>CM060989.1:55070000-65070000 GCA_030765065.1 Deroplatys truncata | reverse complement strand
CTGTGTCCTTAATTACGTTCACATTACTTTGTCTACTCACTATAATTTAGTTTCATAGAGCTACAAGTTATTTTTATGCCAGTTTAGTTCTCATTTGCTTCCTATTAATCCACGTAAACATTTTCAGATATAGTTTCATGTGCATTTCGTTATAGATACAAGAGGATAGAGAAAACCCGATAGCCAGTTGTTTAAAATCGGTTCGTTATATCTTTAAAATTATATACTTCTTCCGTGAAATCGCGAGAAACAAGTGAACAGTAACAGGGCTTCCATGCAAAGGGTAGTTTGGGGTAAGCTATTTTCGTGAAAAACTTTGTGCTACACTTTTGTAAGATACTGAACTTAAATACCAAATTTGGTATTTACCCAACTTTTCTTTTTTGAGTTATGGTGCTCAAACATACTAAAACATCTTTTCTAAAACTTGCATTCTTTCTTTATTCACGGGGCCTCGAAATATATCGATATCGAATTTTTTAGTGGAATGCAATACCTTTCCTACCTACTAGGTAAGTTAGAAAAGGAACATAAATAATATGTCCAGTAAAGTTAACCCTATTAAGAATCGAACCTGTGCCCACATATGAAAAGCATAAATTGCTGTGAGCTAAATAGAAGTGCGGTATTTAACTGTTGTGTTACTAAATGACCTGGCTTTCTTTTCAGATAAGCCAATGTGCGGACATTAACTTTTAGAGATTAGATCCCCCAAGGAGGTTTTTTTTTACAATCCTGAACTCTTATTAACCAACAAAGAATGTGCAAGTTCTTGGGTCAGAAAAGGGAGATAAGAAAACATTTGACAAATTGTACTAACACTTTTTACTAGATTCCTTGCTATGAAGCAAATCCAAATCGCTATTGTCCTCGCACTTCAAGACGTCTATTTCCAGTAAATATGAACAAAATAGTCTTTCTTCTTCCAATCATAAAATACAACCCATGTTTGTTGGGTTACCAATGTTTGAAATGGGTTAAAAATAAATACCTAAAGAGAACAGTTCTTAAGTAGCTTAATATATTTATTCTCTAGTCCAGAGATTGCCAAACTTTCCATAACAGGGGCCACATTAACCGCCAGAGAATAAATCGCGGGCAAAGCCACAAATATTTAAATGTTCATCAGTCATAGCACACCTATATTTTGATTTGACATATTTAAGTTTTGAAAATGTCTTTTCACAGATATACGTTGATGTGAGCCCCGATATTAAGGCCTCGTGCACTCTCAAATGAAGAAATGCATAATTCTCAGACAGTTGTAAAAAATCAACCAAATTAACTTGAAACCTTCAGTAGGTAATTTACATTGCATATAAATTTAAAATCTAATTAAAATTCTGAGCCTTTAGCTTTATTTAATCGTTTGAGATTACTGAATAAATTAACGTAATACAACCGCATAGTTTTAATTTTTAGGCAGGCCAAACAAAGAGCTTGCGGATCGTAGTTTGACAAATCCTGCTCTACACCATTAAATCCGTATATGATGAAGCATGAAATCGAACATTGGCATAAATATTTACTCTATTTTATTCTCCTTGGTCATATCGCGACGAATCTGTTGGTGGATAACTCTTAGAACGATATGTGGTGGACAGAAACATGTTATGTACACTAAACTCAAACGAATAAATAAAACTAAAGGCTCAGATTGTTAGAGTGTCTCCTTCGAAAGTGTGCAAGATTTTAATTCGTATAAATAGAATCTACGAAAGCTTTAATCGCTTATGAGTTATGACACTGCTACATGCTGGGCTATTTAATATTTTGAAGCTCTTCAGTGTGCCAAGGTCTCATTTTAACTTTATTCGTCTACAGTCGGCAACCGTTGGCAACTATCAGGAACAAGCACAAGTTAATTTTACGGACACGAAAATAAGTTGTGCTTGCATCTGACGGGCTCAAAACTGTTTGACTGCACTACAAATAAACTAAAATCTACCTTACAAAAATGGGAAGTTGTCATACGAATAGAGAAAAGCATCACGGTAAACACCTGACATATACACTCTTATTTTATTTTCTAGGGCTATTAAATCCTTCTGTACTCCCCAACATGAGTCTCCCCTCAATGGCGGTCATAAATGCAGAATTATAACAGAAGTTTACGCAGATCAAACTAAAGGTTTGTGAGTTGTGCGTTGCACTTGAATCGCCTATTAATCCATATTTCGGCTGCTCCTATAGTGGCAGAGAGAAAATGAACTCCCGCCGTGACTCGCGAAGCCCGAATATCTAAGCCGTTAAGGCTATTATTATTGTCGTCTGAAGGTTAGAAGGACAAGGTCGGCCAGATAAATTGACCCCGTGACCAAGTCCTGTATCAGTCAACATACCATAGACAGCCCTCATGACTTCCGAATACTCTGTGAATAAATCGTACTTTAATAAAAAAAAAGCATGCTTACACTACATTAATTTAAAATGGGCGTGTCCTGCAAACAGTATATAATCACGTGTAGTAACCCGAGCAGGTAAACGTGGTTTCCAATGAGAGCGATCGAATATTACTAGACTGACTATAAGATTGTTATACAGTTTTATGAATACTTTACTTACCACTCATCTTTGATGGTGAAAGTGAACTGACACGGCACTCGTTAAGGTATTCGATTAGTAAATCAGTATATAACGCTAATCACACCTTCCAACACAGTGGTTAGAGGCAGAATGAACCTTTTTCTAACCCGTAGTTCCTTCTACCTTCCTGGTGCGACTCGATCTGAGAGGCAATCCACACGAGCGCATTCTCCGACGTAAGGCGGAACTATCCGATTCCGTGGGGCGCTGAGATTTTGAATACGTGAGGCTTACATAAAACATGCATCTGTGAAGAATTAAAAATCTTCAAATTTGATTTGATTAAGTTAAATTTTTTACCATATAGAACATATAACATTTTAATGAGCTATTCCAAACTACTTTTGGTATATTCATTTTTACTTTTTCTACCACCCACCTGTAAGGTAAAGATTACATTATTAATTGATTGCATTGCCCCAAAAATTCGATGTCGAGATTTCACTGGAAATACATGTTTTGAGGCCTCCTGAATAAAAAAATGTTTAGAAAAGGTCCGTGTGTGTCTGTAAACAACATAACTCAAAAACGAAAACTCGGATAAATACCAAACTTGGTATTTTGGTTTAGTATCTTTCAAAGATGCGACACAAAGATTTTCAAGACAATCCCCCCACCCAAGACTACCCTTTACATGGAACATTTTTCGAAAATTTTGATTTTCTCCACAATGGCTCCAATGATTTTGATTAAAATATCATATGTTTAAAATATTTTCATGATAAATGAAATGTATATCTTGAATTTTCTGAGAATGTCCCCAAAAGTCCTCTTCATTGTGAATGGCTTTAGCATAATTGGTAAACCATAAGAGATAGATAAAATTTTTGTACACAAAAAATGTAGATCTCGTTAAAATACACAATTTATGTCATACTTTTTTTTTTTGGTCAAGTGAACCATTTACAAAATATTCCTTGTTATTTGTTTGAATTTTCCAATACTTTATACTTTTTCTCAAATGGGAATTCATTATTCGTTTTTTTTTTATATCCTGGACATGCAAAGAGAATGGAATGCTCCACATAGCAACCAGTTTGTAAAAGATTTGACTATCGCTTAAAGCCTACCACGTTCCCCTTGCACCTACAAGAAAATAGTACTAAAATTAATATCTCGATTAATATGAAATATATGGAGAATAAGTGTTTGAAAAATAGTCTGTAGAAGAGTAGGAAAAGTCATGTGAGTGCAACACATCAGACTTTTATTTTCTCTACCACGTACTTATAGTAAGTAGAGGAAGTAGCTATTGCTTTCCAGTCAAACATTTGATACTGAGATATTTCTGAGCAGCCTAAGCAAAAACGAAAAGTCAGTTAAATACCAAACTCAGTATTTAAGTTCAACGTTTTCCAAGGATATCACCCAAAGGTTTTCAAGAAAATTTCCCACCCACCCCATACCATCCTTTATAAGGTAAATGTTTCGTTCTTTTCTTTTCCAAAAATGGCTCTAACAATTTTGATTAATATACCATATGTTTAAAATTTTCTCAAGACAAACGAAATCCATATCTTCAATTTCTTGGAAATAGCCTGTGAAGTCCTCTTCTTTCTTAATGCCTTTTGTATAATTGGTAAAATATAAGAGATTGACAAAATCTTACTACACAAAATACGTAGAATCATTAATATATACAGTTTATGTCATATACATTTTTTTGTGGAGTTAATCATTTCTTAATGTTCCTTGTTATTTAGTTTAAATTTCCAAATACTTATACTTTTCTCAAGTGAGAAGTGACTATTAATTTATTTTCTTATTTTTTTCCATGTGGTAATGCAAAGAGCATGGAATTTCAGTCATCACATAGCAACAACTTCTTTAAAAACCCAAATATCCCTTTACCTACTGTATTGTACAACGAAATGTGTAAATGTGAATTGAAGATTTATCTAAATTAATGAAAGGTAGCTAGAATAAACACACTTTTGTAAGAATAATTTGTAGAAGAGTGAGTAGAGAAAGTGGTGTGAATGCAACACATCAGTGCAACACATCAGATTTATAGAAAAAGTGCTTAAGTTCAGCAACTTCAAAGATTGGCATCAAGATTTTAAAAAATATCTCTGCATTCTAAACTATCCTTTACAACGAAGATTTCCACATCATGACTTCCAAAATTTCCTAAAGTATGAAATATGTAAGAAATGGAAGCTACACTGGAGTTCCACTTTCAATAGCAAACTAAACACCTTAGGCTCCAATCCAGTTTTAGTTACCCAATAAAACATCTAATTCGTCGTGACCAGGTACTTCTCACCAGGCTATGTATCAGACATACTGCAATTACCCATTCATATACCCTTGGAAAAGATCATCAGCCTACGTGCAAGCACTGTCACACTGTTCTCACAGTTCAGCATATAGTTGCAGAGTGCCCCATCTACGATGTTCATCAGCTTCAGTGTGGTATTCCTGCTAACCTCTTGGTGGCCTTGAGTGATCCAACTATCTGTCATAACATAGTTAATTTTTTAAAAGAAATAAAATTGTATAATGTTATACAATCAACATTGTAATTTGTTTCAAAATATTGTAATTATTAACATTTATTGTAGTCGCTTATGACTTTAATTTAAAGCGACAATAATAAATTAAAAAAAAAAAAGATGATTTTTCAAAATGTTTGATTTGCTCAAAAATGGCACTAACAGTTTTTATTAAAATATAATTTGTTAAGATATTTACATAACAAATAAAATTTATACCTTGAATTTTTTGGGAAAAGCCTGTGATGCCCTCTTCATTCAGAAGGAATTTTGTATAATTTTGTATAACTGGTAAAGTTAAGATACAAACAAGAACACACTACATAAAAATGTAATGTCTTTAAGACACACAATTTACTCTTTTTTTGTGACATCAGCCATTTCTGAGATATCCATTATTATTCGTTTGAATTTACAATACTTTGTCATTTTATTAATATACTGTCACTATTCAGTTGTTTCATGCAATGTCATGGTAAGAATTGAAATTTTTAGGCCGACATATAGCAACCTAGTTTTTAAACAGCTGAATATCACTTCAATTTGCTTTATCCCCCTTGTACCTTCAATGAAATGGGTAATGAAACTATTTCTGCAAAAGCTTATCTCAATCAACATGAAATAGATAGAACAAAACTCTGATGTGTTACACTCACATGACTTTCTCTACTCTTATACAAACTATTTTTACAAATGCTTATTCTCCATATGCTTCATGTTAATCGAGATGTTAATCTTATTGCTAATTTTCTTGTAGATGCAAGAGGAATTGGTAGGCTTTAAGCGATAGTCAAATCTTTTAAGAGCTGGTTGCTGTGTGGCGCATTCCATTCTCTTTGCATATCCAGGACAAAAAAAAAAATGAATAACAAATTTGAGAAAAAGTATAAGTATTGGAAAATTTAAGGGAATAACAAGCAATATCTCGAAAATGGTTCACTCAACAAAAAAAATGTATATGACATAAACTGTGTATTTTAATGCGATCTACATTTTTTGTGTAGTAAAATGTTGTCTATCTCTTATGGTTTACCAGTTATACAAAAGTCGTTCACAATGAAGAATACTTTTGGAGTCATTCCCAGAAAATTCGAGATATACATTTTATTTTCGTGAAAATATCTTAAACATATGATATTTATTCAAAATTGTTAGAGCTATTTTTGAGAAAATTAAAATTTTCGAAAAATGTTCCATGTAAAGAGTAATCTGGGGTGGGGGGATATTCTTGAAAACCTTCGTGTCGCATCTCTGGAAAATACCGAATCTAAATATCAAGTTTGGTGTTTATACGATTGTTCGTTTCTGAGTTATGCTGTTCACAGACACACACACACAGACATGTTTCCAAAAATGCTTTTTTTGGATTCAGGGGGTCTCAAAACATATATTTCCGGTGAAATCTCGGTATCGAATTTTTGGGTGGAATACAATACTTCCCCTACTTACTATACATTTACATGACTTCTTCTGTCGTTTATTAGTGGGTATACAAATTATTCTTATTAAAGCTTATTTTTCTATCTACTACATGTTAATCCAAATAAACCTTTGTAGAAATAGCTATATTACACATTTCATTATAGATGCAAAAGGAAAAGTGATGATCAAATGTTTCAGAGCTGGCCTTAAATTTGCATAGTGTTTCCATGCAATTACGACAAACAATGAATGTTGAAAGGACTTTATGCAAATGACCAAGAAATTAGCAATTTGAGCATGTAATGATGGATATCTCAGAAACGACTTATGCCACAAAAAAAAAGTATTTTACACAAATTGTACGCTTTAAAGAAGTCTACATTTATTGTATAGTACGTTTTCATCTATCACTTAATGTTTACCAGTTATACAAGATTACACAAACTCCTTCTGAATGAAGAGGGCTTCATAGGCTATTTCCTGAAAAGTCGAGATATACATTTTATTTTTCATATAAGGATTTTAAACAAAATCGTTAAGAGCCATTTTTTAGAAAATAAAAAATTTCGAAAAATGTTCCATGTAAAGGATAGTCTGGGATGAGGGGATTTTGTTGAAAATCTCGTGTCACATCTTTGGAAGATATTGAACCTAAATACCAAGTTCACAGACACACACGGACATGTTTTCAAAATGCTTTATTTGGATTCACGGTGGCTCAAAACATGCATTTCTGGTAACATTTCGGTATCAAATTTTTGGGTGGAATGCAATACTTCCCCTACTTAGTAGAAAAAGTAATAAATGGTAGTAGGTAGTACAGAAAGTCATGTGAATGTAACCCATCTGGTTTTTAATGTATAATTAATCATCTTCGAACGCTCTTTGTACCAAACAGTTTATATATTATGTCCCAACTTTAATTTTGAGCTTAAAAGCACTCTAAAGGAACCTTTGTGCAGCTGCACGGGGCTTTAAAAATGATAAATATTAAGAAAATAACAGCGTAGCATTTAAGTATGAGTTATATACATGATAAAATAATAAAAATCAAACAGGTTAAGTTTTGTCATTGCCAAATTTCACTGAGGTTAGATCAGCCTTGAAGACTGTTTATTGCACTTGAGGAGGAAGCTATTCAAAGAAAGTTATTTTACTTACTTGAACAATTGTTCATTTTAATGTTGTAACTTCTTTAATCACTTGCTATGAAGCCATTTTATTTCTCCAAAACATTCGTTTTTAATTTATTTGAATATGTATTCTTCATTATTAGTCATTTTACTTTCTCTACTACGTATAGTAAGTAGGGGAAGTATTGCATTCCACCCAAAAATTCGATACCGAGATTTCACCGGAAATACATGTTTTGAGACCTCCTGAATCCAAAAAAAGCATTTTTGGAAACATGTCCGTGTGTGTGTGTGTGTCTGTGAACAGCATAACTCAAAAACGAACAGTCGGATAAGCACCAAACTTGGTATTTAGGTTCAGTATCTTCCAGAGATGCGACACGAAGGTTTTCAAGAAAATTCCCCCACCCCAGACTACCCTTTACATGGAAGATTTTTCGAAAATTTTAATTTTCTCAAAAATGGCTCTAACGATTTTGATGAAAATATCATATGTTTAAGATAATGTCATGAGAAATGAAATGTATATCTCGAATTTTCTGGGAATGTCTCCAAAAGTATTCTTCATTGTGAATGACTTTTGCATAACTGGTAAACCATAAGAGATAGACAAAAGTTTACTACACAAAAAATGTAGATCGCGTTAAAATACACAACTTATGTCATATACATTTCTTTTGTTGAGTGAACCGTTTTAGAGATATTGCTTGTTATTTCCTTAAATTTTACAATACTTATACTTTTTCTCACATTCGTTATTCATTTTTTTTATGTCCTGGACATGCAAAGAGAATGGAATGCACCACATAGCAACCAGCGTTAAAATATTTGACTATCGCTTAAAAGCTACCATATTTCCCTTGCATCTACAAGAAAATTACCAATAAGATTGACATCTCGATTAACATGAACCATATGGAGAATAAGCGTTTGTAAAATTAGATTGTACAAGAGTAGAGAAAGTCATGTGAGTGTAACACATCAGATTTTTTCAGTATTTGTTTACATGATAACTTAAAGAATCATTACTGTAATGGAAAATGCCTTCTAGATACAGGACCTTTATGGCACTATGGTAAATAAAATGTGCAGCCCATCATTCCTCTTGGAGAGCAATGCCACTGGCAGTAATTAAAGTACTCTCACATGTAGATTCAGTAGGTGTTTAGATTAAGATGAAGAATCCCACAAATTCCATTTCCAGCGCAACAGAACACCTTGGGCATAACCTGAGACCCAGCTTTGGTGGGAAGGAGCAGAATATAACATACATTTAAAAGTAGTTTTCAGGAAAATAAAAAATTGATTGCTTAAAATAATAATTATAAAAATTGTGGCGAGAGGCTTTTTTTTACTATGAAACATCTGATATGTTGCATTCACATTACTTTCTCTACTCACTCTACCTATAAAAGCTTATTATTCCATGTGCTTATTTTTTTTACTTTCTCTACTACGTATAGTAAGTAGGGGAAGTATTGCATTCCACCCAAAAATTCGATGCCGAGATTTCACCGGAAATACATGTTTTGAGGTGCACTGAATGCATATAAAGCATTTTTGGAAACTGTCCGTGTGTGTGTCAGTGAACAGCATAACTCAGAAACAAAGTCGGATAAACACCAAACTTGGTATTTAGGTTCAGTATCCTCCAGAGATGCGACACAAAGGTTTTCAAGAAAATCCCCCACCCCAGATTACCCTTTACATGGAACATTTTTAAAAAATTTTAATTTTCTCAAAAATGGCTCTAATGATTTTGATTAAAATATCATATATTTAAGATACTTTCATGATAAAGAAAATGTATATCTTGAATTTTCTGGGAACGTCTCCAAAAGTATTCTTCATTGTGAACGACTTTGGCATAACTGGTAAACCATAAGAGATAGACATTTTACTACACAAAAAATGTAGATCGCGTTAAAATACACAATTTATGTCATATACATTTTTTTGTTGAGTGAACCATTTTCGAGATATTGCTTGTTATTCCCTTAAATTTTCTAGTACTTATACTTTTTCTCAAATGGGAATTCGTTATTCATTTTTTTTTTCTGGTAATGCAAAGAGAGTGGAATACTCCATATAGCAACCAGCTCTTAAAATATTTGACTATCGCTTAAAGCTTACCACATTCCCCTTGCATCTACAAGAAAATTAGCAATAAGATTAACATCTCGATATCTCGATTAACATGAAGCATATGGAGAATAAGCATTTATAAAAATAGTTTGTACAAGAGTAGAGAAAGTCATGTGAGTGTAACACATCAGATTTTTTTTTTTTTTTTTTTTTTTTTTTTGTGGTTAATGATATATGAGATATTCCTTGTTATTGGTTTGAATTTTCGAACACTTATACTTTTTACAAATAAGAAGTCATTCTTTTTTTTTCTTTCTTTCTTCCTTTTCTACTCATCATTTCTAAGCCATTATGGCCAGGCTCTTAAAAAATTTGACTACTGCTTAACACTAGAATGCCCAGAGGGATCAAAATGACCCTTTTTTGTCTTTAAGTGATAGCTTTTCACAGAATGATTGGAGCAACATTTCCTTCTATGCGTTTTATTCATTTGGAATATATTTTCATTATACTGAAAAATAGTGTATTTTGCATAAGTGATTATGATTTTTTGCAGGTTTTACCTTTAACACACAGTGGTCATATTGACTCCTTTAAGATAATACTGCAATTTTATTTATTGATATGCCTTACGTTTATTTCTTGCATTCCCATACTTCAATTATGATGTAATAATTAACTTTTATTCATATTACTGTGGTATAAACTAACAACAATGCTTACTATACAATGTACTTTTGTTTGCCATTCCCTTGCAAAAATCATTGTCACAAAGGTGATAGTGAGGTCAAGGTTGAACTATATCGGAAACATTACTTATGTGAAGATGGGCTACTTTCAGTTACAAAGATTTCTGGAGAATGATTCAGATGTTAGAGAACTTTTTTCTAACGACTCAGAAGAAGAATTTATACTGCAGACAACTAGAGAAGATAATCATCTAACAGTAATGATACTGATTCTCAGCAACTTGCAGAGGAACTACGCTTTATGTGAAGAGTTGCTCACTTTGTAAGACCACAGACGATTATGAAAATGAAGGTGAAATAGCACAGAAACATCGTAAATGTTATGTTCTTAAATTTTGCAAGTGTAATAAACCTACTTCCAAGTGGATTATTTGTAAGAAGATGCTTTGTGGAAAATGCACAAAGAAAACTGAATACAAATGTGTCAACTGTGTAGGCATATGAACTAGCTAAAATTGCTGTAAACGCGAATAATTCAATTTTTCTATGCATTTAAAACTAAGCAAACCCCCCTCTTTTGCTTACTCTTGTTTGGCGGGTTTCAGTAAAATTTGTTTATTTTTTAATAATTGATGTATTTGTGCTTTATTACATATTTATTCACATTTCTGCATCTTAACTGGCATATAAATCACATAAAAAAATTTAAAATATAATTGAATACAGATAGAATTTTGAAACAATAATATAGACCATTAATGTCATATAGTAAGGGTCAAAATGCCTCCTCTGGGTGTCCTAGTGTTAAGCCTACTGTATTCCCCTTGTACCTACAAGGAAATATGTAATAAAACTATTTCTACAAATGTTTACTTCTATTAACATGAAGTAGGTAGGACAAGCTTTTGTAAGAATAGCCTGTTGAAGAATGGGTATAAAAAGTCATGTAAATTAACAGGGTTTTTTTTTTTAAATAATGGAGTTAGCTGTCCTAGAATGTACAAAATTGTGAAAAGCTTGCATATGGATCAGTCTCAAGACCCACACAGCTCAGGATTTGTCCAGAACCAAGACCATTAAACACACACAACGCACAGGAAAAACAACTGACCACATGAGAAGCTCACATGACTTTCTCTACTCTTGTACAAACTATTTTTACAAACGCTTATTCTCCATATGCTTCATGTTAATTGAGATGTTAATATTTTTGCTAATTTTCTTGTAGATGCAAGGGGAATTGCTAGGCTTTAAGCTATAGTCAAATATTTTAAGAGCTGGTTGCTATGTGGAGTATTCATTCTCTTTGCATTACCAGGACAAAAAAATGAATTAACAAATTCCCATTTGAGAAAAAGTATAACCATTGGAAAATTTAAGGAAATAACAAGCAGTATCTCGATAATGGTTCACTCAACAAAAAAAATGTATATGACATAAATTGTGTATTTTAATGCGATCTACATTTTTTGTGCAGTAAAATTTTGTCTATCTCTTATGGTTTACCAGTTATGCAAAAGTCCTCTACAATGAAGAATAGTTTTGGAGACATTCCCAGAAAATTTGAGATATACATTTCATTTGTCATGAAAATATCTTAAACATATGATATTTTAATCAAAATCGTTACAGCCATTTTTGAGAAAATTAAAATGTTCAAAAAATATTCCATGTAAAGGGTAATCTGGGGTGGGGGGATTTTCTTGAAAACCTTCGTGTTGCATCTCTGGAAGATGCTGAACCTAAATACCAAGTTTGGTGTTTATTCGAATGTTTGTTTCTGAGTTATGCTGTTCACAGACACACACACACACACACAGACATGTTTCCAAAAATGCTTTTTTTTGGATTCAGGGGGTCTCAAAACATGTATTTCCAGTGAAATCTCGGTATCGAATTTTTGGGTGGAATACAATACTTCCCCTACTTACTATACATAGTAGAGAAAGTAATAAGAACCAAGATATTCCGCAGAGTGACTGTACAAGTTCCTGGAATCCCCGCAGAGCAAACTCAGGATAGAACAGCTTCATCACCTAGAATCGTTCGATACCGGGTTGACAATGGAGTAAAGTAGCTTCCATAACATGTTCTGAGAAATTTAAAGAATGAGTGTTGTATTGTGTCATTAATTGACCCAGTTTTAACTTTTATTGAGGGTTGTTCACAATCTATGGTAACAATATCAGACGAGCACAATAGCTCCATGCTGAAATATATGGAACCAAATGAAAGTTCAGCAGTATGAGTGTATCACTGTGTTTGCTCAGTTGTGTGCTCTTGTTCTTGCTGCATCAAATAGAACCATTCTGATAATGGTATATTATTACCCTTTCCGATGCACAATACTTGTATTCTAAGATTATTAAGCAGTGCAAGAGGTGCGGTTTTACCATATCCAAGAAAGTGATCTCATGTGCATTCAACAAAGGCCACATCAGGACTTATTTCAAAGAGCAAGAAACAGGGAAATCCATGACCAGCCACCAGTCGCACCCCAGAGATAATTTGGAAGGTAAAGGCCCATGCCTCTGGACCAAATCCTGCAATTCAGAGGGCCATTGCACTGTAGGGATCTCTGTTACTACTGTGAACACCATAATCAACCAGGACTTAAATCTAGAAAAGTGCCATAAAAGCCAGGGATATAAGCTGTTGCCTAAACACAGTGCAGAACGTGCCACTAACTGCAGAAAGCTGATGAACAATACCTAGCTGGTGAAAAGTGGATGTTTGTTCTTTTTAGATGAAGCATATGTTTATCTAAGTGACTGCAACAAACCCTGCTTTCTATGGTAAATAAAGTCTGGTTGCATCAGGATAAGGCATCAAGCCATACTTCTATTTCAACCTACAAATTTTTGGAGAACATAGAGAAATGGGACTACTTTCCACCTTTCAGTAACATCCGTGTTAAAGACATCTGATAATCACTGATGGAGTTTTGTACATTTGGGTTACTGAAACGAGCCCTTGGAAGCAGACAGCCGCAAACTCTGGTCTCTGGAAAGCTGCCAGGAGGAATGGAATAAACTGGACATCCCTGTATTTTGTAGCAGTTTGCTCCAGTGAAGCTAAAGGCTGCCAGATAGAATATCATTGTTGGTGGAGGCGTGGCTTTTCATAAGGTAAGTGGGTCTTAAGTATGTTACAGATTGCAAACAACTGTTTGTAAACGATTTCACACCAGATCAACTTTCAGTATATGAAGATACCTTAGTTACAAGGGATACCATTCTATAGCATAATTGGTTGTAACAAGGCCAATTTTTTTCTGTTTTTTATTGATACTGCTAATAGAGCCTTTACTTCAACTCTTCATAACTGTGTTAACAAACACAAATCTATTGATAAAGTATTCTAATGAGCTTCGCATTCTGAAGGATGCATGCCATTATTATGAATTGTAAAAATATGGACTTGCTGAATTTAAGGCCTTATATATATATATATATATATATATATATATATATATATATATATATATATATATATACACAAATTATGCATATAAAAAGTTACTTAAGAATACAAAAATTGATTATTTTTCAACTATTATTAACTCAAAGGAGTTCTTTATCAGCATTTATTTTGATTTTTTGATCATCCTGTATGGTCTGTCATATCTACAATTCTTAATAATGCTCCCAAAAAATATGATTCTCTGAATACTCAGTAAACAGCAACTTAATTCTTTTTTCATTAATCATGCTGAAAGACTGAATAGTATAGCTCCGAATCAAAATGAAAACCCCCCCAATTTAATCACTGACATATTGCAGCCCAAAAGTAACTTTAAAAAACAGCATGTTTATTCCATAATAATGTCCCTTAGCAATAGCTCTTGTTTCGACATTTATTTCCTTAATTCTAAAGCATGCTTCATTTATATGTGAACCTTTAACTTAGTTATGTAATGAATGTTGATTCCTGCACTTTTCCAGATGCTCTTAAATTTAGTAAAGTGATATCAGTTTTTAAAAAGGGCTGTTCCACAGAATATTCCAATTATAGGTCTATAAGTATTATAAGTGGTGTCCAAGGTCTTTGAGATTATACTGAATATTCACGTTTTGAATTATTTTGAAAATAATAAACTGTTTTCCCTATCTCAGTTTGGTTTCAGAACTGGATATATGAGGATAGGTCCATAAGCTTCTGGCCTCGCTGATAAGGATTACTGCCTTCAAAAAATCCTGTTATGATGACATATCTTATCTGTTAAGTAAATAATTGCAGCTGTAACTTCTGCTCTGCTTCCTCAGTTGCTCAGGTATAGTTGCATAAAGAAGGCTATGTGTAGAAGATTGTGACATATACGAAATTGAATATCAAGGTGTTATTAAGTTCACAAAAAAAGGACTTACTCCAAATGAAATTAAACAGAATTGGATGTGTATATATAAGGAAGCATCCCCCTCATATTCTACCATAAAAGAATGGGCCAAACTTTTTCGAATGGGTCGAGAAAGCATTTAAGATGAAGAGTGTGTAGGTTGGCCCTTGGCTCACTCTGAAAACATCACTCTTGTGAAAGGAGAAATTATGGAAGACCAGAGGCTCAAAGTTAAAGAAATAGCAGCAGGGTTGGGCCTTTCTTCAAATTATTCATGAACTTTTAAATATGAATAAGGTTAGTGCAAGATGGCTGCTTAGACTTCTTTCCTCAGTCCAAAGCAGCAACAAGTCATCCGTTGTCAAGCATTTTTTGGAGCTCTGCCATAGCAATGAGAGAACTATGGTCCTCTACTATGATCCCTTGTTCAAAAGAGAACCAATGGAGTGGCGTAAACCTGGCGAAGCACCACCTGTAAATGCTAAGGTCACTCAGTCAACCAAGATCATGGCCACAATCTTTTGGGACTGTGGGAGGGGGAAAAAATTTAATTTTATTTATGGACGCTCTTTAACTGCTGTGGTTCTTAGCGTCCCATACTATATTGGGCGTGAAATACCGAAAATTTTGCTCAGAGGCCTCTACAACACGGGACCACCGGCTTTACTTCCCTTCCAAAGAAAGCCATGCTAAGGATTTTTACGCCCGAAAAAATCCATCGCCCTCCGCTGGGTTTGAAACCATGACCTCGGGAACTAGAGGCTAGCATGGTAACCATTACACCACGCAGGGCAACTGAAACTGTGAAGGAATACTGTTCAATGACTTCAAGGAGAGGAACACCACAGTAAATGGGGAGTACTCTACTGGCATACTGCATGGATTATGTACTTCAATCAAAGAGAAAGGCAAGGGTAGCTGAGTGGAGGTGTGCGCCTGTGCTCACAGCTCATATTGCAAAGGAGACTGACCATCCATCCTATAGCCCAGCTCTAGCTCCCAGTGACTATTTCCTCTTCTTAAGACTCAAGTAGGACCTTTGAGGAAGGAAATTTAAGTGTGACGAAGAAATGATGGATGTTGTTTAAGCCCATTTTGCAGACAAGACTTCTATTTTTTGGGGGGGAAATTGAAATGTTAATTCAAAGATAAGAGAAGTGTTATATGTTGTCTTTATCATACCTACAAAATGGTTAGGCCAGAAACTTATAGATCTGCCCTCGTAGTACTGCTGGTGCAGTATTGAATTTTATTAAGTGGTCTATGACTCGATTGAAAACAGTGATGTAATATATGATCGTTTAAGAGCTTTAAATACAATTTCCCCCAACATTCTTAAACAGAAGCTTTAGTTTTATGGTTTTGTTGACTCTAGTGTACAACTTTTGAGTTCTTACCTGAATAGACAACAATCGGTGTGGTTAAATGAATCATCTCAAGTGTGTTAAATATGATCTTTCTCAGGGTTCAATTCTCAGTCCAATTTTATTTTTTATTTATATTAGGATTTGCCCGAAACAGTTTGTGATGAATGCCTGAAATTATATCTTTATTCTGATGACCTCAACCAAGTAGAGAACTTTTCATTAAAGCTAGAAGAATGGTGCGATCCAAATAAACTCGAGCTTAATAAACATAAGACACTAATTGAAGTGTTATTCAGAAGACTGTTCAAGACCTGGCTCAGAGTACCTATAAAACTCACAGCTGATGCCCTAGAACTCCTCAACCTATAAGGCAGTTCTATACATTCACACTTTAAATAGAGAAAGACAGGTTCCTCCCATATTTGGATTTAAAGATCTTCAGGAAACAAAACCACCTCTCAAATGGTATTTTTAGAAAACCTACACATATAGTCCACGCCACATACTTCTACGGACATACAGAGTAACAGTTTAAATCCAAACCTCAACAACACTCCATTTTCAAGAGCCGTTCTAGGAAAAAATAAAATAAAAAAAGCATTACAGAAACTAGAGCCTCTGTACACTGGAACCAAAACAACAATTCATAAAACTCGCATACCATCCTCAGCTTAATCACACATTTAGTAAAATCTTCAAAAAATATAACATATCATTGGCACCACAGAATATACAGACAATTTAGAACATACTAGCTTCCCCTGTCCAAGACAAAATTCCACAAGAACAAAAATCTGGCATCTACCTAATTAACTGTGAAGATTGTGACTTGGTTTACGTTGAAAAAAAAAAAAAAAAAAAAAAAAATTGAAATCAGAAGAAAAGAACACTTCAGATGTACAAATTTGGCATAGCAAACAGTTTTTGTACCACAAACCACACCAACCCCAAAGTACTGAAATGTACCACCAATCCAACAGAACTAAAAGTTTGGGAAAACATGCACATAATCACATGCATGAAAACTGTAATGAACTTTGAAATCCCCACTCAACAATCTAAGCACCTTTATCATGGACACACCAGATTAAACTACTTCCACGCCAACTACAGAGCTGAACAACCGGCAAGCTCAGTTGGAAGAAAAGATGAAGATGAAAGCAAGCAGTGCTTTTGAAACATGCTAGATTAATTTTAAAAAAGTGAAGTCTTGGTGTATTCACAGATTCAAAATTCAATTAAATTAGGTATAAGCAGTAAATCTTAAATTTTCATTTAATCACTCTTCTCAACTATTCTCAACCAAATATCTGGGCATTAATCTCAAATTTGGATTAGGCTGGAAAATCCACATTGATTTTATAGTTAATAAACTAAGCAAAGGTATTTTTTGTTAAGAATTTTAAGTTTTAATGTTGATAAACAGTATTTGTTAAAAGTATATAATTCAAACCTGGCGGAGCATAAAAATCCTTAGCATGGCTTCCTTTGGAAGAGAAGTAAAGCCGGTGGCCCCATGTCATAGATTTATGGCACATAAAAGAACCTCAAGCCTGATAAAGAGACCTCTGAGCAAAATTTCCAATCTTTCACACCCAATATACACTATATTCACTCTTAGGTTGATCCGCGGCAAAACAAACCCATGTGGTCAGTGCACCGTGGTCCAACACGGTAGCAATGCGCCCAGGAAAGTAGTCCCACGCTAATCTCTGAATTTTAGAATTTATCCTTGAATAGTATAATATTCTATATAAATACCCAAGATTTTATTTAACACTGATTTATACCGTAAAACAGAGTTACAAGTCCCATGATGCAATTCGTATGAGTCACCTGACATCGGGTAGGCGCAGAATATTGTTTACAGCCAGAAACCAGCAGTTGTGTTTAGTATCATGGCAGACAATAAATTTGCTCTTGTGTTTTTGTTGAATTACGTAAAGCATTAGCCGCGCAAACCATTGATTAGTGGTGAAAAAACAATAGTGTTGAATCTTTATTATAAGTTATGTGAGAAATATCCAACACTTTCTGCAAAAGAAATGGTGAAATTAACTTCTGAGTTCACTGATGTTTCGAGTACAAGTATAAACAGTGCTTGTGCAGAAAAATCTAAAATGAGAAAAGTGGTTACACCCAGAAAAAAAAAAGAAAGCATATGAAATACGCGATGCAAGAATGTAGTGATTTTAAGAAGAATGCAATTCACATAACAGTGCACAATTTCTTTTTTAAAATGAGCCGCCAACAGTTAATAAAGTGCCGCCTCCAGAGAGCGAATAAATTAGGTTATCGCATATCTGTTACTTTATTTTACGTTCGTTTATTTTAGAATTAACTATTATTATATGTGCAAATGTTTATTTTGTTCCAACTATCAATCTTATCACCTTTAGCCCTCAACAGAAAATGCTAGTCACTGTTTCAGTTGTCGAAATAAGGACTCTGTTCTTTTTTGCACTACGTGCCGCTTGTACTCGCCACATGGTCTGAAAGTGTTACAGTATTTCTAGTGTGAATGGCGGAAGGTTACATTATAACGGTGCGCTGGTCACCTGGGGTTTGTTTTGATGCGGATCAACCTAAGAGAGAATGGGACACTAAGGACCATAGCAGTTAGAGCATCCATAAATAAAACTCAATTTAATTGATTTTAACTTGAACTACGGGGTTCCCTGGTATAAATAAACCTCCTTCAGAAACAAGCAATTAGATTAATTTGTGGAGTCTCATCAAAAGAACATTGCAAACCACTTTTTAAGCAGTTAGATATTCTTGTATTTCATGTTTTTATACTTTAAAACTGCCATTGTTTTGTTAAAGAGGTCTTGCGCAATTATATTACATATACTTTAATATCTATTTCAAAAAATGTAAATATAATAAAACCAAACGGGGTTACGAAATTACAGCATTAAATATGTTCAATATATTTCATAAGGTCATCAATTTTAAAAGATGACTTTGAATGGTTCTATCACCAAATTCATTCTATAATTTACGCAATTACCTTGATATGCAATGGTAATGTTAGTTTGTTTTGATGTTGCTATACATATAACATGTCTACAGTAAGAGATAGGAGGGAGGTGGGGTGGGAGGAAGATAAAGAGAGAAAACACTACTGACATATTTCTGACATTTTTGCTCCACTGCCTTACATACATCATCACACAGATAAGCATAAAGACAATAATCCGTATCTGTACACCTCTGCATTTATGATGAACTTAACTACTTTTAGTTTTAATTTGTAGTTACATAACAACTTATGCTCATTATTCTCATGGCGACCATATTTAAATTTCATTCTATATACAGCGTCGCAACTGTATAAACCGCCACAGCTCCAGAAATACACCATCTGCTCATTATTCTCATGGCAACCATATTTAAATTTCATTCTATACACAGCGTCGCAACTGTATAAACCGCCACAGCTCCAGAAATACACCATCTTGAAATATGTTTTTATATCTACAATTTTATTCACCAATTTATTTTGCTGCATAAATTTCATTCACAAACTCAACAGTCCAGTCCTAGAAATAGGAACCAGAAAAAACATTCTGGGACAAGTTTTTCTTTTATTGCCTTAAAATAAGAATTCCTGTTGCATCCAAGTTTTCAAGTCTTTTACTACACAACTGTACACAGTTTAGGTAAAGAATACACTGCGTTAATAGGATCCAAGAAATTCCTCATGTTACTGTATATCTTTGTGTTGTAACACTTGCTTTTCTGTTTAATCACCAAATGGCAGTCTTTAGATAAAAACACGTGTTAAGTCCTTAAAAGAATTATGTTTAATACTTGTGCTTATGCTTATGTTTCCGTGGAGGTGTAGACGGAGAGGAATTTCTATGCTTTGAACGTGGAGATGAGGGTGATGAAGATCCTCGTCGCTTCACTCTTTGTGGCGATGATGGTGATCCTGCCCTTCGCTTTAACCTTGGAGGTGATGGAGGGGATGAAGCCCTGTGTTTTATACGTGGAGGAGACGGAGGGGTAGGACCCCTATGTTTTAGGCGTGAGGGAGACGCAGGAGACTGACAACGTGACTTCTTGCTACTACTGCTGCTGTGGGGTGAACGTGATTTGCGAGACGTTTTCCGACTTGAACCAGGGCTACGACTTCTTGATCTGTAAAGAGCACATTGAATGCCTATTTTAGTAATGTTAATACACAACATTAATACTATAACATTATTTTCAATCTACTGTCAATATTTAATTACAAGGGTTGTCCCAGAAGTACCAGACCTAAGAGAGAAAACACAAAAATTTTTTGGGGGAAAAAAAAAACATCTTTATTTCTCTACATAGTCTCTTTCAGCTCGATACACTTTTCCCAGCGATGTTCAATAGCTTGATACCCTGTTTATACTGAGAACCATCGAGTTCTGCAAAATAGCCATCAACTGCAAACTCCAGCTCTTCAATGTTGGCATATCTTTTACCACCAAGCCATTTCTTCAACTTTGAACACAGAAAACAATCAGAGGGGGGGGGGGGGTAAGTATGGCAAACACGGTGCATGAGGAAGCAATTCAAACTTTAACTCATTGATTTTGGCCATGGCGATAATGGATGTGTGAACTGGTGCATTATCTTGATGAAACAAAACTTTCTTTTGCGCTAAATGTGGCCATTTTTGCTTGATTTCATCAAACGCAATGAGTTTGCATAATACTCGTCATTGCTTGCTTTTCCTTTTTGAAGATAATCAATGAAAATTATTCCACAAAAACTGACGTAAGGACCTTGCCTGCAATGGAACTGTCTTCACCTTCTTTGGAGCCGATTCTCCCCTTTCAATCCACTGTTTTGACTGTTCCTTCGTCTCGGGTGTGAAGTGATGGACCCATGTTTCATCCATGGTTATGAATCGACGCAAAAACTCTGCTTTATTTCAGCGAAACATCGCCAAACACTCGACTGAAACATCCTCACAACACTGCTTTTGTTCCATTGTGAGTAAACGTGGCACCCATCTTGGGCATAGCTTTCTGTCTAATTTTCAGTTAGTATGCAATGTACAGCACGTTTTGAAATGTCTGCTAGTCCGCGCACTTTCAGTCGACGGTCATCCAATACCATTTTGTGGATTTTCTTCACAATTTCTGGCACGGTCACCTCATTTGGTCAACCACTGCAATGTTCGTCTTGGCAGCTCGTATGGCCTTGCTTAAACTCTGCATTGTAAACGAAGGAGCAGACTTCCCCAGAGTAGAATTTTGCTCAGTTTTAATGTTAGTTGGACTAAGACCTTTTAAATGAAAGTATTGTATCACATAACGATGACCAGTTTTATTCATGTTTACAAATTCGCTGAGAGAGTTCACTATTAATGGCTGCCAAACAATTACTAAACAGCATAGCATCATCAAACTTCAAACTTAAGCTTTATAAGGGTGGTACTTTCTAGCATAGTCATTCATTTGAAACCACCACCACTATACATTTTTGTATTTGATTTATTGTGCTAAGAGATTTACAATTTGATTGTCTACTGAAATTTGGCCCTGGCCACTCATTCTGTAGACAGCTACTACAGTTTATCCACATTTTACAATTTCCTGTCAATAAATTATCTTGCTCCAGTTTTTCATGTCCCATTTCCACTTGTTTTTCACTTGTCGCTTTTTAATTACTTTACCATCAAACATTCACCACAG
Organism: Deroplatys truncata; assembly: GCA_030765065.1. NCBI lineage: Eukaryota > Metazoa > Arthropoda > Insecta > Mantodea > Mantidae > Deroplatys > Deroplatys truncata. Next base: position 65,048,206 of record CM060989.1, on the reverse strand, counting down.
TTTTCCAATCAAAATTTCATTGAATTAATGATTTCTCACTACCCATCGTCTATTTTGTAAGCTACACTGCCTCTTACTTATCTCTATCCACTGTCCAAAGCCATTTATTTTTGACTTTGCGAAAAACTGTCCAATGCTCCTAGAGTCTTTGCACATCATTTCGATTATAACTGTATTTCTATCCCCCTTCAACCACCTCTTTTTAATAAATTTTCTGTTCCTTGGCACTTAAAAATTATGTATTCAATGTCTTCATTACCACCACATATCGGACATTGGTTTTGAGGAATACCCTGTCTTAACCCTCTTAGCCTCCATGCTCCGGTTCTTACCCATGCAATAGATTCTCTCTCTTCTTTATTTACTCCTCTACCTCATGTATTTTTCATTGGCATATAACAAACCAATGAGCTCTTTTCGGCAATCTCACTAAACATGTTTTGTATTTCTATATCTTCCAGTCTTTCCCTTGCCTTTTTTTCAAAAATGTTTCACATTGTTTTCTCTCCTTCTCCACTGTCTCCTAACCCATTTTTCTCCAAAATGTTCTGTAAATTACTTACCCATTCATCATTCTTTAAACTATTCTCTTGGTATTCAATACATTGTTTTAAAACATTACTTTTTACTAAATTTAAAATTTTTAACCAAAATTTCAAGCTCTTTCCATTATCTTCCCCTTACTCACCACCCTGCCCATCTCTAATTGCGCTTCCTGTCTTACAATTGCATTCGGTAACCCTAGTATTTCTCTACAAAACATCCTGTGCACCTCATCTATACTTTCCCATCCTCTATCTAATCCCCATATTTCTATACCATACATCATTTTTCCTCCACAACCATCTCATAAACTTTCTCCAGCCATTTAACATTTATATACTCTATATTTGCAGCTTCCGCTATATATACATCAGGTCAGGTACTTCTGAGTCTGGCTTGTAGTATTTATTATAAGAATTTCCCTAATCTTATTAGCAAATTCAGCATACCTGTATCGCTTTGAAGGTGTAGGGCTGCCTGAAGAACTACGCGATCTTTTGGATTTTGATCTTGAGCCAGACCTTAAATAAAAAGAAAAACAGCAATTACTTATAATGGAAAAAGGAAAAATGTGCTAGGCATAGGGAAACTAGCTATTAACAGTATAAGAACCTGTTTGAAGAAAATTCTAGCTATTAACAGTATAAGAACCTGTTTGAAGAAAATTCCAAATATGAGAATAGATGGGCTTGAGAGAATTTATGCAGCCACAGTTGAATCAAGAATGCTGCATGGAATAGAGATTTGGGGGATAGAAAAAAGATGGGATAGTATAGATCAAATCCACAGAACCTTTTGCAAAATGTTCTTGCGCCTGATGGGGTAGCGCTAGTTGAAAAGGATTAGTGATAAAATATATAGTGAAATATTGGAATAGAATTCAATCATTGGAGGAAGGAAATATTGTCAAAGAATGTTTAGGGGCACAAGAAATATCTAAATGGCAAAGAAGTGGCTATGTCGATTAAATGAAACTGTAAGAGAAATTGGAATGGGTGAGTTGATTAACCAGCAAGCAATAGGACGACAAAGATTATGTAATAAGGTAAAAGCTAGGGCGGATGATATAGACAAACAAAGAACTAAAGTGGAATCTCGTTAGCACGTTCCTCATTAACACGTTTTCCCGTGTATTACGTTGAATTATAAAAGTTCCGGTACCAAATCACCAAATATAATAAATAATGTTTGCTTAGTGCGTTTTCCCGGTCCCGCTTACTACGTTTGAAGTTTGACGTCCTCATTCGCTGTTTTGGCCAATCCTTGATCGGTACAGTGGGAATAGGCGTTTAACACGTTCATAGTTTGACGTCCTCATTTGCTACTTTGGTCAATCCTTGGTCACGGGGTGGATATCGGCAGCCAATCACATACATGCATTTAAATATTTGTGTGACACAATTTCTGTGGGTGGGATAAAGAATACTTTACCTTGGCGTGGTAAATGCGGTAAACACTAACGATAGTTTCTAATGTTGAGTGATGACCAAACAACCGTAGATTGTATTTTAACTTTTCATTTACAATGAAAAAAAGAAAGTGTAGTAGGTAAATAACCAACAGTGAAAAACTGAAAAACCTTGATGTAATCACAATCCAAATATAAAACATGTCGATATAGTGTGGAAGTTTCCTCCGTCAACCTTAAACACGATTGTTAGCAAACCTAAATTGATTGAAACTGCTTTTAAAGAAGGGAAAAACACTAAAACAAAACTTTTCTCTTGGAAAATAGGATCAGAAGAGGACCGGAACGAAATTTGTTGCATGGAAACACCTCCGTATTCGAGTCGTCTTGTATACACCAAAGATAATATCGTCTATTATACTCGTAACACGATGCACGCTCATAATTTTTTCTTTTTTAGCAGAAATTATCACGTGTGTAATAAAACACACAGCAAAACCACTATTGCCGCTTCCACAATTCGCAATTTATTTTCTCAAAAACATTCATAACCTAAAAAATCCAAGTTGACCAAAATAAAAGCTTGAAATATTTATTCTCAGGCTTTGTGTATCCAAATCCATTTAAACATATTGAATTTAACATGGAAATGCGGATTGTATTCAGTATGAAATTGTACTCCACATCGATTTAAATTGCCCATGGAGACGTAGTAATTATTAGATTTTTATTACCTATGTTCTTAAATTGCAGATTTTGGATTTTCGTTAACACGTTTTCCCGCCTATGACGTCCAAATCCTTAGGTCCCTGCAAAAACGTACTAACGAGCTTAAGGGATAAGAGTACTCCGATATCTATAGGGGCATTTAGAAAGAATGGGGAATAGAAAAATACATTGATGTTTATGATAAAATGGAAAGCGAAGGTCTGGCATGAGCAAGAACAGGAATAATGTTATTAAAAGGTTTGAGGGCTGATAAAGAGTCATGCCCACTTTGCAGCATTGCAGATAACTTTCATAGTATAATGGAATGTTCGGAAACCAAAATCTGGAGAGAGGAAATATGGAACAAAAAGTGGGAAAAATTACACGTAGAAACATTATACATAGGAAAAGTAAGACAGAAATGGTGGTGAAAAATCAAAGAAAGTAAGGATCTAAAACATAATGACAATGTGGATAATTTACAGAAGAGGAAATCTAATTGAAGTTAGGCTTGGAGGTAAACATACATGTAAAACGTAAGCTACATATACACAAACAACCTGGATGTTAATTCTATATGTTACCAATTTTAAGTAACTCTGGGGGAACAGATTATAAATATGTACAATATTGTAATTGTAAGAGATGAAATAAATTACCTTACTTACTTACTTACTTACTTACTACTATAATAAATTTAATAATCTAATACAGGATGTCTACTGCCTTAAAATTCCAATATATTTCCAGTATTTCTAGCATAAGTTTTGATAAAATTCCAGTACTACATTGAGTCATACTGCAGTAAAAATGCAGCAGCATTCAAATGTGTGTTGTGGCTAGTGTAACGTCTTTACTGGTTTTGTTTCCACAGCCACAATAAGAAATTGTGTTTATCTAAATAGTATACAACTGGAAATAGACGCTGAAAAAAATACCAGAGATTTAATACACAAATTTTCTAGGAGTTATAATAGATAAATGGCTAAATTGGAAACCATATATAACACATAAAAAAGAAGATAAACACTGGTTTATACACAGGGTGAGCCAAAAGACTACGAACCGGCTGCACAGCGTTTTTCCTGTCCACGTCCTCGGCGCTCGCCGTCTGCCGCTATCACAAAAAGGCGCGGATGAAACCATACAACATTTTTAAAACTACTTTTAAAGGCTTTATTTAACAACTGTATGAAAGTGTGTTTGAGGACACAATTATTAATAGAGATTTGTGGCCCCCTCGGTCCCCCGACCTAATCCCCTGCGACTTCTATCTCTGTGTAGCTTAAAACAAAGTGTACATGACCAACCCACACACCCTGGAACAATTAAAACAAAATATCCATCACAAAATTGCCAGCATTTCTCAACGTGAACTACTGTGAGTGATGGATAGTTTCCTAAAGAGGTGCCAAAAATGTATGGACTACGACAGTGGCCAGTTTCAGCATCTGCTTTCATAAAGTTGGTAAGTAAAGCCTTTAAGAGTAGTTTTAAAAATGTTGTATGGTTTCATTCACGCCTTTCTATGATAGCGGCAGACGGCAACGAGCGCCGAGGACGCAAACAGGAAAAAAACTGCGCAGTCGGTTTGTAGTTTTTTGGCTCACTCTGTATGAGACTGGTGAGCAAAACCATGCATGACAAAACACTTAAACAGGTATACTTTGCTTCTATTTACTCGCACATAAAATATGGAATAACATTGTGCGGAAATATTACAACAGAAGTGGAAAAGGTTTTTAAATTACAAAAAAAAGTAATTAGATTAATAGGTAATGTTAATAATAGACATACATGTAAATCAATGTTTAAACAAAATGGTATATTCACTGTTCTTGTATATACATTTATGAGACCATAAAACATGTTTTAAAGGAAAATAATACAACAAATGCTGGCATACGCACATGTAACCTAAGAAGCAATGATGATTATTTCAGAACAGTTATTACATGCACATTAAGCAGACATTGTGTAAAAATTATGGGAAAAGAACTTTATAATAAGTTACCTGAAAAAATAAAATTAATCAAAAATGTCCACCAAACCATGAAAGAAATAAAAAGACACCTACTCATAAATGCATTTTAGTCTGGAGGAATTTAAGTGTGAGGCTGGTAATTAAGAATCGTAAATAAATTGTATTTGTAAATATTGTAATTGTAAATAATTATTTTACTTCACAAATGCACAGCATGTAGATGAAATAAATTGAACTTGAACTTTATTACTAGTTGCCATACCCAATGTTGAACAGGTGGCTTTTTAAATCCCCAATGACAATTTAATTAAATTTACTCTCTGTACTCTATATGAAATTATTCTATAATGATCTAGAAGATTCATTATGCAGATTTCTCCCCATTATCATAAAAATCACACTAGTCATAATAATGAACCAAAAATTCACTGATATTCAGAATAATATATCCACAGATTTGCATTTATCTTAGCCTCCCCCAAGCCCTCCCCCGTAACAGGTTCAAAATTCTGGAAAAGCTGTATAGCTATATAAAAATTCTGATGTGTTACACTCACATGACTTTCTCTACTCTTGTACAACCTATTTTTACAAACGCTTATTCTCCATATGCTTCATGTTAATCGAGATATCGAGATGTCAATCTTATTGATAATTTTCTTGTAGATGCAAGGGGAATTGGCTTTAATCGTTTAAGAGATGGTTGCTATGTGGAGTATTCCATTCTCTTTGCATTACCAGGACAAAAAAATCTGATGTGTTACACTCACATGACTTTCTCTACTCTTGTACAATCTATTTTTACAAACGCCTATTCTCCATATGCTTCATATTAATCGAGATGTCAATCTAATTTGTAATTTTCTTGTAGATGCAAGGGGAATATGGTAGCTTTTAAGCGATAGTCAAATATTTTATCGCTGGTTGCTATGTGGCGCATTCCATTCTCTTTGCATGTCCAGGACATAAAAAAATGAATAACGAATTTGAGAAAAAGTATAAGTATTGGAAAATTTAAGGAAATAACAAGCAATATCTCGCAAATGGTTCACTCAACAAAAACAATGTATATGATATAAGTTGTGTATTTTAACGCAATCTACATTTTTTGTGTAGTAAAATTTTGTCTATCTCTTATGGTTTACCAGTTATGCAAAAGTCGTTCATAATGAAGAATACTTTTGGAGACATTCCCAGAAATTTCGAGATATACATTTCATTTCTCATGACATTATCTTAAACATATGATATTTTCATCAAAATCGTTAAGAGCCATTTTTGAGAAAATTAACATTTTCGAAAAATGTTCCATGTAAAGGGTAGTCTGGGGTGGGGGGATTTTCTTGAAAATCTTCATGTCGCATCTCTGGAAGATACTGAACGTAAATACCAAGTTTGGTGTTTATCCGACTGTTAGTTTTTGAGTTATGCTGTTCACAGACACACACACAGACACACACACACACACACAGACACACACACGGACATGTTTCTAAAAATGCTTTTTTTGGATTCAGGAGGTCTCAAAACATGTATTTCCGGTGAAATCTCGGTATCGAATTTTTGGGTGGAATGCAATACTTCCCCTACTTACTATACGTAGTAGAGAAAGTAAAAACAATTCCAGTATATCCAGTATCAGTAACACCCTGTTATAGGTCCACTTCAATGGTGTCAGGGTATAATATCTGTCTTCCAATTTGAATGCTTGATTTAGGGCAAGTTGCCTGATTAACGTTTTTTCTGGGACACTCCCTTATCCTCTTCAGATAAATGTCATGGTCTATGAAAAGCCAGGTTGTTAAAAGGGAATTACATACTTAAATAGAAGAAACGCTCATAGAGTTCCTCTCTGGCATTTAAGTAGCAAAGAATTCTGGAACATTCGTAATTTCACGCCAATGGGGTGTTGGAGCGAAATGCGGTTGGCATCCCTGCACATGCCTGTGTTTAATGTGTAACTGCTGCAAGTTTCATTATTCTATGTCTATTAGTTATTGTTCAGTGCTGTATTGAGTGGTACGTTGTCTCGCACAGTTTGCAAATTTCGAGAATGCAGAGTTAGAGGAGCAACGCGTCTGCATTAAATTTTGCGTGAAACTCGAGGAAACCTTTACAGAGACACACCAAATGATGTAGGAAGCCTACAGTGATGAGTGCTTAAGCCGTACTCGGTGTTATGGTTTACGTGGTTTAAAAATGGCTGGATGGGCGTTAAAGATGACCCTTTCAGAATGACCTTCGATGTCTACCGACTGCGCTCATGTCAACGAAATTGTGAGTACCAATTGAAGACTGACTGTCCGAGAGATTGCAGAAGAATGTAACATTTCAGTTGGATCATGTCATGAAATCCTGACGCAGCATCTTGGAATGCATCGTGTTGCTGCCAAGTTCGTCCCACAGCTCATGAGTCAAGACCAGAAAGACCATTGCCTCGCAATCTGTTATGAGCTTTTGGATCATGCAAAGGAGAACGAAATGTTCCTTAAGAGAATCATAACTCGTGAGGAGACGTAAGTCTATGGTTATGATGTTGAGACCAAGGTTCAATCTTTACAATGGTTTAGGAAAGGTTCTCCAAGACCAAAAAAAGCTCGTCAGGTCAAGTCAAATGTCAAAACCATGCTGATAGTTTTCTTTGACTTTGAAGGATTAGGACATCATGAATTCGTGCCACAGGGACAAATTATTAATCGATGGTACTACAGGACGTGTTGCGACACTTGTGAGAAAATCTGAGAAGGAAACGGCCTGAAATACGGCAAGGCAATTCATGGCTCCTGCATCACGATAACGAACTCGCACATTCACCCCTGTTGGTTTTAAATTAAATTGAGTTTTATTTATGGACGCTCTTTAACTACTATGGTCCTTAGCATCCCATTCTATATTGGGCATGAAAGAGCAGTAATTTTGCTAAGAGGCCTCTTTATCAGGCTTGAGGTTCTTATACGTGCTGTAAATCTATGACACGTGACCACTGGCTTTACTTCCCTTCCGAAGGAAGCCATGCTAAGGATTTTTACGCCCGAAAAAATCTATCGCCCTCCGCTGGTTTTGAACCCATGACCTTGCGAACTAGAGGCTACACGGTATCACTAGTCCACGGAGGACGACATCCCTGTTGGTGCGTGACTATTGCACAAAAAAAACAATATTGTGCTGCCTCATCCTATGCGAACTTCCTGAAAAAGGTGTGCAAGGACTGCTTCCGGAAGTGGAAACGGCATTGAGAATGGTGTATCAATTGTGGAGGAGAGTATTTCGAAGGAGAATATGGACAATAAGTAAAAGGTAAGCGTAGAAAAATGTTGTGGACAAAGTTCTGGAATTTTTTGAACAGACCTCGTATATGGGTGTACAGTTATAGAGCTATTGTGGTCAGCTCTTCTCACCCAAATAATTCTTGTATTTCTCACCTGTGAAACAATAAACAGTGTGGTGTTTGCAACTATACCCCCGCCGCTATAACGTTGCACTTGACAGTTCGTGTGGCTTCGCATAAGGTTGGCTACATCGTGGTTGCGACGTTGCCAGAGTGGCTAGTAAACAACAACAGCTGATTGTTCTCATTTCTACCGTGTCTAAGCCGCATACAAAAAGTGTACGTAAGTAGCGAACGTCACTGAATAATAACTATTTCGTATTATTATTGTTAATTGAAAATAAGCGATATAAGCAGCTTTGGTATGGTCGGATACTCCTTTCTATGATAATAGGCATAAATGTGTCTACGTATGGCGTCTAATTGGAAAGCATCCAATATTTGTGACTGGACGAGGCTTTTTTTCTTCCCTGGAGTTGATAGAAATACCTGTTGTGTTCCAGATGGTTCAGGAATTTTGTCCTCTTTCTCTTGTACTTTCACTCCTTTGTGAACAACAGTTCTCATGCTTAAAACAAAAGCTGCTGCAGTTCGTTGTACGGCTTTATCAGCAGGAATTGAGGGATTTCCGTGAAGCTTCACGTACTCCTTTTCCTGTTCAAAGAACTCCCGGGTTCTCCTTAATAGTTCCAATGCCTGACTATTAAGTGGCACACCTCGGCGCAAAGGATTTTTACTTCGTGAATCATCACTCGGCGATCGGCGTCGTTTTTCCGACATTGTCGCACTTAAGTTTTGTTTAAATAAATAATACGAATGAAATATATATAAAATAGATAAATATAAATAAATAAATGTATAAACGAACAATAACAAAACTATCAAACAATAACCACAAATCTAAATAACAAATAACAATGAACAATATGTAGCTTGCAAAGAACAACTCGACGCTCTGCTAGAGATTCAAAAACTGAAGCACGTGGTTGGGAATAGTTACATCCGGCAACAGAGCCGATTCTAGATCCGGTTCCGCTTTGTCATCGACCATCCGGAATGCTGCCTTGTGATTGGCTTAGGAAGTCAAACGGTTGAAGCTTTTCATCTGTTTTTTCGCGAGTGTACCAACTTAAACGCTAGTTGTCAAGTGCAACGTTATAGCAGCGGGGGTATAGTAAGCCAGATTTTATTTCGTTTTTCCACATAATGGCAAGAAAGAAAGGGTTGACACAAAGAAATTGTAGCTTTGTTGAACAAAAGTTGTCAGATTTTGTTTGCAGTGATATATGTGAGAATTCATGTATAAATGCAAGTGAGAGCAAGAGTGGCACAAGTGATACTGCAGACAACAGTGCACCTAGCTGAGCAGAGGTGAGTAATTTTGATCCTGGCCCCACATCTACTACATCAGTGCATAATATACAACAGACCAATACTTCCTTCTCATTTTGATGAGAATTCTGCCAAAAAGCAAACAAGGAAAACAATATACTTTTTGAGACTTGCATTTCCTAGCCTCCCCTTCATCCTGCTGTATGTTACAACATACATTACACAAAAGAACATTTCTAAGAAACAGACACAGATCTTTGAACATTATAGTGTGTGTTATTCACATACTTCCTGGTGTAAATTATATTGAGATAAAAAGAACAGTTTCAAAATAATATATTAGATACCCTGTACTATACCTTTTTCTCTACTATGTATAGTAAGTAGGGGAAGTTTTGTATTTCTTGCATCTACGAGAAAATTAGCAATAAAATTAACATCTCGATAAACATGAACCATATGGAGAATAAGCGTTTGTAAAAATAACTTGTAAAAGAGTAGAGAAAGTCGTCTGAGTGTAACACATCAGATTTTTTTAGAAGCTTTGTAATAGTAAAGGCAAAGTTCAAAATTTAAGCATTAGGAGTCAAATTTGGGACACGTTTGCTTCACTTACTCTGCAATTTATACAGAACATGTTTCAGAATCATCACCCTCTGTGGTGTAGTGGTTACCATGCTAGCCTCTAGTTTCCAAGGTCACGGGTTCAAACCCAGCGGAGGGCGATGGATTTTCTCGGGCGTAAAAATCCTTAACATAGCTTCCTTCGGAAGGGAAGTAAAGCCGGTGGTCCTGTGTCGTAGATTTATGGCACATAAAAGAACCTCAAGCCTGATAGAGGCCTCTGAGCAAAATTTCCGGTATTTCACGCCCAATATAGAATGGGACGCTAAGGACCACAGCAGTTGAAGAGTGTCCATAAATAAAACTTAAGTTTTAATTTTCAGAAGCTTTCGTTTCCCTGATCAGCTGTAGATCGACTGGCGCAGGAATTTGGTATAAATTTCTGGAGGCGGGATTTCAAAGTGAGAGTAGAATTAAGGAATGGGAAATAGTAATGGATCTGCATTTAGAAAATATTTACTATACCAAATTTTGACGGCGACTAATCTGAATTTCATTGGCTGAATTGGAAGCAGGTGAAAAAATATTATTGGTCAGTTATGAAGAAATGATTTCCTAATGTGCAAAATCGACTTTCCACTTTGCTATCAATATGGTGGATGTGCTTTCCCGTTCTCATTACCGGGTAATGTAAACTAAAATGTTGTATGCTGTCTTGCTTCCTTTATTAGGTTATTGTGAACCAGCCTTTAATGTATGCCAAATGGAAGGCAGATATTAATGACAAAATACACAGCCTTTCTGGAAAAAATATGAGTATAGAAACAAATATCTACATATTTAAAGAAAGGAAGCTATCTGCTTTGTCAGGGAAGCAGAGGATGAAAAATGGTCAGGTGGACTGACTCTAAGCAGTAATAAGGTCAACAAGCAAACCCTGAAAGTACACACGATACTCACGAGTCTCTTTCACTACGGTGATAGTAGTTTTCATCTGGAGAGGAGGATCGCCTGCTGCTGCGTTCACTTCGACTGCTCTCTCGCTCAGCCCGTCTCCGTCTATCTAAAGATCCTGATGACTGCTGCCTCTCTCGATCTGTCACTTCCTGTTGTACTTCCTTCTCAGCTTCTACTCTCTCTCTTTCTCGTTCACGTTCTCGTTCTCTCTCACGTTCACGTTCACTTTCCTTCTCTCCTTTCTCAGCCTAGAAGAAAGAAAGGAAAATGCAGAATACAATTAACATATTTTCCAAAGTAGATATTTTGCCGCTTCGCCCTATGGGAAGTGCAAGTTTGAACATCTGTTTTAAACACATCTGACAGTAAATGGATTCAAATGACCCGAGGAATGTCTCTTCAGCTAATATGCTGTGGTCAAATTACAGCGTTTCATCAATATGAAATAACAAAAACTCAATAAATTTTGCCCTTAGCAATTCAAGCATTAAAATCACTATAATTCCATTACAGTGGAATCTCGTTAGCACGTTCCTCATTAACACGTTTTCCCGTGTATTACGTTGAATTATAAAAGTCCCGGTACCAAATCACCAAATATAATAAATAATGTTTGCTTAGTGCGTTTTCCCGGTCCCGCTTACTACGTTTGAAGTTTGACGTCCTCATTCACTGTTTTGGCCAATCCTTGATCGGTACAGTGGGAATAGGCGTTTAACACGTTCATAGTTTGACGTCCTCATTTGCTACTTTGGTCAATCCTTGGTCACGGGGTGGATATCGGCAGCCAATCACATATATTCATTTAAATATTTGTGTGACACGATTTCTGTGGGCGTGGTAAACGCGGTAAACGCTAACGATAGTTTCTAATGTTGAGTGATGACCAAACAACCATAGATTATATTTTAACTTTTCATTTATAATGAAAAAAAGAAAGTGTAGTAGGTAAATAACCAACAGTGAAAAACTGAAAATCCTTGATGTAATACAATCCAAATATAAAACATGTCGATATAGTGCGGAAGTTAAACATTCCTCCGTCAACCTTAAACACGATTGTTAGCAAACCTAAATTGATTGAAACTGTTTTTAAAGAAGGGAAAAATACTAAAACAAAACTTTTCTCTTGGAAAATAGGATCAGAAGAGGACCGGAACGAAATTTATTGCATGGAAACACCTCCGTATTCAAATCGTCTTGTATACACCACAGATATCGTCTATTGTACTCTTAACACGATGCACGCTCAATTTTTTCTTTTTTAGCAGAAATTGTTATCACGTGTGTAATAAAACACACAGCAAAACCACTATTGCCGCTTCCACAATTCGCAATTTATTTTCTCAAAAACATTCATAACCTAAAAAATCCAAGTTGACCAAAATAAAAGCTTGAATTATTTATTCTCAGGCTTTGTGTATCCAAATCCATTTAAACATATTGAATTTAACATGGAAACGCGGATCGTATTCAGTATGAAATTGTACTCAAAATCGATTTAAATTGCCCATGGAGACGTAGTAATTATTAGATTTTTATTACCTATGTTCTTAAATTGCAGATTTTGCATTTTCGTTAACACGTTTTCCCGCCTATGACGTCCAAATCCTTAGGTCCCTGCAAAAACGTACTAACGAGATTCTACTGTATTTATATCCTATTGCAAGAATAGTGGTTACATTTTACTGAAGGTACTTAAGTAAAAATCTGACATTTTCCCACCACTATGAGATAAGTCACTAGAATCTGATGATATTTGAAATGTTAGGTTCCATTTGTAATTGGGAACTGTTCAATATGCATCTGTTACATGTATTATAAAGTTAATTATATTTGTTAGGTTGCCTTTTTATAGGTTGCAGTGGTCCATACAAGAGATGTCCCACAAGTAACCGACCTAACAAAGAAAACACAAACATTTTGGGAAAAAACATCTTTATTTCTCTACATAGTCTCCTTTCTGCTCGATACACTTTTCCCAGCAATGTTCAATAGCTTCGATACCCTGTTTATAGTGAGAAACGTCAAGTTCTGCAAAATAGCCATCAACTGCAAACTCCACCTCCTCATTGTTGGCAAATCTTTTGCCACCAAGACATTTCTTGAACTTTGGAAACAGAAAATAATCAGAAGGGGGCTAAGTCTGGCGTATAGGGTGCATAAGGAAGCAATTCAAACTTTAACTCATTGATTTTGGCTATGGCAATAATGGATGTGTGAACTGGTGCATTGTCTTGACAAAACAGAACTTTCTTTTTCGCTAAATGCGGCCGTGGTTTTGCTTGATTTCATCATTCAAACACTGCAATAAGTTTGCATAATACTCACCATTGATTGCTTTTCCTTTTTGAAGATAATCAATGAAAATTATTCCACGCACATCCCAAAAAACTGACGCCATGACCTTGCTGCAGATGGAACTGTCTTCGTCTTCTTTGGAGCCGATTCTCCCCTTTAAATTCACTGTTTTGACTGTTCCTTTGTCTCAGGTGTGAAGTGATGGACCCATGTTTCATCCATGATTATGAACCAACGCAAAAACTTGGCTTTATTGAAGCGAAACATCACCAAACACTCGAAAACATCTTCACGATGCTGCTTTTGTTCCACTGTGAGTAAACATGGCACCCATTTTGCACACAGCTTTCTCATGTCTAAATTTTTAGTTAGTACACGATGTACAGCACTTCTGCTAGCTCATGCACTTTCAGTCGACAGTCATCCAATACCATTTTGTGGATTTTCTTCACAATTTCTGGCATGGTCACATCATTTGGTCGACCACTGCAATGTTCGTCTTGGCAGCTCGTATGACCTCACTTAAACTCTGCCCCCAATATTTTACTGTTGTAAAAGAAGGAGCAGACTCCCCCCAAGTAGAATTGAGCTCAGCTGTAATATTAGTTGGACTAAGAACTTTCAAATGAAAGTATTGTATTGCCAGTTTTATCCATGTTTACAAATTTGCTGAGTGTGTTCACTATTAATGGCTGCCAAACAATTACTAAACAACATAGCATCGTCAAACTTAAGCTTTATAAGGGTGGTGCTTTCTACCATAGTCATTTGTTTGAAACAACAACTCTATATATATATATACGTCAGGTCGGGTACTTCTGGGACTGCCCTTGTACTTTGCATATCGACTGATCACTAAAGCTTTGGGTCTCCCATATTTTAACCTCTATAGGGCCACTATAATGCATGCCACTTATAGGTAGAGGAGTTTACAGGACCAATGAATGCTACACTAGAATTTAAGTGTGTTGTATATATTTATTTGTAACTGTATACTTATTGGTAAATAAATTTGTAAAATCAAAGAACTGGCCATGCATGATAGAGCAATTTGTTTCCTATGCCTTAGTTACTTCAAGCAGGTATAGCTAGCATTCAGGTGGTCTCAGGTTCAAATCCCGTACACTGGCCAATCTGTTTGGAAGCTTTTTATGATTTCACAATAAGGAATTGGATACTTTAGTGTCATGACCCAAAATTTCATCACTCCTATGGAACCAATGATAATAAAATATATGGCACACATAGCCAATTATGCAGCTTTAGCCATTTTTCTTAAGGTCATTTGACTGGCCTAAGCTGACATGCATGCAGCCATAGAGTTCAGAAATGTGTCAAAAGCCATGCTCTACAAAAAAATAATCATGGCATCAGGCAATTTTTTTTTATACATATACTAAAGAACCTATTACAAATACATACATTTAGGGCCAGTTTCACCAACAGATGTTAAACTTTAACACAATGTTAAACTGATTTAACACAAATTCTGTTTCATCAAACAATGTTAACTTTAAAAATGTGTTAAAGTCAGTGCTAACATCCCCATACCCCTGTGTTAAGGCATTTAACAAATGTTAGAAGTTGGAAAATGATTGCCACAAGTCAAACTGTTGATGCGAGTTTGCTACAATTGGCATTTTTTTAACATATTCCTAATAGAAGAGTAGTCAAATTAATTGTTCTTTCACACAAGCCGTGTGTTGGACATGGTTGGAAAGGTAGAATCAGATGACTGAAAAATTCAATGCCATAGCCGGGATTTGAACCACGGATCTCCCGGTCTCCGTAGTAGTCGTAAGCATAATAAATTTGAAACCCTGCAAAAGGAGGAATTTTTAAAGTAATAAAGACTGTCCAAGGGATCATGAGCATGGTTTTATGGAAAATACGAGAAGCTGCTAGAATACTACCAACAGAAGCATGCCTTTTTCTCCTATGCTACAAGTGTTAATTAGTTATTTAGATTTTATGCTACCAACATTTTTCATTTACTTGTGATACGGTTGGTATTTGCAAAGCTACCGTTTGTGGGTTTATCCGGAAGGTTTCCAAAGCAACTGCTTCAAGAAGCAAACAGTATTTTTTTCTGGGTGTGCTTGACTAATTTGCGAAAACACAATTTTGTCCACTGAAGTTTCAATGCAGTGTCCACCACCAGTTTTAGACCGTCTTAAAGGCTCTTTGACCTAACATTTCTGGTGCATTGCCACAGTTGCTTACTGGACTTAAGAGAAACGCATTCATTCCAATTAAATTACTTGTGGATTTTGTCCCAGGCTACAATCTTATCCTTTAATGTAACATCGTTAGTTTTTTCGCACTTGATAATATGTCTATACTTATTAACCAGATGTTAATTAATACATTTCAAATGGTGAAACATTTACTTCAGCTGTCATCATGATTGTAACCTCAAACAATCAGGAACATCACATGACCATTGCCATAAATGTTAATAGCTGTCGGCTACTGACACAGAGTGCGGCAATACGTAGACAAAAGTGCATCGGAGTACGTTCAGAAGCAGTGTAGTTCGGCCACTGCCCTCAAAGCTAGCGTTCGCAGTTGTCTTTGACGATAACAAAATGTTAGTTAACAATTTGCTGTAAAAGTTTGACCAAACACAAGAGTTTTAACCTTATGTTAAACTTTGAACACCTTGTTAACAAACAAGATGTTAAAGTATTTTTAACATCAGTGGTGAAACTGGCTCTTACAGTTTTAATGTACTAATGACATGAAATATGTGATAAATTGATAAACCTCATAATACTAATAGAAAACCCAAATAGTATGTCTTTTTAGGTTGTTTAGTAATTTCTCTGGTTATATATCTAGTGATTCAAGTTAAAATGTTAAATGTCCTGACATGTGGCATCAGCCATCTTTGTGTTGTCCTTCATAGTGTAGTGGTTTACTTACAGTCAGGTTTTTATTCCACATTGCTTTATTTTTAGTCACAAAATATTCATTACTAGTTTGAATCTCCTCCATTTTTTGTTCTGAGCTATGTATTGTTACCATTGTCTTCAATAATTTCTTCTTATGATGGATCTACTTTAAAAATATCCACTTCTTCCGGTTGCTCTTCAGCTTTAGCTTGAGTGAAAGGACTTCA
This sequence comes from Deroplatys truncata, assembly GCA_030765065.1. Lineage (NCBI taxonomy): Eukaryota > Metazoa > Arthropoda > Insecta > Mantodea > Mantidae > Deroplatys > Deroplatys truncata. The sequence goes on along the minus strand of CM060989.1, from coordinate 65,031,960 downwards.
CTCTCTAGCCTCTAGTTAGCCTCTAGTTCCCAAGGTCATGGTTCAAACTTGGCGGAGTATGATGGATTTTTTTAGGGCGTAAAAATCCTTAGCACGGCTTCCTTCGGAAGGGAAGTAAACCTGGTGGTCGCTTGTCTAGATTTACGGCACGTAAAAGCACTTCAAGCCTTATAAAGAGGCCTCTGAGCAAAATACCAGTCTTTAACACCAATATTGAATGGAATGCTAAGGACCACAGCAGTTAAACTGTGTCCATAAATAAAACAATTTAATTTTTAAGCAATCTTCGATTTTTGGTAACCCGAATAAGACTGTTTCCTATATATAAGGACAGTCTCATCATCTTTCCAAGTCTTACAATTATTGGAATTTAATAGAAAATGGATTCAGTGCTACATAAAACATTCCTTAATTTCTCTTAACTGTTCTCTTAAGTTAACACATGCTGGTGTATAAAATATATCACCTTTACTAAAGATATTATTTCAATTGTAGAGCCATCTAAACCATTCTTGAATGGCCACAGGTAATGACATTATAGCTGACACCGTTATTATTTGAACTGTGTGCGAATAGATGAAGCTATGTCTTCAGGTGAACAAAATACACCACAGGTATAATTACGTAAGTACATCTAATTGCTTATATTTTCTTAATTATTTACCATTTCATTAGAATTTAAGATTGTCTTTAATCACTTTTCCTTAACGACTTTAGTCACAATTACTGTTCTTATTTCTTTTTTTTATGGACTGTGCACAAGTTAAAAATCAAAATTGCCTGACTGAAGTCCTTTCACTCAAGCTAAAGCTGAAGAGCAACCGGAAGTGGATATTTTTAAAGTAGATCCATCATAAGAAGAAATTATTGAAGACAATGGTAACAATACATAGCTCAGAACAAAAAATGGAGGAGATTCAAACTAGTAATGAATATTTTGTGACTAAAAATAAAGCAATGTGGAATAAAAACCTGACTGCAAGTAAATTTAGTATAACAAAAATAAAAAATACTGTAAGAATATTGTTTGGGCCTAAGCACAAAACATTACTCATGAAAGAAGCACTTTAGAGAATATTTTCACTGATAACATTATTGAACATTTTGTTCAATGCACTAATTTAGAGACTGTAAGAGCAAGTACAAACTTTGTCCTAAAGCTTGTCTCAACCTTAAGACAGTATGGAGGTAAATGGGATATCTCTAACACGTGCATTTTGCCATTAGCTTGAGGCAGTATTTTAATGCCTAAATGATATTAATTGTATCTTTTTATTAATTAAATTCGATAACAGCCCACCTTAAAAACAGTATGTATATAATTATTATATAAATTGTAAAAAGTAATTGTAAATACTTATTTTTATTGTAAACGTATTTATTAGTGATATGTAAATGTTTATAAACTCTAATAGTGCAAAAACTGTGAGAATACTATGTTTTAGGATGTTAATAATGAGGCAATAATGTAATTTTGGTGACAATAATGTATCTGGAATTTAAAAATAATGGTTATGAAAAGATCAGTAATAACGTAATTTTGCTTACAGTTTGGAATTAGCCAATCAAAAGTAAAGAAAGATTTTTAGTTTGAATACTTAAATTCTATTGGACTAGAATTAGCCAATAAGAGAATGGCATTACCAAAGCTAAAGGTTTTTACCATTGAATCTAGTCAGTCTCAGGCAAGATATTAGACAGAGCAGACGTGTAAGTCGCGGGCAAGATGTAGTAAACAGCAGACGTAAGAGTCGCGGACATGAAGTTGTAGAGAGTAGACGTGAAAGTTGTGGGTAAAAATGTTGTAAAGTATAAACGATAAAATTTGTGTTCTCCGCCAAAAATGTATTAAGTGCTCAGTTTTATTTTATAAAGTGTGGTGTTTATAAAATGTGCAAATATAAAGTGAAATAAAAAGAAGTAAAAAAATTAAAAAGTAAATTGTGTGGCGTCTTATCACAACCCTACAAGAACTCGTGTTTCTATAGTGCGACTGAAAGCAGCCGAGGCAAATAACTTTAATAATATTACATAAAAACAAGCATCATCTTCACTATAAAGTTTGGTGTCCTAAAAATCAAACAACATCAAAGTGTATCTCCATTACGTAACCTTAATAATATTTTACATAACCAAAAGCTTCCGCAAATTGGCGTACAACTGTGGGGCAAACTCCTCCAAATAATTAAGTGATCTACAAACTGCAAATTGAAGAATAACACTTCTTCAAGCTTCATTCTTTTCTACTCTCATGCTGTCGCAGTTGCTAATAACATGGTGTAAATACTCAATTGTTATACATTTCAGCTTTGAACACATTGACCTATGCAGAATATTTTTCATTATCAGATTACAGCATTTGTAGAGCCTTCAGAGATTTCAGTGGGCACAAATTTCTAAAGAAAATGAGCTTTTCTGTAAAAGTCCGATAATTACTGTTTCTATGATTATTACGCAGTAACTAATAATATTTTTTCTTAGCTGGAGTAAACTTCAATGCTGATATCTGCCCAGTTCGAATTCTCTATCTTTAATAAGATAGCATTATAATTTTTTTTAAATTAAATATATTTGGAAAATTCTATATCTATGCAGTAGAAAAGTCAGTTAGTGAGAAACGTTTTTGTTATTGGGTTTACAAAGGGACGAAGCGAGAGAAAATTTTGAGGAGGGTTGGAGACAGTTTTTAAAAGATGCCGGAATCCTGTAACATCTTGTATTCATTGTGTCTAACAAACAAAAGTCATCCATCTAAGCTAACAGGCCAGGTGCGAGGCAGAAGTCAGGTTAACATCAGTTGTAAGGAAGTGGGTACGTTTATACACTGTGAAGTGTCATGTAGGCTATTTAACATTTTACATAAATATTTCTACTTATGAAGGAAGAAGCTAGGAAGAGAGAAAATGTTGGTAAACCAAGAAGAAAAGCAAAATAATAATGAATGCAATAAGGTTATTCAAGTAAAACGAGTGTTAGTAAGTCAGTAAAAGAAACAGCTAAGGCTACCTGGTGTTCAGAAACAGTAGTGTATAGGACAAAAACAGAATGAATCAAAGCATCTCTAAGGACGCTATAAAAAAAATGAAAGCAAAATGTGTGGGGCAAACAGAATCACACTATTGTCCATTCCAAACCAAGAGTTCCCTCTGATGTAAACAGAAGCATGTGCTTCTGCTTGCCACAAACTCAAGAATACACTCGCGCCAACGTAAATAGTTCCTTAATACATGTACTATATTATGAAATATTAGAGCAGAAAAGGTATAGAACTGCACATTTTATTGCGGTTATCATAAGAACTCATCGTTAAAGGTAATGGATATATACTACCTGTTAAGAGATTACGAAATATGATTTTCATCTGCTATTGCGCTAACACCGAGAATATCTTGCTTGTTAATACCAACTGCATGCATGGCTGCCACTATCTTACATATACAAGAAACGCGCAATGAATTCCCAGAGGCACTATCTGAGTACCGAATAAACACTTTGCGTAACACAGGAAATATGATAAGCGAAGTCATTCATAATACACAGGCACGCATATGCTCAGCTCAGGTCAAATCTTGTGATTTAGTCAGTTGGATTTGAGTTCACATGGCAGAGGAAGGTGCATGTAGTGCGAATAAACTGTGGAAACAGTTAAAGAGTGGCGAAAAACAAACAGCTCTTCATATATTCAACTCACTATTACAAAAATACCCAGCACTTGCATTAGTGCATATTGCGAAACTAATATCGCATTTTACAGGCGTTTCAGTGAGAAGTGTAACCAAAGCGAGCAGGGAATATAAACAGACATAATAGAACACAGAAGATGATAAAATGTGGTAACTTGTTTTAAGTGCGACAGTGCTGTGGAATTGTGGATAAGCTTGTCATTATTTTGGAGAGTAGTTCTGATTCCGATATGGCAGCTGAATCATCTTCGGGGGATTCGGATTTGGGTGTTGCATCTTTGCCTGAGGATTATGATTAACGTAAGTAAAATGTTCATTTCCGCAGACTTATAAAATAGATCGTTACCTCAGGTTGCATTTTGAACTATAATTCTCAGGCAGGGTACGCTTTTATAGATTTAAATAGTGTTCAACAAGCACGTGAGAGGGGAACAAGCAGCCATTAGGGGCGGGGATTGCGAACTACTTTCGCGTGGATAATACAAAGAGTTTGTTTTCAGTGAAAGGCACTCTGGTTTGGAATGGACAGTAGGTTAACGCAATATGATCAGTGACTGAAGATTAACTGACTCACAGTTGTGTTCTTTACAGAGGCGGCTTAGTTCCATTCTAATAGGGCATGTGAACACACAAACACAAGCTATTGGTGCTCAGAAAATCCACATTAGGAGAAGGGTTCTATCTTTTTTACAGAAAAATTTAGGTTTGGTATGTGGTTAGTTCAACACATATAATCAGTCAGTTTTTTATGAGAATGCAGTAAAATGGAGAGTGGTACCCTGTAGATTCCTGTTCTTATTTACTGCTACTAGATTTGATAAGCATATCAGACCTGATTTAAAAAGAAAGGCAAATTTGCTGCAATTAGATTTACTATTTGTTGTTTTGTAGAAAAATGCAAAAACAGCTATTGCTCGGGAGAGTATGTTACAATAAATGAAATGTTGATCCTTTTAGGGGAAGATGTAGCTTAATTTGTACATTCCTAATAAACCACAAACATATAGGTTGAAAGTACCTGCATGCAAGTATTTGCATGTATACATGCTCTGAATGAAGCAAAGGACTCACTTAATTCTATGAAATTTGTCATTACCTTGCGTAGCAGTTTCCTTCTATAGTGTTCCACTTGTTGCTGTATGGTCCACCCACTTTTCAGTGACCTTTGACCGCTTTCTAGTTCATCCTGATACTGTACAGCTTTCAGTTCTATTTCTCGCAATCTGGCTCTTCGCTCCTCATTTAAATCCCTAAATTTAAAAGAAAAGATGATATTATAAGAATATTTAACACTTTAAATAAGAAGAATCATGATTATTTGAGCTAATTGGGACCTAGACTATCTTGGATATGGAAAAACTCAGAAAATGTGCTAGTATGTCATAAATGATGAAAAATGATAAGGTAATTGTTTAATACAACAATATTCCTTAACATTTATATTGAATACTTTACACAGTTTAAAGAAGAGATGAACAGATTACAATAGTGAATGATAAGATTACTTTTTGGAACACTCTTTCATAGTGTTTTTGGCCAACCTCTTGCCTCTCTTGGACACTAGCACTGCACTGATTACAAAAAATATGTATGTTTATTTCTCAACTCCCTCAAACCTGAAGCAGTTAATTGTAAGTCTACTGTATTACAATACATAAAACTAAATTACAGTTTAAAGTTCACAAGAAGCTCATGAAAAAGTAGAATTTTTTGGAAAGGTTAAGAGCCTTGAAATAGAGCTTTCACAACAGCATGTTTTCTGGTATGTTATAATCTTTTGTCATGTTACCCAATACAACAAATACGATGTGTTTTACCACATTACAGTTTTTGCACTCTCACTGAACATGGCATCATCAAAATAGTAGGTTGATGCAGTAATTTGTATCACAAATTACTTAAATATAAATAATGATTGTAATATGAATATGCATTTTTATGTGACACTGATTTCAGATGTTTATTGATTGTAAATATTGTTGAGAAGTAAGTTTATACAGCCTTACTGAAACTGTCAATAATAGCGCGCAATAATGCAGCGAGGGGGTGAGCTGTTTATCATTATTGGAAACGAGGAAGTTACGTAATGCTGGCACGTTTTTCGGTAGAAACTTCTGGAATATTTTCTCCCTAAAGCATATGTATTCATAATTTTCATTGGATATTAAAATAGACGCTAATGTTGGCGCGTTTTTTTAGCCAATAGCAGTTCAGTTATAATCTTTAGGCGTATCTGGATGAAGGAGTATAAATAGGGTAGGTTAGAGGTAGCGTCATGTCAGTTCATCAAAAATCTGTGTACACTACACGTCGTCTTCAGTCAGTTCGTCGAAAGTATTAGTACGGCATACATCGGATATAGATTCACAAGTTACGCGCAGCAGAATTATGAAAGATCTAAAGTATGGTAAAGTTAATTATACAAAAGATTGAAGTACGTGGATTAAAAGAATTATCAGTAAGAAGTTGTTATAACAGTTTCAGTTTGGCGAGTGTTAAGATCAATGTATAAATGTGATAGTTAACGTGTTCGACAATAAATGTATAAAACAAATTTCTTCATCAGTGTTATATTTGGATAAAAGATTCCTTTCCGTTTACACACCTTGATCAAGAGACATGTTCGACCGAGAAATAATAGCTAGCCGGAGGACAGTAAACAAAATTTAAATCAAATAACAGTCGCATTCTTTCGAACACTAACACTGCTGCAAATTGCTAACACCAGATGGAGCTACGAACCTAACAAAGAATGACGTCACAAGATGGCTTCAACACATGAAGTAAACATAAATACACAAACATTTATAAGTAATACTGTTACAAATTGGCGCCCAAACGTGGGGCTACAATAATGTTAAATAAATACAACATAAAAACCGTTACAAATTGGCTCCCATACTTGGGGCAGTTAAAATTATGTAACCAAACAAAACAAAAGCAGCACAATATAAGATCTTCAAGTTCTAATAATTTACGTAAAAATACAATGAATACCACCGCAAGGTAAAATGGTAGACTTACTTCAGGCTTCTACATTTGAAGGCAATGAAAATAATTTAAAATTATCCAGCACGTTAATATTAGTATAATTAAAAAATCAGGCCTGAAGAATTTTAAACTGAATTTAAATAATTCAAGTAATAACTGTCAACCATATTTTCATTTTGAAAAGATGATCTACAGAGATTAGCTATGCTTTCAAGGTTATGGTTGCACAAAATTTGATTATGTGTACTGAATTTCCATGGATTTCCTTCCATAAGTTTATATACTTTTAAGGGTTTGCTCAATAACCTCTTGCAGCAAAATTATTGCTTATGTTGAATGTCTTGCTTCACCAAAACAGTCAGAATGTAAATGCTTTAATATAACTTGCTTAGTTTATTGAGGGGAAGCAGTATATGTATATCAGGTGAGTCAGCTGTGCCTATTTATTTTTTAATTTATGCAACATGCTAAGTGACCTATTTGACTTATGCCTTTCTTAAATGCCTTCTAATGGCTGATTTGCTTAAAACTTTATACAGGAGGGATAGTTAACTCAGTACATACGTGTTTTACGGGACAGAATGCAATGAATTATATGAATACAATATTCATTTACTTGAAGTTGATAACCGCACTTCACTGTCGATGCAAAAGACATCCCACCCTGACACTGGGAGCTGCAGTAGCACTTTTAGACAATTTTACAAACTTTTATTCTTTAGCATACATTCATACACCCCTTTGAAAATGCCCCTGAAGGAACAACCTATCGCATGCATCAATTGACAAAATGGCAGATCTACGCAGTGCAACCAATTGGATTTAAGCTGGAAGTCAATGTTGTATAGCCTTGTCAAAAAATGCTAAGTATTAGGTAGATAATTTTGATTCTGTCACAAAGTATCGCATATTTCAGTTCATACAGTAACTGTAATGACTGATGCAGTTTATCTATTTGAGTTAAAACTACCAAATCGAGCCTAAAACACTGTATGAAGCTGCAAAAAGCATGTAAAGATTCGAGGTGGGGTCTAGTTCTGCGATTACTAATTCGTGTAGGAACCTAAGCTCGCAAGGTAGCATTAGCCGAATGGCATTATCATGGTTGCTTTAACATTGTGTCACTTCTGTTTGGGTTCGGTTGCTTTAACATTGTGTCACTTCTGTTTGGGTTCAAATCCTTCATGTTGAGTTCAAACTTTTTATTACCTTTTGTTTTCTCTCTTTGTGACTATAATTTGATATTATGATACAAATAAAATTTTTGATAACATAAGTGTGTACAAAATAGAATAATCGCCATGTTTTCCACCGCAAAGCCCAAATCATCTACGAGCACTCATACGTGAAGAATGCAGGCAGATTACACCACCATGTTACAGCATGACAGAAGGTCTCTCCGGCAACATACACAAATGTGCATTGATGAAGGGGATCGTCATTTTGAGCATTTACTTCGTTGATGAAATCCATGCTATAACAATTTATTATTCTGTTTACCCATGAACTTAGCACATTTACAACTCCTTTAACCCACTTCGCTAACTCACTCTGTCCCGCTCTTTGGGAGAACATTCCTCTACCTCCTTGCAAACATTATATCCATGAAGAGCTGCCTTTTTTTAAGCCTTTTGCAGCTCCTTGATTCTCATTCAGGCCTTTAATCATTAATGCTGGTTGTGTATAGTACCAAATAGAAGGGCAGAGCTATAAGTTTGTTTGCTAAAAGGGTCAATGTTTTCACATTAGACTATAAACTGCAGGTTGCATAGATACGAATACCTAGGGACAGCTGACTCACCTGGTATATATAAACAAATTATTATTATGGTTTCGTTTAAAATTCTGAGGTTGGCATCCGTGTGTCCCATGAAAATATTTTCCATATCACAATTTGGAAGGCCACTTGCTCCTAAAATTTGTAGTTCTAGGTGTTTGGTTTTTTCTATTTGTTTAAGAGATATTCACCTGTAACATTTTATTTGGGCCACCCTGTATATAAGGAAAATTTTCAGGAGAGAAGAAGCTATTACTCCTCGGTATTCTGGTCAGGCATAATCATTAGTATTCAGTCAATCTTCAGCAGACCTATCACCATGACTTTAATATATTGTAACAAATAAGAACACCAGTTACTGCGAAAACACTATTTATCAATAGGCACTCAACATAACACAACTGATCCGTCGAATCAAATCACAACTGATCTGCTGGATTATACGACTCACAATTAAACTGCACTGTCCAATTGCATTGTCACTTCTAAAAGAACTCCACACTCAACTCAATTCAACACTGACTCTTCCTGCTGCCAGCAGACCCTTATATTGGCCTCGCATACACAGCAGAGCTTTCAAGAACGAGAACCTACCAGAACGGCCATATGGAAACCTCTTGAGCATGGAAGTGGCACACAATGGTTATTGTTCCAAGTGCCCATTGTTCTAGATAGGGACCGGGCATTAGCACAATCCACAGCAGGTAGATGTGCCGGGAGGTGCTGGACTGCCAGTCTGTAGGAACTTAGCCATTCTGTCATAATATTGTACAACTAGTTGGCATGTTTAAAGTATTAAACAAAATCAATTCCACCATTATTACCATAAAAAATCTGATGTGCTACACTTACATGACTTTCTCTACTCTTGTACAAACTATTTTTACAAACGCTTAATCTCCATATGCTTCATGTTAATCGAGATATCGAGATGTCAATCTTATTGATAATTTTCTTGTAGATGCAAGGGGAATATGGTAAGTTTTAAGCGATAGTCAAATATTTTAACGCTGGTTGCTATGTGGCGCATTCCATTCTCTTTGCATGTCCAGGACATAAAAAAATGAATAACGAATTTGAGAAAAAGTATAAGTATTGGAAAATTTAAGGTAATAACAAGCAATATCTCGCAAACGGTTCACTCAACAAAAGAAATGTATATGACATAAATTGTGTATTTTAACGCGATCTACATTTTTCGTGTAGTAAACTTTTGTCTATCTCTTATGGTTTACCAGTTATGAAAAAGTCGTTCATAATGAAGAACACTTTTGGAGACATTGCCAGAAAATTCGAGATATACATTTCATTTCTCATGACATCTTAAATATATGATATTTTCATTAAAATCATTAGAGCCATTTTTGAGAAAATTAAATTTTCGAAAAATGTTCCATGTAAAGGGTAGTCTGGCGTGGGGGGATTTTCTTGAAAACCTTCGTGTCACATCTCTGGAAGATACTGAACCTAAATACCAAGTTTGATGTTTATCCGACTGTTCGTTTTTGAGTTACGCACGCACGCACCCCCCCACACACACACACACGCACGCACACACACACACACACACACACACACGGACATGTTTCCAAAAATGCTTTTTTTGGATTCAGGAGGTCTCAAAACATGTATTTCCGGTGAAATCTCGGTATCAAATTTTTGGGTGGAATGCAATACTTCCCCTACTTACTATACGTAGTAGAGAAAGTAAAAATGAGATAAACTTATTCTGAATTGTAATGAAAAGAAGCTAGAAACAGTGATGTGTATTGAATTTATTTAAAGGTGAGTCGGAATTGTAACTTGTAAACTTAATTGTAAACTTAAGTGATGTTAGTGTTACAATTCCGACTCACCTTTAAATAAATTATTCTGAATTACCTTCCCTGTGCCACAAGTCAGAAAAACACATGAGATTTCATCACTTCAAGAAATACAAACCAACTTCAAAATCTACAATGCAGCGCTAAAGAACCTACACAACTGAGACTTGAAACCACCACAGTAGTTATAACACAATAGCTATTTATATGATTTATGTATGATGTCTGCCAGGTACTCTAAAGTAGCGCTCAGGAGTGGATATGTTTGATCTAATAAAGGAAGGCTGATTCAGCAATGTGACTCAATAAAACTTCTCATTTCATGTGTGTTTACATTCTCTTCAGTCTTTCTGTGCAAGGTTAATAGAAGTCTTGAGTGAATTAGGTACAAGTGGTTGATACTTTCTTGTGAATCATTTCAGCCTCCTGTATGCTTCTGACTGTTCGTTTCTGCAACCCTACATGTAGCCATGGAGGAATAAAACATGCAAGTTTATGTACTCCAATTTAAAACGTTTCTAGGCAAATATTTTTACTATAAGGAAAGGTGGATTGAAAAATCGCCTTTTATATGAATATTGCAACAGTGATACATGTAAAATGCTCATTGGTACAGAAAGTAGTGTAAGGGTACCTCAGATTATTCTTGGGCTAATATAATTATTTTGGTTCCTGATTACAACTAGGTGTACTGTAACAAGGTTCTCAGCATAAATGTGAACCTATACTGGTTTCACTAAGTTTAAAGGAATTGTAAACAAAACCACAGGACAAGAGAGCACTTCATTGTCTGGTGGGCAAACTACAACTTTTTCTGCTTAGCATGTCGTCTCCTCCTCTACATAAAACAGTTCAGTTCAGACCATAACATTTTCTGGTTATTCTCATGCAGAGAAATTTAAAAAGCCAATTATTGTATCAGTACAATTTATGAAACAAAATCTGTTTGTTCAGATTCACCTATAACTACATGAACCATTATAGCAGAGGGTTTAAGAGGCTATGCGCAGGCACTGCAGCTCACTTCCGGTTTCCGGTTGAGCCGCTGATGTACTTTTGCAACGTGTTAAGAAAATATTACTTTCAAGAGTGTCATGGCTGAGAATCCTCTGCCACTGTGGAAAATGGAAAGAAGACATTTGTGTTAAATGCTTTTAACACCTTTAATCGACAATGAATATGGTTGGCCATTATTTAGCAATAATTGAACTTTTGTTAGTAGTGCAGAATTGTTGCTGGGATTTGAAGCAGAAACACACGCCTCACAATTATGTATATATACGTGGATAATAAATAGAATAAATACACATAAAATTAGTCATATTTGTAGCATAAGGAATGAAATTTCAAAAGAGCTAAAGTTTGCAGAAGGGTAGACCGGAACATGTACTTGTTAATAGTGCTTGAGGCTATAACAGGACACACCGGAAAGGTCTCCTGTCCCTAAAGAATTCTGCCGAAAATGTGGCTTTCTAAACAAAGACAGAACATTCCAACGCGACCGACAGGCACCAAGATGTACGTGCTTAATCGGTCTCCAAATTCACCGAAGTAGAAAAACCAACGCTAGAAATGAGCAACAGGCCATAAAATATTCCAGATTGAAAATAGCAATTCGCAATAGTCTTGGTAGGAGAACCGCCAATAGGAATGAAGCGTAGAAAAGAAAGTGGCAAATAACCGACATGATAAGTCACATGATTAGGGACCAAATCAAGTCGCCTAGAAAATGGGCATGAAATAGGAAACGATCCTAGACAGAACGAGGTAGGAGCTGTGAAGACGAAAATCACTCTCTCTTGGTCTCTCGTTCTGACCGGCATAATATTAAAACGCTAAGTGTTGCATTTCCGACGCAGTGGTCGGCAAAATAACTAAGTCTACATTAACAAAGTTCAAGTATAGCATCGTGCAAGAGGATATGTGATAATCATAGAAATTAGCGTATTATAGTGAGGAACGACAACTCATTATCCGGATGTAGATTAGGTGACAGCGACTTAATAGATCATAACTGTAGCGATCGGCTTGTGTCTTGTGTGCGGGACAGAGGAAGTGTGTTTTTGGCAAGAATAAAGTGACCAGCAACCGAAGGTCATCTACTGGTTATCTATGCCTTCTTTGCTTGTATATCTGAGATAGGAATCCTTCCCCGGTTCAATATCACATTACCACTGAAAGGGGAACGAACTCATGAGGGGCTAAGAACCTACAAACACAACACACCCCCTGCACCCCCAACGAACCCAGCAACCCAACCATACCACATCCATGGTACCCGACTTGTCTTAACCCATATCTACGTGTTTTAATATCACACCAAAATGACGCCTAAAGTATCAATACTTTTGTCATCTATTTAAAGTGCCATCGCTATTCAGTTGTTTCTTGTGATAGAGGAGAAATAACACCACATCAAAATAGCACCCAACGTGTTATACTCCCACACCAGATTGCTTGGTTCGCATTTGTTTTGTTCATAATTTTTATAACTTGTTGACTTTTTAAGATTAAAGTAAAAGTGGTATACTGATATTAGTTATTAAATGAATGATTTCTAAAGCCTGAAGTAAGAACAGTTTATTCCAGTACCTTTAATCAATGATGCCAAACTGTCCAGGTAAAACTTTTTATTTGTCTACTCTTAGTATCGTGTTAGAAGTTTAGGATATAAGGCAAAATATAGGAACAGGGCATTCAGCATTTAAAAGATAATGATCCCCAAGCTGCGCAATATACTGTATTCGCATTCTGTCTGAAGCGATTTATTTAGTTCCCGTATCCTGCATGTGGTGCTCGGCGGAGTGATACATAAAGTTCTGTTTACTTCTCCTTTAAACTTACAAAAAAGGTATAACTTCCTGGACTTTTCCCTGACCACAATTTTATATTTGAGCAATTTTTAACAGCCTTCTCCTTTCCCTATTTAATGCCTGGTGCCCCATACTACTTATTTTCTGGTTCTGGATCATTTTCGACCAGAAATGCTTTATAGTTGTTTTTGCACACTTTACAGTAGGCTTCAAATTGATTGCCCAGTACATCATCAAGCATTTATATACATATCAGTTCCTCCACATTTAATTTGAAACTCATCACTTCAAGAGTTGGGAGGGGATTTTAAGGAGCAATAACTGTTGTAATTTTCCTTAATATGTAATTTTTGATCATTATGAATTACCAGACATGTGATAAATTTTAAATTAAAATAGCTTAACATTTTTCTCACCTATTTTCATAGCTCTGATAATCCCCTTCTTGAGAATCTTCACCCCCTCCACTGTCAGGATCTTCTGCTTGCTCTACCGGCTCTTGCTGTTCCTGTTGCTCTAAAAGGTCCCACTTACTCGTTGTCATAGCCTGTGCTTCTACCTGTTCAGGATCAACAGTTTCCCAGCGTGATGGAACAAAGCCTGCAGGCATGCTTCCCAGTTTTTGTTTTGAGCCACTTGAACCAGGTATACCGGCATCTGGCTCTAAATCCTCTGTCATAGGCTCACCGTCTAGATCATCATCCACTGCAACGATTTTAAAATAAAGCTGTATTAAAGGCATACAATCAAAAATAATATGTTTTTCTGGGCCTTTTACACTAGATGTACGAGGGCTGTAAAATAAAGTAGTGGCAACATTGATAGAACACAATATTTATTGAACTCACAAGTACAATTGCATTACATTCCTTCAATGTAGTCACCCGCAAAGTCCCTGACCTTTTGCCAAATGTAGGGCAGCCGTTGGGGACCATTGGCAAGGCGATCTCTGTTGATGACTACGACGGAGCGCCCTACTGCGCGGACTACAGATGACATATCAGGAAATTGGCGGCCTCGGAGGGGTTCCTTCAACTTCAGAAACAGGTCAAAGTCACAAGGACTCATGTCTGGTGAGTACTCATGTTCCAAAACCTCCCAATGCCACTGTTGCAATAAGAGCTGGACATTGTTTGCGACATGACGTGTGTTGTCATGCAACACTATGGGGTGATTGTCTCGCAATAAACGTGGACGTTTGCGCCGCATAGCTGGACAAAGATGTCGCTCCAGAAATCGGCAATAGTAGTCACTGTTGACGGTTTGTCCCTCAGGCACAGCATGCGTAAGAATAACCCCCTCGTAGTCATATGCCACAATCAGCACCAGCTTCACCCGACTGGGTTCCTGTCGAACTTTCTGTGGATGTGGTGAACCTGGGTGACGCCATTCATTCGACTGACGCTTCAATTCTGGCTCATAGGCTCGTGCCCACGTCTCATCAATGGCGACAATACGCTGCAGAAATGTGTCTCCTTCGTTGCGGTATCTGTCCAGGTGGATGCCAGCTAGTGCATACCGGTGCCATTTCTGTACCTCAGTGAGTCGATGTGGAACCCAACGGGACGCAATTTTCCTCAGGTGAAGACATTTCGTCAGGATATGCCACACAGTTTGATGACTGAGACCAACCTCTACGGATAACTCCCGGACAGTCCATCGATGGTCCATGGCAACGAGACCACTCACAATGTCAATCTGATCTTGCGGAATGGACGGCCGACCTGTGTGGTGCAAATCCGCAGTCTCAGTCCGACCTGCACAAACCCCTTGACCCATCGTGCAACCGTCCTGTATGGCAATGCATTCCCGCCACAGGCTTCATGTAATCCTCGATAATATGCTGATGCATTTTTGCCACGGGCAACCTTGATTTTAATCCACGAACGCTGATCGTCTTTGGTAAACATGCTTTAGAGCGGTGCACTTCACTTCAACGCTACACAGCAACAACACACTCTCAACTGGCAGCCCGACCAATGCACACCACACATCGACACTAGTCACCTGATCGCTCCCTTATCCCATTGGCTTATACCCGCTCTCCTGTGAATGTGGGGACCATGTTGCCACTACTTTCTTTACAGCCCTCGTATATTTTTACTTTCTCTATTGTTTACATAAATTTTTGCCTTTCTCCCAGAAATACACATTTTGAGTGCACTCAAAGGCATTTTGAGTAACAGATAGAGATTACGAGGTGTGATAAAAAAAATAATGGGAATTTTTTAATTTCGCAAGCTTTATACATCCTATGTTCAAAATGTTTGTTTTATTTTGTTGGTACACATGTTCCTGATGTATGTTTGCATTTTCAGCTATTTTGAGTATTTAGTTTACTGTTGAACAGTTGAAAAAGTTATACGTGTTTGAGTGCTTGGCAAATTTTTACTTTTGAAAAAGATGGATCAAAGAATTTGCATTAAATTTTGCTTGAAAAATGGAATAAAATACAGCACCGCATCCAAAATGTTGACAGCGGCTTTTGGCAAATCTACTATCAGTAAGACAAGAGTTTATGAGTGGTATAAACGTTTCAAAGAGGGTTGAGAAGACAAAGACGACTGCCCTGGACGCCCTAGCATATCAATTACTGACAACACTGTAGAAGTAGTAAAGAAAATGGTTCTGGAAAATCGCCAAATCACCATCAGAGAAGTTGCTGATGATGTCGGCATATCCTTTGGCTCATGCCAAACAATTTTTTCGGATGTTTTGGGCATGAAATGTGTAGCAGCAAAGTTTGTTCCGAAATGGTTGAATTTCGACCAATAACAACATCACATTAGACATCCTTCAGGAATTGCTGAATGAAGTTGAAAATGATCCAGAACTTCTAAAGAAAGTTATAACAGGTAACGAAACATGGGTATATGGGTATGACATCAAAACTAAGGCCCAATCGTACCAATGGAAACTGCCTGAAGAGCCAAGATCGAAAAAAATTCGCCAAGTTCAATCACACGTGAAGGTTCTTCTCACTATTTGCTTAGATTACAATGGGATAGTGCATCAGAAGTCCCTGCCTTATTGCATACGGTCAATAAGGAATACTACCTGGAAGTTATGCGCCGTTTGCATGAAGCGATCTGAAGAAAACTATCAGATTTGTGGCAAAACCACTCGTGGAAATTGCATCACGATAATGCACCCACTCACACCTCAATGCTTGTTCATGACTTTTTGGCAAAAACAAAACCGTTATGCTGCCTCAGCCACCGTATTTGCCGGCTGAGGAGAACCATGAAAGGACGATGTTTTCCCACCATTGACGAGATAAAAACAGAATCACTGAAGGAGCTGAACACCATAACGAAAAGTGAGTTCCACAAGTGCTTCCAAGATTGGAAAAAGTGCTGGCACAAGTATATTATATCTGAGGGAGATTACTCTGAAGGGGACAAAGTTGATGATTAAATAAAAATTCTTTAAGGAAAAAAAAAAATTCCTATTACTTTTTGATCACACCTCATATGTCCTATAATAATGTCGATTCCTATACAATGTATTTAAAAAAATCCCACATATTTTCTAAATGGAAAGGTTTTTCAAAAAACACTCAGACAAGTCAAACAGTATATTTTAAAAGATGCTTTTCCACAGAAACAAACCATTCTTAATATCATTATTATGCAAGTTGTGATGTCATTGGAAATATTTTTAAATGACAATCTATATTTTTTTTGTATACCATCTCAAGATTTTATTATTGTGTATGACTGTACAAGCTAACAATTGTTTTATACAACAAACCTTGCTATGGTAACCAAATGAACATTGAATTACCTAGTGTTATTGATGCAATTTATTTGTAGAAATTAATTCAAGAAACAAGGACATGTGAAAATATCAAAAGATCTGTTAGTGATGTTATTGTTCGGTTGACGTACATACATATATACATAAAGGTTCTCTTTCAAATATTTATTTAGTTAACATAGCAACATTATAAAATAAAAATAAATAAGTAAAAAAATAAAAATAAATAAATAAATAAATAGGGTGTCATTTATATCAAGAATGGTTTGTTTCTGTGAAAAACTGTTTGTTAAAATATACTGTTCGATGTGTCCGAGCATTTTTTAAAAATGTTTCCATTTCACTGTAGTAGAAAATATGCAGGATTTTCAAATACACAGTATATTTCCTTGTTGAACTTGCTGGGGAATACTTTACTTTCTTTACCTTTTTCAAGCACAGTCTCATTACATTTAGATTGCCAGTTGTTACTAATGCATAGGGACCCCGACTTTTCGCGAGTAGTTAATTCGCGAAATTGGCCGAAAATTAACAATAAGGAAAACCTTTAATCAATTATTTTTAAATTCCACATATATATCCATTCTGAGTCGCGAAATAACGCAACATTAGTTCTATATCGCGAAAACACGAAATAACATCGTTATGAAAAAAAAGTGTGCAAAATAACCCGAAATTTTTCTCTCTCTCTCCCTTTTTTTGGCGTTTGTCTCTCCTTTTCACATAAACAATCAGATATTTGGCTTATCAATCATTTATGGATACGTGTATTGTCATTCGCTACAGCCATGCTGCACGGTGTTGTGTGCTGCACGGCACAGAACACCAAACTGCACTGTGATTTAACCAGAACTTCGGCAAACATCGGCACTGCTGCTTCGACTACCCCGTCACCTTCACTCTTCACCAAAGGCATGCACAACAAAAGGAATGCCATGTTTATCGGAACTCGGCAACACCGCATCAGTGACGGATTTCTCATTTCACTCAAATTATTCTTTGGATTTAAATGGCAATACTACCTGCAATTCTTCTCTAATGCCGTATTTTAATGATTCGTGCTTGCATCGACCCATTTCATGCCAGTTGGAAAAGACTGTCGCAAAAGTATCGTTAAATAATGCATGAATTTCTAAGTCTGGTTCAAGTCAATTCTGACAGTAGACAGCCTCTTCTACCAATTACTGTCTCCGTTTCCTGTACCCCTCGCACGAAAATTGTTGCTGTCTCGCGACGTTGCCATAATGTGAACGCATGTCTAGGTATATTTTGTGTCTGCTATACTGAAAGATTCGTTTGGAGTCAAGTTATATTCTTTAAATTACGTTACAATTTAGCGCAAGGAGTCTGTTTACCTTCTGCTCTGAAAAAGAAAAGGAATTATGCCGATGGAGCCATGTTTCAAATTAAGCTAGCGCATGCACAATTCAGCTGACGGTGGAGTTCGTGCGCCGTACAGACAGCATGTGCAAGATGTTGCCAGGTCAGTTTAGTTTTGCGGCACGCAGGAATTCAAACTGATTCCACAGTAGTATTTCAATGCGGTCTCAAAAATATAATAAACTGCCAGGCATCTTTCCTTCTTGAACACTGCAAAGACACCATTTGCCTTATTGAAGTGCTTGAGGGATCTAAATATCCATTTGTTCATAAACTATATAGCAAACTTAAAGATATATCAAATGGCTTCACAATAGTAGCCGAGGGCTCGTTTGGAGAGAAAACTTCAAGTCTTCTTCAGAGACTGCCAACCCTCAAGAAGTCTTATGTTATCAGTCAGTTCAAGCAATTGGGCATAAAGTCAGTTACCAAGCTGAATTCCTTAATGTCAGCTGATCCAGCTGATGATGATATTCATTCTGCAGGTAAATTGTTTGATGTACGAAAAATAGTATCAAATGAGGCATCTACTGATATAACTATAGAAAAAGCAAGAAGAATGTTACCTTTTCTGCGAGACTTGCCAGAGAAAACATTCGAGGAGGGATATGCTGCTCTGAAGAACATAGTGTGCGAGAAATTAGATGATACTGCTGCTGAAGTGAACATACTGGATTTACTTTCTGGACTTCAATGTGATCACTCGTGTTTCAGTGAGAAGTGTATGAAACTATTGTGGGTGCCCATGTCCAATGTGGACAGTGAAAGACTTTTCTCTGCATATGGGAACAACATGACAATCTTAAGAACAAATCATAAGCCAGAGAACACCGAACTTATGGTGGCTTTGTCTCTAACAAAGTAAATCAGTCGAAATGTATACTATGTAAATATTTTCATGCTCCTCTTTTTTACGTTTTATGTAAGGTGCCCTTTGTTCCACAGTAAAGTAGTTTAAACTGTGTTTTTGTTTTTTCCCTTTTTTTCACGAGATAACACCATTAAGCAGTTTTACTTACCACCCAAAACACCGCTCACTATAATATTTTTACACCGATATTACATTATTTTATTTACCGACAATCTGGGGTCCCTACTAATGCATATTAACTGCAGAGGATTAAATAAATCATTAGGGTATTTCATCTCTATTAGTCATATAGTTCACTACCCCAAAAATGTTGTTCTCCATGGTCCAGGGGTACCACGCTAGCCTCCAGTTCCTATGGTTGCAGGTGCAAACCTAGCGGAGGGTGATGGACTTTTTCGGGTATAAAAATCCTTAGTGTGGCTTCCATCAGATGGAAAGTAAATTGGTGGTCCCATGTTGTAGATTTACAGCACATAAAAGAACCTCAAGCCTATAAAGAGACCTCTGAGCAAAATTTCCAGTTTTCACACCCAATATAGAATGGGATACTAAGAACCATTGTAGTTAAAGAGCGTCCATAAATAAAGCTCAGTTTAATTTAAACCCCCAAAATCCTCTGGGGTGTAGTGGTTACCATGCTAGCTTCTAGTTCCAAGGTTACGGGTTCAAACCCGGCGGAGGGCAATGGATTTTTTCGGGCATAAAAATCCTTAGCATGGCTTCCTTAAGGGAAGTAAAGCTGGTGGTCCCATGCGAGGCAGTATTTTAATACCTAAATAATTTCAATTGTATTTTACAATAAGTAAATTCAATAACAGCCCGCCTTGAAACAATATGTATGTAATACTTATTTAAAATGTATGTAACAGTCATTGCATATGCTTATTTTTATTGTAAACAGTTTTATTAATGTTATGTGAATACATTATATACTTTAATAATGCAAGAGCTGTGAGAATAATAAGTTTTAAGTTGCTAACAATGAGGTAATAATGAGGTAATCTTGTAGCAATAATGAGTATGAAAGTTTGAAAAGTTACCAGTCATGATTATAGCAAAGATAAGGTAAATTCAGTAACAGTTTAAAATTAGCCAATCAATAGCAAGGAAAAAGTTTAAGTAAAATTAGCCAATCAGAAACTTGAAATACCGAAGCCTACGAGTTTTTACTGTTGAAAGTAGCTCAGTTGCTGGCTAGCCTTGACTCCCCAGGTCAGCCTTCTGCGATTCTGAATGGCTCTTCAGAGTGTTTTTAGGGTATTGCAGTAATGGTAGTCCCTTTAGGCATAATATCAACCACAAGGACTCCTTACAGTCCCAAAAAACAGATACCATGACTTTTCCAGCTAAATGAACTTTTTGGTGGCTGGAGATCAATGACACCACTGATTTTCTTGCCATCACATCACTACCATAAATTTCCATGAGCTTCTGAAGGATATTCGCAGCGGTATTGTTCTGCAAAGTAAAAAATGGATGACTGCACAGATCTCACACGGATGGGAGGTGGCGAGAGTGCACGACGACCGCTCCATTGGAAGAATTTACTATGACAATAAAATGAACCACAAACATGTGGGATCAAACAAACTGATCGTTAGGATCCACCCTACATGCCAGGTGTGCCAATCTCAAAACAAAAAATTTTCCCCGGCATCAGGAGCCCTTGTAACCATGGCTCTCGTATTTTACACACATGGCATTTTAATCAAAATCGTTAGCCATTTTTGAAATAATAAAACCTAACAAAATTTTTCTATGTAAAGGGTAGCTTGTGGGGCATTTTGAGTGCACCAAAGAAATACAAAACAGTTCCAACTGCAAGAAAAGTCATGGCTAGGTTTTCTGGGATTCCCATGGTTTGGTGCTCAAAGACTACTTCAAAGGGCGGACAAGGTTGAAGCTGAGAAAAACACTTATTTTACACAGCTGGACAAATCTTATTTTACTGAGAGTATTAAGAGGTTGGAAAGTCATTGGACTAAATGTACTGATTTACAAGGTGACTATGCTGAAAATATATTGATTTATGACGCGACGATGTTAAAGGAAAAAAATCTGATGTGTTACACTCACATGACTTTCTCTACTCTTGTACAATCTATTTTTACAAACGCCTATTCTCCATATGCTTCATGTTAATCGAGATATCGAGATGTCAATCTTATTTGTAATTTTCTTGTAGATGCAAGGGGAATATGGTAGCTTTTAAGCGATAGTCAAATATTTTATCGCTGGTTGCTATGTGGCGCATTCCATTCTCTTTGCATGTCCAGGGCATAAAAAAATGAATAACGAATTTGAGAAAAAGTATAAGTATTGGAAAATTTAAGGAAATAACAAGCAATATCTCGAAAACGGTTCACTCAACAAAAAAAATGTATATCATATAAGTTGTGTATTATAACGCGATCTACATTGTTTGTGTAGTAAAATTTTGTCTATCTCTTATGGTTTACCAGTTATGCAAAAGTCGTTCATAATGAAGAATACCTTTGGAGACATTCCCAGAAATTTCGAGATATACATTTCATTTCTCCTGACATTATCTTAAACATATGATATTTTCATCAAAATCGTTAGAGCCATTTTTGAGCAAATTAAAATTTTCGAAAAATGTTCCATGTAAAGGGTAGTCTGGGGTGGGGGGATTTTCTTGAAAATCTTCGTGTCGCATCTCTGGAAGATACTGAACGTAAATACCAAGTTTGGTGTTTATCCGACTGTTAGTTTTTGAGTTATGCTGTTCGCGCGCGCACGCACACGCGCGCACACACACACACACACACACACACACGGACATGTTTCCAAAAATGCTTTTTTTGGATTCAGGAGGTCTCAAAACATGTATTTCCGGTGAAATCTCGGTATCGAATTTTTGGGTGGAATGCAATACTTCCCCTACTTACTATACGTAGTAGAGAAAGTAAAAATAAAGAGGGAGTTATTTCTCTTAAATCTTGTGTCCTTGGTCAAGTCAAGAACTTTTAGAATGGCTCTCATACACATGATATTGTCACCAACATGACTGAGGAGATCCGTATTGTAATTATTATTTTATATTAATTGGCATTATTTTATTAAACCTGTCACAAGTTTCTGAATTCATATAGAATCATATTTTATATTCTTAATTCTGTTCAAGTCTTAGTAAATTGTATATATGACAGGAAATAGTGGCCTGCTACTTCCCTTGACATTTCCAAGGGATGTCACTATGTCATCATTTCCTGAGGAGTACGTGTCTTTCTGCAGGCTCTTAGCTGCACCTTAAACCACGTTACGTCACATAGAATGTTCTAGAACATTGACGTATTGAGTTATGATTGACCGCTATATTTCAAACCAGGGCGGTGGCAGATCATATTTGGTAATAGCTGCCACAGTATTAGAATTAACCCCTTTAGGATATTCGACTCTATATAAGCAAGCCCTCAAGCTCTCCTCGCAGGGATTTTGTGTTGTAACGTGGTCGGGACCACTATGGTACCCATTGACGGCCGCTGCATGGCCGCTCCGGATGGTTTCACTTGGCACCAGTAGCGGCTTGACAAAGTCGTGTTGAGTATTGGCTCTCCTCATCCACGACGAAATGTTTCTCAAGGTAAGCATTATAAAATAAATTGTTAACAAGTTAGCTAGTACCATCATCATCCCTGATCTTGTAACCCAACTATTGCACATAGAAATGTAACTCTTTAGAATATAGTCAGATCGCTCTAGCCAAGCGTTTTAATGATTGTCTCTACCTCTGCAATCCCTCATTTAGCTATTCCCCCCAGTGTCACAACTTAGCAAGTGACAATATACACAAAACATTAGCTTATGTACGATTGTAACATGCAATTCAATGTATGCATTTTGTAATGGGTACTTTGGTGAGTGTGTGTATGCCTTTAAATACTTCTTCCTAAGATTACTGTGAGTTCTCCTTATGTGTCTGTACTATGGTTGAATTGGTCATTTCTTAATAACTGCTGAAAGTTATAGGAGATATTGGTATTAACTATATAAAAATTTGTAGAAGACAGAGGGAGAGAATATGACTTCAATTTAAATTCCATTTAAACCGAGCTAGTTGGTAGCAGTGTGCCTATTCAGATTGCAAAGTTTCAAATTAGTCAATAACTCATTCCTAAAATGTAGCACTGCACTGAGATAGTTTAGCTCACTTCATAATGTGAGCTATGTCTGTTCAGTAAGGTTTTAACTAGGATGGGAGAGCCATTCGAAGCAGGTAGGGGGTTGACTACTGGAAGGAGATAGCGTTTACTTAGCCTGAGGCAAATGAGAGATAAAAATTTACGATAGTAAAAGACTGCTGGCTGTTTTCCAGTATGTGTGCCATGTGCGGCACAAGTTCAGCATACTGTGTACCCCTCCCACCAGCTAAAGCTTTAACTGAGAGATAAGCTAGCCCACCCCGCTAGCTAAAATGTTGAACAGACAGTAAACTAATTGCTCCAATAGTAGTGTCCTAGTGAATACACATACAACACAATACAGATACAGATACAATCATCCAATAGGTACTGTGTCTACAAAGCTTTCAGATTTCTGTTTGATTAGCCAGATTACCAAGGTTCAAACTAACTGGACTCCAGTATATAGCATGTAAAAATAGAAACCAAAAGCATGTAGTATATTAGCACAACATTTGTACTTACTGGGAACACCATCTAGATCTTCATCTGGAGGGGGCAATGGCCTTGTGTGCTTCATAGCTCCTTTGAGAAGCGCTGCCCCATCCAAAGGAACACCATCTAGATCCTCTCCTTCACCTTCTCCACCAGACATGGGCATTCCATCCAGTTCAGTCTCAATTATCCCTGGATCCTCTTCTCCTTCACTGTCTGGTCTCTCACCCTTCCCATCCCCCTATTAAAATATAGGACAGAGATATATGAAATGACCAGCAGTCATAATAATTAATAAAAAAACATATCTCCAAGCATTATCATAATCAGAATAGTTACTATTCATGAAATACGAGAGCCCATTTTCAGAGATGATACACTTTCTGGACCTTAAGATGATCACAAATGCCAATAAGGTAAGTTTGGTATATACACAAAAATCATTCACACAGATTACCATATAAAGGACAATGGAAATTTTAAAAAATCAAAGATAATGGTATTTAAAAAGAGCTATAAATTGAAGGAGGAGGAAAAGTGGTCTGTGGAAGGGGAAGAGTTGCAAATAGTAAACAAGTTTGATTATTTGGGAGTGAGAATAAGTAGTAATGGGAGATGGAATGATCACAAGATAAGTGCCTTAGCTAAGGGAAGATTAGCAATGACTGCTATAAGAATATGCTTAAAGAAAATACCAGATATGCAAATTAAATGGTTGGAAAGGGTTTACAAAGCTTTGGTTGAAGCAAAAATGGTCTATGGATCAAAGATTTGGGGAAGTGACAAAGGATGGTAGATGATTGATAAAGTACATAGATCATTCTGTAAATATATGTTAGGTTTATCTATTTCATCACCTAATGGAGCAGCAACGTTGGAGTTGGGAAGAGTAGGTAGCAAGGCCATGATAGTAGAAAGGATACTTAAATATTGGCATAGATTGAAATCATTGGCCGAGCATAATATCTTGAGGCAATGTTTAATAATCAAAGAAAAATCCAGTGATGGGATGAACTGGCCTCAACGAATAAGTAGAATTTTACAGGAAATAGGAATGGGTAACTTATAGGAGGAGAGAGGTCAGTTAAAGGTTTCTGGAAAGAAGTGAGGAACAGAGTAGAAGATATAAAGAAACAAGAATTATTTCAAAGTCTGGAAGGAAAGAAAAGTTTGGAACTATATAGACAATTAAAGGTGGACTGGGGAAGGGAGAAGTATGTGGATGTAGGGAATAGGTTGGTGAGAGAAGGGTGGGCCTGGTCTAGATTAAGTGCACATAGGCTAAGGGAGCGAATTTGAATAGGTGTCCTCTTTGTGGAGAGGCAGATAATGATTTGCATTATATAATTGAATGTGAAGAAGCTAAGTTGTAGAGAGATCAGTTTTTACCTAAAGAATGGGAGAATATTAACAAAGAAGTATTACAAGTTAGGATAATGAAAATACAAAAGGAGAGGGATATAAAAAGAATAGGAGAATATATGAGGAGAGTAAGAAAAAAATGGTTTAGAAAAATAAAGCAATATGAATTTGTTATGAACCACCATGCATAAATAACCACGGTGTTAAAATGCATAATGGACTAAAGAAAGAAAAAAAAAAATAGCAACTCAAAGTAATGTATTAAAAATTGTAAGAACTTTGTATAGCATTATGAAAATAAATAAATAAATACATATACAATGTAAATAAATACTTAGTATGATCAGATGATCAATGATCAAAGAGAGGACTGTGATGCTGGGTTTCACAATCCGTTGGCAAATTTAGCTTGAGGACATCAAACTAATTCTTTGTCAATTTTTGCCCCAATGTCAACGAATCACATCAAAATGATGGTTCATCAACTATGAAGACTTCTTACATAGGTTTGTGAAGCTTAGCAACATTAATGTTTGCTACATCTCTTCTCATTGGCTGAGATTTTACTATTGAAAACAAAAGATAGGATGTGTGTGTTTAAACCTGTACCCAGCCATGTCACTCATAACCACTGGCACCAAGTAGAATGTCACGTAGTCTCCCTCTCTTGAACATCATTCTCAATCGACTGTTGTTAAATATAAAGCTGTCATGAACAGAATCTAGCAACATGCCACAGTATTGGTAAGTAGTAAACTTGCATTGCAAACTGTCTGAATATGAAAGAAAAAATTGACTTCCTGTTTCTATATACCAATGCATATGCCCATCAGATGGCAAAATGGGCACATGAGTGCAGACATTGGTGTTTACAATGCCAGGAAAATTTGCAATTACATTAAATTCTTGGATCATTTTGGTCGTAAGGAAGTGATTGCTTCCAATATCATAGATTTCGAAACTCCACTGGAGTCACCATTAACATTATGGAATGACACCATGGCAAAATATTGGTGTTGAGTAGATACGAAAGGTCAATTTCTATTCATAGAGTATTCCACTCTCAGTTCAATTTCTCCTAATATTTTAATGCTACCTGTTGATATCTATAACGAGTCACAAATATTATGCTCCTGGGAGGGATCATACGAAAATATGAAGTGAATCAGTGATGTTATCTACCAAATTTGCAAACAAGGAAGCCGACGGTGGTCCACATTAATCGGCTAACACCTTATGACGGAATCACTACAGTAATTGAAGAATCGAAGATGGATTCTTGGCTGTTCCAGGATTTAACAGCTTAGGGAGAGAACAGTTTGTGGACACTCAGGCTATGAACTTCTGAGTTCGAATGTACAACTGAAAAGAACAGTTGGCAATCACATTGTTGTCAAGAATATATGTTATGTGGTTATATGATGTGAGTTTTGTATATAAAATTATATTTCTGTAATTTGTAAAAGGTGAGCATAAATTATACCTGTACAAAGTTATAGTACTAGTATTCATTATATTTCTTGGAAATACAACAAGTTCAACGTTGCTCATCTGGGTGCCACATCACTGTGGCATTCAAGGAAAGCAAATACCTGACGAACCAGCATGGCAAGGGGCAGCTTCCCAGTTTACAGGAGTAGAACTGGTTCTAGGAACATCTTGGTGTTTGGTAAGAAAGGCTATTAACAACCGGTCCAAAGTGAAGCATTTTGAAACCTGGCTCGAAACCCCAGGAAACTGGGGTTTATTAGGAAACCATGCAAGAAAAGAGCTGGAAACATGTTTAAATGCAACAAATTTCAGCTGAGAACTCTTAATGCACTCTTCACAGGACATGCTCCTGTGAAAAAGCATCTTAATACAATGGAATTACTTCAGGATAACTTCAATTGCAGATTAAGTAAGAAAGGAACTGAAACAGCCCACCACATTACATGCTCCTATGAGACCTTAGCTCACAGAAGATAGTATACTACTTTTGGGAAAATGTTTTTAGAGTCAGAATATTTTGAATCAACATCTGTCACGAGACCGTATTTCTTGCCTGATAAAGAGGCCTCTGAGCAAAATTTCCAGTCTTTCATGCCCAATATAGAATGGGATGCTAAGGACCACAGCAGTTAAAGAGCATCCATAAATAAAACTCAATTTAATTTATCTCAAAAATATATTTTAACCACACACATAGAGATGTTTTTAAGTAAAAAAAACAAAAAAAAACATAAGGGGTAATTTAGGGTACGGATAACTAACTTCATCTTTGGCTTATGCAGATGATATCGTGCTTATAACAGATTCAGAAAATAAATTACAACAAGCAATAATAGAATGGATAGAAACACTACAGGAAAGAGGGATGACGGTTAATCTTAATAAGAGTAAAGTAATGATGGTAGCTAGAACAGAAGACCAGATAAAGGAGATCAAGATAGAAAAAGAGGGAAGACAGAGCAAGTGGAATAGTGATAAACCAAACGGGTAAAACACAAGAAGAAATAAGAAAGCGTGTAGAGAAAGCTACTAAAGCGTATTATACACTAAGTAAATGTTTTTGGGAAAGAAGAAGTAGATAAGAGGACAAAAACTAAAGTATATAAAACAGTTATAGAACCAATACTTATCTATGGAAGTGAAAGCTGGATAATAACAAAAAGTGAATTAAGTATGGTGAATTCAATGCAAATGAAATGCTTAAGAAGAATAGTCAGAAAGACACGACAAGATAGAATAAGGAATGAAAGGATAAGAAATGAACTCACAGTGCCATCGGTAAATATGAGGATAGAAGAAAGACAGTTTACATGATATGGACATGTGAAAAGAATGGATACAGACCGGAAAGTATGCCAATTTTTAGAAGCAAGACCATTAGGAAGGAATCCGAAAGCAAGACCAAGGATAACCTGGGAAGAAGGGATTAAAAGAGCGGTGACTAAAACGGAAAGACTTGGGATCAGTTTAATAGACTAGTAGAGGATAGAATGGAGTTTAAAAAATCTGATGTGTTACACTCACATGACTTTCTCTACTCTTGTACAATCTATTTTTACAAACGCCTATTCTCCATATGCTTCATGTTAATCGAGATATCGAGATGTCAATCTTATTGGTAATTTTCTTGTAGATGCAAGGGGAATATGGTAGGTTTTAAGCGATAGTCAAATATTTTAACGCTGGTTGCTATGTGGCGCATTCCATTCTCTTTTGCATGTCCAGGACAAAAAAAAATGAATAACGAATTTGGGAAAAAATATAAGTATTGGAAAATTTAAGGGAATAACAAGCAATATCTCGAAAACGGTTCACTCAACAAAAGAAATGTATATGACATAAATTGTGTATTTTAACGTGATCTACATTTTTTGTGTAGTAAAATTTTGTCTATCTCTTATGGTTTACCAGTTATGCAAAAGTCGTTCACAATGAAGAATACTTTTGGAGACATTCCCAGAAAATTCAAGATAAACATTTCATTTCTTATGACATTATCTTAAACATATGATATTTTAATCAAAATCGTTAGAGCCATTTTTGAGAAAATTAAAATTTTTGAAAAATCTTCCATGTAAAGGGTAGTCTGGGGTGGGCAGATTTTCTTGAAAACCTTCGTGTCGCATCTCTGGAAGATACTGAATCTAAATACTAAGTTTGGTTTATCCGACTGTTCGTTTTTGAGTTATGCTGTTCACAGACACACACACAGACACACACACACACATGGACATGTTTCCAAAAATGCTTTTTTTGGATTCAGGGGGTCTCAAAACATGTATTTCCGGTGAAATCTCGGTATCAAATTTTTGGGTGGAATGCAATACTTCCCCTACTTACTATACGTAGTAGAGAAAGTAAAAATGGATCCGAGGCAAACCTCTGACACCTCGATAGTGGTAGAACAGGGAAGTTGAAGAAGAAGAAGAAGAAGAAGAAGAAGAAGAAGAAGAAGAAGAAGAAGAAGAAGAAGAAGAAGAAGAAGAAGAAGAAGAAGAAGAAGAAGAAAAAGAAGAACTAACTTCATGAAAAGTTTTGTGTCACATCCTTGAAAGGTGCTGGACATTAATATGCAGTTTGGTAAATGAAGTGGGGAAGTCAAGGACAGTGAAGTCTTACTAACTAGCAACTCTATGAGTTGGATACGTATTATCCTCACAATACTGAAGGAAATGCAATTACTGAATTTTCTTTGTTGAATTACCATTCCTGTGCTCTCTCTTTAGAAAGCATTTTCTTTCTTTCCTTTTAAATTAATGGGACCCTAAAATTAAATAAAATGGAAAGCTTTAAAAGTCATGTGTTGCAATAAAACAGTGATTTAATAAAATAATGTTTCCACAATTAGCAACAATTTACCCCAAAATTCAGTTTTAATGGTGAAAACTTCATTTGCAAAAGCTAACTACTATTATTCTGCAAATATTAATTAAATTACAATGCATTACTTTTAAAAGTAACCATACTAGTTACAAATTAAGGGTTAAAATGGCATAAATAGAATTTTCTTGTAACTTCAGTTTTACAGGGGTTTCTATTTTAACTAAAGAAATTGATGCAATTTATACATCTTTAAAAAATCTAGTTGTGTCTAGTCAAACAAGTGTTATAACATAGTTTTCTTATCAGATTCTAGAGCCATTATTCAGTTATTATCTCTACTAATTGTGCTAAAGCGAATAAAATAAATGGAATTCACAATAGGATTAAACAGCTGCAAAATTTAAGCAAAGACTTAGTTTTCCAATGGATTCTGGTTCACTGTGGAGTACTGGGAATGAGCAAGCAGATACATTAGCTTGGAAAGATTGCAGGAGATGGAAAAAAGAACATATAAGCATGCACAAAATTTTAATCTTCACTGCGGAATAGCTGGGAATAAGCACACAGATATGTTAGTCAAGAAAGGTTGCACAATATATAAAATAAATAACAAAAAGAAAGAAAGAAAGACAGACAGAAAAAAGGTGCATACACATACGCGCACACTCTATTTTAACTAAAATGCTTACAGAGTTTGTAAGTCCAAGGAAAGTGTTCTGTAACTTGATGAGGAAATCCTTTGGATAAACAGCCCATTCTTCCCATGCTCTAAACATCTGCATCACTCGTATTTTGAAACCTTCAGCCTTTAATCTGCTTTCTAAACTCATATATGCTGCATGAACATCCTGAAAAATCTGCAGGAGTCTTGATTCCAACCTAAGAAACAATTATGAACACTTGTTTTATTATGTGAAATGTCGCTACGACAATAAAAGAAACTACCTTATGAATGAATAAATTATTTCAGTTGATAAAAATACATATGTTGTTTCAATGCTGTAAATATGATCAATGACTTTCGGGGGAAACCCCTCTCATTTCACCAGGCAATGGCTGGACTTGTTTATTAGCTGGAGTCACCCGGAGGGCAGTGGTAGGAGGAGGAGGATGATGGCAATGGAACATGAGAATACGTATTATTGAATTAAGTATAATAAAAAGTATGTAACAAATTACAAAGTTAGTTATATTACAATTAATTTACAAATCACTACACAAAGCTGTTTAGTTATTCAAGAAACCAATGAGTTAAACACAAAATGGTATACGTTGATATTTGAAAAGAAGCTAGAAACAGTGATGTGTATTGAATTTATTTAAAGGTGAGTCGGAATTGTTACACTAACATCACTTAAGTTTACTCAAAACATGTTTCGGGAAACGGTTGTTCCCATCCTCAGAAGCTAATCCGACTGGCCCGTGTTGTTGGTGTTTCCGTTTTGTGGACTGGATACTGTGGTGGTGAAATGTACTTCCAGAGAGGATTTGGTGGTGGCAAATCAAAATTCATTAGATGTGTGTTGTGTTTTAGAATGGTGATCTTCTCCCATGCATCTAATTCGGCTGTGAATTTGGCTGGTTTGACTAATGTAATATTGGGTTTAGTGATCCAAAAATGGTGTGAAACTGCAGATTTGTCCATTTGTTTGTATTTGATACATCTCATGTGCTCCTTTAGCCTAGTTCCTAGGTTTCTTTTTGTCTTACCTATATATACTTTAATGCAATCTGAACAATTGATTTTGTAGATTCCAGCTTTTTTGTCTTGTGGGATGGGGTCTTTTAACTTGTTACAAAGTAATTTCTCTATGTTAAATTTGTTCTGTGGAGCTAGGCTGATGTTGTGTTTCATGAAAATCTTCTTAAATTTGTGAAATGTGAATTTCTTGAACTTTAGCTGTTTTAAACTTAAGTGATGTTAGTTTAACAATTCCGACTCACCTTTAAATAAATACAAAATGGAATACTAAAATGCCATTCTTAATACTTTGTATGTTTCTTTGCTTCCCCCCCCCCCAAGAAGTTTTAATGGTATTCACTGACAGGTCTTTCAATGGTCCAAAATGGATAAATCTCCGCTTAAATAAATGGTGGATTAATTTGTGGTAAACAGCAAAAGGTTATACAGTCAAACTTCATTATTTCAAACTTTTTTAAATTCGAAATTGTGAGTAAGTCCAACTTTTAGCATGGTCCTTTTAATACCCCTATACAAAGCAATATTAAATTATCTTTTTTATGGATAATTTGATGTAATTCTCAATGAGATCGAAAGAAATGCAGGTCAGTCAAGCTCATTTGTAAATTAAATACTACTGTAGTTCCATCCGTCATTCTTCCCCAGCTAGTTCCCAGGTCGCAAGTTCAAACCCGGCGGAGGGCGATGAATTTTTCAGATGTAATAATTCCTTAGCATGGCTTCCTTCGGAAGGGAAGTAAAGCTGGTGGTACCG
This sequence comes from Deroplatys truncata, assembly GCA_030765065.1. NCBI lineage: Eukaryota > Metazoa > Arthropoda > Insecta > Mantodea > Mantidae > Deroplatys > Deroplatys truncata. The sequence goes on along the minus strand of CM060989.1, from coordinate 65,000,094 downwards.
TGTTATAAATTTACGGCATATAAAAGAACCTCAAGTCTGATAAAGAGGCCTCTGAGCAAAATTATTGGTCTTTCACGCCCAATATGGAATGGGACGCTAAGGACCACAGCAGGTAAAGAGCGTCCATAAATAAAACTTAATTTAATTTTAAGGTTGTTTTTTGTTAAATTCCAAACAATGTAGTTCCACACCCTACTTCAATCCATTCCATCTATGTATACATACAGTAGAATATCGTTAGTATTTGATTCGTTTGGTCAACACTAAACAGTAAAAAATATCCTCTCATTACCAGGTCAAGCTAAAGCATTCTCTATCCTGCCCACACAAATTGCATCACACAAATATATACAACCTAAGCCAAAAAAAGAGAGCAGACTCTCGAAACATATATTTGTGCAAGTCTAAATTGTTTCCAAGAGTGGTTCACAAGGGTGTCTTTAGCTTCCGTCTATTGTCACCTTCCACATTGAGTCCCAGTTACCAAATATGCACTGATAGCCGAGCAGTTATAAGCTCGTATGTAATAATGAGCCCTACCAAGGTTTGTATACCAAGCATACTTTATTTTTTTCCCCAGAAAAATCCAATGTTTATTATTCATACTATAATTTCAATTGCTATGGCTTATTTGATTTTATTCTTACACATAAGAACTGAAACACACTCCTTTTTGTTTTCAAACTACGAGGGTAATCCCAAAAGTAAGGTCTCCAAAGCGCTGGGATCGCAGGGAAACTGTTTGTGTGGATGTTGGCCATACTGCTCTTTTCCTTCCTCCCTCCACTCTCTTCAGAAACCACCGCATATCCCTTAGTGCCCTCAGTCTTGGCTTGGCAGCCAGTTATAATGGAGCTCCCGTTAGCCATTACCGCCAGGTGCGAAGTTCGCACAGTTATTCACTTTTTGAGTGCAAAAGGGGTTAAACCTGTTAAAATTCAGCAACAGTTGATGGAAGTGTATGGAGAGTCTTGTATGGATGTCAAAAATGTCTGCAAGTGGTGTAGAGAATTTGCAAATGGTCGCATGGAAATTCTCGACGAGGAAAGAAGCGGGAGACCGTCCATTTCTGACGAAACAATCGCAAAGGTTGAACAAATCGTGCTTCAAGATTGGTAGATCACTCTCGATGAGCTCTGCATTGTTGTTCCTGAGATTTCTCGAAGCACTATTCATCAGACTTTGATTGAAGAGTTGAAATTTCGGAAGGTGTGTGCAAGATGGGTCCCAAGAATGCTGACAGAAGATCACAAAAGGCAACGCGCTAAAACTTCCCGCCAATTTCTTAAACGCTGTGCAGATGAAAAGGACAACCTTTTGGATTCAATAGTCACGGGTGATGAAACCTGGGCTTTCCACTTCACACCTGAGACCAAACAACAATCATGTGAGTGGCGGCATTCCGGTTCACCCAAGCCGTGAAAATTCAAGACAACATAGTCTGCCGGTAAAGTCATGGCAACTGCGTTTTGGGATCGAAAGGGGATAATGTTGGTCGTCTTTATGGATCCTGGGACAACAATAAATGCCGACAGGTACTGTCAGACATTAAAAAAACTCAAGACGGGCAATTCAGAACCGTAGAAGAGGAATGTTGAGCAAGGGCATAAGCCTTCTCCATGACAATGCTCGACCCCACACCGCCCGTCAAACCATGAATCTTCTACAACAGTTTGGATGGGAAACCATCACCCATCCACCCTATAGTCCGGACTTAGCACCCAGTGACTACCACTTGTTTCCCAAGTTGAAAGAACACTTGGCTGGAAGGCGCTTCGGTGACGACGAAGTGAAAAATGAGGTCCATCACTTTTTCAAGAGCGTGGCAGCAAGCTGGTATGTCATGGGCATACAAAAACTGCCACAGCATCTACAAAAATTTATCGACTGAAATGGCGATTTTGTGGGAAAATGGACAAATCTTAAAGCTTCAAAACTATGTACCATTTATTGTCAATAAAGGTTTCTTTGTATTTTAAAAAAAATTGGAGACCTTACTTTTAGGATTACCCTCGTATATAAGAAATAAGTAAATATTATAATCCTAAATGAAAAATCTGATGATACATTCACATGACTTTCTCTACCCTCTATTGTTTATTAGTGGGTATACAAACTATTCCTACTAAAGCTTATTTTTCTATCTACTTCATTTTAATCCAAATAAACTTTGCAGAAATAGCCACATTACACATTTCTTTATAGATACAAAGGAAACAGTGATAGTCAAATGTTTAAGAACTGGTTGCTATATGCTGGCTTTAAAATCCCATGCTCTTTCCATGTGATTGCAAGGAAACAATATAGAATGCATACTAATATGCCACTTATTTTGAAAATGAAGAGTTATTTGTATTTTTATGCATAAATGTCTTAGAATTAATAAGATATCTTATGTATGGAAAACATACGGCATTGCCATATATTTAACAAATTAAAATTTAAATAATGAAAAAACATTTCCGCCAAGGATTCGAACCCAGGTTGTTCCAATTATGAGACACATGCGTTTCACAGCTTGGCTACCATTGCATACAACTAAACTGAAAGGCATCTTCCTAGTTATCACATAGCTTTGAAATGAACGCAGGGTGGTATTAAATTATGTATTGTGAATGCTTCCGACATTTCTCAAATCGAACTCCTTCTCTGGCCGTTGCTCATTTATTTGTCTTAGTTGTATATACATGCATGTCAATGGCTGCCGGACACCACCCTGACTGGACTGATCGAGGATTGACCAAAATAGCGAATGAGGATGTTAAACTTTGAACATAGTAAGCACTTATCTTCACTGGACCGACCAAGGATTGGCCAAAATAGCGAATGGGGACGTCAAGCTTGAATGTAGTAAGCAGGAGCAAGAAAACATACTAAATAAATGTTATTTATTATGGAATTAATTGTTCTTTCACACAAGCCATGTGTTGGACAAGGTTGGAATGGTAGAATCAGATGACTGAAAAATTCAATGCCATAGCCGGGATTTGAACCACGGATCTCCTCGTCTCCATCCGGTTGCTCTAACCTCTGAGCTACCATGGCAACATGCCGACATGACATTAAATTCTCCAACTGATTCGCATTTTCCCGGTAAAACACAAGGAGATCTCAAATTGTATTGAGATGTAATACCCCAATGGCGACTTACATTCTTTGTAAGTACTTTAAGTCCCAGGCTTTATAGTTGCAACCACTATTAGGTCAATGTCGGCATGTTGCCATGGTAGCTCAGTGGTTAGAGCAACCGGACAGAGACCGGGAGTTCCGTGGTTAAAATCCCGGCTATGGCATTGAATTTTTCAGTCATCTGATTCTACCTTTCCAACCCTGTCCAACACACGGCTTGTGTGAAAGAACAATTAATTCGATTAATTGACCTAATAGTGGTTGCAACTAAAAGCCCGGGACTTAAAGTACTTACAATGAATGTAAGTCGCCATTGGGGTATGGCATCTCAATACAATTTGAGATCTCCTTGTGGTTTACAGGGAGAAATGCGAATCAGTTGGAGAATTTAATGTCATGTCAGCATGTTGCCATGGTAGCTCAGTGGTTAGAGCAACTGGATGGAGACCGGGAGATCCGTGGTTCAAATCCCAGCTATGGCATTGAATTTTTCAGTCATCTGATTCTACCATTCCAATTATTTATTATATTTGGTGCAGGAACTTTTATAATTCGTCATAATGGGAAAATGTGTTAATGAGGAACGTGCTAATGAGATTCCACTGTATTAAATAAACAAATTTAAGAGAGTTGTAACATTATCTGAATCTAAAGCAGCTATAATATACATAACATGTGATACTACAGCCAAAAGCATAAATGTCCTAGAATGCCAAAAAAATTATAAAACAATTAACTAACTTAAATAAAAGAGTAGTACTTCAATGGATACCAGCACACTATGGAATAGATGGCAATGAAACAGCTGATTTTCTGGCCAAGAAAGATAGTAAAATTACATTAAAATCTTCTGGTGCGCTATAATATTGTAATATACTATACTTGCTGCCAAAGAAGAAAGGGATTGACATTTCACAGAGAGAGAGAGGCAACATTGCCACTTATCGGTACCACGTGGACAGCGCATTAGAATTGTGTACGAAGGTGACTGGATTGCATCTGCATTGTAGTGCATGTACTATTTATATTCATATATGAAGACAATTGTAAAATAATGAATCTGTATGCAAAGGATAGAACATGCAAGACTATATCAGTTTAAAGATTAGTGTCAAGAGAGACATATCTGTGAAATATTGATACTTATTTTGATGGGAAAATGTCACTGATTCTGTCACAGATCATATTATTTCCCGCGCTCGTCCTTTAATTGGGATACCTTTACTAAATACATTTTATTCCATTACTGAGTATGCTCAGTTTTTCGTTTGGCTCGCTGCCTTTTGTCACTATTTTTGGATATTGTTGAATATCCATTAAACGTGTTAACACAATTGCAAATGCTCACAACACACGTAAACACAAAGCAAAATTATGTACAAATAGGATGCAAAATAACTTGTCAGTACACAGGAAATCTCTAAACTGATGTAAATACATTAAGCTGTGGCTAAAGGAAGGCATTGTTTATAACTGCAGCGACAGCAGAAGACGTGCAGTTCATGTTACTGCAATGGTTGCTCGCCAGGTATGTCATGCTAATCACGTGTTACAATATCGGCAACACGGTTTTTGCATCTATCGTGGCTATGGAAACATCTTAGTTCTAAGTGGTCCTTCTAATCATTACTATGACGACCGCTATGATGTATCTATACCCTCCTATTCATTTAAAGCTTTCTGCCATGCGGTTATTAACTGTCAATCACTTTCTTGATTGGCGCCGACTATAATAACAGTTTATTCTTTCAATCTATTATAAACAAGGGCAAAAGAAAAATACTTCAGAGTAAAATGTCACTTACCCTTTTCTGTAGTATGATGCATTTGTAATTTTCACACCACAGTTGTGCAAAATATCAGAAATGAGGTACAATCGTGCTATCTGGAAGAAAATCATAACAAGAAATCAACATCATACTACCATCATTGTCTGCTCCTTTTAGTAACACTAAATGTTAAAAGTGACTTAGAAACTACAGTGCAAATTATAGACTTGCTAGTGATTGCATCAAAAACCACACTCTTCTCCTGTGCTATCCTAGCTACTGCCAGTTATACCCCTACCATTGAAACGTTGCACTTGACAGCTAGCGATTAAGTTGGTACACTCGCAAAAAAAAAAAAAAATGAAAAGCTTGACCGTTAGACTTCCTAAACCAAATACAAGGCAGCATTTTGGGTGGTCGATGACAAAGCAGAAGTGGAACTGGAAGCGGTTCTGTTGCCGGATGTAGCTGTTAAGAAGCACCCGTGAATTCTTTTAACAGTAAGAGTACGTCAAGGTTCATGGACATCCCTCTATTCCTGCGAAAGCCGTACAACGAACTGCAGCAGCTCTTAAACTAATCACGAGAACCGTTTTTTACAAGGGAGTGAAACTCCAAGAGAAAGAGGACAAAATTCCTGAACTATCTGGAATGCAGCATGAGTGAAAATAACTGTGTTATTGCAGCTTATAATTTATTTTATTTCTCCTGATTGCAGCAGGCACATTTGCATTATTTTGTTTCTATATTGTCAAAAGTGCTAATATATTATTCAATGATGTTTGCTACTTACGTACACTTTTTGTACGTGGCTTAGACACGATAGAAAGGAGAACAATCAGCTGTTGTTGTTTACTAACCCGCTCTGGCAATGTCACAAACCATAATATAGCCAACGTTACGCAAAGCCACAAGAACTGTCAATACAAAGATTCAACGGCGGGGGTATAGTCAAGCAGAAACCCTGAAGAAGAGAGATCCCTGTTATATTGCATATGATAACAATGCTGAATGAAGCATAAACTTAAAAGGTAAAAAAAAACCAGCTTCTTATATGGTTAATTGTTCCCAGAACTGTGGTTGACACATTTTTTTTTTGTCCAACAACCAAAGGAAAAAGCAGATCCATAAATTAATGAGCTTAGAACTTCTGAAAATAACACATGCATTAATGAATTTGCCACTAACTCACAGCAGTATAAATTCTCAACAGCAGGCCAGTAGCAGTAATTCCTACATAGTACCACCAGAGTCCCCAAGGAAGGGGGCCTTAATCTGGCTTAAGAATCAGATGTATTCCCTGTTTCAGGTTGACTACTTTACAGCAATTTAAATAATGACAACAACAATAGGTTTGTTACTGGAAAACAGGTACAAACAGGTTAGGCCATGAGTGGCAACCATAATTTGTCCAAGGAACAGTAAGTCATACTGTAGTGGTTTGTTATTGCCTTCTGCACTTTTTTTCATTTCATTTATTAATCAGTCGTTGAAAATTACATAGAAATTCATGACATCGTCAATATATACATTTAAAAAATCAATGAATATTTTACAAATAACAACTTATTTTTAAAATTAAAATGCATACAACAAATCATTTCAAATACTTATTTAAGGAATAAAAACAACCTTGTACACAATATTTTCTCAATTCTGTTTTGAATTGTTTTAAATTTGTTATGTATTTAATATAAATAGGTAGTTTATTGTAAAATGTACATGCGGCCACAGTGGGTTTAGTTTTAAAAAGCTGGATTCTATGTGATCTTGCATGAAAATCTGTGTTACCTCTTGTAGCATGGTTATGTATTTGATTGTTAACTATTTCCCGTCTTACATTATGTTTTAGATACATTATAACTTCAAATATATATGAGTATAGCGTTAAAATATTTAATTTTTTAAAATAATCCCTACAGGATTGTTGTGGCTTTAAACCCATAATTATCCTCTGACTGTACATTCCTGAAGCCAGGATAGAATTCTACCACTGTAAAATTATCCCCTGTCCTGGCAGGGAAACAAATCCAGTTCCTTTGCATGCTAGCAAGGATTGCCAAGCATCAGCTAAGGGGAAATATTGACAACTGTAACTTTAAAACCTTATCTCACCTTTTTTGGAATGGGAGTCTGAAGGATGGAAAGAGATTCTGCGATACAGTCACAGATCTCTTCTGCTGCTTCACTATGTTCAATGCAGAACACCATTGCCTCTGCCACCTTCAGTCGCTCTGGTGTCATATTACGCAGCAAATCCTCCAGCCTATCTCTCTGTCTGCAAATAGCAATTGAACTATAATGAAAATCTTGTACTTTTCAAGGAGAATATCTGGATTAATATATAAACAAAGGTATATCATGTGGAAGGAAAGAATGGTCATACAACTAAAAGAAATGCATTTATTTATTTATGCATACAGATTGCCCCAAACAACTGCCAGTTCTAAGAAGGGACTGACCTTTACAATGGAATATGGTGGCCAAGCTATATTATAAAGGGAAAAACAAAACTACTGTCGATTCCAAACCAGAGTTCCCTCTGATGTAAACAGAAGCACGTGCTTCTGCTTGTCACGAACCCAAGAACACACTCTTACGCCAATGTAAATAGTACCTTAATACATGTATTCTATTATGAAATATTAGAGCAGGAAAGGTATAGAACGGCACATTTTATTACGGTTATCATAAGAACTCATCGTTAAAGGTAATGGATATATATTAGCTGTTAAGAGATTATAAAAAATTATTTTCGTCTGCTATTGCTCTAACGCCGAGAGCATCTTGCTTGTTAATACCAACCGACATGCACGACTGCCACTCTCTTACATATACGAGAAATGCAGCAATGAATACCCAGAGGTGCTATCTGAGTACCAAATAAACACTTTGCGTAACACAGGAAATATGATAAGCGAACAGGCATTTATAATACACTAACACACATATGCTCAGCTCAGGTCAAATCTTGTGATTTAGTCAGTTGGTATTTGAGTTCACATGGCAGAGGAAGGTCCGTGTAGTGCGAATAAACTGTTCAAACACAAAAGAGGGAAACAGTTAAAAAGTGGCAAAAAACAAACAATACTTCATATATTCAACTCACTATTAGGAAAATACCCGACACTTGCATTAGTGCATATTACGAAACTAATATCGGATTTTACAGGCGTTTCAGTGAGAAGTGTAACCAAAGCAAGCAGGGAATATAAACAGATCTAATAGAACATAGAAGAGGATAATATGTGGGAACTTGTTTTGTGTGTGACAGTGCTGTGGAATTGTGAATAAGCTTGTCATTATTTTGGAGAGTAGTTCTGATTCCGATATGTCAGCTGAGTCACCTTCGGAGGATTCGGATTTGGGTGTTGCACTTTTGCCTGAGGATTGTGATTAACGCAAGTAAAATGTTCATTGCTGCATACTTATAAAATTGTTACCTCGGGTTGCATTTTGAACTATGATTCTCACACAGGGTGCATTTTTATAGATTTAAACAGTGTTCAACAAGCACGTGTGAGAGGAACAAGCTGCCATTAGGGGCGGGGATTGCGAACTGCTTTCACGCGGATAATACAGAGTTTGTTTCCAGTGAAAGGCACTCTGGTTTGGAATGGACAGTAGATTAAACAATGGATATAATATATACACTTTTCTTTTATTTAAAAAAAAATTTTTGTTATTAACTACTTTGTGTAGCTTCGAGTATAGTGCAATAGTATAAGATGCTCATACTATGAATTATTTACATCTTAGTGTATAGAATTTGTTCATTGGGTACATTGATTTTTTCCATTTCCTTCCCCTCCTCCCCAGAGAATTTAAATCAAGGTCAAAAGACTTAACTAGACTATGTAAAACTAAGTAAGAAATTGTCATCGTTCATTGCAACGATGATTATTCTCAACAAATCATAAAGATATTGGAACATTATGCTGTATACGTACTAACTTATGTGTTAAGATAGTTTAGAGTTTGATGCAATTATTTTATAATTCATACAATTAAGTACTTCCTTCCCAATGCTACAATTTAGTTTGGGTTGCTGTATCTGTTCATTAGGTATTTAAATAATTTCCTTTTGAAAAGACAAGAGGTTTGGCGAGTTTGTGTGTTTTGGCAGCACTAAATGACATATGTTTCATAATTTGTGGAGTACACCAAATCTATTGAAATTTGTTTGGCTGATCTGGTATTGTAAGAATGGATATCTAATAGTTGTGTTGGCGAATAGGAGATTGTTTCCTATCTTATATATGAGAAGACATTCACTATATAGATGAAGCATAAAAATTGGCAGAATATAGTTCCACCATCCAATTTGCAAGATCAGAGCCATTACTTTTTCATCATCAACAATGTATGACGACAGCATACTCCAACCTCTTAAACCAACTAGCTGAAGAAATTGATGAGCAAAGTACCCTTGCAGAAGGAACAGAAAAAAACAAATCTCTTTCTTTTGCATTCCAAAGCTCTAGATAGCATTCATCACCAAATCAAAGCATAAATGGAACTGCAAAAAAAGTACTTTGTCCAAATTCCAAAAAATAATTTTGGGGATAGTAAAGTGACATTACAGCAATATTGAAATATCCACATGCCTTAAGAGATATTATTTTAAGGAAAAATAATGCTTAGGATTAACTTTGTTCCTTTATTAGGCAGAAAACTTTTCAGATTGCCTTTCTAAAAATACTAGATGGAACACACTATACAATACAAAACTTAATTCTAAACTGCTGTAATTGCTTATGGAATCGTAAAAATGAATAGAGCTTACGTATTGGACAAACTTCCTTTACGGGGTTCCTTTTCCTCTCCTTCCACCAGCTCATCTGGCATTCCTTGAGTGTAAGGATTCATTGGCGGTGGTTTCCATATTGATCCACCTGAAATAAAACGATCATTTTGAAATATAAGTACTCAGTGTTTCAAAAGATTAATCTTTAAAAACTTTAAAAAAAATTCAACATTAGCAGCATAGTACTTACGCACCTTTGAACATACGGAACTCCAGTGTCCTCCATTTTAGCTGAAGGTCTCCTTGTAAAAGTGAGAAAAGTTTCCACCGATAGTATACATGAGCTGGACTCTGGTTTTCAAAGAGAAACCTAAAGAAAAAGAATGTAAATTTTAAACAGAGTAAAAAGGAGTTATGTAGTTAAAATGGGAAGGGGGAGGCCATATATTTTACTCATAGATTTTATCCTGCCAGACTGGCAGTGTTGAATTCAAGGAGGTACTCTAAATCAAGAAGGGCTGTAACAACCAATCCATAGTTAACAGTTGGAACATTTGAATTCCATAAATTGATTAAAAATAAAAAACACAATAAAAAATGAGCTATAAGACGTGCTCATGTAATTTCAGAAAATATCTGTTTTAGATTAGTAGCAGAAATCAATCTTATATGCCTTTATAAATAATGAATGCCTTTTATTAAAATGTTTTCAACCTTGACAGTATGCTTGTATACTATAGTATTTATACTCCGGCCAGGCATGTCAAGTTCATTTGCCTTGCACTTTACACTCCCTCTTCCAGCGCAATTGTCCTCCCTTCTCTAGCTGGTGCAATTAAAATTTTCTGCAATTGTATGTCAATATGTGTTTTATTTGTGAATAATGATGTCAAATTTGAGTAGTATAGGATGACAATCAAAAGACATTGTGTATAAAGTGTAAAACTTATTTAAAGCTCTGAAAAACTACCATGAAAAGGTTTGTGATCGTTTAAGAGATACTTAAAGTTGTTTTAAAAGACAAAATAGACTATACAGGAGATATTATTTCTTTACACAACATTCTGAGAAAATTTTGCTTTAGGTATCGAAAATGTAACGATGGGTGACAGTTTTGATGGAGCAAAAAAAATTATTAATTTTTAAGAACAATGCACGCCATAAAAAAGGAGACCATCCTCATCCTACTATTTACATTAATGAAACTGGGTAAAATAAAACTATGCTAGAAAGTTTATCTGGCAGGATTCTAAAACAATGGTGGTCTTATTTAAAGGGCCACTCTAGTAATTTACCATGCTGGATCGGCCAAATATGGTTTCATAGAAGAATTTCAGAAGACTTCAGCATTTCAGTCAAAAAAAGGTGATTATCAAGATGAATCATGTAGTGTTTAGGGAATGATTTACCGATCTCCTTTGGATACTGGAAAAAATATGTGCAGTAACGGACAATGCGAGGTATCACTCTTATTCTTAAAGAAAAATTCCCTAATACAAACTCTAGAAAAGCTGAAATTTTATGTATGCAGGCATCCCAAGCTATTGTTCATTTATAGTATGTTCCTTTGGCTTCCGGTATAGACCACATCTATACCGGAAGTCAAAGAAACATACTATAAGCTGAAATTTTGTCATGGCTTCAAAGCAAGAATAAACTTCATAATCCTACACACAACAGACGCATAATAAACTAACTCTATAAAGCTCACTTCCGGTAACTCATTGTTAGTACATACATCCACGTGACTGGTTGACTGCACTTTCATGGGAGGGTGCATAGAATGGGGATGAATGTGCCCTTGACACACCTAGTGAAAGTAAAAACACCATAATTTAATAGAACACACTATAAATGGATGGAGTACAAATTGTATGTGGAATTAGCAAAATGCACATACAACTATGGTTTACAATTCATTTTTTTCTTTTAGCTATTTTGCCATTTGATTTGCAAATACAGGAGAGACTGCTTTATCTGAAATGGATTAATACTTATTTCTTTCCTCTTTCATTCTTTTTTAATTTTTTCAACTACTTACCCACAATAAATAGAGGAAGTATTGCATTCCACCCAAAAAATTGATAGCAATATTTCACCAGAAATTGAGGCAGTATTTTAATGCCTGAATAATATTAATTTTATTTCTATCATAATTAAATTCAATTACAGCCCATCTTGAAAACAATATGTATATAATTATTATTTATATTATATTTAAAGTCATTACAGATACTTATTAGTTTCTCTACTACGTATAGTAAGTAGGGGAAGTATTGTATTCCACCCAAAAATTTGATACCGAGATTTCATCAGAAACACATGTTTTGAGACATCCTGAATACAAAAAAAGTATTTTTGGAAACATGTCCGTGTGTGTGTGTGTGTGTCTGTCTGTCTGTCTGTGTGTGTGTCTGTGAACAGCGTAACTCAGAAACGAAGTCGGATAAACACCAAACTTGGTATTTAGGTTCAGTATCTTCCAGAGATGCGACACGAAGGTTTTCAAGAAAATCCCCCCACCCCAGATTACCCTTTACATGGAACATTTTTCGAAAATTTTAATTTTCTCAAAAATGGCTCTAACGATTTTGATTAAAATATCATATGTTTTAAGATATTTTCATAACAAATAAAATGTATATCTTGAATTTTCTGGGAATGTCTCCAAAAGTATTCTTCATTGTGAATGGCTTTTGCATAACTGGTAAACCATAAGAGTTAGACAAAATTTTACTACACATAAAATGTAGATCGCGTTAAAATACACAATTTATGTCATATATATGTTTTTTGTTGAGTGAACCATTTTCGAGATATTGCTTGTTATTCCATTAAATTTTTCAATACTTATTTTCTCAAATGGGAATTCGTTATTCATTTCTTTGTCTTGGATATGCAAAAAGTATTAATCTGTGGAAAAGGGAATGGTGCTGCACCTAGCAACCAGCTATTAAGAGATATGTATGTGCTTAAAGGCTACTGCATTTCTATATTGCCATTGTAAATATATATATTCCCCTTACATCTACAAGAAAATTAGCAATAAGATAGAGTCTGCAAATGTTTATCTCGATTAACATGAAGTAGATGGAGAATAAGCGTTTGTAAAAATAGTTTGTACAGAGAAAGTCATGTGAGTGTAACACATCAGATTTTTTTTATTGTAAAACATATTTATTAATGTTATGTAAATGTTTATATACTCTAACAGTACAAAAACTCTGAGAATAATATGCTTTTAGGTTGTTAACAATAAGGTAATAATGTAACTTTGTGACAATAATGAGTCTGGAAGTTTTGAAAAAGTACTGGTTATGAAAAGATCGGTAGTGGAGTAGTTTCACTTACAGTTTTGAATTAGCCAATCAAAACTAAAGAAAAGTTTTAGTTTGAATACTTATATTCTATTGGACTAGATTAAGCCAATAAGAGACTAGCGTTACCGAAGCTTTAAGGTTTTTATCGTTGGAATTAGGCAGTCGCGGGCATGATGTGATAGAGTGCAGATGGAAAAATCGCGGACCAGATTTTTTAGTGAATACATTAAAAATATGTAAAGTTTTTCTCACAGTTTATTTATAAAGTGTAGTGTTTAATATGTGCAAGTATAAGGAAATAAAAAGAAGTGAAATTTAAAAGTAATTCTGTGACATATTTTATTCTTGTCATACCACGACCTGAACAAGACCTTATGTCTCTATACTCCGACTGAAGCAGCCGAAGAAGAGTTACCAACTTCTAAGTGGCTCTAAATCGCAGGGCATATAAATTAAATTTACGCATTTTACTACGTAAAATACAACTTCAAAGTGACGCCAAAACACGAGGTTCAGTTACTATATCAAGTGACGTACATACACGGGGCAGTTTAAACTAAAGCAGCACTACAATCTTCTTCAAAGTGATGCTAAAACATGGAGCTACATTAAAGCATCCATAATTAACTTCAAGTTGGTGCAAAACGCGGGGCTAAATAACCTACTTCAAAATACATGTTTTGAGATTCCCTGAGTTCAAAAAAGTCAGCTTTACAAAAAATGTGTGTATGTGAACAGCATAACTCAAAAACAAATTTTGGTTAATTATCAAATTTGCTATTTAAGTTCAGCATCTTCTAAGGATGTGACAATTTTCAAGGAAATACTCCCCACACCAAACCACCCTTTATGTGCAAAACTTTTTCATTACTTTGATTTTCTCAAAAATGGCTTCCAAATAAAATGTATTTATTGAATTTTCTGGAAAGAGCCTGTGAAGTCCCTATTCTTAGTAACTTTTGTATAATTGGTAAACCATAAGAGATAGATAAAATCTTACTACACAAAAAATATAGATCTCATTATAGCACACAATCTGCCAAATAAAATTTTTTGAGGCATTAACCATTTCAGAAATATTCTTTGCTAATGGTTTGAATTTTTAAAATACTTAATACTTTTCTCAACTGCAAATCGCTATGCAAAAGTAACAGAATTTCAAAGCCTTCACATAATGAATAGCTTTGAAAACTTAATTCTCACTTTAGCCTACTGTATTTTTCCTATACCTACAACAAAATGTGTAATGAAAGTTTACCTGTATTAACCAAAGTTAGTTTAAAGTACTATTATAATTTTATAGTACCTGTTTAGTTCTCTCAGACAGAACATGATCATTTTGCATGAATACTGCATTTTATAATGCTAAAATGCTCCATACAACTGTAGATTTAATTCATTTTGACATGCACCTAAAAGAAAAATTCCAACTCATGTTTAAGTGTTATTTATAAACTTGCCTCCACCCTCTCTCTCTTTCCATCACAGTTTGACCATAATAGAACTTTGACTTTATAGAAATAATAGCATTAACATGTTTTGAATACCTAATGTAAAAAATTGCAGGAAGTTAACTAGTATAGGTTTGCATACTGGCTAATAAACACTTGGGTCTTGGGTATGATTCCTGCCTATGACTGGGGAGCTTTGCTTTTTCATTCGCTATCCGGTGTAGTGAGCCGAGAAAGCTCCCCAGAGTAAATATAAGTTTGCTCTAGAATTGAAGGAAGTGAATTTAATATATGAGCTTTGGTATTTGCTATCCTGTAGCATTTTAAAGAACATGGTACACAAGAACCTTGTTTATCCGGCCCTCATTAATCTGGATTTCTGGTTTATCAAGATTCATTTTTACTTGCTTTTTTATCACAAAAACATGTGCTTCCATTGATAAATACATATGAATATATGGTTGTAATGTTGGCAATGCAGATGGCATAGAGATCACTGCTTTTCACACACTTCAAGCTAACATGGTCAGTGTGAGAAATTATGTTTCATTAGTTTTTATGTCCTGATAGCAATTGTAGATTTCTCATCTGGATGTCTTTCAATTCTTTTCTCTTCTGCTTTTGTAGTGATCCAAATTTCACTATCATATATTAAAATTTGTATTCTTTAATGGGCAGTCTCAGAAATAACCTGGCAAGTAATGGGCTACGAGAGGTATGGAGGAGTAAGGAAAACAACACAAAGCGATTTTGGAAGGCTGCAAGAGAGTTGAGACCAGAGGTATACAAAAACTCTTTACTGTAACAGTGGATAAGAGCTCCTTGACTTTCTATGCTCAGATAAAATGTTCATGGGAAAGCGAAACATATGAGGGCGGATTGATAAGCCCATAACTTTAAGGAAAGTTAGTGTTCTAATCACAACCTTCTTGTTCGCACCCAAATCTTACATCTATTCTGGGTATAAACTCAGAAATTTGTCACCATTTGTTTCTCAGAACATTGTTGAGAGAGTCTAAAATAAGCAGATGTGTGTTGCTTTGTAGAAAATTGAGAAAAGTGAGTTTCATGTTCTCATAAAGCACTACCTTTTGCGTGGTAAGACAGTGAAGGAAACAGAAGAAAAGCTGAACAAGTATTATGGAGAGTCTGCTCCATCACATGGGATGGTTCACAGAATTTCAATGTGGCCGTTCAGCACAAGAGATGCCGTGCGCACAGGACAGCCGATTAAGGTCACAACAGAAGAAATGGTGAACAAAGTTCACGATATTGTGTTAGAAGACTGCCAAGTGAAAATCCGTGAGATAGCCAAGACCGTAAACATCTCGAGTGAACGGGCATATAACATTCTGCACGTAATTTTGGGTATGAGAAAGCTGTCAGCAAGATGGGTGTCGCAACTGCTCACAGTTGAGAACAAGCGGAATCGTGTGACCATTTCACAGGATGTTTGAAGATATTCCAGTGCAACCCAAATGAGTTTTTGCGGCATTATATCACGGTTGATGAAACATGGATCCATTACTATCAACTTGAAACCAAACAACAATCAAAGCAGCAGATTTCCTTCAGTGAACCTGCTCCAAAGAAAGTGAAAACCATTCCATCAGCAGGAAAAATCATGGCAGCTGTCTTTTGGGATTCTTAATGGTTAATAGACATCCACTACCTGGAAAAGAGTAAAACGATCACAGGTTCATATTATGCAGAAATGCTGGATCAGTTTCACAAGGAATTGTTAAAGAAATGACCCCATTTGGTGAAGAAAAAGGTTCTCTTTCACCAGGATAATGCATCTGCACACAAGTCAGCCACTGCCATCGCAAAATTGGGCTACGAACTGCTACCTCACCCACTATATTCTCCAGATTTGGCTCCAAGCAATTTCCTCTTCGCAAACCTGAAAAATTGGCTGGCTGAGAAGAAATTAACGTCCAGTGAACACATCATGGCAGAAATAACCTCATATTTTGCAGACTTCGAAAAATCATATTTTTTGGAAGGGTTAAAAAAATTGGAGAAACGTTGGACTACACGTATTGAATTGAAAGGATACTATGTTGAGAAATAAAACTGATTTTTTGGAAAAAAATTGTTATTTTCATTAAAAAGTAACTGACTAACCAATCCGCCCTCATACATAGATAAGGTAAATAAAGAGGAATGAGAGGGCATTGCATTATTGAGAACTGGTGTTTGGAGATTAAAAGGATTTAGAAATGGTACACACCATGGCCAGAGGCCCTTATGTGGCAACTAAGAGGATACTGAATATATTACTTTTGAATATAGAGACACTTACATATGGAGAAAAGCATTTCTATCTGAAAAATGTTTAAAGTTAGCATGAAATGTGTAAATTGATGCAGTAATTTGTGTCATAAATTATTTAAATGTAAAGAATGATTATAGTATGAATATGCATTTTTATGTGACATTAATTTAAGATGTTTGTTGATTGTAATTATTGTTGAGAAGTAAGTTTATACAGCCTTACTGAAACTGAGAATAATAGCGTGCAATAATGCAGCGAGGGGGTGAGCTGTTTATCATTATTAGAGACGAGGAAGTTACGTAATGTTGGCGCGTTTTTCTTTAGAATTTGCTGGAACATTTTTCCTAGAGCATATGTATTCATAATTTTCATTGGATATAAAAATAGACGCTAATGTTGGCGCGTTTATTAGCCAATAGCAGCTCAGTTATAATCTTTAGGCATATCGGGGTGTAGGAGTATAAAAAGGGCTAGGTTAGAGGTAAAGTCCTTCAGTCCGTCAGTTCACCGAAAATTGTATGCTACACGTCGCCTTCAGTCCGTCAGTTCATTGAAAACATTTGTACGTTAAACGTCGCCCTCAGTCCAGCAGAAATATTTGTACAGTACACGTCGGCTATCGATTCGCAAGTTACGCGTAGCAGAGTTATGAAAAATCTAAAGTGTTGTAAAGTTAATTATACAAAAAGTTGAAGTACGCGAATTAAGAGTGATCAGTAATGAAGTTATTATAACAGTTTCAGTTTGGCGAGTGTCAAGATCAATGTATAAATGTGATAGTGAATGTGTTCGACAATAAAAAGTGTAAAACAAATTCTTTCATCAGTGTTATCTTTGGATAAAAGACTCCTTTCCGTTTACACAACCTGTATAAAGAGAAGTGCTCGACCAAAAAGATCATAGTTAGCCGGAGGACAGAGCACCAAAAATTAAATAAAATAACAGTAGCATTCTTTCAAACAAACATTAATACTGCCGCAAATTGCTAACACCAGATGGAGCTAACAAACCTAACAAAGAATCACGTCACAAAATGGCTTCACCACGTGGAGTAAACACAAATACACAAACAACATTAATAATACCGTCGCAAAATACAGTCAGTTATTAGACAAGGTGAAAAGCAAGTGAATTGGACAGAAAACACAAAAAACACAATTTTTGTTATTCCAAATTACTTCTGGTCCAGATAAACATGGTTCTTGTGTAATTCCTGGTGTTGTAGAACCTGCAGTTCAGGTGACCTTTGAGAAAAACAAACGTACAGTTTTTCAAAGCTTGACTGTGTGCTGTGGATATCTATGATTTGAGATTTAGTCATCTGTTTAAATATACTCCCAGCATCATTATACCTTACTCCTCTCTGTTGTTGAATCTACAAAATGGGGTTATAGCTTACCGGAACATTGGATTGTTGATCTCTCTGTTCATTATCATTGCCTCAAACATTGGCCCTTCTCTTATCACAAATTCAATCATTCTGTGTATCAGCATCAGGAGATTCCTGCAAGCCAAACAGAAACACAACACACATATTGCCTTGTCCCCTCCCCGAAGGGGCAGGCAGGGCAAACTATCATAACTACTAAATGCCTGTAAGCTTTTATTACAGGTCTTAGATAAATACTGCTTGATAGGGCTAGAAATATAAGAAAAAAAATTTTTCCTGACAGAGGTGTCAAATATAATCAAAATTATATCTAGTCGCTTGAATTGGAAGTACTTTACTATATTATATCTTGTACAATTTTTAGGTACAACAAATAAAACTTGACATTTTAGTTTGTTTTATTTCTTCATCCCCCTCCACACCTTTTTTGCAAGTATATTGTTTATGACAAGAATGATATCTGTAACTGTACTTCCATTTTAAGAGAGAGAGAATGTTAAGCAATTAAAATAATTTGATATCAAAATTACGGGTTATTTAAAGATATATTAGATTACTGAGCCCATCAAGCTTTGACAGTTTTAATTTCCCTGAAGAATGGTGAATTATATATTAATTTATTTTTTATCATTCCTAAACAGCATTTAAGCTGTTCATTAAATCTATGTGCAAATCATGGGTTGTATACTTAATATAAAATTAAAGTGAATGCAAATAAATTATAAAAAAAATCTCAGTGAAACCACATGGTTTAATTTCATTCCTTCATAATTAGGTAAGCACAAAAGCAGTTTCAAACAGATTAAAGCACAGGAAGGGGGCTGTATTTAGCAATAAATTCCCAATGATTAACTAGTAAAATTAGGAGCTGAATGTCATATCCCAGGTAGAACATGCTTAGGAAATAGGCCATTTTTTTATCCATTTATTTTTCAATGCTTGTTTTACAACCAGTATTTTTATCAAAGCTATTCCTAAATGCATGCACGGGTTTTAACAAATCATAGGAAAAAACCACTTTCAGAAAGAACAAATTTTAACCTTAATTCTGTTAACTCAAGGTCAGAACACCACCAGTATTTCATAGTTTTAGTGCTAACTTATCTCTTGTCCACTGATAGGCACATGAAAAGAAATGGATTTTGCATTTTTTTATGTATTTAAAAAAAATGCTCCTGTTTTATACACCATTCAAACCATGTGCTTCACTGATTTTAACAAATTGTTTTCTAAGCTCATATGGATGCAACATTCAATGTTAAAATATTTTGGTCGAGTTGCAATTAGTTTAAACACCAATTCAAACTGTGCTTGTATTGAATGTTGCATGCAAATTAATCTGTTGCAATCCTGTTAATTATCCTGTGCAGTACATCAGACCAAATGGGCAACAAGATAATGAAGTTTCCAGGCTCCATCTGCCGAAAGGTCGATGCACATTCCTTCTTCCTCTTCTGGTCTTCATCAGCCACAAACTTTTATCCTCATTTCACCCATATTTTAGTTTGTTTACAAACCTTGCTCGTAAGAAAAATGTCATTAGCCAAAAAGAGTTGAAGAACCTTGATGTATGCTTTTCTTTCATATAAAAATAAAAACTATTATATTTAACTTATTTTTATTTATGATTTTAATAAGATAGTATATATTATGTTTATATATAGTAAATATGTTTACAAATTATCACCAATTTAAAGATATATCCACACATTACATAACAAAATGCTGATCCTACGGTGACCGAAAGTTCTATGCCTGTAAGCTTTCCTGAAAGTCATGCACTCTATTTTGTGATACGAAATCAAAGATTGTAGCTTTACTTTCAGCATTTAGGATCTCATAAAGACGGAATTACACCAAGGCAGCAATATACATGATGCAGCATGCTGATACACAAGAATATGGAATTTCTACGCTGTTGCTCAACAAATAATGCTATAGAGCTGTTTATTCAAGGAAGCAAAACTAAATTGGAATTATTTACAAAATGAGTTTGTCGATATTGCTCCAGCAGTATTCTGACTGATGTACAAGAGCAATAAAGATGACTTCTGCAGGCAAGAAAGACACATTCTGCTCTGTATGAACACTGAGAAATAAGGGCTGGAAAGACAGAATCAGGCTGGAAAATTCAATGCCATTGCTGGGATTTGATCCATGGATCTTCTGCTTTCCATCTGGTTGCTCTAACCAACTGAACTCCATGGAACATGCCATACAACATTAAATTCATCAACTAACATTTTCCCCAAAAAACCACAAGGAAATCTCAAATCATTTTCGAGATAACATATCCCAATGACAACTTACTTTAAATCTTTGGCTTTATATTTAATCTCTTTTAGGTCAATCAACAAATTTCTCATAAAGTATGTTTTTCCATTAATAAAGGTGTGGTAGTTTTTCATAATAGCCTGAACTTCTTGATGTTTTTATTGTTCTTCACTTCTATCAACACTATCTGTACATCTAACATAAAACATACCTTTTGGGCTTTTTCTTTCCAGTTTTATTTTTATTTCATTGAGTTCAAGAATTTTCTAGTTACTTCTTTCAATAATGTGGTTTTTTGCACGTCACAGAGCAGCTATATCCTGATTTTAGCCTTATAAAAACTGCTTCTAACTAAAAAAAAAAAAAAAAAAAAAAAAAAAAAAAAAAAAAAAAAAAAAAAAAAAAGGGAGGTAGAAAGCCGTAAATGAAGCATGTACCAAAATTTACTTCCCCATCTTTTGGAGAACTGTGCTGCAGCTTACCACCTTTTACAAATACATACAATCTGAAAAATTGATGTAATCTCACCTCAACAAAATTTATCCTTTTTCCACAGAACTTAAGAGCAGAAAAAGCCAAACTAAGTGCTTTTTATCAATTTGCAGTACACACAAATAGTATTTAAACTAAGGTACTTTAAAAAGGCAAAATGCTAGGTACCATGCATTGTAAAGCATGACAGCAGTAACCAACTTGCTGACACAAGGATTTTGCACTACAGCTGCTATTCACATTAAATTAATTCTTGGTGCATCAGTGATTAAAGCCTAGCATAAATAAAACTAGAGAATTCTATATTCACCTCCAAAGTGCTATTGAAAGATATGTTTTTGTTTTTTTTTCTACCTCCACTAGCGTATCCACTAGGAAATGGAAACGAACTCATTCATACCGGGTGAAGGTGACCTTTGATCATCCTTGAACAGGATGAATCTTTGTAATCAATAGAACAAAAAAAAAACCCTTAGTGACTTTTGCTGTTTTTAAAGTAGCTCTTGAGAAAAAAGCAAAAATTGCTTAATATTAACTCTATTTTAAATGAAGATTTTACAAAACTTAAAATACTTCTTCAAATATTTCTTAGAGAAGATTGAAAAATAAATATTTTCTGCATGTTTAAATACATTTTGAATTAAAAAAATTCGCGCTCTTACTATTATTATAAGGGTTTCCAAATTTATCTCAGATGAATCTAAATTGTTAACCACAAGACTACACAACATGACAACACTGTTAAGTTAGAAGGAAATACACTTTAACAGCTTGTTTATAAATTAAATTGAGTTTTATTTATGGACGCTCTTTAACTACTATGGTCCTTAGCGTCCCATTCTATATTGGGCATGAAACACTGGTAATTTTGCTCAGAGGCCTCTTTATTGGGCTTGAGGTTCTTTTACGTGCCGTAAATCTACGACAGGGGACCACCGGCTTTACTTCCTTTCCGAAGGAAGCTGTGCTAAAGATTTTTATGCCCGAAAAAAATCCATTGCCCTCCGCCGGGTTTGAACCCACGACCTTGGGAACTAGAGGCTAGCACGGTACCACTAGTCACGGAGGACGACTTGTTTATAAAGAAATGCACTTCAGCTGTTGTTAGTTGCGCCTATGGCTTGTTTTCAAAACAGCAGATTACAGTGGCGTAGCTTGATACTGTGTTTTGGGTATACTAGATTTTAAAATTTGAATTTAGAATTTTTTAAATGATGCACAAATTCCCATACATTAGTGTTTCATAAAATAGCGTGAATTCTCCATACCAATTCTATTATTATTGTTATTATTATTATTATATTTTAGTAGTCATTAGCATCACTACTAATTGCTGAAATTGGCTCAACATGTTTTAAACTAAACTAGATTATAAAAATATAGCGTTAGATGTAGCTTTGCAAAATACTGATAAACCATTGTATGATTGTAAATCATGAAAACAATGTGGGTACTCGCGTAGATTTTCTTGTATATAAACTCCAGTCAGCAATTTTTACTGCAAGTTTTTCTTTCAATGTTTTTAATATTTGATATTTCTTTAATACCCCATTCCTTTTCCCCACCAAAAAGCAAACATACAAAGCAGCACACTTTGTTAAGAATATAACTGCCAGTTAACCAATTAAATTTACTGTGCCAGGATGTTTGAAATGTCCGTTTTTGGTTCTTTTTCTGGAACACAATGCCAAGCTTAGGAATTCGTCCTTTGCCTTTAAGTTCGCACTTTTTATCATAAGAGAGCCGAAAACTGAGTTTTAAATAAGTAATTCATTAAATCGATGGATTGTCCATATTTCTAAAATCAAAATAAAACACGCACAATGAACAATACACAGGTTTACGTAAAATTAACACTTTAGGCACTGCATGGCTGCACGCACATAATGCTGGTTCACCAATAACTGAGGAATGAAATGTTTATGTTACACTGCCTGCCTTATTCTTGTCTCCAACTCCTATTGTCCTGTTTCCGGACCTTGGGGAGAGCAGGTACACCAAAACTAAACACCTCATTAAACGTGTTAAGTCTCTGCTGCTGCCTTTGTGCCATTAATGCACAACAAAATATAGGCATGTCTTCCTGCAATGAGAGGTCGAAATTTAGTGGGAAAAGCTATATAAGTCCACTCTTGATGAGACTTGCATTCGCTCAGCCATCCCAGTCTCTGCTTGACTTTGCTGCCGCATCATGAGATTTCGAAGCTGCCTAAGTACGCAGCACTACAATCTGACACGAAGTAGTAATAGGGGTTGGGGCATTGGGATAAGCAGCGATGAAGGTGGTTGTATTAATTAGTTTTTCATCACTTGTTGAGGCTGTCTTTATTTATATGTTTAAAAATTTACTTAGTTTCTTGGCAATTTAGGTAGACTCAGTCTCAAAGTCTACCCTTACGCTATCAGATACAAAATGGATCACTTTATTAATGCCAAGTATGTTGAAATGCTACTCATTTATGGTGAAACACATCGTAATGCAACAACTGAGGCAAGAATTTATCAAGAAACTTTCCAAATAGACGAGCACTGCACCATAATTGTTTTCATTTGTGAAAGAGTTCTAGATACAGGAAGCATATCTCCTCATGATGAAAGAGTTGGTCAAAGAAGTGTTACACAAGAAGAAATCCTTCACTTGGTGGAAGAAGATCCTGGAAGCAGCAGCTGTAGTATAGCTCGCTCTATCGGTATATGCCATTGGACTGTTTTGAGAATTGCTATGCCCTTATCATACTCAGCGCATCCAGTATAATTCTCAAGCAGATTTTACTCCAAGAGTAGCATTTTCAGAATGGTTTCTTCAATGAGGGGACTTTCCCCTTAAAATTCTGGCAATGGATGAAGCAACGTTTACCAGAAATGAGTAACTATACTCGGCACCAATCAAGAAGGTGATTGACAGTTACCAGCGGTCGTCATAGCAACCATTAGAAGGACCAATTAGAACTAAGACGTTTCTATAGCAACGATACACGCAAATGCCTTGTTGCGATATTGTAACACGTGATTGGCATGACGTGCTGGGCGAGCGACCGTTGCAGTAAACATGAACTGCAGTCTTATCTTCTGCTGTCGCTGCAGTTATAAACAATGTCTTCCTTTTAGCCCCAGTTTGCTTATGTTTTTGTATCAGTTTAGAGATTGCCTGCATAACGAAAAGTTCTTTTGCATTGTCCTATTTGTGTGGTATAGGCCTTGTGTTGCGTGTATTTGAGTCC
Source organism: Deroplatys truncata (assembly GCA_030765065.1). Taxonomy (NCBI): domain Eukaryota; kingdom Metazoa; phylum Arthropoda; class Insecta; order Mantodea; family Mantidae; genus Deroplatys; species Deroplatys truncata. Next base: position 64,976,023 of record CM060989.1, on the reverse strand, counting down.
GTGTATTTGTGCTTGCATGTGTTGTGTGAACATTTATAATTGTGTTAACACGTTTAATGGATATTTAACAATGTCCAAAAATAGTGACAAGGATAGCGCAGCTAAACAAAAAACTGAGCACACTCGGGAACTGAATAAAACTGTATTTGTAAAGGTATCCCAATTAAAGGACAGGCGCGGGAAATAATATGCTCTGTGAGAGAATATTTCGAAGAGGAGAAATTGAAGAGAAAATAATTCAATGGCTTGTTCGCTGCAATATACCGGTGAAGGAGAGACTGAAGAAAAGTGAGCTATTGGAACTTGTGAAAGCGAACAAACCGCGATTTCCAAGTTATGTAGTTGATGGCATTGCTGCAGAACATGGTCACAAAATAGTTAGGGTTCCCCCTTATCATTGTCATTTTAACCTGATTGTATTAATTTGGGCCTAAATAGTTATATTGGGCAAAACAATAAAGGTTTCACTGTGTCGTTAGTAACAAAGCTTAAAGAAGAGGCACTAATAGAGTAAAAGCTGAAAACTGGAAAAAAGCGGTGACTCATACAAAGGGCGTAATAAGTGCAGCTTAGTAAAATTAAGGAAGAGCTTGTCATTTCCGTGGGGAATTCTAGCAGCTCTTCAGATAATGACGATGTTGGCGGTGGCAACATTGTCTATCAAACGAGTAGCAGTAACAGCGATGCAAGCGATTCAGAAATCAGTGACATTTTTCCGTTAGAATAAGCATCAATATTTCACAGGTATGTCTCTTCTGTTTATGCAGATCTTTACACTGATATATTCTTGCACGTTCTATCCTCTACACGTAGATTCATTATTTTACAATTGTCTTCATATATGAATATAAATAATACCTGCTCTACAATACAGGCGCAACCCAGTCGCCTTCGACACAGTTCTAACACGCTTCCACGTGGTCGCAATGAGTGGCAACGTCGCCTCTCTCTCTGCGCAAAATGTCAATCACCTTCTTGATTGAGCTGAGTATAATTACTATAATGCACACACCTGGGTTTACAACACTCCACACACAAGACAAGACAGCTTTCAGCACAGATTTTCTATAAATGTTTGGGCAGGAATCATAGAAAACACATTAATCAGTCCGTGGATCCTTCCTCGGGTTTGGACAGGAGCCATCTATCTCCAGTTTCTTCAAGAAACATTACCAGTTCTGCTTGGATGTTTCGCTGGCAGTAAGAAATTATATATGGCTGTTACATGACGGCATACCTCAGCACATAAGTAGAGCCATGTGTGGCCATCTACGCAATACCTAAGTAGAATGCTGGATCGCTCAGAAGGACTGAGAGTGCCAGATCTAAATCCAATCAGTTTTTTTCTTTGGGGTGATAGGAAAACTTGCATATACATTGCAGAAGTGTCTGATGTGGAAACGTTGCAAGAAAGACTAGTTCGAGTAGTGGAAGAAATAAAAAACAATCTGGACATACTTCAAAGAGTGCAGTAGAATTGGAAAAACGTTGTGAAGCATGTGTCTTGGCAAGGGGTGCACATTTTAGACAATTTCTCTAAACATTAAAAATAAGTTCTCTTTGATTTTCTGTTCTTGTCTTGCTTTAATTATTCACAAGTTTTATAATTCACAAAGAAAGGAAGCATAATCTTGTAACTTGGGTTTCTAAAGCTTTACAAACCAAGCTTTACCTTTACAAACAAGTGTTCCTATTAATGATTTGCATAATATTGTATATGCTCCCTCAGTTCCATACTCTGTATGATATTTAGGTTATGTTACGATCATGTGTAGTAACATGCTGTTTGTTAATTGCCATGCAGCAAAAGCTGAAGAATTAAACATTAATCTGTTGAATGTAAAGATAACCTGTTGAATTTACTGTGTAGCAATATTGTGCAAAATAAAATAGTAATTATCTCAAGAACAGAAAGCTTCATGGAAAAAATTTATTAAGGAAAAACACTCAAAACAACAAGCTCTTTCACAGTTTAAAAGGATGAACATAGGTCACCTTCCACCCTGTATAAATGATAATTTCTTAAAGCTGTGTGTGTGAACAGACTCAAAAACAAAATGTTGGTATTTATGTTCATATCTTGAAAGATGCAACACGATTTGCAAGAAAATCCCCTCACCCTAAACTATCCTTTACATGGAAAATCTTTAATTATTATTTCCTCAAAAAACAGTTATGATTTTTATTAAAATGCCATATATTTAAGATAAGTATACCTAGAATTTTCTGGGAATAACCTGTGAAGTTCCCTTCATTTGGAAAGAATTTTATATAATTTTGTATAGCTTATAAACCATTAGAGATAAGACAAAAACTTACTAAACAACAAGTGTAGATCTTATTTAAAGATGAGTCGGAATTGTTACACTAATATCACTTAAGTTTACTCACTTAACATGTTTCGGGAAACCGTTGTTCCCATCCTCAGAAGGTTAATTCGACTGGCCAATTAACTGGCCAGTCGAATTAACCTTCTGAGGATGGGAACAACGGTTTCCGTTCCGACTCATCTTTAAATAAATTCAATACACATCACTGTTTCTAGCTTCTTTTCATTACAATATCAACGTAAGTGTAGATCTCTTTAAAAAGAATAATTTATTTCAAATAACTTTTTTGTGGCATCACCCATTTCAGAACTATCTTGTTATTGGTTTCAATTTTTTCAATACTTTCTTTTCTAGTACTGTGACATTCAGTTGTTTCTTGCAATGTCGTAGAGAGCATGAAATTTCAAGGCCAGAGCAACTCTCAAACATTTGGCTATCACTTCAGTTTCCTGTATCTCTGTTGTACTTACAACAAAAATATATCCGCCAACATTTATTTTGATTAATATGAATTAGATAATTTAACATTTAAGCAAAACAATTATAAGATGTCATCCGTAATAAAAGAATTAACCACAATAAAATGGTAGTCAATTATCTAGGTTTGGTAGTGGATATCTTGCAATTTATTTCACAATGGTTATGATCGAAACTGAGAAATGAATAAATAACTTAATTCTTTTATGCCAGAGCTATGTGTACAATAAAACAAAAAGTTTCATGTGTTCTTTGGTTATCAGAAGAGTCTGTAAAGTGCGTACAATGCAAATTTTGTCAGGAATACATGACCCTGGGCTGGGACACAAAGTTCAAGTGGGTATCTTGAACTAAATTGATGACATCATACTTAGATCATGTATGTTTTTCTTGCAAATCAACTTTGCATATACAGAGTGGAAGGGAACTTTTTATATACATTCCTTCTAATATGTACTTAATAGAGGTATTACACACAAAAGATAATAGCATTTGGTTCTTGTTCAGCTGTTTTTTTGGGGGGAGGGGGAATTGTTGTTTTTCTAAATTAGAGGTTTATTCCATCAGAATGTATGACGATAATTGTTTGTTACTTGTAAGATGGGCAGAATAACCTATTTCTGACCTAGTTTTGGTATTAATTATATGACATCATACAGGGCTTTGAAATCATTAATCATTTTCTGAATACCGTTTTGCAGACGTAATGTGGTTGGAGACTAGGTAACGTTGCTACAGTCCGTGAGGTTTAAGTAGTCGTGTCCCTTTTAGACAGAGAAAGAAATACTCACCATCTTGCTCTCACTCTATGGTGACACAGGCAAAGCAGATACACCAGCCAAACACGCATCAGTGGCGGGGTGCCCCTCCTCCTCTCCGACTGTTGTTCTCCATTCTCCGATTCACTGTCAGAAACTTCAAACGAAACTTCGTACTCATCTTCCGATTCTTCTAAATTTATGACTAATCTGTCCGTAATTTCTTCTACCAGACCGTCTTTCTCCCAGTAAAACTGTTCAGTGTTTTGTACATGCTCACACGCCCTTTTCCAGTTGCCTGGAGTCACTTTTGTAATCGCATTATCAAACAGCGCTTTTACATAACCACTTTTAAATGAAATATTATATTTGGCAACAAGAGGGAAATCAGTTTCATCACTGTCACACTTCGTCTTATTTCTCATATGGTTTATATTTACCCACGTGTCAAAGTATACTATAGGCCTACCAGTAGCCCTCAATTCCTTCATTCGTCTTAAAAACTGAAATCGTTTAGAAACAATGTTCATTTATGCCATTAAAAAGCGTCTTCCTTTTGAATTATTACTATAACTGAAATGGAGCTTTATAAGAATTGTTATTAACCACCACACACTTCCTTTCAGTACGTCTTGAACTTTTAAAGCCCCATATATGTCCTGAAAACTAGGCAGAAAGTCCGTACGATATAATGAATAGATTGTTCGCTTAATAACAGCTGCCGTGAATGAGTATTTCTGTTTTTTGCGATCTCCTATTCGGGCGCTTCTTGCCTGGGGTTTGCAACCTACCACTACTAGCTTCAACATTTTTGTGTTTTTTTTAAAAGTTGCTGGATGGAACGAGCAAATACCTGTAGCAGCAGCAGTTCTGTCAACTATACTTGTCACTGAAATAGTTGGTTTTCCACATTTCAATGCGTCACATTCATCACTGAAGAAACTATGAATTTTAACTACCATTTCCCTACCATCTGCTTTTAGAACTTTTCCTCGAAACCCAATTCGAAACAATACAAATACAACCAAAACTACTAGAAAATAATTAAACATTATATCCATATGTTGTAACTGAAAACATCCACAAAACAGCAAACCCACAGCTCATACGCTACTGCAATCTTCAGTCAGCACACAATAGAAGCGGGAGGGTTGCGAGCTTTTACGGGTCTAGAAGTTCCACAAATCGCAAAAAGAACTAGTCGCTGTCCCACCCCCTCTGCTAGACAAAGATAGCACTCTGTGTGAGATAAGGTCAGTAGAAAACCTGCCAAATTAAACCTCACAGAGTATAGGTCAGTGTGAGAACCAGCTCCCAGAGTGCATAAAAGAGTATACCTGGATTGGGAGGTGGGGGACTAGCAGTTTTGTTTTCCACATAGGCCTTAAGCCAAACACGAGGAAAGGGTGGTGTAATGTTTTTGGCAAAATGACAAGTACAACTTGGCAGCTATTGGCCTACACTAACAGTATGGAAGTAAAACCTTCATTGTCCAATAACTGTTTTGTGGTTGCTGGCTGTAAAGCACACCATGTTTATGTCAGCTCCACTGGAAGTTGAGTCATTATTAGAGTAACATCACACTGCACATTGAAACTCACTTGTTTAGTGATGAAAGATCCTGAAGGTATGTTTAATGGATAATCATACATACAGGACAAGGTTTATGAGATGCCAGATGCTTCAAATCGTAGTACCTTGATGACGTTTATCTACACCCTGAATTATACGCCATACAGCAAAACTGTTTATGTGCTGACTTACTTCTGGTTTTAAAAGGGAAAGTCCCACTCCTGCTACTGGCGATGTTGCCAGTGTGTGCACTTTATGTTCTTAAAAACCTAAAATATCTCCACAGAAAATGGTCATAAACAAAACTGAAAGATACAAAATATGTTCCAAATAATAAGATCCGTAACTGGTTTAAATTAATATGACTTTCCTTCACCTGGTATAAGGATTTGTCCTCAGAAACAATTGCAAAATCTGGGGAAGCAAGAAGCCACATGATGTTTGCCAAAAACATAATTTGCCTAAAATTAATGTCTGGTTGCCCATGATGTCCTTTATTTATTTATTTATTTTGTTGAACCTATTGTGACTGCCACAAACTATCTATACTCAATCCAGCCCAAGAAGTTTCACTGGACTCCTCCTAGTATAGTGCAATATACAAGGAATCAATTGAACTAAGTGTTAGGACACCTTAAAAACATATTTTGATTAACAAAGCCTGTAGTAGAATAATGGAATTAAAATTGTGTTCAAAACTTCTAACATGAAGTAAAAGAAATCATGTATTCAAATGTAACTGAATATATATTTAATGTGAATAAAAGGACTTGAAGTAGACCCATACACACAAAGTTATACAAGAATGTTTTAAAACATCATTTCATTAGATGGTCTACCAAGGAAGAAGAAAATACAAATTAGGAACACAAAATTTTCTTTCTTTTTAAATCACTGATTTATGTTTTTGAAAACAAAATCAGTTAACATGTCTCTCTTCGCTTTTAAAATTTGATGCACACATTCTCTTACTTTCTTCACCATTCATTAATAATTAATTAATTATTATTATTACAACTCAGACACATGAAAAGCAAATGATATTGCAGGCTTGCATTTTATACAATCATTTCATTGATTTTTTTTTTTCAGCAATGTATAAGAAAATTGACATCAGCTACTGCGAAGAAAGTGAATTTTTAACGCACACCCCACAGTTAGGAGTTTGCTCAGCTGAGGCAATGCCACAAAATAGTTATGCATGTACACTGACTTGCTTAAAAAGTGGCCCAATCCCCTACATCACAATAGTGTTTTTCCCTCTGTAGGGTTTCCACCTTAAGATAAAACCTTTCACTTCATCTAGCCAGTATCAGTTCTCTATGTGACTGGCTTCAAATACAATTCAGCGACACAAAAACAAACCAATGAATGATTTGAAATGAAGGGAGGTTCTGATACCGTCACTATGAAAGAGTTTCACTGTGATTGGTATACATGGAAAGGCTCAATCAACACAATAATTTGGCACTCTAGAGGGGGGGAGCAAAGAATTATTTGCATTTGTCAAAATGAAGAACAGCTATGACATTTATGAATATGAATTTATTTATTATCCACTTAGTAATACATACAATATATATAATATTACTTTATAATTTCTTGACCAAACAAAGTAAAACCTGCAATACTATTAACACTAGTGACTCTTTCTCGAGAGTTGCTGAGAAAACCAGTGATCCACTAGTTTCAACCTAGCGGTTGTTCTACTATCGGGCCCAACATCTTTAACAGTATACTCTGACTCTATCTGGTTTAAATTATATATCTACACTTTCTCATTCCCCAAGATTGTTTATTTTCCTCCTCCATTTTCTATTAACCTTGCCTAGATACTCCCCAAATCCTGCCTTGATTTAAAATTCATCAACTTTTTCCCCTTTATCCCTATTGGTAGATTAGCCCATTTCTCAATCCTAAGATTTCCCCCTCATTAGTTTGGTTTCTTTGCATTCCAGAATCGCATGCCAATAATTGTCTTACTTTCCGCACATTGGACATTCCTCTGTTTTCAGATCCCCTCTTATTCCTTTCAATTCAACTACCCCTACTCGGGCCCATGCAGCTCCCTCTCTCGTCCTCTGGTTGCCTTTATCCACATAGTTCTCTCTACCCCACACTTTATATCTCTGTATGTCCTCAATGACTTTTTGTTGCTGAAACTACTATAGATCTCCTGGATTTCGATGTCTTCAATTCTTTGTTTGGCTTCTTTCCAAAAACCTCTCTCTTTAACCTCTCATACCCAATCCAATGGTCTCTTTGATGCTATTAACCCAGATAATACTCATTGTTTTATCTTGAAAATTTAGGCGATGTCTCAAGATGTTATTCTCTTCCAAGTTCTTGATCCTAAACCAGGACTTCAATGTTCTTGTCATTACATTTCCTTCACTCCCAACTCTACCAAGTTCAGTTTGTGCAACCCAGCTATGGCATTTATAAGAAAGCTTTCATCAATCACATGGAGAGAAAGGTTAATGTTAATGCCACCATCCAAAAGCAATAATAAAACTGACATTAAGAAAATAGAAGCGTAGCATGGAAATACAAGATGCATTAAAAGAACACAAAAAAAAATCTGATGTGTTACACTCACATGACTTTCTCTACTCTTGTACAAACTATTTTTACAAATGCTTAATCTCCATATGCTTCATGTTAATCGAGATATCGAGATGTCAATCTTATTGATAATTTTCTTGTAGATGCAAGGGGAATATGGTAAGTTTTAAGCGATAGTCAAATATTTTAACGCTGGTTGCTATGTGGCGCATTCCATTCTCTTTGCATGTCCAGGACATAAAAAAATGAATAACGAATTTGAGAAAAAGTATAAGTATTGGAAAATTTAAGGTAATAACAAGCAATATCTCGCAAACGGTTCACTCAACAAAAAAAATGTATATGACATAAATTGTGTATTTTAACGCGATCTACATTTTTCGTGTAGTAAACTTTTGTCTATCTCTTATGGTTTACCAGTTATGAAAAAGTCGTTCATAATGAAGAACACTTTTGGAGACATTGCAAGAAAATTCGAGATATACATTTTATTTGTCATGACAATATCTTAAACATATGATAGTTTAATCAAAATCGTTAGAGCCGTTTTTGAGAAAATTAAAATTTTCGAAAAATGTTCCATGTATAGGGTAGTCTGGGGTGGGGGGATTTTCTTGAAAACCTTCGTGTCGCATCTCTGGAAGATACTGAACCTAAATACCAAGTTTGGTGTTTATCCCACTGTTCGTTTCTGAGTTATGCTGTTCACAGACACACACACGGACATGTTTCCAAAAATGCTCTTTTTGGATTCAGGGGGTCTCAAAACATATATTTCCGGTGAAATCTCGGTATCGAATTTTTGGGTGGAATACAATACTTCCCCTACTTACTATACGTAGTAGAGAAAGTAAAAATGTTCTCAACTTTCATCTTTATTTCTACATTTTTGTTACATATTTTATTTTATTGCCAAAATTCAATGAAACATTGTCTTTAAGAGTATTTTGCTAGTAAGGATATTTTAGTTTTATTTATGGATGCTCTTTAACTGCTATGGTTCTTTGCGTCCCGTTCTATATAGGGTGCGAAAAACTGGAAATTTTTCTCAGAGTCCTCTTTATCAGGCTTGAGGTTCTTTTACGTGCCAAAAATCTACGACACAGGAATACCGGCTTTACTTTCCTTCCAAACGAAACCATGCTAAGGATTTTTACACCCGAAAAAATGCACTACCCTCCGTCAAGGTTTGAATCCACAACCTCAGGAATTAGAGGCTAGCATGGTACACCTAGACCATGGAGGACGACAGCGAGGATATGGACAACCATTTTTCACTATAAGTTGAAAGGAGAAGTAAACAAAACTTAAATGTATCACTCCACCGAGCACGTGGGGGATGACAGCAACTAAGTACCCATGAGAGGAAATTGCTTGACAGAATGTGAACACAGTATATTGCGCAGCTTGGAGATCATTAGTTTTTAAACATTTTATGTCACATTCCTATAGTTTGCCTTGCATTCTAAACTTATAATACATAATACCAAGAGTAGACAAATAAAAGTTTGTGGCAGTAATTTGTATCACAATAATGTAAATGCCAGAGTGATTGTAGTGTAAATAAGCATTATTGTATGACATTGATTTGAGATGTTTGTTAATTATAAGCATTGTTAGGAAATAAGTTTACACGTCCTCACTGAAACTGACAATAGGAGCGAATAACAATGTGCGAGGGGGTGAGTTGAATATTAATTAGAAGAGACAAACAAGTGACGTCAGAGTAGCGTGCCTTTCTTTACAAAGGGAGGGAATATCTTCCCTAGAGCATGTGTGTTCATAATTTTGATTGGATATAAAAATAGACGCTAATGTTGGCGCGTTTTATTAACCAATAGCAGCTCGGTTATAATCTTTAGGCATATCGGGGTGTGGGAGTATAAAAAGCTAAAGCCAGAGTTGGGTAATGCCCAGTTCAACAAGATCACTCACGCGTTATACGTCGTGCAGTTTATCAGGATCATTCTCGCGTTAAATGTCGCGTAGTTCTACAAAAATCTCTCGTGTCGTAAAGTTAGTTAAAAGATGTGAAATACGCAAATTAATAAGTGCGGCAAATAAGTGATTATAGTTACATTCTAAAATATAACAGTTTCAGTCTGGCGTGTGTCAAAAGTCAATATGTGAAATTGAATAATGTGTGACAATAAAAGTGTAAAAACAAATTCTTTTATCAGTGTTATCTTTCAGTAATAAATCCTTTCCGTTTACACACCTTGATTAAGAGATTTGCTCGACCGAGAAACAATAGCTAGCCGGAGGACAAAGAACCCAACATTCAAAGTAGTAATTCAATAACAGGCGCCCAGCAATAGATAACACGAAGTGACCGCGACAAATTGGCTTCCAAACGTTGCGTAGATAAATATGAAGCATTTTCCAACTACCTACAAATATTTGACTTCAAATTGGCGCACAAACGTGGGGCTAACAAAATATTCCACTCCAAGTTGTACCTGAACAGTTTGCATCCGTGATTAAAGGTACTGGATTAAACTGTTCTTAACTTCAGGCTTTAGAAATCATTTAATGACTAATATCAGTATACCACTTTTATTTTAACCTTTTATAAGTCAACAAGTTAAGAAAATGATTACCACGTAAGTTAGAAATCCACAGAAAAAAAATGCAACCCAAGCAATCCAAGCAACAATTTTGCATCACTAACAAAGAAGTTCAATTATTGCTAAATAATGGCCAACCATATTCATTGTCGATTAAAGGTGGGTACTTTTCACAGAATTTCTAAAAGCATTTAACCAATTGTCTTCTTTCCATTTCCCACGTTTATGTTTTCCACAGTGACAGAGGATTCTCAGCCATGACACTCTCGAAAGTAATATTTCCTCAACATATTGCAAAAGTACACTGATGGCTTATCCAGAAAACAGAAATGAACTGCAGCACCTGCACGTAACCTCTTAAACTCTCTGCTAAAACAGTTCATTTAGTTATAGGTGAATCAGAACAAACACATTTTGTTTCATAAATTGAAGCGTTACAATAATGGGTGTTTTAAATTTCTCTACACGAGAATAACCACAAAATGTTATGAAAATCGAACGGTTTTATGCAGAGGAAGACACTGAGGCAGTATTTTAATACCTGAATAATTTCAATTGTATTTTATAATAGGTAAATTCAATAACAGCCCGCCTTGAAACAATATCTATGTAATAATTATTTGAATTGTATGTGAGTCATTGCAAATGCTTATTTTTATTGTAAACATGTTTTATTAATGTTATGTGAATACATTACATACTCTAATAATGCAAGAGTTGTGAGAATAATAAGTTTTAAGTTGCTAACAATGAGGTAATAATGAGGTAACTTTGTAGCAATAATGAGTTAGAGAGTTTGAATGTTACTAGTCATGATTAAAGCAACGATAATGTAAATTCAGTAACAGTTTAAAATTAACCAATCAACAGCAAAGAAAATCTTTAAGTAAAATGCAGATATTCTATTGGACTAGAATTAGCCAATCAGAGACTTGAAATACCGAAGCTTACGGGTTTAGGTTGAAATAATGTTCTGTTGCTGGCAAACCTTGGTAGTGACCAGATGGAAGATGTGTTCTCTACAGAAATATTACGTGTGAATTATAAAATATGTCTATGCGTTAGCTAAGTGAAAGTATTACAGAATCTCACAGCTCTTAAAAAGTGTAGTGCTTTACTAAAATGTGCAAGGATTAATAAAAGAAGTGAATTTAAAAACTTAAATTCTGTGTATGTCTACAATTATTGTCATACCGCACCTTGCCTAAGAGATACATGACTCTACAAACATTACTGACGCAGCCAAGGCAAATTGAAACATAAATAATATATATAAGCATTTTAATAACAAAGTTAAATATTATAGTGTAAAACTTGGAGTGTAACAACTAAGATTACATCTTTAAATCAGCTTCTCATACGTAGCAGCATATTGCATATTAACAGTAACTATTACATAATCAACAAATTCAAACCGACGTCCAAAGCGTGTTGCAAACTTCTTAAACAAATTAAACTCCAAGAACAAAGCAAGTTGGCTTCCCAAGCGAGAAGTTAATAATTTACGTAAGCACACAATACTTCAAGTCGACATGCCAAGCAGGAAAAGTTTTAGTTTGCCCACCAGCCAATGAGGTGCTCTTTTGTCATGTGGTTTTGTTTACAACTCCTTTGAACTTAAAGTGAAACCAGTTTAGCTTGTATTTGTTACCCTTCGACAGCTTGGTCACATTTTGGGGGAGATAAAGTATTATGCCAATCCAGTGTGCAGAACTATGCTCAAGGAACAAAGGTGGTTACGCTGGCAGAGGGTGGGCCTAGATTTGTTAATACCAACATAAACAGCTGTATTCCATTATGGGCCACTTTTTATACACGTCAGTAGTGTACATGTTTGTAAATTACACTTGCCTGGCTATAAAAAGATGTATGCTATAAATTAACAGATCACTTAAGCACATGAAAAGCTAATAGGCTAGAACCCATCTTAAACTGTACTATGTCTATCTATATAATACTTATAAAATTAATGTTCATTATTACCTTCCTTCCCATATTTGAAATGAGTCTGAAATATACATCTAGATGGGATTCAAACTCATGTTATTACGGAGTTTCATAGCAATCATTTTAGTGGCTTGAGTTACTAGGTAAACCACGCATGCACATGCAACACACAAAAATTTAAAAAAATGTGATTTCAGGAGGATTCATTACACGTGCTTACAAATTATTGGTTCCAAACTGAAAAATCTAATTACAGTTTTGTTGATAGAGCTACTAAGTTTAGCATATTATTCTTAATTGTGCATTAAAATTAAATTAAAATTAAAGTTTTTGCAAAACTTGATGCTATTCTGAAAGAAGAAAAGATTATCCAGAATAATTGTGTCTCATTTAGATATGGATTTACAGTATTTGGGAACACTAATTTCTGTGTTTTACCCCCCTCGCTAATGAAAATTTACATTTAGTTCGTAGGTTTTCAAAACTTTGTATGTAAAGTAGTAGAATGAGTTTTCCTGAATGACTGAAATCAAACTACTAACAAAAGTGTGACTGAAATGTGTGATTTTTTCCAACTCTCCTTTGTAGAAAAAGGGAATATTCCCTAAACTTTCTGTAAATATTCAAATAATATCTATGAGGTTTACCAGCACAAGATACCTTTAATATAGTCGTGGATATACAAGAAAGTAAATACTTATAAACTATTCAAAAGTTTGGTACCAATGACAAATTATCATATTCTTAACCACTGCTTTAAATTATTTATCTATAAAATATAATAGCAAACTGAATAAAAACACAAACTTTTTACTTGTAGTTGCATAAGAAAATAAGTTTTCATTTTCTAAGCATACTTATTTTCAAGGTTCTTCAACCTGTAACAGGGGCAATTCTGTAATTTAGCTTTCTCCTGTCTTTAAAGAAAACAATGTATTATTTTAAGTAGGTATTCTATAAAAAGCAAATAATATACAAAAACATATGCTATAAACGACAATCAGTCTTCCATAAAATTTTAGTTTGACATAAATTCTCCTCTTCAGTAGGTTAAGGTTATTTTAATTGCCTGATTATCACAAAATATCATGTACTACCTAGTTGCATTCTAAGACCACAAAAATAACGTGCACTTAAAGCAAACGTTTTAAAAATTATTTGATATGCAAATGGCAGAATTGAGTACTCAGCTGGTCTACATAGACCAAAAAAGAAAGAAAAAAAAAAATAAACGAGAACAGGAATGTGGAGCATAATTGTTAGGAAAATCATACAAATTTTTCAAAGCATGATCTACAGTGAACAGCTTAATGCGTATACGGTGTGAACATCATGCACTCTGGTTTTAAAGCAAAGCAATTAGTTTTACAAAGCTCTAGAGTAAGGGTGTGGCAATTATTTTTGAGTAATGGTTATAAGTTATAACTGTAACAGTTAAACGCATTAACTGTTAAATGTAACAGTTACCAGTGGCGATTAAGTTATTTGTTTTCATGTTCCCAGTTACCAGTTAACGGTTACCAGTAATGATTAGCTGTAACTACATTACAATATGAAATATATCAATGCATACTGTGATGTATGCACAGATAATAGGATACACGACTCTCTGGGCACCGAGATCCGAGACGGCAGTTTGTCTGTGAGTAGGGGTAACTCAGGGGGAACTAAGTGTTAGGGAGGGGATAGCGTCAGTGACACTTGAAGAGTTAGCGTTAGTTGGGGAGTCAGCAAGTAAGATCCGAGTAGGTAAGACGTAGAACTGCTTTCTTCGTGCTCCGGCACGATGGCCTCGTCAACAGACAATGAGAAAAGAATGTAAGTAATGTAATTAGTCTTTATCTCATTAAACCCTTAGCCATCCACTCTTGACGAGTTTTAATTATGGTAGCGTAGAATCCTTCCTCTCCCTTAAAGCCAGGTATTATTCTGATTAGTAATATTTTCTGTACTTTCTTTAGCTGCGTTCCCCCGTCGTAGCCTCACCATTTGCAGATCTTGTTTAATTCACCAGTGCCTTTTGCTAAGCGAGTGCTCCCCCGTCTGTTTCTGAGAAGTATTTAAAGAGAGGCTACGACAATACTTATTTTGTTATTTGATGGATCAAAAAAGAAGTTTCTCTAGCTGTGTTAACACTTTGATTACTGTGATGGTTTATAATAGCAAAATGCATTTGTACTTCTATATTCTATTACATGCATTAGTTCTACATATATACTAGTTCATACATAGCCTTCTCCTTATTGGTTAAGGTATTCATGCCGTAAATGTGCTTCTCTTTTTTTTAAAATCTCATTTCTTCTGTTATTTTTTTCTTTCTTTTCTTTGTTTCCCCTGTTTTTCTTGGTTTATCATTATGTTTCCTGTTTTACTTTTTACCACTTATTGCTGCAATTAAAAATGTATGCTCTTTAATTGCTGTGGTCCTTAGCATCCCATTCTATATTGGGTGCAAAGGACCAATAATTTTGCTCAGAGGCCTCTTTATCATGCTTGAGGTTCTTTTACGCACCGTAAATCTACAACATGGGCCACCGGCTTTACTTCCCTTCCAAAGGAAGCCATGCTAAGGATTTTTACGCCCAAAAAAATCCATTGCCCTCCACTGGGTTCAAACTCGCAAGCTCAGGTAGAGGCTAGTATGGTAACCACTACACCATGGAGGACAACTGCCGCACTTAGTGTTACAGATATAGAACACAGACACAAACACCCATACTCATGGCAGGACTCAAACCCGCAACCCTCAGCTAGGCAGAACGCCAAAGCTATACGCTCCAGCGACCACGACAACCAGTGCTCTTAACACATGCAAATGGGAACAGCCATTAGTAAATGAAAAAAAATCATTACATTCATGCAAAGCAAGGTCAGAAGATGCATATGTACAATATTAATACAGAATATTCTACTTCAAGGTTTGATTCAGGAAATACTTTAACCTTGCTGTGTATCTGTTGGCCTTTTATTGTTCTTAACACATACCTTCACACGCACTTTTCGAATTCGAAAGTTGGAAAAATTTCATGTTTCTTTAAGCTATTTTAGAGGGTAGACACTGAAATTGTGCAACTCTGGATCTTGATTCACCATTGTTAAAATTTATGTACCATTGTTTGAGCTTAACAGCCAGCGCATATTAATAGATAGATAGATTTATTGTACAATTTCTTCTACATGTTTACAATACATACAATGTATATTCATTTCTACCCCTACATCTGTTGTACAATTTGTCTGGTGCTTATTTTCTTATTGGGCCACCCAGATTGCTTGGCTCCCTGGCCTTTTCGCTCACTGAGCGGCCCTTACTTCTTACTTTTCTATACCATTTTCTTCCCTTTACCTTCCTTATTATTCTCTCAAGTTCTTGGTTTTGTTTCTTAGAGCCTTTTATTGAGTCAATCATCTTTATGGTTTTTAGCTCAATTCCCTATTTTTCACTTTCTTGAATTTCATTTATCGCTTTTGTAACCCTATCAACGATATGGTGCCTACCATAAAATCGTCTGCATATATAGAACCTGAACCTGGAATCCCCTTATCTCCTATTACTGGATAATGCTAATTTCTTATTTTTACTCCTAATATCATCTATGAATAGATTACTAATATGAACTCAATTTACATCCCTGCCTTACTCTTATTTTCTTTTGTATCAATTTACTTTCTTTCCCTATTTCTTCTTTGTTTTATCCTGATACGTAAATTTCTCCATTGCTTTTCTGAGTCTGGATACCGGTTCGACACTTTCCTCCCCTTGTAGCGTTACCCTCCCTTATCTCAAATCTATTATTTTATACCCTCCCCCTCCTTGCAATTTCTTTCACTTCACTGACCGCTCTCACTGCATATTAGTAAACAGCACATGTTAATTGTTTATTTACACTGCAATGTATAAAAACTTGTGCACTTTTAATCGTATGTGAACTAGTATTGTAATGCAATGTGTGCAGCTTTGTTGCTGGAGTACTGAGTGACCAGTCATCTGTATTCAAAACAATAAGCAATGCGCTGTAATAAACAAATATGTATATACTTGCAACTCCATGCGAGGATCAGGTTGCAACAAAGAGACGGCCTTGGTTGAGGTAACCAGTTCCTGATAAGTGATACCAATGCTGTGCATATGTGTGAATAATATCAGGCAGGCTCAGTAACCGTTAATGCGATAACTAGTTATATTCGTTACTTTGGTAACCATTATTGGGTAACTAGTTACTTTGGTAAACGTTATTCGGTAACTTGTTACTTGTATTTGTTGTTTTCTTAACTGTTCCTTCCTACTCTAGAGCATACCAGTGAAAATCAGAATAACGTTTGATACAGGACTACAGCTTTCTCTTAAGCTTTATAGAAAAATCTTCAAGATATGTAAGTAAGAAAGAAAGCAAGAACTCATCATGCAAACATGCAGAAAAATTTATACATACAAGTGTAATTCTAAAGCCAATCTAAAGAGCAATTGCCTTTGAGTACTGACTTTCTGCTATCAATATATTTAAAGCACGGGATATTTCCAGACACTTAACCCCTTCAGCCATATGGATGTGATATGACGTTCTGTGCAGCACTTTTAAATAATCAATTTAACTGCTAAATAACTGGAAGCTACTTTACTTCGACATCGGGATTTATGGCCATGCGGTCTAAGGCATGATAGGAATAGCTAACCTATCAAAACCAAGGATCGTAGGATCAAAACCCGGTAAAATGCGTGTTCTGCATTCATTTAAAAACTGTGGTAACGGATGGGGAGGGCCCAACTAAAGCAAGCGGTGTGACGGCATGGTTGGATGCTGATGGGTTTTGATTGAATGCACATATATGCATTTTACCCTTTTATGTTTAAAAAAAATTCACTCACAATATTACGCAGTTAATGAGATCAGACAATGCTGCAACTATTGTGTGTTCAGATGGCCAAGTGTTTTAAGGCATTGTGACATGATATGGTTCGCGCCCCAAAGTAACAAAATTTATTTTTATTTTTATTCCTACTCCTCACCTCACTGGGTATCCTTGAAGGGGTTAAATACCAATTCCCTGGCATTAGTAATGCATCTCACTGCTCTTTCAGTTTAAGCATATCATCATTTACTGTCACTACAGATCACATACTGAGTGCTAGGTGAACTGCTCCCCTCTCCTCTTAAGGAGAGAATAAAAGCCCTCTCCCCCAAATGTTAAATCTACTAAATTCATGGCCAATTATTTCAGAAACTATTTAAAATACCAAATTAAAATTTTTACAGAAAGTAGATGCATGCCTTCTAAGTTCATTCATCTACTTTTATCTAATGCAGTAAACTCTAGATTATCCACAGCTATTTTGGCTTCTTTTTTTTTTAACACCAGCCTGTATAGTTTACATTCCAAAGCAATTCCTATATGTCTCAAAGTGTTTTATTTTTGATGGGCTATGATTTAAGGATTGTAAAGTAGGTCTCCTTGAGTAAGCTTACACTTTTAGGGTACTTTATTGTTCTCTGATTATTCACCCTCCAAAAAGGAATCCCTTTGTCAGAATATGTGAAAGAACGGAAATAATGCTTGTATATTAAAAGTTGTACCCGCTGCAAAAAAGTGGATGGTGAGAACAATGAAGAATAGTCTCCGGTTAACAGACACTGCCGAGTCACATGGTTGATACTGGCAAAGAAATTTTTATGCATGTACATGGCGAGAAGATTGATTTACATTTTACGATGATGATCCCACAAAAGTGCATCTGTCATTCAGTAACTCTTGAATGGACAAAAATTTGCTTGATTACTTTGAACACAAGTTGATTAAAGACTTTCTCAGTAGGATTTAAAAGATCTTACTGGTGTGTTTGTGAAATTAAATTAAATTCAGTTTTATTTATGGACGCTCTTTAACCAATATGGTCCTTAGCATTCCATTTTAAATTGTACATGAAAGACCAGAAGTTCTGCACACAGGCCTCTTTATCAGGCTTGAGGTTCTTTTATGTACCATAAACCTATGACAAGGGACCATTGGCTTTATTTCCCTTCCTAAGGAAGCCATGCTAAGGATTTTTGCTGATTTTTACACCGGGTTTGAAGCCGCAACCTCGGAAACTAGCAGGCACCCCTAGACCATGGAGAAGGATGGTGTGTTTGTGTGTAAATAGAACAGAATACGTAGTATAATGTTTGTTAAGTGTAAATGGCTTATTTTTGGTAAGAAATTACTACAATATTGTTAAAGAAAACACTGGCATGCAAAATAGATCAACAATGGATGCTAGCTAAATAATCGCACTGACAGAGACGTATTCTACAAAATTATGAGTTAAATGACAATTTCTGCTTGTAACCATCCTAATATTTATAAACATACCAACACCAATTTGTAGACCAAAGCTTCCCCTAAAAGATGGGTTAAAGTTTACCACTCTTTTCAAGGAGTGCAAGAGTTGACTTTTTCCCGTGAGGTAATGGAGAATCCACAGTACAAAATGACAGATGCAGCAATTTTAAAAATAAATTTAAAAGTACTGTGCCTATAATGATAAAATACATCTCAAATTAAAGAAGACACTCCGATTAATAAGGTGGCACAAAAAACTAAAAATGTCATTTTTTGGGCAATTTTCACCATCCACCCTTAACTCACCCAAGGTGCAACATATTAAATAATGCACGTGAATGCAGACATGCCCCATCCTGTAAATTAGTGTAAGTAATTATATTGATAACAATTTAACATCCCAATACAATGAAACCTGCCTAAAGCAGTCACTAGTCGTTCTTCCAAAAAATAGCTGTTAGTACAGGTGACCGCTAAATTAAGGTTTAAAATTTTAGAAATCGGGGAAGAGGTATAGTTCATCACATGATTAGATATAGCTCGACCTACAGTGTATTAAAACAAACATATGTATGCAGACCTTATTTATGTAAGGTACAGTAAATGAAATCAATGTATATAATATATACTTTAGGTGTTCTATGTCTATAGCAACAAAATTTTGCACATTTAATTTTTTCACTGTCTGTTGTGCTCTTTCCTGCATTATTGGTCCACTGCTTGGAGGTTTCATAGCACTTAAATCATTAGAAAATGAAATCTTTCACTTCTCCGTACTTCAACTACCTTTTTTTCCCATTCCATTTTGCTTGTATTCTTCCCATTCTTTTAAAATATCTTTATTTTGTAGAATGTTATTCACATTTGAAAGTTAAGCGAGTTTTCTCGCAGAAATTTCTTTCTCATTTTCAAGAATCACTTTTCTCGTTCCTTCTAACATTAAATCAACCGACTTAACACACATTATGATCAGTGTAAACATTCGACAACCCTGATTTTATGGAAAAGACAACTTGTGGAGAAAAGGGACAGAGAAGGGGAGGTTCTGAGTTGTAAAATGATTTCTAAAAATCAAAGATAAGCCTGTGTAACGTTTTCAGGGCGAAAAACTACTCATAGTGATAAGACTGGCCATTTAAGGGAGAGGATATTAACACAACTTTATGAAAATTAATCAGTACCAAAGAAAAATGGCCATTAGGTGGCCGCTAAGTGAAGGTGACCGTTTAGGCCTCAACAGCAAACAGCTGGAGGACTTCAGTATAACTAGTTTGGTGGAAGAGGCAACCCTTCTGTTGGGAGTTAATACAATAGAACGGGCAGATAAGACTCCAAGCTTTGGTTAGCAAACATCTCGAAGAAAGCATCTGAGTTAAAACTCTAGTACTCCAGAGTGGGGATTTCACAGTCAGGTTGATAGCCTGCCCAAGTAAAAAGGTTGTTACTCATAACTCTCAGAAGTTACAAAGAATGATAGACACAGCTGAAATGAAATTTTTGAGATATATGGCTGGATATACCCTTCACGATCTCATAACAAATGACACTATACAAAATTTTTTCATGTAAAGGGTAGTTTGGAATGGCGGGATTTTCTTGAAAATCTTCATGTCGCATCCTTGGAAGATTCTGAACTTAAATATCAAGTTTGGTTAGTATAAAATATGGATAAGCTAGTAACAGTGACGTGAATTTGAAATTATACAGAAAATTTTAGTCAAGAGTTGAAACACTTAACATCACTTACATTTTACAACTTGATGGTTTCGAGAGCTAATTGCTCACATCATCATAAGTGGCCGACTGGTTCTTTGTGGTGTTGTCCGGTATGCATCTGTGTGTGGTAGTGATGTAACTCCATAGTGGGTTCGGTGGTGACAATTAAAAGTTCATCACATGGTGTTTATGTTTTGTGATTAATAACGTTCCCCAAGTATCCAATTCCGCTGTGTGTTTTGCCAGTTTTGTGTGTTATATTTGGTATGATGTGATTTTCCATCAAAAAGTGATGTGCAACCACAGTTTTATCCACCTGTTTGTATTTTGTGTCTCTCATATGTTCTTTTAATATGGTCTCTAAATTTCGTTTTGTTTTTACCTATGTATATTTGGTCACATTCTGGGCAATTAATATGATAGATTTCTGCTTTTTCGTTCTGAGGGATTTGGTCCTTTGATTTGTTGCAGAGTAATTTCTCTAGACTTAATCTGTTTTGTGGAGGTAGACAAATTTGATTTTTGAAGATGTGGAATTTATAGCGAAAGTGAACTTCTTGAAAATCACTTTGCTTTTTTGTTGGGTGAGATTTGTGGTGTCTTTAATCTGTTTCTGTTTCTTGAAATGTGCTCTCAAAACTGTTCAAGTTGTAAAAAATGTAAGTGATGTTGAGAGTTTTCTATATAATTTTCTATATAATATCAAGTTTGATATTTATCTGCCTTGCATGCATGCACACTTGGATTCAGCAAACCTCAAAATTATTTCCAATTTTTAGGTGGAATACAATACTGGATTTTAACTGATGCGATGGAACCGAAATTCTTCTTTAGTATACTGAAATTTCCTTAATTTTGCACATGCAGCTCAGCTTTTGCAAGAAATACTTCAAGTATCATCAGTGCTATTTTAGAACAACTGAAAATGGGAACGTTTGCTTATATTACCATGACTTAAGAAGGCAGTGTCTATTAAGTTAGAACATTTATTGCAACATTTAATTATTAAACAGCTCATAATTTGAATGCATTTGTGTGTTGTAATAAGCTAAGTTATAAAACTTAACATGCAAAGCAAACAGTAACTCATTGCAAAACTTGAAATGCATGAATCCCTCGCCAGAAATAAACCCTTCCATGACATTTTATCATTCTGTTCTAATATCACAAGGAATTTAATTTATTTAGATTGTTTGATCATTCCAAAGTATGCATCAATTCCTATTTAATTTCAGTTAAAACTTCTGAACTTATTCCTTAGCTCATAGGCCTGTTAACTTTTTAGTCTATAATTTTTTAAAAAGTATGATTTGGTACATTGTTGGATTGGAGACTGATGGAATTACCAAAAAGACTAGTTATCAAAGAAATAACAGTGGTCTAAGTTCAGTTGAATAAAGTTACACATATCTGTTTAAAAAGCATGTAAAAATTACCCATTTCTACTTGTGCTGCTTCTACTCATTTTCCTGTGCAACTTTCAACTATTGGCCTCCAACATTCAGGTTCCGCCAATCAGTAAAAATAATTTACAGTTGTACGAGGGATGGAATAAATTGTTCTTCCACAAAAGCTGTGTGTTGGACAAGGTTGAAAAGGTAGAATCAGATGGCTGAAAAATTCAACACCATAGCCGGGATTTGAATCACGGATCTCCCGGTCTCCGTCCAGTTAAAGTACTTAAAACATTGTAAGTCACCATTGGGGTATGTCATCTCAATACAAGAGATCTCCTTGTGGTTTACCGGGAAAAGTGCAAATCAATTGGAGAATTTAATGCCGTGTTGGCATGTTGCCATGGTAGCTCAGTGGTTAGAACAACCGGACAGAGACCGGCAGATTCGTGGTTCAAATCCTGGCTATGGCATTGAATTTTTCAGTCATCTCATTCTACCTTTCGGTACGAGGAATGCTCTCAAAGCTCTTGGCCTGACTCAGAGATGATGTAAAGAGGACCAAATTATAATGATAGTTCTAAGCAGCATTCTTTAGATAAAGTACTGTACAGTTTCAAATGCATAAGTATAGTCACTTGGGTAAAGTGTTGCACTTCTACAAAATGAATAAAACTGAAATACAGACTGTGATAAAGCACTTCGCTCTGAAGGATTTAATACGAAAAGGAATTAGATTCTACATTTAAGCACTCTTCCCCTTTGTTTTCAAGGCTAAAAACATGGGCTGCTGAATTTAAGCAAGGTGGTACATCCATTGAGTTGACGAGTCCAAAGAGTGTTCCAAAACCTCTACAACAATGTGACAAAAATCCGCAATGCCATACTCTGATCACTGACTGAAGGTACAGAAGTTGGCTGACACCACAAAAACCTCTATAAGCCATGTCCACTATATTTTTACACGTTTTGGATACAAGAAAGTATTTTATATGAGTGCCCATTCAAATGAAAA
This sequence comes from Deroplatys truncata, assembly GCA_030765065.1. Classification (NCBI taxonomy): domain Eukaryota; kingdom Metazoa; phylum Arthropoda; class Insecta; order Mantodea; family Mantidae; genus Deroplatys; species Deroplatys truncata. The sequence goes on along the minus strand of CM060989.1, from coordinate 64,953,364 downwards.
TTTGTCAAGAGTATTTAGACTTGTTTAAACACAATTCAAGTGAGTTTCTTGATATTTTCTAACAGTATATGAAACACGGATCCATCACTACATGCCAGAGATTAAGGAGCAATCCAAATAATGGGTAGTACCTACAAAAGTCCACCAAAGAAAGCAAAAACTGTTCCATCTGAAGGAAAAAATCAATCCTACAGTTATTTTGGTGTGGTGCCCATAGACTACCTCCAGAAGGGCAGAACCATTACCATGGACTGTTGCTTCAAAATTGCATGAAATTCACTTCCAAATACTTCCACATGCACCATAATCACCCATAACCATCAGATTTAGCTCCCAGTGATTGCTTTTTGTTTCCAAACCTGAAGAAACAGCCAGTTGGAAGAAGACTCACTTCAAGTGATGAGATTGAAGCAAGTCAGACGTTTATTTTGCACAGTTGGACAAATTTCATTTTACTGAAAAAGCCGTAAGGCTGCTGGACTAAATATGTTGTTTTACAGGGTGTCTATGTTGAAAAACAAAAAACGCATTTCTCTTGAATCTTGTTTTATTAGTTAGGCTGAGAACTTTTAGAATGTTCCTTGTACTTCAGTAGGACATAAGTATTCATATTAACTGGTTGTCTAAATTTTTTGTGAAAAAGCTGCTGATTTTCTACGAATGTCCTTACAATTTTAATTTTTCCTGAACAAAAACGCCATGTACCTCTGTTTTGGCATTATCCATTAATACAAATTATGCAATTTCAAAAGGTCATATTCATAAATTTGTCTGAACTTTCTCCCAATTCGGTTGATCCGTATCTTAGCTCATATTTCTGACATTTATACATGCTAAAAATGTAAGAACGTGAGGCAGCAGGTAAACATGTTATATGGTGGTGAAAATTTCACTTACTTGATGATGTGGATCATAGAGAATAAATGTTTGTACAACTTTGAAAAGAGAAAGCATTAGAGTAATTTTCAGCACGGAAGAACAGAGTTTTACCTTATCTAAAGCACATACCAAGGCATAAGTCTTGCACTGTCACTGAGTCATTGGTTACCATACAGTTGAGTGATACCTTACTTATTGTAGGTCACCAGTGTTGGCCTGACAGCCCTTCCTTATGCACTAAGATGAATTTACTGTAACCTCCACATCTCTACAAGATACGATGCCTAGCTACACCCAAGTGCACACACTGTGAAGAAGATGCCATCCTGAACAAATAAACATCTTGCCAAATGCAAAAGGCCTTAAAAGTGATAACTTACAGACTTTATATTGGGAAGCCAGAGGGAAAATGATGCATATCAATTAATCCCCTGCGCCATTGGTGAACAACAACTGTAACCTCCACACCCTGCCCCACGAAGGAAAGTAAAATTTATGCTGGACACAATGTTTGAGCCCTTCCTTATGTAATAAGATGCAATCTACTGTAACGTCCACACCATGCCCAGTGAGGAAAAGTAAAATTTATGCTGGACACAATGTTTGAGCCCTTCCTTATGTAATAAGATGCAATCTACTGTAACTTCCACACCCTGCCCCATGTGGAAAAGTAAAATTTATGCTGGACACAATGTTTGAGCCCTTCCTTATGTAATAAGATGCAATCTACTGTAACTTAAACACCCCACCCCGTGAGGAAAAGTAAAATTTATGCTGGACACAATGTTTAAGCCCTTCTTTATGTAATAAGATGCAATCTACTGTAACCTCCACACCCCGCCCTGTGAGGAAAAGTAAAATTTATGCTGGACACAATGTTTGATACTCAGTCCATTGTTAATCCCATACCAAGCTAATCTATGAAGGAGAACCTAAAAGATTTGTCTTGTGCATGTTTATACTTGTTCTTTAACATTTTCTATGCTGCTCGGATTTTTGAAACTAGATAAATGAGTGAAATTTTTATGACATGGAAGGGTTTATATTATTTTGCAGTTTAAATATTACCGCAACATGCTTGAGTATGCTAACAGATATAAAAAAGAATGCTGTAAAATGTTTAATCTCCACTTTTACATGTGCACAGTATTAAACCCATGGACGATAAGAAGAGAGAAAGTGGTGTATATTCCAACAATACAGCATACAGCTCAACGCCATTTCACATGCCATAACAATTGATATACTGCAGAAGTTTTTACACACAGCTAAAATTGTTTGTATGCTGAACTGGTTGGCTACATTACAGAATGCCCTCTGTTACCTTAATGAGCAAAGATCTAATAACTTACCTGCAAATTAAGAGAATAAAGTGGGGGTATCGTGACTGTGTACATTACCTTTCGGTCGGGATAACCACTTTGACAACAGCCTGGGATAAAATCTGTGAGGAGAGCAGCAGCAACATCAAAACACACCCTCATCATATCACAATAAAATAAGACACCATGAACAACAACACAGTATTGCTCCTGCCCAAGAGATGTGGCGCATGTATAAATACCTTAAGCTGAAACCCCTTACTTAGCAAAGCACATTCGCATGTTTATTTTTGAGAAAATCTCAACTACTCTGAGTAAAACTTTAACTAGTATAGAATAATGAATTTACAAAATTTGTCATGTTTCATTAGTTCCAAAAATTGAAGAGTTTAGGGTTTCTTTTACTGTTGTGAACAACAGACTGAACAAACTAGATTTACTTCAAATTAAATATGCATAAAAAATTCCACAAAATGACAGTGCTTTACAAACAGTTTAAAATTTTGTTCAAATATGTTATTTGTAAAAGATTAGCAGAAAATAGAAATTTAGAATAGGAAAGCATCCTTATAGGTGCTCTTCCGAAAGTTACGTTGCACTTTGGCAAAAATAGACATTTATTTCAACAACTGTAAACTATTATTACTTTTAAATCGGAAGACATAGTGAAAAGATTAAATATAATATATAGAAGTGGTTGCAAATATACAATTTCACTAAAATAGGTTAAATACCTCAGAACTAGTTTCAAGGAATCACTTCCTCATCGTCAGCTGATTGCAACTGGTTGGCTTTCCTCTGATGGTTACGGATGTCTCTTTGTCCCTCTAGTGGTGGTTCTACAAGTTTAGTAATCAAGTTTTTGTCCATAGGGATGTCAAAATTCATTAACCTTGCACAAAATTTCCAAAGAAATATTTTCTCCCAAATGTTTAAGTAGGTTTTTGTGCCTGCTTGACAAGTGATACTGTGTTCTCAATTTCATGTCCCTGTATCCAAAAATGTGCTGCAACTGCTGATTTTTCTTCTTTCCTGGATTTGATGTTTTGAAAATGTTCCTTAAGCCTCGTTTCTATGTTACGCTTAGTTTGACCAATATAGATTTCATCACAATCATTGCAATTTATTCTATAAATCCAGGATTTTTTATGCGCTGGCATTTTTTCTTTTTGGTTTGCATTTATGAGGAATTTTATGCTGAATTTATTTTCAGGAATGAGTGCCACATAACTACCATTGAAAATGTTCTTGAATTTGTTATGTGCCCGTGGGTGAAATGCAACTTTTCTGTATATCTGATTTTGTTTGTGTGGTTTTGAGGGTTGTATTTTCTTTTATCATTGATTAAAAAAAAAAAATGCCAGCTCATAAAAAATCCAGGATTTATAGAATAGATTGCAAGGATTGTGATCAAATCTATATTGGTCAAACTAAGCGTAACATAGAAACGAGGCTTAAGAAACATTTTCGAAACATCAAATCCAGGAAAGAAGAAAAATCAGCAGTTGCAGCACATTTTTGGATACAGGGGCATGAAATTGAGGACACAGCATCACTTGTCAAGCAGGCACAAAAACCTACTGAATTAAACATTTGGGAGAAAATATTTCTTTGGAAATTTCGTCCAAGGTTAATGAATTTCGACATCCCTATGGACAAAAACTTGATTACTAAACTTGTAGAACCACCACTAGAGGGACAAAAAGACATCCGTAACCATCAGAGGAAAGCCAACCAGTTGCAATCAGCTGACGATGAGGAAGTGATTCCTCAAAACTAGTTCTGAGGTATTTAACCTATTTTAGTGAAATTGTATATTTGCAACCACTTCTATATATTATAACTGTAAACTAATTTAATTTCAAACTTCTTTTACCTCCCCCATCCCTTTGCACTGCTAAGAAATATATTTGTTATGCAGTCTCCAATCTGGTAAAAGGTTTCAGGTTTTAAACCCTTAATGTGCACATTCTCCCTGTTTCATTATAGCCTTAAATGATAAACTATTAACCAAGCCCAATGAAATGATGCCCTTAAATGGAGATACATGGCCCCAAAATAAATTTAATACAAACAGCTCAAAGTGATGACCTTTGTTTGTCATGCTTCAAAACTGCACTCAGAATAGCATACATTGTAACATTTTGAAGAACTTTAAATCAAAACTTGTAGCTAAGAAATACAGAATAAGAATGGGAGTAACACAGTAATTAATATTTTAACAAAGTTTTAACATGCTGCCCTTAAAGCTTTTCAAAATGGATTTTGAGATTCTTTCAGATTCAAGAACATTCAATGAATCACCGAATTTACCAAAATCACTTACATAAGCATTACTTTTATAAATTTTATTTCCATTTACCTAAACTTCCGAATTTTATTCATTTCAAAATTTCATGTTGATGATGCCCGTAACATGTAGCACACAACACTGAAGAAACTGTTAGGTCTTAAAATAATGCACATTTTCAGTGGTAAGTGAATTTTGCCTGTATTTTCTGGGAAGGGCAATGTGTAACATTTTATATTAGATCTTTAATGTTGTTCCCATTCAGAGGCCTCCACAACATAATGAAAGAACTACTCTGGTTATTCTGCTTAGTAAAATATGAGAAAATAATGAAACTTTGCTTATGTCACCTATGAAAGATATGTAATAATATTCAGTATAGCTAATTAAAACAAACCAATTTTATATTTATTTTGCTTACAATGAAACACAATCAACACCTTACAGAGTGATACACAACTGAAGTTAAATAATGACAGTATTATTGTAAAGACAAGGATAGAAGGCAGAGAGTAGATATACTAACAAATCCATAAGCTTAAACTGTTGTATTTCATTTATGTATAGACTTCTTTAAAGTAACAGAAGTATGTTGCAAAGCTTATATACTGAATACCATAATGAATATCTCTGTATATGTTTTACTTTAATAAATTCTCTTAAAATATTTTGAAAACTTGAAATGAATGGGAGGTCTTGATTCGGAATGTAAGCAGAGAGAACAATAAAGGAAAAGCTGAATATGAATGGAAGGGCCATATTATTACCTTGTCCATATCTTCTTTCTCCTTCGGATCTGTTGGATAGGGATCATTTGGCCTCAAGTGCTGCACCTGAGATTTAAAGAGATATTACACATAAACTTACATGGCATTTGAATTGAATGTGTTACATCTGCTTAAATGCATGAAGCTGTGAATGAAACTGATATCTAAATATGATGGGTGTTCCAAAAATAAGCTTCATTATTGTAATTCACAAGGAAGCTGTATTAAAAGTGAGAAAATACAGTCATAAAAGACAAACCTTTGGCTATTTTACCACATAATCGCCAACAACACTGATATATTTTCAATATCCAAAAAGTGGTGGAATCAAACACAGTGAAGCAATTAATCAAATACACTTCATGAAAGTGGAGTCAACCTACACTATATTCACTTTTAGGTTGATCCGTGGCAAAACAAACCCACGTGGTCAGTGCACCGTGGTGCAACACGGTAGCAATGCGCCCAGGAAAGTAGTCCCACGCTAATCTCTGAATTTTAGAATGAATTTATCCTTAAATAGTATAATATTCTATACAAATACCTAAGGTTTTATTTAACGCCGATTTATACTGTAAAACGGAGTTTCAAGTCCCATGACGCAATTCGCATGAGTCACCTGTCATCCTGGTAGGCGCAGAATATTGTTTACAGCCAGAAACCAGCAGTTGTGTTTAGTATCATGAAGGACGGTGAATTTGCTCTTGTGTTTTCGTCTAATTACGTAAAGCATTAGCATTGACTAATGGTGAAAAAACAATAGTGTTGAATGTTTATTATAAGTTATGTGAGAAATCTCCAACACTTTCCGGGAAAGAAATGGTGAAATTAACTTCTGAGTTCACCGGTGTTTAAAGTACAAGTATAAACAGTGCTTGTGCAGAAAAATCTGAAACGAGAAAAGTGGCTACACCCGAAAAAAAAAAGAAAGCACATGAAATATGTGATGCAAGAATGTAGTGATTTTGAGAAGAATGCAATTCGCGTAACAGTGCACAATTTCTTTTTTAAAATGAGCCGCCAACAGTTAATAAAGTGCCGCTTCCAGAGAGCGAATAAATTAGGTTATCGCATACCTGTTACTTTATTTTTTGCTCATTTCTTTTAGAATTAACTATTATATGTGCAAACGTTTATTTTGTTGCAACTATGAATCTTATCACCTTTAACCCTTAACAGAAAATGCTAGTCACCATTTCAGTTTTGAAATAAGGACTCTGTTCTTTTTTGCACTACGTGCTGCTTGCACTCGCCACATGGTCTGAAAGTGTGACAGTATTTCTAGTGCGAATGGCAGAAGGATACATTATAGCGGTGCACTGGTCACCTGGGGTTTGTTTTGCCGTGGATCAACCTAAGATATCGTGAGCATGAGCTCACAACATCAGCTGCCTGTTAGCAGTCGGATGAACTCTCGAGTCATACTGTTGAAAGCCTGGGCTGTCCTCTGGTGCCTATGGATGAAACTAAATAGAAGACTGTCTGCTTCTGGCAAATCAAAGTTCATGATGCAGTTTTCAAACTTCTTTATGTAAATCTTCTTCCACATTTCAAGCTCTCTGGGTTTTTGGGCTGGTTTCATGGTTTTCAGTCCAGAAACAAATCAGCAGTTGCTTTTCACTTCTGAACTCAAAACCATGAAACAGACACCAATATCCAGTTGCTGAAACCAACCTAAAAACCCAAACAACTTGAAATATGGGAGAAGATTTACATAAAGAAGTTTGAAAACTGCATCATGAACTTTTGATTTGCCAGAAGCACATAACCCTCTATTTAGGTTCATCCAGAGGACATCCCAGGCTTTCAACAATATGACTCAAGAGTTGAACAGACAGTCAACAGGCAGCTAATGATGTGAGTTCATGTTCACGATACATGTTCTGCAAAATAAATAAGTAATTGAAGCTAGTAAGGGTGTTTAGGTTGACTCCACTTTCATCAAATGTTATTTTACTGATATATTTTGTATCAATTTCAAGAAACCCTCCTGTAAAACTTGTGCCCAGCGGTTTCAGAAGGCTCTTCACAGCCTTTTGCAATTCTTTGTTGCTTCCGAAATTACATCCTGAGGCAAGATAAGGGCTGTAGACAAGAAGATTCAATCTCTCCCATCCCAAACAACAAATGTGTTCTGTGGTGTCTTGCACTGTCGTCCAAGAACAAAACCCTTCAACTTAAGTGTCTGTCTGTGTCAAATGATAAGACTTCTGATATCTCAATTTATGAACTATGTGGTGAGCTTGAGGGCAACCAACACCCAACTTGTATGTGACACAGTTACACATCCGCCTGTTGATACATTTGTTGCAGTTATGAAGGTGCAGGATCACCTAGATCAGGCATCTTCTACACACTCCTTTCCTTCACTGAACACCAGCACCCAACCATTTGATTGGGTTATAACATCATCTCCACAGATGATCCATACTCATCCATGAATATCTAAAACACTCCATGCACCCATTCATTTGTGACATTTCCAGCACTCATCTTTCTGCAATACTGACTTGCACGCCGATCTGCTGCTTCTCTCTCTTCTTTGGCACTCTACTCATGCACCAGTGCTCTTCTGTTCTTGCTCTACCAATCAAAAATTCAGCAAAGATTGTTTTTGTCATGGCAATGTGTTTTCTACTTTGTATTACAGCAGAAAAAGAAGCGTTTGCATGGATGAGAACAGGATCAATGTATCTGAGAGGGCTAAGAGGTAAAAAAAAATGGAATTTGTGAATTTTGCGGAGGCAGTGAAAGAACAGAGCATTATATGAGAGAATGCAAAGAATTAGTAGAATGGAGACAAGAAGTATGGGAAGAAAAGCAAAATAAGGATATGGGGGAGTTCTTAAAGAAAGTAAAAGAGATAAGAAAGGTAGAAAGGCAAATGGAGGAAGGAGAGGATGGGCAATAGGGATTAAAGGTAGCACGGGATGCTTAGATTAGCCAAAAGGCCAGGGTGCCAGGCAAAAAGAGCAGCATAGCTGGCAAGGAAATTTGTACATAGGTTAAGTTAGTTTATAAGTGGAATATTGTAAAAAGAACTGTGTAAAAATGTACAAATAAAGTATCTATCTATCTTGTATTACAGCCTTCCTTGTAAATTAAAATGACAAAACTTATTTTCAGAACACCCCTCATACAATGCCTTAGAGAAGATTTAGAATATGCTGAAATTATTTACATCTAATTATTTTGTTTCTACTGTTTCAGTGGATATGCATATTTTAATTAGTTGTAACTCTGATTCAATAGGTTTCCTTTAAGCTGGTATGGTTCTCACATCACTAAAGTTAAACAATTCAAATCTATTTATTGCTGGCTTACCAATTTGTGGTCAGCATACAAAAAACTTCAGGAACCTTTGCTTCATACGTGTAGTGATGGAGAGTTCTGTTTCAAGAATATAATAGTGTTCTATTTATTAATGTTATGATACAAGGATATCGTTGCAAATATTAACTAAGAATGTAATTATACTGCAAGTACATGGTCGACTTCAGTACGAATGATAAATTCCACCAAATATTCATTGATTTTAAATTATCACAAAGAGAGCTGCTTGAATAAAAGGTAACTAAACACAGTACGGGACTGGTGAAATTATTGCAAGTGAAATCCATATATCAGATGGAAAGACAATGAAACATAGTGACTTCTACTCCTATTGCAGCAAAAACATCTTTTCTGTTGCAAATATTTTAAATGTACATTGCTTAAAATTTTACACACAGGAAAATTATTTTGTTATAAACACCTCCTGTTCCACACTTGGAGATCTACGAATATCTTACCAGATATGAGGCATGATAAAAAAAATACAGTAATTTTTTAATTTTACGAGCTTTATACATCCGATGCTTAAAACTTTTGTTTTACCTTGTTGGCACACAAGTTCCTGATGTATGTTTGCATTTTCAGCAGTTTTGAATATTTAGTTTATTGTTGACAGTCGAAAAAGTTATACACGTTTTCGAGTGCACAGTGAACTTTTACTTTCGAAAAAGATGGATCACAGAATTTGCATTAAATTTTGCTTGAAAAACGGAATAAAGTGCAGCCGCATTCGAAATGTTGACTGTGCATTTTGGTGAATTTACTATGAGTAAGACAAGAGTTTACGAGTGGTATAAACATTTCAAAGAGGGTCGAGAAGACTTTAAGACGACAACCGCCCTGGACGCTTTAGCACATCAATTACTGACGACAATGTGGACGAAGTAAAGAAAATGGTTCTAGAAATTTGCCAAATCCCCATCAGAGAGGTTGATGTAATGATGTTGGCATATCCTTTGGCTCATGCCAAGCAACTGTTTTGGATGTTTTGGGGATGAAACATGTAGCAGCAAAGTTTGTTACGAAATTGTTGAATTTCGACCAAAAATCACGTCGCATAGACATCACTCAGGAATTCCTGAATGAAGTCGAAAACAATCCAGAACTTCTAAAGGTTATAACAGGTGACAAAACATCGGTATATGAGTATGACGTCGAAACTAAGGCCCAATCATCCCAATGGAAACTGCCTGAAGAGCCAAGACCAAAAAAAATTTGACAAGTTCAATTACATGTGAAGGTTCTTCTCAGTGTTTTCTTTGATTACAATGGGATAATGCATCAGGAGTTCCTGCCTTATGGTCGTAAGGTCAGTAAGGAATACTATCTGGAAGTTATGCTCCATTTGCGTGAAGCAATCTGAAGAAAACGACCAGAATTATGGCAAAACCACTCGTGGAAATTGCATCACAATAATGCACCCGCTCACACCTCAATGCTTATTCATGACTTCTGGGCAAAAAACAAAACCATTATGCTGCCTCAGCCACTGTATTCGCCGGAATTGGCCTCCTGCAACTTCTTTCTGTTTCTGAAGGTGAAGAGAACCATGAAAGGACAACGTTTTGCCACCATTGATGAGATAAAAACAGAATCGCTGAAGGTGCTGAGCACCATAACGAAAAGTGAGTTCCAGATGTGTTTTCAAGATTGGAAAAAGCGCTGGCACAAGTGTATTATATCTGAGGGGGAGTACTTTGAAGGGGACAAAGTTGATGATTAAATAAAAATTCTTTAAGAAAAACAAAAATTCCCATTACTTTTTGATCACAACTCATTTATGTATCATAGATCCTTGCTCCCCCTAATCAATCCTATCCACATTAAATTCCAAAATAATCCTGAAAACTATAAACTAGCTGTGGATTAGATGAAAAAAATCTCTACTACGGGATGAAGGCACCTACAAACTGTATCATTACCGAAGAAGCAGTTTTTTCCCTAAACAATACCGCTACACCATATGCATGAGAAAAAAGTCTCAATGATAAACCCTTCAACAGCTGAGAGTAGCCTGCGTCAATCACAAGGTAATTTCACCCTCACTATAGCAAAACTCATATCTCCCAAGCTTTACTATAGTTACCAAACTTTGTACAATACATTGTAATAATATTGCAATGACTTGCCATTTTATATAATTTTTTTAATGACTAGAACCCATTTTTATAACTTGTATTTTAAACTCCAATGACAAACTCGGGTACCATTTTTGGGAAAAGTACACCACATCTCTTTCCAAAATTTTATCAGCATACTTTAAGAATGTGCTTATGCTTCTTGTCAGTATATGTATCACTGCGCCCAGGGAAAATAATACACGAGTGTTATAACATTTTGCTTTGTATAAATTAACATGTAGGGTAACATAGACATCTGATAAGAAAGTTGGGATTAAAAAAAGATGCAGCAATTTAACCAACTGTAATATACAACAAAACTGTAATAAAATGCGCAACTGCCATTTTTAGTCGCTTTTAACAATTTCTCCCACAGGATAACACCTAAATGTTTGAAACTGTTATAAATAAAATAAAATCAGATGTTACACTCACATGACTTTTCTACTTACTCTTCTGCAAACTATTCTTAAAAAATCTGTGTTAAACTAACATGACTTTCTCTACTCTTGTACAAACTATTTTTACAAACGCTTATTCTCCATATGCTTTATGTTAATCTTATTGCTAATTTTCTTGTAGATGCAAGGGGAATTGGTAGGCTTTATGCGATAGTCAAATATTTTAAGAGGGGGTTGCTATGTGGAGTATTCCATTCTCTTTGTATTACCAGGACAAAAAAAAATGAATAACGAATTTGAGAAAAAGTATAAGTATTGTAAAAGTTAAGGGAATAACAAGCAATATCTCGAAAATGGTTCACCCAACAAAAGAAAAGTATATGACATAAATTGTGTATTTTAACGCAATCTACATTTTTTGTGTAGTAAAATTTTGTCTATCTCTTATGGTTTACCAGTTATGCAAAAGTAGTTCACAGTGAAAAATACTTTTGGAGACATTCCCAGAAAATTCGAGATATACATTTCATTTGTCATGAAAATATCTTAAACATATGATATTTTAATCAAAACCGTTAGAGCCATTTTTGAGAAAATTAAAATTTTCAAAAAATGTTCCATGTAAAGGGTAATCTGGGGTGGGGGATTTTCTTGAAAATCTTTGTGTCACATCTCTGGAAGATACTGAACCTAAATACCAAGTTTGGTGTTTATCCGACTGTTCGTTACTGAGTTATGCTGTTCACAAACACACAGACATGTTTCCAAAAATGCTTTTTTTTTTTTTTGGATTCAGGGGTCCTCAAAACATATATTTCCGGTGAAATCTCGGTATCGAATTTTTGGGTGGAATACAATACTTCCCCTACTTACTATAGGTAGTAGAGAAAGTAAACAGCTTATTACTGTAACTACTTCTTGTTAATCCAGATAAATTCAATTCACATTTATACATTTCATTGTATGATACAGGAGGTAAAGCAATAGTCAGATTTTCAGAGTGTGGCACGTGATGGCTTTTAAATTCCATGCTGTTAGCATGAACATGAGAGAAAACAAATCACTTCCCATTTGAGTGAAGTGTAAGTATTTGAAAATTCACAAAAATTATTGGACATAAATTGTGTGCTTTAACGAGATCCGCAATTTTTTGTGTACTACAAGTTTGTCTATCTCTTACAGTTTAACCAATTATGCAAAAGTCTTTCAGAACGAAGAGAACTTCAGAGGCTATTCCCATAACTTTGAAGATATACCTTTCTTTTATTCTTTTTTTTTTTTTGGGGGGGGGAACATTAAATGGTGCTTTAATCAAAATCTTTGTTGCATCCTTGGAAGATGAACTTAAATACTAAGTTTGGTGTCATCTGACACTTTGCTTTTGAGTTATGCTGTTGACACATATAACCTCTCTTTTGAAAACTATTTTTTTTGGAGTCGGGGGGGATCTCAAAACATGTAATTCCGGTGAAATATCGTATCAAATTTTTGGGCGGAATACAATAAATCCTTTACTTGCTATTATCAAATAACAGAGAAAATAATAATAAAAAAATTCATTATTTACACATTTGACCTGCTTCTCCTGAAACGGGATGAAGCCACATGACACACTTCTAATAAATCCATGGCAAACATCTACAGGTTCTTTCATGACTCATTATCTCTAGTTTCTGCCTTCAAAGTCACCAAGCTTGATATTATTGGATTATTTTCTAAGGGGCTATCTCAAGGAAAGGCTATAGAAAGACCATGTTCAAACAAACACTACTGTAGGCCTCTGAAAAGAAAAGTTTGTAGGGTGTACTGCGCTCCGAGGAGTGAAAGGGGGAGAGTACCATGTCACAATGTCATAAATAGATCTATCTGCATTAAAAAACATCGTGCAACATTAATATTTCAGAGTATTTCACTTGGAGCAGTGTTTAAGTGGTTTCTAGTGAGTTATTAAGTTATTTACAATGCCCAGTAAGAAACGAAGAACTCTACAGTCAAGAACTAGTTAACATTCTTAAAATCTATGATGAGGAAAGAAAACAAAAGCAACTGGTCATTCAGCATTGCTAGTACAAGAGTGTATGTTTTCTAAGAGGCCTTAAGTCTTGTTGATATGTTGAAAATAGGGCCGTAATCTTTCTCAGATAGCATTAGAATTGTTGATGTCAACACATTGCTTACAGACATATTGTCAGAGGAACACAATAATCCATCAATGCAGTCATGCTGAGCACATATCTGATGAAAAAACAATGGCAAGAATATACCATGAGGAAGAGGGTGGGATACTTCTAGCATGCTTTGGAGAAGGAACATTGCTTACAGACATATTGTCAGAGGAACACAATAATCCATCAATGCAGTCATGTTGAGCACATATCTGATGAAAAAACAATGGCAAGAATATACCATGAGGAAGAGGGTGGGATACTTCTAGCATGCTTTGTAACTAAGTTATTTTACCAAGAATTATTTCTCACTTCAACTGGCTATGTTGAACAAACCTATTTGAAAATGATATCCCACTGAAACACAGCCATATTACTGAATTTGAAATTAAAAAGGTTCACATAAAAGAAGGCATACAGGTTTACAATGCTGCTTTGTTAACATTAACCTCTTGAATTATGCTAACTTTGACAGAAACAACAAATATCTACTATTTGAACACATAAATAGCTTAAATGAAGTGGAGAGATTCAAGAAGTGTATGTGCAGATCCTGTACAATAAATTAGATTTCTTTCTTGTGTACAATAAGGACTAGCAAATCTTTCTTTAGGTATGAATGTTATAGTGAAGTCCTTATGGAGCATTAATACTTAATACATTATTTTATTTAGTGTTTTTGTAATGTCATACCTTGTTACTGCTTCTGATATATTTGTCATCTATCACATTGGATGGTGATAAAAATGAGGGCAATGCAAACTCTCCTGTATTACAACTGAAAAATACATGATGGAATACATTTATACCTCTATTTTCAAGAGCTGGGGGTCTGACAGGTTATCGGCCAAACTCTGAACTACAACAAAAGTTTTAATCATAGTGATGAAAACAATAATTCAATAGCAATAGGTTTACAGAAGGCTACCAAGAGCTAAAATAGTAAAACAGAGAGAGAGAGAGAGAGGGGGGGGAGGAGGGATAAAAAATATTGTGTTTGTTAATGGCGCTATAAACTGCTAGGATCATATAAGAGCCGGTGGTGTGCCAAAATTTCGTCCTGCAGGAATTCTTTTACATGCTAGCAAACCTATTGACATGGGGCTGTTGCTTTTAAGCACACTTAAAAACCATCTGTTTGGGCTGGGTTTGAACCCACAACCTTGGGATCAGAGCCACCCAGACCAACAAGGGGAGGGATGCCCCTCTTGCATGCGCTTTGAAGCTCTGAGAGAGGTTCAGATTAAGGTATGAAAACAATAACTATAGGAAATTGTAATTACTCATATTTAGTTTCTCATTTTAACCAAAATTAAATAAGATAAACAAATTAGTAGATAAGAGAAACATACAGAAAATGAATCAGGCAACTACTTTTGCTACATGTCGTCATATTTTTCATTTGTTTACAAAAATGCAGCACTAGCGCCAACATAATGACCTCATAATTCACTGGCTGTAAAGTATTACACACAACCAATACACAGATAGGAAACTGAAATGATGAAAAGCAGCCCTTTTCTCAGAGTATGATTTTATGTAAATGAACAGCAAGCAGAAAAAAAAGTCTCAGCTGGAATGAGGACCATGCAGCTAAACGACAGACAGCAACTGCCGGCTGTAACCAAGAGCATAATACGTAATGAACACAGCAATGAATGACTATGTGTTAATGTAGCAACATGGTAATGCTGGCAACATGGCAGTTGCTACAATAACAACAGCCCTGCTGCCATATGTTATTTATCTGACTGCAGCATTTATGTAAGGCATAGAAGTATAATAGAAATTTTAAGATGCCACGGAATACATCAATGGATAATTTAGAAAAATTTTGTTTATACATCAAACAATAGAATATTTAATCAATTAACTTGGGGGTCATAAAATAGCAGAGTAGCGCAAGGATTACCGCACAAGAAAGAATGACAATCACAATGCTGATTCTTTACAAACTAGAAAATTTTGTGGACACCATAAAATGGTTTGTTTCCGAATTTTCCTATAAATTTAAAGCACGTTAATTCACTAATACAGCATCATGTAGAGGACCAATTGCTATCGACCCATTTTATACAAATGCCTCCACAGAATTCTACAGTGAAAGTCAAACGGATTCACTGAAAAAACAAATCAAGATGAGCACTGTTACAAAGTTGGCTTATGAAAAATGTACCTGTTTGAGAATTCTTTTTGCTTTATTAGTTAATGTTCAAGTCTGTCTTCACCTTAAAGTGCAAGATTCAGGCTGAAGAAACTTTGGTGAGGATCCTCAATGAGCTACTGTGTTGTCCATTTCAAACCTGGTATTCTAGAGGGCTATATGGCACACGTTTACTGAGGAGATGCAAGCACACCCATATGCGTTGAATGGCAGAGACTAATCTCAGCATTCCACATAAACAATGTATGAGGAGTTAATAAGAAGACAAAAGAATTTATCTTACCTTTTATTACAGCATATGTTGAAAATGTCAAACTTTCTGGCCTGCAAAGATCACAACAGCTTAGAAAGTTCTTAAACACCTTCTGCAACTTCACTGCTACTATGACATATCAATCCATTTTCAGACCATGGCCTCCCCAGCTAATGATTTTGCATGGCAACTCTCCAGTTCTGGATCTTATGGATATGTGCTGCATCCTGCATACAATGTCTTCCCATCTGTTATGTGTTTTTCCAACAGGCCTTCCTTCTCCAAAATCTCTTGAGATTCAATATTCCTCCACTTTTATTAAATGGCCTGCCCATTTGAGTGTCTTGACCTGAATAATATGTGATAAGGGTACCCCTCCGTGTAAGGAATATACTTTATTATATCTAATTCTCCATTCTCCTTGCATATGAGCATAATTCCTTCTCCAAAGGTTGTGCCATTACTTTCGTCTTTTGTTCATTCATTTTAATTTAATTCCGTTCATGTCATTTCACTAAGCACTTCCCTGATTTCAATCTCAAATTCTTGAAGGGATGTGGATTCTATACACACACTTTCCATTTTAAACCCCCCCCCCAAAGATAAAAATCACATTCTTGCTCAACACTGTACCGCACCACTGCAAACATGAGGTTTACTATAACTTGTATGTTTTCAACAAGATGTTAGAATGACAAGAGTGGTTTGATGGCTAGTATAGCATGCATGGCAATTGATTTTCTTCCTGTTAGAGAGTAGCCGGTTCTCCCAAGTTAATGCATGCCATAGAGCCCGCTAGAATGCCAGTAAGTTTGAAATGGTCTGCAGTGTATTTTTGTAATACAACAGAATGCAAATGTCAGAACTGCAACTCTCCCTTAACCTTTCTTTGAACGCTTGAAATTAAAATTACGAGGATCGATTATTGATTGCTTCATGACATTCTGAGTAATGCGAGGGCTGTCCAGAAAGTAACCTCCATTTTGAAATAAACATGAAACCGGTATACAAACAAAGGTTTCACTATATGCATCTGAAAACTACAGCTTTTCTCTATTTTTTTACATAGTCTCCAAACATATTCAAGCACTTGCTATACCTTTTCACAGTATTTGAAATACCTTTGCATAAAATTCTGCTGCCTGTGAACTAAGCCAACCTTAAATAGCATTTTGAAGCTCTTTGTCATTGCCAATGAACTGAGCTGCAAGCCACTTTTTCATGTACAGCAACAGATGGAAGTCGCTAGGGGCCCAAGTCCGGGCTGTATGGGGGATGGTCAAAAACATCCTGTTTGAACTTGCGAGTGTATTTATTGCTTACGTAATATGTTTTTACGTAATTTATTAGAACTTGAAGATCTTATATTGTGCTGCTTTTGTTTTGTTTGGTTGCATAATTTTAACTGCCCCACGTATGGGAGCCAATTTGTAACGGTATTACTTACAAATGTTTGTTTACATCACGTGTGTTGAAGCCATCTTGTGACGTCATTCATTTGTTCGGTTTGTAGCTCCATCTAGTGTTAGCAATTTGTGGTACCTAGTATCAGTGTTTGAAAGAATTTTAAGTTTTGTTTATTGTCCTCCGGCTAGCTATTATCTTATCTTGGGTCGAACATGTGTCTTGATCAGGGTTGTGTAAACGGAAAGGAATCTTTTATCCAAAAAGAACACTGATGAAGAAATTTGTTCTATAATTTTTATTGTCGAACACGTTCACTATCACTTTTACATATTGATCTAGATACTCGCCAAACTGAAATTGTTATAATAACTTCTTACTGATCACTTTTAATCAACGTACTTCAACCTTTTGTATAATTAACTTTACCATATTTTAGATCTTTCATAATTCTGCTGCGCGTAACTTGTGAATCTATATCCGATGTATGACGAACTAATACTTTCGACGAACTGACTGACTGAAGACGACGTGTAGTGTACACAGATTTTTGATGAACTGAGCAACTGAAGACGACGTGTAAGGTTTTGAGATTTTCGATGAACTGAGCGACTGACTGACTTGTAATGTATGAATGCTTTCAGCGAACTGAAGGACTGACTGACTTTACCTCCAACCTACCTTATTTATAATCCTGCATCCAGATACGCCTAAAGATTATAACTGAACTGCAATTGGCTAATAAAACGCGCCAACATTAGCGTCTATTTTAATATCCAATGAAAATTATGAATACATATGCTTTAGGGAGAACACATTCCAGAAGTTTCTACCGAAAACGCGCCAACATTACGTAACTTCCTCGTTTCCAATAATGATAAACAGCTCACCCCCTCGCTGCATTATTGCGCTATTATTGACAGTTTCAGTAAGGCCGTATAAACTTATTTCCAAATAATAATTACAATTAATAAACATCTGAAATCAATGTCACATAAAAATGCATATTCATATTACAATCATTATTTACATTTAAGTAATTTGTGATACAAATTACTGCATCAAACTTGGCTAAAAGTTAATTTGTGTTGTTTGCTATGTGAGGGCGAGCATTGTCATGCAAAAACGCAACACCAGATGTCAGAAGACCACGATGCTTGTTTTGGATTGCTCTTCTTAACCTTTTCACACTTTACACGCACTTCACACTTGGCAGGATTTGTATTTTGCTACTCAGGTTATAACTAGCAAATTCACGACAGTACGATGCTCCACCTTGCACAGTTAAAAGTGCACTGAGCCACTGCGCATGCTGATGTCAAAATTGCGGCGCTACCCCCACTACTTCTCGTGCTATGCATGAACGGAGGTTACTTTCTGGACAGCTCTCATATCTTTGACATCCAGTGTGTCTGTTTAATGACTTATACTTTCAGAAACTGAAGAAGACGTAAGTCATTACAGCTAACATATTGAATGCCAAAGATATCTGCCGGACAGTCACTCATGAAGCAATAATCAATGCCAAAAAAACCTTCATTGGTAATTTTAAAGAATAATCACTGCATTACTTACCTTATGTTTGTCTCTCTTGTTTGGCTGGGCATTGAAAGGAAGACCTGAAGGTGGTGGGGGCATGGTTAGCTCTAACATTGCTGGAGGGATATATATAGGATGAGGGGGTATGGGAACTGCCTTTCCCCAGCCCAGTTTCATTTCATATGCCATCACATCTTTTCCTAAAACAAACAACTCTTATTACTGAATGTTTCTTCAAACCAAGATGAACAGAACTCAATTTAAGTATCTTCCAGAGTTGTGAACAATCTTGAAAACAACAATTCCTACCTACAGCGCAAGTTCCAATTCCTATTATATCAAAAACTAAGTTCTAATTGCTTCTAAACATATACTGGAAATTTTTCTAAATTGGATTCTTTTTATTCTCTACTTTTAATCAAATATTAATATAATCTTTAATATGAGGTGTGATCAAAAAATAATGGGAATTTTGCAAGCTTTATACATCCAAAGTTCAAAACTTTTGTTTTTTCTTGTTGGTACACATGTTCCTGATGTATGTTTGCATTTTCAGCTGTTTTGAATATTTAGTTTATTGTTGACAGTCGAAAAAGTTATACGTATTTTCGAGTGCTCTGTGAATTTTTTACTTTCGAAAAAGATGGATCAAGAATTTGCATTAAATTTTGGTTGAAAACGGAATTAAGTGCAGCACCACATTTGAAATATTGACTGTGGCTTTTGGCAAATCTATGAGGAAGACAGAGTTTACGAGTGGTATAAATGTTTCAAAGAAGACCGAGAAGACATTGAAGACGACTATCACCCTGGATGCCTTAGCACTTCAATTACTGACAACATTGTGGAAGAAGTAAATAAAATGTTCTGGTAAATCGCTGTATCACCATCAGAGAGGTTGCTGATGTCGGCATATCCTTTGGCTCATCCAAGCAATTTTTTCAGATGTTTTGGCTATGAAATGTGTAGCAGCAAAGTTTGTTCCGAAATTTTTTAATTTTGACCAAAAACGATGTCGCATAGACATCGCTCAGGAATTCCCGAATGAAGTCAAAAACAATCCAGAACTTCTAAAGAAGCTTATAACAGGTGACAAAACATGGGTATATGGGTATGACGTCGAAACTAAGACCCAATCATCCCAATGGAAACTGCCTGAAGAGCCAAGACCAACAAAAATTTGACAAGTTCAATTACATCTGAAGGTTCTTCTCGCTGTTTTCTTCGATTACAATGGGATAGTGCATCAGGATTCCTGCCTTATGGTCGTAAGGTCAATAAGGAACACTATCTGGAAGTTATGCTCCATTTGCGTAAAGCAATCTGAAGAAAACGACCAGAATTATGGCAAAACCACTCGTGGAAATTGCATCACAATAATGCAGCCGCTCACACCTCAATGCTTGTTCAGTACTTTTGGGCAAAAAAACAAAATCGTTATGCTGCCTCAGCCACTGTATTCGCCGGAATTGGCCCCCTGCAACTTCTTTCTATTTCCAAAGGTGAAGAGAACCATGAAAGGACGTTTTGCCACCATTGATGATATAAAAACAGAATTGCTGAAGGAGCTGAACACCGTAACGAAAAGTGAGTTCCAGAAGTGCAAGATTGGAAAAAGTGCTGGCATAAGTGTATTATATCTGAGGGGATTACTTTAAAGGGGACAAAGTTGATTTTGATGATTAAATAAAAATTCTTTAGGAAAAACAAAAACTCTTGTTACTTTTTGATCACACCTCATAAACATAGAAAAGCAGCAAGCAATATGAACCATGTGCTATACATATGGGGTTCATAGTTGCACTTATTTTGAGTTATGTTCCTGTAGTGTCAATTACTAGACATTGTATTTTTGTTTTTACTTGTGATACAGAATTAAGTTTTGCAATATGTTTCATGTTCTTCTGTGCTTGTTATGTTAAGCTTTGTAGTGTATATAATTATATAATTTTATATTTCCAATGTTGCTGCATATTTTATAATATTTCCATGTATCGAGCATATAATAAATGTTTTTAATTTTGAACTTAATATTTCAACCATTAGAGCGAAGATGATTAGAAGTCTTCACTATGGAGACAACCATATGAAGGTTCAGAGTAACCTTGACAGTGCTCCTTTAAAGTATGAAGCAAAATTAAGTGGTAAATTCTCTCTAGAAATTCCTGACATTAAAATTTTGTGCTCTGTGAATAAGGTGAAAATGCAGTGCTTCCTGAAGAAATTTCTCCAGAGTTAAAGTGCTTTAAATGTTTGCCCAATAACATCTGTAGATGTAGAAAGATCCTTCTCAGTATACAAATTTGTATTAACCGATACACATATTAAACCAACTGAGCAATTGGAGAAAATGATCATTGTATAATGGAAATCAAATTACATATGGAAGAATGTGCATTTTAAGTAACAAAACATATAAGCTTAAAGCTACAAATTTTAGTGCATTTTTCTGAAGTAAATTATAAAGCACGTTTTAAAGATTTTGACAGCATACATGAATGCATACTTTAGATATTTTTAGTGCATACAAATTTGAAGTCTACTAATAATACAATGTGAAAACCATACTCCAGTAGTAGTCCTGCATGGGTAACATTCTATCTATGAATGACATTTCTGCTCATTGTCAGTTCTATGTTTACACAGTGATAATTTAAAGCTAGAGCAGCTTCAAAGTATCACTGGAGATCTCAAGAGTGAATGGTTACATACTGATATGTTATAGCCTAATTGATTACACAGGCCTGCGAAGATTTTGCAGCACAGAATATTATATCACAATGGTCAAATTGGATGCTCTGATTTCAAAAACAACAATAGTTTTTATGTATCACGTACAGATTTTCAAAAGTTTAGTACCAGGGACAAAATTATAATAAATCGCCCACTGATTGAATCACAAAAGCTTTCACTACCTCTGTTACATATCAAATTAAGGATAATGAAGGAATTTGTCAAAGCTTTGTACGAACATGGTCCGTGTTTCCAACATCTTATTCAAAAATGTCCAATGTCTGAATCAAAAGTAAAAGTAGGCATTTTTAACAGCTCACAGATTTGCAAAGTGGACATTTATTTTAGAAATATCATGACAGACAGAGCTTTAAGCTTGGGACTCATTCAATGAAATTATAAACAATTTTTTGGGTAATGTTAACGATGACCATTATGGGCATATTGTTAAAACCATGCTTGGAAAGTTATAAGCACTCAGATGCAATATGAGCTTAAAATTGCATTTTCTGCATTTGCATCTTGAATTTTTTTCCTGAAAACTTGGGTGCACTAAGTAAAGAACAAGGAGAGAGATTCCACCTGGACATGGAGATGGAAACAGGGTACCAGGGTTGATGGGATGTCTCCACGATGGGCGACTACTATTGGTGCTTAATTAGAGAGAACTCTTCATCAGAACCACAAACCCAAGTCAACCCAGCGCTCATTTTCAACAAAGCAGAGAAAATAAAATCATGAGGTACGTTTGAAATTTCCCAGTTCAATGTAAACTGTTGCAACTGTAGAACTGATTGTTTCTTAGTTTGCATGATTTCACGCATATTACGCTGTACTTAAAAAATAGAAATAAACTCAAATATTACATATTTCCTTTCTGCATGCCCTCCCCCCCCCCCAAAAAAAAGTATGCGATATGAAAAAATGGAAAGCAAATTTGAATTCCGCGTACCAAAATTAGGTTTACAGACCTGCTTAAACCCATGCCGCAGAAAAAAATATTCAATTTGCAGGCCTGAGTTATTCAACATTTCAATGAGATGTGAAGCTAAGGACCATTCAAAATTACGTTTCCTTATGGTCAAGTGTCATGCCATATGGACATAGCCGTTCCATTTTCGACAGTTGGGAAAGCCAGTGAGCACAGCAGGGCCTTTGCTATGGTAACAGCCGGCATGTTGCCAGCATTACTGACGCCACATTAGCATGTGGTAATTCATTGCTTGTATTCACTCTCCGGGTTATGCTCTTGGCTTCAGCTTGCAGTTACTGTATCTTGTTTTTGCTGTGTACTGTTCATTCAATATAAATAGAACCTCCTACCCCAAGGAAAGTGCTGCTCTCCGTTTCCTATCTGTATTATTAGTTACATAATATGAGGTCACATTGTTGATGCTAGCACACATTTTCATAAATGAATTAAACAATATGGCAGTGTGTAGCAGAAATGTACATTTAATTGATTTAATTTTTGTGTATTTCTCTTACTCGCTAATTTGTTTGCTTTATTTAATTTGTGGTTAAATTTAAAAATTAACAGTGAATGCAATTACTATTTCCTATGGCCAATTTATAATACCTTTATCTGAACCTTTTGCAGCACTTCATAGTGTATGTAACAGAGGCTCAAGTAGTGGATAGCTCTATCTTTCTCCTCTCCTTTATCATTTTAGTTCTTATAGCAATCTGTAAAATTATTGCTTTTGAACTGTTTTTGTAACTATGAATAAAAACATTACTTGTTGCTATCTTTGTGTATGTAGTTTGTTTCATAATTATCACATCCTGCTGTACACACATATCAGGTAAACACGTATTGGGCATACAAGGATCACTGAAAGTTTTGAGAATGGGCAACAATAAGTAGTGGTAAGCAGCTCAGATAGCAACATGTACAAGTCTGGGTGCGCTCCAAAAATGTGCACCGTCAGCACTGCATGTGCATGTATAGCAGGTGTTGCTACGCCACACACTAGGATGGATCTCAAGCGAGAGCATTTGCATGCTATGATTTTCTATGACTTTAGAGGAGAGGAATGCATTGAAAGTCTGCATCGTGCATTTTGGGATCTTTAAGCTTCGCAATCCACTATTTATTGATGGTATGCAGAGTTTAGAAAAGGGATTCCCTCAAAGAGGAAGACCGAGCAGGACTGCCAGCTACAACAGATGAAAATGTAGTGAAAGCAGAGCGTATGTTGCAGGAAGATCGTTGCACATATAGTCAAATTCAAGAAACCCTAATATCAGTTTGGCAGGAGTGAAAACAATCCTGAAAGAAAAACTTTGTCAGGAAGCTCTGCAGTCACTTGATCCCTCATAAATGAGCAGAAACAAGCACATGTGCAATGGTGCCAGGAAATTATTGAAAAATCCAATGCAGGAAGATCTAAAAACATATTTAACATTGTAACAGGTGACAAAAGCTGGATTTACCAGTATTATCCAGAAACTGAACGGCAGTTATCAATCTGGTTATTCCCAGGAGAAGATTCCCCAACAAAAGTGAAGCAAACGAGAAGTGTTGTCGAGAAGATAATGTTTCTTCTTTTTTCAGCAACTGGACACATTGTGATGATTCTGCTTGAGAGACAAAAGACTGTTACTGCCAGATGCTACACCACAAAATGTCTGCCACAAGTGTTCAATGAACTAAGAAACAAGATCTGATCTGTGTGAAATTTTGTTGCACCATGGCAATGCCTCTGCCCACATGCACAAGAAACAACCCAATTTCTGCAGGAGTCAGATATTTGTGCCATCCTCCCTACAGTCCAGATCTAGCCCCATGCAATTTTTTCCTTTTCCCCAAAATGAAAGAAAAAATTTGAGGTCTACAATTTGAGTCACCTGAAGCTGCAGTAGCTGCTTACGAAGAATGTATCTGCACTCTCTCCAAAGAAGAATGGTGTTCAGCATTTGAAAAATGGATTGAAAGGATGAGACGGCGTATAGAATGCAGTGGAGATTATTTTGAAAAGACGCAATGATCAGATCTAAATTTTTAATATTTTATTGCGTCCATTCTCAAAACTTTTGGAGTGATCCTTGTATTGGTAGCATCATATGTAATTCAGACCCCAAATCTCAAAAAAGAGGTATATGATCTGAAGTAGTGTATATTCCTATTTGAGATGAATGTGGAATAAAACTTTTACTTAACTTGTCTTTCTGATGTTAACAATATCTAATTTTCATTAACTTACAATTAAACCTGTGTTAAGGCAAACATATTTATGTAAATATACAGCCAAAATTTTAGTTGATCCTTTGACATCTATTTTCAACAAGAGAGACAGGTTTATAAACGGAGAAAAAATACTGTCCGCTTAAAGGAGCAGTATGAAATAAACTTAAGTTGGCTTTAATCCAGCATATTTTTCAAACTATGCAGAACAATGTTTATCACATATCAACACAAAGCAATGTTCCGTGTTCCAATCCGTCAGAGGGCGATGGATTTTTTTCAGACATAAAACTCCTTAGCATGCTTCCTTTGGAAAGGAAGAAAAGTCAGTGGTCCCATGTTGTAGATTCACAGCATGTAAAAGAAGCTCAATCTGATAAAGAGGCCTCTGAGTAAAAATTTCCAGTCCTTCACACCCAATATAGAATGGGAAACAGAACCATAGTAGTTAGTGAGCATCCATAAATAAATTCAAAGCAATGTTAGCAAGTAATTGACACACTAAAGATGTTTGTTGCATCACACCCTCTGAATTGGTGATCATATTGCTCTCACACTATAGTAAATGGAAGCCAATTCAGTTTGGATGTGCATGCGTCAAATTATATTCTGTTTTCCAGTTAAAACCGTAAAACAGCACATAATAATGTTTATTTTATTTCTTTAGATCTACCGTGCTTTAATAAAGCAGTAAATGAGAAGATTGGAAAAACTAAGAGAAACACATGCACAAGTCTAAACAAACACTTCAGAAATATCAGATACAAACAAATAAATCAACCATAGTCAAACACTTCTGGGAATTAAATCACAATTTAGAACAGTCAAGCTGCTAAACCCTGTAGAACTGAGCTATGGGAAAGAATATATATCAAAAGTTTCAAACTTCGAATTATGGACTTTGAAATTCCAGCAGACAAATCGCTCAATTCACCAACCCTATTCCAGATGATGTCACAGATACCAAGGGATGGAAAAAATGCATCATTAGTTAGTCAATCAGTTGCTGAAAATGGGGCCAATAGATCTTAGAAATATGTCCTACAAGTCATTTGGTAAGAGGACCAATGCGAGTGCTCGACATCAATTCACTTTTCCCAATTTAAAAAAAGTCTTTGATTATTCATTTTACACTGAATGCCTATTGCAATGTCAAATGATATATAAATACAATGTAATCTTAACCAGCAATTAGTGGTTGTGACAGCAACAGTTGGCAATGATAACTTATCACCTTAGAAACTAAAATGCCTACAGAGATGTTACTTATTTCAGTAATCTATGGATTGCTTACGCAAAAATATTTAAGGTTCCCAACTTGGGATTGCCCATTTCTTTCTGAACACCTTGGTGTCTCAGTTGATATACACATTAAAAGAACACAGGCAAAAGGAGATGTCAGAGGATTCAATGCAGGAAAAACAGTAAGAAAGACTGACAATATCTACTGTCACTGCCAGCATAAAGGTCGAACTCAGCTGAAGATTTGAGTATAAAGACATCACCTGTAAATCTAATTGAGTGAAACTAAATTGCATACGATGACAATCCATATGAGGATTAGGCAAAAACTGGAGGGGCTGTCAGTTCTGTAGTGTTGTGTACAAGTATTCATTAAAATATGTAATTTATTAACATTTCATATTCACAATTTTTCCGCTTTCAAGCCAACTTTACCTGCTCTCTACATAAAATACGAAGGTTTAACCATATGTATCTTATCCTTTCATTCTATAGATGAATTTATAAAGTTACAAGCCAAATTGTATGCATACACAAATTAGTGACAGAAACCATGTATTCTGCAGCTTTTATAGTAATATGTTGTATATGTATAGTATTCTGGCTTGTAAATTATAAAAAAAAATGAGTATATAATAAGACGCATTGTATATATTTATCTTAGCCTATTTATGCCTTTAAACTCATATATGACATTACTGTTAATGTATGTTTTGAATTTTATACCTATTATTTAATGTTAATGATTTTTGTATGTACTTTACTTATCTAAATATGTTATCTATTTTATATATTACGTATCCGATTCCTGACATTGCTATGCATTGCACTGTAATTTTTACAGCTGACAAATAAATGAAATGGAATATTTGATAATTAATGGTTCTTATACACATGCTGTGTAGGTTAAAGCCTCTTGTACATGATCAAACTTTTTTTTTTTTCAATTCAAGAGTTTACAAGAAAAATTGTCCAATCTTTTTCAATATTTAACAAGATGTGACAAGAACTGGCAAGACTTGACAATTTCATAAATGTATATTTATACGTCTCTTTGGCAAACTTAACCTCTTCACAACACATTGATAATTGATCACATGCAAAGTAAATTACTATATTAGCATCACTATATAACAATTTGCAAAGAAATATTGTTATCTACGTAATATTACATAGCACTTTCATGTATTATAGCCCATGAAGACAGATTATAATTAAAGAATACAATGGAAATAATACGACTTGATACATTAACTAAACTATATTTTTTTTATTTTATTTAGTGCTAAGTATTACAATATATAGGATTACCTACTTAAAATTTGGCCCTGGCCACTTTAATTCAATAGACATCCATTCTGCATACAAATTGATTATACTATTATATATGTCCAATACTGCTATATTTCTATCTATCTTGATCCATTTCTTATTAACAATGCTGTTTTCTCCAAACTTCTGTCCCTTGGCATTTAAATATCACTTCTTATTCCATCATCCAACATATCTACATAATTGTTACTTATTTCCCAAATTCCTATCTTTTTTCTTTTATTTCATTTTTTAGTTCTTATCCTCCCCATACAATTCTTTGAAATATTCCATCCATTCTCCTGATTGTATACTGGGTTTTGTTACATATTTACTATATATTGATTTCATAACCTTCCATACCTCATTTACATTCGACCAAGTTTGACTCCTTTACTCAACATCTTCATTATGAAGAAGCCTATACCACCAGATACCCTCCCCTTTCCTGCTAACATATCTCCTTTTACCCCTACGTACCCAAATTACTTTACATAAATCTGATCCTCTTTTAACCATATTTCAGCTACCCCAAGGTAATCAAGTTTTGTAATTAACTGATTTAAACTCCCGCATATACACTAAACTATATAACACTGCATTAATGCATTATTGTACACTTTGGAAGTCTTGCCCAACAATTTCTCCATATGCTCTCGCTTTCATCTTGTGGTAATTCACAAAAAGTGCAGACATGGCCAGTTTTCATATAACCTAATCAGCTCATATATGACATCCCTTGACCATGTAGCCATATTTGTTTACTTTTTGCTTTCAGTCATGTTGCAGATTTTGTGATGCACTGTAAATGGTTGCACTTCATTGGCCAAAGTCATCAAATCATTGTCAAACCTTTGGTCATTTAGAGCATGTCCTTATTGGCTATCAAGACTCCCAAAGGGTTTAAAAGTATTGGAAGAAATTTGAAGTAGTGAAGTTGCTCTTGGTAAGTCTTGTAAAGCACTGATTTTGACAAAAATTTGATCGTGTACAAGGAGCTTTAGGTTAGAAAGGTAGAATCATACTGAAAAATTCAATACCATAGTCAAGATTTGTACCATGGTTTTCTGAGCAATTGCTTTAACCAACTGAGCTACCACTTGGTACAACATTAAATTCACCAACTGACTCACATTTTTCCCAGTAAACCACAAGGTGTTCTCAAATTCATTTTGAGATAACATATCCCAATGACAATCATTGTCTTAAGTACTTTAAGCCCTGGCTCTAATTGCATTTTTACGTATATACAATCTTTCCTTTCCAAGTCATTTAAATGACTATCAATGTTCTACCGTGAAAATTTCCCATTTTCATGAACTCTAACCTATTAGGTCATAATGAATAAAAATTGATGTGATACATTCACATGACTTTTTCTACCCTCTATCGTTATTAGTGGGCATACTAACTATTCTTACTAAAGCTTATTTTCCTGTTTACTACATTTTAATTCAAATAAACATTTGCAGAAATAGCTACATTACACATTTTATTATAGAAACAAAGTGAACATCGACAGTAAAATGTTTAAAAACTGGACACTATGTGCCAGCCTTAAAATTCCATACTTTTTCCATGCAATCTCGAAAAACAACTGAATGTTGACAGGATTTCAAGAGAATGGCAAAGTAATGAACAACTCGAACCATTACTAACAGATACCCAGAACTGGCTTATGCCACTCAAAAAGCACTTGAAATAAATTGTGTGTTTTAAAAAGACATCAACATTTCTGTATAGTACATTTTCATCTATCGCTTAATGTTTGCTAGTTATACAAGATTACACAAAATTCCTTCTGAATGAAAGGACTTCACAGGCTATTCCTAGAAAATTCAAGGTATACATTTTACTTGTCATGTAAATGTCTTTAATATATAGTATTTTGATCAAAATCATTACAGCCATTTTATAGAAAAAAAAATTCAAAAAACGTTTCATGTAAAGGTAGTTGGAGATAGAAGAATTTTCTTGAAAATCCCATCTTTGGAAGGTACTGAATCTAAATACCAAGTTTGGTATTTATCTGACTTAGTTTTTGAATTACACTGTTCACAGACACACACAGACATTTTTTTAAAAATGCTTTTTTTATTCAGGCAATCTCAAAACATGTATTTCCGGTGAAATCTCTGTATCAAATTTTTGGGTGGAATGCAACACCTTCTCTACCTACTATGTACATGGCAGAGAAAGTAAAAAGGAGTATATAGTGCATACTTCACTTTTTTACGTAAATCTTCTGTTTGACAAGAAATAAAACCTTTCGGATGCCTACTTAATTTTGAATACATAATAAAAGCAGAATAGAATATACTTGAGTGTCCATCTTACAGAGTATGTACTCATATTTGGTATGAATAAAACCTAGTATATTCTCAGTTTTATAAGTTCATTCTCTTCATAGTTGAGCACAATTATACACATACTTACTTCTGAGCATATGTTTATTTCTTTTCACTTGAAAGTAAATCTGAAGAGAATGATAGAATTTATGAGCTCATATAAAGCTCATGGAAATAGATATAAATATTGCCTTGATCATTCAAAAAGTTTCACAGCCCTACTGCTTCAAAAAACCATAACCTAAAGTATCACTGAAAGTCACCTTTATTAGTTACACTTACTATGTAAAAATCTAAATTCAAAATGCAGTATTTATACCTTCATTTGAAAACTGTTTCATAGTACAGTGTAAATACTCTGGTATTTGAACATTGGGTTTGATATTTTCTTTTTGCACAATTTTTTTATAGTGCTCTTGTTTTATGCCAAGCCACAACCACCATATGTGTGTATCAGACGAGATGGCAGTGACCTCAGTATTATGCCACTGCACAGAGGCAGTGCAGGACATGTCAAGGGTACGTTTATCAGCTGTGAGCTGTCTCAGTTATTGCTTTGTCTTTGTGTTGTGAAGGGTTTCGACAATACGTGTGTTGTGTGCAATTTCCTTAGAAATGTTATTCTCCTAATAGTCCACGGAAATGCCTGCCAAAAACTCACACTTGAACTACGCTGTACAATACATACGTGAAAACTGAATCATGTAGACAGTGTGTAGACAATTTCAGCAGCAGTTTCCTGGTTACCCAGTTCTGGGTAGAGACTCTGTGAGATGTTTGATCAATAAATTTAGAACAACAGGATAGATAAGCGCTAAAAAATAAAGTTTATAGGAACAATCCCCACACCATAGACGAACTTAAGGACAATATAAAAACAGAAATTATGAACATTATGCACGAAGAACTTATATGGTAATTTCATCTCAAGAATGTCTTCGCGCAGATGAACACCACTTTCAACAAAACTAACAAGTTAGTTATTACATATATGTATGTTAGTAACACTCCTGAGTAAGTAAGGCTGGAGTTATGGAACGGAAAACCTTGCAGTGTAGTAGCCTTGTGCAGAACATGCATTCACACAATCCACGGTTTTGGCATAAATCAAAGGAACTGTATGTTTTTTGCCTATCACATTAATTTTATTTATTATTTTTTGTTAATTTAATTTGCTTACAGCTATACCTTTGTGTTATTAAGTCTTATTTTCTTGAAGGGCTTCACATTGTCACCGACTTGTTAAGCTACATAGGATACTTCCAAAGCATTTTTGATGGAATGGAACCAAATGCAACAAAACAGTGTGGAAAATCTAAACCACTACCACAGGATGCCAAACATAATAAACCATTAGAGCTATATGATAAAGAGTGCAGATAACACGAGTATATGCTCATATTTAAGATGACTAGAGGAGAGTATATACTCACATGAGGTGGTAGGTTTTTATTCTTACAAACACGAGTATGCTCTCATTGAGATGAGATTATAATTACAGAGAGTGATCACTCATGATGTGTATGAATTTTGAGAAAGTACTACTTTTTACTTTCTCTACTACGTATGGTAAGTAGGGGAAGTATTGCATTCCACCCAAAAATTCGATACCGAGATTTCACCGGAAATACATGTTTTGAGACTCCCTGAATCCAAAAAAAGCATTTTTGGAAACATGTCCGTGTGTGTGTCTGTGTGTGTGTGTGTGTGTGTGTGTCTGTGAACAGCATAACTCAAAAACGAACAGTCGGATAAGCACCAAACTTGGTATTTAGGTTCAGTATCTTCCAGAGATGCGACACGAAGGTTCTCAAGAAAATCCCCCCATCTCAGACTACCCTTTACATGGAAGATTTTTCGAAAATTTTAATTTTCTCAAAAATGGCTCTAACGATTTTGATGAAACTATCATATGTTTAAGATAATGTCATGAGAAATGAAATGTATATCTCGAATTTTCTGGGAATGTCTCCAAAAGTATTCTTCATTCTGAACGACTTTTGCATAACTGGTAAACCATAAGAGATAGACAAAATTTTACTACACAAAAAATGTAGATCGCGTTAAAATACACAACTTATGTCATATACATTTCTTTTGTTGAGTGAACCATTTTCGAGATATTGCTTGTTATTTCCTTAAATTTGCCAATACTTATACTTTTTCTGAAATTCGTTATTCACTTTTTTTATGTCCTGGACATGCAAAGAGAATGGAATGTGCCACATAGCAACCAGCGTTAAAATATTTGACTATCGCTTAAAAGCTACCATATTTCCCTTGCATCTACAAGAAAATTACCAATAAGATTGATATCTCGATATCTCGATTAACATGAAGCACATGGAGAATAGGCGTTTGTAAAATTAGATTGTACAAGAGTAGAGAAAGTCATGTGAGTGTAACACATCAGATTTTTATTCATATGACCCACTGAGCTTCTGATTTAAATTCTCGCTGCTTTGATCTAACTTTTTACTTAATTCTGAGACACAAATGTTCTACACTTCACCTAAGTGTATACTACTCCTAAACCCAAGAAGGAAAACTGTAGAAATGCCCTTATGATTCTAAGTATGTGATTTATGAGTGCAAGTGGAAACCACAATATTTATTTTCTACCTATTCAGGTCTATAAGAGAGAATGCTCATGCACTTATTTTATAACTTTCTTCATCCATCCATAAAAAATGGAACTTGTCTTTAATACACCAGTCTTTTGAAATTACAAAAAATAAAAAAAAATGTTTGTACCTAGTATAAACTAACAATTAAAAAACACATTTTGTAAATTGTAAAAACAATTCTTTAGCTCTCTGTATTCACCATGCAGGTGTCATGTAACAGTAAAACAATGATTCGTTTTTAAAAATGTCTTAGTACTAAAGCAATTTGCACTCT
Organism: Deroplatys truncata; assembly: GCA_030765065.1. NCBI lineage: Eukaryota > Metazoa > Arthropoda > Insecta > Mantodea > Mantidae > Deroplatys > Deroplatys truncata. Next base: position 64,921,005 of record CM060989.1, on the reverse strand, counting down.
CTCCTTATCCAAGTTGTCTATTTAAATTATTAAAAACTTAAATCGCATGGAGTAAACTACTTCATTAAAATTACCATTCAAATATTTCAATGCTCGTTCCCCGTCTTTTCTGTTCATGAATGCTACAAAACCACAATTTCTTCCTCTGGCTTTTTCTTCATCCGATCTTGGCCACATGATCTTAATGCTGGCAAGAGGTCCATAACGGCCAAAAACTTCCATGAGTTGCTGCTCTGTAATCTATAATAATTTATTTTATTTTATATGTAAATAAAAGACAACCACATATGCTTTAGCAGATTTATGAGCTTTTCTATATAAAAGTAACACAGTGAAATGTCAATATCAGTTTAAACACTTTAAGAGTTCCAAATTATACAACTGTACAGAAACTAAGACATGCACAATATGGAACGGGTTTAGATGTCATCAGCTTAGGCAGTGATTTTAAGTATGAAGACAAATTAAAAATTACAATATCATAGCATTTCAACATTTATAACAGAATAAAATGTACCTCTACAAGGGTGGTCTGAAAAGTTTCCGACCTCAACATAAAGATGGCAGCACTCGTAAATAAAAGCTAGTGAATTTTGTTGTTCATCTGTTGACAGTTACTCAACAAAGTTTCAGTATTTGGACGCTCAGTTGTTATGTAGCAGTCGTTTGAGTGTGGTGATGTAAGTGTTTTTATGAAAATGGACAAAATCGACTATCGAGCTGTCATTAAATACTTGTTTTTGAAAGGCAATATGCCTACGCAAATCAAAAATGAGTTGGATTCTGTGTATGGGGACTCTGCACCATCATTTACCACAGTGAAATTTTGGGCAGCTGAATTTAAACGTGGCCGTAAGAGCTTGGGAGACAAACGTTCGGAATGTCCAAAAACTGTAACTACCGACAAAAACATCGCCAAAGTTCACTGAATAGTGCTAGCGACCGCCGAATTAAAGTGAGAGATATAGCAGAGGCTATGAACATGTCAAAAGAACGTGTTTGTCACATATTAAATCAACATTTACACATGAGAAAGCTGTCCGCGCATTGGGTGCCGCATTTGCTCATGTTTGACCAAAAACGTGTTCGAATGAACATTTCCAACGCTCTATTGGCGCAGTTTAGGTGCAATAAATCCGAGTTTTGGCGCCGATTAATTACTGTAGATGAAACTTGGATACACCATTATATGCCTGAAACAAAAATACAGTCCAAACAGTGGACTGCAAAGGGGGAACCAGCTCCAAAAAAAGCAAAAACTGTTTTTTCGGCTGGGAAAGTGATGGCGACTGTTTTTTGGGATAGTCATGGAACTATTTTAATCGATTATCTTAAAAAAGGAAAAACCATTACAGGAGCATACTACGCATCATTACTTGACAAGCTGAAGGCAGAACTTGTGGAAAAACGGCCACATTTGCAGAAAAAGAAAATCCTGTTTCACCAAGACAACACACAATCTCACACCTCAGCGGCTGCAGTGGCGAAAATCCACTGATTACGGTTTGAACTGCTTGACCATCTACCTTACTCACCAGATCTAGCCCCAAGCGACTTCTTTTTGTTCCCTCATCTGAAAATTGCGCTCGGAGGACAGAGAATTTCGTCAAATGAAGAGGCAATGGCTTCGTGAACAATTATTTTGCAGAGAAGAACTCCGAGTACTATTTGGACGGGTTACAGAGATGGGAGCATCGCTGGGAGAAGTGTGCAGAGTTACAAGGAGACTATGTTGAAAAATAAAATAAAAAAACATTCTGAAAAAATGTCTTGTATCTTTATTAGGTCGGAAACTTTTCAGACCACCCTCGTATCTTCATAAAACCATAATCTGAATATGGAGCAACTATGTAGGTCTTACTGAAGTCACAATAGAAGAGCAGTTAATGCACATTTTTTTTTCTCTTCACTTTTTTGCATTTTGCAACATTTAGCAATTTTGTTTTGTATAAATCAACATCTCCATTGGGGCTTACATAACAATGCCCAAGACATGCTGCCTGGTCTTGCAATACGCCATTTTGTTATGACATCAGTGCCTGCTATATACCCGCCCTCCAACTGCAGCTGCCAGGCAGCGTACACATTACAGTTGCCTTTCTCGCCTTTGTGGTGCTGAAAACTTGCAGCATTTAGTGAACTATATGGAATTTTAGCAAGCAAAAACGCACTACTCTTTTCCTTTTATGAATTAACTGCTTCTCTTTATTGTTTTCTGGTAAGTTATTGAGATTATCCTATATGTTTATCATAATTCTTATTCAAAATAAGGTAGTGTTTAATAGCTTTAAACTGATAAATGAATGGAGGTTTGTTTTCACGCGAATGTTATCACTGTAATTATGAACAAAATAAATAATATTAATGTAAAATGCAATAGTCATACCAATGAATATCTCTGCATTTAACTGCTATCTCCAGGATACATTTGGATGTTTTCTGGTTTTTGATATGGGCGAAATTTTACTTCTCGACATTTCACTGTACCTTTTAATTTATTCAGTACCTCTACATTAAATATCTGTTTTTCCACAGGCCGAAATATATAGCTCATCAATGCTTCTTAAAAGAACATTCCACTTACTATTCGCATAAAGATAAATTAGAATTGAAGTCAATGCTCTAAGGTCGGAACTGTGAAACAGCTCATTCATGCAGCATTGTAATTTAAGTGCATGATTTATATGCTAAGATTTTAAGAAAACAATAGCTGGCTTTAAATGACTTCGTGGAGATTAAATATCTTAGGCAGTCTTTTGCATTGCTAGGTTCCAAGGTTCATATCTATAAAGTTCGTTATTTTTAAGAGCTAAAATTTTGAGTGGCAGGGCCCTTAGCTCAATTGGAGAGCACCTGTTTGCTGTGTGAGGGGTCCCGGGGTCGATTCCCAGCTGGGGTGGAGATTTTACTCTAGTTAAGATATTCCCTCTTCTCACCAGAGTCTGGAAGTATGAATGAGAGAGTGAATGTGTGTGATCTAATGTACAAAACCCAAAGAAAAAACAAATCCAATGACACAACAGCTGTATATGAGTTAAGATCATTACTGATAGGTAATATGTTCCAAAGGTGAAAGGTCACCAATATGACCACTGCAATTAAAGGAAGGGTATAGATTTAAAAAAGAGAGAGAATGTAGCTACTATAAACAGTAATTTACAGTGATGTGTTTTTGACTTTACCTAAGGTGAGCCAGAAGTAGTTACACTAAAATAATTTTTAAGTTTACTACATAACATGTTTCGGGAAACGTTTGGCCATCCTCAGAAAGTGTCCGACTGGACTGTGTTGCTGTTTTCATTGTGCTGATTGTCCATTGTGGTGGTGAAGTGTACTTAGAGGGGACTTGGTGGTGGCAAATCAAAATTCATTAGTGTGGGTTGTGTTTTAAAATGAAGATCTTCTCCCATGTGTCTAGTTCTGTTGCATATTTGGCTGATTTGGTTAGTGTGATGTTTGGTTTGATGTTGTGGTTGGATCCAGAAATGGGTGAGACTGCAGATTTGCCCATTTGTTTGTATTTTATGCATCTCATATGCCTATTACTTATTACTTTTTTATTACTTCAGGAATCTCCAAAACAGTTAGGAGTTCCTTTGGCACATGGGTTCAGGGTGCACTGAAATTGTGTTTGCCACTCACTACTCCCTACATTTTAAAGAAACTGTTAAAACATTAACTTCCAGTGTAGTTGTGGAAGTGGCTGTATAAAAGCCTATTTTTCTCCACGCTTCTCACTAATTTTCCTCTCCCTATTTCCTTAAATTAAGCTTTTCTTTGACCCAGATGTTAAGACTAGATTTTGTGCCCATTAAGGGCACTGAGAAGTAAATTTCCATGAAAATACACATTTTTTGTTTTCTATTCTAAAGAAAAGTATAACTCCTTACCTTCACAATGAGATAGATATATAAACCATAAAAGCAAATAAACTACATATAGGAATAAAGTAAAATATTTTGTTACTTTGAGGCGCAAACCTCTGACCATATCATATCACAATACCTTAAACTGCTTGGCCATTCGAACACATAGTTGCAGCATTAACTCAGTAATGTCGTGAAATAAAAGCGTGAAATGCATATATCTGCATTCAATTGAAACCCATCAGCATCTAACCATGCCGTCAAATCACTTCCCCTCCCCATCCTTTACTGCAGTTTCTCTTGAATGCAGAACATGCATTTTACTGGAATTCGATCCTACGATCCTAGGTTTTTATACACTGCCGTTTGTGAAAATTGCAACACCAAGAAAGAATTTCTCAAATAACTCCAAACTTGGTGGAAGTGTGTGCAAGTAATAAGTGATTAGGTTTGCAGAGAGATGGGGTACACATAGACCGAGCAGAGCCCTCTCATGTCGGTCCCACAAGGTCAATGTTGCACCCAGTATAGTCAGTGCAGAGCTGTCAAACAAGGGGAAACAATAAAGTGCCAGCATGCCTCGTTGACGTCAAAGGGAGCCATATCGGCATGTGAGTTCGAATGGGGCAGAATGATCGGTCTCCGGGAAGCAGGTTTGCCATATTGTGACATTTTGGTTCGTACAGGGCATGCTGCTACGACAGTGATGCGTGTGTAGCAGCAGTGGATAGATTAAGGTCATATACAGCGAAGAGCGGGTACTGGACCACAGAACATGACCACAGCATGGGATGATCATCTTCTCCACATGGCCATAACAGAACGTAAAGCTTCATCCACAGTGTTAGCTCGACTCTGGAGCACTGTAACAGGTGTGAACTTGCCTGCATCAACGGTTCGCCATCTGCTGCAGGTTGGACTGGTTGCATGCATGCCATTACATCGGTTTCCATTGTCCAGAAACCACAAGCTCCTCCGACTGCAATGGGCACGTGAACACCATCTCTGGGGTGCTGAGTGGCAAAATGTAGTCTTTTTGGACGAGTCTCACTTCAACGTGCCCTACAGTGATGGCAGCATGTGTCCGGCAGTACCATGGTGAGCGCAACCTGGAGGGCTGCATTGTTGAGTGGCATAGCGGACAAACACCAGGTGTGATGGTTTGGGGTGCCAACCGATCTCACCTCCTACAAAATGAGGGCACTTTGAACAGCAACCGGTACCTGATGGTGGTTGCAGAGCCTGAGGTACTCCCCCTGCTTCAGGCATCTCCACAGGTCACATTTCAACAGGATGATGCCCGGCCTCATATTGCAAGGAATGTACAAGTCTTCTTCGAAGAGCGACGGGTACCATTGCTTCCCTGGCCTGCATATTCACCTGACATGTTGCCCATCGAACATGTCTGGGATATGCTTGGTCGGCACTTGGTGCGTCACGGTCATCCAGTAACCAGTGTCATGGATTTGTGGGCTCGAATACAAACTGTCCGGAGGGAAATACGTCAGAAACTTATTCAGAACCTTTTTGATTCAATGCCATGGCGTATAGCAGCTCTAATTGCAGCGCATGGAGGTCACACCAAATACTGAATATTAGGGCTCAAAGGTCATGTATAGATTTGAAAAGTTTATCATTTGCTACTTGTCATGTAGCTAACCTGTGGTATTAAATTCATTGAATTCATGCATTTTCTTCTTGATGTTGCAATTTTCACAAACGGCAGTGTATGTTAGCTGCTCCTATCATGCCTTAGACCACACGGGCATAAATCCTGATGTCAAAGCCAAGTATTCATTCATTATCTGTTTACCCTCCTCTTATGTAGGACTTACACCCCCCAGGACTTACAGGCAGGTGCCTGGGGTCAGAGGCCCGTCGAGGAGCAGACACTCATGGATCAGACAGAACATCCAGGATGGGTGATCAGCCCAATGCCTGGTATGGGATGAAGGAAGTAGATGAAACAAAATGTGGGTGAAATGGATGAAAGGAAAGGTGATGATGGAGCAGTTGGTGGAATGAATGGCGGGGAACCCGGAGAAAACCCACCCAGACGCCGCTTCGTCCACCACAAATCCCACATGGAGGTCCCTGGGATTGAACCCGGGCCGCCTCGGTGGGAGGCGAGCGGTCTAACCACTCGGCCACGGCGCCGCCTCAAAGACAAGTAGCTTTCAGTTATTTAAGAGTTAGCAGTATTTAAAAAAGCTGCACAGGACGCCATATGTCCGTATCAGTGAAGGGGTTAAATACGGTGGCACAAGGACTCGCCTCCCCATCTTCAATAAGTTTGAATATTTCTTTTGCTTAGAATTTAACTAGCTTGGGGCAAAAACTTTCAGAATAGGTGTGTATGATAGTGTAATTCGTTTTAATGAAGGATGTAGTGGTAGGCTTAAAGTTATTAAAAAATCTTGAATCCCTCATTGCTGTCCATGATACTTTTGTTAACTACTACACGAGTCTACTATATATATGGTAGTTAAATTATATTCGAATCCACTTGCGGCCACTCTCTACTGCGCAGGACAAACGGCAGTCACCGGGGAAATTACACCAGCAGAGACGGACTAAAATCCTTACCTTATAATAGATGCTGGAAATGTCAACCTTCTGCTCTCAAACAGGCAGCATATCTCATTTAAATATTCTCGCTTATTCTCCAAAGCTCAGCAGGAGTTCTTGTAATTGGTGCCGCTTTGGAGTGTTTGCCTCAAAAATCACTGAAAAAACTAGCACAGCAAACAGTTGTATCTTGATCTTCTGCGAGAAATGCTACATGTCTGTTGAAACTGAAGCCCTATCGCTACACACGAGCAAGCGTTAAAGCTAAATGATCCCGCTAGACGTGTGAATTATTGAAGCTGGTTTTTCCTATCTGTAGAAAGGGGTTTAATTGACCCACAGCGTTTGTTTTTCACTGATGAATCTTGGTTTCATCTAAGTGGACGTGTGAATGCTCATAACAGTCGATACTGGGCTTCAGAAAAACCTGTGCTTCAGGATGAAACGCCTCATTATGATCAGAAAGTTGGAGTGTGTTGTGCAATAAGTGCTAGAAGAAAAATAGGGTCCATATTCTTTGATGAAACAAAAATGCAGAGCGATATCAGAGGTTAATTCTGAGGCCATTTTGCAATCGCTTGACAGAAAGAAAAATCGTATGGTTGGTTCCAGCAAGATTCTGCAACAGCACATATGGCTGCTGAATCATTACATGCAATAAGAGAGGTGTTTGATAACAGAATAATTAGTGTTGATTTGTGGCCCCCTTGTTCTCCTGACCTAACGAGTTGTGATTTTTATTTATGGGGTTCTTAAAAGACAAAGTGTCTTGCACACTACAGGAACTTAGAGAAAACATTGTACAAGAAATCGCAAGAATTCCTGCTGCTGAGCTTCGGAGAGCGAGCGAGAATATGTACATGAGATATGCTGCCTGTTTGAGAGCAGAAGGTCAATATTTCCAGTATCTATTATAAGGTAAGGATTTTAGTCTGCCTCTGCTGGCTGCCTCGCACAGTAGAGAGAGGCTGCGAGTGGGTTCGAATATAATTTAACTACCCTATATGTGTATTTCTGCATGGATTTCAAACTTAATGCCATGCTCCCCCCCCCCAAAAAAATGTTTAATATAAACATCCTTCTATTCCTTTAATGCCATACACCTGAAGTAGCCTTTAAGCAACTTCACTCATTTTTTAATCATGCTCAAAGCGGACTGCTAAGAATGTCCATGAATTAACAGTATGGGTGGATATATCACATTTTTTTTTTTTTAAATGTATGCCTTGAGTTTCAATTTCCAATGGAAATAAATATATATTACAGATTCATCCTTCAGCTACAAGAGGTACCACAAACAACTTTGATGGATTCAGACACCACCATTAGCTTAGAGCAATTGATGATTCCAGCAATACTTCAATGAATAAAAATGAGTTGTATATAACATACTTATCCAAATACAAGACAAGCCTCATTTTCCTGAACCTAATTTTGGAATTTAGCAGTTGTAAAATGCATGTAATGGGTGGAGCAGAACAGCAAGAATGACAGCACAGAAATGTAAATCTGCCTTTTACTGTGAGAACATTGTATGCCAATTTAATATTAAATCTACAAATGCAGGAAGAAAATCCTTCAATTTCTATATTACCCTTAAAACAAAGCTTTTTGCCAAAAAGAAACCTTATGAACTCTCTCGCTGTCTTGGTAATTCGCTAACTTTACGATACAAATGATCTGGCTGATATGCCATAACCTTCACAGCAATCTTTCACATTTCTGCATGCTTCTCCACTGCCAACACCCTTCCATTCCCACAAAATTTGAAAGTTACTTTTTCCTGCACATTGATAGGAAAACCTTTATAATGAATGCATGACAACCATGGTTTTTACAACTAAAATTTTGGGAAAAACATTGTCTTGTATTCGGATAAATATGGTACTTCACTTTTCCAGGGAATATTATGTTTGATAAGAATAAAACCTTTCGAGTACCTACTTAATTTTGAGTACATACTCAAGTAATGAAAAATCTATCCAACTAACCCAGGATACAAAACAGTCTAGGAACACTTACATGATTAATGAAGCATTATGGTGAAGGAGTGCAGATAACATGAGTATATGCTCATATTTAAAAGATGGCTATGGAGATGAGTATATACACAGTCCAGTCATAAATAAGTTCTGTCCTGTATGTTTCTAGCTTTAAAACTTAAAAATAAATGATTTAATGTTATTGATACAAGTTACCATGGTAGCAGAGTTATTATTCTTTGTGTAGTTTCTGAGGCAGTATTTTAATGCCTAAATAATATTAATTGTGTTTTATTATAATTAAATTCAATAACAGCCCACCTTAAAAACAATATGTATATAATTATTATTTAAATTGTATGTAAGTCATTGCAAACACTTATTTTTTATTGTAAACGTATTTACTAATGTTATGTAAATCTTTATATACTCTAATAGTGCAAAAAACTGTGAGAATAATATGTTTTAGGATGTTAATAATGAGGTAATAATGTAATTTTTGTGACAATGTGTCTGGAGTTTTAAAAGTACTGGTCATGAAAAGATCGGTAATAACGTAATTTCGCTTACAGTTTGGAATTAGCCAATCAAAAGTAAAGAAAAGTTTTAGTTTGAATACTTAAATTCTATTGGACTAGAATTAGCCAATAAGAGACTGGCATTACCAAAGCCATAAGGTTTTTACCGTTGAATTTAGTCAGTCGCGGGTAAGATGTTGTAGAGTACAGATGGTAAAAATTATGTTCTCCGCTAGAATGTATAAAGTGCTCATAGTTTTCTTTTATAAAGTGTTATGTTTTATAAATGTGCAAGTATAAAGAGAAATAAAAAGAAGTGAAATTAAAAAGTAAATTCTGTGACGTCTTTTAATTTTTGTCTTAACACAACCTGAAAAGAACTTATGTTTCTATAGTGTGACTGAAACAGCCGAGGCAAATTTAAATAATATTACGTAAAACAAGCATCATCTTTACTACAAAGTTTAGCGTCTCAAGCATCAAACAACATCAAAGTGTATCTTAAAAACGTTGGGTTAAATACTTTTTTTCAAAGTGAAGCACATACGTGGGGCTTCTATCATCTCACATTCAGCATCCAGCTAAATAACTTCAAAGTTGGCAACAAATACAACGAGGCTCAATAAGATTCTCAAAGTGGCGTACAACTGTGGGGCAAACTCCTCCAAACTACATAACCAATAAACTACCGCAAATTGACGCCTCAACGTGGAACTAAAATATTAACTCCTGCAAATTTGGCACCTCAACGTAGAGCCACCAACGTAACTCCCGCATTTCCTACATCAACCAATAAACGTGGAATGGGGTGTAAATGAAAACAGAATTGCAGTGATTACTCTCTATAAGTGTGGTAAGAAACCTACTGAAATTTGTTTACCAAACTCTCAAGAGATTTGTTGAATCTTATTGAAGACTTACCAAGACCTGGCAGACCATGTACCATAAGGACTTCAGGAGTGGTCAAAGCAGTAAGAGAACAAATACATCGAAGCCCACTCTGGAAGCAAATAATAATGGCCTGAGAGTTAAATGTAGCTGCCAAATCCAGGTCTCGGATTATCAGAGAAGACCTTCATATGAGAGCTTATCAACGGTCAGTGTGACATTTGTTAACCTCGAACCTAAAGAAGATCAGGTATGAAAGATCAAAGAGGTTCTTACAGTGGCATGGTCATGAAAATTTCCTCTTTACAGATGAGAACATTTTCACAGTAAAGGAGAAGTACAATAAGCAAAATGATAAAATATAAGTAGAGCTCAGAAGAAGCTAAAATATCAGTCCCCCATGTCAGAGAGGGAACCACCCAGCATCAGTTTGGTGGGCATATCTCATCAAGGAGTACCATCTCTCCATTTCTGCAAACAAGGAGTTAAAACAGGAGCCAGACAGTACAAAGAGGACATCCTAGAGAGTATTGTAAAGCCTTGAACAACACACTCTTCAATGGAAGCCACTGGGTCTTTCAGCAAGACTCAGCCCCAGCTCACAAGCCTAGAACAGCTCAAGCATGGCTCAGGGACAATGTTCCAGAATTCATTGCAGCAAAACAACGGACCTCTGGCAGCCCAGACCTGAACCCACTGGACTATAGGCTTTGGGATATCTTGGAGAGTAAGGCCTGTGCTAAACCTCACTCCAGTTTGGCATCTCTAAACCAAGATCTCGTAAACGCAGTGCAGGAAATTCCTCTAGATGTCATCCATGCTGCAGTAGCAGACTGGCCTAACAGATTAAGGTCCTGTGCAAAGACAAGAGGTGACCATTTTGAATGACTTATAGTGTAAGAAATCTTCATTGGTCCCTGAATTAAAATATACAGCAGAATCTCGTTAGTACGTTTTTGCAAGGACCTAAGGGTTTGGACGTCATAGGCGGGAAAACGTGTTAACGAAAATGCAAAATCTGCAATTTAAGAACATAGGTAATAAAAATCTAATAATTACTACGTCTCCATGGGCAATTTAAATCGATTTTGAGTACAATTTCATACTGAATACGATCCGCGTTTCCATGTTAAATTCAATAAGTTTAAATGGATTTGGATACATGTTAAATTCAATATGTTTAAATGGATTTGGATACATGTTAAATTCAATATGTTTAAATGGATTTGGATACACAAAGCCTGAGAATAAATAATTCAAGTTTTTATTTTGGTCAACTTGGATTTTTTAGGCTATGAATGTTTTTGAGAAAATAAATTGCGAATTGTGGAAGCGGCAATAGTGGTTTTACTGTGTGCTTTATTACACACGTGATAACAATTTCTGCTAAAAAAGAAAAAATTATGAGCGTGCATCGTGTTACGAGTACAATAGACGATATTATCTTTGGTGTATACAAGACGATTTGAATACGAAGGTGTTTCCATGCAACAAATTTCGTTCCGGTCTTCTTCTGATCCTATTTTCCAAGAGAAAAGTTTTGTTTTAGTATTTTTCCCTTCTTTAAAAGCAGTTTCAATCAATTTAGGTTTGCTAACAATGTTTAAGGTTGACGGAGGAATGTTTAACTTCCGCACTATATCGACATGTTTTATATTTGGATTGTGATTACATCCAGGATTTTCAGTTTTTCACTGTTGGTTATTTACCTACTACACTTTCTTTTTTCATTGTAAATGAAAAGTTAAAATACAATCTACGGTTGTTTGGTCATCACTCAACATTAGAAACTATTGTTAGCGTTTACCGCGTTTACCACGCCAAGGTAAAGCATTCTCTATCCCGCCCACAGAAATCGTGTCACACAAATATTTAAATGCATGTATGTGATTGGCTGCCGATTTCCACCCCGTGACCAAGGATTGACCAAAGTAGCAAATGAGGACGTCAAACTATGAACGTGTTAAACGCCTACTCCCACTGTACCGATCAAGGATTGGCCAAAACAGCGAATGAGGACGTCAAACTTCAAACATAGTAAGCGGGACCGGGAAAACGCACTAAGCAAACATTATATATTATATTTGGTGATTTGGTACCGGGACTTTTATAATTCAACGTAATACACGGGAAAACGTGTTAATGAGGAACGTGCTAACGAGATTCCACTGTATATGCTATTTCTTTTTGTGTCCTTTATTTTAAGACATATCGCTTCTTAATCATAGGATAGAACTTATGACTGGACTATGTACTTGTGTTAAGGTAGTAAGTTTTTATTCTTATGAAAATGCATATATTCTCACTGAGTTGAGTATATAATCATAAAAAGTGTTCATGATTATAGGATAAACTTTGAGAAAGCACTTCTTGCTGCTGCTATCATTTATATGATTAAATAGCTCATAAAACAGGTTTTGCAGTTTCTATTGGTATGCACAATCCAAGATGCCAAGTTCAATCCACTAAAAATTTCCTAGTTATTTTTTTAAAATAGCAGTAATTAGTGCAGCATTTGTTTAAAGCTAAAATAAATGGAAATGAACTGTGAGAAACAAGAAAGATAATTCATTGTTACCTCACATACATTCAAATCTAAATGACAGACTGAAGTTTATGCAATTTATTAGATTTTATTTGATTTTGCAGTGACAGTTTACCCAAATGAGAGGCCCAGATCAAATTTCTGCAGACACTTGTATATATTGCAAATTGTCTTATTAGGTAATAAATGTATGAATTTTAACTCCCATATCCAAAATCCTAAAATGAAGCAACTAGAACAAATTCATCGCTTAAGTAAAAATTTCAAAATTACCTTAGGATTGAGATTTCCCAAATAAAGATTAGTGGTAGTTGGATCACCATTGTCGTAAGAGCCATATTTGGAATCATCAGCAGCTTTGTAAAGATAATACATGAATTAGAAATTAAGACAAAACAGTAACAAATAAAAAACAAAAAATCATCATCTAGAAATGAGTTTAAACAAGGAATTGACATTACTTCTGCCTTACTTCCTTTCGGCACACATAAAACTCTTAATTTAAAAATATTCTTTTATATTTATCTCAGAAGAATTAAAGCCAATCACCATGTTATGAATTCCTCATTTAAACCTGCAACAAAATTACCTGCTTTAACAGTCTGAGCACCATCTTCCATTGTGGTCTTGATGGCCCCTTTGTATTTATGCCTTTCTTCACGCTCTTCCTGAATACTACAACAGATTTATACACATATTAAAAATAATTCTGCACCTATTGTCATTTAACTAGTATGTATAATATCAAAAGATACGTACAGCTTAAGTTCTTCCTTAAACAATTCCAAATTGCTTTTCTTTTTTTCTCTGTCTCGTTTTTTTCCAGGACGATCAGGTTTGCGGTCTCCCAGTAGTCTGGCATATTCCTGAGCTCGCTCAGCTGTGGTTAACTTATCTGCCAATTCTGTTAATCGTGACTGTGGCTTATAAAGCTTTCCTTTCTCACGTGTGTCTTCCTCTGAAAAAAAAAGAAAGTTGTGTATAAGAAAGATATCTTTTAACATCATGCTTAAACTACCTTAGTAGCAACCATTTGTATTTCAATTAAGATTCCAATGTTGATTGACTTTATTTCTGTAAGAATTTACATATCATAGCCACCACTCATCTTATTTACATAAGTTTGTTTCAAGTTAATTTTACAGGAGAATTATCCAACACACAATTTTATATTTTTAATATATGCATTTTATTGCATTTACAACAATAATATGAAACTCCGAACATTTTTCCAAAGGCTGTCATAGTATACAGAGGGTTGCTCCACCTGAGCTCGGATGATCTTGAATCGCCCTCTCACTCCTGTCATTGGTCAAACTGCTTATGTTTATTATTGCATCAGTTCACTGCAAGTGCCAGTTGTCTGCTGGGCCAGTCTGAGGCAAAGTTTACTCGTAATGGCTTCAACAATCGCTGACTTGTGGCAGGGGTACATTGTTGAGCTTTTTGATGCCGGTTACAGCCTTTCAATGATAGTGGAAAGGTGCAAACAAGGTCTTACCATGAGTAAGCTGTTAAAATTAAATTGAGTTTTATTTATGGACGCTGTTTAACTACTGTGGTCCTTAGCGTCCCATTCTATATTGGGCGTGAAAGACCGGTAATTTTGCTCAGAGGCCTGTTTATCAGGCTTGAGGTTCTTTAACATACCGTAAATCTATGACACGGGACCACCGGCTTTACTTCCCTTCCGAAGGAAACCATGCTAAGGATTTTTACGCCCGAAAAAATCCATCGCCCTCTGCCGGGTTTGAACCCGCGACCTTGGGAACTAGAAGCTAGCATGGTACCACTAGTCCACGGAGGACAACTAAGTTGTGTATGGGGCGTATAACACAGTTGCATAAAAATGGATTCCCACCTGAGGCTCAGTGAACACAATCCTAGCAAGAAAAAGGCCACAACCAACACTACCTATACCCCCGCCGGTGTAACGTTGCACTTGACAGCTAACGTTTAAGTTGGTACACTCGCGAAAAAACAGATGAAAAGCTTCAACCGTTTGACTTCCTAAGCCAATCACAAGGCAGCATTCCGGATGGTCGATGACAAAGCGGAACCGGAACTAGAATCGGCTCTGTTGCCGGATGTAACTATTCCCAACCACATGCTTCAGTTTGTGAATCTCTAGCAGAGCGTCGAGTTGTTCTTTGCAAGCTACATTGTTATTTAGATTTGTGGTTATTGTTTGATAGTTTTGTTATTGTTCGTTTACACATATATTTATTTATTTATTTATATTTATCTATTTTATATATATTTCATTCATATTATTTATTTAAACAAAACTTAAGTGCGACAATGTCGGAAAAACGACGCCGATCGCCGAGTGATGATTCACGAAGTGAAAATCCTTTGCGCCGAGGTGTGCCACTTAATAGTCAGGCATTGGAACTATTAAGGAGAACCCGGGAGTTCTTTGAACAGGAAAAGGAGTACGTGAAGCTTCACAGAAATCCCTCTATTCCTGCTGATAAAGCCGTACAACGAACTGCAGCAGCTCTTGAATTAAGCACGAGAACTGTTATTGACAAAGGAGTGAAACTCCAAGAGAGAGAGGACAAAATTCCTGAACCATCTGGAACGCAACAGGTATTTCTATCAACTCCAGGGAAGAAAAGAAAGCAGCCTCGTCCAGTCACAAATCTTGATGCTTTCCAATTAGACGCCATACGTAGACATTTATGCCTATTATCATAGAAAGGAGTATCCGACCATACCAAAGCTTCTTATATCGTTTAGAGAAGCAGAGCTGTTCACTGGGGGCAAAACGGTGCTGAAGGATATTGGCTTTCGGTACAAAAAACTGAATGGAAGGAAAGTGCTGCTGGAAAAGACACACATTGTAGTGGCGCGAAGCGTGTTTTTGCACAAAATTTTCAACGGGGATTTGGATGGAATGAGCCATTGCAGTTTTAAATGGGTGAGTGAAAATAACTTTGTTATAGCATGCTTATAATTTGTTTTATTTCTCCTCATTGTAGCAGGAAGTTTGTATTATTTTGTTTCCATATTGTCAAAAGTGCGTAATTTATTCTACATATGCTGCAATGTTTATGCAGAGTTATTTTCACTTAACAATAATAATACGAAATAGTTATTATTCATTGACGTTCGCTACTTACGTACACTTTTTGTATGCGGCTTAGACACGATAGAAATGAGAACAATCAGCTGTTGTTGTTTACTAGCCACTCTGGCAACTCGCAACCACGATGTAGCCAACCTTATGCGAAGCTACACGAACTGTCAAGTGCAACGTTACAGCGGCGGGGGTATAGAGCAGTAGCAGCTAAGGTGAGTGCAACAGTGACTCAAGAAAACCCACCAACCCAAAAAAGCATTTCCAGCCACATTGAAATATCCAAAGGGACTGTCTATTGGATAATATACAGTAATTTGGGTCTAAAACGGCACCATAAAGCAGAGAACGCTTCACCAATACAAGAAAACTCTATGACCACCACCTGGCAAGTGATAAGTGGCAATGGGTGGTTTCTTTAGCTGAAGCAAGGGTTTATCTAGGTGGCAAAAAAACCCTGAGTCATTTATTACCATCAAGCGGATCAAAAGGGGCACTCCAACTTTATTCGGGAGAACCAGGAAAAGTTTTCCAAGGGATTCATGGTGGTTGTAGGTTATTGCTCTTGTGGGAAACTCTGCAATTGCAGAGTTGCCAACAATGTAAAAATTAATGCAGCTTACTATCAAAGGAATGTTATGGACCCAATTTGTTATGAAGAGATTCCTCAGTTGCATGGTGAGGATGCCCCAAATGTTATCCAGTTACACTTCTCGGTCCTCCTGGCATTACTACCACCAGAAAGCTATGGAAATGGGTGTCAAATGGATCCCTGTGAAGTCACCAGATGCCTCGCCAATGAATTTTTGCGGATTTGGTCTGCTGAAAATGCACCTTGCTTCTCGGCATCCCACCACAATTGAAGGACTCTGGAAAGTCTCCCAGGAGGAGTGGGCTAACATCACCCTTCCTGTTCTTAAACGCAGCCTTCAATGGAAATTGCGCCGCAGAGCCATAGTTAAAGCCTGTGGAAATCACATTGAACACAATAGGTGGTGGCAAAAGGGAATCTCGCCATGAAAAAAAAACAAGCAAAAACGTCCGAGCTTAAATGGGGCAAACCTCCATATAACATTGTTAGGACTAATAGCACCACTGCTGTTCAAGGAATAAAACTCATGCACTAACTTTTTAAAACAAATACTGTGCTATGATCCACAAACATACAGAAACAGCAAGGAAAGATCAGCAACAGAAAAAGCTTACACTGTCACAATTGCTGTTTCCAAACATGGTAAAATAGTAACATTGTGTATGAGGTCATATGGGAAGTCGTGAGCAACCCTTTGTTACAACTGCAATTCTAACAATGTAATTACACTCACATGACTTTCTCTACTCTTGTACAAACGCTTATTCTCCATATGCTTCATGTTAATCGAGATGTTAACCTTAATGCTAATTTTCTTGTTGGTGCAAGGGGAATTGGTAGGCTTTAAGCGATAGTCAAATCTTTTAAGAGCTGGTTGCTATGTGGAGTATTCCATTCTCTTTGCATTACCAGGACAAAAAAAAATGAATAACGAATTTGAGAAAAAGTATAAGTATTGGAAAATTTAAGGGAATAACAAGCAATATCTCGAAAATGGTTCACTCAACAAAAAAAATGTATATGACATAAATTGTGTATTTTAACGCAATCTACATTTTTTGTGTAGTAAAATTTTGTCTATCTCTTATGGTTTACCAGTTATGCAAAAGTCGTTCACAATGAAGAATACTTTTGGAGACATTCCCAGAAATTTTGAGATGTACATTTTATTTGTCATGAAAGTATCTTAAACATATGATATTGTAATCAAAATCGTTAGAGCCATTTTTGAGAAAATTAAATTTTTCGGAAAATGTTCCATGTAAAGGGTAATCTGGGGTGGGGGATTTTCTTGAAAACCTTCGTGTCGCATCTTTGGAAGATACTGAACCTAAATACCAAGTTTGGTATTTATCCGACTGTTCGTTTCTGAGTTATGCTCTTCACAGACACACAGACGGACATGTTTCCAAAAATGCCTTTTTTGGATCCAGGGGGTCTCAAAACATGTATTTCCGGTGAAATCTCGGTATCAAATTTTTGGGTGGAATACAATACTTCCCCTACTTACTATACATAGTAGAGAAAGTAAAAATGACTGCATTATCATAATTTACAGACACTACACTGTGCGGTGGCCATTGTGACATTTAGCTTCTATCACATGACCACTGGTAATATTTTCAAAATGGTCGACATCAATGTTTCATTTCTATAGTTGAATTCCTTGTTAAAGAAGAAAAATCTACTGCTGAAAATCACTGCACACTTCAGCATGTATATGGAGATGTATGCATGGGTGCCAGAAGTGTTATGAAATGAGTGAAACACCAGCATTCAAGATGATCCTTGTAGCGGTCGCCCTCGAACTGCCTTCATGGTACACAACAAGGAAAGACTTGACGAGTTCATTAATGAAGACAGAAATGTCACTGTGAATTACAATGCAACAAAACTTGCAATAGGACATAGAATAGTGCAGGAAATGATTCAAAGCTTGGGTTATCGAAACATTTGTGCCCATCGGGTCCCACGTTTATTGACCAAAGACCATAAAATTCCGAGAAGAACCATCACCCTGAGGCAGTATTTTTAATAACTGAATAGTTTCAATTGTATTATATAATATGTAATTTCAATAACAGCCCGCCTTGAAACAATATGTATGTAATAATTTATAAAAATCTATGTAACAGTCATTGCAAATGCTTATATTATTGTAAACATGTTCAAAAATGTTATGTGAATACATTACGTAATTTAATAATGTAAGAGCTGTGAGAATAATAAGTTTAACGTTGCTAACAATGAGGTAATAATGAGGTAATCTTGAGTTTGAGAGTTTGAATGCTACTAGTCATTATTAGAGCAACGATAATGTAAATGCAGTGACAGTTTAAAATTAGCCAATCAACAGCCAGAAAAAGCTTTAATTAAATGCAGGTATTCTATTGGACTAGGATTAACCAATCAGAGACTTGAAATACAGAAGCTTATGGATTTATATGGTTGAAATATGTTCAGTTGTTGCCGAACCTTGGTAGTGACCGGATGGAAGATGTGTTCTCTAAAGAAATATTACGTATTCGTGTGTAACGAAAATTAAATATACGGGTTAACTAAGTGCAAGTATCAAGTAAAAGAATCTCACAGCCCCTAATATCAGTGTAGTGCTATTTAATTTGTGCCAAGGATTAACAAAAATAAGTGAATTTAAACTTAAAATCTGTGTAAGCCTACATTCTTGTCGTACCACGCCCTGCCTAAGAGATACACGACTCTAAAACAAGACTGACGCAGCCGAGGAAAACATAAACATAAATACTATCTATAGAACCAGTTTAATAACAAAGTTAAATATTATATTGTAAAACTTGGAGTGTAATAAAAAAAAATACATCTTCAAATCAACTTCTCATACGTAGCAGCATATTGCGTAACAACAGTAGCTATTACGTAATCAACAACTTCAAACCAATGCCCAAAACGTGTTGCAAACTTCTTAAACAAAGTAAACTGCAAGAACAACACTTCAAGTTAGCTTCCCAAGTGTGAGGCTAAACACCTATCTCAAGTTGGCTCCCATACATGGGGCAGTTAAACTAAAGCAACTACTATAGTATTTCAACCCAAAGCCTTCTTCTGAGATTTCAAAAGATGGTTTTTTGACAAGTATTGTGACAAGTAATGGAAGCTGGGCCCATCATGAGCCTGAAACAAAATCCTAGGATATGGAATGGCACCATTTGGGCATACAGAAAGTGATGCATCAGTCTCTTCAGGCAAATTCTACCACAAGGGAATTTTCAAACTTACAGAACAGTGGGAAAATGTATGCATAGAAATGGAAACCATGTTGAAAGTAACAGAAAAAAACTGTAGGTTAAGAATGAAGAATAGGTCTGTCTAAAACATAAAAGTTCAAATTCAAAATAGGTTACTCGTGACTTTCAGTATGACACTCTAAAGTTAAAGAAATGGCACTGATCGTCAACAGCTTCATCTATGAAATTTCTCACTAGTGCCCAAAATATCACCTATATATTTTCCAGCACATTTTCTTCCAATTAAGGTGTACAGCAAATCTACTGCATCAATGCTGGATGCAATAACAATAATTACATGCATATTCAAGTTTGTTCATAACTAATTACGATGATTAGCACAGTAGAATGAAAGATAACTTTGAAAATAACCACTGGAATTTCAACAGTGGCAGTCCTGCTGAGACACCACGCAACAGAAATATATATTGTTGCTTACCATGTGCTAGTTATATATCTATTTTATATAATGGCTAAACCTTAGATTTTTAGATGCTTAAAACCATTTTTAGGCACCTAAAATCGATTCTAAGATTATCAAAATAGGTACTATACCCACGCCGCTGTATCTTTGCACTTGACAGTTCGTGTGGCTTCGCATAAGGTTGGCTACATTGTGGTTGCGACATTGCCAGAGTGGCTAGTAAACAACAACAGCTGATTTGCCTGTGTGTCTAAGCCGCATACAAAAAAGTGTACGTAAGTAGCGAATATCAATGAATAATAACTATTTTGTATTATTGTTAATTGAAAATAAACGATATAAGCAGCTTTGGTATGGTCGGATACTCCTTTCTATGATAATAGGCATAAATGTGTCTACGTCTGGCGTCTAATTGGAAAGCATCAAGATTTGTGACTGGACAAGGCTGCTTTCTTTTCTTCCCTGGAGTTGATAGAAATACCTGTTGCATTCCAGATGGTTCAGGAATTTTGTCCTCTCTCTCTTGGAGTTTCACTCCTTTGTGAATAACAGTTCTCGTGCTTAATTCAAGAGCTGCTGCAGTTCGTTGTACGGCTTTATCAGCAGGAATAGAGGGATTTCTGTGAAGCTTCACGTACTCCTTTTCCTGTTCAAAGAATTACCGGTTTCTCCTTAACAGTTCCAATGCCTGACTATTAAGTGGCACACCTCGGCGCAAAGGATTTTCACTTCGTGAATCATCACTTGGCGAACGGCGTCACTTTTCAGACATTGTCGCACTTAAGTTTTGTTTAAATAAAAATATATGTATATATAAAATAGATAAATATAAATAAATATATGTATAAACGAACAATAACAAAACTATCAAACAATAACCACAAATATAAATAACAATGAACAATATGTAACTTGCAAAGAACAACCCGACACTCGTGCTAGATTCACAAACCGAAGCACGTGGTTGGGAATAGTTACATCCGGCAACAGAGCCGATTCTAGTTCCGGTTCCACTTTGTCATCGACCATCCGGAATGCTGCCTTGTGATTGGCTTAGGAAGCCAAACGGTTGAAGCTTTTCATGTTTTTTTGCGAGTGTACCAACTTAAACGCTAGCTGTTAAGTGCAACGTTACAGCGGCGGGGGTATACAGATGCAGTTTTACGTACCAGTTTCCACATGCTAAACTTATCATTTTATGCATCTAAAATGTATTTCTGCTTTCTAAAATAACAATAAGTTTAAAAATGCAATTAATTTGTGAGCATTAAACATAATAAAAACATTGACGTTACTAAATTGAATTGAATATTCATTCACACCTTTAATACAATTTCATGAATATACAAACGCAAACATTTTTACAATTATGATAACTAAAATGCTAAACCTAAATTTCTAATCTAATAAGTCTGGCATACAGACTTCCTTACACACAATCCCAGCATCATTAGCGTTATGAAGCCTGCCAATGTTTACATTCCATTATTTAACTATTTCATAAATCTACAAGGGTCAGTCAATACATAATGTCTATTATTTTTCTGCTGAAGTTATGCGAGCAATCTGAATTTGGTGCAATTCCTCAAACCGCCTTCTCCAATCCAATAGCAACTTCCTACGTCAACCGGTGGCAGCATTACTGCCTGTTGAAAAATGGCTGACATTGATGTTCATATTAGACAGCATTCTGTCACTGAATTCTTGAATGCAAAAGGTGAAACGCCCATTAGCATCATGAAAGGCTCACAAAGGTGTATGGTAATGCAACAGTGGATGTCAACAAGGTTAGAAGATGGGTTCGTCGCTGTAATGAAGCGAATGGCCAACCTGTTGGCTGATGAATAGCAGACCCGTAACTGCAGTGACTCCATGCAACTTTAAGCAAGTGGATGAAATCATTCGAGATGACCACCAGGTAATTATGATGCATTACGACTCTCAGTAAAGGCAGTGTGGTGACGATTATTCATGAACTGGGGTACTCAAAAGTTTGTTCACAGCGAGTACTCCAAATGTTAAAATACCAGAATAAGGAGACATGAAAAACAATAGCCTCCGAACACTTGCAGCGCTTCCATTTGGAGGGAGAGGAGTTCCTGGACAAAATTGTGACAGGAGACAAAACGTGGGTTCATTTTTTTGAACAAGAATCAACGAGACAGTCCATGGAATGGCATCACACCTCACCGAGGAAGAAAAAATTAAAAACTGTACCATCGGCAGGAAAAGTGATGGCGACCGTGTTTTGGGATGCAGAGGGTGTAATTCTTCTTGATTGTTTGGAGCAGGGATGCACAATAAATTCTGGGCAATACGTCACCACCTTCAAAAAATCTGATGTGTTACACTCACATGACTTTCTCTCTTGTACAAACTATTTTTACAAACGCTTATTCTCCATCTACTTCATGTTAATCGAGATAAACATTTGCAGACTCTATCTTATTGCTAAGTTTCTTGTAGATGTAAGGGGAATATATATTTACAAGGGCAATATAGAAATACAGTAGCCTTTAAGCATATACATATCTCTTAATAGCTGGTTGCTAGGTGCAGCACCATTCCCTTTGCCACAGATTAATACTCTTTGCATATCCAAGACAAAAAAATGAATAACGAATTCCCATTTGAAAAAAAAAGTATTGAAAAATTTAAGAGAATAACAAGCAATATCTCGAAAATGGTTCACTCAACAACAAAAAATCTGATGTGTTACACTCACATGACTTTCTCTACTCTTGTACAAACTATTTTTACAAACGCTTATTCTCCATATGCTTCATGGTAATGGAGATATCGAGATGTCAATCTTATTGATAATTTTCTTGTAGATGCAAGGGGAATATGGTAGGTTTTAAGCGATAGTCAAATATTTTAACGCTGGTTGCTATGTGGCGCATTCCATTCTCTTTGCATGTCCAGGACATAAAAAAAATGAATAACGAATTTGAGAAAAAGTATAAGTATTGGAAAATTTAAGGGAATAACAAGCAATATCTCACAAACGGTTCACTCAACAAAAGAAATGTATATGACATAAATTGTGTATTTTAATGCGATCTACATTTTTCGTGTAGTAAAATTTTGTCTATCTCTTATGGTTTACCAGTTATGAAAAAGTCGTTCATAATGAAGAATACTTTTGGAGACCTTCCCAGAAAATTCGAAATATACATTTTATTTGTCATGACAATATCTTAAGCATATGATATTTTAATCAAAATCGTTAGAGCCGTTTTTGAGAAAATTAAAATTTTCGAAAAATGTTCCATGTAAAGGGTAGTCTGGGGTGGGGGGATTTTCTTGAAAACCTTCGCGTCGCATCTCTGAAAGATACTGAACCTAAATACCAAGTTTGGTGTTTATCCGACTCTTCGTTTTTGAGTTATGCTGTTCACAGACACACAGACAGACACACACACGGACATGTTTCCAAAAATGCGTTTTTTGGATTCAGTGAGTCTCAAAACATGTATTTCCGGTGAAATAACGGTATCGAAATTTTGGGTGGAATACAATACTTCCCCTACTTACTATACGTAGTAGAGAAAGTAAAAATGTATATAACATAAATTGTATATTTTAACGCAATCTACATTTTTTGTGTAGTAACATTTTGTCTATCTCTTATGGTTTACCAGCTATGCAAAAGTCGTTCACAATGAAGAATGCTTTTGGAGACATTCCCAGAAAATTCAAGATATACATTTTATTTATCATGAAAATATCGTAAACATATGATATTTTAATCAAAATTGTTAGCCATTTTTGAGAAAATTAAATTTTTTGAAATATGTTCCATGTAAAGGGTACTCTGGGGTGGGGGGATTTTCTTGAAAACCTTCGTGTCGCATCTCTGGAAGATACTGAACCTAAATACCAAGTTTGGTGTTTATCTGACTGTTCGTTTCTGAGTTATGCTGTTCACAGACACACACACGGACATGTTTCCAAAAATGCTTTTTTTGGATTCAGGGGATCTCAAAACATGTATTTCCGGTGAAATCTCGGTATCGAATTTTTGGGTGGAATACAATACTTCCCCTACTTACTATACGTAGTAGAGAAAGTAAAAATTAAAATTGAGTTTTATTTATGGACACTCATTAACTGCTGTGGTTCTTAGCGTCCCATTCTATATTGGGCGTGAAAGACAGTAATTTTGCCCAGAGGCCTCTTTATCAGGCTTGAGGGTCTTTTATGTGCCATAAATCTACAACACGGGACCATCGGCTTTACTTCCCCTTCAAAAAGCTGAAAGCACATCTTCAGCGAATTTGCCCTACAAAAACCATGGCAGATGTTGCTTTTGCATGACAATGCAAAACCACACACCAATCGTCATACCACTGAAGCGATTGTGAACATTGGATGAAAATCTTACCTTGATCCTCCCACAGCCCTGACCTAGAACCATCAGACTTCTATCTGTTTGGGCCGCTAAAGGAAGCTCATCGTGGGATTCAGTTTCATGATGCATGTCCTTAAAAATATCTGTGCGTCAATGGCTTCGGAAGCAAGACTGTATGTTTTACCAGACAGGAATAAATGCCCTTGTTAAAAGCTGGACTAAAACTGTGGAAAAGGACGGGGATTACATTTAAAAGAGACTACTTAATCCTCAATGTTGTGGCTTTCATGCTGTGTAATCAAAGTTTAGGTTTCTTGTAAATTACAAGAGAAAAAAAATAGAGGATTTAGTTATTGACTGACCCTCATATATCTCAATTTTCTCATCTTTTTTAACTGTTCCGATCTATTTCTCCCTTACTTTTCCCAAATATTTCCCATCATTTTATTCCTGTTTTTTCCCATATGTCAGCATTTTAAGTGCTAAAATTTTTGTGATTTGTCCTATTTTATTTCCCACATACCCTCTATCTCCTCACCCCATCACATTCTAATAAACAATGAATTACACCTTCAAGCTTCCCACACATAATCCACCCTTCCCCATTTTCTCCTCTCAAACCCTTTAAAACTGTGGTCCTTAAACA
Source organism: Deroplatys truncata (assembly GCA_030765065.1). Taxonomy (NCBI): domain Eukaryota; kingdom Metazoa; phylum Arthropoda; class Insecta; order Mantodea; family Mantidae; genus Deroplatys; species Deroplatys truncata. The sequence continues at coordinate 64,896,277 of CM060989.1, read as the reverse complement.
CTTCCATACAACTTCTTCCCTCCAAAACTTATCACAAGAATCCACATATTTCCCCCTCTCCCAAACATTTTAATTATTCTATACAAGCTTAAAGAACTCTTTTCTATAAAGCTAACCCAAATCTCTTGTATTTGCCTTGCTTCAGAGGCATAGCCAAGTAGGGGTTGGAACCCCCTTGCTAAAATATATATATATATATATTAAAAAAAAAAAGGTTAAAATAATAGCACCTCTTCTAGGTTTGCGGGAATGAGATACTTCTTAATTGCATAACTATATTTACGCTATATGTCTTGGACAATATGATCATAGGTAACAGCAACAGAAATTGTACTTTAGATGGTGTTGGTACAACCATGTTAAGATATCATGGGCATGTTTACATTCCAGTGCTAAATTTGAGTGGTTTCCAAATTAAGTGTAATATCTCCCTTTAGAACATAACACTATTTGTAGTGACATAAAATGGCCTGCAGGGGTAATATAAAATACTTCACAGTGGTCATTAATCCTCATGTCACTATACATTTGCCACTTATACCCCCACAGTTGAAACATTGCACTTGACAGTAATCAAGTTGGTACACTCATAAAAAAACAGATGAAAAAATTTAACCGTTAGACTTCTTAACCAATCACAAGACAGCGTTCCTGGTGGTCAATGACAAAGTAGAAGTGGAACTGGAAGCGGCTCTGTTGCTGGATGTAACTATTTCCAACCACATGTTTCAGTTTGTGAATCTCTAGCACATGTGTCTAGTTGTTCTTTACAAGCTAGTTTTGTTTACTGTTATTTATATTTGGGTGATTGTTTGATAGTTTTGTTATTGTTGGTGTTCATTTATACATATATATATATAGACAAAATTCCTGAACCATTTGGAATGCAGCGTGAGTGAAGATAATTTTGTTATCGCTTGCTTATAATTTGTTATTTCTCCTCATTGTAGCAGGCAAGTTTGCATTATTCTGTTTGTATATTGTCAAAAGTACATAATTTATTTTACATACATTGCAAAGCTTATGCCGAGTTACTTTCAATTAACAATATTAATACAAAATAGTTATTCATTGACGTTCACTATTTATGTGCACTTTTTGTATGCGGCTTACACTCGATAGAAAGGAGAGAACAATCAGTTGTTGTTTACTAGCCACTATGGTAACATCGTAACCACAATATAGATGTTACGCGAAGCCACACAAACTGTCAAGTGCAAATATTCAACAGCAGGGGCATAAAATATGCAAAATATCCTATCCTAATTTTAATTCATACTGCTGCATCTTAATGTGTGAGTATAACATTGATTTATTTAAATATTTCAACTCAGGATTAGTCCATATTTACGTTTTGAATTGAAACAAATTGTTTAAAAGATGGACCTCTATACATAACCCCCACCCCCGCCTTAATTTTCTGGCTATGCTACTGCTCTACTTGGATCTCCAAATTTCCATGACACCCCCTCCGATTTCTGATAAACTTTCCCATATTTCACTCACCCACAAATGGGTTACCTCTCAATTTCAGAGCAAATTTTAAACCGTGCTAAATCTGGCCCAATCCAATTTTATGGGAAGGATTAAAGCATTAAGTATTGCTGGTCTGATAAACCCTAAGCCTAAACACAAGAGCAACATTTTCAAGCAAACTACTTGGTCAATCTATTTGTTAATGTGCAATGATCTTTGTCTCCTGAACTTATGATTCTTGTTTTGCACAAAGTATAAAGTGTTTGTGAATTATATGGTTAAGTAGCTAGTGGTAAATTAATGCTATTCTCACATTTCACTTGCAACTAAATAACTGCTGCTTCCACCATGTATTTGTTATTTACTAAACACCTTGCATATTAAGAACATACTTACGTCTCCGTCCTGCATCATAAGTGCCAGCCTTCACCCAAACCTTCCCTGTTTTGTTAGGTGTCTCTTGGAATGTTGCAACAAATTCTTCAAATGCCTGACAAAAACAATATTTTCAGTTAAAACCAATATAAAAATTAAAAACATGGGCTGTTAAGGAAATGTAATCTGTGTATTTTATTCATTAAAATAATACATTTTCACTATTATCCCTAATATCAAGATTATCCAAAATCCATTGTTTGTAATGCAACCATAAATTATGGCATATGAATGACACCTGAAAGTTATATGAAGTTAAATTTTACAAACTATTCTGAATATTATTTCACTCGCCTCCAGCAGACCGTATAATGCATTATAGCACAGCAAAACTAGAAAAACTTGACTGCATGATAAGATATTTATTAGATTCTATAAGACTGCAAAGAGAAAGTAAGAAAGGTACTCACAGTAGTGCAAATGGAATTACAGATCTAGATTTGGGGGAGAGGGTTGAAGTTCTTCCATAAGAATTGTATTACTCGTACTCAAATTACATGCCATCATTGTGCTAATTAAAAGCTTAAGAAATATACGTCATTCTTTTGAAAAACAGTAAGAGTAAGAATTTCAATGTTTCAAAAACTTGCTTTGTAGCATTTGTAGCTCGGAACATTTATATTTCTTTCCATAGAACTATACAAAACGGCTGATTATTAATTATTAATGTAATCAGCACAGAAGTAAAAGCAGATTGCATTCTGAGAGTGCTGTTAATCAGAGGTTAAAATAAAACCAGATAAACTGTTGGAGGGGCACTATAAAGAATATTGCCTGGTCACTTACCAGGCCCAGCTGAAGGCATTAGTGCAACTGAATGAGGTTAGTATAAAATATGGATAAGCTGGTAACAGTGATGTGCATGTAAGTGATGTGGACTAGTGGAAAAGCTATTAATCACAAAACATACGAGGGCTGTTTGGCAAGTCCATGACTTTGACGAGATATAGCGTTCTAATCACAGGTTTCTTGTTTGCACCCAAGTCTTACATCTATTCTGGGTATAAACGCAAAAATTAGTTGTCATTTGTTTCTTAGAACATTTTTGAGAGCGTCTAAAACAAGCAGATGTGTATTGCTTTGTAGAAAATGGATAAAAGTGAATTTCGTGTTCTGATAAAGCACTACTTTTTGCATGATAAGATGGAAGAAAAGCTGAACAAGTATTATGGGGACTCTGCTCCATCACATGCCATGGTTCACAGAATTTTGATGTGGCGTTCGAGCATAAGAGATGCCGGTTGAGGTCACAACAGAAGAAATGGTGAACAAAGTTCACGATATTGTGGTGGAAGACTGCAGAGTGAAAATCCACGAGATAACCAAGACCATGAACATCTCGAGTGAACGGGTGTATAATATTCTACACGAATTTTGGGGTATGGGAATGCTGTCGGCAAGATAGGTGCCGAGACTGCTCACAGTTGAGAACAACCGGAATCATGTGACCATTTCACAGGGATGTTTGAAGATGTTCCAGCGCAATCCAAATGAGTTTTTGCAGCATTATATCACGGTTGACGAAACTACTATCAACTGAAATCAAACAATCAAAGCAGTGGATTTCCTTTGGCGAACCTGCTCCAAAAAAAGCGAAAACCATTCCGTCTGCAGCAAAAATCATGGCAGCTGTCTTTTGGGATTCACAAGGGGTGAAGAATGGAAAAGGGTAAAACGATCACAGGTTCATATTATGCTGCAATGCTGAATCAGTTTCACAAGGAATTGTTAAAGAAAACACTCCATTTGGTGAAGAAAAAGGGTTCTCTTTCACCAGGATAATGCACCTGCACACAAGTCAGCCGTTGGCATTGCAAAATTTATGGAACTGAGTTACAAACTGCTACCTCACCCACCATATTCACCAGATTTGACTCAGAGCTACTTCTTCCTCTTCGCAAACCTAAAAAATTGGCTCGCTGGGAAGAAATTCACATCCAGTGAACATATCATGGCAGAAAGAAACTCATATTTTGCAGACTTCGAAAAATCATATTTTTTTGGAAGGGATGAACAACTTGAATTGAATTGAAAGCACACTATGTTGAGAAATAAAATTGATTTTTTGGGAAAAATTGTTATCTTTAAAAAGTCACTGGCTTATCAATCTGCCCTCGTAAACACCATGTGATGAATTTTGAATTGCTGCTACCGAACCCTCTATGGAGTTTCATCACTACACCAGATTCCACCACACAAAGATGGATACAGGACAACACCACGAGGAAGCAGTCGGCCACTTCCGATTATGGGAGCAATTAGCTCTCAAAACTGGTCGTTATAAAACGTAAATGATGTTCAGTGTTTCAATTCCAACTCAAATTTTCTACATAGCTGAATGAGACCATATAAGAATTCATTATAGAGGCAGAGCAGCTAGGATATTGGCTTTGACAGATTTACCAGCAGGCTTTATTTCCGGAGTGGCAGCCCACGCATTTACCAGCGGGATAAGAGACTGAAAGGTGAAACAGCAGTTTCTCCTAGCAAAACACCATAACATGATGAAACTCTGGTGACTGCCTTCTGCATCGAAGCAGATGACAGCCAGAAGAGCCACCCCCCATGATGGATGTGAATAACAGGAACTGCTGCTAACAGCTTAACTGACATGAAGTGGAAGCCTTCTTGCTGGAGTTGCAGAAAGCCTGGACACCTAAGGGAAAACTGCTAGGGGTCAAGAAAAGTTTTAAGAGCTGACTTAATGAAGACTATTGTCAACATAGTCTTCCCCTCGCTTCACCTCGGAGCACTGGAGAGGAAGATTTCATTCTAAGTCAAGACGCTCTATCCCAAAGACCACACCACGATGAGCTGTTTGGTTGCTCCTCCTCCCCATTTCGCCATCACTTTAGCTTTACTACATCCAGAGATTTTGGACCAGCAGTAGTGGTACATCATGTGCACCTAGTAACATCCTACTATAATGCATTCTGATTGGTCGAGTTGAGGGCCATTCACACGGCAGCAGCCCTAGCAGATGATGCAGGAAACACCAAAGAAGAGGACTATCCCAGCAGGTCGAGAAAGGAGGGCGGTTAGTCGTCATGACAGGCCGGTTATGTACACGACATTTCCTGGTGGTAGTCGAGAGGCAACAGATATACGAGGGTGGTCTGAAAAGTTTCCGACCTAATAAAGATTCAAGACATTTTTTCAGAAATTTTTTTTATTATTTTTCAACATAGTCTCCTTGTAACTGTACACACTTCTCCCAGCGATGCTCCCATCTCTGTAACCCATCCAAATAGTACTCAGTGTTTTTCTCTGCAAAATAATTGTTCACGAAGGTGATTGCCCCTTCATCTGACGAAAATCTCTGTCCTCCGAGCACAATTTTCAGATGTGGGAACAAAAAGAAGTCGCTTGGGGCTAGATCTGGTAAGGCAGATGGTCAAGCAGTTCAAACTGTAATTCCTGGATTTTCGCCATTTCAACCGCTGAGGTGTGAGAGAGGTGTCTCGGTGAAACAGGATTTTCTTTTTCTGCAAATGTGGCCATTTTTCCGCAAGTTCTGCCTTCAGCTTGTCAAGTAATGATGCGTAGTATGCTCCTGTAATGGTTTTTCCTTTTCGAAGATAATTGATTAAAATAACTCCATGACTATCCCAAAAAACAGTCGCCATCACTTTCCCAGCCGAAAAAACAGTTTTTGCTTTATTTGGAGCCAGTTCCCCCTTTGCAGACCACTGTTTGGACTGTATTTTTGTTTTGGGCGTATAATGGTATATCCAAGTTTCATCTACAGTAATTAATCAGCGCCAAAACTCGGATTTATTGCACCTACACGGCGCCAACAGAGCGTTAGAAATGTTCATTCGAACACGTTTTTGGTCAAATGTGAGCAAACATGGCACACAACGTGCGGACAACTTTTTCATGTGTAAATGTTGATTTAATATGTGACAAACACATTCTTTTGACATGTTCATAGCCTCTGCTATCTCTCTCACTTTAATCCGGCGGTCGTCTAGCACCATTTGGTGAACTTTGGCGATGTTTTCGTCGGTAGTTGCAATTTTCGGACGTCCCAAACGTTCCTCTCCCAAGCTCTTTCGGCCACCTTTAAATTCAGCTGCCCAAAATTTCACTGTGGTAAATGATGGTGCAGAGTCCCCATACACAGAATCCAACTCATCTTTGATTTGCGTAGGCGTATTGCCTTTCAAAAACAAATATTTAATGACAGCTCGATACTCAATTTTGTCAATTTTCATAAAAACACTCACATCACCTCACTCAAACGACTGTTACATAACAACTGAGCATCCAAAATGGCTGAAACTTTGGTGAGTAACTGTTAACAGATGAACAACAAAATTCACTAGCTTTTATTTACGAGTGCTTCATGTTGAGATCGGAAACTTTTCAGACCACCCTTGTATTTGTTTTTGGACTTATCAAAATTTTCATAATTTACACGTTTCGGTGAGTAAAATTTTCAAAATCATTGCCGAAGATTCATGATGGTAGGCCACAGTTCATAGTGGGGGAACAAAAGATATTCACATGTAAATGTAAAGCTAGAATATGGCATGTGAAGAGAACCACTTTTTGTGAACTAGTTTCAAGTAAACAGTAAAGGTATACAGTTCAGAATAAAAAGAATATCTGAAGTCTTAAAAGTTTTGTGGGAAGAGTCAAATTATATATTGTTAAAGCAACAGGATGTTACGGATTATTGTTGGATTTATATAATTGTGATAGGTCTTTGATTCAATTTGTAAAGTTGTTTGTTGCTTAGCTGCTGTAACATACAAAATTAAATGGGGAAAAGAGGAATTTTATGAGAGAGAAAACTGACATTGTAATATTCCGAGTTGTAATAGTGAGAAAAAATATACTTGCAGGCTCAACTTAACTTTTTGAAAATAAAGGGAGACATATGTTCTAGAACAATGAATACTGTAAATATGCCTTTTCCTTTATATATGCCAAGGTAGGGTCTGATCCACATCCTCTAGGGAAATCTGTTTAATTAGCTAGTTAATCCTTTAGTGGTATATACCTATAACTGCATGTCAAAGTATACTACCAAAGGCTATTAAAGTCAAACAGATTGTAACTATTGTCTCAAGGAAAACTGTAACCCCTGTGTGAAGGTGAAGGAGAGTGCTGAGCCGGTTGGGGCGAAGCCTTCAGGAGGGAGAAGGTGGAGGATCAAGACACATAGGGCTGATCCTTACTGATAAAAAATCTGGCAAATAACCTGTGTGGGCAGAGGACACTTCAAGAATCCAGTCTATAAGAGCTATTGGGGGCAGTGGGACTCCCTGGTGGTCAGAAACAATATGTTAAAAAGGGTGTGGAGTCCATGTAGAGGAAAACTAAGATGAAACAGTTACAAGGCTCCCAAGGAGCAAGTGAAGGAAGTCCTTGCAGAGACCCATGGCAGTACTACTGAAGCCACCAGAGTTACAGCAGGAACGATGGATTTGTGCCGGTGAAGACTGGGTGCACAATTGTTTAGAGCCCAGTTGGAGAGCCTATATTCTCGGTCATGCGCAGTATACTGAAATGGCCAGTATCGTGGAGAGCTTTGACCGTGCAACATCCGTCTTCTACCACTTCGGTGCCAGCACGTTAAGTTTTACGAGTTTTAGAAAGTGATTGTTAATCGCATTCGTGATTAGTGTTTTCTGTATGTGTGCGCGTGTATATGTATTTGCTTATTTAGACTAAAATGCCTCCCCTTCAAAGCAAACTTGGTGGAAAAACACTGCACAGCCAAACGCGTGAAGTTGTTAATAACGTCCATTTCTTCATGAAACGGGAAGCAGCTTCTGGCGATATTCTAATTCCATTGAAGAAAGTGCAAGAGAGGGTGAGTGCAGCAACAAAAGTATCTGAGAGGACAATACATAAAATAATTAAAGAAGGGGGAACATGTGAGGAACAGGGAACCTCCTTTGGGACACCTGGAAAGGTACATCGTGTACCAAAATGGATCACAGACAATGATGACTTTGATAGGTGTGTGATTCGGCAAACAATTTACAATTTTTATATTCAGGAGAAAACTGTGCCCACTGTCAGAAATCTGCTCCTGAAGCTTAAGGATTCCATTAACTTTAAAGGGGGAAGCACTAGTTTAAATATTATCTTATGTGACATGGGTTTCACGTGGAAGAAAACAAGGAACAATAAGGTCTTGTTACAGGAAAGACATGACATAAGAGATTGGCGCGTGTCATATTAGTGTGCCATTAAAAAGTTTAGAGATGAAGGAAGGCCGATTATATATGAAGTTGAAACATACATGATAGTGAGCTGTCAGGTGTTGAATATTTGCCAGATGATTAGATACCTCATTGATAAAACTGTGTGCGTGTAGGAAAAAAGAGAAATAAGCTGTACCACAACATTTAAAATGGTTTATATTAACCTGGTGTTCTGTGAGGAGTGCAATACATTGTTCACCCGCCTGTAGCAGCCGTCATTCTAGGAATGAACAACAATACGGTGAGTCACATGTGATGCAGTAATTTGTATCACAAATTATTTAATTGTAAAGAGTGATTATAGTATGAATAAGCATTTTTATGGTACATTGATTTGAGATGATTGTTGATTGTAATTATTGTTGAGAAGTAAGTTTATACTGCCTTACTGAAACTGACAATAATAGCGTGCAATAATGCAGCGAGGGGGTGAGCTGTTTATCATTATTAGAGACGAGGAAGTTACGTAATGTTGGCGCGTTTTTTCTTTAGAATCTTCTGGAACATTCTCCCTAGAGCATATGTATTCATAATTTTCATTGGATATTAAAATAGACGCTAATGTTGGCGCGTTTTATTAGCCAATTGCAGCTCAGTTATAATCTTTAGGCATATCGGGGTGTAGGAGTATAAAAGGGCTAGGTTAGAGGTAGAGTCCGTCAGTTCGTCGAAAATATTTGTATGATACACGTTGCGTTCAGTCCGTCAGTTGAGCAGAAAATATTTGTAAAGTACACGTCGGCTATCGATTCACAAGTTACGCGTAGCAGAGTTAGGAAAATTCTCAAGTGTTGTAAAGTAAATTATACAAAAGGTTGAAGTACGCGAATTAAAAGTGATCAGTAAGAAGTTATTATAACAGTTTCAGTTTGGCGGGTGTCAAGATCAATGTGTAAATTGTGATAGTGAATGTGTTCGACAATAAAAGTGTAAAAGAAATTCTTTCATCAGTGTTATCTTTGGATAAAAGACTCCTTTCCGTTTACACAACCTGTATAAAGAGATGTGCTCGACCAAAAAGATCATAGCTAGCTGGAGGACAGTAAACCAAAATTAAATAAAATAACAGTAGCATTCTTTCAAACGAACACTAATACTACCGCAAATTGCTAACACCAGATGGAGCTACAAACCTAACAAAGAATCACGTCACAAAATGGCTTCACCACGTGGAGTAAACACACATACACAAACATTATAAGTAATACCGTCACAAATTGGCTCCCAAACGTGGGGCTCAACAAATTAAATATAACATTACAAGTATACCATTTCACATGATAGTATACTACTTAGTTATTCTTTTGCCGGTTTATTTTCCCAGGTTTTCTGTTTGTTTACCGTTTCCATACACCACATTTACAGAGAGCTGCCTGGCGTTAGACATAGACTCGCTTCAGTGTGCGAGGAAACAAGGTCACCGGCACAGAACTATCGTTTCTACTGTAACTAATACCTTGAAGCTACGTCACCGATGATGAGGTGGTGCCAGATCGTAGGTCCCAGTCATGCCAAATGTAATGATACAATGTTGAGGTGCCAACGAACATGCTGGAAGACAACCACCACCTTGCCAGGGACCACCTGAAGCTGGCATGTGACCGGATGAAGGCACACTATGACTGGCTGACAAACAATGCTAGATTACAGAAGGATGACGTATTGCTCTATCATCCCATCTTGACCAAGTATTGGAAGAAATGGCAGAAACAAGAGATTAGTGTCGATAGTACAGGGTGTCTCTCAAAAGGAGCCTCACAAATTGTCAATTCATTGTGTAAATATTTTGCCAAAGCAATAAAATTTGGATGGAAGATAATCCATTGCATGAGAAAGTTAACGTGATAAGTGTATTCCATAAACAGCGAGAAAGTGCATCAACAGAAGTTCTGCCAGTCATGTTCCAGTTTAGCAAAAGAGGAATAAGTACCTGCCCCTCCTTTTTACTTTCTCTACTACGTATAGTAAGTAGGGGAAGTATTGCATTCCACCCAAAAATTTGATACCGAGATTTCACCGGAAATACATGTTTTGAGACCTCCTGAATCCAAAAAAAGCATTTTTGGAAACATGTCCGTGTGTGTGTGTCTGTGAACAGCATAACTCAGAAACGAACAGTCGGATAAACACCAAACTTGGTATTTACGTTCAGTATCTTCCAGAGATGTGACACGAAGATTTTCAAGAAAATCCCCCCACCCCAGACTACCCTTTACATGGAACATTTTTCGAAAATTTTAATTTTCTCAAAAATGGCTCTTAACGATTTTGATGAAAATATCATATGTTTAAGATAATGTCATGAGAAATGAAATGTATATCTCGAAATTTCTGGGAATGTCTCCAAAAGTATTCTTCATTATGAACGACTTTTGCATAACTGGTAAACCATAAGAGATGGACAAACTTTTACTACACAAAAAATGTAGATCGCGTTAAAATACACAACTTATATCATATACATTTTTTTTGTTGAGTGAACCGTTTTCGAGATATTGCTTGTTATTTCCTTAAATTTTCCAATACTTATACTTTTTCTCAAATTCGTTATTCATTTTTTTATTTTATGTCCTGGACATGCAAAGAGAATGGAATGCGCCACATAGCAACCAGCGTTAAAATATTTGACTATCGCTTAAAAGCTACCATATTCGCGTTGCATCTACAAGAAAATTACCAATTAGATTGACATCTCGATATCTCGATTAACATGAAGCATATGGAGAATAGGCGTTTGTAAAAATAGATTGTACAAGAGTAGAGAAAGTCATGTGAGTGTAACACATCAGATTTTTTTATGTCCTGGACATGCAAAGAGAATGGAATGCGCCACATAGTAACCAGCGTTAAAATATTTGACTATCGCTTAAAACCTACCATATTCCCCTTGCATCTACAAGAAAATTACCAATAATATTGACATCTCGATATCTCGATTAACATGAAGCATATGGAGAATAAGCGTTTGTAAAAGTAGTTTGTACAAGAGTAGAGAAAGTCATGTGAGTGTAACACATCAGATTTTTTGTTTTTAGTTTCATTTATGGACACTCTTTAACTATACTATGGTTCTTAGCGTTCCATTATATATTGGGTGTGAAAGATCGGAAATTTTGCTCAGAGGCCTTTTTATCAGGTTGGGGTTCTTTTACGTGCCATAAATCTACAACACAGGACCAAAGGAAGTAATGCTAAGGATTTATACACCCAAAAAAATCCATCACCCTCCACCTGGTTTGAACCCACGATCTCAGGAGCTAGAGGCTAGCTTGGTACCCCTAGACCAAGGAGGACGACTTAAGTACTGCCTGCTAGTGCTTGTGACAATGTATTGCTTTCCGTTGAAGACCATGTGTTTCACATGATTTTGTGTTCCTTTAAAACCTGTCAGCAAAAGGTTTTGGAAAAGTTTGGTTGCAGACAAAGACCACCAAAACACTGTAATAAAAATCAGTGAGGGAGCTGAAGAACAATGGAAGTGTGTCAGATCGACATGAATATAACAGGGAGTATCAACATATTTGAAAAATAGTAAGGAGGAATGGATTTAGCACAAATGTGGAAAAGAAGGAAAGAGTTGAAGCACATTATCACTCTTAACAGTAGAGATATTTCACCAAAAATACATAGATTAACTTTCCGCCCACAAATTTATAATACATTCAACAAACTATTCCAAAAATACAGAATAAAATCTCAGAAATCAGGGATTTACCAGCTCGATTGTGACGACCATCATGAAATATACATACAAAAAACCGAGAGAAACCTACAAACCAGACTGAAAGGAAACCTAAGAAAGTTAAAACTAAAACAAATACAGAAATGTGCAGTAGTTCATTTTATATCAACTGACCACAACATTTAACGTGAAATAAAACTTTCATAACACCGGCAGAACTCTCAGTGAAGGGGAAAAAAAATTCCTATCACCAAACATACACACACAATGAATTTTGAAATCCTGCCAATTGACGACAAACAGCAAGATGGCAGCACTACTGACAGTGAAGTAGAGGATCCCATTCAAGATGCCAGTGGACTTGCAGGTGACAACAAACATCTTCAAAGCATGTCCTGATTGGTTCGCAAAACCAGGAATGGTAATACCAATCAATAATACTGATAATGCAACTTTGAAATTCAAAATAACCATTTTTTAAAGCCATACCATTAGCACTTCTAATTCCTCTTACAAAAGTCATCCTAAATGTTCATGACATATTAAAGTTTCTCAGCAGTTTTCTGTTGTTCCCATTTGTGAATCCAACCATTCCTGGGGAGCTGAAAGCAAGTCTTCCACTCCCCCAAGTGTCTCAATTTTGAACAGTCACGTTGTGATCATGAAATTTAATTTTGTCCCTCCATTCTGGTTGCCATTTAGGCAAAATTGCCTTACTTGCACCGACCTATATTAGATATAAGTGAATAAATTACCTTAGGAGTGAATTTAGAACATCATGTGGTCTCTTCAATATCTGGTGCCCACCTGCCCGCCCGTTTGAGGTGGTTTACTTATATAGGCAAATCGCGTCAAACACAACAAACGTAGTAGCCATTTTTCCAATAAGTCACATGCAAAGTGGGTACTGCCAACCTAAATAAGAAGTGAAATGCACTAAATGTGATGTGCTGTTGTTTCTGCGAACTTGAATCATTCGAGTTTTAGACGCGCAGATCCCTCAGTTATGCTCTGTCGGCGCTTCGCAGTTGCGGCCTATTGGCCGCAACTTGCTACACTCCTCTCATTCTAAAAAATATCCCTCGGCTACGCTTTGAGGCTTAGGGCCCTCAATCTCTCGGCTACGCTTTGAGGCTGAGTATCTTACCAGCTTCGCTGGTATTATTCATGTTGCTAGCATTGTGTTAAAGTCAGTGAATGAGATACAGTGCCATCTGTAGGACACCCAGGGACATATATTGGACATCTAAGACCACTTCAGTCATTAATTTCGGTGCAAGTAAGGCAATTTACCCCCCATTTATAGCAATTGTGAACCAGCTTTTAAGATGTATAAAAGATTAAAATAAGATAATTATTTACTTTAGTACATGGTGACCAATTGTTTCAAACCTATTTTAATACGTGCTGAATAATACCATGACAATTTAGAATATCTTTTTGGGATAAAAGCTTAGTTTCATTACAATAAATGTTCAAAACAGAAATATTAAAACACTCATGCATCACAGCAATCAAGACCATAAGCATACATGGGAAGACAAAAGAAGATCACAAGGCTATGCATCTGAACTTACCTAAGGTTCATTTCTCTGAAATGCAATTAATTTGCAATTAAGATGACACAAGCACCCTATAGTCCATTCCAGACCAGAGTTCCCTCTGATGTAAACAGAAGCACGTGCTTCGGCTTGTCACGAACCCAAAAATATATTCTTACGCCAACGTAAATAGTTCCTTAATACATGTATTGTATATGAAATATTAGAGCAGGAAAGGTATAGAACTGCGCATTGTATTGCTGTTATCATAAGAACTCATCGTTAAAGGTAATGGATATATACTAGCTGTTAAGAGATTACAAAAAATGATTTTTGCCTGCTATTGCGCTAACACAGAGAGCATCTTGCTTGTTAATACCAACCGACATGCACGACTGCCACTCTCTTACATACACAAGAAATGCAGCAATGAATTCCCAGAGGTGCTATCTGAGTACCGAATAAACACTTTGCGTAACACAGGATATATGATAAGCGAACAGTCAATCATAATACACTAACACACATATGCTCAGCCCAGGTCAAATCTTGTAATTTAGTCAGTTGGTGTTTGAGCTCACATGGCAGAGGAAGGTGCGTGTAGTGCGAATAAACTGTTCAAACACAGATGCGGGAAACAGTTAAAAAGTGGCTAAAAACAAATAATACTTCATATATTCAACTCACTATTACAAAAATACCCGACACTTGCATTATTGCGTATTACGAAACTAATATCAGATTTTACAGGTGTTTCAGTGAGAAGTGTAACCAAAGCGAGCAGGGAACATAAAGACATAACAGAACATAAAAGAGGATAAAATGTGGGAACTTGTTTTAAGTGTGACAGTGCTGTGAAATTGTGGATAAGCTTGTCATTATTTTGGAGAGTAGTTCTGATTCTGATACGGCAGCTGAGTCATCTTCGGAGGATTCGGATTTGGGCGTTGCACTTTTGCCCGAGGATTGTGATCAACGTAAGTAAAATGTTCATTGCCGCATACTTATAAAATCGATTGTTACCTCAGGTTGCATTTTGAACTATGATTCTCACGCAGGGTGCCTCTTTATAGATAAAGTAGTGTTAAACAAGCACGTGGGAGGGGAACAAGCAGCTATTATGGGCGGGGACTGCAAACTACTTTTGCACAGATAATACAAAGAGTTTGTTTTCAGTGAAAGGCACTCTGGTTTGGAATGGACAGTAGTATTAAATTGTAAGTTCTCTTGCTTCTTTATTCAGCATTTTCATCCATATTTTAAAAGCCATTAAAGATTTCTTTGTTTATTTAAGTTACTGTTAACACACTGTATATATTCATTCAATCAATCCATTCACTGACAATCCATTTCTATATGCAAATGAGGCAATCCTGGTTTCCTAACTCCCATCAGTTTAGCACCATAGCAATGGCACATTTAATTTGTATTTTAATCTTACTACATCTTTCACAGTGAATCATGTAGGAAAAAAAAATTTCACAATAAGCCTTGAAATGTTATTCTGGAACAAAAAAAGGAAAGAAAGGAAAGAAAAGAAAGAAAAGAAGAAAAACACAGATTCCAAAATTTGACCCTTTGTGAAATACCTGAAATTTCTCTGAAAAAGGTTACTTTCACACAATTTGCAACTCACCTTCAGTATAAATGCCATTAATGAAAGCAACAGATATGGTGATATTACATTGTAAATGACAAAATGGCCAAGACAGAGAATCCATCAGCAAACACCATTGCATCCCTTTGATTAGAGTGGCTTTAAGAAGGTAATCGTTAAGTTCTAAGTAACAAGGAAAGAGTGCAGAATAAGAGCATATAGTGAATGGGATGAAATGAGGTGCAAGGAGCAAGTAGGTCAGTGAATTATTATGTTTTGTTTTAAAAAAATAAAATAAGACATCCCAAAGCGCCACCAGGGTATTATTTAGCACATATTAAAATTGATTTAAAACAAATACATCATAGGATGCTAACATAAATAATTACATAAGTTAATAAGAGATCAACAGTTGCAAGTGAACTAAAGAGCAGGAAAACCATACTGCCATACATTTAACATATCAATGCAGTAAGCCTATTTGCTGGTTTAAATAAGTTGTCCGTCACAAACCATAACAGCTCTTTACATAGAATACAAAAACCCTTATTTAGTTGACAGCATCTACTTGTAAAGACCAGTTGGGCATTACAAATACAACAGTCCGCTATTGCCTGCTACCACAAGAGCAGACCCTGTGCCAAACAATGAGCCATTAATCTCTGTATTTTAATCTTCATACAGCACTTCCTTGCAAGTAAACCATATCAAGTCTCAAAAGGCTTTAATGGGCTGGAGGGGTTCGCGGGAGACAATCCCCATTTACTCACTTCTATGTCTGTTTTGCTAACAATTATAGTTCACTTTCCGGTTCCTTCATTACCCAATATTCGGTGACTTGGAAACGGCATATATATTCTTAATAATTACGGTCTTCAATAATGATGCGCATATACATCTTGATTCTATACAGTATTTATTCCGGTAACTTTTATTCCTTCTAACAAATCTACGGGAAGTCCTAAAAATGTAACCATAAAGAGTGACGGATGCTTTACCTGTGCAGCCGCTTCTTCTTGTTCCTTCTTCCGTTGCTCTTCCAATTCCTTTTTGGATAACTGCCTCTTTCCCATTGTGCCGATTGAAAAAGCTTTTAACTTTTGTTCCGCTATTTGCTGCGTAATATAAGAAATACGTTCAAACATTAGGTATACTTATTAAATCACTCTTTCTCTGAATCCCACTGCACCCGGTAAAAATTATTCACATATAAAGTTATCTTCTGTGTACTACAATAATAAGAATTTTAAATAAATAAATCTAATGATTACGCATTTTAAATTATAAAACGTTTTAGCTCCTACCTTCATCAAACTCTTGTCAGCCATTTTCTCTACCTTTGCAATGCAGCAATATAGCAAACTTAACGCTTATGCAGCATAGACATCGGCTCCACTCCATTCCACTGTTTGCGGCAGCGGTAACACAACACTTTCAAACATTAGTGTAACATAAAATTAATTTCTCTCCTCATAGATCGATTGCCAATATTGCTATGTGGAAGTCTCTACGAGAAATAATCTCTATGGTGTTTACCATTCAATCTATTTTGGCAAGCTCAGTCGTTGAGGGTTGTTAAATAAATAAATCACAAAAACGTTTCCCAAAAATTGGTATCCATTCGATTGTTGACAGATACTTGTCTTCATGTATTGAATCAAATGAATCAAATCAAAGTTTATGTTTAACCATAGATAACTAATAACGAATCTTCTCGAAAGATTCTACCCTATCAACTTTTCTCACAGCCCTTGTTCAAGCAACGGCAGCTGCTCGTAGCCTGAAAGCCAAAAGGAGCATTTCATGGAATTTTCAGGAGCAATTTTTCTTTATTACAATTAATGTCTCCCTCATTCATGTTGAAGCTACAAGTTTTCCGCTTATTGTGATGCATTTGATTCCTCTTACGCTAAGTTGAATCTAAAATGATTACAAACCAAATATTAAAACTAGAACATTGGCTCTTTTTCTGGTATGCCGCCGTTCGGCCTTTTCTCCAGACACATGGCTGATAATTGCCTTTCTACTAGATACAACTTTATTACACTTTGCCTGGATAACAAGATAATCTTGAGTATTGTTTATGCTTTTAATGCTTGAATACAAGCCATAATCAGTATAAGAATATAAAGGTGCACGTATATAATAGTATATTTGAAAAGGAGTTAACAGTCATTGGCGAAGATGATGCATTGACACTAACTTAAGTTTCATAACTAAGTGAAAGTACAACCTTTAAAAGAGCACAGTTATATATTATATTACTTTATACCTAATCTGTATGAATAAAACGGCAAGTCACATTAGTTACACTTTTGCTAAGTATTCTATATCTCTCAGAAATTTAACTAGGAATGCAAAGGAACTTTATGGAACTGTAGAAAACAAAATAAATACAAATTTACTCAATCGTCCCCATCTGTTTCTGGAGTATACCTGGAAAATTTGGCATTTCTCGAATTTTTAGATATTCATCTTGGGATCATGGTATCGAGGTGGAATCACGCCTGCACAGTTTTTACAAATTACTGTACCTATTTTACAGAAAATATTGCAAATTTCTTTTTATAGAGTACTTGAGACATTGACACTGTAGGACGTCCTCTCTTCAGTTTATTTATTTATTTATTTATTTAAATTCACAGGCTAGATAACATTTACCTAGTATGTCAAGTGAGTCGTTCCTAAACAAAACTTATATATTATGCATCATGACGCTAGTGCCATCCAATTTCCAATCAGGGAAATAATACCAGTGAAATATTTCCAATTCAGGAAGTCTTCATGGACTAGTACTAATACGTCATATTGAGCAGGTTGTATTCTGGCATTACGAATTATAGTTGGCCACTCACTAGGAGCCCATATAATTGTCCTCCTTTTGTTGTATTCAATGGGTGGAATGCATAAAGTCAAGCATAAGCTTTACCTTGCTAATTTTCAAGTGTAATCTTGGCTTTTAATGCATAAAACAGCTTCGACTTGACTTAAGTCTAGCATTTGCTTTGGAGCCAGCTAGCTGCCTAGCTTTAGCTTGAATTTTCCAGCAATGACTTGACTTTAAGTGCAAATCCGATGCATAAAACAAGCGAAAGCTTCACTTCCTCTAGATTAATCTTGACTTTTTTCAAGCTACCTCAGTAGGTGACTTGATTCATACAAGAGAAGTCTTAAGAGTTGTTTTATCACACAAAATGGCACAGTTCATGAATATCCGTCAAAGAAAAGTGTAAAATGTTATATTAACTGTAACTTTAGTATGTATTTGAAAGTACCAAATTCAAAAATGTCGTGTTAGAAGCTCCCTATAACGGAAGAAGCAATAATGCATACTACTCAACAGCGCTATTAAAATGTTTGCCTCTAGTTTTCACCTATTGTTGCGGCATGTAAACATCACACGTTTCAGAAATGCCGCGTGCCACTGACCACCTCTTTCGACTATAGCTAGAAAATGATAACTGAAGGCGGCGAACGTTTTAATTACTTTATTATTGTGGCGGACGGTTTAATTAAAGTTTATTATTGTAAGGTATTGCGCAAGATTTCATAATCTGATTATTTAATAGTTTCCTTATTCGAACGGTCTCCCTTCGTTTTAAAAATACTTTTATATTCATAAATCTACTCTTATTTGCTTAAATAACCGAATTAGGCACTTTTAGGTTCTATCACGAAAAATAGGTTTTATTAGGTCCTAACGTAAAATTAGGTCAATTTAGGCTCTATAAAATTGAAGTATATTACTAGTTGGTAACTAAAACAATATAAACCGAAGTTTGGAGTGTATGAGGTCAGGAATAAAATAGGTCAGAACC
This sequence comes from Deroplatys truncata, assembly GCA_030765065.1. Lineage (NCBI taxonomy): Eukaryota > Metazoa > Arthropoda > Insecta > Mantodea > Mantidae > Deroplatys > Deroplatys truncata. Next base: position 64,877,507 of record CM060989.1, on the reverse strand, counting down.
TAAGAATTCGAGGCTTAGTTATTAGTAATGTAACCTTCATTAGATTATTCAGAGGTGAACCTAAAAGTGAAATTTCTTCAGTAGCAGACGGATACAGATGATGTCAATTGTCATTGTTCTTTCAATAATTAACATCTTACGTATAAATGCTGAGATTACTTTTGCTCATAATAACTTCAAATCTCAATGAAAATGAGAAATTTCTTAAGAGAAATTAGTTATAAGCTGGTAAAACTAGCTCCATCAAACAAGAGCTATAGACAGTTACATTTTGGAACTCTTAGAACTAGAGGAGCCACAATAGAAAAGAAAGATTTTCCAATAAAACTTATATAAATGGTAAACTCAACAACGTCCAGTTGTTAACCAGAAATAAAGGCAACTAAAATAAGCAATTTTAGTGTTGTTTACAGGAAAGACATGTGTAAACCCGTTTGAAAACTGTCTTGAAGAACCTGATAAACTTCATAATGAAGCAAAAAAAGAATTTGAAACTGTCCTTTTTTGCCAAAGTAGTATCATATTGTTACGTACTTTATCATTCGCTGTAATTTTCCGATATATTTATATTTTATAGCAGTTACGTATAACATGCATCACATTACAGAATACGTTTTAAATTGCATTTGATACTACAAACCAAAGCAAAAAAAAATTACACAGAAACTTCTAAATAATTGGCTCCTGAGATCTACTTGCATTCTTACCTGGAATCCTACCAATGGTTGGATTGCTTTCGCCATCAAGCAGCTGCCGAAATTCTTCTTCCCACCTTTTTAACCTTATTTTCGATTTCCCGTGACCTTACGGTCAGTTTTTCTTTTTAATTCAGTCTTCATATTCTGAATCTTTTTCTGCACCTGCTGTGGAGTGAATTTTCTGCCTAAAATTTCTTCCAGTTTGATGCAGGTGGTTTGCAAAGCGTTCACTTTCTCTTCTTTGATGCTCGGGATTTGCGATTTATTCAACAGTATTGGAAACTGCTTAAGAATTGCTAGAAAGGTATTCTGAATATTCACTTCGTCTGCCATTACGCATATAACTTCGATATAGGTTAGGTACCGTATTCGCAAAACACTTCTGTACTCGCCACATGAGCCAACAGTTATGAGCCGCATTTGGCAGACGACAGCTGCGCGCGCAACGTATTTCAAGCGTTTGCTGGAAAAACGTCTAGCGAAAGCTTGCTAGATTAAGATTCCTTTTATGCATGAGTTGAACAAGCCAAAGCTTAATCTTGTAGATTAATCTTAAAGCTTTCGCTTTAACTTAAAGACTAATCTTCAAGACAAAGCTTGGATTTTATGCATTCCTGCGAATAGTTGCATATACAGAAAGGGTAGGCATAAATGAATGTCCTGACAAATATGTTATTTGAATTTTCTCATTGCTACTTGACTCTCTAAGTAAGGTTTGTAGTGTTATGAGAATTTGCTGGTTTTTATTCTTGTAGCACATGAGTTGCTGTATAGACGCAAGTGATTTTCACCACGTTTATCAATGTCCTTTAAATACACATACATAATGGAGCAAATGTCATCTTCTATCTATCTGATTTTACCCAAATAATGCAGTAGCTTTTCCTGGTGACACTCTCGTTCATAGTCAAGTTGTACAAACTATGGGGTCTATTTTCTAAGCTTATCGTTGCGGCTAACGGTGGCTAAATGCTATAATTATAGTTACGGGCGAACCTTATAATGAAAATAGGTATGAAATTATACCGATTCTGCTAACGATAAGCTTAGAAAATAGACCCATATATTTCCTAGAATAAAATAGTAACACGCTTTCCCCATGGGGTATATTCAAAATCTCTTCCCCCATACTCAACATTAAATCTTGATACTAACCTTTAAGAAAATCAAAAGCATTACGATTTGTTTCAACAAGACAATATACAAATCGAGCATTAAATAAAGGTAAACATAAAAATAATAATCAAACCCCTATTTGATAAAAAAAGAGTCAAGTAATGAATTACTTCTGATTTAAAAAACGAAAGATAACAAAATAAATGCTCATCTAACCCATATGAAATTGGTTGTGCCACCTTACACATTAGAATTCTGGGTTAGTTTTCGTCTGTAATTGATCAGCTCTAAAAGCAAGAAGAACGCCCCTGGTCCCTCCTGACTGACTGTGGAACCTGATCCTGCCTCTTTGGCGGCTGCGGACGTCTAGAGGAGATGACGGCCTTCCTGGTTGGGCACACTCATGTGCTCGCCCTGTCGTCCTCCATGATCTAGGGGCCTCTAGTTCCCGAGGTCGCGGGTTCAAACCCGATGAAACGCAATGGATTTTTTTTCGGGAGTAAAGATTCTTAGCATGGCTTCCTTCGGAAGGGAATTAAAGCCGGGGTCCCGGGTCGTATATTTACGGCACGTAAAAGAACTTCAAGTCTATTAAAGAGGCCTCTGAGCAAAATTTTCGGTTTTTCACGCCCAATATAGAATAGGACGCTAAGGACCATGGTAGTTAAAGAGCGTCCATGAATAAAACTCAATTCCATTTGTGCTCGCCCTTACAATTATAACACGTAGGCACATCTGTGAGGGCACGTTGGCAGACTTCTTCAGTGTGAGCTTCGCCGCACGGAAGGCAACGTAGGTCACAGTGACAGAAGTAGTTAAATCCCAGATACCGGTGGCATTGAGGATGACCACCAGAGCTCCGGCTGCCTCGATCTTTACCCGGAGATAACAGATGGTTGTGATTTATACTCTCCAGAAAGCTCAGCGGAATCCGACCACTACCCAAGGTGATGTAGCTCAGGGCCGAGGCTTTAAATAAAAAAAAATAAAAAGGATGCTTAAAACCAAGTAAGAATAGATATTACGGTTATTGCAAATGTTGTGATAAAGAAATTCAAAATAAATTCCGGTGAAAATGTTTTTATGAACTTAGTACCTGTATCAAAAGCTCATCATGAATCGCAAAAGTCAGTACCTCGACAACCGTCAATCACATCAACGATCCCGGACATATACCACATGGACGTAAAGAAGTAAGAATAGAGAACTAAGGAAGACGTTTAAAATAACTGCAAAATCCCATTTTTATGTGTTTATTTCTTCTATAGTGTCATGTTATAAAGAGTACCTATGAGTATTTTTATTCCAAAGTTATCCATGTTTATCAGAATGCTTGGTAATTAATAATTATATAACTAATATTGAAATCCAAGTTTTTAAAAATGCCGACGTGCCCCTCTATCTATCGATATTTTTTTCCCGCCTGTCTCGAAATTTGCACTTTACAGTTTGGCAGTACTGCTCCCATGACCACTCGGTGTTGTTTGTGTGGGGCAATGTTATGTTTAGATCAAGTCTACTACTTTGGTGTTCTGTGGATCAAGTTTAGATAGTAGATGGTTTTGTGGGTTTTGTGATTGTAGTGTCTAGTCTCTAGAGATGCGTTGTTTCGTTCTTGTATGTTTGGTATTTGCATCTTGTAATCATGTTGCATATGATGTATAAAAAATAAAATAACACAGGAAATAAATGTCAACATAAAAGAAACTTCGAGACGGTAAATTATTTTGTAAATGAACTCCGTGTAATTTAAGGTATGTATAGGTTATGGCACAGATTAATGCTGATAATTAGGTTTAGATAAACTTACCGTTTGTACTCTTTCATGTACAATGTAAAAGCATAGAATTGTTAAGTTGGTCAGTAAATATAAACAGTCGTTTATTTGAAAACGGCCCTTTTAGTAAAGTAAGGTGTGCCTATAGATCAACCAACCGCTGCGTTGACAGATCAGAAAACTTATAAACATATACACAAGACTGCTGCGTTAGTTTCCACACACGTACTGATATTAGCCAACAAAACAAACGAGAAGAGCATAAACCATGAGCAATTATTAAAATAAAAGTTATATAAAATCCTCAAACATTTAATGCCATTATACCTCCCATAATCAGTCCTATATGAGCTACAGACGAACAAGCAATTAATGCTTTTATATCTACCTGACATAAACATATTAAACAAGCTAAAAAAAAAACCAACTAATGTAATTGGTATGCATTCTAGTTGTGTACAAGCAAGTTTCGCTGTAGTGTTACAGTATTGGTATACTACAGTATTTATAAATCATGTAGGTACACATTTAATTTACACTATAGGTGTGACAGTGCACCTAGGTGAACTATATTAGATACTTTGAATGTAAAAGATTTATTTTAATATTCTTGGAAATGTAAAGTGCACATACTCAATATTTTTATGTTTAATTTCTATTAATGTTTTATCATCATTGTAACTTAACATTGTGCTTACTTTAATTTTATACATATCGTTGATATACATCTTAAAGTCTCCCCAAAGCTTTAGCACTCTGAGAAATACATAAGGAGGGAGAAGTTTACTAAGTAACAGTGGTTTTAGCATAAAACGATGGCACCGTTTTAGCAAATGATTTAAAAAACCATCTAGGTCAATGGATTTTTTTATTTTCAAGCTTACAATCACAGAGGCTATTTCCTCTTCATCTATGGTGCCAGATACATACTTGAATTCGTTTTGTTACATGCTTGAAACTGAATTAAATTAAACTTATCTATGGTTCTCCTGGTATAGATGGGTGAAGAAGCTGGTTTCATGCTGGATGAGGGAAACGAAGGAGCAGAAACAGAGACATCACAGAAGGCATTTCGCCATCGCAAGAAACAATTATATCAGTCAATTAGAAAGCAAATGGAATTTTATTTCAGTGATTCCAATCTCACAAAAGATCGCTTTCTTGGAAATCTGCTAAAAGAGGATCCATGTAAGTATTTTGTCACAACATTGATGTTGAAATTTCCTAGTCTGTAAAGAAACAGTTCCTTCAGAATTTAAAGTATTGGCTAATCTGCTCTACTTGTATCTCTATTGAAAATGCTTATAAAAGCGAAAGGAAAGCGAATAAATTACCTTAGGAGTGAGTTTAGAACATGATGTGGTCTCGTCTATATCTGGTACCCACCTGCCCGCCCGTTTTAGGTGTTTTACTTATATAGGTAAATCGCATCAGGAACACAACAAACGTAACCATTTTTCCGATAAATCACATGCAAAGTGGGTACTGAAACCTAAATAAAAAGTGAAATGCACTAAATATGCGATGTGCTGTTGTTTCTGTGAACGTGAATCATTCGAGTTTTAGACATGCAGATCCCTTGGCTACGCTCTGTCGTCGTTTTGAAGTTGCGGCCTAATCGTCATCGCTGTGGAAGATACAAGTAGAGCAGAATGTCGAAAGTATTTTTATATCTAGTTACAGTGAAATTTGTGTAATTTGAATATGAAGGCCATAGGAAAATATTTTAATTAACCAACAATTCAAATTTTAAAAAAATCTTATGTTTTGCACTCTTAATGATCTTATCTACTCTTGTATAAACTATTTTTACAAATGCTTATTCTTCATACACTTAGTGAGATGTTAATCTTATTTCTAATTTTCGTGTAGTTGCAAGGAAATTTTTCAAGAGCTGGTTGTTATGTGGAGCATTCCATTCTCTTTGCATGTCTAGGACATAAAAAAAAAAAAGTATATGGCATAAATTATGTGTTTTAATGAGATCTACATTTTTTTTTTTTTTTTTTTTTTTTTTTGTGTAGTAAAATTTTGTCTATCTCTTAGAGTTTACCAGTTATGTGAAAGTCATTCAGAGGACTTTTGGGGACATTCCCAGAAAATTCGAGATATACATTTTATTTGCCATGAAAATATCTTAAACCTATGATATTTTAATCAAAATCGTTAAGCCATTTTTGAGAAAGTCAGGCAAAAGTGCAACACCCAAATCAGAATACTCCGAATATGACTCTGCTGCCATATTGGAATCAGAACTATTCTCCAAGTTAATGACAAGCATATCCATAGCACTGTCGCACACAAAACAAGTGCCCACATTTGATTCTCCACTTCTATTATGTCTGTTTATATTCCCTGTGCATTTTGGTTACAATTCTCATGAAATATCTGTAAAATCGGATATTAGTTTCATAATATCCACTAATGCAAATGTCGGGTATTTATCTAATAGTGAGTTGAATACATTAAGTATTTTTTATTTTTCGCAACTTTTTAACGGTTTCCTGCTTTTGTGTTTGGACAGTTTATTTGCACTACACGTATCATCTTCTGCCATGAGAACTCAAATACCAACTGACTAAATCACAAGATTTGACCTGATCTGAGCATATGTGTGCCTGCGTATTATGAATGACTGTTTGCTTATCATATTTCCTGTGTTATGCAAACTGCTTATTCGGTACTCAGATACCACCTCTGGGAATTTAATGCTGCATTTCTCATACATGTAAGAGAATGGAGTCATGCATACAGTTGTTATTAACAAGCAAGATGCTCTCGGCGTTAGCGCAATAGCAGACGAAAATCATATTTTGTAATCCCTTAACAGTTAGTATATATCCATTACCTTTAGAAATACGTTCTTATAAAAACTGCAATAAAATGTGCAGTTCTATACTTTTCCTGCCCTAATATTTCATGATACAATACATGTATTAAGGAGCTATTTACATTGGCGTAAGAGTGTGTTCTTCAGGTCGTGACAAACAAAAGCACATGCTTCTGTTTACATCAGAGGGAACTCTAGTTTGGAATGGACATTAGAGTCTAGCATGGTACCACTAAACCATGGAGGATACAGAACCAATCAGAGAACTGGAATCCAACTCCAAAAGCCAGTCAAGCAGTAGATGATATAGGGATGCCTTACGAAACATGTCATGTGTGTAAAGTAAGTGAGCCAAAGAGTATTTCAGTTGGCTTACTCTTTCTTCAGATTGACGACTGCTTCACTGTCAGCAAGTTCCAATTTTTACTTTCTCTACTACGTATAGTAAGTAGGGGAAGTATTGTATTCCACCCAAAAATTCGATACCGAGATTTCACCGGAAATACATGTTTTGAGACCCCCTGAATCCAAAAAAAGCATTTTTAGAAACATGTCCGTGGGTGTGTCTGTGAACAGCATAACTCAGAAACAAACAGTTGGATAAACACCAAACTTCGTATTTAGGTTCAGTATCTTCCAGAGATGCGACACGAAGGTTTTCAAGAAAATCCCCCCAGATTACCCTTTACATGGAACATTTTTCAAAAATTTTAATTTTCTCAAAAATGGCTCTAACGATTTTGATTAAAATATCATATGTTTAAGATATTTTCATGACAAATGAAATGTATATCTCGAATTTTCTGGGAATGTCTCCAAAAGTATTCTTCATTGTGAACAACTTTTGCATAATGGGTAAACCATAGACAAAATTTTACTACACAAAAAATGTAGATCGTGTTAAAATACACAATTTATGTCATACACATTTTTTTTGTTGAGTGAACCATTTTCAAGATATTGCTTGTTATTCCCTTAAGTTTTCCAATACTTATACTTTTTCTCAAATTTGTTATTCTTTTTTTTATGTCCTGGACATACAAAGAGAATGGAATGTGCCACATAGCAACCAGCGCTTAAAAGATTTGACTATCGCTTAAAACCAACCATATTCCTCTTGCACCTACAAGAAAATTAGCAATAAGATTGACATCTCGATATCTCAATTAACATGAAGCATATGGAGAATAAGCGTTTGTAAAAATAGTTTGTACAAGAGTAGAGAAAGTCATGTGAGTGTAACACATCAGATTTTCTTTTTGTTGTTTTCATAGTACTACCATTTCTTCAGTGTTGAACCCTCCCGTTTTACCATCCCGACATTTCCTATCATTGTTAAATCAAATTCCTGCTTATTTAAGTGCACTAGTAGAAGATATTGATTGCAAATATAACCATTAAATTGTATTTATTCTTTTGTACATAGCAAATGCTGTTTGTGTCCATTTCAGATATAGACCTCTCAATATTTACAAGGTTTAACAGAATTAGAGCTTTGACGACTGATATCTCGGATATAGCAAAAGCTTTGAGACATTCTGAATTGTTATCAGTGACTGAAGATGGCACCAAGGTGTTTCGTACAAAACCAGTACAACAGAAAGAAAACATCGATGACTGTACTATCTATGTGGTATGTCTTATTTTTTTACAGTAATAAAACTATTTTTCAACAGTATTGTAAAATTGTCTCTTAGGGGAGTATTCATTAAGTATTAGTGTGGTTTAACTAATGACTTCTGACTATGCAGGCTTTTTTGTTTTCATAAAGATTGATAAGTATTGGATCATATGAATAAAAATGAGTATACAGTATATACTTCACTTTTTCAAGTAAATACTATGTTTGGCAAGAATAAAACCTTTCGAGCACCTACTTCATTTTGAGCACATACTCAAGTAATGGAAGCAGAGCATCTATCTTATAAGAGTGTGTACTAATTTTTTTGTCTGATTTATTGATGTAATGTTTTTGTCTGTTACCAATTTATTTATTGGCTTGCTAACATGCTATAAACATTATTTAAGGAGTTTCAAAATAATCTATTGCTTCACGAAAACATAACCTAGAAGCATCAGTGAAACTCAGATTTATTAATAAAGCCTAGTATGTAAAATCTTAAGCTCAAAATTCAATTGCGTATAACTTTGCAAGAAAACTGTTTCATGTAAAAATATTTAAACATCCCAGGATTCCAGAAACAGTCTGTGAATATTTTGTCTGGTTTATTGATGCCATATTTTTGTCTATCACCTTCATTTTATTTATTGTTTTGCAGATTTAATTTTCAGCTATGCTTTTATGCATGCTGCTTCAATTAAATTTAAATTTCTTCAAAATTGCACATTTACCTAAAATTACTGGTGAGGGTTGTTTAGCAACACAGGATACTTCCTGAGCAGTTTTGATAGAACAAAAAAAATCTACTCTACTTAGACAGAATGCCAAACAATCAAATACAACCCCACATATTCATCAAAGCTATACAGTCAAAGAATATATATATACATGAGTATGTACGAGGGTTGTTTGAAAAGTTCTCGGAATGACATACTAAATAACAACTGACCTCATCCAAAATATTTTTATTTTTCAATGTAGTCTCCCTATACAATAAAGCACTTGGTCCATCGATGTTCCAATGCCTTTGTTCCATCTCGAAAATGAGATTCTTCCAGGACTGCAAAATACAAATCAACTCCAGCTATGAGTTCTTTGTTTGAAGAGAATTTCTGTCCTTTGAGCTTAGCAAAGAGATGGAGGCCTAATGGAGTCATATCAGCTGAATAAGGTGGGTGTGGCAACAATTCATACTTTTGTTCATGAATTTTTGCCAAGGCAAGGACATTTGTGCAGGCCTCCACTTGATGGAAGGCTTTTTTCTCATATTTTTTGCTGTAGTTGTCTAGGAGGTTAGCGTAGTATTCTCCCGTAATTGTTTGACCATTGGGAAGATAATCTATCAACAGAATCCCAAAACACTTATGCCATGATCTTTCCGGCTGACGGTATTCTCTTTGCTTTCTTTGGTGGTGGAAAATCAACATGTTTCCACTGCTTTGACTGTTGCTTTGTCTCTGGGGTATAGTAGTGGACCCGTCTCATCTGTAGTCACCTAATGACGCAAAAAATCTTGTGGGTTTTTCAGAAAATGAGCCAAACATTGTTCAGATATTTACAATCTGATACGCTTTTTATCCTGTGTTAACAGTCTCGGCACCCACCTACAAGATAATTCTTTCATACTCAATTCTCCAGTCAAAATGTGATATGTCCTTTCAGATGATATCCCTTGAAGAAGGTTGGTTTGTTACGTATTATTTTTACTTAATTTATTTAGCTTCACACATTGGAAGCCAACTTGAAGTATTGTTCTTGGAGTTTACTTTGTTTAAGTAGTTTGCAACACGCTTTGGGCTTTGGTTTGAAGTTGTTGATTATGTAATAGTTACTGTTGTTACACAATATGCTGCTATGTATGAAAAGCTGATTTTACACTATAATATTTAATTTTGTTATTAAAAACTGCTTCTATATATATTATATGTGTTTGAATTTGCCTCGGCTGTGTCAGTAATGTTTGTAGAGTCATGTATCTCTTAGGCAAGGTGCGGTACGACAATAATTGTAGACATACACAAATATTAAGTTTTTAAATTCACTTTTTATTTTATCCTTTGCACATTTTAATAAAGCACTACACTTTTTAAGAGCTGTGAGATTCTTTAATACTTAGCTAACGTGTAGACATATTTTACGATTCACACGTAATATTTGTGTAGAGAACACATCTTCCATCTGGTCACTACCAAGGTTTGCCAGCAACTGAACATATTTCAACCGTTAAACCCGTAAGCTTCGGTATTTCAGGTCTCTGATTGGCTAATTCTAGTCCAATAGAATAACTGCATTTTACTTAAGGCTTTTTCTTTGCTGTTGATTGGCTAATTTTAAACTGTTACAGAAATTACATTATCGTTGTTCTACTCATGACTAGTAATTTTCAAACTCTCTAACTCATTATTGCTTCAAGGTTATTTCATTATTACCTCATTGTTAGCAACTTAAAACTTATTATTCTCGCAGCTCTTGCATTATTAAAGTATGTAATGTATTCGCATGCAACAGTGAAGGAGCAGAGTCCCCCAGTGTGTTCTTCAAATTGACATGAATATCATTTGCTTTCATACTTTCTTTATGGAGTACTGTATCACTGCTTGAATCTCCATTTTTCCATCTTCAAAGATCGCTACACGAGAAAAACAATAGAGAGGCATCAGCACCACAGCTGTATACCCAAAGCACTGATATGCCACGTGTTTACTCAAGAAGGATGACAATTATTCAGATCTGGATTACATTTGCAGTGACCTGTGTTGGTGATTCCCCATATGATCAACACAGCTTTGAAAATAAGTATATACTCCCATGAGGCATTAGGTTTTTATTCTCATTGAGTTGAGTATATAATCACAGAAGGTGTTTGTTCTCATTAGTATGAACTTTGAGACGTACTTGCGTTTTATTCATACGACTCATCAGTTCAAACAGTAAACACCACAGCGCACTGGTTACAAGTAAAATGTTTTTTAATATAGAAGGGTAGTTTAAAATAGGCTAACTGTACAAATGGCAAGTTTCAACTTTTGGGATTGGCTTTCATTTATTAATTTTATAAAATAAAATGGGAGAAGACATCATATGATGATATAAAGCAATGACATATGTGGCGTGAAATTAATGTTTGTTAGCCCCACGTATGGGAGCCAATTTGCGGCGGTATTAATGTTTGTGTTCGAAAGATGCTACTGTTTATCTGCCGCACGTATGGAATACAATTTGGCGCGGTCACTTCGTGTTATCTTTTACTGAGCGCCTGTTATTGTATTTAATTTTGGGTTCACTGTCCTCCGGCTAGCTATGATTTCTCGGTCAAGCACTTCTTTTGTACAGGGTGTGTAAACGGAAAGGAGTTTTTATCCAAAGATAACACTGATGAAAGAATTTGTTTTACACTTTTATTGTCGTAACACATTATTCACTTTCACCTATTAATCTTGACACTCGCCAAGCTGAAACTGTTATAATAACTTCTTTACGGCCCATTATTAATTCGCGTACTTCAACTTTTTGTGTAATTAACTTTACGACACAAGAGATTTTTCATAAATTTGCTACGCGTAACCTGCAAATCGATAAACTGTGCGATGTATTCACCATGACTGCTTCTGTTGAACTCATCGATGTCTTATACGCGAATGCTTCTGTTGGACTACGTGAAACTTGACTCTGACACGAATTTATACTCCTTCGCCCGATATGCCTAAAGATGTATAACCGAGCTACTATTGGTTAATAAAACGCGCCAACATTAGCGTCTATATTTATATCCAATGAAAATTACGAAAACATATGCTCTAGGGAAAATGTTCCTGCAAATTCTAAGAAAAACACGCCACTCTGACGTCATTTGCTCGTCTCTAATAATGATAAACAGCTCACCCTCTCGCTACATTATTGCACGCTATTATTGTCAGTTTCAGTAAGGCCGTATAAACCCACTTCTCAACAATGATTACAATCAACAAACATCTCAAATCAATGTCACACAACAATGCATATTCACACTACAATCACTCTGACATTTACATTTTTGTGATACAAATTACTGCGTCACATACATACACACACATGCAGAAGAAAGCAGGAAGAAACTTTTGAAAATGCTACAAGCTTACATGTTAAATGATTGTCTTCTGTATTAAAGACAGCATCTTTTATTTTCTTTCTCCAATCAGTCACATCAGAACTTCCATTATGTATTTGCCATATGGCATACGCTCTGCTATGCTCTGTTCTCTGTTTTTGTTTAAATAATTTTGGCAATGGTGACACAAAAGGTCTATGCAAAAAATATTGATTTATGTGGAAAGCATTAATAAGATTCAGAGTTTCTTGAAAAATTGGAACTTACAGTGAAGCATTCAAATATATTAAAGAAAGAGTGAGTCGACTTAAGATACTCTTTGCTCCACATACTACATATTACATGCAGGACATGTTCAACATTTAATTCACAGACTGATAAACACCCCTCTTAAAGAAATAGAATACAAGAATGAATATGAACACATCGTAACAACAGCAAAAGCCAACGGATTCGACAAACACATGATAGAAAAATCAAAAGTTCACCAGAGAAAAGCAAATCAGACAGATTACGACTCTTGCACCAATTGAGGAAAATTGGAGATACAAGAGAATTGCTTTCCACCCTTGGGCCTTCCACAAATTCCAGAAGACTTTCAAGAAATACAAGATAACCCTGGTACCATACAATAAATTCAGCTTAGGAAAGATGTTAAAATCTAGCACTACTAATAGTATTCCACATGAAAAGAAACAAGGTATATATCAGATAAACTGCAAAGATTGTGACAAAATATACATAGGGAAGACCAAGAGGAACATTGGAACCAGGCTACTGCAACATCAGATATAAACAGATGGAAAGGTCTGCTGTAGCGAACCATTTTTGGAAAGAGAACCACTCAGTAGAAAAGGAAGCAAAATTACTAAAGTACGTCAAGAAACCACTAGAATTAAGCTTGTGGGAGAAAATATACATCAAAAAGTTCCAAGAGCAACTGATGAACTTTGAAATACCACTGGGAAGAGATCTCATCTCTTAAGTTCATCAATCGGTCAACAGATGGCACCAGAGAACCGGAATCCTACTCCGAAGTCAGTCGACGCATAGCAGCGGAAGATGTGGGGAATGCCTCACGAAACATGTCCTGCATGTAATATGTAGTATGTGGAGCAAAGAGTATCTTAAGTTGGCTAACTCTTTCTTCAATATATATGAATAAGATTGTTAATAACTCAAGATAATTTTCACATTTATTGTATTTAATGTCACTGAGCAAGGTGCTGCCACAGTAGCATGTGCAACTTGCATTCAGGAGGTCCTGGGTTCAAACCCCCAGGACCAACCAACCTGACCAGAGATCTTTTTGCAGTTTTCCTCGGTTGCGAGGTGAATGTTGTGTTGCAGAATTTGATCCATAAGTTTTCCCATCGTCCCTTTCATCACTACATTTCATTTCATTTCCTTCTTCACCGCCATACCAGACATTGGGCTGATCGTCCATCCTGGATATCTTATGATCCAGAGTTGCTTGCTCCTTGACAGGCTACTGACTCAAGGATTGGCTTGTAAGTCCTTCCTGCAAAGAGGAAGAAATAGTATTTAATGTCCTTAAAGATAAACACTAGAAGCTATAATACATACAGTATCATCACTAGGGATAGGATTTTAATGCAAATGCATATTTCTTCCCTGCTGCCAGAAAGTATGCTCACATGGTATGTGAGTTAATTACTAAATTTGCAACAATTTTAACAGTATTTAATGTTGCATATAATAGATATTTTGCCTGTTTTGTTAAAAGCCTAATATTTCACTTTCCAATGGTTTTAAGAATAGTTATTTACCTGAAGGTTATTAGTATCTGAGGATGATCTTTTGTTTTCTGCTTCCTGGATGTTCTTCATATTGGCCCAATGTCTTTCTTGAATGTTCTGGAATCAATCAAAACAATTTCCAAAGCATGTTTAGTGTTGTGTATGGTAGCTTATGCCGGACACATAAAGGAAACTAATGCTATCCTTTTCTAACTAGATTTTCAATTGTTAACATGAATTTGTGTGTCATGCACCTTTTAAGTAATGTTTAAAAGGTTAAACTAATATATGAACATGAATATTTCATACTTTAAATAGAATAAAATTAAACACAAAAATGATCTTAAAGAAACTCTCTTGCTTTATTTTTTCCCTTAGCACTTAATTATTTGATTTAAAAGCATATTTATGTTAATTATAAGTAAGAAACACTAATAAGATTTCAGAAATCATAACAAATAATGTGTCATACAATAAGAACATTTCCTCAGAAAAACAACCATTTCTGAAGCATTTACCAACATTTGTTCCTAAAATGCACATATTGGAGAAGTAACTTTGTGGTTTTCTTATATCTTTTGTGCTGCCGTTGGTATGTTTTGCCTGATAAAGCAATCTCCACTATTGATAGAGTTAAAGTTAAGAAACTGTAATTTTACAAGGGCTGATTAACAAAGACTGAGACTGATTTTTTTCCTGTAGCTTCCATAATAGTTTCATATCTGTAACATAAATATTTGAAAAGAGCGGGTTTTTATGTATAATGTTGGTAGGCGGCAGCACTCTCATATTGGTAGGTTGGTAGTAATGCTCTATTTTGTAGACCCTACGTGCATTTCACATACCAGACAATGGAGGTGACACGAGAGGAGCAGTACAGTGCAATCAAATTCTATTTTCGTTTAAACCATACAGCCACCGAAACTTATGAAAAGCTCAAGCAAGCATACAGTGAAGATGCGCTACCTCGTGCAACAGTGTTTAGGTGGTTCAAAAAGAAGGCCGACTTGTCAGTGTTAAGCAAGGTGGGCCTGGTGTTTCGGCTTCTGCTGTGACTGAAGTCAACATCAACACAGCTGCTGTGATGTCTGAGAGGATAGGTGTATAACATTACGTAACCTCAGTGAAGTGTTGAGAATTTCATATGGCAGTTTATTTACAATTATGCACGACCATCTCCATATGACCCGAGTTTGTGCTCGTTAGGTGCCACGTCTGTTGACTCCCGAACAAAAGGCTGTGCAAATGGAGACAAGCCATGAGGTGCTGCGTCTCTTTGCTGACGGAGGGGATGCATTTTTTAAATTGATTATCACCGGTGATGAGTTATGGCTGCATCATTATGATCCTGAAGGAAAACAAGCCAGCACAGTGTGGAAATCGCCAGGTTCTCCAACACCAAAAATGGCAAAAGTTGTTCCATCTGCAGGGAAAGTGATGGTGATCACATTTTTTTGACTGTAATGGAATGATTTACCAGCATGCAGTTCCCCCTCACACTACTGTTACAGCAGCATACTACACTGAGGAAGCACATTGCAAAGAAACGATCAGAGCTTTCTTGGACTGGGTGGCGACTTCATCATGACAATGCACGGCCTCACGTCGCAAATCAAGTCGTGCAGTTTCTGGCTTGATTCAACATTACCTGTGTACCACATTCACCTTATAGCCCCAATCTTGCAACCTGTGACTTTTTACTTTCTCTACTACGTATAGTAAGTAGGGGAAGTATTGCATTCCACCCAAAAATTCGATACCGAGATTTCACCGGAAATACATGTTTTGAGACCTCCTGAATCCAAAAAAAGGCATTTTTGGAAACATGTCCGTGTGTGTGTCTGTGTGTGTGTGTGTGTGTGTGTGTGTGTGTGTGTGTGTGTCTGTGAACAGCATAACTCAAAAACGAACAGTCGGATAAGCACCAAACTTGGTATTTAGGTTCAGTATCTTCCAGAGATGCGACACGAAGGTTTTCAAGAAAATCCCCCCACCCCAGACTACCCTTTACATGGAAGATTTTTTGAAAATTTTTATTTTCTCAAAAATGGCTCTAGCGATTTTGATGGAAATATCATATGTTTAAGATAATGTCATGAGAAATGAAATGTATATCTCGAATTTTCTGGGAATGTCTCCAAAAGTATTCTTCATTGTGAACGACTTTTGCATAACTGGTAAACCATAAGAGATAGACAAAATGTTACTACATAAAAAATGTAGATCGCGTTAAAATACACAACTTATATCATATACATTTCTTTTGTTGAGTGAACCGTTTGCGAGATATTGCTTGTTATTTCCTTAAATTTTCCAATACTTATACTTTTTCTCAAATTCGTTATTCATTTTTTACTTTCTCTACTACGTATAGTAAGTAGGGGAAGTATTGCATTCCACCCAAAAATTCGATACCGAGATTTCACCGGAAATACATGTTTTGAGACCTCCTGAATCCAAAAAAAGCATTTTTGGAAACATGTCCATGTGTGTGTCTGTCTGTCTGTGTGTCTGTGAACAGCATAACTCAAAAACGAACAGTCGGATAAACACCAAACTTGGTATTTAGGTTCAGTATCTTTCAGAGATGCGACACGAAGGTTTTCAAGAAAATTCCCCCACCCCAGACTACCCTTTACATGGAACATTTTTCGAAAATTTTAATTTTCTCAAAAACGGCTCTAACGATTTTGATTAAAATATCATATGTTTAAGATATTGTCATGACAAATAAAATGTATATCTCGAATTTTCTGGGAATGTCTCCAAAAGTATTCTTCTTTATGAACGACTTTTTCATAACTGGTAAACCATAAGAGATAGACAAAATGTTACTAAACGAAAAATGTAGATCGCGTTAAAATACACAATTTATGTCATATACATTTCTTTTGTTGAGTGAACCGTTTGCGAGATATTGCTTGTTATTTCCTTAAATTTTCCAATACTTATACTTTTTCTCAAATTCGTTATTCATTTTTTTATGTCCTGGACATGCAAAGAGAATGGAATGCGTCACATAGCAACCAGCGTTAAAATATTTGACTATCGCTTAAAACCTACCATATTCCCTTTGCATCTACAAGAAAATTATCAATAAGATTGACATCTCGATATCTCCATTAACATGAAGCATATGGAGAATAAGCGTTTGTAAAAATAGTTTGTACAAGAGTAGAGAAAGTCATGTGAGTGTAACACATCAGATTTTTTTTACTCCCATCACTAAAGGCAAAGCTTAGGGGTATTCGATTTGAGAACTCTGAAGCAGTGCTCAAGAAAAGTGAGGCGATTCTCAAGGACCTGACAAAGAATGGTCTGCAGCACGTGTTCAAGGACTGGCAGAGACGCTCTAAAAAGTGCATTGTAGTAGGAGGGGACTACTTTGAAAAAGATCATATAAACATTGAATTGGAGTAATAAACGTCTGTGAAAAAAAAATCAGTCTCAGTCTGTGTTGATCAGCCCTCGTATCATTGATGTCCCCACGTAATAGAAACTTCTGTCTATGATATTTCAGGAACAGCTTCCTCCAGATGCTGATCATGACTGGCTTAGGGACGTGTTCTCTGGGTACGGAAATGTGGCATATGTATCCATACCAAAATACCGAACAAGTGGAAAAATTAAAGGCTTTGCATTTGTAGAGTTTGAAACTCCAGAAGAAGCAAACAAAACATTAGAGGTAAGTAAAACTGAAAATATATAATTCTGCTGTTCATAATCAAAATAGTGACATTATGCTAAATTATTGGAAATGACCATAAACAATTAAACCTTTTAACGTATTGGGATCATGAGTAGTTAACAGTACTTTAGTTTCACTTATTAAGTTTTCATTCAAAACATGTTTCGAGGATGCTCATCTGCATCATCAGCTGTATGTCCACATGTGCCTGAAAGGGGATCCCCTACATTAGTGTCTTAGACCTTTAGTTTGATTTGTAGAAATTTAAAACTTAAATAGACAAATGTGTATCAGCTCACCATTTTTTGTCAACATAACACAGCATTAAACAGAAAATAAAGCTTTTAAAGCAGAACTCATAGTATGAGAAAAATCTACATCACCAAAAATGCATTTGGAAATTCCACCAGTTGATGACATAGTGAAGTTCTCCATTAAATGACTAAACAATAGACATGTGAAACATATTTTAAGGTAAAACTTGTTCTATGGAGTATACGAGGGGCACTATTTATATTTTGAGCCTAATAATTAAAACAAAGTAATTTCTGATTGAAAACTGCTTTATTGTTTTTCAAAATATTCTTCTTTATGATCAATACACTTTTGCATCCGTTTGAACCATTTGTCAAAGCACTTATTCCAGTCTTCTTGAGACACCTCCAAAACAGTTTTTGAAGGCATCAACTTCTGCCATCGAAAATCGTTGTCCATACAATTTAATCTTGATATTCGGGAACAAAAACAAGTCATTGGGTGCCAAATCAGGACTGTATGGCGGATGGCCATCAATTCGATTTTTTGAGCCTTCAAATACTCTGTTGTTAGACGAGATGTGTGTGCGCTTGCATTGTCTTGATGAAGAACGATCCTACGGTTCTTGTTGGTTTTCCTTACTTCACCAAAGAGTTCTGGCAAACAAATGGTTGTGTACCATTTGGCATTGACCGTTTTACATTCCTCTAAAGGCACTGTTGCCACATGGCCAGTTTTGCTGAAAAAGCAGGCGACCATTTGCTTCGAAGTGCTTTGAGTGCGAACAACTTTTGTTGGATTTGCTTCATCTTGAAACACCCATACAGTCGACTGCTGTTTACGTTCCGTATTTGTTAGAGACACATTTCTCTTAGCAGGGTTTTGATGCGACAAGAATGTAGGTTTACACAGATTATAATTTTACTTCACTCATTGTATTAGTGCTTGATACGATTTAAATAACATTTCACTAATATAGAGAGCTGTGAGATTCTTTTTATTAATTAATTACACTTTTTAACACGTAAATTTATTTTTCGTCTCACACGAATATGCATTAAATCTCGAGGACACTTTTTGCGTCTGATTAGGAACACTGTTTGCAGGCAACTGAGCTGATTTCAACCTCCTAAACTTGTAAATTTCTGTATTTCAAGTCTCTAATTGGCTATTCCTACTCCAATAGAATACCTTCATTTAACTAAAGCTTTTTCTGGTCGTTGATTGGCTATTTTATAAACTGTCACTAAAATTATATTATTGTCGCTCCAATAATGTCTAATAACATTATTAAACATTCTTACTCATTATTGCCTCAATGTTACCTCATTGTTACCTCTTTGTTAGCAACTTTTGACCTATTTCTCACAGCTCCTACATTATTAAATTACGTAATTCACATAACATTATTGAACATGTTTACAGTAATATAAGCATATGCAATGACTGTTACATACATTATACAAATTATTACATACACATATTGCTTCAAGGTGGGCTGTTATTGAATTTATATATTATATAATTAGACTGAAATCATTTAAGTGTTAATAATACTGCCTCAATTTTTGGTCACATTTTCACCCGTTTCCCCCCCTTAAAACAGTTGGAGAAATGTTGGAAAAGTTGTATTGAACTAAAAGGAGATTATGTTGAAAAATACAAAAAAGGTCTACCAAAAATAATTTGGTTTTCTATCTTTTTCTAAGGACTTGCTGAATGCCCCTTGTACCTTAAGTAAATGCAAACAGTTGATCTCTTCGTCACACTTGGCTATCAAGGGAATTAATTGCAGGTTTTTTCTTGTCTTATTAAAGGCTTTTGGTGCTCGAGGCTGCAGATTATCATCTGAAATTGCACCAGATAAACTCTGCAGTATTGCCACATTTGAAGCTGATGAAGCAGGTAATGTAGATGAGACAAATCAAGGTGAACTATTAGAAAAAGAAGATAAAAAACAGCAAACTGCAGAGAAGGACTCCTTGCAGCAGAAAAGAAAAAGAAGGAGCTCACATAAGGAAAGTATAAAAGATGTGGACAATGAACAAGTGTTGGAAAATGAAGCAAAGTCAACACAAAATAGAGGACAAAGCTTAAGTGAAGAAGATGCGAAAGAAAGCAGCAAAGAAGGTGAAGATAATAGAGAAGAAAACAGTGACCGTGTGAAACGAAGAAGTTCCAAGAATCAAGAAGAGAAAGTCAAATTTGTGAAAAAGGATGAAAATGAAAAGCTAGAGGAGAGCGGCTCAAATATTAAGCGAAAACGAAAGAAACTATCGGAAGAAGAGGTTGAGGATGAAGAAATTGATCCTGATGTCTCAAAAAAACGAAGAAAGCTGCTTGAGGAAGGAGGGGAGGTGAAAGTAGAGGAAAGCGCAAAGAAAAAAAGGAAAAAGAAACAAGATGATGACATCGTAGAAGAGCAAGAGAGTGAAGATAGTATTTCATCTAAAAGAATAAAGGCTGAGATAATAGAAAATGAAGATGTAACTCCTGAGAACGTACAGTTAGATCAGACAGTAAAAAGAAAGCGAAAAAGAGAAACCGAAGAGGAAAACAGAGAAAATGCCATTGAAGAAGTTGAGCAAGTTTCTGAGAGTAGAAGTCAGTATCAAACAGAAGAATGTGAGATTGAAAATGTTGAAGAAGGTGAAAGCAAAAGAAAGAGAAAACGCAGAAAGAAGAAGAAAAATAAAAAGGATAAGCAAGACGTAAATGCTAGTCCTCTGCAGATACTTTCTAAGTAAGATTTTAATTATATCTTTTTTATAATTTAAGTTATTGGATGTTACTGCATTGGCTCAAATATAAGATGACCTTAAATTTAAAATTACTTTAGATTTTTTTAAATGTGCTTAAGCTACATTGTCATTCAACTCTGATGTGTTTTTGGAAACATGTCCGTGTGTCTGTGAACAGCATAACTCAGAAACGAACAGTCGGATAAACACCAAACTTGGTATTTAGGTTCAGTATCTTCCAGAGATGCGACACGAAGGTTTTCAAGAAAATCCCCCCACCCCAGATTACGCTTTACATGGAACATTTTTCGAAAATATTAATTTTCTCAAAAATGGCTCTGGCGATTTTGATTAAAATATCAGATGTTTAAGATATTTTCATGACAAATAAAATGTATATCTTGAATTTTCTGGAACGTCCCCAAAAGTATTTATTCTTCATTGTGAACGACTTTTGCATAACTGGTAAACCATAAGAGATAGACAAAATTGTACTACACAAAAAATGTAGATCGCGTTAAAATACGCAATTTATGTCATATACATTTTTTTTTGTTGAGTGAACCATTTTCGAGATATTGCTTGTTATTCCCTTAAATTTTCCAATACTTATACTTTTTCTCAAATTCGTTATTCATCTTTTTTTTGTTCTGGTAATGCAAAGAGAATGGAATACTCCACATAGCAACCAGCTCTTAAAATATTTGACTATCGCTTAAAGCCTACCAATTCCCCTTGCATCTACAAGAAAATTAGCAATAAGATTAACATCTCGATATCTTGATTAACATCTCGATATCTTGATTAACATGAAGCATATAGAGAATAAGCGTTTGTAAAAATAGTTTGTACAAGAGTAGAGAAAGTCATGTGAGTGTAACACATCAGATTTGTTTTTTAATATCAATATCAGATACATTTAGATCAATAAATTCATTAATAGAATAAAATGGATTATCCACAAGGCAAGAATACAATCGCTTACAAAATATTTTATAAGGAAAAACATTTACAAGTTGAGGTAGCTTATTAAAAAGTTTAATGCCAATATACGAGTAACTTTGAGAAGTTTTCTTAAGTCTATGCTGAGGAATATCAATCATTTGACCATTTCGGGTATTATAATTATGAATGTTGGATCTCATGTCATACATATGTTGATTCTGTTTCATAAAATCCTATACAGTATAAATGTACAAATTTATAACAGTCAAAATATTATATCTTTTAAAATAGGGTTTACAATGTGTTCTAGTAGATATCTTAGCCATAAGTCTTATAGCTTACTTTTGGACAAGTAATACATCTTGGATATATGAACTATTACCCCAAATTAAAATTGCAGGAGTTATGATGGTTCCATGTTGAGGCATCAATTTGCGGGAGTTAATAGCCAGCTCCACGTTTGGGAGCCAATTTGCGGGAGTTATGATGATGGTAGTTGTTTGGAGGAGTTTGCCCCACAGTTGTATGCCACTTTGAGATAGTATTTAGGTTACGTAAATATTATTACGTATATTTGAAAAAATGTGTGTTGTTATGTAATTATTTTAATTCACGTTGAGGGATGCCACTTTGAGAAAGTATTGTATTTGTGTGAGATGTGAGAATCCCCGCATATGTGCGTCACTTTGAAGAAGTATTTAACCCAACGTTTTTAAGATACACTTTGATGTTGTTTGATGCTTGGGATGCCATACTTTATAGTAAAGATGATGCTTGTTTTTTGTAATATTATTTAAACTTGCCTCGGCTGCTTCAGTCGCTCTAAAGAAACATAAGTTCTTTTTAGGTTGTGATAAGACAAAAATTAAAAGACGTCACACAATTTACTTTTTAAGTTCACTTCTTTTTATTTCTCTTTATACTTGCACATTTATAAACACAACACTTTATAAAAGAAAAACTGTGAGCACTTTACATATTCTAGCAGAGAACACAATTTTTACCATCCATACTGTACAACTTCATGCCCGCAACTGACTAAATCCAACGGTAAAAACCTTGAAGCTTCGGTAATGCCAGTCTCCTATTGGCTAATTCTAGTCCAATAGAATTTAAGTATTCAAACTAAAACTTTTCCTTACTGTTGATTGGCTAATTCCAAACTGTAAGCGAAATTACGTTATTACCAATCTTTTCATGACCAGTACTTTTAAAACTCCAGACACATTATTGTCTCATTATTAACATCCTAAAACATATTATTCTCACAGATTTTGCACTATTAGAGTATATAAACATTTACATGACATTAATAAATATGTCTACAATTAAAAAATAAGTATTTGCAATGACTTACATACAATTTAAATAATAATTATATACATATTGTTTTCAAGGTGGGCTGTAATTGAATTTAATTATATTAAAACACAATATCATTTAGGCATTAAAATACTGCCTCAAAATACCATAATTAATAATACTGTGAAAGTATGCAAAATATGAGACACGCATATACTCAAAGGGTACACAATTGACTAAATTCCTCAACAAGAATACAATCCTTGACAACTTTCTGCATAAAAAAGTAATATGTGGCTCCCAAGTTAAAAATCCATTAGAGTGTATACAAATTATGCTTGCGAAAGTTTATTTTTCTAATTACTTCACCTTTGCAGAAATAGCTACAGTACACATTTCATTAGGGTACAAAGGGTTCAGCAATACTCAAATGTTTAAGAGTTGGACACTATATGCTGACCTTAAAATTCCATGACATCGCAAGAAATAATTGAAAATCGACAGGGTATAAAAAGAATGACAAATTATGGAACAAATCAATGCATTACTACCGGATAACCCAGAAGTGGCTGATGCCACAAAAAAAGGTTATTTGAAATAAATTGTGTGTTTCAAAGAGATCTACACTTTTTATATAGTACGTTTTCATCTATTGCGTAATGTTTACCAGTTATACACGTTTGTACAAAATTCCTTCTAAATGAAAAGGACTTCATAGGCTATTCCCAGAAAATTCAACATATACATTTTATTTGACATGTAAATATATTTAATGTATGGTATTTTAATCAAAATCATTAGAGCCATTTTTTAGAAAATTAAAAATTTTGAAAAATGTTTCACACAAAGGGCAGTTGGGGTGGGGGATTTTCTTGAAAATCTTTGTGTCTTATCTGTGGAAGATATTGAACGTACATACCAAGTTTGGTATTTATCTGACTTTTCATTTTTTAGTTAATGCTGTTAACACACACCCATGGACTTTTTTTTCTAAACTGCTATTTTTTTATTCAGGGGTTTTCAAAACATGTATTTTCTTGGTATAACATTTTTTTATGGAATGCAATACCTTGTCTACCTACTATGTATGTGGTAGAGAAAGTAATAATATAAAAACCATTTGAGAAATTTAAAATCTAGAACTACCTAACCATAACCTAATATAACCTTTTTATCAACTTTTCGGTTCACAAAAGCTAGTTTCTTTCACCTTAATATCTTTTATGGAAACACAAAAAATTTATGGTTCTAATAAGTTCAGCTTGCCCACACTACATGACATTTAACTTCAAGATTTGATTCAGTGGTGTAGCTATTTATTACAATGTTTAACTGTGATCTAAAAGGGAGATAAAATTTGAATGCTATATCATCTTGGTATTCTAACTTACTTCATCAGTGACAGCATTCCTTAATTTGCTTATTTTTTGCTGACTTAAGCATATTGGGTGGTATAAATAAAAGCAAGCATTAGCTCATTTCTCACTAATTCCAAGCAATTGCTCGGTTTCGTATAAATAAAAATTTTCTGCTCAACCTCCTCGTGAGCAAAAGCTTGCTGACCTTGATCGTTGAGCTATTGCTCGCGATTTTGTATAAATAAAAACAAGTCCTGCTCGCTGTTAGTAAGCTTTTGCTTGCTATTTCTTGAGGTACCTGCGTAGGTACCTCAGCTTGCTCAACTACAGTTTAGTACCATGGCAGAGTTCATGATGGTGGTTCCTGAACGGAAGATAAAAATGTATACAAGACGCAGGGACTCAGATGTGAGCAGATACAAACAGTTATACCGTTTTGAAATAGAAAATGTACACTGGCTTGCACAACATTTTCAGTTCGTTTCAAGTCACTTTTGGACTTTAGTCTTGTTTTCATGTTGCTTATTTTTTTTCAGTATTTGCAGTTCGGTGATTGCAATTTTAAACTCCTCCTCCAATTGTTGCTTTACTGCAGCAATTGCTAAATTTTTTTTACGCTTGCTTTCAGGTAGCTGCGCCTTCATTAGAATATCTTTATTAGCTTTTAACAGTTGAACAAACCGTCTCATAAATGCACTGCTTTCTTCAACCATTGTGATTGAAATGTGTGCTGCACATGCAAACTTTCTTCTTGAAGGTATTTGCTTCTATAGCTGTTTTCATGTTGCAAGAGCATACCTGATATGTTTTTATCTTGCCTGGGTACGATAACGTTACACAAAATACGAGTGAGGTCATAGTGATCCGCTCTCATTACCGGAACACTGGTAACATAAAAAGTGATGTACTTACGTAGAACAGAAAGCTCGCACAAACCAAAATCGGATTATAGCTAAAGAATTAATTTCCTATAAAATTGACCATAAATTTAACTTTCAACGAAATTAATTTCATTTATACCACATTGCTTTTATTCATGATAACGCCTTATAAAATCTTGGAATTACTTAGTGATATTTTACATAAATTTTAATCGCCTAGTTGCAGAGGGTATCAACATAATGATGCAAAAACAACTACAAAATTATCTATTTTCAGAATATCATTTGCTGAGTGACAAGTTCTTTACCAGTCAATTAAGGAAATCAGGGATTGAATTTAAAAAGAGGATAAACGTCATGTGTTGAAAGTCGGGTGAATATCAATTTCTATTTTATTTGCCAAATCTTAATTACATTCCTGTTATTTCCAATCTGTATCTCTGTTAGGTTTATTAAATGTGGCCACGCATAACATGAATAAGTACATGAACATTAGATTGCAGCAAATATTTAAATCGCCTCTGACGGAAGAATGGGCGTTTTTGTTTACTCAGCTGACGTGTCATGGTGAAGGTCACCGAGCAATAGCTTGGTGGGTGATAGCAATAGCTCAACGAAGAGGGGAAATTTTTATTTATACCAAACCACGACCTGTTGCTCGATTCTCAACTTGCTTGCGAGCTAAAGCTCGCAAGCAAAAGCTTATTTTTATTTATATCACCCATTGTTTCAATCCAAGGGTCCCTACATTACAAGGTTCTTTGCCGTGCCCACCTTGCTCACCTGTTGCTACACTCTGCATAGTGACATGTGTAGGTAAACATCAATGAGTTTTTAATAAAGGGTCAACTGAAAAGTTCAATGCCACAACCGGGATTTGAACAAGGTTCTCCCACTCTCCGTGCGGTTGCTCTAACCATTGTACTGGGACAACACGCCGGTGGGACATAGAATTCCCCAATTGACTCAAGTTGTTTCAAGACAGACCACTAAGGCATCTCACTCGAGATGGCAATCTTAGCGGCGACATGCTATCGCAAGTGCTTCAGTGCTGGGTAAATGGGTTTTTTAAGATTTTACTTTTTTTTATTATTATATATAAATTAATTATACTTTTTTTTAGACCTTAGTCTGCTCTGGCAAGTGTTTAGTATACATCAATGAGTTACTGAATTCTACTATACATAAAATGTTGATTGCCACATGTGTTTAAGGAGAGAATGGAAACGTCTCCGTAACAAATACCTGGATCTACAACGTGCCAAGATGAAGTGTCTGAAACAGTATCTTAGTAGACAACGCTGGAGCAACCAAATACAGCAAAGTAATACTGACGTTCCTGAGTCAGAGGATAAAGTCAGCCAGCCTCGCATTACATATACGCCAGGTGTCATCGTTTACGCTGTTTTGGATGAACCCATAACGGACATTAAAAAATTCAAGGTAAGATAATATTGCTAACTTCAGAAAGCTCCTGAAAATAAATGTTTACTTTCTCTATCACATACTTACAGTAAGTAAAAGAAATGTTGTATTCCACCCAAAAATTATATAAAGATTTACCAGAAATACATGTTTTAAGGCTCCTTGAATCTGAAAAAAGGATTTTTTAGGTCCATGTGGGTGCGCATGAGAGAGAGAGAGAACAGCTTAACTCAAAAACGAAAAGTCTAATCGATACCAAACTTTGTATTTAGGTTCAGTATCTCCCTACTCCAAACTACATGGAAAATTGTAGGAAGGTTTTGAGTTTCTCAAAAATGGCTATAACAATTTTTACTAAAATTTAAGATATTTACATGAGAAATAAATGGATATCTTTAGTTTTCTAGGAATAGTGTTTGAAGTGTTCTTCAATGGAAGGAATTTTGTATATTTGTATATAACCAATAAATGTTAAGAGATAGACAAAAACATACTAATAAAAATGTAGATCTATTTAAACACATAATTTATTTTAAATAGCTTTTTGTTGTGGCATCAACCATTTCTGAGGTATCCCCTTTTATTGTTTTGAATTGTTCAATATTTTGTCATTTTTTAAACTGCTGTCACTATTCAGTTGTTTCACAATAGTCAACGAGTTTTAAACACCTGATTATCGATTTACTTTCCGCTAACCCCCCCCCCCCACTCCCTGTACCTACAATGAAATGTGTAATGAAACTAATACTGCAAAACTTTTTTGCGATTAATATGAAGTACATAAAAAATAAGGTTTCATAAGAATAGTTTGTAGAAGCAATAGTAGGTAGAGAAAGTCATGTAAATGTAATAGATATTTAGAAAAAGGTCTGTGTGTGCGTGTGCGTTTGTTAAAAAATGCGGACTTGTCTTAAATACTAAACATGATATTTAAGTTCGAATCTTCCAAGGATTCTACATACAGATTTTCAAGAAAATACACACACCCCAAACTACTCTTTACATGAAAGTTATTATTTTTATTTTCTCAAAAATGATTAACGATTTTGATTAAAGTACTGTACGTTTAAGATATTTTCATGACAATTAAAATATTTATCATGATTTTTCTGGGAATAGCCAGTGAAGTCTTCTTCATTCTGAATGACTTTTGTATAATTGGTAAACCGTAAGAGATACACAAACTTTTATTACACAGAAAGTCTAAAATCATGTTAAAGGACACAATTTATGTGAAATAATAACATTAACCATTTCTGGGGTATTTGTTATTGGTGTGAATTTTTAAATACTTACACCTTTTTCAAGTGGTAAGTCACAATTTGTTTTTTCTCTTTATCATACAAAGAGCAGGAATTTCAAAGCCATCACATAGTGACACACTTATGAAACACTATCACTTTAGCCTACTCTATCCTTTTTATGCCTACAAGGTATAAAATTAATTGTAATTGTTTAAAATATATGGCAAACAAGAAACATTATAATTAAGCTAAATGCAAGCCTCAATGTATAAATTTTATAATAATTCTTTCCATTTGGCTTCCTAAAGTTTATATTTGTTTAAACAAAACTTTTGGCATTAATTTTTACTGTGCCTAAAGATACGAATTCCCTGTATATCAATTTTCTGTAGTTAACACCTTGGAAGTTGAAACCATCGTTCATTTTGTAGGTTAAGATGTGGTCACAACTGGAATTATTTGGCATGATTTGTTTAAGCTTAACTTATTTAATCAAATAAATAGAACTTAGTGACTATGAATGAATGATTTATTCTCTGCTTCAAACTTTACATACAATGTATAAATGGAATTACTTATTATTACTTTTCTCCTTATATTTAACATTCTGTTGTATATAAAATGGGAAAGTATAATGTATCCACTATGTACTTTTTTGCGTTGTTACCCCTTTTCCGTATTTTCTCCAGTTTACTTCAAATTTCTTTTAATCGTTTTAACCGTACTTTTCTTAAATGTTTTCCTGTCTCCATATATTCATTTGAACTTGTATTAAAAATCTTCCTAACATTTAACTCTATTGGTAAAATTTTCCATTTCTGTAGTATTAAATTCTCTCATCCATAAATTCTTCTCTTCTCTGTATCATCACACTTCAGAATATAATGCCAATTTTTTTTCCATGCTGTTTTTAGAAGTTTGATTCATAGATTGATTAGAGTACCATTGGAAAAAGAAGATTATATCACTGAATTAAATTATATAAAGAATGTAGCCATTGAAAATGGTTTTAAACCTCAACTTATTAACAACCTACTTACTAAATACAAAAAGAAACAGAATTTACATAGTATTAGTACCCTACAAAACCCAAATAAAAAAGATGTGATATATAAGAAGTTTACATATCATCCAGTGATGTTTAAAACTTTTGAAAAATTGTTTAAAAAATACCAGATTCAACTAGCACCTCAGAATGCTTTCAGTTTAAGAAATATGTTGAATACACCTTTAAATAATACAACTGATAACTTAAACAAATCAGGAATTTACCAGATTCCATGTCAGGATTGTCAAGGCTTATATATAGGAAGAACTAAAAGGAATTTAAAAATAAGACTTAATGAACATCAAAGAAATATAAAACTGAAACAAACAGACAAATCAGCAGTAGCCAACCACTTTTGGAATAGTAACCATGAAATAGGACAAGAGATAAAACTACTAAAATTCATTCAGATACCTTCACATTTGGAAATATGGGAAAAGATCTTCATCCATCTCAACATTAAGAATCCTACAGACCACTTAATGCAGTTGATCCAATCAAGTTACAAGAGAGAAAACAGAAGTTCCCAACTTTCTCCACAGATGGCAACAAATTCAAGACCAAGTGTTTCCAACTCTTCTCAACAGAATGTAGACCAATCAGACTACAAGACTGAAGAAAGAAGTACGATGAGTGTCCAACCAAAACTACAGATGGCAGCAATACCACCAGTTTCCAATTTTTCTCAACAGAGAGTAGAAGTAACGTTCAATGAAACATTTCTTGGGGCGAGGGAGATCCAGTTAGTTGGTTCTCAGCTGAGGATGAGAGAAACATATCTCTCGAAAGCGCTCCTACGGTAACAACTAGCGCCTTATGTGATGTGAATTAACATATACCAACTCAAATTTTAAAGTATCATACAACATCAGGATAAGAAATACTTCTGTTTTATTATAAAAAAAAATAATGCCAATTGTCATGTAATCCATTACATTTCGTACATCTCTCTCCCCTTCTTCTCCTTAGACTACTTAAATTCATTACACCTGTCCTCACCCATGCATACCCATTTTGGCCTCTTTGTGGCATACTTTGATGTATCTTTCTTTTCCCCATTCCATTTTAAAATATCTATAATCTATTAATGACCTTTTTTCCTTGAAACTACCTATAATTTCTTGCTTTTCAATATCCTCCACTCTTGTTCAAACTTCTGTCCAGAAAACCTTACTTTTGTTGTTGTTTCTTTCTGCCCATATTTCCCCCATTCCTATTTTTCCAATGTTGAACTTAGTGACTATGAATTGTAGTAAATTCAACTAAACATAAAATAAATGATATATTATTTATTATTTATTATTATTATAAATTATTTGGAATGTAATGTAAAAATATTTAGATTAAAGCTCAACCTTAAATTAATAAGCATTATTTAATGCAACAATATATACTTATGGCCATGTGCACCATCCTCGTTAAACAAATCCTTCAGGGACCTTCAGCTTACCATGGTAAGAATTTGACCCGGGTAAGCATCACACAGCAGTGCACCACTGTTCACCGCAGTTTAGGTGACCGGGGCTATCTGGCAGGTGCTTCCCTTAGTTGAGCACACCGTTCATTGCAGGTCAACTCTACTGAACGCACCCGGATGTACATCACATCATCTATTTTTTACTTGTTTTATCTCTTTGCTCAAGCGCATGCATGTAGTTCAGCGTGTAATGGAGGAAAGCAAAAACACATCCAAGTTTCTTTATTACGTTATTAAATTTAACATCAATTCTTAAGAAAAGATAGAAAGTACAGAGATAGAAGCAATAACTTTAAGTTGGACACGTGGGAAAAGCTAGCCTTACAAATGATTAAAAAATATGCTCAACTATTATAGATGTTTTTTCTTTCCACACTGGCT
The DNA here is from genome assembly GCA_030765065.1 of Deroplatys truncata. Lineage (NCBI taxonomy): Eukaryota > Metazoa > Arthropoda > Insecta > Mantodea > Mantidae > Deroplatys > Deroplatys truncata. The sequence continues at coordinate 64,846,873 of CM060989.1, read as the reverse complement.
AAATTCTAAGTTAGCTTAGCCTATATTCACTGAAAGACAGGCAGAAAAAAGAAACAAAAAATACATTATTCCCGAACAAGATTTGAAGGCGGAACCTCTTGAATATGAGGCACACATGCTACCCCGACATCACGATGACAACTTTCGATTTTAGATTGCGGTACTGATCTCTTCAGGTTACCGGATTCGTATACCTGTGCAATCAAGTATTTAATATTCCTGAAAATGTAGTTATTGCGCCAAATTCATTCAATACTCTCTTTATTTCTGCCTTGTTCTTGGAACTATGCTTCAACTGATATAATTCTGATATGTAACGCCGTGAGTGTGTGAATTTTCGTTACGTCTTAGCTCAGGATTTTTAAGGCACCTGTCGCGCAAATAGGCCTTAAAGCATTACAAATTACAAAGTACATTAAAGTAGCTCTATCAGGATGTATTCATTGCCGAAAATGGAGTATATCTATTCTTTAGGAATTCTAACCTATACCGTTCCGCCATTTTAACATTTCAGCACAAGTAACGTTGGAAATAATCAAAGAAAACCTGCCATGAATGGCCGGTCAGATTTAACTGCAGTAAAATCCTTGATAAACTTTTACCGGTCCATGCACCACAAATGACCGTTCACCACGGTAAAGTCCATATTTTACCACAGTAAAATCTTGATCGAGAATGGTGCACATGGGCATTAGTCTTTAAGAGAATTTCAGGCATAAAGTAAATGACTTATTATAGATTTGTTTGAATAAAATGTAATGTGACTAGGGCCAGGAATTGTATGCTCAAATAATCCCTTTAAAATGTATGCATTTATGCATTGAAACTTTCATTATATGCATGCAAATATGCCGATATAAAAGGTATTAAGTTATAATATTGAACTTAAATAAAAATTTTATGTAATCTCTCCATGAATAAAACTGTTGCGGAAACCATATGAATTATTTAACTATTAAAATTTATTTTTAATAATGAGTTAGGATTTACCCCTGTTGTATTATTCTTTTTTCGTTCTTTCTTTAATTTTGGCATGATTATGCAAAAACAAGGCCTTCACCATATGCAATATAAACTTTCAGTTGAATGACGTAAAGTTTCCACTGGAGAACTATTGCAAACCTGCAGGAATATTTCTGGAATTCAATTTCTAAAACTATTAATGACTGAATATTTTGAATTGCTTTACTTTATGTAAATTAGTAGGTTACATTTTTGTAAATGTTAAGAGATACTTAAGAATAAAATTTAAACTAACTTTATCATTACATATAAGTATAGCCACTACACTTTAACTCAGTTCTGAGAACTCCTTAACATCCTCCTTCATGCGGCAAGGAAATGTTTACGACCAGATTAGCCGGGAATTCACCAATGTGACGTGAGCTATTTATTGTGTTGTGTGTAAGCTATCAGTGTAGCCAAATTTCAAGACTCAATTAGTGACACATGTTATGTATAAATATTGTATTTTTAATTCAAATATGAAAATAAAATGAATCAAATAAAAATACATTGTAACTTTGTCCAGAATGTCACTTCAATATTCTTATCTATTCAATTTCACTGGGAGTTCACTGATGTGAACTGGTTCAATTTCTTCGTCACTTCACTTTTGTAAAAAAAAATAAATTGAGTTTTTATTTATGGATGCTCTTTAACTGCTGTGGTCCTTAGCGTCCCATTCTATATTGGATGTGAAAGACCGGAAATTTTGCTCAGAGGCCTCCTTATCACCCTTGAGGTTCTTTTATGTGCTGTAAATATAGGAAGCCATGCTAAGGATTTTTATGCCTGAAAAAAATCCATTGCCCTCTGTTCAAGTCTAGGGAGTTGAACACAAGACTTCTTCAATCTCTTCTGCAATAGTTGCGTTCACTGCACGTCACAGTTGTTGTCACAAACTCGCTTGTAGAAAACACTTAATGTTGCACAAGAATTGCTCTCACTAACTAATCGATTCAACTCAACTGCTCTGACGAGAACACTCACCTATTTAGGCAATTGAATCTTCACATAACATTCCAGAATTCTGGATACACATTCTGGAAGCAGAAGGGGAGGAACTTCGAGAAAAATCTGGTTATCTGAGGATAGTGCTTCCGATGTTTATACCAGACGAGTGTTGCTTATCTCTGTTTACCTCCGACTTGGCAGTGCCAACCTCCTGTTAACCTTACTAATAGGCATGTACGAGGGCTGATCAACAAAGACAGACTGATTTTTTTTCACAGATGTTTATTACTCCAATTCAATGTTTACATGATCTTTTTCAAAGTAGTCCTCTCATACTTCAATGCACTTTTTATAGCATCTCTGCCATTCCTTGAACACGTGCTGCAGACCATTCTTTGTCAGGTCCTTGAGAATCGCTTCACTTTTCTTGAGCACTGCTTCAGTTCTCAAATCGAATACCCCTAAGCTTTGCCTTTAGTGATGGGAATAAAAAAAAAAGTCACAGGGTGCAAGATCAGGGCTATAACGTGGATGTGGTACACAGGTAATGTTGAATCGAGCCAGAAACTGCATGACTTGATTTGCGACGTGAGGCCGTGCATTGTCATGATGAAGTCGCCACCCAGTCCGAGAAAGCTCTGGTCAGTTTCTTTGCAATGTGCTTCCTCAGTGTAGCCAATACTGACGTGTGCTGCTGTAACAGTAGTGTGAGGGGGAACTGCATGCTGATAAATCATTCCATTACAGTCAAAAAATGTGATCACCATCACTTTCCCTGCAAATGAAACAACTTTTGCCTTTTTTGGTGTTGGAGAACCTGGCGATTTCCACACTTTGCTGGCTTGTTTTCCTTCAGGATCATAATGATGCAGCCATGACTCATCACCGATGATAATCAATTTAAAAAATTGATCCCCTGCATCAGCAAAGAGACGCAGCACCTCACGGCTTGTCTCCATTTGCACAGCCTTTTGTTCGGGAGTCAACAGACGTGGCACCCAACGAGCACAAACTCGGGTCATATGGAGATGGTCGTGCATAATTGTAAACACACTGCCATATAAAATTCTCAACACTTCACTGAGGTTACGTAATGTTATACACACCGATGCTCTCGGACAATCATAGCAGCTGTGTTGATGTTGATTTCAGTCACAGCAGAAGTCGAAACACCAGGCCCACCTTGCTTAACACTGACAAGTCTGCCTTCTTTGAAGTCCTTGAACCACCTAAACACTGTTGCACGACGTAGTGCATCTTCACTGTACGCTTGCTTCAGCTTTTCATAAGTTTCGGTGGCTGTATGGTTTAAACGAAAACAGAATTTGATTGCGCTGTACTGCTCCTCTCGCATCACCTCCATTGTCTGGTATGCGAAATGCACGTAGGGTCTACAAAATAGAGCATTACTACCAACCTACCAATACGAGAGTGCTGCCGCCTACCAACATTATACATAAAAACCGCTCTTTTCAAATATTTATGTTACAGATACGAAACTATCACGGAAGCTACAGGAAAAAATCAGTCTCAGGCTTTGTTGATCAGCCCCGTATATATGTGTATTAACAAAATGTAAATTTTACATTATATGCAACACAAAATATTCTTTACAATTTTTGGAAATTTAGCAATTAACTCACACACCAAGTTAATATACTTTCTTACAGCAGAGAAGAAATATGCATTTGCATTAAAATCTTGTCCCTAGATATGACAGACATAAATAATTTTGTTTGTATTTTTAGGCAGACACAAAGGCATTGCAATATGTTGAATATGTGGATGTATTGCCAGGAGCAAATATAGCATATATCCGCTGTGGCACTGCTGAAGGAGCCAAGCAGCTGGCATCTAGTAATCCATGGGTATCAAGTGAAGTTCTTGAAGGTATAACATTCTGTTTATTTCTGCTTCCTTTCACTAGAGTGATGCTAAGGTGAATCTCCCCACCAACAGGATTTAAGTGTTTGAGAAAATGTTATACAGAGAGAGCCAAAAAATACGAACCGGCTGTGCGGTGTTTTTCCTGTCCCCATCGTCTGCGCTCGCTGCTGTCTGCCGCTATCATAGAAAGGCACGGATGAAACCATACAACATTTTTAAAACTACTTTTAAAGGCTTTACTTAACAACTTTATGAAAGGAGATGCTGAAACTGGCCAACATCGTTGTCCATACATTTTTGGCACCTCTTTAGGAAACTATCCATTGCTCACCGTAGTTCACGTTTAGAATGCAATTTCCTGGCGGATATTTTGTTTTAATTCCTCAAGGGTGTGTGGGTTTGTCTTGTACAGTTTGTTTTTAGTTACTCCAGAGATAGAAGTCGCAGAGGGCTATAGGAGAGCCAATCGCAGGGCCAATTTTTTTCAAGTCAATAGTTGAAGCCTGTGCATACGTGAATACAATTTTGCCTCCTGGTTTTAGGGAATTAACAGACAGAGAGTGTGATTTTGCCTTTTTTCAACAAGACTCTGCAACAGCCAATATTTCAATGAGAACAATTCAAAGTGTGTTTGAGGACAGAATTATTAGTAGAGCTTTGTGGCCCCCTCAGTCCCCTGACCTAATCCCCTGTGATATCTGTCTCTGGGGTAACTTAAAACAAAGTGTACAAGAAAAACCCACACACACTGGAAGAATTAAAACAAAATATCTGCCAGGAAATTGCCAGCATTTCTCAACGTGAACTACGGTGAATGATGGTGACCAGTTTCAGCATCTCCTTTCATAAAGTTGGTAAGTAAAGCCTTTAAAAGTAGTTTTAAAAATGTTGTATGGTTTCATCCACGCCTTTCTGTGATAGCGGCAGACAGCAACGAGTGCCGAGGATGCAGACTGGAAAAACACTGCACAGCCAGTTCATAGTTTTTTGGCTCTCCCTGTAGAAGAGTAAAACAACTTATTCTGTTTATACCTTCATTTAAAAGATCATAGATTTGTTATTTATAAAATGTAACCAATAATTTTTATGCAATCCTGGCATTATAAACAGGTTATTACTGAATTCCAAGTTGTATAGAGAGAAGATGTAACCAGAGGAAACAATCTCTGTACATTATTATGAGAGGTAGTTCAAAAGTAAGGTCTGTTTTGCAATAAAGTACGAACTACTAAATATTTTTGATAGATTATTCTTACTTTCTCTTCTACGTATAGTAAGTAGGGGCAGTATTGTATTCCACCCAAAAATTTGATACTGAGATTTCACCAGAAATACATGTTATGAGACCCCCTGAATCCAAAAATAGCATTTTTGGAAACAGGTCCGTGTGTGTGTGTGTGTCTGTGTGTCTATGAACAGCTTAACTCAGAAACGAATTGTCGGATAAACACCAAACTTGGTATTTAGGTTCAGTATCTTCCAGAGATGCGACACAAAGGTTTTCAAGAAAATCCCCCCACCCCAGATTACCCTTTACATGGAACATTTTTCGAAAATTTAATTTTCTCAAAAATGGCTCGTAACGATTTTGATTAAAATATCATATGTTTAAGATATTTTCATGATAAATTAAATGTATATCCTAAATTTTCTGGGAATGTCTCCAAAAGTATTCTTCATTGTGAACGACTTTTAAGAGATAGACAAAATTTTACTACACAAAAAAATGTAGATCGCGTTAAAATACACAATTTATGTCATACACATTTTTTTTGTTGAGGTAACCATTTTCGAGATATTGCTTGTTATTCCCTTAAGTTTCCAATACTTATACTTTTTCTCAAATTCGTTATTCATTTTTTTTTTGTCCTGGTAATGCAAAGAGAATTGAATGCTCCACATAGCAACCAGCTCTTAAAATATTTGACTATCGCTTAAAGCCTACCAATCCCCCTTGCATCTACAAGAAAATTAGCAATAAGATTAACATCTCGATATCTCGATTAACATGAAGCATATGGGGAATAAGCGTTTGTAAAAATAGTTTCTACAAGAGTAGAGAAAGTCATGTGAGTGTAACACATCAGATTTTTTTTTATAGTTTATTTTTTTATCTAAGCCTTTAAACCTTACACTATGTTTCTGCCAGTTATCAACAATTTTTCGAACATTTATCTTAGCGTAGCATAAGTGTTTTGGAACCTCATCACAGATACTTCTGCTGCCAGTTCATCTGGGAAACATGTGACTATTTCTGGAGTTAAATGTGTCTATTGAAAATGAGCTGTGGTAATATCTCAGGGGACATTTATGGCACATGTATGATAGCTTCTTGAAGGATATAAATAATGAATCGTGTGTTTTTGGCTGACATCACGTTAACCTGTGGATTCATAGTTGTTTTCTTTCATCCATTCTGTGATAAAGATCTGGAACACTGAAACCAATGATATGAATAATGCAGTTTCCTTTGGGTAGAACCTTAGATACAACAAAATGCATCTCAGAAACTGTACAATTTTTTTATGGATTGGTGGCAAACTTCTATAAGGAGGTGCCACTAAAATTTATTCTACACCAGAATAAGAATTTAATTGATTGTGAAAACTGTGTGGAAAGAAAGCCTAAGTTATACAGAATGCAATAAAAATGCAGTTAGCCAAAATATTCAGTAGTTCTTATTTTATTAACTAGCAGACCCTACTTTAAAAGCATTCCTTATAAATATAGAATAATTAAGATCTGAATTTATAATTGCTTGATATACTATACTGATATTAGGCTATGTTACAGTCCATGAAGAAGATGGTTTGTTACGTTTATATTTTTTTTTTACCACGCTTTGGGCATCAATTTGAAGTAGTTTGTATTGAAGGAGTTGTATTATATTTCAACTGTTGGGGAGCCGAACTTGTAGTAGTTGCAACCGCACGTATGTTAAACAGTTTTCCGGTAGCCTTCGCCCCAAATGTACTTTCAGGTGGCCTTTGCCCCAAGTTTAAAAAAAATATTAACTTTGTAATTTGACTGTTTCTTTAAATATTATATTTATGTTTGCCTCGGCTGCGTCAGTATTTATTTTAGAGACATGGATATCTTGGCATGGTTGTGGTGCAACAAGAATGTAGGCTTATACAGATTATAATTTTACTTCACTCCTTTTATTAATGCTTGATAGGATTTAAATAACACTTCACTGATATAGAGAGAGCTGTGAGATTCTTTTTATTAATTAATTACTTGCACTTTTTAACACGTAAACTATTTTTCGTCTCACACGAATACGTATTAAATCTCTCGAGGACACTTTTTGCGTCTGATTAGGAACACTGTTTGCAGGCAACTGAACTGATTTCAACCGTCTAAACTGGTAAATTTCTGTATTTGAAGTCTCTGATTGGCTATTCCTACTCCAATAGAATACCTTCATTTAACTAAAGCTTTTTCTGGTCGTTGATTGGCTATTTTATAAACTGTCACTAAAATTATATTATTGTTGCTCCAATAATGACTAGTAGCATTATTATACATTCTTACTCATTATTGCCTCAAGATTACCTCATTGTTACCTCTTTGTTAGCAACTTTTTACCTATTTCTCACAGCTCCTACATTATTAAATTACGTAATGCATTCACATAACATTATTGAACATGTTTACAATAATATAAGCATATGCAATGACTGTTACATACATTTTACAAATTATTACATACACATATTGTTTCAAGGCGGGCTGTTATTGATTCTATATATTATATAATTTGACTGAATCATTTAAATGATAATAATACTGTCTCATTCGTAACACCTCACTTCTCTCTCAGGAAGTGAATGTATTGCTTATCAGTTCAACATGCTAGGTAATAAGCAATGTTGATAATGATAATTTAATGATTTCATTCTAGGTGAGGAAGAGACTGAATATTGGGATAAGATTATGGCAGACAGGAAAGTGAAATTCAGCAACAAAATTCGCACAAAACAGCGAGGAAGGGACAAAGTATTAAGAAGAGCAGAAAGAGAACTTGGCAAACACATAAAATTTGATGAATAAACAGAACCTTTTAGATGAAATTTTATTTTAAAGACTTATAAATTCATTTTAATTTTTAGAGTTTGAAACATAAGAAGAAATGTTCAAACTTATTTGGAGCACGTTTACATTTGAATTATTGAGTGTAATGTATTATATTCATAGAATAAAGTAATGGAATATATTAGTTCCTTTATGTTTGTGTTTGTTGATTTCGCATCTTATTGAGAATGGAATGCCTGTTACTAAATTCTGTTAGTGACAGTTGTGTACTTCCTGTATGAATCCATACTATAAGGATTTACAAATTATAATTTAATTAAAACTTATTAGTTCTATTCTATGGTGATTTGTCAACCCTTATAGCGAAATCTCAGAATGTTTTGCTTACTATATCGACTCGGGTTTAATAAAATACAGAGCATTTGTTTTGGATATGTGGCCATATTACAGGGGATTTCTTGCCCTGTACTCAGTGTTGCCAAACTTAGTAGCCAAGGCTTCAGTAGAAGACTTCAATAGAAAGTGTTCGAAAAATTTCAGATTTCAGTAGGTACAGTCCTGTACGAATTAAACGGAACAAGGTAAATTTTGTTGTATTTTCCCAAATAATTGTCAGCACTGTGCTTATAATGAAATTAAATGCTCTCTGGACATTGTTGCTTGTTGTTTCACATGTCAGTTGGTTTTCAGTTCAAATGTGCAGTTATTTGTAAATTTCGGTCTTCAATGCATACAACTCCCAGGAAATGAAGTATGATTCTAGCATTAGCACAAAATACTCTATGGCACAAAGAGAGATAGCTACAAAGTTCGGTGTTGGTGTAGCCACTGTACATAGAATTATTCATCAGTACAAAGAGACTGGCTCCATTACACCAAAGAAAAAGGGGAAATGTGGTCAGAAAAAGAAAACACCAACTGATGACCGCTTTCTGCTTAGGAAAAGCAAAACAAACCCTAGGCTCACTGCTGTGGACTTGGCTCATGATCTGAGGGACAGGGGAGTGAATCTAGATGCATCTAATGTCTCTCGTAGGCTTTAAGTAGTTGGAAGAAAAGCCCAAAAAACCTGTGATCTTACACAAGCAATGCATAAGAAACGCCTTTTATGGGTGCGTGCTCATCAGAATTGGACACTGCAAGACTGGAAAAAAGTTGTTTTCTCTGATGAGACTCATTTCAAAGTGGAAAGCCAGATGGTTCAGTATGTGCGCAGAGCAAATAATGAACCTACAAATTCAGCACATTTTCAACAGACTTTAAAACACCCTGAGAAGAAAATGTTTTGACTGTTTCACCTATGAAGGACTAGGACTTTTAATTCCGGTTGAAGGCACGATGAAAAGTGATCCGTACATCACAGTACTGGTGAGAGTTGTTCGTGAACTCCAGAAAAGGTTTCTGTAAGGTTACAGAATTTTTAAGCAAGATTTAGCAACCTGCTACACTTCTAAGAAAGTGAAGAAATTCTTCAAAGATAACAATGTTCATGTGTTTGACTGTCCAGGGAATTTGCCTGACATTAACCCCGTAGAAAATTTGTGGGCTATTTGCAAAAAGAGACTTGCAAACTTTGACTGTTCCACAAAAGAACGTTTGATATTAGTTTTAATTCAAGTGTGGTTTCATGATAATGGTCTCATAAATATGTGTTCTAATCCTGTGGAGTCAATGCCTAATCGTGTATTGGAACTTATAAAACAGAAAGGAGGACATATTAAGTATTAATAAATGTAAATTGGAAGAATTTATGATTAAATTCATGAAAGCATGTAAAATGTTGTGTTACTGTTCTGTTGTGATTAATCTGCACAGGACTGTACATTAAAAGTGACATAGCAAAGACTGGTTTCATGTTTCAGATGTTGGAACACTTTTCTGATGTTCCAAGTGTGTTGGATTCCATTCCTAGTTGAACTCGAGATTTAGTTTTATTTGTTTATTTTTATAAGGAAGATTTCTAGGTATGTCAGAGTTCTGACATGCGGGTGTGACTGTGCTTGTTTTACGCGTGTGTTCCAATTATTTATTAACCAGTTAGCCTATAATTTATAATTATCAAGTCTGCCACAAGGAAGCTACCTGAATATTGCGTAGCATGGATGTGATCTCAGATTTATAAAGCAAGTATTTCATTATTGTGTTGAGCAATTGCCTGAATTAAAATTTCAGGAGATGGCTTGCTTTCGTTAAATAAATCAGTAGACTTCCCGAGGATTTATTTCAGGCGTAAAAATCCTTAGCATGGCTTCCTTCAGAATGGAAGGCAAGCCTGTAGTCCCATGTGGTAGATTTACGTAAAAGAACCTCAAGCCTGATAAACAGGCCTCTAAACAAACTTTCCCAATGGGACGCTAAGGACCATAGAAGGTAAAGAGCATCCATAAATAAAATCAATTTAATTTAAACCAGTAGACAAGTAAAAACAGCAAGAATTATACTCAAGAATCAGAAGGGTTAGCAACGTGTCTGTACCACACTATCTGGTTCAAATGACACATTCCTCTCCATATACCAGCTAATCAGTTGACATGAAGTCTTTGTGCAAGGTTGATACTTTGTGAGACCACGTGTTTCAGTATTGTTATAATGGAAATTATATACTTTAGTGCACACAATCTTCATTATAATTCCTACAAGACAACAAACTCTTGTAGGGAAGTGAGACAGCAATTTATAGACAGATTCCCTTCTGTTCGTACCCCACAGAGGAACAGTTCGTAATCTAGTGAATAAATTTAGGGAAAAGAAACCAAAAATAAATTGCCGTGTTCTTACAGAGGAAAAACTCAAATGACATCAGAAAGAAGTCAAAACAAATCTCTGAGAAAACTAGCACAGGAATTGGGAATTTTGCAAACCTAGGCTTGGAATGCCACAAAACTATAAAATAACTGTAGATCAGGAATTGCAACCATGTGATAATGTAAGTAGATTGGGTGATGGATAATGATGATAATCACTCTGTTAAAATACTCTAGCTTTTTTACAGGTGAAACATGGTTTTATTTACATGGCCATGAAGAATTAATGAGTGTTAATGCAAATTTTCTTAAAAGGTATGAGATGTATGCGGCACAATGACATCATTTTCAACATCTATGGTGAAGATGTGTAGTTATGATTTGCATGGGGATTGTATGTGCTTGAATTTAAGGGTTATGAAGGGCATGGAATTTCCAAGCCATTACATAGTCTGCTTTTTAAAAATCTGACTCGTGTTGGGTACTTCATTCTTCTTGTACCTACAATGAAATGTGTGATGAAAGTTTACTCTATTACAACTCGCGCAAAACTTCTGAAATCGTGACCTTGATTGCCAGCCCAGCTGCCGAGCCTAGGAATGGTTTATGTTTAGCTTAATCAACGAAAGTGATATAATACCTTTGCTTACTCACAGTGTGTAACACATACGGTCTGCATAGAAAGTGTCTGCATCTGGTTGTAATTTTAAAGAGAGCAGTATCTAAATAGTACTTACTTTATATTTGTTATATTTATAACCATGGCTCCTACGTTTTCAAAGTTGAGTGCTAAGTTGTTACACAGTCAAAGTAGGGAAATAATTGCAAATGTCCTCGACTTCATGAAGCAAGAAGCAGAGATGAAGGAAGAAAATATATGTTCATCCGAGTTCCACAAAGGCCTTAAGAGAGTGAAATAAAGAGTAGTCAAAGCAACTGGTGTTTCACCAAGTTCCGTTTCCAGAGTTCTCAAAGATAAGAAAGAAAAAAAAAACAATGGATGAAAGAGTGCCATTTGACACACCTAAGGTCCCTAAACGTATTACAGAAATAGACGATTTCGAATGCGTCATTCAGCGCACGATTCACAATTCCTATGTGGAAGAAAAAACTGTGCTAACAATAAGCAGATTGCTCATCAAGCTGAAAGACAGCAGAAACTTTCAAGGTGGTGCTACAGATCTCAGAAAAATTATTAAAGATTTAGGGTTCAAGTGGAAGAAACCGAAATCAAATAGAAGAGTTCTAACAGAAAAGCAAAATAAATAAATAAATAAATAAAATTAAAAAATAATAAAAATAAAAATTAAATGTTGCCATGATAGCTTAGTCGGTTAGAGCAATGCCACGGAAAGCCTAAGATCCGTGCTTCAAATCCCGGCTATGGTATTTAATTTTTCAGTCTGATTCTACCTTTCCAAATGACTTATAATTTTATATGTACTTACATCAGCATCAATTTTCAAGGTGGTGCTACAAATTTCAGAAAAGTACTATAGTGTATGAAGATGAGTCATACATACACAGTAGTCATACAGCATCTAAAAGTTGGAGTGACAGCGAATTAGGTTTGCAGGCACCTGTTACCAAAGGGCAAATACTTATTATCGTTCATGCTGTTGGAAAGATCGGCTTCGTTCCAAATGCCCTTCTTTTACAAGTCACAACAAACAACAGGAGATTTTCATCAAGAAATGAATACAGAAAATTACATGAAGTGAATCAATGCCATGTTGATACCTAATATGCCTGCTGGGTCTGTTCTGGTCATCGACAATGCTTCACAATGCGTCAACACTCAAATTGACAAACCACCTACCTCAAATTCCTTGAAAGAAGAAATGAGAGTTTGGTTACTTAGACATAGTATAGCTTTAGATGAAAGCATGAGTAAAACAAAGCTATATAACTTAATTAAAGCTAACAAACAGCTTCAGAAGTCATACATACTTGACCAGATAGTAATACAACATCGCCATAATGTACTTAGACTCCCATCGCATCGCCCAGATCTAAACCCAATCGAATTAATCTGGGCTGATATCAAAAAATGGGTGGCATGCAGAAATATCACTTTTAAATTAAAATATGTGGAGCAGTTATAACGCCAGCAATTTGCTGAAATTGAAAGGCCAGAATGGGAAAATGTATGTCAACATGTTGAATAAATTAAGAATCATTATTTCGAAAAATATGGAAATGCAGATAATCAAATAGAAATAATTCTCATCCAGGATAATGGTGCAGAAAGTAGTGACAGCAGTGATGACGGCAATAATGTGAGTGATTCCGCAGAAGAGGAAGGGTTGTTAGGTGTGGAAGAATTGGAGGCAATGATTGACAGTGTTTTTTATATTACGCGCGTTTTACAGCGTGGATTTTAATATACTGTATATAACTAAGTTTATCAGCGCAGTGCAGTGCATAACCAGCATGCGGATATTTGACAATGACTGTCCCACGCACTCCTGCAGCATGCAGATGACCGGTCACCTCCTGATCTGGTAAGCAACTCGCTTCAAAGCTCTCATTAAGATTTTCACATGTCTAGAACTGTTGCACCGATTATAACAAGAAGTAGATAGCAGAAAGCTTTAGTAAGATTAATTTTAGAAGAGTTAAAGAAAGTCTTGTGAATGTAGCATCAAATTTGTTCAGTAGAAAAGTCTTAAATTTTATTGTTACTTGAAATTGTAATGAGTGTATAATAAAATATATCTCTTGTTAGGGAGAAATTTAGACAAACTTGTGTGACTCAGCTTCTTCTGGAGAACTTAATTTTGTTGAATGACCAATTGTGACAGGAAGGTTCAATACCTAGAGTATAAACTCTAAGAATTATAAGATATGCTTTGAAGCTCAATATAGATCATTCACATGTTTTTTTGTTGCTGCCAAATAAAATCTTATTATAACACAATTATTTTGTACTGAAAATACAAATATCCAGAGCTGCCAAGCTGTACTTCAAAGAAAAACCAATTTTAATCCAGAGAATATTTCAAAGCTTAGAAAATCTGAAATCAAACGTGTACTGCTCAAACCATGCTTAATCCACGAGGCTTTATGAGATTTTACCTTATTCTGCTCCTCAGCAGTCTGCAAACGTTTCTGGTCGAAATGCTGTTAATAATAATAATAATAATAATAATAATAATAATAATAATAATAATAATAATAATAATAATAATAATAATAATTTATTGCCATTAAGCTTATTACAGCAATAGACGTCAAAAATAATTACAATAAATATATTATTACATAGTTGCATATTACATAAATATATTATATAAGTTCTCTGTACTATTACATATTAACAAAATTGCAATAAAAGTTACAGTGTATTGCATGATTGATACATTATGCAGAGCTAATAAAAATATAATCATCAGAAAAACAATAAATAGTCTAGGAATAAAGTACAAGGGTAGTTGATATTACTTACTGTTAAGATATATTTTCAAAATATTCCTATAGTGAATAGTATGGGTTGTTTAGCAATCTGTCATAAAGTTTACGTTCAAATCTATTATATGGCAGTTGAGTTAGATCATTTGATAGTGTGTTATACAGTTTAATACCTAGTACTTCAAAGCTATTATGTGATTTTGACAGTCTATAATGAGTATCTATTTGTTTTGTATACCTCGTGTTATGACTTCATGTTCAGTTTTAAATCTGACAGAATGCACAGGCAAAACACATTTGTAACTTATATTTAGAAATTACCTCTAAGCTAAGAAAGACAGTACAAGCAAAGGCACAATTTGACATTATATACAAATATTTTTTTAACAATGTTGTACTTAATTGATTTTAATTGGAAATTACCTTGGAGGTTTACAGCTGTAAAGCATTCAAGTATTGTCTCATTTACATGCATTAATTAAGTTTGGGCGCACCACTCTTTCTTTTTATGTGTGACTGTCGGCAACTACTTCGGAAGTTCAGGCAGTAATAATTCAGAAAAAGAAAGTTTAAACAACTGGGACTTAATTAATGAAGGATCACGAATAAAAAATGTATTTGACAATATATTCTAGTAATTGCATGTTACTGCATTACATAGACCAAGGGTGGCGATAACGACTTCCTTCCGCAAGTCACCAAATATGCAACATGCACTGCAACACTCAGCAGCATGTGAAAATCAAATGGACGGTTGCAGAGAGGGAACGTGCGCCTACGAGTCAAAATGACTTGCGAGTCACGTTTTTGCCACCTCTGATATAGACCATTTTGACAATCGTGAAGGAGGCCATGGTTGTTTCCCATTAATGAACATTAGTATTAACAACATTTCATACTTTCTCTTTCATCTAAAACTAGTTCAGATTAAACTAGAAATGGATTGCTGGAGAACACTGAAGTTAGATCGGTGAAACAAAATGGTGTACTGAAAGAACATAGGTATCTATAGATAGCTTACCCGCCCAGTTTGACGCACTAATTTATTAAGAATAGCGCGGTAGCAGTGGTCATTATTGTCGGTTTCATTTTAGCTTTTGCTGTTGTTGGTATAACTTTTTGGTACACACGTCCAATTAAACAATCCAGCTACTGCTAATTATTGACTTTAATTCGCCCAGTTGTATATAAGTATAAGTAAAATTTTTGGTGAAGTTTATATACAGAGTTACAATTTCGTGCATATTTATTTGTAAATTTGTTTAACCTTGTGGTAAATTTGGACAATGACACTGTGTAGAAAAGAAAATTGCGAAGTCAAATATACTGTAACTATGAAGAAAAGAAACTGATGCAGTGAAAGCAATTGAATCTGGGAAAATATCATATCGAAAAGCACAGGAGTATTTTCGCATACCGCTATCTACGTTAGAGGATAAAGTATGTGAGGATTATTCAATCCTCACATGCAGGAAATAAAGCCAGCATTATATATCAGGTCATAACGGATTACGAAGAAAGAGTGCCGTCACTGATTTTTGACATGAAGGGCTCCGCGGAGTGATATTGGAGTTGAAAGAGGTTAACCCGTGGTGCCTAGCGACATGTCACATTCAGTATCAGTATAGCTGAGACCACTTTTACTATCAGTGCAGCAGGGTCTTCATACACATGCAGTAAAGTGGAGTTTGGGTTGCATGTTATACAGTTGTGTCTTTACTCCAATGCAGTAAAGTTCGGTCTTCGCCTGCATGCTTCAATGTATTAAATTACGAAGAAAATATTTGCCTGCAGTATATTAGACACAACTGTGAGTTATCATCGTTGTAGCTTGTCTTCGTACTTCAAAGATTTCCAGGATAATATTTCAAAGAAAGAATTCCAACATACAAGCAGTACTGTACACGCCTTGTAGAAGTTTTGGCTGGCTGCAAGATTAGTCAAATGTTCCTGTCTTGCAATGTGAGAATCGACGACCTTTCGAGAACATCAATAGTGAAGGTCAACCAGCTGGCTTTACATGGCACACCACCTAGACATCCGACATTGCAAATTATCCAGTAAAAACGTTTCCAATTGACTTAATTCGTTTTAGTTTTAAGCTGTTAGGCTACTTCAGTTTAACTGGTGTATAAAATGGTTGGTAGGCTTTATTGTGGATTATTTTGGTAGTCAGAAAAGTAAAGCATGCTAAGGTATTGTTTTGTTAAAATCTGAAAGATACTGTTCACATACCCAGTTATTAAAAGCCGTGTACAGTGGAAGAGGAACTTGTGCACATTATAACACACAGTGAGTGAAGTTAGGGAAATTATAAGCTTAAACTCAAGTAAATAACAAACTATATCATGCAAGAAAATTTAAATTAGAAGGTCATAATGAAGTTTTAATAATGTTTAAAGGTCAGGATTTATATATATTAAATGGTTGAAATTAAATGCGTCATGAGTTTCTCTTCATAAGTTAAAACCCATGTCCTCTGGTAGTAGGTAAGGTGGTGGTAGTTCCAATAAATACACGAGTCGTTAAAAACGGTTGCAGTTATAATCTTTTCTTTCCACGACTCGTAGCAAATGGTAGCATTAAGTCCAGTAATTATCAATACCTTCACCACCAAATGCACGTTGCAAGTGAATCGCACAAACCAAAAAGGAATTGGAACAGCATCTGTCCTGGATAATAAAGAGGAAATGTTGGTACATATTACATGGAATCCTTAGAGCAGCTCATTGGGGATGTCCTCTCACTTCAACTGACATTCGGTGTATTGTAAAAAGATACCTTGACAGAATGGGAAGAAAGGAGAAACGATTTATTCAGAATCTTCCTGGTGATGAAAGGACAAGGCACTTTTTGAAAAAGCTTCCGAGATCATCAAAAGAGCTCGTGCAGAGTCGCCCTTGAGTCAGTCAGGGAATGTTCTGATAATATGTAGGAAACTTTAGAAGGTATATCATCTGAAAAGTCATAAACTCTGACGAGACAAATTTAAGTGATGACCCGGGAAGGAAACGTGATTGTTAAGAGGGGCATCAAACATGGAGAGAGGATAATGGACTCCTCCAAAGCAAGCATTTCTCTTATTATGTGTGTTAGTGTAGATGGATAACTACTTCCTCCGTATATTCTATATAAGGCTGAGCATTAATAGGACACTTGCAAGAAGGAGCACCACCTGATGTAAGATATAATAGAAACAAGAGTGGATGGTTCCTAAAGTGGGCATTGCTTTATTTTAAAAAGCTTAGCGGAAGGAGAATAATGATTGGCGACAATTTGTCAAGCCATGCATCTGCGGCAGTGGCTCAGAAATGTGAGAAGTACATATTCGTTCTTCGTCGAATAGCACCCACATTCTGCAGCCCCTATAACGTATATTCTTTTCGAGCTATTTAAATAAACTTGGAAAGAAGTGCTGACGAATTGGAATATGTGCACAGGTGGCCTTATTTCTAGAGATACCTTCCCTGCACTTTTGAGAGAGAGACATTGGAGAAGATGGAAACACGGAAATAGACAACGTAAGAGTGACTTCTGCGCCACGGGTCTAATTCCTTTCGATCCACAGAAGATCCACAAAAATATTCCAGAGAGTTCAGACCCAATTGAAAAGGCATCATCTTGGTCTTTCACTTTCGAGATGGTACTATCAGCAGCACGGTACGGTACTGTCACTAGGACTACACATCGCCGTCGTAAGCTGGATATTCCTCCGGGAAAATCTATTGTTGTTTGTCATTTTGCTGAGAATGAAATTATTGAGGAAAACCAACATCTTGGAAGATGATACTACTGGCATGCCAGCAGAGGATTCCGCACCAGCATCGGTACTGACTCTTGATATAGAAACTTTCGTTGTATTGAGGTACAACTATGTGTCTGAATACAGAACACTACTAGAGTGTGTTGGCGTGATAATTGATATAGGAGCACGAGACATGGTTATGAAGCTTTTGCGATCCCATGATGGAAGGAAGAGAATGTTTGTGTTCCCAGATATAGAGTACGAAGACACAGTAATGAAAGACCAAATCTGTAAAATACCTCCAGCACCTAAGGAGAAAAGTGACACTTTTGTTTTTGATAAAGACGCTCTATAAATGCTGCTCTCGAATCTTTAATTTCATTGAAAAATGTACAGTGTATTAATGTGTTGAAGTTTGTGTTTATGTAGCGTTGTATTAGCTTTTGTAATCTCAACTCTAAATAAATGACACATATATCATTTAATGAATATTATCTTTATTATTGTGTGTCCGAATTAAGCCCTTATATGGGGGAACTACGAACATCAATTAAAAATTATAGCCTGTCGAAGTTACCCCAACTAGTGAGGCAACTTCTGACGCTTTTTACTGGTTTTTTAAAACATTGGATTATATAATCAATTTCACACTTTAGCATATATTCAGTTCGTTGATTATTAATGCATCCATCCACACACATTTAAACAAACCGCCTAAGTCTGTTAATTAGCAATTGGTCGCGAAAATGTGTAAAATCATCCGAAATTACCCCGTGTGGCGGTAACATAAAACCTCATTAATGGTTAATACGAAGTTTCACTTGATATTATAATATGTATGATAAGCACTGAGAAATGACATTTTGTCAGCATAATTATTTTTATACCTTCCTTAAAATATGGATTCTTTTATTTCTACAAAATAATAGTTAAAGAGATATCCAAAATATTATGATAGGCTATGGGCTATGGAGTTAGTGTATTATCATAGAGGTAGAGTATTTACTGGAGAAAGCGCTAAACGGACCTCTTACGAATGAAATGGCGTCATTAGTCTGTACAGAAGACGCCATATTGTACGTGTAGATTCCATTGTGGAGTTTATGATTGTAGTGTATTTGAATGTAATTTGAGGTCAAACCATGGGAATATACGTGTTGTGTATTCCCATGGTTGTAACAACACCCAAAGGTCTGAAGACAAAGGTTTAAGTTTTCGCAGGTACGTAAACACCATAGATTCTGCGTCTTTTAAATTATTATCACGCACTTCACATATGTCGTTGTGAGTTATAAATAATGAATTTAACATATGAAACATACATGTGCACTAAGCAGTTGTATGTCATTTTAATATTTAAAGAGGTTTCCGCATTCAAGGCCTGATGTCTGAGATAAGTGGATTAAAGCTGTTCGAAGAGAAAACTGGAAACCCTCAGGATACAGTAGCCGTTGTGGTAGTCATTTTATAGATGACTGTTACAAACTGAGGCCCGGGGAAGAAAATATAAAGTTCCTAAACGAAAGTGAAGTCCCTTCTAAGTTCAACGTTCCTCCTTACATTTTAAAAAAGATATTTAAATGAAGAATACTGAATGGACCTCTAGTGGTGATTTGCACCAGTAAGGTATTTGTGTAAAGAGAAATAAATAGTATGGTAATTGTTGATTAAACACCTCATTAATAGCATGAATTATACTGGGTTAATCTCAATTCTCATTTACTCACATGTCCATTTATATCTATTTATTTTAGGGTTGATTTAACTTTCAAACATGAGGTGCAAGACTTCTTTCGTCTTCATCAACTGATTACCATCCTCTATATAGGACTTACACCACAAGGTTTATAAGCCAATGCTTGGGTCCATAGTCAGTCGAGGAGCAAGCAAGGATCATAGTATATCCAGGATGGATGATCAGCTCATTGCCTGGTATAGCGGTGAGGAAAAAGGAAATGAAATGTAGTGATGAAAAGAATGATATGAAAATTCGATTTCTATCCAGCATTCCCCAGCGACTAAAAAAGCAGCAAAAACAAAATCTGCGGTCAGATTGGACTGCCCCGGGACCTCCCGAACGGAGGCCACAGACGTTACCGCCTGAGCCATTCCGCTCGTTGAGGTGCAGGACATTTTTTCCAAATCTGGAACAACTATGAACAGTAATTATTTTATTGTAAAAATTATCATCAATATACAGATTTTACTGGACTTATAATTTTAAGAAAAATTAACTACTTTCACTACTATAAAAATAGTGCAGTGCAAAATATGGGTTTGGCAAGAAAGGAACAGGAAATTGTTTGCTGAAACTACATCAAACAATGCCCCAAGGTCTAAGGTACATAATTGTTCACATCTGAAGACAGGTCTAACAAAACAATTTTATTGCCGTATATGTAACTCGTGTTGCAAATTATGTGTAAACAGTTTTAGTTCACTGATAAAATTAATGAGTCGAAATGATATTAAAAGCCTTCACTTACATCATGATGGTGAAAGATGGACGATTGTTTCGAGGCTAATGGCCTCATCATCAGCGGGAGTCGACTCAACATAATTGTCAAAGGAATAAAAGCCATGAAAGTCCCTAGGATTGCTTGCCTCATGTTTATCAATGTTAACATTGGGACAATATTAACAGTGAAGTATCAATTGATAAAATTAATGAGTCCAAATGATATTAAAAGCCTTCACTTACATCAAGATGGTAAAAGATGGACGATCGTTTCGAGGCTATCAAGGCCTCATAACATTGATAGTTTTAGTCCGTTTACCACTAAAATGTTAGGGCATGATTCCGTTCCTTTGCCTATAAAATGTTTAGTTCTGTTGTAAGATTGTCACAGCTTTTGCTGTGCATTCGAGTGGTATTGCCGTGAACAAAAATGCAAATTGCATTGCAAATTGTAAAATATCTAGGCCTGTAATTTGCAAATGTCCAGGAGAGATCGTTTTGTAAATACAAGAATAAACGGCGGACTAGGTTTAACATTTCCTGAGCCATAAATTAAACCGATGTATATTTCTTTATAAAAGCGTTACCGGAGATGTAGCATTGTGGTGGTTTAGGCATATGTAACTATAGGATTTATTATCGCAATACATTTTCCTGCTCTTGGTCAGCTACAACACAATAAACATTATATTAGGATAGAGTAGGACCTTATAAACCTAGTGCATTTTTAACATGTCCATTTTCATTATCAACACAATAGAAATACCGGAACAATCTACCTGGACATTCCTCATCTCCTGTAACCACAGTTACGGCAGGATGCTATCCTTGCCAATCATTTATCAACAAGATGGGGCATCACCCTATTATGCAAACACTGTGCGGACTACCTGAATGAGACTTTTTTCTAACCAGTGAATCTGAAGAGCGGAGGATGGTATGTGGGCTCCTCGTTCCGCTGACCTCACTCCGCTTGACTTCTTTTTATATGGGGTTTCCTCAAGAGCTGAGTTTAGCTACGCTACTAGGGTGCTAGATGTGAAGGAGCTGAAACAACGAATAAGAGCGGCATGCTTCCTAATAACCCCTCAAATCTTACGCGTGTTCCGTACAATCACAAGACAAAACGAAAATGTAACAGTGGAATGGTGTACTGCATTAGGCGTTATAAGGTCCTACTCTATCCTAATGCAATGTTTATTGTGTTATAGCAGACCAGGAACATAAAAATGTATTGCGATGTTATGGGCAACTAGTACATTCATGAATATTATATACATCCATGTTTTGGTCTAAATCTATAACAGTGGTTGGTTATTTTGGTTTTCAGGAAAACCCGGTAGCAATGTAATACAAAACCGGAAAGCATATCACTCCTAATAGGGATATTGTTAAACGCACATTTAACGATTCCACAAACGATTCCCAATTGGTGTCATAGTCAAATATAGTAGGATGGTTGTAGAATAAAGAGTGTAGTTTGTTTGGATCAATGTAAATCATATTAATTATTTTGATTAACAGGGAAACCTATCTTTTTATACCTTACATAGGTTGCTGCTGGCAATATCAATTTTACTCTAATTTGGTTATTTTCTAAGCTCTATACTCTCTGTACAAAACATAATGTAAGACCACAGAGTATACGTATCTATATGTGTAAGACCAAAGAGATCAGTAAGGAAGAAAGAGGGTTGGTAGTAACTAGCTTCAAAAAATAAACAAGTGGATAGAAGTAATGTCTTCGCTTAGGTCTATTATTAAGGCTTCAAGGATAAATGACCGTAAAAGAAGAATAGAAGAACTTAATGATGAAGAAAATGAGGAACCTGGTAAATTTATTTCCGTTTGCGATATTATTTAACTATGTCATATATTAACTTTTAAGAAGTATTGTTGCCTATTCTAACCTCACTTTTTTATTTCCAGCTCCAAAGAAAACCCACCAAACTTTTAAATCATATAGGTTATGCCCTTATCTTGATACTATAAATCGTCAAGTGCTTGATTTTGACTTCGAGAAGCTGTGTTCCGTTTCTCTATCAAGAATTAACGTGTATGCCTGTCTCGTTTGTGGAAAGTACTTTCAAGGTATGTACCACTGTTTTGTATTTTTTTTAAGGATTCTTTTTAACAAACTATGGTGCTAAGTGAGTCATTCTGTTGCATTTCGGAGTTGTCTTTAGGGGACATTTAATGAGTCTTACAAAATTCTGAATCAGCCAAAACCATCAAGCCGTTTTAATTTCCAAAAAAGCATTTCAATTAATTACTTTTATCTGATAGAGTTTAGCATCATGGCTTTGAGATAAGGGCTAATCTTGTCTTATAGTATGCCCGAAGAAAATGGTTATAAAATCAAAAGGAAAGCGAATAAATTACCTTAAGAGTGAGTTTAGAACATGATGTGGTCTCTTCTATATCTGGTGCGCACCTGCCCGCCCGTTTTAGGTGGTTTACTTATATAGGCAAATCGCGTCAGGAACACAACAAAGTAGCCATTTTTCCGATAAATCACATGCAAAGTGGGTATTGCCAACCTAAATAAAAAGTAGGCCACAACTTGCTACACTCTCCTTCTAAAAACATCCCTCGGCTATGCTTTGAGACTGAGGGCCCTCAATCTCTCGGCTATGCCTTGAGGCTGAGTATCTTACCGGCTTCGGTGGCATTATTCATATGTTGGCAGCATTACATTAGAGCAAGCGTATGACATAGAGTGACATCTGTTTGATTTACAACACATCATTTTCATCGCTGTGGGGCACACTGTAAGAGGAGATTATCGGAGATAAGTCTTACTTGAGGGGCATTTTCATGGCAAGTGACACTTTTGTGTGAACTTATCACCTCCAAAGAAACCCTTATAGCAGCACACAATTTTAAGGTTTAGACGTTGCACTTTTAAGAAAGTCGTATTTAATACATATGCACATTAATGATAACTGAACTTTAGTATGTGCTGAAGTTTTGTATTCAGAAAAATAAGGTTATTTTCATAAAACTTTTAATGTCATATGTATGTATATATGGTCTCAGTTAAAAATAAAATGAGCGACTTTAAATCTCTTAGTTTGTGCCTTGACTAGTAATTCATCAAAATAAAGTTAATACACAGCTTATCCAGGTAGCAGTTACTTGCCCTTGAAAATTGTCACAATGTTTGTAACTCAACTTTTGCTATAAATTACTGCTTGTAGGGAATTCCGGTAGGTTTATTAGTGGAAAATACTGTTTTTCAGCTGATTGTTGCAAATTGAAGGGAAATTGGAGTAAATACTTTTCACCTTAACTTTTTCAAAGTGGAATCTAATACAGTGAAGCACATGTAAATAATGTAGGTAGTCGGGTTATACTCTCAATTCAATTAATTTATTCATCCTTTCAATCATGCAGTACAAAGTATATTGATAGAGGATACGTCAAGATAATAAACATATTTAGTAAAATTTATCAATATATACACAACATTAAACACACGTTATCAGTTTATATGAGGGTCACTCTAAAAGTTTTGAGAATGGATGCAATAAAATATTAAACATTTAGATCTGAACATTGCATCTTTTAAAAATATTCTCCATTGCATTCTATACACCGTCTCATCCTTTCAAACCATTTTTCAAATGCTGAACGCTATTCTTCTTTGGAGAGAGTGCAAATACATTCTTCATAAGCAGCTACTGCAGCTTCAGGTGACTCAAATCGTTGACCTCGAATTTTTTTCTTTCATTTTGGGCAATAGAAAAAAGTTGTATGGGGCCAGATCTGGACTGTAGGGAGGATGGGACAATATCTGACTGCTGCAGAAATTGGGTTGTTTCTTGTGCAGTGTGCAACAAAATTCCACGCAGATCAGCCTTAGGGTGCTTTTTTCTCAGTTCATTGAACACTTGTGGCAGACAATTTGTGGTGTACCATCAGGCAGTAATGGTCTTTTGTCCCTCAAGCAGAATCGTCACAATGTGGCCACTTGCTGAGTAGAATCGTGAGAAACAATTGAATGAGATTATATAGAGAAATGAAAGTAGTATGGAGTAGGGAACAGTATGTTGATATACATGATAAAACAGCAAGAGCAGGATTTGCATGGGCTAGGACAGGGGTGGTGAATTTGTAAGGTTTGAGAAAAGAGATTGATTTGGAGAAATGCCCACTATGTCACCGGAAAGTTAAAGAGTGGCATATAGTTTTAGAGTGTGAAGAAAGTTACTTAGAAAGAGGATAGAGAAGAGAGAATGGTTAAATTTACCAATAGAAATTCAAGCTAAAAAGATAGTAAATGTAAAATCTAGGAAAAATATAATAGAAGTAGGGAACTTTTTGGGCAGAGTAAAAGCAAAATGGATGAGGAAAATTAGCAAGGAAGAGACAAATGAGTATTAAATTAAATTACAGTAGTGTTTATTTGATATGTTGTAAGTAGGACTCAACAACTCGAGAAGGTTTGAGTTTGTTGTGGTCCAAGGAAAGAAACTCAAGGTAGAGTTAGAGTTAGATTAGAGATTAAATACATTTATAATTGTACTTTTAGATTAGGAGGAATTCTGGCTACCAGTAGTTATGAGGTTAGTTTTCTTTATATTTTATTTTATTGTTATTTTTAGAAACTGGGTAAGAATAAATTTGTAAAACTGTCGTTGTAAATTTGCACAATTAATTGGGTTAATAAAATTACTTACTTACTTACTTACATGTTATGCAGAATAAATAGGGGAGTGAAGCTATTAAGAGTGTTTAAGTTGACTCCAGTATTAGGTGCTTTTAATTACAAATTGCTTCACTGTGTGTGCTTTCAACAACAATTTTGACAGTTTGGTATGTTTACATGTAAAGTAACCTTAGAAGAAACACGGTTTGGTTCACTGTTGTAGAAAACCTTTATAGTGATTTCTATTAATATTTTTCATGACAAGTATTAGTATTGTGCGGATATTTTTCCCAAAAAATCTGATGTTTTGCATTCATATGATTTTCTCTAACCTCTATGGCTTATTAGGTATACAAATTACTTATGAAAGTTTGTTTCCCTATCTACTTCATTTTAATCGACATAAGGTTTTCCGGAAACAGCTGCATTACACGTTTCGTTGTAGATGCAAAGGGAATAGTGATAGTCATATGTTTTAAAACTGGATGCTATGCCCAGGGCTTAAAATTCCATACTATTTCCATGACATTGCAAGAAACAGTTGAACATCAACAGGACTTTAAAAGAATGTCTAAATATTCAACAGTTCAAACCATTAATAATGAATATCTCGGAAATGGCTGATGCCACAAAAAAAGTTATTTGAAATAAATTGTGTGTTTTAAAGAGATTTACATTTTTTTGTTTATTAGTTTTCGTCTGTCACATAACATTTATCAGTTATATAAGATTATACAAAATTCCTTTCTAATGAAGAGGGCTTCATAGGCTATTCTCAGAAAATTCAAGATATATATTTTATTTTTCATGTAAATATCTTTAATATATGGTATTTTAATGAAAATAGTTAGAATTTCAAAGTGTCCCATGTAAAGGGTAATTTAGAGTGGGGGGGATTTTTCTTGAAAATCTTTGTGTCACTTCTTAGGAAGGTACTGAACCTAAATAACACGTTATTTATTTTAGTTTTCATTTTTGAGTTATGCTGTTCACATACACACACAGACCTGTATCAAAAATTACTTTATTTGGATTTGGGGAGCCTCAAAACATGTATTTCCAGTGAAATCACAGTATCAAATTTTTTGATAGACTGCAATACCTTCTCTACCTACTGTTTTCTCTAACCTGCAGAGAAAGTAATATAGCTCAATTTAAATTCACATGTAATTTCATGTGTCTGTCATAGTTAAAAGTAATTTAGGTTTAACTGAACTTAATTGGACATTCTTTGAAATATTCGAAGTGAAGATATTGTTGATGAGATTATTGCAGTTACAAAGAAATATGTTTGGGATGCTGTTAAAGACAGGTAAAAGGATATTTATTAAAAGTGCAGGAGAATTTTATGGACTTCTGTGTGTTCAGACAGAAGTTATCTGCCCAATGAACCAATTGATAGTGCCAAATCTCACTGAAAATGTGTCTTGCTATCTTTTATACATCTCAACAGTAACAGAGTATTAAATGTTGTATACAGTTTTTACCAACAATAATGTTGGCAAACTTTTTGCCAATGTGAAGTTTAAATTTTGCTCTTAAATTTGAATTTATATATATATGAAAATAAAATCAAAATCAGGTCAAAAATGAAATTCCTTTTCTTTGTAGTAAAAGGCCTCTGATGGTAACAAGAGTAGTGCTGAAAATGCCCCAATATTATGTTCATAAATTAGTTTTAAATTATGAAACAATTTTAACTTAATATTAGTAGTCATGTAAAACTTAAAATATAATTTCCCAGCTTTTTACTGTATTTATGTGTTTTAGATGTATAATATATATTTCTTTTCCTGTAATGCTATATATTTCTGCAGGTCGAGGAAATAATACACACGCATACACTCACAGTGTAGCAGAGAGTCATCATGTGTTTCTAAATCTTCACACCCTTAGATTTTACTGCCTTCCTGATAATTACGAAATTATTGGTAAGTATTCTTCATACCATTTCAAAGGTAGTAGTGTAAATTTTCAAAACTTAATCAGGCAGAGAAAAAAATTCAAAGATTTGTGTTTACCGAGTGAGGTGATGCTGTGGTAACATGTGCAACTCACATTCAGGAGATCCTGGGTTCAAACCCCTGGGCGGCCAACCTGACCAAAGCTTTTTTGTGGTTTTCCTCAGTCCCTAGGAGAATGCTGGGTTGGATAACTTGGTCCATGAATAAGTACGAAGGCTTTCACGGCCGGAGTTAATCGATAAAACATTAAAATCTTCCAGGCTGGAAGGCCGTGGTCTAAGGGTAAAATTACTAGCACCCGATGTTTCCGTCAACTCTGTGGTTGCCATCTTCAAGAGTGTAACACCCAGGACAGCTTGATAACGACTGGCAGTTGAATTTTCCTATCATCCGTCTCATCACTACATTTCTTTTCCTTCTTCTTCATGCCAATCAAGCAATGGGATGATCACCCATCCTGGATTTATTTCCCTGTTATAGGGTGCAAAGCAGGGTGGGTTGTAATTTAACCCGACCCAATAAAGCCCAGCTATTGGGTTTATCTGTGTTGAATCAATATACAAAATTTTACATTGACTTTTATAAATTAAAAACAGTCATCGTATTTATTAAATGAAACTATTTATTGTCACTAGAAGTCATTTTATTAATATTGTGTTTTAACTTTTTTTGCAATAGTGTAGAGTCTCGCTAATCCAAGGTAATGGGGGGTGAAGGTACTTCAGATTTGGGATAATTCGGACTATATGGATGCCATAGGAAAACTCATTAAAGACAAAATGGAACCAATAACAAATCAAGGTGAAGTTGTTTACTGTAAGTTTTTAAAGTTTTTGTATAGAAATAAACAATATGCACATAATAATTGGGGTTATTTTTTGAAAAATAAGTGTCTTCTGCTTCAGGATACTGAATCGCTTTTGCGCGGCAATGTCACACCATCGTTTGAGTAACATAGTGTTGCACGCGTTGTCTCTGGTTGTTGTTCTACATAGCGCAGTGCCGCCTCCAATACAGCAAAACCCTCATTATGATGCATTTTTGGTGTTCTCTCTTCTATGTCTTCCTCCTGGCTTGCTTCTGTCGGCTCATTTAACATCTCAACAGTTGATGTTTCAATAAGTTCAAACTGTTCATCACTCTTCATCCATTCCATAACTTTACTTTTACTATCACCTGGAAGCTGTGCAATTAGGTATGACGAGTACATCTTTTAATCAGCATGATCATTAAATTTACTCACCAGTTGATTTGCTCTCTAAAATTTTCTTTCACGATTTCACAAGTGTCTCACATCATCCCACGACTTTGCTAACCAATACACTATGTCCCTCATGGTTACTCATTCTAGAAAATTAGTGATGTTTCCATCCTCTTCCGTTGCTTATAGAAGTGACTGCAACAGGCAGCGTCAATACTATTTTTTAAGGAATCCAAAGTCCCCTGATCAATCGGTTTTACCAAACCTGTGACATTAGGTAGCAAAAACAAAGTCGGAATTCCATCACACTACAGTCCCTCTTTGTCTGGATGCAATCCAGCATTGTCTATCAATAAGATTGCTTTACTACTCTGCATTCACTCTTAGGTTGATCCACGCCAAAACAAACATACATGACCAGTGCACCGTGGTACAACACTAGCAATGCGTGCAGGAAAATAGTCCCATGCTAATAATCTAAATTTTAGAATCAATTTATTCTTAAATGGTATAATATTCTATACAAGTTCCTAAAAGTCTAATTAACGCTAATTTGTACCTTTAAACAGAGCTACAAGTCCCAACATGCAATTCATATATGTACCTGACATCCAGGTATGCTCAGAATATTGTTTGTAGCCAGAAACCAGCAGTTTCTGTTTAGTATCATGGCGGACGGTGATTTGCTCTTGCATTTTCGTCGATTGCATAAAGCACAAGCGGGCAAACCATTGACTAGTGGTGAAAAAACAATAGGGTTGCAAGTTTATTGTAAGTTGTGTGAGAAATATCTAACACTTCCCGTGAAAAAAGTGGTGAAATTAACTTCCGAGTTCACCAGTGTTTCGAGTACAAGTATAAACAGTGCTTGTTTAAGACAAATCCGAAACGGGAAAGTGGTTAAAACCGAAAGCGTTAGAAATACGCGATGCAAGAATGGGACAAGAATGTAATTCACGTAACAATATACAATTTCTTTTTTAAAAATGAGCCTGTGAGTTGATAAAAGTGCCGCTTCCAGAGAGCGAATAAATGTAAGATATCGCATACCTGTTACTTTCTTTTTCGCTCGTTTCTTTTAGAATTAACTATTATATATTTTGTTGCAACTATCAATCTTATCACCTTCAACCGTAATAGAGTATGCTAGTCATCATTTAAGTTGTCGGACCATGTTCTCTTTGCCATACTCTGTCACATGGTCGTGAAAATGACAGTATTTCTGCCGCAAATGGCGGAAGGATACATTACAATGGTGCACTGGTCACCTGGGTTTTGTTTTGGTGCGGATCAACCTAAGAGTGAATACAGAGTAGGCAAACCATTTTTCATATTCTTCATAAAACCACTTCTTAAATATTTCTCTGTCTATCCAGGCATTCTTTTGGTTCTTATAAGAGATAGGCAGTGCAGACAAGGAAATGTTTTTGAGAGCTCTAGGCTTTGCAAACTTGCCTATGATGACTAGCTTTAATTTGTGTGTACCTGATGCGTTTGATGCAGTTAGTACTGTTGCTCTTTCTTTACTTTTTATGTGGCCAGGAGCATGACATTTTTCATGTGAAGCAAGTGTTTTAGAAGTTAACATTTTATAGTTGAGCCGTGTTTTGTCACAATTGTATAACTGATATTTGTGAGGTTTTCATTTTGTTTTACTGAACTTCAATGCAGTTTCAGAATCACTGGAAAACTTTTATCCACAAATCTCAAGCTGTCATACACCATATCTATTTTTCCATTTCTGTCACCAACCTACACTGAAGAAGTAATGTTCTTAAACTTTTGTTACGTAATGAATTACATAAACTATTATATCTGCCCCGCAATTGGGAGCCAATTTGAAGAAGAAGAATTATAGCTGCTGTTGTTGCGTAACATATGTTTACGCAAAACTTAAAAAAGGTTATGTTGTTCAATTGTTGCTTAAAACTTGAAGATTGTGTTTACGTAATGTTTATTTTAGTTGCATTTAAAGAGTTCCTGGAACATTCTTTGGGCGTCAGTTTGAATTTTTATGGTTACGTAATATTACTGTTTGAATTTGCCTCGGCTGCATCAGTCTTGCTTTAGAGTCATGAATCTTATTCAAGGCGTGGTATGACAATAATTGTAGACATCACAGAATTAAACTTTTAAATTAACCTCATTAATTTATAGAGCACTACACTTTTAAAGAACTTTGAGAACCTTTTATACTTAACGCATATATCTGTTTTTACTATTCAGCCGTAGAGAACACATTTTTGCATCTGTACGCTATCAAGTCTCTCCAGGAACTGAATAACCTCAATGGTCAAAACCTATAAGCTTCGGTATTGCAAGTCTCTGATTGGCTAATTCTAGTCCAATAGAATATCTGCATTTAATTTAAAACTTTTCTTTGCTGTTGATTGGCTAATTTAAAAAAACTGTCACTGAAACTACGTCATCATCGCTCTAATCATGACCAGTACATTTCAAAACTCTAAACACATTATTGCCACAATTACCTCATTATTACTCATTGTTAGCAACCTAAAACTTATTATTCTCACAGCTCTTGCATTATTACAGTATGTAATGTATTCACATAACATTAATAAAATATATTTACAATAACATAAGCATTTGCAATGACTGCTACATACAATTTAAATAATTATTACATACATATTGTTTCAAGGCGGGCTGTTATTGAATTTACTTTTATATAAAATACAATTGAAATTATTCAGGGATTAAAATACTGCCTCAACACTTGCACTGAATAACACTTTTTTTTTCTTTCTTTCTATTTCCAGACTCATCGTTGGATGATATCAAATATGTCCTGAATCCCACATTTACCTCAGAGCAGATTTCATCAATGGACACAAGTGATAAACTTTCTCGTGCAATTGATGGAACTATGTACCTTCCAGGGATTGTTGGTCTGAATAACATCAAAGCTAATGATTATTGTAATGTCATTTTGCAGGTTTGTAAACCTCCAAGTGTGTGCATTTTTGGAACTGGCATTTACTGCAGGAATTCGGCTATTTTGGGCGAAAATTAAATTCTCTGTGAAATCATAATTTTTGAAGCTGGAAACAGTGAAGTTGTGGAACCAAATAAAAAACTTAACATTGTTTAGTGACACTACTTCACATACTTGTTAAAACAACAGTACATGTTGCAAGTTCTAATAACCAATTTGGTGTGTAAAAGATAAATGCTAGTGAACAGATATAAAAAATCTTATGTGATACATTCACATGACTTTTTATCTTTATTAGTAGTTATACAAGCTATTCTTACTAAAGCTTATTTTATGTCTACTACATTTTAATCCAAATAAAGCTTTGCATAAATAGCTACATTACACATTTCGTTAGGATAAAAAGAGAACAGCAATAATCAAATGTTTAAGAACTGGAAGTCTCCAGTTCTGGCCTTAAAATTCCATGCTGTTTCCATGCAATCATGAGAAACAACTAAATGTTGAAAGGAGTTCAAAAGAACCTTTAATAACGGATATCTCAGAAATCCCATATGCCACAAAAAATAAATTGTGTGTTTTAAAGAGATCTACATTTTTCATGTATTACATTTTCGTCTATAGCTTAACATTTACCAGTTATACCAAGATTATACAAAATTCCTTTCGAATGAGGAGGACTTCACAGGCTATTTCCAGAAGATTCAAAATATACATTTTATTTGTTGTGTAAATATCTTAAATATATGGTGTTTTAATCAAAATTGTTAGAGCCATTTTTTAGAAAATAAAATTTTTCAAAAAATGCTCCAAGTAAAGATAGTTGGGGGTGGGAAATTTTTTTGGAAAATCTTTGTGTCGCATTTGGGTCGTTCCATGTCAAACCAAACACGCATAATACATCACTTTCTCTAAATTTTCGTTTAGGCGTTCCACACATAACATGAATCAACACATGTTTTATATTTTGCAGAAAATCAAATTATTTTAGGGTTTACAGCATACTTAACATTTTTACTTTTTCTACTACGTATAGTAAGTAGGGGAAGTATTGTATTCCAACCAAAAATTCGATACCGAGATTTCACCGGAAATATATGTTTTGAGACCCCCTGAATCCAAAAAAAGTATTTTTGGAAACATGTCTGTTTGTGTGTGTGCCTGTGAACAGCATAACTCAGAAATGAACAGTCGGATAAACACCCAACTTGGTATTTAGGTTCAGTATGTTCCAGAGATGCGACACGAAGGTTTTCAAGAAAATCTCCCCACCCCAGATTACCCTTTACATGGAACATTTTTTGAAAATTTTAATTTTCTCAAAAATGGCTCTAACGATTTTGATTAAAATATCATATGTTTAAGATATTTTCATGACAAATAAAATGTATGTCTTGAATTTTCTGGGAATGTCTCCAAAAGTATTCTTCATTGTGAACGACTTTTGCATAACTGGTAAACCATAAGAGATAGACAAAATTTTACTACACACAAAATGTAGATCGCGTTAAAATACACAATTTATGTCATATACATTTTTTGTTGTTGAGTGAACCATTTTCGAGATATTGCTTGTTATTCCCTTAAATTTTTCAATACTTATTTTCTCAAATGGGAATTCGTTATTCATTTTTTTGTCTTGGATATGCAAAGAGTATTAATCTGTGGCAAAGGTGCTGCACCTAGCAACCAGCTATTAAGAGATATGTATGTGCTTAAAGGCTACTGTATTTCCAAATTGCCATTGTAAATATATATTCCCCTTACATCTACAAGAAAATTAGCAATAAGATAGAGTCTGCAAATGTTTATCTCGATTAACATGAAGTAGATGGAGAATAAGCGTTTGTAAAAATACTTTGTACAAGAGTAGAGAAAGTCATGTGAGTGTAACACATCAGATTTTTTTTTATATGCATACAATGTTACATATAAGTAATTCATTCTCGGAATACAGAATGGTCAGGGATAAGAACAATAGATTGTTTTCTTTATATAAAAGAAAGTATGAATATTTTAAACCGCAATATCATATTTAACTCCCTAATATTAAAATCTGGAAAAAAAAATACAGGAGGAATCTGTGATATATTTTGTTTTAAATCTGTTAATATAAGTATGTTTTTAAACAGCTTATTTGTGTTAGCAGCACGCCGCACTGGCCGATGCCTTGCGCAGTACGGACGTGAAGGCTATCATTCCAGTATTGGGTGTAACTTCACAATGGAATCTGATATTCTATAAAGCTCTCCGCTGTTTCACTTTAAATGTTACTTTGTGTTCAGGTTTTTTTTGTTGGAAGTTCATTCTTAGCTCTGTGACTTCTGAAAGTGCATACTGAGTGAACTGAAGAAACGTAACTATGACTATAGCTTCAGTCCATGTAATGTTTCCAAGCATAACACAAGACAGAAATCTTTAAACTTAGTTACCCGCGATATGCTTACAAAGTTAAAAATCTGATGTGTTACACTCACATGACTTTCTCTACTCTTGTACAAACTATTTTTACAAACGCTTATTCTCCATATGCTTCATGTTAATCGAGATGTTAATCTTATTGCTAATTTTCTTGTAGATGCAAGGGGATTTGGT
Source organism: Deroplatys truncata (assembly GCA_030765065.1). Lineage (NCBI taxonomy): Eukaryota > Metazoa > Arthropoda > Insecta > Mantodea > Mantidae > Deroplatys > Deroplatys truncata. Next base: position 64,813,267 of record CM060989.1, on the reverse strand, counting down.
AGGTTTTAAGCGATAGTCAAATATTTTAAGAGCTGGTTGCTATGTGGCAAGTATTGGAAACTTTAAGGGAATAACAAGCAATATCTCAAAAATGGTTCACTCAACAACAAAAATGTATATGACATAAATTGTGTATTTTAACGCAATCTACATTTTTGGTGTAGTAACATTTTTTCTATCTCTTATGGTTTACCAGTTATGCAAAAGTCGTTCACAATGAAGAATACTTTTGGAGACATACCCAGAAAATTCGAGATAGACATTTTATTTGTCATGAAAATATCTTAAACATATGATATTTTAATCGAAATCGTTAGAGCCATTTTTGAGAAAATTAAAATTTTCGAAAAATGTTTATGTAAAGGGTAATCTGGGGTGGGGGGGATTTTCTTGAAAACCTTTGTGTCGCATCTCTGAAAGATACTAAACCTAAATACCAAGTTTGGTGTTTATCCGACTGTTCGTTTCTGAGTTATGCTGTTCACAGACACACACGGACATGTTTCCAAAAATGCTGTTTTTGGATTCAGGGGGTCTCAAAACATATATTTCCGGTGAAATCTCGGTATCGAATATAATTTGGGTGGAATACAATACTTCCCCTACTTACTATACGTGGTAGAGAAAGTAAAAATGGAGAACTTAACTCTGTCACCAGATCTAAAACTAGTGATGCGTGTCGAGTGGGGGGGAACCAAAGCACCCATTGATAACAGTGATTGTGTGCTACAAATAGCCAGTGCCGTGAATAATCCAGAAGTGGTTTTGAACATAGTGACCATTGTAAGGCAAGATACAGTAATGCGAAAGGGATCCCTGGTACCTTAGAGCTAAATTCATTTATTCCATCAACCAATAATGCAATAATAACCAGATAGTATTCACTTGAGGCTGAAGGCGAAAAAAAGCACATTTAAATTGTAGTTAAGTTGCCCCCTAGGCAAATGTTACTCAACTGTATGCCAAATATAAGTTACATATGAACAAACTAATGCAACTAAAGTACTGTGAACAATTGACAAGGCATCCAATGACAGACTGCTGCTACTCTCCAGCTGCACCACGCTGGAACCTCGCTACACACTGCTTTTTAAGTTATTTTATTTAAAATTAACTATACAGGATCCATTCTTTGTTTTATGTAAATATATACAAAAAAATACAAGAAATTTATTTATAAGTTTTATAGAAATTTAAATTTGTGAGTTAATAGGGGCATATTTTTTTTTTTTTTTTTTTTTATGGAATATCAAAGCCATCACATAGCAACCCACTCTCAGAAGATTCGACCATCACTTAAAGCCTAGTTTACGATTCCTTTACTTTACTCTTATTCCCCTAATCCGCTTGTACCCACAAGGAAGTATGCAACAATAGAATTTCTGCAAATGTTTATCTCGATTAACATCAAGTACATTAGATAGATAGATAGATTTATTTATTTCTCCATATATTTAGATACATACATAATTACATTCAATTATCTTGCTACTACTAATAACCAGCATAAAAGCAACTGGTATCCAGCTGCTTAACTAACTTAACTAACTTGCACTAACTTAACATATGTCCAAATTTCCTTACCAGCTATGCTGCTCTTTTTGCCTGGCACCCTGGCCTTCTGGCTCCTCTAAACATTCCTTATTACCTTTTATCCATATTTGCCCATCTTCTCCTTCCTCCATTTGCCTTTCTACCTTTCTTATCTCTCTTACTTTTCTACTCCATTTCTCTTTTACTTTCTTTAAGAACTCCCCCATATTCTTAATTTGCTTTTCTTCTTTTCTCGTTAACATTTTAATTGCTACTATTTTCCTATCCATCTTTTCCCATTTTTCCTCCCATACTTCTTGTCTCCATTCTGCTAATTCTTTGCATTCTGACATATAATGCTCTGTGCTTTCCCTATCGTCGCACAATTCACAAATCCCATTTTTTTTTCCTCTTAACCCTCTCAAATACATTGCTCCTGTTCTCATCCATGCAAACGCTTCTTTTCCTGCTCTATCACAATAATCTACATACTCTTCTCTTCCCCATTTCCTTTTTACCAATCTATAGAACCCTAGTGACTTTTTATTTTCTAAGCTTCCCCAAATCTCTTGTCTTTCTATATCCTCCACTCTGTTTCTTACTGCTATCCAAAAACCATCGCTATTTCTTTCTCCCATTCTCCAAATATCTCCCATTCCTATCTTCTCCATAATTTTTTCTACCCCTGTCCACCAGCTATTTTTATTTTTCATACTCTTTTGTTGTTCCATGCATATCTTTAAAATTTCCTCTTTATCTTTTCTCAGGCACCTAAACCAAAAAATAGGTGCATATAGTTTTTAAATGTTTGGATTTTAAAAATTGATGTAAATAGTTAATTATATCAATTATAATAAATGTTACATAAAAGATTACATATTAAGCTTTGCATTGCACTTTATTACATAATTTTATCAGTTACCGCCTGTGAGATATTCTAATTTAAAGGTAGAGAGGTGTGCCGCTTTTCACAATTTGGATTGTTCAATATTTTAAAAAATATTGCAATTTAAAAAAATAATTTAAAACATAATTCACTTTGTTTTTGTAATCCATGGACAAAATTTGAAGTGAATCGGAGACATGATGGTCAGATTTTATGAAAATTTGTGCAACTTGACATGGAATGACTCATCTTTGGAAGGTACTAAACCTAAATATGAAGTTTGGTGTTTATCCGACTTTTCATTTTTGAGTTATTAAGTTCACAGACACACAAACAGGCCTTTTTCTAAAATGCTTTTTTTTTTATTCTGTGAGCTTCAAAACATGTATTTCTGGTAAAATCTCAGTATCAAATTTTTGGGTGGGATACAATACCTTCTCTACCTACTATGTACGTGGCAGAGAAAGTAAAAAATTGGGCTCATTTACTCACTACAAGTAATTTAATTTTTGCTCAAATACATTTAACATTTGTTATGACAACACTAGTCTACATATCGGATGACTGAAAACTAATAAGTGATTCTGACTCACTTTATTATGCTGATTTCAGAACTGTTTTTAGTTTTTTTTCTATCATGTACAGTTTTTTCATAATTTCACTTCAAAAATGTAGAGATATAAAGATATTGCTTCCGCCATTACACATAAAATTGGGCTTGATGAAGCAATTTATAAGGGCTCTACCACAGGATGGACCCTACTTCAAGTACTTTTCCAAGAAATTTCCCTTCATTACACAAGACAAATTAAAGGCTGGAATTTTTGTTGGTTGATTCTCAAATAAGTGAAGATTTTGAGAAGACAATGAATGAGAGAGAAATAGAAGCATGGACTGCCTTCCGATCAGTTACTGAAAGCTTCTTAGGCAATAACAAAGATCCTAATTACAAGGCCATTGTCGAAACAATGTTGGAAAATTTCAAGAAGATGGGTTGTAACATGAATGTAAAGGTCCATTTTCTGCATTCACATATCAACTACTTTCCAGAAAATGTAGGACATTATAGTGAAGAGCAGGGTGAACGTTTTCACCAAGATATTAAGAAAATGGAGAGGAGTTACAAGGGGAGATGGAATGAAACTATGATGGCCGACTACTGTTGGATGTTGAGGAGGGACAGTCATCTTCAAGGATCTGCAAGGAAGTCAAAGAAGAGAAAGTTTGAAAAAAATTAAATGAAACACTTTGGCTTCTTGTTTTGTTAAAATGTTTCTTGAATAAAAACTTACCTTGAATGCTTTTCTACGTTCATTAGTAAAATTGTCAAAACATTACTTATTTTGTGTAAAAACCTGACGTGATAGAAAAAAAACAGAAGTTATTTCTGGAATCAGCATAAAAACTTGATTCAAGAACACCTACTTTTAAGAAATCATCTGACCAAAAGTTTGAAAATGCAGACTAGTGTAAAATTAAAAGAAAATGTGCAAAGGTTGGGATTTTAAAAGTGCTTAACTTGTAACTCCTCAAACATCTTATACTACTAACATAAACTTAAAATAAATTTCAAATCTTTTAAACGTAGACTTTAAACCGTTATCAACAAAATGATGTTAATATCTTATACAGGCATTGTCACATGTTACACCATTAAGGAACTACTTCCTGCGAGAGATAAACTATGCACGTGTGAAGCGTCCTCCAGGTGACAGTTCTTTCCTGTTGGTTCAGAGATTTGGAGAGCTTATGCGTAAGCTTTGGAACCCAAGGAACTTCAAAGCACATGTGTCACCTCATGAAATGCTCCAAGCAGTTGTGCTGTGGAGTAGAAAAAAATTTCAGTTCACCGAACAAGGTAAAATATGTTTTGAAATGGAATATTTTCTAAGTTTATTAAAGTACTAAGTGTGCACTATATTTGGCCCTGGCCACTAAGATGGACCTTCCACATAATAATTACATATTAATACAATGATCTTTAATTCTTATATTTATATTCTTACATTAATGTTCCTTTCCTCTTTTTACAGTCCATTTTGATGCAGTAATTTGTATCACAAATTATTTAAATGTAAAGAGTGATTATAGTATGAATATGCATTATTATGTGACATTGATTTGATATGTTTGTTTATTGTAATTATTGTTGGGAAGTAAATTTACAGTGCCTTACTGAAACTGACAATAATAGCGTGCAATAATGCAGCAAGGGGGTGAGCTGTTTATCATTATTGGAAACGAGGAAGTTACGTAATGTTGGCGCGTTTTTCGTAGGCATATCTGGATGTAGGAGTATAAATAGAGGGTAGGTTAGAGGTAAAGTCCTTCAGTCGGCCAGTTCATCAAAAATCTTTATACATTACACGTCGCCTTCAGTCCGTCAGTTCATCAAAATTCTTTGTACACTACACGTCGCATTCCCGTCAGTTCGTCGAAAGTATTTGTACGGCACACTTCGGATATCAATTTGCAGGTTACGCGTAACAGAGTTATGAAAAATCTCAAGTGTTATAAAGTTAATTATACAAAAAGTTGAAGTAAGCGAATTAAGAATTATCAGTAATGAAGTTATTATAACAGTTTCAGTTTGGCGAGTGTCAAGATCAATGTGTAAATGTGATAGTTAACGTGTTGGACAATAAAAGTGTAAAACAAATTTCTTCATCAGTGTTATCTTTGGATAAAAGATTCCTTTCCGTTTACACAACCTGTATATAGAGAAGTGCTTGACCAAAAGGATAATAGCTAGCCGGAGGACAAAGAACCAAAAATTAAATAAAATAACAGTAGCATTTTTTTTTTCAAACAAAAAAACTAATACTGCCGCAAATTGCTAACACCAGATGGAGCTACAAACCTAACAAAGAATCACGTCACAAGATGGCTTCAACACGTTGTGTAAGCACACATACACAAACATTATAAATAATACCATCACAATTTCCACATGTTTTTTATTTTCTTTAAATATTGCCCCATGTTCTTACAGATTTGTGTAAAAGTTTATTTAATCTATTCTGTCAGCATTCCTGTTCCTTCTATACCATACACTTTCTTTTCTCCAAATCTCTGTTTCCCTGTATTTGAACATTAACCATGCTATTCCCCCTCTTTTTTCTTTATTGGTTTTGTGTATCTACCTCCCTCTTTCCCATTGATTTTTCATTGTCTCATAAAATAGCAATGATCTCTTCTCAGTTATCTGACTAAATAATTTCTGTATCTCAATATCTCCAAATCTTCTTCTGGTATTCTTCCAAAAAAGCTTTGTTATTTGTTTCTCCTTTTACCCAAACATCTTCCAAACCATTATTTTCTAAATGAATTCTTAGTTCACTTTGCAGAGTAGATACTTGGTACTTTAAACATGTTAAAAATTTTTTTCTTCATCAAAATTCAGGATCTTGTACCAATATTTCAAGGTTCTCTCCATAACCAATCCTGTCCTTGTTACTTGCCCCATTTCATTCCCAAGAACTTCCATACAACTACGTGATTTCTTTTGCCATTGTTTTAGAATAAAATGGAAGTGACGAATCGAGGCAGCGCTTAAAATTTCTCTCATGATGAATGCAAAAAAAACATATAAGAAACCTTGCAAAAACATATAAGATTGCATGAGAATAAAAAGTAACCTGGAGGGGTAAAAAATGCTGGGATATAATTGTATCAGAGTTCACATAACCTTACCCTACTATAATAATATTATAAATGGAAAAAATTACTACATGTATATGGATTAATCTTAAAAATTGCTCACAGATTTTGATAATTCTTTCACCATTGATAAGCCCAAGTGTTTGTGATGGGCATGGACTATAAAACATTTAGATTTCAATTCATAAATTACTAAAATATTAATAAGGGTTTGCAAAGCCTGTGAATTAGTATATAAACACATTGGAGTTATAAAATAACATACCTGCAAAGACTTTGGGAGGAGGTTAAGGTAGTCAGATATGAATTTTTCATTCATTACTAGGAATAGCTAGGGCTGTGCAAAATTACAATTATGTGGGGTAAAGGGGAGGATTAATTATAAAATCAACTAGAGTATTGTACAATGATTTTTTTTTAGAACAGCGGAAGGTATATGAAATTAATTAAAATGTGATTCGAGTTTAAAAACCTACCCATGAAACTTTGGGTAAGCCAGCTAGTCTTTTATAAAAAGAATCTGATGTGTTGGACTCACCTGACTTCCTCTATTCTTGTACAAACTATTTTTACAAACGCTTATCCTCCATCTTCTTCCTGTTAGCAATCTTATTGCTTATTTTCTCTAGGTGCAAAGGGAATATGGTAGGCTTTAAGCAATAGCCAAATCTTCAGCTGGTTGTTATGTGGAGCATTTCATTCTCTTTGCATGTCCAGGATATAAAAAAATCTGTTGTGTTACACTCACATGACTTTGTCTACTCTTGTACAAAGTATTTTTACAAGTGCTTATTCTCCACATGCTTCATGTTAATCGAGATGCTAATCTTATTGCTAATTTTCTTGTAGGTGCAAGGGAAATATGGTAGGTTATAAGCGATAGTCAAATCTTTTAAGCGCTGGTTGCTATGTGGCGCATTCCATTCTCTTTGCATGTCCAGGACATAAAAAAAATGAATAACGAATTCCCATTTGGGAAAAAGTATAAGTAATGGAAAATTTAAGGGAATAACAAACAATATCTTGAAAATGGTTCACTCAATTAAAAAAATGTATATGACATAAATTGTATATTTTAATGCGATCTACATTTTTTGTGTAGTAAAATTTTGTCTATCTCTTATGGTTTACCAGTTATGCAAAAGTCGTTTGAAATGAAGAATACTTTTGGAGACATTCCCAGAAAATTCAAGATACACATTTTATTTGTCATTAAAGTATCTTAAATATATGATATTTTAATCAAAATCGTTGCAGCCATTTCTGAGAAAATAAACATTTTCGAAAAATGTTCCATGTAAAGGGTAATCTGGGGTGGGGGGATTTCCTTGAAAACCTTCGTGTCGCATCTCTGGAAGTTACTGAACCTAAATACCAAGTTTGGTGTTTATCCGACTGTTCATTTCTGAGTTATGCTGTTCACAGACAGACACACACACCGACATGTTTCCAAAAATGATTTTTTTAGATTCAGGAGGCCTCAAAACATATATTTCCGGTGAAATCTTGGTATCGAATTTTTGGGTGGAATATAATACTTCCCCTACTTACTATACATAGTAGAGAATAACGAATTCTCATTTGAGAAAAACTATAAGTATTGGAAAATTCAAACAAATAACAAGGAGTATCTTGGAAGTAGTTCACTTCACAAAAAAAAATGCATGTGACATAAATTGTGTGTTTTAACAAGCTCTACATTTTTTGTGTAGAGACATTTTGTCTATCTCTTACGGTTTACCAGTTATGAAAAAGCTATTCAGAATGAAGAGGACTTTTGGGGGCATTCCCAGAAAATTCAAGATATACATTTTATTTGTTATAAAAATATCTTAAATATATGATATTGTAATCAAAATCGTTAAGAGCCATTTTGAGAAAAACAAAATTTTCAAAAAATGCTCCATGTAAAGTGTAGTCTGGGTTGGGGGAATTTTCTTGAAACTCTTTGTTTCGCATCTTTGAAAGATAGTGAACCTAAATACCAAGTTTGGCATTTATCTGAATTTTCATTTTTGAGTTATGCTGTTCACAGACACACACACACATACAGACCTTTTCCTAAAAATGCTTTCTTTTTATTCAGGGAGGCTCAAAACATGTATTTCCGGTGAAATCTCGGTATAGAATTTTTCGGTGGAATGCAATACTTCCCCTACTTACTATACATAGTAGAGAAAGTAGCAAGCTTATAAATCTTGTCTTAGTCTAGTATTTGGAGATAATTTTCTCTCTCTTATGATTTCAGGAATTATTCTTTTATGCAGAAATATCATTATTTCCTTGTCATTGTCCAATAAATATATTTCTACTATGATTTCTATTGTTAGTGATAAGAATTGTGTCAGTCTTGAACATGAAAAGCTGTTATTTGTTGAATAATGGACGTATCGGTTACTCCAACTAGCCGAAAACTTATTGGCAAAGATATCTTCTAAGCAGTGCTATCCAGAGATTGTAGAGTTCCAATTGTTAAGAAATCCGGTAAATAACTTTATCAGCAAATTGTAAAACCTGTCCTTATTAATGAAAGTTATACTTCAACTCAAAAACTCAAAACAAGTGTTCAAAATGTCCTCCACTTGCTTCTACACATGCATGCACCTGTTGGATCATTGACTTTTACACCCTTTCAAATACTTTTGGATGGTGTTGATTGGCTTTGCAAAGGTGTTTGCATAGTGGAGTTACTTTATAGCTCAAAATTATCAAATTTCACTGTTAAGAGATCTGATCGGTGAAACAAGGGCAAAAATGATAAAAAACTACAATTTAGTCTTTTTAATTTATTATTATATCTGGAATGTTTTCATGTAAATATTTTTTGTTGGAAGTAAAATCAGAGAGATATGTAACAATGTAAATAACCCTGAGTTGAGAGTATTGTGGCACAGTTCAAGTTCCTTGTAACACTTCTCACAGTGTTTCTCCAAAATGTGCTGCACATATGTTAATCAGTTTCTAAATTATACGTCTTAAGTAAAAGTGTTTTCTATTTAATAAAAAATGCATGAACAGAATTTCAGGTCAGTTTTTTTACGAGTAAATTTTCTTGTGGATTTTTCTCAGTTGTAATATTTTAGATATTTTTCAGCATTTAAAATGCTCCTTACGATGCAATTTTTAAGTTATTAGAGTGAAATTTCAGAAATAGTTTCCCCAATATATGCTAACTAAAATTTGTTATAGTTACTAATATAAGGCAAATGTGTTATGGCAGCATGGTCACCCAAGTTTGTTAAGTGTATATTATTTTTTGCAAAAGCCGAAACCCACAATTGAACACCAAAAAATTTTTTAAAACCAATTTCTAACAAACTTATTTTCTACCTCACTAAAGAGCATACGAGGGCGACTATTTATATTTTGAGCCTTGGCAACACTGATTGTTGTTAGGTGCTATCTGACGTTTCCACTGGAAAGTTTGACATTGTTGACCACAATCTACTTCAGACGTTTTGTCAATAGAACTTATTTGTGTTGTTTACAGTGACTTGAAAATTGTGTCTCAGTGAAAAAATGGAATTAACTCCTACAATGATTTATTGCGACTTTCGATGTGGATTATCAAGACGAGTGTATTGATCAACTTACTACCACATTTGGCAATGAAGCTCCAACCTTTGCCACTGTAAAATGCTGGTATAACAAGTTTAATTGTGGCTGCCGTTTGCTCACTGACGAAATTTGTGAGGTCGTCCAAAATCAGTTGTGCCAGAAAACATTGATGCTGTGCAAAAACTGATAATGCAAGACCCGACATACTGTGAGATTGAGGCAACTCTAGGCATTAGTTCCACCAGCATGTATATAAAATGTTACATGATCATTTAGCGGTGATTGTTGGATCCCACATAATTTGACAAAGTCTCTAAAAGATGTACCATTGCCGATTGGTGCGCAAGAATGCTTAAGAAATACAATGGGAGTGCTTCAAAAGACATATATAAGATTGTAAAAGGTGACGAATTATGGATCTATGCATATGAGCTGGAATGTAAACAGCAGTCGACTGTATGGGTGTTTCAAGATGAACCAAATCCAACAAAAGTTGTGCTCGAAGCACTTTGAAACAAACGGTTGCCTGTTTTTTTTTGGAAAAAACTGGTCATGTGGCAACAGTGCCTATAGGGGAACGTAAACCGGTTAATTCTGAATGGTATACAACCATTTGTTTGCCAGAAGCCTTCGGTGAAATAAGGAAATCAAACAAGCGCTGTCAGATTGTTCATCAAGACATTGCAAGCGCACACACATCTCACTAACAATCGAATATTTGAACACTCAAAAAATCAAATTGATGGGTCGTCTGTCATACAGTCCTGATTTGGCACCCAATGAATTCTTTTTATTCCCTAGCATCAAGAATAAATTATGTGGACGACTTTCGTCGTCAGAATAAGCCGTTCAAAAACCATGTTTTGGAAGTGTTTCAAGCAGATTAGAAAAAATGCTATAACAAATGGTTCAAATGCATGCAAAAGTGCATTGATCATAAAGGAGAATATTTCAAGAAACTATAAAACAATTTTCAGTGACAAATTGTTGTTTTTTAAGGCTCAAAATATATAGTCACTCTTGTATATCTGAAATGTTGTCTAACAAGTATGAAAATTGCATCGCAAAGAGCATTTTTTATAAAGTAGCCTTAAATTTGTGTTTTAAAACACACAATCTAGGCATAACGTATATGCACCAAAATTTTCAACCACACTTCTTTATACAGACATAAGATTTGGTAAAAAATATAAAACACTCAGTTGAATAAGAGAACGTAGGCTTTCACGGCCGGAGTCAGTATAACTGCAAGTTATTTCCGGGCTGTTTTACCGTGTTCTGCTGGAGATGGATGTTCCAGATGTTTGTCTACAACTATGGTAGACATCTTCAGTAGCACTGTCGAAGTCTTCTAGGAGAAGGTTGTGTTGCATCTGAAATGCCGGCTGTTCGTGCTGCTATATTTATACTAAGACTGCTCTCTGCTGATTGGTCCGGGTGCCGGTCGGTTGGTGGGAGGGGCCCAGCTGCCTCAAAGGTGTTGCTCCCTTTTGATTGGGTCGCTTTGTTTTCTCGTGTTGTATGATGTTTCCAGTCATTCAAGGCAAGAAACGTCATATAACACAAGAAAACAAAGCGAGCCAATCAGTTGGGAGCAACAGGGTTTTTGAGTTTTTTTTTATTATTATTTATGGATGCTCTTTAACTACTGTGGTTCTTAGTGTCCCATTCTATATTGGGCGTCATAGACTGGTAATTTTGCTCAGAGGCCTTTTTATCAGGCTTGAGGTTCTTTTACGTGCCGTAAATCTACGATACGGGACCACCGGCTTTACTTGCCTTCCGAAGGAAGCCATGTTAAGGAGTTTTACACCCGAAAAAATCCATCGCCCTCCGTCGGGTTTGAACCCACGACCTTGGGAACTAGAGGCTAGCACAGTACCACTAATCCACGGAGGATGACTGGGAGCAACACCTTACCTTTGAGGCAGCTGGGCCCCTCCCACTAACCGACCAGCACCTGGACCAATCAGTGGAGAGCCGCTTTAGTATAAATATAGCAGCACGAACAGCCAGTATTTTAGATGCAACGCAACCTTCTTCTAGAAGACTTCAACAGCGCCACTGAAGATGTCTACTGTAGTTGTAGACGAAACGTCTGGAACATCTATCTCCAGCAGACCACGGCAAAACAGCCCGGAAATAACTTCCAGTTATACTCAGTTGAATACGTTGGTTTTGCATAGAAACACACTCTGAAAGAGATTAGCACTGATTGGCTGGGAAGTACATGATTAATATATTGCAGAGTTTTTGCATCTGTGCCACTACCTTTGTTCATGGCAGAGACTCAGGTAAATCAAAAATCTTTGGGATAGTTACCTATATTGTTTTGTGAATCCTGAGGCAGTATTTTATATCACAACATTGTGAATGCTAGAATGATTATAGTGTAAATTAACATTATTGTATGACAATGATTTGAGATGTTTGTTAATTATAAGCATTGTTAGGAAATAAGTTTACACGACCTCACTGAAACTGACAATAGGAGCGGGTAACAATGAGCGAGGGGGTGAGTTGTTTATCAATTAGAAGAGACCAACAAATGACGTCAGAGTAGCGCACTTTTCTTTAGAATTGGAGGGAATATCTTCCCTAGAGCATATGTGTTCGTAATTTTGATTGGATATAAAAATAGACGCTAATGTTGGCGCGCTTTATTAACCAATAGCAGTTCTGTTATAATGTTTAGGCATATCGGGGTGAGGGAGTATAAATGCTGAAGTCGGAGACAAGTATCGCACAGTTTAAGAGAATCATTCGTGGGTTACACGTCGCATAGTTTAACAGAATCATCCACGGGTTACACGTTGCGCAATTCTACAGAATCTCTCGTGTCGTAAAGTTAGTTACAAAAATGTGAAATACTCGAATTAATAATGTGCGGCAAATAAGTGATTATAGTTACATTTGAAAATATAACAGTTTCAGTCGGGCTTGTATCAAGAGTAAATATGTGAAATTAATGAAATGTGACGGCAATAAAAGTGTAAAAACAAATTCTTTTATCAGTGTTATCTTTTAGTAACAACTCCTTTCCGTTTACACACCCTGTTCAAGAGATTTGTTCGACTGGGTAATAATAGCTAGCTGGAGGGCAAAGAACCGTAAATTCAAAATAGTAAAACAATAACAGGCGCTCAGCAAATAAGATAACATGAAAAATACCGCGACAATTCATTGTGAAAGTCTCCCAGTAGACATAAATGCTGCTCTCTATGGTTAATTAATTTGTCAACATGCCTTCAATGTATAATTTGAATACTTTCTATTGTAGGTGATCCCATTGACTTTTTGTCATGGTTTCTAAATGCCTTACACCTTGCACTGAATGGCACCAAGAAGCGAGACTCTTCCATTGTGTACCGATCTTTTCTGGGTTCCATGCGGATCTACACAAGGAAAATACCGCCCATTGAATTGGAGGAGGAGCAGAAAGAAGCACTTTTACTAATGGATGAATACCAGGAGAAAGTTACAGAGTCACCATTCTTATACTTAACCTGTGATCTCCCTCCACCACCTCTCTTCAAGGATGAATTCCGTGAAAATATTATTCCGCAGGTATGTATGTTAATTATCAAAGATGGATACTCATATAAATATTAGGAAGATAATAAAGTACACAATGTACAGCACAGTGGGATCTTGTTAGCATGTTCCTCATTAACACGTTTTCCCGTGTATTACATTGAATTATAAGTTGTGGCACCAAATGTGCCAAATATAATAAATAACGTTTGACTAATTTTGAGGATTTAGAAGCTAGTAACAGTGATGTGTCATAATTTAAAATAAAGAGAGTTGAAGGTTGTTACACTACATCACTAAAATGTTCTTACTTGAACGCGTTTCGGGAGGCGGTTTGAGGCAGTATTTTTAATTTAAAATAGAGAGTTGAGGGTTGTTACACTACATCACTATGATATTCTTACTTTAACGCATTTCGGGAGATGGCTTGTTCCCATCGTCAGCATTTTCTCTCAACTGATTTTTGCCGGTCATCGTCAACATAGCCACTATGATTGGATACCAGAAAAAAACAATAGATAAGATAAAAAGGTTTGAAAGACAGAAATACATCCAACAAATGACTACGTTACTCAGACAACAAAAACCACAAGCATATAGAAAATTCACTTATCACCCTTGGACACATCATAAATTTCAAAGGATCTTCAAGAAATACAACATCACCCTATCTCCACAGAATAACCACAATATACAGAAACTACTATGCAACAGAACAAAAGATCCTATCCCCAACGATAAATCAGCTGGTATATATCAAATTGATTGTAATGAATGTAACCTGGTATACATACATAGGAAGAACCAAAAGAAATCTTGAAATAAGACTTAAAGAGCATATGAGATGCATTTACCAAAAGCAGCCAGATAAATCAGCAGTAGCACATCATTTCTGGTCTTCAAACCATGATATCACTCCAAACATAAAGCGCTTAAAACCGATCAACAGCAGCAATGAATTGGACATCTGGGAAAAAATACATATTGTCAAACACAGGAATCACCTAATGAATTTCGAACTGCCGCCACCCAACAGCCTTTGGAGGTTCATCAACCCAGCACCAGAGAACACCACAAACTACACACATCCCCCAGACGATGACCGGCAAAAATCAGTTGAGAGAAAATGCTGACGATGGGAACAAGCCGTCTCCCGAAACGCATTCAAGTAAGAATATCATAGTGATGTAGTGTAACAACCCTCAACTCTCTATTTTAAATTCTGACACATCACTGTTACTAGCTTCTAAATCTTCAAAAATTAGTCAGTATTTTTAATACTTGAATAATTTCAATTAAATTATATAATATGTAAATTCAATAACAGCCCGCCTAGAAGCAATATGTATGTAATAATTTGTAAAAAAAATGTATGTAACAGTCATTACAAATGCTTATATTATTGTAAACATGTTTAATAATGTTATGTGAATGCATTATTAGTGTAAGAGCTGTGAGAATAATAAGTTTAAAGTTCCTAACAATGAGGTAACCTTAAGGCAATAATGAGTTTGAGACTTTAAATGTTACTAGTCATGATTAGAGCAACGATAATGTAAATTTTGTGACAGTTTAAAATTAGCCAATCAACAGCCAGAAAAAGCTTTAATTAAATGCAGGTATTCTATTGCACTAGGATTAGCCAATCAGTGACTTGAAATACAGAAGCTTACGGGTTTTGACGGTTGAAATATGTTCAGTTGCTGGCGAACCTTGGTAGTGACCGGATGGAGGATGTGTTCTCTAAAGAAATATTACGTATTCGTGTGAAACAAAAATTAAGTATACGTGTTAACAAAGTGAAAGTATTAAATAAAAGAGTGTCACAGATCTTAAGATCAGTGTAGTGCTATTTAATTTGTGTAAGAACATTTTAGTGATGTAGTGTAACAACCTTCAACTCTCTTTATTTTAAATAACGTTTGTTTAGTACATTTTCTTGCTCCCACTTACTATGTTCAAAGTTTGAGTCTTCATTCACTACTTTGGTCAATCCAGACAGGGTGGAGATCAGCAGCCAATGAGATGCATGTATTTGTGTGACATGAATTGTGTGGGCAGGATAGAGAATGCTCTAGCTTGGCATGGTTAGTTTCTACTGTTCAGTGTTGACCAAACATACGTAGATCGTATTTTAACTTTTTGTTTGCAGTGGAGAAAAAGAAAGCGTGGCAAATAACCAACAGTGAAAAACTGAAAATCCTTGAAAAAGTAGATCGCAATCCAAATATGAAATGTGTGGATATTGCGGAAGTTAAACATTCCACCTTAACCTCAATTGTTAGCAAATGTAAACTGATTAAAACTGCTTTTGAAGAAGAGAAAAATGCTAAAAGAAAACGTAATTGCCCTGGCCAGTTTCCAGAATTAGATGTTCTGCTAAAGTGGTTTACACAAGCAAGAGCTTCAAATGTGCCAATAGATGGCACTTTGGTTCGAGCTCAGGCAACACATTCAGCACAGAAGACAGGACTGGAGGATTTCAAAGCGTCCAATGGCTGGATTGAAAGATTCAAGAATCGGCATGGCTTAGTTTCAGATGTGTGTGAGGTAAGGTTGCTGCCCTAGGTAATGACACTACACTGTGTAAACATATAGAAATGTGTAAAAATACAACCCTCCCATCAATTTTGAAAGACTATAGCTCTGACAATGTGTATAATGAAGATGAAACTGGACTATTTTTCCATCTTTTGCCAGGCAAAACCCTGGATTTTAAGGGCACTAAGTGTCATGGCAGGAAACTTAACAAGGAGAGGATTACAGTTTTGTTTTGCTGTAACGAAAGCAGAATGGAGAAATTGGTACTGTTGGTTATTGGTCCATGATGCTTCAAGAATGTGCAATCTTTTCCATGTAAGTATACTTCCAACACAAAAGTCGGATAACTTCTGTGGTATTTGAAAGTTTCTTACAAGCATGGGATGCAAGACTGGGCATAAGAAGTAGGGAGATTGTACTCTTCATTGATCAGTGTACTGCTCATCCACCAATTGTTTCAAATTTAAGGAACATAAAGATTATTTTCCTCCCAGCAAACTGCACGAGTAGCTTCAACTTTTAGATCAAGGCATAATTTGGTGCATGAAGCAAACGTATCGGAAGAGGCTGGTACAGAGAAGGTTGGCTGCGCTGAAATCGATGACAAGAAAAACCACAGTCTTAGATGCCATGCATTTCATTAGGACTACCTGGGATTTTGTGATGCAAGATACCATTAGCAACTGCTTTAATGCAGCTGGGTTTTGCGGGGTTCTTGGTGATGACATCACACTGGAAGATGAGATTTCTGAGAGCAAAGAATGGCACCAAATAGCAGATGAAGTCGACGTGTCTTTTGAAACATATGTGAACATTGACAATGAAATTCCAGTATGTGAAACAGCTACGATAGATGAAATACTTGAACAAATGAAAGAAGAAACATCAATGGGAGATGAAAGTAATGATGCGCCAGATCCTAAGCCAATACCTACAGTATCGGAAGCAATGGACATAGTATGTGTGCAGTTTCAAAGTTGATGACGATGCAAGACTTTACTTAAGATGGGCAGTAAAATTTTGGCATTAAAACCAACAAAGCAATCAACCATAGATATGTTTTTCAAACCAGTGTAAACACTGTCTATATTTCACATCTGTTTGGTAGGTAAGATATATTACTAGATTTTATTACATAATTATGTACTTAAATTGCAGATTCATTTTACAGTCTATGACATCCAAATCCTTGGGTCCCTGCAAAAACGTACTAACGAGATTCTACTGTATTTGATTTGATATTATAATGGATGAATGGATTTATTTGTACAACTACTTTTACATAGCTTTTACAATTTTTTTTCATTTGTCTAACATAAATTATGTACAAATTAAATTAACCTTGTTGCTATCTCATCTTGCATGGCATCCAGGACGTTTGCCTCACCTGGTAGCTCATGTTGTCTCTTCCCTTTTATCTTAGTTATCCTCCTCCTTCCCTCTTGTTTTTCTTATACTGCTTACTTTCCTTGTGCATTTTTCTGTTGCGTTCTGTAAAAACTCACTTATGCTTTTAGTCTTGCTTTCTTTTTTCCCCGTTAACATTTTTATAGCTTGAGGCATTATTTTTAACACTTAAATGATATCAGTCTAATTATATAATATAAAATATAATAACAGCCCGCCTTAAAGCAATATGTGTATAATACAATATATAAAGTGTATGTAACAGTCATTGTATTATGTTTATATTATTATGTACACGTATAATAATGTTATGTGAATGTATTACGTAATTAACAATGGAGGGGCTGTGAGAATAGAAGCAAGATGCTTTCCGTAGCAAACAGAATTATAAGTAGAAGCCGAAAGTTGCTAACAATGAGGTAACCTTAGGACAACAATAATGTAATATTTAAAACAATTTAAAAATATCCAATCAAAAACTAGAAAAAGCCTAAGTTAAATAAAAGTATTCTACTGGAGTAGGATTAGCCAATCAGAGACTTGAAATAGAGAAAAAGTACAAATTCAGGCGGGAGACGCTACAAGACAGCATTCCCAACCAGTCCAATTTAGATTGCGTATCTGATTGGTACGGTGTGTGTTCAATGTGAGACATAAAAATTCATTGTAGTGAGAATAATATAAAGTTTACGTTTATTTAAAGGTGAGTCGGAATTGTTACACTAACATCACTTAAGTTTACTCACTTAACATGTTTCGGGAAACGGTTGTTCCCATCCTCAGAAGCTAATCCGACTGGCCCGTGTTGTTGGTGTTTCCGTTTTGTGGACTGGATACTGTGGTGGCATCTTGTGGTGGTGAAGTGCACTTCCAGAGAGGATTTGGTGGTGGCAAATCAAAATTCATTAGATGTATGTTGTGTTTTAGAATGGTGATCTTCTCCCATGCATCTAATTTGGCTGGTTTGACTAATGTAATATTGGGTTTGATGTTGTGATTAGTGATCCAAAAATGGTGTGAAACTGCAGATTTGTCCATTTGTTTGTATTTGATACATCTCATGTGCTCCTTTAACCTAGTTTCTAGGTTTCTTTTTGTCTTACTTATATATACTTTATTGCAATCTGAACAATTGATTTTGTGGATTCCAGCTTTTTCGTCTTGTGGAATGGGGTCTTTTAATTTGTTACAAAGTAATTTCTCTATGTTAAATTTGTTCTGTGGGGCTAGGCTGATGTGTTTCATGAAAATCTTCTTAAATTTGTGAAATGTTCCTGGGTGGTATGTGAATTTCTTGAACTTTAGCTGTTTATCTCAGAAACACATCAAAGACACAACAAATCTCAGCCAGCAAGTGTGTGTGTGTGCGCATAACTCAGAAACGAACAGTCGGATAAACACCAAACTTGGTATTTAGGTTCAGTATCTTCCAGAGATGCGACACGAAGTTTTTCAAGAAAATCCCCCCCCCCCCCAGATCAGACTTTACATGGAAGATTTTTTGAAAATTTTAATTTTCCCAAAAATGGCTCTAACGATTTTGATTAAAATATCATATGTTTAAGATATTTTCATGACAAATGAAATGTATATCTTGAATTGTTTGGGAATATCTCTAAAAGTATTCTTCATTGTGAACGACTTTTGCATAACTGGTAAGCCATATGAGATAGACAAAATTTTACTACACAGAAAATGTAGATCGCATTAAAATACACAATTTATGTAATATACATTTTTTTTTGTTGAGTGAACCATTTTCGAGATATTGCTTGTTATTCTCTTAAATTTTTCAATACTTATTTTCTCAAATGGGAATTCGTTATTCATTTTTTTGCCTTGGATATGCAAAGAGTATTAATCTGTGGCAAAGGGAATGGTACTGCACCTAGCAACCAGCTATTAAGGGATATGTATGTGCTTAAAGGCTACTGTATTTCTATATTGCCCTTGTAAATATATATTCCCCTTACATCTACAAGAAAATTAGCAATAAGATAGAGTCTGCAAAGGTTTATCTCGATTAACATGAAGTAGATGGAGAATAAGCGTTTGTATAAATAGTTTGTACAAGAGTAGAGAAAGTCATGTGAGTGTAACACATCAGATTTTTTATTAATGGTATTACAATAAATAAAATCTATAAACTCTTATGTAACTTGGAATTAATTGTTCTTCCACACAAGCCATATGTTGGACAAGGTTGGAAAGGTAGAATCAGACAACTGAAAAATTCAATGCCATCGCCAGGATTTGAATCACGGATCTCCCAGTTTCCGTCCGGTTGGTCTAACCACTGAACTGCCATGGCAACATGCCGGTGACATTAAATTCTCCAACTGATTAACATGTTTCCCAGTAAACCACAAGTTAAACCACATGACACAAGCAGATGAATAAAAAATTTACTGTTTAATGATATCTTTTAAACAAACTGCCAGACTATGGAATTCAATCGGACAAAAGAGACTTTTTATCACAAAAGCGAGGCAAAACATTGTATGGTCATGGGTGAACAAACCACTTTCTGAATCACGAAACGACAATGTAATTGTTTAGTAAGTCAAGAAAACGTTTTAAAAATTTGTTCAGTTGGATGCTTATGGAGATATATTAGAGATTTTCAGTTTGATTTTGTTGTTGTTGTTGTTGATGAACTGAAATATTCATTAAAGTGGCATTCGTTAAAACGATATTTGACTGTATTAGGAAACATGATGTTAAAGATTAATGTGGTAGTTAGAAGTCGGAAATAGTGACATGAAACAATAACTTGGAAAATTATTGAGTCAGTTGTAACACTAACTTCACTTAAAATTTGATTTTGAAAGATGTTCAAATTGCTTCCATCTTCAGCCTTGGTCCTTTTTACTTTCTCTACTACGTGTAGTAAGTAGGGGAAGTATTGCATTCCACCCAAAAATTCGATACCGAGATTTCACCGGAAATACATGTTTTGAGACCTCCTGAATCCAAAAAAAGCATTTTTGGAAACATGTCCGTGTGTGTGTGTGTGTGTGTGTGTGTGTGTGTGTGTGTCTGTGAACAGCATAACTCAAAAACGAACAGTCGGATAAGCACCAAACTTGGTATTTAGGTTCAGTATCTTCCAGAGATGCGACACAAAGGTTTTCAAGAAAATCCCCCCCACCCCAGATCACCCTTTACATGGAAGATTTTTCAAAAATTTTAATTTTCTCAAAAATGGCTCTAACGATTTTGATGAAAATATCATATGTTTAAGATAATGTCATGAGAAATGAAATGTATATCTCGAATTTTCTGGGAATGTCTCCAAAAGTATTCTTCATTGTGAACGACTTTTGCATAACTGGTAAACCATAAGAGATAGACAAAATTTCATTACACAAAAAATGTAGATCGTGTTAAAATACACAGCTTATGTATATACATTTCTTTTGTTGAGTGAACCGTTTTCGAGATATTGCTTGTTATTCCCTTAAATTTTCCAATACTTATACTTTTTCTCAAATTCGTTATTCATTTTTTTATGTCCTGGACATGCAAAGAGAATGGAATGCGCCACATAGCAACCAGCGTTAAAATATTTGACTATCGCTTAAAAGCTACCATATTTCCCTTGCATCTACAAGAAAATTACCAATAAGATTGACATCTCGATATCTCGATTAACATGAAGCATATGGAGAATAAACGTTTGTAAAAATAGTTTGTACAAGAGTAGAGAAAGTTATGTGAGTGTAACACATCAGATTTTTTAACATCGGTAGGTAAAGTCGGCTCTTAATGATGCTAATTCATAACATATCCAGTATACATAAGCAAGTGAACTAAAGCATTACCAATGAAAAAGTCCAAATTCTAGAGATCATTCATACCATATATTTGAGCACATACTTATTTTTTACTTTCTCTGCTATGTATAGTAAGTATGGGAAGTATTGATTCCACCCAAGAATTCGATACCGAGATTTCACCAGATATACATGTTTTGAGGTGCCCTGAATCCTCTGAAGGATTTAGTTTAGTATCTTCCAAGGATGCGACACAAAGATTTTCAAGAAAATCCCCCACCCCAGACTGCTGTTTATATGGAACATTTACTAATTTGGAAAATAATGGTTTAGGGGAAATCTGGAGAAGGAGGGAAAATAATGTTAAGGGTTTTTGGAAAGAAGCTAGGCAGAGGTTTGAAGATATATAGATACAAAATTTATTTAGCAACATTGGGAAGAAAAGTTGCTTGGAATCATATATATTGATGCAGTAATTTGTATCACAAATTATTTAAATGTAAAGAGTGATTATAGTATGAATATGCATTATTATGTGACATTGATTTGAGATGTTTGTTGATTGTAATTATTGTTGGGAAGTAAGTTTATACTGCCTTACTGAAACTGACAATAATAGCGTGCAATAATGCAGCGAGGGGGTGAGCTGTTTATCATTATTGGAAACGAGGAAGTTACGTAATATTGGCGCGTTTTTCTTTTAGATTCTTCTGGAACATTTCCCTAGAGCATATGTATTCATAATTTTCATTGGATATAAAAATTGACGCTAATGTTGGCGCGTTTTATTAGCCAATTGCAGTTCAGTTATAATCTTTAGGCATATCTGGGTGAAGGAGTATAAAAAGAGTAGGTTAGAGGTAGACTCCGTCAGTTCATCAAAATTCTTTGTACACTACACGTCGCATTCCCGTCAGTTCGTCAAAAGTATTTGTACGGCACACTTCGGATATCAATTTGTAGGTTACGCGTAACAGAGTTATGAAAAATCTCAAGTGTTATAAAGTTAATTATACAAAAAGTTGAAGTACGCGAATTAAGAATTATCAGTAATGAAGTTATTATAACAGTTTCAGTTTGGCGAGTGTCAAGATCAATGTGTAAATGTGATAGTTAATGTGTTCGACAATAAAAGAGTAAAACAAATTTCTTCATCAGTCTTATCTTTGGATAAGAGACTCCCTTCCGTTTACACAACCTGTATAAAGAGAAGTGCTTGACCAACAAGATCGTAGCTAGCCGGAGGACAGAGAACCAAAATTAAATAAAATAACAGTAGCATTCTTTCAAACGAACATTAATACTGCCGCAAATTGCTAACACCAGATGGAGCTAACAAACCTAACAAATGAATCACGTCACAAGATGGCTTCACCATGCTGAGTAAACACATACACAAATATAAACATTACAATTAATACTGTCACAATATTAATAAAAAATGTATGGGCTAGAGAACAGTATGTGGATAACTCAAATAAGGAACAAAGAGAAAGTATTGCCTGGGTACGAGCAGGTGTATGGAGATTAATAGGAATGAGAAATGGGTTCCCTCAGAACCAGTGCCCAATATGTGGGGAAAGAGAAGATTTAGAACATATCGTTTTTTGACTGTAAAGGTACACAGCATTGGAGAAAGGTAGCTATAAATGGGAAATGGTTAAAACGGGACAGGAAAGTAGCTTTAAGGAAGATTTTTAACAAGGATAGTAAAAAGGTAGGAGAATACTTGTCCAAAGTAAAAAAGAAATGGTTATGGACAATAAAAAGAGATGTAAATTAATTTCATCAAGTGATGTTAAGTTATGTAATTGTATTATTATTATTATTATTATTATTATTATTATTATTATTATTATTATTATTATTATTATTGTTGTTATTATTATTATGTAAGATTATTATTTTGGTATCATTACTATTATTTTTTACTACTATTTGTATTATTATCATCATTTTTTTATGTTATAATAAGAGTGTAATATGGGTAGAATATGGCAAGATAACAGCTTGGGCTGATGTGTAGCCATATTCTAAGGAAGATTGCTAGCACAAATAAATAAATAAATGGAACATTTTTCAAAAGTTTTGATTTTCTCTAAAATGGCTAACGATTTTGATTAAAATATCATATGTTTAAGATATTTTCATGACAAATAAAATGTATATCTTGAATTTTCTGGGAATCTCCCCAAACATCCTTTTCATTCTGAATGACTTTTGCATAAGTGGTAAGCCGTAAGAGATTGACAAAATTTTGCTACACAAAGAATGTAGATCTGTTAACACGCACAATTTATGTCATGTACATATTTTTTGTCGAATGAACCATTTCCGAGATATTCCTTGTTATTTGCTTGAATTTTCCAATACTTACACTTTTTCTCAAATAGGAATTCGTTATTCATTTTTTTATGTCCTGGATGTGCAAAGAGAATGGAATGCTCCACTTAGTAACCAGCTCTTAAAAGATTTGACTATCACTTAAAGCCTGCCACATTCCCCTTGCATCTACAAGAAAATTAGCAATAAAATTTCTGCAAATGTTTATCTCGATTAACATGAAGTAGGTGGAGAGTAAGCGTTTGTAAAAATAGTTTGTAGGTCAACTAAATAAATTAATTGTTTTAATGTTGTTGTATTGCTTATGTTTCACAGGTTAATTTATACACATTGCTTCAGAAGTTTAATGCCCAGACAGAGAAAGAATACAAAACTTACAAGGAGAACTTCATGAAGAGATTTGAAATAACAGAACTTCCTCCTTATCTTATTTTGTACATAAAGGTATGTAGTCAGCTGCCGCGTGGTAAAATTCTCTACTTCAGACGTCACAATTAAGGAATTAACACTTACTGTATCTCTCATTTCAGAGGTTCACAAAAAATACTTTCTTTGTGGAAAAGAATCCAACAATTGTGAATTTTCCAGTGAAGTAAGTACAAATGTAAAATTTTTCAAATACATATGTATAAAGTTCTAGATGCTTTGTAGTCGTATTTGCATATATACATACACAAAAGTCTTCTTATTAATACTCAAAAATGATGGGGAGCTACTCGCTTGCAGAGATGTACTGGAAAATTAACTAACTTCTTACATGGCGAGGCTACGACGAGGGACGCAGCTAAAGAAAGTACAGAAAATATTACTAATCAGAAATGTTACATGGCTTAAAGGAAGGAAAGGACTCTACACTAACATAATTAAAACTTCCAGAGAATGGATGGCTCACAATTTAATAGATAAAGATAGATATCGTAGTGCTTACACTCTTAGGCCACATGTCCGCCAGGCGAAGCCGCCATGCGCCTCGGAGAAGGCAGTTGCATGTCCTTGCAGCTCGAAGGTCACCCACTGTCTCAAACGACACTTCCTGAAGCGTTGGGGACGCTATCCCCACCTAAGGTTCCTAATTCCCCCTACCCCAAGCTCCAACTACCAACTCAAATCCCGGTGACCAGAGAGACGTATGTTCTATAATCTCTGCATACGTCACATCAGTAGTATTAGAATCTAGTGTCAAGACACTTGGATGATCTCCATTTGTCTTCTAGCATCCCAGTATAATTTTGATGTTAAATCCAAATAAGTTGAGATTAGAACACTTATGCAGATACCCATGTCCATGTTTGAGTTTTCTTCATCACAAAGTGCACATTTAAGTAAAAGAAATATGCCAATTTTGTACAGATGAGCAGTCAATGCAGTCAGCAAAAAAAATTTGCCACAAAATTTGTCTTGGTAATTAAGGGATATCAATTTTATATCAGGAATACTATGATTTATTACAATTTTTGGTTCCGAATTTTTCCTCTTAATTATTTTTTTTAATAATATTGTATTTGAATAATTTTGTAGAATGATATGTTAACATGTGTAGTTTTTGTAAGATTTGGATGCATTTTTTGACAAGAGAATCTGCATATTCATTACCCTGAAGGCTGCAATAATAAAATAATAATAATTTATTTTATTGTCAGTAAGCTTCTACAGCAGGGGTGGGGAACTCAGGCATATGCTGTAGTGACCTTTATTAGTCAACTGTTCTTCTTTCACATAAATGTGTGCAATATAGACATATGGATTGATCGGTGATGTACATGTGTTACTTTCTCTACTACGTATAGTAAGTAGGGGAAGTATTGTATTCCACCCAAAAATTCGATACCAAAGATTTCACCGGAAGTGTAAGGAAGTGTCTGCATTTATAGCAAGTGGAACGCTGTGAAGTGTTATGTAGGTTATTTATTTAAGATTTCATGTAAGTATGGCTATGGAGGGGGAAGCTATGAAGAGACGAAATGTTGGTAAACTAAGAAGAAACGCAAAGTAATAATGAATGTGCTTAATTATTATTCATGTAAAACAAGTGTTAGTAAGGCAGTAAAAGAAACAGCTAAGGCTAACCGGGTGTCAGAAACAGTAGTGTATAGCATAAAAAAGGAACAAATGCAAGACCCATCAAAAAGTATGAGGGAAACAAAAACATGCTAGGTTAACATATACCCCCGCCGCTATAACGTTGCACTTGACAGTTCGTGTGGCTTCGCGTAAGGTTGGCTACATCGTGGTTGCGACGTTGCCAGAGTGGCTAGTAAACAACAGCTGATTGTTCTCATTTCTATCGTGTCTAAGCCGCATACAGAAAGTGTACGTAAGTAGCGAACGTCACTGAATAATAACTATTTCGTATTATTATTGTTAATTGAAAATAAGCGATATAAGCAGCTTTGGTATGGTCGGATACTCCTTTCTATGATAATAGGCATAGATGTGTCTACGTATGGCGTCTAATTAGAAAGCATCAATATTTGTGACTGGACGAGGCTTCTTTTTTTTCTTCCCTGGAGTTGATAGAAATACCTGTTGTGTTCCAGATAGTTCAGGAATTTTGTCCTCTTTCTCTTGTAGTTTCACTCCTTTGTGAACAACAGTTCTCTTGCTTAAACCAAGAGCTGCTGCAGTTCGTTGTACGGCTTTATCAGCAGGAATAGAGGGATTTCCGTGAAGCTTCACGTACTCCTTTTCCTGTTCAAAGAACTCCCGGGTTCTCCTTAATAGTTCCAATGCCTGACTATTAAGTGGCACACCTCGGCGCAAAGGATTTTCACTTCGTGAATCATCACTCGGCGATCGGCGTCGTTTTTCCGACATTGTCGCACTTAAGTTTTGTTTAAATAAATAATATGAATGAAATATATATAAAATAGATAAATATAAATAAATAAATGTATAAACGAACAATAACAAAACTATCAAACAATAACCACAAATCTAAATAACAAATAACAATGAACAATATGACGCTCTGCTAGAGATTCACAAACTGAAGCACATGGTTGGGAATACTTACATCCGGCAACAGAGCCGTTTACAGATCCGGTTCCGCTTTGTCATCGACCATCCGGAATGCTGCCTTGTGATTGGCTTAGGAAGTCAAACGGTTGAAGCTTTTCATCTGTTTTTTCGCGAGTGTACCAACTTAAACGCTAGCTGTCAAGTGCAACGTTATAGCGGCGGGGGTATATTTAATCTATAAAAAGGCGCCCTGCGTGAGAATCATAGTTCAAAATGCAACCTGAGATAACAATCGATTTTATAAGTATGCGGCAATGAACATTTTACTTACTTTGATCACAATCCTTGGGCAAAAGTGCAACATGCAAATCCGAATCCTCCGAAGATGACTCAGCTGCGATATCAGAATCAGAACTACGTTCCAAAATAATGACAAGCTTATCCACAATTCCACATCACTGTCGCACTTAAAACAAGTTCCCACATTTTATCTTCTTCTATGTTGTATTATGTCTGTTTATGTTGCGTGTTCACTTTGGTTACACTTCTCACTGAAACGCCTGTAAAATCCCATATTAGTTTCGTAATATGCAATAATGCAAGTGTCGGGTATTTTTGTAATAGTGAGTTGAATATATGAAGTATTGTTTGTTTTTAGCCACTTTTTAACTGTTTCCCGCTTCTGTGTTTGAAGAGTTTGTTCGCACTACACGCACCTTCCTCTGCCATGTGAGCTCAAATAGCAACTGACTAAATCACAAGATTTGACCTGAGCTGAGCATATGTGTGTTAGTGTATTATGAATGACTGTTCGCTTAAAATCATATTTTGTAATCTCTTAACAGCTTGTATATATCCATTACCTTTAACGATGAGTTCTTATGATAACAGCAATAAAATGTGCAGTTCTATACCTTTCCTGCTCTAATATTTCATAATACAATACATGTATTAAGGAACTATTTACGTTGGCGTGAGAGTATATTCTTGGGTTTGTGACAAGCCGAAGCACGTGCTTCTGTTTGCATCAGAGGGAACTCTGGTTTGGAATGGACAGTAGAGTACATGTGACAACAGTGCACCCCATTTAACGTGTACTGTCTCTTAGCATGGGTCTTTTTTTACTGCTTTTTGTCTGCTAAATTTTGCTGTTTTATTGATAAATTCCATCCTAAATCCATGTGAATTGTTTTGGAGATGATCTGTTGGTATTCAATTTGGTGAGTGGAATATTCAATAGTCTATTTACTAAACTATGGAATCCTGCTTGCTGGCAGTATTTAGGTTTGAAACTCTTGATATAGTTATCTGAGTAAGGGAGTTTTCTGTAGATGCAGAAACTTGTGTAGTTGCTCCAGTTCTAAAGTAAACTGTATGTTTTGGTCTTGGATGTTGAGTAGTTTATGTTTGTTGGTTAGTGTTTTTAGGAACTATGGCAAATATGTCATGAATGTAGTAGAACCATATTTTGAAAATTAGTGGAAAGGCTTTTAGTGAATTTCAAAGTTACTCATGTAGAGTTCTGCCAGGAAAGGGGGAAAAAAGAAGAAAAAGGGAACCATGCTGCTGAAAGGAAATTTGCCATTTACAAAGCACATGTGTAGTATTAATGAAAACAAAAGGACTTGCTCACATACTCCTGCACTTTCAGGGACCCAAAAATGGGAAGTTCCCAGATCTTCTCCAATAATTTCACCTCTATTTCCAAGCCATTTTTTGGTCCCAAAATATGTGGAATAATGCACTAACAGGCAGTATTTTGGAAAGCAATCACGTAAGAATAGCTTTTGATTTTTAATGTTTTTGTTTTTGTTCATTCAGAAATGTGGATTTTGGTGACATTCTCACACCTGAAGTAAAAGCAAGATACACAGACACAACGTATGATTTAGTGGCCAACATTGTGCATGATGGTGAACCAGGGAAAGGGACATATAGGGTACATGTTCTTCACAAGGTAAGCACGTAACCGTAAAGAGAAAATTATGTGTAGCAATAAAACAAGCAGGTTTCATACAATTGATTACATACTGTGACTGTTTTCTAACATATTTCTATTCTAGCAGGAATGGCTGGTCTCTATTCTTAATTCAGTTTAATTTATCATAAACTTTACTCCATGGTGTAACATCCTATTGCTGGACGAAGGCCTACCACCCGGCCGCTGCATCCCCGACCTCTGTCCAAAACAGGCGTCATGACGGGGGTGCAGTACTGAAGGGTGGGGCATGCTCAGTGCCCCGGGTTCCTCCTGTCTGATACATGAGGTTCCCTCAACCTGGATCTGCAACTTTTCAATCAATAGCTCCTTAATTGGCCCCTCAGGGATCTATGGAGGCTGAGTACAGGACCAAGTCTCCCAGCAGGAAATCGCACTGATACCTGGAATCGAACCCGGATCTCCCGCTTGGTAAGCAGCTGTGCTACCACCATGCTAAGTAGATGGCGTATCTAATTTCATACATAGGAAAGACTTTTCCTTCCTTTTTACTTTCTCTTCTACTTAAATAGTATGCAGAGGAAGTATCACACTCCACCTAAAATGTTGATATGGAGAATTCACTGGAAATACATGTTTTGATATCTCCTGAATCCATAAGAGCATTTTTACTTTCTCTACTACGTATAGTAAGTAGGGGAAGTATTGTATTCCACCCAAAAATTCGATACCGAGATTTCACCGGAAATACATGTTTTAAGACCCCCTGAATCCAAAAAAAGCATTTTTGGAAACATGTCCATGTGTGCGTCTATGAACAGCATAACTCAGAAATGAACAGTCGGATAAACACCAAACTTGGTATTTAGGTTCCAGAGATGCGACACGAAGGTTTTCAAGAAAATCCCCCACCCCAGATTACCCTTTACATGGAATATTTTTCGAAAATATTAATTTTCTCAAAAATGGCTCTAATGATTTTGATTAAAATATCATATGTTTAAGATATTTTCATGACAAATGAAATGTATATCTTGAATTTTCTGGGAATGTCTCCAAAAGTATTCTTCATTGTGAACGACTTTTGCATAACTGGTAAACCACGAGAGATAGACAAAATTTTACTACACAAAAAATGTAGATACACAATTTATGTCATATACATTTTTGTTGTTGGGTGAACCATTTTTGAGATATGGGTTGTTATTCCCTTAAATTTTCCAATACTTATACTTATACCTTTTCTCAAATTCGTTATTCATTTTTTTTTTTTTGTCCTGGTAATGCAAAGAGAATGGAATACTCCACATCGCAACCATCACTTAAAATATTTGACTCGCTTAAAGCCTAGCAATTCCCCTTGCATCTACAAGAAAGTTAGCAATAAGATTAACATCTCGATATCTCGATTAACATGAAGCATATGGAGAATAAGCATTTGTAAAAATGGTTTGTACAAGAGTAGAGAAAGTCATGTGAGTGTAACACATCAGATTTTTTTTAAATTCTTTGTGTTAGGCCATTTGTGGTTCATCAGTACCACGTGCCTAAGGCTGGCCCTGGGAAAAGAAAAGGGAAGGCAGAAGAATACCTGTCAGTAGGTAAGATTATAAGAAACAGGGTTCTTATAATCTCTTCTTCCTCATTTTCGCTTGTATTCATTATTTATCATTACTATGTGACTTTAAATATTCTCTATAGGGTACGGAGGAGTAGAATGAATTGCAAATGCCTTTGATTTTACAACCTACTATTTGTTACCAAATGTAGCAAATTTTTACGTGCTCCTAGGCTTAGCAGGAATAAAAAACTGATATAGTAGTAGAGGAGATAAAGATTATACTACATGCTTTTACTAAATTTCTCATTGTTTAAGGTATTGTTCCAAGCTTGTGGCGAAGACAGTACCTGCCTGAGCATTGTTTCAAATCAGTGAATGTTTTATCATTTGGAATTTGGAATTAAATGTCTGCTTAAGAACTGGTTCACTTCCCAGGTGGAGTAAGCAGGCAGTGGAGTGGAATGTTCTTCAAACTCTTCTCTAACATTTAAAAGGTGATCACTGAAGTATCATGGATTAGTTATAGTTATCACATAAATTGTTTCATTCACTGCTTCATAACCTTTTTGACAGTCAAGAGAGCGATACAGAATCATAAAGGAGGAAAAGTATATGCTGGGAATGGATGTGAAAAAAATCTGATGTGTTGCACTCACATGGCCTTCTCTACTCTTGTTCAAACTATTTTTACAAATGCTTACTCTCCATCTACTTCATATGAGATGTTAAATATATTGCTAATTTTCTTGTAGGTGCAAGGTGATTATTGTAGGCTTTAAGTGATAGTCAAATCTTTTAACAGCTGGTTGTTATGCAGAGCATTTCATTCTCTTTGCATGTCCAGGAATTCCCATTGTAAACATGAAAGGTGTTTACATGAGGAAAACAAAAGGAAAAGTATAAGTATTGGAAAATTGAAACAAATAACAAGAATATCTCGGAAGTGGTTCACTCAGCAAAAAAAAAAAAGTATGACATAAATTGCCTGTTTTAAAGACATCTACATTTTTTGTGTAGGAAAATTTTGTCTCTCTCTTATGGTTTTCCAATTATACAAAATTCATTCAGAATGAAGAGGACTTTTGGGGGCTTCCCAAAAAATTCGTGATATACATTTCATTTGACATAAAAATATCTTAAACATACGATATTTTAATCAAAATCATTGGAGCCATTTTTGAGAAAAACAAAATTTTCGAAAAATGTTGCATGTAAAGGGTAGTCTGGGGTAGGGAGATATTCTTGAAAAATCTTTGTGTCACATCTTTGAAAGATGCTGAACGTAAATACCAAGTTTGGTATTTATCTGACTTTTTATTTTTGTGTTACGCTGTTCACAAATACACAGACACACACATACACACAAACCTTTTTCTAAAAATTCTTTGGTTTTTTTTTTGTTTCAGTGGGCCTCAAAACGTGCATTTCCAGTGAAATCTCGATATCAAACCTTACTATTACATACAGGCTTTTTTTTTAATACAGAGAAAGCAAAAGTTCCAACATGAGCAGTAAAATATGAAACTTTATACTTTATTGAACCCTTAAATAGCAATGATTGTTTTAAATGCTATTTTCAGTAATTTTTAGGAAACCTGAGATATGAAAAACAGTATGTAGATTCTTGAGTACGTGCAATAATGTAAAGGAATCTTCTGCAGATGAAACAAAACACCGGTTAATCCAAAATTGTTGTAACCACTAGACTATGTACTAATGTGAAGTACGAGAATGGATCAGTAAGTGATGCACAGTCATTTTTTTCAAAAGAAGTTTAATAGGTAAGACACAATAAACCTACATTCTTAAACTAATTTGCTACGCAGTACTGCTATAGGTTCTGTCAGTACTTTCAATGCATATAACTACTAAATAAAACCATCCAAACCCACTAATATAGATACTAGAGCGGGTTGATAGGTCAGTGACTTTTTAAAGAAAATAAATTTTTTTTACAAAAAGTCAATTTTATTACTCAACAAAGTGTCCTTTCAATTCAGTACACACGTCCAAGTTTCTCCAATTTTTTTAACCCTTCCAAAAAATATGATTTTTCGAAGTCTGCAAAATATGAGGTTGTTTCTGCCAATCTTTCAGGTTTGCGAAGAGGAAGAAGTCGCTTGGAGCCAAATCTGGAGAAGATAGTGGGTGAGGTAGCAGCTCGTAGCCCAATTCCACAAATTTTGCGATGGCAATGGCTGACTTGTGTGCAGGTGCATTATCCTAGTGAAAGAGAACCTCTTTCTTCACCAAATGGGGTCATTTCTTTAACAATTCCTTGTGAAACTGATCCAGCATTGCGGCATAATATGAACCTGTGATCGTTTTACGCTTTTCCAGGTAGTGGATGTCTATCACCTCTTGTGAATCCTAAAAGACAGCTGCCATGATTTTTTCTGCCGACGGAATGGCTTTCGCTTTCTTTGGAGCAGGTTTGCCAAAGGAAATCCACTGCCTTGATTGTTGTTTCGTTTCAGGTTGATAGTAAGGGATCCAAGTTTTATCAACCATGATCCATGATATAACGCTGCAAAAACTCATTTGGGTTGCTCTGGAACATGTTCAAACATCCCTATGAAATGGTCACACGATTCCGCTTGTTCTCAACTGTGAGCAGTCGCGGCACCCTCTTGCTGACAGCTTTCTCATACCCCAAAATTCGTGCAGAATGTTATACACCTGCTCACTCAAGATGTTTGTGGTCTTGGCTATCCCACGGATTTTCACTCGGCGATCTTCCAACACAATACCATGAACTTTGTTCACCATTTCTATTTTGACCTCAACCGGCCATCCTGTGCACAGGCAGCTCTTGTACTCGAACGGCAACATCAAAATTCTGTGAACCATGCCATGTGATGTAGCAGACTCTCTATAATACTTGTTCAGCATTTCTTCTGTTTCCTTCTCCGTCTTACCACACAAAAACTAGTGCTTTATCAGAACACGAAATTGACTTTTCTCCATTTTCTACAAAGCAACACACATCTTGCTTATTTAAGACACTCTCAACAATGTTTTAAGAAACAAATGATGACAAATTTCTGTGATTACACCCAGAATAGATGTAAGACCTGGGTGCAAACAAGAAACCTGTGATTAGAATGCTATCTCTCGTCAAAGTCATGGACTTATCAATCTGCCTTCATATATTCTGAAAGAACACAAAAAGTGTTACAGAATGAACATAATCTTACTTGAAATGATCATGTGTGGCAACACAACAGTGAAGACGTTGAGGTCACTGATCAATAGCTGCACAAATTGTGTCCAGTGGAATTTTCTTGACAACTGAGTGATTGATTTTTTTGACGTGCTATCGCCTCAAGCTTCTGCCACAGAAAATAATCTAGTGGATTGGGGTGTGGACTTCCACTAGGCCAGTCAGCAGCAGCGATGAACCATGGGACAGTGGTTGCCAAACACTGCTGTGTGGTTTTTGCTTTGTGTGCAGGAGCAAAATCCATGATTTCCCTTCAAACAGCTTCGAATTGATAGGGGAAAAAAAAGTTTAAAAATAATCTGCTTTCTTTCTCAGTCCCAGAACTTGCAGAGCAATCCTTGTAGTTTAGGGGCTCGGTTCTTGTATATAAGCATGTATACAAACGACTGGTGTCATTTAAATTGTTGGCTTGTGAGTGTGAATTCAATGAAAAATCTGTTGCATTCATATGACTTTCTCTATCTACCAACATTTATTTTTATATTTCTTCTGCAATCTGCTGTTAAAAAAGTTTTATTTTACTATCTATTTAGGTTAGTTCATATAAACGTTTGCAGAAATAGTTTTATTACACATTTTGTTGTAGACACAAAGAGAGTACAGGAGACACGATTGTCAGATGTATTAAAATGCATCATTATATGTTGGCCTTGAAATTCCACACTTTTTCCGCCCCATCCCAAGAAACAACTGAATAGCAACAGCAATTTCTAGAAAAATGAAAAAGTATTGAAAAATTCAAACCAGTTATAACAGATATTTAAGAAATGATCAATTCTACAATGAATTGTGTGTTTTAAAAATATCTACACTTTTTATATTGTATGTTTTTGTCTATTTCAAGATATACATTTTATTTGTGAGGAAAAATATCATAAATACGAGGGGCACTATTTATATTTTGAGCCTTGGCAACCCTGAATGTTGTAGGCGCCATCCGACGTTTCCAATGGAAAGTTTGACATTTTTGACCATAATCTACTTCAAACATTTTGTCGATAGAGCGTCATTTGTTTTGTTTACACTAACTTGAAAATTGTGTGTCAACAAAAATATGGAATTAACTCGTGAAAAGGTTGTGCAATGATTTATTATGACTTTCGACATGGATTATCAAGACAAGAGTGCATAACGAATTTAATTGTGGCCGCCGTTCGCTCAATGATGAAGTTCATGAAGGTCGTCCAAAATTAGCTGTTGTGCCAGAAAACATTGATGCTGTGCAAAAACTAATAATGAAAGACCATCATGCGACAAATTGTGAGATTGAGGCAACCCTAGGCATTAGTTCCACCAGCATATATAAAAATATTGCATGATTATTTAGCCGTGAAAAAGATTTGCTCTCATTGTTCCCTCATAATTTGACGCAATCTCAAAAAAGATGCTCGTGTCGATTGGTGTACAAAAATGCTCAAGAAATACAATGGCGGTGCCTCAAAAGACGTATATAAGATTGTAACAGGTGACGAATCATGGATGTATGCATATGAGCTGGAACGTAAACAGCAGTCGACTGTATGGGTGTTTCAAGATGAAGCAAATCCAACAAAAGTTGTTCGCACTCGAAGCAAATGCTCGCCTGCTTTTTCAGCAAAACTGGCCATGTGGCAACAGTGCCTTTAGAGGAACGTAAAGCGATCAATCCCGAATGGTACACAACCATTTGTTTGCCGGAAGTCTTCGGTGAATTAAGGAAAACCAACAAGAACCATAGGATCGTTCATCAAGTCAATGCGAGCGCACACACATGTCGTCTAACAGAGTATTTGAAGGCTCAAAAATCGAATTAATGGGTCATCCGCCATACAGTCCTGATTTGGCACCCAATGACTTCTTTTTGTTCCTGAACAGCAAGAATAAATTGTATGGACAACGATTTTCGTTGGCAGAAGAAGCCGTTGATGCCTTCAAAATCCATGTTTTGGTGGTGTCTCAAGAAGACTGGAATAAATGCTTTGACAAATGGTTCAAACGGATGCAAAAGTGTATTGATCATAAAGGAGAATATTTTGAAAAACAATAAAGCAGTTTTCAATTATAAATTAGTTTGTTTTAATTATTAGGCTCAAAATATAAATATGATCCTCATATATTGTATTTTAATAAAAATCATTAAAGCCATTTTTGAGAAAATTAAAAACATTGAAAAATTTTCCATGTAAAGGGTAATTTGAAGTGAAGGGATTTTCGTGAAAATCTTTGTCGTATCTTTGGAAGATCCTGGCCTTAAATATCAAGTACAGTATTTATCCAACTTTTCCTGCTGATTTATGCTTTTCACACACACTAATGGACCTTTTTCTATAAATGCCTTTTTTTGGATTAAGGGGGTCTCAATGAAATCTCAACACAGGTAGAATACAATACTTCCTCTTACTAGGTAGGAGACAAAGTAAATATCATCCTCCGTGGTCTAGTGGTACCGTGCTAGTTCCCGAGGTCACAGGTTCAAACCCGGCAGAGGGCAATGGATTTTTTCGAGTGTAAGAATCCTTAACATGCTTTTGTTTTCGGAAGGGAAGTAAAGCCAGTGGTTGTAGATTTATGACACTTAAAAGTACCTCAAGCCTGATAAAGAGGCCTTTGAGCATAATTTCCAGTCTTTCACCCCAATATTGAATGAGACGCTAAGAACCATAGTAGTTAAAGGGTGTCCATAAATAAAATTAAAAAAAAAATGAGAGAGAGAGAGAAAGAGAAACTAAAACTGGGTACCACTGAATATGTATTTTCTTACTGTTACAAACAATATACCTGCTGGTTGCATTTCCAGGGAAGTGGAAAGTGGTATGAGATGCAGGACTTGCATGTGACGGATATTCTACCACAAATGATCACCCTCACTGAAGCATATATACAGGTTTGTACACTTAAAATTATCTTTCATATAACCATGTTTTTGGAAAATTGTACAGTGTGTATAGTTTTAAACATAACTGTCAGCACATTTTTATTTTATGAATACTCTTATATGATAGCACCTGAATGGTTGGAAACACTTATCATTCAATTAAATCAGTACGAAAAACTGTGAAATGTTATTTTATTGCTTTTTAAGGAATGTTAAAAGATTTGCTGATTAAGCTGACAATATGCTAGATGACATAACCTTAAAATATAAACACTAAATCATTGCAGTTCAAGCTGAAGCAACAATGGAATCTTGTTTGCCACAGTTATGCAGCCAAGAGATGTAGTAGCCAAAAGGGATAAAACAGCAAAGCTGTTTTGTTAAAGGTGCTTTCTGTTAAATATTAAAATACCACAAAATTAAAAAAGTTGTTTGATATTTTGTGCAGAACTATCCAGCGTTTTTTTCAGAGCTGACAGAGTTAACATTTAATATAGCACCTCCACCTGCAAACCATTAGCAATATAGATTACTAGCTGCAGAAAGCTTGCAAATCAATGAAGCTGCACTATTTCACCTTTTTTTTTTATTGATTATTAATTTATTGCAAAAAAATTTCAAGTAAAATGACTTCATTTTCTTAAAGGAACTTTGTTAAGAAGTCCTTAAAAGTAAGGATTTTCCTAAAAGTAAGTAACTTTCCTATTTGTTGCTTAACTGAAAGAGATAATAACAATAAACATCATCATTATCCTGTGGCACTACAGCCCATTAAGACCTGCCAATTGACTGCCAACCTTCACCCACATACACATGGCAGAGGTGAAGCAATCAACCGATATGGGGAGGTGTTGTGGCTAGCTATCACGCATCCCCCAGCTAGAATGTTGGTCTCCATGGCCAGCATCATGTGGAAGGTTTATTTTAGTAGCACCACTGTTGAAGGAGTATTGTAGGAGGAGTTGTATTATAGTTCCGTTGTTGGGGAGCCAAACTTGAAGTAGTTGCAACCACGTATTGTACAAAGTTCCAGTAGCCATCACCCCAACTTTACCTTCAACTTTGTATTTTAATGTTTCTTTAAATATTATATATGTTTAGGTTTGCCTCGGCTGCGTCAGTATTAATTTGTAGAAACATGTTTCTTTTAACAGGGGGTCGTGCGGCTGAAGAATGTAGGCTTACACAAATTATAATTTTTACTTCACTCCATTTATTAATCTTTCATACAATTAAATAACACTTCACTTATATAGAGAGATGTGAGATTATTTATTAATTGCACTATTAAACACGTAAACTTTATAATATACTCGTCGTAATAAATTTTTGTCTTGCACTGAATACATATTAAACTTCTCGAGGATGCATCTCGCGTCCAGTTAGGAATGCTGTCTACAAGCAACTGAACTGATTTCTACCGCCTGAATTTGTAAGTTTCTGTATTTCAAGTCTCTGATTGCCTAATCCTACTCCAGTAGAATACCTTCATTTAAGTTAAGCTTTCTTCTGGTTGTTGATTGGCTATTTATAAACTGTTTAAAAAATTACATTATTGTTGCTCCAAGAATTACTAGTAGCATTATTACTTTCCAATTCATTATTGCCTCAAGGTTACCTCATTGTTAGCAACTTTTGACTTATATTCTCACAGCTCCTACATTATTAAATTACGTAATACATTCACATAACATTATTAAACATGTATACAAATAATATAAACATTAATACAATGACTGTTACATACATTTTATATATTATACACATATTGCTTTAAGGTGGGCTGTTATTGAATTTTATATTATATAATTAGACTGAAATTATTTAAGTGTTAAAAATACTGCCTCAATCGCTGCCTAATGTAGTATTGTAGCTCTTCATAATGCTGAGTGGGCATTGGTTTTATACCCGGGACTTAAAATCTGCACCCTCATGGGTGGGATCAATCTGGGCGCACTCCGTGACTAGGAACCAGAACTCCATGCTCTAGCCCACAGTGTCATGGTACAGGACAAACTGAAAGAGATGCACATACAAGCTCATATGAGGGGCACCATTTATATTTTGAGCCTTCGCAAACCTGAATGTTGTAGGTGCCATCTGACGTTTCCAATGGAAAGTTTGACATTTTTTACCATAATCTACTTCAAACATTTTGTCAATAGAGGTCATTTATTTTGTTTACACTAACTTGAAAATTGTGTGTCAACAAAAATATGGAATTAACTCGTGAAAATGTTCGTGCAATGATTTATTACGACTTTTGGCGTGAATTATCAAGACAAGAGTGCATCGATCAACTTCCACATTTGGCGACGAAGCTCCATCCTTTGCCACTGCGAAATGCTGGTATAACGAATTTAATTGTAGCCGCCGTTTGGTCATTGATGAAGTTTGTGAAGGTCATCCAGAATCAGTTGTTGTGGCAGAAAACATTGATGCTGTGCAAAAACTGATAATGAAAGATCATCATGCGACATATTGTGACATTGAGGCAACCCCAGGCATTAGTTCCACCAGCATATATAAAATATTGCATGATTATTTAGCCGTGAAAAAGGTTTGCTGTCGTTGGATCCCACATAATTTGACGCAATCTCAAAAAGATGCTCGTGTCAATTGGTGTACAAAAATGCTTAAATACAATGGCAGTGCCTCAGAAGACATATATAAGATTGTAACAGGATAATGCGTCTATGTGTATGAGCCGGAACGTAAACAGCAGTTGACTATATGGGTGTTTCAAGATGAAGCAAATCCAACAAAAGTTGTTCGCAGTCGAAGCACTTTGAAGCAAATGGTCGCCTGCTTTTTCAGCAAAACTGGCCATGTGGCAACAGTGCCTTTAGAGGAATGTAAAATGGTCAATGCCGAATGGTACACAACCATTTGTTTTCCGAAAGTCTTCGGTGAAGTAAGGAAAACCAACAAGAACCGTAGCATCGTTCTTCATTAAGACAATGCAAGAGCACACACATCTCGTCTAACAACAGAGTATTTGAAGACTCAAAAAATCGAATTGATGGGTCATCCACCATACAGTCCTGATTTGGCACCCAATGACTTCTTTTTGTTCCCAAACATCAAGAATAAATTGCGTGGACAACGATTTTTGTTGGCGGAATAAGCCATTGATGCCTTCAAAAACCATGTTTTGGAGGTGTCTCAAGAAGACTGGAATAAATGCTTTGACAAATGGTTCAAACGGATGCAAAAGTGTATTGATCATAAAGGAGGATATTTTGAGCAACAATAAAGCAGTTTTCAATCAGAAATTACTTTGTTTTAATTATTAGACTCAAAATATAAATAGTGACCCTCGTAATGATGCAGTCAAGATCAGAAGAACCCAAGATTCCTATATTATTGATATATGTCCACACTCAAATTTTTAATAATCTAATATTTTGTAGGTTTAAAACCAAAATACATTGTGGTAACACTGAAAACAAATGGGGTGTTAGCCTTTCATTCTTTATATAAATGTTGCAGTAATGCAATATTAGTACATTTTCTAATCTTTGTGTGTATGGTTTCAGATTTATGAGTTGAAGAAACAATCATGATGAAAGGAGCATTCCACACCTATTGCAGGAAGTCAGACTGGCATAAAGAGACAGTTTCTTCCTGGAAATGACACTTTTGTACATAGCTTTTATTATAATAAACAGTTTGAAGATACATTCATTTATATGTATTTGTGTGTAACCTGTCAGAAGCAGCTGTATATATTTATTTATTTTATACTTAAGGTTATGGGATAGGTTGGACAGTGGTGCTGATCACGACATCTATGCTAAGGGCTCATGATTCAAATCCCATCTCTGGGGTAGAGATCTTAAATTGGCCCAATCCAAGCCTTCACATATGGACTAGCTTATGAAGTATCCCAAGGCACAATGTGGTGCAAAATCCACAGTAAAAGCTATAGATCCTCTCATTTCACTGCAATGTTCATTGCCACTACTATTGGAAGTAACGGACATTGCCCACAGCACGTCTCCGCTAATAAATGCGTCCAATGAGGTGGAATGAGGTCATAAGGTAAAATATGAAATTTCATTTTCTAAACCATGTTTGCTATGGGAACAAGTAGTTTTACATTTTGCAGTGTGTAGAATTCAATGCATGTGACAAAAAATTTCATATTATTTTGTTTAGTGATGGGGCGATACCACTATTTCTCGATATTGATTTTTGAACACTCATTACTCACTTTATAAAAAAGTGTAAAGAGAATAAATTGTTCATTGAATTATATTCCCATTATTAATTTTCTGTGTATATTGTATTATGTATTAATTCCAAAATTGCTCCGTTTGACATTCTCCAATTGGCAGCAATTTTTTTTCTGAATAATGCAAAAGGTTATATATCCCATAATGCTAGCCGGAGCTAATAATAACCATCATCATAATTTCTTTGCTTCGCTTTTTATGTAACTATTTTGTGCCAAAAATTTCCTTTTAAAGGATTTTCCATTCACAGAAAAACAAAATACAAGCAATTTTTTAGTCTGCAATCTTGAAAATATAAATTAGTATATATTTTACATGAAACTCAAATAACTACAAATAATGTTTGTGTTATACCATTCTACTACTGTTCAAGTTACCACATAACATTGTATTTTTGTTTTCATGTGGTAATAAGTAATTAACAATATAGCACTCAGAAACATAGTAAGTTTGTGGATTAAGTCTCTCTACTTCCCACCCTCGTACATTACCTTTTGTAAGTAAGTACAAGTTGTCCTTAATATGCATGACCAGGTGTGAGTCAGTCTGGATGGCTCAGTTGATTAGGCGTTGGCCTTCTGATCCTGAGGTCACGGGTTCAAACCCAGACCAGACTGGTGGCTTAAAAATGACAGCCCCATGTCAGTAGATTTACTAGCATGCAAAAGAATTCCTGCGAGATGAAACTCCAGCACACTGGTGGCACTACATGTAATTGACAGTATCATTAACAACCAAAATATTTTTAAATGACCAGTTCTAAGTCAATAATAGATAAGTACTTGTCAAAATTTTCTTTTGCTCAAATAAAGGTTAACAATATTTCTGCTAAGATGAATTTATATTTGTTCTAATGGGCCTCTTCTGTAGTAAAACTTTATTAATGTTTGGGCTATTACCACACAGAATCAATCCATAAGAAAACACATCATGTATATGTTTAATACAAAGACATTAGATACAATTAAACATTTGAAAAAAAAATCAAGCAAGTATTATTTGAAATGCAGAGATATAAAGAAATCAGAGATTTTTATTTAAGGACATGAGCATTCATAAAGGAAAAATGTTTCCATACGCTGTATTATCTCATGTGTTAAGTTCTGATGTGTTTCTGCTGGATTCACAGATTTTGGTCACCGGAGTAGGTAAATGTAATGGCTGAGAGTGCGTCACCAAGCCAGGTTATTGCAGAAATATGATTTAGTGCGTTAGCTATATCAGCTTCATTCACAACTCAATTAAAGCTGCGTGTTACACGAGTACTTATACTCCTTCCCCTGGTTTTGCATGTTTTCATTTAGACAATTCATCACAGTCAAGGTCTATCAAGAACTATAGTCCAGCAACTGTTTGGGGGACATGTGTGAGGCAATAATGTGAAGTCTCGATTCCTTTCATTCCTTATCTAGTATAAAGTTAAATGCAGCAACGTTCAATAATGCAAACTTAAATATTTAAAAATATTGAAAAAGTATCAAAGGTTTGTCTCAAAGTATTACACATACTTCAATATCACTGAGCATTGAGCATATCTAAGTATCGATGATATTGAGGTCTCATCCCTAATTTTAATAAAAACTTAATATTTTATGAAAATATTTTTCTTATATTTTGTAAGATTTATGATTTTTCACTTTTGAAACAAATTCTGTTAGCAATGAACTGGGCTTTCCAGACATGCTATTCAGGCAGTTTTTTACTTTCTCTACTACGTATAGTAAGTAGGGGAAGTATTGCATTCCACCCAAAAATTTGATACCGAGATTTCACCGGAAATACATGTTTTGAGACCTCCTGGATCCAAAAAAAGCATTTTTGGAAACATGTCCGTGTGTGTGTGTCTGTCTGTGTGTCTGTCTGTGTGTCTGTGAACAGCATAACTCAAAAACGAAGAGTCGGATAAACACCAAACTTGGTATTTAGGTTCAGTATCTTCCAGAGATGCGACACGAAGGTTTTCAAAAAAATCCCCCCACCCCAGACTACCCTTTACATGGAACATTTTTCGAAAATTTTAATTTTCTCAAAAACGGCTCTAACGATTTTGATTAAAATATCATATGTTTAAGATATTATCATGACAAATAAAATGTATATCTCGAATTTTCTGCGAATGTCTCCAAAAGTATTCTTCGTTATGAACGACTTTTTCATAACTGGTAAACCATAAGAGATAGACAAAATTTTACTACACAAAAAATGTAGACCGCGTTAAAATACACAATTTATGTCATATACATTTCTTTTGTTGAGTGAAACGTTTGCGAGATATTGCTTGTTATTCCCTTAAATTTTCCAATACTTATACGTTTTCTCAAATTCGTTATTCATTTTTTTATGTCCTGGACTTGCAAAGAGAATGGAATGCGCCACATAGCAACCAGCGATAAAATATTTGACTATCGCTTAAAAGCTACCATATTTCCCTTGCATCTACAAGAAAATTACAAATAAGATTGACATCTCGATATCTCGATTAATATGAAGCATATGGAGAATAGGCGTTTGTAAA
The DNA here is from genome assembly GCA_030765065.1 of Deroplatys truncata. Lineage (NCBI taxonomy): Eukaryota > Metazoa > Arthropoda > Insecta > Mantodea > Mantidae > Deroplatys > Deroplatys truncata. The sequence goes on along the minus strand of CM060989.1, from coordinate 64,770,741 downwards.
AATAGATTGTACAAGAGTAGAGAAAGTCATGTGAGTGTAACACATCAGATTTTTTTAAACACATTTTGAAAACCCAAGCCACTCTTTCCGGGAAACATGTCTGCAGAAAAACCTGCACTACCCTTTCCAACAAGTCAGGTAGAGCTGAGAAAATGTAGTATTTCCTCTGTGTGATATCACATGGAAAATTAAATTCCCTTTGTTCTTGAAGAGATTTTAGTTTCACAGACTGATACTTTTAGATGTACATTGTAAACAGTACTAAGAAGGAAGAGCAACCAGTAACTTCTTTTTTTCTAAGTTTAAGGTTTTCACAATGATTGAAATTTATAAATTCCATGTAATATGCTGTATTTCATTAGATACACTGTGATCAAAAGTATCCGGACACCCCACAAACATACGTTTTTCATCTTAGGTGCATTGTGCTACTACCTACTGCCTGGTACTCATTATCCGCGACCTCAGTAGTCATTAGACATCGTGAAACAGCAGAATGGGACGCTCTGTGGAACTCATGGACTTTGAACGTGGTCAGGTGATTGGGTGTCACTTGTGTCAGAAGTCTGTACGCGAGATTTCCACACTCTTAAACATCCCTCGGTCCACTGTTTCTGATATGATAGTGAAGTGGAAACGTGAAGGGACATGTACAGCACAAAAGCGTACAGGCTGAACTCGTCTGTTGACTGACAGAGACCGCCGACATTTGAAGAGTAAAGGCAGTTGTAAAGAGTAACAGGCAGACATCTATCCAGACCATCACACAGGAATTCCAAACTGCATCAGGATCCACTCCAAGTACTATGACAGTTAGGCGTGAGGTGAGAAATCTTGGAATCCATGGTCGAGCAGCTGCTCATAAGCCACACATCACGCAGGAAAATGCCAAATGACGCCTCGCTTGGTGTAAGGAGCCTCAACATTACACGATTGAACAGTGGTAAAACGTTGTGTGGAGTGACGAATCACGGTACACAATGTGGTGATCTGATGGCAGGGTGTGGGTATGGCGAATGCTCAGTGAACATCATCTGCTAGCGTTTGTAGTGCCAACAGTGAAATTCAGAGGTGGTGGTGTTATGTTGTGGTCCTGGAGGGGGCTTGCACCCCTTGTTGTTTTGCGTGGCATGATCACAGCACAGACCTACATTGATATTTTAAGCACCTTCTTGCTTCCCATTGTTGAAGAGCAATTCGGGAATGGCGATTGCATCTTTCAACCCGATCGAGTACCTGTTCATACTGCACGGGCTGTGGCGGAGTGGTTACACGACAATAACATCCTTGTAATGAACTGGCCTGCACAGAGTCCTGACTTGAATCCTATAGAATACCTTTGGAATGTTTTGGAACGCCGACTTCGTGCCAGGCCTCACCGACCTACATCGATACCTCTCCTCAGTTCCGCACTCCGTGAAGAATGGGCTGCCATTTCTCAAGAAACCTTCCAGCACCTGATTGAAAGTATGCCTGCGAGAGTGAACGCTGTCATCAAGGCTAAGGGTGGGCCAACACCATATTGGCTTCCAGCATTACCGATGGAGGGCGCCATGAACTTGTACATCATTTTCAGCCAGGTGTCCGGATACTTTTCATCACGTAGTGTATTTTATTACTAAATATGGACAAAAATCTACAAAGCAATTTTTTTGGAAAACTAAGTGAAACTGCTCCAAACCCCTAAAATATAAGAGGTTGTGGCTTTAAAATATATATTTAATAATATTTTGGGATTTTTTCTTCATTTTTTCATATTTTGCTAGTCTCTAGCCATAAGAGACCATATGAATCAAGGCTTTTTTTTTATCTCCCCCTCCCATAGGACTACGAATTAATTTTAAAAGAGATTTCGTAATGCCTCAGGCTGAGAAGAAATTCAGGTCAAAGATTTCTTTCCCCCCCACCTTTCTTCTTCATCTTCTTCCTGATGGATGTGTCTCGCTGACTTCCACCTATTTAAAACCAATCTGTTAGCAGCATTCAATTTCATGCTCATCTCTGTACTGAGATATACTGGCATTGATACAAGATTGGATACAAGAATTTAGAGGTTGTGTCAACTGTACTGTACTAGTCACCCTTCAATAAGTTATCCATCTTGTGTATGTATTCTACCATCCAAAATACAATTTTATTCCCATTACCTGTTTTGGTATCTATTACTGACCTGGGTTTTAGTGATTTGCAGTGATTGAAGTTGGGTTTCTTTTCATTCTTGATCTGGTCTAACATGGAACATTTATTTTTGACTGTGGTTTTTTTCATCATTATTGTATCCGATCTATAAACAAAGCTGGAAAAGAAAATAAATTAATCACTAAAAAGGAATTGCGTAAAATAAAAGTAGAGAATCCAACATTGCCCAGAATTTACAGCTTGTGTAAAATGTTGTGACAGTCCCCCACTCTTGAAGCACAGATGTGCAATAGCACTGAGCAGTCCACTTGCATAATAAGATGGTGGGGGTCAGTATTCTATGTGCTGAGGGTGTGGTATTGTAAGCTTACACAGTTGTTTACAATGCCTGGTGTATGTGTATCCCTTTGAGTTCTGATATCCTTCTACTGTCCTTTCCAAACCAGAGTGCCTTTCACTGAAAACAAACTCGTATTATCTGCGCGAAAGTAGTTTGCAATTCCTGCCCCTAATGGCTACTTGTTCCCCTCTCACATGCTTGTTGAACACTATTTAAATCTATAAAATTGTGCCCCCCGTGAGAATTATAGTTCAAAATGCAACCTGAGGTAACAATCTATTTTATAGTCTGCGGAAATGAACATTTTACTTACGTTAATTTTACTTACGTTAATCATAATCCTTGGGCAAAAGCGCAACACCCAAATCCAAATCCCCTGAAGATGATTCACTGCCATATCAGAATCAGAACTACTCTCCATAATAATGACAAGCTTATCCATAATTCCACAGCACTGTTGCACTTAAAACAAGTTCCCACATTTTATCCCTTCTATGTTCTGTTATGTCTGTTTATATTCCCTGCTCGCTTTGGTTACACTTCTCACTGAAACGCCTGTAAAATCCGATATTAGTTTTGCAATATGCACTAATGCAAGTGTCAGGTATTTTTCTAATAGTGAGTTAATATATAAAGAGCTGTTTGTTTTTTGCCGCTTTTTAACTGTTTCCCGCTTTTGTGTTTGAACAGTTTATTCACACTACACGCACCTTCCTCTGCCATGTGAACTCAAATACCAACTGACTAAATCAGAAGATTTCACCTGAGCTGAGCATATGTGTGCCTGTGTATTATGAATGACTGTTCGTTTATCATATATCCTGTGTTACGCAAAGTGTTTATTCGGTACTCATATAGCACCTCTGGGAATTCATTGCTGCATTTCTTGTATATGTAAGATAGTGGCAGTCATGTATACGGTTGGTATTAACAAGCAAGATGCTCTCAGCATTAGCACAATAGCACACAAAATTCATATTTTGTAATCTCTTAATAGCTAGTATATATCCATTACCTTTAACAGCGAGTACTTATGATAACCGCAATAAAATATGCAGTTCTATACCTTTTCTGCTCTAATATTTCATAATACAATACATGTATTAAGGAACTATTTACGTTGGCTTGGGTTTGTGACAAGCAGAAGCATGTGCTTCTGTTTACATCAGAGGGAACTCTGGTTTGGAATGAACAATAGTCCCTTACTCCCCCACCACTCTCACCACTTCTCATTTCCCCTCTCTTGCGCACATGGAGTGTCATGACGTTTTACACAAACTGTACAGCTTAACTAAAATACACAAAGCAGAAAAAGATAGACTGATTACTAGCTGCATTGATTCCCCTATGTACAAACTGGTTATTAAGTAAATTCAGTTCACTTCCAAACTTTGACAGTCTAAATTTGAAAAAAAATTTGAAGTTAGTAGAAAAAAAGCAAAGATTTAGAGATAGACAAAAACAACACATTGGTCTCCTTTGACATGGCCTTATTTTCAAGCATCCCAACACAGAAACTGCAAGAATTGTTAAGAAAATGACTAAATACAATAGAGATGGAACCAGAGAAATATAAAAATGCATCTCACTAACAAATCTATGCATTGAACAAAATTTTATTTTCAACAGGAAATACTACAGGCAGAAATCAAGTCCCTTCATGGGCAGTCCATTCTCACTGTTTTTGGCAGATTTATTTATGAGCTCATTTGAAACACAAGAAGAAAAAATCTGATGTGTTACACTCACATGACTTTCTCTACTCTTGTACAAACTATTTTTACAAACACTTATTCTCCATATGCTTCATGTTAATCGAGATGTTAATCTTATTGCTAATTTTCTTGTAGATGCAAGGGGAATATGCTAGGTTTAAAGCGATAGTCAAATATTTTAATGCTGGTTGCTATGTGGCGCATTCCATTCTCTTTACATGTCCAGGACATAAAAAAACGAATAACGAATTTGAGAAAAAGTATAAGTATTGGAAAATTTAAGGGAATAACAAGCAATATCTCGAAAACGGTTCACTCAACAAAAGAAATGTGTATGACATAAGTTGTGTATTTTAATGCGATCTACATTTTTTGTGTAGTAAAATTTTGTCTATCTCTTATGGTTTACCAGTTATGCAAAAGTCGTTCACAATGAAGAATACTTTTGGTGACATTCCCAGAAAATTCGAGATATACATTTCATTTCTCATGACAATATCTTAAACATATAATATTTTAATCAAAATCGTTAGAGCCGTTTTTGAGAAAATTAAAATTTTCGAAAAATGTTCCATGTAAAGGGTAGTCTGAGGTGGGGGGATTTTCTTGAAAACCTTTGTGTCGCATCTCTGGAAGATACTGAACCTAAATACCAAGTTTGGTGTTTATACGACTGTTCGTTTCTGAGTTATGCTGTTCACAGACACACACACAGACACACAGACACACACACACACACACACACACACACACACACACACACACACACACACAGACACACACACGGACATGTTTCCAAAAATGCTTTTTTTGGATTCAGTGAGTCTCAAAACATGTATTTCCGGTGAAATCTCGGTATCGAATTTTTGGGTGGAATGCAATACTTCCCCTACTTACTATACGTAGTAGAGAAAGTAAAAAAGCATTTCCTTGGATCTTCAAGGTTTGGTACCGCTATATTGATGTCATCTTTGCAATAGTTCCAAACAGACATGTGGAGGATGCCATAAAACTAATCACTGTACAAGAAAAAAATTATAAAATTCACTATGGAAAAAGAAACCAATGGACAACTCCCTTTTTTAAGCTTAAAAATTATCAGAAATGATATACAAAGATAAATTTTGGAATTTACAGGAAGCCAAGCCAATCTGAAAATTACATTAAAAATCTGATGTGTTACACTCACATGACTTTCTCTACTCTTGTACAAACTATTTTTACAAACACTTATTCTCCATCTACGTTATATTAATCGAGATAAACGTTTGCAGAAACTATCTTATTGCTAATTTTCTTGTAGATGCAAGGGGAATATGGTAGGCTTTAAGCGATAGTCAAATATTTTAAGAGCTGGTTGCTACATGGAGCATTCCATTCTCTTTGCATGTCCAGGACATAAACAAAAAAAGATTTCCATTTGAGAAAAGGTATTAACTATGGCAAAATTCAAACAAATAACAAGGAATATCTCGGAAATGAAAACTCCACAAAAAATAAAATCTGATGTGTTACACTCACATGACTTTCTCTACTCTTGTACAAACTATTTTTACAAACGTTTATTCTCCATATACTTCATCTTAATCGAGATAAACATTTGCAGAGTCTATCTTATTGCTAATTTTCTTGTAGATGTAAGGGGAATATATATTTACAAGGGCAATATAGAAATACAGTAGCCTTTAAGCACATACATATCTCTTAATAGCTGGTTGCTAGGTGCAGCACCATTCCCTTTCCCACAGATTACTCTTTGCATATCCAAGACAAAAAAATGAATGACGAATTCCCATTTGAGAAAATAAGTATTGAAAAATTTAACGGAATAACAAGTAATATCTCGAAAATGGTTCACTCAACAAAAAAAATGTATATAACATAAATTGTGTATTTTAACGCAATCTACATTTTGTGTGTAGTAAACTTTTGTCTATCTCTTATGGTTTACGAGTTATGCAAAAGTCGTTCACAATAAAGAATACTTTTGGAGACATTCCCAGGAAATTCAAGATATACATTTTATTTGTCATAAAAATATCTTAAATATATGATATTTTAATCAAAATTGTTAGAGCCATTTTTGAGAAAATCAAATGTTTTGAAAAATGGCGTGGTGGGGGGGGGGATAATCTTGAAAATCGTGTCGCATCTTTGAAAGATACTTTTTTTTTTTTTTTTTTTTTTTTTTTTTTTAAGGGAACATGTATTTCCAGTGAAATCTCGGTATCAAATTTTTTGGTGGAATATAATACTTCCCGTACTTACTATACGTAGTAGAGAAAGCAAAAAATGACAGATATAATCCACTATCCCATAAACATGCAATAATAAACACCCTTACACACAGTATAGTTAATGTACCCAAGGCTCAAGCTGAATTCAACAAGGAACTAAAAATTATAATCAACACTGTAGAAGAAAATAGATATAATAAAAGTCTTATGTACAAGGAGATAAAGCAAAGCAAAAGAAAGCCATAAAAGAAATAAGCACCCTCACCACGGAAAAAGATAGAAACAACACATTGTGAAAGTTTATTTGACACCCAGAAGCATTAAGAAAATTAAAAAACCTGAATCAAAGAATGCTTCAGGAATGTTAAGTTTAAACAAGAAGAAAGTCAGGAGTAGCATTTCACTTTTGGAATGAAAACCATAACCTAGACCCAAATCCAAAACTACTAAAAAGCATGATGACAATGAACTCGCAACAATGGAAAAAATTCTAATTGGAAGCACAAAAACATAGATTTCAAAATCCTGCCAGTTGACACCTTACTTAAGAAGTTTATTGTTCTACTGTTGGAGAGAAGCCTGCAGGTTGCTACAACCAGCAGTGGCATTCGGACTCCTGAGGTTGAAATAAATTAAAGTGTAAGTGATGTAGTCTTAAAAAAGCCGACTCCACAAATATACAAGTATAATTTGGATGTCTTTGTTATTGCATTCTTTAAGCATTAATTAGGCTTTGCTTTTTCTCTGTTCAGTTCACATCAAATGTAATGGTTGATATTCAGGACAAGCTATATAAAAGAAAACATTGGGGAGCTCCGCATTATATGAAGTCGATATAAGAAAATTTCAATTTTTACTCTCTCTACTACGTATAGTAATTAGGGCAAGTATTGTATTCCACCCAAAAATTCGATACCGAGATTTCACTGGAAATACATGTTTTGAGACCTCCTGAATCCAAAAAAAAGTATTTTTGGAAACATTCTGTGTGTGTGTCTGTGAACAGCATAACTCAGAAACGAACAGTCGGATAAACATCAAACTTGGTATTTAGGTTCATATCTTCCAGAGATGCGATACCAAGGTTTTCAAGAAAATCCCCCCACCCCAGATTATCCTTTACATGAAACATTTTTCAAAAAATTTAATTTTCTCAAAAATGGCTCTAACGATTTTGATTAAAATATCATATATTTAAGGTATTTACATGATAAATGAAATGTATATCTCGAATTTTCTGGGAATGTCTCCAAAAGTATTCTTCATTGTGAACGACTTTTGCATAACTGGTAAACCATAAGAGATAGACAAAATTTTACTAGAAAAAAAATGTAGATTGCATTAAAATACACAGTTTATGTCATATACATTTGTTTTGTTGAGTGAACCACTTTCGAGATATTGCTTGTTATTCTCTTAAATTTTCCAATACTTATACTTTTTCTCAAATTCGTTATTCATTTTTTTTTGTCCTGGTAATGCAAAGAGAATGGAATACTCCACATAGCAAGCAGCTCTTAAAATATTTGACTATCGCTTAAAGACTACCAATTCCCCTTGCATCTACAAGAAAATTAGCAATAAGATTAACATCTCGATATCTCGATTAACATGAAGCATATGGAGAATAAGCGTTTGTAAAAATAGTTTGTACAAGAGTAGAGAAGGTCATGTGAGTGTAACACAGCAGATTTTTTTTATTGTATGAGGTCGTAGTTTTTTTATTGTGGGATCGAGATTTTGAAAGAATCACTTAACATCTCAAAAAACATGGAATCTATTCAGTCCATGAAGCTACTCATCATATTATAAGCAGTTGTTTTATACCAGAAAAGTTTGAGGTGAAAAATATTACAGCCAGAGATTTCATGAACTACAAAAAGGAAATTTCACCACAAACGTAGGCTATTTCTGAAAAGACAAAAAGGAAACCCGGAAATGAAAGAATTCAATTTTCAATCATTAATCTTTTCACTTTGTTTACTTTCATGAAAGAAAATGGAGTATTTCACAATAAGCAGTCTGGTCTACCATACGTTTTTCATGGTTCCTTAGTTCAAAGACACTTGTACCCATCTAGAAAAATTCCCATTAAGAGAGTAAAGATTAAGGACCTGTTAAAAATCCAAACCTACATTCCTGAAGAGTATAAAGATTTCTCTGCAGAAATCATTTCTTGGCCAACTAAACATGAAAATGACACCGAATAGGAACACTGTGAAAAATTGAACGTGGTTGGATAGCAGTGTTGATGTTATTTATATTATTTACTTGTCATTTAAAACATTAACTAAAGCTCTTAATAATATTGTGCATACCTTTGAAAAATTCTAAAAAATTCCATAAACCAAAGCAATGTAATTTCAGCTAATTCTGTTTTTAAATTTTAAAGTTCGAACTTGTATTTTTTAAAAGAGTGTAAATCAACAAAGTTTATCGTTCAATAAAACATAGTATAATTGCTTAAGGTGAAGACCTGCTTGATATTACCTCACATTCTAACTTGACTAGGTCTTTAATGTTGGAGTTGTTACCTTTAGCGTGAAATATATTATACTGCAATGTTTATTCCAAAGTAATCTTCGTCTGTCATCAATAGAGAGTCTGCAGGTGGGGATGTACATTTCATCCAAGTGTAGTGTAGTGTTTGCTTATAGATGGAGGAATGCCAAAAGAAAAGTCACAAACATTCAGGAAATTACACAAATATGGTGAAAGTGTGTTTTCTTTTGCATACTCTGCAATTCAACAATTACATTTGTGGATAACAGATGATCTAATGTTACAAGGTATGTATGTACAGACAGACATAAGCGCTGTATTGAAACACTTGAATATAAAGATGATTTGCAGCAACAGGAGTCCATATCAAATAAAACTTTTAATGAACAACAGTGTGAAGTATTTATATCTGCCAGTATACCCCTAAAAAGTCTTAACAAATACAAAGTTGCATGCATTTTTATAGAAGTACAATGGAAAACCAATTCTGTATTCAAGTACTTTACATAAGCACTAAGTAAACGTTACTAGAAGTCGCATTAATGAATCAGGCAAAAACTAAACAATAATTGTAACATATGGGTGCATATAATGAAACGACTGATCATCTTACCATTGGAGATAACACACTACTAGGTGTCAGCCATTGCTTGGTGGAACAAGCTTTCCCTAAAGGTCGTTGACCATATGAACAGTGTTGAAATAACATTTTTTGTGTAGAAAGTTGTAAAATTAAACAAAATTAATTCCAAATGAAGATTTCAAGGCTATCCCCAGAAAATTGAATTATAATCACAAATACTCTAAAAATGTGCTATTTTAATTAAAATTAAGAGGCATTTTTGAGAAAATAAATACAGAAAATTTTTCCATATAAAGAATACTTTGAGGAGGGGGATTTTTGTTGAAAATTTGGTTCTTAGAAGTCGAATTTAAATATGCTTGATATTTATTAAACTTTTCATTTTTGTATTATACTGTTCACACACACATAACACAGAGAGCTTTTTCTAAAAATGCTTTTCTTTTTACTTTCTCTACTACATATAGTAAGTAGGGGAAGTATTGTATTCCACACAAAATTTCGATACCGAGATTTCGCCGGAAAAGATTTTTGGAAACATGTCCATGTGTGTGTCTGTGAACAGCATAACTCAGAAACGAACAGTCGGATAAACACCAAACTTGGTATTTAGGTTCAGTATCTTCCAGAGATGCAACACAAAGGTTTGCAAGAAAATTCCCCCACCCCAGATTACTCTTTAAATGGAACATTTTTCGAAAATTTTAATTTTCTCAAAAATGGCTCTTAACGATTTTGATTAAAACATCAAATGTTTAAGATATTTTTATGACAAATAAAATGTATATCATGAATTTTCTAGGAATGTCTCCAAAAGTATTCTTCATTGTGAACGTCTTTTGCATAACTGGTAAACCATAAGAGATACACAAAAGTTTACTGCACAAAAAATGTATCGCGTTAAAATACACAATTTATGCCATATACATTTTTTTTGTTGAGTGAACCATTTTCGAGATATTGCTTGTTATTCCCTTTAATTTTTCAATACTTATTTCTCAAATGGGAATTCATTATTCATTTTTTTGTCTTGGATATGCAAAGAGTATTAATCTGTGGCAAAGAGGATGGTGCTGTACCTAGCAACTAACTATTAAAAGATATGTCTATGCTGAAAGGCTACTGTATTTCTATATTGCCCTTGCAAATACAAAACAAGGGGAACATAGTACGCCTTAAGCGATAGTCAAATATTTTTAGAACTGGTCGCTATATGTAAAATGTAATTCTCTTTGCATGTCAAAAATCGTTTCCGCAAATGTTTATCTCGATTAATATGAAATAGATGGAGAATAAGAGTAATGTCAGTGTAACACAATAAGCCCAAGGCTGAAATGCGTATCGTATGAGACAAGACAAGTAATGTCAACAATAATCAACTACCTAGAAATTGCCTAAGTAAACATATATGTGACTTAAGAAAATACCCAGGAAAGATGCAACTGTATCTGATGTTGCACATTTTGTTTTGCTTCAAATTCCTACTTGACTCAAATCAGAATATACCAGGATTTATTTATCACTTAAAAGTAAATTTATTAAGTTGTGTGCAACATGAGTGAGCAGACAAATGTGATTTGTGCATATACTTGCAATTTGTATAGCATAGTTTGCTGATTAATTGAATATTTTGAAAAATCTGATGTGTTACATTCACATGACTTTATCATTTATTAGTGGGTAAAAAAATCTACTTCATTTTAATTGAGATAAACTTTTGCAGAAATAGCTGCATTATGCATTTCAATACAAGGGGAACAGCACTAGTCAAATGTTTAAGATCTGGACACTATATGCCGGCCTTAAAATTTCATACTGTTATCATGCAATCGCAAGAAACAACTGAAAATCAACATGACTTAAATGACAAAGTATTGAACAACTTGAACCATTAATAACGGATATCTTGGAAATGGCTTATACAAAAAAAGTTATTGGAAATAAATTATTTTTTAAAGATATCTACATTTTCATCTATTGTTTAGTATTTACCAGTTATACAAGATTATGCAAAATTCCATGTGAATGAAGAGGACTTCACAGGCTCTTCCCAGAAAATTCAAGATTTTACATTTTATTTCTTACATAAATATCTTTAATATATGGTATTTTAGTCAAAATTGTTAAGGGCCATTTTTTAGAAAATAAAAAATTTCGAAAAATGTTCCATGTAAAGGGTAATTTGGGGTGGGAGGATTTTCTTGAACATTTTTGTCTCACGTCTTTGGAAGGTATTGAACTTAATAACAAGTTTCATATTTATCTTTGTTTTTGAGTTACGGTGTTCGCAGACACTCACTCGCGGACATTTTTGAAAAAAACATTTTTTTTATTCAAGGGGCCTCAAAATGTATTTCTGGAGGAAGTGGGTATCAAATTTTTTGTTTACTTCTCATTGGGAAGTAAATGACGTAATTGCTTTAGTCTGGACGATTGATAAATAGGATGTTTTCAAATTCGACCGCACAATTGTGGAGGATTGCAGAGTTACAAACATTTTGAGATAGGGAACTTTATCTGTGTACGCAACATTTGAAAATGTGTGCCTAATTTATGACATTGGATATTAGATAAACTTTGAATTAAAATGACGTAAGACTGACTGTGCAAAATATTAATTTGTTGTCCTTTGATGGAGAAAACGTGGAGTCATCGTCAATGGTTATTAATTTTCAATATGTGTATCATTGTTTTGCTGAAAAGTTGGCTTTGCCTCTGGCAAAGGTATGCACGCCACTGATACCAACGCAAAGAATTTGACTGTGTAAGCTAATCATAGGGAAGTTATTTGTGTGTTTAGTTTAGTTGGTAAAGTGAGGGGCTGCTAATTAGAGGATAGATGGTTCAAATCCCGTACCTAACTTGCAACCTTTTTCTTGCTGTTCCTGTAATTTCAATTAAAACATTTATTTGTCTTAACTTTAATCACAGAGATACAATCATTTGTGGCATGAAAATGAATTGACATTGCATAACGCTACAACGTTCTCACATTTAAAGATAAGAAAAGCAAAAAGACAGACGAAAACGAACTAGAAATAGCTGATTAAAAACTATCATTAGTAGGATAGCCAAATTAAGAAGAAGAAACTCCATTATTAATCTGTGTCTAGTACTATCCAAATAAAAGTGTTAGCACTCCACTGCATTGCTAGCAGACGACTGGTAGTGATAGCTTACTAAAGCCGTTTATTTGTTTGAAATGTTCAATGTTTTTTTCATTTCATTTATTTTAAGTACTGCCAACCTCCAGTTGTTCCTCGCAATGGAAAGAGCATTGAATTTCAAAGCGACCAGTTTAAAAAAAAATTACTGTCGTTATCCTCTTTGTAGCTATAGCGAAATTTGTAATGAGACTATTTATGCAAACGTTTATCCCAGTTAACTGAAATGGATAGAAGCATACGCTTTTGTAGTAGGAGCTATATAAAAATGAGTGCGTAGAGAAAGTCATATGAATTTAACATTTTTTAACGTATTAAAAATAAACATGCTTTCTTCCTTAATGTAATGGGTTCTGTTGCCTCCTTATTCCTTTCCGTGTTCTGAATCTCTTGACCTCATACCAGTTGTCTTATGTATTGTCAAAATTCATTTTACAGTGTACTATTTGATTGGTTTTTATATTGTATTTTAATGGTAAGCGTTTTTCCCCTGGGTTGGCATTTTTAAGGTGAAACAGTGTATTTAATATATTTTTATGCAGATTCGACAGAATGCACCTTCCGTAATTCGGCATACCTACCGCGGCATAGTTACTAATTTTCAAGCTTTCCCATCTCGCAGGTGTGCATTCTTTTGTCAGTGTTGGCTTCCGCCATCTATCCCTAGCCAGGAGAACTACTCATTCCGTTAACTTTGAAAGGAAGCCGTAAGGTTGTGAAAGTAGACGCCTTGGCGCGTTGTAAAGGTGTTTTGTCTTGTTTTGCGGTGCGTATTTTTTGTTTATATCGTGCAGTGTAGTGAAGCTCGAAAAGGTGTGACAAAACTTGTGACTGACACTTTTTCCAACTTCAGGAGCAGAAAAAAGGCTATTTTGGCATTCTTCTAATGAAAAGAAAGGTAAGCAACTTCACCTGAGAATACCGCAGTCATTGGTTAACAGAAGCGCATGGTTCTGTACGTGATGTCACACTTGAACACTCGTTTCACTTGTACTTGATTTAACGGAATGCTGTGTACCATTAACGCTCAGTGTTTTTGTAACTAAGTTTCATAGAGCCGAAGTAGACCATTGTCAGATGACAGACCGTTTGCTGTCAGGTGGTCCCAGCTGGATTACCCCTAGCACTTAGGGGAGTGCGTGTTTTTTTTTTTTATTTTATTAATGATTAACGGAAATGTTTTACATATTCGACTAGAACTGTCTGTATGTTTCAGAATAAACATGGAAGATTTAAGCACGTATTGTTTTCGCGAATTTCTCGTTCTCGCGCAAGTCTTTAGTCGAAAAACACGAAAATGGACATATTTTAAAAATGAGTTGCAAATTTACATGCGCCCCCTAAAGTCTATGTAATGCTGGATGTGTGAATATTGTACGCAACTCAATTTAACAGTTGAACATCTAGTCTGTTGACGCAGATCAGATGCAATTGACTGTCGTTGGGGAAACTTCACATTTTCAACACAAAAGATTTGAATGTAACTACAGGAAATGAATTTTTCTCAAATGCTATTCAGTCAGCTATCATTCACCTGAACGATTCAAACCGTGATGTAATAAAAGACTCGGGCAGATTTTGAAACGGAAAATTACTGGCTTATCACAAATGCAATTTAAGAATTTCAGACTCGAAAAAACCCAGTAGCGCACCTTGTATTATCAAAGATTGGGTTTGTTAAAGTAAAATTTGAGACACTACCGATTTGGCAGAAGTGGTTGAAATGCTCCAAACCGTTCCTTCTGAACGTAAAAGTTTTATCGAGCAATGCATGGTAAACTGTTGTAAATTAACATCGAAACTGAGGACTTCCTTAGAAATGATGATATAAAGAAAATCAAAGCATTCTGTTTTCTTTTTGGGCTACAAATTAATTGCAAAATCGCTTTGGTAAAGAACATTAAGGAACTAAGTATCTGTATCTCAGAGTCAAAATAATGATGCACTTTTATGTTATAGTGAATTCTGTAACTATGTCAGAAATTTGTATCAGGATAGTAGATAATGAAATTGATATTGACATTTAAAGCTATGTTTCATGGATTTTGTGAAAAATCTATCCAGTCCTTATGACTACCAATATCAAGTATGGACAGTGAAAGATTCGTTCCGCAAGTAATTTACTACTTGCGGACAAGGAGTCCTCGGTGGAACCTGAAAATATTGTAATTTGTCGTATGTTGCAATTTGGTGACATGGAATAAACAGTCGGGGTAAATAATGTTTAATTTGATATATCCTACCTTCACATTAATATTCTTCCAAAATAATTCTCATCTGTATTAAACCTCGTATAATCTATTGGTGGCATTAGTAATTTAATTTGTAAAGATATTAAGAATATTTAATACATTATGATACTGTATTGTGTAAGATAAGTTAATCTTTGGCGTGCAAGTGATTAAAAATTGTTATTATACGAATCACGCAATTGTTTTATTTTATTTATTTTTGCGACATTATCAAAACAATTTCTTATATTAGATATTAACACGAAAATGCGAATATATAAAAATGAAACGTAATGTTTTAAAAAAAAACATCACTAACAAAACACGCCCTTCCTATAGCCGATGCTTAATCGTCAGGGTTCAGCATCCTGATGAAAATTTAATATGTTTGGTTTTTATATGCAGGGTCAAAGAGGGGCAGACACCCCGTTGATTATATCGCGGTATGTAATCACTGAACTGATGATGGTTATTATTATCATCACCCTCTTCTACATAACCGCCATTATAATACGTTACAATTTCTAATTTTAAATATGAATTTAGTACCTGAATACAATAGTTTCGGTGTGAATGTACTTTATCTGCTGTTCATTCCGATTAACAAAAACCTAAACCTCTATTGACAGTATGTGTTAATAAGCAAACTAAAATAATGGAAAAAGTTTTATGTTAAGTAATAAAGTTGAATAAAATAAATAGTTTATGACATAAAAGGTGAGCAACCATAATTTTAAAAGAAATCTTATGTGTTACACTCACATGACTTTCTTTAGTCTCTAGCGCTTATTAGGGGATATACAGATTATTCTTACGAAAGTTTATTTCACTATCTTCATTTTAATCGAGATAAAACTTTCCGAAAATAGCAGCATTATACATTTTGTTATGGATATAAAGGAAAAGACGATAGTCAAATGTTTAAGAACTGACGCTATACGCTGGCCTTAAAATTACGTGCTCTTTGCGTGCAACCGCATGAAACAACTAAGTTTTGAAAGGACTTGAAAAGAATGGCTATTGAATAATTCGAGGCATTGGTAACGGATATCTCGGAAATGGCTGATGCCACAAAAAATTGAAAATAAATAGTGTGTTTTAAAGAGATCTGCATTTCTTATGTTGTACGTTTTTTCTATCGCAGTTACACAAGATTATACTTACAAAATTCCTTCCGAATGAAGAGGACTTCACAGGCTGTTTCCAGAAAATTCAAAATATGCATCGTATTTGTCTTGTAAATATCTTTAATATATGGTATTTTAATCAAAATTGCTAGAGTCATTTTTTAGAAAATAAAAAATTTCGAAAAATGTTTCATTTAAAGGGTAGTTTGGGTTGGGGAATTTTCTTGAAAATCTTCGTGTCGCATCTTTGCAAGATACTGAACTTAAATACCAAGTTTGGTGTTTATCCGACTTTCGTTTTTAAACGAAAACAGACACACTCACACACGAACCTTTTCTAAGAATGTTTTTTTTTATTCAGGGAACCTGAAAACATGTATTTTCGGTGAAATCTCGGTATCGAATTTTTGGGTGGAATTCAATACCTTCTATACCCACTAGATACACGGTAGAGAAACTATAAGAAAATTAACAAAAGACTTTAAAGGACATGGAATTTCGTATGTTGACAAAACCAAATATAATCGTAAACATTCGTTTCAATTAAGTGATTGGCTATTGAGTACAAAATACTTTTTAAGACGTGAGCGTCACAGTGTTACTTGAATCACGAAACATATTCAAATTACATACAAATTAAAGCACATTTACACTACGACTTAAGAATTCACAATACTGCGAAGACATAGTTAAACTGCAAGGCAATCTCATATTTGGGACACTTGTGATAATACAGGTTAATAAAAGCCATAAACCCAGCGGAATGGCTCAGGCGGTAACGTATGTGGCACGGATTCGGAAGGTCCCGGGTTGAAATCCCGTGGGCCGACCAATCTGACTGAGGCTTTTTCGTGGTTTCCCTGTATCAAAGTAAATACCGGATTGCATATTTAATACCACGACCCAAAGTTCAAGCTTAAGTCTAAAGCAATAGTGAAAAATGAAAAATAGGTGGCAATAGCAAATGCTGTGCCATCTATCCACAGAGAATGAAAGCAGCAGGACTGGACGGCACCCTAATGCCATCTGCACGGCACGAAGCAGAAGATCCGGCTGCTGTGGGCTAGGATCTCTGTGGACACGTGACGAAGTAAGATGACATGGTTACAGGGATGAGACCTACAAGGCTAACTGTCTACCTTTCTATATGAAAGCGGCAGTTGGACTGGACGCCACCCTAATGCCATCTGCACGGCACGAAGCAGAAGATCCAGTTGCTATGCGCTAGGGTCTCTGTGAACACGTGACGCAGCGGGTGGCTACAGAGATGAGACCTAGAAGGATAACTGTTCGCCACACATCGATCTAACGGTTATCCACTAACATATCCGTCGCGATATGACCCTGTAGTTAAATAGAGTAATAATAATAATAATAATAATAATAATAAAAGCTATAAATAAATTATCTCTAGTTTGGCTACCATCTCCAGGATTCCCAAGGGCTATTTTGCTTACCACACAGAGAAGAACTGTCATTAGTGGGTTTTATAGTATATGCTCTCGCCATTTTTACTTTCTCTACCACGTACATAGTAGGTAGAGAAGGTATTGCATTGCACCCAAAAATTTGATAATCAGATTTCTCCTGAAATACATGTTTTAAGCATCTCTGAATCCAGAAAGAGCATTTTTACTTTCTCTACTACGTATAGTAAATAGGGGAAGTATTGTATTCCACCCAAAAATTCGATACCGAGATTTCACCGGAAATACATGTTTTGAGACCCCCTGAATCCAAAAAAAGCATTTTTGGAAACATGTCCGTCTGTGTGTCTGTGTGTGTGTGTCTGTGAACAGCATAACTCAGAAACGAACAGTCGGATAAACACCAAACTTGGTATTTAGGTTCAGCATCTTCCAGAGATGCGACACAAAGGTTTTCAAGAAAATCCCCCACCCCAGATTACCCTTTACATGGAAGATTTTTCGAAAATTTTAATTTTCTCAAAAATGGCTCTAACGAAATTGATTAAAATATCATATGTTTAAGATATTTTCATGACAAATAAAATGTATATCTTGAATTTCCTGGGAATGTCTCCAAAAGTATTCTTCATTGTGAACGACTTTTGCATAACTAGTAAACCATAAGAGATAGACAAAATGTTACTACACAAAAAATGTAGATCGCGTTAAAATACACAATTTATGTCATATACATTTTTTTTGTTGAGTGAACCATTTTCGAGATATTAATTGTTATTCCCTTAAATTTTTCAATACTTATTTTCTCAAATGGGAAGTCGTTATTCATTTTTTTTTGTCTTGGCTATGCAAAGAGTATTAATCTGTGGCAAAGAGTATGGTGCTGCACATAGCAACCAGTTATTAAGAGATATGTATGTGCTTAAAGGCTACTGTATTTCTATATTGTCCTTGTAAATATATATTCCCCTTACATCTACAAGAAAATTAGCAATAAGACAGAGTCTGCAAATGTTTATCTCGTGTAACATGAAGTAGATGGAGAATACGCGTTTGTATAAATAGTTTGTACAAGAGCAGGAAAGTCATGTGAGTGTAACATATCAGATGTTTAAAGAAAGGTCCATATGTATGCCTGTGAACACTATAGCTCAAAGAGAAAACTCGGATAAATACCAAACTTGATATTTAAAATGTGTCGCAAAGATGTGACACAAAGCTTTTCAAGAACATCCCCCCCCATCCACAACCACCCTTTACATAGAACATTTTTCGAATTTTTTTATTTTCAAATATCGCTCTAACGATTATATTAAAGACATTCACAGGGCAAATAAAATGTATATCTTTAATTTTCTGGAAATAGCCTGTGAAGTCCTCCTCATTCGGAAAGAATTTTGTATAATCTTGTATAAGTGGTAAATGTTAAGCGATAGACGAAAATGTACTACAAAAAAAGGAAGTAAATCTCTTTAAAACGCACAATTTACTCCAATAACCCTTTTGTGGCACAAACCATTGTCAAACATTATTAATGGTTCGAAATGATCAGTATTTTTGTCATTCTCTTTAAGTTCTGTCGATATTCGGTTGTTTCTCGCGATTGCATGGAAAGAATATAGAATTTGAAGACCAGCATATAGCGTCCAGTTCCTAAGCATCTGACTATCGCTTTTTCCCTTGTACTCATAACGAAATGTATAATGTAGCCTTTTTTGCAAAGGTTTATCTATATTAAAATGGAGTAGATAGAAAAATGGTAAGAATGGTTTGTATAGTCACCAATAAAGATAAAGAATAGAGAAAGTCATGTGATTGTAACAAGATTTTTCAAATTAAATTTAAAAAACTGAATCTGTAGTAATCACACTGCTTTCTCTACCCATTAGATGGTCACTGCTCTAGTAATTTCGTTTCTGTTGATTGTATTCTGGAATTATAACCTGCAGTTATTGTCCATATTTCCGATCCATATGTTAGAGTTGATATTGCCAAGACTTCGTGTAGAATTACTTTTCGGGTTTTATTTTTAAGCGATCACTTTAAGTTCCAGAGGTTCGTATCTGTCTCATTCTAGTAAGAGACTCTGCTCCTATAAACTCCAATATTATTTTTGATTTGGTTGCCTTTTTTGCCGTTAAAGGTCAACTTTTTAGTTATAAACCGAC
The DNA here is from genome assembly GCA_030765065.1 of Deroplatys truncata. Classification (NCBI taxonomy): domain Eukaryota; kingdom Metazoa; phylum Arthropoda; class Insecta; order Mantodea; family Mantidae; genus Deroplatys; species Deroplatys truncata. The sequence goes on along the minus strand of CM060989.1, from coordinate 64,751,108 downwards.
TTAGGAATTCTTAAATATCCACACTCAAGCCATTTTGTCAATACAAATAATGTAAACAACAGCGGCCTTTAGTCACGGCGGCAGGTAAACACGGTTCATGAGTGGTGTCTGCAAACGCCAACAGACTTTATGAGGGATGGGGATGGTTTGTGGCCTGCGATGTCAACTTTATTCCCTTTCGTCCTGGTTATAAAATAACAGCCTGGTTATAAATAACAGCAACCGCAGCTCTGTGTTCATTATTGCATTAGTTACGTAGGTTCTCTGTCTCTCCCTGCCTCGCATTTTCTTTCCATCTCCAGCTTTCTCGCCCTCTCATTATCTCTGTCCCCCTCCGTTGTCCTCACCCTCTCTCTGCGTAACTTCCATTTAATGTGAGTTTAAAACCGGTATATAAACAGCATCTTCTGAGGTGTTAATAACGATTAAAATGTAAGTAAAAGGTTTAACAGGCTTACATAAGCTTGTGCCTCTTCCTTATGTTAGCGATGGTGTGTCTCGTGTAACCGGTTGACGTACTCGGGTGAAAGTTGATACCGTAATTATTAACGGGAAGATATAAATAGTTAAATAAGGAACTGATATAATTGCAATAAATAATTTCCATATATTAAGTCAGTGTAATGTAATAAGCCTGAATTGAAAGATTTGTCTGGAGAAAAAAAGGTCATTAGCGACTATAAGTTAAGCAAAGTCATTAATAACAGCCGACTAGCGAACGCGTTTGTATAAAAGAAACGACGATGAAACTCTGAGATTCGGGGAGGTTCCGCATAGAAAGCTTCAGAGATGCCGTAGGATTTTTAAGATTGGACCGCACGAGAAAGGACGTTGGTAGGGGTACCGATAGGTAGTTAAGAGAAGGGTGTGCATTCTGAGTCAGATTTACTTTTTACATTCTCTACTACGTATAGTAAGTAGGGGAAGTATTGTATTCCACCCAAAAATTCGATACCGAGATTTCACCGGAAATACATGTTTTGAGACCCTCTGAATCTAAAAAAAACATTTTTGGAAACATGTCCGTGTGTGTGTGTGTGTCTGTGAACAGCATAACTCAGAAACGAACAGTCGGTAAACACCAAACTTGGTATTTAGGTTCAGTATCTTCCAAAGATGCGACACGAAGGTTTTCAAGAAAATCCCCCCACCCCAGATTACCCTTTACATGGAACATTTTTCGAAAATTTTAATTTTCTCAAAAATGGCTCTAACGAAATTGATTAAAATACCATATGTTTAAGATATTTTCATGACAAATGAAATGTATATCTCGAATTTTCTGGGAATGTCTCCAAAAGTATTCTTCATTGTGAACGACTTGCATCTCTGGTAAACCATAAGAGATAGACAAAATATTACTACACTGAAAATGTAGATCGCGTTAAAATACACAATTTATGTCATATACAGTTTTGCTGTTGAGTGAACCATTTTCGAGATATTGCTTGTTATTCCCTTAAATTTTCCTATACTTATACTTTTTGTCAAATGGGAATTCGTTATTCATTTTTTTATGTCCTGGACATGCAAAGAGAATGGAATACTCCATATAGCAACCAGCGCTTAAAATATTTGACTACGCTTAAAACCTAGCAATTCCCCTTGCATCTTCAAGAAAATTAGCAATAAGATTGACATCTCGATATCTCGATTAACATGAAGCATATGGAGAATAAGCATTTGTAAAAATAGTTTGTACAAGAGTAGAGAAAGTCATGTGAGTGTAACACATCAGATTTTTACTTAAGCAGAGACACGCATTCACATTAGTGATACATTCGTGACATATTCCTGACTCTCCTGAGATTCTTAACTCTAGTGTGTAATTTTTAAGTTATGTAGCGCATATGTTAGGAAGATTTAGCGGCTATTCAGTGGGATCTTTCCGAGCAAGATTTCTGCGACTTACGGCAACTGACGCTTCGCTTAATTATTGTTACAGAAGCAATTAATTCGTAAATTAAACAGTCGTCGGCTCTTCCCAAACTTAGTATTTTAGTCAACATTAAAATTTATCAGCTGACTGGAGTTATCCTTTCAAAATACACTCACGCATACCCTGAGATAAAGAACTCGTAGCTATACCACTATAGCAGCTGGCGCACGAGACAACGCAGAAGGAGCTACGAGATGACATCATAAAACTCGACAACAGAGCAGGTAAAATTAGACGTTACCAACATTTGAAGCAAAGGACGGGCATTAGAAGTGTCGCAACGGCTTCAAAGTAACTTAAGTTGTTAAAGTTTTTAAATATTCATCCTATCGAAACGTTGTAACTCGCAGGTACAAACTTATGTTTTGAAGTATTTCTTAAAAACAATAACAACATGCAAGAAATTAATTTTTTTCATTTTGTGTCCCATTAGAACTTTTGGGGAAACATTTTCTAAGTGGGACCTAAGACATGTTATATACAAGTTTCTTGACAGTTTATTTTGCATTCTTTCGTTAAAAAAAACCGTGCAGACGCATACGATAATTTTAAGAATACTGTTTTGGACTTTAGGAACAAAATTTCTTCCGAATGAAGAGGACTTTACAGGATACTCCCAGAAAATTGAACATATACATTTTATCATGTAAATTTCTTAAATATATGCTATTTTAATCTAAATCGTTACAGCCATTTCTTTATAAAATCAAATATTTCGAAAAAGTACCGTGTAAAGGGTAGTTTGAGGTGGGGGATTGGCATCTTTGGAAACTACTGAACCTAAATACCAAGTTTGGTATTTATTTGACTTTTCGTTTTTGATTTATGCAGTTCAAACACACAAACACACACACACACACACACACACACACACGGACCTTGTTCTAAAAATTGTTTTTATTCGGGGGCCTCAAAACATGTATTTCCGGTGAAGTCTCGGTATTGAATTTTTGGGTGAAATGCAGTACCTTCTCTACCTACTATGTACGTGGCAAAAAAGTAACAAGCTTTCGTAAGAATAGTTTGTAGAAGCTATATAAAAGTAAAGGACATTGGGTAGAGAAAGTCATGTGAATGTAACACAAGGGGTCTTTTTTGTATTGTTTAGGACTGGGAGCGGAAGGGTATTTAGCACCTCGACCTAAGAAGATCTTTTGTGCTTAAGCTCTCCCTGGCGCCCCAGGGAGGGAGGGATGAAGTGAGAGGAGACAAGACGGCAGCTGGACCAGAAGGCACGACGGGTGGAAGTCAGGGTCTCTATAATTTTAGATTGAAATTTCTCGCAGCCCCTGCAGGAAAAACCCCGTGGGTCAGGAAGGTCGGCCACGGGAATCGAACCCACGATCTCCCGAATGCGGGGCACAGACTTTGCCGCCTGAACTATCCCCCTCGGTTTTGCAGGGTTTAATGCACTCCTTACTATACACAACACCGTAGGCGGTTATTTACCTTAGAATAAGTTATTCATCCAGAATCTAAAATTACCTTTACACTTTCATTGTAGGTCTTTTAAGCAGTAGGTTCGTTAATGGTCACAGGCCTTGAACATAGAACATGTCTAAAGCATACATTACATACACAAAATATACGAGCTTTCAGGTTCTAGTTTTAAAATACATATTGTAAACACAACATTTCTAGTGCATTTAAATATCAGGTATGTACAATAAACATATTCTACATTCATACCCATTACTAGGGCTGCGACATCGGAGTCGTTAAGTTTGTTTATAGGCGTCCTATAGTCGACTGTTTACAACGAGAGGGTTACCTGTACAGTTGAGTCAAGTGTATCGCCGCAGAATGTTCACGTAGACGAAGTGCCAAAGGAAAAGGTAAGAAAGTGAACAAAGTTGCAAAAGTATATATAATATATTGGAGTATGGGGAAAGTGTTTTATCCATTATTAACGAAAGCCTTTATTGCAAATCATGCAATAGCACAATTGCATCGAAGACATGTCAACACAGAAACACATAAGTGTTGTATTGCAAAGTTTGGGGAGAATAAACTGCTACAACAAGAGTCACCTCCATCAAATCAAATGTTTAATGAACAATGCACGGCATTTATTTCGCCGATATTCCCTTATATAAACTACAGGATACAAAGGTGGGTTGTAATTCTTAACTGACATAGACTCTTATACAGGTGACGTAGCGTTTTGCATTAATGAGTTAATAAAGACATTTCAGTTATATAGGTCAGGTGTATATGTTACAAATAGTATTGCAGAAATAAAGTAAATGTTCACCAGACATGTGCAACTCTTCTTGTATAAACTGTATCGCGCGCGGTCACTGTCAGCTCTTATCCTACACCCTTACCTTTCTATTCTATATGCTTTCCTCCACGTAGCGAATCCAATGTCGCAGCCCTACTCATAAAATTACACTTATAATAATTACAATTATTTTATACATATAAAACACAAAGTGTATACTGTTTCAAGTTATGGTCCTAAAATATACGTTCAGTAAACACCAAATTTCTAGTACAAAGAACGCCAAAGAAAATCTCACTGCACCTCGCGTCTACGTCACATTATTTATCGTTGTACGTGACCTTGCGAAGCCCTGACCATATCATTGTTGCTGTAAGCCACGGTGCAAGGATGCGCCAGTCCGTCTGTTAAATAGTTGAACCAATAAACACAACAAAGGTTACAAAATGGCGTAGAAACGAAATATATGTTTACGCTCTTGATCGTATTGGCTAAAAGAGAAAGAGGTAGAGTGAGTGCACTCAGTTTGTCATACAGACCTCTTATCGTAATTGGTAGTCCATACCTTATCGGCCAGTGCAGGACATGCCTTTGAAAAGGTTAAAAGCTAAGGGGTTAGCGAAATGTAGAATGTGTAGTGTGAGAAGATTTTCATTGGGTGCAAATTAAAGCTTGAATGGTATTCATTAAATGCATAGCTAAGGAACCTTTATAACAAAAAATCTGATGTGTTACACTCATATGACTTTCTCTACTCTTGTACAAACTATTTTTACAAACGCTTATTCTCCATATGCTTCATGTTAATCAAGATATCGAGATGTTAATCTTATTGCTAATTTTCTTGTAGATGCAAGGGGAATGTGGTAGGCTTTAAGCGATAGTCAAATATTTTAAGGGCTGGTTGCTATGTGGAGTATTCCATTCTCTTTACATTACCAGGACAAAAAAATTAATAACGAATTCCCATTTGAGGAAAAGTATAAGTATTGGAAAATTTAAGCGAATAACAAGCAATATCTCGAAAATGGTTCACTCAAAAAAATAAAAAAATGTATATGACCTAAATTGTGTACTTTAACGCGATCTAAAGTTTTTGTGCAGTAAAAATTTGCCTATCTCTTATGGTTTACCAGTTATGCAAAAGTCGTTCACAATGAAGAATACTTTTGGAGGCATTCCCAGAAAATTCCAGATATACAATTCATTTGCCATAAAAATGTCTTAAACTTATGGTATTTTATTCAAAATCGTTAGAGCCATTTTTGAGAAAATTAAAATTTTCGAAAAATATTCCATGTAAAGGGTAATCTGGGATGGGCGATTTTCTTGAAAACCTTCGTGTCGCGTCTCTGGAAGGCACTGAACCTAAATACCAAGTTTGGTGTTTATCCGACTGCTCGTTTCTGAGTTATGCTGTTCACAAACACACAGACTACACAGACACACACACGGACATGTTTCCAAAAATCCTTTTTTTGGATTCAGGAGGTTTCAAAACATGTATTTCCGGTGAAATCCGGTATCGAATTTTTGGGTGGAATGCAATACTTCCCCTACTTGCTATACGTAGTAGAGAAAGTAAAAATAAAAAATAAACAGAACTGCACTCTCGCAGTGATATCAATGCTTGTTGCTGCATAGAAGCAAACACAACTAAATAATACATAAGCACCATGTTTTCCCTCTAATTCAAACTATAATTGGTTAATATACCTTTACTATCATATTGCTGATCATAGGATTAAAAACAAAAGTATAACCCAATTTTATTGCCATAATATGTATGTCATATTCGGTAAACAATATGCATATTTATCTCTAGTTTCTAAACATGATCAGTCAATTATAACAGAAGAGTAATTTGCATTTAGTAAACGAATATCATCATCTGGGGATGTTTTACGGGAAGTGCCCACTCTCTGACGAGTATGTAGAACGTCTTCCCCACTTTTCTGGAATATTTTATCCAGTAATTTACTATAAAAACACTTTTATGCACTGGCGTTGCAATTGCTGTAACAGTGCGATCAGCCTCCCATATACTCACGACTCACGATACATCCACGAGTAATTTCGCTAGAATACGGCATGACTGGTTCTGAGAAAATAAACATACTTTGGTGGTTTTAATAATACCAGAAAAAGTAAATGCATCAACCTCCCCTCTTTTCCCCCGTATTGCTGTGTTATCAAGCCACCAAGCTCTGCGATAGGTAAGGTGAAGGACACGCCTCAAAAGACCCCAGAAAATGATACAAAATCCGCCTAAGATTTTCTGTTTGTACACTGAAGAATTAGCACAGCTATTAAACCCAAAATCTCCTCCCTTGGCATTTCCAGCCTAAACTCTTAGGTTGATCCACACCAAAATAAACCCCAGGTGACCAGTGCACCGTTGTAATGTATCCTTCCGCCATTCGCGGCAGAAATACTGTCATATTTTCACGACCATGTGACAGAGTACCTGGTCTGACAACTTAAACGATGACTAGCATACTCTGTTAGGGTTGAAGGTGATAAGATTGATAGTTGCAACAAAATATATAACAATAGTTAATTCTAAAAGAAACGAGCGAAAAAGAAAGTAACAGGTATGCGATATCTTACATTTATTCGTTCTCTGGAAGCGGCACTTTTATCAACTGTCAGCGGCTCATTTTTCAAAAAGAAATTGTATATTGTTACGTGAATAACATTCCTGCATCGCGTATTTCTAACGCTTTCTGTTTTTCCCTCGTGTAACCACTTTCCCGTTTCAGATTTTTCTTAAACGTGCACTGTTTGTATTTGTACTCGAAACACTGGTGAACTCAGAAGTTAATTTCACCATTTTTTTCACGGGAAGTGTTAGATATTTCTTACATACTTTACAATAAACTTCCAACCCTATTGTTTTTTCACCACTAGTCAATGGTTTGCCCACTTATGCTTTACGTAAGTCGACGAAAACGCAAGAGCAAATCACCATCTGCCATGATACTAAACAGAAATTGCTGGGTTCTGGCTACAAACAATATTCAGAGCATACCCGGATGTCAGGTACATATACGAATTGTATGTTGGGACTTGTAGCTATGTTTAAAAGTACAAATTAGCGTTAATTAGACTTTTAGCAATTTGTATAGAATATTACACAATTTAAGGATAAATTCATTCTAAATTTAGATTATTAGCATGGGACTATTTTCCTGCACGTATTGCTACAGTGTTTTACCACGGTACACTGGTCACGTGCGTTTGTTTTGGTGCGGATCAACCTAAGAGTGAATGCAGAGTAGTTCATTGGACGATGCTTACATCCTTACTAATATGCATAGTGTGTCCAAGTTTTCTGTTAAAATATACATTCATACACTATCAAATAGTTGTTAATAACAAATGATTATCCGCAAATAACATAGTTTTTGTATGTGCATTGTGCATTCTTTCGTTCTGTTGGCCCAGATGCTTGCAATTTCACATTTTAAACCAGCAATTGATAAAGGACAGCTTTGTCTCATACCACCACCGTTAATTAACAGTCCTTGAGACTCGAGTGCGTTTGCCGTCAGCTCGCCCAAGTTCAGGGACGCTAACAGTGTGTCAAGTCTACCTTGGGACACTGACCTCATGGAGGACAAAGGTGAGGTTTGGGCCGACATCTGCCGTCAGCTGGGGACAGGATCTTTGACGTGAAATAACACGTGTCGTATACACAGTTCGGTAACAGTGGCATCACTATTTAGTTTTACTTACCCTAATGCTTACGTACCTAGCATTACTTTGGCACAAAAGGACGCAAGGCACATATTTTTATGGAATTCTCCCAGGTCCCACTGCCCCAAACAAGCATTAACATGGATATTGTAGTTGAAATGACCAGCCATTTTGATTATAAATTCCTAAGATTCAGATGATAATTACACTGAGCGGCTTTTAACCAATGTACGGTGTCAATCAATGCTTATTCACCAATCAGAATCGATTTTAATCGATAGTTTTAAAGCATGATGCTCAAAAACCAATAAACAACTATACTTTTTTTCTCCTAATTAATTTTTACTTTCTCTACTACGTACAGAGTGGGTGAGATGGTATTGTATTCCACTCAAAAAACCTATATCGAGATTTCACCGGAAATACATGTTTTGAGACCCCCTGAATCCAAAAAAGGCATCACGGGTGTGTCTGTGAACAGCAGAACAAAGACGAAAATTTGGATGAATACCAAACTTGTATTTAAGTTCAGTATCTTCCAAAGATGCGATACAAAGGTTTTCAAGAAAATCCCTCACCCCAAACTTGAAGTAGGTTGTTGCTTCACGTATGGAAAGCCAATTTGAAGTAGGAGTTGTATTGTAGTTCAACTGTTGGGGAGCCGAACTTGAAGTAGTTGCAACTGCACGTATGGTAAAAAGTTTCCGGTAGCCTTAGCCCCAAATTTAAAAATATTAACTTTATAATTTGACTGTTTCTTTAAATATTATATATTTATGTTTGCCTCGGCTGCGTCAGTATTATTGTTAGAGACATGATTTCTTTGCAAGGCGTGGTGCGACTGAAGAATGTAGGCTTACACAGATTTTAATTTTTACTTCACTACATTTATTAACCCTTGACACAATTTAAATAACGCTTCACTGATACAGAGAGCTGTGAGATTCTTTTATTAATTACTTGCACTTTTTAACACGTAAACTATTTTCGTCTCACACTGAATACGTATTAAACTTCTCGAGGACACATCTCGCGTCCGGTTAGGAACACTGTCTACAACCAACGCGTCCGGTTAGGAGCGCTGTCTACAACCGACTTCTGAATTTGTAAATTTTGCTTCATTTTAGCTTCTGATTGGCCAATCCTAGTCCAATAGAATACCTTCATTTAACTAAAGCTTTTTCTGGTTGTTGATTGGCTATTTTATAAACTGTGACTAAAATTACATTATTGCTTTCAAGAATTACAAGTAGTATTGTTAAAGTTTCAAATTCATTATTGCCTCAAGGTTACCTCATTCTGACCTCATTGTTAGCAACTTTTAACCTATTTTTCTCACAGTTCCTACATTATTAAATTACGTAATACATTCATATAACATTATTACATTTATACAATAATATAAACATATACAATGACTGTTATATATACTTTTTATATATTTTACATACACATATTGCTTTAAAGCGGGCTGTTATTGAATTTATATTATATAATTTGACTGAAATCATTTAAATGTTAAAAATACTGCCTCAAACTACCCTTTATATGGAAGATTTTTCGAAAATTTTTATTTTCTAGAAACTGGTTCAAACTAATTTGATTAAAATACGATATATTAAAGATATTTACATGCCAAATAAAACGTATATACTGAATTTTCTGGGAATGGCCTGTGAAGTCCTCTTTATTTGGAAGGAATTTTATATAATCTTGTATTTCTGACATAGTTAAGCGGTGGACGACAATGTACTACACAAAAATTGTAGATATTTTTAAAACACACAGTTTATTTGAAATAACTTTTTTGTGGCAACAGCCATTTAGTAGATATCCGTTAATAATAGGCTGAAAAGTTCTGTGGATTTTCACCAGGCGGTTTCACCTGTGGCCCGCATTCGGGAGATCCTGGGTTCGATTCACATGGCCGACCTTCCTGGCCCATGGGTTTTTCCGGTTTTTTTCCGGGTCGCTAGGCGAATGCTGTGAAGGGTTCTCACATCCCCCGAATTTCCTGTCCCTCCATTTCATCTCATTCTCATTTCACTTCATCTTTCATTCGCTGGTCTTTTTCAGGGTTGGAAGTGTCGGTGATGGTGTTTCGGTACAGTGTGGCTCGTTTTGACTCTACGTCCCTCTCTCCCTCTAAAAAATTAAATTGACCCTAAAATGACCGTCATAACGTCCTCCAAATAAAACACGACTAATGGCATTTACTTGCCCCCATAATATCAAGCAACTTTTATTCAAGACATTTCTTTCTACAACTCTTAGTTTTGGAGATATTGTACAGTCTGAACTTAAATGGTCCACCTGAATAGTGGATAGATATCGGGTTTGTATGCAAGTGCATATTTAGTTTATTTTTACTTGTGATATGGAATTAAGCTTTGCAACATGTTTCATGTCTTGTGCCTGTATGTAGTATTTTATAGTGCATATAATTGCATATTTCTAATGTTGCATATTTTATAATTCTTCCATGCATCGAACTTACAAGTATTTTTAATTTTATAATTTTAAAATTAACATTTGTACACATTAGTGACAGAATATTGAAGTCCTTACTCTGGAGATACTCCCCATTCTTGGGTGAGCAATCGCTTCGCAATGTAAAGTATTGGGGTCTATTAGTAGGTATTGTCATGCCAGACACATTATTGCGTCGCATTGGCGACATCATTGTTGGGGTAATTTAGTATTTCTTTCGGCTTGTGTTTGAATTTCGGTCTGGCATGACACCCTCCACCTCTGGCCGGCGAGGCTAGCTAGAGTTAGAGAGAGTGGGGGTAGATGTTAGCGTTACTTTCTTTGTGTGTGAGCGTCAGTCTGAGAGTGTGTGTAAGGTGTAAGTCGTGCGTGTGTGAGGCATCTCCCCTCAATCCTTGATTTCCCCTGTGTGTGTAATGTAGGGCTACCAATTACTTTATTAATAAACCACAAGTAATGTGAATGATGTGAATTTTGTGTAAATTTGTTACAAAACCCCACGCTTGCATCGGAATGTGAACATCAAAGTCCTGGTCCTCTGGTAGTTGCTGTGCTACGTTTCCCCCATGTGCGTGTTGGGGTGATTAAAATTTAATAGTTTGTTAGAAACCTTTCGCCCCTCACCCCAACATGTAACAGTATGTGCCTCGCCGTTTCTTTTTCTTCTTAAACAGAAGCGATATTTATGCTCATTTTGGAGAGATGATCCCTGAGAGGGCAATGTCCAATGAGGAGGTCATTCACTCTCCTCAGTACCTGTTTACTGAATGTGAGGATCTGTTTTGATGCTTCAGTTTAGAGTTCTATAGGCTCTTTGGCATAATTTAGCTTTGGGACCTTATCCCAATCGCTTTTACATATTTTACGTTTTCCCAGGCTTTATATTTCCATTTAGATAGCAATCTGATAACCCACAAAACGGTTCAGTGCCAATAAGTGGAGTGTTAACTCCTTTCTTGGCTAGACTATTAGCAATTTCATTGCCTTCAATGGCACTGGCACCCACATTAAAGTAACTGTGTTCCCAGCTGGTTTAGTGTTAGTAGGCATTCCCAGACAAGCTTTGATTAACAGTGTAAGCATTGAGAGCCTTAAACGTAGCCTGGCTGTCTAATAAAATACAGATTCTGGCACCATGAAGATCTTTATTAAGTTTACATGGGCACAACGACCAGAATAATGTCTAGGGAAGAGTGCATATTGTAATTATCAAAAAGTATGAGCTTAAAGTTAATAATTTTAGTCCATGATAAAGCATATTTTCGAAATTATAGTAAATATTGATAAAAGTAGAGTTTTATTTCGCAATCCTACGAGCAAACTAAAATCACGTTTTAACACCTGTGGCATATACTATTTTTAGACAGCGCTAGAAATTGTAAAATATCAATAAAAAAATCTGATGTGTTTCACTCAATGACTTTCTCTACTCGTGTACAAACAATTTTTACAAACGCTTATTCTCCACGTGCTTCAGGTTAATCGAGATATCGAGATCTTAATCTTATTGCTAATTTTGTTGTAGATGCAAGAGGAATTGGTAGGCTTTAAGCGATAGTAAAATGTTTTAAGAGCTGGTTGCTATGTGGAGTATTCCATTCTCTTTGCATTACCAGGACAAAAAAAAAAATGAATAACGAATTCGCGTTTGAGAAAAAGACAAGTATTGGAAAATTTAAGGGAATAACAAGCAATATCTCGAAAATGCTTCACCCAACAAAAAAAAAATGTATATGACATAAATTGTGTATTTTAACGCGATCTACACTTTTTGTGTAGTAAAATTTTGTCTATCTCTTATGGTTTATCAGTTATGCAAAAGTCGTTCACAATGAAGAATACTTTTGGAGACATTCCCAGAAAATTCAAGATATACATTTTATTTGTCATGAAAATTCTTAAACATATGATACTTTAATCAAAATCGTTAGAGCCATTTTTGAGAAAATTAAAATTTTCGAAAAATGTTCCATGTAAAGGGTAATCTGGGGTGGGGGATTTTCTTGAGAACCTTTGTGTCGCATCTCTGGAAGATGGTGTTTATCCGACTGTTTGTTTCTGAGTTATGCTGTTCACAGACACACACACACGGACATGTTTCCAAAAATCCTTTTTTTGGATTCAGGGGGTCTCAAAACATGTATTTCCGGTGAAATCTCGGTATCGAATTTTTGGGTGGAATACAATACTTCCCCTACTTACTATACGTAGTAGAGAAAGTAATAATATTATATTGATTTCTGAAACTAAAAGAAATCACGTTTAGAACGAGATCAACTCTCGTGTGCAGCGAGATGTCAAATGTTTTGATGTTTTGTTGATTCCCTAGCAATAATTTTCAGTGAAATTATTTTCAACATGTTTTGCCTTACACAAGGCAATGAAGCGATTAAATGCTATAGCATATTGCTTTCTGGATATTTTGTGCAAGTAGTTCTGGTGTTATTGTTTCTGTTGCTTCTTAATTTCACCTGGCTCTTCCATTACAGTTTCTTCTGAATTTACAATTGCTGCCATTTGAGGTAGTATTTTATATCACAACACTGTGAATACCAGAGTGATTGTAGTGTAAATTAGCATTCGTATGACAATGATTTGAGATGTTTGTTAATTATAAGCATTGTTAGGAAATAAGTTTACATGGCCTCACTGAAACTGACAATAGGAGCGGGTAACAATGAAACGAGGGGGTGAGTTGTTTATCAATTAGAAAAGACAAACAAATGACGTCAGAGTAGCGCGCTTTTCTTTAGAAATGGAGGGAATATTTTCCCTAGAGCATATGTGTTCGTAATTTTGATTGGATATAAAAATAGACGCTAATGTTGGCGCGCTTTATTAACCAATAGCAGCTCTGTTATAATGTTTAGGCATATCGGGGTGAGGGAGTATAAATTCCGTGCCAGAGACGGGTAACGCGCAGTTTTACAGAATCATTCACAAGGCAAACGTCGCGCAGTTCAACAGAATCATTCACGCGTTACACGTCGCGCAGTTCTACAGAATCTCTCGCGTCGTAAAGTTAGTTAAAAGATGTGAAATACGCGAATTAATAATGTGCGGCAAATAAGTGATTATAGTTACATTCGAAAATACAACAGTTTCAGTCGGGTGTGTATCAAGAGTAATTATGTGAAATGAATAAAGTGTGACGGCAATAAAAGTGTAAAAACAAATTCTTTTATCAGTGTTATATTTTAGTAACAACTCTTTCCGTTTACACACCCTGTTCAAGAGATTTGCTCGACTGAATAATAATAATTAGCCGGAAGACAAAGAACTCAAAGATTAAAAATGGTAAAACAATAACAGGCGCTCAGCAAATAAGGTAACACAACGATACCGCGACACATTTAATCTATATGTAGGTTATACTACATAAAATAATTACGTCTTAGATCGAAGAAAGCACAAGCCTGGCAATATAAGGTAATATGTGTTAACTCCACAACGAATTGCGATAAATTGAAGTATGCTGATTTGTATTGTTAACAGATAATGCGACCTCCATGATAAATTAATCATGTAAAAATACATAATGAAAAGCAAAACCTAATCAAACCAAGTCGAGTTATTAAACACCAGATAATACCAGTGGCGTAACGTAACGGTAGACTTTGAGACTGGGTCTACCTAAATAAATTGCCAAGAAACTTAGTAAATTTTTAAACATATAAATAAAGACAGCCTCAAACAAGTGATGAAAAACTAATTAATACAACCACCTTCACCGCTGCTTGCCCCAACCCCTACTACGTACTTAGGCAGCTTCGAAATCTCATGATGAGGCAGCAAAGTCGAGTATAGATTGGGATGGCTGAGCGAGTGCAAGTCTCATCAAGAGTGGACTTATATAGCTTTTCCCACTAAATCTCGACCTCTCGTTGTAGGAAGACATGCCTATATTTTGTTGTGTATTAAGGGCACAAAGGCAGCAGCAGAGTTAATGTGGTGTTCAGTCTCTGTGTACCTGCTCTCTCTAAGGTCCGGAAACAGGACAATAGGGGTTGGAGACAATCCTCCTCCGACGACGACGCCACCTTCAGCGCCGGCCATCAACGACACCACCCTTCGAGATGCAGTCCAGGATCTCCACACGGAGGTCCTCAACATCGGCGACCGCATCTCACAACAAGAAGAACTCATCACAACACTGACCACCGCTGTTAACTCCAACGAGACCGATCATCATCTCCGCCGACTCCTCAGCCGAGTAGCCGCATTGGAAACCGGACTTCAAGACCTACACACCATCACTGCAGCCTTGTCATCCTCACTCAACACATTCACCACCAGCTGCCTGCAGCGATTAGACGACACCAACACCACAGTCAGTGGCCTGGGAGAATCCATCGCCAGCCTGCCACCGACAGCAGCACCGCCAGCTCCGACAGATTCCCTGGAGGAGCTCCGGCACACGTTGTCAGGTCATGCCGACCTACTACAATCCCTGAACACTACGATGACCGAGTGGACTTCTGTCCTCTCCGGACTGAAGAGTGAGCAGGAGCGAACCAGCGTCCGCGTGGCGTCACTGGAAACACGCATCTTAACGACGGTACTACCCAACTTCTATCGACAACCAAAGGGCTCCTATCGCAACAATCACTAAAATGATGAAATATACAACGCCACATCCCTTCCAAATCCTACCCACGTAACTCCCCGTGGTGCCGGCCAGGGCCCTGGTCATGGCCGTCAGCCGGACACTCCTTACTCCTCTGCCAGCGCAATAAGCTGGCAGATATCCTTCCGCGCACTAACGGGGGTGCAGCAGCGGAACCCCAATACCTTTCCTTACTTCTCCTATCTAATCCACGACAAATCCTTCCTATTCCCGAACCCCCCCCCCAAAAAAAACGTGGTCGTGTGCTCCATTCTCGATCAGGATTTTACCGTGGTAAAATATGTTCTTTACCGCGGTGAACGGTCATTTGTGGTGCATCGACGCCGGTAAAAGTTTATCGAGGATTTTACTGCGGTTAAATCTGACCGGCCATGAACGGCCGGTTTTCGCTGATTATTTCCAACTTTACTTGTGCTGAAATGCTAAAATGGCGGAACAGTAAAGGTTAGAATTTCCAACAAATAGATACACCAATGAATATATCCCGATAAAGTTACTTTAATGTACTTTGTAATTTTTAGTGCTTAAGGCCTTTTATTTTATTTCATTTAGGTAAGGTTTTTTTTTTTTTTTTTTTTTTGCGGCGGGTGCCTTAAATATCCTGCCCAAGATGTAACGTAAATCCACACAATCACGGCGTTGCATATCATAATTATATGATTTGAAGCATAGTTCTAAGAACAAGGCAGAAATAAGGGGAGTAATGAAGGTAATTAGTGTAATTAGTACATTTTCAAGAATATTCTATACTTTAATTGCACAGCTATAGGAATCCGATAACCTGAAGAGAACGGTGTCGAAGTCGCAAATCAGAAGTCTTCACTATGGTGACGGGGTAGCGTGTAGCCCATTATTTTAAAGGTTCCGGGTTCAAATCTTGTTTGGGAATAATATTTTGTTCTTTCTATTTTCTGCCTGTTTTTCAGTAAGTGAATGTCGACTAAGCTAACTTGAATTTAGTCAATGTGGAAAGAAAGAAAAAAAAAGTCTGTAAAGTTCAGCACATTTTTCTAATCAATTGTAAGGCCAACTTTTCCCACGTGTCCATGTTAAAGTTATTGCTTCTATCTCTGTGCTTCCTATCTTTTCTTAAGAATTGATGTTAAATTTAATAACATAATGAGAAACTTGGGTCTGCTACTGCTTTCCGCTATTGCACGCTGAATTACATGCATGCGCTTCAACAAAAAGGTAGAAAAAGTGAAAAGCAGACGAGATGATGTACATCCGTGTGCGTTCAGTAGAGTTTACCTGCAATGAACGGTGCGCTCAACCAAGGTGAGCGCCTGCCAGGTAACCACGGTCACCTAAACTGCGGTGAACATTGGTGCACCGCTATGTGATGATTACCCCGGTCAAGTTCTTACCGCGGTAACCTGAAGGTCTCTGAAGCGTTGGTTTAACGAGGATGGTGCACATGGGCATAGGGCAAACAGTGTAAAATGAATATTTAATCCCTCAGTTATTGGTGAACCAGCATTATGTGCGTGGAGCCGTGCAGTGCATAAAATGTTAATTTTACGTAAACCTTTGTATTGTTTTCATTGTGCGTATTTTATTTATGATTTTAGAAATATGGACAATTCCATCGATTTAATGAATTACTTATTAAAAATTCAGTTTCGACTCTATCTTACGAGAAAAAACGTGAACTTAAAGGCAAAATACCAATTCCTAAGCTTGGCATTGTCTTCCAGGAAAAGAACCAAAAAACGGACATTTCAAACATCCTGGTACAGTAAACTTAATTGGTTAACTGGCGGTTACATTCATAACAAAGTGTGTTGCTTCGTATGTTTGCTTTTTGGCGGGGAGCAATAATAATCGCCGACTGGAGCTTATATACAAGAAAATCTAAGTGAGTACCTGCATTGTTTTCATGATTTAAAATCATATAATAGTTTGTCAGCATTTTGTAAAGTTACACCTAACGCTCTATTTTTATAATACAGTTTAGTTTAAAACGTATGTTCAGTCAATTTCAGCAATTAGTATTGATGCTAATGACTACTAAAACAACAACAACAAATAATAATAACAATGGAATCGTAATAGAGAATTCACACTATTTTATGAAACACTAATGTATGGATCACAGTATCAAGCTACGCCACTGGATAATATCGCATTAGTGCGATAATGTAAAACTTGTATTTTATTTTTTATTTATTGCTTTATAGTTATTGTGCATGTTAAAAGCACTACTTTTAGTGCATGCTGTCTAAAAGGATTTTTACAGCATAAATGCATATGTTTGTTGTGTACAAATCCGATGTCTATTTATCATCTAGCATTGCTAAGTTCACTTCGGTAGGAAGGAAGAAAAGGGAGGAAATAGAGAGACTTAGGATAATACAGGGAACACGGAGTAATGGCGTGAAGATTTCTACCTGGAATGCCGAGTTATGTAAACAAGAAGACCGTTTTTCTGACACGATAACTGGGTTACATAATTCAGCAAGCCTCGGTGAATGTAACTTGTTCGAGAAACCACACTCGATCGATTAGTGGCTAGTCAGCTTTCTGCACTAGTGAATACTACATACATTTGATGTTTGCAACTACCGAAGATTTTTCTTATCTTTGTTTTCATCTACCACTTTCACTCAGTTTGCTTAATTGTCATCGTTTTCTGGTTTCCTTCTAGGTCAGTAGAAAATAAACAATTTTATGTGTTGCATTCACATACTCATTCTTCTACAAATTATTCTTACAAAAGCTTATTCTTGTATCTATTTCTTGTTAATTGACATGAATTTTCAATACACATTTCGTTTTAGGTGCGCAAAATAAGACTTTTGCGTGCGTAGTAGTTTTTAATATAATCTCTCTAAGTTATATAAAATAAATAAATGTAATACAGGAAGATTTATGAAGAACTGAAACATTTATTTCATTGTTTCAAAATGGGTTATGTTAGCGACAACTTATTATACCTGAAATGCAAAGGAATTTTGGGAGATTATTTACCTCTATAGCAAATGCTGAAAATGTCCTCCATTCTGCATAAGGCACAACTCAACACGTCGTTCTATGTTACTAGCCACTCGTTGGAGGACTCTGTTGTCAATAGCTTTAATCTCCTGTGTAATGTTGTGCTTCAGATCGTCCAATGTCTGGGGACGTGTGGCATAAACCCTGTCTTTTAAGTAACCACATAGAAAGAAGTCCGGCGATGTCAAATCCGGAGATCTCGGTGGCCACAGATTCTTGGAAATTATCCGGTCGTCAAAGAAACTTGCAATTAGTGCCATGGATTCATTTGATGTATGACATGTAGCGCCGTCCTGCTGAAAATATCCTTGACTCAGCTCTACATCGTCTAGTTGCTCAGCAAACTCCATGAAAATCCGTCGGTACTGTGCAGTGTTCACATTGTTTTAAAAACAAATTGGTCCCACTATTCTCTGTGCGGATATTGTGCACCAAAACTCCGATTTTAACCGGGTGTATAGGTGCATAGCCGGATAAATGGAACCATGCTTCATCTGTGAACCATGTGATGGACAATATGGCAGGATTTTGCACAATGAACGCCTGAAACCAACGACAATAATTCAGTCGTCTGTCCTTATTCTGGTTCCTGTAACTGATGGACAACCGTAATCCTATACGGCTTTAGGCCTGCACTTTTCACAGCTCTCTGACACATTGAGTAGCTGTATCCTAACGTCTTAATGATTTTTTGGGTGACTGATCCAGTCGTGTTCTTACGTCAACAACAACCGTGGGAAGCTTAGACGAACGAGTTTTGCCTTTTTCACTCACCAGAGATCTGGTTGTTTTCAATTTGTTTACCAGTCTCAGTATTGTGTTTCTTTAGGGAGGATTCCGAACACCAAATTCTCTCTGGTATGCCCATTGAGTAGCTGTAATTGAATTCGTAATCCAGTATTGCTTTACAAGGAAGCGTCGTTCATTTAATGTGTACTCCATTTTCACGTTGACTAGAACAAAATCTCAAAAACAGTTCCGACAATAAAACTAACAATTACGAATAAAACATGAACATCGAAACTCCAGAACATTTGGTGCTAAAATTGGGGCATTGAGTGAATTTCGAACAGAATAATTAAAGAAAGAAATGTGTCAGTTCTTCATAACTCGGCCTGTATAAGTACTGTATAAATATAAAGGGCATAGTCATTTGTTGCCATATTCTCACAGGCACCTGAATCTTACGCCTCCGTAACAATACGACATGTGGTAACAATACGACATGTGGATGTAGAATGCAGTGCTTATTTTGAGCGCTCGTTTCTAAACAACAAGCTTGTGATTGAAAATATTAGTGAAAACCCCAAGGAAATTTCAATCTGAGCTAGAAACATTGAATCGGGGCTGCTATCAGCAAAATCGCGGCAGCAGTATTAGAATTGTCATTTTCATTTCCATGTTGCGAAATAAATCTTTCATTTTTGTGAAGGGTTTCTGATGAGCCATAAAACGATGTTAACTTTTTTAAAATGATGAACGTTGGCAACGTTTATTATTAACATAAAAACAATATTGGCATATGTTTTATGAATCAAGTATTTAGTTTAAAACCTTGTTAAAGTTGGTATGACTGGTCACTGTCATCTGGATCCGACAAGCAGTTGTATTAAAGAGCGTGTACTAAAAAAATCTGATGTGTTACACTCACACGACTTTCTCTACTCTTGTACACAATATTTTTACAAACGCTTATTCTCCATCTACTTCATGTTAATCGAGATAAACAGTTGCAGACTCTTTCTTATTGCTAATTTTCTTGTAGATGTAAGGGGAATATATATTTACAAGGGCAATATAGAAATACAGTAGCCTTTAAGCACATACATATCTCTTAATAGCTGGTTGCTAGGTGCAGCACCATTCCCTTTCTCACAGATTAATACTCTTTGCATATCCAAGACAAAAAAATTTATAACGAATTCCCAATTGAGAAAATAAGTATTGAAAAGTTTAAGGGAATAACAAGTAATATCTCGAAAATGGTTCACTCAACAAAAAACTGTATAAGACATAAATTGTGTATTTTAACGCGATCTACACTTTTTCGTGTAGTAAAATTTTACCTATCTCTTATGGCTTACCAGTTATGCAAAAGTCGTTCACAATGAAGAATACTTTTGGAGACATTCCCAGAAAATTCAAGATATACATTTTATTTGTCATAAAAATATCTTAAACATATGATATTTTAATCAAAATCGTTAGAGCCATTTTTGAGAAAATTAAAATTTTCAAAAAATGTTCCATGTAAAGGGTACTCTGGAGTGGGGGGATTTTGTTGAATACCTTCGTGTCGCATCCTTGGAAGATACTGAACCTAAATACCAAGTTTGGTGTTTATCCGACTGTTCGTTTCTGAGTTATGCTGTTCACAGACAGACATACAGACACACACGGACATGTTTCCAAAAATGCTTTTTTTTGGATTCAGGGGATCTCAAAACATGTATTTCCGGTGAAATCTCGGTATCGAATTTTTGGGTGGAATACAATACTTTCCCTACTTACTATACGTAGTAGAGAAAGTAAAGATTATTGGCATAAACTGTGTGCTTTAACGATATCTGAATTTTTTGCGTAGTAATAATTTGTCTACCGATCGAGGTGGCTCCACGGTAACGTGCAGGACTCGCATTCGTGAGTTCCGGGGTTCAAACCCTCGGAACTTTCCTGATCGAAGGTTTTTGCGTGGTTTTCCTTGATCGCTAGGCGAATTTTCCTATAATCCCTTTCATCACTACGTTTCATTTCCTTCTTCTTCACCGCCATACCAGACATTGGGCTGATTACTCCACCTAGATATACTGTGATCAGACAGAGGGGTTTTGGTAAGTAAGCAATCAAGTTGGGAACGCACCGAGGGTTGGTGACGAGAGAAGGTTGAAGCGCTTGTGACCTTGAAGTGTTCTCTGTAAACAAATAGGATGTACAGTTTGAGGGTAGTACACCCTATATTGATAGTAAATATATAGGAATTAAGGACTATTAGAAGGAAAAGCCGAACTGGATCGCTTAGGCGGCTACGTCTGTGGCTCGCATTCGGAAAGTTCCGGGGTCGATCCCCGGCGACCGCCTACTCTGGCCCATGGGTTTTTCTGGTTTCTCCGGGGTCGCCAGGCGAATGCTGGTTCATCTTCTACCACGACTCTCCTTCCTCTCATTTCGTGTACCCACCATCTTCCTTGCCATCTGTTTCAGGGTTGTAGGACCAGACAACGGTGTTCGGCGCGTTGCGGTTCGGCGGTGGTTTGCGCTCTGTAAAGGGTTCTTTCCTGGCGTCCGTGCGTTAGGTCTCTCCCTCGGAGCGGAGCCCCACGCTGAGGACCCTGGAGGTTGGCGGTTTGTGCACAGGAACCGGGATGTGTTCTGTATGGAAACGTTGTAATGGTATTATTATGTTATTTATTTAACATTATTGTAGCCCCACGTTGTGGTCGCCAATTTGTAACGTTTTACTTACAAATGTATTTACTTGTGATGTTTTTGTATGTGTGTAACTGTTATAACAACTTCTTACTGATCACTCTTAATTTGCGTACTTCAACTTTTTGTATAATTAACCTTACAACACTTTAGATTATTCATAATTCTGCTGTGCGTAACTTGAGAATCGATACCCGACGTTTGCCGTACAAATACTTTCGACGAACTGACTGACTGAAGACGACGTGTAATGTACTAAGAATTTTGATGAACTGAACGACTGAAGACGATGTGTAATGTATTGAGATTTTCGATGAACTGAAAGACTGACGGACGTTACCTCAAACCTAGCCTCTATTTATACTCCCACTCCCCGATATGCCTAAAGATTATAACTGAACTGCAATTGGCTAATAAAACGCGCCAACATTAGCGTCTATTTTAATATCCAATGAAAATTATGAATACATATGCTCTAGGGAAATATTCCAGAAGGTTCTCAACGGAAAAACGCGCCAACATTATGTAACTTCCTCGTTTCCAATAATGATAAACAGCTCACCCCCTCGCTGCATTATTGCGCGCTATTATTGACAGTTTCAGTAAGGTCGTATAAACTTACTTATCAACAATAATTACAGTCAAGAAACATCTCAAATCAATGTCACATAAAAATGCATATTCATATTACAATCATTATTTACATCTGTTACAAATTTGTTTACTTTCTTAAGTTGTTGACAAAAATTTGTGCATTTAAGAATTTTGTAATTATTATACATATTTACCAAAAATATTCACCCTCTACATAAATATATTTACATCTATTAAATCTAGACAGGGGCGGCGCCGTGGCCGAGCGATTAGACCGCTCGCCTCCCATCTAGGCGGCCCGGGTTCAATCCCAGGGACCTGCATGTGGGATTTGTGGTGGACGAAGCGGCGTCTGGGCGGGTTTTCTCCGGGTTCTCCGGTTTCCCCCGCCATTCATTCCACCAACTGCTCCATCATCACCTTTCCTTTCATCCATTTCACCAACATTTCGTTTCATCTACTTCCTTCATCCCATACCAGGCATCGGGCTGATCACCCATCCTGGATGCTCTGTCTGATCCATGAGTGTCTGCTCCTCGACGGGCCTCTGACCCCAGGCACCGGCTTGTAAGTCCTGGGGGGTGTAAGTCCTACATAAGAGGAGGGTAAACAGATAATGAATGAATGAAATCTAGACACTGTTTCACATTTTCTGTTTGCTACATAAGTATTTGTTTTTTTTAATTATTTTTACCCATTTTTGTTATTTTGTACTTTATTTTAACAATACTCTTGGAATTGTATTTACGTACTTTAACTTTAATATCATATTGAGTTTCAATTTTCTTAATTTTCAAATACTGTTATAGTTACAAAAAAATGTTATTTTCCTTTTAAAAAAAATTTAATTATGTCCAAAATTTTATTTCTCCTTTCACATGACGTACATATTTATTTAACCCTCTTACGTTCCAATACATTTCTCTGCAAGTCATCTTTAACTATCCAGCATTTACTTTACATCTCATTGCTATTTACCCTCCTGGATCAAATTGTGTGTGGCTAAACATTACTCGTAGCCGTATCCTAACCTTCAAATTTTTGTTCATGAATAACCTCTTGTATTCATATGAAATTTCGTCCCATGATAACATTTGAAAACAATCTAAAGCTTCCTGAACAATACATTTTTTACCAACTGTCATTTTCAATTCTTCCGGTATCTTTGTAATTTGAGAGTACTCTGACAAATCTGTAATAAACTGTACTGGACTGGAGTTTTCATTTTGAACATCTTGGTACAATTTATTTCTTTGCATTACTGTCTCATTCTGTATTTCTGATATCTCCCCTCTGAAATTGACTTACTCCTGATTCACATCTACATTCATAACCTCTTTCATCTCTCTTATCTCACTTGCAATATTACTCATTCTACTACCTGACTCTGTACATTCTACGTCAACATGTTCACTTTTAGTATTAACCTCACTTTCTTTGTTACCTATTTCCCTGCTCATGTCCAACATTTTCTTTGAAACTTCACCTATTTCATTTGCTATCATTTCCTGATTTTCATTTCTCATTCTCATCATACTATTTTCTAGCTCCATGAATTTCTTTTCAATCTCTTCCCTATTTTGATCTAATTTATGCTCTAATTTCTCATTACTCTTACCAATTTCTTCTCTTAATTCTTTCTTATTCTGATCTAGTTTTTGTTCTAAACTCTTACTAATATCTTCCCTTAATTCCCTATGACTCTTTTGCATATCTTCCCTGTTTTGATCTATTTTCTTTTCTAATTTCTATTATTCTTTTGCATATCTTCCCTGTTTTGATCTATTTTCCTTTCTAATTTTTCACCAAATTTACTCAACATTTCCATAATCATACTAACCTCAAAATTTACATTTCCTGCTATTCTATTCTCACTTTCTACACTAACATTTCCTCCCTCAAATTCTACAGTGTTCGAGCTATTTTCTGTAACCTGTATTGAATTACAGCTAACTGTTACATTATCCCCTTCCATCATTGTTTCTTCAATATTATTAGTAGCCATTGTTTTTTTTTTGTTTTCTAAAAAAAAATTACAATACTCTGACCTTTGTGATGCTGTCTGTTGCTGTTACTTTGATGTCCAGCTTCCTGCCCCTCTCTCCTAGATTTGTATGTCGCTTCTGCGTTGTATAATGATGAATCTGCGTTGTCTCGATGTTTTTGTGTCCACTCATCCGCGTAGTCTGTCGTTCCTATAGTTGTTTCTGGAATCTCGTCTTCTCGATGTTTTTGTAGTTGAATTCACTGTTGCCTTTTAATCTCGGAATTACGATGTCCAATCATCCGCGTAGTCTGTCGTCCCTTTTGTTGTTTCTGGAATCTGCGTCTTGTAGTTCAGTTCACTTCTCCATTCGCCCCTTCCTGGTCATCTCACTTCTTCCTGGTTAATTCTGCCCCTTTCTGGTTATTCTGCTCCTTTCCTGGTCATCGTGTTCCTTTCCTGGTCACTTTGCTCCACGTCCTGGGTACCAATTTGTAGTAACATATTTGTTTACGTAATATGTTTTTACGTAAATTATTAGAACTTGAAGATCTTATATTGTGCTGCTTTTGTTTTGTTTGGTTACATAATTTTAACTGCCCCACGCTGGGCGCCAACTTGTAGTGGTCTAATGTAATTTATTTAACATTATTGTAGCCCCACGTTGTGGTAGCCAATTTGTAACGGTATTACTTATAAATGTTTGTACTTGTGTAATGTTTGTGTATGTGTGTTTACTTCATGTGAAGCCATCTTGTGACGTCATTCATTTGTTCGGTTTGTAGCTCCATCTAGTGTTAGCAATTTGTGGTAGTATTAGTGTTTGAAAGAATTTTTGAAGTTTTGTTTGCTGTCCTCCGGCTAGCTATTATTTTCTCGGTCGAACATGTCTCTTGATCAGAGTGTAAACGGAAAGGAATCTTTTATCCAAATATAACACTGATGAAGAAATTTGTTTTACACATTTATTGTCAAACACGTTAACTATCACATTTATACATTGATCTTGATACTCGCCAAACTGAAACTGTTATAATAACTTCTTACTGATCACTTTTAATCCACGTATTTCAACTTTTTGTATAATTAACTTTACCATACTTTAGATCTTTCATAATTCTGCTGCGCGTAACTTTTAAATCTATATCCGATGTATGCCGTACTAATACTTTCGACGAATTGACTGACTGAAGACGACGTGTAGTGTACATAGATTTTTGATGAACTGAACGACTGAAGAGGATGTGTAATGTATTGAGATTTTCGATGAACTGAAAGACTGACGGACGTTACCTCAAACCTAGCCTCTATTTATACTCCCACTCCCCGATATGCCTAAAGATTATAACTGAACTGCAATTGGCTAATAAAACGCGCCAACATTAGCGTCTATTTTAATATCCAATGAAAATTATGAATACATATGCTCTAGGGAAATATTCCAGAAGGTTCTCAACGGAAAAACGCGCCAACATTATGTAACTTCCTCGCTCACCCCCTCGCTGCATTATTGCGCGCTATTATTGACAGTTTCAGTAAGGTCGTATAAACTTACTTATCAACAATAATTACAGTCAAGAAACATCTCAAATCAATGTCACATAAAAATGCATATTCATATTACAATCATTATTTACATTTAAGTAATTTGTGATACAAATTTGTGATACAAATTACTGCATCAACGTTAAGGACCCCGTGTCGCCCTTCGGGCCTCTCCCCTTATTCTTCCCCCAAGGAATCACGTTGGAAGCATAAAGCCTACTTGTGATGTTCTGCACCTGTTCCGGGGGCCCCTCCGTGATACGTACCTTTACCTTTATTAGAAGGCGGAAAAATGTATGTTTAGCAATTGGTAATGTACAATAAATACTTCATAATTTAATTAAATCAATAATATACAGATATCTGAGTTACATTGTCATTTCTATTGCATTGAAAGCTGTACATTTTTAAAACAATACCCGTTCTTAGCGTATGACAGATCCTCGAAAAAATTCTGATCCATAGTTTTGAGCTTTCCTTGTGTTTCATTAAATTACAGGTTGTTTAACATGATGTTTTAAATATCCTTTCAGCTCTAATGTTATATCTAATAGTTTCGACGCTTGTGCTGAAGCATTCTATGCGAAATTCCGCTACAAAAGATGCTTATTATAATGAAGTTCATTATATATATTTTAGACATATTGCCACTGTTTATAATTGGCATATACTGGGTTATTCAAAAAGAAGAAACAGATTTTAAATACTCATTTTTAATGAAGGGTAATAGATTAGTGACACATACGACACGTCATTGAATAGAGGAAAGTTCAAAGTTTTAAGCCTCACCTATTAGTTCCACCCAGTGCTTATAGCGGCGCTGGGTTTGTTTACGAGAAAATGGCGACGCCACAGGAAAACTAGAACTGCTATGGTTTTACAGAACTTCATCATCGTATCTTTTCTCACTTTATTTTTTAAACTTCTTTTAATTGTTCTGCATATTTTAGAAAAACCTTCTATTTTAGTTCCAATATCTGCTTCTTTAATATATGATACTGAAGATCCCAAAAATTTAAATGTGTTAACTTGTTCAATTGTATTATTATCTAATACAAGTTTACATCTCAACGGATGGGTTCCGTGAAAAGACATGGATTTAGTTTTACTTTTTGATATATCTAAGTTTTAATTAAAAACTATTTAATGTAGCTCTTTGTAGCATATCTTATTGTCAGAAATGATTACTTGGTCATCAGCATATAGGAGTGTCATTACGAAATTTTTCCTACCATAATCAGAAGTTATATTTAAAATATTCAGCCACTGTTTCCATTCACAGATTGCGTTGTATAAATATAAGCTAAAAAATCTGATGTGTTACACTCACATGACTTTCTCTACACTTGTACAAAATATTTTTACAAACGCTTATTCTCCATATGATTCATGTTAATGGAGATATCGAGATGTCAATCTTATTGATAATTTTCTTGTAGATGCAAGGGGAATATGGTAGGTTTTAAGCGATAGTCAAATATTTTAACTCTGGTTGCTATGTGGCGCATTCCATTCTCTTTGCATGTCCAGGACATAAAAAAATCTGATGTGTTACACTCACATGACTTTCTCTACTCTTGTACAATCTATTTTTACAAACGCCTATTCTCCATATGCTTTATGTTAATCGAGATATCGAGATGTCAATCTTATTGCTAATTTTCTTGTAGATGCAAGGGGAATATGGTAGCTTTTAAGCGATGGTCAAATATTTTAACGCTGGTTGCTATGTGTCGAATTCCATTCTCTTTGCAAGTCCAGGACATAAAAAAATGAATAACGAATTTGAGAAAAAGTATAAGTATTGGAAAATTTAAGGGAATAACAAGCAATATCTCGAAAACGGTTCACTCAACAAAAGAAATGTATATAACATAAGTTGTGTATTTTAACGAGATCAACATTTTTTGTGTAGTAAAATTTTGTCTATCTCTTATGGTTTACCAGTTATGCAAAAGTCGTTCACAATGAAGAATACTTTTGGAGACATTCCCAGAAAATTCGAGATATACATTTCATTTCTCATGGCATTATCTTAAACATATGATATTTTAAACAAAATCGTTAGAGCCATTTTTGAGAAAATTAAAATTTTCGAAAAATGTTCCATGTAAAGGGTAGTCTGGGGTGGGGGGATTTTCTTGAAAACCTTCGTGTCGCATCTCTGGAAGATACTGAACCTAAATACCAAGTTTGGTGTTTATCCGACTGTTCGTTTTTGAGTTATGCTGTTCACACACACACAGACACACACACACACAGACACACAGACACACACACGGACATGTTTCCAAAAATGCTTTTTTTGGATTCAGGAGGTCTCAAAACATGTATTTCCGGTGAAATCTCGGTATCGAATTTTTGGGTGGAATGCAATACTTCCCCTACTTACTATACGTAGTAGAGAAAGTAAAAATGAATAACGAATTTGAGAAAAAGTATAAGTATTGGAAAATTTAAGGAAATAACAAGCAATATCTCGAAAACGGTTCACTCAACAAAAAAAATGTATATGATATAAGTTGTGTATTTTAACGCGATCTACATTTTTTGTCTAGTAAAATTTTGTCTATCTCTTATGGTTTACCAGTTATACAAAAGTCGTTCATAATGAAGAATACTTTTGGAGACATTCCCAGAAATTTCGAGATATACATTTCATTTTTCATGACATTATCTTAAACATATGATATTTTCATCAAAATCGTTAGAGCCATTTTTGAGAAAATTAAAATTTTCGAAAAATGTTCCATGTAAAGGGTAGTCTGGGGTGGGGGGATTTTCTTGAAAACCTTCGTGTCGCATCTCTGGAAGATAGTGAACGTAAATACCAAGTTTGGCGTTTATCCGACTGTTAGTTTTTGAGTTATGCTGTTCACAGACACACACACACACACACACACACACACAGACACACTCACACACACACACACACACACACACACACAGACACACACACGGACATGTTTCCAAAAATGCTTTTTTTGTTTTCAGGAGGTCTCAAAACATGTATTTCCGGTGAAATCTCGGTATCGAATTTTTGGGTGGAATGCAATACTTCCCCTACTTACTATACGTAGTAGAGAAAGTAAAAATGAATAACGAATTTGAGAAAAAGTATAAGTATTGGAAAATTTAAGGAAATAACAAGCAATATCTCGAAAACGGTTCACTCAACAAAAGAAATGTATATGACATAAGTTGTGTATTTTAACGCGATCTACATTTTTTGTGTAGTAAAATTTTGTCTATCGCTTATGGTTTACCAGTTATGCAAAAGTCGTGCACAATGAAGAATACTTTTGGAGACATTCCCAGAAAATTCGAGATATACATTTCATTTCTCATGACATTATCTTAAACATATGATATTTTCATCAAAATCGTTAGAGCCATTTTTGAGAAAATTGAAATTTTCGAAAAATCTTCCATGTAAAGGGTAGTCTGGGGTGGGGGGATTTTCTTGAAAACCTTCGTGTCGCATCTCTGGAAGATACTGAACGTAAATACCAAGTTTGGCGTTTATCCGACTGTTAGTTTTTGAGTTATGCTGTTCACAGACACACACACACACACACACAGACACACACACACACACACACACACACACACACACAGACACACACACGGACATGTTTCCAAAAATGCTTTTTTTGTTTTCAGGAGGTCTCAAAACATGTATTTCCGGTGAAATCTCGGTATCGAATTTTTGGGTGGAATGCAATACTTCCCCTACTTACTATACGTAGTAGAGAAAGTAAAAATGAATAACGAATTGGAGAAAAAGTATAAGTATTGGAAAATTTAAGGCAATAACAAGCAATATCTCGCAAACGGTTCACTCAACAAAAGAAATGTATATAACATAAATTGTGTATTTTAACGCGATCTACATTTTTTGTGTAGTAAAATTTTGTCTATCTCTTATGGTTTACCAGTTATGAAAAAGTCGTTCATAATGAAGAATACTTTTGGAGACATTCCCAGAAAATTCGAGATATACATTTTAATTATCATGACAATATCTTAAACATATGATATTTTAATCAAAATCGTTAGAGCCGTTTTTGAGAAAATTAAAATTTTCGAAAAATGTTCCATGTAAAGGGTAGTCTGGGGTGGGGGGATTTTCTTGAAAACCTTCGTGTCGCATCTCTGGAAGATACTGAACCTAAATACCAAGTTTGGTGTTTATCCGACTCTTCGTTTTTGAGTTATGCTGTTCACAGCCACACAGACAGACACACAGACACACAGACAGACACACACACGGACATGTTTCCAAAAATGCTTTTTTTGGATTCAGTGAGTCTCAAAACATGTATTTCCGGTGAAATCCCGGTATCGAAATTTTGGGTGGAATACAATACTTCCCCTACTTACTATACGTAGTAGAGAAAGTAAAAAGTGGTTGATGTACTACACCCTTGTCTTACACCGATATTATAACTGCTGTCTTAAAATTCCCATTTTTTTGTTTAATACATACCTTTGAACTCTTATATACTTCTTTAAAAATCTCCACAATATGATTTGTATTTCTCTATTAGTCATTATCTCCCATAATTTACTTCTCTTTACTCTGTCAAATGCCTTTATAAAATCTATAAATATTATATACGTTGGGGAATTAAACTCTCTCCTCTTTTCTATTATTTGTTTAATTATAAACACACTGCCGTTTGTGAAAATTGCAACACCAAGAAATAACTTTCCCGGATAACTCCAAACTTGGTGGAAGTGTAGAAGAGTGTGCAAGCAATAAGTGATTAGGTTTGCAAAGAGATGGGATACACGTAGGCCGAGCAGAGCCCTCTGCGCCCAGTGTAGTTAGTGCAGAGCTGTCAAACAAGGTGGAAACAATAAAGTGAGTGCCAGTATGCCTCGTCGACGTCAAAGGGAGTCATATCGGCATGTGAGTGAGTTCGAACGAGGCAGAAATATCGGTCTCCGGGAAGCGGGTTTGTCATACCGTGACATTTCGGCTCGTGCAGGGCATGCTGCTACGACAGTGATGCATGTTGTGGAAGCAGTGGATAGATGAAGGTCGTGTGCAGTGAAGAGCGGGTACTGGACCAGGAACATGACCACAGCACGGGATAACCGTCATCTTGTCCGCATGGCCATAACGGACCATACAGCTTCATCCACAGTGTTGGCTGGACGCTGGAGCACTACAACAGTTATGAACTTGTCTGCATCAACGGTTAGTCGCCGTCTGCTGCAGATTGGACTGGTTGCATGCATGCCATTATGTCGGCTTCCATTGTCCAGAAACCACAAGCTCCTCCGACTGTAATGGGCACGTGAACAAATGGCAAAAGTAGCCTTTTCGGACGAGTCCCGCTTCAACGTGTCCTACAGTGATGGCCGCATACGTGTCCGGCAGTACCGTGGGGAGCGTAACCTGGAGGGCCGCATTGTTGAGCAGCATAGCAGACAAACACCAGGTGTGATTGCTTGGGGCGCCATTGGTTACAACAACCGATCTCGTCTCCTACGAATTGAGGGCACTTTGAACAGCAATCGGTACCTAACGGTGGTTGTAGAGCCTGAGGTACTCCCCCTGCTTCAGGCATCTCCACAGGGCACATTTCAACAGGACAATGCCCGGCCACATATTGCCAGGAATTTATTCAGAACCTTTTTGATTCAATGCCACTTCTAATTGCAGCGCATGTAGGCCACACCAAATACTGAATATTAGATCTCAAAGGTCATGTATAAATTTGAAATGTTTTTCATTTGTTACTTTTCATGTACCTAATACCTGTGGTATTAAATTCAGGCGTTTCCTTCTTGGTGTTCCAATTTTCATAAACGGCAGTGCATATTATCGGTGACCTTACAACCTTTCTATGACCTTCCTAACCTAAATCCTGCTGTTCTTCTAAACAAATGTATTTTAATTAAAGTCGTCAGAGAAATCTTTGAGGTGGGAAAAAAAGACTAAAAATGTTTCAGTAAAGTGTAGTTTGGAGTGTAGGATTTCTTGAAAATATTGGTACGCTGAACTCAAATATCAAGTTTGATATTTAATCCAGTTTTCGTTTTGTGTGCCTGCTGTTCATACACAAGAGCCGTTTTCTGAAAATGCTTTTGTTATATTTATTCATGGAACCTCAAAACGTGTATTACCAGTTAAATCTCTCTTTTGAATTTCTGGATGGAATGTCATACTTCCCCTACTTACGAGGGCTGTCCCAGAAGTACCCGAAAGAAAAGAAAGAAAAGTCAACAATTTTGGGAAAAAAACATCTTTATTTCTCTACATAGTCTCTTTTCAGCTCAATACACTTGTCCCAGCGATGTTCAATAGCCTCGATACCATGTTTATAGCGAGAGTTCTGCAAAATAACCATCAACTGTAAACTTCACCTCTTCATTGGTGGCAACTCATTTACCACCAAGCTATTTCTTCAACTTTGGAAACAGAAAATAATCAGAGGGGGCTAAATCTGGCGAATAGGGTGCATGAGGAAGCAATTCGAACTTTAACTCCTTGATTTCAGTCATGGCGATAATGGATGTGTGAACTGATGCATAGTCTTGATGAAACAGAACCTACTTTTTCGCTAAATACGGCCGTTTTGCTAGATTTCATCATTCAAACGTTGCAATAAGTTGCATAATATTTGCCATTGATTCATTTTCCTTTTTGAAGATAATCAATGAAACCTATTCCACACGCATCCCAAAATACTGACGCCATACCTTGCATGCAGATGGAACTGTCTTCGTCTTCTTTGGAGCCGATTCTCCCCTTCCAATCCAGTGTTTTGACTGTTCCTTCGTCCCAGGTGTGAAGTGATGGACCCTTGTTTCATCCATGGTTACAATCGATGCAAAAATTGAAGCGAAACATCGCCAAACACTCGACTGAAACATCCTCATGACGCTGCTTTTGTTCCATTATGAGTAAACGCGGCACCCATCTTGCGCAGAGCTTTCTCATGTCTAAATTTTCAGTTAGTATACGATGTACAGCAGTTTTTTAAAATGCCTACGATGTCTGCTAACTCGCGCACTTTCAGTCGACGGTCATCCAATACCATTTTGTGGATTTTCTTCACAATTTCTGGCGTGGTCACCTCATTTGGTCGACCACTGCGATGTTCGTCTTGGCAGCTCGTACGGCCTCGCTTAAACTCTGCCACCCAATATTTTACTGTTGTAAACGAAGGAGCAGACTCTCTAAGAGTAGAATCTAGCTCAGCTTTAATATTATTTGGACTAGGACCTTTCAAATGAAATTATTGAATCACATAACGATGACCAGTTTTATCCATCTTTACAAATTCGCTGATAGAGTTCACTATTAATGGCTGCCAAACAATTACTAAACAACGTAGCATCGTCAAACTTCAAACTTAAGCTTTATAAGGGTGGTACTTCCTACCATAGTCATTTGTGTGAAACAACAACCGCTATATATACATCAGGTCAAGTACTTCTGGGACTGCCCTCGTAGCATACTCGTAGAGAAAGTAAAGGTATTATGTAGTTAAATTCATATGCATGAAATGAAACTCTATAAAGCAAGATTGCTGTTGTTGCAGTATCCCCTCCACAACCTGCACTGCCTGCTGGCGTGTGTTATTATCAGGTAATAATTCTATTGCCTTTGGAGCAGCAAGAAAGTGCAATACACTTAGAGAATTAGAACAGCATTCCTCTCCGCATTCTTGTTTCCACCAGGCGAAAACGAACATAACATCTGGACTTTCTTCGACTTCCTTCTCAAAACAACAGTCCCATAGATTTCCATAAAAATATACAATATCTAAGAAATTACCATTTGTTTATATACAGGGAGAGCCAAAAGACTACGAACCGGCTGTGCGGTGTTTTTCCTGTCCGCGTTCTCAGCCGTCTGCCGCTATCATAAAAATCTGATGTGTTACACTCACATGACTTTCTCTACTCTTGTACAAACTATTTTTACAAACGCTTATCCTCCATCTACTTCATATTAATCGAGATAAACATTTGCAGACTCTATCTTATTGCTAATTTCCTTGTAGGTGTAAGGGCAATATAGAAATACAGTAGCCTTTAAGCATAGACATTACTGTTAATAACTGGTTGCTATGTGCAGCACCATTCTCTTGCCACAGTTTAATACTCTTTGCATATCCAAGACAAAGAAAAATGAATAACGAATTCCCATTTGAGAAAATAAGTGTTGAAAAATTTAAGGGAATAACAAGCAATATCTTGAAAATGGTTCACTCAAAAAAAAATGTATATGACATAAATTGTGCATTTTAACGCGATCTACATTTTTTGTGTAGTAAAATTTTGTCTATCTCTTATAGTTTACCAGTTATGCAAAAGTCGTACACAATGAAGAATACTTTTGGAGACATTCCCAGAAAATTCAAGATATACATTTTATTTGTCACGAAAATATCTTAAACAAATGATATTATAATCAAAATCGTTAGAGCCATTTTTGAGAAAATTAAAATTTTCGAAAAATGTTCCATGTAAAGGGTAATCTGGGGTGGGGGGATTTTCTTGAAAACCTTCGTGTCGCATCTCTGGAAGATACTGAACCTAAATACCAAGTTTGGTGTTTATCAGACTGTTTGTTTCTGAGTTATGCTGTTCACAGACACACACACGGATATGTTTCCAAAAATGCTTTTTTTTCGATTCAGGGGTCTCAAAAGATGCATTTCCGGTGAAATCTTGGTATCGAATTTTCGGGTGGAATACAATACTTTGAACGCGATGAAACCATACAACATTTTTAAAACTACTTTTAAAGGCTTTACTTAACAACTTTATGAAAGTGTGTTTGAGGACAGAATTATTAGTAGAGATTTATAGCCCCCTCGGTCCCCCGACCAAACCGCCTGCGATTTCTATCTCTGGGGTAACTTAAAACAAAGTGTACAAGACAAACCCACACATTCTGGAAGAATTAAAACAAAATATCCACCAGGAAATTGCCAGCATTTCTTAACGTTAACTATGGCGAGTGATGGATAGTTTCCTAAAGAGGTGCCAAAACTGTATTGACAACGACGGTGGCCAGTTTCATCATCTCGGATATGACTGATGCCACAAAAAGTGTATTTGAAATAAATTGTGAGATCAACATTTGTGTAGTACGTTTTCATCTGTCGCTGAACGTTTACCAGTTATACAAGATTGTAGCAAATTCCTTCCAAATGAAGAGGACTTCACAGCCTATTCCAAGACAATCCAAATAGTTTATTTGTCTTATAAATATCTTTAATATATCTGTTTTAATCAAAATTGTTAGAGTAATATCTGGGAAAGTAAAAAAGTTAGCATATAAAGGGTAGTTTGGGTTGGGGATTTTCTTAAAAAAATTCTTGTCGCATTTTTGGAAGGTATTAAAAGTAATTATCAAGTTTGGTATTTATCCAGCCTTTCGTTTTTGAGTTATGCTGTCCAAACTCACTAGGACGTTTTTACTTTCTCTACTACGTATAGTAAGTAGGGGAGGTATTGTATTCCACAAAAATTCGATACCGAGATTTCACCGGAAATACATGTTTTGGGACCCCCTGAATCCAAAAAAAGTATTTTTGGAAACATGTCTGTATGTGTGTGTGTGTGTGTGTGTGTGTGTTTGTCTGTCTGTGTGTCTATGAACAGCATAACTCAGAAACGAATAGTCGGATAAACACCAAACTTAGTATTTAGGTTCAGTATCTTCCAGAGATGCGACACCAAGGTTTTCAAGAAAATCCCCCACCCCAGATTACCCTTTACATGGAACATTTTTCTTCATTGTGAACGACTTTTGCATAACTGGTAAACCATAAGAGATAGACAACATTTTACTACACCAGAAGTGTAGATCGCGTTAAAATACACAATTTATGTCATATACATTTTTTACTTTCTCTACTACGTATAGTAAGTAGGGGAAGTATTGCATTCCACCCAAAAATTCGATACCGAGATTTCACCGGAAATACATGTTTTGAGACTTCCTGAATCCAAAAAAAGCATTTTTGGAAACATGTCCGTGTGTGTGTCTGTGTGTGTGTCTGTGTGTGTGTCTGTGTGTGTGTCTGTGTGTGTGTGTGTCTGTGAACAGCATAACTCAAAAACGAACAGTCGGATAAGCACCAAACTTGGTATTTAGGTTCAGTATCTTCCAGAGATGCGACACGAAGGTTTTCAAGAAAATCCCCCCACCCCAGATTACCCTTTACATGGAAGATTTTTCGAAAATTTTAATTTTCTCAAAAATGGCTCTAACGATTTTGATTAAAATATCATATGTTTAAGATAATGTCATGAGAAATGAAATGTATATCTCGAATTTTCTGGGAATGTCTCCAGAAGTATTCTTCATTGTGAACGACTTTTGCATAACTGGTAAACCATAAGAGATAGACAAAATTTTACTACACAAAAAATGTAGATCGTGTTAAAATACACAACTTATGTCATATACATTTCTTTTGTTGAGTGAACCGTTTTCGAGATATTGCTTGTTATTCCCTTAAATTTTCCAATACTTATACTTTTTCTCACATTCGTTATTCATTTTTTTTATATCCTGGACATGCAAAGAGAATGGAATGCGCCACATAGCAACCAGCGTTAAAATATTTGACTATCGCTTAAAAGCTACCATATTTCCCTTGCATCTACAAGAAAATTACCAATAAGATTGACATCTCGATATCTCGATTAACATGAACCATATGGAGAATAAGCGTTTGTAAAATTAGATTGTACAAGAGTAGAGAAAGTCATGTGAGTGTAACACATCAGATTTTTTTGTTGAGTGAACCATTTTCGAGATATGGCTTGTTATTCCCTTAAATTTTCCAATATTTTTTCTCTAATGGAAATTCGTTATTCATTTTTTTTGTCTTGTATATGCAAAGAGTATTAATCTGTGGCAAAGAGAATCGTGCTGCACCTAGCATCCAGCTATTAAGAGATATGTCTATGCTTAAAGGCTACTGTATTTCTATATTGCTCTTGCAAACACAAAACAAGGGGAACATAGTACGCCTTAAGCGATAGTCAAATATTTTTAGAACTGGTCCTATGTGTAAAATGTAATTCTCTTTGCATGTCAAAAGATCGTTTCTGCAAGTGTTTATCTCAATTAATATGAAATAGATGGAGAATAAAGTTTGTAAATATAGTTTGTTCAAGAATAGAGATAGTCATGTGAGTGTAACACATCAGATTTTTGTAAAAAGGATTCTTTAGAGCCCGGGTACCTCAAAACATGTATATATTTGATTTTTGGGTGGAGTGCACTAATTTCACTACCCACATACATGGCAGAGAAACTAAAACTTATTGATAATTGTTTATATACCTGCCAAATATTACACTGCCTCAGAAATTGGTACTAAAATGATAGCAATTACTTTTACTTGGAGCATTATAGTCATAAATAATGTTGCGATTAAGTAAAGAAGATGGTTCAGTGTAGTGTAAGAGACGGTCACCTTGTATGGCAGCGTAGCTTATACTTCCGCTTTATGACTCAACTATCCCACCTATGGAAGACTGCATATATTCCGACTGCCAGTCCGTTCCACTCATAAAGCATGCAATGCTTTAAACCTGCGAAACAGGATAACTGTACTGAACATGTTTTCTTAATATTGTATTCGTTTATCTTCAAAGTATTATATTACTCGAAAAAATCTAATATACTCCGGATATAATGCTACATCATTTAATTCGTTTTATATCACTAATTTATCCAGAGTTGATACAAAATTCATGCAATCTTAGTATTATAAGTTGTGCGAAATAAATCATTAAATAGCCGATAAGAGAGAACGAGACTTCATATTGTGATTGGACTTGAAACCAAAGTTGGTAACGACGTAGTGTGCATAAAAATTTTATCGCACTAGTGCAATAAAATACAACTTAGTTCCAGGTGTCTAAAAATGTTACTCATTGCAGCAATGAAATAAAATACTTTCATTCATAAAATAATATGCCCACAGAGACGAAGTTTTGTAAGATTGTTTTAAGAGTTCCAAATATGCAAGCAAAATTTTTCTCGTGTACAATATTACTCTCCCTCAACTCTTTTCCCATAGTGCTCATATGCCACTTCACACTTTACTCTCGATTTGCGCAGCAAAATCGATACAACGGTCGAGGCTGCTACTTCAAAATCTGAAAGGATAGTTTCTTCAGAATTAGTGATGGGACGATATATCGATACTCGATACCGATACTAATTTTTGAGCACCGATCGATATCTTGTAAATCGATAGCTTGTTTAACTGAATTATGTTTTTATTAGTAGTTTTCTGTGTATAAACGCATGTAACCAGTTTTGTATTGTCTGATAATTCCGAAGTTGTTCCTGTTTGACATTCACCAATTGGTAGCAATTTTTACTTTCTCTACTACGTATAGTAAGTAGGGGAAGTATTGCATTCCACCCAAAAATTCGATACCGAGATTTCACCAGAAATACATGTTTTGAGACCCCCTGAATCCAAAAAAAGCATTTTTGGAAACATGTCCGTGTGTGTGTCTGTCTGTGTGTGTGTCTGTCTGTGTGTGTGTCTGTTGTGTGTCTGTCTGTGAACAGCATAACTCAGAAACGAACAGTCGGATAAACACCAAACTTGGTATTTAGGTTCAGTATCTTCCAAGGATGCGACACGAAGGTTTTCAAGAAAATCCCCCCACCCCAGATTACCCTTTACGTGGAACATTTTTCGAAAATTTTAATTTTCTCAAAAATGGCTCTAACGATTTTGATTAAAATATCATATGTTTAAGATATTTTCATAACAAATAAAATGTATATCTTGAATTTCCTGGGAATGTCTCCAAAAGTATTCTTCATTGTGAACGACTTTTGCATAACTGGTAAACCATAAGAGATAGACAAAATTTTACTACTCAAAAATGTAGATCGCGTTAAAATACACAATTTATGTAATATACATTTTTTATGTTGAGTGAACCATTTTCGAGATATTGCTTGTTATTCCCTTAAATTTTTCAATACTTATTTTCTCAAATGGGAATTCGTTATTCATTTTTTTGTCTTTTATATGCAAAGAGTTATAATCTGTGGCAAAGGGAATGACGCTGCACCTAGCAACCAGCTATTAAGAGATATGTATGTGCTTAAAGGCTACTGTTTTTACTTTCTCTACTACGTATAGTAAGTAGGGGAAGTATTGTATTCCACCCAAAAATTCGATACCGAGATTTCACCGGAAATGTATGTTTTGAGACACCCTGAATCCAAAAAAAGCATTTTTGGAAACATGTCCGTGTGTGTGTCTGTGTGTGTGTCTGTCTGTGATCAGCATAACTCAGAAACGAACAGTCGGATGAACACCAAACTTGGTATTTAGGTTCAGTATCTTCCAGAGATGCGACACGAAGGTTTTCAAGAAAATCCCCCCACCCCAGAGTACCCTTTACATGGAACATTTTTCGAATTTTTTAATTTTCTCAAAAATGGCTCTAACGATTTTGATTAAAATATCATATGTTTAAGATATTTTTATGACAAATAAAATGTATATCTTGAATTTCCTGGGAATGTCTCCAAAAGTATTCTTTATTGTAAACCACTTTTGCATAACTGATAAATCATAAGAGATAGACAAAATTTTACTACACAAAAATGTAGATCGCGTTAAAATGCACAATTTATGTCATATACATTTTTTTTGTTGAGTGAACCATTTTCGAGATATTGCTTGCTATTCCCTTAAATTTTTCAATAATTTTCTCAAATGGGAATTCGTTATTCATTTTTTTGTCTTGGATATGCAAAGAGTTATAATCTGTGGCAAAGGGAATGGTGCTGCACCTAGCAACCAGCTATTAAGAGATATGTGTATGCTTAAAGGCTACTGTATTTCTTTATTGCCCTTGTAAATATATATTCCCCTTATATCTACAAGAAAATTAGCAATAAGATAGAGTCTGCAAATGTTTATCTCGATTAACATGAAGTAGATGGAGAACAAGCGTTTGTAAAAATAGTTTGTACAAGAGTAGAGAAAGTCATGTGAGTGTAACACATCAGATTTTTTAACTTGATAATGTCACAGGTTATAATATATCCCTTATTCTCAGGGCTAATAACAGTAATAATACGAGGCATATTCCAAAACTAAGGTCCGGTGAACAACATTTAACGGATGATAGATCTGAATGACGTTTCACGCCTGCATCGCTGTCTACCGACTCCTGAGGAACCTACCCCAGTGTTGGTGTGACGCAATAGGTAGCTCGCAATGGCCGCCATAGTTGAGGATCCCGACAGTTGTGAAGTGCGCGGTGTGATTAGATTTTTGCTGGCAAAAGGATCGTCAGCTGCGGACATCCATCGTGAGTTATGCTTCGTGTATGGACCGGACATGAGTGACAAACAGGTTCGACACTGGTGTCGAGAATTTCGAAATGGCCGCACAAATGTTGCACGATGAAAAGTGGAGTGGTAGGCCCAGTATTCACACCGAGGACATCGTTGAGCAAGTGAACCAGAAACTTCGAAGCGATCGACGTTTGGGGATTAGTGGCTGACTGATGAATTCCCAAATGTTGCTCGAAGCTCACTTTACAGGATTGCCCTGAACAGCTTGAATATGGGAAAATTTGTACGAGGTGGGAGCCAAAACTGCTCACCGGTCAGCACAAAGAGCAACGAATGCGTAGTGCACGACAGTTTTTGGAGCGCTATAGACAAGATTGAGATGGTTTGTTTTCCCACATTGTTACAGGCGACGAGACATGGATAGCGTACACTAACGCAGAATCGAAACAACAGTCAATGCAGTGGCGCAGTTCCGGTTCACCCAAACCAGAAAAGTTTAAGCACGAATCGCAACCGTATTTTTTGGGACGAAAAGGGCGTCCTTTTGATTGATTTCATGGACTGTGGGTAAACAATTGCAGCTGACGTTTACTGAGACGTGCGATCCAAAATCGACACCGCGGGAAACTGTTGTCTGGCATCATCTGCACGACAACTCACGCCCGTACACCGCTGCCAAAACTAAAGAGAATATTCAAGATTATCGTTGGGAACTCTTTGACCACCCTCCCTACAGCTCCGATCTGGCACCAAGCGACTGTTTCCTCTTCTTCCATTCAAACCGAGATGAACTCAAGACGAGCGTTACCAACTGGTTCAAGTACCAAGTGGCAGACTTCTATGCCGAGGGGTTAAAGAAGCTGGTGCAGCGTTTCAGCAAGTGTATAGATATGAACGGCGATTATGTGGACAAGTAAAGTATATATGTAGGCACATATTACTGTAAATAAAAACCTTGTCTCATGAGCGATGTTGTTATTATGACCAAACGGACCTTAGCTTTAGAATACGCCTCATAATAATAACAAAATAATTTATTTGCTTCCCATTTATGTTAACCACGTTTGTTGCTGAAAACCTTCTTTTAAAGAATTTTCTATCCGTATTGTAGAAATTAATCGTACTGTATACCTGTAAGCTATGCTCGTGACCCGAATTTGATTTTATAAACACAAACTAACACATGGAAGGAAAGAACAAATATTTCCATGTGCTGTATTATCTCACGTCTTAAGTTCTGATTTGTTTCTGTTGGATTCACACATTTTGGTCACCGGAGTAGTAAAGTGAAAGTGAGTCACCAAGCCAGGCTGTTGCAGAAACGTGATTTAGTGCGCCAGCTAAATCAGCTTCATTCACAACTCAGTTAACGCTGCATGTTACTTGAGTACCTCTACTTCCCCCATTGTTTTGCATGTTTTCATTTAGACACAAGAGTATATGGGACGTTGCACTAATTCACCCATAGGAGACGCAGTCGAGGTCTATCAAGAACTATAGCCCAGCAATTCTTTGGGAACACGTATGTGGACACTATTTATATTTTGAGCCTTGGCAACGCTGAACGTTGTAGGCGCCATCTGACGTTTCCAATGGAAAGTTTGACATTTTTTACCATAATCTACTTCAAACATTTTGTTA
Source organism: Deroplatys truncata (assembly GCA_030765065.1). NCBI lineage: Eukaryota > Metazoa > Arthropoda > Insecta > Mantodea > Mantidae > Deroplatys > Deroplatys truncata. The sequence continues at coordinate 64,709,616 of CM060989.1, read as the reverse complement.
ATAGAGCGTCATTTGTTTTGTTTACACTAACTTGAAAATTGTGTGTCAACAAAAACATGGAATTAACTCGTGAAAATGTTCGTGCAATGATTTATTACGACTTTCGACGTGGATTATCAAGACAAGAGTGCATCGATCAACTAACTTCCACATTTGGCGACGAAGCTCCATCCTTTGCCACTGTGAAACGCTGGTATAACGAATTTAATCGTGGCCGCCGTTCGCTCCATGATGAAGTTCGTAAAGGTCGTCCAAAATCAGTTGTTGTGCCAGAAAACATTGATGCTGCGCAAAAACTAATAATGAAAGATCGTCATGCGACATATTGTGAGATTGAGGCAACTCTAGGCATTAGTTCCACCAGCATATATAAAATATTGCAAGATTATTTAGCCGTGAAAAAAGTTTGCTCTCGTTGGATCCCACATAATTTGACGCAATCTCAAAAAGATGCTCGTGTCGATTGGTGTACAAAAGTGCACAAAAAATATAATGGCGGTGCCTCAAAAGACGTGCATAAGATTATAATCATGGATCTATGCGTATGAGCCGGAACGTAAACAGCAGTCGACTGTATGAGCGTTTCAAGATGAAGCAAATCCAACAAAAGTTGTCGCACTTGAAGCACTTCGAAGAAAATGGTCACCTGCATTTTCAGCAAAACTGGCATGTGGCAACAGTGCCTTTAGAGGAACGTAAAACGGTCAATGCCGAACGGTACACAACCATTTGTTTGCCGGAAGTCTTCGGTGAAGTAAGGAAAACCAACAAGAACAGTAGGATCGTTCTTCAAGACAATGCGAGCGCACACACATCTCGTCTAACAACAGAGTATTTGAAGGCTCAAAAAATCGGGTCATCCGTCATACAGTCCTAATTTGGCACCCAATGACTTCTTTTTGTTCCCAAACATCAAGAATAAATTGCGTGGACACGATTTTCGTTGGCAGAAGAAGCCGTTGATGCCTTCAAAATCCATGTTTCGGAGGTGTCTGAAGAAGACTGGAATAAATGCTTTGACAAATGGTTCAAACGGATGCAAAAGCGTATTGATCATAAAGGAGAATATTTTGAAAAACAATAAAGCAGTTTTCAATCAGAAATCACTTTGTTTTAATTATTAGGCTCAAAATATAAATAGTGCCCCTCATACGAGGTATTCAGTGAAGTCTCGTCTCAAATATCGAAGGTTTATTTCAAAGTATTAGACAACTTCGATACCGCCGAGTATCGGGGTGTCGACGGTATCGAGGTCCCATCCCTATTCAGAATCATTCATTATTCAGAACGTATTAGCCGATTTTTTTATTCCAGATAATCAATACCTTTCTATTGTTATCATAAACAAATTAATATCGTTACATTAATTCTTTTGTTTCTAGACCAACGGAATAATGTTAACTACGCTTTGGTTTAAATTGAATCACAGAGTATCACAATGTTTATTGAATGATGATGCTGTCATTTATAAATCAACCATTGTATCTTGAATGCAGATAAATTAGATAAGTAGCTGTTATTAAATGCTCGCCGATAAAATATTTTTTACAACTAGGGGAATATAAGAATAATTACCGTCCTCATGTAATTACACAACTCGACTTACGCATCGTTCTTGCAAAAGATTCAAGGGGTGATAGCCTACTAGTTGTCTAAATAACTCGACCATGCCAAAATGTAGTATTTATACGACTGGTAGCAGTACTTTAAAGTATTGCTATTCGACCAATCAGAAGTGGCCACGTAACATTGTGAATGAGCAAGTATCGATTATTCTGCGTAGTACGTCTCACAACGCTAGCAACTTTGTTTGACACAGGTGCTACAGATCATTGTATTGTAACCATAGATAAAGGAATAACGATTGCAACACATCACTCAAACCAGAAACGAATACTTATGTAATCTTTAATTTAGATACATGGTCGAGCATAAACAGTCGTTTGAAACTTGACTATAATGGTGATAATAACGCTCGTATGATAATTATTAACCGAGCGAGCGAAGCGTTGCATAATATACTATTAATTTACAAGTAGTTTAAAATATAAATTTTGCGCGCAAACAAAGATTGTATTGCCTTTTAAATTTTCAAATCAAAGGTAGTGGGTTTTCCCTGCTAACCACAGCACAACGTGTTAATTAGCACTTCAGGGAATATTGCGAATTAGCTGCACACCGTCTGTTTACTGCGTTTCAACCAGATGAGCGGGTGATGCATGGGGTGTGCTGTCTGGAGTGAAAAATATTCCTCGTTATCGACAAAAAAACATCGCTGTTTAAGGGCAATTAGTAATGTGTCATTACGCTTGAGCGACTTTCGTTCAGGAGGAATCCATCCGCCCAGTTAAAACACCAGTGAACGTGCAGTGCTCTCTAAGCAAACAAGAAAAACGAGGTGCAAATAGATTAGTAGAAACACACGGCGTTACCGAGGCTTTGACAGTTTTGGTAAAACATCAATGTTCCAGATATTTATTTGTTTACACTTACAATATTACTGGTATTAAATTCTTTTAATTGGGTCACCTGACGTTCATTATGCCAAATTGCTTCCCATCCAACATTTTCAAAATCTTTTCCCCAATAGGGGTAGCCTTTCGTATTACCAATATTAAAAGAATGAAGACGCAACTTTTATATTTTTATTGTTTAGAAAAGAGCCCATTCGTACTGAGCATACATACATAATACATACATAGCCACACACACACAATCATATATAGAGCCTTTGTTTCGACGCGTGGCCGCCTTATGGGGAATTGCTTGTCCTGCACTGCGCTGCTTCTAACTGGTTCTGTTCTCTCTCCACTTCCCCTCCTCTCCGTGTGCCAGCTAATCAGTTTATACAACCTCTGTGCTGTATAGAGGTTGACGGCAACATTTGTCCTTTTATTATTGAGAAAACAGACCCATTCGTGCCGAGAATCCTCGAAATTGCCCCCCGTTGAACATTTTCCACCCTTCTTCCTTTGGGTTGGTTTTCTGTGGTATCACCCCACGGCTTTTTTACTCTTGCCATAAAGAATATGTGTGCCAAATTTAGTCGAAATTGGTGCAAGAGGCTAGGAGCCTATAAGCGCGCGCGCGTGCGCGCGCGCACACACACACACACACAATCATATACAGAGCCCTCATTTCGCCGCGTGGCCATATTACGGGGAATCGCTTGTTCTACACTGCACTGCTTCTAACCGGTTCTATTCTCTCTCCACTTTCCCTCTTCCTCCGTGTGCCAGCTAATCAATTTATACAAAATCTTTGCTGTACAGAGGTTGATATGTCGTTAGAACACATGTTTCAGTGTTAGTGCTGTTATAATGAAGTCTGTATATTTTAATACAATCTTCATGTATGATTCCTATGTGACCACAAACTGTTGTAGAGAACTGAGACGGTGATATATCACAGAGAAACGGTTCGTAATGTTGCGAACAGATTTAGGAAACGGGATCTATTCTTGATAAGAAACCGAAAGTAAATCTTTTTGGTTTAGAGGCGTGTTATAAAGTTCCCACTCGAAGGCATTACACAGCAGTTTGTAGTCAACAACATCCTTGCTTTCGCTTTGTTTTATCTCTTCCCCTCTTCCCAACTTAGAACACATGTTTCTTACGTGACGTGTTACACATGTGTCATATAGTATGAACTGCTGGAAGCGTTATTCAAATGAGAATATCTAGTTTGCTGTGATATGTCGCATTATCACATTCCGTTGCAAGATATCATCTAATGCGTATATTAAGTTTTTAACACTCCTTGATTACGTCAGATATATTAAGGCAGAATGACATTTTCTTCATATGCTAAATTGTGAACGGAGGTTCAATGAACATGCGCAGAAGGTAAGTGGACCCTTATCTCATAATAAAAAATCTGATGTGTTACACTCACATGACTTTCTCTACTCTTGTACAAACTTATTCTCCATATGCTTCATGTTAATAGAGATGTCAATCTTATTGCTAATTTTCTTGTAGATGCAAAGAGAATATGGTAGGTTTTAAGCGATAGTCAAATATTTTAACGCTGGTTGCTATGTGACGCATTCCATTCTCTTTGCATGTCCAGGACATAAAAAAAATGAATAACGAATTTGAGAAAAAGTATAAGTATTGGAAAATTTAAGGGAATAACAAGCAATATCTCACAAACGGTTCACTCAACAAAAGAAATGTATATGACATAAATTGTGTATTTTAACACGATCTACATTTTTCGTGTAGTAAAATTTTGTCTATCTCTTATGGTTTACCAGTTATGCAAAAGTCGTTCACAATGAAGAATACGTTTGGAGACATTCCCAGAAAATTCGACATATACATTTCATTTCTCATGACATTATCTTAAACATATGATATTTTCATCAAAATCGTTAGAGCCATTTTTGAGAAAATTAAAATTTTCGAAAAATCTTCCATATAATGGGTAGTCTGGAGTGGGGGGATTTTCTTGAAAACCTTCGTGTCGCATCTCTGGAAGATACTGAACCTAAATACCAAGTTTGGTGCTTATCCGACTGTTCGTTTTTGAGTTATGCTGTTCACAGACACACAGGCAGACAGACACACAGACAGACAAAAACACGGACATGTTTCCAAAAATGCTTTTTTTGGATTCAGGAGGTCTCAAAACATGTATTTCCGGTGAAATCTCGGTATCGAATTTTTGGGTGGAATGCAATACTTCCCCTACTTACTATACGTAGTAGAGAAAGTAAAAATGAATAACGAATTCCCATTTGAGAAAAGTATTGAAAAATTTGAGGGAATAACAAGTAATATCTCGAAAATGGTTCACTCAACAAAAAAAATGCATACGACATAAATTGTGTATTTTAACGCGATCTACATTTTTTGTGTAGTAAAATTTTGTCTATCTCTTATGGTTTACCAGTTATGCAAAAGTCGTTCACAATAAAGAATACTTTTGGAGACATTCCCAGGAAATTCAAGATATAAATTTTATTTGTCATAAAAATATCTTAAACATAATATATTTTAATCAATATCGTTAGAGCCATTTTTGAGAAAATTAAAATGTTCGAAAAATGTTCCATGTAAAGGGTACTCTGGGGTGGAGGGATTTTCTTGAAAACCTTCGTATCGCATCCTTGGAAGATACTGAACCCAAATACCAAGTTTGGTGTTTATCCGACTGTTCGTTTCTGAGTTATGCTGTTCACAGACACACACACACACACACACACACACACACACACACACACACACACACACACAGACACACACACGGACATGTTTCCAAAAATGCTTTTTTGGATTCAGGGGGTCTCAAAACATGTATTTCCGGTGAAATCTCGGTATCGAAATTTTGGGTGGAATACAATACTTCCCCTACTTACTATACGTAGTAGAGAATAATAATAAAGTTTTCTGATATTGTTAATGTATAAATCACTTAAAATTACGTCAGAAATGCTTATTAACAGTAATTTGTGTAACACCATTCGCGGAATATACAGAATTTCTTAGCATGCGAGATAATATTGTATTCTATTGTAATAGTCTCCTAGAATGTTCGGTTCTTATATGTGCAGGTAATTTATTGAAAAGTTGTGCTTTAGGATTTCTATTCATTGCTTTGAAGGAAAAGGAAGTAAGTCCTAATGTTATAACCACGAATTTCACTCTTAGGTTTATGATATAACTTTGTGATACGAGAAATATCCGATAAATAAAGAAATCAACAACTATAAAGGAGGGGAGAAGGTTCGTCTCGTTCATGTTCTCTGTTCTTTTAAGTTGATAAAGTGATTAAACGTTGCTAAAAGCGCTTAAGAAGTTGTTCTTGGAAAATTGTAAACAGTTTTGAAAGTTATCAAGAAAATTAATGCCACTGGATATAATTTAGTTACATGCTTACTTTAATTTTTATTCAGATCAGCACTTAGGATTTGAGGTTGCAGATGTTTATATAAATACAGTTTACAGTATCCTAAAGTTGCTAACATTAGTTGTTATGCTGTTGCGAAATATGAATCTCTCTCATTTCTTCTTCACTTCAGGGATTAGGTATTTCTGCTGTTTCGTCTTCGTTTTCCAACAACTAATCCCTTCTTCTGGGATGCCCTATATCTCTTCTTTCACGAGGAATGTATCTTTTTATTAATACTGCTATTTTTTCTTCATTCATTCTACATACTACTGCCATAAAATATGTCAGTATGTGTATATAACTACTAAATAAAATATTGGGTTGAGATGCGGACTTCCACTAGGCCAATAAGCAGCAGCGAAGAACCGGGAACATTGGTTGCCAGCCACTGCTCGTGGTTTTTTCTTTGTGTGCAAGAGCGCTATACTGCTGAAATATCCACGATTACCCTTCAAACAGTGATACGCCCCTGCACACAAAGCAAAAACCACGCAGGAGTGGTTGACAACCAATGTCTCACGGTTCACTGCTGCTGCTGACTGGCCTAGTGGAAGTCCGCATCTCAAACCATTGGATTATTCTCTGGCAGAAGCTCGAGGCAATAGTAAGTCAAAAACGCAACGCAATATTGAGATGTTAAAAAAAAATCAATCACGTCAGCTGTCAAGAAAATTCCTCCAGCTATTGGTGAGTGGCCTCAACGTCTTCGCCGCCGTGTTGCCGCACATGGTGATCATTTCGAATAAGAACATGTTAATTCTGTAGCATTTTATGTGTTCTTTCAGAATATATGTATATAAATGGGTTTGTATAGGTTTATTTAGTAGTTATATGCACTGAAAGTACTGACAGTAGCACTGACAGTACTGTGTGTTCATACATTCTTTCAAATTCTGTTTATTTTGTTATATTTTATCTTATAATTTATATATACCTAATTCCTCTCGAATTCTTTCATTTCTTATTAAATCTCGTATGCTGCATTCTTTAACTCTTCTTAAAAACATCATTTCTGCTGCCTGTATTATACTTTTGATCTTTCCTTTAATATCCAGAACTCACTTCCATACATGAGCACTGAAACTTCTATGATTTTATACAATTTCAGCTTAGTTTCTTTCCTTGTTTTATTATTCAAAGTTCTTGCTGTGGTTCCACATATCTGCTGAAACTGGTTTATCTTGTTTTCTTAACCTTGCCTAGATCAAAGCTTACTTCACAGCCCAAATAGTTAAAATTCGAGAGCTGTTTCAATACTTATTTTTGGCCTTACCAGATACTTTCCTCGATGTGCCATTAACTTTGTTTTCTTTGTGGATATGTTTAAATTATATTCCTTTCCCCAAAAATACATTTTATACACGGGACGTTGGAGGCTCTCTTCATTTTCCTGTATTATTTTTACATCATCAGTGTAGAGAATCACATTAAACTTTTTATTTAGTTGTATTCCTTCGCTCACCTCCTTTTCCAAATCTTAATCAGATCATCCACGTATATGTTAAATAACGTGGGAGAAACGCTACATCCCTGCCTTACTTCTTGACTCACTATTATTTCTTCTGTTTTTGACGTGCATTTGATTTTAGGAATAGAAAAAGATTATGGAATATAATGGACAAAAGGTGATATGCCCCCCTCATATGTAGAAGTAATTAAAACAAATCTATCTCATTTATTCTACGTAATTCTGAAATGTAAGTACTAGCAAGAAAAAGTATTTATAGTAATTGTACGAATGTAAATTACTAAGCTTTAAAAGGGGGCGGTATTGGTAGAGTTTGTATACCGCAGTATAAAACCATGTTACTGACATACGAGGGCTGTCCTAGAAGTACCCGACCTAACGTATGTATAGCGGTTGTTGTTTCAAACAAATGACTATGGTAGAAAGTACCATCCTTATAAAGCTTAAGTTTGAAGTTTGACGATGCTACGTTGTTTCGTAATTGTTTGACAGCCATTAATAGTGAACTCTCTCAGCGAATTCGTAAACATGGATAAAACTGGCCGTCGTTATGCAATACAATACTTTCATTTGAAAGGTCTTAGTACAAATAATATTAAAGCTGAGCTAGATTCTACTATGGGGGAGTCTGCTCCTTCGTTTACAACAGTAAAATATTGGGTTGCAGAGTTTAAGCGAGGTCGTACGAGCTGCCAAGACGAACATCGCAGTGTTCGACCAAATGAGGTGACCACGCCAGAAATTGTGAAGAAAATCCACAAAATGGTTTTGGATGATCGTCGACTGAAAGTGCACGAGCTATCAGACATCGTAGGCATTTCAAAAGTGCTGTACATCGCATACTGACTACGACATGAGACATGAGAAAACTGTGCGCAAGATGGGTGCCGCGTTTACTCACAATGGAACAAAAGCAGCGTCGTGAACATGTTTCAGTCGAGTGTTTGGCAATGTTTTGCTGCAATAAAGCCGAGGATTCATAACCATGGATGAAACATGAGTCCTTACTTCACACCTGAGACGAAGGAACGGTCAAAACAGTGAATTGAAAGGGGAGAATCGGCTCCAAAGAAGACGAAGACAGTTCCATCTGCAGGCAAGGTCATGGCGTCAGGTTTTTGGGATGCGCGTGGGATAATTTTCATTGATTATCTTCAAAAAGGAAAAACAATCATTGACGAGTATTATGCAAACTTATTGCAGCGTTTGAATGATGAAATCAAGCAAAAAACGGCCGCATTTAGCGAAAAAGAAAGTTTTGTTTCATCAGACAATCCACCAGTTCACACATCCATTATCGCCATGGCCAAAATCAGTGAGTTAAAGTTCAAATTGCTTCTTCATGCACCCTATTCACCAGATTTGGCCCCCTCTGATTATTTTCTGTTTCCAAAGTTGAAGAAAGGCTTGATGGTAAGAGATTTGCTAAGAATGAAGAGGTGGAGTTTGCAGTTGATGGCTATTTTGCAGAACTCGACGGTTCTCACTATAAGCAGGGTATCGAAGCTATTGAACATATCTGGTAAAAGTGTATCTAGCTGAAAGGAGACTATGTAGAGAAATAAAGACGTTTTTTCCCAAAATTTTTGTTTTCTTTGTTAGTTGGGGTTCTTCTGGGACGCTCCTCGTAACTCTCGTAGTTTTAATAAATTATGCTTTCTGTAGTGAAAAATAGAAACGTCATTTCGAATATAGATTTTGTATAGATATCATATCCTGGGCGCTTTTCATATATCCGCAGTAGAGCGCAATGAAAATCCTCTTTTTCAAAACTTCAATCTTAATCAATTCTTTTTACCTGTAGCCTCCTTTAACTCTGAGGTCATAGGTATAGGTTTAAGTTAAACAACAGAGGAGTTCACCTCGCACACTTCGATCTACATAGATCTATTGTAGTTACCACCCTCAGGAGGAAGGGATGCGGTGAAGGAACCACAGGAGGCTACAGGCCACAGAGACGGATGGAAGACCCTAATAGTTCCAGGCTCTAAGATCCTTCCCACTGCTGGAGCTACCACGTGGCAGCTCACAATGATATCATAAACAGATCTACTATCTACATTGAAAACATCGCACAAGTTTAGTATTCCAGAGTATTTCACTTGGAGCAGTGTGTGTTTTCTAGTGATTTATTGAATTACTCACTTTTATTCAACATTACTAGCACAAGAACGTGATTTCTAAGAGACCTTAAGCTTGTTGATATGTTAAAGGTAGAGCCGTAATATTTCTGAGATAGCGCTAGAATTGTTGATATCAACACATTCCTTATAGACACATCCTTGTCAGAGGAACACAGTAGAAGCACATCTGAGAGGTGAGAAGGAACTGAAAGGGAAATGACAGAAAGGAAATTTTGATAGAGAACGAATCAGCTCAGTATTCCCTTCGAAACTGGGGAAACTACGAAAAACTCATGGGTCAGAGTGAGCTGTAGCCAGGAATGGAACCTTGGACCTCCCGAATGAGATTCACACACGTTATCGGGGCAGCACCTCGCTCGTTACCTCTGAGGTCATATTTGTCAGCGTTATTGACTTTGAAAATGATTTCTGGGGTTGTTTGCTCGTTACATTTTGTTTCGTTTTACTTTCTCTACACAAAAATTCGATACCAAGATTTCACCGGAAACACACGTTTTTAGGCCCCCTGAATCCAAAAAAATTCTGATGTGCTACACTCACATGACTTTCTCTACTCTTGTAACTATTTTTACAAACGTGTATTCTCCATATGCTTCATGTTAATCGAGATGTCAATCTTATTGCTAATTTTCTTGTAGATGCAAGGGGAATATGGTAGGTTATAAGCGATAGTCAAATCTTTTAAGCGTTGGTTGCTATGTGGCGCATTCCATTCTCTTTGCATGTCCAGGACAAAAAAAAATGAAAAACGAATTTGAGAAAAAGTATAAGTATTGGAAAATTTAAGGGAATAACAAGCAATATCTCGAAAATGGTTCACTCTACAAAAAAATGTATACGACATAAATTGTGTATTTTAACGCGATCTACATTTTTTGTGCAGTAACATTTTGTCTATCTCTTATGGTTTACCAGTTATGCAAAAGTCGTTCACAATGAAGAACACTTTTGGAGACATTCCCAGAAAATTCCAGATATACATTTCATTTGTCCTGAAAATATCTTAAACATATGATATTTTAATCAAAATCATTTAGCCATTTTTGAGAAAATTAAAATTTTCGAAAAATGTTTCATGTAAAGGGTAGTCTGGGGTGGGGATTTTCTTGAAAACCTTCGTGTCGCATCTCTGGAAGATACTGAACCTAAATCAAGTTTGGTGTTTATCCGACTGTTCGTTTCTTAGTTATGCTGTTCACAGACACACACACACACACACACACACACACACACTCACACACACACACACAAACACACGCACACATACAGACACACACACGGACATGTTTCCAAAAATGATTTTTTTGGATTCAGGAGGTCTCAAAACATGTATTTCCGGTGAAATCTCGGTATCAATTTTTGGGTGGAATACAATACTTCCCCTACTTACTATACGTAGTAGAGAAAGTAAAAAAGCATTTTTAGAAAAACGTCCGTGTGTGTATCTGTGAACAGCATAACTCAAAAACGAAAAGTTGGATAAATACCAATCTTCAGTATCTTTCAAAGATGGGACACGAAGATTTTCAATAAAATCCCCCCAGCTCAGACTAACCTTTACATGGAACATTTTTCGAAAATTTTGATGTTCTCAAAAATGGCCTCATCGATTTTGATTAAAATATTATATGTTTAAGATATTTTCATGACAAATAAAGTGTATTCTTGAATTTTCTGGGAATGTCCCCAAAAGTCCTCTTCTTTCTAAATGACCTTTGTATTACTGGTAAAAGTTAAGAGATAGACAAAATTTTACTACACCAAAAATGTAGATCTCGTTAAAAAATACAATTTATGCCTATACAGTTTTTTTGTGGAGTGAACCATTTCCGAGATATTCCTTGAAATTTGCTTGAATTTTCCAAAGTTTATACTTTTTCTCAAATGGGAATTCGTTATTCGTTTTTTTTATGTGCTTCACATACAAAGAGAATAGAATGCGCCACATAGCAACCAGCTCTTAAAATATTTGACTATCGCTTAAAGCCTACCATATTCCCCTTGCACCTACAAGAAAATTAGCAATAAGATAGTTTCTGCAAATGTTTATCTGGATTAACATGAAGTGAGTGTGAACACATATTTCTTTTTACGCTTAACGCTTTTTAGACTTGGACAGGCAGCGAATAAACCTATTAGTCAAAGAAAATTTATCCCTTCCATCCGAAAATCAACTCTAGCCGTCACGCTAACTACTAGACTACAGGAGCGAGAAACGGATAGTGATATCGAATTTGCGTAGGGAAACGAAAATTTCTCTGTTTTTGGTCTCTGTCAACATTTGCACACTGTGACTCACCGCATACGTCATTAAAGCTATCAAAAGGCGTTCAAGGGAAACATGCGATAACTTTGTTTTTTACAATAATGGGTTAGCTTACGTCATTTTCAGAGTGGGAGGGGACAAAGGGGACTTAAAGTGCTTATTCGGTTTCTTCAGAAACTATGAGATCACTAAATAAAGCTTGTTATGGTTTTAACTATTTTCCAGTATATTCTCTACTACGTATAGTAAGTAGGGGAAGTATTGTATTCCACCCAAAAATTCGATACCGAGATTTCACTGGAAATACATGTTTTGAGACCCCCTGAATCCAAAAAAAGCATTTTTGGAAACATGTCCGTGTGTGTGTGTCTGTGTGTCTGTCTGTGAACAGCATAACTCAGAAACGAACAGTCAGATAAACAACAAACTTGATATTTAGGTACAGTATCTTTCAGGGATGCGACACGAAGGTTTTCAAGAAAATCCCCCCACCCCAGGATACCTTTACATGGAAGATTTTTCGATAATTTTAATTTTCTCAAAAACGGCTCTAACGATTTTGATTAAAATGTCATATGTTTAAGATATTTTCATGACAAATAAAACGTATATCTTGAATTTTCTGGGAATGTCTCCAAAAGTGTTCTTCATTGTGAACGGCTTTTGCATAACCGGTAAACCATAACAGATACAGAAAATTTTACTACACAAAAAATGTAGATCGCGTTAAAATACACAATCTATGTCATATATATTTTTTTGATGAGTGAGCCATTTTCGAGATATTGCTTGTTATTCTCTTAAATTTTTCAATACTTATTTTCTCAAATGGGAATTCGTTATTCATTTTTTTGTCTTTGATATGCAAAGAGTATTAATCTGTGGGAAAGGGAATGGTGCTGCACCTAACAACCAGCTATTAAGAGATATGTATGTACTTAAAGGCTACTGTTTTTACTTTCTCTACTACGTATAGTAAGTAGGGGAAGTATTGTATTCCACCCAAAATTTCGATACTGAGATTTCACCGGAAATACATGTTTTGAGACTCACTGAATCCAAAAAAAGCATTTTTGGAAACATGTCCGTGTGTGTGTCTGTCTGTGTGTCTGTGTGTCTGTGTGTCTGTCTGTGTGTCTGTGTGTCTGTCTGTGTGTCTTTGTGTCTGTGAACAGCATAACTCAAAAACGAAGAGTCGGATAAACACCAAACTTGGTATTTAGGTTCAGTATCTTTCAGAGATGCGACACGAAGGTTTTCAAGAAAATCCCCCCACCCCAGACTACCCTTTACATGGAACATTTTTCGAAAATTTTAATTTTCTCAAAAACGGCTCTAACGATTTTGATTAAAATATCATATGTTTAAGATATTGTCATGACAAATAAAATGTATATCTCGAATTTTCTGGGAATGTCTCCAAAAGTATTCTTCGTTATGAACGACTTTTTCATAACTGGTAAACCATAAGAGATAGACAAAATTTTACTACACGAAAAATGTAGATCGCGTTAAAATACACAATTTATGTCATATACATTTCTTTTGTTGAGTGAACCGTTTGCGAGATATTGCTTGTTATTCCCTTAAATTTTCCAATACTTATACTTTTTCTGAAATTCGTTATTCATTTTTTTATGTCCTGGACATGCAAAGAGAATGGAATTTGCCACATAGCAACCAGCGTTAAAATATTTGACTATCGCTTAAAACCTACCATATTCCCCTTGCATCTACAAGAAAATTATCAATAAGATTGACATCTCGATATCTCCATTAACTTGAAGCATATGGAGAATAGGCGTTTGTAAAATTAGATTGTACAAGAGTAGAGAAAGTCATGTGAGTGTAACACATCAGATTTTTTTAGACAGTATGGCCTAAAATTAAATTTTGTATTTGCACATGTTTAATGACTCGACTTCTTTGATTAGGTTTTAACTTTCATTATGTATTTTTAAATCACTAATACTTTCTTGTGGGGCTCGCATTATCTGTTCAAAATATACTTCAATTTATTGCAGTTCTTTATAGAGTTAACCTATACGTTATATTGGTAGCTTTCTTTGATCTAAAGCGTAATTCATTTATCTAGCCTACATTAGATTAACGGACGGAAATTATGAATTCAGATGAAACTGAAGTGGAGGTGAAATTACAGAAGCAGCAGAAAGAATACCACTAGAAGTCCTTACTCGAATAATCCAGAGATCAATATGATATAGCATTCAATCGCTTCGTTGCCTGGGGTAAGTCAAAACTAATTTCACTGAAAATGACTGCTAGCGAACCAGCAAAACATCCGACATTTTGCTTTTTTAGCTTCTCTACTACGTATAGTAAGGGAAATATTTCATTCCACCCAAAAATTCGATACCGTGATTTCACCGGAAATACACGTTTTGAGGTCCCCGAATAAAAAACCACTTTTAGAAAAAGGTTCGTGTGTGTGTGTGTGTGTGTGTGTGTGTCTGTGTCTATGAACAGCATGCTCAAAAACGAAAATATCAAACTTAGTATATAGGTTCAGTATCTTTCAAAGATGAAACACGAAGATTTTCAAGAAAATCACCCCACCCCAGACTACCCTTTACTGGGAACATTTTCCGAGAATTTTGATTTTCTCAAAAATGGCTCTAACGATTTTGATTAAAATATAGATTTAAAATATTTTCATTACAAATAAAATGTATATTTTCTGGGAAGTCCTCAGAAGTCCACTACTTTCTGAATGGCTTTTGCATAACTGGTAAACCGTAAGAGATAGACAAAAGTTTTCTACAAAAAAATGTAGAGCTCGCTAAAACACATAATTTATGTCATATACATTTTTTGTGGAGTGAACCATTTCTGAGATATTCCTTGTTATTTGTTAATACTTATACTTTATCTCAAACGGGAATTCGTTATTCGTTTGTTTATGTCCTGGACATACAAAGAGAATGGAATGCTCCACATAGCAACCACCTCTTTAAAGATTTGACTATCGCTTAAAGCTCACCATATTCCCCTTGCATCTACAAGAAAATTAGCAATAAGATAGTTTGTGCAAGAGTAGAGAAAGTCATGTGAGTGTAACACAGCAGATTTTTAACGTCGTTTCTCTTGTTTCAAGAACGCATTCTAAACGTCATATCTGTTAGTTTTAGGAATCAATATAAAGTTATTGATATTTTACAAATACGAGCGCTGTCTGAAAGTGATACAAGTGGTTTTATTTTGCACCTTGTAGCATAATCTACTATTCTACAAATGTTTATCTCAATTAACATGAAGTAGATAGAAGAATACGCTTTTGCAGAGTAGATTGTTGAAGAACGAGTAGAGAAAGTCGTGTGAATGTAGAAACTTTTTTCTCCTTAGGTTTAAAATTTAGTGAGTAATGCAACTAGCGCATTTAATGCGGGTCAAATTTTGTTTGAAATGCCAGAATGTCGTGACACTGAATTTTAAAACACCTTACAACAGTTGCTAGACAGAATATACTGACGGTTAGACAAAATCGGTCTTCTGTTTCAGTAACCCCAGTCAAAAGGATCTCGATGAAACACAAAGCTTAATCTCTAGCAAGCTCATTACTAAAGCAATAAGCCAAGATTATATTGCCTTGTAAATTTCCATATCAAAGGTAAGTACATTTTGCCTGGCCGCTAAGCTATGGAATCTGCAAGCTCAAAACTAGCACCGCACAATGGCCTGCAAAGTAGCACCTGAAAGAATATACGAGTTAGCTACCTGCTCTCAAAGCAAATCAGGAAAAACAGCGCCAGAGAAAAAATTTTCTGGTGTGTCACATTCACATGACTTTCTCTACCATGTACACAGTAGTTAGAGAAGGTATTGCATTCTACCCAAACATTCGATACCGAGATTTCGCCGGAAATACATGTTTTGAAAATCTTCCATTCCAAACTAACCTTTACTTCGAAATTTTTCGAAATGTTTTATTTTCTAACAATGGCTAACGATTTTGAATAAAATAACATATATTAAAGATATTTTTGAGAAATAAAATGTATATCTTGAATTTTCTGGGAATAGCCTGTGAAGTCCCCTTCATTCGGAAGGAATTTTCTATAACCTTGTGTAACTGGTAAACGTTAAGCGATAGACTAAAACACACTACACAAAAAAGGAAATATGTTTAAAACATACATTTTTTTCAAGTAAGTTTTTTGTGTGTAAAAATCATGCTAAATCATGTTTTTGATCTTAGTCATTTCCTAGAAATTCTTTGCTATTGCTTTGAATTTGCAAACGATTATGCTTTTCTCAAGTGGAAAATCGCTACTGTTTTTACTTTCTCTACTACGTAGAGTAAGTAGGGGAAGTATTGCATTTCAACCAAAACTTCTATTACGAGATTTCACCAGAAATACATATTTTGAGGCCCCCGGAATCCCTGAGTTTTTAAAAAAAGGTAGATGTGTGTGTGTGTCTTTCAACAGCATAACTCAAAAACGAAAAGTCAGATAAATACCAAAACTTCGTATTTAGGTTCAGTATCTTTCAATGATGCGACACGAAAATTTTTAAGAAAATCCCCCACCCCAGACTACTCTTTACACGGAACATTTTTCGAAAATTTTGATTTTCTCAAAAATGTCTGTGACGATTTGGATTACAATATTAAATGTTTAAGATACTTTCATGAGAAATGAAATTTATATCTTGAACTTTCTGGGAATGTCCCCAAAAGATCTCTTCATTCTGAATGACTTCTGCATAACTGGTAAATCATAAGCGATAGACAAAATTTTACTACATAACAAATGTAGATCTCGTTAAAACACACAATTTATGTCTTTTACCTTTTACTTTCTCTACTACGTATAGTAAGAAGGGGAAGTATTGCATTCCACCCAAAAATTCGTTACCGAGATTTCACCGGAAATACATGTTTTGAGACCCCCTGAATCCAAAAAAACATTTTTGGAAACATGTCCGTGTGTGTGTCTGTGTCTGTGAACAGCATATCTCATAAACGAACAGACGGATAAACACCAAACTTGGTATTTAGGTTCAGTATCTTCCAGAGATGCGACACGAAGGTTTTCAACAAAATCCCCCCACCGCAGATTACCCTTTACATGGAACATTTTTCGAAAATTTTAATTTTCTCAAAAATGGCTCCAACGATTTTGGTTAAAATATCATATGTTTAAGATATTTTTATGACAAATAAAATGTATATCTTGAATTTTCTGGGAATGTCTCCAAAAGTATTCCACATTGTGAACGACGTTTGCATAACTGGTAAACCATAAGAGATAGACAAAATTTTACTACACAAAAAATGTAGATCGCGTTAAAATACACAATTTATGTCATATACAATTGTTTTGTTGAGTGAACCATTTTCGAGATATTGCTTGTTATTCACTTAAATTGTTCAATACTTATTTTCTCAATTGGGAATTCGTTCTTCAGTTTTTTGTCTTGGATATGCAAAGAGTATTAATCTGTGGGAAAGGGAATGGTGCTGCACCTAGCAACCAGCTATTAAGAGATATGTATATGCTTAAGGGCTACTGTATTTCTATATTGCCCTTGTAAAAACATATTCCCCTTACATCTACAAGAAAATTAGCAATAAGATAGATTCTGCAAATACTTATCTCGATTAACATGAAGTAGATGGAGAATAAGCATTTATAAAAATAGTTTGTATAAGAGTAGAGAAAATCATGTGAGTGTAACACATCAGATTTTTTTGTCGAGTGACTCATTTCCGACATATTCCTTATTATTTGTTTGAATTTTTTTCTCAAGTGGGAATTCGGTTTTTTTACTTTCTCTACTACGTATAACAAGTAGGGGAAGTATTGTATTTCACCCAAAATTTCGATACCGAGATTTCACTGGAAATACATGTTTTGAGGCCCCCTGAGCCCAAAAAAAGAATTTTTGGAAACATGTCCGTGAGCGTGTCTGTGTGTGTGTCTGTGAACAGCATAACTCAGAAACGAACAGTCGGATAAACACCAAACTTGGTATTTAGGCTCAGCATCTTTCAGAGATGTCACACAAAGGTTTTCAAGAAAATCCCCCCACCCCAGATTACCCTTTACATGGAACATTTTTCAAAATTTTAATTTCCTAAGAAATGGCTTTAACGATTTTGATTAAAATACGATATATTTAAGATGCTTTCATGACAAATAAAATGTATATTTTGAATTTTCTGGGAATGTCTCCAAAAGTATTCTTCATTGTGAACGACTTTTGTATAACTGGTAAACCATAAGAGATAGACAAAATTTTATCTTTACCTTTTTTTGTCGGATGACTCATTTCCGACATATTCCGAATTTTTCAGTACTTTTTCTCAAATGGGAATTCGGTTTTTTATGTCATGTCCTGGACATACAAAGAGAATGGAATCCTGCACATAGCAACCAGCGTTAAAATACTTGACTATCGTTTAAAACCTACCATATTCTCCTTGCATCTACAAGGAAATTAGCAATAAGATAGTTTCTGCAAATGTTTATCTGGATTACACGAAATAGATGGAGAATAAGCGTTTGTAAAAATAGTTTGTATGAGAGAAGAGAAAGTCATGTGAGTGCAACACATCAGAATTTTTTTGTTAAGTTAAGCTGATAACGGATCCGTTTGAATAAAATATTTGAATTCCTATTCCGTGTAATGCAGCAGTACGTAGTAATCGTCACTTTAGGATTCTATCCACGTGATACGTGATATTGCAGACAGCACTTTGCGAGATTGGAACGTGTGATTTGCTCGCTTCTACCTTGATTGGCCGTCATGACTCAAGGTTCCAGTGTTTATCTCCAAGGTCTCGGGTCCTTGACTGGTGCATTTCATGCACATGTCTCTCCCGTGTACTTAAAGTCTTTATTCCTGAAATGCAGCTCTAAAATTTTCGTATAGTTAAAAATATCATACCGAGATTACACTGGAAGTACACATTTTCAGCATCTCTGAATAAAAGAAAAGTTTTAGAAAATGGTCCGTGCATATGTGTCTGTGTGTCTTTGAACAGCATCAAAAAACGAAAAATCGGCTAAAAACCAACCATTGGATTTGATTGTGAAGCGAAGAGAATTCGGCACGGTCCAGGAATCAGGATATTGTGGACTGACGGCACGGCGGTGGCAGGGTCCCTACGTTTTCAGAGTGATGCGCTCCGGCAGCCGAACAGTCAGACCGAGGACCCCGCCCCACACAGGGTCCAACACTCTTATACTCCGGCAATCAGCGAAGGCCCGGGTCGGAGAAGGTTCACAGAGAGCATCCTTTTCCCTGCAAAGCTGCACCGAAACACCATCGCCGACAATTCCAATCCTGAAACAGATTAAATGGAGTGAAGGATGTCTTGCTTTGTCTTATTCAATACAGATTTCCGTCATTGCTCCGGACGAACTTCAGCCTTGGGCTTATTGTGCTGCCTGTATCTTTTTAAAGCCTATTTATTAAGTCTACACCTTGAAGTAGAATATTTGTTGGTAGTTGGAAGATGCTTCAAGTTTATCTGCCCTACGTATGGGAGCCAATTTGTCGCGGTATCGTGTTATCTATTTCTGAGCGCCTGTTATTGTTTTATTATTTTGCATTTTGGGTTCATTGTGCTCCGGCTAGCTATTATTACTACTCAGTCGAGCATATCTCTTGAACAGGGTGTGTAAACGGAAAGGATTTATTACTGAAAGATAACACTGATAAAAGAATTTGTTTTTACACTTTTATTACCGTCACACTTTATTCATTTCACATAATTATTCTTGATACACGCCCGACTGAAACTGTTATATTTTCTAATGTCACTATAATCACATATTTGCTGCACATTATTAATTCGCGTCTTTCACATTTATAACTAACTTTACGACGCGAGAGATTCTGTTAAACTGTGCGACGTATAACCTGCGAATACTTCTGTTGAAGTGAGCGACGTATAACCTTTGTATGATTCTGTTGGACTTCACGACCTATAACCCGCGAGTGCTTCTGTTGGACTGAACGACGTTTACCTTGTGAATTATTCTGTCAAACTGCGCGTTATCCGTCTCTGGTACGGAATTTATACTCCCTCGCCCTAATATGCCTAAACATTATAACAGAGCTGCTATTGGTTAATAAAACGCGCCAACATTAGCGTCTATTTTTATATCCAATCAAAATTACGAACACATATGCTCTAGGGAAGAAATTCCCTCCATTTTTACAGAAAAGCGTGCTAATCTGACGTCATTTGTTTGTCTCTTCTAATTAATAAACAACTTACCCCCTCGTTTCATTGTTATCCGCTCCTATTGTCAGTTTCAGTGAGGATGTGTAAACGTATTTCCTAACAATGCTTATAATTAACAAACATCTCAAATCATTGCCAAACAATAATGTTAATTTACACTACAATCACTCTGGCATTCACAGTGTTGTGATATAAAATACTGCGTCAACCTTGTATCAGGGAATACATCTCATAATAGAATATAGCTTCAAATTCTTCTGGTTCTAAAAACATTTCACCAAAAGCAATAGGGGAAAGGTCCCTATATTGAACCACTTGAGCCTAAATAGTAAATAATAATTATAATTTCAAATCAAAATTTTCAGAAACACAAGCGTTAAAGTGACCAATCCTTGCGCTATAAATATCCTCAACACAATTTAAAATTAATACAATTATCAGTTAAATAACATTTAAAAAGTGAGATGGCCTTAAATTGAACCACCCGTGGCTTAAAATGAACTACATACTTTTAAGTTTAAAAGTATTTTTATTAATACAAAATACACATATTTTATTGTACATTCAAACAAATATCTATCAGCAACAAAAGTAGTGTCCAAAATTGTAATAACAATAGCAATTTCCTTTCAATTTTCAATTTTTATATAATGACAATCACTTGGTTTTTACTAATTTTTACTCTGATACAAAAGAGTCCAATTATACATGTCTTCACAATAAAACACTTTCTTCTTAGCACTAACTTTTGCACACTTTTGTTGAAGCCATATCCTACAACTCACACTGGATCATGTCCATCATTTCAGAGAATTCACATATTCATGTCATCCACTGTTTTTAACAAATTTTTAAGCATATTATGTGGATATTTATTCACACGATATACTATTTGCAGTTGAGCAGTCCTAGAACTTCAATAGGTTTCCTAAATTGGACCAGTTCAATATAGGGTTCAAACAGTGATGGAAGCTTTAGCATCTATATGACAAGGAGAGACGCTGCTTGAAAAAACGTATGCATGAATATTGTTGCTAAATAAACACTTCATAACATGTAATATATATAGATCATCTCAAACTTGCCTAATTGGTCGTATAAGCTTAGCTAGATGAGTCAAATATTACTTCTGAAGCACCAAAAACACACAACACTTCATACAACTGAAACCACAGCTCAGAATGCAAAGTCAACAACTCCAAGCATTCATAGCTGTACACGCCACGCTTCTACTAGGATTATGGTGACATCTGTCGAACAGTTTGGAAAATATCGGAGCGGTTCAATTTAAGAGGCGGTACAAATTAGGGACCTTTCCCCTATATCCCCTGTGAGCCAAAGTCTCACGGGAGCATAGGGGTGGAGGATAAATGAAATGGTTAATTGAACGAAATGGAGGGACAGGAAATTCGGGGGATGAAATAAACCACTCCGGCATTCGCCTGACGACCCGGGAAAACCCCCGAAAAAACCATGGGTCAGAATGGGCGGTCGCCGGGGAACGACCCCGGGATCTCCCGATTGCGGGTCACATACGTTACCGGCTGAGCCATCGTGCTCGTTAATTAAGTTTAACTTCCTCCAAGGATGCGACACGAAGATTTTCAAGAAAATGCCCCATTCCAAACTAATCTTTGTGTGGAAACGTTTTCGTTATTTTAATTTCCTCAAAAATGGTACAAACAATTGGATTAAAATACATGTTCAAGATATTTGCATGACAAATAAAATTTATATATATTGAATTTTCTGGGAATAACCTGTGAAGTCCTCTTTATCCTGGATGACTTTTGTGTAACTGTAAAAGACAAAAGACAAAATCTTACTACATAAGAAATGAAGATCTCGTTAAAGCACGTAATGTATGTCAAATTTGTTCTGACGTTAAACGTTTCTGGGATATTCGTCGTTATTGGTTACACTTTTGAAATACTGAACCGAGTATGGGCATTCTTGACCCCACGTGTCAAGCCACCTTCACCCCTCCCCTTGTTTGCTGTTTGCAATACACAGAAGTCCTCTAACACAGTGGTGGAACACTGTGCCACGCAATTACCTGATGCATTCCAGAAGAATTTGTCGTGCATTTAGGGAAGTGATGGCTTTTTCATGTTTTGTATGAGGCAGTATTTCTAACACTTAAATGATTTCAGTCAAATTATATAATATATAAGTTCAATAACAGCCCGCCTTAAAGCAATATGTGTATGCAACAATATATAAAAATGTATATTACAGTCATTGTAAATGTTTATATTATTGTATACATGTGTAAGAATGTTATGTGAGTGTATTACTTAATTTAATAATGTAGGAGCTGTGAGAATAATAGGTTAAACGTTGCTAACAATGAGATAACAATGAGGTAACCTTGAGGCAATAATGAACTTAAACATTTAACAATACTACTTGTGATTCTTGGAAGCAATAATGTAATTTTTGTGACAGTTCATAAAATAACCAATCAACAACCAGAAAAAGCTTTAGTTAAATGAAGGTATTCTATTGGAGTAGGATTAGCCAATCAGAAACTGAAATATAACAAAATTTACAAATCTAGAAATTAGTTGCTTGTAGACAGGATCATAACTGGACGCGTTGGTTGTTGACAGTGTTACTAATTAGACGCGAGATGTGTCCTCGAGAAATTTAATACGTATTTTGTGTGAGACAAAAATAGTTTACGTGTTAAAAAGTGCAAGTAATTAAATTAAAAAAATCACACAGCTCTCTCTATATCATTGAAGTGTTATTTAAATCGTGTCAAGCATTAATAAATCGAGTGAAGAAAAACTTAAAATCTGTGTAAGTCTACATTCTTCAGTGGCACCATAACCCTGCAAAGAGAAACATGTCTCTAGCAATAATACTGACGCAGCCGAGGCAAACATAAATATATAATATCTAAAGAAACAGTCAAAATTATAAAGTTAATGTTTTTAAACCTACGAAACGAAGGCTAGCGGATACCATATGTGCGGTTGCTGCTACTTCAAGTTCGGCTCCCCAACAGTTGAACTACAATACAAAACTTCTTCAAATTGGCTCCAAAGCGTGGGGCAAATAACAACGTAAAATCCTTCAACTTCATGTAGCATACAAAGCTAATGGAATGTAGTGTGTGTGATATATAGATTTATTACCAAATTCAGCTTCCCCTATTGGAGGCTGCCATAAATAAGCATGCTAAACAAGAAAAGAATACAAATACATAATTGAAATTGTAAACAACACAAATAACTGTTAACAATGTTTCAACTATGTAATACTAACTAAAAATAATTATAATCTACAAACAAATAAATATATAAAAATGACCGTTATCTAAAACAAATATATAAATAAATTAGTTCACGTACCATAAAATGATTTTTCAATATAGTTACTAACCCCGAGGGTTACTTTAATAAATGAATTGTTTAATTTATATTTTCTGCAAAAGGGTATAAAAAGATGGAATAGGAACCCTGGCGCCAATTAGTAGGCCAACAATCTCAATTGAAGCAAGATTATATTTATTTACTGTAAAAGCTGTAAGTATTGAACATTGTTTGTTCATTTTCCCTACAAGTTTATAAGCGATATTATATATATATATTTCTTAAGTATAAGATATTGTGAGTTCCAAATATTTATTGTATGAATAATAATAGATAAAACACTTGATTCTGATTTTTCATTTAATGCATACCTTACATTTTAATAAAAAGCATTTCTAGCGTTACAAAACAAAGAATCACAGCCACGGCTCCGATGGAGGGGTAGCTGTGCTGCCACCTACTGCCTGGTACTCATTATCCGCGACCTCAGTAGTCATTAGACATCGTGAAACAGCAGAATGGGACGCTCCGTGGAAATCACGGACTTCGAAGTGGTCAGGTGATTGGATGTCACTTGTGTCAGAAGTCTGTACGCAAGATTTCCAC
Source organism: Deroplatys truncata (assembly GCA_030765065.1). Taxonomy (NCBI): domain Eukaryota; kingdom Metazoa; phylum Arthropoda; class Insecta; order Mantodea; family Mantidae; genus Deroplatys; species Deroplatys truncata. The sequence goes on along the minus strand of CM060989.1, from coordinate 64,685,699 downwards.
ACTCCTAAACATCCCTAGGTCCACTGTTTCTGATGTGATAGTGAAGGGAAATGTACAGCACAAAAACGTACAGGCCGACCTCGTCTGTTGACTGACAGAGACCGCCGACATTTGAAGAGGGTCTAAAAGATTAATAGGCAGAACTATCCAGACTATCACACAGGATTTCCAAACTCCATCAGGATCCACTCCAAGTACTATGACAGTTAGGCGTGAGCTGAGAAACCTTGGATTCCATGGTCGAGCGGCTGCTCATAAGCCACACGTCACGCAGGAAAATGCCAAACGACGCCTCGCTGGTGTAAGGAGCGTCAACATTACACGATTGAACAGTGGCAAAACGTTGTGTGGAGTGACGAATCACGGTACACAATGTGGTGATCCGATGGCACGGTGTGGGTATGGCGAATGTCCGGTGAATGCCATCTGCCAGCGTGTGTAGTGCCAACAGTGAAATTCGGAGGTAGTGGTGTTATGGTGTGGTCGTGTTTTTCCTGGAGAGGGCTTGCATCCCTTGTTGTTTTGCGTGGCACGATCACAGCGCAGACCTAGATTGATATTTTAAGCACCTTCTTGCTTCCCACTGTTGAAGAGCAATTCGGGGATGGCGATTTAGTCTTTCAACACGATCGAGCACCTGTTCATACTGCACGGCCTGTGGCGGAGTGGTTACACGACAATAACATCCCTGCACAGAGTCCTGACTTGAATCCTATAGAACACCTTTGGGATTATTTGGAACGTCGACTTCGTGCCAGGCCTCACCGACCTACATCGATACCTCTCCTCAGTTGCGCACTCCGTGAAGAATGGGCTGCCATTCCCCAAGAAACCTTCCAGCATCTGATTGAAAGTATGCCTGAGAGAGTGAACGCTGTCATCAAAGCTAAGGGTGGGCCAACAGTATATTGACTTCCAGCATTACCGATGGAGGACGCCACGAACTTGTACGTCATTTTCAGCCAGATGTTCCGGATACTTTTGACCACGTATGTATGTTACGTTAACAGGACGCCTCCACGGCCCTCCCTCCTGGATGAACACGCGACTCGCCCATATCTGTACTAAGCCATCACATAGCAACACGCTCCTTGAAAAGTTAACCATCTCTTTACCGTCTTATCCTACAACGAAATATGTAAATGTGAATTGAAAGTTTATTTGGATTAAAAAGAATCACATAAGATAATAAGCTTTTGTAATAATAGTTTCTAAAAGAGGAGTAGAAAAAGTCTTGTGAATGCAACTTATCAGATTTTTAACCTACAATTTTCAGACAATGTAGTCCTTTGTTTCTCTTCCTGGGAAGAATGTATTCTTGACTAGTGAAGCAGTATCAATGATGCCGCGATGATGGTGCGACAATTTGAAGGAGGAATGTAGTTGCCAGCTTCTCGTCTCCAATATCTGCTACTGATTCTGCTGCCGGCTGCTCCAGTGGTTGAGCTATGAGTACTTTACCTCAGGGTATCCGTGGATGCATTGTGAAGGACAACACCAGTTTAAATTGAATGAGAATTTCTGCAGTATAAAAGTTACGGTTTGAAATAACTGTTTTCGCAATAAACGAAACTAGAAGCCTAATGTGCCGTGAGTCGCTAAAATACTTATCGGCAAGACCTCTCGCAATAGCCGGGTAATCTTACTCACACAAGCGCTTAAAATATCACACCAGTAGTACGTACCATGACGGTACCAGCTAGAGAGTAACTCTCTGAATTAGATGCCCGCCTCTATATCACTCAAGCCACGCCTACATTAAAATTACTCCCACCAAAATTATTCCACGCCCGAGCCAATATTCATCTCTCCTCATGCGTGTCTCTGACTTTGGTTACTGGGGGCCTGCCTAATATCTCGGAAATACTTTTCCCTTCTCTTTTTCAGAATTTCTGCAAACGTATTGAGCATTGATCTAACTGAATTTCCAGAATCTTTAAGAAAATGCGTTGGTTACTTCGGTTGTCGCTAATGTCTTTGGTTAACAATACTCTTAATTACGTTCTCGTGGCAAATATGTTCAACTCAAGCTTGCTGCATTATATAAGGTGATTTATGAAGAACTGACACATTTGTTTCTTTAATTATTCTGTTGGAAATTCACTCAATGCCGCAATTTTAGCACCATATTAAGTAGAATGTTCAGGAGATTCGATTGCCTGTCACTAGATGCGTAGATGTTCATGGTTTTATTCGTAATTGTTAGCTTTATTGTCGGCAATGTTTTTGAGATTTTGTTCTAGTCAACGTGAAAATGGAGTACACATTAAATGAGCGACTCTTCCTTGTAAAGCAATACTGGATTACGAATTCGCTACTCAAAGGGCATACCAGGGAGAATTTGGTGTTCGGAATCCTCCTCAAAGAAATACGATACTGGGATAATAAACAAATTGGAAATAACTGGTTCTCTGGGGAGTGAAAAAGGCAGAACTCGTTCATCTAGGCTTCCTACGGTGTTGACGTAAGAGCATGACTGGGTCAGGCACCCAAAAAATCATTTAGACTTTTGTCGCAGGAGACAGGGTACAGCTACTCAATGTGTCAGAGAGCTGTGAAAAGTACAGGCCTAAAGCCGTATAGGAATACGGTTGTCCATCAGTTACAGGAACCAGATAAGGATAGACGACTGAATTATTGTCTGGTTTCAGGCGTTCATTGTGCAAATTCCTGCCATATTGTCCACCTGGTTCACAGATGAACCATGTTCCCATTTATCCGGCTATGTGAACTCAAATAACTCACGCTATTGGGCCTGCGAGAATCCACATGTATTCATAAAGCACCTATGCGCCCGGTTAAAACCGGAGTTTGGTGCGCATATACGCACAGAGAATAGTGGGACCAATTTTTTTTAAAACAATGTGACCACTGCAGAGTGACGGATTTTCATGGAGTTTGCTGAGCAACTAGACGATGTAGAGCTGAGACAAGGATATTTTCAGCAGGACGGCGGTACATGTCATACATCAAATGAATCCATGGCACTAATTTCTTCGACGATCGGGTAATTTCAAAGAACCTGGGTAGCCGAGATCTCCGGATTTGACATCGCCGGACTTCTTTCTATGAGGTTACTTAAAAGACAGGGTTTATGCCACACGTCCCCAGACATTGGACGATCTGAAGCACAACATTACACAGGAGATTCAAGCTATTGACAACAGAGTCCTTCAACGAGTGGCCAGTGCATTTCAGGTATAATAAGTTGTCGCTAGCATAGATCGTTTTGAAACAATTAAAGAAATAAATGTGTCTGTTATTCATAACGTGGCAGTATTTTATATCACAACAATGTAAATGCCAGAGTGATTGTAGTGTAAATAAGCATTATTGTATGACATTGATTTGAGATGTTTGTTAATTATAAGCATTGTTAGGAAATAAGTTTACACGGCCTCACTGAAACTGACAATAAGAGCGGGCAACAATGAGCGAGGGGGTGAGTTGTTTATCAATTATAAGAGACAAGCAAATGACGTCAGAGTAGCGCGCTTTTCTTTAGAAATGGAGGGAATATCTTCCCTAGAGCATATGTGTTCATAAATTTGATTGGATATAAAATAGATGCTAATGTTGGCGCGCTTTATTAACCAATAGCAGCTCTATTATAATGTTTAGGCATATGTGGGTGAGGGAGTATAAAAAGCTAATCCTGGCTCCTGGGTAACGCTCAGTCCAACAGAAGCATTCACGCGTTAAACGTCGCTCAGTCCAACAGAATCATTCGCGGGTTACACATCACACAGTTTGACAGAATAATTCACAAGGCAAACGTCGTTCAGTCCAACAGAAGGATTCGCGGATAATACGTCGTTCAGTCCAACAGAATCATACAAAGGTTATACGTCGCGCAATTCTACAGAATCTCTCGCGTTGTAAAGTTAGTTATAAATGTGAAATACGCGAATTAATAATGTGCAGTAAATAAGTGATTGTAGTGATATTAGAAAATATAACAGTTTCAGTCTGGCGTGTATCAAGAGTCAATATGTGAAATTTATTAATTGTGACGGTAATAAAAGTGTAAAAACAAATTCTTTTATAAGTGTTATCTTTCAGTAACAAATCCTTTCCGTTTACACATCCTGTTCAAGAGATATGCTCGACTGAGTAGTAATAATAGCTAGCCGGAGGACAAAGAACCCAAAATTCAAACTAGTAATACAATAAAACATTCCTGTATATTCAATCAACATACGGAAATTATTTATTGCAATTATTTCTCTATCTTGCAACTATTGCTTTATTTAATTATTTATATTTTCCGTCAAAGTACGGTATGGCTTAGAAATTTCCAACAGGAAAATCGATGTCGTTGATGTAAAGAGGCAGTGGGAAGGAGAAAGAGCTAGTATTGGAATCGCATACTGGACAGAGGAGATTGCTGAATTTATGCACAGATTGCCTGCAAAATATGCAGATATCAGAGCGTCATCAGGAACGCCGTTATAGGAAACAGGAGTGGGAAGCCGGCAATGTGTGGGCGATATCTGGAGGTGTCTCCGATAAACTGGCAGTACAGACATCTAGGTCAGTACGTCGGGTCACTACTGCAATATATGGGGCATCTGCTGCCCCGCTTTCTGACTGGTGTTAGGAGTAGAGAGCTTTTAGTGTTTTATGTGTATAGAAACCCATTATTGTCAACCGTTACTTTTTACTGGCCGCTTGAACATACCGGTTATTTAGTCCAGCAAAATAACTTTTATTTTACATGAATTTCCTTTTGATATTTAACTAATATCACGTATAATGACATTTACTCTAATACGTAAGAATTTAATGTTTTTTTTTTCATTTTTACTTTCCCTACTACGTATAGTAAGTAGGGAAACTAATGTATTCAACCCAAAAAATTCACCGGAAATACATGTTTTGAAACCCCCTGAATAGCATAACTCAAAAACGAAAAGTGGGATAAACACCAAACTTGGTATTTTGGTTCAGTATCTTCCAGAGATGCGACACGAAGGTTTTCAAGAAAATCCCCCCACCCCAGATTACCCTTTACATGGAACATTTCTCGAAAATTTTAATTTTCTCAAAAATGGCTCTAACGATTTTGATTAAAATATCATATGTTTAAGATATTTTCATGACAAATGAAATGTATATCTCGAATTTTCTGGGAATGTCTCCAAAAGTATTCTTCATTGTGAACGACTTTTGCATAACTGGTAAACCATAACAGATAGACAAAGTTTTACTACACAAAGAATGTAGATCGCGTTAAAATACACAATTTATGTCATATACATTTTGTTGTTGAGTGAACCATTTTGGAGATATTGCTTGTTATTACCTTAAATTATACTTTTTCTCAAATGGAAATTCGTTATTCATTTTTTTTTTTATCCTGGTAATGCAAAGAGAATGGAATGCTCCAAATAGTAACCAGCTTTTAAAATATTTGACTATCCTTAAAGCCTACCAATTGCTCTTGCATCTACAACAAAATTAGCAATAAGATTAACATCTCTATATCTCGATTAACATGAAGCATATGGAGAATAGGCGTTTGAAAAAATAGTTTGCACAAGAGTAGAGAAAGTCATGTGAGTGTAACACAGATTTGTTTTCATTTTTACTTTCCCTACTACGTATAGTAATTTCTAGATTCACCGGAAATATATGTTTTGAGACCCCTGAATAAATATAAAAGAAACATTTTTAGAAAAATGTCCATGCACGTGTGTGCGTATGTGTGTCTGAACAGCATAACTCTAAAACGAAAGGTCGGATAAACACCAAACTTGGTATTTAAATACAATATCTTCCAAAGATACGACAAAAATATTCTCAAGAAAATCCCCGTATCCCAAACTACCCTTTACATGGAAGATTTTTCGAAATGTTTTATTTTCTAAAAAAAAATTGCTGTAACGATTTTGATTAAAATACGATATATTAAAGATATTTACATAATAAATAAAAGACAAGAAGTATAGATCTCTTTAAAAAACACAATTTATTTTAAATAAAATTTTTGTGGCATTAGCTATTTCCGCGACATCCGTTATTAATGGTTCTATTGTTCATTACATAGTCATTCTTTTAAAAGTCCTGTCGATTTTCAGTTGTTTCTCGCGATGTCATGGAAAGATTATGGACTTTTAAGGCCATCATATTGCGTCCAGTTCTTAAACATTTAACTGTCGGTATTTCCTTTGTATCTATAACAAATTTTTTAATTGCAGCTATTTCCGAAAAAGTTTATCTAGATTAAAGTGAAGCAGATAGGAAAATAAACTTTCGTAATAGTAATAATAATTTGTATGCCACGAATAAACGTTAGAGGGTAGGGAAAGTCTTGTGAATATAACATATCAGATTTTTACTTTTTGTATTATCTACGTATATACCAGAACTATTATATTTCACCCTCAAATACTATATCTACTGAGATTTCACCGGAAATACACGGCTTGAAGCTCCCTGAATCCAAAACGAGCATTTTAGAAAAAGGTCCGTTTGTGTGTGTGTGTGTGTGTGTATGTGTGTGGGGGACAGCATCTTCCAAAGATGCAACGAAGATTTCAAAAAAATCCCCGCCCCCAAACCAAACTGCATTTTACATGGACACATTTTCTTTAATTTTTATTTCTAAAAAAAATCTGATGTGTTACACTCACATGACTTTCTCTACTCTTGTACAATCTAATTTTACAAACGCCTATTCTCCATATGCTTCATGTTAATCGAGATATCGAGATGTCAATCTTATTGCTAATTTTCTTGTAGATGCAAGGGGAATATGGTAGCTTTTAAGCGATAGTCAAATATTTTAACGTTGGTTGCTATGTGGCGCATTCCATTCTCTTTGCATGTCCAGGACATAAAAAAATGAATAACGAATTTGAGAAAAAGTATAAGTATTGAAAAATTTAAGGAAATAACAAGCAATATCTCGAAAACGGTTCACTCAACAAAAGAAACGTATATGACATAAGTTGTGTATTTTAACGCGATCTATATTTTTTGTGTAGTAAAATTTTGTCTATCTCTTATAGTTTACCAGTTATGCAAAAGTCGTTCAGAATGAAGAATACTTTTGGAGACATTCCCAGAAAATTCGAGATATACATTTCATTTCTCATGATATTATCTTAAACATATGATATTTTCATCAAAATCGTTAGAGCCATTTTTGAGAAAATTAAAATTTTCGAAAAATGTTCCATGTAAAGGGTAGTCTGGGGTGGGGGGATTTTCTTGAAAACCTTCGTGTCGCATCTCTGGAAGATACTGAACCTAAATACCAAGTTTGGTGTTTATCCGACTGTTCGTTTTTGAGTTATGCTGTTCACACACACACAGACACACAGACACACACACACACACAGACACACACACACACAGACACACACACGGACATGTTTCCAAAAATGCTTTTTTTGGATTCAGGAGGTCTCAAAACATGTATTTCCGGTGAAATCTCGGTATCGAATTTTTGGGTGGAATGCAATACTTCCCCTACTTACTGTACGTAGTAGAGAAAGTAAAAATGGTTTTAAGATTTTGATTAAAATACAATAAGTTTAGCATATTTGCATGATAAATAAAACTTTTATCCTAATTTCTCTGCAAACAGTCTCTTCATTCTGAATGAATTTTGTAAAACTATAAACCGTAAGAGATACACAAAAGATGTAGATCTCGTGAGGTATACAATTTATGTGAAATACATTTTTTTTGCGGCATTAACCATTTCCGATATATTCTTTTTTATTGGTTTGAATTCTAAAATACGAGCATGATCGTACTTATGCATTTTTTCAACTGCTACGTAGCTATTCTTTTATTTAATAATTTATTTTCCCTCGTGGTCGTACAAAGACAACCGAATTACAAAGCTATCATATAGCGACCCGCTTTTAAAACATTAGACTCTCAATGAAGTCTTTCCCCTTTTACCTACAAACGAAATGTCCAATAAAACCAATACTGTAAATGTATTACTCGATTAACACGAAGTAGATAGAAGAATAAGCTTTTGTAAGAATATTTTGTAGGAGAGTAGGTAGAGAAAGGCATGTGAGTTTAACACATCAGTTTTCTTATTGATTAGCACATTGTGAAATAGCAGACATTAGTATAAGGAATTGTGTCTAATATCCAAGATGACACTTTGCCCTAGCATGGACTTCTCTTAGATTGGTTGTGTCACTTTTCACAGTTCTCACTGTCACTGTTTCTTTTTTATGTAGTTCACCTTTACTGGTAGTTCACTTCATATTGAATCACGGAGGCCTGGATTCGAAGGTTCTCCACTCTGAAAGGAAAGGGCAACCTGTTAATGCTGCGTCGGAGAACGAACGTACATTTCATTTGTTTAGGATTCGATTCCTGGCTATTCAGAAGTATGTAAAATAAACAGCATGCGACTTGGTTTCAATAACGTAGACATAACGTGTTTATTTTAAATATGCGTCTATAAAATCATGTGCTGTTGAGGGAACTTTCGCGTAGTGCAATATTTTTAGTGAAAACAAGGAATTTCACCTTTTCATACATAAAAATGGACATCATTATATATTGTAACGGAATACCGTTTATATAAGAATCATATACTTAGATTGCAAATACTTGTGTGTAATTTGACTGTTTTGTATATAATACTGTAAATATGGGTAAGTAATATTGTAAACATGTAAGTAATCAAGAGGTAGCTACGCGCATACATATTATATTGCGACTTTGTCCAGTTTTTCAACTGTGTCACTTTTCACAGTTCTCACTGTCACTGTTTCTTTTTTATGTAGTTCACATTTACTGGTAGTTCACTTCATTAAGGTTAACTAGTTCAAATCTCCCTGACTTCACTTCCTTCGTGAGATGTCTTCGTGCCGGACGGTTCATTTCACTCCGGAGTCGAACACAAGACCTCAACGGTCACTCCGCAGTAGCACTCGCTGCACGTTACAACAGCCATCACCATCTCACTGGAGAATCGCTCTTGATGTCGCACGGAAAACACTCCCGCAAACTCGCTCGCTCACAGACTGACCGACGCCACTCAACTCCCATTGGACTGTCGCGAGATCGCTCGCTTATATAGTCAGTGGAATCTTTCCCAAGATTCTCGAATGTCCTAGAACTATTTCAACACGCTTTCTGGAGGAGGGGGAGAAGAAGCTTCCAAGTTCTAGTTACCGCCGATAACGCACCAGTTTACGTTGGTAAGCCGCAGTTATCGTTGTTTACACCGACCGCCGGACGCCGACCTTCCGATAAGCTTGGGCCATAGCCACTGTGTCACAATATGGCGGTGAATGGGCAATATGGCCTGTAGAAACGCTGTATGTTTGTTCCGCCGATCTGTACCACCGAACAGTCGCGTGCTATCAATGGAGTGCTCTTATCTACTAGTAAACACAGGTACTCTATAGCCAGTACCAGTGAACCTCGCGCAAACTGGGACAAAGTGCCGTCCCTGCTAATAACAGTGTGGTTGTAACGTATTTTCCACATCGTCTGATTCCGAACAAATCAACCATAATGCTCCCTCCAATACTGTTCTCTTTGATAAATGAAGCAGCTAAAAAAGAAAGTGAAAACTGATGTGTTGCAATGGCATGGCTTTCTCTGCTCCCTCTACTACAAACTATTCTTAAAAAAACTTGTTACTCTATCTAATTATTGTTAATCCAGATAAACTCTCATTACACACTCACACATTTCGTTGTAGAATACAGTAGGTAAAGCGATAGTCAGATTTTTGAAGAACTTGTGCCTATGTGATTGCTTTCAAATGCCTTTCTCTTTGCATGACCACGAGAAAAAAACAAATAGCGACTTAGCAGTTGAGAGAAGTATAAGGATTTGAAAATTCAAATCATTAACAAGGAATATCTTGAAATGGTTAACTCAAAAAAAGGTCACTTGGTATAAATTGTGTGCTTTAATGAGATCTACGTTTTTAATTTTTTTACGTGTAGTAAGATTTTATCTATGTTTTACGGTTTACTAATTATATAAAAGTCATTCAGAATGAAGAGGACTTCATAGGCTGTTCCCAGAAATTTCAAAATATAAATTTTATTTGTCATGCAAAGATCTTAAACATGTAGTATTTTAATATAAATCGTTTTAGAGCCATTTGCGAGAAAATAAAAGAACTAATATTTTTGCAAGGATAGTTTGGGGGTGGGATTTTCTTGACAGCTTTCATGTCGCATCCTTGGAAGATGTGGCGTGTTTTTAAAGTAACGTTTTAATATTTTGCCGCTGTAGTCACGATTTTGAGCATACGCAATCACTTCCTCTATTCATAGGAACCCGAGCGCAGTTACTTTGTGTTTTCCTGTTGTTAGAGCGTTTCGAAATGGTCAACACCATCGAACAACCCGTCGAGTGTGAAGTCAGATCAGAGATTCGTTTTTTGAATATTACACCAGCAACATTCATCGCCAATTGTGTGAGGTTTATGGGGAAGCAATGGATGGAATGGTGAGGAAGTGAGTGAGACAGTTTAACGAAGGTCGTAAAAATGTGCATGATGTGCCATGGAGAGGTCGACCGCTTCTGATCACGGATGATTTGATGCAAGTTGAGGACGTGTGTTATAGTTCTTATGTTGGGATGCCGAACTTGTAGTAGTTGCAACCGCACATATAGTAAACAGTCTCCGGTAGCCTTCGCCCCAAATGTATTTGTATTGTTTCTTTAAATTTTATGTTAATGTTTGCCTCGGCTGCGTCAGTATTTGTTAGAGACACGTTTCTCTTAGCAGGGTTGTGTTGCGACAAGAATGTAGGCTTACACAGATTATATTTTTTTTACTTCACTCTATTTATTAATACTTGATACGATTTAAATAACACTTCATTGATATAGAGAGCTGTGAGATTCTTTAATTAATTACTTGCACTTTTTAACACGTAAACTTATTTTTCGTCTCACACGAAAACGTATTAAATCTCTAGAGGACGCAGACTGATTTCAACCGCCTAAACTTGTGAATTTCTGTATTTCAAGTCTCTGATTGGCTAATCCTACTCCAATAGAATACCGTCATTTAACCAAAGCTTTTTCTGGTTGTTGATTGGCTATTTTATAAACTGTCACAAAATTTACATTATTGCTTCCAAGAACTACAAGTAGTATTTTTAAACTCTCAAACTCATTATTGCCTCAAAGTTACCTCATTGTTACCTCATTGTTAGTAAATTTTGACCAATTTCTCATAGCTCCTACATTATTAAATTACGTAATATATTCACATAACATTATTACATATGGATACAATAATATAAGCATACGCAATGACTGTTACATACATTTTACAAATTATTACATACACATATTGCTTCAAGGTGGGCTGTTATTGAATTTACGTATTATATAATTAGGCTGAAATTACTTAAGTGTTAAAAATACTGCCTTAAAGTTGTAGAACAAAACATTCGCAAGGACAGATCATCCACCATATCGGTGTTGTCTTCGCATTTTCTATAAATTGCAAGGCAGTCCTCTACAAGATTGTGGCAGAGCGCTTAGTATTTCGGAAATTGTGCCCAAGAATAGGTTCCCAAAATCTTACTGATGAGCACAAGAACAAACGATCTGCCGCTGCACTGACTTTTCTCACGCGATATGCTGAGGAAAGCGATGATTTGCTAATCGGTACAGGTGATGAGGCATGGGTGTCTTACACCACTTCTGAGTAACAATCCATGTTGTCGAGGCACATAATATCCCCCGTGAAGAAGAAATTCAAACAGACGATATCCACTCGCAAGATCATGTGCACGGTTTTCTGGGACAGACAAGGTGTTTTGTTGATTGAATTCTTATCTAGGAATGTCTATTGTGAGATACTATAAAAGCTCCGTCGCGCAATACAGAACAAAAGGCGTGGAATCCTTTTGGTTCATGACAATGCCCGGCCACACACGTCAAACAAGCTCAAGTTCTGATCGCATTATTTGGTTGGGAACAATTCGACCACCCTCTCCACAGTCCGGATTTGACACCAAGCTATTTCATCTGAAGAAATTCCTTGGTGGAAACATTTCAACGAGGATAATGTAAAACCAGAAGTGCAGACATGGCTGTCATCATAGGCGGCACCATTCTTTGACGAAGGCATACAAAAACTGGTTTACTGTTACAAGTTGCTGAATAATGGCGGTGGCTATGTGGAGAAGTAGTTTAATGTGTAAGGTAATAAATAATGATAACGTATTTGGATAATAATATTCTGTCTTTTTTTTACTTTCTCTACTACGTATAGTAAGTAGGGGAAGTATTGTATTCCACCCAAAAATTCGATACCGAGATTTCACCGGAAATACATGTTTTGAGACTCCCTGAATCCAAAAAAAGCATTTTTGGAAACATGTCCGTGTGTGTGTGTGTGTGTGTGTGTCTGTGTGTGTGTCTGTGAACAGCATAACTCAGAAACGAACAGTCGCATAAACACCAAACTTGGTATTTAGGTTCAGTATCTTCCAGAGATGCGACACGAAGGTTTTCAACAAAATCCCCCCACCCCAGAGTACCCTTTACATGGAACATTTTTCGAAAATTTTAATTTTCTCAAAAATGGCTCTAACGATTTTGATTAAAATATCATATGTTTAAGCTATTTTCATGACAAATAAAATGTATATCTTGAATTTTTTGGGAATGTCTCCAAAAGTATTCTTCATTGTGAACGACTTTTGGTAAATTGGTAAACCATAAGAGATATACAAAATTTTACTACACAAAAGATGTAGATCGCGTTAAAATACACAATTTATGTCATATACATTTTTGTTGTTGAGTGAACCGTTTTCGAGATATTGCTTGTTATTCCCTTAAATTTTCCAATACTTTATACTTTTTCTCAAATTCGTTGTTCATTTTTTACTTTCTCTACTACGTATAGTAAGTAGGGGAAGTATTGCATTCCACCCAAAAATTCGATACCGAGATTTCACCGGAAATACATGTTTTGAGACCTCCTGAATCCAAAAAAAGCATTTTTGGAAACATGTCCGTGTGTGTGTCTGTGTGTGTGTCTGTGTGTCTGTGTGTGTGTCTGTGTGTGTGTCTGTGAACAGCATAACTCAAAAACTAACAGTCGGATAAACACCAAACTTGGTATTTACGTTCAGTATCTTCCAGAGATGCGACACGAAGATTTTCAAGAAAATCCCCCCACCCCAGACTACCCTTTACATGGAACATTTTTCGAAAATTTTAATTTTCTCAAAAATGGCTCTAACGATTTTGATGAAAATATCATATGTTTAAGATAATGTCATGAGAAATGAAATGTATATCTCGAAATTTCTGGGAATGTCTCCAAAAGTATTCTTCATTATGAACGACTTTTGCATAACTGGTAAACCATAAGAGATAGACAAAATTTTACTACACAAAAAATGTAGATCGCGTTAAAATACACAACTTATATCATATACATTTTTTTTGTTGAGTGAACCGTTTTCGAGATATTGCTTGTTATTTCCTTAAATTTTCTAATACTTATACTTTTTCTCAAATTCGTTATTCATTTTTTTATGTCCTGGACATGCAAAGAGAATGGAATGCGCCACATAGCAACCAGCGATAAAATATTTGACTATCGCTTAAAAGCTACCATATTCCCCTTGCATCTACAAGAAAATTACAAATAAGATTGACATCTCGATATCTCGATTAATATGAAGCATATGGAGAATAGGCGTTTGTAAAAATAGATTGTACAAGAGTAGAGAAAGTCATGTGAGTGTAACACATCAGATTTTTTATGTCCTGAACATGCAAAGAGAATGGAATGCGCCACATAGCAACCAGGGTTAAAATATTTGTCTATCGCTTAAAACCTACCATATTTCCCTTGCATCTACATGAAAATTACCAATAAGATTGACATCTCGATATCTCGATTAACATGAAGCATATGGAGAATAAGAGTTTATAAAAATAGTTTGTACAAGAGTAGAGAAAGTCATGTGAGTGTAACACATCAGATTTTTTTAATTACCGGCACTCGTAAATACCAAGTTTTTTAATTATGCTGTTCACAGACATACAGACGTATCTTCTAAACATGTGATTTTTGGATTCACGGAGACTCAATACGTGCATTTTCGGTAAAATCACGCAATGGAATTTTTGGGTGGTACTACAGGGAGAGCGAAAATACTACGAACCGGCTGCGCGGTGTTTTTCCTGTTCGCGTCCTCGGCCCTCGTTACCGTCTACTGCTATCATAGAAAGGCGCGGATGAAACTATACAACATTTTTAAAACTACTTTTAAAGGCTTTACTTACCAACTTTATAAAAATGTGTTTGAGGACAGAATTATTAGTAGAATTTTGTGGTCCCCTCGGTCCCCCGACCTCACCCCCTGCGATTTCTATCTCTGGGGTAACTTAAAACAAAGTGTACAAGACAAACACACACCCTGGAAGAATTAAAACAAAACATCCGCCAGGAAATTGCCAGCATTACTCAACGTGAACTACGGCGAGTGATGGATAGTTTCCTAAAGAGGTGCCAAAAATGTATGGACAACGACGGTGGCCAGTTTCAGCATCTCGTTTGGTAAAGTAGGTAAGTAAAGCCTTTAAAAGTAGTTTTAAAAATGTTGTATGGTTTCATCCTCGCCTTTGTATGATAGCGGCAGACGGTAACGAGCGCCTAGGATGCGGACTGGAAAAACATCGTGCAGCCGGTTCGTAGTATTTTGGCTCAGGTATAATGTAGGTAAGTAGTAGGGAAAGTAATGAAGTATATTAAGCATGAAAAACGACATATTAGTTGTGTTGAATTTGAACAGGATAGGGTGAGAGGAGAAACATTTTAGAGAAATTATGTTTACATAATACAACACACTGGGTGATCAAAAAGCCACTGTCTGACGAAACAGGGCGGAATGAATTTCCAGTCATGTGGGGTGACACTGTAGAGAGAGGGGCAAAGCTCTCAGCATGTCCTCAAGTGTTCACATCCCGGAGGGGGGACACATGCACCTACAGCGTAGAAGGGATGCGAGCGTGCAGCTGTTTTTTGACACATTTGTTTTCTAATGCTGCTTTGGGCTTATTTAAAGCATTCGTCTTATCCCACAACCATTGTATAACGTGTATTGCCTTATATTCCTTTAAATTTAATTTAGTTTATTTGACTTGCTTCTTGTTAGTGTTAATTTTCCATCATTAGGCAACCCATACAGTGCTTTATTACTTTCTTTACTTCATACTTACAGTAAGTAGAGTAAGTATTGCATTCCATACAAAAGTTCTATATGGAGATTTCCCCAGAAATACACGTTATGAGGCCACCCGAACCCCAAAAACAGAAGCATTTGTAGAAAAAGGTGCATGTGTGCGTTTATCTGAACAGCATAACTAAAAAACGAATGTCCTATAAGTACCAAATTTGGTATTTAAGTGAATCACAATATTTTCAAAACTATCCTTTACAGAAAAAAATATTCGTTATCTTTTATTTTCTGAAAAATGGTTCTAACGATTTGATTATAATACAATATATTTATGATATTTACTGAACAGATAACATATATCTTGAATTTTCTAGAAAAAGCCTGCAAAGTCCTCTTCATTCGGAAAGGGTTTTGTACAATTTTGTATATTTTATAAACTGTCTACATTATTGTTTCGAAGAATTACAAGTAGCATTATTAAATTTTCTAATTCATTATTGCTTCAAAGTTACCTCATTGTTACCTCATTGTTAGCAACTTTTAATCTATTATTCCCACAGCTCCTACATTATTAAATTACGTAATACATTCACATAACATTATTCAACATGTAAATAATAATATAAACATTAATACAATGACTGTAATATGCCTTTTATATATTATTACATACACATATTGCTTTAAGGCGGGCTGTTATTATATTTTATGTCATATAATTTGACTGAAATCATTTAAGTGTTAAAAATATTGCCTCATGGTCTAGGGATATCATGTAAGCCTCTAATTTCCAAGGTCGCGAGTCCAAACCCGGCGGAGGGCGAAGGTTTTTTGTTTCTTCGGAAGGGAAGAAAAGCCGGTGGTCCCGTGTCGTATATTTATGGCACGTAAAAGAACCTCAAGCCTGATAAAGAGGCCTCTGAGCAAAATTACCAGTCTTTCACGCCCAATATAGAATGGGACGCTAAGGACCAAACAGTTAAAGAGCATCCATAAATAATGCTCAATTTGATTTTTGTTAAGTGATAGACGAAAACATACTACACAAGAAATGTAGTTCTCTTTGAAACACACATTTATTTCAAAGAAGTTTTTTGTGGCATAAGCCATTTCTGGGACAACGTAATTAATGGTTCGATTTGTTCATTTTTTAGTCATTTTAAAGCCCTTTCAACATTAAGTTGTTTCTCACGATTGTATAGAAACAGTATGGAATTTTAAGGCTAGCATATAGCATCCATTTCTTAAACATTTGACTGTCGGTGTTCTCTTTGTATCTATAACAAAATGTGTAATGTAGCTGTTTCTGCAAAGGTTTATTTGGATTAAAACGTAGCAGTTATAAAAATAAGCTTTACTAAGAATAGTTTGTACGCACTAATAAACTATAGAGGGCAAAGAAGGTCATGTGAATGCATCATATCAAATTTTTACAATAATTATTTGTGTTTTAACACATCTTAACTAGCAACGGCAGTGATCTGTATATCGACCAAACTTTTGTAGACAGACCACATAATTTTCCAGATTTCTAGTGGCCTCTGGTACACAAGAGGGTTCATATCCGATGGGGATTAGGATGTTTTCGGGTGTAAAAGTTCTTAGCGTAGCTTCAGAAACCTATATCTTGAAAGAGACAGTCCCTGAGCAAGACTGTCGAGCAATTCACGCCCACAGCGTCCTGCTTCTCTCCCCTGGCGCTATATATAGAGCGACGGGTTAATTAGCTGCAACTACATGCGCCTAGTGGCGGAATCATTGATTCTAAAATTTCGCCTAATTACAAAAAACACCGCTAGGGTATCCCTGTAGGTATATCCAAACGACGTGACGGAAAACTAACTAGATTTCAAGAAAACTATTTCAAACTGCTTCACTCAATGTTTAAAAACGAGTTGAGGCCTAAGATTTAAGCTTATATGTGCTGCTAATGAATGAAGTTGTGGCCCTGAACTTATATTTTGCACAAGAAGCACTTGAATGAATGATTTCCTGGAATAAAAAATTGTGGTCCAGATCACGCCCACAGCATTCTGCTTCTCTCTTTAGTGGTTCACGTCTAGTAATTCCTAGAATGCTACTTTTATTAAGGGTTCTGTTAATAATAATAATTATTATTATAATAATAATAGCGCTGTAGCAATAATGCATTAAAAGGTTAAAATAATTCCCAACAGGTTTAATCCCTCACCTCCATTGCAATTTTAATGTATTGCTGTTGCAGTGACTTATTGTTGTTATTATTTAAAAACAGTTAGAACAGTTATTTATTATTTGCATGCACTGCAATTATTAATTACATTAAACATATATTATAATGTATGTTTAGCTCCCACTAACTTGAATCCCCAGTGCAATGTTAAATCACTAGTTACACCCACATAGGTAATGGTATAGTTCATACAACAGAGGGTACAGCTCGCGCATTGCGACTTACATCGATCGATTGGGATGAAGGGATGAAGTGAAGGAACCACAGGAGGCTATAGGCAGCAGGCAGACAGGTCACAGAGACGCGCGGAAGTCCTTAATAGTTCCAGGCTTGAACACCCGTCTCACTGCTGGAGCTGCCTAGATAGGACGATGCACGACCCGTCACCAAGCAGCCCACTAGTGCCCAAGGGGAGTATTCCTTTGAGCATGCATCCACGCCATCTGTCCGGCGCCACGAAACCTAGAAGCACACCTGATAGATGAGAAGGACATAGAAAAAAAGTGAAATTATGGAAAGAAAACCCCGGTAGATGAGAAATAACCCCGGCTTCGCCTGCCTACCTACCAGGGAAAACCACGAAAAACCTGCTTAGAGCGAGCGCTCTGCGTGAATCGAATCCGGTACCTCTTAAATGCGTACTTCATATGTTACCGCAGAACCATCCGCTCGGTTACGCCCATGCAGTAATAATTAGACATCGGAAGTAAAGTTTTGAAAACTTCTCAGTTCATGTAAAGTTTTATACTGCATATAATTTCATATTCCCAATGTTTCTACATATTATTACATACTGGGGTGAGACCAAAAGGTTTCCAGCTAAAATATTACATTTTAATTACCCCAACATACACATTGGGAAACGTAGCTGCAGGGGCAGCGAGAGGGCCAGGACTTTTAACATCACATCCCAAGGCAGGCGTGAGATATTTATAACAAAAATACACAGAATTCACATTAATCACATTAACTGTGGTTTATTCAATATAAACACGGTGCCTTTATATCGCACACAAAAGAGATAAAGAAAGGAATGAAGGGAGATATTACACACACGACGCTACATTCACACTCTTCACATACAACCTCACATACCAGACACTCAAGCCAGACTGAAGTGACGCTAATACAACACAAAGAAAAGTAACGCTAACCTATTCCCCTTCTCCAACCCTCTCTAGACCCGCTAGCTTGGACTGGAGAGAGCGTCATGCCAAAACAACTTCAAAACCCAAGAATTACCAAAACAATACTGTCGCCAATACTACGAAATAATGTGTCTGGCATGACTATAGTTACTAATTACCTAATACGCTACAATATTTCTTCAATTTTCCATGCATCGAGCATATAATTCACGTATTAAAAAGTACTTAATTTTAAAATTAATATTTAAACACGTTAGTGGCAAAATAATGAAGTCCTTACTATGGAGATATGGAGGTTCAAAGTAAACGAATGTGCACCATTAAAACGTGGAGAAAAATTAAGAACTAAATTGTGGAGTGTTTTGGAGACAAATCCTGACATTAGATTTTTGTGTTCTGTGGATAAATATCGTCAAGGTGAAAACGTACTTCCTGAAGAAATGTCTCCAGAGTAGTGGACGTGGGATTATCACTTCATTCTACAAAAACCTGAATTTAGTTAATTGACATATTAATAAACAAAGTTCAACCAATTTCAGATTACACTGCATAGTTCCTCGAACTCAGGCATATAAAAAAGCAATGAACATTATCTTTAAATAAAATATATATGAATTTGATCCTTCTCTGCATACAGACTTGTGTTAACCGATAAACGTTTGGAGAAATTGATCATTGTATACTGAAAAACAAATTACAACGACCGGAACGATATCTAAGGAAGAAGCTACATTGTAAGTAGCAAAAAGAATAAGCTTGTAGTTAACAATTTTAGAGCATGCTCAGTGCATATTTTCGAAATTATCGATTTTCTTTTTGTGTTGCCTTTGAGTGTCCGAGCCAGATTATGATGATGTAGTAGTAATTGGTGAATTTTCCCGCTAGTGTCCTGTTAGTTTCTTTGTCCTGCGACAGATAGCAGCAGCAGGGGAGCGTTCCAAAATGGCTACTGACATTGAGGTGCGTAAAAAATAGAGATGTGTGATTGAATTCCTTACCGCTGAACACATTGGGTCAATTGTAATCCATCAACACTTGCTAAAGGTGTATGGAGATGGAGTAGATGTGAGTAATGTGAGGCGGTGGGTACAGCGTTTAAAAAGTGGTGAAAAGGATGTACAGGACAAGCCACGCCCTGATCGACCCTACTCGGCTGCCACAAAAAAAAAATAAATAAAATCTGAATATTCAACCCCGGTATCTAGGTTAATATACCGAGGCATATAGCCAAATTTTCTGTTTATTGAATCAAATTTTTCAGTTCTTACATACATTCATTTTACAGATTAAGTCTATAACTACTACCTAACTACAAACAAAGAAAACATAAGTAAGGAAAATGAATAATAGATAGTAAAGGTGTAAATAAATAATAATTACAAAATCTATAAATCTGTACTAATACTGGTAACCAGCATAAAAGCAACTGGTATCCAGCTACTTAACTAACAAAACTTACTACAAAGCTAAAAACTACTCCACTGGTATCCAGTACTATTTGCCAGAATCTTCTAGCTTAAATAAGTTCTTTTTTCTATTATACAGTTAAATTAATATATAATAAAACTTATTTAATACATTATTATAATAATTTACAAATTTAGTTGTAGTTTTAAATGTATGCTTTCACACCAAAATAATTATATACCCATTTACAATATTTCCTTCATTTACATTTTATTTATTAATATCTTTAAATTACAAAAGAAAATTAGAATCATCTACCATATATATAATATTTTATAACACATTTATTTGATAATTTATATTTTCTTTTCCTCCTATCAATACCTATATGCCTTTACATAAATAATCCTAAAATCCTATTATTTATTCCCCTTTAAAGTTATCTAAAAATCACATACCTATCTTCACACTTACTATTTAATGTTGAAATATATATTTAAATACAAATACACTACATCAAATTATTTTAATTTAATAACGTAGACACAATAAATTTATAAACCTTATATATCTACTTATTTCATTCATTTATCAATCATCATATATCTTGTTTATATTTCCATTCAATAAGTTAACATTTAAAACATTTTAATCCAAACTAAAATTACCTATATATCTAACGCTATATTATTATTATTATTATTATTATTATTATTATTATTAAATTAACATTTATAGTTCAATTTACAATCATTTAATTTAAATATATCTATAACCAAATCTTCATTCTTCTTATCCACCGCTCACTGTACGACACATAATTTCTACACACCATTTTATCTCCTCCTCCATGGCACAATGGCGGCCTCATTTACTACATCGGCGCCTTCTTCCTTCTTCCGTCCCTAAATTCCAAAAAGGCGCCCTTATCCATCTCCAAATAATGAACAGTGTCTCGATCAACTCATCCATAATGATCGACGGATTACGACCAAGGAATTGTGTGTAGAGCTGAATGTCGGCTGTAAGATGTTACGTAACTTTAATTATCGCAAAGTGTGTGCGAGATGGGTCCAGCGCATGCTTACACAGGACCAAAAAACTCATCGAATGGACATTTGTCGGGACCTACTGAACCAATACGAGGCTGAAGGTGACAATTTTCTGAACTCCATCACCACCGGAGGTGAGACGTGGTGTCACTACTACGAGCCAGAATCTAAACAACTGAGGCAGTATTTTTAACACTAATAATTTCAGTCTAATTATATAATATAAATTCAATATCAGCCCGCCTTATAGCAATATGTGTATATACAATATATAAAAAGTGTATATTACAGCCATTGTAAATGTTTATATTATTTAAACATGTGTAATAATGTTATGTTAATGTATTACGTAATTTAATAATGTAGGAGCTGTGAGAATAATAGGTTAAAAGTTGCTAACAATGAGGTAACGTTGAGGCAATAATGAGTAGGAAGGTTTAGTAGTGCTGCTAGTCATTATTGGAGCAACAATAATGTAATTTTTATGACAGTTCATAAAATAACCAATCAACAAACAGAAAAAAGCTTAAGTTAAATAAAAGTATTCTATTGGATTAGGAATAGCCAATCAGAGACTTGAAATACAGAAATTTACAAATTTTAGGCGGTAGAAATCAAGTCAGTTGCTTGTAGACAGCGTTCATAACTGGACGCGTTGGTTGTTGACAGTGTTTCTAATCGGACGTGAGACACGTCCTCGAAAAATTTAATACGTATTCGCGTGAGACGGAAATAGTTTACGTGTTAAAAAGTGCAAGTAATTAATAAAAGAATCTCACAGCTCTCTATATAAGTAAAGTGTTATTTAAATTGTGTCAAAGTTTAATAAATGTAGTGAAGTAAAATTATAATCTGTATAAGCCTACATTCTTCAGTCGCACCACAACCCTGCAAAGAGAAGCATGTCTCTAAATATAAATACTGACGCAGCCCAGGCAAACATAAATATATTTAAAGAAACAGGAAAAAATTACAAAGTTAATATTTCTTTTTTAGAACTTTTTTTGGGAGGGCAAAGGCCACCGGAAAGTACATTTGGGGCGAAGGCTACCGGAAACTTTTTACTATACGTGCGGTTGCTACTACTTCATGTTCGGCTCCCCAACAATTGAACTATAATACAACTCCTTCAATACAACCTATTTCAAAATTGACGCCCAAAGCGTGGTGAAAATAATTTAAAAATAACAATACAACAAACCAACTACTTCAAGACATCCGACTTTTCCAACAAAGAAGTTCAAGACACAGCCATCCAAAGCTAGCCAAGACAGTGGCCACAGTGGCCAGCCTCAGCTGGTTCAGATTTTTATGAGCGTGGCATGCAGGCTCTTGTTCATCGTTGGCAAAAGTGCATAACGAATGGTGGTGATTATGTGGAGAAATAACATAATGTAGCTGAAATCTTGCTCTATTTATGTCTGTTATTGTGCTTTCTGTATCTGTTGTAGTTTCTATGAAAATAAGTAGGAGGCATTACTTTCGGAATGATGTAATACATTGAGAAAACACAGATTTCCCCATTATCTCCTTTCGTAGGTAGTAACACAATTAACAGAAACAGGAAGGTTTTAGAGATTGTAGGACGATACTAAGAAAATGGGGTGTGTACCATCTTTGTCATCTCTTATGGCGATGCTTTATTCACCAAGAAATGATTATAAACATCTTTTGGGTGTGAGGTAATGCAAGATATTCTAAGAAATCAGTCACCCACGTTTCTGTGTATACAGGCTTATTCAAAAAGAAGGAACAGATTTTAAATATTCATTTTTAATGAACGACAATAGACAGCAACACATACGACACATAATTGAATAGAGGAAATTTCAAAGTTTTAAGCTCTTAATTTAGTTCCTACAGCGCTGGGTTTATTTACGAGAAAATGGCGACGCCTCGGGAAAAGTCGTTTTATATGCTACAGTGAATTCATTGCAGCGTGCATTTCGTTGTAAGTTCAACAACGAGCCGCCTCGCCATAAAAAATTTACAATTGATACAATAAATTTTTAGATGGTTGCGTATACAAACGGAAAACACTGGTCGTCCTCGCATAATAAATGGTGCTCATTTTGAACACATAAAATAAAAAATTGAACTTTACTTTATTCAGTGATGTGAATTCGCATGTGTCGCCATCTATTTTCGTTCATTAAAGTCTGCTCCTTCTTTTTGAATAACCCTGTATATTCATTTTCGTATAGGATGTTTATTATTAATAATGCATGTAACACCGCTGTTCTTCCATTCTAGTTATTGCCAGGCTAGACTCTGGTTCACGAGGTCGCGGGTCCAAACCCAGCAGAGAGCGGTCTTTCTGTGTAATGGTATATAAAAAATCTGATGTGTTACACTCACATGACTTTCTCTACTCTTGTACAATCTATTTTTACAAACGCCTATTCTCCATATGCTTCATGCTAATCGAGATATCGAGATGTCAATCTTATTGGTAATTTTCTTGTAGATGCAAGGGGAATATGGTAGCTTTTAAGCGATAGTCAAATATTTTAACGCTGGTTGCTATGTGGCCCATTCCATTCTCTTTGCATGTCCAGGACAAAAAAAATGAATAACGAATTTGAGAAAAAGTATAAGTATTGGAAAATTTAAGGAAATAACAAGCAATATCTCGAAAACGGTTCACTCAACAAAAGAAATGTATATGACATAAGTTGTGTATTTTAACGCGATATACATTTTTTGTGTAGTAAAGTTTTGTCTATCTCTTATGGTTTACCAGTTATGCAAAAGTCGTTCATAATGAAGAATACTTTTGGAGACATTGCCAGAAAATTCGAGATATACATTTTATTTGTCATGACATTATCTTAAACATATGATATTTTCATCAAAATCGTTAGAGCCATTTTTGAGAAAATTAAAATTTTCGAAAAATGTTCCATGTAAAGGGTAGTCTGGGGTGGGGGGATTTTCTTGAAAACCTTCGTGTCGCATCTCTGGAAGATACTGAACCTAAATACAAAGTTTGGTGTTCATTCCAACTGTTCGTTTCTGAGTTATGCTGTTCACAGACACACAGACACACACACACACACACACACACACACAGACACACACACGGACATGTTTCCAAAAATGCTTTTTTTTGGATTCAGGAGGTCTCAAAACATGTATTTCCGGCGAAATCCCGGTATGGAATTTTTGGGTGGAATACAATACTTTCCCTACTTACTATACGTAGTAGAGAAAGTAAAAAAAACTCATAGCATGGTTTCCTTTGGAAGGGAAGTAAAACCGTCGGTCCCGTGTAGTATTTAATTCCACGTAATACAACTTCATATCTTAAAAAGATGTCTCTGAGCAAGCATTGTCGATCATTTGACGCCCGCGGCGTCCTGCTTCTCTCCCTTGGCGCTGTCTATGTCGGTAGGCTAATCACCTGCCACAATGTGAATCTAGTGGCGGAATCAGTGTCTCAGAAATTCACTTGATGACATAAAGCATCGCTAGAGTGTCGTATATACGCCAATGAAATGACAGGAAATAACTTGTAAAAAATTACAACATTATCGAGAACAAGGGTGCGCGTATGTGTGCGTGTGCATGTCTATCATTCCAAAGTAAAAATATATCGCGAGTAACGCCACTTGGATGAAACAATCGCCTTTTATATGAATAATATTGTGTGTGTGCGTGTTTATAAAAAACGTCGGGTCAATGTATCACATTTTTACTTTTTCTACTACGTATAGTAAGTAGGGGAAGTATGGTATTCCACCCAAAAATTCGATACCGAGATTTCACCGGAAATATATGTTTTGAGGCCCCCTGAATCCAAAAAAAAGCATTTTTAGAAACATGTCCGTATGTGTGTCTGTGAACAGCATACCTCAGAAACGAACAGTCAGATAAACATCAAACTTGGTATTTATACTTGGTTCAGTATCTTCCAGAGATCTGACACGAAGGTTTTCAAGAAAATCCCCCCACCCCAGATTACCCTTTACATGGAACATTTTTCGAAAATTTTAATTTTCTCAAAAATGGCTCTAACGATTTTGATTAAAATATCATATGTTTAAGATATTTTCATGACAAATAAAATGTATATCTTGAATTTTCTGGGAATGTCTCCAAAAGTATTCTTCATTGTGAACGACTTTTGCATAACTGGTAAACCATAAGAGATAGACAAAATGTTACTACACAAAAATGTAGATCGCGTTAAAATACACAATTTAGGTCATATACCTTTTTGTTTTTGTTGAGTGAACCATTTTCGAGCAATTGCTTGTTATTCCCTTAAATTTTTCAATACTTACTTTCTCAAATGGGAATTCGTTATTCATTTTTACTTTCTCTACTACGTATAATAAGTAGGGGAAGTATTGTATTCCACCCAAAAATTCGATACCGAGATTTCACCGGAAATACATGTTTTGAGACCCCCTGAATCCAAATAAAGCATTTTTGGAAACATGTCCGTGTGTGTGTCTGTGTGTCTACCTGTGAACAGCATAACTCAGAAACGAACAGTTGGATAAACACCAAACTTGGTATTTAGGTTCAGTATCTTCCAGAGATGCGACACGAAGGTTTTCAAGAAAATTCCCCCAACCTAGATTACCCTTTACATGGAACATTTTTCGAAAACTTTAATGTTCTCAGAAATGGCTCTAACGATTTTGATTAAAATATCGTATGTTTAAGATATTTTTATGAAAAATAAAATGTATATGTTGAATTTTCTGGGAATGTCTCCAAAAGTATTCTTCATTGTGAACGACTTTTGCATAACTGGTAAACCATAAGAGATAGACAAAATTTTACTACACACAAAATGTAGATCGCGTTAAAATACACAATTTATGTCATATACATTTTTTTTGTTGAGTGAACCATTTTCGAGATATTGCTTGTTATTCCCTTAAATTTTTCAACACTTATTTTCTCAAATGGGAATTCGTTATTCATCTTTTTGTCTTGGATATGCAAAGAGTATTAATCTGTGGGAAAGGGAATGGTGCTGCACCTAGCAACCAGCTATTAAGAGATATGTATGTGCTTAAAGGCTACTGTATTTCTATATTGCCCTTGTAAATATATATTCCCCTTACATCTACAAGAAAATTAGCAATAAGATAGACTCTGCAAATGTTTATCTCGATTAACATGAAGTAGATGGAGAACAAGCGTTTGTAAAAATAGTTTGTACAAGAGTGGAGAAAGTCATGTGAGTGTAACACATCAGATTTTTTTATCAAATCCTCCAAAAACTTCATTCATACTTAAAAGTTGAACCTTTCAAAGATTCTGATTACAAGGAGTTTCACTTCATAAAAGAATCTTTCTTTTGAAACAGGTGATGCTGTATTTTAAGTAATAATCACTGCAGTATCATTTTGCCTAAATACTGCTGTTCGAGAGATCCGGGGTTCAACTCCCATGGGTCGACCAATTTGTTGTTTTTTTTTCGTGGTTTCCTTCAGTTGCCAAGGTAAATAACATATTGAATATTTAATAATACGACCCAAAATTCCACCTTATGTCTAAAAAATATTAAAAATGTAAATAGATGGTAGATTGCAGAAGCAGAGGTAGGTACAGTTGCCTGGCACTAAGGCGTCTGTGGACACTATCGAAGCTGCCATCTACCCGGCAAGTGTAGAAGCAGAAGTACAGCTGCCTGGCACTAAGGCGTCTGTAGACACGTGTCAAAGCTACAATCTACCCGTCACGTTTAGAAGCAGTACAGTTGCCTAGCACTAAGGTCTCTGGATACGTGTCGAACCTGCCATCTACCCGGAACTTCCAGAAGCAGAGGTACAGTTGCCTGGCACTTAGGCTTCTGTAGACACGTGTCGAAGCTACCATCTACGTCAAATATAGAAGCAGAGGTACAGTTACCTGGCACTAAGACCTTTGTAGACACGTGTCGAAACTACCATCTACTCTTCACGTATAGAAACAGAGATACAGTTGCCTAACACTAAGGCCTCTGTGGAAACGTGTCGAACCTGCCATCTACCCGGCACCTATAGAAACAGATACAGTTGCTTAGCACTAAGGCCTCTGTAGATAGGTGTCGAAGCTATCAACTACCCATCACGTGTAGAAGCAGAGTTACAGTTGCCTGACACTAAGGCCTCTGTGAACACGTGACGAAGCAGATGGTATGGTACAAGGGATGGGACTATAAGGTTAACAATCCACCACACACAAAACTACAGGTATTATCTAACAGATCCATCGCGATATGACCACGTGGTTAAAACGATGTAAAACAAATAGAAAAAGGGAAAAATCTAGGAGTCTGTTGCTCGCAGAGAAAATTGTATATCAAACCATGACATTACGAAAGGTGCCTTCCGAACCTATCGGTCACTTAGATAGTGTCATGATACATATTTACATTTTCCAGTGGCCATTTATATGTGTACTTCAAAACATGTTATTCCCTTATGTGGGGAAAACGGTAGCTTGTCTGCATGTTCGGAGAGTGGGGTTCGTTCCCTTGACTCTCGCGGAGTTTCTTTCTGGAATTTTTCATTCTGGAATACCAGCCAACTTTAAGCAGATTAAGTTTGTCTCCCTGCAGTCATTCATTCTGCTCCAAAGACTGGCTGTTGCAGATACGAGTACATTATCATCTGTGAGTGGACAGATTGAAAAACTTGATTTATGTTTAGCTGTAAGTATGTTATTAGTAAATAAAACAAAACTGAATTCCGAAACAAAAGCTTCTCTACCTTCTGCACTTTACCTCTTTATAGTGCCTTCTATACTATGTAGATTATATTAACGTTTGTTTGTGTTCGCTTGGACATAAACAATTCACGAATCTCTGCATGACCCGAATAAAGTTTTAGAGTTTGATAACATCTGACGTGTTGCATTCATATGACTTTCTCTGTCAATCTTCTACAAACTAATGGTACGAAAGGGTATTCTTCTAACTATTTCTATCTATCTTTCATTACACATTTCGTTGTAGGAGTAAGAAGGTACAACTAGATTCTTAAAAAGTCTGTCTTTATGTGGTGGCTTTGAAATTCTGCGCTCTTTGCATGATCACGAGAAAAAAACGAATAGCGACTTACGACTTGAAAAAGTATAAGTATTTGAAAATTCAAACCAATAATAAAGAATATCTCGGAAGTGGTTAATGCCACAAAAATGTATTTGACATAAATTGTGTGCTCTATCAGGATCTAAATGTTTTGTATAGTAAGATTTTGTCTTTAGTTTGGGGAGTTTTTTTTAAATTTTCGTTTTGCATCCCTGGAAGATAGTGAAGTTAAATAAAAGCTCGATATTTAACCCACTTTTCGTTTTTGAGTTATGCAATTCACAGACAGACACACACGCTTGGAGCTTTTTCTAAAAATGCTTTTTGTTTAGCTTTATTTTTATTCAGGAATTCTCAAAAACGTCTATTTCCGTTGTGGTCTCGGCATCGAATATTTAAGTGGAATGCAATACTGCTATAGGTAAGTAATAGAGAGATATTTCAAATTTGAATGAGAATAGGTTTTTATGGACAGCGGTTAAATACTTACTGACTCCTTTCTTCATACCTCCTTTTGTATCTAACTTGCTCGCCTTCGTTTCATGTATAGTGGAGTACATGGAATTGTGGCGATGTGCAGTAGTTTATGCTGATAAGGGAACACTAAAACCACGCCTCGTACTCTCTCTTTACCCGGTTCTAGCACTCCACTTAATGTTTGTCTTACTCCCCCCCCTTTTCTTCCCTCTGAGCCTGAAACCGGCCTGTATGTTTGAGTACTAGACTTTTGACATCAAGCCAATAAGAGGCGGACTCATCCAGCGGCTGGGGTGAACAGTCGTGGCGGGGTATGCTTTCCAGCCAGTCAGGTGAAATGATTCTTTACTCCTTTGTTCATAAGCTAGTGCGTGTGGAATTGAATTCAAATCAATAAGAGCTTAACTCACCTAAGGCTGATGTGGAACACAAAATGATAAACGAAATTTCTGCCAAAATGAAATAAAGAAAAGAACTACATGTGACCACGCCTGCGAGCCCCTCCCGGGTTGTCTACCTGGCCACAGGTGGAGATAATGGCCAATCCCCTTCAGAAAAATAGCAGTTCGGAACAATAGCCCCTTATACGCCGTTTCCCCGCTCTAGAGGATACCTTTGGGCCATTTCGAGCAGGTTCCTCTTCTAGAATGTTCCGCGTTGTATGTGGAGCCATAACGGGCTGCTTTGTTGTTTATATAAATATTATTAGTTATATAAAATGTCCTACACTTCAAATTATTTAAGTGGTACAATAAAGGGCTTCCCTGACATTTGCTAAAGATATTGTTAAGACACTAAAATTGGCCTTCTTTCCGTTATTTAACTATAGTGAAAACAATTTTTTCTTGTTCCACAGAAAAATCCTCCTAAAATTTCACTTATTCTACAATTTATACAATATTATGTTGGGAGAATTCACATATTTTAAAAAAAGGACTTTTTGAAGCTCTGTTTATTTTTGTAAACCTAGCTTGCAAATTTAAGAAAGATGGGTGAAAAATTGCATCACAACAGAGCTTTTATGGATTGAAAAATTTGGAAAATTTTGTTTCTTAGAAAGTCAAGTTCAAAGATTCGCAGACCATTATTTTACGTTTCTGGCCTTGATATGGAGTCATGAGGTGCTTCATGAAAAATCTAATGTGTTACACTCACTTGACTTTCTCTACTCTTGTACAAACTATTTTTACAAACGCTTATTCTCCATATGCTTCATGTTAATCGAGATATCGAGATGTCAATCTTATTGGTAATTTTCTTGTAGATGCAAGGGCAATTGGTAGGCTTTAAGCGATAGTCAAATATTTTAACGCTGGTTGTTATATGTCGCATTCCATTCTCTTTGCATGTCCAGGACATAAAAAAAATGAATAACGAATTTGAGAAAAAGTACAAGTATTGGAAAATTTAAGGGAATAACAAGCAATATCTCGAAAACGGTTCACTCAACAAAAGAAATGTATATGACATAAATTGTGATTTTAACGCGATCTACACTTTTAGTGTAGTAAAATGTTGTCTATCTCTTATCGTTTACCAGTTATGCAAAAGTCGTTCACAATGAAGAACACTTTTGGAGACTTTCCCAGAAAATTCGAGATATACATTTCATTTGTCATGAAAATATCTTAAACATATGATATTTTAATCAAAATCGTTAGAGCCATTTTGATAAAATTAACGTTTTCGAAAAATGTTCCATGTAAAGGGTAATCTGGGGTGGGGGAGATTTTCTTGAAAACCTTCGTGTCGCATCTCTGGAAGATACTGAACCTAAATACCAAGTTTGGTGTTTATCCGACTGTTCGTTTCTGAGTTATGCTGTTCATAGACACACAGACACACACACGGACATGTTTCCAAAAATGCTTTTTTTTTGGATTCAGGTAGTCTCAAAACATGTATTTCCGGTGAAATCTCGGTATCGAATTTTTTGGTGGAATACAATACTATCCCTACTTACTATACGTAGTAGAGAAAGTAAAAATACTATGGTATAATAAATGCAAAAATATAGATTGTGATACCTTTAATTTTCAACTAAATTCTCACCGTTACACCTCTTAAGGCATAACTCCCTTGCGTTCATTAATTCTACCTCTGTTGTCTAGTTTAAGCCATGCTTTTTTTTTGGGGGGGGGTTCTCTACTACGTACGGTAAGCAGGGGAGGTATTGCATTCCGCACAAAAATTCAATACCGAGATTTCACCGAAAGTACATGTTTTGAGGCCCCCTGAATCCAAAAGAAGCACTTTTAGAAAATAGTCCGTGTGTGTCAGTGAACAGCATAACTCAAAAACGAAAAGTCAAGTAAAATACCAAACTTGGTATTTAGGTTCAGTATCTTTCATAGATGCATAGATTTTTCAAGAAAATCCCCCACCCCAGACTACCTTTACATGGGACATTTTTCAAAAATAGCTCTAACAATTTTGATTAAAATATCATATATTTAAGATATTTTCATGAAAAATAGAATGTATATCTTGAATTCTTTGGGAATGCCCCCAAAAGTCCTCTTCCTTCTGTATGGCTTTTGCATAACTGGTAAACCGTAAGAGATAAATAAAATTTTTCTACACAAAAAATGAAGAGCTCGTTAAAACACACAATTTATGTCATAGAATTTTTTGTTTGTGGAGTGAACCATTTCCTTGTTATTTTTTGGGGGTTTTCCAATACTTATACTTTTTCTTAAATGAGAATTTGATACCGACATTTCACCGGAAATACATATTTTGAGGCCTCCTGAATCCAAAAAAGTATTTTTGGAAACATGTCCGTGTGTCTGTCTGTGAACAGCATAACTCAGAAACGAACAGCCGGATAAACACCAAACTTGGTATTTAGGTTCAGTATCTTCCAGAGATGCGACACGAAGGTTTTTAAGAAAATCCCCCCACCCCAGATTGGGAACATTTTACGAAAATTTTAATGTTCTCAAAAATGACTCTAACGATTTTGATTAAAATATCATATGTTTAAGATATTTTCATGACAAATGAAATGTATATCTCGAAATTTCTGGGAATGTCTTCAAAAGTATTCTTCATTGTGAACGACTTTTGCATAACTGGTAAACCATAAGAGATAGACAAAATTTTACTACATAAAAAATGTAGATCGCGTTAAATACACAATTTATGTCATATACATTTTTTTTGGTTGAGTGAACCATTTCCTTGTTATTTGTTTGTGTTTTCCAATAATTATACTTTTTCTTAGATGGGAATTCGTTATTCATTTTGTTACGTCCTGGACATGGAAAATGTCATATAGCACCCAGCTCCTAAAACATTAAAGCCTACCATATTCCCTTTGACCTACAAGAAGATAATGCTGCAAATGTTTATCTTGATTAACATGAAGTAGATGGAGAATAAGCGTTTGTACAAGTAGTTTGTACAAGAGTAGAGAAAATCATGTGAGTGTAACACATCAGATTTTTCAATTTTACTGTTCTGCGTTTGCATCCATTTCTCTAGCATTAGCTCTTTTACGCAGAATTGTCTATTAGGTTTCAAGTTAGCGTTTTTCCCTGCACGTAATCTGATTGCATGTATGCATTTCTCTTATCATTTTGGTTTTACGAAACGCCTTGTCTTGCGCTCTAATTAATCTTTGTAAAAGCCTGTAAGTTCCATATCGACTCCATAAAGAGTAGAGCGATCATTTCATAGTTTTCTGCACGCAGACTTTCGTGAAAACACCCACGCATTTTGCTTGTTGGGTGAACGAACCAATTTTTATGATAATGGCACAGCAGAAGGGACATGACATGAGTCTAGCCTTTTGTACGTGTAATTTAGACCAATAATGCAAGAATCACGTGGGAAGTGCGATTTTTATTTTGTTGCCTACCAGGACAATCACGAACGAAAGTTGGTTTTGTTTATACAGCATATGCCAGTGGTGTTATCGTGCATTTTCCTCTCAGTGATAAACCTGTGAGGCATATATTTGGCATTTCTGCATCTACAATACATTTTTCAACAAGAAACTTCGTTTAAAACGTACTAACATATCGCCTCTGGAGAAATTAGGTTTTGTTTTATCACTTCTTCCTTAAAACTAGGGATGGGATCTCGATACCATCGATAGCTCGATGCTCGGTGGTCTCGAAGTATGTCTAATACTTCGAGATAAACCTTCGATACTTTTTAAGTTTTGGGTTATTGAAAGTTGTTGCTTTTAGCTTTAGGCACGTGTCCCCAAAGAGTTGCTGGACTACAGTTCTTGATAGAGCTTGACTGCGTTTCTTGTGTGTCAATGAATGCGACATTCAATAGACACTTCTGTCTACACTATATTCACTCTTAGGTTGATCTGCGGCAAAACAAACCCACGTGGTCAGTGCACCGTGCTGCAACACGGCAGCAATGCGCCCAGGAAAGTAGTCCCATGCTAATCTCCGAATTTTAGAATGAATTTATCCTTAAATAGTATAATATTCTATACAGATACCTAAGGTTTTATTTAACGCTGATTTATACCGTAAAACAGAGCTACAAGTCCCACGATGCAATTTGTATGAGTCACCTGACATCCGGGTAGGCGCAGAATATTGTTTACAGCCAGAAACCAACAGTTGTTATTAGTATTATGGAGGACGGTGAATTTGCTTTGTGTTTTCGTCGAATTACGTAAAGCATTAGCCGCGCAAACCATTGACTAGTGGTGAAAAAACAATAGTGTTGAATCTTTATTATAAGTTATGTGAGAAATATCCAACACTTTCCACGAAAGAAATGGTGAAATTAACTGCTGAGTTCACCGGTGTTTCGAGTACGAGTATAAACAGTGCTTGTGCAGAAAAATCTAAACGAGAAAAGTAGTTACACCCGGAATAAAAAAGAAAAAGAAAGCATATGAAATACGCGATGCAAGAATGTAGTGATTTTGAGAAGAATGCAATTCGCGTAACAGTCTTTTTTAAAATGAGCCGCCAACAGTTAATAAAGTGCCGCTTCCAGAGAGCGAATAAATTAAGTTATAGCATACCTGTTACTTTATTTTTCGTTCATTTATTTTATAATTACTATTATTATATGTGCAAACGTTTGTTTTGTTACAACTACCAATCTTATCATCTTTAACCCTATGCTAGTCACCGCACATGGTCTGAAAGTGTGACAGTATTTCTAGTGCGAATGGGGGAAAGATACATTATAACGGTGCACTGGTCACATGGGGTTTGTTTTGACGCGGATCAACCTAAGAGTAAATACAGTTTAAATGAAAACATGCGAAACAATGGAGGAAGGAGTAGAGGTATTCATGTAACATGCAGCGTTAACTGAGTTGTGAATGAAACTGATTTAACTCACGCACTAAATCATGTTTCTGCAGTAGCCTGGTTTGGTGACTCACTCTCAGCTATACCATTTAACTACTCCGGTGACCAAACTCTAAGAATCGGGCAAAAACAAATCAGAACTTAAGACAGATAATACAGCCCATGGATATATTTGTTGTTTCCTTCCTCTGTTAGTTTGTATTTATGTATGTCAAACACGGGTCACGAGCATACCTTACAGATATACTGTACGACTAATTTTTTCGGGCGTAAAAATCCTTAGCATGGCTTCCTTCGGAAAGGAAGTAAAGCCGGTGGTCCCGTGTTGTAGATTTACGGCACATAAAAGTACCTCAAGCCTGATATAGAGGCCTCTGAGCAAAATTACTGGTCTTTCACGCCCAATATAAAATGGGACGCTAAGGACCACAGTTGTTAAAGAGCGTCCATATATAAAACTCAATTCAATTCGTACGACTAATTTCTGTAATATGAATAGTAAATCCTTTAAAAGAAAGTTTTCAACACATGAAGAAGTATTATTCTTGGAGTTTATTATTTTATTTATTTAGCTCCACATATGGACGTCAATTTTGAAATAGTTTGTTTCTTGAATTGTTAGAGCTAGCACCACGCTTTGGGCGTTAATTTTGAAGTTGTTGTTTACGTAATATGCTACTATGAAAAGCTGATTTTGAAGATGATGTATTTTTGTTGTTACGCTCCAAGTTTATAAAATATATTTTAACTTTGCTATTAAACTTCTTCTATAGATATTATTTATGTTTGTTTTTGCCTCGGCTGCGTCAGTCTTTCTTTAGAGACACGTTTCTCTTAATCAGGGCGTGGTGCGACAAGAAAGTAGGCTTACACAGATTTTAAGTTTTAAATTCACTTCTTTTTATTAATCCTTGACACAAATTATATAGCACTACGCTGATATTAAGAGCTGTGAGATTCTTTAATACTTGCACTTTGTTAACGCGTATACATAATTTTACGATTCGCGCGAATACGTAATATTTCTTTAGAGAACACATCTTCCATCCGGTCACTGCCAAGGTCTGCCAGCAACTTAACATATTTGAACCGTCAAAATCCGTAAGCTTCTACATTTCAAGTCTCTGATTGGCTAATCCTAGTCCAATAGAATACCTGCATTATACTAAAGCTTTTTCTGGCTGTTGATTGGCTAATTTTAAACTGTCACAAAATTTACATTACCGTTGCTCTAATCATGACTAGTAGCATTTAAACTCTCAAACTCATTATTGTCTCAAGGTTACCTCATTGTTACCTCATTGTTAGCAACTTTAAACTTATTATTCTCACAGCTCTTACATTATTAAATTACCTAATGCATTCACATAACGTTATTAAACATGTTTACAATAATATAAACATTAATACAATGACTGTTACATACATTTTAAAAAATTATTACATACATATTGCTTCAAGGCAATATTATTGAATTTACATATTATATAATTTAATTGAAATTATTTAAGTGCTAAAAATACTGCCTAACACAAATATAGGTATATAAAAATCGAAGCAAAGATATTATTATTATTATTATTATTATTATTATTATTATTATTATTATTATTATTATCCTTGATTAACAATATGGAATACATAACCGCTGGCATTATTTAAATAAAAAAATTGCTGCCAATTGGAGAATGTCAAACAGGAACAATTTCGGAATTACCATACAATACAAATTTTTTTACATATGTTTATACACAGAAAACTAGTAATAACAACATTATTCAGTGCACAAGCCATCGTTTTTGCACTTTTTTATAAAGTGCGCATCGAGTATCGGTGCTCAAGAATCAATATCGGTATCGATTATCGAGAAATAGTGGTATCAACCCATCGCTACTTAAAACACGTCTTTTAAAAGTAAAATTAATGGACCCAGGTATTTGGAATATCGAGCAGAAGTCTGCTATTAAATTCACGGCTGAAAGTGAAACACGCTTTACAGCCGATATTCTCGGAATTACAAGGCGGTGTCTTGCAGGTGTTGATAATTTCAGTCCTACACGCTCTGGAGTTCGATCACCCTACGCAGTAACTTCGATGAATATCGGGGTTTTAGGCTGTAGTCGCGCAATTTTGATTTTCATCCCCGGAAGTTTTGTTTTTATAGACTGAGATAGAAACGTATCCAAAAAAATCTGATGTGTTACACTCACATAACTTTCTCTACTCTTGTACAACCTATTTTTACAAACGCCTATTTTCCATATGCTTCATGTTAATCGAGATATCGAGATGTCAATCTTATTGGTAATTTTCTTGTAGATGCAAAGGGAATATGGTAGGTTTTAAGCGATAGTCAAACATTTTAACGCTGGTTGCTATGTGGCGCATTCCATTCTCTTTGCATGTCCAGGACATAAAAAAAAATCTGATGTGTTACACTCACATGACTTTCTCTACTCTTCTACAATCTAATTTTACAAACGCCTATTCTCCATATGCTTCATGTTAATCGAGATATCGAGATGTCAATCTTATTGCTAATTTTCTTGTAGATGCAAGGGAAATAGGGTAGCTTTTAAGCGATAGTCAAATATTTTAGCGCTGGTTGCTATGTGGCGCATTCCATCCTCTTTGCATGTCCAGGACATAAAAAAAATCTGATATGTTACACTCACATGACTTTCTCTACTCTTGTGCAATCTATTTTTACAAACGCCTATTCTCCATATGCTTTATGTTAATCGAGATATCGAGATGTCAATCTTATTGCTAATTTTCTTGTAGATGCAAGGGGAATATGGTAGCTTTTAAGCGATGGTCAAATATTTTAACGCTGGTTGCTATGCGGCGCATTCCATTCTCTTTGCAAGTCCAGGACATAAAAAAATGAATAACGAATTTGAGAAAAAGTATAAGTATTGGAAAATTTAAGGGAATAACAAGCAATATCTCGAAAACGGTTCACTCAACAAAAGAAATGTATATGACATAAGTTGTGTATTTTAACGATATCTACATTTTTTGTGTAGTAAAATTTTGTCTATCTCTTATGGTTTACCAGTTATGCAAAAGTCGTTCACAATGAAGAATACTTTTGGAGACATTCCCAGAAATTTCGAGATATACATTTCATTTCTCATGACATTATCTTAAACATATGATATTTTAATCAAAATCGTTAGAGCCATTTTTGAGAAAATTAAAATTTTCGAAAAATGTTCCATGTAAAGGGTAGTCTGGGGTGGGGGGATTTTCTTGAAAACCTTCGTGTCGCATCTCTGGAAGATACTGAACCTAAATACCAAGTTTGGTGTTTATCCGACTGTTCGTTATTGAGTTATGCTGTTCACAGACACACACACAGACACACACACAGACACACACACAGACACACACACACACAGACACACACACACACAGACACACACACGGACATGTTTCCAAAAATGTTTTTTTTGGATTCAGGAGGTCTCAAAACATGTATTTCCGGTGAAATCTCGGTATCGAATTTTTGGGTGGAATGCAATACTTCCCCTACTTACTATACGTAGTAGAGAAAGTAAAAATGAATAACGAATTTGAGAAAAAGTATAAGTATTGGAAAATTTAAGGAAATAACAAGCAATATCTCGAAAACGGTTCACTCAACAAAAGAAATGTATATGACATAAGTTGTGTATTTTATCACGATCTACATTTGTTGTGTAGTAAAATTTTGTTTATCTCTTATGGTTTACCAGTTATGCAAAAGTCGTTCACAATGAAGAATACTTTTGGAGACATTCCCAGAAAATTCGAGATATACATTTCATTTCTCATGACTTTATCTTAAACATATGATATTTTAATCAAAATCGTTGGAGCCATTTTTGAGAAAATTAAGATCTTCGAAAAATCTTCCATGTAAAGGGTAGTCTGGGGTGGGGGGATTTTCTTGAAAACCTTTGTGTCGCATCTCTGGAAGATACTGAACCTAAATACCAAGTTTGGTGTTTATACGACTGTTCGTTTCTGAGTTATGCTGTTCACAGACACACAGACAGACACACAGACAGACACACACACGGACATGTTTCCAAAAATGCTTTTTTTGGATTCAGTGAGTCTCAAAACATGTATTTCCGGTGAAATCTCGGTATCGAATTTTTGGGTGGAATGCAATACTTCCCCTACTTACTATACGTAGTAGAGAAAGTAAAAATGAATAACGAATTTGAGAAAAAGTATAAGTATTGAAAAATTTAAGGAAATAACAAGCAATATCTCGAAAACGGTTCACTCAACAAAAGAAATGTATATGGCATAAGCTGTGTATTTTAACGCGATCTACATTTTTTTGTGTAGTAAAATTTTGACTATCTCTTATGGTTTACCAGTTATGCAAAAGTCGTTCACAATGAGGAATACTTTTGGAGACATTCCCATAAAATTCGAGATGTACATTTCATTTCTCATGACATTATCTTAAACATATGATATTTTCATCAAAATCGTTAGAGCCATTTTTGAGAAAATTAAAATTTTCGAAAAATGTTCCATGTAAAGGGTAGTCTGGGGTGGGGGAATTTTCTTGAAAACCTTCGTGTCGCATCTCTGGAAGACACTGAACCTAAATACCAAGTTTGGTGTTTATCCGACTGTTCGTTTCTGAGTTATGCTGTTCACAGACAGACACACACACGGACATGTTTCCAAAAATGTTTTTTTTTTGGATTCAAGGGGTTTCAAAACATGTATTTCCGGTGAAATCTCGGTATCGAATTTTTGGGTGGAATACAATACTTCCCCTACTTACTATACGTAGTAGAGAAAGTAAAAATAGGTGGTGGACTAATTGCCACAAATCACCTCTGCTTTTTTTTTTCTTTCTTTCTTTTTTAAATTCGATATTAAGATTTCTCTGGAACTGCATAAAAAAATAATTTTTAGAAAAGAGTACGCGTGTGTGTGTCTTTCATAACTTAAAAATCAATTATCAGATGTATACTAAACTGGGTATTTAAGTTCAGTATCTTCCAAGGATGCGACGTGAAGATTTTTAAGAAAACCCTCACCCCAAAATGCCCTTTGCATGGAAACATTTTTCTTATTTTTAATTTTCTCAAAAATGGTTTTAACGATTTTGATTAAAATACCATATGTTTAAGGTATTTGCATGTCAAATGAAATCTACATCTTGAACCTTGTGGAAATAACCCCGAAGCCTTCATTCGGAAGGAATTTTGCATAATATAATAACCTTTTTGTAGCTTCAGCCATTTCCGAGATATTCATTGTTATTACTTTTTCTACCACTACGTAGTGGTAGAGAAGGTATTGCATTCCACCCAAAAATTCGATATCGAGATTTTACCGGAAATACATGTTTTGAGGCCTCCTGAATAAATACATAAAAAGGCATTTTTAGGAAAATGTCCGTGTGTGCGTGCGTGTGTTGTGAACATCATAACTCAAAAACGAAGAGTCGGATAAATACCAAACTTGGTATTTAAGATCAGTATTAGTACCTTTGCATGGAACATTTTTCGAAATTTTTTATTTTCTCAAAAATTTCTCTTAACGATTTTAATTATACTACTATATATTAATTATATTTACATGACAAATAAAACTTATATCTTGAATTTCTAGGAATCTCCTGTGAAGTCCTCTTCATTTGGAAGGAATTTTGTATAACCTTGTAAAGTTAAGCGATAAACGAAAACGTACTACACAAAAAAATGTAAATCTCTTTAAACACACACTTTATCTCCAAAAAACTTTTTTTGTGACATCAGCCATTTCCAAATATAGGTTATTAATGGTTCGAATTGTTCAATACTTAACCATTCTTTTAAGTCCTGTCGATTTTCGGTTATTTCTCGCGATGTCATGAAAAGAGTATGGAATCTCAAGGCCAACATATAGCGTACCGTTCTAAAACATTTGAATATCGCTATTCTGTTTGTATCTATAACGAAATGAGTAATGCAGCTATTTCCAAGAAAGGTTTATCTCGATT
Source organism: Deroplatys truncata (assembly GCA_030765065.1). Lineage (NCBI taxonomy): Eukaryota > Metazoa > Arthropoda > Insecta > Mantodea > Mantidae > Deroplatys > Deroplatys truncata. Next base: position 64,645,905 of record CM060989.1, on the reverse strand, counting down.
AAAATAAAGTAGATAGGAAAATAAACTTTCGTAAGAGTAATCTGTATATCCACTAATCAATAGAGGGCAAAGAAAGTCATGTGGATGTAACACGTCAGAATTTTTTCAAATATAATTCAACTTTAGCGTTCCTAATATTAAAATGACATTTTTTTTACTTTCTCCAGTACGTATAGTAAGTAGGGGAAGTATTGTATTCCACACAAAAATTCGATACCGGGATTTCACCGGAAATGTGTTTTGAGGCCCCCTGAATCAGAAAGAAAGCATTTTTGGAAACATGTCCGTGTGTGTGTGTGTGTCCGTGACCAGCATAACTTAGAAACGAACAGTCGGATAAAAACCAAACTTGGTATTTAGGTTCAGTATCTTCCAGAGATGCGACACGAAGGTTTTCAATAAAATCCCCCCACCCCAGATTACCCTTTACATGGAACATTTTTCGAAAATGTTGATTTTCTCAAAAATGGCTCTAACGATTTTGATTAAAATATCATGTGTTTAAGATATTTTCATGACGAATAAAATGTATATCCTAAATTTTCTGGGAATGTCTCCAAAAGTATTCTTCATTGTAAACGACTTTTGCATAACTGGTAAACCATAAGAGATAGACAAAATTTTACTACACAAAAATGTAGATCGCGTTAAAATACACAATTTGTCATACACATTTTTTTTGTTGAGTCAACCGTTTTCGAGATATTGCTTGTTATTCCCTAAAATTTTTCAATACTTATTTTCTCAAATGGGAATTCGTTATTCATTTTTTTTGTCTTGGATATGCAAAGAGTATTAATCTGTGGCAAAGGGAATGGTGCTGCACCTAGCAACCAGCTATTAAGAGATATGTATGTGCTTAAAGGCTACTGTATTTCTATATTGCCGTTGCAAATACAAAACAAGGGGAACATAGTAGGCCTTAAGCGATAGTCAAATATTTTCAGAACAGGTCGTTATGTGTAAATGTAATTCTCTTTGCGTGTCAAAAGATCGTTTCTGCAAACGTTTATCTCGATTTCATAGGTGGAGAATAAGAGTTTGTAAAAATAATTTGTACAAGAGTAGAGAAAGCCATGTGAGTGTAACACATCAGATTTTTTATTTATGGACTCTAACTGCTGTGGTCCTTAGCGTCCCATTCTATATTGGGCGTGAAATATCTGTAATTTTACGCAGAGGCCTCTTTATCCGGCTTGAGGTCTTTTAGGTGCCGTAAATCTACGACACAGGACCACCGCCTTTACTTCCCTTCCGAAGGAAGCCGTGCTAAGGATTTTTACGCCCGAAAAAATCCATCGCCCTCCGCCGGGTTTGAACCCGCGTCCTCTACACCACGAGGATGACTAAATTTACATTGGGAGTAATGTGAAGCATAGAGTCGCTCACTTCATACTTTCCGTATCTAGTTTTGTTGGTGTACCTCCACATTTTTGCTTCGTTTCGGATTCCCTCTCCCTCTCATCCCTGTGTCATCCCCGATTCTCCATCTTCGTTTCCATTTCGGCTCTCCTCTCTGCATTTTATGCTTCATCCCCTGCGCACCTAGAGAGTGTCCCAGGTTTGACTTGCTGCATCACACAGGGTAGGACTGAAAGAAGACTGACAGCGTGGAAATGGAATTTAATAATTCACGCGGTCACCCTGTTCTCCGTAGGCGGTTGGCGCAACACAGGGTGCTTCATGTACTATATGTTGTACGCACAGCTTAGCTTAGCTAACATTCCAGAATTATCTCCCTGAATGGAATTTGTAATTTGAATAAAGAAAAGAAACACATACATAAAACATTTAAATTTGCAACTGAAAGTGTTGGTATTGATAATTAAAGCTTCCACTTTTGGACAAGATTCGTCTATACTTTCTCTACAGCATACCCAAGGTAGAGGAGTACTAAACTCGACATTGAGATTTCACAGAAATACATAGACGTACTCACAATAAGTACAGGAAGTATTATATTCCAACCAAAAATTGGATACCTATATTTCTCTAGAAATGCATGTTTTGAGACCTCCTAAATCCCAAAAGAAGCATTTTTATAAATGTGAACAGCGTAACCCCAAAACGAAATGTCCGTTAAATACCAAATTTGATATTTAGGTTTAGCACCTTACAAAAAGGCGACCCAAATATTTTCAAGAAAATCTCCCACCCCAACTACCCTTTACATGGAAGATTTGCAAAAGTTTCGATCTATCAAAGATGACTAACGATTTTGATTAAAATACCATATGTTTAAAATATTTACTTTACAAATAAAGTTTGAGGCAGTATTTTTAACACTTAAATGATTTTAGTCAAATTATATAATAAAAATATAATAACAGCCCGCCTTAGAGCAATATGTATATGTAACAATATATGAAAGTGTATATTACAGTGATTTTATATGTTTATATTATTTTATACATGTTAAATAATGTTATGTGAATGTATTATGTAATTTAATAATGTAGAGCTGTGAGAATAATAGGTTATATGTTGCTAACAATGAGGTAACCTTGAGGCAATAATGAGTAAGAAAGTATAATAATGCTACTAGTCATTCTTGGAGCAACAATGATGTAATTTTTGAGACAGTTTATAAAATAGACAATCAACAGCCAGAAAAAAACTAAAGTTAAATAAAAGTATTCTATTGGACTAGGATTAGCCAAACAGAAATTGAAATACAGAAATTTACAAATTAAGGCGGTAGAAATCAAGTCAGTTGCTAGTAGACAGCGCTCATAACTGGACGTGTTGGTTGTAGACAGTGTTCCTAACCGGACGCGAGATGCGTCCTCGAGAAATTTAATACGTATTAGTGTGAGACAAAAATAGTTTATGTGTTAAAAATTGCAAGTAATTAACAAAAGAATCTCACAGCTCTCTATAACAGTGAAGTGTTATTTCAATCGTGTCAAGCATTAACAAAAGGAGTGAAGTAAAAATTATAATCTGTATAAGCCTACATTCTTCAGTCGTACTACTCCCTGCAAAGAAATCCATGTCTCTAACAATAATACTGACGCAGCCGAGGCAAACATAAATATATAATGTTTAAAGAAACAGTCAAATTACTAAGTTAATATTTTTTAAACTTGGGGCGAAGGCTATCGGAAACGTTTTACCATACGTGCGGTTGCAGTTCAAGTTCGGCTCCCCAACAGTCTAAATATAATACATCTTCAAACTGACTTTCCATACGTAGCAGCAACAAACCTTCTCCAAATTGCCTCCCAAAACGTGGGGCAAAGAACAAAACGAAGCAACCATCTTCTTCAAGTTTAAATCTTGCACTTTCTAGAAATAGCCTTTGAACTCATCATTCAAAATGTATTTTGTGTAAAAAATGTAGATCTGTTTATAACACACAATTTATTTTAAATAATTGATTGATCTTCGTCATGGTGTTTAAGATTTTACCTTTTAAGTCAGGGGAACATGTGAAAATCGCTTGGGAAAAGATCTGGTAAATATGGAGGATGCGAGAAAACTTCCCAGTTGAATCTTCTGAGCTCCTCCTGGGTCAAGATTCAACTTGGAAGTTTTCTCGTAACCTCCGTATTCACCGGAGCTTGCCCCAAGTGATTTTCACATGTTCCTCCAACTTAAAGGTAAGCACTATTAACACCGATGATGAAGTCAAATCAGTGAACAGCTGGTTGCGAGCACAGGACCCGACCTGGTACAACACTGACTTTGAAGAACTTGTGTCCCGTCCCCAAAAATGCTTGGAAAAACATGTTGACTATGTAGAAAAGTAACAGAAGGATTGTACAATAAAATTAATTCAACATGATCAATTGTGTGTAATGTTTTTATAAAACAGGGAAACTTACTTATTGGACGCCCCTCGTATATGTAGTAGACAAAGTAAAAATGTGTGCAGTTCCTTTATCATGCTCGGAACTGTCGGATTGACATAGGCAATAAATTCACGAGCTATGGAAAATGCAGTCGGAATATGGGGTGACGTAATACTGAGCATTATATCTTCGTTTAGCTACTCTTTTTACGTTGTTAAACCGAACTAAACAGCGGCTGTTGTGTCGTGCATTGCACGCTATACCATGGTATCTGATACGAACCGGCGCCTGACTGCCTGAGGGTAATTGTCTCGTGCTCCACCTTTCAATTTTAACGTAAAAATATTCGCTTTTTAAGGTACGTTATGCACTGATATTCCGCACTGGTGTGAGAATTAATTTTTAGAAAAATTATTTGCGGATTCTCGATTAATGGAGATCGTATAACACTGGTGTAGGAATTAGGAATAGTTATTCTGGTTCGGTGTTAAGAGTCGAAATGATCTGCGTAACTTTTTTCAATTTTCAAGTTAACCGCGAATAGTTCAAATATTCCGGTCATTTTGTTGTAACGCTTATAGCGTTACGCTAATTGTAAATTGTTTTATAGCTATTTATGTATACAAAATAAGGCTTTAGCGGACGAGTTAAATATTTTGGACAGTATTTATAACCAAACTAATTAATATTTCCTCCCAAAACAAAATGAATATGTTATCGTAGTTTGGTGATGCAGAAATTCAATTTTGAGTCAGAAATCGTAATCCCTCATTGTGAGAGCACATTGAAAAAGTTCAAAATTATATGTTAAAATCTTAATATGTTGACGGATGGGTTGCCTTAAAGGGAATATCTGACACGCGTGTCCGCTTTTAGCACTCAGTGCAAACGTCGCGGCTTTAAGTTGGCTTTTCTAGAATGTGGTCCAAAATCACTGTGTACCGGAAAAATTAATGTAAACAATTTGAGAATGATTCAATGTGTTATACCTTCACTTTGGTGATTATGAAAATTTACCCATTAGGATGAGTTTCATTCCAGAGAAAGACGTTCGGCTATAATTGAAATGGCAAGCTTTTCCCTTATGTTGTTAGATACGATTTGTACTGTAAATTGTAAATACTACTTAGAACAGCTGTGGGCTGAAGTGACGAGAAAGAAGATGAAAACGATAAGAATAAAGGAGAAAGTCGTTGTTAATGTGAGGTTGTAATTGGCTTTATTTTTCTAGATTCATGTATAAGTATTAATCTAAGGAAAAGCATTTATATCACAGCCACTTTCTCTAGTTTTACCGATTCACTACACACACAATAACCTACTTCTGTCTACGTTAATCACTAAAACACCTGTTTACAAATGGTTATACAGCTCCGAGGAGTCAGTTGACAATAGGAGTATTACAAAATCGCCGAAAAACTAACTATGCTATTTAACAAGCTTAACGCTCATTTGAGATCTACAGCAGATTTCAAATTACTGCCCAATTACATGAAGATGGCGTGTTACTCTATCCTCAATTTCAGCAGCGACATTCGGACGTGTAGCTGGTGAGATCTGTTGAATGACATTACTTATCCCTTCGTCCAAGACGTCCTGAGATTAAGGTCGGGTCCAGAAGGCATGTTGTTTCACATATTCCCACATAAAGAAATCCAGAGGCGTGAGCTCAAGTGCTGGTCAAGGTTTTGGATCAACATGCCCAATCCACTGTTGTCCAAACATGTTTTTCGGCTTGGTTCTGGCTGACACAGCATATTGGGAAGAAAGCTCCGTCTTGCTGATATGAACAGTAGGTCATCTAGCAATATCATAACGAATTGGTCGTTTAGGGCTCACCGTCACTTTCACAGCATTATCTTCATCTGTAGCACAGAGAGTTTCTTAAATACATTTAAAAGTTTGCTTACATCCTGAAACCTTTTTGCAACTTCAGATAAAACTCATGAAAGATTCGATGAAATTCATCTGCAGCCTTTCTATGGTCGTTTTAACAAAGTAGTGACAGTTCAACTCGAATTTCAGGAGCAGCTATTACTGATCTGTCAACAAATTACAACTGAGGTTACAGAAAAAAATTACCAGTAAATATGGATTAGCTCAATGACGCACATCAATACGTATGTCATCAATTTATTACGTGTCAACTGTTGTTTTAGTGTGCCATTCATGAACTACCAAAGTAAAATAAGCAATATGAAATATTCCATGCTTTTATATAAGTTACGTCATTGAAATACATCCCGAGGTCACGGATTCAAATCCGACAGAGGGGGATGGATTTTTTTTTCGGGCGTAACAATCCTTAGCATGAAGTCATGTCATGTAAAAGAACCTCAAGCCTGATAAAGAGGCCTTCGAACAAAATTACCAGTTTTTCACGCCCAATATAGAATGGGACACTAAGAACCACAGCAGTTAAAGGAGCGTCCATTAAATTACAAATAATAATAATAATAATAATAATAATCTGATGTGTTACACTCACATAACTTTCTCTACTGTTGTACAAACTATTTTTACAAACGCTTATTCTCCATATGCTTCATTTTAATCGAGATGTTAATCTTATTGCTAACTTTTTTGTAGGTGCAAGGGGAATATGGTAGGTTTTAAGCGATAGTCAAATATTTTAAGAGCTGGTTGCTATGTGGAGCATTCCATTCTCTTTGCATGTCCAGGACATAAAAGTATGAATAACGAATTCCCATATGAGAAAAAAGTATTGGAAAATTTAAGGGAATAACAAGCAATATCTCGAAAATGGTTCGCTCAACAAACAAAAATGTGTATGACATAAATTGTGTATTTTAACGCGATCTACATTTTTTGTGTAGCAACATTTTATCTATCCCTTATGGTTTACCGGTTATGCAAAAATCGTTCACAATGAAGAATACTTTTGGAGCCATTCCCAGAGAATTCAAGATATACATTTCATTTGTCATAAAAATATCTTAAACATATGATATTTTAATCAAAATCGTTAGAGCCATTTTGAGAAAATTATAATATTCGAAAAATCTTCCATGTAAAGGGTAATCTGGGGTGGGAAGATTTTCTTGAAAACCTTCGTGTTGCATCCTTGGAAGGTACTGAACCTAAATACCAAGTTTGGTGTTTATCCGACTGTTCATTTCTGAGTTATGCTGTTCACAGACATAAACACAGACACACACGGACATGTTTGCAAAAATGCTTTTTTTGGATTCAGGGGGTCTCAAAACATGTATTTCCGGTGAAATCTCGGTATCGAATTTTTGGGTGGAATACAATACTTCCCCTACTTACTATACGTAGTAGGGAAAGTAAAAATGAATAACGAATTCCCATTTGAGAAAAAGTATTGGAAAATTTAAGGGAATAACAAGCAATATCTCGAAAATAGTTCACTCAACAAAAAAAATGTATATGTCATAAATTGTGTATTTTAACGCGATCTACATTTTTTGTGTAGTAACATTTTGTCTATCTCTTATGGTTTACCAGTTATGCAAAACTCGTTCACAGTGAAGAATATTTTTGGAGCCATTCCCAGAAAATTCAAGATATACATTTTATTTGTCATAAAAATATCTTAAACATATGATATTTTAATCAAAATGTGTAGAGCCATTTTGAGAAAATTAAAATTTTCGAAAAATGTTCCATGTAAAGGGTAATCTGGGGGGGGGATTTTCTTGAAAACCTTCGTGTGGCATCTCAGGAAGATACTGAACCTAAATACCAAGTTTGGTGTTTATCCGTCTGTTCGTTTCTGAGTTATGCTGTTCACAGACACACACACGGACATGTTTCCAAAAACGCATTTTTTCGATTCAGGGGTCTCAAAACATGTATTTCCAGTGAAATCTCGGTATCGAATTTTTGGGTGGAATACAATACTTCTCCTACTTACTATACGTAGTAGAGAAAGTAAAAAAAAAAACATTTCGTTATACATACAAAGGGAACAGCGACAGTCAAATGTTTAAGAACTGGATGCTAATGCTGGCCTTGAAATTCCATACTGTTTCCATGCAATCGCGAGAAACAGCTGAATGTTAAGAGAATGACCAAGAAATTAACAATTCGAACCATTAATAACGGATATTTCTGAAACGGCTTATGCCACACAAAAAAGTATTTGAAATAAATCGTGTGTTTTTAAAGAGATCTACATTTTCTGTGTAGCATGTTTTAGTCTATCCCTTTACGTTTACCTGTTATACCAAATTATACAAAAGCTCCTCCTAATGAGGAGAACTTCATATGCTACTCCCCAAAATTTACGATATACATTATGTTTGCCATGTAAATATCTTTAATATATGGTATTTTAATCAAAATCGTTAGATCCATTTTTTAGAACGTTAAAAGTTTCGAAAAGTGTTCCATGTAAAGGTAAGTTTGGTGTAGGGGGATTTCGTTGAAAACCGTCGTGGCGCATCTTTGGAGGATATTGAACCTAAATACTTTTTTTTTGATTCAGGAGGCCTCAAAACATGTATTTCCGTTGAAACCTCGGTTTCGAAGTTTTGGGTGGAATGCAATACTTCCCCTACTTACTATACGTAGCAGAGAAAGTAATAAACGATAGTGGTTAGAGAAATTCTTGTGAAGTAACACACATTTTTATGTCAGTTTGTGCAATAAACCGTGGTTCGTTTAGATTTAGACTACTGCTATGAGGGCGGATCGAAAAGTAACTTACAATAATTTTTTTTCTGCCTTGGTATTGCACTGGAATGTTGCAATTTCACACAGATATAGTTGGAAGTTTTCACTACAGAGGGTATTTTTTGTTTCATGTGCAGCTGTAGCGAGAGAAGTGTGAACTACGCAACAAAGATGGCGCGCATGTTACGGTCGTCCACGTGTGAAGAGCAGAGAGGTGTGGTTCGATATTTGTGGGCCAAAGGGCATAAAACCGAGTGATATTCACAGGAACATGCGTGGCGTGTATGGGAATGATTGTACGGACCGTAGCAATGTCTCCAGGTGGTGTGCATTCTTCCTAGAGGGCCGTGTGAATCTTAGTGATGCACCACGCTCCGGGAAGCCGGTAACAGCTGCAACCCCGCAGAATTTCAGAGGCGTTGAGACGGCAATTTCGAACGACCGACGTGTGCAACTGCGAACCTTATCGCAAAAGTTCAACATTTCCTATGGTGCAGTGTACGATATTGTTCATGGCACGTTGAAATTTCGTAAAATTAGTGCTCGCTGGGTGCCTAAGAACTTGCCAGACAACCACAAGGGCCAGCGAATGATGACGAGCTTGGATCACCTAACTCGGTACACCGCAGAAGGGCATGACTTTCTGAAAGGAATCGTCACTGGTGATGAGTCGTGGGCATACCACTACACGCCCGTAACCAAGCAACCAAATATGGAGTGGAAACATGCTGGTTCCCCAGTGAAGAAAAAATTCAAAGTGACTGAATATGCTAGGAAAATGCTTATGACGGTGTTCTGGGATATGCATGGTGTTGTATTGGTGGACTTTGCTGAACACAGGACCGCTGTGAATGCTGCAGCGTACATGAAAACTTTGGCGACAAACGTCACAACATGAATGCTGACGATGTCAAAATTCTTCATGACAATGCTCGTCCCCATATTGCTGCTGCTGTTCGTCAGAAAATCACCAAATTTGGTTGGGAGGTGCTCCAACATCCACCATATAGTCCGGACCTTGCACCGTCGGACTTTCATCTGTTTGGTGCCTTGAAGATATTCCTGCCGGCCAAGGCTTTGCGGCAGATGTGGAAGAGAAATCAACAGTCCGCAGACGGCTATACTCCAAGGAAACGGACTTCTACGAACAGGGTATATTGAAACTGGTATCACGATGGGAGAAATGTGTTGAGAAACTTGGTGAATATATCTAAAAGTAGGTAAAACGTGTAAGTTCATTTGTGATTTTTTGTTTCGTTTTAAGTATTAAACTTCTTTGTAAAAAATTATTGTGCGTTACTTTTCGATCCGCCCTCGTATTCTGTCCGCTTGAAGGATTCGCTTTTTTTCGAACATCAGGTTTCTCCATTAGCTTAAAAAGCATCCCTTCCGCTAGTTTTTATAAGCTAATACAAAAAAAAAATACCCTGTGCTGCGTCATGCAAGTGAGTTAACATTTTTCAATATTTCATCACCGCAACCACGCCCTAAACCGGAGGAAACAGTTTTCAAAAAGATTGCGCTTTTTCGTGTCAGGGCTTATTAAGTGGAAGCAAGGATGGGTACATATTTTGGTAGGTCTTGTTTGATAAAGGATCCAAGCTGGCGACTGCATGGTTCATTTGGCTAGGGCGTTGGTCGAAATTTGGCAGAAAAGCGGAGTAGGCAGATTACACCCTGTTAGGGTTAAATTTTTTAGACAGAGCTTCGGAATCTTGTGCCCCTATTACATTTTGTTCGAATATAAGATCATTCTTCATATTCACTTAAGGAGGAAAACTCATAAAAGTTCTTAAAATATGAGATTCGTGCCTCTAAAATATCCAAATAGCTATTTACACTTTCTTTGAAAGATATTATTAAACACGCTATTCATTATGACTGAATATTCATAAATTTGACACCATTTTTCAGCAAATTTCAATGTTTACTTTCTGTAACACATACATATTAGATAGAAAATGTATTGCATTCCAGTCAAAAATTCGATATCGAGATGATACCCGGAAATACGTGTTATGAGACCCCGAAACCCAAAAATAAAGCATTAAAAAAATCTGATGTGTTACACTCACATGACTTTCTCTACTCTTGTACAAACTATTTATACAAACGCTTATTCTCTATCTACTTCATGTTAATCCAGATAAACATTTGCAGGGTCTATCTTATTGCTAATTTTCTTGTAGATGTAAGGGGAATATATATTTACAAGGGCAATTTGGAAATACAGAGCCTTTAAGCACATACATATCTCTTAATAGCTGGTTGCTAGGTGCAGCACTATTCCCTTTGCCACAGATTAATACTCTTTGCATATCAAAGACAAAAAAATGAATAACGAATTCCCATTTGAGAAAATATTGAAAAATTTAAGGGAATAACAAGCAATATCTCGAAAAGGGTTCACTCAACAACAAAAATGTATGTGACATAAATTGTGTATTTTAACGCGATCTACATCTTTTGTGTTGCAAAATTTTGTCTATCTCTTATGGTTTACCAGTTATGCAAAAGTCGTTCACAATGAAGAATACTTTTGGAGATATTCCCAGAACATTCAAGATATACATTTTATTTGTCATGGAAATATCTTAAGCATATGATACTTTAATCAAAATCGTTAGAGCCATTTTTGAGAAAATTAACATTTTCGTAAAATGTTTCATGTAAAGGGTACTCTGGTGTGCGGGGATATTCTTGAAAACCTTCGTGTCGCATCTCTGGAAGATACTGAACCTAAATACCAAGTTTGGTGCTTATCCGACTGTTCGTTTCAGAGTTATGCTGTTCACAGACAGACACACAGACACACACGGACATGTTTCCAAAAATGCTTTTTTTTGGATTCAGGGGCTCTCAAAACATATATTTCCGGTGAAATCTCGGTATCGAATTTTTGGGTGGAATACAATACTTCCCCTACTTACTATCCGTAGTAGAGAAAGTAAAAAATCTGATGTGTTACACTCACATGACTTTCTCTACTCTTGTACAAAGTATTTTTACAAACGCTTATTCTCTATCTACTTCATGTTAATCGAGATAAACATTTGCAAACTCTATCTTATTGCTAATTTTCTTGTAGATGTAGGGGAAAATATATTTACAAGGGCAATATAGAAAAATCTGATGTGTTACACTCACATGACTTTCTCTACTCTTGTACAATCTATTTTTACAAACGCCTATTCTCCATATGCTTCATGTTAATCGAGATGTCAATCTTATTGGTAATTTTCTTGTAGATGCAAGGGGAATATGGTAGCTTTTAAGCGAAAGTCAAATATTTTAACGCTGGTTGCTATGTGGCGCATTCCATTCTCTTTGCATGTCCAGGACATAAAAAATGAATAACGCATTTGAGAAAAAGTATAAGTATTGGAAAATTTAAGGAAATAACAAGCAATATCTTGAAAACGGTTCACTCAACAAAAGAAATGTATATGACATAAGTTGTGTATTTTAACGCGATCTACATTTTTTGTGTAGTAAAATTTTGTCTATCTCTTATGGTTTACCAGTTATGCAAAAGTCGTTCACAATGAAGAATACTTTTGGAGACATTCCCAGACAATTCGAGATATACATTTCATTTCTCATCACATAATCTTAAACATATGATATTTTCATCAAAATCGTTAGAGCCATTTTTGAGAAAATTAAAATTTTCGAAAAATCTTCCATGTTAAGGGTACTCTGGGGTGGGGGGATTTTCTTGAGAACCTTCGTGTCGCATCCTTGGAAGATACTGAACCCAAATACCAAGTTTGGTGTTTCTCCGACTGTTCGTTTCTGAGTTATGCTGTTCACAGACACACACACACACACACAGACAGACTCACAGACAGACACACAGACACACACACGGACATGTTTCCAAAAATGCTTTTTTTTGGATTTAGGAGGTCTCAAAACATGTATTTCCGGTGAAATCTCGGTATCGAAATTTTGGGTGGAATACAATACTTCCCCTACTTACTATACGTAGTAGAGAAAGTATAAATGAATAACAATTCCCATTTGAGAAAAAATATTGGAAAATTTATGGGAATAACAGGCAATATCTCGAAAATGGTTCACTCAAAAAAAAAATGTATATAACATAAATTGTGTATTTTAACGCGATCTACATTTTTGTATAGTACAATTTTGTCTATCTCTTATGGTTTACCAGTTATGCAAAAGTCGTTCACAATGAAGAATAGTTTCGGAGACATTCCCAGAATATTCGAGATATACATTTCATTTGTCATGAAAGTATCTTAAACATATGATATTTTAATCAAAATCGTTAGAACCATTTATGAGAAAATTAAAATTTTCGAAAAATGTTCCATATAAAGGGTAATCTGGGGTGGGGGGATTTTCTTGAAAGCATCCGTGTCACATCTCTGGAAGATACTGAACCTAAATACCAAGTTTGGTGTTTATCCGACTGTTCGTTTCTGAGTTATGCTGTTCACAGACACACACATGGACATGTTTCCAAAAATACTTTTTTTTGGATTTAGGAGGCCTCAAAACATATATTTCCGGTGAAATGTTGGTATCGAATTTGTGGGTGGAATACAATACTTCCCATGCTTACTATACGTAGTAGAGAAAGTAAAAATATGGTATCAAAATCAGGGAAACAAGCTACTTACTGTAATAGGATATTCAAACAACAAATGTATATTTACATACAGGAAACATCAAGTTATCATTACCCGTTTAAGATTTGGATATACAAAGATGACACGCTCCTATCTGTTCCCCAAAGAAACCCAGCTGCAGTGTTCAACATACAAAACTCCAATGACAGTTTCCCATGTACTCGCAGAATGCCAACGTTATAACCCACAGAGGAGAATATATAACATCCCAAACAATATTAGCTGTCTTAATGATTCAACAACGTATAAAAATATTATAATGTTCTTACAAAATATACAAGTGGATATGAAATTTAAAACAATTGTAATATAATCATACTAATTGTTCTTCCGCACAAGCCGTGTGTTGGACAAGGTTCGAAAGGTAGAATCAGACGACTGAAAAGTTCAATGCCATAGTCTGGCATTTGAACCACGGATCTTCCGATCTCCAGCCAGTTGCTCTGACCACTGAGCTACCACGGATGGTAACATGCCCGTACGGCATTAAATCCCCAACTTGTGGTCGTAATTATGAAGCCCGGCACTTAATGTAATTATAGCTTTGTAGCTCACCTTGGGGTACGAAGGCAGTCCCAGAAGTACCCGATCTGTATTAAGTTTGACAATTTTACATTGTTTAGTAATTGTTTGGCAGCCATTAATAGTGAACCCTCTCAGCGAATTTGTAAACATGGATAAAACTGGCCATCGTTATGTGATACAATACTTTCATTTGAAAGGTCTTAGTCCAACTAATATTAAAGCTGAGCTAGATTCTACTCTGGGGGAGTCTGCTCCGTTTACAACAGTAAAATATTGGGTGACAGAGTTTAAGCGAGGCCGTACGAGCTGCCAAGACGAACATCGCAGTGGTCGACAAAATGAGGTGACCACGCCAGAAATTGTAAAGAAAATCCACAAAATGGTATTGGGTGAACGTCGACTGAAAGTGCGCGAGCTAGCAGACATCGTAGGCATTTCAAGAAGTGCTATATATTGCACACTAACTGAAAATTTAGACACAAGATGGGTGCCGCGTTTACTCACAATGGAACAAATACAGCGTCGTGAGGATGTTTCAGTCGAGTGTTTAGCGATGTTACACTGCAATAAAGCCGAGCTTTTGCGTCGATTCATAACCATCACTTCGCACCTGAGACGAAGGGACAATCAAAACAGTGGATTGAAAGGGGAGAATCGGCTCCAAAGAAGGCGAAGACAGTTCCATCTGCAGGCAAGGTCATGGTGTCATTTTGGGGGGGGGGGTTGCGCGTGAGGTAATTTTCATTGATTATCTTCAAAAAGGAAAAGCGACCAGTGATGAGTATTATGCGAACTTATTGCAGCGTTTGAATTGTGAAATGAAACCAAAAACGGCTGCATTTAGCGAAAAAGAATGTTTTGTTTCATCAAGACAATGCACCAGTTCACACATCCATTATCGTCATGGCCAAAATCAGTGAGTTAAAGTGCAAATTGCTTCCTCGTGCACCCTATTCACCAGACTTAGCCCCCTCTGATTATTTTCTGTTTCCAAAGTCCAAGAAAAGGCTTGGTGGTAAAAGATTTGTCAACAATGAAGTGGTGGAGTTTGCAGTTGATGGCTATTTTGCAGAACTCGACGGTTCTCGCTATAAACAGGGTATCGAAGAGATTGAACATCGCTGGGAAAAGAGTATCGAGCTGAAAGGACACTATGTAGATAAATAAAGATGTTTTTTTCCCAAAATTTTGTGTTTTCTTTGGTAGATCGGGTACTTCTGGGATAGCCCTCATGTGTCATCTCAATACAATTTGAGATCTCCTTGTGGTTTACCGGAGAATATGCGAATGAGTTGGGGAATTTAATACCGTATCGGCATGTTACCATCATGGTAGCTCAGTGGTTAGAGCAACCGGATGGAGACCGGGAGATCCGTGGTTCAAATCCCGGGCTATGGCATTGAACTTTTCAGTCGTCTGATTCTACCTTTCCAATTGTAATATAATCATAACTGTTCTTTAATTGTATTGTTCACACAAGAAAAGCATTATCTGTTTATTACCAAATGATATTATGTATGTGTATTCCCAGAAATCTATTAATGTTCAACCACCACTGCATTACTGTAAGAGTCGGGATAGACCTTTATGAATTAAAGTGACTTAAAATAAGTAACTTAAAAACCATTATCAAAATTGTTGAGTGATCGTTTTTAGCTTGCTCTACTTGAAGAAACAAACACACATTTTTTCTCTCTTTATAATATTAGTAGTATAGATTTTAGCAAAAAGCCGGGATTTTTATCATAAATTCAGTTATCAAGATTTATTTTCTCCAAGTTGAAAAATAGTACAGCTACCACATTTGCGGATTAATAAAAAGAAAAGTATATCAACTCTTTGTACAAGTCTCGTTCATATGCTCTCTAAATAAGGGCTAAACACCATGCGCATAATGCATATGCCAGGAACCACATTTCTCTTCTTTTATGAGGGTGGTAAAGTCTTGTGGCGTCATTACGTGATGAAAAAACATTCCCATTGGTCGCTTGGCTGTTGCATTCTGCGTCTGCAGTGTTTTGTCTCTCTGTACAACATATCGTGCACCTAACACACACGCAAAAATATTGCAAAAACTGATGTGTTACATTCACATGCTTTTCTCTACTCTCTCTGGCTTATTAGTAGGATATAAATTACTCTTACAAGTTTATTTTCCTATCTACTTCATTTAATCGAGATAAACCTTTCCGGAAATATCTAAATTACACGTTGAACAATTCCAACCATTAATAACGGATATCTTGGAAATGGTTTACGCCACGAAAAAAGTTATTTATAGTAAATTGTGTATTTTAAAGAGATCTACGAGGGGCACTATTTATATTTTGAGCCTTGGCAACCCTGAATGTTGCAGGTGCCATCTGACGTTTCCAATGGAAAGTTTGACATTTTTTTACCATAATCTACTTCAAACATTTTGTCAATAGAGCGTCATTTGTATTGTTTTCACTAACTTGAAAATTGTAACATGGAATTAACTCGTGAAAATGTTCGTGCAATGATTTATTACGACTTTCGACGTGGATTATCAAGACAAGAGTGCATCGATCAACAAACTTCCACATTTGGCGACGAAGCTCCATCCTTTGCCACTGTGAAACGCTGGTATAACGAATTTAATCGTGGCCGCCGTTCGCTCAATGATGAAGTTCGTGAAGGTCATCCAAAATCAGTTGTTGTGCCAGAAAACATTGATGCTGTGCAAAAACTAATAATGAAAGATCGTCATGCGACATATTGTGAGATTGAGGTAACCCTAGGCATTAGTTCCACCAGCATATATAAAATATTGCATGATTATTTAGCCGTGAAAAAGGTTTGCTCTCGTTGTATCCCACATAATTTGACGCAATCTCAAAAAGCTGCTCGTGTCGATTGGTGTAAAAAAATGCTCAAGAAATATAATAACGGTGCCTCAAAAGACGTATATAAAAGTGTTAACAGGTGACGAATCATGGATCTATGCGAATGAACCGGAAGGCAAACAGCAGTCGACTGTATGGGTGTTTCAAGACGAAGCAAATCCAACAAAAGTTGTTCGCACTCGAAGCACTTCGAAGCAAATGTCACCTGCTTTTTCTGCAAAACTGGCCATGTGGCAACAGTGCCTTTAGAGGAACGTAAATCGGTCAATGCCGAATGGTATACAACCATTTGTTTGCCGGTAGTCTTCGGTGAAGCAAGGAAAATCAACAAGAATCGAGGATCGTTCATCATCAAGACAATGCGAGCGCACACACATCTCGTCTAACAACAGAGTATTTGAAAGCTCAAAAAATCGAATTGATGGGTCGTCCGCCATACAGTCCTGATTTGGCACCCAATGATTTCTTTTTGTTCCCGAATATCAAGAATAAATTTCGTGGACAACGATTTTCGTTGGCAGAAGAAGCCGTTGATGCCTTCAAAAACCATGTTTTGGAGGTGCCTCAAGAAGACTGGAATAAATGCTTTGACAAATGGTTCAAATGGATGTTAAAGTGTATGGATCATAAAGGAGAATATTTTGAAAAACAATAAAGCAGTTTTCAATCAGAAGTTACTTTGTTTTAATTATTAGGCCCAAAATATAAATAGTGCCCCTCGTACATATGTTGTGTGGTACATTTTCGTCATCGCTTAACGTTTCCCAGGTATACAAGATTCTATAGAAATCCTTCCGAATGAAAAGGACTTCACAGGCTGTTTCCAGATATACGTTTTGTCACATGAATATCTTTAATATATGATACTTTAAACAAAATCGTTACAGCTGTTTTTGAGAAAATAAACAAATACGAAAATGTTTCCATGTAAAAGGTAGTTTGGGTTCAAAATACCAAGTTTGTTATTTAATAAACCTTTCATTTTTGAGTATGCAGTTCACAAACACACACTCACACATATATTCAACTCGCGCGTGGACCTTTTTCTAAAAATTCTTTTTCTTTTTTTTTGGTTCAGGGGCGTCGAAACATATTTTCGGGGAAATCTCGACATCGAATTACATCATTTACATACTGTAAGTACGCAGTGGAGAAAATAAAAAACAGCGATTTGCTGTTGAAGGTATGCAATATTTAATTTTCAAACCAATAATAGGAATAATTCGCAAAGCTTAAAGGCAAAGGTAAAGGCATGTATCACGGAGGGTCCTCCGGAACCGGGGCAGAGCGCCGCACGCAAGCCAGTCGGACCATTGTTCTTCCAACGTGACCCCTGGGAGGGAAGTATGAGGGGGGAGACCCGAAGGGCGACCAGATCCGGATACTGCGGGGTAAGCATGGACGGGATCCCTAACGTTTCCAGAGAGAACGCATCCGACGCCGCAGGGTTCCTGCTCCAAAGCCACCAACCTGCAGGGTCCACCGGAGCGGAGCCCCACGCTGAGCAGAGACCGAACTGAGTAGTACTGCAACGACGCCAGGGAAGAAACCTTTACAGACGGCAAGCCACCGCCCAGCCGCAACCCGCCGAACGCCGTCGCCTGGTCCTACAACCCTGAAACAGATGACAAGGAAAATGATGGGTACACAAAATTAGAGGAAGGAGAGTCTTGGTAGGAGATGAACCACCCTAGCGTTCGCCTAGCGACCCGGGAAAGCCACGAAAAACTCATGGCCAGAGTAGGCGGTCGCCGGGGATCGATTCCGGGACCTCCCGCATGCGGGTCACAGTCGCAATCGCCTGAACCATCCCGCGCGGTTTGCAAATGGTTAACTCAATGTATATTTGACATACATTGTGCACTTTAATGAGATCTGCATTTCTTTTTGTGTTGTTTACCAACTGTACAGAAGTCATTCACAATGAAGAGGAGTTCAGAAGGTATTCGCAGAGCATTCAAAATATACATATTATTTTTGGAATCTCTAAAACAGCTTGTGATATTTTTATCAAAATCGACAGAACTAAGAAAAAAAGAAAATTTTTGAGAAAATCAAAAATAAGCAAAGTTTTTCCATGTTAATTTGTAGTACCCAGCACGTACATTGAGGGGACGTATACTCACTTGGCTGCGGAGCACTGAAGTGTGGTGTGGAGGTTAAGAGGAAGGCGTGGGTTTTCACTGTACAAAATCCATAACACAAATCTACTTACACATTCCTAGATTTATTTATCAACCGTTTGTTGTTCCTACGTTATTAAATATGAAAGGTGAGGGGGAGATGTTCACCGATCCAAAGGCCGGCTTGCACGCGCGATCCGCTTCTCTCGGAATCCTCAGCCAGAGAGACGCTATCCCCAAAACTCCCAGCCAGGAGTGACGACACGAAACAACAATATGTCTGGTAATAACAGTGTGTCTGATAATGACAATGAAACTCCCAAATGATTAATACGCTTCTATATATACTTTACGAACATTGCCGGCTGTTCTTAATGACACTATGGATTATTCTCAAACTTAATATTTTATTGTTTAAAATTCCGAAGACGCTTAAAATGAGTAAAAAATGTATAAAGATTTTTGTGGATATGATAAAAATAATTGGTATATGCTGTAATGAAGTGCCGCCATTTATATACAAAATGAGATTTGGTGCAATATTCTGACATAAAGCGTTCCGAACTATACGCACTTAAAATGCGACAAAATGAATTAATACGATACATTTTGAGGCAGTATTTTTAACATTTAAATGATTTCAGTCTAATTATATAAAATATAAATTCATTAAAGTAATATGTGTATGTAACAAAAATCTGATGTGTTACACTCACATGACTTTCTCTACCCTTGTACAAACTATTTTTATAAAAGCTTATTCTCCATCTACTTCATGTTAATCGAGATAAACATTTGCAGACTCTATCTTATTGCTAAGTTTCTTGTAGATGTAAGGGGAATATATATTTACAAGGGCAATATAGAAATACAGTAGCCTTTAAGCATATACATATCTCTTAATAGCTGGTTGCTAGGTGCAGCACCATTCCCTTTCCCACAGATTAATACTCTTTGCATATACAAGACAAAAAATCTGATGTGTTACACACACATGACTTTCTCTACTCTTGTACAATCTATTTTTACAAACGCCTATTCTCCATATGCTTTATGTTAATCGAGATATCGAGATGTCAATCTTATTGCTAATTTTCTTGTAGATGCAAGGGGAATATGGTAGCTTTTAAGCGATGGTCAAATATTTTAACGCTGGTTGCTATGCGGCGCATTCCATTCTCTTTGCAAGTGCAGGACATAAAAAAATGAATAACGAATTTGAGAAAAAGTATAAGTATTGGAAAATTTAAGGGAATAACAAGCAATATCTCGAAAACGGTTCACTCAACAAAAGAAATGTATATGACATAAGTTGTGTATTTTAACGAGATCTACATTTTTTTGTGTAGTAAAATTTTGTCTATCTCTTATGGTTTACCAATTATGCAAAAGTCGTTCACAGTGAAGAATACTTTTGGAGACATTCCCAGAAAATTCGAGATATACATTTCATTTCTCATGACATTATCTTAAACATATGATATTTTAATAAAATCGTTAGAGCCATTTTTGAGAAAATTAAATTTTTCGAAAAATGTTCCATGTAAAGGGTAGTCTGGGGTGGGGGCATTTTCTTGAAAACCTTCGTGTCGCATCTCTGGAAGATACTGAACCTAAATACCAAGTTTGGTGTTTATCCGACTGTTCGTTCTTGAGTTATGCTGTTCACAGACACACACACAGACACACACACAGACACACACACGGACATGTTTCCAAAAATGCTTTTTTTGGATTCAGGAGGTCTCAAAACATGTATTTCCGGTGAAATCTCGGTATCGAATTTTTGGGTGGAATGCAATACTTCCCCTACTTACTATACGTAGTAGAGAAAGTAAAAATGAATAACGAATTCCCATTTGAGAAAATAAGTATTGAAAAATTTAAGGGAATAACAAGCAATATCTCGAAAAAGGTTCACTCAAAAAAAAAAAGATGTATATGACATAAATTGTGTATTTTAATGCGATCTACATTTTTTGTGTAGTAAAATTTTGTCTATCTCTTATGGTTTATGCAAAAGTCGTTCACAATGAAGAATACTTTCAGAGACATTCCCAGAAAATGCAAGATATACATTTTATTTGTCATAAAAATATCTTAAACATATGGTATTTTAATCAAAATCGTTAGAGCCATTTTTAGAAAATTAAATTTTCGAAAACGTTTCCATGTAAAGGGTAATCTGGGGTGGGGGAATTTCTTGAAAACCTTCGTGTCGCATCTCTGGAACATACTGAACCTAAATACCAAGTTTGGTGTTTATCCGACTGTTCGTTTCTGAGTTATGCTCTTCACAGACACATACACGGACATGTTTCCAAAAATGCTTTTTTTGGATTCAGGGTGTCTCAAAACATGTACATCCGGTGAAATCTCAGTATCGAATTTTTGGGTGGAATACAATACTTCCCCTAGTTACTGTACGTAGTAGAGAAAGTAATATATAAAAAGTGTATATTACAATCATTGTATATGTTTATATTATGGTATCCATGTGTAATAATGTTATGTGAATATATTACGTAATTTAATAATGTGGGAGCTGTGAGAAATAGGTCAAAAGTTGCTAACAAAGAGCTAACAATGAGGTAGCTTTGAGACAATAATGAATTTGAAAGTTTAAATGCTACTAGTCATTATTGGAGCAACAATAATGTAAATTTTGAGACAGTTTAAAAATAGCCAATCAACAACGAGAAAAAGCTTTAGTTAAATGAAGGTATTCTATTGGAGTAGGATTAGCCAATCAGAGACTTGAAATACAGAAATTTACAAGTGTAGGCGGTTGAAATCAATTCAGTTGCCTGCAGACAGCGTTACTAACCAGACGCAAAAAGTGTCCTCGAGAAGTATAATACGTATTCGTGTGAGACGAAAATAGTTTACGTGTTAAAAAGTGCAAGTAATTAATAAAAGAATCTCACAGCTCTCTTATCAGTGAAGTGTTATTTAAGTCGTATCAAGTATTAATAAAAAGAAGTGAAGTAAAATTATAATCTGTGTAAGCCTGCATTCTTGTCGCACCACAACCCTGCTAAAGCATCAATGTCTCTAACAATAACACTGACACATCCGAGGCAAACATAAATATTTAAATAAACAGCAAAAAAAAAAAAAAAATACAGAGTTAAATATTATTTTAAAAATTTGGGCAAAGCCTACCGTCTACCATACGTGCGGTTGCAACATACTTCAAGCGTATTCCTTCAATACAAACTACTTCAAATTGACGCCCAAAGCGTGGTAAAAAAATAAGGTAACAAACCATCTTCTCAAATTGGCGTCCATACGTGGAGCTAATAAAATGTCTTCTTCAAATTGGCGCAAAACGTGGAGCAAATAACAATACAAAAAAAATCTGATGTGTTACACTCACATGACTTTCTCTACTCTTGTGCAAACTATTTTTACAATATCTTATTCTCCATCTATTTCATATTAATCGAGATAAACATTTGCAGAAACGATCTTTTGACATACAAAGAGAATTACATTTTACACATATCGACCAGTTCCAAAAATATTTGACTATCGCTTAAGGCGTACTATGTTCCCCTTGTTTTGTATTTGCAACGGCAATATAGAAATACAGTAGCCTTTAGCCATAGACATATATATTAATAGCTGGTTACTAGGTGCACACCATTCTCTTAGCCATAGATTAATACTCCTTGCATATCCAAGACAAAAAAATGAATAACGAATTCCCATTTGAGAAAATAAGTATTGAAAAATTTAAGGGAATAACAAGCAATATCTCGAAAATGGTTCACTCAGCAAAAAAATGTATATGACATAAAGTGTGTATTTTAAGGCGATCTGCATTTTTTGTGTAGTAAAATTTGTCTATCTCTTATGGTTTACCAGTTATGCAAAAGTCGTTCACAATGAAGAATACTTTTGGAGTCATTCCCAGGAAATTCAAGATATACATTTTGTTATTCATGAAAATATCTTAAACATATGATATTTTAATCAAAATCATTAGAGCTATTTTTGAGAAAATTAAAATTTTCGAAAAGGTTTCCATGTAAAGGGTAATCTGGGGTGGGGGGATTTTCTTGAAAACCTTGTGTCGCATCTCTGAAAGATACTGAACCTAAATACCAAGTTTGGTGTTTATCCGACTGTTCATTTCTGAGTTATGCTGTTCACAGACACACACACGGACATGTTTCCAAAAATGCTTTTTTTGGATTCAGGGGGTCTCAAAACATGTATTTCCGGTGAAATCTCGGTATCGAAGTTTTGGGTGGAATACAATACTTCCCCTACTTAGTATACGTAGTAGAGAAAGTAATTACTTATTCACATGTTGTAGGCACTATCACGCCATGTGCTGTGTATCGCACCAATAAGCATACCTATGTCAGTTCTGTCAACTAACTGGCGAATTACGAATCGGTAAAGGTGAGGAATGGCGACCGATTTTGTCCATCTTTTGCGAGGTTAATTGCAAATATATAGCAAACGTCTGTTTGGAAATGCTCTTGAATACTAGTCAATTAGTCCTCAAACATCAGTTATATTGTTTCCTACCTATTTACATGTTCTTAAACAGGCAAGCTATAGCCTCTTCTTCCAGCGCACTAAGGGTGAAGAAGGCGCCAGCGGATATCTTAAGTTACGCCCTATTAACGCCTTTACAGACGGATGTAGATTACTTCTTATGGGATGTGTAGTGAGCCAATTATGCACGACACGGTACCCAGTATCACCTCGTTTATAATGGTAGGGTTTGTTTAAAATAAATTATGTACTTAACCTTTTAGGTTATGCAGGGAGAATCAGGTGTTGTTAACTTGGTCAAATTTCTAGCATAATAGGATGCGGGACGAAGGGGAGGCAGTACTGCAGGCAAATTAACGGCATACTGCGGTGTACGCCAGACACTATGGATCAGCCGATGGTGCAGACGATGCAATCAATCAACCCAATTACTGGCTTCAGCTGCTCTTGAGTGATTAAAATATGTCCAAGTTACGATGAAATCGCTGCCAGGACTAGCTAAAGTCACCGTACTGTCTAGGGCTTCTTAAAAGCTACCTTTAGAGATTCTTTATTGGATTTTTAGCTTTAAATTAGATGTTAATTTATTGCGAACTGATACATTTTCCCAAATATAATAGGTGGAAAAATCCTTTAAAATACATATTTTTTATTTTTAAAAAATCTGATGTGTTACGCTCACATGACTTTCCCTACTCTCGTAGAAACTATTTTTACAAACGCTTATTTTCCATATGCTTAATATAATCGAGATGTTAATCTTATTGCTAATTTTCTTGTAGATGCAAGGGGAATTGGTAGGCTTTAAGAGATAGTCAAATATTTTATGAGCTGGTTGCTATGTGGAGTATTCCATTCTCTTTGTATTACCAGGACAAAAAAATGAATAATGAATTTCCATTTGAGAAAAAGTATAAGTATTGGAAAATTTAAGGGAATAACAAGCAATATCTCGAAAGTGGTTCACTCAAAAAAAAAATGTATATGACACAAATTGTGTATTTTAACGCGATCTACATTTTTTGTGTAGTAAAATTTTGTCTATCTCTTATGGTTTACCAGTTATGCAAAAGTCGTTCACAATGAAGAATACTTTTGGAGACATTCCCAGAAAATTCGAGATATAATTTTCATTTGCCATGAAAATATCTTAAACATATGATATTTTAATCAAAATCGTTAGAGCCATTTTTGAGAAAGTTAAAGTTTTCGAAAAATGTTCCATGTAAAGGATAGTCTGGGGTGGGGGGATTTTCTTGAAAACCTTCGTGTTGCATCTCTGGAAGATACTGAACCTAAATATCAAGTTTGGTGTTTATCCGACTGTTCGTTTCTGAGTTATGCAGTTCACAGAAACCCACACACACAGACACATGCACGGACATGTTTCCAAAAATGCTTTTCTTGGATTCAGAGGCTCTCAAAACATATATTTCCGGTGAAATTTCGGTATCGAATTTTTGGGTAGAATACAATACTTCCCCTACTTACTGTACATAGTAGAGAAAGTAAAAATCCCATGCGTTACATTCACATGACTTGCTTTACTCTTGTACAAACTGTTTTTACAAACGCTTATTCTCCATCTACTTCATGTTAATCGAGATGTTACTCTTATTGCTAATTTTCTTGTAGATGCAAGGGGAATTGGTAGGTTTTAAGCGATAGTCAAATATTTTAAGAGCTGGTTGCTATGTGGAGTATTCTATTCTCTTTGTATATCCAGGACATACAAAACGGATAACAAATTCCCATTTTAGAAAAAGTATAAGTAGTGGAAAGTTCAAATAAATAACAAGGAATATCTCTGAAATAGTTCACTCGATAAAATAAAATGTATATGACATAAACTGTGTTTTTCAACGAGTGTTAAATATGTGTATGCAAAAATGTCATCTATCTCTTACGCTTTACCAGTTATGCAAAAGCCATTCATAATGAAGAGAACTTTAGGGGGCATTCCCAGAAAATTCAAGATATATATTTAATTTTTCATAAAAATATCTAACATATGATATTTTAATCAGAATCGTTAGACCTATTTTTGAGAAAATCAAAATTTGCGAAAAGTGTTCCACGTAAAGGGTAATCGGGAGTGGGGGGAATTTTCTTAAAAATCTTCGTATCGCATATTCTGTTTGAAAGATACTGAATCTAAATACTAAGTTTGGTAGTTATTCCGCTTTTCGTTTTTGAGTTATGTTGTTCACACACACTACACACGGACCTTTTTCTAAAAATGCTTTTTTACTTTCTCTACTACGTATAGTAAGTAGGGGAAGTATTGCATTCCACCCAAAAATTCGATACCGAGATTTCACCCGAAATACATGTTTTGAGGCCTCCTGAATCCAAAAAACGTATTTTTGGAAACATGTTCGTGTGTGTGTCTGTGAACAGTATAACTCCGAAACGAGCAGACGGATAAACACCAAACTTGGTATTTAGGTTCAGTATCTTCCAGAGATGCGACACGAAGGTTTTCAAGAAAATCCCCCCACCCCAGATTACCCTTTACATGTAACATTTTTCGAAAATTTTAATTTTCTCAAAAATGGCTGACGATTTTGATTTAAACATCATATATTTAAAATACTTTCATAACAAATAAAATGTATATCTTGAATTCTCTGGGAATGTCTCCAAAAGCGTTTTTCATTGTAAACGACTTTTGCATAACTGGTAAACCATAAGAGATAGACAAAATTTCACTACACAAAAAATGTAGATCGCGTTAAAATACACAATTTATGAGATATACATTTTTTTTTGTTGAGTGAACCATTTTCGAGATATTGCTTGTTATTCCCTTAAATTTTCGAATACTTAAACTTTTTCTCAAATGGGAATTCGTTATTTATTTATTTATTTTTTTGGTGCTGGTAATGCATAGAGAATTGAATACTCCACATAGCAACCAACTCTTAAAATATTTGAATATTGCTTAAAGCCTACCAATTCCCCTTGTATCGACAAGAAAATTAGCAATAAGATTAACATCTCAATTAACATGAAGCATATGGAGAATAAGCGTTTGTAAAAATAGTTTGTACAAGAGTAGAGAAAGTCATGTGAGTGTAATACATCAGATTTTTTTATTCGGTGGCTTCAAAACGTGTATTTCCAGTGAAATCTCTTGATTTTTTTGGGTCAAATGCAATACTTCCCCTATTGTCTATACGTAGTAGAGCAAGCAAAATCTTGTTACATTCACATAACTTTCTCTGCCCTATACCGTTATTAGTATACGTATATTTTATTCCTACAAAAGTTTATTTTGCCGTCTATTTCATTTTAATCAAGATAAACCTTTGCAGAAACAGCTACATGACTCATATCGTTATAGATACTAAGGGAACAGCGATAATCAAATATTTTAGAACTGGACACTTTATGCTGGCTTTAACATTCCATATCTTTCAATGACATCGCGAGAAACAATGAAAATCGACAGGACTTTAAAAAGAAGGCTAAGTATTGAGCAATTCGAACCATTAATAACAGATATCCCGGAAATGGGTAATGCCACAAAAAAGTTATTAGAAATAGAATACGTGTTTGAAAGAGATACACAGTTTTTGTGCAGTACAGTTTCATTAGTTACGCAAGATTATATAAATTTATTTCCGAATGAAGATGAGTACAAGCTATTCGCAGAAAATTCAAGATATTCATTTTATTTATCATGTAAATATCTTTAGTATAGGATTATTCAAAGAGAAGTGACAGATCGACGCATCATTGAATAGAGGAAACTTCAAAGCTTTAAGCCCCACCTATTAGTTTCATTAAGTGCCTACAGGGGCGCTGTGTTTGTTTACGAGGTAATGGCGACGCTACAGAAAAAGTCGTTTTGTGTGCTGCATTATGCAAACATTGAATCTATTGTTTCATTGCAGCGTGCATTTCGTTTTAACTTTAACGCAACGTAGAAGGTGGTTGTGTATTCAAATGGAAAAGCACTGTTCGTCCTCGCATAACAAATGGTGATCATTTTGAACACATAAAATACAATTTTGATCTTTTCTCTATTCAGTGAAATATCGCATGTGCCGCCATCTATTGTGATTCATTAGAAATAAATATTTAAAGTCTCTTCCTTCTTCTTGAATAACTCTGTAGGTGTAGTTTAATTGAATTCGTTAGAGCCATTTTTCAGAAAAAAAATCGAAAAATGTTCCACTAAAGGTAGTTGGGGTTGGGGGATTTTCTTGAAAATCTTCTTGTTACATCTTTGGAAACCACTGAATTTAAATACCAAGTTTGGAAATTATAGGGCATTTAGTGTCTTAGTTATGCTGTTCACACACGCGCGCGCACGCACACAGAGTACTTTTTCTAAAAATAGTTTTTTGGATTCAGGGGTCCTCAAAACATGTATTTCCAGTGAAATTGATTTTTTTAGGTGGATTGCAATACCTTTTATACGTAAAATGTACGTGATAGAGAAAGTAATATGTTCTAGAAAATCATGCGAAATGTCTCCAAAATGAACATCATGTTTTGATCACAATGGCGAACTCTTTTCTGATGATAATAAAACTAAATTGCCTCTGTAAATATAAATCAACATAGTCTTTACATTTTTAATTTTTCGACCACGTACTAAATAGGTAGAGAAGCTCCAGACAAAAATTCCTATCGATATTCTACTGGAAAAACAGATTTTAAGGCCACCTGAATTCAAATAACAATTTTTAGAAAAAGGTAAGATATAATAAATTCGTAGAAGATGGAAAAGCACTGGTCGTCCTCGCATAACAAATGGTGCTCATTTTGAACACGTAAAATAAAATATTGAACTTTCCTCTATTTAGTGATGTATCACATGAGTCGCCATCTATTGTCGTTCATTAGAAATAAATATTTAAAATCTGTTCCTTCTTTTTGAATAACCATGTACTTATACACAAAACTGGCATATAGAAATTTATGACCCTTCTAGTTATTCAGAAGAAATTTTAAACCTTTAAACATAATTATTTTCTCTACTACGTACAGTAAGTAGGGGAAGTATTGCATTCCACCCAAAAATTTGATACCGAGGTTTCACCGGAAATATATGTTTTGGGACCCCCTGAATCCAAAAACAGCATTTTTGGAAACATGTCCGTGTGTGTGTGTCTGTGAACAGCATAACTCAGAAACGAACAGTCAGATAAACACCAAACTTGGTATTTAGGTTCAGTATCTTCCAGAGATGCAACACGAAGGTTTTCAAGAAAATCCCCCCCCAGATTACCCTTTACATGGAACATTTTTCGAACATTTTAATTTTCTCAAAAATAGCTCTAACGATTTTGATTAAAATATCATATGCTTAAGATATTTTCATGACAAATGAAATCTATATCTCGAAATTTCTGGGAATGTCTCCAAAAGTATTCTTCATTGTAAACGACTTTTGCATAACTGGTAAACCAAAAAAATTTAGATCGCGTTAAAATACACAATTTATGTCATATACATTTTGTTTTGTTGAGTGAACCATTTTCGAGACATTGCTTGTTATTACTCCACATAGCAACCAGCTCTTAAATATTTGACTCTCGCTTAAAGTCTAGCAATTCCCCTTGCATCTACAAGAAAATTAGCAATAAGATTAACATCTCGATTAACATGAAGCATATGGAGAATA
Organism: Deroplatys truncata; assembly: GCA_030765065.1. Taxonomy (NCBI): domain Eukaryota; kingdom Metazoa; phylum Arthropoda; class Insecta; order Mantodea; family Mantidae; genus Deroplatys; species Deroplatys truncata. The sequence continues at coordinate 64,617,129 of CM060989.1, read as the reverse complement.
AGCGTTTGTAAAAATAGTTTGTACAAGAGTAGGGAAAGTCATGTGAGTGTAACACATATTTTTTGTACGAATTTATCCTCAGTTTTCGAATTAATTATGTATGTCATATCGTGTGGAGTTTAAAAGTGTAGAAACCATATGCTAGTATTTTTTAAGTTCATTTTCTTTGAGTTCTGCTGAAAATTTCAACAAGACTAGTGACAAACTACACGGCATGGGACATATTTAATGTGCAAAAGCATAAGAAAAATTAAAGTCTAGCTAAAGGCATTATAAGTAAATGCAGGTCATTAGACCATGGTGATTTAAACGCTCGCGTGTTGAAACCTTAAGTGACTCAGAGCAAAATCTAAAGGTTCAAGGTGTTTTTGAACATTAAAGCTAATTTTTTAAACAAATTTCAGCTGTGAGTATACTTTAAGGAGAAAAAGATGCGGACGTCACTAGCCCCGTAAGCAGGTTAACAATAAAAGAACGTCGAAGGACAAAAATGTAAATGAGGTAGACCAGTCCAGCTTTCCCAATAAGGCTACAACCACTTGGATAAGAGGAAGTATCCACTGTCCTCCATAAACCACTACAACTTGTATTTTCCTAGAGTACATTTAACCTCGAGGTCACACTGCGCTCTTTCTATGGAAGGACGAAGATGCTTTGACCACCCTAAGGTCGGATTCTTTGACCAGATGTTCGTGATGGCATCTCATTTGCAGGGCTGCCACATAATCTTCAGCGTTGTCATTGAAGTTTTGCCTCTCAGCAGGTCGTTGTTTTAGATTACGTGATATCCAATTGAAGCAGGATATTTTTCCCCTCCTATAGACGATCGACAGCTATTAGTAGCCTACTGTATGAACAAGGGTTTTCAGGTGTCTTTAACAATTTGCTCAGGACCAGGATTCTGATGATATAAATGTATATAAATCCTATCATGGCTCCCGGATTATGAAAATGCATGTTTATTAGGTAATTTTTCCATTTATGCCATTTCTTGTTTTTGAGTTTTAAGTTTTTTAATTTTACATAAGGATATCTTATCAAACATCAGAAATTTCGCTATTCAACTGAGAAATAAGAGTAACTTTGTAAATCCTTTAATGGTTAATCTGGAAAGGGTTGTTTGTGGGTGGAGAGATAGCTATTGTTAGGGGGGGTAGTTATGAATTCATGTTCCAAACCAGGAACGAGGCAGCTTAGTTTTCCCCTTTTTGCGTTCAAAAGTGCTTATAGTCAATTTGCTATTGCAATAGGCTATAAAGTCCTCTTCATTGGCGATGATTGTTTTATAATATGAAAACTCAAAGCAGTGAGTTCCACAATTTTGTTTTCAAATTCTTCAATCAAGAACATGGGACAAATATATATTTACATATTTAATTAACGGACTGAGCAATCTGTATTTTTACTTTCTCTACTACGCACAGTAAGTAGGGGAAGTATTGTATTCCACCCAAAAATTTGATACCGAGATTTCACCGGAAATACATGTTTAGAGGCCCCCGGAATCCAAAAAAAGTATTTTTGGAAACATGTCCGTGTGTGTGTCTTTGTATCTGTGAACAGTATAATTCAGAAACGAACATTCGGATAAACCCCAAACTTGGTATTTGGGTTCAGTATCTTCCAGAGATGCGACACTAAAGTTTTCAAAAAAATTCCCCCCACCCCAGATTATCCTTTACATGGAACATTTTTCGAAAATTTTAATTTTCTCAAAAATGGCTCCAACGATTTTGATTAAAATATCATATGTTTAAGATATTTTCATGACAAATAAAATGTATATCTTGAATTTTCTGGGAATGTCTCCAAAAGTATTCTTCATTGTGAACGACTTTTGCATAACTGGTAAACTATAAGAGATAGACAAAAATTTACTACACAAAAAATGTAGATCGCATTAAAATACACAATTTATGTCATCTACATTTTTTTGTTGAGTGAACCATTTTCGATATATTGCTTGTTATTCCCTTAAATTTTCCAATACTTATACTTTTTCTCAAATGGGAATTCGTTATTCATTTTTTTTGTCCTGGTAATGCAAAAAGAATGGATTACACCACATAGCAACCAGCTCTTAAAGTATTTGACTATAGCTTAAAGCCTACCAATTCCCCTTGCATCTACAAGAAAATTAGCAATAAGATTAACATCTAGATATCTCGATTAATATGCAGCATATGGAGAATAAGCGTTTATAAAAATAGTTTGTGCAAGAGTAGAGAAAGTCATGTGAGTGTAACACATCAGATTTTTTAAATAAACGATACAGAGGTGTATAAACTCGATTTTTACAGAGTGATAAGTGACTAATAAAGAAACATATTTTATTAATGTCGGTTTTTATTCTTTTTCTGACAATAAATTAAACTACTCTTCAATGTGGAGACCATCAGATTCTATGGTCTTAGGCATCTTTCAGCGAGGTGTATCCCGCGACGGTGCCAGTCTGTGGTTTTTGGTGCGAAGAATTCGGTGAGACTCACTTCCACAGCTTCAATGTTTTCGGAATTTCTTCCACGCAAGAAATAGGCCAGGATCGAAACAGATGGTAATCTGAAGGCACAAGATCAGGGCTATATATCGGGTGTGATAGCAGTTCGACTACTTCCAATTCATGAATTTTTGTTATGATTGTTCGTGCAGTATGGGATGTTACATTGTCCCTGCAAGAGAACTCTATTCCAGTTAACTAATGCTGGGATTCTCCGACTCAAAATTTCATGAACTCGTTCCAGTTGTTGAGAATAAAGATCCGCATTGACTGCACATCCATTTAGAACTAACTCCCAATGAATCACTCGTTCAAAACTCCACCAGATATACAACATTACTTTGGGGCCGAACTGATTTCTTTTAACGATGACTTTGGCAGGTTGACGGGGACTGAGCCACTGTTTCAAGGCGTCGGGGTTGCGGTAATGGACCCATTTTTTTGTCACATGTGACGATTCTCCTGATAAATCTATCATCCATGGGATTACCAATAAGCTGACTACAGATATTCACTTTACGTTGAGCCTGTTGAGGTGTCAATTCATGAGGTACAGATCTACAACTTCTGTTTGATTTTCTAAGTTTCTTAATCTGGTGATGTATGTTATCCTTTGATGGACCAAGTTCTTCTGACAGCGTACGAGTATTAATACGATACATTTATCGTTCAATAACGTGACCACCGTTGGGTTTTAGGTGCTAATATTTGATAAATATGCTTTCCTTAGCACACTTTACTAATAGGTAAAATTACAATACAAACACAGAATACGAGGGTTTTTGCCATTCGATTTCACATGGAATGTCTCATATACGGGAGTATTGCCCCAAGCCCAAAATACAAGGTGTGTCCCAGAGGTACGCGACCAAACAAACAGAACAAAAATTTTGCGAAAAAACATCTTTATTTCTCTACATAGACTCCTTTGAGCTCGATACATTTTTCCAAGCGATACCCTGTTGATAGTGAGAATCGTCGAGATCTGCAAAATAGCCACTAACTGCAAACTCCACCTCTTCATTGTTGGCAAATAATTTACCACCAAGCCATCTCTTCAACTATGGCAACAGAAAACTAATCAGAAAGGTGTCTTGATGAAATAAAACTTTCTTTTTCGCTAAATACGGCCCTTTTAGCTTGACTTCATCATTCAAACGCTGCAATAAGTTTGCATAATACTGAGCATTGATTGCTTTTCCTTTCTGAAGATAATTAATGAAAATTATTCCACGCGCATCCCAAAAAACTGACGCCATGACCTTGCCTGCAGATGGAACTGTCTTCGCCTTTTTTGGAGCTGATTCTCCCCTTTCAATCCACTGTTTTGACCGTTCCTTCGTCTCAGGTATGAAGTGATAGACCCATGTTTCACCCATGGATATGAATCGGCACAAACACTCGACTGAAACATCCTCACGACGATTTTTTGTTCTATTGTGTGTAAACGCGGCACCCATCTTGCGCACATATTTCTCATGTCTAAATTTTCAGTTAGTGTACAGCACTTTTTGAAATGCCTACGATGTCTGCTAGCTCGCGCACTTTCAGTTGACGGTCGTACAATACTATTTTGTGGATTTTCTTCACAATTTCTGACGTGGTCACCTCATTCGGTCGACCACTGCAATGTTCGTCTTGGCAGCTCGTACGGCCTCGCTTAAACTCTGCCACCCAATATTTTACTGTTGTAAACGAAGGAGCAGACTCCCCCAGAGTAGAATCTAACTCAGCTTTAATATCAGTTGGACTAAGATCTTTCAAATGAAAGTATTGTATCACATAACGATGGCCAGTTTTATCCATGTTTAAAAATTCGCTGAGAGAATTCACTATTAATGGCTGCCAAAAAATTTCTAAGCTTTACAAGGGTGGTACTTTCTACCATATTCATTTGTTTGAAACAACAACTTCTGGGACTACCCACGTAGGTTGGCCACTCCTGTTATAGAACATACGTTATTCTGAATACCAATGAAAGATAATTCAATTTCCTCTCGGGCATCATTTTTTTACATGTCAAACTTTGGCAAACGGAGACGCGATGGTTCCTGTTGACGTTAATTGCATGGTAATGGGTTACTTCTCAGATGTGTCTGTTTATGTGTTCGCGAGGGCAAGGGACAGAAGCTTAAAGTATAAATATTACAGGTGTATGCTTGGACTAGGTAAGAGAAATATGAGTCAGTCACGGACATGTACTTCGTGTAAGTGGATCGATTACAAGACGATGTGAGCTGTGCATGAAATCTGGATACCTCAAGCTGAACATCTTTTGTTTGTTTCTTAGAATACTTTGGGTTTTATGTGCAATCGCTACTGGGGAGTGTCGTCCTCCGTGGACTAGTGGTGCCGTGCTAGCCTCTAGTTCCCGAGTCACGAGTTCAAACCCGACGGTGGGCGATGGATTTTTTTCGGGCGTAAAAATCCGTAGCCAGTGGTCCCGTGTCGTAGATTTACGGCACGTAAAAGAACCTCAAGCCTGATAAAGAGGCCTTTGAACAAAATTTCCGGTCTTTCACGCTCAATATTGAATGGGACGCTAAGAACTATAGTAGTAAAAGAGCGTCCGTAAATAAAAAATCTGATGTGTTACACTCACATGACTTTCTCTACTCTTGTACCAACTATTTTTACAAACGCTTATTCACCATCTACTTCATGTTAATCGAGATGTTAATCTTATTGGTGCAAGGGGAATATGGTAGGCTGTAAGCGATAGTCAAATATTTTAAGAGCTGGTTGCTATGTGGCGCATTCCATTCTCTTTGTATATCCAGGACATAAAAAAATGAATAACGAATTCCCATTTGAGAAAAAGTATTGGGAAATTTAAGGGAATAACAAGCAATATCTCGAAAATGGTTCACTCAAAAAAAAAAAATGTATATGATATAAATTGTGTATTTTAACGTGATCTACATTTTTTTGTGTAGTAAAATTTTGTTTATCTGTTATGGTTTACCAGTTATGCAAAAGTCGTTCACAATGAAGAACACTTTTGGAGACATTCCCAGAAAATTCAAGATATACGTTTTATTTGTCATGAAAATATCTTAAACATATGATATTTTAATCAAAATCGTTAGAGCCGTTTTTGAGAAAATTACAATTTTCGAAAAATCTGCCATGTAAAGGGTATCCTGGGGGGATTTTGTTGAAAACCTTCGTGTCGCATCCCTGGAAGATATTGAACCTAAATACCAAGTTTGGTGTTTATCCGACTGTTCGTTTCTGAGTTATGCTGTCCACAGACACAGACACACACACAGACACACACACGGACATGTTTCCAAAAATGTTTTTTTTGGATTCAGGGGGTCTCAAAACATGTATTTCCGGTGAAATCTCGGTATCGAATTTTTGGGTGGAATGCAATACCTACTTCCCCTACTTATTATACGTAGTACAGAAAATAAATAAGCTTTCTTATGGGTAGTTTACACTAATAAACGAGAGGGTAGAGAAAGCCATGTCAATTTAACACATCAGAGTTTTATGGTGATAGCCACGAAAGTGACAATGGCGACAATAAAGATGATATTAATATAATAATAATAATAATAATAATACTAATAATAATACTACTACTAATAATAATAATCTAGCACACTGCTTAATCATAAAAGTTGTGCAAGGATAGCGGGACCGAGTTGTTTGTTCATCTGCCTGGCTTGCTTGTTTTTTAGGTCAGCTTTACAAGCGAGTAGCGGATCAAACAAGCTCTGCTTGTCATTGCGCTTATGTTGTGGTCCCCGCCCACTGCCAGCTATTTCAACAACAGTTAACTTGCAGCATGATGTCACAAATTTGAACCGAAACATTCTGTTTCTGAATCGTACACCGGCATCGAGACCGCGTTCTCAAACCAAGGAGTTCTTCCTTGAAGCAAAGGAAATCTCCCGCTCCATTTGAATGGAATGCTTGCCGACACAGTGTGCTCTTATTCTAAACTGAATGCTTGCTACAGATTAAACATAACAAGCCAAATTTGTTGGCTTATTGATTCTGGATGCATCACTTGAGGCTAATTAGACTATAACTTGCACCAAGCTTCGTTTCAGTCCCAAATATAAAACATAGGCTATGTGAATGAAAAATCTGAAGTGCTATATTCACATGATTTTCTCTACCCTTTATCACTTATTAGTGATTTCGGTTTCGATACACAGGAGCTTTCAAATAAAACGTAACGAGTTTAGGTCCGGAGAGAGTGGAGGCCAGGGAATTGATCCACCTCTGCCTATCCATCTGTTACATAATTTATTTAGAATCCGATGCGCATTAACAGTGAAATGTGAAGCTCCATAATGCATGAAGTAAACGTTTTCTAGAAAAGGCAGCGTGTTCTCTAAGAAAGCATGATAAGTTTATCCGTTGAACCTGGGTGGAAGTACATGAGGCCTTAAACAGTCACCAACAATGCCAGCCCAAATAGGAGAAATCTTCGTTGGTGGCGCGATTCAACAGTTGCGAGAGACGTCAGCCCATACGTGCTGATTATGAAAAAATTCTTTGAAACGGCGCCTCATCTACACTAGAATTAGGGTTGACATTGTTGAACAATCCATTCGCAAAAGTGTGCAGAAAATCAGCTGCTGATAGCGTCTGCACACGCTGTAAATGATATGAATACAGCGGTTTTCATCTAACACTCTCCGGATGGTCATGCGGTCAACATTACTGTAGCTAATTGCATTACGCTGACACTAGGCTTGTCAGTTGATGAAGGATTGCCTCCTCCAGCTAGGGCGTCCTCGTCAATCTAGGCCTGCCCGGCTATGTCCCATGCTCCCTAAGATGATCAATTGTTTTATGCGTGTTCCTATCAGGGGCGTAGCGTCAATGAATGTGAGAGATGTGTTACATACCCTGTAATTTTCCTCAAACGGGTGGCAAACTTGATATTCATTGTAATTTTGTAGTACACAATGTTCTAATGTCATTAAAAATCGAGCTTTCCTAAATATTATAATTTGAATTCGCGCCACGCTGCGATAACTTGAACGTAACAAGGCTGTGGTCAACGGCACCTGCCGTCAGCTGGAGGAAACTGGCGCTGTGTGCTTGACCCTGGTGACCCAGGGTATGTACTCAGTACATCTCGTGTTAAAAATCGTGCTCATACAGTTGCAATTATAAACGTGAATAGGGAGTAATTGGCGAGTTGTTTTGTTTCTTATATGTGTGTTTCTTCAATGGTGAAAATTTGAGCGGGCTTTGGACACTTGGTTACCCATTATCAAGCAAATGTAGGTTAAGATTTGCGCGGGTTCTGGGAAGAAGGTATGTACACATCCGAGAAGTGCAATACCAAACAATACATTGTTTCAGTGCGGTTGTAGCAACGAAAATGGAAAAAAAACTGTTGTGTGATCGACAAGCTCAAGCTAAGAGGTTTCCAGTCATTAAATTTCTCTGAAAAGGAAGTTGTAATTAAAGCAGGTCCTCCAAAGCCCATACTCAGTATTACAACTAAGATTAAAAATCTGATGTGTTACACTCACATGACTTTCTCTACTCTTGCAGAAACTATTTTTACAAACGCTTATTCTCCATATGCTTCATGTTAATCGAGATATCGAGATGTCAATCTTATTACTAATTTTCTTGTAGATGCAAGGGGAATATGGTAGGTTTTAAGCGATAGTCAAATATTTTAAGCGCTGGTTGCTATGTGGCGCATTCCATTCTCTTTGCATGTACAGGACATAAAAAACACGAATAACGTATTTGAGAAAAAGTATAAGTATTGGAAAATCTAAAGGTATATCTAGCAATATCTTGAAAATGGTTCACTCAACAAAAAAACTGTATATGACATAAATTGTGTATTTTAACGTGATGTACATTTTATGTGCAGTAAAATTTTGTCTATCTCTTATGGTTTACCAGTTATGCAAAAGTCGTTCACAATGAAGAATACCTTTGGAGACATTCTCAGAAAATTCGAGATATACATTTCATTTGTCATAAAAATATCTTAAACATATGATATTTTAATCAAAATCGTTAGAGCCATTTTTGAGAAAATTAAAATTTGCGAAAAATGTTCCATGTAAAGGGTAGTTTGGGGTGCGGGGATATTCTTGAAAACCTTCGTGTCGCATCTCTGGAAGATACTAAACCTAAATACCAAGTTTGGTGTTTATCCAACAGTTCGTTTCTGAGTTATGTTGTTCACAGACACACAGACACACACACGGACATGTTTCCAAAAATGCTTTTTTTTGGATTCAGGGGGTCTCAAAACATGTATTTCCGGTGAAATCTCGGTATCGAATTTTTGGGTGGAATGCAATACTTCCCCTACTTACTATACGTAGTAGAGAAAGTAAAAATTGTGTAAGGCATTTCAACATCAAAGTTTATGAAAGTGAGTCATGGTTGTGTTTTGTTGGTCTTTCAAATGAAAAATGCATCTAGAATTCTAACGGCTAGAACGATTTAAATAAAATTTATAAGACAGCCAAAAAACAACTAAAACTTTTTAATAAAACTCCCAGAATAGAATTTTCTTTGGATAGTCGGTATAAGCTCTCAGTTGAACAGCATAACAATGAAGTGAAAAGGAGTAGAGCTTTATTTTCGCACGTTGTACGGGCTATAATTGTTTTTTAGGAAAGCAAGCACTTGCTCTTCTGGTCATAATGAGAGTAAAGGATCTTCAAACAGGGACAACTATATTGAGTATTTAAATTGATTAGCAATATATGACACCTCTCTGAAAGAGCACTTGGAAAAGTGGACTGTTTTTTGTGCAACTTCACCTGATATTCAGAATGGCTTAATTTAAAATATGAGTGCGTGAAATTAAGAAGGAATTTCTAGTGCCTTCTTTGTTTCATTGATATTGGATGAAACTCTTGACATAAGTAGTAAACAACTCTACCGTTTTGCGATACATAACCGTTGACGGAAATGTTGAAGAGAGGTTTATTTGCTTTGCAGATGTAAGTTCTGAGAGAAAAGCAGATTCTCTGGCTGAGATATTGTCTAGCTAAGATTAAATATGTTGATATTGGCAATTCTGTTTAGTTTGGGTCAGATTTGTAACGAATTTCACAATATACGTTGAGTTGCATACCCGAGTCTGATAATCAGGCTACGCCACTGGTTCCTATCCATGCAGTTTCGTTTTGGAAATCTCTCCCCGTATAAACGATTAGCAGCACGGCCGTTACCGTATGCCAGTCCACACATAAAATGATCATCTACCAACTCCGCATTTGTGTAAGCGTCCATTGCACTGTACCGGGAACCAAAATTCGTGCATGAACACTAGTAAACAGTTACGTGCTTGCAAAAACACTAAACAGTTGATGCTACGTGCAGTAAGGCAATACAGTGACTCGCATGTCAACTCAAGCAATGAAGCGAGTCTCATGTCAACATTATCTTCAACAAACACTCCTGGTGAACCTGAATTACACCTTAACCCGACGTAGCCAAGAGAGAATGTTGAACATTTGATGTGGTGTGCTGGTCCTGTGTGTTTCCCAGATTAATATGCTGTGAAGAGTTGTAGAAAATTAGTTCTAACTTGGAAATAAAGGGTTTCCGAACCCATGTCCATATATTTTCTTATTCAACATGAGGAATGTATCCTGAAAGTTTGGCCGTACCTATATATACGAGGGCGACACTGAAGAATTTTATAAAATCAAACAAAAATCAGTTTTAACAAATTAAATGATTCTATTGTTTTTCAAAATATTCCCCTTTAACATAAAACATTTTGCATTTATGAAACCAGTCCTTAAAGCAATAATGCCATTCTTCCTGAAGTACTTCAGAAACCAGGATTTTATAAAATTCCACTGCTTGATCTGATGACGAAAAAGTAATTCGACGCATTTTAACTTTAATTTTTGGAAACAAAAGGAAATCATAAGGTGCCAGGTCAGGGCTGTATTTTGGAGGGTCCATGGTGTTGACCTTTAGAGCATCCAGATACTCGGTTGTTATTACTTTCTCTACTACGTATAGTAAGTAGGGGAAGTATTGCATTCCACCCAAAAATTCGATACCGAGATTTCACCGGAAATACATGTTTTGAGACCTCCTGAATCCAAAAAAAGCATTTTTGGAAACATGTCCGTGTGTGTGTCTGTGTGTGTGTGTGTGTGTCTGTGTGTGTGTCTGTGAACAGCATAACTCAAAAACTAACAGTCGGATAAACACCAAACTTGGTATTTGCGTTCAGTATCTTCCAGAGATGCGACACGAAGATTTTCAAGAAAATCCCCCCACCCCAGACTACCCTTTACATGGAACATTTTTCGAAAATTTTAATTTTCTCAAAAATGGCTCTAACGATTTTGATGAAAATATCATGTTTAAGATAAGGTCATGAAAAATGAAATGTATATCTTGAAATTTCTGGGAATGTCCCCAAAAGTATTCTTCATTGTGAACGACTTTTGCATAACTGGTAAACCATAAGAGATAGACAAAATTTTACTACACAATAAATGTAGATCGCGTTAAAATACACAACTTATATCTTATACATGTTTTTTGTTGAGTGAACCGTTTTCGAGATATTGCTTGTTATTTCCTTAAATTTTCCAATACTTATACTTTTTCTCAAATTCGGTATTCATTTTTTTATGTCCTGGACATGCAAAGAGAATGGAATGCGCCACATAGCAACCAGCGATAAAATATTTGACTATCGCTTAAAAGCTACCATATTCCCCTTGCATCTACAAGAAAATTACAAATAAGATTGACATCTCGATATCTCGATTAACATGAAGCATATGGAGAATAGGCGTTTGTAAAAATAGATTGTACAAGAGTAGGGAAAGTCATGTGAGTGTAACACATCAAATTTTTTTGTATGCGACGATGTATTGTCATGATGTAACATTATTTTCCTTTTGGGCGTTTTTCACGAACTTTTTCAACATTTTGCGTGCCAATCATTTGTGTACCAACAGTACGTCTATCGTAAGTGCTATAGTAGCTGTATGACCTGTTTTAGAAGAAAGAAAAAAAAACTATCAGCCATCTTCTTGCCAGCACTGCGAATTCATCAGACTTTTGTACACTTAGGTTCTGTTCGAAAGACCCATTCAGCCGATTGACTTTTTCTTTTCAGGATCATAAAAATAAATCCAAGAATCATCACTCGTAGCGATATTCGAAACCATATATGAAGTGCCACCTCGGAATGTTTCGATAGTTTCTCTGTACCAAATGAGGCAGTATTTTTAACACTTAAATGATTTCAGTCTAATTATATAAAATATAAATTCAATAACAGCCCGCCTTAAAGCAATGTGTACGTAACAATATGTAAAAAGTGTATATTACAGTCATTGTATATATTAATATTATTCCAAACATGTTCAATAATGTTAGGTGAATGTATTACGTAATTCAATAATGTAGGAGCTGTGAGAATAATAAGTTAAAAGTTGCTAACAATGAGGTAACCTTGAGGCAATAATGAGTTTGAAAGTTTAAATGCTACTAGTCATTATTGGAGCAACAATAGTGCAAATTTTGAGACAGTTTAAAATAGCCAATCAACAACCAGAAAAAGCTTTAATTAAATGAAGGTATTCTACTGGAGTAGGATTAGCCAATCAGAGACTTGAAATACAGAAATTTACAAGTTTAGGCGATTGAAATCAATTCAGTTGCCTGCAGACAGCGTTACTAACCAGATGCAAAAAGTGTCCTCACGAGATTTAATACGTATTCGTGTGAGACGAAAAATAGTGTTAAAAAGTGCAAATAATTAATAAAAGAATCTCACAGCTCTCTATCAGTGAAGTGTTATATAAATCGTGTCAAGCATTAATAAAAGGAGTGAAGTAAAATTATAATCTGTGTAAGCCTACATTCTTAGTCGCATAACCCTGCTAAGAGAAACGTGTCTCTAACAAAAATACTGACGCAGCCGAGGCAAACTAAATATTTAATACTTATACGTGCGGTTGCAACTACTTCAAGTTCGGCTCCCCAACAGTTGAAATATAATACAACTCCTTCAATATAAACTTCTTCACAATGAATGCGTTGTTGTTTTTGATCGGGAGTCAGTTTATGCGGAATCCATCTACGACAAAGTTTTCTCACCTCTAACTGTTGATGTAAAATGTTTTGGATTTGTATCATACCAATGCCCAATATCGCCCGAATAAGTTCATAAGACATCCGTCGACTTCTTCAAGCATTGCTCGACAATGACAATATTTTCATCAATAACAGCAGTTCTAGCGCGTCCTTCACGAAATTCATAACAAGAAAAAACCTATCTCTTTTGAATTCCATGTAGGTACCAATTATAGTTTGTTGCCTTAGATGGGACTTCTTCGCCAAATGCCAATCTTCACATTCTTCAGACGTTAATGACGATTTAAAATCGTAAAAAATTATAGCCCGGAAATGTCCTCCAACAAATTCATTTATGGGTGAACACAAAATCTTTAAATGATGATAATTAATAAACTATTAGAGTAAATTAACAAACTACACAGCAATCATCTCGCAAAACATTAAAGCTAAATGTTTGTTAAGGAAGAGAAATACTCATAACTCTACTTCTACATGTTTTACAGAGATCTAACCTAATGAATAATATACTAATTACTTTATAAACAGTATCTTAACTTAGAATATTGTGCCCATATCATAGAAGACTTGCACTCCTTCACTATTTCCTTGAAATAAACCAACAAGACATTTTTACTTTCTCTACTACGTATAGTAAGTAGGGGAAGTATTGTATTCCACCCAAAAATTCGATACCGAGATTTCACCGGAAATACATGTTTTGAGACCCCCTGAATCCAAAAAAAGCATTTTTGGAAACATGTCCGTGTGTGTGTCTGTGAACAGTATAACTCAGAAACGAACAGTCGGATAAACACCAAACTTGGTATTTAGATTCAGTATCTTCCAGAGATACGACACGAAGGTTTTCAAGAAAATCCCCCCACCACAGAGTACCCTTTTTATGGAACATTTTTCGAAAATTTTAATTTTCTCATAAACGGCTCTAACGAATTGATTAAAATATCATATGTTTAAGATATTTTCATGACAAATAAAATGTATATCTTAAATTTTCTGGGAATGTCTCCAAAAGTATTCTTCATTGGGAACGACTTTTGCATAACTGGTAAACCATAAGAGATACACAAATTTTACTACACAAAAAATGGAGATCGCCTTAAAATACACAATTTATGTCATATACACTTTTGTTGTTGAGTGAACCATTGCTTGTTATTCCCTTAAATTTTTCAATACTTATTTTCTCAAATGGGAATTCGTTATTCATTTCTTTGTCTTGGATATGCAAAGAGTATTAATCTGTGGCAAAGGGAATGGTGCTGCACCTAGCAACCAGCTATTAAGAGATATGTATGTGCTTAAAGGCTACTGTATTTCTATATTGCCCTTGTAAATATATATTCCCCTTACATCTACAAGAAACTTAGCAATAAGATAGAGTCTGCAAATGTTTATCTCGATTAACATGAAGTAGATGGAGAATAAGCGTTTGTAAAAATAGTTTGTACAGGAGTAGAGAAAGTCATGTGAGTGTAACACATCAGATTTTTTCGTTAACAAACCACTAACTACCTCACTACCAGCACACATTATATCTTTTGGTTATTCAAAATTATCCATTTTGCATTTAAATTCATCATGTAAACAATGCAAACAATATAAACAACAGCAACGTTGCTACGCAAATGCTTTCAATCATTCCTAAGTCACCTTGTCAATAATTCCTAATTACATCAATGGAAAAGTTCCAGCGAAATTCAATAAATATAAATAAAATGCGACAATTTAGCTACGGTCGTGAAAAACATTATATACACACGGGATTGAGACAGATTTTTTCCCCTCAGTACATTTGTAGCCCACGGGATAAATCCCTCGGGCTCCAATTATGTACCTCGTGGAAAATCATGTGTTTTCTCTACCTTAATGCATAATATACTATCGTTTATTTTCCGTAATCTGAGTTTTATGATGATTTCGTTTACGTATATATCCATAATTATAGATTCTATTTTTCCAGTTATTAGAAACATGCTTATTCCTGATTAAGCTCTTTTGTTTGAGGTACATACATAATGGTAAATCATGATTAAATATTTTTCTATTTCAAATGGTCCTTTTAATTCCCTTTCTTTTTACTTTCTCTACTACGTATAGTAAGTAGGGGACGTATTGCATTCCAACAAAAATTCGATACCGATATTTCACCGGAAATACATGTTTTGAGGCCTCCTGAATCCAAAATTGTGTGTGTCTGTCTGTGAACAGCATAACTCAGAAACAAACAGTCGAATAAACACCAAACTTGATATTTAGGTTCAATATCTTCCATAGTTGCGACACGTAGGTTTTCAAGAAAATCCCCCCAACCCAGATTACGCTTTACATGGAACATTTTTTGAACATTTTAATTTTCTAAAAAAATGTAGATCGCGTTAAAATACACAATTTATGTCATACACATTTTTTTGTTGTTGAGTGAACCATTTTCGAGATATTGCTTGTTATTTTCTTAAATTTTCCAATACTTATACTTTTTCTCAAATGGGAATTCGTTATTCATTTTTTTTGTCCTGGTAATACAAAGAGAATGGAATGCTCCACATGGCAACCAGTCCTTAAAAGATTGACTATCGCTTAAAGCTCATCATATTCCCCTTGCACCTACAAGAAAATTAGCAATAAGATTAACATCTCGATTAACATGAAGCATATGGAGAATAAGCGTTTGTAAAAATAGTTTGTACAAGAGTAGAGAAAGCCATGTGAGAGTAACACATCAGATTTTTTTCTGGTTTTATTTCTAGTTCTTTTACGGTTCCACACTCAGATTTCCATAGCTTCAGTCCTTCCTAAATTTCAAATTTCTTTTTCCTGTTCTTGGCTGTGTTCGTCAATGGTTGAGCTGCACGATTATTAACTCCGTAAGGAGGGTTGCGCCTCCGTTCCATAATCTGATAGTTCAGGACTTTCTCCTTCTTATCCCGAAGATGGGCGTCCATTCTTTACCCTTAGAGGATAGGTGCTTTTTCGCTTTTCAGCTTTTGTCGCTTATCAGTGACCATCTCTTGGGGTAGTAACACTTGAGATAATCAGATACTAAGGTTACAAGGCCGATATTATCCGTTATAGAGTAATTGGTAGTGTGCAGTAATTCTAATACATGCGGTTGGCAACTGTGTAGAATTTCAGCCAGAGCTAGTAGTAGGTAAACACAAATGGCAGCCCGTTTGGCAAACTGATCTCGCGAAGAAATCCGCTGGATTTCTGTGGGGAAGCATGTAACCGCAGCTGAGATTCACCCAGTTGATAGAGATTTACTGGGAGACTGTAATGTCGTAGTACGGTGTCGAAAGTTTGCGACCGGTAGAGAAAACGTCACCGACGAGGATAGCAGTGGTCGACCCAGCACGGCATCAACAGATTTGAACACAACTCTCGTTGAGGAGCTGATTCAGAACAACAGTAAGATTACGTTGCGGTATATGACGGTAGAACTGGGAATGTCGTTCCGAAGCGTTCATCACATTGTTCACGATATTCTGTAGTACCGGAAAGTTTGTTCCCGATGGGTCCCACGAAATCTGTCCAACCAACAGAAGGAGAAGCGCATGGGAGCAAATCTGCAACTTTTTGAAACAGTTCTGCACGGAACGGAACAGTTTTCTTCACCACAATGACACGGGTGACGAAACATGGATTCACCACTACAGCGCGGGTGTTATACTCGTGGAGGTTTTTGGAAAGAGAGCACATAGTGCCCGCAGACTGTTACTGCGAGACCTTGACGCGATTGCGCGAAGAAATCAGGAGGAAACGACCACAACTTCCCAGCTTCCTTCGACAACGCGTGACCTCATTCAGTCCAGAAGACAACCACGACGTTGAAGCAGTTTCGTGGGACATCATCGGCCACCCTCCTTACAACCCGGACCTCACTACAAGCACTTTCATCTTTTTCCTCACTTGAAGAAGCACCTGGAAGGCCGATCATTCGCTTCAGACGAGAAGATGAAGCATTTCGCGACGTGGTTGAACACGCAAGGACAGTGTTTTTTACTTTCTCTACTACGTATAGTAAGTAGGGGAAGTATTGCATTCCACCCAAAAATTCGATACCGAGATTTCACCGGAAATACATGTTTTGAGACCTCCTGAATCCAAAAAAAGCATTTTTGGAAACATGTCCGTGTGTGTGTCTGTCTGTCTGTGTGTCTGTGAACAGCATAACTCAAAAACGAACAGTGGGATAAACACCAAACTTGGTATTTAGGTTCAGTATCTTCCAGAGATGCGACACGAAGGTTTTCAAGAAAATCCCCCCACCCCAGACTACCCTTTACATGGAACATTTTTCGAAAATTTTAATTTTCTCAAAAACGGCTCTAACGATTTTGATTAAAATATCATATGTTTAAGATATTGTCATGACAAATAAAATGTATATCTCGAATTTTCTGGGAATGTCTCCAAAAATATTCTTCATTGTGAACGACTTTTGCATAACTGGTAAACCATAAGAGATAGACAAAATTTTACTACACAAAAAATGTAGATCGCGTTAAAATACACAACTTATGTCATATACGTTTCTTTTGTTGAGTGAACCGTTTTCGAGATATTGCTTGTTATTTCCTTAAATTTTCCAATACTTATACTTTTTCTCAAATTCGTTATTCATTTTTTTATGTCCTGAACATGCAAAGAGAATGGAATTCGCCACATAGCAACCAGCGTTAAAATATTTGACTATCGCTTAAAAGCTACCATATTCCCCTTGCATCTACAAGAAAATTACCAATAAGATTGACATCTCGATATGTCGATTAACATGAAGCATATGGAGAATAGGCGTTTGTAAAATTAGATTGTACAAGAGTAGAGAAAGTCATGTGAGTGTAACACATCAGATTTTTTTACCAGGAGGGAACATTCAAACTTATCCCACGAAGGGACAGTGCCTAAACCGATATGAAGACTATGTCGAAAACTAACCTAATGTACGTATGCACTATCAGTTGCCTGTATTGGTTGTATGAAATAAAAAGTACTCGTTTCAGTGTAGGCTTTGTAATCTTAGTTTCTAATCACCCCTCGTAGCAGCAGCAAATTTTCTGATCAGGGTTGTTTGTATCAGATACCTGCTTGGTAGAAAAATCAGAGTCGAAATTTAAATACGTTGCATTTAAGTTTGGTGAGACATATTCTTGGAGGGGAAAAAAAGGGAAAGAGCATTAGGTTCTTGACTAGTTTTCCTCACTCAAAAAGTGGATAAAGGTGAACATTCCACATTTTTTGGAGAGCTACCCTTCATCACAGCGTGATATTACATTTCAGAAACCCCAAAGGCAGGCAATTTGTTCCATATCGGATTTACTTCCTTCAGCTACTTCGACCCTTCTGCAAATTGCTTCATTAATGGAGTTTCCAGTGTTGAACGGATTTTCGCAGGAGTTGCCACGATTTCCACCCTAATGAGGTTATCAGCACTTGCCCCAGGCCATCAAAAATTAAATTCTGACCCGCTGATGCTCTCTTATTCCATCATCAGAAATTTTCATAATATCGTTGTTTCCATTCCAGCTTTACTCATAGGTGCATTTTGCAGACTTTTCATTTTTATGTGTTACTTCCGTGAAGGTCACTCAAGGCGGTCTTTGAATCCTGTTGATAGCGACTAAAAGACACTAGTTACTTTCTCTACTACGTATAGTAACTAGGGGAAGTATTGTATTCCACCCAAAAATTCGATACCGAGATTTCACCGGAAATACATGTTTTGAGACTCCCTGAATCCAAAAAAAGCATTTTTGGAAACATGTCCGTGTGTGTGTCTGTCTGTGTGTCTGTGTGTCTGTCTGTCTGTGTGTCTGTGTGTCTGTGTGTCTGTGAACAGCATAACTCAAAAACGAACAGTCGGATAAACACCAAACTTGGTATTTAGGTTCAGTATCTTCCAGAGATGCGACACGAAGGTTTTCAAGAAAATCCCCCCACCCCAGACTACCCTTTACATGGAACATTTTTCGAAAATTTTAATTTTCTCAAAAACGGCTCTAACGATTTTGATTAAAATATCATATGTTTAAGATATTGTCATGACAAATAAAATGTATATCTCGAATTTTCTGGGAATGTCTCCAAAAATATTCTTCATTGTGAACGACTTTTGCATAACTGGTAAACCATAAGAGATAGACAAAATTTTACTACACAAAAAATGTAGATCGCGTTAAAATACACAACTTATGTCATATACGTTTCTTTTGTTGAGTGAACCGTTTTCGAGATATTGCTTGTTATTTCCTTAAATTTTCCAATACTTATACTTTTTCTCAAATTCGTTATTCATTTTTTTATGTCCTGAACATGCAAAGAGAATGGAATTCGCCACATAGCAACCAGCGTTAAAATATTTGACTATCGCTTAAAAGCTACCATATTCCCCTTGCATCTACAAGAAAATTACCAATAAGATTGACATCTCGATATGTCGATTAACATGAAGCATATGGAGAATAGGCGTTTGTAAAATTAGATTGTACAAGAGTAGAGAAAGTCATGTGAGTGTAACACATCAGATTTTTTTACCAGGAGGGAACATTCAAACTTATCCCACGAAGGGACAGTGCCTAAACCGATATGAAGACTATGTCGAAAACTAACCTAATGTACGTATGCACTATCAGTTGCCTGTATTGGTTGTATGAAATAAAAAGTACTCGTTTCAGTGTAGGCTTTGTAATCTTAGTTTCTAATCACCCCTCGTAGCAGGAACAAATTTTCTGATCAGGGTTGTTTGTATCAGATATCTGCTTGGTAGAAAAATCAGAGTCGAAATTTAAATACGTTGCATTTAAGTTTGGTGAGACATATTCTTGGAGGGGAAAAAAAGGGAAAGAGCATTAGGTTCTTGACTAGTTTTCCTCACTCAAAAAGTGGATAAAGGTGAACATTCCACATTTTTTGGAGAGCTACCCTTCATCACAGCGTGATATTACATTTCAGAAACCCCAAAGGCAGGCAATTTGTTCCATATCGGATTTACTTCCTTCAGCTACTTCGACCCTTCTGCAAATTGCTTCATTAATGGAGTTTCGAGTGTTGAACGGATTTTCGCAGGAGTTGCCACGATTTCCACCCTAATGAGGTTATCAGCACTTGCCCCAGGGCATCAAAAATTAAATTCTGACCCGCTGATGCTCTCTTATTCCATCATCAGAAATTTTCATAATATCGTTGTTTCCATTCCAGCTTTACTCATAGGTGCATTTTGCAGACTTTTCATTTTTATGTGTTACTTCCGTGAAGGTCACTCAGGGCGGTCTTTGAATCCTGTTGATAGCGACTAAAAGACACTAGTTACTTTCTCTACTACGTATAGTAAGTAGGGGAAGTATTGCATTCCACCCAAAAATTCGATACCGAGATTTCACCGGAAATACATGTTTTGAGACTCCCTGAATCCAAAAAAAGCAGTTTTGGAAACATGTCCGTGTGTGTCTGTGAACAGTATAACTCAGAAACGAAGAGTCGGATAAACACCAAACGTGGTATTTAGGTTCAGTATCTTCCAGAGATGCGACACGAAGGTTTTCAAGAAAATCCCCCCACCCCAGACTACCCTTTACATGGAACATTTTTCGAAAATTTTAATTTTCTCAAAAACGGCTCTAACGATTTTGATTAAAATATCATATGTTTAAGATATTGTCATGGCAAATAAAATGTATATCTCGAATTTTCTGGGAATGTCTCCAAAAGTATTCTTCATTATGAACGACTTTTTCATAACTGGTAAACCATAAGAGATAGACAAACTTTTACTACACAAAAAATGTAGATCGCGTTAAAATACATAATTTATGTCATATACATTTCTTTTGTTGAGTGAAGCGTTTGCGAGATATTGCTTGTTATTCCCTTAAATTTTCCAAAACTTATACTTTTTCTCAAATTCGTTATTCCTTTTTACTTTCTCTACTACGTATAGTAAGTAGGGGAAGTATTGCATTCCACCCAAAAATTCGATACCGAGATTTCACCGCAAATACATGTTTTGAGAATCACTGAATCCAAAAAAAGCATTTTTGGAAACATGTCCGTGTGTGTGTCTGTCTGTGTGTCTGTGTGTCTGTCTGTCTGTGTGTCTGTGTGTCTGTGTGTCTGTGAACAGCATAACTCAAAAACGAACAGTCGGATAAACACCAAACTTGGTATTTAGGTTCAGTATCTTCCAGAGATGCGACACGAAGGTTTTCAAGAAAATCCCCCCACCCCAGACTACCCTTTACATGGAACATTTTTCGAAAATTTTAATTTTCTCAAAAACGGCTCTAACGATTTTGATTAAAATATCATATGTTTAAGATATTGTCATGACAAATAAAATGTATATCTCGAATTTTCTGGGAATGTCTCCAAAAATATTCTTCATTGTGAACGACTTTTGCATAACTGGTAAACCATAAGAGATAGACAAAATTTTACTACACAAAAAATGTAGATCGCGTTAAAATACACAACTTATGTCATATACGTTTCTTTTGTTGAGTGAACCGTTTTCGAGATATTGCTTGTTATTTCCTTAAATTTTCCAATACTTAATACTTTTTCTCAAATTCGTTATTCATTTTTTTTATGTCCTGAACATGCAAAGAGAATGGAATGCGCCACATAGCAACCAGCGTTAAAATATTTGACTATCGCTTAAAAGCTACCATATTCCCCTTGCATCTACAAGAAAATTACCAGTAAGATTGACATCTCGATATCTCGATTAACATGAAGCATATGGAGAATAGGCGTTTGTAAAATTAGATTGTACAAGAGTAGAGAAAGTCATGTGAGTGTAACACATCAGAATTTTTTTTTACTTGACATTTAATGAAATATTTTCAGAACATTTAGGTGTTTCGCACTTCTTGGGGCTAAATATATCAATTTCATACAACCTAAAAATGCCTCAATGAGGGGTTGCGGCTTAAAACATCCTATATCCCCGTTTTCAGTTCTTCAGATGGTAATACATATTAACCCAAGGCCCTAACTATTGTTGTTTCCCTTGCTTATGTCAAGCCGTATTATAAATATAGGGTTACTCAAAAAGAAGGAACAGATTTTAAATATTATTTTTTAATGAACAACTATAGATAGCAACACATACGACACATCATTGAATACAGGAAAGATCAAAGTTTTAAGGCCCCATTAGTTCCATTTTGGCCTATAGCAGCACTGGGTTTGTTTATGAGAAAAATGGCAACGCCACAGGAAAAGTCGTTTTGTATGGTGCATTATGCAAAGAGTGAATCCGTTGTTTCATTGCAGGGTGAATTTCGTTGTAAGTTCAACAAAGAGCCACCTCCTCATAAAAAATTTAGAACTGATACAATAAATTCGTAGAAGATGGTTGCGTATCAAACGGAAAAGCACTGATCGGCCTCGCATAACAAATGATGCTCATTTTGAACACATAAAGTAGAATTTTGAACTTTCCTCTATTTAGTGATGTGTCGCCATCTATTATCGTTCATTAGAAGTAAATATTTAAAGTATGTTCCTTCTTTTTGAATAACCATGTACGAGGGCTGATCAATAAAGACAGACTGACTTTTTCCTGAAGCGTTCTTGATAGTTTCCTGTCTCTACTCTAAATATTTGAAAAGAACGGGGTTTCATGTATAATGTCCATAGGCGGCAGCACTCTCGTATTGGTAGGTTGGTAGTAATGCTGTATATTATTGACCCGACTTGAATTTCGCATACCACAAAATGGAGGTGACACGAGAGGAGCAATACAGCGCAATAAAATTTTATTTTTGTTTAAATCATACAGCCTTGAAACTTTCGAAAAGCTGAAGCAAGCATACGGTGAAGATGCATACATCGTGCAACAGTGTTTAGGTGGTTCAAGGACTTCAAAGAAGGGCGAGTCTTCTGGGCTAAACATGGTGGGCCTGGTGTTTCGGCTTCCGTTATGACTGAAGTCAACATCAACACAGCTGCTGTGATTGTTGACCCTCCTTACGCTACTATTACAGCAGCGGATTACACATCAGTATTGGCTACACTGAGGAAGTACATTGCAAGAAAACGTCCAGAACTTCATCGGAATGGGTGGCGACTTCATCACAACAACGCGCGGCCTCACGTCGCCAATCAAATCCAGGCATTTTTGGCTAAATTCAACATTACCTGTGTGCCGCATCTGCCTTATAGCCCCAATCTTGTCCCCTGTGATTTCTTTTTATTCCCATCACTAAAGGCAAAGCTCCGGGGCATTCGATTTGAGAGCACTGAAGCAGTGCTGAAGAAAAGTGAGGCGATTCTCAAATACCTAACAAAGAATGGCCTGCACCATGTGTTTGAGGACTGGCAGAGACGCTATAAAAAGTGCATTCAAGTAGGAGAGGACTACTTTGAAAAATATTGGGACAACATTGAAATTGAGTAATAAATATCTGTGAAAAAAAATCAGTCTCAGTTTTTATTGATCAGCCCTCGTATATACAGAAGACGCTCTGCTTAGAGAGCGCAAACCTGCCACTCAAAGGGCTTTGGATATCATTGACAGTGTTTCCACACAGGAAGTATCCAGAATAGTGGGAGTTGCATGCTCTCCAAAGCTGCAGAGAATTATTAAAAGCAATTCTGGCTTTGAAGACATGAAACTGATTTGTTCAGTACTGCAGGGAGAAAACTACACATAGCATCTATGACCAATGCTCCAGTGTGAAGATGTTATATTGTTGTAGTAGTTGTATTATATTTCAACTGTTGGGGAACTGAACTTTTAGTAGTTGCAACCGCACGTATAGTAAACAGTTTCCGGTAGCCTTTGCCCAAACTGTACTTTCAGGTGGCCTTTGTCCCAAGTTTAAGAAAATATTATTAACTTTGTAATTTTTACTGTTTCTTTAAATACTATATATTTATGTTTGCCTTGGCTGCGTCAGTATTTATTTTAGAGACATGGATGAGTTGGCAGGGTTGTGGTGCGACTTAAGAATGTAGGCCTAGACAGATTATAATTTTACTTCACTCCTTTTATTAATGCTTGACACGATTTAAATAACACTTCACTGATAGAGGGCTGTGAGATTCTTTTATGAATTACTTGCACTTTTTAACACATAAACTATTTTTCGTCTCACACGACTAGGTATTAAATCTCTGGAGGACGCATCTCGCATCCGGTTAGGAACACTGTTTGCAGGCAACTGAATTGATTTCAACCGTCTAAACTTGTATTTCAAGTCTCCTAATCCAATAGAATACCTTCATTTAATTAAAGCTTTTTCTGGTTGTTGATTGGCTATTTTTATAAACTGTCACTAAAATTACTTATTGCTTCCAAGAATCACAAGTAACATTTAAACTTTCTAATTCATCATTGCCTCAAGGTTATCCCATTGTTACCTCATTGTTATCAACTTTTGACCGATTTCTCGCAGATCCTACATTATTAAATTACGTAATAAATTCCATAGCATTATTGAACATTTATACAATAATATAAGTATATGCAATGACTGTTACATACATTTTACAAATTATTACATACAAATACTGCTTCAAAGCGGGATATTATTGAAATTATATATTATATAATTTGACTGAAATCACTGCCTCAAGTGATTTTATGTTCTGTGGAGAAAATCTTTTCTTCATGCAAGACTGTGCTACGTGATAAAATTGGAAATCGTTCATGCCAGAAAATTACAATTCCCGTTATTGATTTCAAGAATTTTAATAAATTTGCTACATTATTATTATATAGAATACTTATAAAGCCAAAATCAAATGAATTGTTCAGAATTAAAACAATAAAATAAAAGTGTATAAATTATAAAGTATAATAAAACACTAAATTAACATAAAATAATATAATTATACGTTTAAAATATTTAATATTTATATTTAAATCAAATTAAATACACTTTAAAACCAAAATAAAATATAAACAAAATTAAACATTCTAATTAATTATTTTATATTATTTAAATCTTTATTTTCTTTTATATTTTATTAAATTTATTATTTCAACTACTTTAATAACCAAAATTCTAATAAAATAAATATAATTTCTTCTAAATAACTGTTCTATGTTAGTAGCTCTTATCTTTGCAAGTGTAAAAACAAATAGAGATCAACTACGTTCCTCTCTTGTATAATAAACACCTATGAAGCTCGGCCAAAAAGGTTTTCAAGTATCTTTTGTTTTGCTTGTTTCATCATGTATGTCTTCGCCTGTCACTTACAGTACCGCTTTGCCGTCTTGTCGTTGTCATTTCTTTCCCCTCCTCGTTCAGTAAATAGCGTTTCTCGAGCAGCAAACCTTGTGTTCTTCAGAGCAAATGTAGTAGACACGCCTACAGTATGGAGTCCTTGAAGACGACGTGTATATTTCCACCTACTGTCTTTTAAATCTCTCTGGGTAAAGAGCAAAACTGGATAAACAAAGGTTTAGCTGTATGTTGCTCTGAATGCACATGATCTAACAATATTGGCGGAGAGCACTTCAAGTACCAGTTACAACTAGTAATTTAATGCGCTTTGCTATATTTTGATACGGGAATATATAACACTAGTCTGCATTTTCAAACTTTTTGTCAGATGGTTTCTTAAATGTAGGTGTTCTTGAATCAAGTTTTTATGCTGATTCCAGAAATAACTTCCGTTTTTTTCTATCACGTCAGTTTTTTACACAAAATAAGTATTGTTTTGACAATTTTACTAATGAGCGTAGAAAAGTATTCAAATACCATTTCACACAAGGTAAGTTTTTATTCAAGAAACATTTTAAGAATACTCTCAAGAACTCCCCTAATTTACTTCATGACTACATTTTAACAAAACAAGAAGGCAAAGTGTTTCATTTAATTTTTTTCAAAGTTTCTCTTCTTTGACTTCCTTGCAGATCCTTGAAGATGACTGTCCCTCCTCAACATTCAACAGCAGTCGGCCGTCTCCCCTGGTACCTCTACTCCATTTCCTTAATATCTTGGTGAAAACGTTCACCCTGCTCTTCACTATAATGTCCCAGATTTTCTGGAAAGTAGTCGATATGTGAATGCAGAAAATGCACCTTTACACTCATGTTACAACCCATCCTCTTGAAATGTTCCAACATTGTTTCGACAATGGCCTTGTAATTAGGATATTTGTTATTACTTAAGAAGTTTTCAGTAACTGATTGGAAGGCGGTCCATGCTTCTATTTCTCTCTCATTCATTGCCTTTTCAAAATCTTCATCCTTCATCAATCTCTTTATTTGAGGACCAACAAAAATTCCAGGCTTTAATTTGTCTTGTGTAATGAAGGGAAATTTCTTGGAAAGGGTCCATCCATTCTGTGGTAGAGCCCTTACAATTGCTTCATCAAGCCCAATTTTATGTGTAGTGGCGGAAGCAATATCTCTATATCTCTATATTTGTGAAGTGAAATTGTGAAAAAACTGTATGTGATATACCAAACTAATTCTCCATCTTCCAAGTATGCCATACAAAGATTTTCAAGAACGTCCCCACCTCAAACTGCCCTTTAACTAACTACAAGGCGGAAACAGCCCAACTGGGCCAGGGCCTCCTAAACGCCCACCCGAATCGAGGATTCACACTCCCCAGAACCTTCGACAACGCCTGGTGTAGACGCCTGATGCCAGAGGACCTACGGATTAGAGTGAGAGACTAGGTTGTGTGATCAGCCACACGCCCGGGATGAGAGCGAGGAAGTGGATGAGAGATGAATGATAGCAAAGGTGATGATGAAGCACCGGTGGAATGAAACATGGAGGTGAAACCGGAGAAAACCCGCCCAGACGCCGCTTTGTCCATAAATCCCACATGCGGGTCCCTGGGATTAAACCCTGGCTGCCTTGCTGAGAGGCGAGCACTCTAACCACTCGGCCTCGATGCCATCCAAACTACGCTTTACATGGAGAAATTTTCATTATTTTGGATTTTCTTAAAAATGACTTATCGATTTTGATTAAAATACGATATATTTGTGTGATAAATGAAATGTATATGTTGAATTTTCTGGGAATAACCTGTGAAGTCCTCTTCATTCCGAATGACTTTTGTGTAATTGTTAAACATTAAGGGATAGGCAAAATCTTACTACACAAAAATTGTAGATGTCGTTAAAGCACATGATTTATATCAAGTAACGTTTTTTCGTGGGTTAAGCATCTCCGGTATACCTATTCTTTGTTATTGGTTTGAATTTTCAAATACGTTACAGCTTTATTAACTGCTATTCGTTCATGAAGAGAAAACGGGATTTCAAAGCCATCACATAGCGACCGGTTTTGAAAAGATTTGACTATCTATTTAACCTACTGCATTCTTCTTATAATTACAACGAAATGAATAAATGTGTAATAACGGTTTATCTGTATTAACATTAAAAAGGGACTAGAATACGCTCTGCAAACTACGCAGAATAGCTCTTACATCGTTATCAGGGTGTCCTTATCAGCCTTAAACGCAATATAATACACGTTCTCTACCAGTAGCATTGTAAAAGAAATACATAATACTGTTACCATCCTTTATAACATAGAAAAGACACCCAGTTTTATGTGGATACCATCTCATAAAAGCATAGCTGGCAATGAAAGAGCTGATACTGCAGCAAAAGAAGCTACAGAACACAAGATACTGTTATCAAGAGGAAAATATACAAAGAATGGCTGGCCAGCTGGATGGACAACTGTACAAGTACACTTCATGATGTACTGGAAGTTCAACTCAAGAATATCTAACAAGATTGCTAGAGCGGCGAAACCAAATTGTAATATCCCGATTGCGAATTGGACATACCAAACTGACACAGTCTTATTTGTTAAACAGAAGCTCTCCACCAATATGTGAAACATGTAAAATGGCCTTAACTGTAGTGTGAAGGCTGTCCAGAAAGTACTCTCCGTTTAGAAATAAACATGAAACAGGTATACATACAAAATCTTTATTATATACATCTGAAAACTACAGCTTTTCTCTATTTTTCTACATAGTCTCCAAGCAGATTCAAGCACTTGTCATACCTTTTCACAATCTCTGAAATACCTTCTACATAAAATTCCGACTGTGAACTAAGCCAACCTGTCAGGGCGTTTTGAAGCTCTTCGACATTTCCAAAGCGCTGAGCTCCAAGCCACTTTTTCATGTACGGGAGCAGATGGAAGTCGCTAGGGACCAAGTCGGGCTGTTCGGGGATGGTCAAAAACGTCCCGTTTGAACTTGGTTAAAGTTCATTTGTGCTGTTTGCTGTGTGAGGGCGAGCATTGTCATGCAAAAACACCGACGGTACGACGCTCCTCCTTGCACAGATACAACCGTACTGAGCTACTGCGTACGCTAATGTCGAAATGGCGGCGCTACCCCCACTACCTCTCATGCTATACATGAACGGATGTTAGTTTCTGGACAGCCCCCGTACATACCATATTGACATGTCCAAAGTTTGAAAATCATCATAAGCAGGTTCTGCATCACTCAATGATGCAGCTTTCTTCCAGTAATTAGTAATTAGTTTAATATACATCAATATATTTAACCAAATTATAACCTATATATGTATAAGTATTATAGTTGTAATCTAATATTGTAAACAACTGTGCATGGAAGTTCGTGATAAAACTTAGGAAGGTTAAGGCAACCCTTAATAAAACTTAAATTAAAACAAATTCTGGTGTGTTACACTCACATGAGTGTATATGCTTCATGTTAATCGAGATGTTAATCTTATTGCTAATTTTCTTGTAGATGCAAGGGGAATTGGTAGGCTTTAAGCGATAGTCAAATATTTTAAGAAGTGGTTGCTATGTGGAGTATTCCATTCTCTTTGCATTACCAGGACAAATAAAATGAATAACGAATTTCAGAAAAAGTTTTAAGTATTGGAAAATTTAAGGGAATAACAAGCAATATCTCCAAAATGGTTCACTCAACAACAAAAATGTTTATGACATAAATTGTGTATTTTAACGCGATCTACATTTTTTGTGTAGTAAAATTTTGTATATCTCTTATGATTTACCAGTTATGCAAAAGTCGTTCACAATGAAGAACACTTTTGGAGACATTCCCAGAAAATTCGAGATATACATTTCATTTGTCATGGCAATATCTTAAACATATGATATTTTAATCAAAATCGTTAGAGCCATTTTTGAGAAAATTAAAATTTTCGAAAAATGTTCCATGTAAAGAGTCATCTGGGGTGGGGCGATTTTCTTGAAAACCTTCGTGTCGCATCTCTGGAAGATACTGAACCTAAATACCAAGTTTGGTGTTTATCCGACTGTTCGTTTCTGAGTTATGCTATTCACAGACCCACACACACACGGACATGTTTCCAAAAATGCTTTTTTTGGATCCAAGGGGTCTCAAAACATGTATTTCCGGTGAAATCTCGGTATCAATTTTTGGTTGGAATACAATACTTCCCCTGCTTACTATACGTAGTAGAGAATGTAAAAAGTAAATAGAAGAGTAAGTTTTTGGAAGAATAGGTCGTAGACGAGTGAGTAGAGAAAGGCATGAGAATGTAACAGATTATAAAATTATCTTTCAATCGTAATTTTGGATTCAGGTAGCCGAATATGTACATTAATGCAAGGTTTTTACTTAAATGGAAAATTACAGAAAATATTTGTTTACACACTTATTACCTATATCCTGTACTAGCCACCGCCTCTCTCTCTCTCTGTAAAGCATGGCTATCATTACTAAAACTGTTTCAAAATGCTTATGTTGAGTGTAATACAACCATTTTCTTTTGTTTTAGGTAAGATTGCCAAATTACGTGTTGAACCAGGTCTATCTGTAAGTTAAACCCTTCAATATTTACATTATGGTACCCTCCTTATTTCTCCATTCTGTCTACGGAGTCTTTGTTTATCCTGCGACAGCTATCAGCTCTTTGTAGCTTGAAGGTTCATTTGATGAATCATTACTCAATCTTATATGTTAATCTTTTCTGAATATGTAAGACTTTATAGGAATAAAATTGTTTCCAGCAGAGGGCTGCTCAGCAGCGTTGCGGTAGCACTGCTGTCTACGATAGGGGAACCCGGGTTCAGCTCCTGTCCCGGCACGAAGACTTTTTTCTTCCTGGGAGGAGTGGTATAAGATACTCGTGAGAAAGTACTGGACGGGAGGCGACATGCTGAATACTTACTGCACTCTCCCTTGATGACTAGACAGTCAAAAATCGTTAGTGCCATTTTCGAGAAAATAAAAAAATAACGAACAATATCCCATGCAAGAGGTAGTTTTGAGGTGGAAGGATTTTCTTCAAAATCTTCGTGTCACATCTTTGGAAGATGCTGAAATTAACAGCAAATTTCTGTGTATTCACCAAACTCTTCGTTTGTGAGCTATGTTCAGACCTCACAATGTGTAATTCCGGTGAAATCTCAGTATCGAATTTTTGGATGGAGTGTAATACTTCCTCAAAATACTATAGGTAAGTCGTAGAGAAAGTAAAATGTGGCGTCGTTGTTTCTAACGCTCCCAATATGGCCTGTAACCTTCGGGGATTACCTCATTCCACCAAGTAAATTTCCAGTAAAGAAATTTATCTTTTGCACTCCGAAAATAAAAATAATATCAGTATTTCATAATGTTTTAAATTTTGTCCTAGATGTTTCTCAACTTTAAATAAAGTATTTTCTACTTAATTTTAATTATTACCTCAAATAGGGCAGGCATATATATACATACACTTTTCGTAACTTCTTCTTCAAACCCTTTTGCTGTCTTTTCGTCGAATTCTTTCGTATATCTCTATTCTTTTTATTTCAACAATTTTTCCCTCGTATTTTGTGCTATTCTTTCTGTTATATTTTCCCGTTTAATTCTTGGTCTTCCACTTCCTAGTTTTACTTTCTCTACCACGTACCTAATAGGTAGAGAAGGTGTTGCAATCTACTAAAAAATTCGATACCGAGATTTCACCGGAAATACATGTTTTGAGGCCTCGTTAATAAAGAAAAACATTTTTAGAAAAAGGTCTGTGTGTGGGGGTAAAGAGTATAAATACCAAATTTGGCATTTAGGTTTAGCAGCATCTAAACATGCGACACGAAGGTTTTCAAGAAAATCCCCCGTTCCAAACTACCTTTTACATGGAACGTTTTTCAAAAAATGACTAACGATTTTTATTAAAATACCACATATTAAAGATATTTACATGACAAATAAAATGCATATTTTGAATTTTCTGCAAATAGCTGTGAAGTCGTCTTTATTCAGAAGGGTTTGTATAATCTTGTATAACTGTCCCAACGATTTTCAGTTGTTTCTCGCGATTGCATGGAGACAGTATAGAATTATAGGACCAACGTATAGCGTCCAGTTCTTAAGTACTTTATCACTGCTCCCTTTGTCTCTATAACGAAATGTGTATGTAGCTATTTCTGCAAAGGTTTACCTGGATTAAACTGAAGTAGATAGAAAAATAAACTTTCGTAAGAATAATTTGAACACCCACTAATAAGCGATAGCGGGTAGCGAAAGTTATGTGAATGTAACACATCATATTTTTCCTTTGCAATTAATGTAATACTGAATACTTAATAAATACCACTACTTAACTTTTCTTTCCTTCGTCTTTATGTAGACATGTCCAAACCCTTCCGTTGTTTTCTTTAATTTTACCTCTTCTTGTTCGATCATGTCTAATCCTATCCCTTCTATTCTTCCCACGATTCTTCTTAAATATTTATCTGTTGTTACTCTGCTTTTTTATGTTTGTCTAATAGTGTCAAGCTTTCTGTTCCACGAGTTATACAGGGTGGACAATTTAAGTTCAGACTGTACAATATCTGCAACACTAAGCGTTGTAGAAAGAAATGTCTTTAGTAAAAGTTATTTGATATTATGGGGGAAAGTAAATGCCATTAGTCGTGCTTTATTTGGAGGATTATATGGTCATTTTAGGGTAAATTTAATTTTTACTTTCTCTACTACGTATAGTAAGTAGGGGAAGTATTGTATTCCACCCAAAACTTCGATACCGAGATTTCACCGGAAATATGTTTTGAGATCCCCTGAATCCAAAAACAGCATTTTTGGAAACATGTCCTTGTGTGTGTCTGTTTGTCTGTGTGTGTGTCTGTGAACAGCATAACTCAGAAACAAACAGTCGGATATACACCAAACTTGGTATTTAGGTTCAGTATCTTCCAGAGATGCGACACGAAGGTTTTCAAGAAAATCCCCCCACCCCAATTACCCTTTACATGGAACATTTTTCGAAAATTTTAATTTTCTCAAAAACGGCTCCTAACGATTTTGATTAAAATATCATATGTTTAAGATATTTTCATGACAAATTAAATGTATATCTTGAATTTTCTGGGAATGTCTCCAAAAGTATTCTTCATTGTGAACGACTTTTGCATAACTGGTAAACCATAAGAGATAGTCAAAATTGTACTACACAAAAAATAAAGACCGCGTTAAAATACACAATTTATGTCATATACATTTTTGTTCTTGAGTGAACCATTTTCGAGATATTGCTTGTTATTCCCTTAAATTTTTCAATGCTTATTTTCTCAAATGGGAATTCGTTATTCATTTTTTTGTCTTGGATATGCAAAGAGTATTAATCTGTGGCAAAGAAAATGGTGATGCACATAGCAACCAGCTATTAAGAGTAACGTCTATGCTTGAACGCTACTGTATTTCTATATGGCCCTTGTAAATATATATTCCCCTTACATCTACAAGAAAATTAGCAATAAGATAGAGTCTGCAAAAGTTTATCTCGTTTAACATGAAGTAGATGGAGAATAAGCGTTTGTAAAAATAGTTTGTACAAGAGTAGAGAAAGTCATGTGAGTGTAACACATCAGATTTTTTTAAAATAGGAACCTACATTTTGTATGTTGTTTTCTCTTTAGAAAATGGTTTATAAAAAGCTGTTTATTTTGTGATGTGGAATAAGGAAACAAAATAAAAAATGTTGGTTCCCAATAAAATTTCGAAACGTAACTTGACCCACAAATAGCCATCCATGGATGGTCCAACCATTCATTGCGCTCTTTGTAGAAGGCGATTCAGAATTTTTGTTGTTATTTACGTTGGTGTAAGAACAATTCCAAAGTGTTTTATACAAATGTTGTTTAGTTTTTTATGAGGATGAGAAAACAACATAATAAAGGTAGATTCCCATTTAAAAAAAATTATATTCACCCTAAAATGTCCATCACAATTCCTCCAAACAAAATACGACTACTGGCAGCATAATATCAAGGAACGTTTATTAAAGACATTTCATTCTACAGCGCTTAGTTTTGGAGATATTGTACAGTATCTACTTAAACGGATCACCCTGTATATCTGTATATTTTTACTTTCTCTACTACGTATAGTAAGTAGAGGAAGTATTGTATTCCACCCAAAAATTCGATACCGAGATTTCACCGGATATACATGTTTTGAGACCCCCTGAATCCAAAAAAAAAAAAGCAGTTTTGGAAACATGTCCGTGTGTGTGTCTGTGTGCCTGTCTGTGAACGGCATAATTCAGAAACGAACAGTCCGATTAACACCAAACTTGGTATTTAGGTTTTCAAGAAAATCCCTCCAACCCAGATTACCCTTTACATGGAACATTTTTCGAAAATTTTGTTCTCTCAGATATGGCTCCAACGAGTTTGATTAAAATATCATATATTTAAGATACTTTAATAACAAATGAAATGTATATCTCGAATTTTCTGGGAATGTCTCCAAAATTATTCTTCATTGTGAACGACTTTTGCATAACTGGTAAACCATAAGAGATAGACAAAATTTTACTACACAAAAAATGTGGATCGCGTTAAAATACACAATTTATGTCATATGCATTTGTTTTGTTGAGTGAACCATTTCCGAGATATTGCTTGTATTTTCCTTAAATTTTCCAATACTTATTACTTTTTCTCAAATGGGAATTCGTTATTTATTTTTTTGTCCTGGGCATGCAAAGAGAATGGAATGCTCCACATAGCAACCAGCTCTTAAAATATTTGACTATCGCTTAAAGCCTACCATATTCCCCTTGCTTGTAATTAACTAGTCTAAGTCGCTAGTTCCAAAGTTTAGTTCTTATATTTGTCGTGTACATGTCTATCACATTTCCCATATATAATAATTATAAATAATTAGAAGTAACTTTTAATAACTTTTATAGAATTATTTTACACTGTACTTTTGTGTATAAGCCAGTAGTAAGGTCTATTTACACTGCTGTATATCCTTTGCGGTTTTTCCAGGCGTTTTAGAACTGCAAATTTCTGGCAGATCAATGGCAAGTTTTAAAAAGAAAAAGGCGAATATTAGAATTTTCCATATTTGTGCACAAAGAAAGCTCGCCGGGAATTACTCTATGTACTCCAGAAAATTGATGCCAGGGTTCGTGTACACGCTTTGAAGGTTGTTTCTTTTTATCGCCTCTCTTTCATCCCTTCCCTCTTTCTATAAGGAGGGTAAATATCACCCATCCTGCTGGAGAGGGCCGGAAACGCGAGTCTGCTTCCTACAGTAATTTATCCGCCCCAACCTCTTCTCCCACTCAAAGAGCAACGGATTGCTGTGAGGGTGGCTGACAGCCACGAACTGCCTGACATTTGGAGGCGTTCCTCTGCTCAGTCGCATCATTGAACTTCTCGCAGAATCACTCAAGAAACACCCGTACAAAACATTACACTACGCGCAGGAGGGGGGGAGATTGCCAGCAGTTGCCTGAATTTTCATGACACATTTAGCCTAAAAGAAAAAAAATTATTTCTTAAATTACGTGTATTAAAATTGCAGTTCTCGTAGTTTTTCTTTTGGTAGAGTAATAATAACCAATAGCCTAATTGTTTCTCATAAATTAGGGGGCAGGGGGGCCAGCTTCCCCCCAAATGAAACATTAGATTCCGCGTATATACGCAGTAGATGTTAATTTGTAAAGCACGGATTTGTATATATATAGGGTAGTTAAATTATATTCGAACCCACTCGCGGCCTCTCTCTACTGCGCGAGACAGCTAGCTGGAGAAGGTTTAAAGAAAGAAAAGTTCCGCTGAAGTATCACATCCTTTTGCGTAAACATCAGGGAACTTTTCATCCATTATTAGAAATAGCCGGGGTATTACAATTGTAAGGGGTAAAGGGTACGGTTAACCATAAAAATCCCTTAGATCATTGTATAATAATTTCATAACGAACGGCGGGAGGCAATTGAAATAAATTAAATCGTCATTCGAGTTTAGAAAGATAACCCTGCAAACCAGCTACAGTGCGGTCGTTTTATGGTGAGGCCACAGATCGCCCATATGCGTGCGCTGCACACTGTCTATTACACTGGGGGTTTTTCGTTCCGAAACTCCGATATTACTTACGCTTGAGTAATAGTAACATGTACTATAATGAATACTAACCGTTTTATAAGTGGCGTATATAGTGTATATAAAATTGTGGCCTTATTTTAAAATACTGTAATACAGGGTGATACGTTTGAGATGTCAGAAAAGTAAAACGTCATGTATACTAGGTTAATGCACACATCTCTGAGACATTTGCTGTAATATAAACGGAGAGGATGGAAGTTAACAATGAGTGATATTTCAGAGTTCATCGGCGTGGCATAGCAGCGTGCTTAGTTTGTCGTATGGTGTACGAGATGTGGGTTCTCAGTTCTCCAAATAACGCAGGTATGCTTGATGATTCGGCCACTCACATGAAATGTGGCTTTGTCCATGAACATCGATTTAACCACGCTGCATCAAAGCTTGTTTTTGAGAGTATGGTATGGAAACACCTTAACGTACTGTCTATCAGTCCTCCGGTACATTTTGTATGGCATATTCCGCCGTGCTGATAAATGGTGAAGTGACTTCCATGAGCTCTAGCGCTGTTGTGGCATGACCACCATTTGTCTCCTATGCACGATAGCCCTGCCATGCCACATGGGTGAAGTTTGAAACATCACTCATTGTTAATGTCCATCCTTTCAGCTTATACGAGGGCTGATCAATAAAAATTGAGACTGAGTTTTTTCTGTATTTCCTTGATAGTTTTATGTCTCTACCACAAATACTTGAAAAGAGCAGGGTTTCATGTATAATGTCCATAAGCGACAGCACTCTCGTAACGGTAGGTTGGTAGTAATGCTGTATATTGTTGACCCTACTTGAATTTCGCATACCACAAAATGGAGGTGACACGAGAGGAGCAATACAGCGCAATAAAATTTTGTTTTCGTTTAAATCATACAGTCTTGAAACTTTCGAAAAGCTGAAGCCAGCATACGGTGAAGATGCACTACCTCGTGCAACGGTGTTTTGGTGGTTCAAGGACTTCAAAGAAGGGCGAGTCCTCTGTGCTAAGCAAGCTGGGGCTGGTGTTTCGGAATGGAATGATTTACCAGCATGCAGTTCCCCCTCACACTACTGTTACAGCAGCATACTACACGTCAGTATTGGCTACACTGAGGAAGCACATTACAAGGAAACGTTCAGAATATCATCGGAATGGGTGGCGACTTCATCACGACAACGCGCGGCCTCACGTCGCAAATCAAGTCCAGGAATTTTTGGCTAAATTCAACATTAACTGTGTGCCGCATCCGTCTTAAAGCCCCGGTCTTACCCCCTGCGATTTCTTTTTATTCCCATTACTAAAGGCAAAGCTCCGGGCCATTCGATTTGAGAGCACTGAAGCAGTGCTGAAGAAAAGTGAGGCGATTCTCAAAGACCTGACAAAGAATGGCCTGCACCATGTGTTCGAGGACTGGCAGAGATGCTATAAAGAGTGCATTCAGTTAGGAGGGGACTACTTTGAAAAAGATCATGTCAACATTGAAATGGAGTAATAAATATCTGTGAAAAGAATCAGTCTCAGTCTTTATTGATCAGCCCTCGTATTACAACAAACTGCTCGGAGATGTGTGCATTAACCTCTTTTCTTTATATACACATACATGAGGCGCAACCACAAAGTAAGCTTCCCTACTTTTTAAAACAAAGAAACATAGATACATGAAAAACTCTATTGGCAACAAGTATAGCAATTTTGATATAGCCACCACAAGAATTGAGACACTTGTCATATCATGGGATCAACTTTTGTATTCCTGTGTCGTAGAAGTCTGCCGCCTGTGAAGGAACCAGCGTGACAATCGTCTTCAGCTCTTCGTCGTTGTCAAAACGCAGACCAGAGGACAGGAATTTCTTGATGTGCAAGAAAAGATGGAAATCGCTGGGATCAAGATCAGAACTGTATGTGGATGATCAAACAGCTCCCAGCCAAACTCCTGCAGAACAGTTGGTGTGCGCCGAGCCGCATGTGGACGAGCATTGTCATGGAGCAGCATAACACCTGCAGTAACATTCCACGCCTCTTGTTTTCAATGGCACGTCGCAATTTCCGCAGTGTTTCACAGTAATGGTCAGCGTTCACTGTTTTACCTCGGGCAGGAAGTCAATGAGCAGAATGCCCTTCCTGTCCCAGAACACCGTGGACATCACTTTCTGCACCGACATAGTCTGTTTGAATTTTGTGTTGATTGGAGATCCACTGTGACGCCAATGCATTGGCTGCTGCTGGGTTTCCGGGGTAAAGTGCGAAATCCACGTCTCATCCCCTGTGACGATCCTTTCGAGGAACTCGTCGGTGACATCATGATGCCACTGCAGAAATGTTAGTGTTTCGTTTTGTGCTCGGGTCTCAGGTTTTTTGGCACCCACCCGGCACACAATTTCCTAAACAGCAAGTGCTTTAGTGGCAATTTCATGCAACAAGGATCGCGACATCTACGGAAAATGCCTGCTGAGCTCCTTAATCGTGAAGTGACGGTTCTCCACGATGGGCTGCCGCACCAGCTCAACAAGGTCATCGTTGATGACGGACGGTCACCCACTGCACTCTTCATTATGGACACTTTCATGACCTTCGAAAAACTGCCTACACCAGCAATGCACCATCTTTGTATTAATGTAGAGCCAACTGAAAAATTCAACGCCACAGCCGGGATTTGAACACGGTTCTCCCGCTCTCCATGCGGTTGCTCTAACCATTGAGTAGGTATGTCTGGAAAAATAACTTGAGTCAATTGGGGAATTCAATGCCCCACCGGCATGTTGTCACAGTAGCTCAATGGTCAGAGCAACCGCACGGAGAGCGGGAGAACCGTGTTCAAATCCCGGCTGTGGCGTTGAATTTTTCAGTTGGCTCTACATTAATAAAAACTTGCTAGTTCAGGCTAAGGTCTATTAAAAGTATATTAATTTATATAATAAAATTAAAAAACATCTGTTTGCTCATGATGTTCGGCTTGACGATGAATTTCCATCGGCGCTGTGTTTTATCACTGACCGAACCTCGCAGGCGCCGGGAGAACGGATAAGAGCCGCCATTTCGGGCCACTGCTGCCGCGCTACTGGCACCAGGCAGTTTTACTTTTCTGGCATCTCAAACGGATCACTCTAAATATTGTACTCGCCAGACATTAGACATAGAACGATTGCTTGGCCGGTTGAAAACAAGCGACACTTCACCTCAGCAGACCATTGCCGGTTATAAGAGGGTTTTGCGGACTTTATTTTGTACCAGCATTTGGATATAGCAGCCAGTCTTTCACGAATAAACATTTTCAAGCAAGGCGTGATTTGCATCGAGAAATAAGAAGGGAACCAAGAAAGAAAAGAGAAGTGCGTGCAAGTTCGGTGGGATATTATGTATTCATGGGATAGCTGGTTGCAGAAGGCGTGCTCAGGGAGTTAGTTCTTTATCCTGGGGCCAGGGATATTAATGACATTAGGGCAAAAGAAAAGCGTCCCTAACAATGTTGTCAGGTGAAAAATCACATTTTTAGCATAAGTGCTATAACGGTGCATTAGGGAAGGAAAGCTTCGATTTTTAAACTTCACAGAGGCAAAATAAAATGTCAAGCATTGGGCTTCACGAACAATATATGCAGGGGGTTAGTGTTCTTAGAGAGTCATGAAATTTGAGACGGTGTTTTTCTGCAGGAGGAGTTTATTTATTTAGCTCCACGTATGGACGTCAATTTGAAGAAGATTGTTTATGTAATATGTTGCTACGTATGAAAAGCCGATTTGAAGATGTATTTTTGTTGTTACGCTCCAAGTTTAAAAAATGTTATCTTTTTATTGAACTGCTTCTATAGATACTATTTATGTATGCCTCGGCTGCGTCAGTATTGTTTTAGAGACACGTTTCTCTTAATCAGGGCGTGGTGCGACAAGAATGTAGGCTTACACAGATTTTAAGTTTAAATTCATTTCTTTTTCATTAATCCTTGACACAAATTAAATAGCACTACACTGATATCAAGAGCTGTGAGATTCTTTTATTTAATACTTGCACTTTGTTTAACGCGTATATTTATTTTACGTCTCACACGAATACGTAATATATTTCTCTAGAGAACACATCTTCCATCCGGTTACTATTAAGGTCTGCAGGCAACTGAACATATTTCAACTGTCCAAACCGATAAACTTCTGTATTTCAAGTCTCTGATTGGCTAATCCTAGTCCAATATAATACTGCATTTATCTAAAGCTTTTTCTGGCTGTTGATTGGCTATTTTTAAACTGTCACAGAATTTACATTATTGCTGCCCTAATCATGACTAGTAGCATTTAAGCTCTCAAACTCATTATTGCCTCAAGGTTACCTCATTGTTAGCAACTTTAAACTTATTTTTCTCACAGCTCTTACATTATTAAATTACGTAATGCATTCACATAACTTTATTGAGCATGTTTACAATAATATAAGCATATGCAATGACTGTTACATGCATTTTTTAAAAAATTATTACATACATATTGCTTCAAGGCGGGCTGTTATTGAAATTACATATTATATAATTTAATTGAAATTATTCAAGTGTTAAAAATACTGCCTCAAATTAGAAGAGAAAAACCTAGCAACAACAAATACACCTCGTGGTCAATATGTTATTGTTAAGGAAAAATAGCAATGTCTATCTTATATCTCTCGTATGTTATTATCTCGTTTCCTTAGTAACCTCTCTATACATTGAGTAACGGAAACAAAACACCCATAAAAAATAAATAATAACCATAGCCTTGATACACTCTAAGAAGCAACTCTTAGTTTAAATCGGAGCGATGGAAGTTTGCAACGAGTGAGAACGATAGTTCTGTCGAATATTGATTATATACTTGTCATGTTTGCTTTGCCGATAAGTCTGGTGGCGCTTCTGCTTGTTGATATGGTTTCCATAGGCCTTCTGTGAGTACAGAGAGGAACAGCAAGGAATTCACTTGTTATTCTGTATTTGAGAATTCGAAAATTACTTTTAGGAGTCAATTATGATATCGTTTCTTCAACATTAGATAATACACTGCCGTTTGTGAAAATTGCAACACAAAGAAGGAAACGCATGAATTCAATGAATTTAATACCATAGGTTAGGTACATGACAAGTAACAAATGATAAACTTTTCAAATCTATACATGACCTTTCAGCCCCAATATTGAGTATTAGGTCTGCTGTACGCCGTGGCATTGAATCAAAAAGGTTCTGAATAAGTTCCTGAGGGATTTCCCTCCAGGCAGTTTGTATTCGAGCCCACAAATCCGTGACACTGGTTACTGGAGGACCGTGATGCACCAGGTGCCGACCAACCATATCCCAGACATGTTCGTTAGGCGACATGTCGGGCGAAGGTGCAGGCCAGTGAAGCAATGGTACCCGTCGCTCTTCGAAGAAGGCTTGTACATATGTGGCCGGGCAATGTCCTGTTGAAATGTAGCCTGTGGAGATGCCTGAAGCAGGGGGAGTACCTCAGGCTCTACAACCACCGTTAGGTACGGTTGCTGTTCAAAGTGCCCTCAATTCGTAGGAGGCGAGATCGGCTGTTGTAACTAATGGTGCCCCAAACCATCACATCTGGTGTTTGTCCGCTATGCCGTTCAACAATGCAGACCTCCAGGTTGCGCTCACCACGGTACCGCCAGACACGTGTGCGGCCATCACTGTAGGATACGTTGAAGCGAGACTTGTCCGAAAAGACTACATTTTGCCACTCAGCACCCCAGTGATTGTGTTCACGTGCCCATTGCAGTCGGAGAAGCTTGTGGTTTCTGGACAATGGAAGCCGACGTAATGGCATGCATGCAACCAGTCCAACCTGCAGCAGACGGCGACGAACCGTTGATGCAGACAAGTTCACACCTGTTGCAGTGCTCCAGCGTCGAGCCAACACAGCGGATGAAGCTGTACGGTCCGTTATGGCCATGCGGACAAGATGACGGTGATCCCGTGCTGTGATCATGTTCCGTGGTCCAGTGCCCGCTCTTCGCTGCGTACGACCTTCATCTATTCACTGCTTCCACACACGCATCACTGTCGTAGCAGCATGACCTGC
This sequence comes from Deroplatys truncata, assembly GCA_030765065.1. Classification (NCBI taxonomy): domain Eukaryota; kingdom Metazoa; phylum Arthropoda; class Insecta; order Mantodea; family Mantidae; genus Deroplatys; species Deroplatys truncata. Next base: position 64,576,183 of record CM060989.1, on the reverse strand, counting down.
AGCCGCCTTTGACGTCGAGAGGGATACTGGCAATCAATTTATTGTTTCCACCTTGTTTGACAGTTCTGTACTGGCTACACTGGGCGCAACGCTGACCTTGTCGGACCGACACGAGAGGGCTCTGTTCGGCCTACGTGTACCCCATCTCTCTGCAAACCTAATCGCTAATTATTTTTGGGTGTTCCAATTTTCACAAACAGCAGTATATTTGAGAAATATTCGTGTTCTAACATTTCAAAATTTTAGTAGTTATAAAATTTTAAAACAGTGTATAGTGCACTCGAGTTTATGAAAACACGTGTTGGTTTTATTAAATTTATCAAAATGTGTGGTTTTTATTGTTTTAACTTTTTTGCAGTTGAAACATTAAATTAAGTTGAGTTTTATTTATGGACGCTCTTTAACTGCTGCGGTCCTTAGCGTCACATTCTATATTGGGCGTGAAAGACCGGTTATTTTGCTCAGAGATCTCTTTGTCAGGCTTGAGGTTCTTATACGTGCCGCAACTCTACGTTACTTCCCTTCCGAAGGCTAGCATGGACACCACTACACCTCGAAGGACGACTTGTAGTTGAATAGAGTGTCAAAGGTGAAATCTATAGATGAAACATCAAACTTCATGACAACTTGCGCATATTAGAAGAGTTGGTTTAGTTAGCAAATAAATGAGTTATAACCGTTCGTTACGCATTTTTATGAGCAGGTTATATTTGAGAGCTTAATAGTGCCGGTTGGTGCAATTATTTTACTTCAGTGAACATTCGGTCACCTGTGAGATGCACTTCCCTTCTCATTTCCTGCCAATTCTGCTCGTTCCCCCAACATCACAATCGATTGCAAAATTGAAATGGGGTGAATAGTCAGCGCCACATTCTCCCTCTTCCTGTAATCGCAGTGTTCATCTAGTCCTTGAGTCATAATAAAATCCTATGCGAGAGAATTACAGGGCTTTCATTTCAAAACCTCCCAGTGTAAATAACAATTTATTTAAATTTAATTTAAACAGCAATCACGCCACCTGTGTGTCTCTGTGAACACCATAACTAACGAACAGTTGGATAAACACCAGACTTGGTATTTAGGTTCAGTATCCTCCAGAGATGCGACACGAAGGTTTTCAAGAAAATCCCCCACCCCAGTTTACACTTTACGTGTCTCTAAAACAATACTGACGCAGCCGAGGCAAACATAAACATAAATAATATCTATAGAAGCCGTATAATAACAAAGTTAATATAATATTTTATAACTTGGAGCGTAACAACAAAAAAATACATCATCTTCAAATCAGCTTCTCATACGTAACAAAATATTACGTAATAAACAATCCACTTCAAAATTGACGTTCATACATGGAGCTGATTAAATAAATAAACTCCAAGACAATAACTACTTGAAGTTGGCTTCCCAAGGGTGAGGCTAATAACTTACGTAACAATACATTACGTAAATAAACTACATAAACAATATACTTTCTCAGTGTTTCCTGGTGTAACATTTCTCGCATTCAAAAAACGAATCACTGATTTGATTTCACAGTCGGCGGGTTGTTCGGCTGTTTTGAACATTTTGAACTGCTCTAACAACAGGAAAACACAAACTGACGATCGCTCGCAGCTATGTATGGCTTCCCCATAAGTGCAGGATGTGATCGCGCATGCTCAAAATCGCGACTGCAGCGTTGCAGCGGCAAAATATTAAAAACGGTACTTACTTTAAAAACATACCTTGTACCACGACCCAAGTTTCACTAACAATAGTAAAAATAAAAATAGAAGGTAATAGCGAATACTCTATCATATATCCACAGACAATAAAAGCTGGTAAACTGGACGGCACCCAAATGCCGTCTGTCCGGCATGTGTAGAAGCAGAGATACAATTGCCTAGCACTAAGGCCTCTGTGGACACGTGTCGAAGCTGCCATCTGCTCGTCACGTATATAACTCACCCTGACTATGGGTATTTCGTGGTTTTCCCTGGTCGATAGGGCAATACTGGTATGGTTTCTCTCTGTTGCGAGTTCCTTTCGCTTATTCCGTTTCCTCACCGTATTTCAGGTTTCGCAGTGTGAGGCAGTGGCGGACAGTTTTGACAGTTTTTCAAAATTGGTTTTTTCTTCTAAATGACGAATGTATAAACGCTACGAGATGCTATATGTATAAACGAAAATGCTAGAAATCAACTCCTGTAGTAATGGCCAATATTTTGTTGTTGTTGAAAAGCATTAGATGATTACTCTTTCCTATGCCCTAATATGAATGATTTCAAACGCTATTTTCATAGACGGAGAGTAGGTAAACCTAACACTTCTAATGTTTGTTGGTTGCTTCTTCGATGTAGTTTCATAAGGGGGTATCTTGTGGCTGAGGCGAATGCAGGATTTTGTGACATACGAGGGCAGCCCCAGAAGTACCCGACCTGACATAGAGTGGTTTTTGTTTCATACAAATGGCTATCGTAGAAAGTATCAGCTTATAAAGCTTAAGTTTGAAGTTTGACAATGCTACGTTGTTTAGTAATTGTTTGGCAGGCATTAATAGTGAACTATCTTTGCCAATTTGTGAACATGGATAAAACTGGCCATCGTTATGTGATACAATACTTTCATTTGAAAGGTCTTAGTCCAACTAATATTAAAGTTGAGCTAGATTCTACTCTGGGGGAGTCTGCTCCTTCGTTTACAACAGTAAAATATTGAGTTACAGAGTTTAAGCGCGGCCGTACGAGCTGCCAATACGAACATCGCAGTGATCGACCAAATGTGGTGACCACGCCAGAAATTGTGAAGAAAATCCACAAAATGGTATTGGATGACCGTCGACTGAAAGTGCGCGAGCTAGCAGACATCGTAGCATTTCAAAAAGTGCTGTACATCGCACACTAACTGAAAATTTAGACATGAGAAAGCTATGCGCAAGATGGGTGCCGCGTTTACTCACAATGGAACAAAAGCAGCGTCATGAGTATGTTTCAGTCGAGTGTTTGGCGAAGTTTCGCTGCAATAGAGCCGCGTTTTTGCGTCGATTCATAACCATGGGTGAAACATGGGTCCATCACTTCACACCTGAGACGAAGGAACAGTCAAAACAGTGAATTGAAAGGGGAGAATCGGCTCCAAATAAGACGAAGAAGTTCCATCTAGGCAAAGTCATGGCGTCAGTTTTTTTGGGATGCGCGTGGGATAATTTTCATTAATTATCTTCAAAAAGGAAAAGCAATCAATTGAGAGTATTATGCAAACTTATTGCAGCATTTGAATGATGAAATCAAGCAAGAACGACCGCATTTAGCGAAAAAGAAAGTTCTGTTTCATCAGACAATGCACCAGTTCACACATCCATTATCGCCATGGCCAAAATCAATGAGTTAAAGTTCAAATTGCTTCCTCATGTACTCTATTCGCAAGACTTAGCCTCCTCTGGTTATTTTCTGTTCCAAAGTTGAAGAAATGCCTTGGTGGTAACAGGTTTGCTAACAATGAAGAGGTGGAGTCTGCAGTTGGTGGATATTTTGCAGAACTCGACGGTTCCCACAATAAACAGGGTATAGAAGGTATTGAACATCGCTGGGAAATGTGTATCGAGCTGAAAGGAGACTATGTGGAGAAATAAAGATGTTATTTCCCAAATTTTTTGTGTTTTCATTGTTAGGTCAGGTACTTCTGAGACAGCCCTCATAAAAGTAAGTAGGCATTGGAGATTTATTTATATAAAGAAGCACAAATCGGATTTCTCAACCCCTCATTGGGTCCGCCTGTCTTGTGAGACAAGCTCTAGCTTCCGTCTGTGAGTTCGGTTGAAAGCGTATGGTATGGAACAGTTAATTGCTGTCACTAATCGTAGTGCACGAGACAGAGTGAAAGTGTAATCCACCTCCTCTGACACACTTACTGCCTGCTTCTCTAAGTTAATTGTCTTCACATTCATCTGTCTTCCTCTCCCAACCTAAGTATGTTTCACTTTCTTTCTATTATTTTCCTTAATTTAGTTTGCCTTCCCACCATAATGTTGTTGTGAGGTAACATTTCCAACGTTTGTATAGCTACCGATGCACTGTTGGTTTGCTTGAACGCTGTTATAGGGTGTGTAATATGGAGTTTCGTGACGAGACATTGAATTAATCCTAACAAAGTCTTTAAAATGTCTAGGTTTCAATGCGCTCACATGACTTTCTCTACTCTAGTGCAAACTATTTTCACAAACGATTATTCTCCATTTACTTCATGTTAACTTCATGAAGAACATATTGTATGGGGAGGAATTGGTCCTGGTGTGTACAAAATTTTAGTCAGACAGCCCTGAAAAGTGAAATAGCATCTTCTGCATAATAGTAATGATTATGAACAAATTTATGTAGCTGAAACCACTCCGAATAATAATAATAATAATAATAATAAATAATGTTGATAGAATTTTAAAAGAGAGGATCCAAGAAAAGCGTTGTACTATAGGCCTAAAGGAAAAAGACATCTGGGAAGACCACGAAAAACCTATGTGTCAGAGTGGGCAGTCGCTGGGGATGAACCTGAGACCTCCCAAATGCGGACTATAGATATTACCGCCTGAGCTATTCCGCTCGGTGTTTGCAAGGGTATTTCATCGTCCTCTCTGGGCAGCTCCAGTAATGGATCGGGTCTTCGAGCCAGGAACTATTAGGTGAATGCTGGGGTGGTTCATCTTCATGGTTGTAGGACCAGGCGACGGTGTTCGCGGGTTATGGCTGGAAGAAACCTCGCTGCGGCGACTACTCAGCCTCTCCATAGAGTGGGTTCATTCCGATAGGGGACTACCGGATGCGTTAAATCTGGAAACGTTAGGAACCCCGTCAATGCTTGCGCCCGGATCTGCTCGCCCTCATCCCTCCCTCCCTTGGGTTTCGTTGGAAGCAAAATGGACCGTAACAGACTACTTGCGGTGCTCTGCCCGGTTCCGGAGGTCCTTTACTCTTTCGCAAACTACACCCTAGTGTAAAGGACAATACTCTTTTCTTGTAGCAAGCATCTGCGCCATCTGTCCGTCACCGCCACATGCCACTAAACCTGGAAATACATCTCAAACATGAGAAGAAAACGGAATGAAAGTGAAATGAGGTAGGAGAGATATCACCCCTACCGACCAGGGAAAACCACGAAAAAACCCAAGGTCAGAGCGGACAGTCGACAGGAATCGAACCCTGAGTCCTTCCGAATACAAGCTTCGTGTTTTTAGTTATCAGTTCTCTGTGATTTACATGACAAATTGATATTTAAGCAGAGTGTACACTGTGCACCGTCTGCTAACAAAGATCGTATTCTGGATGCGAAGGGAGCGGGAGCACTGTTCTCCATCTCGTGGTTGGTGCTGTGACAAGATATAAAAATAAATTCACTGTGAAAGAAACTCGTCTACAGCACTTTAGGTAAAAATCGAACAAAGAAAACTCAGTCGTTGGTATCTGTGCGTGCATGCACATTTCCGGTACCACAGAGGACGTCCTTTGTCTTGAAGAGTTTTAACATGTTCACAAACAAACCTAGCTGCCAACTTTAGCTCGCGTGTTTGGGTCTCACACTTCACATTTACATTTGTTGCCACATGTGAGGTATGCAAAGACTCTCTGTGCACTGACTTACCTCTAAAATAATAATAATAATAATAATAATAATAATAAAAATAATAATAATAATTCAGAGCATGTCAAATATTTGCTTTTGACCATGCCCTGTATAATCTGGAATTTGTTTTGCAAAGCGTAGCTTGTAGTAACTTATTTAACGAAATATTTCCATAAGACTTATATTATATACCCTCATGGCGCTACGGCCCATGCAGGACCTTAGCCTGCCGACTGCCGGCCTCACGCCTACATATCGTAGCAGAGGTGGGGGATTATTCCAACCGATACGAGGATGAGCTGTGGCCAGTATCACGCATCCTCCAACCAGAATGTTGGCTTTTGAGGCCGGGACGCTGCCTATCGCAGCTCCTCACTTTCCTCATGGTCGTGAGTGGGCACCAGTCCTATATCCGGCCACGGCGCAGGGCAACATAATATTAATATAGGTATATTTTGTCAACGTTTGACTTGCCTCAGCCCCTGCACTGTGCAAATTGTTAGAGATAAGAGCAGTCAGACGTAAGCGTTTCCACGACACGGCCTTTTGTGCTTCCAACGTGACTCCTGGGAGAAACGAATGAAGGAGAGCCCCGAAAGACGACCATATCTGGACGACGATGTGCGCTAGCAAGGACGGGGGTAGCATTCCCGCCAAGCGCCGGGGAGAAAATTTTCCTTTGCGCAAATTCTACCGTCCTGCCGCACCACACCAGCCGCCGACGCCTGTTCCTACAACCCAGAATTAGATGAAGGGAAATGATGGGGACTGAAAATGATAGACACGAAATTCGTGGTGGAAGGGAATCCCCCAGCATTCACCTATAGACAGGGGAAACTATGAAAAAACCATGATCAACCATGGTCAGATTGGTCGGCCCGACGGAATCGAACCCGAGTCCTCCAGAATGTGAGCCTCACACGTTACCCGTGAAGTAGGTTTGTTAGTTCCACGTATGGAAAGTCAGATGATGTTGTATTGAAGTAGTTGTATTATATTTCAAGTGTTGGGGAGCCGAACACTTGAAGTAGTTTTAACCGCACGTATGGTACACAGTTTCCGGTAGCGTTCGCCCCAAATGTACTTTCAGGTGGCCTTTACCCCAAGTTTAAAAAAAAATATTAACTTTGTACTTGAACTGTTTCTTTAAATATTATATACTTATGTTTGCCTCGGCTGCGTCAGTATTTATTAGAGACACGTTTCTTTTAGCAGGGTTGTGGTGTGACAATGGTGTAGGCTTACACAGATTATAATTTTACTTCACTCCTTTATTACTGCTTGACACGATTTAAATAACACTTCACTGATAGAGAGAGAGAGCTGTGAGATGTTTTTATTAAATAGGTACTTGCACTTTTTAATACGTAAACTATTTTCGTCTCACACAAATACGTATTAAATCTCTCGAGGACGCATCTTGCATCCGGTTATAATTACTGTCTGCAGGCAACTGAACTGATTTGAAACGTCTAAACTTTGTAAATTTATGTATTTCAAGTCTCTGATTGGCTAATCCTACTCCAATAGAATACCTTCATTTAACTAAAGCTTTTTCTGGTTGTTGATTGGCTATTTTATAAACTGTCACTAAATTACATTATTGCCTCCAAGAATCACAAGTAGTATTGTTAAACTCTCAAACTCATTATTGCCTCAAGGTTACCTCATTGTTACCAACTTTTAACTTATTATTCTCACAGCTCCTACATTATTAAATTACGTAATACATTCACATAACATTATTGAACATGTATACAATAATATAAGCATATGCAATGACTGTTACAGACATTTTACAAGTTATTACATACACATATTGTTTCATGGCGGGCTGTTATTGAATTTACGTATTATATAATTTGACTGAAGTCATTTAAGTGTTAAAAATACTGCCTCACCCGGAACCAACTCATATAAAATGTGTATTACCGTCGTATTTTCTAATCGAAATAATTTCTATGAAGATATTCATACTTAGGGATACCTAACCTTACAGAGAGAGGGGATAAAAGGAGATTCCCTTCCCACTCATATCCACTTGTGCTGCTAAGGACTGAAACTTGATTGGTTTAGTTTGTCAATCTCTTCAAATATAGTAGGTGGGGTGAGCTATGGATTTTGAGCCTTAGCTCTTAAGAGAACAGGTTGGGTTTCATTGTTAATATTCGTTACAGTTCGTGAGGTTTAAATTAAAACATAAAAATTTTGACGCTACCTGACCGGTCAAGGAGGAGGGGGGTGGTAATAGCGGTGCGAGTGCTGCTGAGAAACCCTGTTACAGTCATCCTTCACTGCCTAGTCTTTCAGTATCAGTTGTACTTGTAGTTGTACACTTTTGGCAGTGAAATCTGGAAAATATCCAGATATCTTCGTCCGTCGTTGCTTCGCTGGCTGTTGTATTGTTACAAGTGTGTGTTGGTAGTTCTCTTCTAAATTTCATGTTTCAATACCAAAGGTTTTGAGATTAGGCAGCTAAGGATTACCAACTGTCGTGTGGAATATAGTGATATCTCTTTCTACTCTCATTGTTTCAACTTAAAGCAAATGCACTATAACTCGAAATGGAGAAAATATGTTTTATTTCAATCATATGTAGAATTTCAAGAAATGGTAATTGGTAGAATAGGTCATGCGATTTTATCTATCAGATTTTATTAATTTCTCCACTTACCTAGACCAAGCAGGATGGCTCAGGCGGTAACGTCTGTGTCCCACATTCGGGAGGTCCCGGGTTAGATTTCCGGTGGCTGCCCAGTTTACAATGAGTTTTTTTCGTGGTTTTCCTCTGGTTGCCTAGGCGAATGTTGCGATGATGCATTCGAACACGATTTCTCCTTTCTCACATTTCCTGTCATTTCATCTTTCTGTCTTTCATCTTTCAGGCAGTGTCTCCGGCTTCTGTAGTGCGTTGGTGATGTCCAGATGGTATGGAAGCTGCGCTTTGGAAACATTTCTCACCGCCAGCGACAGGGCGCGTTGGCCTGCCTGCAAGGGCCGCTTTGTCGCCTTCTCGCGGGACTCCGCGTCTACTGGCGAGAGCGGGTGTTTCGTACTGGAAATGATAGGGACTTCCGTGCGTCTCTGGGATCCCGACTGCCTGCGGACTGTGACCTCCTGTGGCTTCTTCACTTCATCCCTGCCTCCCGGGGGTGCAGCCGCAATAGATGTGGTTGATCGTGCCCCCTCCGATAGCTAAATCCTACCTATAGTAAGTAGAGGAAGATTGCAATCCACACACAATTTTGATGCCGAGATTTCACCTGAAATACACACTTTGAGAGTCTCTGAGAATCTCCAGAAATAAAAATACTTTAAAAAACTCGGATCATTTGTTTACTTCCCCCAGGAGGAACGGATGAGGTGAAGAAACCGCAGGCACGTCGGCCGGCAGAGACATGCAGAGGTCTCTAACGATTCCAAGCTTGATAACCCGGTCACACCGGCAAGCTGCTTAGAGAAGGCAGTCCTCCACTGAGCGGGTAGAACTCACCTCACCTGACGCGGTTCAGAGAAGGTCGCCATCTCTCCTACACCAACCGACATTACACAGTCCCCAAGCCTACCTAAACATGAAAGGGGAAGTGAAGTGATAGGAAATCAGGGAAGGGAAACTCGTAGTAGAAGAGTAACCGCCCCAGTATTCACTTTGCCAAAAAGGGAAAACCACAAAAAACTATGCTCAGGAATCGAACCCATGTCCTCGAACGTTACTGCGGATCCATCTCGCTGATTACACTAGTCTGCATGATATCGGATGACTGAAAACTAATAAGTGATTCTGACTCACTTTTTATGCGGATTTCAGAATTGCTTTTAGTTTCTTTCTATGACCTACAATTTTTTTTACAATTTCACTTCAAAAATATACAGATATAAAGATATTGCTTCCGCCACTACACATAAAATTGGGCTTGATGAAGCAATTTGTAAGGGCTCTAGCACAGGATGAACCCTGCTTCAAGTACCTTTTCAAGAAATTTCCCTTCATTACACAAGACAAATTAAAGCCTGGAACTTTTGTTGGTCCTCAAATAAAGAAATTGATGAAAGATGAAGATTTTGAGAAGACAATGAACAAGAGAGAAATAGAAGCATGGACCGGCTTCCGATCAGTTACTGAGAACTTCTTAGGCAATAACAAAGATCCTAATTACAAGTCCATTGTCGAAACAGTGTTGGAGAATTTCAAGAAGATGGGTTGTAACACGAGTGTAAAGGTGCATTTTCTGCATTCACATATCGACTACTTTCCAGAAAATCTGGGACATTATAGTGAAGAGCAGAGTGAACGTTTTCACCAAAATATTAAGAGAATGGAGAGGAGGTACCAGGGGAGATGGAATGAAACTATGATGGCCGAGTACTGTTGGGTGTTGAGGAGGGACGGTCATCTTCAAGGATCTGTAAGGAAGTCAAAGAAGAGAAAGTTTGAAAAAAATTAAATGAAACACTTTGGCTTCTTGTTTTGTTAAAATGTAGTCATGAAATAAATTAGGGAAGTTCTTGAGGGTATTCTTAAAATGTTTCTTGAATAAAAACTTATCTTGTATGAAATGGTATTTGAATACTTTTCTACGCTCATTAGTAAAATTGTTAAAACCTTACTTCTTATTTTGTGTAAAAACCTGACGTGGTAGAAAAAAACGGAAGCTATTTCTGGAATCAGCATAAAAACTTGATTCAAAAACACCTACTTTTAAAAAATCATCTGACAAAAAGTTTGAAAATGCAGACTAGTGTTATTATTGGCATAATAAGCCTCGGCTGGCTTACCTATGCAAAGGGGCGTATTTATTATGGAAGCTATTGCCATGGATTCAAGGCACATCCATATTCCCTAGGTTCTATTCCAATCACAGTCAGTTCCGAACAGAGAACGTTACTTGTTTTTAAATGAAATGGAATTTTATATCTCCCTAAAGATCACCACAGTTGTAACCCGGTTTTCTCCCAGGAGCTTCATATGGTCTAAACTATGATTTATAAAACACCGAGCGTTAATTAAAATTTGTCACGGAGGATGTCGGCCAGACATATGGATGTTTGCCTGACAAACGCTCTCGGCAGGTGCCTCACCCTAGGGGTGGATTCCGGAAAAGTAGGATTGCATTTCGCTGTTCATTTGTAGAACAAGTGGATTTCAGTTCGTTAAAATAAATTGTGCCTACCGGAGAAAAATGACATTAAAAAACGACAAGGAAAAGAGAAACGAAATAACAGAGCACATGTGGGTTGTACTAGAAGACAGACAATACATATAAAATAAGTTTGCATTAAAGTAATCTGTATGTGCCTTATGCTGTCTCTCAAAGTGCCTGGAGATAGTGCCTTTGGAAGCTGCCAATCGAATGTCTTCTGTAAAACGCAGTTTTGGAACTCTCTGATGCTTGGAGTACTACTGTGTGGTCCAAATCTCTTGACGTTTCGTGACAACCAATACGGAGTGACCGTGCGGTTATCAAACTTCACTTCACCTCTCTTCGCTTCCTCAGAACGTTACGCTTTTGTTATAAATGTCCTTTGTTATTCAAGTGGTACAGCTAACGGCATATCCTTTTCCGCTTCCCTACACACACGTGAAACAATTGATGTAAAGGTTCTATCACCAAGAGTGTCCTATCTTTAACTTGTGATAGCTGCTGTTGTTATTGAGTTACAGCAATTATTGATAAATAGCCATGGAACGTTATAGCATTCAGCATCGCTTAGAAACTGTGAAAACGTATTATCAAGATGGATCATCTGTTCGCCAAACCTTCCATGTATTGCGTGAAGTTTACTGTGTGCATAATGATGCAGTAATTTGTATCACAAATTACTTAAATGTAAATAATGATTGTAATATGAATATGCATTTTTATGTAACATTGATTTAAGAAGTTTATTGATTGTAATTATTGTTTAGAAGTAAGTTTATACGACATTACTGAAACTGTCAATAATAGCGCAATAATGCAGCGAGGGGGGTGAGCTGTTTATCATTATTGGAAACAAGGAAGTTACGTAATGTTGACGCGTTTTCGGTAGAAACTTCTGGAATATTTTCTCCCTAAAAGCAATATGTATTCGTGGTTTTCATTGGATATTAAAATAGACGCTAATGTTGGCGCGTTTTATTAGCCAATTGCAGCTCAGTTATAATCTTTAGGCGTATCTTGATGCAGGCGTATAAATAGGGTAGGTTCGAGGTAGCTTGTTCTCAGTTCATCAAAAATCTGTGTACACTACACGTCGTCTTCAGTCAGTCAGTTCGTCGAAAGTATTAGTTCGTCATACATCGGATATAGATTCACAAGTTACGCGCAGCAGAATTATGAAAGATCTAAAGTATGGTAAAGTTAAATATACAAAAGATTGAAGTACGTGGATTAAAAGAATTATCAGTAAGAAGTTGTTATAACAGTTTCAGTTTGGCGAGTGTTAAGATCAATGTATAAATGTGATAGTTAACGTGTTCGACAATAAATGTGTAAAACAAATTTCTTCATCCGTGTAATTTTTGGATAAAAGATTCTTTCCATTTCACAACCTGTATAGAGATACGTGCCCAAGCCAACAGGATAATAGCTAGCCGGAGGACATTTGAAATGAAATCAAACGAACACTAAAACTGATGCAAATTGCTAACACAAGATGGAGCTACAAACCGAACAAATGAATGACGTCACAAGATGGCAACGCGTGAAGTAAAGACACATACATAAACATCACAAGCATCAACATTATAACTAATACCGTCGCAATAATCGTCCCTGCGAGAGAACGATTCGGCGTTTGATCGATAAATTTGAAAGAAGTGATTCTGCCAGCGATCAAAGAACGCCTGTACGTAAGCGCTCCAACAAAAACATAGGCGCCGTTCGTGAGAGTGTACGCGAGAACGGAAACAAATCAATTGCTCGTCGAGCGCAACAATTGGGGCTTTCGCCAACCACAACTTGGCGAATTCTGCATCTGGAGTTGAAGTTTCACACTTACAAAATGGTGTTAACTCAAGAACTAAAGCCCAACGACCATAGGTTCCGCCGTGTATTCGCTGACTGGGCTATGGAGCAATTGGAAGCTGATCCGGATTTTTGTCGAAAAATCATCTTCAGCGAAGAAACCCACTTTTGGATGGATGGTTGTGTTAACTAACAAAATTGCTGCTATTGGAGCAATCACAATCCAATGCAGATTCAAGAACGACCACTTCATCCCCAAAGGTTACTATGTGGTGTGGATTTTGGTATGGTGGAATCATTGGTCCATATTTTTTCCAAGATGAAGATGGAGAAGCTCTAACTGTCAATGGAGAAAGATACCGGGCTCTTATAAGGGATTATTTTTGGCCTCAACTGGATGGTATGGATCTCAGAAACATCTGGTTCCAGCAAGATGGTGCCACATGTATACTGCTCTCGAAACAATCGATCTTTTGAAGGAGAAGTTCAGAGGTTTCATCATGGTGGTGATGTTAACTGGCCGCCGAGGTCATGTGATTTAACGCCGTTGGACTACTTCTTGTGGGGTTACGTTAAATCTCGAGTTTATGTCAACAAGCCAGAAACAGTAAATGATCTTATGAATAACATCACGCGTGTTATTCGTGAAGTTGGACCTAATTTACGTTCTTCTGTCATTGAAAACTGGGTCAACCGTATACGCGCAACCCAACGAAGTCGCGGCGGTCACTTAACTGATGTTCTCTTCCACGCGTAATGTCATTAATTATGTTCCAAAATAGAAAAGAAATAAATCTCTATCATTTATAGAACGTGTTTTATTTAAGTTCAAAGATAGGACACTCTTTTTGAAAGACCCTACACTTAATGAGCACGCCTCAGCCGTAAGTTCTTGATTTTTGCTGTTTTCTTCGTTGGCATTCTTTTTAAAGAAATTATACACACTGAAGCCAACAGCCTTAACCCTACTGCTATATCCACTGGTGCTATGGGCTTATTAAGTAACGTTTTCATGAAAGAGCTAGCTTTATAAAATTATAAACGTTAGGACAAACCCTATTACTGAATCCAACGAAGTCGCTTAACCTTCCATTAGGCTGCTGTTTTTACACCAGCAGATTTTTGCTTTGTCAATGTTTTAAAATGTTCTAAGCTAGCTAACGCATCAGTGGTGCACTGAATTCAATTGTTGATGCTTCCTCGAGAATGTGATGACAGTTGGTGATTCTTTGCTTAAAATTCTGGGCTGGCTTATTCTTTATATGGCTTCTTGTTGTTGTGCATTTCGAGTAATAAGGTGTTGAAAAGCACGACACGCTCTTCTCATGTAAGGGATACATGCTTGGTTCTAGGACTTGGCATTTAGTATATTGGTTTTGTAGAGCTGAGTAGTAATAGTCCCGGATGAGCCAATTGTTTTAACGATAATCCTGCCGCTAGGGGCGCTAGTGTCGCTAGTGTCGGTGCGTGCGACGGCGGCGGCGGTAAGTTTGAAAAGCGCCCTGAGCGTTAGGATTATCGTTAAATCGGTTGGCTCATCCGGGACGAGTTGAAAGAATTGAGGAAGTGACGTGTAGTGTTTTGATTGGTTCGTTAATTTGGGGTGGGAGATGGAGGAAGGGAGATGGAGGAGTATGGAGGTCGCGTGATGGAGAGGAGCTGGGTGGCGAGGTGTTGTGTGTGCGGAGGTCGGTACTGAAATGGGGGAAAAGATGGGGAGCGAGGGATAAAAAGTGTAAAGGAAAGTGACGTGTGAAGTTGTGATTGGTGGGAATAAGAAGTGATGTTATTGGTGGAAAGGAGCAAATGAAGGTTGTTGATTGGTAAGAATAAGAGAGATTATGATTGGTGGAAAGAAAAAGGAGTGGGGTATGTTGGAGGTGATGGGAAAGGTGAGTTTTGCTAGCAGCAAGATTTGCAAAAGCCTGTCTTGAACTGATCAGCAATTTTTTTTGAACGTTGGATGGTAGTTTTCTTGAGTGGATAGAGAGATGGGGGCGATATGAGATGCGGTGGCGAAAATGGGAACTAGACAAGGTTGTTGAGACAAGAGGTTTAAGGACGAGGAAATTTGGAGGTTAGTGGTGAACACGGCTGTCGCAAGAGGTGGGGGTAAGGAGACGCAGTGGTGAGAATGGGAACTAAAAGAAGATGGGGGTAGCAAGAGTTTTAGAAGAGTAGATTTTGAGGTTAAAATAGTGGGAACTAAAAATGGCGGAGGGTCTGCGACAAGGAGATGCGGTGAGAACTAAACAAGATGGCGGACGCAAGAGGTGGGTAAGGAGGTTTGAGGTTACAGTACCAAAACACGAAAGGATATATTCCTACGCCAAGCAGGTCCGAAAAATAATTATGCGTGTGTTACTTACCTGTTACCGGTGTGGATGCGTCACCAAAAGCGCGGCACGCGAGACGGAAAAATAAAAGCAAACTGTTTTTGAAAATGCTTAACCAGCTTTAAGATCAACCAACATCACTACGCACTGATATACCTAGGTTTTTAAAGCGGTACAGACACCCTTTGCAGAGGCGTAATTTAACTATACCAAAAACCTGGTACTGGACCATCGTGATGGTCGCTAGCGTACGTAGGAGCAGGGTTCTCAAGCCGGTCGAAAGCGGTCAAAAACGTGTACGACGTAGGTGTTCGCAGTAGCTGCTGTCGAGTCAACCGTCGAGGTGTGAATAAACGAGATCTGTTCTCGCCGGCAATTTGGTTCGGAGATGTGAGCAGCGGCGAGGTGTTGTGTGTGCGGAGGTCGGGACTGAAAGAGGGAAAAGATGGGGAGCGAGGGATAAAAAGTGTAACAGAAAGTGACGTGTGAAGTTGTGATTGGTGGGAATAAGAAGTGATTTTATTGGTGGAAAGGAGCAAATGAAAGTTGCTGATTGGTAAGAATAAGAGAGGTTATGATTGGTGGAAAGAAAAAGGAATGGGGTATGTTGGAGGTGATGGGAAAGGTAAGTTTTGCTAGCAACAAGATTTGCAAAAGCCTGTCGTGAACTGATCAGCAATTTTTGAACGTTGGATGGTAGTTTTCTTGAGTGGATAGAGAGATGGGGCGATATGAGATGCGGTGGCGAAAATGGGAACTAAACAAGGTGGTTGAGACAAGAGGTTTAAGGACGAGGAAATTTGGAGGTTAGTGGTGAACATGGCGGTCGCAAGAGGTGGGGGTAAGGAGACGCGGTGGTGAGAATGGGAACTAAAAGAAGATGGCGGTAGCAAGAGGTTAGAAGAGTAGATTTTGAGGTTAAAATAGCGGGAACTAAAAATGGCGGAGGGTCTGCGACAAGGAGATGCGGTGAGAACTAAACAAGATGGCGGACGCAAGAGGAGGGTAAGGAGGTTTGAGGTTACAGTACCAAAACACGAAAGGATATATTCCTACGCCAAGCAGGTGCGAAAAATAATTATGCGTGTGTTACTTACCTGTTACCGGTGTGGATGCGTCACCAAAAGCGCGGCACGCGAGGCGGAAAAATAAAAGCAAACTGTTTTTGAAAATGCTTAACCAGCTTTAAGATCAACCAACATCACTACGCACTGATATACCTAGGTTTTTAAAGCGGTACAGACACCCTTTGCAGAGGCGTAATTTAACTATACCAAAACCTGGTACTGGACCATCGTGATGGTCGCTAGCGTACGTAGGAGCAGGGTTCTCAAGCCGGTCGAAAGCGGTCAAAAACGTGTACGACGTAGGTGTTGGCAGTAGCTGCTGCCGAGGCAACCGTCGAGGTGCGAATGAACGAGATCTGTTCTTGCAGGCAATCTGGTTGAGAGATGAGAGGCGCGGTGGTAAAAATGTGAACTAAATAAGATGGCGGAGGCACGAAGTTGAGGTTAAGGAGCGGCGAGGTGTTGACTGTGCGGTGGTTGGGGTCTGAAAGAGGGGGAAAGATGGCGAACGAGGGATAAAAAGTATAACAGAAAGTGACGTGTGAAGTTGTCATTGGTGGGAATAAGAAGTGATGTTATTGGTGGAAAGGAACAAATGAAAGTTGCTGATTGGCGAGAATAAGAGAGATTATGATTGGTGGAAAGAAAAAAAGGTGTGGGAGTGGGGTATGTTGGAGGTGATGGAAAAGGCAAGTTTTGCTACCAACAACATTTGCAAAAGCCTATCCAGAACTCATCAGCAATTTTAAATAACTAGTGTTTCGGGGGTTTTCTCTGGTTGGTAGACGAATGCAAGCTGTTTCTACCATACTTATATTATTCGTCTTTTTCCTTTTTTTTTTTAAAATGACTAGTTTTTTTTTTTTTTTTTTTTTTTTTTGGGAGTTTTCTGCGGATGGTAAACAAATGCAAGCTCTTTCTGCTTTTTCATAGGTTTTCCCCGGTTGGTAGGCGTTTTCTGTACTGGTTGACGAAGGCGTTTCTAATTTTGGAGGTTTTCTCAGGGTTTAGCGGTTGTCCCTGCCCGGTAGGCAAATGATGAAGTTTTACCTTGTCGGCGCACGGATACTAGGCACGTACTGGCGCGCACACACACACGCACACACACAGAGAGACAGACAGACACACAGACAGGCACACACACACGGACATGTTTCCAAAAATGCTTTTTTTTTTTTTTTTTTTTTTTTTTTTTTTGATTCAGGAGGTCTCAAAACGTGTATTTCCGGTGAAATCTCGGTATCGAATTTTTGGGCGGAATGCAATACTTCCCCTACTTACTATACGTAGTAGAGAAAGTAAAAAAGTATTGAAAAATTTAAGGAAATAACAAGCAATATCTCAAAAGTGTACTATCTTGTTTTCAAGGGTTTTCCAGATCGGTAAGCGTTAGAATACTCTTAGAGCTTTTTTCAGGTTTTTTAGCGGTTGTCCCTGGCCGGTAGGCAATTGATAAAGTTTTTCTATAACGACGTCGTTTTGGCTTGTGGCGCACGGTTCCTAGGCACGTACTCGCGCGCGCGCGCACACACACACACACACACACACACACTAAAATAGTAGCGTATAAAAAAACTGATTTGTTACACTCACATAACTTTCTCTACTCTTGTACAATCTAATTGGTAGCTTTTAAGCGATAGTCAAATATTTTAACGCTGGTTGCTATGTGGCGAATTCCATTGTTTGCATGTTCAGGACATAAAAAAAATGAATAAACGAATTTGAGAAAAAGTATAAGTATTGGAAAATTTAAGGAAATAACAAGCAATATCTCGAAAACGGTTCACTCAACAAAAGAAACGTATATGACATAAGTTGTGTATTTTAACGCGATCTACATTTTTTGTGTAGTAAAATTTTGTCTATCTCTTATGGTTTACCAGTTATGCAAAAAAGTCGTTCACAATGAAGAATATTTTTGGAGACATTCCCAGAAAATTCGAGATATACATTTTATTTGACATGACAATATCTTAAACATATTATGTTTTAATCAAAATCGTTAGAGCCGTTTTTGAGAAAATTAAAATTTTCGAAAAATGTTCCATGTAAAGGGTAGTCTGGGGTGGGGGGATTTTCTTGAAAACCTTCGTGTCGCATCTCTGGAAGATACTGAACCTAAATACCAAGTTTGGTGTTTATCCGACTGTTCGTTTTTGAGTTATGCTGTTCACAGACACACAGACACACAGACAGACACACACACGGACATGTTTCCAAAAATGCTTTTTTTTTTTTTTTGGATTCAGAGATTCTCAAAACATGTATTTCCAGTGAAATCTCGGTAACGAATTTTTGGGTGGAATGCAATACTTCCCCTACTTACTATACGTAGTAGAGAAAGTAAAAATGAATAACGCATTTGAGAAAAAGTATAAGTATTGGAAAATTTAAAGGAAATAACAAGCAATATCTCGAAATACGGTTCACTCAACAAAATAAATGTATATGGCATAAGTTGTGTATTTTAACGCGATCTACATTTTTTGTGTAGCAAACTTTTGTCTATCTCTTACGGTTTATCAGTTATGAAAAAGTCGTTCACAATGAAGAATTCTTTTGGAGACATTCCCAGAAAATTCGAGATATACATTTCATTTCTCTCGACATTATCTTAAATATATGATATTTTCATCAAAATCGTTAGAGCCATTTTTTAATACAAAGAGAACGGGATTTCACAAGTGAAACAGTACTGTGATAACGATACCACTGAAACAAAAAAAAAAATCTGATGTGTAACACTCACATGACTTTCTCAACTCTTGTACAAAGTATTTTTACAAACGCTTATTCCCCATCTAGTTCATGTTAATCGAGATAAACATTTGCAAAATCTATTTTATTGCTAATTTTCTTGTATAAAAAAAAAATCTGATGTGTAACACTCACATGACGTTCTCTACTCTTGTACAAAGTATTTTTACAAACGCTTATGCTCCATCTAGTTCATGTTAATCGAGATAAACATTTGCAAACTCTATTTTATTGCTAATTTTCTTGTAGATGTAGGGGAAAATATATTTACAAGGGGAATATAGAAAAACAGTAGCCTTTAAGCACATACATATCTCTTAATAGCTGGTTGCTATGTGCAACACCATTCTTTTTGCCACAGATTAATACTGTTTGCATATCAAAGACAAAAAAAAATGAATAACGAAGTCCCATTTGAGAAAATAAATATTGGAAAATTAACAAACAATATCTCGAAAACGGTTCACTCAACAACAAAAATGTATATTACATAAGATGTGTATTTTAACGCGATCTACATTTTTTGTGTAGTAAAATTTTGTCTATCTCTTACGGTTTTTCAGTTATGAAAAAGACGTTCACAATGAAGAATACTTTTGGAGACATTCCCAGAAAATTCGAGATATACATTTCATTTCTCACGACATTATATTAAACATACGATATTTTTCATCAAAATCGTTAGAGCCATTTTTTTTAATACAAAGAGAACGGGATTTCACAAGTGAAACAGTACTGTGATAACGATACCAACAAAACTAATTATTATTCACCCACTGAAACACATAAAAAAAATCTGATGTGTAACACTCACATGACTTTTCTCATCTCTTGTACAAAGTATTTTTACAAACGCTTATTCCCCATCTAGTTCATGTTAATCGAGATAAACATTTGCAAACTCTGTTTTATTGCTAATTTTGTTGTAGATGTAGGGAAAATATATTTACAAGGGGAATATAGAAAAACAGTAGCCTTTAAGCACATACATATCTCTTAATAGCTGGTTGCTATGTGCAGTACCATTCTTTTTGCCACAGATTAATACTCTTTGCATATCAAAGACAAAAAAAAAAAATGAATAACGAATTCCCATTTGAGAAAATAACTATTGGAAAATTTAAGTAAATAACAAGCAATATCTCGAAAACGGTTCACTCAACAATAAAGATGTATATGACATAAGTTGTGTATTTTAACGCGATCTACATACTTTCGTACTCACCTATAAGATATAGAGGGTAGAGGTCGTACGAACGTAGCACTTTGAGAATCTATATTCAACAGTTGGTGTTACTCCTTAGAAAGGAAGTATCTGCTGATTTTTATTTAATTCTTTACATTTTACATAGCACGTATGCACTGGCACAACACAAAAGCACTACACACAATACTCAGTTTTAATATTTGCACTAATAACATCAGGAATAACTGAAGTCTGCAAACAGTCATTTCCCATGTGCAGCCTTACGTACAGAAAACGTGTGTGGCTGATCTATGTGTAAAAAGAGCCTGAGAGCGGATGTACGTCAGCGGTAAAATCTTTTAAATGCATTTTTATTGGCGATGGTAGAAATCGTGCAGTGGTGGATCGTGAAAATTCATATAAATGGATGTATCACCTCATAATAAGCCTCTATATACCAAGAATATTGAGTTTTTAAAAAGTCAGCAACTGTACCTGTGTTTCTATACGTGAACGTCAGATGGCAGCTTCGATACGTGTCCACGGAGACCTTAGTGCTAGGCAACTGTACCTCTGTTTCTATACGTGAACGGCAGATTGCAGCTTCGATACGTGTCCACGGAGACCTTAGTGCTAGGCAACTGTACCTCTGTTTCTATACGTGAACGGCAGATTGCAGCTTCGATACGTGTCCACGGAGACCTTAGTGCTAGGCAACTGCACCTCTGTTTCTATACGTGAACGGCAGATTGCAGCTTCGATACGTGTCCACGGAGACCTTAGCGCTAGGCAACTGCACCTCTGTTTCTATACGTGAACGGCAGATTGCAGCTTCGATACGTGTCCACGGAGACCTTAGTGCTAGGCAACTGTACGTCTGTTTCTATACGTGAACGGCAGATTGCAGCTTCGATACGTGTCCACGGAGACCTTAGTGCTAGGCAACTGTACCTCTGTTTCTATACGTGAACGGCAGATTGCAGCTTCGATACGTGTCCACGGAGACCTTAGTGCTAGGCAACTGCACCTCTGTTTCTATACGTGAACGGCAGATTGCAGCTTCGATACGTATCCACGGAGACCTTAGTGCTAGGCAACTGCACCTCTGTTTCTATACGTGAACGGCAGATTGCAGCTTCAATACGTGTCCACGGAGACCTTAGTGCTAGGCAACTGTACCTCTGTTTCTATACGTGAACGGGAGATTGCAGCTTCGATACGTGTCCACGGAGACCTTAGTGCTAGGCAACTGCACCTCTGTTTCTATACGTGAACGTCAGATTGCAGCTTCGATACGTGTCCACGGAGACCTTAGTGCTAGGCAACTGCACCTCTGTTTCTATACGTGAACGGCAGATTGCAGCTTCGATACGTATCCACGGGAACCTTAGTGCTAGGGAACTGCACCTCTGTTTGTATACGTGAACGGCAGATTGCAGCTTCAATACGTGTACACGGAGACCTTAGTGCTAGGCAGCTGTACCTCTGTTTCTATACGTGAACGGCAGATTGCAGCTTCGATACGTGTCCACGGAGATCTTAGTGCTAGGCAGCTATACCTGTTTCTATACGTGAACGGCAGATTGCAGCTTCGATACGTGTCCACGGAGACCTTAGTGCTAGGCAACTGTACCTGTGTTTCTATACGTGAACGTCAGATGGCAGCTTCGATACGTGTCCACGGAGACCTTAGTGTTAGGCAACTGTACCTCTGTTTCTATACGTGAACGGCAGATTGCAGCTTCGATACGTGTCCACGGAGACCTTTCGCTTCAGGTGACAAAATAACACTAGGCACTTGTGTGCCGTGGTGTAAGCCGCAATCACGGTATTGGTAGCGTGGATCTCCTTGGGGCTCTCCTCGGAGTTACCTCAACACCACGTACATGACCTGGTTCGTCACGGGTACGCAGGTCTGCACTACCACTTCCTCGGCGTTGAGCAGGCCCAGGAGGCGATCGTACCGGTACACCAGCTAGCACGTGGACATGTTATCGCGCTGTGGTGTTGCGTGTGCGAGGTATGGAAACTCAAGGACGCAAAACATGCACGACCGAGGGTTAAAAAGCAGAACAAGTAGTGACGTGGAGCGTTGTGATTGGTGTAAATAAGACGATCTCTGATAGGTGGACAAATTGAAATAACGTGATGTGATAGGCGAAAATAAAATCAAAGGTGATTGGATGAAAAATGACGAGAAGGAATTAGCGGTGAATTTGTGAACTAAGATGGCGAAGATTTTTTTTTTTTTTAAAAAAAAGGATAATATAAGTACGGCAACTGTAACGGTTTACGGCAAACGCGCGCCGCGCAATGCGTCACGCCGGGCATCTTGCTCAATATGATTTTTGTTTTATTGCCCGAGAATCTCTGAATCCAAAAAAAAAAAAGCATTTTTGGAAACATGTCCGTGTGTGTGTCTGTCTGTGTGTCTGTGTGTCTGTGAACAGCATAACTCAAAAACGAACAGTCGGATAAACACCAAACTTGGTATTTAGGTTCAGTATCTTCCAGAGATGCGACACGAAGGTTTTCAAGAAAATCCCCCCACCCCAGACTACCCTTTACATGGAACATTTTTCGAAAATTTTAATTTTCTCAAAAACGGCTCTAACGATTTTGATTAAAACATAATATGTTTAAGATATTGTCATGTCAAATAAAATGTATATCTCGAATTTTCTGGGAATGTCTCCAAAAATATTCTTCATTGTGAACGACTTTTTTGCATAACTGGTAAACCATAAGAGATAGACAAAATTTTACTACACAAAAAATGTAGATCGCGTTAAAATACACAACTTATGTCATATACGTTTCTTTTGTTGAGTGAACCGTTTTCGAGATATTGCTTGTTATTTCCTTAAATTTTCCAATACTTATACTTTTTCTCAAATTCGTTTATTCATTTTTTTTATGTCCTGAACATGCAAACAATGGAATTCGCCACATAGCAACCAGCGTTAAAATATTTGACTATCGCTTAAAAGCTACCAATTAGATTGTACAAGAGTAGAGAAAGTTATGTGAGTGTAACAAATCAGTTTTTTTATACGCTACTATTTTAGTGTGTGTGTGTGTGTGTGTGTGTGTGTGTGTGCGCGCGCGCGCGAGTACGTGCCTAGGAACCGTGCGCCACAAGCCAAAACGACGTCGTTATAGAAAAACTTTATCAATTGCCTACCGGCCAGGGACAACCGCTAAAAAACCTGAAAAAAGCTCTAAGAGTATTCTAACGCTTACCGATCTGGAAAACCCTTGAAAACAAGATAGTACACTTTTGAGATATTGCTTGTTATTTCCTTAAATTTTTCAATACTTTTTTACTTTCTCTACTACGTATAGTAAGTAGGGGAAGTATTGCATTCCGCCCAAAAATTCGATACCGAGATTTCACCGGAAATACACGTTTTGAGACCTCCTGAATCAAAAAAAAAAAAAAAAAAAAAAGCATTTTTGGAAACATGTCCGTGTGTGTGTGCCTGTCTGTGTGTCTGTCTGTCTCTCTGTGTGTGTGCGTGTGTGTGTGCGCGCCAGTACGTGCCTAGTATCCGTGCGCCGACAAGGTAAAACTTCATCATTTGCCTACCGGGCAGGGACAACCGCTAAAAACCTGAGAAAACCTCCAAAATTAGAAACGCCTTCGTCAACCAGTACAGAAAACGCCTACCAACCGGGGAAAACCTATGAAAAAGCAGAAAGAGCTTGCATTTGTTTACCATCCGCAGAAAACTCCCAAAAAAAAAAAAAAAAAAAAAAAAAAAAAAAAAACTAGTCATTTTAAAAAAAAAAAAGGAAAAAGACGAATAATATAAGTATGGTAGAAACAGCTTGCATTCGTCTACCAACCAGAGAAAACCCCCGAAACACTAGTTATTTAAAATTGCTGATGAGTTCTGGATAGGCTTTTGCAAATGTTGTTGGTAGCAAAACTTGCCTTTTCCATCACCTCCAACATACCCCACTCCCACACCTTTTTTTCTTTCCACCAATCATAATCTCTCTTATTCTCGCCAATCAGCAACTTTCATTTGTTCCTTTCCACCAATAACATCACTTCTTATTCCCACCAATGACAACTTCACACGTCACTTTCTGTTATACTTTTTATCCCTCGTTCGCCATCTTTCCCCCTCTTTCAGACCCCAACCACCGCACAGTCAACACCTCGCCGCTCCTTAACCTCAACTTCGTGCCTCCGCCATCTTATTTAGTTCACATTTTTACCACCGCGCCTCTCATCTCTCAACCAGATTGCCTGCAAGAACAGATCTCGTTCATTCGCACCTCGACGGTTGCCTCGGCAGCAGCTACTGCCAACACCTACGTCGTACACGTTTTTGACCGCTTTCGACCGGCTTGAGAACCCTGCTCCTACGTACGCTAGCGACCATCACGATGGTCCAGTACCAGGTTTTGGTATAGTTAAATTACGCCTCTGCAAAGGGTGTCTGTACCGCTTTAAAAACCTAGGTATATCAGTGCGTAGTGATGTTGGTTGATCTTAAAGCTGGTTAAGCATTTTCAAAAACAGTTTGCTTTTATTTTTCCGCCTCGCGTGCCGCGCTTTTGGTGACGCATCCACACCGGTAACAGGTAAGTAACACACGCATAATTATTTTTCGCACCTGCTTGGCGTAGGAATATATCCTTTCGTGTTTTGGTACTGTAACCTCAAACCTCCTTACCCTCCTCTTGCGTCCGCCATCTTGTTTAGTTCTCACCGCATCTCCTTGTCGCAGACCCTCCGCCATTTTTAGTTCCCGCTATTTTAACCTCAAAATCTACTCTTCTAACCTCTTGCTACCGCCATCTTCTTTTAGTTCCCATTCTCACCACCGCGTCTCCTTACCCCCACCTCTTGCGACCGCCATGTTCACCACTAACCTCCAAATTTCCTCGTCCTTAAACCTCTTGTCTCAACCACCTTGTTTAGTTCCCATTTTCGCCACCGCATCTCATATCGCCCCATCTCTCTATCCACTCAAGAAAACTACCATCCAACGTTCAAAAATTGCTGATCAGTTCACGACAGGCTTTTGCAAATCTTGTTGCTAGCAAAACTTACCTTTCCCATCACCTCCAACATACCCCATTCCTTTTTCTTTCCACCAATCATAACCTCTCTTATTCTTACCAATCAGCAACTTTCATTTGCTCCTTTCCACCAATAAAATCACTTCTTATTCCCACCAATCACAACTTCACACGTCACTTTCTGTTACACTTTTTATCCCTCGCTCCCCATCTTTTCCCTCTTTCAGTCCCGACCTCCGCACACACAACACCTCGCCGCTGCTCACATCTCCGAACCAAATTGCCGGCGAGAACAGATCTCGTTTATTCACACCTCGACGGTTGACTCGACAGCAGCTACTGCGAACACCTACGTCGTACACGTTTTTGACCGCTTTCGACCGGCTTGAGAACCCTGCTCCTACGTACGCTAGCGACCATCACGATGGTCCAGTACCAGGTTTTTGGTATAGTTAAATTACGCCTCTGCAAAGGGTGTCTGTACCGCTTTAAAAACCTAGGTATATCAGTGCGTAGTGATGTTGGTTGATCTTAAAGCTGGTTAAGCATTTTCAAAAACAGTTTGCTTTTATTTTTCCGTCTCGCGTGCCGCGCTTTTGGTGACGCATCCACACCGGTAACAGGTAAGTAACACACGCATAATTATTTTTCGGACCTGCTTGGCGTAGGAATATATCCTTTCGTGTTTTGGTACTGTAACCTCAAACCTCCTTACCCACCTCTTGCGTCCGCCATCTTGTTTAGTTCTCACCGCATCTCCTTGTCGCAGACCCTCCGCCATTTTTAGTTCCCACTATTTTAACCTCAAAATCTACTCTTCTAAAACTCTTGCTACCCCCATCTTCTTTTAGTTCCCATTCTCACCACTGCGTCTCCTTACCCCCACCTCTTGCGACAGCCGTGTTCACCACTAACCTCCAAATTTCCTCGTCCTTAAACCTCTTGTCTCAACAACCTTGTCTAGTTCCCATTTTCGCCACCGCATCTCATATCGCCCCCATCTCTCTATCCACTCAAGAAAACTACCATCCAACGTTCAAAAAAAATTGCTGATCAGTTCAAGACAGGCTTTTGCAAATCTTGCTGCTAGCAAAACTCACCTTTCCCATCACCTCCAACATACCCCACTCCTTTTTCTTTCCACCAATCATAATCTCTCTTATTCTTACCAATCAACAACCTTCATTTGCTCCTTTCCACCAATAACATCACTTCTTATTCCCACCAATCACAACTTCACACGTCACTTTCCTTTACACTTTTTATCCCTCGCTCCCCATCTTTTCCCCCATTTCAGTACCGACCTCCGCACACACAACACCTCGCCACCCAGCTCCTCTCCATCACGCGACCTCCATACTCCTCCATCTCCCTTCCTCCATCTCCCACCCCAAATTAACGAACCAATCAAAACACTCCACGTCACTTCCTCAATTCTTTCAACTCGTCCCGGATGAGCCAACCGATTTAACGATAATCCTAACGCTCAGGGCGCTTTTCAAACTTACCGCCGCCGCCGTCGCACGCAGCGACACTAGCGACACTAGCGCCCCTAGCGGCAGGATTATCGTTAAAACAATTGGCTCATCCGGGACTATTACTACTGAGCTGCATCAGAGGACTTTGGAAGCATTTTCATGACCAGTTTGTAACTGTATTAGAAACCTCATGGGATAACTATTTCTAAATTGATTTAGGACTTGGAGAATCGACATTATTAAGTGATAATTATGTCTATGACATAACAATATATAAAATAACTACAACAGCAATGGACTACTACGAGTACAACAAAGTCTCCGTTTAAACATCACGGAAGATAACTAGAAATTAATGGCGAACCATTGAGTTTAAAAATACGATTCTTTTTTGTGCTTGTTCAGGAAAACGTCACCTTTTATCCCAGCTACTTGTTGCTATTCTGAAATATGAAATCCGCATGCCAGCGGCGAGGTGTACTGTCCGTATGAGGCAACGCCGCACTGCTGCTATTCGCTAGTGCCGTATTAGTGGATACGCCTCAAACGTCAAGAGATTTGGACCGCATAATAGTTGTGTGAGCTTGAATCAAATCCTCAGCGTCATAAGGTACTGTCAGAGTGTCCTTGGTATGATGGATTCTTGGCGAATGTCTACTGAGCACAGAAAATCATTCAACTGTCTCATTGCCTGAATCTCAGCAGTACGTATGAAAAATTGAGGTGCATTGCCATTAAGGCATCGGAAAATTTCCCATACTCACTGAACAAAAAACTTCTGGGATTCCGATTTACTGATCCATGCATGAAGAAATGCTCTGACATACATGGTCGTGTGCACCTTTCTCGACTTTCTGGACTTTACCGAGGTGAACGGTCATTTGTGGTGCATCGACGCCAGTAAAAGTTAAGCGAGCATTTTACCGCGGTTAAATCTGACCGGCCTGTTTTCATCTGTTATTTCAAATTTGTGCTGAAATTTTAAACTGGTGGAAAGGTATAGGTTAGAATTCCCAGCGAATAGATGCACTGCATTTTCGCCAACGAAAACATCCCGATAAAGTTACTTTAAGCACTTTGTAGTTTTAATACCTTAAAACCTTTTTGTGTGACAGATGCCTTAAATATCCTGACCCAAGACGTAACGAAAATTCACATAATCACGACGTTACATATCATAATTATATCAGTTGAAGTATAGTTCCAAGAACAAGGCAGAAATATGGGGAGTAATGAATGGATTTAGTGCAATTAGTACATTTTCAGGAATATTAAGTACATTAATTGCGCAGATATAGGAATCCGGTAAGCTGAAGAGCTCAGTGCCGAAGTCTGAAATCTGAAGTCGTCATTATGGTGTCGGGGTAACGTGTGCGCCTCCAGTTGCAGAGGTTCCGGGTTTAAATCTAGTTTGTGAATAATATTTTTTGTTCTTTCTTTTTTTCTGCCTGCCTTTCAGTAAGAGAATATCGGCTAAGCTAACTGGAATTTAGTCAGTGTGGAAAGAAACAAACAAAGATAACAGTTCAGCATATTTTTCTAATCAATTGTAAGGCTAGCTTTTCCCATGTGTCTATTTAAAGTTATTGCTTCTATCTTTTCTTAAGAATCGCATGTTAAATTTAATTAATACAGAAATTTGGGTCTGCATTTGCTGAAAAAACTCCATGCTGAAAAAATACATGCATGGCTTCAGCAAAGAGGTAGAAAAAGTGAAAAACAGCTGACCTGAGGTACACCCGGTTGCGTCCAGCAGAGTTTACCTGCAGCGAACGGTGCGCTCAACTAAGGTGAGCGTCTGCCAGGTAACCACGGTCACTTATTGTCATGTGCACCATTCTCGTTAAACAAACCTTTCAGGGACCTTCAGCTTACCGCGGTAAGACTTTGACCGGGGTGATCATCACATAGCGGTGCACCAATGTTCACCGCAGTTTAGGCGACCGTGGTTACCTGGCAGGCGTTCACTTTGGTTGAGCGCACATATTCATTGTAGGTATACTCTACTGAACGTACCCGGGTGCACATCACGTCGTCTCGTTTTCACTTGCTGAATCGCATGCATATACTTTTTAAGCATGCAGTGGAGGAAAGCAAAAGCAGACCCAAGTTTCCCTAAAATTATATTCAATTTAACATGCAATTCTTAAGAAAAGATAGAATGCACAGAGATAGAAGCAATAACTTGAAGGACACGTGGGAAAAGCTGGTGTTACCATTGATCAGAAAACTATGCTAAACTGTTATATATTTTTTTATTTATCACACACACACATAAATTCCAAGTAGCCTATTGAAAGAGAGACAGATAAAGAAAAAAGAAAAATATTATCTCTAGACAAGTTTGAAACTCGGAATCTCTTGAATATAAAGCTCACATGTTACCCCCACACTACGTTGACTATTCCAGATTTAACCCTTCGGTACTGATGCCTAGTTACATCAACAGAATAAAGGTAGGGTAAATTAGAATGTCAGTGGCGTTTGTTGCAAGATTCTAGTGCAACTGGTTTACGAGAAATCTTATTTTGAAACTTTTACGCACCGACACTTGTACAACCTGTAGTAGTACAAACTAAAGAAAAACAAAAGGGAATTACAATACTTCTGTGGATTCTTACAAGTAAAGAGAACATAGCCCTTCAGAGGTTGTGCTCAAAATGACCACCGGCAGTTTCAATAAACGCTTCCAGTCTGCTATGGAAAGACTGCTGCACACGTTCTAGCATTTCAGCGGAAATTTCCGAGCAGGCAGCAATAATACGTCGTTTCATATCGTCTGGTGTAGTTGGTACATCCTTGTAGACAGTGTATTTCAGCCTTCCCCACAGAAAAAAAGTCTAAAGGGGTCAGATCTAGTGAACGGGCCGGCAAAGGTATAGGTCCTCTTCGTCCAATCCAACGATTTGGAAACAATCCGTTAAGACAAGCTGTAGTACTTCGTGCACTATGGGCTTGACAGCCATCATGTTGATACCACAGGTTCCTCCTAGTCTGCAAAGGAACGTCTTCTAGCATCTGTGGCAGATGGTCTGTCAGGAGGCTGCAATACTTGTGCGAGTTCATTGTTCCTTCTATGAACAAAGGGCCTATGAACTGATGGTTCACTATTCCACACCACACGTTTTAAACTCCATGGACGCTGACGTTCTACCTGACGAAGTCAACGGGAATTGTCAACAGAACAATAGTTCATGTTTCTGCGGTTTACCTGGCCATGATTAGTAAATGTTGCCACATCACTAAACAAGATACAAGATGAATCTGGAGTATCATGTCTTAATGCCCATGTACAAAAGTTTACACGATTCTCAAAATCGTTTCCGTGCAGCTCTTGATGTCGATGGAGAATGCGCAGTACACTTGCCTGACTTATGCCACTTTCACAAGCGATTGTGCGGGAACTAATTTGCCGATCTACTGCAACGGCAGCCAAAACATTAATTTCTGCCTCTTCTCCAGTCACTTGTTTGTTTCTATTACGTTTTCTAGGTGTTACAGTACCACTTTCACGTAATTGGTTGAAGAGGTTGATAAATAATTGCCGAGATGGTTGAAGTCTATTGGGATACGTTTCCGCATACACCGTACAGGAACGAACTGCATTCTTCCTACACTCTCCATACACCATGAGCATGTGGCTTTCTCTACATTAGTAAACCCCAACTTCTACTCACTTGTTGCTTGAACTATCACAAACTAACTGATCAGAAAGTCGCAATGCAAACAAATATAACAATATCGTACCTAGCAACTAAGCAGGTTGAATGGGACAAACAATTGTCGGGGTGGAAACTTTTCAAAATACGATTTCTCGTAAACCACTTGCACTAGAATCCTGCAACAAAGACCACTGACATTCTAATTTACCCTACCTTTATTCTGTTGATGTAACTAGGCATTGTTCCATTTAAGAAAGTGTATGTTTGCTCAAAAAATACACTTTCTCAGTTTTATTAAAATCTGTTTATAGGCCAAATGTACGAGCTCCTGACTACCAATCAGTGCTGTGAAAACTGCACATCAATAGCACTTTCCATTTCGGAAATATTTGCGGTGCAAGTTTTAGGTGATTTTTCCCTGTATAATTGAGACATTGGCATGGGAAAGGTAGTAACTGCCAAAAATGTGAATTTTCAGGTTTTTAATTGAGAAGGTAGTAAGCAGCACTGCCAATGGTATGTCTTTATGGAATCAAATGAAGTTGGAAATCTAGGTGCTAGAGAGCACTGACTGTATGTGCACAGTTGATGGCACAAGTACTAACTCCTTATAATGTCAATCCTGCCGGTACCCGAGTGGAACATGTCTAAAGTTTTGCTAACAGGCAATAGTGATTGTTGTGATACAGATCTGTATTTAAGGTCAAAATGACTACATAGCCTCTTCCATTTAGAATGGTAAGTTTAATTAGTGATTCTTGCTTTACTATTTCTTGAGTGTTTAACCTAACTCGTTTATACACCTAACAAGTAAGTGCCGTTACAATATATCATGAGTTCACTGAAGATGCCATACGAAAACTTCACACTGAGTTTTGGAAACAGACTGCTGATATGCAAGGTACGTTTCTGACGGTCTCATTTACATCTTCTTTGAACACAACTCATATAAAAATAAGCACCTTCGCTTGGATCAGACTATCGATATGAGGCAGTATTTTTAACGCTTAAATGATTTTAGTCTAATTATATAATATATAAAATTCAATAACAGCCCGCCTTAAAGCAATATGTGTATTTAATAATTTGTAAAATGTATGTAACAGTCATTATATATGTTTATTTTATTGTATACATGTTCAGTAATGTTATGTGAATGTATTATGTAATTTAATAATGTAGGAGCTGTGAGAATAATAGGTTGAAGTTGCTAACAATGAGGTAACCTTGAGGCAATAATGTAATTTTAGTGACAGTTTATAAAATAGCCAATCAACAACCAGAAAAAGCTTTAGTTGAATGGACTAGGATTAGCCAATCAGAAACTGAAATATAGCAAAATTTACAAATTTAGAGTTCACTTGCTTGTAGACAGTGTTTCTAACCGGACGCGAGACGTGTCCTCGAGAAGTTTAATATGTATTCAGTGTGGGACGAAAATAGTTTCCGTGTTTAAAAAGTGCAAGTATTTAATAAAAGAATCTTACAGCTGTCTATATCAGTGAAATGTTATTTAAATCGTGTCAAGAATTAATAAAATGGAGTGAATTAAAAATTATAATCTGTGTAAACCTACATTCTTCAGCCGCACCACGCTTTGCAAAGAAATCCATTTCTCTAACAATAATACTGACGCAGCCAAGGCAAACATAAATATGTAATATTTAAAGAAACAGTCAAAATTATAAAGTTAATACATTTTTAAACATTTTTTTGACGAAGGCTACCGGAAATTTTTTACCATACGTGCGGTTGCAACTACTTCAAGTTCGGCTCCCCAAAAGTCGAAATATAACAGATCTTCTTCAAACTGGCTTTCCATATGTAAAGCAACAACCTACTGCAAATTGACTCCCAAAGCGTGGGGCAAATAACAACGTAAAAACAACAATACAACTTCAAATAGCTGTATTTTGGATTGTAAAAACGAGACACTGAATGTGGAAGGATTGTTAAGAAAGGACAGTCAATCACCAACGTGCAGTGCTTGTGCTTGTATCAGCTTCGAAGATCACCTGTCATCGCTTGTTATCTTGATGAACTTTCTGAATGTAAAGTATCATGCACATTATCAGAACATTTGTGCATAATGCTTAAATAAGATGAATTCTGAATCTGAAAATATGGTTCACAGACAAATTTGTGTCAGATTTTTCAAATTTCATACGTAACACAAATTGTGAGTGCATATCTTCCATTCCAAGCAGTTTCTGTAATAATCTTTGTGGGAAGGTGCCATAAATTTGTTTTTGACTTCCCCTGAAGCATTTTATTTACTACCTTTCCAATGTCAATACCCCAAATGTTGCCTATTCGTTTTACACTCTGGTACTTTTGTTATTTTCACGGATAGGCTTTGGTTTATGGCGTGTTGATGGTTAAGTTGAAATTAATAACAACTTTTGTTTTAAAAAAAGACATCAGAGGAGTAAACGAAGGTGAAAATGTGTTTCCAGATGCTTTTATGCAAAAAAAGGATCTGAAGTGTTTCACTATTTCCACAACATATCTAAATTATTAACACAACATTTATTCGCCTATATGTATTCTAATTGTTAAACTAAGACTGAATGTATATGTTATTGTTAAGGCACAGAACAGATACTTGGGGTCCAGTAAATTTAATAATTTAATATTTTTCTTTGTTCTGTTTTGATGTAATGTTAAAATAAATCGTTAGGTTATACGTTGAGGCAGTATTTTTAACACTTAAATAAATTCAATTAAATTATATAATATGTAAATTTAATAACAGCCCGGCTTGAAGCAATATGTATGTAATAATTTATAAAAACGTATGTAACAGTCATTGCATATGCTTATATTATTGTAAACATGTTCAATAACGTTATGTGAATGCGTTATGTAATTTAATAATGCAAGAGTTGTGAGAATAATAACTTTAAAGTTGCTAACAATCAGGTAACAATGCGGTAACCTTGAGGCAAGAATGAGTTTGAGAGTTTAAATGTTACTAGTCATGATTAGGGCAACGATAATGTAAATTTTGTGAAGGTTTAAAAATAGCCAATAGAGACTTGAAATACAGAAGTTTACGGGTTTGGACGGTTGAAATATGTTCAATTGCTGGCAGACCTTGGTAGTGACCGGATGGAAGATGTGTTCTCTAAAGAAATATTACGTATTCGTGCGAAACGAAAATTATGTATACGCGATAACAAAGTGCACGTATTAAATAAAAGAATCTCACAGCTCTTGATATCAGTGTAGTGCTATTTAATTTGTGTCAAGCATTAATAAAAAGAAGTGAATTAAAACTTAAAATCTGTGTAAGCCTACATTCTTGTCGCACCAAGCCCTGATTAAGAAAAACATGTCTCTAAAGTATGACTGACGCACCCGAGTCAAACATAAACATAAATAGTTAAAGAAGCAGTTTAATAACAAAGTTAATATTTTTTTTTAACTTGGAGCGTAACAACAAAAATACATCTTCAAATCAGCTTCTCATACGTAACAGCATGTTACGTAACAAACAATCTTCTTCAAATTAACGCCCAAAGCGTGGTGCAAACTCCCACGTAATCATCAACAAACTTCTAAAGACAATAACTACTTCAAGTTGGCTTCCCAAGCGTGAGGCTAATACATAATTTACGTAAACAATACCACTTCTTCAAGTTGGTTCCCATACGTGGGGCATAATTAACTTCTTCAACGTAAATGCTCATGGGCATTGCATGTTGCTGTTATTTTGGAAGTCGGAACTGTTACTGAAAAAATAACCGTTTCTCTACATATGTAGGCTACGGGAGGTACCGATTTCTCAGTTAGACAGCCGAGCGACGCCACCTTATCGTTGTCTGCCGTTAGATAATAGAGGATACTTCATCGGGAGTGCTTTTCTTCCTTTCAGCGCGTTCAGATAGTGGGGCCACAACAACAGAGTCAAGTTGAGTGCCTTTGAAGTGGAGAGACTACTCTGTATCTCCACAAGCGAAAGAGAAAACGATTAAAAAGTATTTAATTTGGCGGAAGAATATTAGGGCTAGGGGAGATATTGTAGATAAAAGCGAGAATAATAGAAGCGATAATGCTGAGATGAAATTTGACAGATACGGAAAACTAAGAAGGAAAATGCACTCTATCTCAGACAAAAACGATTCTGTTGTAAACAATAGGCGGAGTAGACTCAGCGTGTTTGACGTATGTACATGTGTGCATATGTTTTGTAGCACTATGTGCAAAAGCAAGTGGAATACTGAAATATATACGAATGATATCAAATATCTTCCTTCTGTATTAGGAAGCAGTTGTGCACTATCTTAAAAGAATTACTGTATTACATGTCATGCTATCCTTGACAGTTAAAATGTCAATTAGTCCGCCAATAATCCTACAATTTGAGAATGTTTGTTTTAGGAGGAGTATTATATTTCGACTGTTGGGGAGCCAAACTTGAAGTAGTTGCAACCGCACGTATGATAAAACGTTTCCGGTGGCTTTGCCCCCAGTTTAAAAATATTAACTTTGTAATTTGATTGTTTCTTTAAATATTATATATTTATATTTGCCTCGGCTGCGTCAGTATTCATTTTAGAGACATGAATGTCTTAGCAGGGAGTCGTGCGACTGAAGAATGTAGGCTTACACAGGTTATAATTTTACTTCACTCCTTTTATTAATGCTTGACACGATTTAAATAACACTTCACTGATAGAGAGAGAGAGAGCTAT
The DNA here is from genome assembly GCA_030765065.1 of Deroplatys truncata. Lineage (NCBI taxonomy): Eukaryota > Metazoa > Arthropoda > Insecta > Mantodea > Mantidae > Deroplatys > Deroplatys truncata. The sequence goes on along the minus strand of CM060989.1, from coordinate 64,541,418 downwards.
GAGATTTTTTGATTAATTACTTGCACTTTTTTAACACTTGAACTTTTTTTTTTGTCTCACACTGAATATGTATTAAACTTCTCGAGGAGGGGTCTCGCGTGCGGTTAGGAACACTGTCTACAAGCAACTGACTTCTGAATTTGTAAATTTTGCTCAATTTTAGTTTCTGATTGGCTAATGCTAGTCCAATAGAATACCTTCATTTAACTAAAGCTTTTTCTGGTTGTTGATTGGCTATTTTATAAACTGTCATAAAAATTACATTATTGCTTCCAAGAATCACAAATAGCGTTATTAAACTTTCAAATTCATTGTTGCCTCAAGGTTACCTCATTGTTAGCAACTTTTAGTCTATTATTCTCACAGCTCCTACATTATTAAAATTACGTAATACATTCACTTAACATTATTACACATGTATGCAATACTATAAACATATACAATGGCTGTAACATACACTTTTTATATGTTATTACATACACGTATTGCTTTAAGGCGGGCTGTTATTGAATTTACATATTATATAATTAGACTGAAATCATTTAAGTGTTAAAAATACTGGCTCAATTTTTAAACTTCTGCAGGTTTGAATATTGGCACTGCAACATGCCATTTAATTTACATTAAAGGTTGACATTTACCTTACTCATTTTGGTTGTGATCTCCGCTCATAAAGTTTGATGTACATACAACAAAACTAATGGTATATTTCACTGTCTGGATGGTTCACTATATCTGATGTGATACATTCACATGACTTTCTCTACCCTCTATCTTAATTAGTGGATTCACAAACTATTCTTACTGAAGCTTACTTAATCCAAATAAATCTTTGATACAAAGAGAACAGCGATAGTCAAATGTTTAAGAACTGGACGCTATAAGCTGGCCTTAAAATTCCATACTGTTTCCCTGCAATCGCGAGTAAGAACTGAAAATCAATGGGACCAAAATTGAACAATTCAAACCTTTAATAACGGATATCTCAGAAACGGCTTATGCCACAAAGAACTTATTTGAAGTAAATTATGTGTTTTAAACAGATTCTACATTTTTTGTGTGGTAGGTTTTTGTCTATCGCTTAACGTTTACAAATTACACAAGATTATACAAAACTCCTTCCGAATGAAGTGGACTTCTTAGGCTATTCTCAGAAAATTCAAAATATACATTTTATTTGTCATGTAAGTATCTTTCACATACGGTATTTTAATCAAATTCGTTACAGCCACTTTTTAGAAAATAAAAATTTTCGAAAAATCTTCCATGTAGAGTGTAGTTGAGGGTGGGGGAATTCTCTTAAAAATCTTCTTGTCGCATCTTTGGAAGATAGCAAACTCAAATACCAAGTTTGATATTTATTCGACTTTTCGTTTTTGAGTTATGCTGTTCACAGACAGACACATAGACATGTTGGATAGTTTCCTAAAGAGATGCCAAAAATGTATGGACAGCATTTCCTTTCATAAAGTTGGTAAGTAAAGCCTTTAAAAGCAGTTTTAAAAATGTATGATAGCGGCAGACGGCAACGAGCGCCGAGGACGCGGACAGGAAAAACACCGCGCAGCCGGTTCGTAATTCTTTGCTCTCTCTGTATAATAGTATATACTCAATGTAAATGAAAGAAATTGAGTAAATAAAGACATAAAGGGCAAGAAAATTACAAAATGATGAAAAGCACCAATAATAGAAAATTTTATAAAATCACCAAAAAGATAAATAAATTTGCACTTCCATAATCTGGGATCATAATAAACTTTATGTACACGTTAGCTATGATGTAGCAATTAAAAGATGACATGTCATCAGAATCTGGGCCCCGCAGGTTACAATTAATTTGTTTCCGCAGACTGGTGGAACTGTGATAAGCACTCAGATATCTGTTTATTCTTGATTCAAGAGCCAACTCATGTAATAGTTACAGGCAAGAGTATGACCCTGTATAATCAGCTGGAGTGGCACTTTCCACCATGCAGACACACGCAATCCCCTATTGTTTGGAAATGAACGCAAACATCCGCTGCCAATGAAGTCTTTTATCTCGACCCCTGCAATGCAACACGCCCTGTCTTGTTTCTCGACAGCGTTTTCCTATTGCCAACTTCCACATTCACATGAGATCTAGATGGTAGAGAAATTCACCTCTTACTTAAGGGGTTTTAAATATCCTATCTCTATAAATGAACACTTCCCTCAGCAATCACCACAACTACTAGGATGACATTTCAGATAACATCGTTTAAAATATACTATGAAACCAATGGGAGGATCTAGGAATACTCTGGCTTTCTCTACCCTCTATAATTCATTATGGGTGTAGGTAAAAATTCCTATTGTTATATATAGGGGTGAGGCCAGAAGGTTTGCAGCTAGATACTAAATTTTAGTTGAGACAGTAACTATGGTTATATATTTATTAATGTAAATTATAATGTAAAATAATATTAATAATTAAAATGCTGGTTATAGAAATAGAACTAAAGGCATACGTTTTATGTATGTGCAAGTGTAGCTGGAGCTGTGGAACCCTTGTTAAAAGCCGACAAACATATCTTTGTATTAGAATTAGGACCCAGGCAATAAGGACTTGTACAGGAAAGTCATAAAAGCCAGACATTGAGTCTTTGTGAAATAGAAAAGGCGACAAGCGAACACAACATATTTTTTTAGAGAGGTCACATATTTGCAAACGTCGAACAATAGCCGGGTAAGTCTTCAGGAAGGTTCCAAGCTGAACGAAGACAGACAATGAATTTTTAAGCAAGAATATGTTTAAAATCTTTAAGTGCAGAAATGTTAGTTGTAGCGTCCCCATCAGCCAGGGCGGTTGAGTATAAAGTGCTGCGATGTGAATAACATATATGCAAGCTCTCAGAAGCAGGCGTTATTAGTTACTTCTCATAATGTAGAAGGAAAGTTGAAATGTTATCAATTTAAAACTCTATAGGAACGTGTGATAAATACTACAATTACTTCTAGAGCACATATAAAATACTTGATTGCTCAGCGACCGCAAGTTTGACGAACGAACGTGGTAGGGCTCGACCGTTCTACAGCTCCAACTAACTTAAGAACTGTGTAGATTATTACTAGGACAGTAAATGCGCGTGCCATTAAAGCATAGTGTTCTTCATTAACTTAAATCTATTGTTAGAGTTGTTACTTATTACCTTCCTTCCCGTATCACACCCTGCAAAGTTAAACAAGCTCTACCAAAAACCCAAATAACAGCAGCCGTTGCAAGAAATAAAAATAACACTTTAAGAGTAACAACTAAAACACTAGATAATTATCAGTATCACCATAGTTCATATATTAATTCATATATTAATATATCGAACATACTGCGAGTTATGCTCTCCCACCACGAGTATACCGCATGCTGTCGCCAACGACACAATAATGTGTCTGGCGTGACAATACACACACACGCCACACTATGAAAGCTTATTTTTCTATCTACTTCATTTGTATCCAGACAATCCTTAGCAGAGGTAGCTAGTTACACATTTTATAAATGCAAAGGATATATATATATATATATATATATATATAAATAAATGTCAAGGATAAAAGCACAGAACAAAGACAGGGTTGTGGATTGTCGCCTACTCTCTGCGATATAATTAAAGTTATACAAGAATGGAGAGAGATATTTAAACCAAAAGGAATAACCGTAAACAATGTAAATATAAACACAATACTTTCTGTAGATGACCAGATAATATAGGGTGGTTTATGAAGATCTGACACACTTATTTCTTTAATTGTTTCAAAACGAGTTATGCTCGCGATAAATTATTATACCTGAAATGCAGAGGAATTGTGGGAGATTATTCACCTCTGTAGCAAATGTTGAAAATGTCCTCCATGATGCATAAGACACAACTCAACACGTCGTTCCATGTTACTGTCCACTTGGAGAACTCTGTTGCCAATAGCTTGAATCTCCTGTGTAATGTTGTGCTTCAGATCGTTCAGTGTCTGGGGACGTGTGGCATAAACCCTGTCTTTTAAGTAACCCCAAAGAAAGAAGTCCAGTGATGTCAAATCCGGAGATCTCGGTGGCCACAGGTTCTTGGGAATTATCCGGTCGTCAAACAAACTTGCAATTGTGCCATGGATTCGTTTAATGTATGGCATGTCCTGCTGAAAATAACCTTGACTCAGCTCTACATTGTCTAGTTGCTCAGCAAATTCCATGAAAATCCGTCGGTACCCTGCAGTGTTCACATTGTTTGAAAGAAATTGGTCCCACTATTCTCTGTGCGGATATTGCGCACCAAACTCCTTTTAACCGGGTGCGTAGGTGCTTCATGAATAACATGTGGATTTTCGCTGGCCCAATAGCGTGAATTATTTGAATTCACATAGTCGGATAAATGGATCCATGCTTCATCTGTGAACCATGTGATGGATAATATGACAGCATTTTGCACAATGAACGCCTGAAACCAACGACAATAATTCAGTCGTCCGTCCTTATCTGGTTCCTGTAACTGATGGGCAACCGTAATCCTATACGGCTTTAGGCCTGCACTTTTCACAGCTCTCTGACACATTGAGTAGCTGTACCCTGTCTCCTGCGACAAACGTCTGAATGATTTTGTTTTGGTGACTGGTCCAGTCGTGCTCTTACGTCAACAACCGTGGGAAGCCTATATGAACGAGTTTTGCCTTTTTCAATCAGCAGAGATCCAGTTGTTTCCAATTTGTTTACCAGTCCCAGTATTGTGTTTGTTTGGCAAGATTCCGAACACCAAATTCTCTCTGGTATGGCCTTTAAGTAGGTCTAATTGAATTCGTAATCCAGTATTGCTTTACAAGGAAGAGTCGTTCATTTTATGGTACTACATTTTTACGTTGACTAGAACAAAATCTCAAAAAGAGTTGCCGGCAATAAAGCTAACAATTACGAATAAATCATGAGCATCTGCGCATCTAGTGACAGGCAATCGAACCACCAGAACATTCCGCTTAATTTGGTGCTAAAATTGGAGCAATGAGTGAATTTCGAACACAGTAATTATAGAAAGAAATGTGTCAGTTCTTCATAAATCACCCTGTATTAGCAGAAAGCGAATGCGAAATGCAAAGATTAGTAACTAAATTGAACGAAATAGCTATATATATAATATGAAAATCTTGGGTGAGAAAACTAAATCCATGGTTATGATAGGGAAAGAGCAAAGAAGAACTAAAATAGTTATTGATGGAGAAATTATAGAACAAGTTTCAACATGTAAATACCTGGGATCAAAAATATCAGATATGAAGACCAAGGTAGATGTCCAAGAGAATATAGAAACATGTAATAGATTAGAGGATGTATAAAACGACATTTTAGTAAAAATATGAGGAAGGAAGTAAAGCAAAGACTCCATAATACACGTATCTAAACCAGCACTGATATTCTCCACCGAGAACTAGGGAAAAGACAAGATTGGAAGCAGCCCAAATGAGAGTTTTACCATCACTGTTGTGGAATTAGTAGAAGAGATAAGATAAATATTACTGTAATAAGAGAACAGCTAATGGAAGAAAACATTAATGAGGAAATACAGAGGTACCAAAAACGTTGGAAAGAACATATCTTACAAATGCACCCTTCAAGGTATCCACGGTAAGCTTTATTTTATAGACCTTCAGGAAGAAGTGCTGGACAACGGAAGAGATGAGGTTAGGTTAGGGAGTGACCAGTTTAGTTAGTTTCGGAACAGGTCGAAAGGCCTAAACCTTGAATGCAAGAAGAAGAAGAGGATAAGCGCAAAGGGAATAGCGATAATCAAATGTTCAACTGGACGCTATATATTGATCTTAAAATGCCATAACCTTTTCATGCAACCACGAGAAACAACTGAAAATCTACAGGAATTAAGAAGATTGACAAAGAATCCAACAATTCAAACAATTAATAAAGGTTATCTCGGTAATGGTTGATGCCACAAACAATTTATTTGAAATAAATTATATATTTTAAAGTGATCTATATTCACTTAATGTTTACCAGTTGAACAGGATTCTAAAAAATTCCTTCCGAATAAAAAGTACTTCACAGGGTATTCTTAGAAAATTCGAGATATACATTTTATTTGTAATGTAAACATTGATATATGGTATTTTAATAAAAATCTTTAGAGGCATTTTTGAGAAAATAAAAAATTTCGAAACATTTTTCATGTAAAGGGTAGTCTGGGATGGGGGGATTTTCTCGAAAATCTTCGTGTCGTCCTTTGTAAGATACTGAAACCAAATACCAAGTTTGCTATTTATCCGACTTTTCGTTTTTGAGTTATGCTGTTCACATACACACAGACACACACGGACCTTTATCTAAAAATGCTTGTTTTGGATTCAGAGGCCTCAAAACATGTATTTCCAGTGAGATATCGATATATCGAATTTTTAGGTGGAATGCAATACTTCCCTTACTATACGTAGTATAGAGATAGTAAAAACGAATAACAAATTCCCGTTTGAGAATAAGTATAAGTATTGGAAAATTGAAACAAATAACAAGGAATCTCTCGGAAATGGTTCACTATACATAAACAATTTATGTGACATAAATTGTGTGTTTAAACGAGATATGTATTTTTTGTGTAGTAAAATTTTGTTTCTCCCTTACGGTTTACCAGTTATGCAAAAGTCATTCAGAATGAAGAGAACTTTTGGGGACATTCCCAGAAAATTTAAGGTATACATTTCATTTGTCGTAGAAATATTTTAAACATACGATATTTTTCTCAAAATCGTCAGAGCCATTTTTAAGAAAAGCAAAATTATCGAAAAATGTTCCATGTAAAGGGTAGTGTCGGGTGGGGGAATTTTCTCGAAAATCTTCGTGTCGTATCTTTGAAAGATACTGAACCCAAACACCAAGTTTGGTATTTGTCCGACTTTTCGTTTTTGAGTTTAGCCGTTCATAGACACACACACACACACACACACACACACACACAGACAGACCTTTTTCTAAAAATGCTTCTTTTTTCAGGAAGTTTCACAACATGTATTTCCGATGAAATCTCGGTATCGAATTTTTTAATGCAATGCAAAACTTCCCCTACATAACTATATGCAGTAGAGAAAGTAAATACGAATAACGAATTCCCATTTGAGAAAAACAAATAACAAGGTATATCTCGGAAATGGTTCACTCCAAAAAAAAATGTATGGGACATAAATTGTGTTTTAAGGAGATCTACATTTTGTGTGTAGTAAAATTTTGTCCATCTCTTAGGGTTTTCCAGTTATGCAAAATTCATTCAGAATAAAGAGGACTTTTGTGAACATTCACAGAAAATTCGAGATATACAATTCATTTGCCATAAAAATGTCTTAAACTTCAGGTATTTTATTCAAAATTTTCTAAGAATGTTCCATTTAAAGGGTAGTCTGGGATGTGGGAATTTTCTTTAAAATGTTTGTGTCGCATCCCTGAAAGATACTGAACCTAAATACCAAGTTTGGAATTTATCCGACTGTTCTTTTTGAGTTATGGTGTTTACAGGCACACACACGGTGCCTCAAAACATGTATTTCCGATGAAACCTCGGTATCGAAATTTTGGGTGGAATGCAATTGTTCCCCTACTTACTATACGTAGTATAGAAAGTAAAAAATGCCACAGTGTATAAGGCTAAACCGTGTTCTGTACATTCGCTTAGCATTGGCTATAGTAACCGAAGGCGAGGTTTGGTGCGTTTGATTATGACAACGGCATCCCTTATGTCTCCGTAGGAATGAACCGGCTCCATGTTAATGAACCTAGTTAAATTGTGTACTATAAGAAACCTGCTCACGTCATTACACTTTTCAAGGTCATCGTCGTAATTCCGTCCGAACCAGTTCCATCTTAAAGAATTTTCAGTGTTCCTTCCACGTGGTACATAATGAGGTCTACTGACTTTCCCAGCAGACGTCGTCTCTGCTTTATTTAACATCTAGTGTTTTGATATATCTGATAAAATTAACATTTTAGGTCAGTAAGAGAAAGTCCCAAGCCTTTTACTTTTCAGTACTTTGTGAAGCGTATGCTTGCTCCGTTTAACAGCAGTAAATATACCTACCCGCTTCTTGATGGGTAGTCAAATGATTAATTGTGAGGCAGTATTTTTATCACTTAAATAATTTCAGTCTAATTATATAATATATAAATTCAATAACAGCCCGCCTTAAACCAATATGTGTATATAATAATTTGTAAAATGTATGTAACAGTCATTGTATATGTTTATATTATTGTACACATGTTCAATAATGTTATGTGAATGTATTACATAATTTAATAATGTAGGAACTGTGAGAATAATAGGTTAAAAGTTGCTAACAATGAGGTAACCTTGAGGCAAACATGAATTTAAAAGTTTAATGCTACTTGTGATTCTTGGAAACAATAATGTAATTTTTGTGACAGTTTATAAAATAGTCAATCAACAATCAGAAAAAGCTTTAGTTAAACGAAGGTATTGTATTGAACTAGGATTAGGCAATCAGAAACTGAAATAGGACAAATTGTACAAATTCAGATTTGTTGGTTGTAGACAGTGTTGCTAACCGGACGCGAGATGCGTCCTCGAGAAATTTAATACGTATCCAGTGCGGGACAAAAAATAGTTTATGTGTTAAAAAGTGCAAGTAATTAATAAAAATATCTCAAAGCTTTCTCACTCTATATCAATGAAACGTTATTTAAATGTGTCAACGATTAATAAATGTAGTGAAGTAAATATAATGTGTGTAAGCTTACATTCTTAGCCGCACTACTCCCTGCAAAGAAATCCATGTCTCTAACAATAATACTGACGCAGCCGAGGCAAACATAAATATAATATTTAAAGAAACAGTCAAATTACAAAGTTAATATTTTTAAATTTGGGACGAAAGCTACTGGGTACCATACGTGCGGTCGCAACTACTTCAAGTTCGGCTCCCCAACAGTTGAACTACAATACAACTCCTGCTTCAAATTTGGATTTCCATACATGGGGCAACAACTTACTTCAATTGATGACCTGTTTAATCCCATCAGTCGTCTACTTCTTTGAAACATAATAAAGAAAGGAGTACAGAGTCATGTAGTTAAAGCAATAATATTCCTGCTCGCTAAGCCTTCTCAATCAGCCATTCCAAAAATAGCAGATTCTTCAGAAAACTACAAAGAAAAATACAAAGAAGGCTTTTTCATTTCGCTATTTGATGTATGACGTATAACAAGAGCGGATGGGGACACCACCAAAGTGATTTATTTTTGCCAAAGCCTTCTATATATTATAAGGGGTGATTTCTGAATAACCGATACATTTATTTCTTTAATTGTTTCAAAACGAGTTATGCTAGCGACAACTTATTATACCTGATATACAGAGGAATGTTGGGAGATTTACCTCTATAGCAAATGTTGAAAATGTCCTCCATCCTGCATAAGGCACAACTCAACACGTCGTTCAATATTACTGGTCACTCGTTGGAGGACTCTGTTGTCAATAGCTTGAATCTCCTGTGTAATGTTGTGCTTCAGATCGTCCAATGTCTGGGGACGTGTGGCATAAACCCTGTCTTTTAAGTAACCCCATAGAAAGAAGTCTGGCGATGTCAAATCCGGAGTTCTCGGTGTCCACAGGTTCTTGGAAATTATCCGGTCGTCAAAGAAACTTGCAATTAGTGCCATGGATTCATTTGATGTATGGCATGTAGCGCCGTCCTGCTGAAAATATCCTTGACTCAGCTCTACATCATCTTGATCGAGAATGGTGCACACGCCCAATAGTCTCCTTCCTGTACCATATGCTAAGAAGTGGCGAAGGTTGCATAGTGAACTAAGTGTGCTACATAAGCGGTAAAATAAAAATAAATTGAGTTTTATTTATGGACGCTCTTTATCTTCTGTGGTTCTCAGCATCCCATTCTATACTGGACGTGATGAACCGGTCATTTTGCTCAGTCCTCTTTATCAGGTTTGAAGTTCTTTTACGTGTCGTAAATGCACGACACGGGACCACCGGCTTTACTTCCTTTCCGAAGGAAGTCATGCTAAGGATTTTTACTCCCGAAAAAATCCATCCTCCCGCTAACTCGGGTACTAGAGGCTATCATGAACCCCTAGACCACGGAGTACGACCTATAGGAGTGTTGAAACTTTGGGTCGTGGTATTGAAGTATTCAGTTCCATATTAATTACTTAAAACCATAAACACATCCCAAGCAGATATACCAGTGCACTGGATTTGAACTTCTGAAATGCTAGCTATGGGCGCTACTCGTCTGAAACAAACAGGGCACGGGACATCAACGAATGGCTCTATAATACTCGTACATGGCCAGTTCTTTGAATTTAAGAATTGATTTATCTCTAAAGTATACTATTACAAAGCAATTCATTCGACACACTTAAGTTCTAGCGCAACGTTCATTGTTCATATAAACTCCTCTACTTATAATTGACATGGTAAATTGAGATTCTGTCTGTTCAGCGACAGTAGCTGGGGGAGTCCTTTTAAGCAGGTAGGAGTTTAACTGGTGGTAGGAGGCAGTGTTTACATGGTATGAGGCAAGCGAGGTGTAAACATGCGCGATAATGAAAGACGTTGACTGTTTTCCAATGTAAGGTCACGCGCGGCACGGGTTCAGCATACTGTGTATCCCTCATACCAGCTAAACGTTTACCCAAGAGATATGTCACCCTACTCCGCTAGCTAAAAGTCACTGATTAGGCAGTATATTATAGTGCCTCTACAGAGGGTTGAAATATGGGAGAGGCAAGCTTTAACGACTAAACGGTCGGCGTGGAAAGTATGAACTCCTGCGACTCTATAAAAAGGGCGCTAATCTAGCATACAATGCAATTAACTTTCGCAATACATTGAGGCAGCATTTTTAACACTTAAACGATTTCAGTCAAATTATATAATAAAAAATATAATAACAGCCCGCCTTAAAGCAAATGTGTATGTAACAAGATATAAAAACTGTATATTACAGTCATTATATATGTTTATATTATAGTATACATTTGTAACAATGTTATGTGAATGTATTACATAATTTAATAATGTAGGAGCTGTGAGAATAATAGGTTAAAAGTTGCTAACAATGAGGTAACCTTGAGGCAGTAATGAATTTGAAAGTTTAACAATACTACTTGTGATTCTTGGAAACAATAATGTAAATTTTGTGACTGTTTATAAAATAGCCAATCAACAACCAGAAAAAGCTTTAGTTAAATTAAAGTATTCTATTGGACTAGGATTAGCCAAACAGAAACTGAAATATAGAAAAATTTTCAAATTAAGAGTTCAGTTGCTTGTAGACAGAGCTCATAACTGGACGCGTTGGTTGTAGACAGTGTTCCTAACCGGACGCGAGATGCGTCCTCGAGGAGTTTAATACGTATTCAGTGTGGGACGAAAAATAGTTTACGTGTTAAAAATTGCATGTGTTATTTAAATTTTGTCAAGGATTAATAAATATAGTGAAGTAAAAATTATAATCTGTGTAAGCCTACATTCTTAGCCGCACTACTTCCTACAAAGAAATTCATGTCTCTAACAACAATACTGACGTAGCCGAGGCAAACATAAATATATAATATTTAAAGAAACAGTCAAATTAAAAAGTTAATATTTTTTTTTAACTTTTTTGGGGGCGAAGGCTACCGGAAACTTTTTACCATACGTGCAGTTGCAACTACCTCAAGTTCGGCTCCCCAACAGTTGAAATACAATACACTCCTACTTCAAATCGACTTTCCATACGTGAAGCAACAACCTACTTCAAATTGGCGCCCAAAGCGTGGGGCAAATAACAATACAACAAAATAACAACTTCAAATTGGTTCCCAAAGCATGGGGCAAATAAAAATAACGTAATAAATAACAATAGCAACTACGAACTTCAACATGTAAGAGGTGCGTATTTGAGGAAGAGTTGCCGGTTATGAATGGAAACTAACAACACAAATATCACCACATTTGTACTTTAGTAGATAACCTTCGGTAAAGTAGAACGAGTATAAAGATACCTATCATGGAGGGCCCCCCAGAATCGGAGCAGAGCACCACACGCACGCTAGTCGGCCTGGAGGCCGACCAGATCCGGATACCGACGGGACGGGGTCCCTAACATTTCCAGATAGAACACATCCGACTCCGCACGGTCCCTGCCCACAAGCCCCACACTGAGGAGAGACCTAATTGAGCGGTACGAAGCGACGCCAGGGAAGAAACCTTTTTATAGAGCACAAGGCACCGCCCAGCCGCAACCCGCCGAACACCGTCGCCTGGTCCTACAACCTGAAACAGATGACAAGGAAGATGATGCGAACACAAAATGAGAGGAAGGAGAGTCGTGGTAGAAGATGAACCACCTCAGCATTCGCCTGTCGTCCTCCGTGGTGTAGTGGTTACCATGCTAACCTCTAGTTCCCAGGGTTGCGGGTTCAAACCCGGCGAAGGGCGATGGATTTTTATTTCGGGCGTAAAAATCCTTAGTATGGCTTCCTTCCGAAGGGAAGTATTGGTCCCGTGTCGTAAATTTACGGCACGTAAAAGAACCTCAAGCTTGTTAAAGAGGCCTCTGAGGAAAATTACCAGTCTTTCACGCCCAATATAGAATGTGACGCTAAGGACCACAAAAGTTAAAGAGCGTCCATTAATAAAACCGAATTTAATTTCCAGCATTGGCCTGTCGATCCGGGGAAACCACGAAAAACCCATGGGCCAGAGTCATCCGCTCGGTTGGATATTACAGGTCTATGGTGAAAATTGTTAAAATCATTGACCTTTGGAAGGTTGATCGGCAGTCAGAATGTCACATACGTCATCCTTCTGTTAGTTATCGCATTTTGTTATGACAAAAGACAGGGAATTGCTTGTTTCCGGTTACCTTGGCTATTCGGTGACGCAGCTGTCTTGTGTTCCGAGCCGAAACGATGTTTTTCCGTCTTTTGTTTCATACTAAGGTCCATTATACGTTGTTAACTTTACGGGAGCAATTAGAGGAGTTGTCCAGGTCAGGGGTTAAGTGTGGGTCGCGTCATCGGGATTGTGGAATAGATCATGGGTTCAAGCATAACGACCTCGAAATTTTAAGAAAGAGGAACATAATTTCCTCGTCACAAAGAGTTAGAATTTGCGCAACGAATAAAGTTTTACTTTTCTACCACGTACCTAGATGAAATATTGCATTCCACCCAAAATACACGTTTTAAGAGCTTCTCATTCCAAAAAAATAATTTTTTGAAAAAAAAAAATGTGTGTGTGTGTATTTATGTGTTTGTGAGCAGCATAACGCAAAAATATCTGATGTGTTACGCTCACATGACTTTCTCTACTCTTGTACAAACTATTTTTACAAACGCTTATTCTCCATATGCTTCATGTTAATCGAGATGTTAATCTTATTGCTAATTTTCTTGTAGATGCAAGGGGAATATGGTAGGCTTTAAGCTATAGTCAAATATTTTAAGCGCTGGTTGCTATGTGGAGTATTCCATTCTCTTTGCATTACCAGGACAAAAAAAGTGAATAACGAATTTCCATTTGAGAAAAAGTATAAGTAGACACAATAATCACTATATTTTTTACCTTGCTATAAAATCATTATTTCACTTTCTCTTTAAGAATCATATTTCAGTTCACTTAACACTACATTCACTTTATCTCCAATTACCATCATTCACTCTACTTTCCCTCACCGCCATCTTCTTCGTCTCCTCCTCCCTCAAAATTATAACTGCTCCATTCACCCCTCCCCCTCCAAACGTCTATTCCTATTCACTATTGGCTCCTCCCCCTCATCAGCGTCCTCGTCCATGTTTCTCTTCTGTACTAAAAACTCCGTCTCTATTCTCCTCCCCCTCGCTTCTTCTTTCTTCTTCCCCAATTCTCCATCATTTCAACCATTTCCTCCTTTACTCTCCTAATTTTCTTTATAAAATTATCCCAAACTATTTCCTTTAGTCAGCTTAAATTATTCCCTCTCTTTAATTACTTTATGCTTCTGTTTCTTACATACAATTATCAGTGACTAAACTCAGGACTACAAGCCGAGGGGAACTTAGCACCTCGCCCTACGCAGATCTTTTGTTCCTAGGCCCTTAACGGGGCGCCCCCAAAATGGAGGGTGACCGGATCAGATAGCGCGACAGGCAGATGACAGGGTCCCTACCATTTACAGATTTGAACTCCCCGCGTGCTGGCTGGTGCAGCCCCCTCCCCTGTGGGCTTACACAACCCCTGGGACCCGGGACCCAGAGACCGCGCGCAGTCCTGGGGACGAAGGTTTCCTCAGTGAGTCCTTTTCCCCCGCCATGCCTACGCCGAGACCTGCCGCCGACACTTGCAAACTGAAAGAGATCAAGCAGCTGAAAAATGAAGTAAAATGAGAATGGAGATGAAATTCAGGGAAGGAAATTCGGGGAATCTAGTGATCCTTCCCGGCATTCGCCTGGCGTCCCGGGGAAACCCCGAAAAACCCAAGGGTCAGGAAGGTCGGCCGCGGAAATAGAACCCACGACCTACAGACGTTACCGCCTGCTACAGTATCGGTAAGATATGAACTTATATACAAAGTATTACTTTCTCTACTACGTGTAGTAAGTAGGGGAAGTATTCCACCCAAATATTCGATATCGAGATTTCACCGGAAATACATGTTTTGAGACCCCCTGAATCCAAAAAAAAGCATTTTTGGAAACATGTCCGTGTGTGTTTCTGTGTGTGTCTGTGAACAGCATTACTCAGAAACGAACAGTCGGATAAACACCAAACTTGGTATTTAGGTTCAGTATCTTCCAGAGATGCGACACGAAGGTTTCAAGAAAATCCCCCCAGCCCAGATTACCCTTTACATGGAACATTTTTCGAACATTTTAATTTTCTCAAAAATGGCTCTAACGATTTTGATTAAAATATCATATTTTAAAGATAGTTTCATGACAAATGAAATGTATATCTCGAATTTTCTGGGAATGTCTCCAAAAGTATTCTTCATTGTGAACGACTTTTGCATAACTGGTAAACCATAAGAGATAGACAAAATTTAACTACACAAAAAATGTAGATCGCGTTAAAATACACAATTTATGTCATATACATTTTTGTTGTTGAGTGAACCGTTTTCGAGATATTGCTTGTTACTCCCTTAAATTTTCCAATACTTATGCTTTTTCTCAAATTCGTTATTCAATTTTTTGTTGTCCTGGTAATGCAAAGAGAATGGAATACTCCACATAGCAACCAGCGCTTAATATACTGGACTATCGCTTAAAGCCTACCAATTCCCCTTGCATCTACAAGAAAATTAGCAATAAGGTTAACATCTCGATATCTCGATTAACATGAAGCATATGGAGAATAAGCGTTTGTAAAAATAGTTTGTACAAGAGTAGAGAAAGTCATGTGAGTTTAACACATTAGATTTTTCTAGCTTTTAATGTCTCTTTTAAGAGCTTAGTTGTAATGCGTAGAATGATGCTCAAATGACCCCGGCGCTCACAGTCATAACGCGACCTAAGGTTTGCGGCAGTCACCTCATCCTGTCCGTTGCTCGTAGGCCTACCTTGATGCATCTCCCCTGTTGGTTCCAGAAGTTCGCAGTGTGCTGGTTCTCTGCAATTTTATCCTCGGCTAGCTGCAGTAATTTTCTTTAAACTATATGGGAGCATGGACTTATCCTTGGTAAAGGAAGCGTCGATCTCGGGTGGTGATATAGGAAGACATAGACGTGCTTTGGTTTTGAACAGATGACACTGCCGTTTCTTTTTATTTAACTAACCCACGTAGTATACAACCCTGGTATTGCCGCCGTTAAAATACTGTCCACCGCTGTTAAAACGCGGCGCGGATATGACACGAAGTTTAAATATGCTTATTATCTCTTTACGAGTAGCGGTTCTTAGGTGTGTTTCTAAAACTGTCTTTATTCCGTTTTTGGCGCGATATCTCACACATCCTGCAGCATCTCTCCCTGGCCACACATGACAAAATGCCAAACTGAAATGAAATGCCAAACTGCAATGCCCAACTGACCCTGATTTGTTCCTAGCAGATCCATTTATAGTCGCAGACTTCTGGGGCCGCTTCCTTTCCTATTGGTCCATTTTTTAGCGCCACTCGACGCGTCTCACTATTTCGTATAAACTTCCAGGGATCTCATTGGTCCAAATTTAATATAAATCGCGGCTTTTCCTAAATTTACCGTTAAGCTATCTGTCTCTCTCACTTGGTCACGGCGAATTATCAAATAAAGGGACAAAAGCTCTACACCCTCGCTGTAGGAATAATGGCCCTGCGACCAAAGAGACGTCATAAAACTAGATTTTCTGCCTTCGAAGGCACTATTCCTGTAGCTAAAACATTTCGTCGTGGAAAGTATTTTAACACAGCGCTTAAATTATTTACATTAAACCATTTATAACTCTTCTAATATTAGTAACCTAGATACATACATAACGTTAAATCACCCTTCTTAAACTATACAAGCAGTATAAGAAAAAGATATGTACATAGTATGATTTAACATTAATAAAAATTAATTAATAAATTATCTATAATTACAGTTCTCGGGCTCGGCCTAGAGTTGCCGTTTCAGTTTCGAAATGGACTCTTCAGATTGTGAAGCAGATACGCAAACCACGCACCACGGAGATGAGTGACGTCTTTAATTAATAGCACATATACACCATAACAGAAATAGCGGAGAAAAAACGGAGTGTTTTAATTTATATTGCCATATTATTTCTCCATGACGAAGTTGCCAGTGTTTTACCGTGAACTCCAAACCAGTTTCAGCCTTGGGGATACCTCAGTAGAGCAAGTGAGAGGTGAAGGCGTGGATAGGGCCGAGTTAAATGGCCACCCCTAGTCCTCACTACGAGAGCCAAAAACGAAATCACTATGTTAACCCGGCGCTCCGAAAACGAAGGAAAGATTTTAACTACATCGAATCTGTTAGTTACTGAAGCGGAACCAAGGGCATGGCATGGGTTGGTTAAATTGATCGTCATTTCAATTCAGCAGAACCATGCCCACACTTCATACGATGTAACTTTACAATAGTGTTTTATCAAGCTACCCTGTAAATTGTAACATGACTCCAATCTTAAGCATTAAATTAACAAATTGTTACATTTATTTAGGCATTAAAATATGACAAATTCTTTAAAACTCTGGATATTTACTATCTGTGAAAATAATTTTACTAGGAAAGCAAAAGCTCCAAAATGACAGATCAACAGAAGTAGGGTTACACACTAAGGCAGCATCTAGCCTGGACCCCAAGTATCTCAAGTAACCTTGAGGCAGGTTAAGAACACATAGAACCCACTAATTGACTGAGGAGAGGTCAGATGTGCAAAAAACTATTGTAACAATTCATAACATCGCCTAGGCACCATTAATATCATTTCCGAAAAAAAGCAGCATCACGTGATGGTTCAAACATTCATCGTGACGAAACTCTGCTACTAATTGCTGACAGCTTGGAATTTTGACAGGAATATGAATCCTAAACTTCACAATTTAATAGACACTAGAAAAAAATCTGATGTGTTACACTCACATGACTTTCTCTACTCTTGTACAAACTATTTTGACAAACGCTTATTCTCCATCTACCTCATGTTAATCGAGATGTTTATCTTATTGCTAATTTTCTTGTAGAGGCAGGGGGAATACGGTTTAAGAGCTGGTTGCTATGTGCAACATTCCGCTCTCTTTGCATGTTCAGGACATAACAAAAATGAATAGCAAATTCCTATTTGAGAAAAACTATAAGTATTGGAAAATTTAAGGGAATAACAAGCAATATCTCCAAAACGGTTCACTCAACAAAATAATGTATATGACATAAATTGTGTATTTTAACGCGATCTACATTTTTGTGTAGTATAATGTTGTCTATCTCTTATGGTTTACTAGTTATGCAAAAGTCGTTCACAAAGAAGAATACTTTTGGAGACATTCCCAGAAAATTCGAGATATACATTTCATTTGTCATGAAAATATCTTAAACATATGATATTTTATTCAAAGTCGTTAGAGCCATTTTTGAGAAAATTAAAATTTTCGAAAAATGTTCCATGTAAAGGGTAATCTGGGGTGGGGGATTTTCTTGAAAACCTTCGTGTCGCATCTCTGGAAGATACTGAACCTAAACACCAAGTTTGGTGTTTATCCGACTGTTCTTTTCTGAGTTATGCTGTTCACACACAGACACACACGGACATTCTTCGAAAAATGCTTTTTTTTGGATTCAGGGGGTCTCAAAACATATATTTCCGGTGAAATCTCGGTATCGAATTTTTGGGTGGAATACAATACTTCCCCTACTTAGTAGTAGAGAAAGTAAAAATGAACAACGAATTCCCATTTGAGAAAAAGTATAAGTATTGGAAAATTTAAGGGAATAACAAGCAATATCTCGAAAATGGTTCACTCAGCAATAAAAATGTATATGACATAAATTGTATTTTAACGCGATCTATATTTTTTGTGTCGTAAAATTTTGTCTATCACTTATGGTTTACCAGTTATGCAAAAGTCGTTCACAATAAAGAACACTTTTGGAGACATTCCCAGAAAATTCAAGGTATATATTTTATTTGTTATGGATATTTACTATCTGTGAAAATAATTTTACTAGGAAAGCAAAAGCTCCAAAATGACAGATCAACAGAAGTAGGGTTACACACTAAGGCAGCATCTAGCCTGGACCCCAAGTATCTCAAGTAACCTTGAGGCAGGTTAAGAACACATAGAACCCACTAATTGACTGAGGAGAGGTCAGATGTGCAAAAAACTATTGTAACAATTCATAACATCGCCTAGGCACCATTAATATCATTTCCGAAAAAAAGCAGCATCACGTGATGGTTCAAACATTCATCGTGACGAAACTCTGCTACTAATTGCTGACAGCTTGGAATTTTGACAGGAATATGAATCCTAAACTTCACAATTTAATAGACACTAGAAAAAAATCTGATGTGTTACACTCACATGACTTTCTCTACTCTTGTACAAACTATTTTGACAAACGCTTATTCTCCATCTACCTCATGTTAATCGAGATGTTTATCTTATTGCTAATTTTCTTGTAGAGGCAGGGGGAATACGGTTTAAGAGCTGGTTGCTATGTGCAACATTCCGCTCTCTTTGCATGTTCAGGACATAACAAAAATGAATAGCAAATTCCTATTTGAGAAAAACTATAAGTATTGGAAAATTTAAGGGAATAACAAGCAATATCTCCAAAACGGTTCACTCAACAAAATAATGTATATGACATAAATTGTGTATTTTAACGCGATCTACATTTTTGTGTAGTATAATGTTGTCTATCTCTTATGGTTTACTAGTTATGCAAAAGTCGTTCACAAAGAAGAATACTTTTGGAGACATTCCCAGAAAATTCGAGATATACATTTCATTTGTCATGAAAATATCTTAAACATATGATATTTTATTCAAAGTCGTTAGAGCCATTTTTGAGAAAATTAAAATTTTCGAAAAATGTTCCATGTAAAGGGTAATCTGGGGTGGGGGATTTTCTTGAAAACCTTCGTGTCGCATCTCTGGAAGATACTGAACCTAAACACCAAGTTTGGTGTTTATCCGACTGTTCTTTTCTGAGTTATGCTGTTCACACACAGACACACACGGACATTCTTCGAAAAATGCTTTTTTTTGGATTCAGGGGGTCTCAAAACATATATTTCCGGTGAAATCTCGGTATCGAATTTTTGGGTGGAATACAATACTTCCCCTACTTAGTAGTAGAGAAAGTAAAAATGAACAACGAATTCCCATTTGAGAAAAAGTATAAGTATTGGAAAATTTAAGGGAATAACAAGCAATATCTCGAAAATGGTTCAATCAGCAATAAAAATGTATATGACATAAATTGTATTTTAACGCGATCTATATTTTTTGTGTCGTAAAATTTTGTCTATCACTTATGGTTTACCAGTTATGCAAAAGTCGTTCACAATAAAGAACACTTTTGGAGACATTCCCAGAAAATTCAAGGTATATATTTTATTTGTTATGAAAGTATCTTAAATATATGATATTTTAATCAGAATCGTTAGTGCCATTATTGAGAAAATTAAAATTTTCGAAAAATGTTACATGTAAGGGGTAACCTGGGTTGGGGGGATTTTCTTGAAAACCTTCGTGTCGTATCTCTGTAAGATACTGAACCTAATTACCAAGTTTGGTGTTTACCCGACTGTTCGTTTCTGAGTTATGCTGTTCACAGACACACACACGGACATGTTTACAAAAATGCTTTTTTTGGATTCAGGGGGTCTCAAAACATATATTTCCGGTGAAATCTCGATATCGAATTTTTGGGTGGAATACAATACTTCCCCTACTTACTATACGTAGTAGAGAAAGTAATAAGGAATATAAAACAACCAGAAAAAGAAAAGAAAGAACAGAAAAGGTGGCATGGGAATTATACATTTATTTCTAATTTAAATATTTGTATGAATCTACGAAAAAATTATTATTGACTGTTGCATTTTTGAACTGAGTTTCAGACATGTTGAAAATATCTACATCCAAATAATGAAGTTTGTTATTTAAATATACAATTCTGTTTAATGGTGAATTTTTATGGATATCTGATTTGCTCCTGGGATGAAAAAAAAAGCTTCTTAAATCTACTTATGTTATTTGGTACATTAAATGATATATTTGCGATAATATTAATATTATCAATAATAGAATGCAATATGTTATACAGAAATATTAACCTCGCAATGTCTCTTCTGAAATTTAAAGCTTTAAATTTAAATATATCTAAGAGGATTTCGTAATTTGTGTTCATAAGATAACATCCAATTATTTTAAATAGTACATATTTTAAGAATTTCGATTGTACTTTTTCTATTAAGTTCACATACTTTGTGGTTTTAGGATTTCAAATAATAGATACATATTCGAGGTTTTGTCTGACAACGGAGTTGTAAAGTCGAATTAATGTTTTTTCTTTAAATGTGTATGAATTCCTAATAATGAAGCCTAGACATTTCAGTGATTTTGTTACAATTAATTCTGTGTGTCTGTTAAATGTGAGATTTGTTGCAAAATATACTCCTAAATCTTTATTTTGAACTACTTCAACGAGTGGTGTCTATTAATGTTATACTAGTATATTATGCAACGAGACTAGAATAGTAGTAATTAAAATGATTATCAAACGAGCGTTTTAATCACCATTATAGTCAAGTTTCATACGACTGTTTATGCTCGGCCATATATCTAAATTAAAGATTTCATAAGTATTCGATTCTGGTTTGAGTGATGTGTTACAATCGTTATTCCTTTACCTGTGGTTACAATACAGTGACCCTGTAGCACCTGTGTCAAACAAAGTTGCTAGTGTTGTGAGACATACTACGCAGAATAATCGATACTTGCGCTTTCACAATGTTACGTGACCACTTCTGATTGGTCGAATACCAATACTTTAATGAAAAGGCCCATTAAAGTACTGCTACTAGTCGTATAAATACTGCATTTTGGCATGGTCGAGCATAAAGATATTTAAAGGGATTTTTACACGCTTGCTAATATTAAATGGAAGTTTGTCTGTTTTGCTCCATATATATATATATATATATATATATATATATATAAAGAATCTAGATCATGTTGAAGTTCTAAACAATCTTTAACACTATTTACACTTTTATATAATTTAACATCATCAGCAAACATTAATATTTTGGAATATTTAACGACATTAGGTAAATCATAAAACACAAAAATAACAAAGGTTATAAATTGGAACCTTGAGGGATCCCTGAATTAAATTTAACTTGTATGATACGCAATTTTTATAATACACTACCTGTGATCTGTCTTTTAAGTATGATCGAAGTATATCCATTAATGAAAAACCCAATTTCCATAATTTGGCAAGTAAACAGTCATGATCAACTTATCAAATGCTTTACTTGTATCTTAAAAACTTTGGAAGTTATAGCTAATTGTGTATAGTCATGCAATTTTTCACCTGCTTTACCCGTTATCACTCTCTAAGCTGCAGTGCCATTGATGAGTGAAATGGCATTGGATACGTAGGCCGTTAATGTTGTGGTATCAACGCCCTGTGTCTCATGGCATGGCCTAGGTTTCCGCTACGATGAACACAGCGCAGGTAATCACCTGGCGAAAGTCATGCGTCTTAATCAAGAGGAACCACGAACATGTGTCCTCAACAGCGTACATCACCTTAGCTCCATAGGGAGGAACACGTTAATATTACAGCTGCAGGACCTTGAACTGATGTGTAACAATTAATTCATTACTGTCAGGATGCCGTTAATTGTGTTTCCCCTTGGACACATAACACTTGATACTCTGTGAGTGAAATTGAGCTGCCAGTCTCAATAATTATTTTTTGTCCTTTTTTTTCTCTAAATACACTTGCAAATGTTCTGTCTCATACGGGATCTAAAGGCTTGCAATCATTTTTATTTCCTCTACCACGTATTGTACTTCGGTATCGAGATGACGCAGAAATACATGCTTTGAGGCCCCTAAAATCATTTTTAGAATCCTGTGAATGTCTGTATGTGTGTGCCTGTGAACAGCATAACTCAAAAATAAAAAGCCGAATAAATACCAAACTTGGTATTTAGGTTCAGTACCTTCGAAAGATGCTTCACGAAGATTTTCAAGAAAATCAAGAAAAAAATACACCAGAACTATACATTAAACATTTCTCGAAATTGTTTATTTTTTAAAAGTGGACGTAATGGTTTTGTCTAAGCCTATACTGAAGGCTTTTATGTAACAAATAAAATCTGTGTTTTGAATTTTCTGTGTATAGCCAGCGAAGTCCTCTTCATTCGGAAGGAAATTTATATAATTTTTACTTACTTTACTACGTATAGTAAGTAGGGGAAGTATTGTATTCCACCCAAAAATTCGATACCGAGATTTCACCGGAAATATATGTTTTGAGACTCCCTGAATCCAAAAAAAGCATTTTTGGAAACATGTCCGTGTGTTTGTCTGTGTGTCTGTGAACAGCATAACTCAGAAACGAACACTCGGATAAATAACAAACTTGGTATTTAGGTTCAGTATCTTGCAGAGATGCGACACAAAGGTTTTCAAGAAAATCCTCCCACCCCTGATTACCCTTTACATGGAACAGTTTACAAAATGGCCCTAACGATTTTGATTAAAATATCATATGTTTAAGATATTTTCATGATAAATGAAATGTATATCTTGATTTTCTGGGAATGTCTCCAAAAGTATTCTTCATTGTGAGCGACTTTTGCATAACTGGTAAACCATAAGAGATAGACAAAATTTTACTACAGAAAAAACGTAGATCGCGTTAAAATACACAATTTATGCGATATACATTTTTTGTTGTTGAGTGAACCATTTTCGAGATATTGCTTGTTATTCCCTTAAATTTTCCAATACTTTTTCTCAAATGAAAATTTGTTATTCATTTTTTATGTCCTGGACATACAAAGAGAATGGAATGCTCCACATAGCAACCAGCTCTTAAAATATTTGACTATCGCTTAAAGCCTACCAATTCCACTTGCATCTACAAGAAAATTAGCAATAAGATTAACATCTCGATTAACATGAAGCATATGAAGAATAAGCGTTTGTAAAAATAGTTTGTACAAGAGTAGAGAAAGTCATGTGAGTGTAACACATCAGATTTTTTTTATTATTCAGGGCACCTGAAAACATGTACTTCAGGTGAAATCTTGGTATCGAATTTTTGGGTGGAATGCAATACTTCCCCTACTTACTATTCGTAGTAGAGAAAGTAAGAAGTCAAACTCTTCTCTGAAAAAACATTCAAAGTATTCGTTGTTAAAAGTACACAAGTTCTTTAAATTTATTAAAAGAATTAACACAGAATCTGAAACATTCTGTATAACTTGGGCATAGTGTGTACCCTAGACCTCGTTAATAAAATCTGACGGGTCACATATACAACGGTTATAGTTAACGTCGTTCCTTAAAATTCATTTCGTGAAATGTAATGTTCAGGCTAGTAATTAGCAAGGTCGTTACGTGCAAGAAAGTAGGTGCATACTGTTATTCTAGCTCTATTTACAAGGCGAATGCAAAACACAAGGAATGTGCTAAGAAAATGAAGGAAAAAAAGGAGCGCAAACAACAATTTGAAGTGCCTGTTATAATGTTCACCGGACCTGAGGTCATGACCCTGCTAGTTACCCGGTCGCCGCATTCCTTGACCTCTCTCCCCTGAGGCGCTGTCACATTCGTTCTTCCCAGTAGATTTTGTCAGAGTTCGCTAATTTACTTCCTTGCACACATGTTATATTCGCGTTCTTTCAAAATCTGGATGAAACAGGAGATATGTGTGACAAGAGCAGCTGTTGAGATCTTATTGCTTTTCTATAACTGTAAATCAACTCAAGTATATCTTCAGATTCAAGTAAGATAAACGTGAATGGTTCTTAGGTCATGACACTTGTGAAGAAGTTAGTATTTTAGAAGGAGTTGTATCGTATTTCATCTGGTGGGGAGCCGAACTTGTAGTAGTTGCAACCGTACGTGTACCCTGTAGCCTTCGTCCAAAAATTTAAATATTTAATATTTATGTTTGCCTAAGCCACGTCAGTATTTTTGTTAGAGACACGTTTCTCTTAGCAGGGTTGTGATGCGACAACAATGTAGGCTTACACAGATTATAATTTTTAATTCACTCCTTTTTATTAATTCTTGACACGATTTTAATAACACTTCACTGATATAGAGAGCTGTGAGATTCTTTTTATTAATTAATTACACCTTTTAGCATGTAAACTTATTTTTCGTCTCACACGAATACATATTATATTTCTTGAGGACACTTTTTGCGTCTGGTTAGTAACGCTGTCGGCAGGCAACTGACTTCTGAATTTGTAAATGTTTCTCCTTTTCAGTTGCTGATTGGCTAATCCTACTCCAATAGAATACCTTCATTTAACTAAAGCTTTTTCTGGTTGTTGATTGGCTATTTTATAAACTGTCACTAAAATTACATTATTGCTTCTAAGAATCAGAAGTAGTATTGTTAAACTTTCAAATTCATTATTGCCTCAAGATTACCTCATTGTTACCTCATTGTTAGCATTGTTATCGAGATTTCACCTGAAATACATCTTTTGGGCACCCTGAATCCTAAACAAGCATTGTCAGAAAAATATCCGCACATGTGTGTTGTGTGTGTGTGTGTGTGTGTGTGTGTGTGTGTGTGTGTGTGTGTGTGTGTATGGTGTGAACTCGGTATCAAATTTTTGGGTGGAATGCAGTACTTCTATTTTATATAGGTATGTAGTATAGAGAGTAATTAGTGCTGTGCTCGAAAATAATTGCATACTATGCTAAACCCATTGATTTTATGAAATAGATGCAGAGGAAATATCTCTCCATCTGTCCACAGTCTTAAAGAAGGCATTAGAACACAAGTACATGATGGAATTCCGACACAAAGTGCTGAGCAGATATTTCATTCAATGTGCCATACTATGAAGAAATCGACGCTAGCCGTTACAGATTGGTTGGAGATAGAGAGTGGGTGCCCATATCGAAGCATCAGAATAATGGGTGGTTGCGAGAATTAACCTCCCTATCCCCCGTACAAAGTTCCCAGAAGCTGTTGCAGCTAGATATAAACGAATGTACTGGCGAAAAGTGAGTGGGTGAGTTTGTTATTGGGTCGAGCGACTTACCCAGCGAATTCTCTGTGTGACTAGAGCGAGAGAAAAGGAGCCCTGTGCCCGACACAGCAGAGAAGTTGAGTCTTGTGCTCGACAGCTAGTGAGGATCCAGAACAGAGAAGACGAGTCGTGTGCTCGACAGTTAGCGAGCGGAAGAGGGGAGTCCTATGTTCGACAGTTATTGAGCATCAGGAGATAAAAGAGGAGTCGTGTGCTCGACAGTTAGCGAGCAAGCGGAAGAGAGGAGTCCTATGTTCGACAGTTATGGAGCATCAGGAGAGAAAAGACGAGTTGTGTGCTCGATAGTTAGCGAGCAAGCGGAAGAGAGGAGTCCTATGTTTGACAGTTATTGAGCATCCGGAGAGAAGACGAGTCGTGTGCTCGACAGTTAGCGAGCGAGTGGAAGAGAGGAGTTCTATGTTCGACAGTTATTGAGCACCAGGAGAGAAAAGAAGAGTCGTGTGCTCGACAGTTAGCGAGCGAGTGGAAGAGAGGAGTTCTATGTTCGACAGTTATTGAGCACCAGGAGAGAAAAGAGGAGTCGTGTGCTCGACAGTTAGCGAGCGAGCGAAAGAGAGGAGTCCTATGTTCGACAGTTATTGAGCATCCGGAAGAGAAAAGAGGAGTCCTGTTTGCGACACTTCAGTGAGTGAAGCTGATGGAGAAAGACGCTGATTCCTGCGTAATTCATTACACCGCTACGCGCAAGGAAAAGTGAAGTGACAGTAAAAATTAATTAGATCACAATATGGAATCGCCATTTAAGCTAAAGACATCGACATCCCTTCTTTCCTATTTACTTGGATTACGAGTTTTAAGCCAAAAGCGAAAACATGATTTGTTAATAAACCTTTTAGACAGCATGCCCTAAAAGCAGAACTTCTAACGCAGTGCACACGAGCTAAAAACTTTAGATAATCACACTAGTACGATAATCTTCATTGTGACCAACTTTGATTACAAATCTAATCACATGTCACTTTGTATTTGGACATGTTTAATAACTCGACTTGGTTTGATTAGGTTTTACTTTTCATTATGTCGTTTTACATGTTTAATTTCTCATGGGGCTTGCATTATCTATTCACAATACAAACCGTCATACTTCAATTTATCCCTATACGTTATATTGGCTGTCTTCTGCTTTCTTTTTATCTAGTATAACACACATAAAGATTAAATGGCAGAAATTATGAAGAAACTGAAATGGAAGTGAAATTACAGAAGCAGCTGTAGGGAAAACATGTTGAAAATAATTTCGCTGAAAATTACTGCTATCAACTGTTGAATCAACAGAACATCTCGCTTTTTACTTTCTCTACTACGTATAGTAAGTAGGGGAAGTATTGTATTCCACCCAAAAATTCGATACCGAGATATCACCGGAAATACATGTTTTGAGGCGCCCTGAACCCAAAAAAATTTAGAAAAAGGAATGTGTGGACGTGTCTATGAACAGCATAACTCTAAAACGAAAAGTCCGATAAATACCAAACTTAGTATTTAGCTTCAGCATCTTTCAAAGATGCGACACGAAGATTTTCAAGGAAATCTTCCACCCTAAACTACCCTTTACATTGAACATTTTTCGAAAATGTTGAGTCTTTCATAAATGGCTCTAACTATTTTGATTAAAATATTGACATGTTTAAGATATTTTATGGCAAATAAAATGCATATCTTGAATTTTCTGGGAATGCCCCCAAAAGTCGTCTTCATTCTGAATGAATGTTACACAACTGATAATCCATAAGAGATAGTTAAAATTGCTTTATACAAAAAATTTAGATCTTGTTAAAGTACACAATTTGTCATATACATGTTTTATGTCTAGTGAACCATTTCAGAGATATTCCTTGTTATTTTGTCGCGGTAATTTTCGTGTTATCTTATTTGCTGAGCGCCAGCTATTGTTTTACATTTTGAATTTTGAGTTCTTTGTCCTCCGGCTAGCTATTATTACTCAGTCGAGCAAATCTCTTAAACAGGGTGTGTAAACGGAAAGGAGTTGTTACTAGAAGATAACACTGATAAAAAAATTTGTTTTTACACTTTTATTGGCGTCACACTTAATTAATTTCACAGATTTACTCTTGATACACGCCTGACTGAAACTGTTATATTTTCGAATGTAACTATAATCACTCATTTGCCGCACATTATTAATTCGCGTATTTCACATTTTTGTAACTAACTTATGACGCGAGAGATTCTGTAGAATTCGCGACGTGTAACCCGTGAATGATTCTGTTGAACTGTGCGACGTGTAACCCGTGAATGATTCTGTTGGACTGCGCGTTACCCGTCTCTGGCTTCAGAATTTATACTCCCTCACCCCGATATGCCTAAACATTATAACAGAGCTGCTATTGGTTAATAAAGCGCGGCAACATTAGCGTCTATTTTTTTATCCAATCAAAATTACGAACACATATGCTCTAGGGAAAATATTCCCTCCATTTCTAAAGAAAAGCGCGCTACTCTGACGTCATTTGTTTGCCTCTTATAATTGATAAACAACTCACCCCCTCGCTCATTGTTACCCGCTCCTATTGCCAGTTTCAGTGAGGCCGTGTAAACTTATTTCCTAACAATGCTTATAATTAACAAACATCCCAAATCATTGTCATACAATAATGTTAATTTACACTACAATCACTCTGGCATTCACAGTGTTGTGATATAAAATACTGCCTCAATTTGTTTGAATTTTCCAATACTATTGCTGAGAGAATAAGCGTTTGTGAAAACAGTTTGTACAAAAGTAGAGTAAGCCATGTGAGTGGAACACATCATATTTTGTTTAAAGATATTATTTTAGAATCTGTTTTTATTTGGAGGTACGCCATTATTTGCGACTAGAATTCCACTGAAAACGTGTTTTCCCACTATTCTAATCTCCTGGGTGCGCATTATGTCTTGCGGCATTTATTCTCGTGCCTTTGCACGAATCTGGAATATTTTTTCTTGATAACTGTATAGATTAGTTACACGCAAAGAACCTTTCTCCGTAACTCTCATTATGCAGTTGAACCTATATCAGTGCCTCTCTAGTGTTTTTATTCCTTCCAGAAGCTTCGATCCGTTGACAACTTGGTTGTTTTCGTCACGTAGAAGAATGGTTAAGCTCATTAATTCTTCATGGCCTTGTAAATAAAACCATGCTTCCTCCGTAAAAAAAAGGTGTTACATTCACTGACGTATCTACAAATTCTTCCAAAAACTATTGTTAGAAATCTTATTCTTGTATCTACTTGACGTTAATCGAGATAAATATTCACAGAAATTGTCTTATTATATATTTGCTTGTATGTAAAGGTGATTTGAGGGGAATATGGTAGCTTAAAGCCATAGTCAAATCTTTTAAGAGCTGGTTGCTATGTGGAGCATTCCATTCTCTTTGTATGTCCAGGACATAAAAAAACTGTGATACGTTACCAAACTTCGTATTTAGGTACGTATCTTCCAGAGAAGAAGGTGTTCAAGAAAATCGCCCCACCCCAGATTATCCTTTACATGGAACATTTTTCGAAGATTTTAATTTTCTCAAAAATGGCTCTAACCATTTTGATTAAAATATCATATGTTTAAGATATTTTCATGACAAATAAAATGTATATCTTGAATTTTCTGGGAATGTCTGCAAAAGTATTCTTCATTTTGAACGACTTTTGCATAACTGGTAAACCAAAAGAAACAGACAAAATTTTACTACACAAAAAATGTAGATGGCGTTAAAATAAACAATTTATGTCATATACATTTTTTTTGTTGAGTGAACCATTTTCGAGATATTGCTTGTTATTCCCTTAAATTTTCCAATACTTATACTTTTTCTCAAATGGGAATTCGTTATTAATTTTTTTATGTCCTGTACATACAAACAGAATGGAATGCTCCACATAGCAACCCGTTCTTAAAACATTTGACTATCGCTTAAAGCCTACCATATTCCCCTTGCACCTACAAGAAAATTAGCAATGAGATTACCATCTCGATTAACATGAAGCATATGGTGAATAAGCGTTTGTAAAAATAGTTTGTACATGAGTAGAAAAAGTCAAGTGAGTGTAACACATCAGATTTTTTAGAATCGTACTGAAAATCAGAACACTAATAATGTTGATGTTAAAGCGTAAAGAATATTCTCATTTGCCTTCCTTCAGTGATTTTCCATGTTACCAGTAAACGATAGCCGAGTGCGGTTTCCGACACCTGTTAAAGCTATTTCGACGTCAGGGAAGCCATGAAATCGCTAAAGTACATACCTGCAGTTCTGTTTTTATAGGAATTCAAACAAAAAAAAATGGAATGTCTAAGCGTTTTTGCCTAAAGGAGTTTTCAACAAACAAGGAAGCACGCAACATTTAGAGCGCATGCGTGTATACGTGCGTGACAGAAGCGTCGCATTGCTGTAATTCGTATACCAGTGTTTCTATAGCAACATTAGTGCCTTGGTTATCATGCCGAGACCGAGCGGCATGGCTCAGTGTGGACCGTATTCGTGAGGTCCCGCGTTGATCCCAGGCGAACGCCCTTTCTGAACTATGGGTTTTTCGGGGTTTCCCCGGGGTCTAATTCTGGGATGGTTTCTTCTCTACCAGGATTTCCTTTCCCCTCATTTCCATTTCATTCCGTTTCCATCTTTCAGGTGTGCTTCTGGGTCTTGTGGTGTATGGCAGTGCCGGAGAGATAAGGCGGAAAGAGGACATCAGAGGGCTGCTCGACTGCTGGGTCGTTCATCGCCCTCTTTCGGCGGCTTCGGCGGTGGCACACATGTCTGCGAGTTTGGAAATGGTAGGGACTTCCGCGCGTTTCTGTGGCCTGTCCTCTTATGGCCTGTAGCCTCCTGTGTAGTTCCTGTGGAAGGTGGGAGGCACAATAGATCTCTGTAGTTGCAGTAGGTATCCCCCCCCCTCCGTTGAACAACCTATACTTTTCACCTATATAAGAAGAGAATATACATGCCGTTTGTGAAAATTGCAACGCCAAGAAGGAAAAGCATGGCTTCAATGAGTTTAATATCGCAGGTTAGGTACATGACAAGTAACAAATGATAAACTTTTCAGCTCTAAACATGATCTTTGAGTCTTAATATTCAGTATTTGGTATGGCCTCCATACGCTGCCATTAGAGCTGCTATACGACGTGGTATTGAATTAAAACGGTTCTGAATAAGTTCCTGAGGGATTTCCCTCCAGGCAGTTTGTATTCGAGCCCACAAATCCGTGACACTGGTTACTGGAGGACCGTGACGCACCAGGTGCCGACCAACCATATCCCAGACATGTCAGGCGAACGTGCAGGCCAGGGAAGCAATGGTACCCGTCGCTCTTCGAAGAAGGCTTGTACATTCCTCGCTATATGTGGCCGGGCATTGTCCTGTTGAAATGTGGCCTGTGGAGATGCCTGAAGCAGGGAGAGTACCTCAGGCTCTACAACCACCGTTAGGTACCGGCTGCTGTTCAAAGTGCCCTCAAGAGGCGAGATCGGTTGTTGTAACCAATGGCGCCCCAAGTCATCACACCAGGTGTTTGTCCGCTATGCTGCTCAACAATGCAACCCTTCAGGTTGCGCTCACCACGGTACCACCGGACACGTATACGGCCATCACTGTAGGACACGTTGAAGCGGGATTCGCCCGAAAAGACTACATTTTGCCATTTGTTCACGTGTCCATTGCAGTCGGAGGTGCTTGTGGTTTCTGGACAATGGAAGCCGACGTAATGGCATGCATGCAACCAGTCCAACCTGCAGCAGACGGCGACGAATCGTTGATGCAGTGCTCCAGCGTCGAGCCAACACTGTGGATGATGCTGTACGGTCCGTTATGGCCATGCAGATAAGATGGCGGTCATGTTCCGTCTTCGCTGCGTACGACCTTCATCTATTCACTGCTTCCACCATGCATCACTGTCGTAGCAGCATGCCCTGTACGATCCGAAATGTCACGGTATGACAAACCCGCTTCCCGGAGACCAATCATTCTGCCCCGTTTGAACTCACATGCCGATATGGCTCTCTTTGACGTCGACGAGGATACTGGCACTCACTTTATTGTTTCCACCTTGTTTGACAGTTCTGCACTGACTACACTGGAAGCAACACTGACCTTGTCGGACTGACACGAGAGGGTTCTGCTTGGCCTACGTGTACCCCATCTCTCTGCAAACCTAATCACTTAATGCTTGCACACTCTTCTACACTTCCACCAAGTTTGGAGTTATTCGGGAAATTCTTTCTTGGTGTTGCAATTTTCACAAACGGCAGTGTATGTATTGTATACCACTCAGAATTTTGGTATTCAAAATACACGAATATACAGTTTTGAGGTTCCCTGAATTAAAAAAAAAGAATATTTTAGGAAAAGCTCTGCATATGTCTTTCCATCTATCCGTCTGTGAAACATAGAACACAAAATTCAGAAGTGGATTAAATTCGATATCGAGCTTTCGACAGAATTACATTCTTAGAGATTCGCTGAATAAAAAAAAAATAAATACAAAATAGCCGTGTGTGTGCGTGTGTGTTTCTCTGTGAAACACAGAAGGTAAAAACCAAACGTCGGGTTGAATACTTGGATTAAGTTCAGCGCCTTCAAAGGATACGACTCGAAGATATTTAAAATCAATAGTGTCTACCATTTCTCAGTAGGAAGTGACGAAGTGAACTACACAGGAGGTTACAGACCGTAAGCAGATAGGGCACAGAGAAGCGCGGAAGTCACTAACACTTCCAAGCTCGCACCTCCGGAGCCACAGAGAGGGAGCGATGAACGACCTATTATGACACTTCGAGAGTCATTGAATGCTGTGCATGAAAATCTCAAGCACGCAAATAAATTATTATTATTACTATTACTGTACTAACAGAACCCACAACTCCGTTGCGTTTATTACGGAGATTCATCCCCTTCTGTCTCTCCTTCACTCTCTCCTCTCTTTCTCTTCTCTCTCTCTCTCTCTCTCTCTCTGCTTTCTGTCTCCCGTCCGTTACGCTTTTCTTCCCTCTGTGCAACAGAGAATTCCAATATCGTGCATATAGGCTCGTTATGGGACGCGTGCCAATAATAACAATGACGCAATACGGTATCCCAAGTTGCCGTAGCTTATAGAGAGAATATAAAACCATTTTGTGATATTCTTTTCTCTCAGCAACGAGGATACAAAAGCTTCTGTACATTATTAAATATTAATTCAAATCTGAATTTATAATTACTTACCATGCTGTGCTGTACTGATATCACAGTCCGTAACACTTGCTCACCTCTCTCCCAGGAAAGGAAAGCATATAAGTGTCAGTCTTGCTCATGAGTTCAACACGCCAGGTAATAATAAATGTAACACAGGGAAGAAGCTAACGTCTCATTTACGGACATATGATGAGAAAGGTGTATTTTAGGAGTTGTATTGTATTTCAGCTGTTGGGGAGCCGAACTTGTAGTAGTTGCAACCGCACGTATAGTAAACAGTTTCCGGTAGCCTTCGCCCCAACTGTACTTTCAGGTGGCCTTTGCCCCAAGTTGAAAAAAATATTAACTTTGTAATTTGACTGTTTCCTTAAATATTATATATTTATGTTTGCCTCGGCTGCTTCAGTATTATTGTTAGAGACACGTTTCTCTTAGCAGGGTTGTGGTACGACTAAGAATGTAGGCTTACACAGATTATAATTGTATTGTATTCCACCCAAAAATTCGATACCGAGATTTCACCGGAAATACATGTTTTGAGACCCCCTGAATTCAAAAAAAGCGTTTTTAGAAACATGTCCGTGTGTGTGTCTGTGTCTGTGAACAGCATAACTCAGAAACGAACAGTCGGATAAACACCAAACTTGGTATTTAGGTTCAGTATCTTCCACAGATGCGACACGAAGGTTTTCAAGAAAATCCCCCACCCCAGATTACCCTTTACATGGTACATTTTTCGAAAATTTTAATTTTCTCAGAAATGGCTTTAACGATTTTGATTAAAATATCATATGTTTAACATAGTTTCATGACAAATGAAATATGTATCTCGAATTTTCTGGGAGTGTCTCCAAAAGTATTCTTCATTGTGAACGACGTTTGCATAACTGGTAAACCATAAGAGATAGACAAAATTTTACTACACAAAAAATGTAGATCGCGTTAAAATACACAATTATGTCATACGTTTTTTTTTTGAGTGAAGCATTTTCGAGATATTGCTTGTTATTCCCTTAAATTTTCCAATACTTATACTTTTTCTCAAATGGGAATTCGTTATTCATTTTTTTTATGTCCTGGACATACAAAGAGAATGGGATGCGCCACATAGCAACCAGCTCTTAAAATATTTGACTATTGCTTAAATACTACCATATTCCCCTTGCACCTACAAGAAAATTAGCAATAAAATTAACATCTCGATTAACATGAAGCATATGGAGAAAAAGCGTTTGTAAAAATAGTTTGTATAAGAGTAGAGAAAGGCATGTGAGTGTAACACATCAGATTTTTTTATCATATTAATGTAACCCTAAAGGTGCGTTAGAATTAAATGATTTTTCATTAGTGCATTATTCATAATAGGCATGTGCAGGAATATCTTCGCCTTGGTGGTCGAATTCATGTAAGGGCCTCTCAGTCCCAAGTTCTACCTGCAATGAACCATCTTTTCTTAATATTATCTCTGTACGTCAAAAAGACAAACAAAAAACCTTCCGTCTCTGGAAAATATTCAGAAAACACCCTTCTAGCCTCATATGCATTTTGGTGCGTCTCCACACAGCTCGTAATCATATTAGTGTGTGTTCGTTATTGGTGAACGTTATATTTTTGTCTGAATGACTTGCTCGAACTGCAAGATGGCGACCACGCGACTTATCAGTACGAAAACACCATGTAAACATCTGCAGACAGCATCACTACCTCAGCGACCCTTCACTTTGTACCTGCGCTGCCCCTTTGAACAACAATGACGCAGTAACTTCTTTTGCACCTGTGTATGCGGGAAACATAAAACTGCGAAGGATAGCTTATATACGAGGGCAGTCCCAGAAGTACCCGACCTGATGTATACATAGCGGTTGTTGTTTCAAACAAATCACTATGGTAGAAAGTATCACACTTATAAAGCTTAAGTTTGAAGATGCTACGTTGTTTAGTAATTGTTTGGCAGTCATTAATA
Source organism: Deroplatys truncata (assembly GCA_030765065.1). NCBI lineage: Eukaryota > Metazoa > Arthropoda > Insecta > Mantodea > Mantidae > Deroplatys > Deroplatys truncata. The sequence goes on along the minus strand of CM060989.1, from coordinate 64,506,537 downwards.
GTGAACGCTTTCATCGAATTTGTACACATGGATAAAACTGACGTCGGCTGAAAGTGCGCGAGCTAGCAGACATTGTAGACATTTCAAAAGGTACTGTTTATCTAATACTACCTGAAAATTTAGACATGAGAAAGCTGTGCGTAAAATAGGTGCCGCGTTTACTCACAATGGAGCAAAAGCAGCGTCGTGAGTATGTTTCAGTCGAGTGTTTGGCGATGTTTCGCTGCAAAAAAGCCGAGTTTTTGCGTCGATTCATAACCATGGATGAAACATGGGTCCATCACTCCACACCTGAGACCAAGGAACAGTCAAAACAGTGGATTAAAAAGGGAGAATCAGCTCCAAAAAAGGCGAAATACTTCCATCTGCAGGCAAGTTCATGGTGTCAGTTTTTTGGGATGCGCGTGGGATAATTTTCATTGATTATCTTCAAAAAGCAAAAGCAATCGATGGCGAGTATTACGCAAACTTATTGCAGTGTTTGAATGATAAAATCAAGCAAAAATGGGCGCATTTAGCAGAAAAGAAAGTTTTGTTTCATCAAGACAATGCACCAGTTCACACATCCATTATCGCTATGGCCAAAATCAATGAGTTAATGTTCGAATTGCTTCCTGATGCACCCTATTCGCCAGACTTAGCCCCCTCTGATCATTTTCTGTTTCCAAAGTTGAAGAAATGGCTTGGTGGTAAAAGATTTGCCAACAATGAAGAGGTGGAGTTTGCAGTTGATGGTTATTTTGCAGAACTCGACGGTTCTCACTATAAACAGAGTATCGAAGCTATTGAACATCGCTGGGAAAAGTGTATCGAGCTGAAAGGAGACTACGTAGAGAAATAAAGATGCTTTTACCCCAAATTTTTTGTTTTCTTTGTTATGTAGGGTACTTCCGGGACAGCCCTCGTAGGTGTGTGTGTGTGTGTGTGTGTGTGTGTTTGTGTTTGTATCGGTCACATCTTTGGAAGTTACAGAGCTTAAATACCAAGTTTAGTATTTATCCTAATTTTCGTTCTTGAGTTATGCTGTTCACAGATACACAGACATACAGACACAACACAGACATTTTCCTAAAAATGGCTTTATTCAGGGGGTCTCAAAAGGTGTATTTCCACTGAAACCTGGATATCGAATTTTTGGGTGGAATACAATACTTCCCCCACTTACCATAGGTGAGCAATAAACAAAGTACTAAAACGTAATTGCAGAAAGTCATTGATTCACCTGCAGGTGCAGACGGCTGTGTTGAGTGAGGTTATTTTGAACTTGGGCTTGAGACTCCTGAAATATCCACGGTGGAATATTTAACATTGCGTGGGAGGTATTGGAGTTAATCTGTGTTTACGTAAACCGTAATGACGTCAATGCATTAGAGTGTATGCATACCGCATCTCTTCGCACCAGATTCCAATCTTATGCCAAGGAAGGGATGGTATGTTAGAATAGTGGAATGTGCTAGAATATAAAGCCCAACGGATCGTGGAGAGTTAGGTTGTATCGGTAAAATTATACCTTAGTTGTAGCTGTGAAATATTATTATTATTATTTATTCTCCACCTATTTCATTCATATTAATCGAGATAAACATTTGCTAATTTTTATTGCTAATTTTCTTGTATGAGCAAGGAGAATATGGTAGGCTTTAAGCGATAGTCAAATGTTCTAAGTGCTGGTTGCTATCTGGAACATTCCATTCTCTTTCCATGTCTAGGACATAAAAAAACAAATAACGAATTCCCGTTTGAGAAAAAGTATAAGTATTGGAAAATTCAAACAAATAACAAGGAATATGTTTCACTCCACACACAAAGAAAATGTATATGACATAAACTGTGTGTTTTAACGAGCTCTACATTTTCTATATTCTACCTAGAAACATTTTGTCTATCTCTTGCGGTTTACACGTTATGTAAAAGCCATTCAGACTGAAGAGGACTTTTTGCGGACATTACCAGAAAATTCATCATATACAATTTATTTGTCATGGAAATACCTTAAATATGTGATATTTTCATCACTCGTTAAAACTATTTTTTAGAAAGTAAAAATTCTCGAAAAGTGCTCCACGTAAAGTGTTGTCTGTCGTGGGGTATTTTTCTGAAAATCCTCGTGTCGCATCTTTGAAAGATACTGTGAGAAAGTCGGTTATTGCTTCACGTATGGAAAGCCAATTTGAAGTAATAGTTGTATTGTAGTTCAACTGTTGTGGTGCCAAACTTGATGAAGTAACTGCCCCACGTATGGTGGCCACGTTTGCGGGTGGCCTTCGCCCCAACGTTTAGGAATCAACTTTGTATTTTTTATGTTTCTTTAAATAATATATATGTGTGTTTGCCTCGGCTGCGTCAGTATAAATTTGTAGAAACATGTATCTCTTATCAGGGGGTGATGTAGCTAACACAAATTATAATTTTTACTTCACTCCTTTTATTAATCCTTCACACGATTAAATAACACTTTACTGATATAGAGAGCTGTGAGATTATGTATTAATTACTTGCACCTTTTAACACTTAAAATTTTAATCATTAATGAATTTTCGTCTCACACTGAATACGTATTAAACTTCTCGAGGACGCGTCTCGCGTCCGGTTAGGAACACTGTCTACTAGCAACTGACCTCTACCGCCTGAATTTGCAAATTTCATCTATTTCAAATCTCTGATTGACTAATCCTAATCCAATAGAATACTTTTATTTAACTTTTAGCCTTTCTAGTTTTTGATTGGCTATTTATAATCTGTTTTAAAATATTACATTATTGTTCCAAGAATAACTAGTAGCATTATTAAATTTTCCAATTCATTATTGCCTCAAGGTTACCTCATTGTTACCTCATTGTTAGCAACTTTCAGCTTCTTATCTCACAGCTCCTACATTATTAAATTACGTAATACATTCACGTAAGATTATTAAACATGTACACAATAATATAAACATAATACAATGACTGTTACATACATTTATTGTATTATATTATACATATATTCCTTTAAGGCAGGCTGTTACTATATTTTATATTATGTAATTAGACTGAAATCATTTAAGTGTTAAAAATACTGCCTCAACTGGACCTAAATACCAAGTTTGGTATTTATCCAACTTTTCATTTTTCAGCTATGTTGTTCACAGATACACACGGACCTTTCTCTAAAAAGGCTTTTTTTAATTCAGGGGGCCTCTAAACATGTATTTCCGATGAAATCGCGGTATCGAATTTTTGGATGGAATGCAATACTTACCCTGCTTACTCTACGTAGTAGAGGAAGCAAAAGGACGTAAAATATTCTAAGAGACCTAACAACTGGAAAAGACGAGTTAAAAATGTGATGCAAATTAATGTTTTATTAATTTTAGTTTTGATTACACATTTAAATAATGAATATAATGCTTGGTCTTAGGCATCAATATCATTACATCATCCTTTATTAAAACGGAATGTGTGTCATTTTCCACCAAAATTATGTTGATGTACATTAAAACATACGTATTGCTGTGAGAGATTGATGTACCTGATTTATCATGTAACACCGATAAGCTATTTTTACCTTCTCTACTACGTATAGTAAGTAGGGGAAGTATTGTATTCCACCCAAAAATTCGATACCGAGATTTCACCGGAAATACATGTTTTGAGACCCCCTGAATCCAAAAAAGGCATTTTTCGAAACATGTCCGTGTGTGTGTCTGTCTGTGTGTCTGTCTGTGAACAGCATAACTCAGAATCGAACAGTCGGATAAACACCAAACTTGGTATTTAGGTTCAGTATCTTCCAAGGATGCGACACGAAGGTTTTCAAGAAAATCCCCCCACCCCAGATTACCCTTTACATGGAAGATTTTTCGTAAATTTTAATTTTCTCAAAAATGGCTCTAACGATTTTGATTAAAATATCATATGTTTAAGATAGTTTTATGACAAATAAAATGTATATCTTGAATTTTCTGGGAATGTCTCCAAAAGTATTCTTCATTGAAAACGACTTTTGCATAACTGGTAAACCATAAGAGATAGACAAGAATTTACTACACAAAAAATGTAGATCGCGTTAAAATACACAATTTATGTCATATGCAGTTTTTTTGTTGAGTGAACCATTTTCGAGGTATTGCTTGTTATTATTTCCTTAAATTTTCCTTACTTTTTCTCAAATGGGAATTCGTTATTCATTTTTTTTAGTCTGGACATACAAAGAGAATAGAATGCGACACATAGCAACCAGCTCTTAAAAGATTTGACTATCGCTTAAAACCTACCATATTCCCCTTGCACCTACAAGAAAATTAGCAATAAGATTGACATCTCGATATCTCGATTAACATGAAGTATATGGAGAATAAGCGTTTGTAAAAATAGTTTGTACAAGAGTAGAGAAAGTCATGAGAGTGTAACACATCACATTTTTTAAAAATAGGGCTAAAAATTTTTGCTTAAGAAATATTTTGGCATTTTTTTTACATACTAGAAGAAATAGATGAAATATGCATATAACTTTGATTTATTTAAAATTAAATTTTCAGGTGGTTGGTTCTTGGAAGATCTTGTTAATCAAATAAAGATTTTAATGCTATGTTTTGTATGATATACAGGGTAGACCATTTAAGTTGACACTGTACAATATCTCCAAAACTAAGTGTTGTAGAAAGAAATGTCTTGAATAAAAGGTGCTTGAAATTATGGGGGAAAGTAAATGCCATTAGTCCTGTTTTATTTGGAGGACGTTATGATGGTCAGTTTAGAGTCAATTTAATTTTTTTAAATTGGGAACCTACATTTTCTAAACCGTTTTTTCATTAGAGGTTTATAAAAAGTTGTGTATTTTGTGATGAGGAACAAGGAAACCAAATAAAAAATGTTGGTTACCAATTACGAAACATAACTTGAACAACAAAAGACCATCCATGGATGGTCCAACAATTCATTGCGCTCTTCGTATACAGCAAATTCAGAATTGTCGTTGTTATTTACGTTGGTGTAAGAAGAATTGCAAAGTGATTTATACAAATGTTGTATAGTTTTTTATGAGGAGTGACAAAATAACATAAAAAATGTGATGTTACACTCACATGACTTTCTCTACTCTTGTACAAACTATTTTTACAAACGCTTATTCTCCATCTACTTCATGTTAATCGAAATATCGAGATGTTAATCTTATTGTTAATTTTCTTGTAGATGCAAGGGGAATTGGTAGGCTTTAAGCGATAGTCAAATGTTTTAAGAGGTGGTTGCTATGTGGAGTATTCCATTCTATTTGCATTACCAGGACAAAAAAAATGAATCACGAATTCCCATTTGAGAATAAGTATAAGTATTGGAAAATTTAAGGGAATAACAAGCAATATCTCGAAAACTGGTTCACTCAAAAAAAAATGTATATGACATAAATTGTGTATTTGAACGCGATCTACATTTTTTGTATAGTAAACTTTTGTCTATCCCTTATGGCTTACGAGCTATGCAAAAGTCGTTCACAATGAAGAATACTTTTGGAGACACTCCCAGAAAATTCGAGATATACAATTCATTTGCCATAAAAATGTCTTAAACTTATTGTGTTTTATTCAAAATCGTTAGAGCCATTTTTGAGAAAACTAAAATTTTCGAAAAATGTTCCACGTAAAGGGTAATCTGGGGTGGGGGAATTCTCTTGAAAACCTTCGTGTTGCATCTCCGGAAGATACTGAACCTAAATACCAAGTTTGGTGTTTATCCGACTGTTCGTTTCTGAGTTATGATGTTCACAGACTACACACACACACAGACACACACACACACACAGACATGTTTCCAAAAGAGCTTTTTTTTGGGATTCAGGGGGGCCTCAAAACACATATTTCCGGTGAAATCTCGGTATCGAATTTCCGGGTGGAATACAATACTTCCCCTACTTACTATACGTAGTAGAGAAAGTAAGAATGTAAATTGACCCTTAGCTAGAAAGTAAGTGTTTTTAAGAATAGTTTGTACAAGTATGAGTAGATGTTATGCGAATGCAACACAGCAAATTGTTTTTCTGCGAAATGTTGCAGAATCAGAGCTCAAAATGGCAGATGTAGTACTATTTTTAAAGTATATTTAAAATATAAGTATTGTGCCTATAATAATAAAATGTATATCAAATTAAAGAGGAAATTCCAATTAATAAGGCGATCCAAAGAAGTAACATTTTATCTCTTTTTACCATTAGCTTTCCCTGAAGTTCAAACCTGTAAGCTTACATAGCCAGTTTATACCGCAGGAATTCTTTGCACATGAAACTTCATAGGTTTACGGAACTAGATCCCTGAGGGGAAAAGGCGGACTGCCTCCTCAGAACAATGCCACTGGGGAGGGGGCCCCATCTGACCTTGGGTGCCGGGAGTCATGGCTGGACGAGTTTTGGCAGTGCGTCATTCCATCACCTACCTCATCTAACTGCAAAGTCATTCTTTGCTCTGAAATCAGTGATGGTTACAATTGCAAGACTTTGGTAAAACCCGTGAAACAAAGTGACTTTTCGTACTGTCAAAACGAATTAGGAGGTGACGTTCAAAAGCAGGCAAGGACATTACTGATCAAAGCTAATAAGTAGGGCTCAGAAGCTGAAGACCTATAAATTGCCTTCAAATGACCTATAAAAGTTCCTAAAATATACTAAAAGGGACTAAATGACTGTAAAAAGAACGCAAAAAATGTGATGCAAATAATTAATATTTAAAATAATTTTATTTTTAATTACGTATTTAAATAAATATAATGTTTGACATTAGGCATCAATATAATTACATTAGCCATTTGTAAAAGGGAATGTGTGTCATTTTCTCCAAATTTTGTTAATTATGGACTCTTGATTTGCTTAAAAATACAAAATTCTGGTTGTATGAAGTATACAGTGCGAAAAACTTTATGAAAAAATACTTCTTTCAGTCTATTTTGTTTTAGATTATCTTAATCTGCATTAAGTATTATTGTCTGTTTGAATTCAGAAAGAGCAGTAAAAGTGAACTCAGAAGAAGGTAAAGTTACAGAAAAAAAATCTAATGTTTACACTCGCATGACTCAATAGAAGAGTAAACTTTTGCAAGAGTAGTTTGTAGAACCCATTTACAAGCAAACGATAGTGAATAGAGAAAGCCATGTGAATGCATACGCATCAGAACTTCTTTTACGCCGTAAAGTCATAATGTGGTAAGAATAGTCACTTAAATATACGTTTAATGTTTTGTATTCTAATGTGTCTGGTGTTATAAATCATTTTATTTAATTTTAATTAGTGTAAAGTGAAGACATTTATCAGCAATTTTAATTATTTCCGGCAAATCTATCAGCAGTCGCAGAGCGCCATTGATTTGATAACGTCACGTATTAATTTGTTTAATTATTATGAACCCATTGCTGGCATATATCGGCTTTTTCTTTAATTAGCAGTTGGCTTGTCATCCTCGTGCATATAATAAAGCTGCATTACTACTGAACACTGATCTATACGAATGTTATAAAGAGAGAACTTTTTCTACGTAAGTATATACAGGTTTTTAATTTTTTTTTAATTATCGAGTGGAGGAGAAAATGGTTTAATCACTGACCTCAGCCCCGATGGGAGTCGGGACTGAGAGTGTGGGACTCACCAATAGACGGCACACCCACTAAAAACTCCTCCACCGGATGGAAAAGGAAAAGTGGAATGGCGTGGCTTTGTGCGGTCCCGCATAGCACCCGCGTTAGTACGTGAAAGATGGAAGCTGCCGCCCTCGGGCAGCTGTAGCCGGCTGTACTGGTTGTAGTCCTCGCAATCCTGCAAGTATCTGGCGACTCTCTCCGGGTTCGTCTTAATCCTGGGACCAAGAGATGAGACCCGGATGGCCTCTGTGATGGCTGTAAGTCTCGATGAGGTGCTGTCGAACTGCCCAGCCAGGAAAACCTGTTGGGCAACTGATGAGGTTTGAAGATCACTGATGAGTTCCTCCAGGGCTGTCAGCTTCGTCGTCATGTTCAGGAACTCCGCGTGGAGATCCTGAACGGCGTCATGTAGGCCCAGGACTTCCTCGACGATCGGCGTGAGTGATGGTGCAGGTGTCGGCGCTGGTGATGGTACTGATGTCTGCGCTGGTGTCAGTGGCTGTGGAGCGGTCACTGGCTGGCGGCGACGGCGATGCCTTCCTGCGGGGATGCAGGGGCAGAGCGCCTGGCCGGTGAAGTGAGATGACACTCCACAGGGCGCACAGTAGCGGCGTCGGCGGCGAAGATCGTGCTGGATGCACGAAGACGTGGTGCAGGCTGAACCACAATAGTGGCACCTGTGTTGTGCTCAGCAGGACGACTCCTCGTGCACGTAGGCACAACAGCGCCTGCAGGGTGCCTGGCGTTCTAGTCGGCTAACCTCGATTCGTAAGCACCGCCCTAAAACTGACTCCTTTAGCATTTTTTCTGTGGGGAAGGGTGAGAGGCACTATCTGCAAGAATGTACCAACTACACCAGCCGATATGAAACGACGTATTACTGCTGTCTGCTCTGAAATTTCCGCTGAAATGCTAGAACGTGTGCAGCAGTCTTTCCATAGCAGACTGGAAGCGTGTATCGAAGCTGTCGGTGGTCATTTTGAACACAACCTTTGAAGGGCTATGTTCTCTTTACTTGTAAGAATCCACAGAAGTATTGTAATTCCCTTTTGTAAGTAGGGGAAGTATTGTATTCCGCCCAAAAATTCGATACCGAGATTTCACCGGAAATACATATTTTGAGACCCCCTGAATCCAAAAAAAGCATTTTTGGAAACATGTCCGTGTGTGTGTGTCTGTAAACAGCATAGCTCAGAAACGAACAGTCGGATAAACACCAAACTTGGTATTTAGGTTCAGTATCTTCCAGAGATGCGACACGAAGGTTTTCAAGAAAATCCCCCACCCCACATTACCCTCAAAAATGTTTCTAACGATTTTGATTAAAATATCATGTTTAAAATACTGTCATGAGAAATGAAATGTATATCTCGATTTTTTTTGGGAATGTGTCCAAAAGTATTCTTCATTGTGAACGACTTCTGCCTAACTGGTAAACTATAAGAGATGGACAAAATTTTACTACACGAAACAAGTAGATCGCGTTAAAATACACAATTCATGTCATATACAGTTTTTATGTTGAGTGAACCGTTTTCGATATATTGCTTGTTATTCCCTTAAATTTTACAATAAAACTTTTTTCTCAAATTCGTTATTCATTTTTACTTTCTCTACTACGTATAGTAAGTAGGGGAAGTATTGCATTCCACCCAAAAATTCGATACCGAGATTTCACCGGAAATACATGTTTTGAGATCCCCTGAATCCAAAAAAAGCATTTTTGGAAACATGTCCGTGTGTGTCTGTGTGTGTGTGTGTGTGTGTGTGTGTGTCTGTGAACAGCATAACTCAGAAACGAACAGTCGGATAAACACCAAAATTGGTATTTTGGTTCAGTATCTTCCAGAGATGCGACACTAAGGTTTTCAAGAAAATCCCCCCACCCCAGACTACCCTTTACATGGAACATTTTTCGAAAATTTTAATTTTCTCAAAAATGGCTCTAACGATTTTGATTAAAATATCATATGTTTAAGATATTGTCATGAGAAATGAAATGTATATCTCGAATTTTCTGGGAATGTCTCCAAAAGTATTCTTCATTGTGAACGACTTTTGCATAACTGGTAAACCATAAGAGATAGACAAAAATTTACTACACACAAAATGTAGATCGCGTTAAAATACACAATTTATGTCATATACATTTCTTTTGTGGAGTGAACCATTTACGAGATATTGCTTGTTATTCCCTTAAATTTTCCAATACTTTGTTTTTCTCAAATTCGTTATTCATTTTTTTTATGTCCTGAACATGCAAAGAGAATGGAATGCGCCACATAGCAACCAGCGCTTAAAATACTTGACTATCGCTTAAAACCTACCATATTCCCCTTGCATCTACAAGTAAATTACCAATAAGATTGAGATCTCGATATCTCGAATTACATGAAACATATGGAGAATAAGCGTTTGTAAAAATGGTTTGTACAAGAGTAGGGAAAGTTATGTGAGTGCAACACATCAGATTTTTTTTTATTTCCTGGTAATGCAAAGAGAATGGAATACTCCACATAGCACCCGGAGAAAACTCGCCCACACGCCGCTTCGTCCACCACAAATCCCACATGTAGGTCCCTGGGATTGAACCCGGACCGCGTCGGTGGAAGGCGAGCGGTCTAACCACTCGGCCACGGCACCGCCATATACATAACAATAAGATTAACATCTCGATTAACATGAAGCATATGGAGAATAAACGTTTGTAAAAATAGTTTGTACAAGAGTAGAGAAAGTCATGGGAGTGTAACACATCAGTGTTTTGTTAGCTAGTAGTAAGCGTTTAAGGACACTTAGAGATTTGGGTTAAAAATAATTTTTCTTAAATCGATTATAAATGGTATAACGAGCATACGTATGCAATGTTTTTGTTATTTGGACCTTTAAAGGGCCTTTATTGTTCAGAGATGTTATAGTATGTAACAATGTGATAACATGTTTTATTTTTTAAACTTCAGGTGCATGTTTATCAAAATCTATTTAACTTAGAAGTTTGAATTTTTTTTGTAATTATACAGAATGCTTAGTTGCATTTAGTAGGTTAAAGATAACTGCCTATCGTAAGCTGTTATAAAAACTTGTAATAAAAAAATCTGATGTGTTACACTCACATGCTTTCTCTACTCTTGTACAAACCATTTTTACAAACGCTCATTCTCCATCTATTTCGTGTTAATCGAGATCAACCTTTGGAGAAACTTATTGCTAATATTCTTGTAGGTACAAGGGAATATGGTAGGCTTTAAATGATAGTCAAATCTTTTAAGAGCTGGTTGCTATGTGCAGCATTCTATTCTCTTTGTATGTCCAGGAAAAAAACAATAACAAATTCCCATTTGAGAAAAAGTGTGTATTGGAAAATTCAAACAAATAACAAGGAATATCACAAAAATGGTTCACTCGAAAAAAATGTATATAACATAAATTGTGTATTTTAACGAGATCTACATGTTTTGTGTTGTAAAATTTTGTGTATCTCTTACGGTTTACCAGTTATGCAAAATCATTCAGAATGAAGCGGACTTTGGGGACATTCCCAGAAAATGTATCATATTACATTTGCCATGAAAATATCTTAAACCTATAATATGATAATCAAAATCGTTGGAGACATTTTTAAGAAAATCAAAATTTTCGAAAATGTTTGCGTCGCATCTTTGTAAGATGCTGAACCTAGATACCAAAGTTGGTATTTATCAGACTTTTCGTTTTTGAGTGTGACTGTTTACAGTCACACTCACAAGGGCCTTTTTCTAAAAATGCTTTTTTTGGGGTTCAGGGCACCTCTAAACATGAATTTCCGGTTAAATCTCGGTATCGAATGGAATGCAATACTTCCCCTACTTACTGCACGTAGTAGAGAAAGTAAAAAAAATCTGATGTGTTACACTCACATGACTTTCTCTACTCTTGTACACACTATTTTTACATTCGCTTATTCTCCATATGCTTCATGTTAATCGAGATGTTAATCTTATTGCTAATTTTCTTGTAGATGCAAGGGGAATTGGTAAGCTTTAAACTATAGACAAATATTTTAAGAGCTGGTTGCTATGTGGAGTATTCCATTCTCTTTGCATTACCAGGACAAAAAAAAACTGAATAACAAATTTGAGAAAAAGTATAAGTATTGGAAAATTTAAGGGAATAACAAGCAATATCTCGAAAATGGTTCACTCAACAAAAAAAATGTATATGACATAAATTGTGTACTTTAACGCGAGCTACATTTGTCTTGAAAATATCTTAAACATATGATATTTTAATCAAAACCGTTGGAGACTTTTTGTGAAAATCACATTTGTGTCGTATCTTTGAAAGATGCTGAACCTAGATACCAAGGTTGGTATTTATCCGACTTTTCGTTTATGAGTTATGCTGTTCACACACACGGGTCTTTTTCTAAAAATGATTTTTTCATTCAGGGGGCCTCAAAACATGTATTTCCGGTTAAATCTCGGTATCGAATTTTTGGGTGGAATGCAATACTGATGTTTATTTTCAGAGAAATGTGCAGGAGTAAATGTTTTTAGAATTTTTTTTAGATATTTAAGTAGTTTAATAATTAAAATATTTAAGATTAGCTAAAAATTTTGATACCAGTCATTTTTAATGTGCAGTAAAAAGTTCATTGTCCTAGATGGTGTACTTCTACAGAAATCTGACTTTGTTTCATTTGCGAAAAAGCATAAAAATACCCTGAGATCTCTAGCGTTCTTATAATTCTAATATCTCTGTTTTGTGCTCTTCCGTGTTTTTGAGGAATAGACGAATTATTTAAGCACGAACGACTCCCGGTTGCCTGTAGAAGAAAGTTGGAATTGACTGCTTCGTTTCATTAAGATTCAACTGCGGTTCTCTCTGTGGAACATGTCCACGAGTTACAGGGCGTAATGAATGGAGCCACGTTATTGATAACTACGAACGGTTACACGTGAGACAATGGGCATCGTGAGACACAAGTATGAGGTTTGGTTTCCTGTCTTACATGACTCAACTTCTGAGTTCCGGTAGTTTCATCACGTCCTTATACAGTGGCTGGTGATCCAACGTGCTTGCATTTCATCTTCGTTTCTACTCTACATATATTTGTTACTGACTTAGGAGGTTCAACCAAGATTTATATTTCCTTTCAGTACTGAATTGTTCTCGATTTAAAGTACTCCTTTACAGTATTTTGGTTTCAAATTATACCGGGTGAGACTTCTCAACCTGCGGATAGCCTGTACAACGCCGGCAGGGAATAACTTCTCAACCTGCGGATTGAGAAGTTATTCTCTGCCGGCGTTGTACAGGCTATGCCGTAAACGCTGTCCACTGCATCGCGTCGTATCGTAATTATATAGGATGTAATGTAAAAGGTAAAGCTAAAGATACGAACTGACGGAGGGCACCCCCGGAAACCGGGGCAGAGTAGCCCGCCAGTCGTCCCTTGGGCTTCTACCAGTGACGCCCGGGAGGGAGGGTGGATAAGGGGAGAGACGCATCCGACGCCGCTGAGCAGTCCCCGCAGGAGGCCAGAGAAGAAACCTCTACAGAACTCACAGCCACCGCTCAGCCGCAACCGGCCGAACACCGTCCCCTGATCCTACAACCCTGAAACAGATGACAAGGAAGATGATGGGTATAGGAAATGAGAGCAAGGAGAGTCGTGGTAGAAGATGAACCACCCCGGCATTCGCCTGACGACCCGGGGAAATCACGAAGAATTCATGGGCCAGAGTGGGCGGTCGCCGTGGATCGAACCCAGGAAACTTAAATGCGGTCTGCAGACGCCGCCTGAGCCATATCAGTCAGTGGATGTAATATTACGTATCTAGACAATCAAAATTTAAATAATGAAGTAGGCAAATTCCAAAATAATTGTGTAATATTAGAACACTAAAAAGAAGAACAAGAAAATAAACTACCTTGTAATTTTATAAGATTCTAGCCCTAATATATGGTTGTGAGACATTGACTATAAATAAAAAAATCTTATGTGTTACACTCACATGACGTTCTCTACTCTTGTACAAACTATTTTTACAAACGGTTATTCTCCATATGCTTCATATTAATCAAGGTAGGCTTTAAGAGATAGTCAAATATTTTAAGCGCTGGTTGCTATGTGGCGCATTCCATTCTCTTTGCATGTCAAGGACATAAAAAAATGAATAACGAATTTCCATTTGAGAAAAAATATTATTGGAAAAGTTAAGGGAAAAACAAGCAATATCTCGAAAATGGTTCACTCAATAAAAAAAATGTACAGGAATAAATTGTGTATTTTAACGCGATCTAGATTTTTTGAGTAGTAAAAGTTTGTCTATCTCTTATGGTTTACCAGTTATGCAAAAGTCGTTCACAATGAAAAATACTTTTGGAGACATTCCCAGAAAATTCAAGATAAACATTTCATTTGTCATGAAAGTATCTTAAATATATGATATTTTAATCAAAATCGTTAGGGCCACTTTTGAGAAAATCAAAATTTTCCAAAAATGTTCCATGTAAAGGGTAATCTGGGGTGGGGGGATTTTCTTGAAAACCTTCGTGTCGCATCTCTGGAGGATACTGAACCTAATTACCAAGTTTGGTGTTTATCCGACTGTTCGTTTCTGAGTTATGCTGTTCACAGACACACACACACGGACATGTTTCCAAAAATGCATTTTTTATATCTATATATATATATATATATATATATATATATATACTTAAAGAGACATGATACTCATAGAAAATAGAAGAAATTTGGGGAAATAAGAGATTTTAGAAATGCAGTATATGATGAATAGTGAGAAGCTTGTACAGCCTTCAGACACCTGGTTGATGTCCCCACGTGGTTTATTGTTGCAGGTGGCGGCGGGGTAGCCTGACGAACCTCCCCACTCCAGGTTCAGACACGTGAGACGGCGTGGGGCATGCGCCTGGTCTGGTCTCGCAGACGACGTGCCGCAGCGTTGCAGCACAGCTCGGTCAGTGCTCGGGCTCCCTGGCGGTGACGACGCACCGTCCTGCAAGAAGCGTGTAATCTGCCTACTTCGTTGTTGTTGGTACGCAATGGCAAATGAAATGTCATTCCTCTTTACGTGACAGAATAGCCATGGCTTCGTCCAGACTCAAGGTGAAAAGGTGACGCATCTCTTTAAGTGATACGTGTTTATTCAGTGAAACACACCAGTAGTTGTGATTAGTGAATGTGCTGAGAGAGAGTGAAACCCATGTGTTGTTAGTGTTTTGGTGTATATGTGTGTTCAGCAATGGAGTACGGATAGAGGCAGTTATGATGACGGGATACAGCTACCCTCATTTCATCAGGGCCCTCTGGACGGACCCTGACAAAAGGACCTTGCAGGTGAGTGTCAAATATTCCATTTTTATAATCAGGTCTATCAAAATGTCCCACTCCCCAAATAATTTCTTTCGGGATGCCCAAATATCCCCGTTTTGTTTACTTTCTCAACTATGTATGGTAGCTAGGGTAAGTGTTGCATTCCACCCTATAATTCAATAGCGAGATTTCACCGGAAATACATGTTTTGAGGCCCCTGAATCAAAACAAAAAGCATTTTTAGAAAATCGTACGTGTGTGTCTATCTGTCTATGTCTGTGAACAGCTTAACTCAACAACGAAAAGTCGGATAAATACCAAAAGAAAAGATTTCAAGAAAATCTACCACCACAGACTAGCCTTTACACGGTACATTTTTCGAAAATTTCAATTTTCTCAAAAATGGCTCTTAATGATTTTGATTAAAATACCGTATGGTTCACTCAACAAAAAAAATGTATATGACATAAATTGTGTATTTTAACGCGATCTACATTTTTTGTGTAGTAAAATTTTGTCTATCTCTTATGGTTTACCAGTCATGCAAAAGTCGTTCACAATAAAGAATTCTTTTGGATACATTCCCAGAAAATTGAAGATTTACATTTTATTTGTCATAAAAATATCTTAAACATATGATATTTTAATAAAAATCGTTAGAGCCATTTTTGAGAAAATTAAAATTTTCGAAAAATGTTCCATGTAAAAGGTAATCTGGGGTGGGGGGATTTCCTTGAAAACATTCGTGTCGCATCTCTGGAAGATACTGAACCTAAATACCAAGTTTGGCGTTTATCCGACTGTTCGTTTCTGAGTTATGTTGTTCACAGACAGACACACACGGACATGTTTCCAAAAATGCTTTGTTTTGGATTCAGGGGGCCTCAAAACATATATTTCCGGTGAAATCTCGGTATCGAATTTTGGGTGGAATACAATACTTCCCCTACTTACTATACGTAGAGAAAGTAATAAGCTCTAGTAAGAATAGTTGTGTACCCACTAATAAAGATAGAGGGTAGAGAAAGTCATGTGAATATATGACATCATACTTTTTTTAAATGTAAAATCAGACGAAAGCAAAATGCTTGAACTCAACAAATCTTACAAGTATGTGCCAGGAATGAATCTGTTTTGAAAGATTCTTAATTAATAGCTTTTCATTTATGTACGTGGCAGAATTATTTGTTTCCTAAGAAATTAAGAAACTCGCAAATAGAAATAATTTTGTTTCCATTTGTATCTCTGTTCCTATATTGATCACTCTTATAAATATTTGTAATTTTATATTAAGATTTAAAATCACAATATCTGTAAATTCCAGCCATAATTACAATAGGAAGCGGTAATTATCTAAACTTCCATCTGTTCCTTGTTTTTTTCCAAATGTCCCAAGTTTTTAATAAGAATTTTGTAAAAGTTCCCCTTTTTAATGCAAACCTTATAAGAACCTTATATAGCACCCATATTGGCAAGCAGGTTATCAGTGCATTAATTCAAGGATAAAGCCCCATGTTCAGGGGCGTATATAGAAATTTATTCAGTGAGCCAATTTGAAGAAGTTTTGTATTCTAGTTCAACTGCTGGGGAGCCGAACTTAAAGTAGTAGCAACCGCACGTATAGTAAAAAGTTTCTGGTAGCCTTCGCCCCAAATGTACTTTCCGGGTGCCTTTGCCCCAAATGTATTAAAAAAAATTAACTTTGTAATTTTTACTGTTTCTTTAAATATTACACATTTATGTTTGCCTCGGCTGCGTCAGTATTTATTTTTAGAGACATGTTTCTCTTTGCAGGGATGTGGTGCGTCTGAAGAATGTAGGCATACACGGATTATAATTTTACTTCACTCCTTTTATTAATGCTTTACACGATTTAAATAACACTTCACTGATATAGAGAGCTGTGAGATTCTTTTATTAATTACTTGCACTTTTTAACACGCAAACTATTTTTGTCTCACACAAAATACGTATTAAATTTCTCGAGCACACATCTCGCGTCAGGAACACTGTCTTCAACCAACACGTCCAGTTATGAGCACTGTCTACAAGCAACTGACTTGATTTCTAGCGCCTAAATTTGTAAATTTCTGTATTTCAAGTCTCTGATTGGCTATTCCTAATCCAATAGAATACTTTTATTTAGCTTAAGCTTTTTTTCTGATTGTTGATTGTGTGTTTTATAAACTGTCACAAAAATTACATTATTGTTGCGCCAAGAATGACTAGTAGTATTATTAAACTTTCAAATTCATTATTGCCTCAAGGTTACCTCATTCTTAGCAACTTTTAGCCTATTATTCTCACAGCTCCTACATTATTAAATTACGTAATACATGCACATAACATTATTGAACATGTATGCAATAATATAAAAATACACATATTGCTTTAAGGCAGGCTGTTATTGAATTTATATATTATATAATTTGACAGAAATCATTTAAGTTTTAAAAATATTGTCCCATCAGGAGGGGGCGAAGGTGACTGCATACATTTGGAGCATTTGTAAATGAGGCACAGCAATAATTCAATTATATATACATACCGTTCTCAAGAGTTATTATTTCAAATAAGTATACTCTTGGATTATGAGGCAGAAATCTCCACTTACTGTGTGACTTACTGATTCCTACAAAGTAGATTTTTACTTTTCTACCACGTACATAGTAGGTAGAGAATGTATTGCATTCCACTCAAAAATTCTATACCGAGATTTCACTGGAAATTCATGTTTTGAGCCCCCTCAATCGAGAAAAAAAACTTTTTAGAAAAAGGTCTGTGTGTGCGTGCACGCGCACGTGCGTGCGCTAGCCTGTGCCTGTAAACAACATAACTCAGAAACAAAAAGTCCGATAAACACCAAACTTGGTAGTTAAATTCAGTTCATTCATACGTGTGACACAAGATATTCAAGAAAATCTCCCACCCCAAACTACCCTTTATATGGAAGATGTTTCGAAAAGTTTAATTTTCTAAAAAATGGCTCTAACAGTTTTAATCAAAATAACATAATAAATACATTTACATGACGAATAAAATGTAAATCTTGAGTTTTCTGGGAATAGTCTGTGAAGTGCTCTTCATTCGGAAGGAATTTTTATAATCTTGTCTAACTGGTAAACGTTAAGCGATAGAACGTTGAAGAAGTTTAACTTTAGGTGTTGTATCGTATTTCGACTGTTGGGGAGCCAAACTTGAAGTAGTTGCAACCGCACGTATGTAAAAAGTTCCGGTAGCCTTCGCCCCAAAATGTTTAAAACATATCAGCTTTGTAATTTTGACTGTTTCTTTATATATTATATATTTATGTTTGCCTCGGCTGCGTCAGTATTTATATTTTTTTTAGAAACATGAATGTCTTAGCAGGGAGTGGTGCTACTGAAGAATGTAAGCTTACACAGATTTTAAGCTTTTCTTCACTCCATTTATTTATGCTTGACACGATTTAAATAACACTTCACTGATATAGAGAGAGATGTGAGATTTTTTTTATTAATTATTTGCACTTTTTAACACGTAAACTATTTTCGTCTCACACTGAATACGTATTAAATTACTCAAGGACGCATCTCGCGTCCGGTTAGGAACGCTGTCTATAAGCAACTGGCAACTGAATTTTGTAAATTTTGCTCCATTTTAGTTGCTGATTGGCTAATCCTAGTCCTATAGAATACCTTCATTTAACTAAAGCTTTTTCTGGTTGTTGATTGACTATTTTATAAACTGTCACAAAAATTACATTATTGTTGCTCCAAGAATTACCAGTAGCATTTAAAGTTTCTAATTCATTATTGCCTCAAGGTTACCTCATTGTTACCTCATTGTTAGCAACATTTAACCTATTAATACATTCACATAACATTGTATACAATAATATAAACATATACAATGACTATAATATACACATTTATATATTGTTACATACACATATTGCTTTAAGGCGGGCTGTTATTGAATTTATATATTATATACTTATACTAAAATCATTTAAGTATTAAAAATATTGCCTCAACGTACCTCATGTAGAATTCTTTAAAACGCATAATTGATTTCAAATATCTTTTTTGTGGCATCAGCCATTTTCGATATGTCCGTTAATATTGATTTTAATTGTTCAGTGTTTTGTACGTTTTTTTACTTGTTTCTGGCGACGCCATATTCGACCATCTAGAATGGATTTTTACAACAGTTACATTCAAAGGTTTCAATTTTTTTTCTGCAACTACCAGAAGAGTGGAAGAATTTCTATATGACACTTTTGTGTATTAATATTCAAATGATTAGGTAATATTTTAATTCTTTTTAAAACTATAATTAATGCATCGTGTGCAACACCTGATTAATTAGTATATCAAGGGCTGGTTTCACCAACAAATGCTAAATTTTAACAGAATGTTAAACTGATTTAGCACTGAAGTTAAAGAAACTCTGTTTCATCAAGTAATGTTAACTTTAACAACGTGTTAAAGTTGGTGTTAAGTTAACATAGCCGTACTCCTGTGTTAAAGCGTTTAACAAATGTTGGAAGTTGGAAAATAGCTGCCGCAAACCAAGCTGTTGATGTGAGTTTGCCACAGTTGGCATTGTTCAATGACATTCCTAATAGAAGAACAATCGTACGTCATAATAAATTTGAAACCCTGCAAAAGGAGGAATTTTTAAAGCGATATGGACTGTCCAAGGGGTCATGAGCATGGTTTTATGGGAAATACGAGAGGTTATAATACTACGAAGAGAAGCAGTCCCCTTTCTCCTATGCTACAAGGGTTAATTATTTACTTGCTGGGTGATAAGGTTGGTATTTCCAAAGCTACCGTTTGTGGGTTTATCCGGAAGGTTTCCAAAGCAACTGCTAAAAGAAGCAAACAGTATTTTTTGCGGTCTGCATGATTAATTAGCGATAACACATTTTCGTCCACTTCAGCTTCAATGCAGTGTCCATTGCCAGTTTTAAACTGTCTTAAACGCTCTTCGCAGCTAACGTTTCTGGTGTTGCACTTTGTTAGCATAAAATTGCCGTAGTTGCTTACTGGACTAAGAGAAACAAGTTCATTCCAATTAAACTACCCGTGGATTTTGTCGCTGGCTGCAAACTTATGCTTTAATGTAAGACCGTCGGCCTTTTCGCACTTGATAATACGCCTGTACTTATTAACCAGATGTTAATTAACGCGTTTCAAACGGTGAAACTTTATTTCAGTTGACATCACGACCCTAACCTCAAACCACCGGGAACATCACATGAATGTAAATAGTTGTCGGCTACTGACACAGAGAGTGCGGCGATACGTAGACAAAAGTGCATCGGAGTACGTTCAGAAGCAGTGTATTTCGGCCACCGCCTTCGCTGGCGTTCGCAGCTGTCTTTGACGTTAACAAAATGTTAGCTAACAATTTGCTGTAAAAGCTTGATGAAACGTAAACTTTTTAACATCGGTTAGTGAAACCAGCCCTAATAAAAGTAAAATAAAATGTTTTTCTCAAAATCTATTGAAGACATCTATCTGTATGATATTTAAATGGACTTAATCCTGCTAATAGCTGGATTTGTCGACCAGAAGACCGTTAAAGGACAACAACCGTTGTCGCCGTTGCGGCAGCGAGATTGAAACCCTTGCCCCATTTGTTCACACGGGAAATACTCAGAAATAGCAAGCATCATAAAGTGCACTCGTTAATTGCTGAGGCTCTCAGAGAAAAAAAATATCAGGTCTATGAAGAGGTACACATCCCATAAGAAGTAATCTATATCAGATTTCAGATCGTCTGTAAGAGCGTTAATGGGGTGTGATTTAGATATCCGCTGGCGCCTCCTTCACCCTTAGCGCGTTGAAGGAGGAAGGGGGCTATAGTTTGCCTATTTAAGAACATGTAAATAGCTAGGAAACGCTAATTTATATGAGGACCTATAACTGATGTTTGAGGACTAAAATGCTAACATCTCGAGAAGTGACTCATATTCAAGAGCATTTCCAAACAGACATTTACTGTATATTCGCGAAAGATCGATAAAATCGGTCTCCATTCCTCACCTATACTAGTCGTAATTTTCCAATGAGTCGACATAGGTATGCTTATTGGTGCGATATACAGCACAAGATGTGATAGCATCTACAAGGTGACACCACCACCCAATAAAATGAAGTTATGACGTCATGAAGTACCCTAGAAACGGTAATAGATGCTGTTTGTCCAGGGAAGCTTCCTGTCGCTTCTGTACATGATGTGTCTCACAGCAGAATAGATATAAAAGCCAATAAAGCCTGGCTCATCCTCTTTTACTATAATTTATCCTACTATCAGATGGGAAATTAACGAGGATCAACCAGTAAAGGTGTACAAGGAAAACTGCAACATCTATGATTCAAACAGGCGGTACTATTACGAAAAAAATCTGATGTGGTACACAAACATGACTTTCTCTACTCTTGTACCAACTATTTTTACAAACGCTTATTCCCCAAATGCTTCATGTCAATCGAGATATCAAGAAGTTAATCTTATTGCTAATTTTCTTGTAGATGCAACGGGAATTGGTAGGCTTTAAGCGATAGTCAGATGTTTTAAGAGCTGGTTGCTATGTGGAGCATTCCATTCTCTTTGCATTACCAGGACAAAAAAATGAATAACGAATTTGAGAAAAAGTATAAGTATTGGAAAATTTAAGGGAATAACAAGCAATAACTCGAAAATGGTTCATCCAACAAAAAAATGTATATGACATGAATTGTGTATTTTAACGCGATCTACATTTTTTGTGTAGTAACATTTTGTCTATCTCTTTATGGTTTACCAGTTATGCAAAAGTAGTTCACAATGAAGAATACTTTTGAAGACATTCCCAGAAAAGTCGAGATATACATTTCATTTGTCATGAAAATATCTTAAGCATATGATATTTTAATCAAAATCGTTAGAGCCATTTTTGAGAAAATTAAAATTTTCGAAAAATGTTCCATATAAAGGGTAGTCTGGGGTGGAGGGATTTTCTTGAAAACCTTCGTGTTGCATCTCTGGAAGATACTGAACCTAAATACCAAGTTTGGTGTTTATCCGACTGTTCGTTTCTGAGTTATGCTGCTCACAGACACACACACACGGACATGTTTCCAAAAATGTTTTTTTTTGGATTCAGGGGGTCTCAAAACATGTATTTCCGGTGAAATCTCGGTATCGAATTTTTGGGTGGAATACAATACTTCCCCTACTTACTCTACGTAGCTAAAGGAAGTATTCCAAGTTTGTGCAACCCTGCAGAAATTTTCAGCTAAAAAATGCATTTATCAAAAAAGTGACTTACCGTGATTAATGGGTACACAAATTATTCTTACTCATGTTTATTTTTCTATCTACTGCATTTTAATCCAAATAAACCTTTGCAGAAATAGCTACACTTCGTTATAAATACAAAGGGAACAGTGAGTCAAATGTTTAAGAACTGGACAGTATATTATAGCCTTAAAATTCCTTGCTGTTTCCATGCAATTGCGAGAAACAGCTGTATGTTGACAGGACTTAGAATGGCGAAGAAATGAACAATTCGAACATTTAATAACGGATATCTCAGAAAGGGCTAATGCCACAAAAAGATTGTTTTAAATAAGTTGTCCGTTTTAAAGAGATCTACTTTTTGTGTAGTACGTTTTCGTCTATTGCTTAACGTTTACCAATTATACACATTATACAACATTCCCTCCGAATGAAGAGGGCTTCACAGGCTATTCCCCGAAAACTCAAGATACGTATATTTTCTTTGCCTTTAATATACGGAAATAATCAAGAAAATAAAAAATTTAGGAAAATGTTCCATGTAAAGGGTAGTTTGGTGTGGGAGATTTTGTTGAATATCTTCGTGTCGCATCTTTGGAGGATATCGAATCTAAATAGCAATTTTGGTATTTATACGACTTTTAGTTTTTGAGTTATGCTGTTCACAGGCACACGGACATGTTTCCTAAAATGCTTTATTTGGATTCTGGGCACCTCAAAACACGTATTTCCGGTGAAATCTCGGTATTGAATTTTTGGGTGGAATTCAATACTTCCCCTACTTATTCTGCGTAGTAGAGAAAGTAAAAATCATTTGTACGACATTGAGGCAGTATTTTTAACACTTAAGTATGATATCAGTCTAATTATATAATATATAAATTCAATACCAGCCCGCCTTAAAGCAATATGTGTATAATAATATATAAATTGCATGTAACAGTCATTGCATTAATGTTTATATTATTGTATGCATGTATAATAATGTTATGTGAATGTATTACGTAATTTAATAATGTAGGAGCTGTGAGAATAATAGGTTAAAAGTTGCTAATAATGAGGTAACAATGTACAAATTCAGAAGTTAGTTGCTTGTAAACAGTGTTCCTTACCGGACGCGAGATGCGTCCTCGAGATATTTAATACGTATTTTGTGTGAGACAAAAATAGTTTACGTTTTAAAAAGTGCAAGTAATTAATAAAAAAAATCTCACAGCTCTCTCTCTATATCAGTGAAGTATTATTTAAATCCTGTGAAGCATTAATAAAAGGAGTGAAGTAAAATTATAATCTGTGTAAATCTACATTCTTTAGTCGCACCACTCCCTGCTAAGACATTCAGGTCTCTAAAAAAATATAAATACTGAGGCAGCCGAGGCAAACATAAATATATAATATTTAAAAAAACAGTCAAAATTACAAAGTTAATATTTTTTTA
Organism: Deroplatys truncata; assembly: GCA_030765065.1. NCBI lineage: Eukaryota > Metazoa > Arthropoda > Insecta > Mantodea > Mantidae > Deroplatys > Deroplatys truncata. The sequence continues at coordinate 64,482,908 of CM060989.1, read as the reverse complement.
AGCGTTTTAGGGGCAAAGGCCACCGGAAAGTACATTTGGGGAGAAGGCTACTGGAAACTTTTTACCATACGTGCGGTTGCAACTACTTCAAGTTCGGCTCCCCAACAGTCAAAATATAATACACCTTCTTCAAACAGGCTTTCCAGCAACAAACCTTCTTCAAATGGCGCCTAAAGCGTGGGGCAAATAAAAATTACAAGCCGTTTCTCAACATTCATTATATCAACTTTTAAAAAATGTTATGTCTGTTTCTGGGGATTAGGTACTGTTGTTATTTAGGAACTGCATTATCTATCAGAAATTAACAAAGAGTTTTATATTTCATGTATGCTATTTATACATATTCGAATCTGTTTTAGTAGAAATTATTTATGTCTGTATTTGTTGCTTCAGTACTTTGCACCGTGGGAAGCTTTGTGTACAGCTGGCATCAGTTGAAGGAAACAGAATTTTTCAATAGTCTTTCTCTTGTGGTTGTGAGAAACGCATTAAAAATGTACATAAGTAGTTTTGTAACGTCCCGCTTAATGTGTGCTTATGCATGCATGTGATTCTGGTTTTTCCTTACTATCACTTCACGGCCTGTAGATTCCTTTTACACTTTCGTAAATTCAGCAGAGTATCGTATGCAGCGCTGAGCACCGATAAAAGAGAATGATACAAAAACACTGCGTTAGAAAGCAACTGGAGAGATAAATGGTTGATCGCAATACGCATATTCACACTAATCAAGGATGCACAACCCTTTAATGTATCACGGTTCAAGCGAGAAAACATATCTCGAAGCGCGTAGCAGCCTTCGGTGTGACGGCGTCGCTCATTTAAGATATTCTTGTACGTAATGAAAAATCTGATCGCATAATGCAAACCATTATTACAACAGCTTATTGTTCTAACTACTTCTTGTTTTTCATTGGATGCACATTACACATTTTGTTGTAAGTATAAAAAGAATACGGTAGCTAAAGCAGTAGTCAGATTTTTAAAAAGCATGTCACTGTGAGATGTCTTTCAAATGTCCACGAGAAAAAATCTGATATGTTTCATTCGCACGAGTTTCACTGCTCTTGTAGAAACTTTATACAAACGCTTACTCTCCACGTAGTTCATGTTAATCGAATATGGTAGGCTTTAAGCGATAGTCAAATATTTTAAGAGCTGGTTGCTATGTGGCGCATTCCATTCTCTTTGTATGTCCAGGACAAAAAAAAAAAACGAATAACGAATTCCTATTTGAGAAAAAGTATAAATATTGGAAAATTCAAGTAAATAACAAGGAATATCTCGAAAATGTTTCACTCGACAAAAAATGTGTATGACATAAATTGTGTCTTTTAACGAGATCTACAATTTTTGTGCAGTAAAATGTTGTCTATCTTTTACGTTTAGCAGTTATTCAGAACGAAGAGGACTTTTGTGGACATCCCCAGAAAATTCAAGATGTACATTTCATCTGCCATGAAAATATCTTAAACATATGATATTTTAATCAAAATCGTTAGAGCCTTGTTTGAAAAAATAAGTGTTTTCGAAAAATGTTTCATGTAAAGGGTAGTCTGGGGTGGGGGGATTTTCTTGAAAATCTTCGTGTTACATTTTTGAAAGACACTAAACCTAAATACCAAATTTGGTATTTATCCGACACGGCATTTTTCTAAAATGCTTTTTCTTCGATTCAGGGGACCTCAAAACATGTATTTCTGGTGAAATCTCGATATCGAAGTTTTGGGTGGAACGCAATACTTCGCTGCTTACTATACGTAGTATAGAAAATAAAAATAAGTTGGCCTTTCCACTTGAGAAAGGTATAAGTATTTAAAAATCCAAACCAATAAGAAGTAATATATCAATGGTTAACTCCACAAACATTATTTGACATAAATTATTTGCTTTAACAAAATATAATTATTTAGCCTAGTAAAATTTTGTCTACTGTTTATCTATTATACAAATGCCTTTGAGAATGATGAGAACTTCAGAGCCTATGTCCTAGAAAATTAGAGATATAGATTTAATTTGTCAAACAAATATCTTAAATATATAGGATCTTAGTTAAAATCGTTTGAGCCACTTTTTAGAATGTAAAAAAAAACGAACATTTTTTACTTTCTCTACTACGTATAGTAAGTAGGGTAAGTATTGCATTCCACCCAAAATTTCGATATCGAGATTTCACCGGAAATACATGTTTTGAGACCCTCTGAATCCAAACAAAACACATGTCCGTGGTCTATGAACAGCATAACTCAGAAACGAACAGTCGGATAAACACCAAACTTGGTATTTAGGTTCAGTATCTTCCAGAGATGCGACACGAAGGTATTTAAAGAAAATCCCCTCACCCCAGATTACCCTTTACATGGAACATTTTTCGAAAATTTTAATTTTCTCAAAAATGGCTCTAACGATTTTGATTAAAATATCATATGTTAAGATATTTTCATGACAAATGAAATGTATATCTAGAATTTTGTGGGAATGTCTCCAAAAGTATTCTTCATTGTGAACGACTATAGCATAACTGGTAAACCACAAGAGATAGACAAAATTTTGCTACACGAAAAAATGTAGATCGCGTTAAAATACACAATTTATGTATATAAATTTTTGTTGTTGAGTGAACCATTTTCGAGGTATTGCTTGTTATTCCCTTAAATTTTCCAATACTTCTACTTTTTCTCAAATTCGTTATTCATTTTTTTTGTCCTGGTAATGCAAAGAGAACGGAATACTCCACATAGCAACCAGCTCTTAAAATATTTGACTATCGCTTAAAGCCTACCTTATTCCCCTTGCATCTACAAGAAAATTAGCAATAAGATTAACATCTCGAATAACATGAAGCATATGGAGAATAAGCGTTTGTAAAAACAGTTTGTACAAGAGTAGAGAAAGTCATGTGAGTGTAACACATAAGATTTTTTATGTATAGGATAGTTTCTTAAAAGCCTTCGTGTTAACCTTAGACTTAAATACCAAGCTCTCTAAAACAGCTGCTTCTCAGACTGTTAACCCGCCGAAAAACGGCACTTTAGTCGTTATGAAAATCTTTAGCGGCGTAATAAATAAAATGTAGATGGGAGTGACCAGTCATACCAACTTTAATACACATCATTATTCGCCTCGCTTAGAAACTTATGCTCTTCCTCCCTTGAAAGAATCTGGATTTGTTTCCCCTTCGTATCCCTCAGAATTACGCTTAAGAAAAGGGTTTACTTTACAAAAATGTTTGATATCATATTTTAAATACCACAACCGCCTTATATGCATATCGGCCGAGAAGGAGGTTACCTCGGTGTTATGTCTATGCGCAGAAGCGGTGTAGGACGTGTCAAGAGTACGTTTATCAGCTGTGAACTGCCTAAGTTGTTGCTTTGTCTTCGTGTTGTGAAGTGTTTCGACAATGTGTGCGTTGTGAGTGATTTCCTTAGGAATGTTATTCTCATATTAGTCCACGGAAATGCCTACCAACAAATTCACACTTGAACAGCGTATTTTTATGTACAATACATACGTGAAAACTGAATCATGTAGACAGGTGTGTAGAGAATTTCAGCAGCAATTTCCTGGTTATGGTTTCAAGTAGAGACACTGTGTAGCGTTTTGTCAATAAATTTAGAACAAAGGGATCGCTAAACGCTAAAAAGTAAAGCTTATAGGAACAATCCCCACACCATAGACGAACTTAAGGAGAATATAAACGCAGAAGTTATGAACATTACGTGAGAAGAACTTATACGTGTGAATGGTAATTTCAACTGACGATGTCAAGAATGTTTTCGCGCAGATTGACACCACTTTCAACAACACTTATAACAAGGTCATTACTCATTACGGATATCTTACTAATACTCGTAAGGGGAGAGTTACGGAACGGAAACCCCGCAGTGTAGTGACTCTTTGCGGAGCACGCATTCCTGCGGTCTGCGGCCTTGGCATTAAACGAAGGCACTGTAGAAAGTAGTTTTAATAATTGAGTATTTGGACCATAGTGAGGAAGCTTTCAGTGTCTTTAATTTTCATGCAAATAAGTCAGTCACTCTCTCATCTTCGTTCACAAGAGAAATTCTGCTTGCCTTACACTAGTCTTTAAATGCAATTTACCTATATTCCTCCTTATATTGCTGCCTAGATTTTGCTAGAAGCAGCTCCGATTTAATGTTTCTGGCACGGATTGAAATTCCCTTGGGATTTTCACTCGTATTTTCAGTCACAAGCTTGTTGTTAAGAAACGAACGCTCAGAATAAGCACTCATCTACGTACACATCTTGTATTGTTAGGATCAACGCCTCCTAGAAGTGTTGATACTGTTGATAGCGTAGGATTCAGGCGGCTTTGAGAATGTGTACGGTATTGCATGTCTCCATTGGGGACGGTGAAATCTCGGTATCGAATTTTTGGGTGGAATACAAATACTTCCCCTACTTACTATACGTAATATAGAAAGTAAAAATAGAAAGAACATGTATTAAGAATGGCTCCTTCGAGATTTCCTAGGCAAGTATTTTTTATAAGCATAAACCATACTCTATTATAATACGTGCACCTATCAAGATACGGTGTTTATATTGCTTTTATCGCCTGGCTTTGCACTGCACAGACTTGTATATCGACATTCAAAGGTGTACATTAGAGAATCAGGACAAAGGTGAAGGAAATTGAGCGTGGAGGAATACATATCAGCGGGGCAAGGTTATAAAAATAGGGTTTAAGTTTCGTTGCGTGAGGCGATGCCATGTTGAGCATTTGTTTGCTTCAAGGAAAGAGTATTTCCTGGACATTAGAGGGCTGCCTGGTTGTACGGGTCTTCGAAGCAGGAACAGTTAGGGATTTCCGCGGGTATCTGCGGTCTGTGTTTCAGTTCATCCCTTCCTCCTGGGGTGAGGGTTAGCCACAATAGCTTCACGTAGGCCAAAGTGCGGGAGGTGTCCTCCGTTGTATACGTATACCCTAAATATGGAAATGAGTTTCACAGAAAGGTTCGAGGCAGTGGGAAATATTTGTTTTTCCTCAAAAAGTAGACAAGAATGCTTATAGGGTAGTTTATCATTAAAATAAAAGATGTGTGTAAAGCTTCGTCCTGGTTTATTCACTTTAGTATTTGGTAACATACAACGTTCTAAATATTTGTACCATATTATTGCACGCGACGAGATATTATTGGCAGATAATATGAATAGCAGAAATCATTTGATGATTTAAATAAAATTATTAAAGGTTACAATATGGAAATGCCTTGTAAAGAGACTAAAACCATGGTCATAGAAGGGAAAGACCAATTGAGAGTAAAGATCGTAATTGAAGAGGAAATAATTAAACAAATATTTGCAGTATATAAATCTTTGTTGTATGAGTTTTTGGAGTTGAAGTTAGCCTCACGCTTGGGAAGCCAACTTGAAGAAGTTATTTTTTTAGTTGTTACGCTCCAGGTTTAAAAAAAATAATATTAACTTTGTTATTAAACTGATTCTATTGATAGTATTTATGTTTATGTTTGCCTCGGCTGCGTCAGTGTTGTATTAGAGACATGTTTCTCTTAATCAGGGCGTGGTGCGACAAGAATGTAGGCTTACACAGATTTTAAGTTTAAACTCACTTCTTTTTATTAATCATTGACACAAATTAATCAGCACTACACTGATATCAAGAGCTGTAGGATTCTTTATTTAATACTTGCACTTTGTTAAAGCGTATACATAATTTTCGTTTCACATGAATACGTAATATTTCTTTAGAGCACACATCTTCCATCCGGTCACTACCAAGGTCTGCAGGCAACTGAACATATTTAAACCGTTCAAACCCGTATACTTCTGTATTTCAAGTCTCTGATTGGCTAATCCTAGTCCAATAGAATACCTGCATTTAATTAAAGCTTTTTCTGGTTGTTGTTTGGCTAATTTTAAAGTGTCACAAAATTTACATTATCGTTGCTCTAATCATGACTAGTAATATTTAAACTCTCCAACTCATTATTGCCTCAAAGTTACCTCATTGTTACCTCATTGTTAGCAACTTTAAACTTATTATTCTCACAGCTATTACATTATTAAACTACGTAATGCATTCACATAACATTATTGAACATGTTTACAATAATATAAGCATATGCAATGACTGTTACATACATTTTTTTACAAATTATTACATACATATTGCTTCAAGGCGGGCTATTATTGAAATCACATATTATATAATTTAATTGAAATTATTCAAGTGTTAAAAATACTGCCTCATATTACCTTCAAATATCTGGGCTCTACAATATCAATAAATAACACAAATGAGGATATTGAAGAGAAATTGAAGTATTTAATCAAATAAATGGATGCATTAAAAGACATTTTGGGAAAAACATGTGACGAGATGTCAAATTAAGGCCACATAACTTAGTATCAAAGCCAGCGTTAAAATATGCAAGTGGAACATGGGTATTCAAATAGAAAAATAAGGGTTACACTGACATTTTTAAGACTTGTGTATACAGGAATGGCTAAAGCAGACAAACTAAGAAATGTGACCAGAAAACAGCTACTACAAGAACCTTGCAGAACAAAATGAAGTTCAACTCATCTGGGTCACGGGTCATAGTGGCATAGAGGGAAAGTAAAACGCTGATGAACTTGCAAGACAAGGAGCAACTTCACAGTTTATTCGGCCAGAGGCGGCTCTAGGAACATCTCGATGTTTAGTAAGAGAGGCTATTAAGAACTGGTCCAAAGTAGAACACCATAAAACCTGGTTAAAACTCCACAAACATGGTAAACTATTTATTAGAAAACCATGTAAGAAAAGAGCTGAAAGCTTACTTAAATGTAACAGACTTCAGCTGAGAAGAATTATTGCATTGCTTCTGTGGAAAAAACATCTTAACACGATGAGAGTGTTGCAGGATAACTTAGATTACAGATTGTGCAAAAAAGAAACTGAAACAGTCCAGTACATTATATGCTCCTGTGAAGCCTTGGTTTTCAGAAGATATATTGCTTTTGGGGAAATGTTTTTAGAACCAAAAGAATTTAAAACCATATCTGTTATGAGACTGTATTCCTTGGTAAAGAATGCAGGCATAATGAATTAGCTTTAAAACGATACGGGTAGCACAATAAGCCCAAGGCTTAAGTGCGTCCGAAGTAATGACGGAAATCTCTATTGAACAACACAAGACAAAAGCATGTAGTCGAGGAAATAAAAAAATACAAGAAAAAATCTGATGTGTTACGCTCACATGACTTTCTCTACTCTTGTACAAACTATTTTTACAAACGCTTATGCTCCATATGCTTCATGTTAATCGAGATATCGAGATGTTAATCTTATTGCTAATTTTCTTGTAGATGCAAGGGGAATTGGTAAGTTTTAAGCGATAGTCAAATATTTTAACGCTGGTTGCTATGTGCCGCATTCCATTCTCTTTGCATGTCCAGGACATAAAAAAAATGAATAACGAATTTGAGAAAAAGTGTAAGTATTGGAAAATTTAAGGGAATAACAAGCAACATCTCGAAAACGGTTCACTCAACAAAAAATATGCATATAACATAAACTGTGTATTTTAACGCGATCTACATTTTTTGTGTAGTAACATTTTGTATATCTCTTATGGTTTACCAATTATGCAAAAGTCGTTCAGAATGAAGAATACTTTTGGAGACATTCCCAGAAAATTCAAGATATACATTTCATTTCTCATGACATTATCTTAAACATATGATATTTTCATCAAAATCGTTAGAGGCATTTTTGAGAAAATTAAAATTTTCGAAAAATGTTCCATGTAAAGGGTAGTCTGGGATGAGGGGATTTTCTTGAAAACCTTGGTGTCGCATCTCTGGAAGATACTGAACCTAAATACCAAGTTTGGTGTTTATCCGACTGTTCGTTTCCAAAAATGCTTTTTTTAGATTCAGGGGGTCTCAAAACATATATTTCCGGTGAAATCTCGGTATCGAATTTTTGGGTGGAATACAATACTTCCCCTACTTACTATACGTAGTAGAGAAAGTAAAAATGGAAAGAACATGTATTAAGAATGGCTCCTTCGAGATTTCCTAGGCAAGCATTGTTTTATAACTATTTGGTAACAGAGAAATTGGACGGCCCCAAAGTACAGAGAGAGTCAAAAGACTACGAATCGGCTGCGCGGTGTTTTTCCTGTCCGCGTCCTCGGCGCTCGTTGCCGTCTGCCGCTATCATAGAAAGGCGCGGATGAAACCCTACAACATTTTTAAAACTACTTTTAAACGCTTTACTTACAACTTTATGAAAGGAGATGCTGAAACTGTCACCGTCGTTGTCCATACATTTTTGGCACCTCTTTAGGAAACTATCCATCACTCGCCGTAGTTCACGTTGAGAAATGCTGGCAGTTTCCTGGCAGATATTTTGTTTTAATTCTTCCAGGGTGTGTGGGTTTGTCTTGTACACTTTATGTTTTATGTTATCCCAGAGATAGAAATCGCACGGAGTTAGATAGGGGAACCAAGGAGGCCACAAATGTCTGTCCTCAAACACTTTCAATTTTGTTCAAGTCAACAGTTGGCGCCCGTACATATGTGAATACAATTTTTCCCCCTATTTTTAGAGAATTAACATACAGGGAGCGTGATTTTGCCTTTTTTCAACAAGACTTTGCAAAAGCTGGCCAATATTTTGATGAGAACAATAGAAAGTGTGTTTGAGTACAAAATTATTACTAGAGATTTGTGGCCCCATCGGTCCCCCGACCTAACCCCTGCGATTTCATCTCTGGAGTAACTTAAAGCATAAAGTGTACAAGAGAAACCCACACACCCAGGAAGAATTAAAAAAAAATATCCGGCAGGAAATTGCCAGCATTTCTCAACGTGAACTACGGCGAGTGATGGATAGTTTCCTAAAGAGGTGCCAAAAATGTATGGACAACAACGGTGGTCAGTTTCAGCATCTTCTTTCATAAAGTTGGTAAGTAAAGCCTTTAAAAGTAGTTTTAAAAATGTTGTATGGTTTCATCCGCGCGTTTCCATGATAGCGGTAGACGGCAGCGAGCGCCGAGGACGCGGAGCGGAAAAACATCGCGCAGCCGGTTCGTAGTTTTTTGGCTCTCGCTGTAGATGGAGGTATCGATTTGAAAATTAGCCGGAACGGAGTTTTGGAGCAAGAAAAATGAAGAAGGTGACGTTCTAAGATAAATAATTCTATCAGGTAGTATGGAAGAAGTTACGAAATGATGAAGTATTGGCTTAATTTATGAAGTGTAACACGCTCTGCTTTAATAAAGAGATTCTGGATCGCGACTGTCTCTCTCAGTGCTGCAGAGGAAAACTTGTTTGTTTACACGCACTGTTTCGTTTAATGAGAGCTGAGATAGCATAAAAAGAAACTAGGGCAAAAGCGTAGCGTGTTTGTCAAGGTTGGCACTACTGGTTCAGTATGCTCGTTTAACAAAGGGTGTGACTGTTTTGTTACGCGCTGTTGCCTTTGTTCAATGCACAATCGAAAACCCTGAGCAGAGCTGCCACGATGGTTACGTAATTTTAATTTTGCTTGTTGACAATGGAAATAAATTGCGTTTCATACAATTCACGGCAACTCTATTGAAAATTGCAACAAATTACAGCTTGCGCTTTTATTTTATGAACATTTTGTGTGTATAAAAACAATAGTGAAATTATTCTCGCGTATTTATTTACTGCTTTTGTTTGATTACGGTTTACAATAGGGATGATGTGTGAGAGGGAATATGGAATCATCTGGGTTGGAGACTACCTTGAGAAATACGTGCATTATGGTTTTTATTTTAAGTAAATGAAAGCTTAAGCTATCTGTTCAACTGGATCTTCTGATCCATGTTTGTATTTGCATTTATTTCGTCCTTTAGGTACAATAAACATCAGTATAAGGTATTAACAATATTTGTACACATACATACAATATTAAATAGTTAAAAACATAAATACAATAAATAATAAGCAATTATAATTAGTGTGTCAAGTTATTAAGGGCTAGTGGTTCATTTTTATAATCGAGTGTTATATTGTTATACACCGGGGTGAGGCCAAAAGGTTTTGCAGCTAAAATATTAAATTTAATTACCCCGGCATAAACATTGGGGGACATAGCTACAGAGGCATACGACAGATACCAGGAACTTGCTGCACAAAGCTAAAGCGGGCGTGAGATATTTATAAATAATACATATGAGTTCACATTTAACTCTGGTTTATTATAAAGTTACCTTGGTGCTGCTACATAATTTCCAAAAGGCTGCAGGCAAACGTTGGAGCAGATGCCTCACACACACGGACCACACATTCCTACACACAATCACACACTTAGAAGAGATACACTACACTGATTCTACTCACAGACCCATGCTATCAGACAAAGAGGCTCGTTCCTCAACTTGCCTTCATTCTCCCTGACTAGGAAGGTAGGGAAATGCCGCGCCGGACAAGAATTCAACTCACAAACGAAATAATTAGTTCAACAATGTCGATCTACACAGCAATAATGTGCCCGATGTGACAATGCACACATACGCTACAATATTGTAGGAGATTTTTTTTGTTTCAAGTTCATTATACTTTTTCTGTATGGGTTACTGTCTCTAATATGAATACACTAGCAAGAGGCAGTATTTTTAACTTTAAATATTTGCTCACTTTCATAAGATGTTCCCAAAAATATTATGCCATAGTGCATAAGGCTGTGGAAATGTGCATAATAAACATTTCTTTGGGTATTTAAGTTTACTTCATTTTTAATAGATCTTAATAAGTAATATGCTGAACTCAATTTAGACGCTAGCTTTTCAATATGGTCCTTCCATTTTAAATTCTGTTTATAATAATTCCGAAAAATTTTGTGTCTTTTCCATATTTAATGTTGAGGTTGTCATAATGAATGTACGGTACAAGATGTGCTTTATTTTGTTAGGTATGAAAGGATAAGTTCACAGCAACATCGATTAGTATAGTTTCAGACATAATGTACACGGTTATTACACTAGGAGCAAGTCTGACATAAATTTACAACATTTTAGATTAATGTAAGACGATTAAATCATACTTATATTTAGTCCTAAATGTCATAATTTGTTTCCAGATAGAAGTAAGTGTAGAATAGGAGGAGTTTATAAACTCAGTTTATGAATGGCTGGTTAAAAACCATTTCATGCTCCTGATGAGATTTTAAATTTAAATCCTATTATTAAGATGCCCGTCAGATGACCTGTTTTTATGAGATTAACTTGCCTTGCACTGTAGTCTGTGTTGCAGAGAGGGTGAGTCCAGATGTAAACAACGGGCGCGCATACTTCCAGTGCTCGTTCAGGCTGTATCTAAAGAATGCGTATACTATGTTGTACATATTAATGTTTTTATTGCGTTATAGAACAATACATGTTACATTCTGTATGTAAAATGAATACATACTGCATCGTCTGTGCACTGCAGTGGACAATAATGTACATGCAGAGATTGTCGAAAGTGAACGTTCTCCGTCTCTCACTTAAACAAAAGGTATTCGTGAGAAACTCCTTTCGACATCGCTGCAAACGATTAATACACTTACATCACTGTCTGATATATGTCTTACTAGTTTGCGAAGCGGAATATCATGCCTACTATGGTATATTTTTTACCCCCGCTTGTACCCAAGGGACACCTTACCAAGATATTATGCTCTCTACATCAATAACTTGAAATCACGGACCAGGTCACTGATCCGCTCTCTATTGTGTTGTAATACGGTTTTCTTTTCTCTTTGTAGATATATGCTTTGTATCTTGACACTGCCAGTGTGCCTTAAGGCAAAGTAAAAATACATTATATATAATAATGATAACACATTATTAAAAACCACACATTTCAAACAACTGTTCTTACAACAGCAAATATTGTTCTTGCATAAATTTGTAAACTTATGTGACTGATACATTTGCTGAGATACATTAATTAGAGGCTGAAATTGCTTTAAATGTTTTAAAAATCCAATGTGTTACACTCACATGACTTTCTTTACTCTGATACAAACTATTTTTACAAACGCTTATTCTCCATATGCTTCATGTTAATCGAGATATCGAGATGCTAATCGTATTGCTAATTTAATTGTAGATACAAGGGGAATTGGTAGATTTTAAGCGATAGTCAAATATTTTAAGAGCTGGTTGCTATGTGGAGTATTCCATTCTCTTTGCATTACCAGGACAAGAAAAATGAATAACGAATTTGAGAAAAAGTATAAGTATTGGAAAATTTAAGGGAATAACAAGCAATATCTCGAAAATGGTTCACCCAACAACAAAAAATGCATATGACATAAATTGTGTATTTTAACGCGATCTACATTTTTTGTGTAGTAAAATTTTGTCTATCTCTTATGGTTTACCAGTTGTATCAAAGTCGTTCACAATGAAGAATACTTTTGGAGACATTCCCAGAAAATTCGAGATGTACATTTCATTTGCCATGAAAATATCTTAAACATATGACATTTTAATCAAAATCGTTAGAGCCATTTTTGAGAAAATTAAAATTTTCGAAAAATGTTCCATGTAAAGGATAATCTGGGGTCGCATCTCTGGAAGGTACTGAACCTAAATACCAAGTTTGCTGTTTATCCGACTGTTAGTTTCTGAGTTATGCTGTTCTCAGACAGACACACACACGGACATGTTTCCAAAAATGCTTTTTTTTGATTCAGGGGGTCTCAAAACATGTATTTCCGGTGAAATCTCGGTATCGAATTTTTTGGGTGGAATACAATACTTCCCCTACATCAGATTTTTTTTAAATAGAGCATACGACATTTTAGCAAAGTTCCATTTTAGATGGTTAGAAAGAAATACTTCGGTTGTCAATCAGCGCTGTTAATACTATAGGCCAGTTAATACTATGAAGCAACATGGAGTACTAGCCACGGATAAACTAATACAATAACTCATTAGTCTAATAAGATATGTAATTCACAGCTTCTCAGCGTCAACACATTAATAATTTATTTATTTAATATTTTTTTTCTAAATTTTACGTGTTATGTATTTTCTTTGATAATATTGTACGTATAATAATTAAGAGGATGTTAAAACACATATATTCATAATGTACACATGGTAGAGAACAAGTATATAACTTTATAACATATAAAATATAATATGAGGGGAGAAAGGCCATTGTTGGCTACATAACCAGTAATATAAAATTACGAGAAATGCAGTAGTACCTACGTAAGCATGTAACGAACCTTGGATTCATAATTAAGACAATGGAAGTCTGTTATTGTCGGGATGTTATTGGACAGTAGCACCAATCAGGTACATTTATACATGCTAAAGCCGGTTATCGAGACCCAGGGGAGAAAACAATAATAATAATAATAATAATATTCGATCGAAATCAAACATAACGACAAAAACATCCTGAAAAGAGCTAAAGGGTATAGAGAGAATCAATTTATAAAATAAAAAGACGCCCACTCTGTAAATTCATACTAGGAATGGGTTTTGTTGAAAAGGCACAAAAACAATTTTTGTTTCCTCGAAAGGAAAGCAGATGTACCTGCTATCGGTGACAAGAAGTCTACCGGTAAGTGTCGCTTTTGTACTTTGGCTCGGACGTGAAGTTAACAACGGTCTCAAAGCTTAGCAGGCTCAGAAAGCATACGTGTCTTATCTCTTACCTAAGAATATTCGTGGGAAGATTTTAAACTCAAAATAAGTTGTAAGAAGCAGACGTGAAAATTGTCAAAGTGGGGGTAGCCAATAATAAAATCATGAAACAAAAATTATAGCCAATCAAAGACCGCGTATACATCATATGATACGTTGAACTTAAAACGGAACGAAACATAAGAAAGGTGGGGGAAAATTCTATGTTTGGCGTGAAAAAGGAAAAGAAACGCCGAGCCCACATTCGGGGAAAAACTAACCACGAGGACGGTTGATGAAAGAAAATAAGAAGAAAATAATCAAAATGTTTCAAGTGTGAAATGAAGTTGTGAAATCTAGGCAATTCGAGGGCTAGTCGGAGGAACACATAAGTAGCGACTTCGAAAGTGATGACAATAATAACAGTGGTTTTGGCGGCGAACGTGGCGGGTCGACCAGATAGGAATCTTCGTAAAAAAATAAAGAAATAATAACTCAATCTTCGCTGGCAGCATTATTAATAGCATCACGGCAGTGTCATCACCCCTGATAACCAGAACAAGTTCCAAATGCCGTCCAACAATCGAACCCGGGACTCTGAGTCTGCTGAAGTGACAGCAAGGAACAATTTAAATGTGTCAAAGGTCAGCGTCAATGCCTATAATTCAAATATGTACGTTAAGAAAGAACGATTCAAGGGAACGCTAACAGAAGCTTGTCAGACTTCGAGCAGGAAGGTAGTGTATAAACTCGCCTCTAAATAGACGATAAAATTACGTATTTAAAGTCTACCAGTTATACATATTTTAACATGACAAAGGTGATAGTGAATTGTGAATGTTTCCTCGTGGTTTATCTAAAATACAAGTGGAATAATTAACAGAATACGTGTGTGAAAAATATTTTAACATTCTCCATAGCCAACCCTGACAAGACACAAGTGCTCTCCGACACAAAAACAGCAGCTGTGGCAAAATTATAAAATAATACTTACAACATACTAACACACACACAAGAATACAGATATACGATCATCAGATTCCAGTCTACGAGAACGTTGAGAAACGTCACAAGAGTACGGGCATCAAGACGACATACAAGTACGTAATACAGCATCCATCATCATCAACGTAGTGGGGTCCTACCAAGGGAACCGCTACAACTATACTACCGCCGTTTTACCTCCGGCTCTGACATTTAGCGCGACCGAGAGAGGTAGTGTTGTCAATTCTTACCCCTACTCTGAACACGCGTGTATACCTGTGCCATCTCTTCGTAAAATGCAAACAATGAAATAGTTCATAATGAAACAGAAGTACTTTTTGTTGTGATGTTATCATATGATAATTTAAACTGAGTCCCATCTTCAGCAGTCGGCCGTAGCTGAAGATGGGGGAAACATATCCCCAAAGCGCTCCTTAGTTAACATCTAGCGCAAATGTGATGGGAATTAACATATAACGACTCAGTTTAAATTATCAAATGAAATAGTTGCCTCTGTTAGAGTATTTAAAGTATGGAGATAGCATTTACAGGAAACTTAAACAAGGGTAACACAGTAAATCGCATGCGCACAGAAAACAAACTTCACCTGGACTGAAGCAAACAGCTACTGACGACACGTGCTTCACTTACAAGAAAATCGGCAACACAGCCCAAACTGCAGTGTACGCACACAGAGAGGGAGCCTGTAATTGGTCCTAGCAGACAACTTCCCCCTTTGCTGTGCGAGTCAACTCAGCACTGCAAACCTTGCCGGATCTTTCATTCTTTTCTTTCGTGTTGTGGTTTATGTTCAGCAAAGCTCCAAGCAACAACAGTAGACTATATTTATTACAGACTTAAAAGAAATCAAATTACAGTCCCCATTTATCTGTTGAAGCAAATCAGAATAGATTCCTTTAGCATGGAAATTCGCAGCGATAGTGTTGCTAAAGGTGGCCATTCTAATATATACCTGTCTCTTTCTTTACCCTCATGAAATGCCAGGGCCGCAGATACAGCGGCGTAGGTATACTACGTGATCAAAAGTATCCGGACACCTGGCTGAAAATGACGTACAAGTTCGTGGCGCCCTCCATCGGTAATGCTGGAAGTCAATATGGTTTTAGCTAGGATTAGCCTTCATGACAGCGTTCACTCAGCAGGCATACTTTCAATCAGGTGCTGGAAGGTTTCTTGGGGAATGGCAGCCCATTCTTCACGGAGTGCGAAACTGAGGAGAGGTATCGATGTAGGTTGGCGAGACCTGGCACGAAGTCGGCGTTCCAAAACATCCCAGAGGTGTTCTATAGGATTCAAGTCAGGACTCTGTGTAGGCCAGTCCATTACAGGGATGTTATTGTCGTGTAACCACTCCGCCACAGCCCGTGCAGTACGAACAGGTGCTCGATCGTGTTGAAAGATGCAATCGCCATCCCCGAATTGCTCTTCAACAGTGGGAAGCAAGAAGGTGCTTAAAATATCCCTGTAGGTCTGCGCTATGATCGTGCCACGCAAAACAACAAGGGGTGCAAGCCCCCTCCAGGAAAAACACGACCACACCATAACACCACCACCTCTGAATTTCACTTTTGGCACTACACACGCTGGCAGATGACGTTCACCGGGCATTCGCCATACCCACAACCTGCCATCGGATAGCCACATTGCCTACCGTGATTCGTCACTCCACATAACGTTTTTCCACTGTTCAAGCGTGTAATGTTGACGCTCCTTACACCAGCGAGGCGTCGTTTGGCATTTTCCTGCGTGATGTGTGGCTTATGAACAGCCGCTCGACCATGGAATCCAAGGTTTCTCACCTCATTCTGTCATAGTACTTGGAGTGGATCCTGATGCTGTTTGGAATTCCTGTGTGATGGTCTGGATAGATGTCTGCCTATTACTCTTTACGGCCCTCTTCAAATGTCGGCGGTCTCTGTCACTCAACAGACGAGGTCGGTCTGTACGCTTTTGTGCTGTACATGTCCCTTCACGTTTCCACTTCACTATCACATCAGAAACAGTGGACCTAGGGATGTTTAGGAGAGTGGAAATCTCGCGTACAGACTTGTGACACAAGTGACACCGAATCACCTGACCACGTTCGAAGTCCGTGATTTCCACGGAGCGTCCCATTCTGCTGTTTCACGATGTCTAATGACTACTGAGGTCGCGGATAATGAGTACCAAGCAGTAGGTGGCAGCACAATGCACCTAAGATGAAAAACTTATGTTTGTGGGCTGTCCGGATACTTTTGATCATATTGTGTATATACAAGGATTGATCCGAATTGGCCGACTGCAGTTGTAGCGTGTTGTGTGAATTTATTTCAGTTTTAAATGTTTTCCTTCCTGTAATTAGCGTAAGAGTTAAGAAGCCTCATTACTCCTAGTTTTACAGAAGAGCCCAATTATTTAAAAGGAGTCCAAATAATAAAGTCAAGATGCCGCTTAAAGACGTCACAGAGATATTATACACAAACGTTCCTCAAAGAGAAAATTAAATAAGAGGCAGATGTAGCCGTATTGTGAAATATAATCCCATCTCCGAACTGGTGGCACAAAGGAAGAAGGGGAAGAATGAAAAGCAAACGCCGACACAAAGAAATAGGAGGAGTTGTGGAAGGTCAGAGACCTGAACCAACTGGCAATTAAATTGTATTGCCACAAGCGAGGATTTGCTTCAGGATAGCCGTGGAAATGTTATAAAGAAATATCTGATGGTTTGCAGTAGACTTTATCTGTCTGAGAGAAACGTGAAGAAAGGCATTTTTCTAATATGCTTGTTTCATAACTGTCAATTTACTTCAATACTGTAGACTGCTGACGTTAAAGGGAAATTAAAAGTCTAATCCCACCAATGTGAAACTTGCTAAATTCATGATTTATTAACTCAGAAACTATTTTAGACTTCTGAATGAAATTTTTACACGATGCATTTGAATGTCTTCTAAATTCACTGTTTATTAACAAAGATAGAATTTGTATTTCAATTGTACACTTGTTTGATTAAAACTTATCAGTAATTTTTTTAACTAACCAACCATCTTATTAACACCAGAGTATATCCAAAGGCATTTATTATTTTTAAAATCGTACATTTTTTTAGCCATCTCCAATAGTTTATGGGATAACGGGTCATTTATACCACAAAATGTCATTCACAGAAAAGGGTTTAAACGAAAAAATTTGAGAAAACAAACTCTTATATGCAGGGTTATTCAAAAGGAAGGAACGGACTTTAAATATTTATTTCAAATGAACGATAATAGATGGCGACACGTTCGATACATCACTGAATAGAGAAAAGTTCAACATTTTATTTTATGTATTCAAAATGAGCACCATATGACGAGGCAATGGATTCACTCTTTGCATAATGCAGCACACAAAACTAGTTTTCCTATGTCGTCGCCATTTTCTCGTAAACAAACCAGCGCCGCTGTAGGCACTGCGTAGGTCTAGTGTGTGGGGCTTAAAACTTTGAACTTTCCTCTAATAAATGATGTGTCGTATGTGTCGCTATCTATTGTCGTATATTAAAAATTAGTATTTAAAATCTGTTCCTGCTTTCTGAATAACCCTGTATAGAGCGGTCGTTTTGTAACCCGGCCACGGTCGCTTGTATAAGTGAATTCACTTGCACTGCGGTGTCCTCGGTATGCTCCGCTCGCTCACTAGCGGTGAATGACCCGCCGCTCCAGGCTACGTTGTGTACTTCAACTGTCAGGTGTTACCTTCTGTTCATGCTGTAAAGACTAGAGTTTGTTCATTGTGCATCTCACCTTTCTTAGTGAAAGGTTGTTCAAACCTCGGTGTTGTGTTTGAATTACTATAGAGTATTTGTATTATTGTTGCTGTGCTTGTCCTGTTATTAGTCCACTGAAATGCCTACTGAAAAAAAAATTTACGCTTGAACAAATAATGTTAATGTGTATCTTACCACTGAATCACGTTGATAGATGTATACACAATGTGAGGAGAAATTTCCTGGTGCTCCAGTTTCAAAATGCTGTCAGATGTCTGGTTAATCAGTTTAAGGACAACGGGATCGCCAAACCTAAGAAGCGAAAAAGACGTTCTAACGGAAGAAAACATTAAGAAATATTAGTGCATCCTTCGAACGCTCCCGAAGTCTCTAAGACGTATTGCACAGCAAGGGGTGTTTGAAACCTGTGTTCATACAGCCGCTAAACTTCAAAAAATGAAACCCTACATTTGACTATTGTTCATGGGTTACAAGTCGTGATGAAGAGGAATAACAGATATGTCTTATTGTAGATGGACACCACTTTCAACACCAGTTACAGCAAGGTTAGTACTCATAGTGCATGTTACTATTACTGTCATGGATATGTAACACGGGAGTTTTATGCCGGGTTTCACCTACCTTCGGCAAATTTAGCGTGAGGGACGTCAAACTAACGCCTCGTCAATTTTTGCCGTATTAATCACATCAAAATGACGGTTCGTTTACTATGATGACTCGTTACATAACCTGGTGAGGGTTGCTGGCTACATTTTTACTTTCTCTACTACGTATAGTAAGTAGGGGAAGTATTGTATTCCACCCAAAAATTCGATACCGAGATTTCACCGGAAATATGTGTTTTGAGACCCCCTGAATCCAAAAAAAAGCATTTTTGAAAACATGTCCGTGTGTGTGTGTGTGTGTGTGTCTGTGAACAGCATAACTTAGAAACGAACAGTCGGATAAACACTAAACTTCGTATTTAGGTTCAGTATCTTCCAGAGATGTGACATGAAGGTTTTGAAGAAAATCCCCCCACCCCAAACTACCCTTTACATGGAACATTTTTCGAAAATTTTAATTTTCTCAAAAATGGCTCTAACGATTTTGATTACTATATCATATGTTAAAGATATTCTCATGAGAAATAAAATGTATATCTCGAATTTTCTGGAAATGTCTCCAAGATTATTCTTCATTTGTAAACGACTTTTGCATAACTGGTAACCCATAAGAGATAGACAAAATTTTACTACACATAAAATGTAGATCACGTTAAAATACACAATTTATGTCATATACCTTTTTTTGTTGAGTGAACCGTTTTCGAGATATTACTTGTTATTCCCTTAAATTTTCCAATACGTATACTTTTCTCAAATTCGTTATTCATTTTTTTTGTCCTGGACAAGCAAAGAAAATGGAATGCGCCACATAGCAACCAGTGCTTAAAATATTTGACTATCGCTTAAAGCCTACCATATTCCCCTTGCATCTACAAGAAAATTAGCAATAAGATGGACATCTCGATTAACATGAAACATATGGAGAATAAGCGTTTGTAAAAATAGTTTGTACAAGAGTAGAGAAAGTCATGTGAGTGTAACACATCAGATTTTTTTTCATTAGCTGAGGTTGTGGCTTCGAAAACAAAACAGAAGCACAACGCGAATGTTTAAACTGCGCCACGCCCCCTCGGTAATCGCCTACACCAGGTACAAAATGCCAACTCCCTGTCTCGAATAGCATTCTCAACTAACTGTTGTCAAATATAAGCTGTCATGAACAGAACCTGACCAGTGTACCTCAATATTGGTAATTAGTAAACTTGCACTCAAACCGTCTGAATATACTATATACTTTGAAGAGAGATAACGTTCTAATCACTGGTTTCTTGTTTGCACTCAAGTCTTGCATCTATTCTGGGTATAATCGCAGAAATTGTTTCTTAGAACATTCTTGGGAACGTCCAAGATAAGCAGATGTGTGTTGCTTCGTAGAAAATGGAGAAAAATGAATTTTATGTTCTGATAAAGCACTACCTTTTGCATGGTAAGACGGTGAATAAAACGGAAGAAAAACTGAACAAGTATTATGGGGCTCGGCTCCATGTGGCCGTTCGAGCACAAGAGATGCCGTGCGCACAGGATGGCCGGTTGAGGTCACAACAGAAGAAATGGTGAACAAAGTTCACTATATTGTGTTGAAGATCGCCGAGTGAAAATCCGTGAGATAGCTAGGACCGTAAATATCTAGGGAACGGGTGTATAACATTCTGCACGAATTTTTGAGTATGAGAAAGCTGTTAGCAACATGGGTGCCGCGACTGCTCACAGTTGAGAACAAGTGGAATCGTGTGACCATTTCACAGGGATGTTGGAACATGCTGCAGCGCAACCCAAATGAGTTTTTGCGGCACTTTATCCCGGTTGATGCAATTTGGATCCATTACTATCAACCTGTAACCAAACAACAATCAAAGCAGTGGATTTCCTTCGGTAAACCTGCTCCAAAGAAAGCGAAAACTATTCAATTGGCAGGAAAAATCATGGTAGCTGTCTTTTGGAATTCACCGGTTGATAGACATCCACTACCTGGAAAAGGGTAAAACGATAACAGGTTCATATTATGCCGCAATGCTGAATCAGTTTCAAAAGGAATTGTTAAAGAAACGATCCCATTTGGTTAATAAAATGGCTCTGTTTCACCAGGATAATGCACCTGTGCACAAGTCAGCCATTGCCATTGCAAAATTTGTGGAATTGGACTACGAACGTGTAATGAATCGAAAGGAGACTATCTTGAGAAAAAATTGATTTTTTGGCAAAAAATGTTATTTTATTTAAAAAGTCACTGACTTATCAATCCGCCCTCGTACTTCGGCATTGTGCCCATTGAGTGAAAAATGGGCACATGAGTTCAGTCATTGGAAAATTTGCAATTGCATAAAATTCTTGAATCACTTTGGCCGTAAGAAATCGATTGCTTCCGTTTCTTTTCCATGTACATGCACGCAACTGCGTTGCATTCACTATTAATACTGAATGACCTCTTGGAGAAATATGACTGTTACCAATAACTGTTGAACGGTAAAAATAACGGATTTCTGTTCCTAGGGTTTTCTATCTCGGTTCAGCATCTTCCAACATTTTCAACACTCCTGTTTTGATAATCTGTAACGAGTCACAAATTTTACGTCATTCACCTCGTAGATATGGTTATTTATATCCCGTATAACACGTTCTGGGCCCATATTTTCAATAAATTCATTGAACAACATTTCAATACCGAAAATATTCATGTTCAGTTACTGGAATGAAAGTAAATGCGATGCGGTTTCTCAAGAGCTAGAGTACGTAGGTACATAACCGTTAAACTACAGAGTGAGCCAAAATATTCCGAACCGCGTGCAAGGTGTTTTTTCTGTCCGTGTCTTCGGCGCTCGTTGCCGCCTCCCGCTATCATGGAAACGCGCGGATGAAACCATACAACATTTTTAAAACTACTTTTAAAGGCTTTACTTACCAACTTTACGAAAGCAGATGCTGAAACAGGCCACCGTCGTTGTCCATACATTTTATATATGTGTTCTACGAGGGCTGTCTCAGAAGTACCCAACCTAACAAAGAAAACACAACAATTTTGGGGAAAAAATCTTTATTTCTCTACATAGTCTCCTTTCAGCTCGATACACTTTTCCCAGCGATGTTCAATAGCTTCAATACCCTGTTTATAGTGAGAACCATCGAGTTCTGCAAATTAGCCTCAACTGCAGACTCTACCTCTTCATTGTTGGCAAATCTTTTACCACTAATCCATTTCTTGAACTTTGGAAACAGAAAGTAATCAGAGGGGTTAAATCTGGCGAATAGGGTGTATGAGCAAGCAATTCGAACTTCAACTCATTGATTTTGACCATGGCGAAAAAGGATGTGTGAACCGGTGCATTGTCTTGATGAAACAGAACTGTCTTTTTCGCTAAATGCGGCCGTTTTTGCTTGATTTTATCATTCAAACGCTGCAGTAAGTTTGCATAATATTCACCATTGATTGTTTTTCCTTTTTGAAGATAATCAATGAAAATTATTCCACGCGCATCGCAAAATCCTGACGCCCTGACCTTGTCTGCAGATAAACTGTCTTCGCCTTCTTTGGAGCCGATTCTCCCCTTTCAATGCACTGTTTTGATTGTCCCTTCCTCTCAGGTGTGAAGTGATGGACCCATGTTTCATCCATGGTTATAAATCGACGCAAAAACTCGGTTTTATTGCAGCGAAACCTCCTCACGACGTTGCTTTTGTTCCATTGTGAGTAAACGCGGCACCCATCTTGCGCACAGCTTGCACATGTCTAAATTTTCGGTTAGTATGCGATGTACAGCACTTTTCGAAATGCCTACGATGTCTGCTAGCTCGCGCACTTTCAGTCGACGGTTATCCAATACAATTTTGCGGATTTTCTTCACATTTTCTAGCGTGGTCACCTCATTTGGTACCACTGCGATGTTCGTCTTGGCAGGCCTCGCTTAAACTCTCCACCCAATATTTTACTGTTGTAAACAAAGGAGCAGACTCCCCCAGAGTAGAATCTAGCTCAGCTTTAATATTAGTTGGACTAAGACCTTTCAAATGAAAGTATTGTATCACATAAGGATGGCCAATTTTATCCATGTTTACAAATTCGCTGAGAGAGTTCACTATTAATGGCTGTCAAACAATTACTAAACAACGTATCATCGTCAACCTTCAAACTTAAGCCCTCGTAAAGTAAGATTGTTTCAGAAAGACCATGAAACAAAACAAAACTTCACTTACCTGGTGGGAGGGAGGGGAGAAATGTCAGAAATCTTACTGCAATTGAAGTAGAAACAGGATTACGTGTGCAAATTAAATGCTGTGGCAGAAGAACTGAATGACAAATTGTGATCTTAGATTACTTTTTAATTCCTTTCTTGTTGACATACTGAAAAATGATTGTCCTGTTTCAAGGCCAATTGTGGCTAATTCTGCAGCTGTAGAGTTGTAGCTACTGGAGATTAAAGAGGATGAAGGTTGAAAACATTTAAAACTAAGTAGGTGTTTAACCATTCAGTTTTGGAAACAAGAACCTGAACGAAACTCCAAATTAAAAAGAAATTTACAAGAGACTCATCTCCACTTTGGGACAGCTTATTCGTGTGCGTCATTGTATTCAACACTTATATTCATTAAATTTAATCATCGAGCTATTTTAAGTGTGGTTTAAGTGAACTTGTTCGAACTGCCTTAACTAGACACCAATCAGATTTCAAGCAACTCAAATGGACAGACGAGAAAAGTGCAAGGTAATTGTTTGTAGTATAAAAATGTTCAATAATATATGTACCCATGTAATAAATCATGATGTACACGACCTGAGTGTTTGGCAATTAAAAATACTTGTGTCGGGACGATGACATTATTTCTCAATACTCACTTTATAAACAACTGTAAAGAAGATAGCTTGTTCACTTAATTATGTTCTTATTAGTAGTTTTCTGTGCATGTAACCAATTTTGTATTCTATGCTAATTGTTTCTGTTTGACATCCTCCAATTGACAGCAATTGGTTTATCTTGATAGTTTCACAGGTTATATATCCCCTATTGTTAGCCAAGGCTAATAATAGTAATAATAAGAATTAGCACAATTCCTTTGCTTCCCTTTATAGGAAACTATACTTCGTGCTGAAAATCTTTTAAAGGAAGGGCTGATCAATAACGACTGCGACTGATTTTTTCACAGATATTTATTACTCCATTTTAATGTTGACATAATCTTGTGCTCGAACACATGATGAAGGCCATTCTTTGTCAGGTCTTTGACAATCGCCTCACTTTTCTTCAGCACTGCTTTGGTGCTCTTAAATCGAATGCCCCGGAGCTTTGCCTTTAGTGATGGGAATAAAAGGAAATCACAGGGGCTATAAAGCGGATGCGGCACACAGGTAATGCTGAATTTAGCCAACAATTCCTGGACTTGATTTGCGACGTGAGGCCGCACGTTGTCATGATGAAGTCGCCACCCAATCCGATGAAGTTCTGGACGTTTCCTTGCAATGTGCTTCCTCAGTGTAGCCAATACTGACGTGTAGTACGCTGCTTTAACAATAGTGTGAGGGGGAACTGCATGCTGGTAAATCATCCCATTACATCTTCCATTCCGAAACACCAGGCCCACCCTAGCACTCGCCCTTCTTTGAAGTCCTTGAACCACCTAAACACTGTTGCACGAGGTAGTGCATCTTCACCACATGCTTGCTTCAGCTTTTCGAAGGTTCTTAAGCTTGTGCGATTTAAACGAAAACAAGACTGTATTGCGCTGTATTGCTCCTCTCGCGTCACCTCCTTTTTGTAGTATGCAAATTCAAGTAGGGTCAACAATATACAGCATTACTACCAACCTACCGATACGAGAGTGCTGCCGCCTATGGACATTATACATGAAACCGCGCTCTTTTCAAATATTTATGGTAGAGACAGGAAGCTACAGGAAAAAATATGTGTTACACTCAC
This sequence comes from Deroplatys truncata, assembly GCA_030765065.1. Taxonomy (NCBI): domain Eukaryota; kingdom Metazoa; phylum Arthropoda; class Insecta; order Mantodea; family Mantidae; genus Deroplatys; species Deroplatys truncata. Next base: position 64,458,010 of record CM060989.1, on the reverse strand, counting down.
ATGACTTTCTCTACTCTTGTACAAACTATTTTTACAAACGCTTATTCTCCATATGCTTCATGTTAATTGCGATGTTAATTTTATTGCTAATTTTCTTGTAGCTGCAAGAGGAATATAGTAGGCTTTAAGCGATAGTCAAATATTTTAAGAGCTGGGTGCATTCCATTCTCTTTGCATGTCCAGTACATAGAAAATGAATAACGAATTTGAGAAAAGGTATAAGTATTGGAAAATTTAAGGGAATAACAAGCAATATCTCCAAAATGGTTCACTCAACAACAAAAAAGTGTTTATGACATAAATTGTGTATTTTAACGGGATCTACATTTTTTGTGTAGTAAAATTTTGTCTATCTCTTGTGGTTTACAAGTTACGCAAAAGTCGTTCACAATGAATAATACTTTTGGAGACATTCCCAGAAAATTCGAAATATACATTTCATTTGTCATGAAAATGCCTAAAACATACGATATTTTAATCAAAATCGTTAGAGCCATCAAAAATGTTCCATGTAAAGGGTAATCTGGGGTGGGGGGATTTTCTTGAAAACCTTCGTGTCGCATCTCTGGAAGATACTGAACCTAAATACCAAGTTTGGTGTTTATCCGACTGTTCGTTTCTGAGTTATGCTGTTCACAGACACACAGACACACACACCGACATATTTCCAAAAATGCTTTTTTTGGATTCCGGGGGTCTCAAAACATATATTTCCGGTGAAATCTCGGTATCGAATTTTTGGGTGGAATGCAATACTTCCCCTACTTACTATACGTAGTAGAGAAAGTAAAAATAAAGCGTTTGCCTTTTTTGATCAGCCCTCGTACTATGGAAGCTTCGCTCATGACCCAGTTAGATTTGCATAAACACAAGTTGAAGATGAAGGAACTGTATTATTTTACGTCTTAAGTTCTGATTTATTTCTACTGGATTCACAGATTTTGGTCACCGGAGTAGGCCGAGAGTGAGTCAGGCTATTGCAGAAATGTGATTTAGTATGTCAAATAAAATCAGCGTGATTTACAACTCAGATAACGTTGCATGTTACATGCATACCTCTACTTCTCCCCATTGTTTTGTATGTTTTCATTTAGACACAAGAGTCTATGGAATGTTGCATTGGTTCACCAACAGGAAACGCAGCCAAGGTCTATCAAGAAGTAGTCCAACACTTTGGGGACACGTGCGAGACAATACTATGAAATCTCGACCCCTTTCATTCCTCATCTCGCTTAAAGTGAAACGCAACTTTTAATATTGTTAAACTTAAAAATCTGATGTGTTACACTCACATGACTTTCTCTAAACTATTTTTACAAAGGCTTATTCACCATCTACTTCATGTTAATCGAGATAAGCATTTGCAGACTCTATCTTATTGCTAATTTTCTTGTAGATGTAAGGGGAATATATATTTACAAGGGCAATATAGAAATACACTAGTCTTTAAGCACATATATATCTCTTAATAGCTGGTTGCTAGGTGCAGCACCATTCTCTTTGCCACAGATTAATACTCTTTGCATATCCAAGACAAAAAAATGAATAACGAATTCCCATTTGAGAAAATAACGATTGAAAAATTTAAGGGAATAACAAGTAATATCTCGAAAATGGTTCACTCAACAAAAAAAATGTATATGACATAAATTGTGAATTTTAACGCGATCTACATTTTTTGTGTAGTAAAATTGTGTCTATCTCTTATGGTTTACGAGTTATGCAAAAGTCGTTCACAATAAAGAATACTTTTGGAGACATTCCCAGGAAATTCAAGATATACATTTTATTTGTCATAAAAGTATCTTAAACATATGATATTTTAATCAAAATCGTTAGAGCCATTTTTGAGAAAATTAAAATTTTCGAAAACTCTTCCATGTAAAGGGTAATCTGGGGTGGGGGGATTTTCTTGAAAACCTTCGTGTCGCATCTCTGGAAGATACTGAACCTAAATATCAAGTTTGGTGTTAATTCAACTGTTCGTTTGTGAGTTATGCTGTTCACAGGCAGACAGACACACAGACACACACACACACACACACACACACACACACACACAGAGAGAGAGAGAGAGACACACACATTCACGGACATGTTTCCAAAAATGCTTTTTTTTATTCAGGGGTCTCAAAACATGTATTTCCGGTGAAATCTCGGTATCGAATTTTTGGGTGGAATACAATACTTCCCCTACTTACTATACGTAGTAGAGAAAGTAAAAATGTAAAAGTATCGAAAACGTATCTAAGAGTTATCGCAAGGTATTAGACATCCTTTTATACTACCGTGTGACGAAAGTATCGAGGTCTCATCCCTAAAAGACACTCTTTGGGTTTATTATGGGCTTTATTTTAATTTGCAACACGCTAAATTAAGTGCGTTTCTCTACAAAAAGCTTGTCCCTTTAATTGCGGCTCCCAAATGTCAGGTAGTTAGCCACCCTCCGTTATATACTACTAATGGCTGCACGATTAGCTTTTTAAATTCTAATGAGGGTTTAATTAATTGCATGCACCTCCCGCGTTGAATATGAATATGAATTATTACCTTGTTTTACTGCAATTTCGTACAGCTCCGGCTATTGCTAATAATGGGGAAAACTCACCTAATATTCACGTAAAAAAATGTGAAACATTGGTGGAACGTCTGACTTCCTAAACCTCTCCCCGAAGCTCTGGAAATTTTGCACAGCCTATAAGTACGTTTGGGCGGTGGAACAATGATGGTCGGAATAGTCGAGTAATTTGTTAGACAATCACAGCGAGTGACATTTTATACATTTGTATACCGTCTCTTTGGTCCCATGGTTATTTAATAACGTAAAACCTACATAGTTTTCAATAATACGAGGGCGGATCATGAAGTAACGCACAATAATTTTTTTCTGCTTTGGTATTGCAGCTGGAATGTTGCAATTTCACACAGATATAGTTTTAAGTTTTCACTACGGAGGGTATTTTTTGTTTCATGTCCAACTCCAGCGAGAGAAGCGTGAGCTACGCAACAAAGATGGCGCGCATGTTACTGTCCACGTGTAAAGAGCAGAGAGGTGTGGTTCGATATTTGTAGGCCAAAAGGCATAGACGGAGTGATATTCACAGCGACATGCATGGCATGTATGGCAATGATTGTATGGACCGTAGCAATGTCTCCAGGTGGTGTGATTTGGCACGCTCCGGGAGGCCGGTAGCAGCTGCAACCCCACATGTCAGAGGCATTGAGGCGGCAATTTTGAACGACCGGAGTGCGCAACTGCGAACCTTATCGCAACAGTTTAACATTTCCTATGTTACAATGTACGATATTGTTCATGACACGTTGAAATTTCGTAAAGTTTGTGCTCGCTGGGTGCCTAAGAACCCGACAGACAACTAACAAGGGCCAGCGAATAATGACGAGCTTGGATCACCTAACGCGGTACACCAAAGGAATCGTCACTGGTGACGAGTCGTGGGCATACCACTACACGCCCGAAACCAAGCAGGCAAATATGGAGTGGAAACATGCTGGTTCCCCAGTGAAGAGAAAATTCAAAGTGACTCAATCTGCTAGGAAAATGCTTGTGACGGGGCTCTAGGATATGCATGGTGTTGTATTGGTGGACTTTGCTGAACACGGGACACTGTGAATGCTGCAGCCTACACGAAAACTTTGGTGAGTTGCGTCGTGCCCTTCGTGACAAACGCCACAACATGAATGGTGACGATGTCAAAATTCTTCACCCCCATGTTGCTGCTGCTGTTCGTCAGCAAATCACCAGATTTGGTTGGATGTACTCCAGCATCCACCATACAGTCCGGACCATGCACCGTCGGACCTTCATCTGTTTGGTCTCATGAAGAAATTCCTGGCCGGCCAACGCTTTGCGACAGATGCGGAAGTGAAATCAGCAGTCCGCAGATGGCTATACTCCAAGGAAATGGACTTCTACGAACAGGGCATATTGAAACTGGTATCACGATGGGAGAAATGTTTTGAGAAACTTGGTGACTATGTCGAAAAGTAGGTAAAAGGTGTAAGTTTATTTGTGATTTTTGTTGTTGTTTTAACTATTAAACTTTTTTTGTAAAACAATTATTGTGCGTTACTTTTCGATCCGCCCTCGTACATAGATCCTTAACATATACAACGGAATAGTGACGAAGCTGGTGAACACATAGCAACGTAGCTCTTCCACTTGTCCTCTAAGAGTAAAATGTCAGCAGTCTCAGGTTCTTTGTATGGCACTGCAGGAACAGAAACTTGCGTTAGCGTTGTGTTTATGAGGCGTTGTAAAAGGTAAAGGTAGTGAAGAACGGAAGGGGTCCCGAAACCGAAGTAGAACACAGGCCATCCAACCCCTTGTGCTTCTACCATGATCGTTGGGAGGTAGGGATGAGGAGAGAGACCCGATCCGCATGCCGAAGGGCGCAAGCACGGTCGGGGTCCCTAATGTTTCCAGATTGAACGCCTACATAGTGGCCCAAGCCTCTGGGGGGCGGCTGAAGGAGCTCCGGCCCGAAAGCACTCAGAGGCGGATATCTAACCGAGCGGTCCTTGGACAACCAACCAGCTGTAACCCGCCGAACACCTACGCCTAGGCCTACAGCCCTAAAACGGTTGACAAGGAAGATGATGGGGGAAGAGAATCGTGGTAGAAGATAAACCACTCTAGCACTGCGAAACCACGAAAAACCCATGCTGGGGATCGAAGCTGGGACTTCCCAAATGCGACTCGCAGACGTTATCCTGGTGTCACCTCGGTTGGTTATAAGACTTTATACATGAGAAGCTATTTATACTTCCAAACAACCAGTTTAAACTTGAGTGATCCACATTTATAACACGCAGGGCCTGCTTTGTGCTTTAAATGTCAAATAAAGAATACACTGTAATTGTTTTCCCAGAACAGAGGAACCGTGAAAATCTGAGGATAGGAGAACCGTTGATAACATGATGACATAGTGCGCCACTGCGGGATACACCATTACTACTGTCGTTACTAACTCGTTTTTTATGTGCATTGCACATACGTGTAGTAGAGTAATGTTCCTTTTAACTGCTGTTATATCCCACTTTCGAAACCGGGCCGCTGCATCATAGTCATCAACTATCTTAATGATAGGTACTTGGAAAACCCATTTCTTTCTATTGATGTTTGTTACTCATTTCCACGTTCTGTCCATCTGAGACTGAAACAATGAACATTTAATAATATGTCTGTATTTATTTATTATTTATTTATTTACTGTGGCAGAACTAAGGCCATTTAGCCTTCTCTTCCGCTCAACCACACAGAACATTCCGATCACATGCATGGTACACAGATAACACAGGTTGAGACAAAAGACTCCGAACTGCCTGCGTGGTGTTTTTCCTGCCCGCGTCCTCGGTGCTCCTTGCCGTCTGCTGCTATCATAGAAAGGCGCGGATGGAACCATACAACATTTTTTAAAACTAATTTTAAAGCCTTTAACATAACAACTTTATGAAACGAGATGCTGAAACTGGCCACCGTCGTTGTCCATACATTTTTGGCATCTCTTTAGGAAACAATCCATCATGACCGATGTCGTATACTGTTTCTTTGGTAAGAACCGAACGTCGTCTTTTAGATTTCTGCCTGAACACTTCCTGTGGCCTGAAATTTACCGTAAAGTTCATGGATTGTTGTACGGCCTGGAATTTTTACACCTGGAAATCTTTCTCCAAATCGTACCTTCACTTGGCGAGCTGACCGAGTTAGCACATACGAATCATAAATAAATATACGCTGTGCAGTAGAAAACATATACTGAGCCACATCACATCACCGTCAACTCAATACTGCACTTCACACTGCACAGCAAAACCCCAGCAGCGTGACTTTGTTTATAGCAGCAGTGCGTTATCATGTTTTTCTCATATTTCCACACGCCCAGTGAAAAAACACCGCGCAGTCGGTAATATTGTTCATAAAATACCCCTCCGGGGTAACTAAAACATAAAGTGTACAAGACAAACCCACACACCCTGGAAGAATTAAAACAAAATATCCGCCAGCATTTCTAAACGTAAATTACGTCGAGTGATGGATAGTTTCCTAAAAAGGTGGCGCGGAACGTATGGACAACGACGGTGACCATTTTCAGCATTTCCTTTCTTAAAGTTGGCAAGTAAAGCCTTTAAAAGTAGTTTTAAAAATGTTGTATGGTTTCATCCGCGCCTTTCTATGATAACTGCAGACTGCAACGAGCGCCGAGGACGCGGACAGAAAAAACACCGCGAAGGCGGTTCGGAGTCTTTTGGCTCACTCTGTATTTAAAGGAACACAAAGCAGAAATAACACAAATATTAGAGGAACAGTAAAGTTAATTGAAAATATAAAGAAACTAAGTTAATAGTAATGAATATCTTAAAAATAGCATACATACACTATATATACAATAAAGATGATATTTCTTCTAAGTTAACAATTCTTTTTAACTAAAATCTGCAACCTGTGACGAAAAGCATATAAAGCATGACAGCCGCTGACATCTTGTTGAAGTGAATTCCAGAGCCTAGCAACCTCACAGTAAACGATGACGAGTATAGAGATGTTTAATGAAGTGGTACTCTTTCAGAAACTATCTAATTGCTAATTTTCTTGTAGGTGCAAGGGGAATATGGTAGGTTTTAAGCGATAGTCAAATATTTTAACAGCTGGTTGCTATGTGAAGCATTCCATTCTCTTTGTATGTCCAGGATATTAAAAAAAAAATCTGATGTGTTACACTCACATGACTTTCTCTCTCTTGTGCAAACTAGTTTTACAAATGCTTATTCTCCATCTGCTTCATGTTAATCGAGATATCGAGATGTTAACATTATTGCTAATTGGTAGGCTTTAAGGGATAGTCAAATATTTTAAGAGCTGGTTGCTATGTGGAGTATTCCATTCTCTTTGCATTACCAGGACATAAAAATTGAATAAGGAATTCCCATTTTAGAAAAAGTGTATGTATATGACATAAATTGTGTATTTTAAAGCGATCTACATTTATTGTGTAGTAAATTTTTGTCTATGTTTTATAGTTTACCAGTTATGCAAAAGTCGTTCACAATGAAGAATACTTTTGGAGACATTCCCAGAAAATTCGAGATATACGTTTTATTTATCATGAAAATATCTTAAACATATGATATTTTAATCAAAATAGTTAGGGCCATTTTTGAGAAAATTAAAATTTTCGAAAAATGTTCCATGTAAAGGGTAATCTGGGGTGGGGGATTTTCTTGAAAACCTTCGTGTCGCATCTCTGGAAGATACTGAACCTAAATACCAAGTTTGGTGTTTATCCGACTGTTCGTTTCTGAGTTATGCTGTTCACAGACACACACACAGACACACACACGGACATGTTTCCAAAAATGCTTTTTTTGGATTCAGGGGGTCTCAGAACCTGTATTTCCGGTGAAATCTCGGTATCGAATTTTTGGGTGGAATACAATACTTCCCCTACTTACTATACGTAGTAGAGAAAGTAAAATTGATGAGGCATGGAGGGAGATAATACATATATAGGCAGTTTTTTGCCTCCCATCCCATTTTTGGAAACGTTCTTATCCACCAGATATACAGTTTCATGGCATTGTTAATCATTTAAATAAAAACTTACCTAGCCGAAATATTAACGTTTACCGTAAAATTACAGGATGAAATCGTATTTAAATAGGAAGGAACATTTGCAGTTATTAAAACTTCACCATGAATCTTAAATAAATAATTCAATGTTATGTGATAATAATTGTACAGAGATAATTACCTGAGGAAATTCTGATATATCACAAACCTTCCGGGAGTTGTAATCCTCCTCTCCTCGCCGGGAAAACGTAAGTGAAGCCTGAATTACTTCGAACTTAACCCAAGTGACATAACTCAACGCGACATAACGTGAAGGTCTTATACACTGCATTAATGGAGCTATTTAGGGTGTCCTAGCGTGGCTTACTTTAACGACGTAACTTAAGAATTTGGCAGTGTCAAACTTTTCCTTCCCGTTACGCCAAGTTTAATGTGGCATGGTAATTAGAACCAATCGGCGTGAAGCAGTAGCGTAAAGTAATAAAAGAACAATCAATCAAGATTCTTTCCTGTTATGTTAAGTACATCTAATCCCGGTTTAAGGAAGGTAAATCTAGCAATGGTACGTGAGAAAGTTATAATGCGGCTTACTGACGCCTTACTAAGGTCAGTAGTGGTTTCGTGATACCCTTCTCTTGCATTATATGGAAGTGCTATTAACATTTGCGTATCAGTTGAGATAATCAAGCCTCGGTCATCGTCTCTGTCATATAGGTTAGGATGAATCCGTTTTATCAGTCTTCTAGCCTTTGTTACTATAACTGGCGCAACAGTTCTAGACACGTGAAAATCGTAATGACAGCTATGAAGCGAGTTACATACCAGATCAGGAGGTGACCGTCGTCTGCATGCTGCAGGAGTGCGTGGGACAGTCATTGTCAAATATATCCGCACACCGGTTATGCACTGCACTACACGATAAAACTTATAGTTATATACAGTATATTTAAATCCACCGCTGTAAAATGCCCTTAATATGATAACACTGTCAACCATCTGCCTCCAGTTCTTCCACACCTGACAGCCCTTCCTCTTCTGCGGAATCACTCACATCACTGCCGCCATCACTGCTGTCGCTACTTTCTGCACCATTATCCTGGATGAGAATTTTTTCTAATTGATTTTCTGCAATTCCGTATTTTTTGAAATAATGATTCTCAATTTATTCAACTTGTCGATATACATTTTCCCATTCTGGCGTTCCAATTTCTGCAAATCGCTGGCGACATAACTGCTCCACATCTTTTAGTTTAAAAGTGATATTTCTGCAGGCCACCCAGTTTTTGACATCAGCCCAGATTAATTTGATTGGGTTTAGATCTGGGTGATACGGTGGCAGTTTAAGTACATTATGGCGATGTTGTATTAATATCTGGCCAAGTATTATGAGTTATGACTTCTGAAGGGATTTCTTGGCTTTAACTAAGTTATATTTGTTTTACTCATGCTTTCATCAAAAGCTATATTATGCCTAAGCAACCAGGTTTTTATTTCTTCTTTCAAGGAATTTGAGGTAGGTTGTTTGTCAATTTGAGTATTGCCACATTGTGAAGCATTATCGATAACCAGAATAGACCCAGTAGGCATATTAGGTATCAACATGGTGTTGATCCACTTCATGTAATTTTTTGTATTCATTTCTTGATGAAAATCTCCTGTTTTTTGTTGCGACTTGTAAAAGAAGGGCATTTGGAACGAACAGCATGAACGATAATAAGTATTTGCCCTTAGGCAACAGGTGCCTAAAAACCTAACAAGATGCGGACACTTTCTATGCAGACTGTATGTGTTACGCACTGTGAGTAAGCAAAGGTATTATATCGCTTTCGTTGATTAAGCTAAACATAAACTATTCCTAGGCTCGGCAGCTGGGGTGGCAATCAAGGTCACGATTCCAGAAGTTTTGCGCGAGTAATAAACCTGTATTTGTTTTGAAGTTTAGGTCGCCATACTTTCCAATTACGTCTAATTTTGTTAGATAGTTTTACTCCACCATCTCATTTCGCGAATTCTACGCACAGCTGCTACGCCCATCACTCCAAAGTGATCCATTCAGTAAAGATGGTCTTGCCTTTAATCTACCCCTTTGAGGTAGACCAAATTTGGTTCTGATCAAGGCGTTTGATCCCTGGATCAATGCAAGTCCCGGTCTATGAATAAGAAAATCGATGGTCCGCTGTAAACCCACTGGAAGTAGCAAGTTGATCCAGACCAAACTCGACTATGAATACCGCCCTAGTGGACTAACAGATGAAGATACAGAGGATAGAGATTTGTGGAGAACTAAAATTACGAAGAGATTGTAGGAAAACTGCAGTATGGTACATAATTCGTAAATAAAAAATCTGAAGTATTACACTCGCATGACTTTCTCTACTCTTGTACAAACTATTTCTTGTAGATGTAAGGGGAATATATATTTACAAGGGCAATATAGAAATACAGTAGCCTTTAAGCACATACATATCTCTTAATAGTTGGTTGCTAGGTGGAGCACCATTTCCTTTGTCACAGATTAATACTCTTTGCATATCCAAGACAAAAAAATGAATAACGAATTCCCATTTGCGAAAATAAGTATTGAAAAATGTAAGGAAATAACAAGCAATATCTCGAAAATGGTTCACTCAACAAAAAGAATGTATATGACATAAATTGTGTATTTTAACGCGATCTACATTTTCAGCGTAGTAAAATTTTGTTTATCTCTTATGGTTTACCAGTTATGCAAAAGTCGTTCACAATGAAGAATACTTTTGGAGACATTCCCAGAAAATTCGAGATATACATTTTGTTTGTCATGAAAATATCTTAAATATATGATATTTTAATCAAAATCGTTAGAGCCATTTTTGAGAAAATTAACATTTTCGAAAAAATGTTCTATGTAAAGGGTAATCTGGGGTGGTGGGATTTTCTTGAAAACCTTCGTGTCACATCTCTGGAAGATACTGAACCTAAATACCAAGTTTGGTGTTTATCCGACTGTTCGTTTCTGAGTTATGCTGTTCACAGACACACACACGGACATGTTTCCAAAAATGCTTTTTTTTTTTGGATTCAGCGGGTCTCAAAACATATACTTCCAGCGAAATCTCGGTATCGAATTTTTGGGTGGAATACAATACTTCCCCTACTTATTATGCGTAGTAGAGAAAGTAAAAAAGCTAGCCATTTTGTTTAAAATACCATATATTAGCTTTCACAAATAAAATGTATATCTTTATTTTCTGGGAACAGTCCTCTTTATTCTGAGTCACATAGATACAACTGTCAAACTGTAAGAGGTAGGTAGACAACATCTTCCTGTGTAAGCTACTTGTTTCTGTGATCGCTCTGCTGTCTCGTTGCCGTGGTAACCACGTGGTCTCATATCCACCTTATCTCGATGGTCCAATTGTCTTCTTTCAAGGATCGATCCTTATGTCCTTTGTTAACATTATGCAGTTGTGTTCGGCATCTGGCTTTTGTCTTATTTCTTTGTTGTGGCTAAAGTCTTAGTGATCGTCGGTTGATCGATCATTTTTCGTGCTAACCGCAATATGTGAAACGCAAATATGTGAAAAGATCTGAGGAATTGACTGGTGATTTTAAAGCAAGTAAAAATGTATGGTCCAGTAACTTGATAGAATATGTTTGAAGGGTCACTAAATTTACATTAATAACTATTTTGAATCTGAATGAAAGTGTTATATAATTATTAGTAAAGTATTCAGATAATTATAGCTGTCGGCTGTTTTTAAAATATAATGTTCTAAAAGTGAGTTATTCTTAGAATTACCTTATTTATTTTGAAACAAACCCCATATAATTTTACACATTTTAAAATTATCACAAAAACGAAACATTATATTATAGAATTACTAATTTTTACTTTCTCTACTACGTATAGTAAGTAGGGGAAGTATTGTATTCCACCCAAAAATTCGATACCGAGATTTCACCGGAAATACATGTTTTGAGACCCCCTGAATCCAAAAAAAGCATTTTTGGAAACATGTCCGTGTCTGTGTGTCTGTCTGTGAACAGCATAACTCAGAAACGAACAGACGGATAAACACCAAACTTGGTATTTACGTTCAGTATCTTCCTGAGATGCGACACGAAGATTTTCAAGAAAATGCCTCCACTCCAGAGTACCCTTTACATGGAACATTTTTCGAAAATTTTAATTTTCTCAAAAATGGCTCAAACGATTTTGATTAAAATATCATATGTTTAAGATATTTTTATGACAAATAAAATGTATATCTTGAATTTTCTGGGAATGTCTCCAAAAGTATTCTTCATTGTGAACGACTTTTGCATAACTGATAAACTATAAGAGATAGACAAAATTTTACTACACAAAAAATGTAGATTGCCTTAAAATACACAATTTATGTCATATACATTTTTTTGTTGAGTGAACCGTTTTCGAGATATTGCTTGTTATTCCCTTAAATTTTTCAATACTTAACTTTTGGAAGATATCCCATAATAATACCGCGTGTATGTGAAATGCTATCGCTAGTTATATGCAAACATTTGTTTTTACACCCGCTGCACCTTACTCTTTGCGTGGCCTGTTACAGCAATCTACAAACACAGCATTTCTGCTGCAATGCTCTTTAGTCTTGCCTCTAAGGTTGGAAAGTTACAACAGTGGTGTGATAAACGATTTTGTGAGAATAAAATAAAACTCGGACTAGGCGAATTTATAGTATGTGGTGTTTAAGCAGGACTCAAAGGTAGAGTAGAAGAGGCATGTCCACCCAAGGCAGTTAGAGAGGGGGAATAAATGACCAGGTGAGTTACACCTCCCAAGGGTTTTTTCTAAATTGCTGAACTATAATAGCATTCATTCAGAAAAATTTGCTCACAAATGTATGTGGAACCAAATCTGAACACGAGCCTTAGATTAAGAGTCTGTATTTCAATAACTGATTTGAAGGATTTCCAAAAATTCAGTCAAATTCGGAGAAATGAGTGATTTACAATGCATAAGTCCTGAGTGTTTTCGATTTCTGTTATTTCCAGCTGCAAGAATGAGGAGTGTTTATGAATCTCAGACTTTGAAATGCAAATAAATGTATGTATGAATAAGTTTATATTATGCTTTTCAGATTCGAAAGATGAAGTGTTTGTATGTATGTATGTATGTATGTATGTATGTATGTATATGTATTTCCAATGTGCTATACAAAATTCTTACAATTTTTAATACATGAGTTGCTATTGTTTTTTCTTTAGTCCATCATGCATTTTAACACCGTGGTTATTTATGCATGGTGGGTCATAACAAATTCATATTACTTTATCTTTCTAAACCATTTTTCTCTTACTCTCCCCGTATATTCTCCTATTCTTTTTATATACCTCTTCTTTTGTATTTTCATTATTCTAACTTTTAATACTTCTGAGTTAACATTCTCCCATTTTTTAGTTAAAACCTGATGTCTCCACAACTTAGTTTCTTCACATTTAATTATATAATGCAAACCATTATCTGCCTTCCACAAAGAGGACACCTATTCAAATTCGCTCCCTTAGCCTATGTGCACTTAATCTAGACCTGGCCCACCCTTCTCTCACTAATCTATTACCTACATCCACGTACTTCTCCCTTCCCCAGTCCACCTTTAATTGTCTATATAGTTCCAAACCTTTCTTTCCTTCCAGACTTTGAAATAATTATTGTTTCTCTATATCTCTACTCTGTTCCTCACTTCTTTCCAGAAACCTTTAACTAACCCCTCTCTCTCCTCCCATAAGTTACCCATTCCTATTTCCTGTAAAATTCTCCTTATTCCTTGAGCCCAGTTCATCCCATCACTGGATTTTTCTTGTATTGCTTCAAGATATTATGCTCGTCCAATGATTTCAATCTATGCCAATATTTAAGTATCCTTTCTACTATCATGCCCTTGCTACCTACTCTTCCCAACTTCAACATTGCTGCTCCATCAGGTGATGAAATAGATAAACCTAACATGCATTTACAGAACCATCTATGTACTTTATCAATCATCTCCCATCCTTTGTCACCTCCCCAAATCTCTGATCCATAGACCATTTTTGCTTCAACTACAGCTTTGTAAACCCTTTCTAACCATTTAATTTGCATATCTGGTATTTTTTAAGCATATTCTTATAGCAGTCATTGCTAATCTTCCCTTAGCTAAGACACTTATTGTGTGATCATTCCATCCCCATTACTATTTATTCTCACTCCTAAATAATCAAACTTGTTTACTGTTTGCAACTCTTCCCCTTCCACATACCACTTTTCCAGTTTGTAATGATTGATAAATAGGCTCAAATCGATCCTTGAGCTATCGATGGGCCATTACTTGGCCCACAGGTCTAAGGTTGACTACAGCCTAAGGGCTGAGGAAAAACTCGTTAAATATCTCAGCCACTTTGCGTGACCTAACCAGGATTCGCAAAATTCTTGCTCCAGCTGGTATTAGAATCCGGTATTATGTTTAAGGAAAGCCTGGCAACCGATAGTCGCGGTGTGTGTTGCTAGTCAAAGGCATCTGCTTTAATTTCCATTGCAGAATAAATGAATCAGTTTCTGTGTTAATAAATGCAATTAAATTAAGCTTGCGGATGAAATAATGTTATGATGGTGATTATTGTAATAGAGCTGGTGATTATTTGATTCCCTTTTATTCAGTGGAAAACGACGTTTGTGTGTAGGCGGATAAAATGTTGTGGTCATTAAAATTGCAACCTTTTACCATAACTCCTTCCAGAATGTCTTATTTTAGTAAAGATTGTACATAATGACGAGCGGGATGTCTCAGGCGGTTACGTCTGTGGCCCGCATTCGGGGGATCCCGGGATCGATCCCCGGCGACCGTCCAGTCTGGCCCATGGGTTTTTCTGGTTTCTCCGGGTCTCAGGCGAATGCTGAGTTGGTTTATCTTCTACACACTCTCCTTCCTCTCCTTTCTGTACCCATCATCTTCCTTGTCATCTGTTTCAGAGTTGTAGAACGTAGATTTACGGCACGCAAAGGAACCTCAAGCCTGTTAAAAAGGCCTCTGAGCAAAATTACCGGTCTTTCACGCCCAATATAGAATGGGACGCTAAGGATCACAGCAGTTAAAGAGCGTCCATAAATAAAACTCAGTTTAATCAAAGTTGTAGGATCAGGCGACGGTGTTTGGAGGGTTGCGGCATGGCGGTAGCTTGCGCTCTGTAAAGCGGTACCGCTCAGGTAGGTCTCTCCTCAGCGTGAGGCTCTGCTCCGGGGGACACTGAGGACTGGTGGCTTTTGGGCAGGGACCGTGTGGAGTCGGATGCGTTCTATCTGGGAACGTTAGGGACCCCGTCCATGCTTGCGCCCTTCGGGTCTCTCCCCTCATCCTTCCCACCCAGGGGTCACGTTGGAAGCACAATGAGCCACTGGCCTTCGTGTGGTGGTTCCGGGCCCCCTCCAGGACATGTACCTTTACCTTAACCTACATAATGACATTTATTAGCATTCGTTAGAAGCATTAGAACAGAAGGCGTGCACAAAAATAGGACCTTAAGTCGTGTTTATCTGAACAGGCGAAAGTAGGTACACCAAGAGACAAAATATTTATGAAATTGTTTCACTTAAATTATTTAATATTTTACCTCCTTGTATGAAACATTCTTCTGTTTCATATTTTAAAAGGAAGATAAGTGTTTAACCTACAATGCTCTCTAGGAATGTAATTCTATTGATTGGACATGGGGTACCTATAGGGCATACAACGAAGGGGAACTCTTCGCTCACTGCGAGTTACATGCGCGATCTATTGCGGATATTACTCCCCAGGAGGAAGGGATGAAGTTAAGGAACCACATTAGGCTACAGGCAGACAGGCCACAGAGACACGAGAAAGCGCCTAACAGAGGTCGATGAACCACCCGATCAACCAAGCAGTTCTCTAGTGTCTTTCCATGGAAAACCACAATAGTACTCGCATACCGATCAGCGAAAACCACGAAAACCCAAGGTCAGAGTGATGGTATACAGTAATCGAACGCGGGACCTCCCGGATGCTAACTATCTCGCTCGGTATCGATTGGACAACATAATTACTGTTTCTAAAGTTGCTATACACACATAGGAATAAAAAGCTATCCACTTAACATTTTATGACTCCCTGTAATAATAAAATCCAGTCATCCGCCAGGGAAACCACTGGACTATCCACCGTAAGGTTTATGTTTTTACAGCATAGCAATCGATTTGCATGTCCGTTCCATAATATAGCACTTAACGCTACTACGTTTGGCGTCTGTCGCTACTACAGCATAGATAGAGATTTTTACTTTCTCTACAACGTATAGTAAGTAGGGGAAGTATTGTATTCCACCCAAAAATTCGATACCGAGATTTCACCGGAAATACATGTTTTGAGACACCCTGAATCCAAAAAAAAAGCATTTTTGGGAACATGTCCGCGTGTGTGTCTGTCTGTGTCTTTGAACAGCATTACTCAGAAACGAACAGTCGGATAAGCACCAAACTTGGCATTTGGGTTCAGTATCTTCCAGAGATGCGACACGTAGGTTTTCAAGAAAATCCGCCCACACCAGATTACCCTTTACATGGAACATTTTTCGAAAATTTTAACATTCTCAAAAATGGCTCTAACGATTGTGATTAAAATATAATATATTTAAGATATTTTCATGACAAACGAAATGTATATCTCGAATATTCTGGGAATATCTCCAAAAGTATTCTCCATTGTGAACGACTTTTGCGTAACTGGTAAACCATGAGATAGACAAAATGTTACTACACAAAAAATGTAGATCGCGTTAAAATACACAATTTATGTCATATATTATTTTATTGAGTGAAACATTTTCGAGATATTGCTTATTATACCCTTAAATTTTCCAATACTTATACATTTTCTCAAATTCGTTATTCATTTTTTTTGTCCTGGTAATGCAAAGAGAATGGAATACTCCACATAGCAACCAGATCTTAAAATATTTGACTATCGCTTAAAGCCTATCCAATTCCCCTTGCATCTACAAGAAAATTAGCAATAAGATTCACATATCGATATCTCGATTAGCATGAAGCATATGGAGAATAAGCGTTTGTAAAAATAGTTTGTACAAGAGTAGAGAAAGTCATGTGAGTGTAACACATCAGATTTTTTATTATTATTTCTTCCTAATTAATCCTTAAATGATTAAAGTGGTTAATCATATTATGTCGAAGACTATAATTATTATGATTTCTAATTTACAATGAAGAGGATCGTTTCAAATCATATTACGTCCAGAAAAACAAAATTTTGCAGCAATGACGAAAAACGGATTACACCTAATCTGGGTAATGTAAAGTTGCTATGCTCGGGGCGTAGGTACTTCTCGGAATGGAAAAAATGAAATCACTTTTAATTATGTTCTTCAAATTGAAGGGAAACGTGATGGGTATAATAATTTGATCCGATATTTATTGTAAAGGACGGAAGGGCCCCGAAATCGGAACAGAGCACCTCTCGAAGGCCTCCGGCCCCTTGTGCTACTACCGTGATCCCTGGAAGGGAGGGATCAGAGGAGATATCCGAAGTGCGCAAGTTTCCAGACGGAACGCATCCAACAGCGAGAGCACACGGAGACGGGTCCTAACTGAGCTGGTCCTGGAACGTCAGGAAGAAGCTTGTACAGAGCACAGCCACGCCCAGCCGCAACCGGCCGAACATAGTCGCCTGGTCTTACACCCTGAAACAAGGAGGATTATGGGTACAGGAAATGAGCAGGAGAGCCGTGATATAAGATTATGTCGTTCTCCGTGGTGGAATGGTTACCATGCTAGCCTCTAGATCCCGAGGTCGCTGGTTCAAACCCAGCGGAGGGCGATGGATTTTTTTCGGGCGTAAAAATCCTTAGCATAGCTACCTTCGGAAGAGAAGTAAAAGAACCTAAGCCTGATAAAGAGGCCTCTGAGCAAAATTTCCGGTCTTTCACGCCCCATACAGAATGGGACGCTAAGGACCACAGAAGTTAAAGAGCATCAATAAATAAATCTCAATGTTTGTGGTAGAAGATGAACCACTCCAACATTCGCCTGCCGAACCGGGAAAACCATGAAAAAATCATAGGCCAAACTGGGCGGTCGAAACTGATTACAATTAATTTGTTTCTTACTTATTTTAATAAATAATTGAAATATATCTCTAATTTGGTTTCAACTAATAATAAATGTCTTTAATTTTTTTGTTTTTCTATTTAGGGTTAAAGGTTTCCTTTAAAGGTTAAGTAAGTAAAAAACTTAATAAGGGAATTTAACCCTTTATTATCACATCAAGACATAATCTTATCTATTTTTATAAATATTGATAAATAAATAAAACAAGTACTCAAAAATTTATTCAATTATATAAAATTCTTCTTATTAATCCTAACTGTCTCAAAGTTGATAAAGCATACTTTTTTTTATAAATTCCCAGGAATTGAACCGGGAGCTCCCGAATGCGGGCCACAGACGCCGCCTGAGCCATCACACTTGGTGATAATTATTGCACTTGCGTACGTAATCAAAAACCCCTAATGAGGCAAATACTTGAAATAACCAATCGTTATTGTCATTATTAAAGCAAAGCTTTATCTTAAACATTGCCTTAAATGTATGGTAACAGCTGACGTGTGCGCTGTATGCAGGATGGACCATTTAAGTTGAGACTGTACAATATCTCCAAAACTAAGCGTTATAGAAAGAAATGTCTAATAAAAATTGCTTGATGTTATGGGGGAAAGTAAATGCCATTAGTCCTGTTTTATTTGGAGAACGTTTTGATGGTCATTTAGGGTCAATTTAATTTGGCCCTAATTGTAGGTTCCCATTTAAAAAATAAACCTGATGACTTTCTCTACTCTTGTACAAACTATTTTTACAAACGCTTATTCTCTATCTACTTCATGTTAATCGAGATAAACATTTGCATAAATTATCTTATTGCTAATTTTCTTGTAGGTGCAAGGGGAATAAGCGATAGTCAAATCTTTTAAGAGCTGGTTGCTATGTGGAGCATTCCATTCTCTTTGCATGTCCAGGACATAAAAAAATTCAAACAAATAACAAGGAATATCTCCGAAATGGTTCACTGGAAAAACAAAAACGCATGACATAAATTGGGTGTTTTAACGAGATCTACATTTTTGTGTACTAAACTTTTGTCTATCATAGTTTACCAGTTATGCAAAATTCATTCAGAATAAAGATTGTTTTGGGGGAAATTCCCAGAAAATTCAAGATGTACATTTCATTTGCCTTGAAAGTATCTTAAACATGTGATATCTTAATCAAAAATCGTTAGAGCCATTTTTGAGAGAATCAAAGTTTTCGAAAAATGTTCCATGCAAAGAGTAGTTTGGGGTGAGGGAATTTTTTGAAAATATTCGTGCCATATCTTTGAAAGGTACTAAACGTAAATACCAAGTTTGGTAATTATCAGGCTTTTCATTTTTGAGTTATGCTGTTCACAGACTTACACATGGACCTTTTTCTAGGAATGCTGTTTTTAGATTCAGGGTGCCTCTAAACATGTATTTCTAGTGAAGTCTCGATATCGAATTTTTGAGAGAAAGTACAAATTAAATTTATCCTAAAATCATAACGTCCTCCAAACAAAACACGACTAATGGCATATACTTTCTCTCATAATATCAAGCAACCTTTATACAAGACATTTCTATCTACAACGCTTAGGTTTGGAGATATTGTACAGTCTCAACTTAAATGGTCCACTCTGTGTAAAATTGCTTTGTACATAGATTTTATAACATAACATAACATCTCAATCTGTAGACCCTATAGTGAGCTAGACCAGCTAAAGAAAGTTAGCTTACTCTAGGATGTAGATTACGTCATAAATACATAATTACATTGTGTACTTGTATGCAAATACATTGTAGTTCTTATGTAGAGTACGTTAGAGCTTAAAAATTTTAAAACAGTATTATTTATACTTAATGTACCTAGTTATAAAATTTAGTAACATTTTATAGTCGGTTATTTTTTTTGAATGAAAGAAATTCTCCTCTGTATAGAAGGTGTGAATGATGAGAGATCTTTTTAATGCTAACTTGAATTTATTTTTATTAGTTTTCATTTCCTTAATATATGATTGAAGGGAATTAAATAATACTATACCATTGTAGTAAGCCATTTTTTGGAATACTTGTAGGTTATTGCTTGGCCTGTGCAAGTCCTGCCCATTTGTTTGCTGTGTATGTCTGAATTTTTTTATGAACACTTCTGGGTGGTCAACCACGGTTAAAAGTACAGCTAAAATATATTCACAGGCTAATGGTAGAATTCCAAATGTTATGAATAGTGGTTTACAATGAGTTGATTTCTTTACACCTGCCATTATTCTTATTATCTTTTCTTACAAAAGAAATATTTTTTTTTGCCTCTACTGAATTTCCCCAAATTATTCCATAAGTCATAATTGAATAATCATAATATACTGTTTTAGGATGCTTTTATTTGTAAAATGAATTAATGATCTAATTGCAAAACATGCAGAGCTTAGGTTTGGTAGGATGTAGTCAATATGGTCTTTCCAATTCATATTATGATCTATAATAAGACCAAGAAATTTTATGCTACAAGTTTCAGTAATTTCATTGCCTTCGTGTTCAATTCTTATGTCTGCAATACTTTTATTTTTTGTACGAAAACTGATATACTTAGTTTCTTCAAAGTTTATATGAATTTTGTTACTATCGAACCAATTATTTAGCACACTGAAAATATTGATGGATAACTCTGAGAGGCGACTGAGTTCTGTTCTTTAATTATAATACTTGTATCATCTGCAAAGAACTGGGTGAGCATGTTCATTTATTATCTGGGGAGGTCCTTGACGTATATTAGAAACAATAATGGACCCAAAATCGAACCTTGTGGAACACCATGCTTTATTTCTGACCATTTGGAATATATTTTGGAATAATCTGCCGTATGTATTATGACCTTTTGATGTCTGTTTGATAGGTAAGATGCAATCCATAAAGGTGTATGTTACATTTGCAGTAAACATACATTTATATGTTTTGCTTCGTAATTTGTTACACTTCCAAGTAAGCTGGAGCGTGTATTGGCGCTAGGACTCGAGTATAACAAACCAAATGAAAACGCAGTTCTATACCGTTAAGCCACCACATTATATACCGAAATCCCAGGTTGAAACAATTACGAGAGCAAGGTTCTCGTATCGACCGAAGCGAGCGTAGTGGTGAATCAGCCCTTCCCGTGACATTTCACCACGCAAAGTTCACATTAACGACTTCATCCCCCTCTCATGGGGTTGTTCTGCTCTCCTCCCCTGCAGTACTGTATCTGTTTTCTTTAACTCTCCCTCTTTTTGCTTCAACACTGCAAGCTAACATTTTAAAAGCTAAATGCATGTCCGTTGCATTTTCATTCTGTGTATTAGTTAAAACCAGCTCGAGTCTCCATACATAAGTATACTTAAGTTAAAGTATTAGTGTTTTTGGAATCATGTCCGTGTGTGTGTCTGTGAACAGCATAACTCAGAAACGAACAGTCGGATAAACACCAAACTTGGTATTTAGGTTCAGTATCTTCCAGAGATGCGACACGAAGGTTTTCAAGAAAATCCCGCCACCCCAGATTACTCTTTACATGAAACATTTTTCGAAAATTTCAATTTTCTCAAAAATAGCTCTAACGATTTTGATTAAAATATCATATGTTTAAGATATTTTCATGACAAATAAAATGTATATCTTGAATTTTCTGGGAATGTCTCCAAAAGTATTCTTCATTGTGAACGACTTTTGCATAACTGGTAAACCATAAGAGATAGACGAAATTTTACTACACAAGAAAATGTAGATCGCGTTAAAATACACAATTTATGTCATATACATTTTTTAGTTGAGTGAACCATTTTCGAGATATTGCTTGTTATTCCCTTAAATTTTTCAATGCTTATTTTCTCAAATGGGAATTCGTTATTCATTTTTTACTTTCTCTACTACGTATAGTAAGTAGGGAAAGTATTGTATTCCACCCAAAATTTCGATACTGAGATTTCACCGGAAATACATGTTTTGAGATTTTTGGAAACATGTCCGTGTGTGTGTGTCTGTGTGTCTGTCTGTGTGTGTGTCTCTCTGTGCGTCTGTCTGTGTGTGTGTCTGTGAACAGCATAACTCAGAAACGAACAGTGGGATAAACACCAAACTTGGTATTTAGGTTCAGTATCTTCCAAGGATGCGACACGAAGGTTTTCAAGAAAATCCCCCCACCCCAGAGTACCCTTTACATGGAAGATTTTTTCGAAAATTTTAATTTTCTCTAAAACGGATCTAGCGATTTTGATTAAAATATCATATGTTTAAGATATTTTTATGACAAATAAAATGTATATCTTGAATTTCCTGGGAATGTCTCCAAAAGTATTCTTTAATGTGAACGACTTTTGCATAACTGGTAAACCATAAGAGATAGACAAAATTTTACTACACAAAAAATGTAGTACGTGTTAAAATACACAATTTATATCATATACATTTTTTTTTGATGAGTGAACCATTTTCGAGATATTACTTGTTATTCCCTTAAATTTTTCAATACTTTTCTAAAATGGGTATTTATTCATTTTTTTTGTCTTCGATATGCAAAGAATATTATTCTGTGGCAAAGCGAATGGTGCTGCACCTAGCAACCAGCTAATAAGAGATATGTATGTGCTTAAAGGCTACTGTATTTGTATATTGCCCTTGTAAATATATATTCCTCTTACATCTACAAGAAAATTAGCAATAAGATAGAGTCTGCAAATGTTTATCTCGATTAACATGAAGCATATGGAGAATAAGGATTTGTATAAATAGTTTGTACAAGAGTAGAGAAAGTCATGTGAGTGTAACACATCAGATTTTTTTGTCTTGTATATGCAAAGAGTATTAATCTGTGGCAAAGGGAGTGGTGCTGCACATAGCAACCAGCTATTAAGAGATATGTATGTGCTTAAAGGCTACTGTATTTCCAAATTGGCATTGTAAATATATATTCCCCTTACACCTACAAGGAAATTAGCAATAAGATAGAGTCTGCAAATGTTTATCTCGATTAACATGAAGTAGATGGAGAATAAGCGTTTGTAAAAATAGTTTGTACAAGAGTAGAGAAAGTCATGTGAGTGTAACACATCAGATTTTTTTACTTTCTCTACTACGTGTAGTAAGTAGGGTAAGTATTGTATTTCACCCAAAAATTCGATACCGAGTTTTCACCGGAAATAGATGTTTTGAGACCCCCTGAATCCAAAAAAACATTTTTGGAAACATGTCCGTGTGTGTGTGTGTGTGTGTGTGCGTCTGTGAACAGCATTAATCAGAAACGAACAGTCGGATAAACACCAAACTTGGTATTTAGGTTCAGTATCTTCCAGAGATGCGACACGAAGGTTTTCAAGAAAATCCCCCCACCCCAGATTACCCTTTACATGGAACATTTTTCGAAATTTTTAATTTTCTCAAAAATGGCTCTAACGATGTTGATTTAAATATCATATGTTTAAGATATTTTCATGACAAATGAAATGTATATCTCAAATTTTCTTGGAATGTCTCCAAAAGTATTCTTCATTGTGCCGTCTCCCACTTAAACAAAAGCTGTATTGTGAGAAACTCCTTTCGACACCAGCAAGCGCGATAACTCAGGCGGTTACGTCTATGGCCGCATTCGGGAGGTCTCGGGATCGATACCCGTCGACTCCCCAGTCTGTCCCTTGGGTTTTTCGTGGTTTCCCAGGGTCACCAGGCAAATGTTGGGCGGGGGGATGGTTCATATTCTACCACGACTCTCCTTCCTCTCATTTCCTGTACCCATCATCTTGCTTGTCATTTGTTTCAGGGTTATAGAACCAGGCGGCGGTGTTCGGCGCGTTGCGGTTGGACGGTGGTTTGCGCTCTGTAAAGGTTTCTTCCCTGGTATCGCTGCGGTACCGCTTAGTTAGGTCTCTCCGCAGCGTGGTGCCGGGGACCTTGCGGCGTCGGATGCGTTCTATCTGGAAACGATAGGGACCCCGTCCATGCCTGCGCCCGTCGGGTCTGCCCCTCATTTTTCCCTCCTGGGGGTATATCTTTACCTTTACTCTTTGCGAAGCAGAACATAATGCCTACTACGGTATATTACTTTACCCACCGACTAGGGGACACGTGCCAAGACATGCTCTCTTCATCGGTAACTTGAAATCACGCACCAGGTCACTCTAATCCGCCCTCTAGTGATGATACATGAAATTGAATGATAATTGTGAAAGGAAGTTTGGAAAGAAACGTTTCAGACCTTTGTGGCATTTGCCAGTTATGACTGGAAAAAAAATTAGTCAGGAGGAGGGGTCTGGCGGGATTTTAACCGCGGTCCTCCTTTCACGAGTCCCTGCTCTAACGACCTCGGCATTGTATTAGTGTCATACGCTAAGGAATATATCATTTATTAATTGAAAATGCTGGAGAAGTTTTCTGAAGCATTGGAAACATAAAACATCAAGGTAAATTGCAGGGGAAAATGCGGCAATGCTTGTAACCTTTTGGTTTAAAATTGGTTAATCTACCGTTGTGACAATGCTTTACTTCCCATCATGGGCCATTTCCTAAACTGCTTTCTTTCTGTCTCTTAAGGAAGCACGCTTGTCTACTGGCACTTCGCTCAAGATTCGGTTTATACCACATGCTAGACGAATTATTACAGAGGTCGGCTGTGGCGCTTGAGATCGATATCGGGTGTATATCGACCTTGGTAGGACTCGCGTGCCGTGGTGTGGACCCCCAGGGACCAGAAGGGGCCGGTCCCCATTCAACAACTGCGCTCCTTCGCTGTACGGTGCCACAAAAGCAAAGTGTTTCTTATATAGCGCCACTCGCAACAGCTGCATCAACGCCACCTACAGCGAATTACTCAAATCAGCCCTGAAATTGTAATAATCTGGTAAATGGAAATACGTTATGAAATCTCAAGGGGAGAAATCTGATGTGCTAATTCATATGACTTTCTTTACCCATTCTTCAACAAAGTCTTACAAAAGCTTATTTTTCTACCTATTTCATGTTAGCAGATATTAACATTTGTAGAAAAGGTCGTCGTTTCCAACGTTGCTCATATGGCCTTCGAGAGCTATCTCATTCTTCCAGGCGATGACTGGACCCATTTCCGAGGTCAGCGGGCGGAATATGTGGCTTCTGATGGTAGGATGATGATAAGGATGGCGGTGGAATGAGAGAACCTACAGCTTTTTATTTAGAAATGGTTTTATTATACAGGTGGACCATTTAAGCTGAGACTGTACAATATGTGGCAGTAATTTGTATCACAATAATGTAAATGCCAGAGTGATTGAGTGTAAATAAGCATTATTGTATGACATTGATTTGAGATGTTTGTTAATTATAAGCATTGTTAGGAAATAAGTTTACACGGCCTCACTGAAACTGACAATAGGAGCGGGTAACAATGTGCGAGGGGGTGAGTTGTTTATCAATTATAAGAGACAAAGAAATGACGTCAGATTGGCGCGCTTTTCTTAGAAATAGCGGGAATATTTTCCCTAGAGCATATATTTTCGTAATTTTTGATTGGATATAAAAATAGACGCTAATGTTGGCGCGTTTTATTAACCAATAGCAGCTCGGTTATAATCTTTAGGCATATCGGGGTGTGGGAGTATAAAAAGCTAAAGTCAGAGGCAGATTTCGTCGGTCCAAACGAAGCATTCACACGTTATACTTCGCACAGTTCATCAGAATCGTTCGCGGGTTACACGTCGCGTAGTTCAACGGAAGCATACATAAAGTACACGTCGCAATTCTACAGAATCTCTCGCGTCTTAAAGTTTGTTATAAATGTGAAACACGCGAATTAATAATGTGCAGTAAATAAGTGATTATAGTGATATTAGAAAATATAACAGTTTCAGTTTGGCATGTATCACGAATCAATATGTGAACTTAATTGTGACGGTAATAAAAGTGTAAAAACAAATTCTTTTATCAGTGTTATCTTTGAGTAACAAAATCCTTTCCGTTTACACACCCTGTTTAAGGGATTTGCTCGACTGAATAAAAATAATAGATAGCCGGAGGACAATGAACCCAACATTCAAAATAGTAATACCATAACAGGCGCCTAGCAAAAGATAACACGAAGTGACTGCGACAAATTGGCTTCCATACGTGGTGCATATAAACATGAAGCATCTTCCAACTACTAACAAATATCACACTTCAAATATCTCCAAAACTATGCATTTCAGAAATTCAGAACTTGGTGTAAGAAAATTGCAATGTGCTTTATAAAAATGTCATTTAGTTTTTTATGAGGAGTGAGAAAACATAAAAAAGGTAGGTTCCTATTTTTAAAAATTAAATTGGCCGTAAAATGACCACCACAACGTCCACCAAACAAAACACGACTAATGACATTTACTTTCCCGCAAAATATCAAGCAACTTTTATTAAAGAAATTTCTTTCCACAAGGATATTGGACATATTGTATAGTCTCAACTTAAATGGTCCACCCTGCATATTTCGTTGTAGATACAATGGGAATAGAGGAGTACAGTAGGCTTAAGCGATAGTAAAATATTTTAAGAATTGGTCGCTATCGATGGCTTTGAAATTTGTTTCTCTTTGCATGATCAGAGTGAGGAAAAAAAAAGGATTAAAGAGTTTCCATTTGAGAAAACTATAGGATAATTTATGAAGAACTGACACATTTATTTCTTTAATTGTTTCAAAACGAGTTATGCTAGCGACAACTTACTATACCTCAATGCAGAGGAATTTGGCGAGATTATTTACCTGTATAGCAAATGTTGAAAATGTCCTCCATCCTGCATAAGACACAATTCAACACGTCGTTCCATGTTACTGGCCACTCGTTGGAGGACTCTGTTGTCAATAGCTTGAATCTCCTGTGTAATGTTGTGCTTCAGATCGTCCAATGTCTGGGGACGTGTGGCATCAACCCTGTCTTTTAAGTAACCTATAGAAAGAAGTCCGGCGAATGTCAAATCCGGAGATCTCGGTGGCCACAAATTCTTGGAAATTATCCGGTCGTCAAAGAAACTTGCAATTAGTGCCATAGATGCATTTGATGTATGGCTTTCAGCGCCGTCCTGCTGAAAATATCCTTGACTCAGCTCTACATCGTCTAGTTGCTCAGCAAACTCCATGAAAATCTGTCGGTACTCTGCAGTGTTCACATTGTTTTAAAAAAAAATTGGTCCCATTATTCTCTGTACGGATATTGCACACCAAACTCCGATTTTAATCGGGTGCATAGTTGCATAGCCGGATAAATGGAATCATGCTTCATCTGTGAACCATGTGATGGACAATATGGCAGGATTTTGCACAATGAACGCCTGAAACCAACGACAATAATTCAGTCGTCTATCCTTATCTGGTTCTTGTAACTGATGGACAACCGTAATCCTATACGGCTTTAGGCCTGCACTTTTCACAGTCCTCTGTCTCCTGCGACAAACGTGTTAATGATTTTTGGGTGACTGATCCGGTCGTGCTCTTACGTCAACAACCGTGGGAAGTCTAGATGAACGAGGTTTACCTTTTTCACTCACCAGAGATCCAGTTGTTTCCAATTTGTTTACCAGTCCCAGTATTGTGTTTCTTTGGGGAGGATTCCGAACACCAAATTCTCTCTGGTATACCCTTTGAGTAGCTGTAAGTGAATTCGTAATCCAATTGACCAAAACGAAATCTCAGAAACAGTTGGCGACAACAGAACTAACAATTAGGAATAAAACTTGAACATCTGCACATCTAGTGACAGGCAATCGAAACTCCAGAACATTCTGCTTAATTTGGTGTTAAAATTAAGGCATTTATTGAATTTCGAACATGATAATTAAAGAAAGAAATGTGTCAGTTCTTCATAAATCACACTATATGAAAATAAACGGTGTTGGATAAAGGAAGTCGTATGAATGCAACATGTTAGATGTTTTTCTTTTCTGCTTCATGATAATCGAGACAAACGTTTGCAGAAATGGCTGTATGAAAATAGCGTGGTTTTAATTACTTTCTCTACCACGTATATAGTGGGTAGGGAAGGTATTGCGTTCCACCCAAATATTCGATACCGAGATTTCACTCGAAATATGTGAGCAACGTAACTCAAAAACCAAATGTCGGATAAATACCAAACTTGTTATTTAGTTTCAGTACCTTCCAAAGATGCAACTCAAAAATTTGACAGAAAATCACCCCGTCCCAAACTACCTTTTACATGGATCATTTTTGGAAATTTTTGATTTTTTTCAAAAATTTCTCTATCGATTTTGAATAAATTACCATATTTTAAAGATACTTGCATGGCAAATAAAATGTATATCTTGAATTTTCTGGGAATAGCCTGCGAAGTCCTGTTTATTCGGAAGGAATTATTAATGGTTCGATTGGTTAAATAATTGTCATTGTTTTTTAAGTCCTATGATTTTCAGTTGTTTATGGTGATTATTATGAATAAAATAAGAAAACCAGAAATCACCCTACCCTAGATGGAGACGATGGTACTATGACTGACAATTGTGAAGAATCGACTAAATTATAATTGAAAACCTGTTACCAGATGACGAAGTTGATACGACCGAAGAAATAAATATCAGAAGTGGAGTGGAACTAGAATACTCTGCAATAACCCTGTAGGACCAAATGGGATTATGAATGAAGTGTTATTTAATTTAAAAGCTGAAATATTCCCCTTCTTGCATAGGCTTTTCAATGATTGCTTATGGAAAGGGAGATTTCCGGACATTTGGAAAAAGGCACGAGTAGTAATACTTAAAAAATCCGATGTGTTACACTCACATGACTTTCTCTACTCTTGTACAAAGTATTTTTACATACCCTTATTCTCCATATGCTTCATGTTAATCGAGATATCGAGATGTCAATCTTATTGCTAATTTTCTTGTAGATGCAAGGGGAATATGGTAGGTTATAAGCGATAGTCAAATCTTTTAAGCGCTGGTTGCTATGTGCGCATTGCATTCTCTTTGCATGTCCAGGACATTAAAAAATCTGATGTGTTACACTCACATAACTTTCTCTACTCTTGTACAATCTAATTTTACAAACGCCTATTCTCCATATGCTTCATGTTAATCGAGATATCGAGATGTCAATCTTATTGGTAATTTTCTTGTAGATGCAAGGGGAATATGGTAGCTTTTAAGCGATAGTCAAATATTTTAACGCTGGTTGCTATGTGGCGAATTCCATTCTCCTTGCATGTTCAGGACATAAAAAAATGAATAACGAATTTGAGAAAAAGTATAAGTATTGGAATATTTAAGGAAATAACAAGCAATATCTCGAAAACGGTTCACTCAACAAAAGAAACGTATATGACATAAGTTGTGTATTTTAACGCGATCTACATTTTTTGTGTAGTAAAATTTTGTCTATCTCTTATGGTTTACCAGTTATGCAAAAGTCGTTCACAATGAAGAATATTTTTGGAGACATTCCCAGAAAATTCGAGATATACATTTTATTTGTCATGACAATATCTTAAACATATGATATTTTAATCAAAATCGTTAGAGCCGTTTTTGAGAAAATTAAAATTTTCGAAAAATGTTCCATGTAAAGGGTAGTCTGGGGTGGGGGGATTTTCTTGAAAACCTTCGTGTCGCATCTCTGGAAGATACTGAACCTAAATACCAAGTTTGGTGTTTATCCGACTGTTCGTTTTTGAGTTATGCTGTTCACAGACACACAGACAGACAGACACACAGACACACAGACACACAGACAGACACACACACGGACATGTTTCCAAAAATGCTTTTTTTGGATTCAGTGATTCTCAAAACATGTATTTCCGGTGAAATCTCGGTATCGAATTTTTGGGTGGAATGCAATACTTCCCCTACTTACTATACGTAGTAGAGAAAGTAAAAAAATCTGATGTGTTACACTCACATGACTTTCTCTACTCTTGTACAAACTATTTTTACAAACGCTTATTCTCCATATGCTTCATGTTAATGGAGATATCGAGATGTCAATCTTATTGATAATTTTCTTGTAGATGCAAGGGGAATATGGTAGGTTTTAAGCGATAGTCAAATATTTTAACGCTGGTTGCTATGTGGCGCATTCCATTCTCTTTGCATGTCCAGGACATAAAAAAATCTGATGTGTTACACTCACATGACTTTCTCTACTCTTGTACAATCTAATTTTACAAACGGCTATTCTCCATATGCTTTATGTTAATCGAGATATCGAGATGTCAATCTTATTGGTAATTTTCTTGTAGATGCAAGGGGAATATGGTAGCTTTTAAGCGATAGTCAAATATTTTAACGCTGGTTGCTATGTGGCGAATTCCATTCTCTTTGCATGTTCAGGACATAAAAAAATGAATAACGCATTTGAGAAAAAGTATAAGTATTGGAAAATTTAAGGAAATAACAACCAATATCTCGAAAACGGTTCACTCAACAAAACAAATGTATATGACATAAGTTGTGTATTTTAACGCGATCTACATTCTTTGTGTAGTAAAATTTTGTCTATCTCTTATGGTTTACCAGTTGTGCAAAAGTCGTTCACAATGAAGAATACTTTTGGAGACATTCCCAGAAAATTCGAGATATACATTTCATTTCTCATGACATTATCTTAAACATATGACATTTTCATCAAAATCGTTAGAGCCATTTTTGAGAAAATTAAAATTTTCGAAAAATCTTCCATGTAAAGGGTAGTCTGGGGTGGGGGGATTTTCTTGAAAACCTTCGTGTCGCATCTCTGGAAGATACTGAACCTAAATACCAAGTTTGGTGCTTATCCGACTGTTCGTTTTTGAGTTATGCTGTTCACAGACACACACACAGACACACACACAGACACACACACACACACAGACACACACACAGACATGTTTCCAAAAATGCTTTTTTTGGATTCAGGAGGTCTCAAAACATGTATTTCCGGCGAAATCTCGGTATCGAATTTTTGGGTGGAATGCAATACTTCCCCTACTTACTATACGTAGTAGAGAAAGTAAAAATGAATAACGAATTTGAGAAAAATTATAAGTATTGGAAAATTTAAGGGAATAACAAGCAATATCTCGAAAATGGTTCACTCATCAAAAAAAAATGTATAGGACATAAATTGTGTTTTAACGTGATCTACATTTTTGTGCAGTAAAATTTTGTGTATCTCTTATGGTTTACCAGTTATGCAAAAGTCGTTCACAATGAAGAATACTTTTGGAGACATTCCCAGAAAATTCGAGATATACATTTCATTTGTCATGAAAATATCTTAAACATATGATATTTTAATCAAAATTGTTAGAGCCATTTTTGTGAAAATTAAATTTTTCGAAAAATGTTCCATGTAAAGGGTAATCTGGGGTGGGGGGATTTTCTTGAAAACCTTCGTGTCGCATCTCTGGAAGATACTGAACATGAATACCAAGTTTGGTGTTTATCCGACTGTTCGTTTCTGAGTTATGCTGTTCACAGACACACAGACACACACACGGACATGTTTCTAAAAATACTTTTTTTGGATTGAGGGGGTCTCAAAACATGTATTTCCGATGAAATCTCGATATCGAATTTTTGAGTGGAATATAATACTTCCCCTACTTACTATACGTAGTAGGGAAAGTAAAAAGGAAATGATAAGGATGCAAAACCAAAATCATATACACCTATATGTTTACTAAATACAATGGGCAAAATTTTGGAATAATTAATCTATAAATGAGTTGTGGAATTTAAAGAAATGGTTGGAAAAAGAATAAACAATTCGGATTAAGAAAATGATTTTTGGCGTAGGATGCCATTATGGGGTTATTAAGAACTCTTGGGAAAAGAAAAGAATTACGTAATTGGGGGATTGATTGATATATCTGGAGCATTTGATAACTTATGGTGGCCTTACTTTTTCCGCAGACTTAAAGAAAAAGATTATCCACAGACTCTTTATAAAATGTTGAAGGATTATTGTACAAATCGAAGAGTGTATATTAAAGGCATTAATCAAACAATATGTAAAGATATCATAAAAGGGTATCCACAAGGCTCAGTCCTGGGGCCCCTTTTATGGGACATAGCTATGGAAACTTTAATTGAGGATATGAAAAATAATAACAATATATCACATATGATTGCATTTGCAGATGATTTTATCTTTATAATTGAAGGTCAAAATGTAATGGATTTGGAAACCAAGGCAAATAAATTGATATAAAACTTAAAATCTCACCCAATAAGTCATATTATACGTTGTTTAAAGCAATTTTGAAAAGTGAACCTATTATTAAGATAAATAATGAAAATACAAGAAGGAAAAAAATTCTAAATATTTGGGCATTATGCTGGATAAGAAAATAATTATGTAGCTTGGTAGAATTACGCAGAAAAGTTTTAATTATCGTTGAAAATAATAATAATCTACCACACTGTAATATTTGCTTCCATTATCACATATGCAGCGGGAAGCTAGGCAACCAGAATGGATGATGCAGCTATTAGAAAATTATTGAAAAGGACGCAAAGAAAAGCATTATTACGTTTTACTGCTGCTGTAAAGCCAACAATGGCTTTATTAATGACAGCGTGAAGAAGAGTTTTTTGTTGTAGGAGTTGTATTGTAGTTCAACTGTTGGGGAGCCGAACTTGAAGTAGTTGCAACCGCACGTATGGTAAAAAATTTACGGTAGCCTTCCTCCTAAATGTACTTTCCGGTAGTCTTTGCCCCAAATGCTTAAAAAAATATTAACTTTGTAATTTGACTATTTCTTTAAATATTATATATTTATGTTTGCCTCGGCTGCGTCAGTATTATTTTTAGAGACATGTTTCTCTTAGCAGGGTTGTGGTGCGACTGAAGAATGTAGGCTTACACCGATTATAATTTTACTTCACACCTTTTATTAATGCTTACACTATTTAAATAACACTTCACTGATTTAGAAAGCTGTGAGATTTCTTTTTTATTAATTACTTGCACTTTTTAACACGTAAACTATTTTTGTCTCACACGAATACGTATTAAATTTCTCGAGGACGTATCTAGCGTCCGGTTAGAAACGCTGTCTACAAGCAACACGTCCAGTTATGAGCACTGTCTACAAGCAACTGACTTGATTTCTACCGCCAAATTTGTAAATTTCTGTATTTCAAGTCTCTGATTGGCTATTCCTAATCCATTAGAATGCTTTTATTTAACTTAAGGCTTTTTTTGGTTGTTGATTGGCTATTTTATAAACTGTCACAAAATTTACATTATTGTTGCTCCAATAATGACTAGTAACATTATTAAACCTTCTAATTTATTATTGCCTCAAGGCTACCTCATTGTTACCTCATTGTTAGCAACTTTTAACCTATTATTCTTACAGCTCCTACATTATTAAATTATATAATACATTCACATAACATTATTGAACATGTATACAATAGTATACAATAATATAAACATATATAATGACTGTAATATACACTTTTTATATATTGTTACATACACATTATGCTTTAAGGCGGGGTGTTATTGAATTTATATATTATATAAAGTGTTAAAGTGTTTAAAAATACTGCCTCAAGCGGCAACATGGGCAATTTATTATTTAATACGTTTTAAAGGAGCTAGATTTAGGATTAAAAGAAAATATTTTTCTAATCGTAGAAAAAATAATTGGAGTAAAAGGCAATACTTTATCAGATACTAAGCAAAATTTGAAGAAAAGTTGCAACTTGAATGGAAGGAAATAGAGGTTGTTGTTCAAGAAAACAACAAATACACTTTATTACGGAACATGGTCCATACAAGACGTATTGGAATAAAATTAACAGAACACGACATATGCGATGGTTGTGGAATTAGAGATACACCGGAACATACAGTTTTTTTTAATGTAATAGATACAATCAACTTGTATTAGATGAAAGAAAACATTTAGGAGGATATACCCTGTATACAATTTTAAGACATGTAAAACAATTAACAAATTATGTAAGTAAAATAGCGTGGGAAAAATATATATTACCAAAAGAAAGGAGAGAACAATTAAGGAGAGGGAGAGAGGAAATTAGATCCGAGAGGACTAGAATAATAAATCAAAATTTAGATATGGGAGAAGATAGAAGTATAAGTGAAGAGATGTATAGAGTGAAGAGGAGGAGAGGATGAAAACACAAGTAATGATGAATATTAATTAGACCGAAATTTGACAATAAATAGAAGAAGGTTTTCTGTTGTTTTGTTGACGAGAGGAATGGGCAGAGAGAATAAGATTTCAATTAAGACAACGGGAAGGAGAGAAATGTGGCGATTATAGGACGACGGAGGAAGAAGAGGAAAGGAGAGAACACGACGTTGGTGTTGGGGAGCAGTTCACCATTATTGGAGGAGGAGCTAATGTGGTTTGGGAGGAATAGTGAGTGGATTTAGGGTGATGTTAGATGCATGGAGGCATGCATTTGTTATTATGTTATTAATAGGAGGTGGAGTTGGAGTTAGAATAAAATGGAGGATGTGAGTGAAGTAAAATGATGTGGGGTAAATTGAGTGATATGTAGTGATAGAAACTTAAAATTGATAAATAAGACGAAAATGTTATAAGGTAAATAAATAAACAAACACATAAATGCATAAATAAAATATAAATGAATTAAAAGAAATATTAAACTACTATAAAACAAATAATTATTATAAAACAATATAATTATATAAATAGGCAACTTTAAATTTATAATTTTAATTAAGGAAACTTTTAAATAAAATATAAATATTAATAAACGTCTTAAATGATTAGTAGCTTAGCAGAAGGTTTTGTGCTGGCCACCAGTAGATTTTCGCTGGTTTCCAGCAAGGGTAGATAAATATAAAATTTAGAATTGTAATTAAGTTTTGTTTACGTCTTTACTCTAATCTAGTAATTTCTATTCTGTTTCTTTTTTGTATTTATTTAAATTTGTAAACATTGTGTAGTTTGTAGTTTCTTTATCTGAAAAGAATTGATTTGATATAAAGTGTGAATGTGTTGTGAGAATAAATGTAAAATTCAGATTTTATTTATTTGTTTATTTTTTGTTTCCCGCGGTTGCATGGAAACAGTATGGAATTTTAAGGCCAGCATATAGCGTTCAGTTCTTAAACATCTGACTATCGCTGTTCTCTTTGTATCTATAAAGAAATTGTAATGTAGCTATTTTGAGGCAGTATTTTTAACACTTAAATGATTTCAGTCTAATTATATAATATATAAATTCAATAACAGCCCGCCTTAAAGCAATATGTGTATGGAACGATATATAAAAAGTGTATATTACAGTCATTATATATGTTTATATTATTGTATACTATTGTATACATGTTCAATAATGTTATATGAATGTATTACGTAATTTAGTAACGTAGGAGCTGTGAGAATAATAGGTTAAAAGTTGCTAACAGTGAGGTAACCTTGAGGCAATAATGAGTAAGAATGTTTAATAATGATACTAGTCATCACTGGAGCAACAATAACGTAAAATAGCCAATTAACAACCAGAAAAAGCTTTACTTAAATGAAGGTATTCTATTGGAGTAGGTTTAGCCAATCAGAAACTGAAAAGGAGAAACATTTACAAATTCAGAAGTCAGTTGCTTGCAGACAGCGTTACTAACCAGACGCAAAAAGTGTCCTCAAGAAATATAATATGTATTCGTGTGAGACGAAAAATAAGTTTACGTGTTAAAAATTGTAATCAATTAATAAAAAGAATCTCACAGTTCTCTATATAGTGAAGTGTTATTTAAATCGTATCAAGCATTAATAAAAGGAGTGAAGTAAAATTATATTATGTGTAAGCCTACATTCTTGTCGCAGCACAACCCTGCCAAGACATCCACGTCTCCAACAATAATACTGACGTAACAAACCATCTTCTCAATTTTTGCAAAGGTTTATCTGGATTAAAATGAAGTAGATAGAAAAATATACCTTTTAAGAATAATTTATATGCCTATTAATAAAAATGGAGGGTAGAGAAAGTTATGTGAAAGTAACGCATCATATTTTCTAAATGTGAAATATTATTGTTCCTATTACGCATATTGGAAGTTTTAGAACTCTTGGCCCACGAAGCATATTTGCAATTCTATCGCCGCTCATGGTAATCATGTATACGCATTGCAGCTGCGGTGACTCAGGTGTGCCTGTAACTAAGGTTTCCAGTTGGAACAGATAGAGCTGCTCCAAATCTCTGTTTCACTCCATCTGCACCCCCTCTTGTGATTTGAACTGGCATTTCCACAATGATCATTCAAATATATTCGACTATTCTAGGAATATGATATCGTATACACCGGGGTGAGGCCAAAAGGTTTGCAGCTAAAATATTAAATTTAGTTACCCCGGCATAAACAATGGGGGACGTAGAAAGGTATCAAGAACTTGCTGCACAAAACTAAACCGGGCGTGGATTATTTTTAAATAATTACATTTTAATTCACATTTTGCCCAGGTTTTTACTCAAGGTGCTCTACATGGCACACAAAAAAGGTTGCACACAAAAGACTGGGGGACATGCCCCACGCACGCTCACCGATCACACATACACTCGTTCCCTCCGAAATCTTACATTGGAGTCACGCCAGGCCTAGCCACGCCACTACACGCACACGGCTATTACCACAATTGCCTTCACCCCCAACTAGGAAATGGAATTTCCGCGCCCGACAATAATTAACACACAAGCACAACAATTAGCTCAACAATATTATATACAGCAATAATTCGTCCGACGCGACAATACACACATATTCACATACTTTACATCATTCACCATCCAATATATTCCAATCCAATATATTTTTTCGGGGTTTCCCTGGGTCGATAGACGAGTGCTGAGGTTCATTACATCCCCTGAATTTCCTGTCCCTCTATTTCACTTCCATTCCCATTTCACTTCACCTTCATCTGCTTGGTTGTTTCGGGGTTGCAAGTATTGGCGTTGCATGGCAGGGAAAAAGGATGATTTGTATAACACCTCGTCTCCCGGAATGGTGGCGTCTCCGAGTTCCAGGCTCCCAGTGGGATGTGCAAGCCGTTTGTACCAGCTGCCATCCGGGGAGTTTCATTCTAGAAAGGGACCCTGCCCTCTGCCATGTCATGCCTCCTGGTCCGGCCGCCCTCTGTCTTTTCTCACCCCTCCCCTTCCTCCTGGGGGTGCCCCGTCAGGGGCTTATGCACAAAAGTTCTTCATAAGTCGAGGTGCTAAGTCCCCCTTCGGAACGGAGTCTAGTCCTATTTCAACCATTACGTTTAACAACATTTTTCAGCGTTTTTAAAATAGTTTGAGATACGAGGTGTGATCAAAAAGTTTCCGGAATCACGTCATAAATACTACACAACAGTTTGTTTTTTGTCTAATCGGCGAACCAACAGTTGAAATATAATACAACTCCTTCAATACAAACTACTTCAAATTGACGTCCAGAACGTGGGGCAAAGATAACGTAACAAACTTTCTTCTTCAAATTGGTGCCAAAGCGTGGTGAAAACTCCTACAACAAAACAATTGCTTTTTCATTATGCAAGGACGTCCCTCGTGCGTGTTGCCTATACAAGCAGGCGTAGGCAGGAGTAGATCGAAAACTTTACGCCACTATGTCACACAGTTGTCATTAGAATAGGATAGGATAGGAATAGAAGTAGAAGGTGACTTAGCACCTCACCTAGGTAAATCGTTTGTGCCTAGCCCCTGGAGGGATGCGGTGAGAAGAGGCGGAGCGTTGCCGACAGGCAGAGGGCAGAGTCCCTACCATTTACAGATTTAACTCCCCGTTGTGTTGGCTGGTGCAGCGGTTCCCCTCCCCCTCCCGTGGGATTACACATCCTCTGGGGGACCCGGGCAGTCCGGGGAACGAAAGCTTACTCAGAGCATCCTTTTACCCTAACATTCACATGCCGAGACCTCCTGCCGACACTTGCAATCCTGAAAGAAACGAAGCAGATGAATGTGGAGTGAAATGAGAATGGCGATGAAATGGAGGGACAGAACATTCGGTAAATGTAATGACCCTCCCAGTCTTCACCTCGGTCAACTGTCATTAGCAACGCTCCGTAGCTGCGGCTGCATAAACATGATTGTATTGTTGGCTCAGTTACTAATTTAAAATCAGGCATTTTATATCTATGCGTTTTTGTTGTTTTAATGCACACGTCATACATTTGAACAGTGCTTTAAATGTAAACGCTAGAAATATACGGTTTATGTACACAGGGCACTGATTGTAAGGGTCTGTATTGATTGAGGTTCGCTTGGCCGTTTGTGTTTAACTTTCTCCTTTGTATGTGCCCAGTAGTCGAATTGGGGTAAGGGGATGGCAGTTAAAAAGATTTGGAATATGGCTGTATGACTTTCTCTACTCTTGTATAAATTATTCTCCATCTACTTCATATTAACCGAGCGGGATGGCTCAGGCGGTAAACTCTGTGGCCCGCATTCGGGAGGTACCGGGTTCAAATCCCGTGGGCCGATCAATCTGCCAAGGTAAGTACCGGATTGGATATTTAATACCACGACCCAAAGTTCCATCTTAAGTCTAAAACAATAGTACAATGAAAAATAATACTGCAATACTGCACTCGTTTCTGCAGTGAGTTTCGAATTCTTTCAAACACCCCCGGTTCATCTTGGAATTCTTGACAAGCACGTACAATTCCGTACTTCAGCGATACACTATACTTACAAAAAAAATCCAAAGCAATGCTATCAGGTGATCGTGGAGCCCAAGGTACAGGCCCTCCTCGACTTATCCATCTTAGACCATATCTACACGTTAGATGTCTTCTTACAGTAGCAGCAAAATGTGTCAGTGCTCATCATGCATGTACCACTTAATCCGACGTTGCTCAAGGGGAACATTCTCCAGCAATTCACGTCAGTGGCGGCTCATAACTACACATTCGCAATAATAAATCTCGCACACTTGCGCTATTAATTATGATACATCCTATTACAGACTCTATATTAATTATAGGCTGATGTT
Source organism: Deroplatys truncata (assembly GCA_030765065.1). NCBI lineage: Eukaryota > Metazoa > Arthropoda > Insecta > Mantodea > Mantidae > Deroplatys > Deroplatys truncata. Next base: position 64,419,362 of record CM060989.1, on the reverse strand, counting down.
TTCGTTCTGAACCAGCTTATCTGTGTGGCAGTAGCTGCGCAAGTCCAATATCTTCTGGGAGGGTTATTGGGTCAGTAGTAATAGAGTAGTCGGCGCGTATATACAAGGTGACACCACCACGCGTTCCGAGTGATTGTGGTGCAGTCGCGTCCATAATTATTGTGTTACTATGTCTAGCTAAAATTGAATTGGGTGGAAATAAACTTCTGTATTCTCAGACACGGGAAGTGACATACAAGGTGTATAATTACTTTAAGAAGAATCTAGATCAAGTACAGTCTTTATACAAAGCAGTTGAATTTACAAGTGTATCTGTGAGCAGTATAACTTTTGACGGTACTGTACATGTTTACATTTGTGTTACAGCCGCAAAAATTAGGCTTTTCTTGCTCCACGCAAGGGGAATACTGCCAGCCGTTCTTCCCCCACTCTAGACTACCTTCTCTGCGTTTCTGCAGGTCCGGTTGAAAAAAAAATGACCTATATGAATTAGCATGGAAGTATGAAACGTATTCAAGAGAAAAATTACTTAAAGACTGATAATAGAGTTTGGCATAAAAAATACACAGTAATTGAAAAGTGCAGATTTAAAGAAATAATGTTTACAGTTTGCACTTCATTAAGAGGATAGTGGAATTTAGTAAATTTAATATGGTGTAGCGGTTCCTACGTGGTATGCCCCCACGTTGAAGTACACTATGCACCGAGAAACTTACTAAGTCGATGATGATGGACCCGTAGAGAGATAATGGATGCTGTGTTTCGTACCTGTAGGTCGTCTTGATGCCTGTACTCTTGCGATGTATCAGGAAGTTCTCGTATATCTGTATTCTTGTGTGTGTGTGTGTGTGTGTGTGTGTGTGTGTGTGGGTGCGATAGTATGTTGTAATTATTCTTTTATATTATTGCGCCACGACTGCTGTAATTTGAGTCGGAGAGCAATTGTGTCTTGTCAGGGTTAGGTATGGAGAAGGTTAAAATAGTCTGCACACACGTATTCTGTTAACTATTTCACTTGTGTTTTAGATTGAAACATGCAAATATTCACAAACCACTACACCTTTGTCATGTTAAAATATGTATAACTGACAGACTTTAAATACCTAGTTTTTAGCGTCTATTTAGAGATGAGCTTATACACGATCTTCCTGCTCGAAGTCTGTCAAGCTTCTGTTAGCGTTCCATTCAACCGTTTTCTTAGCGTAAGTATTTGAATTATAAGTATGTATCAATGTACCTGATTGGTGCTACTATCCAATAACATCCAATGACAGTTTATGTTACATATATATGTTTATAGACTTCCATTGTCTTAATTATGAATCCAAGGTTCGTTACATGTTTACGTAGATGCTTTTGCATTTCTGGTAATTTCTATTACTGATTAGATAGCTAACAATGGCCTTTCCCTCTCATATTATATTTTATATGTTATAACGTTATACTTGTTCTCCACCACGTGTACATTTAGAATACATTTTTATTAGTAAGAAATACATAACACGTAAAACTTAGAATAAAAAGTATTAAAGAAAGAAATTATTAATGTGTTGATGCTGAGAAGCTGTAAATTAAATATGTTATTACTTAATGAGTTATCGTATTGGTTTGTCCGGATTAGTACTGTATGTTGCTTCAATAGATTTGGCTATTTGATATCTCTATACTGTTCTGTCATGTCAAAATGTGTTTTAAGTGGTAAATTAATAAATGATTCTGCCTATAGTGTATTTGCTTAAGTTGAAACATAGAAAGCAGAAAGAGAGCACTATATTCCACGTGACAGTTGGTAATTCTTAACTGCTTAATCTATTGAAACTTACTATTTAAAATCTGAGTTAGGTTGAAACGTGAAATTGAAGTAATAATTATTATTTATTTGCACCACGCTTTGGGCGGCAGCTTGAAGTAGGTTGTATTGAAGGATGAGTTGTATTATAGTTCTTATGTTGGGGAGCCGAACTTGAAGTAGTTGCAACCGCACGTATGTTAAAAAGTTTCCGGTAGCCTTCGCCCTAAATGTACTTTCCGGTGGCCTTTGCCCCAGATGTTTAAATAAATATTAACTTGTAATTTTTGAACTGTTTCTTTAAATGTGATATATCTATGTTTGCCTCGGCTGCGTCAGCATTTATTTTTAGAGACACGAATGTCTTAGCAGGGAGTGGTGCGACTGAAGAATGCAGGCTTACACAGATTATAATTTTACTTCACTCCTTTTATTAATGCTTGACACGATTTAAATATCACTGCATTGATATATATATATTATTAATTATGTGCATTTTTTAACACGTAAGCTATTTCTATCTCACACAAAATAAAATTTCTCGAGAACGCATCTCTCGTCCGGTTAGAAACGCTATCTACAACCAACTGACTTCTGAATTTGTAAATTTTGCTATATTTCAGTTTCTGATTGGCTAATCCTACTCCAGTAGAATACCTTCATTTAACTAAAGCTTTTTCTGGTTGTTGATTGGCTATTTATAAACTGTCTCAAAATTTACATTATTGTTCCTCCAATAATGACTAGTAGCATTATTAAACTTTCTTACTCATTATTGCCTCAAGGTTACCTCATTGTTAGCAACGTTTAACCTATTATTCTCTCAGCTCCTACATTATTAAATTATGTAATACATTCACATAACTTTATTACACATGTATAAAATAATATAAACATATACAATGACTGTAATATACACTTTTTATATCTTGTTATATACACACATTGCTTTAAGGCGGATTGTTATTGAATTTTATATATTATATTATTAGACTGAAATCATTTAAGTGTTAAAACTACTGCCCCAAAATTTAGAAGAGAACAAGCAACACACGCTTGTAACAATACGAAAACCAGCGAAGCAAGTACGGCCGAAGACAAGGATATTTTCCATATTTCACTGCCAATAGTACAAGTAGCAGCGGCTGATACTGAGAGACTAAGCAGTGAAGGATGACTGTGACAGGGTTTCTCAGCACTCGGACCGTCATTAGCCCCCCCCGTCTCCCAGACCGGTCAGGTAGCGTCAAAATGGACATGTTTCAACTTAAACCTTACGTACTGTACTTTAATGCTTATCATTACTGATAGTGCCTATTTGCCTACCTATTTTAAGATTTTTAGCGTGTATTGCGCCGGGCTCTAATAATGGCTGGTCTACCAGTTCACCACACTTCGCCTCAAAGCAGACAGGGGACAAAGGAGAATGCTTCGCTAGTCAATAGCAAATTTCGCACATCCCTTTTACACAAGTAGAACAAAACACGTGTTCCTGGGAGTAAATGCCTTCTCTCGAAAGAATCGGTGACTGTGACGGAGAAATTGGCAAATGCTTTCCGGCGCCTGATTGCGTGTGCGAGACGTGGGAACTAAATTCATTCAGGGATGTGTGCCGAATGCACTGACTGATTCCATCTTCTGCAGGTATGGTTATCGCAAACTTCCTATGCGAACAGAGTGAATTGTGCTGAGCAGCAAGCCACCCTTGCATCCCTTCATGCTCTTCCTCCAGTGTTAGTTACTCTACGACTTACATACTCTACGAGATTTCGCCGGAAATACGCCTTTTGAGGTCCCCTAAATTAAATAAACATTTTTAGAAAATGTGCTTGTGTGTTGAGGCAGTATTTTATATCACAACACTGTGAATGCCAGAGTGATTGTAGTGTAAATTAACATTATTTTATGACAATGATTTTAGATGTTTGTTAGCCAAAAGCATTTTTAGGAAATAAGTTTACACGGCCACGCTGAAACTGACAATAGGAGTGGGTAACAATAAACCGATGGGGTGAGTTGTTTATCACTATGAAGAGACAAACAAATGACGTCAGGGTAGCGTGCCTTTCTTTAGAAATGAGGGAATATCTTCCCTAGAGCATATGTGTTCGTAATTATGATTGGCTGACAAAACAGACGCTAATGTTTGCGCGATTTGGTAACCAATAGCAGCTCTATTATGTTTAGGCATTTCGAGGTGAAGGAGTACAAATTCTCGAGCTATAAGCATGTTTCACGCAGTTCTAAAGAATCATTCGCGAGGTACACGTCACGCAGTCTTGAAGAATTTATCGTGAAGTGCACATCATACATTTTGGAAGAATCTCTCGCGTCGTAAAGTTAGTTACAAAATGTGAAGTACGCGGAAACTAATACGACAGTAATTACATTCGGAAATATAACAGTTTCAGTCAGGCGTGTATAAAGAATAAAGATGTGAACTATTAATTAAGTGTTACGGCAATAAAAGTGTGAAAATAAATTCTTTTATCATGTTATCTTTTAGCAACAACTCCTTTCCGTTTACACGCCCTGCTCTGAGATACTTGCTTAACTGAGTAATAATAGCTAGCCGGAGGACAAAGAACCCAAAATTCAAAATAATAAAACAATAACAGGCGCCCAGTAAATAAGATAACACAAACAGATTACCGCGACAGTGTGTGTGAATTGCATAACTCAAAAATGAAAAGTCGGTTAGATACCACAATAATTGATAATTAAATTCAGTATCCTCCAAGGATGCGACACGATAATTTTGAAAAAAATCCCCACCCCAAACTACCCTTTACATGGAAAACGTTTCTTTATTTTTTTACTTTTTTAGAAATGCCCCTAACGATTTAGATTAAAACACCATATGTTTAAATTTTGATAACAATTAAATATATATCTTTTCTGGGAACATCTGTGAAGTCCTCTTCATTCAGACTGAATTTTTTGGTCGACCATACTATAAGACGTTATGATCTTACTCGGCGGCGCGCATCTCCCCTATCGCCCATACCTTTTAACACCTTCATAGCTGCAGTCTACTGGGATAAATTCCCTAGATAAACAATGAAATGTGTGTATTTAAAATAAAATAGATTCTGTTCATTATAAGTTTAATATTCTAATAACTTGAGGTCATTTCCATTACTTCAATATGTGTTGCTTTCAAGTTATCCGCAAAAAATCAATGTAACGGCGTCGACTCAACTGCTGCCATCTGTTCTACTATTTGCAAAAATGCTCAAGGTCCTCCCATCCGATTAGCATTTAATTACACACAATTAACAAGGCAAGATGTTTTTGAAATTATAGTGTGGTCGACCAAATACAGGCATATAATATTCTATTTTATAACATGCAAACGGTAAGGGATAGATAGCAATTTACTAAACAAAATATGTAGATCTCGTTAAATCACACAATTATTGTTAAATCATTTTTTGGCGTTAATATTTCCGGGATATTTTTTATTATAGGTTTGAATTGTCAAATACTTTATATATTTTCAACTGAAAAACCACTATTCTTTTTTTTTTTCCTCGTGGTCATGCAAAGAGAAGGATTTTCAAAGCCATCACATAGCGAGATGTCGCCAGAAATACAACTTTTGGGGTCCACTGAATAAAATAAATATTTTTAGAAAAAATCCTTATGTGTGTGAAGGAGATGGTGGTTACAAGAAACGAGTGACAGGAGAGTCGTGGTAGGATAAGAGCCAACCCAGCATTAGCCTGCCGACCCAGGCAATCACGAAAAATTCATGCTTCAGGTAAAGGTAAACAACGGAGGCCCCCTAAACGGTAAAGAGCACTGCAATTAGGGCGCAGCGGCCCTTCTTTCTTCTACAGGGACTCTGGGAGAGAGTGATGAGGGGAGAGATCCGCAGGGCGACTAGATTCAGATGACGAGCGGCGCAAGCATAGCCGGGGTCCCTAACGCCCTCGGAGCGGTGTCTACTAGTAGGCGAGACCTAACACGCCAGGAAAGAAAACCTCTACAGAGTGCATAAACACACCTACCGTCGCCTGGTCCTACAACGGTGAGAAACATGATAAGGAAGATGATGAGTATAGGAAATAAGGGCTCTTAAAAGATTTTACTATCGCTTAAAGCCTAGTGTATTCCCCTAATCTCGCTGTACCTATAAGGAAATATCGAGTAAGACAATTTCTGCAGTGTTTATCTCGATTATCATAAAGCAGATAGAAGAATAAGCTTTCATAGTTTGTTGAAGAATGGGTAGGCAAGTCACGTGAATGTAAACACATAAGATTTTTTACTGTAGAGCACACAGGAGTGTAAAATAACGACAGTAAAATAAACCTGAACGCACGACGTTTTATGCTCGGAGTAAAAAACCGCGAAAACATCGCACCATATACAGAGAAGGTCATGAGCATGGGTGTACCACAGAGTAAAGTATCGTCTGCACACAAACCACAGAAACCAAAGGGAGCATGCGTCTTCCCATAGCCTAACCCAGCTTTCCTCTCACATATATCCTTTTAATAGCCTTTTGATGTATGGCATGTAGCGCCGTCCTGCTGAAAATATCCTTGTCTCAGCTCTACATGGTCTAGATGCTCAGCAAACTCCATGAAAATCCGTCGGTACTCTGCAGTGTTCACATTGTTTAAAAAAGAATTGGTCCCACTATTCTCTGTGCGGATATTGCGCACCAAACTCCGATTTTAACCGGGTGCATAGGTGCATAGTCGGATAAATGGAACCATGCTTCATCTGTGAACCATGTGATGGAAAATATGGCAGGGTTTTGCACAATGAACGCTTGAAACCGACAATAATTCAGTCGTCTATCTTTATGGGTTCCTGGAACTGATGGACAACCGTAATCCTATACGGCTTTAGGTCTGCACTTTTCACAGCTCTCTGACACATTGAGTAGCTGTACCCTGTCTCCTGCGACAAACGTCTTATGATTTTTACTTTCTCTACTATGTATAGTAAGTAGGGGAAGTATTGCATTCCACCCAAAAATTCGATACCGAGATTTCACCGGAAATACATGTTTTGAGACCTCCTGAATCCAAAAAAACATTTTTGGAAACATGTCCGTGTGTGTGTGTGTGTCTGTGTGTGTGTGTATGTGTGTGTGTGTCTGTGTGTCTGTGAACAGCATAACACAAAAACGAACAATCGGATAAGCACCAAACTTGGTATTTAGGTTCAGTATCTTCCAGAGATGCGACACCAAGGTTTTCAAGAAAATCCCCCCACCCCAGACTACCCTTTACATGGAAGATTTTTCGAAAATTTTAATTTTCTCAAAAATGGCTCTAACGATTTTGATTAAAATATCATATGTTTAGGATAATGTCATGAGAAATGAAATGTATATCTCGAATTTTCTGGGAATGTCTCCAAAAGTATTCTTCATTGTGAACGACTTTTGCATAACTGGTAAACCATAAGAGATAGACAAAATTTTACTACACAAAAAATGTAGATCGCGTTAAAATACACAACTTATGTCATATACATTTCTTTTGTTGAGTGAACCGTTTTCGAGATATTGCTTGTTATTTCCTTAAATTTTCCAATACTTATACTTTTTCTCAAATTCGTTATTCATTTTTTTTATGTCCTAGACATGCAAAGAGAATGGAATGCGCCACATAGCAACCAGCGTTAAAATATTTGACTATCGCTTAAAACCTACCATATTTCCCTTGCATCTAAGAGAAAATTACCAATAAGATTGATATCTCGATTAACATGAAGCATATGGAGAATAGGCGTTTGTAAAATTAGATTGTACAAGAGTAGAGAAAGTCATGTGAGTGTAACACATCAGATTTTTTAGGTTACTGATCTAGTCGTGCTCTTACGTCACCAACAACAGTGGGAAGCATAGATGAACGAGTTTTGCCTTTTTCACTTACCAGAGATCCAGTTGTTTCCAATTTGTTTGCCAGTCCCAGCATTGTATTTCTTTGAGGAGGATTCCGAGCACCAAATTCTCTCTGATATGCCCTTTGAGTAGCTGTAATTGAATTCGTAATCCAGTATTGCTTTACAAGGAAGCGTCGTTCATTTAATGTGTACTCCATTTTCACGTGACTACAACAAAATCTCAAAAACAGTTGGCGACAATGAAACTAACAATTACGAATAAAACATACAATCAAAACTTCAGAACATTCTGCTTAATTTGGTGCTAAATTTGGGGCATTTAGTGAATTTCGAACTCAATAGTTAAAGAAAGGAGTGCATCTATCACTAGGAAATATCAAGGAAGCTACAGAAGAAATCTGATGTGTTACACTCACATGACTTTCTCTACTCTTGTACAAACTATTTTTACAAACGATTATTCTCCATCTACTTCATGTTAATCGAGATAAACATTTGTAGAGTCTATCTTATTGCTAATTTTCTTGGAGATGTAAGGGGAATATATATTTACAAGGGCAATTTGGAAATACAGTAGCCTTTAAGCACATACATATCTCTTAATAGCTGGTTGCTAGGTGCAGCACCATTCCCTTTCCCACCGATTAATACTCTTTGCATATCCAAGACAAAAAATGAATAACGAATTCCCATTTGAGAAAATAAGTATACAAAAATTTAAGGGAATAACAAGCAATATCTCGAAAATGGTTCACTCAACAAAAAAAATGTATATGACATAAATTGTGTATTTTAACGCGATCTACATTTTCTGTGTAGTAAAATTTTGTCTATCTTTATGGTTTACCAGTTATGCAAAAGTCGTTCACAATAAAGAATACTTTTGGAGAAATTCCCAGAAAATTCAAGATATACATTTTATTTGTCATAAAAATATCTTAAACATATGATATTTTAATCAAAATCGTTAGAGCCATTTTTGAGATAATTAAAATTTTCGAAAAATCTTCCATGTAAAGGGTAATCTGGGGTGGGGGGATTTTCTTGAAAACCTTCGTGTCGCATCCTTGGAAGATACTGAACCCAAATACCAAGTTTGGCGTTTATCCGACTGTTCGTTTCTGAGTTATGCTGTTCACAGACACGCACACAAACAGACACAGACACACACACACACAGACAGACAGACACACACACACACACACACACACACAGACACACACACGGAATGTTTCCAAAAATGTTTTTTTGGATTCAGGAGGTCTCAAAACATGTATTTCCGGTGAAATCTCGGTATCGAAATTTTGGGTGGAATACAATACTTCCCCTACTTACTATACGTAGTAGAGAAAGTAAAAAACGTAATTAATGAATGCATAGTTACCAACTCTATAATAATTGGAAAGTATTTGTTTGTCTATGTTTAATGTAAATGACGAAGTAGCAGGTATATTGTTTATTAATTTATGTACAATGTTAATTACAGCATGCAGATTGCTAATAATTCTTAAAATTTACGTATCAGTTTTATTTCTCTAATTCATTAGCAATTGAAGTCACTGGTGCTTCTGTAGGCTGTAATTTGCATATGCTTCAGAGCGGTTGCTGAAGCTGGGTTATAGTTAAAAGCACTGTAATTGGAAAGCAGCACTTTGCCCCATGGTTTCGGCTGTGATGAGGTAACATATAGAGAGATTAGCTCTTCAGTTGAAGCAGGTAATTTTCCTGGAATAGAGGTAATAGCGATTTAAGCTCTGTGGCCATTGAAATTACATGGTCTAAATTGAAGCTAGGTTCAGGAACGTTACAGTTCTCATTAGCAATTCATGATTAAAGCCCTCCATTTACCAGTTTTTACTTCAGTACTACATATATAGTCTGTAGAGGAGGTATTGACTGGAATCCATAAAAGCATTTTAACAAAGAGGCCCCTGTCACTATCACAGCTGAAATTTCGAATAAATACCAAAGTTAGTATTTGAGTGCAAAATTTTCCAAAGATGCGACTCGAAGATTTTCAACAAAGCTGCCACAATCCAAACTACCCTTTAGGTACATGGAAATATTTTCATAATTTTTTTATTTTCTCAAAAAAAATGGCTCTAAGCATTTACGAGGGCTGATCAATAAAGACTGAGACTGATTTTTTTTTCACAGTATTTATTACTCCATTTCAATGTTGACATGATCTTTTTCAAAGTAGTCCCCTCCTACTTGAATGCACTTTTTATAGCGTCTCTGCCAGTCCTCGAACACATGGTGCAGACCATTCTTTGTCAGGTCTTTGAGAAAAGCCTCACTTTTCTTTAGCACTGCTTCAGTGCTCTCAAATCGAATGCCCCGGAGCTTTGCCTTTAGTGATAAAAAAGAAATCACAGGGGGCAAGAATGGGGTTATAAGGCGGATGCAGTACGCAGGTGATGTTGAATTCCTGGACTTGATTTGCGACGTGAGGCCATGCGTTGTTGTGATGAAGTCGCCACCCATTCAGATGAAGTTCTGGATGTTTCCTTGCAATGTGCTCCCTCAGTGTAGCCAATACCGGCGTTAGTACGCTGCTGTAACAGTAGTGTGAGGAAGAATAACAATCACAGCAGCTGTGTTGATGTTGACTTCAGTCATAGCAGAAGCCGAAGCACCAGGCCCAGCTTGCTTAGCACAGAGGACTCGCCCTTCTTTGAAGTCCTTGAACCACCTAATTTTCACGATCATTCTATATTTATTATTATCATAACTGTAACAACAGTAGGTTACATAATTCTAACCCTAAGTCAAATATATTATTTTGAATATTGACAAGAATTACATTTTTATTAATCTTAATCCTCGGTTTATTTGCACGAGGTAGTGCATCTTCACCGTATGCTTGCTTCAGCTTTTGCAAAGTTTCAGAGGCTGTATGATTTAAACGAAAACAAAATTTTATTGCTCCTCTCGTGTCGAGTGGTATGCGAAATTCAAGTAGGGTTAACAATATACAGCATTACTACCAACCTACCGATACGAGAGTGCTGCCGTCTATGGACATTATACATGAAACCCCGCTCTTTTCAAATATTCATGGTGGAGACAGGAAACTCTCAAGAAAGCTAAGGAAAAAATCAGTCTCAGTCTTTATTGAACAGCCCTGGTAGATTAAAATATCATACCTACGAGCCCTGTTTTTAAAGTAAATACCATTTTAATAATAAGTCGCAGCTGTGAGCGATCGTCAATTTGTGTTTTCCTGTTGTTCGAGCGTTTCGAAATTTTCAAACAATCGAACGACCGTCAGTGATTCGTTTGTTTTTTTAATGCGAGAAATTTTACGTCAGCAAACATTCATCGCCAATTGTGTGAGGTTTATGGAGAAATAATAATGAGTGACAATGCCCGGCCACACACAGCCAAACAAACTCAAGATCTGATCGCATCATTTGTTTGGGAATTCGATCACTCTCCTTACAGTTCAGATTTGGCACCAAGCGATTTTCATCTGTTTCTTTTTCTGAAGAAATTGCTTGATGAAAAACATTTCAACGACGATAATGTAAAACAAGAAGTACAAACTTGACTTTCATAGCAGGTGGCAACATTCTTTGACGACAAGTGCCTGAATAACAACGGTGATTATGTGGAGAAGTAATGTAAAGTGTAAGGTAATGAATGATAATAAAGTATTTGGAAAATAATGTTCTATTATTTTTAAACAATTATCGGCACTACTTAAACAACAGTCCGATGTGTTACACTCACATGACTTTCTCTACTCTTGTACAAACTATTTTTACAAACTCTTATTCTCCATCTATTTCATATTAATCGAGATAAACATTTGCAGAAACGATCTTTTGACATGCAAAGAGAATTACATTTTACACATAGCGACCAGTTCTAAAAATATTTGACTATCGCTTAAGGTGACTATGTTCCCCCTTGTTTTGTATTTGCAAGGGCAATGTAGAAATACAGTAGCCTCTAAGCATCGACATACCGCTTAATAGCTGGTTGCTAGGTGCAGCACCATTCTCTTTGCAACAGATTAATACTCTTTGCATATCCAAGACAAAACAAGCAATATCTCGAAAATGGTTCACTCAACAAAAAAAAATCTGATGTGTTACACTCACATGACTTTCTCTACTCTTGTACAATCTAATTTTACAAACGCCTATTCTCCATATGCTTCATGTTAATCGAGATATCGAGATGTCAATCTTATTGGTAATTTTCTTGTAGATGCAAGGGGAATATGGTAGCTTTTAAGCGATAGTCAAATATTTTAACGCTGGTTGCTATGTGGCGAATTCCATTCTCTTTGCATGTTCAGGACATAAAAAAAATGAATAACGAATTTGAGAAAAAGTATAAGTATTGGAAAATTTAAGGAAATAACAAGCAATATCTCGAAAACGGTTCACTCAACAAAAGAAACGTATATGACATAAGTTGTGTATTTTAACGCGATCTACATTTTTCGTGTAGTAAAAGTTTGTCTATCTCTTATGGTTCACCAGTTATGAAAAAGTCGTTCATTACGAAGAATACTTTTGGAGACATTCCCAGAAAATTCGAGATATACATTTTATTTGTCATGACAATATCTTAAACATATGATATTTTAGTCAAAATCGTTAGAGCCGTTTTTGAGAAAATTAAAATTTTCGAAAAATGCTCCATGTAAAGGGTAGTCTGGGGTGGGGGGATTTTTTTGAAAATCTTCGTGTCGCATCTCTGAAAGATACTGAACCTAAATACCAAGTTTGGTGTTTATCCGACTCTTCGTTTTTGAGTTATGCTGTTCACAGACACACAGACAGACACACAGACACACAGACACACAGACAGACACACACACGGACATGTTTCCAAAAATGCTTTTTTTGGATTCAGTGAGTCTCAAAACATGTATTTCCGCTGAAATCTCGATATCGAAATTTTGGGTGGAATACAATACTTCCCCTACTTACTATACGTAGTAGAGAAAGTAAAATGTAGGTCTCGTTAAATCACTAATTTATGTAATATATAGGCATTTGGCTTTTCCTCACAATCTTGCAAAGAGCATGGCATTTCAAAGGCATCACATAGCGATCCGCTTTTAAAAAACCTGATTCTCGCTTTAGCCTACTGTACCCCTATTATACCGACAAAGAAATGTACACAATACGGTTTTTTCGTCGTGACAGACATCTGTATTCCCAGTAGTTGGACATATCCATTTATTTTCTGGGAGTGGTATTCGTTCAGTTGTAATAGAGCTGCAGGCGCGTACAGAAAGTGAGATAAGGTGACATCACCACCGTTCCGAGTGAGCGTTCCACGCAAGGGAATGCTGTCAGCCGTACTTCCCCTACCCTTCACTACCTTCTCTGTGTTTCTTCCTTTTCAAGACGAAAAAATCGGCCTGTAAAAATGCAAATCGTTTTGTGAATGGAACACAATAGAATTTTTATTTATATCTTCTGTTTATTTCTATACTATTTACTTTAGTTTTAATGTATTTTTCTGTCTAGTGGATTTTGGCTGTGGAAGATGCATATGTATTTAAACATCCAGTACTTATATGCGCAGGTAAGGAAAGCCAGGAGAAAATCTAACTAGGTTCCAAATTAGGCGTTTAAACTTTTATTTCAACATTCAGAATACTTGTATAACTTGACTGGGCAGTGTGACAATTTTGAAATGAACTCATTTAAAATTACATTAATATCGACGTTATACGGGTACAGGTTACAAGGTGTACAAAGGATGAAGTGAAAGAACCACAGGAGGCTACAAGTCGCAGGCAGACAGGTCACAGAGATGCGCGGAAGTTCCCTCCCTAATATTTCCAGGCTTGAAGACCTGTCCTACTGCTGGAGCTGCCTGGAGGGGGCGATAAACCACCCGTCGACCAAGCAGACTTCTAGGGTCCACAGGGAGTAATATATCCATTGAGCAAGCATCCACACCATCGGTCCGGCACCGCTATACACCACGAAATCTAGAAGCTTACCTAGAAGATGAGTAAGAAGCGGAACGAAAGGGAAATGATAGAAAGGAAACCGTGGTAGATGATGAACCACCCCACATTCCACAACGACCAGGGAAAACCATGAAAAACCCAAAGCCAGTGTGAAGCCATCTCGCTCACTAATATCGACATTAACAACAGATGTCCTTGCGTGAGCAATTCCATCCAGCTGTGTCTACTCACATAATACAGCGACTCACCTCATTAACGAACACGCATATCAGTTGGTATCAACTGTAATGTGAGTGTAACTTATGAGTGAGCTTAATGCTAGTCAGAATCTTGAAGGAAATGTTCTACAGAGTGATTTATGAAGAACTGACACATTTATTTCTTTAATTGTTTCAAAACGAGTTATGCTAGCGACAACTTATACTTGAAATGCAGAGCAATTTTGGAAGATTATTTACCTCTATAGCAAATGTTGAAAATGTCCTCCATCCTGCATAAGGCACAACTCAACACGTCGTTCCATGTTACTGGCCACTCGTTGAAGGACTCTTGTCAATAGCTTGAATCTCCTGTGTAATGTTGTGCTTCAGATCGTCCAATGTCTGGGGACGTGTGGCATAAACCATGTCTTTTAAGTAACCCCATGGAAAGAAGTCCGGCGATGTCAAATCTGGAGATCTCGGTGGCCACAGGTTCTTGGAAATTATCCGGTCGTCAAAGAAACTTGCAATTAGCGCCATGGAACCATTTGATGTATGGCATGTATCGCCGTCCTGCTGTAAATATCCTTGTCTCAGCTCTACATCGTTCAATTGCTCAGCAAACTCCATGAAAATCCGTCGGTACTCTGCAGTGTTCACATTGTTTTAAAAAAAATGGTCCCATTATTCTCTGTGCGGATATTGCGCACCAAACTCCGATTTTAACCGGGTGCATATGTGAGTTCTCTGAACAATGTGATGGACAATATGGCAGGTTTTTGCACAATGAACGCCTGAAAACAACGACAATAATTCAGTCGTCTATCCTTATCTGGTTCCTGTAACTGATACAACCGTAATCCTATACGGCTTTAGCCTGCACTTTTCACAGCTCTCTGACACATTGAGTAGCTGTACCCTGTCTCCTGCGACAAACGTCTTAATAATTATTTTTGGTGACTGTTCGTGCTCCTTCGTCAACAACTGTGGGAAGCCTAGATGAACGAGTTTTGCTTTTTTCACTCACCAAAGATCCAGTTGTTTCCAGTTTGTTTACCAGTCCCAGTATTGTTTTCTTTGGGAAGGATTTCGAACAAAAAATTCTCTCTGCTATGACCTTTGAGTAGCTGTAATTGAGTTCGTAATCCAGTATTGCTTTACAAGGAAGAGTCGTTCAGTTAAGGTGTACTCCATTTTCACGTTGACTAGAACAAAATCTCAAAAACAGTTGTCGACAATAAAACTAACAATTACGAATAAAGCATGAACATCTGCGCATCTAGTGACAGATAATTGAAACTCCAGAACATTCTGATTAATTTGGTTCTAAAATTGTGGTATTGAGTGAATTTCGAACAGAATAATTAAAGAAAGATATGTGTTAGTTCTTCATAAATCAGCCTGTATATAGTGTTATGCTTGTTTTCAGTTCTTCGTTAAGTTCATGCATTAACAAAAATCGAGATGATTCGTTTTGCAAACAGCGTTACTCTATTGTAAACGCTTTAAGGGTAACCAGAAAGTTATAAATTAATTTTTGTATCAAAAAAAATACTTTGTACTTCACTTACATACCATAACTTTTGCTATCAGACCCCTTAAAAGCTTCAACATGTGACCCATTTAGTGCATGAGAGCACAAGATCTAATGACCTGCATTTACTTCCAAATCCTTCTACTCGACTTTGATTTTTCTTAGACATTTTCACATTAAAATTTTTCCATACGATGTAGTTTTTAACCAACCTTGCTCATATTTTCAGAACAAACTGAGAGAGACTGACTTAAAAATTTGATGTGATACATTCACACAACTTTCTCTACCGGTACCTTTATTAGTGAGAATACAAATGATTCTTACTAAAGGTTATTTTTATGTCTGCCACATTTTAATTTAAAACAAATTGCAAAAATAGCTGAAATACAATTTCGTTATAGATACAAAAGGAACTGCGATAGACAAATGTTTAAGAACTGGTGAGAAAGTAGTTATTTGCACCATGCTTTGGGCGTCAATTTAAAGTAGGTTGTATTGAAGGAGTTGTATTATATTTCAACTGTTGGGAGCCGAACTTGAAGTAGTTGCAACCGCACGTATGGTAAACAGTTTCCGGTAGCCTTCGTCCCAAATTTTAAAAATATTAACTTTGTAAATTGACTGTTTCTTTAAGTATTAAATATTTATGATTGCCTCAACTGCGTCAGTATTATTGTTAGAGACACGTTTCTCTTAGCAGGGTTGTGATGTCACAAGAATGTAGGCTTACACAGATTATAATTTTTAATTCACTCCTTTTAATTAATTCTTGAAACAATTTTAATAACACTTCATTGATGTAGAGAGCTGTGAGATTCTTTTTATTAATTAATTACACTTTTTACACGTAAACTTATTTTTCGTCTCACACGAATACATATTATATTTCTTGAGGACACTTTTTGCGTCTGGTTAATAACTCTGTCTGCAGGCAACTGAACTCTAAATTTGTAAATGTTTCTACTTTTTAGTTTCTGATTGGCTAACCCTATTCCAATAGAATACCTTATTTAACTAAAGCTTCTCCTGGTTGTTGATTGGCTATTTTATAAACTGTCACTAAAATTACATTATTGCTTCCAAGAATCAGAAGTAGTATTGTTAAACTCTCAAACTCATTATTGCCTCAAGGTTACCTCATTGTTAGCAACATTTAACCTATCATTCTCACAGCTCCTACATTATTAAATTACGTAATACATTCACATAACATTATTAAACATGTATACAATAATATAAACATGTACAATGACTGTAATATACACTTTTTATATATAGTTACATACACATATTGCTTTAAGGCGGGTTGTTATTGAATTATATATTATATAATTAGACTGAAATCATTTAAGTGTTTAAAATATTGCGTCACTATGTGGTGGCCTTAAATTTCTATACTGTTTCTTATGCCACAAAAAAACTTATTTCAAATAAATTGTGTGTCTTAAAAAGGTCTACATTTTTTGTGTAGTACGTTTTCGTCTATCGCTC
Organism: Deroplatys truncata; assembly: GCA_030765065.1. Lineage (NCBI taxonomy): Eukaryota > Metazoa > Arthropoda > Insecta > Mantodea > Mantidae > Deroplatys > Deroplatys truncata. The sequence continues at coordinate 64,402,530 of CM060989.1, read as the reverse complement.
AACGTTTACTAGTTATACAAGATTATACAAAATTCCTTCCGAATGAAGGGCATTTCGCAGGCTATTCCCAAAAATTCAACATATACATTTTAGTTGTCATGTAAATATCTCTAATATATAGATTTTAGTCAAAACCGTTAGTCATTTTTAGAAAATCAAAAATTTCGAAAAGGTTACATGCAAAGGATAGTTGCAGGTGGGGGATTATCTTGTAAATCTTCGTGTTGCATCCTTGGAAGATACTAAACTTATATACCAATTTTGGTACTTATCCGACTTTTCATTACAGACACACATACAGACCCTTTTTTCTAAAAATGCTTTATTTTATACAGTAGACCTCAAAACATGTACTTTCGGTGAAATCTCGGTATCGAATTTTTGGGTGGAATATAATACTTCTCCTACTTCTATACGTAGCAGAGAAAGCAAAAAGTAGCATTGTTTTCTTTCAATTTGCTCAACATATGACACAATTAATTCGAACACTGAGGATACATTGTAACAAAAATCGTATTTAAAGGTATAAATCTTTTTGTAGAGCAAGCAGAAGAATAGTATTTATTAGTATTTAAATAATGCGGTAGTATTTTAATACGATTTCTGCATCATGTGCAACACCTGATAAATTAGGACAATAACACAAATATAAATATTTTTCTCAAAAACTATTAAAGCACGCTTATGAATGTGGTAGAACAGTGCGTGACGAAATTTTGAAAACATTTGGATAAAAGCTGCAAGAATAAGAAATGTTAGGGTACGTCTTCCTTCTTTAACTTCCTCCTCTTTGCAAGACTTACATCTCCATGGACCTACAAGCCAATGCTTTGGGTCAGTAGCCTGTCGAGCAGCAAGCAAACTATAGTCCATTCCAAATCAGAGTGCCTTTCACTGAAAACAAACTCTTTGTATTATCCGCGCGAAAGTAGTTCGCAATCCCCGCCCATAATGGCTGCTTGTTCCCCTCCCACTGCTTGTTGAACACTATTTAATCTATAAAAGGCGCCCTGCGTGAGAATCCGAATCCTCCGATAATGACTCAGCTGCCATATCAGAATCAGAACTACTCTCCAAAATAATGACAAGCTTATCCACAATTCCACAGCACTGTCGCACTTAAAACAAGTTCCCACATTTTATCCTCTTCTATGTTGTATTATGTCTGTTTATATTCCCTGCTCGCTTTGGTTACACTTCTCACTGAAACGCCTGTAAAATCCGATATTAGTTTCGTAATGTGCAATAATGCAAGTGTCGGGTATTTTTGTAATAGTGAGTTGAATCTATGAAGTATTGTTTGTTTTTAGCCACTTTTTAACTGTTTCCCGCTTGTGTGTTTGAACAGTTTATTAGCACTGCACGCACCTTCCTCTGCCATGTGAGCTCAAATACCAACTGACTAAATCACAAGATTTGACCTGAGCTGAGCATATGTGTGTTAGTGTATTATGAAGACTGTTCGCTTATCATATTTCCTGTGTTACACAGTGTTTATTCGGTACTCAGATAGCACCTCTGGGAATTCATTGTTGCATTTCTTGTGTATGTAAGAGAGTGGCAGTCGTGCATAGGGTTGGTATTAACAAGCAAGATGCTCTCTGCGTTAGCGCAACAGCAGGCGAAAATCATATTTTGTAATCTCTGAACAGCTAGTATATATCCGTTACCTTTAACGATGAGTTCTTATGATAACAGCAATAAAACGTGCAGTTCTATACCTTTCCTGCTCTAATATTTCATAATACAATACATGTATTAAGGAACTTTTACGTTGGCGTAAGAGTATATTCTTGGGTTCGTGACAAGCCGAAGCACGTGCTTCTGTTTACATCAGAGGGAACTCTGGTTTGGAATGAACAGTAGATTATAGCATTTGCAGAATGGGTGATCAGCCCAATGTCTGGTATAGCGGTGAAAAAGGAAATGAAATATAGTAACGAATACGTAACACTGAAACAGGGATTGTAAATCATTCATTGTCAATAAAAAAAATCTGATGTTTTGCACTCACGTGACTTTTTCTACTCTTGTACAAACTATTTTTACAAACGCTTATTCTCCATCTACTTCGTGTTATCGAGATTAAAAATTTGCAGAAAGCATCTTATTGCTAATTTTCTTGTAGATGCAAGGAGAATATGTAAGGCTTTAAGCGATAGTCAAATCTTTTAAGAGCTGGTTGCTATGTAGATTATTTCTTTCTCTTTGCATATCCAGGACATGTCTGTGTTTTAACGAGATCTACAATGTGGAGTGTGCTTGGATACCTGGTCACGTTGGCTTGCCCGGAAATAACTTGCTGATTTGGCAGCTAAGGCGGCAACCATAGAGTCCATTGTTACAATACCTCGTGTAACGTCAGAAGACTTTAGAGTTGTGCGGAGAGCGGTGCTGTCGTGCTGACGTGAGGATTGGTTAGCTGTTCGCGGAAATAAGCTTAGAGTAGTGAAGCACATTCCGATAAACTGGGCAACGTCTTCTCGCGTATCTCATCGTGAGGAGTTGATTTTGGCTTGGTTGCTTATTGCCACTGCAATTTTACGCACGGTTATCTTTTTAAGGGACCCTGCTCCTATTTGTGGCGAAGGTCTGTCGGTACGTCACGTGCTGCTAGACTGTATTGCTCTAGCACATTATCGGGACTCTCTGCAACTGCCGGACAGTCTTGCAGAGGTCTTAACGGATGATAAGCAAGCGGTTGATAGGATTTTTAATTTTATGTGAAAAGCAAATTTCCAAATGCGGATTTAGTCACCTTAATAGCAGATTTTTCATACTGATCAGTTTAGTTTTATATATTTATATTTATTTATGACTTGTGCTTTGACTTTTATATTCAAGTTTATCTCTGGCCTTTGCCATGATCCGTTTTACAAGGGCGCTAACGACCTAGCAGTCGAGATCTATATTTTTCGTAAAAGTTTGCGTATTTCTTACGGTTTACCAGTTATGCGAAAGTCATTAAAAATGAATAGGACTTTTGGGGGCATTCCCAGAAAATTCAAGATATTCATTTCATTTGCCATAAATATATGATATTTTAATCAAAATCGTTAGAGCCATTTTTGAGAAAATCGAAGTTTTCGAAAAATGTTCCATGTACAGGGTAGTCTGGGCTGGGGGGCATTTTCTTGAGATTCTTCATGTCGCATCCTTGGAAGACACTAAACTTTTCGTTTTTGAGTTATGCTGTTCACAAACACACGCACAAACGGACATAATGCAAAAATCTGATGTGTTACACTCACATGACTTTCTCTACTCTTGTAAAACTATTTTTACAAACTATTATTCTCCATCTATTTCATATTAATCGAGATAAACATTTGCAGAAACGATCTTTTGACATGCAAAGAGAATTACATTTTACACATAGCGACCAGTTCTAAAAATATTTGACTATCGCTTAAGGCGCACTATGTTCCCCTTGTTTTGTAATTACAAGGGCAATATAGAAATACAGTAGCCTTTAAGCACATACATATCTCTTAATAGCTGGTTGCTAGGTGCAGCACCATTCCCTTTCCCACAGATTAATACTCTTTGCATATCCAAGACAAAAAAATGAATAACGAATTCCCATTTGAGAAAAAGTATTGAAAAATTTAAGGGAATAACAAGCAATATTTCGAAAATACTTCACTCAACAACAAAAATATGACATAAATTGTGTATTTTAACGCGATCTACATTTTTGGTGTAGTAAAATTTTGTTTATCATTTATGGTTTACCAGTTATGCAAAAGTCGTTCACAATGAAGAATAATTTTGGAGATATTTCCAGCAAATTCGAGATAAACATTTCATTTGTCATAAAAATATCTTAAATATATGCTATTTTAATCAAAATCGTTAGAACCATTTTGGAGAAAATTAAACTTTTCGAAAAATGTTCCATGTAAAGGATAATCTGGGGTGGGGGGATTTTCTTGAAAACCTTTGTGTCGCATCTCTGGAAGATACTGTACCTAAATACCAAGTTTGGTGTTTATCCGACTTTTCGTTTTTGAGTTATGCTGTTCACAAGCGGATAGACATACACACACGGACATAATTCCAAAAATGGTTTATCTGGATTCAGGGCACCTCAAAATATGTATTTCCGGTGAACTCTCGGTAAAATGGGAAGGGAATGTTACGAAAATTCGCGGATCTAATTATTCAACCCAGCAAACCTTCGGTCTGAATTTTCTTCCATTGCTGGGCAGAGTTCAGTAGAGTAAACACCGTGCTAAATACAGCATCGTGGTAGGGCAGAAAGTCGAAGCAGCTGTTGGGGAACAACCTGTGTTTGCCCTCTTCCCCAATGTTTAGAAACCCTTCCTCAGTTTCCTCCCTAGCTACTTCGTCATCCCATGACGATCTCCACACTGCAGCCCATTCCTTTGTATCCGGTTGACACTGTCCTGCGTGTTGTATGTAGCCCCGTACCCAGAAAATTTAATTTCGTTGCTAGAGAGTAGTGCAGTAAGCTTATTAAAGCAATACTTACAATGCTATTTAATTTTGGAGAGATGTGTAAACATCAAGTACCGCTACAAACGTATGAGGTTTGTAACAATGCAAATGTAACAGAGAAAACATTACTAACATAAAATAGGAGCAAATAAAAGAAACAAAATTAAAAATCCGAGCGGGATGGCTCAGGGTAACGCATTCGGGAAGTCCCGGATTCAAATTCCGTGGGCCGACCAATCCGACTAGCGTGGTCTCCCTCAATCGCCAGTAAAAACAGGATTGGATATTTAATATTACAACCCATAGTTCCGGCTTAAGTCAAAACAATAGTAAAATCAGTTGCGCTAACATGACTTTTTCTACTCTTGTACAAACTATTTTTACAAACGCTTATTCTCCGTGTGCTTCATGTTAATCGAGATATCGAGATGTTTATCTTATTACTAATTTTCTTGTAGATGCAAGGGGAATTGGTGGGCTTTAATCGATAGTCAAATGATTTAAGAGCTGGTTGCTATGTGAAGCATTCCATTCTCTTTGCATTACCAGGACAAAAAAAAATGAATAACAAATTCCCATTTGAGAAAAAATGGAAGTCTCGGAAAATTTAAGGGAATAACATGCAATGGTTCACTCAACAAGAAAAATGTATAGGACATAAATTCTGTATTTTAACGCAATCTACATTTTTTGTATAGTAAAATTTTGTCTATCTCTTATGGTTTACCAGTTATGCAAAAGTCGTTCACAATGAAGAATACTTTTGGAGACATTCCCAGAAAATTCGAGATATACATTTCATTTGTCATAAAAATATCTTAAACATATGATATTTTAATCAAAATCGTTAGAGCCATTTTTGAGAAAATAAATATTTTCGAAAAATATTCCATGTAAAAGGTAATCTGGGGTGGGGGATTTTCTTGAAAACCTTCGTGTCGCAATTCTGGAAGATACTGAACCTAAATACCAAGTTTGGTGTTTATCCGACTGTTCGTTTCTGAGTTATGCTGTTCACAGACACATACACACATGTAGGTACCCTAAAATGCTTTATTTGGATTCAGGAAACCTCAAAACATGCATTTCCTGTGAAATTGCGGTATCGTATTATTTGGTGGAATGCAATACTTACCCTGCTTACTATACGTAGTAGAAAAAGTAAATGGCATTTTTAGATAAAGTTCCGTGTGTGTGTGTGTGTGTGTGTGTGTGTGTGTGTGTGTGTGTGTGTGTGTGTGTGTGTGTGTGTGTGTGTGTGAACAGCATAAAACCCGAAAACGAAAAGTCGGATAAACATCAAACTTGTTGTTTAAGCTCAGTACCTTCCAAAGGCGCGATACGAAGATTTTCAAGAAAATCCCCTATCCCAAACTACCCTTTACATGGAAGATTTTTCGAAAGTTTCTATTTTCTAAAATATGGCTGTAATGATTTTGATTAAAAAACCATACTTTAAAGATATTCGGAAAGAGTTCTGTATAACTCTGAATAACCACTAAACGTTAAACGATAGACGAAAACGCACTACACATAAAATAAACGAGGGTTGATCAACAAAGACTGAGAACTGATTTTTTCCTGTAGCTTCCGTGATAGTTGCGTATCTGTAACACAAATATTTGAAAAGAGCCGGTTTTTATGTATAATATTGGTAGGCGGCAGCACTCTCGTATTGGTAGGTTGGTAGTAATGCTCTATTTTGTAGACCCTACGTTCATTTCGCATACCAGACAATGGAGGTGATGCATTTTTTAAATCTATTATCACCGGTGATGAGTCATGGTTGCATCATTATGACCCTGAAGGAAAACAAGCCAGCACAGTGTGGAAATCGCCAGGTTCTCCAACACCAAAAAAAGACAAAAGTTGTTCCATCTGCAGGGAAAGTGATAGTGATCACATTTTTTGACTGTAATGGAATGATTTACCAGCATACAGTTTCCCCTCACACTACTGTTACAGCAGCATACTACACGTCAGTATTGGCTACACTGAGGAAGCACATTGCAAAGAAACGACCAGAGCTTTCTGGTACTGGGTGGCGACTTCATCATGACAATGCACGGCCTCATGTCGCAAATCAAGTCATGCGGTTTCTGGCTCGATTCAACATTACTTGTGTACCACATCCACCGTATAGCCCCGATCTTGAACCCTGTGACTTTTTTTTATTCCCATCACTAAAGGCAAAGTTTAGGGGTATTCGATTTGAGAACTCTGAAGCAGTGCTCAAGAAAAGTGAGGCGATTCTCAAGGACCTGACAAAGAATGGTCTGCAGCACGTGTTCAAGGACTGGCAGAGACGCTATAAAAAGTGCATTGAAGTAGGAGGGGACTACTTTGAAAAAGATCATGTAAACATTGAATTGAAGTAATAAACATCTGTGAAAAAAAATCAGTCTCAGTCTTTGTTGATCAGCCCTCGTAGATCGCTTTAAAACACACAATTTATTTCAAATACATTTTTTGTGGCATCAGCCATTTCCCAGATATCCGCTTTTAATGGTTCGCATTGTTTAATACTTTGTCATTCAAGCAAAAAGTATGAAAATGTAAGGCCAGTATAGCGTCCAGTTCTTAAACATTTGACTATCGCTGTTCCCTTTGTATCTATAACGAAATGTGATGCAGCTATTTCCGGAAAGGTTTGCTTGGATTAAAATGAAGTAGATAGGAAAATAATATTTCGTAAGAATAATTTGTATACGCACTAATAAGCGCTAGAGGGTAGAATGTGTATATAACACATCAGATTTTTAAAATACTTATGTGTAACTGTCTTATTGCGGATAGCAAAAAGACCTCACCTGGTCTGATGAGATATTGTCAAGCAGAGGTCTAGTTATCAGTAGCCTTCACTTGTGTACAAGGCAAATGATATATTATCTGTGATGTGACAAGAGTGACTATCGCCGCTAGCATTGACATCACGGCAGATCAATATCCAATAGCACTAGCGTGTTGAGAAGCCCTACAGAATATCTTCTGGCATGTTGTGTTAACACACAGGTCCAGCCTTTACAGCAGTGCTTCCTGTCCCGGACACCTTCCTTACCGCGTTATTTCACAAAGAAAACTCCAATGTTTTGAGGCAGTATTTTTAACATTTAAATGATTTCAGTCAAATTCTATAATATGTAAATTCAATAACAGCCCGGCTTGAAGCAATATGTGTATGTAATAATTTGTAAAATGTATGTAACAGTCATTGCATATGCTTATATTATTGTAAACATGTTCAATAATGTTATATGAATGTATTACGTAATTTAACAATGTAGGAGCTTTGAGAATAATAAGTTAAAAGTTGCTAACAATGAGGTAACCTTGAGTTTGAGAGTTTAAATGCTACTAGCCATTATTAGAGCAGCAATAATGTAAAAATAGCCAATCAACAACCAGAAAAAGCTTTAGTTAAATGAAGGTATTCTATTGGAGTAGGATTAGCCAATCAGAGACTTGAAATACAGAAATTTACAAGTTTAGACGGTTGAAATCTATTCAGTTGCCTGCAGACAGTGCTCATAACTGGATGCGTTGCGTGTGCGTCCTCGAGAGATTTAATACGTATTCGTGTGAAACGAAAAATAAGTTTACGTGCTAAAAAGTACAAGTAATTAATTAAAGAATCTCACAGCTCTCTATATCAGTGAAGTGTTACTTAAATCGTATCAAGTATTAATAAAAGGAGTGAAGTAAAATTATAATCTGTGTAAGCCTACATTCTTGTCACATCACAACCCTGCCCAAGATATCCATGTCTCTAAAATAATACTAACGCACATTTGGGGCGAAGGCTACCGGAAACTGTTTAACATACGTGCGGTTGCAACTACTACAAGTTCGGCTCCCCAACAGTCTAAATATAATACAACTCCTTCAATACGTAGCAGCAACTATCTACTTCAAATTGACGTCATATGTGGTGCAAACAACGTAAAATTACACGTTTCTCAGTTTCAAATAAAAATTCCCCCGAAACCTGAAGCCGGAAAAAAGCGTTACAGTCACACGACCTTCTTTATCCACTCTTCTAAAAACTAATCTTACAAAAGGTTATTCTTCTAGCTGCTTAATGTTAGTCTAGATACCTAAACCTTTGCAGAATTACAGTGCGATTATTTTATGGTGAGGCCACGGATCGCGCGTATGCGTGCTCCGCACAGTCTCTTTCACTGGGGATTTTTCGTTCCGCAACTCCCTTACTCACTAACCTGCACTATGATGAGTACTAACTTTGTGTCCATTTGCGTGAAGACATTCCTGGTATCTTTAGATGAAATTTCCATTCACACTTTTAAGTTCTTCTTGCGTAATGTTCATAACTTCTGCTTTTATATTGTCTTTAAGTTTGTCTATAATGTGGGGATTGTTCCTTTAAACTTTATATTTTAGGGTTCCCCGCAAATACATGCTCCACTTTCGTCAATTTTTTTCCTCCGTTTTCCTCGTTTTTACTTCTTGGTTTAGCAATCCCCAAAAAATTGAGTACTATTTATGGACGCTGTTCAACTGCTGTGGTTCTTAGCGTCCCATTCTATATTGGGCGTGAAAGACCGGTAATTTTGCTCAGAGGCCGCTTTATAAGGCTTGAGGTTCTATTACGTGCCGCAAACCTACAACACGGGACTATCGGCTTTACTTCCCTACCGAAGGGAGCCATGCTAAGGATTTTTACGCCCGAAAAAAATACATCCTCCTCCGCCGGGTTTGAACCCGCGATTTCGGGAACTAGAGGCTAGCACGATAACCACTACACCACGGAGGACGACTTTAGCGATCTCGTTGTCTTAAACTTATTAACCAGACAGTTAACAAACAGCTAAGTTTCTCTACTTGGAACTTGAGTATCAGGAAATTTCTCCTGAAATTATCTACACGCCTGTTTACATGCTTCTGTTTTACGTGTGTATTGTATATAAAAATGCATTGTTCAAGTTGAATTTGTCAGCAGACATTGTAGTGGACTAATAATACATTAACGCTCTTAAGTGAATCACCCAGGTATCTCTGATGTCATGCACGGCCAGTTTCGCAACGGAAAACTACCGAGGTCACTGCAATAAAGTATCCTACGCATATAGTCGGTCTGTGGCCTCGCCTTAAAACGTCCGCAATGTAGATTCAATACACATTTTGTTGAATGATAAGGGGCTTAGAGGAAACCGAATTGATAGTCGATGTTTAAAAACGGGTCGCTAATGGAGGCTAGAATGGTGATGGTGATGTCTGCAACTCCGATACCAATGTACTTGACTATGACTTGCAGGCAAAAGTACCTGTGTAAGTGTATATTGCACTAAGTGCTCAAGATCAGTGTCAGAACTCTAATGCTGAAAACTGAGGTTCGTCCATATTTCCACGCTTGTGCGCTTTTCATTTTATTATATCATGTATGCACTACTTCGCAACGTGGTAAAGATGAATCGCAGAAGCAGTTTGTAAAACTCTGATGTGTTACACTCACATGACTTTCTCTACTCTTGTACAAACTATTTTTACAAACGCCTATTCTCCATATGCTTCATGTTAATCGAGATATCGAACTGTTAATCTTATTGCTAATTTTCTTGTAGATGCAAGGGGAAATGGTAGGCTTTAAGCGATAGTCAAATATTTTAAACGCTGGGTGCTATGTGGAGTATTCCATTCTCTTTGCATTACCAGGACAAATGGTTCACTCAACAAAAAAAAAAAATGTATATGACATAAATTGTTTATTTTAACGCGATCTACATTTTTGTGTAGTAAAATTTTGTCTATCTCTTACGATTTACCAGTTATACAAAAGTCGTTCACAATGAAGAATACTTTTGGAGGCATTCCCAGAAAATTCGAGATATACATTTCATTTGTCATGAAAATATCTTAAACATATGATATTTTAATCAAAATCGTTAGAATTGTTTTTGAGAAATTTAAAATTTTCGAAAAATGTTCCATGTAAAGCGTAATCTGGGGTGGGGGGATTTTATTGAAAACTTTCGTGTCGCATCTCTGGAAGATACTGAACCTAAATACCAAGTTTGGTGTTTATCTGACTGTTCATTTCTGAGTTATGCTGTTCACAGACACACGCACACGGACATGTTTCCAAAAATGCTTCTTTTGAATTCAGGGGGTCTCAAAACATGTATTTCCGGTGAAATCTCGGTATCGAATTTTTGGGTGGAATACAATACTTCCCCTACTTACTATACGTAGTAGAGAAAGTAAAAATAGAGCGAAAAGTGAAGCTTTTTTTTAATTGTTAGCTGCCCTATGATTTTAAAAGGCTTTCCGACGATGTAAAGAATTTGAAGTGCTTCACGTGAGCAAGCACGAAACTTGAGTACCATACTGTCCCTGTCCTTGTTACACGCGGAATTCAGGATGTGTTACATGTTAATATTTTCCAGGTCGCCGACGCTCCAACGAATTACCATTCATTCCCAACTGTGGAATATTGGATAAAAAAAAGGCAAATTTCGAATTCAACAGCTCGCCGGGACCGCTTCTTGTCAGATCGATAGTGCCAAGTTGATCTCTTCCAGTGCGCTTTCTGTTGGGTAGTCAGATAGGTTTGCAAGAGTAAGTGGAGTTTTATTTATGGACGCTCTTTACCTGCTGTGTGCTTAGCGTCTCTTTCTATATTGGGCGTGAAAGAGCAGTAATTTTGCTCAGAGGCTTCTATTAGGCTTGAGGTTCTTTTGCGTGCGGTAAATCTACGCCCGAAAGCATCTAATTTTTACGCCCGAAAAAAATCCATCGTCTTCCGTGACCTCGGGAACAGGTAGGTTTGACAAACCATATAGTCTTAAGACCCAGCGAAGTGGCGCAGCGGTAACGTATGTGACTCGCATTCAGGAGATCCCAGGTTCGATCGCCGGTGACCGCCCACTTTGACCCACGGATTTTCGTGGTTTTCACGAGTCGGAAGGCAAATGCTGGAGTGGTTCCTCTTCTGCCACGAATTTCCTGTATCCATCATGCTCCTTGTCATCTGTTTCAGGGTTTTAGGTTCGTCCTCCGTGGTGTAGTGGTTATTATGCTAGCCTCTAGTTCCCGAGGTCGCGGGTTCAAACCCGGCGGAGGACGATGGATGTTTTCGAGTGTAAAAATCCTTAGATTTACGGACCTGATAAAGAGCCCTCTGAGCAAAATTATACAGCATGGAAATCTCAACTGAAAAAACTAAACTTATGGCATTTAAAGGTACTCACTCGGTCCGGTCTAAAAATTATAGAAAATAAAAGTATAGAGCAAGTGTCAATATTTAATTTTCTAGGATATGAAATAACATATAGCTCTGAAATAGACATTAATAAAAAACCAAATAAATTCAATTACATAACCGGAACCATAAAGAGAACACTAAAAAATAAAATTAGAAAAGATTCAATATTAAAATTGCATAAAGCAATGGTCATCCCCACAGTAGCTTATGGATCTGAAACATGGAGTGACAACAGAAAATAAAAGAAGGATACAGACGGCTGAAATGAAATTTCTCAGACAAATAGCAGGATACACAAGACTGTATAAACAGAGAAACAACGAAATAAGGCAAAAGTTAAAAATAGAAGAGTTAAATGCAGTATTAATATGAAGAAGTAGTTTGTTATAGGAGTTGTATTATATTCAACTGTTGGGGAGCCGAACTGGTAGTAGTTGCAACCGCACGGATAGTAAACAGTTTCCGGTAGCCTTCGCCCCAAATATACTTTCAGGTGGCCTTTGCCCCAAGTTTAGAAAAATATATTAACTTTGTAATTTGGCTGTGTCTTTAAATATTATATATTTTTGCCTCGGTTGCGTCAGTATTTGTTAGAGACACGTTTCTCTTGGGCAGGGTTGTGATGCGATTAAGAATGTAGGCTTACACAGATTATAATTTTTACTTCACTCCTTTTATTAATATTGATACGATTTAAATAACACTTCGCTGATATAGAGAACTGTGAGATTCTTTTTATTAATTAAATTACACTTTTTAACGCGTAAACCTTTTTTCGTCTCACACGAATACATATTAAATCTCTCGAGGACACACAATCAACGCATCCAGTTATGAGTACTGTCTGCAGGCAACTGAATTGATTTCAACTATCTAAACTTGTAAATTTCTGTATTTCAAGTCTCTGATTGGCTATTCCAACTCCAATAGAATACCTTCATTTAACTAAAGCTTTTTCTGGTTGTTGATTGGCTATTTTAAGCTGTCACTAAAATTACATTATTGTTACTCCAAGAATCACAAGTAGTACTGTTAAACTTTCTTACTCATTATTGACTCAAGGTTAACTCATTGTTACCTCATTGTTAGCAACTTTTAACTTATTATTCTCACAGCTCCTACATTATTAAATTACGTAATATATTCACATAATATTATTACACATGGATACAATAATATAAGCATATGCCACGACTGTTACATACATTTTACAAATTATTACATACACATATTGCTTCAAGGCGGGTTGTAATTGAATTTACATATTATATAATTAACTGAAATTATTTAAGTGTTGAAAATACTGCCACAAATATAGAATACAGAACTAACTGGAAACAACACTTAAGAAAGAATGCTATTAAATAGGATACCCCGAGCAAATTAAACTACAGACCCCAAGGATACAGAAACCCAGGACGATCAAAAAAGTGATGGACACAACAAGATTTTGGAGCCGGAACAGGCTAAACGGCCTAAAACCGCGAAGTAGAAGAAGAAGTAAAGAACCTCAAGCGTTATAAAGAGGCCTCTGAGCAAAGTTTACATTGGTCTTTCACGCCCAATATAGAATGGGACGCTAAGGACCATAGCAGTTAAAGAGCGACCATAAATAAAACTCAGTTTATTTATTTTAGGGTTGTAGGACCAGGCGACGGTGTTCGGCGGGTTGTAGCTGTAAAGTGGCTGTGCGCTATGCTCCTGGGTCGCTGCGGGACCGCTCAGTTAGGTCTCACCGGGTATCGTCGGATACTTTCGATCTGGAAACGTTAGGAACTCCGTCCGTGCCTGTCATCCGGATCTGGTCAACCTTAGGGTCTCTCCTTCTCAAGGGCCACTGTAGAAGCAAAAGGGTTCATGAGAACTTGATTGCTGCATTAAAATTTCAAATGAGTCGAACTGAAATCGTTTATTTTAGAATTTCACAGATAGTGTACATAAGAAATCTGTAAGCGGTTTCATAAGGGTTCCAATTAAATATCGAAATTTTGCTGTTTATTGTTAGCGTTAGAGAAAATAAAAATAATAATTAAAGCTGCAGTTTAATAGCAGGTAATGTCGCGCAGCAATGTCTGGTTTAGTTACACAGAAACTGTTTGGGGTGAGAGCACTAACAGTGATTTACAGCCGGCAACCACGCCTTCCTGCAGCCGGGCTATAAAAATAGTGGGAGGGGTGCTTCATTAGCCCACTGTTAACTACTTGTGAACAAACAAACAGACGACACAAAAAACCTTTTTCGCACAAAGCGAACAAACGCAAATGTGCTCTCTCCCAGGTTTTTGTCCATTTCCAGCAAACGCTTCCTTTGACCCCAGAGGTTGTGTTTTGTGCCCCATATCCTGGGCTTTTTTAGCCATTCTGAATCATTTGAATGCAGAGATGAGTGAGTGTACTCCAAAAACGGAACAGTCTATATGAATGATGTTGCTCATTTTAGTACGATGCTGGTTATGGCAAAGTGCTTCGTGCATTGATTCAGAAAAGGTACAAACGATACGCTTTTTCTTTGTAAGAGGCTATTAATGCAAACTTTCAACAAACCTTTTTTGTACGGCGTGGCTTCTGCAGTCAGAACCAACTGAGAGTAAGTATGCTACATGTTTTTGCAAAACCCTTTCTGACTTTCTCCCTCCCTTCTTTGCCTTTTACTTTCTCTATTACGTACTCTCAGTAAGTAGGGGAAGTATTATATTCTACCAAAAAAGAATAATATAGGAATTTCGCGAAAATATATGTTTTGAGGCGCCCTGATCCCCTCATTAGAAAGCAGTATAAATATATATTAATAAGTGTAAAGGCGGAATGGCAAAACAAAATGGCGGCGGATTTAAGAATAGCGACAGAACGTAGAGATTCGATATACGTGTGGAAGGTAATTAAGAAAATTAAACTGTGAAGACGGGATAACGTAAACACCAAACCAGAAACATGGTTAGCGTATTTTAATAGTGTGAACGCTGAAGTTGATGGGAATGAGTGGGAGGGACCTCGGATGTCTTTCGTTGAACTGTGCTTAAATAACTGACGGGGAAACTGTTCAGGCAATAAAAAGCCTAAAGAATCAAAAGCACCGGGAATAGAAGGAATTCCGAGCGAATTTGTTAAACACTCCATAGAAGTTCCTGAAATATTAGACCTTCTATGAGTGACATTTAACAAATTAGAGAAGTATCCTGAAGCTTGGACAACAGTAATTATTCAGCCAATATTCAAGGGTAAGGGTGCCACTCAGCAAGCAGAAAATTATAGAGGAATTGCACTGTTATCTATACTGGGTAATGTATATTGCAAATTATCTACCGTCTATCGTTTATTAATGGCTATACAGGTATTCTTACAAACGTTTATTTTCCTATCCACTTTTAATCGAGATAAACCTTTCCGGAAATAGCTGCATTAAGGTAATAGCGATAGTCGAATGCTTTTGTAACTAGACGTTATACGCTGGCCTTAAAATTCTGTACTTTCCATGATATCGCGAGAAACAATTGGAAATCGACAACTTTAAACATTTGGCTAAATATTGAATAATTCAAACTATTAATAACAGTTATCGAGGAAATGGCTGTTGCCAGAGAAAAATTTATTTCAAATAAATTGTGTGTTGTAAAGAGATAACATTTTCTATGCCTTATCGTTCACCACTATACAAAATTCCTTCCAAATGATGAGCAGTTCAAAGGCTATTCCCAGTAAATTCAGATTATACATTTTATTAGTAATGTAAATATCTTTAATTTGTATTTCAATCAAAATCGTTAGAGCTAGTTTTTAGAAAACCAGAAATTTTGAAAAGTCTACCATGTAAAGGGTGGTTTGTTGTGGAAGGATTTTCTTGAAAATCTTGGTGTCGTATCTTTGGAAAGTACTGGACTTAAATACCAACTTTGGTGGCTATTCGACTTTTCGTTTCTGAGTCATGCTGTTCAGACACAAACACGCACATACGCCGACCTTTTTCTAAAAATGTTTTTTTTAATTCACACCTATCACCCTGAGTGCTGCACAGACTTAGGTACGTGCTGTCTCCCAGGATACAATTCACGTGCTCGCATGCACGGCATGCCAGCTAGGAACTAACATTTACTAACCGAGGTGCTAATGCGGAACCCGACCACTAACTGCATGAAATCCCTCTTACTAACATAGCACCCTGTCTCCCTAGACACGCATGATTAGTTTACTAACAGCATGTGCATGGGGAGACGATGTAGCCTCTGAGGATGATCCTCACCGCGGGCGGCGGTTGTGGGGCCGCCCCCACTAATAAAAAGGGGAGGTTCTCAAAACATGTATTTCCACTGAAATTTCGGCATCGAATTTTTTAGGGTTGCAGTCCCTGCTCTACCTACTAGGTAAGTGATAGGGAAACTAAAAAATATTTTTAGAAAATGGTCTGTGTATGTTTGTCTGTGAAACAGCATAAGTAAAAATCGAAAATTCGGTTAAATACCACACTTCTATTTAAACTTAGCTACTTCCAAGGATGCGACACGAAGATTTTCAAGAAAACCCCCATCTCAAACTACGGTTTACATGGAAAAGTTTTCGAAAATGTTGATTTACTCGAAAATTGCTCTAATGATGTTGATTAAAATACCACATGTTTTAATGTATTTTCAACACAAACGAAATGTGTATCTTGAATTTCCTAAGAACATCCTCTGAAGTCCTCTTCACTCTGAATGACTTTTGTGAAATTGCTAAACCGAAAGAAATAGGTTCTTGCCACAAAAAAAATTTAGATCCCGTTAAAGCCCACAATTTATACCTTATAATTTTTTTTATTGGTTTGAATTTTCAAATACTTCATTTTCTCATCTACGAAGAATTTTTTTTGGAGGGGGTCTTGCAGAGAGGATCGAATTTCAAATTCATCACATTGCGACACGGTCTTTAAAAACCTGATGTGATACAGTCACGTGACTTATTCTACCCTCTATCTTTATTAGTGGGTATACAAACTATTCTTACTAAAGCTTATTTTTCTGAACCATTGCAGAAACAGCTACATTACACATTTCTTATAGATATAAACAGAACAGCGATAGTCAAATGTTTAAGAACAGAACTCTATATGTCGGCTTTATATTCCTTACTGTTTGTTTCCATGCAATCGCGAGAAACAACTGAAAATCGACGAGACGTAAAAAGAGTCAAGTATTTAACAATTCGAACATTTAACAACCGATATCTCAGAAACGGCTTGTGCCACAGAAGGAGTTATTTTAAGTAAATTGTGTGTTTTAAAGAGATCTACATTTTTTGTTTAATACGTTTTCGTCTATTTCTTAACGTTTACCAGTTATACAAGATAATGCCTAATTCCTTCTGGTTAAGAGGATTTCACAGGTTGTTCCTAGAAAATTCAAGATATACATTTTATTTGTCATGTAAGAATATTTAATATAGGATATTTTAATCAAAATCGTTAGAGCCAGTTTTTAAAAAATCAAAATTTTCGAAAAAAGTTCCATGTAAAGGGTACTTGGGTGGGGGAATTTTCTTGAAAATCTTCGTAGCCCATCCTTGGAAGATACTAAACTCAAATACCAAGTTTGGCATTTATCCGACTTTTCGTTTTTGAGTTATGCTGTTCACAGACAGACACACACACGGACATGTTTTAAAAAATCTGATGTGTTACACTCTCTACTCTTGTACAAACTATTTTTACAAACGCTTATTCTCCATCTACTTCATGTTAATCGAGATAAACATTTGCAGAGTCTATCTTATTGCTAATTTTCTTGTAGATGTAAGGGGAATATATATTTACAAGGGCAATATAGAAATACAGCAGCCTTTAAGCACATACATATCTCTTAATAGCTGGTTGCTAGGTGCAGCACCATTCCCTTTCCCACCGATTAATACTCTTTGCATATCCAAGACAAAAAAATGAATAACGAATTCCCATTTGAGAAAATTATTGAAAAATTTAAGGGAATAACAAGCAATATCTCGAAAATGGTTCACTCAACAAAAAAAATGTATATGACATAAATTGTGTATTTTAACGCGATCTACATTTTTTGTGTAGCACAATTTTGTCTATCTCTTATGGTTTAATAGTTATGCAAAAGTCGTTCACAATGGAGAATACTTTTGGAGACATTCCCAGAAAATTCAAGATATACATTTTATTTGTCATGAAAATATCTTAAACGTATGATATTTTAATCAAAATCGTTAGAGCCGTTTTTGAGAAAATTAAAATTTTCGAAAAATGTTCCATGTAAAGGATAATTTGGGGTGGGGGGATTTTTTTGAAAACCTTCGTGTCGCATCCTTGGACGATACTAAACCTAAATACCAAGTTTGGTGTTTTTCCGACTGTTCGTTTCTGAGTTATGCTGTTCACAGACACACAGACACACACACGGACATGTTTCCAAAAAATGCTTTTTTACTTTCTCTACTACGTATAGTAAGTAGGGGAAGTATTACATTCCACCCAAAAATTCGATACCGAGATTTCACCGGAAATACACGTTTTGAGACCTCCTGAATCCAAAAAAAGCATTTTTGGAAACATGTCCGTGTGTGTGTCTGTCTGTGTGTCTGTGTGTCTGTCTGTGTGTCTGTGAACAGCATAACTCACAAACGAATAGTCGGATAAACACCAAACTTGGTATTTACGTTCAGTATCTTCCATAGATGCGACACGAAGGTTTTCAAGAAAATCCCCCCACCCCAGACTACCCTTTACATCGAACATTTTTCGGAAATTTTAATTTTCTCAAAAATGGCTCTAACGATTTTGATGAAAATATCATATGTTTAAGATAATGTCATGAGAAATGAAACGTATATCTCGAAATATCTGGGAATGTCTCCAAAAGTATTCTTTATTATGAACGACTTTTGCATAACTGGTAAACCATAAGAGATAGACAAAATTTTACTACACAAAAAATGTAGATCGCGTTAAAATACACAACTTATATCATATACATTTGTTTTGTTGAGTGAACCGTTTTCGAGATATTGCTTGTTATTTCCTTAAATTTTCCAATACTTATACTTTTTCTCAAATTCGTTATTCATTTTCTTATGTCCTGGACATGCAAAGAGAATGGAATGCGCCACATAGCAACCAGCGATAAAATATTTGACTATCGCTTAAAAGCTACCATATTCCCCTTGCATCTACAAGAAAATTACAAATAAGATTGACATCTCGATATCTCGATTAATATGAAGCATATGGAGAATAGGCGTTTGTAAAAATAGATTGTACAAGAGTAGAGAAAGTCATGTGAGTGTAACACATCAGATTTTTTTGATTCAGGGGGTCTCAAAACATGTATTTCCGGTGAAATCTCGGTATCGAATTTTTGGGTGGAATACAATACTTCCCCTACTTACTATACGTAGTAGAGAAACTGAAAATGGTTTATTTGGACTCGGGCACCTGAAAACATGCGTTTCCGGCAAAAGCTCGGTATCGAAATTTTGGATGGAATGTAATACTTCCCCTATTTACTATATGTAGTAGGGAAAGTAAAAATGTGAAGATAGAAGATAATTAGTAGAAGAGTGCTTAGAGAAAGTCAGATTCTTCTAATAGATATTGCTGTGTTGTCAGTTTATCCAGTTTCCAGAAGATGTATTGCATCTATTTAATAGTTACGAAACCGCAGTAAATACATAATAAAATGTGCTCAACTTCTGTAGAAGTTGAATAAAAGAATTCGGCAACGTAGGGATGTGACCAGTGACTCTCTCAGAGCCAACGTAGGGATGTGACCAGTGACTTCAGGCTTATACACCTGATAATGCTACAACTTCTGTTTGGGCTACCACAGGTCCGTTTTGTACAGAAATATTCTATTTTTCAGGGCCTGAAATTTACCGGGTGGATTTTTGAAATGTTTAAAAATGTCTGGGATTTTGGCTTGTTTGTTTCTTTTTTCAACTTCCTTAGGTATAACTATAAGAGATCTATTGTGACTACCAACCCCCAGGTGAAAGGGATGAAATGAAGGAACCACAGGAGACTACAGGTCGCAGGCAGACTGACCACGCGCGGAAGTCCATAACAATTAGAGACTCGAAGAGTCCCACTGTTGGAACTGTCTAGAGAGGACGATGAAGGACCCGGTGACCAAGATAGTGTTTTGAGCAAGCATCTATGCCATTTGTCCGGCACCTCCATACGCCACGAAAGCTTGAAGCCCACCTGAAGGATGAGAAGGAAACGGAATGAAGGGGAAATAATGGAGTGGAAATAGTGGTAGATGAGAAATTAACCAAGCATTCCACCCACCGACAGGGGAAAACCACGAAAAACCCAAGTTCAGAGTGGGCGTTCGACTGGAATAAAATCCGTAACTTCCCGAATGTACGTTACGGCGGAGCTAACTCAATCGGGCTTGCGTTATATATTTCAACTGCAATTCCATTTTCCACATTCTGGAGGAATTAAGAAAAGGAGGTGGGACTGTATTTTTGTTACATTGTTCGTAACATGAAGGGAAACCGACTTCTGTCGTGTAAGGAAAAGATATTACTGCTTCAGCAAGACAACTCAGCTGGTATCAGCCGTATAACAGGTCTCTCCCACAAGTTAAAGTAATTGTCTCCATAAATCCCGCACTGGATTTCCCCAACATAATCGAGTTCATAGACTCGAAACGCTTGTTCCAATAAAAGTCTCCATAAATCATCCGCAGGACTGTCACGAGTGGGAGAGGGTCTGCTTCCTGGTCAAGCCTACTTGTGTTCCAGAGTAGGTCCTTTCATGGAAATTCTATGTCGATAAATTGTTTATGGTTTTATACAATAAACGTATGTAAGATTAACGGGCGATCCGTCAACAGGCTTTTCGTCAACGAAAAACGATGCGCTTGACAACGTTGACTATGTCAAAGAAATATTTTGTGAACTCCGCCAAGACTATGGATATGCCAAATGAAAATGTTTACGACAATAGATTGGAATAATGAAACGTGAAACGTGAATATGAACTGTGACAGTTATTCCCGGTATTTCTTACTTTCTATGCTAGTGTACTAACTAGGGGAAGTATTGCATTCCGCACAAAAATTCTATACCAAGATTTGACCGGAAATATATGTTTTGAGGCCCCCTGAATCCAGAAAAAGCAATTTTAGAGAAAGTCCGTTTGAGTCTGTGTGCAGCATAACTCAATTTTCTCAAAAATGCCTCTAACGATTTTGATTAAGGTATCACATACGTAAGATATTTACATGAAAAATAAAATCTATATCTTGAATTTTGAATTTGCCCAAAAATCCTCTTCTTTCTGAATGACTTTTGCATAACTGGTAAGCCGTAAGAGATAAACAGGATTTTTCGGCACAGGGAATTTACAGCTCGTTAAAACACACAATCTGTCATAACCTTTTTTTTTTTGTAGTGAACCATTTCCGAGATATCCCTTGTTAGTTTGAATTTTCCAATACTTATACATTTTCTCAAATGGGAATTTATTATTCGTTTTTTATGTCCTGGACATGCAAAGGAGAATGGAAAGCTCCACATTGCAACCATTTGACTATCGCTTAAAGCCTTCCTCTTGCATCTACAAGAAAATGAGCAATAAGATTAACATGAAGCATATGGAGAATAAGCGTTTGTAAAAATAGTTTGTACACGAGTAGAGAAAGTCATGTGAGTGTAACACTCAGTTTTTTCTAATCCATTCTTCCTAAATTGACTTTATTAGAAGTACGTTTTTTACTTTGCCTACTACGTATAGTAAGTAGGGGAAGTATTGCATTCCACACAAAACTTCTATACCGAGATTTCACAGGAAATACATGTTTTGAGGTGCACTGAATGCATATAATGTCCGTGTGTGTATCTGTATGTCTGTGAGTGTGTGTGTGTGTGTGTGTGTCTGTGAACAGCATAACTCAGAAACGAACAGTCGGATAAACACCAAACTTGGTATTTAGGTTCAGTATCTTCCAAGGATGCAACACGAAGGTTTTCAAGAAAATCCCCCACCCCAGAGTACCCTTTACATGGAAGATTTTTCGAAAATTTTAATTTTCTAAAAAATGGCTCTTACGATTTTGATTAAAATATCATATGTTTAAGATATTCTCATGACAAATGAAATGTATATCTTGAATTTTCTAGGAATGTCTCCAAAAGTATTCTTCATTGTGAACGACTTTTGCATAACTCGTAAACCATAAGAGATAGACAAACTTTTACTACACAGAAGATCTGATGTGTTACACCCACAAGACTTTCTCTACTCTTGTACAAACTATTTTTACAAACGCTTATTCTCCATATGCTTCATGTTAATCGAGATGTTAATCTTATTGCTAATTTTCTTGTAGATGCAAGGGGAATATGGTAGGTTTTAAGCGATAGTCAAATATTTTAAGCGCTGGTTACTATGTGGAGTATTCTATTCTCTTTGTATGTCCAGGACATAAAAAAATTAATAACGAATGTCAGAAAAAGTATAAGTATTGGAAAATTTAAGGGAATAACAAGCAATGTCTCGAAAATGGTTCACTCAACAACAAAAAATGTATATGACATAAATTATGTATTTTAACGCGATCTACATTTTTTTGTAGTAAAATTGTGTCTATCTCTTATGGTTTACCAGTTATGCAAAAGTCGTTCACAATAAAGAATACTTTTGGAGACATTCCCAGAAAATTCGTGATATACATTTCATTTGTCATGAAAATATCTTAAACATATGAATATTTTAATCAAAATCGTTAGAGCCGTTTATCAGAAAATTAAAATTTTCGAAAAATAATCCATGTAAAGCGTAATCTGGGGTGGGGGGATTTTCTTGAAAACCTTCGTGTCGCATTTCTGGAAGATATACTGAACCTAAATACCAAGTTTGGTGTTTATCCGCCTGTTCGTTTCTGAGGTATGCTGTTCACAGACACACACAGACACATACATACACGGACATGTTTCCAAAAATGTATTTTTTGGATTAAGAGGGCCTCAAAACATACATTTCCGGTGAAATCTCGGTATCGAATTTTTGGGTGGAATACAATACTTCCCGTACTTACTATACGTAGTAGAGAAATTAAACATGTAGAGCTCTTTAAAACATAGAATTTGTCACATACCTACATTTTTTTTTTGGGGGGGGGGAGTGAACCATTGCCGAGTTATTCCCTGTTATTTGTTTAAATTTTCCAACACACACTTCTCATAGGGGAATTCGTTATTCTTTTTTTTTATGTCATGGACATACAAAGAGAATGGAATGCTCCACATAGCAACCAGCTCTTAAAAGATTTGACTATCGCTTAAAGCCTACCGTATACCCCTTGCACCTGCAAGAAAATTAGCAATAAGATTAACATCTCGATTAACATGAAGTAGATGGAGAATAAGCGTTTGTAAAAATAGTTTGTGCAAGAATAGATAAAGTCATGTGAGTAGCTATCAGATTTTTGATAGTGTAATGTATAGGGCGTTACAGAATTTAACCGACAAACTTTTAGGGGTTGTAGAAGAGTGATATAAGAACACCTTGATGTAGGACACTTATGGTGTATGACTACAAAGTTTAAAGCTTGGTAAATATTACTATAAATGACCCGTTTACTCATAAACTATGTAATCAAACTTTTGGATAATAAAAATAACATCTGTTGCTGTTGTGGATCCAGTTTGATATTAAAAAGCTTTTGAATTTCTTTATAAACAATTTTATTGTTTAGAAATAGATCAGTAAACTAAGAAGCTATATATCTACTTTCTGTAAAAATTTCAGTCCGATATTTTAAGTAGTTTCTGAGAAAATGGGTCATAAATTTAGCAAATTTAACATTGAGATAGGGCTTAGGACGGGACATAAGATGTGATTAGAGGTTATAAACGGCAAAGGCAGCTTATTAGAACTTATTCCTGTTTTTACGTAAATAAGGTTACCTGATAGTTGGATTTAAGCGAAATACGCCCTGTTCTACACCTGAAAGCTATGGTTGCTAAGGGCGATATGTTCGAGGTCAAATTTGACGCTGCAGGTAGGTGTTTGTTCCGTGGCGCCGTCTAGCATCGATCCAAGTAAATAACCCGCCTACATGAAATTCATCTCCGATATTTCCCGGTTTAGGTTATCTGCCATACGTGGAATTCCATTTCGTCTATCGGTATCAGACGCCTGTATTAAAGTTGCCGGTTGCATGTACGTATTAAATGATCTCGTATCCGTGTGCATTATACGTCGGTTTAATTTTCGTTACTACTACTACTACTACTACTACTACTACTACTACTACTACTACTACTACTACTACTACTACTACTACTACTACTACTACTACTACTACTATTACTACTACTACTACTACTACTACTACTACTATTACTACTACTACTACTACTACTACTTCTACTACTACTACTACTACTACTTCTACTATTACTACTACTACTAATGCGAAACTATTATTAATAATACACTAGTAATATTTTACTGCTGCTAGCACTAATCACAAACTACGCTAGTACTGGTGTTATTACTAGTACTGGCGAAAAGCTACTTCTACCAATATAAGTGAGAAACTGCTACCATCATTAATACTAGTAATAGTGTTACTTCTGCTTGTACTAGTGAGAAAGTGATTCTAGTATTAATAATAGTAATACTGTTACATCTAATAGTACTAGTAAGAAACTGCTACTGGCATTAATACCAGTAATACTGTTACTTTTACTAGTAATACTGAGAAACTGCTACCAGTATTAATGCTAGTAATACTTTTACTTTTGCTAGTACTAGTCAGAAGGTGATATTAATATTAATAATGGTAAAACTGTTATTTCTTGTAGTACTAGTGAGAAACTGCTACTGGTATTAATACCAATAATACTGTTACTTTTACTAGTACTACTGAGAAACTGCTACCAGTATTAATGCTAGTAATACTTTTACTTCTGCTAGTACTAGTCAGAAGGTGATATTAATATTAATAATGGTAAACTGTTACTTCTTTGTAGTACTAATGAGAAACTGCTACTGGTATTAATACTAGTAATACTGTTACTTTTACTCATACTAGTGTGAAAGTGATTTTAGTATTAATACTAGCAATACTGTTACTTCTACTAGTACTAGTGAGAGAAAGTGATTCTAGTATTAATAATAGTAATACTGTTACTTCTACTAGTACTAGTTAGAAACTGCTACTGGAATTAATACCAGTAATACTGTTACTTCTACTAGTACTAGTCAGAAAGTGATTCTAGTATTAATAATAGTAAAACTGTTATTTCTTGTAGTACTAGTCAGAAACTGCTACTGGTATTAATACTAGTAATACTGTTACTTTTACTCATACTAGTGTGAAAGTGATTTTAGTATTAATACTAGTAATACTGTTACTTTTACTCATACTAGTGTGAAAGTGATTTTAGTATTAATACTAGTAATACTGTTACTTTTACTCATACTAGTGTGAAAGTGATTTTAGTATTAATACTAGTAATACTGTTACTTTTAGTCATACTAGTGTGAAAGTGATTTTAGTATTAATACTAGTAATACTGTTACTTCTACCAGTACTAGTGAGAAACTGCTACTGACATTAATACTAGTAATACTGTTACTTTTACTCATACTAGTGTGAAAGTGATTTTAATGCTAACACTAGTAATACTGTTACTTTACTCATAGTAGTGAGAAAGTGGTTCTAGTATTAATGTTATTACAACTGTTACTTCTACTATTACTAGTGACAGATAGCCACTAATACTAGTAATGCTATTACTTGCAGTAGACGGAGTTAGAAAATTATTCTAGTATTAATACTAGTAATTCTGATACTTTTCTTAGTGTTATAGAGAAAGTGGTTCTAGTACTAATACTAGTAATACTGTTACTTCTAGTATTACTAGTGACAGATAGCCACTAATAGTAGTAATAGTGTTACTTGCAGTAGACGGAGTGAGAAAATTATTCTAGTATTAATACTAGTAATTCTGATACTTCTCTTAGTGTTATTGAGAAAGTGGTTCTAGTATTCGTATTAGAATACTGTTACTTCTATAGTACTAATGAGAAACTGCTACCAGTAATAGGGGTAGTGGTGGCTGCGATGAGTAAACCCTTTGTCAATGAATTTACTTTGGGTGCAAGCACGTTACACGTGAACGTATTCCAATTTGTCTTTCAGCGTAGTTTAAAATGAAAAGACACACGTTTTATTGTATTTTGGAATAACCAACTTCCAAAAGTAAGCCAGTAGCAAACAAGGGGTATCGCGGCTTTTTATTGATTTATTTATTTATGGACGCTCTTTAGCTGCTGTGGTCCTTAACGTCCCATTCTATATTGGGCGTGAAAGACCGCTAATTTTGCTCAGAGGTCACCTTATCAGACTTGAGGTTCTTTTACGTGCCGTAAATCTACGACACGGGACCACCGGCTTTACCTCCCTTCCGAA
Organism: Deroplatys truncata; assembly: GCA_030765065.1. Classification (NCBI taxonomy): domain Eukaryota; kingdom Metazoa; phylum Arthropoda; class Insecta; order Mantodea; family Mantidae; genus Deroplatys; species Deroplatys truncata. The sequence goes on along the minus strand of CM060989.1, from coordinate 64,376,430 downwards.
GGAAGCCATGCTAATGCTTTTTACGCCCGAAAAATTCATCGCCCTCCGCCAGGTTTGAACCCGCGACCTCGGGAACTAGAAGCTAGCATGGTAACCACTACACCACGGAGGACGACGGTATGGCAGCGTCGCGAATTTCTGGGTTGGATTCTGTCTTAGACAAGCGTCACTGAACTTTATTTTTTTTTCTACCAGGCTGAAGGTAAACGCCACAGATTTTCCGTCCCTATCTTTTTTGGTTGCAGACCTGGAACGGTGGTCGGTGGTGTGTGGTGCATGCGGTGGATGTGCTTTGAGAGAACTGTTTCTTCCTTTGTACGGAACTTGTCCGTTCGGATAGAGCGTGGCCATAGAAAGGCTTTGAAATTACACAACCTGTTAACGTTAAGGACCGCGCTGCCCTGTGCCTGCCACCATCAGATCTGGCCGCTCTTCGTGCTTTCTAACTTAATTACGGGTAGGTCGGACTGGCTTTCGGGTACAGTGTTAATTAAAACTTACCTAGAGCCTAGAGTCTCCAGTATTTACAAACTGTATTTTGAGATTTTTTAAATCATTCCAGGCAACTCCTGGTTCAGAAGCTACTTTTGTTCAAACGCATAAGCAGCTGCAGTATAAATGCAAAATTAACTCTAGACAGGAAGGAACAAGAAGAGAGGATACATTTTTACTTTCTCTACTACGTATAGTAAGTAGGGGAAGTATTGTATTCCACCCAAAAATTCGATATCGAGATTTCACCGGAAATACATGTTTTGAGACCGCTGAATTCAAAAAAAGCATTTTTGGAAACGTCCGTGTGTGTGTCTGTGAACAGCATAACTCAGAAACGAAGTCAGATAAACACCAAACTTGGTATTTAGGTTCAGTATCTTCCAGAGATGCGACACGAAGGTTTTCAAGAAAATCCCCCCACCCAAGATTACCCTTTACATGGAACATTTTTCGAAAATTTTAGTTTTCGCAAAAATGGCTCTAACGATTTTGATTAAAATATCATATGTTTAAGATATTTTCATGAAAAATGAAATGTATATCTCGAATTTTCTGGGAATGTCTCCAAAAGTATTCTTCATTGTGAACGACTTTTGCATAACTGATAAATTTTACTACACAAAAAATGTAGATCGCGTTAAAATACACAATCTATTTCATATACATTTTTTTTTGTTGAGTGAACCATTTTCGAGATATTGCTTGTTATTCCCTTAAATTTTTCAATACTTTTTTTCTCAAATGGGAATTCGTTATTCATTTTTTTGTATTGTATATGCAAAGAGTATTAATCTGTGGCAAAGAGAATGGTGCTGCACCTAGTAACCAGCTATTTAGAGATATGTCTATGCTTAAAGGCTACTGTATTTCTATATTGCCCTTGCAAATACAAAACAAGGGGGACATAGTACGCCTTAAGCGATAGTCAAATATTTTTAGAACTGGTCGCTATGTGTAAAATGCAATTCTATTTGCAAGTCAACAGATCGTTTCTGCAAATGTTTATCGCGATTAATATGAAATAGATGGAGAATAAGAGTTGTTTATATGTATGGCATACTTATACTTCATTGTGTAAATTATTTAATGTGTTCCAAGGTCGATATTTTTCCTTTAATGTCATTGCCATAACGGTTAATTATATTTAGACCCAGGCAATAAAGTAATAACATTACTCCATCCTATTTCTCCTCTGTGCTCTAATAGTTACCACGCTAACCTGTAAAGGGTTCAAACTTGGCAGAGCAGATGGATTTTTTTCTGATGTAAAGACCCTTAGGATGGCTTGCTTCCGAAGGGAACTAGTCATTGGTCCCTCGTACCTTGAAAGAGAAGGTCCCTGAGTAAAATTGTCGGGTATTTCACGCCCGCGTCCTGCTTCTCTCCCGAGGGGCTAATTGAGGGCGGTGGATCAAGCACTTGCCATCATGCAGGCCCAATGGTGGAATTAGTACGTGAAATATTCGTCAACGGCGTGATAGAAAACAACCACCTCTTCCTAAGTAACTTTGGATAGTGTTTCAGGAAATCTCGATCCCTATGCGCCGCCACACCATGATTTGCCTTGACTGCCGTAATGTTGGAGTCAGGTTGTAATTGCCCTTAACATTGAGAACTAACGGTTTGTTGTATTATCTCCTATCATTCCTGTCCCTTTAATTAGGGAGAGTAGTTTACTAAGTTGTCTTTAGGAAAATGATCATTTGGGTTTATCAGACTCAAAAGCTCATATCTTTTCCGACCTATTGCTTCACATTTGAAGCCTATATGAGAGTCAATTTGAAATTGTTTGTTGCTACGTTATTGTTATTTGCCCCAGGCTTTGGGAGCCAATTTTTAGAAGAATGTTTATTGCTTCACGTATGGAAGGCCGATTTGAAGTAGGATGTATTATTGTTCAACTGTTGGGGAGCCGAACTTGAAGTTCGTTGCAACCGCACGTATGGTAAAAAGTTTCCGGTAGCCTTCGCCCCAAATGTACTTTCCGGTGGCCTTTGCCCCAAAAATGTTTTAAAAATATTAACTTTGTAATTTGACTGTTTCTGTAAATATTATATATTTATGTTTGCCTCGGCTGCGTCAGTATTATTTTAGAGACATGAATTTCTTAACAGGGCGTGATGCGACTGAAGAATGTAGGCTTACACATTATAATTTTTAATTCACTCCTTTTTATTAATTCTTGACACTATTTAAGTAACACTTCGCTGATATAGAGAGCTGTGAGATTCTTTTATTAATTACTTGCACTTTTTAACACGTAAACTATTTTTGTCTCACACAAAATAGACATTAAATTTCTCGAGGGCACATCTCGCGTCAGGAACACTGTCTTCAACCAACGCATCCAGTTAGGAGCACTGTCTACAAGCAACTGACTTGATCTTACCGCCACATTTGTAAATTTCTGTATTTAAAGTCTCTGATTGGCTTTTTGTAATCCAATAGAATACTTTTATTTAACTTAAGCCTTTTTTTTTGGTTGTTCATTGGCTATTTTATAAACTGTCTCAAAATTTACATTATTGTTGCTTCAATAATGACTAGTAGCATTATTAAACATTCTTACTCATTATTTCCGCAAAGTTACCTCATTGTTAGCAACTTTTAACCTATTATTCTCACAGCTCCTGCATTATTAAATTACATAATACATTCACATAACATTATTAAACATATACAATGAATGTAATATATACTTATTATTTATTGTTACATACACATATTGCTTTAAGGTGGGCGGTTATTGAATTTATATATTATATAATTAAACTGAAATCATTTAAGTGTTAAAAATACTGCCTCAAGTTTCATCCTCTTTGTTACATAACCTGTATACTGGTTCCTCTGTAAAGATTCCAATTGTATGTAGTATTTCCGTAATCTACAATATCACGTCAAGAGACTGGTTATCATGTTTGTTTCAGATCTATTGAGATTAAATACATCTTCAGTGATATACTGCTCATAGGATATCTGCTTTTTCATTGCCTAAAATTCCCTTATGTCCAGGCACCCACCGAAGATTAGCTTGGTTGTGTTTTGACAATTACATAAGGTCTATTAGCACACAAGCAATAATGTAAGTTTCAATTACTCTCTGCACATTTAGCGACTTTATCACGCAGATATTTATGTTAGCAAAGCAAACGCAAAATAACATTGTTAGGGTAATTAAGAGTATGTGTCATAATTATATTTAAATATTAATTTTTGGTGCAGCATATCCTATAACATGAAATGATGACTAACATTGAACATGAAACGCAATTGTCCATTGTACGAGACTAACCTAAAGTTATAATTCAATATTAGCAGAGTTATGTGCATGTACAATGTCAATGTGACTTGTTTAGTTAAATCAACTACTCTCATGAAAGCTAATTATTGTTATTTCCGTTGCAGGACCTGCAAGTGATATACTATGGCCTGCAGGGCATGGAGGCCTTGGCACCGTATCGAGACTCAGTGCTACGCTCTATTGCCAAAACTGCACGATACGAACGACATGAAGCCAACGATGTTTTGTATTAGTGAGTATTGCTTTATTTTCATTCCATAAATCAATGTGTACGTGGTATTGTATTGATACGCATTCGTGGCAATCCTGCATATGTGTATTGCCCATTTCCCCTGAAGCTGCTGTAAGGATTTACTCTGGGGTTACTAGAAAGAGAAGAAAAGGACCAACAGCAGAATCACCAAGTCGAGTAATCACTTCCTTTCGTTCTCTTAAATGTAACCTGTTTGTAATTATTAATGCTAGTTAGTGCCGGACCTACTGAGTGTAGCATGACGTCATTGTTTTGTAACCAGTGTTAGCTTTAAGGGAAAGGACTTAGAGTAGTAGACGTATGGCGGAGACGTTGCCTAGCAAGCACGGCATTCAATCCGAAGAATATTTTTATTAATTTATTTATTTTAAGTCGCTTTAACTCACAAAGGTCTATTCGCGACACTTACATTAATACAGTAGTGGCTGAACATTAATAGATTTCTAGGAAAATGCGTATATAATATCATTTTATAATAAACAGATATTGTTTTTCTTAAGTGAACAATACAATAAAGAACAGTTATAATTATATTACAATTGTTTTAAATTTCATTATACAATTGTCTATTTTGTAAGAACATTATAATTTTTACTTTCTCTACTACGTTAGTAAGTACGGGAAGTATTGTATTCCATCCAAAAATTCGATACCGAGATTTCACCGGAAATATGTTTTGAGACCCCCTGAATCAAAAAAAAAGCATTTTTGGAAACATGTCCGTGTGTGTGTGTCTGTGTATGTGTGACTGTGTGTGTGTCTGTGAACAGCAGAACTCAGAAACGAACCGTCGCATAAACACCAAACTTGGTATTTAGGTTCAGCATCTTCCAGAGATGCGACACGAAGGTTTTCAAGAAAACCCTCCAACCCCAGATTACCCTTTACATGGAACATTTTTCTAAAATTTTAATTTTCTTAAAAATGGCTCAAACGATTTTGATTATAATATAATATGTTTAAGATATTTTCATGACAAATAAAATGTATATCTTGAATTTTCTGGGAATGACTTCAAAAGTATTCTTCACTGTGAATGACTTTTGCATAACTGGTAAACCATAAGAGATAGACAAAATGTTACTACACAAAAAATGTAGATCGCGTTAAAATACACAATTTATGTCAAGTACAGTTTTTTGTTGAGTGAACCATTTTCGAGATATTGTTTGTTATTCCCTTAAATTTTTCAATACTTATTTTCTCAAATGGGAATTCGTTATTCATTTTTTTGTCTTGAATATGCAAAGAGTGTTAATCTGTGGCAAAGAGAATGGTGCTGCACATAACAACCAGCTATTAAGAGATATGTCAGTGCTTATATTGCCCTTGCAAATACAAAACAAGGGGAACATAGTACGCCTTAAGCGATAGTCAAATATTTTTAGAAATGATCGCTATGTGTAAAATGTAATTCTCTTTGCATGTCAAAAGATCGTTTCTGCAAACGTTTATCTCGATTAATATGAAATAGATGGAGAATAAGAGTTTGTAAAAATGGTTTGTACAAGAGTAGAGAAAGTCATGTGAGTGTGACACATCAGATTTTTTATATATTGTTGAATCATTAAGACAGCTAATATTGTTTGGGATGTTGTATATTTTCCTGTGTGGGTTATAACGTTGGGAAACTGTCAATGGAGTTTTGCATGTTGAGCACTGCGGTTGAGTTTCTTTGGTGATCAGATAGGAGTGTGTCATCTTTGTATGTCCATTTCTTAAGTGGGTAATGATAACTTGACGTTTCATGTTTAAGTTTGTAAAAATACATTTGTTGTTTGAAGATCCTATTACGGTAAGTAGGTTGTTTCCCTGGTTTTGAGACCATATTTTTTCCATGAAGTAACGATTTGGTTCGGATGTATAGGGCTAAGACTGAACAGCTTGCTATTATCTCTGCATTAAATGTTGCTTTTTGGTTGGCCGCTTTGGTTGGTTCGTCTGTTCTCTCATTGGTTTGTATTTGTTGGTGCGATGGAATTCAACAATATTACTTGTTTTCCTTGTTCCATTCCGTATTGGTACGTTACGTAGACCAAAAAACGTGTTTCGCATTGTCTTACGTAAAGCCCCAATGTTAGGGCTTACGCCCCCCAGGACTTACAAGCGTGTGGGTCAGTCTGTCGGGGAGCGCACACTATGGATCAGAGAAAAGAGCCAGGATGGGTGATCAGCCCGAAGTCTGGTATGAGAGTGAGGAAGGAGTGATGTGAAAGGATGATGAGATGAATGAAAGGAAAGGTGATGCTTGGTGGAAAGAATGGCGCGAGAACCCGGAGCAAAACCCCCCTTCCAAACGCCGCTTTGTCCATCACAAATCCCACATGCGGTTCCCTGGGATTGAAAGTCTAACCACTCGGCCACGGCGCCACTCATTCCGCACACATAATGCGGTCGCAAAATACTCAGTTGATAAATTCACCTTGTCCTACGCTAGGATCATAACAAATGCCCCACTTACAGCTTTCATGAACCTTCGATATCGACCAAACAAAACAGTATAGCTGGCCCCGTACCACAGAGTCCTGCTGTGCAAGGGGTCCCAGTTACGATCTCGCCTATGGGGTGGGAATTTTTCCCCAGCCAAGATTACTCCCTATGCTCCCCAGAGTCTGGAAGTGTGAATGTGCGTGTGATTTAGTGTTTAAAACACAAAGAAAAATCAGAAATCTAATGACAACTGCATACGACTTAACACCATTGCAAGTAGACAATATAATCCAAAGATTAAGGACCGCCGAAATGACCATTGCAGTTAAAGGCCGGAAATAAATGGAACAATAAAAATAAAAAACAACGCGAAAGAGGTTTTAGTAGAATACATACCGTACAGACCACCAACTGACGTTGCGACTTAAAGCTGCTTACGTACAACTAAATACCTTGCTTGCTAGGCAACTTCTCCGACAGACGAATCGTACGCCTCTGCGGAAGTACTGGGCGGATTGAATTCTACTCTGTATTCACTCTTAGGTTGATCCGCGGCAAAACAAACCCACGTGGTCAGTGCACCGTGTTGCAACACAGTAGCAATGCGCCCAGGAAAGTAGTCCCATGCTAATCTCGGAATTTGAGAATGAATTTATCCTTAAACAGTATAATATTCTATACAAATACCTAAGCTTTTATTTAACACTGATTTATACCTTAAAACAGAGCTACAAGTCCCATGATGCAATTTGTATGAGTCACCTGACATCCGGGTAGGCGCAGAATATTGTTTACAGCCAGAAACGAGCAGTTGTGTTTAGTATCATGGCGGACGGTGAATTTGCTCTTGTGTTTTCGTCGAATTACGTAAAGCATTAGCCGCGCAAACCATTGACTATTCGTAAAAAAACAATAGTGTTGAATCTTTATTATGAGTTATGTGAGAAATATGCAACACTTTCCGCGAAAGAAATGAGGAAATTAACTTCTGAGTTCACTGGTGTTTCGATTACAAGTATAAACAGCGCTTGTGCAGAAAAATCTGAAACGAGAAAAGTGGTTACACCGGGGAAAAAAAAAGAAAGCAGATCAAATACGCGATGCAAGAATGTAGTGATTTTGAGAAGAATGAAATTCGCGTAAGTGCACAATTTCTTTTTTAAAATGATCCGTCAACAGTTAACAAAGTGCCGCTTCCAGAGAGCGAATAAATTAAGTTATCGCGTACCTGTTACTTTATTTTTCGCTCATTTATTTTAGAATTAACTAGTATTATATGTGCAAACATTTGTTTTGTTACAACTATCAATCTTATTACCTTTAACCCTAAACAGAATATGCTAGTCACCGCACATGGTCTGAAAGTGTGACAGTATTTCTAGTGCGAATGGCGGAAGGATACATTATAGCGGTGCACAGGTCACCTGGGGTTTGTTTTGACGCGGATCAACCTAAGAGTGAATACAGTTTAGGTCTAACTGCTAGACAAGTGACGTCATAAAGCATGTCATAGCACAATTTGAAATGAACATTCAGTATTCCGAAGTAATTTTACATGAAAACGGATCAAATATGGCACTTCTACTGCCTCTGCTGTTTACTTATAGCAAGTAGAGGAAGTACTGTATTTCATCTAAATATCCATGCCCAGTTTACATCGGAAATACATGTTTTGTGGTTACTTGAATGTAAAAAAATCTGATGTGTTACACTCACATGACTTTCTCTACTCTTGTACAAATTATTTTTACAAACGCTTATTCTCCATCTACTTCATGTTAATCCAGATAAACGTTTGCAGACTCTATCTTATTGCTAATTTTCTTGTAGATGTAAGGGGAATATATATTTACAAGGGCAATATAGAAAAGCAGTAGCCTTTAAGCACATACATATCTCTTAATAGCTGGTTGCTAGGTGCAGCACCATTCCCTTTCCCACAGATTAATACTCTTTGCATATCCAAGACAAAAAAATGAATAACGAATTCCCATTTGAGAAAATAAGTATTGAAAAATTTAAGGGAATAACAAGCAATATCTCGAAAATGGTTCATTCAACAAACAAAAATGTATATGACATAAATTGTGTATTTTAAAGCGATCTACATTTTTTGTGTAGTAAAATTTTGTCTATCTCTTATGGTTTACAAATTATGCAAAAGTCGTTCACAATGAAGAATACTTTTGGAGAAATTCCCAGAAAATTCAAGATATACATTTCATTTGTCATAAAATTATCTTAAACATATGATGTTTTAATCAAAATCGTTAGAGCCATTTTTGAGAAATTTAAAATTTTCGAAAAATATTCCATGTAAAGGGTAATCTGGGGTGGGGGGATTTTCTTGAAAACCTTTGTGTCGCATCTCTGGAAGATACTGAACCTAAATACCAAGTTTGGTGTTTATCCGACTGTTCGTTTCTGAGTTATGCTGTTCACAGACACACACACATGCAGACACACAAACGGACATGTTTTCAAAAATGCTTTTTTTTGGATTCAGGGGGTCTCAAAACATGTATTTCCGGTGAAATCTCGGTATCGAAATTTTGGGTGGAATACAATACTTCCCCTACTTACTATACGTAGTAGAGAAAGTAAAAACAGTTTTAGAAAAAGGTCCTATGCTTGTGTATATGTGTCTGTGAACAGCGTAACTCAAAAATGAAATGTCGGTTAAATATCAAAATTGGTATTTAGGTTCAGTATCTTCCAGAGATACGACACAAAGGTTTTCAAGAAAATCCCCCCACCCCAAACTACGCTTTACATGGAACATTTTTGGAAAATTTTAATTTTCTCAAAAATAGCTCTAACGATTTTGATTAAAATATCATATGTTTAAGATATTTTTACGACAAATGAAATGTATATCTCGAATTTTCTGGGAATGTCTCCAAAAGTATTCTTCATTGTGAACGACTTTTGCATAACTGAAATCATAAGAGATAGACAAAATTTTACTACATAAAAACGTAGATTGCGTTAAAATACACAATTTATGCCATATACATTCTTTTTGTTGGGTGAACCATTTTCGAGATATTGCTTGTTATTCCCTTAAATATTCCAATACTTACACTTTTTCTCAAATTCGTTATTCATTTTTTTTGTCCTGGTAATGCAAAGAGAATGGAATACTCCACATAGCAACCAGCTCTTAAAATATTTGACTATCGCTTAAAGCTTACCAATTCCCCTTGCAACTACAAGAAAATTAGGCAATAAGATTAACATCTCGATTAACATGAAGCATATGGAGAATAAGGGTTTGTAAAAATAGTTTTACAAGAGTATAGAAAGTCATGTGATATTTTTTTAACTTCTCAAAAACATTCCTAACGTTTTTGGTTAAAATATCATATGCTTAAATGAAACGTACTTATATCTTGAATTTTCTGCAAATAGCCTGTGAAGTCCTTCATCCGGAAGGAATAAATTTGTATACCTGTATACCTTTGTATACTGTCGTAAGAGGTATAATATCCCCGCAATCGCTTCATGTTCTCATTGTTATAATAAAAATTACAATGATAATACGCACATAACTTATGATAATTATTGGAAATGTTGTCCACACATTTCTGGCATCTTCTCAGGAAATTTGCATTCACATCCAAGAGATACATATCCGAAATTGAGTGAATTTTTCGCCTATGTGTTCCTTTAGTTCTTCCATTGTATGGGGATTTCTTGTATACACTTTAATTTTAAAGTTCCCCATAGATACACCTAAATCAGGTGATATTGAAGGAGAATTGTCGTTAATTAAATTTAAGACTTCTCAGCGGTATGCGCGGTAGCAGAGTCTTGTTGGAAAAATCCAGACCTACATTGAACATCCGTCAGCTGTTTAAAGAATGGTGCGAGTATGACATTCCTGTATCTCTCTGTATTTGTTGTTTGTTTAAAAAAAAACACAATTCCCATTATTTTGTATGCATTTACTGCATACAAGTTTTTGCGTCATGCAAGGGAATCTCGTGTGTAAAATCGGGTTTCTCAGTGCTCCAATATCTGTTATTTTGTAACTAAACACAGTCATATAAATGCTTCATTAGACAAGAATATTAAAATATTAAGTGTGGCTCAATTACTCTTATCATTTCGCAAAATCCAATTACAGAAATTTGCCTGACTCTGATCATCACATGAAAAATAAGGAAGGGGACAGCAAAAATTTCGAATATTGAACTCTCGAGTGCGAATGGAAATTTCCAAAGATGCTAGAAATATGCGGCTAGAGAAGGAAAACCCCTCCAACATACCTTATGTTAAGTTATGTGCTTATTATCGTTGTAGTTGTAACTGTAAATATCAGAACGGAGGCACTTTCAGCGATATTATAACTGTTGCAGTGCGAGTCCGAGCTGCGGCGGCCGGCGAGTGTACAGCGGGACGGTAACCGTAGTGTGAAGGAAAAGCATTATATTAAAGCATACTACACGTAAAATGCAGATTCTTCCTTCGGTAAGGAAGTAAAGCCGGTGGTCCTGTGTCGTAGATTTACGGCACGTAAAAGAACCTCAAGCCTGATAATATAGAATGGGACGCTAAGGACCATAGTAGCAAAAGAGCGTCCATAAATAAAAAAATCTGATGTGTTACACTCACATGCCTTTCTCTACTCTTGTACAAACTATTTTTACAAATGCTTATTCTCCATCTATTTCATGTTAATCGAGATGTTAATCTTATTGCTAATTTTCTTGTAGATGCAAGGGGAATTGGTAGGCTTTAAGCTATAATCAAATATTTTAAGAGCTGGTTGCTATGTGGAGTATTCCATTCTCTTTGCATTACCAGGAAAAGAAAAATTAATAACGAATTTCCATTTGAGAAAAAGTAGGAGTATTGGAAAATTTAAGGGAATAACAAGCAATACCTAGAAAATAGTTCACTCAGCAACAACAACAAAAAATGTATATGACATAAATTGTGTATTTTAACGCGATCTACAATTTTTGTGTAGTAAAATTTTGTCTATCTCTTATGGTTTACCAGTTATGCAAAAGTCGTTCACAATGAAGAATACTTTTGGAGACATTCCCAGAAAATTCGAGATATACACTTCATTTGTCATGAAAATATCTTAAACATATAATGTTTTAATCAAAATATTTATAGCCATTTCTGAGAAAATTATAATTTTCGAAAAATGTTCTATGTCAAGGGTAATGTGGGGTGGGGCGATTTTCTTGAAAACCTCCGTGTCGCATCTCTGGAAGATACTGAACCTAAATATCAAGTTTGGTGTTTATCCGACTGTTCGTTTCTGAGTTATGCTGTTCACAGACACACACACACACACACACACACACACACGGACATGTTTCCAAAAATGCGTTTTTGGATTCAGGGGGTTTCAAAACATGTATTTCCGGTGAAACCTCGGTATCGAATTTTTGGGTGTAATACAATACTTCCCCTACTTACTGTACGTAGTAGAGAAAGTAAAAACGCAATTTAAAATGTAGATTCGTTTAAACACACTATTTATCCCCGATTAATTTCTTGTAGCAGTTCCTTTAGGGATTGCCAAAATGTGTAATACAAAAGATGCGTTGTCTCCTGTAGACATAAAGGTGAAGAGGGTTGCCGAGTCATACAGGAGCAGTGACTCCAGAGATAACATAATTGTAGGTTGTCAGGGCTCTGTCAAGAGGAAATGGTTTGGATATTGATATTGTGTTCCGGAGGCGATTTATGTAGATATCCTTTAGTGGAATACGACTGACTGCCTCTGGAACCTAGTGGCAACGTACTAGTTTCTAAACCCAAAGGTTCTGGGTTGCATTAGGCAGGGGCGGCTGGTAACTCTGAACTTTGGTGGTTCACATTATCCTTGCAATTTGAAATGTTTTAAGTAACAAATACGGAATAAGTTTCTCACTATAGGCTGAATAATTTACGCAAATGAACAAGAAATGGGAATTCACAATATATAACACATGCACATTTCATGAAGATGCTACAGATCATTCACGCCATGCTTTGTCCATGTATCTTCACCACCAAACAAAACGCAAGGAAAGCAAAACTCTTTTCCTCCAAGTTTAGCGTTGAAAACGGTTGCATTAAAAGAGACTGAATGGAATTCATTGTTTCTCCTTATAGCAACGTTTACCTCTATTTAGCTAAATAAACCACTTTGATTTATAAATTAAAACCCGATACACCCAACACGGTACAAACCACATGGCATACAGTCAACGTAATTATCAGAGATGCAAGGTAACTAGAGTATAGTCAGAGATGCAGTTCAGTAGACAGAAGATCGGAAGTGAGGTAAACTTTTACTGCGAATGCAATAGATGGCTCTGTGTATGGGACGAAACGAAAAGTATTGCTCCTGTTGATCATCTTATTCTATGCTCTCTGACTATTAGGTTAACCAACAACATGCAACTTATGCCCCTCACGTCCCCCCTATACACCTCTGCGCTCCATAGGTTCGTCATTCCCTATACTTCACCATTATACCAATGTGGGTTGTAGCCGGGAGTGCATTACTTGGCACCTGCAAACAATACAACGCTTGCCAAAGTCCACTCCACAAGATCATGTCAGAATGATAACCGAAATGTATGAATCGTATACGTTATTTACATTAAAGGGAGAGCCAGGTCTTTGTTTGTAGCGCAAACGAGCTACCATATTAAGAAGCCGCCCCTGCCATTAGGTTTTGTGATTATGAGAGGCGTTTTAAGGTATTAAACATGAAGGATTGTGATTTGGACATGTATTTTACGAAGAAAACTTCGGCTGTAAGTGCTATGGAATTCTCTACTGCTTATATTTATTAAATAGAGAAAGTATTGCATTTCATCCAAAAATTCAATACCGAAATTTCACCAGAAATACACGTTTTGTGACTTTCTGAATCCAATAAACACATTTTCAGAAATAGGTCCAACAAGTGCAGATATTATAATTATGATTTGGATGAAATAGTTATTAATGATTTCATAAGAAATGAGTAGGGGAAAGTTCCCTAATTTGAACCGCCTCTTAAATTGAACCGCTCCGATATTTTCCAAACTGTTCGACAGATGGCACCATAATCCTAGCAGAAGCGTAGCGTGTACAGCTATGAATGCTTCGAGTTGTTGACTTTGCATTCTGAGATGTGGTTTCAGTTGTATGAAGTGTTGTGTGTTTTTGGTGCTTCAGAAGTAATATTGACTCATCTAACTAAGCTTATACGGCCAATTAGGCAAGTTTGAGATGATCTATATATATATATATATATATATATATATATATATATATATATTACATGTTATGAAGTGTTTATTTAACAGCAATATTCATGCATACGTTTTTTCAAGTAGTGTCTCCCCTTATCACATAGATGCTAAAGCTTCCAAAATGGCGTGGCTCGTAAATTAAACCACTGTTTGAACCCTATATTAAACTGGTCCAATTTAGGAAACCTATTGAAGTTCTAGGATTGGTCAACTGCGAATAGTATATGTGTGAATAAATATCCACATAATATTCTAAGTTTAAAAAAAATCATGTTAAAAACAGTGGATGACATGAATATGTGAATTGTCTGAAATGATGGACATGATCCAGTGTGTGAGTTGTAGGATATGGCTTCACCAAAAGTGTACAAGTTAGTGACTAGAAGAAAGTGTTTTATTGTGAAGACTATGTATAATTGGACTCTTTTGTATGAGAGTAAAAATTAGTAAAAACTATATTTGCAAATAATACCTATTCCAAAAATCAAGTGATTGTCATTATATAAAAAATTCAAAATGTTAAAGCAAATTGCTATTCTTATCACAATTTTGGACTCTACTTTAGTTGCTGATAGCACATTTGTTTTGAATGTACAATAAAATATGTGTATTTTGTATTAATAAAAATACTTCTAAACTTAAAAGTATGTGGTTAATTTTAAGACACGGGTGGAAAAATTTAAGGACCACGTTCCTAATTTGAACCGATTTACACCATCTCACTTTTTAAATGTTATTTACTTGATAACTGTATTAATTTTAAATTGTATTGAGGATATTTATAGCTCAGGAATTTGTCACTTTAACGTTTGTGTTTCTGAAAATTTTGATTTGAAATTATAATTATTATTTACTAATTAGACTCAAGTGGTTCAATATAGGGAGCTTTCCCCTACTAATAGAGCTATTTTTTGAATTGACACAATAATGAAATAATTTATTTAAGATACTTCTTATATTACAGAATGTAATCATCAATGGAAAGATGGAGATGCAATTTTTATTAAAAGAGGAATTGTAATTAAAATATTTCAACTTCTGGTTTTTATTAAATAAAAAAATATCATGAATATTAATTTTCAAAATGATTAAAAAGAGAAAAGTGATGAAGCGCTAGCTTGAATAAGAAAATATTTAAATTAAGCTTCTGTTGTATATATATTTTTTCTGGAAGAAAGTTGGGGATTAAAGGAGAGTAAATTAATTTGTAATCCTATTCATGAATTAGCACATATTGAAATTAATATACCGCTAATTAAGGTTATTAATAAGAGAATTTTTATCGAATTGTTGGGCATTAGAAAAGAGAGATTACTCTATAAATGGGATATGAACCCATTAGCTTAAATTTAGCTTACTTTTCTACATTTTAGTGTATGATGCTGCGACGGTATTACTTATAATGTTTGTGTATGTGTGTTTACTCCGCGTGGTGAAGCCATTTTGTGACGTGATTCTTTGTTAGGTTTGTAGCTCCATCTGGTGTTAGCAATTTGCGGTAGTATTAGTGTTTGTTTGAAAGAATGCGACTGTTATTTTATTTAATTTTTGTTTACTGTCCTCCGGCTAGCTATGATCTTTTTGGTCGAGCACATCTCTTTATACAGGTTGTGTAAACGGAAAGGAGTCTTTTATCCAAAGATAACACTGATGAAAGAATTTGTTTTACACTTTTATTGTCGAACACATTCACTATCACATTTACACATTGATCTAGTCACTCGCCAAACTGAAACTGTTATAATAACTTCTTACTGATCACTTTTAATTCGCGTACTTCAACCTTTTGTATAATTAACTTTACAACACTTGAGAATTTTCCTAACTCTGCTACGCGTAACTTGTGAATCGATAATAGACGTATACTTTACAAATATTTCTGCTGGACTGAAGGCGACGTGTAGCATACAAATATTTTCGGTGAACTGACGGACTCTACCTCTAACCTAGCCCTCTTTATACTCCTACACCCCGATATGCCTAAAGATTATAACTGAGCTGCAATTGGCTAATAAAACGCGCCAACATTAGCGTCTATTTTAATATCCAATGAAAATTATGAATACATATGCTCTAGGGAAAATGTTCCAGAATATTCTAAAGAAAAACGCGCCAACATTACGTAACTTCCCGTCTCTAATAATGATAAACAGCTCACCCCTCGCTGCATTATTGCACGCTATTATTGTCAGTTTCAGTAAGGCCGTATAAACTTACTTCTCAACAATAATTACAATCAATAAACATCTCAAATCAATGTCACATAAAAATGCATATTCATATTATAATCATTCTTTACATTTAAATAATTTGTGATACAAATTACTGCATCAATGCACAGACATTTATGATATTTTAAAATACAGTTTAATTCTGTTTTATGTGAAGTTGGTAAAAGCAACTATTTACATAATTTATCCTATCAAGATAAACCTTTTGAATCAGGCATTTTACTTCAAGTGAATGATGCATTAATTTCAATGAGTTTTTCCTCAGTTAGGGCCCTTCTCTTTGTCTTACGATATTTAACGTTTGGGAACCCGCTGTTCTTAATTTATTAACAAGGCGCCTGACAGCCTGTCTATTGGGAACTGGAACGATAGGGAATTTGTCTTGAAATTGGCTACACACCGCTCTGCCTGACTGGATTTTTACTTTCTCTACTACGTATAATAAGTAGGGGAAGTATTGTATTCCACCCAAAAATTCAATACCGAGATTTCACCGGAAATACATGTTTTGAGACCCCCTGAATTCATTTTGGAAACTTGTCCGTGTGTCTGTCTGTGAACAGCATAACTCAGAAACGAACAGTCGGATAAACACCAAACTTGGTATTTAGGTTCAGTATCTTCCAGAGATGCGACACGAAGGTTTTCAAGAAAATCCCCCCACCCCAAATTACCGTTTACATGGAACATTTTTCGAAAATTTTAATTTTCTCAAAAATGGCTCTAACGATTTTAATTAAAATATCATATGTTTAAGATATTTTGATGCCAAATAAAATGTATATCTTGAATTTTCTGGGAATGTCTCCAAAAGTATTCTTCATTGTGAACGACTTTTGCATAACTGGTAAACCATAGGAGATAGACAAACATTTACTACACAAAAAATGTAGATCGCGTTAAAATACACAATTTATGTCATATACATTTTTTTTGAGTGAACCATTTTCGAGATATTGCTTGTTATTCCCTTAAATTTTCCAATACTTATACTTTTTCTCAAATGGGTATTCGTTATTTATTTCTTTTTTTGTCCTGGTAATACAAAGAGAATAGAATACTCCACATAGCAACCAGCTCTTAAAATATTTGACTATAGCTTAAAGCCTAGCAATTCCCCTTGCATCTACAAGAAAATTAGCAATAAGATTAACATGAAGCATATGGAGAATAAGCGTTTGTACAAGAGAAAGTCATATATAAGTGTCAGACAGAAAGCTCTTTGTTCAAGCGTGAATTTCTCGATTGCCATATTAGCGGATTTTAAAATAACCTATGACACGTCGTATGCACTGTAGAGATAAGCGTAAACTGACTGTTTTACGGAAACCATCACGGTGAGGTAGCATGTATGTAGGCTATATTACTGCTGCTCCACGCTTGCATGTTATCGCCGGCCGCAGGGGGAAGCGAACATATTGTATTATTGAATAATTACGGGACCAAAGAGTAGATATAAAAGCTTAAAATTAAACGTACTGTGATTCACTAAAAATTATTGGACCATTCGACCGATGATTGTTCCACCGCCAAAGCGTACTTGTAGGCTATGCACCATTTCCAGGACTTAGAAGTCTGTCGGGGAGAGGTTATGGAACTAGCATGTTCCGTATGTTTCACATCCTTTTGCATGAAATCAGGAAATGTTCATCATTTATTAAGATTAACTGGATGTGTACCAAAATACAGCTTTACACGAATGGACTAAGGGAAGGATTTACAATAAAAACCTTTCTATATCATTGTAAAATAATTTCATAAAGAACGGGGGTAGGTAAATTAAATTAAGTCGTCAAGCCAGCACGTGCAGCGAGCTGTTTCAGTATATCTCCACTGAGGCTGCTTTTAATCAGCTAATCCTCAGCTGTTTTTGTTTTAATTTCAGTGACAGCGCTCAAGGAAGTCACCGTTACTCTGAATAAATTCGCCTTCTGTTGCACTCATCTGTTCTTTTTTCTTTGTTTAAAACAAGCCCCACGCAGTTGTCATCAAAACCTAACATTTCATCAGAACAATGCCTCCTTCACTTGTTTAATCTAGAGGCAATTCAGTGCCATCCCGATAAACAAACTTCCGTCGTGCATATTATCAAGGAGGCCTTGAGTTGAACGGACTTTAGCGTTGCTAAATTAGCCAGCTTCTGTTTTCGTTTTTCTTTTGTTATGGGAAGAAAGAATTAGATATCAAAGACTCGTTCTACAACAGGCACTGAGCTCACAAGTTTGGTTAATTTTCTGCTAAGTTCATACCGTTTTATCATAGGTAAACACACTAGAGGTTACGAGTGCAAAACACAGGCAAATTTATTTGATGAAGCTCGTAATTTTAAATGGGTTTTATGCTCGACCATGCCAAAACGTAGTATTTATACTACTGGTAGCAGTACTTTAATGAGTGGCTACGTAACATTGTGAAAGCGCAAGTATCGGTTATTCTGCGTAGTACGTCTCACAACGCTAGCAACTTTGTTTGACACAGGTGCTACATATCATTGTATTGTAACCATAGATAAAGGAACAACGATTGTAACACATCACTCAAGCCAGAAACGAATACTTATGAAACCTTTAATTTAGATACATGGTCGAGCATAAACAGTCGTATGAAACTTGACTATAATGGTGATTAAAACGCTCGTGATTATTAACCGAACGAGCGAAGCGAACTCGGTTAATAATAATGCTCGCGTTTTAATTAGTACCATTATAGCCGCATTGCATAATACGAGGGGCACTATTTATATTTTGAGCCTAATAATTAAAACAAAGTAATTTCTGATTGAAAACTGCTTTATTGTTTTTAAAAATATTCTCCTTTATGATCAATACATTTTTGCATTCGTTTGAACCATTTGTCAAAGCACTTATTCCAGTCTTCTTGAGACACCTCCAAAACATGGTTTTTGAAGGCATCAACGGCTTCTTCTGCCAACGGACGTTCTCCACGCAATTTATTCTTGATGTTCTGGAACAAAAAGAAGTCATTGGGTGCCAAATCAGGACTGTGTGGCGGATGACCCATCAATTCGAATTTTTGAGCCTTCAATACTGTTGTTAGACGAGATGTGTGTGCGCTTGCATTGTCTTGATGAAGAACGATCCTACGGTTCTTGTTGGTTTTCCTTACTTCACCGAAGACTTCCGGCAAACAAATGGCTGTGTACCATTCGGCATTGACCGTTTTACGTTCCTCTAAAGGCACTGATGCCACATGGCCAGTCTTGCTGAAAATGCAGGCGACCATTTTCTTCGAGTGCGAACAACTTTTGTTGGATTTGCTTCATCTTGAAACACCCATACAGTCGACTGCTCATACGCATAGATCCATGATTCGTCACCTGTTACAATCTTATATACGTCTTTTGAGACACCACCATTGCATTTCTTGAGCATTTTTGTACACCAATCGACACGAGCATCTTTTTGAGATTGCGTCAAATTATGTGGGATCCAACGAGAGCAAACCTTTCTAAATAATCATGCGATATTTTATATATGCTGGTGGAACTAATGCCTAGGATTGCCTCAATCTCACAATATGTCGCCGGACGATCTTTCATTATTAGTTTTTGCACAGCATCAATATTTTCTAGCACAACAACTGATTTTGGACGACCTTCACGAACTTCATCATTAAGCGAACGGCGGCCACGATTAAATTCGTTATACCAGGGTTTCACAGTGGCAAACGATTTGTCGCCAAATGTGGAAGTTAGTTGATCGATGCACTCTTGTCTTCATAATCCACTTCGAAAGTCGTAATAAATCATTGCTCGAACATTTTCACGAGTTAATTCCATGTTTTTGTTGACACACAATTTTCAAGTAGTGTAAACAAAACAAATGACGCTCTATTGACAAAAGTTTTGAAGTAGTCAGTCAGACTTTCCATTGGAAACGTCAGATGTCACCTACAACATTTAGGGTTGCCAAGGCTCAAAATATAAATAGTGACCCTTGTATACTATTATTAGCTATGAAGGTTTACGAAGACGAAGATTATCAATTAATAAGATTTTATTGAATTTAATACCAAAAATGGCATTGATGTGTTTTACTTTTATCACGTAATATAGCAGCCCCTTCTTCTTAAAATTTATTATGAGAAATTAGATTCTATAATACGAGGCGTGTTTTTAAATATTAATATTTTACCGCTGCAGTCGCAATCACTTCCTTCATTCACAGAAAGCCAGACGCAGCTGTAAGCGATAGTCACTTTGTGTTTTCCTGTTGTTCAAAACAATCGAACTACCCGCCGACTATGACGTCAGATCAGTGATTCGTTTTTGAATGCGAGAAATGTTACGCCAGCAAACATTCATCGCCAATGCCCGGCCACACACATCCAAACAAACTCAAGATCTGGTTCAGCATTTCGTTGGGAACAATTCGACCACCCTCCCTACAGTTTGGATTTTCATCTGTTTCGTCACCAAATAAATTCCTTGGTAGAAAACATTTCGACGACGCTGATGTGAAACAATAAGTGCAGACTTGGCTTTCATGCCAACGGCATCATTCTTTGACGAATGCATACAAAAACTGGTTTCCCATTACGAGAAATGCCTGAATAACGGCGGTGACTATATGGAGCAGTGGTGTAAGGTAATGAACGATAAATTATTTGGAAAATAATGTTGTGTTATTTTTAAAGAATTATCGATACTTACTTTAAAAACACGTCTCGTAGAATAGGGGGAAGACTGCTCCATGAATAAAATGCAACATATGATGTAAATAATATATGAGAAGCCCGTTTAACCAAACTATAGGGACCAGAGCCGTTTGATAATGCATTTTTTTGGATTATCGATGGCAACAATTTAAGCAGCGATAGGAAAAAGTTTCTGATGTGTTACATTCACATAACCTTCTCTGCCCTCTATCTCTTATTAATGGGTACACAAATTATTCTAATGAAAGTATATTATCTTATCTATTCATTTTAATCGAGATGAACATTTCCGAAAATAGCTGCATTAACATTTAGATACAAAGGGAATAGCGATAGTCAAATGCTTACAAAATTTTCATTT
Organism: Deroplatys truncata; assembly: GCA_030765065.1. Classification (NCBI taxonomy): domain Eukaryota; kingdom Metazoa; phylum Arthropoda; class Insecta; order Mantodea; family Mantidae; genus Deroplatys; species Deroplatys truncata. Next base: position 64,355,429 of record CM060989.1, on the reverse strand, counting down.
TTTGTAGTTATATCATATAAATATTCTATAGACACATGATAATCATTTTGGCCAATTTTTTTTATAATCCGCCATTTTTTTTAAAAACGCAGCGACATGTTTAAATCACCCATGCGCTCCCTTTCGCTCAGATTTGTATGAAAATTTGCATACATAACCTTAAATGCGCTCTATAAAAATTGAAGTATGCATTTTATGAGTGCTTATTCATTGGGTCATAAAAAATGTATTTATACTGAAAATAAAGGAAACTTTTAACACCAAGAACTTCGTAAAAACAATAATGTATTTCTCTACAACTTATAGCTTCAACTTCAGTCAAATCCTTACATTTATTTCTATTCTATTAAAGTATCAGAAAATGTCACTATCATACTTCTCTGACATATGTGAATGCGCAAGGCAACTTTAGAAAAGTTACATTTTTCCATAATTAAAAATATTCAATTGTTATATCTGAGAAAACATTTGAGTTAGAGCTTCTATTTTTGCAGTCATATATTGGTTTACTCATATTAAGTGTGTAAATTTTCAAGTAAATTTCCTTAAAATAAAAAAGTTAGAAAATTCAATCCCATTATCCCTTTAGAACTGTACGCTATAGAATTCCATACTGTTTCCATGACATCGCACGAAACAAATGAAAATCGATAGAACAAAAAGAATGGCTAAGTATTGAACAATTCAGACCATTAATAACGGATATCTCGGAAAGGGCTGATGCCACAAGTCCCCCAACCAAAACAAAAATGCTGCATTTTCTAAAAAAAATGACTGACGATTTTAGTTGATGTTTTAAGGTATTTGCATAACAAAATTTATATATTTAATTTTGTGTGAATAACCTGTGAAATCCTCTTCATTTTGGGGACATTAAATGGTAAACCGTAAGAGACAGACAAAACCTGGTTAAAGCACACAGTTTATGTTAAAAATATTTGTGGCCTTAATTATTTCCGAGATATTCTTTGTTATTCCTTTGAATTTTCAAATGCTTTTATTTTCTTAAGTCGCTATTTGTTTTTGTCGTGGTCGTGTAGAGATCACGTGATTTCAAAGCCATAGAGGCCTGCTTTTTAAAAACATCTGACTATCGCTTTGGCCTACTGTATCCTTCTTATACATACAACATGTGTAGTAATAAAAAATCTGATGTGTTACACTCATATGACTTTCTCTACTCTTGTACAAACTATTTTTACAAACGCTTATTCTCCATATGCTTCATGTTAATCAAGATATCGAGATGTCAATCTTATTCCTAATTTTCTTGTAGATGCAAGGGGAATATGGTAGGTTTTAAGCGATAGTCAAATATTTTAACGCTGGTTGCTATGTGGCGCATTCCATTCTCTTTGCATGTCCAGGATATAAAAAAAATGAATAACGAATTTGAGAAAAAGTGTAAGTATTAGAAAATTTAAGGGAATAACAAGCAATATCTCGAAAATGGTTCACACAGCAAAAAAAAAAAAAAAAAAAAAAAAAATGTGTATGACATAAATTGTATATTTTAACGCGCTCTACATTTTTTTGTGTAGTAAAATTTTGTCTATCTCTTATGGTTTACCAGTTATGCAAAAGTCGTTCACAATGAAGAATACTTCTGGAGTCATTCCTAGAAAATTCGAGATACACATTTCATTTGTCATGAAAATAGCTTAAACATATTATATTTTAATCAAAATCGTTAGAGCTATTTTTGAGAAAATTAAATTTTTCGAAAAATGTTCTATGTAAAGGGTAATCTGGGGTGGGGGGATTTTCTTGAAAACCTTCGTGTCGCATCTCTGGAAGATACTGAACCTAAATACCTAGTTTGGTGTTTATCCAACTGTTCGTTTCTGAGTTATGCTGTTCAAAGGCACACACACGGACATATTTCCAAAAATGCTTTTTACTTTCTCTACTACGTATAGTAAGTAGGGGAAGTATTGCATTCCACCCAAAAATTCGATACCGAGATTTCACCGGAAATACATGTTTTGAGACCTCCTGAATCCAAAAAAAGCATTTTTGGAAACATGTCCGTGTGTGTGTGTGTGTGTGTGTGTGTGTGTGTGTGTGTGTGTGTGTGCCTGTGTGTCTGTGAACAGCATAACTCAGAAACGAACAGTCGGATAAACACCATACTTGGTATTTAAGTTCAGTATCTTCCAGAGATGCGACACGAAGGTTTTCAAGAAAATCCCCCCACCCCAGACTACCCTTTACATGGAAGATTTTTCGAAAATTTTAATTTTCTCAAAAATGGCTCTAACGATTTTCATTAAAATATCATATGTTTAAGATAAACTCATGAGAAATGAAATGTATATCTCGAATTTTCTGGGAATGTCTCCAAAAGTATTCTTCATTGTGAACGACTTTTGCATAACTGGTAAACCATAAGAGATAGACAAAATGTTACTACACAAAAAATGTAGATCGCGTTAAAATACACAACTTATGTCATATACATTTCTTTTGTTGAGTGAACCGTTTTCGAGATATTGCTTGTTATTTCCTTAAATTTTCCAATACTTATACTTTTTCTCAAATTCGTTATTCATTTTTTACTTTCTCTACTACGTATAGTAAGTAGGGGAAGTATTGTATTCCACCCAAAAATTCGATACCGAGATTTCACCGGAAATACATGTTTTGAGACACACTGAATCCAAAAAAAGCATTTTTGGAAACATGTCCGTGTGTGAGTCTGTGTGTGTGTGTGTGTGTGTGTGTGTCTGTGTGTCTGTGTGTGTGTGTGTGTGTGTGTGTGTGTCTGTGAACAGCATAACTCAAAAACGAACAGTCGGATAAGCACCAAACTTGGTATTTAGGTTTAGTATCTTCCAGAGATGCGACACGAAGGTTTTCAAGAAAATCCCCCCACCCCAGACTACCCTTTACATGGAACATTTTTCGAAAATTTTAATTTTCTCCAAAATGGCTCTAACGATTTTGATGAAAATATCATGTTTAAGATAATGTCATGAGAAATGAAATGTATATATCGAATTTTCTGGGAATGTCTCCAAAAGTATTCTTCATTGTGAACGACTTTTGCATAACTGGTAAACCATAAGAGATAGACAAAATTTTACTACACCAAAAATGTAGATCGCGTTAAAATACACAACTTATGTCATATACATTTCTTTTGTTGAGTGAACCGTTTTCGAGATATTGCTTGTTATTTCCTTAAATTTTCCAATACTTATCCTTTTTCTCAAATTCGTTATTCATTTTTTATGTCCTGGACATGCAAAGAGAATGGAATGCGCCACATAGCAACCAGCGTTAAAATATTTGACTATCGCTTAAAACCTACCATATTTCGCTTGCATCTACAAGAAAATTACCAATAAGATTGACCTCTCGATATGTCGATTAACATGAAGCATATGGAGAATAGGCGTTTGTAAAATTAGTTTGTACAAGAGTAGAGAAAGTCATGTGAGTGTAACACATCAGATTTTTTTTATTCGGGGGGTCTCAAAACATGTATTTCCGGTGAAATCTCGGTATCGAATTTTTGGGTGGAATGCAATACTTCCCCTACTTACTATACGTAGTAGAGAAAGTAAAAATTGTAATAAAGTTTATCTCGATTACAAGAAGTAGTTGAAGTAATAAGGGTAATCAAGAACGGTTTATAGAAGAGTGAGTAGGAAAAGTCATATGACTGCAACACCAGATTATGTTTTCTTATTCTCGTTTGTTAATACTGTGTTTTATCCGTACTGAATATCCCATTTTTTGTTTGCAAAACCACGTCATACTCTTAGGTTCACCATGTGGTTTAATGCAGGTGGTGTGACGCACGAATATGATCCTTACTGGCGAGCGCTGTTATTACGATAATGTTTCCCGCAGTCACACAAGCCTTTTCCATTCGACCTTTCCTCTCATTTCCTGTAATTATTAGCAAATGTGTTGGAGGGGCCGAGGGAAGGTCGGTGTTCTCATAACTTCCGGAAGATAGCAGTACCGTACTGCTGGTGAAACTTTGGACCGTACTCTAGTTCCATCTGTAGGCAGTGCTATAAACTGAACGGTACACCTTGAACTGGTGCTGCTACCTCTTGGCAACTTGCCGTTTTAACGGTAAAACCAAATACAGTCCGTGTGATTTTATACCTCGCTTTAGGTTTATTCTCCTATCTACTTCGTGTTAATAAGGTAAACGTTCATTGCACATTACAAATTTCGTTGTAGATATAAGAAAGATACACTAAGGTTAAAGCGGTAGTCAAAATATCCCCCCCAAAATAAAATTATCTGATGTACTACATTCACCGGACTTTCTCTACCCTATATCGCTTATAATTGCGTATATAAATGATTCTTACCTAAGTTTATTTTTTATCTACTTCATTTTAATCAAGACAAACCGCTCCAGAAGTACCTACATTACAAATTTCGTTATAGATACACAGGGATTAGCGATAGTCAAATGTTTTAGAATTAGACGCTATATACTGGCCTTAAAATTTTATACTCTTTCCATGACATCGTGAGAAACAACTGAGAATCGATACGTTCTTTAAAAGAATTACTCAAGTATTGAACAATTCGAACCACTAATAACGGATATCTGGTAAAGGCCTGATGCCACAAAAAAGTTATTTGAAATGTTTTAAGGAGATCTGCATCTTGTGTAATACGTTTTCGTCTATCGCTTAAAGTTTACCATTTATACAAGATTATATAAAATTCCTTCCGAATGAAGAGGACTTTACGGCTATTCCCAGAAAATTCAAGATATTTATTTGTAATCTAAATATCTTTAATATGTGGTATTTTAATGAAAATCCTTAAAGCTGTTTTTGAGAAAATAAAAAATGAAATTTTTTTCCATGTAAATGGTATTTGGGGTGGGGTATTTTCTTGAAAATTTTCGTGTCGTATCTCTTGAAAATACTGAACATAAATAGCTGTTTTGTTATTTATCCGAATTTTCGTTTTTGAGTTATGCTGTTCACAGGCACATACGCACACCAGGGGACTGGGCTCCCACATGAGCCTGCGAGGTCATGACCTAGAGCGCATCCGAGTGACGTTACCCCCCTGAGAGGTTTTCCTTTGGGCCGGCACCTGAAAATTTTAATCTAGCCCCCATTACATTCATTCCCAAAAAGGCGAAGACTACCGAACAATCTCGGTGGGGCCGACAGCAATCTAGCTACTGTCTACCGGCTATCCGGGGCGGTACCAGAGGACCTTGAGGCGTCTCACAACCCTTCCTGGGCGGAAAACCGCCCAGACGTACGCAATCTCCCATGGGTATCGGGAAACACTGCCTCGCCGAGTCCAACCCAATCCAAACGACACCCCTACGGTTGGGACTCGGACGTTTGGCCCAGTCTACTTCTAGTAAATTCAGAAACACCACAAGTGCTCAGGGTCCACCGCGCCCGCACCACGGTAGCTGAAGGGGTCGGAACCCCCTCTTACGGGGACATACACACACAAACGAACATGTTGCTTTTTCCAAAAAGACTTTTTTTATTTATTTAGGGGGTCTCAAAACATGTATTTCCGTTGAATGGAATGCAACACCTTCTCTACTATGTACTAGTAGAGAAAGTAAAAAGAAAGAAAACGAATAGCCACTTACCATTTGAAGAAGTATTTGAAAATTCAAACCAATAACAAAGAATATCTCGAAAATAGTTAACGCCACAACAAATTTTATTCAACATAAATTGTATACTTTAACACGATATACATTTTTTGTGCAGTAAGATTTTGTCTATCTCTTACGTTTACCAGTTATGAAAAAACTAATTTAGAATGAAGAGGACTTCACAGACTATTCCTAGAAGATTCAAGATAAACATTTTTCATGTCTTAAATATGTGTTTTAATCAAAATAGTTAGAACCATTTTCGAGAAAACCAAAAGTGAAGAACATTTTTCTATGTAAAGGGTATTTTGCGGTGGGGAATTTTTCAAGACATAAAGTCATGTTCAGAAATGAGGTTTTTGAGATTGTCAAGGGAGCAAAAAGTTGGGATAGATTAACGAGTGAAGAAATAAGAGAAGACCTACAGATTTACCCAATAGGAACAAAATAAAAATGGAAAAATATCATATTAATAGAACTGGTGCTAGCAGGCTAGCAGGTAAGATGCTAGGTTATGAAGCGAAAGAGAGAAGGTCAATAGGAAGACCCATGTTAAGATAGAAGTGAGTCTGAACAGGGCAATGACCTAAACCATGAAAGGCAGAAGAAGAGGTATACAAATCGTTAATTATACGCAATGTTCAGATACCTAAGCGAGAGAAGGACTGAGTAAAAACAAACATACAAAGCGGGCATTACGATATCACTACAAAAGTCGTACAGTTACTTTAAATCATCTTCATAAATAAAATATTTGTGGCATTTGCAGAGAGTTGGTAAAGATGCCTTTGTTTTTTCAGATATTTTGAAATACATGCTATCTTTACAATATGAAATTGCATACAAATTCTTACAAATAGCTTAGTATTTCTCGGTGTATTCACGTTTTAACTAAAACTCATAGAAGTTACTTCCTGTTAGCTCAGGAACGTTTTACCTAGGGAATGGGGGTGCCCTTCCAAGCAGGTAGTGTTTACTTGGCCTGAGGCAAGTGAAGACTAAAGACGCGCAATAGTGGAAGACTGTTTTCCACTCCACGCGCGATACGAGTTCAGCATACTGTGTACCGCTCCCACCAACTAAACTTTTACTGGAGAGATAAGCCACCCCAGCACTGTTCAGCGACGTTTTACGAGGGCAGTCCCAGAAGTACCCGACCTGACGTATATATAGTGGTTGTTGTTTCAAACAAATGACTATGGTAGAAAGTACCACCCTTATAAGACTTAAGTTTGAACTTTGACGATGCTACGTTGTTTAGTAATTGTTTGGCAGCCATTAATACTGAACTCTCTCAGCGAATTTGTAAACATGGATAAAATTGGCCATCCTTATGTGATACAATACTTTCATTTGAAAGGTCTTAGTCCAGCTAATATTAAAGCTGAGCTAAATTATACTCTGGGGGAGTCTGCTCCTTCGATTACAACAGTAAAACATTGGGTGGCAGAGTTTAAGCGAGGCCGGACGAGCTGCCAAGACGAACACTGCTGTGGTCGATCAAATGAGGCGACCTCGCCAGAAACTGTGAGAAAAATCCACAAAATCGTATTGGATGACCGTCGACTGAGTCCGCGAGCTAGCAGACACCGTAGGCATTTCAAAAAGTGTTGTACATCACACACTAACTAAAAACTTGGACATGAGAAAGTTGTGCACAAGATGGGTGCCGTGTTTACTCACAATGAAAAAAAATCAGCGTCGTAAGGATGTTTCAGTCGAGTGTTTGGTGATGTTTAGCTGTAATAAAGCCGAGTTTTTGCGTCACTTCATAACCATGGATGAAAAATGGGTCCATCACTTCACACCTGAGACGAAGGAACAGTCAAAACAATTGGATTGAATGAGGAGAATCGGCTCCAAGGAAGGAGAAGATAGTTCCATCTGCAGGCAAGGTCATGGCGTCAATTTTTTGGGATGCGCGTGGGATAATTTTCATTGATTTCTTCGAAAAAGGAAAAGCAATCAATGGAGAGTATTGTGCAAACTTATTGCAGCGTTTGAACGATGAAATCTAGCAAAAACAGCCGCATTTAGCGGAAAAGAAAGTTGTGTTTCATCAAGACAATGCACCAGTTCACACATCCATTGTCGCCATGGCCAAAATAAATGAGTTAAAGTTCGAATTGCTTCCTCATGCACCCTATTTGCCAGAATTAGCCCCCTCTGATTATTTTCTGTTTCCAAAGTTGAAGAAATAGCTTGATACTAAAGGATTTGTCACCAATGAAGAGGTGGAGTTTGCAGTTGATGCTATTTTGCAGAACTCGACGGTTCTCACTATGAACAGGGCATAGAAGCTATTGAACATCGCTGGGAAAATTGTATCGAGCTGAAAGGCGACTATGTAGAGCAGAGGTGGCGAAAAAGTGCTTCGCGAGTTATTTTGACTCGCAGGCGCCGTTCCCTCTCTGCAACCGTCCCTTTGTTTTACACGTGCTGTGAGTGATGCAGTGCGTGTTGCATATTTGGTGACTCGCGGAAGGAAGTCGTTTTCGCCACCCTTGATGTAGAGAAATAAAGATGTTTTTTCCCAAAATGTTTGTGTTTTCTTTGTTAGGTCAGGTACTTCTGGGACAGCCCTCGTAGCTAGGGGGAGTGGCGTATTTTTATGTACAATTTTGTTCCATGGATAAACTGGAGGAGATACCAGCATGCGTTTGTTTATGTAAACAAAGGATAATATAAAGAAAGCTGTTTGGTAGACGAGTATTGGAATTGGGTTTTTTGCTTGCTGCGACCTTTACAATGACCCTTGCACAGCTACAGTGAACTAAGAAGGGTGTAGCCTCGACATTTGACATTTGCCATTTTCGAGGTGTGTTCTATTGGAAATCCTTTATGCTCCTTCTAAATGCAAACAAACATCGATAGCACGTCGATAAATGCAACACCAACTGAAGCTTAGGGATTATTTTCCTAGTGGAACGACAACATTGGAAAATAGTGGTTATAAAAGACCATCGATTTACCTTCCTGTGAACAAATTTGGGCGGCGCCGTGGCCGAGTGGTTAGACCGCTCGCCTCTCACCGAGGCGGTCCGGGTTCAATCCCAAGGACCCGCATGTGGGATTTTTGGTGGACAAAGCGGCGTCTGGGCGGGTTTTCTCCGGGTTCTCCGGTTTCCCCCGCCATTCATTCCACCAACTGCTTCATCATCACCTTTCATTTCACCATCATTTCGTTTCATCTACTTCCTTCCTCCCATACCAAACAACGGTCTGATCACCCATCCTGGATATTCTGTCTGATCCATGAGTGTCTGCTCCTCGACGGGTCTCTGACCCCAGGCACCCGCCTGTAAGTCCTGGGGGGTGTAAGTCCTACATAAGAGGTTAAACAAAGAAAGAAGAAGAAGTGAACAAAGTTATAAGCGGTATCTAATCTAATAAGTTTGCTTCTGTAGCCGAGAGGTCAGTGGATTTTTAACCAGGAAGAGATCCTGGGCTCGATTCCCGGCTGGGATATGGAAATTTTTCTTTAACTAGAATCATTCCCTAACTTCCGCAGAAGTAACAACAAAAATTCTGATGTGTTACATTCACATGCCTTTCTCTAATCACTTTTTCTACCTACTTAATTTAAATTAAGATAAATCTTTGCAGAAATAATTTAATTGCACATTTTGTTGTAGATACAAGGGGAATAGGGCTAACCAAATCGATAATGAGGTTGTTTAAAAGCTAGTCGGTATATGCTGACCTTGAATTTCTGTTCTGTTTCCATGACATAGCTTGAAACAACTGAATAGCGACAACAATATAAGAAAATTACAAAGTATTGAAAAATTCAAACCAATGATAACATGTATCTCAGAAATGGCTAATGCCATTTATAGCGTTTGTCTCAACCTTAAAAGACACTATGGAGTTAATGGGATATATCCGTCTCTATCTAACGCACACATGTTACCATTAGCTTCGGCCATTTCTACTGACGCGTTGTCCCCAGATTGCTAATACGTAATAACTTGTAGATATCTTTTTACTTTCTCTACTACGTATAGTAAGTAGGGGAAGTATTGTATTCCACCCAAAAGTTCCATACCGAGATTTCACCGGAAATACATGTTTTGAAACCCCCTGAATCCAAAAAAAGCATTTTTGGAAACATGTCCGTGTGTGTCTGTCTGTGAACAGCATAACTCAGAAACGAACAGTTGGATAAACACCAAACTTGTTATTTAGGCTCAGTATCTTCCAGAGATGCGACACGAAGGTTTTCAAGAAAATCCCTCCACCCCAGATTACCCTTTACATGGAACATTTTTCCAAAATTTTAATTTTCTCAAAAATTGCTCTAATGATTTTGATTAAAATATCATATGTTTAAGATATTTTTATGACAAATGAAACGTATACCTCGAAATTTCTGGGAATGTCTCCAAAAGCATTCTTCATTGTGAACGACTTTTGCATAACTGGTAAACCATAAGAGATAGACAAAATTTTACCACACAAAATATGTAGATCGCGTTAAAATACACAATTTATGTCATATACATTTTTTTTGTTGAGTGAACCATGTTCGAGATATTGCTTGTTATTCATTTTTTTGTCTTGGATATGCAAAGAGTATTAATCTGTGGCAAAGAGAATGGTGCTGCATATAGCAACCAACTATTAAGAGATATGTATGTGCTTAAAGGTTATATTGCCTTTGCAATTACAAAACAAGGGGAACAGAGTACGCCTTAAGCGATAGTTAAATATTTTTAGAACTGGTCGCTAACTGTAAAATGTAATTCTCTTTGCATGTCAAAAGATCGTTTCTGCAAATGTTTATCTCGATTATTATGAAATGGATGGAGAATAAGGGTTTGTAAAAATAGTTTGCACAAGAGTAGAGAAAGTCATGTGAGTGTAACACATTAGATTTTTTAAATTAAATATTTTCGGAAAATTCTATACCTATGCAGTAGAAAAGTCAGCCAGCGAGAAACTTTTTTTATTGTGTTTAAAAATGGGACCAAGCGAGAGAAATTGTTCAGAAGAGTTGGAGACAGTTTTTAAAAGAAGCCGGAATTCTGTAACTTCTTGTATTCATTGTGTATGACCAACAAAAGTCATCCAAATATTCAGCTAACAGGCGCCAGGCGCGACGATAGAAGTCAGTAAAGGTTAAGATCGGTTTTAAGGATGTGGGTACGTTTATAGTGTGAAGTGTAGTGTAGGTTATTTATTTAATATTTTTACGTGAATATTTATGGTTATGGAGGGAGAAGATAGGAAGAGATGAAATGTTGTAAACAAGGAAGAATTATAATGAGTGCTCTAGATTATTATTCAAGTAAAATGAGTGTTAGTAAGGCAGTAATAGAAGCAGCTAAGCCTACCCGGGTGTTCAGAAACAGTAGTGTACAGGATAAAAAAGGAAAGCATGAAAGGGCTTTTAAGGAGCCATAAAAAAGAATGCAAAATGGATGGGAGAAGCAAAAATACGTTAGATTAATGGTGCAAAGCGGAGAGCGACTAATCGTTCATTACTTGCTGTTTGAAAATATTCCACCCACGTTGTATGTGAGTTTGTCAAGGGTAAATAGTGATGATACCCTACCAAATTATAGCTTTTATCATTTTATATCTCCATATGTTTTTGGTTATATATGCATTTTTGTCTGTATAATCATATTTCGAAGTACTAAAAGCACAAAGACTAGATTAAAGTGTAGGTGAAAATTAAATGTCTTAGAATTTCTTTAAACAGCAGTGCAGATATTTCACTATTTGGTGAAGTATCACTGAATTAGCTGACAATCTTAACTGGGCGCCAAAGTGGGAGCGTACATGTGACAACAATGCGCCCCATTTAACCTGTACTGTATTTTAAAGCGTGAGACTTGAAATTGAGTTTTTTTATTTATGGACTTCTTTAGCTGCTGTGATCACTAGCGTCCCATTCTATATTGAGCGTGAAAAACCGGTAATTTTGCTCAAAGGCCCCTTCATCAGGCTTGAGGTACTTTTATGTGCCGTAAATCTACAAAACGGGCCATCGGCTTTACTTTCCTTTCGAAGGAAGCCTTGCTAAGGTTTTTATGCCCGAAAAAATCCATCGCCCAAGCGTGAGACGCGATTCACGAGGTCTCGCGTTCCATTCCCGGTGACCGCCCACTGTGTTTATCTTGGTTTCCCCGAATCGGAAAGCGAATGCTGGAGTGGTTCATCTTCTACCAGGACTCTCCGGCCTCCTCGCATTTCCTGTACCCATGATCTTCCTTCTTATTTGTTTCAAGGTTATAGAACCTGGTGACGGTGTTCGGCGGGTTGCGGTCCATCGTCCTCCGGTTCTGGTTGCCCTTCGGGTATCTCCTCTGGGTATATAGTAAAAGCACAAAGGGCCGGCTGGCCTTCGTGCAGTACTCTGCCCCCGGTTTCTGGGCCCCCCTCCGTTCGTCCTTCCTTTTACCTCGTATCCACCTTCCTCCGTAGTGTCTAGAAGTATTAGTGGGAGAGTAATAATTGTGTGTGTGAATTTAGTGTTTATAAAAAAAATCAAAAGACAACAGTAAAATAGTTAACATTGTTGCCGATGATCAATTACACTAGTCTGCATGATATCGGAACTGAAAACTAATAAGTGATTATGACTCACTTTTTATGCTGATTTCAGAACTGCTTTTAGTTTTTTTTTTCTATCACGTACAGTTTTTTCAAATTTTACTTCAAAAATATAGAAATACAAAGATATTGCTTCCACTACACATAAAATTGGGCTTGATGAAGCAATTTGTGAGGGCTCTACCACAGGATGGACCCTGCTTCAAGTACCTTTCCAAGAAATTTCCCTTCATTACACAAGACAAATTTCTCTCAAGAAATTGGGCTGTAACATGAGTTTAAAGGTGCATTCACATATCGACTACTTTCCAGAAAATCTGGGACATTATAGTGAAGAGCAGGGTGAACGTTTTCACCAAGATATTAAGGAAATGGAGAGGAGGTACCAGGGGAGATGGAATGAAACTATGATGGCCGACTACTGTTGGATGTTGAGGAGGGACAGTCATCTTCAAGGATCTGCAAGGAAGTAAAAGAAGAGAAAGTTTGACAAAAATTGAATGAAACACTTTGGCTTCTTGTTTTGTTAAAATGTAGTCATGGAATAAATTAGGGGAGTTCTTGAGAGTATTCTTAAAATGTTTCTTGAATAAAAACTTACCTTGTGTGAAATGGTATGTGTAAAAACCTAACGTGATAGAAAAAACGGAAGTTATATCTGGAATCAGCATAAAAATTTGATTCAAGAACACCTACTTTTAAGAAATCATGTGACAAAAAGTTTGAAAATGCAGACTGGTGTTATTGTTCCAAAGTCAAGCCGCTATTATGTCCTTGGACATATAAACGCAACAATAAAATATATCTTAAATGTATGATATTTGAATCAATATCGTTAGTCATTTTTGAGAAAAAATGGGTTGGGGGTTATTCTTGAAAATCTTCCAGTCGCATCTTTGGAACATACTGAAGTTAAATACCAAGTTTGGTACTGGAGCTTTTTTCTAAAACTCTTATGTGTTGCACTCACATGAATTACTCTACTCACTCTTGTGCAAACTGTTCTTACAAACGCTTGTTCTCTTATCTAGTTCATGTTAATCGAGATAAACATTTGTAGAAATTGTCTTACTGCATATTTTCTTGTAGGTACAACGGGATTAGGGAATACAGAAGCCTTTTCTAAAATGACTTTTCGTTGGATTCACAGGACTTCAAAACATTATCTTCGGTGAAATCTCATATCGAATTTTTCTCTACCTAGGTACGTTGTAAAAAAAATTCTGATGTGTTACAATCACATGACTTTCTCTACTCTTGTACAAATTATTTTTACAAACGCTTATTCTCCACATGCTTCATGTTAATCGAGATATCGAGATGTCAATCTTATTGCTAATTTTCTTGTAGATGCAAGGGGAATTGCTAGGCTTTAAGCGATAGTCAAATATTTTAAGCGCTGGTTGCTATGTGGCGCATTCCAGGACATAAAAAATGAATAACGAATTTGAGAAAAACTATATAAGTATTGGAAAATTTAAGGGAATAACAAGCAATATCTCGAAAACTGTTCACTCAACAAAAAAAATGTATATGACATAAATTGTGTATTTTAACGCGATCTACATTTTTTGTGTTGTAAAAGTTTGTCTATCTCTTATGGTTTACCAGTTACGCAAAAGTCGTTCACAATGAAGAATACTTTTGGAGACATTCCCAGAAAATTCGGGATATACATTTCATTTGTCATGACAATATCTTAAACATATGATATTTTAATCAAAACCGTTAAAACCATTTTTGAGAAAATTAAAATTTTCGAAAAATCTTCCATGTAAAGGGTAGTCTGGGGTGGGGGATTTTCTTGAAAACCTTCGTGTCGCATCTCTGAAAGATGCTGAACCTAAATACCAAGTTTGGTGTTTATCCGACTGTTCGTTTCTGAGTTATGCTGTTCACAGACACACACACACACGGACATGTTTCCAAAAATCATTTTTTTGGATTCAGGGGGTCTCAAAACATGTATTTCCGGTGAAATCTAGGTATCGAATTTTTGGGTGGAATGCAATACTTCCCCTACTTACTATACGTAGTAGAGAAAGTAAAAAAAAGAAAATATGTTTTTTGTTAACAGTTACAGAATTATGCTTGTTTCATAGTCTTCTACATATCACAATTTGTTACACATAGGACACATCAGGTGTTTTAAAAAACTTTCTGTGTTACATTCACATGATTTTCTCGACTTATCCTACTACAATCTATTCTTACGAAACGTTATTCTTCTATATATTTCTTGTTAATGCAGATAAACCTTCATTATTCATTTATACATTTCATTAGAGGTATAAGAAAAATACAGTAATGGAATGAGAAGCAGAGGGGATTTCGGTACTGATCCAGGAGGAAGAGATGAGCTGAAGGGAGACACCGGGCGGCCGGAACCAGGAGTGACGACACAGCAGACTAAAGGGTCCCTAAAGTTTCCAGATATAAACGGTCGGCAGACCGACAGACAGACCGTGGATCCCGCCCCACATAGGGTCCGACGCTCCCGCCGAAGGCGGTCCTTATACCCCGACAACCAGGCGAAGGCCGAGTGAGGGAGAAGGTCCATAGAGAGCTGCCACGCTGCACCGAAACACCATCGGCGACACTTCCAACCAGTGGCCGCTGAAGCATGAAGGCAGTGGTACTGCCAGGAATACCTTCCCGAAATTTTTGTAGGATGCAATAAATATAGCATCACCGTCAGCTCCTGACGTCTTCCTTGGTGTAGTGGTTATCATGCTAGTCTAGTTCCCGAGGTCGCGGGTTCAAACCCGGCGGAGGGCGATGGAATAAAAATCCTTAGCATGGCTTCCCTCGGAAGGGGAGTAAAGTCGGTGGTCCCGTGTCGTAGATTTACGCCACATAAAAGAACCTCAAGCCTGATAAAGAGACCTATGAGCAAAATTACCGGTTTTTCACGCCCAATATAGAATTTGAAGCTAAGAACCACAGCGTCCATAAATAAAACCTCAATTTAGTTAAAACCGTCACCAACCACGATTTTTACATTCTCTACTACGTATAGTAAGTAGGGGAAGTATTGTATTCCAACGAAAAATTCGATACCGAGATTTCACCGGAAATACATGTTTTGAGACCCCCTGAATCCAAAAAAAGCATTTTTGGAAACATGTCCGTGTGTGTGTGTCTGTGAACAGCATAACTCAGATACGAACAGTGGATAAACACCAAACTTGGTATTTAGGTTCAGTATCTTCCAGAGATGCGACACGAAGGTTTTCAGGAAAATCCTCCCACCCCAGATTACCCTTTACATGGAACATTGTTCGAAAACTTTAATTTCCTCAAAAATAGCTCAAACGATTTTCATTAAAATATCATATGTTTAAGATATTTTCATGACAAATTAAATGTATATCTCGAATTTTCTGGGAATGTCTCCGAGAGTATTCTTCATTGTGAACGACTTTTGCATAACTGGTGAACCATAAGAGATAGACAAAATTTTACTACACAAAAAATGTATACATTTTTTTTTGAGTGAACCATTTTGGAGATATTGCTTGTTATTCCCTTAAAATTTTCAGTACTTATTTTCTCAAATGGGAATTCGTTATTCATTTTTTTGTCTTGGATATGCAAAGAGTATTAATCTGTGGCAAAGAGAATGGTGCTACACCTATCAACCAGCTATTAAGAGATATGTATATGCTTAAAGGCTTCTGTATTGAGAACAGGGGAACATAGTAAGCCTTAAGCGATAGCCAAATATTTTTAGAACTGGTCGCTATGTGTAAAAAGTAATTCTCTTTGCATGTCAAAAGATCGTTTCTGCAAATGTTTATCTCGATTAATATGAAATAGATGGAGAATAAGAGTTTGTAAAAAATTACAAGAATAGAGAAAGTCATGTGAGTGTAACACATCAGATTTTTATATTATTGCCTCCAAGTTAGTACCCTATCCGCTACCCGAGGTGGCGGTTGGTTCATCGCTTACAATAACTACCGTTTAGCTGTTAACCGAAGGTAGTAATACGAAAATTTATTTCGACTCACCGTTAATATTTAACCAGAACCTTAATTAGAGATCGTAATACAAGCCCTTAATTGTAGAGACACTATTATAGAGCGCAAGTCCACACACTAATGAAACTAAGTCAAACACCACCCGTTCAAATCGCGCGCGCAGTCTCACATCTGGCCCGCAGCGGGTGCTCTTTGTACAGTGTTTAGTTCTCTTTCAATCGTCTGCAGGTCTGCTGGCAATGCAGGCAGCATTATAAAATGATTAATGTAATGTTATGTATAAACAATGGAAAAAAATGGGAATATGATATAACAAAGGACACTTTTCTGCTAACTTTTACACTGCAAGTATTTGGTACCTTATTTCTCACTTCTCAGTATTGCACACTTTGAAGAAGGTTTTTTTATATTGTTATTTGCCCCACGTTTAGGGAGCCAATTTGAAGTAGAATGTATGTTGCTGCTACGTATGGAAAGTCAGTTTGAAGATGTATTATAGTTCTTATGTTGGGGAACCGAACTTGAAGTAGTAGCAACCGCACGTATGGTACCCGGTAGCCTTCGTCCCAAATTTAAAAATATGATGTGTTACACTCACATGACTTTCTCTACTCTTGTACAAACTATTTTTACAAACGCTTATTCTCCATATGCTTCATGTTAATCGAGATATCGAGATGTCAATCTTATTGGTAATTTTCTTGTAGATGCAAGGGAAATATGGTAGGTTTTAAGCGATAATCAAATATTTTAACGCTGGTTGCTATGTGGCGCATTCCAATCTCTTTGCATGTCCAGGACATAAAAAAAATGAATAACGAATTTGAGAAAAAGTGTAAGTATTGGAAAATTTAAGGGAATAACAAGCAATATCTCGCAAACGGTTCACTCAACAAAAGATATGTATATGACATAAATTGTGTATTTTGACGCGATCTACATTTTTTGTGTAGTAAAATTTTGTCTATCTCTTATGGTTTACCTGTTATGAAAAAGTCGTTCATAATGAAGAATACTTTTGGAGACATTCCCAGAAAATTCGAGATATGCATTTTATTTGTCATAAAAATATCTTAAACATATGATATTTTAGTCAAAACGTTAGAGCCGTTTTTGAGAAAATTAACATTTTCGAAAAATGTTCCATGTAAAGGGTAGTCTGGGGTGGGGGGGTTTTCTTGAAAACCTTCGTGTCGCATCTCTGAAAGATACTGAACCTAAATACCAAGTTTGGTGTTTATCCGACTCTTTGTTTTTGAGTTATGCTGTTCACAGACACACAGACAGACACACACACGGACATGTTTCCAAAAATGCTTTTTTTGGATTCAGTGAGTCTCAAAACATGTATTTCCGGTGAAATCTCGGTATGGAATTTTTGGGTGGAATACAATACTTCCCCTACTTACTATACGTAGTAGAGAAAGTAAAAAAATCTGATGTGTTACACTCACATGACTTTCTCTACTCTTGTACAAACTATTTTTACAAACGCTTATTCTCCATATGCTTCATGTTAATGGAGATATCGAGATGTCAATCTTATTGATAATTTTCTTGTAGATGCAAGGGGAATATGGTAGGTTTTAAGCGATAGTCAAATATTTTAACGCTGGTTGCTATGTGGCGCATTCCATTCTCTTTGCATGTCCAGGACATAAAAAAATTGAATAACGAATTTGAGAAAAAGTAAAAGTATTGGAAAATTTAAGGGAATAACAAGCAATATCTCGCAAACGGTTCACTCAACAAAAGATATGTATATGACATAAATTGTGTATTTTGACGCGATCTACATTTTTTGTGTAGTAAAATTTTGTCTATCTCTTATGGTTTACCAGTTATGAAAAAGTCGTTCATAACGAAGAATACTTTTGGAGACATTCCCAGAAAATTCGAGATATACATTTTATTTGTCATGACAATATCTTAAACATATGATATTTTAATCAAAATCGTTAGAGCCGTTTTTGAGAAAATTAAAAGTTTCGAAAAATGTTCCATGTAAAGGGTAGTCTGGGGTGGGGGGATTTTCTTGAAAACCTTCGTGTCGCATCTCTGAAAGATACTGAACCTAAATACCAAGTTTGGTGTTTATCCGACTCTTCGTTTTTGAGTTATACTGTTCACAGACACACAGACACACAGACAGACACACACACGGACATGTTTCCAAAAATGCTTTTTTTGGATTCAGTGAGTCTCAAAACATGTATTTCCGGTGAAATCTCGGTATCGAATTTTTGGGTGGAATACAATACTTCCGCTACTTACTATACGTAGTAGAGAAAGTAAAAATATTAACTTTGTAATTTGACTGTTTCTTTAAATATTATACATTTATGTTTGCCTCGGCTGCGTCAGTATTATTGTTAGAGACATGTTTCTCTTTGCAGGGTTGTGTTGCGACTGAAGAATGTAGGCTTATACAGATTTTAAGTTTTTCTTCACTCCATGTATTAATGCTTGACTCGATTTAAATAACACCTCACTCATATAGAGAGCTGTGAGATTGTTTTGTTAATTACTTGCACTTTTTAAACACGTAAACTATTTTCTCACACTAAATACATATTAAATTTCTCGAGGACGCATCTCGCGTCTGATTAGTAACACTGTCTGCTAGCAACGCGTCCAGTTATGAGCACTATCTACAAGCAACTGACCTGACTTCCACCGCCTAAGTTTGTAAATTTCTGTATTTCAAGTCTCTGATTGGTTATTTTACAAACTGTGACAAAAATTACATTGTTGTTGCTCCAAGAATGACTATTAGTATTATTAAACTTTCTTACTCATTATTGCCTCAAGGTTACCTCATTGTTAGCAACTTTTAACCTATTATTCTCACAGTTCCTACATTATTAAGTTACGTAATACTTTCACATAACATTGCTACACGTGTATACAATAATATAAACATATACAATGAGTGTAACATGCACTTTTTACTTTCTCTACTACGTATAGTAAGTAGGGGAAGTATTGCATTCCACCCAAAAATTCGATACCGAGATTTCACCGGAAATACATGTTTTGAGACCTCCTGAATCCAAAAAAAAGCATTTTTGGAAACATGTCAGTGTGTGTGTGTGTGTGTGTGTGTGTCTGTGAACAGCATAACTCAGAAACGAACAGTCGGATAAGCACAAAACTTGGTATTTAGGTTCAGTATCTTCCAGAGATGCGACACGAAGGTTTTCAAGAAAATCCCCCCACCCCAGACTACCGTTTACATGGAAGATTTTTCGAAAATTTGAATTTTTCAAAAATGGCTCTAACGATTTTGATGAAAATATCATATGTTTAAGATAATGTCATGAGAAATGAAATGTATATCTCGAAGTTTCTGGGAATGTCTCCAAAAGTATTCTTCATTGTGAACGACTTTTGCATAACTGGTAAACCATAAGAGATAGACAAAATGTTACTACACAAAAAATGTAGATCGCGTTAAAATACACAACTTATGTCATAAACATTTCTTTTGTTGAGTGAACCGTTTTCGAGATATTGCTTGTTATTTCCTTAAATTTTCCAATACTTATACTTTTTCTCAAATTCGTTATTCATTTTTTTTATGTCCTGGACATGCAAAGAGAATGGAATGCGCCACATAGCAACCAGGGTTAAAATATTTGACTATCGCTTAAAAGCTACCATATTCCCCTTGCATCTACATGAATATTACCAATAAGATTGACACCTCGATATCTCGATTAACATGAAGCATTTGGAGAATAAGCGTTTGTAAAATTAGATTGTACAAGAGTGGAGAAAGTCATGTGAGTGTAACACATCAGATTTTTATATCTTGTTACATACACATATGGCTTTAAGGCGGGCTGTTATTATATTTTATATTACATAATTTGACTGAAATCATTTAAGTGTTAAAACATACTGCCTCAACTTTGTTGTAGGTAGGTATACCATAAAGTTGATAGTTATGATTCGCATGTGCTGCCAAGATAAGGCGTGGCTATCCTCCAATCTCCGCTAGAGTCTAGACTGAAAGCCTAGAGTGGTTACGAATACGTACTTCTTTAGTTTATTAAGGTAGTGGCATGGCACGGAGGCATTACGCCCACAGCCGCCCCTGCTTGTAACCCTGAAACAGACCTAACGGGTTGGAGGATGAATGGAACGAAAGTGAGGGACAAGAAATTCGGCATTCGCCTCACGACCGGAAAACCCCTGGGTCATATTGAGCGGTCACCGGGAATCCATGCAGGGACCTCCTGAATACGAGTCACAAGCGTTACCGCGGCTCCACCTCACATTACACATTTGGTTTTAGATGCATCTAGGCCTGTGAACAGAGAGACAGGGAACAGTGAATATTAAAATGCCGCTTAACAAAGAGGGTGGTGGGGGATCTAAACGGAGGTTAAGTGGTTAAAGAGTTGGGGGTCACTTGATGATGACTTGAGCTGTACACGTCAACTAGCCTGTCCAGTCATCGTATCCTCTGCTTTTATTTCAATATGTCTGCCTTGTACGAATTAGTTACAAAACTAATATGTTTAGATCAATTCATTTTCCTTGTTTCGTTTCAAGAGTTTCACCTTAAATAATTCAAAGCCATATTTGACTCTGTTATTATATTATACAGGGTGATTTATGAAGAACAGACACGTTTCTTTCTTTAATTATTCCGTTCGAAATTCACTCAACGCCCCAATCTTAGGACCAAATTAATCAGAATGTTCTGGAGGTTTTATTCTAGTCAACGTGGAAATGGAGTACACATTAAATGAACGACTCTTCCTTGTAAAGCAGTATTGGATTACGAATTCAATTACAGCTACTCAAAGGGCACACCAGAGAGAATTTGGTGTTCGGAATCCTCCTCAAAGGAACACAATACTGGGACAGGTAAACAAATTAGAAACAACTGGATCTCTGGTGAGCGAAAAAGGCAAAGTTCGTTCATCTGGGCTTCCCACGGTTGTTGACGTAAGAGCACGACTGGATCAGTCACCCAAAAAATCCTTAAAAGACTTTTCTCGCAAGAGACAGGGTACAGCTACTCAATGTGTCAGAGAGCTGTGAAAAGTGCAGACCTAAAGCCGTATAGGATTACGGTTGTCCATCAGTTAAAGGATCCAGATAAGGATAGACGACTGAATTATTGTCGTTGGTTTCAGGCATTCATTGTGCAAAATGCTGCCATATTGTCCATCGCATAGTTCACAGATGAAGTATGGTTCCATTTATTCGGCTATGTGAACTAACATATGCACCCGGTTATACTCGGAGTTTGGTGCTCAATATCAGCACAGAGAATAGTGGGACCAATTTTATTTTAAAAAAATATGAACACTACAGGTATCGATGGATTTCCATGGAGATTGCTGAGCAACTAGACGATGTAGAGCTGAGTCAAGGATATTTTCAGCAGGACGGCGCTACATGCCAAACATCAAATGAATCCATGGCACTAATTGCAAGTTTCTTTGACGACCGGATAATTTCCAAGAACCTGTGGCCACCGAGATCTCCGGATTTGACATCGCCAGACAGGGTTTATGCCACACGTCCCCAGGCATTGGACGATCTGAAGCACAACATTACACAGGAGATTCAAGCTATTGACAACAGAGTCCTCCAACGTGTGGCCAGTAACATTGAACGACGTGTTGAGTTGTGCCTTATGCAGCATGGAGGACATTTTCAACATATGCTATAGAGATAAATAATCCCGGATATTCCTCTGCATTTCAGGTATAATAAGTTGTCGCTAGCATAACTGTTTTGAAACAATGAAAGAAAGAATTGTGTCAGTTCTTCATAAATCACTCTGTAGAGTCAGCACTATTATCCATTCATTATATGTTGCATGTATGAGAATGAGTTAAGGGAGTGTAAATACCCTATCTCAACAATATTAAATGTAACTAATTGGCGACTGTTTTAAAAAATAGTAGACTCTGATACAAAGGGTAAAAGAAGGGTTTTATTTTGCGAGTAGGAACGTTTGCGAAACTAACGGCCTTCATTTCACAATTCTACGAGAAAAATAAAACCACTTTCAACGTGTTCACAATGAAGAATACTTTTGGAGGCATTGCCGAAAATTCGAGATATACATTTCATTTGTCATGAAAATATCTTAAACATATGATATTTTAATCAAAATCATTACAGCCGTTTTTGAGAAAATTAAAATTTTCGAAAAATGTTCCATGTAAAGGGTAATCTGGGGTGGGGGGATTTTCTTGAAAACCTTCGTGTCGCATCTCTGGAAGATACTGAACCTAAATATCAAGTTTGGTGTTTATCCGACTGTTCGTTCCTGAGTTATGCTGTCCACAGACACACACACGGACATGTTTCCAAAAATGTTTTTTTTTATTCAGGTGGTTTAAAAAACATGTATTTCCGGTGAAATCTCGGTATCGAATTTTTGGGTGGAATACAATACTTTCCCTACTTATTATACGTAGTAGAGAAAGTAAAAATTAAAATGCCCTAAAATGACCATCACGACGTCCTCCAAACAAACCACGGCTAATGGCATTTACGTTCCCCCATAATAATCAAGCAACGTTTACTAAAGACATTTCTTTCCAAAACGCTTAGTTTTAGAGATATTGTACAGTGTCAACTTAAGTGGTCCACCCTGTATAAGGAGCTTTTGTACTGCAAAGCAAATATCGATTTCCTTGATGTGATGGGCTTCAGATTTTCTGAACTAAATTGGTGTTAATCGTTGCATAAGCATCTGCTATCTAGAATTAAGCCAAGATATTTAATAGTTTGTGATGTGGGTATTAGTGCATCCTTTAGTTTAATAGGATTAACACGGTATGTATACGTGAATTTGAATAATTTTGATTTTAAAGGATTCATATTAAGTCTCCATTGTTTGCACCATACGCCGATTTATTTAGAGAGGGTGTCTGGCTGTTATTTCGCAGGAGCCTTTGCTCAGAATTGCACTGTCATGGGCATAATGCGTAATAGGCAAGTTTTCACGTGTTTGAAAGGCAGAGGTATATACAAAGCTTCTTTTACTTTCTCTAATACGTGTAGTAAGTAGGGGAAGTATTGTATTCCACCCAAGAATTCGATACCGAGATTTCACCGGAAATACATGTTTTGAGACCCCCTGAATCCAAAAAAAGAATTTTTGGAAACATTTCCGTACATGTGCCTGTGCACAGCATAACTCAGAAACGAACAGTCGGATAAACACCAAACTTGGTATTTAGGTTCAGTATCTTCCAGAGATGCGACACGAAGTTTTTCAAGAAAATCTCCCACCCCAGATTACCCTTTACATGGAACATTTTCGAAAATTTTAATTTTCACAAAAATGCCTCTAACCATTTGATTAAAATATCATATGTTTAAGATATTTCATGACAAATGAAATGTATAACTCGAATTTTCTGGGAATGTCTCCAAAAGTATTCTTCATTGTGAAGGACGTTTGCATAACTGGTAAACCATAAGAGATAGGCAGAATTTTACTACACAAAAAATGTAGAATGCGTTAAAATACACAATTTATGTGATATACATTTTTTTTTGTTGAGTGAACGATTTTCGAGATATTGCTTGTTATTCCCTTAAATTTTCTAATACTTTTTCTCAAATGGGAATTCGTTATTCATTTTTTTATGTCCTGGACATACAAACAGAATGGAATGCTATACATAGCAGCCAGCTCTTAAAAGAGCTTAAAACCTACCAATTCCCCTTGCAGCTACAAGAAAATTAACAATAAGATTAACATCTCGATTAACATGAAGCATATGGAGAATAAGCGTTTGTAAAAATAGTTTGTACAACAGTAGAGAAAGTCATGTGAGAGTAACACATCAGATTTTTTCACAATGTGGCCACAGCACGGCAGCTCCCGCCGAAACAGTTATAAAATCCCCCGCAACCGCACACTCTCATAGGTACAGTTACGATTACAATGATAATAAAAAACACATACCTTATCATAAGAGATGTGTCAAATGCTGTCCTTTACTATCCAAATATTTCTGACATCTTTTCAGGAAATTTTCATTTACATTCGAGAGTTCAGTATCCGAAATGAGTGAATTTCTCGCCTGATATTTTCCTTTAGTTCTTCCAAAGTGTTGGGGTTTATTGTGTACATAAGTTCCCCCATAGATGAAAATAACTTAAGTTAAATCAGGGAATATTGAGGGCCAATAATCCTACACTAAACACTCATCAGTTATATGCGCAGTAGCAAAAGTCTTGTTCGAAAAACACAGTTTGAAATTCATTGTTGGTCAGCTGATGAAAAAATTGTGTAAATAATTCCTGTACCTCTCTCCATTTTTTTTGAGAATATAGGTCTTATTATTTTATATGCATTTACTACACACCAATTTTCGCATCGTGCAAGGGAATCGCTTGTGTAAAATCGGGTTTCTTTGTGCTTCAGTATATGTTATTTTGCGACGATATATAACCTTGTAAATGGATCCATGCTTGGTCAGGGAAGAATACTAAGCTTACGTCAGTTACTCCGTTATTGACATTTCGCAAAGTCCTATTACAGAAATTAATGCGATTCTGATAATCACGTGAAAAATAAAGCGTGTGCAACAAACCGCATACATTAGAGGAACTAAAAGAAAACATCAAGTAACAAATTCAATCAATTTCAGATATTGAACTCTTGAATGGAAATGAAAATTTTCTGAGAACATGTCTTACGATGCGGTATATGCTTATCATTGTAACTGACCATAACTATAAGAATATGAGGCAGTTGCGCGGTTATTATAACTGTTTAGGTGGATGTTCAAGCTGTAACGGCTGGCGCGCGAGCGCTGTGCGGTGGCCACAGTGTGAAAGAAAAGCACTGTATTATGATGCATAGAAGTGGTCCAAGAATACTTCCCTGAGGTACACCAGGTTTAATTGTACGCGATTGTGATTGTATATGTTCACATTGTACAAGATAGCTGCATTACAGACGTATAATTTAATTATTCTGTAATGTATACGTAAGGATGATTCTCAATTTTGTACAGCAAATCATCACACCATACTTTGTCAAAAGCATTTTCTAGTGTCCAGGAAAAAAAATTGTTCTTCGCAGGTATTGTCGCGGTAATCGGCTGGTGTTATCTTATTTGCTGGGCGCTTGTTATTGTTTTATTATTTTAAATTTGGGTTCTTTGTCCTCCGGCTAGTTATTATTGCTCAGTCAAGCAAGTGTCTCTGAGCAGGGCGCGTAAACGGAAAGGAGTTGTTGCTAAAAGATAACACTGATAAAATAATTTGTTTCTACACTTTTATTGCCGTCACACTTAATTTTATAATTCGCATATTTAATCTTTATATACGCCTGACTGAAACTGTTATATTTCCGAATGTAATTACTATCGTATTAGTTGCCGCGTACTTCCCATTTTGTAACTAACTTTACGACGCGAGAGATTCTTCCAAAGTGTATGACGTGCACCTCACGAGAGATTTCTTAGAACTGCGCGAAACTTGCTTATGGCTCGAGAATATATACTCCTTCACCTCGAAATGCCTAAACATTATAATACGAGTAGAGCTGCTATTGGTTACCAAATCGCGCCAACATTAGCGTCTGTTTTTTCAGCCAATCACTACTACTAACATATATGCTCTAGGGAAGATATTCCCTCCATTTCTAAAAAAAAGGCACACTACCCTGACGACATTTGTTTATCTCTTCTTAGTGATAAACAACTCACCCCCTCGTTTTATTGTTACCCACTTCCATTGTCAGTTTCAGTTAGGCCGTGTAAACTTATTTCCTAACAATACTTATGGCTAACAAACATCCAAAATCCTGTACATACAATAATATTAATTTACACTACATTCACTCTGGCATTCACAGCATGTTATGATATAAAATACTGCCTCAGTATCAACTATACATAGTATCAATGATTCTAGGTAGTTATTGCGGACAGGAATGTTTCAGCTATTTGTTTAAAGAATTTAAGTCATTTACTGTACATGTAAATAAACAAAATAAAAGTGGGAAAGTTATTGATAAACGTATGTTTGTAGCCTAAATGTCAAACACTAGATGGAATAATCCTTTAAGGGATAATATTTAGATTATAAACGCAGAAACAAACTCGGAAGTAAAATATACATTTCAAATGGAAAAGTTGATAACATTCTTCGAAGTCATTAGCAATAAAACCGAGTGGAATGACTGTGGCAGTTGCATTCGGGAAGTCGTGAGTTCGATTCCCGCTGCCGACCTTCCTAACCCATGGGTTTTTTCGGGGGTTTCTCCGGGTCACTAGGCGAGTGCTGGGAAAGCTCATTGTATCTCCCGAATTTCTCTTCCCCTCCGGGGCTGTGTGTCGGACGACTGCGGACAAATCGCGCAGATGTAACTTCTTCTCGGCCCCATCAGATGGAGACCGCTCGAGTCTCCGCTGCTGGGTCGAGCTTTCCCCGGTCTCCGCTGGAGGGGAGCCTGTGAGCCATCCTCCAGTGGTTTGGGAGGCCTGCCTTGAGCGCTCTTTGGTTGGGTGGGCATGCTTGTAATTGTTAGGGACCTCTGCGCGTCCCTGCAGCCATACCTGCGGTTCCTTCATCTCATCCGTTCCTCCCGGGGTGTATGCGCAAAAGATCCCTGTGTGGGTCGAGGTGCTAGGTGTCCCCCTCCGTAGCATAATCCTAATCCATTAACAATAAGCAGTGTTTCACACCATTTACGAAGTCTTAATTTGGCAGGCATTTTATCATACTATTTAATATAAAGCTCAACAAAGATGATGGTGCTAACAATAAAATATTAGTTATTAAAATACTCTTTGAAATACGCATTTCGTTTTTATTCATTTAAAGGTAGAACATATTTTGTAACCGTAATAATAGGCTATCTTCTTTTTATAATATACGATAAAACGCCCAGTTAAACCTTCATGACTTAATGAACATTTTAGTAAGTTTTCTCACAAAAACAGAATTCAGGTATTACTGACCTACAGTTGTATAGAGAAATCTAATTATACATGTGTGTTTTCTTATGTCCACAGTACGGGTGAACTGTCCACTTGCTGGTACATCCTTCTGTCCGGATCGGTTTTCATCGATGGCTCAATGTTCCTCCCACGTTCAAGGTAAGCACCATGTTTCTGAATCTTAACTTTCACGTATATACTACTTGACCATATGAGTGCACTTGAAGGAGGGCGCCACTGTTTTGTTGACAATGCGTAACGTCATCAAGGCTAGGGATTAAAGGGGAGTGAGGGACAATACAATAGTGGGAATGTATACAGTTGCACAATGAAAACACTACTGCATCTTCTTATTTCAGCCTCGCAAGTATGCAACTCGGAACTGCAGGTGTTTTCTTTATCTGACTGCACTGCCGATACCCCGGCCACTTGTTCCGCAACTGTTTAGTTACTCTTCCTATCGGACGCACTCATATCATGGCCGACTAGTATTATTCGAAGAGTAGCAAATAATTGCTCTGTTGGCCGCATAAGGACCAGTGAGTTAGATGATAAGCATTACTGTGTTAGCTTGGTGAGTGACAACAGAGGTGAAATACTGAAGAACAAAAGAACAGTCGTGAATGTATATTTTGTGTATTAACAAAATTTTAAATCCGGGTAGCCCTGAAAATGTGAAATAGCATCTGCTGCGTAATACTTATGATTAATAAAAATTGATACAACTGCAGTCGATCCCAATAACAACAATAATATGCATAACTTGTGTGACGAAAGAAAGGGTTGTTTTTGTGAAGAACGAAGTAATGTGTAAGTTAAATTATAGTTGAGAGTGTGGGTATTACGGAGAAACAAGGAAAGTTTCCACGCTCGTACATGTCCTACTTCTGCCGTAGTGTGCTACCACCTAGAGGATTGCTAAAATTGTAGTGATAGTATGGAAGCTGAACCTGGGGAAAACTTTGGACGCTAGTGCATGCCTTCAGGTGTGCACTACCCGTATGTATCTGACCCACAAGGTAATTACATCATAGGGGTTGCGCATGCGCAGACGCTCCTTAAAACGTGCAGAGTCAAGAGTGCTAGCGATCCTGTTGCCATATTCCATCGAGTTTAGAGGAATTAAATTTAAACGCCTTAGATTTTACATTACCGTATACACTTACGTTTAATAGCATTCAAAGAAAAAATAAGCAGTCCGCAAGGTGTCAAACATTAGGTCGTTTACGTGTTCTTGTGCTCTTATACAGCAGCCACTACTTGTGAAGAGGCCGTTAAAAGCGACGATAAGCGAATTGTGTTGAATTTTTACTTTCTCTAATACGTATAGTAAGTAGGGGAAGTATTGTATTCCACCCAAAAATTCGATATCGAGATTTCACCGGAAATACATGTTTTGAGGCCTCGTGAATCCAAAAAAAAGTATTTTTGGAAACATGTCCGTGTGTGTGTCTGTGAACAGCATAACTCAGAAACGAACAGTCAGATAAACACCAAACTTGGTATTGTTCAGTATCTTCCAGAGATGCGACACAAACGTTTTCAAGAAAATTCTCCCACCGCAGATTACACTTTACATGGAACATTTTTCGAAAATTTTTATTTCCTCAAAAATGGCTCTAACGATTTTGATTAAAATATCAAAATCCTTCCATCCTTCCCTTTCATGATAAATAAAATGAATAGCTTGAATTTTCTGGGAATGTCTCCAAAAGTATTCTTCATTGTGAACGACTTTTGCAAAACTGGTAAACCATAAGAGATAGACAAAATTTTACTACACAAAAAATGTAGATGGCGTTAAAATACACAATTTATGTCATATACATTTTGTTGTTGAGTGAGCCATTTTCAAGTTATTGCTTGTTATTCCCATAAATTTTCCAATACTTACACTTTTTCTCAAATGGGAATTCGTTATTCATTTTTTATGTCCTATACATACAAAGAGAATGGAATACTCCACATAGCAACCAGTTCTTAAAACATTTGACTATCGCTTAAAGCCTACCAATTCCCCTTGCATCTACAAGAAAATTAGCAATAAGATTAACATCTCGATATCTCGATTAACATGAAGCATATGGAGAATAAGCGTGTTCCATGTAAAGGGTAATCTGGGGTGGGGGGATTTTCTTGAAAACCATCGTGTTGCATCTCTGGAAGATACTGAACTTAAATACCAAGTTTGGTGTTTATCCGACTGTTCGTTTCTGAGTTATGTTATTCACAGACACACACACACACACATACAGACACACACACGGACATGTTTCCAAAAATGCTTTTTTTGGATTCAAGGTGTCTCAAAACATATATTTCCGGTGAAATGTCGGTATCGAATTTTTGGGTGGAATACAATACTTCCCCTACTTACTATACGTAGTAGAGAAAGTAAAAAACAATTTATTATAAATAAGGAGTACATACACGCGCACAGTACATTCCAGCAAAATATGAAAGAGCCCATCCTTCCCTAAATCTCCTATCAGTACTTGTTGAATGCATCTTGTAATTGCGTTAAGCAGTGTTCCACCACTGGATTAGAAGACTGCTTGTGTGTTACATACCGCAAACTAAAAGGGGAGGGTGGAGGTTGCTTAACACGTGGCTTCAAGAATTCCCATACTTGGTTTAGGTAGACAGAGTGGTAATTGACCCAAAATATCTGTTAGCATAATAGATGAGGCTTGGATGTGTTCTGTTTTGAATTCAGGCAAAGTGTGATGCTTGATTTTATTACGTATAATGACTGCAGTCCCTCCATAAGCAAAATGTCCCCTTGAACACGGAAAAGTAAAACCCTGAACAACGGTAAAAACAAACGGACACCCCAAAAGAATCGGCAGAGAATGAATTGGTTTGAACGGAGTTAACTAACATCGTGTAATATTGCTTTTATAAATGCTATCCCATATAGATTTGCGCAAAATCCCTTAACTGTCACATGCACAAGTCATCTCTCACTGGCTACTGTCGTGGAATAGGTTGTTGTGCGATACAGACTTGTTGCTTATTTAATACGATCATCTATCTTAATATATTCTAATAGAATCGTCAAACTTACATTTTCATAGGCGTATGAATTAAATATATGACGTAACAGAGTTTATCTGGAATACATGTATGTTCTTTTCAATAGGTAGGGGATCCTTTGGTTTAAACTTGCTGTCCAGGATGACGAAAACGCACGCATCTTTCATGACAGAGTGATTATAACTCATTTACGAAGGCAGTCCCAGAAGTACCCGACCTGATATATAGATAGTGGTTGTTGTTCAAACAAATGACTGTGGTAGAAAGTACCAACCTTAACAACCTTAATCCTGAAGTTTGATGATGCTACGTCGTTTAGTAATTGTTTGGCAGCCATTAATAGTGAACTCTCTCAGTGAATTTGTGAACATGGATAAAACTGGCCATCGTTATGTGATACAACACTTTCATTCGAAAGGTCTTAGTCCAAATAATATTAAAGCTGAGCTAGATTCTACTCTGGAGGAGACTGCTCCTTCGTTTACAGCAGTAAAATATTGGGTGGCAGAGTTTAAGCGAGGGCGTACGAGCTGCCATCGCAGTGATCGATCAAATGAGGTGACCACGCCAGAAATTGTGAAGAAAATCCACAAAATGGTATTGGATGACCGTTGACTGAGTGCGCGAGCTAGCAGAGTCGTAGGCATTTCAAAAAGTGTTGTACATCGCATACTGGTTGAAAATTCAGACATGAGAAAGCTATGCGCAAGATGGGTGCCGCGTTTACTCACATTGGAACAAAAGCAGCGTCGTGAAGATGTTTCAGTCGAGTGTTTGGCGATGTTTCGCTGCAATAAAACCATGGCTAAAACATGGGTCCATTACTTCACACCTGAGATGAAGGAACAGTCAAAACAGTAGATTGAAAGGGGAGTATCGGCTCCAAAGAAGGCGAGAGAGTTCCAAGGTTATGGCGTTAGGTTTTTGGAATGTGTGTGGAATAATGTTCATTGATTATCTTCAAAAAGGAAAAGCAATCAATGGCGAGTATTACGCAAACTTATTGCAGCGTTTGAATGATGAAATCTAGCAAAAACGGCCGCAGTTAGCGAAAAAGAAACTTATGTTTCATCAAGACAATGCACCAGTTCACACATCCATTATCGCCATGGCCGAAATCAATGAGTTAAAGTTCGAATTGATTCCTCATGCACCCTATTCGCCAGATTTAACCCCCTCTGGTTATTTTCTGTTGAAGAAATGGCTTGGTGGTAAAAGATTTGCCAACAATGAGGAGGTGGAGTTTGCAGTTGTTGGCTATTTTGCAGAACTCGACGGTTCTCACTATAAACAGAGTATCGAAGCTATTGAACATCGCTGGGAAAAGTGTATCGAGCTGAAAGGAGACTATGTAGGGAAATAAAGATGTTTTTCCCAAAATGTTTGTTTTTTTACTTTCTCTACTACGTATAGTAAGTAGGGGAAGTATTGTATTCCACCCAAAATTTCGATACCGAGATTTCACCGGAAATACATGTTTTGAGACTCACTGAATCCAAAAAAAGCATTTTTGGAAACATGTCCGTGTGTGTGTCTGTCTGTGTGTGTCTGTGTGGCTGTGTGTCTGTGAACAGCATAACTCAAAAACGAAGAGTCGGATAAACACCAAACTTGGTATTTAGGTTCAGTATCTTTCAGAGATGCGACACGAAGGTTTTCAAGAAAATCCCCCCACCCCAGACTACCCTTTACATGGAATATTTTTCGAAAATTTTAATTTTCTCAAAAACGGCTCTAACGATTTTGATTAAAATATCATATGTTTAAGATATTGTCATGACAAATAAAATGTATATCTCGAATTTTCTGGGAATGTCTCCAAAAGTATTCTTCATTGTGAACGACTTTTTCATAACTGGTAAACCATAAGAGATAGACAAACTTTTACTACACGAAAAATGTAGATCGCGTTAAAATACACAATTTATGTCATACATTTCTTTTGTTGAGTGAACCGTTTGCGAGATATTGCTCGTTATTCCCTTAAATGTTCCAATACTTATACTTTTTCTCAAATTCGTTATTCATTTTTTTATGTCCTGGACATGCAAAGAGAATGGAATGCGCCACATAGCAACCAGCGTTAAAATATTTGACTATCGCTTAAAACCTACCATATTCCCCTTGCATCTACAAGAAAATTATCAATAAGATTGACATTTCGATATCTCCATTAACATGAAGCATATGGAGAAAAGGCGTTTGTAAAAATAGTTTGTATAAGAGTAGAAAAGTCATGTGAGTGTAACACATCAGATTTTCTTTGTTAGGTCGGGTACTTCTGGGACAGCCCTCGTACCACCTGACCTGGCATTGCACAGGGCTTGTACATCCTCATTAAATGGTGTGTATTAACCAATCAGGAAGAAGAGGAAGGGTTTGGGGCGAATTAAATGCTATAAATTGTTTTAAGCGAAGATACGGTGTTTGAGTTTGTGGTTTTCAGTATCTCTATGTGATTGAGTCCATGTTTATAAGCACCGTCTTAAACCCCTCGCCGGGCGTATTAACTGTAAAGTGTGTGTGACAAGTGTCAGGAAAGCTGCAAACTTTGGTCATATGAATTATACAGCGCACAAACCTGAGTTGGGGATGACGTCACTGTGCGGTTGCTAGGGAGGATAACTGCCATGCCATGTTTGTAGCCTTCCTTCTCTAAATTTACCTCTGAGCCTGCATCCGAATATTCCTCAGTTAAGGATGCTCATATGTGAAATTTCTAATATACACAATTTTAATTCCATTCATTTGAAATTTTAATACAGCAATCAGGGTTCAGTATGTAGACCAAATGTCATGCAAATTTTTAAATTAGCTCTTCTACTTCTTTAACGGTTTACCCTCCTTTTTGTAAGATTTACACCCCCAAGGACTTACAAGCCAATGCCTCGTGTCAGTAGCCTGTCAAGAAGCAAGCAAACTCTGGATGATAGCACATCCAGGATGGGTGATCAGCACCATGTCTGGTATGGCGGTGAAAAAGAAGGAAATGTAGCGAGAAACAACTGAATGTTTACAGGACTTTGAGAATGACTAAGTAGTGAACAATTCGAAACATTAATAACGGATATCTTAGAAATGGCTTACGCCACAAAAAAACATATTTGAAATAAATTGTGTGGCTTAAAGAGCCCTGCAGTTTTACTATCTACTACGTATAGTAAATAGGGGAAGTATTGTATTCCATTCAAAAATTCGATACCGAGATTTCACCGGAAATACATGTTTTGAGATCCCCTGAATCCCAAATTTTTTTTTGGAAGCATGTCCGTGTGTGTGTCTGTGAACAACATAACTCAGAAACGAACAGTAGGATAAGCACCAAATTTGGTATTTAGGTTAAGTATCTTCCAGAGATGCCACACAACGGTTTTCAAGAAAATCCCTCCACCCTAGATTACCCCTTACATGGAACATTTTTCGAAAATTTTAATTCTCTCAAAAATGGCCCTAACGATTTTGATTCAAAATATCATATGTTTAAGATATTTTCATGAAAAATGAAATGTATATCTCGAATTTTCTGGGAATGTCTCCAAAAGTATTCTTCATTGTGATCGACTTTTGCATAACTGGTAAACCATAAGAGATAGACAAAATGTTACTACACAAAAAATGTAGACCGCGTTAAAATACACAATTTATGTCATATACATTTTTTTGTTGGGCGAACCATTTTCGAGATATTGCTTGTTATTCTCTTAAATTTTTCAATACTTATTCTCTCAAATGGGAATTCGTTATTCATTTTTTTTGTCTTGGATATGCAAAGAGTATTAGTCTGTGGAAAAGGGAATGGTGCTGCACCTAGCAACCAGCTATTAAGAGATATGTATGTGCTTATATTGCCCTTGTAAATATATATTCCCCTTGCATCTACAAGAAAATTAGCAATAAGATAAGAGTCTGCAAATGTTTATCTCGATTAACATGAAGTAGATGGAGAATAAGCGTTTGTAAAAATAGTTTGTACAAGAGTAGAGAAAGTTATGTGAGTGTAACACATCAGATTTGTTTTATTTAACATGTAAATATCTCTAATATATGGTATTTTAATCAAAATCGTTAGTAATTCTTTTAGAAAATCAAAAATTTTGAAAAATGTTTTATATAAAGGGTAGTTGGAGTTGGGGGGATTTTCTTGAAAATCTTTGTGTCGTATCCTTGAGAGGTGCTGAACTTAATTGCCAAGTTTGGTTCTTATCCAACTTTGCGTTTTTGAGTTATACTGTTTACAAACACACACACACGGACGTTTTTCTAAAAATGCTATGTTTCCGATGAAATCTCGACATCGCATTTTTGGATGGAATGCAATAGCTTCTCCTCCTACTATGTACGTGGTAGAGAAAGTAAAATAACTGACTTTTTTGGCCGCACTTTAAAATTGCTCGAGATGATATATTTAAAGGTCCAATTATTTATTCTGAAACAATCAGAAAAATAAAAACAATTCTATATGCAGTTCTGTGTCTCACTATTTAAATAATGTGGTTAATATTTTTAATTCGATTTTTGCATCATGTGCAACACCTGACAAATTAGCATAATAAAACTAAAATATTTTTTTTTTTTACAAAAACCATTAAAGATATCTTAATGAAATATAAAACACGCTTATAATTTTGGTTGGTTAGCATGTGATAAAGCTTTGGAAACATTTGGATAAAAGGCAGGATTACAAATGTTAGGGTTACTTCTTTAACATCTTTGTAGAACTTACACCCCCAAGGACTTACAATCCAATACATTGGGTCAGTTACCTGTCGAGGAGCAAGCAAACGTTGGATTATAGCATATCCAGGATGGGTAATCAGAACAATGTCTGGTATGGCAATGAAGAAGAAGGAAATGTAGTGATGAAAGGGATGAACTATACTGTGTAGAGACTATCAACAGCGATGCACTATGGCTAAAACTAATTAAGAAAGGAGTGAGCGAATCATTTATAAATAATATAAATAATGAGTGCTATGTGAAAATAGCCAAGGGAAGAATTACTGAAGAGAACCGAATAATTCAGGGCTTAGACAAGGGTGCAAACTTAGTCCAGTGCTATTGAACCTATTTATAGATGATATTATAGAAGAGATAAAAATTGAATAAGCATTCACCAGGGAAATACCAGGATTATTGTTGGCAGATGATCTAGTGACAGGTTCCATCTCAGTTGTGGAGCTAAGTAAAGCTATTGAAGCAATTGACAAATACTATAAAGATTGGAAGTTGAAAATAAACAAAAAGAAAACGAAAATCATGATCTTTAAGAAAGGATATAAACTAAGAAAGACCGAAGACTGGTATTGGGAAGGAACGCAGCTGGAAGTAATGAGGACAATTGACTATCTAGGAGTAAGGCTCAATAGTGCAGGGTACGGGGGAGAACAGAAGAAAAAAGCAGCAAAGGGGAAGCAAGTAATACAAGTAATCAGAGCAAGCGTGAACATATACTAGAAATGTAAATTGCGTGGCTATAGCACAGTGGTGGAAGCAAGGATGTTATACGCACCAGAGATATGGGGACTGGAAAAAGGATAGGAAAATGTAGTTGCTATACATAGGAATTTTTGCAAAATAAACTTGGGATTACCAAGAAGTTCAGCGAATGGAGTAGCACAAACAGAACTAGAGAGGTTGGGAGCTAAAGGCAAAATTGTAGAAAGGGCAACCAAATGCTGGTTCTAATAAAACTCTAGAGGAAAATGAGATATTAAAGTAATGCTTGGTTGTGCAGCATAAAATTAGGAAAGAAGAAACTTGGATGCACAATATACAGATAACGTTGGAAGAAATAGAAATGGGGGAAACATGGGCAGAAAGAAACAACAAAAGTAAGGGTTTCTGGAAAGAAATTAGAACAAAGTGAAGTATATGAAAAGAAATTATAAGTAGTTTCAAGGAAAAAATATCATTAATAGATTATCAATATTTTAAAACTGAATGGGGAAAAGAAAGATGCATTGAAGTATGCCACAAAGAGGCCAGAATGAGATATGCATGGGCGAGGACAGGTTTAATGAATTTAAGTATTTTAACAGGGAGGACAAGGTGGAGAGATGTACTAAATGTAATGGATTAAATGACAATTGGCATTATACAGAGTGAGCCAAAAGACTCCGAACCGCCTGCGCGGTGGTTTTCCTGTCCGCGTCCTCGGCCCTCGTTGCCGTCTGCCGCTTCATAAAAAGGCGCGAATGAAACCACACAACATTTTTAAAACTACGAGTACTTTTAAAGGCTTTACTTACCAACTTTACGAAAGGAGATGCTGCCACTGACCACCGTCGTTGTCCATATGTTTTTGGCACCTCTTTAGGAAACTATCCATCACTCGCCGTAGTTCACGTTGAGAAATTTCCTGGCGGATATCTTGTTTTAATTCTTCCAGGGTGTGTGGGTTTGTCTTATACACTTTATGCTTTAAGTTACTCCGGAGGGGTATTTTATGAACAATATTACCGGTTGCGCGGTGTTTTTCCACTGGGCGTGTGGAGATATAAAAACATGAAAACGCACTGCTGTAAACAAAGTCCCGCTGTTGTGGTTTTTCTGTGCAGTGTGAGGTGCAGTTTTGAGTTGACGGTGATGTGATGTAGTTCAGCTATTACGAGTTATTTATTATTTTGTCCTGTACTTAGTCACAAAGTATATTGTGGCTCAGCATATCTTTTCTACTGCACAGCGTGTATTTATTTATGATTCGTATGTGTTAACTCGGTCAGCTCGCCAAGAGAAAGTACGATTTGCAGAAAGATTTCCAGGTGTAGAAGTTCCAGGTCGTACCACAATCAATGAACTTTACAGTAAATTTCAGGCCACAGGAAGGGTTCAGGCTAAGAAATCTAAAAGACGGCGTTTCTTACGGAAGAAACATTAGACACATCGGTCATCGTTTGGAAAATCCCCTCCCAAAATTCCAGGATGGATGTATAGTTTCCTAAAGAGATGCCAAGAATGTATGGACAACGACGATGGTTAGTTTCAGCATTTCCTTTCGTAAAGTTGGTAAGTAAAGCCTTTAAAAATAGTTTTAAAAATGTTGTATGGTTTCATCCGCGCCTTTCTATGATAGCAGCAGACGGCAATGAGCGCCGAGGACGCGAACAGGAAAAATACAGCGCAGGCGGTTCGGAGTCTTTTGGCTCATTCTGTATTCTGGAATGCGAGGACACGGATAAAGGAAGATAGAATTTAATACTAGAGAAATGGAAACAATTTCCAATAGAGCTAAAAGTTAGGAACATTTTTAATGCGCGATCAAATGAATATGTGGAGAAAACAGTATAATATTTAGGAAAAATTAGGTTAAAATGGTTAAAAGAGACGTGAAGAAAATTGGAGAAGATACAAAAAAAATGATAACGAGGCAGAAAAAGTAAATAGTGAAAAATTATACTTTCCAATTATACATATATACAACAGAATGTTAAATATAAAGGAAAGAGAAGTAATAAGTAACTCTATTATATACATTGTATAAATTGTATGTAAGTTCAAAGTAGACAATAAATCATTCATTCATATTGTGTAGAGCGTAAGATTATAGATCATGGAAACAGATAAAAAAATCTTATTGTTACACGCACATGACTTTCTCTACTCTTGTACAAACTATTTTTACAAACGCCTATTCTCCATATGCTTCATGTTAATCGAGATGTCAATCTTATTGCTAATTTTCTTGTAGATGCAAGGGGAATTGGTAGACTTTAAGCGATAGTCAAATATTTTAAGAGCTGGCTGCTATGTGGAGTATTCTATACTCTTTGCATTACCAGGACAAAAAAAAATGAATAAGGAATTCCCAATTGAGAAAAAGTATTCGAAAATTTAAGGCAATAACAAGCAATATCTCGAGAATGGTTCACACAACAAAAATCTGTAAATGACATAAATTGTGTATTTTAACGCGATCTACATTTTTTGTGTAGTAAAATTTTGTCTATCTCTTATGGTTTACCAGTTATGCAAAAGTCGTTCACAATGAAGAATACTTTTGGAGACATTCCCAGAAAATTCGAAATATACATTTCATTTGTCATGAAAATATCTTAAACATATGATATTTTAATCAAAATCGTTAGAGCCATTTTTGAAAAAACTGAAATTTTCGAAAAATGTTCCATGTAAAGGGTAATCTGGGGTGGGGGGATTTTCTTGAAAACCTTCGTGTCGCATTTCTGGAAGATACTGAACCTAAATACTAAGTTTGGTGTTTATCCGACGGTTCGTTTCTGAGTTATGCTGTTCACAGACACACAGACACACACACGGACATGTTTCCCAAAAATGCTTTTTTTGGATTGAGGGAGTCTCAAAACATGTATTTCCGGTGAAAGCTCGGTATCGAATTTTTGGGTGGAGTGCAATACTTCCGCTACTTACTATACATAGTAGAGAAAGTAAAAAGTATGTGTGCTCTCAAGTGAGAAGAACTGCTGACTGGACTTGCCTGAACTATTTAGCTCTACGTCCAAGAAAGTTTAGGCATACTGAATAACTTGCGACTAATTTGGGGCATCATTAATTCACACTGTTTATCTGTCTAAGACCAGTCGGGATGAGGAAAAGAAAGGAAGCTGTCCAGAGTATAGCGTGAAGCAAACAAAACTATTTGTTCCGGAATGCCAGGTTCTATATCGTTTAGAGATAAGTGGCTGGGCGTGATTCCACCTCCTCGTTCAGGAAATACCAGCTAATGCCAGGCGCCAACATATTCCGGTTGGATTATCTCGAAAACCTGTGGCAAAGGATGTATACGTTTATAAAATTAATGCAATGAACACTTTCACCAGTTGCAGGTAATCTGCCAGTGCATAAAACATGTAAGCAGGACATGGAATCTAAAAAGACCTATAAAATAAGTAAAATTAAAAAAATAGAACATAATTACAAAACACGTGACTTTCTCTTCTCTTGTATAAACTATTTCTACAAACGCTTATTCTCCATATGCTTCATGTTAATCGAGATAAACATTTGCAGAAACTATCTTATTGCTAATTTTCTTGTACAGGTTGGGCGAGAAGTCTCCGGTACCCCCTAATATTGACTGCTAATTCATTTATTTTAGCACAAATGCTTACGTATTAAGTTTCCAATATATCTGTATTTTCCCTATCATGCTATAAACAGTTCATACGCCTCCATTTTGTCTCCTAGACATATTCTTGAGCATGTCCGGTATTATAATGCGAAATGCATTCTAAACAGCATTACACAGTTCTTCGTTTGTAGCATAACGACGTGCAGATACTTGCACCTTAATGACGAGTTGTCAGATGTGAGGTCAGGACTTCTTGTGGTCATTACAAGGGAGCTGGTATTGCTGAAAAACCACGATCTATTTACCTCCTGGAAGGTGTTCATTTAGGAACTCGCGCACTGCAAGAGCGTAGTGAGGAGGTGCTCCATCTTGCTGCAACCATATGCATTCTGTGAGGCCCCTTTCCTCAAGCTGAGGTATTAATAATGTGTGTACTTCACAGGAGATTGTTCAAGCGAAGCAGAAACTCTGGCACATGTTTCTTCTCGTGTTTTCTTTCTTCCACTCCGCGGCCTGTATTTAACACTGCCAAAAGCAAAATCACGTCTTTCCCAATCCAGAAGTGTTGCTTTCCGCGGTGGAGCCTTATTGAATCTTTCCTGGAATGCTCCTGTAATCTGTCTCATTGTCTGCCCTGTGTGTTGTCGTTCATTTGTCACTAAGCGTTCCTCAATTGTTTAACTATGACCGCTCACATATGACATGGCTACAAATTAAAATTCGACTGCGAAAACATGTAACCATGAATTCCGACAGTTGATAAGAAGTAACATAGCATAATAACATTTGATACTCAGGGTACGGGTACTTCTGGCCCAATCTGTAGATGCAAGTGGAATATGGTAGGCTTTAACCGACAGTCAAAAGTTTTAAGAGCTGGTTGCTATGTGGCGCTTTCCATTCTCTTTGTATTACTAGAACATAAAAATAAAAAAGAATGACGAATTCCCATTTGAGAAAAAGAATTGGAAAATTCAAATAAATAACGTATAGTAAGTTGGGGAAGTATTGTATTCCACCCAAAAATTCATACTGAGATTTCACCGGAAATACATGGTTTCAGACCCCCTGAATCCAAAAAGAGCATTTTTAGAAACATGCCCGTGTATGTGTCTGTGTCTGTGAACAGCATAACTCAAAAACGAACAGTCGGATAAACATCAAACTTGGTATTTAGGTTCAGTATCTTCCAGAGATGCGACACGAAGGTTTCAAGAAAATCCCCCCACCCCAGACTACCCTTTACATGGAACATTTTTCGAAAATGTTAATTTTCTCAAAAATGGCTCTAACGATTTTGATTAAAATATCATATGTTTAAGATATTTTCATGACAAATGAAATGCATATCTCGAATTTCCTGGGAATGTCTCCAAAAGTGTTCTTCCTTGTAAACGACTTTTGCATAACTGGTAAACCATAAGAGATAGACAAAATTTTACTACGCAAAAAATGTAGATCGCGTTAAAATACACAATTTATGTCATATACATTTTTGTTGTTGAGTGTACCATTTTCGAGATATTGCTTGTCACTCCCTTAAATTTTCCAATACTTAATACTTTTTCTAAAATGCGAATTCGTTATTCATTTTTACTTTCTCTACTACGTATAGTAAGTAGGGGAAGTATTGCATTCCACCCAAAATTTCGATACCGAGATTTCACCGGAAATACATGTTTTGAGACCCCCTGAATCCAAAAAAAGCATTTTTGGAAACATGTCCGTCTGTGTGTCTGTGTGTGTGTCTGTGTGTCTGTGAACAGCATAACTCAGAAACGAACAGTCGGATAAACACCAAACTTGGTATTTGGGTTCAGTATCTTCCAAGGATGCGACACGAAGGTTTTCAAGAAAATCCCCCCACCCCAGAGTACCCTTTACATGGAAGATTTTTCGAAAATTTTAATTTTCTCAAAAATGGCTCTAACGATTTTGATTAAAATATCATATGTTTAAGATATTTTTATGGCAAATAAAATGTATATCTTGAATTTTCTGGGAATGTCTCCAAAAATATTCTTTATTGTGAACGACTTTTGCATAACTCGTAAACCATAAGAGATAGACAAAATGTTACTACACAAACAATGTAGATCGCGTTAAAATACACAATTTATGTCATATACATTTTTTTTGTTGAGTGAATCATTTTCGAGATATTGCTTCTTATTCCCTTAAATTTTTCAATACTTATTTTCTCAAATGGGAATTCGTTATTCATTTTTACTTTCTCTAATACGTATAGTAAGTAGGGGAAGTATTGCATTCCACCCAAAAATTCGATTCCGAGATTTCACCGGAAATATATGTTTTGAGATCTCCTGAATCCAAAAAAAGCATTTTTGGAAACATGTCCGTGTGTGTGTCTGTGTGTGTGTGTCTCTGTGTGTGTGTGTGTGTGTGTGTGTGTGTGTCTGTGAACAGCATAACTCAAAAACGAACAGTCGGATAAGCACCAAACTTGGTATTTAGGTTCAGTATCTTCCAGAGATACGACACGAAGGTTTTCAAGAAAATCCCCCCACTGTAGACTACCCTTTACATGGAAAATGTTTCGAAAATTTTATTTTTCTCAAAAATGGCTCTAACGATTTTGATGAAAATATCATATGTTTAAGATAATGTCATGAGAAATGAAATGTATATCTCCTATTTTCTGGGAATGTCTCCGAAAGTATTCTTCATTGTGAACGCCTTTTGCATAACTGGTAAACCATAAGAGATAGACAAAATTTTACTACACAAAAAACGTAGATCGCGTTAAAATACACAACTTATGTCATATACATTTCTTTTGTTGAGTGAACCGTTTTCGAGATATTGCTTGTTATTTCCTTAAATTTTCCAATACTTATACTTTTTCTCAAATACGTTATTCATTTTTTTATGTCCTGACATGCAAAGAGAATGGAATGCGCCACATAGCAACCAGCGTTAAAATATTTGACTATCGCTTAAAAACTACCATATTCCCCTTGCATCTACAAGAAAATTACCAATAAGATTGATATCTCGATAGCTCGATTAACATGAAGCATATGGAGAATAGGCATTTGTAAAATTAGATTGTACAAGAGTAGAGAAAGTCATGTGAGTGTAACACATCAGATTTTTTTATGTCCTGGATATACAAAGAGAATGGAATGCGCCACATAGCAACCAGCTCTTAAAATATTTGACTATCGCTTAAAGTCTACCATATTCCCCTTGCATCTACAAGAAAATTAGTAATAAGATTAACATCTCGATTAACATGAAGCATATGGAGAATAAGCGTTTGTAAAAATAGTTTTACAAGAGTAGAGTGTAACACATCAGATTTTTAATTAACAATTTGTCACTTTTATCGCTACTGCGAAATTCTGCGGTCTCTAGCAATAAGTACCTCGAAGCAGCTGTATCTCAAAGTCACTTGCAGAAAACATTCCTTCAACTATCTTTACAAATTACGGCGGGGCATGTATCACGTGACTAGCGTGACCTTTAACCCTCGGTGCATTACGACATTCTCCTAGCACACTTACTTCAAGGCTGGGAAAGGGTAAAGTAAACCTGTGCCCATGTGACTTTTCTTCTACACTCCTTTGCCGTTGGCTGTCAGAATGTGGAATGAGAAGGGATTTTTTCAAGAGAGAAGCGCGTATAGCACTAATTTAAATATTAATATTTTAGTTACCTACACGTTCTCAGTATTGTTATATCATGCAAATATATTTCACCATTTTTACTTTCTCCGCCACCTACGGATACCTAGAAGGTAAGAGTAAATACTGCAATACCCCAAAAATTTGATGTCGGGAGGTTTCACTGGAAGTTCATGTTTTGAGTCCCTTGAATCCAAAAAAGACATTTTTACTTTCTCTACTACGTATAGTAAGGCGGCGCCGTGGCCGAGTGGTTAGACCGCTCGCCTCCCACCGAGGCGGCCCGGGTTCGATCCCAGGGACCTGCATGTGGGATTTGTGGTGGACGAAGCGGCGTTTTCTCCGGTTTCCCCCGCCATTCATTCCACCAACTGCTCCATCATACCCTTTCCTTTCATCCATTTCACCAACACTTCGTTTCATCTACTTCCTTCATCCCATACCAGGCATCGGGCTAATCACCCATCCTGGATGCTTTGTCTGATCCATTAGTGTCTGCTCCTCGACGGG
The DNA here is from genome assembly GCA_030765065.1 of Deroplatys truncata. NCBI lineage: Eukaryota > Metazoa > Arthropoda > Insecta > Mantodea > Mantidae > Deroplatys > Deroplatys truncata. The sequence goes on along the minus strand of CM060989.1, from coordinate 64,312,095 downwards.
CCTCTGACCCCAGGCACTCGCTTGTAAGTCCTGGGGGGGTGTAAGTCCTACATAAGAGGAGGGTAAACAGATAATGAATGAATAAATACTACGTATAGTAAGTAGGGGAAGTATTGTATTCCACCCAAAAATTCGATACCGAGATTTCACCGGAAATACATGTTTTGAGACTCCCTGAATCCAAAAAAAAAAGCATTTTTGGAAACATGTCCGTGTGTGTGTCTGTGAACAGCATAACTCAGAAACGAACAGTCGGATAAACACAAACTTGGTATTTAGGTTCAGTATCTTCCAGAGATGCGACACGAAGGTTTTCAAGAAAATCCCCCCACCCCAGATTACCCTTTACATGAAACATTTTTAGAAAATTTTAATTTTCTCAATAATGGCTGTAACCATTTTGATTAATTTCATATGTTAAAGACATTTTCATGACAAATGAAATGTATATCTCGAATTTTCTGGGAATGTCTCCAAAAGTATTCTTCATTGCGAACGACTTTTGCATAACTGGTAAACCATAAGAGATAGACAAAATTTTACTACACAAAAAATGTAGATCGCGTTAAAATACACAATTTATGTCATATACAGATTTTTGTTGAGTGAACCATTTTCGAGATATTGCTTGTTATTCTCTTAAATTTTTCAATACTTATTTTCTCAAATGGGAATTCGTTATTCATTTTTTTTGTCTTGGATATGCAAAGAGTATTAATCTGTGGCAATGGGAATGGTGCTGCACCTAGCAACCAGCTATTAAGAGATATGTCTATGCTTAAAGGCTACTGTATTTCTATATTGGCCTTGTAAATATATATTCCCCTTACATCTACAAGAAAATTAGCAATAAGATAGAGTTTGCAAATGTTTATCTCGATTAACGTGAAGCATATGGAGAATAAGCGTTTGTAAAAATAGTTTGTACAAGAGTAGAGAAAGTCATGTGAGTGTAACACATCAGAGTTTTACTTTTCTACTACGTATAGTAAGTAGGGGATTTTCATAACAGAAGTTTTTCAATTGAAGTTTTACAAAGAAAACTAGCAGCTTTAATTTTTTTTTATAGGAAGACCAATCACACATCATCATCTCGAAATTGTGCTCTTTATCATACCTCTTACAGAACTGGCATAAGGATTTTAGTTTTTGAATTATCACGATGTAAACAAGATCCTATTAGGTTTTTATAGAGTATAAGATTGCTGTGTTCTCAACACTGACGTGACACTTGTTTCCCGCGTATCAGCCCACTTCCTCTTTAAGACAACTCATTGGATATCTCAGTAGCTAAAGGCAAAACACAATTAAGTGGGGCGAATTATTCCTACTGAATACTCGTGCAGTCCGAGGGATTTTACTGAGATGTTATACAGAGAGAGCCAAAAAACTACGAACCGGCTGCGCGGTGTTTTTCCTGTCCGCGTCCTCGGCGCTCGCTGCCGCCTGCCGCTATCATAGAAAGGCGCGGATGAAACCATACACATTTTTAAGACTGCTTTTAAAGGCTTTACTTACCAATTTTATGAAAGGAGATGCTTAAACTAGCCACCGTTGTCCATACACTTTTGGCACCTGTTTACGAAACTATCCATCACTCGCCGTAGTTCACTTTGAGAAATGCTGGCAATTTCTTGGCGGATATTTTGTTTTAATTCTTCCAGGGTGCGTGGGTTTGTCTTGTACACTTAATTGCTTAAAAACTTGTTTTAAGTTACCTCAGAGGTAGAAATCGCAGGGGTTAGATCGAGGGACCGAGGGGGCCATAGATCTCTACTAATAATTTGTCCTCAAACGTACTTTCTTCTCATCAAAATATTGGACGTACTATAAGCTGTTGAGCTGTTGTTAAAAAAGGCAAAAATCACGCTCCCTGTCTGTTAATTCTCTAAAAAAGGAGAGGGCAAAACTCTATTGACTTACGTACGGGCGTCAACTGTTGGCTCGAAAAAAAATTGGCCCAATAACTCTTTCTCCGCTCATGGTGCACCAAACACCAATTTTTTCGTCATGAAAGGGTGCTTCATGAACAATGCTAGTAGTTTTAAAAATGTATGATTTCATCCGAGCCTTTCCATGACAGCGGCAGGCGGCAATGAGGTCCGAGGACGCGGACAGGAAAAACACCGCACAGCCGGTTCGTAGTGTTTTGGCTCTCTCTGTACTATAGTATGTTCTTTATCATGTAAAGTTAAAAGGTCTCTATATGACCATGCTGTTAAAGCGATCCAAAATAAATACAATTAGAAAAAATCTGATGTGTTACACTCACATGACTTTCTCTACTCTTGTACAAACCATTTTTACAAACTCTTATTCTCCATCTATTTCATATTAATCAAGATAACCATTTGCATAAACGATCTTTTGACATGCAAAGAGAATTACATTTTACACATAGCGAGCAGTTCTAAAAATATTTGACTATCGCTTAAGGCGTACTATGTTCCCCTTGTTTTGTGTTTGCAAGGGCAATATAGAAATACAGTAGCCTTTAAGCATCGACATATCTCTTAATAGCTGGTTGCTAGGTGCAGCACCATTCCCTTTGCCACAGATTAATACTCTGTGCATATCCAAGACAAAAAATGAATAACAATTTCCCATTTCAGAAAACAAGTATTGAAAAATTTAAGGGAATAACAAGCAATATCTCGAAAATGGTTCACTCAACAAAAAAGTGTATATCACATAAATTGTGTATTTTAACACGATCTACATTTTTTGTGTAGTAAAGTTTGTCTATCTCTTATGGTTTACAAGTTATGCAAAAGTCGTTCACAATGAAGAATACTTTTTGGAGACATTCCCACAAAATTCGAGATATACATTTCATTTGTCATGAAAAAGGTAACCTGGGGTGGGGGATTTCCTTGAAAACCTTCGTGTCGCATCTCTGGAAGATACTGAACCTAAATACCAAGTTTGGTGTTTATCCGACTGTTCGTATCTGAGTTATGCTGTTCACAGACACACACACACACACACACACACACACAACACACACACACACACGGATATGTTTCCAAAAATGCTTTTGGATTCAGCGGGTCTCAAAACATGTATTTCCGGTGAAATCTCGGTATGGAATTTTTGGGTGGAATACAATACTTCCCCTACTTACTATACGTAGTAGAGAAAGTAAAAAAAACAGAATAGGTTTTGTAAGAATAGTTTGTAGAATGGTAAGCAGGGAAAGTCGTGTGAATGAGGAACATAAGATTTTTATTTTAATTTCCGTTACGTTGTTAAAATAATAAATAACAATAGACTGAATGGGGTGCTTTAAGGCAGTTCGTCTATAGAGCATCAGAAGGAAAAACAAGCATGACTGGACAGAATGGACGGACGGATATGCAGGTTTATGAACAGGTGAAATCTTCCGCTCGTGGATCACTTTGATGTTGGGTCGATGAGATGACGTCACAGGCAATCGCTACGGAAGTGCCTACAATTCCCGTTGTGTTGACGAATCTGGAGGGAGGTGCCGACATTTATATTGATTTCCCAATTGTACCTCCGTCCTGAGGGCTTTACGCTCCCCGATTGTAGAAAGGCAACCAATAACATTTGCAACTCTGTGCGTATGGTAGCTTGCCTGTCTCGCATTCGAGATATTCCGATTTGGAATCTCGATTGGGGTGAGTTGCCAACTCAGAAAATGAATGCCAGGTAGCTCTGAGGTCAATCTGAAAACAGTATGTAATCAGAGGACACATACAGTCGAATTAACTATATGAAATACCCTGACTTAACCAGCGAACTGTGTCTGCGGCAACATGTAAGGCACGTAATAAAGAACTTAGGGTCATTTTTTATCCTGAACATTGGACGAATAAAACTCTGGAAACTACTGAGAAAACTGTGAAGACAGCTCAGGAACAGGATTCGGATCAATAAGCTTTTCCCTTGGGTGAATATGCTACTGTTTTTGAAACGAAATTTATGCTATTACACAATGCATACATGAAAACATAAGGAGAGCTTACACTTGTAAACAGACCATTATCAGACAGGCAGGCTGCACTTAAGGCTCTAAGTAGTAAGAAGGTAACCTCAGGACTGGTTTTAAACTGCCTAAACATGCTCAGAAACCTGACAGAACAGAAAGAAGTTCAACTCATCCGGGTACCGGGTCATAGTGGCATAGATGGAAATGAAAAAATCTGATGTGTTACACTCACATACCTTTCTCTACTCTTGTACAAACTATTTTTACAAACGCTTATTCACCATACGCTTCCTGTTAATCGAGATGTTAATCTTATTGCCAATTTTCTTGTAGTTGCAAGGGGAATTGGTAGGCTTTAAGCGATAGTCAAATGTTTTAAGAGCTGGTTGCTATGTGGAGTATTCCATTCTCTTTGCATTACCGGGACAAAAAAAAATGAATAACGAATTCCCATTTGAGAAAAAGTATAAGTATTGGAAAATTTAAGGGAATAACAAGCAATATCTCGAAAATGCTTCACTCAACAAAAAGAATGTATATGACATAAATTGTGTATTTTGACGCGATCTACATTTTTTGTGTAGTAAAAGTTTGTCTATCTCTTATGGTTTACCAGTTATGCGAAAGTCGTTCACAATGAAGAATACTTTTGGAGACATTCCCAGAAAATTCGAGATATACATTTCGTTTGTCATGAAAATATCTTCAACATTTGATATTGTAATCAAATTCGTTAGTGAAATTTTTGAGAAAATTAAAATTTTCGAAAAATGTTCCATGTAAAGGGTAATCTGGGGTGGGGGATTTTCTTGAAAACCTTCGTGTCGCATCTCTGGAAGATACTGAACGTAAATACCAAGTTTGGTGTTTATCCGACTGTTCGTTTCTGAGTTATGCTGTTCACACACACACACACACACGGATATGTTTCCAAAAATGCTTTTTTTGGATTCAGGGGGTCTCAAAACATGTATTTCCGGTGAAATCTCGGTATCGAATTTTTGGGTGGAATAGAATACATCCTCTACTTACTATACGTAGTAGAGAAAGTAAAAACTGATGAACTTGCAAGACAAGCAGTAGCTTCACAGTTTACTGGACTAGAGCTGGTTGTAGGAACATCTCGATGTTTAGTAAGTGGGACTGTTGGGAACAGGTTCAAGCAGAACATCTTAAAACCTGGCTTAAAACTTCAATAAACACACATGGTAAACTATTTATTAGAAAACCATGTAAGAAAGGAGCTGAAAGCTTACTTAAATGTAACAGACTTCAGCTGAGAGGAAGTTTTGCATTCCTCACAGGACATGCTCCTTAACATGCATCTTAACACGATGGGAGTGTTTCAGGATAGCTTAGATTCCAGATTGTGCAAGAAAGAACCTGATACAACATAGCACATTATATGCTGCTGACTCACAGGAGATATATTGCTTTTGGAAAAATGTTTTTAGAACCAGAAGAATTTGAAACATATCTGTTATGAGACTGTATTCCTTGGTAAAGGGTGCAAACATAATGAATTGGCTTTAAAACGATGCAGTAGCACAGTAACCCTAGGTTCGAGTGCGTCCGGAGCTATGACGTAAATCTATATAGTATGAGACAAGACAAGAAACGTGTGAGGGTCGCATTCGGGAGGTCCCGGGTTCGACCCTTGGTTTCTACGGGTCGTAGGTGAAAGCTGGGGTGATTTCTCATCTACCACCGTTCCCTTTCCACTATTTCGCCGTCATTCCATTTCGTTCTCATCTTTCAGGTTGTTTCGAGGTTTTGTGGTGTATGGAAGTGCCGGACAGATGGCGCGGATGCTTTCTCAAAGGAAAGGGAACTCCCCGTAACACTAGAGGGCTGCTTGTTCATGCCCTCTCTAGGCAGCTCCAGCATGGGACGGGTCTTCGAGCTTGGAAATGTAAGGGACTAAGGCCTCCTATGGTTTCTTCATTTCATCCCGTCGTCCTGGGGGTACATATCATGTAGGGGCCCCCGAAACCGGGGCAGAGCACTGCACGCAGGCCAGGCGGTCCAACCTGACACCAGGGAGGGAAGGATGGGGAATAGACCCGAAGGGTGACTAGATCCGTATGCCGACGGGCGCAAGCATGGACGGGGTCGATAACGTTTCCAGATAGAACGCATCCGCCGCCGCAGGGTCCCTGCGCAGGCCACCAACCTTCACAGAGCGCAAGCCACCGCCCAGCCGCAACCCGCCAGGTTCTACAACGCTGAAACAGATGACAAGGAAGATGTTGGGGAAGGGGAATGAAAGTCCTGGTAGAAGATGAACCACCCCAGAATTCGCCTGGCGACCCGGGGAAACCACGAAATACCCATGGGCTAGAGTGGGCGGATGCCGGTGATCGATCCCGGGACCTCCCGAATGCGAGCCAGAGACTGAACCGGTCCCGGGGGTGGTCGCTGCAATAGATCTATGAAGGTCGAAATGCACGAGGTGTTCCCTTCCGTTGAGTAACCAATACCGGTTTTAATCACAGTGGTGAATTAAACCGTTTTATTCCAATATTTCAGTGCTGAAACTAGGGTTCAAGAAATACTAATTAGCACAAACAAATTCGCAACAATTAATAATAATAATAATTGATTCATATTCCACAATGTCTTCTTTAACAATTACAATGATTTGCAAATACTTATATTTTCTGAAAGATATACTAGAACAATAACCTTAATAACTTTCCTTCAAACTGACCTGCAGTGTTTATCATATATAGAAAACCAGACTTTTTATGGATCATTGAATTTACTGCACTCTGATCATCCATTAGAACTTTTCCAGGAAGAAATATTTTCCCCTTTTCCGCACACGTTTTGATTTACACATTCTATCTACTATTTATATCCATTTTATTATTTATTTATATCCAAGTTTATTTATATTTATTTGTCTCTAAGGCAATCAGCATTGGTGCCACCATGCCCCAATCCAGCAACGATAAATCTACTTTATGTATAATTAAAATAATTACTTTTGGTTCACGTTTTAGTCACGGATAAAATATTGTAGCCACACGAGATTAAAATATATTTAAATGATTATTCGCTAACTGGGCAAGCCTCAACATTAAAATAATTTAATTATACCGTAGGTCTCCAAACTACAGACCGCCAATGATATCAATCTGGCCCGCGACAACTAAAGGCTTATTGTTGTATTGATAAGTTGGATAAAAAAACACACAATAATAATAACTCGGTTTTATTTATTTATTTATTTATTTATTTATTTACTGTAGCAGAGCTAATGCTATTTGGCCTTCTCTTCCACTCAATCACCTAGCACAAACCTAAATACAGATGGTATACAGATAATATCTAAAGGAACACAAAACAGAAGTAACACAGATATTAGAGCAACAGTAAAGTTAAGTTAATAAAAAATCTGATGTGTTACACTCACATGACTTTCTCTACTCTTGTACAAACTATTTTTACAAACGCTTATTCTCCATCTACTTCATGTTAATCGAGATAAACATTTGCAGACTCTATCTTATTGCTAATTTTCTTGTAGATGTAAGGGGAATATATATTTACAAGGGCAATTTGGAAATGCAGTAGCCTTTAAGCACATACATATCTCTTAATAGCTGGTTGCTAGGTGCAGCACCATTCCCTTTCCCACAGATTAATACTCTTTGCATATCCAAGACAAAAAAATGAATAACGAATTCCCATTTGGGAAAATAAGTATTGAAAAATTTAAGGGAATAACAAGCAATATCTCGAAAATGGTTCACTCAAAAAAAAAGTATATGACATAAATTGTGTATTTTAACGCAATCTACATTTTTTTGTGAAGTAAAATTTTGTCTATCTCTTAATGTTTACCAATTATGCAAAAGCCGTTCACGATGAAGAATGCTTTTGGAGACACACGGACATGTTTCCAAAAATGCTTTTTTTGGATTCAGGGGGTCTCAAAAGATATTTCCGGTGAAATCTCGGTTTCGAATTTTTGGGTGGAATACAATACTTCCCCTACTTATTATACGTAGTAGAGAAAGTAAAAATATGGCACACATACACTATATATACAATGAAATTGATATTTCTTCTAAGTTACCGATGATTTTTAACTAAAATCTGCAACCTGTGATGAAAAGTATATAAAGTATGACAGCCCCTGACATCTGGTGGAAGTGAATTCTAGGGCCTAACAACCTTTACAGTAAAAGATGACGAGTATAGGGTTGTGGTTCTGTTATTAGGCCGCTCGCCTCCCACCAAGACGTCCGGGGTTCAATTCCAAGGTATCGCATGTGGGGTTTGTGGTGGACGAAGCGGCAGCTGCGCGGGTTTTTTCCGATGTCCCCCCCACCCGCCATTCATTCCACCTATTGCTCCATAATCACTTTTCCTTTCATCCATTTCGTCTTCATTTCATATCTTCTTCTTACTCACCCTCTTACCTCGCTACGGTTTTCTCCGGTTCCGCCCCCTCACCATTCATTCCACCTATGCTCCATAATCACCTTTTCTTTCATCCATTTCGCCTTCATTTCATATCTTCTTCCTCACTCTCTTACCTGGCTACGGGCCGATCTCCCATTCCGGTTTCTTCATTCTCTGATTCAATGTTCATCTGCTCCTTGACAGCTCTCTCACCCTAGGCACGGCTGTAAGTTCTAGGGGTTGTAAGCCCTATTTAAGGACGATAAACCGACTAAATAAGTACACCATAAATTACTATTATCTATGTGCATTGAAAACGAACAACACAATTTATTTCCACAATGCTCTGTAATGGTGCAACCAGCAATGGATCTGTATAGCATCTTGTTAATTAATTTGTTCTTTCACAAAGCCGTGTGTAGGTTAAAGTTAAAAGGTAGAACTAGAGTGAAAAGCACATACCTTTGCTGGGATTTGAACCGCGGATCTGCTCTAACCAGGTGAGCTACCATGGCTACTTGCTGGCACGACATTAAATTCTCCAGTTGACTTATCCTAACTGAAATTCTTACTTGGGATCGAGGCAGACACGCTACCCCAACACCATGGAGGTAAAGGCAAAAGTACTGGCGCACGTAGGCCATCCGGCCACTTGTGCTTGTACCGTGACCTCTGGGAGGTGGATATGAGGGGAAAAATCCGAAAGGCGACCAGACCGGGACGACGACGGGCGCAAGCATGGACGGGGACCTTAATGTTTCCAGATTGAACGCATCCATCGTTGCCCGAGCCCACCCATTGGACCCCGAGCAGTTCCTGAAGAAGCGCCTGCGCGATGGCACCCGGAGGCGGGTCCTAACCGAGCTGTCCCTGGAACATCAGGAAGAATTCTTGTAGATGGAACAGCCGCCGCCCAGCCGCAGCTCGCCGAACACCCGTCGTCTGGTCCTGCAACCTTGAAACAGATGACAAGGAAGATTATGGGTGCAGGAAATGAGGGGCAGGAGAATCGTGGTAGAAGATAAACACTCCAGCATTTGTCTGAACACATGGGTGAGTCTGCGGTCGCCGGAATCGAACCTGGGACCTCCCAAAGGCGAGTCACACACGTTATCGCAGCGCTACCTCGCTCGCTACACCACGGAGGTGGTTTTACTAATAATACGAATTTGTTATATTATCTCAAATTGAACATGTTTCAGCTTAGCCTGCAGTTTTACTTTCTCTACTACCTACGTATAGTAAGTAAAGGAAGTATTGCAGACCACTCAAAAATTTGATACGGAGAATTCACCAAAAATACAGGTTTTGAAAATTTTTAGAAAATTTTTGTGTGTGTGAACAGCTGAAGTCTGTTAAATACTAAACCTGGTATTTTAAGTTCAGCATCTTCATCGAAGATTTTAAAGAAAATTCCTTCCCCCAAACTACCCTCTTCATTATTTTGATTAAAATACCATATGTTTGAGATATTTGCATGGCAAATCAAATGCATAACTTGAATTTTCTGGAAATAGCCTGTGAAGTCCGTTTCATTTTGAATGACTTTTGTAAACCGTAAAATAGATAACCCTTTTCGAGATATGCTTGTTATTTATTTCAAATACCTCCACTAGTCGGCCACGATATGATTGCGGTCGTTGGGAAGAGGAACTAAACAGTTACGGAACAAGTGTACAGGGCATCGGAAGGACAGTCAGGTAAGGAAAACATCCACAGTTCCGAGTTGTATTTACTAGAGGCTTAGGTCTGTAAATGTAGCACTGTTTTCATTGTGCGATTGTACATACACCAATTGCCTTGCCCCTCACTTCCCTCTGGTCCCTGGCCTTGACATTATCCACAAGAACAGTGGTGCCCTTTACTAAGGCAGTCATATCGTGGCCGACTAATAGTTTTCTCAACGCTCTTTAAAACTCAGACTGTCGCTTTACCTACTGTATCCGACAACGAAATGCGTAAATGTGAATTAAGGTTTACCTGGATTAAGGGTACCCATACCTGAAAGTTTTAAAAAGTTCAGGATTTATTTTTATGTCCAAAAATACTTTGAACCTTTAGCTTTAATTATATACAAGCCTTGTGCTCTATAGTCCTTTAAAGCTTCAGCACGTGATCATTTAAATGCCCATGAGCATACTTGCCTGTTGGGCTGTATTTACTTCTAATGCATTTTACTTGACTTTGGTTTTTCTTACGCTTTTGCTCATTAAAAATGTTCCATACAATGAAGTATGTAACCAATCTTTTTTTACTTTCTCTACTACGTATAGTAAGTAGGGGAAGTATTGTATTCCACCCAAAAATTCGATACCGAGATTTCACCGGAAATATATGTTTTGTGACCCCTGAATCCAAAAAATTTTTTTTTGGAAACATGTCCGTGTGTGTGTGTGTGTGTGTGTGTGTGTGTGTGTGTGTGTGTCTGTGTGTCTGTGAACAGTATAACTCAGAAACGAACAGTCGGATAAACACCAAACTTGGTATTTAGGTTCAGTATCTTCCAGAGATGCGACACGAAGGTTTTCAAGAAAATCCCCCCACCCCAGATTACCATTTACATGGAAGATTTTTCGAAAATTTTAATTTTCTCAAAAATGGCTCTAACGATTTTGATTAAAATATCATATGTTTAAGATATTCTTATGACAAATAAAATGCATATCTTGAATTTCCTGGGAATGTCTCCAAAAGTATTCTTCATTGTGAACGACTTTTGCATAACTGGTAAACCATAAGAGATAGACAAAATTTTACTACACAAAAAATGTAGATCGCGTTAAAATACACAATTTATGTCATACACATTTTTGTTGTTGAATGAACCATTTTCGAGATACTGCTTGTTATTCCCTTAAATTTTTCAATATTTTCTCAAATGGGAATTCGTTATTCATTTTTTTGTCTTGTATATGCAAAGAGTATTAATCTGTGGGAAAGGTAATGGTGCTGCACCTAGCAACCAGCTATTAAGAGATATGTATGTGCTTAAAGGCTACTGTATTTCCATTGTAAATATATATTCCCCTTACATCTACAAGAAAATTAGCAATAAGATAGACTCTGCAAATGTTTACCTCGTTAACATGAAGTAGATGGAGAATAAGCGTTTGTATAAATAGCTTGTATAAGAGTAGAGAAAGTCATGTGAGTGTAACACATCAGATATTTTTTATGTCCTGGTAATGCAAAGAGAATGGAATACTCCACATAACAACCAGCCTTAAAATATTTGACTATCGCTTAAAGCATTCCCGTTGCATCTACAAGAAAATTACCAATAAGACTGACATCTCGATTAACATGAAGTAGATGGAGAATAAGCGTTTGTAAAAATAGTTTGTACAAGAGTAGAGAAAGGCATGTGAGTGTAACACATCAGATTTTTATCATTACTCTATTTTACATCGCTTTGACTACAAGGTCGATCGCGACGGATGGGTTAGTGGATAAGTCTTAGATCGATGTGTGGCGGACAGTTAGCCTTCTAGGTCTCTTCTCTCTAGCCACTCGTCACGTGTCCACAGAGACCTTCTGATTCGTGCCGTGCAGATGGCATTAGAGTGCCTTCCAGTCTGCCTGCTTTCATTGTCCGTGAATAGATGGCACAGCATTCGTTATTACCACCTATTTTTCATTTTTATAATTGTTTTAGACTTAAAGTGGAGCTTTGGGTTGTGTTATTAGATATTCAATCCAGTGTTTACCTTGATGGCTGAAGGAAATCACGAAGAAATTTCAGCCAGATTGGTCGGCCCACGGGATTTGAACCCAGGACCTGCCCAGGACGTTACCGCCTGAGCCATCCCGCTTGTTTAACCAATCTTGTTCAGATTTTAGCAGAACCTCAGACAGAATGAACTTGAAAAACAGGCATATGGATTTTGCTACACGTTTAATTTGCTTAAGATGTGATACGATGTAATATTTAAACATTAAATTTTTTTTCTGAAACAAACAGAAAATTGAAAAAATGCCTATGTGCCAGTTTTGTGTATTAGTATTTGAATAATGTAGTAGCGTTGTTAATTTTTCAAAATTACGATTTCTGCATCGTGTGCAACACTTGATTAGTTAACGTAATAAAAGTAAAATATAATTTCTTTCTCAGAAACTATTAAACATACCTGCATGAAATTTAAAACACTATTATAATTGTGGTAGTGCTGCATGTGACAAAATTTTGAAAGCAGATCAAAATTGCAAGGTTTAGAAATTTCACTTCTGGTTGCCTTAAAATTCACTATGTCAACCCTTTCGATATGCACTATAACCGAGTGAAGTGCCACCCGGTGCGATTTCCATTCGGGAAGTCCTGGGTTCGATTCCCGGTGATGGCCCACTCTGAGCCATGGGTTTTTCATGGTTTCCCCGGGTCGGTAGGCGAATGCTCATTTACCACGATTTCCTTTCCATCGTTTCCTTTACATTCCGTTTCCTTTTCATCTTTTAAGAGTGCTTCTAGGTTTCGTGGTGTATGGCGGTGCCAGACAGATGGCGCGGATGCTTTCTGAAAGTAAAGAGAACTCCCCGTGGGCACTAGAGGGCCGCTTGGTGGACGGGTTGTTGATATCCCTCTCTAGACAGCTCGTGCAATGGGGCGGGTCTTGGAACTGTCTCCTTGGCCTGTCTGCCTGCGGCCTGTAGACTCCTGTGGTTCCTTCACTTCATCCCTTCCACCTGTGGGATGGTTGCTGCAATATGTATCTTGTAGGTTGCAGTGCGCGAGGTATCCCTCCCGTTATGTAACCTATACCTATTATGTACTATATCACGTCGAGAATAATTTTTTGCGTTCCACTACTGTCCTTTATTGGAAATTACAAGCGCTGAAGGACACATTCTTGTATCATGCATAATAATATTATTATTATTATTATTATTATTATTATTATTATTATTATTTATATCATCATCATGGCCCGGAATTTGGTGGCCAAAATGTTTGAAAAGTTAGCCTAAATGGCTTTTAAATTTTTAAAAAATGGTATAATAATTATAACAATGGTCTAAAACCGACTAGCTGTTATATCTATGTATAAACTGATATAGATGTGGATATAACTGTTATATAAGCAGGAAAAGTACATAGAATAGTAATAACAATGAGATAATTTAAATATTAATATAGGTATAAAGGGTTATTCAAAAAGAAGGAACTGATTTTAAATATTCATTTTTAATGAACGACAATAGATAGCGACACATACTACACATCATTGAATAGAGGAAGGTTCAAAGCTTTAAGCTCCACCTATTAGTTCCATTCAGTGTCTACAGTGGCGCTGTGTTGTTTACGAGAAAATGGCGACGCCACACAAAAAGTTGTTTTGTGTGCTGCAGTATGCAGAGAGTGAATCCATTGTTTCCTTGCAGCGTCCATTTCGTTGTAAGTTCAACAAAGAACCACCTCGTCATAAAAAAATTACAATTGATACAATAAATTCGTAGAAGATGGTTGCGTATGCAAACGAAAGAGCACTGGTCGTCCTCGCATAACAAATGGTGCTCATTTTGAACACATAAAATAATATTTTGACTTTCCTCTATTCAGTGATGTATCGCATGCATCGCCATCTATTGTCGTTCATTAGAAAATACATATTTGTTCCATGCTGTTTGAATCTAAACGGAAAATTAAGAAAAACATTTTTTGAAGCAGGTCTTAAAAAACGTAGCGTTAACTCTTGAGTTCTCAGATTATACAAACTTTATTGGGAATGAAGAGGACTTCACAGTTTTTGGCAGGATATATAGATAAAGACAATAGTAACCTAACTCTACGCACTTATTAACATGAAAAGCGAAAACTAGCCTGTCTCATCCCTGGTTTCGGACATAAATTCATAACTGTGAAGATACATGACCCCCTGAAAGTAGGCATCGTCCAGCTAAAAACCCTTTCCAGACTAGCTATTAAATAGGAATGTTTTTCTTTTCTTCTTTCTTTCAAGAATGCGAGTTTAGGATGCACAAAGTTACTCTTATTTTCCAATTAAAGTAATATTAATAATAAAAATCCCGTGGCGCTACAGACCATGAAGTACATAGACCAGCCAACCCAACTGCCGGCCTCACGCCCACGTACCACGGCAGAGGTGGGTGATCATCTAAACGATACAGGGAGTTGTTGTAGCCAGTATCTCGCTTCCCCAGACAAAACGTTGGCCTTCATTGCCGGAATCGCTGCCTATCGCAGCTTCTCATTTTCCTCACGATGCTGGGTGGGCATCAGTCGTATATCCGGGACTTAAAATCCGCAACCCCGTGGATGGGATCGATCCCGGACGCATTTTATGGCCGGGAACCAGAGCTCCACGCTCTAGCCCACAGCGGCACGGTGTAGGACTATTTCTCAGTTGAATAGTGAAATTCATGATGTTTGAATTTCTTTTTAAAAAAAGTTTTAGTTCCATTTATACCCCTCCTTTAACTACATTGGTCTTATCGGCGGCCTTTCCTTTGTAACTTATTGGCTATTGGCAATGGTGTTAACTCGTATTCTCTTGTCGTTGCTTTTCTTGCACTTTTTGGGTTTTAACCATTAGATCACACACACACACACACACACACACACACACACACACACAAACATTCACATTCTCATTTATACTTCCAGACTCTAGGGAGGATAGGGAATAATATGGGCTGTAAATTAAAGAAAAATTACCATCGCCAGCCGGGAATCGAACCCGGGACCCCTCGCCAGGAGGCAGGTGCTGTAACAACTGAGCTACGGGGCCAGCGCGTTTAAAAATTTATCTATATGTAAAATGTCAATAATATGTCTTTGTATAGTGAGTGTAAATGAAAGAAAATGAACTAAATAGTGATACAAAGTGGATAAAAATGATAAAATAACAACCAAAGATTGAAAAAAGACCTAAAAATAGAGAACGACAAAAATTGAGCTCATAGATATGGATTTTCATAACTTGGGACCCATAAAGAGGCTTTATGTACACGTTGGAAAAATTGAGTTTTATTTATGGACGCTCTTTAACTACTATGGTTCTTAGCGTCTCATTTTATATTGGGCGTGAAAGACGGTAATTCTGCTCAGAAGCCTCTTTGTCAGACTTGAGGTTCTTTTACGTGCCGTAAATCTACGACCACCGGTTTTGCTTCCCTTCTGAAGGAAGCTATGCTAAGGATTTTTACGCCCGAAAAAATACATCGTTCTCCGCCTGGTTTGAACCCGCGACCTCGGGAATTAGAAGCTAGCATGGTAACCACTACACCACGGAGGACGATGTATGTACGTTGGTAACGCCTATGATGCAATAATTAAAGATGGCGTCATCAGAATCCGAGCTACTATTTATTAATTATTATAATATGACGCCTAAACCCTGAAAGCAACATTTGCCACCAGAGCAAAACATTGCACTTTAGATCGTGAGCAAGCTGAAGTAGGTATCTTTACTGTATGTTATGCTAACAACCGCGCATTTGGTAACGTCATTGAAAGTTCGGGATTCCAAAGCTATAGTCTCATTCAAAAAGTAGTTACCTTTTTTCTCTCTCGGGTTCTTTTTATTCAGAGGTCTCTCGGAACAAATTGTACCGCTAGCATTTGAAAAAGTATTCTTTTATAACACACTATGGTCGCACAATGCCCCAAAATAGAATGAATAAGAGGAGAAATAAAAGAAGTATCGGAATTCGATGTTTCTCTTCCTCTCACTTTATCGTACACCTCCGGTCGTTGGCGGCGGGCGTGTTGGTAAAGTCGGAGACGGCCGAAATTGACCGAGCGGGGCCGAAAACAGAGGACTAGACACCAGATTCAAGACTTGCTTGTGACACATCGCGAGGTGAATTCGCTGAGTGACGTGGAAACGGCACCGATTTCGTTGTTGCGACAGCTGTAATACACATAAAAGCTGCTCGGGTGTGTGATTTTCTGTTTAAAATAAAACCGGAAACGTGCAATAAGCATAGAGAAGTTAACTGCATAAGGTTCGAGTATTGTTAGTGGCGTCATGTGAGTAAAGAACGAAAAATCTGTTCACAAGAGTACAAAAAAAGTGTGTTGTTGCGGCAGCTCGTTTGTCAATTCAGTGATACAGAGTGTCAAGTGGAGTTCGAATGAAATTAATAAAAGGATGAAAATATTGTGTTGTGAAAAGTGTGATATTAGTGTGAATCATAAACAGTGTACGTGTATATAAACTAAGCAGAAGCGGGAAGAAAACACTTTTCCAAACTGGATGCGCACACGGAAATACCTCTTTTGGTGAATTCATCCAGAAAAGATGAAAGGTGAGTAGAATGGGACTTTTGGGGCCGAAGTAGATTCACGTTTAAGTGATTTCTTATGCCGTAATCTCAAATTTTTAATTAAAATGCATTCATATGACTTTCTCAACCCACTCGTTTGTTGTGTAGGTATCTCTTCTGCAATCTATTGTAACAAACTTATTTTTTTCCGTATATTTTAGGTTAAGGTTGATAGACGTTTGCAGAAATGGTTTGTTTATACGTTTCGTTGTAGGCACATAGGGGACGCAGGAGACGATAGTCAAATGTTTTAAATATGCTGGTCTTGAAATTCCATATTCTTTTTATGATATCGCGAGAAACAACTGAATTGCGACAACTCCTTAAAACATCGCAAAATTATGTAAAAATGCAAATTTGTAACAAGGATATCTCGGATCTGAGGCCACAAAACAAGATATTTTAAATAAATTGTGTGTTTTAAGATCTATACTTTTGCTACAGTAAATTTTTTGTCTAACCGAGCGAGGTAGCCGTAACGTGTGACTCGCATACGGGAGGTCCAGGGTTCAAATCCCCGGGGACGACCAATCTGACCGTAGATTTTTTTGCAGTTTTCAGGCCATTTAACTCACTTTTTGTGGGGTTCGTAAACGGAAGTTTGGCCATTTCATTTCCTTCTTCATCGCCAAACAATGCATTGGGCTGATCACCCATCCTGGATATTCTATGATACAGAGTTTCTTGCCCCTCGCCAGGCCACTGACCCAAGGCATTGGCACGTAAGACCATAGGGGTGTAAGCCCTCCAAAGAGGTTTACACGTTATGAAAAGTTCGTTCCGAATGAACACAGCAAATTCCTAGAAAACTCAAGATACATATTTTATTTGTTATATAAATATATTATATTTTAATCAAAATCGTTAGTTTTGTGGGGCGATAACAAAATATTTTTCCATCTAAAGGGTTGTTTTCATGAAAATCTCCGTGTCACATCTTTGGAACATACCAAGTTTAGTATTTATGTGACATTTATTTTTATTCTGGGTGCATCAAAACATATATTTCCGGAAATCTCGACATCGAGTTTTTGGTAGGTGGCAGAAAAGGTATTATGATTTTGTAGGAATGGTTTATATAGAAATTATGTAAGAATAAACGATAGTGGGCACAGAAAGTCATGTGAATGTAGATTTTAGTACTGCTTTTGGAAACATTTACGAGCAGATGATGATGATAATGGAGGAGGGAGAGTAAGGGATAATTCAACTGTAACCACGAAGTTACTACTGGTAGCTGAGTAAATAATTAATAGGTATATTGTTTCAAGTAGTGGTAAACAGTCGGTTGATATTTTTACTTTCTCTACTACGTAGAGTAAGTAGTATAGTAATTCGATACCGACATTTCATCGGAAATATATGTTTTGAGACCCCCTGAATCCAAAAGAAGCATTTTTGGAAACATGTCTGTGTCTGTGTCTGTGAACAGCATAACTCAGAAACGAACAGTCGGATAAACACCAAACTTGGTACTTAGGTTCAGTATCTTCCAGAAATGCGACACGAAGGTTTTCAAGAAAATCCCCCTCCCCAGATCACCCTTTACATGGAACATTTTTCGAAAATTTTAATTTTCTCACAAATGGCTCTAACGATTTTGATTAAAATATCATATGTTTAAGATATTTTCATGACAAATAAAATGTATATCTTGAATTTTCTGGGAATGTCTCCAAAAGTATTCTACATTGTGAACGACTTTTGCATAACTGGTAAACCATAAGAGATAGACAAAATTTTACTACACAAAAAATGTAGATCGCGTTAAAATACACAATTTATGTCATATTTTGTTGAAAATCTTCGGAAGATACTGAACTTAAATACCAAGTTTGGTACATATCTGACTTTTCGTTTTTGAGTTACGTTATTCACACACACACACACACACACACACACACACTACACATGGATATATTATCAATAATGCTTTATTTGGATTCAGGGCGACTTGAAACTGAAGTCTCGATATCGAATTTTTGGTCGGAATGCAATACCTCCCCTACTTACTATACATTATAGTAGAGAAAGTAAAACTGAAAATTTAAATTTTGAAAACGTCTGAAGGTAAAAAATAAGACTTAAATTTTTTTTACTAATAATTTGTATTTTTTAAACTCCTTTTAAATTAATATTTATTTCGTAAACTTACAATGTGTTTAATTTTTTTTTACAACACAAGTTTGCCAGGGGTATATCACAGGATATTGACATATTTTTACAGTATTTGACTTTAAAGATTATTACTCTTGAAGTGACCGAAAGATGTTGCTGATATAGTTCATAACTCGAACACTGTTGATGTTCTTCAGCACTAGAGGCAGAGGTTGTGAGGTTAACATTTGGCGATCCCTTGAATATATTGGGCATTCTGTCATCAAATGACGAGCTGTCTATGGCGGCATTTCCGGGAGTTACATAGGGGATGATGTTGCTTTGTTTATCTTGTAGAGATATGAACGAAAACCACCTAAATTTGTCAGTAATTTTGTAAGTATGTAATTGTGTCCTGCAGATAATGAGAGCCGATGGTGGGGGCAAATAGTTCTGTTTGGGATGCTATTTCTGAGTTGACATTATGCCGCGGTCCAAATAGTTTATTATATTTCAGTAGTAGTCCTTTTAAAATAAATAAAAAATAAAATAAGAGTTTAAGTGCTTGAGGTAGCTTTATTTTTTACGTCACGTAATTTCTTTCAATTTCTTTGGACCCTCTCTCCACCATGAACTAAACGTTGCTAAAACGTTGTTTAACAGTAAGTGTAATAAAATTGAAACATTTCAATTTTTTTTACCAAATTTCACCTGCCTTAAACACGTGTCAACATAACAGTCATGAAGCATAGTATGGTTGACTCAGGAGAATGATGTGTATGGGCATAAGTATATTGTTTTGCATGTGTGTAGGTTTATTTATTGAAAGTATGATCATAATTGAAATGTTTGATGCGGTAATATAAAGTATTAGTGATGCTATTTCATGTAAGATTTATTGTTCCGGTAAAGAAAGAATAAATACCTTTTGTAATAGGGTGTAAAACAATAGAGCGAGAGGAAGAACAATACAGCGCTGTTTCAGGTTCCCTTACGTCAATCACAAGGTCATAGCTAAACTCCTTAGTCAACCACAGTATCCACTGTGTGTGTATTAGTTTGATCACAAGAAATTATTTCGCTTTAGAAAAACTTTAAAATCAAAATTACATTGAAAAAGCATATCATATTTTCTGATATGCATTTGGTTAATTTACTTACAAATATTGTATCTTTATCAACAAAAATTTCAAAATGTTTCTTCAGTAGTTTTGGACCCTCACCACCATGTCAGAGTGGACAGTATATTTGTGTTCTTCGTTTCTCGTTAAAGCGCGTTTATTGCCATAAAGTGTTAAGAAAATAGCAAATTTAACTTTTTGATTCAACAATTTAAAGCTCGGTTCACGGTTTAAAACAGGTAAGGAACACGGTAGGCATGATATCCTTCACTGTTGCGTATAAAAACTTAAAATTGTAATAATTCATACTTTTGTCTCGCTAATGTAATGTTGCAATAATAAAACCACATGTTTTCGCGTTGAATAACAGACCGCTGCAAGTCTTTTCGGGTAGCAATTGTCTTGAGTTAGGTAATCGTGTAAACAAGCATCCACAATCTTTCACGTAAAAGGCTTTTCATACAAGATTCTTTTGCAGCAATGTAAAAAATAAAAGTAGAAAGGAAATAAACATCTAATATTAAGCTAACACTATACCAGTCCCGCTAACCCTTCCCGTTTCTCTCAGACCTTGATGTAATATAAACGCTACCTAATTTAACGCTCCTCACCTCATTCTACCCCATCAAGCCCTCTCTGGCACTAAACAGTATTAGATAAAGGCACATGACCTTAATCTAACATGTTTTCACTTCAGTGTGCAGAGCAGGGATGTCCAACCTTACAGAGATGAAGGGAGTTTCCCTCCCCATTCGTGCTACCAAGGCCTGAAACTTGGTTTAGCTTGTCAGTCTGTTCGAATATAGTAGGTGGGGTGAACTATGAACTTTGAACTTTAGCTCTTAAGAGAATAGGTTGGGCTTCACTGTGCTAGAGAATAAATTCAAGCACCACCTCGAAAAAATTTATATTTGAAAATATATTCATCGAGATATCTCAGGTACAGCGCCTTTTTCTGACCATATTTTGGAATATTCGACCATAGTTTTCCCCATTTGCGCCTTCTGTCAACAGAGAACCACCATATTCATGCAATGAAACGAAAAATTAAATGAAGACGCATTCATAAAGCTAACCCCAGAAATAATCCTTTTTGGAGGTTTCATATTTTAAACTGTTTTAATAATTAATTTCTTTTTACCTCCTACCAAAAAATATATTTGAGAATGAACCTACAGAAGCCCTTAGAAATGTATTATGGTTAATGCAGTAAGAGGGCAATGCTTTATAAATATTTTTACTTTCTTTTTTTTTACAAAAAACTAATTCAAATATTTGTTAACTGTTCCTTAAATACCTTGTAATTTAGAGAATGAAAATGTATTTATTACACACTTTAAAAGAAGATGCGAATAGTTAAAAAGCATGCCAGCCAACCGCCCCTTTTAAGACACTTTCTCATATACGAAATAACTCGCTAAATGTTAAGAAAGTACTCCAATTTGTTACTATGTGCATGAGCAGAAGAAATTTGAGGCAGTATTTTTAACACTTGAATAATTTCAATTAGATAATATGTAATTTCAATAACATCCCGCCTTGAAGCAAATTGTATGTAATAATTTTAAAAAAATGTATGTAACAGTCACTGCATATGCTTATAATGTTGTAAACATGTTTAAAAATTTTATGTGAATGCATTACGTAAGTTAATAGTGTAAGAACTGTGATGATAATAAGTTTAACGTTGCTAACAATGAGGTAACCTTGAGGCAATAATGAGTTTGAGAGTTTAAATGTTACTAGTCATGATTAGAGCAACGATAATGTAAATTTTGTGACACTTTAAAATTAGCCAATCAACAGCCAGAAAAAGCTTTAGTAAAATGCAGGTATTCTATTGGACTAGGATTAGCCAATCAGAGACTAGAAATACAGAAGCTTACAGGTTTGGACGGTTGAAATATGCTCAGTAGCTGGCAGACCTTTGTAGTGACAGGATGGAAGATGTGTTCTCTAAATAAATATTACGTATTCGTGTGTAACGAAAATTATGTATACGCGATAAGAAAGTGCACGTATTATATTAAAGAATCTCACAGCTCATTGATATCAGTGTAGTGCTATTTAATTTGTGTCAAGGATTAATAAAAAGAAGTGAATTAAAACTTAAAATCTGTGTAAGCCTACATTCTTGTCGCACCACGCCCTGATTAAAAAAAACATGTCTCTAAAGTAATACTGACGCAACCGAGTCAAATATAAACATAAATACTACCTATAGAAGCAGTTTAATAACAAAGTTAATAAACATTTTTAAACTTGGAGCGTAACAAGAAAAATACATCTTCAAAAATCGGCTTCTCATACGTAGCAGCTTATTACGTAACAAACAATCTATTTGAAATTAACGACCAAAGCGTGGTGCAAACTCCTACGTAATTATCCACAAACTCCTAAAGACAATAACTACTTCAAGTTGGCTTTCCAAGCGTGAGGCTAATAAATAATTTACGTAAACAATGCTACTACTTTAAGTTGGCGCCAAACGTGAGGCTAAATAAATTACATAAATCATCACCTACTTCAAAGTGCCAGTGCATGAGTATTAGCCAAATCTGCGAAAATAGCGATATTTTTAGTTGTTGGTCTTAGAAACACACACGTTACCTACCGAGTCTATCCCACCAAATAGTGTCATAATTCTTCATTGGGATTTGACCTCACAGATTTTTCGGCTACGCTCGCTTGTCGCTATTCAGCGCAACTTCTTCACTCCTTTACTTATAAAAAACATTGTTCGACTACGCTTTGTGATTTAGGGCTCTCTATCAGTTATTCCCGTAAGGCTCACTGTGTTTTTCGTTCAGACATTGGCGGTTTTTCCGTATGAACAGCAGAGACACAAAGTGGCGTTTGTTGACAATTTAAAATATTTTTTAAAAAGATGACAGTGCTCTGTGCATTTAAAAATCTGATGTGTTACACTCACATGACTTTCTCTACTCTTGTACAAACTATTTTTACAAACGCTTATTCTCCATATGCTTCATGTTAATCGAGATGTTAATCTTATTGCTAATTTTCTTGTAGGTGCAAGGGGAATTGCTAGGCTTTAAGCGATAGTCAAATATTTTAAGAGCTGGTTGCTATGCGGAGTATTCCATTCTCTTTGCATTACCAGGACAAAAAAAATGAATAACGAATTTCCATTTCAGAAAAAGTATAAGTATTGGAAAATTTAAGGGAATAACAACAATATCTCGAAAATGGGTCACTCAACAAAAAACATGTATATGGCATAAATTGTGTATTTTAACACGTTCTACATTTTTTGTGTAGTAAAAGTTTGTCTATGTCTTATGGTTTACCAGATATGCAAAAGTCGTTCACAATGAAGAATACTTTTGGAGACATTCCCAGAAAATTCGAGATATACATTTCATTTGTCATAAAAATATCTTATACATATGATATATTAATCAAAATCGTTAGAGCCATTTATGAGAAAATTACAATTTTCGAAAAATGTTCCATGTAAAGGGTAATCTGGGGTGGGGAATTTTCTTGAAAACCTTCGTGTCGCATCTCTGGAAGATACTGAACCTAAATATCAAGCTTGGTGTTATCCGACTGTTCGTTTCTGAGTTATGCTGTTCACAGACACACACATACGCACAGATATGTTTCTAAAAATGCTTTTTTTTGGATTCAGGGGGTCTCAAAACATGTATTTCCGGTGAAATCTCGGTATCGAATTTTTGTGTGGAATACAATACTTCCCCTACTTACTATACGTAGTAGAGAAAGTAATAAGTACGACTGAATTCTATGCACCATTTCAGAAAATAATTCATAACTTTGGAACCGTTGTCTCTAGAAAGCCGGTATTTAGCATGTTTGTTTAGCTTAATGCATTGGTATATTAATGATGCTGTTATTTCATTTAATATGGGAGACAGGCAGAGTGTGAAAATTGGAAAGAACATAATGATCATATTAAGTGACTTGGGTCACATAAGAAATGTTATGGCAGAAGTTGATTGCAGAATATATTTAAAGCAGTCAGATACAACTCAGGAAGATTATGATTAATGCGAAGGCAGATATTAATTTCTATGTAATTTGCAATATCAAGTTTTTAAACATTTTTCACTTTAAATGGTGTTTTCTCAAACCTACATTTTTTGTAATAAATGTCCCTTTTTCTCTGGAACTATAAATTATAGAAGGGTGAAATTTTAAGGAAATGCATACCTGAAAATTCATAAATCCACAGTTTTCTTCTGATTGTTTTGACTTTTGTACCATATACCTACTCAGAGCATAAAACATAGTGAACACAGAAGTTTAACGCGCTATGTCACACTGTTATTAAGATATTAATAATTTCATTCAGAATTAATCACTTTTTATACGGTTATATGAAATGCTCTATGTACCCTACAGTTTATCGTACCAGTCCGGAATTTTTAATTTGAACTTTGTATACAAACATAAATAAATTGTGCAGGTATTTCTTAATTTTAATTACTTTAAGAAAATATATTTTTGTTTGTATACATGTTATTGAATTGTTCAATTTTTCAGTTATGGAAAATAATTTCAGCATGGTTTTTAAGTCCATAATTCCTGAAGCCATCCTGAAAATTTCAACCTCATATGTTGCAAACTGTGGTCCGAGAGTTGAAAAATGCTGAGAAAAAGGAATGGAGAAACATTTGGTTTAAAGTTCAACCCTGTGTTTTACTAAATTGTACAGGACCAATTAAATAGTCCTTTGTGGCTTTAAATTTATTCATATTAAAATAAAAAAACATCTTCAAAGAGACATTTTAGCTAGTAGGTGGGTGGCTTATCTCAGGTAAAGCTTTAGCTTGTGGGAGTGGTACACAGTATGCTGAACTCGTGCTGCGTGTGACGCATACAGTGGAAAACAGCTAACAGACTTTCCTCTGTAACACGTCCTTACTAGCCTCATACCAAGTAAACACCACCTCCTTCCAGTATATAAACCCTACCTACTCGGAAAGGCACTCCCACCTACTAGCTAAAACGTTGTTGAACACAGTAAGTGCAATAAAAATATAAAAAATAGAAACTTTTCATATTTTTTTTACCAAATTTCACCAATGTATTGCTTTAAACACATGTCAACATAACAGTCATGAAATGCACTGTGGTTGACTCAGGAGAATGATGTGTATGCTCATAATTTTATTGTTTTACACGTATGTAGGTTTACTTATTGAAAGTATGATCACAATTGTTTTGTTTGATGCCGTAATATAATGTATTACTCATGCTACTTATTATTGCTCCGGGAAAGAAAGGATAAATACCTTTGAAACAGGGTTTAAAACAGCAGCACTGACTCAGGTTCGCTTACGTCAACCACAAGGTCATAGCTAAACTCTTGAATCAAACACAGTACGCACTTTGAACCGTATGTGTGTATTAGTTTGTACACAAAAAAATTATTTCGCTTAAAAATAACTTTAAAAATCAAAATTATTTTGTAAAACATATCTTATTTTCTGATATGCGTTTGGTCAATTTACTTACAAATATTGTATCTTTATCCAGTAAAAAGTTCTAAATGTTATCTTAAGTAGTTTTTGAGATATCGGGTCTTTAAATACGCTAATTGAACATTGGCAGTATAGGGTCGTTAACTTACCCTTTAGCAACTACTTTGCTCTCTAAAAGCCTTTCTTAAAATCAATAATAACACTACAAAACCCACTGCCACTACTCTTCATCGGGTATTGCCCACAAACAGAAGACAATGGGGCACCACCAGTTGCTAGGAAACACGGGAGAGCTTGCTCGGCAAATCACCTTTCTTTTAGAACCATCAAAAGTGTGCTTCCTTCAACAGGAAACGAGTTTCAGTACAACCAAAAATTTGATCCAGAACCTTTTACAAAGGTAGAGTAACTTCAGCTATAATCACAGCCTATGCTATATTGTGAAAAACTTGTGTTACATTTACATGTCTTATCTGCTCACTCTTCTTAAAGCATATTCCTGTATCTACTTGTTTATAAAGGATAACTTTTATTATACTTTTATTGTGGATATTGTTATAAGGTATAATAAGCATAGGCTAAAGCGATAATCGGTCTTTTTGCTTTTTCTACTCGTGTAGTAAGTAGGGGAAGTATTGCATTCCACCAAAAAAATCGATACCGAGATTTCACCGGAAATACATCTCTTGAGACCCCCTGAATCCAAAAAAAAAAAAAAAAAAAAAACATTTTTGGAAACATGTCCGTGTGTATGTGCCTGTGAACAGCATAACTCAGAAACGAACAGTCGGATAAACACCAAACTTGGTATTTAGGTTCAGTACCTTCCAGAGATGCGACACAAAGGTTTTCAAGAAAATCCCCCACCCCAGATTACCCTTTACATGGAACATTTTTCGGAAATTTTAATTTTCTCAAAAACTCTCTAACAATTTTGATTAAAATATCATATGTTTAAGATATTTTCATGACAACTGAAATGTATATGTCGAATTTTCTGAGAATGTCTCCAAAAGTATTCTTCATTGTAAACGATTTTTGCATAACTGGTAAACCATAAGAGAGACAAAATTTTACTACACACAAAATGTAGAGCGCGTTAAAATACACAATTTATGTCGTACATTTTTTTGTTGTTGAGTGAGCCATTTTCGAGATATTGCTTGTTATTCCCTTAAATTTTCCAATACTTATACTTTTTCTCAAATGGGAATTCGTTATTCTTTTTTTTTTTGTCCTGGTAATGCAAAGAGAATGAAATACTCCACATAGCAACCAGCTCTTAAAATATTTTACTATCGCTTAAAGCCTACCAATTCCCCTTGCATCTACAAGAAAATTAGCAATAAGATTAACATCTCGATTAACATGAAGCATGTGGAGAATAAGCGTTTGTAACAATAGTTTGTAGAAGAGTAGAGAAAGTCATGTGAGTGTAACACATCAGATTTTGTATCTTGATAATGCCACAGGATATAATATAACCCTATTGCTAGTTAAGGCTAATGTAAAATAATAATAATAATAATAATAATTTCTTTGCTTCCCATTTTTGTAATTATATTTTGTGCTGAAAACTTTCTTTTAAAGGATAACCTATCCATATTACGTGACCCGAGTTTGCCTTGCGTAAACTCAAATTAACAGATGGAAGGGAACAACAAATATTTCCATGCGCTGTATTATCTCACGTCTTAAGTTCTGATTGGTTTCTGCTGGTTTCATAAATCTTGGTCACCGGAGTAGGTAATGTAATGGCTGAGTGAGTCGTCAAGCCAGGCTGTTGCAGAAACGTGATTTAGTGCGTCAGCTAAATAGCCGATACACTAAGGTATGATTTAACGCAGCAGGTCACCTCGGTACCTCTACTCCTTTTCCTATTGTTTTGCTTGTTTTTCATTTACACACAAGAGTCTATGGGGCGTCTCATCTCCTTTCATTCGTTATACAGCATAAATTTAAACGCAACAACTTCCAATAATGCAAAACTTAAAACATTAAAATCATCGAAGGTTTATCTCAATGCATTAGACATACTTCGAGACCCCGAATATCGAGGTCCCATCCTTTGCAATAATATAGGGTTGTCTCATAAATTCGTTCGCTTTTCGTTACGTTTCAATCACTAAGAACGCCTGGGAACACACCTCACCCGCAGCGCAGCTACGACAGCGTAGTTGCCGAACTTTAAACACAAGGTCGTTCAATAGATAAATCACTACGGCAGTTAGGTTTTGTAAACAAACTATTTATTTCCTGCAGTATACACCATTATTGTCGACAATATATTGCCATGTTACTGGCTACAGTAGCACGAGCTAAATTGAGCTCCAATGCCAACACCTGAACTGTAATTCGTGGATTGTTGGCTATAGTTTCATAATTTTTTTCCACGTCCGTAACCATTGGCCGTCCAGACCGAGGTTTGTCGTTTAGGGAGAAATTCCGAGCTCGAAATCAACAAACCACTTTTGACATCCTCGCTTCGTTACTGCATTTTCCCCGTAGACAGCACAAATTTTCAGCCGGCATTGTGAGGCGATTTGCCCTTACGATAGTAAAACAGCATAAGATGTCGGAAATGTTCCTGTTTGCTTTCCATAGTTTCTAAACACAAGTTCACGCCGTTCTATCCAACGTCAGTCACAAATACACACTGACATATCCAATAGTGAGTCTGGTTGTTGTTCTCTAGGTAGTAGGGGTGGTTAGGCAATTAGGATAACTTGAGTTATCAGGGTTTTCAGGTATTATAGATGGAACTTGCGAGCAAAACGAACGAACTTATGAGACCTGCCAATAGTTGAACAACAGATGAAATATGCTGTATGTAAAACCCTTCATAAATTAAAGTTTATGATGCAATAATACATCATCATACCATGCTCTCAAAGAGTACTGGCCACATTTTTACAGTTAGGGGGATGATTGCCCTCTCTGAATGCCTTGTGACCTAACTTAGTCTGTGAAGGCTCTGAAATACTGGTTCACGAAATAAGGTATATCACGGTATTACGTATGTTTATCCTATGTGTTTATTAGGGTATAAAGGTATGTTTTAAGAACATAAATTACTATTGAGAAGGCAACGTTACACAAAACCCTAATACTGCCACCAGGCGATTTGGTATATTCTGTATGTTACTACGGTGCATAAAATCCATGCTTAAGAAGAACCCTTGGTCGCCGTGGCTTCACTGCTTATACGTTCTCACTCTTCGCTTACTGGAAATGCCCGGAGGAACATTCTATGCTGTCGGGTTAACTGTTACTTGTAGCTGAAGTGAGTTGAATGCCCTTATCTGGGCTAAGTTTCTAACGCAGTTTGTTTCTTCTAAGCAACAATAAGCTACCTGGAAGCTGTGCCCATCCATCATTTTAATGAGCAGATTTCAGAATCTCGGCCTAGAAAGCCTTCAATTAAAGCATTACTTTCTACTCTTCAACTCTTCGCCGATTTGGTGACTGACTGCCCATAGTCGAGAACAAATCTGAAATTAGGGACTTTGAGAAGATGTATTTTTATTTGCCCCACGCTTTGGGAGCCTATTTGAAGTAGGTTATTTGCTGATAACGTATGGAAAGTCAGTTTGAAGAAGATGTATTATATTTCGACTGTTGGGGAGCCGAACTTGAAGTAGTTGCAACGCACGTATGATAAAAAGTTTCCGGTAGCCTTCGCCCTATATGTACTTTCCGGTGGCCTTTGCCCCCAAAAATGTTTAAAAATATTAACTTTGTAATTTTTACGTTCTTTAAATACTATATATTTATATTTGCCTCGGCTGCGTCAGTATTTATATTTTTTTAGACATGGATGTCTTAGCAGGGAGTGGTGCGGCTGAAGAATGTAGGCTTACACAGATTATAACTTTACTTCACTCCTTTTATTAATGCTTGACACGATTTAAATAACACTTCACTGATATAGAGAGCTGTGACATTCTTTTGTTAATTACTTGCACTTTTTAACACGTAAACTATTTTTGTCTCACACTGAATACGTATTAAACTTCTCGAGGACGCGTCTCTCGTCCGGTTAGGAACGCTATTTACTAGCAAATGCAACTCTAAATTTGTAAATTTAGTTTCTGATTGGTTAATCTTAGTCTAATAGAATACCTTCATTTAACGAACGCTTTTTCTGGTTGTTGATTGACTATTTTATAAACTGTCACAAAAATTACATTATTGGTGCTCCAAGAAAGACTAGTAGCATTATTACACTTTCTTACTCATTATTGCCTCAAGGTACCTCATTGTTAGCAACTTTTAACCTATTATTCTCACAGCTCCTACATTATTAAATTACGTAATACATTCACGTAACATCATTGAACATGTATACATTAATATAAACATTTACAATGACTGTAATATACACTTTTTATATATTGTTACATACACATATTGCTTGCACATATTTATTAAATTTATATTTATATAATTAGACTGAAGTCATTTAAGTGTTAAAAATACTGCCTCAAAAGTTATGTTTTATTACTTTCTCTACTATAGTAACAGCAAGTAGAGAAAGTTTTAATTTCCATTCAAAAATTTTATATCGGGATTCACCAGAAATTTGTGTTTTGTGATCCCCTGAAGCCCTCCAAAAGCATTTATAGGAAAATGCGTGCGCGCGCGCGTGTGTGTGTGTACAGCATAAACCAAAAGTCCGATAAGTTGGTGCTTAAGTTCAGTGAGTTCCAAAGATGCGACCCCAAGATTTTTAAGAAAATCCCCAAACTATGTTTTACGTCGAAAAATGTTCCGTACTTTTTGTTTCTTAAAAAATTGCTCTCACGAGTTTAAGTAAATTAGCATATATTTAAAATATTTATATGCCAAAATGTATATCTTGAAATTTTTGGGAATACACTTTGAAGTCCTCTTCATCCGAAAGAATTTTGGTATAATCTTGCTTAACGGGTAAACCGTAAGGGAGAGGTAAAATCTTACTATATAAATAGTGTAGATCTATTTAAAACACAGTGTTTCAACTACTAATTTGTGCCACCAGCCATTTTCGAAATATCCGTTATGTCTGGTTTGAATTTGTCAGTGCTTGTCATTTTTTACTTTCTCTACTACGTATAGTAAGTAGGGGAAGTATTGTATTCCACCCAAAAATTCGATACCGAGATTTCACCGGAAATACATGTTTTGAGATCCCCGGAATCCAAATAAAGCATTTTTTGGAAACATGTTCCTGTGTGTGTCTGTGAACAGCATAACATCAGAAACGAACAGTCAGATAAACACCAAACTTGGTATTTAGGTTCAGTATCTTCCAGAGATGCGACACGAAGGTTTTCAAGAAAATCCCCCCACCCCAAATTACCCTCTACATGGAACATTTTTCGAAAATTTTAATTTTCTCAAAAATGGCTCAAACGATTTTGATTAAAATATCATATGTTTAAGATATTTTGATGATAAAATGAAATGTATATCTCGAATTTTCTGGGAATGTCTCCAAAGGTATTCTTCACTGTGAACGACTTTTGCATAGCTGCTAAACCATAAGATAGACAAAATTTTACTACACAAAAAATGTAGATCGCGTTAAAATACACAATTTTTTTGGGTGAATCATTTTCGTAATATTGCTTGTTATTCCCTTAAATTTTCCAATACTTATACTTCTTCTCAAATTCGTTATTCCATTTTTGTTTGTCCTAGTAATGCCAAGAGAATGGAATACTCCACATAGCAACCAGCTCTTAAAATATTTGACTATCGCTTAAAGCTTAGTAATTCCCCCTTGCATCTACAAGAAAATTAGCAATAAGATTAACATCTCGATATCTCGATTAACATGAAGCATATGGAGAATAAACGTTTGTAAAAATAGTTTGTACAAGAGTAGAGAAAGGCATGTGAGTGTAACACATCATATTTTTATCTTTATAATGTCATAGGTTATATATCCAATTATTGTGCGGTATAGCTGTATACGTAAAAGAATTTCAAGCCTAATAAAGAGGCCTCTGAGCAAAATTTCCGGACTTTCACGCCCAATATAGAATGGGAGGCTAAGGACAGCAGTTAAAGAGAGTTCATAAATAAAACCCAATTAAATTTTATTTTTGTTTATCTGTAAGCTACGCTCGTGACCGGAGTTTGACTGTGTAAACGCAAAACTAACAGATGGAAGGAAAAAACAAATATTTTCATACTGCATTGTCTCACGTCTTAAGTTATGATTTGTTTCTGCTGGATTCACAAAGTTTGATCACCGCAGTAGGTAAATGCAATGGCTGAGAGTGAGTTACCAAGCCAGACTATTGCAGAAACGTAATTTAGGCGTCAGTTAAATCAGCTTCATTCACAACTCAGTTAACGCTGCATGTTACATCAGTACCTCTACTCCTTCCTCCATTGTTTTGCATGTTTTCATTTAGACACTAGATACTATGTATCCATAAGAGCACCGAGTCGATATATATTCAATGAAATTAAAGTTTTGCGTATTCCATGTCAATATATTCTTGAAATCTTAAACTTCATTCATAATAATATAACTATATTTCAAAAGAACTCAGAATATCATAACTACAACACAAGAAATCTCAATAACATACATTTGGATAGCCACAGGCCTACAAAAATCCTAGCGAGTATCTGTCATGTGGGTATCTTAATGTATAACAAATTATATAATTGAATAAAAAAATCTGATGTGTTACACTCACATGCCTTTCTCTACTCTTGTACAAACTATTTTTACAAACGCTTATTCTCCATATGCTTCATGTTAATGGAGATATCGAGATGTTAATCTTATTGGTAATTTTCTTGTAGATGCAAGGGGAATATGGTAGGTTTTCAGCGATAGTCAAATATTTTAAGCGCTGGTTGCTATGTGGCGCATTCCATTCTCTTTGCAAGTCCAGGACATAAAAAAATGAATAACGAATTTGAGAAAAAGTATAAGTATTGGAAAATTTAAGGGAATAACAAGCAATATCTCGAAAACGGTTCACTCGACAAAAGAAATGTACATGACATAAGTTGTGTATTTTAACGAGATCTACATTTTTTGTGTAGTAACATTTTGTCTATCTCTTATGGTTTACCAGTTACGCAAAAGTCGTTCACAATGAAGAATACTTTTGGAGACATTCCCAGAAACTTCGAGATATACATTTCATTTCGCATGACATTATCTTAAACATATGATATTTTAATCAAAATCGTTAGAGCCATTTTTGAGAAAATTAAAATTTTCGAAAAATCTTCCATGTAATGGGTAGTCTGGGGTGGGGGGATTTTCTTGAAAACCTTCGTGTCGCATCTCTGGAAGATAATGAACCTAAATACCAAGTTTGGTGCTTATCCGACTGTTCGTTTTTGAGTTATGCTGTTCACAGACACACACACAGACACACACACAGACACACACACACACAGACACACACACACACAGACACACACACGGACATGTTTCCAAAAATGCTTTTTTTGGATTCAGGAGGTCTCAAAACATATATTTCCGGTGAAATCTCGGTATCGAATTTTTGGGTGGAATGCAATACTTCCCCTACTTACTATACGTAGTAGAGAAAGTAAAAAATGAATAACGAATGTGAGAAAAAGTATAAGTATTGTAAAATTTAAGGAAATAACAAGCAATATCTCTAAAACGGTTCACTCAACAAAAGAAATGTATATGACATAAGTTGTGTATTTTAACGCGATCTACATTTTTTGTGTAGTAAAATTTTGTCTATCTCTTATGGTTTACCAGTTATGCAAAAGTCGTTCACAATGAAGAATACTTTTGGAGACATTCCCAGGAAATTCAAGATATACATTTTATTTATCATAAAAATATCTTAAACATATGATATTTTAATCAAAATCGTTAGAGCCATTTTTGAGAAAATTAAAA
Source organism: Deroplatys truncata (assembly GCA_030765065.1). Lineage (NCBI taxonomy): Eukaryota > Metazoa > Arthropoda > Insecta > Mantodea > Mantidae > Deroplatys > Deroplatys truncata. Next base: position 64,278,864 of record CM060989.1, on the reverse strand, counting down.
TTTTCGAAAAATCTTCCATGTAAAGGGTAGTCTGGGGTGGGGGGATTTTCTTGAAAACCTTCGTGTCGCATCTCTGGAAGATACTGAACCTAAATACCAAGTTTGGTGCTTATCCGACTGTTCGTTTTTGAGTTATGCTGTTCACAGACACACACACAGACACACACACGGACATGTTTCTAAAAATGCTTTTTTTGGATTCAGGAGGTCTCAAAACGTGTATTTCCGGTGAAATCTCGGTATCGAATTTTTGGGTGGAATGCAATACTTCCCCTACTTACTATACGCAGTAGAGAAAGTAAAAATGAATAACGAATTTGAGAAAAAGTATAAGTATTGGAAAATTTAAGCAAATAACAAGCAATATCTCGAAAACGCCTCACTCAACAAAAGAAATGTATATGACATAAATTGTGTATTTTAACGCGATCTACATTTTTCGTGTGGTAAAACTTTGTCTATCTCTTATGGTTTACCAGTTATGAAAAAGTCGTTCATAATGAAGAATACTTTTGGAGACATTCCCAGAAAATTCGAGATATACATTTTATTTGCCATGACAATATCTTAAACATATGATATTTTAATCAAAATCGTTAGAGCCGTTTTTGAGAAAATTAAAATTTTCAAAAATGTTCCATGTAAAGGGTAGTCTGGGGTGGGGGGATTTTCTTGAAAACCTTCGTGTCGCATCTCTGAAAGATACTGAACATAAATACCAAGTTTGGTGTTTATCCAACTCTTCGTTTTTGAGTTATGCTGTTCACAGACAGACACACACACGGACATGTTTCCAAAAATGCTTTTTTTGGATTCAGTGAGTCTCAAAACATGTATTTCCGGTGAAATCTCGGTATCGAAATTTTGGGTGGAATACAATACTCCCCCTACTTACTATACGTAGTAGAGAAAGTAAAAAAGACGTTGCTTGATTCATCCTCAGGAAACGCAGTCGAGGTCTATCAAGAACTATAGCCCAGCACTCTTTAGGGACACGTGCGAGGCAATAACATGAAGTTTCGACTCCTTTCATTCCTTATCTAGTATCAAGTTAAACGCAATAACTTTTAATAATGCAAAAATTAAAAATTGTGATGTATCGAAGGTTTATCTCAAAGTAGTATTAATACTTCGATATATCGAGTATCCATAGTATCAAAGTATCGAGGTATCAAAGTTCTATCCCTAGTTATTATTATTATTATTATTATTGTTATCATCATAATTGACTTACAGCAGGGAATATATAACCTGTGACATCAAGGTAATAAAATTGCAGCCAATTTTAGAATGTCAAACAGGAACAATTTCGGAATTCTCATATACAAAATTGGTACATGGGTTTACACACAAAACTATCAATAAGCATATACCTACTTCAGTGAACAAGCTATCACGGTTTATTGCAAAGCGAATATCGAGTATCGATATCGAGAAATATTGTTATCGTTCTATCACTAGTAGAAACTATATACAAATAAACGATAAGGCCTAGAGAATGTTATGTGATGGTAACACAGCTTTTTTAATAAGATCTGTGATGTTCAAATCTCATTTGTAGGTAAAGCAGGCGTAACCATGGATAAAGGAATGAATTCCTTTCCTGTTGGTGTGTGCTGATTAACAACTCTCAATTTTTATGGAGATCGAACAGATAGGAGCGACATGGAAGTGAAAACATTGAAAGTGCCCCGCCTCGCAATCACAGCCCCCGCTACACGCCCACGCTTCGAGATATCACAGTTCATTCGCCCTATATTAAAATGACGTTACAGGTCGTACTAGAAAGCTTAAGACGTCATATTCCAACTGAAGATTCGGTGTAATCGATGCAATTTTCCCAGAAACTTTTAATTTCTACGACAAAGAAACGTGTCCGTTGAAGTTAAACGCAGCTACGGGTATATATGAGTAAAATGGTTTATTGTCTGCTTTGAACTAACATGTAATTTATACAATGTATACAATGGACTTCTTATTATTTCTCTTTCCTTATATTTAACATTCTATTGTATATATAATGAAGTATAATTTTCCACATTTACCTTTTTGCATTGTTACCCTTTTTCCGTAACTTCACATTTCTTTTAACCACTTTAACCTAATTTTTACTTTCTCTATTACGTATAGTAAGTAGGGGAAGTGTTGTATTCCACCCAAAAATTCGATACCGAGATTTCACCGGAAATATGTGTTTTGAGGCCCCCTGAGTCCAAAAAGAGCATTTTTGGAAACATGTCCGTAAACGAACGGTCGGATAAACAGCAAACTTGGTATTTAGGCTCAGTATCTTCCAGAGATGCCACACGAAGGTTTTCAAGAAAATCCCCCCACCCCAGATTACCCTTTACATGGAACATTTTTCGAAAAGTTTAATTTTCTTAAAAATGGCTCTAACGATTTTAATTAAAATATCATATGTTTAAGATATTTTCATGACAAATGAAATGTACATCCCGAATTTTCTGGGAATGTCTGTAAAAGTATTCTTCATTGTGAACGACTTTTGCATAACTGGTAAACCATGTAGATCGCGTTAAAATACACAATTTATGTCATATACATTTTTTTTGTTGGGTAAACCATTTTCGAGATATTGCTTGTTATTCCCTTAAATTTTCCAATACTTATACTTTTTCTCAAATGGGAATTCGTTATTAATTTTTTTTGTCCTGGTAATGCCAGGAAAATGGAATACTCCACATAGAAACCACCTTTTAAGATATTTGACTATAGCTTAAAGCCTACCAATTCCCCTTGCATCTACAAGAAAATTAGCAATAAGATTAACATCTCGATTAACATGAAGCATATGGAGAATAAGCGTTTGTAAAAATAGTTTTTACAAGAGTAGAGAAAGTCGTGTGAGTCTAACACATCAGATTTTTTTTTCTAAATATGGCTCGTAATGATTTTGGCTAAAATACCACACCTTCATGATATTGAACGACGAACGGCAGGTATATCTGGTAAACCGTAAGAGATGAGGGAAATCTTGGTACACACAAAATGAGATCTCATTAAAGGACACAATTTATGCTGAATTAAAATTTTTGTGGTGTCAACCATTTCCGAGATATTCCTTGTTGTTGGTTTGAATTTTCAAATATTTACCTTCAACTGATAAGTCACTATTTCTTTTCTCTCGTTATCAAAGAGAAAAAAGGCCATCGCATAGCAATCTGGTTTTTAAAGTTCTGACAATCGCTTACACCTACTGTATTCATCTCATATCTGCAACATAATGAAAGTTTATCTCGATTAAAAGAAGTAGAGAGAAAAATAAGTTTTGTTAAGAGTAGTTTGGTAAAGAGTGAGTTGAGAAAGCCATGTGAATGTAACACTTCAGACTAGTTTAAATTGTGGTCATAATATGTATAACGGAGTCTATTAGATTTCAGAAAGCAAGTAAGAATTAAAATAATGGTGTTCCTTGCATCATCTTAAAAAAATTCTGATGTGTTGCACTCACATGACTTCCTCTACTTTTGTGCAAACTATTTTTACAAAGGTTTATTCCGCATCTACTTCATGTTAATCGAGATAAACATTTGAGAATTTGCTAATTTTCTTGTAGGTGCAAGGGGAATATGGTAGGCTTTAAGCGATAGTCAAATATTTAAGAGCTGATTGCTCCATTCTCTTTGCAGTCCAGGACATAAAAAAACGAATAACGGATTCCAATTTGAGAAAAAGTATAAGTATTGCAAAATTCAAACAAATAACAAGGAATCTCTCGGAAATGGTTCACTCGGAAAAAAATGCATATGACATAAACTGTGTATTTTAACGAGATCTACATTTTTTGATTAGTAAAACGTTGTCTCTCTCTCTCTCTCTCTCTCTCTCTCTCTCTCTTTTCCAGTTATGCAAAAGTCATTCAGAATAAAGAGGACTTTTGCGGACATTCCCAGAAAATTTATTATATACATTTCATTTGCCGTAAAAATGTCTTAAACAAATGATATTTTAATCAAAATCAAGTTTTCGAAACATGTTCCATGGAAGAGATGGTCTGGAGTGGAGGAATTTTCTTGAAAATGTTCGTCTCGCATCTTTGAAAGACACTGAACCTAAATTACCTAACTTTTTTAATGTTCTGCGGGTCTCAAAACATGTATTTCCGGTGAAATCTCGGTATCTAATTTTTGGGTGGAATGCAATACTTCCGCTACTTACTATACGTAGTAGAGAGACTAATAAACAGATATCTTGGCATGGCCAATACCTTAGATGGCGCAAATCTTTCCTGCCAATTTGAAAGAAAGAAAGAAAGAAAGAAAGATGTTTTGTGAATCCGCACTGCAGGCTAGTTGTATGTAAATCTCTGATATAATCTTATGATGCACTGTTTTATGACTTGGCTGCAGTTAGGGGGAATTGGTGATCAATTTCCACACCTACGTAGCAAACATGCAAGCCGCTGTATCAAATTCCGGAACTGACAAGAGGGTTCGAACGCACCTAATAGCGGTAGAGAAGACGTCCCTGAAAGGAGTACGCAATCTGGCAACATTGTTAGCAACAGGTTGTTGAAATGGCGTTCGCTTGCAGCATCCCAGCGGACCAAGCAGGTGTTGGCACGGAATGGCTGCTCTTGTTCCGTGCTAGTGCTACTTTTGTAGGCGTTTATGACATTTCATTATCCAGTTGCATTGAATAGGCAGAGAATTTGATGTCAACCTGCATTTGTTGAATTTTGGAAATGCCAAACCCCAAAGTAACCTATTCGATAATCTGTAAGAACCAGGATTACTATTATAGTGAAAAGAAAGAAGGAAAGATGAGAGAAGTTAAGAATTAACCTAAATTTTTTACGTTATTTTAGTACGTAACTATCGTAAGTAATGGAAACCAAAAATCGACATCCAGATTGACCAGAAGTACATTTTTGAGACTCCCTTAAAGCCCTGTCCACACTAATTAACATTTAACAAAACTTGTCAAGTGCAACATGTTAACAGTTTGCATGTTGGCCAAATTTTGATGGCAGAATTGACTTAACATGTTAACCGAAAGAGTTGTGCTTGACATTTTTAACATGTTGGGTGTTTTCCGCTTTTAATGGAAAACTTGTTAAGTCAATTTGCTTGTGTATGTGATTGGATGAACTTCCATACTGTAAACATGTCAGCTATTGTGTTCGGTAGTTCCGTGTTGACTCGTTCTGTGTTTATATCTTTGATTTGGTTTGCTTCATGTGAAGTTATGGAATGGACGAAAGAAAAGACACTTTCATTAATAAAATCTTTGTTGAGGCTATCATTATGGAACACTATAATATATGTAATAAAAAGAATGGACAATTATACCAAACTATATGCAATTTATTGTTGTTCCAGAGGCAATATCAGAAAAAGAAAAATAATAACCTCACTTTGCTAAAGAATTGCAAAAAAGGCTCAAGTCTGGCAGCTGGAATGGCTGCTCTCAAATGTGTGTCCTTTTTGTGAATTATAGGTTAGAAACCTTGCTCAAAACAAAGTTGAAGTCACTTTGACTTGTTCTCAAGAAATTGTTGAAGTCAAACCTGCTCCGAATTTTAAACTCATTCAAATCATTTTCACTCCTGTGCCGATTAACAAGATGAGCCTCATCACATTCCACTTTTCTTTTTATTACATATCAAGCACAGATACAAATAGCAATAGTCAAATCCTCATCACTGGAATGCATTTTGCTTTTAGTTAAGAGATTTTGTGGTCCCAACAAGTCAACTGGTGTGGATAGAATGTTAAATGTTCACAGTTACTACATGTTGAAGGCATTTAACATGTTGAATGAGACATTTTGTTAATTGTTGAATGTTAACTGTTGATATGTTGAACAGTGTGGACTCACCTTACTTCAACAAAGAAGGCGTGTGTGTGTGTGTGTGTGTGTGTGTGTGTGTGTGTGTGTGTGTGTGTGTGTGTGTGTGTGTGTGTGAGAGAGAGAGAGAGAGAGAGAGAGAGAGAGAGAACAGCAAAACGCAAAAACGAAAAGTCAGATAAATACCAAACTTTTTGTTTTCATTTATCTAAAAGTCATACAGCATTGCATTGTTATACTGACTCAGGTTAACAGAATAATAAGGAATAATACAGGGAGAGCCAAAAAACTACGAACCGGCTGCGCGGTGTGTTTCCTGTCCGCGTCAACGCGGTCGTTGCCGTCTGTCGCTATCATAGAAAGAAGCACATGAAACCATACAACATTTTTAAAACTACTTTTAAAGGCTTTACATACCAACTTTATGTAAGGAAATGCTGAAACTGGCCACCGTCGTTGTCTTAATTCTTTTCGGGCCAACAGTTGACGTCCGTACATATATGAATACAATTTTGGTCCCTCTTTTTTTTTTTAGAGAATTAACAGCCAGGGAACGTGATTTTGCCTTTTTTCAATAAGACTCTGCAACAGCTTATACGGCCAATATTTCGATGAGAACAATTGAAAGTGCGTTTGAGGACAGAATTATTAGTAGAGATTTATGGCCCCCTTGGTCCCCCGACCTAACCCCCTGTGATTTCTATCTCTGGGGTAACTTAAAGAGTACAAGACAAATTCACACACTCTGGAAGAATTAAAATAAAATATCCGCCAAAAAATTGCCAGCATTTCTCAACGTGAACTACGGCGAGTGATGAATAGTTTCATAAAGAAGTGCCAAAAATGTACGGACAACGACAGTGGCCAGTTTTAGCATCTCCTTTCAGAAAGCGAAGACAGTTCCATCTGCAGGCAAGATCATGGCGTCAGTTTTTTGGGATACGCGTGGGATAATTTATCGCCAAGAGAGAACCATATTGGTTAAGACTTTCGGGTAAGAAGTGGAGAGTTGACGTAACCGGGAGTAAGCCAAGTTCAACTTTGAATTTTTGTGGTACTTCCAGGTTAAGCGATGATCAAAATGAATCCCGAGGTATTTTACAGTTTCATCACTGCGCTTCCAGGGAAGTGAAATATTGTTTATGATAGGGGGAGGTGTGGCAGGAAGTCGCAAAGTAAATATCATGACTTCACAATTCTGGTGGTTCGAAGCGATTACTCAAGTTCGGTATCTTCCAAAGATTCGACACGAAATTTTCAAGAAAATCCCCCCACCCCAAACTATCCTTTACACGGAACATTTTCTGTTTTCTCAAAAATGCCTCAACGCCTGCCCGTACGCTGCGTTATGTTAACATTACGTCTCCATTGTGAATGGCCTTAACTCACTTGCCCTTGATGCTACATTACGTTAACGGTACACTATGTAATCAAAAGTATCCGGACACCCCACAAACATACGTTTTTCATCTTAGGTGCATTGTGCTGCCACCTACTGCCTGGTACTCATTATCCGCGACCTCAGTAGTCATTAGACATCGTGAAACAGCAGAATGGGACGCTCCGTGGAACTCACGGACTTCTAACGTGGTCAGGTGTTTGGGTGTCACTTGTGTCAGAAGTCTGTACGCGAGATTTCCACACTCCTAAACATCCCTAGGTCCACTGTTTCTATGTGATAGTGAAGTGGAAACGTGAAGGGACATGTGCAGCACAAAAGCGTACAGGCCGACCTCACCTGTTGACTGACAGAGCCCGTCTACATTTGAAGAGGGTCGTAAAGAGTAATAGTCAGACGTCTATCCAGACCATCACACAGGAATTCCAAACCTTGACAGTTAGGCGTGAGGTGAGAAACCTTGGATTCCATGGTCGAGCGGCTGCTCATAAACCACATATCACGCAGGAAAATGCCAAACGATGCCTCGCTTGGTGTAAGGAGCGTCTACATTACACGATTGAACAGTGGCAAAACATTGTGTGGAGTGACGAATCACCGTACACAATGTGGCGATCCGATGGCAGGGTGTGGGTATGGCGAATGCCCGGTGAACGTCATCTGCCAGCGTGTGTAGTGCCAACAGTGAAATTCGGATGTGGTGGTGTAATGCTGTGGTCGTGTTTATCCTGGAGGGGGCTTGCACCCCTTGTTGTTTTGCGTGACACGATCATAGCGCAGACCTACATTGATATTTTAACCACCTTCTTGCAATTTGGGGATGGCGATTGCATCTTTCAACACGATCAAGCACCTGTTCATACTGCACGGGCTGTGGCGGAATGGTTACATGACAATAACATCCCTGCAATGGACTGGCCTGCACAGAGTCCTGACTTGAATCCTATAGAACACCTTTCGTGCCAGGCCTCACCGACCTACATCGATACTTCTCCTCAGTTCCGCACTCCGTGAAGAATTGGCTGCCATTCCCCAAGAAACCTTCCAGCACCTGATTGAAAGTATGCCTGCGAGAGTGAACGCTGTCATCAAGACTAAGGGTGGGCCAACACCATATTGACTTCCAGCATTACCGATGGAGGGTGCCACGAACTTGTACGTCATTTTCAGCCAGGTGTCCGAATACTTTTGATCACGTAGTGTACGTCTTCATTGCGGATGTGGCTTAACATATTACTCCAGCATACTGACAGTGGTGCGCCCTCCCAGCTGGACCCTCCAATGGCCGAACTAGTATATACTACAAAGTTGTGACATGTGATGAGTCTGTAATCTTCTCATAGCTTCAGAGGATTATATTCTTGATGCATTCTTCTCAAAACGGACTTGTAATCACAGCTCGCTCCCAAGATGTGTATTTTGCAATGAGGACCACTTTAAGTAATGCAAACGCTAGTATGCTAATTAGGTTCAAGACCTCGCAGATGTATTCGCAATGAAAGTGAAACAGTATCGAACAGCTAAACATGTATAATCTCAGTGAACTGTGCCTAATTGGCAATATTCTCCAGTTTTGCAATGATTTTACTTTCTCCAGTACTTATCTATAATAAGTAGAGGAAGTATTGCATTCCAACCTTAAATTCAGTACCGAAATTTCACCGGCTAGAAAAAAAAATCTGATGTGTTACACTCACATGACTTTCTCTACTCTTGTACAAACTATTTTTACAAACGCTTATTCTCCATATGCTTCATGTTAATCGAGATAAACATTTGCAGACTCTATCTTATTACTAATTTTCTTGTAGATGTAAGGGGAATATATATTTACAAGGGCAATATAGAAATACAGTAGCCTTTAAGCATATACATATATCTTATAGCTGGTTGCTAGCTGCAGCACCATTCCCTTTGCCACAGATTAATACTCTTTGCATATCCAAGACAAAAAATGAATAACGAATTCCCATTTGAGAAAATAAGTATTGAAAAATTTAAGGGAATAACAAGCAATATCTCGAAAATGGTTCACTCAATAAAAAAACGTATATGACATAAATTGTGTATTTTAACGCGATCTACATTATTTGTGTAGTAAAATTTTGTCTATCCTTATGGTTTACGAGTTATGCAAAAGTCGTTCACAATGAAGAATACTTTTGGAGACATTCCCAGAAAATTCAAGATATACGTTTTATTTGTCATGAAAATATCTTAAACATATGATATTTTAATCAAAATCGTTAGAGCCATTTTTGACAAAATTAAAATTTTCGAAAAATGTTACAAATAAAGGGTACTCTGGGGTGGGGGGATTTTCTTGAAAACCTTCGGGTCGCATCTCTGGAAGATACTGAACCTAAATACCAAGTTTGGTGTTTATCCGACTGTTCGTTTCTAAGTTATGCTGTTCACAGACAGACACAGACAGACACACACGGACATGTTTCCAAAAATGCTTTTTTTTGGATTCAGGGGGTTTCAAAACATATATTTTCGATGAAATCTCAGTATCGAATTTTTGGGTGGAATACAATACTTCCCCTACTTACTATACGTAGTAGAGAAAGTAAAAATGTAGATCTCTGTAAAACACACAATTTAATTTAAATAACTTTTTTGTGACAAACGATTTCCAAGATGTCAGTTATTAATGGTTAAAACTGTTCAATTCTTTTAAAGTCCTATCCATTTTAAGTTGTTTTTCGAAATTTCATGGAAATAGTATGGAATTTTAAGGCCAACACATTGCTTCAGTTCTTAAAACATTTTACTATCGCTTTCTCTTTGTATCTATAACGAAATGTGTAATGCAACTGTTTCCGGAAAGGTTTATCTCGAGGAGATAAGAAAGTAAACTTTCGTAAGAATAATTTGTTTACCCAGTATTAAGCGATAGAGGGTAGAGAAAGTCGTGCGAATGTAATGCATCAGATTTTTAAAACTCTTGGCCCTTTAGCCTATTGTATCCTTTTCATACCTCCATCAAAGTGTAATGAAAGTTTAACTCGACTGATCAAGAAGCGGATAGAACAAGTTTTCGTAAGAATAAGTGGAGTGTCTGTCGAATGTAACCAGATTTTGTTTTGGTAGCACAGTAGAAACTAACTTATCCGAGGTAATTGGGACCGAGGCTACCTCGGTTAAGGAAAACTCGGTTAAGACGGAAGGTGTAGGAAATCGCGGTTTTAGGTTGTGATTGGCGAAAGTGTTGTCTTAATGGAAATACATATTTAATTCAACTTAAGTATTATAAAAGTGGAAATAATTCGTCTATATGGATTCGCCCGCACACTCAGCTTGTGGGTGTTGGATTAATTCGGTACCAGCAGCACGTTTTTATGAATTTTACCGTTAATTTAACCAGTTACGTTGACGAAATGAGTGCCTCGGATAATGTGTTCTCGATTAAGCGGATTTCGAATGTGTTTGCTGTTGTAATTCTTTCGTTCAACTTTAGTAACGCCTCAGAAACAGGGAATAAAGACTTGGGCTGGGGTTCCGGATTCGATTCCCGGCTCAGGGGGTGGGAATTCTTCTCTAACCAAGATTGTTCCCTATCTTCCCAAGAGTCTGGAAACATTAATGAGAGTGTGAATGTGTGGTGTGTAGATCGAATGATTAAAAAATCAAAAAAATTGGAAGAAGCACGACGATAAGATAATAAGACTCAACACCATTGCCAGTAGGCAATAAGTTCCAAAGGAATACCGTCGATAAGACCAATGTAAATAAAGTGGAACTAAATGGAACTAAAAAATCTGATATGTTACACTCATATGACTTCTCTTGTACAAACTATTGTTACAAACGCTTATTCTCCATCTATTTCATGCTAATCGAGATAAACATTTGCAGAAACTATCTTATCTAATTTTCTTGTAGGTGCAAGGGGAATATGGTAGGCTTTAAGGGATAGTCAAATCTTTTAAAAGCCGGTTGCTATGTGGAGCATTTCATTCTCTTTGCATGCCCAGGACATAAAAAATATAATAATAATAAAAAAAGAATTTCTATAAATTGTGTGTTTTAACGAGATCTACATTTTCTGTGTGGAAAATTTTTGCCTACCTCTTACGGTTTAGCACTTATGCAAAATTCATTTAGAATGAACACGGCGTTTAGGAACATTCCCAGAAAATTCAAGATATACATTAAATTTGCCGTGAAAGTGTCTTAAACATATGATATTTTAATCAAAATCGTTGAATTTTTGAAAACTGTTCCATGTAAAAGGTAGTCTGGTTTGGGGGATTTTCTTGAAAGTCTTCGTGTCGCATCTTTGAAAGATACTGAACCTAAATACCAAGCTTGGTATTTATCTAACTTTTCGTTTTTGAGTTATGCTGTTCACAGATACACACGGACCTTTTTACTTTCTCTACTACATATAGTAAGTAGCGGAAGTATTGTATTCCACCCAAAAATTCGATACCGAGATTTCACCGGAAATACATGTTTTGAGACCCCCTGAATCCAAAAAAAACATTTTTGGAAACATGTCCGTGTGTGTGTGTGTGTCTGTCTGTGAACAGCATAACTCAGAAACGAACAGTCGGATAAAAACTAAACTTGGTATTTAGGTTAAGTATCTTCGAGGGACGCGACACGAAGGTTTTCAAGAATATCCCCCCACCCCAGGATACCCTTTACATGGAAGATTTTTCGAAAATTTTAATTTTCTCAAAAACGGCTGTAACGATTTTGATGAAAATATCATATGTTTAAGATATTTTCACGGCAAATAAAACGTATATCTTGAATTTTCTGGGAATGTCTCCAAAAGTGTTCTTCATTGTCAACGACTTTTGCATAACCGGTAAACCATAAGAGATAGAGAAAATTTTACTACACAAAAATGTAGATCGCGTTAAAATACACAATTTATGTCATATACATTTTTTTTGTTGAGTGAACCATTTTCGAGATATTGCTTGTTATTCTCTTAAATTTTTCAATACTTATTTTCTGAAATGGGAATTCGTTATTCATTTTTTTGTCTTGGATATGCAAAGAGTATTAATCTGTGGCAAAGGGAATGCTGCTGCACCTAGCAACTAGCTATTAAGAGATATGTATGTGCTTAAAGGCTACTGTATTTCTATATTGCCCTTGTAAATATATATTTCCTTACATCTACAAGAAAATTAGCAATAGGATAGAGGCTGCAAATGTTTATCTTGATTAACATGAAGTAGATGGAGAATAAGCGTTTGTAAAAATAGTTTGTACAAGAGTAGAGAAAGTCACGTGAGTGTAACACATCAGATTTTCTTTTTGGGTGGAATGCTATACTTCCCCTACTTACTATACGTAGTAGAGAAAGTAATAAATAAAGTCTTGTGCATTATGATGAGGGAGAAGAAAGGAAAGGTCACAGGAAATATGTAGCGTACGTGAGACAATCGAGGGTTACATAGGCTCCTTAATTACACTTTCCCATAAGAAAGTGTTGACATTGTCCTTCACATTCACCATTATGTCCTACTGGATACATTACTAATTTTCCTGCTTGAAACGTGTTATACAAACAGAAATCGTGGATATGTCGCCTACAACGAAGTTCTTTATTCTCATAGACATAGAATTTAAACGACATACTCTGTTGCAGTGATTGTTTAACTTTCCCAGCACACATTTCTCATTGCTCCCTATAATTACGAGGGCTGTCCCAGAAGTACCCAACCTAACAAAGAAAACACAAACATTTTGGGGGAAAATATCTTTATTTCTCTACATAGTCTCCTTTCAGCTCGATACACTTTTCCCAGCGATGTTCAATAGCTTCGATACCCTGTTTATAGTGAGAACCGTCGAGTTCTACAAAACAGCCATCAACTGCAAACTCCACTTCTTCATTGTTGGCAAATCCTTTACCACCAAGCCATTTCTTCAACTTTGGAAACAGAAAATAATCAGAGCGGGCTAAGTCCTGGCGAATAGGGTGCATGAGGAAGCAATTCCAACTTTAACTCATTGATTTTGACCATGGCGATAATGCATTGTCTTGATGAAACAAAACTTCCTTTTTCGTTAAATGACGCCGTTTTTGCTTGATTTCATCATTCATATGCTGCAATAAGTTTGCATGAATCTCTCAATTGATTGCTTTTCCTTTTTGTAGATAATCAATAAAAATTATCCCACGCGCATCCCAAAAAAGCTGACGTCATGTCCTTACCTGCGGATTGAACTATCTTACCTTGTTTGGAGGCGATTCTTCCCTTTCAGTCCACTGTTTTGACTGTTGCTTCGTCTCAGGTGCGAAGTGAAGGACCCATGTTACATCCATAATTATGAATCGACGCAAAAACTCGGTTTTATTGTAGCGAAACATCGCCAAACACTCGACTGAAACATCCTCACAATGCTGCTTTTGTTCCATTGTGAGTAAACGCGGCACCCATCTTGCACATAGCTTTCTCATGTCTAAATTTTCAGTAAGTATGTGATGTTGAGCACTTTTTGAAATACCTATGATGTCTGATAGCTCGCGCACTTTCAGTCGACGGTCATTCAATACCATTTTGTGGATTTTCTTCACAATTTCTGGCGTGGTCGACCACTGCGACGTTCGTCTTGGCAGCTCCTACGGCCTTGCTTAAACTCTGCCACCCAATATTTTATTATTGTAAACGAAGGAGCAGATTTCCCCAAAGTAGATTCTAGCTCAGTTTTAATATTAGTTGGACTAAGACTTTTCAAATGAAAGTATTGTATCACATAACAATGACCAGTTTTATCCATGTTTACAAATTTGTTGAGAGAATTCACTATTAATGGATGCCAAACAATTACTAAGCTACGTAGCATCGTCAAACTTCAAACTTAAGCTTTATAAGGGAGGTACTTTCTACCATAGTCATTTTTTGAAACAACTGCTATATATACTCAGATCGGGTACTTCTGGGACTGCCCTCGTATAACATTTTTGGTTTCTCTACTACGTACTTATAGTAAATAGAGGAAATATCTATTATATTCCATCCAAAAATTCGATGTCGAGATTATGCGTTGAGCCCCCTGAACCTAAAATAAGCATTTTTAAAATAATTCATCGTGTGTCTGTGTGCAACTCAAAAACGAAAAATCTGATGCGATACATTCACATCACTTTCTCTACCCTCTCTCCTTATTAGCGAGTATACAAACTATTCTTACTAAAGCTTGTTTTTCTATCTAATACAAATAAGCTACATTACACATTTTGTTAGAAATACAAAGAGAGCAGCGATAGTCAAATGTTTAAGAACTGGACGCTATATACCGGCCTTAAAATTCCATACCGTTTCCAGGCAATCGCGAGAAACAACTGAAAATCGATCGAACTTGAGGAATCTAGTATTGAACAATTCGAACCTTTAATAACGGATATCTCAGAAACTGTTTAGCCACGGAAAAGCTTATTTTTAAGTAAATTGTGTGTTTTAATACAGCTACATCTTTTGCGTGCGTTTTGGTCTATCGCTTAACGTTTACAAGTTATACAACATTATACAAAATTCTTTCCGAATGAAGAGAACTTTCTAACCTATTCCTGGAAAATTCAAGATATACATTTTATTTCTCATGTAAATATACTGAATGTGTTCTATTTTAATAAAAATAGTTTGAGCCATTTTTTAGAAAATCAGAAATTTTGAAAAATGTTCCATGTAAAGGGTAGTTTAGGGTGGGGGAATTTTATTGAAAATCTTCATGTCGCGTCTTTGGAAGATACTGAACCTATGCTAAGTTTGGTATTTATCCGAGCTTTTGATTTTGAATTTTTGAGCTGGTCACAGACACACATGTGCATTTTTTCAAAAATGCCTTATTTGGATTCAAGGGGCCTAAACACTCTCGGTATCGAATTTTTGGGTGGAATGCAATACTATACCTACTATGTACGTGGTAGAGAAAGTAAAACTGTGGATTTCGTTAAAGCACAAAATTTATGTCAAATAAAAGTTTTAGTGGCGCTAAGCTTTTCCGAGATATTCTTTCTTATTGCTTTGAAATTTTAAATACTTATAATTTTCTCGAGAGGAAAACCACTTTTCGTTTTTTCCCCCTCTCTCTTTCTCTCTCTTGGTTATTCAAAGAGAACGGAATTTCATAGCCATCCACATAGAGACCAGCTCTTAAAAGATTTGACTATCGCTTAAACTACTGTATTTTCCCTTGTACCTAAACGAAGTATATAATAAAACCATTTCTGCAAACTTTATCTCGAACAGAACAATAATATTTTGTAAGAATATCTTGTAGAACAGTGGATAGCGAAGTTCATGTGAATGTAACACAGATTTTTGCTGATGTATCTAAGATTCTTTTGAGCGATGGAGATAAAGAAAAGCCAAAGGTTTGTAGCTCTGCAGAAATTAAATAATTTATAGAAAGGATACGAAATATTGACGGATAGAAGTTGTAATACCTATAACATCCCATTTATTGTGTTAGTATTGAACTTCAAGGTTCTAATGCAAACCATGAAGTAGGCTAACAAGAGTCGAATGGATATGGGAGTCACGTCTTTCAAGAGGATGATATACATCCCAACAAAGGCGCAATCTCCACCCTAGCGAGGGGGAGGAAACCGTATTCTGTCTAGGGGAGGACATATTCCCTTCCTGACAACCACGCCCCTTCTGCCAATTGCTAGACATGATTTCAACCAAAAACTAGCTGGCTTACCCAAGTTGCGCGTTTAGATTTTTAAACTCTAATGACGAGTTAACTAATTTCAAATATCCCCCTGGTGTTTTGCGAAATTATTGTACACTCGCTTCCATTTATGGTGTCACCGCAGCTTCAGGCGTCATTCTACTGCCCTTCACAGGTGGAGTATGCTGCATATAGCAAGGAGGTGTGTATCTTTTTGCGCATTCATTAGCGATGTGTTTTAGTTCTACATTATTCACATATGAGTATATAACTTTTAACAATAGCGTTACTCGTCATCAATTATAATAACCATGTTTAAATATATAACTAAATAAAACCCTGTTTTGCACAATATCTCCACAAAAAATACTTGTATTGGCAACATTATGTAAAACAAAGTACTTTTTACTTTCTCTACTACGTAGATTAGGTAGGGGAAGTATTGCATTCCACCCAAAAATTTGATATCGAGATTTCACTGGAAATAATGTTTTGAGGTGCCCTGAATCCATAAAAAGCATTTTAAGAAAAAGGTCCACATGTGTGTCTGTGAACAGCATTACTCAAAAACGAAAAGTAGGACAAATACTAAACTTAGTACCTATTTAGATTCAGTATCTTTCAAACATGCGACACGAAGATTTTCAAGAAAATCCCATCACCCCAGACTACCGTTTACATGGAACATTTTTCGAAAATTTTGATTTGCCCAAAAATGGCTGTAAATATGACTGATTAAAATATCATAGATCTATTTAAAACACACAATTTATGTCTTATACATTTTTTGTTTTGGCCAAGTGAACCATTTACGAAATATTCCTTGTTATTTGCTTGAATTTTCCAGTACTTATACTTTTCTCAAATGGGAATTCGTTATTCGTTTGTTTATGTCCTGGACATACAAAGAGAATGGAATGCTCCACATAGCAACCAGCTCTTAAAATATTTGACTATCGCTTAAAGTCTTCCCCTTGCGCCTACAAGTAAGTTAGCAATACATTTTTCATCTCGATATCTCGATTAACATGAAGTAAATGGAGAATATACTTCATAGAGAATATTCTTTTATAACAAATTTGTAATGTCCCTGTATATTAAATTAAAAAGGAAACTCCAATTTATAAGACTACAGAAAAACTAAAAATGGTATTTAGTCTCCCCATAAAAGATAAAGGTAAATATTACGGAGGGGTTCCGAAACCAGGGCAGAGCACCGTAAGTCGGCCATGTAACCCTTTGTGCTTCGAACGCGATTCCTGGGAGGGGGAGACCGGAATGTCAACCAGATCCGGAAGACGACGTGCGCAAGCGTGGACGCGGTCCGTAACGTTTCCAGAACGAACGCAACCACACCGCTCAAACCCACCTACAAGTCCCTAACCCCCGGGGCTCCCCTGAAGAGGAATCTGCTCCGAGAACAGCTGGAGGTGGATCCGACCGACACGAGGAAGAAATCTTCAAAAAGCGCATCACCACCGCCTATTCGCAACACGCTGAACACTGTGGCGTGGTCCATCAACCCTGAAGGAAATTATGGGAGCAGAAAAGCCATGGTAGAAGAACCACCCCAGCATTCTCCTACCGACAGGGAAACCACTAAAAAATCCGTGGTCAGAGTGGACAGTCGCCGGGAATCGAACCAGGGGCCTCTCGAATGCGAGCCTCACACGTTACCGCGAAGCCATCTCGCTCTATTAGTCTCTCCTTAACTCTCTGAAACAAATATGTTAAAAATAATTTAACAAGTAGAAGTTTATATGATTTAATGGGGTCTTAATACTCTAGAAAAAGAATCATGTAGGTTATATTTGCAATAGAGTTGCCTTTGTTCCTGATAACATATTTCATAAATTTCAGTGGCGTAGCTTGATACTGGGTTCTGGGTATACTAGCTTTTAAAAATTTAATTTTTTTTTAAATGATGCACAAATTCATATACATTAATGTTTCATAAAATAGTGTGAATTCTCCATATCGATTCGATTATTATTGTTGTTACTATTATTAGTATTATTTGTTGTTTTAGTAGCCATTAGCATCACTACTAATTGCTGAAATTGACTAAACATACTTTTTAAACTACATTATAAAAATATAGCGTTAGGTGTGACTTTACAAAATGCTGACAAACCATTGTATGATTGTAAATCATGAACTCACTTATATTGTATATAAGCTCCAGTCGGTGATTTTTATTGGAAACTTTTGTTTCAATGTTTTTAATATTCGAATATTCCTTCAACACTCCATTCCTTTTCCCCGCCAAAAAGCAAACATACGAAACAACACACTTTGTTATGAATGTAGCTGCCAGTTAACCAATTAAATTTAGGTACTGTGTCAGGATGTTGAAAGGTCCGTTTTTGGTTCTTTTTCGGGAAGACAATGCCAAGCTTAGGAATTGCTCTTTTACCTTTAAGTTCACACTTTTGCTCATAAGATAGGGTTGAGGCAGTATTTTTAACACTTAAATGATTTCAGTCACATTATATAAAATATAAATTCAATAACAGCCCGCTTTGAAGCAATATGTGTATGTAATAATTTGTAAAATGTATACAACAATCATTGTATATGTTTATATTATTGTAAACATGTTTAACAATGTTATGTGATTATATTGCGTAATTTAATGATGTAGGAGCTGTGAGAATAATAAGTTAAAAGTTGCCAACAATGAGGTAACAATGAGGTAACCTTGAGGCAATAATGAATTTGAAAGTTTAAATGCCACTAGTCATTATTGGAGCAACAATAATGTAAATTTTGAGACAGATACGTCCTCGAGAGATACGTATTCGTGTGGGACGAAAAATAGTTTACGTATTAAAAAACTGCAAGTATTTAATAAAAACATCTCACAGCTCTCTCTCTCTCTCTATATCAGTGAAGTGTTATTTAAATCGTGTCAAGCATCAATAAAAGGAGTGAAGTAAAATTATAATCTGTGTAAGCCTACATTCTTGTCGCATCACAACCCTGCCAAGCTATCCATGTCTCTAAAATAAATACTGACGTAGCCGAGGAAAACATAAATATAAAATATTTAAAGAAACAGTTTAATTACACAGTTATTATTTTTTTAAACTTGGGGCAAAGGTCACCTGAAAGTACATTTGGAGCGAAGGCTTCCAGAAACTGTTTACCATACGTGCGGTTGCAACTACTACAACTTAGGCTCCCCAACAGTTGAAATACGATACAACTCCGTCAATACAAACCGTTTCTCAAATTGGCGTCCATACGTGGAGCTAATAATACAATAAGTAATCCACTAAATCAATGAAATGGTCCATATTTCTAAAATTATAAATAAAGCACGCAGATGAAAACAATACACAGACAAAAATTAACACTTCACTGCATTGCACAGTTAGACGCACATAATGCTGGTTCACCAATAACTGAGGAATGAAATGTTTATATTACACTGCCTTGCTCTACTCTTGTCTCCAACCGCTATTGTCCTGTTTTCTGACCTTGGAGAGAGCAGGTACACAGAGACTAAACATCTCATTAAACGTGTTAAGTCTCTGCTGCTGCCTCTGTGCCCTTAATGCACGATAAAATATAGACATGTCTTCCTACAACGAGAGGTCGAAATTTAGTGGGAAAAGCTATATAACTCCACTCTTAATGAAACGCACTCGCTCAACCATCCCATTCTCTACTCGACTTTGCTGCCGCATCATGAGATTTCGAAGCTGCCTATATGTCTTTATTTATATGTTTACAAATTTACTTAGTTTTTTGGCTATTTATTTAGGTATATTCAGTCTCAAAGTCTACCCTTACGCTACGCCACTGATAAATTCCATTGTTACGCGCTCAGAACTACTAGCAGAATTCTTTGAAGTGCTGCTCAGAAAGGGCTTAGCATCCATAACGTCAAAACAGAGAGGCTGTTAACGAAGTGAGCATGAACATCAATTAGACTGTGTTTTGTTAATTCGTGTTGCACGAACCTTTCGGCGTGAGCTAGAAAGAAACCTCATTCAATGGAACTGACTCATGCCGTATATGTATGCTTTCACCTACATCTATACACGCATACCTGGCTGCGAGTCTGGTACAGTCCCCGCAGATATTCCCAGCTTTACAACTGCCAGGAACGATGCTTCTAGACATTGGCGTGTACGCAAGTATCAGAGGCTTACAGACAAATATTGCCATTATGTACATACAGGTCTGCGCGCTCTTGTACTACAAATATAATTGAGGTTTTCAACTAGCCTATACAAAGTGCCCTTCTTGGGGTCAGCGAGAACAGCTGGTGTTTTGTTTTTCAATTTGCTATTTCACATCCTTTTGTTTTTTATTAATACTTCATATATTTTACTCCTTGGTCATATCGCGACGGATCTGTTAGTGGATAACTATTAGAACAGTGTGTGATGGAAGGTTAGCCTTCTAGGTCTCATCCCTGTAACCGCTCCGTCACGGGACACAGAGACCTTAGCGCATAACTACTGGATCTTCTGCTTCGTGCCGTGCAGACGGCATTAGGGTGCCGTCCAGTCAAACTGCCGCTCTCGTATAGAAAGGCAGACAACCTTCTAGGTCTCATCCCTGTAACCACCTGCTTCATGCCGTGCAGATGGTACCAGGGTATTGTCCAGTCTAACTGCCGCTCTCATATAGAAAGACGGACATTTAGCCTTCTAGGTCTCACCCCTGTAATCACCTGCTTCGTGCCGTGCAAATGACACCAGGGTGCCGTCCAGTCTAACCCTTCACACAGAAAGACGGACAGTTAGCCTTCTAGGTCTTATCCCTATAACCACCTGCTTCGTGCCGTGCAGATGGCACCAGGGTATTGTCCAGTCTAACTGCCGCTCTCATATAGAAAGGCGGACAGTTAGCCTTCTAGGTCTCATCCCTGTAACCACCTGCGTCATGCCGTGCAGTCTAACCGCCGCCTTCACACAGAAAGGCGGACAGTAAGCCTTCTAGATCTCATCCCTGGAAATGCCATCTTGCTTCGTCACGTGCCCACAGAGACACTAGCGAATGGCATTGTGGATAGATGGCATAGCATTCCCTACTACTACTTATTTTTCATTTTACTATTGTTTTAGACCTAAGATGGAACTTTGGGTCTTGGTATTACATATTCAATCCGGTATTTACATTGGCGACCGAAGGAAATCAGAAAAAAAAAAACAGACAAATAGGTCGGCCCACGGGATTTTAACGCTGGAATCTCCCGAATGCGGACCACAAACGTTACCACCTGAGCCATTAGGCTCGGTTTTGTTTTTTATTGTTAAATACACATGTGTACAAACCACACACATACATGCTGATACACTTAACACTTGCACGGAAGCTGCACTATGCACAACACGCGGAAAATGAAACATTGAAGAGCACTACACTGTTATGTACTTATTTACCAGGCCCACTGCCAGGGCCAGTTGGTCAGTTAGATCCAGGGTAGACGCGTGATAGCGGCAGCCAGCTGGTCTAAAAGACCTTCGCCGCTGTCTCTGCTACGTATAAGCGCATTCCTGTTGTTTCTAATAACTTTTTTGTGGCATAGCATTCCCGAGATATCCCTTATTATATGGGATAAAATTTTCAGTAGCTTGTCATTTTTAAAAGGCTCTCGTTATTCAGTTGTTTCTTGCGATATCATAGAAAGAGTATGAACATTTCTTATACAGCAAATTGTGTAATGAAACTAATACTGCAAAGGTTTATCGATTAGTATAGACGTAAAAACAAGCTCATAGGATTAGCTTGTGAAAGCTATATACGAGAGGTGATCAGAAGTTTACAAAGCCTGCAGTGAAAGTGTACATTTTATTTCATACACTCAATACAGCCAACTGATAGGATACATTAGGTTATTTTTCGACATAGTCTCCATATCGTTTAGGCACTTGTTTCGTGGATGAGTTTGAATATTCCCTCCTGGTAAAACTTCTGTCTTTGCGTATTCAGCCACGTTGTAGCGAAGTTTTTCACCTCGCCTGAAGCGAATCGTCGGCCTTCTAGGTGCTCCTTCAAGTGAGGAAACATGTAAAAGTCGCTTGGAGCCAGGTCTGGGCTGGAGGGAGGGTGATCGATGGTGTCCCAGCGAAGACGCCCTGAGTGAGAAGTTCTGCCCATTTCCTCCTTATTACTTCGCACAATCGTGTCAAGGTCTCAGAGTATCGGTCAGCGGTCACTGTGTGCCCCCTTTCCAAATACTCCACGAGTATGACCCTCGCACTGTCCCAAAACACTGAGGCCCTCACCTTAAACTACTTTGTCGAGGAGGGGGGTTTCCATTCCATTGGCGACTGCTTACTGTTGGGGTGTAGTGGTGGTTCCATGTTTCGCCACCCGTGACAATCTGGTGAAGAAAACTGCTACCTTCCCTGGAGAACCGTTGCAAAAGCTGCAGACTTGCCCCCATCCGGAACAAAATTTCCGGCACTGCAGAATATCGTGAACAATGTGACGAACGCTCAATTCTGCCTTCATATGCCATAACGTGATGCTCCTGTTGTCCTGAATCAGCTCCTCTGCGCGAGCTGTGTTCAAATCTGTTGATGTGCTGGATCGGCCTACTGCGATCCTCGTCGGTGACGTTTTCTCTACCGGCCACAAACTTTCAATACTGTCCTGCGACATGCTGACGAGACATTACAGTCTCTCTGTAAACCTCTACCAGCTGCGGTTACATGTTTCGCCCACAGAAATCGAATAACGGAGTGGAGCTAACGGAGCTAGCGCTGTAGGTGGCAGATAGCTGAAACTCTGCACAGTTGCCAACCACATGTATTAGAATTACCGCACACTACTAATTTCTCTATAAAGGACGAAACTCCATGAGAATCAGCCCTGTAACCTTAGTTTCTGATTATCCCTCGTAAAAATAAACGATAGTAGATAGATGTGTGAATGTAACACATCAGATTCTTGTTTTTAACTCTTGTATAATCCTAACTTTTAAAAAAAATCCACAATTGATTAATAACATAGAAACCAGTTGTCATAATGCAAGTTATACATTTCCTTTAAAGTAATTCCCTTCCGCATTGTCACATTTCTGCCAGGGCATGAAAAATTCTCGTCGCAATTGTAGTAACTTTATCAGCGTTCGCGAATCTTTACCTCAGATGAGTTTTCTGCCTCGGAAGGAGAAGGAATCCTCCATACATATCGGGAAAATATGGGGGATTCACAATAGCAGTGACGTTGTGTCTGGCAAGGTAATTTTTTGCCAGTGTTGATCGATGTGATGGTGCGTTGCCGTAAAAAAAAAGGCCAAGTATTTTGTCCCCATTTTTTTTCTGGAGTTTTCCTTCTTGCTGCTTCCCTGAGGCGACAGAGGGTTTTTATATACAGTTCTGTTTATTCTTCCGGAATAAACTCGTAGAGGAGACGTTGCGCGTCAAAGAAAACTTAAGGCATAACTTCCCTACGCTAGTGTTCTTAGGAAATGTTTGTTTCCGAGGAGACCTTATGGATTTTCAATCACACGAGTGTCGTACTAATAGCAAAAAGCTAAATACTCGGCGATTATGCTGTCCAGAAAAAATGATCTTGATTAGCCATAGTGATTAGACCCCCCAGAAATAATCATTGTTGATTCTTTATTTTCAGGAGGCAACATTTTTACTTTCTCTACTACGTATAGTAAGTAGGGGAAGTATTGTATTCCACCCAAAAATTCGATACCGAGATTTCACAGGAAATACATGTCTTGAGACCCTCTGAATCCAAAAAAAGATTTTTAGAAACATGTCCGTGTGTGTGTGTCTGTGTGTCTGTGAACAGCATAACTCAGAAACGAACAGTTGGAATGAACACCAAACTTGGTATTTAGGTTCAGTATCTTCCAGAGATGCGACACGTAGGTTTTCAAGAAAATCCCCCCACCCTAGACTACCCTTTACATGGAACATTTTTCGAAAATTTTAATTTTCTCAAAAATGGCTCTAATGATTTTGATTAAAATATCATATGTTTAAGATATTGTCATGAGAAATGAAATGTATATCTCGAATTTCCTGGGAATGTCTCCAAAACTATTCTTCATTATGAACGACTTTTGCATATGTGGTAAATCATAAGAGATAGACAAAATTTTACTACACAAAAAATGTAGATCGCGTTAAAATACACAATTTATGTCATATACATTTCTTTGTTGATTGAACCGTTTTCGAGATATTGCTTGTTATTTCCTTAAATTTTCCAATACTTATACATTTTCTGAAATTCGTTATTCCTTTTTTTTATGTCCTGGACATGCAAAGAGAATGGAATGCGCCACATAGCAACCAGCGCTTAAAATATTTCACTATCGCTAAAACCTACCATATTCCCCTTGCATCTACAACAAAATTAGCAATAAGATTGACATCTCGATATCTCAATTAACATGAAGCATATGGAGAGTAAGCGTTTGTAAAAATAATTTGTACAAGGGTAGAGAAAGTCATGTGAGTGTAACACATCAGATTTGTTAGGTATGTAATGGATGTTTAAATATTTGCGAAGAATTGTATAAACACTTCTAACTTGAATATCCCCTCTGCTGCTAACTCCTAAGGGCCGGTTTCACCAACCAATGTTAAAAATGTTCTAACATCTTGTTTGTTAACACGGTGTTCAAAGTTTAACGTAAGGTTAAAACCTTTGCGTTTCATCAAGCTTTTACAGCAAATTGTTAGCTAACATATTGTTACGTCAAAGACAACTGCGAACGCTAGCTTTCGAAAAGGCGGTGACCGAACACTGCTTCTAAACGTGCTCCGATGCACTTTTGTCTACGTTTCGCTCCGCTCTCGGTGTCAGTAGTAGACAACTATTTGCATTCATGAAATTGCCATGTGATGTTCCCGATTGTTTGAGGTTAGAATCGCGATGTGAATTGAAATAAATGTTTTACCGTTTCAAACGCTTTAATTAACACCCGGTTAATTAGTATAGATGCATTATCAACTGCGAAAAAGGTGACGGTCTTACATTAAAGGATAAAATTGCAGCCTGGGACAAAATTTGCGAGTAATTTAATTGGAATGAACTGTTCTCTTAAGACCAGTAAGCAACTGCGGCTATTTTACGAGGGGCACTATTTATATTTTGAGCCTTGGAAACCCTAATGTTGTAGGTGCCCTCTGACGTTTCCAATGGAAAGTTTGACATTTTTTACCATAACCTACTACTTCAAACATTGCGTCAATAGAGCGTTATTTGTTTTGTTTACACTAACTTGAAAATTGTGTGTCAACTAAAACGTGGAATAACTCGTGAAAATGTTCGTGCAATGATTTATTACGACTTTCGATGTGGATTATCAAGACAAGAGTGCATCGATCAACTAGCTTCCACATTTGGCGACGAAGCTCCATCCTTTGCCACTGTGAAACGATGGTATAACGAATTTAATCGTGGCCGCCGTTCGCTCAATGATGAGGTTCGTGAAGGTCGTCCAAAATCAGTTGTGCCAGAAAACATTGGTGCTGTGCAAAAAGTAATAATGAAAGATCGTCATGAAACATATTGTGAGATTGAGGCAACCCTAGGCATTAGTTCCACCAGCATATATAAAATATTGCATGATTATTTAGCCGTGAACAAGGTTTGCTCTCGTTGGATCCCACATAATTTGACGCAATCCCAAAAAGATGCTCGTGTCGATTGGTGTACAAAAATGCTCAAGAAATACAATAGCGGTCCCTAAAAAGGCGTATATAAGATTGTAACAGGTGACGAATCATGGATCTATGCGTATGAGCCGGAACGTCAACAGCAGTCGACTGTGTGGGTGTTTCAAGATAAGCAAATCCAACAAAAAGTTGTTCGCACTCGAAGCAAATGGTCGCCTGCTTTTTCAGCAAAACTGGCCATGTGGCAACAGTGCCTTTAGAGGAACGTAAAACGGTCATACCGAATGGTACACAACCATTTGTTTGCCGGAAGTCTTCGGTGAAGTAAGGAAAACCAACAAGAACCGTAGGATCATTCTTCAACAAGATAACGCGAGCGCACACACATCTCGTCTAACAACAGAGTATTTGAAGGCTCAAAAAATCGAATTGATGGGTCATCCGCCATACAGTCCTGATTTGGCACCCAATGACTTCTTTTTGTCCCCGAACATCAAGAATAAATTGCGTGGACAACGATTTTCGTTGGCAGAAGAAGCCGTTGATGCCTTCAAAAACCATGTTTTGGAGGTGTCTCAAGAAAACTGGAATAAATACTTTGACAAATGGTTCAAACGGATGCAAAAGTGTATTTATCATAAAGGAGAATATGTTGAAAAACAATAAAGCAACTTTCAATCATAAATTAGTTTGTTTCAATTATTAGGCTCAAAATATAAATAGTGCCCCTCGCATACTTAACATAAAGCGTAGAACCAGAAACGTTAGGTGCAAACAGCGTTTAAGACGGTTTAAAACTGGTGGTGGACACTGCATTGAAACTAAAATGGACGGAAATGTGTTATCGCTGATTAATTAAGCAGGCCCGAAAAAAATTAGTGTTCGTCACTTGAAGCAATTCCTTTGGAAACCTGCCGGATAAACCACAAACGGTAGCTTTGGAAATACCAACATTATCACTCACAAAGTAAATTAAAAATGTTAGTAGCATAAAATGTAAGTACCTAATTAGCACTTGTAGCTTAAGAGAAAGAGGCATGCCTCTGTTGGTAGTATTCTAACCTCTCGTATTTCCCATAAAACCATGCTCATGACCCCTTAAACAGTCTAGATAGCTTTAAAAATTCCTCCTTTTGCAGGGTTTCAAATTTATTATGACGTACGACTACTCTTCTGTAGAGAATGGTATTAAAATGTCAATTTAGCAAACTCGCATCGAACAGCTTTGTTTGTGGCAACCATTTTCCAACTTCTAACACTTGTTAAACGCGTTAACACCGGGGTATCGGCATGTTAACCTAACACCGACTTTAACACATTGTTAAAAGTTAACAGAATTTTATTAACATCCGTGTTAAATCAATTTAACATTGTGTTAAAATTTAGCATCTATTGGTGAAACCGACCTTAAGTGTTTTTATTTTCTCTAACACGTACCTAGGTAGAAAAGGTATCGCATTCCAACCAAAATTCATTACCGAGATTTTTACCGGAAATGTGTTTTGAGTAACCCTGAATAAAAACTCTTATGTGTTACACTCACATGACTTTCTCTACTCTTGTACAAACTATTTTTACAAACGCTTATTCTCCATATGCTTCATGTTAATCGAGATATCGAGATGTTAATCTTATGCTAATTTTCTTGTAGATGCAAGGGGAATTGGTAGCCTTTAAGCGATAGTCAAATATTTTAAGAGCTGGTTGCTATGTGGCGCATTCCATTCTCTTTCCATTACCAGGACAAAAAAATGAATAACGAATTCCCATTTGAGAAAAAGTATAAGTATTGGAAAATTTAAGGGAATAACAAGCAATAGAAAGAAAAATGCTCGAGGAATATCAGGCGAGAAAAAGACGTTCGTTTGGGTGTTATAGGAAACGAAGGTTTTTACAGTCGCACGACTTTTTATACGTTATGCTTAGTGCCGGTTTTATATGCATGATAAAAGTCGACTGTTCGTTTCATGAATAGGGACAGTTTCAAGTAGGTAATGCTTCATCTGCATGTGAAGTTTCACGGTTGACTAATTTAAGCTGGGAAACTAAAGTAATACTACACAGAAAGTTGGCATTAATATATTTTAACGAGATCTACATTTTTCTTGTAGTTAGTTTTACTTTCTCTGCTACTTGCCTACTAAGACGTGGAGACATGCTAAACACACAGAGGACAAAGCAAAATAAACGACAGTCGATTCCTATTTGGTGCGGTACAATATTTCCTGAACTTAAATCTATTGTAATTCTACACATGACCTTCTCTACTCTTGTACAAACTATTTTTACAAACGCGTATTCTCCATCTACTTCATGTTAATCGAGATAAACATTTGCAGAAACTATCTTATCTAATTTTCTTGTAGATGCAAGGGGAATATGGTAGGCTTTAAGCGATAGTCAAATCTTTTAAGAGCTGGTTGCTATGTGGCGCATTCCATTCTCTTTGTATGTCCAGGACATAAAAAAAAACGAATAACGTATTCCCATTTGAGAAAAAGTTTTAAGTATTGGAAAATTCAAACAAATAACAAGGAATATCTTGGAAATGGTTCATTCCACTAAAAATATTTGACATAAATTGTGTGTTTTAACGAGCTCTACATTACTTGTGTAGTAAAATTTTGTCTATCTCTTACGGTCTACCAGTTATGCAAAAGTCATTTAGAATGAAAAGGACTTTGGGGGACATTCACAGAAAGTTCAAGATATACATTTCATTTGCCATGAAAATATCTTCAACATATATTTTAATTAAAATCGTTAGAGCCATTTTTAAAAAATAAATATTTTCGAAAAATGTTCCATGTAAAGCGTAGTCTCGGGTGGGAGATTTTCTTGAAAATCTTAGTGTCGCACCCTTGGAAGGTAAACCAAATCTCAAATACCAAGTTCAATATTTATCCGACTTTTCATTTTTGAGTTATGTTGTTTACAGACAGACAGGTTTCTAAAACTGCTTTAATCGGATTGAGAGCACCTCAAAACATGTATTTTCGGTGAAATCTCGGTATCGAACTCTGGGTGGAATACAATACTTTCCCTACGTACTATATGTATTAGAAAAAGTAATATGTAGGTAGTCTGCGATGCCAGAACATCATAATAGTGTTTCAGAACTCAACCGACTAGCTTTCAGGGAACTGCAGAGGAATGATAGGCAGTACTTTGATACAGGACCAGTTCGTGGTCCTTTGCAATACATCAAAATCAATGAGTCAGTACGTCACTGATAAAACTTCCCCTAGGCTGCTACTACTTCCAGGTAATCATGGCCATGCTGTGTTCAAACATTCCATGTGAATACCCATGTAACGTACTTCCGCTTGTACAGGATTTGAAGCCATCACACTGATTGCGCTATTACTACAGCTAACCGTTTTTTACTTTCTCTACTACCATTCGATACCGAGATTTCACGGAAATATATGTTCTGAGACCCCCTGAATCCAAAAAAAAGCAATTTTGGAAACATGTCCGTGTGCGTGTGTGTGTGTCTGTGAAAAGCATAACTCAGAAACGAACATTCGGATAAACACCAAACTTGGTATTTAGATTCAGTATCTTCCAGAGATGCGATACGAAGGTTTTCAAGAAAATCCACCCACCCCAGATTACCCTTTACATGAAACATATTTCGAAAATTTTAATTTTCTCAAAAATGGCTCTAACGATTTTGATTAAAATATCATATGTTTAAGATATTTTCATGACAAATGAAATGTATATCTTGAATTTTCTGGGAATGTTTCCAAAAGTATTCTTCATTGTGAACGACTTTTGCATAACTGGTAAACCATAAAAGATAGACAAAATTTTACTACAAAAAAATGTAGATCGCGTTAAAATACACAATTTTCGAGATATTGCTTGTCATTCCCTTAAATTTTCCAATAATTATACTTCTCAAATGGAAATTCGTTGTTCATAATTTTTTTTGTCCTGGTAATACAAAGAGAATGGAATATTCCACATAGCAACCAGCTCTTAAAATATTTGACTATCGCTTAAAGCCTACCAATTCCCCTTGCATCTACAAGAAAATTAGCAATAAGATTAAAATCTCGATATCCTGATTAACTTGAAGCATATGGAGGTTAGACATGTGAGTGTAACATATCATGTTTTTTTTTTTTTTTTTTTTTGGTCTCTCTGATACGTATGATTCTCCACGTGAAATTAGAGGTATCACTGATACTGCCCTTGTTGAAGAATTGTTTAGAAAATGCAAAGCTCATAACTGAAAATGCTACAATGCTAGCTACTTTCGCGCTTTTGGAAGATAAATTAACTATTTTAGAGTGGAAATCAGTATTAAGTGTTTATTTACATTTACCAGTACGAATATTCAAATGAATAATCAGTACGTGGCTACAGAGCTTCGTTACAGTGTCCTTCACATAATCTTCTCCGTGACCAACTTTGTTTCTAGTCCAATCACATGGCAATTACTCTTTGTATTTGCACATGTTTAATGATTCGACTTGGTTTGATTAGCTTTTACTTTTCATTATATCTTTTTACTTGGTTAATTTCTCATGGTTTCGCACTATCTGTTCACAATTTTTTTAATTTATCGCAATTCGTTGGAGAGTTAATCTATACGTTATATTCGCAGCTTTCTTTGGTCTAAAACGCTACTCTTTTTTATTTAACCTATATAAGACTTAAATGGCGGAAATTATGAATTCAGAAGAAACTAAAATGGAAGTGAACTTACAGAAGCAGCAGAAACGATAACACTAGGAATACTTAGTCAAAAATTCCAATATGATATAGCATTTAATCGATTCATTAGCTGGTGTAAGACAAAACAATAAAACATCTGACATCCCGCTTTTTACTTTCTCTACTACGTATAGTAAGTAGTGGAAGTATTGCATTCCACCCAAAAATTCGATACCGAGATTTCACCGGATATATATGTTTTGAGGCTCCCTAAATACAAAAAATAGCCTGTGAACAGCATAACTCAAACACGAAAAGTCGAATAAATACCAAACTTGGTATTTAGGTTCAGTATCTGAAGATTTTCAAGAAACTCCACCCCCTCAGACTACCCTTTACATGGAAAATGTTTCGAAATTTTTGATTTTCTCAAAAATGACTAACGATTTTGATTAAAATATCATGACAAATAAAATGTATATCTTGAATTTTCTGGGAATGCCCCCAAAAGTCCTCTCATTTTGAATAGCTTTTCCATAAATGGTAAACCGTAAGATATAGACAACATTTTTCGACACAAAAAATGTGGATCTCGTTAAACTCACAAATTATGTCATATATACATTTTTTGTGGAGTGAACCATTTCCGAGATATTCCTTCTTATTGGTTTGAATTTCCCAATACTTATCATTTTTTTATGTCCTGGACATACAAAGTGGATGGAATGCTCCACATAGCACCCAGCTCTTAAAAGATGTAACTATCGCTCAAAACTATCATATTCCCCTTGTAGGTACTACAACAAAATTAACAGTAAGATAGTTTCTGCCAATGTTTATCTCGATTAACATGAAGTAGGTGAAGAATAAGCGTATTTCTTGAAGCGTGTTGTAAACGCCATCTCTCTTACTTTCATGGAATGAATATAATATTAATATTTTACAAATTCGAGCGCTGTCTAAAATAGCCGTAGGTCTTCGATTCGCAAACATTCCTGCTCGTAAAATAAAACCACCTTTGTCCCTAGTATCATAATCTGCTATTCTAGATCATTGTGTAATAATTTCATAAGGAGATCGCGGGTGGGGCATGTTAAATGCAATTAAATTGCCATTCGAGATTTAACACACCGCCCATTTAACGTCGAGTAGGCAAACTAGTGAAGTAAAATAACGAAAGCGAAGTTTTGAATCTGTGCGTAAGTTTTTGGAACTCCAGTGAGCAGATATTGAGTCAGTCAGGAAGGCCTCGCATATTTTCGATGAGACAGCGGATACGATGAATCATTTGTGGTCCTTGTCAAAGTCAGCAGCATTCGCGCTGTGGGAAATTCCATTCAGTGCTAATCTGTTGTGGCTATTAAAATGTCAATTGATTAAATGCCTCCCTCTCCTAAAATGGATTGAGTTTCTGAGGTTCAGCTTCCGTGTTGAAGTGTTTTGAGGAAATGAACACCACCTGTTGCTTTTAATTTAGATGCAAATGATGTTCTTGTCGTGCTTTATTATTTTCTTTTTAACTTTCTCTAATAAGTGCTTACATTAAACAGAGACCGAGCGCGTAGTTCTGCGCTAACGGGTTCGACTCCCGTCCACTATGACCTTGGGTTTTTCGTGGTTTACTGTAGTCGGTAGGCGAATGCTGGTTTCGTTTCACATCTAACACGATTTCTTTTCCATAATTTCCCCTTCATTCCGTTTCTTTCTCATTGGGCGTCTAGGTTTCGTGGCGTATGGCAGTGCCGCACAGATGGCGCGGATGCTTGCTCAAAAAACAGTACCTTCAATGGACACTAGAGGGCTGCTAGGTTGATGGGTCGTTCATCGCTCTTTTGAAGCTGTTAAAGACTTCCGCGCGTCCCTGTGGCCTGTAGCCTCCTGTGGTGAAGGCGATGTGTAGAGGTCTATCAGACTTCACAATTTTAGAATGTGAACCCTTTCAGCATCGGAAAGACGGATTACAGGCATCCTCCATTTGATTCTAGTTAACTTATCATTAGCTTCCTCTCCATTCGAAGGCTGAACACAGTTTGTAGAAGCTTTGGATCTTATGAGAACCAATTCAAACTTGCTGTTGAGTATAAGCTCCTTGTGATCATCAGCAAATCCTAGGAGCATGGATAGAGGGACTATAGCATTGAAAGCCGCATTCGCAGCATGTACTATATCAACTTCACATCTAGCATTCAGCAGACGATTTGACTCCTTCACTTCATCCCTTCCTCGTGGGTGGTGGTGTGCGCGGTGTCCCACTCCGGTGTATAACCTATACCAATATCTATATACATAAGCAGAGGAAGTATTCTGTTTCACCGGAAATACATGTTTTGAGGGGCCCGGAACCCAAAAAAAAAAAGAATTTCTAGATAAAGGTCTATTTGTGTGTGTGAACAGCATCTTATCTTCTGTTACGAAGAAGACTCGGCAACGATCCAGAGTGGATGTTGTATTTAAGCCCCACGAGGGGAATCCCCGAGAGAAAGACAAGGCGAGAGGAGACCGGGCGACCGGATCCAGGAGCAACGGTACAGCAATGACAAGGGCCCTAAATTTCCGGATGTAGACGGACAGGCAGACCGGGGACCCCCCCACAACACTCCTTAAAGGGGTTCGAATATTCCGAAAGCCGAGGAATGGAGTTAAAAAGAGCATCCTTTTCCCTGCTATGCTGCACTGAAGCATGATCGCCCTGAAAGAAACCAACAGGATGAGGGATGAATGAAAGGAAAAATGAAACGAAGTGAAGGGACAGGAAATTCGGTGTTGAAAGTAACCACTCCAGCATTTGCCTGATGACCCCGGAAAATCTAAAAAAAAAAAAAAAAACCCATGGGTGAGCGGTCACCAGGATCGATCCGGGACCTCCCGTATTCCGGCCATAAGCGTTGCGGCTGAGGCATAACTCTAAAACGGAAAGTCCGATAAATACCAAACTTTGAGGCAGTATTTTTAACACTTAAATGATTTCAGTCAAATTATGTAACATAAAATATAATAACAGCTCGCCTTAAAGCAATATGTGTATGTAACAATATATAAAAAGTGTATATTACAGTCATTGTATATGTTTATATTATTGTATACATGTAATAATGTTATGTGAATGTATTACGTAATTTAATAATGCGGGAGCTGTAGAATAATAGGTTAAAAGTTGCTAACAACGAGGTAACCTTGGAGCAATAATGAGTAAGAAAGTTTAATAATGCTACTAGTCATTATTGGAGCAACAATAATGTAAATTTTATGACAGTTTATAAAATAGCCAATCAACAACCAGAAAAAAGCTGAAGTTAAATAAACGTATTCTATTGGATTAGGAATACACAATCAGAGACTTGAAATACAGAAATTTACAAATTTAGGCGGTAGAAATCAAGTCTGTTGCTTGTAGACAGCGTTCATTACTGGACGTGTTGGTTGTAGACAGTGTCCTCGAGAAATTTAAGACATATTCGTGTGAGACGAAAATAGTTTACGTGTTAAAAAGTGCAAGTAATTAATAAAAGAATCTCACAGCTCTCTATATCAGCGAAGTGTTATTTAAATTGTATCAAGGATTAACAAATGTAGTGAAGTAAGAATTAAAATCTGTGTAAGCCTACAATTTTAGCCGCAACACGCCTTGCAAAGAAATCCATGTCTCTAACAATAATACTGACGCAGACGAGGCAAACATAAATGTATAATATTTAAAGAAACAGTCAAAATTACAAAGTTAATATTTTTAAACTTGGGGCGAATGCTACCGGGTACCATACGTGCGGTTGCAACTACTTCAAGTTCGGCTCCCCAACAGTTGAACTACAATACAACTCCCACTTCAAATTGGCTTTCCATACGTGAAGCAACAAACCTTCTTTAAATTGGCTCCCAAAGCGTGGGGCAAATAACGTAATAATAATTTACTACTTCAACTTCTACTACTACTTCTTCCTCCTCTTGTAGGACTTAAACTCCTCCACCAGGACTTACAAGCCAATGCCTTGGGTTAGGATCCTGTCGAGGAGCAAGCAAACTCTAGATCATAGCATATCCAGGATGAGTGATCAGTCCAATGTCTGGTATGACGGTGAAGAAGGAAATGAAATGTAGTGATGAAAGGGATGCCAGGAAAATTAGCAGATCAAAGTATCCACTCCAGCATTCGCCTAGCGATCGAAGAAAACCTCGAAAAAACCTTCGGTCAGGTTGGTCGGTCCCAGGATCTCCTGAATGAGCACCTGAGCCATCCTGCTCAAATATCTAATTATATTCCAAAAGGTGGTCAATCCTTGCTCTGGAATTGCATCCCTTAGAATTTTCGAAATTCCCACGTGTAGTAAATAATATTTTGTAATGAACTTCTAAAACCCCAGAAATTATCTACTACGTATAGTAAGTAGGGGAAGTATTGTATTCCACCCAAAAATTCGATACCGAGATTTTACCGGAAATACATGTTTTGAGACCCCCTGAATCCAAAAAAATCATTCTTGGAAACATGCCCGTGTGTGTGTGTGTGTGTGTGTGTGTGTGTGTGTGTGTGTGTCTGTGAACAGCATAACTCAGAAACGAACAGTCGGATAAACACCAAACTTGGTATTTAGGTTCAGTATCTTCCAGAGATGCGACACGAAGGTTTTCAAGAAAATTCCCTTACCTCAGATTACCCTTTACACGGAACATTTTTCGAAAATTTAAATTTTCTCAAAAATGGCTCTAACGATTTTGATTAAAATATCATATGTTTAAGATATTTTCATGACAAATGAAATGTACATCTTGAATTTTCTGTGAATGTCTCCAAAAGTATTCTTCATTGTGAACGACTTTGGTAAACTGGTAAACCATAAGAGATAGACAAAATTTTACTACACAAAAAATGTAGATCGCGTTAAAATACACAATATGCCATATACATTTTGTTTGTTGAGTGAACCATTTTCGAGATATTGCTTGTTATTCCCTTAAATTTCCCAATACTTTTTCTCAAATGGGAATTTGTTATTCATTTTTTTATGTCCTGGACATACAAAGAGAATGGAATGCGCCACATAGCAACCAGCTCTTAAAATATTTGACTATCGCTTAAATACTACCATATTCCTCTTGCATCTACAGGAAAATTAGCAATAAGATTAACATCTCGATTAACATGAAGCATATGGAGAATAAGCGTTTGTAAAAATAGTTTGTACAAGAGTAGAGAAAGTCATGTGAGTGTAACACATCAGATTTTTCTTAGTTACATATACTGTTTGATTAACAGTTATCAGTACTTGACTTTTTAAAACAAGGGAACACCAAAGTTCGTAGCCTCTCCCACGAAGAAGGAATATATCGTAAATGTGGATCATAGCCCAAGTGTTCCGATTCTCACGAAGAAGACATCCGAAGCTGTCTAGTGTCAGCTGGACAGGAAGTGATTCCGGGCCATTAACCTCCTCCAGGGCGAATGATCGTACTGACTGCTGGTGTGTCGTTCCTTCATCCATTGCGTTCAAATTATAATTAATATTCTTGGCTGATAAATACTAAATAACGTAAAGTGTTATATATTAGCCGCTGCAAACGTAATAATTGGGGCTGGTATTTTTACGACCTAAAACTCACAATAATATGCACAGTAACATAATAAAGATGACCTAATAATATTGTAATCAGGTAGCCTTGCAATTGTAAAACAAGTAAGTGAATTTGTGACAATGAACTATTTATTCAATAATAAATTGCACATGAGAAGCAAGCTTAACTGTGTAATTTCATATTGTAGTACGATTTTTATTTTATTAAAAACATTACATAGTTAACGGAAGCTGTGATATTTAATGCTTTTGTTTACTTCAATTCATGAACCTTATTTTGCGGTATAGAAGAGTACCTTGTGCAAATTTTCAAATAAAGAAGGTTAACATTGTCAGCCAACAGTCTTTTACTTCGAAAAGCTTATTTCTACTTCAACTAATAAAAGAAGTAATTTAGATCTCTTTAAAACACGCAACTTATTTTAAATAAGCTTTCTTTTTTGGCATAAACCATTTCTGAGATATCCGTCGTCCTCCGTGGTGTAGTGGTTACACTGTTAGCCTCCAGTTTCCGAGGCCGCGGGTTCAAACCCAGCGGAGGGCGATGGGTTTTTTTCGGGCGTAAAAACCCTTAGCATGGCTTCCTTCGGAAGGGAAGCAAAGCCGGTGGTGCCGTGTCGTAGATTTACGGCACGTAAAAGAAGCTCAAGCGTGATAAAGAGGTCTCTGAACAAAATTACCAGTCTTTCATGCCGAATATAGAATGGGATGCTGAGGACCATAACACTTAAAGAGCGTCCATAAATAAAACTCAATTTTTACTTTCTCTACTACGTAGAGTGAGTAGGGGAAGTATTGTATTCCACCCAAAATTTCGATACCGAGATTTCACCGGAAATACATGTTTTGAGACCCCCTGAATCCAAAAAAAGCATTTTTGGAAACATGTCCGTGTGTGTGTCTGTGTGTCTGTGGACAGCATAACTCAGAAACGAACACTCGGATAAACACCAAACTTGGTATTTAGGTTTCAGTATCTTCCAGAGATGCGACACGAAGGTTTTCAAGAAAATGCCCCCATCCCAGATTACCCTTTACATGGAGCATTTTTCGATAATTTTTATTTTCTCAAAAATGTCTAA
The DNA here is from genome assembly GCA_030765065.1 of Deroplatys truncata. Classification (NCBI taxonomy): domain Eukaryota; kingdom Metazoa; phylum Arthropoda; class Insecta; order Mantodea; family Mantidae; genus Deroplatys; species Deroplatys truncata. The sequence continues at coordinate 64,242,077 of CM060989.1, read as the reverse complement.
CGATTTTGATTAAAATATCATATGTTTAAGATATTTTCATGACAAATAAAATGTATATCTTTAATTTTCTGGGAATGTCTCCAAAAGTATTCTTCATTGTGAACGACTTTTGCATAACTGGTAAACCATAAGAGATAGGCAAAATTTTACTACACAAAGAATGTAGATCGCGTTAAAATACACAATTTATGTCATATACATTTTTTTGTTGAGTGAACCATTTACGAGATATTGCTTGTTATTCCCTTAAATTTTTCAATACTTATTTTCTAAAATGGGAATTCGTTATTCATTTTTTTGTCTTGGATATGCAAAGAGTTATAATCTGTGGCAAAGGGAATGGTGCTGCACCTAGCAACCAGCTATTAAGAGATATGTATGTGCTTAAAGGCTAATGTTTTTCTATATTGCCCTTGTTAAGTATATATTCCCCTTACATCTATAAGGAAATTAGCAATAAGATAAAGTCTGCAAATGTTTATCTCGATTAACATGAAGTAGATGGAGAATAAGCGTTTGTAAAAATAGTTTGTATAAGAGTAGACAAAGTCATGTGAGTGTAACACATCAGATTTTTTCTCACATATCCGTTATTAAGGGTTCGAATTGTTCATTTCTTGACTTATTTACTAAGAATAGTTTGTATACCCACTAATAAACGATAGGGGTAGAGAAAGTCTTATGAATATAACACATCAGATTTTTTGCGTTAGCAAACCGTAACGGAAACTACGGTCGTCATCGATTTGTGCTAGCTTAAAACGAGATAGTGTCCATTATTAAATCCCATAATGTTCCTTTGCGATAGATTGATGGGTGGGAAATAAATGTTGTTTTACTTGTGATATTACCTTGTGATGAGAATCAGCTGAGCATTACCAGATGACATTCCTGTCAGTGTTTGCAGAACACCTGTTGTCGGTTGACCTTGCTCTCGACATTTGGTTCACACGTGAACTGTTTCGGAGATGGCTTCCGGTTTGAAGTCCTTGCCGCTGATTAATTACGGTTTGCGTTCTCACTGGTTTTTCGCCGACTGCTTCATGCCTTATCCCTTACTCTTGCTAAAAATGCTCCTATCGCGTTCATTTTCTCCCCTCTTGTATCTGCTAGCACAGGAATGGTCAACCTATTTTGAGCTTGGGACAGTAAATTGATAGAATTTATTTGTGGGGTCATCAAATTAATAGTATATTATGCAACGAGACTATAATGGTAGTAATTAAAACGCGAGTATTATTATTAATCGAGCGAAGCGAAATTAATAATATTTTACGAGCGTTTTAATCACCATTACAGTCAAGTTTTATACGACTGTTTATGCTCGACCATGTATCTAAATTAAAGGTTTCATAAGTATTCGTTTCTGGTTTGAGTGATGTGTTACAATCGTTATTCCTTTATCTTTGGTTACAATACAATGACCTTGTAATACCTGTGTCAAACAAAGTTGCTAGCGTTGTGAGACGTACTACGCAAAATAATCGATACTTGCACTTTCACTTCTGATTGGTCGAAAAACAATACTTAAATGAGGCATATACCAGTCGTATAAATACTACATTTTGGCATGGTCGAGCATAAACGTACATTAACAACTATTTTGAATTTGAACTAAACTGGTATACAGTTTTTCATAACTAAAATTAACTCATTTTTACTTTCTCTACTACGTATAGCAAGTAGGGGAAGTATTGTATTCCACCCAAAAATTCGATACCGAGATTTCACCGGAAATACATGTTTTGAGACCCCCTGAATCCAAAAAAGACATTTTTGGAAACATGTCCATGTGTGTGTCTGTCTGTGAACAGCATAGTCAGAAACGAACAGTCAGATAAACACCAAACTTGGTATTTAGGTTCAGTATCTCCCAGAGATGCGACACGAAGGTTTTGAAGAAAATCCCCCCACCCCAAATTACCCTTTACATGGAAGATTTTTCGAAAAGTTTAATTTTCTCAAAAATGGCTCTAAGGATTCTGATTAAAATATCATATGTTTAAGATATTTTCATGACAAATAAAATGTATATCTTGAATTTTCTGGGAATGTCTCCAAAAGTATTCTTCATTGTGAACGACTTTTGCATAATTGGTAAACCACAAGAGATAGACAAAATTTTACTACACAAAAAATGTAGATTGCGTTAAAATACACAATTTATGTCATATACATTTTTTTTTTGAGTGAACCATTTTCGAGATATTGCTTGTTATTCCCTTAACTTTTTCAATACTTATTTTCTCAAATGGGAATTCGTTATTCATTTTTACTTTGTCTACTACGTATAGTAAGTAGGGGAAGTATTGTATTCCACCCAAAAATTCAATACCGAGATTTCACGGAAATACATGTTTTGAGACCCCCTGAATCCAAAAAAAGCATTTTTGGAAACATGTCCGTGTGTGTGTGTCTGTGTCTGTCTGTCTGTCTGTGTGTGTGTGTGTGTGTGTGTGTGTGTGTGTGTGTGTGTGTGTGTGTGTGTGTGTGTGTCTGTGTCTGTCTGTGAACAGCATAACTCAGAAACGAACAGTCAGATAAACACCAAACTTGGTATTTAGGTTCAGTATCTTCCAGATATGCTACACGAAGGTTTTCAAGAAAATCCCCCCACCCCAGATTACCCTTTACATGGAACATTTTTCGAAAATTTTTATTTTCTCAAAAATGGCTCTAACGATTTTGATTAAAATATCATATGTTTAAGATATTTTCATACAAATAAAATATATATCTTGAATTTTCTGGAAATGTCTCCAAAAGTATTCTTCATTGTGAACGACTTTTGCATAACTGGTAAACCATAAGAGATAGATAAAATTTTACAACACAAAAAATGTAGATCGCGTTAAAATACACAATTTGTGTCATATACATTTTTTTTGTTGAGTGTATCATTTTCGAGATAATACTTGTTATTCCCTTAAATTTTTCAATACTCATTTTCTCAAATGGGAATTCGTTATTCATTTTTTTATCCTGTATATGCAAAGAGTATTAATCTGTGACAAAGGGAATGCTATTAAGAGATATGTATATGCTTAAAGACTACTGTATTTCCAAATTGCCCTTGTAAATATATATTCCCCTTACATCTACAAGAAAATTAGCAATAAGATAGAGTCTGCAAATGTTTATCTCGATTAACATGAAGTAGATGGAGAATAAGCGTTTGTAAAAATAGTTTGTATAAGAGTAGAAGTCATGTGAGTGTAACACATCAGATTTTTTATTTAAAGACACGTTAAACTAAATATTTTCAAAGGAGAAGTTTACAGAGATGTTAAAATTATTAGACTCAAGTAAATTTTTACTGATAAATGATTATAAGTTCTAAATTAGAAAATAATTTAACAATGTCTGAAGTCACATAAAACATTTGTGAACCCAATCGGCTGTCATTGTGAATATTTACCTTCATTTATTCCTCAAGCAAAAGAAGGTTATAAGAATCATTTCCAGCTCCTATAACAGACACTCTTGCAAACATCATGTATGTATTTATTTATTTCCACAATGGTATACAAAAATATTATAATTTTTAATACATTACTTTGAGTTGCTATTTTTTTTCTTTAGTCCATCATTCATTTTAACACCGTGTTTATTTATGCATGATGGGTCATAACAAATTCATATTGCTTTATTTTTCTAAACCATTTTTCTCTTACTCTCCCCATATATTCTCCTATTCTTTTCGTATCCCTCTCCTTTTGTACGAGGGCTGATCAACCAAGACTGAGACTGATTATTTCCTGTGATAGTTTCGTATCCGTAACATAAATATTTGAAAAGAGCGTGTTTTTATGTATAATGTTGTTAGGCGTTAGCACTCTCGTTTTGGTAGGTTGGTAGTAATGCTCTATTTTGTAGACCCTACGTGCATTTCGCATACCAGACAATGGAGGTGATGCATTTTTAAAATCGATTGTCACCGGTGATGAGTCATGGCTGCATCATTATCATCCTGAGGGAAAACAAGCCAGCACAGTGTGGAAATCGCCAGGTTCTCCAACACCAAAAAAGGCAAAAGTTGTTCCATCTGCAGGGAAAGTGATAGTGATCACATTTTTTGACTGTAATGGACTGATTTACCAGCGTGCAGTTCCCCCTCACACTACTGTTACAGCAGCATACTACACGTCAGTATTGGCTACACTGAGGAAGCACATTGCAAAGAAACGACCAGAGCTTTCTCGTACTGGGTGGCGACATCATCATGACAATGCACGACCTCACGTCGCAAATCAAGTCATGCAGTTTCTGGCTCGATTCAACATTATCTGTGTACCACATCCACCTTATAGCCCCGATCTTGCACCCTGTGACTTTTTTTATTCCCATCACTAAATGCAAAGCTTAGGGGTATTCGATTTGAGAACTCTGAAGCAGTGCTCAAGAAAAGTGAGGCGATTCTCAAGGACCTGACAAAGAATGGTCTGCAGCACGTGTTCAAGGACTGGCAGAGACGCTATAAAAAGTGCATTGAAGTAGGAGGGGACTAATTTGAAAAAGATCATATAAACATTGAATTGGAGTAATAAACATCTGTGAAAAAGAATCAGTCTCAGTCTTTGTTGATCAGTCCTCGTATTTTCATTATCCTAACTTTTAATAGTTGTTTGTTAACATTCTCCCATTCTTTAGGTAAAAACCGATCTCTCAACACCTTAGTTTCTTCACATTCAATTATATAATGCAAATCATTATCTGCCACTCCACAAAGAGTGCTCATGTTCGTATCCAAGCATGAGCTACTCTTCCGAAATGTTGACACACTTTTGCATACCTCTGTACCAGTTTTTCAAAATTCTGTTTGCTAATATACCTTTTCTCCCTGTTTAATACGATCAATATGAATCGGATAGAAATATCTATTTACCTATCAAATACGTTAAAGCTACTGCGTACAATAATTTTTTTTAGTAAAGGCCATCTAAATTATATTAAATAAAATAAATAAACTTAGTATAAGTATTATATAAATATAAAAAAAATCTGATGTGTTACACTCGCATCACTTTCTCTACTCTTGTACAAACTATTTTTACAAACGCTTATTCTCCATATGCCTCATGTTAATCGAGATAAACATTTGCAGACTCTATCTTATTGCTAATTTTCTTGTAGATGTAAGGGGAATATATATTTACAAGCACATACATATCTCTTAATAGTTGGTTGCTAGGTGCAGCACCATTCCCTTTCCCACAGATTAATACTCTTTGCATATCCAAGACAAAAAAAAATGAATAACGAATTCCCATTTGAGAAAATAAGTATTGAAAAATTTAAGGGAATAACAAGTATTATCTCGAAAATGGTTCACACACAAAAAAAATGTATATGACATACATTGTGTATTTTAACGCGATCTGCATTTTTTGTGTAGTAAAATGTTGTCTATCTCTTATGGTTTACAAGTTATGCAAAAGTCGTTCACGATAAAGAATACTTTTCGAGACATTCCCAGGAAATTCAAGATATACATTTTATTTGTCATAAAAATATCTTACACATATGATATTTTAATCAAAATCATTAGAGCCATTTTTGAGAAAATTAAAATTTTCGAAAAATGTTCCATGTAAAGGGTACTCTGGGGTGGGGGGATTTTCTTTGAAAACCTTCGTGTCGCATCCTTGGAAGATACTGAACCTAAATACCAAGTTTGGTGTTTATCCGACTGTTCGTTTCTGAGTTATGCTGTTCACAGACACACACACACGGACATGTTTCCAAAAATGTTTTTTTTTGGATTCAGGGGGTCTCAAAACTTGTATTTCTGGTGAAATCTCGGTGTAGAATTTTTGAGTGGAATACAATACTTCCCCTACTTACAATACGTAGTAGAGAAAGTAAAAAGCATAGTCAGTCATTTGTTCACATATTCTCACAGTCGCCTAAATCCTACGCTAGAGGTAGAGGTAATTCGACCAACTAGATCCATTGTGACCACGCCCCCGGGAGGCAGGGATGAAGTGAAGGAACCGCAGGTCACAGAGACGCGTGTAACTCTCTAATATTTCCAGTTTGAAACACCGGCCTGCATCAGCAGAAGTGAAGAAGCCCGCGAGAGGTCGACGAAGCGACTCCTAGCAAGGGCCAACGCTCTTTGTCGTGTTATCTGCCCGACACTAGGCGCACCACGGAGCCCGAAGACACTTCCTGATAGATGAAAATGATAGAAAATGAGGGAAAGGAGAAGTCGTGGTAGAATGCTCGGCATTCGCCTAGGCAACCAGAGCAAAACCACGAGAAACCCCATTGTCAGAGTGGACGGCCAAAATCCTACGCTATGAACCGTACCCACGCGTCCTAGCGTTGTCCGTTCAATATGAGATGCGAATGTAGAGGCATGCTTATTCTAAACAACCAACTTGTGTATGTCATCCTCCTCCATAGTCTAGGGAAAACATGCTAACTTCTAGTTCGCTAGGTCGCGAGTTCAAAATCGATGGAGGCCGTAAAAATCCTTAACATGGCATCCCTCGGAAGGGAAGTAAAGCCGATGGTCCCGTATCGTAGATTTACGGCACGTAAAAGAACCTTAAGCCTGATAAAGAGGCTTCTGAGCAGAATTTCCGGTCTTTCACACCCAATATAGAATGGGACGCTAAGAACCATAGTATACTTAATAAAATCCTTCGATCTATGGACTGCGCGAATATTCAGGAGGGATAAATCGCCCCACTCTACTTGGTTTTTGCCTTTAGCTACCGAGTTATCCAGTGAGGTGTCTTAAAGAGGAAGTGGGCTGACACGCGGGACACAAGTGTCACGTCGCTGTTGTGAACACAGCAATTTTATGGTGTAGAAAAATGTAATAGGACCTTTTTTACATAGTGATAATTCAAAAACTAAAATCCTCCTTCCAGTTCTGTTAGAGGTATGTTAAAGAGTACAGTTTCGAGATGATGATGATGATGATGAAAAGCCGCTAGTTCTCTTTGTAAAACTTCAATTGCAATAATTTGTATTATGAAAATCAGTCAGGGAGCAACATTTTTTCCTTTAAGACATAGATGGGGGAGTGAAGGCTTTGAAACTCTAAAAAGTGTGAATTAACTTTTGGAAGATATCCCATGATAATACCTCATGTATGTGAAATGATATCGCTAGTTATGTGCAAACATTTGTTTTCACACCCGTTGCACCTTGCTCTTTGAATGGCCACAGCAATCTATAAACACAGAATTTTTATTGAAACAGTGGTGTGATAAACGAGTTTATGAGAATAAAATAAAACACGGGTTAGGCGAAATTATGACGCGTGGTGCTTAAGCAGCAATTCAGAGGCAGAGTAGCAGAGGCATGCCCCGCCCAAGGCAGTTAGAGAGGGGGGATATATGACCAGGTGATTTACCCCTCCCAAGGGTTGTTTCTAAGTTGCTGAACTATATGTAGTTAAAGTGCGTCCATAAATAAAACTCAATTTAATATTTAAACAAGCTTGTGACTGAAAACATGGGCGAAAATTGCGACCAAATTTAGATCCGATCCAAAAACATTGAATCGAATCTGCTGCCAGCAAAATCTCGGCAGCAGTATGAGAAGGAATATATTGCATCTAAAGACTGTTGCAAGGTAAGCAATGCTTTTGTTGTGAACGAAGACACTTCCATGTTGCAAAATAAATATTTCATTTTTATGAAGAGTTTCTGATAGATAATAAAACGATGCTAACTTATATTTGTTTTTAAATTATGAATTGTTATGTGAATAATGCTATAAAGTTTATGATTAACATTAAAACAATGTTGACTTGTATTTCTTGTTGTACGATCAAGTATTTTGTTTAAAACCGTGTTGAAGTTGGTATGACTAGTCACTGCCATTTGCATTTTGTTTGTTACGCCGCTAAAGATTTCCATGACGACGTCAGCGGCCTAATTTGGCGTGTTCACAGTCCGACAAGCAGCTGTTTTAGATAACGTGTACTAAAAACATTTTGTACAGAATCACTAATAGATGGCAATGTGGATCTCTTATACCTCTTGTGCATGATCAAGCTTTTTTTTTTTCAATGCAAGAGTTTAAAAGAAAAACTGTCGAACGTTTTTCAATATTTGACAAGATTGGATAAGACTTTGACAAGAACTGGCAAGACGTACATGCCATAAATATATTTACACGTCTCTTTGCCAATCTTAACCTCTTCAGAACACACAGATAATTTAACATGTGCAAAGTAAATACTCTCTACGTAATATTACATAGCACTTTGACGTATTATAGCCCATGAAATCAGATTACGATTAAAGAATAAAATGGAAATAATACGACTTGATTAACTACACTATATAACATTGTATTAATGCATTATTGTACCTTCGAAAATCTGCCCAGCAATTTTGAGGTAGTGTTTTAGGCACTTGAATAATTTTAATTAAAGTATATAATATATAAATTCAATAACATCCCGCCTTGAAGCAATATGTATGTAATACTTTGCAAAAAATGTATGCAACAGTCATTGCATATGCTTATATTATTGTAAACATGTTCAATAATGTTATCTGAATACATTACGTACTTTAATAATATAAGAGCCGTGAGAATAATAAGTTTAAAGTTGCTAACAATGAGGTAACCTTGAGGCAATAATGAGTTTGAGAGATTTAAATGTTACTAGTCATGATTAGGGAAGCAATAACGTAAAATTTGTGACAGTTTAAAATAGCCAATCCAGGAAAAGCTTTAATTAAATGCAGGTATTCTATTGGACTAGGATTAGCCAATTAGAGACTTGAAATACAAAAACTTAAAAAGTTTATACGGTTGAAATATGTTCAGTTGCTGGCAGACCTTGGTAGTGACCGGATGGAAGCTGTGTTCGCTAAACAAATATTACGTATTCGTGTGTAACGAAAATTAAGTATACGTGATAACCAAGTGCAAGTTTTAAATTAGAATCTCACAGCTCTTAATATCAGTGTAGTGCAATTTAATTTATGCCAAGGATTAATAAAAAGAAGTAAACTTAAACTTAAAATCTGTGTAAGCCTACATTCTTGTCGTACCACACCCTGATTAAGAGAAGCATGTCTCTAAAGTAAGACTGACGCAGCCGAGGCAAACAAACATAAATACTATCTATGGAAGCAGTTTAATATCAAAGTTAAAATATATTTTTTTTTAAAACTTGGAGCGTAACAATAAAAATACATCTTCAAAAATCGGCTTCTCATACGTAGCAGCATATTACGTGACAAATAATCCACTTCAAAATTGACGTTCATTCATGGAGCTGATTAAATAAATAAACTACGTAAACAATACATCTTCTTCAATTTCTTCATATGCTCTCGTTTTCACCTTCTGATACTCTACGAAAAGCCCATGACGTACAGACATAGCTAGTGTTCGTATAACCTGATCACCTCGCATATGGAATCTCTTGCCCAGGTAGCCATTTTGTTTATATTTCGCTTTCAGTCATGTTGCAGATTTCGCGCACTGTATATAGTCACATTTCATTGGCCTAAGCCATCAAATCATTGCCAAACCCTTGATCGTTTAGACTTTAGAGCATGTACTTATTTGCTTTCAAGACTTCGAAAGACTTAAGGTATTGAAAGCAATTTGACAAGGAAAGTTGTGAAGTTGTAACAACTCTTAGACAAGTTTTGTAAAGCATTGAATTTAACAAAAATTTGATTGTGGGCAAGGAGCTTAAGGCATTAGGCTTGTGTATTATACAGGGTGATTTAAGAAGAACTGACACATATTTTTCTTTAATTGTTTCAAAACGAGGTATTCTAGCGACAACTTATTATACATGAAGTGCAAAGGAATTTTGGAAGATTATTTACCAGTATAGCAAATGTTGAAAATGCCCTGCATCCTGGATTAGGCACAACTCAACACGTCGTTCCATGTTACTGGCCACTCGTTGGAGGACCCTGTTGTCAATAGCTTGAATCTCTGGTGTAGTGTTGTGTTACAGATCGTCCTATGTCTGGCGACGTGTGGCATAAACACTGTCTTTTAAGTAGCCCCATAAAAAGATCTCCGGCTATGTCAAATCCGGAGATATCAGTGGCCACAGTTTCTTGGAAATTATCCAGTCGTCAAAGAAACTTACAATTAGTGCCATGGATTCATTTTATGTGTAGTATGCAGCGCTGTCCTGCTAAAAAATATCCTTGAGTAGCTCTACATTCGTCTAGTAGCTCAGCAAACTCCATGAAAATCCGTCGTTACTATGCAGTGTTCACATTGTTTTAAAAAAAAATTCGTCCCACTATTCTCTGTGCGGATATTGCGCACCAAACTCCGATTTTAACGGATGCATATGCGAGTTCACATAGCCGGATAAATAGAACAATGCTTCATCTGTGAACCATGTGATGGACAATATGACAGGAATTTGCACAATGAACGCCTGAAACCACGACAATAATTCAGTCGTCTATCCTTATCTGGTTCCTGTAACTGATGGACAACCGTAATCCTATACGGCTTTAGGTCTGCACTTTTCACAGCTCTCTGACACATTGAGTAGCTGTACCCTGTCTCTTGCGACAAACGTCTTAATGATTTTTTGGGTGACTGATCCAGTCGTGCTCTTACGACAACAACCGTGGGAAGCCTAGATGAAGGAGTTTTACTTTTTTCACTCACCAGAGATTCAGTTGTTTCCAATTTGTTTACCAGTCCCAGTATTGTGTTTCTTTGGGGAGGATTCCGAACACCAAATTCTCTCTGGTATGCCTTTTGAGTAGCTGTAATTGCATTCGTAATCCAGTATTGCTTTATAAGGAAGAGTCGTTCATTTAATGTGTACTAGAACAAAATTTCAAAAACAGTTGCGTATAATAAAACTATCAATTACGAATAAAACATGAATATCTGCGCATCTAGGTACAGGCAATCGAAACTCTAGAACATTTGGTGCATTGAGTGAATTTCGAACAGAATAATTAAAAAAATTTCTGATGTGTTACACTCACATGACTTTCTCTACTCTTGTACAAACTATTTTTACAAACGCTTATTCCCCATCTACTTCATGTTAATCGAGATAAACATTTGCAGACTCTCTCTTATTGCTAATTTTCTTGTAGATGTAAGGGGAATGTATATTTACAAGGTCAATATAGAAATACAGTAGCCTTTAAGCACATACATATCTCTTAATAGCTGGTTGCTAGGTACAGCACCATTCCCTTTGCCACAGATACTCTTTGCATATCCAAGACAAAAAAAATTAATAACGAATTCCCATTTGAGAAAATAAGTATTGAAAAATTTAAGGGAATAAAAGGAATATCTCGAAAACGGTTCACCCAACAAAAAAAATGTATATGACATAAATTGTGTATTTTAACGCGATCCAAATTTTTTGTGTAGTAAACGTTTATCTATCTCTTATGGTTTACCAGTTATGCAAAAGTTGTTCACAATGAAGAATACTTTCGGAGACATTCCCAGAAAATTCAAGATATACATATTATTTGTCATGAAAATATCTTAAACATATAATATTTTAATCAAAATCGTTAGAGCCATTTTTCAGAAAATTAAAATTTTCGAAAAATCTTCCATGTAAAGGGTAATCTGGGGTGGGGGGATTTTCTTGAAAACCTTCATGTCGCATCTCTGGAAGATACTGAACCTAAATACCAAGTTTGGTGTTTATCCGACTGTTCGTTTCTGAGTTATGCTGTTCACAGACACACAGACACTCACACACGGACATGTTTCCAAAAATGCTTTTTTTTTTTTGGATTCAGGGGATCTGAAAACATGTATTTCCGGTGTAATCTCGTTATCGAATTTTTGAGTGGAATACAATACTTCCCCTACTTAGTATACGTAGTAGAGAAAGTAAAAATAAATGTGTCAATTCTTCATAAATCACCCTGTATAAGACTTGTTTGTACTCCGGAGAAAGTGGTTGCAGTATATATAAAATTCGAGTGTGTACTTTTCATTTTGCTCACATAATTGGGTAGTGGTTCGCCTTAGACTTGTCAAAATGCTGAAATTGCTGTCCGTAATTGGAATACTGTTTGAAATTTGACTGCATGATACATTGAAGGTCAACATGGCAACCACTAAGGCTGACCTTGACAGCGAAAATCCTTTGAGCTCATTCGTATGCAGAGATGCTAACAGTGGTACAGTCTGCGACAGAAACATGCCTTTTTGCCTTGCATCCAGGAAGCGTCCTTCCCGAAGCAAGAGGTGGGGGAGGGGATACAGCAAGTTCACCTGCTGCTGTCAACATTGAGAAAAACATGAGCGTTGTTAGAAAGCTGATTTATTGATTTCAAAAAGCTTTTTACTTATTCCACAGGAGTTCTGAACACAAGGGCTTCAGTTCAACAAATACATAGATTTAAAAACTGACATTAAACTGTAATGTGTTACATTCACACGACTTTCTCTACACTGTCTATTCTTAGTGAATATGAAACTATTCTTACGAAACTTAGTTTTCTGTCTAATCCAGATAAATCTTTGTAGAACTGGCTACATTACAATTTAGTTAAGGATACAAACAGTACAATGATAGTCAAACCGCGGGAGACCCGTGCTCAAATCCCGACTGTGGCATTGAATCTTTCATCTGACTCTGTATTACAAACTTATCAAGACCAGGTTAAGGTCTCTAAAAAATATAATTAATTTCACATACACATACTAATTAAAAAGAAAATCCCAATAAACCCATAAGCACCCAGTATTAAAACACTTCCGAAGACAGTTCACTATAGAGATTGTCATCTCTAGTGAGATGCCTTGGTGGTCTATCTGGAAAACACTTGAGTCAGTTGGGGAATTCAATGTCCCACTTGTCACAGTAGCTCAGTGGTTAGAGCAACCGCACACAGAGCGTGAGAACCGTGTTCAAATTCCGGCTATGGAATTGCATTTTTCAGTTGATTCTACGAGTATATTTAAAACTTGCCAAGACCAGGCTAAGGTCTCTAAAACTATAATTAATTTAATCTCCATATGCTTCATGTTAGTCGAGATGTTAATCTTATTGCTAATTTTCTTGTAGATGCAAGGGGAATTGATAGGCTTTAAGCGATAGTCAAATATTTTAAGAGCTGGTTGCTATGCGGAGTATTCCCTTCTCTTTGCATTACCAGGACAAAAAAAAGAATACGAATTTGAGAAAAAGCATAAGTATTGGAAAATTTAAGGGAATAACAAGCAATATTTCGAAAATGATTCACTCAACAAAAAAATGTATATGACGTAAATCGTGTATTTTAACGCGATTTACATTTTTTGTGTAGTAAAATTTTGTCTATCTCTTACGGTTTACCACTTATGCAAAAGTCGTTCACAACGAAGAATACTTTTGGAGACATTCCCAGAAAATTCGAGATATGCATTTCATTTGTCATGAAAATATCTTAAACATACGATATTTTAATCAAAATCGTTAGCCATTTTTGAGAAAATTAAAATGTTCGAAAAATGTTTCATGTAAAGGGTAATATAGGGTGGGGGATTTTCTTGAAAACCTTCGTGTCGCATCTCTGGAAGATACGGAACCTAAATACCAAGTTTGGTGTTTATCCAGACTGTTCGTTTCTGAGTTATGCTGTTCACAGACACACACACGGACATCTTTCCAAAAATGCAATTTTTGGATTCAAGGGGTCTCAAAACATGTATTTCCGGTGAAATCTCGGTATCGAATGTTTAGGTGGAATACAATAGTTCCCCTACTTATTATACGTAGTAGAGAAAGTAAAAAGTCAAATCTTTAAGAACTGGACGCTATATGCTGGCTTTAAAATTCCATATTCTTTCCATGATATGGCCAGAAACGGCTGAGTATCGACAGGTCTTTAAAAGAATGACAAAGTATTGAATAAATCGAACCACTAATAAAGGAGATCTCGGAAATGGCATATGCCACAAAAAATCTATTTTGAATAAATTGTGTGTTTTAAAAAATCTACATTTGTTTATGTAATGCCTTTTCGTCTATCGCTTAAGGTTTTCCAGTTATTAAATATTACACAGAATTCCTTCCGAATGAAGAGGAATTCCCAGGCTGTTCCCAGAAAACTCAAGATATACATTTTGTCTGTCACGTAAATATTTTAATATATGGTATTTTAATAAACATCTTAAGGGCCAGTTATGCAAAATCAAAGATTTCGAAAAGCGTTCCATATAAAGGTCAGCTGGGAAGAGGGTATTTTCTTGAAAATCTTCGTGTCGCATCTTTGGAAGATACTGAACTTAAATAACAAGTTAGATAGTTCTCTGACTTTTCGTTTTTGAGTTATACTCGCCCACAGATGCAGGCACGGACCTTTTTCTATAAATACTTTTTACTTACTCTATTACGTATAGTAAGAAGGGGAAGTATTACATTCCACCCAAAAATTCGGTACCGAGATTTCAACGGAAATGCATGAGCCCCTCTGAATCCAAAAAAAGAATGTTTAGAAAAAGGTCCGTGTGTCTGTCTGTCTGTAAACATCATAACTCAAAAACGAAAAGTCAGATAAATACCAAACTTTGTGTTTAGGTTCAGTATTTTTCAAAGATGCGACACTAGGATTTTCAACAATATCCCCCGAATCCAGACTACCAGACTACAAATTTTGATTTTCCTAAAAATGACTAACGGTTTTGATTAAAAATCACATATTTAAGATTTTTCATGATAAATAAAATGTATATCTTGAATTTTCTGGGAATATCCCCAAAAGTCCTCTTCATTCTGAAAGGCTGGTAAACTGTAAGAGAGACAATGTTTCTACACAAAAATGTAGAGCTCGTTAAAACACACAATTTATGTCATATACATTTTTTCTGTGGAGTGAACCACTTCCGAGGTATTTCTTATTATTTGTTTGAATTTTCCCATACTTATAATTTCTCTCCAATGGGAATTCGTTATTCGTTTTTTTATGTCCTGGACATGCAAGGAGATTGGAATGCTTCACATAGCAACCAGTTCTTAAAAGATTTGACTATCGCTTAAAGCCTACCATATTCCCCTTGCATCTACAAGAAAATTAGCAATAAGATTGCTAACATGAAGTAGATGGAGAATAAGCGTTTGTAAAAATAGTTTGTACAAGAGTAGAGAAGGTCATGTGGGTGTAACATACATTTTTACGTCGGAGGTTCTCAAAACATGTATTTCCCGTATTTGGGTGTACGGACTATGTACGTAGTAGAGAAAGTAATAAGCGGAAGAGTGAGTAGCGAAAGTAATGCAACGCAGTTTTCTCCGCCATTGTTACAGTTGAGACAGTATTTTTAACACTGAAATGATTTCAATCAAATTATATAATATAAAATGTATGTAACAGTCATTGTATTACTTTTTAGATATATTATTATGTACATGTTCAATAATGTTATGTAAATGTATTACGTAATTTAATAATGTAGGAGCTGTGAGAATAACAGGTTAAAAGTTGCTAACAATGAGGTAACCTTGAGGCAGTAATGAGTAAAGTAGTTTAATAATGCTGCTAGTCATTATTGGAGCTACAATAATGTAATTTTTGAGACAGTTTATAAATAGCCAATCAACAACCAGAAAAAATCTTAAGTTAAATGAAAGTATTCTATTGGAGTAGAATTAGCCAATCAGAAACTGAAATAGGGCAAATTTTACAAATTCAGAAGTCAGTTGCTTGTAAACAGTATTCCTAACCAGACGCGAGATGCGTCCTCGAGAAGTTTAATACGTATTCAGTGTGAGACAAAAATAGTTTACGTGTTAAAAAGTGCAAGTGATTAATAAAAGAATCTCACAGCTCTCTATATCAGTGAAGTGTTATTTAAATTGTGTCAAGAATTAATAAAAGGAGCGAATACAAATTATAATCTGTGTAAGCCTACATTCTTAGCCGCACCACTCCCTGCAAAGAAATTCATGTCTCTAACAATAATACTGACGCAGCCGAGGCAAACATAAATATATAATATTTAAAGAAACAGTCAAATTACAAAGTTAATATTTTTAAACTTGGGGCGAAGGCTACCGGAAAGTTTTTACCTTACGTGCGGTTGCAACTACTTCAAGTTCGGCTCCCCAACAATCGAAATACAATACAACTCCTCCTAAAAATAAGAACTACTTCAAATTGGCTTCCATACGTGGGGCAGAAACTAACCTACGTCACAGTGGCTGTAGAATAACTCGAATCGCATAAATGCCCGCTAAGTTTACAAATTGGGAAACAGAACATTATCCATTAATGGAAGTGTGTCCGCCAACACGATGTTTGCGAATTTCTGTCCGACCAAGGACTAGGGAATCAAGTCTCCCAGAAAACTTAGTGCATTTATTATGACATGTTAGTATGGAACTTCGGTCGAATGAGCTGGTGTTCCCATGACAACCCCTCGTGACGTTAGTTCGATAAACTTACGCATATACATCCCACGTATCCTTCTAACCTGGACAGGTCATGTCATGTCATGCTGAAAGACTACGTTGACGGATTCTGTAGGATTCATTCATCCTTAATTGAAACGCTTTATTTGGCGTCCTCCTCTCTCTCTTTGTTCTTTTTATTGCTGGCAGCTTTCTAATCATACATTTCGCAGTTTCTCCTGCGAGTTTATTTCGATTAGCATCATTATGTTTGAAGTTTTTGTAGTTCGGACCTAAAGAATTCCTTTACGTTTCTGCAGTTTTTTCTTGGGCACTTTCCAGTTTTATTAGGAGTTACTAGGGCTTTAATAATATATTACGATATGAGCGTGCGAAATGCATTATTACACAATTGAGGAATGGTTTGAAAAGGCGAGACGACTTTGATCGTGTGCTTTATTATTTTGATTGAAATATTAATTTTAAAAAAATTCTGATGTGTTACACTCACATGGCTTTCTCTACTCTTGTACAAACTATTTTTACAAACGCTTATTCTCTATCTACTTCATGTTAATCGAGATATACGTTATCTTATTGCTAATCTTCTTGTAGTTGACAGGTATATATGGTAGGCTTGAAGCGATACTCAAATCTTTTAAGAGCTGATCGCTAAGTAGAGCATTCCATTATCATTGCAATTCCAGGACATTAAACAAAAAATCTGATGTGTTACACTCACATGACTTTCTCTACTCTTGTACAATCTAATTTTACAAACGGCTATTCTCCATATGCTTCATGTTAATCGAGATATCGAGATGTCAATCTTATTGGTAATGTACATGTAGATGCAAGGGGAATATGCTAGATTTTAAGCGATAGTCAAATATTTTAACGTTGGTTGCTATGTGGCGCATTCCATTCTCTTTGCATGTCCAGTACATAAAAAAATCTGATGTGTTACACTCACATGACTTTCTCTACTCTTCTACAATCTAATTTTACAAACGCTTATTCTCCATATGGTTCATGTTAATCGAGATGTCAATCTTATTGGTAATTTTCTTGTAGATGCAAGGGAAATATGGTAGCTTTTAAGCGATAGTCAAATATTTTAACGCTGGTTGCTATGTGGCGCATTCCATTCTCTTTGCATGTCCAGGACATAAAAAAAATTAATAACGAATGTGAGAAAAAGTATAAGTATTGTAAAATTTAAGGAAATAACAAGCAATATCTCGAAAACGGTTCACTCAACAAAAGAAATGTATATGACATAAGCTGTGTATTTTAACGCGATCTACATTTTTTGTGTAGTAAAATTTTGTCTATCTCTTATGGTTTACCAGTTATCCAAAAGTCGTTCACAATGAAGAATACTTTTGGAGACATTCCCAGAAAATTCGAGATATACATTTCATTTCTCATGACATTATCTTAAACATATGATATTTTCATCAAAATCGTTAGAGCCATTTTTGAGAAAATTAAAATTTTCGAAAAATCTTCCATGTAAAGGGTAGTCTGGGGTGGGGGGATTTTCTTGAAAACCTTCGTGTCGCATCTCTGGAAGATACTGAACCTAAATACCAAGTTTGGTGCTTATCCGACTGTTCGTTTTTGAGTTATGCTGTTCACAGACACACACACAGACACACACACACACACACACACAGACACACAGACACACACACAGACACACACACGGACATGTTTCCAAAAATGCTTTTTTTGGATTGAGGAGGTCTCAAAACATGTATTTCCGGTGAAACCTCGTTATCGAATTTTTGGGTGGAATGCAATACTTCCCCTACTTACTATACGTAGTAGAGAAAGTAAAAATCTGATGTGTTACACTCACATGACTTTCTCTACTCTTGTACAAACTATTTTTACAAACGCTTATTCTCCATGTGCTTCATGTTAATGGAGATATCAAGATGTCAATCTTATTGGTAATTTTCTTGTAGATGCAAGGGAAATATGGTAGGTTTTAAGCGATAGTCAAATATTTTAACGCTGGTTGCTATGTGGCGCATTCCATTCTCTTTGCATGTCCAGGACATAAAAAAATGAATAACGAATTTGAGAAAAAGTAAAAGTATTGGAAAATTTAAGGGAATAACAAGCAATATCTCGCAAACGGTTCACTCAACAAAAGAAATGTATATGACATAAATTGTGTATTTTAACGCGATCTACATTTTTCGTGTAGTAAAATTTTGTCTATCTCTTATGGTTTACCAGTTATGAAAAAGTCGTTCATAATGAAGAATACTTTTGGAGACATTCCCAGAAAATTCGAGATATACATTTTATTTGTCATGACAATATCTTAAACATATGATATTTTAATCGAAATCGTTAGAGCCGTTTTTGAGAAAATTAAAATTTTCGAAAAATGTTCCATGTAAAGGGTAGTCTGGGGTGGGGGGATTTTCTTGAAAACCTTCGTGTCGCATCTCTGAAAGATACTGAACCTAAATACCAAGTTTGGTGTTTATCCGACTCTTCGTTTTTGAGTTATGCTGTTCACAGACACACAGACACACAGACAGACACACAGACACACAGAGACACAGACACACAGACAGACACACACACGGACATGTTTCCAAAAATGCTTTTTTTGGATTCAGTGAGTCTCAAAACATGTATTTCCGGTGAAATCTCGGTATCGAATTTTTGGGTCGAATGCAATACTTCCCCTACTTACTATACGTAGTAGAGAAAGTAAAAATAATAATAAAAAAAAAACAGATTCCCATTTGAGAGAAAGTATTGGAAAATTCAAACAAATAACAAGGAATATCTCGGAAATGGTTCACTCAATAAAAAAATTGTATATAACATGAATTGTGTGTTTTAACGAGATCTACATTTTTGGCGTAGAAAAGCGTTGTCTATCTCTTACTGTTTACTACCTATGCAAAAGTCATTCAGAATGGACACTTTTGGGGACATTCCCATAAAATTCAAGATATACACTTCATTTGTCATGAAAGTATCTTATATATACAATATTTTAATGAAAATCGTTAGAGCCATTTTTGTGAAAATAAAAATGTTTGAAAAATATTCCATGTAAAGGGTAGTCTGGGTTGGGGAGACTTTCTTGAAAATCTTCGTGTCGCATCTTCGAAAGATGCTGAACCTAAATACCAAGTTTGGTATTTATCCGAATTTTCGTTTTTGAGTTATGCTGTTCACAGACACTCGCTATCGAATTTTTGGTGGAATACAATACTTCCCCTACTTACTATTCGTAGTAGAGAAAGTAAGAAAGGTTGTAATGAACTTGCCCATTGTCATCTCGTATTTCCCGTAACCCAGTGCTGTCAGTTTAGAATTATTTATTACGATGGCTTATTAAGATATAATTTAAGAGGCTTTGAGTCAATTGGGTGCCTTGACTCAAAGCGGGTTGTTAGAAAATAATAACATGGACGATAATACAGATTCAGTACCTATTCCAATTCGAATTTGGAGTCGGAGACGTGGATTATTAAGACGCAGGTATTAAAGAGGCATGAGAAATTTAGTGTGCTTCGTAGATTCCTGAAAAATCTACAGTATTTTTCTTTCACATTGTGGCCACAGCACGGTGGCTCACGTGCCGGCCGCTAAAGCTCCGACTCCCGCCGAAGTAATAATTTCCGCGCAATCACCTCACGTTCTCGTTTTTACAATTGCAAAGGCATACTCGAGAGTTCAATATCTGAAATTGAGTGGTTTTTTCGCCTGATGTTTCCTTTTTGTTCTTCCTGTGTGTGGGATTACGGAAACGCCCGCGTGCAATAGGAATGCTCAAAGAAGAACCAGTATGCTCCTTACATAATGAAGCGGACGAAACTGCCTAACATATTATCTTCAAATGCGAAGCGCTGTGTTGAAGATACGAAATACATGGGTTGATAAACAGAGATGCTCACCTTTCTATGGAATATTTGGTTAATAACCTATTGTCTCTTAATAACCTTCAGACTGCTATGGGGGTTCAACTGGACCTCAGTGTTAAACTAATTTTTATGACTGAAATATATAATTTAAAATTTTGAAATATTTCTAATGTGTTACAAATCTAGTCAGCTTTATTACCATAAAATACTTCCGTAAAATCTTGGTGTCACCACTCCCGTATCTTACCTTGACATAATCAGGGAATTTCAGATTCGCCGATAGCTGACCCTGAGACACGACGTGATTCCTGCTAACATCGGTGACATCGATTCCTGAAGAGCACCCCCTACGATGTAGCGATAAGAACGTCGACGACGACAACGAACGACGAGGGGAAATGCTGCAAGCAGTAACTGTTGTCAACGCCTTCTTCTTTGCAAGCATGTTCTTTTGCAACTTATAAGTTCGTTATAAAAGAATTTTCGTATTCTTGTTCAAGTACAAGGGCTATGTAAACCTTTTCAATGTTTCATTAATTTATGAAATGAAATTAAAAGGTGTTTTATAGACTTGTCCGTCAGAAAGACATGGGATTTTCAGTGGTGAAACAATTATCAAAATCGGTTGTTCGTTTTTTGAGGTTACCCTAGATACAGAGTTACAATCTATAAACTTCTCCTCTACATAATATAAACCTGAAAACCAACAGCGAAACATACGTGACATAGAATATATAGCCTTCCCATCGGGCTTCAGAATTAACGCTGTTGTCATCGCGTAGGTATATAAATAATGCAGTTACTGCGAGGAAAATATCATTAATATGAAATAGTAGTAATATTTTGTAAGTGAGCTATACCCTTTTATTAAGTTAAGCGGGGAATTTAATTTTCTCTTACGTAAATGATATCAAAAAAGGTGTTCAATACAGAGTGGCTTTGGCTCAGCAGGGCGTCGTTTGTTTTACATTTTGATGCTGAATAATCCGCGTTAGGCTGGTCTAGTTAGTGGAGCATCTACATGCTGTGCGAGGAGTCCCGGGTTCGATTCCCGAATGGGGTGGGAATTTCTCTCTAGCTAAGTTTATTCCCTATCCTCTCCAGAGTCTAAAAATATGAATTTGCGTGTGATCTAATGTGTAAAACCCAAATAAACGTAAAAAGGTCGCCGATATGACTATTGCAGTTAAAGATGCAATATAAATTAAAAAAAAAAATCTGTTTGGCACTCACATTACTCTCTCTATCCAATCCTCAACAAAATATTTTTAAAAACCCTTTCTCTACTACTTGTTAATCGAGGTCACTATAAATTGGCCTTTATATTCTGTACTGTTTCCATTACACCGCGAAAAACAACCGAATAGCGACAGCACGTAACAAAGTATTGAAGAATTCAAACCAATGATCACGTATTTGTCGGAAATAGCTGTCATAAAGAAATTTATTTCAACTAAATTGTATATTTTAAGAGATGCACATTTTTTCTGTAGTTAGTATACATGGTGGACCATTTTTGTTGAGACTGTACAATATCCCCAAAACTAAGCGTTGTAGAAAGAAATGTCTTGCTTGATGTTTAGGAGGAAAGTAAATGTCATTAGAAAATGGTTTATAAAAACTGTTTATTTTGTGATGAATAAGGAAATAAAATAAAAAATCTGTGTTACACTCGCATGACATTCTCTACTCTTGTACAAACTATTTTTACAAACGCTTATTCTCCATATGCTTCATGTTAATCGAGATGTTGATCTTATTGCTCATTTTCCTGTAGATGCAAGGGGAATATGGTAGGCTTTAAGCGATAGTCAAATATTTTAAGCGCTGGTTGCTATGTAGCGCATTCCATTCTCTTTGCATTACCAGGACAATAAAAAATATGAATAACGAATTCCCATTTGAGAAAAGTTATTGGAAAATTTAAGGGAATAACAAGCAATATATCGAAAATGGTTCACCCAACAAAAAAAATGTATATGACATAAATCGTGTATTTTAACGCGATTTACTTTTTGTGTGTAGTAAAATTTTGTCTATCTCTTATGGTTTACCAGTTATGCAAAAGTCGTTCACAATGAAGAATACTTTTGGAGACATTCCCAGAAAATTCGAGATACACATTTCATTTGTCATGAAAATATCTTAAACATATATTTTAATCAAAATCGTTAGAGCCATTTTTGAGAAAATTAAAGGGTAATCTGGGGTGGGGAGACTTTCTTGAAAACCTTCGTGTCGCATCTCTGGAAGATACTGAACCTAAATACCAAGTTTGGTGTTTATCTGACTGTTGGTTTCTGAGTTATGCTGTTCACAGAAACACACACGCACATGTTTCCAAAAATGCATTTTTTTGGATTCAGGGGATCTCAAAACATATATTTCCGGTGAAATCTCGGTATCGAATTTTTGGGTGGAATACAATAGTTCCCCTACTTACTATACGTAGTAGAGAAAGTAAAAATACTAAATTAACCCTAAAAACACCATCATAACCTTCAAATACAACGCGACTAATTGCATATATCTATTATGGTTTACCCTTATACAAAATGTTATAAAATTCCTTCCGAATGAAGAGGACTTCAAAGGCTATTCCCAGGCGATTCAAGATAAACATTTTGCTTTGTATTTTCATTTGTTTCATAACAAATGAAACGTATATCTTGAATTTTCTGGGAGTAGCCTCGGAAATCCTCTTCGTCCTGAATAACTTTTGCATAAGTAGTAAACCGTAAAAGGTAGACAAAAGGTACACAAAAAGTGTATATGTTAAAACGAAATATTTCTTGTTTTATGATTCAATTTTGAAATACTTATATTTTTGCTCAAATAAGCAGTCGTTATTCTTCTCTCTCTGTCTCAGCCATATAAAGAGAACGTAATTTCAAAACCATCACATAGTGAGCCGCTCTTGAAAGATTTGAATATCGCTTAAAGCCTGCTGTATTCACCTAGTCCTCTTGTTTCTACAAGGAAATATACAATAAGACGATGTTGGCAAGTGTTTATCACGACTAATATGAATTAGATAACACTAGTCTGCATGATATCGGATGACTGAAAACTAAGTGATTCTGGCTCACTTTTTTATGCTGATTTCAGAACTGCTTTTAGTTTTATTCTATCACTAACAGTTTTTTACAATTTCACTTCAAAAATAGAGTTGAGTCAGTAGATGATGAGTATTGTTGAAGGGATATTTATCACCTCTTAGAGTGAAATTTCTCAACACAGACTTGTAAGTCTTTAGGTTGTTACACCTGTAGATGCTGGTTGCTATTTGTAATTTAGGCGTTGTTAGTATCAAAGGCTTGCATTACCATGCTATATCGTGATTGAAGTTACAAATACATTAGTCTACATGCAAAAAGTATTGCTTCCGCTACTACACATAAAATTGGGCTTGATGAAGCAATTTGTAAGAGCTCTACCACAGGATGGACCCTGCTTCAAGTACCGTTCCAAGAAATTTCCCTTAATTTCACAAATAAAGAAATTGATGAAGGATGAAGATTTTGAGAAGACAATGAATGGGAGAGAAATAGAAGCATGGACCGCCTTCCGACCAGTTACTGAAAACTTCTTAGGCAATAACAAAAATCCTAATTACAAGGCCATTGTCGAAACAATGTTGGAAAATTTCAAGAAGATGGGTTGTAACATGAGTGTAAAGGTGCATTTTCTGCATTCACATATCGACTACTTTCCAGAAAATCTGGGACATTATAGTGAAGAGCAGGGTGAACGTTTTCACCAAGATATTAAGGAAATGGAGAGGTGGTACCAGGGGAGATGGAATGAAAATATGATGACCGACTACTGTTGGATGTTGAGGAGGGACAGTCATCTTCAAGGATCTGCAAGGAAGTCAAAGAAAAGAAAGTTTGAAAAAATCTGATGTGCTACACTCACATGACATTCTCTACTCTTGTACAAACTATTTTTACAAACGCTTATTCCCCTTTCCCACAGATTAATACTCTTTGTCTAAGACAAAAAAATTAATAACGTATTCCCATTTGAGAAAATAAGTATTGAAAAATTTAAAGGAATAACAAGCAATATCTCGAAAATGGTTCACTCAACAAAAAAACGTGTATGACATAAATTGTGTATTTTAACACGATCTACATTTTTGTGTAGTAAAATTTTGTCTATCTCTTATGGTTTACCAGTTATGCAAAAGTCGTTCACAATAAAGAATACTTTTGGAGACATTCCCAGGAAATTCAAGATATACATTTTATTTGTCATAAAAATATCTTAAAATATGATATTTTAATCAAAATCGTTAGAGCCATTTTTGAGAAAATTAATAATTTTAAAAAAATCTGCCATGTAAAGGGTACTCTGGGGTGGGGGGATTTTCTTGAAAACCTTCGTGTCGCATCTCTGAAAGATACTGAACCTAAATATCAAGTTTGGTGTTTATCCGACTGTTCGTTTCTGAGTTATGCTGTTCACAGACACACACAGACACACGGACATGTTTCCAAAAATGCTTTTTTTTGGATTCCGGGGTCTCAAAACATGTATTTCCGGTGAAATCTCGGTATCGAATTTTTGGGTGGAATACAATACTTCCCCTACTTACTATACGTAGTAGAGAAAGTAAAAAATTGAATGAAACACTTTGGCTTCTTGTTTTGTTAAAATGTAGTCATGAAATAAATTAGGGGAGTTCTTGAGAGTATTCTTAAAATGATTCTTGAATAAAAACTTACCTTGTGTGAAATGGTATTTGAATACTTTTCTACGCTCAGTAGTAGAATTGTCAAAACATTACTTATTTTGTGTAGAAACCTATTTCTGGAATCAGCATAAAAATTTGATTCAAGAACACCTACTTTTAAGAAATCATCTAACAAAAAGTTTGAAAATGCAGACTAGTGTATAGAAGAATAGGCATTTGTAAGAATGGTTAGTTGAGAAAATCTTGTGAGGCAACACAAAAGATATTTTAAATGTTGAATAAGAGGTTTAACCGCTTAGTAAAAGACAACATTTAGCGCTTATGTTGTGTCTCAGCTATTTGGAATTCTCGTGTTGTTTCAAATGAATGTTATTGACAGTGCTGAAGGTTTGTGCATGCTCGCGGCCCACATGTTCAGTGAAGCGAAGCCTGTCCACGGCACAACCTGCCACTATGGTGTCTAATTGTCCAGCAAGAGCTTCTAGCCTGTCTCATCCAAGCTTCATAGAATAAATTTGATGCGTTACGTTCACATGACTTTCTCTACATTGTATAGTAAGTAAAGGAACTATTGCATTCCACCCAAAATTTCGATACCGAGATTTCATCGGAAATACACATTTTGAGGCCCCCTGAATCCAAAAGAAAGCACTTTTAGAAAAATCTGATGTGTTACACTCACATGACTTTCTCTACACTTGTACAAACTATTTTTACAAACGCTTATTCTCCATATTCTTCATGTTAATCGAGATATCGAGATATTAATCTTATTGCTAATTTTCTTGTAGATGCAAGGGGAACATATTAGGCTTTAAGCGATAGTCAAATATTTTAAGAGCTGGATGCTATGTGGAGCATTCCATTCCTTTTGCATTATCGGGACAAAAAAATGAATAATTAATTTGAGAAAAAGTATAAGTATTGGAAAATTTAAGGGAATAACAAGCAATATCTCTAAAATGGTTACGCAACAAAAAAAATGTATATGACATAAATTGTGTATTTTAACGTTATCTACATTTTTTGTGTAGTAAAATTTTGTCTATCTCTTATGGTTTACCAGTAATTCAATAGTCGTTCACAATGAAGAATACTTTTGGAGACATTCCCAGAAAATTCGAGATATACATTTCATTTGTCATGAAAATATCTTAAACATGTGATATTTTAATCAAAATCGTTAGCCATTTTTGAATAAAATTAAAATTTTCGAAAAATGTTCCATGTAAAAGGTATTCGAATGTTCGGTTCTGAGTTATGCTGTTCACAGACACACACGGACATGTTTCCAAAAATGCTTTTTTTTTTTGGATTCAGGGGACTCAAAACATGCATTTCCGGTGAAATCTCGGTATCGAATTTTTGGGTGGAATGCAATACTTCCCCTACTTACTATACGTAGTAGAGAAAGTAAAAAGGTCCGCGTAGGTGTCTGTGAACAGCATAACTCAAAATCGAAGAATCGGATAAATATCAAACTTGCTATTTAGGTTCAGTATCTTTCAAAGATACGATATAAAGATTTTCAACAAAATCGCCTCACCCCAGGCTTTCTTTTACATGGAACTTTTTTAGAAAATTTTTGATTTTCTTAAAAATGGCTCTAACGATTTTGATTAAAATATTATTTATTTAAGATATTTGTATGGCAAATGAAATGTATATCTTCAATTTTCTAGGAATGTCCCCAAAAGTCCTCTTCTTTCAGAACGACTTTTGCATAACTGAGAAACCTT
The DNA here is from genome assembly GCA_030765065.1 of Deroplatys truncata. NCBI lineage: Eukaryota > Metazoa > Arthropoda > Insecta > Mantodea > Mantidae > Deroplatys > Deroplatys truncata. Next base: position 64,215,416 of record CM060989.1, on the reverse strand, counting down.
AAGAGATAGACAGAATTTTTCTACACAAAAAATTAGAATTGGGAATTCGTTATTCATTTTTTTATGTCCTGGACATGCAAAGAGAATGAAATGCTCCACATAGCAACCAGCTGTTAAAACATTTGACTATCGCTTAAAGCCTACCATATTCCCCTTGTATCTACAAGAAAATTAGCAATAAGATTAACATCTCGATTAACATGAGCATATGGAGAATAAGCGTTTGTAGAAATAGTTTGTACAAGAGTAGTGAAAGTCATGTGAGTGTAGCACACAAGAATTTTTATATATGATGGAAGTGAATTAAATACGCCATTTTATTAAACTCCTTTTTGGAATACTTGTAGGTTATTGCTGGGCCTATTTAATTCTTCCTGTGTTTGGTTTGTTTTTTGTGTATCTCTGTTGTATAAGATGTTTTGGCTTTTAAATATATATTTCATAATATTTTGGTGTAGTCTTCATAATTTGTCGTCACTAAACATTACACAAAGAAACACAGGATGTATTTCAGCTGTACTATGGTACTGAATAACATTTTGAATGCCTCTTTGCTAGCATGCATGCACCTACGAGTCTTCCACGTGCCAGGTTGAATATTTTCGGCCGTTCGTATTCATGTGTGGAGAGAGGTTGATCGTCATTTGCACATCCTTATTTCTCTGATGTGACCCATTCAGACTTCATTATAATTCTAGCCGAGAAGAGCATACACATTCTTGGCGAGTCGTAGACCGTTTGTCGGAATAGCTTCTCTCGAAGCACGTTGGAAACGCGCATTTTCAGCAATATATCCTTGTTACGTCCATAGAAAATTTTATGGAGGTCGTCGTAAAACTGCTGAGATGTTTCTGCATAAAAAGTTATAGTGCCCATGTTTTACAGCCTGTAGAAACCATTGCAGTGAATCGCTTTGGATCAAAAGAGCGTCTTTACTGCGAGTCACACTACGAAGCCGATATTTTGTTTTCTGAGGACATATTACCTTCGGTGAAAGTCATGACCTCATTATTTCTGCACTGATTTTCTGAAGCGTGCGTCTGTAAAAGAGATCGCTAGGAATGCTGGCTAGCTCGTGATATACTCTCAGCACCTGAGTTCACGACGTGGCGTGGAACTTGGTGTTCATGAAAACTCTGAGCGATAATAATTTAGAATCCCCAATCGTCTATCCATTTTTACTTTCTCTACTACGTATAGTAAGTAGGGGAAGTATTGTATTCCACCCAAAAATTCGATACGGACATTTCACCGGAAATACATGTTTTGAGACCCCCTGAATCCATAAATTTTTGGAAATATGTCCGTGTGTGTGTCTGTGAACAGCATAACTCAGAAACGAACAGTCGGATAAACACCAAACTTGGTATAGGTTCAGTATCTTCCAGAGATGCGACACGAAGGTTTTCAAGAAAATCCCCCCACCTCAGAGTACTCTTTACATGGAACATTTCTCGAAAATTTTAATTTTCTCAAAAATGGCTCAAAGGGTTTTGATTAAAATATCATATGACAAATGAAATGTATATCTCGAATTTTCTGGAAATGTCTCCAAAAGTATTCTTCATTGTGAACGACTTTTGCATAACTGGTAAACCATAAGAGATAGACAAAATTTTACTACACAAAAAATGTAGATCGCGTTAAAATACACAATTTGTCATATACATTTTTTTTATTGAGTGAACGTTTTCGAGATATTGCTTGTTATTCCCTTAAATTTTCCAATACTTTTTCTCACATGGGAATTCGTTATTCATTTTTTTATGTCCTGGACATACAAAGAGAATGGAATGCGCCACATAGCAACCAGCTCTTAAAAGATTTGATTATCGCTTAAAGCCTACCATATTCCCCTTGCACCTAAAAGAAAATTAGTAATAAGATTAACATCTTGATATCTCGATTAACATGAAGCATATGGAGAATAAGCGTTTGTAAAAATAGTTTGTACAAGAGTAGAGAAAGTCGTGTGAGTGTAACACATCAGATTTTTTGGAAACATGTCTTTGTGTCTGTCTATGAACGCAATAACTCAAAAACGGAAAGTCGGTTGAATACCAAATTGGTTTTTGAGTTTAGTATCTTCCAGAGATGCGACACGAGGATTTTCAAGAAAATCCTCCCACGCCAGATTACCCTTTACATGGAACATTTTTCGAAAATTTTGATTTTCTCAAAAATGGCTCTAACGATTTTGATTAAAATATCATATGTTTAAGATATTTTCATGGAAAATGAAATGTATATCTGAATTTTCTGGAAATGTCCCCAAAAGTCCTCTCCTTCTGAATGATTTTCCCATAACTGGTAAGTCGTAAGGGATAGACAAAATTTTACTACACAAAAATTGTAGATCTCGTTAAAACGCAAAATTTATGTCATAAACATTTTTTTTTCGAGTGACCCATTTCCTAGATATTCCTTGTTAGTTGTTTGAATATTCCAATACTTATACTTTTTCTCAAACGGGAATTTTGTTGTTAGTTTTTTTGATGTCTTGGACATGGAAGGAGAATGGAATGCTCCACATAGCAGCCAGCTCTTAAAATATTTGACTATCGCTTAAAACCTACCATTTTCCCCTTGCACCTACAAGAAAATTAGCAATAAGATAGTTTCTGCAAATGTTTAACTCTCTTAATATGAAGTAAATGCAGAATATTATTATTATTATTATTATTATTATTATTATTATTATTATTATTATTATTACTGTAATTTCATTATTTAGACTTGTTTCGTTCCAAGCTGCGTTTTACCTGTGAGTATATCGCAAGATATTTACAGTAATTATTTGCACTTTAACAGAATATAAAAATGTAAGGTTATTTACAGCGGTTGAGTCACTGTTTTATTTTCGTTTATATGGCATTTATTTTGCTGTTATTATTGGAGGGGACTCGGCACCGATCCAGGGAGGATATTGTACTATCTCCCACAAGGAGGAGGAACCGGGCGGCCGCAACCAGGAGTAAAGGCACAGCAATGACAGGGTTCCTACAGTTTCCAGATTGAGACGTCCCGACAGTCGGACAGGCAGATAGGTTACCCCGCCCCACGCAGAGGGAAGGGCGCTCCTTATACTCTGGCAACTAACCAAAAGCCTAGGGAACACCCATAGAGAGCATCGTTTTTCCTCTGTCACGCCGCGCCAAAACACCATCGCCGACGTAACGGGTGAAGGATGAATGGAACGAAATGGAGAGACAGTAAATTCGATGGCTGAAAGAGACCGCTCAAGCATTCGCCTGACGACCCCGAAAAAGAACCTCCGGTCAGAGTGGGTGTTCACCGGCAGTCGAACCCGAGGCCTCCTGTCTATCGCCCACTCTGACCTTGGGTTTTTCCTATTCGATAGTAAAATCTCATCTACTGTGATTTCCTTTCCATCATTTTCCATTCATTCCATATCCTCATCTTTCGGGTGTGCCTCAAGGTTTCGTGGCGTATGGCGGTGCCGTAAGATGAGCGGATGCTTGCTGCAAAGGAAAGAGTACTCCTCGTGGACACTAGAGAGCTGGTTAGTTGATGGGAAGTTCATCGCCCATTCTGGACAGCTCCAGCAGTACGGGTTTTCGAGCCTGAAACTGTTAGGAACTTCGTGCATTTCTGTGGCCTGTCTGCCTGCTGCCTGTAGCCTCCTATAGTTCCTTTATTTCATCCCTTCCTCCTAGCGGGGTTGGTAGCCACAATAGATCTGCGGTGCACGTTGTACGAGGGGCACTATTTATATTTTGAACCTAATAATTAAAACAAAGTAACTTCTGATTGAAAACTGCTTTATTGTTTTTCAAAATATTCTCCTTTATGATCAATACATTTTTGCATCCGTTTGAACCATTTGTCAAAGCATTTATTCCAGTCTTCTTGAAACAGCTCCATAACATGGTTTTAGAAGGCATCAACGGCTTCTTCTGCTAACGAAAATCGTTGTCCACGCAATTTATTCTTGATGCTCGGGAACAAAAAGAAGTCATTGGGTGCCAAATCAGGACTGTATGGTGGATGACCCATCAATTCGATTTTTTGAGCCTTCAAATACTCTATTGTTAGACGAGATGTGTGTGCGCTCGCATTGTCTTGATGATGAACGATCTTACGGTTCTTGTTGGTTTTCCTTACTTCACCGAAGACTTCCGGGAAAACAAATGGTTGTGTACCATTCGGCACTGACCGTTTTACGTTCCTCTAAAGGCACTGTTGTCACATGGCCAGTTTTGCTGAAAAAAACAGGCGGCCATTTGCTTCGAAGTGCTTCGAGTGCGAACAACTTTTGTTGGATATGCTTCATCTTGAAACACCCATACAGACAACTGCTGTTTACTTTCCGGCTCATACGCATAATTCGTCACCTGTTACAATCTTATATACGTCTTTTGAGGCACCGCCATTCTATTTCTTGAGCATTTTTGTACAACAATCGACACGAGCATCTTTTTGAGATTGCGTCAAATTATGTGGGATCCAACGAAAGCAAACCTTGTTCACGGCTAAATAATCATGCAATATTTTATATATGCTGGTGGAACTAATGACTAGGGATGCCTTAATCTCACAATATGTCGGATGACGATCTTTCATTATTAGTTTTTGCACAGCATCAATGTTTTCTGGAACAACAACTGGTTTTGGACGATCTTCACGAACTTCATCATTGAGCGAATGACGCCCAAGATTAAATTCGTTATACCAGCGTTTCACAGTGGCAAAGGATGGAGCTTCGTTGCCAAATGTGGAAGTTAGTTGATCGATGCACTCTTGTCTTGATAATCCACGTCAAAAGTCGTAATAAATCATTGCACGAACATTTTCACGAGTTAATTCCATGTTTTGTTGACACACAATTTTCAAGTTAGTGTAAACAAAGCAAATGACGCTCTATTGACAAAATGTTTAAAATAGATTATGATAAAAAATGTCAAACTTTCATTGGAAACGTCAGATGGCACCTACAACATTCAGGGATGCCAAGGCTCAAAATTATACATAGTGCCCCTCGTATATCCTATACCATATTGTACCTGTTAGTACACAGATATACAAAAATACTTATATACTAGTAGGCCACGATGTGAGCACATGCGGTGGGCAGTTGGAGTGGGTGGGGCTTCGGAAGGACAGCCAGGCAAAGAAAACATCCACAGCTCCGAGTTATATTTATTAACGAGGCTAAGACCTGCAAATATAGTAGTGTTTTCATTGTGTAACTGTACCTTCTCCTATCGCCTCACTCGTCTCTGATACTAGCCTTGATGACGTCGCAGTGTCATATAAAAACAGTGCCCCCCTTACAAGTGCACTCATATCGTGGTCGACTAGTACATTAAAACAGTGTTAAATATTGAGGGGTTGCGGAATTATTCCGTTGTTTTGGAAAATTATCATACCATATACTGGTTGGCTGGCAATTTCTCGGTCCTCTTGTTTTATTATTCGCACAGTTGGTACCAACGGAGTAAAGGTATGACCGGCATCGTGTGTTTCAGCTGTTCCTGTTTCAGCTCCCCCCCAAATGTACTATCCGTACGACCCTGTGCTGTGCTGTAAGTAGAGGAATCAACCTTGATATTTACCGTCGGATATGTATTCATTCCACATAAGACTTAAAGGCTTGCAAGTCAAGGATTCTAAAGCAAACCTTGAAATAACAGCTGCGAATAAAGTTCTTCTCGACATAGCAGTCAGATCAGAAACTTCGACTGTGCTTTTATACATTTTTGAAAAGCGTTGGACTGCATCGAAAGAAAGACAAGCACTCTGGCTAAAATTATTGGCTCAGATTTGTCAGGAAAAGTTATTAGGTAACTGCAGAGAATTTGCAAGAAAGGTTTTTGAATAGTGAATTCACTTCTTAACGTCGCTCCTTGTGAGAAAGGAGTATTTTAGAAGGAGTTGTATCGTATTTCAGCTGTTGGGGAGCCGAACTTATAGTAGTTGCAACCGCACGTATAGCACCCGCTTTCCGGTAGCCTTCGCCCTGACTTTAAAAATATTAACTTTGTAATTTGAGTATTTCTTTAAATATTATACATTTATGATTGCCTCGGCTGCGTCAGTATTTGTTAGAGACACGTTTCTCTTAGCAGGGTTGTGGTGCGACAAGAATGTAGGCTTACACAGATTTTAATTTTTTCTTCACTCCATTTATTAATGCTTGACATGATTTAAATAACACTTCACTGATATAAAGAGCTGTGAGATTCTTTAATTAATTGCACTTATTTTTCGTCTCTCACGAATACGTATTAAATCTCTCGAGGACGCATCTCGCATCCGGTTACAATCACTGCCTGCAGGCAACTGAACTGGTTTCAACCGCCTAAACTTGTAAATTTCTGTATTTCAAGTCTCTGATTGGCTAATCCTACTCCGATAGAATACCTTCATTTAACTAAAGCTTTTTCTGGTTGTTGATTGGCTATTTTTACATTATTGTTGCTCCAATAATGACTAGTAGCATTTAAACTTTCAAATTCATTATTGCCTCAAGGTTACCTCATTGTTACCTCATTGTTAGCAACTTTTAACCTATAATTCTCACAGCTCCTACATTATTAAATTACGTAATATATTCACATAACATTATTAAACATGGATACAATAATATAAACATTTACAATCACTGTAATGTACACTTTATATATATATATATATATATATATATATATAATTACATACACATATTGCCTTAAGGCGGGCTGTTATTAAATTATATGTTATTAAATTATATATTATATAATTAGACTGAAATAATTTAAGTGTTAAAAATACTGCCTCACTTGATGGTAGGCCAAACGTTTTCGGCAAGGTAGGAGACTTCTCCCTTCCAGGGATTCCACAGAAAGATTTTCAAGATCCTTCCCCCAAAGTACCCTTTACATAGTATTTTTTCGTTATTTAATTGGCTATAACGATTTTGATTAGAATAGCTTATGTTTAAAATATTTGCATGATGTCGATTAGTGTTATTGATGTAGCTCTGTGCTGCTGAATTCCGAGATGCTACTCGAAGTTGGCTGTTTCTCGTCGCCGTTAATATGACCCGTAATTGCCTATATTTGCCTAGTTACTCTTATCTCGTGTCGGGTAATGAGTGTTTAGTAAAGCCAGTGTTACTGCTTGTCCGGATTTAAGCCAGTTAAATAAACAACAAAGTTGCTAGACATTTGCATAATATACTTGTCCAGACCACTTTGCAGCTCCCTGGAATGCTATTATTTCGCAGTAACTCTCCGTTACCTTGCCAAGGCCTAAGTTGAATCTACATCGGGGTTCACACGCTTCCCACCCGCACGTGCAGTAGACCCCTTGAAGATCAGAATTGGAAGAACGTTTCTCGGAATTGTCCGCCTTTCTTAACTCTACCAGAGAGACGTTAACTTCCTGCTGTAACATATAATCTGTTTTTCCATTTCTCTGCCTCTCTCTCTAACATTACCTATGTTACTCGCTGCAGCCTAACCTCTGCGCTCTTAACTGTCTTATTTAGTCTAAACCCTAAATAGGTTTTTCTCAGCTACTTGTGAGGTCCGGTCGCTAATTACATTTAGGACTTTCTGTACAACTTTTACCGCTTACAATATTCAGTTCTAAATGCATACACAATATTCTTGTACATGTTAAGAGTATTTACATACTTATTAATATTCCTATCAGTTTTCTCATTCTCTATTTTTTTTTACTTTCTCTACTACGTATAGTAAGTAGGGGAAGTATTGTATTCCACCAAAAATTCGATACCGAGATTTCACCGGAGATACATGTTTTGAGACCCCCTGAATCAATTTTTTTTTTTGGAAACATCTCCGAGTGTGTGTGTGTCTGTGAACAGCATAACTCAGAAACGAACAGTCGGATAAACACCAAACTTGGCATTTGGGTTCAGTATCTTCCAGAGATGCGACACGAAGGTTTTCAAGAAAATCCTCCCACCCCAGATTACGCTTTACATGGAACATTTTTTGACAATTTTAATTTTCTCAAAAATGGCTCTAAGATTTTGATTAAAATATCATATGTTTAAGATATTTTCATGGCAAATAAAATGTATATCTTGAATTTTCTGGGAATGTCTCCAAAAGTATTGAACGACTTTTGCATAACTGATAAACCATAAGAGATAGAAAAAATTTTACTACACAGAAAATGTAGATCGCGTTAAAATACACAATTTATGTCATAAACATTTTTTTTTTTTGAGTGAGCCATTTTCGAGATATTGCTTGTTATTCCCTTATATTTTCAATACTTATTTTCTCAAATGGGAATTCGTTATTCATTTTTTGTCTTGGATATGCAAAGGGCATTAATCTGTGGCAAAGAGAATGGTGCTGCACATAGCAACCAGCTATTAAGAGATATGTCTATGCTTATATTGCCCTTGCAAATACAAAACCAGGGGAAATAGTACGCCTTAAGCGATAGTCAAATATTTTTAGAAATGGTCGCTTGTGTAAAATGCAATTCTCTTTGCATGTCAAAAGATCGTTTTTGCAAATGTTTATTTCATTAATATGAAATAGATGGAGAATAAGAGTTTGTAAAAATAGTTTGTACAAGAGTAGAGAAAGTAATGTGAGTGTAACACATCAGTTTTTTAATTAGTATTTTATGTTTTGATTTCCTATTTTGAAAAGCTTCTCCACCACGTACATAGTAGGTAGAGACGGTATTGCATTCCACCCAAACATTAGATAAATACATTTCACCGAAAAGCCATGTTTTGAGGCGCCTTGAATAAAAAGAAAGTATTTTTAGGAAAAGGTCCATGTGTATATCTGTGTGAAATGTCCGATAAGTACCAAACTTGGTATTTAGGTTCAATACTTTCAAAAATGCGACACGAAGATTTTCCAGAAAATTTCTCCACTCCATACTGGCCTTTAATGGAACCTTTTTCGAAATTTATTTTCTATAAAATGGCCTTAACGATTTTGATTAAAATATACCATGTATTAAAGATGTTTACATGACAAATAAAATGTATATCTTGAATTTTCTGGGAACGGTCTTTGAAGATCTCTTCATCGGGGGGAATTTTGTATAAACTTGTATAACTGGTAAACGTTAAGCGGTAGGCGAAAACCTAATACACACAAAATGTAGAGCTCTTTAAAACACATAATTTATTTCATATAACTTTTGTGTGGCAGCAGCCATTTCCGAGATATCCATTATTAATGGTGCGAATTGTTGAATATGCTTTTCAGTTTCCAAGTCCTGTCGGTTTTCAGTTGTTTCTCGCGATCTTATGGAGAAAGTATGGAATTTCCAGTTCTTGAACATTCGTGTATCGCTATTCGTTTTTGTATCTGTAACAAAATGTGTAATGAAGTAGATGGAAAAATAAACTTTCATAAAAGTAAAATTATATACACTAAAAAGCGAAAGTCGTGTGATACCAAAACATATTTTTGTGATTATTATATGTGTAATATTATAGTTCATCATTTTATAGGTAATTTCCTAACATTTTTAGGTCATCAAAATCCGTGACGTGGGATAATTTGTATCGATTTTATCAGTATGTATTTGACCATAACATGGTGTTTTAATAGCTATGTACAGGGTGATTTATGAAGAACTCACACATCTATTTCTTTAATTATTCTGTTCTAAATACACCCAATGCCCTAATTTTAGCACCAAATTAAGTAGAATATTCTGGAGTTTCGATTGCCTGTCACTAGAGGCGCAGATATTCATTTTTATTCGTAATTGTTAATTTTATTGTCGGCAACTGTTTTTGAGATTTTGTTCTAGTGAACGTGAAAACGGAGTACACATTAAATGAACGACTCTTCCTTTTAAAACAATACTGGATTACAAATTCAATTACAGCTACTCAAAGGGCATACCAGAGAGAATTTGGTGTTCGGAATCCTCCCCAAAGAAACACAATACGGGACAGGTAAACAAATAGGAAATAACTGCATCTCTGGTGAGTGAAATTAGCAAAACTCGTTAGTCTATGCTTCCCACTGTTGTTGACGTAAGAGCATGACTAGATCAGTAACCCAAAAAATCATGCGACGTTTGTCGCAGGAGACAGGGTACAGCTATTCAATGTGTCAGAGAGCTGTGAAAAGTGCAGACCTAAAGCCGTATAGGATTACGGTTGTCCATCAGTTACAGGAACCCATAAGGATAGACGACTGAATTATTGTCGGTTTCAGGCGTTCATTGTGTAAAACCCTGCCATATTTTCCATCACATGGTTCACAGATGAAGCATGGTTCCATTAATCCGGCTATGTGAATTCGAATAACTCACGCTATTGGGTCAGTGAAAATCCACATGTTATTCATGAAGCACCTATACACCCGGTTAAAATCGGAGTTTGGTGGGCAATATCCGCACAGAAAATAGGCCATTTTTTTTTTTTTTTGTAAAACAATGTGAACACTGCAGAGTACCGACGGATTTGCATGGAGTTTGCTGAGCAACAACACGATGTAGAACTGAGTCCAGGATATTTTCAGCAGGACGGCGCTACATGTCATACATCAAATGAATCCATGGCACTAATTGCAAGTTTCTTGGCGACCGGATAGTTTTCTGTGGCCACCGAGATCGCCGGACTAGTTTTTATGGGGTTACTTAAAAGACAGGGTTTATGCCACACGTCCCCAGACATTGGATGATCTGAAGCACAACAGTACACAGGAGATTCAGGCTATTGACAACATTTTCTACATTTGCTATAGAGGTAAATAATCTCCCAAAATTCCTCTGCATTTCAGATATAAATAAGTTGTCGCTAGCATAACTCGTTTTGAAACCATTAAAGAAATAAATCTGCGAGTTCTTCATAAATCAGCCTGTATGAAAACAGCAGGTTTAAATCTTTAGGAATGTTTGCGTATTTGCAACGGAGAATTTGACGCATCAAGGGTTTACTCCCCAGATTGACCACTCTTATGTGTACTTGGTTGTTGAACCAAAGAACAAAGGTTGTAGCCGCCGGCTTTGTTTATCAGGAGAGACAGCTAGCATGCCATTGTCATAAACTGACGGAAGCTCCTAGTGTACGTGAATGGACAGCCGAGTTCACACTCACAATTACCATTCTGGTATACACTTGTGATTAGAAAACAACAGCATGCGCAATGCGTTCCCGAGTACGTTGACACGAATGTACATTTTGCAGCCGTGTTAAGCGAAGTTGTACTTTAACCACAACCTATTAGAGTATGCACGAGTCGGACCAAGCCCTCGGGCCTGGGCCCGGGTCCCGTCAGGTCCGAATTTCGAGCATAATTTATAAAATGTCTATCGGGCTCGTGCTTGAAAATAAAGACGAAGAAAAATTAATTAATCACATCAACATAGCATTTTATTTGACATATAAATATCTTAAATGTATGGTAAATTAATAAAAATTATTACTGCCATGTTTTGAGAAAATAAAAAATTAGAAAACCTTTCCAAGTAAAGAGAAAATTGAAGAAGATAATTTCTTTACGTTATTTGCCCCAAGTTTAAAAAATATTAACCTTGTAATTAAACTGTTTATTTAAATATTTAATAATTATGTTTGCCTCGGCTGCGTCAGTATTTATTTTAGACGTGGAAGTCTTGGCAGGGCGTGATGCGACAAGAATGTAGGCTTACACAGATTTTAAGTTTTAATTCACTCCTTTTTGTTAATCCTTGACACAAATTAAATAGTACTTCACTGATATCGAGAGCTGTGGGATTCTTTTATTTAATACTTGCACTTTTTAACACGTATAGTATTTTCGTCTCACAGGAATACGTAATTAATTTCTCGACGACGCATCTTGCATCCAGTTATAATCACTGTCTACAGGCAACTGAACTGATTTCAAGCCCTAAACTTGTAAATTTCTGTATTTCAAGTCTCTGATTGGCTAATCCTACTCCAATAGAATACCTGCATTTAACTAAAACTTTTTCTGGTCGTTGATTGGCTATTTTTATAAACTGTCACTAAAATCACATTAATGCCTCCAAGTATCACAAGTAACATTTAAACTCTCAAACTCATTATTGCCTCAAGATTACCTCATTGTTAGCAACTTTTAATTATTATTCTCACAGCTCCTACATTATTAAATTACGTAATACATTCACATAACGTTATTGAACATGTTTACAATAATATAAGCATATGCAATGACTGTTACATACATTTTACGAATTATTACATATACATATTGCTTTAAGGCGGGCTGTTATTGAATTATATATTATATAATTTGACTGAAATCATTTAAGTGTTAAAAATACTGCCTCAAAATAAAGACGAGGAATATTAAATTATTGTATGTTAAGGTCCGCGATGTTTGAGTTGCCCAAAATAGCACAATTAACTCTGTCTCCCTCGTCCACCCACACCTAGAACATCTCCGTAGGGAGGGGTTCCGACCCCTTCAGCTGCCATTGTGTGGGCGCTTCGGATCCTTAGCACCCGTGGTACTTCTGACGTTACTAGAAGTACGTCGGGCCGAGCATTCGAGCCCCTCCCGTTGGGGAACTGTTCGGATTGGGTTGGTCTCGACGGGGCAGTGGTTCCCGATACCATGGGAGAATGGGTACATCTGTATAGGTTTCTGTACAGGCGGAGACGCCTCAATGTCCTCCTGTACCGCCCTGGATAGCCGGTAGACGGCATGCTAGAATACTGTCGGCCCTACCGAGGTTATCGGTTGTCGCCCTTTCGCGATGACGCGCGTAAGCGGGGGGGGGGCCTTTTTAGGTAACCAGGTATTGGCCTCATCCGAAAACCACGGTTGGAGAGCCACTCGGTTGGCGCTAACCCTGGGCAATTGTGGGGGGCTTTTCCCCGGGTATATCTTCACTCTAACTGTATTAACGGAGGCGGTATGTGGTCAATAAAGCAGGATTCCAGGACCTCAGTTGCCACAGTTGTCGGGGGGGGCCCTGTTCCAGCAAAACTGATGAAAATATCAATCAGGTGAGGGAAATGGTTTTAAATGATACGCGCATTACAATAAGAGAACTTTCTGACTCATTAGGACTCTCCTTGGTAGTGTTCAAAGCATTTTGAAAGACAATTTGGTCATGTTCCTGCATCATGACTATGCACCCGCGCACAAAGCCCTTTCTGTTCGCCAATTTTTGGATAAAAATAGGATGAATACTCTTCCCCATCCCGCCTATTCTCCAGATTTGGCACCAGCGGACTTTTTTCTTTTCCCACGACTTAAAAAGCGGCTCCGAGGACACCGTTTTGAGGACATTGATGTCATCCATCGTGAATCGCAAAATGCTCTGACCATGTTGAAAGAAGAGGACTTCCAGAGGTGCTTCCAGCAGTGGCAGAAGCACTGAGGCAAGTGTATCAACTCCCAAGGAGACTACTTCGAGGGTAACAGTGCAGATTAGACAAAACAAACTGTTGTGTAGTATTTATGACGTCATTCCGGGAACTTTTTGATCACACCTCGTATTCGTCATTACGGGTAAGGTGTGGAAATTGTGTATCATTGAATCTTTATCTGTCCTCTAAGACAATGGTTCCCAACCCATGTGTCGCGAAATTTTTGAATTAAAAAATAAATTTTATGCCACCCAAAAAGTATTTTTATCATCCATTTTTACTTTCTCTACTACGTATAGTAAGTATGGGAAGTATTGCATTCCAACCAAAAATTCGATACCAGATTTCACCGGAAATGCCAGTTTTTATGCCCATGAATCCATAAAAAAGCTCTTTTAGAAAAAGGTTCGTATGTTGTGTGTGTGTGTGTGTGTGAGTGTCTGTCTGTGAACGGCATAACTCAAAAACGAAAAGTCGAATAAATACAAAACTTGGTATTTAGATTCAGAATCCCCAATATTATGCGAAAACGGCTGATGCTACAAACAGTTATTTGAAATGAATTGCTTGTTTTAAACATACAGATTTTGTGGAGTATGGTTTAGTTTATCTCTTATGGTTATTCAAAATTATACAAAATATCTTCGAATAAAGAGGCTATTCTCAGACAATTCAAGATGCATTTTATTTGTTATTTAAATATCTGAAATATATGTATTTGATCAAACCATTAGAGCCAGTTCGGAGAAAATTAAAAAAAGAAACGAAAATTTTTCCATGTTTCTGATAAGGATTTTTGAAAATGTAGTGCTGCATTTTTGGATCTTACTGAACTTAAATACTACTACGTATAGTAAGCAGGGGAATTATTGCATTCCACACAAAAATTGGATAACGAGATTTCACCGGAAATATATGTTTTGAGGCACCCTGAATAAAAAAACACTTAGAAAAAGGTCCATGCGTGTGTCTGTGAACAGCATAACACAGAAACGAAAAGTCAGATAAATACAAAACTTGGTATTTAGGTTCAGTATCTTTCAAAGATGTTACACGAAGATTTTCAAGAAAATTTCCCCACCCCAGACTACCTTTTATATGGAGTATTTTTCAAAAATTTTGATTTTCTCAGAAATGGCTCTAAGGATTTTGATTAAAGTATCATACATTTAAACTATTTTCATGACAAATGAAATGTATATCTTGAATTTTCTGGGAATGTCCCCAAAAGTGCTCTGCATTCCAAATGGCTTTTGCATAACTGGTAAACCGTAAGAGATAGACAAAACGTTTCTACACAAAAAAATGTAGATATCGTTAAAACTCACAATTTTTGTCATATACTTTTTTTTCAGCCAAGGATTTCTGAGATATTCCTTGTTATTTGTTTGAATTTTCCAATATTTACTTTTTCTCAAATTATTCTTTTTTTATGTCCTGTACATGCAAAGAGAATGGAATGCTCCACATAGCAACTCTCTTAAAAGACTTGACTATCGCTTAAAGCCTACCACATTCCCCATGCACCAGCAATTAGAAGCTGCAAATATAAAGTACCTAATATAAATGTTAAATGGCTGGAAAACGTTTATGAGATGGTTGTGGTGGCAAAAATGATGTATGGTATAGAAATATGGGGATTAGATAGAGGATGGGAAAGTATAGATGTGGTGCTTGCACAGGATGTTTTGTAGAGAAATACTAGGGGTACCGAAGTCAATTGTAAGACAGGTAGCACAATAAGAGATGGGCAGGGTGGCAACTAAGGGAAAGATAATGGAAAGAGCTTTGAAATTTTGGTTCAGAACTTTAAATCTAGGAAAAAGTAATGTGTTAAGATAATGTATTGAATACCAAGAGAATAGCTTAATGAATGATGGATGGGTAAGTAAATTACGGAATATTTTGGAGAAAAATGGGTTAGGAGATATATGGAAAAGGAGAGAAAATGACGTGAAAATTTTTTGGAAAAAGGCGAGGAAAAGACTGGAAGATATGGAAATACAAATTATGTTCAGTGAGATTGCCGAAAAGAGCTCATTAGTTTATTATAGGCCAATGAAAAATACATGGGGTAGGGAGAAATATATAGACATAGTAAACAAAGAAGAGAGAGAATCTATTACATGGGTAAGAACCGGAGCATGGAGGCTAAGAGGGTTAAGACAGGGTATTCCTCAGAACCAATATCTGATATGTGGTGGTAATGAAGACATTGAACATATAGTATTTAAGTGCCAAGGAACAGAAAACTGGAGAAAAGAATTGTTTAATAAGAAGTGATTGAAGGGGGATAGAAATACGCTTATGATTGAAATGATATGCAAGGACGCTAGAAGCATTGGACAGTTTTTGTGTAAAGTAAAAAATAAATGGCTTTAGACAGTGTAAAGAGAAAAGTAAGAGGTAGTGCATCTTACTTTGAATGGAAAACTATAGTGAATGTGTGATGGTTAAGTAATCAATAAATGATAAGTGAAAAACAAGTGGAAATGGGACATGAAAAAAAAGGAGCAGGATGATTTATTGACAAGAAATTGTAAAATGTAAATAAACTGTAGTGATTGTCTACTGAATGAGTGACCAGGGTCAAAGTGCAGTAGACAATCAAATTTGTAAAACTCTTAGCACAATAAATACAAGAAAATTAGCAATAAGATGGTTCCTGCAAATGTTTATCTCGATTAATATGTATTCAAGGGCCTCAAAATGTGTATTTCCTGTGAAAACTTGACGTGCAATTTTTGGGTGGAATATAATATTTACTCTAACCTACTATGTACACAATAGAGAATTGTACATTGAATTTCGAGCGCTGCAATGAAAACACACGTGTGCATTGGATTTTGTAGTGGGCTGTACACCAGTGCTCTATGATGACTCAGCGTCCCATTATCTCAGCAACTAGAGATCAGCTGTAGTTTTCCCCAGTTAAAAACCCGTGGGGCTTTTGTGTGGGATCATTTTCGCTTTGTAACATGTCTGTTAATTGCGTACCAGGGGAAGTTGTAATATTGGCTCCAATTTCGTACTGTTTCTATTTCATGCTAATGGCAACCATTATCATGTGCTACTCATGAAATACAAATGATGGTAATGTTCCTTACTTTTCTCTCCCTCTCCCTCCTTTCCCCAGTGAATACAAGCCAGCATTTGCCCAGCAAACACGATCTGTATTTAAAAGAAATAGTAAATGTACGCATAGCGTTTGCAGTATTTTATTTTTTGCATGGCAATCTTTTCACCTATTGCATTCCACTTTAGGAAAAGGGTATGTATCTATGTTTGTGTGTCTGTGAACAGTGTAACACAAAAAACGAAAAGTCGGTTAAATACGAAACTTAGTATTTAAGTTCAGGACCTTCGAAGAATGCAATACAAAGATTTTCAAGAAAATATGTTTAAGATGTTTTCATGGCAAATGAAATGGAGATCTGAATTTTCTAGAAATATCCTCTGTATAGGGTCTTTCAACAAGAGTGTCTATCTTTGAACTTAAATAAAACACGTTCTATAAATGATATTTTGAAACATAATTAATGTCATTACGTGTGGAATAGAACATCAGTTAAGTGACCGCCGCGACTTCGTTGGATTGCGAGTATGCGGTTGACCCAATTTTCAATGACAGAAGAGCTAAATTAGGTGTTATTCATAAGATCATTTACTATTTCTGGCTTGTTGATATAAACTCGAGATTTAACATGACCTCGGGGGCCAGTTAACATCACCACCACGGGAAATCATGAAACCTCTGAACTTCTCCTTCAAAAGATCGATTGTTTCGAGAGAAGTATGACACGTAGCACCGTCTTGCTGGAATCAGCATGGCAAAAAATAGTCCCTTATAAGAGCCCGGTATCTTTCTCCATTGACAGTTAGAGCTTCTCCATCTTCATCTTGGAAAAAATATGGACCAATGATTCCACCATACCAAATTCCACACCACACAGTAACCTTTTGGGAATCAAGTGGTCGTTCTTAAATCTGCATTGGATTGTGATTGCTCAAATAACGGCAATTTTGTTTGTTAACACAATCATCCATCCAAAAGTGGGCTTCGTCGCTGAAGATGATTTTTCGACAAAAATCCGGGTCAACTTCCAATTGCTCCATAGCCCAATCAGCGAATACACGGCGCAACCTATGGTCGTTGGGCTTTAGTTCTTGAGTTAACACCATTTTGTAAGCGCGAAACTTCAAGTCCAGATGCAGAATTCGCCAAGTTGTGGTCGGCGAAAGCCCCAATTCTTGTGCTCGACGAGCAATTGATTTTTTTTCCGTTCTCGCGTACACTCTCACGAACGGCGCCTATGTTTTCGTTGGAGCGCTTACGTCGATTACGTACAGCCGTTCTTTGATCGCTGACAGAAGCACTTCTTTCAAATTTATCGAGCAAACGCCGAATCGATTATGCACACCGTAAACTTCACGCAATACACGGAAGGTTTGGCGAACAGATGATCGATTTTGATAATAAATATTCATAATTTCTATGCGTTGCTGAATGCTGTCACGTTCCATGGCTATTTGTCAATAACAACTGTAACCACATGAAAAAGATGACTGCTGTAACTCAATAACAGCTATCATATGTTAAAAATAGGACACTCTTGTTGAAAGACCCTATATAATTGGCAATCCGATAATATCTTACTTCACAAAAGGTGTATATCTCGTTAAAGCACACAGTTTATGTCAAATAAAGTTGTTTGTACAGTTAACTAATTCCGAGATATTTCTTGCTATTGGTTTGAATTTACTTTTCTCAAATGGGAAGTCGTTATTCGTTTTTTTTCTCGTGGTCATGCAAAGAGCATGGAATTTCAAAGCCATCACAAAGCCACACGTTCTTTAAAACAACGTACAACGAAACCTGTAAGTGAATTAAAAGTTATCTGGATTAACAAGAAGCAGAATAATTAGCTTCTATATGAATAGTCTATAGGAGAGTGAGTAGAGAATGACATGTGAATGCAGCACATCAGATGTTTTCCTTTGAATGGTACACTTTCCTATTCAACAAAGAGACGTTTAACTGCTAGCAGCTTCCAAAATGAAGGTATAAGGTTCTAAAAATGAAAGGGAGCCATAAATAATGAACATAAAGCATTATTTTCTGCTTTATGAATGTTAAAGCTTACAAATGATCATTATTGTATTAAAATGGATATAGTATTGATGGGATAACAATAACTTAGACGAAACAAGCAAACGGAATATTAATTTTGTTTTATATCATTTGTGTACAAATGGATTAGGGTTTCATTGTCCCCCATCTTGCTCAAGGGGGCATATTTGTAATCTAACGTATAACATGCTTTTATTTCTGTAATTGCTCCCTGTGGAGATTGTCCGCCATCTTCAATACAGAGAGTATTGTTAGGTGTTAAAAAGTTGAGTTAGTGGGGCTCCGCATAAGCACCCCGGTTAGTCCCGCAATGTGGTTTGCTGCGTCAAACAAAGATCTAGGGCTACAACCATGAACGAGTCCTGAGTGCCCAGGGAGAATATCATGGTGTTTTATGATAGTCAAATATATCACTGTATCAAGCGTAAAATGTGCCAAACGATAACTTCACTTTTTAATGGTTACCTATACGATGTTCCAGTCTGGGAAGACACCTAGCATTGTCCCAACTGTAAAGTGTTCTTTTTTACTTTTTCTACTACGTATAGAAAGTATGGGAAGTATTGTATTCCATTTTTGGAAACATGTGTGTGTGTGTGTGTGTTTGTGAACAGCATAACTCAGAAACGAACAGTCGGATAAACACCAAACTTGGTATTTAGGTTCAGTATCTTCCAGAGATGCGACACGAAGGTTTTCAAGAAAATCCCCCCACCCCAGATTACCCTTTACATGGAACATTTTTCGAAAGCTTTAATTTTATCAAAAATGGCTCTAACGATTTTGATTAACATATCATATGTTTAAGATATTTTCCTGACAAATGGAATGTATATCTCGAATTTTCTGGGAATGCCTCCAAAAATATTCTTCATTGTGAACGACTTTTGCATAACTGGTAAACCATAATTTTAGTACACAAAAAATGTAGATCGCATTAAAATACACAGTTTATGTCATATACATGTTTAGTTGAGTGAACCATTTTCGAGATATTGCTTGTTATTCCCTTAAACTTTCCAATACGTTTTCCCAAATAGGAATTCGTTATTCATTTTTTTATGTCCTGGACATATAAAGAGAATGCAATGCGCCACATAGCAACCAGCTCTTAAAAGATTTGACTATCGCTTAAATACTACCATATTCCCCTTATACCTACAAGAAAATTAACAAAGTTAACATCTCGATTAACATGAAGCATATAGAGAATAAGCGTTTGTAAAAATAGTTTGTACAAGATAGAGAAAGTCATGTGAGTGTATCACATCAGATTTTTTAGTTTAGTGTAGTTTGACGGCGTGGGGTAACACTATCCTTTACTGGGACCTTTGCAGATCTATTGCTTTTCTTCAGTCTTATGTCAACGATCAAAAGTCTGATGTTTATAATGAACTGAATCAGGCTCTGGACCGTAATGCTTGAAAGCTCCTCCAGTTTTGGAGGTTGATTTTAAAAAAAATACCGAGCAAGGTGGCACCGTGGTTACGTGTGCGATGTGCATTTGAGAGGTCCCGGGTCAAGTCCTATGAGCCGACCAAACTGACGGAAGTTTTTCCTTCTTTTTCACCGCCATACCAGGCACCCAGATCACCCATCCTGGATATGCTATGATCCGGTTTGCTTGCTGCTCGAAGGCTACTGATCCAAGGCATTGTCTTGTAAGTCCTTGGGGGTGTAACTCATACAAAGAGAAGGATAATCCGTTGAAGAAGAAGACTTCAAAAAATGAGGGCTCTTCGAAGAGTGGGTATTCACACAATAGATGTACGGCTGTCTCACCTGCCTGTTATCACAGTCTACAGGGAAGATTCACTTGCTGTCCCATCCTGTGCAGGTATCCTTTGAAAGGACAGTTTGCTGTAAAAAGCCCATTGCCCATGAGAGCTTTGTCTTGCTTAATTTTAGCAGTTCTTGCGGCCTGCATCTGTGCAATCCCTATATGAGAGCTCTTGAGTGCCGGAAACCTACTGATAAGTTCGAGTCAAGTGCTCTTACTTCGTTGCCATTGTAGAGTTGTCCACAGGGGGAAAAAATGCCTGATGTAATACATTCATATGACTTTCTCTAACCTCTATCATTTATTTTTATACAGCTTTTACAATATTTTCGTTGTGTCAACAGTTAAACTTTGCAGAAATATTTTTCGTTTGACGTTGCGTTGTAGGTTTAGGTGAATATATGAAAACGTAGCAATACTCAAAATTAAAAGCATGTCAGAAAATGGTAAAGGCATTGAAAAATTCAAACCAATAACAACGGAATATTTTGGATGCCACAAAAAAGCTATTTGAAATAAATTGTGTGTTTTAAAGGGATCTACATTTTTTGTACAGGAAGTTTTATTTTATAGTTTATCCTATATACAAAACAATACAGAATTCCTTCTGAACGAAGAGGATTTCATAACCTATTTCTATAAAATATAAGGTGCATGCTTCTTTGCCATATAATTCCTTAAAGAAATATATGATTATTAATAAAATCCTTATAGCCATTTTTTTAAATTAAAAAATAACGAAATACATTCATGGTAAGGGTAGTTCGAGACGGGGAGATTTCTTTAAACATATTGTGGCGTGTATGTATGTGTATTGTCACTCCAGACACACTATTGCGTCGTTGGCGACAGTATTTTTGGGGTAATACTTTCGGCTGGGGTTTTGAAGTTTTGTCTGGCGTGGCAATTTGCCACCTTTTAGCTGGTGATCCTAGCTAGCGGTGGAGAGTAGGGGAAGTGAGCGTTATTTCTTTATGTCTTGTGTGATTAGCGTCACTTTTAGGTCGAGTGTTGGTATGGAAGGTTGTATGTGAATCGTGTGAATGTAGTCGCGTGTGTGGAACATCTCCCTTCAATTTCTTCCTTTTTAATTTTTGTGTGTGATGTAGGGGCGCCGGGCTTATACTAAATAAACCATAGGTAATGTGACTAATGTGAAAATTCTGTGTATTTGTTAAAACTATCCCACGCCTACTCTGGTACGTGCAGAGATTTCGATATCTAATTACTTTCTCTACTACGTATAGCATGTAGAGGAGGTATTGTACTCCACCAATAATTCTATGTCGAGATATATGTTTTGAGGTCCCATAAAAAGGCATTTCTAGAAAAGGGTCCGTGTGTGTGTGTGTGTGTGTGTGTGTGTGTGTGAACAGTATAACTCTGAAACGAAAAATCGGTTAGACACCAAACTTGGTATTTTAGTTCAGCATCTTCTAAGGATGCCACACGTAGATTTCCAAGAAAATCCCCTCACCCCAAACTAGTGTTTACATGGAACATTTTTCGAAATATTTTACCTTTCTCAAAAATGCCTTTAACGATTTTGATTATAGTACCATATGTTTAAGATAACATGTGTGTCTTAATTTTTTTGGAAATACCTTTTGAAGTCGTCTTCATTCTGAATTATTTTTGCATAAAGACCTAAGAGATGGACAAAATCTTACTACACAAAAAATGTAGATCTGGGTAACATACAGAGAGAAGGTTGAAGTAGGTATTTTGTTGTAACTTGTTTGTCACACGCTTTGGGCGTCAATTTGAAGTAGTTTTTATTGAAGGAGTTGTGTTATATTTCAACTGTTGGGGAGCCGAACTTGTAGTAGTTGCAACCGCACGTATAGTAAATAGTTTCCGGTAGCCCTCGCCCCAAATGTGCTTTCAGGTGGCCTTTGCCTCAAGTTTAAAAAAATATTAACTTTGTAATTTAACTGTTTCTTTAAATATTATGTATTTATGTTTGCCTCGGCTGCGGCAGTATTTATTTTAGAGACATGGATGTCTTGGCAGGGTTGTGGTGCGACTTAAGAATGTAGGCTTACACAGATTATAATTTTACTTCACTCCTTTTATTAATGCTTGACACGATTTA
This sequence comes from Deroplatys truncata, assembly GCA_030765065.1. Taxonomy (NCBI): domain Eukaryota; kingdom Metazoa; phylum Arthropoda; class Insecta; order Mantodea; family Mantidae; genus Deroplatys; species Deroplatys truncata. The sequence goes on along the minus strand of CM060989.1, from coordinate 64,193,101 downwards.
AATAACACTTCACTGATATAGAGCTGTGAGATTCTTTTATTAATTACTTGTACTTTTTAACACGTAAACTTATTTTTCGTCTCACACGAATACGTATTAAATCTCTCGAGGACGCATCTCGCATCCGGTTACTATCACTGTCTGCAGGCAACTCAACCGCCTAAACTTGTAAATTTCTGTATTTCAAGTCTCTGATTGGTTATTCCTAATCCAATAGAATACCTTCATTTAACTAAAGCTTTTTCTGGTTGTTGATTGGGTAATTTTTTATAAACTGTCACTAAAATTACATTACTGCTTCCAAGAATCACAAGTAACATTTAAACTTTCTAATTCATAATTGCCTCAAGGTTACCTCATTGTTAGCAACTTTTAACCTATTATTCTCACAGCTCCTACATTATTAAATTACGTAATATGTTCACATAACATTATTACACATGGATACAATAATATAAGCGTATGCAATGACTGTTACACACATTTTACAAATTATTACGTACACATATTGCTTCAAAGCGGGCTGTTATTGAATTTATATATTATATAATTTGACCGAAAATCATTTAAATGTTAAAAACACTGCCTCAAGGTTTGACTATCGCTTAAAGCCTACTGAATTCCCCTAACTATAAGGAAGGGCATTTCTGCAAATGTTTATTTCGATTAACATTAAATAGTTAAAATAATAAACTTTCGTAAGAATAATTTGTACAAGAGTAAGTAGGGAAAGTCATGGAGTGCAAGACATGAGCCGTTTTTGGGTGGAATGCAATACTTCATTGTTATTACGTACTGGTAAAGAAAATTAAACGCCACCCTCCGGCATTAGCATAGTTTAAATTTGTGCAGGAATTCTTGGTGCATGCAATTTCAGAATTACTCATTTTATAAATATTTGAGGTCCACTAAGCCCTTTGGAGGCAATATAAGTCGTAACAGGCCATTGTGGTGAATAGGGCAGCGTGAGATTATCCCTTCAGATCAATACTTCCCACCGGGAGACAGGGAAAATGTTTTACGCGGTACGTCGGCCCTGTAGACACGTGCCTCAATAGTTGAAAGCTTGCTTCGATATCAGATATCACTTTTTATTCTTAAGGAGACAAGGTACTCTGAAAAGGTTAAAAATCACATTTTTTGTTTTAGGCGCCAATAAAATATCTATTATTTCAGAAAATATATAGTTTTGGGGGGTTAAGAGATTTTTAAGACATTTAAATATCATTTAAAAGCTAGTCTGCTTTCCTTTAAAGCTATCATGCAACGCCCCTTTTAGACTATATCATGCCCAGCGAGCAGTTCAGCAATTAACAAAAGAGGCCAGAACCAAGAGAATGCAATCAGAAAAGCTGAAGCAATCCAGGAATGAAAGTGCAAATGATTATGACCCTGGAATGTACTGAAGTGTGTCAGAATTTTAATGTTCAAACTTTAAATTCAGTTTTCTCAAAACAACATTTTTGGATACTTATGTAACTTTTTCTCAGAAAGTATGAGAGGTAGAGAGCTGAAATTTTCAGTACATGTATACAACGTTCTGAACCACAATCATAATTTTATAATGTATATTAGTTTATTCAGAAAGCATTAACATTCCAAATTTATCAACTTTTTGCTTTTTTTTGACTTTGCAAATAATTTTTTTAAAACTTCTAGCGAACTTATGTACATAACTGAATAATTGAGGTTCAGAAGGTAGCTGATTATACTAAGAACAAGCTTACAGAAGTGCGATTCTTATCAGAGAAAAAGATACGTGAATTCACATGTTTTAAGAGTAAATTTTATTATTTTTCTGCTGAATGAAATAATTTTTTCGGACACAACTACATAAGCTATCAATGCAAACAGCCACTTTAAATAATTTTCATGAATGTATAGAATATTTCTAAAAGTTTTCAAGTAAAGCCATTGAGAATTTTAAGAGCATTGGCAATTTAACACATTTAAGGTGTAATTTCTGTGTGTTCAGCCTACCTTGTCCCCCTGGGCGAAAGCGGCCAAAACATGACAGTTCTAGTTTTCTGTACAGTCTTATAAATTACAATTTCTTCTTTAATTTTATATATACATTAACATTGTATTCAAAATATGTAGAATACTTATATTTCCAATATAGTTACCTAAAGCGGTAATACACGTTTTGGGGCCCCTGAATCCAAAAGAATAAATATCCGATAAATACCAAACTTGTATTTAGCAACTTCCAAATATACGATCCCTACACTCCAAACTAGTCTTTACATAATTGAATTTCGAAATTTTCGATTTTCTCAAAAACGTCTTCAAAGATTTGTTTAATATATGTGCATGAGAAATAAAAATCTGTATCTTAAATTTTCTATGAAGCCCTCTTCATTCGGAAGGAATTTGTATAATCTTATGTAACTGGTAAACGCTGAGAGACAGACGAAAATATCGTACACAAAAAAATTTAGATCTCTTCAAAACACACAGTTTATTACAAATTACTTTTTTGTAGCATAAGCCTTTTCCGAGATATCCGTTATTAATGGTTCAGATTGCTCAATACCTTACTTTTTACTGTCCTGTCGCATTTTAGTTGTTTCTCGCGATTGCGTGGAAACAGTATGGAATTTTAGGCCAGCATATAGCATCTAAACATTTGACTATCGCTGTTCTCTTTGTATCTATAACGATATATGTAATGTACGTATTTCTGCAAAGTTTATCTCGATTAAAATGAAGTAGATAAAAAAAATAAGCTTTCGTAAGAATAATTTGTGTACCCATTAACAAACAATAGAGGGCAGGGAAAGTCATGTGAATGTAATGTAAGATCTGTTTTATATGGTACTGCATCTGGTATTTTGTACTATGAATCCTTCAACAGTTCTTTCTAGTTACCAAGTTCCTGGGTTCAAACCCCACGTAGGCCGGTGGATTTTTTCGGGCGTAAAAATCCTTAGCATGGCTTCCTTTGGAAGGGAAGTAAAGCCGGTGGTTCCGTGTCGTAGATTTACTGTTTTCACGCTAAATATAGAAAGGGACGCTAAGAACCGTAACAGTTAAAGCGCATCCATAAATAAAATTTTTTTAACACTTCTTTTTAATCTAGATAAACTTACAAGTCACATTTACGCTTGTGTGATATACTTTTAAAGAGCCTGTCGTCATGTGATGACTTTAAAATTACATGCTCTGTGTGTGATCACGATGTGAGGGGGGAGAAAAAACTAATGATTTCCCAATTGAGAAAAGTATATGTCTTTGAAAATCCCAACCAATAGCAAGATATATCTCGGAAATAGTTAACTCCACAAGAAAAAAAATCTGATGTGTTACACTCACATGACTTTCTCTACTCTTGTACAAACTATTTTTACAAACGCTTATTCTGCATCTACTTCATGTTAATCCAGATAAACATTTGCAGGGTCTATCTTATTGCTAATTTTCTTGTAGATGTAAGGGGAATATATATTTACAAGGGCAATTTGGAAATACAGTAGCCTTTAAGCACATACATATCTCTTAATAGCTGGTTGCTAGGTGCAGCACCATTCCCTTTGCCACAGATTAATACTCTTTGCATATCCAAGACAAAAAATGAATAACGAATTCCCATTTGAGAAAATAAGTATTGGAAAATTTAAGGGAATAACAAGCAATATCTCGAAAATGGTTCACTCAACAAAAAAAATGTATATGACATAAATTGTGTATTTTAACGCGATCTACATTTTTTGTGTAGTAAAATTTTGTCTATCTCTTATGGTTTACCAGTTATGCAAAAGTCGTTCACAATGAAGAATACTTTTGGAGACATTCCCAGGAAATTCAAGATATACATTTTATTTGTCATGAAAATATCTTAAACATATGATATTTTCATCAAAATCGTTAGAGCCATTTTTGAGAAAATTAAAATTTTCGAAAAATGTTCCATGTAAAGGGTAATCTGGGGTGGGGGGATTTTCTTGAAAACCTTCGTGTCGCATCCTTGAAAGATACTGAACCTAAGTACCAAGTTTGGTGATTATCCGACTGTTCGTTTCTGAGTTATGCTGTTCACAGGCAGACAGACAGATACACACACACATGAACATGTTTCCAAAAATGCTTTTTTTGGATTCAGGGGGCCTCAAAACATGTATTTCCGGTGAAATCTCGATATCGAATTTTTGGGTGGAATACAATACTTCCCCTACTTACTATACGTAGTAGAGAAAGTAATATTTAACAAAAATTGTGTCCTTAAGGGAGCTCTACATATTTTGTACAGTATAATTTTATCTATCTCTTATGGTTTACCAACTAATGCCAAAGTCATTCAGAATGAAGAGAATTTCAGAAGCTATTTATATTTTCGGAAAATTCAAAGTATACATTTCGTTTATCATGAAAATATCTTAAATATGTTATATTTTAATCAAAATCGCTACAGACATTTCAGAGAATCAAAATTTTTGAAAAAGTTTTCATGTAATGCGTAGTTTGGGGTAGGGGATTTTTTTTAAAACCTTCTGTCACATCTTTGGAAGATACTGAAGTTAAATACCAAGCTTTTATTGAGTAAGCAGTAGGGAAATTAAAAATCGGTACACCTTTTGGAGTAGAGAGATAAACTTTAGTCCATAATTTAAGGAAAGTTTGGTTTATGCATTAACACTACTGTTAAATATGGCAAATTTGTCTGCTCATTTCATGTGGCTTCTGTCTTTGCAGACATATGCGAGCTTTTCTCTAACTGTTTGAACAGGTGTTTTATAAATTGTTTCTCGTATAAATGACCTGTTTTCTTAGAAACGATTGAAGAAAGCTAAATTAAATGTTGGTATGTTGAAAACAAGTTCTAAGTGGCATTGGGGATATACAGGGAGAGCCAAAAGACTATGAACCGGCTGTGCGGCGTTTTTCCCTTCCACGTCCTCGGCGCTCGTTGCCGTCTGCCGCTATCATAGAAAGGCTCGGATGAAACCATACAACATTTTTAAAACTACTTTTAAAGGCTTTACTTAACAACTTTATGAAAGTGTGTTTTGAGGACAGAATTATTAGTAGAGAGTTTTGGACCCCTCGGTCCCCCGACCTAACCCCTTGCGATGTATATCTCTGGGGTAACTTAAACCATAAAGTGTATAAGACAAACCCACATACCCTGGAAGAATTAAAACAAAATATCCGCCGGGAAACTGTCAGCATTTCTCAACGTAAACTACGGCGGATGCTGGATAGTTTTCTAGAGTTGCTAAAAATGTATGGACAACGACGGTGGCCAGTTTCATAAAGTTGGTAAGTACAGCGTTTAAAAGTAGTTTTAAAAATGTTGTATCGTTTCATCCGCGCCTTTCTATGATAGCAGCAGACGGCAACGGGCGCGGAGGACGCGAACAGGAAAAACACCGCGCAGCCGGTTCGTAATTTTTTGGCTCTCTCTTGAGACAGTATTTTTAACACTAAAGTGATTTCAGTCTAATTATATAATATGTAAATTCAATAACAGGCCGCCTTGAAGCAATTTGTGTATGTAATAATTTGCCCTTGCGATGTATATCTCTGGGGTAACTTAAACCATAAAGTGTATAAGACAAACCCACATACCCTGGAAGAATTAAAACAAAATATCCGCCGGGAAACTGTCAGCATTTCTCAACGTAAACTACGGCGAATGCTGGATAGTTTTCTAGAGTTGCTAAAAATGTATGGACAACGACGGTGGCCAGTTTCATAAAGTTGGTAAGTACAGCGTTTAAAAGTAGTTTTAAAAATGTTGTATCGTTTCATCCGCGCCTTTCTATGATAGCAGCAGACGGCAACGGGCGCGGAGGACGCGAACAGGAAAAACACCGCGCAGCCGGTTCGTAATTTTTTGGCTCTCTCTTGAGACAGTATTTTTAACACTAAAGTGATTTCAGTCTAATTATATAATATGTAAATTCAATAACAGGCCGCCTTGAAGCAATTTGTGTATGTAATAATTTGTAAAATGTATGTAACAGTCATTGCGTATGCTTATATTATTGCATCCATGTGTAATAATGTTATGTAAATACATTACGTAATTTAATAATGTAGGGGCTGTGAGAAATAGGTTTAAAGTTGCTAACAATGAGGTAACCTTGAGGCAATAATGAGTAAGGAAGTTTAAATGCTACTAGTCATTATTAGAGCAGCAATAATGTAAAACTAATGTAAGACTTGAAATAGAGAAATTTACAAATTTAAGAGGTGGAAAACAGTTCAGTTGCCTCCAAACAGTGCTCATAACCAGACGTGTTGCTTCTAGACAGTGCTCATAACCAGACGCGAGATGTGTCCTTGAGAAATTAAATACGTATTCATGTGAGACGAAAGTAGTTTACGTGTTAAAAAGTGCAAGTATTAAATAAAAGAATCTCACAGCTCTCTATATCAGTGAAGTGCTATTTAATTTGTGTCGAGGGTTAATAAAAAGGAGTGAATTAAAACTAAAAATCTGTGTAAGCCTACATTTTTCAGTCGCACCACAACCCTACCAAGAGAAACATGTCTCTAACAATAATACTGACGCAGCCGAGGCAAACATAATATCTAAAGCAACAGTCAAATTACAAAGCTAATATTTTTAAACTTGGGGCGAAGGCTACCGGAAACCGAGTACTATACGTGCGATTGAAACGAATTCCAAGTTTCGGCTCCCCAACAGTTGAAACGTAACAAAACATCTTCTCAAATTGGCGTCCATGCGTGGAGCTAATAAAATACTACTTCACTCTGTACTTTGTTGTTAATAACATGGTTGGTTCTTTTTTAAAAACATAATTGCTGATAGATTTTATTCAAAAGTTGGTATAATTGGGAAAGAATCCTATATTTATTAATAGACAAAATTATTGGATAAAATTATAACATTGAACCTAGAAAGCATTAGGCTACATCCTGTAAAAATTTTATCGTGGTATCTTAAACAGATTGTGAGATAATGGATCATGGATTTAGCAGGTCAGGTCAGTGTCTGTGTAAAGTATGCATGGTTTTTTGGACCAGGCGCCACTGATTCATCAAGTAAGTCGTAAACCGGTCTCAGCTAGCTTCACGTATCCATTTCTGTGCACTTAAGCTTCAGAAAACATCCACCATAGCAACGTGAATTATAATGACGTATGCTGGTTACAGGATGTGGGCGACCTGTAAATATAACAGCGAAACTAACAACGATAATAATAATAATAATAATAATAATAATAATAATAATAATAATAATAATAATAATAATAATAATAATAATAATAACAATAATAACCGTAAAAGACGACGGCTAAAGGCCTAGATTTTATTGATTAAAGGAAATACGAACAACTGTTTGAATTTGTTTATCGTTCACATACATACGAATACACCCCCTCATAGGTCCTCTGCTATTCCTAATTATGATTAATGATTTACCATTCAATACTGAATCTAAAACCATATTATTTGCTGATGACACAACTTTTATTCATAATGCAAATATACAGTATCTTGAAACTGAGGTTCAAAATAATATAATGTATACATCACAATGGTTTCAAGCAAATCATCTTTTACTTAATGATTCTAAAACTAAAAGTATAATTTTTACTTTAAATAATGTTGTTGTCCCAAAGCTTTGTACTGATGTAAAGTTTTTAGGCATTTTTATTGATAGATTTTTAACCTGGGAGTCATATTACATTTTTATGCAGAAAGTTGTCAAGGGAAAGTTGTCAATTCTTGATGAGGAACTTAAGTCAATTGTGTACCCTTTGAGTATATACGTGTCTCATATTTACATACTTTCACAGTATTATTAATTATGGTATTTTACTTTGGGGTAATAGCTCATATATCTAAGATGTATTACTTGTGCAAAAGTAAGCTATAAGAATTATGGCTAAGATAACTACTAGAACACACTGTAAACCCTATTTTAAAAGATATAATATTTTGACTGTTATTAATTTGTATATTAATTCTGTAGTGTGTTTTATGAAACAGAATCAACATACGAGGGCTGTAAATAAAGTAGTGGCAACATTGATAGAACACAATATTTATTGAACTCACAAGTACAATTGCATTACATTCCTTCTATGTAGTCACCCGCAAAGTCCCTGACCTTTTGCCAAATGTAGGGCAGCCGTTGGGGACCGTTGGCAAGGCGATCTCTGTTGATGACTACGACGGAGCGCCCTACTGCGCGGACTACAGATGCCACGTCAGGAAATCGGCGGCTTAGGAGGGGTTCCTTCAACTTCGGAAACAGTCGAAGTCATAAGGACTCATGTCTGGTGAGTACGGAGGATGTTCCAAAAACTCCCAATGCCACCGTTGCAATAAGAGCTGGACATTGTTTGCAACACTATGGGGTGATCGTCTCGCAATAAACGTGGACGATTGTCCTGCATAGCCGGACGAAGATGTCGCTCCAGAAATCAGCAATAGTAGTCACTGTTGACGGTTTGTCCCTCAGGCACAGCATGCGTAAGAATAACCCCCTCGTAGTCGTATGCCACAATCAGCATCAGCTTCACCCGACTGGGTTCCTGTCGAACTTTCTGTGGATGTGGTGAACCTGGGTGACGCCATTCATTCGAATGACGCTTCAATTTCGGCTCATAGGCTCGTGCCCACGTTTCACCGATAGTGACAATACGCTGCAGAAATGCGTCGCCTTCGTTGCGCTAATTGTCCAGGTGGATGCCAGCCAGTGCATACCGGTGCCATTTCCGTACCTCTGTGAGTCGATGTGGAACCCAACGGGACGCAATTTTCCTCAGGTGAAGACATTTCGTCAGGATATGCCATACAGTTTGCTGACTGAGACCAACCTCTACGGATAACTCCCGGACAGTCCATCGATGGTCCATGGCAACGAGACCACTCACAATGTCAATCTGATCTTGCGGAATGGACGGTGCAAATCCGCAGTCTCAGTCCGACCTGCACGAAACGTCTTGACCCATCGTACAACCGTCCTGTACGGCAATGTATTCCCGCCACAGGCTTCACGTAATCCTCGATAACATGCTGATGCATTTTTGCCACGGGCAACCTCGATTTTAATCCACGAACGCTGATCGCCTTTGGTGAACATGCTTTAGAGCAGTGCACTTGACACTTTTCACTTCAACGCTACACAGCAACAACACTCTCAACTGGCAGCCCGACCAATGCACATCACACATCGACACTAGTCACCTGATCGCTCCCATGTCCTATTGGCTCATGCCCGCTCTCCTGTGAATGTGGGGACCATGTTGCCACTACTTTCTTTACAGCCCTCGTATGTATGACACGAGATCCAATATTCATAATTATAATATCCGTAATGGTCAAATGATTATATTCCTCAGCATGGACTTAAGAAAACTTCTCAAAGCTACTCCTATATTGGCATTAAACTTTTTAATTATCTACCTCAAGCTGTAAAAGATTTGCCTTATAAAATATTTTGTAAGCGATTGCATTCTTGGCTTGTGGATAATCCATTTTATTCTATTAATGAATTTATTGATTTTAATTGTTACTTTTTTGCTGTAAAAGTTGCACAAGGTGTGGTTTATGTTGTATTATTGATTTGTATTATTGTATATACTGACAATGTCTATTGCAGTTATATAACTGTTTAATGACAATAAAATTGATATTAAAATTGACATAAAAAGTATTTTTCTGTACTTTAAAAAATTCTAGCAGCCAAATTAATGGAAGGAAAAATCTAATTTTATTTATACATAAAGTTCAAATGCTAATACAATTTACGTGTTTTGCGGATTTTCAGATCATTAATTTCATCAGTTTTATAAATTTTTGAAAAATAAGCAAAAATTGCAATTCTTTTGTACTGGCGTTTTCACAATTATCTAACATGCATTGAGCAGAGCAATTCTCTTTTGTATTACTTGATTTTGCGGTGTTATAGGATTTTATTTGACGGAGGAATAGAATGCCAAAGCTGGGAATTTTCAACGTTTTTGCCTTAATTTCCCATTCTCCGCTCACCTTTTACCACTTCACGAATTTATTTATCCAGCAATTCAAGTCGCATGTCGATGAAGTGTGTGGATGTATGCACAAACAGAAATTCTACCCAATGCATTAAAGATAATTTTCAAAACACTACATAACTGGTGCAGAAATAAATTCGTGAAGTCGTAATTAGTGAACCTAAAATGAGGGATTAAGGAAAAACGTTAAAAATTTCCAACTTTGTATTTTATTCCTAGCCAAATAAAACTCCATTTTCAAAATCAAGTAAAAGCGGACCAAAAAAAGAAAAAAAAAGTGCTATACCCAATGCATGTAAGATAGTTTTGAAAGCACCACGTACAAGAGAGTTGCAATTTTGGCATACTCTTAAAAAATTTTGAAGTAGTTTATATTGAAGGAGTTGTATTATTTATTTAGCCCCACGCTGGGCGCCAATTTGAAGTAGTAGTTTGTTATAGGAGTTGTATTATATTTCAACTGTTGGGGAGCCGAACTTGTAGTAGTTTGCAACCGCACGTGTGTTACCCAGTTTCCGGTAGCCTTCGCCCCAAATGTATTTTCAGGTGGCTACGACTAAGAATGTAGGCTTACACAGATTTTAATTTTTAATTCACTCCTTTTTATTAATCCTGGACACAAATTAAATAGCACTTCACTGATATCGAGAGCTGTGAGATTCTTTTTTATTAATCAATTACACGTAAAAATATTTTTCGTCTCACACGAATACGTATAAAATCTCGCATCCGGTTACAATCACTGTCTGCAGGCAACTGAATTGATTTCAACCGTCTAAACTTGTAAATTTCTGTATTTCAAGTCTCTAATAGGCTAATCCTACTCCAATAGAATACCTGCATTTATCTAAAGCTTAAACTGTCTCAAAATTTACATTATTGCTGCTCTAATAATGACTAGTAGCATTTAAACTTCCTTACTCATTATTGCCTCAAGGTTACCTCATTGTTAGCAACTTTAAACATATTTCTCACAGCTCCTACATTATTAAATTACGTAATATATTCAAATAACATTATTGAACATGTATACAATAATATAAACATATGCAATGACTGTTACATACATTTTACAAATTACCACATACACACATTACTTCAAGGCGGGCCGTTAATGAAATCATTTAAGTGTTTAAAATACTGCCTCAATTTACAATAGTGATAATACTAACGATCTGAAAAACCGCCAAAACGGTAAACTGTATTACCATTTTATCTTTATGAAAAAATAAACAAAAAAATCTATTTTTCCTTCGATTATTTGGCTCCCAGACGAATATTTTCTTGAAAGAGTGTAAATTAGTTTGTGTTTTTAGGTTTGCAGAATAAAGAATTCCTAGTATTTGTTTTTCTATGGATAGAAAATCGTTTAAAAGAAAGTTTTAAGCAAAACATGAACTTATAAGGAAAGGAAAGCAAATAAATTATTATACTTATTATTAGTATTAACCTTGCTTACCAATACGGGATATATAAACCTGTGGCATTATCGAGATAAAAAATCGGATGCGTTACACTCACATGACTTTTTCTACTCTTGTACAAACTTTTCTTACAAACGCTTATTCTTCATTTACTTCATGTTAATCGAGATGTTAATCTTATTGCTAATTTTCTTGTAAGTGCAAGGGGAATTGGTAGGCTTTAAGCGATAGTCAAATATTTTAAGAGCTGGTTGCTATGTGGAGTATTCCATTCTCTTTGCATTACCAGGACAAAAAAAGAAATGAATAAGAATACCCATTTGAGAAAAAGTATATGTATTGGAAAATTTAAGGGAATAACAAGCAATATCTCGAAAATATTTCACTCAATAAAAAAAAATGTATATGACATAAATTGTGTACATTAACGCGATCTACATTTTTTTTTGTGTAGTAAAATTTTGTCTTTCTCTTATGGTTTACCAGTTATGCAAAAGTCATTCACAATGAAGAATACTTTTGGAGACATTCCCAGAAAATTTGAGATATACATTTCATTTGTCATGAAAATATCTTAAAAATATGATATTTTAATCAAAATCTTTAGAGCCATTTTGAGAAAATTAAAATCTGTGGTGGGGGGATTTTCTTGAAAACCTTAGTGTCGCATCTCTGGAAGATACTGAACCTAAATACCAAGTTTGGTGTTTATCCGACTGTTCGTTTCTGAGTTATGCTGTTCACAGACAGACACACTCCTGGACATGTTTCCAAAAATGCTTTTTTGGTTTCAGAGGGTCTCAAAACATGTATTTCCGGTGAAATCTCGGTATCGAATTTTTGGGTGGAATACAACACTTCCCCTACTTACTCTACGTAGTAGAGAAAGTAAAACTCAGTTTCGGTATCGAGAAACAGTGATATCGTCCCATTACTACTCATTTCCTGTAATTTCGCTTTCCCTTTCAGGTAGACTTAGGTACTGTGCAGTGTCTATCAGTGTCAGACAGATGGTGCAGATTTTTGCTCCTTGGAAAATTCTTCTTAGCCCTGCCAGATGGCAACCCGTTGTGACGCGTCATTAAGCGTGGAATTGATAGGGACCTCTCGCGTCACTGTCTGCCGACATGCCTTCGGCTTATTGCCTCCTTCGGTTCTTTCACCTCCTCCGTTCCTCCTGGGCATAGTAAGCACTGTGATGCGGGCGCTACGGAGCTTGAGCACTCGTGGTACTTACGACGTTACTAGAAGTACGCTTGAGCAAACGTCCGAGGCTCACCCTTAGGGCTATCGTTTGGATTGGGTTGGACTCGGTGGGGCAGTGGTTCCCGATACCCATGGGAGATTGGGTACGTCTGGGCGGTTTCAAGGTTTTTCTGTGGTCTTCCCTTTCGGGGGTTGACGCGCGTAAGTGGCGTATCCACTTCCACCCTGTAATGGAGGGGGTCGGTTTAGGCAATCAGGTGCCGGCCCGTAAGGAGAGGGGGTCCGACTCCTTCAGCTGCCGAGGTGTGGGCGCTGCAGACCCTGAGCAATCGTTGTTCTTCTGACGTTACTAGAAGTACGCTTGGCCAAACGTCCGAGCCCCACCCGTAGGGTTGTCGTTTGGATTGGGTTGGGCTCGGCGGGGCACTGGTTCCGGTTACCCATGGGAGATTCAGGACGTCTGGGCGATTTTCCATCTAGGTGGGGTTGTGAGACGCCTCAAGGTCTTCCGGTACCGCCCTGGATAGCCAGTAGACAGTTGCTAGATTGCTGTCTGTCCACCGAGGTTGTGGGTTGACGCGCGTAAGTGGCGTATCCACTTCCACCCTGTAATGGGGGGGGGGCGGATTAAAATTTTCAGGTGCCGGCCCAAAGAAAAAGCTCTCTGGGGTGGGAGTGTTACTAGGAAGACACCCGCCTCCCAGGGCCACGTGGGTGCCTTATGTCCCTTCCGTTCTCTGGTCATTCATTCATAGTACATGCATTCTTCTTTCTTTATTATATTAATATACATAACTTAGGTAACGATGAGTAATGATAATGTATTTGTTTATTTTCCAGGTAAGCTGTTTGCTGTGACTCAAGTTTTTACGATGTAAGCGGTTCTACAAAGGTAAATAATGTTTGCACGATTTGAATTCTTGGAACTAAGTGTCTTTGATTGCAGTATTGTTTCATAACAGTTTAAGCCTTCATGGTGTAATTATTGACGCGCGTTTGACAGCTAAGGCAGTGTACTTTTATTGAAATCGTTTCCTTTAATCTGCGTAAGAGAGGAATTCAAAACCCTGAGACAATTTGTATGCTGGATACTTATTGTTTAGAACTTTAAGCTATTTCTTATGTTATAATCAGGGAGAGGGGTTTTAGTAAGTAAGTCATCAAGTTAGGAACGTATCGAGGTAAGGTGAGAGCGACTGCGACCTTGCAGTGTTCTCTGTAAACAAATATGAGCAGTTGAAGGCACTACACCCTGCTTCGAAAGTAGGTAAATCAGGGTTAAGGAGTAGTATTAGAAGAAAGAAAGCAGTGTATGTTTAGTTAGCGATAGTGTTATGAAACAAGGGTTTCGTAAGTTGTACATTTTTAAAAGCAATATCTGCTCTTATTAGTGTATGACACAAAACCTAGAAAAATTCTGATGAGTGGTTTGGGACTGGGGAGGTTAAAGATTTACTTTCTCATTGTTCCGTTCTAATAATGTCGCATATTCCTTGCGTTTCATTCAATTACAATGTTGTTTAACATCATGTTTAAACCGTTTTCGAGTTCTATGTTACATCTATGGTTTCTCCATTTATGCTGAAGTGTTCCCTGCCACATTCCGCCACAAATGATTCTAATTCTGATGTATAAACTCTTTCTTGCTTTAGACATTTGCCACAGTTCTCTACTGGTGGATATTATGCAGCGAATAAATATAAGTTATGTCCAAGAAAGAATGATAGTAAAACTAGAACAAAGTGTGAGAGTTTCAAGAAATTCATTTGCGATGCCCACTGCAAGAAAATGCAGAGAGTAGTGTGTCTTAGATGTTACACTTAGTGAATATGAAGTGAATATAAAGAATAAAACGAATTATTTCATTTAGTGCGATAGTGCTGGTAAAAAATCTGATATGTTACACTCACATGACTTTCTCTACTCTTGTGCAAACATTTTTACAAACACTTATTCTCCATCTATTTCATATTAATCGAGATAAACATTTGCAGAAATTCTCTTATTGCTAATTTTCTTGTCGGAGCAAGGGGAATATGGTAGACTTTAAGTGATGGTCAATATTTAAAAAAAAAGAAGAAAAGAATTACGTATTCCCACATGAGAAAAGGAAAAAGTGTAAGTATTGGAAAATTCAAACAAATAACAACGAATATCTCGGAAATGGTTTACTCCACAAAATATATAAATATATATGCAAAAGCCATTAGAATGAAGAGTACTTTGGGGAAATTCCCAGAAAATTCAAGATATACATTCCATTTGTCATGAAAATATCTTAAATATATGTTTTAATCAAAATCATCAGCCATTTTTGAGATAGTCAAAATTGTCGAAAACTGTTACATGTAAAGGGTAGTCTGGGGTAGGGGGATTTTCTTGATAATCTTCATGTTGCATCTTTGAAAGATACTGAACCTAAATATCAAGTTTTAAGTTTTCATTTGTTTTTTTTATTCAGGGGGCCTCAAAACATATATTTCCGGTGAAATCTCGGTATCGAATTTTTGGGTGGAATACAATACTTCCCCTACTTACTATACGTAGTAGAGAAAGTAATAGTATTGTAACTTGTAATTGGGTTGTTTGTTTGACAATTCTAATTTTGAGGTACATTGTAAGCATAGCAGTCTGAAGCTTAAATGTATACACAGACAGTGCAAGAACTGAAAATCACGTGTAGTTGGAGGAGTTGCAGAAAATAGCTTGGAAATGCATGTAGACGCAACACGCTAGGCTTGATTTGTCAAGCAGGCTCCTAAGAATAGGACCGTAGGCTGGATAGTGCAAGTGCAACCGGCATGGAAACCCCATAGATGCCAATGCTAACAAAATCTGTTGGTGTTTGCAGACAGCATTCGCCTGATCGTGTTTACCTGCCCGTAAGTTACTCGAGACCGCTGTTGTTTACATTCTTTGTGTTGAATAATAGTTTGGAGAGGTCTGCACGAGCCCTGGCCCGGTGTGAACCAAACCCGAGTCAGAGAGTAGGTTACTCTATCACCTGGACCGCGCCCGATTGTCTTCTGGTTCCCGAGATCGCGGGTTCAAACCCGGCGGAGGGCGATGTATTTTTTCGGGCGTAAAAATTTGTAGTATGTATTCCTTCGGAAGGGTAGTAAAGCCGTTGGTCCCATGTAGATTTACGGCATGTAAAAGAACCTCAAGCCTTATATATGCCTCCCAGCAAAGTTTCCCATCTTTCACGCCAATATAGAATGGGACGCTAAGAATTATAAATAGTTCAAGAGCGTCCATAAGTAAAAAGTCGTTTTAATTCTAACCTGATTGTCTAATTTTGATTTAAATAAAATGATTTTACAATTAATTGTTATTCCACGAAGCAATGCTGCCTCAGGTGCAAAGGAGCTTTGCTTCGATTTCCGGTACCGACATGGGGATTGTTTCCCCTGCTGGGGGACCTGGCAAGGAATGCTCTCAGGTCCTTGGGGCCAACTGAGGAGCCAGTTTACAGAAATAATGGCGGCTGAGGTCCTGGAATCCACATGTGAACGAATAATGCTTTATTTAACACATTCAGTGCTTGTAATATCCCACACAAGTGTGCAGAATTTCAGCCTTTGAGAGCTTATAGTTTTTGAGAAAAAGGATTATATATTTATAAAAATGTAGCTTTACATTAGGAAAGGGATTTCGATATTCTCGATACTGGGTTGTATCGAAGTATGCCTAATACTTTGATATAAACCTTTGATACTTCTAAATGTTTAAGTTTTGCAATAATGAAAGTTGTTGCGTTTAATTTTATGCTAGATAAGGAGCGACAGACTTAATGCTATTATCTCACACGGGTCACCAAGAGTTCTTGATAGACCTTGATTACGTTCCCTGTGTGTGAATCAACATTCCATAGGCACTTGTGTCTAAATGTGTCGCGGTATCGTTCGTGTTATCTTATTTGCTGAGCGCCTGTTATTGTTTTTTGCTATTTTTTAATTTTGGGTTCTTTGTCCTCCGGCTAGCTATTATTACTCAGTCGAGCAAATCTCTTGAACAGGGTGTGTAAACGGAAAGGAGTTGTTACTAAAAGATAACACTGATAAAAGAATTTGTTTTTACACTTTTATTGCCGTCACACTGTATTCATTTCACATAATTACTCTAGATACACGCCTGACGGAAACTGTTATATTTTCGAATGTAACTATAATCACTTATTTGCCGCACATTATTAATTCGCGTATTTCACATTTTATAACTAGCTTTACGACGCGAGAGATTCTGTAGAATTACGTAACGTGTACTTCATGAATGATTCTGTTGAACTGCGCGACGTGTAACCCGTGAATGATTCTGTTGAACTGCGCGACCTGTAACCCGTGAATGATTCTATTAAACTGCGCGACGTGTAACGCGTGAATGATTCTCTTAAACTGGGCAATACTTGTCTCTGGCTTTATAATTTATACTCCCTCACCCCGATATGCCTTAAGATTATAACAGAGCTGCTATTGGTTAATAAAGCACGCCAACATTAGCGTCTATTTTTATATCCAATCAAAATTACGAACACATATGCTCTAGGGAAGATATTCCCTCCATTTCTAAAGAAAGGCACGCTACTCTGACGTCATTTGTTTGTCTCGTCTAATTGATAAACAACTCACCCCATCGTTTCGTTGTTATCCCCTCCTATTGTCAGTTTCAGTGAGGCCGTGTAAACTTATTTCCTAACAATGCTTATAATTAACAAACATCTAAAATCATTGTCATACAATAATGCTAATTTACACTACAATCACACTGGCATTCACAGTGTTGTGATATAAAATACTGCCTCAAATGAAAACATGCAAAACAATGGGGAAAGAGAATAGGTACCCATGTAACATGCAGCGTTAACTGAGTTGTGAATGAAGCTAATTTAGCGGACTCACTAAATCACGTTTCTCCAATAGCCTGGCTTGGTGACACTCTCAGCCATTACATTTACCTACTACTGGTGATCAAAATCTGTGAATCCAGCAGAAAAAAATCAGAACTTAACAATAAATATACATATGAATATTTGGTAGAATAAATATATTCTCTTAACGTTTGGAGTAAAGGTGCAAAACGCAGGAGTGCTGGAATTTCAACTTCCCCGCCTAATAGTACAGGGTGATTTATGAACATCTAACACATTTATTTCTTTAATTGTTTCAAAACGAGTTATGCTAGCGAGCACTTATTATACCTGAAATGTAGGGGAATTTTGGGAGATTATTTACCTTGTGGCTGGTATTGATGTTGTATTTGAAAGAATGCGACTGTTATTTTATTTAATTTTGGTTTACTGTCCTCCGGCTAGCTATTATCCTTTTGGGTCAAGCACTTCTCTATATACAGGTTGTGTAAACGGAAAGGAATCTTTTATCCAAAGATAACACTGATGAAGAAACTTGCTTTACACTTTTATTGTCGAACACGTTAACTATCACATTTACACATTGATCTTGACACTCGCCAAACTGAAACTGTTATAATAACTTCTTACTGATCACTTTTAATTCACGTACTTCAACCTTTTGTATAATTAACTTTACAACACTTTAGATTTTTCATAATTCTGCTACGCGTAACTTGTGAATCTATAGCTGACGTGTAATATTTCTGCTGGACTGAAGGCGACGTGTATCATACAAAATATTTTCGACGAACTGACGGGGATGTGACGTGTAGTGTACAAAGAATTTTGATGAACTGACCGACCGAAGGACTTTACCTCTAACCTAGCTTCTATTTATACTTCTACACACCGATATGCCTAAAGATTATAACTGAGCTGCAATTGGCTAATAAAACGCACCAACATTAGCGTCTATTTTAATATCCAATGAAAATTATGAATACATATGCTCTAGGGAATTGTTCCAGCAATTTCTACAGAAAAACGCGCCAACATTACGTAACTTCCTCGTTTCCAATAATGAGCTCACCCCCTTGCTGCATTATTGCACGCTATTATTGTCAGTTTCAGTAAGGCGGTATAAACTTCTTTTCAACAATAATTACAATCAATAAACATCTCAAATCAATGTCACATAAAAATGCATATTCATATTACAATCATTATTTACATTTAAGTAATTTGTGATACAAATTACTGCATCAACCTCTATAGCAAATGATGAAAATGTCCTCCATCCTGCATAAGGCACAACCCAACAGGTCGTTCCATGTTACTGGCCACTCGTTGGAGGACTCTGTTGTCAATAGCTTGAATCTCCTGTGTAATGTTGTACTTTAGATCGTTCAATGTCTGGAGACGTGTGGCATAAACCCTGTCTTTTAAGTAGCCCCATAGAAAAAGATCTCGGTGGCCACAGGTTCATGGAAATTATCCAATCGTCAAAGAAACTTTCAAGTAGTGCCATGGATTCATTTCATGTATGGCATGTAGCGCCGTCCTGCTGAAAATCTCCTTGACTCAGCTCTACATCGTCTAGTTGCTCAGCAAACTCCATGTACATCCGTCGGTGCTCTGCAGTGTTCACATTGGTTTAAAAAAAATTGGTCCCACTATTCTCTGTGTAGATATTGCGCACCAAACTGCGATTTTAACCGGGTGCATATGTGACTTCACATAGCCGGATAAATGGAACCATGCTTCATCTGTGAACCATGTGATGGACAATATGGCAGGATGCACAATGAAGGCCCGAAACCAACGACAATAACTCAGTCGTCCATCTTTATTTGGTTCCTGTAATTGATGGACAACCGTAATCCTATACGGCTTTAGACCTGCACTTTTCACAGCTCTCTGGCACTTTGAGTAGCTGTATCATGTCTCCTGCGACAAACGTCTTAATGATTTTTTGGGTGACTGATGCAATCGTACTCTTACGTCAACAACTGTGGGAAACATAGATGAACGAGTTTTGGCTTTTTCACTCACCAGAGATCCAGTTGTTTCCAATTTGTTTACCACTCCCCAGTATTGTGTTTCTTTGGCGAGGATTGCGAACACCAAATACTCTCCGGTCTGCTTACGCAAGAGTCGTTGATTTAATCTGTACTCCATTTTCACGTTGACTACAACAAAATCTCAAAAACAGTTGCCGAACAATAAAACTAACAATTACGAATGCAACATGAACATCTGCGCATCAAGGGACAGGCAATCGAAACTCCTGAAGATTCTGCTTAATTTGGTGCTAAAATTGAGATATTGAGTGAATTTCGAAGAGAGTAATTAAAGAAAGAAGTGTGTCAGTTCTTCATAAATCACCCTGTATAAGCCGGAAGTGGACAAAACGCACAATCATCGAAAAAGGGTTATTTTAAAAGACCAATAAACCATATAATTATATTCCGAATCAGAAAGAGTCACAGAATTAATTCC
Organism: Deroplatys truncata; assembly: GCA_030765065.1. Taxonomy (NCBI): domain Eukaryota; kingdom Metazoa; phylum Arthropoda; class Insecta; order Mantodea; family Mantidae; genus Deroplatys; species Deroplatys truncata. The sequence continues at coordinate 64,173,149 of CM060989.1, read as the reverse complement.
GTTAAAAATAAAAAATGCAAATTTTGTCATTTTCACTTCCCAGTCCCCTTAGCTATTGTAAGGGTTTTCACACCTGGGGAAGGTGCGTGGAGTGCGCGGTTTATAACAATGCGTGCGCGCAAGGCGGGGTCCCATCACCCGAACCTGCTGGCATTGAGAGTTCCTAATTGCTTTGCAAATTGCCAGTCCGTCCGTGCATTGTGCCTGGATTTCGATCTCACCAAGGTCGAATATTACAGCGGAACGAATTGGTCGCCATTAAGATGTCTGTCCGTTCTAACAGTCTTTGTGCGTGGCTGGATTGCATTTGCCCCCACTGCGCATTTAGGACGTAGTACGTGGGGACAGTGTTCATGCAAAGCATAATACAGTACTCAGATATGTACACCCAATTTCATATATATTACTTTCTCTACTACGTATAGTAAGTAGGGGAAGTATTGCATTCCACCCAAAAATTCGATACCAAGATTTCACCGGAAATACATGTTTTGAGACCCCCTGAATCCAAAAAAAGCATTTTTGGAAACATGTCCGTGTGTGTGTCTGTGTGTGTGTGTGTGTGTCTGTGAACAGCATAACTCAAAAACTAACAGTCGGATAAACACCAAACTTGGTATTTACGTTCAGTATCTTCCAGAGTTGCGACACGAAGATTTTCAAGAAAATTCCCCCACCCCAGACTACCCTTTACATGGAACATTTTTCGAAAATTTTAATTTTCTCAAAAATGGCTCTAACGATTTTGATTAAAATATCATATGTTTAAGACATTTTTATGATAAATGAAATGTATATCTCGAAATTTCTGGGAATGTCTCCAAAAGTATTCTTCATTGTGAACGACTTTTGCATAACTGGTAAACCATAAGAGATAGACAAAATTTTACTACACAAAAAATGTAGATCGCGTTAAAATACACAACTTATATCATATACATTTTTTTTGTTGAGTGAACCGTTTTCGAGATATTGCTTGTTATTTCCTTAAATTTTCCAATACTTATACTTTTTCTCAAATTCGTTATTCATTTTTTTATGTCCTGGACATGCAAAGAGAATAGAATGCGCCACATAGCAACCAGCGATAAAATATTTGACTATCGCTTAAAAGCTACCATATTCCCCTTGCATCTACAAGAAAATTACCAATAAGATTGACATCTCGATTAATATGAAGCATATGGAGAATAGGCGTTTGTAAAAATAGATTGTACAAGAGTAGAGAAAGTCATGTGAGTGTAACACATCAGATTTTTTTAAATTACTTCCCAAAATATTACTTTATCCACCACGTACATAGTAGCTAGAGAAGGTATTGCATTCCACCCAAAAATTCGACACCGAGATTTCACCGAAAATACATGTTTTGAGGCCCGTGTGTGTCTGTGACCAGCATAACTCAAAAATTAAAAATAGGATAAATATCATACTTGGTATTTAGATTCAGTACCTTCCAAAGATGCGACACGAAGGTTTTCAAGAAAATTCCCCACCTCCAAATACCTTTTACATAGAATATTTTTTTGATAATTTGCATTTTTTCATGAATGGCTTTAACGAGTTTGATTAAAATATCATGTTTAAGATATTTTCATAGCAAATTAAATATTTATCATGAATTTTCTGGGAATGTCCTCAAAAGTTCTCTTCATTCTAAATGACTTTTTGTGTTGGCCGAGTGAACCATTTCCGAGATATTCCTTCTTATTTGTTTGAATTTTCCAATACTTGTACCTTTTCTGCAATGGGAGTTCATTATTCGTTTATTTGTCATGTCCTGGACATGCAAAGAGAATGAAATGCGTTACGCAACCAGCTCTTAAAATATTTGACTATCGCTTAAAGCCTACCGTATTCCCCTTGCATCTACAAGAAAATTAGCAATAAGATTTCTTTAATCTTGAATTTTCTGGTAACAGCCTGATCCATTTTCTAAAAATGTTCCATGTAAAGGGTAATCTGGGGTGGGGGGATTTTCTTGAAAACCTTCGTGTCGCATCTATTGAAGAAACTGAACATAAATACCAAGTTTGGTGTTTATCGGATTGTTCGTTTCTGAGTTATGCTGTTCACAGACACACACACACACACACACACACACAGACACACACACTGGCATGTTTCCAAAAATACTTTTTTGTATTCAGGAGGCCTCAAAACATGTATTTCAGTGAAATCTCGGTATCGAATTTTTGGGTGGAATGCAATACTTCTCCTACTTACTATACGTAGTAGAGAAAGATATTTATTCTCTGGAACAGAAACGTGGATAATGAATACGCAACAAGAAAGAAAATTGTTAACAACAGAGGTGGATTTCTGGCGGAGGCATCTCGAATCTCAAGAAAGGATAAAATTAAAGTTACAAGCATTCCGGAATAATAATTGTTGTAAAAATAATGGAAAGTAAGGCTGGTGGTGGAATGGGAAGCTGAAGGAAACAGGATGAGGAAGACTAAGATAACAATGGATGGAAGGGGTGTGAAGAAGCACGGCGTCTAGAGGACTAACAGAGGAAAGGGCGGATGATAGGGATTTATGCAGAAATAAAATTATGAAGGGGCCGTAGGAAAACTACTGTATGGTAGATTATTAAAAAAAGTTTCTCCACACGATGTAATATTTTAAAAAAACATTGACATTTTATAATCAAACTCTTAAATACGTTATTTAGACATGATTATCGACAAGGGTAATCAAAGTCGTTAAGGCACTTACTCATGAACTGGATTTCTGCGGTTTAAATTCCGTCAGGACCGTCCTCTCCGAGGTTTTATCCAGGTTTTTCTCAGTTTTTCTTCCCCAATTATTTTATTTTATGCATAATAAAATGCGGATCCATAGTGTCCACCGCCTGTTGTGCCGTATGAAACGGCAACTCTAGGCCGAGCCCGAGAACTGTAATTATAGATAATTTATTAATGATTTTTTATTGATGTTAAATCATACTATGTACATATCTCTTTCTTATAATGCGTGTATAGTTTAAGAAGGGTGATTTAACGTTATGTATGTATCTAGGTTACTAATATTAGAAGAGTTATAAATGGTTTAATGATAATAATTTAAGCGCTATGTTAAAATACTGTCCACGACGAAATGTTTTAGCTACAGGAATAGTGCCTTCGAAGGCAGAAAATCTAGTTTTATGACGTCTCTTTGGTCGCAGGGCCGTTATTCTTACAGCGAGGGTGTAGCGCCTTTGTTCCTTTATTTGATAATTCGCCGTGACCAAGTGAGAGAGACAGATAGCTTAACGGTAAACTTAGGAAAAGCTGCGATTTATATTAAACTTGGACCAATGAGATCCCTGGAAGTTTATACGAAATATTGAGATGCGTCGAGTGGCGCTAAAAATGGACCAATAGGAAAGGAAGCAGCCTCAGTAGCCTGCGACTATAAATGGATCTGTTTGGAGCAAATTCGAGGCAGTTTGGTAGTTTTGTCAGTTTGGCATTGCAGTTAGGCATTTCTTTTCAGTTTGGCATTTTGTCATGTGTGGTCAGGGAGAGATGCTGCAAGATGTGTGAGATATCGCGCCAAAAGGGAAATAAAGACAGTTTTAGAAACACACCTAAGAACCGCTACTCGTAAAGAGATAATAAGCCTATTTAAACTTCGTGTCATATCCGCGCCGCATTTTAACAGCGGTGGACAGTATTTTAACAGCGGCAATACCAGTGTTGTATACTACGTGGGTTAGTAAAATAAAAAGAAACGGCAGTGTCATCTGTTCATAACCAAAGCACGTCTATGTCTTCCTATATCACCACCCGAGATCTACGCTTCCTTTACCGAGGATAAGTCCATGCTCCCATATAGTTTAAAGAAAATTACTGCAGCTAGCCGAGGATAAAATTGCAGAGAACCAGCACACTGCGAACTTCTGGAATTAACATGGGAGATGCATCAAGGTAAGCCTACAGCAACGGACGGAGGAGGTGACTGCCGCACGTATGGAGTAAGAATGGGTGTTAAACACTACTAAAATAATAAATAAAAAGCTGTAAGTGAATTCCTAATTATCCTATTTAGTTTAGAGAAAATAAATGTTAAATATGAGACAAATGTTTTGCTAAAATGTGTACACAAAATGAACATAAACAAAAATATCTCAACTAGCATGTTAATAAAAATTCATCTCATTGTTTTTATACGGTTATTTATAAGCAGGTATACAAAATTTCATTCATTTATAACGAAAAGTGAACAGTTTGGATCAATTTAAAAATGAAAATGCGAAAACCCGAGAAAAGATTTTAAAAAATTCTAATTATAACTTTTTCTTCCGGTTTTTTTCTTTCTTTTTTTCACGTAAATGCAAAGATATTGCTTGTTTATCCTTAAATTTTTCAATAATTGTTTTCTCAAATGGGAATTCGTTATTCGTTGTTTTGTCTTGGATATCCAAAGAGTATTAATCTGTGGCAAAGAGAATGGTGCTACACATAGCAACCAGCTATTAAGAGATATGTCGATGCTTAAAGGCTACTGCATTTCTATATTGCCCTTGCAAATACAAAACAAGGGGAACATAGTAGGCCTTAAGTGATAGTCAAATATTTTTCGAACTGGTCGCTATGTGCAAAATGTAATTATCTTTGCATGTCAAAAGATCGTTTCTGCAAATGTTTATCTCGATTAATATGAAATAGATGGAGAATAAGAGTTTGTAAAAATAGTTTGTACAAGAGTAGAGAAAGTCATGTGAAATCTCCCGGTGAAATCTCGGTATCGAATTTTTGGGTGGAATATAATACTTCCCCTACTTACTATACGTAGTAGGGAAAGTAATAAACGATACTGGGCAGAGAAAGTTGGCAGATGTTTCGTTAGTAGCAGTTCTAACCCCTTCCCTTTCATTTCAGTGACTAAGTGTAATATTTGAGTGCGAAAGTGGGCTTAAACTTGTTTTTATGCATTTGGAGCGAGAAGGGATGCGCTGTCAGATAATTGAGTTTGGGGCGGGTCGTATCGCTGAAGGGACTAAATCGGCTTATGGATTATATCCTCTGGATGTTGGGGAAAATACGGTCCGCTGCTATGGAGCAGTTTATGGCACTGCCTGGCACTAAGTTCATTGTCGTCATCCGGACGAAAGATAATGCAGTATGACCAAACACAGATACTGCACGAGTGCGTCAGATGCGCAGCACCTATACGTCATCTCGCCCATATACAGAGGTTTACTAACATCCGAATACTGGCCAGTTTCACCAACCAGTATTAAATTGATTTACCTTTGAAGCTAACGTAAATTCTGCCTCGTCAAACATTGTGTTCAGGTAGGAGAGGCTTTAAGGCGTGGATTCATGAACGTGAGATCCCTGACTGAGTTTTTTTTTGGGGGGGGGCTTCCTCAGTCATAGCAGGCAAATGCTGGGTAGATAAAAAAAAAGTAAGGTACGGACGACGAAGGGGCCAACCGAAGCAGAGTACCTCAAGTAGGCCCCAATGGTCCTTTTTGCTTCTACCGTGACCCGGAGACAGAGGAAGAGAAGAGAGACCTGAAGGGCGACCAGATCCAGATGACGACGGGCGCAATCATGGACGGGATCCCCAACCTTTCCAGTTCGAACGCATCCGCCGCCGCTTAAGGGCACAAGGTATTCGGAACACATGGAAATTACACCTTAAGTATGTTTGCATTGATAGCTTATGTAATTGAGTCCGTAAACATTATTTCTTTCAACAGAAAAATAATAAAATTTACTCTTAAAACATGTGAATTCACAACGTTTTTCTCTGTTACTACTTGTAATACAGAATCACACGTTTGCATGCTTGCTCTTAGTATAATCAGCTGTCTTTTGAACCTCAATTATTTAGTTATGTATATCAGTTCACTAGAAATTTTAAAAAAAATTATTTGCAAAGTCAAAAAACTAAAAAGAGTGCAATGTTGTTGCTTTCTTAATATCACTAATATACATTATAAAATTATGATTGTAGTTCAGAAAGCTTAACTGTGTGCTGCACACATGTACAGAAAATTTGAGCCCTCTACCTCTCATACTTTCTGAGAAAAAGGTACATAAGTATCCAAAAATGTTGTTTTGAGAAAACTGAATTTAAAGCTTGAACATTAAAATTCTGACACACTTCAGTACATTCCAGGGTCATAATCATCAGCACCTTCATTACTGGATGGCATCAGCTTTTCTGATTGCCTTCTCTTGGTGCTGGCCTCTCTTGTTAATTGCTGAACTGCTCGCTGGGCATGATACAGTCGTTCGTTGTTGAAAGGTACAAAAATGTTCCTAAAAGGGGCGTTGGATGGCAGCTTTAAAGGATTACAGAGTAGCATTTAAATGGTATGTAAATGTCGTAAAAACCTCTTAACCCCCAAAAAGTATATATTTTCTGAAACTGGAAATAATAGAGGTTTTATTAGTACCTAAAACAATAAGTGTGATTTTTTACCATTTCAGATTACCTTGTCCCCTTAAGCGCACCCACAAGCCTCCTAACCTACAGCGGTCCCTCCGGATGGGGCCCACTCGGATGTGGATCCTAACTGAACACTCCTGCAGCTACGCCAGGGATGAAACCTGTATCAGATCCGATTTTTATTAGCATGTTACAAACTGCAAAAGCATGCGAGCAGATTTCAGCAAAAGCTCTGGTGACATCGAAGCAATGCAATGGGATATAACAGTGAAGTAACTCAAGTCAGATTCCTCGAACAATGTAACAGAGGAGAAACCAAGTGTATAACTTCATCATCGATGTACCCGAAGTAACATACTTGCAATGTTTATACAGGGCGATTTATGAAGAACTGACACATTTGTTTCAAAACGAGTTATGCTAGCGACAACTTATTATGCCTGAAATGCAGGGGAATTTTGGGAGATTATTTGCCTCTAGAGCAAATGTTGAAAATGTCCTCCATCCTGCATAAGGCACAACTCAACACGTCGTTCCATGTTACTGGCCACTCGTTGGAGGACTCTGTTGTCAATAACTTGAATCTCCTGTGTAATGTTGTGCTTCAGATCATCCAATGTCTGGGGACGTGTGGCATCAACCCTGTCTTCTAAGTAATCCCATAGAAAGAAGTCCGGCGATGTCAAATCCGGAGATCTCGGTAGCCACAGGTTCTTTGAAATTATCCGGTCGTCAAAGAAACTTGCAATTGGTGCCATGGATTCATTTGATGTATGACATGTCCTGCTGAAAATATCCTTGACTCAGCTCTACATCGTCTAGTTGCTCAGCAAACTCCATGAAAATCGGTCGGTACTCTGTAGTGTTCACATTGTTTTAAAAAAAATTGGTCCCACTATTCTCTGTGCGGATATTGCGCACCAAACTCCGATTTTAACCGGGTGCATAGGTGCTTCATCTTTCACATGTGGATTTTCGCTGGCCCAGTAGCCGGATAAATGGAACCATGCTTCATCTGTGAACCGTGTGATGGACAATATGCCAGGATTTTGCACAATGAACGCCTGTAACCAACGACAATAATTCATCGTCTATCCTTATCTGGTTCCTGTAACTGATGGACAGCCGTACTCCAATACGACTTTAGGCCTGCACTTTTCACAGCTCTCTGACACATTTGAGTAGCTGTATCCTGTCTCCTGCGACAAACGTCTGAATGATTTTTTGGGTGAGTGACCCAGTCGTGCTCTTACGTCAACAACCATGGGAAGCCTAGATAAACCAGTTTTGCCTTTTCACTCACCAGAGATCCAGTTGTTTCCAATTTGTTTACCAGTCCCAGTATTGTGTTTCTTTGCGGAGGATTCCAAACACCAAATTCTCACTGGTATGCCCATTGAGTAGCTGTAATTGAATTTGTAATCCAGTATTGCTTTACAAGGAAGGGTCGTTCATTTAATGTATACTCCATTTTCACGTTGAGTTAACAAAATCTCAAAAACAGTTGCCGAATAATTTGGTGCTAAATTTGGGGCATTGAGTGAATTTCGAACAGAATAATTAAAGAAAGAAATGTGTCAGTCCTTCATAAATTACTCTGTATAATTAACGTGTGTTAAGGAGGAAGTATAGCGGGTGGTAGGAGATTTGGCAGCGGTCCAGCACACAGCATCCTGTCTCTTGTTCCACAGCGGGAGAGACAATTTCGCAGGAGATATTTTTACTTTGGGAAACCAAGGTGGTCCTGTTACTGCAGAGTACGGACATGATAGTTAGGAAAGGTCGGAGGGCTTCACTTCCTTTGTTAAGCTGCTCGCTCGATAATAGCTGCATTGATCCTACAGCGGTATTGTATTCGCATTCCTCTCACATACCACAGCTCAAATGCCCATTAGTGCAATCTCTATAATCGCCTGCAGCACATCCAGTTTCACTGAGCGAAGGAAACACCATGGTTGGGATTTTAGGCGCAAGGATAAAACATGTTATTAATTGAGATAAATATTTGCAGAAACTATCTTATTTGTAATTTTCTTGTAGGCGCAAGGGGAATATGGTAGGCTTTAAGCGATAGTCAATTTTTTAAGACCTCGTTGCTGTGTGGAGCATTCCATTCTCTTTGCATGTCCAGGACATAAAAAAACGAATAACGAATTCTCATTTGAGAAAAAGTATAAGTATTTGAAAGTTCAAACAAATAACAAGCAATATCTCGGGAATGGTTCACTCCACAAAAAAACAGTATATGACATAAATTGTGTATTTTAACGCGATCTACATTTTTTGTGCAGTAAAATTTTGTCTATCTGTTACGGTTTACCAGTTATGCAAAAGTCGTTCACAATGAAGAATACTTTTGGAGACATTCCCAGAAAATTCAAGATATACATTTTATTTTTCAAGAAAATATCTTAAACATATGATATTTTAATCAAAATCGTTTGAGCCATTTTTGAGAAAATTAAAATTTTCGAAAAATGTTCATGTAAAGGGTAATCCGGGGTGGTGGTATTTTCTTGACAACCTTCGTGTCGCATCTCTGGAAGATACTGAACCTAAATACCAAGTTTGGTGTTTATCCGACTGTTCGTTTCTGAGTTATGCTGTTCACAGACACACACAAAACCTATATTTTCGGTGAAATCTCGGTATCGAATTTTTGGTTGGAATGCAATACTTCCCCTACTTACTATACGTAGTAGAGAAAGTAAAAATGTGGATCTATCTCAAACATATAATTTATATAAGGTAAGTGTTTTTTTGTCGCATAATCCGTTTCTGAGATATCCCTTAAAATTGATCATTTTTTGGTCATTCTCCTTAAGTCCTGTCAACATTCGTTTCCAGCAATTGTACGAAAGGGTATGAAATTATAAGGCCGTCATATAGAGTTCTGTTCTTAAACATTTGACTATTATGTCCCTTTGTATCTATAACGAAATATGTAATTTAGCTCTTAATACAAAATTTTATCTCCAATAAAATGAAGTATATAGAAAAAATCGGATGTGTTACATTCACATGGCACTCTCCACCCTCTATTGCTTATTAGTGCATATACAAATTATTCTACTTCATTTTAATCGAGATAAATCTTTCCGGAAATAGCTGTATTATACATTTCGTTATATATACAAAGGGAATCGCAATACTCATATGTTTAAGAACTGGACGCTATATGCTGGCTTTAAAATTTCATACTCTTTCCAGACATCGCGAGAAACAACTGAAAATCGGCGGTACTTGAAAAGAATGACAAAGAATTGAAGAAATCGAACCATTAATAACGGATATCTCGGAAATACCTGATGGTACGAAAAAAACTGTGTTTTAAAGAGATCTACATTTTTTGTGTAGTACGTTTTCGCATATCGCTTATACTCGTACAAGATTATACAAACTTGCTTCCGAATGAAGATACATTTTATTTTTCATGCAAATATCGTTAATATATGATATTTTAATCAAAATTGTTAGAACGATTTTTTTAGAAAGTAAACAAAAATTCGAAAAATATCCCATGTAAAGGATAGTTTGTTGTGAGGTTATCTTTTGAAGGTGCTCGATGTGAATACCAAGTTTGGTATTTATACGTCTTTTTGCTTTTGAGCTATGCTGTCAACACACACAAGCGCGCAAGTACACACACAGGGACCTTTTTCCAAAAATACTGTTTGTGGATACAGGGTGCTTGAAAACATGTATTTAAGGTGAAATTTCGATATCAAATTTTTGGGTTGAATGCACTACCCTTCTATTATGTACGTGGTAGAGAAAGTAATATGTTTTGTAAGAATAATTTGTATACCAATTTATAAACTAGAGAGGGTAGAGAAAGTTATGAGATTTTTTATGCACTCCACGTTAAGTTTGCACAGCCTTATGCTACGTTACAGAGAGCATACTTACACGTTGGAGGGAAGATTAAAATTCTCATTGCTGAATTTCAGAGAAATAAAACGACTGAGGTGCTTTAGAAACCAGCTAGACAAGGCCATAATCTCCAGGATTATAATATCACTGTGCTGATCAAAGTCGTCATCTTCTGTATGAGTACAAAAGCACTCACTTTGTTACGCCGGAGCACAAAGGGATGTGGCACTTTGTAAGGACGAATGACTCAATCTTCCGTTGGCAATTTTCTCTTAGCCGTCAAGTGGAGTAGCACTGTTTTATTTGATGTCTGCTCCACTACGCGTCGAGGTCGGTCGGTGTTTATAGCAAAATCTTTATGTACTCATTGCATAGGCGCCGAGTTAGGGGGAGCAAGGCACTTTATACCCTCAAACTTAGAAAGTCAGGGGGATAGCCCCCTTCCTCTAACAGTTTTATTGAAGGGACCTGTCCCCCAAAACAATCAAAGATAGATCTCTGATAGCGATACACTATTTCTCGATACTCGATATTCACTTTATAAAAAACTGTAAAGGCGATAGCTTGTTGTTCACTGAAGTACATTCTTATTACTGTCCATTTCAAACCAGAGTTCCCTCTGATGTAAACAGAAGCACGTGCTTCGGCTTGTCACGAACCCAAGAATATACTCTTACGCCAACGTAAGTAGTTCCTCAATACATGTATTGTATTATGAAATATTAGAGCAGGATAGGTATAGAACTGCACATTTTATTGCGGTTATTATAAGAACTCATCGTTAAAGGTAATGGATATATACTAGCTGTTAAGAGATTACAAAATATGACTTTCGCCTGCTATTGCGCTAACGCCTAGAGTATCTTGCTTGTTAATATACCAACTGTATTGCACTCTCTTACATACACAAAAAATCCAGCAATGAATTCCCAGAGGTGCTATCTGAGTACCGAATAAACACTTTGCATAACACAGGAAATATGATAACCGAACAGCCATTCATAATACACTAACACACATATGCTCAGCTCAGCTCTTGTGAGTAGTCAGTTGGTATTTGAGCTCATAATGCAGAGGAAGGTGCGTGCAGTGCGAATAAACTGTTCAAACACAGAGGCGGGAAACAGTTAAAAAAGTGGCTAAAAACAAACAATACTTCATATATTCAACTCACTATTACAAAAATACCCGACATTTGCCTTATTGCATATTACGAAACTAATATCGGATTTTACAGGCATTTCAGTGAGAAGTGTAACGAAAGCAAGCACGGAATATAAACAAACATAATACAACATAGAAGAGGATAAAATGTGGGAACTTGTTTTAAGTGCGACAGTGCTGTGGAATAGTGGATAAGCTTGTCATTATTTTGGAGAGTAGTTCTGATTCTGATATGGCAGCTGAGCCATCTTCGGAGGATTCGGATTTGGGTGTTGCACTTTTGCCCGAGGATTGTGATTAACGTAAGTAAAATGTTCATTGCAGCATACTTATAAAATAGATTGTTACCTCAGGTTGCATTTTGAACTATGATTCTCACGTAGGGCGCCTTTTTATAGATTAAATAGTGTTCAACAAACACGTGGGAGGGGAACAAGCAGACATTATGGGCGGGGATTGCGAACTACTTTCGCGCGGATAATACAAAGAGTTTGTTTTCAGTGAAAGGCACTCTGGTTTGGAATGGACCATAGTAGTTTTCTGTGTAAACGCATGTAACTAATTTTGTATTGTATGCTGATTTCGAAATTGTTCCTTGTGAATATTCTCCAATTGACAAATTTTTTTATTTTTTTTATTTTGATAATGTTACAGGTTATACACCGCCTCAAGAAAGTTTTCGTATGCACTTCCAGGGTGTGTGGGTTTGTCTTGTACACTTTATATTTTAAGTTACCCCATAGATAGAAATCGCAGGGGGTTAGGTCGGGGGACCGAGGGGGCGCCACAATGTCTACTAATAATTCTGTACTCAAACACACTTTCAATTGTTTGGTAAGTAAAGCCTTTAAAGGTGGCTTTAAAAATGTTGTATGCTTTCATCCGCGCCTTTCTATGATAGCGGCAGACGGCAAAGAGCGCCGAGGATGCCGACCGGAAAAACACCGCGCAGCCGGTTCGTAGTCTTTTGGTTCTCTGTGTACTATGGAGTAGGTACATGTAACAGTATGGGGTACTGTTAAGTTTAGATCTACTTGCGGAAAACTCTCCCCGAAATTTTTTTCTGGGTACGGGCATGCGTGTTATAGTATCGACAACAAGGTTTTTGCGTCTATCGTTACTGTGGAAACGTCTTAGTTCTAATTGGTCCCTCTAATCCCATTCATTTAAAGCTTTCCGCCACGCGGTTAGTAACTGTCAATCAGTTGCTGCTTAGCCAAAATCTTGTCTAAGTAGCATAATTTCATCTGCGCTTTAGCTGTGCAAAATGAATAAATGGTTAGAGTGAATCCCCACTAACTGTGTAGTTGTATTATGTGAAGTATATATTTGTATGTAGTTGGAAGATGCTCCATGTTTATCTGCACCACGTATGGGAGCCAATTTGTCGCGGTCACTTCGTGTTATCTTATTTCTGAGCGCCTGTTATTGTTTTACTACTTTGAATGTTGGGTTCTTTGTCCTCCGGCTAGCTATTATTTCTCGGTCGAGCAAATCTCTTGAACAGGGTGTGTAAACGGAAAGGAGTTTTTACTAAAAGATAACACTGATAAAAGAATTTGTTTTTACACTTTTATTGTCGTCACACATTATTCAATTTCACATATTGATTCTTGATACACGCCAGACTGAAACTGTTATGTTTTCTAATGTTGTTATAAACACTTATTTGCCGCACTTTATTAATTCGCGTATTTCACATTTATAACTAACTTTACGACGCGAGAGATTCTGTAGAATTGCGTAACGTGTACTTTATGTATGCTTCCGTTGAACTACGCGACGTATAACTCACGAATACTTATGTTGAACTGATCGACGTATTACACGCGAATGCTTCTGTTGGACTGTGCGACGTGTAATGCACAAATGTTTCTGTTGGACTGGGCAATACTTGCCTCTTCTAATTAATAAACAACTCACCCCCTCGCTCATTGTTACCCGCTCCTATTGTCAGTTTCAGTGAGGCCGTGTACACTTATTTCCTAACAATGCTTATAATTAACAAACATCTCAAATCATTGTCATACAATAATGCTTATTTACACTACAATCACTCTGGCATTTACATTATTGTGATACAAATTACTGCCACATATGTTATTATCGTGAGTGTGGCATGTCATCAAAATGTATACCAATCATAAGGTCGACTTTCTGGAGATGATTTTTGACAACAGAATTGGTCAGTTTTTAGATATTTTACCTAAAGAATTTTAGTAAATATCATATTTCAATATCAGATATCTTTAACGTACGGTGTTGGTACTTAGCAAAAATATATCTTATTCCATTACAATTTTATATTGAATAAATATTCTTTTACAATATTTAATTATTATGCAATTATCTGATCAGTTATGGTATTTAGAATGTCATAATGGGGTTTGACTTCTGGAAACAAAATATGGGTAGTTTTAGACGCCAATTGTATCTATCCTTTTTTTTTGTTAAATAATGCCTTTTTAAAGATACCATCTAGCCATTATTTGCGAGGAAGTGTAGGCAACACTGCTATCAATCACCTTCTTGATTGTGTAGTGGTTACCATGTTCTAGTTCCCGAGGTCGCCGGTTCAAACCGGGCGGAGGGCGATGGATTTTTTTCGGACGTAAAAATCCTTAGCATGGCTTCCTTCGGAAAGGAAGTGGTCCCGTGTCGTAGATTTACGGCACGTAAAAGAACCTCAAGTCTGATAAAGAGGCCTCTGAGCAAAATTACTGATCTTTCACACCCAATATAGAACGGGACGCTACGGACCATAGCAGTTAAAGAGCGTCCATAAATAAAACTAAAAGAAAAACCTTAATTGGCGCCGACTGTAGTACCCTAGAACTTCCCCCCCCCATCCTGAAACTAAGAAAGTTGTATAAAAATGACATAAATGTGCATTTTGATAGTACGGGATCCAGATAAAGATTTATGTACACGTTAGCAGTGTTTGCTTGTTCAGATTTTACATACTTGATCAATATTAACATGAAGTAACTGTTAAACAGTTGTTAGGTGTAGCATAATACAAGTGCTGATAAAAATGTTAGCACCCGCCCTTCATTATGCAACCTCGAACGTATACTCTCCAAGTCTGAAGTGTTGCTGACAGTAAATGAAGCCACGATCAGCGGACTTGCTGAATGAGTCATCTCAAGAACCATGTTTTCCCTGTGTTCATTGTTCTTTTGTGATCCTTGAACGTGAGGAGCAGAGAGCAACAAAGAGGTGGTTCTCGGTTTGAATCTTGACTAGGGTGAAAATATCGACCTTATTGAACAAAGGTTTGGGCCTTTGTTCCGAGCCAACTCGAGTTTGCAAGGGTGTTCTTCAATGCAGTGGCTCACATACGGTGTTGGCGATCGGGTAGTTCTTGTTCGAGATAAGACATGATCCTATCCAGCATCCGGGCTTAAGGACAAGGGAGGAAGCCTCTTTTCCGTTCCGTGGCCAAGGACGCGCTCCTGGGAGATAGTTTTAGTACATATAATTACGAGGGTCATCCATAAGTAAGCTTCCCTTTTTTATAAAAAAAAAACATTACACACAACTGATCATGTTGAATTAATTTTATTTATATTGTACAATCATTCTGTTAATTTTCTACATAGTCAACATGTTTTCCAAGCCAGTGTGGTACCAGTTCAGGTCCTGTGCTCGTAACCAGCTGTTTACTCTCCAAGATGACCTTTGAGTCAGGGGAATGTGAAAATCACTTGGGAAAAGATCTGGTGAATATGGAGGATGTGAGAAAACTTCCCAGTTGAATCTTCTGAGCTCCGCCTGGGTCAAGATTCAACTTGGAAGTTTTCTCGCATCCTCCGTATTCACTGGAGCTTGCCCCAGGTGATTTTCACATGTTCCTCCAACTCAAAGGTAAGCACTTTTAACACCGATGATGAAGTCAAATCAGTGAACAGCTAGTTGCGAGTATAGGACCCGACCTGGTACAGCACTAGCTTGGAAAAACCTGTGTCACATCCCCAAAAATGCTTGGAAAAACAATTTGACTATGTAGAAAAGTAACAGAAGGATTGTACAATACAATAAAATTAATTCAACATAATCAATTGTGTGTAATGTTTTTTTTATGAAATAGGGAAAGTTCTTTATTGGACGCCCCTCGTAGATGTATATAAAGTGTAAATTTACATACATTAATCAAGTGGCCCACAGCACCTTGTCGCAAATTATCCAGCAATAAAACTCAAATCTAAATGTTTCCCTTAAGGTGTTTAGCTTATTAAATTCATTCATTCATTCATTATCTGTTTACCCTCCTCTTATGTAGGACTTACACCCCCAGGACTTACAGGCGGGTGCCTGGGGTCAGAGGCCCGTCGAGGAGCAGACACTCATGGATCAGACAGAACATCCAGGATGGGTGATCAGCCCGGTGCCTGGTATGGGATGAAGGAAGTGGATGAAGCGAAATGTTGGTGAAATGGATGAAAGGAAAGGTGATGATGGAGCAGATGGTGGAATGAATGGCGGGGGAAACCGGAGAACCCGGAGAAAACCCGCCCAGACGCCGCTTCGTCCACCACAAATCCCACATGCAGGTCCCTGGGATTGAACCCGGTCCGCCTCGGTGGGAGGCGAGCGGTCTAACCTCTAACCACTCGGCCACGGCGCCGCCTTTAGCTTATTAAATGACAAATCAAAATGGGGAAAAAAGTCTTGATTGTCAATATTATCATTGATTTTTTATTCACCAATCAAAATTGAACTTAATCGCTAGGTTTAAAGCACGGTGCTCAAAAATAAACAATAGGTTTTACTTTCTCTACTAGAGTAGCGGAAGTAGTACATTCCACCTAAAAATTCGATACCGAGATTTCATCGAAAATACATGTTTTTAGGTGCCCTGAATCCAAATAAAACATTTTTGGAAATATGTCCTTACGTGTCTGTCAGGCTATGACCAACATAACTCAAAAACGAAAAATCGCATAAATGCCAAACTTAGTATTTGAGTTCAGCATCTTCCATGGATGCGACACAAAGATTTTCAAGAAAATCCCCCAACCCAGGCTACCCTTTACATGGAACATTTTTCGAAAATATTGATTTTCAAAAAAAAAGTGGCTCTAACGATTTTGATTAAAATACCGTATATGAAAGATATTTACATGTAAAATAAAATGTTTATTTTGGATTTTCTGGGAATAGCTTAGGAAGTCCTCTTCATTGAATTTTGTATGATCTTGTATAACTTGTAAAAGTTAAGCGAAAGACGAAATCGTAGAAACAAAAGATATAGATATCTTTAAAATACACAATTTACTTAGTATAATTTTTTTGTGGCATAAGCCGTTTCTGAGATTTCTTATTAAAGGTTCGAATTGCTTTTATTTCCATTTATCGGCGGCTTTTCCTTCGGAACTTATTGCCTATTGGCAATGGTGTTAACTCGTGTAACCCTTGTCGTTGGGTTTCTTGTACTTTTGGTTTTTTAATCATTATATCATACACACGTTCACACTCTCATTCATACTTCCAGACTCTGGGGAGGATAGAGAATAATCTTGGCTAGAGAAAAATTCCCAATCGAACCCGTGAAATAGATGTATTTATTTCGACTGTTGGGGAGCCGAACTTGAAGTAGTTGCAACCGCACGTATAGTAACCGGTTTCCGGTAGCCTTCGCCCCAAAAAATGTACTTTCCGGTGGCCTTTGCTCAAAATGTTTAAAAAATATTAACTTTGTAATTTTGACTGTTTCTTTAAATATTATATATATGTTTGCCTCGGTTGCGTCAGTATTTATATTTTTTTTAGAGACGTGAATGTCTTAGCAGGGAGTGGTGTGACTGAAGAATGTAGGCTTACACAGATTATAATTTTTCTTCACTCCTTTTATTGACGCTTGACACGATTTAAATAACACTTCACTGATATAGAGAGAGAGCTATGAGATTGTTTTATTAATTACTTGCACTTTTTAACACAAACTATATTTGTCACACAAAATACGTATTAAATTTCTCGAGGACGCATCTCGCATCCGGTTAGGAACACTGTCTACAAGCAACTGACTTCTGAATTTGTAAATTTTGCTATATTTCAGTTTCTGATTGGCTAATCCTAGTCCAATAGAATACCCTCATTTAGCTAAAGCTTTTTCTGGTTGTTGATTGGCTATTTTTTAAACTTGCTTGCTTCCAAGAATCACAAGTAGTTTTGTTAAACTTTCAAATTCATTATTGCCTCAAGGTTACCTCATTGTTAGCAACTTTTGACCTATTTCTCACAGCTCCTACATCATTAAATTACGTAATACATTCACATAACATGATTACATGTATACAATAATATAAACATACACAGTGACTGTAATATACACTCCTTATATATTGTTACAAACACATATTGCTTTAAGGCGGGCTGTTATTGTATTTATATATTATATAATTTGACTGAAATCATTTAAGTGTTAAAAATACTGCCTCACCCGGGACACCTCGCACAACAGGCAGGTGCTGTACCTATTGAGCTACAGGGCCAGCTAGGTTCGAATTGTTCAATACTTGTTATTCTTTTAAAGTTCCATCGGTTTTCAGTTGTTTCTCGCAATTGCATTGAAACAGTATGGACTTTTAAGGCCAGCATAAACCGTCCAGTTCTTAAACATTTGAGTATCGCCGTTGTCTTTGTATCTATAACGAAATGTGTAATACACGTAGTCTTTTTGCAAAGTTTGTTTGTATTAAATGAGAAAAATAAGTTTAATAAGAATAGTTAGTATACTTATTAATAAATATAGAGGGTTAGAGAAAGTCATGTGAATGTATCATCAGATTTGTTTAGATATAGCGTCAACTAGCTATTCTTACAAAAGCTTATTATTCTGTCTACTACAAATATATTAAGATAAGCGTTTGCATAAATAGCCTCATTACACATTTCGTTACAAGTACGAAGGTAATAGCGATAGGCAAATGTTTAAACTGTCCCTATATGCTTATCCTTTTTATGACATCACCAGAAGTAACGTCACAGCACTACCAAAAAAATTCAAACCAACATTAACGCATATTTCGGAAATAGTTGATGATACCAAAAATGTAATTGGGAGTAAATAGTGCGGTTAAAAGACCTGTATTTTTGTTTAGTACGTTTTGTCTATTTCTTAAAGTTTACTATTTACACAAAATTATACAAAATTACTTCAGAATGAAGAGGACTTCACAGGCTATTCACAGAAAATTTTATTTGACATGTACATGTCTTAAACATATGGCATTTTAATCAAAATTGTTACAGCCATTTTCGAGAAAATAAAACATTAGCAAACATTTTCCACGTAAGCGGGAGTTTCGGGTTGGGGTTTTTTCTTGAAAATCTTCATGTTGCATCTTTTGGGGTCTTCTGAACGTAAATACCAAATTTGGTGTTTATTTGTGCATTTCATTTTACTTTACTACGTATAGTAAGTAGGGGAAGTATTGTATTCCACCCAAAAATTCCATACCGAGATTTCACCGGAAATATATGTTTTGAGACCCCTGAATCCAAAAAA
Organism: Deroplatys truncata; assembly: GCA_030765065.1. Lineage (NCBI taxonomy): Eukaryota > Metazoa > Arthropoda > Insecta > Mantodea > Mantidae > Deroplatys > Deroplatys truncata. The sequence goes on along the minus strand of CM060989.1, from coordinate 64,154,206 downwards.
AGCATTTTTGGAAACATGTCCGTGTGTGTGTCTGTGAACAGCATAACTCAGAAACGAACAGTCGGATAAACACCAAACTTGGTATTTAGGTTTAACATCTTCCAGAGATGCGACACGGAGGTTTTCAAGAAAATCCCCCCACACCCAGATCACCTTTACATGGAAACTTTTTCGAAAATTTTAATTTTCTCAAAAATGGCTCTAACTATTTTGATTAAAATATCATATGTTTAAGATATTTTCATGGCAAATGAAATGTATATCTCGAATTTCCTGGGAATGTCTCCAAAAGTAGAGTCCAAATGTCTTCATTGTGAACGACTTTTGCATAACTGGTAAGCCATAAGAGTTAGACAAAATTTTACTACACAAAAAATGGAAATCGCGTTAAAATACACAATTTATGAGATATGGCTTGTTATTCCCTTAAATTTTCCAATACTTATGCTTTTTGTCAAATTCGTTATTCATTTTTTTTTGTCCTGGTAATGCAAAGAGAGAGAATACTCGACATAGCAACCAGCTCATAAAACATTTGACTATAACTTAAAGCCTAGCAATTCCCCTTGCATCAAGAAAATTAGCAATAAGATTAACATCTCAATATCTCGATTAACATGAAGCATATGGACAATAAGCGTTTGTAAAAATAGTTTGTACAAGAGTAGAGAAAGTCATGTGAGTGTAACACATCAGATTTTTTTTTTATACTGTTCACACACACGCACGCGCGCGGACCTTTCTCTAAAACAGCCATTTTGAGTTCAGGGCCTTCAAAACTAGTATTTCCGGTAAAATATCGACATCGAATACTTCCTCTTCTATTGTAAGCTATAGTACAGGAAATAAAAATGCACTTACAAGAAGAAAGCTATCCGTTATTAATTTTTGAGCACCATGCTTTAAAACTATCGATATAGTTCGATTCTGATTGGTGAATAAGCTTAAATAAGGCCATCAATTGGTTGAAAGGCGCTCGCGTGTAATTACCATGATCGTCCCCTTTCCTTACGTCCAAAAAGCCAGGTTTTTAGCTGAATAACGGGGAGGGGAAATCATCTGGAAACATGCATTCTAACAGAAGTTGTAGCGTTTAATGCATATTTCCGTAACTGCAGGGAAACTTACTTTCCTGAAAGCTTTCTATGTGCTCCTTTGTTTTCCCATGTGCTTGTTTTACTTGGTTTAAAATTATTGCGGATGGTTGCCAGTTTGCAGTGGATTGAGTAAAAACGTTCCTCTCAGGCTTGCATCTTTACCTGCAGCTGTTTAAAAGACCCTAGTGCTCTAATAATTAGTTGCTTTTGGGTGGGTGCCTGGACATAAAGGAATTTTAGGCACTGAATAAGCAGATATCCTGGTAACTAAAGAGTCTGCTCAAACTTTTACTGCGCCTGAACCAGTAGTTTGCATTCTTTTAAATTCGGTTCGAAAAACAATAGATAAATGGATTAAATTATCCCCACCGATTCCTGTGGGTTCAAACAAAAGGGTGCAAGCACTCACTGAGATGTACTTTATCTTTATAGGACACAAATAAACCTGATTAACTATGCTCTTAAGGGACATTCCAGATTACGGAAACAACCTACATACAATGGGAATCTTCAAAGAAGAACCAGTATGCAGGTTATATAATGAAGAGTACCTACGTAACTGCCTATCATATAATCTTGCAAAGCGCTGTGTAGGAAAAGATATGAACTACTGGGCTTCATAAATCTAAATGATCATCTTTCTATGGAAAATTTAGTTAATAACCTACCGTCCCGAGCTTATTAAAGGGACAGTGTTATTTGACTAAAATGATGGAGTTATGAGTGTAGGTTTCATTGTTAAGGGCAATCTTACCGAGCGGGTTGGCTCAGGCGGTTACGTCTGTGGCCCGCAGTCGGGAAGGTCGTGGGTTTGATTCTCGTGGCCGAAATTTCTGATTTCTGGGTTTTCTCAGGGGTTTCCCCGGATCGCCAGACAATGCTGGGAAGGATCATTATATCCCCAATTTTTTTCCCTCCATTTCATCTTCATTCTCCTTTCACTTCTCCCATCAGTGAGTTTTTACCTTGTTTATAAAGAGATTATAGCTGATTTTTTTAAACGTTTTTAAAAAAATGAAACCAAAGAAGTACTTTTTTAGACAGCTGACACTAAAAGTTGAGCTTTTAACACGAGCCACTCTTAGTGAAATAAAATATTATAATACTCCATTATTACCGCCCGTGTTTCTTGCGATGGAAGAATCCGGACACCTGGCTGAAAATGACGTACAAGCTCGTGGCGCCCTCCATCGGTAATGCTGGAAGTCAATATGGTGTTGGCCCACCCTTAGCCTTGATGACAACGTTCACTCTCGCAGGCATACTTTCACTCAGGTGCTGGAACGTTTCTTGGGGAATGGAGCCCATTCTTCACGGAGTGCGGAACTGAGGAGAGGTATCGATGTAGATCAGTGAGGCCTGGCACGAAGTCGGTGTTCCAAAACATCCCAAAGGTGTTCTATAGGATTCAAGTCAGGACTCTGTGCAGGCCAATCCATTTCAGGGATGATATTGTCGTGTAACCACTCCGCCACAGCCCGTGCAGTATGAACAGATACGTTGAAAGATTCGTGTTGAAAGATGCAATCGCCATCCTCGAATTGGTCCTCAACAGTGGGAAGCAAGAAGGTGCTTAAAATATCAGTGTAGGTCTGCGCTGTGATCGTGCCACGCAAAACAACAAGGGGTGCAAGCCCCCTCCAGGAAAAACACGACCACACCATAACACCACCACCACCTCTGAATTTCACTTTTGGCACTACACACGCTGGCAAATGACGTTCACTGGGCATTCGCCATACCCATACCCTACCATCGGATCGCCACATTGTGTACCGTGATTCGTCACTCCACACAAAATTTTGCCACTGTTCACTCGTGTAATGTTGACGCTCCTTACACCAAGCGAAGCGTCGTTTGGCATTTTCCTGCGTGATGTGTGGCTTATGAGCAGCCGCTCGACCATGCAATCCAAGGTTTCTCAGCTCACGCCTGTCATGGTACTTGGAGTGGATCCTGATGCAGTTTGGAATTCCTGTGTGATGGTCTGGATAGATGTCTGGCTATTACTCTTTACGACCCTCTTCAAATGTCGGCGGTCTCTGTCAGTCAGCTGACGAGGTCGGCCTGTACCCTTTTGTGCTGTACATGTCCCTTCACGTTTCCACTTCACTATCACATTAGAAACAGTGGACCTAGGGATGTTTAGGAGTGTGTACAGACTTCTGACACAAGTGACAGCCAATCACCTGACCACGTTCGAAGTCCTAGAGTTCCTCGGAATGTCCCATTCTGCTGTTTCACGATTTCTAATGACTACTGAGGTCGCGGATAATGAGTACCAGGCAGTAGGTGGCAGCACAATGCACCTAAGATGAAAAACGTATGTTTGTGGGTGTGTCCGGATAGTTTTGATCACATAGTGTATATACATTCAGTTGTTTCTCGCGATTGCATGGAAACAGTATGGAATATTAAGGGCAGCATATAGCGTCCAGTTCTTAAACATTTGACTATCGCTGTTCTCTTTGTATCTATAACAATATGTGTAATGTAGCTATTTCTGCAACGGTTTATTTCGATTAAAATGAAGTAGATATAAAAAATAGGCTTGAATATGAATGTCTATACCCGTAATAAACGATAGAGGTTAGAGAAAGTCTTGTAGATGTATCACATCAGATGTTTCATATTAAGCCCGAAGGATAACAAGGTACATCTATCCAGGGTAGCAAGCAGACAAGCAGGAGGTGACACGTGAGTGTAGCTAGCATGTTGGTTTTAACCTCTCCAGCGCAGTGCTCTGGATATAAGCACGCAGAATGAAGCCACGTGTACGACGCAGCGTATAAAATTTATAACGGAACTTCTGTTGTCGTTGAGTGTAACGGAGCAGCAAACCAACTTTCCCTGCCCGGTTCCATGGAAAGCTCTAGCAGCAAGATGACCTGTAAAACAACGTGTATGAGAAACTGTTGCTAATGTTATTAATTCTCTTTCACTAGTTATTTTACAAGTTATTCATAAGAAGCCCTACTTTTTCTCTGTAAATGCTGTTAATCGTGTCAAAAATTTGTAAAGCAAACTCTGATTGGTAGCATTCATATGACTTTCTCTACCTTAAACTTAACTTCCAGGCTCTGGGCAGGATAAGAAATAACCTTAGTTTATTATATCTATTATACCTTTTTCTCAAAATTATAACATTAATAAAAATCTGATGTGTTACACTCACATGACTTTCTCTAGTCTTGTACAAACTATTTTTACAAACGTTTATTCTCCATATGCTTCATGTTAATCGAGATGTTAATCTTATTGCTAATTTTCTTGTAGATGCAAGGGGAATATGGTAGTACTTAGCGATAGTCAAATATTTTAAGAGCTGGTTGCTATGTGGCGCATTCTATTCTCTTTGTATGTCCAGACATAAAAACAATAACAAATTCCCATTTGAAAAAAGTATTGGAAAATTTAACGGAATAACAAGCAATATCTCGAAAAAAAGTTCACTCAACAACAACAAAAATGTGTATGACATAAATTGTGTATTTTAACGCGATCCACCTTTTTGTCTAGTAAAATTTTGTCTATCTGTTATGGTTTACCAGTTTTGCAAAAGTCGTTCGCAATGAAGAATACTTTTGGAGACATTCCCAGAAAATTCGAGATATACATTTCATTTGTCATGAAAATATCTTAAACATATGATATTTTAATCAAATAGTTAGAGCCATTTTTGAGAAAATTAAAATTTTCGAAAATTGTTCCATGTAAAGGGTAATCTGGGGTGGGGGATTTCCTTGAAAATCTTCGTGCCGTATTTCTGGAAGATACTGAACCTACATACCAAGTTTGGTGTTTATCCGACTGTTCGTTTCTGAGTTATGCTGTTCACACACTTACGGACATGTTTCCAAAAATGCTTTTTTTGGACTCAGGGGGTCTCAAAACATATATTTCCGGTGAAATCTCGGTATCGAATTTTTGGGTGGAATACAATACTTTCCCTACTTACTGTACGTAGTAGAGAAAGTAAAAATAGACAGTTTCCAACACTTTTTCTTGAATATTCGTTAGTCATAATAGATATTTGTATTAGTATAATATACGTGCTAATGGTTTGGTATGTTACTTGCTGTACCTATAAATTTCAAAACCACATGCTCCTAAATGTTAAATTAAAATATTTTACTTATGTATCCCTTAAGTATAATAAATGCCATATTCTTACATTTTCTACTACGTATAGTAAGTAGCGAATGTATTGCATTCCACCCAAAAATTCGATATCCAGATCTCACCGGAAATACATGTTTTGAAGCCCCTTGAATCCCAAAAAAGGCCTTTATAGAAAAAGATCCGTGTGTGTCTGTGAACACCATAACTCAAAAACGAAAACTCGGATAAATACCAAACTTGGTATTTATTTTCAGTATCTTTCAAAGATGTGAAACGAACATTTTCAAGAAAATCCCCACCCTAGACTACCCTTTACATGGAATATTTTTTTTGAAAATTTTGATTACTCAAAAATGGCTTTAATGTGTTTGATTAAAATATCATGTTTAAGGTATTTTCATGGGAAATGAAACGTATGTCATGAATTTTCTGGGAATGTCCTCAAAAGTCTTCATTCTGAAGAGTTTTGCATAACTGGTAAGTCGTAAGAGATAGACAAAATTTAGTACACAAAACAATGTAAACCTCGTTAAAACATATAATTTATGTTATATACTTTTTTGTCGAGTTATTTTAGTTTTCCAATACTTATACTTTTTCCTGGACATACAAAGAGAATGGAATGCTCCACATAGCAACCAGCTCTTAAAAGATTTGACTATCGCTTAAAGCTTACCATATTCCCCTTGCACCTACAACAAAATTTGCAATAAGTTTCTGCAAAGGTTTATCTCGATTAACTTGAAGCAGGTGGAGAAAAGCGTTTGTAAAAATGGTTTGTACAAGAATGGAGAAAGTCATGTGAGTGTAGCACATCAGGTTTTTGTTTATAAATTCAGGGCGGAGGGAGCCCCTTGGTGGAAGTAAAAATTTGTTTGCTGCCCATTTGTTTTGCCATTTAGTCACCGATGTCTTTATTTCTACCACTTTTTAAACTGTAACCACAAATCAAGGTCTAGTAGTAAACCAGCGAAAAACTGGTCTCCGCTGTTATGATGGTGGAAAGTGTTAACCAGACTAACGGAGCTTTATCGAAGTACAGTTCTTTTTTTACACATAAAGAGTTAGGAAGTGAAACGAGTTTCACGACCTTGACTTAATTTTAGTCATAGTCATGTTCCCAGGTGACGTTAAAATGTACAAACAAGTACATGAATTGTAAATGATGAGAAATTAGCAAACGTTTGGAGTAATTCATTTGTTACTTTATTTACTGCTTACCTATAGTAATTAGAGGAAGTATTACATTTTACCCAAAAATTTGATACCGAGATTTTACCGGAAATGCATGTTTTTAGGCCCCTAAATACAAAAAAGAAGCATTTTTAGAAAAAGGTCCGTGCGCGCGTGTGTCTGTAAACAGCATAACCCTTCCAAGGATGCGACACGAAGATTTTTTCGAAATCTTTTATTTACTATAAATGGCTTTTAATGATTTTGATTAAAACAGCATATATTAAAGATATTTACACCACAAATAAAATGTATATCTTGAATTTTCTGGGAATAGCCTGTGAAGTCCACTTTATTTGGAAGAAATTTTGTATAATCTTGTATAACTGATAAACGTTAAGCGATAGACGAAAACTACTACACAGCCAGTGTAAATCTCTTTAAAAAAACACAGTTTATTTCAAATATCTTTTCTGTAGCATCAGCCATTTCCAAGATGTCTGTTATTAATGATTCGATTTGTTCAATGCTTTATTCTTCTATGCACCATCGATTTTCAGTTGTTTATCGCGTTGGAATTTTAAGGCTAGTGTATAGTGTCCAGTTAAATATTTGACTATCGCTGTTCTCTTTGTATTCTAACGAAATGTGTGATGTAGCTATTACTGCAAAGATTTGTTTGAATTAAAATGTAATAGATAGAAATAAAATCTGATGTGTTACACGCACATGACTTTCTCTACTCTTGTACAAACTATTTTTACAAACGCTTATTCTCCATCTACTTCATGTTAATCGAGATAAACATTTGCTAAGTTTCTTGTAGATGTAAGGGGAATATATATCATATCTCTTAATAGCTGGTTGCTAGGTGCAGCACCATTCTCTTTGCCACAGATTATAACTCTTTGCATATACAAGACAAAAAATGAATAACCAATTCCCATTGGAGAAAATAAGTATTGAAACATTTAAGGGAATAACAAGCAATATCTCGAAAATGGTTCACTCAACAAAAAAAAAATGTATATGAAATAAATTGTGTATTTTAACGTGATCTACATTTTTTGGTTAGTAAAATTTTGTCTATCTCTTATGGTTTACCAGTTATGCAAAAGTCGTTCACAAATAAGAAACTTTTGGAGACATTCCCAGAAAATTCAAGATATACATTGTATTTGATATGAAAATACCTTAAACATATGATATTTTAATCAAAATCGTTAGAGCCATTTTTGAGAAAATTAAAATTTTCGAAAAATGTTCTATGTAAAGGGTAATCTGGGGTGGGGGGATTTTCTTGTAAACCTTCGTGTCGCATCTCTGGAAGATACTGAACCTAAATACCAAGTTTGGTGTTTATCCGACTGTTCGTTTCTGAGTTATTCTGTTCACAGTCAGACACACATACACACGGACATGTTTCCAAAAATTCCTTTTTTGGATTCAGGGGGTCTCAAAACATGTATTTCCGGTGAAATCTCGGTATCGAATTTTTGGGTGGAATACAATACTTCCCCTACTTACTATACGTAGTAGAGAAAGTAATAAGCTTTAGTAAGAATAGTTTGTATACTCACTAATTAAGATAGAGGATAGACCAAGTCGTGTGAATATCATTTGTGATTTTTTCAAGTGGTTAGTCATGGCAAGAGCATGAAATTTCAAAGGCATCTAATAGGGACTCTCACATTTTAAAAATCTATCGCTCTACGCTAATGTATGCTACTTATACCTTCAACGAAATGTATAAATGTGAAAGTTTAGCTCGATTAATAAGAAGTACGGTAGTCTCATTTTTGTTTGTAGTAACTCTAACGCTATATAGTATATATATAGGGCCTTTCAATAAGAGTGTCCTATCTTTAACATGTGATAGCTGTCATTGTTATTGAGTTACAGCATTCAGCAACGTGTAGAAATTGTGAAAATGTATTATCAAAATGGATCATCTGTTCGCCAAACCTTCCGTGTATTGCGTGAAGTTTACGTTCTGCATAATCGTCCCTGCGAGACGATTCGGCGTTTGATCGATAAATTTGAAAGAAGTGGTTCTGTCAGCGATCAAAGAACGCCTGTACGTAATCGACGTAAGCGCTCCAACGAAAACATAGGCGCCGTTCGTGAGAGTGTACGCGAGAACGGAAACAAATCAATTGCTCGTCGAGCGCAAGAATTGGGGCTTTCGGCGACCAAAACTTGGCGAATTCTGCATCTGGACTTGAAGTTTCACGCTTACAAAATGGTGTTAACTCAAGAACTAAAGCCCAACGACCATAGGTTGCGCCGTGTATTTGCTGACTGGGCTATGGAGCAATTGGAAGCTGAGCCGGATTTTTGTCCAAAAATCATCTATCTTCAGCGATGATGGATGGATGGTTGTGTTAACAAACAAAATTGCCGCTATTGGATCAAACACAATCCAATGCAGATTCAAGAACGACCACTTCATTCCCCAAAGGTTACTGTGTTGTGTGGATTTTGGCATGGTGGAATCATTGGTCCATATTTTTTCCAAGATGAAGATAGAAAAGCTCTAACTGTCAATGGAGAAAGATACCGGACTCTTATAAGGGACTATTTTTGGCCTCAATTGGATGGTATGGATCTCGGAAACATATGGTTCCAACAAGATGGTGCCACATGTCATACTGCTCTCGAAACAATCGAGCTTTTGAAGGAGAAGTTCAGAGCTTTCATCATTTCCCGTATGGTGATGTTAACTGTCCCGCGATGTCATGTGATTTAACGCCATTGAATTACTTCTTGTGGGGTTATGTTAAATCTCGAGTTTATGTCAACAAGTCAACAGAAAATGATCTTATGAATAACATCACGCGTGTTATTCATGAAGTTGGACCTAATTTACGTTCTTCTGTCATTGAAAATTGGATCAACCGTATACGCGCAACCCAACGAAGTCGCGGCGGTCACTTAACTGATGTTCTCTTCCGCACGTAATGACATTAATTATGTTCCAAAATATCATTTATAGAACGTGTTTTATTTATGTTAAAGATAGGACACTCTTGTTGAAGGACTCTATACATCACATTAGACGTGTTAAAACAGATCAATAAAATACCGCTAATAGTGTTAAATATGGGGATAACAGGGACTTTTAATTCGTTCTTTTGGAAAATTATCATTCCATACGTTGGTTGGCAACATTGAACGCCCTGTTTATTTAGCTATATGCACACGTTTAGTCACAGGTAAGTTATAGTTCAGCAACTTTGAAAAAACCCTTGAGAGGGAGAACTCACCTGGTCATGTATTCCCCCTCTAACTGCCTTGGATGCGCATGCCTTTTGAGTCGCTGCTCAAGCCCAACTCGTGTTTTATTTTATTCTCACAAAATAGTTTGTCACACCACTGTTGTAGAGGCAGAACTAAAGACACAAGAGCACTGCAACAAAAATGCTGTGTTTGTAGACTGCTGTGACAGGCCACGCAAAGATGAAGGTGTAGCGTGTGTGAAAGCAAGTATTTGCATATAACTAGCGATAGCATTTTACATACATTTTTTAGGGTATTTTATATCCTTCACTCCCCATCTATCTCTTCAAAAAAAGTTCCTCGCTGATTGATTTTCGCAATACAAATTATTTCAATTGAAGTTTTGCAAAGAAACTAAACAAGATATGGCTGAATTCGTGTGTTTCAGCAACCCCTGCATGTTACCAAATTCAAACGTGTGATTCAAGTCGCATTTGACATCTAGATTTTGGGGTTTTGATCTCTAATGGTTGCTTCGAAATTACTTTGGCCTTTATCTTCAACCAGATACTCAATTTATGTTTCAAAAGACATGACAAGTGTTTCCAGAAAAACTCATTATAACCCGTGCATGCGCTTTTCAGAGCCATAAGTGTAACAGCGCTGTACAGGGAAGTGATTTTTGAGTTAGGGAAAACCATTTGATGACATTTTGTATAAAACAAATATTATTCAACAGCCACATTTACAAGTGGGCCTCTTTTGTCGTGTTTCACTGGAGATTTATATATAATTCACTTACGGCAGCGTTCACCATGCTGAAGTAAATTTCTCCGGAAGTAACGTTTACTAAGAAGTCCGTACTACATAGTCGGTTACTACGGGAGCAATTTACTCCAGAAATAACGTTGGAGAGCTCAATTACAATTTAATCTTTTAGCTACGACTACGGAAGTAAGAGCTCATTACTCCGGAGGTACTGTTTTGTTTGCTCGATTTACTTGACGCGATCATGGTTGAAGAAAAGGGGGGAAACGTCAGCGAAAAAGATAAATGTTTGTTGGTAGAGATAAAGAAAATTCATTTAAACAATATGAGTATAAAAAACGTGCAGGTTCAAAAGGCATGTAAAAGATTCGTTCCGAATACCGAAACGTTCGTTGAACTCTCCCTTTCTCTCTCTTTGTGTATAAGTATCATATGGTTCTCGCATACCACTATCACATTCCTGTTGTTTTCTTCGTCGAGATGATCAATGTAATCTAAACAATCCATAAACACGTCAAAATATCTTCCTTCAAATACGATATGGTATTCTAGTTCAATCGACAGGTTAGTTACTCCATCCGTTCGCGAGAGTAAATTCTAACCTATATTTGTGCTCTATTTAATTCCGTAGTAACATACTGCATGACGGTGCTCTTCAACATTTACTTCTGAGGTAATTTAATCTGGTAGTATCTGAAAGGAGTAAAATACTTCGGAAGTAGTTTACTCTCGTATGGAAGTCGCCAAGTGTTGACTTGAATAGTAGTTTACTACGAAAGTAGAGCTTATCTAGGCTGGTGCACGCCGCCCATAATGAAATAGAGCTCCACTCTGCCATTCGCATCTTATCCAATTCAGTGAAAGAATAAGTTAGCAGAAAAGTGCAGTGCATTAGATACAGATTCCCGCTAGATTATCTCTGTGACTTGGTGGTTAGATGTTAGACCCCTAACCAATAGGTACCGCGTTCGATTCCTGACTGAAGGCAGCATTGTTTCCTACTCTTACTACAGTCTGGAAGTATGAATGAGAGTGTGAATTAGAGCTGTCAGGCACATACGTTTCACTCGTTCGTTTGGTATGGTACATAGCCTAGCTTGTTCGAAAAGCAGAAACAAATATATCTGTGGTTTACCTTGTGTTTCATAAGGCTTTCGTGGGAAATAGTTATTTACTCGTTCGACAGTTCCCATACTACTTCACAGGCTGTTCCCAGAAAATTCAATCATTACATTTTATTTGTTACATAAATATCTTTAATAAAAATCGTTACAGCAGTTTTTGATACAATAAAAAATTCGAAAAAAATCAATGTAAAGGGTAATTAAGAGTGGGGCATTTTTTTTTATTTTCGTGTCGTATTTTGGAAGACAGTGAACTTCAATGCCAAGTATGGTATTTATCAGACCTTTTGGTTTTAAGTTGTGCTATTCACACACACACACACACACACACACACACACATCCTTTTACTTTCTCTGCTGCGTATAGTAAATAGGGGAAGTATTGCATTCCACCCAAAAATTCGATACCGAGATTTCACTGGAAATACATGTTTTGAGGCCCCCTGAAACCAAGAAAGCACATCTAGAAAAAGGTACTTGTGTGGTTCTGTGAACAGCATAACTCAAAAACGGAAAGTAGGATAAATACCAAATTTGGTAATTAGGTTCAGTATCTTTCAAAGATACAACACGAAGATTTTCAAAAATCTCCCACCCTAGACTACCCTTTACATGGAACATTTTTCAAAAATTTTGATTTTCTAAAAAATTACTAAGGAGTTTTATTAAAATATCATACATTTAAGATATTTTCATGAAAATAAAATGTGTATCTTGAATTTTCTGGAAATGTCCCCTAAATTCCTCTTCTTTCTGAATGACTTTTGCTTAACTGGTAAACCGTAAGAGATAGACAAACATTTTTTACATAAAAAATGAAGAAATCGTTAAAGTACACAATTTGCGTCATACACACTTTTTTTTAGGGAACCATTGCCGAGATATTTCTTGTTTCAATTTTCCAATACTTATACTATTTCTCAAATGAGAATTCGTTTTATTATGTCCTGTACATGCAAAGAGAATGGAATGCTCTACATAGCAACCAGCTCTACAAATATTTGTCTCGATTAACATGAAATAGATGGAGAATAAGCGTTTGTAAAAAATAGTGTGTACAAGAAAACGTCATGTCATTGTAACATACCAGATTTTTTAATTCCTTTTTCTTCAGGGGTCCTCAAAATAATTATTTCTGGTGAAATTTCGGTATGGATTTGTTTTTATGGAATGCAATACCTTCTACCTACTAAGGTTTGTTCCATATAACTTTGCACCGTATCTCTTAATGGTCACGTGCACTAGTCACCACTCATTGGCTGCTGTCGTGAAATAGTGATCAAAATAGTTCCATATTTCCATTTATATATGCGAAAATAATTGTCATATTTGCTTTTTCACAACCGTATGAATTAAATGTATTACGTAACAGACTTAATGCATCTGCAATACATGTAAATTTTTATCAACAAATAGGTAGGAGGATCGGTTTAAACCTGCCTCTCGGAATGACGAAAACATGTGCATCTATCATGATAATGTGTTTTTATGGTTTTTATCGCCTATCATTGCACTGCATACGGCTATGGGGCAAGGTTATAAATAAGTAAAGTGTTTAGGTACATGCTAGAGAAAATAAAATATGAGATTTGAAGAGAAGAGAAGGCTTCAGATGTTGGTCATCCCTGGCAGGAAATGGGTTGGAAAACCACGCGCACATGCCCGCGAGGTGGCTCATGCCTTTCTCTCACATGACACGCAGTGTTGTTCTTGAGCCTAAGGGAATTTTTCAGTCCGGTGAAAAGCGAACGTTGGATGCACTGTTTTGCATCGGGGCCACCAAACAGTGCTAGAAATCGACCTGCGAATGTAATGACACGCAAACTCATTCCCAGAATTCCACGCAGCACGTCTTCCTTGGCAACGCGTGTTCAGCATTTCAATTTGAAAGAGTCAAGATTGTGCAAGATACAGAATGGAAGCGCGCTCTTGCGACAAAGACATTAATGTGGAACAGTAACCGCAGCAAAAAGTCTTGAGCGCTATCTAAGAAAAATAAAACACTTGTTTCTCAGAGTGTTATTGTCACTCTTAAAGCATACTAAATCTATATTATTAATCATACAGACAGATAAAATTTGTGAGTGGGCATGTATGTATGTAGGGTAATCTCAAAAGCCACTCAAGCGATTTTGACAATTCTTTTACCATTGAAAAGCCTAGTTCTTTCTAATGGACATGACCTATACAATATTTTATACTTTCATAAATTACTAGAAGATTAAAAAAGAATCATAAAGCCTTTGTTGAGACTGTCATGTAGTAGAATTGCTTTACTCTACAAAGAATGCGTGTAGAAACAAAAGCCGGTTATTGGCTGTACTCCGCGGAGAATGCGCGCAGAAACAAAAGCCGGTTACATTTTATTCCAAGCAATATACATAGATAACCGTTATATAACGCTTAAGAAAACATAGGATTGAGCTAAAAAATGTGATGTGTTACACTCACATGGCTTTCTCTACTCTTATGCAAACTATTTTTACAAACTCTTATTCTCCATCTATTTCATATTAATCGAAATAAACTTTTGCAGAAACGATCTTTTGGCATGCAAAGAGAATTACATTTTACACATAACGACCAGTTGTAAAAATATTTGACTATCGCTAAGGCGTACTATGTTCCCCTTGTTTTGTATTTGCAAGGGCAATATAGAAATACAGTAGCCTTTAAGCATAGACATATCTCTTAATAGCTGGTTGCTAGGTGCAGCACCATTCTCTTTGCCACAGATTAATACTCTTTGCATATCTAAGACAAAAAAAAATCAATAATGAATTCACATTTGAGAAATAAGTATTGAAACATTTAAGGGAATAACAAGCAATATCTTGAAAATGGTTCACTCAACAAAAAAAATATGTATATGACATAAATTGTGTATTTTAGCGCGTTCTACATTTTTGTGTAGTAAAAGTTTGTCTATCTCTTATGATTTATCAGTTATGCATAAGTCGTTCACAATGAAGAATACTTTTGGAGACATTCCCAGAAAATCCAAGATATGCATTTTATTTGTTATGAAAATAACTTAAACATAAAATATTTTAATAAAAATTGTTGGAGCCATTTTTGAAAAAATTAAAATTTTCCGAAAAATGTTCCATTTAAGTGTAGGGGTGGGAGGATTTTTTTTGAAAACCTTAGTGTCGTATCTCTGGAAGATACTGAACCTAAATACCAAGTTTGGTGTTTATCCGACTGTTCCTTTCTGAGTTACGCTGTTCACAGACACAGACACACAGACGGACATGTTTCCAAAAATGTTTTTTTTTTGTATTCAGGGGGTCTCAAAACATATATTTCAGTGAAATCTCGGTATCGAATGTTTGGGTGGAATACAATACTTCCCCTACTTACTATACGTAGTAGAGAAAGTAAAAATGTATATGCCACGAATTGTGTATTTTAACGACATTTACATTTTTTGTGTAGTGAAATTTTGTCTGTCTCATACGGTTTACCAGTTACGCAAAAGTCATTCAATAGAAGAGGACCTTTGAGGACATTTCCAGAAAATTAATCAAATACATTTAATTCGCTATGAAAACATCTTAAACATGTGATATTTTAATCAAAATTCTTAGAGCCAGTTTTGAGAAAATAAAAATTTTCGAAATATGTTCCATGTAAAGGATAATCTGGGGTCTGGGGTCGGGAGATTTTCTTGAAAATGTCGCATCTTTGAAAGATGCTGAACCTAGATACCAAGTTTGGTATTTATCCGACTTTTCGTTTTTGAGTTATTCTGTTCAGACACCTCAAAACATGTATTTCCGGTGAAATCTCGGTATCGAATTTTTGGGTGGAATACAATACTTCCCCTACTTACTATACGTAGTAGAGAAAGTAAAAGAAGTGACAATCGATGCTGTATGATACATTACCAGTCCTATGTTATATTCATGTTTACTTTCTCTACTACGTATAGTAAGTAGGGGAAGTATTGCATTCCACCCAAAAATTCGATACCGAGATTTCACCGGAAATATATGTTTTGAGACCTCCTGAATCCAAAAAAAAAACATTTTTGCAAACATGTCCGTGTGTGTGTCTGTGCCTGTGAGCAGCATAACTCAGAAACAAACAGTCGGATAAACACCAAACTTGGTATTTAGGTTCAGTATCTTCCAGAGATGCGACACGAAGGTTTTCAAGAAAATCCCCCCACCCCAGACTACCCTTTACATGGAACATTTTTCGAAAATTTTAATTTTCTCAAAAACGGCTCTAACGTATTCATTAAAATATCATATGTTTAAGATATTTTCATGACAAATGAAATGTATATTTCGAATTTTCTGAGAATGTCTCCAGAAGTATTTTCATTGCATAACTTTTGCATAACTGGTAAACCATAAGAGATTGACAAAATTTTACTAAAGGAATGTAGATCGCGTTAAAATACACAATTTATGTCATATACATTTTTTTTGTTGAGTGAACCATTTTCGAGATATTGCTCGTTCTTCCCTTAAATTTTCCAATACTTTTTCTCAAATGGGAATTCGTTATTCATTTTTTTGTCTTGGATATGCAAAGAGTTATAATCTGTGGCAAAGGGAATGGTGCTGCACCTAGCAACCAGCTATTAAGAGATATGTATGTGCTTAAAGGCTACTGTTTTTCTATATTGCCCTTGTAAATATATTTTCCCCTACATCTACAAGAAAATTAGCAATAAGATAGAGTCTGCAAATGTTTAACTCGATTAACATGAACTAGATGGAGAATAATCGTTTGTAAAAATACTTTGTACAAGAGTAGAGAAAGTCATGTGAGTGTAACACATCAGATTTTTTATGTCCTGGACATACAAAGAGAATGTAATGTGCCACATAGTAACCAACTCTTAAAACATTTGACTATCGCTTAAATATTACCAATCCCGCTTGCATCTACAAGAAAATAAGCAATAAGATTAACATCTCGATTATCATGAAGCATATGGAGAATAAGCGTTTGTAAAAATAGTTTTACAAGAGTGGAGAAAGTCATGTGAGTGTAACACATCAGATTTTTTTAATTGCCATGTATAAAATAGTGCAGATGTCAAAACCTCTGAATTAACTATGCTAATTCTGTAGGTGTATGTATTACTGAAGTTTCTGGATGTTAAAAAGCTTCTGATAACCCTCGTGTAAGAAAGTTAAGCCTTATTTCTTTTGTACTAATGTTGTAAGCAAATTTATTAGCAGGGCTTGCTAAATAATTCTATAAAATGGGAAAATTGCTAATATTAGAAATCAGTGAACGGTATTGTATATTAATAACTAAAAATATTGTTTTTCTCGATGGCCGCGGACTGTGTGTGTTATAACTGGGCTTACGCCTGGTCTTGAATACGTAATTTCTCCGCTAATGTCTTATTTTGTGTACTTGATACATAATAGCTATTACAGGGTTGATCCTGTAAATACTCGATATACTGAAATTACGCACACTAAGATTTTGTCTATCTTTTATGGTTTACCAGTTATACAAAAAGTTATTCAGAATGAAGAAAATTTGACAGTTTATTCCCAGAAAATTCATGATGCACATTTTATTTTTCAAGCAAATATCTTAAACATGTTATGTTTTAATCAAAATCGCCAAAGTTGTTTTTGAGAAATTCAAAACAATAACGTGAAGAAGTTATGTTCTTCAACTTTTGGAGTTTATTATTGTTGAAGTTTTACTGTTGTTGTTAGCCACACGCTTGGGAACCAACTTGAAGTATTATTGTCTTTACGTTGGAGTTTGCACCACGCTTTGGGCGTTAATTTGAAATGGATTGTTTGTTACGTAATTAAGAAAGTGTTTGTTTTTCTGCCCCACGTACGGGAGCCAAACTTGAAGTAGATATTGTTTTTGGAGTTTTTGAAGGAGTTTTTTTGTTACGCTCCAAGTTTAAAAATATTATTAAACTGCTTCTATAGATAGTAGTTATGTTTGCCTCGGCTGCGTCAGTCTTACTTTAGAGACATGTTTCTCTTAATCAGGGCGTGGTACGACAAGAATGTAGGCTTACACAGATTTTGTTTAATTTCGCTTCTTTTTATTAATCCTTGACACAAATTAAATAGCATTACCCTGATATTAAAAGCTGTGAGATTGTTTAATACTTGCAGTTTGTTAACGCGTATACACAATTTTCGTTTCACACGAATACGTAATATTTCTTTAGAGAACACATCTTCCACACGGTCACTACCAAGGTCTGCAGGGAACTGAACATATTTCAACCGTATAAACTTTTAACTCTTTGTATTTCAAGTCTCTGATTGGCTAATCCTAGTCCAATGGAATACCTGCATTTTACTAAAGCTTTTTCTAGCTGTTGATTGGCTAATTTTAAACTGTCACAAAATTTACATTATTGCTGCCCTAATCATGACTAGTAACATTTAAACTCTCAAACTCATTATTGCCTCAAGGTTACCTCATTGTTAGCAACGTTAAACTTATTATTCTCACAGCTCTTACATTATTTAATTATATAACGCATTCACATAACATTATTAAACATGTTTACAATAATATAAGCATTTGCAATGACTGTTACCAACATTTTACAAATTATTACATACACATATTGCTTCAAGGCGGGCTGTTATTGAATTTACATATTATATAATTTAATTGAAATTATTCAAATGTTAAAAATACTGCCTCAAACGAAAAATTTACCACGTAAAGGGCAGTTTGGGGTGGGATGTTTTCTTGAAAATCTTTGTGTTGCATCCTTCAAAGAAGCTAAACTTAGGTACCAAATTTGGTGTTTAAGTGACTTTTCTTTTTTTGAGTTATGCTGATTAAGTTATATGAACATACACACACGTACTGACCCACAGTCGCAGCTGCTAAAACGTACTGAAATCAAAGAAACAACAGAAATGACATTGCAGCAATGCTTTACTTTGATGACATCTATTGACGGTACCACCGGCTATAGTTGGGGGATGGGAACACCCTACTAATCGTTTACTGGTGGGTTTGTGGTCAGGCTTCAAAGTATTGCGTTCACTTTTTAGCCACCTGGGGATACTTTGCCTGTGATTTATATACTGGAATTGGTGATTACATTCTGGAAAAATTGATGAAATGTCCATATAACTTGATTTGTTTGAGATTAAATTTTCAGGTGATTGGTTCTTGGAGGATCTTATTAATCAAATACGTAATTTTTTGAATAAGTTATTGTTTTGCATAGTATCTGCTTTTTCATAGGTTTTTATCTTATATAATAATGACTCAAACATATGGATATTCTTCTATCCTCAAAATCTTTTACAAAGTATACACTCTACCAGAATTATGAATGTTAAAAATAAGCAATCTTCTGATATTTCACTCCCATTTTATTCAATATCAATAAATGTTTGGTTCATTAGTATGAATAGCACACAAATTGTGTGAAAATGCAATTCTAAGAGGCAGAGGGGAGAATTCTTCATAAAAATCTTTTAGATCATTACACAATAATTCCATAAAGAGTACAAATGGAAAATTTAATTAAATCATCACTCGAGTGTGACGGTAGGTTGGTAGGGTGGCAATTATGCTGTGGTTCCCGGTCGTCGTGGTTAATTGTCTCAGAATACAAGTGTGTTGTGGGAGGAATTGTGCAATTCTCACCTTCACACTACCTTAGAAGATTGATCTGCTGCACTCTCCACCTCTCTCTCTCTCTCTCTCTCTCCCTCTCTCACTCACTCACACTCTATATCTACGACGTGGTGGAAGAATCTTGTAGTTGAAGACACTGAAGTAAATTGTAATGATTTACTACCGGTAAATCGGTAGTCAGTTAGAAGAGCAATGAGGTACACGGAGATCTAGGTGGCGGTGGTGTGCAAGAGTGATTTTTACGAAATAATTGCATCAGGAACTTGCTATTAAGAGACGTGGGTTATTGTGTCTCCATGAAAATAGTTCAGTCTGACTCACTTGTCAATGAAACAATGAAGATTCGCCAAAAAAAAGCAATCTCTTATTACGCTCCCTTTCTTAGTACTTATAAGCCAACGCCTGCGGTCTGATGCTTGTCTGGGAGCTGAGGGTCTATGAATCAGAGAGTGACAACCAGGATGGGGGATCACCCGGCCTGGGATGAGAGAAGAAGGAGATGGTACTGTAGGCCTCTAACGAGAAAACGTTTGCGGGGTGTTCCGCTCTCCGGAGGAGTGAGGGGGATTGTAGCACGTGACAGCTATTTATATGTCATAAATATGTCTACAGCCTACATTAAAAGCATCGCGCAACGCTAGTATTCCAGCGTGCTTCACTTGGAGTAGTGTGGAAGTGTTTTCTAGCGATTTGTGAAGTTATTTACAACGCCCAGTAACAAACGAAGAACTTTACACAGTCAAGTCCGAGAAATAGTTGCTAACATTGTTAAAATCTGTGACGACTAAAGCAAACAAAAGCAACTGGTCATTCAGCTTTACTAGCAGAAGAGCGTATGTTTTCTAAGGGGCGTTAAGTCTTGTTCAAAGTAGAGACATAATCTGTCTCAGATATCGCTAGAATGGTTGATATCAACACATTCCTTACAGACGCATTCTCGTGAGAGGAACGCAGTAGATGAGATCGGAGAGATGAATGACAGGAAAGGTAAAGATGGAGCACCGGTGGAATAATGAATGGCGGAGGAAACTGGAGAACGCAAAATCCACCGAGACACCAGGTCCCTGGGATCAAACCCGGTCCGCCTTGGTGGGGGGATAGCAGTCTATCCACTTGACTACGGCGCCGTCCATGAAGATTCGCACTTGGTAAAATTAGTTGCTCTCAGGGAAACGTCCACACGTATAATGGAAACTAATCATTCCTGCGGTTCACTATATCGCTGTTTATTTATCGCGAGATCACTTAATCACTTTATATGTTATGAACGCATACTCAATTCGCGAAATTCACTAGTAAGGAAGACTTTACATTTCGGCGCGCTTTTATTATGACAACTGACGCGAGTGTGTCTGGGCATATTGGCCAAGAATAACCAAGCCGGTGGTAACTGCTGCGGTGTAGTGCGTACTATTAAGGAAAATAAGGCGCACTAAGGGTGACGGGCTGGCGCGTCCCTTAATACGGCTCGCCTTAACAATTGAGGATCACAGGCGTTGGGCCTCCTCTAACACCAGCTGTTCAGGCAGATCTCGGTGAATCCCAGCCGGTGTGGCTTCGGAGGTGTCGACTGCAGCGGCGATGGAGCTGCAAGTGCGGCGGCATAGGAAGCGGTGAGGTGAGACAGCAGTCGAGGTACTGTCCATTCCAAACCAGAGTTCCCTCTGATGTAAACAGAAGCACGTGCTTCGGCTTGTCACGAACCTAAGAATATATTCTTACGCCAACGTAAATAGTTCCTTAATACATGTATTGTATATGAAATATTAGAGCAGGAAAGGTATAGAACTGCACATTTTATTGCGGTTATCATAAGAACTCATTGTTAAAGGTAATGGATATATATATACTAGCTGTTAAGAGATTACAAAATACTATTTTCGTCTGCTTTGCGCTAACGCAGAGAGCATCTTGCTTGTTAATAACTACCAACCGACATGCACGACTGCCACTCTCTTACATACACAAGAAATGCAGCAATGAATTCCCTGAGGTGCTATCTGAGTACGGAATAAACACTTTGCGTAACACAGGAAATATGATAAGCGAAGTCATTCATAATACACTAACACACATATGCTCAGCTCAGGTGAAATCTTGTGATTTAGTCAGTTGGTATTTGAGCTCATATGACAGAGGAAGGTGTGTGTACTGCGAATAAACTGTTCAAACACAGAAGCGATAAGTAGTTAAAAAGTGGCTAAAAACAAACAACACTTCATATATTCAACTCACTATTACAAAAATACCCGACACTTGCATTATTGCATATTACGAAACTAATATCGGATTTTACAGGCGTTTCAGTGAGAAGTGTAACCAAAGCGAACAGGCAATATAAACAGACATAATACAACATAGAAGAGGATAAAATGTGGGAACTTGTTTTAAGTGCGACAGTGCTGTGGAATTGTGGATAAGCTTGTCATTATTTTGGAGAGTAGTTCTGATTCTGATATGACAGCTGAGTCACCTTCGGAGGATTCGGATTTGGGTGTTGCACTTTTGCCGAAGTATTGTGATTAACGTAAGTAAAATGTTCATTGCCGCATACTTATAAAATCGATTGTTACCTCAGGTTGCATTTGGAACTATGATTCTCACGCAGGGCGCCTTTTTATAGATTAAATAGTGTTCAACAAGCACGTGGGAGGGGAACAAGCAGCCATTAGGGGCGGGGATTGCGAACTACTTTCGCGCGGATAATACAAAGAGTTTGTTTTCAGTGAAAGGCACTCTGGTTTGGAATGGACAGTAGAGCTCTGTGATGGTGGCGGCGGAAGTGCTAGGTACTGTGAGTGACTCACGAGATTGGCTTTGTCCTTGAACTGCAAGCGTGCAGTGGACTAGGGAGCTTCTTACCTGCGATGCAAATAGCTTAACACCAGCAGTTCAAAACGATTATCATCAGGTGCAGTCCAAATAATGTTTCACATGTATATGGTTATAAATATAATGCTTTACATGTATGCAGGTTTTACAGGTTTGCTTATTGAAAGTATGATCATAATTGTATTGTTTGATGCAGTAATATAATGTACTACTGATGCTACTTCGCGTAATATTTATTGTTCCGGGAAAGAAAGGATATAAGTACCTTTGGAAAAGGATGTGAAACAATAGAGCGAGAGGGAAGAACAATACAGTGCTGGCCCAGGTTCGCTTACGTCAACCACAAGGACAGAGCTAAACTTCTGAGTCGCTGACAATACTGTGCGATGCTGAATTGCGGAGGTGCTTGCAGCGAAGCCTGCGGAGGCAGGTGGTGCTGCGTTATCATAGTCGCGCTCGCCGGAAGCTACTGTGGAGTCGCCGGCGGTCGGCCAGCTTTGGCGCTGTGGCTTGTGAAGTCTGTCTGCGGTGGCTGGCAAAGGAGGAGCGGTGTCGGGGCCACTGGTGCCTACTCCGGCGGCGGAGATAAGTTGGCCGCTGCGAGGCGAAGAAGAAGAAGAAGATCATTAGTAAGAATTGAAGTAGGAAGATGACGGTTAAGAAGAATGGACGGAGAAGATGGAGGAGCAGAAGGAGAAGAAAAGATTTAAGAGCCGGAAGATGAAGGGTAGAGATAATGGCAGATGTGGGGAAGGAATTTTTAAGATTTTAAAGTGGAGAGTAGAATTGTTTATAAACGGAGTAAATTGTTACTGTGTAATGAAATGAAATGTTTAGAGTTATTAAGTATTGTAATATTGATAGGCAAAAGTGAAGTGATATATAGGAGAATTAATTTTAAAATAATTACTGTGAATAAAAGTGAAGTGATAAAATAAATGAAGTTAATTAAAATGGTTAAATTAATGCAGTGAAGTAAATTAAACTTAAATGAGAAATTAATGTGAGTGTAATGAAAAGTAGTATAATTGTACACATTTTAGGACAAGTTAAATGAATATAAATTGCACTATAAATGTTAGCGATGGGAATTTAGATAAGTGCTGGATACCAGTACTAGTAGGCGGCCGCCGGAAACTGTCAGCTTAGGGTAATGTAGATTTAGATTAATTTTAATTAGTTAATAACTGGTTACCAGTTATTTTGTTGCTGGATACCAGCAATTGTATTTGAGTGTTTAATATTTAAATAATATCTATTCATTTCATTTTGAAATATTAAATGAAAATAAATTAAAATTTTAAAATTAAAATAAATACGAAATCTAACATTTGGATTAAAAGTTATAAGAATTTTAATTTTAAATTGTTTTGTAATTAGTTTGATTAAAGTAAATTTGGTATTTTGTATAAATTAAATACAATTTTTAAACTATTGATTTTATTAAAAAAATTATAATTTTTTGTAAACTAATTTTAACTACAGAGTTACTTTTACAGGATTTAAATTTATACATTTGAACAGAAATTTAACGTTTAATAAAAAAGTTTTTTAAATTTTATTTATTATTATATTACATTATTTCATAATTAATCTGTACAATTATTGTATTTAAAATTGTAAATGTTTTTGAGTTTGAATAAATTACAAGGTCTGATAATATAATCTCTGATTTAAGAAATTAGTCTGTGTCCGGCGAGCGTATGGGCGACTTCCTTCGTTGTACAATTCGGGGTTAATTTACTTTTTCATATTGGCACAGTATTTAATTAACAATTTTCTCATTGGTTACTGGTCGCCGCGCTTTTCATCTTTGGAAGATCTTGGGCGCTAACCGCGCCAGAGTTACATGATTTCACATAATAAAAAAATTACCCGCTTCCCCATTTTTCAGTGGAAATCCTGCCATTCTAGCTTAAATCTTTCTTCCTCGTACCTACCACGAAAGCTTTTGTGTCGAAGGTCTGCAACAACAGCGTTCTCTCTGGCTACTTCATGGAAAATACACTTGTTTTGGAAGTGTCCCTTAACAATTTGTGTATTATAATAATTTCTTATTAATAACAGCTAAATTACATATGATTGATACAACATGATAAAGGGCATTAAAGGAATATTCTAATAGCTACATATATACATTTATGAGCTGCGAATAATACTGTCTCTCCGATTTAAAACTCGACCCGTTCAACATCGGGTATAGCACCTAATGATAAACACAGCTTCACATTGTAGCTGTGGTAATAAATAAAACCAGTGACAATGTGAACCTAACCACAACTCGCATTAGAATACTGCTCCTTTTTACTGCAAAGACTCGATGCAGTACTGGAATTTTGTCAAAATCTATACTGGAAAAATACTGGAATTTTAAACCTTCAAGGCAGTAGATATTCTTATTAAAATACAGGGTGATTTATGAAGAAATGACACATTTATTTCTTTAATTATTCTGTTTAGAATTCACTCAATTCCCCAATTTTAGCACCAAATTAAGCACAATGTTCTGGAGTTTCGATTGTCTGTCACTAGATGCGCAGATGTTCATGTTTTATTCCTAATTGTTAGCTGTTTTT
Organism: Deroplatys truncata; assembly: GCA_030765065.1. Taxonomy (NCBI): domain Eukaryota; kingdom Metazoa; phylum Arthropoda; class Insecta; order Mantodea; family Mantidae; genus Deroplatys; species Deroplatys truncata. The sequence continues at coordinate 64,129,681 of CM060989.1, read as the reverse complement.
TAGATTTTGCTCTAGTCAGCGTGAAAATGAAGTACGCATTAAATGAACGACTCTTCCTTGTAAAGCAATACTGGGTTACGAATTCAGTTACAGCTACTCAAAGGGCATACCAGAGAGAATTTGGTGTTTGGAATCCTCCTCAATGAAACACAATACTGGGACTGGTAAACAAATTGGAAACAACTGGATCTCTGGTGGGTGAAAAAGGCAAAACTCGTTCATCAAGGCTTCCCACGGTTATTGTTGACGTAAGAGCACGTCAGCCAAAGAATCATTAAGACGTTTGTCGCAGGAGACAGAGTAGAGCTACTGAATGTGTCAGAGAGCTGTGAAAAGTGCAGGCCTAAAGCCGTATAGGATTACGTTGTCCATCAGCAACAGGAATCAGATAAGGGCAGACGACTGAATTATTGTCGTTGGTTTCAGGCGTTCATTGTGCAAAATCCTGCCATATTGTCCATCACATGGTTCACAGATGAAGTATGGTTCCTTTTATCCGGCTATGTGAACTCACTTATGCACCGGTTAAAATCGGGTTTGGTGCGCAATATCCGCGCAGAGAATAGTGGGACCAATTTTTTTTAAAACAATATGAACACTGCAGAGTACCCACGAATTTTCATGGAGTTTGCTGAGCAACTAGACGATATAGAGCTGAGTGAAGCATATTTTCAGCAGGACGGCGCTACATGCCATACATCAAATGAATCCATGGCACTAGTTGCAAGTTTCTTTGACGACCGGATAACTTCCAAGAACCTGTGGCCACCGAGATCTCCGGATTTGACATCGCCGGACTTCTTTCTATGGGGTTACTTAAAAGACAGGGTTTATTTCACACGTCCCCAAAGATTCGACGATCTGAAGCACATTACACAGGAGATTCAAGATATTGACAATAGAGTCCTCCAACGAGTGGCCAGTAACATGGAACGACGTGTTGTGCCTTATGCAGGATGGAGGAAATTTTCAATATTTAGTAAAGCGGTAAGTAATTTCCCAAAATTCCTCTGCATTTCAGGTAGAATAAGTTGTGGCTAGCATAACTCGTTTTGAAACAATTAAAGAAATAAATGTGTCAGTTCTTCATAAATCACCCTGTAATTTAAATTAATATGACAGCACAAAAACTATAAACTTCAGTCTTTTTGTTAATTTTTGCGATTTAGTCTACCGTTAAAGCACAGTTTGAAATAGTAACTGTGATAACCTAGTATAACCCCTGGCATTGGGGTCACCTTGCCATATTGATATCTGTTTGCTCTGAGAGCCCTTTGCTTCGATAAGAGGTAAAGTCAGGTAGTATCACTCCACATCAAACACTCTAGTTTCGCCTTTGAAGCAACCAGTGCACTTTGGGATCGATTCGACTGCAAGGTAAAGTTTGCTTTCACCGAGATTCAGCCTCTGCGTAGCGAATGTTTATAATAACATTAAATGCTAACATCGGCAGGAATCTACACAGCATTTTCGCTGTCTCTTGGCGTTTACATTTTAGACTCAGCATCGCGTTTTTTAACTCTTTTAAGGTCTCTTGAATATGTACGTAAAAGATGCACGCGCGAGCGCGTGTTTTTGTGTGTACTCGCCTATCTGCATTAATAAAAAAAATGTGTTGCATTTGCATGACATTCTCTACTTTCTTTATATATCCACACATGTTTTCCTTCTAGGTACGAGGGGCACTATTTATATTTTGAGCCTTGGCAACCCGGAATGCTGTAGCTGCCACCTAACGTTTCCAATGGAAAGTTTGACATTTTTGACAATAATCTACTGCAAACATTTTGTCAATAGAGCATCATTTGTTTTGTTTGCATAACTTGAAAATTGTGTGTCAACAAAAACATTCGTGCAATGATTTATTACGATTTTCGACGTGGATTATCAAGACAAGAGTGCATCGATCAACCAACTTCCACATTTGGCGACAAAGCTTCATCCTTTGACACTATGATGAAGTTCGTCCAAAATCAGTTGTTGTGCCAGAAAACATTAATGCTGTGCAAAAACTAATAATGAAAGATCGTCATGCGACATATTGTGAGATTGAGGCAACCCTAGGCATTTGTTCCACCAGCATATATAAAATATTGCATGATTATTTAGCCGTGAAAAAGGTTTGCTCTCGTTGGATCCCACATAATTTGACGCAAATCTCAAAAAGATGCTCGTGTCGATTGGTGTACAAAAATGCTCAAGAAATACAATGGCGGTGCCTCAAAAGACGTATATAAGATTGTAACAGGTGACGAATCATGGATCTATGCGTATGAGCCGGAACGAAAACAGCAGTCGACTGTATGGGTGATTCAAGATGAAGCAAATCCAACAAAAGTTGTTCGCATTCGAAGCACTTCGAAGCAAAACGTCGCCTGCTTTTTCAGCAAAACTGACCATGTGGCAACAGTGCCTTTTGAGTAACGTAAAACGGTCAATGCCGAATGGTACACAACCATTTGTTTGCCGGAAGTCTTCGGTGAAGTAAGGAAAACCAACAAGAACCGTAGGATCGTTCTTCATCAAGACAATGCGAGCGCACACACATCTCGTCTAACAACAGAGTATTTGAAGGCTCAAAAAATCGAATTGATGGGTCATGCTCCATACAGTCCTGATTTGGCACCCAATGACTTCTTTTTGTTCCCGAACATCAAGAATAAATTGCGTGGACAACGATTTCCGTTGGCAGAAGAAGCCGTTGATGCCTTAAAAAACCACGTTTTGGAGGTGTCTCAAGAAGACTGGAATAAATGTTTTGACAAATGGTTCAAACGGATGCAAAAGTGTATTGATTATAAAGGAGAATATTTTGAAAAACAATAAAGCAGTTTTCAATCAGAAATTACGTTGTTTTAATTATTAGGCTCAAAATGTAAATAGTGCCCCTCGTATAAGAGGAATACATTAGGCTAAAGCATTAGTCAGATTAAAAGAAGATTGCTATATTATGGCTGAAAATGTTCTTTGTATGATTCACGATAAAACGAAATTGCCAGTTGCAAAAACAATAAGTACTATTGTATAATAACTTAGTAAAGTCCCTCGGTCTACGGAGGGATAAATCGCCCCTACTCTACTTGTCTTTTGCCTTTAGCTACTGAGATATCCAATGAGGTGTCTTAAAGAGGAAGTGGGCTGATACGTGGGAAGCAAGTGTGACGTCACTGTTGTGAACACAGCAATTTTATAGTGTAGAGACATTTAATAAGATCCTGTTTACATCGTGATAACTCAAAAACTAAAACCCTTATTCCAGTTCTGTAAGAGGTGTGTTAAATAGCAGCGTTTCGAGATGATGATGATGTGTAATTGGTCTCCTGTAAAAAAAATTAAATTAAAAAAAATTAAAACCAATCAGCGAGGAACTTTTTTTCCTTGAAGATGCAGATGGAGTGAAGGCTATGAAATACTCTATAAACTATGAACTAACTTTTGGAAGATATCCATGATAATACCGCATGGATGCGAAATGCCATCGCTAGTAATATGCAAACATTTGTTTTCACACCCGCTGTACCTTGCTCTTTGCGTGGCAATCTACAAACACAGCATTTTGTTGCAGTGCTCTTGTGTCTTTAGTAAACAATTTTGGCGTGTGGTGCTTAAGCAGCGACTCAGAGCAGAGTAGCAGAGGCATGCCTGCCCAAGGAAAATCCAGGGAGGGGGAATACATGACCAGCTGAGTTACCCTTCCCAAGGGTTTTTACTAAGTTGCTGAACTATAGTCAGCCACGATGTAACTGCGGCTGGAGGAGCACGCCGATTGTTTTGTTGAGATGCCTAACATCATCAAGGTTGAGGATCAGAGGGGAATGCGGGACAACACGATAGGGGAATGTGCAGTTGCAGAATAAAAGTAATACTACATTTGCAGGCCTCAGCCTCTGTAGTAAATGCAACTTGGAATTGCGGGTGTTTTCTTTACCTGCCATTCCGATGCCACACCCACTTGTTCCGTAACTGTGTAGTTCTTATTCCTGCTGCACGCACTCATATCGTGGCCGCCTAGTATATTTCAAAATTCAAAATAGCAAAGAATAAATATATTCGAAGTGGTTAACTACACATAGAAACATTTCTTTAATCTAAATATATGCTTTAACGAGATCTATGAGTACACTTTTTGTGTAGTAAGATTTTCTCTCTTTTAGGGTTCACCAGTTATACAAAAGTCGTTAAGAATATGTTGGACTTCAGTCCTAAACTTCGTATTTTTACTTTCTCTACTACGTATAGTAAGTAGGGGAAGTATTGTATTCCACCCAAAAAATTCGATCCCCCACCTCAGATTACCCTTTACATGGAACATTTTTGAAAATTTTAATTTTCTCAAAAATGGCTCTAACGATTTTGATTAAAATATCATGATTAAGATATTTTCTTCACAAATGGAAATGTGTATCTTGAATTTTCTGGGAATTTCTACAAAACGCCTTTTGCATAACTGGTAAACCATAAGAGATAGACCAAATTTTACTACACAAAAAATGTAGATCGCGTTAAAATACACGATTTATGTTAGATACGGTTTTTTTTGAGTTCGAGATATTGCTTGTTATTCCCTTAAATTTTCCAATACTTATACTTTTTCTCAAATGGGAATTCGTTATTCATTTTTTTGTCCTTGTAATGCAAAGAGAATGGAATACTCCACATAGCAACCAGCTCTTAAAATATTTGACTATCGCTTAAAGCCTACCAATTCCCCTTGCATCTACAAGAAAATTAGCAATAAGATTAACATTTCGATATCTCGATTAACATGAAGCATATGGAGAATAAGCGTTTGTAAAACTAGTTTGTACAAGAGTAGAGAAAGTCATGTGAGTGTAACACATCAGATTTTTTTATGTCCTGGATATACAAAGAGAATGGAATGCGCCACATAGCAACCAGCTCTTAAAATATTTGACTATCGCTTAAAGTCTACCATATTCCCCTTGCATCTACAAGAAAATTAGCAATAAGATACTTTCTGAAAATGTTTATCTCAATTAAATTGAAGTAGTTGTAGAATAAGCATTTGTAAAAATAGTTTGTATAAGACTAGCGAAAGTTATGAGAGTGCAACACATCAGATTAGTTTTTCATGCATCAGATAGAGCGAAATTTTTGTGCGGTACCTGATTTTGCGGTGAAAATAGATTTTCATTTGAAGGAAGAATAAAATGTCAAAGTCTGGCATTTTAAATGTTTTTGCTGAACTTCTTCATTAACGCCTCAAATTTTATGACTTCACAAATGTATTTCAGTTTAAATCATACGTCGATGAAAGTATGAAATAGTGTACACAAAAATTGCACTACTAAGTGCATATAAAATAATTTCTTAAACATCACAATGAAAAGTTTGAAGGAATCGGTGCAATTTTCAAAACATTATAAAATTAATGAAGTGAAAGTCTTGGAAAAACGCAACAACTGGTAACATATAATACGACTTGTTTCTATATATTAAAAAAGAGAACTTGAAGAACTTAGTTTCTGCCGCACGTATGGAAAGCCAACTTGAAGTTTATTTGTTGTATTGTTATTTGCCCCACGCTTTGGGCGTCAATTTGAAGAAGATTGTGTTGAAGTTCAACTGTTAGGGAGCCAAACTTGAAGTAGTTGCAATCGCACAAATATTAACTTCGTAATTTGACTGTTTCTTTAAATATTATATATTTATGTTTGCCTCGGCTGCGTCAGTATTATTGTTAAGAGACATGAAGGTCTTAGCAGGGCGTGATGCGGCTGAAGAATGTAGGCTTACACAGATTGTGAGATTCTTTAATTAATTGCTTGCACTTTTTAACACGTAAACTATTTTCGTCTCACACGAATACGTATTACATTTCTCGAGGACGCGTCACGCGTCCGGTTACAAACACTGTCTGCAAGCAACTGCATTGATTTCTACCGCCTAAATTTGTAAATTTCTGTATTTTAAGTCTCCTAATCTAATAGAATACCTTCATTAACTAAAGATTTTTCTGGTTGTTGATTGGCTATTTTTAAACTCTCAAAAATTACATTATTGCTTCCAAGAATCATAAGTAGTATTGTTAAACTTTCTTACTCATTATTGCCTCAAGGTTACCTCATTGTTAGCAACTTTTAACCTATTTTCTCACAACTCCTACATTATTAAATTACATAATACATTCACATAACATAATTGAACCTGTATACAATTATATAAACATTTACAATGACTCTAATATACACTTTTTATATATTGTTCCATACACATACTGAATTTACATATTATATAATTAGACTGAAATCATTTAAGTGTTAAAAATGCTGCCTCAAAATTTATCTCCTTTAATTTGGTTGTGTCGCAGTATTATGTTCATAATATCTTATTTGCTGAGCGCCTGTTATTGTTTTACTATTTTGAATTTTGGGTTCTTTGTCCTCCGGCTAGCTATTATTACTCATTCGAGCAAATATCTCTTGTACAGGGTGTGTAAACGGAAAGGAGTTGTTACTAAAAGATAGCACTGGTAAAAGAATTTGTTTTTATACTTTTATGGCCGTCAGATTTAATTATTTTCACATATTTAATCTTGATACACGCCTGACTGAAACCGTTATATTTTCGAATGTAACTACAATCACTTATTTACCGCGCACTATTAATTCGCGTATTTCACATTTTGTAACTAACTTTACGACGCGGGAGATTCTATAGAATTGCGTAATGTGTACTTCGTGAATGCGTCCTTTGAACTCCTAACGTGTAACTCGCGAGAGAAATTTCTTAGAACTGCGCGACGTTTACCTTGTGAATGATTCTGTAGAACTGCCCGATACTTCCAGCAATCCAGCAATCGAGAACAGGTCGCCCAGGTTCACCTGGGCGGAATATAATCGCCACAGTACCTAGCCGCGTATGCGGCTTTACCTGTGCGATAAAGGAGGTTTAAAAGAATATACACAAGCTTTAGATTTATGTCTGTCTTGGGCGGGGTTTAGCTTTCTGCACTACCATTTGGCTGGGTCTCGGCGTTTCCTCATGGGCGGACTAGCGACCATGCGGTGACCAAGCCCAATGCTGCTTAACTTGGGCGACCGCTTGTGTGGTCGTCAAGTTAAGCAGGCCGGCATGGCAGCAAAGCAAGATGGGAATAAGGTAATGGGATGGGGGTACGCAAGTTGGCGGCAGGGCGGGTCGCTGGTAGATGGTCACTCATCCAGCCAGCGACCGGGCCCAATGCTGCTTAACTTGGGGAAGTTTGTGAGATGAGGGATTGGTAGACCTCAGCCTCGGGGGCCCAAGCCGTCTTTCGGCAACCGGTAGCTCTTCCTCCGCCGTGGCGCCTTATGGTCATAGCGGCCCAAAGAGTTAACCAGCTGGTTGGGGTGGTAGGTAAGTTTCGCGTACATGGTGCGGGTTCTCTCCCGCACCACGTCCACGATGTATGGGAGACCGGAATGGGTATGCAGGATATGTGATGGGAATCTACGCCCAGTATCGTAGATCATCCGAAGCGCCCTGTTCTGGACGGTTTGCAGTCTGCGGATGGTGGTCGCTGCCGCCGATCCCCAGACCTCGCAGCCGTAAAGAATCAGGGGCGGGATAATCGCCTGATATAGGCGTAGTTTGAGGCGTATGGGCATTGTGGAGCGGAATACAGGGTACAGCTGCCTGAGCGCGGAGTGGCCGAGGCCGACCTTTGCCCTGACATGTGGCGCGAAAGTGAGGCCGCGGTCGAGCGTGACTCCGAGGTATTTGGCTGAGGTAACCCAGGGGATTCTCCTCCGCCGCAACCTCAGAGGCCGCTCGGGCCGCCACCGACGGACCTTCGCCAGGAGAAGCGCAGAGCTCTTCCCCGGGCTGATGGCCATCCTCCACTTTTCGCTCCACCTGCCAATGGCTCGGAGCTGTCGCTGTAGTGGAGGGAAACAGAATCGGGCATTCTTGTTCTGTGCCATTATGAGGACGTCATCGGCATATTGGCACGTAACAGTCCTGGGTTCCGTGGGGAAGTCCGACATGTAGGCCGCGAAGAGAAGCGGGGACAGTACACTGCCTTCCGGGACTCCAGCGGCTATGGGTCTGACTGAGGAAACCTTCCCCTCCACTCTCACCCTGAATGTGCGATCCCGAAGAAAACTGCTGATCAGGGCAAGATAGGCGGGAGGGATGTCTAACTCTTTGAGTTTGTATAAAAGGCCTTGATGCCACGTCGTGGCAAAAGCCTTCTCTACGTCCAGCAGCACTGCTATGGTCTTGAAGTTCTCCTGGAAGCCCAGGGAGGCCTTCTCGGCCAGTCGCAGCAGCTGCAGGGTGGTGGAGTGCCCATGGCGGAAACCAAACTGATGGTCCGGAAGGAGTTGCCTTTCCTCAAATAGAGGTGTGAGGCGGGCTAGGAGCAACCGCTCAAAGACTTTTGAGACGGTTGGGAGCAAGCTGATGGAGCGGTAACTGCATGGAAAGACCGGATCCTTGCCGGGCTTTAAAATGCATACCACCCGCGCCTCCTTCCAACTAGTTGGAAAGTGACGGAGGTGAAGGCATGCATTGAAAATCCGCGTCAGATGGATGACGGCCTTCTTGGGAAGGTGCTGGAGCATGGGCGCCGTGACGCCGTCATGTCCAGGGGATTTATTCGGATTGAGTTTTCGGATTTCGGAAGCCACCTGTTTAGGGGTGACTATGGGAAGATGGACCTCCTCGTGGCGCGGTTGTGGTTCCTCATAGAGGTAGTCCACAGTCGCTTCCACGAGCTCAGTAAAGTCTTCGTCCTGGGGGTCCTCCATCGGTTCGAATTGGAGTTCTAAATGGTCTGCAAACACTGTGGCTTTCTCGCGGGGCTCGAAGGCGAGTCTCCCGCGAGTGCCGTGCAGGGGATGCTGGTACTGCGTCTTATCCTTCCTCAAGGATTTGATTATCCGCCATGGTTTCTTTTCCTGTAGGTTTACGGTCTCCATTGTTCTTTCCCAGGCCACCTTCCTGTGCACTCGGAGCAGTCGCCTTGCCAGGGTTTTGAACCGCTGGTATACTGCCCCTATCCTGGGATGGCGGAAACGCTGCCATAGCTTCCGTACAGTTGCCTTGGCTTTTAGCAGCTGCCGGAGTTCATTAGGGATGGTTCTCGGGTTGGGGATGTCAGACGGGATGCGGTGGGTATGTGCACGTACCGCATTCAGGATCTGTTGGGAGAAGTCTGCCGCCGCCGCTTCCAGCGCGTCGATGGAATCGATGCGTGGACGCGGGTTGACAGACCGGTTCAGTTCATGGACGGCTGCATTCCAGTCGACCTCGTTTACCCAGTCTGGGCTGACCAGTGCTGGCATTGAAACGTTGGAATCCACCAGGACAGGGTCATGGTCGGAATCCAGCTCGTTTACCGCCGAGAGCTCTAGATGGAAAGGAATGTTTTTGGTGATCATGATGTCGAGAATATCCGGCCTGCCGCGGGCCGGATAAAACGTAGGCCCTCTCGGTCCGTGCGCGATTAGGCTTGGGTCTCCGCTGATGAGGCGGTAGAGTCCGCGGCCTTTCTGGTTAGCCGTGCGGCTGTGCCAGAGCCCGTGCTTCGCGTTGAGGTCTCCTGCAATGCATACCACTGGGTGTAGGTTGAGTAGGGTTCGGTAATCTGCTTCATAGAAGCGATGGTCTGGGGGGTCGTAAACCGCTATCAGCAAAGTGTCTAGCCCGCCAATGGCAAGCCTAATGGCACAGGCTTCCACATGCTGTAGCGGAGGGAGAGGGAAGGGTGTATGCGTGATATGATTCTTTATGAATATAGCTGTACCGCCCCCCGGTCGGCCGACCCGATCTTGCCGATGGGTGACGTAACTTGGCAGCGAAAAGTTAGTACCAGCAATCAAGTGTGTTTCACAGACCATTAGAATATCAATTCCGTAGGAGTTGACAAACTCAAGTACGCTGGGATAATGCCCCCTTATTCCGTTTGCGTTCCAGAACGCAGCTCGTAATGGCCTCCGGACGAGTCTGGCAGCCATTACGAAGCGGAATTAGGGAACAGATGCTCCAGCGTTTCGAGCATGACTTGGTGCTTTTGAATGGGGCTTAACTGCGGGTTAGCGAGTTGCAGCTTGCAGTGTCGTAGCGCAGGTAGGGCCTTTTTGATGAGGTCACCAAACCACAAGGATAGGGCCCGGAATTCTTCCAAATCTGTTTGGGAGATGGTGTCCCCAAAACCTGCCACGGAGGCCGGTGTTGTTGCCGGGAGCGCCGGCGTATCTGGCATGGCAGTGGCCGGTGTCTTGGGCACTGCCGCGGTCGCTGGTGGTTTGGGTGCCGCCACTGTGGGCGGGGCTTGGGGTTGCTCAGTAGCCGGGGCCTGTGATTGGCTCGGCATGGTGTTAGGTGCAGGACCTTTGTTCTGTTTCTTCTTCTTCTTGTTCTTCTTCGAACGTTTTGTTCGTTTTTCTGTTTGCTGTTCCTGCTGTGGCACTTCGTTGGGCGATGTTGTCGCCGTCGTCGCCGCTGTGGTAATGGGCGTCTCTGTTGGACCCTCCTTAGGAGCCAAAGCTCCTCCCGCTCCTTGGAGCGTCGTCTCGGCCTTCTTGAGAGCGGCCGCAAAGGAAACTCCCGGTCGGACTGTAGCCGGTGCCGGTGCTCCTTGTCGGCGGCTCTCAATGATCCGCTGCCTCGCCACGCAGCCCTTGTAGACACTGACGTGGTCCTGGCGGCAGTTAGCACATGTCTTCTCCTCGGGTGCCTTTTCGCAATCCCGCAGAAGATGGGGTCCAGCACAGCGCAGGCATGCAAGCTTGCGCTCACACGCCAGGCTGGAGTGATGGAAGCCCATGCATCTGTGGTATTGCACAGGTCCACCTTGGCCGTAAAAGCGTTCAACCTTTACGACCGTGTGGAACAGCACCCGAACAGCGTCAATGGGCTGGTTCTCCTCGCCAGGGACCTTGTCCACAACGACGAGGTAGAGAGGCATGGGAACCTTGACCGGACCTTCCTCGGTAATGATATTCTTTCTTAGCTGTGCCACAGCCGAGACGGAGATGTTGTGCTCCTCTAAGAGCGCTGCCCTGACGTCGTCCGGCTGGCACTCCGAGTCTAAGCCCCTGATCACCCGGCGCTCCACATGTGGGCGTTGCGGCGAGTAGGAATAGAAGGGAATGTGCAGGTCTCGCAGTACCTGCTTGGCTGCCTCGAAATCTTCGGGCGTGAAGGTCTGTATATGGACCTTGTAGGGCTTGCGCTTTGCTTCAAAGCCGCCCGTTATCTTTGCCGCCAGCCGCCGCATGACTCCTATATGATCCCTGAAGGAGTCCGCTATGATTGGCGGTAGCTTGGCCCCCCTTTTGGATGGGGGTTGTACTGTAACCTGTGGTGGTGTCTGCGTGCTCGCGCCCGAGTTAGGTTTGGAACCCGGGGGTGCCCTTTTCCTTCCCTCGACGACAGTGAAGCCGTCGAGGTCGGACTCCTCCTCCTCCGAATCAGGCAGAGGGGTGAAGGAGGGGTGTGAGTGGATTGCTGGTGTTACACCAGTAGCGATCTTCTGAGGGGCCGTAGCCTTCCTCTTAGATCCCTTGGACCTACCTTTGAATGAGACTCCCAGTATGGGAGAGGAGAAGGAGCTGGGTCCTGGTACTTGCCCGTCATTTGGGTCAAGGGTCGGCGCGGTTGCCCTTCGGCTGTCCGCAGAGGACCGGACCTCCGCGAGGGAGGCGCCTGTACGAGCCATATCGGCCCTGGGTGCCGGACCAGAGGTCCTGACCCTTGGCTTTGGTCTTGCGAACCCGCTGTCTCGTGGTCCGTCAGTCAGTGCGTCCAAGTCTTGGAAAAATAGATGACAGTTAGAGAGTAGTACGAAATATGGGATACCTGTTCTCAAGGATTACCGCTGGACCTTTAGCGTGAGACCAGGGACAAGCTAATTTACACTACAATAACTCTGGCATTCACAGTGTTGTGATATAAAATAATGCCTCAGTTGCTAGAATTTTTTAAAGTGAAGAGGAATATTTTTGTCCGCCTTTGTACTAAAATTCGAAAGCCACGTATAAATTATGACAACTTCCTTCACCCCATCCATCAAAATCCGCGTTCCGTAGCGTGGTTATTTCTAACGACCAAAAGTCCAGAATTTGCAACACGGAAATGTTTTGTCTCTCATAACGTTGTTTAAAGTACAGAGGGAAATGAGTTTGTACAGGACGGCCAGTGTAACTCGGTAACGTAATTAGAGTGGGCGTCCGCCAGTCGCTGACTGAATTATTGCCAACTGGTGTACACAGAGAGAAAAACAAATCCCTATAGTAGTGTTACCTTAATGAATTTACTGCACGTTGATCAAGCAAAAGCATTTAATTCCAGAGGACACGCAATGCAAGTCGCTGTTTTGTATAGATTAGCGTTTTGCAAGGATAGTAACTGTATTTGATCGTGGTAGTTCTAAAGACCACCGGCAGAGTTGAGAAAAGGTTATTTCTGAGACACTCTGTAACACTTCACAAACACGAAATACGCAGTATTTTTAGCACAGTCGTATGTGTTGAAAGTGTTATTTATTTTTCGACTTCTATACTTAAATGTGTTCATTTGCTGTTAAAAATCCGCGTTTGCGCGCTGTCCTATTCAGAGCCACTGAAAAACAGTTTATTCAATAGTATGAATTTATATAAACTTTATTTCACTGTTTTCATTCTTTACAATGGAATTCTAATAACCTGTGTTCATATTTTACAATCGTTTAGTAACAAAGACTTTAAAAACACATTGTCAAAAATGCTTTTGCTTTTTTAGTTTCTCTACTACGTATAGTAATTAGGAAAAGTATTGTATTCACCCAAAAATTCGATACCGTGTGTGTGTGTGTGTGTGTGTGTGTGTGTGTGTGTGTGTGTGTGTCAGTGAACAGTATAACTCAGAAATGAACAGTAGGATAAACACCAAACTTGGTATTTAGGTTCAGTTTCTTCCAGAGATGCGAAACGAAGGTTTTCAAGAAAATCCCCCCACCCCAGATTACCCTTTACATGGAACATTTTTCTAAAAATTTTAATTTTCTGAAAAATGGCTCTAACGATTTTGATTAAAATATCATATGTTTAAGATATTTTCATGACAAATAAAATGTATATCTTGAATTTTCTGGGAATGTCTCCAAAGGTATTCTTCATTGTGAACGACTTCTGCATAACTGGTGAACCATAAGAGATAGACAAAATTTTACTACACAAAAAATGTAGATCGTGTTAAAATACACAATTTATGTCATATACATTTTTGTTGTTGAGTGAAGCATTTTCGAGATATTGCTTGTTATTCCCTTAAATTTTCCAATACGTTTTCTCAAATGGGAATTCGTTATTCATTTTTTTATGTCCGGACATACAAAGAGAATGGAATGCGCCACATAGCAACCAGCTCTTAAAATATTTGACTATCGCTTAAAACCTACCAATTCCCCTTGCATCTACAAGAAAATTAGCAATAAGATTAACATCTCGATATCTCGATTAGCATGAAGTATATGGAGAATAAGCGTTTGTTAAAATAGTTTGTACAAGAGTAGAGAAAGTCATGTGAGTGTAACACAGATTTTTTTACTTTCTTTCTTTCCTTTTCGTTTCTTAATTGTGTCATCCTTTAACCGGTTAGATCATGTCGGACAATCAATGAATGAAATGGGTGAAGTGATGTTAAAATGAGCCCAGGATTCATAGTGCTTAAAGCTACCGACATTCATCTCTTCAGGATAAGGTAAAACCCCGGAAAGAACCTCATCCGGATAACTCCACCTAACTGAGATTCGAAATCGGGACCTCTTGAGGTATACACGCTACCCTTACACCACAGAGGCGGGATGGTAAGATTTCTTGTTAACGCGAATAGGTGATGAATCATTATTGGTCTTAGGTCTCGTTCGTGTAAACTCCGTTCCATATAACTTTGCCACGTATCTCTTAACTCTCACGTGCACTAGTCACCTCTCATTAGCTGCTGTCATGGAAAGGTAGTTGTCGATATAAAATAGTTCCTGATTTAACACGATTATTGATAGTAATATATTCGAAGAGAGTTGTCAAATTTACCTTATTATTATTTTATTGTTATTTTTTTAACTGTCAGTTCACTATGTAAACTAATTCAATTTTCCGGCACTTTACTTTCTTCGCGACGTGGTTTCTCCTTCGTTTCATTTTATTCTTGGGGAGTCAAACACAAAACGTCTCTAATCTCTCGCAGACGCAGCACCCACTTCTGCGCAGTATCACAGACACGCTCGTATAACCACCCTTGATTTCGCATCAAAAGTGCACTCCCTAACCCTCGACTTTCGAGCTCGTTCGCTTAAATAACCATTGGAAGTGTATACAGAACATTTTAGAGTGTTCTGGAAGCGATGGAAAGGGAAACTTCCAGAAGATTCTGGTTATCTGGCGATAGCGCCGGGTCCAGTTATCTCTGTGTATCTTTCCAACTGCCTGGAGCCGACCTCCCGATAACCTTGGGCTATAATCACCACGTCACAATATTATATATCAGAGTTAATTCATCTGGAATGCATGTAATTTCTTAACAGAGAGGTAATGGGATCCTTCGGTGTAAACCTGCCTTTCAGGTTGACGAAAGCACGTGAATGTATAATGACAGTCTGTTCATATCGCTCTTATCCGATGCCTTTGCATTACCTACTTATTATCTATTCCAAACCAGAGTGCCTTTCACTGAAAACAAACTCTTTGTATTATCCGCGCGAAAGTAGTTCGCAATCCCCGCCCATAATGGCTGCTTGTTCCCCTCCCACGTGCTTGTTGAACACTATTTAATCTATAAAAAGGCGCCCTGCGTGAGAATCATGGTTCAAAATGCAACCTGAGGTAGCAATCGATTTTATAAGTATGCGGCAATGAACACTTACGTTAATCACAATCCTCGGGCAAAAGTGCAACACCCAAATCCGAATTCTCCGAAGGTAACTCAGCTGACATATCGGAATCGGAACTACTCTCCAAAATAATGACAAGCTTATCCGCAATTCCATAGCATTGTAGCACTTAAAACTTTATCCTCTTCTATGTTGTATTATGTCTGTTTGTATTCCAAGATGAATTATGAAGTAATGTTTGTTTTTAGCCACTTTTTAATTGTTTCCCGCTTCTGTGTTTGACCAGTTTATTCGCACTACACGCACCTTCCTCTGCCATATGAGCTCAAATACCAACTGACTAAATCACAAGATTTGACCTGTGCTGAGCTGTGTATTAGTGTATTATGAAGGACTATTCGCTTATCATATATCCTGTGTTACGCAAAGTGTTTATTCGGTACTCAGATAGCACCTCTGGGAATTCATTGCTGCATTTCTTGTGTATGTATGAGATTGGCAGTCGTTTATACGGTTGGTATTAACAACCAAGATGCTCTCGGCGTTAGCGCAATAGCAGGCGAAAGTCATATTTTGTAATCTCTTAACAGCTAGTATGTATCCATTACCTTTAACGACGAGTTCTTATGATAACCGCAATAAAATGTGTAGTTCTATACCTTTCCTGCTCTAATATTTCATAATACAATACATGTATTAAGGAGCTATTTACTTTGGCGTAAGAGTATATTCTTGGGTTCGTGACAAGCCGAAGCACGTGCTTCTGTTTACATCAGAGGGAACTGTTTGGAATGGACAATAGTGTTTGTCATCACCTTTCAAAGGAGTACAGTTCGGTGCAAAAACAAAACGTTTCCTATAGCGCTTTTTTATTTAATGTTGACAGAATCTCCTTATCAGTTGTCTTCCACATTTACCCAGCGTGCTAATCTCTTATTGGTTTGAACAAATTGAGCAGTGAAAGAGGTGGGAAACGAAGCATTTAACCTGAGTGGGTAAAAGACACTCGTCAGACACTCGCCAGTTCTGTTCATGTCTTATTGGTTTGATGTTAAAAGTCGGGCACTCAAACCCTAAACAATGAACAGTGGTCGATTTCCGGCTCAGGAGCAATAAGACGTTATGTGGAATGGTTGATGAAGTTTTATTGTAAACAAATTCCAATTTATTAAATACGTGATTTGAAAGGAACTAGGGATATGGACAACAAAGCAAAATTATTCCCCTTAATGAGCAAGGTCATATGTAACGCGGTGAGGACTTCGAAGCGATGAAGTATCTCAAAGAATAGCGTCAAAACTATTGGAAGTAATGCCACGAACGGGGTTAGTGGACACACAAACCAGGTGGCGTATTTAAGAATAATGCATAATGGAGTCCTCATGGCACCAAAATAATAAAAATCTGATGTGTTACACTCACATAACTTTCTCTACTCTTGTACAACCTAATTTTACAAACGCCTATTCTCCATATGCTTCATGTTAATCGAGATATCGAGATGTCAATCTTATTGGTAATTTTCTTGTAGATGCAAGGAAAATATGGTAGCTTTTAAGTGATAGTCAAATATTTTAACGCTGGTTGCTATGTGACGCATTCCATTCTCTTTGCATGTCCAGGACATAAAAAAAATGAATAACGCATTTGAGAAAAAGTATAAGTATTGGAAAATTTAAGGAAATAACAAGCAATATCTCGAAAACGGTTCACTCAACAAAAGAAATGCATATGACATAAGTTGTGTATTTTAACGCGATCTACATTTTTTGTGTAGTAAACTTTTGTCTATCTCTTATGGTTTACCAGTTATGCAAAAGTCGTCCACAATGAAGAAGACTTTTGGAGACATTCCCAGAAAATTCGAGATATACATTTCATTTCTCATTACATTATCTTAAACATATAATATTTTCATCAAAATCGTTAGAGCCATTTTTGAGAAAATTAAAATTTTCGAAAAATCTTCCATGTAAAGGGTAGTTTGGGTTGGGGGGAATTTCTTGAAAACCTTCGTGTCGCATCTCTGGACGATAGTGAACCTAAATACCAAGTTTGGTGCTTATCCGACTGTTCGTGTTTGAGTTATGCTGTTCACAGACACACACACACACAGACACACACACACACACACACACACACAGACACACACACACACAGACACACACACACAGACACACACACGGACATGTTTCCAAAAATGCTTTTTTTGGATTCAGGAGGTCTCAAAACATGTATTTCAGGTGAAATCTCGGTATCGAATTTTTGGGTGGAATGCAATACTTCCCCTACTTACTATACGTAGTAGAGAAAGTAAAAAAGATATTATAGCGGGTTACAAAGCAAACTTAAAGGACGCTTGAAAAAAAAGTTTAATGTATAAGTTTTCAGGAGAGATAAAAACTATTTTACTTTGAATAACTCATTTAATTGGTTAACTAATGGGGTAGATATTATTATTAATCCCTTCTGATGAATTATAATATATAAAAAAACAAGCATGGTAAGAAAGTGAGTTGTACGAAATTAACCACGTCAAACGAAAAATCATTACAATAAAGTCCGAAAACACAGAATTTTCACATTACTTGAAATGAGTTGGCAACCTTCTTTTCCTTTTCTTGCAAAACTCGGATAATAACATTTATTTAAGATAATACTAACTCCGAAATATTAACTGTGGTACGGTAGAATCACAATAAAAAATCCAATGCCATAGTGCGGGTTCGAAACACCAATCTTTAGCTTCAGCTACCGCTGCTACGATGTCGATATGACAAGTGTTCATTAAATTCCCCATGTGATTGCAATTTTCCCGGTAAAAAAACAAGGCATCCTTAGCAATAGCCCAATGTCGACTTACATACTTTTTCATTCACCTTCTACCTTTCCAGTCTACGGAAGAACAATAATAAAAAGTGATTGTTTTTCAACGTATCTAAAACTGCCTTGAATCCTAGCCTCTAGTGCACATCCGCCATCGCGAAAAAGGGATACGAAAGCCCCCGATTAACTTGGGTTGCTGGAACTAAGTAAGGAACATGAATGGAGAGCAGCTGCTTTACTAATCTCTTACCAAATTAAAACACAGCTCATTATATCGGCACCACATTAGCCCACCGTTCAAAAGCGTACATTAGCCAGTCAGGGAAAGAGGAACGAAATGAGGTGCGGGAAAAACCAGAAATCCAATGACAACTGTATACGATTTAACATTATTGCCCCAAGAGGTAAAAGGCCGCCGATATGACCATTGTAGTTAAAGAGACGTACACTATGTGATCAAAAGTATCCGGACACCCCACAAACATACGTTTTTCATCTTAGGTGTATTGTGCTGCCACTTATTGCCTGGTACTCATTATCCGTGACCTCAGTAGTCATTAGACATCGTGAAACAACAGAATGGGGCGCTCCGTGGAACTCACGGACTGCGAACGTGGTCACGTGATTGGGTGTCACTTGTATCAGAAGTCTTTACGCGAGATTTCCACACTCCTAAACATCCCTGGGTCCACTGTTTCTGATGTGATAGTGAAGTGGAAACGTGAAGGGACATGTACAGCACAAAAGTGTACAGGCCGATCTCGTCTGTTGACTGACAGAGACCGCCGACATTTGAAGAGGGTCGTAAAGAGTAATAGGTAGACTCTATCCAGACCATCACACAGGAATTTCAGAATGCATCAGGATCCACTCCAAGTACTATGACAGTTAAGAGGTGAGAGACCTTGGATTCCACGGTCGAGTGGCTGCTCATAAGCCACACATCACGCAGGAAAATGCCAAACGTCGTCAAACGATTTAACAGTGGCAGAACATTGTGCGGAGTGACGAATCACGGTACACAATGTGGCGATCCGATGGCAGCGTGTGGGTATGGCGAATGCCCAGTGAACGTCATCTGCCAGCGTGTGTAGTGCCAACAGTGAAATTCGGAGGTGGTGGTGTTATGGTGTGGTCGTGTTTTTCCTGGAGGGGGCTTGCATCCTTTGTTGTTTTGCGTAGCACGATCACGACCTACATTGATAATTTAAGCACCTTCTTGCTTCCCACTGTTGAAGAGCAATTCGGGGATCGCGATCGCATCTTACAACACGATCGAGCACCTGTTCATACTGCACGGGCTGTGGTGGAGTGGTTACACGACAATAACATCCCTGTAATGGACTTGCATGCACAGAGTCCTGACTTGAATCCTATAGAACACCTTTTGGAACGCGGACTTTGTGCCAGGCCTCACCAGCCTACATCGATAGCTCTCCTCAGTTCCGCACTCCGTGAAGAATGGGCTGCCATTCCCCAAGAAACCTTCCAGCACCTGATTGAAAGTATGCCTGCGAGAGTGAACGCTGTCATCAAGGCTAAGGGTGGGCCAACATCATATTGACTTCCAGCATTACCGATGGAGGGTGTCCGGATACTTTTGAGCACGTAGTGTATACGGTACAGTAAATAAATAAAAAACAAAGCATGTGAATTTATGTGTTTGTTAATGAACTTGCCAATTGCTTTAACGGTGTACAAAAGAATAAAAACTGTTGCGGATATTAGTAGATCAGGTACAAAAATACCATTAATCTCAGTTTCGATGAAAGGGAGATTATGTTTGGATTCCATGGTACTAATAATTATTGATTCTGACACAGGCTTATTTCAACACACAATTCTGTAATGCTGTTTTATGCCGGATGTGATTGCTTTATGGAGCCGGTCATCCAGCACGGGATGGAACTGAATTATGCATCAGTTTTAATGGAGCCGTGACCCGAGCAGACGCCCGCGACGTGGGGGGGCATGGGGCGGTAACGAGGAAATGGGCTCACATACACGTGCTGTAACCAAATGTATACTTAATACCATCCTGGACAGTTTGAGAGCTTTGCTGTGTTAGCTCTAGTCTAAGGCTTGCATGTTGACACTGTGCTTGTACATCAGATGTCGGGAGCAGTATTGTAAAGTCCTGACGTTTCAAGCATCAACCACCGAGACGGCTTGCGCTAAAGGGCACGAGTCCTGATTTTCCCTTTCAATCATAATTAGCTCTAAAGGATTTCTGCATAACTTATCAATTAAGAAACAGAATTTTTACACTCAAACTTTGAACGTATCAGCATCTGCATTGTGGTAAACAAGAGTAGCGCGCGGTTTAAACGCTTCTCAGGCGAATGCAGACTTGGTGTGAGTCATGAATAGGGATTTTCCTTTTAATTTTATATACAGTAGACTTGAGATGAACCGGATAGAGTGTAACCGAGGGAGTTGTTGCAAAATAAACGTATATATTGCTACATGTTGGTTAGATGGCCTAAAAGTTCAAAAAAATTAAATTATTTCTGAGTACCCAGCACATACATTGAGGGGATGTATACTTACTTGGCTGCGGAGGACCGAAACCTGGCGCGGAGGTTAAGAGGAAGGCGTGGGTTTTTCACTGCACAAAATCCATAACACAAATCTACTCACACATTCCTAGATTTATTTGCTAATGGATTGGAGTTGGGAGGAGATATCCGCCGATCCAAAGCCCGGCTTACACTCGCGGTCCGTTCCTCACGGAATCCTCAGACAGACGCTATATACCCCACTACTACTCTCCAGCCAAGAGTGACTTAAACAAAATGTGTCTGGTAATAACAATTTAGAACAATAATGCAACCTCCCAAATTATTAATACGCCGCAATATCTTTTTGAATCAGTGCAGTTCTAAAGTACCTTTCAAATGGGAGAGTTTTGCTCTCCAGCAAATCAGACGCTTTTATTAACTATACGTTGCGACTTCATTTCCCTCATTCTTTTAGTATTTCCCTCACACTCGCACACTGTCTAAATATTCTAATTAGTACAATTTCTAAATCTAGCGAGAATCAGCTGTAAACGGCCGCCAACTCTGTCCTTTCCTGTGCAGAATAAACGTAACTTGTAAACCGTAAAAGACAGAGAAAAGCTTACTACATAAAAAAACTGATGTGTTACACTCACATGACTTTCTCTACTCTTGTACAAACTATTTTTACAAACGCTTATTCTCCATATGCTTCATGTTAATCGAGATATCGAGATGTTAAACTTATTGCTAATTTTCTTGTAGATGCAAGGGGAATATGGTAGACTTTAAGCGATAGTCAAATGTTTTAAGAACTGGTTGCTATGTGGAGCATTCCATTCTCTTTGCATTACCAGGACATTTAAAAAATGAATAACGAATTCCCATTTCAGAAAAGTATAACAATTGGAAATTTTAAGGGAATAACAAGCAATATCTTGAAAATGGTTCACTCAACAACAAAAAATATACATTACATAAATTGTGTGTTTTAACGCGATCTACTTTTTTGTGTAGTAAAATTTTGTCTATCTCTTATGGTTTACCAGTTATGCAAAAGTCGTTCACAATGAAGAATACTTTTGGAGACATTCCCAGAAAATTCAAGATATGCATTTTATTTGTCGTGAAAATATCTTAAACATATGATATTTTAATCAAAATCGTTAGAGCCATTTTTGAGAAAATTAAAATTTTCGAAAAATGTTCCATGTAAAGGATAATCTGGGGTGGGGGGATTTTCTTGAAAACCTTCGTGTCCCATCTCTGGAAGATACTGAACCTAACTACCAAGTTTGGTGTTTATCCGACTGTTCGTTTCTGAGTTATGCTGTTCACAGACAGACACATACACACACACACGGACATGTTTCCAAAAAATACTTATTTTGGATTCAACAATGTGAATCTCGTTAAAACACCGTATTTGTATCAAAATGTTTCGTGACGTCAACCATTTCGGAGATATTCTTTGTTATTGGTTTGAGCTTTACTGTACTTTTTTCAAGTCTAAGTCGCGTTTTTCCTCCTGGTGATGCAAAGAGCATGAAATTTCAAAGCCATCGCATAAAGACCAGACTTTTGAAAACCTGACTCGCTTTTGCATACTCACTTTGTCTTTATACCTACAACTAAATGTGTAGTGAACGTTTTTCTCAAGGTAAACGAATAAGCTGTTGTAAGAATAGTTCTAGATGAATGAGTAGAGAAGCTCATATCAATGCAACATATATTTTTACTTTCTCTACTACGTACAGTAAGTAGGGGAAGCATTGCATTCCACCAAAAAATTCGATATCGAGATTTCACCAGAAATACATGTTTTGAGCCCCGCTGAATCCAAAAAGGCATTTCTAGAAAAAGGTCCGCGTGTGGTCTGTGCGTGTACAGCATAACTTAAAAACGAAAACTCGGATAAATACCAAACTTGATATTTGAGTTTAGTATCTTTCAAAGATGGGACACGAAAATTTTCAAAAAAGTCCCCCCACCCCAGACTACCCTTTACTTGGAACATTTTTCGATAATTTTGTTTTTCTCAAAAATGGCTGTAACGAGTTTGATTAAAATATCGCATGTTTAAGATACTTTCATAGCAAATGAAATGTATATCTTGAATTTTCCAGCAATGTCTCCAAAAGTCTTCATTCCAAACAAATTTTGCATAACTGGTAAACCGTAAAAGATAGACATAATTCTACTACACAAGAAGTGTTGATCTCGTTAAAACACACAATTTATGTCATATACAGTTCTTTTGTTGAATGAACCATTTTCGAGATATTCCTTGTTATTTGTTTGAATTTTCCAATACTGTTATTTTTTCTCAAATGGGAATTCGTTATTCATTTTTTATGTCCTGGACATACAAAGAGAATGGAATGCTTCACATAGCAACCAACTCTTAAAATATTTGACTATCGCTTAAAGCCTACCATATTTCCCTTGCATCTACAAGTAAATCAGCAATAAGACACTTTCTGCAAATTTTTATCTCGATTAACATGAAGTAGATGGAGAATAAGCTTTTTTAAAAATAGTTTTTTAGTAATAATAATAATTTATTTATTTGAGCCTTTAAGTATAAAATACAATTGGCTAGGTGATAAAACTTTAAATAAAACATTCAACATTCATAAAATGGAAACTTATCGTTAGAACTTAGAAATAGTATTAAGACAATCTTGCATATTGTAAAATGGATTAACTTTTTGTCTTGAGCTTACATAATTCTTGAAATGTTTTAATTTTAAAATTCTTACCCTCTCAGGAAGCAATATTTTATATATATTGATTGCATTAAATACATGAGAGTTATGTATTTTACTTAATCTAGAGAATGGCATATGTATATTGGAATTGTACCTTGTATTGTGAGTGTGTAAATTGCTTCTGAGATCATTGCTTGCAATACTTTTCTTTAAAAACATTAATATATCAAGAACATATAAATTATACACTGAATTCCTTCACATATAAACAAGGGCCTACAGGCGGCACCAGGAAAGCTTCTAGTAATTATTCTTAATGCCTTTTTACTTTCTCTACTACGTATAGTAAGTAGGGGAAGTATTGCATTCGACCCAAAAATTCGATACCGAGATTTCACCGGAAATACATGTTTTGAGACTCCCTGAATCCAAAAAAAGCATTTTTGGAAACATGTCCGTGTGTGTGTCTGTGTGTCTGTGTGTGTGTGTGTCTGTGTGTGTGTCTGTGTGTCTGTGAACAGCATAACTCAAAAACTAACAGTCGGATAAACACCAAACTTGGTATTTAGGTTCAGTATCTTCCAGAGATGCGACACGAAGGTTTTCAAGAAAATCCCCCCACCCCAGACTACCCTTTACATGGAACATTTTTCGAAAATTTTAATTTTCTCAAAAATGGCTCTAACGATTTTGATTAAAATATCATATGTTTAAGGTATTTTCATGACAAATGAAATGTATATCTCGAATTTTCCGGGAATGTCTCCAAAAGTGTTCTTCATTCTGAACGACTTTTGCATAACTGGTAAACCATAAGAGATAGACAAAATTTTACTGCACAAAAAATGTAGATCGCGTTACAATACACAATTTATGTCATATACATTTTTGTTGTTGAGTGAACCGTTTTCGAGATATTGCTTGTTATTCCCTTAAATTTTCCAATACTTATACTTTTTCTCAAATTCGTTACTCATTTTTACTTTCTCTACTACGTATAGTAAGTAGGGGAAGTATTGCATTCCACCCAAAAATTCGATACCGAGATTTCACCGGAAATACATGTTTTGAGACCTCCTGAATCCAAAAAAAGCATTTTTGGAAACATGTCCGTGTGTGTGTCTGTGTGTGTGTGTGTGTCTGTGTGTGTGTCTGTGTGTGTGTGTCTGTGAACAGCATAACTCAAAAACGAACAGTCGGAGACGCACCAAACTTGGTATTTAGGTTCAGTATCTTCCAGAGATGCGACACGAAGGTTTTCAAGAAAATCCCCCCACCCCAGACTACCCTTTACATGGAAGATTTTTCGAAAATTTTAATTTTCTCAAAAATGGCTCTAACGATTTTGATGAAAATATCATATGTTTAAGATAATGTCATGAGAAATGAAATGTATATCTCGAATTTTCTGGGAATGTCTCCAAAAGTATTCTTTATTGTGAACGACTTTTGCATAACTGGTAAACCGTAAGAGATAGACAGAATTTTACTTCACAAAAAATGTAGATCACGTTAAAATACACAACTTATGTCATATACATTTTTTTTGTTGAGTGAACCGTTTTCGAGATATTGCTTGTGATTTTCTTAAATTTTTCAATACTTATACTTTTTCTCAAATTCGTTATTCATTTTTTTTATGTCCTGGACATGCAAAGAGAATGAAATGCGCCACATAGCAACCAGCGTTAAAATATTTGACTATCGCTTAAAAGCTACCATATTCCCCTTGCATCTACAAGAAAATTACCAATAAGATTGACATCTCGATATCTCGATTAACATGAAGCATATGGAGAATAGGCGTTTGTAAAATTAGATTGTACAAGAGTAGAGAAAGTCATGTGAGTGTAACACATCAGATTTTTTTATGTCCTGGACATGCAAAGAGAATGGAATGCGCCACATAGCAACCAGCGTTAAAATATTTGACTATCGCTTAAAAGCTACCATATTCCCGTTGCATCTACAAGAAAATTACCAATAAGATTGACATCTCGATTAACATGAAGCATATGGAGAATGGGCGTTTGTAAAATTAGGTTGTACAAGAGTAGAGAAAGTTATGTGAGTGTAACACATCAGATTTTTTGTACTAGTAGTACGTCCTTTAAGCCAGCACTATTGCCATACAATATAAACCCATTGTTTATATAAGAGTAAAGAAAGTCATATAACTCTAACGTGTCAGATTTTTATAATTTTTGTCCCATAAACCATGTAAAGGTAGTTTGGGATAGGGAATTTTCTTAAAAATCTTCATGTCACATCTTTCGAAGATACTGAACCTGATAAGTTATACAATGGAGGGAGACACCACGCTCACTGCGACCTAAATAGATCTGCTATGGTTGCCATACCCCAGGAAGAAGGGATGAAGTGAAAGAATCACCGGAGGCTATAAGCCGCAAGCAGACAAGTCACAAAGACGCGCACAAGTCCCTAACAGTTCTAGACTCGAATATCCGCCTCACTGCTGGAGTTTTCTAGAGAGGGTGAGGAACAACCCGTTGACCAAGCAGCCCCCTAGTGTCCACGGGGAGTAAGTAAGCAAGCATCCGCGCCATCTGTCCGACACCACCATATGCCAGAAACCTAGAAGCACATCTGAAAGATGAGATGTAAACAGAATGAAAGGGAAATGATGGAAAGGAAGTCGCGGTAGATGGGAAAACATAAGAGCATTCGCCTACCGACCAGGGAAAACCATGAAAAACCTAAGGTCAGAGTGGGCAGTCAACGGGAATCGAACCTGAACCTCCCGAATGCGAGTCTCTCACGTACCACGGAGACATCTCGCTCGGTTACTGAACCTAAATACCAAGTTTGGTGTTTATTTGACATACACACACCTTTCTCTACAAATGCTTTCTCTGGATTCAGTGGATCTCAAAACAGTACTTCGTCTACTTATATACGTAGTAAAGGGGGAAAAAAGCAGTAATAGGCACACACTAAAAAATTAGTATATATTACTCCAGAAACCATGAAACATATATATATATATATATATATATATATATATATATACGCACACACAGGGTTATTCAAAAGAAGGAACAGAGTTTAAATATTCATTTCTAATGAACGAAAATAGATAATGACACAACGACACATCATTAAAAGAGGAAAGTTCAAAGTTTTGAGCCTCACCTTTCAGTGCTACAGCGACACTGTGTTTGTTTACGAGAAAATGGCGACACCACAGGAAAGTCGTTTTGTGTGCTGCATTATGCAAAGAGTGAATTCATTTTTCATTGCAGCGTGCATTTCGTTGTAAGTTCAACAACGAACCGCCTCGTCATAAAAACTTGCGTATGGAAACGGAAAGCACTGGTCGTCCTCGTATAACAAATGGTGCTCATTTTGAACACATAAAATAAAATTTTGAACTTTTCCTATTCAGTGATGTATCGCATTGCCGTTCATTAGAAATAAATATTTAAAAAAGTTCCTTCTTTTTGAATAACCCTGTGTATAAAGCCTACTAAATAGGCAAATGTGGGACTCTACCAATAACTCAGTTTTGACGCAGGTCAAGACAACATCCGCATTTCCTGTACCACGCAGACAATGTCATAATGACCTAACAGGAGCTGTGCACCACGTTGTAAAGCAGATATACCGGTTTTGCACACATTCCGAATGAAACTGGAAGTTTTTCTTTCCAGCAGAGCCACAACAAGTTGCACATCCTGGTCCAGCAGCTGTGTCCTGATTTATAACCCCCATCAGCATCCGGTCTCCACGAACTGTTCCAGTTTCCGTGACGTCTTAAAAGTTCCAAACTATCAAACAATTCCTCAGCTCGCCAACATGCAACGTATCACAAATACCTGTGTTTATGCTGCAGACTGGTTCATGTATTAAAATTAGTACACAGAAAATTATAAATTAATTTATACATGGGTTTAACTGCTATAAAAGTAGAACATCATTAGATAATTTACAAATTAATATTTGTTCCATGTTCTTGTTTGAGGAATCTGAAAAAAGAAATTTAAAAAATTGTTTTTGAGGCAGGTCTTTCAAAGCTATTGAGTTCTCAAGAGTATACAAAATTCATGAATGAGGAAGATTTCACACGACACATACCTATAGTTCTAGTTGAAAAAATCTGATGTGTTACACTCACATGACTTATTGCTAATTAGCTTGTAGATGCAAGGGGAATTGTTAGGCTTTAAGCGATAGTCAAATATTTTAAGAGCTGGTTGCTATGTGGAGTATTCCATTCTCTTTGCATTACCAGGACAAAAAAAGCAATATCTCGAAAATGGTTCACACAACAAAAAAATGTATGACATAAATTGTGTATTTTAACGCGATCTACATTTTTTGTGTAGTAAAATTTTGTCTATCTCTTATGGTTTACCAGTTATACAAAAGTCGTTCACAATGAAGAATACTTTTGGAGACATTCCCAGAGAATTCGAGATTAGAGCCATTTTAGAGAAAATTAAAATTTTCGAAAAATGTACCATGTAAAGGGTAATCTGGGGTGGGGGGATTTTCTTGAAAACCTTCGTGTCGCATCTCTGGAAGATACTGAACCTAAATACCAGGTTTGGTGTTTATCCGATGTTCGTTTCTGGGTTATGGTGTTCAAACACACACAGACACAGACACACACAAGGACATGTTTCCAAGAATGCTTTTTTTTGGATTCAGGGGGTCTCAAAACATGTATTTCCGGTGAAATCTCGATATCGAATTTTTGGGTGGAATACAATACTTCCGCTACTTACTATACGTAGTAGAGAAAGTAAAAAGGGTGGTTTTATGCCCAAGCACTGCGACCTTAAAGATCTATTGCGCATCCCCCCTTTCGTCAGTTAAGTAGTCTGTTGCTCGATATGAACTGCTAACTGAGGCTTTCGATAGTTCATCTATCTTTGGAAAGTGATTGCCAAAAATACTTGCTCTTTGATTCGCAAGAGCAGGGCAATCACATAGCAGATGAGTAACAATCTCATTTGTTTCTCGGCATCCACTACAGATAGGGTTGTTAAACAATCCCATTCTGTATAGATTAAACTTTAGGGCACAGTGTCCTGTAATGAATCCTGTTGCCCATACAAGCCTTCTTCTACTAAGACCGCGCAGGTACTTTGCCCTGCTGTTATCCAGGTCTGTAATAAACAACTTGGAATGTCTGCAACCCTCAATGGAGTTCCAGTAGTTCTTGTGTTCTGCTTGAGCCCAGCACCTAATAGCCTGTTTCACTGGTCTGTAGGACACTCCCAGTACAGGCTCCGGACCAAAAAAAATGGATTTCACTGCCAATCTTAGCTGCTTCATCTGCTTTCTCATTGTCTGGTATACCTGTGTGTCCTGGCACCCACATAAGTTGAACCTTATTGTGTTCAGCCAGTGCCATTAAGGATTCCCGGCATTCTGAGACGAGTTTTGATTTTATTGATGGTGATTCAAGTGTTTTAAGAGCAGCTTGACTGTCTGAGAGGATAAGAACACTTCTGTTCTTATATCTTCTTCTAAAGTTTTCCATGACACTGGCTAGGATTATAGTTATACCTGCTCCCCTGACAATATCCACCTCTCCACCCTCAGGCAGCCCTTTCCAAACTAACCATTAGATAAGAATGTAATTTTTCCCCAAGAATGCAAGTAAGGGATGTATTTCTCAGTATTCAGTGAAATTTCAAATGTTTGAAAAGGCATCCTCATATACCGAGGTAACATCGTGGGTTCGATTCCCGCTCCGACCTTCCTGACGAATGGGTTTTTTCGGGGGTTGCTGGGAAGGTTCATTATATTCCCAGAATTTCCTGTTCATTCCATCGCCATTCTCATTTCACTTCACTTTTCATCTTCTTGGTCTGTTTCAGGGTTGTAAGTGTCGGCAGGAGTATCGGCGTTGCATGGTAGGGGAAAAGGATGCTCTCTGTAACCCTTCGTTCCCCCGAAATCGTGGTGGTCGCCGCCGAGTCCCGGTCCCCCCTCCCCCCAGTGGGATGTGCAAGTGTTTGTTGCTGTTGTTCACCAATGCCACTGGGGATTAATTGATCTGCATCATTTTCCCTCTGGCTTTGCAATATAAAGTCTGTAAGTTTGTTCAGGATGACATCTTCTTAACAGAGAGTGCACTTGGGAGTAGGTAGGCATCCTATCTTGTTGACATGTTCTGCGAGGTAATCGTGGCCAGTTGCCATCCTAAATAAGGCCACTGCAGTTTTCCTTGGCATTTTTTGTATATCAACTCTTTCTTTAATATTCTTATAATGTTTATCTTTTAATTTATCTTCTTCATTAAGTTTCTGCTGTATTTTTAAATGTTATTTAATATTATTTAATTGTTTATTTATTTTATTTGTTGTATTGCACCTTTCTTTTCTATTTGATCCGCATGTTCATTGCCCAAAGACCGACATGAGCTGGGATCCATTGTAGAGTGACATGATTTTTAGCTTGAACTGCTTTAATTAGGCTTCTTATTTCTTTAATATTTCTTGTTGTTTTATTATTGTAATTTACTATCCCATATATGGCTGATTTTGAGTCTGATAAGATGACTATTTTTGTTTTATGTATGGTCTATATAAAATGTTCTGTAATGCTGCTTTATAGCTGTTAATTTTCCATCATAGTGGTTTGACGTTTCATCTAATGTTAGATACTATGCAAAATGTTTACAGTATACTCCTGCACCAGCGTTTTTTTTATTGATGATGGATCCATCTCTATATATTCGGAGGCATTCTTTTTCTGGATATCTTTCATTTTTCGTAGCTATTGCTATGGCTCTGATTTCATCTGGTATATTGTTTTGTATTGTATATATCAGGTCCTTCTGATATTGTATATCCGTGTATTCTATTGGTCTCGTTACCTCTGTGCGTGGATGTGCAAGTGTGTGTGCTATAAAAAAGCTATTTGAAATAAACTTTTGTGTTTTAAAGAGATCTACAAATGTTGTGTAGTACGTTTTCCTCTGTGGCTTAATGTTTACCAGTTGTACAAGATTATACAAAATTCCTTACGAATGAAAAGGGCTTCATAATCCATTCCAGGAAAATTGAAGGTATACATTTAAGATATCTTTAATATATAATTTTTAAATCAAAATCGTTACCCATTTTTCAGAAAATAAAAAAATTCTAAAAATTTTCGATGTAAAGTTTGGGGTGGAGGGATTTTCTTGAAAGTCTTCGTGTCGTATCTATGGAAGGTACTGAACTTAAAATACCATTGCGTTGATATTGTAATGAAAAGAAGCTAGAAACAGTGATGTGTATTGAATTTATTTAGAGGTGAGTCGGAATTGTTACACTAACATCACTTAAGTTTACTCACTTAACATGTTTCGGGAAACGGTTGTTCCCATCCTCAGAAGCTAATCCGACTGGCCCGTGTTGTTGGTGTTTCCGTTTTTTTTGGACTGGATCCTGTGGTGGCATCTTGTGGTGGAGAAATGTACTTCCAGAGAGGATTTGGTGGCGGCAAATCAAAATTCATTAGATGTGTGAATTGAATGCAATAATGTTACACTAACATCACTTAAGTTTACTCACTTAACACTCTACTAATTACATAAAAAATAAGAGTTTCAATCCAACCACACACAAACATGCAGTACTAAACAGCCTAACACATAGACTGGTATATACCCCCTTAAATAAAGAAGAATACCAGTTAGAATACCAGCATATAGTAGACACAGCAATACATAATGGGTACAACAAAACAACTATTGACAAAAAAATTGCAAAATTCAAACGACAGATGCACATCAGAAACACAACAAATCTCAGCCAGCAAGATAAAGAGCTAAAGTTCAAGAAATTCACATACCACCCAGGAACATTTCACAAATTTAAGAAGATTTTCATGAAACATAACATCAGCCTAGCTCCACAGAACAAATTTAACATAGAGAAATTACTTTGTAACAAGTTAAAAGACTCCATTCCACAAGACAAAAAAGCTGGAATCTATAAAATCAATTGTTCAGATTGCAATAAAGTATATATAGGTAAGACAAAAAGGAACCTAGAAACTAGGCTAAAGGAGCACATGAGATGTATTAAATACAAACAAATGGACAAATCTGCAGTTTCACACCATTTTTGGATCACTAATCACAACATCAAACCCAATATTACATTAGTCAAACCAGCCAAATTTGCAGCCGAATTAGATGCATGGGAGAAGATCACCATTCTAAAACACAACACACATCTAATGAATTTTGATTTGCCGCCACCAAATCCTCTCTGGAAGTACATTTCTCCACCACAAGATGCCACCACAGGATCCAGTCCAAAAAACGGAAACACCAACAACACGGGCCAGTCGAATTAACTTCTGAGGATGGGAACAACCGTTTCCCGAAACATGTTAAGTGAGTAAACTTAAGTGATGTTAGTGTAACAATTCCGACTCACCTTTAATTAAAATACCATGTTTGCTATTTATCCGAGTTTTCGTTTTTTAGTTATGCTGAGGACAAACACACACATACACACGGACCTTTTTCTAAAAATGCACTTATTTCTATTCAGGATGTCTCAAAACATATATTTACGGTAAAAACTCGTATCGAATTTGTGGTTGGAAAGCAATACCTTCTCTATATAGGGGAAAGGTCCCTAATTTGAACCGCTCCGATATTTTCCAAACTGTTCGACAGATGGCACCATAATCCTAGCAGAAGCGTAGCGTGTACAGCTATGAATGCTTGGAGCTGTTGACTTTGCATTCTGAGCTGTGGTTTCAGTTGTATGAAGTGTTGTGTGTTTTTGGTGCTTCAGAAGTAATATTTGACTCATCTAGCTAAGCTTATAGGACCAATTAGATACGTTTGAGATGATCTATATATATTTTACATGTTATAAAGTGTTTATTTAGCAACAATATTCATGCATACGTTTTTCAAGCAGCGTCCCTCCTTGTCAGCTTCCAAAATGGCGTGGCTCGTTAATTGAACCACTGTTTGAACCCTATATTGAACTGGCCCAATTTAGGAAACCTATTGAAGTTCTAGGATTGTTCAACTGCGAATAGTATATCGTGTGAATAAATATCCACATAATATGCCAAGTTAAAAAAAATCTGATGTGTTACACTCACATGACTTTCTGTACTCTTGTACAAACTATTTATACAAACGCTTATTCTCCATATGCTTCATGTTAATCGAGATAAACATTTGCAGACTCTATCTTATTGCTAATTTTCTTGTAGATGTAAGAGGAATATATATTTACAAGGGCAATATAGAAAAACAGTAGCCTTTAAGCATATACATATCTCTTATTAGCTGGTTTGTAGGTGCAGCACCATTCGCTTTGCCACAGATTAATATTCTTTGCATATCGAAGACAAAAAAATCAATAACGAATTCCCATTTGAGAAAAGTATTGAAAAGTTTAAGGGAATAACAAGTAATATCTCGAAAATGGTTCACTAAACAAAAAAAATGTATATGACATAAATTGTGTATTTTAACGCGATCTATATTTTTTGTGTAGTAAAATTTTGTCTATCTCTTATGGTTTACCAGTTATGCAAAAGTCGTTCACAATAAAGAATACTTTTGGAGACATCCCAGGAAATTCAAGATATACATTTTATTTGTCATTAAAATATCTTAAACATATGATATTTTAATCAAAATCGTTACAGCCATTTTTGAGAAAATTAAAATTTTCGAAAAATGTTCCATGTAAAGGGTACTCTGGGGTGGGGGGATTTTCTTGAAAACCTTCGTGTCGCATCCTTGGAAGATACTGAACCCAAATACCAAGTTTGGTGTTTATCCGACTGTTCGTTTCTGAGTTATGCTTTTCACAGACACACAGACACACACACACACACACACACACACACACACAGACATACACACACGGACATGTTTCTAAAAATGCTTTTTTTGGATTCAGGGAGTCTCAAAACATGTATTTCCGGTGAAATCTCGGTATCGAATTTTTGGGTGGAATACAATACTTCCCCTACTTACTATACGTAGTAGAGAAAGTAATATGTTAAAACAGTGGATGACATGAATATGTAAATTGTCTGAAATGATGGACATGATCCAGTGTGTGAGTTGTAGGATATGGCTTCACCAAAAGTGTGCAAAAGTTAGTGACAAGAAGAAAGTGTTTTATTTTGAAGATTGTGTATAATTGGACTCTTCTGAATGAGAGTAAAAACTCTATATTTGCAAATAATACCTATTCCAAAAACCAAGTGATTGTCATTATATAAAAATTCAAAATGTGCAAGGAAATTGCTATTCTAATTACAATTTTAGACTGTACTTTTGTTGCTGATAGCATATTTGTTTTGAATGTACAATAAAATATGTGTATTTTGTATTAATAAAAATAGGTTCATTTTAAGACACGGGTGGTTCAATTTAAGTACCACGTTCCTAATTTGAACCGATTTACACCATCTCGCGTTTTAAATGTTATTTACTTGATAATTGTATTAATTTTAAATTGTATTGAGGATATTTGTAGCGCAAGAATTTGTCATTTTAACGCTTGTGTTTCTGAAAATTTTGATTTGAAAATATAATTATTATTTAATAATTAGGCTAAGTGGTTCAATACAACCTTTCCCTTACTATTCTATGTACTGTTAGTGAAAGTTCATTTTAAACCATATTTATTTAGAGAGTTAACGTGTCCTGTGTGCGTAATGCTGTGTTTTAGGGAAACCACACATACATTTGAATGTGAGTGTACATTAACAGATAAGATCATTCTGTTAGAATGTGCTAATTGTTTTCGGGAATACCAGAGGGAGCTCATTTGAATGCTGGAAATGCAGAGACAAAAGCGAATGAAACTGGGATTTTAATTAGCGCATACAACACGGGGCAACAGTAAGCAGCAGAGGTCCATGATTTGTGTTCTTTCTTTTCACCAACATTACACGGAAGAATTGGAGAGACACCCCACTCTTATTATACCTATTCAACTCCGGAGTTGCAAAGAAAGAAACTGAAAAAAACAAACAAAAACAAACAAACTGAGTTGGTGATGTAGTGATAATGTTCTTATATTTCAGCTACGATTCTGGGTGTGAATACTGGTAGGGTCAAGGTTCGTGATTAAGGCTTTCATAGTTGAACAACTTAGAAATAACCCTTGGGAGGGATAACTTACCTGGTCATATATCCCCCCTCTCTAAGTGCCTTGGGCGGCATGCCTCTGAGTCGCTCCTTAAGCACTACACGCCATAATTTCGCCTAGCCCGTGTTTTACTTTATTCTCACAAAATCGTTTTATCACTTAAACACATCACTCTTGTAACTATCCAACTAACAAGAGCATTGCAACAAAAATACTGTATTTGTAGATTGCTGTGGCTGGCCACGCATAGTGCAGCGGGTGTGAAAACAAATGTTTGCATATAACTAGTGATAGCATTTCACATACATGCGGTATTATCGTAGGATATCTTCCAAAAGTTAATTCACACTTTTTAGGGTATTCCTTAGCCTTCACTCCCGTATCTATCTCTTCAAGGAAAAAAGTTCCTCGCTGGATTTATTTTCATAACACAAATTATTTCAATTGAAGTTTTACAACAAAAACTAGCGGCTTTAATTTTTTATAGGGAGACCAATCACACATCATCACCATCATCTCCAACTGTGCTCTTTAACGTACCTCTTCCAGAACTGGAAAAAGGATTTTAGCTTTTGAGTTATCACGATATAAACAAGATCCTATTAAATTTTTTACACTATAAAATTGTTGTGTTCACAACAGTGACGTGTTTTGTGTAGTAAGATTTTATCTCTTTCGGTTTACCAACTATGTAAAAATTATTTATGTTCGCAGAAAATTTAAAATAATTTTATTTGTCATATAAATATCTTGAATATATGATATTTTACTAAAAACCGTTATAGCCATGTTTGAGAAAATCAAAAATAATCCAAACTTTTCCATGTAAAGGGTAGTTTGGCGTGTGGGGATTTTCTTCAAAGGATCTTACCCTTGGAAGATTCAGAAGTTAAATACCACGTATGTTATTTATCCGAGGCTTGTTTCTGTGTGTAACGTGTATTTCCGGTGAAATTTCGATAGCGAATTTTTGTGCGGAATGCAATACACTTAACTATGTATAAGGTAGAAAAAGCAAAGATATGGATGTGAACAACTAATGTTATTTAAATCATTAAGAGTTACTTACGTTTTGAAGTTGGAGAGAACTGGAGCAGTAGAGACCAGTACATTATACCTTGTACATTTTGTGTAGATAGAGGTCTGCACGGTCGAAAATTCTAATCTGGCTTGGCCCGAGAATAGGTTACTTATACTGTACCACCCAGGCCGGGGGGACTAATTTTGTTTTAAATAGAATTATGATCCAGTATGTTTTCGGTACCGGTATAGGATTTTTTCCCCTGCTGGGAGAGTGGTAAGGGATGCACGTATGTCCTTGGGACCAATTGAGGAACCTTTTTAAGAAATAGTAGCAACTGGGGTCCTGGAACCCCCATATAGCAAACGGCCATGTTCGCCACATCCGCCCCTATTACTGCACTCTATCTAGAATGTCCTGGGTATGGGTAAACGGAGGGAGGCGGAGTTTGCAGCTGCCGTGTTGTTACAACGTTATTGGAAACTGATCGAAGAGAGCATTTATTTATTATTACTATAGTATAACTTGTGACGTTCTGTGATAATTGTGCTATTCCAGTCTTCTCAATTTCGCAGGTCATAAAATGTGGTAAATTAATCTTTTTGGTTTTTACATTTACTTGGAAAACTCACAACTATACAACCCTTAGGACAAGACCCAATGGGTCACATTATACTTGGTTGCTAAGATCACACAGAAGCGCTAATGTAAATAGTTAAGTCAATAAAGCATAGATGGCGCCACTGTGCTAATTGCAGTGGACTAAGGAGCCACAGCTCCGGTATAAAAGGGAGAGGGAACCAGCCATGAGTCAGTCAATGTAGCGCACTCAACCAGGCAACAACTCTGCTGTTACATTGCACGGTTATGCCTCTCAAGTGAAGTGTAAACTCGAGTCATTCGTTCTTCCTTTTCAACCCGGTCCTAAGCTGGAGATTCTGTTCTGCATCTACGAGCTCATCATTGTAACTTCTGACAGCGTGTCTCGTAGAAATTTGTGGAGCCAACTGAGGCAAAAGCATCCTTTTCTCCTTTGTGAACTTTCATGTAGTAGGTCCAGACATGCAGCTGGAGCTTCTACGTCCTGACAGAGGATCACAACGCTGGAGGTTTTTACGACTTTAAGATATTTACATGGCAAATAAAATGCATATGTTGAATGTGATTTTTTTTTCGTCTTTATATTTTCAAGCCCGAGAACGACAAACATTTTTACTTTCTCTGCTACGTATAGTAAGTAGGGGAAGTATTGTATTCCACCCAAAAATTCGATAGGGAGAGATTTCACCGGAAATATATGTTTTGAGGCCCCCTGAATCCAAAAAAAGCATTTTTCCAAACATGTCCGTGTGTGTGTGTGTGTGTGTGTGTCTGTGAACAGCATAACTCAGAAACGAACAGTTGGATAAACACCAAACTTGGTATTTAGGTTCAGTATCTTCCAGAGATGCGACACGAAGGTTTTCAAGAACATCCCCCACCCCAGATTATCCTTTACATGGAACATTTTTCGAAAATTTTAATTTTCTCAAAAATGGCTCTAACGATTTTGATTAGAATATTATATGTTTAAGATATTTTCATGACAAATAAAATATATATCTTGAATTTTCTGGGAATGTCTCCAAAAGTATTCTTCATTGTGAACGAATTTTGCATAACTGGTAAACCATAAGAGATACTTTCTCAAATGAGAATTCGTTATTCATTTTTTTGTCTTGGATATGCAAAGAGCATTAATCTGTGGCAAAGAGAATGGTGCTGCACATAACAACCAGCTATTAAGAGATATGTCTATCTATGCTTTAAGGCTAGTGTATTTCTATATTGCTCTTTTAAATATATATTCCCCTTACATCTACAAGAAAATTAGCATTCAGATTAACCTCTTGATATCTCGATTAACATGAAGCATATTGAGAATAAGCGTTTGTAAAAATAGTTTGTACAAGAGTAGAGAAAGTCATGTGAGTCAACACATCAGATTTTTCAGATTAAGCCCTTGCAAACCTTTAATTTCTGATCAAAAGGGAACATGGCAATGATGCAGCGGTTGCATACACTCATTAATTTTCTCAAACAAAAACATAAAAAGGAAGGAAGCATGCAATTTCCTTTACCAGTGCAAAAACTAGCTAAAACATTGTTTCTTGCTTGTTTCAGGTAAGAGATGGTCCGCAGGCCTGTTACGTGCAGTAGCAGCTACCATGGTAAATAATTACTACAATTATTCTATTGTCGTTGGTCGTGGGAAGCGATTAGTTGCTTGTTTTCCTTCAAGGTGAGAGGAAGGTGTGCATGCGTGCCAGTATTGTAGTGGTTGCCCGTCGAACATCACTGAATCATTACGGACCCTGAAACACCAGAACGAAACACTTTTGTAACTAAAGGAGAAAAGAATTTAATTGCGGCTGAGCTCTGGCCACTAAACCCAGCTTTTATACCCTTAACCTGCTGATATGCATTCTTCCGCGCTCCCTTTCCTTCCCCTTCACCGTGATTGGCTAAAGTATACTAGCGTGCATAAAATGTGGCCCATAATGGAACGAAACTGTTTGTTGGTACTAGTCCCACTCCTACCAGCGTGTCCACCTGTGTTTTTCGAGCATAATTCTAGTCACTGGATTGGCAGGGTACCTTATCCCCCTCAAAGTATGACCGAACTGCCGAAGGCTAACATTACACTTTAAACCTTGAAGGAGGTGAATTTTCTTTACGTTTTTATTTGCCCCACGTTTAGGTGCCAATTTCAAGGTTGTATTATAGTTCTACTGATGGTACAAAGTTTCAGGTGGCCTTCGCCCCAATCAACTCAAGTTTAAGAATCAACTTCCTTTAAATATTATATATTTTTATGTTTGCCTCCGCTGCGTCAGTATTAATTTGTAGAAACATGTATCTCTTATCAGGGGGTGATGCGGCTA
Organism: Deroplatys truncata; assembly: GCA_030765065.1. Lineage (NCBI taxonomy): Eukaryota > Metazoa > Arthropoda > Insecta > Mantodea > Mantidae > Deroplatys > Deroplatys truncata. Next base: position 64,091,775 of record CM060989.1, on the reverse strand, counting down.
AAGAATGTAGGCTTACACAAATTATAATTTTTTTACTTCACTCCTTTTATTAATCCTTCCCACGATTAAATAACAGTTCACTAATATAGAGGGCTGTGAGATTATTTATTAATTGCACTTTTTTAACACGTACTTTATAATATTCTCGCCGTAATGAATTGTCGTCTCACACTGAATACGTACCGAGCGAACGAACTGCTCAGGTACGTTGCCTTCTAGCGACTGGTGTTAACCGCGTAAATTTATAAATTTCTCAATTTCAAGTCTCTGATTGGCTAATCTTACTCCAATAGAATACTTTTATTTAACTCTCAGCTTTCCTAGTTTTTGATTGGCTATTTATAAACTGTTTTAAATATTACATTATTATTGCTCCAAGAATTACTAGTAGCTTTACTAAACTTTCTAATTCATTATTGCCTTAAGGTTACCTCATTGTTAGCAACTTTGGGCTTCTATTATCACAGCTCCAACATTATTAAATTACTTAATACATTCACATAATATTATTATATATGTACATAATAATATAAACATTAATACAATGACTGTTGCATACATTTTACATATTATTTTATACACGTATTGCTTTAAGGCGGGCTGTTATTATATTTTATATTATATAATTAGACTGAAATCATTTAAGTGTTAAAAATACTGCCTCAACCTTATATTTTCATGCTACACTGCTGTTTTATCTGGCCACTTAGCTCAGTCGGTAGAGCAACTGCCTGCTGTGTGAGGGTCCCGGGTTTGATTCCCGGCTGGGGGGAATTTTTCTCTAGCCAAGATTAATACATGTCCTCCCCAGAGTTTGGAAGTATGAATGAGAGTGTGAATGTGTGTATGATCTAATGATTAAAAAACCAAAAGTACAAGAAATCCAACAACAGGAGTTACGCGAGTTAACACCATTGCCAATAGGCAATAAGTTCCAAAGGAAAGGCCACCGATAGGACAATGTAGTTAAAGGTGTTGTATAAATGGAACTAAAAAAATCCTGTTTTCTTATTGCCGTTTAGTAGTGGCAACAACTTTTAACCTTCTTCTCCGTGTCACTGATGAAATCTCTTATATACGAGGGACGTCCAATAAGTAAGCTTACCTATTTTGTAAAAAACTTTACACACAATTGATGATGTTGAATTGATTTATTTATGTTGTAAAATCCTTCTGTTACTTTTCTGCAAAGTCAACAAGTTTTTCGAAGCATTTTTGCGGACGTGACACAAGTTTTTCTAAGCCAGTGTTGTACCAGGTCGGGTCCTGTGTTCGCAACCAGCGTTCACTGATTTTACTTCATCATTGGTGCTAAAAGTGCTTACCTTTGGGTTGGAGGAACATATGAAAATCACTTGGGGCAAGCTCCGGTGAATACGGAGGATACGAGAAAACTTTCAAGTTGAATCTTGACCCAGGCGGAGCTCAGAAGATTCAAGTGGGAAGTTTTCTCGCATCCTCCATATTCACCGGAGTTTGTCCCAAGTGATTTTCACATGTTCCCCTGACTCAAAGGTCATCTTGGAGGTAAGCACTTTAACACCGTGACGAAGATCAATCAGAAGTGAACAGCTGATTGCAAGCACAGGACTCGACCTGGTAGAACACTGGCTTGGAAAAATATGTTGACTTGCAAATAATTCTTCACCCCTTCCTCTATAATGCCGAGTTATTTGTAATTTGTTTAGCCTTTTCTTGTGTGCCAATCCTAGCGAAACTCTTTCATAAAGAGTATTTGCCCTTTCATTCCACACAGATTATATACATTTCATTTGTTAGTTTGTAATGTTACTGTATGGTTTTTAGACCAGTCACATAAAGAACTGACACTGGCTGGACGAAGTCAAAAGCCTGCAATGGCGTAGCTTGATACTGTGTTCTGGGTATACTAGATTTTAAATTTTTTTAAATGATGCACAAATTCCCATACATAAAATAGTGCGTATTCCTTATTATGATACGATTATTGTTATTATCATTATTTATCATTGTTTTAGTAGTCATTGGCATCACTACTAATTGCCGAAATTGACTGAACATACATTTTAAACTAAACTAGATTATAAAAATATTGCGTTATGTGTAACTTTACAAAATGCTGACAAACCATTATATGATTGTAAATCATGAAAACAAGTAGGTACTGAATTAGATTTTCTTGTATATAAGCTCTAGTCGGTGATTTTTATTGCAAGCTTTTGTTTTAGTGCTTTTAATATTTGATATTCCTTCAACCAATTAAATTTACTGTACCAGGATGTTTGAACTGTTCGCTTTTGGTTCTTTTCCTGGAAGACAATGCTAAGCTTAGGAATTGGTTTTGTGCCTTTAAGTTCACACCTTTTTTCATAAGGTTGGGCCGAAAACTGAGTTTCTAATAAGTAATCTAATAAGTCCATATTTGTAAAATCCTAAATAAAACACACGCAATAAAAACAATACACAGGTTGACGTAAAATTAACACTTTATACACTGCACGGCTGCACGCACATAATGCTGGTTCACCAATAACTTAGGAATGAAAAGTTTGTTACACTGACTTGCCCTATCCTTGTCTCCAACCCCTATTGTCCAGTTTCAGCATTTCCTTTCATAAAGTTGGTAAGTAAAGCCTTTAAAAGTAGTTTTAAAAATGTTGTATGGTTACATGCGCGCCTTTCTATGATAGCAGCAGACGGCAACAAGCACCGAGGACGCGGACAGGAAACACACCGCGCAGGCGGTTCGGAGTCTTTTGACTCACTCTGTAGAAAAGCTAATGAAATATAGAAAAAAATGGCTTCGATATTTAAAAAGAATGACATTTGAAGAATTCCTAAACAAATAAGCTATATAAACCAAAGAGTTGGGGGTCAATGGGAAGACCAAGGAAACGCTGCATTGATGTGAGACCGGAACAGGCAGTAACCTAATCCTTGACTGAGGAAGAAGTTATTTTTCATTTTGATGAGCATTAATTCTGGATGCAGTGTCAGGAAATCAATAAATTACTCTCCTTATATTTTCTTTCCTTAAGACGCGAAATGTTAATTGAACAAGTCCTGAAGCATTTGCTTACAAATACAGAAATATGATAATGGGGAAACCAGGAAAGCAAAATAAACCTCTAGACCAAAGGGAACCTGTTTATAGTATAAATTTAAGCACATTTTCCCACAGCATCTGTGCATTATAATGAGCCCCAGGAATGGGAGCGAAATGTTACTTGCACTGTAGCAGAAGAGAAGATAAAGTTTGAAGTAAAGGGAAGCGAAAAGGAAGACCGGATACGCCAACACCCTTAACGCCTCGGCAGTTTGAATAAGACAACAAATCTCTCCCAAGAAGTAACTTCCGGTCAACCAGTGAACCCTGCGGCGGTTTCCTGATTCGTGAATCTTATTCTACCAAATTGGGTTCGACTCTCAGTACAGAGTAAATATTTCCAAACTTGGTATTTAAGTTCGGTATATTCCAAAGATGCGATATGAAGTTTTGTGCTGAAAATCTCTCACCACAAACTATCCTTGGCATGGAACCTGTTTCTAATTTTTCTTATTTTCTCAAAAATGGATAACGATTTATATTAAAATACCGTCTTACATTTAAGATACTTACAATACAAATAAAAATTATATTTTGAATTTTCTGGAATACCCTAAGGGGACTGAAATGGTAAAAAATCACATTTTTTGTTTTAAGCACTAATAAAATCTCTGTTATTTCCAGTTTGAGAAAATATATACTTTTCAGGGGTTAAGAGGTTTTTAAGACACTTAAATACCATTTAAATGCTAGTCTGCATTCCTTTAAAGCTGTCATGCAACGTCCCTTTTTAGAACATTTTTGTATGTTTCAACAACGAACGACTATATCATGCCCAGCGAGCAGTTCAGCAATTAACAAAGGAGGCCATAACCAAGAGAAGGCAATCAGAAAAGCTGAAGCAATCCAGGAATTAAGGTGCAGATGATTATGGCCCTGGAATGTACTAAATTGAGTCAAACTTTAAATTCAGTTTTCTCAAAACAACATTTTTGGATACGTATGTACCCTTTTCTCAGAAAGTATGAGAGGTAGAGAGTTTAAATTTTCAGTACATGTATACAACACATAGGTAAACTTTCTTAAGTACAATCATAATTTTATAAATGTACATTAGTGATATTAAGAGAGCAACAACATTGCAAATTTTTCACATTTTTACTTTTTTGACTTGGCAAATAATTGTTTTTTCAATTTCTAGTGAACTAATATACATAACTAAATACTTGAGGTTCAGAAGATAGTGATTATACTAAAGAAAACATGCAAAAGTGTATTGCAAGTAGTATTAGAGAAAAAATAAATGAATTCGCATGGTTTAAGAGTAAATTTTATTATTTTTCTGCTGAATTAAATAATTTTATGGACTCGACTACATAAGCTATCAATGCAAAACAACCACTTGAAATAATTATGACAAAAAAATGTACTCTTTAAAACACACATTTATTTCCAATAACTTTTTTGCGGTATAAACCACTGCCGAAATATCTGTTTTTATTGGTTTGACATTTTCAACACTGTAACTATTGAAGTGCTGTTGTTGTTCGCTTGTTTCTCGCGATGTCATGGAAAGAGTATGAAATTTTAAGGATAAAGCGACATGGCAGCGCCGTAGCCAAATGGTTAGACCGCTCGCCTCTACAAATGCGGCCGGTTTCGATCCCAAGGCCTCGCATGTGGAGTTTGTGGTGGACAAAGCGGTGTCCGGGTTCTCCGATTTTCCCCACCTTTCATTCAACCAATTGCTCCAGCATCCCTTTCGGCCTCATTTCATATCATCTTATTCCTTACTATCATATCTGGCTACGGGCTGGGTTCTTCACTCTCTTAAGTATAAAGCAACTCAATTCCTCTCAGCATGGCTTCCTTCGGAAGGGAAGTAAAGCCGGTGGTCCCGTCTTAGATTTACGGCACGTAAAAGAACCTCAAGCCTGATAAAGAGGCCTCTGAGCAAAATTACCGGTCTTTCACGCCCAATATAGAATGGAACGCTAAGGACCACAGCAATTAAAGACCGTCCATAAATAAAACTCAATTTAGTTTCAGTTCCTCGTATGTACAACGAAATGTGTAATGCATTATTTCTGCAAAGTTTATCTGGAGCAACATGAAGTAAATATAAGTCTTCCTAGGAATAGTTGCAGGTTATGTAAAAAAAAAATCTGAAGTGTTACACTCACATGACTTTCTCTACTCTTGTGCAAATTATTTTTACAAACGCTTATTCTCCATCTACTTCATGTAAATCGAGATAAACATCTTATTGCTAATTTTCTTGTAAATGTAAGGGGAATATATATTTACAAGGCCAATATAGAAATACAGTCGCCTTTAAGCACATACATATCTCTTAATAGCTGGTTGCTAGGTGCAGCACCATTCTCTTTGCACAGATTAATACTCTTTGCATATCCAAGACAAAAAAATGAATAACGGATTCCCATTTGAGCAAATAAGTATTGAAAAATTTAAGGGAATAATAACCAATATCTCGAAAATGGTTCACTCAACAACAAAAAATGTATATGACATAAATTGTGTATTTTAACGCGATCTACATTTGTTGTGCAGTAAAATTTTGCCTATCTCTTATGGTTTACCAGTTATGCAAAAGTCGTTCACAATGAAGAATACTTTGGGAGACATTCCCAGAAAATTCAATATATACATTTTATTTGTCATGAAAGTATCTTAAACATATGATATTTTAATCAAAATCGTTAGAGCCATTTTTGAGAAAATTAAAATTTTCTAAAAATCCTCCATGTAAAGAGTAATCTGGGGTGGGAGGATTTTCTTGAAAACCGACGTGTCGCATTTCTGGAGGATACTGAACCTAAATACCATGTTTGGTGTTTATCCGACTGTTCGTTTCTGAGTTATGTTATTCACAGACAGACACACACACACACACACACACACACACACACACACACACACACGGACATGTTTCCAAAAATGCTTTTTTTGGATTCAGTGGGTCTCAAAAGATGTATTTCCGCTGAAATCTCGGTATCGAATTTTTGGGTGGAATACAATACTATACATAGTTACTATACATAGTAGAGAAAGTAAAAATCTAATATGTTGCACTCACATGACCTTCTCTACTATTTTACAAACGCTTATTCTCAATCTACTTTATTTTAATAGAGATAAACGTTTGCAAAAACTAATTTATTGCTACTGTTCTTGTAGGTACAAGGGGAATATGGTAGACTTTAAGCGATAGTCAAATCTGGTAGTGTTTTTGAACTCGAATATTGCTCTTATTATTGTTATTGGGCCCTGTCTACATATTTTAAAGGTTTATTGTATCGCATTGCAATTAATTTTAAAACACTCCTTTGTACATTGCTTCATACTAGTAACAATTTAATATAATATGCAATTACCATGTTTAAATTCCTTGGTTTGTTACTTCATTTCTCTTATTATTTATTTATGAATAGCAAACCACGAGAAGTATACATACGGTATAACTTCCTGGGTAGAATAATCCATATGTTAAAAAAAATAAGAAAGCTACAACATTGTAAGCCATTATTTTAAAAGTTACATATTTTATAGATACTGTAGCGACCCTGGGGGCGGTTAGCCCAGGGGTTTTAGACAACAGAGGCGGGAATAGGCTCAGAGGGTAGAGGCGGAAGGTACCATGGTGTCGCTCGGAGAAGAACAACGGTTTCTATAAAAACCAAGTGTATTATATTAATAAACTGAGAGAACTGACGCATTTAAGTGGCCAATAAATACGTTTTCGTGGGACAACTCAGAAACCTGTCGCCCTCATTGCTACACTTTTTTAAACTTTACGCAACCTTATGCAACTTCCCGGTCGTGGTTCGACATCCACGAAGTGTCGTTACAATATAGGTATAGATTAAACAATGGAGGGGGGACACCTCGCACACTTTGACCTTCATAGATCTATTGTGGCTATCACCCCCCTAGGAGGAAGGGATGAATTGAAGGAACCACAGGAGGCTACATGCCGCAAACAGACATGCACTATTGGAGCTGCCTAGAGGGGGCGATGAACGACTCGTCGCCAAGCAGCCCTCTATGTCCACGGGGAGAACTCTTTCCTTTGAGCAAGAATCCGCACCATATGTCTGGTACCGCCTTAGCCAGAAACGTAGAAGCACACCTAAAGGATTAGAAGGAAACGAAATGAAAGAAAAATTGTGGTACATGAGAAAACACCCCGGGGCCTACCGACCACAGAAAACCACGAAAACTCCACAGTCAGAGTGGGCGGACGACGAGAATCGAAAAATATTTTAACAGCTGTGTTTACATTTTTGTAATATAAAGTCTTATGTATACAAAAATAATATTGAATATTCCATTAAATAGCTCAGTACTTTCCTATAGTACTAGAATCGCAATCAATTTGAGGTTATAGTTTTGTTAAATACACTACAACTAAAAATAGTTTTGCTGAAGTACGTAGGAAATTGTATAATATTTGACCTTATCAAACATAACTTATGAAGTATACTACATTTCGAATTGAAGTAGAAATTTCTGTGTGTCACTTCCACATTACTTTTCTACATGCTATCGTTTATTTCATACACCTTCTACAAATTAGTTTTACGAAGATTTATTTTTCTATCTACTAATGATAATCGAGATAAACCTTTCTAGAAATAGTTTTATTATACATATGGTTGAAGGAATCTAGGGGGATTGAAGAAATCGAATCAATACCCCGATGCTTAAAAACCAGGTCGTTATATGCTGACAAAGTTCCAACTCTTTCCATGAATTCGCGGGAAACTACGGAAGAGCGACAGATTTAAAAAAAGAATAACAAAGTATTGAACAGTTCAAAGCAATAATGACTGATATCTCGGTATTAGCTTGTGCTATGGAAAAAGTTATCTGAAATAAATTGTGAGATCTTACATTTTTTTTGGTATATTTTCGTCTATCGCTTAAAGTTTACCGGTTATACAAAATTCGTTCTGATTAAAGACGATCTCAAGGCTATTTACAGTAAATTCAACATATACTTTTATTTTTCATGTAAATATCTTAACATTAGGTGTGTTAATTAAAATCGTTATTCATTTTTGAGAAAATCAACAATTTCGAAATATTTTCCATGTAAAGGATAGTATGGGTTAGGGGGATTTTCTTGAAAATCTTCGTTTCACATTTGAGGCAGTATTTTTAACACTTGAATAATTTCAGTCTAATTATATAAATATGTAAATTCAATAACAGCCCACCTTGAAGCAGTATGCGTATGTAATAATTTGTAAAATGTATGTAACAGTCATTGCATATGATTATATTATTGTAAACATGTTCAATAATGTTATGTGAATGCATTACGTAATTTAATAATGTAGGAGCTGTGAGAAATAGGTTAAAAGTTGCAAACAATGAGGTAACAATGAGGTAACCTTGAGGCAATAATGAATTTGAAAGTTTAAATGCTACTAGTCATTATTGGAGCAACAATAATGTAAATTTTGTGACAGTTCAGAAAATAGCCAATCAACAACCAAAAAAAGCTTTAGTTAAATGAAGGTATTCTATTGGAGTAGGATTAGCCAATCAGAGACTTGAAATACAGAAATTTACAAGTTTAGACGGTTGAAATCAAGTCAGTTGCCTCCAAACAGTGCTCATAACCAGACGCGAGATGTGTCCTCGAGAAATTAATTACGTATTCGTGTGAAACGAAAATAGTATACGTGTTAAAATGTGCAAGTATTAAATAAAACAATCTCACAGCTCTCGATATCAGTGAAGTGCTATTTAATTTGTGTCAAGGATTAATAAAAAAGAGTGAATTAAAACTTAAAATCTGTGTAAGCCTACATTCTTGTCGCATCACAACCCTACTAAGAGAAACGTGTCTGTAACAATAATACTGACGCAGCCGAGGCAAACATAAGTATATAATATTTAAAGAAACAGCTAAATTACGTAGTTAATATTTTTTTTTAAACTTGGGGCAAAGGCCACCTGAAAGTACATTTTTGGGGCGAAGGCCACCGGAAACTGTTTACATATACGTGCGGTTGCAACTACTTCAAGTTCGGCACTCCAACAGTTGAAATAGGATACAACTCCTACAATACAACCTACTTCAAATTGACGCCCAAAGCGTGTTGCAAACAACGTAAAGACAATAACATCTTCACATCTTTGGAAGATACTGTAGTTAAATAGTTATGCAAGATTTCGTTTCTGAGTTGCTTTTTACAGGCACATTCATGGTCATGCACACACACGGCCTTTAAAACATGCATTCCGGTGAAATCTAGACCTCGAATTTTTGGGAGGCATAATTAATCTTGCTGCCGATGTATTTCAAACTGACTGTAACAGAACAAGTAACGGCGGAGCGTTTCATTTTAGGAAACTTTGGCCTTTTGGGAATAACTAGTTGCTAGTGGTATCGAGAGACTTCTAAGAAAGTTGGGAGAAGTTAGAAGGAAAACATTTTGGTACTATGGTGCTGCTTGTTGGCACAAGGCGTTGTTGAACGTCACTTTGAGATTACATAACATCTGAGCGTCTTCAGCCTAAACCGAAATGCGTTTAACAATAATTGGTTCTTTGTTCATTATATCACAAAAAACAAAAAGAAAAGCTTATATAGCTCACGTACCTATACGCTTAGGTTACAGGATCATGCTAATGAGAGTCGCATATAGGTATTACAAGTGTAGAAAATGCTTTCATTGTAGTTTAAAACATTGGCAAAACATAAAAAGTTTATATTCTAATTCTTGAAAGTAAAAAATCTGATGTGTTACATTCACGTGACTTTCTCTACTCTTGTACAAACTATTTTTACAAACGCTTATTCTCAATCTACTTCATGTTATTCGAGATAAACATTTGCAGCAGAAACTATCGCTTATTTTCTTGTGGGTGCAAGAGGAATATAGGTTTTAAGTGATAGTCAAATATTTTAAGAGCTGGTAGCCTCGTATGTGGAGCATTCCATTCTCTTTGTATGTCCACGAAACAAGAAAACGAATAACAAATTCGGATTTGAGAAAAAGATAACTATTGGAAACTTCAAATAAATGACAAGGAATATCTCGGAAATGGTTCACTCAAAAAAAAAGTATATACCATAAATTGTATGTTTTAAAGGGCCCTTCACTTTTGTGTAAAATGTTTTTGTATATCTCCTACGATTTGCCAGTTATGCGAAAGTCATTCAAAACGAAGAGGATTTATGGGAAGATTCCCAGAAAATTTAAGATATAGATTATATTGTCATGAAAATATCTTAAATATATATTTTAATCAAAAATCAAAATTTTCGAAAAGTGTGCCATGTAAAGGGTAGTCTGAATTGAGGGATTTTCTTGAAAACCTTCGTGTCGCATCTTTGAAAAATACTGAACCTAAATACCAAGTTTGATATTTATCCGACTTTTTGTTTTTGAGTTATGTTGTTCACAAACAGACACACTTTTTCTAAAAGTGCTTTTTTTCAGGGGGCCTCAAAACCTGTATTTCCGGTGAAATCTCAGTATCAAATTTTTGGGCAGAATCAACACTTCACCTACTTATTATACGTGGTAGAGAAAGTAAAAACGTTATTTGCTAAAATAAGCAGTTAAGTACCGTTTTCTTTCTGGTTTACAGTGAAGCTTGTTGCTTTTCAAAAGGCTGTTTAGGTATGTACCCTGATGAAATTTAAACCGTACTAAGACTTAGAAATCAAATTCATGAAATGATGTAACCATTGATGGTGTATAAGAATGGCGACGAATACTTTTAATTACGACGTCTGTTGTTGATTCCGCTGCCAGCTACTACAGTGGTTGGTTATGAGATATTTCTCTCAGGGTATGCGTGGGCATAGTGCGAAAGGATAACACCAGTTTAAATTGACTGAGAAATTTAATGTGATCTAATACTCGAGCTATTGAAGTAAGTTGCCGCCCGTTTGAAGATAAAGAACGAAACTGATTATGGATTGTAGCACTCGAAACTATAACTGACTTATTATACCTGCTAACTTCTGCAGTATCAGTTTTACAGTCTGAAATAGCTACTTCCGCAATAAAGAAATTAGAAGCGTAATTTGCCGTAAGTCGCTAAAATGCTTACCGGCAAAACCCCTTGCGGCTACCGTTAACTAACTGATAATCCAGTGCGGTCTTAGGTGCTACGAACGTCCGATCACCATAAAAGACTGTAAGTCCCTACGGTGTACATGAAAGAAAATAAAGACGCTAATTTTAGCAATACACGTTCTTTTATTAACTTAAGTCCCGCCCACTTTAGAACTACCCCACCAAGGTTCCCTCTCGTGCGGGTCAATACAAAGAACTCTACATATGCGCCTCTTGTTACTATGCGGAACCTCCCCGAATCTGAATTTCATTTACCTTTCTCTTTTATAAAATTTCTGTATACGTGACTTTGCAAACGTACTGAACTTAACTCTAACTGCATTCTAAGAATCTTTAAGTTAACGTGTTCTGCATTCGGCTGTTACTAATGTCTTCCTTACATGGCTTGCTAATTACCTTTTTCTATACGGACAAATCTGTCAACGCAGGCTTATTACATTATACAGTGACTTAATATGCGGAAACTATTTATTGCAATTATTTCTCTATCTTACTACCAGATTTTCTTTTTTCTTTGCAGGGCCGGTTGTAGGAACTAGAAAAAAAACTTCTCCTTTTGAGTTATGCCATGGTTAGTCGCTAAAGTGTTATACAGTTAGAACAGAGCCTTCATTTCTCCCAGTGAAGTGCGCTAGTTTCTCATCACTCTGATATCGAGAAAAGTTCCTGGGCATGATCGTATTTCTAACGTTGCTCTGAAGAACCTTTCCCGTTTATCTCGCGCTTTTCTTGCTTCGCTCTTTAATGTTGTGCTACGTTTGGGTTATTCTTCTTCTCATTGGAAGCACACTCGTGTAAGGCTTTACAATACCTGCCCTGTGCTATAGCAGTGATGCTTAGACCCTGAAGAAAACTTATAGAAGCAGAGTACAGGTCGATTTTTTCGTCGTGAAGAGGCAGAAACGCAGAGGAGAAGGTAGTGTAGGGTGGAGGGGAGAACGGCTGGCAGTATTCCCCTTGCGTGGAGCAAACATTCGCTCGGAACCGTGCTGATGTACTTTATCATCCGTTGTGTACGCAGCTGCCGCTCTGTTATAACTCAATCAACAGCCTTCCCAGAAGATTGGACCTGTCCAAATACTGTGCATGGGAGATTCCATGTGGAATCGAACCCAAAAACCCTCGCAGGTTTTCTTTACGTTGTAATTTTTTCCGATTAATAAGGGGTGCTAAGGAAAGCATATCAAATATTAGCATCTAAAACCAAACGGTTGTCACATTATTGAACGATAAATGTATCGTATTAATTCATTTTGTCGCGATTTAACTGCGCACAGTTCCGATACACTTTATTTCAAACTTAAATAAAAACGGTGATTGTTGACTAAGAGAGTGAACTTATTACTAGTAATTTACTAGAAGACGACTTTTTTTTGTAAAATAAGAGATCAGAAGTACGCAAAATATACTTACGTTAACAGTAACACCGGTCTACGAAGCCTTCCTGATAAATTTGTAACAATAAGTAGCAACAATTACAAAGCCACGTTTTCACATCAAACACAAAGGTTCATGTGACACATAACTCGGCGTTCAAGGTTGTGATATAATCAACATAGGCAATATCACAGAAAAATAGAGCGCCACGGTCTGAGAGACCGATGTTACCACTGTTGCAGCGCATTTCTCGTTTCACATTTTTTTAAATTTATTTTTATCAGTCAGCATACATACTTTGCAGAACTTTGAGTATAATAGAACACAACACTGTTTATTAACACTCAAGGGAGACCAAAGTGGCTCCTTTTAGCTATGGAATATGGATAAAATATTACATAACGATTAAAAGTAATACTCGGAGAGAAAATTAGTGTAATTAGTGATTGGAATCATCGGAGTTGCTGAGTAGGAGATCCTGTGGTAGTCACCTCCTCAGGCGTGAGGGCTGAAGGGTGCGTACGCCGATGTTATACTGTCACAGCTCCTGGAACGTCTGGCAAGTGTGAGAAGTCCAGCAATCGAGAGCAGGTCGCCCAGGTTCACCTGAGCGGAATGTAGAATCGCCACAGTACCTAGCCGCTTATGCGGCTTTACCTGTGCGATAAAATAGGTTTGGAAATTTGCGCAGGCTTTTGTCGGTTTGTGGGCGGAGCTTCGCCTCTTATGCTGCCACTGTCTGGGTCTCGACGACCCACTCAAGCGGACAAGCGTTCAAGTGATGCCCAACCCAATTCTGCTTAACTTGTGCAGCCGCTTGCGTGAAGCAGACCGGCTGGCACCTAAGCAAGATAGGATATGGGTATAAGTAGGGTAGATTTAGCGGTCCTGAAACAGTTAATTTATGCACGGCTATTCATATGCAAATGAGCTCCCCCACCTCCTCCCTCCCCCACCTCCTCCCTCCCCCTCCCCCCGCTGTGCCTTGGTAGTTTTAGCTGCACCTGCGGTCGTAAATCATGTTGAGTACAATGGAGGCTTGACAGTTAGGTAATTAAGGCTGTCAATCAACTGTCAAAACGAACAAAGGGGTCATAAATTTAAGGTTCTGTAACAAAGGCGAGATGTTTTTCCTACCCATTCCACATCCGGCCACTTCTGCACCTGGTCAGTTACCCGCCCCCACTTCCATTGTGTGTGTCGAACACGTGGCATACTCGTTCCACTAGCTTTTAACAAAAGAACAATGCTTGCCCTTCAGCTGTCAAAATGAACAAAGCCCATGATGAATTAGGGTTGTAATAAAGCCTGACCCTTTCCATTGTGTAAGAGATTCTATTGTGTGTGCCTTTCTATTGTCCGATGCAAGCATTCTTTAGAAAGACCACCTGGCAACCCAATAACAAAGCCTGACCCTTTCCATTGTGTAAGAGATTCTATTGTCCTTGGCAAGGCTAGTTTAGAAAGACACCTGCAGCGTTCCCATTGTTTGGCCACCTGCTAGTTTAACAAAAGAATTCGAGGGTTGCTTTATACTCGTCCTGTCCTTGTTTGTGTGAAAGAGAGAGAAACTTGTTTACCAACTCTGCGTGACGTCATACTTTAGAAAGACACCTGCTCCATAACAAAACCTGACCCTTTCCATTGTGTAAGAGATTCTATTGTGTGTGCCTTTCTATTGTTCTGTGCAAGGCTAGTTTAGAAAGACACCTGCAGCGTTCCCATTGTTTGGCCACCTGCTAGTTTAACAAAAGAATTCGAGGGCTGCTTTATACTCGTCCTCTCCTTGTTTGTGTGAAAGAGAGAGAAACTTGTTTACCAACTCTGCGTGACGTCAGGTCGGCCATCATGATTTTGCCTGAGGGAGTTCTCCCCGATGTTTTACGACCTCCTACGAATATATCCGAGCATAGTTAACAAGCATTCTGTTTCAGCCAACGACTCCGAAAAGCATCTAATATACATTTCATTACGTGCATTAAACCTCTGAGTGATATCCATAGATCGGTGTTCGATTCTTACTGTAATCAAAAGTTTATTGCTAATGAGAAATTAATGATTGATATTATTATATCATTACCCTAATTAATAAAAAGGCGTTCAGAGAATTCTAGCTCGAGTCTTACCAAGTGAAACTCTAACGCGTAATAACTATTAAACTATGCAAGGTCAGATTAAAAAAATGTATTTATCAATTATAATTTAATTTTTTATACATCATCATCCTAATCAATGAAAGACCGTTCAGAGGACCCTAATTCGAATCTTACCCAACGAAACTCTAATGCTTAATAAATATTAAACTATGCAAGGTCAGATTAAAATGCATTTAACAAATATAATTTAATTTTTATATATCATTACAATAATTAATAAAAGGGTGTTCAGTGGGTTCTAGATCGAATCTCTAATGCTTAATAAATATTAAACTATGTGAGTATTGCGCGGTCAGATTAAAACGTGTTTAACGAATATAATTTAATTAATGAAACGGTGTTCAGGGGGGATCCTAGATCGAATCTGCGAAACTCTAATGCTTAATAAATATTAAACTATGCACGACCAGATTAAAATGTGTTTAACAAATATAATTTAATATACACGACATTACAATGTTTAACGATCTGTATTCTTAGGAACCAGTGGTCCATAGTTCGAATCCAACCCTGTGAAACGCTATAATAACTATTAAGTTATTGAAGCAGCGGGCGGTCGGATTAAAATTGCATTTAACAACTATAATTATTTATATTAAACCCTGATGCATACTAGATATCTCGATGCCTAGACAACATTCTTTCTTCTTCTCCTCTCTTTTTCTTTCTATCTATCTCTTTCTTTCTCCACGACTTGTACACATTCAGGCGTTCACATATACACGAGCGCTTGTACACACATCAGCAAACATACACTGGTGCACGCATGCAAGCACATACACACACGCACATGTAAGTACACACACGCAAGCACATACACACACGCATATACATACACCTGCACATACACACACATGCACATACATACAACAGTACACACACACACACATACACCAGTACACACACGCATTCACGCACCTCATGCGTATACATACATACACCAGTGCTCTTACACTCACACATACATATACATGGACAAACACACACACACGTGCAAGCACATATGACTGTTCACTTACACCCAACAGCACCAACCAACACAGGCACACACCAACTCACGCGCATGTCCTGAATGAAAAGAGACAAAATGATGCAATAAAAACTAATTATAGCTCGGGATGCAAGGCTCCATTTACGATTGCTCGAAACTGGTCTTCTAATAACTCCAAAACTAATTAAAATAAAGACAGTAAATAAACTTTATTACTTTTATGCCATTAGCTCGTTTCTTGTGCATGTATATTAGAGTCTGGGTGTCATGGGTTCGATCCTTAACTTTAAATCTCAATTATCTCAGGAACTAGCAGGGATTAAGGTGCGGACCAAAGCACGATATTTAGTTCCTACGACGAACAATTAATGCTTTATATAATTTCCAATCAGTGTCCCTAGCTCGAATCCCGATCTTTCAGTGACTTCCTTAATTTTCCACTGTGTTCTAGAATATATCACTTAGATCAATGTTGCAACTGCATACAGGTCTTTTAAACACATCAAACTAATATTATAAATAATTTTGTTTCTGGCGTTCTGAGTTCGAATACCGATTCAATGAAGTTTACTTATAAATTTAATAACAGTAAATAATTAAGACAAAGGTACCAAATAAACCTATTACGTTTATGTCATCAGATAATATCTTGCGGGTGTATATTAGGGTACCTGACGTCCAGGGTTCGATCCTTAAGTTTAAATCTCAATTATCGCAGAAACTAGCAGAGATAGAGCTGTAGACGAAAGCATGTTTGATAGCTCATACAATGAACAATTAATGCTGTATATAATTTTCAATCAGTTGCCCCTAGTTCGAACCCCGATCTTTCAATGACTTCACTGATTTTCCTCTGTACTCTAGAATGCATCACTTAGATTGATGCTTTAACTGCATGCAGCTGTGTGAGAGAGAGCGAGAGAGGGAGAGAGAGAGAGCGAGAGAGGGAGAGGAAGTGAAACAAGCAGGGATAGAAGTGCTGAGGGCCTCTGCGCATGCGTAGCAAGAGATGATGTCATTGGCTGCAATAATCACGTGACGTGTAAGCATCACAGCCATGATGACGTGCAGGCATCGCCTGGAGGGGGTTTAGATCCCTATATAAACAGACATCTGTCCCATGTTAGAACTGTTGTGTACTTATTAACTTTACATTCAAGTTTTAAAGAGCTTTAAAAGCAAAGTGAGCTACAGACCGTCTACACATTCAGCACATATCAAAACGGGGCAATGCAAGGTGAGTTTTAAATAACTATACAAAATCACTGTTGGCTTTTACAATACATTTAATTTTATTTAAACGTTACAGTACATGAAAGACGATTCGTTACAAAGAGCATCATATTTTCTAATCTGTGCTTTACATTCACATGGATTTCACTGCATACTCTTCTTCAGTTCACATGATTTTCGCCACACATTCTTCTTACATAAACATTCATACGATTTTCCCCTCATTCTTTGTTTCACTATACACTCACATGATTTCCTCTACTCATTCTTTATTCCACCTACAGGTTCATGCTCTGTTAACATTCACATGACTTTCTCTTCACATTCTTTGCTTCCATTAACATTCACATGATTTTCGCCACACCTTCTTCTTACATAAACATTCATACGACTTTACCCTCATTCTTTGTTTCACTATACACTCACATGATTTCCTCTACTCATTCTTTGTCCCCCCTGCAGGTTCATGCTTTGTTAACATTCACACGACGTTCTCAGCTCATTTCTCTATTGACATTCACATGATCTTCTCAACACCTTCTTCTTACATAAACATTCATACGACTTTACCCTCATTCTTTGTTTCACTATACACTCACATGATTTCCTCTACTCATTCTTTGTCCCCCCTGCAGGTTCATGCTTTGTTAACATTCACACGACGTTCTCAGCTCATTTCTCTATTGACATTCACATGATCTTCTCAACACATTCTTCTTACTTAAACATTCATACGATTTTCCCCCTCATTCTTTGTTTCACTATACATTCGCACACGATTTCCTCTACTCATTCTTTGGTTCTCTGCTGGCTCATCTTCAATGAACATTCACATGATTTCTGTACTTATTCTTTATTTCTCTACACCCTCATAGGCTTACTTACAAAACATACACACCCTAGTTCTTCAACTTGAATAATGTAGTGAAAATAATAATTCATGACAATGTCTGTTACAGATTGTTTAGCTGATAGACTTAACAAGATGGTGGAAGAGCGTAGTTTCCTACCGACTCGCCGAGTTCAAGATCTCGAAATAGGTCTTATCTATGAGATAAAGTCCTTAAAGAGAGTTCAAACAAGATATGGTACCAGGATCGTATCTTCGCTGGAGGATTGTCAAGTGTTCTTGCCAGAGCGCTATAATTCGTTAACCGATCAAGAGATTGCAGAAATACCTGGGAGCGTATACCTACAGTATAATGGCATGGCAGAGAAGGGGAAATTTAAGACATGTAAATTGTCTTTTTTACATGCAAAGAAGGTGCGTAGAAGTGTCAAACTTAAGTATTGAATGTTCTCCCATTTCACAATGAAAAATTCATAAATAAAACAACTGACTCATTGATATTACATATAAAGATACAAAAGATGCATATTATAGAATTTTATAAAAAAAAATTAACGAAATTACAATATCACATGCTTGAGTTTAATTATATCTAGCGCATTGAAATAACTCTAAATATCCGAATGTTTATACAAATCTTTGTGCTTCTTTTTACATGTGCCATATGCTTCATTTTACATGTATCATAACAAAAAATGTAATTCTTTCCAGGTTGCCTTTACTTGACCAAGATAGTTTTCTAAGACTTTCATTGTGCAATGTTTCAGGGTGTGCAATAAGAGGAAGAAGAAGAAGAGGAATAGCCTACTACCATGCAATGGATGCTGACGCTATTGGAGGGTGGAATACCTACAAGAAACATTTCGGCAAGAAACGGGTGCTGAGACATCTACATCACCGAAACACATTAAGACAGGATCCTTATATAACATTACAGGGTATACAATGAAAAAAATACGGTCAATTTTGTATACAATTAAATGCATGGCTGAGAGTTAGCTCGAACTAGTCTCCCTATATTCACTGAAATTAAGCATTGTGAGCAATAATTTAAGTGACTGTGAAAATACTTTAAGTAATGGTGAAATTTGTATCCTAAAAGACTTGAGCCCTGTATACATTAACAGCATTAAGGCTGTTTGCCACGCTGGAATACAAATTATGAAAATAAAAAGACTTTCATTTAAATAATAAGGAAATTTGCATAACCTGCTGTTACAAGTGTAATGACATATACAGAAACAATGTGTCGGACGAGAAAGTGATGGAAATGTAAGATAAATAATAACAATAAAAGAATTAAGGTATGTTTTTACATAGTGTTTTTATTCATTAAAAATCCTTGTATTCCTAATGAAAAATAAATCATTACAATGATTAGTTTAAGTTATATCACAATGATCAAAAAGAGAACCGTCTTTAGATGCATTACTCGATCTTAAGTCAGAGCACCAAAAAATGACAAATCACGGCTTCTCCATTTTAGATGTGGTGTCACTATTCAGGTAAATTCATGTAATACAGCAGGTTGAGTATGCAGATCTGTGGTCCTAAATGGGTGAAACAGAGTCTTATCCAGCTTAACAGTCTTGAGATCTCACCATCAGAAAGTCGAATCACAAGCCTTCTCCACTCGCTGAGCACAGGTTTAACAACAGCATTCTCTTCACCCTGAGACGATGTAAAGTATATAAATATGCAATACTGCGCTAAATACGTATGATGCTCAACTTAAATATATTCACTAGGAAATCAGATTCAGACAGCTGATTAGATGGAATAACTTTGTCACTGAAGGGTCGCAGAACGTTCCTATAGAACAATCACTGGAAAAAATCAAGAGTGAAAGGACATTTTAATGACATTTTTATTATTATTATTATTATTCACTGATCTAATAAAGAAGATATTCGCATCCTAATATGAGGAATCTTTAAACGTCGGGCATACAAGTCAAGGTCTATGTTACTCAATGTTTTTTGCGGGACAAGTATAGTCCTCTGCCAGAGTTTTTTGAATTCCCTTTCAGGCTCTGTCTCCTCTTCGTTTTTGTGTTTCTTCCCTTATTCTTCTTCACTCGAAAACCTCTCCCTCTTGCTTCAATTTCTCTGTTACGTCTCATCATTTCAGCAAGTTGTTTATCTGCAGCTTTTTTCGTATTTACAGCTGTAGCAATTTGTGATGCACCTCCAGCGGCGGCTCCTAGTGCTGCAATAATTGGTATGAGTGGTAGAAATCCTCCTCGTTTCTTCTTTTTGGACCCTCCGCCAACAGATACCTTTCTCTCAATTTCTCTCTTATTCCTCATCATTTCGGCAAGTTGTTTATCTGCTGCCTTTTTCTTATTTACTGCTGAGGCAATTTTGGCTGCACCTCCAGCAGCAGCGCCTAGAGCTGCAATAATTGGTATGAGAGGTAGAAATCCTCCTCGTTTCTTCTTCATGGTTACTGCACCTGGAGCTACCTTTCCCTTCATAATTGCTGTTACTAGTCACGCTGCCAAGTTTTTCACCTAATGTAACATCAGATTGCACGCTTTTCCAAGTCGTTTCAGTAAGATCTTGGCAGCAATGTTTCTCGAAGCAGAGACCTTATGCTGAGCGTTGGCAATGCCGCTAAGATTACACGAATCGTCTAACGGAATGATTCCAGGGTCTCCTATCTTTAATTTTTCTCTAGCTTTACCACAGTTCCTCAGCCTATGTAACCAGGTAAATGTACTTCAATGATTGCAGGCTAGTGAGAGAGTTAATTAAACCGAAACCTCTTGCGAGCTTAACCACCTTAGCTCTCACGTTATACTAATCGATTTTTATTCAGGATAGTTCTTTTATACTTTCTAATTAGCGTATATACATTAAGAGCGATTTATTTTATTTTAGCCGTCAAGCTAGAGAGGATGAAACAAGAATGCTCACAGCCTATTCATATGTTAGGCTTTGAAAGCGACTTTAGATGTGAACTTAGTGGAAAACTGTTTCATGTCAATGTTCTTGACTTGCCTATCATGTAAACCATTCAGGGGAAAAGGTGACCAGCAAAGGGAAAAAGGTGACCAGCAAAGGGAAAAAGGTGACCAGGAAAGGGAAAAAGGTGACCAGGAAAGGGAAAAAGGTGACCAGCAAAGGGAAAAAGGTGACCAGGAAAGGGAAAAAGGTGACCAGGAAAGGGAAAAAGGTGACCAGGAAAGGGAAAAAGGTGACCAGCAAAGGGAAAAAGGTGACCAGGAAAGGGAAAAAGGTGACCAGGAAAGGGAAAAAGGTGACCAGGAATGGGAAAAAGGTGACCAGGAAAGGGAAAAAGGTGACCAGGAAAGGGAAAAAGGTGACCAGGAAAGGGAAAAAGGTGAC
The DNA here is from genome assembly GCA_030765065.1 of Deroplatys truncata. Taxonomy (NCBI): domain Eukaryota; kingdom Metazoa; phylum Arthropoda; class Insecta; order Mantodea; family Mantidae; genus Deroplatys; species Deroplatys truncata. The sequence continues at coordinate 64,070,667 of CM060989.1, read as the reverse complement.
CAGCAAAGGGAAAAAGGTGACCAGGAAAGGGAAAAAGGTGACCAGGAAAGGGAAAAGGGTGACCAGGAAAGGGAAAAAGGTGACCAGCAAAGGGAAAAAGGTGACCAGGAAAGGGAAAACGGTGACCAGCAAAGGGAAAAAGGTGACCAGGAAAGGGAAAAAGGTGACCAGCAAAGGGAAAAAGGTGACCAGCAAAGGGAAAAAGGTGACCAGGAAAGGGAAAAAGGTGACCAGGAAAGGGAAAAAGGTGACCAGGAAAGGGAAAATGGTGACCAGGAAAGGGAAAAAGGTGACCAACAAAGGGAAAAAGGTGACAAGGAAAGGGAAAAAGGTGACCAGCAAAGGGAAAAAGGTGACCAGGAAAGGGAAAAAGGTGACCAGCAAAGGGAAAAAGGTGACCAGGAAAGGGAAAAGGTGACCAGCAAAGGGAAAAAGGTGACCAGGAAAGGGAAAAAGGTGACCAGCAAAGGGAAAAAGGTGACCAGGAAAGGGAAAAAGGTGACCAGCAAAGGGAAAAAGGTGACCAGCAAAGGGAAAAAGGTGACCAGGAAAGGGAAAAAGGTGACCAGGAAAGGGAAAAAGGTGACCAGGAAAGGGAAAAAGGTGACCAGCAAAGGGAAAAAGGTGACCAGCAAAGGGAAAAAGGTGACCAGGAAAGGGAAAAAGGTGACCAGCAAAGGGAAAAAGGTGACCAGCAAAGGGAAAAAGGTGACCAGGAAAGGGAAAAAGATGACCAGGAAAGGGAAAAAGGTGACCAGGAAAGGGAAAAAGGTGACCAGGAAAGGGAAAAAGGTGACCAGGAAAGGGAAAAAGGTGACCAGCAAAGGGAAAAAGGTGACCAGCAAAGGGAAAAAGGTGACCAGCAAAGGGAAAAAGGTGACCAGCAAAGGGAAAAAGGTGACCAGGAAAGGGAAAAAGGTGACCAGCAAAGGGAAAAAGGTGACCAGGAAAGGGAAAAAGGTGACCAGCAAAGGGAAAAAGGTGACCAGGAAAGGGAAAAAGGTGACCAGCAAAGGGAAAAAGGTGACCAGGAAAGGGAAAAAGGTGACCTGCAAAGGGAAAAAGGTGACCAGGAAAGGGAAAAAGGTGACCAGCAAAGGGAAAAAGGTGACCAGCAAAGGGAAAAAGGTGACCAGGAAAGGGAAAAAGGTGACCAGAAAAGGGAAAAACGTGACAAGCAATGGGGAAAAAAGGTGACCAACAAAGGGAAAAAAATGTGACAGCAAAGGGAAAAACGTGACCAGCAAAGGGAAAAATGTGATCAGCAAAGGGAAAAAGGTGGCCAGTAAAGGGAAAAATGGGACCAGAAGAGGGAAAAACGTAACCTGCAAAGGGAAAAGGTGACCAGCAAAGGGAAAAATGTGACCAGCAAAGGGAAAAATGCGACCTGCAAAGGGAAAAAGTGACCAGCAAAGGGAAAAAATGTGACCAGCAAAGGGAAAAATGTGACCAGCAAAGGGAAAAATGTGACAGCAAAGGGAAAAAAGGTGACCAGTAAAGGGAAAAATGGGACCAGAAGAGGGAAAAAACGTGACCTGCAAAGGGAAAAAGGTGGCCAGCAAAGGGGAAAATGTGGCCAGCAAAGGGAAAAAAAGGTGACCTGCAAAGGGAAAATGACCAGTATCTCCCTTAACTCATGCATTTTCTGTGCTAACTATCAAGAAAACTTGTACTCTTACCTCTATGAATCCGTTTCTAGCTACTTGAATCTGCGTGTGCTTAATGAGATAGTTATAATTAACGGAATTACAACTATTATGCGGAAATGCTACAATATTTTGCTTAGTCTAATTCGGACATGGCTGTTTGTATGCATCAAAACCTGAGTACATATATAAATACATAAATGTTAAAAAATAACTCAGTCTCGTGTTATCGTATACGAATTCAACATCTACATTATACACTGACTAGTTTATATATACTGCTTGAGCATGAACACTCACAAAGACGGACAATTACAGTCAATTTACGAGAATCTTGATTTTTCGTATATTTCCCAAGGGGGGAGTAATCGCTTTGTTAAGTGCTGCATATGTAATAGAACTTTAAAAAACAGGACAATTTCAAGGCTTAAGCAACATAGGAGACGATGCTATAAAGCAAAGGCCAGCTGTGCATTGACTACAACACCCAAACGAGATCCTGAAATCTTCTCAAGTCCCGAAGAGTGGGATTCAAGATGTACCGTACTTGGAACCAGTTCAAGCGACCCTGTAATAACGTCAAGAGCTACCACTGATGAACCAATGACAGCAGTTTCTTTGAATGAGCAAGCTCTGAATAAACACACCAATGAAAGCAAGCATACTAGTGTCAAATCACCTAGATTAGAAGATATATCCAAAGCGAATACAGAGGAGATGCTATACCGCTACACCGATCCTAATGATTTGGTAAACATGCTAAGGGTACTCATGATGCTTCATACACCAGATAAAATTGACTTTTCCGATGCGATTAACGACATTATTCAGGATTTAAAGCTGGGTGGTTTTATAGCGTGATTAGCATTTGCAAAACCATGAAAGAGTTAGAAAGATTCCTCATATTAGGATGCGAATATCTTCTTTATTAGATCAGTGAATAATAATAATAATAATAATAATAAAAATGTCATTAAAAGGTCCTTTCACTCTTGATTTTTTCCAGTGATTGTTCTATAGGAACGTTCTGCGACCCTTCAGTGACAAAGTTATTCCATCTAATCAGCTGTCTGAATCTGATTTCCTAGTGAATATATTTAAGTTGAGCATCATACGTATTTAGCGCAGTATTGCATATTTATATACTTTACATCGTCTCAGGGTGAAGAGAATGCTGTTGTTAAACCTGTGCTCAGCGAGTGGAGAAGGCTTGTGATTCGACTTTCTGATGGTGAGATCTCAAGACTGTTAAGCTGGATAAGACTCTGTTTCACCCATTTAGGACCACAGATCTGCATACTCAACCTGCTGTGTTACATGAATTTACCTGAATAGTGACACCACATCTAAAATGGAGAAGCCGTGATTTGTCATTTTTTGGTGCTCTGACTTAAGATCGAGTAATGCATCTAAAGACGGTTCTCTTTTTGATCATTGTGATATAACTTAAACTAATCATTGTAATGATTTATTTTTCATTAGGAATACAAGGATTTTTAATGAATAAAAACACTATGTAAAAACATACCTTAATTCTTTTATTGTTATTATTTATCTTACATTTCCATCACTTTCTCGTCCGACTCATTGTTTCTGTATATGTCATTACACTTGTAACAGCAGGTTATGCAAATTTCCTTATTATTTAAATGAAAGTCTTTTTATTTTCATAATTTGTATTCCAGCGTGGCAAACAGCCTTAATGCTGTTAATGTATACAGGGCTCAAGTCTTTTAGGATACAAATTTCACCATTACTTAAAGTATTTTCACAGTCACTTAAATTATTGCTCACAATGCTTAATTTCAGTGAATATAGGGAGACTAGTTCGAGCTAACTCTCAGCCATGCATTTAATTGTATACAAAATTGACCGTATTTTTTTCATTGTATACCCTGTAATGTTATATAAGGATCCTGTCTTAATGTGTTTCGGTGATGTAGATGTCTCAGCACCCGTTTCTTGCCGAAATGTTTCTTGTAGGTATTCCACCCTCCAATAGCGTCAGCATCCATTGCATGGTAGTAGGCTATTCCTCTTCTTCTTCTTCCTCTTATTGCACACCCTGAAACATTGCACAATGAAAGTCTTAGAAAACTATCTTGGTCAAGTAAAGGCAACCTGGAAAGAATTACATTTTTTGTTATGATACATGTAAAATGAAGCATATGGCACATGTAAAAAGAAGCACAAAGATTTGTATAAACATTCGGATATTTAGAGTTATTTCAATGCGCTAGATATAATTAAACTCAAGCATGTGATATTGTAATTTCGTTAATTTTTTTTTATAAAATTCTATAATATGCATCTTTTGTATCTTTATATGTAATATCAATGAGTCAGTTGTTTTATTTATGAATTTTTCATTGTGAAATGGGAGAACATTCAATACTTAAGTTTGACACTTCTACGCACCTTCTTTGCATGTAAAAAAGACAATTTACATGTCTTAAATTTCCCCTTCTCTGCCATGCCATTATACTGTAGGTATACGCTCCCAGGTATTTCTGCAATCTCTTGATCGGTTAACGAATTATAGCGCTCTGGCAAGAACACTTGACAATCCTCCAGCGAAGATACGATCCTGGTACCATATCTTGTTTGAACTCTCTTTAAGGACTTTATCTCATAGATAAGACCTATTTCGAGATCTTGAACTCGGCGAGTCGGTAGGAAACTACGCTCTTCCACCATCTTGTTAAGTCTATCAGCTAAACAATCTGTAACAGACATTGTCATGAATTATTATTTTCACTACATTATTCAAGTTGAAGAACTAGGGTGTGTATGTTTTGTAAGTAAGCCTATGAGGGTGTAGAGAAATAAAGAATAAGTACAGAAATCATGTGAATGTTCATTGAAGATGAGCCAGCAGAGAACCAAAGAATGAGTAGAGGAAATCGTGTGCGAATGTATAGTGAAACAAAGAATGAGGGGGAAAATCGTATGAATGTTTAAGTAAGAAGAATGTGTTGAGAAGATCATGTGAATGTCAATAGAGAAATGAGCTGAGAACGTCGTGTGAATGTTAACAAAGCATGAACCTGCAGGGGGGACAAAGAATGAGTAGAGGAAATCGTGTGAGTGTATAGTGAAACAAAGAATGAGGGTAAAGTCGTATGAATGTTTATGTAAGAAGAAGGTGTTGAGAAGATCATGTGAATGTCAATAGAGAAATGAGCTGAGAACGTCGTGTGAATGTTAACAAAGCATGAACCTGCAGGGGGGACAAAGAATGAGTAGAGGAAATCATGTGAGTGTATAGTGAAACAAAGAATGAGGGTAAAGTCGTATGAATGTTTATGTAAGAAGAAGGTGTGGCGAAAATCATGTGAATGTTAATGGAAGCAAAGAATGTGAAGAGAAAGTCATGTGAATGTTAACAGAGCATGAACCTGTAGGTGGAATAAAGAATGAGTAGAGGAAATCATGTGAGTGTATAGTGAAACAAAGAATGAGGGGAAAATCGTATGAATGTTTATGTAAGAAGAATGTGTGGCGAAAATCATGTGAACTGAAGAAGAGTATGCAGTGAAATCCATGTGAATGTAAAGCACAGATTAGAAAATATGATGCTCTTTGTAACGAATCGTCTTTCATGTACTGTAACGTTTAAATAAAATTAAATGTATTGTAAAAGCCAACAGTGATTTTGTATAGTTATTTAAAATTCACCTTGCATTGCCCCGTTTTGATATGTGCTGAATGTGTAGACGGTCTGTAGCTCACTTTGCTTTTAAAGCTCTTTAAAACTTGAATGTAAAGTTAATAAGTACACAACAGTTCTAACATGGGACAGATGTCTGTTTATATAGGGATCTAAACCCCCTCCAGGCGATGCCTGCACGTCATCATGGCTGTGATGCTTACACGTCACGTGATTATTGCAGCCAATGACATCATCTCTTGCTACGCATGCGCAGAGGCCCTCAGCACTTCTATCCCTGCTTGTTTCACTTCCTCTCCCTCTCTCGCTCTCTCTCTCTCCCTCTCTCGCTCTCTCTCACACAGCTGCATGCAGTTAAAGCATCAATCTAAGTGATGTATTCTAGAGTACAGAGAAAAATCAGTGAAGTCATTGAAAGATCGGGGTTCGAACTAGGGGCAACTGATTGAAAATTATATACAGCATTAATTGTTCATTGTATGAGCTATCAAACATGCTTTCGTCTACAGCTCTATCTCTGCTAGTTTCTGCGATAATTGAGATTTAAACTTAAGGATCGAACCCTGGACGTCAGGTACCCTAATATACACCCGCAAGATATTATCTGATGACATAAACGTAATAGGTTTATTTGGTACCTTTGTCTTAATTATTTACTGTTATTAAATTTATAAGTAAACTTCATTGAATCGGTATTCGAACTCAGAACGCCAGAAACAAAATTATTTATAATATTAGTTTGATGTGTTTAAAAGACCTGTATGCAGTTGCAACATTGATCTAAGTGATATATTCTAGAACACAGTGGAAAATTAAGGAAGTCACTGAAAGATCGGGATTCGAGCTAGGGACACTGATTGGAAATTATATAAAGCATTAATTGTTCATCGTAGGAACTAAAAATCGTGCTTTGGTCCGCACCTTAATCCCTGCTAGTTCCTGAGATAATTGAGATTTAAAGTTAAGGATCGAACCCATGACACCCAGACTCTAATATACATGCACAAGAAACGAGCTAATGGCATAAAAGTAATAAAGTTTATTTACTGTCTTTAGTTTAATTAGTTTTGAAGTTATTAGAAGACCAGTTTCGAGCAATCGTAAATGGAGCCTTGCATCCCGAGCTATAATTAGTTTTTATTGCATCATTTTGTCTCTTTTCATTCAGGACATGCGCGTGAGTTGGTGTGTGCCTGTGTTGGTTGGTGCTGTTGGGTGTAAGTGAACAGTCATATGTGCTTGCACGTGTGTGTGTGTTTGTCCATGTATATGTATGTGTGAGTGTAAGAGCACTGGTGTATGTATGTATACGCATGAGGTGCGTGAATGCGTGTGTGTACTGGTGTATGTGTGTGTGTGTACTGTTGTATGTATGTGCATGTGTGTGTATGTGCAGGTGTATGTATATGCGTGTGTGTATGTGCTTGCGTGTGTGTATGTGCTTGCATGCGTGCACCAGTGTATGTTTGCTGATGTGTGTACAAGCGCTCGTGTATATGTGAACGCCTGAATGTGTACAAGTCGTGGAGAAAGAAAGAGATAGATAGAAAGAAAAAGAGAGGAGAAGAAGAAAGAATGTTGTCTAGGCATCGAGATATCTAGTATGCATCAGGGTTTAATATAAATAATTATAGTTGTTAAATGCAATTTTAATCCGACCGCCCGCTGCTTCAATAACTTAATAGTTATTATAGCGTTTCACAGGGTTGGATTCGAACTATGGACCACTGGTTCCTAAGAATACAGATCGTTAAACATTGTAATGTCGTGTATATTAAATTATATTTGTTAAACACATTTTAATCTGGTCGTGCATAGTTTAATATTTATTAAGCATTAGAGTTTCGCAGATTCGATCTAGGATCCCCCCTGAACACCGTTTCATTAATTAAATTATATTCGTTAAACACGTTTTAATCTGACCGCGCAATACTCACATAGTTTAATATTTATTAAGCATTAGAGATTCGATCTAGAACCCACTGAACACCCTTTTATTAATTATTGTAATGATATATAAAAATTAAATTATATTTGTTAAATGCATTTTAATCTGACCTTGCATAGTTTAATATTTATTAAGCATTAGAGTTTCGTTGGGTAAGATTCGAACTAGGGTCCTCTGAACGGTCTTTCATTGATTAGGATGATGATGTATAAAAAATTAAATTATAATTGATAAATACATTTTTTTAATCTGACCTTGCATAGTTTAATAGTTATTACGCGTTAGAGTTTCACTTGGTAAGACTCGAGCTAGAATTCTCTGAACGCCTTTTTATTAATTAGGGTAATGATATAATAATATCAATCATTAATTTCTCATTAGCAATAAACTTTTGATTACAGTAAGAATCGAACACCGATCTATGGATATCACTCAGAGGTTTAATGCACGTAATGAAATGTATATTAGATGCTTTTCGGAGTCGTTGGCTGAAACAGAATGCTTGTTAACTATGCTCGGATATATTCGTAGGAGGTCGTAAAACATCGGGGAGAACTCCCTCAGGCAAAATCATGATGGCCGACCTGACGTCACGCAGAGTTGGTAAACAAGTTTCTCTCTCTTTCACACAAACAAGGAGAGGACGAGTATAAAGCAGCCCTCGAATTCTTTTGTTAAACTAGCAGGTGGCCAAACAATGGGAACGCTGCAGGTGTCTTTCTAAACTAGCCTTGCACAGAACAATAGAAAGGCACACACAATAGAATCTCTTACACAATGGAAAGGGTCAGGTTTTGTTATGGAGCAGGTGTCTTTCTAAAGTATGACGTCACGCAGAGTTGGTAAACAAGTTTCTCTCTCTTTCACACAAACAAGGACAGGACGAGTATAAAGCAACCCTCGAATTCTTTTGTTAAACTAGCAGGTGGCCAAACAATGGGAACGCTGCAGGTGTCTTTCTAAACTAGCCTTGCCAAGGACAATAGAATCTCTTACACAATGGAAAGGGTCAGGCTTTGTTATTGGGTTGCCAGGTGGTCTTTCTAAAGAATGCTTGCATCGGACAATAGAAAGGCACACACAATAGAATCTCTTACACAATGGAAAGGGTCAGGCTTTGTTACAACCCTAATTCATCATGGGCTTTGTTCATTTTGACAGCTGAAGGGCAAGCATTGTTCTTTTGTTAAAAGCTAGTGGAACGAGTATGCCACGTGTTCGACACACACAATGGAAGTGGGGGCGGGTAACTGACCAGGTGCAGAAGTGGCCGGATGTGGAATGGGTAGGAAAAACATCTCGCCTTTGTTACAGAACCTTAAATTTATGACCCCTTTGTTCGTTTTGACAGTTGATTGACAGCCTTAATTACCTAACTGTCAAGCCTCCATTGTACTCAACATGATTTACGACCGCAGGTGCAGCTAAAACTACCAAGGCACAGCGGGGGGAGGGGGAGGGAGGAGGTGGGGGAGGGAGGAGGTGGGGGAGCTCATTTGCATATGAATAGCCATGCATAAATTAACTGTTTCAGGACCGCTAAATCTACCCTACTGGTATAGGATTTAGGGAATAATCAAGTTAATAAAAGGGCGGGTCACTGCTGAAGGGTCACTCATCCAGCTAGTGACCAAGCCCAATAATGTTTAACTTGGAGGTAATCAAGTTGGCTAATGGCCGGGAGAGGCGATCTTATTTATAAGCTGGTGAACAGGAAGGAGACCGAGCTATTGATGTAGTTGCTGGTCCCTGACAAACCAAGGGACATTAGTTGTGATCCTCAGGAATCCGTTTTGGAGCACATGTGATCGGCGGAGGCGAGTATTCCTAGTAGTGCCCCAGACCTGGGAAGCATACGTGAGGATGGGTCGAACAAGATATGTAAAGTAGAAGAGGGCATTAAAGACCAAGAGATGCGTGTATATGAAACTGGATAGACTTTACAAAGTCTTCCGGATGCTAATGAAATAAGGGGACGCTAAATGAGTTTAGTGTCCACATTACTCCAGGAATGCAGAAAGCCTACTGGTTGGATGTTTCATATATAATCTAAGACAGGGAAGTATTTATAAGAAAAGGAATGTACGAGGGCGGATCAAAAAGTAACGCACAACAAAAACCACCAATGACCTACTTTTCGACATAGTCACCAAGTTTCTCAGCACATTTCTCCCATCGTGATACCAGTTTCAATATGCCCTGCTCGTAGAAGTCCGTTTCCTTGGAGTATAGCCATCTGCGGACTCTTGATTTCACTTCCGCATCTGTCGCAAAGCGTTGGCCGGTCATGAATGGGACCAAACAGATGAAAGTCTGACGGTGCAAGGTCCGGACGGTATGGTGGATGCTGGAGCACCTCCCAACCAAATTTTGTCATTTGCTGACGAACAGCAGCAGCAACATGGGCGCGAGCATTGTCATGATGAATTTTGACTTCAACATTCATGTGGCGTTTCTCACGAAGGTCACGACGCAACTTCACCAAAGCTTTCAAGTAGTGGCCCCGTGTTCAGCAAAGTCCTCCAATACAACACCACACAATTATCCCCATACACGCGACGCATGTCCCTGCGAATTTCACTCAGTTTATGCCCTTTGGCACACAAATATCGAACCACACTTTTCTGCTCTACACACGTGGACGACAGTAACATGCGCGCTATCTTTGTTACGTAGTTCACGCTTCTCTCGCTACAGCTACACATGAAACAAATAATGCCCGCTGTAGTGAAAACTTCAAACTATACCTGTGTGAAATTGCAACATTCCAGCTGTAATATCAAGGCAGAAAAAGATTATTATGCGTCACCTTTCGAACAGCCCACGTATATATGCAATATTTGCTGTTTAAAATCTACAATTATATTTTATATTGGGTTGCTGAATATAAAAAATCTGTGTTACACTCACATGACTTTCTCTACTCTTGTACAAACTATTTTTACAAACGCTTATTCTCCATCTACTTCATGTTAATCGAGATAAACATTTGCAGACTCTATCTTATTGCTAATTTTCTTGTAGATGTAAGAAGAATATATATTTACAAGGCAATATAGAAAAACAGTAGCCTTTAAGCACATACATATCTCTTAATAGCTGGTTGCTAGGTGCAGCACCACTCCCTTTGCCACAGATACTCTTTGCATATCAAAGACAAAAAAATTAATAACGAATTCCCATTTAAGAAAAGTATTGAAAAATTTAAGAGAATAACCAGCAATATCTCGAAAATGGTTCACTCAACAAAAAAAATGTATATGACATGAATTGTGTATTTTAACGCGATTTACATTTTTTGTGTAGTAAAATGTTCTCTATCTCTTATGGTTTACCGGTTATGCAAAAGTCGTTCACAATGAAGAACACTTTTGGAGACATTCCCAGAAAATTCAAGATATACGTTTTATTTGTCATGACAATATCTTAAACATATGATATTTTAATCAAAATCGTTAGAGCCGTTTTTGAGAAAATTAAAATTCTCGAAAAATCTTCCATGTAAAGGGTATCCTGGGGTGGGGGGATTTTGTTGATAACCTTCGTGTCGCATCCCTGGAAGATATAGAACCTAAATACCAAGTTTGGTGTTTATCCGACTGTTCGTTTCTGAGTTATGCTGTTCACAGACACACACACACACACACACACACACACAGACAGACACACAGACACACACGGACATGTTTCCAAAAATGCTTATTTTGGATTCAGGGGTCTCAAAACATCCATTTCCGGTGAAATCTCGGTATCAAATTTTTGGGTGGAATGCAATACTTCCCCTACTTACTATACATAGTAGGGAAATTAAAAATGCAATGGCTGTATTTTATCTATCGTGGCCTTTGTATGTTTTCTTTATTTTTGACGACTCTTTTCTCTTGTTTATGGCAAATAAATATCTTCCTGTGAGTAAAGGCAAATAAAAAGCCGCATCCAAGCGTTGTATGAGAAACAGGAAAAACCGAACTGCAAAGAAATGCAATAAACGCTCAAGGATTTTCTCAAACAACTTGATTAGTTATATAAAACAACAGTTATGGCTTGCCTTGATGATAACAAATGAAGACACGCTTCCTAGAGGCTTAAGGTCATAGCAGTGGAAGTCTCCCACTAACTCAAATGGGTATTTATAGCTAAGCGCAGGGAATGAATGAATGAAAACTACACAGCCACAGGGTCAGCCGTGCACTTGTGGTTGGTAACCAGCACGTAGAGCTGTGTTTGTGTAATGGGTGCACTGCAGCACTTAGCTTGTAAAAAAACACGATGCTTTTGTTCTTTAATTTCAACTTCCCAGTGCAATTTCATGCGGTATGTAACCAGGGTTAGCAAGATAATGTACTTGTTAGGTTTTTTACGTAATTTACAAGTAATTTAGGTGAAGCGGATTGCAGTTTTGTATACGCAGACGTGAATTAAAGTAAGTGCAAAAGTTAAAGGCATATGGAAGCTGGCCAATGGTCACATACTGCGCTGTTGTCAAGCATAGTGGGCGTGTACCGGCGGTAACACTGTACATCAGAACACATTTACACTAAACTCTCGGCCCTCAGTACTTCGGCCTCTTAGTAATTCGGCCCACACTTGGTTCAGCGTCGAACACCAACAAAGTACCATTCATCATTTGGTATTTTTACTTTCTCTACTACGTATAGTCAGTAGGAGCATTATTGTATTCCACCCAAAAATTCAATACCGAGATTTCACCGGAAATACATGTTTTGAGACTCCTCAATCCAAAAAAAGCATTCTTACTTCCTCTACTACGTAGAGTAAGTAAGGGTAGTATTGTATTCCACCCAAAAAGTCGATACCGAGATTTCACCGGAAATACATGTTTTGAGACCCCCTGAATCCAAAAAAAGCATTTTTGGAAACATGTCCGTGTGTGTGTGTTTGTGTGTCTGTGTGTGTCTGTGAACAGCATAACTCAGAAACGAACAGTCGGATAAACACCAAACTTGGTATTTAGGTTCAGTATCTTCCAGAGATGCAACACGTAGGTTTTCAAGGAAATCCCCACCCCACACTACCCTTTACATTAAACATTTTTCAAAATTTTTATTTTTCTGAAAAATGGCTCTATTTTGATTAAAATATCATATGTTTAAGATATTTTCATGACAAATAAAATGTATATCTCGAATTTGCTGGGAATGTCTCCAAAAGTATTTTTCTTTGTGAACGACTTTTGCATAACTGGTAAACCATAGGAGATAGACAAAATTTTACTACACAAAAATGTAGATCGCGTTAAAATACACTATTTATGGCAAACAGTTTTGTTCTTGAGTGAACCTTTTTCGAGATATTGCTTGCTATTCCCTTAAATTTTCCAATATTTGTACTTTTTCTCAAATTCGTTATTCATCTTTTTTGTCCTGGTAATGCAAAGAGAATGGAATACTCCACATAGTAACCGGCTCTCAAAATAGCTTAAAGCCTACCAATTCCCCTTGCATCTACAAGAAAATTAACAATAAGGTTAACATCTCGATTAACATGAAGCATATGGAGAATAAGCATTTGTAAAAATAGTTTGTACAAGAGTAGAGAAGGTCATGTGAGTGTAACACATCAGATTTTTTTCGAGTAACCATTTCCGAGATATTACTTGTTGTTTACTTGAATTTTCCAACACTTATACTTTTTCTCGAACGAGAATTCGTCATTCGTTTTCGTTTTCTCTTGTCCTGGACATACAAAGATTTAACTCGCTTAAAGCCTACCATATTCCCGTTGTACCTACAGGAAAATTAGCAATAAGTTAGTTTCTGCAAATGTTTATCTCGATTAACATGGAGTAGATGGAGAATAAGCGTTTGTAAAAATAGTTAGTAGGAAGGTCAGGTGACTGCAATACATCAGATTTTTTTGTGGGCCTCAAAACGTGTCTCCGGTGAGATTTTAGTAAAGAATTTTTGGGTGGAATGCAATACCTTCTAGGCACGTGGTAGAGAAAGTAAAAGTTGGATGTAGGCATTAAAGGGCTAAGTTGGCATCCCTGCTGAGGACTGTTTACCCAGCCATACTGCGAGGTCTATGACGCTAATGCAATGGAACATATCAAACTTCCGAGTGGCAGCGATGTAAGTAAGCAAAAACATGTTCCCTCCCTCGTCGGAAGTTATTAGAGACACAACAAACACACAGCTTGGCTTTCAGAGCAGCCAAGATAAATGGCGTCACGAGGAAGTACTTGTAATGGGGAAATGAAAATTGGTCGACAGCTCTTTGTTAGGCGCCCCCGATATGGTGGAGGGTTCTTTTGACTGAGAGATGATGATGTCGTTAGTGAGCTCCTTTTGAAGTCGCCTTGGAAGCATGCTGCCCCCATTACAGTTCTTTCCCACGAACTGTCTGTCAGAGAAAGTACTCAGCACAAAAGGTAAAAAGGAAAGCATAACATCGAGAAAAATAACACGAAGCTTTCTTTGTTCCTCTTTTCGAATTAGTCACATTTTTCTTTTAAAAAAAAAAGGTATTTCGTAAATTGTACGAGGTGTGATCAAAAAGTTTCCGGAATGGCTTCACAACAATGCTGACGCTGAGATTTCTTTAATTCTTACCCATACTGTACATGCAGCGTTCCTTCCCGATAAAAATGAGATGTCACGTGACTTCTTGCGATCATGCAGTGACGAGGTAGACGCTCCGAAGTGAACACGTGTTTTGCATGTGCTGTAATTTTTCCGTAGCAAAAAGGCCACATTACAAGAACAAAGAACGAACATGAAATTTTGCTTTAAACTCGGCAAAACTGCAACAGAAGCCTATGAAATGTTAAGAACAGCTTATGGGGAGGAAGTTTGAGTGGTTTAAAGATGCAGATCGTTTGGGCGACCTTGTTCCAGCAAAACTGATGAAAATATCAATCAGGTGATGGAAATGCTCTTAAATGATACGCCCATTACAATAAGATAACTTTCTGACTCATAAGGACTCTCCTTTGGAAGTGTTCAAAGCATTTTCGAAGACAATTTGGACATGAAAAGAATTGCCGCCAAGTTCGTGCCCCACCTGCTTTCAAATGACCAAAAGGAAAGCCGTGTGATTGCCTGCACGGATCTTAAAGAACAGCTACAAAATGACCCACGGTTTATGGTGAAAATTGTTACTGGTGATGAAACATTGATTTATGGGTACGATCCAGAAACGAAGCAACAATCTTCACAACGGAACAGTGTTTCATCTCTACACCGAAAAAGGCCAGACAAGTTCGATCCAAAGTGAAGTCAATGATGATTGTTTTTTGACATTAAAGGCATTGTACATAATGAATTTGTGCAACAGGGTCAAACAGTGAATCAAGTGTTCTGCAAACAAGTGCTGCAAAGAATGTGCGACGCAAACGGCCGGAGTAATGCAGGAGTGGTGACTGGTTCCTACATCATGATAATGCGCCCGCGCACAAAACCCTTATTGTTCCAATTTTTGGATAAAAATAGGATGAGTACTGTTCCCCATCCCGCCTATTCTCCAGATTTTGCACCAGTGGACTTTTTTCTTTTCCCGCGAATTAAAATGCGGCTCCGAGGACACCGTTTTGAGGACATTGATGTCATCCATCGCGAATTCGCAGAAGGCTCTGAACATGTTGAAAGAAGAGGACTTCCAGAGGTGCTTCCAGCGGTTGCAGAAGCGCTGGGATAAGTGTATCCACTCCCAAGGAGACTACTTCGAGGGTGACAGTGCACATTGGATAAAACAAACTGTTGTGTAGTATTTATGACGTCATTCCGGAAACTTATTGATCACACCTCGTATAGCCCTGTTTTGGAGAGGGTAAAGGGTTTTGACAGGGCATGGTTACATGACCACAGAGTAAATCAGAAACGTGTAAAGAAAGCAAAAGCATGAGAAATGACTGTCACCACGAAAATTTCTTCTTCCTTAACGGATTACCTTCCTTTTTGTAAGGACTTACATTTGCTGCGAAGGTCTACCCAGGCAAGAGCCGAAGCAGAAGCCCCCTCCTAACAATCCATGGTCAGCGCCATCCGAGGGTGACTACCGAAAATCTCGGTGGGGCCGACAGCGATCTAGCATGCCGTCTACCAACTCTCACTCATGATTGTGCCCTAGAACATCGACGTGTCTCACAACTCCGCCTGGGCGGAAAACCAGCCAAGCCTACCCAATCTCCCATGGGTATCGGGAACTACTGCCCCGCCGAGTCCAACTCAATCCGAACAAACGTACTTCTAGTAACGTCAGGAGTACCACGAGTGCTACGGGTTCGCAGCGCTTGCCCCACGGCAGCTAAAGGGGTCGGACATGTAAGGACTTACAAGCCAATGTCATGGGTCAGTAGCCTGTCGAGGAGCAAACAAACTCTGGATCTTACTATATCCAGGATGGGTGGTCAGCCAATCGCTGGTTTGGTATTGAAGAAGGACGAAATGAAATATAACGATAAAAGGGATGATAGGAGAATTCGCGGATCGAATTCCTCCCGAATACGTTAACGCAGCGCCACCTCGCTCGTCACTAAGAAAATCTTCTTGTTTCTCGGTTTACTCTTCCCGTGTGGAGGACTTAAACCTACCCCCGGGACTTAGAGGCCAATTGCCGGAGTGAAACGCCTGTCGGGGAGCAGACAGATTTTTCGATCGGATAGAAGAACAGGATGGGTGAATAGACCAAAGCCTGGTATGAGAGCGAGAAGGAGATGATATGATATGAAATGACGGTGAAATGGAGCAGTTGATGGATTGAATGGCGGAAACCGGGAAAAACCCCGCCTAGTCGCCGCTTCGTCCACCACAAAACTCTCATACCATTCCATGGGATCGAACCTAGGTGGAGCGAGCGTCTAATCACTCGGACACGCTGCCCCTCTGAGAAAATCAAACTTAAAAATATTAAAAAAATTGTACCTTTTTTTAAACCCTAACAAGCTAAATAATGACATCCAGTTGTTTTCTCCTGTGTTTTATCCAAAACAGACAGTAAATATCTGATGTTGCATTCACATGACTTTTTCTATTCTTCTACTTACAGACTTCCATTTACTCTTATACTGCAATCAAACAAGAGAAACGACATGGCAACATAAATGCAATGACTTAGGTGGGGAAATTTTAATTAGAAACATTTTAATTGTAAAATGAGAGAAAAATATGAAAATTGTAGGGAACTATTTGGGGAAAATTAGAGGGAAATGGATTAAAATGATCAAGGGGAAGGCAATCATAGAAGAAATAGTCTAGATAAAAGAAACATAATATAAGACAGTAAAAATTGTTGTGCTCGCCTGTTTTAATACTTTGCCGCTGCAGTCGCGATTTTGAGCATGCGCGATAACTTCCTCTATTCATTAGGAAGCCAGACGTAACTCTGAGCGATCGTCTTTTGTGTTTTCCTGTTGTTAGAGCGTTCCGAAATGTTCCAAACACTCGTACGACCCGCCGACTATGGAAATGGTTTATGCCACAAAAAAGTACGAGGGCTGATCAACAAAGACTGAGATTAATTTTTTCCTGTAGCTTCCGTGATAGTTTCGTATCTGTAACATAAATATTTGAAAAGAGCGTGTTTTATGTATAATGTTGGTAGGAGGTAGCACTCTCGTGTTGATAGGGTGGTAGTAATGCTCTATTTTGTAGACCCTACGTGCATTTCGCATACCACACAATGAAGGTGATGCATTTTTTAAATCGATTATCACCGGTGATTCATGGCTGCATCATTATGATCCTGAAGGAAAACAAGCCAATACAGTGTGGTAATCGCCAGGTTCTCAAACACCAAAAAAGGCAAAAGTTGTTCCATCTGCAGGGAAAGTGATGATCACATTTTTTTACTGTAATGGAATGATTTACCAGCATGCAGTTCCCCTCACACTCTGTTACAGCAGCATACTACACGTCAGTATTGGCTACACTGAGGAAGCACATTGCAAAGAAACGACCAGAGCTTACTCGGACTGGGTGGCGACTTCATCATGACAATGCACGGCCTCACGTCGCAAATCAAGTCATGCAGTTTCTGGCTCGATTTAACATTACCTGTGTACCACATCCACCTTATAGCCCCGATCTTGCACCCAGTGAATTTTTTTTATTCCCATCACTAAAGGCAAAACTTAGGGGTATTCGATTTGAAAGCTCTGAAGCAGTGCTCAAGAAAAGTGAGGCGATTCTCAACCACCTGACAAAGATTGGTCTGCAGCACGAGTTCAAGGACTGGCAGGACGCTATAAAAAGTGCATTGAAGTAGGAGGGGACTACTTTGAAAAAGATCATGTAAACATAGAATTAGAGTAATAAATATCTGTGAAAAAAAATCATTCTCAGTCTTTGTTGATCAGCCCTGGTAATTTGAAATAAATTGTGTGTTTTATAAGTATGTACCTTTTTTGTGTATTGCATTTTCGTCTATTGCTTAACATTTACCATTTATACAAAATTCTACAAAATTCCTTCCGAGCGAACAGAACTTCACAGGCTATTCCCAAAAAATTCAAGATATGCATATTATTTTTGATGTAAATATCTTTAATATATGGTATTTTAATCAAAATCTTTACAGTACTTATTTTAGAAAATAAAAAATGTCGAAAATCTTTGTGTCGCAACTTTGGATTGCACTGAGGTTAAATATCAAGATTGATATTTGTCCTAGATTTTGTTTTCAACAGACACATAGGATCTTTTTCTAAAAATGCTTTTTTTCGGTGGAAGGCAATACTTTCTCAAACGACTATGTACGTGTTAGATAAATTTTCAAAAAATCGTAATGTGTTACACTCGCATGACTTTCTCTACTCTTGTACAAACTATGTTTACAAACGTTTATTCACCATCTACTTCATGTTAATCGAGATAAACATTTGCAGAAACTATCTTATTTGTAATTTTCTTGTGGGTGCAAGGGGAATATGGTAGTATTTAAGCGATAGTCAAATCTTTTAAGAGCCGGTTGCTATGTGAAGCATTCCATTCTCCTTTGCATGTCCAGGACATAAACAGATAACAAGGAATATGTCGGAAATGGGTCACTCGACAAAGAAGAGTGTATATGACATAAATTGTGTGCTTTAAACGAGAGATACATTTTTTCGTATTAAAATATTGTCTACCTCTTACGGTTTACCAGTTATGCGAAAGTCTTTCAGAACGAGGAGGACCTTTGTGGACATTCCCAGAAAATTCAAGATATAAATTTCATTTGCCAAGAAAATATCTTAAACATATGATATCTTAATGAAAATAGTTAGTCATTTCTGAGAAAATAAAAATTTTCGAAAAATGTTCATTAAATGTTCCATGTAAAGGGTAGTCTTGGCTGATGGGATTTTGTTGAAAATCTTTGTGTCGCATCCTTGGAAGATACTAAACTCAAATACTAAGTTTGGCATTTTTCTGGCTTTTCGTTTTTGAGTTATGCTATTCACAGACAGACACACACACGGACATGTTTCCAAAAATCTGATGTGTTACACTCACATGACTTTCTCTACTCTTGTATAAACTGTTTTTACAAACACTTATTCTCCATATGTTTTATGGTAATCGAGATGTTAATCTTATTGCTAATTTTCTTGTAGGTGCAAGGGGAATGTGGTAGTATTTAAGCGATAGTCAAATCTTTTAAGAGCTGGTTGCTATGTGGAGTATTCCATTCTCTTTGCATGCCCAGGATATAAAAAAATCTGATGTGTTACACTCACATGACTTTCTCTACTCTTGTACAAACTATTTTTACAAACGCTTATTCTCCATATGCTTCATGTTAATGGAGATATCGAGATGTCAATCTTATTGATAATTTTCTTGTAGATGCAAGGGGAATATGGTAGGTTTTAAGCGATAGTCAAATATTTTAACGCTGGTTGCTATGTGGCGCATTCCATTCTCTTTGCATGTCCAGGACATAAAAAAATGAATAACGAATTTGAGAAAAAGTATAAGTATTGGAAAATTTAAGGGAATAACAAGCAATATCTCGCAAACGGTTCACTCAACAAAAGAAATGTATATGACATAAATTGTGTATTTTAACGAGATCTACATTTTTCGTGTAGTAAAATTTTGTCTATCTCTTATGGTTTACCAGTTATGAAAAAGTCGTTCATAACAAAGAATACTTTTGGAGACATTCCCAGAAAATTCGAGATATACATTTTATTTGTCATGACAATATCTTAAACATATGATATTTTAATCAAAATCGTTAGAGCCGTTTTTGAGAAAATTAAAATTTTCGAAAAATGTTCCATGTAAAGGGTAGTCTGGGGTGGGGGGATTTTCTTGAAAACCTTCGTGTCGCATCTCTGGAAAATACTGAACCTAAATACCAAGTTTGGTGTTTATCCGGCTCTTCGTTTTTGAGTTATGCTGTTCACAGACACACAGACAGACAGACACACAGACAGACACACACACACACAGACACACACACGGACATGTTTCCAAAAATGCTTTTTTTGGATTCAGGAGGTCTCAAAACATGTATTTCCGGCGAAATCTCGGTATCGAATTTTGGGTGGAATGCAATACTTCCCCTACTTACTATACGTAGTAGAGAAAGTAAAAAAATCTGATGTGTTACACTCACATGACTTTCTCTACTTTTGTACAATCTAATTTTACAAACGCTTATTCTCCATATGCTTCATGTTAATCGAGATATCGAGATGTCAATCTTATTGGTAATTTTCTTGTAGATGCAAGGGAAATATGGTAGCTTTTAAGCGATAGTCAAATATTTTAACGCTGGTTGCTATGTGGCGCATTCCATTCTCTTTGCATGTCCAGGACGTAAAAAATATGAATAACGAATTTCAGAAAAAGTATAAGTATTGTAAAATTTAAGGAAATAACAAGCAATATCTCGAAAACGGTTCACTCAACAAAAGAAATGTATATGACATAAGTTGTGTATTTTAACGCGATCTACATTTTTTGTGTAGTAAAATTTTGTCTATCTCTTATGGTTTACCTGTTATGCAAAAGTCGTTCACAATGAACAATACTTTTGGAGACATTCCCAGAAAATTCAAGATATACATTTCATTTCTCATGACATTATCTTAAACATATGATATTTTTATCAAAATCGTTAGAGCCATTTTTGAGAAAATTAAAATTTTCGAAAAATCTTCCATGTAAAGGGTAGTCTGGGGTGGGGGGATTTTCTTGAAAACCTTCGTGTCGCATCTCTGGAAGATACTGAGCCTAAATACCAAGTTTGGTGCTTATCCGACTGTTCGTTTTTGAGTTATGCTGTTCACAGACACACACACACACACAGACACACACACACACACAGACACACACACGGACATGTTTCCAAAAATGCTTTTTTTGGATTCAGGAGGTCTCAAAACATGTATTTCCGGTGAAATCTCGTATCGAATTTTTGGGTGGAATGCAATACTTCCCCTACTTACTATACGTAGTAGAGAAAGTAAAAAGAATAACGAATTCCCATTTGAGAAAAGTATGGAAGATTTAAGGGAATAACAAGCAATATCTCGAAAATGATTCACTTAACAAAAATATGTATAAATATGACATAAATTCTGTATTTTAACGCGATCTACATTTTTTGTGTAGTAAAATTTTGTCCATCTCTTATGGTTTTCCAGTTATGCAAAAGTCGTTCACAATGAAGAATACTTTTGGAGACATTCCCAGAAAATTCGAGATATACATTTCATTTGTCATGAAAATATCTTAAACATATGATAATTTAATCAAAATCGTTAGTCATTTTTGAGAAAATTAACATTTTCGAAAAGTGTTCCATGTAAAGGGTAATCCGAAGTAAGGGGATTTTCTTGAAAACCTTTGTGTCGCATCTCTGGAAGATACTGAACCTAAATACCAAGTTTGGTGTTTATCCGACTGTTCGTTTCTGAGTTATGCTGTTCACAGACACAGAGACACACACACACACGGACATGTTTCCAAAAATGCTTTTTTGGATTCAGGGGGTCTGAAAATATATAATTCCGGTGAAATCTCGGTATCGAAGTTTTGGGTGGAATACAGTACTTCCCCTACTTACTACGTAGTAGTGAAAGTAAAAACACACAGAGAGCGAACCTAAAAGTGTGCGACTTCCGCGCACTAGTAATGAAACAGAAACCTTCTCTGTATGTGACAGGTTCACGGAATTAAATCAGCAGTCACTAATAGCCTAGGAAACAACAGGTTCCTGTTGGTATCAGCTCGCATTGGAAGCACCACAAAAGAACAACAGAAAGCTGAAGCCTTACAGTTGCTTTGGAAATAATTGGAACGTGTGGCGCATCACAGAAACATGTTCAGTAGGAAGTTTTCACAGGTTGCGAGCATTATAGGTGTCAAGAGTGCGAGTATTGTTTCGGTGTTAGGCACAAACATTCCTTTATGCTCGTCCATGCCAAAATATAGTATTTATACGACTGGTAGCAGTAATTTTATCGGCCTCATTAAAGTATTGGTATTCGACCAATCAGAAGTGGCCACGTAACATTGTGAAAGCGCAAATATCGATTATTTTGCGTAGTACATCTCACAACGCTGGCAACTTTGTTTGACACAGGTGCTACAAGGTCATTTGTATTGTAACCATAGATAAAGCAATAACGATTGTAACACATCACTCAAACCAGAAACGAATACTTATGAAACCTTTAATTTAGATACATGGTCGAGCATAAACAGTCGTATGAAACTTGACTATAATGGTGATTAAAACGATCGTATGATAATATACTCGTGTGTTAATTACTACCATTATAGTCTAGTTGCATAATATACTATTTTACTCTAGAAACAATTCTCAATGAAATAGGGTGTGGGGATATTTGGAAATATAGACAATCACGAGAAGGGATGTTGGAAAAGAGTTAGATTGAGGATTGAAGATATGGAAAGACAGGAAATAATTAGTGGTTTTAATTCAAAAAGATCATTATATGTATATACAGAGATTAAAAGTACATGGGAAAGAGAAAACTATGTTGATGTTTGTAATAAAATAGCAAGAGAGGGCTTTGCATGGGCTAGGTCAGAGGTGGTGAGGTTAAAAGGCATAGGTGAAGGAGAAAATGAAGGCAAATGCCCATTATGTAATATCAAATTTAATAATTACTGGCATTTAATGTTAGAATGTGAAGGAACAATGAATATGAGGAAAAATTACAAAGAAACAATTGGTCTAGATTACCAAATGAAATTATAAGTAAAAGGTTGTTAAGAGTTAAATCCAAGGAAAGTTTATTTGAAATAGGAAAATATTTAGGTGTAGTGAGAAATAAATGGTTGAAAAAAATTAGAAATAGGGAATAGAAAGAAAATGTAGATTGTTGAATTGTAAATTAAATAGGACCCAGTGACTCAACAACCATGTTGTTGGATGTTTGCGGGCCCTTAGTAATGCAGCAACTTAGTGAAAGAGAAAATGATATGTAAAGGGTAATGTGTAGAAATAAAATTATGTATTATAGAACTATATGAGAATTAATTTATGTAACTAACGAAGTGAAATAAAATATCTGTCTATCTCTCTACACCTATCTATAGTAGGTAAGAGAAAGAAATGTATTCCAACCAAAAATTGGATGTCAGGATTTCATCGAATTCCATGCTCTGAGGCCGCTGAATAATAATAATAATAATAATAATAATAATAATAATAATAATAATAATAACAATAGTAAAAGCATTTAAAAAAACGTCCGCGTGAGCCTGAAAGCATAAGTTATAAACAAAACTTCGTATTCAAGTTCAGTATCGTCCAAAGATGCGACATAAGGATTTTCAAGAAAATCCATCACCTCAAAGTACCTTTTATATGGAAAATGTTTCGACTATGCTCTAACCACTTTGTTTGTAATACCACATACTTAAGACATTAATAAATAAAATGTAATTATAATTTTTGTGTAACGGGTAAACCATAAGAGATAGACCAACACGTACTACACAAAACATGTTGGTGTCTTCAAAACGCACAGTTTATTTCAAATAACTTTTGTTGTAGCATCAGCCGTTTTGTGAAATATCCGTCATTATATGATTGGTTTGAATTTTTCAATAAAATTCAGTTGTTTCTCACGATGTCACTGAAAGAGCATGGAATTTCAAGGCCAGCATATAGAATCGCGTTGTTAGACATTTGACTATCGCTATCCGCTTTGTACCTATAACAAAATATGTAATGATATTTATGGAAAACTAACTTTTACTACATTCTCGTAGAAGAATAAACTTTTGCAAGAATGAATTATATGTGCTATATAGAAATAAAAAATAGTAGATACATAAAGTCAAGTCACATCAGATCCATAGAGGCTAAATCGTCTCCCAATTCACATGCTGTTAGTGAGCTATATACGCAATGGCAAACGTGATGCTTGTTGCCTAGTGAGACTAGGAATGATTGGTCGGGTTCCGCTTGAGCACCCCGGTTAGTACGCTACTGGTTATGTGCTGGCATGCAGTGAAATGAAATATGTTGCGGTGGAGTACTCTTGTAACAGCTCTGTTATATTTGCTTGGAGAATTCAAGCCCACAAACAGGAAATGTTATGAAACCAATGTTACTGAGCCCTCTGTTGTCACTTATGATGGGAAATTCGACTCACATTTGCATTTCCGCACACAGCGGAAAGGATCAATTCAGATATGATCATATTACAATGGTGAATTTATTCAATGCCCAGGAAGCTAAACGGAATCACAAAATCCGTCTATTCTCATAGCCACAAAAGTTAGAACGAATCGTTAGCTAAACCGCGCATGACAGACATAGAACCTACCACACTGCCGCTACAAGCGCGTTGCCACATTCCATCGAGTTGAACTCGATGGTTTATTATTGCAGATACAGCGGAGCATACAAAATGTGGCAGTATACTTTCTAATACGAGTACAGTCAAGAATGTTTTCATGTAACTTATGCATTTTATTCCTGGGAAGCACTGCAATGAATAAATGAAATTGCAGGTTTCCACGGCCGTTGTCCATAATAACTTGATTGTCTTCCGGTGAAGGTCGCTTCACGTTTAAGAAAACTGCCGGTGTTTCGCCCTTCATGTTGAGGGCTTCCTCTGGGCACTATCAAATGCACTTGAGTTGCTTGCACTCATATTTTTACTGAAAAATTTAGTCCCTCCTACTCAAGCTCCAAATTGGCCATTAATTTTATGTTCTGTAAGCAATGTTTTGCATGCTCCATTAAGGAATTTTCCATCTCTATTCAATAAACTTTTATGAAACCCTCAACATGAAGGGGGAAATGTGAGGCAGTATTTTTAACATTTAAATGATTTTAGTCAAAATATAATATCAGTCCGCCTTAAAGCAATATGAGTATGTAAAAATAAATAAAAAGTGTATATTACAGCCTTATGTATGTTTATATTATTCTATACATGTTCAATAATGTTATGTGAATGTATTACGTAATCTAATAATGTAGGAGCTGTGAGAATAATAGGTTAAAAGTTGCTAACAATGAGGTATCCTTGAGGCAATAATGAGTAAGAATGTTTAATAATGCTACTAGTCATTATTGGAGTAACAGAATAATGTAATTTTTGTGACAGTTTATAAAATAACCAATCAACAACCACAAAAAAAGCTTAAGTCAAATAAAAGTATTCTATTGGATTAGGAATAGCCAAGCAGAGACTTGAAATACAGAAATTAACAAATTTTCGGCGCTAGAAATCAAGTCAGTTGCTTGTAGACAGTACTCATAACTGGACGCGAGACACGTCCCCGAGAAATTTAATACGCATTCGTGTGAGTCGAAAATAGTTTACGTGTTTAAAAAGTGCAAGTATTTAATAAAAGAATCTTACAGCTCTCTATCAGTGAAGTGTTATTTAAATCATGTCAAGCATTAATAAAAGGAGTGAAGTAAAATTATAATCTGTGTAAGCCTACATTCTTCTGTCGCACCACAACCCTGCAAAGATAAACGTGTCTCTAACTGACGCAGCCGAAGCAAACATAAATATATAATATACGTGCGGATGCAACTACTAAAGATCGGCTCCCCAACAGTCGAAATATGATACATCTTCAAACTGACTTTCCATACGTAGCAGCTACCAAAAATTCTACTTCAAATGTCGGTACTATATCAAATGTGACGTAGCCTTCACCGGAAGGCATTCAAGTTATTACTGCAATTAATATGATGGTATGATTAACATTAATTGCTTTAGCGAGTTTACAGCACTACAAGTTTTTCCAACTCTATGATAATGATGAAAATGCCATTAAGAACAGTGTGGGGGAAGGTCTATCCGGAGCCGATGCTAGCCTCCTGTGCCCAGTGAAAGGTGCTAAAAGCTCTGAATCGAGCCAAAGAATAGGTTATACTGTACCACCCGGCCCGGACCCCGATTGTTAAATTTTTACTTTCTCTACTACGTATAGTAAGCAGGGGAAGTATTGTATTCCACCCAAAAATTCAATACCGAGATTTCACCGGAAATACATGTTTTGAGACCCCTGAATCCAAAAAAAAGCATTTTTGGAAATATGTCCGTGTGTGTGTCTGTCTGTGAACAGCATAACTCAGAAACGAACAGGGTATTTAGGTTCAGTATCTTCCAGAGATGCGACACGAAGGTTTTCAAGAAAATCCCCCCACCCCAGATTACCCTTTACATGGAACATTTTTCGAAAATTTTAATTTTCTCAAAAATGGCTCTAAAGATTTTGATTAAAATACCATTTGTTTAAGATATTTTCATGACAAATAAAATGTATATCTTGAACTTTCTGGGAATGACTCCAAAAGTATTCGTTGTGAACGATTTTTGCATAACTGGTAAACCATAAGAGATAGACAAACTTTTACTATACAAAAATGTAGATCGCGTTAAAATACACAATTTATGTCATTCATTTTTTTTGTTGAGTGAACTATTTTCGAGATATTGCTTGTTATTCCCTTAAATTTTTCAATATTTATTTTCTCAAATGGGAATTCGTTATTCATTTTTTGTCTTGGATATGCAAAGAGTATTAATCTGTGGCAAAGAGAATGGTGCTGCACCTAGCAACCAGCTATTAAGAGATATGCATATGCTTAAAGGCTACTGTATTTCTATATCGCCCTTGCAAATACAAAACAAGGGGAACATAGTAGGCCTTAAACGATAGTCAAATATTTTTAGAACTGGTCGCTATGTGTAAAATGTAATTAGTTTGTAAAAAGGTTTGTACAAGAGCAGAGAAAGTCATGAAGGTGTAACACATGAGATTTTTTTAAATACCACCTTCATCATCAGCATTCCACGAAGCATTGTTGCCTGCTGTGATCGGGCTCATTTCCAGTGTTGGCATTGGGGATTTCTTTCTCTTCTGAGGAGCGCGGGAAGGGGTGCACTCATGTCCTTGGGACCAAGTGAGGAGCCACATTGCAGAAATGGTGGTGACTGAGGTCCTGGAATACGCATGTAGTAAGCGGCATTTTAACGGCACACTGCCTTATTGACCATATGTCGCCCCTATTACTGCACTATACGCAACATGTCCTGGGTGTGGGTGGACGGAGGGAGCTGGAGTACTTCCGTACTGTTGTAATTATTATTCGCAATTGGCCCAAGCGAGCACGTATTTATTTATTTATTTATTTATTATTATTATTATTATTATTATTATTATTATTATTATTATTATTATTATTATTATTCTGCGGTGTGGACTAGAGCATGAGTTCTGGTTTCCAGCCATAGAATTCGCCCGGATTTGATTCCACACATGGGAGTGTGGATTTTTAAGTCCGAGTATAGGACCGGTGCTCGCTCAGCATCTTGAAGAAAGCGAGAAACTGCGATAGGCAGCGATCCCAGGCACGGAGGCCAACATTCTGGCCGGGAATGCATGATACTGGCCACATCATCTCCCCGTATCACTCACCTCTACTACGTATAGTAAGTAGGAGAAGTATTGTATTCCACCCAAAAATTCGATACCGAAATTTCACCGGAAATACATGTTTTGAGACCCCCTGAATCCAAAAAAAAGCATTTTTGGAAACATGTCCGTGTGCGTGTCTATGTGTGTGTCTGTGAACAGCATAACTCAGAAAACAACAGTCGGATAAACACCAAACTTGGTATTTAGGTTCAGTATCTTCCAGAGATGCGACACGAAGGTTTTCAAGAAAACCTCCCACCCCAGAGTACCCTTTATATGGAACATTTTTCGAAAATTTTAATTTTCTCTAAAATGGCTCTAACGATTTTGATTAAAATATCATATGTTTAAGATATTTTCATTACAAATGAAATTTATATCTCGAATTTTCTGGGAATGTCTCCAAAAGTATTCTTCATTGTGAACGACTTTTGCATAACTGGTAAACCATAAGAGATAGACAAATTTTACTACACAAAAAGTGTAGATCGCGTTAGAATACACAATTTATGTCATATACATTTTTTTTTGTTGAGTGAACCATTTTCGAGATATTGCTTGTTATTCCCTTAAATTTTCCAATACTTATACTTTTTCTCAAATTCGTTGTTCATTTTTTTTGTCCTGGTAATGCAAAGAGAATGGAATACTCCACATAGCAACCAGCTCTTAAAATATTTGACTATCGCTTAAAGCCTAGCAATTCCCCTTGCATCTACAAGAAAATTAGCAACAAGATTAGCATCTCGATATCTCGATTAACATGAAGCAATACCACATGCTTAAGATACTTAAATGACAAATAAAATGCGTCTCATGGACTTGTCCCTAGCAGACCTAGTCTGTGAGTATAGCATTAGAAATATATGTTATTATTTTCTTCCATTTTTAAAATATTCTGCCAAGAGTTGAGATTCTTACAATGCAACAGAAGAGAACGAAGGCTATCACGCGAACTCTTCTATGAGATACTCAAGTACTACAGTTAACTGGTAGCGGCCGTTTGACCTACTTGCTTTACTGGACTCCATGAGGACATCTCCGTGCTCCACTTTAACAATGAGAAAACTAATCACGTGAATGAAACGTACAGTCCTTTGAAAAAGTTGAGTTATATAACAACAATGTTTCGCTAACTTTAAAAAATGCCAGACTCGGGTAATACGGTTCAGTAATTAAAAATGTTATTTAGATTGTATAATAAATAAATGTGAGTTATATTTAATTTCATTTTTAATTGTTTTCTTTATTGATTTTCTTCTTTTCAATAAGTAATTTAAATTCTTCATGTAGTTTATTAAAATAAATAAATAAAATCTTCTCACAATATATTTACATTTTATATTACATCAATTTTACTTTCTCTACTACGTATAGTAAGTAGGGGAAGTAATGCATTCTACCCAAAAGTTCGATACCGGGATTACACCGCAAATGCATGTTTCGAGGCCCCCTGAATCCCAAAAAATTCATTTTTGGAAAAAGGTTCGTGTGTGTGTGTGTGTGTGTGTGTGTGAACAGCGTAATTCGAAAACGAAAAGTCGGATAAATACCAAACTTGATTTTCCCAAAAATGGCTCTAATGATTTTGATTAAAATAACATATGTTTAAGATATTCTTATGGCAAATGAAATGTATATCATGATTTTTTTGGGAATGTCTCGAAAAGCTCTCTTCATTCTGAATGACTTTTGCATAACTGGATAGCCGGAAGAGATAGACAAAATTTTACGCCACAAAAAATTTAGATCTCGTTAAAACACACAATTTATGTCATATAATTTTTTTTTCTTTTGCCGAGTGAACCATTTCCGAGATATTCCTTGTTATTTGTTTCAATTATCCAATTCTTATACTTTTCCTCAAATGGCAATTCGCCTTTCGCTTTATTTATTTTATGTCCTGGTAATGCAAAGAGAATGGAATGCTCCACATAACAACCAGCTCTTAAAACATTTGACTATCGCTTAAAGCCTATCACATTCCCCTTGCACCTACAAGAAAAGTAGCAATACGATTAACATGAAGTAGATGGAGAGTAAGAGTTTGTAAAAATAGCTTGTACAAGAGTAGAGAAAGTCGTGTGATTGCAACACAGATTTTTTTCAGATAAAATAACTACGAACTACATTATCTTCAAAATAATAAATACAAATAAAGGAAAGAAAAAGAATATAAACTATTAGATTAAAGGCGTAAATAAATTAATTACAATTCTAAATTCTATATTTATCTACACGTGCTGGAAACCAGCGAAGTTAGCAACTGGTAACCAGCTACTATCTACTCTTATTTAACTATATTCACTGGAAACCAGCGAAAATGTACTGGTGGCCAGCACAAAACCTTCTACTAAACTACTAATTAGTTATATAAGTTTATTTTTACTTATATTTTCTTTAAAACTTTCCTTAATTAAAAATTATAAAGTTGTTTTCGTAATAATTATTTGATTTATAGTAGTTTAATAATTTATTTATATATTTTATTTATTCGTTTCTTTGTTTATTTACCTTGTAACATTTTATTTAATCTCCATATTAATTTTATATTATTATTTTTTTAATTTATTTTATACATCAGTTTTAAATTTTAGCATTATATACTAAACTCTTAACTCTTTTAAGCAAACACTAAATCTTCTTTCTTCTATCACTACATATCCACTCACTTTACCCCACATCAGTTCACTTCACTCACATCATCCATTGTATTGTAACACCAACCCCATCTCTAAACCTATATAAACTTCCCCTCCTATCAATAACATAATAATAAATTCATGCCTCCATGCATCTTACATTACCGTAATTTCACTCACTATGCCTCCCAAACCACATTAACTGCTCCTCCAACAATGGCGCACCTGCTCAATCTCAATACCATTGTAGTCATACCAGAACATTTTTGCTATCACTGTGTGTACCAACGGACAGGACCGAGAAGAACTTTCCAATGAGCAAGGATCTGCCCTATCTATCCGGTTGACATTGTACAACCTCGAAGTCTACCTGAATCATGAAAAGGAAATGAAAGAGAATGAGGAGGGCAGGAAAGTCACGGTAGAAGAGAAACCACCCCAGCCTACCGACCCGGGTAAACCACTAAAAAACCCATGGACAGAGTGACCGGCCCAGCAGCAATCCAAACGGAAATTGCCGATTATTTTATAAGTATTTTAATAGTCTCGCCAAGACGTCTTACCGGAGAATTTGCCACGGTTATTCAGAGTAGTTATTTGAATTAGCAGATCAGTTACTTCATTAGTTCTTACTCGAAAGAAACGTCTATGGCGACACTGGTGTTGACATCAAACTGTTAGAAGTTGGGGAAAACACTTCCGGCCAAGGAAACAAACGTCATCAGCGACTGCAGCAATAAAACAACGCCAGAACAAATATTTACAAATCTACTTGTGACCACCACCTTCATAGAATAAGTAAGGTGGCGTCGCGACTCGCATTCGGGAGGTTCCGAGTTCAACTGTCCTCTCTGATCTATGGGTTTTTTTATGGTTTCCTCGAGGCGGGCAGGCGAATGCTGGGATGGTTTCTTGTCTACCAGGATTTCCTTTCCATCATTTTCCCTTTCATTCCGTTTCCTTATCTTACAGGTATACTAAGTTTCGTGACGTATGCGATGCCGGCCAGGTAGCGCTGATGCATGCTCAATCTTTTTTATTTATGGACGCTCTTTAACTACTATGGTCCTTAGCGTCCCATTCTATATTGGGCGTAAAAGACCGGTAATTTTGCTAAGAAGCCTTTTTATCAAGCTTGAGGTTCTTTTACGTGTCGTAAATCTGCGTCACGGTACCACCGGCTTTACTTCAATTCCGAAGGCAGACATGCTAAGGATTTTTACGCCCGAAAAAACCCATCGCCCTCCTCCGAGTTTGAACCCTCGACCGCGGGAGCTAGAGGCTAGCATGGTAACCACTACACCACGGAGGACGACCTCGCTCTCTATCGGAGGCTCCAGCAGTAGCACGGGTCGGCGAGCTTCGAAATGTTAGGGACTTCCGCGCGTCTCTGCGGCATGTGTGCCTAAGGCCTGTAGCCTCCTGTGGTTCCTTCACCTCATCCCTTCCTCCTGCGGGGAGGTAGTCGCAGTAGATCTGTGCAGATCGCAGCGCCTTCACCTCTGTCCCTACCATCTTCTTAGAGACACAATGCAATGGCAATCAAAAAGCAAGAGCATACACAAATAATATTCAAGAAAGACTCGCGACTGTTTCAAATAACTGCATTCCGGTTAAGAGATGTTACTCTTGCACTCCGCTCACGAATAGATGCTTGAGAAAGAAAATATGTTTACATTCACATTCACTACCTTCTACAGGCTTTATTACGAAGCTTATTTGCCTATCCACTTCACATTAATCGAGATAAACCTTCACAGAATTGCTTTAGTACAATTTCTTCTTTCTTCTATCACTACATATCCACTTACTTTACCCCACATCATTTCACTTCACTCACATCATCCGTTGTATTCTAACACCAACCTCATCTCCAAACCTATATAAACTTCCCCTCCTATCAATAAAAGAATGACAAAATATTGAAAAGTACGTCTTAAAAAATTCCTTCCGAATGTGGGCTTCATATGCTATTCACGGAAAACTTAAAGATATGCGTTTTATACGTCATGTATACTGGGTGGACCATTTAAGTTGAGACTGTGTAATATCTCCAAAACTAAGCGTTATAAAAAGAAATGTCTTTAATAAAGGTTGCTTGATATTATGGGGAAAAGTGAATGTCATTAGTCTTGTTTTGTTTGGAGGATCTATGATGGTCATTTTAGGGTCAATTTAATTTTTTAAATTATTTTTTTTTAATTCACGCACAAATTATTCATTCATTCATTCATTCATTATCTGTTTACCCTCCTCTTATGTAGGACTTACACCCCCCAGGACTTACAGGCGGGTGCCTGGGGTCAGAGGCCCGTCGAGGAGCAGACACTCGTGGATCAGACAGAGCATCCAGGATGGGTGATCAGCCCGATGCCTGGTATGGGATGAAGGAAGTAGATGAAACGAAATGTTGGTGAAATGGATGAAAGGAAAGGTGATGATGGAGCAGTTGGTGGAATGAATGGCGGGGAAAACCGGAGAACCCGGAGAAAACCCGCCCAGACGCCGCTTCGTCCACCACAAATCCCACATGCAGGTCCCTGGGATTGAACCCGGGCCGCCTGGGTGGGAGGCGAGCGGTCTAACGCACAAATTATTCTTACAAAAAATTGTTCTTGTATCGGCTTCTTGTTAGTCGAAATAAACTTCCAGTACACACGTATTCGTTGTATGTTTAAGAAGGATACAGTAGGCTAAAGTGAATCAGACTTTTAAAAAGCGGGTAGTATGTGATGGTTTAGAAATCATGCCCCTTACATCACCACGAGTAAAACCGAATGACGACTTCTCACTTCGAAAAAAGTGTAGGTACCTGAAAATTCAAACCAATAACGAAGAATATCTCGGAAATGGTTAACGCCAAATATGCAAATTTGTGCTTTAACGGGATCTAAGAATTTGTATAGGTATCTCTTAAAGTTTAGGAATTATTCAAAAGTCATTGAGAATGAAGAGGACTTCAAAAACTTTTCCCAGAATATTCAAGACATACATTTTATCTACCATGTAAATATCTTAAATATATATATATATATATATATATATATCTTAAAAATCATTATGGCGTAGTTTGGGATAGGGGATTTTCTTGAAAATCTTTGCGTCGTATATTTGGAAGGTAACTTTGCAATACTTCTTCTAATTACAGTAAGTAAGTAGTAGAGAAAGTAAAAAAATCCATTGTGATACATTCACATGACTTTCTCTACACTCTATTTTTTATTAGTGAGTACACAAACTATTCTTAATAAAGCTTATTTTTCTATCTACCACATTTTAATCCAAATAAACGGTAGCTACGGTACACATTTCGTTATAGATACAAAGAGACAATGATAGTCAAATGTTTAAGAACTGAACGCTATATCCTAGCCTTAAAATTCCACCCTTTTCCATGCTATCGCGAGAAATAACTGAATGGTGAAAGGAATTTGAAGAATGTCCAAGAAATAAACAATTCGAACCATTGATAAGGATATCTCAGAAATGGCTTATGCCACAAAAAACTTAATTGAATTAAATTGTGTGTTTTAAAGAGATCTACATTTCTTGTATAGTAATTTTCGTCTGTCTCTTAACGTTTACCAGTTACATAAGATTATACAAAATTACTTTCGAATGAAAAGGACTTTATAGGTTATTCCCAGGAAATTTCAGATATACATTTTGTCTTGTGAATATCTTTAATTTTAGTATACGTTATTTTAATCAAAATCGTTAGAGCCACTTTTAGAAAACCAAAATTTTCGAAAAATGTTTCATGTAAAGGGTATTTGGGAGTGAGTGGTTTTCTTAAAAATCTTCGTGTCGCATCCTTGGAAGATACTGAACTTAAATATAAATTTTAGTGCTTATCCGACTTTTTTAATTAAGCTGTTCACAAATATAATTTCCGGTGAAATCTCGACATCGTATTTTTGGGTGGAATTCAATACTTCCCCTGCTTACTCTACGTAGTAGAGAAAGTAAATATGAGATAGACGAAGTTAAAAACAGAATGGAATGGCATTAAGAACAAAGCAGACGGGAAGAGAAAGAAATCATCGAAGGTAACTGTCGGTGAGAAAAGAGACGAAGAGAAGACGCAAAAAGCGACTTTGTTGCGGTCTTAACTGTCAAAGTTTGTGAGGAACTAGATTCAAAGAGCGCGCATCGCTCCAGCGCTTAGGAGATCACGTGATTACACTGTAATAGCCCTCTTCCTGTCACGATTTATTGCTTCATAAGCCAAGGCGTATCATCTCGGTCCACCTGCATAAATCTCCAACGCAGCAGCATTGTATCTCACTAGTGATAGTGGTAGAAGTAGGGACCATGTATTTTTATTTAAAGAAAATAATTTGCTTTCCAAAGTTTCGTCGAAGATCTGTAAATATATTCGGTGCCGAAAGGCATGCCGGTACCCAGAAAAAAATTTCAGGGAAGGTTTTTGAAGTAGATAGTATCTTTACGTTATTTGGCCCACGTTTTGGGCGTCAATTTGAAGTAGGTTGTATTGAAAGAGTTGTATTATATTTCAACTGTTGGGAGCCGAACTTGATGTTCGTTGCACCCGCACGTATAGTACCTGCTTTCCGGTAGCCTTCGCCCCAAATGTACTTTCCGGTGGCCTTTGCCCCCCCGAAATGTTTAAAAATGTTAATTTTGTACTTTGACTGTTTCTTTAAATATTATATATTTATGTTTGCCTCGGCTGCGTCAGTAGAGACATGTTTCTCTTTGTAGGGTTGTGGTGCGACTGAAGAATGTAGGCTTACACAGGTTATAATTTTACTTCACTCCTTTTATTAATGCTTGATACGATTTAAATAACACTTCACTGATATAGAGAGCTGTGAGAATCTTTTAATAAATACTTGCACTTTATAAACACGTAAACTACGTTCATTCTCATGTTCATCAGTCATCACTGCAACATTTAATTATGAAGCCGCGTTTGGTGTTTTCCAGAGCTGAAAGTGGGAGCGTCAGTTTTCCAACCGAGTGCACGGAACACGATTGAAACCAGTAAAAGAAAAAGCCTTTAGATGCTCCAATCTGTGGTCCAGATCAAGGCGACCATCCAGAACAACCGGACATGCCGTAACAATGGGAGGACGTGACTCTGTATTTCACCGTTTGGTGATCATGGTTCGTTCGGCGTTACTGTTATCTCCTGACATTCGTGTGGCGAAATAACCAAGAACATGCCTGCATACAAGAATGCTTAGAGCATGGTCCGGAATTCTGTATCCGAATCTCGGCCAAAAATCAAATTGACTGGGCAAGACCAGGCTTTAAACCTTTTTGTAGTGTTTAACGCCTGCTCTTACTGTATGCGGCAATCGTCACTGGTGATTGAGACAGACACAGTATGAAGAAAATTTTGGCAAAATATGAAAATATGAAGAAAAATTCCAAATATCATTAAGAGAAGGAACAGATTTTAAATACTCATTTTTAATGAACGACAATAGATAGCGACACATGGAACACCTCATTGAATAGAGGAAAGTTCAAAGCTTTAAACCCCACTCATTAGTTCCATTCAGCGGCTACAGCGGCGCAGTGTTTACGAGAAACTGGCGACGCAACAGTAAAAGTCGTCTTGAGTGCTGCATTATGCAAAGAGTGAATCCATTGTTTCATTGCAGCGTGCATTTCGTTGTAAGTTCAACAACGAGCCGCCTTGTCATAAAAAATTTACAATTGATAAAATAAATTTGTAGAAGATGGTTGCGTATGCAAACGGAAAAGCACTGGTCATCCTCGCATAACAAATGGTGCTCATTTTGA
Source organism: Deroplatys truncata (assembly GCA_030765065.1). NCBI lineage: Eukaryota > Metazoa > Arthropoda > Insecta > Mantodea > Mantidae > Deroplatys > Deroplatys truncata. The sequence continues at coordinate 64,035,106 of CM060989.1, read as the reverse complement.
ACACGTTAAAATAAAATTTTGAACTTTTCCCTATTCAGTGATGTATCGCATGTCTCGCCATCTATTGTCGTTCATTACAAATAAATATTTAAAATATATTCCTTCTTTTTGAATAACCCTGTATACACTATATGATCAAAAGTATCCGGACACTCCCACAAACATACGTTTTTCATCTTAGATGCATTGTGCTGCCACCTACTGCCTGGTACTCATTATCTGCGACCTCAGTAGTCATTAGACATCGTGAAACAGCAGAATGGGACGCTCCGTGCACTCACAGACTTCGAACGTGGTCAAGTGATTGGGTATCACTTGTGTCAGAACTCTGTAAGCGAGATTTCCACACTCCTAAACATCCCTAGGTCCACTGTTTCTGATGTGATAGTGAAGTGGAAACGTGAAGGGACATGTGCAGCATAAAATCGGAAAAAATGATCTCGTCTGTTGACTGACAGAGTCCGCCGACATTTGAAGAGGGTCGTAAAGAGTAATAGCCAGACATCTATCCAGACCATCACATAGAAATTCCAAACTGCATCAGGATCCACTCCAAGCGCTATGACAAGACAAAAAATGAATAACGAATTCCCATTTGAGAAAATAAGGTTTGAAAATTTTAAGAGAATAACAAGCAATATCTCGAAAATGCTTCACTCAACAACAAAAAAAATGTATATGACATAATTTGTGTATTTTAACGCGATCTACGTTTTTTGTGTAGTAAAATTTTGTCTATCTCTTATGGTTTACCACTTATGCAAAAGTCGTTCACAATGAAGAATACTTTTGGAGACATTCCCAGAAAATTCGGGATATACATTTCATTTGTCATGAAAATATCTTAAACATATGATATTTTAATCAAAATCGCTAGAGCCATTTTTGAGAAAATTAAAATTTTCGAAAAATGTACCATGTTAAGGGTAATCTGGGGTGGGGGATTTTCTTGAAAACCTTCGTGTAGCATCTCTGGAAGATACTGAACCTAAATAGCAAGTTTGGTGTTTATCCGACTGTTCGTTTCTGAGTTATGCTGTTCACACACACACACACACACACACGGACATGTTTCTAAAAAGGCTTGAATTCAGGGGTCTCAAAACATCATTTCCGGTGAAATCTCGGTATCGAATTTTTGGGTGGAATACAATACTTCCCCTACTTACTCTACGTCAGTGCACATTATATCGGCACGATTCCAGGCACTATAGGGCACGGAGGACGATGAGGTGCATCATTTTCCCGTAGTTAGTATCAGCCCTAGGTAGCAGTGTCCTAGGTCAAGATGCAGAACATCTTCCGGCAAGGGGCGGAAGGGGACCTAACAGAGAGGAAAATTTATAGCCTCGTCCGTCAGTCAGCACGACAGAGGCCGTCTGGACAACATGTGGTCTCTGTTGACATCAGGGTTTATTTTTCTTTCTTTATTTTCTTTTCCTTCAGTTTCCCTTTCCTTTAGAGGCTGGAGATGCTTTGTTACTCTGGCGAGATGTTTTGGGTTTTAGGTATTAATATTTAAAGAATGCTGCAATGCATTAGCCACTTGTAAGATCCATATTACATTCTTCCACCCACTCTTCTACAAATAATTTTTACCTTCTGTACCACGTACATTGTAGGTAGAGAAGATATTGCATTCCATACAAAAATACGATACCAGATTTCACCAGAAATACATGTTTTGTGGCCCCCTGAATCCAAGAAAATCATTTTTAGAAAAAGTCTGTGTGTGTACAGCATAACTCAAAAAGGAAAAGTCGCATAAGTACCAAACTTGATATTTTATGTTCGGTATCTTCCAAATATGTGACATGAAGATTTAAAAAAAAACGCACCCATCTCAACTACCCTTTACATAAAAAACTTTTAAAAAGTTTTTATTGTCTAAAAAATGGCTAACGATTTTGATTTAAATACCACATATTACCATGCTAGCTTCTAGTTCCCGAGGTCGCGGGTTCAAACCCGGCAGAGGCGAAGGACTTTTTCCCTTCCTTCGGCGGTCCGGTGTCGTAGATTTATGGCACGTAAAAAAACTCAATTCTGTTAAGGAGGCCTCTGAGCAAAATTACCGGTATTTCACGACCAATATAGAATGTGACGCCAAGAACCACAGCAGTTAAAGAGCGTCCATAAATAAAACTCAGGTTAGTTTAATTTAATTTCAACCACATACTAAAGATATTGACATAACAATGAAATGTATATCTTGGATTTTCTGGTAATACGCTTTGAAATTCTTTTTAAATTTTGTAGAAGCTATCTTGTATAACTGGTAAACGTTAGCACTGCACCAAAAAATCTACGTCTGTTTAAAGCACACAGTTTATTTCAAATAACTATTGTAGTGGGATCGGCAATTTGCGAGGTATCCGTTATTAATGGTTCGAATTGTACAATACCTTTTAAAATCCTGTACACATTTAGTTGTTTCTCGCGATTGTATGGAAACACTACGGAATTTAAGGCCAGCATATAGTGTCGAGTTCTTAAACATTTGACTATCGCTGTTCTCTTTGTATTTATAACGAAATGTGTAATGTAGCTACTTCTGCAAAGGTTTGCCTCGATTAAAATGAAGTAGATAGAGAAAAAAAATAGCTTACGCAAGATAAATTTTTTAGACCCATTATAAATGATGGAGGGTAGAGAAAGTCATGCGGTTGTAACACATCAGAATTTTTACTTTCTCCATTACGTATAGTAAGTAGTGGAAGTATTGTATTCCACCCAAAAATTTGATACCGAGATTTCACCGGAAATACATGTTTTGAGACCCCTGAATCCAAAAAAAGCATTTTTGGAAACATGTCCCTGTGTGTGTGTGTGTGTGTGTGTCTGTGTGTCTGTCTGTGAACAGCATAACTCAGAAACGAACAGTCGGATAAACACCAAACTTGGTATTTAGGTTCAATCTTCCAGAGATGCGACACGAAGGTTTACAAGAAAATACCCCCAGATTACCCTTTACATTGAACATTTTTCGAAAATTTTAATTTTCTCAAAAATGGCTCAAACGATTTTGAATAGAATATCATATGTTTAAATATTTTCATGACAAATGATATGTATATCTCGAATTTTCTGGGAATGTCTCCAAGAGTATTCTTCATTGTGAACGACCTTTGCTTAACTGGTAAACCATAAGAGATATCAAAATTTTACTACACAAAAATTGTAGATCGCGTTAAAATACACAATTTATGTCATATACATCATTTTTGTTGAGTGAACCATTTTGGAGATATTGCTTGTTATTTCATTAAATTTTCCAATACTTGAACTTTTGTCATATTCGTTATTCATTTTTACTTTCTCTACTACGTATAGTAAGAAGGGGAAGTATTGTATTCCACCCAAAAATTCGATACCGAGGTTTCACGGAAATACATGTTTTGAGACCCCCTGAATCCAAAAAAGGCATTTTTAGAAACATGTCCGTGCGTGTGTGTGTGTGTGTGTGTGTGTGTGTGTGTCTGTGAACAGCATAACTCAAAAACGAACACTCGGATGAACACCAGACTTGGTATTTAGGTTCAGTATCTTCCATATATGCGACAAGAAGGTTTTCAAGTAAATCCCCCTATCCCAGACTACCCTTTACATGGAACATTTTTCGAAAATTTTAATTTTCTAAAAAATGGCTCTAACGATTTCGATTAAAATATCATATGTTCAAGATATTTTATGACAAATGAAATGTATATCTCGAATTTTCTGGGAATGTCTCCAAAAGTATTCTTCATTGTGAACGACTTTTGCATAACTGGTAAACCATAAGAGATAGACAAAATTTTACTACACAAAAAATGTAGATCCCGTTAAAATACACAATTTATGTCATATACATTATTTTTGTTGAGTGAACCATTTTCGAGATATTGCTTGTTATTCCCTTAAATTTTCTAATACTTTTTATCAAATGGGAATTTGTTATTAATTTTTTTATGTCCTGGACATACAAAGAGAATGGAATGCGCCACATAGCAATGCGGACGATGCTCGGTGTGTTTTTTCCCCTGTCCTCTGAAACTTGAAGTTCTATTCGTGGTTTATACATGTATGCACTTGATTTTTTTAAATTATTTATTTTAAGCCGCTTTAACTCACAAAGGTCTGTTCGCCGCTCTTACATTAGTACAGTGGTGGTTGTACATCAATAGATTTCTAGGATTATACATACGTAATATCAGTAGGTAACAAACAGTTAATGCTTTTCTTAGGTGAACAGTACAATTAAAGAACAGTTATAATTATATGACAATTGTTTTAAATTTCGTTATACAGTTGTATATTTTATAAGAACATTATAATATTTTTATACGTTGTTGAATCATTAAGACAGCTAATATTATTTGGGATGTTATGTATTTTCCTGTGTGGGTTATAACGCTGGCGAGTACATGGGAATCTGTCAATGGAGTTTTGCATGTTGAACACTGCATGAGTTCCTTTGGTGATCAGATAGGAGTGTGTCATCTTTGTGTGTCAAATTCTGTCTAGGTTTTTAAAAATACATTTGTTGTTTGAAGACCTTATTACAGAAGTAGTTTGTTTCCCTGATTTTGAGACCATATTTTTTCCATTAAATAATGATTTTGGTTTGGATGTTGAGGCAATATTTTTAACACTTAAATGATTTCAGTCAAATTATATAATATGTAAATTCAATAACAGCCCGCCTTAAAGCAATATGTGTATATAACAAGATATAAAAAGTGTATATTACAGTCATTATATATATTTATATCATTGTATACATGTGTAATAATGCTATGTGAATGTATTACGTAATGTAATAATGTAGGAGCTGTGAGAAAAATAGGTTAAAAGTTGCTAACAACTAGTAAAAGCTTTAGTTAAATGAAGGTATTCTATTGGAGTAGGATTAGCCAATTAGAAACTGAAGTATAGCAAAATTTACAAATTCAGAGTTCAGTTGCTTGTAGACAGTGCTCCTAACCGGACGCGTTGCTTGTAGACAGTGTTCCTAACCGGACGCGAGATGCGTCCTCGAGAAATTTATTACATATTTTGTGTGAGACAAAAATAGTTTACGTGTTAAAAAGTGCAAGTAATTAATAAAAAAATCTCACAACTCTCTATATATCAGTGAAGTGTTATTTAAATCGTGTCAAGCATTAGTAAAAGGAGTGAAGCCTACATTCTTCAGTCGCACCACTCCCTGCTAAGACATTCATATCTCTAAAAAATATATAAATACTGACGCAGCCAGTCAAACAAAAATATATAATATTTAAAGAAACAGTCAAAATTACAAAGTTAATAGTTTTTTAAACATTGTTTGGGCGAAGGCCACCGGAAAGTACATTTGGGGCGAAGGCTACCGGAAAATTTTTACCATACGTGCGATCGCAACTACTTCAAGTTCGGCTCCCCAACAGTCTAAATATAATACATCTTCTTCAAACTGGCTTTTCATACGTAAGCAGCAACAAACCTTCTTCAATGTATAGGGCCAAGTCTGAAAAACTTATCTCTGCATTAAATGTTGTTTTTGGATGTCCGCTTTAGCTGCTTCGTCCGCTTTCTCATTGCCTCGTATTTGTTGGTGCGATGGAATCCAAAACAATATCACTTGTTTTCCTTGTTCCATTGCTGGTTATATTACATCTGCATTTCTTGTATAAGTTTGTTTTCTACACGTATATTTTAGGTGGCTAGATAGCACTTTTTGAATCAGAAAAAAATATGATAGCTGTTTATGGGATTCTGTAATGTATGAAAATGCTTGTTTCAGAGCGTATAACTCACGAGAATAAATTGAGAATTAATAAGGGAGCCTTTCTGTATGAATTCCGTTTGGTAGGACGGTTGTACTCCCTACTCCATGTTGAGTTTCTTAATATTCTTTCTATAGAGTGAGCCAAAAGACTTCGAACCTCCTGCACGGTGTTTTTCCTGTCCACGTCCTCGGCGCTCGTTGCCGTCTGCCGCTATCAAGAAAGGCGCGGATGAAACCATGCTACATTTTTTTGGCACCTCTTTAGGAAACTATCCATCACTCGCTGTAGTTCACGTTGAGAAATTTCCTGGCGGATATTTTGTTTTAATTCTTCCAGGTTATGTGGATTTGTCTTGTATACCTTGTTTTAAGTTACCCCGGAGAGGTATTTTATGAACAATATTGCCGGCTGCGCGTTGTTTTTCCACTGGGCGTGTGGAAATATGATAAAAACTTGATAACGCACTGCTGCTATAAACAAAGTCACGCGGTTTGGTTTTGCTCTACAGTGTGAAGTGCAGTATTGAGTTGGCGGTGAGGTGATATAGGTCAGTTATTAAGGGTTATTTATTATTTTGTCCTGTACTTAGTCACAAAGTATATTATGGCTCAGTATATGTTTTCTACTGCACAGCGTGTTTATTTATGATTCGTATATATTAACTTAATCAGCTCGCCAAGTAAAAGTACGATTTGCAGAAAGATTTCCAGGTGTAAGTTCCGGGCCGTACAACAATCTATGAACTTTACAGTAAATTTCAGGCCACAGGAAGTGTTCAGGCTAAGAAATCTAAAAGACGGCGTTTGGTTCTTACCGAAGAAACATTAGACGACATCGGTCATGATGGATAGTTTCCTAAAGAGGTGCCAAAAATGTATGGACAACGACGGTGGCCAGTTTCAGCATCTCCTTTCGTAAAGTTGGTAAGTAAAGCCTTTAAAAGTAATTTTAAAAACGTTGTATGGTTTCATCCGCGCCTTTCTATGATAGCGGCAGACGTTAACGAACGCCGAGGACGCGGACAGGTAAAACACCGCGCAGCCGGTTCGGAGTCTTTTGGCTCATTTTCTTGAACGTTTTAGAAAATAATTACGTATTTGTGAGGTTTATGTTTCTCTATTAGAAAAGAAATTTAAATTAAAAGGTCTTAACAATTATTTTATAGTACAAAGAGGAGTTTTTCTCGCGGCATGTTTTGCGATTCCGGTCCCTAATGATGGCGATATCTGTCGAGTGAGTCATGTCTGGCCTGCAGACGATAACGATGACGTAGTATCGGTCACTTGAAGGGAGCTATGACCTCCTAATGGCCGGGAAAATTTGAAGCAAGCGGCAAAGTAATTCAATTTGGCTTTTCTTTTGTTGGTTGCCATTATTTGCTCGTTTGCTCACCTCACTGGCAGTCGTTTGCAATCTGATTTGGAGCAAAAAGGACCTATGCCCTATGTATAAACTTGCATCGCAGTGGAACATTTTGTTTTCAATATGTCATAAAAAATACTTTGATCTACAGCATCTAAAATTCGAAGTAAATGTATCATAGCAGGCATCAGAACGAAATTGTTACTTTTTACTTTCCCTACTACGTATAGTACGAGTAAGTAGGGAAAGTATTGTATTCCACCCAAAAATTCGGTACTGAGATTTCACCGGAAATACATGTTTTGAGACCCCCTGAATAAAAAAAAAGCATTTTTGGAAACATGTCCGTGTGTGTGTGTCTATGAACAGCATAACTCAGAAACGAACAGTCGGATAAACACCAAACTTGGTATTTAGGTTCAGTATCTTCCAGAGATGCGACACGAAGGTTTTCAAGAAAATCCCCCCACCCCAGAGTACCCTTTACATGGAACATTTTTCAAAAATTTTAATTTTCTCAAAAATGGTTCTAACGATTTTGATTAAAATATCATATGTTTAAGATATTTTCATGACAAATTAAATGTATATCTTGAATTTTTTGGGAATGTCTCCAAAATTATTCATTGTGAACGACTTTTGCATAACTGGTAAACCATAAGAGATAGACAAAATTTTATTACACAAAAAATGTAGATCGCGTTAAAATACACAATTTATATCATATACATTTTTGTTGTTGAGTGAACCATTTTCGAGATATTGGTTGTTATTCCCTTAAATTTCTCAAATTTGTTATACAATTTTTTTTGTCCTGGTAATGCAAAGAAAATGGAATACTCCACATAGCAACCAGCTCTTAAAAGATTTGACTATCGCTTAAAGCCTACCAATTCCCGTTGCATGTACAAGAAAATTAGCAATAAGATTAACATCTCGATATCTCGATTAACATGAAGTAGATGTAGAATAAGCGTTTGTAAGAATAGTTTGTACAAGAGTAGAGAAAGTCATGTAGTGTAACACATCAGATTTTTTATATTTTGATTCCTAACTTAACACGTATTTTGCAACTGAGACATTCATAAATTATTTTAAAAGTAAACAGAGCTACAATTAATTTGTGTAAATATCCACTGAGTGTAAATTTTCATAGAGTTTTGTATAAGATACGAATGAGTAAAACTTTTTTTCTTCCTTTTGTTTTGTGAAAATATACAGCTTGTGGATTATTTATACAGGCTGCACCACTCCAAAACTAAACGTTGCAGAAAGAAATGTCTTGAATAAAAGTTGCTTGATATTATGGGGGAAAGTAAATGCGGTTAATCGTGTTTTGTTTGGAGGACGCTGTGATGGTCATTTTAGGATCAATTTAATTTTTTTTAAATGGAAACCTACATTTCGTATGTTTTCTCATTAGAAAAATGTTTATAAAAATCTGTTTATTTTGTGACGAGGCATAAGGAAACAAAATAATACATGCCTGTTACCAATTACGAAACGTAACTTGACCCTCAAATGACCATCATAATGTCTTCCAAATAAAACCGACTAATGACGTTTACTTTCCCCCATAAAATCAAGCAACTTTCATTCAAGACCTTTCTATAACGCTTAGTTTTGGAGATATTGTACAGCCTCAAATGGTCCACCCTGTATATATAGGTCTTTCATAAGTAGGTAAGGAATAATGAAAATGAAACTAAATAACTCAGTTTTTAAAAAATTTCAGACACGTTAAATTTAATATTTTGAAAGCGAAATTTTACAAAAAAGAAACAAATTCTTCAGTCATTATTGTAAAGAGTGGTGCCATTCACAAAAATTTTAAATGGAACATCATATTTTACCTTATTTAATTGCATGAACAATTTCATTTGTTTCGTATATACGTTTTGGTTGCCATGGGAACAGTTTAATAGCTGGCTTGTTTAATTTTCTCCACATTACTACTGTAAATGGATTTCTAATTATTTTATAAGGCGTTCAAAATGCTTCCCATTTTCAGTCACTACTGGTGGTATATCTCTACAATTCTTTTCTGGTCCTTATTTATAACTCCTGCATATAGCAGGCATCGTAACAAAGACTCTGATTTCAAATATCCCCACAAAAAGTAATCAAGTGGAAATATCTGAGGATTTTCATGGACATCTCGTGCAACATATTTGGAGGATGGTGAATCGAAATGCCAAGTTTGTTACTTCTCCAAGTTTGCTTTATGCAAGTTTATCCAATTTATGTCAAGTTTGGTAACGATGTTTCGGTTTAGGAGTATGCCGTATACGTACACACACACACACACACACACACACACACACACACACCTTATTCTAAAAATTCTAGATTTTAATCCACGGGGCCTCAAAGCATGTGCTTCGGAAATTTCATTATTGAAGTTTTGGGTGGAATGCAATACCTTCTCTGCCTATTAGGTAAAGGTATGGGCTAAATAAATAAATAAATAAAATCTGAAATACTCCGTCCCGGTACCTAATTTCTTAAACCGGGACGTGTTTTCCAAATTCTTACATTTGTTACAAAACATTCTAATTACATTACAATTCATTTTATTTTTTTTTCAGATAACTTACGAAAAAATATACATAAAACGAAATATAAGCATATAAGTAAGACAAAAGCATAAATAAGAAGATGAGAATAGGAATAAAATAAAATAAAGAAATAAATAAAAGGCATGTAAGATTAAGAAGTAGAATAAAACAGAATATTTTCTAAATGTACAACAAAAAGTTAGGAAGTAAATAAAAAAAACATTAATACTCAACTAGGGACTAACGGAGGAGGCCCCAGAAACTGGGGCAGACCAGCCGGCCCCTTGTGCTTCTACCGTGACTCCCTGGGAGGAATGAGGAGAGACCCGATGGGCGCAAGCACAGACGGGTCCCTAATATTCCCAGATTAAACGCCTCCAACGCTGCCTTAGCCCACTCTATTGAGCTCAGGGGTCCACTGAAGAAGCTCCCGCCCGAATGCACCACAGAGCTCACAGCCACCGTCGAGCCGCAACTCGCCGAACAACGTCGCCTGGTCCTAACCCTGAAGCAGATGACAAAGAACATAATGTGTACAGGAAATGGGGCCTGGGGTGTAGTGGTAGAAGATGAACCACTCCAGCATTCGCCTGCCGACCCAGGGAAATCACGAAAAACCCATAGGTCGCACACATTACGGCGGCGCCACCTAGTTCGGTGTATCTACTGCGCACGTGATAGAGAAAGAAAAAATATGTTTTGGCAATCAGTATGATATCTATTTTATAGGAGCTAAAACAGTTTTGAATTTAATAATTCAAGGAATACTTGGAACGTTTTAATTACGGAACTATTAAGTACTTTTGACCTTGCACAAAGAAATTCACCTTTCACATATGTCAAAGGTTTAATTTTATTTTATAAAATACAAGGAGTATTCGCTACAGCTAAAGTGCTTCAGGCGATGTGTATGGGTCTGCTACAGCTCGAACGCCTGTCCAGCTGCAGGAAATTCGCATGCTATTGTGTACATAAACAACAAAGGACACCTACTGGGGTTGCATGCTAACATTATTATTCTCGCCATAACGGAGTGAACAAAAATGCTGTGCAGCTGCGAGGCTGAAATCTGTTCTTTATGCTCTGATTTTCTAAACTTTAAAGCTGATGTCATATGCATGAATTACATTGTTGAGTTGAAATACAAAATCGGTTGGATCTGATTATGTAATCTTCAAATTGGTACGTTTACATCTCTGCTGGATAATTTACTAGCATGCTACTTGGAAAGTTTCTCCAGCATATTTTTATTGCGCCATATTTTTAAAAGATTCAAGCAATTTCGAAATACAGTTTATTTTGTACCGTGGTTTAATAGTTATTTATGTTACAAGTGTTAAATAAATATTAACATGTGTTGTATATTATTTTTGGACAGCCCTGAATACTAAATTATGAAGTACGTAGCTGAAATTTGTGTGGAAATAGCAGTACACGTTTGGACATGCGCAGTAGTCTGCTGTTGTTAGGCCTTCGTTGTTGTTTGATGAATGCTGACAATATGTTCACTCACACAGTCATCTTCTTTTTTAACGAGTTACCCTTCTCTTTGTAGGACTTATAAGCCAATGTCAAACTATTGTTTCCTTAAATGCAAACTCTGTATATTTTTTGCCGAGAAATTTTGACATGAGGTTGACTCGAGATACAGCAAAAGATGTAAATCTTTAATAATTTTCCTTTTTTTTGTGAGTGGAAACCCTGTGTTATTTACAGCGTAGTTGATTACAGTGACAATGACATAAGGACAAGTGAAAATTCAGCAAAAATTCTTAGACAAGTCTAGATTCATAATCTGCATTTGGTGTTTATTATTGATGATTAGAAATAATTTTACACCAGTTTTTAAATGCGCCTGCGCACAAGTTCAGACAGCCCTTGAGAATTTCAAAGCTGTTTTTATCGCTTTTTGTTTTTATACATATTTACGCGCTAAATGTGTTCCACACGATGAAATTTTCGTTCAATTTCCTTCTAATTCTCTAGAGAAACACTACAAACTATAAATATTAGAATGTTGGGAGTAATTTTACCTTATCGGTTATAATTGAAAGAATATTAATAGAATATCTAACACAAACATTAGTGAGAAATATTGTTTCTCATAAGTTTATAAATTTCTTCTCAGAAATTAAAACTGCAATAAAAGCATCTATTTCCAACATTTTTTAAATATTTCTTGGATTGGAAATGCATATTTATATCAGTAAAATTTTGATTTGTTAATCGTATGAACCATTTTTGTTTACAATAAAATAATTAATTAAACAATTAATTTGAAAACTACGGAGATATTGCAATGAAAATGTTTATACGTGTTTATGATTTGATGTGTTACTTGCAGTATAAATTTCAAAAATTTGACGTGTTACACTCGGATGACTTTCTCTACTCTTGTACAAACTAGTTTTACAAACGCTTATTCTCCATATTCTTCATGTTAATCGAGATATCGAGATGTTAATCTTGTTGCTAATTTTCTTGTTGATGCAAGGGGAATTGGTAGGCTTTAAGCGATAGTCAAATATTTTAAGAGGTGGTTGCTATGTGGCGCATTCTATTATCTTTGCATTACCAGGACATAAAAGAGATTTCTGATGTGTAACACTCACATGACTTTCTCTACTCTTGTACAAACTATTTTTACAAACGCTTATTCTCCATATGCTTCATGTTAATCGAGATGTTAATCTTATTGCTAATTTTCTTGTAGGTGCAAGGGGAATATGGTAGTATTTATGCAACAGTCAAATCTTTTAAGAACTGGTTGCTATATGGCGCATTCCATTCTCTTTGTATGTCATTGGACATAAAATTCGAATTCCCATTTAAGAGAAAGTATTGGAAAATTTAAGGAAATAACAAGCAATATCTCGAAAATAGTTCACTCAGCAAAGAAAATGTATATGACATAAATTGTGTATTTTAACGCGATCTACATTTTTTGTACAGCAAAATTTTGGCTATCTCTTATGGTTTACCAGTTATGCAAAAGTCGTTCACAATGAAGAATACTTTTGGAGACTTTCCCAAAAATTTCGGGATATACATTTCATTTGTCATGAAAATATCTTAAACATATGATATTTTAATCAAAATCGTTAAGAGCCATTTTTGAGAAAATTAAAATTTTAGAAAAATGTTCCATGTAAAGGGTAGTCTGGGGTGGGGGGATTTTCTTGAAAACCTTCGTGTCGCATCTCTGGAAGATACATAACCTAAATACCTAGTTTGGTGTTTATCCGACTGTTCGTTTCTGAGTTATGCTGTTCACAGACAGACACACAGTCACACACACGGACATGTTTCCAAAAATGCTTTTTTTTGGATTCAGGGGGTCTGAAAACATGTATCGAAATCTCGGTATCGAAATTTTGGGTGGAATACAATACTTCCCCTACTTACTATACGTAGTAGAGAAAGTAAAAATATATGTTTATAAATTTAGAGTTTACAACTTCATCTATGTGTGCCCTTTTGTAGTAATCACCTCAGGATTAACTGTCACGTGAAGTTCGCGTTTGAGACTCGAAGACGAGGATGAACCTCAGGATGTGAAACGCGTCAACTTTAAAGGAGGATTGAACTAAATTTTTAAAGACTTCTAACAATAAAATATAATAAAATGGCTGGCCCCGTAGCTCAGTCGGTAGAGCAACTGGTTGCTGTGCGAGGGGTCCCGGGTTTGATTCCCGCCTGGGGGTGGGAAATTTTCTCTAGCCAAGATTAATCCCCATTCTCCCCAGAGTTTGGAAGTATGAATGAGAGTGTGAATGTGTGTATGGTGATTAAAAAACCAAAAGTGCAAGAAACCCAACGACACGAGTTAACACCATTGCCAATAGGCAATATGTTCCGAAGGAAAGACCGTCGATAATACCAATGTAGTTAAAGGCGGGGTATAAATGGAACTAATATATATATATATATATATATATATATATATATATATAAAATTTTGAGCACATTGTTGAACAAAACCATGTCGTTCTACGACCTCTCGTTCTCATTCTAAAAGCACTTTCGTGTTTAATTCGCACCTCGCGGTGACGTCATGAAGCTGATCGCGTCACGCTACTGAATGTCACTTGCGTTAGTTAGCCTATCTTTGCATTTTATTCCTATTATGTTGGAATTGAAGGACAGTTTCTCTTTCTAGCGTTCTGTGAGGTGTTAGATCAAGAATGCCTGCGAAAATACACCGAGCTTTGATGAAAAAGAAATTTCCGCATATACACCATGAGTTCGGTGTATGCCATCTTGCCAAATCCTTATGAATCCAAAATAACCAGTCCTTTATGAATGGAAGCGTTCTATTCATAATCGACTGTGGTGAACATGTGTTACTTGTGAAAGGGACAGTACTCCTAAAGGAAAAGTTCACGTCAATTCTAAATCACAATACTAATGTCCATAACTTTTTGAGAAATTTCAATCATGTGCTCATGATATTTTGAATGAAGAAAAAGTTAAAACAGAAACTGGTTACGTAAGAATTCCATAGAATACACTGACTTATGCAGTATCATAAATAATGGAAGATTTTTCAGTGACCTTACGCATATAAATCATTTTCATCATACAAGAAGCCTTGAATCTTAATTTTCACCAAGGGAAAAAAGTAGTGGACAATTCCATGGAATATTCTAAATCAGCTGGAGACTGGGTGCATAAAAGGAAGTATGAGAAGAAAAGTTTGAACCGAGACAAAAGCTTATAACACAAATACTGAGTCAAGTAAATGAAAACAAATTTCAATACGAATATATTGTACCAGGAGTCACTGACCATAGTGACATACCTTGTAATATTGGCTAACCTAATAAGCATGAAATGGAAGGCCGGTACTTCTCGCTGTTTGGATTACTTTTGTGAGAAAATGGTGAAAAAAATACATATGTAAATAATGAGACGAGTTCAGAGAAGTGACATTTTAAAGCATGGATATTCAAGGCTACATATTCCTGTGGAAATTAACGCTATGACTGATCAGCTGCTCCGACAGGAGACAAATTTTTGCTTCAAGAATGCTGGCTGGCCGTATGACGTCACCACAGTGCGCTGTCCGTATGGAAAATGCCCTGCAGATCCTAAAGGCGAGTCGTAGAATATTAAATAAAATAGACATATTTAGTCCTTTAAGTTACACTGACAACAGTATACTTGATTACAAAAACTCCGAGGAACTGTAAATTTCGTCAATAAGATTTGGACACTGTATGCCAAGCCAGCAAGACATGCCACTCACTACGTGCCTTCCAAGAAAAATTCTTACGTAAGCTCCTTGCGAAGAGAAGACTAATCAAGAACCCACTTCCGTTAGGTATTAGCATGTCTGTCTCACATTCAGGAAGCTCTGAGTCGAACCTCACATGACAAATCCTGACAACTGAAACCTCTATGTATCCGGAACTCATTTCATTAATTTATAGTTGAATTTATAGCCCGTTACGCTGCGTTACATTCACATTATCTCCTCTCACCACTGTCCTTTATTACTTTCTCTACTACATATAGTAAGTATTGTATTGTATTGTATTCCACCCAAAAATTCGAAACCGAGATTTCCCGGAAATATATGTTTTGAGACCCCCTGAATCAAAAAAAAGCATTTTTGGAAACATGTCCGTGTGTGTGTGTCTGTGAACAGCATAATTCAGAAACGAACAGTCGGATAAACACCAAACTTGGTATTTAGGTTCAGTATCTTCCAGAGATGCGACCGAAGATTTTCAAGAAAATCTCCCCACCCCAGAGTACCCTTTATCTGGAACATTTTTCGAACATTTTAATTTTCTCAAAATGGCTCTAATGATTTTGATTAAAATATATGTTTAAGCTATTTTCATGACAAATGAAATGTATATCTTGAATTTTCTGGGAATGTCTCCAAAAGTATTCTTCCTTGTGAACGACTTTTGCATAACTGGTAAACCATAAGAGATAGTTTGACGATTCTACGTTGTTTAGTAATTGTTTGGCAGCCATTAATAGTGAACTCTCTCAGCGAATTTGTAAACATGCATAAAACTGGTCATCGTTATGTGATACAATACTTTCATTTGAAAGGTCTTAGTCCAACTAATATAAAAACTGAGCTCTGGGGGTGTCTGCTCCTTCGTTTACAACAGTAAAGTATTGGGTGGCAGAGTTTAAGCGAGGCCGTACGAGCTGCCAAGACGAACACTGCAGTGGTCGATCAAATGAGGTGACCACGCCAGAAATTGTGAAGAAAATCCACAACATGGTTCTGGATGACCGTCGACTGAAAGTGCACGAGCTAGCTGAAAATTTAGATATGAGAAAGCCTTACGCATGGTGGGTGCCGCGTTTACTCACAATGGAACAAAAGTAGTGTCGTGAGGATGTTTCAGTGGAGTATTTGGTGATTTTTAGCTGTAATAAAGCCGACTTTTTGCGTCAATTCATAACCATGGATGAAACATGGGTCCATCACTTCACACCTGAGACGAAGGAACAGTCAAAACAGTGGGTTGAAAGGGGAGAATCGGCTCCAAAGAAGGCGAAGACAGTTCCATCTGCAGGCAACGTCATGGCATCAGTTTTTTGGGATGCGCGTGGGATAATTTTCATTATCTTCAAAAACGAAAAGCAATCAATGGCGAGTATTATGCAAACTTATTGCAGCGTTTGAATGTTGAAATAAAGCAAAAACGGCGGCAATTAGCGAAAAAGAAAGTTCTGTTTCATCAAGACAGTGTACCAGTTCACACTTTCATTACCGCAAAATCAATGACTTAAAGTTCGAATTGCTTCCTCATGAGCCCTATTCGCCAGACTTAGCCCCCTCTGATTATTTTCTGTTTCCAAAGTTGAAGAAATGGCTTGGTGGTAAAAGATTTGCCAAGAATGAAGAGTTTGAGTTTGCAGTTGATGGCTGTTTTGCAGAACTCGATGGTTCTCACTATAAACAGGGTATCGAAGCTATTGAACATCGCTGGGAAAAGCGTATCGAGCTGAAAGGAGACTGTAGAGAAATAAAGATGCTATTTTCCAAACTTTTTGTGTTTTCTTTGTTAGGTTGGGTACTTCTGGGACAGCTCTCGTAGTACCATTATAGTCTTGTTGTATAATATGGCAGTATATCACCAAGACCTTTGTTTTAGAAATACTTATAATTTTCCAATATGTACAGGTATTATAAAACAAGAATAGACTGCTATTTTAGTTTGCTTTGTACACAGCTCATGCAGAATTATGCGCAGCATCCTCCATACAGCTCTTTTTTGTGGCTGTTCGCTCATTGACATTTTCGCTTCAATTATTCCTTTGACGCAAATGCACGTTGCCCCTCCCCTTACGCTATATGCGTGACATACTTGTGGAGGCACACTGATGCATTCTGTCGGCCGTTGTTACAACTAGGGTTTGAAACCGCAGCTAATTATTACTGTACAGAAACGTTCAGAAGCAATGCGCATATGCAAGCTTCCATATTCAATGGTACTTGAATATATGTGAGTAATGAACTTCAGAGATACTGTATGGGGTATGCGTTGAAAGCCACTATTACCCATTTCTCTGGCGTAGGGGTAGCGCGTCTGCCTCGCATACAAAAGTCTTGAGTTCGAATCTCGCATGGGGTGAGTTATCTGGATAAGGTTTTTTCCTTTCCCCCCGAGAACACGAATGTTGGATAGCTTCTAAGCTATAAGAACCCTAGGCCCAATTGAGCATCATGTTAGACATTTCGTTCATTGACAGTCTGATATGACCTTCCAGTTAAAGCACGCCAATTAATCATCAAAGCAAATAAGAAATATGACATTCCATTGGCTAAATGGTCCATGACGGAAGGCCCAAAAGAAAGAAACAAAGAAAAGAAAAGGAAAAAACTATTGTCATTGCCAATAAAATTGTTAGATTTTTTAGAAAATGTTTATTAATTTCTCTACTATGTATAGTAAGTAGGGGAAGTATTGCATTTCACCGGAAATACATGTTTTGTGGCTCCTGAATAAAAAAATTCTGATGTGTTACACTCGATGACTTTCTCTATTCTTGTACAAACTATTTTTACAAACGCTTATTCTCCATCTACTTCATGTTAATCGAGATAAACATTTGAAGACTCTATCATATTGCTAATTTTCTTGTATATGTAAGGGGAATATATATTTACAAGGGCAATATAGAAATACAGTAGCCTTTAAGCACATGCATATCTCTTAATAGCTGGTTGCTACGTGCAGCACTATTCCCTTTGCCACAGATTACTACTCTTTGCATATCCATTAGCATATGAATAACGAATTATGAGTTATGAATGAGTTATGCTGTTCACAGACACACGCGCGCGCGCGCGCGCACACACACACACACACACACAGAGATACACAGACACACACGGACATGTTTCCAAAAATGCTTTTTCGGATTCAGTGGGTCTCAAAACATGTATTTCCGGTGATATCTCGGTATAGAATTTTTGGGTGGAATACAATACTTCCCCTACTTACTATACCTAGTAGAGAAAGCAAAAAGCATTTTTGGAAAAAAGATCCATGTGTGTGTGTGACAACATAAATCAAAAACGAAAAGTCGGATAAATACCAAACCTGGTATTTAGTTCAATACTTCGCAAAATTGTGACAGAAAATTTTCAAGAAATTCCCCACCCCGGACTACCCTTTGCTTACAAGAGTTTTCTAAAATGTTACTAACGATTGTGATTAAAATACCATATATTAAAGATATTTACACGAGAAATAAAATTTCCTTTATTCACTGACAACCGCCAGGCCAAAATAAAAACCACATCTTTTACCGGTTTTGCCTTGGACTTAGCGATTCTGGGAGGTTTAAGAACATAATTCAGTTTTTCTTGATTCACATTGTATCCACAATCAAATATGTAATAAAACCATTTCTACAAATGTTTATCTCGATAGTTTGTTGCAGAATGGGTAGAGAAAGTCATGTGAAAGTAACAGAAAAATATATGCATATACACTATGTGATCAAAAGTATCCGCACACCCCACAATCATACGTTTTTCAACTTAGGTGCATTGTGCTGCCACCTACTGCCTGGTACTCATTATCCGCGACCTCAATAGTCATTAGATATCGTGAAACAGCAGAATGGGACGCTCCGTGGATTTCGAACCTGGTCAGATGTTTGGGTGTCACTTGTGTCAGAAGTCTGTACGCGAGATTTCCACACTCCTAAACATCCCTAGGTCCACTGTTTCTGATGTGATAGTGAAGTGGAAACGTGAAGGGACATGTACAGCACAAAAGCGTACAGGCCGACCTCGTCTGTTGACTGACAGAGACCGCCGACATTTGAAGAGGGTCGTAAAGAGTAATAGGCAGACATCTATCCAGACCATCACACAGGAATTCAAAACTGCATCAGGATCCACTCCAAATACTATGACAGTTTGGCGTGGGGTGAGAAACCTTAGATTCCTGGTCGAGCAGCTGCTCATAAGCCACACATCACGCAGGAAAGTGCCAAACGACGCCTCGCTTGGTGTAACAAGCGTCAACATTACACGATTGAACAGTGGCTAAACGTTGTGTGGAGTGACGAATCACGGTAGGCAACGTGGCGATCCGATGGCAGGGTGTGGGTATGGCGAATGCCGGGTGAACGTCATCTGCCAGCGTGTGTAGTGCCAACAATGAAATTCGGAGGTGGTGGTGTTATGGTGTGGTCGTGTTTTTCCTGAAGGGGGCTTGCACCCCATGTTGTTTTGCGTGGCACGATCACAGCGCACACCTACGTTGATATTTTAAGCACCTTCTTGCTTCCCACTGTTGAGGAGCAATTCGGTAATGGCGATTCCATCTTTCCACACGATCGAGCACCTGTTCATACTGCACGGGCTGTGGCGGAGTAATTACACGACAATAACATCCCTGTAATGGAGTGGCCTGCAAAGAGTCCTGACTTGAATCCTATAGAACACCTTTTGGGATGTTTTGGAACGCCGACTACGTGCCAGGCCTCACCGACCTACATCGATACCTCTCCTCAGTTCCGCACTCCGTGAAGAATGGGCTGCCATTCCCCAAGAAACCTTCCAGCACGCTGTCATCAAGGCTAAGGGTGGGCCAACACCATATTGACTTTGAGCATTACCGATGCAGGGCGCCATGATTGTACGTCATTTTCAGCCAGGTGTCCTGATACTTTTGATCACGTAGTGTATATTCATTTGTATAGTTCCCTTTAACTTCTTTGGTCATATTGGCATCTTTGATTTGATAAACAATTGGTGGTATTGCTCGCTCCCACAATTATACTTCACTGTATGGTGGATAGGGAATGATTCTGGTTAAAAGAAAAATTCCCCATTCCATCTAGGAATCGAACCTCGGGGCTGAGAAGCCAGAACGATTTACGAATTTGTGTTATTAAACATCTAATGTGTACATCAAAACACTATCACTGAGAAAGGAATCAATAAATCGACGTTTGCCTATACTTTCTTCATCAAAATAAAGCAGACAGTGAAAAGAGTTTAATTTGCATTAGCAAGTCTTCGAAGAACTTTCTAAAAGTCGTAAGTGAATCCTAGACAAGCAGGCAAAGACTGTTTCAGTTACGACCTCACTGCCTGTGCGAATTTAGGTATTTAATTCTCATTCGTGTCTTTGTTAGAAGGAAGCCTTGGGGCTGAACACTTTACAGCGTGCTTTGTTTAATTTCTTGTGATGTCTGAAGGGTTATTTGTCACTCTACCCCCGTTCTTGTGTTTGTACCGCGCCCTGCTCAAGATTTACAGCCGTTTGTCCGGAACACGCTCGCTTAAGGCGCAAGCTAATCCTACAGCCTGCTATTCCCGTCAAATTTACTTTTCAGAGTGCGCAATTGTCACACTAAAAGGTCATTCACAATGAAAACTGAGTATTAACATAAAGTAAAATTTAAGTATGAGTCTAACGCAACACGTTGTCATTCACAACGACAAACGAATCGAAAGAGAGTGAGACAGTACACGGCGCTACGAGAGTACTCACGACAAAAGAGGTTATATACATGTATCAAAATTAAAAAGAGTTAGCCACAATTTGTTCTGCTGCAATTTTTTACTTCATCTATCACATACATAGTCGGTAGGCAAGGTAATTACATTCCTCTCAAAAATTCGATACCGAAATATCACCCGAAATGCATATTTTGACGCTCCTTGAATAAAAACAAAGCATTTTTAGAAGTTCCGCGCGTGTGTGAAGAAAAGTTGGATAAATACCAAAGTTGGTATTTAGGTTCAGTACCTTCCAAGGATGCGACACGAAGATTTTTCAAGAAAATCCGCAGACCCCAAACTATACTTTACATGGAAAATTTTTTGAAAGTTTTTATTTTCTAAAAAATGGCTCTACGATTTTGATTAAAATACCATTCAATAAAGATACATGACAAATAAAATGTATATCTTGAATTTTTTGGGAATAGGCTGTGAAGTCCGCTTCATTCGCAAGGATATTATATAATCCTGTATAATTGGTAAACGTTAAGCATAGACGAAAACGTAGATCTCTTTAAAATATACAGTTTATTTCAAATACGTTTACTGTAGCATCAGCCATTTCCGAGATATCCGTTATTAATGGTTCGAATTGTTCAATACATAGCCATTTTTTCAAATACTGTTGATATTCAGTTGTTTCTCACAATTGCATGGAAACAGTATGGAATTTTAAGGCCAGTTACCGTCCACTTCTTAAACATTTGACTGGCTATTCCCTAAAAAATAAACTTGGTTTTTATAGGTATTCTAATGCGTCCTAGACCGTGACCTTACACAGAGAGTCAACACGTGGCGTCGGAGATGGCAAAATGATTACGTGATGAGAATCGTTCTCTGATTGACTAATTTAGTAAGTTTATCTAGCGAGATATCTGCGGTAGCGTGCTAGGCTCGCATTTACGAGGTTCTGAGTTCGATTCCTGGGTCGGCCACTCTGACCATGGGTTTTTCGTGGTTTTTCCTGGTTGGTTGGGCGAATGCTGGAGTGGTTTCTCTTCTACATTCGCTTATCATTTCGCTTCCTCTTCCGTGTATGTCAGGCTTAGAGGCTGTGCATTGTCGGTCGGTGTCTGACAAATAGCGCACATGGTTGCTCGTTGGATAGTTCCTCTCGGCCCTGTCAGATGGCACCTCCTCTGAGGTTCTGCTCGGTTCCGCCAGAGGGAATGCTTCATTGAGCAGCCCGCCGGTGCGAACCGGGTCATCAAGCTTGGACGTTAGAGATCTGTGCGTGTCTCTATCGGCAGGCCTACCTGTGGCTTCAGCCTCCTGTGGTTTCTTCACCCCATTCGTTCCTACTAGGTTCGGTTAGCACAAAATATCCGCTTTAGGTCGAGTTGTGAGGTGTTTCCTCCGTTCTCTGGTCATTTATTTATTTATTCATTCAATCTTAGTTTGACTTTGACATAAACCTGAAAGCTTGGACCTTGCAAGTCTCTTAAGTTTACTTTCTAAGTCAATGTTTATTTTTATGTTCACGTGACTCACAGTGAACGTTTCATTATAATATGTATAATGTGGTTTTTAAGTTTACGTTATGCTTATGCTTAATTTTCATTGTGAATGGGGGATAACAATCGTTTCAAAACAATATTTGCGTAAACACATACATGCATTTAAACTGTGCAAGTGTACAGCTATTAGTCAGCCGCGATATGACTGCTTGCGGTGGCAAGAGGAACTAAACAGTTACGGAACAGTTGGGTGGGGCATGGAGGGATGGCCATTAAAAAAATCTGATGTGTTACACTCACATGAGTTTCTCTACTCTTGTACAAACTATTTTTACAAACGCTTATTCTCCATATGCTTCATGTTAATCGAGATGTTAATCTTATTGCTAATTTTCTTGTAGATGCAAGGGGAATATGGTAGGTTTTAAGAGATAGTCAAATATTTTAAGAGCTGGTTGCTATGTGGAGTATTCCATTCACTTTGCATTACCAGGACAAAAAAAATGAATAACGAATTTCCATTTGAGAAAAAGTATAAGTATTGGAAAATTTAAGGGAATAACAAACAATATCTCGAAAATGGTTCACTCAACAACAAAAAATGTATATGACATAAATTGTGTGTTTTAACACGATCTACATTTTTTGTGTAGTAAAACTTTCTAACTCTTATGGTTTACCAGTTATACAAAAGTCGTTCACAATGAAGAATACTTTTGGAGACATTCCCAAAGAATTCGAGATAAACATTTCATTTTTCATGAAAATATCTTAAACATATGATATTTTAATCATAATCGTTAGAGGCATTTTTGAGAAAATTAAAGTTTTCGGTAAATGTTCCATGTGAAGGGTAATCTGGGATGGGGGAATTTCTTAAAAACCTTCGTGTCGCATCTATGGAAGATACTGAACTTAGATACCAAGTTTGGTGTTTATCAGACTGTTCGTTTCTGAGTTATGCTGTTCACAGACACACACACATACGGACATGTTTCCAAAAATGCTCTTTTTTGGATTCAGGGGGTCTCAAAACATATATTTCCAGTAAAATCTCGGTATCGATTTTTTGGGTGGAATACAATACTTCCCCTACTTAGTATACGTAGTAGAGAAAGTAAAAATAACCAACCAGGTTATTAAGATCAAAGTACACTTGCAACAGCACTTAGAGGTTTTTATTATCCTAAAATTTAGTTTACCTATCTGAAATAGTTTCTGAGAAAACGGGTCATTTATACCGGTAAATATAATTCACAGAAAAGCTGTTCGGTTTTATCGCCTGAACTTGCATTACGCAGGACTTGTACAGCGCTATTCAAAAGTGTAGTTAGCCAATCAAGAGAAAAGGGAAGGAAAGGGAGCGCATAAGAGTACATGTAAGCGGGACAAGGTTTTAAGTAGGGGCGGATTTGTGTTGGAAAATGCTTCATAAATTAACTAACATTTAAAAATATATATCATAATAGTTACAGAGCATTACCTATAGCTGAGATTCATTTACTTAATTAAAATTAGTGTAGAAAATAAATTAATTTGTACAGCGGAAGTGCTATACAAGTAGATAATGAAGAGATACTTTAGAAAATTAAATAAAAAATATATTTGTTCCATGTTCTTGTTTGAAGAATCTGAAAAGAAAACTGTTGTTGAAGCAGGTCTTAAAAACTGTAGCATTAACTCTCTTAACTTCTCTGATTATACAGAATTCATTGCCAATGAAGAAGACTTCATAGCCTATGGCATGACAAGATAACGACACTAGCATCCTGACAGTACGCACTCTGATCTGTCTCATCCTTATTTTGGGGCATGGATTCATAACCTTAATTATACCTGCTCCAATGACAATAGCTTCCCACCACTCAGAAACAACCCTATCCAAACTGATTATGAATTAATGGAATATGATTTTTTTTTACCAAAAATGCAAGTAAAGAATATACAAAGCTATTCTCATTTCTCATTTGAATAGTGGAATTTCTAATGTTTGAAAAATATTGTCGTCTAAAATATCAATAATATAAAACTCGTAAATGCGATAGAATGGCTAAATAAAGACACAAAGGGCCAAAAAAGACCAAATAATTACCTAAAATCGAAAAAGTTGCATAAAATACAATACAATATCTCGAAAATGGTTCACTCAACAACAAAAAATGTATATGACATAAATTGTGTGTCATATACACACAATATGGGTTTCGTGGTAAGGATTTATATACACGTTAGCAATGTTTATGATGCAACAATTAAAATGTTACATATCGTCAGAATCCGGACCCTGGATGTAAGAAACGGGGTTTAGGAACAAAATTCTTCCTTCGTCTGTTACATTGCGGTTGCTTCTCGTATGTGTGTGTGTTCGTAATAAACTTTATATGTAGTGATTTGTGATTTTGTTTACTTATTATTATTATTTAATTTAAAATTATGCCTCGGCTGCGTCAGTTATATCTGGTAGAGCAAGTATCTCTTAACGGCTGTAGAATAGCTTCACACACTTTACACAAGTTATAGTTTTAAACTCTCACTTCTTTATTACTTCTTGAGGGCAATAGAATAATATATCAAATAATAACAAGTTACTGAAGTATTTACCTATGGAGCTGTAGTTCTATATGTGTGCTAACGAACTGCAGTTTACAGAGAATTTCTTAAGTTCTTCATTCGCGTTAAAAAAAACTCATAAATCACACAAATTTATATCTCTGCGAATAGCATTGCACTAATATTTCACATCTGCACACTCTGAGCTTCATCTACTGAACTGACTTGGCTTGGGTACGCTACCTCTTAGCGTCCACAGCTTGAATTTTAAATTTAATGTTTCTATTTCATAATTGGCTAAGCCTACGCTAGCAGAACACTGTTGGTTTGAGTTTCATTAGCTTTTGGCTATTTACAAACTTTTTGACGTTACATCAACTGTTGGTAGCCTTCCTTAGCTTTCTAACTTCTTGTTCTGCCAAGGTTACAACTTATTGCTAGCCACCCTCTGCTTTCCACTTTATGACACTGTTTGTTACAAGAAACAGCTTGCTTCTACCCTAACAGCTCCTAGGTTTCTAAACTAAGAAATACACTCACATAATATTTTACACATATATACAATAAATATACATAATACAATGGTTGTAATATAAACTTTATAGCAATTACTGATAGCCTATAGGCGCGCTATTGTTTTTGTAATATATAATTAAATTGAAAGCAGTTAAGGGATAAAAAATACTGCCTCAACAGAAGCTCGTCCACTTGAGAAAAGTGCGGCAGTATTTTTAACACTTAAATAATTTCAGTCTAATTATATAATATGTAAATTCAATAACAGCCCGCCTTGAAGCAATATGTGTATGTAATAATTTGTAAAATGTATGAAACAGTCATTGCATATGCTTATATTATTGTAAACATGTTCAATAATGTTATATGAATATATTACGTAATTTAATGATGTAGGAGCTGTGAGAAATAGGTCAAAAGTTGCTAACAATGAGGTAACCTTGAGGCAATAATGGGTTTGAGAGTTTAAATGTTACTTCACGTAATGTAATTTTGACGCAGTTTAAAAATAGCCAATCAACAACCAGAAAAAACTTTAGTTAAATGCAGGTATTCTATTGGAGTAGGATTAGGCAATCAGAGACTTGAAATGCAGAAAAATTACAAGTTTAGACGGTTCAAATTAATTCAGTTGCCTGCAGACAGTGATTATAACTGGATGCGTTGCTTGTGCGTCCTCAAGAAATATAATATGTATTTGTGTGAGACGAAAAATAGTTTACGTATTAAAAAGTGCAAGTAATTCATAAAAGAATCTCACAGCTCTCTATATCAGTGAAGTGTTATTTAAATCGTGTCAAGCATTAATAAAAGGAGTGAAGTAAAATTATAATCTGTGTAAGCCTACATTCCTTGTCGTATCACAACCCTGCCAAGATATCCATATCTCTAAAATAAATACTGAGGCAGCCGAGGCAAAACTATATAATATTTAAAGAAACAGTTAAATTACAAAGTTAATATATTTTTTTAAAACTTGGGGCAAAGGCAACCTGAAAGTACATTTGAGGCGAAGGCTACCGGAAAGGGGGTACTATACGTGCAGTTGCAACTACTTCAAGTTCGACTCCTCAACAGTTGAAATATAATACAACTCCTTCAATACAAACTACTTCAAATTGACGCCCAAAGCGTGGTGCAAATAACGTAAAGAAAACAATACAACTTCAAAAGAAATAAGCAATTTTACGTTGTATTACAAAAATTGTTTTCCGTTTGTACAGATGCGTGGATTCTGGGTTTTACCCTCAGCTAAAGTTCCTCCGAGCCTCAGCGTTCCCTTTAATTTCCCCCATTTTGAGCAGTACAGGGTTCCTTGAAGCAAACTCTGCCATGTGGGAGTGTTTGCACTCCCCTCTGGAGAAATTTATTCTTATTAAACATTACACGTGTGTCTCGTTTGCCAGGACGGCAAGCCGGCTTCAAAAAGCAAAGGGCGCTTAAGCTTTCAGATAGTTGCGTATCTTGCTGGTGATTGGTTTAATTTCTTGCTGTAACTACGGTACGCTAAGCGTGAACTTCGTTCCACCCCACAAGTTACCCCTCCGTAGCCAACTAAACCGCACCACTGCTCTTTCGCATAGGTTGGACATCCTGGGAAAGTTCACCTGCATTACTTAGGGCATCATGGAACTCGTAAAGTCAGAATACATGTTGTCAAATACTGTTTTCCTATCCTTTCCAAGTCAGTTTAGGCCACACTGTCTTAATACATACTCGTAGTGTTATATTATTTACGAGGATAGAAGGCAAGCCTTTGGTGTGCAGTGAAACACAACATGCATTAATAAATCTGTCTCGCGCAGCGGTTCTAGCGCCTCCAACAGCAAACTGTCATTTGTCAGTTTGATGCTGAATATGATTAGTATTGCGCTAGTTAAATTACTGTGATTGACTCAGGAGTTTAGCTATGACCTTGACGTAAGCGAACTTGAGCCAGCACTGTAATGTTCTTCCCTCTCGCTCTATTCTTTTACACCCCGTTCCAAAGGTATTTATCCTTTCTTTCCCGGAACATTAATATTACGCGAAGTAGCATTACTAATACATTGTATTACCACATCAAACAAAACAATTATGATCATACTTTCAATAAGTAAACCTGTAAAGCTTGTATACATGTAAAACAATATAATTATGACCATACACACGTGAAACTGCAGTCTCTTGTCTACTGCACGCTTGCAGTTCAAGCACAAAACCATTCTCCTGAGTCAACCACGGCACACCTTTGAATTGCTACTCTTTTCGGATGACCAGGTGATAATGCCTAGTGCAGAGTAACTGTTAAAAGTATGACAATATTTTGTCATCTTTCAGATGTCTCCGTGCCATGTAAGTAGAGAAAAAACACTATATCACAAATAAACGGATATGTGGTATGATTTCAGTCTGTACATGCATTACTGAAGCATGATACATTGAAATGGCAGTAAATGATACTTGAATTACCTGGAAACAGCAATGTATTGCATGTTACCGGTCAAATTGAGCGGCTGTGGTCCTATAAGGTAATAATAATCGTCGCATGGTGCCCATGAAGAACCTAGACCGCCAACCCGACTGCCGGCCTCACGCTCACGTATGCACGGCAGAAGTAGACGATTATCAAACCGATACAAGGAGGTGATGTAGCCAGTATCACGTATCCCCCAGCCAGAAAGTTGGCTTCCGTGGCCCGGATCGCTGCCTATCGCGGCTCCTTTCCTCAGGATGCTGAGGGGTACCGGATTTTAAAATCTACCGGTCCTAAAAGTTAGCAATGTAAAATTACAGCATTTGTAATTATATTCATAAGAATTCATAGTTTTTCACTTCGCTAGTGTCTGTAATATGTGGCATGTACACAATTATAAATCGTTAATCATTGGTCCTTCTAGTGTTAAACATGAGTCCATCAGACACATAAGACAAAATTCCGATAACTCCAAAAAGAGGAAATCATATGGAAAAATTGAGGATGTCAACGAGGAAGTCCGGAGCCATGAGCACAGCCAAGTTTGCAAGTGTAAAATAATGTCTGGATGTTAAAGTGTGATTACTAGAGATGAAAGAAATGTTTTAGTAAATGATTTCAACCCTTACAGTCCTATAAATTTAATTTAAGAAAAATGTCCGTATTCAATTTATCGCAATGATAACTAAGTTGAAAACATTAAAAAAAATCTGATGTGTTACACTCACATGACTTTCTCTACTCCTGTACAAACTATTTTTACAAACGCTAATTTTCTTGTAGATGTAAGAGGAATATATATTTACAAGGGCGATATAGAAATACAGTAACCTTTAAGCACATACATATCTCTTAATAGGTGGTTGCTAGGTGCAGCACCATTCCCTTTCCCACAGATTAATACTCTTTGCATATCCAAGATAAAAAAAATGAATAACGACTTCCCAAAATTAAACTACTCTTCAAAGTAGAGACCATAATATTCTGTGGTCTTTGCAATCTTTTAGTAAGGTTTATTATCCCGCGACGGTACCAGTCTCTGGTTTTTGGTACGAAGAATTCTGAGACTCACTTCCACAGCTTCAATGTTTTAGACATTTCTTCCACGCAAGAAATAGGCCGTGGATCGAAGCATAGTAATCCGAAAGCGCACGGATCAGGGCTGTATGCCGAGTGTGGTAGCAGTTCGACCCCTTCCAATTTTTGTCATGATTGTTCGTGCAGTATGGGATGTTGCATTGTCCTGCTACAAGAGAACTAATGCTGGGTATCTCTGTCTCAAAATTTCATGAACTCGTTCCAGTTGTTGAGAATAAAGATCCGCATTGACTGCAGACTCGTTTGGAACAAACTACTAGTGAATCACTCCTTCAAAGTTCCACCTGACACACATTACTTTGGGGCTGAGCTGTTTTTTTTAACGATGACTTTGGCAGGTTGACGGGGCCTGAGCCCCTGTTTCGAGGCGTCAAGGTTGCGGTAATAGACTTATTACTTTCTCTACTACGTATAGTAAGTAGGGGAAGTATTGCATTCCACCCAAAAATTCGATACCGAGATTTCACCGGAAATATATGTTTTGAGACTCACTGAATCCAAAAAAAGCATTTTTGGAAACATGTCCGTGTGTGTGTGTGTGTGTGTGTCTGTGTGTCTGTGAACAGCATAACTCAGAAACGAACAGTCGTATAAACACCAAACTTGGTATTTAGGTTCAGTATCTTCCAGAGATGCGACACGAAGGTTTTCAATTTTAATTTTCTCAAAAATGGCTCTAACGATTTTCATTAAAATATCATATGTTTAAGATATTGTCATGAGAAATGAAATGCATATCTCGAATTTTCTGGGAATGTCTCCAAAAGTATTCTTCATTGTGAACGACTTTTGCATAACTGGTAAACCATAAGAGATAGACAAAGTTTTACTACACAAAAAATGTAGATCGCGTTAAAACACAATTTATGTCATATACATTTTTTTTTGAGTGAACCATTTTCGAGATATTGCTTGTTATTCCCTTAAATTTTTCAAGAATTACAAGTAGTATTGTTAAACTTTCAAATTCATTATTGCCTCAAGGTTACCTCATTGTTAGCAAATCTTAACCTATTATTCTCACAGCTCCTACATTATTAAATATGCACATAATACATGCACATAACATTATTACACATGTATACAAAATATAAACATATATAATGACTGTAATATAAACTGTTTATATATTGTTACATACACATATTGCTTTAAGGCGGGCTGTTATTGAATTTATATATTATAATAATGTTGAGACTAAGTAAATAAAATGGCGTGCTGTAAGGCTTGAATTTTCGCAGTTTATTTTATTTGTAGAAAGTTTATTTGAAATTTCAGATATAAATAATTATGAGTAATTGAGTTGGATCCAAAATTTAAAACTACCCGCTGAAAATGTTCATAAAACTGACAAGGCAATCTTCCCCTGTCGTCTTCATGTATCAACGTTCACCTGCGCACCATTTAAACGCAATCCGCATAGCATTACTGCTGCCGTGTGCTGGAGAACTTGTCGAACTATCGCGGCAAAATTAAGTTGCTGTTGAGGATCAAGTGCAAGAGATACCGAATTCGATTCTTGGCTGAAGAATTTTTACTTTCCTGCCACCTCTATTAGTAAGTGGACGATTACATTTCACCCAAAAAATTCGATACTGAGATTTCGCTATAAAAACTACCTTTTGAGACTTCCTAAAACAAAAATCTGATGTGTTACACTCACATGACTTTCTCTACTCTTGTACAAACTATTTTTACAAACGCTTATTCTCCATATGCTTCATGTTAATCGAGATATCAAGATATCAATCTTATTGCTAATTTTCTTGTAGATGCAAGGGCAATTGCTAGCCTTTAAGCGATAGTCAAATATTTTAAGAGGTGGTTGCTATGTGGAGTATTCCATTCTCGTGGCATTACCTGGACAAAAAAATCTGATGTGTTACACTCACATGATTTTCTCTACTCTTGTACTCTTGGTATTTAGGTTCAGCATCTTCCAGAGATGCGGCACAAAGGTTTTCAAGAAAATCCCCCCACCCCAGATTACCCTTTTCATGGAACATTTTTCGAAAATTTTAATTTTCTCAAAAATGGCCTTAACGATTTTGATTAAAATATCATATGTTTAAGATATTTTCAGCACAAATGAAATGTATATCTCGAATTTTCTGGGAATGTCTCCAAAAGTATTTCTCTTTGTGAACGACTTTTGCATAACCGTTAAACCATAAGAGATAGACAAAATTTTACTACACAAAAAAATGTAGATCGCGTTAAAATACATAATTTATGTCATATACATTTTTTTTGTTGATTGAGAAACATTTTCTAGATATTGCTTGTTATTGTTTTAAATTTTCCAATACTTATACTTTTTCTCAAATGGAAATTCGTTTTAATTTTTTACTTTCCCTACTACGTATAGTAAGTAGGGGAAGTATTGTATTTCACTCAAAAATTCGATACCGAGATTTCACCGGAAATATATGTTTTGAGACCTCCTGAAACCAATAAAACCATTTTTGGAAACATGTCCGTGTGTGTGTGTCTGTCTTTGAGCAGCATAACTCAGAAAGGAACAGTCGGATAAACGTCAAACTTGGTATTTAGGTTCAGTATCTTCCAGACATGCGGCACAAAGGTTTTCAAGAA
Organism: Deroplatys truncata; assembly: GCA_030765065.1. Classification (NCBI taxonomy): domain Eukaryota; kingdom Metazoa; phylum Arthropoda; class Insecta; order Mantodea; family Mantidae; genus Deroplatys; species Deroplatys truncata. The sequence goes on along the minus strand of CM060989.1, from coordinate 64,003,763 downwards.
AATCCCCCCACCCCAGATTACCCTTTACATGTAACATTTTTCAAAAACTTTAATTTTCTCAAAAATGTCTAACGATTTTGATTAAAATATCATATGTTTAAGATATTTTCATGACAAATGAAATGTATATCTCGAATTTTCTGGGAATGTCTCCAAAAGTATTCTTCATTGTGAACGACTTTTGCATAACTGGTAAACCATAAGAGATAGACAAAATTTTACTCAACAAAAAATGTCGTATACATTTTTTTGTTGAGTGAAACATTTTCTAGATATTGCTTGTTATTCCCTTAAATTTTCCAATACTTATCCTTTTTTTCAAATGGGAATTCGTTATTCATTTTTTTTGTCTTGGATATGCAAAGAGAATGGAATGCGCCACATAGCAACCAGCTCTTAAAATATTTGACTATCGCTTAAAGCCCAGCAATTCCCTTTGCATCTACAAGAACATTAGCAATAAGATTAACATCTCGATTAACATGAAGCATATGGAGAATAAGCGTTTGTAAAAATAGTTTGTACAAGATTAGAGAAAGTCATGTGAGTGCAATGCATCAGATTTTTTTCCCCTCGTGCTTATGCAAAGAGAACAGAATTTCGAAGTCATCACATCGACCCATTCTGAAACGATTTGACCATCGCCTAAGCCTGTTGTATTCCCCTAATCTCCTTGTACCTGCAGGAAATTCACAATAAAATAATTTCTGCAAATTTTATCTCGATTAATATGAAGTAGATCGAATAATAAGCTCTTGAAATAATGTGTTATTGAAGAATGGATAGAAAAGTTGTGTGAATGTATAGTATCTATATATATTTTAGATTAATGAAGTGAGCCCATAAAGTGTTAGACGGTTTTACCTTAAAATAGAGATATATATCATAATATCTTTTGTTGTATTTTAGCAAAAAGGATTCATATTTTGGAATGTTTTTCTTAGTATTTTTTCTGGTCTCTAATAATGACTGTGCGAATTGGCGGTTGTAAAAGAACATCAAATCCTTAGGGAACGTAAAGTAAGGTGAACTCCACAAGATCACCAAAGTTTGTAGGAACGAAAATAATTGCATCTTCTTGAACAGACATGATAACCAAGACGAAAGCGCTTAGGAACATAAGTTGGTAACTTAAGCACGTCAGCAGGGTTGACCATTAGGAAGTTAACATGTGCTCGTAGCAGAGTAGAATCCTCCCCTTCTCCTGGGAACCAAGAGAGCAAGTTTTAATTACTCAAGTTTTGAGCGGAAACATTTTTCCCCCTCCATTACTTGGTTGGAGGGGTTGCTAATTGCTACCAGCTTATAGTGCAACTTCTGAGAGTTGGTTTGTTTGTAGCAGTGCGTGTTCAACTTTTGCGGCTGAACCACCCTTGCTGTATTATTTTGTTTGCCGGTATTTGTAATATTCTTTTATAAGGGTACTTGTTTATCCCGAGTAACACAACGAAATGCCTTTTAAAATGTTCTATTGCAACCGCCCGCCAAACCAACGAAATTAATACGAAATAATCATAGTATGGTCGACTGTGTCACAAATCAAACTCTCTCTTGCTATTCCGCCCTGGAAATACTTCACCTAAAATAAATTTAGAACTAAACATCATCTCCAAGGAACACACGCATTTCTCAGTTTATCCCCAACTATTTAATACATGACAGATATGGAAAACACAACAATCTACACAGATGGATCAGCTTGTGCTGTTGTTTTTACAGACCACACTGTTATTCACACTTCCTAATTTTTACTTTCTCTACTACGTATAGTAAGTAGGAGAAGTATTGTATTCCAGCCAAAAATTCGATACCGAGATTTCACCGGAAATACATGTTTTGAGACCCCCGGAATCCAAAAAAGGCATTTTTGGAAACATAACTCAGAAACGAACAGTCGGATAAACACCAAACTTAATATTTAGGTTCAGTATCTTCCAGAAATGCGACATGAAGGTTTTCAATAAAATCCCTCCACCCCAATTTATCCTTTACATAGAACATTTTTCGAAAACTTTTATTTTCTCAAAAATGGCTCTAACGATTTTGATTAAAATATCATCTATTTAAGATATTTTCATGACAAATTAAATGTATATCTTGAATTTTCTGGGAATGTCTCCAAAAGTATTATTCATTGTGAACGACTTTTGCATAACTGGTAAACCATAAGAGATAGACAAAATTTTACTGCACAAAAAATGTAGATCGCGTTAAAATACACAATTTATATTATATACATTTTTTTGATTGAATGAACCATTTTCGAGATATTGCTTGTTATTCCCTTAAATTTTCCAATACTTATACTTTTTCCCAAATTGAAATTCGTTATTCATTTTTTTTTGTCCTGGCAATGCAAAGAGAATGGAATACTCACATAGCAACCAGCTCTTAAAATATTTGACTATCGCTTAAAGCCTACCAATTCCCCTTGCATCTACAAGAAAATTAGCAATAGGATTAACATCTCGATTAACATGAAGCATATGGAGAATAAGCGTTTGTAAAAATAGTTAGTACAAGAGTAAAGAAAGTCATGTGAGTGTAACACATCAGATTTTTATACCATCTTCTCAAGTGAACTGTTTGCAATTAAACAAACTGTGATTTATGTTTTGAATACTCGATGCTCGAAGTCATTTGTTATATACTCAGATTCTGAAAGTGCAATAAACAATCTGTCATCAACCCATATTCTTACACAAGAAATTCAATCACTACTTCATAGAGGCAATAAACAAGGAAAGCAAGTGTCTTTAGTGTGGATTCCATCCCACATTGGAATACAAGGCAACGAATTGCCCGATCAGGCAGCAAATGAAGCCACTAAACATCCACTAAGTGACCCAACTATAATTACACCAGCCCATGATATTATCTCAACCATTAAAAAGATCTACCAACAGTGGAAGACAGGATGGCTTGACTCCACGAGAAGTAAACTCCGTGATATACGAGTAACAGCGAGTTTTTCGACACATCTTCCCAGTAATTCTCTTCCCAGACAAGATCAGGTTTTAATATCCCGACTGAGGATGGGCCATACCAAGATCACACCAGTTATCTTCTTTCAAAGGACCAACCACCCATCTGTCACCAGTGTAACATACTGTTAACGACGAAACACATAATCGTGGAATGTCCACAATAGTACGATCAATGGAGACAACACTACCAGATACCCAGTGATTTACAAACATTCAACTATTCTATGTACCCTAAGATAACTCAGGAACGAACAGTCAGATAAACACCAAACTTGGTATTTAGGTTCAGTATCTTCCAGAGATGTGATACCAAGGTTTGCAAGAATATCCACCCACCCCAGATTACCCTTTACATGGAACATTTTTCGAAAATTTTTATTTTCTCAAAAATGGCTCTAACGATTTTGATTAAAATATCATATATTTAAGATATTTTCATGACAAATTAAATGTATATCTTGAATTTTCTGGGAATGTCTCCAAAAGTATTATTCATCGTGAACGACTTTTGCATAACTGGTAAAGCATAAGAGATAGACAAAATTTTACTACCCAAAATGTAGATCGCGATAAAATACACAATTTGTGTCATTTGCTTTTGTTGACTGAACCATTTTCAAGATATTGCTTGTTATTCCCTTACATTTTCCAATACTTATACTTTTTCTCAAATTCGTTATTCATTTTTTTGTGTGCTGGTAATGCAAAGAGAATGGAATACTCCACATAGCAACCAGGTATTAAAATATTTGACTATCGCTTAAAGCCTTCCAATTCCTCTTGTATTTACAAGAAAATTAGCAATAAGATTAACATCTCGATATCTCTATTAACATGAAGCATGTGGAGAATAAGCGTTTGTAAAAATAGTTTGTACAAGAGTAGAGAAAGTCACGTGAGTGTAACACATCAGAACTTTTTTTAATGGGAACCTATAATTAGGGTTGAAGACAGAGTGTTGAGCACTTGACCGCAGAGGCAGTCTATATATTCATTGTACTCCGTGAACTGCCTCTTTTAATTAATAGTGTTTTATTAACTGGATCTTTGTCATAAATGGATAGGTAATAACTCATTTTATTAACAGTGTTAACAATGTCAGAAAATTAAAACAGTATACTTTATTATGAAAAAATGTTCTAAATTGTGTCTTTCTTTTTGTTACAGGTACGCTGAACTAAATTACATTTATTCAACGAAAGTGGTAAGTCTAGCTTGTGCGTTAATTTTTCTTAACGGATAGGAAGGTAAACACTGCATCGATCCTAAAAGGAGGCTTTAGAAATTTGAGAATTGGGCTGTAAGCCATACATTATTGCCTATTTTGTGAGATTTACATTACAGAATTCTTATAGTTTACTGCACTGCACCTATTCATTTAATGATATTAGAGGGGGTGGAAACAGGACTCCCTAAAGGAGGGAGGCTAACTTAAAAAGCCTTATATGTTATATTCACATGACTTTGTTAACTTCTATCCTTTAACAGTGGGTACACAAACTATTCTCACCAAAGCTTATTTTTCTGTTTCATTTTATTCCAGATAAATCTTTGCAGAAATACTACATTATACATTTCGTTATAGACACAAAGAGAACAGTGATAGTCAAATGTTTAAGAACTAAATGCTATATGCTGTTTCCTTGCAAATGCATGAAATAATAAGATCTGAATATACTATGCCGGCACCTTGGTTATGAAGTAGATATTTTATTGTAGAAGTTATTGTTATTTGCCCCAGTATGGAAGCCAATTTGAAGTAGATAGTATTCAAGTAATTGTATTGTATTTCAACTGTTGGGGAGCCGAACTTGTAGTAGTTGCAACCGCACGTATAGTAAACAGTTTCCGGTAGCCTTCGCCCCAAATGTACTTTCAGGTGGCCTTTGCACCAAGTTTAAAAAAATATTAACTTTGTAATTCAACTGTTTCTTTAAATATTATATATTTATGTTTGCCTCGGCTGCGTCAGTATTATTGTTAGAAACAGTTTCACTTAGCAGGGTTGTGGTGTGACTAAGAATGTAGGTTACACAGATTATAATGTTACTTCACTTGTTTTATTAATGCTTGATATGATTTATATAACACCACTGATAGAGAGCTATGAGAATCTTTTATTAATTATTTACACTTTTTAACACGTAAACTATTTTTCGTCTCACACGAATACGTATTAAATCTCTTGAGGACATTTTTTTGCGTCTGGTTAGTAACGCTGTCTGCAACCAACTGAATTGATTTCAACCGCATAAACTTGTAAATTTCTGTATTTCAAGTCTCTGATTGGCTATTCCTAATCCAATAGAATACCTTCATTTAATTAATGCTTTTTCTGGTTGTTGATTGGCTATTTTTATAAACTGTTATTGCTTCCAAGAATCACAAGTAACATTTAAACTTGCTAATTCATTATTGCCTCAAGGTTACCTCATTGTTACAACTTTTAACCTATTATTCTCACAGCTCCTACATTATTAAATTACGTAATATATCCACATAACATTATTACACATGGATACAATAATACAAACATAAAATGACATATATACATTTTTTGTATATTGTTACATACACATATTGCTTTAAGGTGGGCTGTTATTCAATTTATATATTATATAATTAGACTGAAATCATTTAAGTGTTTAAAAATACTGCCTCAGTTACTACACCGGGACATACATTCAAACTTTACATTTACTCTCACAACACATTTATATTTTGTATTACATAAAAATGTTTCACATAAAATAACTACAAACTATATATATAGTCTACAAAATGATAAATAAAAATAAAATTAAAAGGAAGAAAAATAATAGAAATTATTAGATAAGATTAAAGGCGTAAACGAAACTAAATTCAAGTTCTAAATTCTATATTGATCTACACTTGCTGGAAACCAGCAAACTTAGCAACTGGTGACCAGCACAAAACCCCTACTAAGCTACTAATCATTTTAATAAGTGTATTTATTTTTCTGATGTTTAAAATTTCCTTAATTAAAATTATAAAGTTAACGTTTCATTGTTTCCATAATAATTATTTGATTTGTAGTAGTTTAATATTTTTAAGCTTATTTAAATATTTGTGTATTTATTTACCTTATAACATTTTATTTAATCACTGTATTATTTTTTCTATTATGTTCTTTTTTATATATATTTCATGTATCAGTTTTAAATTTTATCACCATATACTAAACCTTTACCTCTTTTAAATAAACACTAAATCTTCTTTCTTCTATAACTACGTATTCACTCACGTTACCCCCACATCATTTCACTTCACTCACTTCCTCTATTTTATTCTAACACCAACTCCACCTTCAATATCCCTCCCAAATCACATCAACAGCTCCTCCAAAAATGGCAAACCTGCTAGCTGCTCCTCCAACATGAAACAACTGAAAATCGACAGGACTTTAAAATAATGAATTCGAAGCATTAATAACGGATATCTTAGAAATGGCTTATGCCACATAGACTTATTTTAAATAAATTAAGCACTTTAAAGAGATCTGCATTTCTTGTGAAGTATTTCGTCTATCGCTTAACATTTATCAGTTACACAAGATTCTACAAAATTCTTTCTGAATGAAGAGGAGTTTCTAGGCTATCCCCACAAAATTCAAGGTATTCATTTTAATTGTCATGTAAATATCTTTAATATATGGTATTTTAATCAAAATCAGTAGATCCATTCTTTAAAACATTAGAAATTTCGAACAAATGTTCCATGTAAAGGGTAGTTGTGGTGGGGGATTTTCCTGAAAATCTTCGTGTACCAACTTTGGCAGATACTGAACTTAAATAGCAAGTTTGGTATTTATCCGACTTTTTGTTTTTGAGTTATGCCTGATCACAAACACTCATACAGTACCTTTTCCTAAAAATAACTTTTTTGAGTTCAGGGGACCTCAGGCATATATTTCCGGTGAAATCCCGATATCAAATTTTTGGGTGGAATGCAATACTATTAAAACATAGCAAAAACGCGTAATTTGGGCATTTTACCTCCATACTAATGAAATTTACAGAGTTTATCTTAAGGAAACGATTATAGTATTACAGTATAGTTGTATAGTTACTTATATAGGCCCAGTTTAATTCCCTACGACAATTTCAGTTCATTTGTGAGGTTAGAAATGTTAGCTATTTCCACTGAAGCACTTCCTTATTTCGACATTTGCAGATCCTTTATTCCTTTTGAGTATTGATCATGTCAACGTCACTAGAAGAAGAATTTTCTGCAAAATTTTGACATGTTTTATTTCTTGCTTTATTTTTATGGCCTTAAAAAAACGATAACATTTAAACACTGAAAATTTACGTTTATTATTAATAAAGTTGAAAATGGTACGCTTTCAGCTAATATTTCAAGTGTTACTTGTGAGATAAAACCACTTTTGAAAATCGAAACAGATTCACAGTGGGTTTTAATGCATCGCAGTCCGCAAGTCGTAATTTGTGCAGCATTGGACTGTACCTGAGGGTAAACGGCACATGCCAAAATGCAGCCTATTGTTGCTAGTCCTGCTAGGACGAGTCCAATAGTTACTATTCAAGGGGTGTATTTGGTGACATGTGTATGTATGTCAGTTTGGTACATATGTATTCAAAGCAGATATAAAACTGTTGGTTTTAATTCACTCAAACATACAAGTTTGTAAACTTAAACCTTGAATCCGCCTCTACTATCTTACCCAATACCTTTTCAGAACTGAGAAATGGTCCAAAGTTGATGTTTTGTAACTTCAAAGCAATGAACCAAATCAACAGGTTTACAAAGGTTAGTGTTCAGCCGAAAGTAAACTTACGATTAACAGTGATTAACCAACCCGTTTATTGGCCTGTACGGTTTTAAAAATACGTGTAGCAAAGTTACAGTTAGCCACAGATCCCCGAAACAAACGACGGAAGCGAAGCCGCAATTATAGTAAAGTGCTGCCCTCTTATGAGGGAGTGCATAACGATGATAAAACTGATGTCTGCGCGCTCTCTGGAGCCTGCTGCGAACTACTACTGCTACAACTGATGCTTGTTAAAGCGCGCATTTCAAACTGAAAAACTCTTAACAGTTTTAGCGATTCTCAGATTAAGTAGCTTTAATTTTGTACTTGTTTCAACCCTTTTACGTTGTTCGTCAGCTGTTTTTTGCTCTGCAGCACAAACTATGTATGGAAAAAGGAGCAATGATTGCTTAGCCGAGGATATCGGTTCCGTAAAATTTAAAATTTTGGCAATTTCTACAATATATTATTGCAGTTTTAATGATACCCACCTGTGAAAAAGGCCAAAAGGTGTCCAAATTGATAAATGTGACTTTAGTTCTATGCAGTTTTTACAGTTTACGATCATTGAAAGTATATCACAGCAATTTAAATGTCTGTCTGTAAGCCGAGGTTTATATAACAAGTGTAGCAAAAACAACACTGTCTACGTTAAAGGGAATAAATCAATCAAGAAATCTTCAAACACTAAATCAGCTGCAGAGGAGCAGAAAAATGAAAGAAAAAATTCTGATTCACACACTCACATGACCTTCTCTACCCTCTATCGTTTATTAGATATGATCTTACTAAAGCATATTCTTCTAGCTACTACATTTTAATACAAAGAGAAAGGTGGTAGTCAAATGTTTTAGAACTGCACGCTGTATGCTGGGCTTAGAATTCAATACTCTTTCAATAACATCGCAAGAAACAACTGATCGTTGATAGGACTTTAAGAGAATCACAAAGAAATGAACAATTCGAACCATTAATAACGGATATCTCAGAAACACTTGCCATGGGAAAACTTATTTGAAATAAATTGCGTATTTTAAAGAAATCTCCTTTTTTGTGTAAGGCGTTTTCGTCTGTCGCTTAACATTTACCAGTTGTTTATACAAAATTTCTTCAAAATGAAGTGGGCTTCAGAGGCTATTCTCAGAAATTTCAAGACATGCCTTCTATTTGTCATCTAAATATATTTTAATATATGATGTTTTAATCAAAGTCGTTAGTCATTTTTTAGAAAAACAAAATTTTCGAAAAATGTTCCATGTAAAGAGTAGTCTGGCTTGGAGAGATTTTCTGGAAATTCTTCGTGTCGCAGTTTTGTTTACTGAACTTAAATACCAAGTTTGGTATTGATCTGTCTTTTCGTTTTTGAGTTATGCTGACACACACAGAGTTTTTTAAATGCTCTTTTGGATTCAGGAGGCTTCAAAAGATGTTTTAGAAAACTCCCACAACCCAAAACGTTTTAAAGTAACATTTTTTAAATTTTTACATAATAAATTAAATCCATATCTTGAATATTCTAGGAATAGCTGTGAAGTCCTTTTCATTCAGAAGAAGTTTTGTATAAATGTGTATAGCTGGTAAATTTCAAGCGAAGAAAACGTACTACGCAAAAAATGTAAACCTCTTTTAAACAAAATTTATTTCAAATAAATTTTTGTGACATAAATAATTTCTGAGATATCCTTTATTAATGATGGAATTGTTCATTACTTGGGTATTTTTTAAAGTCCTATTAACATTCAGTTGTTTCTCGCAATTGCATGGAAACAGTATCGACGCATAGCGTACAGTTCTTAAACATTTGACTATCGCTGTTCCCTTTTGTATCTATAACGAAATGTGGAATGTAGCTATTTCTGCAAAGGTTTATCTTGATTAAAAAAAAGTTGATGGAAAAATAAACTTTAGTAAGTATAGTTTGTATACCCACGAACAAACTATTTAGTGTAGGGGAAGCATTGTATTCCACCCTAAAATTCGATACCGAGGTTTAACCGTAAATACGTGTGTTGAAGCCCCTGAACCCCCCAAAAAAAAAACATTTTTAGGAAAAGGTCCGTGTGTCTTGTCAGCAACATAACTCAAAAACTCAAATACCAAACTAGGTATTTAGGTTCAGTATCTTTCAAAAATGCGGCGCAAAGTTTTTTAAGAAAATCGACTCAATCCAGACTACACTTTACATGGAAAATTTTTCGAACATTTTTATTTTCTAAAAAATGGCTCTAACGATTTTTATTTGACATTAAATGTATATATTGAATTTTCTGGGAATGTCCCAAAAAAGAATCTTCATTCTGAATATCTTTAGCATAACTAGTAAACCGTAAGAGATAGACAACATTTTTCTACACAAAAAGTGTAGATCTCTTTAAAATACAGAATTAGTCATATACATTTTTTTGTGGAGTGAACCATTTCCGAGATATTCCTTGTTGTTTGTTTGAATTTTCCCTATTTATACTTTTTATCAAATGGGAATTCGTTATTCGTATTTTTGTCCTGGACATGCAAAGAGAATGCAATGCTCCACATAGCAACCAGCTCTTAAAAGATTTGACTATCGCTTAAAGCCTATCTTGATTAACATGAAGTCGATGGAGAATAAGCGTTTGTAAAATTAGTTTGTACAAGAGTAGAGAAAGTCATGTGGGAGTAACACATCAGATTTTTATATAGCACAATCAACACCTACTGGCCGAAATTGTGTTAAACCCCTTTCATTGACGCGACAGCATTTTAAAAAGGTTTTCCCTTGATGATGTTGGTGTCTATTGGAACGTGTTCTTTCCTGGACATGTAACAATTGTAACTAATGAAGGTGTCTGACAACAAAGGACTAATTACGTTGCGCTGCACAGTGGAATGAAGGGGGAAGGAAATCAATAAGCAGCAGGTGATACAATGGCTACTCAATAGATGGCAGAGCCGTATAGAATTGGTACGGATAGTGATGAGAGATTTCCGGTCATATTTAGCGCAGGGAGGTCTTAAAAATAAGACAGACAAAACTTTCCAGGAAAAAAAAATCTGATGTGTTACACTCACGTGACTTTCTCTACTCTTGTACAAACTATTTTTACAAACGCTTATTCTCCATCTACTTTATGTTAAATGAGATAAACATTTGCAGATTGCTAATTTTCTTGTAGATGTAAGGGGAATATATATTTACAAGGGCAATATAGAAATACAGTAGCCTTTAAGCACATAAATATCTCTTAATAGCTGGTTGCTAGCTGCAGCACCATTCCCTTTGCCACAGATTAATACTCTTTGCATATCAAAGACAAAAAAAAATGAATAACGAATTCCCATTTGAGAAAATAAGTATTGAAAAATTTAAGGGAATAACAAGCAATATCTCGAAAATGGTTCACTCAACAACAAAAATGTATATGATATAAATTGTGTATTTTAATGCGATCTACATTTTTTGTATAGTAAAATTCTGTTTATCTCTTATGGTTTACCAGTTATGCAAAAGTCGTTCACAATGAAGAATACTTTTGGAGACATTCCCAGGAAATTCAAGATATACATTTTATTTGTCATAAAAATATCTTAAACATATGATATTTTAATCAAAATCGTTAGAGCCATTTTTGAGGAAATTAAAATTTTCGAAGAATCTTCCATGTAAAGGGTAATCTGCGGTGGGGGATTTTCTTGAAAACCTTCGTGTCGTATCTCTGGAAGATACTGAACCTAAATACCAAGTTTGGTGTTTATCCGACTGTTCGTTTCTGAGTTATGCTGTTCACAGACAGACACACAGACAGACACACACACGGACATGTTTCGAAAAATGCTTTTTCTTGGATTCAGGGTGTCTCAAAACATGTATTTCCGGCGAAATCTCGGTATCGAATTTTTGGGTGGAATACAAAAAACCACTTTTAGAAAAAGATCCGTGTATGTGTGTGTACCTACAGTATAATTCAAAAACGAAAATTCAAATAAACACCAAATTTGGTTTTTAGGTTCAGTGTCTTTCAAAAGATGTGACAAGAAGATTCTCAAGAAATTCCCCGCAACCCAGACTACCTTTACATGGAACATTTTTCGAAAATTTGTATTTCTCAAAAATGTCCCTAACAATTTTTATTAAAATATCATATATTTAAGATATTTTTATGACAAATAAAATTTATATCTTGAATTTCCTGGGAATGTCTCCAAAAGTATTCTTCATTGTGAACGACTTTTGCATAACTGGTAAACCATAAGAGATAGACAAAATGTTACTACACACAAAATGTAGATCGCGTTAAAATACACAATTTATGATATATACATTTTTTTTGAGTAAACCATTTTCGAGATATTACTTGTTATTCCCTTAAATTTTTCAATACTTATTTTCTCAAATGGGAATTCGTTATTCATTTTTTTGTCTTGGATTCGCAAAGAGTATTAATCTGTGGGAAAGGGAATGGTGCTGCACCTAGCAACCAGCTATTAAGAGATATGACTATGCTTAAAGGCCTGTATTTCTATATATTCCCCTTACATCTACAAGAAAATTAGCAATAAGATAGTTTCTGCAAATCTTTATCTCGATTAACATGAAGTAGATGTAGAATAAGCGCTTGTAAAAATAGTTTGTACAATAACAATCAGATTTTTTTTCCACCCAAAATCTACGGTTTTATGAAGAATCATTTAGTGAAAGTTTCGTTGTCAGTGTCTGATTCTAAGGTGATGCTTTAAGAAATTTCACATCGCTGCTACAAAACGTTGAGTCATTTAAATTCCTAAGGGGGCGTGGCATGGGTTCTCGGAGTATACTAATCCTTATTTTTATGTACATTTAAAATAATATTTACAACTGATGAATGCTGTCATAGCACCGTACTTTAGTTGAATAGATGCCTTTGCAAATCACTGAGAGCACGTGTTTTATAGCCATTGTTTACTGTTTGATTTTCATTCACTTTTGTGGAAGTTTTATGAAAGCTTTGCTTTTTGCTATATCTGCTTCTACTGCTTTTCGCATGAATAAGTGCTGTGGGCATTGTATACTTCATTTTATTACAGTTTTTACTTTGTCTACCACGTACATAGTATAGGTAGAGAAGGAATTGCATTCCACACAAAAATTCGATACCGAAAGTCGGATAAATACCAAATTTGGTATTAAGGTTCAATATCTTCCAAAGATGCGACACGAAGATTTTCAAGAAAATCCTTTCACCCCAAACTACACTTTACATTGAACTTTTTTTCGGAATTTTTTATTTTCTAAAAAAATGGTTTTGATTAAAATACATATACCAAAAGTATTTACATGACAAATAAGTTGTATATCTTGAATTTTCTGAGAATAATCGCTGAATTCCTCTTCATTGGGAAGGGGTTTTGTATAATCTTGCATAGCTAGTAAACCTTAAGTGATAGACGAAAACGAACTACACAAGAAATGTATCTAGATCTCTTTAAAACGCACAATGTATTTTAAATAAGCTTTTGTTTTGTGGCATAAGCCGTTTCTGAGATATCCGTTATTAAAGGTTCGATTGTTCTTATAGTTGATTTTCTCTGTCTTGTCAACATTCATTGTTTCTCGCGATTGCATGGAAACAGTGTGGAATTTTAAGGCTAGTATATGGCGTCCACTTCTAAAACATTTTATTTTCGTTATTTCCTTTGTATCTATAACGAAATACATTATGAGATCAAAAGTATCCGGACACCGCCACAAACATACTTTTTCATCTTAGGTGCATTGTGCTGCCACCTACTGCTTGGTACTCATTATCCGCGACCTCAGTAGTCATTAGACATCGTGAAACTCCGTGAAACTCAGGACTTCGAACGTGGTCAGGTGATTGGGTGTCACTTATGTCAGAAGTCTGTACGCGAGATTTCCACACTCCTAAACATCCCTATGTCCACTGTTTCTGATGTGATAGTGAAGTGGAAACGTGAAGGGACATGTACAGCACAAAAGTGTACAGGCCACCTCGCCTGTTGACTGACAGAGACCGCCAACATTTGAAGAGAGTCGAAAAGAGTAATAGGCAGACATCTATCCAAACCATCACACAGGAATTCCAAACTGCATCAGGATCCACTCCAAGTACTATGACAGTTAGGCGTGAGGTGAGAAACCTTGGATTCCATGGTCCAGCGGCTGCTCATAAGCCACAAAACACGCAAGAAAATGCCAGACGACGCCAAATGCCAAATTACACGATTGAACAGTGGCAAAACGTTGTGTGGAGTGACGAATCACGGCACGCAATGTGGCGATCCGATGGCAGGATGTGGGTATGGTGAATGCCCGGTAAACGTCATCTGCCAGCGTGTATAGTGCCAACAGTGAAATTCGGAGGTGGTGGTGTTATGGTGTGGTCGTTTTTCCTGGAGGGGGCTTGCACCCCTTGTTGTTTTGCGTGGCACGATCACATAGCAGACCTACATTGATATTTTAAGCACCTTCTTGCTTCCCACTTTTGAAGAGCAATTCGGGGATGGCGATTGCATCTTTCTACACGATCGAGCACCTGTTCATACTGCACGGGCTGTGGCGGAGTGGTTACACGACAATAACATCCCTGTAATGGACTGGCCACTTCTCACCGCACACACTTATATCGTGGCCTGTGAGAGTGAACCCTGTCATCAAGGCTAAGGGTGGGCCAACATCATATTGACTTCCAGCATTACCGATGGAGGGCGCCACGAACTTGTACGTCATTTTCAGCCAGTAGATAGAAAAATATTCCTTGGCAAGAGAAGTTTGTGTACCCACTAATAAATGATAGAGAGTAATAGAGTACAGAAAGGCATGTGAATATGACAGCTTTTTCAAATTAAGCTGTAACTCGGTCCGCGGGCAGACCTTTAGGCGTGCCTATCGTTAGCAACCCTCTTGGTGTGGGTTAGCTATTTAAGTTATTTCATTTGTCTAGTAGAAGCGCGCCACTCAGCTATCCACATATATTACGTACTTGCTTTTGGAAGGAGAAATATTTTCTCTGGTCAGTTTGTTATTTTAACATTCGCGGAATGCATGAATGGCACAACCAGGGAAAATATGAAAGTTGGGTTCAAAGCCCACTCCTCACCAGCATTTCAACCTTTTCTGCGCTTTCTCTTTTCAAAGCTTTTTGTAACAAACACAAGGGCAAGGTTACCTTTTGTGCTGCTCTGTTGATTTTTGAAACGCTGAATAATTTACAAGCGCTGGATTCACATTTGCGCCCCTTCCGGCGGGGTTGCGTTTTTTTCACTCAATATTTTCTTCTCACACAGAATTTCAGATGAACTGAGACAGGAAGGGTGTCACTCACATGGCATTTCCGGTAGACGAGCGGATGGTGATGGAAAATCTCCAAATTTAATTTTTACTGTGTTCTCTGGCAAATCAAAATGTCAAGGTAACCGGAAGCTTCCTAAGTTTTAAAGTTTTAATCCTACTTTTCAAATCTTAAGGAAAATGTAGTGGGATTCAATAAAGTTCTCCTAAAATGTTTAGTGATTTGTTACTTATGTATATTAAATTTTAAAAGAATTAATAACTTCAGAGGGGAAAGAGAGAGAAAGTGCATATATATAATATCTTTCATAATAACGAAATAATACAAATAAAACTAAAATTAACTAATTTTTAAAACGTGCTCGAACATGTAAAATTTAACATTTTTAAAGGAAAATTTTACAAAAAAAGAAACAAAATTTTCAGCCATGCTGTGTGGTCATCGACAAAAAGTTAAATGGCGACGTATTATTCTTTCATTTTTTGTAAGGCTACGAGGGCTGTACCAGAAGTACCCGACCTAACAAAGAAAACACAAACATTTTGAGAAAAAAACATTTATTTCTCTACATAGTCTCCTTTCAGTTCGATACACGTTTCCCAGCGATGTTCAATAGCTTCGATACCCTGTTTATAATGAGAACCGTCGAGTTCAATGATGTGTCGCTATGTATTGTCGTTCATTAGAAATACATATTTAAAATATACTCCTTGTTTTTGAATAACCCTGTATATTAAAAGATTTTCAAATGAAAGACTATTTCGTTAAACCATCTATCGTATTGGTTACTTTTCGTAACTGAAAAGTGAGCGAATAATGAGGTGTTTATATGGGTACCTGTAGATTGGTGAACAAATTTCTGTGTAATTTACACACGAGACCTTTTTGTGAGTTAACATTAGTTTATTTTGTACTTACATTTATAACATTTTAGACACCTGGCAGTAAAAGCAGAGTTTTTAACACGAGTCCCTCATACTAGAAATTGAAGATCATAACACTTAGGGCAGGTTTCACCATCATATGCTAAATTTTAATACAATGTTAAACTGATTTAACACTGAAGTTAACACAAATTCTGTTTCATCAAGCAATGCTAAATTTAACAATGTGTTAAAGTCGGTGTTAAGTTAACATCCCCATATCCCTGTGTTAAGACGTTTAACAAATGTTAGAAACTGGAAAATGGCTGCCGCAAACCAAGCTTTTGATGCAAGTTTGTTACAATTAGCATTTTTAATGTCATTCCTAATAGAAGAGTAGTCGTACGTCATAATAAATTTGAAACCCTACAAAAGGAGGAATTTTAAAAGCAATATAGACTGTCCAAGGAGTCATGTGCGTGGTTTTATGGGAAATACGAGAGGTTAGAATACTATCAATAGAAGAGTGTTAATTAGGTACTTAGATTTTATGCTACTAAGATTTTTCATTTACTTGTGATAATGTTGAAATTTCCAAAACTACCGTTTGTGGGTTTATCCGGAAAGCTTTCAAAGCAATTGCTTCAAGAAGCAAACTATTTTTTTCGGGTCTGCTTGGTTAATCAGCGATAACACATTTTCGTCCACATTAGTTTCAATGCAGTGTCCACCACCAGTTTTAAACCATCTTAAACGCTCTTCGCAGCTAACGTTTCTGTTATGTTAGCATAAAATTGCCGTAGTTGCTTACTGGGCTTAGGAGAAACGCGTTCATTCCAATTAAATTACTCGTGGATTTTGTCCCAGGCTGCAATCTTATCCTTTAATGTAAGACCGTCGGCTTTTCCGCACTTGACAATACGTCTATACTTATTTACCAGATGTTAATTAACGCGTTTCAACCGGTAAAACGTTTATTTCAGTTTACATCACGATTCTAACCTCAAACAACCGGGAAAATCACATGGACTTTGCTATGAATGTAAATAGTTGTCGGCTACTGACACAGATAGCGCGGCGATACGTAGACAAAAGTGCATCGGAGCACGTTCAGAAGCGGTATAGGTCGGCCACCGCCTTCTCGAAAGCTAGCGTTCGCAGTTATCTTTGCGGTTAACAAAATGTTAGCTAACAATTTGCTGTAAAACCTTAATGAAACGCAAAAGTTTTAACCTTATGTTAAACTTTGAACACCTTGTTAACAAACTAGATGTTAGAGTATTTTTAACATCGGTTGGTGAAACTGGCCCTTAGTGGAATAAAATATTCATTATAACAGTCCATTATTACTACCACCGTTGTTTCTTGCATGGAAACTAAATGTATGTATATTTGTGTCGATTAATGTAATGGCGTTATGTCAGTGACTTGGAAATTGATTCTTCCAATGATTTGAACTGTTTCCAATCCAAACCGTATAATCAATGGTAAGTAATTGCTCTTTCACATAATCAGACTGTAGAATCAGACTGAAAAATTCAATGTCGTAGCCGGGATTTGAACCACAAATCTTCCGATTGCTCTAACATCATGGAAACATGCCATTAAATTCCCCCAACTGACTGTTATTTTTTCTGGTAAACGACATGGGAACTCAAATTAATTTTGAGATGACATACCCCAATGGCGACTTACAATGCTGTAAGTATTAAGTCCCGGGCTTCATAGTTTAACCAACTGCTAGGTCAATCAATGGTAATTAATTGTTCTTTCACACAAGCCGGGTGTAGAGAAGGTTAAAAAGGTAGAATCAGACTAAAAAATTCAGTCGCAGAAAAATGCGAGTCATTTAGGGAATAAGTTCCTGGTTATAATCCCGGCTATGGCATTGAATTTTTCAATCTGATTTACCTTTCCAATATAATAAATGTTGTTATCAATTAAAATCCTACACTCTCTGCACATGGAATTAATATTACAAACTGTAGCAATTCCACAATCAAAATTATATCAAAGGAATAATAATAATAATTAATAATAATAATAATGCTAAATAAAGTATGTTTTTAATGAAGTTGTTACACTTATCTGTTAATTTATTTTTGCCACAGCGTTCTATATGTTATATAGAACATTATGTAAGTGTTTATGTTGTCAGCACTGGTACTATGAAAGTATAACAACGACAGACTAGCGCTTGCCATTGTGTATAGTGCTATTTTGAAACAAATTTTAGCCGGATAGTTAATAATACGAGGATGGATTGATAAGTCAGACTTTTTAAAGAAAATAACAATTTTTTCCAAACAATCAATTTTATTTCTCAACATAATCTCCTTTCAATTCAGTACACGTTGTCCAACGTTTCTCCAACTTTTTTTAACCCTACCAAAAATATATGACTTTTCGAAATCTGCAAAATATCAGGTAGTTTCTGCCATGATGTGTTCACTGGACTGAATTTTTTCCCAGCGAGCCAATTTTTCAGGTTTGCGAAGAGGAAGGAGCCAAATCTGGAGAATATGGTGGGTGAGGTAGCAGTTCGTAGCCCAATTCCACAAATTTTGCGATGGCTATGGCTGACTTGTGTGTGGGTGCATTATCCTGTTGAAAGAGATCTTTATTCTTCACCAAATGGGGTCGTTTCTTTAACAATTCCTTGGGAAACTGATCCAGCATTGCGGCATAATATGAACCTGTGATCGTTTTATCCTTTTCCAGGTAGTGGATGTCTATCACCCCTTGTGAATCCCAAAAGACAGCTGCCATGATTTTTCCTGCCGACGGAATGGTTTTCGCTTTCTTTGAAGCAGGTTCCCAAAGGAAATCCACTGCTTTGATTTTTGTTTGGTTTCAGGTTGATAGTAATGGACCCAAGTTACATCAACCGTGATATAACGCCGCAAAAATTCATTGGGATTGCGCTGGAAAATGTTCAAACATCCCTGTGAAATGGTCACACGATTCTGCTTGTTCTCAACTGTGAGCAGTCGCGGCATCCATATTGCTGATAGCTTTCTCATACCCAAAAATTCGTGCAGAATGTTATACACCCGTTCACTCGAGATGTTTACGGTCTTGGCTATCTCACGGATTTTCACTCCAACACAATATCGTCAAATTTGTTCACAATTTCTTCTGCTGTGACTTCAGCCGGCCGTCCTGTGCGCACGGCATCTCTTGTGCTCGAACGGCCACATCGAAATTCTCTGAACCATGCCATAATACTTGTTAAGCATTTCTTCCATTTCCTTCACCGTCTATCCACGCAAAAAGTAGTGCTTTTCTCCATTTTCTACGAAGCAACACATATCTGATGAATAGATGTAAGACTTGGGCTTAAACAAGAAACCTTGATTAAAGCGCTATCTCTCATCAAAGTCATGGACGCATCAATCCGCTCTCGTATATTTAATCCGAGTATCTAAAAAATAGTACATGACACCACATGTTAAACGTGTGTATATTTTGCTCATAAGGTCGGAAAGTAAAACTACACTTTATAAATAAATATTTATAAACTTTATAGTCTGGCAGTGTTGTTTTTTTTTACCAAATACAAGGTACGATTGCCTCAACAATAGTTGGAGTCATGTCAGAAAGAAGTAAGCATCTGGTATCTTTCGCACGATATTAATAACCTCACCCCTTGCCCCATGGCGCGCTGGTTGATAAGCCACCCAGGGTAATTCATCATCCCACGACCTGTCTAGGGGAGCACGCCCAGAAACATTTCGTATCCACTCTGGATATAGTGTATGTCGGATGTCAAAACCAAGCAAGCGGTGTAGTCCAGAAGGGTCACAAGAAATGTCATAAATGAATAATTTTCAATGTTGTGTATTGAATTATTCTTTCTTAACTTTTTCCACTACTTAAGTATTAGTAAGTAAAGAGGAAACATTGCATTCCACCCCAAAATTCACACCTAGATTTCTCTGGAAATACTCGTATTGAATCTCCCTGAATCCAAAAGAAAGCATTTCAGAAAAAGATCTGAGTGTCTGCGAACAGTATAACTCAAAAACAAGAAGCTTGTTAAGGGGACAAGGTACTCGAAATGGTGAAAAATCTTTTTTGTTTTAGGCACCAATAAAATCTCCATTATTTCCAGTTTCAGAAAATATATACCTTTGGGGGGTTAAGAGGTTTTTAAGACATTTATATACAATTTAAATGCTAGTCTGCATTCCTTCAAAGCTGTCATGCAACGCCCCTTTTTAGAACATTTTTGTATCTTTCAACAACGAACGACTATATCATTCCCAGCGAGCAGTTCAGCAATTAATAAAAGAGGCCAGGACCAAGAGAAGGCAAATCAGAAAAGCTGAAGCAATCCAGGAATGAAGGTGCAGATGATTATGACTCTGGAATGCACTGAAGTGTGTCAGTTAAAACTTTAAATTCAATTTTCTCAAAACAACATTTTTTGATACTTACGTAGAAAGCTGAAATTTTCAGTACATGTATACAACACATAGCTAAACTTTCTGAACCATAATCAGAATTTTATAATGTATATTAGTGATATTAGGAAAGGAACAACACTGCAAACTTTTCACGTGTTTACTTTGCAATTAATGTTTTTTTTCAATTTCTAGTAAACTGATATACATAACTAAATAATTGGGGTTCGGAAGATAGCCGATGATACTAAGAACAAGCATGCAAAAGTGTGATTTTGAATTACAAGTCGTATCAGAGAAAAAGGTACATGAATTCACATGTTTAAGAGTAAATTTTATTATTTTTCTGCTGAATGAAATAATTTTTACGGACTCAGCTACATAAGCTATCAATGTAAACAACCAGATCAAATAATTTTCATGACTTATAGAGTAATTCATAAAAATATCAGGAAGAACTATTCAGGGCTTTAAGAGCAGTGGTAATTTAACACACTTAAGGTGTAATTACCATGTGTTCAGACTATCTTGTCTCCTTAAATACCAAACTAGGTATTTAAGTTCAGGGCCTTCCAAGGATGCAACATGATTTTCAAGAAAATTCCCCCCACCCCAAACTACCTTTCGTTATTTTTTATTTTCTGAAAAATTGCTCTAACGGTTTTGATTAAAATACCATACGTTTAAGATATGGCATGTCAAGTAAAATGCATAGCCTGTGAAGTCCTCTACATTCTTTGGGTATTGATAAACACTAAGAGATAAGAGAAAAAGTAACTGCACAAAATCTTTATATCTCGTTAAACCACACAGCTTATGTCAAATAAAATTTTGTGTGGCATTAGTCGTTTCAGAGATATAGTTTATTATTGGTTTGAATGTTTAAATATAAACTTTTTTTTAACTGGTAAGTGCAATATCACGCTCCTCTTTAGTTAAGGGTTTACATTTATATTGTTTACTGTTTTGAGCTTTGTTTGGTTAGCATACTTCCTGAAAACCCGCAGATAATCGCGCGCATTTAATGCAGTATGTATTAGTGTGTGCTTTGGTGGACCGATCATGCGGTCATATACACTATGTGATCAAAAGTATCCGCATACCCCCACAAACATACGTTTTTTATCTTAGGTGCATTGTGCTGCAACCTACTGCCTGGTACTCATTATCCGCGTACTCGGTAGTCATTAGACATCGTGAAACAGCAGAGTGGGACGCTCCGTGGAACTCACGGACTTCGAACGTGGTCAGGCGATTGGGTATCACTTGTCTCAGAACCCTGTACGCGAGATTTCCTCACTCCTAAACATCCCTAAGTCCACTGTTTCTGATGTGGTAGTGAAGTGGAAACGTGAAGGGACATGTACAGCACAAAAGCGTACAGGCCGACCTCGTCTGTTGACTGACAGAGACCGCCGACATTTGAAGAGGGTCGTAAAGAGTAATAGGCAGACATCTATCCAGACCATCACACAGGAATTCAAAACTGCATCAGGATCCACTCCAAATACTATGACAGTTAGGCGTGAGGTGAGAAGCCTTGGATTCCATGGTCGAGCGGCTGCTCATAAGCCACACATCACGCAGGAAAATGCCAAACGACGCCTCGCTTGGTGTAAGGAGCATCAACATTACACGATTGAATAGTGGCAAAACGTTGTGTGGAGTGACGAATCACGATACACAATGTGGCGATCCGATGGCAGGATGTGGATATGGCGAATGCCCGGTAAACGTCATCTGCCAGCGTGTGTAGTGCCAACAGTGAAATTCGGAGGTGGTGGTGTTATGGTGTGGTCGTGTTTTTCCTGGAGGGGGCTTGCAGCCCTTGTTTTGCGTAGGACGATCACAGCGCAGACATACATTGATATTTTAAGCACCTTCTTGCTTCCCAATGTTGAAGAGCAATTCGGGGACGGCGGTTGAATCTTAAAACACGATGGAGCACCTGTTCACAGCACGGGCTGTGGCGGAGTGGTTACAAGACAATAACATCCCTGTAATGGACTGGACTGCACAGAGTCCTGACTTGAATCCTATAGAATACCTTTGGGATGTTTTGGAACGCCGACTTCGTGCCAGGCCTCACCGACGTACATCGATACCTCTCCTCAGTTCCGCAATCCGAGAAGAATGGGCTGCCATTCCCCAAGAAACCTTCCAGCACGCTGTCATCAAGGCTAAGGGTGGGCCAACACCATATTGACTTCCAGCATTACCGATGGAGGGTGCCACGAACTTGACCTCATTGTCAGCCAGGTGTCCGGATACTTTTGATCACGTAGTGTACCTTACCACAAGAGATGTTGGAAATGTGTCCTCCACTATTCACACATATCTGACATCTCAAGAAATTTTCATTGATTTGGAGAGTTCATCATCCGAAATTCAGTGAATTTCACGTTTGAATGTTTTCTTGTAGTTCTTACAGTGTATGGGGTTTGTTGCACACATCTTATTTTTCAAGTCTCCCATAAATGAAAATCACATACAGTTAATTCAGAGGATCGTGAGGCCCATCTTTAAAAATTTCCAGAATTAAATTTAAGGACTCGTCAGCTGTATGCGCGGTTGCAAGTCCAGACTAGTATTCAACGTCGGTCAGCTGTTCAAAATATATAGATCATATTATCCTGTATGCATTTACTGCTAGGGAATCTCGCGTGTAAATCCGGGTTTCTCTGTACTCTAATATATGTTACTTTGCGGCAAAATATAGACATATAAATGGAACCATGCTTCGTCAGAGAAGAATATATTGCGTGGGTCAATTACAATATCATTTAGCAAAATCCAATTACAGAAACTTAACCGACCCTGATAATCACATTCTTACAAGGTTAAAAAATAAATTATGATGTGTTGCACTCACATGACTTTCTCTTGTACAAACTATTTTTACAAACGCCTATTAACATTGTAACAATGAGAACGTGATGTTGCGGGGATATTATAACTGTTACGCCGGATGTCCTAGTTGCGTCGGCCGGCGCACGAGAAGCCGTGCGGTGGCCACATTGTGAAGGAAACGCTTTGTAGTGTTGCTAAAGCATGACAATTGCAGTTCTCAGCGACGTATAAGGGCAATATGAAGGTCAGAATGGAGGAGTGTGTTAATCAGCCTACACTTGCGGTTTCGTATTTGTTTAGGATATTAAATTATTCACCTTAGTATTATCTAATTGGTGACTGTACAAACCACGAACTGCAATGTTATACGTATGTCCAGTCGTATGCAGCAGGCTTTAAGCCATGTTGTGGTTATGAGTCCAACAAGCCTAGTTTACCTTGTTAACCTGTGGTAGTCCTGGCTTCGATGTGAGGTAGGCATGGCAACCGAACATTCCATTATTACATCATTATTACTTTGAAGAAACTTTATTTTTGTTTTGTATTGTATTTCAAGTGTTGGGGAGCCGAACTTGAAATAGTTGCAACCGCACGTATGGTAAAATCTTTCCAGCAGCCTTTGCCCCAAATGTTTAAATATATTAACTTTGTAATTTGACTGTTTCTTTAAATATTATATATTTGTGTTTGCCTCGGCTGCGTCAGTATTATTGTTAGAGTCATGTTTCTCTTTGCAGAGTTGTGGTGCGACTGAAGAATGTAGGCTTACACAGATTATAATTTGACTTCACTCCTTTTATTAATGCTTGACACGATTTAAATAACACTTCACTGATATAGAGAGCTGTGAGATTTTTTTGTATTAATTACTCGCACTTTTTAACACGTAAAACTATTTACGAATACGTATTAAATTTTTCGAGGACACATCTCGCATCCGGTTAAGAACACTGTCTACAACCAACTGACTTGATATCTACCGCCTAAATTTGTAAATTTCTGTGTTTCAAGTCTCTGATTGGCTATTCCTAATCCAATAGAATACTTTTATTTAACTAAGCTTTTTTCTGGTTGTTGATTGGCTATTTTATAAACCGTCACAAAAATTACATTATTGCTTCCAAGAATCACAAGTAGTATTATTACACTTTCTTACTCATTATTGCCTCAAGGTTACCTCATTGTTACCTCATTGTTAGCAACTTTTAACCTATTATTCTCAAGCTCTACATTATTAAATTACGTAATACATTCACATAACATCATTACATGTATACAATAATATAAACATATACAATGACACTAATATACATTTTTCATATATTGTTACATGCACATATTGCTTTAAGGCGGGCTGTTATTGAATTATATATTATATAATTAGGCTGAAATCATTTAAGTGTTAAAAATACTGCCTCAACTTTCTCTACCGTTTACCTAGTAAATAAAGGAAGTATTGCATTCCACCAAAGCATTCGATACCTAGATTTCACTGTAAATACAGTTTTGAGATTCTCTGAAGAAAAAAAACAAAAAAGAAACATTTTTAGAAAAGTGCCTGTGAACAGCATAGTCGGTTGCAACAGCATAGACTTGGTATGACAAGAAGATTTTCAAGAAAATGCCCTCACTCCAAACTACTACCCTTTACATGGAAAAAAAGTTTTTTTTCCCTATTCTTTTTTTGATTGTTGATCAAACAGGACTTAATCATGAATGCATTTTAATTTACAATGCTCCTCCACATAATCTGCTTAACTAACAATTTTAAATCATTCTTAACTGCTCTTAAAAGCATGTGATAACATTCACATGGCATTCTCTACCCTCCATCGTTTATTAATGGGTATACAAACTATTCTTACTAAAGTTTATTTCTGTATGTACTACTTTTTAATCCAAATAAACCTTTCCAAAAATAGCTACATTACACATTTTGTTATGGATACCAAGAGAGCAGCTATAGTTAAGTGTGTAAGAACAGGGCGCTACCTATATGCTGGCCTTAAAATTCCATACTGTTTCCATGCAACCTAATGTTCTAACTATTAATAACAGCTTAGAAATGGCTTGTGCCACCAAAAACTTATTTGGTAATTAATGTATTTTAAAGATATACATTTTTTGTGAAGTACTTCACACGCTATTCCTAGAAAATTCAAGATATACATTTTATTTGTCATGTAAATATCTTTAATATATTGTATTTTAAACAAAAATCGTTAGAACCATTTCCGAGAAAATAAAAAGTTTCGAAAATTCTCCATGCAAAGGGTAGTTGGGGTAGGGAAATCTTCTTGAAAATCCTCGTGTCGTATCTTTCCTATATTCGTTTTCGGGTTATGCTGTTTACAGACATTACGCGCGCCGTACCTTTTTCTAAAAATGTTTTTTTTGTTGTTGTTGTTGAAAGCGTGGACTGTTTTCTAGTGACTTACGAGGGCAGTCCAGAGACGTTTTGGCCTATCGTAGCGATAAGTAGGGCTAGAGCCGCCATCTTGGTGTCAGAACGTTCCTACATTCAGTATGCATCCAGCTGTGGTAGCGTGAGGACTGTGCCTTCCTTACTGTGCTCTCTGTGAGTTGTTAAAATGTGCGCTGTAATAGAAAATCCCGCCACTTGTGAAGTGAGATCGGTGATTATGTTTTTGTTGGCTAAAAAGAACAAACCAATTGAAATTTATCGTCAACATTGTGATGTTTACGGGCAGGGAATAATGAATGAAAGCCGAGTCAGGCAATGGTGCATTGATTTTAAAAATGGCCGTGTCAGTGTTCACGACGAGGATCGCAGTGGTAGGCCTAACCTAATGACTGACGAACTGTCAATGCAAATCAATGACAAAATTCGTGAAAATCGTCGTTTCACGATTACAGAACTTTCGGAACATTTTCCCCAAATTTCACGGAGTTTGGTGCATCAAATTGTGGTGGAGAAGCTTGGTTACCACAAATTTTGTGCTAGGTGGGTTCCGAAAATCCTAACGGAAGACCATAAAAAACAGAGACTGGCTGCAGCACGGACCTTCCTCCAAGATTTCAACAAATATGGTAACGCTTTACTCGATCGTATCGTAACCTGTGACGAGACTTGAGTGAAGCATGTCAATTGTGAATATAAACAGCAATTGATGGAATGGGGACACACATTCTCCCAAGAAACCAAGAAAGTGTTTGCAAACGCTGTCAGCAAGAAAGGTCATCGCTACTGTGTTTTGGGACTCTAAGAGAGTGCTTCTCGTTGAGTTTCTGGAACGTGGAACAACAATAACCTCAGAGAGGTATTTGAAACACTAAGAAAGTTAAGGCGTGCCATACAAAATAAGCGTCGGGGAAAACTTAGCACCAAGGTGTTGTTTCTTCACGATAATGCACGCCCACACACGGCCAATCGTACCCGAACACTCTTGGATGATTTTGGATGGGAGGTGTTTGACCATCCACCATACAGCCCGGATTTGGCGCCGAGCGACTACCACCTCTTACCAACGATGAAGAAATGGCTCGGTACACAATGCTTTGATACTGACTCTGAACTGCAGTGGTTGAAGTCGCAGGCGGCAGATTTCTACAGAGACGGTATTGAAAAACTTGTGCCACGGTATGATAAATGCCTCAATTTGAATGGCGATTATGTAGAAAAACAGCTTAAGAGTGTACCTTTCAAATGTAGATAATAAACGTTGATATTTGCATTTTGTTAATTGTTTATTTCAAATGTCTGGGACTTTCTGGATTACCTTCGTATAAAGTTATTTACAATTGCCAGTAACAAAGGAAGAACTCTACGCAGTCAAGGCCGAGAAATAGTTGCTAACGTTAAAACCTGTGACGAGAAAGCAAACAAAAGCAACTGGTCATTCTGAATTACCAGCAAAAGAGCGTGTGTTTTCTAAGTGGCGTAAGTCTTGTTGATATGTTGAAAGTAGAGCTGTAATCTTTCTCAGATAGCGCTAGAATATTTGATGTATTTACATGGAATATTTGAACATAGCATGGTCACGATTTCCTGCAAGCAGCAGCAACTCAGTGGCCTATTGATTCGTTACTGGTTTCGACCTATTGCAAACAACCATGAACTCAAAGGTCATGAGTATTTTGCCCCGCTTAACACTCCTCTGTAACCGAGTTTGTCGACTAAATTCTGTAACATCCTGTATATTGTATACATGCTCCTTATATATGCTAAGTATGTAAATAGCCATTGTATCTGAGAATTTCTTTGTTAGTCTTTACAGCTTTTACACCAACTTATAGAATGCCCTACAACTCAACTCAACCCATAAAATGCTGTTAGATCAGTAAGTAATAAAACGTAAAATTCATAGACAACTCAACTGTTTGTGCTGGTCAAATTCAGGGTTAACTGAACCTTACTTGTCCACAACAGCGTTAGTGTAGCAGTGGACACGCCCCGTGAAGTGTAATCTGTCAAGAGCTGAGGTAACATAAATCATGTCCGTTATTGAAAGAAGAAAAAACATCGTGTACCGCCGAATGGCGCACAGAGATAAGCGGATCACTTTAGATTAAATTTAAATGAACATCACTGAACCATATGGCGTAACCTACCGAAGTGTGAATCGCTTACGGATCACTAGCTCCATCTATTTTCAGGTTGAACATATTGGATGCCCAAGCTTTGCTGAGTAATATCATAGAGGGGCACTAGTTCCATACTTACCTTCTATATAATTTCGTAAACAAGTTCACATAACTTTCTCTACCCTCTATCGTTAAAGTAGGTATGCAAACTGTTTACTAACGCTTTTTTTTCTACTACATTTTAATCAAAATAAAATTTTGCAAAAATAGCTACATTACTTATTTCGTTACAGACACAAAGGGAATAGCAACAGTCAAATGTTTTAGGACTGGACACCATTCGCTGGCCATAACACTTTCTTCATTTTATACACTATTGATATAGCGTTTTACTTTTGATCTAGCATTAAAAACAAATTAAATAAAACGAATAAAATAAAAATAACATAATAGAAATAATAGAAAAACATCTGATGTGTTACACTCACATGACTTTCTCTACTCTTGTACAAACTATTTTCACAAACTCTTATTCTCCATCTATTTCATATTAATCGAGGTAAATATTTGCAGAAACGATCTTTTGACATGCAAAGAGAATTACATTTTACACATAGCGACCAGTTCTAAAAATATTTACCTATGGCTTAAAGCCTACTAAGTTCTCCTTGTTTTGTATTTGCAAGGGCAATATAGAAATACAGTAGCCTTTACGCATAGACATATCTCTTAATAGCTGGTTGCTATGTGCAGCACCATTCTCTTTGCCACAGATTAATACTCTTTACATATCCAAGACAAAAAAATGAATAACGAATTCCCATTTAAGAAAATAAGTATTGAAACATTTAAGGGAATAACAAGCAATATCTCGAAAATGGTTCACTGAATACAAAAAAAAATATATGACATAAATTGATCTACATTTTTTGTGTAGTAAAATTTTGTCCATCTCTTATGGTTTACCAGTTATTCAAAAGTCGTTCACAATGAAGAATACTTTTGGAGGCATTCCCAGAAAATTCAAGATATACATTTTATTTTTCATGAAAATATCTTAAACATATGATATTTTAATCAAAATCGTTAAAACCATTTTTGAGAAAATTAAAATTTTCGAAAAATGTTCCATGAAAACCTTCATGTCGCATCTCTAGAAGATACTGAACCTAAATACCAAGTTTGGTGTTTATCCGACTGTTCGTTTCTGAGTTATGCTGTTCACAGACACACACACGGACATGTTTCCAAAAATGCTTTTTTTGGATTCAGGGTTCTCGAATCATATATTTCCTTGAAATCTCGATATCGAATTTTTGGGTGGAATACAATACTTCCCCTACTTACTATACGTAGTAGAGAAAGTAAAAAGAATGTATATGAACCTACTGTAGAGTCTTATAAGAGCAAATATAAGTTGCAAGAAATTGAGGTGGTCGACTTGTTGGTAGGAGAGCGTGGCACTATATTACACTGTTTTACACAGACCTGGAAAAGTTTCCAACTCCTTAAGAGAATTAAACCAGTTATCAGTATTATAAGAGGCTCTTTGTAATATATTATGCAACAAGAACTATAATCGTAGTAATTAATAAGTGAGTATGTTTATGAAACGAGCGGTAGCAAGTTCTTAATTACCATTATAGCAAGTTGCATACAACTGTTTTTGGTCGACCACACTATAATTTCAAAACTGAATTTTAACAAAAGGATCTTGCTTTGTTAAATGTATGTAATTAAATGCTGATCGGATGGCTGGACTTGAGTGTATTTGTGAGTAGTACAACAGCTGGCAGTACTATTGAGTCCACACTGTACTTGTTTTTTATAGGTAATGTTAAAGCAACACACATTGAACCTAAGAAAATAACAGAATTTATTTTATTTTAAAATACACACATTTCAGTGTTTATTTGGGAATGGATCCCAATGGAATGTTTGAAGTTGGGTTAACGCTTATCTGATTCTAGGCATAGGAGAGCTGTGTGCGCCGCCGAGTAAGATCATAATGTGTCGCTGAAATACAGGGTTATTCAAAAAGAAGGAACGTATTTTAAATATTTATTTCTAATGAACGACAATAGATAGCGACAGATACGACACATCATTGAATAGAGGAAAGTTCAAAGTTTTAACCCCACCTATTAGTTCTATTCAATGCCTATAGCGGCGCTGTGTTTGCTTACGAAAAAGTAAAAGTCGTTTTGTGTGCTGCATTATGCAAAGAGTGAATCCATTGTTTCATTGCAGCAACAACGAGCCGCCACGTCATAAACAATTTACAATCGATCCAATAAATTCCTAGAAGATGGTTGCGTATGCAAACGGAAAAGCACCGGTCGTCGTCGCATAACAAATAGTGCTCATTTTGAACACACAAAATAAAATTTTGAACTTTTCTCTATTCAGTGATGTATCGCATGTGTCGCCATCTATTGTCGTTCATTAGAAATAAATATGTAAAGTCTGTTCCTTCTTTTTGAATAACCCTGTATTATGGATGCAGTTCAGTTCAGTGACGTTCACTTACTGATATGTAACCTCATATTATACTGTGATCGGCCAAAAAAAATTTAAAACATCATTTATATGGTTTTTCAAAATTAAAATCAACTTAACAAGTTCCATTTCAAAATAACAGTTGTTTATTTATAGGTTAGCCTATTTTATGTTAATATGTTCTATCATCTATTATTTGCCATATATTTTACTGTTTGATATTTACCTACTTTTCCTTGTTAATCTATTATACATTCTTTACCAGCATTTGATTATATTTTGTCATGTTTACGTTGTCCATTTTGGCAACCTGTAAATTCATATATTCTTTTTGGTTATTAAGAATGCATAAAAAACCTGATATGTTACACTTACGTGACTTTCTCTACTCTTGCACAAACTATTTTTACAGACGCTTATTCTCAATCTACTTCATATTAACCGAGATAAACATTTGCAGAAACTATCTTATTGCTAATTTTCTTGTAGATGCAAGGGGAATATGGTAGGCTTTAAGCGATAGTCAAATATTTTAAGAGCTATGTGGCGCATCACATTCTCTTTGTATGTCCAAGACATGCCGAATAACGAATTCCCATTTGAGAAAAAGTATAAGTATTGGAAAATTAAAACAAATAACAAGAAATGTCTCTGAAATGATTCACCCCCCCCCACACACACACACACACACACAAATGTATATGATATAAATTGTGTGTTTTAAACGAGATCTACATTTTTTGCATAGTAAAATGTCTATCTCTTACGGTTTACCTGTTATGCAAAAACGATTCAAAATGAAGTGGACTTAGGGAACATTCCCCAGAAAATTTAAGATATACAGTTCATTTGTGATGAAAATATCTTAAATATATAATATTTTGATAAAAATCGTTTGAGCTATTTTTGAGAAAATTGAAGATCGTTGCTTCACGTATGGAAAGTCAGTTTGATGTAGGAGTTGTATTGTAGTTGAAATGTTGGGGAGCCGAACTTGAAGTAGTTGCACCCGCACGTATGGTACCCGGTAGCCTTCGTCTCAAAATTTAAAAATATTAACTTTGTAATTTTGACTGTTTCTTTAAATATTATTTGCAGATTTGTAGTGCGACTGAAGAATGTAGGCTTACATAGATTATAATTTTACTTCACACCTTTTATTAATGCTTGACACGATTTAAATAACACTTCACTGATATATATATATATATATATAGAGAGAGAGAGAGAGAGAGAGAGAGAGAGAGAGAGAGAGAGCTGTGAGATTTTTTTTATTACTTATTTGCACTTTTTAACACGTAAAACTATTTTCGTCGCGCACGAATACGTATTAAATTTCTTGAGGACGTGTCTCGCGTCCGGTTAGTAACACTGTCTACAAGCAACTGACTTGATTTCCACCACCTAAAGTTGTACATTTCTGTATTTCAAGTCTCTGATTGGCTATTCCTAAATCAATAGAATACTTTTATTTAACTTAAGCTTTTTTCTGGTTGTTGATTGGCTATTTTATAAACTGTCACAAAAATTACATTATTGTTGCTCCAAGAATGACTAGTAGCATTATTACACTTTCTTACTCATTATTGCCTCAAGGTTACCTCATTCTTACCTCATTGTTAGCAACTTTAACCTATTATTCTCACAGCTCCTACATTATTAAATTACATAATACATTCACATAACATTATTGAACATGTATAAAATAATATAACATATACAATGACTATTACATACACTTTTTATGTTGTTACATACACATACTGGTTTAATTTATATTTTATATAATTAGACTGAAATCATTTAAGTGTTAAAAATACTGCCTCAAAATCAAATTTTTTTAAAAATCTTCCATGTAAAGTGTAGTCTGAGGTGGGGGAATTTTCTTAAAAATCTTCGATCGCATCTTTGAAAGATAGTTAACCTAAATACCAATGCTTTTTTGGATTCATGGACATCAAAACATGTATTTCTGGTGAAATCACGGTATAGAAACTTTGGTTGGAATGTAATACTTCCCCTACTTGCTATACATAGTAGAGAAAGTAAAAATAGGTAAGTAGTACACGAAGAAAAAAAAATTTTAATGAGAGTTCGTAGAAACGCTTTGAAATGGTAATGCTGGGAAACGTTTTCGGAATTTGATTGTATTTAGACTGAATGCTTTTGGAGTGTACCGCATGTAATTAATTTTATTTTAGAAAATCTTGCTCTTAAGTGCAATTGGATAGCATTCGTAGTAAACCGCGAATCACGTGATCGAAAAAATATTCTTTGACGTGAGAAAATAATGAAAAATGGACCTAGTGCGCCTGCCTATAGCAACATTCACATGGGGGAGCCACGATAATACATTTCTGTAGCAGTTGTCGTTTTCTGTGCGCAGACGCGAGCAGGAAATATGAACAGATGAATGCACGGGAAATTGAATTCGAAATTAATTCCCGTCCTACAGCGCTACGACTTGAATGTCTGCAATTTTACTTCTTTTTGCTTTTATTAGGGAGTACAGAACTTATGAAATGCTATTAGTTTCTCCCCTCTCTTGTTTTGCGAACTACGCCCGGCTGTCAGCTTTGTCTGAAGAATTTAAATTCAATTCATACAAGTGTGAACTGAGGTTTTCAATGCTCTGGTGCTAAATCTGCAAGCGATTTTCATCTATACCTTACACGTTCTTCTGTGACTTTAGCAGCCTCAGAATCAAAATTCCAATATCGTTTATTTCGACTTTGACATTAAAGTTTAGGTAAAAAAACGTAGTTTCTAAGAATTCTAACACCTCTTACGAAACAGGTGAAAAAATCATCATAATTCTTCCCTTTCTTCCAACTATTTGTCTGTTGTGAACTACAAACTATTCTTGGAATGTCTTATTATTTTCTCTACTACGTATAGTAAGCAGGGTAAGTATTGCACACCACCCAAAACTTCCATATCGAGATTTCCCCGGAAATACATGTTTTGAAGCCCCTGAATCCTAAAAAACACTTTTAGAAAAATTCTGTATATGTGTCTGTGAACAGCATAACTAAACAAATCTGATATCTTACACTCACATGACTTTCTCTACTCTTGTACAAATTATTTTTACAAACGCTTATTCTCCATATGCTTCATTTTAATCGAGATATCGAGATGTTAATCTTATTGCTAATTTTCTTGTAGATGCAAGGGGAATTGGTAGGTTTTAAGCGATAGTCAAATATTTTAAGAGCTGGTTGCCATGTGCAGTATTCCATTCTCTTTGCATTACCAGGACAAAAAAATGAATAACGTATTTGGGAACATGTATAAGTATTGGAAAATTTAAGGGAATAACAAGCAATATCTCGAAAATGGTTCACTCAATAAAAAAATGTATATGACATAAATTGTGTATTTTAACGCGATCTACATTTTTTGTAGTAAAATTTTGTCTATCTCTTATGGTTTACCAGTTATGCAAAAGTCGTTCACAATGATGAATACTTTTGGCGACATTCCCAGAAAATTCGAGATATACATTTCATTTGTCATGAAAATATCTTAAACATATGATATTTTAATCAAAATCCTTAGAGCCATTTTTGTGAAAATTAAAATTTTCGAAAAATGTTGCATGTAAAGGGTAATCTGGGGTGGGGTATTTTCTTGAAAACCTTCGTGTCGCATCTCTGGAAGATACTGAACCTAAATACCATGGTGTTTATTCGACTGTTCGTTTCTGAGTTATGCTGTTCACAGACACAAACACACACGGACATGTTTCCAAAATGCTTTTTTTGGATTCAGGGGGATCTCAAAACATATATTTCCGGTGAAATCTCGGTATCGAATTTTTGGATGGAATACAATACTTCCCCTACTTACTATAGAGAACGTAAAAGAACGAAGATCGGTATTTAAGTTCAGTATTTTCCAAAGATGCGACACGAAGATTTTCAGGAAAGCCCCCCCCCATTCCATGCTACCCTTTATATGGAACATTTTTTCGAATTATTTTTAGTTTCTGAAATAATAAATAACCATTTTGATTAAAATATGATATATTAAAGATACTTTCATGACAAAATATATATCTTGAATTTTCTGCAAATAGCCTTTGAAGTCCTCTTTATCAGGAAGGAATTTTATATGACGTATAATTGGTAAACGTTGAGCGATAGACGAAAACGTACTACAAAAAAGATGTATATTCTTTAAAATACACAATTTATTTTAATTAACATTTTTTGTGGCATCAGCCATTTCCGAGATATCCATTATTAATAGTTCGATTTGCTCAATACTTTGCCAGTACGTCCTGTCGATTTTGAGTTGTTTCTCGCGATTGCATGGAATCAGTAACAGAATTTTAAGGCCAGCATATAGCGTCCAGTTCTTAAACGTCTGACTATCGCTGTTACCTTTGTGTCTGTAACGAAATGTGTTGTAGCATTTCTACAAAGATTAGGCATCTGTATTAAAATGAACTAGTTAGAGGAATAAGTTTTCGTGAGCATAAGAACAATTGCCAGTTACATTTGATGCCTGCTCTAGAATTAATGAAGCTATTTAAATGTATGTATATTAAGAACTGACAGTAAATGCTATGCATTACAAATCAAATAGAACAAATGATGAGACGAACAAAGGTACAAGCCTAGTGAAAGTTAAAATAACTGTTCATGTCTATAAATATAACGGTAGGGAGGTATTTATTTTGTACAAAATTAAAGCTGATTTGTTTCATTTTGTATATAATATGTCTTTATTTTGTTTTAAATGTTCTGTATTCTATGTAGTATTTATGTATATATGTAACTATATTGTACATTTCCTTGACACGCATATAGTATGTCTGTATTTTATTTCAAATGTTCTATATTCTGTGTAATATTTATGTTTGTCATTTTTGTACATTTCCTTGACATGTTCTATGTTCACAAGCCTTTATGGCTGCTTGTGAACTCACAGAATGCAATCCAATCTAATCTAATCTAACTTGTATACCCACTAATAAGCAAATAGGAGGCAGAGAAAGTCATTTGAATTTCACACATCGGATTATGCTGCAATTATTTTGTCTTTTTACTTCCTCTACTACGTATAGTAAGTAGGGGGAGTATTGTATTCCACCCAAAAATTCGATACCGAGATTTCACCGGAAATACATGTTTTGAGACTCCCTGAATCCAAAATAAAGCATTTTTGGAAACATGTCCGTGTGTGTGTCTGTGAACAGCACAACTCAGAAACGAACAGTCGGATAAACACCAAACTTGGTATTTAGGTTCAGTATCTTCCAGAGATGCGACACGAAGGTTTTCAAGAAAATACCCCTCCCCAGATTACCCTTTACATGGAACATTTTTCGAAAATTTTAATTTTCTCAAAAATGGCCCTAACGATTTTGATTAAAATATCATATGTTTAAAATATTTTCATGACAAATGAAATGTATATCTCGAATTTTCTGGGAATGTCTCCAAAAGTATTCTTCATTGTGAACGACTTTTGCATAACTGGTAAACCTTAAGAGGTAAACAAAATTTTACTACACAAAAAATGTAGATCGCATTAAAATAAACAATTTATGTGATATACATTTTTACTTTCTCTACTACGTATAGTAAGTAGGGGAAGTATTGTATTCCACCCAAAATTTCGATATCGAGATTTCACCGGAAATACCTGTTTTGAGACCCCCTGAATCCCAAAAAAGCATTTTTGGAAACATGTCCGTCTGTGTGTCTGTGTGTGTGTCTGTGAACAGCATAACTCAGAAACGAACAGTCGGATTAACACCAAACTTGATATTTGGGTTCAGTATCTTCCAAGGATGCGACACAAAGGTTTTCAAGAAAATCCCCCCACCCCAGAGTACCCTTTACATGGAAGATTTTTCGAAAATTTTAATTTTCTCAAAAATGGCTCTTAACGATTTTGATTAAAATATCATATGTTTAAGATATTTTTATGACAAATAAAATGTATATCTTGAATTTCCTGGGAATGTCTCCAAAAGTATTCTTTATTGTGAACGACTTTTGCATAACTGGTAAACCATAAGAGATAGACAAAATTTTACTACACAAAAAATGTAGATCGCGTTAAAATACACAATTTATGTCATGTACATTTTTTTAGTTGAGTGAACCATTTTCGAGATATTGCTTGTTATTTCCTTAAATTTTCCAATACTTATACTTTTTCTCAAATTCGTTATTCAATTTTTTATGTCCTGTATATGCAAACAGAATAGAATGCGCCACATAGCAACCAGCGCTTAAAAGATTTGACTATCGCTTATAACCTACCATGTCCCCCTTGCATCTACAAGAAAATTAGCAATAAGATTGACATTTCGATATCTCGATTAACATGAAGCATATGGAGAATAAACGTTTGTAAAAATAGTTCGTACAAGAGTAGAGAATGTCATGTGAGTGTAACACATCAGATTTTTTTTATGTCCTGGACATGCAAAGAGAATGGAATGCGCCACATAGCAACCAGCGTTAAAATATTTGACTATCGCTTAAAGGCTACCATATTTCCCTTGCATCTACAAGTAAATTACCAATAAGGTTGACATCTCGATATCTCGATTAACATGAAGCATATGGAAAATAGGCGTTTGTAAAAATAGATTGTACTGAGTAGAGAAAGTCATGTGAGTGTAACACATCAGATTTTTTTTGTTGGGCGAACCATTTTCGAGATATTGCTTGTTATTTCCTTAAATTTTCCAAAACTTATACTTTTTCTCAAATTCGTAATACAAAGAGAATGGAATACGCCACATAGCAACCAGCTCTTAAAATATTTGACTATCGCTTAAAGCCTACCAATTCCCCTTGTATGTACAAGAAAATTAGCAATAAGATTAACATCTCAATTAACATGAAGCATATGGAGAATAAGCGTTTGTAAAAATGGTTGTACAAGAGTAGAGAAAATCATGTGAGTGTAACACATCAGATTTGTTTAAATTGTAAGTCATTAAACTCATTTTTCAAACATTTTTAGGTCATCAAAATTTGGGCCCTGGTCATGTACTAGTATTTAGCAGTTTTGGGGCTAAGTTTGATAAAATGTTAGATATTGGTCTGCACGTAAATGGGCTTTAATAAAAAGTGTTTACTGCAATATGCAAAAGAAAGCAAGCATATCTACTTTACTTGCTTTAGCGTGAAGATGGATCCGCTGAAGTGCAGCAGGATACGCGTAGTAACCTCCATTGTTCTGCCCACGAAACAGGCTCCAATAAAGGAATGGAAACTGGCAAATTGTGGGTGGAGAGCCTACGTTGTAAAGTTTAGCACTGGAAAACTATTTTAACTCTAAGCTGGTCGACAAACTATTCCTGCAAGTCGCATATATTGTATTCCACTGCGATATATGTGTAACAGAATGGAACAAACAGTCTGTTCCTCTTAAGCATTGTGTATTCACAGTAATTAATAGGCACAGATACGTTTATTAAGCCAAAGTATCTCCGAAATTATGCCAAAATGTAAAAATGTTCTATATTTTGTCTTTCGCATTTATATTATACCGGTATTTCATGCTACAAATATGGTTTATTAATATAAACCATTTTAAAGCCATAAACGGCTATACAGGGTGAATCACCTAAAACTTACACCGCAATTATTTCGGAAATGGAAAGTGCTATTGAGGTGCAGTTTTCACAGCATTGATTGGTAGTCAGGGGCTCGTACATTTAGCCTATAAACAGATTTTAATAATACCGAGAAAGTGTACTTCTTGAGCAAAAAACAATTTTTTAAATCCAACCTAAATACCAAGTTTCGTGTTTATCCGACTGTTCGTTTCTGAGTTATGCTGTTCACAGTCACACACACGGACACGTTTCCAAAAATGCTTTTTTTTGGACTCAAGGGGTCTCTTAAACATATATTTCCGGTGAAATCTCGGTATCGAATTTTTGGGTGGAATACAATACTTCCCCTACTTACTATACGTAGTAGAGAAAGTAAAAATTAACCAAAAAAATTGTTTGTAATAGCAAAGCTTAAAGGAAATGATCAAGGATTTAAAGCAGCTCTAAATAAAACTACAACCCATACAGCTCCAAAAGCACTGAATATATTAACATTCAAATGTAGAAACAGAGATATATTGCAATTGAAGGACATAGTATTTGAATTTGTCCTTCTCACACAACATTTGCCATTTTGAAATGGAATTTAACACTTCCATAGGATTTTAAATGCAGCTCCTCGCACTAAAAGTATTTAGAATTTTTCTTAGGCCAAATGTATATGTTATATATAATTTAGACAAGGCCGAAAAGTGTGGAGACGGCCGCTCCCACACGAGACTCAAGAAGTGTCCTTCGCTATGCACAACTCTTCGTCGGAACGCATCGCTCGAGGAGCACCGCGAAGGTCAGGTGATGATGACGTGGCGATAGCATAAGCGCTACCAATACTGGCGAAGAGGACCAAACCGGGCGAGTGCTTTAGGAACCTGGCGCAGCCGATTACTGATGTTAATCAGGCTGCCGACGTACTGACAAGCAGGGACCGAAAATTGTAGTTCATGTTTCCAGGTTACATGAAAGAACTGCGGCCATCTCTGCGAAAACACCCACTCGGAGAAAGAAGCGCCACAATTGGTTCAACAGTGATTTTTGAGTTCATTTATAATATTAGTGGAATTAGTAAGAATATAACCATATAAACTGAGGAGTATTTTTAACACTTAAATTATTTTAGTCCAATTATACAATAAGTAAATTCAATAACAGCCCGCCTTAAAGCAATATGTGTATGTAATAATTTGTAAAATGTATGTAACCGTCATTGCATATGCTTATATTATTGTAAACATGTTCAATAATGTTATGTGAATGCATTACGTAATTTAATAATGTAGGAGCTGTGAGAAAAATAGGTTTAAAGTTGCTAACAATGAGGTAACTGTGAGGCAATAATGAGTAAAGAAGTTTAAATGCTACTAGTCATTATTAGAGCAGCAATAATGTAAATTTTTGAGACAGTTTATAAAATAGCCAATCAATTGGGCTAGGATTAGCCAATCAGAGACTTGAAATACAGAAATCTACAAATTTAGGCGGTGGAAAACAGTTCAGTTGCTTCTAGACAGTGCTCATAACCAGACGCGAGATGTGTCCTCGAGAAATTAATTACGTATTCGTGTGAGACGAAAATAGTATACGTGTTAAAAAGTGTAATAAATTAATAAAAAGAATCTCACAGCTCTCGATATCAGTGAAGTGTTATTTAAATCGTTATCAAGTATTAATAAAAGGAGTGAAGTAAAATTATAAACCGTGTAAGCCTACATTCTTGTCACACCACAACCCTGTGTCTAAAACAAGAATACTGACGCAGCCGAGGCAAACATAAATATATAATATTTAAAGAAACAGTCAAATTACAAAAGTTAATAATATTTTTAAACTTAGGGCGAAGGCTACCGGAAACTGTTTACTATACGTGTGGTTGCAACTACTTCAATTGTTCAGCTCCCCAACAGTTGAAATATAATACAGCTCCTACTTCAAATCGGGTTTTCATACATAGGTGCAAACAACGTAATAACGTAACAAACCACCTACTTCAAAACTCAAATAAACTACAGCACAGCTGGTGACTGAAAAAGGGGGCGTGGCATTGCTAAGGTATTTAAATTTTTAATGAGATGTAAAACAAGTAAAATCCCCTTGGAGAATGTTTTCAAATGTCTAATCTATAAAATAAAAGGATTAGAAAAAATTAAGCTTCGATACACTCTGCCTACATCTCCCTATAAAATACCTAAAGGGACGAAGGAACAGGAAAATATGGAGGATAATCAATGACTGGCCTTGGATAGGGATCAGTGATTTATAATTTTGCCGTTTATACAGCTAAGATACGCAGAGAATAGGAAAACCTAAACATGAAAGCATGGCCACAATAAGACTCGGCATCGCTTATGTCCGCTTAGCGGCAGCGAAGGACATTATTACGTTCTTTGCAGACTATGGAAATCATATTATAAGTACCTAGCCTGAATGATGCTGCTCAGTGGACCACAATCCGGACGTGAGAACTGAAGCAGCTGCAATGGGGGCTTAGGAGTTTACGTTATCCGGGGGCACGGGGAAACATCAAAGGTAGCGTTTCTTTGAAGTTAAAAAATGAATGTTCCTGTACACAGAGCAACGGTTACATAACATCTGGATTGCTGAATTTAAATATTAATAAATCTTAAACTCGTTAAAATAAGTAGTATAATACCATACCTTCTTATGACCATTGCGCTACCTGACTTAGAACCGAAAGCAGCGTTTTCCGGCACTGAAATAAAACAATTCAAAATTAGTGCGGCAATATTATTTATTACGTAGAGTAAGTACGGGAAGTATTGTATTCCACCCAAAAATTCGATACCGAAATTTTACCGGAAATACATGTTTTGAGACCCCCTGAATCCAAAAACATCATTTTTGGAAACATGTCTGTGTGTGTGTGTCTGTGAACAGCATAACCCACAAACGAACAGTCGGATAAACACCAAACTTGGTATTTAGGTTCAGTATCTTCCAGAGATGCGGCACGAAGGTTTTCAAGAAAATCCCCAACCCAGACTACCCTTTACATGGAACATTTTTCGAAAATTTTAATTTTCTCAAAAATGGCTCTAACGATTTTGATTAAAATATCATATGTTTAAGATATTTTCATAACAAATAAAATATATGTCTCGAATTTTCTGGGAATGTCGCCAAAAGTATTCTTCATTGTGAACGACTTTTGCATAACTGGTAAACCATAAGAGATAGAGAAAATTTTACTACACAAACAATGTAGATCGCGTTAAAATACACAATTTATGTCATATACAGGTTTTTGTTGTGTGAACCATTCTCGAGATATTGCTTGTTATTGCCTTAAATTTTTCAATACTTATTTTCTCAAATGGGAATTCGTTATTCATTTTTTTTGTCTTGGATATGCAAAGAGTATTAATCTGTGGGAAAGGGAATAGTGTTGCACCTAGCAACCAGCTATTAAGAGATATGTATGTGGCCAATTGTTTTTAAGGTTAATATTGGATTTATATTTTCATCAATTAGATATAAAATCCGTAAAGAAGGTAAAGCGATGAAGACTTGGAGATGTTCCTTTGTTAATGGCAATTTCATGAATATTAAATTTTGGAAGATGAAATTAGTAAAGCTTAAAGGCTACTGTATTTCGATACTGCCCTTGTAAATATATATTCCCCTTACATCTACAAGAAAATTAGTAATAAGATAGAGTCTGCAAATGTTTACCTCGATTAACATGAAGTAGATGGAGAATCAGCGTTTGTAAAAATAGTTTGTACAAAAGTAGAGAAAGTCATGTGAGTGTAACACATCAGATTTTTTTGTCCTGGTAATGCAAAGAGAATGGAATACTCCACATAGCAACCAGCGCTTAAAATATTTGACTATCGCTTAAAGCCTACCAATTCCCCTTGCATCTACAAGAAAATAAGCAATAAGATTAACATCTCGATATCTCGATTAACATGAATAAGCGTTGGTAAAAATAGTTTGTACAAGAGTAGAGAAAGTCATGTGAGTGTAACACATCAGATTTTTTCCGTTTCCTTCTACTTTTTAAAGTTATTTATTTTAACTCGCTTTAACTCTCAAAGATCTATTCGCATGGATAGTTACCTATTGAGGTGCCAAAAATGTATGGACAACGACGGTGGCCAATTTCAGCATCTCCTTTCATAAAGTTGGTAAGTAAAGCATTTAAAAGTAGATTTAGAAATGTTGTATGGTTTCATCCACGCCTTTTTATGATAGCGGCAGACGGCAACGAGCGCCGAGGACGCGGACAGGTAAAACATCGCGCAGGCGGTTCGTAGTTTTTTGGCTCTCTCTGTAAGATACTGGTAAAGAATGTTAAAGTAAAATCACATACACATACAAT
This sequence comes from Deroplatys truncata, assembly GCA_030765065.1. NCBI lineage: Eukaryota > Metazoa > Arthropoda > Insecta > Mantodea > Mantidae > Deroplatys > Deroplatys truncata. The sequence continues at coordinate 63,961,626 of CM060989.1, read as the reverse complement.
TTTTTCAATAATAGGAGCATAAATTAATAGTAAATTATTTCATTGCTGCGATTATAAGAGAAACATCAATGGAATGAACTTTACAGCTAGGTAATATGTCCAGCAATAAAGTACGAGCTACAGAAAAATAAATTCGGAGGGATAATGGTATTCTTTCTGGAAAAACGCGTCTGTGATTTATAACAGCATCGCACAAATGTTAATTTTTACAGCTGAGTTTAAAAAACTCCACGTGGCAATGAAGGGGCAATGTTCGTACACGTGGGGTGGTAGTATTTTGGCCAGGATCACTGGCGCCGTACCCCGTCAAGCGGGATTTTATGTGCTCTAAGGGAATTGGTTGTAATACACGACTAACCGTACATTTAGACGCTACCCTGTCATCGCGTAGATGTCCAGTCGAACTAGAATTCCATTAATGTTTTTGCACACGCATTTATCTTGTAGATGAAAACATATCTTCGGTAGTGTTTGGCTATAGTAAATAGAGGAAATATTGCACTCCATTCAAAAATTCTATGTCTGTGAATAGCATAAATAAAAAACGAGAAGCAAAAGCTGGTATCTAATTTCAGCATCTTCCAAGTATGCGACACGAAGGTTTTCAAAAAATCCCCCACCACAAGCTACTCCTTATATTGTTCATTTCCAGAAGAATGGCTCTAACGAGTTTTATTAAAATGCCATACATTAAAGACATTTAGATGACAAATAAAATGTATATCCTGAGGGCTGTCCCTGAAGTACCCAATCTAGCAAAGAAAACACAAAAATTTTGGGAAAAAACATCTTTATTTCTCTATTTAGCCTTCTTTCAGCTCTATACACTTTCCTCAGCGATGTTCAATATCTTCGATACCCTGTTTATAATGAGAATCGTCGAGTTCTCCAAAATAGCCATCAACTGCAAACACCACCTCTTCATCGTTGGCATTTCTTCAACTTTGGAAACAGAAACTAATCAGATGGGGCTAAATCTGGCGAATAGGGTGTATCGGGAAGCAATTCCGCACTTTCAGTCGACGGTCATCCAATACCATTTTGTGGATTTTCTTCACAATTTCTCGCGTGGTCACCTCATTTTGTCGACTACTGCGATGTTCGTCTTGGCAGCTCGCTTAAACTCTGCCACCCAATATTTTACTGTTGTAAACAGAGGAGCAGACTCCCCCAGAGTAGAATCTAGCTCAGCTTTAATATTAGTTGGACTAAGACATTTCAAATGAAAGTATTGTATCACACAACGATGACCAGTTTTATCCATGTTTACAAAGTCGCTGCGAGAGTTCACTATTGATCGCTGCCAAACAATTGCTAAACAACGTAGCATCGTCAAACTTCAAACTTAAGGTTTATAAGGTTGGTACTTACTGTCATAGTCATTTGTGTGAAACAACAATCAGTATCTATATGTCAGGTCGGGTACTTCTGGGACTGCCCTGTTACTACAGCCGCCGCAGTTCGGACTCTCGCCGAAACAGTTAAGAGTAAAATATCCCCGCATCCGCCTATGTTATGATAGTTACACTTCATATCGTATCATAAGAGATGTTGCAAAAGTTGTTCTCTCTCTACACATTCTGGCATTTTCTCAGGAAATTTGTATTTACACTGGAACGTTCAGTGGCCGAAATGGAGTGAATTCCCGTCTGATGACTTCTATTGGTTCTTGCATACATTTTATTACTTTCTCTGCTACGTATAATAAGTAGGGGAAGTAGTGCTTTCCACCCAAAAATTCGATACTGAGATTTCATTGGAAATACATGTTTTGAGGTATCCTTGAATCCAAATAAAGCATTTTGGAAACGTTTCCATGTGTCTGTGAACAGCATAACTGTACCAAAATATGTATTTAAGTTCAGTATCTTCAAAGGATGCTACATGAAAATTTTCAAGAAAATCTACCACCCCAAACTACCCATTACATGGAAAATGTTTTTGAAAATTTGTATTTTCTAAAACTGGCTCTAACGATTTTGATTAATATACATATATAAAACATATTTACATAACAAAATAAAATGTATATCTTGAATTTTCTGGGAATAGCCTGTGAAGTCCTGTTCATTCGAAAGGAATTTTGTATAATCCTGTATAACTGGTTAACCTTAAGCGATAGACAAAAACGTACTACACAAAAATTGTAGATCTCTTTAAAAAAACAGTTTATTTCAGACAAGTTTTTTTGTGGCATAAGCCATTTCTGAGATATCCGCTATTAATGGTTCGAATTGTTAATTTCATGGTCATTCTTTAAAACCCTTTCAACATTCAGTTGTTTCTCGGGATTGCATGTAAAGTACGGAATTTTAAAGGCAGTATATAATCCATTCTTAAACATTTGACTATCACTGTTCTCTTTGTATCTATAACGCAGGGGCGGCTGGTGACTCTGAACTTTGGTGGTTCACAACATTATCCTTGCAATTTGAAATGTTTTAAGTAATAAATACGGAATAAGTTTCTCACTATAGGCTGATTAATTTACGCAAATAAACAAGAAATGGGAATTCACAATATATAACGCATGCACATTTCATGAAGATGCTACAAATCATTCACGCCATGCTTTGTCCATGTATCTTCACCACCAAACAAAACGCAAGGAAAGCAAAACAGGGCGTTTTTAATATCACAACCACTTATCCAATCATATTTTTCATATACATCGCTGTTAAAACTTCTTGCTTTTGTTTGAACTACCTGAGTGATTTTAGGTATGGTGCGGGCCTGCCAATGCGTTTAATTTCATTCTTTTCCTCCAAGTTTAGCGTTGAAAACGGTTGCATTAAAAGAGACAGAATGGAATTCATTGTTTCTCCTTATAGCAACGTTTACCTGTATTTAGCTAAATAAACCACTTTGATCCATAAATTAAAACCTGTTACACATAACACGGCACAAACCACGTGGCATACAGGCAACGTAATTATCAGAGATGCAAGGTAACTAGACTGTAGTCAGAGATGCAGTTCAGTAGATAGAAGACCGGAAGTGAGGTAAACTTTTACTGTGAATTCAATAGATGGCTCTGTGTATGGGACGAAACGAAAAGTATCGCTCCTGTTAATCATCCTATTCTATGCTCTCTGACTATTAGGTTAACCAACAACATGCAACTTATGCCCCGCACTTCCCCACCATACACTTCTGCGCTCCCTTGGTTGGTCATTCCCTATACTTCACCATTATACCAATGTGGGTTGCAGCCGGGAGTGCACTACTTGGCACCTGCAAACAATACAACGCTTGCCAAAGTCCACTCCACAAGATCATGTCAGAATGATAACCGAAATGTATGAATCGTATACGTTATTTACATTAAAGGGAGAGCCAGGTCTTTGGTTGTAGCGCAAACGTGCTACCATATTAAGAAGCCGCCTCTGCTATAACAGAATGTGTAATGTAGCTATTTCTGCAAATGTTTATTTGGATTAAAACGTAGTATAACAAAAGTAAGCCTTAGTAAGAATAGTAGAATCAGACGACTGAAAAATACAATGAATTAATAAAAAAACAATGAATTACATTGACCTAATAATGGTGGAAACTATGAAGCCCGGGACTTAAAGTACTTACAACATTTTAAGCCGCCATGGGTATGTCATCTCAATACAATTTGAAATGTTCTTGTGGTTTACAGGTAAAACTGTGAATCAGTTGGGGAGTTTGATGTCGTACCGGCACGTTGCCATGGTAGCTCAGTGGTTACAGCAATCGGACGGAAACCAGGAGATCCATGGTTCAAATCCAGGCTATGGGATTGAATTTTTCAGTCTTCTGATTCTACCTTTCCAACCTTGTCCAACACACGGCTTGTGTGGAAGAACAAATAATTCCTTTAGTAAGAATAGCTTGTATACTCACTAATAAACGATATAGAGTAGAGAAAGTTATGTGAATCACACCAGATGTCAGGTAAATTTCTGTAATTTCACCCACATTTAATATTCTTCTTTATACCCGAGAGTGCCTTGCATGACGCGAAAATTGGTGTACAGTAAATTCATACAGAATAATAGGACCTATATTTCTTCAACAAAAAGGTACATGAATGACTTACCCAATGCCATTTTGAACAGTTGATGGACACTGAATATCAGCCTGGATTATTCCAATAAAACTCTCCCACTGCGCATACAGCTGATTAGTCATTAAACTCAACTCAGGGAATTTGTTAAGATAATGTAATTAGTAAAGAATAATGACCCCTAGATCCTCTTGATTTTACTATATGTGGTTTTCTCTATGGAGAAAATTGAAAAATAATGTGTGCAACAAACCCCATACATCAATTCAGTTTTGTATATTGAACTCTCCGGTGTGGATGTAAATTTCTTGAATGCCAGAAATATACAGATAGAGAAGGAGAACATTTCCAACATCTTTTAAGATAGGGTATGAGCATATTATCATTGTAATTTTAACCGTAAATATGAGAACGTAAGGCGGTTGCGGGTATATTACAACTGTTTCGGCGGGATTCCGAGCTGCGGCGGCCACAGTGTGAAGAAAAAGCACTGTATTATATTAGTTATTTGCATACTTATTTAGTATTCCTGTGTCCTTTCTCATTCTCTACTCTTTCTTAATTACTTTCTCTACTACGTACAGTAAGTAGGGGAAGTATTGTATTCCACCCAAAAATTCGATACCGAGATTTCACCGGAAATACATGTTTTGAGATCCCCTGAATCCAAAAAAAGAATTTTTGAAAACATGTCCGTGTGTGTGTCTGTCTGTGTGCGTGTGTGTGTGTGTGTGTGTGTGTCTGTGTGTCTGTGAACAGCATAACTCAGAAACGAACAGTCGGATAAACACCAAACTTGGTATTTAGGTTCAGTATCCTTTAGAGATGCGACACGAAGGTTTTAAAGAAAATCCCCCCACCCCAGACTACCCTTTATATGGAACATTTTTCAAAAATTTTAATTTTCTCAAAAATGGCTCTAACGATTTTGATTAAAATATCATATGTTTAAGATATAGTCATGCGAAATGAAATGTATATCTCCAATTTTCTGGGAATGTCTCCAAAAGTATTCTTCATTGAGAACGACTTTTGCATAACTGGTAAACCATAAGAGATAGACAAAATTTTACTACATAATAAATGTAGATCGCGTTAAAATACACAATTTATGTCATATACTTTTTTTGGTGAGTGAACAGTTTTCGAGATATTGCTTGTTATTCCCTTAAATTTTCCAATAGTACTTTTTCTCAAATTTGTTATTCATTTTTTTTATGTCCTGGACATGCAAAGAGATTGGAATGCGCCACATAGCAACCAGCGCTTAAAATATTTGACTATCGCTTAAAACCTACCAATTCCCCTTGCATTTACAAGAAAATTACCAATAAGATTAACATCTCGATATCTCGATTAACATGAAGCATATGGAGAATAAACGTTGGTGAAAATAGTTTGTACAAGAGTAGAGAAAGTCATGTGAGTGTAACACATCAGATTTTTTTTATTCTATTCTTATTTCTTACTTTGATATGCTTCTTCTTACAGTTATTACTCGGTGGTATCGAAGTGTGCCTAATATTTTGAGGTAAACCTCCGATACTTTTAAAATTTTAAGTTTTGAGCTGTTGAAGGTAGTTGCGTTTAACTTATGCTAAATAAGAAATAAAAGTCTTCACCTTATTGCCCGGCACGCGTCCCCAAAGAGATTCTGGACTATAGTTCTTGATGGACCTTGACTGCGTCTCCTATAGGTGAATGCAACATTGCATTGACACTTGTGTCTGAATGAAAATATGCAAGACAATGGGGGAAGGAATATAGGTACTCTTGTAACATTCAGCGAAAATTGAGTTGTGACTTAAACTGATTTAACTGATGCACTAAATCGCGTTTCTGCGATAGCCTGGCTTGGTGACCGCTCAGACATTACATTACCCACTGCGATGACTAAAACCTGTGAACCCAGCAGAAACAAATCAGAACTCAAGACGTGAGGTAATTCAGCGCATGGAAATATTATTTTTGGTTACTTGAGTTTCGTGTAAAATGTATATTAGTTAATATTTTCAAGGTTGCAGAATAAGGAAGAATTGTTACTACCTATTTGTTTTTCTGTGGATAGAAAATTCTTTAAAAGGAAAGTTTTGAGCACAAAATATAGTTACATAAAATAGGAAGCAAAGAAATTTACTATTATTATCCTTGACTAACAATAGGAGATATGTCAAGCAGGAACAATTTGGAATTAACATACAATATAAAATTGGTTACATGCGTTTTTACACAAAAACCACTAATAACATAATTCAGTGCACAAGCTATCGACTTTAGAGATTTCTATAAAGTGAATATCGAGTATCGTGGTCAAAATTCAGTGTCGGTATCGATTATCGAAATAGTGATATCGTCCCATTACTACTCGTCGTAATACATTTTTCTTTTATATAATTTCTTTATAATTGAAATGGGGTAGGTCTTCCACCTATAAGCACTTAGACGAATAAGTGTTAACTGTCGTTATTGTTAAAAAAATCTGATGTGTTACACTTACATGACTTTCTCTACTCTTTTACAAACTATTTTTACAAACGCTTATTCTCCATATGCTTCATGTTAATCGAGATATCGAGATGTTAATCTTATTGGTAATTTTCTTGTAGATGCAAGGGGAATTGCTAGGTTTTAAGCGATAGTCAAATATTTTAAGAGCCGGTTGCTATGTGGAGTATTCCATCCTCTTAGCATTACCAGGACAAAAAAAATGAATAACGAATTTGAGAAAAAGTATGACTATTTGGAAAATTTAAGAGAATAACAAACAATATCTCGAAAATGGTTCACTCAACAAAAAAAAATGTATATGACATAAATTGTGTATTTTAACGCGATCTACATTTTTTGTGTAGTAAAATTTTGTCTATCTCTAATGCTTTACCAGTTATGCAAAAGTCGTTCACAATGAAGAACACTTTTGGACATTCCCAGAAAATTCAAGATAGGCATTTCATTTGTCATAAAATATCTGAAACATATTATATTTTAATCAAAATTGTTATAGCCATTTTTGAGAAAATTAAAATTTTCGAAAAATGTTGCATGTAAAGGGTAGTCTGGGGTTAGGGGATTTTCTTGAAAACCTTCTTGTCGCATCTCCGGAAGATACTGAACCTAAATACCAAGTTTGGTGTTTATCCAACTGTTCGTTTCTGAGTTATGTTGTTCACAGACAGACAGACAGACAGACACACACACACACACACACACACACACATACACACAGAGACAGACACACACGGACATGTTTCCAAAAATGCTTTTTTTGGGTTCAGGGGGTCTCAAAACATGTATTTCCGGTGAAATCTCGGTATCGAATTTTTGGGTGGAATACAATACTTCCCCTACTTACTATACGTAGTAGAGAAAGTAATAACAGTTCGTCGGAACATACGTTAGATGCAAGTAAGCAATGTACTTAAGTATCATCCTATAGCAGTATGTCATCTTCCCTGGACTAGGCACGTCATCCCCTTCACTCCCAACGTGAGGGATGAAAGTGGTTGTATACAGTTAGAAACCCTACACGTATTGGTTTTCCTGGGGATAGGAGCTATTTTTCTTAAAACGTTGAATTCATCTCAGGCAAATGCATCACATTCATCATTCCAAAATTGCTCAATAGATCACTCCCAGAGGAACAGCGAACGATATTTGGAACGCCGAGTCGTAACAAGTATATATTATGCCGGGTTTTATAATGGAACTAGTAGCGTTTTGACTACTACTTCAGTCGTTGTATGGGAGTCTTCAGGACTTGAAATCGCCGTTATCAGCCAGGAAGCACTTCTCGTCGCATCTCAGGGTCAGCTGTCGGCGAATCGGCCTGAAATTCCTCACTGTTATTGTCAGGGTGGGATTGCGAGAGTGCTGACCACAGGATATATGCTTATTCTCCATATGCTGTATGTTAATCGAGATATCGAACTGTTAATCTTATTGCTAATTTTCTTGTAGATGCAAGGGGAATTGCTAGGCTTTAAGCGATAGTCAAATATTTTAAGAGCTGGTTGCTATGTGGAGTATTCCATTCTTTTTGCATTAGCAGGACAAAAAAAATGAATAACGAATTTCCATATAAGAAAAAGTATAAGTATTGGAAAATGTAAGGGAATAACAAGCAATATCTCGAAAATAGTTCACTCAACAACAAAAAATGTATATGACATAAATTGTGTACTTTAACGCGATCTACATTTTTTGTGTAGTAAAATTTTGTCTATCTCATGGTTTACCAGTTATGCAAAAGTCGTTCACAATGAAGAATACTTATACATAAAAATACATTTTATTTGTCATGAAAATATCTTAACCATATGATATTTTAATCAAAATCGTTACAGCCATTTTTGAGAAAATTAAAATTTTCGAAAAATGTTCCATGTAAAGAGTAATCTGGGATGGGGGGATTTTCTTGAAAACCCTCGTGTCGCATCTCTGGAAGATACTGAACCGAAATACCAAGTTTAGTGTTTATCCGACTGTTCGTTTCTGAGTTATGCTGTTCACAGACACACACACACGGACATGTTTCCAAAAATGCTTTTTTTTGGATTAAGGGGGTCTGAAAACATATATTTCCGGTGAAATGTCGGTATCGAATTTTTGGGTGGAATACAATACTTCCCCTACTTACTATACGTAGTAGAGAAAGTAAAAAACACCGTTTTCACTTTTCTCACTTTTTATGCTAGAAATCCTGCAAGCTTCTTTGGTATTCTCTAACACATGTGATTCTTTTAGCACTGCCTTCCCACTATTGTCTCTTGAAACATTAAAGTTTGCTCCACTAGTTATTTAACATCTCGGTGCTCTATCGCCGTTCTTTAGATTCGCGTGAACTTGAAGTAGTCCCTTGACTAACATTAACTCGTTTATGAGCTTGGATATAATTATATCAAAGAATACCGTTAGCACATTATACAAATATTTCACCTACATCGCTTTATAATTTCATAATTGCGCGGCACTTGACAAATTTTGGATCATAGCGTCATTTTCTGACCCGGAGTGCTACGTGTTACCTTAACGAAGAATCACGACAAACTGTCAAATCCGCGATCGCGTTCATATATTATCAGTCACTGATCGCCTCTAAATTTTTTACATGTAACTGCGCCTTCCTATCTTTTCATGGGTTCTAATACTTATCCTCTACATTTATTGGTTCCCTAGTTGAAAATTCAAAGCCTAACTTTAAGAAAAGTCCGTTGCCTCATAGCGTGTGTTTACTCCTAAAACTCGCCTCATCCCCACGAAGTACAAAAGGAGCTTTCGAATTCTTATTTTGCCTAAATCTTGCAGTTTTTCTTGCGTAATTACGCCTTTATTTATTTGATAATGATATTGAAACTTAAAACATGTTTACAGCTCCAGAAGGGCTTTCGATTGATGCAATTTTGAATCATATTGCTTTAAGATTATGGAAAATTATTAAATTACAAGTTAATTATCAATAATTCCTAAATTATAATTATTACAGAGTTCCTTTTTTTACTTTCTCTACTACGTATAGTAAGCAGGGGAAGTATTGCATTCCACCCAAAAATTCGATACCGAGATCTCACCGGAAATACATGTTTTGAGGCCCCTGAATCCCAAAAAAAATCATTTTTGGAAACATGTCCGTGTGTGTGTCTGTGAACAGCATAACCCAGAAACGAACAGTCGGATAAACACCAAACTTGGTATTTGGCTTCAGTATCTTCCAGAGATGCGACACGAAGTTTTCAAGAAAATCCCCCACCCCAGATTAATCTTTACAAGTAACATTTTTCGAAAATTTTAATTTTCTCAAAAATGGCTCTAACCATTTTGATTAAAATATCATATATTTAAGATACTTTCATGACAAATAAAATGTATATCTTGAATTTTCTGGGAATGTCTCCAAAAGCATTCTTCATTGTGAACGACTTTTGCATAGCTGGTAAACCATAAGAGATAGACAAAATTTTACTACACCAAAAATGTAGATCGCGTTAAAATACACAATTCATTTCATATACATTTTTGTTGTTGAGTGAACCATTTTCGAGATATTGCTTGTTATTTCCTTAAATTTTCCAATACTTTTTCTCAAATGGGAATACGTTATTCATTTTTTTTATGTCCTGGACATACAAAGAGAATGAAATGCGCCACATAGCAACTAGCTCTTAATATATTTGACTATCGCTTAAATACTACCATAGTCCCCTTTCATCTACAAGAAAATTAGCAATAAGATTAACATCTCGATTAACACGAAGCATATGGAGAATAAGCGTTTGTAAAAATAGTTTGTACAAGAGTAAGCATGTAACGAACCTTAGATTCATAATTAAGACAATGGAAGTCTGTAAACACACACACACGCACACGCACACACATATACATATATATGTGTGTATATGTAACATAAACTGTTATTGGATATTATTGGATAGTAGCACAAATCAAGTACATTGATACATACCTATAATTCAAATATGTACGATAAAGAAACGGTTGAAGGGAACGCCAACAGAAGCTTGTCAGACTTCAAGCAGGAAAGCCGTGTATAAGCTCGTCTCTAAATAACGCTAAAATTACGTATTTAAGGTCTGTTAGTTATACATATTTTAACATAACAAAGGTAATAGTGAATTGTAAATATTTACATGTCGTTTATTTAAAATACAACTGAAATAGTTAACAGAATACGTGTGTGTAAATTATTTCAATATTCTCCATACCTAACCCCGACAAGACACAAGTGCTGTCCGACTCAAAATACAGCAGCCGTGGCACAATTATAAAATAATAATTATAACATACTAACACACACAAGAATACAGATACACGATCATCAGATTTCAGTCTACGAGAACGTCGTGATGCATCACAAGAGTACGGGTATCAAGACGACCTACAGCATCCATTATCTCCCAACGGTCCATCATTATCATCATCAACCTAAATAATACAACAGTGTAGCCAACCCAAAGCTCCCTTACCAAACTACCAACTTAATGGCAAAAACTAAAACCCTGAAACTCGTTGCCAAGGATTTCCCCGTTTTCGTTTTTCTAAAGGGACATAATGAGTACTTTTGCAACGTCATGTATGTTGTATTTTAATGAAAAATTCCGAAGCCATCTTTGTTTAGATCAGACTCGGAGGTCCCAACTGCCCATGTAGCACTCCGTGCCCATGATCCATAATATAGTATCGGCAATAAAGACAGCGCAACGCAACGCCCTTCTGCTTTGGACAAGCTATCACATAAATAAAGTCCCATTTGTTGGTAGGGGCACACGCTCAGTCGCCGCCATAGCCGTCCATCTCCATTTGGCAACTTCGTTCCCCCTCTTCGCTTTAATTTCCCTAAAGCGATCCCTTTTCTATTAGAAACTTTCCCGAGGGATCCAAACATCTAAAGTAAGCGTGCGATTTTACTTTTTCTGAAGGACAGCTAAAATGGTTTCTCAGTACTTCGCACTTGGGAATTCGCCTCTGATAAATTCTGATGTGTAGCATTTACATGATTTCTCTACTCACTCTTCTACAAACTATTCTTACAAAAACGTATTGTTCTATCTACTTGTTAATACAGATAAATTACGAGGGTCGTCCAATAAGTAAGTTTCTCTATTTTATTAAAAACATTACGCACAATTGATCATGTTGAATTTATTTTATTTATATTGTACAATCCTTCTGTTACTTTTCTACATAGTCAACATGGTTTTCCAAGCATTTCTGGGTACGTGACAATTTTATCCAAGCAAGTGTTGTATCAGGTCGGATCCTGTGCTCGCAACCAGCTGTTCAGTGATTTGACTTCATCATCGGTGTTAAAAGTGCTTACCTTTGGATTGGAGGAACATGTGAAAATCACTTGGGGCAAGTTCCGGTGAATACGGAGGATACCAGAAAACTTCCCAGTTGAATCTTGACTCAGGCGGTGCTCAGAAGATTCAACTGGGAAATTTTCTCGCATCCTCCATATTCACCAGATCTTTTCCTAAGTGATTTTCACATGTTCCCCCTGATTCAAAGGTCAACATGGAGCGGGCTACGAGCACAGGACCCGATTTTTGGTTCACTTCTGATTCATCTTCGTCACAGTGTTAAAGTGCTTACCTGCCATATACCACACAGGACCACCGACTTCCTTCCCTTCCGAAGGTAGCCATGCTAAGAATTTTTATGGCCGAAAAAGTCCATCGCCCTCCACCGGGTTTGAACTCGCGACCTCGGGAACTAGAAGCTAGCATGGTAACCACTACACCACTTAATCAAACTCGTGAGTACCGTTTGTGAGAAAATGAAGCTCCAGAAATGTGCTCTGTAAAGCGTACTTTTGCATGGGAGGATTTTGTTCAAAATCTTCATGTCACATTCTAACTTAAATACCAAGTTTGGTATTCAACCGACCTTTTGTCGGTTTTCGTCGGCCTCAAAACACGTATTTCCTGTGAAATCTCGACATCAAAATTGTTGACAAAATTTCCTCTACTCTCTGTATGTACGTAGTAGAAAAGTAAAAACAAGAAATCCAACTCCTATGATAAGATACATATATAGCTGTGTTCCGGGATCTGGGTAGTTGATGTAGGTCGAGCTGACTTTTACAGAAAACTTTCGACAGACAGGCATTTTCCTTAACATGCCGACCATTCTAGAAAATTCTGTGTTGCACTTACGTGACTTTCCCTACTCTTGTACAAACTGTTTTTACAAACGCTTATTCTCCATCTAGTTCATGTTATTCGAGATAAACCTTTGCAGGAACTATCTTATTGCTAATTTTCTTGTAGATGCAAGGGGAATTGGTAGACTTTAAGCGATAGTCAAATATTTTAAGAGCTGGTTGCTATGTGGCGCATTCCATTCTCTTTGTATGTCCAGGATTAAAGGTTCACTCGACAAAAAACAAACAAACAAACCAGGTATATGACACAAATTGTGTGTTTTAACGAGTTCTACATTTTTTTGTGTAATAAAATATTGTCTATCTCTTACGGCTTACCAATTATGCAAAAGTCAATCAGAAAAAGAGGATGTTTGGGAATTCCTAGAAAATTCAAGATGTACACTTCATTTACCATGAAAATATCTTAAACATATTATATGTTAATCAAAATCGCTAGAGCCGTTTTGGTGAAAATAAAAATTTTCGAAACATGTTCCATATAAAGGGTAGTTTGGGGTGCGGCATTTTCTTAAAAATCTTCGTGTAGCATTCTTGTAAGATACTAAACTCATGCCAAGTTTGGTATTTATCCGAGTTCTCGTTTTTGAAGTATGCTGTTCACAGTCAGACACATAGATAGATATGTTTCCAAAAATGCTGTATTTGGATTCAGGGCACCTCAAAACATGTATTAAAAGTGAAATCCGGGTATCTAATTTTAGAGTGGAATGCAGTACTTGCTATACGTAGTAGTGCCAAGTTTAATTTCTCAGCGTCTCTAAACTACACCACTCATAAATAACATTAACTTCTAGGAGATGGGTTAGACAACGAGGATCCGCCATAGAAATCGATCTAAAAGAGACTCCACTAATTAAAAGATTTGTAACGCCTGAGCTAAATGGAAGAATTGTTGACATAGCATAATGATCTCTGAAACTAAAAGGTCCCCTTTGTTCTATAGTTTAATACATTGTGGTGTAGACGGAAATAGAATATCTCGAACAGGAGCGGTCATCTTGATACTGCAAGGCAAATAAAGTAAGATGGGTATGAGCAGGTTCCTCCCTTTGTGTGGAAGGTAAAGACTGCTGACTTCTACAAGACCACAGAGGGGGGAGTTTTCCGCAAATATTCGTCAGATCGTCCCTTGAGAAACAAAGGCTGGGGAGAAATAATGGATATGGTCCATTCGTGAAGACGGGGTTGTCATGACAACGACCGTGAGCAATTCCATCAGCATCACCACCATTTGTCACCTTCTTGTCTGTTCGGATGTCGGAAGGGTGCCGGTCAACTAGTAGATGGTCTCACTCTTCTCTAGATCAGTTTCGTAAGTGAATGTTCTTAGGCAGCTATCTCTGAAATACGACTGTGGAGTCTGTGTTGTTTAACAACGGTTGAGAAGTGTACGATAGGGTCGAAGGTATTCATTCTTCAGGCGTGGCTGAATGTGGCATACTACAAATGCCACGGTCAAAATCTAAACCTGCTTCTTATAACTAGGGCTCAGAAGTTCAGGCATCTGTTTTAGTTAAAATAGGCAGACAAAACGGCACTTAAAGTACCGAAAATAGGCAGTTATGTAAATAACATAGGCATATATTAAAAGTAAAAATAGACAGTAATCTCACTCTTTATTAATGAAAATAGCTATCTAAGATAATTTATTTTGATGCAACATACAATACTAGCCACGGACAAACTAATAAGATACCTTATTAATGTAATAAGATAACTAATTTACCAAAGGAGTGGCTGGAGACGAGACGAAGGGAGTGACTGGTCCAGATCAAGGTTGTGTTGACATAAGATGAAGGGAGTGACTGGTCAGGACCAAGTGAATGACTGAGGACAAGACGAAGGGAGTTACTGGCCGAGACAAAGGTAGTGTCTGGTCGACACCAAAGCAGTGACCGGGACGAGACTAAGAGAGAGACTGCAAGAGATCAAGGGAGTGCTGACCGAGACCAAGAGTGACTGTCGAGACCAAGGGAGTGGCCGGAGACGATACGAAGGGAGTAACTGGCCCAGGCCAAGGGAGTGATTGGAGACGAGACGAAGGGAGTATCTAGTCGAGATCAAGAGAGTTAATGGAGAAGAGTCCAAAGGGAGTGCCTGGATACGACACGAAGGGAGTGACTTATGTCACTTCCACGTGCGATTGTGCGGGAACTAATTAGCCGATCTACTTCAACGGCAGCCAAAACATTAATTTCTGCCTCTTCTCCAGTCACTTGTTTGTTTCTGTTACGTTTTCTAGGTGTTACAGTACCACTTTCACGTAATTGGTTGCAGAGGTTGATAAATAATTGCCGAGATGGTTGACGTCTATTGGGATACGTTTTCGCATACACCGTACAGGAACGAACTGCATTCTTCCTACATTCTCCATACACCATGAGCATGTCGGCTTTTTCTGCATTAGTAAACCCCATCTTCCACTCACAACTTACTTGTTGAACTGTCACAAACTGACCAGAAAGTAGTAATGCAATCAATGAACAGAAAACACAATGCAAAAACACATACATCATACCTAACAACTAAGCAGGTTGAATGGAACAAACAATTGTCGGGTTGGAAACTTTTCAAAATCCGATTTCTCGTAAACCACTTGCACTAAAATCCTGTAACCAAGACCATTGACATTCTAATTTACCCTACCTTTATTCTGTTGATGTAAGTAGGCATTGTTCCATTTAACAAAAATTGTATGTTTGCTCAAAAAATATACTTTCTCAGTATTATTAAAATCTGTTTATAGGCTAAATGTACGAGCCCCTGACTACCAATCAATGCTGTGAAAACTGCACATCAATAGTAGTTTCCATTTCCGAAATATTTGCGGTGCAAGGTTTATGTGATTCACCCTGTATAAATAATAAACCCAGTACTTGAATTTTCAATATAATAAGTTGTATTTTGTTTCTCAATGTGCTTTACGACGAACAATATATGACAATTAAATCAAGTATTTACTTGATGTTTTAATTTCCTGTAGGCTTTCTTTATTACAATAATTAATTCTTAGTTTCCGTTAAGAATATTTAACAATTCACGTAGCGATCTTCCGCGTTTTCTGTAAGCGTTTCCTTCTTCAGTGTAAAACTTTCTAGCAATCTTAACAATTGAATGTTGTTTATTTTTAGCAATGTCTGGTTGCTATCGATCGTAAAACAAATTCATATGGCTTAAAATTCTTGTATGGAATAAATAACATATTCGTAAGAATAACATATTTACAATAATATTTAATATAAAACCTATTTCTGCTTAAATTCTTGCTTTTTGATACGCATTTTATATTATCACAATATTCATTTTATTGCGAAGTCAATCTTTTTTGTTCGCTTTGTTTTACGTATTTTCAACCTCATTCGTTTTTGTTTTTTATCTCTTCTTTTAGCGATAAATACAACTACAAAATATACATATGCTCTTGGCAAAATTTATAACACGAAGGGTGTTTTAAAGTAATACTATATTACTGGTTGTTATACACAATGCATATATAAATATACAATACATGAACTGCTTATCCACTCCATCGGATATCTGTTTTAGCATTTCTTAGCAAGTTTTAGAAATTATTTTCGATCCTACATTTTAAAAGTTCGAGGCTTAATGAGCACGGCAAAAAAAAAAAAAAAAAAAAGGATTGGAGAGCCAACTTAACATATAGGGTGATTAATGAAGAACTGACACATTTATTTCTTTAATTGTCTCAAAACGAGTTATGCTAGCGACAACTTATACCTGAAATGCAGAGGAATTTTGGGAGATTATTTACCTCTATAGAAATGTTGAAAATGTCTTCCATCCTGCATAAGGCTCAACTCAACACGATGTTCCCTGTTACTGGTCACTCGTTGGCGGACTGTTGTCAATAGCTTCCTGTGTACTGTTGTGCTTCAGATCATCCAATGTCTGGGGACGTGTGGCATAAACCCTGTCTTTTAAGTAACCTCATAGAAAGAAGTCCGGCGATGTCAAATCCGGAGATCTCGTGGCCACAGGTTCTTGGAAATTATCCGGTCGTCAAAGAAACTTGCAATTAGTGCCATGGATTCATTTGATGTATGGCATGTAGCGCCGTCCTGCTGAAAATATCTTTGACTCAGCTCTACATCGTCCGTTGCTCAGCAAACTCCATGAAAATACTTCGGTACTCTGCAGTGTTCATTGTTTTAAAAAAAAATTGGTCCCACTATTTTCCGTGCGGATATTGCGCACCAAACTCCGATTTTAACCGGGTGCTTAGGTGCATAGCCGGATAAATGGAACCATGCTTCATCTGTGAACCATGTGATGGACAATATGGCAGGGCTTTGCACAATGAACGCCTGAAACCGACAATAATTCAGTCGTCTATCCTTATCTGGTCCCTGTAACTAATGGACAACCGTAATGCTATACGCCTTTAGGCCTGCACTTTTCACAGCTCTCTGACACATTGAGTAGCTGTACCTTGTCTCCTGCGACAAACAAATGTCTTAATGATTTTTTGGGTGACTGATGCAATCGTGCTCGTACGTCAACAACAACCTTGGGAAGCCTAGATTAACGAGTTTTGCCTTTTTCACTCACCAGATATCCATTTGTTTCCAATTTGTTTACCAGTTCCAGTATTGTGTTTCTTTGGGGAGGATTCCGAACACCAAACTCTCTCTGGCATGCCCTTTGAGTAGCTGTAATTGAATTCGCAATCTAGTATTGCTTTACAAGGAAGAGTCGTTCATTTAATGTGCATTCCATTTTTACGTTGAATAGAACAAAATCTCAAAAATAGTTGCCGACAATAAAACTAACAATTACGCATAAAACATGAACATCTGCGCATCTAGTGACAGGCAATCGAAACTCCAGAACATTCTGCTTAATTTGGTGCTAAAATTGGGGCATTGAGTGAATTTCGAACAGAATAAATAAATAAATGTGCCAGTTCTTAATAAATCACCCTGTAGAAGAAATAGTATGTCCTGTTTTGTGTGAAAATCGTTGACGATATGCGTGTTTATCTTACAACAGTCTACTTATGTTAGCGAGTGTCTCTTCAAGAGATTGGGAGACAGAAATATATCGTTTCCACGGTAACTCTTTCAGTCAATCGGTCGATATACACGGGCGACTGGAAATCTGAAAACTTTTCACACTCTGTTCCACTGTCTAACCGGCTTGGTTCCTTCTTTAAATAAATTTCTTGTGTCTTGCAGAAACGTAGCTAGGCAAAGGTACTTTTAAAGTCACTTTGCTGGTAATGTATGTAGAAAGAAAGCGAATGAGTTGGGTAAAAAGGCCTTGTTGCAGGAAAATAAGGGTGGAAGGGGGTTGAAGCGGAGGTACTATTCTTTGTAATGTTATACCCTCCAGACCCATTAAACAAAGAGTGAGCTCAAATCCATTCTCCTTTCTGGGAGCTAAAACACTGTTCCCACTGCTCTCTGCGACTTTGCAAAGTAAGATAGCTTCTTCTAATCCAGATGCAGGCCCATTGCATAGTAACCAAACCCTGTTTCATATAACGTGCACTAGTCACCTGTCATTGGTTGCTGTCGTGGAGTAGTTGTTGTGCGATACAAACTAGTTCCTTGTGCAACATGATCATTTATCTTAACATTTTTGAAGAATTACCGCTACATATTCATAACCGTTTGAATCAAATATATTACGTAACAGAGCTAATGCATCTGGAATTAATGTATATTGCTATCAACAAATAGGTAGGAGTATCCTTCGGTTTAAACCTGCCTCTCAGGATGACGAAATCACGTGCAACTATAATGACTATACGCCGGATTTGTATACAAATGCATATTTAGTTTGTTTTTCCTATGGTGTGGAATTAAGTTATGAAATATATTTCATGTTTTCTGTGCCTATCTAATAGGTAGAGAAGATATTGCATTCCACCCAAAATTGAGGCACCTTGAATCCAAAAAAAAGCATTTTTAGAAAAATGTCCGTGTATGTGTATCTGCTAACAGCATAACTCAAAAACGAAAAGTCGAAGAAATACGAAACTTGGCAGTTAGGTTCAGTATCTTCCAAAGCAGCGAGACGAAAACTTTCAAGAAAATCCCCTCCACAAACTACCCTTTACACGGAACATTTTGAGAAGTGTATGATTTTCTAAAAATTCTAATGTTTTACACTCACATGACTTTCTCTACTCTTGTACAAACTATTTTTACAAACGCTTATTCTCCATCTACTTCATGTTAATCGAGAAACATTTGCAGCAACTATCTTATTCCTAATTTTATTATAGGTCCAAGGGGAATATGGTAGGCTTTAAGCGATAGTCAAATCTTTTAAGAGCTGGTTGCTATGTGGCGCATTCCATTCTCTTTGTATGTCCAGGACATAAAAAAAATGAATAACGAATGCCCATTTGAGAAAAATTATTGGAAAATTTAAGGGAATAACAAGCAATATCTCTAAAATGGTACACTCAACAAAAAAATGTATATGACATAAATTGTGTATTTTAACACGATCTACATCTTTTGTGTAGTAAAATTTTGTGTATCTCTTATGGTTTACCAGTTATGCAAAAGTTGTTCACAATGAAGAATACTTTTGGAGACATTCCCAGAAAATTCGAGAAATACATTTCATTTGTCAAGAAAAATCTTAAATATATGATATTTTAATCAAAATCGTTAGAGCCATTTTTGAGAAAATTAAAATTTTCGAAAAATGTTCCATGTAAAGGGTAATCTGGGGTAGGGAGATTTTCTTGAAAATCTTTGTCGCATCTCTGGAAGATACTGAACCTAAATACCAAGTTTGGTGTTTATCTGATTGTTCGTTTCTGAGTTATGCTGTTCACACACACACACACACACACACGGACATGTTTCCAAAAATTCTGTTTTTTGATTCAGGGGGTCTCAAAACATATATTTCCGCATAAATTATATATTTTAACAAAATCTACATTTTTTGTGTAGTAAAACTTTGTCTATCTCTTACGGTTTACCAGTTATGCAAAAAACATTCAAAATGAAGAGGACGTTTGGGGACATTCCCAGATAATTCAGGATATACATTTCGTTTCCTATAAAAATGTCTTAAATAGGACATTTTAATCAAAATCGTTAGCCATTTTTGAGAAAATCAAAAGTTTCGAGAAATGTTCCACGTAAAGGGTAGTTTGGAGTTGGCGGATTTTTTTGAAAATCTTCGTGACGCATCTTTTAAGGATACTGGACCTAAATGCCAAGTTTGGTATTTATCCGACTTTTAGTTTTTTAGTTATGCTGTTCACAGACACATGGACCTTTTTCTAAATATTTTTTTTTATTCAGTGGGCCATGAAACATATATTTCCGGTGAAATCTCGGTATTGAATTTTTGGGTGGAATGCAATACCATTTCTACCTACGATGTACATGGTATAGAAAGTAAAAGGTGATTAATTATGAATATAGAAATTAATATTGCAACATCGGTTTGACATAGCTAGTTAAAATGTTGAATGCACTAGATGCTTAATGTTCTGAGTATATGGTAGGAAAGTCGAAGCAATCAGAAGAAAAACCCTACAGTTTTTATTATTTTCACAGATACGTTACCTTAAAAAGTCCTAAGTCCCAGCCTCGGCATCTCTGGGATGAAAAGTTAGGTTTACCTTATTGTTGTGGTATACCTTATTATTTGTAAAAAAAATTCCAAAGCAGAACATATATATATAACCAAAATGCTATGCATTCGTTTGTTAATGACTTCGCAGAGTTCATTCGCCCCTACCAAAATGGACCCAAGGGGGAAGAAAATGACATCAAGCTAAACTTATCTTTCTTAGGGAGTTTCCTAGCAATCAAGAACACCCGCTGCTGTATCTTAAGCTAAATGAGCCCTCGCTTTGGATCAGAATTAGGGGGAGGGGATTCGATGTATTTCGTGGCTGCTCCAGATGGCAGGCGGGTAAATGACATTTTGGAATCAAGCTTACGGTATTCGACATGGGGGACTAGAAGGTATTAAACATGAGTTTCAGTTTTACAGCCGCTCTTTAAGGGGGACTAACCGCTGAGATGTTTCTGCAGTAACGTATTCACGAGGTTCCGGGTTCAATTTCCTTCGACCGCCCATTGACCTCGACTTTTTCATGGCTTTCTCTGATCGGTAGGTGAATTCTGGGTTAGTTTCTCATATTTCAGGTGTGCTTCTAGATGTCGTGGTGACGGACAAATGGCGCGGATGGCTCAAAGGAACCCCTCCTGGGTGGTGGTAGCCACAATACATCTATATACACTATATGAACAAAAGTATCCAGAAACCCCCACAAACATACTTTTTCATCTTAGGTGCATTGTGCTGCCACCTACTGTCTGGTACTCATTATCCGCGACATCAGTAGTCATTAGACATCGTGAAACAGCAGAATGGGACGCTCCGTGGAACTCACGGACTTCGAACGTGGTCAGGTGATTGGGTGTCACTTGTGTCAGAAGTCTGTACACGAGATTTCCACACTCTTAAACATCCCTAGGTCCACTGTTTGATGTGATAGTGAAGTGGAAACGTGAAGCGACATGTACAGCACAAAAGCGTACAGACCGATATCGTCTGTTGACTGACAGAGACCGCCGACATTTGAAGTGGGTCGTAAAGAGTAATAGTCAGAACTATCCAGACCATCACACAGGAATTCCAAACTGCATCAGGATCCACTCCAAGTACTATGACAGTTAGGCGTGAGGTGAGAAACCTTGGATTCCATGGTCGAGCGGCTGCTCATAAGACATCGCGCAGAAAAATGCCAAACGACGCCTCGCTTGGTGTAAGGAGCGTCAACATTACACGATTGAACAGTGGCAAAACGTTGTGTGGAGTGACGAATCACGGTACACAATGTGGCGATCCGATGGCAGGGTGTGGGTATGGCGAATGCTTGGTGAGCGTCATCTGCCAGCGTGTGTAGTGCCAACAGTGAAACTCGGAGGTGGTGGAGTTATGGTGTGGTTGTGTTTTTCCTGGAGGGGGCTTGCATCCCTTGTTGTTTTGCGTGGCACGATCACAGCGCAGACCTACATTGATATTTTAAACACCTTATTGCTTCCCACTGTTGAAGAGCAATCGGGGATGGCGATTGCATCTTTCAACACGATCGAGCACCTGTTCGTACTGCACGGGCTGTGGCGGAGTGGCTACACGACAGTAACATCCCTGTAATGGAGTGGCCTGCACAGAGTTCTGAATTGAATCCTATAGAACACCTTTGGGAAGTTTTGGAACGTCGACTTCGTGCCAGGCCTCACCGACCTACATCGATACCTCTCCTCATTTCCGCACTCCGTGAAGAATGGGCTGCCATTCTCCAAGAAACCTTCCAGCACCTTACTGAAAGTATGCCTGCGAGAGTGAACGCTGTCATCAAGGCTAAGGGTGGGCCAGCACCATATTGACTTCCAGCATTACCGATGGAGGGCGCCACGAACTTGTACGTCATTTTCAAGCAGGTGTCCGGATACTTTTGATCACATAGTGGAGGTAGCAAGGCGCGAGATGTCCCCTGCCGTTGCTTAACTATAACTCTAAACTACACTTTACATGAAAAAATGCTCGTTCTTTCTGATTTTTTTAAAAAATTGCTCTAACGATTTGTGTTAAAGTACCATATGTTTAATATATTTTCATGACAAATAAAATGTATATCTTGACTTTCATGGGAATAGCCTGTGCAGTCTTCTTCATTGTGATTGACTAAATATCGCCGTACAAAAAATGTATATATCGTTAAAGCGCACAATTTATGTCAAATAAAACTTTTTGTAATGTCAACCATTTCCGAGATATTCTTTGTTATTGGTTTGAATGTTGAAATGCTTCATACTTTTTGCTTTCTCTGATACGTATAATACAACAGGGGAAGTATTGCATTTCAGCGAAAAATACGTGTTTTGAGGCTCCCTGAATAAAAAGGGATTTTTAGAAAAAGGCCCGCACCTGTGTGTCTATGTGCCTGTGAACAGCATAATTCAAAAACGAAATTTCGGATAAATACCCAACTTGGTATTTAGGTTCAGTAACAAGGATGCGACAAGAAGATTTTCGATAACCCCCCCCCCAGACTATGTTTTGCGTGGGAAAAGTTTCGAAACTTTTAATTTTCTAAAAAATCGCTCTTAGCGGTTTTGGTTATAATGCCATGTATTTAAAGATACTTACATTACAAATATCCTGAATTTTCTGGGAATAGCCTTAATGCGTTAAGTGATACGAAAACGTACTAAAAAAATCTGATGTGTTACACTCACATGACTTTCTCTACTCTTGAACAAACTATTTTTACAAACGAATTCCCATTTGAGATAAAGTATAAGCACTGGAAAATTCAAGGAAATAACAAGGAATGTCTGGGAGAGGGTTCACTTATATATATAAAAGCATGTAACAAATTGTAGGTTTTAACGAGATCTAAAAAATTTTTGTGTAGAAATATTATGTCTATCTCTTTTATGGTTTACCAGTGATGCAAAAGTCATTCAGAATGAAGAGGACTTTGGCGGAGATTTCCTGAAAATTCAAGATATACATTTCATCTGCCATGAAAATATCTTAAACATATGATCTTTTAATCAAACTGTTTAGATCCATTTTTTAGAAAATCAAATTTTTGAAAATTGTTCCATGTAAAGTGTAGTCTGGTATGTGAGGATTTTCTTGAAAATCTTCATGTCGTATGTTTGAAAGATACTGAACCTAAATACCAAGATTGGTATTTATCCAGTTTTCGTTTTTGAGTTATGCTGCTCAGACACACACACGCCTTTTTCTAAAAGGGCTTTTTTATTAAGGACACCTTAAAACATGTATTTCCTGTGAAATTTCGGTATCGAATTTTTATGTGAAATACAATACTTCCCCTACTTAC
Organism: Deroplatys truncata; assembly: GCA_030765065.1. Classification (NCBI taxonomy): domain Eukaryota; kingdom Metazoa; phylum Arthropoda; class Insecta; order Mantodea; family Mantidae; genus Deroplatys; species Deroplatys truncata. The sequence continues at coordinate 63,938,049 of CM060989.1, read as the reverse complement.
TATACGTAGTAGAGAAAGTAAAAATTAAATTGACCCTAAAATGACCATCATAATGCCCTCCATACAAACCACAACTAATGACATTTACTTTCTCCCATAATATCAAGCAACGTTTATTCATGACATTTCTTTCTACAACGCTTAGTTTTGGAGATATTGTACAGTCTCAACTTAAATGATCCACCCTGTATACGGTGATTAGTTATTACCACCTGAGGGAGTAGGTTATTTGAGTTCAAAATATACCCTTCTATTACCAACTTTTGAGATAAAGTTAAACAAACGTGCATAAGCATAAGTTTTTAGAAAAACATTTACTTTTATTTAGGAAATTGTTTTATTATAGAAGTATATTTAGGAAGGTATATTTACAGTTATTTCATAATAATTAGTTTTCAGTTCTCATTTTAGGTCGAAACGTGCTTTAAAGTAGATACTTCTACACTACGAATAAATGGAGTAGGTTATTTGGTACAAAATCAAACCTTTAAATGTCTTCCTTATTAATGAATTTTGTGAAGAAGTTGAACAAAAGTTTATAAGTATTCAGAAAAGCATTTTTACTCTGTCTACTTCTTGCCTATGGAAATTCGATGCCGAAAGTTCATCGGAAGTACACGTTTTGAGACTTAATAATGAATAAATAAGCATTTTTAGAGAAATGTCAGTGTGTGTGAACACTTCAAAAACGAAAAGTCAGCTTCCAAGGGTGCTAAACTAAGTTTTTCAAGGACACTCCTCCTCCTCAAACTGCCCTTTTCTTGGGAAATGTTTCGTTATGTTTGACTTTCTCAAAATGCCTCTTAAATATTTTAATTAAAACATCCTCATTTGGCATGACAAATAAAATGTGTATCTTGAATGTTCTGCTTAGAATCTGTGAAAACATTCTTCATTCTAAATGACTATCGTTTAATTGGTATGTAAACCGTAAAAGAGAAAGAGAGAGAGAGAGAGAGAGAGAGAGAGAGAGAGAGACAAAATCTTACTACACAAAGAATGTAGATCTCGTTAAACCACACAATGTATGCCACATAACATTTTCTGTGCGTTAACCATTTCTGAGATATTCCTTGTTATTGGTTTGAATTTTTAAATATATATACTTTCTTCAAACGATAAGTCGCTATTCGTTTTTTCTCGCGGTTATGCAAAGAGAACGTTATTTCAAATCCACCGCATTTAAAAGATTTGACTGTCGCTTCATTCTGCTCTATTCCCCTTGTACCTACAACGAAATGTAATAAAATTTCTGCAAATTTCTCGGTTAAAATGAAGGAGATAGAAAAATTAAGTGTTTGTAAGAATAGTTCGAAGATGTTTGGTAGAGAAAGTCATGTGAATGTATATATTAACTTTATAGACAATCATTCTATATACTGGTGTGCTTTAAGGGTAAATCTCGTGCCTAAATGTAGGAATCTGAAAACAAATTCCAACGCAGCTTCAACTGTAATTTTCGTGTTTTCTAATTGTATTTATCACTTTCGTATTATTAGCTGTCTATTCATAAGTAAATTGCAAGCAGAACTCCACTTAAACAATTGCCTAACAACCAACGAAACAATGACCGCTGCTGACTACATATTCAAAGGCTGTGGAATCTATCTCTTTGAATACAAATCCATGTTCTCTCGTCTTTAACGTCAGAAGTTCGGGAGACTAAAGTAAAAGTGCGAGAGAATGAATCAAAAATTTTATTCTCTTTAAAACCTAAATACAGTAGGGACTTTTGGGCAACTGTATTAAACATCTTGTATGAAACACGTGCAAGATTAGTGTTTACGTTCTTAAAACTGAAATTTGTTTAATTTTCAGGAGGAGTTGTATTGTAGTTCGATTGTTGGGGAGCCAAACTTGAAGTAGTAGCAACCGCACGTATGGTAAAAAGTTTCCGGTAGCCTTCGTCCCAAATTTAAAAATATTAACTTTGTAATTTGACTGTTTCTTTAAATATTATATATTTATCTTTGACTCGGCTGCGTCAGTATTATTGTTAGAGACATGGATTTCTTTGCAGGGAGTAGTGCGGCTAAGAATGTAGGCTTACACAGATTATAATTTGTACTTCACTCCATTTATTAATTCTTGACACAATTTAAATAACACTTCTCTGATGTAGAGAGCTGTGAGATTATTTTATTAATTACTTGCACTTTTTAACACTAAACTATTTTCGTCTCACACGAATACGTATTAAATTTCTCGAGGACGCATCTCGCGCCCGGTCAGGAACACTGTCTACAACCAACAGTCCAGTTTTGAGCGCTGTCTACAAGCAACTGACTTCTAAATTTGTAAATTTTGTTATATTTCAGTTTCTTATTTGCTAATCCTAGTCCAATAGAATACTTTCATTTAACTTAACCTTTCTTTCTGGTTGTTGTTTGGCTAGTTTATAAACTGTCTCAAAATTTACATTATTGTTGCTCCAATAATGACTAGTAGCATTATTAAACTTTCTTACTCATTGCCTCATTGTTACCTCATTGTTAGCAACCTTTAACCTAATATTCTCACAGCTCCTACATTATTAAATTACGTAATACATTCACATAACATTGTTGAACATGTATACAATAATATAAACATATACAATGACTATTACATACATTTTACAAATTATTACATACACATATTGCTTTAAGGCGGGCTGTTATTGAATTTATATATTATATAATTAGACTGAAATCATTTAAGTGTTAAAAATACTGCTGAATCAAGAGACATCGCCTCTTTCTTGTCCCATATATCTGATTAGGTTTGGTAGGTCTGAGACGCAAGCCCAATTTAAGTCAAATGAGGTGGCAAAACGAAACGTCCCAGTAGATGATCACCAAGGATTTCAGCCCAGATGTTTACGGAATACTTTTGTTGGTGATGTCTAACAAACACTGCATGAGAGTTCTCAACAGCCAAGAGGTATTGGTCTCGTCTGAAGCAGGCCTTATCAGTAAACAAGACGTGTGCTGGAAATGTAAGATCTGCAGTATTATATAATATGTAAATTTAATAACAGCCCACCTTGAAGCAATATGTGTTTGTAATAATTTGTAAAATGTATGTAACAGTCATTGCATATGCTTATATTATTGTATCCATGTGTAGTAATGTTATGTGGATATATTACGTAATTTAAAAATGAGGAGCTGTGAGAATAATAAGTTAAAGGTTGCTAACAATGAGGTAACCGTGAGGCAATAATGAGTTTGAGAGTTTAAATGTTACTTGTGATTCTTGGAAGCATTAATGTAATTTTAATGACAGTTTATAAAAATATAGCGAATCAACAACCAGGAAAAGCTTTAGTTAAATGCAGGTATTCTATTGGAGTAAAAATAGCCAATCAGAGACTTGAAATACACAAATTTACAAGTTTAGACGGTTGAAATGGTGCCACTATTCTCTGTGCGGATATTGCGCACCAAACTCCGATTTTAACCGGGTGCAAAGGTGCTTCATGAATAACATATGGATTTTCGCTGGCCCAATAGCCTGAGTTATTTGAGTTCACATAACCGGATAAATTGAACCATGTGATGGACAATATGGCAGGATTTTTCACAATTAACGCCTGAAATCAACGACAATAATTCAGTCCTCTATCCTTACCTGGTTCCTGTAACTGATGGACAACCGTAATCCTATACGGCTTTAGGCCTGCACTTTTCACAGCTCTCTGACACATTGAGTAGCTGTACCCTGTCTCCCGCGACAAACAATGATTTTTTGGGTGACTGATCCAGTCGTGCTCTTACGTCAACAACAACCGTGGGAAGCCTAGATGAACGTGTTTTGCCTTTTTCACTCACCAAAGATCCAGTTGTTTCCAATTTGTTTACCAGTCCCAGTATTGTTTGTTTGGGGAGGGTTCCGAACACCAAATTCCTTCTGGTATGCCCTTTGAGTAGCTGTAATTGAATTCGTACTCCAGTATTGCTTTACAAGGAAGAGTCGTTCATTTAATGTGTACTCCATTTTCACGTTGACTAGAACAAAATCTCAAAAACAGTTGCCGACAATAAAATTAAGAATTAGAATAAAACACGACCATCGTCGCATCTGGTCACAGGTAATCGAAACTCTAGAATATTCTGCTTCATGTGGTGCTAAAATTGTGGCATTGAGTGAATTTTGAACAGAATAATTAAAGAAAGAAATGTGTCAATTCCTCATAAATCATCCTGTATTATCAAAATCGGTGGAGTGTGTTTTGAGATTACGCTACACACAAACCAAAGCAAATTTTCTCTCCTTGTAATATCTATACATATAATATAAAAGATTTTTAAACCCTTATAAACCTTGATACTTCGCTTGTGTGTCACATTGCTAGAATTATGAAAACAGTTGGCAGCAAACTTGCGTTACAGTTGCCCGATTTTCATCCAAATGTAGTTTTGTGTCAGTTATAACAATGATGTGTGCGTGAGGGCGCGCTTTCCGTATGCTATAAGTACAATTTACAGTTTAGCGGGACTAGGAACATGCAGCCATTACTTTGAATGACCTTGCGGTTGGGTCTGAATAGCTTGGAAAATGCTGCTAACGTTTATGTGACTAAAGTAAAAAACGCAACGTGGAAACAACTCCAATTTATTAAGCGGTAATTTTTAAAACGTGTTTGTCTCTGGGTTGATTCAGCGCAGAGTTTTTCATGTCCTAAAGCATATGCCGTTAATGAAATTCGTAGACGTATGCGAGATTTGCTTTAACTTAAATAAGAGACATAAAAGATAAAAACGCATAAACATTTTTATAACGAGTTTCAGGGAGAAATAGTACAGGTTTTACGATAATGTATAGTGCTTGTTACGCGAGACTTGTGGTCGTATTGTTTACTTTCATCAGAGCGCTACATTTACCCCCCCCCCAAAAAAAAACTTGCGTTTTCTGTTTAATCGCACATATGTCGTTCATTCAAAAAAACTTTTCTATTAAACCGCATTCAGAATTAAAATTTAGCGTAAGAATAACGTAAACGTAAAAGCTAGATCCTATGTATTGTAATGGAATCATTCTCAATAAATAACGTAAACACAAAAATAAATAGCGGGACGATACCGATACTGATTTTTGAGCACCGATAATCAATACTCACTTTGTAAAAAACTGTAAAGGCGACAGCCTTTTTTTATTGGGGCCGAACGTAAATATGTAAATTCAATAACAGCCCGCCTTAAAGCAATATGTGTATGTAACAATATATAAAAAGTGTATATTACAATCATTGATATGTTTATATTATTGTATCCATGTGTAATAATGTTATGTGTATATATTACGTAATTTAATAATGTAAGAGCTGTGAAAACAATAAGTTAAAAGTTGCTAACAATGAGGTAACCTTGAGGCGATAATAAAATTGAAATTTTAAATGCTACTAGTCATTATTGGAGTAATAATAATGTAAATTTTGAGACAGTTTAAAAATAGCCAATCAACAACCAGAAAAAGCTTTAGTTAAATGAAGGTATTCTATTGGAGTAGAATTAGCCAATCAGAGACTTGAAATACAGAAATTTACAAGTTTAGACGGCTGAAATCAGTTCAGTTGCCTGCAGACAGTCATTGTAACCGGATGCAAGATGCGTCCTCGAGAGATTTAATATATATTCGTGTGAGACGAAAAATAGTTTTCGTGTTAAAAAGTTCAATTAATTAATAAAAAGAATCTCCAGCTCTCTATATCAGTGAAGTGTTATTTAAATCGTATCAAGTATTAATAAAAGGAGTGAAGTAAAGTTATAATATGTGTAAGCCTACACTCTTGTCACACCACAACCCTGCTAAGAGAAACGTGTCTCTAACAATATTACTTTCTCATTATTATTTATTATTGTCGCTTCAACATTAAAGTTATAACGCGACTACAATAAATGACAATATTTTGAAGCATATTACAACTTTGATTATATAAAATTATACAATTTTATTTCTTTTAAAAACTTTACTATGTTATGACAAATGTTTGGATCACTCAAGGCCACCGAGAGGTTAGCAGGAATACTACACTGAAGCCGATGAACGTCGTAGATAGGGGACACTGCAACTACAGGGTGAATCACCTAAAACTTGCACCGCAAATATTTCGGAAATGGAAAGTGCTATTGATGTGCAGTTTTCACAGCATTGATTGGTAGTCAGGGGCTCGTACATTTAGCCTATAAACAGTTATTAATAATACTGAGAAATCCACTTTTTTAAATGGAACAATGCCTAGTTACATCAATAGAATAAAGGTAGGGTAAATTAGATGGTCAATGGTCATTGTTGCAGGATTCTAGTGCAAGTGGTTTACGGGAAATCGTATTTTGAAAAGTTTCCATCCCGACAATTGTTTGTCCCATTCAACCTGCTTAGTTGCTAGGTATGATGTTGTTATGTTTGTTTGCATTGTGTTTTCTGTTCATTGATTGCATTGCTACTTTCTGGTCAGTTAGTTTGACAGTTCAAGCAGTAAGTCGTGAGTGGAAGATGGGTTTACTAATGCAGAAAAAGCCGACATGCTCATGGTGTATGGGGAGTGTAGGAAGAATGCAGTTCGTTCCTGAATGGTGTATGCGGAAACGTATCCCAATAGACGTCAACCATCTCGGCAATTATTTATCAACCTCTTCAACCAATTACGTGAAAGTGGTACTGTAACACCTAGAAAACGTAACAGAAACAAACAAATGACTGGAGAAGAGGCAGAAATTAATGTTTTGGCTGCCGTTGCGGTAGATCCGCAAATTAGTTCCCGCACAATTGCACGTGGGAGTGGCATAACTCAGGCAAGTGTACTGCGCATTCTCCATCGACATAGGTTCCATCCCTATCTCTCTCCATCAAGAGGTGCATGGAAACGATTTTGTTAACTTTTGTACATGGGCATTAAGACATGATACTCCAGATTCATCATGTACCTTGTTTAGTGATGAGGCAACATTTACTAATCATGGCCAGGTAAACCGCAGAAACATGAATTATTGTTCTGTTGACAATCCCCGTTGGCTTCATCTGGTGGAACGTCAGCGTCCATGGAATTTAAACGTGTGGTGTGGGATAGTGAACCATCAGTTCATAGGCCCTTTGTTCATAGAAGGAACAATGAACTTGCACAAGTATCCCAGCCTCCTGACAGACCATATGCCACAGATGCTAGAAGACTAGGAGGAACCTGTGGTACCAACACCAGCCCATAGTGCACGAAGTACTATAGCTTGTCTTAACGGATTATTTCCAAGTCCTTGGATTGGACGAAGAGGACCTGTACCTTGACCGGCCCGTTCACCGGATCTGACTCCTTTAGACTTTTTTTCTGTGTGGAAGGTTGAAAGACACTGTCTACAAGGATGTACCAACTACACCAGATGATATGAACCGACGTATTACTGCTGCCTGCTCTGAAATTTCCGCTGAAATGATAGAACCTGTGCAGCAGTTTTTCCATAGCAGACTGGAAGCGTGTGTTGAAGCAACCGGTGGTCATTTTGAACACAACCTTTGAAGGGATATGTTCTCTTTACTTGTAAGAATCCACAGAAATATTGTAATTCCCTTTTGTTTTTCTTTAGTTTGTGCTACCACATGTTGTACAAGTGTCGGTGCGTAAGAGTTTCAAAATAAGATTTCTAGTAAACCATTTGCACTAGAATCTTGTAACAAACGCCGCTGACACTGTAATTTACCCTAGCTTTATTCTGTTGATGTAACTAGGCATTGTTCCATTTAAAAAATTGTTTGTTTGCCCAAAAACTACACTTTCTCAGTATTATTAAAATCTGTTTATGGGCTAAATGTATGAGCCCCTGACTACCAATCAATGCTGTGAAAACTGTCCATCAATAGCAGTTTCCATTTCCGAAATATTTGCGGTGCAAGCTTTAGGGTGATTCATCCTGTATATGCTGAACTGTGAGAATGGAGTGACAGTAGGCTGACGATATGAATGTGTAATTGCAGTAGGTTTGTTCCAACACACGGTTCTGAACGGGTTCGGAACTAATCCCAACACATGCTAATGCACATGCTCCAGTCCGGTACGCTCACAGAACTAATTCGGAATTTTGTGTGGTTGGAACACTACTTGAACCGTTCGCGTTCTGTCACGGCCTTCTTCGTTGCACGGTCAATCAGAAGACGATCAAATATCTACGTTTACAGCGTTGATGAATGAAATCAAACTCCGCCGATGTACGTATGTGTATATATGTTCATCGTAAGCGTTTCTTTCATACTGATTCCAGTCCTAATATTCGAGCAAAAATAAATCGCGTTCGTTTATCGGCTTAAAGCCATTGATACTGAGTTATTGCGAATAACAATTGTAATTTATAGATATTATATTTAAACCAGAACCCGGAAAAAGTAATTTAACACAATTCCAATTTAACATTAGGTTTCCTGCTACAGAAGCTTCTAAACACAATGTTTAATTTAAAACTCCAATACTCTGAGACAATGACACCCCACATAAATTCTATTCCGAACGTAATTCAAATAATACAAAATTACATGTACCAATGTATGCTTATGATCAGGGTTAGGATTTTTAGTTGCAAATTTCAGATGAAAAAAGGAAGGGAAAAGGTGCTCAAATAAGGTGAAAAAGGCACAATAAGGTGCTGGTTTATTTAAGGGGATGCACAACTGAAATGGCTATTTTCTAAACTATGTATTCAATTGGGCTGAAATTTTTATTTCTTTATATATAATTGTTTTGTGAATTATAGCCCAGTCTTAATAATTCTCGGAACTGCGCGGTTGAGGTTATTGTCGTCTCTGCCTGCCCAGGCTTCGTCTCCACGTAAACAGATGACGTCTCTCACAGCAACAAACTCACATTCACGAACAGCAGGCTACTGATTCTGGTGGAATAGAATCACTCATTATCAATTGCATTATTGCGGGCTACTTTATAGCAGTAAAGTGAGAGAAAGAGGTTATCGTCGAACACACAATTATTTTCCATTGTTGCGGGTGTGCTTTCAATTCCCGCGCGGCGTTTACTGAAAGAGGTAGACTTACTATTCGCACGTACACAGCAAGCTGAGGAGACGTTAATTGAAAGTTAAAGAATAAATTGGAATGAAACTTAAAAGAAAAAGGGGATTATGGGCATGGTTGGGGGGAAATGGTATAAAGGTGCCAAAAAGGGGTAAAGGTCCCAAAATAACGGAATAACGTTTAAATGGAAATAATCCTCTTCTTCGGAAGTCGATGCATCATTAAAAAGATCACTGTCACCTTCTAAATCACTCATTATTGTTATCTTTGAACGCTGTTTTGCTACCTGGCTTTGATAGACGTTTGTTCTTTTCCTCAAGTATGTCGCCATACTACTCAACAGCGAGCAACTGCTTACCAAACACCTTTGCTATTCCGTATTGAGAAATAAACACGAATGGAGGAATAAATTACATATTCAAATTTATTTTCTACTGAATACAGAGAGTATGTCACTTTTTCAATTCTCTCTGTCGGGTTTGTTCCAAGCGATTAGAATCGATTCTGAATTAACTGAGTATGCGCTGTAGACCATATAATCTGCGCATGTCTGGAATTTTCAGTTCCTACTCTTCATCCCGAACCGATTTCACTCGTTCCGAACTAGTTCCCAAATACGTTGGAACAGCAAACTGGAAATTCATAATTGGTTCTGAACTGATTCTCTGTCGTGTTGGAACGCCACTTAGCTACTGCGCACACTCAGATAATTCGGAATCGATTCTGAATCGTGTTGGAACAAACCTAGTATGTCCGATACGCAGCCTGGTGACAAGTACCTGGTCACGACGAATTAGATGTTTTATTGGGTAACTGAAACTAGGATTGGAGCTTAAGGCGACTAGTTTGCTATTGGATGTGGAACTCCAGTGTAGCTTCCATTTCTTACATATTTCATACTTTAGGAAATTTTGGAAGTCGTGACCTTGAGGTCGGCCAGGCTTGGAGAGTGGCATGTTGCTTCTTTAGCTTTTTCATTCCAGATATGCCCATGACAGCGTCACACGTTTATTGCTGGCTTTTATCTCATTATACAGCTGTAACATGTTTTACACTAAAGAGTTTCTGGGTTACTTCTATTGAAGAGCTAGAATTGCGCTCGTGGAGTCAGTGAAGATGATTAACAACGTTGTTCAGCTGTCATTATGTATTCCAGGGCAAATATTATGGCAAAAAGTTCACAGGAGAATATAGAGAGGTAATTCGGAAGGCTGTTTCAGGATTTACCATAGCACAAACACTACTCCCATTCATGTTAGTTCCATCAGTGTATATAGGTATGAAGTTTTGGTGCATGCCACAAATTTCGTTAAACATTCGCTGCTAATGGATAATATCTGTGTCCATTTTGTTGTATTTGGCTAGAGTGATGATCATAGGCGGGGGTTTCCAAGAGGTATTGCTGAACATTTGAGTTTTATCATAGTAGGAAAATTATGTTCTTATTTGTAGTTTACTCTGTATAAAAGCATGTAAACAATTTTGCATCGTAACTAATCCCAAAATAGTTCCTGTTTCACATTCTGCGATCGGCACAATTTTTACTTTCTCTACCACGTTTAGTAAGTAGGAGAAGTATTGTATTCCACCCAAAAATTCGATACCGAGATTTCACCGGAAATACGTGTTTTGAGACCCCTGAATAAAAAAAGCATTTTTGGAAACATGTCCGTGTGTGTGTCTGTGAACAGCATAACTTAGAAACGAACAGATAAACACCAAACTTGGTATTTAGGTTCAGTATCTTACAGAGATGCAACACGAAGGTTTTCAAGAAAATCTTCCCACCCCATATTATCCTTTACATAGAACATTTTTCGAAAATTTTTATTTTCTCAAAAATGGCTCTAACGATTTTGATTAAAATATCATATATTTAAGATACTTTCATGACAATTGAAATGTTTATCTCGAATTTTCTGGGAATGTCTCCAAAAGTATTCTTCATTGTGAACGACTTTTGCATAACTGGTAAACCATAAGAGATAGACAAAATTTTACTACACAAAAAATGTAGATCGCGTTAAAATACACAATTTATTTCATATACAATTTTGTTGTTGTGTGAACCACTTTCGAGATATTGCTTGTTATTCCCTTAAATTTTCCAATACTTATACTTTTCTCAAATGCGAATTTGTTTGTAAAAATAGTTTGTACAAGAGTAGAGAAAGTCATGTGAGTGTTATACATAAGATTTTTTTTTATATTTCTAATGCCACAGGTTACATATACCGCGTTGCTAGTGAAGGCCAATAATAATAATTTCTTTGCTTCCCTTTTTATGTAACTATATTCGGTGATGAAAACTTTCTTTTAAAAAAAATTCTATCCATATACGCACAATTTCGTTGACGTTCCTGATATGAGCGTCGTTGGTAGGGCGTCCTGAACGAGGGTCATCTTTAACTTCCATCCGGCAATTTTTAAACCATGTGAACCATTCGTAATACTGAGTACGGCTTAAGAACTCATCACCTTAGGCTTCCTGGATCATTTGGTGTGTCTCTGTAAAGGTTTTCTTGAGTTTAACGCGGAATTTAATGCAGACGCGTTGCTCTTCTAACTCTGCCATCTCGAAATTCGCAAACTATACGACACAACGTTCTACTCAATACAGCACTGAACAATAACTAACAAACATAGAATATTGTAATTTCCGGCAGTTACACATTAAACACAGGCGTGTGTAGGATGCCAACAGCATTTCGCTCCAACACCCCCATTGACACGAAATTACAGATGTTCCGGAATTTTTTGAACAGACCTCGTACTAGCTATTCCTATTTTTTCTGCATTCTTGAAAATGTAAACTATATACACTGCCGTTTGTGAAACTTGCAGCACCAAGAAAGAATTTCCTGAATAATTTCAAACTTGGTAGAAGTGTAGAAGAGTGTGCAAGCAATAAGTGATTAGGTTTGCAGAGAGATAGGGTGCACGTAGGCCGAACCCTCTCGTGTCGGTCAGTGTTGCGCCCAGTGTAGTCAGTGTAGGGCTGTCAAACAAGGTGGAAGCAATAACGCGAGTGCCAGTATGCCTCGTCGACGTCAAAGGTAGCCGCATGTGAGTGAGTTCGAACGGGGCAGAACGATTGGTGACATTTCGGCTTGTACAGGGCTTGCTGCTACGACAGTGGTGCGTGTGTGGAAGCAGTGGATAGATGAAGGTCGTACGCAGCGAAGAGCGGGTACTGGACCACAGCACGGGATGACCGTCATCTTGTCCGCATGGCCATAACGGACCGTACAGCTTCATCCACAGTGTTGGCTCGATGCTGGAGCACTGCAACAAGTATGAACTTGTCTACATCAACGGTTTGTCGCCGTCTGCTGCAGGTTGAACTGGTTGCATGCATGCCATTACGTCGGCTTCCATTGTCCAGAAACCACAAGCTCCTCCGACTGCAATGGACACGTGAACATGTCACTGGGGTGCTGAGTGGCAAAATGTAGTCTTTTCGGACGAGTTCCGCTTCAATGTGTCCTACAGTGATGCCCGCATACGTGTCCGGCGGTACCGTGGTGAGCGCAACCTGGAGGGCTGCATTGTTGAGCAGCATAGCGGACAAACACCCGATCTCGCCTCCTACAAATTGAGGGCACTTTGAACAGCAACCGGTACCTAACGGCGGTTGTAGAGCCTGAGGTACTGCCCTGCTTCAGGCATCTCCACAGGCCACATTTCAACAGCACAATGCCCGGCCACATATTGCGAGCATTGTAGTTACAAGCCTTCTTCGAGGAGCGATGGGTACCATTGCTTCCGTGGCCTGCACTTTCGACTGACATGTCGCCCATCGAACATGTCTGGGATATGGTTGGTGCGTCACGGTCCTCCAGTAACCAGTGTCACGGATTTGTGGGCTCGAATACAAACTGCGTGGGGGGAAATCCCTCACGAACTTATTCAGAACCTTTTTGATTCAATGCCACGGCGTATAGCAGCTCTAATTGCAGCGCATAGAGGTCACACCAAATACTGAATATTAGGGCTCAAAGATCATGTGTAGATTTGAAAAGTTTATCATTTGTTACTTGTCATGTACCTACCTGTAGTAGTAAATACATGCGTTTCGGCGGCGCCGTGGCCGAGCGGTTGGACCGCTCGCCTCTCACGAGGCGGCCCGTGTTCAATCCCATGTTCATTAGCAGGTCTAACAAAAGTGTTACATATCATATATTCATTTTTGTAAGAAATGGGGTTTAAGAATAAATTTTAAAAAATCAAAGATAATGGTATTTAAAAAGGGCTATAAATTGAATTAAGGAGGAAAAGTGGTTTGTGGAAGGGGAAGAGTTGCAAATAGTAAACAAGTTTGATTATTTGGGAGTGAGAATAAGAAGTGATGGGACATGGAAAGATCACAAGATAAGTGTCTTAGCTAAGGGAAGATTAGCAATGACTGCCATAAGAATATGCTTACAGAAAATACCAGATATGCAAATTAAATGGTTGGAAAGGGTTTACAAAGCTGTAGTTGAAGCAAAAATGGTCTATGGATCAGAGATTTGGGGAGGTGACAAAGGATGGGAGATTATTGATAAAGTACATAGATCGTTCTGTAAATGTATGTTAGGTTTATCTATTTCATCACTTAAAGGAGCAGCAATGTTGGAGTTGGGAAGAGTAGGTAGTAAGTGCATGATGGTAGAAAGGATACTTAAATATTGGCATAGAGTGAAATCATTGGACGAGCATAATATCTTGAGGCAATGTTTAATAATACAAGAAAAATCCAGTGCTGGAATGAACAGGAAATAGGAATGGGTATCTTATGGGAGGAGAGAGAGTGGTTAGTTAAAGCTTTCTGGAAGGAAGTGAAGAACAGAGTGCAAGATATAGAGAAACAAGTGTTATTTCAAAGTCTAGAAGGAAAGAAAAGTTTGGAACTATATAAACAATTAAAGGTTGACTGAGGAAGGGAGAAGTATGTGGATGTAGGTAATAGGTTATGATAGAAGGGTGGGCCTGGTCCAGATTAAGTGCACATAGGCTAAGGGAAGATAGGAAGGGAGCGAATTTGAATAGGTGTCCTCTTTGTGGAGAGGTAGATAATGATTTGCATTATATAATTGAATGTGAAGAAACTAAGTTGTGGAAAGATCAGGTTTTACCTAAAGAATGGAAGAATGTTAACAAAGAAGTATTAAAAGTTAGGATAATGAAAATACAAAAGTAGAGGGATATAAAAAGAATAGGAGAATATATGGGGAGAGTAAGAGAAAAATGGTTTAGAACAATAAAGCAATATGAATTTGTTATGGCCCACCATGCATAAATAACAACGGTGTTAAAATGCATGGTAGGCTAAAGAAAAAATAGCAAGTCAAAGTAATGTATTAAAAATTGTAAGATTTTTGTATAGCATTGTGGAAATAAATAAATACATACATATAGGTAAAGAAAACAAAGCATAGTCAGAATTTAGAGTCTAAGGCTGTCCTCTGCGCAAGACTGAGTAAGTTAAGTCCAGATTTACCTGTGGTTTCACTGAGGGGTTGTGAACCGGAGCCTCCCAAGCAGAGGCATTTACCCATCACGACAGGAGGGAGAAAACAAATGAATCGCGTTGCTAAGCAACCAGCAAACCATCCAATAGGTACAGTAGGTAGGTACATTGCGATGAACAGGGCAGCTTTCACTGCATAGCAAACAGTAATGTACTCGTACTAGGCTCCTCCGTTTAATAGTAGATATACTATTCAGGATATGACCTTAGGGACCTTGCTAAACTTCTAGCGAACGCACGTATTGTGGATTTAAGATACGTTTAGAATGATCAATATATTCTCCACAAAAAAGCATAGTTAAAATTATAAGAAGTTTCAATATTATCGGAAAATTTATTAGCGTTTCAAAAACACGGAGCGGGATGCCTCAGGCGGTAAGTCTATGGCCCGCATTCGGGAGTCCCGGGTTCATATCCCGTGGGCCAATCAATCTGACTGAGGTTTTTTCTGGTTTCCTTCCTCTGCTAAGGTAAATACCGGGTTGGATATTTAATACGAGGGGCACTATTTACATTTTGAGCCTTGGCAACCCTGAATGTTGTAGGTGCCATATGACGTTTTCAATGGAAGGTTTGACATTTTTTACCATAATCTGCTTCAAACATTTTGTCAACAGAGCGTCATTTCTTTAGTTTACACTAACATGAAAATTGTAACATGGAATTAACTCGTGAAAATGTTCGTGCAATGATTTATTACGACTTTCGACGTGGATTATCAAGACAACATCGATCAACTAACTTCCACATTTGGCGACGAAACTCCACCCTTTGCCATTGTGAAACGCTGGTATAACGAATTTAATCGTGGCCGCCGTTTGCTCAATGATGAAGTTCGTGAACGTCGTCCAAAATCAGTTGTTGTGTCAGAAAATATTGATGCTGTGCAAAAACTAATAATGAAAGATCGTCATGCGACATATTGTGAGATTGAGGCAACCCTAGGCATTAGTTCTACCAGCATATATAAGATATTGTATGATTATTTAGCCGTGAAAAAGATTTGCTCTCGTTGGATCCCACATAATTTGACGCAATCTCGAAAAGATGCTCGTGTCGATTGGTGTACAGAATTGCTCAAGAAATACAATAGCGGTGTCTCAAAAGACGTATATAAGATTGTAACAGGTGACGAATCATGGATCTATGCGTATGAGCCGGAACGTAAACAGCAGTCGATTGTATGGGTGTTTCAAGATGAAGGAAATCCAACAAAAGTTGTTCGCACTCGAAGCACTTCGTAGCAAATGGTCGCCTGCTTTTTCAGCAAAACTGGCCATGTGGCAACAGTGCCTTTAGAGGAACGTAAAACGGTCAATGCCGAATGGTACACAACCATTTGTTTGCCGGAAGTCTTCGGTGAAGTAAGGAAAACCAACAAGAACCGTAGGATCGTTCTTCAACAAGACAATGCGAGCGCACACACATCTCGTCTAACAACAGAGTATTTCAAGGCTCAAAAAATCGCATTGATGAGTCATCCGCCATACAGTCTTGATTTGGCACCCAATGACTTCTTTTTGTTCCCGAACATCAGAATAAATTGCGTGGACAACGATTTTCGTTGGCAGAAGAAGCCGTTGATGCCTTCAAAAACAATGTTTTGGAGGTGTCTTAAGAAGACTGGAATAAATGCTTTGACAAATGGTTCAAACGGATGCAAAAGTGTATTGATCATAAAGAAGAATATTTTGAACAACAATAAAGCAGTTTTGAATCAGAACTTTGTTTTAATTATTAGGCCTCAAAACGTAAATAGTGCCCCTCGTACCACGACCCGAAGTTCCACCTTTAGTCTAAAACAATATTAAAAATGAAAAATAGGTGTTAAAAGCGAATGCTGTGCTAACTGTCCGCATTTCTATATGAAAGCACCAGTTAGACTGGACGGCACCCTAATGCCATCTGCACGGCACGTAGCAGAAGATCCAGCTGCTATGCACTAGGGTCTTTGTGCACACGGCAAAGCAAAATGGTATGGTTACAGCGATGAGACCTAGAAGCCTAACTGTCCACCACACCTCGATCTAAGAGTTATCCACTAACAGATCCGTTGCGACATGACTCTGTAGTTACAGCGATGTAAAATAAATAGAGTAATAAAAACCAAAATCGCTAGTAAGTCAGATCACGAGCGAGTTACAACTTTTGTGTTTTATTACTTTCTGTACCAGATACATATTAGGTACAGAAAGTATTGCATTCCGCCCAAAAATTAGATATCGAGACTTCACCGGAAATACACGTTTTGAGGCCCCTGAATCCAAAAGAAGCAGTTCTTGGAAAATGCATGTGTGTGTGTGTGTGTCTCTGAACAGAAATGTCAAAAAGAAATGTCAGATAAACACTAAGCATAGTATTTAAGTTCAATACTTGAAAGAGTGATACGAAGATTTTCAATAAAATCCCCCCTCAAACAATGGAACATTTTTCGAATTTCTTGATTTTCTGAAAAATGGCTCAAACAATTTTTATTAAAATACCATATATTAAAGATACTTACGTGACAAATAAAATGCTTTATCTTGAATTTTCCAGAAATAGCCTGTGTAGTCTTCTTCATTCGGAAGGAATTTGGTAAACTTCAAGCGATAGTCGAAAACGAACTACACCAAAAATGTAGATCTCTTTAAAATACATAGTTTATTTCGAATAGCTTTTTTGTGGTATCGGCCATTCCCGAGATTAATGGTTTCGAATTTATCAATACTAAGGCATTCTTCTGAAGTCCTGTCGATTTTCAAACGTTTCTCTCGATGTCTTGGAAAGGGCATAGCATTTTAAGGCCACCTTGTAGATTCCAGTAGTAAAGCATTCGACTATCGCTATTCGCTTTGTATCTATAACGAAATGCGCAATGCACCTGTTTTTAGAAAGGTTTAAGTAGATAGGGAAAAAATCTGATGTGTTACACTCACATGAATTTCTCTACTCTTGTACAAAATATTTTTACAAACGCTTATTCTCCATATGCTTCATGTTTATCGAGATGTTAATTTTATTGCTAAGTTTCTTGTAGATGCAAGGGGAATTGGTAGGCTTTAAGCTATAGTCAAATATTTTAAGAGCTAGTAGCTATGTGGATTATTCCATTCTCTTTGCATTGCCAGGACATAAAAAAATGAATAACGAATTCCATTTGAGAAAAAGTATGAGTATTGGAAAATTTAAGGGAATAACAACCAGTATGTCGAAACTGGTTCACTCAACCAAAAAAAATGTATATGTCATAAATTGTGTGCTTTTTTACTTTCTCTACTACGTATAGTAAGTAGGGGAAGTATTGTATTCTACCCAAAGATTCGATACCGAGATTTCACCAGAAATATATGTTTTGAGGCCCTCTAAATCCAAAAAAAACATTTTTGGAAACATGTTCGTGTGTATGTCTGTGTGTGTGTGTGTTTGTGTGTGTGTGTGTGTGTCTGTGAACAGCATAACTCAGAAACGAACAGTCGGATAAACACCAAACTTGGTATTTAGGTTCAGTATCTTCCAGAGATGCGACACGAAGGTTTTCAAGAAAATCCCCCCACCCCAGATTACCCTTTACATGGAACATTTTTCGAAAATTTTAATTTTCTCAAAAACGGCTCCAACAATTTTGATTAAAATATCATATGTTTAAGATATTTTCATGACAAATAAAATGTATATCTCGAATTTCCTTGGAATGTCTCCAAAAGTATTCTTTATTGTGAACGACTTTTGCATAACTGGTAAACCATAAGAGATAGACAAAATTTTACTACACAAAAAATGTAGATCGCGATAAAATACACAATTTATGTCATATACATTTTGTTTGTGGAGTGAACCATTTTCGAGATATTGCTTGTTATTCCCTTAAACTTTCCAATACTTATACTTTTTCTCAAATTCGGTATTCATTTCTTTTTGTGCTGGTAGTGCAAAGAGAATGGAATACTCCACATAGCAACCAGTTCTTAAAATATTTGACTATCGCTTAAAGGCTACAAATTCCCCTTGCATCTACAAAAAAAATTAGCAATAAGTTTAACATCTCGATATCTCGATTAACATGAAGCATATGGAGAATAAGCGTTTGTAAAAATAGTTTGAACAAGAGTAGAGAAAGTCATGTGAGTGTAACACATCAGATGTTTTGGATTCAGGGGGCCTCAAAACATATATTTCCGGTGAAATCTCGGTATCGAATTTTTGGGTGGAATACAATACTTCCCCTACTTACTATACGTAGTAGAGAAAGTAATAAACTTTCTTAAGAATAGTTTGTGTACCCACTAATAATCGATAAGTGTAGAGAAAGATGTGTGAATGTAACATATCAGTTTGTTTTTTGAAACTGTCTGCAATCCTTAGTGAAATAATGTATAGGGAATTATAATGTAGGAATTTTCTGGTTTCCTCTTGCACCGGTTCCCAGGTGAATCATTTTAGCAATACAGTTTTGCATCATCTTTTCTAATTTAGTCCTGACTTCATTTCGAGTGAATGAACAGGATATACCAGTCGCAGACAAATATCTGATTAGGCGCACTACAGAAGGTTTCCCCTATTTGGTGTACCAATCCCACCAACCTGCCTCGCCCCAGCTGACGTCACCCCACCACCACATTCGCCTTTTCACTTAAAAAGCTCGACCAGCCAGAAAGTACACTGTATTTCTTCATTTAAGATATGATTGGGATTTATGGAGCTAGAAGCAAAAGGTCAGCTTTTAAACATTAATGTGATTTTACATCAATATATTTTTCTAAGAGAGCATATATTGGTAACCAGAGAATAGCGATTTAAAATACTAACTTTTACTAAAATGGTTCATCATTAGTAACGAGAAAGACCATGATTAATTAGCTCTCAAAAATTAATAACAGTTCTTTCAATAAAAAGAATCTGATGTGTTACACTCACATGACTTTCTCTACTCTTGTACAAACTATTTATACAAACGCTTATTCTCCATCTACTTCATGTTAATCGAGATAAACATTTGCAGACTCTATCTTATTGCTAATTTTCTTGTAGATTTAAGGGAAATATATATTTACAAGGGCAATATAGAAAAACAGTAGCCTTTAAGCACATACATATCTCTTAATAGTTGGTTGCTAGGTGCAGCACCATTCTCTTTGCCACAGATTATAACTCTTTGTATATCCAACACAAAAAAATGAATAACTAATTCTCATTTTAGAAAATAAGTATTGAAAAGTTTAAGGGAATAACAAGCAATATCTCGAAAATGGTTCACTCAACAACAAAAAATGTATATGACATAAATTGTGTAGTTTAACGCGATCTACATTTTCGGTGTAGTAAAATTTTGTCTATCTCTTATGGTTTACCAGTTATGCAAAAGTCATTCACAATGAAGAATACTGTTGGAGACATTCCCAGAAAATTCAAGATATACATTCTATTTGTCATGAAAATATCTTAAACATATGATATTTTAATCAAAATCGTTAGAGCCATTTTTGAGAAAATTAAAATTTTCGAAAAATGTTCCATGTAAAGGGTACTCTAGGGTGGGGAGATTTTGTTGAAAACCTTCGTGTCGCATCTCTGGAAGATACTGAACCTAAATACCAAGTTTGGTGTTTATCCGATTGTTCGTTTCTGAGTTATGCTGTTCACAGACAGACACACAGACACACACACACGGACATGTTTCCAAAAATCCTTTTTTTGGATTCAGGGATCTCAAAACATGTATTTCCGTGAAATCTCGGTATCGAATTTTTGGGTGGAATACAATACTTCCCCTACTTACTACACGTAGTAGAGAAAGCAAAAATTGTTGCATTACCTTAATGAATCTAAGGTCTTAAGTTCACATTACCGTCTCAATCCAGTATTGTTTATACCCTCTCTACTACGTATAGTAAGTAAAAGTACTGCATTCCACCCAAAAATTCGATACCGGAAGTACATGTTTTGAGGTGCCTTGAATCCAAATAAAGCGTTTTTGGAAACATCTCCGTGTGTGTGTGTGTGTGTGTGTGTGTGTGTGTGTCTGTCTGTCTGTCTGTGAACAGTATAACTCAGAAATGAAAAGTGGCATAAATACCAAACTTGGTATTTGAGTTTAGTATCTTCCAAGGATGCAACACGAAGATTTTCAAGAAAATACCTCCATCCCAGGCCATCCTTTACATGTAACATTTTTCGAACATTTTTATTTTCTCAAAAATGACTAACAATTTTGATTAAAATATCATATGTTTAAGATATTTTCATAGCAAATGAAATGTATATCTTGAATTTTCTGAGAATTTCCCCAAAAGTCCTCTTCATTCTGAATGAATTTGGCATAACTGGTAAACCGTAAGAGATAGACAAAATTTTACTACACACAAATGTAGATCACATACAATTTATGACATACTTTTTTTTGTGGAGTAAACCATTTCCGAAATATTCCTTGTTATTTGTTTGAATTTTCCAATACTTATACTTTTTCTTATGTCCTGGACATGCAAATAGAATGGAATGCTCCGCATAGTAACCGGCTCTTAAAAGATTTGGTTCAAAGCCTACCATATTCCACCTGTATCTACAAGAAAATTAGCAATAAGATAGTTTCTGCAAATGTTTATCTCGATTAACATGAAGTAGATGGAGAATAAACGTTTGTAAAAATAGTTTGTACAAGAGTAGAGAATGTCTTGTAACTGTTAACACATCGAATTTTTTATACAGGTTTTACACGCTATTTTTAAGAAAGCTTACTTTTCCATCTTTGAAATAAACGTTTGCAGAAATACGAGCTTTCGTTACACATTTCGCTGTGCATACAAGGGAGATAGAGGATACCGAATCGATAGGCAGATGTTTACAAGCGGGTCGGTATCTGCTGGATTTGAAATTCCATACTCCTTTGCATACTTCGCTGGACTTAACTGAATTGCTACAGCACCTTTAAAAACGACTAAAGTATTGAATATTTCAAATCAGGAATAACAGGTATATGTGAAATGAATAGCACAAATTAAATTGTATGTCTTTAAGAGATGTCCATTTTTTATGGAGTGCGTTTTGTCAGTTTCGTATACTCGTATAACCACTTACACATATATAGGGTGGTTCATTTAAATTGAGACTGTAAAATATCTCCAAAACTAACGCTATACAAAGAAATGTCTTGAATAAAAGTTGCTTGTTATTATGGAGAAAAGAAATGCCATTAGTCGTCTTTTGTTTGGAGGATATTTTGATGGTCATTTTAGGGAAAATTTAACTCTTTTTAAATGTGAACCTACATTTAGTATGTTGTTTTCTTATTAGAAAATGTTTCACTCAACATAAAAATGTATATGACATAAATTGGTATTTTAACGCGATCTACATTTTTTATGCAGTATAAGTTTGTCTATCTCTTATGGTTTACCAGTTATGCAAAAGTCGTTGACAATGAAGAATATTTTGGAGACATTCCCAGAAAATTCAAAATATACATTTTGTTTGTCATAAAAATATCTTAAACATATGATATTTTAATCAAAATCGTTAGAGCCATTTTTGAGAAAATTAAAATTTTCGAAAAATGTTCCATATAAAGAGTAATCTGAGGTAGGGGGATTTTCTTGAAAACCTTCGTGTCGCATCTCTGGAAGATATTGAACCTAAATACCAAGTTTGGTGTTTATCGGACTGCTCGTTTCTGAGTTATGCTGTTCACAGACATACACGCGGACATGTTTCCAAAAATGCTTTTTTTGATTCAGGGGGTCTCAAAACATATATTTCCGGTGAAATCTCGGTATCAAATTTTTGGGTGGAATACAATACTTACTATACCTACGTAGTAGAGAAAGTAAAAATGTTCGTTTCCAATTACGAAACGTAACTTGACCCATCCATGGTTGGTGCAACTTATCATTGCGCTCTTTGTACACAGCCATTCAGAATTTTCGTTGTTATTTACGTTGGTGTAAGTATAGTTGCAAAGTGCTTTATAGAAATGTTTAAATTAAATTGACACTAAAATGACTATCAAATAAAACACGGCTAATGGTATTTAATTTCCCCCACAACATCAAGCAACTTTTATTCAAGACATTTCTTTCCACAACGCTTAGTTTTGGAGATATTGTACAGTCTCAACTTAAATGGTTCACTCTTCATACAAAATCCTTTCCAAATGAAGACTTCAAAGGCCATTTATAAGAAAGTAAGAAAATCTCTTAAAATTTTCCATGTGAAGGACGATTTGGGGTGGGGGAATTTTCTTGAAAATCTTCGTATTACATCTTTGGAAGATACCGAACTTAAATAGTACTAAGTTTGGTAGTTATTCGACATTGTGTTTTTGAAAAACGCTGTTCGCGCATACGGACTTTTTATCTAAAAATGATTTTTGTGGATTTCCGGTGAAATCTCGATATAGAATTTTGGGTAAGGGTTGTTCTAAGTTATAGGCGATAGAGGGAGTGATGTGATAACGGTTCTGATTTGCTCATTAAACACGTGAGTATATCAGGCTCATGTTCATTTGCGATTCAGAGCTGTTATAAGGAACGTTTCGAGGCTTTCATTGAAACGCCCTTCACAGAAGTTCTAATCAGTATTTGTCGAGCTCTGAATTAAAGCCAGAGTCAGAGAGCAGGGATTAATTAGTTCGTCCGAAATGTCAGCACATCGCAATCGGAACGTCACAGAGGGGTACTTTATTTCAGAAAAAGGTTTTCAATTTTCAGTGAAACGCAATTAAAGTGTATAATGTATTGCATTCATGGATATAACCAGTCTTCCAAAAATATTTCCACAAAAGCTTTTTCCTTACTTGCTTCATGTTGTTCGAGATAAACATTTGCAGAAATGGCTTTATTACACACTAGCTTACTAGGGGCATTCAAAAATGATTGACACTATAATTTTTACTTTCTTTACTACGTAGAGTAAGTAGGTGAAGTATTGCAATCCACCCAAAAATTTGATACCGAGATTTCACAGGAAATACATGTTTTGAGGTGCACTGAATGCATATAAAGTATTTTTGGAAACATATCCGTGTGTGTGTGTCTGGAGATGCGACACGAAGGTTTTCAAGAAAATCCCCCCACCCCAGATTACCCTTTACATGGAACATTTTTCGAAAATTTTAATTTTCTCAAAAATGGCTCTAACGTTTTGATTAAGATATCATATCATAACTGCTAAACCATAAGAGATAAACAAAATTTTACTACACAAAAAATGTAGATCGCGTTAAAATCACAATTTATGTCATATACATTTTGTTTGTGGAGTGAACCATTTTCGAGATATTGCTTGTTATTCCATTAAATTTTCCAATACTTATACTTTTTCCCAAATTCGTTATTCAATTTTTTTGTCCTGGCAATGCAAAGAAAATGGAATACTCCACATAGCAACCAGCTCTTAAAATATTTGACTATAGCTTAAAGGCTACCAGTTCCCCTTGCATCTACAAGAAAATTAGCAATAAGATTAACATCTCGATATCTCGATTAACATGAAGCATATGGAGAATGAGCGTTTGTAAAAATAGTTTGTACAGAGTTGAGAAAGTCATGTGAGTGTAACACATCAGATTTTTTTTTAGAAAATTAACAACCAGGGAGCATGATTTTGCCTTTTTTTCAACAAGACTCTGCAACAGCTTATACGGCCAATATTTGTATGAGAAAAATTAAAAGTGTGTTTGAGGACAGAATTATTAGTAGAAATTTGTGGCCCGACCTAACCCCCTGCGATTTCTATCTCTGGGGTAACTTAAAACAAAGTGTACAAGACAAACCCACACACCCTGGAAGAATTAAAACAAAATATCCGCCAGGAAATTCCCAGCATTTCTCAACGTGAACTACGGCGAGTGATGCATAGTTTTTGTCTGTATAACGTCAACAAGATTCATTCATAATGAAAATTATTGAATTGAATTGGATTGGCGAGGGAGGGGACTCGGCACTGATTCACATAGTAGATGTACCTGCGCCTCAAAAGTGGGCATCCCCGGGAGGAAGGATGAGGCGAGAGGAGACACCGGGCGGCCGGAACCATAAGTGATGGCACAGGAATGTCAGGGTCCCTAAGTTTCCAGATAGAGACTCCCCGAATGACGGACAGGCAGACCGGGAGACCCACCTCACACACTGAGGGAGTCCAACCCCCGACAGCCAACCGAAAGCCGAGGGACAGAGAGAGAGCCACAAAGAGCATCCTTTTCCCCTGCTACACTGCACCGAAACACCATCGCCGATACTTCCAACCCTGAAAGATGAACTAAATGAGAAGGGAGATGAAATAAAAGGACAGGAAATACGGCGGATGTGAGAATCTTTCTCAACATTCGCCTGGCAACCCGGGAAAACCCTGGAAACACCCATGGGTCAGGAGGGTTATACCACGGGAATCGAACCCACGACTTTCCGGATGTGAACATTTTATTTGTCATATCAAATATGATATTTTAATCAAAATATTTTGAGCCATTTTTGGAAAATAAAAAATATATCGAGAATTTTTCCATGTAAAGGGTAGCTTAGTGAGGGGAATTTTGTTGCAAATCTTTGTATACCATCTTTGAAGCATAGTAAACGTAAATTCCAATTTTGATAGATATTTATCCAACTTTTCGTCTTTGGGTTATACCATTTAGACAGACACAAACACGCGGACGTCTTTTTAAAGATGCATTGTTAGATTAGGGGCCTCAAAATATGTATTTCGGGTGAAATCTCGATATTTAATTTGTGAGTGGAATGTAATACCTTCTCTACTGACTAGGTACGTGGTAGTGAAAGTAAAAAGGCATTGTTTACATATAACACGTGCTGTGTGCATTCGCCCACAAATTCACTTCGGAAAGCTCGAACATTTCCGTTGATGATATCAGAGAGGGAGGTAGAACTTATGTCACCCGGGGACCTTGACCATGGTCCGTGGTGTAGGAGCCAACTCGTCTGCCTCCCACAAGTAGTATTAGTAACAGGCGGACTTGGAACTAAAACACCGCTGCATCTGTTGCTGGCCTTGAATACGAGCAAAATGCAACAGAGGCGACAGTTTACACTAGTACATCATGGGCCGGTTTCACCAATACAGTCTAAATTTTAACATAATGTTACTAATTTAACACAACAATGTTAACTTTAACAATGTGTTAAACTTGGTGTTAAGTTAACATCGCCATACCCCTATGTTAAGGCATTTAACAATATGTTAGACTTTGGAAAATGGCTACCACAAACCAAGCTGTTGATGCGAGTTTCCTACATTTAGGGCCGGTTTCACCAAACGATGTTAAAAACATCTTGTTTGTTAACAAGGTGTTCAAAGTTTAACATAAGGTTAAAACTTTTGCGTTTCATCAAGCTTTTACAGCAAACTGTTAGCTAACATTTTGTTAACGTCAAAGACAACTGCGAATGCTAGCTTTCGAGAAGGCGGTGCCCGAACTACCCTGCTTCTGCATGTACTCCGATGCACTTTTGTCGACGTGTCGCGCCCTCTCTGTGTCAGTAGCAGACAACTATTTACATTCATGGCAATGGCATGTGATGTTCCCGATTATTTGAGGTTAGAAAATAACGACGTCAACTGAAATATATGTTTCCCGCAAAAAAAAAATAAAAATGAGTTATTTATGGGCGCTCTTTAACTACTATAGCTCTTAACGCTCCATTCTATATTGGGCGTGAATGAGCGGAAATATTGCTCAGAGGCCTCTTGAGGTTCTTTTACGTGCCGTAAATCTACGACGCGTATACACCAAGGTTGAGGGAATGCTGCTACGTCCAATACCTGCTTTAAATTGATTATTGCGCAATATGTAAATATTGTTGGATCATCAACAATGTTGTATGGTGGTTGTAAGCTCACTAATACATCTAACTAAGCGGTTGGTTTAGAGCATGGTTTTACTAACATTTAGCGGCCCAATCCTTGCTAGATTCTTTTAGCCAGCACTGCAGGTATCTTTATATTTGAAACTGGTGATCTTTTACTTCGACGTTGGCGACTTTCCAGAATTGTTATTTCCTAAAGACTGAAGATATGGCTTGTTTGTTTCCACTTGCTGCTCCCCGTTTTTCTTGCAGTTGACCTCTTTGACGCTATCTTTTCCTTCAAATACACGCCCCTTCAAGAAAGTATTCGTCTGCACTTAAAACAAATCTAATGACTTTCTCTACTCTTGTACAAACTATTTTTACAAACGCTTATTCTCCATATGCTTCATGTTAATCTTATTGCTAATTTTCTTGTAGATGCAAGGGGAATTGGTAGGCTTTAAGCGATAGTCAAATATTTTAAGAGCTGGTTGCTATGTGGAGTATTCCATTCTCTTGACTGTCCAGGACAAAAAAAAATGAATAACGAATTTGAGAAAAAGTATAAGTATTGGAAAATTTAAGGGAATAACAAGCAATATCTCGAAAATGGTTCACTCAACAAAAAAAAATGTATGACATAAATTGTGTATTTTAACGCGATCTACATTTTTTGTAATAAAATTTTGTCTATCTCTTATGGTTTACCAGTTATACAAAAGCCGTTCACAATGAAGAATACTTTTGGAGACATTGCCAGAAAATTCAAAAATATACGTTTTATTTGCTATAAAAATGTCTTAAACATATGATATTTTAATTAAAATCGTTAGAGCCATTTTTGAGAAAATGAAAATTTTCGAAAACACTTCCATGTAAAGGGTAATCTGGGGTGGGGTGATTTTCTTTGAAAACCTTCGTGTCGCATCTCTGGAAGATACTGAACCTAAATACCAAGTTTGGTGCTTATCCGACTGTTCGTTTCTGAGTTATGCTGTTCACAGAACACACACGGACATGTTTCCAAAAAAGGCTTTTTTTTGGATTCAGGGTGTCTCAGAACATGTATTTCCGGTGAAATATCGTTATAGAATTTTTGGGTGGAATACAATAAAGCTATAGTCTTTTTATCTTGTAGTACTGTACGGGTGGTGGAAATGTAGATGCCAAAAAATGGAACCTAGATGGGCGTTTTGTTGTGCTAGCAATCATTCGCCGAAATTTTTAATGTGCTAACACTCCATAATCACTGATCAACCAAACGTTTTTACTTTCTCTACTTAAAGGTGGACACTTACTACGGAGCGGTCCTCGCAACCGAGCATAGCACAGCATGTAGGCCAATGGGCCCGTTCTGCTTCTACTGTGACCCCTCTCTCCGATGAGGGCGACCAGATCCTGGTGACGACGTACGCAAGCATGGACGGTGTCCCCTAACTTTTCCAACGCCGCTCAAGCCCACCCACAAGCCCTTGACCTTCGGGGGTCCCATGGGGGTCCAACCGAGTGCACCCAGGAAGAAACCTCTACAAAGCACACCTCCAATGCCCAGCTGCAACACGCGAAACATCGTCGCCTTGTCCTACAACCCTGAAACAGATTATGTGGACATTATGGGTACAGGAAATGAACAGGAAAGTCATTTACAAGAGGAACTACCGCTACATTCGCCTACCGACCCAGGGAAACCACGAAAAACCCATGGTCAGAGTGGATGGTCGCCGAGAATCGAACCTGGGACCTCCCAAATGCGAACCTCACACGTTACCGCGGTGCCATCTCATTCGATTACCTTCTCTACTACTTACCTACCATTTCACCGAAAATGCACGTTTTGAAACTCCCTGAATCCAAAGAGAGCAGCATAACTATAAATCGAAAAGTTAGATGAATACCAAACTTGATACTTAAGTTCCACATCTTCCAAGGGTGCGATATGAAGATTTTTAAAAAAATCCTCCATCCCTAACTACGCTTTACATGGAAAAAAACTTTATTTTTGATAGTTTCAAAACTGAGTAACGATTTTGATTAAAATATCGCATGTTTAAGATATTTGTTTGACAAATAAATTTTGTATCTTGAATTTTCTGGGAATAACCTCTGAGTTCTGTGCATTCTGAATGACTTTTGCATAACTAGTAAACTGTAAAAGATACACAAAATTTTTACTGCACAAAAATTATTGATCTCGTTAAAGCACACAATTTATGTCGAATAAACTTGTTTGTGGCTTTAACCACTTTCGAGAATGTTGTTTATTATTAGTTTGAATTTTCAAATACAGTGCCTTCGTTTTATGCCAAGGCCGCGGATCGCACGAATGCCCGCTCCACACAGTCTACTACACTGCGTGGTTTCCCGTTCCGTAACTCTCAGGTTACTTACTCACGAGTGTTAGTAACATATATGTAATGAAATCTAACCTAAGTTGTTGAAAGTAGTGTCCATCTGTGCGAAGACATTCTTGGCATCGTCGGATGAAATTACCTTCATACGCATAAGCTCGTCTATGGTGTGGTGATTGTTTTTTTTAGCGTTTAGCAATCCCATTGTTCTAAATTGATTAACCAAACATCTCACATGCCTCTACCCCGAACTGGATAACCAGGAAATTGCTGATGAATTTGTCTACTACACACCTGTCTACATGATTCAGTTTTCACGTATGTATCGTACAAAAAAATACGCTATTCAAGCGTAATTTTGTTGCAGGCATTTCGTGGACTAATAAGAGAATAGCATTCCTAAGGAAATCGCACACAACACGGTATTGTCGTAACACTTCACAACACGAAGACAAAACAACGACTGAGAGCTCACAGCTGATAAACGTACCTTGACACGTGGTGCGACGCTTGTGCGCTTTGGCGAAATACTGAGGTCACTGCCGTCTCGGCCGATACGCATATAATGCGGTTCTGGCCTTGGCATAAACCGAAGGCACTGTACTTTACTTTTCTGAAGTAGTAAGTCGCTATTCGTCTTTTCCCCTGGTCATGTAAAGATTATTTAAGAATAGTTTGTAGAAAGTCATGTGAATTCAACACAAGATATTTCGTTATCTAAGCAATCCAATGCATTTATCTATATCTAACAGCTTGCAAAGTACTAATATTATAAAAGTTGGTGTGCTTCCAGATCCGTGATTAGAATTCAACGCGGTATATATTTATGGCGAGCAGGGCAGTGAATTTCAATTTGCAACTTTGTACTCAGGCGCTCCCCCGGCTAAGTGGCCTTAACTAGAAAGCAAGGAAGAGCTCCCATGAGGGTAATGAGTCATATCCCTACACGGAAATATTGTATTAAGGAAAAAAGGTTCCTCCCGGGCAAATTGGATTTGCCTTGAGCTTCAGTTTTCAGGGAGATGCTGTTTAAGGGGTTAACTCTTTCCATTAAGAGCGCAGGATAAGGCGGTAATTTGGTCTCATCAGTCCATTTGACCTCCTTACAGCACTAGATGGATCTTTGCTTCTGGAATTCAAAAATAGCAATCAGAAATTGTTAATTAATTATTCTTTCACGGCTGGCGTGGAAAGGTAAAATTAGAAATCTATATTCATGTTATAGAAGGAGAAAAACTTCGTGTGTGTGTGTGTGTGTGTGTGTGTGTGTGTGTGTGTGTGTGTGTGTGTGTGTGTCGATGTAGGGTAATCTCAAATTGAAGTTGATTTATTGTTTCGTTATTTGTCCCACGCTTTGGGAGCCAATTTGAAGTAGTTGGAACCGCACGTATGGTAAAAAGTTTCCGGTAGCCGTCGCCCCAAATGTACTTTCCGGTGGCTTTTGCCCCAAGTTTAAAAAATATTAACTTTGTAATTTGACTGTTTCTTTAAATATTATATATTTATGTTTGCCTCGGCTGCGTCAGTATTATTGTTAGAGACATGTTTCTCTTTGCAGGGTTCTGGTGCAACTGAAGAACGTAGGCTTACACAAATTACAATTTTACTTCACTCCTTTTATTAATGCTTGATACGATTTAAATAACACTTCACTGATATAGAGAGCTGTGAGATTCGTTTATTAATTACTTTCACATTTTAACACGTAAAACTTTTTTCATCTCACACAAATACGTATTAAACTTCTCGAGGACACATCTCGCATCCAGTTAGAAACACTGTCTACAACCAACTGACAAATGAACTTGTAAATTTTGCTTCATTTTAGTTTCTGATTGGCTAATCCTAGTCCAATAGAATACCTTCATTTAACTAAAGCTTTTTCTGGTTGTTGATTGACTATTTTTATAAACTGTCACAAAAATTACATTATTGCTTCCAAGAATCACAAGTAGCATTAAACTTTCAAATTCATTATTGCCTCAAGGCTACCTCATTGTTACCACATTTTTAGCAACTTTTAACCTATTATTCTCACAGCTCCTACATTATGAAGTGGCGTATTTGTTAGTAGTTGGAAGATGCTTCATGTTTATCTGCACCACGTATGGAAGCCAATTTGTCGCGGTCACTTCGTGTTATCTTTTACTGGGCGCCTGTTATTGTTTTACTACTTTGAATGTTGGGTTCATTGTCTTCCGGCTAGCTATTGTTTCTCGGTCAAGTACATCTCTTGAACAGGGTGTGTAAACGGAAAGGATTTGTTACTCAAAAATAACACTGATAAAAGAATTTGTTTTTACACTTTTATTACCGTCACAATTAATTAAGTTCACATATTGACTCTTGATACACGCCAGACTGAAACTGTTATATTTTCTAATATCACTATAATCACTTATTTACTGCACATTATTAATTCGCGTGTTTCACATTTATAACAAACTTTAAGACGCGAGAGATTCTGTAGAATTGCGTAACGTGTACTTTATGTATGCTTCCGTTGAACTACGGGACGTATAACTCACGAATACTTATGTTGAACTGATCGATGTATTACACGCGAATGCTTCTGTTGGACTGACGAAATCTGCCTCTGACTTTAGCTTTTTATACTCCCACACTCCGATATGCCTAAAGATTATAACCGAGCTGCTATTGGTTAATAAAACGCGCCAACATTAGCGTCTATTTTTATATCCAATCAAAAATTACGAAAACATATGCTCTAGGGAAGATATTCCCTCCATTTCTAAGAAAAGCGCGCCAATCTGACGTCATTTGTTTGTCTCTTCTAATTGATAAACAACTCACCCCCTCGCACATTGTTACCCGCTCTTATTGTCAGTTTCAGTGAGGTCGTGTAAACTTATTTCCTAACAATGCTTATAATTAACAAACATCTCAAATCAATGTCATACAATAATGCTTATTTACACTACAATCACTCTGGCATTTACATTATTGTGATACAAATTACTGCCACAATTATTAAATTACGTAAGACATTCACGTAACATTATTGAACATATATACAATAATACAAACATATACAATGACTGTAATATACACTTTTTATATATTCTTACATACACATATTGCTTTAAGTTGGGCTGTTATTGAATTTACGTACTATATAATTGGACTGAAATTATTTAAGTGTTAAAAATAGTGCCTCAGTTACAATATCAAATTTTCAAGAACATGGCAAATAAGAATTTTCAGTGTAATACCTTGATACCATGTATGTAGATTCCATTCAGTGAATAGTCTTGGAAGAAATAGTCTCGTGATATTTTCGACACGATAAAACACATCCGTGGTAATACTGCAGTACAACTTAACTCGTGACAGCTCAAAAACTAAAATCCTTATTCCAGTTCTGTAAGAGGCATGTTAAAGAGCACAGTCTCGAGATAATAATGACAGGTGATTGATCCCCCTATAAAAATTAAAGTTTTAATCATAGTTTGTATTATGAAAACCAATCAGCGAGGAACTTCGTCCCTTGAAGAAATAGATGGGAAGTGAAGGCTACGAAATACCCTAAAAAAAGTTAATTAACTTTTGGAAGATATCCCATGATAATACGCATGTATTAGAAATGCTATCGCTAGTTATATGCAAACATTTGTTTTCCCACCCGCTGCACCTTGCTCTTTGCGTGACGTGTTACAGCAATCTGCAAACACAGTTTTTTTTTTGTTGCAGTGCTCTTGTGAGTTTAGTCCTGCCTCTCTAGTTGGATAGTTACAACAGTGGTGTTATAAACGATTTTGTAAGAATAAAATACAATAAAACGCTGGCTGGGCGAAATTATGGCTTGTGGTGCTAAGCAGCGAATGAGAGGCAGTAGAAGAGGCATGCCTGCCCAAGAGGTTTTCTTTTTTCTAAGTTGCTGAACTATAATTGATAATATTGCATATTAGGCTATATAATAGATAGGAATTTAATCCACAAACTGATTAAGCAAAGCAGCCTGGCGATGTACGGTTAAAAGGAAGGTTACTACGAAGGTTCACTGAACTCCAAGTACTTAAGCAGAATAGGGATCACATCATTGTGTCAACACGTGTCATTTATTGGCGGAGCCACATTGAGGTTGGTCACCCTGGTCGGACACCACTTAAGTGCCTTTAAGGGTTGTGCCCTGCTGGGCTCTCGAGTGGGAAGACACGAGAGGAATCACGTGATCTCTTGGTGCGCCATGCAAGACTGCTTCAAGTGCTGGAGTCTGGAATACAGGCAAAATACATAAAGCAGTAAAATAGCTTGTATTCTAGAACAGGGGAAAGGGACTTTAACCTAACACTGGCATATACTTTACTGGACTTAATGTCGGCCACTTCATATGAAGATGCGAATAGTAAATGAAATGATCAGTAGCGGCTCGTGAGTATAGATTTTGGGTGTTCACAAACGTTTAGCCATACAGACCTGGAAATGTGAAATACCATCTGCTGCATAATAGTTATGAACAAATATATATATAACTGCAGCGGCTAATGATAATAATAATAATAATAATAATAATAATAATAATAATAATAATAATAATAATAGTAATAATGCATAACTTGCATGTCAAAAGATGTCTTTTTTGCTTTCTCTGGTACGTATAGTAAATAGGGGAAGTATTGCATTTCACCCAAAAATTCGATATGAGATTTCACCCGAAATACATGTTTTAAGGCCCCTGACTCCAAAAAATCATTTTTAGAAAAAGTTCCGTGTGTGTCTGTGTGTGAACAACATAGCTCAGAAAAGAATAGTGGATAAATATCTTTCTAAAATGCGACGCGAGGATTTTCAAGGCAATCGTCCTACCCCAGACTACTCTTTCCATGGAACATTTTTCGAAAATTTTTATTTTCTCAAAATGGCTCAAAGATTTTGATTAAAATATCATATATTCAAGATATTTTTAAGGTAAATGAAATGTATATCACGAATTTTCTGAGAATGTTCCAAAAAGACCTCTTTATTCTGAATGACTTTTGGAGAACTGGTAAACCGTAAGAGAGAGACAAAGTGTTACTACTCAAAAACTATTTATGTCGTTAAAACACACAATTTTTGTCATATACTTTTTTTTATTTTTGAGTGGACCATTTTCGATATATTCCTTGTTATTTGTTTGAATTTTCCAATACTTATATTTTTTCTCAAATGGGAATACGTTATACATTTTTTTATATCCTGGACATGCAAAGAGAATGGAATGCTCCACATAGCAACCAGCTCTTAAAAGATTTGACTCGCTTAAAGCCTACCATATTCCCCTTGCGCCTACAGGAAAATTAGCAATAAGGTAGTTTCTGCAAATGTTTATCTCGATTAAGATAAAGTAGATGGAGAATAAGCGTTTGCAAAAATAATTTGTACAAGAGTAGAAAAGGTCATGTAAGTGCAACACGTTAGAATTGTTTTATATTTGTTATATACACATAATTAAGTACAGCGTGATACGAAGAACTGATATTGAATTGAGTTTTATTTATGGACGCTGTTTAACTGCTATTGCTCTTAGCGTCCCATTCTATATTGAGCATGGAAGACCGGAAATTTTACTCGTTATCAGGCTTGACGTTCTTTTATGTGCCGTAAATCTACGACCCGACCTTACTTTCCTCACTAAAGAAAACTCCCTCCCCTTGGAAACTAGAGGCTAGCATGAGGGCAAATACGGAGTAATGGTTCATATGAATTAAAAAGCAAGCACTTTCCCAAGGTTTATACTCATGGGTATGAACACTTTCTGTAATTATATACTCAGCTTAATGAGAAAATATTCGTTTTGATAAGAATAAAAATCTACTAGCTCACTTGAGTATACAGGGTGGACCATTTAAGTTGAGACTGTACAATATCTCCAAAACTAAGCGTTGTAGAAAGAAATGTCGTGAATAAAAGTTGCTTGATATTATAGGAGAAAGTAAATGCCATTAGTCGTGTTTTATTTGGAGGACGTTGTGATGGTCATTTTACGGTCAATTTAAATTTACTCTAGTTGTAGGTTCTCATTTTAAAAAATTAAAAAACGTTAGGTACCCCATTCATGCTTGCGCCAGTCGCCCTCTAGTAGTGCAGATAACGTTTCTGTGACTTATTTGAGGTTAACGAATGCTTGTTGTCCTTATAATTATATCGAGGCCAAAGTCAAGAAGTAATTATCTAATGACAACAAGCACTAATTTGAAAGCGTTGTGGCGTATGAAGTAAGAACGGGAGTTATACACTATTCCAAAGACACGGACAGCCCGTTTTTTACTTTCTCTACTACGTATAGTAAGTAGGGGAAGTATTGTATTCCACCCAAAAATTCGATACCGAGATTTCACCGAAAATACATGTTTTGAGATCCCCTGAATCCAAAACAAGTATTTTTGGAAACATGTCCGTGTGTGTGTGTCTGTGAACAGCATAACTAAGAAACGAACAGTCGGATAAACACCAAACTTGATATTTAGATTCAGTATCTTTCAGAGATGCGACACGAAGGTTTTCAAGAAAATCCCCCCACCACAGATTACCCTTTACATGGAAGATTTTTCGAAAATTTTTTATTTTCTCAAAAATGGCTCTAACGTTTTGATTAAAATATGATATGTTTAAGATATTTTCATGACAAATAAAATGTATATCTTGAATTTTCTGGTAATGTCTCCAAAAGTATTCTTCATTGTGAACGACTTTTGGTAAACTGGTAAACCATAAGAGATAGACAAAATTTTACTACACAAAAGATGTAGAACGCGTTAAAATACACAATTTATGTCATATACATTTTTGTTGTTGAGTGAACCATTTTCAACATATTGCTTGTTATTCCCTTAAGTTTTCCAATACTTATACTTTTTCTCAAATTCGTTATTCATTTTTTTTTTTTGTCCTGGACATGCAAAGAGAATGGAATGCGCCACATAGCAACCAGCGATAAAATATTTGACTATCGCTTAAAAGCTACCATATTCCCCCTGCATCTACAAGAAAATTACAAATAAGATTGACATCTCGATATCTCGATTAACATGAAGCATATGGAGAATAGGCGTTTGTAAAAATAGATTGTACAAGAGTAGAGAAAGTCATGTGAATGTAACACATCAGATTTTTTAATTTTTATCCCAAAACCTGTTTGTATTTTCGGTGAAATCTCAATATTATGGCGTAAGGTTTTACCTACCAAGTAAACACACAAGCTGTTTCTCTCCGTCATAAAATGTAGTTTAGTTTGTTATAAGAAAAATTAAAGTTTCTTTTGGGAACAGAAATTACATTTCTGATAGTGTCACACTTTCACCACGCTCCCAGCTACCGCAATCTGTCACCCTCTCAGTGTCACCCTTGCGTCACAATATTGTAACATATGAGAGCATACTGTGAAACACACTTTGTACACTAGACACTCAGCGTAGCATAAAAGTTACATTTGAGTCTTTTTGGCACTCACTTGGAACACAACACAACTGATTCGTCGAATCACAACTCGCATCCAAACTCCACTATCACTGTCCGGGCAAGAGCTGCCCATTATATAGGAACCGCATACAAAGCGGAACGTTCTAGAAAAGGAGGCTACTAGAACCGGCCCAAAGGAGTATTCT
Organism: Deroplatys truncata; assembly: GCA_030765065.1. Lineage (NCBI taxonomy): Eukaryota > Metazoa > Arthropoda > Insecta > Mantodea > Mantidae > Deroplatys > Deroplatys truncata. The sequence goes on along the minus strand of CM060989.1, from coordinate 63,901,811 downwards.
GGAACAGCAATAACCTAAACTGCGGGGAAGTCACAGTGAGCCGGCCAGGTAGATAATTCCACGGGCACGATCACAATATCGAATTTTTTGGTGAGTAGAATACTTCCTCTTGTCTATCACAAGGTGTAGAGAAAGTAAAAATCTATACTACAAATTGGGCTGCGGCAGTATTTCAATTTGTTTTTATAGTATAAGAATAACTGACTGGTGTCTCTGCTTAAGAAGACATAAATTATTAATTACGAGGGTGAAGATGTAGGTATGTAATTAACTGCCTAAGCTCCATTAGTTATAAGAGAACTTTCGGTCTATGTTCTTCAGTTCTCCGTAATGCATTCACCAGGTGCAAAAGTTGTTCGGAAGCTAGAGGTCATGATTTCAAAGAGTCGATAACTTTGGCTGACTTTGCGCATTATTCAGGAAACACGGGCTCGTTCTTCCTCTACTGCACAGATAGCTATGAGTGCCGTGGGAGTTGCGGGCTGTCACGTTCAGTACGTGTGTTCCACTTATTCGAGACACCGTAGACAGGGATGTGACAAGTTATTTTCGGGTAACTGTCGCAGCTACAGCGCGTTAACGGTTACATGTAACGATTAAGTTATTTGTTTTTATGTTTATCACGTTCGCAATTACATTATATTAATGGTTAACAGTAACGATTGGATGTAACTATGTTTCAATGTGAACGATGTCGTTACAGACTTTGAGATAAAAATATACAGAGTGAGCCAAAAAACTCCGAAACGGCTGCGCGGTGTTTTTCCTGTCCGTGTCCTCGGCGCTCGCTGCCGTCTGCCGCTATCATAGAAATGCGCAGATGAAACCATACAACATGTTTAAAACTACTTTTAAAGGTTTTACTTACCAGCTTTATGAAAGGAGATGCTGAAACTGGTCACTGTCGTTGTCCATACATTTTGGTACCTTTTTAGGAAACTATCCATTACTCGTCGTAGTTCATGTTGAGAACTGCTGGCAATTTCCTGGTGGATATTTTGTTTTAATTCTTCCAGAGTGTATGGGTTTGTCTTATACACTTTATGTTTAAGTTACCCCAGAGGAGTATTTTATGAACAATATTCCCGACTGCGCGGTGTTTTTCCACTGGACGTGTGGAAATGTGATAACGCATTGTTGCTATAAACAAAGTCATGCTGTTGTGGTTTTGCTGTGCAGTGTGAAGTGCTGTATTGAGTTGACGGTGATGTGATGTAGTTCAGTTATTACGGGTTATTTATTTGTCCTGTAGTTAGCCACAAAGTATATTATGGGTCAGTATATGTTTTCTACTGCACAGCGTGTATTTATTTAGGATTCGTATGTGTTAACTAGGTCAGCTCGCCAAGTGAAAGTAGATTTGCAGAAAGATTTCCAGGTGTAAAAGTTCCAGGCCGTACAACAATCCATGAACTTTACACTAAATTTTAGGTCACAGGAAGTTTTAAGGCTAAGAAATCTACGAGGGCTGATCAACAAAGATTGGGACTGATTTTTTTTCACAGATGTTTATTACTCCAATTCAATGTTTACAGGATCTTTTTCAAAGTAGTCCCCTCCTACATCAATGCACTTTTTATAGCGTCTCTGTCAGTCCTTGAACACGTGCTGCAGACCATTCTTTGTCAGGCCCTTGAGAATCGCCTCACTTTTTCTTGAGCACTGCTTCAGAGTTCTCAAATCGAATACCCCTAAGCTTTGCCTTTAGTGATGGGAATAAAAGAAAGTCACAGGGTGCAAGATCGAAGCTATAAGGTGGATGTGGTATACAGGTAATGTTGAATTGAGCCAGAAACTGCATGACTTGATTTGCGACGTGAGGCCGTGCATTGTTATGATGAAGTCGCCACCTAGTCCGAGAAAGCTCTGGTCATTTCTTTGCAATGTGCTTCCTCAGTGTAGCCAATACTGACGTGTAGTATGCTGCTGTAACAGAGTGTGAGGGGAACTGCATGCTGGTAAATCATTCCATTACGGCCAAAAAATGTGATCACCATCACTTTCCCTGCAGATGGAACAACTTTTGCCTTTTTTGGTGTTGGAGAACCTGGCGATTTCAACACTGTGCTGGCTTGTTTTCCTTCCGGATCATAATGATGCAGCCACAAGTCATCACCGGCGAAATGCATGTAGGGTCTACAAAATAGAGCATTACTACCAACCTACCAATATGAGAGTCCTGCCGCCTACCAACATTATGCATAAAAAACCGCTCTTTTCAAATATTTATGTTACAGATACGAAACTATCACGGAAGCTACAGGAAAAAATTAGTCTCAGTCTTTATTGAGCAGCCCTCGTACAAGACGGCGTAATAAGTAGGCATTATTCTCGTCATATGGTGTATTAGATCGATAATACCACTCACAATCTCTTGTGGAGGAGATTGATACTGCGTAACGAGATGAGATACTGTGTTACTCTCACGAGAATGTGTCTGTGAGGAATGTTTTGACATCAACAATTCTAGCGCTATCTGAAAAGGATTACGGCTCTACTTTCAACATATCAACAAGACTTAAAGCCTCTTAGAAAAAACACGCTCTTCTGCTAGTAATGCTGAATGACCAGTTGATTTTGTATGCTTTCTCGTCACAGGTTTTAGCAACGTTAGCAACTATTTCTCGGGCTTGACTGTGTAGAGTTCTTCCTTTCTTACTGGACATTGTAAATAACTGTATAAATCACTAGAAAACAGTTACATTTTGTTCCAAGTGAAACATCTGGTGTACTAAGGTTGCGCGATAATTTAATGTAGGTAGTAGATCTATTTATGATAACATCGTGAGCTGCCACGTTGTACTATCCCCCCCTCACTCCTCCGGAGAGCAGAACATTTAGCATACGTTTTCTCGTAACTAGTTCCCGATAAGCGATACCAATGCACATGAAGTGAATATCACCCAGACTTGGCAACCGTTTCCGTTAATTCTTCATTACTTTTGTAACAGTTAATGGGTAACTAGTTACTGTGGACCTCTGACGGGCAAACGTTTGCGTGGTGCTCTGCTCTCCGGAAGAGGTGAGAGGGCATAGTACCACGTGGCAGCCTACGATGATGTCATAAATAGATCTACTGTCTACATTAAAAACATCGCACTACGTTAGTATCCCAGCGTATATCACTTGGAGCAGTGTGTAAGTGTTTTCTAGTGATTTATAAATTATTTACAATGCCCAGTAAGAAAGGAGTAAACAAAAGCAATGGTCATTCAGTATTACTAGTCTGTATTCACTCTTAGGTTGATCCGCGCCAAAATAAATCCACGTGACCAGTGTGCCGCGGTACAACACAGTAATTATGCGCACAAGAAGGTAGTCCCATGCTAACAATCTAAATTGTAGAGTGAATTTATCCTTAAATTGTGTAATATTCCTAAGAGTTTAATAAACACTGATTTATACAGTTTTTAACAGAGCTACAAGTCCCAACATGCAATTCGTATGCCACCTGATATCTGGGTATGCGCAGAATATTATCTGCAGCCACAAAAAAGCTCTTTTTATTTATTATCATGGCGGACGGCAAGTTTGCTCTGGCGTCTTCGTCGAATTACGTAAAGCATTAGCCGGGCAAACCACTGACTAATGGTGAAAACACAACAGTGTTGAATGTTTATTATAAGTTATGTGGGAAATATCCAACACTTCCCGTGGAAGAAGTGCGAAATTTAACTTCTGAGTTCACCGGTGTTTCAGTACAAGTATAAACAGTGCTCGTAAAGAAAAATGCTAAACGGGAAAAGTGGTTACATCCAGAAAAAAAATCTGATGTGTTACACTCACATGACTTTCTCTACTCTTGTACAAACTATTTTTACAAACGCTTATTCTCCATCTACTCCATATTAATCGAGATAAACATTTTCAGACTCTATCTTACTGCTAATTTTCTTGTAGATGTAAGGGGAATATATATTTACACGAGCAATATAGAAATACAGTAGCCTTTAAGCACATACATATCTCTTAATAGCTGGTTGCTTGGTGTAGCACCATTCTCTTTGTCACAGATTAATACTCTTTGCATATCCAAGACAAAAAAATGAATAACGAATGCCCATTTGAGAAAATAAGTATTGAAAATTTTAAGGAAATAACAAGCAATATCTTGAAAATGGTTAACTCAACAAAAAAAATCTGATGTGTTACACTCACATGACTTTCTCTACTCTTGTACAATCTAATTTTACAAACGCTTATTCTCCATATGGTTCATGTTAATCGAGATATCGAGATGTCAATCTTATTGGTAATTTTCTTGTAGATGCAAGGGGAATATGGTAGCTTTTAAGCGATAGTCAAATATTTTAACGCTGGTTGCTATGTGGCGCATTCCATTCTCTTTGCATGTCCAGGACATAAAAAAATGAATAACGAATGTGAGAAAAAGTGTAAGTATTGTAAAATTTAAGGAAATAACAAGCAATATCTCGAAAACGGTTCACTCAACAAAAGAAATGTATATGACATAAGTTGTGTATTTTAACGCGATCTACATTTTTTGTGTAGTAAAATTTTGTCTATCTCTTATGGTTTACCAGTTATGCAAAAGTCGTTCACAATGAAGAATACTTTTGGAGACATTCCCAGAAAATTCGAGATATACATTTCATTTCTCATAACATTATCTTAAACATATGATATTTTAATCAAAATCGTTAGAGCCATTTTTGAGAAAATTAAAATTTTCGAAAAATGTTCCATGTAAAGGGTACTCTGGGGTGGGGTGATTTTCTTGAAAACCTTCGTGTCGCATCTCTGGAAGATACTGAACTTAAATACCAAGTTTGAAGTATATCCGACTGTTCGTTTCTTAGTTATGCTCTTCACAGACAGACACACAGACATACACACACACGGACATGTTTCCAAAAATGCTTTTTTTTGGATTCAGGGGGTCTCAAAACATGTATTTCCGGTGAAATCTCGGTATCGAATTTTTGGGTGGAATACAATACTTCCCCTACTTAATATACGTAGTAGAGAAAGTAAAAAGAAAGCTTGTGAAACATGCGATGCAGGAATGTGACGATTTTGTGAAGAATGCAATTTGCGTAACAGTGCACAATTTCTTTTTTAAAAACGAGCCGCCAACAGTTGAAGTGCCGCTTCCAGAGAGCGAACAGATTTAAGTTAATGCATACGTATTACTTTCCTTTTCGCTCTTGTTTTTAGAATTAAATTTAACTACTATATGTGCAGAAGTTTATTTTGTTGCAACTATCAATCTTATCTCCTTTAACCCCTAACAGAACATGCGAGTTACCGTTTAAGTTTTCGGGAAAAGGGCTCTGTTATTTTTGCATTATGTACCGCGTGCATTCGCCACATGGTCATGAAAGTCTGTTTCTTACGCGAATAGCGGACGGATACTTTATAACGGTGCACTGGTCACTTGGGCTTTGTTTTGGCGCGGATCAACCTAAGAGTGAATAGTTAGTAGCAGAAGAGTGTATGTTTTCTAACAGGCCTTAAGTTTTGTTGATATGTTGAAAGTAGGGCGGTAATCTTTCTCAGATAGCGCTAGAATTGTTGATGTCAAAACATTCCATCTCGTGACAGGAACACAGTAGTTTGTATTCCTTACTCTTGTAACCGTTACGTTATTTTCTGTCCATCCCTAACCGTAGATGATTTAGGAAAGGCTCTCTCGTCTACACTCATGCATTTATCAAGGAGGACAATGGTCATTTAGAGAAACAAAGCGGCAGTATCGTAAGATTCGGTAAAAGACTACAATTTCTATTCCTAAAGCGTGACTCATTCAAGAGCTCCCCTTTTGTACTGATATGTTTTCTTTTTGTCTGATTGGTTTTTATCACATTCTCCCTTCTGCGCTGCCCGTAAAAGTACCATTTCCGAGTGCGCCCGGGTATAATCCGTTTGCTGCTGATACAGCCTAATAGAATTTTATCAACGTTTCTGTGCTGGCTCTATTTTCTCACCATGGCCGCGGAACCCAACAGGAAATAAGGTAGATTACAACTTTCAAACAGCGGAGAGAGCGTAATACACGTACTATTACATCTCTGGTATGGACAGCACTGCAGACTCATACTCCAGGGATCTTGCTTTCGATCCTAGCAACCATACGAATCATAATTTTGTTTCCTTACCAGCGAGTGTTTGGAGATTTCAGTTTAAGTTAGATTTAAACATTAGGAGCCAGTCACGCTCTAAGAGTTAAAAATAGGATTGTAAATATTTATTAACAATAAAAAGCTTAAGGGACAAGGTAGTCTGAACACATGGAAATTGCCTTAAGTGTGTTAAATTACCACTGCTCTTAAACCTCTTAATGGTTTTTCCTGAATTTATTCTATAAATCATGGCAATTATTTCAAGTGGTTGTTTGCATTGATAGCTTATGTAGTTGAGTCTCTAAAAATTATTTCATTCAGCAGAAAAATAATAAAATTTACTCTTAAAACATGGGAATTCATTTAGCTTTTTCTCTGATACTACTTGCAATACAGAATCACACTTTTGCAAGCTTGTTCTTAGTACATTCAGCTATCTTCTGAACCTCAATTATTTAGTTATGTCTATCACTTCACTAGAAATTGAAAAAAAAATATTTGCAGAGTTTAAAAAGTAAAAGTGTGGAAAATTTGCAGTGTTGTTGCTTTCTTAATATCACTAATATACATTATAAAATTATGATAGTGGTTCAGAAAGTTTAACTATGCACTGCATACATGTACTGAAAATTTCAGCTCTCTACCTCTCATACTTTCTGAGAAAAAGGTACATAAGTATCCAAAAATGTTGTTTTGAGAAAACTGAATTTAAAGTTTGAACATTAAAATTCTGACACACTTCAGTGCATTTCAAGGTCATAAACATCAGCATCTTCATTCCTGGAATGCTTCAGCTTTTCTGATTGCCTTCTCTTGGTCCTGGCCTCTTTTGTTAATTGCTGAACTGTTTGCTGGGCATGATATAGTCGTTCGTTGTTGAAAGATACAAAAATGTTCTAAAAAGGGGCGTTGCATGACAGCTTTAAAGGAATGCAGACTAGCATTTAAATGGTATTTACATGTCTTAAAAAACCTCTTAACCTCCCAAAAGCATATATTTACTGAAACTGGAAATAATAGAGATTTTATTAGTGCGGAAAGCAAAAAAACATGATTTTTGACCATTTCAGAGTACCTTTTCCACTTAAGTTGCCCTAAATTGATTTAAAAAGCAATATAGATACTTATAGAAAACGAGTTGATGAATAAAAGATCTAAAAGTATTGTACAGGACCTTCTTTTCGTGGTCGCACTACGAGGAATTGCTTGCTCTTTACTGCGCTGTTTCTAACCGTTTCTCTTCCCCTCCACTTTCCCTCCTCTCCGTTTGCCGGTTAATCAGTTGACGCGAAGTCTTTGTACAAAGGCTGATTCGTTGTGAACCACGTGTTTCAGTGTGTTAGTGCTTTTATAATGCCAATACTGGTTTATCCGAAGGTTGAAGTGAACCAAAATAAACCTAAATCAGGCCTCTTGTTGATTGCGCGTATAAATAGTTCGCTTGCATATACACAAATTGTAGTTATTATACAATACAAGTGAATATATCAACGGATAGGAATTGGGGATTAAAGAAAAATGACGCGAACCAAATAGGAATTACCATTAGCAATATCCTACGCACGCCGTCTGTTTTTCTGAAAGAATGGCCATCGTTTCACTCAAATCAATCTGTTGCTTGTGAACGTTAGTATTTGAAACGAGCAGGATGTGAATATGCAATAGAAAAACATAAAAAAAGCAAATCTTTAAACAGCGGGGGTGAAGGGAATTGTTCTAAACTGTCTAGTAAGTTATGCTAAAAATATTGTGGCGTATTAATAATTTGGGGAGTTACATTATTGTTCTACATTGCCATTACCAGACACATTGTTGTTTACGTCAGTCTTAGCTGGTAGCTTTGCTAGCCACGAGTAGTAGCGGATAGCGTCACTCTGTTAGGATTCCGTAAGGAACAGACCGCGTGTGCAAGCCGGGCTTTGGATCGGCGGACATCTCCTCCTACCAAACGTTTGGGAAATAAATCTAGGAATGTGTGAATAGATTTGTGTTATGGATTTTGTACCGTAAAAACCCACGCCTTCCCCGTAGCCTCCACACCGCGTTTCGGTCCTCCGCAGCCAAGTCAGTATACCTCTCTCAATGTGCGTGCTGGGTATTAGAAATTAATTTAATTTTCATGTGAACGTTTAGGCCATCTACCCAACATGTAACAATATCCAACCCCTTCCATAGATGACATTGTGTCATTAACTTCAGCATTCACAGTGTGTCTAAGATGAATATACACAGTGCGAGATAAGAATACACTGCATTCAGAACTTGAGGGATGCCCCTTTCAGAATCTCATGAAACCATGTATTATGCTAAAAAGTTTGCATCCATCTAGGTGTTTAAATAATAACAGTACTAACAATAACAATTGCCTCCTGTTTATCAGTCACCTCTTCCTACAATGAAAGGTTGGCATAACCTCTACCATCTGCTCGCCAGAGAATACACACGCGCTCTGCGGAGCCACACTTTACTTCGTGGTAACAGTAAAACCAGTGTACGATGTTCCTCTTACGAGAATATGGCTGTAAGGAATGTGTTTACATCAACAGTTCTAGCGCTATATGAGAAAGACTACGGTTCTGCTTTCAACATATCAACAAGGGTTAAGGTTTTGGAACATTTTGTACTTCTTTTGTTACTGGGCATTGTAAATAACTGAATAAATAACTAGAAAACATTTACACACTACTCCAAATGAAATACGCTGGAATACTAACGTTGTGCGATGTTTTTAATGTAGATAGTAGATCTATTTATATTATTGTGAGCTGCCACGTGGTACTGTTCCCTCTCACTTCTCCGGAAGGGCAGAACACCGTGCAAACGTTTTCTAGTACGTATAGTGGCTTCGTGGGATATCAGCAATTATGTATAACTGGCAGAGTCTGTGTGTGTGTGTGTGTGTGTGTGTGTGTGTGTTTCTTTTCATCTTTTTTCCAGCAGTTTTTGCATACCAATGCTATATTTGGGTACTGTTCACTTCCATAAGTCGGGCACGATATGAGTACGTTTGGAGGAGGACGCCACTGTTTTGTTGACAATGCACAACGTCGTCAAGGTTTGCGATCCGAGAGGAGTGAGGGGCAAGGCGACAGCGGGAAGTACGGTTGCATAATGAAAACAATACTACATTTGCACGCCTCAGCCTCGGTAAACTATATTCACTCTTAAGTTGATCCGCGCCAAAACGAAGCGACAGAAATACTGTCATACTTTCACGACAATGTGGCAAATACATGCGGCGCGTAATGCAAAAGGAACAGACAACTTAAACGGTGATTAGCATATGCTGTTAAGGGTTAAAGGTGGTAAGTTTGATAATTACAACAAAATAAACGCTTACACATAATACTTAGCTCGAATAGAAACAAGCGAAAAAGAAAGTAACAGGTATGCGATAACTTGTATTTATTCGCTCTCTGAAAGCTTTATCAACTGTTGGTGGCTCATTTTTAAAAAGGAAACTGTGCACTGTTCCGTGAATTACATTCTTCACAAAACTCACTTTCTTGCATCGCGTATTTCACACGCTTTCTTTTTACTTTCTCTACTACGTATAATAATTAAGGGAAGTATTGAATTCCACCCAAAAATTCGATACCGAGGTTTCACCAGAAATACATGTTTTGAGACCCCCTGAATCCAAAATAAGCATTTTTAGAAACATGTCCGTGTGTGTGTCTGTGAACAGCATAACTAGAAACGAACAGTCGGATAAAGACCAAACTTGGTATTTAGGTTCAGTATCTTCCAGAGATGCGACACGAAGGTTTTCCAGAAAATCCCCCCACCCCAGATTACCCTTTACATGGAACATTTTTCGAAATTTTTAATTTTCTCAAAAATGGCTCTAACGATTTTGATTAAAATATCATATGTTTAACATATTTTCATGGTAAACGAAATGTATATCTCGAATTTTCTGGGGATGTCTCCAAAAGTATTCTTTATTGTGAACGACTTTTGCATAACTGATAAACCATAAGAGATAGAGAAAATTTTACTACACAAAAAATGTAGATCGCGTTAAAATACACAATTTATGTCATATACAGTTTTTTAGTTGAGTGAACCATTTTCGAGATATTGCTTGTTATTCCCTTAAATTTTCCAATACTTTTTCTCAAATGGAAATTCGTTATTCATTTTTTTTATGTCCTGGACATACAAAGAGAATGGAATGCGCCACATAGCAACCAGCTCTTAAAATATTTGACTATCCCTTAAATAGTACCATATTCCCCTTGCATCTACAAGAAAATTATCAATAAGATTAACATCTCGATTAACATGAAGCATATGGAGAATAAGCGTTTGAAAAATATTTTGTATAAGAGTAGAGAAAGTCATGTAACTGTAACAAATGAGATTTTTTCTTTCTTTTTTCCAGTTTTCCCGTTTATTCTTCTGCTTGAAACATGGGTGAGGGTGACCTAAAATTCTCTTCTTTCACGGGAAGTTTTGGACATTCCTCACATACGAGTAACTTAGATAACTATTCAACACTATTCAATGGTTTACCCGGCTTATGCTTTACGTAATTCGACGAAGATGCAAGAGCAAATTTTCCGTCCGCCATGATGCTAAACAGAAACCAGTGGTTGCTGGCTGTAAACACCATTCTGCCCATACCCAGATGTGAGATCTGCATAGTAATTGCATCTTGGTACTAGGTGTATAACGGTATAAATAAATATTAATTAAAATCTTAGACATTTGTATAGAATATTGTACCATTTAAGGAAAAATTCATTATAAAAGTTAGATTATAAGCGTGGGACTACTTTCGTGCGCGCATTGCTACTGTATCGTACCACAGTGCACTGGTCACTTGGGTTTGTTTTGCGCGGATCAACCTAAGAGCGAATACAGAGTACTAAAAGCAACTGCGGATGTTTTCTTTATCAGATTGCGCTTCCAATGCCCCGCCCACTTTTTCTTTAACTGTTTACTTCCTCGTCACACCGATCGCACTCACATTGTGGCCTACTTAAAACTAAATCCAGTGTACAGTCGAGTGCGTGGAATCGTATGGATATAATGCGCAGTGGTTTATATGGGTAAGGTAATACTAAACAGCCACTTCCACGCCTACCCCTTACCTGGTTCCAGCATTCCACTTCTAGTTCGAAAAAGGAGTGGGTTTTATGCCCAAGCACTGCGACCTTAAATATCTATTGCGCATCCCCCTTTCATCAGTTAAGTAGTCTGTTGCTCGATATGAACTTAACCAGACTGCTAACTGAGGCTTTCGATAGTTCATCTATCTTTGGAAAGTGATTGCCAAAGATACTTGCTCTTTGATTTGCAAGAGCAGGGCAATCACATAGCAGATGAGTAACAGTCTCATCTCCTTCTAGGCATCTACTACTGATAGGGTTGTTAAACAATCCCATTCTGTATAGATTAAACTTTAGGGCACAGTGTCCTGTAATGAATCCTGTTGCCCATGCAAGCCTCCTTCTACTAAGAACGCGCAGGTACTTTGCCCTGCTGTTATCCAGGTCTGTAATAAACAACTTGGAATGTCTGCAACCAGCCCAGCACTTAATAGCCTGTTTCACTGGTCTGTAGGACACCCCCAGTACAGGTTCCGGACCCAAAAATGGGATTTCGCTACCAATCTTGGCTGCTTCATCTGCTTTCTCATTGTCTGGTATACCTATGTGTCCTGGCACCCACATAAGTTGAAGCTTATTGTGTTCAGCCAGTGTCATTAAGGATTCTGAGACGAGTTTTGATTTTATTGATGGTGATTTAAGTGCTTTAATAGCAGCTTGACTGTCTGAGAGGATAAGAACACTTCTATTCTTATATCTCTTTTTAATGCTTTCCATGACACTGGCTAGGAGTGCATAAACCTCAGCCTGGAAAACTGTAGCTAAGGTACCCAGACTATAAGAAATCTTGCTGCCATTACCGTAAAGCCCAGCCAGCCCCCGTTCCTGATTTGGTTCTAGAACCATCAGTATACCAGATTGGCCCTTTGTTATTATGAGGTTTTACCAGTCTTCCCCAAACATTCCACCTAATTTTGGTCTTATTCCCCTTTTCTTTCGCTCCTTAGCCTGTTCATAGGTTATTATTTGGGTGCCAGACTTTTCTTTCGTCGTTGCGAAGGATGCCTTCCAGCCTCTCAGGTTACTTACGTGCTCCTCCCCTTTAGCCGTTCACCTAGGCTTGACCTTTGTTCACAGGTCATGCCTGTGTCTGAAATTCAAACCGATAAGAAATTGTCTCGCCCAGAGTTCGTGTGGAAGATAGTTGATGAGATTCTACCAACCTTAAATAAAGAAAAACCCCATAAGAAACTAGAGCCATTGTTACTTTCTTAAGTTAACAACCGCTTTCAGCGTTATGTTGTTTCCTTATTACTTTGATATTGCAGCACAATTTATGTCTGTATTTTCTTTCTTTCAGGTAAGCTGCGATGTCACATTTTGGAAGATGAGAAGCTAATCATGTAAGTCTTAACTTTTATATAGACACTGCAGGAATTGTAGAAATCTGCAAATAATTTCCTTATGATACTGCACGCTCCTTCAGTATCGCCTCTGTTATGTATTACAGAATGTAATAATCAGCCATCGATTGCGATGAGATATAGAGTTGTTAACACTAAGAAATACCTTCTCATTTGCGCTGCAGTTTGTGTGCTTCGAATCGTGCCATTTTATTGTTGCACAAATCTACATCGACAGTTGAGACCATATACTGGAACGAAACTGTGCAGGCATAACGACCAACGCGGTTATATATCATTTTAAAATTTATTTTAAGTAATCTGGTTGTGTAATTAGAATTACATTTTCTCTACTAAAGTAATACTGCCTGAAATATTACTTAAATGATGCACAGGTTCTAAGTTCCCCAGGCAGCTTTTTAACTAAGATCATTTATGGCTCTTCCTCTTAAATATCGTCTTTCGATTAGCCAGTTCGAGATTTTCAGTTAATGATGTACGTTTAACTGGTATCAAATTAGGCCTTTACCTATTGTCTGTTCAGAGTATTTTAAGACAGTGATAGGCGCAAGTTATATGCCAAAGCATGACGTGTCAAGGGTACGTTTAGCTGTGAGCTATCTCAGTCGTTGCTTTGTCTTCGTGTTGGGAAGCGTTTCGACAAGATGTGTGTTGTATGTGATTTCGTTAGGAATGTTATTCTCTTATTAGTCCTGGGAATCCCTGCCAACAAATTCAAGCTTGAACAGCGTGCTTTTATGTGCGATACATACGTGAAAACTGAATCATATAGACAGGTGTGTAGACAATTTCAGAAGCAATTTCCTGTTTATTCAGTTCCGGGTAGAGGCACTGTGAGATGTTTGGTCAATACATTTAGAACAACGGGATCGTTAAACGCTAAAAATAGTTTATAGGAACAATCCCCACACCATAGACGAACTTAAAGACAAAATAAAAGCAGCAATTATGAACATTATGCAAAAAGAACTTGTGCGTGTGAATGCTAATTATGTCAAGAATGTCTTCGCGCAGATGGACACCACTTTCAACAACACTTATAACACTCATTACATACACTACGTGATCAAAAGTATCCGAACACCTGGCTGAAAATGACGTACAAGTTCGTGGCGCCCTCCATCGGTAACGCTGGAAGTCCTTATGGTGTTGGCCCACCCTTAGCCTTGATGACAGCGTTCACTCTCGCAGGAATATTTTCAATCAGATGCTGGAAGGTTTCTTGGAAAATGGCAGCCGATTCTTCACGGAGTGCGGAACTGAGGAGAGGTATCGATGTAGGTCAGTGAGACCTGACACGAAGTCGGCGTTCCAAAAGCTCCCAAAGGTGTTCTATAGGATTCAAGTCAGGACTCTGTGCAGGCCAGTCCATTACAGGGATGTTATTGTCGTGTAACCACTCCGCCACAGCCCGTGCAGTATGAACAGGTGTTCGATCGTGTTGAAAGATGCAATCGCCATCCTCGAATTACTCTTCAACAGTGGGAAACAAGAAGGTGCTTAAAATGTCAATGTAGGTCTGCGCTGTGATCTTGTCACGCAAAACAATAAGGGGTGCAAGCCCCCTCCAGGAAAAACACGACCACACCATAACACCACCACCTCTGAATTTCACTGTCGGCACCACACAAGCTAGTAGATGACGTTCACCGGGCATTCGCCAATCCCACATCCTGCCATCGAATCGCCACATTGTGTACCGTGATTCGTCACTCCACACAACGTTTTTCCACTGTTCAATCGTGTAATGTTGACGCTCCTTACACCAAGCGAGGCGTGTTAGGCATTTTCCTGCGTGATGTGTGGCTTATGAGCAGCCGCTCGACCATGGAATCCAAGGTTTCTCACCTCACGTCTAACTGTCATAGTACTTGGAGTGAATCCTGATGCAGTTTGGAATTCCTGGATAGATGTCTGCCTATTACTCTTTACGACCCTCTTCAAATGTCGGCGGTCTCTGTCAGTCAACAGACGAGGTCGGCCTGTACATGTCCCTTCACGTTTTCACTTCACTATCACATCAGAAACAGTGGACCTAGGGATGTTTAGGTATGTGGATATCTGGCGTATAGACTTCTGACACAAGTGACACCCAATCACTTGACCACGTTCGAAGTCTGTGAGTTCCACGGAGCGTCCCATTCTGCTGTTTCACGATGTCTAATGACTACTAAGGTCGCGGATAATGAGTAGCAGGCAGAAGGTGGCAGCACAATGCACCTAAGTTGAAAAACGTATGTTTGTGGGGATGTACGGATACTTTTGGTCACATAGTGTATATGTTACTAACACTCGTGAGTAAGTAACGCGGGAGTTATGGAACGGAAAACCCCGCAGCGTAGTAGACTGTATGCATTCGCGCGATCCGCGACTTTAGCATAAACCAAAGGACTATAGAAAATCGGTTAGTCGTGGCAAGGTCGGTTTCGTGTGCCGAGCGCTTTGTAATAGCTGCCATGCAGCTTCGCGAATTCCTTATCTCCTTATCTCACCTTTCCCCTATCTCAAATGACTCTGAATTACGGTCGTCCTCTGTGGTGTATACTACTTCTAGTTTCCGAGGTCGCAGGTTCAAACACGGCGGAGGGCGATGGATTTTTTTCGGGCGTAAAAATACTTAGCATGGCTTCTCTGGGAAGGGAAGTAAAGCCGATGGTCCCGTTTCGTAGATTTACGGCACGTAAAAGGACTTCAAGTCTGATAAAGAGACCTCTGAGCAAAATTACTGGTCTTTCACGCCCAATATAGAATGGGACGCTAAGGACCACAGCAGTTAAAGAGCATCCATAATAAAATTCAATTTTTTTTCTGAACAGACAGTTTGCGTTTTCCGTTGTAAATCTAAAATTATCAGCTAACTACAAAGCTTTGATGCATATAATTGGAATGTAATTTTGTCCAATATTACATCCAGTAATATTATTTAGTGCAAACGAACACACAAGTGTCGAACTTGTATCGTAAATTCGCCAGTTGCAACCCCCACACATTATTTTGAATAGTCTAGAAAATTAATGCGGTTGTACTAATTAGGGCAATTCCAACGAAACGTACAATATTTTTAAAAATAGGAATTTAGGGAGACGGATAGTAAATCTTCACTTTTATCATAAATAGGAGTCGAAAGGAGGTAATCAAATTTACTTTAGTTTGAATGGC
Source organism: Deroplatys truncata (assembly GCA_030765065.1). NCBI lineage: Eukaryota > Metazoa > Arthropoda > Insecta > Mantodea > Mantidae > Deroplatys > Deroplatys truncata. The sequence goes on along the minus strand of CM060989.1, from coordinate 63,886,088 downwards.
GTTCATATTACTTTGAATAAATGGCATATCAAAGCCGTCCTTGTTGCTGAATGCAATCAGAAAGTGATATTCAGCTTGGGGATGACCTAACAGTTTGATGAATTACTGATTTTCTTGATTTGGGCACCAGAAAATAAGGGAATCTTGCCCTAATGTTTCACCCCCAGCCTCTTGTGGGCGGAGAGAGTTGGCTGAGATGTTCATGTGACAAGTGACAAGGACAAAGATAGCTTGTTCGATGGGCGGGAAAGGAAAGCAAGATTGCAGTAAAGAAACAGGGAAGAGCGAAGTTTTTCTTTGGATTCAAAGACACTCTTCCATTTCTTTACTGCTGACTCGAATAACAGCCCACAATGGAGACTTCTGCTATTGTTCGATATAAAAGTACAGAGAATGGAATATCAGACGTTTGAAGTCTCAGCTGTTTCTAATTACAAATATTCAATCATTCTGGAGCACACTTAATACAAAAGCATAGTTCACTTAGAATTGGTTATTCTCATTTGGAATTTAAAATTAAAAAGTACCTAAATTCGAGTTACTTTTTCGACATCAAAACTGTTTTAAAATCAATTTTTAGTTTCTTTACTGCTTACCTATAGTTGCAAAGAACCATTGCACTCCACCCAAACCGTTGATACCATGATAACACACAAATACACGTTTTGAGGTCCCCTTAATAAACTAAGCAAACTCTCTTAGAAAGATGTAGGCCTGTGTGTGCGTCTCTGTGTAAACAGCTTAATCCAAAAATATCTAATGTGTTGTACTCACATGAGTTTCTCTACTCTTGTTATTCTCCATCTACTTCATGTTAATCAAGATAAACATTTGCAGAAACTGCAAATTTGTTAATTTTCTTGTAGGTGCAACGGGAATATGGTAGGCTTTAAGTGATAGTCAAATCTTTTAAGAGCTGGTTGCTATGTGGAGCATTCTATTCTCTTTGCACGTCCAGGACATAAAAAAACGAATAACGAATTCCCATTTGAGAAAAAGTATATGTATTGGAAAATTCAAATAAATAACAAGTAATATCAGGAAATGGTTCACTTGACAGAAAAATTTATGATATAAATTGTGTGTTTTAACGAGATCTACATTTTTTTGAGCAGTAAAATTTTGTCTATCTCTTACATTACCAGTTATGCAAAAGTTATTCAGAATGAAGAGTACTTTTTGAGACATTCCCAGAAAATTCAACATAAACATTTCACTTACCATAAAAATATCTTAAACATATGATATTTTTGTCAAAATCGTTAAGAGCCATTTTTGAGAAAATCAAAATTTTCGAAAAATGCTCCATGTTAAGGGTAGTCTAGATGGAGGGATTTTCTTGAAAACCTTAGTGGCATCTATGGAAGACAAACTTAAATACCAAGTTTGGTTCTTATCTGACTTTTCGTTTTTGGGTTATGCTGTTCACAGACACACAGACCTTTTTCTAAAAATGATTTTTTTATTCAGGGATCTCAAAACATGTATTTCCGGTGAAATCTCGGTATCGAATTTTTGGGTGGAATACAATAATTCCCCTACTTACTGTACGTAGTAGAGAAAGTAAATTGAAGCAAGCGTGTTATATTTTTACTCATGTATTTATAATGTGAGGGGAGGACAGTTGAGTAGCTTCATGTAGGTTGGTATTTTAATCAAAATCGTTAGAGCCATTTTTCATAAATTGAAAATGTTCTAACAAAACATCGACATAATGGGTAGTTCGGGGGGAGGATTGAAATCTCGATATCGAATTTTTGGGTGGAGTGCAATACCTTCTTTACTTACTATATATGTGGTAGAGAAAGCAAAAATGAATACCAACGTTCAGGTAGATAAGACGGCTGTCCCAGAGGCACCCGACCTAACAAAGAAAACACAAAAGCTTTTGGGAAAAAACATCTTTATTTCTCTACGTAGTCACCTTTCAGCTCGATACACTTTTCCCAGCGATTCTTAATAGCTTCGATACCCTGTTTATAGTGATAACCGTCGAGCTCTGTAAAATAGCCATCAGCTGCAAACTCAACCTCTTCACTGTTGGCTAATCTTTTACCACCAAGCCATTTCTTCAACTTTGGACACATAAAATAATCAGAGGTGCTAAGTCTGGCGAATAGGGTGCATGAGGAAGCAATTCGCACTTCAACTCATTTATTTTGGTCGTGGCGATAATGGATGTGTGAACTGGTGCATTGTCTTTATAAAACAGAACTTTTATTTTCGCTAAATGCGGCCGTTTTTTCTTGATTTCATCATTGAAACCCTGCAATAAGTTTGCATAATACTCGCCATTGATTGCTTTTCCTTTTTGAAGATAATCAATGAAAATTATCCCACGGCCATCCCAAAAACCTGACGCCATTATCTTACCTGCAGATAGAACTGTCTTCGCCTTTTTTGGACCCGATTCTGCCCTTTCAATCCACTGTTTTGACTGTTCCTTCGTCTCAGGTGTGAAGTAATGGACCTACGTTTCATCCATGGTTATGAATCGACGTAAAAACGCGACTTTATTGCTAGCTTGCGCACTTTCAGTTGACGGTCATCCAATACTATTTTGTGGATTTTCTTCACAATTTCTGGCGTGGTCACCTCATTTGGTCGACCACTGCTATGTTCGTCTTGGCAGCTCGTACGGCCTCGCTTAAACTCTGCCACCCAATATTTTACTGCTGTAAATGAAGGAGCAGACTCCCCCAGAGCAAAATCTAGCTCAGCTTTAATATTAGTTGGACTAAGACCTTTCAAATGAAAGTATTGTATCACATAACGATGGCCAGTTTTATCCATGTTTACAAATTCGCTGCGAGAGTTCACTATTAATGGCTGCCAAACAATTACTAAACAACGTAGCATCGTCAAACTTCAAACTTAAGCTTTATAAGGGTGGTACTTTCTACCATAGTCATTTGTTTGAAACAACAACCGCTATATATACGTCAGCTCGGGTACTTCTGGGACTGCCCTCATAAAATGTAGTCTAGGATTTATGACCAGAGTGCAATCACATCGTTTTAGTTCCAACAGAGGCGTTAGATACGCTCTATTAATAAGTTGGGAGGTGCTGTGAGGGACATAACAGTTGTATGACCCAAGTTACATAGAGTAATGGATCTGGGCGGATGAGTGTCATAGGAAAGGAAGACAAAATAAGGCATGGCACTAAAGAGCGAGGAAATGAGGATCATTTTCTGTTTATTCTCGTCAGGTTTCCGTGTCCCAGGACCCTAGTTGATTCATTTAGCTGACTGTCAGAGGCGGGGCTGAGAATTTCTGTTCCTTTGTACAGTTAGCATTTTCTTTGTGACCTGGTTTCACCTTACTTTACATGATTTATTTCGATTCCTTCTCCTTCAACAAACAGCTGCTTTAATAGCAAGTAATTTACTCTATATGAAAACAGAATTCATTTGCTATGCGCAGTTTTAGAGGAAGGAAGATCAGAGATGGAAAATATAGTTTTGTTTAACGTGACAGACTAATTATGGACTGCGCAGATATATTCTGAAACTTGGTGATAAGCTGGACAGGAATGCTAAAGAAACAGGATACTCCGTAAAAACTGATGTGTTACATTCACATGACTTTCTCTACCCTCTATCGCTTATTAGTGGGTATACAAACTATTCTTACTAAGCCTTGTTTTCCTGTTTACTTCATTTTAATACAAATAAACCTTTACATACGAGGGCTGATCAATAAAGACTGAGATTGATTTTTTTCTGTAGTTTCCTTGATAGTTTTATGTCTCTACCACGAATACTTGAAAAGAGCAGGGTTTCATGTATAATGTCCTTAAGCGACAGCACTCTCGTAACGGTAGGTTGGTAGTAATGCTGTATATTGTTGACCCTACTTGTATTTCGCATACCACAAAATGGAGGTGACACGAGAGGAGCAATACAGCGCAATAAAATTTTATTTTCGTTTAAATCATACAGCCTTGAAACTTTCGAAAAGCTGAAGCAAGCATACGGTGAATATGCACTACCTCGTGCAACGGTGTTTAGGTGGTTCAAGGACTTCAAAGAAGGGCGAGTCCTCTGTGCTAAGCAAGCTGGGGCTGGTGTTTCGGAATGGAATGATTTACCAGCATGCAGTTCCCCTCCCCCTTACACTACTGTTACAGCAGCTACTACACGTCAGTATTGGCTACACTGAGGAAGCACATTACAAGGAAACGTCCAGAACATCATCAGAATGGGTGGCGACTTCATCACGACAACGTGCGCCCTCACATCGCAAATCAAGTCCAGGAATTTTTGGCTAAATTCAACATTACCTGTGTGCCGCATTCGCCTTAAAGCCCCGGTCTTACCTCCTGCGATTTCTTTTTATTCCCATTACTAAAGGCAAAGCTCCGGGGCATTCGATTTGAGAGCACTGAAGCAGTGCTAAAGAAAAGTGAGGCAATTCTCAAAGACCTGACAAAGAATGACCTGCACCATGTGTTCGAGGACTGGCAGAGACGCTATAAAAAGTGCATTCAGTTAGGAGGGGACTACTCTGAAAAAGATCATGTCAGTATTGAAATGGAGTAATAAATATCTGTGAAAAAAATTAGTCTCAGTCTTTATTGATCAGCCCTTGTAAATAACTACATTGCATATTTCGTTATAGATCAAAGGGAACAGCGATAGTCAAATGTTTAAGAACTGGACGCTATATCCTGGCCTTAGAATTCCATACTGTTTCCATGCAATCGCGAGAAATAACTGAATGTTGACAATACTTTAAGAGAATTGCCAAGTAATGAACAATTGGAACCATTTATAACGGATATCTTGGAAATGGCTTATGCCACAAAAGTTACTTGAAATAAATTGTGTGTTTTAAACAGATCTACACTTCTTGTGTACTACGTTTTCGTTTATCGTTTAACGTTTACTAGTTATGCAAGATTATACAAAATTCCTTCCGAACGAAGAGCACTTTCTAGGGTATTGCCAGAAAATTCAGAATATACATTTTATTTGTCATGTAAATATTGTTAGTATATGGTATTTTAATTAAAACCGTTACAGCCATTTTTTAGAAAATAAGCATTTTTGAAAAATCTTGCATGTAGCGACTAGGCAGTGAAGTGTGACTGTGGCAAGGTTTCTCAGCACTCGGACCGTCATTAGCGCACCCCCTCCTCAACGGGTCAGGTAGCGTCAAAATCACTGATGCCCAACCTTAAGCGAAATAGGGGAGAGCGAATTTACCCCCAAGCATTGTTTATGGAGCTATGATGCATTCAAGCGCCCATGGCAGTCCAAACACTGTTTGGTTACCTTGAAACATGCCATTGCGTACAACCGTCAGAGTGAGTGAAGGGGAAATGCTTCATAACACAAAACCGAGGTGGAGTGAAGCGACAATATGACATCATTAGTTCAGAAGAGAGCAGGTTGTACTTCGCTTTGTCAAAATGGTCATGTTTCAACGCATGTGCTATAGGACCTTTCGTTTTTCATTTATGCTGTTCACACATGCACACAAGCTTCTTTCTAATTTGAGCATAACTCAAAAACGAAAAGTCGGACAAATATCAAACTTGGTATTTCAGTTTAGTATCTTTCAAGGACAAAATTTAGGTCTGAGGCAAGGTTGTAAACTCAGTCCAATATTATTTAACTTATTTATAGATGATATTTTAGATAGAATAATGAAAAGTAATAAACACTGTCCAGTCATAGGGAAAAAGGAAATACCAGGGTTATTATTTGCAGATGATCTAGTAGCTGGGGCAGTAACAGTGATAGGGTTGCAACATGCTATTAATGAAATTGCAAAATTTTGTATGGAATGGGGGCTAAAGGTGAATACAAAAAAGTCCAAGATAATAGTGTTCAAGAAAGGATCAAAATTAAAAAGAGAGGAAATATGGTATATAAATGGAGAGCAAATAGAGGTGGTAAAAGAATTTGATTACTTGGGGATTAGATTCTCAAGCAACGGGAAGTGGGAAGCACAATCTAAATATGCACAATTGAAAGGAAAGCTAGCGATGAAAGCTGTTAGAGTTTGCTTGTGCAAAACACCCAGGCTAACAATGAACTGTTTGGAAAGGCTATATGAAGCTGTAGTAGAGTCAAAAATGTTATATGGAATAGAAATATGGGGGGTGGCAAAGGTATGGATTAAGATTGATATAGTCCATAGAATGTTTTGTAAAGAAGTTTTGGGTTTACCCAAGAGTTCACCAAGGGGCGTGGCACTGGCAGAGCTAGGAAGGGTAGGGAGAAAAGGTATAATAGTGGAAAGAATTTTGAAGTATTGGTATAGATGTTTAAATTTAGAAGATAATAATATATTCAAAGAATGTATACAGTTTCAAAAAGCTGTCCTAGGAGAAGAGTGTTGGTTAGGGGAGATGGGAAATGTCCTAAAAGAAATTGGCATGAGGAATATTTTCCTATTAGATAAATATAATAACAGTGGGTTTTGGAAAGAAGTGAGATTGAGGGTGGAAGAGATCGAGAAACAAGAGATATGGGCTAGTTTTGAGGATAAAAGGTCATTGATCTTGTATAAATCAGTTAAAAGAAATTGGGGAAGGGAGAAGTATGTAGATATATGTAATCAATGTGGTAGAACAGGTCTTGCGTGGATGCGCACAGGAGTAATATTTTTAAAAAGGAATGGATATAATTGTTCGGGGAGATGTATTATGTGTGATGAATCGGGTAGTACTTATCATTGTCTAATAGAATGTGATAAGGTTAAAAGGTGGAGAGAGGTTATATGGAATAAAAAATGGGACAAGTTAAACAAAGAAGCAGTAGCATTAGGAATGTTGGGAAGCACAAAAGTAGAAATAATTAAAATGATGGGGACATTTTTAGGCAACACAAGGGATAAGTGGATAAGGAGCTTAAGAAAGGTACAGCTGAACGAGCATAGTTTGTAAAGTAGAGAGATGGTATAGTAGCTTTATCCCATACATACAGCCTAGGGGCTAAATATGGAGGAGCTAGAAAACTGGTGCACTAGACATAAGTTTAAGATGTAAGCTTTATTTGTATTATTGTAATAATGATGAAATAAATATTACATTACATTACATCTTTCAAGGATGCGGCGCGAAGGTTTTCGAGAAAATCCCACCCACCCCGACTACCCTTTAAATGGATGTTTTTTGGAAATTTTTATTTTCTCAAAAATGGCTTTAACGATTTTAATTAAATATCCTTAAGATATTTTCATGGCAAATGAAATGCATATTTTAAATTTTCTAGAAATGTCCCTAAAAGTCCTCTTCATTCAGATTGACTTTCGCATAACTGGTAAACCGTCAAAGATAGACAAAATTTTACTATACATAAAAAATATAGATCTCGTTATGTCATATACTTTTTTCTTGTCTAGTGATCCATTTCCAAGAGATTTCTTTTATTTGTTTGAATTTTCCACTACTAAATTTTTTCCCCGAATGGGAATTCGTTATTAACTTTTTATGTCCTGGACACACAAAGAGAATGGAATACTCCACATAGTAACCAGCTCTTAAAACATTTGACTATCGCTTAAACCTACTACATTCCCCTTGCAGCTATAAGAAAATTAGCAATAAGATAGCTTCTGCAAATGTGTATCTGTATTAACATGAAGTAGATGGAGGATAAGCGTTTGTAAAAATAGTTTGTACAAGATTAGAGAAAGTGCATCAGATTTTGTTATCCATGGAGCCTCAGATTTCCAGTGAAATCTCGATATCGAATTTTTGATTGGAATGCAATACTACTACGATTTATAATAGATAAGAAGTAGAGAAAATAGAAATTTACTTAATTGTTTTGGACGTTGTTAAACACTAACTACCTATAGTTAGAAATGTAACTGTGCAGTTAATCTTTTGTCGGCAAGTTCTTTTGCAAGGATTGGGATGTTGTTGAGACGACTATCCAGGTCTGTTTCGGCGCATAGCTTCTGCTTATCAAGCTGTTCTTGTGGTCCTTATGTTTGTGGGATTATTTGCAGGGTGGCTTGTTCCTTCATTTGTCATGCGCTCAGCTCTCCGTTCCTTTGCTCATTAATTCTCCTGCTTCCTTTCTGAGCCCACTTGCCGTTGAACACTTTCCCAAAAGCGATATGATGTTGGTTGATACTGAACAGGGATCTTACAAAAGATAAGACTCAAGATTTGTGCAGACCTCCTTCCTGTCTCTTTATAAGGTTTTATTAAATTTTTTTCTGGAGCCAGTGGGGAGCCATTGATTTATCGGTGTGGTTGAAATTCGAGCTTTAGCTCTATAGATTCGGTATGAATATGACGAAAGAAATCCGATGTGTTGCACTCACATGACTTTCTTATTGCTAATTTGGTTGTAGATGCAAGGGGAATTGGTAGGGTTTAAGCGATAGTCAAATATTTTAAGAGCTGGTTGCTATGTCGAACATTGCATTCTCTTTGCATTACCAGGACATAAAAAAACCTGATATGTTACACTCACATGACTTTCTCTACTCTTGTACAAACTACTTTTACAAACGCTTATTCTCTATATGCTTCATGTTAATCGAGATATCGAGATGTCAATCTTATTGCTAATTTTCTTGTAGATGCAAGGAGAATATGGTAGGTTTTAAGCGATAGTCAAATCTTTTAACGCTGGTTGCTATGTGGCGCATTCCATTCTCTTTGCATGTCCAGGACATAAAAAAATGAGTAACGAATTTGAGAAAAAGTATAAGTATTGGAAAATTTAAAGGAATAACAAGCAATATCTCGAAAACGGTTCACTCAACAAAAAAATGTATATGACATAAATTGTGTATTTTAACGCGATCTACATTTTTCGTGTAGTAACATTTTGTCTATCTCTTATGGTTTACCAGTTATGAAAAAGTCGTTCATAACGAAGAATACTTTTGGAGACATTCTCAGAAAATTCGAGATATACATTTTATTTGTCATGACAATATCTTAAACATATGATATTTTAATCAAAATCGTTAGAGCCGTTTTTGAGAAAATTAAAATTTTCGAAAAATGTTCCATGTAAAGGGTAGTCTGGGGTGGGGGGATTTTCTTGAAAACCTTCGTGTCGGATCTCTGAAAGATACTGAACCTAAATTCCAAGTTTGGTGTTTATCCGACTCTTCGTTTTTGAGTTATGCTGTTCACAGACACACAGACAGACACACACACGGACATGTTTCCAAAAATGCTTTTTTACTTTCTCTACTACGTGTAGTAAGTAGGGGAAGTATTGCATTCCACCCAAAAATTCGATACCGAGATTTCACCGGAAATACATGTTTTGAGACCTCCTGAATCCAAAAAAAGCATTTTTGGAAACATGTCCGTGTGTGTCTGTGTGTGTGTGTGTGTGTGTGTGTGTGTGTGTGTGTGTCTGTGTGTGTGTGTGTGTCTGTGAACAGCATAACTCAAAAACTAACAGTCGGATAAACACCAAACTTGGTATTTACGTTCAGTATCTTCCAGAGATGCGACACGAAGATTTTCAACAAAATCCCCCCACCCCAGACTACCCTTTACATGGAACATTTTTCGAAAATTTTAATTTTCTCAAAAATGGCTCCAACGATTTTGATGAAAATATCATATGTTTAAGATAATGTCATAAGAAATGAAATGTATATCTCGAAATTTCTGGGAATGTCTCCAAAAGTATTCTTCATTATGAACGACTTTTGCATAACTGGTAAACCATAAGAGATAGACAAAATTTTACTACACAGAAAATGTAGATCGCGTTAAAATACACAACTCATATCATACACATTTTTTATTGTTGAGTGAACCGTTTTCGAGATATTGCTTATTATTTCCTTAAATTTTCCAATACTTATACTTTTTCTCAAATTCGTTATTCATTTTTTTGTCCTGGACATACAAAGAGAATGGAATGTGCCACATAGCAACCAGCGATGAAATATTTGACTATCGCTTAAAAGCTACCATATTCCCCTTGCATCTACAAGAAAATTACAATTAAGATTGACATCTCGATATCTCGATTAATATGAAGCATATGGAGAATAGGCGTTTGTAAAAATAGATTGTACAAGAGTAGAGAAAGTCATGTGAGTGTAACACATCAGATTTTTTATGTCCTGGACATGCAAAGAGAATGGAATGCGCCACATAGCAACCAGCGATGAAATATTTGACTATCGCTTAAAAGCTACCATATTCCCCTTGCATCTACAAGAAAATTACAAATAAGATTGACATCTCGATTAATATGAAGCATATGGAGAATAGCCGTTTGTAAAAATAGATTGTACAAGAGTAGAGAAAGTCATGTGAGTGTAACACATCAGATTTTTTGGATTCAGTGAGTCTCAAAACATGTATTTCCGGTGAAATCTCGGTATCGAAATTTTGGGTGGAATACAATACTTCCCCTACTTACTATACGTAGTAGAGAAAGTAAAAAACGAATAACGAATTTCCAGTTGAGAAAAGTGTAAGTATTGGAAAATTCAAACTGGTAAACGTTAAGCGACAGACGAAAACGTACAACAACAACAAAAAAAACAAAAAAAAAAATCAGACGTCTTTAAAGCTCGCAATTCTTTTCAAAAAAAATTTTTTTTCTGCATAAGCGATTTCCTAGATATCTGTTATTAATGGTTGGAATTATTCAGTACTTAACCATTCAAAGTCCGGTCGATTTTCAGCTGTTTCTCGCGATGTCATAGAAACAATTTGGAATTTTAAGGCAGGTTCTTAAACATTTGACTATTGCTATTGTCTTTGTATCTATAATGAAATATATAATGTAGCTATTTCCGGAAAGGTTCATCTCGATTAAAATGAAGTATATAGGAAAATAAACTTTCTTAAGAATAATTTGTATACCCACTAATAAGGGATAGAGGATGAAGTAAGTGTTTTGTTTGTATGGTTGGTCAGGTGTAGCTTTTTTACTTTGTCTACCGCGTATCTAGTACGTGGAGGATTTTGATTAAAATACCGTATATTTAAGACATTTACATAAAAAATAAAGCGTCTATAAAGGAGATTCTGGCCATAGAATATTCGGACAAAAACTGGTAAAAAATGTAATATCTGTAAAACACTTATTTTAGTTCAAATAACTATTTTGTGTGGCATAAGCCTTTTCCGAGATATTGTTGTTATCGATTTGAGTTTTTCAATATTTTGTAATTTTTAAGGTGCAATAACTATTCAGTTGTTTTTCTCTGTCATATAGTGGTCAATTTGTAAACATTTCACTATCGCTATTTCATTTTAAGCTTTTGCAAGAGTAGTTTGCAAACGGTATATAAAAATAAACGATTGTGAATAGAGAAACTCATGTGAATGAAACACATAGAAAACTTTTTACTTTCCCTATTACATATAGTAAGTGGGGGAAGTATTGTATTCCACCCAAAAATTCGATACCGAGATTTCACCGGAAATATATGTTTTGAGACCCCCTGAATCCAAAAAAAGCACTTTTGGAAACATCTCCTTGTCTGTGTATCTGAACAGTATAACTCAGAAACGAACAGTCGGATAAACACCAAACTTGGTATTTAGGTTCAGTATCTTCCAGAGATGCGACACGAAGGTTAACAAGTAAATCCCCCCACCCCAGATTACCCTTTACATGGAACATTTTAGGAAAAATTTAATTTTCTCAAAATGGCTCTAACGATTTTGTTTAAAATATCATATGTTTAAGATATTTTCATGACAAATAAAACGTATATCTTGAATTTTCTGGGAATGTCTCCAAAAGTAGTCTTCATTGTGAACGACGTTTGCATAACTGGTAAACCATAAGAGATAGACAAAATTTTACTACACAAAAAATGTAGATCCCGTTAAAATCACAATTTATGTCATACTTTCTTTTTGTTGAGTGAACCGTTTTCGAGATATTGCTTGTTATTCCCTTAAAGTTTTCAATAATTATTTTCTCAAATGGGAATTCGTTATTCATTTTTTTTGTCTTGGATATGCAAAGAGTATTAACCTGTGGCAAAGGGAATGGTGCTGCACATAGCAACCAGCTATTAAGAGATATGTCTGTGCTTATATTGCCCTTGCAAATACAAAACAAGGGGAACATAGTACGCCTTAAGCGATAGTCAAATATTTTTTAGAACTGGTCGCTATGTGTAAAATGTAATTCTCTTTGCATGTCAAAAGATCGTTTCTGCAAATGTTTATCTCGATTAATATGAAATGGATGGAGAATAAGAGTTTGTAAAAATAGTTTGTACAAGAGTAGAGAGAGTCATGTGAGTGTAACACATCAGAATTTTTTCCCTATGATGGTTTCTCGTCAGCTTGTTGAATCTCTACGAAGTAAGAGGTTTAAGTTCACTGTGTGCTTGACTGTTTCTCTAAGAACACTTGAGCGATGCTGTCCACGTGGGGAGATCGATCTTTTCAGTTCTACGTCGCTGCGACAGGTGAATACCAAGAAACCCGCATGCTTTTCGGTTCTTTTTATCTTCCGTCAGCGTTTTCCTGCTTCTCTCCTCTTTAGCGTATTTTGCTCATTTCCTGGGTTCCCCCTTCTGGCCGGGAAACAAAAGCTTCCCTCAGGACGCACAGATCTTCCGACTTGTCACGCCCTGATGCACTTCAGGTGTTCCTAATTGATTTTCAGGGATTTTTCAGAATGTCGACTGAGCCGGCGAGGTAAACAGGCGTGGTATTGTTTCGTAATGAGCCAAGCACCGTCACTGATGCCAAATGCTTCATAAAGTTAGATGATTCCTTGCGACTCTCGGGAGAAGCCCTTTCCTTAATGTGCTGCTTTGCCAAACAATACAGCCATCTCGTTACTATACGTCTGTTCATTCCTTAACCCTGTTCCCTATAACTTTGCCCCGTATCTCTTAACTGTCACGTGTACTAGTCATTTTCATTGATTGTTTTCGTGTCGTCCTCCGTGGTGTAGTGGTTATCATTCTAGCTTCTAGTTCTCGAGGTCGTGGGTTCCAACCCGGTGGAGGGCGATGGATTTTTTCGGGCCTAAAATCCTGAAGTAGTTATTTCTTTACGTTGTTTATTTATTTAGCTCTACGTATGGGAAGCCAATTCTAAGTTCTTTGATGTGCCCACGTATAGGATCCAATTTGTACTGTCCATTACAAACCAAAGTGCCTTTCACTGAAAATAAACTCTTTGTATTATCCGCGCGAAAGTAGTTCGCAATCCCCGCCCCTAATGGCTGCTTGTTCCCCTCCCACGTGCTTGTTGAACACTATTTAATCTATAAAAAGGCGCCTTGCGTGAGAATCATAGTTAAAATGCAACCTGAGGTAACAATCGACTTTATAAGTATGCGGCAATGAACATTTTACTTACGTTAATCACAATCCTCGGGCAAAAGTGCAACACCCAAATCCGAATCCTCCGAAGATGACTCAGCTGCCATATCAGAATCAGAACTACTCTCCAAAATAATGGCAAGCTTATCCACAATTCCACAGCACTGTCGCACTTAAAACAAGTTCCCACATTTTATCCTCTTCTATGTTGTATTATGTCTGTTTATATTCCATGCTCGCTTTCGTTACACTTCTCACTGAAACGCCTGTAAAATCCGATATTAGTTTCCTAAGGTGCATTAATGCAAGTGTCGGGTATTTTTGTAATAGTGAGTTGAACATATGAAGTATTGTTTGTTTTAGCCACTTTTTAACTGTTTCCCGCTTCTGTGTTTGAACAGTTTATTCGCACTACACGCACCTTCCTCTGTCATGTGAGCTCAAATACCAACTGACTAAATCACAAGATTTGACCTGAGCTGAGCTGTGTGTTAGTGTATTATGAATGACTGTTCGCTTATCATATATCCTGTATTACGCAAAGTGTTTATTCGGTACTCAGATAGCACCTCTGGGAATTCGTTGCTGCATTTCTTGTGTATGTAAGAGAGTGGCAGTCGTGCATTTGGTTGGTATTAACAAGCAAGATGATCTCGGCATTAGCGCAATAGCAGGCGAAAATCATATTTTGTAATCTCTTAACAGCTAGTATATATCCATTACCTTTAACGACGAGTTCTTATGATAACCGCAATAAAATGTGCAGTTCTATACGTTTCCTGCTCTAATATTTCATAATACAATGCATGTATTAAGGAACTATTTACGTTGGCGTAAGAGTATATTCTTGGGTTTGGAATGGACAGTAGTAGTATAGTTTATTTTTCTAAATATTTTTCTCTTACTCTTCTCATATATTCTCCTATTCTTTTTATATCCGCCTGCTTTTGTATTTTCATTATCCTAACTTTTAATACTTCTTTGTTAACATTCTCCCATTCTGTAGGTAAAAACTGATCTCTCCACAACTTAGTTTCTTCACATTCAATCATAAAATGCAAATCATTATCTGCCTCTCCACAAAGAGGACATCTATTCAAATTCGCTCCCTTCCTATCTCCCCTTATCCTATGTGCACTTAATCTAGACCAGGCCCACCCTTCTCTCACTAACCTATTACCTGCATCCACATACTTCTCCCTTCCCCAGTCCACCTTTAATTGTCTATATAGTTTCAAACTTTCTTTACTTCCAGACCTTGAAATAACTCTTGTTTCTCTATATCTTCTACTCTGTTCCTCACTTCTTTCCAGAAACCTTTAACAAACCCCCCTCTCTCTCTCTCATCCCATAAGTTCCCTATTCCTATTTCCTGTAAAATTCTCCTTATTCCTTGAGCCCAGTTCATCCCAGCACTGGATTTTTCTTGGATTATTAAACAATGCCTCAATATATTATGCTCGTCAAATGATTTCAAAGTACGGATAGTTTTTTGGAGATAAACATTTGCAGAAATTACCATATTGTTAATTTTCTTGTAGATGCAAGGGGAATTGCTAGGCTTTAAGCGATAGTCAAATATTTTAAGAGATGGTTGCTATGTGGAGTATTCCATTCTCTTTGCATGTCTAGGACATAAAAAACGAATAACGAATTCCCATTTGAGAAAAAGTATAAGAATTGGAAAATTCAAACAAATAACAAGGAATATCTCGGAAATGGTTTACGCCACACAAAGATGTTTAAGATAAAATTATTGTGTTCTAACAAGTTGTACATTTTTTGTGAAGAAAATTTTTGTCAATCTCTTACGGTCTACTAGTTGTTTGTCATGAAAATATCGTAAATATATTGTACTTTAATCGAAATCGTTTAGCCATTATTGAGAAAATCAACATTTTCGTAAAATGTTCCATGTAAAGGGTAGTCTGGGGTGGAGGATATTCTTTAAAATCTTAGTGTCGCATCTTTAAAAGATACTGAACCTAAATACCAAGTTTAGTATTCATCCGACTTTTCGCTTTTGGCTTATGCTCTTCACAGACACACAACATACACACGGACATTTTGTAAAAATGCTATTTTGGAATCAGGGGGCCTCAAAACATGTATTTCCAGTAAAATCTCGATATATAATTTTTGGATGGAATGCATTACTTCAACTTACTATACGTAGTCGAGAAAGTAAAAATGACACATTATTTTCCAAATACTTTATTATCATTCATTACTTTACTCTACTTCACCATATAGTCACCGCCGTTATTCGGCCACTTGTAACGGGAAACCAGTTTTTGTATACCTTCCTCAAAGAATGATGCCGCCCGTGATGAAAATCCAGTCTGCACTTCTTATTTGACAACAGTCCGGATTTGGCACCAAGCGAATTCCATCTGTTTCTTCTTCTGAAGAAATTCCTTGGTGGAAAAACATTTCAACGACGATGATGTTGTACAATAAGAAGTGCAGACTTGGCCATCATCGCAGGGGGCATCATTCTTTGACGAAGACGTGCAAAAACTGGTTTCCCGTTACGACAGGTGTCTGAATAATGACGGTGCTCTGTGGAGAAGTAGTGTAAGGTAATGAATGAAAATAAAGTATTTGGAAAAATTATTGATACTTTCAAAACACTCCTTGTATATGCAAAGAGAATTATCAGCCTTACATTTTCATAACTGCAAGCATAAAATACACACGTAAGAGTTAATGCATCTGAAATCTTTGAAAATTCTTATCAACAAAGGATCCTTCGGTTTCAACTTGTCTCTCAGGATGACGAAAGCACGTGCATCTATCATGACGGTGTTTTCATCACTTTTATTCACTGACCTTGAATTGCTCAGGGCTTGCCATATATCGCTATTCAGTGCTGTACATTAGCCAATCAGAGGAAAGGGGAAGGAAAGGGAGCGCAGAACAATACATACATGTCAGCGGGGCATGGTTATAAGAAACAAGTTTAAATATATCTAATAGCACTTCAAGCAACAATTTATTCGGAAGCAAACCTTGAATAAGCAGGTAGGACAGCAGTTTAGATGCTTAGAACACACTATTAATTCAATGACAAAGTAATAACATATTGAGCATTTTTTGTTCTCAGGATATTTAAAAAAATCTGATGTGTTACACTCACATGACTTTCTCTACTCTTGTACAATCTATTTTTACAAACGCCTATTCTCCATATGCTTTATGTTAATCGAGATATCGAGATGTCAATCTTATTGCTAATTTTCTTGTAGATGCAAGGGGAATATGGTAGCTTTTAAGCGATGGGCAAATATTTTAACGCTGGTTGCTATGCGGCGCATTCCATTCTCTTTGCAAGTCCAGGACATAAAAAAATGAATAACGAATTTGAGAAAAAGTATAAGTATTGGAAAATTTAAGGGAATAACAAGCAATATCTCGAAAACGGTTCACTCAACAAAAGAAATGTATATGACATAAGTTGTGTATTTTAACGAGATCTACATTTTTTGTGTAGTAAAATTTTGTCTATCTCTTATGGTTTACCAGTTACGCAAAAGTCGTTCACAATGAAGAATACTTTTGGAGACATTCCCAGAAAATTCGAGATATACATTTCATTTCTCATGACATTATCTTAAACATATGATATTTTAATCAAAACCGTTAGAGCCATTTTTGAGAAAATTAAAATTTTCGAAAAATGCTCCATGTAAAGGGTAGTCTGGGGTGGGGGCATTTTCTTGAAAACCTTCGTGTCGCATCTCTGGAAGATACTGAACCTAAATACCAAGTATGGTGTTTATCCGACTGTTCGTTTTTGAGTTATGCTGTTCACAGACACACACACACACACACACAAACAATAACACGGACATGTTTCCAAAAATGCTTTTTTTGTATTCAGGAGGTCTCAAAACATGTATTTCCGGTGAAATCTCGGTATCGGATTTTTGGGTGGAATACAATACTTCCACTACTTACTATACGTACTAGAGAAAGTAAAAATTGAATAACGAATTTGAGAAAAACTATAAGTATTGGAAAATTTAAGGGAAAAACAAGCAATATCTCGAAAATAGTTCACTCAACAAAAAAAATGTATATCACATAAATTGTGTATTTTAACGCGATCTACATTTTTTGTACAGTAAAATTTTGTCTATCTCTTATGGTTTACCAGTTATGCAAAAGTCGTTCACAATGAAGAATACTTTTGGAGACATTCCCAGAAAATTCGAGTTATGCTGTTCACAGACACACACGGACATGTTCCCAAAAATGCTTTTTTACTTTCTCTACTACGTATAGTAAGTAGGGGAAGTATTGCATTCCACCCAAAAATTCGATACCGAGGTTTCACCGGAAATACATGTTTTGAGACCTCCTGAATCCAAAAAAAGCATTTTTGGAAACATGTCCGTGTGTGTGTCTGTGTGTGTGTGTGTCTGTGTGTGTGTCTGTGTGTGTGTGTGTCTGTGTGTGTGTCTGTGAACAGCATAACTCAAAAACGAACAGTCGGATAAACATCAAACTTGGTATTTAAGTTCAGTATCTTCCAGAGATGCGACACGAAGGTTTTCAAGAAAATCCCCCCACCCCAGACTACCCTTTACATGGAACATTTTTCGAAAATTTTAATTTTCTCAAAAATGGCTCTAACGATTTTGATTTAAATATCATATATTTAAGATAATGTCATGAGAAATGAAATGTATATCTCGAATTTTCTGGGAATGTCTCCAAAAGTATTCTTCATTGTGAACGACTTTTGCATAACTGGTAAACCATAAGAGATAGACAAAATTTTACTACACAAAAAATGTAATTCTCGTTAAAATACACAACTTATGTCATACACATTTCTTTTGTTGAGTGAACCGTTTTCGAGATATTGCTTGTTATTCCCTTAAATTTTCCAATACTTATACTTTTTCTCAAATTCGTTATTCATTTTTTTATGTCCTGGACTTGCAAAGAGAATGGAATGCGCCGCATAGCAACCAGCGTTAAAATATTTGACCATCGCTTAAAAGCTACCATATTCCCCTTGCATCTACAAGAAAATTAGCAATAAGATTGACATCTCGATATCTCGACTAACATAAAGCATATGGAGAATAGGCGTTTGTAAAAATAGATTGTACAAGAGTAGAGAAAGTCATGTGAGTGTCACACATCAGATTTTTTTTTACTTTCTCTACTATAGTAAGTAGGGGAAGTATTGCATTCCACCCAAAAATTCGATACCGAGATTTCACCGGAAATACATGTTTTGAGACCTCCTGAATCCAAAAAAAGCATTTTTGGAAACATGTCCGTGTGTGTGTCTGTGTGTGTGTGTGTGTGTGTGTGTGTGTGTGTGTGTGTGTGTCTGTGTGTCTGTGAACAGCATAACTCAAAAACGAAGAGTCGGATAAACACCAAACTTGGTATTTAGGTTTAGTATCTTCCAGAAATGCGACACGAAGGTTTTCAAGAAAATCCCCCCACCCCAGACTACCCTTTACATGGAACATTTTTCGAAAATTTTAATTTTCTCAAAAACGGCTCTAACGATTTTGATTAAAATATCATATGTTTAAGATATTGTCATGATAATTAAAATGTATATCTCGAATTTTCTGGGAATGTCTCCAAAAGTATTCTTCATTATGAACGACTTTTTCATAACTGGTAAACCATAAGAGATAGACAAAGTTTTACTACACAAAAAATGTAGATCGCGTTAAAATACACAATTTATGTCATATACATTTCTTTTGTTGAGTGAACCGTTTGCGAGATATTGCTTGTTATTCCCTTAAATTTTCCAATACTTATACTTTTTCTCAAATTCGTTATTCATTTTTTATGTCCTGGACATGCAAAGAGAATGGAATGCGCCACATAGCAACCAGCGTTAAAATATTTGACTATCGCTTAAAACCTACCATATTCCCCTTGCATCTACAAGAAAATTATCAATAAGATTGACATTTCGATATCTCCATTAACATGAAGCGTATGGAGAATAAGCGTTCGTAAAAACAGTATGTACAAGAGTAGAGAAAGTCATATGAGTGTAACACATCAGATTTTTTTATGTCCTGGACATGCAAAGAGAATGGAATGCGCCACATAGCAACCAGCGTTAAAATATTTGACTATCGCTTAAAAGCTACCATATTTCCCTTGCATCTACAAGAAAATTACCAATAAGATTGATATCTCGATATCTCGGTTAACATGAAGTATATGGAGAATAGGCGTTTGTAAAATTAGATTGTACAAGAGTAGAGAAAGTCATGTGAGTGTAGTACATCAGATTTTTTTTTTTTTTTTGGATTCAGGGGGCCTCAGGGCATGTATATCCGGTGAAATCTCGGTATCGAATTTTTGGGTGGAATACAATACTTCCCCTACTTTACGTAGTAGAGAAAGTAAAAATTGGATTGTGACAGAAGTTCCTCCAGAATTTGTCTTAGAAAGTGTTTACTAGCGTATAAAGGATGGACGCTCACGTCACAGCCTATTGCAGAGTTTTAGTTAAGCCCTTACTCCATACTAAAGAACAATTGCTTTAGTTAAGTTTGGTCTAGGATTTAAACTAAAGAACTGAATTGACTCGCATAAAATAAAACTGCAAATTATAATGGCGCGAGTTTGTTGTTTAAAGCTAAAGGTCCTGCCGTTGCCATGGGAACATTCCATGTAATTTTATTTTGCCTGTGGCTTCTGTTTCACGGTGTTGCAGGTAAAAATAATGCATGTATTAAAATTAAAATGAATGTAAAAGTGGTGCCCGGTCGCTTGTTCCACACCCCTCGAAATGCGTAATTCGGTGGTGCAATGTACGATCGATGCAGCGTTTTCACTTCGGTGCGGCTGGCGACCTTGGAACAGGGCTGTCACAAATTTCGGCCGAGCCTGGCATCATGCGTCGCAATTAAAGATCTGGGCGAGGTATCAACTTTACAGCATTATTATTGTCAGTGATGATCAGTAGGTTCTAACACTGACGTTCTGTAGTTTGTTTACTGGCGTCTTTGTTACTAACGGACTTTTTTACTTTCTCTACTACGTATAGTAAGTAGGGGAAGTATTGTATTCCACCCAAAAATTCGATACTGAAATTTCACCGGAAATATATGTTTTGAGACCCCCTGAGTCCAAAAAAAGCATTTTGTATACATGTCCGTGTGTGTGTGTGTGGAACAGCATAACTCAGAAACGAACAGTCAGATAAACACCAAGCTTTGTATTTAGGTTCAGTATCTTCCAAAGATGCGACACGAAGGTTTTCAAGAAAATCCCCCCACCCCAGACTACTCTTTACATGGAACATTTTTCGAAAATTTTAATTTTCTCAACAATGGCTCTAACGATTTTGATTAAAGTATCATATGTTTAAGAAATCATTTAAGTGTTAAAAATATTGCCTCAAATTGTATGCAAACTCGGCATTCAAGTATGCCGCTTGGGAAAATAACCAGAAACTCAAATTAGGTTGATTCAAATAAGGGTTTTAACCTTAATTTCTCTGAATGTGGCCCTCGGCGTTGCCAATGAGAAGCCATCTCGATCGGTTAACTGTCATTATTGTTTTATTGCAATCCACCCAAAGATTTTATATCGATATTTTACCGAAAATGAGCGTGTTCAGACTCCCTGAATAAAAAAATATAAAAAGTCCAATGACTTGCATTCACATGATTTTCTCTACTCGCTCTTCTACAAACTAAAGGAAGGGGAAAAAATATAGCAAATTACAACTTGAAGTAGGTATGTATAGGCATTTGAAAATTCAAACCAATAACAAAGAATATCTCCGAAATGGAAAATATTTGACGTAAACTGTATCCTTTAACGAGATCTACGTTTTTTGTGAACGAGATCTACGGTTTATCAGTTATGAAAAAGTTACTCAGAATGAAGTCGACTTCACAAGGTTTTCCCATAAAATTCAAGGTATTTGTGAAGCAAATATCTTACACATATGGTGTGTTTTAATTAAAATCGTTAAGAGCTGTCTTTAAGAAAAACAAAAGTAATGAATTTTTACTTTCTTTACTACGTATAGTAAGTAGGGGAAGTATTGTATTCCACCCAAAAATTCGATACCGAGATTTCACCGGAAATATATGTTTTGAGACCCCCTGAATCCAAAAAACCACTTTTGGAAACATGTCCGTGTGTGTGTCTGTGTCTGTGAACACCATAACTCAGAAACGAACAGTCGGATAAACACCAAACTTGGTATTTAGGTTCAGTATCTTCCAGAGATGCGCCACGAAAGTTTTAAACAATATCCCCCCACCCCAGATTACTCTTTACATGGAACACTTTTCGAAAATTTTAATTTTCTAAAAAATGGCTCTAACGATGTTGATTAAAATATATGTTTAAGATACTTGCATGACAAATAAAATGTATATCTTCAATTTTCTGGGAATGTCTCGAAAAGTATTCTTCATTGTGAACGACTTTTGCCTAACTGGTAAACCATAAGAGATAGACAAAATGTTACTACACAAAAAATGTAGATAGCGTTAAAATACACAATTTATATCATATAGAATTTTTTTTGTTGAGTGAACCATTTTCGAGATATTGTTTGTTATTCCTTTAAATTTTCCAATACTTCTACTTTTTCTCAAATGGGAATTCGTTATTCATTTTTTTTATGTCCTGGACATACAAAGAGAATGGAATGCGCCACACAGCAACCAGCTCTTAAAAGGTTTGACTATCGCTTAAATACTATCATATTCCCCCTGCATCTACAAGAAAATTAGCAATAAGATTAACATCTCGATTAACAT
Source organism: Deroplatys truncata (assembly GCA_030765065.1). Lineage (NCBI taxonomy): Eukaryota > Metazoa > Arthropoda > Insecta > Mantodea > Mantidae > Deroplatys > Deroplatys truncata. The sequence goes on along the minus strand of CM060989.1, from coordinate 63,864,054 downwards.
GAAGCATATGGAGAATAAGCGTTTGTAAAAATAGTTTGTACAAGAGTAGAGAAAGTCATGTGAGTGTAGCACATCAGAATTTTTTTCTATGTCTTTGGAAGACGCTGAACTTAAATACCAAGTTTGGGAATTAAACCTACTTTACTACTGAGGTTTTTTTTGGAATCTGGTGTCTCAAAACGCGTGTTTCAACATCGAATTTTCGGGTGGAATACAATACTCCTCTTGCCTACTATAGGAAGATGGCAGAGAAAGCAAAAATGATCAAATTCTTTACAGTTCTTGTTTTAGCTTGCATGTATTTATTTGCTTTAGGCTTATACGCAAACAGCAAAGAAATGAAACAATATGGGTAATACGGCGTCGGGAAAAAAAACGATATTATGGTTGGGAGAAGTTCAGAAGTGGTTTTCTACGCAGCAATATCTGCCTGTGACTTTAACACAGTGCAACGAAGATCCGCAGCAGTGGTATGGTGAGCAGGAAAAAAAAAGACTGTAAAAGGGAAACAAAGCAGGATAGAAAAGTAATGCTGGCATGGAAACAAAAGGAGCACAATGTTGCACTGGAGCACGAAAACCAGAAAATAATGCAAATAGAGATCCGTAGATACCTTGGGACATTTAACTTCATGACGCAGTTTTGGGAAGGTTCTATACGAAAGAAGAACAATCCATTGTAAGCAATTGCCATTTAAGGAAAAAAATCTCCTACGAAGTTAGAATACTGAGGATTAAAACTAAAAGAAACAGTGAGAGGACGAAGAGTTATAATATGGTAACTGGGAAGCAGGGAAAAGGAAGAATGGAAATGGCTCTACTTGCATCTGAGACGGGACAGACTTAACAGAAAATGGAGTCGAATACTTACTATTCATTAATGCAATGAAGACAGTATTTGGGATAGATACGTTGGTCTGTGTAATGCTTATTTGCAGTAAAACAAATTCATACCTTGAAAGAGCAGGTCCCTAAGCAAACTAGTTGACATAGTCGTGCAACTGCATCGCCTCTTTCATGTAGTTAGAATCTAAATTGCAGGAAATAAAATGTAAGTTAATCGGGTCCCGCATAAGCACCCCGGTTAGTCCCGCAATGCGGTTTACTAATATGCATACATGCAAGTGCGTCAACCATTGAAATCCCAGGCTGTGTAGTATTAGCAAACAAGCTAACAAGCCACGCTAGGCTTTTAAGTTCTATATTAATTAGCAAGGGGTGGATCAGAGTAACCGTTTTTAAGGTTAACTTACCTTGTACTGCAGTCCGTTTATGTTAAAGGAGAGAGGGTGAGTCCAGATGTAAGCAACAGGCGCGTATCTGTAGTGCTCGTACATGTTATATATTAAAACAGTATATTTACTATGCTGTACATGACGACCTGTTACTGTTTTTATTGCGTTAAAGAACACTACATTTCGTTCTCTGTCTCTCACTTAAACAAAGGCTATATCATGAGAAACCCCTTTCGATATCGCAAGAGGTAATAGGTAGGTGCATACAAATAATAAACTTATATCATTGTCTGATGTATTTCTTTACCCACCGTCTGTACCCAGGGGACACGTGTCAAGACATATGCTCTCTGCATCGGTAACTTGAAATCACGAAGCAGGTCACTCTAATCCGCCCTCTATTAATTAGTATGCAGTTGCGAGTTGAGGGACTGGGAGCGGAGGTTGGCCATTTCACGCCCACAGCGCCTTGCTTCTCTCTCGTGGCCGCTGTGGGATAATCACCTTCTACCATGCGCACCTAGTGGCGGAATCAGTGACTGTAGAAATTCTCCTGATTACTGCACTGCTTGGGTGTTCCTATACGCAGACGGCTTGACAGGAAACAAAGTGGGGTCGTACCCATCAGATTTTTTTCTTGCGCTTATAGAGTTCTTTCTAGAATTTCCTTATCGTCTTTAATTATGCGCACATGCATGCGATGGGAACGGGTGTTTTAGAAATACTTTTACAAACTTCGGGTATGGGTTCCTCACACCAAAAGAAAAAGTTCATATGAACATATGTCCCATTATGCTTGGTTTTCGCGTTATACCTGTCACAATGAAAGTGTGAGTTCAACGGCCTTCGGGGTCCAACCTCAAAACTTCATTTATCTATGCATTCATAGGAGGCGTTGACCCATTGTACTACATACGGTAGATGGCGAAGTGTTGCCATGGAGACTTGTTTACGTTTGTCATTTGTCATTAGTCTGTCTTCAACGTTTCAATTGTGTACATGTAGTAAGTTAACGTGTTTCGTTCCACCATGGCTGGATATTCATTTCGTGAACAGGCAGACATGACTTTTATGTATGGTCGCGCGAATGGTAATGGACGCGAGGCCGCACGGCTCTATCAGATGGAGTTTCCAGACCGAAGACAACCGAGTCATCCAACCTATGTCGCGGTTTATCGTCGCCTTGCTGAGACAGGAACCGTTGCACCACGGACTATTGATCGAGGAAGACCAAGAGTTTTTCGTGCGCCGGTACGCGAAGAACAGGTGTTAAAGTGTGTCGAAGACGATCCAGGTATCAGTACAAGACAATTGGCTGTGGCATCTGGTACATCACACATGACAGCATGGAGGGTACTTCACGAGCAGCTCCTGTATCCATATCATAGTCAACGTGTGCAGGGCCTTTCGCGTGCCGATTATCCACCACGGGATAACTTTTGCCGATGGTTTGTAGCACAAACAGCGAATCCATTGTTTGTCTTGTCAGTTTTGTTTACAGACGAGGCAACGTTTGGGAGAGATGGAGTTACTAATTTCCACAACGTACACGTATGGGCAGATCGTAATCCTCATGCTGTACTTCAGGCTAGACATCAGCAACAGTTTAGTCTGAGTGTGTGGGCTGACATTGTAGGTGACTGTCTGGTAGGTCCGTACGTTTTACCAGCACGTCTTACTGGTGCTGTCTACAGGGACTTTATCCAGCACACTCTTCCCGACTTACTTCACGAAGGTGTGCCCCTAAAATAAGAAAAAACACGTGGTTTATGCATGATGGGGCTCCGGCACATTTTAGTCGCATTGTTCGAGATGCACTGACTGATATCTACCATGACCGATGGATAGACAGAGGAGGACCAGTTCCATGGCCTGCACGTTCTCCCGACCTCAATCCTGTGGAGTTTTACCTTTGGGTCATCTTAAATCATTGGTTTATGGAGCAGCCATCCCCGATGTAGAAACGCTTCATCGACGTGTCATGGAAGCCTGCGATAGCATTCGACACCATCCCGGAGTTTTTGACAGGGTGCTACATTCCATGATTCGACGAGTACAGACATGCATAGAAGCAAGAGTAGGACATTTCGAGCATTTATTATGAGTTTTGTGTGTTACAAGTGTACCACTGTGTTGAACACCTAACGAGAAAACAAAGGATTATGGGACACATGTTCATATGAACTTTTTTCCTTCTGGTGGTGTGAGGAGCTCATGCCCGAAGTTTGTAAAAGTATTTCTGAAACAGCTTGTGTGTATATGTGTGTGTGTGTGTGTGTTTTGAAAAATGGTAATGTGAATTCTGCAGTACTCCAAAGGAAAAAAATCCTAACTTCTAGACATTTTGGAGTAGAGAGGTCAACTTTAGCCCATTTTAGGGGACCAAGTTTGGTGTTTATCCGACTGTTCGTTTCTGAGTTATGCTGTTCATAGACACACACACGGACATGTTTCCAAAAATGCTTTTTTTTTTTGGATTCATGGAGTCTCAAAACATGTATTTCCGGTGAAATCTCGGTATCGAATTTTTGGATGGAATACAATACTTCCCCTACTTACTATACGTAGTAGAGAAAGTAAAAACAGGAGAGTTTAGAAACTTCTTCTTCGTGGTAGTTCCTTGGAGGTTGTTCAGAAAAAAATGTATCGGCGGATAGGGGCGATAGTATGAAGTACAGCAATAAAGAAATGCACGCGCACGCGGCGAGGTAACTTCAGGAGTTCAATTTTAAAACGGTGACGAGAAATAAACGGCAGGAAAATGAATTAGTCGTATTAAGCACTAACCCTAGATCCATGCAAATCCCTGAGCTAGCATCGAACCCGGGACCATTCAAGCAAATCCCGTGCCGCAAAATTGACGCTTAACAACACGTACACCCGCAGCTCTTATTCAGCAGCCGCCATTGCAAAGGGGCGATTAACAGTAACATTGAAATGCAAGTAACTTCCTAATATTCTGCTCAGGATGTAACGCCAGGCATAACCAGTAAGGACGAACTTAACAGCACGGCAATACCAATTTAACACCCCCATTTCTGTTCAAAGTAGGGTCGTTCGGATGGAAACTGTTTCCCGTGACAGCGTTATGAGAAGAACAAAAACGAAAACATGCTGTTTGCATTTCAAAAACGCTCCGACAGTGATTCTAGGGTCTTGTTCTGCAGTGTTTTTATTCGGCGATCTCCAGTAAACCGTTAGAATAAGGGAAAAAGCACTCCATTTCTGGCCTCTGGTGGCACTGTTTTCCACCCACATTCACCTGTAGATGTAATATTCACTTCCCAGACTTATTTAATAATACTATTCCTACTGTTATTAATATTTATTTTACCTATTGTTATAATTTTATATTTAGCTACTCAGAACGAACACCCTAACTTTTGATACCTTGCGGATTCATTGGTTAGTGTTTTTCCTTGAGTACTATTAAACGTAACGTACACTTGCATGGCCAAAAGTCACGGGAAAGGTTGTCCTATTAGAACATATGCGTGTGTAGACGTGATATACGTATGAGCAGCCTGTTACAGACACGTGTGTAGTGAATATGCAACACTTCGCGAGGTAACCGACTCTGAACGTCGGATGACAATCGGTGAACGAGACATGGGTCATAGCATATCGAAGACTACGCGAAAATTCTGGTTTCCGAGGATCTTCAATATCACAGTGAGAATGTTTCCTCATGCGTAAACCGCGCACAGGTAGACAACAGGTGATTAAAGGACATCGTCGCCTCAGTAGAACCATACGGGGCGCTCGAAGGGCTACTGTGCGCCAGATCACTGCCCAGTTAAATATTGGGAGTCAGGAACCCATTTTCACCAGGACTGTAAGGAAGCAGATGCACCTCAGAGGCTTCAACAGCAGACGACCAACTCGTGTCCCTTTATGACACCTCGACACAGACCTCAACGACGTGCATGGGCCCGCTAACATCGGCAATGGACCATGGAACAGTGGCGGCGTGTGGCATGTCCCGCTGAATCTCGGTTCCAGTTGTATCAAGCTGATAGACGCGTGAGTGTGTGGCGTATGTCCCATGAAGCTATGGATCTTGCGTGTCAACTGAGGCAGTATTTTATATCACAACACTGTAAATGCCAGAGTGATTGTAGTGTAAATTAACATTATTGCATGACAATAATTTTAGATGTTAGTTAGCTATAAGCATTGTTAGGAAATAAGTTTACACGGCCTCATTGAAACTAACAATAGGAATGGGTAACAATGAAGCGATGGGGTGAGTTGTTTATCACTTAGAAGAGACAAACAAATGACGTCAGGGTAGCGTGCCTTTCTTTACAAATGGAGGGAATATCTTCCCTAGAGCATGTGTTTTAGTAATTATGATTGGCTGACAAAACAGACGCTAATGTTGGCGCGATTTATTAACCAATAGCAGCTCTATTATAATGTTTAGGCATATCGGGGTGAGGGAGTATAAATTCTGGAGCCAAAAACAAGTATCGCGCAGTTCTACAGAATCATTCACGAGGTACACATCGCGCAGTTCTCAGCAATCTCTCGCGAGGTATACATTACGCAGTTTTAATGAATCATTCGCGAGGTACACAAAGTTTACAGATAGGCTACTCATGTAGATAGTTACATAAACAATAATGGGATAGAATAGGGATAGGACTAGAAACCTAGGGGTACATACGCAGATCTTTTGTACCTCGCGCAGTCTTGAAGAATCTATCGTGAAGTGCACATAATGCAGTTTGGAAGAATCTCTTGAGTCGTAAAGTTAGTTACAGACTGTGAAGTACGCGAAAACTATTACGACAGTAATTACGTTTGGAAATATAACAGTTTCAGTCAAGCGTGTATCAAGATTAAAGATAGAAAATTAATTAAGTGTGACGGCAATGAAAGTGTAAAAACAAATTCTTTTAACAGTGCTATCTTTTAGTAACAACTCCTTTCCGTTTACACGCCCTGCTTAGAGATATTTGCTCGACTGGGTAATAATAGCTAGCCGGAGGACAAAGAACCCAAAATTCAAAATAGTAAAACGATAACAGGCGCTCAGCAAATAAGATAACACGAACAGATTACTGCGACAAATGACAGGTGCACGTGATGTGGACATCCTTTCAGGCCATCAGGTCACCGCTCTTTGGTGTCACGCAGGTGGTTTGATGAGCACTCCAGTGAAGTTGCGACCATCGTTTGGCCCTCCAGATCACCCAATCTGAATCCAATCGAGCATTTATGGGATGCTGTTGATGCTGGTGTACGCTCCCTGAACCAAGCATCAACAACACAAGAACAAATTGTGGGTAGCACTGCAAGATGCGTGGGTCTATATCCCTCCAGAACGATTCCAACACCTTGTGGAGTCAATGCCTCTACGTATTGCAGCAGTTTTGAGGACTCGTGAAGGAGCAACCCGTTATTAACATCACTTACAGTACCTTCACATGACTTTTGGCCACTCAGCGTATATGTGATAGTTTAAAAACTATGACGTTTAAATCTACCGCACTACTCTTCTAAACTCGATGGAACATGGCAACAGGGTCGCTAGCGCATCTTGACACATCTACGTTTGCAATGTAAGAAACCAAATAGCTTTAGCACACAGAAGCTGTCATACTTAGCAGTAGTACCAGTTTGTAGAGTAAGCCTTTCTCTAAAAGATGGGCTAAAGTTTACTTCTCTACTCCAAAGTGTGTGGAAGTTGCAATTTTTTCTGTGACATGAAGTACAATTCTTAAGAATATTACAAGTTTTGTGCTTACAGTGATTAAATATGGTCTGGCCTCGTAGCTATGTCGCTAGAGCACCTGCCTGCTCTGTTAGGAGTTCCGGTTTCGATTCCCAGTTGGGGAGTGGGAATTTTTTCTGTAGCCAGGATTATTCCCTATCCTCCCCAGAGTCTGTGAGTGTGAATGTATGCAAGATTAAATGTGTAAACCCCAAAGAAATACCAGAAATCCCATGCAACTGTATACGACACCATTGCCGATAGGCAATATGTTCCAAAGGTTAAAGGTCGCCGATATGAGCATTGCAGTTAAAGACGGAGAACAATACGCAACAATAAAAAATTATAAAATATGTCTCAAATAAAGGAGAAAATTCCGTTTAATAAGCCTGCACAAAAAACTAAAAATTGTTACTCTTTGCAGGGCAATATTCGCTATTTAGTCTCTGTTGGGCGGCGCCGTGGCCGAGTGGTTAGACCGCTCGCCTCCCACCGAGGCGGCCCGGGTTCAATCCCAGGGACCTGCATGTGGGATTTGTGGTGGACGAAGCGGCGTCTGGGCGGGTTTTCTCCGGGTTCTCCGGTTTCCCCCGCCATTCATTCCACCAACTGCTCCATCATCACCTTTCCTTTCATCCATTTCACCAACATTTCGTTTCATCTACTTCCCTCATACCATACCAGGCATCGGGTTGATCACCCATCCTGGATGTTCTGTCTGAGCCGTGAGTGTCTGCTCCTCGACGGGCCTCTGACCCCAGGCACCCGCTTGTAAGTCCTGGGGGGTGTAAGTCCTATATAAGAGGAGGGTAAACAGATAATGAATGAATGAATAGTCTCTGTTGAAAGTATTTACAGAATTGAATTTTATTGAAAAGTTTTATTCGAACATCAGTTCGAAGAAGAAATATCATTAATTCTGTCTCAATATCAGGTGCACCGCATGCTATAAGGGATCGTCCTCCGCGATGTAGTGGTTACCATGCTAGTCTCTAGTCCCGAGGTCGCGTGTTCAAACCCGGTGGAGGGCGATGGATTTTTTCGGGCGTAAAAATAATTAGTTTGGCTTCCTTCGGAAAGGTAGTAAAGCCGCTGGCCCCGTGTCGTAGATTTATGGCACGTAAAAGACCTCAAGCATGATAAAGAGGTCTCTGAGCAAAATTATCGATCTGTCACGTCTAATATAAAATGGGACACTAAGGACCACAGCAGTAAAGAGCGTCCATAAATAAAACTCAATTTTTTTACCATTACAAGAGTATACGCTATTTTCGTGTAATGATCACAAGATAAATTTTGCTGAAGTATTGTGCTTCAAAATTTTATCCAATATATTTTCATAGTTATTTATCGACGCAATATAATGCGAATGACTTACACAAAAATAAGATTTTGGATAATTATTATCTACAAATGAAATAATTCAATACAAAATTGCTTACAGTTGCCGTTTTACTACCTTCTGGTTAAGTTAAACCGCAGTACAATGTTATTAGTATACTTGAAGGCTGAAAAAAGAAGACAGTCGCTTATTTTCTTCTCTTTACACCGCAACTAAATGCTGTTTGTAGACCTGCCAGCTTAGGAAAAAAAAATAATAGACGATAGAGTTTTGTTTACGCAGTTGAAGCGAAAATGGCTGAAATTAAATGAAAGATAATGAAGAGATGTGCAAAGTTTTTCCACGGGAGAGGTAGATAAACATTGACCAAAATGAAAATTTCTCGTAGGTATACAGAACATACAGGAGGCTAGGCGACAGCCAAATGTTTACCCGTATAAAGCATGTCCCTAATATTTACGCGATGCATGGATCAGTTGCATTATGTGATCCGTTTTTGTTTAATTTTCACGCATGTATTGTTAGTGCAATAGAAAACCCATAAACAAATACGTGGACTTAAGGTTCATACGTTCTCGTTGCGTGTTGTATCTAGTTTCGAATTTGACAAAGTAAGGTTAGGTTGTCTGCTTCTTAAGTCTGAATTTGTTTAAGAAGCCTGGTCATTCCGCATCTGAAAGCCATTGGACCTATTTACGAAAATTATGTGTCGTCGAGGTCTTTTATTTGTCTGAAAAACTTCATATTTCGACAATTCCTCAAATCCAATATCCATATTTGTATTAAACTGTAGTTAAACGGAGGACGAGTTCCAGTTAAATTCAACTGAGGATTAATGTTTATAATACGCAGTAATAAACTAAAATCTATAGTTTAAACCTAAACCGGGGGTTTAAACCTCGATTATAATACCGGTCCTTAGAGTTCATGAACAGATCATTGGAAGGTACTGTAGGCCTCTGACGAGAAAACATTTGCGGGGTGTTCTGCTCTCCGGACGTTAGTACTCCAGCGTGTTTCACTTGGAGCAATGTGTAAGTGTTTTCTAGTGATTTATAAAGTTACTAAAAATGCCCAGTAACAAAGCAAGAACTCTACACGGTCAAGCTCGAGAAATAGTTGCTAACTTTGTTAAAATCTGTGACGAGAAAGCAATCAAAAGCAACTGGTCATTCAGCATTACTAGCAGAAGACCGTATGTTTTCTAAGAGGCCTTAAGTCTTACTGATACGTTAAAAGTAGAGCCGTAAGCTTCCTCAGCCAGCGCTGGAATTGTTGATGTCAACACATTCCTTACAGACACATTCTCGTGAGAGGAACAGAGTAGACGGAACATGAACTACGAGGATGCAAGGCATCTACTGTATATCTCTCACACCAAATGGCATACTAAAACGATAGGTTTTGCCACGCTATCCTTAAGGGCAGTAGAGTATTCTTAAGAGACACTAGGACTGAGTGTTTAGGTGAAAATCACAAAATTTTCGATTTTTAATTATAGCGTTAAATATTCTATATACACAAGTGAATCATTTTGGCAAAATCATTTTTCACGATCCGCCATTTTAAAAAGCCCAACGACCTGTTTAAACACACGTGAGCTCCCTTTTAACCTCACTGGACCCTTTCTGTATGTGTTTTTACTCAGTTTTACATTTTTGGGCATCAAATTTATTCCTGACGTTTCAGTTTTCCCTGTTTCATATGCAAATTTGCATACATAATCTATTGTGCTTTTTAAAATCGAAGCATGCAGTTTATGATTGCTTTAACAGTGGCTTACAAAAAAAATTAATTTATGCTGAAAAGCAAGAAAAAATTTAATTTTAACAATTTCATAAAAAGAAAAAAATCTGCACAACTAGTAACATCAACTTTAATCAAATCCTTACATTCATTTTTACTGTGCTAAAGTATTAAAAATGTCACTATAACACTTTTCTGACAATTTTGAATGCAGAAGGCAGTTTTAGAAAGGTTGCATTTTTTCGCGAATTAAAAATAATTAATTGTATTATATCAGAAATTATTTATGTTAGAGACTTGAGCTTTGTACAGTCGTTTCTATGTTTACTCTTATTAAGTGTAGAAATGTCCAAGTGAATAGCTTTAAAAATTAAAAAACAAAAAGGTTAGAATATCCAGTTCAAGTTTCATTAATGGCACTAGGAAGTTCAGCCAGCAATAGAGGTGTACATGTGTAGCAAATACAGATAATAGGACCTGAGTCACTATAGTTCAGAACTTCTTTGGAGGTAACTGCCTTGGGCGGGCATGTCTCTTCCACGCTGCCGCTGAGTCGCTGCTTAAGCATCACACGCCATAATTTCGCCTAATGTTTTATTTTATTCTCCCACTGTAGAGGCAGGACTAAAGACACAAGAGCATGCAACAAAAATGCTGTGTTTGGAGACTGCTGTGAGAGGCCACGCAAAGAGCAAGGGTGGTGAGTGTGAAAACAAATGTTTGCATATAACTAGCGATAGCAATCCATATACATGCGGTATTATCATGGGATATCTTCCAAAAGTTAATTCACACTTCTTAGTGCATTTCATAGCCTTCAATCGCCTATGGTATCTCTTCAAGGAAAAAAGGTCCTCGGTGATTGATTTTCATAATGCAAATTATTTCAATTGAAGTTTTAAAAACAAAACTAGCGGCTTCAATTTTTTAAGGGAGACCAATCGCACATCATCTCGAAACCGTGAATTTTAATATACCTCTCACAGAACTGGAATAAGGATTTTAGTTTTTGAGTTATCACGATGTAAACAAGATACTATTAAATGTTTCTACACTGTAAAATTGCTGTGTTCACAACCGTGACGTGATACTTGTATCCCGCGTGTCAGCCCACTTATTCTTTAAGACACCTCATTTGATAACCCAGTAGCTGAATACCCGCGCGTACGTACACCGAGGGATTTTACCAAGTTGTTAAGCTATAGTTATTTGTCGACGTTGCTTGTATAGCTTTTATATCAATGTAACCCTGAGAAAGTAATCATAACCTTTTTTGGCCATCCCTACTGGACACATGCAGTAGAATTCCAGCTAGGGGGTGACAGAAACTGATTGGATTTGTATTGGAACCGTACGAGAGATGTCGTTTTTTGAATTGCAAATCAGTAGATATCGTCTGTCAGTGCAGCTTGTCTGTCCCTGTGGCAGTAATAAGTGCATGAAAACCCCTGCCCTGCAATATGACCAGGAAAGCACAAGAGATACAAGTGGTGCTTTGTAGAGGAAGCTGTATAAACACGTAATAGTACGCTATTTTAAACATATTACTTTCTCTACTACGTATAGTAGTATTTCACCGGAAATACATGTTTTGAGACCCACTGCATCCAAAAAAAGCATTTTTGGAAACATGTCCGTGTGTGTGTCTGTCTGTGAACAGCATAACTCAGAAACGAACAGTCGGATAAACACCAAACTTGGTATTTAGGTTCAGTATCTTCCAGAGATGCGACACGAAGGTTTTCAACAAAATCCCCCCACCCCAGATTACCCTTTACATGGAACATTTTTCGAAAATTTTAATTTTCTCAAAAATGACTAACGATTTTGATTAAAATACCATATGTTAAAGATATTTTCATGACAAATAAAATGTATATCTCGAATTTTCTGGGAATGTCTCCAAAAGTATTCTTCATTGTGAACAACTTTTGCATAACTGGTAAACCACAAGAGATAGACAATTTTACTACACAAAAAATGTAGATCGCGTTAAAAAACACAATTTATGTCATATACATTATTTTTGTTGAGTGAACCATTTTCGAGATATTGCTTGTTTTCCCTTGAATTTTCCAATACTTATACTTTCTCTCAAATTCGTTATTCATTTTTTTTGTCCTGGTAATGCAAAGAGAATGGAATACTCCACATAGCAACCAGTTCTTAAAATATTTGACTATCGCTTAACGCCTACCAATTCCCCTTGCATCTACAAGAAAACTAGCAATAAGATTAACATCTCGATGTCTCGATTAACATGATGCATATGGAGAATAAGGTTTGTAAAAAATAGTTTGTACAAGAGTAGAGAATGTCCTGTGAGTGTAGCACATCAGATTTTTGAGTTATGCTGTTCACAGAACCCACAGAGACACACACACACTGTTTCTTGTCGGTTTCAGGGGCCCCCAAACATATATTTCGAGTGAAATCCAAGGTCTAATTTTTGGGTGGAATTCAGCACTTCGCTACTTACTAACGTAGTAGAGAAAGTAATGACGTTGAAATGTTACTTGCCGAATAAAGCGGGCAGATGATGAAGGTGTTAACTGTATAATAAACGTAAAGTTTCGTGAACACGTAATATACAACATTTCTTCGTGTGAAAGTGTTTAAAATAGCAGCAATACTGTAAATGTTTGTGATTAAGACTTTGATCTGTGGAAAGGTTTCATGTATCATCTGATTGTAATGAGCAGTATCAGAGGATGCTGCTTTAGGAGACCAACAAAAGGCGAGTTAACCGTTCGTGGGCTGCAAATAGGAAGTTGTGAAACCACTTAAACCGTCACGTCGTCGCGCCGTTGGGACCCCCACTCAAGAGGCGTTGGAGGAGGTGACTTCTTTTCATTTGATTCCTTGATATGGTGCTCCCAAAGGAGGAGTTTTTTTTCAGCATTTGTATAGTCGTCATCAGTCTCAGGGATTTGGTCAGCGCGATCCTTTATGCTTCCAGTGTGCAAGCGAATTGGTCTATCCATCACCCAGCATAGTGGCGGTTGCTGCCTAAGACTACGTGAACACCCTAACTTTCGATATTTTGCAGGTTTTTTCGGTTATTTTTTTCTTTGAATACTATTAAACGTGACGTATATTGTGGCGTATTATTAATTCGTGGACTACGCCAAAGCGAAAGATCTGTTTGAAATTGTCTGGTATGACGTCAGCCCTTGCACTGACTAGACACGGTTGGTGGGGGCACGTTAGCGTCACTTGAGTGGAAGTGGTCGTTGGGGCCAGTCGTGTGTGGCCGGTCTACGGTCTGTGGCATCTCCCTCCATCCTGATTCCTTTGAAAAGCAAAACGTTTTTGTGAATAAATCCAAGGTAATGTGTGGTATGTAATCTTTCAATATAATATAAACCCCACGCTTTCCCCTTAATTCTAAACACCATGGTCCCGGACTTTAGCTACCAGCGAGTTTAAATCTACCGCGTCACTCTAAACTCGATTAAATGTGGCAGCAGGGTCAGTAGCGCATCTGGACTTGTGCACGTTTTAAGGAACTTTTGCGCATGCGCAACTGGTATGACGTAATTACCTTAAGGGTCAAATAGATATGGGCCGCGAACACTTGAAGGCGAGCACTAAGCATCTCCCGCGCTGTGTTTCATAGTACCATTACAATATTACGTTAATGCCACTAGCTGGTGGCACTACAGAAAAGTAGGTAACATACACAAGCGTGGTAACTTCTGGTTATTTCAGACCATTCATAAAGGTAAAGGTAGTATCACAGAAGGGCCCTCGGAACCGGGGCAGAGCACCACACGCAGGCGCTTCCAACGTGACCCCTGGGAGGAAAGTATGAGGGGAAAGACCTGAAGGGCGCAAGCATGGTCGGGGTCCCTAACGTTTCCAGATCCGACGCCGCCCGATCCCTGCCCACAAGCCACCAACCTCCAGGGTCCTTTAAAAGTAGCTTTAAAATGTTGTATAGTTTCATCCGCGCCTTTCTATGACAGCAGTAGACGGCAACGAGCGCCGAGGACGCGGGCAGGGAAAACGCCCCGCATGCGGTTCGGAGACTTTTGGCTCATCCTGTATAATCACCTACAGTGTGAATAAAACTGAAAGCAGTATCACAACCAGTTTAATAACGTACAGTTCATCACTTTAACCTTCAAAAGTCAAAGTTAAACGGAAAGATGTCAATTGCAACTTGAATTTAGTTCCTGATGCTGGACAATATACCAGGGAGCTGAGTGCTTCTACAAAGCATGTTAAGGACTGTACGAGTATTAATCACTAGTCCAAAATACAAGTTGAGAAGTCACGTTTTTAGACATGCATAAGTCATCCAAGCCAGATGTGCTCTGCCATGTTGCAATATTCTTGGTAATCATTTGGGTTCCTGCATAATTCCTCTAGATAACATCAACTCCAAGAAGTGCTTCAAGAAGCAGTTGACACCGCGCGGGGAACATTATTACTTTCTCTACTACTTATCTATAGCAAACAACCCAAAAATTCAATACCGAGATTGCATCGGAAATACACCACCGAAACGATTCGAATAGCCGTGATAGTTAAAGGGAAACGAAATGGACTGGTCATCCACGTCGCGAGTTTGAGTTCCAGCAACTGCAGTCAAATATGGTAAAGGATGGGGAGGGCCCAGGTAAAATAAACGGCGTGAGACACGCTTGGATGCTAACAGGGTTGCATTTGACTTCAGTTGCTTGGATTTTGCTTCTTTTTAAGAAAAACACTACAGTATTACTGAAAATAAATATTTCTTCAATATAAACCAGCTAGTTATTGGTGAAGGTTAGTACAATATGAAATAGGAAACGAAAATCATTAAAAACTTAAATCCTTAAACAAAGCACACCTGTATCAAATATGGTACACAAGGCTATAAGGGGTTAAGTTCAATATTTACCATAGATGTGACACGAAGAATATCAAGAAAATCTCTCCAAGCCAAAATGGTTCAAAAGATTTTCATTAAAATACCTTAAATTTATAATTTTGTATAACGGGCAAAACTCGTAAGATACCAAAAAATGCACAAACTAAGTCTGTTTAAAACACACAATTTATTTAAAATAACGTTTTTTCAAAACGTTTGTTATTTTTTAAAAGTGCAGTCACTATTCAGTTGTTTTTCGGGTGTTAAGGAACGAGTATGGAATTTTATGGTTCGCTTTTAAACATTTGATAATCGATTCAATTTTCTTTCAATGTACCTAGACGAAATTTTATATGAAACTACTTGTGGTCTATCTCGATTAACATAAGTTTTCATAAGAATTGTTTGTAGAAGCTACGTAAAACAAACGATAGTGGGCAGAGAAATTCGTGTGAACGTAACACGTACGATTCTTTTCCTGTGCGATCGGAGGCTACAGAAATGTCAATCTGCAGCTTTTGGACAGCATTTAGCAGGCTGCTGTTTTCCTAAAATATTTCATTATTTTGCATATTATTCAATGGACTTGATGATGCCTAACTGTACCGTAGCATACGGTTTGCATTGTTCACATGAGACGATGGAGATTACAAGTTCGTATGTCGCTCCAGGCGTGGATATTATCCCATATTACGGGTGTTGTTGAGTTAGTAGCAGGTTTGTGGACACATTGCCAATAAGCAGTTTCCCATTTTCTTCAGCAATACCACGAGTGGTGATGGATTTTTGTTAATTTAATTCAGGATAACGAATGCTTGTCGTAGTAATTATTTCGATACCGAAGGTCGAGGAATAATTATCTAATGACACAAACATTAGTATGAAAGCTCAGTTAAATCAGCTAGCAAACGTAAGCAAGAGCCGGATTCGCTAAGACAATCGCAGTGCGAGAATGATGCTTTTTTTTTTTTTTGTATTTTTACTGGAAGTATTGTATTCCACCCAAAAATTCGATACCGAGCATTTTTGGAAACATGTCCGTGTCTGTGAACAGCATCACTCTGAAACGAACAGTCGGATAAACACCAAACTTGGTATTTAGGTTCAGTATCTTCCAGAGATGCGACACGAAGGTTTTCAAGAAAATCCCCCCACCCCAGACTACCCTTTACATGGAACATTTTTGAAAAAATTAATTTTCTCAAAAATGGCTAACGATTTTGATTAAAATACCATATGTTTAAGATATTTTCATGACAAATAAAATGTATGTCTTGAATTTTCTGGGAATGTCTCCAAAAGTATTCTTCATTGTGAACGACTTTTGTATAACTGGTAAACCATAAGAGATAGACAAAATTTTACTACATACAAAATGTAGATCGCGTTAAAATACACAATTTATGTCATATACTTTTTGTTGTTGAGTGAACCATTTTCGAGATATTGCTTGTTATTCCCTTAAATTTTCCAATACTTATACTTTTTCTCAAATTCGTTATTCATTTTTTTTATCTCCTGGAAATGCAAAGAGAATGGAATGCGCCACATAGCAACCAGCTCTTAAAATATTTGACTATTCCTTAAAACCTAGTAATTCCCCTTGCATCTACA
Source organism: Deroplatys truncata (assembly GCA_030765065.1). Classification (NCBI taxonomy): domain Eukaryota; kingdom Metazoa; phylum Arthropoda; class Insecta; order Mantodea; family Mantidae; genus Deroplatys; species Deroplatys truncata. Next base: position 63,847,541 of record CM060989.1, on the reverse strand, counting down.
AGTAAATTAGCAATAAGATTAACATCTCGATTAACATGAAGCATATGGAGAATAAGCGTTTGTAAAAATAGTTTGTACAAGAGTAGAGAAAGTCATGTGAGTGTAACATCAGAATTTTTTTTGGCCTGGTTATGCAAAGAGAATAGAATACTCCACATAGCAACCAGCTCTTAAAATATTTGACTATCGCTTAAATCCTAGCAATTCCCCTTGCATCTACAAGAAAATTAGCAATAAGATTAACATCTCAATATCTCCATTAAGATGAAGCATATGGAGAATAAGCGTTTGTAAAAATAGTTTGTACAAGAGTAGAGAAAGTCATGTGAGTGTAACACATCAGATTTTTTTTAGTATAGTCACTGAAGCAATGACAATGCGAGAACGATATAATTTTTTGTGCTTTTAGTATAACGACTGAATTAGCTTACCTATTTCATCTCGTATTATGCGACATTAAATCTTATATCTCTTCTTTTATATTTTGAATTCGCAGATCAATCTCGCCATTTTTACAGTTTGTACTAGCCGCCAATACTGGACAGGAAAATGCATGGGAATAGTCTGTTTGAGGCAGTGTTTTTAACATTTTAATGATTTCAGTCTAATTATATTATATATAAATTCAATAACAGCCCGCCTTAAACCAATATTTGTATGTAACAATTTATAAAAGGTGTATATTACAGTTATTGTATATGTTTATATTATTGTATTCATGTGTAATAATGTTATGTGAATATATTACGTAATTTAATAATGTAGGAGCTGTGAGAATAATAAGATATAGGTGCTAACAATGAGGAAACTTTGAGGCAATAATGAGTAAGAATGTTTAATAATGCTACTAGTAATTATTGGAGCAACAATAATGTAAATTTTAGTGACAGTTTATAAAATAGCCAATCAACAACCAGAAAAAGCTTTAGTTAAATGAAGGAATTCTATTGGATTAGGAATAGCCAATCACTGATTGAAATACAGAAATTTACAAGTTTAGGCGCTAGAAATCTTATCATTTGCCTGCAAACAGTGTTCCTAACCGGACGCTAGACCATCCTCGAGAGATTTAATACGTATTCGTGTGAGACTAAAATAGTTTTACGTATTAAAAAGTGTAATTAATAAAAAGAATCTCACAGCCCTATATCAGTGAAGTGTTATTTAAATTGTGTCAAGGATTAATAAATGTAGTGAAGTAAAATTATAATCTATGTAAGCCTACATTCTTGTCGCATCACAACCCTGCTAAGAGAAACGTGTCTCTAAAAATAAATACTGACGCAGCCGAGGCAAACATAAATATTAAATATTTAAATAAACAGTCAAATTATAAAGTTAATATTTTTAAATTTTTGGACGAAGGCTACCGGAAACTGTTTACTATATGCGGTTGCAACTACTACAAGTACGGCTCCCCAACAGTAGAAATACAACACTCCTCCTAAAAGTACACCTACTTCAAGTCTTCCTGAACCCTAGTCGAATCGAAGCAGAGATTATAGGAATAAAAAACTAATGCAGGAGAAGAAAACTATCAGGTATTAGTTTTTGAACTCTATGTTTTAAAACTATCCATTAATTTCGATTCTATTTGATGGATAAGGTATCAGTGAGAGACCCTCTGGCACTCGCGTCACAGTCCTCAAGAGGTTGTCGTATAGGTACACGGGAGCATTTATTGACCTAGTACTGTCTTAAAATGCAACTATTTGCTAGTGACACGGGCAGCTGATTAATTCACCGTTACATCCTGTGTTGTATTTTCTGTTAGCTGACATATCCGTCGTTGCACAGGTCGCTTTTTAAACCGGGAAGGACATTTTCATTATTTGCCTTTGCTCCACCCGTATCCTTTGTGAAATTATAGACGATTTGGGAGGCGAAAGTTCCTGTTATATTCCTAGTTAATAAACCTAGGGAGATACCTTGATGTTCACGAAATCTGTGTAAATACTGACGTAGTTTATAACGGGTCTCATATTTTTTCGGCCTTTAGCGCCTTTGATGAATGACGTCATGATTAGTTTAGCGAACCCCTTGTCTCAAAGGGAAGGTGCGGAATTGAACCTCGGGTTGCATTCCGACTCCGTAAACATGTCGATGTACTGCGCCGGTGCAGAACTGCTTTTCACTAGGATTTTTTTGCGTGGTTGACGCTACTTCCAAACACGAGGGGGAGTCTATCGTTACGATATTAGCCGCTGTGTGAATGGCTTTCGACGTTCTTGCCCAGAAAAGATGGCTTAAGCATTGAACAAACTGAACTAATGGCTGATGCCATAAAAAAGTTATTTTAAATAAATTGTGTTTTAAAGAGATCTACATTTGTTGTGTAGTACGTTTTACTCTGTCGCTTAACGTTTTCCAGTTATACAAGATTATACAGAATTCTTACGAATAAAGAGAATTTCACAGGCTATTCAAAATATAATTTTATTTGACATGTAAATATTTTTAATATATGGTAGTTTAAGCAAAATCATTGGAGAATTTTTAAAAAAAAATTCGAAGAATGTTCCATGTAAAGGGTATTGGTGGTAGAGGATTTTCTTGAAAATCTTCCTGTATCATCTTCGGAAGCTGCTGAACGTAAATGCCAAGTTTGGTACTTATCTGACCTTTCGTTTTTTGAGTTATGCTGTTCATGTACACACACACACACACACACACACACACAGTGACCTGTTTCTAAAGATGCTTTTTATTAAATTCAGGGGGTCACAAAACATGTATTTCCGATGAAATCTCGGTATCGAATTTTTGGTTGGAATGCAATACCTTCTCCACCTACTATGTACGTAAAATTGAGTTGTATTTATGGACGCTCTTTTACTGCTGTGCTTTTTAGCTTCCCATTCTATATTGGGCGTGAAAGACTGGTAATTTTGCTCAGAGGCCTCTCTATCGGATTGGGGTTCTTTTACGTGCCGTAAATCTACGACACGGGACCACCGGCTTTACTTTGCTTCCGAAGGAAGCCATGCTAAGAATTTTTACGCCCGAAAAAATCCCGCGACCTCGGGAACAAGAGGTAACCACGAGTGGAGGACGACCACTATGCACGTGATAGAGAAAGTAATAGTAAGGTATCGTAAGAATAGTTTTTATACCCATTAATAAATTGTAGAGGGTAGAGGAAGTTATGAGAATGGAACACACCAGATTTTTTACTTTCTCTACTACGTATAGTAAGTAGGGGAAGTATTGCATTCCACCCAAAAATTCGATACCGAGATTTCACCGGAAATATATGTTTTGAGACCTCCTGAATCCAAAAAAAGCATTTTTGGAAACATGTCCGTGTGTGTGTCTGTGTGTGTGTGTGTCTGTGTCTGTGTCTGTGTGTGTGTGTCTGTGAACAGCATAACTCAAAAACTAACAGTCGGATAAACACCAAACTTGGTATTTACGTTCAGTATCTTCCAGAGATGCGACACGAAGATTTTCAAGAAAATCCCCCCACCCCAGACTACCCTTTACATGGAACATTTTTCGAAAATTTTAATTTTCTCAAAAATGGCTAACGATTTTGATTAAAATATATGTTTAAGATATTTTCATGACAAATAAAATGTATATCTTGAATTTTCTGGGAATGTCTCCAAAAGTATTCTTTATTGTGAACGACTTTTGGTAAACTGGTAAACCATAAAAGATAGACAAAATTTTACTACACAAAAGATGCAGATCGCGTTAAAATACACAATTTACGTCATATACATTTTTGTTGTTGAGTGAAGCATTTTCGAGATATTGCTTGTTATTCCCTTAAATGTTTCAATACTTATTTTCTCAAATGGGAATTCGGTATTAATTTTTTTGTCTTGGATATGCAAAGAGTATTAATCTGTGGCAAAGGGAATGGTGCTGTACCTAGCAACCAGCTATTAAGAGATATGTATGTGCTTAAAGGCTACTGCCCTTGTAAATATATATTCCCCTTGCATCTACAAGAAAATTAGCAATAAGATAGAGTCTGCAAATGTTTATCTCGATTAACATGAAGTAGATGGAGAATAAGCGTTTGTAAAAATAGTTTGTACAAGAGTAGAGAAAGTCATGTGAGTGTAACACATCAGATTTTTCATGCTGTCTTGAACCTGGCCTCGCAAATAGGAAATTTCCCCATCATATGTCACGGCTAAGATGTGATTAAACACAACAGTATCCTCACCTTTCTTTACCAGTCTCAATTCGTCTTCAAAATATGCTGTTATTTCACTCAGTTTTACAACCATGTTATAGCGCAATGCTCACTTAAGGCGACTATATTTACCACTATAATTATTTAATAACTATAAACACTAATAATAGCCTCTACACGGTGTAAGTATAACTGTATTCCTAGTAATGGTATTTATCTAGGGTTGATAAATAATGAATGTAGACTTTTCAAAATAACATTCTCCCAAAGCAGTGGACAAATATACAGCACAAACTGCATAGCAACCAGTTGTTTGGAAAAAAAGATAGCTCCCTAGCAACGGTTGACGTCATCATTAATGGAGTCTGTCAGCTATCGTAAAATAATTTTTGTTGTCATTAATAAATTATAGAGGGTAGAGAAAGTTACGTGAATGGAACACATCAGATTTTTTTTATTTACGATTATTGAAGTAAAATGAATAATTTTGAAGTGTTGGTACGATACTCCTGCAATATAAGGTTGGCAGCATAATCTCTGTGGTAAATAAACATGTCTGAGGTAAACGTTCCGGTAGGAGGATGTGAAAATCGGAGCCTGTGTTGCTGCCGCGGCGGTGTGCGTGTGGCAACCTCCTCTTCCTCCTCCCCCGTCGTCCCCTGGAGCGCCGTCAGCACTCGGCTGTGTCGACTGCACTCAGTTCAGTGGCAGATACAGTGTGGAGTACTTCGTGCCCGTGTGTAATGTGGCCGGCTGAGCCATCGGGACGTGTGAGTGTAGTGTGTGATTCTCAGTGATAAATACATCATCCATATGGTCAGTATAAACGTGTGTGTCGTAAGGAAGCCCGTGGAGTGGCAGAGACGCACAAGTGACGCGCGAGGTTTTCCAGGATTAAATCGCATCTCTGTAGTGTCAAATAAATTTTGCGAGCTCTGTCGTGCACCTTAAATACGTAAAAATAACGTTTAGCTTTTAGCAACAAATGAGGTTTTAAATCATTTGAACTTAAAGAGGGAAATGGGTGAAGCATTTTCTATATTAATGAGCTAGATGCTTCATTTTTGTGCACACGAATTTTTTATATCATACAAACAAAGATTTAAAAAATCCTGCTACCATTCACTTCAATGCATGCAGATTTTTAATAGATATTTCTTAAGATAAACGAAAAAAAATAGTGAATGTAGTAAACTAATTATGATAGTTTCATAATAACTTTTTACAGAACATCCAGTAAAAATTACCACTGCTTCAGAAATTAAACAGTGTAAAACGCAATTTAAACTGCATTGCAGTTAATCAGAATAGTTCGTCCATTAAAACGGCATCATTTGTTAAGGTTGTAGCAGCTAGGGTTGATACTTGTTTTTGGGAGGAAAAACAAACGAAAAGGTTAATTTTACACAAAAATTAGCAATTTTCGCCCAATTACACTCTTAACGAATATTTCTTGGTTATTTAAAGAAACCGAAATTTAAAGTAATTAAAATTACCGAAGAAAATAGAAGATCGATGTTTTTCTTCTAGATATTAATACGCATAATGGTAGAACTAGATGGTAGATGCAAACAGAAGTTATTAGGTTAAAGTAAGCATTTGAGTGGCTATATATTAAAAACAATGGCAGGTAGCGAATAGAAATTTATGGTAAAAGGTTCAAAATAATACTTTGCCAAGGATGATAATTTTTACGGAATTTTAAATTGTTTTAATGACGCGTTCTGTACTATTTTATCCGATAAAACGCAGATCGGAGTAATTGTTTTTATTAAACATGTTGGTTGTCTTGGAAATTGATATTTGTGACAAATTGTGCACGAAAAAAGGAGGTATATTTATTCCTGAAGACGTTCTAATGGATGCTCAGTGCAGTGAATTCATTGGTCGTTAAGGGTCTGGTTTTTTGTATGATTGAGTACAAGTAATTAATTATGTCTGTTAATTAAATAAAATGATTATATAACAATGTTTTAAAACGTTTTAATTTACTGTAATTAAAAGCGCTATTTAGGTTGCTAGCAAAGACGAAACAAACGATTGTTTAAATGGCAAAAGCGGATAAAAATATTGATATCCAATGTTTCAATTAGAGGTTAAAAGTTTATTGTATTTTATTATTCACAAATGCAGAATACAGTATTGTCTTCTACCAGAGACACAACTGTAATAGATTTCTTTTGACTCAAGCAGTTAACAGCTTTTGTTATTGTTGGCGGCATTCACATCAAACGCGAGTGACTAGAACTTGTTTGTTGTTAGTGCAGATAGGCACACTTCTTGTTAGTATCTTTAAATTTTTCATCAAACTGATGCAAAATTGGATATTTTGCGTTTTTCAGAACTATATTTAACGGCGTTTTATGCCGATAAGTCATTGCCACAAAAAAGGGACATTTTGGCGTCCCGTATCTAGCTTAAAAAAAGACGCGACAGAGATTCAAAAAAAAAAAAAAAAAGGACTCTCCCAGTGTCTGGTCACTTTAGCGTAGTAGCCAAGAGTATTGATGTCTACTTTGAATTTGCTCTATAAATTGCTAAAATAAATGCTCAATAAATCTAGTATTAACATTTAGCAATGAGCTAGGAATATGGGGGAAAAAGAAAACTACATTTAGTGTATCCATCCAAAGGTTGAATGGTGTGTAATTAGCTAGCGTACTTTGACAGAGAGGTTAAAGCATTTTTTTTTACCCTCTCTACCTCGTACCTAGTGGGCAAAGGAAGTATTGCATTACCCCAGAAGTTCGATATCGAGATGCTTAGCGAAAATGAATGTTTTGATGTCTACTCAATAGATGAATAAACAAATAATAATAATAACAATAATAATAAAAGAAACAACTTTAGAAAACTGTGTGTGTGTGAGAGAGAGATATTAGAATACCATATATTTATTTAAACAAATAAATAGTATATCTTTAATTTCCTGGGAATAGCCTGTGAAATCCTCGTCATTGGGAAAGGATTTTGTAACATACCATCTGTGTAAACTTTTTTGCTCCTTTAGCCATTTTAGAGATATCCGAAGTTACTGGTTTAAACTTTTCATTACTTCATTTTTACTTTCTCTACTACGTATAGTAAGTAGGGGAAGTATTGTATTCCACCCAAAAATTCGATACCGAGATTTCACCGGAAATACATGTTTTGAGACCCCCCTGAATCCAAAAAAACATTTTTGGAAACATGTCCATGTGTGTGTCTGTGAACAGCATAACTCAGAAACGGACAGTCGATACACACCAAACTTGCTATTTAGGTTCAGTATCTTCCAGAGATGCGACACGAAGGTTTTCAAGAAAATCCCCCCCACCCCAGATTACCCTTTCCATGGAACATTTTTCGAAAATTTTAATTTTCTCAAAAATGGCTCTAACGTTTTGAATAAAATACCATAAGTTTAAGACATTTTTATGGCAAATGAATTGTATATCTCGAATTTTCTGGAAATCTCTCCAACAATATTCTTCATTGTGAACGACTTTTGCATAACTGGTAAAAGAGATAGACAAAATTTTACTACACAAAAAATGTAGATCACGTAAAATACACAATTTATGTCATATACATTTTTTTTTTTGTTGTTGAGTGAACCATTTTCGAGATATTGCTTGTTATTCCCTTAAATTTTTCAAGATAATTTTCTAAAATGGGAATTCGTTATTCATTTTTTTGTCTTGGATATGCAAAGAGTATTAATCTGTGGCAAAGGGAATGGTGCTGCACCTAGCAACCAGCTATTAAGAGATATGTATGTGCTTAAAGGCTACTGTATTTCTATATTGCCCTTGTAAATATATATTCCCCTTACATCTACAAGAAAATTAGCAAATGTTTATCTCGATTAACATGAAGCATATGGAGAATAAGCGTTTGTAAAAATAGATTGTACAAGAGTAGAGAAAGTCATATGAGTGTAACATCAGATTTTTTTGTGTGGCAATGACTCTCATTGTCGCAGCTGCGGCGTGGTGTTTTTGTAATTTGGCTGGAGACAAGCTATAGTCGTTATCGATTGTTGATCACGTCTACTGCTTAAGGTCGTATTTCCTTCAATTTAGTGTCCACGCGGTCAATTATTTTTCTATTGCAGCAATTACTTCAAGAACTTCAACAGGAAAGTATTTCAAACAGAATGTTCCAAAAGCTCCATAAAATTCTTTCAGCTGTCATGGATGATCCTGCAGGTCATAAAATAGAATAATAATGATCTAAATGTTCGGGTTAATGTACTTTACCAAATGCATTCAAAACGATTGCATTTTTTAAAAAAATTCATTTTTTTTTATTTTTTTTAGTTTTCATCGTAAAAATAAATATTTTTGCAGCAAACGACCAATTTTCGCGAAAATTCGCGACACAATTATTGCCATAAATCGATCACATTTATCATAATTCGCGTCTATCGTTAATAACAAAAAATCCGGCCCTGGAAATGTGTAATGAAGCTCGATTAATCTAAAAAAAAAACATAAATAAACGTTACGTAACATTAGGTTGCAGAAGTAGCACATCAGATTATTTACACTGAACACTATTTGAATAAGAATTTCCACCATGTTAATTAGTTTTTGCAGCATTGCTTTTAAAAAAATCTGATGTGTTACACTTACATGACTTTCTCTACTCTTGTACAATCTATTTTTACAAACGCCTATTCTCCATATGCTTCATGTTAATCGAGATGTTAATCTTATTCCTAATTTTCTTGTAGATGCAAGGGGAATATGGTAGCTTTTAAGCGATAGTCAAATATTTTATCGCTGGTTGCTATGTGGCGCATTCCATTCTCTTTGCATGTCCAGGACATAAAAAAATGAATAACGAATTTGAGAAAAAGTATAAGTATTGGATAATTTAAGGAAATAACAAGCAATATCTCGAAAACGGTTCACTCTACAAAAAAAATGTATATGATATAAGTTGTGTATTTTAACGCGATCTACATTTTTTGTGTAGTACAATTTTGTCTATCTCTTATGGTTTACCAGTTATGCAAAAGTCGTTCATAATGAAGAATACTTTTGGGGACATTCCAGAAATTTCGAGATATACATTTCATTTCTCATGACATTATCTTAAACATATGATATTTTCATCAAAATCGTTAGAGCCATTTTTGAGAAAATTAAAATTTTCGAAAAATGTTCCATGTAAAGGGTAGTCTGGGGTGGGGGGATTTTCTTGAAATTCTTCGTGTCGCATCTCTGGAAGATACTGAACGTAAATACCAAGTTTGGTGTTTATCGGACTGTTAGTTTTTGTTATGCTGTTCACAGACACACACACACACACACAGACACACACAGACACACACACACACACACACACACACACGGACATGTTTCCAAAAATGCTTTTTTTGGATTCAGGAGGTCTCAAAACATGTATTTCCGGTGAAATCTCGGTATCGAATTTTTGGGTGGAATGCAATACTTCCCCTACTTACTATACGTAGTAGAGAAAGTAAAAACATGTTCAAACGTTCTCTTTTCTTTGATTTGATGTTCTGCCTCGTTCAGCGAAGAAAAATGCTGCGTTTATTTTATGACTTGACTCTTAAACACTTTGCTTGAATTATCCACTACACACAACTGAAATCCACACTAGTTTTAAAATTAGGATATCTCTAAAATATACCGTGTTGATTGTAGGAGGGTGTTATCCTGTACTGTAGCATTGGAACGCGGATGGGATCTACGAGTGGTTTTATTTTTATCCCATATCTTCAGTTGCTAAAAGCTGGCCGCAGTGTGTGTTTAAATCATAAGACATTAATATCAGTATCTCATACTAGGTTAACGATAGTTGCCTAAGAATACCGGCTGTCGTGCTATAAATAATGCAATTACACTAATTAAAGCTTAAAATAACGAAACGGTTTAATTACTGTAAAAGAATATTTAGAAAATGCATATTTTTGCAAACTGTGTATTAAACTCTACATACAAGGTGGTCCACCCACACCGTATTTCAAGTATGTAGATATCCCTTCGTGCGTTAAAAGAGCTGCAAAACTCAACGGGGCAATTCCAAGTAAACAAGTCAGTGAAGAACTGTGGAGCCCCATTTTTACTTTCTCTACTACGTATAGTAAGTAGGGGAAGTATTGTATTCCACCCAAAAATTCATACCGAGATTTCACCGGAAATACATGTTTTGAGGCCTCCTGAATCCAAAAAAAAGCATTTTTGGAAACATGTCCGTGTGTGTGTGTGTCTGTAAACAGCGTAACTCAGAAACGAACAATCGGATAAACACCAAACTTTGTATTTAGGTTCAGTATCTTCCAGAGATGTGACACGAAGGTTTTCAAGACAATCCCCCACACCAGATTACCCTTTACATGGAGCATTTTTCGAAAATTTTAATTTTCTCAAAAATGGTTCCCACGACTTTGATTAAAATATCATATGTTTAAGATACTTTCATGACAAAATGTATATCTTGAATTTTCTGGGAATGTCTCCAAAAGTATTCTTCATTGTGAACGACTTTTGCATAACTGGTAAACCATAAGAGATAGACAAAATTGTACTACACCAAAAATGTAGATCGCGTTAAAATACACAATTTTATGTCATATACAGTTTTTTTGTTGAGTGAACCATTTTCGAGATATTGCTTGTTATTCCCTTAAATTTTCCAATACTTAATTTTTCAAATGGGAATTCGTTATTCATTTTTTTTTATGTCCTGGACATACAAAGAAAATGGAATACTCCACATAGCAACCACCTCTAAAAATATTTGACTATTGCTTAAAACCTAGCAATTCCCCTTGCATCTACAAGAAAATTAACAATAAGATTAACATCTCGATTAACATGAAGTATATGGAGAATAAGCGTTTGTAAAAATATTTTGTACAAGAGTAGAGAAAGTCATGTGAGTGTAACACATCAGATTATTTTTAGGTCCTGCAGAGCACTATCTTGGGCTTTCCTCTTCTCCTCTTCACCAGTGTTTTAAGAATAGGTACTACTTTCTTCCATGAGCCATACATGATCGAACCATCGTAGACTTCTTGCTTTATGAATCTTAATACCTATACAAGGTTATTCAAAAAGAAGGAACGGACTTTAAATATTCATTTCTAATGAACGAAAATAGATGGTGACACATGTGATACATCACTGGATAGAGGAAAGCTCAAAATGAGCACCATTTGTTATGCGAGGACGACCAATGCTTTTTCGTTTGCATACGCAACCATCTTCTACGAATTTATTTTATCAATTGTAAATTTTTTATGACGAGACGGCTCGTTATTGAACTTACAACGAAATGCACGCTGCAAAGAAACAATGGATTCACCTTTTGTATACTGCAGCACACAAAACTTTTCTGTGGCGTCGCCATTTTCTCGTAAACAAACCCAGCGCCCCTGTAGGCAGTGAATGGAACTAATAGGTGGGGCTTAAAACTGTGAACTTTCCTCTATTCAATGACCTTTCGTATATGTTGTTATCTATTGTCGTTTATTAAATGAATATTTAAAATCTGTTTTTTCTTTTTGAATAACACTGAATATTTTTGTTAATTGATCAATTTCAAAGTTGTGTCTGATTCTCCAGTTATCCTGTTCCTTTATAGCCTCATATATTATTTTCATTTAAAATTTTCTCAGCATTTCTTGATCTGTGATGGTCATTGTCCAAATTTGAGGTCCATATGTGACAACTGTTTTAATTAGTGTTTTATATATGGGTATTTTTGTTGTTCTCATTATCAGCTTACTTTTTATTAATCTTAAAATTGCTAAATATGCTTTACTCACCTGTTTTAATTCTGCCTACAATTGTGCTCCTTATTTTAACATCGTTGCCAATTATGTTCCCCAAATGTTTAAATTGAGATACCCCTTCAAACACTTTTTGTCTTACTTCCAGGTTCTTTAATGTCCTCCTTGTTTCCCAGGTTGATATGATCATATATTTAAATTTCTCTAAATTTTCTTTTAATCCAACCTGTTTTGCTCTTCCCTCCAGATCCTCATAAACTTCGATTATTTTCTTAGATCTTGCTACAATGGTTACATCCTCATATGCTAGTATCGGACTTGACTTATTATCGTACCCCTTTGGCCCAGATCTTTTACAACATAGCGTACGGCTAGAGTAGATAATCCATCCCCTTTCATCACTCCTCTGTTAAATTCAAAACGTACACTTATCCTAAGTACTGAACTTAATTCCAAGTTTGGTATTTATCCGACTTTTGCTGTTCCGACACACAACCACAGTTTGTTTTTAAAATGCTTTATTTGGATTCGGGGGTCTCAAAACATGTATTTCCGTTCAAATCTCGTATCGAACTTTTGGGTGGAATACAATACCTGCACTACCTACTATATACGTGGTAGAGAAAGTAAAAGAAAAATAATCTGATGTGTTACACTCACATGACTTTCTCTACTCTTGTACAAACTATTTTTACAAACGCTTATTCTCCATATGCTTCATGTTAATCGAGATGTTAATCTTATTGCTAATTTTCTTGTAGATGCAAGAGGAATATAGTAGTATTTAAGCGATAGTCAAATCTTTTAAGAGCTGGTTGCTGTGTGGCGCATTCCATTTTCTTTGTATGTCCGGGACATAAAAAAAATGAATAACGAATTCCCATTTGAAAAATTAAGTATTGGAAAATTTAAGGGAATAACAAGCAATATCTCGAAAATGGTTCACTCAACAAAAAAACTGTATATGACATAAATTGTGTATTTTAACGCGATCTACATCTTTTGTGTAGTAAAAGTTTGTCTATCTCTTATGGTTTACCAGTTATACAAAAGTCGTTCACAATGAAGAATACTTTTGGAGACATTCCCAGAAAATTCAAGATATACATTTTGTCATGAAAGTATCTTAAACATATAATATTTTAATCAAAATCGTTAGAGCCATTTTTGAGAAAATTAAAATTTTCGAAAAATGTTCCATGCAAAGTGTAGTGGGGTGGGGGGATTTTCTTGAAAACCTTCGTGTCGCATCTCTGGAAGATACTGAACCGAAATACCAAGTTTGGTGTTTATCCGACTGTTCGTTTCTGAGTTATGCTGTTCACTGACACAACAGACGGACATGTTTCCAAAAATGCTTTTTTTGGATTCAGGGGGTCTCAAAACATATATTTCCGGTGAAATCTCGGTATCGAATTTTTGGGTGGAATACAATACTTCCCCTACTTACTATACGTAAGAGAAGTAATAATGAAGGTGACAAAATGGAGTGAGAAAGCAGGATAGAACGAAGGTTGATTTTGGAGACCAGGACACATGTAGGTCTGTAGCACTAATGATGATAAATTTGCGAGTCATGACGTGAACCTAGGATTTGGAAATCTAGATTAGCATTTGCTATTTACCCAAAAATCGTGATTATAAAGTACAATCCTAAAATATTTACATTTACCTGTAAACGGCGTTGTTTGAAAAGAAATCACAATCATGTGGTCGCAGGTCGTTTGTTTCATTAGTGCAGCTTGATCGTTTGACATTATTCGCTGCCATTTGGCATGAAAAACTAGAAGTAGGCATGCAACTGGATTGAGCGATTCATCCTCTCATACTTTTCCCGATGTCTGCCGTACGAGAATAATTGGAAGCGCATCGATCGCCGGAAGTGGAATGCAAGACCAAGGTTTTTTTTTTATCGAGTTAACCATCTATTCGTTTTTAGTTATGTTTGGTAAGGAAGCACCAACAAATATTACAGGTAATGATTGTCTTTATTTCAACAAACGTTATTTTTAAACACAATTATTGGTTAGCATGCTAACCTCCAAATGCAGACGTCCTGGGTTCGATTCCCAGCTGGAAGGTGGGAGATTTTCTTTAACCAGGATTATTCTTCATTCTCCCAAGAGTGTAGACGTATAAATGAAGAGTGTGAATTTAATGTAATAACCAAAAGTAATACCAATCCAAAGATTAACACCACTGTAATCTAGTGAACATAATTGCAGATTAGCAGTTGTTCCAAAGGTAAAAAAATCTGATGTGATACATTCACATGACTTTCTCTACCCCTATCGTTTATTAGTGGGTATAGGTACAAACTATTCTTACTAAAGCTTATGTTCCTATCTAGTACACTTTAACCCAAATAAGAATTTGCGGAAATAGCTGCATTACACATTTCGTTATAGTTACAAAGAGCACAGCGACAGTCAAATGTTTAAGAACTGAACGCTGTATGCTGGTCTTAAAATTCCATACTGTTTCCATGACATCGCGAGAAACAACTGAATGCTGAAGGGACTTTAAAAGAATGACTAAGTAATGAACGATTCCAACCTTTAATAATGGATATCTCAGAAATGGCTTATGCCACAAAAACGTTGCATGTTTTAAAGAGATCTCCATTTTTTTATGTGTTGCACGATTTTGTCTATCGCTTAACGTTTACGAGTTATACAAGTTTATGTAAAATTTCTTCCAAATGAAGCGGACTTCACAGGCTTTTCTCAGAAAATTCAAGATATACATTTTATTTGTAATGTATTTTAATCAAAATGTTAGAGCCATTTATTTTAGAAAATCAAAAATTTCGAAAAATGTTTCATGTAAAGGGTGGTTTGGGGTGAGGGCTTTTGTTGAAAATCTTCGTGTCGCATCTTTGGAAGATACGAAACTTACATAACATGTTAGGTAATTATCCGACTTTTCGTTTTTGAGTCATGCTGTTCACAGACACACACACACGGACATGTTACTAAAATTGCTTTACTGGGATAAAGGCCCCTCAAAACATGTATTTCCTGTGAAATCTCGGTATCGAATTTTTTAGTGGAATACAATACTTCCCCTAAAAAGTAAAAATAGGCACTAAAGACAGTTTTAGGCACTAAAAGTATGGTTTCCACGAGCTAAAGATTAGATGTTATGAATCTAAAATGTATTTACATTTTCTCAAAGTTTAAAAATGCAATTAATTAGAAAGCGTTACAAATTACACAATGACAAAAATACTACATTTTCTAAACTATTATGCCTAGAAACTGTTATTAGGTCTTCAATCATTGTGGCCTAAATGCTCTAGAGCTGACAGGGAGCCCCCTTAAAGGGGTGCAAAATCATATATCGTTAAGAATAGCAATGTAAAAGAGCTGTTTAAAGTACATTTGAGAAACAACGGAGAAAATACGGAGAAGTCATAAAATGTGACATACCAACTGTTAATGAAGGGGAAGAAGTATATGAGTCACGAAATAATGGGAAATACACTATTTAAAAACGATTTCTGCCGTACTGCAGTCACCAATACCAAAGAATGACAAAGAGACCTAGCCGGGGCATGTATTCTGTTTCTCTTTCTACAAAACAAATGAAGCGTTAAAATAAACCACACTTTCTCCCGGAAAGTATCATTCCTACAACCAAACTATTACAAACTTTGAGTATAAATAGTCCCATGGCATCGATACTTTAACTTTTATTACTACATGAAAAAAATTAATTACACAACAGAAATGCTAACGGCAATTTCAGGCTCTAAGCCTTAAAATACGAGGGCTATCCCAGAAGTACCCGACCTAACAAGAAAACACAAAAATTTTGGGGAAAACATTATTTCTCTACATAGTCTCCTTTCAGCTCGATACACTTTTCCCAGCGGTGTTCAATAGCTTCGATACCCTGTTTATAGTGAGAACCGTCGAGTTCTGCAAAATAGCCACCAACTGCAAACTCACCTCTTCATTGTTGGCAAATCTTTTACCACAAAGCCATTTCTTCAACTTTGGAAACAGAAAATAATCAGAGGGGGCTAAGTCTGGCGAATAGGGTGCATGAGGAAGTAATTTCAACTTTAACTCATTGATTTTGGCCATGGCGATAATGGATGTGTGAACTGGTGCATTGTCTTGATGAAACAGAACTTTCTTTTTCGCTAAATGCGGCCGTTTTTGCTTGATTTCATCATTGAAATGCTTCAATAAGTTTGCATAATTCTCGTAGTTAATTGCTTTTCCTTTTTAAAGATAATGAAGATTATCCCACGCGCATTTAAAAAAACTGACGCCATGACCTTGCCTGTAGATGAAACTGTCTTGGCCATCTTTGGAACCGATTCTTCCATTTAAATCCACTTTTGACTCTTCCTTCGTCTCAGATGTGAAATGACGGACCCATTTTCATCCATGGTTATGAATCAACGCAAAAACTCGGCTTTATTGCAGTGAAACATCGCCAAACACTCGACTGAAACATCCTCACGACGCTGCTTTTGTTCCATTGTGAGTAAACGCGGCACCCATCTTGCGCACAGCTTTCTCATGTCTAAATTTTCAGTTAGTGTGCGATGTGCAGCACTTTTTGAAATGTCTACGATGTATGCTAACTCAGTCGACGGTCATCCAATACCATTTTGTGGATTTTCTTCACAATTTCTGACGTGGTCGACCAATGCGATGTTGGTCTTGGCAGCTCGTACGGCCTCGCTTAAACTCTGTCACCCAATACTTTACTGTTGTAAACGAAGGAGCAGACTCCCCCAGAGTAGAATCTAGCTCAGTTTTAATATTAGTATTGTGTTACATAACCATGGCCAGTTTTATCCATGTTTACAAATTCGAGCTTTATAAAGGAGGTAGTTTCTACCATAGTCATTTTTTGAAACAACAACCGCTATCTATACGTCAGGTCGGATACTTCTGGGACTGCCCTCGTAGGTGTCAGTGGTAGGCATTTTAGGCACCACAAAGTCGCCTCCATATCTTCATATTTTATAGGAAACATGAAGATATTTAACTATTACTTTCTCTACTACGTATAGTAAGTAGGGGAAGTATTGTATTCCACCTAAAATTTCGATACCGAGGTTTCACCGGAAATACATGTTTTGAGACTCACTGAATCCAAAAAAAGCATTTTTGGAAACATGTCCGTGTGTGTGTCTGTCTGTGTGTCTGTGTGTCTGTGAACAGCATAACTCAAAAACGAAGAGTCGGATAAACACCAAACTTGGTATTTAGGTTCAGTATCTTTCAGAGATGCGACACGAAGGTTTTCAAGAAAATCCCCCCACCCCAGACTACCCTTTACATGGAACATTTTTCGAAAATTTTAATTTTCTCAAAAACGGCTCTAACGATTTTGATTAAAATATCATATGTTTAAGATATTGTCATGACAAATGAAATGTATATCTCGAATTTTCTGGGAATGTCTCCAAAAGTATTCTTCATTATGAACGACTTTTTCATAACTGGTAAACCATAAGAGATAGACAAAATTTTACTACACGAAAAATGTAGATCGCGTTAAAATACACAATTTATGTCATATACATTTCTTTTGTTGAGTGAACCGTTTGCGAGATATTGCTTGTTATTCCCTTAAATTTTCCAATACTTACACTTTTTCTCAAATTCGTTATTCATTTTTTTTATGTCCTGGACATGCAAAGAGAATGGAATGCGCCACATAGCAACCAGCGATAAAATATTTGACTATCGCTTAAAAGCTACCATATTCCCCTTGCATCTACAAGAAAATTACCAATAAGATTGACATCTCGATATCTCCATTAACAGGAAGCATATGGAGAATAGGCGTTTGTAAAAATAGTTTGTACAAGAGTAGAGAAAGTCATGTGAGTGTAACACATCAGATTTTTTTTAGTTTATTGTACACATAAAGACGGTATTTAACCTAAAATCCGAGGTCTAATCATTGACTGATGAATACTTTTACCTTCTGTGTTAAATAAAGCTTTCCTTTGTTACCATCTGTAGAAATCGACAACAGCTGACTGGAGCCTGTTAGTCATTTGTTTCTTTTAATTTAATTTTCAAGCAACAGGTAACTTGAGTTGTCCAGGGTAGGGTGGGGAGGGAGAGAGGATTGCACGGTAGACAGCTTTCGTAACTGTAAACTGTTTCACTGATGAGATTTGTTTCTGACACATTATGATGCTCATAGCTTGAGGAAACGGATATGGGCAGGAAGTATAATTTACCAGGGTTATTCCCATACCTACATCTATTATGAAACTTAATCTAATTACCAGGGCACAAATTCTGAGTGTCATCTTTTAATTGTTGAATTATAGGCTTTGCTAACCTGTATATAAATCCTTATTATGGGATCCAGTTTATTAAATTGCGCATTTTTAGGTCATTTTATGCCCCTTCTACCTTTTCAACCACGTATATAGTAGGTAAAGGAGGTTTTGCATTCCACCCAAAAATTCGATACAGAGATTTCACCGGAAATACACGTCGGATAAATACCAAACATGATATTTGAATTCACTATCTTCCAAAGATGGGGCACTAAGATTTGCAAGGAAATCCCCCCACTCCAACTACCCTTTACAAGGAACATTTATCGAAAGTTTTGATTATCTAAAAAATGGTACTAACGATTTTGATTAAAATACCATATATTGAAGATATTTGCATAACATATAAAATGTATATCTTGAATTTTCTGGGAATAGCCTTTGAAGTCATCTACTACAACGTACTACACAAAAATGTAGATCACACAAGTTAGTTAAAAAAAGTTTTTTTGTGGCATAAGCCATTTCTAAGATATCCGTTATTAAAGGTTTGATTTGTTCAATACTTATTCTACGTTCCATCGATTTACAGTTGTTTCTCGCGATTGCATGGAAACAGTATGTAATTTTAAGGCCAGCGTACAGTTCTTAAAGTTAAGTATGCGTATAAAGAATTTTATATTATTGAAATTTTACATAAGAATAAGTAAGGTAAGTTTGTACATCCTTTACTTGGGAAAAGAATCGTATTCCTGTTTAATGGTTTTCTTTTTAGATTCTTCAAAAAAGAGCATGGAACAAATATATTACTTTCTCTACTACGTATAGTAAGTAGGGGAAGTATTGTATTCCACCCAAAAATTCCATACCGAGATTTCACCGGAAATACATGTTTTGAGACCCCCTGAATCCAAAAAAAAAGCATTTTTGGAAACATGTCCGTGTATGTGTGTCTGTGAACAGCATAACTCAGAAAAGAACAGTCGGATAAACACCAAACTTGGTATTGAGGTTCAGTATTTTTCAGAGATGTGACACGAAGGTTTTCAAGAAAATCCCCCCATCCCAAATTATACTTTACATGGAACATTTTTCGAAAATTTTAATTTTCTCAAAAATGGCTCTAACGATTTTTATTAAAATATCATATGTTTAAGATATTTTCATGACAAATAAAATGTATATCTTGAATTTCCTGGGAATGTCTCCAAAAGTATTCTTCATTGTGAACGACTTTTGCATAACTGGTAAACCATAAGAGATAGACAAAGTTTTACTACACAACAAATGTAGATCGCGTTAAAATACACAATTTATGTCATATTCATTTTTTTTGTTGAGTGAACCAATTTCGAGATATTGCTTGTTATTCCCTTAAATTTTGCAATACTTATCCTTTTTCTCAAATTCGTTATTCATTTTTTGTCCTGATAATGCAAAGAGAATGGAATGAGTGTAACACATCAGATTTTTTTTTTTTTCTTTTCTTTATTTTGCACGTTATGTGACGTGAACGGGTGCTTGTGTAAACCTCTGTAGCTGAATTCCAGACCATCTTCAGATGTGCTCTTTCCGTAATAAAAGTGGTGTGTGCGCGCGCCACGCGTATATTGCATAACTGGGGCACTTCCCGCAGCTTATATGACGTAACTACAGTTCATCTCTCGATTACTTCCTGTAAAATGGAACTAGTTACCTTATGCAACAGACATAAAACCTAGCAGTTCTCGCTTCTCATCTGTTTTATTTCCGTTTGTGTGCACAGTAATACTGTCACCGTGGACGAGGATCAAAAACGTTTCTGGCCAATCGCAGAGACAGTTCGTCGCACTATTCCGTTTTTGCATTCCAGATATAACATACCGATTAAGAAATCGCAAGGGCTGGCATTGCTGAAGGGTTACTTTCTCTACCAAGTATATAAGTAGAGAAGGTATTGCATTCCACCCAAAAATTCTACACGAGATTTCACCGGAAATACAGGTTTTGAGGCATTTTTAGGAAACGGCCCGCGTAATTGTGTCTGTGAACAACATAACTCAAAAACAAAAAGCCAGTATTTAGGTTCGGTACCTTCCAAAGGTACGACACGAAGATTTAAAAACATCCCCCATCCCAACTACCCTTTACATGGAACATTTTTCGAAATTTCTGACTTTCTAAAAAATCGATAGGGATTTTGATTAAAATACCATGTATTAAAGATATTTACATGACAAATAAAATGCATACCTTGAATTTTCCGGTATTAGCCTTTGAAGTCCTCTTCATTCGGAAGGAATTTTGTATACTCTTAGTAAACGTTAAATGATAGATGAAAACGTACTACATAAACACTGTAGATCTCTAAAACACACAATTTATTGCAAATAACTTTCTTTGTAGCATTAGCCATTCCCGAGATTTTCATTATTAATGGTTCGAATTGTTCAATACTTGCCATTCTTTTCCAGTCCTGTCGATTTTCAGCTGTTTCTTGGAAACATGTCTTGGAAAGAATATGGAATTTTAAGGCCAACATATAATATACAATTCTAAAACATTTGAGTATGCTATATCCTTTGTATCTGTAACAAAATGTCATGTAGGTACTTTAGGAAAGATTAATCTCGATTAAAATGAAGCAGATAGGAAGATATACTTTCGTAAGAATAATTTGCATGTACACTTATAAGCGAGAGTAGAGAAAGTCATGTGAATGTAGCTTTCTTGCTACATACGGCACCACAGGCGGTGGACCTAGTGATTCGTACAATTAAATCATGATTGGGAAAGAAACATATCAGGGACCAAAGTTTAAGGTACCTCCCCGGATTTGCCCTTTATGAGTGCTGAGGAAAACTGGAAAACAACCTCAGCCAGAGAGGCGGGTGCTGGCGGGATTTGAACCGCAGACCTCCCGTTCACGAGTCCGTGACGGTATTGCTGAAGATAAAATAATTTCTGAGCAGTTTTTCTTGGATTATTATTAACACGCTACATGTAACCTTTAAAAACATTGTTTTTTTCCTACTTATTCTTGTTGTTTTACCCTGCTAGGTGACGTCATACACAATGACTCGTCGCACCTATTAGAAAGCAATAGAGGACGGGAAAGATATTTAAGACCCATAGTTTTACTGCCTCTATTATGCACCTAGTAGGTAGAGGAAGTATTGCATTCCATCCAAAGTTTTCAGTGGAAATAGATCAGGTTTTGAGGTCCCCTGAATTAAAACTAGCTATTTGTGTATCCTGCTGCCAAAGGTCCTCCTCAGTTCATCTTCCCAGCGGGTTCTCTGCCTGCCGACGTTCCTCTGATCAATCTTAGGGTCCCATGAAGTCACTCTGTGGTCTCAGCGTCCTTTAATCGTGTCCTCTTATTTCTTGGTTCTGCATTCAATTTCTTATTGTTATACCCAAGACCTTCCTTTCCATTTTCCTTTGGCCAAGATAGCCAAAGAGTGAGAAACTTGGAAAAACTAACGGACATAGTAGGACAATAAACTTGGTAGATCTTTCTTGGAATAGCTAACCGGGACTGCAAAATCCAGCTCCTTTCACTTGAAAGATACCTTTACCCAAAAGGTATGAATAGGTAGATATTGGCTTATCGTGAATTGAGGCTTTTTTCCGTACCTGGGCGTACAGTACTTTTAAGTAAAATTTTCTAAATTATATAAAATTAAATTAATGTAATAAAAGTACTGTATAAATATTAAATATAAAAGGTATATTCTCACAACCGATTGAATCCTACGTTATGAGCCGTACCAACGCCTCTTTGGAGACGTTGACCGTAATACATAATACGATATTGCTGATGAGAAAGAAAGTGTCAAAACTGATAGAAGTGTCCTTTTCACTTCCATGCTGTGAAATAAATGTTTCATTTTTGTGAAGGGTTTCTGATAAACAACAAAACGATGTTAACTTATATTTGTTTTTAAAGTATGCATTGTTTTGTTAAAAATGCTGGTAAATGTTAGATTATATTTATTTTTTTAAAATTATTTATTTAAGATCGGTTGAACAAAATTAACAGCATAACATATTGCTAGTCTATGTTACAATAAGATATTGTTACATTGTGTTGGAATAATTAAACTTTTGTGTACAGATTTGTGAGATTCGTAATTAGAATGATTTTGATGATATTGTATAGGTTTCCTAAGGCTGTCTGGATGCACTTCTTATGATCAAGTATATTGTTTAAAACCTTTAAACCGTAAGAGATAGACAAAAGCTTACTAATTAATTTTGAAGATTGAGAAGCTAGTAACAGTGATGTGTCATAATTTAAAATAAAGAGAGTTGGAGGTTGTTACACTACATCACTAAAAGGTGTTACTTTGAACGCGTTTCGGGAGAACGTTTGCTCCCATCGTCAGCATGTTTCCAACTGATTTTGCCGGTTATTGTCTGGGGAATGTGTGGGGTGCTGGGTGGCGGTATTTCGAAATTCATTAGGTGATTGCTGTGTTTGACGATATGTATTTTTTTCCCAGATGTCCATTCATTGCTGCTGTTGATCGGTTTAAGAGTTTTATGTTTGGAGACCAGAAATGATGTGCTACTGCTGATTTATCCGTTTGTTTTTGGTAAATGCATCTCATATGCTCTTTAAGTTTTATTTCAAGATTTCATTTGGTGCATCCTATGTGTACCAGGTTACAGTCATTACAAACAATTTGATATATACCAGCTGATTTATCGTTGGGGATAGGCTCTTTTGTTCTGTTGCATAGTAGTTTCTGTATATTGTGGTTACTCTGTGGAGACAGGGTTATGTTGTATTTCTTGAAAATCCTTTGAAATTTATGATGTGTCCAAGGGTGGTAAGTGAACTTTCTATATGCTTGTGGTTTTTGTTGTCTGAGTAAAGTAGTCGTTTGTTGGATGTATTTCTGTCTTTCAAACTTTTTTATCTTCTTATCTATGTGGCTATATGGATAATGTGTTGGTACTCTTTCTGGTATTCCTCTTTCTCCAAATGGTATATGTACTAACCTGCTTACTACACAAAAAATGTCGATCTCGTTAAAGGACACAGTTTATATCAAATAAAATTTTCTGTGCCGTTAACCATTTCCGAGGTATATTTTGTTAGCAAGAACCGCTGTTCGTTTATCTTGTGCAAGGAGCTCGGAATTTCAAAACCATCACGTAGCGACCCGGTTTTTAAAAATCTGACTATCAATTTAGTGCATTCCTACAGCTATAAGGTATATGTAATGGAAGTTTATCTCGTATAACAAGAAATAGATGGAATAACGAAGTTTTTGTAAGAATACTTTGTAGAAGAGTGAGTAGAGAAAGTCATGTGAATATGACGCAGATTTTTGTGCTGCTGGATTGGCGCATTGCTGCGGCTTTCGGACAACATTATGAAAAGATTGAACTCATGACTGAATATAGCTAGATCCTGTGAAGACACAAGACGACATTAGCGCTTAAAAATTACTTCATTACTTCATGTCACGAGAGCACAGGTCTTCCCACGATTCTAGTTGCTAGTTCCCAAGGTTCAGAGAGGGAGAGAGAGAAGTGAGAGACTTCGGTATTTAAAATGGTTACTATGCTCTTCTGACTAGAGCAGTTAAATTTCCTGTGAAATTTCTAAAATCCACAATTTTAGTCCTATTCATCTGAAATTTTAAAGCAGCAATCAGAGTGTATGTATAATATGTAAAAAATCTGATGTGTTATACTCACATCACTTTCTCTACTCTTGTAGAAACTATTTTTACAAACGCTTATTCTCCATCTACTTCATGTAAATCAAGATAAACATTTGCACAGTCTATCTTATTGCTAATTTTCTTGTAGATGTAAGGGGAATACATACCTATTTACAAGGGCAATATAAAAATACAGTAGCCTTTAAGCACATACATATCTCTTAATAGCTGGTTGCTAGGTGCAGCACCTTTCCCTTTGCCACAGATTAATACTCTTTGCATATCCAAGACAAAAAAATGAATAACGAATTCCCATTTGAGAAAATAAGTATTGAAAAATTTAAGGGAATAACAATTAATATCTCTAAATGGTTCACTCACAAAAAAATGTATATGACGTAAATTGTGTATTTTAACGCGATCTACATTTTTTGTGTAGTAAAATTTTGTCTATCTTATGGTTTACCAGTTATGCAAAAGTGGTTCAAAATGAAGAATACTTTTGGAGACATTCCCAGAAAATTCAAAATATACATTTCATTTGTCATGAAAATATCTTAAACATATGATATTTTAATCAAAATCGTTAGAGCCATTTTTGAGAAAATTAAAAGATCCTTGGAAGATACTGAACCTAAATACCAAGTTTGGTGTTTATCCGACTCTTCGTTTCCGAGTTATGCTGTTCACAGACACACACATACACGGGCATGTTTCTAGAAATTTTTTTTTTGATTCAGGGGGTCTCAAAACATGTATTTCCGGTGAAATCTCGGTATCGAATTTTTGGGTGGAATACAATACTTCCCCTACTTACTATACGTAGTAGAGAAAGTAAAAATTTCATTAGGGATGGGACGTCGATACCTCGATACTCGGTGGTATCGAAGTATTTTGACTTCGATACTTTTCCATACCTTTAAATTTTTAATTTTTACGTTATTGAAAGTTGTTGCGTTTAACTGTATGCTAAATAAAGAATGAAAGGAGCCAACATTTCTGGTTATTTTAATGCACGTGTCCCCAAAGAGTTGCTGGACTATAGTTCTTGATAGACTTTGACTGCGTTTCGCGTGGGTGAATAAATGCAACACTCCATAGACTCTGAGTCAAAACATGCCAAACAATGTGGGAAGGAGTAACATGCAGCGTTAACAGAGTTGCGAATAAAGCTGATTTAGTGGACGCACTAAATCATATTTCTGCAATAGTCTGGCTTGGTGATTCACTCCCTAGTGTTCGATCCTGGAATTGTTAGGAACTTCGGCGCCTCTGTGTGCCTGTAGCCTCCTGAGGTTCTTTCACTTCGTCCATTTCTCCTAGGGGAGTAGCCGCAATTGATCTATGTGCGTCTAAGTGTGCAAGGCGTCCCCCTTCGTTGTATAACCTGTAACCAGCTCTCCACGAGTTGTCATAATTCCATCTAATTGACCCTAGAAACAGTCATTGTCTTATACTTCTCTTTAAACTTATTCACAGTTCTTCCCTTATACAGTGTGGACCTTTTAAGTTGAGACTGTACAATATCTCCAAAACTAAGCGTTGTAGAAAGAAATGTCTTGAATAAAAGTTGATTGATATTATAGGGGAAGTAAATGCCATTAGTCGTGTTTTCTTCGGAGGACGTTGTGATGGTCATTTTAGGTGTGTGTGTGTCTGAACAGCATAACTCAGAAACGAACAGTCGGCTACACACCAAACTTGGTATTTAGGTTCAGTATCTTCCAGAGATGCGACACGAAGGTTTTCAAGAAACCCCCCCCACCCCAGATTACGCTTTACGTGGAACATTTTTCGAAAACTTTAATTTTCTCAAAAATGGCTCTAACGATTTTGATTAAAATAT
The DNA here is from genome assembly GCA_030765065.1 of Deroplatys truncata. NCBI lineage: Eukaryota > Metazoa > Arthropoda > Insecta > Mantodea > Mantidae > Deroplatys > Deroplatys truncata. The sequence goes on along the minus strand of CM060989.1, from coordinate 63,821,876 downwards.
CATATGTTTAAGAGACAATTTTTGACAAATGAAATGTATATCTCGAATTTTCTGGGAATGTCTCCAAAAAAGATTGACAAAATTTTACTGCACAAAAAATGTAGATCGCGTTAAAATGCACAATTTATGTCATATACATTTTTTTTGTTGAGTGAACCATTTTAGAGATATTGCTTGTTATTCCCTTAAATTTTTCAATAGTTATTTTCTCAAATGGGATTTCGTTATTTATTTTTTTGTCTTGGATATGCAAAGAGTATTAATCTGTGGCAAAGAGAATGGTGCTGCACCTAGCAACCAGCTATTAAGAGTTATGTATGTGCTTAAAGCCTACTGTTTTTCTATATTGCCCTTGTAAATATATTTTCCCCTTACATCTACAAGAAAATTAGCAATAAGATAGAGTCTGCAAATGTTTATCTCGATTAACATGAGGTAGATGTTGAGTAAGCGTTTGTAAAAATAGTTTGTACAAGAGTAGAGAAAGTCATGTGAGTGTAACATATCAGATTTTTTTTAAACGGGAACCTACAATTACGGTTAATTTAAATGGCATTTACTCTCCCTCATAACATCAAGCAACTTTTATTCAAGATATTTCTTTCTACAACGCTTAGTCCTGGAGATATTGTACACCTCAACTTAAATGGTCCACTCTGTATACCTATCTTTCGCTTTAAAAGTTTGTCCTCATCTCTCAACCTTCACACCAGTGGAGGCTGAAGCATGAATGCAGTGGTAGTGGCAGAATAACTCCCCGAAATTCTTATATGATGTAATAAATGCACCACCACCATCACCACGGCATTTTGTACGATTACCTCTAACTGCTACCCGCGGTGGCGGTTAATTCATCGCTAAAAATAACTCACGGTTAGCTGTTAACCGAAGGTCGTAATACGAAAATTTGCCCTGACACCCAGTTAATATCTAACCGGAACCTTAACCGGAGATCGTAATACAAGCCCTTGATGGTAGATGCACTATTATAGAAATACGAAAATAAATACAACGGTTCCCGTTCCAATCATGCACACGAACTCACAGCTGACAGGGTGCATGTGCTGTCTGTAGAGTTTTAACTTCTTTCAATCATCTGCTGGACTGCTAGCAGAGTAGCCAGCATTATTAAAAAATATTAATTTAATTTTAAGTATAAACAATGCAAAATTAATGAATATGACATAACAAAGAACGATTTTCTGCTAACTTTTACACTGCAAGTGAATGGTACCTTATTTCTCACTTCTCAGTATATCACACTTTGTCGTAGGTATACGATAACTTTGGCAATTTGATTCGCATGTGCTGCCAAGATAAGCCGTGACAGGTACTAGGTGTCAATACTAGAGTCTAAACTGAAAGCCCAGAGTGCAATGATTCCGTGTCAGGACAGAAGTGGCACGGATCCATAGAATAATAATAATATTATAAGGTTGCAAACTCGCAATTTGCAGCCGCTTCCTTCAGCCTCTATGGTTTTCTATTGTTAGACAAGCCATTTCATTGCGCCTTTAATAATAATTAGCATCTCTGTATTCTTGATTCAATCATGGTGTATACAAATAATTTCAAATACGCATTTCTTTGTTTTATTAAGGGGTGCCATGGCACGGAGGCACTACTCCCAGAGTGGCCCCTGCTTCACCACGCTCGTAAAATAGTGATATACTTTCAGTACCACTTCATAGAGCATCTTTATACTCGTCTTTTACTGTGAAGGTTGCTAGGCTCTGGAATTCACTTCCACACGATGTCATACTTAATATGCTTTCTGACATAGGTTGCAGATTTTAGTTAAAAATAATTCTTAATTTAGAGGAAATGTCCTCATTTTCATTGTATATACATTGTATTTACACATATTTTTAAGATATTCATTGGTGTTAACTTAGTTTCTGTGTATTTTCAATTAACTTAAGTTTATCGTTCTTCTAATATTTGTGTCATTTCTGTTTTGTTTTCCTTTGGATATTGTTTACTTGTACCATCGATGTGTTCAGGATATTGTATTCAGGTTTTTCTATGTGGTAAAGGGAAGGGAAGGCCAAATGGTCTTAGCTCTTAATAAATCACCTATAAAATAGAAGTCTAGCAGTTTTAATAATACTGAAAATCCATATTTATAAACTTTGCCAAATTTTGGCCTTTTCACTGATGGGTATCCTAAGGAAGTAGAGTCTTGGGTTACGACACACAGAAAGTTAAGTAAATCCAAACTCAGAACCCTATAAACGACGTTTAAAATCTTCAGATATAACAGGAATATTGGATACTGCACTCAAGATTATCTTCTTCCATCATACAACAGTCCAATACTGGCAGAAGTGGTATCAGTTTCACCTGGGTGGTGCTGTGTGAACATGTACCTACAGCTAATAAAGGCTTGTATAGACACAGCCCAATTAAAAGTGCTTTAAACCCGAGTAAAATTTGTTACACAAAGCCTTCGTTTTGACGCTTGGCCGGCCTAGCGGTAATTTTCTTGCCACCGGAAAGCACGAGGTTTGCCGGTGTAGTCGTATATTCATAGTCCCTTACTAGGCAAAAAAATGTAACATTTATATCCTATAAAACTTCCTTTTGGCATTATTCATTTCTATTCGTTTTTTCACGTAGTCATGCATACAGCATGCAATTTCAAACTCATAACATAGTAATCTGATTTTTAAAAATCTGCTGACAGTCACTTTAGTGTATTGTATTCTTATACCTACAACGGAATATGCAATGAAAGCTTATCTGGATTACCAAGAAGTAAACGGAAGAATAGATTTATAAGAAGAGTAGAGAAAGTGATGTGAGTGTAACACATCAAATTTATTAAAAGCATTCTCTAGGAGATTGAATGAAAGTATGAAACACCTTAACGCAGATATTCATCCTAAGGCACATGGAAAATATCTGATGTGTTACACTCACATGACTTTCTCTACTCTTGTACAAACTATTCTTACAAACGCTTATTTTCCATATGCTTCATTTTAATCTTATTGCTAGTTTTCTTGTAGATGTAAGGGGAATATATATTTACAAGTGCAATATAGAAATACAGTAGCCTTTAAGTACATACATATCTCTTAATAGCTGGTTGCTAGGTGCAGCACCATTCCCTTTGCCACAGATTAATACTCTTTGCATATCCAAGACAAAAAAATGAATAACGAATTCCCATTTGAGAAAATAAGTATTGAAAAATTTAAGGGAATAACAAGCAATATCTCGAAAATGGTTCACTCAACAACAAAAAATGTATATGACATAAATTGTGTATTTTAACGCGATCTAAATTTTTTGTGTAGTAAAATTTTGTCTATGTCTTATGGTTTACCAGTTATGCAAAAGTCGTTCACAATGAAGAATACTTTTGGAGACAATCCCAGAAAATTCAAGATATACATTTTATTTGTCATGAAAATATCTTAAACATATGATATTTTAATCAAAATTGTTAGAGCCATTATTGAGAAAAATAAAATTTTCGAAAAATGTTGCATGTAAAGGGTAATCTGGGGTGGGAGGATTTTGTTGAAAACCTTCGTGTCGCATCTCTGGAAGATACTGAACCTAAATACCAAGTTTGGTGTTTATCCGACTGTTCGTTTCTGAGTTATGCTGTTCACACACAGACACACACACGGATATGTTTCCAAAAATGCTTTTTTTTGGATTCAGGGGGCCTCAAAACATATATTTCCGGTGAAATCTCGGTATCGAATTTTTGAGTGGAATACAATACTTCCCCTCTACATAGTAGAGAAAGTAAAAAACCCGAAGCGTGAGAAGCAAAATGCTGATCGTTAGAGATAACTCTTTTGGAAATGACGTGAACTTTCCTAATATTCGCCATCCAGATTAAAGAAAAGTTTCAGCATCTTTTTATTAATTTTGCTTCCTAAAAGCATCACGCCAGCCTTTGACCGCAGCTTTGGACTGGAACTGATAGCTTTTTGGCCACTGAATGGAAAGTGGAAGAATTGTACCTGAAATTCTTCTTGCAGTACCTCACCAGGTTACCATTTGAGAGGAGGGGATGTTTCTCTTGAAACAGGAAGATATATTTTGATGGACCGCAACGTCGCTTCCATCATGCATGTCGCAAAAAAAAAAAAAATGTACAGCACGCAGCTGTTGCTGATTGTCTGGAGAGGCGCCCAAGTGAAGCAAATTGGTGACGTCAGCTGTTTGAGACAAGATAACTGTTATGTACGCCCGTTGAGGAATCGTCATCGCCATTATCATTACCTCCTTTCTTGCCATCTTCATTGTGTTATTTTGCTTTTTGCAGCTTTTGCCTTGACTACTCTGCCCAAGCGCGCAATTTGCCTTTTGGTTCTTTCTCTTATGTGCCTGTACTTGTACTATTCTTCTCTCATCCATTTTCTCCAAAATATTACAGTCGTGCTTTTGAGCCTACACTCAGTAAGCGGTTCATTTATGTAGTGCACGTTTTTCTGCAAGAAATCGTAAGGGAGTCCTCATTTTTAGCCAATTACAAAAACGTTTAGAATTCATCTGCTGTTCTCGCTGAGAAATTTTATTTTTGCAAAACCCTCGGGACTGACCAACCTGAACCGAAGATATTTCCGTGGTTTACCTCGGTCGCTAGGCGAATGCTTGGTTGCTTAATTTGATCCGCGAATTTTCCTATCACCCCTTCCATCACTACATTTCATTTTCTTCACCGCCATACAATCCATGGGCTGATCACCCATCCTGGTTCTACTATGATGCAAAGCTTGCGTGCTTCTCGACAGGCTACTGACCTAACGTATTGGCTTGTAAGCCCTTGGGGGTGTAAATCATACAATGATTAGGACAATCCCTTGAAGACATATTGTATTTTGACAGACCTTGACGGCCGAAGCTTGACACTAATATCATTTTCCTTATTCATAGAAGTCTGCACACCTAGCTACTATCTTTTTTAGGGATAGAAAGTGACTTCAATATAAAATGTAGGTACCTTCAGTTTTTCTGGTGGGAATATTGCTACTGCTGTTACTGCCTTCAAGAGATGTTCACCGACTATACTGCATAAAGTGTGCAAGGTGTTCGCTCTACTATTTTAACATCAAATATACATTCCGCTTATCAATCTACAGGCAGTCGCTCAACGTGAACAGAAAAGCCTTCTGAACTTTTAGGCCTATTGAGGATACTTGAGCTGAATTTACTGAAAGATTGCATCCTTGATCCACCCTTATATCCAAATCTACGAGAGCTGTCCAGAAAGTAACCTCCGTTTTGAAATAAACATGAAACCGGTATACATACAAAACTTTTATTATATACATCTGAAAACTACAGTTCTTCTCTATTCTTCTACATAGTCTCCAAACAGATTCAAGCACTTGTCATACCTTTTCACAGCCTTTGAAATACCCTCTGCATAAACTTCTGTCGCCTGTGACCTAAGCCAACCTAGCTCTTCGTCATTGCCAAAGCGCTGAGTTGCAAGCCACTTTTTAATGTACGGGAACAGATGGAATGCGCTAGGGGCCCAGCCCGGGCTGTACGAGGGATGGTCAAAAACGTTCATTTGCGTGTGAGGGCAAGCATTGTCATGCAAAAGCATAACACCAGATGTCAGAAGACCACGGCGTTTGTTTTGGATTACTCTTCTTAGCCTTTTCACACTTCACAGGCGCTTCACACTTGGCGGGATTCGTTATTTCGGCACTCATTTTGTTGGGTTATAACTACCAAGCACGCGACAGTACGCTGCTCCACCTTGCACAGCTAGAAGCGTACCGAGCCACTGCGTACGCTGGTGTCGAAATGGCGGCGCTACACCGATTACTTCTCGTGCTATGCATGAACGGATGCTACTTTCTGGACAGCCCTTACGTTACCTCTCGACTCTGTTTAGTTTCTTAGCATAACGCTGATCAAAATCAGCTGAAATATTTCTGGGCCTTTCAAATGTTACTGGTTTGCTTAAATCTAAATTATCATGTAAGTCATTACATCACCGTTTCCAAATGATGCCAGATGAAATGGACGTCGTATGTTGTTCAGCTTTTTGTGTACTTAACATAGAACCTGAAAAAAAGTGCAGACATTTTTAGCATCATTTCTGGATGGTGTCTGGATGCCAGTAATAAAATTTGGACGATTCGCAGAGCTTTGCGAGGATTTTGTTAGTTTTGTGGACGCCTTACGACTCTCGCTGGCGCACCAACCGCTTAAGACATTTTTCCCTCATCTTCTTTCTTTATGTGTACTTATTTTGATCGATCCCTCAGGAAGAGCGGCAATAACCCGTTTGCGTTGCGACGTTCAGTGGAACAAGCGCACAACCTACTGTGGGACGAGGAGAGAGAGCAGTGGATGCTGTAGAATCCTACAAAGAGCACTGAGGCAGGATGACATACAAATATTTGTAACATGAATTTTCGCTGCATTCAAGGGCCCCGGAACTGGGGATTGAGCCTGTTTCAGCCCCCCTCCAGGTATTCAGGAGGGAGACTGAGTCCCCTCAGTTATTACTCCCTGGTGCAAACAGGATAATTGTGTTTTGGGAACACGATTACGTATCTCGTTTCTGCGATCAGTCCACTAATGTGGCAAATAGTATGAGGGGCGCCCAATAAGTAAGTTTCCTTATTTTATATATAAAAAAAACATTACACACAATTGATCATGTTGAACAAATTTTATTTATATTGTACAATCCTTCTGTTACTTTTCTACACAGTCAACATGTTTTTCCAAGCATTTTTGGGGGACGTGATACAACTTTTTTCAAGCCAGTGTTGTACCAGGTCGAGTCCTGTGCTCGCAACCAGCTGTTCACTGATTTGACTTCATCATCAGTGTTAAAAGTGCTTACCTTTGAGTTGGAGGAACATGTGAAAATCACTTGGGGCAAGCTCCCGTGAATACGGAGGATACGAGAAAATTTCCAAGTTGAATCTTGACCCAGGCGGAGCTCAGAAGATTCAACTGGGAAGTTTTCTCGCATCTTCCATATTCACCAGATCTTTTCCCAAGTGATTTTCACATGTTCCCCTGACTCAAAGGTCATCTTGGAGAGTGAAAAGCTTGTTAGGAGCACAGGAACCGACCTGGTACAACATTGGCTTGAAAAAACTTGTGTCACGTCCCCAAAAAAATGCTTGGAAAACATGTTGACTATGTAGAAAAATAACAGAAGGATTGTACAATATAAATAAAATTAATTCAACATGATCAATTGTGTGTAGTGTTATTTATAAAATAGGGAAACTTACTTATTGGACGACCCTCGTATATGGGGCTAACACATAATCTACTGGCTTAGAAATTCCATTCTCTTTCCATGATATCGCGAGAAACAACTGAGGCAGCGATAGTACATTAAAAATGACAAAAATATTTAACAATTCGAACCAATAACAACGTATATCTCGGAAATGGTTGCTGCCACAAATATTTTGTATTTTGTAGTAAGCTTTTGCCTATCTCTCGTGTTTTACCTCTTATACAAAATTACATAAAAGTCTTTCCGAACTTCACAGGTTATTCACAGAAAATTCAAGATATATATTTTGTCACGTAAATATCTTAAATGTATTGTGTTGTAATCAAAATCGTTAGCCATTTTTAAGAAAATAAATTTCGAAAAAATGTTCCTTTTAAAGGGACGTTTGGGGTGGGGGGTTGCTGAAAATCTTTGTGTCACATCTTTGAAAGATATCGAACCTATTTTCGTTTTTGAACGCACATACAAGGACTTTTTTTCTACAAATACTTGTTTTGGATTTAGGGGGTGTCAAAACATGTATTTCTACGTACGTAAAAATTAACTTTCATAAAAATAGTTAATAAAGACTATAAATAAACGATAGTGGGTAGAGAAAGAAATGTGATTTTTTTGTATTTATTTTTCTGTGCCCTTTGTAATTCTCTCATGGCTGTCCCATTCTTTGGGTTGAGAACCATTCCTGTTGAATCTGAAGGGGAACTTATATAAACGTTTCTGTCAACTGGACCATCTGAAGCCATAATGTTTTTCTATGGTTCTAACCAAGAGGTACGAGTATTACTTTCTCAACTACATATAGTAGGTAGGGGAAGTATTGATTCCGCCCAAAAATTCAACATTGATATTTCACCGAAAATACATGTTTTGAGGCACCCTGAATCCAAAAAAGGCATTTTTAGAAAAGGGTCCGTCTATGTGTGAACAGCATTAACTCAAAAACGAAAAGTCGGACAAATACCAAACTTGGTATTTACGTTCAGTATCTTTCAAAGATACGACACAAATATTTTAAATAAAATCCCCCGCCGAAGTCTACCCTTTACATGGAATATTTTTTCGAACATTTTGATTTTCTCAAAAATGGCTCTAACGATTTTGATTAAAATGTCATATTTTTAAGATATTTTCATGGCAAATAAAATGTATATCATGAATTTTCTAGGAATGTCCCCAAAAGTCCTCTTCATTCTGGTAAACCGTAAGAGATAGACAAAATTTTACTACACAAAAAAATGCAAATCTCGTTAAAACACGCAATTGGTCATTTTTTTGTCCAGTGAACCATTTCCGAGGTATTCCTTGTTATTTGTTCGAATTTTCTAATACTTATACTTTTTCTCAAATGGGAATTCGTTATTCGTTTTTTAACGTCCCGTATATGCAAATAGCATGGAATGCTCCACATAGCAACCAGCTCTTAAAATATTTGACTATCGCTTAAAGGCTACCATATTCCCCTTGCATCTACAAGAAAATTAGCAATAAGATTAACATCTCGATTAACATGAAGCATATGGAGAATAAGCGTTTGTAAAAGTAGTTTGTAGACGTGTAGGGAAAGTCGTGTGAGCGTAATACGTCAGGTTTTTTTTTTTATTTATTATTCCTTTTATACCCCGCCTTTTACTGCAGTAGTCTTATCGGCGACCTTTGGAACATATTGTCAATGTGCAATGGTGTTAAGTCGTATACAGTTGTCTTTGAATTTCTGGTTTTTCTTTGCGTTTCATACATTAGATCAGGCACACATTCACACCACCATTCTCTTGGTTAGAGAATCGAACCCGGGTGCTCTACCGACTGAGAGGCAATAAGGCGCTTATACAGCAATATCAATCCAATGTGAAGCAATACCAGACTTGCAGTTCGATGTTAAAACGCTGCACAGTGTACTCAGCTTATAGCAGTAGTCAGAAATGTCCTTTTTCCACATTGCAGGCAATTTCGTTCCGATAAAGTAAATTGACTATAGGTGTCGGGGCAGCGATTTGCTGCAAAAGCTGTCCAGGCAGATTAAGGGGTACGCTCAGCTTTCCCACGAACAAAATATAAATGGCATTTGACCTTTCCTTTACCATTCATATAAAGAGTTATTGTTTTAAAACCACAATAAAAATGCGATGAGATTAGACCGCGAGGACCTGAATATACACAGTGTTTAAAAATATCTGATATGTTACACTCACATGGCTTTCTCTACTCTTGTACAAACTATTTTTACAAGGGCTTGTTCTCCATATGCTTCATACATGATGTTAATCTTATTGCTAATTTTCTTGTAGATGCAAGGGGAATTGGTAGGCTTTAAGCGATAGTCAATTATATTAAGAGTTGGTTGCTATTTGGAGTATTCCATTCTCTTTGGATTACCAGTACAAAAAAAATTAATAACGAATTTGAGATAAAGTATAAGTATTGGAAAATTGTAAGGGAATAACAAGCAATACCTCGAAAATGGTTCACTCAACAAAAAAAATGTATGACATAAATTGTGTATTTTAACGCGATCTACATTTTTTGTGTAGTAACATTTTGTCTATCTCTTATGGTTTACCAGTTATGCAAAAGTCTTCACAATGAAGAATACTTTCGGAGATATACATTTCATTTGTCATGAAAATATCTTAAACCTATCATATTTTAATAAAAATCGTTAGAGCCATTTTTGAGAAAATTAAAATTTTCGAAAAATGTTCCATGTAAAGGGTAATCTGGGGTGTGGGGATTTTCTTGAAAGCTTTCCTGTCGCATCTCTGCAAGATACTGAACCTAAATATCAATTTTGGTGTTTATCCGACTGTTCGTTTCTGGGTTATGCTGTTCACAGACACACAGACACACACACGGACATGTTTCCAAAAATGCTTTTTTTTTTGGATTCAGGGGGTCTCAAAACATATATTTCCGGTGAAATCTCGGTATCGAATTTTTGGGTGGAATACAATACTTCCCCTACTTACTATACGTAGTAGAGAAAGTAAAAAACAAAAAACGATGCAATATTGCATTGATAGTTTGCATCAAAACAAGAAACGAATATCTAATGAACATGTGTCCTATAAATCGTAGGTTCTGAGATAGCAGGTGTTCAATGCCACTTCCATTCATGTCATTACATCCCTCTGCCCTTTTGCGTTAGGAACCACGTACCCTTTACAGTTTGAGTATGCTAAGCTGCATTGAAGACATGATTTTGTAGTGTCCGTTATTGGAGCGCCATAGTCAAATTCCTTCATGTATTTCCATAACCAAAAGTGTAGGGATTTTAGGTCTGGGGAACGAGCAGGCCAAGGTGTGACCTCCCTAGCCAATCCAGTGATTCTCAAATTTCTGCGTCAGGTGCCCACGCCATTACAGACAAAACGTGCTGGTGCCTGACTGACATGGCACATCTTCCAAGATAGGCAATATTTCAGTAAGAAAGTCGTGCATTTTTGGCCTGCTAGTCTATCGTCAAGAACGCCTAACCATACATTGATTGAGAATCGGTCCTGATGTCTTATTTCTTGAAGCGCATGGGGATTTTCATCAGCCCACACAAGCTGGTTGTGAAAATTCAAAGCACCATCTCTTGTAAACCCTGCTTCATCAGTAAACAAAATCTTCGATGCAAATTGTGGATCAAATGTTCAGTTGACCCGAACAACTGACTGCAGACTACTGCTCCAACCGATGTTTTACGTTGATACTGCAATGTATCGCAGCATATGGTTGACCCTCGTATGACATACTAGTACGGAGCACCAATGCAACAACGGTGCTCGTATCCACAACCAAATGCTCGTTGTGCCTTCCAACCTTGCCAGGGGTAGTAACTAACGTAATTATCTGGTATTCTGCTGTATTGTAGAGCAGAGGAATGCTTTGCCATAAATGACATCACATAGAGTACAAGTGTTCATAACTCAGAATGTATGATTTATACTCCCCATGTACGAGGGCTGATCAACAAAGACTGAGACCGATTTTTTCCTGTAGCTTCCGTGATAGTTTCGTATCTGTAACATAAATATTTGAAAAGAGCGGGTTTTTATGTATAATGTTGGTAGGCGGCAGCACTCTCGTATTGGTAGGTTGGTAGTAATGCTCTATTTTGTAGGCCCTACGTGCATTTCGTATACCAGACAATGGAGGGGATGCATTTTTTAAATCGATTATCACCGGTGATGAGTCATGGCTGCATCATTATGATCCTGAAGGAAAACAAGCCAGCACAGTGTTGAAATCGCCACGTTCTCCAACACCAAAAAAGGCAAAAGTTGTTCCATCTGCAGGGAAAGTGATGGTGATCACATTTTTTGACTCTAATGGAATGATTTAACAGCATGCAGTTCCCCCTCACACTACTGTTACAGCAGCATACTACACGTCAGTATTGGCTACACTGAGGAAGCACATTGCAAAGAAACGACCAGACCTTTCTCGGACTGGGTGGCGACTTCATCATGACAATGCACGGCCTCACGTCGCAAATCAAGTCATGCAGTTTCTGGCTCGATTCAACATTACCTGTGTACCACATCCACCTTATAGCCCCGATCTTGCACCGTGTGGTTTTTTTTTTATTCCCATCACTAAAGGCAAAGTTTAGGGGTATTCGATTTGAGAACCCTGAAGCAGTGCTCAAGAAAAGTGAGGCGATTCTCAAGGACCTGACAAAGAATGGTCTGCAGCACGTGTTCAAGGAGTGGCAGAGACGCTATAAAAAGTGCATTGAAGTAGGAGGGGACTACTTTGAAAAGGATCTTGTAAACATTGAATTGGAGTAATAAACATCTGTGAAAAAAAATCAGTCTCAGTCTTTGTTGATCAGCCCTCGTATATTAGACATTTGTTTCTTCTTTTGATGCCTACGATCATCCCTCGCAATATTGGAGTTTTTTAACACCCGGTATACACAATATGAAACAAAATAAATAAAGCACTAATTTGTCACTTTCACATGACTTTCTCTTACCCACAATCGTTTAATTTTACATAGCTGCCACAAAACATTCTTGCAAAAGCTTATTCTTCGATCTACTTCAAGTTGAGGTAGGCGTTTACGTAAATAGCTTTCGTTATAGCTACAAGGGAGATAGCTTTTCTATGTCACGCGAGAAACAACTGAAAGTTGACTTTTAAAATGAAATAAAAGCATTAATAAATTCAAACAATTAATAAGGAACTTCTCGGAAATGACATGCTACAAAAATGTTGTTTGAAATAAACTGTGTGCTTTGAACAGATATACATTTTTTATTTAGTAAGTTTGTATCTCTCCCTCTCTCCCTCTCTTTCTCTTGCAATATTTCTTGCGAATGAAGAGGACTTAATGGGTTATTCCCAAAAAATTCAAGATTTTAGGGTCTTTTTTGAGAAAATAAAAAATGTCTTAACATTTTCTATGTAAAGGGTAGCTTGAGGTGGGGTAGTTTCTTAAAAACCTTCATGTAGCACCTTTGGAAGATACTGACACTAAACACAAAGTTTGAAGCTCATCCAATGTTAATTTTTGAGTTAACTGTTAAGACACATACACACACACACACACACACACACACACACACACACACAATCACAGATCTTTTTCTAAAAATGCTTTTTTGGTTTCGCGAGGCCTTAATAATATATTACATGTGAAATTTCGGTATCGAATTTTTGAATGGAATGCAACAACTATGATATTTTAAGATTTTGTTAACTTTTCGGCGCCTATTAATCCTATACATTAATTTGTCCGTTATTTACGATGTCGTCGGGTTTTTCTTCTGTAACAACACGGTAATTTACTCTTGGTTTCTTATGAAGAATGGACCCCGTCTCCCTAAAACTATTAACAATATTACAAACCGTTTGTCTATAAATCGCCTTCTCCCAGAGTGTGTTGCTATATAGGAATCGTGCATGAAGATTCTGTTTGCTTAAGTATACGGACTTTTTGTTTCGCATTATAAAAACGCTAAGACACTATAACACTGAAACACGCGGTCTCGCAACGTACCAACATCTGCACAATATAGACTTAGCATCAGCTGATTAACCAGCGCACGGAGAGTAGAGAAAGTGGATGAGGGAGCAGAATTAGAAACTGCTCAGTGCAGTGCAAGCAATTCCCCGTTTTACGGCCACGCGACCAAACGAAGGCATACATATTATGTTGTGAGATGATTGTTTGTTGTAGTGTTATTAAGTTATTTGCCTCACGCTTTGGGCGTCAATTTGAATTAGGTTGTTGCTTCAGTATGGAAAGCCGATTTGAAGTAGGATGTATTGTAGTTCAACTGTTGGGGAGCCGAACTTGAAGTTCGTTGCAACCGCACGTATAGTACCCGCTTTCCGGTAGCCTTCGCCCCAAATATACTTTCCGGTGGCCTTTGCACCATTAGTTTAAAAATATTTTAACTTTGTAATTTTGACTGTTTGGCTTACACAGATTATAATTTTATTTCACTCCTTTTATTAATGCTTGATACGATTTAAATAACACTTCACTGATATAGAGAGAGCTGTGAGATTTTTTTATTATTAAATACTTGCACTTTTTAACACGTAAACTATTTTCGTCTCACACGAATACGTATTAAATTTCTCGACGACGCATCTCACGTCAGGAACACTGTCTACAACCAACAGGTCCAGTTATGAGCACTGTCTACAAACAAATGACTTGAATTCCACCGCCTAAATTTGTAAATTTCTGTATTTAAAGTCTCTGATTGGCTATTCCTAATCCAATAGAATACTTTTATTTAACTTAAGCTTTTTTTCTGGTCGTTGATTGGCTATTTTATAAACTGTCTCAAAATTTACGTTATTGTTGCTCCAAGAATGGCTAGTCATTATTACTTTCTAATTTATTATTGCCTCTAGGTTACCTCATTGTTACCTCATTGTTAGCAACTTTTAACCTATTATTCTCACAGCTCCTACATTATTAAATTACGTAATACATTCACATAACATTATTGAACATGTATACAATAATATAAATATTTACAATGACTGTAATATACATTTTTTATATATTGTCACGTACGCATATTGCTTTAAGGCGGGCTGTTATTATATTTTTTATTATATAATTTGACTAAAATCATTTAAGTATTAAAAATACTGCCTCAGTTGAGAGAGAATATCTGCCCAGAAATGTTTGTACGCTAGGCTACTGCACACGATTTTGCGATTCAATAACCTGAAAACCCTAGTCCACAGTTTAGTAGTAAAGGTGCTGCGTTTAGACTCAACGTTTATTGCATCAAATTAGTTAAGAGTCCGCCACAAATCCGTAGCCCAAAGTTCACATTGGAATTCTATATGCAAATTATAGGTTTCCAATATTGTGATTTCCATACTGTTGCCATTCAGACGATACCCATGTAGATTGTTCGCTCAAGTTGATTCACCATTGCAAACGATGCGTATACTCCAGAAGGAAGCCAGTATTGAGGGTATAACTATTCACATTTTATTTGCATTTCTTAATCATTTAATGCCAAATTACTATCCCCAGAAGCAGTAGCGACTCGTGAGTATACATTTTGAGCGTTCACAACGTTTTAGCCAAACAACTCTGAAAATATGAAATAGCATCTGCTGCACAACAGTCATGATTGTGAACAAAGTCAGTGACTTTTTAAAGAAAATAATTTTTTTCCAAGAAACCTCATATTTTACAGAAAATTTCATTATATATGAACACACAAAACAATTCTGTTAAAACATTCGTTTTAAATAAATGCAAATAAACTATTGTCTTCTAAAACTAAACTAGATAACAAATCAACAAACTAATATTCGGTGTATGAACCATGAGCACATATAACTGCCCTCAATTTTCGGGTTATAGATAAAATTAAATCTTTGTAGTAACGTGGACGAGAAGCTACAACATCCTAGGCTTCTTTTGTCCTTCGCGCATCTGCAGGGAAAATAGAGCGCAGCTCCTTTTCACCACGGCCCAACGAGCGGAATGGCTCAGGTGGCTACGTCTGTGGCCTGCATTCGAGAGGTCCCGGGATCGATCCGCGGCGACCTCCACTCTGGCCCATGGATTATTCGTGGTATCCCCAGGCGAGTGTCGGGGTGGTTCATCCTCTACCACGACTCTCCTTCCTCTCATTTCCTGTACCCATCATCTTCCTTGCCATCTGTTTTAGGGTTATAGGACCAGGCGACGGTGTTCGGCGGGTTGCGGCTGAGCGGTGGCTTGAGCTCTGTAAAAGGTTTCTTCCCTGGTGTCGCTAGTTAGTAACTACCGCTAAGGTACTTCTCTCCTCAGCGTGGGGATCAGCTCCTGGGGACCCTGGAGATTGGTGGCTTGTGTGCAGGGACCGTGCGGCGGCGTATGCGTTCTATCTGGAAACGTTAGGGACCCCGTCCATGCTCGCGCACGTCGAAATCCGGATCTGGTCGCCCTTCGGTCTCTCCCCTCATCCCTCACTCCCAGGGGCCACGTTGGAAGCACAATGGGCCGACTGACCTCCGCGCGGTGCTCTGCCCCGGTTCCGGGGGCCTCTCCAGGATACGTACCTTTACCTTAGCCCACACATTTTCAGTAGGGTTCAAATAGGGAGGCCAGTCTATCACTCTGATATCCTGCCTCTCTGTACCTTTGATATTCAACAACATACAGATATGCGACCATAATAGAATTGTGAAGCCACGTATTTTGCATCGTAGTAACTATTCTATTATAAACTTCAACTGTCGTGTATGAAATTCAGTATATCGAAAATAAGTAATCACATTATTAACAGAAGCAAAAAGTATTTGTTACACACATGCGGTCTAAACCACAGAAGTACCCCACGCTTTGCCACAGCGCTAGAGAGAACACACATGGAAGGTAGCATGTTTAATAATGCCGCACAACTTGCTGCAGCGGCTACACAACTGTATTGCGTATAGTGTAAACAAGGCGCTGTGCCGTGTAGGACAAACATTTGGCGTTCAAGACATGACTCATTTCTTTGTCCACGGGTGTACATTAGTCAGTCGGGAAAGGGAAAGTAGGGCTTAAGAATACATGTGAGCGGGACAAGGTTTTAAGAAACAGAGCTCAGTAGCAAATGAAAAATTTGACTCCCCTTCTGCTCAGCGTCTGTGAGCGTTGCGTGATTGTGGCTGAGTACCGCGCCCACTTCACACTTTGCGAGGGAGTTGTACGTGATGTTATTCACAGCTTCCTTTTCTGTTTTGAGGAAGTTTATTTTTCTCCCTCCTCCGCGAGTCTACGCCTTGGCGGCAAACTGGGCTTGTACATTTTTTATTTTACTGTTGTTCGTGGGATAGGAATTTTTACTTTTTCTGACACCTGAGGCAGTATTTTTAACACTTAAATGATTAAGTCAAATTATATAATAAGTAAATTCAATAACAGCCGTCTTGAAGCAATATGTATATGTAATAATTTGTAAAATGTATGTAACAATCATTGCATATGCTTATATTATCGTAAACATGTTCAATAATGTTATGTGAATGCATTATACGTAATTTAATAATGTAGGAGCTGTGAGAATAATAAGTTAAACGTTGCTAACAATGAGGTGACCTTGAGGCAATAATGAGTTTGAGAGTTTAATAATACTACTTCTGATTATTGGAGTAACAATAATGTAATTTTAGTGACAGTTTATAAAATAGCCAATCAACAACCAGAAAAGGCTTTAGTTAAAAGAAGGTATTCTATTGGATTAGGAATAGCCAATCAGAGACTTTAAATACAGAAATTTACAAGTTTAGGAGGTTGAAATCAGTTCAGTTGCCTGCAAACAGTGTTCCTAACCAGACGCAAAAAGTCCTCGAGAGATTTAATGCGTATTCGCGTGAGACGAAAAATAACTTTATGTGTTAAAAAGTGTAATTAATTAATAAAAAGAAACTCACAGCTCTCTATATCAGTGAAGTGTTATTTAAATCGTGTCAAGCATTAATAAAAGAAGTGAAGTAAAATTATAATCTGTGTAAGCCTACATTCTTGTCACATCACAACCCTGCCAAGAGATACGTGTCTCTAACAATAATGCTGACGCAGTCGAGGCACAACTAAAAATATATATAATATTTAAAGAAACAGTCAAATAACAAAGTTAATATTTTTTTAAACTTGAGGGCAAAGGCCACCTGAAAGTACACTTGGGGCGAAGGCTACCGGAAACTGTTTACCATAGGTGCGGTTGCAACCACTACAATTTCGGCTCCCCAACAGTTAAAATATAATACAACTCCTTCAATATAAACTACTTCAAATTGAAGCCCAAGGCGTGGTAAAAATAACGTAACAAACCATCTTCTTCACACCTACTTATAGTACTTAAGGGGAAGTAGGTATTGTATTTCCACCCAAAAATTCGATGTCGGATGGATGTTTTGAGAACCCCTGTATAAAAACAAACATTTTTAAAAAAAGGTCCATTCGTGTGTATACACCATAACTAAAAAACGAAATGCTTCGGTATTTATTCCAAGATTAAAGATTTTCAAGAGAATCCCTCCACACCAAAATACTCTTTACATGGAAAATATTTCGTTATGATTTATCAGAAATGGCTCTTAACAATTTTGATTAAAATACCATATGTTCAAGATATTTGCGTAACAAATGAAATGTATATCTTGAATTTTCTGGGAATAACGTATGAGGTCCTCTTTATTTTTAATAACGTTTTTACTTTCTCTACCACGTATAGTAAGTAGGGGAAGTATTGTATTCCACCCAAAAATTCGATACCGAGGTTTCACCGGAAATATATGTTTTGAGACCCCCTGAATCCAAAAAAAGCATTTTTGGAAACGTGTGTATGTGTGTGTGTGTGTGTGTGTGTGTGTGTGTCTGTGAACAGCATAACGCAGAAACGAACAGTCGGATAAACACCTAACTTGGTATTTAAGTTCAGTATCTTCCAGAGATGCGACACGAAGGTTTTCAAGAAAATCCCCCCACCCTAGATTACCCTTTACATGGAACATTTTTCGAAGCTTTTATTTTTCTCAAAAACCTCTATAACGATTTTGATTAAAATATCATATGTTTAAGATATTTTCATGACAAATAAAATGTATATCTTGAATTTTATGGGAATGTCTCCAAAAGTATTCTTCATTGTGAACGACTTTTGAATAACTGGGAAATCATAAGAGATAGACAAAATTTTACTACACAAAAAATGTAGATCGCGTTAAAACGCACTATTTTATGTCATATACATTTCTGTTGTTGAGTGAACCGTTTTCGAGATATTGCTTCTTATTCCCTAACATTTTTCAATACTTATTTTCTCAAATGGGAATTCGTTATTCATTTTTATGTCTTGGATATGCAAAGAGTAATAATCTGTGGCAAAGGGAATGGTGCTGCACCTAGCAACCAGCTATTATGAGATATGTATGTGCTTAAAGGCTACTGTATTTCTATATTGCCCTTGCAAATACAAAACAACGGGACAATAGTACGCCTTAAGCGATAGTCAAATATTTTTAGAACTGGTTGCTATGTGTAAAATGTAATTCTCTTTGCATTTCAAAAGATCGTTTCTGCAAATGTTTATCTCGATTAATATGAAGTAGATGGAGAATAAGAGTTTGTAAAAATAGTTTGTAGAAGAGTAGAGAAAGTCATGTGAGTGTAACACATACGATTTTTTAATTGAAAAATATTTAGTGGTTATTTATTAGCTATTTTAATAGCCATAATAGAAGAGTAATAAGCTTCTGGAAGAATGCGTTTTAGAGGAGTGAGTAGGGAAAGTCATTTGAATGCAACACATCAGACTATTTTTTAAGATGCTATCGCTATTCAATTGTTTTTCGCGATGACATGGAAACTGGATTTTTTAAGGCCAGCATATAACGTCCAGTTCTTAAACATTTGACTATCGCTATCCCCTTTATATCTATATCGAAATGTGTAATGTAGTTATTTCCGTAAAGGTTTATCTCGATTAAAATGATTAGATAGGAAAATAAGCTTATGCAAGAGTAGCTTGTGCACGCTATATAGTAATCAATAAATATTGGGTATAGAAAATCACGTAAATGTAACATCAGATTTTTCCGGCTGTTTCTCTGCCAAACGTTTCAAGTCCTTCATTAGCTAACACATTCAAAGTGTCTTAAAAATGGTTTGGAGTTTCAAAGCAGCAATATTGGTGTCTAGTAAAGGAGAAATGTTGAAAGTGGCTGCAGGTATTGTTTGTTTGTACAGAAACTCATAAATCCTTCGAAAACATGACGTTGGGAAGAAGTTTAGGGGCGAAAGAGCGCTTGCAAGCTAACAGGTAGATTCAGAGCCAGTTAGCATTAGTTTGGCGGAACAACAGCAAAATGCACCGCATATAGGGGACGCAGTCTAACTCCGGCACGGATGAATAGAGTCAGGTTACTAAAAACAAACATGGCTGATGCCGTACGTCAGGGCCGTCAACGTTCTAACTTGAGTCACTAGATATATAACCAGAGAAATCACCAGACTTAAAAAGACGTACTATTTTGGTCTTCAGCTAGTATTATGAGTCATTGTCATATAGTGTCACGACCCAAAGTTTCTCCATTCCTTTGAAATCAATGCTAATAAAACATTTTGGCACAGATAGCCGACTACGCAGCCTTCGCCACTTTCCATCTGGTTATTCAAGCAGATAGCACAGGAAGGAGACTACAGAACTAAGGCATTTGTCTAACACAAGCTAACATGTATGCAGCAATAAAGTTTAAAAAACGGACCTGCAGCCATGCTGTAGAAAAAAAAGTGCGTTACACTCACATGACTGTCTCTACTCTTGTACAAACTATGTTTACAAACGCTTATTCTCCGTATACTTCATGTTAATCGAGATAAACATTTGCAGAAATTATCTTAGTGTAAATTTTCTTATAGGTGCCAGGGGACTACGGTAGGTTTTAAGCGACAGTCAAATCTTTTAAGAGCTGGTTGCTATGTGGCGCATTTCATTCTCTTTGCATGTCCAGTATATAAAAAAAACGAATAACGAATTCGTATTTGAGAAAAAGTTGGAAAATTCAAACAAATAACAAGGAATATCTCGGAAATGTATGTGGCATAAATTGTATGTTTTAACGAGATCTACATTTTTGTGTAGAAAAGTTTTGTCTATCTCTTACGGTTTACCAGTTATTCGAAAGTCATTTAGAATAAAGAGGACTTTGGGAACATTCCTAGAAAATTCAAGATATACGTTTCATTTGTCATGAAAATGTGTTAAATTTCTGGGGTGGAGGATTTTCTTGAAAATATCAAGTTTGGTATTTACCCGACATTTCGTTTTTGAGTTATGCTGTTTATAGACACACACACACACACACACGGACCTTTTTGTTAAACCTCTACTTACTATACGTAATAGAGAAAGTAAATAACAAGCATATAACCACAGTGTCAGGCGAGTTTATTATTTATATAGATATGCCAAACAACTTATTAAAATTATATAGCTACAGCTTGAGGCAGTATTTTTAACACTTAAATAATTTCAGTTTAATTATATAATATATATAATTCAATAAAAGCCCGCCTTAAAGCAATATGTGTATGTTTATATTATTGTATACACGTAATAATGATATCTGAATGTATTACGTAATATAATAATGTAGGAGCTGTGAGAATAATAGGTTAAAAATTGCTAATCATGAGGTAACAATGAGGTAACCTTGAGGCAATAATAAATTTGAAAGTTTACCAATACTACTTGTAATTCTTGGAGGCAATAATGTAATTTTTGTAACGTTTATAAAATAGCCAATCAACAACCAGAAAGAGCTTTAGTTAAATGAAGGTATTCTATTGGACTAGGATTAGCTAATTAGAGACTTGAAATACAGAAATTTACAAATTTAGGCGGTAGAAATCAAGTCAGTTGCTTGTAGACAGCGCTCATAACTGGACGCGTTGCTTGCAGACAGTGTTCCTAACCGGACGCGAGATGTGTCCTCGAGAAATTTAATACGTATTTTGTGTGAGTAAATAGTTCACGTGTTTAAAAAGTGCAAGTATTTGATAAAAGAATCTTACAGCTCTCTATATCAGTGAAGTGCTATTTAAATGGTGTCAAGAATTAATAAAAAGGAGTGAAGTAAAATTAAAATCTGTGTAAGCCTACATTCTTCAGTCGTACCACTCCCTGCTAAGACATTCATGTCTCTAAAAAAAAAACAGTATAAATACTGACGCAGCCGAGGCAAACATATATTTAAAGAAACAGTCAAATTACAAAGTTAATATTTTTAAATTTTTGGGACGAAGGCTACCGGGTACCATACGTGCGGTTGCAACTATTCCAATAGTCGAAATACAATACAGCAACTCCATAAAATTAACCTTCTTCAAGCTTTAGCATAATAGTGATATGAAATGCTTGATAATGGCTCATTATACTACCGAAGTATAACGTCGTTTGTAAATAGGTTGTCAGACAATTTCTCTGGTTATATGTGTCCGAATATTGGTGAAATTCATTCACTTGCCGATACTGGGATTCTTTCCTTTAATGCCCTGCAATTTATAGCCGTACCTTCACAGGTGTTGCCATTTGCCTTTATCGCTAAATGAGACCATCTTGGTTATTTGGCCAACCTGTGCCTCATTATTGCTTGAATGTGAACTTAATTTTTAAAAATCTAATAGAAGTAAAGCTTTGTACTGATATTAAAGAAAGTTACAGAAAACTAATGAAAACTTGAAAAACAAAACGCTGAACATCACCATTTCGTTTCAGTGTTATTAAATGTTTTGTTGGAGTGTTTTTCTGTTGTTTCCTTAGCGTAAGAAATTATTGAAGCACAATGAATGTGTAGTAATTTCAATAACATATCCCCTTTAAGAGAGAGACGTGCTGCAATACCATGAATTAAACTTTACACGCGGATAGATCGAGATGTATAAAAATCTTATGTGTTACACTCACATAACTTTCTCTACTCATATACAAACTATGTTTACAAACGCTTATTCTCCATATGCTTCATGTTAATCGAGATGTTAATCTTATTGCTAATTTTCTTGTGGATGCAAGGGGAATTGGTAGGCTTTAAGCGATAGTTACATATTTTAAGATCTGGTTGCTATGTGGAGTATTCCATTCTCTTTGTATTACCAGGACCAAAAAAAATAATAACCAATTTCCATTTGAGAAAAAGTATAAGTATTGGAAAATTTAAGGGAATAACAAGCAATAACTCGAAAATGGTTCACTCAACAACAAAAATGTATATGACATAAATTGTGTATTTTAACGCGATCTACATTTTTTTTTGTGCAGTAAAATTTTGTCTATCTCTTATGGTTTACCAGTTATGCAAAAGTCGTTGACAATGAAGAATACTTTTGGAGACATTCCCAGAGAATTCGAGATATACATTTCATTTGTCATGAAAATATCTTAAACACATGAAGTTTTAATCAAAATTGTTTGCGCCATTTTTGAGAAAATTAAAATTTTCGAAAAATGTTCCATTTAAAGGGTAATCTGGGGTTGGAGGATTTTCTTGAAAAACTTCGTGTCGCATCTCTGGAAGATACTGAACTTAAATACCAAGTTTGGTATGCTGTTCACAAACACACACATGGACATGTTCCCAAAAATGGTTTCGTTTTGGATTCAGGGGGTTTCAAAACATGTATTTTCCGTGAAATCTCGGTGTCGAATTTTTGGGTGGAATACAATACTTCCCCTACTTACTACACGTAGTAGGGAAAGTCAAAATGTCTGTTCACTTTCTCTACTACTTCCCCATAATACATAAAGAAGGTATTGCTTTATGTGAAAAAAGAAAACTATACGTTTTGTTTCCACAAAACTGGCTCTTAACGATTTTGATTAAAACACCATAATAAACTGAAAATACTTACGTAATATAAAATGGTGTCTGAATTTTTCGGATGTATTTTGTGTAATTTTTTAAACTGGTAAACCATAAGAGGTTTAGTAAAAAACGTAGGAGACAAAACATGTATCTCTTTAAAACATACAATTTATTTCAAATAACATTTTGTGACATCGGCCAGTTCCGGGATATCCATTATTATTTGTGTGCGTTTTTCAATTCGTTTTAAAATGCTGTCGCTATTCAGTTGTTTCTTGCGATGTCGTGGAAAGACTATTGAATTTAAAGACATTAAGCGTTCGCTTTTAAACATCTGAGATATACCCCTTTGTACCTTCAATGAAATGCCTTGAAAACTTTTATTTCTAATACTGGATAGAAGAATTGTGCCTATGCCGCACGAGGAGGCGTCCCCGGGAGTAAAGATGAGGCAAGAGGAGACACCGGGCGGCCGGAACCAAGAGCGACGGCACAGCAGGCCTTAAGCTTCCAGGTGGGGACTCCCTGGCAGACGGACACGCAGACCGGGGACCCAAACCTACACCGAGGGGGTCCAATGCCTCTCAAGGGCGTTCGGTACCCCTGAAGGGACGGAGAGACGGATAAAGAGCATCCGTTTCCCCAGCCATGCACACTGAAGCACCATCGCCAACACTTTCGACCATGCAAGAGAAAGGGAATAAAGAATGGAGGGATATGAAATTAACCACTCCAGCATTCGCCTGACGACCCGGGAAAACCTCGAAAAAAGCCATGGTTCAGAGTGGACGGTTGCCGGGGATCGTTCGTAAGGATAGTTTGTAGAAACTGTATGAAAACAAACGATTGTGAGTAGAGAAAACTATGTGAATACAACACTTTTTTAATGTAAGTATTGCCTTGACACACCTATAGGTTAAACTTGGGCTACATTTACAGTGAGCAGCATTGTGGAAGGAAGGAATTACATGTTCGTCGTAACTGGTAAAATGGTTAACCGAGTTGGGAAAAAGAACATTTTACAGATTGCTTGCTGGCGGGCCCTCTCACAGGCGGCTTTGTGTCAGGCCAAGCTTATATCATTTGTGTAGAAAAAGATCGCCTTACAGGAAACCACCTGAGAGCAGAAACAGAATAAAAAGGAAAGAAAAGGGACCTTAATGGGTAGTAGCACTAGGTAGGTATAAGGTCTGGTAACCTAAGTCCTACATTTTATGCTTGAGTTAACCTTTGCTTCGATTGAACTAGCAGAAATTCCGAAACCTAATTAGTATGTTCAGGCCGATACAACATCTGAGGTGTTGCACTCACATGGCTTTCTCTGCTCTTGTGCAATATATTTTTACAAACGATTATTCTCCATCTAGTTGATGTTATGGTAGGCTTTAAGCGATAGTCAAATATTTTAAGAGCTGGTTGCTATGTGGCGCATTCCATTCTCTTTGTATCTCCAGGACAAAAAAAAATGAATAACGAATTTGAGAAAAAGTATAAGTATTGGAAAATTTAAGGGAATAACAAGCAATGTCTCGAAAATGGTTCACTCAACAACAAAAAATGTATATGACATAAATTGTGTATTTTAACGCGATCTACATTTTTTGTGTAGTAAAATTTTGTCTCTCTTATGGTTTACCAGTTATGCAAAAGTCGTTCACAATGAAGAATACTTTTGGAGACATTCCAAGAAAATTCATGATATACATTCTATTTGTCATGAAAATATCTTAAACATATGATATTTTAATCAAAATCGTTAGTCATTTTTTGAGAAAATTAAAATTCTCGAAAAATGTTCCATGTGAAAGGTAATCTGGGGTGGGGGAATTTTCTTGAAAACCTTCCTGTCGCATCTCTGGAAGATACTGAACCTAAATATCAAGTTTGGTATTTATGCGACTGTTGGTTTCTGAGTTATGCTGTTCACAGACAGACAGACAGAAAACACACACACAGACACACACACGGACATGTTTCCAAAAAGCTTTTTTTGGATTCAGGGGGTCTTATAACATGTATATCCGGGAAAATCTCGGTATCGAATTTTTGGGTGGAATACAATACTTCCCGTACTTACTATACGTAGTAGAGAAAGCAAAAATGTATACAACATAAATTGTGTATTTTAACGTGATCTACATCATAACTCAGAAGCGAACAGTCGGATAAACACCAAACTTGGTATTTAGGTTCAGTATCTTCCAGAGATGCGACACGAAGGTTTTCAAGAAAATCCCCCCACCCCAGATTACCCTTTATATGGAACATTTTTCGAAAATTTTAATTTTCTCAAAAATTGCTCTAACGATTTTGATTAAAATATCATATGTTTAAGATATTTTCATGACAAATGTAATGTATATCTCGAATTTTCTGGGAATGTCTCCAAACGTATTCTTCATTGTGAACGACTTTTCCATAACTGGTAAACCATAAGAGATATACAAAATTTTACTACACAAAAAATATATATATCGCGCTAAAGTACACAATTTATGTCATATACATTTTTGTTGTTGAGTGAACCATTTTCGAGATATTGCTTGTTATTCCTTCAAATTTTCGAATACTTTTTCTCAAATGGGAATTCGTTATTCATTTTTTTTATGTCCTGGAATGCAAAGAGAATGGAATGCGCCACATAGCAACCAGCTCTTAAAAGATTTGGCTATCGCATAAAGCCTACCATATTTCCCTTGCACCTACAAGAAAATTAGCAATAAGATTAACATCTCGATTAACATGAAGCATATGGAGAATAAGTGTTTGTAAAAATAGTTGGTACAAGAGTAGAGAAAGTCATATGAATTTAACACATCAGAGTTTTCTTATTTTTATTTAAGTGAAGTTTTTATTTTTTCATGTGTAGGCGGTTACGGGTTAAGAAAAATAATTTTATTATGTATGATAAGATTCCGTAACTTAAACACAATCCAACATATATTTTATTGCATGGTTACTGATGAGGTTTCGTCTAAAATAATTAAAGAAGTAAATTGCTTTACGCGCTCATGGTTGCTCTCGCACGTTTGTTTTGAACTGAAGATCAAGCAAGCTGTTGTACCTGGTTACAATGAGAACGTTTACTAAGCAGTATGCAGTTCTGAATATTTTCTCACATATTCACAGAGCGCTTGGCGGCTATCATGTATCAACTACGTAAATCGCCGCATCTATTAACTTTTTGTGTTATAACTACGAACACCGAAACATAGACACTTAACCAACATCGCCGACCTCTCTTAATGACACTATAAATTATTATCAATCTAATCTTTTAGTTATATAAAAATCCTGAGACGCTTAAAATAAGTAAAGCTGTATACGAGGTCTGTTCAAAAAGTATTGCGAATTTTGAATTTTACTCATGTCCCTAATTTATGTTGACAAGCTCGGCCATTTTGAATGCTCAGTTAATTGTTGACAGCTATTTTGCTTGGACGTGTTTTGGCTCGTCTTCGATTTTTGCCTGTTCCAAAAAATGGAACAAAGAATCTGTATCAAATTTTGTGCGAGAAGCAAAATTAAGTGTGCGTATGCATATGGAATGTTGACTGTGGCATATGGTGAAGCTACCTTGGACCAAAACAACGTTTATCGGTGGTACAAAATGTTCTCAGAGCGTCGAGAAGATGTGAACGACAAAGAGCGCCCCGGACGCCCGAGCTCGTCAACATCAGACGAAAACATTGAAGTAGTGAAGAAAATAGTATTGGCCAATCGTCGAATCACCGCTAGAGAAGTTGCTGAGGACCTAAACATATCGATTGGCTCGTGCCATTCGATTTTTACCAATGATTTGGGATGAGACGGGTCGCCGCAAAAATTCATACCAAAGTTGTTCAATTTAGACCAAATTGGCTTTTGAACCATGATAACACCCCTGCTCATACATGGTTGCTTGTGCTCGAATTTTTGGCCAAAAACAACTCACTTGTGATGCCGCAGCCACCATACTCCCCAGACCTGGCCCCCTGTGACTTTGTTTTTATTCCCAACGATTGAGGAGATAAAGACGGCATCGAAGGAGGAGCTGAACAAGATCACAAAAAAAGATTTTTTAAAGTGCTTCGAGGATTGGAAAAAACGTTGGCACAAGTGTATAATATCTGGTGGGGATTTACTTTGAAGGGGACAAAATAGATATTCATGAATAAATAAATACTTTTTGAAAAAACACAAAATTTGCGATACTTTTTGAACAGACCTCGTATATTTTTTGTGAATATTATAAATATTGCGGACTTCTAATCTGCAAAAGGATTTGGAACAATATTATGAAATAAAGGGTTCCGGAGGTAAATAAAATTAATACGATATATTTATCGTACAGTAACGTCACAACCGTTGGGTTTTAGATGCTGCTATTTGATAGTAATATGTTTTCCTTAGCCTCCCTTAAAAATAGGAAAAATTACAACGCAAATAAAAAATGCGAAGCTTTTTGGCGTTCGATATCAAATGGAATGTTCCATACTTGCCTAGCGTAGTGGTTTCGCGGAGTTCGACTGAAACGGTGCATGCTGGTAGTGTGATATCGGCAACAAATAGCGATATCAGAGAGGCGAGGCCATGGCGCCAAAATCACAGCGGAAGTTTAATTTTAGTTATTTCCTGTTTGTGCTCCAATTTCCTTCGATAGTAAATACTCAATTAGGAGAGAAAAAAAGTGCAACCACATGTTTCCTTAACCTTATTCCACAGCGGAAATTCATGCTATGTGGTTGCAATTTTATAGAGCTTGCGTCTGACAGTGTTGTATGTTGAAGACTTGATCGGTTTATATTATTATTCGATTTTATCAGGGCCCCCTGCGGTCATGTGCTCTGTAGTTTAATGAGGTGAGTCATTAAAATGGTTGCGGGGGAAAACAGCCGTTCAACACATTTTTCAGTGTCCGTTTAGCAATTGTTTTTATCGTGGAACAGTTTCTAGCCTACTCTCTGGACCTCTTTATTATCTGTAACCATATAATGCGACAATCCATATGTATCGAAGCAAATGTTTACTTTCTCTACTACGTATAATAAGTAGGGGAAGCATTGTATTCCACCCAAAAATTCGATACCGAGATTTCACCGGAAATAAACGTTTTGAGGCCCCCCTGAATCCAAAAAAAGCATTTTTGGAAACATGTCCGTGTGTGTGTCTGTGAACAGCATACCTCAGAAACGAACAGTCGGATAAACACCAAACTTGGTATTTAGGTTCAGTATCTTCCAGAAATGCGACACGAATGTTTTCAAGAAAATCCCCCCACCCCAGATTACCCTTTACATGGAATATTTTTCGAAAATTTTAATTTTCTCAAAAACGGCTCTAATCTTTTTGATTAAAATATGATATGTTTAAGATATTTTCATGACAAATGAAATGTATATCTCGAATTTTCTGGGAATGTCTCCAAAAGTATTCTTCATTGTGAACGACTTTTGCATAACTGGTAAACCATAAGAGACAAAGCTTTACTACACAAAAAATGTAGATCGCGTTAAAATACACAATTTATGTCATACATTTTTTTTGAATGAACCATTTTCGAGATATTGCTTGTTATTCCCTTAAATTTTTAAATACTTATTTTCTCAAATGGGAATTCGTTATTCATTTTTTTGTCTTGTATATGCAAAGAGTATTAATCTGTGGGAAAGGGAATGGTGCTGCACCTAGCAACCAGCTATTAAGAGATATGTATGTGCTTAAAGGCTGCTGTATTTCTATATTGCCCTTGTAAATATATATTCCCCTTACATCTACAAGAAAATTAGCAATAAGATAGAGTCTGCAAATGTTTATCTCGATTAACATGAAGTAGATGGAGAATAAGCGTTTGTAAAAAATAGTTTGTACAGGAGTACAGAAAGTCATGTGAGTGTAACACATTAGATTATTATATATTCTTACACCTTGATAAACTGAATACCGACTCGGAATACATTTATTTTGGACGTTTACATTTTTAAAGGACTGGTTATGGTTGAGAAACGTTTTATGTGAGCATTCGCATGACTTTATCTGCTCACACTTCTGGAAAATATTTTTATAAAAACGTATTATCCTAGCTACTTCTTGATTTTTACTTTCTCAACTACGTTAGTAAGTAGGGAAAGTATTGCATTTCACCTAAGAATTTGATACCGAGATTTCACTGAAAATACCGTTTTGAACATTTTGGAAAGCATGTCCGTGTTTGTGTCTGTCTGTGAACAGCATAACTGAAAAACGAGAGGTCGGATAAATGCCAAACTTGGTATTTAATTTAGTATCTTGCAACTTATTTTCTCAAAAATGACTAAGGATTTTGATTAAAATATAATACTCGTATGTTTAAGATATTTTCAAGGCATATGAAATGTATATCTTGAATTTTCTGGGAATGTCGCAAAAGTCGTCTTCATTCTGAATGATTTTCACATAACCGGTAAACCGTAAGAGATTAGCAAAATTTTGCTACACAGAAAATATAGAGCTCGTTAAAGCACATAATTTATGTCATTCATTTTTTTGTCGAGTGAACCATTTCCGAGATATTCCTTGTGATTTGTTTGAACTTTCCAAAGCTTATCTCTACTTTTTCTCAATCGGGATTTTTTTTCCCTGGGTATGTAAATAAAATTGAACGCTCCACATAGCAACCATCTCCTAAAAGATTTGACTATCGCTTAATGCCTACCAATTCCCCTTGCATCTACAAGATATTTAGCAATAAGATAGTTTCTGCAAATGTTTATCTCGATTAACATGAAGTAGATGGAGAATAAACGTTTGTAAGAATAGTTTGCACAAGAGGAGAGAAAGTCATGTGAGTGTAACACATCAGATTTTTTAAAAAAGAAATTGTTCACTGTTACGCGAATTGCATTTTTTACATAATCGTCACATTCTTGCATCCGTATTTCACGCGCTTTCTTTTTTTCCCCAGGTCTAACCACTTTTCCTGTTTCAAATTTTTCTTTGCGAGCATAGTTTATACTTGTACTCAAAACACCGGTGAATTCAGAAGTTAATTTCGCCACTTCTTTCACGGGAAGTGTTGGATATTTCTCATATAACTTATAAAGATTTTATACTATTGTTTTTTTTAACCTGTAGTCAATTGTTTGTTCGGCTTGTGCTTTACGTATAGTCAACGAAGACACAAGAGCAAATTCACCATCCGCCATGATGCTGAACAAACACTGCTGGTTTCTGGATGTAAACAGTATTCTGCGACCACCCTGATACGAATTGCACAAAGAATAGGTCACAAAAAAAGCATACCCTAACTGTCGCCCGTAGCGTTAGTGATGTCACGAATGCTGGACCAAAAATATTGAAATTAGTTGTGCAAGCGTGTAAACTACAGTAAGTTATATATGTGATGATACGATTGCACAAGTTATATTAATGCAATGCACATTATCTCCTTGCGCCTTACGATTTGTGAGCCAAGAGATCTAGGCGCAGATGCTGGGTTCATCCATTAAATGAAAGGAGTATTCAGTAAGGAGACTACCATAACCTCATGAGGGTAATGAGAGGTGGTGACCCACAACAATTTGTGTGGCACGGCCAAATGGAAGAGAGCATGCATGTACATTAGACGGCAATGAATAGGGCTTCATTCACAATGAAATGTAAGCGCTAACGTAATGCAGCACAAGCGCAGGCGTGAGGGAACACCATTCACAGTGCAACCGTAGGCATAACGCAAGAAGATAGCACGGGCTTATAGATCCTTAAAACTAATTGCGGAAATGTTTCGAGTGCACTGTAAATTGAATAATGTAACCAACAATACCAAATAAGAAAGTTCACTCAATATTTTATAAATAAGTAGATCACAAAGAAATAATATCATACATAAGTCCAACAGCCCCCCGTAGCGTTTAGTGACATCACGACTGTTCAAAACATTTAAAGTAGTTGTGCAAGTACTATGGAAACGGCCATTATTCCGTATGAGGGTAGTGAGCACTTTCGCTATCAACACACGCACTTGCATCATGTTAGCGTTGCTGTCGTTGGCATTTTGCTGCCAAAATTGTAACATCATGGGTCCTAAGCCACAGGGGCCGCAGCTATGGAGCGACGACAGGGCGTAGCCGTAGGATCTGCGCGTCTAAACTCGAAGGATCCACTTTAGCTACATTTTCCTTGCTTCGCGACATTCCATTAGGTAAATTTTTTTCATCACGTTCGCAATATCTTCTGTCAAGATTTCAGTAAAAGCTAAGCGGTCACCAAGAAGAGCCCAATATTTTCGATAAAGCAACAACTCCTACACAATTTAAGAACCCGGGATACTACACAATCAACTCTGCGTATTAAAAAAATCTGATGTGTTACACTCACATGACTTTCTCTACTCTTGTACAATCTAATTTTACAAACGCCTATTCTCCATATGCTTCCTCTTAATCGAGATATCGAGATGTCAATCTTATTGGTAATTTTCTTGTAGATGCAAGGGAAATATGGTAGGTTTTAAGCGATAGTCAAATATTTTAACGCTGGTTGCTATGTGGCGCATTCCATTCTCTTTGCATGTCCAGGACAAAAAAAAATGAATAACGCATTTGAGAAAAAGTATAAGTATTGGAAAATTTAAGGAAATAAAAAGCAATATCTCGAAAATGGTTCACTCAACTAAAAAAATGTATATATGACATATGTATGTATATGACATAAGTTGTGTATTTTAACGCGATCTACATTTTTTGTGTAGTAAAATTTTGTCTATCTCTTATGGTTTACCAGTTATGCAAAAGTCGTTCACAATGAAGAATACTTTTGGAGACATTCCCAGAAAATTCGAGATATACATTTCATTTCTCATAACATTATCTTAAACATATGATATTTTAATCAAAATCGTTAGAGCCATTTTTGAGAAAATTAAAATTTTCGAAAAATCTTCCATGTAAAGGGTAGTCTGGGGTGGGGGGATTTTCTTGAAAACCTTCGTGTCGCATCTCTGGAAGATACTGAACCTAAATACCGAGTTTGGTGTTTATCCGACTGTTCGTTTTTGAGTTATGCTGTTCACAGACACACATACACAGACACACACACACACACACAGACAGACACACACACGGACATGTTTCCAAAAATGCTTTTTTTGGATTCAGGAGGTCTCAAAACATGTATTTCCGGTGAAATCTCGGTATCGAATTTTTGGTTGGAATGCAATACTTCCCCTACTTACTATACGTACTAGAGAAAGTAAAAACCCGATTCCGTAAGTTTCTTAAAATATCAGACCTCCTTCCCGCGTACGGATTAATCTCCGGAAACTGCAGCAAGTTATATTAAATGCAATGTTCATTATCTCTTTGCGCCTGAGCCAAGAAATCTAGGCACAGATGCCGGGTTCATCCACTAAATTAAAGAGGATTCATTAAAGACACAACCATAACCTCTTGAGAGATTTATGTGGCACGGCCTAATGGAAGAGTGCACGCATGTACATTAGATGGCTAAAGTCTCGCATCGCGATCGTCTGTTGTTGAACAGCAGGCAATGCAAAGAGAAAGAAATGCAGAATTCTTCCTCTATGCACGCAATGCAAGCATAAAGTTTGGAGTTTGCAAACTCTTACGTTGCGTGACTCTATGTGAATGCTTCCATTAAATAACATGGATGCAAAGTCTTGCGCTTATGCTGCGTCTGCGCTTACATTTCATTGTGAATGGGCTATAATACTCGGAGCCATACAATCTGCCACATAAAGATGTCACAGCACACTGATAGAATATAACGGTTTAACTGGAGGGTTATAGGCGAAAGGCTGAAAATAAATTTTCTCTTCAGTAAACCCACAGAGTATAATGATACCTTCTTTGTGATCCATTGCTTATTGAATCAGAGATGAGGCAGTCCTTTACTGAGGAACTAAGATACCTTACCCATGAGTAAAATTTAGTCCGTAATAGAGAATTTTAATTTCTAAAGTTTCAAACGCCATATAAGCGATCCACAAATTATTCAGTGATTGCAAGGTTTAATTTAAATTTTGAGAGAACTTATGAAATTATTTATTAAATAAAGATGCCTTTTAAACGAAACATTTAAGTAGTTTGATTATAATTATTTTTAACAGCTCACCTCTCACCAAGGCGGCCCGGGTTCAATCCTAGGGAACCCCATGTGGGATTTGTGGTGGACAAAGCGCGTCTGGGTGGGTTTTCTCTGTGTTCACCAGTTTCCCCCGCCATCCATGCCATCCATTCCACCATTATCGCCATTCCTTTCATTCATCTCACCGCCATTTCATATCATCTCCTTTCTCGCTCTCATACCAGGCTTCGGGCTGATTACATATCCTGGCTGTTTTACTGTAAGCCATCCTCATTGTAATGAGACCTTAATTCTTATTCAGAAGCAACACAATTTGTATACTTTTTTCTGTCTTTATAAGGGGGGCTCTAGATTCTCTTCACCCCTGCCCGGGTCCATATAAGTATCTAATCAAGCATTAAAATAGCTACGAACAGTCGAGATGCAGTAGGTTATGTGGAAATCAAAACGATACGTCACGTAGGGACTTGGTCGGTGCACAATCGAAACACGAGCTATATGGATATCCACCGCAAATCTGCAAGTCAGTATACCGCTTTTATTGTATGTACACATGCAAGCTAGAAAATATTTTGTTCACCAGCAGATTGGCTTCAGTCCGTTATACTGGCATGTCATTACTTGGAAACGTTACATGTTTGTAGCTTAACAGAGTATGTCCTCAACGCACTAATTGGACCGAGACATTCCGCTTGGTAACATCGATGTCTTCGTGGTACACAACCAGCTAAAGAGTTACTGAACAGCTGTTCATTGCTTCAGCTTGTGTACTGCCGTAAGCTACACAAACCTTCTCAAATTTCCAAGTTATTTTGACCTCTTCGCAAAATGAATGTAGCTGTAGATAAAGAATATATGACATACTTTCTAAAGTGTATTTTTACTGTCTCTACCGCTACATATCGTAGGTATCTATATCTAGATTACAGTGGAAATATATGTTTCGAGGCCTCGCCGCGAACAAAAACAAATTTTTAGTAGCAGGTCCGTGTGTGCTTTCAAGAAAATCCCCCACCGCAAAATACCCTTTGCATGAAAGATTTTTTGAATTTTTTTTTATTTTCTGAAAGATGGCTCTAATGATTTGGATTAAAATACATATATTAAAGGTATTTAAATGAAAAAAATCTGATGTTACACTCACATGACTTTCTCTACTCTTGTACAAACTTTTATTACAAACCCTTATTCTCCATCTATTTCATATTAATATAGATAAACATTTGCAGAAACGATCTTTTGACATGCAAAGAAAATTACATTTTACACATAGCGACCAGTTCTAAAAATATTTGATTATCGCTTAAGGCGTACTATGTTCCCCTTGTTTTGTATTTGCAAGCACAATATAGAAATGCAGTAGCCTGTATATGACATAAATTGTGTACTTTAACGCAATCTACATTTCTTTGTGTAGTAAAATTTTGTCCATCTCTTATGGTTTACCAGTTATGCAAAAGTCGTTCACAATAAAGAAAACTTTTGGAGACATTCCCATAAAATTCAAGATATACATTTTATTTGTCATGAAAATATCTTTAAAATATAATATTTTAATCAAAATCGTTAGAGCCATTTTTGAGAAAATTAAAATTTTCGAATAATCTTCCATGTAAAGGGTAGTCTGGGGTGGGGGGATTTTCTTGAAAACCTTCGTGTTGCATCTCTGGAAGATACTGAACCTAAATACCAAGCTTAGTTTTATCCGACTGTTCGTTTCTGAGTTATGCTGTTCACAGACACACACATACACGGGCATGTTTCTAGAAATGTTTTTTTTTGTATTCAGGGGGTCTCAAAACATGTATTTCCGGTGAAATCTCGGTATCGAATTTTTGGGTGGAAAACAATACTTCAACTAGTTACTATACGTAGTAGAGAAAGTAATAAAAATATTCCGAAATGGTTCACTTCACACAAAAAAAAGAGAAGAAAGAAAAAATATAATAATGACATAAATTGTGTGTTTTAACGAGATCCATCTCTATCGGTCTATCTCTTACGGTTTACCAGTTAGGCAAGAGTAATTCAGAGAGAAGAAGACACTTGTGGACATTTCCAGAAAACTCAAGATATACATTTTATTTGTCATGAAAATATCTTAAACATAGAAATCTCTAACATAAATCGTTAGTCATTTTTTAGAAAATCGAGAAGTTTTGAGAAATTTTCGATAAATGTTCCATGTAAAGGATAGTCTGGGGTGGGGGGATTTTCTTGAAAATCTTCGTGTCGTATCCTTTAAAGATAGTAAACTCAAATACCAAGCTTGATATTTATTCGAATTTTACTGTTCTTCATAGACAGACACACAAGGACATGTTACCAAAAATGCTTTATTTGTACTCAGGGCACCTCAAAACATGTATTTCCGGTGAAATCTATATTGCATTTCTCTAATTTCATTATATCACGTATTTTTTGGTCTTTTAATTAAGCGTGAACTCGCCTGTGATTGGTTGAAATTTATATGCTCTTAACACTCCATTTGTCTGGTTGGTACATGTGTTAAATAGTCTGTATAATATATTATTAAATTAATTATTATTGCTTTCTCTACTACGTATAGTAAGTAGGGGAATTATTGTATTCCACCCAAAAATTCGATACCGAGATTTCACCGGAAATACATGTTTTGAGACCCCCTGAATCCAAAAAAAAGCATTTTTGGAAACATGTCCGTGTGTGTGTCTGTCTGTGAACAGCATAACTCAGAAACGAACAGTCGGATAAACACCAAACTTGGTATTTAGGTTCAGTATCTTCCAGAGATGCGACACGAAGGTTTTCAAGAAAATCCCCCCATCCCAGATTACCCTTTACATGGAAGATTTTTTGAAAATTTTAATTTTCTCAAAAATGTCTCTAACGATTCTCATTAAAATATTACATGCTTAAGATATTTTAATGACAAATAAAATATATATCTTGAATTTTCTGGGAATGTCTCCAAAAGTATTCTCCATTGTGAACGACTTTTGCATAACTGGTAAACCATAAGAGATAGACAAAATTTTACTACACAAAAAATGTAGATCGCGTTAAAATACACAATTTATGTCATATACATTTTTTTGTTGGGTGAAGCATTTTCGAGATATTGCTTGCTATTCCCTTAAATTTTTCAATACTTATTTTCTCAAATGGGAATTCGTTATTCATTTTTTTGTCTTGGATATGCAAGGAGTATTATTCTGTGGCAAAGCGAATGGTGCTGCACCTAGCAACCAGCTATTAAGAGATATGTTTGTGCTTAAAGGCTACTGTATTTCTATATTGCCCTTGTAAATATATATTCCCCTTACATCTACAAGAAAATTAGCAAGAAGATATAGTCTGCAAATGTTTATCTCGATTAACATGAAGTAGATGGAGAATAAGCGTATGTAAAAATAGTTTAAACAAGAGTAGAGAAAGTCATGTGAGTGTAACACATCAGATTTTTTCCACGTTCTGCTTAGCTTGGATTAGATTGTGAAGCGAAGGGGAATCAGTACCAATCCAGGAATGCGGATATTATGCTGACGCCCGAGGGAGGGAGGGATGAGATGAAGGGAGACACCGAGCGGCCGGAACCAGGAGTGACAGCACAGCAATGACAGTGTCCCTACAGTTTCCAGATATGGACGCCCGGTGTGCGGACAGGCAGACCGGGGACCCCTCCCCAAACAGGATCTAACGCCCACCAAGGGGGGAACTTATACCCGGCAACTAGCCAAAGGCCGAGGGTCGGAGAAAGCTCATAGAAAGCATCCTTTTTCTATGCCACGCTGCACCGAAACACCATCACCGACAATTCCAACCCTGCATAGACCAAACATGGTGAAAGATGAATGAAATGATTAATCGAACGAAATGTAGGCACAGGAAATTCGGAGGATGAATGAAACCACCCCAGCATTCGTAAAAATCCCCGAAAAAATCTAAGGGTTAGAGTGGGCGGTCCCCGGGGATCGAATGCGGACTACAGACGTTACCGCCTGAGTCATCCGTTTGGTTCTACATAGCTTACTCGAGATTATGGGACATACACTCTCCCTCTCCCTCTCTCCCCAATTCCTTCCCCATCCTATTTCATCTCCGAGGTTGTCAGTGCCACTTCCAGAACTTCCCCATGACTTGTCTCCTCCCCCTGTTTTTAATGTTCAAATCAAATCCCCTACATTTAAGACCCTGTTGGAGAATATTAATGTCGTAAGGTTTGTAAGCAGGCAGACAGGGTAAGTGTTGCCAACATATCTTGAGAGTCGTGTGGTAACACTGGTTATTGAATTCAGAGCACAGTAACTTACGGTTAAAATAAAAATCGGCGCTGCGTATTTTAAACGGGGTCGCTGAGGATAAGCATTGTTGCATAAACAGATGAAAATATTTTTGTTGCATAGTTACGAAATTTAATGTTTTTCCGTCTACAAACCAGTACGGGAAATTGTACTTTTTCGTACACAACAATAGTCTTTTAGTATTCCATTTAACTATTTAACAACTATAGTTCAGCAGCTTAGAAAGAAATCCTGGAAGGGGTCACCTGGTCATGTATTCTCCCTCTCTAACTGGGCGGGGCATGTGTCTGAGTCGCTGCTTAAGCACCGCACGCCATAATTTCGCCTAGTCCGTGTTTTATTTTATTTTATTCTCTCAAAATCCTTTATCACACCACTATTGTAACTATTCAACCCTAGAGGCAGGACTAATGACACAAGAGAATTGCAACAAGAATGCAGCGGTGTGAAAACAATTGTTTGCACATAACTAGCGATAGCATTTCACATACATGCGGTATTTCATACATTCATGTAATATTAAATTAAACTGAGTTCTATTTATGGATGCTCTTTAACTTGCTGTGGTCCTTATCCCCCATTCTATATTGGGCGTGAAAGACCAGTAATTTTGCTTAGAGGTCTCTTTATCAGGCTTGAGGTTCTTTTACGTGCCGTAAATCTACGAAACGGGAACACCGACTTTACCTCCTTTCCGAAGGAAGCCATACTAAAGATTTTTACACCCGAAAAAATCCATCGCCCTCCACCGAGTTTGAACCCGAGACCTCGGGACATAGAGGCTAGCTTGAAAACCACGACACCACAGAGGACGGCCATACATACATGTATTTTATATACATACATATGGGATATTTTCCAAAAGTTAATTAACATTTTTCAGTGTATTTCACAGCCTTCACTCCCCCATCTATCTCTTCAAGGAGAAAAATTCCTCGCTGATTTATTTTCATAATACAAACTATTTCATTTGAAGTTTTACAAAGAAAACTAGCGGCTCTAACTTATTACAGGGAGACCAATCACACATCATCATCATCTAGAAACTGTGCTCTTGAACATATCTCTTAAAGAACTGGAATAAGGATTTTAGTTTTTGAGTTATCACGATGTAAACAAGATCCTATTAAATGTTGCTACAGTATAAAGTTGCTGTGTTCACAAGCACTTGTGACACTTGTTTCCGCGTATCAGCCCACTTCCTCTTTAAGACACCTCATTGGGTAACTTCGTAGCTAAAGGAAAGGGCAACTAGTGTGGGGGCAATTTATGCTTCCTGAATACTCGCGCAGTTCGCAGACCGAGGGAGTTTTATACTATAGTTAGTTCAACAACCAACTGTAACACACGACTGCGTCCATGTTCAACAAAACATACAGTGCAATCAGGCAGGTCTCTTAGCTCAGTCGGTTGAGCGAGCACCTGCGTGTTGTCCCGGTTTCGATTCCCGGCTGGTGTGGGTATTTTTCTCTAGACAGGATTATTTCCTATCCTCCCCAGAGTCTGGAAATGTTGATGTGTGTATGTGATCTAAGGTTTACCAGAAAACCAATGATGGGCGAATACGACTTAACACCTTTGATTACAGGTAATAATATATTTCAAAGGAAAGGCCGCTGATAAGAATATTATAGTTAAAAGCGAGGTATAAATGGAACTAAAAAAAAATCTGATGTGTTACACTCACATGACTTTCTCTACTCTTGTACAAACTATTTTTACAAACGCTTATTCTCCATATGCTTCATGTTAATTGAGATGTTAATCTTATTGCTAATTTTCTTGTAGATGCAAGGGGAATTGGTAGGCTTTAAGCGATAGTCAAATATTTTAAGAGTTGGTTGCTATGTGGCGTATTCCATTCTCTTTGTATTACCAGGACAAAACAAACTGAATAACGAATTTGAGAAATAGTATGTGTTGGAAAATTTAAGGGAATAACAAGCAATATCTCGAAAATGGTTCACTCAACAAAAAAAAAATGTATATGACATAAATTGTGATTTTAACGCAATCTACATTTTTTGTGTAGTAAAATTTTGTCTATCTCTTATGGTTTACCAGTTATGCAAAAGTCCTTCACAATGAAGAATACTTTTGGAGACATTCCCAGAAAATTCAAGATATACATTTTATTTGTCATGAAAATATCTTAAACATAAGTTATTTTAATCAAAATCGTTAGAGCCATTTTTGAGAAAATTAAAATTTTCGAAAAATGTTCTATGTAAAGGGTAATCTGGGGTGGGGTTTTTTCTTGAAAACCTTCGTGTCGCATCTCTGGAAGATAGAGAGAAAGTAAAAACGGAAGAAGATTTGTAAGAAACTCTCTACACCACCCTTTACATGCAATAATGTTGATCGTTTTTATATTTTTTTAAGAAATGACACGATTTTTCTTTCTTAAAATTAGTGATGGAACGATACCACTATTTCTCAATACTGGATACTCACTTTATAAAAAAGTTTTTGTGTATAAACGCCTATCACCAACTTTGTATTGTGTGCTAATTCCGAAATTTCCCCTGTTTAACATTCTCTTAATATTAATAACAGTAATACTTTTCTTTGCTTCCCTTTCTATATAACTATATTTTGTGCTAAGATAAACAAATATATATTTTACATGAAATTCAGACCACTAAAAGGAACAAATATTTCCATACACTGTATTATCTCACGTCTTAAGTTCTGGTTTGTTTCTGCTGGATTCACAGATTTTGATCACTGGAGTAGTTAAATGTAATGGCTGATAATGAGTCACCAAGCCTGGCTGTTGCAGAAACGTCAGCTAAATCAGCTTTATTCACAACTCAGTTAAAGCTGCATGTTACATGAGTAACTCAACTCCCTCCTCCATTATTTTGCATGTTTTCATTTAGACAAAAGAGCCAATAGAGTGTTGGATTCATTCACCCACAGCAAACGCAGACAAGTTCTATCAAGAACTATAGTCCAGCAACTCTTTGGGGACACGTGCGTGCCATAAATTGAAATCTCGACTCCTTTCATTCTTTATCTAGTATAAAGTTAAGCGCAACAACGTTCAACAATGCAAAACTTAAAAATTTTAAAGTATCAAAGGTTTATCACAAAGTATTAAACATACTTCGATACCACCGAGTATCGAGACTATCAAAGTGTCGACGGTATCGAGGTCGCATCCTTACTTAAAATATTATATACATATTTAAAATACATGGCAAAAGCCTGTGAAGTCTCCTAAATTTGAAAGGAATTTTCTACACATATCTATATCAGGTAAACCATAAGAGAGACAAAAACTTACTACACAAAAAAAATGTAAAACCCTTTTAAAACATACATTTATTTTGAGTAACCTTTTTGTGGCATTAGGAATTTCCGAGATATCCGTTATTATTGGTAAGTGCTGTCGCTATTCTGTTGTTTTACGAGGTCATGATAAGAGTATGGAATTCAAAGCCCGGCATATATAGATGGTGTCTCATAGGTAATGTCAGTTTTGAAGCAAAACTTTATTTGTAACCTTTTCTGACAAGAAATTAAACTACTCTTCAAAGTAGAGACTATCAGGTTATCCCGCAACGTTACCAGTCTCCGGTTTTTGATGCGAAGAATTCGGTGAGACCCATTTCCACAGCTTCAATGTTTTCGAAATTTCTTCCACGCAATGGATTGAAACACATGGTAATCTGAAGGCTCAAGATCAGGGTGTATGCTGGGTGTGATAGCAGTTCGACCCGTAATTACTGAATTTTTGTCATGCTTGTTCGCGCAGAATGGAGTGTTGCATTGTTCTGCTGCAAGAGAACTAATGCTGGGTATCTCCGTCTCAAAATTTCATGAACTGTTCCAGTTCTTGAGAATAAAGATCCCCCATTGACTGCACGCCCATTTGGAATAAACTCCTTCAAAATTCCACCAGACACACATTACTTTGGGGCCGAACTGTACTTTTTAACGATGACTTTGGCAGGTTGACTGAGCCGCTGTTTCAAGGTGTCAGGGTTGCGGTAATAGACCCATTTTTCGTCACATGTGACAATTCTCCTGATAAATGTATCATCCATGGAATGACCGATAAACTGACAACAGATATCCAGTCTACGTTGAACCTGTTGAGGTGTTCAATTCATGAGGTACAGATCTACAGCTTCTGTTTCTTAATCTGGCGATGTATGGTATCTTATGATGGACCAAGTTCAGCCTACGAGTACTCTGCGTGTATTTTCAATATCCCATAATTTAAATCTTCCAGAAAGTTGTGAATCTTAAGTGTTTTCTTCTAGAGTGTTGAAACGCTGGAACCATCGTTGTGCCACACACTCACTAACGACACCTTCCCCTTCCACTTCACATATTACTTTCTCTCCTACGTATAGTAAGTAGGGGAAGTATTGTATTCCACCCAAAAATTCAATACCGAGATTTCACCGGAAATACGTGTTTTGAGACCCCCTGCATCCAAAAAAAGCATTTTTGGAAACATGTCCGTGTGTGTGTCTGTGTCTTTCTGTGAACAGCATAACTCAGAAACGAACAGTCGGATAAACACCAAACTTGGTATTTAGGTTCAGTATCTTCCAAGGATGCGACACGAAGGTTTTCAAGAAAATCCCCCCACCCCAGACTACCCTTTACATGGAAGATTTTTCGAAAATTTTAATTTTCTCAAAAATGGCTCTAACGATTTTGATTAAAATATCATATGTTTAAGATATTTTTATGACAAATAAAATGTATATCTTGAATTTCCTGGGAATGTCTCCAAAAGTATTCTTCATTGTGAACGACTTTTGCATAACTGGTAAACCATAAGAGATAGACAAACTTTTACTACACAAAAAATGTAGATCGCGTTAAAATACACAATTTATGTCATATACATTTTTTTTGTTGAGTGAACCAGTTTCGAGATATTGCTTGTTATTCCCTTAAATTTTTCAATAATTTTCTCAAATGGGAATTCGTTATTCAGTTTTACTTTCTCTACTACGTATAGTAAGTAGGGGAAGTATTGCATTCCACCCAAAAATTCGATACCGAGATTTCACCGGAAATACATGTTTTGAGACTCAATGAATCCAAAAAAAGCATTTTTGGAAACATGTCCGTGTGTGTGTCTGTCTGTGTGTCTGTGAACAGCATAACTCAGAAACGAACAGTCGTATAAACACCAAACTTGGTATTTAGGTTCAGTATCTTCCAGAGATGCGGCACGAAGGTTTTCAAGAAAATCCCCCCACCCCAGACTACCCTTTACATGGAACATTTTTCGAAAAGTTTAATTTTCTCAAAAATGGCTCTAACGATTTTGATGAAAATATCATATGTTTAAAATAAAGTCATGAGAAATGAAATGTATATCTCGAATTTTCTGGGAATGTCTCCAAAAGTATTCTTCATTGTGAACGACTTTTGCATAACTGGTAAACCATAAGAGATAGACAAAATTTTACTACACAACAAATGTAGATCGCGTTAAAATACACAACTTATGTCATATACATTTCTTTTGTTGAGTGAACCGTTTTCGAGATATTGCTTGTTATTTCCTTAAATTTTCCAATACTTATACTTTTTCTCAAATTCGTTATTC
This sequence comes from Deroplatys truncata, assembly GCA_030765065.1. Classification (NCBI taxonomy): domain Eukaryota; kingdom Metazoa; phylum Arthropoda; class Insecta; order Mantodea; family Mantidae; genus Deroplatys; species Deroplatys truncata. The sequence continues at coordinate 63,778,897 of CM060989.1, read as the reverse complement.
ATTTTTTTTATGTCCTGGACATGCAAAGAGAATGGAATGCGCCACATAGCAACCAGCGCTAAAATATTTGACTATCGCTTAAAAGCTACCCTATTTCCCTTGCATCTACAAGAAAATTAGCAATAAGATTGACATCTCGATATCTCGATTAACATGAAGCATATGGAGAATAGGCGTTTGTAAAATTAGATTGTAGAAGAGTAGAGAAAGTCATGTGAGTGTAACACATCAGATTTTTTTGTCTTGGATATGCAAAGAGCGTTAATCTGTGCGAAAGGGAATGGTGCTGCACCTAGCAACCAGCTATTAAGAGATATGTATGTGCTTAAAGGCTACTGTATTTCCAGATTGCCCTTGTAAATATATATTCCCCTTACATCTACAAGAAAATTAGCAATAAGATAGGCTCTGCAAATGTTTATCTCGATTAACATGAAGTAGATGGAGAATAAGCGTTTGTATAAATAGTTTGTACAAGAGTAGAGAAAGTCATGTGAGTGTAACACATCAGATTTTTTTTCGAGTCGCGGCAGCAGCTTTATAATCTTGATTCCAGTAATGCTTTAGAAGGACTCTAATCTCAAACTTTGTAACTTCCATTTTGCGATTGTGTATTAACAAGTGACGACCGACACATTCTCACAATATACGCAATACGACTAGCCATTTGGCTTCTTCTATGCCTCTTGTACTAAAACGAAATGGTAATGAAACTATTTGTGTAAAAGTTTTACCTCGATCGAAATAGATAGGAAAAAAGTAAGAAGAGTGTGTAGAGGTTACATTAAAATAAACGATGTTAATGTACCAAATCAGATTTTTCCTCAACCAGAATTGTACAACTAAGAATAGGTACCAAACACAGCGTCAGGAAAAACAATCATTCATCATTTAATTTGCGGAGCGAAGGTATACAATAGAATCTATTAGTTTATCTCAGTCGGCAAATAGTACATTATGATCTGGCATGAAAAGATGACGTGTCCTTGACCGGTCATCTCACCCCCACGGTATACATACCCCGCAGAAGGCCCCAGGAAGGTTTGGCGAATGGTGTGGGCAGCACTCGCGTCCAGGAACTGTACTGTACACAAACCAAACAGGTTCTTGAAGCGGTGGGTGCCTTTAAAAGGGTGCCAGGGTTGGTGGGCGGAACATTACAGGGTATTCCACAAATCAATAGTCATTCTAAGTTAACCTACCTACTCCATACATTTAAAAATAACGTTTTCATCACAGATAAGTTTAGTATAGGAGGCATATTTATAAACATATCTGATGCATTACATTCACATGACTTTCACCACCCACGATCGTATAGTTTTATATAGCTTCCGCAAACTATCCTTTCACAATCTTATTCTTCTATCTAGTTAAAGCGTTTGCATAATAGTTTCATAATGGGTACAATTGGGATAGCGATAGTCAAATGTTTAAAAGCGGTTTGCTATATACTAGCCTTGAAATCCCTTGCTGTTTCCATGATATCGCCAGAAACAACTAAAACTTATTTTAAATAAGTGTGGAAATGCATGTTTTAAGGTCCCCTGAATCCAAATACATGCCCTGTGTGTCTGTGAACAGCATAACTCAAAAACGAAAAGTGGGATAAATACCAAAAATCTTAAAAAAAAATTCCCCCCACCCTAGACTACCTTTACATGAAAGCTTTTTCCAAATTTTTTATTTTCTAAACATGGCTGTAACGGTTTTGATTACAATGCTTCATATTAAATATAGGTATTTACATTACAAACAAAATATATATCTTGAATTTTCTGGGGATAGCCTGTGAAGTCCACTTTATTTGGAAGACATTTTATATAATCTTGTGTAACTGGTAAACGTTAAGCGATAGATGAAAACGTACTACACAAAAAATGTAGATCTCTTTAAAGCACACAATTTATTTCCAATAAGTTTTTTTTGTGGCATAAAGCATTTCTGAGATATACGTTATTAAAAGTTTGAATGGTTCATTTCTTGAAAGTCCTGTCAACATTCAGCTGTTTCTCGCGATTGCATGGAAACAGTATGGAATTTTAAGGCCAGTTCTTAAACATTTGAATATCGCTGTTCCTTTTGTATCTATATAACGCAGTGTGTAATGTAGATATTTCTGCAAATATTATTTGGATTAAAATGTAATAGACAGAAAAATAAGTTTTAATAAGAATAGTATATTAATAAACGATAGTGGCAGAGAAGGTGTTGTGAATGTATCAAGTATTGAGTATTTGGCGCCAGGATTACGCAAGCGACTTGCGTTTTGGAGGTCCGGGGTTCAAACCCGGGCTGATCTCATCCTGGATATGCTAAGATCCAAAGTTGGTTGGCTGATAACCCAAGGCATTGGCTTTTAAACCCTTGGGCGTTAAGTCCTACAAGGAAGTCGGTTGAAGAAGTAAGTGTCATAAATATATGGTATTTTAATCAAAATGGTTAAAGCCATTTTTGAGAAAATAAAAAATTTGGAAGCTTATGCTTTTCCCAACATAGTTTGTAGAGGCGTGAGTAGAAAAGTCATGTGAATGTAACACAGATTTTTAACAAGTGAGTGTATCTAATGCACCTGTGTTTAATCGGGTTTGCACACCCCTGCAGTAGTGCAGCTTTCCGCGATATACCGTTCTGTCTTTTGAAAAGCATTCAGGTCCCTTGGTAGGTAACTTTCAAGGTTAACAAAAGGTGTAGGAGCACCATGTTACAAAGAATCTCCCTTGGTCGCAGTAAACAAATGCAGACGCGACGCGACGAGGCCGAAACAATTTCCTGTGTGATGCGAAGTTGTTTTGCGTATGGAAGTTTTATTAAATTTTCATTGTAGAAGTAACATTAATAAATCTGCCGTTGTAAACGTAAAAACGCTGAATCGGAGCTTATAGACTGGTGATAAACTCTATGTACCTAAAATAACCTAAATAGCTGTTTTTGCTTTTTCGAAATGAAGAGTGTTATTTTCGGATTGAAACTCATTGTAAAATTATTTCCAGCACTTATAGTCAGTAGATAGTTCAGGTTACTACAGTTAAACGCAGCACATGTGACACCTACACTATGTGATCAAAAGTATCCGGACACCCCCACAAACATAGGTTTTTCAGGTTAGGTGCATTGTGCTGCCACCTACTGCCTGGTACTCATTATCCGCGACTTCAGTAGTCATTAGACATCGTGAAACAGCAGAATGGGAGGCTCCGTGGAACTCACCGACTTCGAACGTGATCAGGTGATTGGGTGTCACTTGTGTCAGAAGTCTGTACGCGAGATTTCCACACCCGTAAACATCCCTAGGTCCACTGTTTCTGATGTGATAGTGAAGTGGAAACGTGAAGGGACATGTACAGCACAAAAGCGTACAGGCCGACCTCGTCTGTTGACTCACAGAGACCGCCGACATTTGAAAAGCGACGTAAGGAGTAATACGCAGACATCTATCCAGACCATCACACAGGAATTCCAAACTGCATCAGGATCCACTCCAAGTACTATGGCAGTTAGGCGTGATGTGAGAAACCTTGCATTCCATGGTCGAGCGGCTGCTCATAATCCACACATCACGCAGGAAAATGCCAAACGACTACTCGCTTGGTGTAAGGAGCTTCAACATTACACTATTGAACAGTGGCAAAACGTTGTGTGGAGTGACGAATCACGGAACACAATGTGGCGATCCGATGGCAGGGTGTGGGTATGGCGAATTACCGGTGAACGTCATCTGCCAGCGTGTGTAGTGCCAACAGTGAAATTCGAGGTGGTGGTGTTATGGTGTGGTCGTGTTTTTCCTGGAGGGGGCTTGTACCCCTTGTTGTTTTGCGTGGTATGATCACAGCGCAGACCTACATTGATATATTAAGCACCTTCTTGCTTCCCACTGTTGAAGAGCAATTCGGGGATGGCGATTGCATCTTTCAACACGATCGATCACCTGTTCATATTGCACGGGCTGTGACGGAGTGGTTACACGACAATAACATCCCTGTAATGGACTGGCCTGCACAGAGTCCTGACTTGAATCCTATAGAACACCTTTGGGATGTTTTGGAACGCCGACTTCGTGCCAGGCCTCACCGACCTACATCGATACCTCTCCTCAGTTCCGCACTCCGTGAAGAATGGGCTGCCATTCCCCAAGAAACCTTCCAGTACGCTGTCATCAAGGCTAAGGGTGGGCCAACACCATATTGACTTCCAGCATTACCGATGGAGGGCGCCATGAACTTGTACGTCATTTTCAGCCAGGTGTCCGGATACTTTTGATTACGTAGTGTAGATGCAGCTGATAGGTCAGGAGGAGCGTACTTGGCCGTGTGCTGCCATTTATTTTACCGAGCACTTAAAAGACGTTAAAAATATCGTCAATGAATTGGATGAAACAAAAGCTGCCTGCATTGCCAAGGCTAAGAAATCACTCGAGTGCCACACTCTTGCCGCTTCCCTTGCATACATTAAGACACATTTTTGTTTTATACCAGAACCTACAACTTTGCCACTGAAAGATGCTCTAGATATCATTGGCAATGTTTCCAGTAGGGAAATACCTGGACCAGTGGGAGTTGCATATTCTTCGAAGTTGCAGAAGATTCTTCAACGAAATTCTGCTCTTGAAGATATGAAAATCATCAATACAATATTGCAGGGGAGAAAAGTATACAGGAGAACTACCCCTAATACCTGCTGCACTGGCATTCATGTTCTACGCTCCAATGACGTCATGTTGCATTGAAAGATTCTTTTCTTCATAGAAGAACATGTTACGTGATAATAGGAAATCGTATTTGAGTTTGTATGTATGTACTGCAATGCCAAAAAATAAACCTTACACCTAAGTACCAAAAAAGCAAAATTGTTCATACCTGCATTAATCCACGAAGCAAAACATAAAAACAAACTATTTTAATCAAGAAAAACGTATATTAAGCAGATAAGAAACCTAAAATGAAGGTTTATTCCATCTAAAAATCCGGACCCTATTTATAACAGAGAAAAAGGTGAATTTGTAAAGAGAAGAATCATAACAATGGTCAGTTTGAGTCCTTAGTTTGTTCCCACTGTTTATTAGTTTCTCTACCACGTACATGGAGAAGAGATTGTATTCCACTAAAAAATTCGATACCTTGATTTCACCGGAAATACATGTTTTGAGACCCCCGAATCCAAAAAAAGAAATTTTAGAAACTTATCCGTATGTGCCTGTGAACACCATAACCTAAAACTGAAAAGTCTGATAAATACCAAAGATGCAACACTAAAATTTTCAAGAAAATCCCCCACCAAACCACAATTTACATGGAGCAATTTCAGAAATTTTTTATTTTCTCAAAAATGGCCAAACTGTTTTGATTAAACTACCATATACTAAAGATATTTACATGAAAAATAAAATGCATATCATGAATTTTCTGGAAATAGCCTTTGACGTCCACTTAATTCGGAAGTAATTTTGTATAAACTTGTATATCTTGTAAACTTTAAGCGATAGATTAAAATATGTTTTTTGTGGCATAAGCCGTTTCTGAGATATCCGTTATTAAAGGCTCGAATTGTTAAATCTTGTATTATTTTAAAGTACCGTGGATTTTCAATTGTTTCTCGCGATTGCATGGAAACATTATGGAAAGTTCTTAAACATTTGAGCATCGCTGTTCTCTTTATATTAACAACGAAATGTGTAATGTAGCTATTTTTATAAAGGTTTATTTGGATTAAAATGTGGTGGATAGAAAAATAACTTTAGTAAGAATAGTTTGTATACTCATTAATAAAGATAGAAGGTAGAGAAGGTAATTTTTTTAATGTCCTGGACATACAAAGATATAAAGGATAGTTTGGTGTCGGAGAATTTTTATGAAAGTCACCGTGTCGCATCTTTGGAAGATACTATCAAATTTGGTATTGAACACATTTCATTTTTGAGTTGTGTTGTGCATATACCCACGGGCCTTTTTCTAATTTTTTGGATTCAGGGGAATTTCAAAGCTTGCATTTCTGGTGAAATCTCTACCGAATTTTTGGGTGGAATACAATAATTCCCCTACTCACTATAGCTAAGTATTAGAGAAAATAAAAAGAGCATATCTGAGATACGAACTAAAGGACTATTGTGTTGATTTCCGTCTCAGCGTGGCTGTAAACCCTGCGATCTCCTAAATGTAAATTCGTGCATATAATATGAATGCAGTAGACATGCATTGCGAAAGAGGCAATGTTTTGTACAGCAGCTGAGTTGGCGGAACAAGTGACGGCCAGGTTGCGTTGTTTGGAGTGAATGACCGGCCCTGCTCTCACACAACACATGTACAAAAACCCACACTTCAACTTGAGCAAGGAAATCCGTTTCTGCGGTGACTTGCTGCCAAATTGCCTCATCTAGTTCCGGTCTCCAATTTACGATTGATTTATTTCTCTATGTTTTACAGGGCGTATAGAATAACAAACGTTTAGAGAGTTGATTAAAAACCATTAATAAAAAGCGCATCTTTCAGACGAAATGCGCTGGGGAGTGAAGAAGTTATTGTCTTTACGTATGGAAATCCAATTTGAAGTAAGAGTTGTACTGTAGTTCAACTGTTGGGGAGCTCCCCAACAGAACTTGAAGTAGTTGCAACCGCACCTATGGTACCCGGTAGCCTTCGTCAAAAATTTAAGATATTAACTTTGTAATTTGACTGTTTCTTTAAATATGACATATTTATGTTTGCCTCGGCTGCGTCAGTATTATTGTTAGAGACATGGATGTCTTAGCAGGGAGTAGTGCGGCTAAGAATGTAGCCTTAACACAGATTATAATTTTTACTTCACTACATTTATTAATCCTTGACACAATTTAAATAACCCTTCACTGATATAGAGAGATGTGAGATTCTTTTATTAATTACTTGCACTTTTTAACACGTAAACTATTTTTGTCTCGTACTGAATACGTATTAAACTTCTCGAGGACGCATCTCGCGTCCGGTTAGGAACACTGTCTACAAGCAACGCGTCCAGTTATGAACGCTGTCTACAAGCAATTGACTTGATTTCTACCGCCTAAATTTGTAAATTTCTGTATTTCAAGTCTCTGATTTGCTATTCCTAATCCAATAGAATACTTTCATTTAACTTAAGCTTTTTTCTGGTTGTTGATTGGCTATTTTATAAACTGTCACAAAAATTACATTATTGCTTCCAAGAATAACAAGTATCATTAAACTTTCAAATTCATTATTGCCTCAAGGTTACCTCATTGTTAGCAACTTTTGACCAATTTCTCACAGCTCCTACATTATTAAATTACGCAATACATTTACATAACATTATTGAACATGTATATAATAATATAAATATATACAATGACTGTAATATACACTTTTTATATATTGTTTCATACACATATTGCTTTAAGGCGGGCTGTTATTAAATTTATATGTTATATAATTAGACTGGAATCATTTAAGTGTTAAAAATACTGCCTCAGGATTTAGGTTGCTTGAAGAGCTTTGAAAGACGCAACATATATCTCGGAAATGGCTAATGCTACAGAAAAACTTACTTAAAATATATTGAGGATTTTGAGATCTACATTTCTTGTAGATCACGTTCTTGTCTACCTCTTGTGATTTACTAGTTGCACAAAATAATAGAAAACTCCTTCCAAATAAAGAGGACTTAAAACTACTCCCAGAAAATTAAAAATATACATTTTATTTGTAATATAAATATCTTAAACAAATTGTATTTTAATAATAATCCTTACAATGATTTTAGAGCAAACCTAAGAGTTCGAAAAAAATTTCCATGTATAAAGCAGTTGGAGTGGAGGATTTTCTTGAAAACGTTCGTGTGACATATTTGAAAGTTGCTGTACGTTCGGGATTTATCGGATATTTTATTTTGGCCTATGCTGTTTACACACATCGCGCGCGGGCCAAGGATTTCTTTTTTTATTTATTCATGTATTTCCAGTGAAACCTCGAATTCAAATTTTGGGTGAAATGCAATGCCTTCTCCATTTACTCAGTACGTGGCAGAGAAAGTAGATGTCCTCAGGTTCCCTTGACCATCCTGTATTAGCAAGAAATGCTACTAAACATGCCCGTACCCTGAAACAAATTTCGAGGGCGTCCAATAAGTAAATTTTCCCAATTTTATAAAAAAACATTACACACAATTGACCATGTTGAATTAATGTTATTTATATTGTACAATCCTTCTGTTACTTTTCTACATAGGCAACATGTTTTTCCAAGCATTTTTGGGGACGTGACACAAGTTTTTCCAAGCCAGTGTTGTATCAGGTCGGGTCCTATGCTCGCAACCAGCTGTTCACTGATTTGACTTCATCATCGGTGTTAAAAGTGCTTACCTTTGAGTTGGAGGAACATGTGAAAATCACTTGGGGACAAGCTCCGGTGAATACGGAGGATGCGAGAAAACTTCCAAGTTGAATCTTGACCCAGGCGGAGCTCAGAAGAAAATACACAATCCACATAGCAACCAGCTCTTAAAATATTTGACTATCGCTTAAAGCCTACCATATTCCCCTTGCATCTACAAGAAAATTAGCAGTAAGATTTACATCTCGATTACTCGATTAACATGAAGCATATGGAGAATAAGCGTTTGTAAAAATAGTTTGTACAAGAGTAGAGAAATTCATGTGAGTGTAACACATCAGATTTTTTAATATGCGAAAACAAAACAATGTCAGAATACTCTTCTATCCCAAGGCATCCAAGTACAGAAAGCTAAGGTTCGAACGCGTTTGAATTTAGTTGGTTTAGTGCTGTAGTGCAGAAAACACGCGTTCTATTTCGGAGCGATTCTTGTTTTTGTGTATATTACAAACAGAATGAATGGAAGGCACATGTGGGAGCTTTGAGTTTGTAGGCTGAAGAATACTGAGGGCCTTGTTTTGGTGTCGGGCGCGTCATCTGCTGCTAGTTACTCGCTGGCACGTGACCCGAGATTGTTTCCATCGCCATCTGCACATAATGACGTCACACTGCGCTTACGTATCACTACTGCTTAAATGTTTCTCTGAAAAGCTGAATCGGCGATACTTTTCAGGTTGGCAACTTTTAAATGTAAATGCATCATACCAGCATCTCAGAATTTACGTACATCTAAAAATTTAGTAATACCAAAGTAACGCTGAAGATGATGATAATATTAGTATTTTTCCTTTCTGTACTACCTATAGGGAAGTATTATGTTCCACATAAAAATTCCATGTAGAAATTTCCCCTAAAATATATATTTTGAACTCAAAAAATCATTACAAGAAAAAGGTCCGCGTGTGTGTATCTGTGAAGATAACTCAGAAACAAAAAGTTGGTTAAATACCAAACTTGGTATTTAAGTTTAATAGCTTCCGCGGTTGTTGTTTCAAACAAATGACTATGGTAGAAAGTACCACCCTTATAAAGCTTAAGTTTGAAGTTTGACGATGCTACGTTGTTTAGTAATTGTTTGGCAGCCATTAATAGTGAACTCTCTCAGCGAATTGTAAACATGGATAAAACTGGCCATCGTTATGTGATACAATACTTTCATTTGAAAGGTCTTAATCCAACTAATATTAAAGCTGATCTAGATTCTACTCTGGGGAAGTCTGCTCCTTCGTTTACAACAGTAAAATATTGGGTGGCAGAGTTTAAGTGAGGCTGTAAGAGCTGTCAAGATGAACATCGCAGTGGTCGACCAAATGAGGTGACCACGCCAGTAATTGGGAAGAAAATCCACAAAATGGTACTGCATGACCGTCGAATGAAAGAGCGCCAGCTAGTAGATATCGTAGGCATTTCAAAAAGTGCTGTACATCGCACACTAACTGAAAATTTAGACTTGAGAAGCTGTGCACAAGATGGGTGCCACGTTTACTCACAACGGAACAAAAGCAGCGTCGTGAGGATGTTTCAGTCCAGTGTTTAGCGATGTTTCGCTGCAATAAAGCCGAGCTTTTTCGTCGATTCATAACCATGGATGAAACATGGGTCCATAACTTCACACCTGAGACGAAGGAACAGTCAAAACAGTGGATTGAAAGGGGAGAATCGGTTCCAAAAAAAGCGAAGACAGTTCCATCTGCAGGCAGTTTTTTTGGGATGCGCGTGGGATAATTTTCATTGATTATCTTCAAAAAGGGAAAGCAATCAATGGCGAGTATTATGCAAACTTGCTACATCGTTTGAATGAAGAAATAAAGCAGAAACGGCCGCATTTATCGCCATGGCCAAAAACAATGAGTTAGAGTTCGAATTGCTTGCTCATGCACCCTATTCTCCAGACTTGGCCTCCTCAGATTATTTTCTATTTGCAAAATTGAAGGAAATAGCTTGGTGCTAAAAGATTTACCAATAGTGAAGAGCTGGAGTCGGCAGTTGAAGGCTATTTTGCAGAACTCGACGGTTCTCACTATAAACAGGGTATCGAAACTATTAAACTTCATTGGGAAAAGTGTATCGAGCTGAAAGCAGACTACGTAGAGAAATAAAGATGTTTTTTCCCAACATTTTTGTTTTTTCTTTGTTAGGTTGGGTACTTCTGGGACAGCCCTCATACTTTCTTTGATCTGAATCATTATTCTTCTATTTTTGACCTGAATAATCGAAAAAATGGCGGCTGATACGAATATGAATGAAATTCTGGAAGCTGCCACAAGGGTAACATTAGAATTGCTACAATAAATAAATAAATAAATCTAGAAAACACTATGATATAGCCTATAATCGCTTCTTTGGATGTGTAAGGTAAGCACTGCTAGTGAATCAACAAAACTTCTACAGATGGACCATCATAAGAAGGGGAGCCAGAGGAATCTGTTACTTAAACATTTTCTAGGGTCCTCGTCATGTTTATGCTCGCAAGTATCATTTAAAGTACACACTGTTGTCAGATAACTCACCCATGGTTAAAACTCCAACGATCGTGCAAAAATAACAACATATTTATTTTGTTTGAACAACGCGTGTTCAAACCCGGCCCAGATCGATGGTATTTAAGAGGGCGGATAGAAAAGTAACGCACAATAATTTGTTTTACAAAAAAAGTTTAATAGTTAAAACAACAAAAACAATCGCAAATGAACTTGCACCTCTTGCCTACTTTTCGACATAGTCACCAAGTTTCTCAACACATTTCTCCCATCGTGGTACCAGTTTCAATGTGCCCTGTTCGTAGAAGTCCATTTACTTGAAGTATAGCCATCTGCGACTGCTGATTTCACTCCGCATCTGTCGCAAAGCGTTGGCCAGTCAGGAATTTCTTCATGAGACAAACAGATAAAAGTCCAACGGTGCAAGATCCGGACTGTATGGTGGATGCACCGCCCAACCAAATTTGGTGATTTTCTGGCGAACAGCAGCAGCAATGTAGGGACGAGCATTGTCATGATTTTTGACATCAGCATTCATGTTGTGGCGTTTGTCGCAAAGGGCACGACGCAACTTCACAAAGTTTTCATGTAGGCTGCAGCATTCACAGTGGTCCCGTGTTCAGCAAAGCCCACAGTACACCACCATGCATATCCCAGGACACCGTCACAAGCACTTTCCTAGAAGACTGTCACTTAGAATGTTTTCTCCACGGGGAACCAGCATGTTTCCACTCCATACTTGCCTGCTTGGTTTCGGGCGTGTAGTGGTATGCCCACGACTCATCACCAGTGACGATTCCTTTCAGAAAGTCATGCCCTTCTGCGGTGTACCGCGTTAGATGATACAAGCTCGTCATCATTCGCTGGCTCTTGTGGTTGTCTGTCAGGTTCTTAGGTACCCAGCGAGCACTAATTTTACGAAATTTCAACGTTTCATGAACAATATCGTAGTAAATGTTGAATTGTTACAATAAGGTTCGCAGTTGCACATGCAGATCGTTCGAAATTGCCGCCTCAATGCTTCTGACATTCTGCGGGGTTGCAGCTGTACCGGACTCCCGGAGCGTGGCGAATCACTAAGGTTAAAAGGCCCTCTAGGAAGAATGCACACCACCTACAGACATTGCTGTGGTCCATACAATCATCCGCATACACGCCACGCATGTCCCTGTGAATGCCACTCGGTTTATTCCTTTTGGCCCACAAATATCGAACCACACCTCTATGCTCTTCACACGTGGACGACAGTAACATGCGCGCCATATTTTTTGCGTAGTTCACGTTTCTCTCGCTAGAGCTGTACATGAAACAAAAAACACCCTGTGTAGTGAAAACTTCAAACTATATCTGTGTGGAATTTCAACATTTCAGCTGCAATACCAAGGCAGAAAAACGTATTGTGCGTTAGTTTTCGTTGCCTCGTAAGTGTGCTTAAAAGCTACAGCTCCATGTCAGTAGATTTACTGCATATAAAAAGAACTTCTGCGGGACGAAATTCTGGCACACCAGCAATTAATAGCGTCGTTAACAAACAAAATATTTTTTTAAAATTTTTTTTGTAATGCGTGTTATCAGCGATAGTCAAATAATGCGTAAACCTATCACAGCAGTTACATTCGAGTATTACACCTGGCAGCATAGGTGATTCAGATGCGTTCGCACACACACACACGCTAATTTTGTAGTAAACAAATCGAACGACATGAACAGATAAACCGTTCTAGTCCCCTCTCGCCTTCTTCTGGTGGTCCAACAGTACATTCTCGCTCTAGGTGTCATTTCTCTTAGTTGTGTATAGGCCTGGAATTAATATATAGGGTCTTTCAACAAGAGTGTCCTATTTTTAACATGTGATAGCTGCCGTTGTTATTGAGTTACAGTAGTCATTTTTTCATGTGATTACAGTTGTCATTGACAAATAGCCATGGAACGTTACAGCATTCAGCAACGCGTAGAAATTGTGGACATTTATTATAAAATGGATCATCTGTTTGCCAAACCTTCCGTGTATTGCTTGAAGTTTACGGTGTGCATAATGGTTCCTGCGAGAGAACAATTCGGCGTTTGAGGATAGATTTGAAAGAAGTTCTGTCAGCAATCAAAGAACTCCTGTACGTAATCGACGAAAGCGCTCAAACGAAAACATAAGCGCCGTTCGTGAGAGTGTACGCGAGAACGGAAACAAATCAATTGTTCATCGAGTGCAAGAATTGAGGGCTTTCGCCGACTACAACTTGCCGAATTCTGCATCTGGACTTGAAGTTTCACGTTTACAAAATGGTGTTAACTCAAGAACTAAAGCCCAACGACCATAGGTTGTGCCGTGTATTCGCTGACTGGGCTATGGAGCAATTGGAAGCTGATCCGGATTTTTGTCGAAAAATCGTCTTCAGCGACGAAGCCCACTTTTGGATGGATGGTTGTGTTAACAAACAAAATTGTCGCTATTGGAGCAATCACAATCCAATGCAGATTCAAGAACGACCACCCAAAAGGTTACTGTGTGGTGTGGATTTTGGTACGGTGGAAACATTTTTTCCAAGATGAAGATGGAGAAGCTCTGTCAATGGAGAAAGATACCAGGCTCTTATAAGGGACTATTTTTGGCCTCAATTGGATGGTATGGATCTCAGAAACATTTGGTTCCAGCAAGATGGTGCCACATGTCATACTGCTCTCGCAACAATCGATCTTTTGAAGGAGAAGTTCAGAGGTTTCATCATTTCCCATGGTGGTGATGTTAACTGGCCCACGAGGCCATGTGATTTAACGCCGTTGGATTACTTCTTGTGGGGTTATGTTAAATCTCGAGTTTATGTCAACAAGCCAGAAACACTAAATGATCTTATGAATAACATCACGCGTGTTATTCGTGAAGTTGGACATAAACTGATGTTCTCTTCCCCACGTAATGACATTATGTTCCAAAAGGAATAAACCTCTATCATTTATAGAACGCGGTTTATTTAAGTTCAAAGATAGGACACTTGTTGAAATACCCTATAGTATTATTTTATTGTTATGTTGCAAATTAGGCTTGTCTAAAATACATTTTTGTACATGTTTAACATGACCACGATGTAGATACACAAAAAAGAAACTTTTCTAAGAATGGTTAGTAGAAGCGTGTGTAGAGAAAGTCATATGAATGTAGGGCATCAGGCGTTTTACAAACATTTCAAAGTTCTGTCTTCAAGTGACAATTTATTGCCACATACTACCTGCTTGAGTAAATGAGATGTGCGTTTGTTTCGAAAACTTCTCTGCAATTGTTTATGTCTTTCCGCGTCCGGAACAGCTAGTTTTAGGTAAACAGTTTGAAACGCACGGTCGCATTTTGTTTCCTGTCTCGACGCCACTCCACGGCTTCTTGAGTGACGTACAACAACAGTGACGGCAATAAAAGTCAATCTGTACTTTGCAGAAGTCCGATAAACGTCAGAATGGAAAGCGATGGTGGGGAAACAAAGGAGGACGGAGGAACAATCGATTGTGCTTCTCGAGTCGTTATAGTGAGGAGGAGGAGAAGACAGAGTCGTCTTTCTTGAACAGAAGAGGTACAGCAGAATAAATACACAGAGATGACCATCAATAGTTCACCATGTTAACTGGTGACGCCCTTGACGCAGCTTTACCTGGAATTATAAATACGTATTCTGTGAGAAAAATTACAAAGTTATTTTCGTACTTGAAAGTTAGGGTAACAGTTCCATATCTACCTTATACACAGATTCTAAAAAATAATGATTTAAGGAAGAAAATGCACATAACAGTGACTTTAAGAGGGGGTGTAAACCACCCACCCTCCCTTTTTATGACACTTTGGGCCGGTTTCACCAACCGATGTTAACTAGTTGTTCAAAGTTATACATAAGGTTAAAACTTAGCTTTTACAGCAAATTGTTAGCTAACATGTTTTTAATGTCAAAGATAACTGCGAACGCTAGCTTTCGAGAAGGCGGTGGCCGAACTACACTGCTTCTGAACGTACTCCGATGCACTTTTGTCTACGTATTGCCGCGCTCTTTGTGTCAGTAGCCCACAACTATTTACATTCATGGCAATTGCCCTGTGATGTTCGCGGTTGTTTGAGGTTAGACTCATGATGTCAACTGAAATAAATGCTTCACCGTTTAAAACGGGTTAATTAACATCTGGTTAATAAGTATAGACGTATTATCAAGCGCGAAAAATCTGACGTTCTTACATTAAAGGATAAGATTGCAGCCTGGAACAAAATCCACATGTAATTTAATTGGAGCGAACGCGTTTCCCTTAAATCCTGTAAGCAACTACGACAATTTTATGCTAACAAAGTGCAGCACCAGAAACGTTAGCTGCGAAGAGCGTTTAAGACGGTTTAAAACTGGTGGTGGACACTGCATTGAAACTAAAGTGGACGAAAGTGTGTTACCGCTGATTAATCAAGCAGACCCGAAAAATACTGTTTGCTTCTTGAATCAATTGCTTTGGAAATCTTCCGGATAAACCCACAAACGGTAGCTTTGGAAATTCCAACATTATCACAAGTAAATGAAAAATGTTAGTAGCGCAAAATCTAAGTACCTAATTAACACTAGCATAGGAGAAAGAGGCATGCTTCTGTTGGTAGTATTCTAACCTCTCGTATTTCCCATAAAACCATGTTTATGTCCTCTTGGGCAGTCTATATTGCTTTAAAAATTCCTCTTTTTTAAGGGTTTCAAATTTATTATGACGTACGAATACACTTCTGTTAGGAATGGCATTCAAAAATGCCAATTGTAGCAAACTCGCAACAACAGCTTGGTTTGTGGCAGCCATTTTCCAATTTGTTAAACACCTTAACACAGGGGTACGGGGATGTTAACTTAACACCGACTTTAACAGATTGTTAAAGTTAACAATTTTTTATGAAACAGAATTTGTGTTAACTTCAGTGTTAAATCAGTTTAACAATGTGTAACTTTTAGCATCTGTTGGTGAAACCGGCCCTTTATGTTTCAACAGAGTATTCCATTTTGTAATCCGCTAAAATAGCGATGTTTTTACCTTTTCTAACCACTCTAAGAATTCTTCTGTATGCATTAAGCTTAAGATTTAGGCGAGAGTCCAAAATTCACTCTTACCTCCTTAACTATGCAGTTTCTGCCGTTATTTGAAACCGATGCATATATACACACTAACTTAAACCTAACCTCGGGTAAATCTCGAAACTAGAGGACCCTCGTTTCACTGCGGCTCGCTACACCCTGACGGCATCCGCTCGCCCCATACTTGTTTCTTCCTTTCTATTTTTATTTCTTTTTTATTTATAACACTTGAATATTATCATTAACAGCTCATTTTGATCTCTCTGTTTTTTCGCTAATGTTAGCGGCTCTTCAGAATAAACTACATAGCCAAATGTTAACTAGTCAAGGTAGACATGGAACAAAGCCCAAAGTTGGTATGTAGTAATAACAGTAGGCAAACGAATTCAAAAAAGGTTAAATTTTGTATATATAAAGGGTTGATCAAAAAGAAGGTACATATTTTAAATATTCATTTTTAATGAATGACAATAGATAACGACACATCATTGAATAGAGGAAACTTCAAAGTTTTAAGCCCCACCTATTAGTTCCATTCATTGCCTAAAGCGGCGCTGTTTTTGTTTACGAGAAAATGGCGACGCCACAGGAAAAGACTTTGTGTGCTGCATTATGTAAAGAGTGAATCCATTGTTTCATTTCAACGTTTATTTCGTTGTAAGTTCAATAACGAGCCGCCTTGTAATACAAAATTTACAATTGTTGCAATAAATTTGCAGAAGATGGTATGCAAACGGAAAAACACTGGTGTTCATTTTGAACGCGTACAATAAAATTTTGTCGCCATCTATTGTCGTTCATTAGAAATATTTAAAGTCTGTTCCTTGTTTTTTAATAAGCCTGTAATTTTAGTGCCCTGTTGTTTTAAATAGAACATTGTTTTAAAAATACGAGTTTGTCAAAGGTATGGAGAGTGAAGATCACATTTTCATTAAACTGTGACAAATAGTTTAACATATTCACATTGAAGGCAATGACCTAGCGAAAACTAAGACCACATTCAAAGTGAAAATTAGACTAAACATAACGCACACTTAAAAGCTAGGTGATACCTATATTGTGATGGCACCATTCACAATGAATCACGTAAACATAAAAATAAACAGAATCAAACGAACAGAAGCTTGCAAGGTCCAAGTTTTCAAGTTTATGCCCAAATCAGATATAAGAAACTAGCCAATCAGAGAGCGATTCCTATCACGTGATTCTTCTATCTACCAATATATTTTCCTTCGCCATGTTTGACTCGCTAAGTGACTTTGTGCAAGATCACTGGCATATCTACAGGGTGGACCAAAGAAACGGGCGAATTTTTGAGGAACTGTTAGATACAAAAATACAAAGCAAACAAGTTAGCATTTGATTTGTATACCTATATCCATTCCAAACCAGAGTGCCTTTCACTGAAAACAAACTCTTTGTATCATCCGCGAGAAAGTAGTTCGCAAACCCCGCCCCTAATGGCTGCTTGTTCCCCTCCCACGTGCTTGTTGAACACTATTTAATCTATAAAAAGGCGCCCTGCGTGACAATCATAGTTCAAAATGCAACCTGAGGTAACAATATATTTTATAAGTATGCGGCAATGAACAGTTTACTTACGTTAATTACAATCCTTGGGCAAAAGTGCAACACCCAAATCCGAATCCTCCTAAGATGACTCAGCTGCCATATCAGTATCAGAACTACTCTCCAAAATAATGAAAAACTTATCCACAATTCCACAGCACTGTCGCACTTAAGTGTCGGGTATTTTTGTAATAGTGAGTTGAATATATGAAGTATTGTTTGTTTTTAGCCACTTTTTAACTGTTTCCCGCTTCTGTGTTTGAACAGTTTATTCGCAGTACACGCACCTTCCTCTGCCATGTAAACTCAAATACCAACTGACTAAATCACAAGATTTGACCTGAGCTGAGCTGTGTGTTAGTGTATTATGAATGACTGTTCGCTTATCATATATCCTGTGTTACGCAAAGTGTTTATTCCGTACTCAGATAGCACGTCTGGGAATTCGTTGCTGCATTTCTTGTGTATGTAAGATAGCGGCAGTCGTTTATATGGTTGGTATTAACAACCAAGGTGCTCTCGGCGTTAGCGCAATAGCAGGCGATAATCATATTTTGTAATCTCTTAACAGCTAGTATATATCCATTACCTTTAACGATGAGTTCTTATGATAACAGCAATAAAATGTGCAGTTCTATACCTTTCCTGCTCTAATATTTCATAATACAATACATGTATTAAGGAACTACTTACGTTGGCGTAAGAGTATATTCTTGGGTTCGTGACAAGCCGAAGCACGTGCTTCTGTTTACATCAGAGGGAACTCTGGTTTGGAATGGACCATAGTATTCAGGTTTTGAAAACTATTTCCTCAGATGGCCTCCATCTCTGCACACACTCCTCGTATCTCGATTGTAAATTACCCATCATACGGTGCAACATTTCGACGGGAATTTGAAACTCTTCACGACGAATTTTTTGTTCGAGTCCATCGACATCTTGTGGTGAAGGATGGCGAAGAATTTGCTTTTCAAGTATCCCCCACAAGAAGAAATCGCATGGTTTAAATCCGAGATCTTACTGTCCATGGAATATTCCCGTACTTGGAGATGAAATAATTGGGAAACAAACTCTGAAACGTCCGAAGAAACCTGAACAATATGGCTGGTCGCTCTCCTGCTGTTGTCCCTACTGATCGATGGATGCTCGGCAATCTGAAGCGTCAGAAAGTTATCGATCATTGCGGAATAACGCTGGGCATTTATTGTTAGACAATTCCCGTTCTCATCTTCATGAAAGAAAGGATCAATGATTGCAAATGTCCTCCGTGGTGTAGTGGTTACTATGCTAGCTTCTTGTTCCCGAAGTCGCGGGTTCAAACCCGGAGGAGGGCGATGGATTTTTTCGAGCGTAAAAATCCTTAGCGTGGATTTCTTCGGAAGGGATGTAAAGCTGGTGGTTGTATCGTAGATTTACGGCACGTTAAAGAACCTCAATCCTGATAAAGAGGCCTCTCAACAAAATTACCGGTCTTTCACGCCCAATATAGAATGGGACGCTAAGGACCACAACAGCTAAAGAGCGTCCATAGCGTCCTCAATTTTAATGATTGCAAATGTTGACATGGCACAGCATACATTGACCTTGGCACTGTAAAGTTTGTTGGTGTAGCTCTTGGGGATTAGTTGGTGAACAGTATCGGAAATTATGTTTGTTTACATAACCCGATAGATGAGAATTAGCTTCATCATTAAGTTATGGACGATGTTTTCATTATCATTTGTAAGTTCAAGTAATCTCTGGCGAAAGGTCATACCACTTTGTCACCTTCTGTTAGTGCCTGAACCATTTGGATTTTTAAGGACGGAACTTGAGATTCTTAGGCAGGATTCTGCAAACAGTGGAACGTATCAAGGGACACAGAGTGGCGTCGTTCTGAACGTTAAGGACTGCGCTTGGATGCGGTCCTTAAAGCAACGATATTCTCCTGTGTTCGTTCATGTCTTATTTTCCCGGAGGATTTTTGTTTAAAGAGAGCTCGTCTCTTCAAAAGTTTTAAACCGTGTTTTGATAGCATGAGCAGAAGGCACCAGATCATTACGGTGATATCGTAAGGCTGCCGAAACGAGCGCTGTGCAGCGACAAAACTTATAATAAACCTTAATTGTAAACGCACCAGTCCACTTCCCTGTCATTATTAAATACTTGACAATCCGATAACATTGTAAACAGTCGAATCGACATGACGGTATCGGAAATAATCGACAGTTAAAATAACCCGTTTCTTTGGTCTATCATTTTTTAAAAGTAGCAACAAAGCAAATTGTAATGGTAGACGATGCTTTTTTGTGAGTTTAACGTATTTAACCGAATGACTGGCACTTGTTCATTTTGATACATATACAAAATATCTTCTGTTGTGTATATTATCATTGGTCGTTTCGCAGATCGCCATACTAGTTCAACTGTTTAATACTCTCTTGCGATTGGTTGCTGCTTATGTTTTCATTTGTCGATGTGAACGGCTGCATATCGTGTTAAGTTTATGTCGTTATGTTAATGATTGCTTTTCATTGTGAAAACAGTCACGCAACGCAAGGAAATGCAAACTCAGACTTTATGCTTGGTTTGCGTGCATAGAGAAAGAATTCAGCATTTCTTTCTGCATGCATTCCCAACTTCTGAACAACACACGATCGCATTGCGAGATTTTACAACATTTATTGTGCAATCACGGTGCTGTTAACATTTGATCATGCCACGCCATTTCAAATGCTGACGGCAGACGCCGATCTTTTGTTTGTATGGTACAACACTTTTATCTATAAAGACTAGAGAATTTTCATGTTGGATATTATTGGTTGCGTTGCTCAATTTGAAACTTGAGGTAACCCCAGAAGATTTCTGCATGCAATTTACGGGTCTAGAAACCAGTGCTAGCTTCTTGCGTTACGTCTACGGCTACATTGTGAATGGTGTTACCTCACGTTTGCGCTTATGCTGCGTTATGTTAGCGTTACGTCTTCATTGTAAATGGGGCCTACAACCGTATAGAGGCAAATTCATGCATTTGAAGTCATTAATTTTCTTAATCTTTTAGAATGCTTTGTTTGATTGTTGATCACTGTATAAAATGCCTTTCGTAAACGGTGTATGGAATTTAAAGCTAATTATTACTAATAATATTTTGTTTGTTTCAACTCTTCCCGTATAGTCTCTTACGACCTTCGGGAAAACCTCATTCCAGCAAGCGATGGCTGGACCCATGTATTAGCTGAAGGCACTCTACGGTTGTGTCCATTACGTCTAGGATGATAATGAGATGACCTAGAGCTTTTACCGTGGACTGCAAACCACGAATTAGTCAACGGGGAAGGCTTGGATAGAGCCTCCACAGAGCGGGGAATCGAACCACGAACCCTAGCATGGTAGTCGTGGACGAAACCACTGAGATTCCGTGCCTCAATGCAAAACAAATCAAAGTAACAATAATAATAATAATAATAATAATAATAATGTGTATCTAATTACCAATAATATTAGATTATCTCATAAGTAATGTCGGTATTTAAGTTTGGTGTTTTATAAGATAGAATTGTTTTCTTTGGTTCGTCAATGCTATTTACAGGATGTCATGGCTAGTATTGCGTATATTGCGAGAATGTGTCAGTCGTCACTTGTTAATACACAATCACAAAATGGAAGTTACAAAGTTTGAGATTAGAGTCCCTCTAAAGCACTACTGGAAATAAGATTATAAAGCTGCTGCCGCGGCTGGAAAAATATGCGAAGTGGAAGGAGGTATCATTACTGAGCGTGTGGCATAATGATAGTTCCAACGTTTCAACACTGGAGAAGAAATCATTAAACATCTACCACAATCTGGAAGACCTAAATTATGGGTTATTGAGAATACATGCAGAGTTTTGGAAGAAAATCCGCAAAAAAAAAGTTCTTGTAGGCTGCCAGAAGAACTTGGTCCATCAAAAGATACCACACATCGCCAGATTAAGAAACTTGGTAAATCAAACAGAAGCTGTAGATCTGTACCTCATGAATTGACACCTCAACAGGCTCAAAGTAGAGTGGATATCTGTCATCAGCTTATAACTAATCCTGTGGATGATAGATTTATCAGGAGAATTGTGAACTCTGACGCCTCGAAACAGTGGCTCAATCCCCGCCAACCTACCAAAAGTCATCGTTAAAAAAAATCTGTTCGGCCCCAAAGTAATGTGTAAAGGAATGATTCACTGGGAGTTTGTTCCAAACGGGCGTGCAGTCAATGCGGATCTTTATTCTCAATAACTGGGACGAGTTTATGAAACTTTGATACGGAGATACCCAGCATTAGTTAACCAAAATAGAGTTCTCTTGCAGCAGGACAATGCAACATCCCAATCTGTATGAACAACCATGATGAACAATTCAGGAATTGGAAGGGCTCGAACTGCTACCACACCCAACATGCAGCCCTGATCTTGCGTCTGTTTCGATCCATGGTCATTTCTTGCGTGAAAGAAATGTCGAAAACTTTGAAACTGTAGAAGTGGGTCTCGTCGAATTCTTCGCATCAAATACCCAGAGACTGGTACCGTCGCGGGATACACCTCGCTGAAAGATGGCTAAAGGCCATAGAATCTGATGGTCTCTACTTTGAAGAGTAGTTTAATTTCTTGTTAGAAAACGTTCCAAATGCTTAAAACCAGCACTACTTATGAGACACCATCTATAATACCACTCAATAACACAATCGTAAACGAGTAAAACTGTTGAATTAATTTGCCTGATAGAGGCTAAACTATGAAGCCCGGGACTTAAAATACTTACTACAAGTCGCTATTGGGGTATGTCATCTCAATACAATTTGAGATCTCCTTGTGGTTTACCGGAAACATGCGAGTCAGCTGGAGAATTTAATGTCCTACCGGCATGTTGCCAATGGTTGCTCAGTGATTAGAGTAACCGGGAATCCGAGTATGGCATTGCATTTTTCAGACCTCTGATTCTACCTTTCCGAGTAAAATTGTTGATGAACAATTGTTCCAAGGGTAAAACGGCAGCATATAAATAGAGGGGAAAAAATCCTCAGCTGAGTTTGAGCCAACTAGCATTCGAATTATGACTTACAGCATAATACAGAGTGCGCCAAAAGACTCCGAACCGCCTGCGCAGTGTTTTTCCTGTCCGCGTCTGCCGCTATCATAGAAAGACGCGGATAAAACCACACAACATTTTTAAAACTACTTTTAAACGCTTTACTTACCAATTTTACGAAAGGAGATGCTGAAACTGGCCACCGTCGTTGTCCATACGTATTTTGCACCTCTTTAGGAAACTATCCATCACTCGCCGTAGTTCACGCTGAGAAATTTCCTGGCGGATATTTTGTTTTAATTCTTCCAGGGTGTGTAGGTTTGTCTCATACACTTTGTTTTGTTACCCCGGAAGGGTATTTTATGAACAATATTACCGGCTGCGCGGTGTTTTTCCACTGGGAGTGTGGAAATATAAAAGCATGATAACGTACTGTTGCTATAAACAAAGTCACGCTGTTGTGTTTTGCTGTGCAGTGTGAAGTGCGGTTTTGAGTTGACGGTGATGTGATGTAGTTCAGTTATTACGAGTTATTTATTATTTTGTCCTTACTTAGTCACAAAGTATATGATGGCTCAGTATATGTTTTCTACTGCACAGCGTGTATTCATTTAGGATTCGTATGTGTTAACTCGGTCAGCTCACCAAGTGAAAGTACGATTTGCAGAAATATTTCCAGGTGTAAAACTTCCAGGCCGTACAACCATCCATGAACTTTACAGTAACTTTCAGGCCACAGGAAGTGTTCAGGCTAAGAAATCTAAAAGACTGCGTTCGGTTTTTACCGAAGAAACATTAGACGACATGGGTGATCGTTTGGAAAATTGTCCCCAAAGTTTCCATGATGGATAGATTCCTAAAGAGGTGCCAAAATTTTATGGACGACGGTGGCCAGTTTCAGCATTTCCTTTCGTAAAGTTGGTAAGTAAAGCCTTTAAAAGTAGTTTAAAAAATGTTTTATGGTTTCATCCGCGCGTTTCTATGATAGCGGCAGATGACAACGAGCGCCGAGGACGCGGACAGGGAAAACACCGCGCAGGCGGTTCGGGGTCTTTTGGCTCACCCTGTAGCTAAGATTATTGCGCGAAAAATATTGTGGTCTATGTTTCACCTCTCCATTACCTTAAAAGTAACCGAATAAAGCTAAAGCCGTTGAAATAAAGATACGTTTTGATTAAAGAAAAACAAAACTTTGATTATCTTTTGTCTTGAGATTCGTTTCCTAGCAATAATCTTTATGTTTAGTCCCAACTTGAGATAATAAATTCATCTTCCAGGCAAGAGTTGTTCGTAAAGAAGCAGAGGGCATGTCATCTCTTACATTTATTCTGTGTTACGGTCGAACTATAGTGTCAGCGATGATAAGGGAACGTGCAAGCAAACTGTGACATTATGCACAAACACTCGACACAATTGCGGCAACAGAGTTTGGAGGGGGACAGGGTGATCCCGCCCCGGGAGCCTATACGACGATGGAACTCTTTCCACACCCGAGACCGCCGCAGCAATACTTTATCTTCAACCGTGGAACATTACCGGGCGCACCAGGCCAAGCTCAAGAGTTCCTTGCAGCTGGGGTCCAGCGCCCCCGGTTCATCAGCATTGGGCGCCGCCGCGGGACTGTTGGGAGTGACCGGCGCCAGCCTGTCGGGTCGTGTGCCCCCGCGCATCATGGCCTTGAGGTCCGAGTCTGCCGATATTCCATCAGCACCACGACAACAGGTACCCCCGGCACCAGCATTTCCTCGCAGGAGGTTTTCTGTCTGGTAAGCATGCAGGAAAATGTTATTTCATAGAGTTTTTTCTTTTCTCAGCTATACAATTTGGAAACGAGCACATTGTTGATCCATTTGTAACCTTCTTCACTAACCAAAAAGGCAACTTCTCTCATCTCCCCACCTCTTCTCCTCTCCATTCATATAATTACCAAAATTGCTCTGTTTTAGGTAATGATAGAAATTAACCTTGTAATGCATGACTTATTTTGCTATATATGTCACTCTTCTTCTAAATCCTAAGCCGGTTTATATAACCCTTTCACAGGCACCTTAATGGAAGTGACGAAATGGACTGATCCATTCAAATGTCATGAGTTGAGTCCTGCAGTCAAGTGTGTCTGAAGTAAACGGATGGGGAGGACCCACGTAAAATAAGCGTGGATGATGGTGTTACACTTGACTGCAGTTGCATGGATTTTGCTTTTTATTCTAAAATACTACAATAGCTTCAAAATAAATTAATGTATTTGTTATTAAAATAGCTGCAAATATTTGTATTTTATTCGTAAAGACGAGTATAACTAGAAAAGAACAAAAGACACTTAAAATATTCTAAAACTCCAACTAAGCATCTTGTTTTCTGCGAGCAACAAAATGCAGGAGAGGGCTAAGGGTAGATTATGTTCTGCTTATTTTGGTGTAGGTATTATATGTATTTGTTAGTGAGTTTAAATTATTTTAGTAAGTTTTCAAAGACGTCGGTGAGCTAGGCATTTAAAAATTAGTATGAGAGGGTTCTTGCACCGTTGCAGAAAACATAATTATAAATTTGGAATTGTTGGCACTAGAAAGCTGGTATTTATTTTGTTTTTTAGCTTAATTTAAGTTTCATATATTAGATTTATGCTGCTGTTGTCACATTTAATATGGGAAGCATAGGCAGAGTGAATACGCTGAAACGCTTAGATGGAATTTTGGAGAATTGGAAAGAACACAGGCGGAGAACTAGCCAGAACGACTAGAACTTTAGAACTTTAAACCATGGTGTACGGTTTCCAATTCATACTCGGCTACCAAATAAGACAAGCCTATAGTCACCGAAGAACACAGTGACCAGGTTAAGTTATTTGGATCGCATAATAATTGTTAAATCAAAATGCAATAAAAAGTTGTTTTAAAATTTTCCTCTTTAAATAGAATGCATTATTGCTATGCAGTGTTAACAATACGGTCGTGCAAGGTCAGTCTTCCCCAAGTTGCATCTGATGATGGTGATAAAGAAGTGGCATAAATAATGAGTGTTTCTAGTGTACATGAACCAATCCAAGCTCTAGAAATTTATTTATATCATCACAAAGTTTAAATGATGACAGCATTTCTATGATTGGTGTATCAGGTGTGGAAAACTCAAAGAAAAATTAAACCAGTGTAAAGCACCAGTAGTCTGAATATTTGTTTTGGATTAGATTGGCTACGGCGGGGACTCGGCACTGATCCACATAGGGGATATTGTACCTACGCCCCTCAAGGAAGGATGGGGCGAGAGGAGACACGGGCGGCCGGAACCAGAAGGGGCGGCACAGTAATGGCGGAGTTTCTAAGTTTCAAGATAGAGAATCCCCGGCAGAAGGACAGGCTGACCGGGGACCCCACGCCCAACGCCTCTCAAGGGGGTTCGAATACCTTGAAAGAGACCAACGGATGAAAGATGAAGTGAAATGAGAATAGAGATGAAATGGAGGGATAGGAAATTCGGGGGATGTGAGAATCCTTCCCAGCATTCGCCTGGCGACCCGAGAAAACCCCCAAAAATCCCATGGGTTAGGAAGGTCGGCCACGAGAATCGAACCTAATATTTTGTTTTAGTCTGAACTATGAATAACGGTACTGGCATGCATATAAGTGCTCTAAATAATGCATTATGCTTATTATGTAGGTGTTTCATTTATTGCCTTCTAATGTGAAACAATACATAATTAGTTTGGGTAATAATTTAGTAAAACAGTTCTGTTCTATAAGAAAATTCACATCCACGTTTTCTCATTCATATTTTATTTCAGCCGTCTCCGTACTTTCTGTAGTACGTATAGTCAGTAGGGAAAGTACGTATTCCACCCAAAAATCCTATGCCCAGATTTCACCCGAAATGTCCGTTTCGAGACCTCCTGAACCCTAAAAAAATGCATATTTACGAAAAGGTCCATGAGAGAGAAAAAGAGAGAGAGCAAAAATAGCATAACCAAAAATTAAAAGTCGGATGAATACCAAACGTGGTATTTAAGTTCAGAATCTTCCAAAGTTGTGACACGAAGATGTACAAGAAAATCCCCTCACACCATTATCCTACAAATAAATGGAAGATTTTTTGAAATTGTTTTTCTGATGGCTCTAAATTTTTTTATTATAACACTATAGGTACATTAAGGATATTTACATGACAAATAAACTGTATATCTTGAATTTTCTGGGAATAGGTTGTTAAGTCCTCTTGATTCGGAAGGAAATTCATATAATCAAGCATTACTGTAAATTTTAAATGATAAACGAAAACGTATACAAAAAATCTGATGTGTTACACTCACATGACTTTCTCTACTCTTGTACAAACTATTTTTACATTCGCTTATTCTCCATATGCTTCATGTTAATCGAGATGTTAATCTTATTGCTAATTTTCCTGTAGATGCAAGGGGAATATGGTGGACTTTAAGCGATAGTCAAATATTTTAAGAGCTGGTGGCTATGTGGAGCATTCCATTCGTTTTGCATGTCCAGGACATAAAAAAAATGAATAACGAATTCTCATTTGAGAATTGAAACAAATAACAAGGAATATCTCGGAAATGGTTTACTCAACAACAAAAAATGTATATGACATAAATTGTGTATTTTAACGCGATCTACATTCTTTGTCAGTAAAATTTTGTCTATCTCTTATGGTTTACCAGTTATGCACAGTGGTTCACAATGAAGAATACTTTTGGAGACATTCCCAGAAAATTCGAGATATACATTTAATTTGTCATGAAAATATCTTAAACATATGATATTTTAATCAAAATCGTTAGAGCCATTTTTGAGAAAATTAAAATTTTCGAAAAATGTTCCATGTAAAGGGTAATCTGGGGTAGGGGGATTTTCTTGAAAACCTACGTGTCGCATCTATGGAAGATACTGAACCTAAATACCAAGTTTGGTGTTTATCCGACTGTTCGTTTCTGAGTTATGCTGTTCACAGACAGACACACACACACACAGACATGTTTCCAAAAATGCTTTTTTTGGATTCAGGGGGTCTCAAAACATGTATTTTCTGTGAAATCTCGATATCGAATTTTTGAGTGGAATGCAATACTTCCCCTACTTACTATACGTAGTAGAGAAATGACTTTTTTTAGCATCAGCTATGTCCGAGATATCGGTTATTAAGGGTTCGTATTGTCGATTTTCAGTTGCTTCTCGCGATGTCATGCAAACAGTACGGAATTTTAAGGCCAGCATATAGCGTCCAGTTCTTAAACATTTGACTATCGCTGTTCCTTTTGTATTTATAACGAAATGTGTAATGTAGCTATCTCCGGCAAGGTTTATTTCGATTAAAAGGAAGTAGATAGGATAATAATCTTTGTAAAAATAATTTGTATATCTACTAGTAAGCGTTAGAGGGTAGAGTAGGTCATATGAATGTAACACAGAATTTCATTCTGATGTCTTTTATTTATAAAAGTAGTTAATTTGCTTACAAATATTGTACATTTGTCGTTATAAATTTCAAAATCATATGTACAATAATTCCTGAGAAAAAGAGTTTTTAAATAAGTTAAAGTAACAGACAGATGGTCGGGTAAAACCTCTTAAACTCAGCAGACCACTAAAATTCAAATCTGGGTCGACTAAACTATTTGTGCATCTGATGGAACGCACATGAGTCATGTTGTATACGATGATACAAATGACAAGGGCGGCGCCACCCCCTCCCTCCGCCCCTCAACATTGCTGACGTAACTAGTCTTGTAGGCTAGCTCCATGAATTATCGTCAGCATCTAGTAAGGACATACCAGCTAACCACTGGTAGAAATGGATGGCAGCGTAGTCCGTGAACAGCGTTAACATAAGATTTAAAACAGGGATAAACGCCTAACGTGGTTTTAATTCAGGCACCGTTTAAGGACGCTATAGGGGTCAAAGCATAATTCACATTACTAAAAAACAAACATAGCATGTCAGGGCGGTCAACGTTTTAACTAGAGAAATCACCAGACAACCTATTTGCAAAAGACGCACTGCTTTGGTCTTCTGTGAGCATTTGAGTCATTGGCATATACAGAGATAGCCAAAAAACTACGAACCGGCTGCGCGGTGTTTTTCCTGTCCGCGTTCTCGGTGCTCGTTGCCGTCTGCTGCTATCATAGAAAGGCGCGGATGAAATCATACAACATTTATTAAAACTTCTTTTAAAGGCTTTGCTTAACAACTTTACGAAAGGAAATGCTGAAACTGCCCACCATAGTTGTCCATCATTTTTGGCATCTCTTTAGGAAATATCCATCATGGAATTTTTGGGGGGACTTTTCCAAACGATGACCGATGTCGTCTAATGTTTCTTCGGCAAGAACCTAACACCGTCTTTTAGATTACCTAGCCTTATCACTTCCTGTGACCTGAAATTTACTGTAAAGTTTATGGAGTGTTGTACGGCCTGGAACTTTTACACCTGGAAAACTTTCTGCAAATTGCACTTTCACTTGGCGAGCTGACCGAGTTAACACATACGAATCATAAATAAATACACGCTGTGCAGTAGAAAACATATACTAAGCCACCATATCCTTTGTGACTAAGAACAGGACAAAATAGTAAATAACTCGTAATAACTGATTTACATCACATCACCGTCAACTCAAAACTGCACTTCACACTGCACAGCAAAACCATAACAGCTTGACTTTGTTTATAACAGCATTGCGTTATCATGTTTTTATCTTATTACCACACGCCCAGTGGAAAAACACCGCGCAGCCGGTAATATTGTTCATAAAATACCCTTCCGGGGTAACTTAAAACATAAAGTGTATAAGACAAACCCACACACCCTGGAAGAATTAAAACAAAAGGCGAGTGATGGATAGTTTCCTAAAGAGGTGCCAAAAATATATGGACAACGATGGTGGCCAGTTTCAGCATCTCCTTTCATAAAGTTGGTAAGTAAAGCCTTTAAAAGTAGCTTTAAAAATGTTGTATGGTTTTATCCGCGCCTTTCTATGATAGCGGCAGACAGCAAGGAGCGCCGAGGGCGCGGACATGAAAATGGCTGCGCAGGCGGTTCGGAGTCTTTTGGCTCACTCTGTATAACCATAACCTGGATGTACCTTAAGCACTGAACCGTGCCATAGGCTTAATTTATATAACACGCGGCTGTTACTAAACGTTGCAAATTGCTGTACTGTAAAAGTATGAAGAGCAACTAATTCATACTCTAAGGAAGGAATTGTGGGTTTATGCTAGCTGAAGTATTGGTTCTCCCTCCTTCTCAACAGCCGGTTGGAGGACGAAGAAGGGGAGGCGTTTCACTTTTCGTCTGATCAAGCCAATTTGCCACAGCATTCGCCAACCGATCAGGGAAAACCACGAAAAACCGAAGGTTCACACGTTACCGAAAACTCGCTCGGTTGCTCAAACCTTGTCTTGGATTTGTTTCTCAGCTGGGGCGGAGGGTTTTTTGTTTAATTTAGAATCGTTCCCTACCCTCCGCAGAGTCTGAAAATGTAAATGTGAGAGTGGGGGTGTAAAACCACAACGTACGTGTGTTTGTGCTCGACCACCGATATGACGAGCGTAGTTTAAAAGTACCTTTAAATAAAACGATTAAACAAACACTTATGGTATTAGAGAGATTTAGTTTAGAATAAGTCTGAAATATGCACAGGAAGAGTGTAACTTGCTCTGATTTCCAATCAGAGTATGTTTTAATATCAATTGATGCGAACGATGCTCGTGTTAGGGGCTTAATGTTGAGAAGTTTCGATTTTAATGAAAGCAGTTGAAAGTTAGCTGGCTGGATAAGGGAGGTTGCTTTCATTAAACGGGCGTTAGCAAGTGGCGGAAAATTAAATCACGAGTTTATTGTGAATATGGAAATTAAACCCTGGATTAGATAAGGGAGAGCATGTACCAAGAGTATTTGACTGGTTTTCCTGCTAAACTACAATATAATCGTCGGATGGTACTACTAAAAAAATCTGATGTGTTACACTCACATGACTTTCTCTACTCTTGTACAAACTATTTATACAAACGCTTATTCTCCATCTACTTCATGTTAATCGAGATGTTAATCTTATTGCTAACTTTCTTGTAGATACAAGGGGAATTGGTAGGCTTTAAGCGATAGTCAAATATTTTAAGAGCTGGTTGCTATGTGGAGCATTCCAGGACAAAAACAAATGAATAACGAATTTGAGAAAAGGTATAAGTATTGGAAAATTTAACAAGCAGTATCTCGAAAATGGTTCACCCAACAAAAAAAAAAATGTATATGACATAAATTGTGTACTTTAACGCGATCTACATTTTTTGTGTAGTAAACTTTTGTCTATCTCTTATGGTTTACCAGTTATGCAAAAGTCGTTCACAATGAAGAATACTTTTGGAGACATTCCCAGAAAATTCAAGATATACATTTTATTTGTAATGAAAGCATCTTAAATATATGCTATTTTAATCAAAATCATTAGAGCCATTTTTTAGAAAATTAAAATTTTCGAAAAATGTTCCATGTAAAGGGTAATCTGGGGTGGGGGGATTTTCTTGAAAACCTTCGTGTCGCATCTCTGGAAGATACTGAACCTAAATGCCAAGTTTGGTGTTTATCCGACTGTTCGTTTCTGAGTTATGCTGTTCACAGTCACACACACGGACATGTTTCCAAAAATGCTTTTTTTGGATTCAGGGGGTCTCAAAACATGTATTTCTGTGAAATCTCGGTATCGAATTTTTGGGTGGAATACAATACTTCCCCTACTTAACTATACGTAGTAGAGAAAGTAAAAATAAATGACCGTGTATTTACGTATATAGCACGACCGCCCACTTAGAGCCATGTGTTTTTCGGGGGTTTTCCCAGGTCGTTAGGCAAATGCTGGAGCGGTTTCTTTCATTCCCGAATTTCCTGTCCCTCCATTTCGTTTCAGTGATCATTTCATTCATTCTTCACCCCGTCTGCTCTGTTCCAGTGTTGGAAGCGTCGGCGATGGTGTTTCGGTGCAGCGTAGCAGGGAAAAGATGCTCTCTGTGAACTTTCTCCGTCCTCCGGCCTTTGGGTGGTCGGTCTGCCTGTCCGACTGCCGGGTGTCTCAATCTCGAAACTGTAGAGACCCTGCCATTGCTGTTCCGGTCGCCCGGTGTCTCGTTTAACCTCAACCCTCACTACCGGGGCGACCCTCGTAGGTGGTCGGTGCAATATTCTCATTCCTGGATCGGTACCGAATCCCCTTCGCCTAACAGTCCAACCCAATCCAATCCTACGTGTGTAGCAAGGATTTCACACTGATGATAAACGAAATGAAATGATTATTACTATTCTCAAAAATGGTTCTAAAGTGTTTGATTAAAATACGTATGTTTGAGATATTTACATGAAAAAATGTATATATAAATTTTTTGGGAATAGTCTGTAAAGCTCTCTTAATACAAAAGGAATCTTCAAGCACACAATTTATTTCAAATAACTTTGTTTGTGGCATCAGTGATTTTCGAAATACCCGTTATTAATGGTACGAATGTTCAATACTTGTCCATCCTTAATCCTGTCGATTGCAGTTGTTTCTTGCGATGTCATGGAAACACTATGGAATTTTAAAGGCAATATACTAACGACCAGGTCTTAAACATGTGACTATCGCTGTTCTCTTTGCTTCTATAACGAAATGTGTAATGCAGCTATTTCCGGAAAGGTTTATCTCGATTAAAATAAAGTAGATCGAAAATAACCTTTCGTAAGAAAACATATCTGCTTTACTTTCTCTACTACATATAGTAAATAGGTGAAGTATTGTATTCCACCCAAAAATTCGATACCGAGATTTCATCGGAAATACATGTTTTGAGACCCCCTGAATCCAAAAAAAAGCATTTTTGGAAACATGTCCGTGTGTGTGTCTGTGGACTGTGAACAGGATAACTCAGAAACGAACAGTTGGATAAACACCAAACTTGGTATTTAGGTTCAGTATCTTCCAGAGATGCGACACGAAGGTTTTCAAGAAAATCCTCCCACCCCAGATTACCATTTACATGGAACGTTTTTCGAAAATGTTAGTTTTCTGAAAAATGGCTCTAACGATTTTGATTAAAATATCATATGCTTAAGATATTTTCATGACAAATGAAATGTATATCTCGTATTTTCTGGGAATGTCTCCAAAAGTATTCTTTATTGTGAACGACTTTTGCATAACTGGTAAACCATAAGAGATAGACAAAAGTTTACTACACAAAAAATGTAGATGGCGTTAAAATACACAATTTATGTCATATACTTTTTTTTGTTGGGTGAACCATTTTCGAGATACTGCTTGTTAAATTTTCCAGTACTTAAACCTTTTCTCAAATTCGTTATTCATTTTTTTTTGTCCTGGAATACTCCACATAGCAACCAGCTCTTAAAATATTTGACTATCGCTTAAAGCCTACCAATTCCCCTTGCATCTACAAGAAAATTACCAATAAGATTAACATCTCGATTAACATGAAGCATATGGAGAATAAGCGTTTGTAAAAATAGTTTGTACAAGAGTAGAGAAAGTCATGTGAGTGTAACACATCAGAATTTTTTTTTAAATATTCTGTGTGCTATCCGTAAAATCGCAGGAATATTGTCGATCTGTATTCTAGATATTGTTTGCATGTGATAGAAGAAGGCATTCTTTTGAAGAAAATGTCTGTATTCTAATATTTCAGCTTTCAGCGTTTTCCTTTCTGAAACCGTCGTGCGTTGTAATTATTTCTTTTATGAATTACAATAAAGCTTGCATAATGAATGCCGAAGGAGACATAAGAAGGCAGTATAAAGGAAGGGACACAATGGAAGAAGGCAAACGTAAAGTGGATGGCGGTAATGTATTCACCCCTCCCTTTCCTCCCGCTAGCCGCATTAATTTGCTGCTTTCTGTCTTGGTTTTGTGCTGAAGAAATGAGAATCCTTGAGTCTGCTATTTTAGTAGCGGTGGTATGGTATGGTTTAGTTGGCTCAGATAGCCAGAGACAGCGCGCTAGCTGAAGTGCTTCGGGAAGAATGGTGTGGTCCAGTGGCGGCTGTTGCATAAGACCACGTGAACATCCTAATTTTTGACACCTTGCGGGTTTATTGGTTATTACTTTCTCTACCACGTACATGGTAGGTAGAGAAGGTATTGCATTCCACCCAAAAATTGGATACCGAGATTTCATGGAAATAAATGTTTTGAGGCACCCTGAATCAAAAAAAAAACATTTTTAGAAATACGTGCGAGTATGTGAACAGCATAACTCAAAAACGAAAAAGTCAGAGAAATACCACACTTGGTATTTAAGTTCACTTTACAAAGATGCAACACGGAGATTTAACCTTTACATGAACATTTTTCGAAAATTCGGATTTTTTTAAACAGTGGCTCCAACGATTTTGTTTAAAACATCATATATTCAACATATTCACATAACAAATAAAATGTGTATCCTGAATTTTCTGGGAATAGCCTGTAAAGTCCTCTTCATTCTGAAGGAATTTTGTATAGTATATTAAGCAACAGACGAAAACGTACCATACAAAAAATGTAGATCTCTTTAAAACTCACAATTTACTTAAAATGCGTTTTTCTGTGGCATAAGCCATTTTCGAGATATCCGTTATTAAATGCTCGAATTGTTCAATACTTATTCTTTTAGTCTCATCGAATTTCAAGAAAATCCCCCCATTCCAGACCACTCTTTAGTTAGGACATTTTTAGAAAATTTTGATTTTCTCAAAAATGGTTCTAACGAGTTTGATTAAATATAATATATTTAAGACATTTCAGGGCAAATGAAGTGTATATGTTGAATTTTCTCGGAATGTCCGCAAAAGTGCTCTTCAATCTGAATGGCTTTTGCATAACTGTTAAATCGTAAGAGATAGACAAAACTTTTCTACATACAAAATGCAGATCTTTAAAACACACAATTTATGTCATCTACAGTTTTGTTGTAGAGTGAACCATTTCCGAGATCTTCCTTGTTATTTGTTTTGAATTTTCCAATACTTATACTTTTCCTCAAATGGGAATTCGTTATTGGTTTTTTTTATGTCCTGGACATACAAAGAGAATGAAATGCTCCACATAGCAACCAGCTCTTAAAACATTTGACTTTCGCTTAAAGCCTACCATATTCCCCTTGCACCTTCAAGAAAATTGGCAATAAGATCTGCAAATGTTTATCTCGATTAGCAAACTTGTACAAGAGTAGGGGAAGTCATGTGAATGCAACACATGAGAAATGTATTTTGTTGTAACTTTATTTGCAACACGCTTTGGGCCTCAATTTAAAGTATGTCCTATTGAAGGAGTTGTATTATATTTCAACTGTTGGGTACCGAACTTGTAGTAGTTGCAACTGCACGTATAGTTAACAGTTTCCAGTAGCCTTCGCCCCAAGTTTAAAAAGATTAACTTTGTAATTTGACTGTTTCTTTAAGTATTAAATATTTATGTTTGCCTCGGCTGCGTCAGTATTATTATTAGAAACATGGAAGTCTTGGCAGGGCGTGATGCGACAAGAATGTAGGCTTACACAGATTTTAAGTTTTAATTCACTCCTTTTTATTAATCCTTGACACAAATTAAATAGCACTTCACTGATATCGAGAGCTGTGAGATTCTTTTATATAATATTTGCACTTTTTAATACGTATACTATTATACCTAAGTAATTTCTCGAGGACACATCTCGCGTCTGGTTAGTAACTCTGTCTGCAGGCAACTGAACTGATTTCAACCGTCTAAACTTGTAATTTCTGTATCTCAAGTCTCTGATTGGCTAATCCTACTCCAATAAAATACCTGCAATTAACTAAGGTTTTCTGGTTGTTGGTTGGCTAGTTTTAAACTGTCTCAAAATTACATTATTGCTGCTCTAATAATGACTAGTAGCATTTAAACTTCCTTACTCATTATTGCCTCAAGGTTACCTCATTGTTACCTCATTGTTAGCAACGTTTAACTTATTATTCTCACAGCTCCTACATTATTAAATTACGTAATGCTTTCACATAACATTATTGAACATGTTTACAATAATATAAGCATATACAATGACTGTTACATACATTTTACAAATTATTACATACACATATTGCTTCAAGGTGGGCTGTTATTGAATTTATATATTATATAATTTGACTGAAATCATTTAAGTGTTAAAAACACTGCCTCACACATCAGCATTTTTTCAGTTAGATTTGAAGTTTCTGTTGTGGGTAAATCTTTCCTGGCTCTATTGTATGAATGTAGGTGTTTACGTCACTGCAACAAAAGAAGGAACTGCTCGGATTCAAATACCTGAGATAGGAAGGAAAGTGTCACAAGCAAAGAAGCCTGTTGCTCGCTCTAATATTCCATCTTGAGTGTTTCCGCGGATTGATTTGAGTGTCGCACTCAAGCTTTAAAGCCGACAAGCAATTACTGACTTACCCCCAGGTGTCAACTTGAACATTAGGAGAGGGTTGCTTTTAAACAGCTCTCATTCGAAATGAAAAGCTCTTCACTTATTACGTCTGCTTGTCAAGTTCAACCTATAATCTCACAACGCTAACTTCTGAGGATCTTACCTTGGCGTTTAATACAATCTTTTAATGTTTTGCGTAAATTCATTTTTTTAAATCATATTCTGGTTTTATTAAATTTCATATTTCCACAGATAATTTTTTTAAAGTAATAAACCTTTACCACTCTGACCCATGCGCTTTTTCGGGGGTTTCCCTGGTCGTCAAGCGAATACTGTACCGGTTTCTTTCATCCCCTGAATTTCCTGTCCCTTCATTTCGTTCCATTCTTCATTTCATTCTTATGTCATCCCGTTGTTCTCTTTTAAGCGTCGGCGATGGTGTTTCGGTGCAGCGTGGCAGGTAAAAACAATGCTCTTTGTGACTCTCCGTTCCTCGGCTTTCGTCTGGCTGCCGGGGTATCCGAACCTAGGTGTTTTAAAGCACTGCTATGATTAAAAAAGATGGTTTTCTTTACTCACGATCTTTTATTTTCATATAGTTTCTGCAAACCATCCTTACGAACGATCTTCGGCAACCTCTGCCTCTGACCCATGGGTTTTTTCCACGGGTTTTCCCGGGTCGTCAGGCAAATTTTGGAGTGGTCCCTTTCATCCCCAGAATTTCCTGTCCTTCCATTTTTTCCACACTTCATTTCATTCATTTTTCATGCCGTTGGACACTTTCAAGTATCGGCGATGGTGTTTCGGTGCAGCATGGCAGGTGAAAAAGATAATTTTTGTGACTCTCACCGTCCCCCGACTTTCGGCTTGCTGCCGGGGTGTCTCCCTGGAAACTTAAGACCATGTCAGTGCTTTGCCGTCACTCCTGGATCCGGTCGCCCAGCGTTTCCTCGCGCTTAATCCTTCCTCCCGGTTCGCCCCCGGGGCGTAGGTACAATATCCACTCTGGATCGCTGCCGAGTCCCCTCCGTAATCAATCCTATCCTATTCTTTCCTACCACGTACCTTAGTAGGTAGTTTGTTCCATGTAAAGGGTAGTCTGGGGTGGGGGGATTTTCTTGAAAACCTTCGTGTCACATCTCTGGAAGATATTGAACCTAAATACCAAGTTTGGTGTTTATCCGACTGTTCGTTTCTGAGTTATGCTGTTCACAGACACACACAGGGACATGTTTCCAAAAATGCTATACGTAGTAGAGAAAGTAAAAATACATTTAAGGTATGTTATGTGGTAGTTGTGTATAGTGGTAGAATGGTGTAACACACGCGTTATTTTTAGTCGTTTGTGTTTCATGTAAAATATATATTAGTTTATATTTTAAAGATTCCAGAATAAAGAAGAACTGCTAGTATTTGTTTTTCTATGGGTAAAAAACCCTTTAAAAGAAAGTTTTCAGCACAAAAGATATTTGTATAATAAAGGGAGCAAAGAAATCATTTCATTATTATTATTATTATTATTATTATTGCTTTGTTTAACATTATCAAGATAAAATTGCTGCCACGTAGAGAATGTCAAACAAGAACAGTATCGGAATTAGCTTACAATACAAATTGGGTACATGCGTTTATACACGGAAAATTACTAATCAGAACATAATAAGTATGCAGCAATGAACATTTTACTTACGTTAATCACAATCCTCGGGCAAAAGTGCAACACCCAAATCCTCCGAAGATGACTCAGCTGACATATCGGAATCAGAACTACTCTCCAAAATAATGACAAGCTTATCCACAGCACTGTCGCACTTAAAACAAGTTCCTCTTCTATGTTCTATTACGTCTGTTTATATTCCCTGCTCGCTTTGGTTACACTTCTCACTGAAACGCCTGTAAAATCCGATATTAGTTTCGTAATATGTAATAATGCAAGTGTCGGGTATTTTTGTAATAGTGAGTTGAATATATGAAGTATTGTTTGTTTTTAGCCACTTAACTGTTTCCCGCTTCTGTGTTTGAACAGTTTATTCGCACTACACGCATCTCTGCCATGTGAGCTCAAACACCAACTGACTAAATCACAAGATTTGACCTGAGCTGAGCATATGTGTGTTAGTGTATTATGAATGACTGTTCGCTTATCATACTTCCTGTGTTACGCAAAGTGTTTATTCGGTACACAGATAGCACCTCTGGGAATTCATTG
Organism: Deroplatys truncata; assembly: GCA_030765065.1. Taxonomy (NCBI): domain Eukaryota; kingdom Metazoa; phylum Arthropoda; class Insecta; order Mantodea; family Mantidae; genus Deroplatys; species Deroplatys truncata. The sequence goes on along the minus strand of CM060989.1, from coordinate 63,740,754 downwards.
CTGCATTTCTTGTGTATGTAAGAGAGTGGCAGTCGTGCATGTCGGTTGGTATTAACAAGCAAGATGCTCTCGGCGTTAGCGCAATAGCAGGCGAAAATCATATTTTGTAATCTCTTAACAGCTAGTATATATCCATTACCTTTAACGATGAGTTCTTATGATAACAGCAATAAAATGTGCAGTTCTATACCTTTCCTGCTCTAATATTTCATAATACAATACATGTATTAAGGAACTTTTACGTTGGCGTAAGAGTATATTCTTGGGTTCGTGACAAGCCGAAGTACGTGCTTCTGTTTACATCAGAGGGAACTCTGGTTTGGAATGAACAGTAGTCGAATCGAAGCAGAGATTACAGGAGAAAAACAATTAATCTAGAGGGAAAACACTATCAGTTTTTATAGTTTTTGAGCACCAAGCTTTAAAACTATTAATTAAGTTCGATTCTGATTGATGTAAAAGACATCAATGAGACCATACAAAGGCGCTCGCGTGTAATACGCTTTTCTTCTTCAACGGATTACCCTAGGATTTGCACCTCCAAGGACTTACAAGCCAGTGCCTTGGGTCAGTAGCCGGTGGAGAAGCAAGCAAACTCTGGATCATGCACATCCAGGATGGGTGATCAGCCCAATGCCTGGTATGGCGTTGAAGAAGAAGGAAATGAAATATGGTGATGAAAGGTATGATACGAAAATTCGCGGATTAAATTATCCAACCCGGCCTAGGAAAACCGAAAAAAAAATCTTCGGTCAGGTTGGTCGGCCCCGGGGTTTGAACTCAGGACTCCCGAATGCGTGTCTCGCACTTTACCGCGGTGGCATCTCGCTGGCTGTAATACGCTTCATGAACCAAAATCGTTGCGAGGAAAATATTACATAACTTTAACATACGTTTTTCGGAGGCATAACAGTTTCTCTACAGGCTTTTCACTGTTTAAACGCCCCTGCACACCAAGCTTAGAGAGCATAAAATGGGTTGAATCGTATCCTCTCTGAAACATTCCGGGCGGTGATATCCTTTCCAATTTATCAGCGCTCTTGCAGAGTGGTGTATAATGAAGGCTGCATGTCAGAGGCCGTGGTTGCCTGGCAACGGGATAACAAATGAAGTACGCTAGTGTGCTCTGGAATGCTCCTACAATAAAGTTGGCTTAGAGTGGCGTGGGTTTTAAAGTGTACTTTTAGTCAGTCGGGCGCGCTCTGTCGCAGCTTGCAAAAACAGAAAAAAGATTTTATTTTATACATGAAAATGAACAGCTTTAGACGAAACTAAAATAAGAGCCATAAATACTAAGGTTCAAATATAGTGGGCATCCATATATGAAAACTTGTTGGTATTCATTTTCATGCAAGGTTGTCCCTATTTCACCGACACGGGTCTTAAAGCATGAACTCGTCAACGGAAAGTCCGCGGTTCAAATCCCTCAGGACAGTCCTTCATGACTGAGATTTCCTCTAGATTTTCCTCCGTCATAACTGACAAACGACTGATACATATGGTCATCGCAGCCTTAGGATCCCCAAGCGGCGGCCTTTGTGCAGTAGCCAAACACTTGTTCCCTACCCTCCCTAACCGCAAGCACCATAAAATCTTAGTGACATCCATGTGCATATGCGCGTTGTTGCCAAAATTAAAAATAGTATTTAAAAGCAAAACTTTGCAGGTGATTTCCACATGTACAGAATACAATCATGCAGTTTGTCTGCTTGCTTTACACACAAAATAACTATGTAAATAACTATGAATCGCATAGTAATTACATTTAAATTGCAAACGCTTTAAAATATAACTGAACTAATGAATGATCTGAACTAATATACTGCGCTACAAGAATGGAAATGCATGTTAACATATCCGAGAGAAACTTAGAAACATGTCCCGAATAAACTATACATTGTTGGACTATCATTAAATAATTAAAATACATAAGTATTAATTTATTTTGAAAGGAACTCTTACTCCCAAATCAAAGCATCATTTTTGATTATGCTGTGCGCGGAGCTATGGTAAAAAGTTTTTTATCACTTGTATCACAACAATGTTTTATTAATATAAAGCTAATACAAGAAGTTGTGTATTGTTTAAGGTGTAAGATTTATAAGCATGACATCTTCTGTTTACTTAAATGAATAGCTTTATTATAAAATGCAGGATAAGTAAAAATACGAAGGCAAAAGAAAGAAAATAAAAAAAAATTGTATTATATTCACAAGATTATCTCTACTCACTCTTCTACAAACTACTTCCACAAAAGCTTATTCTTCTATCTACTTCTTAAATAATAAGATAAAATTTCATTGCACATATCGTTGTAAATATAAGGATACATAGGCTAAACCGAAGAAACAGCAGAAATGACATTGCAACAACGCTTTGCTTTGGTGGAGCTCGAGAAAGGACCACGTGTTGTATTTAAGGGATGGGAAGACCCTACTAATCGTTTACTGATGGGTTTATGGTCAGGCTTCAAAGCTTTCCGTTCGCTTTGTAGCCGGTTGGGGAAAGGTGCTAAATAACTTCATTCATACTCACATTACATACTCTCGTCCTCCGTGGTCTAGTTCCCGAGGTCACGGGTTCAAACCCGGTGGAGGGAGATGTATTTTTTTGGGCGTAAAAATACTTAGCAAGGCTTCCTTCGGAAGAGAAATAAAGTCGGTCCTGTGTCGTAGATTTACGGCACATAAAAGAATCTCAAGCCTGATAGAGGCATCTGAGCAAAATTTCCATGATTCAACCACACAAACATTTATATTATGGCGTCGCGGCGTAACTCGCGAGCTTCCTTCATCGCCATTTCACACTGAAGCCCGACACATTGATTTACACATCTGTCTACGGAGTTCGAAATTGTGAGTGAGTTTACATGCAGATATAAGATTTCTCATAACTTTTCGTTTCTCCCACTGGGTCACATGCATACTGTTCGTTGAACGCATTTCTTTATAGTAAATTAGTCTTTCTATTAGTCTGGAAATATTACCGAAACTCCCCACTTATACCTCCTATGGGAATCTGAATCAGGTCACGTACCATAAGGACTTCAGGAGTGGTCAAAGCAGTAAGAGAACGAATACGTCGAAACCCACTCCGGAAGCAAAAAATAATGGCCCGTGAGTTAAATGTATCCGCCAAATCCATGTCTCGGATTATCAGAGAAGACCTTCATATGAGAGCTTATCGACGGCCAGTGAGACATTTGTGAATCTAAAGAAGATCAGATACGAAAGATCAAAATAGCTCTTACAGTAGCATGCTCAGAATGGTTGAAAATACCCTCTTCACAGATGATAAAATATATGCACGGAGCTCGGAGGAAGCTAAAATATTAGTCCTCCGTGTCCAGAGAGGGCACCGCTCAGCATCAGTGATGGTTTGGTGGGCCTTGTCATATCACGGAGTAACCTCTCTCCTTTTCTGCAAACAAGGAGTAAAAACAGGAACCAGACGGTACCAAGGGGACATCCTAGAGAGAGTTGTGAGACCTTTGAGCAAGACACACTGGTAGCCATTGGGTCTTTCAGCAAGACTCAGCCCCAGCTCACAAGACTAGAACAACTCAAGCATGGCTCAGGGACAATGCAGCATAAGACTGGCCCTCTGGCAGCCCAGACCGAACCCACTGGACTATAGGCGTGTGCTAAACCTCACTCCAGTTTGGAATCTCTAAAGCGAGATCTCGTAAAGGCATCGCAGGAGATTCCTCTAGGTGTCATACATGCTGCAGTAGCAAACTGACCTAACAGATTAAGGTCCTGTGTAAAGGCCAGAGGTGATCATTTGAATGACTTATAGTGTAGGAAATCTTCATTAGTCACTAATTAAAATATGTTACATATTTTTGTGTCTTTTATTTTAAGACATGTCGCTTCTTAATCATAGGACAGAACTTATGACTGAACTATGCATATACATGTCCATAGTGTGTTGGGTTTTATAATAAATTATCAGAAAAGTCTTCACTTGTTGTCACTAATTATAACAACCTCTCCGATCAGACACCCCTTGACCCAAGAGATACATGCTCGACTGCAAACAATAGTTAGCCGATAGAGACGCATAAACGTGATAAGGTACAAGGTGATTTATTTAATTATTCTGTTCTAAATTCACTCAATGCACCAATTTTAGCACCAAATTAAGCAGAATGTTCTGGAGTTTCTATTGCCTGTCACTAGATGCGCAGATATTCATGTTTTATTCGTAATTGTTAGTTTAATTGTCGCCAGCTGTTTTTGAGATTTTGTTCTAGTCAACGTGAAAATGGAGTACACATTAAATGAACGACTCTACCTTGTAAAGCAATACTGGCTTACGAATTCAATTATAGCTACTCAAAGGGCATACCAGAGAGAATTTGGTGTTCGGAATCCTCCGCAAAGAAACACAATACTGGGACTGGTAAACAAATGGGAAACAACTGGAGCTTTGGTGAGTGAAAAAGGCAAAACTCGTTCATCTAGGCTTCCCACGGTTGTTGTTGACGTAAGAGCACGCCTGGATCAGTCACCCAAAAAATCATTCAGACGTTTGTCGCAGGAGACAGGGTACAGCTACTCAATGTGTCAGAGAGCAGTGAAAAGTGCAGGCCTAAAGCCGTATAGGATTACGGTTGTCCATCAGTTACAGGAAGTAGATAAGGATAGATGACTGAATTATTGTCGTTGATTTCAGGCGTTTATTGTTCAAAATCCTGCCATATTGTCCATCACATGGTTCACAGATGAAGCATGGTTCCATTTATCCGGCTACGTGAACACAAATAATTCACGCTATTGGACCAGCGAAAATCCACATGTTATTCATGAAGCATCTATGCACCCGGTTAAAATCGAAGTTTGGTGCGCAATATCCGCACAGAGAATAGTGGGACCATTTTTTTTAAACAATGTGAACACTGCAGAGTACCGAGGGATTTTCATGGAGTTTGCTGAGCAACTAGACGATGTAGAGCTGAGTCAAGGACATTTTCAGAATGACGGCGCTACATGCCATACATCAAATGAATCCATGGCACTAAGAGTAAGTTTCTCTGACGACCGAATAATTTCCAAGAACTTGTGGCCACCGAGATCTCCGTATTTGACATCGCCGTACTTCTTTCTATGGGGTTACTTTAAAGACAGGGTTTATGCCACACGTCCCCAGACATTGGACGATTACGCAGAAGATTCAAGCTATTGACAACAGAATCCTTCAACGAGTGACCAGTAACATGGAGTGACATGTTGAGTTGTGCCTTATGCAGGATGTATTTGCTATAGAAGTAAATAATCTCCCAAAATGCCTTTGCATTTCAGGTGCAATAAGTTGTCGCTAACATAACTCGTTTTGAAACAATCAAAGACACAAATATGTCAGTTCTTCGTAAATCACCCTGCATAATAACAGGTGAGATAAAAACCAGACGCAATTTTCAGGCAGGTTTTCTGCACTATAGGTTTGCGTGCTTGCTGTATCTGTGGGTCTGGTGCGAAATTAAATACAATTTAAATCATATGAACGACTGCAAAGTACTGTTTAATTCTGAAGCAGAGGTTTGTTTGGAAAGCAATTTTGAAAGGTTAAGCGCGCATGAATCGACCGGTAATGGTTCCTGGACTAAGCCATTAACTGAGCGCGCGCGCGTAGACTGCTCATTTCCTCGTGTCGCCATATCGCCAGATCTATTAGGATTGCTATTGATGTATGCATTGCCCCTGATTGAAACGTCATGCATATATTAGCACTGTTATCCATATTTACATGAAACGAGATAATGGTTGCAAAAACGATTACAGCTTTGGTATTAGCAAGCAATAAAATGAGATAATATACTGTAACCTGTCATTAGAGAAACACTATTCTGGCATCTCATTAATAACAGTAATGCACAGCAATAATTAGAGACAGGCAAAATATGAAGTTTCATATTATAAACCATGCTTGATTTCATTATGGGAACGTGTATTTTAACGTTTTCCACTGTGTAGAATTCAATGCCTGTGACAAAGAACCGTATTTCATAATATTTTGGTAAAATCTTCGTATTTTTTAACTTTTAAAGTAATTTTCGTTAGCCATGATTCGGGCTTTCAGATTTTCTAACTTCTTTAAAAAACCCAAACCACTCTTTCCAACAAGTTGAAAAAATACAGGGAGAGCCAAAAAATTACGAACCGGCTGCGCGGTGATTTTCCTATCCGCGTCCTCGTCGCTCGTTGCTGTCTGCCGCCATCATAGAAAGACGCGAATGAAACCATACAACATTTTTAAAACTACTTTTAAAGGCTTCACTTACCAACTTTATGAAAGGAAATGCTGAAACTGGCCACCGTCGTTGTCCATACATTTTTGGCACCTCTTTAGGAAACTATCTATCACTCGCCGCACTTCACGTTGAGAAATGCTGGCAATTTCCAGGCGGATATTTTGTTTTAATTATTCCATGGGTTGTGGGTTTGTCTTGTATACTGTATGCTTTAAGTTGAGACCCCCTGAATCCAAAAAAAGCATTTTTAGAAAAAGGTCCGTGTGTTTGGATGTGTGTCTGTGAACAGCATAACTCAAAAACGAAACGTCGAATAAATACCAAACCTGGTATTTAGGTTCAGTATCTTTCAAAGATGCGACACGAATATTTTCAAGAAAATGCCTCCACATGGAACATTTTTCGAAAATTTTAATTTTTTCAAAAATGGCTCTAACGATTTTGATTAAAATATCATATGTTTAACATATTTTCATGACAGATGAAATATATATCTTGAATTTTCTGGGAATGTCCCCAAAAGTGCTCTTCATTCTGAATGAGTTTGGCATAACTGGTAAACCGTAAGAGATAGACAAAATCTTACTACACAGAAAATGTAGATCTCTATAAAGCACACAATTTATGTCATATACATTTTTTTTGTCGAGTGAGCCATTTCCGAGGTATTCCTTGTTATTTGTTTGAATTTTCCAATACTTTTACTTTTTCTCAAATGCGAATTCGTTATTCGGGTTTTTTTTTATATCCTGGACATACAAAGAGAATAAAATGCTCCACATAGCAACCAGCTCTTAAAAGATTTGACTATCACTTAAAGCCTATCAATTCCCCTTGCACCTACAAGAAAATTAGCAGTAAGGTAGTTTCTGCAAAAGTTTACATGAAATAGATGGAGAAAGGAAAGTCATGTGTGTGTAACACATTAGATTTTTTGATTTTAAACTATAGAAGGGGATCGGCTTCAAACTCTTGAAGTACAAGATCATTTGGCTTTAAAAGAGATATTTCATTTATATATTCAGTTTGGCGAAATTTTCTTCATATTTTCCCTGTCTCTAATAATAATCAGAAAACTAAACAGATAAAATTGGCAAATTATGATCAATTCTGCTTATGTTAAGCCGTTTTGTAAGTATTGGACGGTTCAACGTGAAAGTAAAGGTTCGAAAATGCCTACTGTATTAAACCAGCCATTTGCTTTACGCCAAATGACAGAACACAGGACTTAAGGCTGCCAGAGGCCGTCTCATTCTCGTTCTTATAACAATTCCTGCAAGTTTCCGAAATGGTTACTAAAGCAAAAATCTGATGCGTTGCATTCACATGACTTTTTAAACCCACCATCGTTTTTTTTATGTAACGTCTACAAACTATGCTCCCAAAAGCTTATTCTACTTCAAGTTTATTGAAATAAACGTTTGAGTTGCCTTACACAGTTCTTTATAGGTACAAAGGAATCAATGAGATCAAATGTTTAAAACCTGGACGCTATATTCTGGCCTTAAAATTGAATACTATTTCCAAGACATCACGAGAAATAACAACTGAATAGCGTCAGGACTTTAAAAAGTTTTGTCTGCCCATTCTTCAACAAACTATTCTTACTAAAGCTTATTCTTCTATTTACTTCATGTTAAACGTGATAAACGTTTGTACAAATGGCTGTATTATGTATTTCCTTGTAGGCTGATTTTTTCGTCTTGAACCCACTTATCTGTATGCGCAGTAGGGCTCACTTTTGCTCCACATGTTAGGGCAAAGGTCGACTTCGGTCACGGCGCTCTCAGGCAGCTGTACCCGGTATTTCGTTCAACCATGTCTACACACCTCAAACTACGCCTATATCAGGCGATTATCCCGCCCCTGATTCTGTATGGCTGTGAGGTGTGGGGATCGGTGGCTGCGACCACCATCCTCAGGCTGCAGACCGTCCAGAACAGGGTGCTTCGGATGATCTATGATACCGGGCGTAGACTCCCGTCACATATCCTACACACCCACTCCAGTCTCCCATACATCGTGGACGTGGTGATGGAGAAAACTCGTACCATGTACTTTCCATACCGACCAGCTGGTGGTCGTACTCCGTGGTGAGTGGTTACCGTGCTAGCTTCTAGTTCCCGAGGTCGCGGGTTCAAACCCGGCGGAGGGCAATGGATTTTTTCGGGCGTCAAAATCCTTAGCATGGCTTCCTTCAGAAGGGAAGTAAAGCCGGTGGTCCTGTGTCGTAGATTTACGCCACGTAAAAGAACCTCAAGCCTGATAAAGACGCCTCTGAGTAAAATTTCCTGTCTTTCACGCCCAATATAGTATGGCACGCTAAGGACCACAGCAGTTAAAGAGCGTCCATAAATAAAACTAAATTTCAATTTCAACCAGCTGGTGCACTCCCTGGGTCGCCAAGACGATGAAAGAGCTACCGGTTACCAAAGGACACCTTGGGCCCCCGAACTTAAAGGCTACCATCCATACCCATCACAAGTTCCTCAAAGTAAAGCAGTATCGGGCTTGGTCACTAGCTGGATGAATGGCCGTCTAGCGAATAGGGTGCATGAGGACGCTATTCGAATTTTAACCCATTGATTTCGGCCATGGCTATAATGGATGTGCGAACTGGTGCATTGTCTTGATAAAACAAAAGTGTCTTTTTCGCTAAATGCGGCCAATTTTGCTTAATTTCATCATTCAAACGCTGCAATAAGTTTGCATAATATTCGCCATTGATTGGTTGAAAATTATCCCACGCGCATCCCAAAAAACTGACACCATGACCTTGCCTGCAGATGGAACTGTCTTCGCCTTTCTTGGAGCCGATTCTCCCCTTTCAGTCACTGTTTTGACTGTTCCTTCGTCTCATGTGTGAAGTGATGGACCCATGTTTCATGCATGGTTATGAATCGACGCAAAAATATGGCTTTATTGCAGCGAAACATCGCCAAACACACGACTGAAACATCCTCACGACGCTAATTTTGTTCCGTTGTGAGTAAAAGCGGCACCCATCTAGCGCACAGCACACGATGTCTGCTGGCTCGCGCACTTTCAGTCGAGGTCATCCAATACCGTTTTGTGGATTTTCCTCACAATTTCTGGCGTGGTCACCTCATTTGGTGGAACACTGCGATGTTCGTTTTGGCAGGCCGTACTGCCTCGCTTAAACTCTGCCACCCAATATTTTACTGTTGTAAACGAAGGAGCAGACTCCCCAGAGTAGAATCTAGCTCAACTTTAATATTAGTTGGACTAAGACCTTTCAAATGAAAGTATTGTATCACATAACTTCAGCTTTATAAGGGTGGTACTTTCTACCATAGTCATTTGTTTGAAACAACAACCGCTATATATACGTCAGGTCGGGTACTTCTGGGACAGCCCTCGTATGTACGTAGCAATTATTAAGGAGTGCATCTTGTGGGTGTGAACGACATCTTTCCAGAATGGTTATTGAAGGTATTTGAGGTTAAAAAAGTAGTACATATTGATTGGTGTTTTAATAAATTTTAATGCACAATTACAGAGAATGATGATTGTTGCTATTATTTAAAGCCACTTAGTATTAATGGATAGTGATTAGAGTGAATGTGCGCTAGCTGACCGCGAGGGTTCTGTATTGATTTGGAGGCGATACAATGAGATGACCACGCCCATCGAGCTATCACAACGCCATACGCATTGCCTAACAAAGTCTCATTGCGTCGTGTGATGTGTTCGTTGAAATTATGAATGGAGAGCACGAGTTTGGCTTCGTCCAAAAGCGCAGATCAGCATTAGAGCAGACATTCAGCAACACACAGCCATGACTAGGGACAACATATTAACTCAAATGTCAGTAAGTATACTCACTTGGTATCCGAGTTAATCACTAAATTTCTAATCAACTTGAACAATATTTTATGAGCGTTACATATGAGGGCGGATTAATAAGTCCATAACTTTGACGACAGATAGTGTTCTAATCACTGGTTTCTTATTTGCATCCAAGTCTTACAACTATTCTGGATATAATCGCAGAAATTCGTCCTCATTTGTTACTTAGAACATTGTTGAGAGCGTCTAAAATAAGCAGATGCGTGTTGCTTCGTAGAAAATGGAGAAAAGTGAATTTCGTGTTCTGATAAAGCACTACCTTTTGCGTGGTAAGACGGTGAAGGAAACGAAGAAAAGCTGAACAAGTATAATAGGGACTCTGCTCCATCACATGGCATGGTTCACAAGTGGTTCACAGAATTTCGATGTGGCCGTTCGAGCACATGAGATGCCCTGCGCAAAGGGCGGCCAGTTGAGGTCACAACAGAAGAAGGTGAACAAAGCTCACGATATTGCGTTGAAGAACACCGAGTGAAAATCCGTGAGATAGCCAAGACATCTCGAGAGAACGGGTGTATAACATTCTGCACGAATTTTTGGGTATGAGAAAGCTGTCAGCAAGATGGGTGCCGCGACTGCTCACAGTGGAATCGTGTGGCCATTTCACAGAGTTGTTAGAGCATGCTCCAGCGCAACCCAAATGAGTTTTTGCGGCGTTATATCACGGTTGATGAAACTTGGATCCATTACTATCAGCCTGAAACCAAACAACACTCAAAGCAGTGGATTTCCTTCGGTGAACCTGCTCCAAAGAAAGTGTAAAACCATTCCGTCGGCAGGAAAAATCATGGCAGCTGTCTTTTGGGATTCACAAGGGGCGATAGACATCCACTACCTGGAAAAGGGTAAGACGATGACAGGTTCATATTATGCCGCAATGCTGGATCAGTTTCACAAGGAATTGTTAAAGAAACGACTCCATTTGGTGAAGGAAAAGATCCTCTTTCACCAGGATAATGCACCCGTACACATGTCAGCCATGGCCGTCGCAAAATTTATGGAATTGGGCTACGAACTACTACCTCACCCACCATATTCTCCAGATTTGGCTCCGAGCGACTTCTTCCTCTTCGCAAAGCTGAAAAATTGGCTCGCTGGGAAGAAATTCATGTCCGGTGAACAGATCATGGAAGAAAGAACCTCATATTTTGCAGACTTCGTAAAATCATGTTTTTGGAAGGGTTAAAAAAATTGCAGAAAGGTGTTGAGAATTAAAATTGATTTTTTGGAGAAAAAAAATTTCTTTAGAAGGTCACTGACTTATTAATCCGTCCTATAATGCACATTTTCCCTGTTAATAAGCATAATATTTCAGAAGTTTGCAAATTATGCTGCATATTTGCTTGTTTTACGTTTATTTTTCATAAATATATTTTTATTCATTATCTTCATATCTGGCTTAAAAATAGGATATTTGCGAATAATGTGTGTCATTGAGTCAGTCTTGAAACTTGGCAACACTCATAAACAACGTAATCAATACCTCACGTTCGCCTTATCTGGTCGTAGCCGTTCTCTCACGGTATGAAGGTTGCTGTTAAGGTTGTTGGAATTGAGTGTACTTATACGTAGTATTAAATTTAGTTTAACACGGTAATATTCCGTATACGGCTAGGTGCCGCATTCGCTATATACAGGGGCAAACGCATTATGGGAGCATTGCTTGTAAGTAGGGGAGTGGAGCACAGGGGTAGCCGTGGGATTTGTGAGGCTAAACTACAATGATCTATTTATAGCGACATTTTGTCGTATTAATCCTTTAAAGGAAAGTTTTCGGGGGGGGGGAAATATAGTCATATAGAAAAGGGAAGCAAATATATTATTATTGGTGGTGGCGGCCTTGACGAATGGGATATAAACCCTGTGACATCATCAAAATAAAAAAATCTGATGTGTTGCACTCGCATGACTTTCTCTACTCTTGTACAAACTATTTTTACAGACGCTTATTCTCCATCTACTTCATGTTAATCGAGATGTTAATCTTATTGCTAATTTTCTTGTAGGTGCAAGGGGAATTGGTAGGCTTTAAGCGATAGTCAAATCTTTTAAGAGCTGGTTGCTATGTGGAGCATTCCATTCTCTTTGCATGTCCAGGACATAAAAAAACAAATAACGAATTCCCATTTCACGGAAATGGTTCACTCCACAAAAAAAAAAGTATGTGACATAAACTGTGTTTTAACGAGCTCTGCAGAACAATTTTGTCTATCTCTTACGGTTTACATGTTATGCAAAGCCATTCAGAATGAAAACGTTTGGGGGATATTCCCAGAAAATTCAAGATATACATTTTATTTTAATGAAAATATCTTAAATATATGATACTTTAATCAAAATCGCTAGAGGCATTTTTGAGAATCCAAAATTTTCGAAAAATGTTTTATTTAAAAGGTAGTCTGGCGTGGAGAGATTTTCTTGAAAATCTTCGTGTCGCATCCTTGAAAGTTTATGCAACTTTTCATTTTTGTGTTATGCTGTTTACAGACACACACACGTACCTTTTACTAAAAATCTGATGTGTTACACTCACATGACTTTCTCTACTCTTGTACAAACTATTTTTAGAAACTCTTATTCTCCATCTGTTTCATATTAATCTAGATAAACATTTGCAGAAACAATCTTTTGACATGCAAAGAGAATTACATTTTACACATAGCGACCAGTTCTAAAAATATTTGACTATCGCTTAAGGCGTACTATGTTCCCCTTGTTTTGTATTTGCAAGGGCAATATAGAAATACAGTAGTCTTTAAGCATAGACATATCTCTTAATAGCTGGTTGCTAGGTGCAGCACCATTCTCTTTGCCACAGATTAATACTCTTTGCATATCCAAGACAAAAATATGAATAATGAATTCCCAGTTGAGAAAATACGTATTGAAACATTTAAGGGAATAACAAGCAATATCTCGAAAATGGTTCATTCAACAAAAACAATATGTATTTTAACGCGATCTACATTTTTTGTGTAGTAAAATTTTGGGTTTATCAGTTATGCAAAAGTCGTTCACAATGAAGAATACTTTTGCAGATATTCCCAGAAAATTCAAGATATAAATTTTATTTGTCATGAAAATATCTTAAACATATGATATTTTAATCAAAATCGTTGGAGCATTTTTGAGAAAATTAAAATGTTCGAAAAATGTTCCATTTAAAAGGTAATCTGGGGTGGTGGGATTTTCTTGAAAACCTTCGTGTCGCATCTCTGGAAGATACTGAACCTAAATATCAAGTTTGGTGTTTATCCAAATACACACACGGACCTTTTACTAAATATTTTTTTATTTAGGGGGCCTCAAAACATGTAGTTCCGGTGAAATCCCGATGTGGAAATTTTGGGTGGAATGTAATACTTCCCCTGGTAGAGAAAGTAAAAATTGTTGCCAGTTGGAGAATGTCAAACATGTGGCAGTATTTTATATCACAACATTGTAAATGCCAGAGTGATTGTAGTGTAAATTTGCATTATTGTATGACAATGACTTGAGATGTTTGTTGATTATAAGCATTGTTACGAAATAAGTTTACACGGCCTCACTGAAACTGACAATAAGAGCGGGCAACAATGTAGCGAGGGGGTGAGTTGTTTATCAATTATAAGAGACAAGCAAATGACGTCAGAGTAGCGCGCGTGTCTTTAGAAATGGAGGGAATTTCTTCCCTAGAGCATATGTGTTCGTAATCTTGATTGGATATAAGAATAGACGCTAATGTTGGCGCGTTTTATTAACCAATAGCAGCTCGGTTATAATGTTTAGGCATATTGGGGTGAGGGAGTATAAATTCCGTGCCAGAGACGGGTAACGCGCAGTTTGACAGAATAATTCATGAGGTAAACGTCGCTCAGTCCAACAGAAGGATTCGCGGGTAATAGGTCGTTCAGTCCAAAAGAATCATACAAAGGTTATACGTCGCACAGTTTAAAGAGAATCGTTCACGCGTTATACGTCGCGCAATTCTACAAAATCTCTCGCGTTGTAAAGTTAGTTACAAATGTGAAATACGCGAATTAATAATATGCAGCAAATAAGTGATTATAGTGATATTAGAAATTATAACAGTATCAGTCGGGCGTGTATCAAGAGTCAATATGTGAAATTAATTGTGACGGTAATAAAAGTGTTTAAACAAATTCTTTTATAAGTGTTATCTTTCAGTAACAAATCCTTTCCGTTTACACACCCTGTTCAAGAGATCTGCTCGACTGAGTAGTAATAATAGCTAGCCGGAGGACAGTAAAACAATAACAGGCGCTCAGCAATAAGATAACACGAAGTGACCGCGACAAATTGGCTCCCATACGTGGTGCAGATAAACATGAAGCATCTTCCAACTACTAAAATATATTCTACTTCTAACAGGAACAACTTTGGGATTAGCATACAACACAAAATTGGCTACATGCGTTTATACACAGAAAACTACTGATAACAATTGAGTGATCAAAAACCAGAGACAGACAGGTCATCAGATTCTGGTCCCTGGTTATAATTAACGGTTTGCATGCCGTGTTGTTGTAACACTTCGGTTTGTTTTCCATACACAGAGCGACGTAGAGAATAGGCAGATTGCTGAGTTGCTAATGAGAAGACATGGTGCACGAGTATACATTTCCCACGGGAGGAACCCAGTTAAACGCTCTCTCTTTAAACTGCTCTATTCAGAGGTAACAGTTTTCCTCGGTATAAAGTAGATGGCATCACATATACAGCGTCCAGGGTGTTTTCTGCTTGTTCGCGTCGGAAGCTATCTGTCTGATCTACAAATCTCTGTGCCGAAGTGAGCCATTCTGATATCTCCGGCTTGCTTTCTTTCTTTCATTCTCTGTCCTTTCAGGAAGCATGTTGAAATTCTGTTTGAGTGAAGCTATCACGTTTCCTGCCAAAGGCGCCTCTATTGAATGTGAATGCCTTAATCATCTCAACGATTCGCTTTAAGCGTGAATGGGTCTAATGAAATGAGTTGAATCGTCGCCAAACGGTTACTCCTTCTAATGACTGACTTGGGTAACTCCAAATAAGCGCAAAAATACTAATGGGAAGGTACCACGTTTACTTCTATCCTAGATAAAAATATATGTGCTGCATTCACATGACTTTCTCTACTTAAAAGGTACTACAAAAGACTAAGGGATCCCAGGGATCCGCATGTGGGTTTGTGATGGACAAAGCGGTGTCTGGGCGGGTTTTCTCCGCGTTCTCCAGTTTCTCCCGCTATGTGTCACTCCACCGGTGCTCCATCATCTTTTCTATCATTCTGCATCTACTATCCACTTCCTCCCTCTCAACTCCGGCGTGTGGCTGATCACACCCCCCCTGGTCCCCTATTCTCTGATCCGTATACCCTCTGTCTCCCGTATTAACCCGCACGGAGAGCGGGAGAACTGTGTTCAAATCCCGGCTGTGACGTTGAATTTTTCAGTTGACTTTACATTAAAAACAATTAAGATATTTTCTTTCACGGTTACCACGTTCGCAATTACATTACATTAATGTTTACCTATCTATGCTTCAATATGAACGATGTCCATACTTATCTTTGCTATTTTAAATACAATCTAATCTCTAGCTGTATCAACACTTTAATTATTACGGTGGTTTATAATCGCAAAATGCACTCGTATTACCTCTACATTACAACGCGCACATGCATACACAAAAACCTATTTGTTCCATGTTGCCTTCTATTGGCTAAGCTAATCGCGTGTAAGTGCGCCTCTTTAGCACGTGCAGAAGGGAGCAGTCGTGAGTAAATGAAAAATCATTACATTCATGCAGGTCGATGTCGGAAGCATGCAGTGTGCAATGTTAATAAATTATATTCAATTTCAGCTTTCAGCTGTTAAAGTTTGATTCGAGAGATACTAATTTAACTGTCATACGAGGGCGGTCCCAGAAGTACCCTACCTACGAAGAAAACACAAAAATTTCGGAAAAAAAATGTCTGTATTTCTCTACATAATCTCTTTTCAGCTCGATACACTTTCCCCAGCGAGGTTCAATAGCTTCGATGCCCTGTTTATACTGAGAACCGTCGAGTTCTGCAAAATAGCCATCAACTTCAGACTCCAGCTCTTCATTGTTGGCAAATCGTTTACCACCAAGCCATTTCTTCAACTTTGGAAACAGAAAATAATCAGAGGGGTCTAAGTCTGCAAATAGGGTGCATGAGGAAGCAATTTGAACTTTAAATCGTTAATTTTGGCCATGGCGATAATGGATGTGCGAACTTTGTTTTTCGCTAAATGCGGCCGTTTTTGCTTGATTTCATCATTTAAATGCCGCAACAAGTTTGTATAATACTCGCCAATGATTGCTTTTCCTTTTTGAAGATAAGCAATGAAAATCATCCCCCGCGCATTCCAAAAAACTGACTGCATGACTTTGCCTGCAGATGGAACTGTCTTCGCCTTCTTTGGAGCTGATTCTCTCCTTTCAGTCCACTGTTTTACTGTTCCTTCGTCTCGGATGTGAAGTGATGGACCCATGTTTCATCCATGGTTATGAATCGACGCAAAACCTCGGCTTTATTGCAGCGAAACATCGCCAAACACTCGACTGAAACATCGTCACGACGCTGCTTTTGTTCCATTGTGAGTAAATGCGGCACCGAACTTGCGCACATCTTTCTCCTGTCTAAATTTTCAGTTAGTGTTCAATGTACAGCACTTTTTGAAATGCCTACGATGTCTGCTAGCTCGCACACTTTCATTCGTGAGTCATCCAATACCATTTTGTGGATTTTCTTCACAATTTCTGGCGTGGTCACCTCATTTGGTCGACCAGTGCGATGTTCGTCTTGGCAGCTCGTACGACCTCACTTAAACTCTGCCACCCAATATTTTACTGTTGTAAACGAAGGAGCAGACTCCCCCAGAGTAGAATCTAGCTCAGCTTTAATACTAATCGGACTAAGACCTTTCAAATAAAAGTATTGTATCACATAAGGATGGCCAGTTTTATTATGTTTACAAATTCGCTGAGAGAGTTCACTATTAATGACTGCCAAACAATTACTAAACAACGTAGCATCGTCAAACATCACACTTAAGGTTTATAAGGTTGGTACTTTCTACCGTAGTCATTTTTTTGAAACAACAACTGCTATAGGTGTGAATATGCATAATGACAAATCCAAAAGAGTGCTTTCACACTTTCATACTTTTCGAATTCTTCACTTCACATTTCTTCATTATTAGAGGTGTACTCAATTTGAGAAATTTGTTGGATACACCTTTGTCCAACACAATATATAATTTTAAAAACTCGGGAGTATACCAGATTCAGTGTCAAAATTGTGAGGGTTCCTACATTGGTAGAACAAAGAGAAATTAAAACAGTTGGATAAATTTGTAGTTGCCAACCACTTGTGGGCTTCTAACTATGAGATAGGACGTGACATGAAGCTATTAAAAACCACACATGTTCCTTCACATCTGGAAATTTGGGAAAAGATCTCATCCATCATAATATCAAGAGTATTCTGAATTTTGAAATCCCACCATCAGATTCTTTGACGCAGCTCAATCATTCGGCTTGTAGAAGAGAAAAGAGAAGACAAGGAAGTTCTTAACCTTCATCATAGATGTCAGTAATCCCAGCAAAAATGGGTAACAATTCTATTCCCAGCAGAGAACAGCAATTACACTTTTGAGTGCAAATCCTGTGGTTCAGATGGGAGAAGCTGAACTCAGTCGGTCTTAAACTGACGTTGGAAGAGCAACTTCTTCCGAAAGCGCTTCATAGGAAGAAAATCAAAAGCTCATATGTGATGTGAGTAAAAATGAACCCACTCAACTTATTTTATAATGAAATAACATCACAGATTACAACATTTCTTTTAATTATAAAAAATGGTTTGGTTATGTTTAGAGAGATAAGGTTACATTTTAATGTGTTTTATTTGATGTAAGAAGTTGCTTGTAATTACCAAGGTTTGTGTCTGATGTGCATAATTGTTATTGTGCGTTTACTTTAAGTTAAAACATGGAAACTTGAAACTTACTACTTAAAATCTGGGTTAGGTTGAAACATGAAATTTAGAAGAGAACCACCAATACCCGCTTATAACAATACGAATCGGGATATTTTCCATATTTCAGTGCCAAAATTGCAACTGACAACAATACACGTACTGAGAGACCAGGCAGTGAATGGTGACTGTTAGAGGGTTTCTCAGCACTCAGACCGTCTTTAGCGCACCCTCCCCCCTCGCCTTGACCGGTCAGGTAGTGTCAAAATGGTCAAGTTTCAACTAAACCTCACGTACTGTAGGAACGATGATTTTTCGTAAATGCGATATATTGCGAAATGCTTTACTCTTGTATTTTCATTTTTTCATGACCTCCAAACCACAATATGTTTGATATTTATGTGATTTTATATATTATATCTATACACAAAAAAGTAGCTCTCGTTAAAGCCCACAATTTATGTCAAATTATTTTTTTGTGGCGTTAATCATTTCGGAGATATTGTTTATTCGTTTTGAATTTTCAAATACTTAATGCTTTTTGCAAATAATAATTATTCGTATTTTCTCGTGTCCTTGCAAATTACATGGAATTTCAAAGTCATCACAATGTAATGATCTGCTTTATAAATCACCTCAATTTCCCTTTAGCCTTCGTATATCTACAACGAAATATAAAATGTATAATGAAAGTTTATCTCGATTAAAAATATATAGATAGAAGAATACGATTCTGTAAGAATAGTTTGTAGAAGAGTGTGTAGAGAAATTCACGTGAGAATGCAGCACATCAGATTTTTTCCTGCCCCGTAACAAAGATGGAAGTTTAGCCTTACACTTTCTAAGCCTAACACAACGGTAAGAGTTTGATATTAAAGCCTACGCAACGTTAGTTACCTTGGCAAGCGTATGTCAGGAAGTGGTTGCCGCGTTATCACGCCGCCTTCCGGGTCAACACGAACTGCCGTGCGATGTTGCGAAAAAATATCTTCCGTTTACGAGGGGTATTCAAAGAGCTTTGCAAGTGTCATCTTAAAGTCCAACTAAGGATGGAGTTCAAAAACTTCTCCTTACAATCCTTCAAAGTAGTTTCAACCTCTCTCCACACACAGTTGTAGACGGTGCAACCAGTTGTCAAAAACTAAGAAACCCAGACTGAGGTATTGTCAATAGAGCTGAGTTTATAGCCTGAGCAAGGTCCTGCACTCGTTTAAAAGGTTTTCCAGCAATGCAAGATTTCACTCGAGGAAACAGCCAGAAGTCGCA
Source organism: Deroplatys truncata (assembly GCA_030765065.1). Lineage (NCBI taxonomy): Eukaryota > Metazoa > Arthropoda > Insecta > Mantodea > Mantidae > Deroplatys > Deroplatys truncata. Next base: position 63,721,384 of record CM060989.1, on the reverse strand, counting down.
TGGTGCAAGATCAGGACTGTAGGGTGAATGATCAAGCAGCTGTGAAGTGGTTGGTTTGTTTACGTAATATATTTACGTGAAATATTATTTAGCTTCACGCTTGGGAAGCTAACTTGAAGTATTGTTCTTGGAGTTACTTTGTTTTAGAAGTTTGCAACACGCTTTAGGCGTCAGTTTGAATTTGTGGATTACGTAATAGTTACTGTTGTTACGCAATATGCTGCTACGTATGAGAAGCTGATTTTAAGATGTATTTTTATGTTGTTACACTCCACGTTTTACACTGCTTCTATATATTATTTATGTTTGAATTTGCCTCGGCTGCGTCAGTAATGTTTGTAGAGTCATGTATTTCTTAGGCAGGGTGCGGTCCGACAATAATTGTAGACATACACAGAATTTAAGTTTTTTAAATTCACTTCTTTTATTAATCCTTGCACATTTTAATAAAGCACTACACTTTTTAAGAGCTGTGAGATTCTATAATACTTTCACTTAACTAACGCGTAGACATATTTTAAGATTCACACGTAATATTTCTGTAGAGAACACGTTTCCATCTGATCACTACCAAGGTTTGCTAGCAACTGAACACTATTTCAACCGTTAAACCCGTAAGCTTCGGTATTTCAAGTCTCTGATTGGCTAATTCTAGTCCAATAGAATATCTGCATTTTACTTAAAGCTTTTCTTTGCTGTTGATTGGCTAATTTTAAACTGTTACTGAATTTACCTTATCGTTGCTCTAATTATGACTAGTAACTTTCAAACTCTTAAACTCATTCTTGCTACAAGGTTACCTCATTATTACTTCATTGTTAGCAATTTAAAACTTATTATTCTCACAGGTCTTGCATTATTAAAGTATGTAATGTATTCACATAACATAATAAAACATGTTTACAATAATATAAGTATTTGCAATTACTGTTACATACATTTTAAATAATTATTACATATTGTTTCAAGGCGGGAAGTTATTAAATTTACTCATTATATAATTTAATTGAAATTATTCAAGTATTAAAATACTGACTCAACTGGAGCAGCTTCCAGTTTCCTCAAATTTGCCGCTGTTCTTTGAGGAGACACATCGTCATGCAAAAGCATCCTTGAAGTTGCTGTCTGTGGACGCCGCCACCTCAGCTCTTCAAATAATTGATTCAAAACATAAGATCCATAGTATTCTCCATTTATTGTCATTCCTTCTGGCATGCAGTCAACCACCAATGGTCCTTCATAGTTGAACACGGTGAACATTCTCTTCCGAGAATGACTTGTTTTGGATCATTCTCATTTGCCAAGACACAATTCTGAGCTTTATTTGGCATAATATAATAATGAGACCATCTTTCATCACCAGTGCATACATCTGTCAAACGCTTAGGGCCCTTAGGTGGAAACATGCTCAACAGTTTCCTTTCTCTTCTTCTCTTCATTGGTTAGAGAATGTGGAACCCATTTTGCACACATTTCTCGCAGCTTTAAATGTTCATGGAGTGTGCAGACAATCTGCCAACACTGAAGTAGGATTGTTCTTTGCCTTGTTGAAGGAGTTTATTTATTTAGCTCCACGTATGCTACTACGTATGTAAAGCCGATTTGAAGATGTAATTTTCTTGTTACGCTCCAAGTTTAAAAAATTCTGATGTGTTACACTCACATAACTTTCTCTACTCTTGTACAACCTAATTTTACAAACGCCTATTCTCCATATGCTTCATGTTAATCGAGATATCGAGATGTCAATCTTATTGGTAATTTTCATGTAGATGCAAGGGGAATATGGTAGCTTTTAAGCGATAGTCAAATATTTTAACGCTGGTTGCTATGTGACGCATTCCATTCTCTTTGCATGTCCAGGACATAAAAAAATGAATAACGAATTTGAGAAAAAGTATAAGTATTGAAAAATTTAAGAGAATAACAAGCAATATCTCGGAAATAGTTCACTCAACAAAAAAAAAATGTATATGACATAAATTGTGTATTTTAACGCGATGTACATGTTTTGTGTAGTAAAATTTTCTCTATCTCTTATGGTTTACCGGTTATGCAAAAGTCGTTCACAACGAAGAACACTTTTGGAGACATTCCCAGAAAATTCAAGATATACGTTTTATTTGTCATGAAAATATCTTAAACATATGATATTTTAATCAAAATCGTTAGAGCCGTTTTTGAGAAAATTAAAATTTTCGAAAAATCTTCCATGAAAAGGGTATCCTGGGGTGGGGGGATTTACTTGAAAACCTTCGTGTCGCATCCCTGGAAGATACTGAACCTAAATACCAAGTTTGGTGTTTATCCGATTGTTCGTTTCTGAGTTATGCTGTTCACAGACACACACACGGACATGTTTCTAAAAATGCTTTTTTTGGATTCAGGGGATCTCAAAACATGTATTTCCGGTGAAATCTCGGTATCGAATTTTTAGGTGGAATACAATTCTTCCCCTACTTACTGTACGTAGTAGAGAAAGTAAAAAAAATATTTATTAACTTTGTTATTAAACCGCTTCTATAGATAGTATTTATGTTTATGTTTGCCTCGGCTGTGTCAGTATTGTTTTAGAGACACGTTTCTCTTAATCAGGGCGTGGTGCGACAAGAATGTAGGCTTACACAGACTTTAAGTTTAAATTCACTTCTTTTTACTAATCCTTGACACAAATTAAATAGCACTACAGTGATATCAAGAGCTGTGAGATTCGTTTATTTAATACTTGCACTTTGTTTACGCGTATACTTAATTTTCGTTTCACACGAATACGTAATATTTCTTTAGAGAACACATCTTCCATCCGGTGACTACCAAGGTCTGCAGGCAACTGAACATATTTCAGCCGTCCATACCCGTAAACTTCTGTATTTCAAGTCTCGGATTGGCTAATCCTAGTCCAATAGAATACCTGCATTTTACTAAAGCTTTTTCTAGCTTTTGATTGGCTAATTTTAAACTGTCCCAAAATTTACATTATCGTTTCTCTAATCATGACTAGTAACATTTAAACTCTCAAGCTCATTATTGGCTCATTGTTAGCAACGTTAAGCTTATTATTCTCACAGCTCTTACATTATTAAATTATGTAATGCATTCATATAACATTATTGAACATGTTTACAATAATATAAGCATATGCAATGACTGTTACATACATTTTATAAATTATTACATACATATTGCTTCAAGGCGGGCTGTTATTGAATTTACATATTATATAATTTAATTGGAATTATTGAAGTGTTAAAAATACTGCCTCAACACTGATACCAACTCCCATACTTAGCATTTCAACAATAATATGTAGATTTTTTCCACCAAGTTCCTCACTCCTTGAATTGTTGTTTTGTTCACAGCTTCCCGAGGCCGGCCAGAACGAGGGTTGTCTTTCAAAGTCTCTCACTCTTCTTCAAATGATCGAATCTATCTTGTAATGGTATCAAATGTACACATTTGAGCATTATAAACACCTAACAAGTCCTCATGGACCTTTTTTCTCTCTCTTTCACCTACGTTATAGCATGTTAAATATAGAATCTAATGTTCTCTTTAGAAATGTCCAGGAGTTTTCACCAGGTATTGATACCAAACTGAACTCAAATGAATCTCGGTACGATAATGAATATTAAAGTTTGAACTCGCACTTACGAGGGGCACTTGGCAACCCTGAATGTTGTAGGTGCCATCTAACTTTTCCAATGGAAAGTTTAACATTTTTTACCATAATCTACTTCAAACAGTTTGTCAATAGAGTGTCATTTGTTTTGTTTACACTAACTTGAAAATTGTGTGTCAACAAAAACATGGAATTAACTCGTGAAAATGTTCGTGCAATGATTTATTACGACTTTCGACGTGGATTATCAAGACAAGAGTGCATCGATCCACTAACTTCCACATTTGGCGACGAAGCTCCATCCTTTGCCACTGTGAAACGCTGGTATAACGAATTTAATCGTGGCCGCCATTCGCATAATTCGTGAAGGTCGTCCAAAATAAGTTGTGCCAGAAAACATTGATGCTGTGCAAAAACTAATAATGAAAGATCGTCATGCGACATATTCTGAGATTGAGGCAACCCTAGGCATTAGTTCCACCAGCATATATAAAATATTGCATGATTATTTAGCCGTGAAAAAGGTTTGCTGTCGTTGGATCCCACATAATTTGACGCAATCCCAATAAGATGCTCGTGTCGATTGGTGTACAAAAATGCTCAAGAAATACAATGGCGGTGCCTCAAAAGACGTATATAAGATTGTAACAGGTGACGAATCATGGATCTGTGCGTATGAGCCGGAACGTAAACAGCAGTCGACTGTATGGGTGTTTCAAGTTGAAGCAAATCCAACAGAAGTTGTTCGCACTCGAATCCCTTCGAAGCAAATGGTCGCCTGCTTTTTCAGCAAAACTGGCCATGTGGCAACAGTGCCTTTAGAGGAACGTAAAACGGTCAATGCCGAATGAAACACAACCATTTGTTTACCGGAAGTCTTCGGTGAAGTAAGGAAAACCAACAAGAACCGTAGGATCGTTCTTCATCAAGAGAATGCGAGCGCACACACATCTCGTCTAACAACAGAGTATTTGAAGGCTTAAAAGAATCGAATTTATGGGTCATCCGCCATACAGTCCTGATTGGGCACCCAATGACTTCTTTTTGTTCCCGAACATCAAGAATAAATTGCGTGGACAACGATTTTCGTTGGCAGAAGAAGCCGTTGATGCCTTCAAAAACCATGTTTTGGAGGTGTCTCGAGAAGACTGGAATAAATGCTTTGACAAATGGTTAAAACGGATGCAAAAGTGTATTGATCATAAAGGAGAATATGTTGAAAAACAATAAAGCAACTTTCAATCATAAATTACTTTGTTTCAATTATTAGGCTCAAAATATAAATAGTGCCCCTCGTATAATGCATATTTTGACAGCTTAAGGTAATTTGTTGCCAGCTGTATTAGTTACATTTTGTAACCATTATTGTCCAACAATGGGTAGGCTGGTTGCAAAAATTTTGACTGCTCCTCTTAATAACGATAAATGAATGGAATTATTCGAATACCAGAAGAGGTTACTGAGTTACAATAAACACTGAAACTTAATTTAATACTGTAACTCTAGAAAATTAATTACAAGTATATACTATCCAATTTATGTACAGCTGCGAAGCTATTATGTTATCTCGTAAGTAATGTCGGTTTTTAAGTTTGGTGTTTTACAGCATAGAATTGGTTTTTTTTGTGCGTCAATGCTATTTACAGGATAGTATGGCTAGTATTGCGTATATTGCGAGAATGTGTCAGTCGTCAGTTGTTAATACACAATCACAAAATGGAAGTTACAAAGTTTGAGATTAGAGTCCCTCTAAAGCACTACTGGGAACAAGAGTGGGAAATTCAAAAAATGTCCCAAGTAAAGGATAGTTTGGGGTGGAGGATTTCTTCACAATCTTCGTGTCGCATCGATATCGAACTTAAACACCAACTTATCCGAGTTTTCGTTTTTTAATTACACTATTCAAACATACATACACGGATGTTTTTCTAAAAAAAATCTGACGTGTTACACTCACATGACTTTCTCTACTCCTGTACACATTCTTTTTAGAAACTCTTATTCTCCATCTGTTTCCAATTAATTGAGATAAACATTTGCAGCAACGATCTTTTGACATGCTAAGAGAATTACAATTTACACATAGCGACCAGTTCTAAAAATATTTGACTATCGCTTAAGGCGTACTATGTTCCCCTTGTTTTGTAAGGACAATATACAAATACAGTAGCCTGTAAGCATCATTTCTCTTAATAGCTGGCTGCTAGGTGCAGCACCATTCCCTTTGCCACAGATTAATACTCTTTGCGTATCCAAGACAAAAAATGAATAACGAATTCCCATTTGAGAAAATAAGTATTGAAAAATTTAAGGGAATAACAAGCAATATCTCGAAAATTGTTCACTCAACAAAAAAAAATGTATATGACATAAATTGTGTATTTTAACGCGATCTACATTTTTTGTGAAGTAAAATTTTGTCTATCTCTTATGGTTTAGCAGTTATGCAAAAGTCGCTCACAAGAAGAATACTTTTGGAGACATTCCCAGAAAAGTCGAGATATACATTTCATTTGTCATGAACATGTCTTAAATATATGGTATTTTAATCAAAATCGTTAGAGCCATTTTTGAGAAAATTAAAATTTTCGAAAAATGTTCCATGTAAAGCTACCAAGTTTGGTGTTTATCCGACTGTTCGTTTCTGAGTTATGCTGTTCACAGACACACAGACAGACACACATACACACATGGACATGTTTCCAAAAATGCTTTTTTATTTTTTTTGGATTCAGGGGGCCTCAAAACATATATTTCTGCTGAAATCGCGGTATCGAATTTTTGGGTGAAATACAATACTTCCCCTACTTACTATACGTGGTAGAGAAAGTAAAATATATATATATATATATATATATATATATATATATGACATTAATTCTGTGCTTTAACGAGCTCTACATTGGTATAAACATTTTGTCTCTCTCTTACGGTTTACCAGTTATGCAAAAGCCATTCAGAAAGAAGAGGCTTTTGGGGGACACTATTGCATTATACACGAGTACACGTGTTTATGTTTATTCTTCACAGCTGATACGAATACAAGGCTAAAGCGGAGGGGTACAAAATTTTTTGTTTACATCGACTGCAAGGCTGGTTTGACTTGTGTACCAGAAAAGAGAACAGTTATACCGGAAGTACGAGTCATCATCAAACAGCTGACATACAATGTGCAATCTCACATGATATATTCATCAGAATGGGTCAAGATGAGACTGGAGAATTCTAGCAATTTTCGCTGCTGCCAACTAGAAAAGAATTTTAAATGTCATCTCGCGTTATCTCGGCGCAAAAAATGCCCCAGGAGTCCACGTAACAGGTTGGGCAGGCAATTTCTGCTTCTTTCCCATGACGTCATTCCTTTGTTCTGCTCTAAAGAGGCTGGGGACATTTTGTAACAGAAGGGAATATATTTGGTTTCAGGCTTCCAAGTGTTGCTGATATGCAACAAAATGCATTCAATTTCTTAGTCTTTCCCTTTAACCCCACCCCATCCAAAAATTTAACAGTTGGTCTATACAAATAATACACTTTCAGCTCCATGACATCAAGTAATTAGCTTTTCGCAATTTCTTGATATTCATTTACTTTCTCTACCATATAAGTAAATGAGGTAGAGGAGTGGTAAATTCTATTCAAAAATTCTAATTGCTGATTTCATAGCAAATGCACCTTTTGAAATCTCCTACACAGTGAACTCCATAACAGAAAGTTGGACGAATATCAAATTACCTTTTTAAAAAATCTGATGTGTTGCACTCTCATGACTTTTTCTACTCTTGTACAAACTATTTTTACAAACGCTTATTCCCCATCTACTGCATGTTAATCAAAATAAAACATTTGCATCTTATTGCTAATTTTCTTGTAGGTGCAAGGGGAATATGATGGGCTTTAAGCGATAGTCAAATCTTTTAAGAGCATCTATGTGGAGCATTCTATTCTCTTTGCATGTCCAGGACATAAAAATACGAATAACGAACTCCCTTTTGAGAAAAAGTATAAGTATGGAAATTTCAAACAAATAACAAGGAATATCTCGGAAATGATTCACTCAAAAAAACAACAAAATGCATATGAAAAACTGTGTATTTTAACGAGCTCTACATTTTCTATGTAGAAACATTTTGTCTACACTTACGGTTTACCCGTTATGCAAAAGTCATTCAGAATGAAGAGGACTTTTGAGGACATTCATATATATTTTAATTAAAATCGTTAGCCATTTTTAAGAAAATCAAAATGTTCGTATAACTTTCCAGGTAAGTGTGATCTGGCGTGGGGGATTTTTCTGAAAATCTTCGTGTAGCATTTTTAAAAAGATACTGAACCTAAATAGTAAGTTTGGTATTTATCAGACTTTTCGTTTTTAGTTATGCTGTTCACAGACACACACAGGGACCTTTTTCTAAAAATGCCTTTTTCTTGGATTTAGGGGGCCTCAAAACATGTATTTCTGGTGATATCTTGACAAGGAATCTTTGGGTGGAATACAATACTTCCCCTACTTATTATACGTAGTAGAGAAAGTAAAAACTGTCTTTTAACACAAACAAGCTTATAGCTATAACTTCTTTTTTCTGTCTGAGAAATGTCTTTAAATGTTTTTATTAAAATATTCATTCATTCATTCATTATCTGTTTACCCTCCCCTTATGTAGGACTTACACCCCCCAGGACTTACAAGCGGGTGCCTGGGGTCAGAGGCCCGTCGAGGAGCAGACACTCATGGATCAGACAGAGCATCCAGGATGGGTGATCAGCCCAATGCCTGGTATGGGATGAAGGAAGTAGATGAAACGAAATGATGGTGAAATGGATGAAAGGAAAGGTGATGATGGAGCAGTTGGTGGAATGAATGGCGGGGGAAACCGGAGAACCCGGAGAAAACCCGCCCAGACGCCGCTTCGTCCACCGCAAATCCCACATGCAGGTCCCTGGGATTGAACCCGGGCCGCCTCGGTGGGAGGCGAGCGGTCTAACCACTCGGCCACGGCGCCGCCGTTTTTATTAAAATAACTGAATTAAAAAAAAATTGGCGCAACACCAGTGGCAATCACCTGGTCCTACAACCCTAAAACAGCCGAAGTGAAACAGATGAAAATGAGATATGGGAAGAGGAAATACTTGGTAGACGGGGAACCACCCTAGCATTCGCCTACCGATCCGGGAAACTCACAACAAAATACACAATCAGAGGGCCGGCCCAACAGGAATAGAAACCGGGACCTCCAGAATGAACCTTCACACGTTTCCGCCGGGCCATGTCGCTCGGTGATACGTAGAAGAGGTATTAGAAATAATTAATATTAATAATAATAACCAACAAACACTCGTGGCACCGCAGACCTCTACAACATGATCACAGTATAGCGAACGATAGCGAACCATATTATGCTACAACGCTGCATACACCCTGTCACAGCTGTCTTTTAAGTTCATTTCTTCGTCGTCCAGTTGCTCAACAAACGCCATTAAAATCAATGGGTACTCTGCAATGTCCACACGCTGGTCAAACGAAATTGGCCCTATTCTCTGGGCGGATATTGCGTGCCAACCTCCAACACTTTTAACTGGGTACATAAGAAGAGGTTTATATTGTTGTAGTGGTTGCACAACGTATAGGCACTAATTTGAAGCTGTTTTAGACCACACACGTAATGGATGCCAATTTGCGGGAGATCGTTTCTAGAAGGTACGGTACAAACTTTCCGCTGGCCTTCGTCCCACGTTTACTTTTCCGGCGACCTTCGCCCCACGTTTACTTTGTGTAATAACCATTTTAATGCTATTTATTTAAATATTATATATGTATGCCTCGGCTGCTTCAGTAGTAATTTGCAGAGCACGTATCTCTTAACAGCACTGGTACGGCTAAGGAATGAAGGATCACACAAATTATAATTGTAGTCCACTCCCTTTATTAATCCTACTATTTCCTACTATAGAGCTGTGAGCTTATTGTTAATTGCTTTTCTAACAGGTAAACTTTATATTATTCTCACCGCAATGAATTTTCTTGTCTCACACTGAACGCGTACAGAAAACGAACTCTTTGGGTACGCTTTCTTGTAGCGTCTACCGCTTGAATTTGTACATTTTCTCTACTTCTAGTCTCTGATTGGCTAATCCTACACCAATAGAATACCTTCAACTTTTAGCTTTTCTAGTTTTTGATTGCCTATTAATAATCTGTTTTAAATATTACATTATTATTGTTCCAAGAATTATTAGTAGCCTTTTTAAACTTTCTAATTTGTAATTCTGTTTGCTATGGAAAGCAGATTGCTTCTATTCTCACAGTTCCTACAATGTTAAACTACATAATACATTCACATAACATTATTATACACATACATAATAAAAATGAACATAATACAATGACTGTAATATAAACTTTATATATTATACACATTGCCTTAAGGCGGGGTTTTATTTTTTTATTTTATATAATTAGACATATCATTTAATTGTTAAAAATACTGCCTCACATAGATGTTTCATGAATGACATGGAGTTTAGACGGCGCATTATCGCGAGCTCTGCGACTTAACATAGCCGTATAAATGGAACCATACTTCATCTGTGAACCATGTGGTGAACAACATGCACAGTAAACGCCTTCAGGCCAACGGTAATACTACGAGGACGGATCGAAAAGTAACGCACCATAAATTTTTTTCTGCCTTGGTATTGCAGCTGAAATGTTGCAATTTCACAAGATATAGTTTGAAGCTTTCACTACAGAGACTATTTTTTGTTTCATGTAAAGCTCTAGCGAGAGAATCGTGAGTTACGCATCTAAGATGCCGCGCATGTTACTGTCGTCCACGTGTGAAGAGCAGAGAGATGTGGTTCGATATTTGCGGGCCAAAGGCCATACACCGAGTGATATTCACAGGGACATGCGTTGCGTGTATGGGGATCATTGTATGGGCCGTAGCAATGTCTCTAGGTGAAGCTTAGTGATTCGCCACGCTCCGGGAGGCCGGTAACAGCTGCAACCCCGCAGAATGTCAAGGACATTGAGGTGTGCAACTGCGAACTTTATCGCAACAGTTCAACATTTCCTATGATGCACTGTACAATATTGTTAATGACACGTTGAAATTTCGTAAAGTTAGTGCTCGCTGGGTGACTAAGAATGTGACAGACAACGCAAGGGCCAGCGAACGATGACGAGCTTGGATCACCTAACGCGGTACACCGCAGAAAGGAATCGTAACTGGTGATGAGTCGTGAGCATAGCATAACACGCCCAAAACCAAGAAGGCAAATGTGGAGTGGAAACATAGTGATTCCCCAGTGAAGAAAGAATTCAAAGTGACTTAATCTGCTAGGAATGTACTTGTGACGGTTTTCTGGGGTATGCATGATGTATTGGTGGACTTTGTTGAACACGGGACCACTGTGAATTTTGTGAAGTTGAGCCGTGCCCTTCGTGACAAACACCACAACATGAATGCTGACAATGTCAAAATTCTTCATAACAATGCTCGCCCCCATGTTGCTGCTGCTGTTCGTCAGAAAATCAACAAATTTGGTTGGGCGGTGCTCCAGCATCCACCATACAGTCGGACCTTGCACCGTCGGACTTTCATCTGTTTGGTCCCATTCCTGGCCGGCCAACGCTTTGCGACAGATGCGGAAGTGAAATCAACAGTCCGCAGATGGCTATACTCCAAGGAAACAGACTTATACGAGCAGGGTTTATTGAAACTGGTATTATAATGGGAGAAATGTGTTGAGAAACTTGGTGTCTATGTCGAAAAGTAAGTAAAAAGTGTAAGTTCATTTGTGATTTTTTTGTTGTTTTAACTATTAAACCTTCTTGTAAAAAAATGTTTGTGCGTTTCTTTTCGATCCGACCTCGTGCATTCTTTTAGCCTGATTTGGTTCGTGCAACTGATGGATAAACGTAACCCTGTTTGTAGCTCTCTGATACTTTAGTGGGTGAACCTGGTCTCTTGCGACAAACGTCTAAATGACTTGTACCGGACATCCACAACAACCGTGGGCAGTCTAAATGAACCAGGATTGCCTTTTTCACTCACCATAGATCCAGTTGTTCCCAATTTGTTTACCAGTGCCGGTATTGTGTTTCTTTCGGAGGGGGAGGGGATTGCGAACATCACATTGTCTCTGGTTGCCCTTCAAGTCGCTGGAAATTGAATTCACAAAACACTATTACTTCAAAAATCTGATGTTTTACACTCGCATGCCGTTGGTAGGCTTTAAGCGATAGTCAAATCTTTTAAGAGCTGGTTGCTATGTGGAGCATTCCATTCTCTTTGTATGTCCAGGACATAAAAAAAATGAATAACGAATTCCCATTTGAGAAAAAATATTGAAAAAATTAAGGGAATAACAAGCAATATCTCGAAAATTGTTCACTCAACAAAAAAAATGTATATGACATAAATTGTGTATTTTAACGCGATCTACATTTTTTGTGAAGTAAAATTTTGTCTATCTCTTATGGTTTACCAGTTATGCAAAAGTCGTTCACAATGAAGAATACTTTTGGAGACATTCCCAGAAAATTAGAGACATACATTTCATTTGTCATGAAAATATCTTAAACATATGATATTTTAATCAAAATCGTTAGACATTTTTGAGAAAATTAAAATTTTCGAAAAATGTTCCATGTAAAGGTTAATCTGGGGGGGGGAGATTTTATTGAAAATCTTCGTGTGGCATCTCTGGAAGATACTGAACCTAAATACCAAGTTTGGTGTTTATCCGACTGTTTGTTTCTGAGTTATGCTGTTCACAGACACACACACACGGACATGTTACCAAAAATGCTTTTTTTGGATTCAGGGGGTCTCAAAACATGTATTTCCGGTGAAATCTCGGTATCGAACTTTTGGGTGGAATACAATACTTCCCCTACTTACTATACGTAGTAAAGTAAAAATACTAAATATTTCAGTTGAAATTAATTACTTTTCTATAATTCACACTGAAAAAGTTGAACAATTCAACAACATTCACAAAATTTCTTTCTCTTGAACTAATTAAGCAACAACTTGTTTATGTTTGTATACTAAGATCAAATTAAAATTTTGGGAGCAATACCATAAACTATTTCGTATTATCAGATAAAAAATCACCATAAGGTTTTACATAGTTCAAATTTTCTGTGCATATTTTTTATGCTCTTGAGTATATGTTAAAAAAATTGATGCGATACATTCATATGACTTTCTCTACACTCTATCGTTTATTAATGAGTATACAAACTATTCTTACTAAAGCTTATTTTTATACCTACCACGTTTTACTCATATTAACTTTTGCAGAAATAGCTACATTACACATTTCGTTATAGACACAAACAGAACGATAGTCAAATATTTAAGAACTGTGCCCTATATGTTAGCTTTAGAATTCCATACTGTTTCCATGCAATTGCGCGAAATAACTGAAAGTTGAAGGAACTTTAACCAAGAAATGAACAATTCGAACCTTTGATTACGGATAGCTCAGGAATGGCTTATGCCACAAAAAAAAACTTATTTAAATAAATTGTATACTTTGCAGAAATCTACATTTTTTGTGTAGTAGGCTTTCGTCTATCTTTTAACGTTTACCAGTTATACAAGATTATACAAAATTCCTTCCGAATGAAGAGGACTTCAAAGGCTATTCCCGGAAAATTCAAAACATATACTTTATTTGTCATGTAAATATCTTCAATACAAGGTTATTCAAAAAGGAGCAGACTTTATATATTTATTTCTAACGAACGACAATAGATGGCGACTAATGCGATACATCACTGAATAGAGAAAAGTTCAATGTTTTATGTTATGTGTTCAAAATGAGTACCATTTGTTATGCGAGGACCACCAGTGCTCTTTCGTTTGCATACGCAACCATCTTCTACGAATTTATTGTATAAATTGTAAATATTTTATGACGAGGTGGCTCGTTGTTGAAGTTACAACGAAATGCACGCTGCAATGAAATAATGGATCCACGCTTTGTATAATGCAGCACACAAAATGACATTTTCCAGTGGCGTCGCCATTTTATCGTAAATAAAAACAGCGCCACTGTAGGCACTTTCCTCTATTCAATGATGTTTCATATGTGTCGCTATCTACTATCGTTCATTAAAAATCCATAACTGAAATCTGTTCCTTCTTTTTGAATAACCCTGTATATGGTATTTTAATAAAAAAAAATCGTTAGAGCCATTTTATAGAAAATAAATTTCGAAAAGTTTTCCATGTAAAGGGTAGTTGGGAGTGGAGGATTTTCTTGGAAATTTACATACCATGTTTGGTACTTATCCGAGTTTTCGTTTTTGAGTTACGCTGTTCACAGACAGACACACACAAGCGCCTTTTTCTGAAATGCTTTCTTTGGGGCCAGGGGCGCCTCAAAACATGTATTTCTGGTGAAATTCTGTATCGAACTTTTGGCTGGAATTCAATACCTTCTCTACCTACCATGTACGTGGTATAGGAAATAAAAAGTCTAAGCATCAGAAGGAACATGTAGATTTTTTTGATTTTCACAGATAATTTGCATTAATTTGACGTTAAGTTTGGGACATTGGGTATATTTCCAGTCGAATAAATAAAGAAAGGAATGTTAGGCCTATATACGAAAATCACTCTGTATATAGCAAACAAATGAATTTAGAAAACCTCTCCCAGCCTTCCATTTCATCTCAACGATAATCCGCTTGCATAGTTTCTATGGCAACGCGACGTTCGCCTGTTTTGGCTTCTCGTTACAACTTCTAGATGGGGTTAATTAGTTCATTCCATCGGGTCTTTGTTTATGGCTTCTTTGGTGCTCGAAACGTTTCGTTTGGTCCTGATTCAAAAACTTGTTACTTCGAGTCGTTCATCCATAAGCAATACTGTTACTGTGGTAATAACTTTTGGCCTTTTATACCTCGTACACTCAGAGGAAATGCTGTTTCCCTCCCCTCATTCGTTTTGTGCTTCACAGGCTCTCGTTTGTAGCAAAGCGCTTGGAGATGTGATTCAGATAAAGTAATGTTATTGGTGTAATTCAACGCGAGATAACGCCGCGTCTCTTGAGAAATTCTAACAAGCCTTTTGTTTGCAGAAAACCTCAAGAGTTCTCTGTGATAAACCTATAGCTGGTTAGTAGGCAGAAGACAAAAAATTCAAAGCATCCCCCTTTGGGCTCACAAAGAGGGCATTCTTTCTTTGTCTACTACTAAGTATAGTAAGTAGGGACTGTATTGCATTCCACCAAAAAATTCGATACCGAGATTTCACCGGAAATGCATGTTTTGAGGCCCCTTGAATTAAAAAAGGCACTTTTAGAAAAAGGTCCGTATATGTATCTATGAACAGTATAACTCAAAAACAATAAGTCGGATAAATACTAAACTTGGTATTTATTTTCAGTATCTGTCAAAGATGCAACATGAAGATTTTCAAGAAAATCCCCCCACTCCAGACTACCCTTTACATAGAGCATTTTTTGAACATACTGATTTTCTCAGAAACGTATTTTTAAGATATTTTCATGTCAAATGAAAGGTATATCTCGAATTTTCTGGGAATGTCTCCAAAACTATTTTTCATTGTGAACGACTTTTGCATAGCTGGTAAACCATAAGAGATAGACAAAATTTTACTACACAAAAAATGTAGATCGCGTTAAAATACACAATTTATGTCATATACATTTTTGTTGTTGAGTGAACCATTTCCGAGATATTCCTTGTTATTTGTTTGAATTTTCCAATACCAATTCCCCTTGCACCTACAAGAAAATTAACAATAAGATTAACATCTCGATTAACATGAAACATACGGAGAATAAACGTTTGTAAAAATATGTTTGTACAAGAGTAGAGAAAGTCATGTGAGTGTAACACATCAGATTTTTTAAAATGAGCTGTCAACAGTTAATAAAGTGCCGCTTCCAGAGAGCGAATAAATTAAGTTATCGCATATCTGTTACCTTATTTTTCGCTCATTTATTTTAGAATTATTATACTAGATGTATTATTATATGTGTATACGTTTATTTTGTTGCAACTATCAATCTTATTAGCTGTAACCCTTAACAGAATATCCTAGTCACCGTTTCAGTTGTCGAAATAAGTACTCTGGTCTTTTTTGCACTACGTGGCGCTTGTGCTCGCCACATGGTCTGAAAGTGTGATAGTATTTCTACCGCGAATGGCGGAAGGATACATTATAACGGTTTTTCTGGTCACCTGTGGTTTGTTTTGACGCGGATCAACCTAAGAGTGAATACAGTACACATTTGCAAGTCTTTACCTGGCTGTCCATCCTATGTCCCGCCCACTTGTTTCATAACCTTTTAGTGCTTCTTCCCACCGCACACACTTATATCGTGACCGACTAGTAAGTATACATTCACAAAGGCCCCCGAAACCGGGGTAGAGCACCGCAAGTAGGCCAAAGTGGCCCTTTTTTGCTTCTAACGTGACCGCTGGTTAGGAACGATGAAAGGAATACGCGAAGGGTGACCAGATTCGGGCGACGATGAGCACAAGCATGGACGGAGTCCCTAACGGCTCCAGATAGAACTTAATTCAATACCATTTTCCCCTCTCTCCAACTGCCACTATGAATTGTGATCTCAGATGAGAGTTAAATTTTGTTTCTTCCATTATCATAGAAACTTTTTTTTCTTCTAAAATACGTTGAAGTTAATGGAAAAAATCTGATGTGTTACACTCACATGACTTTCTCTACTCTTGTACAATCTATTTTTACAAACGCCTATTCTCCATATGCTTCATGTTAATCGAGATATCGAGATGTCAATCTTATTGGTAATTTTCTTGTAGATGCAGGGGGAATATGGTAGGTTTTAAGCGATAGTCAAATATTTTAACGCTGGTTGCTACGTGGCGCATTCCATTCTCTTTGCATGTCCAGGACATAAAACAAATGAATAACGAATTAGAGAAAAAGTATAAGTATTGGAAAATTTAAGGGAATAACAAGCAATATCTCGAAAACGGTTCACTCAACAAAAGAAATGTATATGACATAAATTGTGTATTTTAACGCGATCTACATTTTTTGTGTATTAAAATTTTGTCTATGTCTTATGGTTTACCAGTTATGCAAAAGTCGTTCACAATGAAGAATGCTTTTGGAGACATTCCCAGAAAATTCAAGATATAAATTTCATTTCTCATGACATTATCTTAAATATTTGATACTTTAATCAAAATCGTTAGAGCCATTTTTGAGAAAATTAAAATTTTCTAAAAATGTTCCATGTAAAGGGTAGTCTGGGGTGGGGGGATTTTCTTGAAAACCTTCGTGTCGCATCTCTGGAAGATACTGAATCTAAATACCAAGTTTGGTGTTTATCCGACTGTTCGTTTTTGAGTTATGCTGTTCACAGACACACACACACACACACACACACACACACAGACACACACGGACATGTTTCCAAAAATGCTTTTTTTGGATTCAGGAGATCTCAAAACATGTATTTCCGGTGAAATCTCGGTATCGAATTTTTGGGTGGAATGCAATACTTCCCCTACTTACTATACGTAGTAGAGAAAGTAAAAAAGTAATTAAATATAGTATATCCGATAATAATTGTGAATACTTGAACCATTATAAGAAAATCTAAATAAATGCCTCAGATCAGTGAGGCTGTTTCTGGCTTTTATATATCTCCAAATGCTTTTGGAGTTAGTGTAAAACCAGAGCTCACAGCCGTATAATTAATTGTGCGTATTTAAATGAATATAAGAAATACTAAATGCGTTTGAGGTAACAATAATGTAACAAATGCAAACACCAATTACTGCGAAACACTATCACCTAGACAGTTTAGTAAAACGTTACACTCTTGGCACAGATTCGGAACACAACAAAACTGCTCCGTCGAATCACAACTCGCATCTGAACTTACTGGGAAGGGCAGCCCCTTATATGCGCCCCGCATACAACCTTCTAGAACCTACCGGAAACACCCAAAGGAATACTCTGGAACGGGGAAACGGCACATAATGGCCATTGTTTTGAAGGAGACCGGTCACTAGCCCCACCCGCGGCCTGGTAGACGAGGCAGAAGGCGCTCGCACCGCAGGTTCGTATGTAACTTTGCTCGCGTGGTAACAATAATAATCATAGAAGTATTATTATTTTGTTCTAATTGTAGTTCTTAAGATTAAACTGAATGTTTTAACGCGTTATGTTTGTGCATGGAGTATTTGGCTATAATACAATTTATGCAACTCTATCATTATAATCATGTTGTTACTCTATTCAATATTGCATAATTCTCTGCTAACGCACGCGGGCCAAAAGTATCAATCACATACACTATGTGATCAAAAGTATCCGGACACCCCACAAACATACGTTTTTCGTCTTAGGTGCATTAAGCTGCCACCTACTGCCTGGTACGCATTATCCGCGACCTCAGTAGTCATTAGACTTCGTGAAACAGCAGAATGGGACACTCCGTGGAACTCACGGACTTCGAACGTGGTCAGGTGATGGGTGTCACTTGTGTCAGAAGTCTGTACGCGAGATTTCCACACTCCTAAACATCCCTAGGTCCACTGTTTCTGATGTGATAGTGAAGTGGAAACGTGAAGGGACATGTACAGCACAAAAACGTACAGGCCGACCTCGTCTGTTGACTGACAGAAACCGCCGACATTTGAAGAGCGTCATAAGAAGTAATAGGCAGACATCTATCCAGACCATCACACAGGAATTCCAAACTGCATCAGGATCCACTCCAACTACTATGACAGGCGTGAGGTGAGAAACCTTGGATTCCATGGTCGAGCGGTTGCTCATAAGCCACACATCACGCAGGAAAATGCCAAACGACGCCTCGCTTGGTGTAAGGAGCGTCAACATTACACGATTGAACAGTGGCAAAACGTCGTGTGGAGTGACGAATCACGGTACACAATGTGGCGATTCGATGGCAGGGTGTGGGTATGGCGAATGCCCAGTGAACGTCATCTTCCAGCGTGTGTAGTACCAGCAGTGAAATTCGGAGGTGGTGGTGTTATGGTGTGGTCGTGTTTTTCCTTAAGGAGGCTTGCACCCCTTGTTGTTTTGCGTGGCACGATCACAGCGCAGACCTACATTTGATATTTTAAGCACCTTCTTGCTTCCCACTGTTGAGCAATTCGGGGATGGCGATTGCATCTTTCAACACGATCGAGCACCTGCTCATACTGCACGGGCTGTGGTGGAGTGGTACACGAATATAACATCCCTGTAATGGACTGGCCTGCACTGAGTCCTGACTTGAATCCTATAGAACACCTTTGGGATGTTTTGGAAGGCCGACTTCGTGCCAGGCCTCACCGACCTACATCGATACCGTTCCTCAATTCCGCACTCCGTGAAGAATGGGCTGCCATTCCCCAAAAAACCTCCCAGCTCCTGATTGAAAGTATGCCTGCGAGAGTGAATACTGTCATCAAGGCTAAGGGTGGACCAACGCGATATTGACTTCCAGCATTACCGATGGAGGGCGCCACGAACTTGTACGTCATTTTCAGCCAGGTGTCCGGATACTTTTGATCACGTAGTGCATTTTCTATAGCTGCGAAGTAATATCGATAAGATACTACGCTGTGCTGATGATAGACTACATTACACCTGCTCACTTCTCTCCCAGAAAGCGAATACATTGCTTATCGGTTTACCACACCAGCTAATAACAAATGAAACGCAGAGAGAGAGAGAGAGAGAGAAGCTAATGAATCATTTACGAACATATATTAAGACGGTCTCATTTATGTCAGCTATAATGCCGAATTATTTTACGATTTATTTCTTGCAATTTGTAATGCTAAGATAGCATAAAATGCTGTATACAACTCGTGGGTGAATTACTATTCTACGAGGGGCACTATTTATATTTTGAGCCTTGGCATCCCTGAATGTTGTAGGTGCCATTTGACGTTTCCAATGGAAAGTTTGACATTTTTTACCATAATTTACTTCAAAAATTTTCTCAATAGAGCGTCATTTGTTTTGTTTACACTAACTTGAAAATTGTAACATGGAATTAACTCGAGAAAACGTTCGTGCAATGATTTATTACGAATTTCGACGTGGATTATCAAGACAAGAGTGCATCGATCAACTAACTTCCACATTTGGCGACGAAGCTCCATCCTTTGCCACTGTGAAACGATGGTATAACGAATTTAATCGTGGACGCCGTTCGCTCAATGATGAAGTTCGTGAAGGTCGTCCAAAATCAGTTGTTGTGCCAGAAAACATTGATGCTGTGCAAAAACTAATAATGAAAGATCGTCATGCGACATTTTCTGAGATTAAGGCAACCCTAGGCATTAGTTCCACCAGCATATATAAAATATTGCATGATTATTTAGCCGTGAAAAAGGTTTGCTCTCGTTGGATCCCACATAATTTGACGCAAACTCAATAAGATGCTCGTTTCGATTGGTGTACAAAAATGCTCAAGAAATACAATGGCGGTGCCCCAAAAGACGTATATAAGATTGTAACAGGCGACGAATCATGGATCTATGCGTATGAGCCGGAACGTAAACAGCAGTCGACTGTATGGGTGTTTCAAGATGAAGCAAATCCAACAAAAGTTGTTCGCACTCGAAGCACTTCGAAGCAAATGTTGCCTGCTTTTTCAGCAAAACTGGCCATGTGGCAACAGTGCCTTTAGAGGAACGTAAAACGGTGAATGCCGAATGGTACACAACCATTTGTTTGTCGGAAGTCTTCGGTGAAGTAAGAAAAACCATCAAGAAGGCTCAAAAAATCGAATTGATGGGTTATCCGCCATACAGTCCTGATTTGGCACCCAATGACATCTTTTTGTTCCCGAACATCAAGAATAAATTGCGTGGACATCGATTTTCGTTGGCAGAAGAAGCCGTTGATGCCTTCAAAAACCATGTTTTGAGGTGTCTCAAGAAGACTGGAATTAATGCTTTGACAAATGGTTCAAACGGATGCACAAGTGTATTGATCATAAAGGAGAATATTTTGAAAAACAATAAAGCGTTTTCAATTATTAGGCTCAAAATATAGTGCCCCTCGTAGCGTCTTTGGGCACATCTGAAATGTTGTGTTTTTATGTTTTATATCATCAGCATTGACTATCAGAAATGCCCAATTAATGATCTACCTATTTCCATGTTCCAGTACACAAGGAATAGGGTGGGTTTAATTAAGTTTACATGTGTTTCACCCTAGCGCTTGCAGCCGATACGAAAGGTCACGAGCATGCCCTAGCCCTGACATTATTGGCTTACAGGGACGAAACTGGTTTACCCAATTTATTTTCACACGGGAGCAAGAGAAACTTTTTAAGCGATGAAGACGCTACTCGTGTTGTGTTCTTTTGGTTGTTGCTATAATATACAAGTTTTGTATTGATAATGCAGTTCGCGCTTTAATTCAACTCAAGTTTGAATCATTTTCATTATTATATCCCTAACACGTATCTTAGTAGAAGTATTGTATTCAACAAAAATTCGAAATTGAGATTTCACAGGCCCCGTTAATAAAAAATTCTTGAAAGAAGTTCATGTCTGATAAATACCAAAATTGACATTTAAATTAATTATTTTCCAGAAGTCTGACATAAAGATTTTCAAGAAAATCACTATACCCCAAACCATCGTTTACATGGAAAAGTTTTCGATATTCTTTGTATTTTCTAAACAAATGCTGTAATTACTTTGAAAAGAAGTAACAAAAAATGTATATGACATAAATTGTGTATTTTAACGCGACCTATATTTTTGTGTAGTAAAATTTTGTCTATCTCTTATGGTTTATCAGTTATGCAAAAGTCGTTCACAATGAAGAATACTTTTGGAGACATTCCCAGAAAATTCAAGATATACATTTTATTTGTCATGAAAATATCTTAAACATATGATATTTTAATCAAAACCGTTAGTGCTATTTTTGTGAAAATTAAAATTTTCGAAAAAGTTCCATGTAAAGGGTAATCTGGGGTGGGGGATTTTATTGAAAACCTTCGTGTCGCATCTCTGGAAGATACTGAACCTAAATACCAAGTTTGGTGTTTATCCGACTGTTCGTTTCTGAGTTATGCTGTTTACAGACACACAGACACACACGGATATGTTTCTAAAAATGCTTTTTTTTGGATTTAGGGGGTCCCAAAACATGTATTTCCGGTGAAATCTCGGTATCGAATTTTTGGGTGGAATACAGTACTACCCCTACTTACTATAGGTAGTAGAGAAAGTAATTATGGTATGCATCACGTACGCAAATGCTTTTGCATGCTCAGTAATTCTAGTAATTGCAGTAGTGAATTAAAAGTTGTAATCCGCTGCTAAATCTTCTAATTTCATTAACAGAAGTAAATAATGACTTGTATCCTTTCATCATTTAGAAAAGCAGGCTTTTTTTTTTAGAGATCTAAGGATCCATAAAAAACGTCTAAATTCTTCCTTTTCTGTAAACATTTCAATTTACACTATCTACCAACTATTTCAAATTAGTTTTTGGTCATATGTTCTCATCCATCAACTATAAATCCACATATTTAATTAAAATAATTACTCTGATTTACGTAGTATTGGATAAAACATTGTAAGTCACACGAAATTAATATATACGAGGGCTGATCAACTAAGACTGAGACTGATTTTTTTTCTCAGTTGTTTATTACTCCAATTCAATGTTTACATGATATTTTTCAAAGTAATCCCCTCCTACTTCAATGCACTTTTTATACGTCTCTGCCAGTCCTTGAACACGTGCTGCAGACCATTCTTTGTTAGGTCCTTGAGAATCGCCTCCCTTTTCTTGAGCACTGCTTCAGAGTTCTCAAGTCGAATACCCGTAAGCTTTGCCTTTAGTGATAGGAATAAAAAAAGTCACAGGGTGCAGGATCGGAGCTATAAGGTGGATGTGGTACACAGGTAATGTTGAATCGAGCCAGAAACTGCACGACTTGATTTGCGACGTGAGGCCGTGCATTGTCATGATGAAGTCGCCACCCAGTCCGAGAAAGCTCTGGTCGTTTCTTTGCAATGTGCTTCCTCAGTGTACCCAATACTAACGTGTAGTATGCTGCTGTAACAGTAGTGTGAGGGGGAACTACATGCTGGTAAATCATTCCATTACAGTAAAAAAATGTTGGAGAGCCTGGCGATTTCCACACTGTGCTGGCTTGTTTTCCTTCAGGATCATAATGATGCAGCCATGACTTATCACCGGTGATAATCGATTTAAAAAATGCATCACCTCCATTATCTGGTATGCGAAATGCACGTAGGGTCTACAAAATAGAGCATTACTACCAACCTACCAATACGAGAGTGCTGCCGCCTACCAACATTGTACATAAAAACCCGCTCTTTTCAAATATTCATGTTACAGATACGAAACTATCACGGAAGCTACAGGAAAAAATTAGTCTCAGTCTTTGTTGATCAGCCCTCGTATTTAAATTTTCGTGAAAATGATCACACTCGGCAAGCTTTGGGGGTTAAATTTTTCACTGACTATTGTGGCAGTAATTTGTATCACAAAAATGTAAATGCCAGAGTGATTGTAGTGTAAATAAGCATTATTGTATGACATTGATTTGAGATGTTTCTTAATTATAAGCATTGTTAGGAAATAAGTTTACACGGCCTCACTGAAACTGACAATAAGAGCGGGCAACAATGAGCGAGGGGGTGAGTTGTTTATCAATTATTAGAGACAAGCAAATGACGTCAGATTGGCGCGCTTTTCTTAGAAATGGCGGGAATTTCTTCCCTAGAGCATATGTGTTCGTAATTTTGATTGGATATAAAAATAGACGCTAATGTTGGCGCGTTTTATTAACCAATAGCAGCTCGATTATAATCTTTAGGCATATCGGGTGAGGGAGTATAAAAAGCTAAAGCCAGAGGCAAGTATTGCCCAGTTCAACAAAATCATCCACGCGTTACACGTCGCTGAGTCCAAAAGAATCATTCAGAAGTTGAACGTCGCTTAGTTCATCAGAATCGTTCGTGAGTTACACGTCGCAATTCTACAGAATCTCTCGCGTCTTAAAGTTTGTTATAAATGTGAAACACGCGAATTAATCATGTGCAGTAAATAAGTGATTATAGTGATATAAGAAAATATAACAGTTTCAGTCTGGCGTGTATCAAGAATCAATATGTGAACTTAATTAATTGTGACGGTAATAAAAGTGTAAAAACAAATTCTTTTATCATTTATAATAATAGCTAGCCGGAGGACAATGAACCCAACATTCAAAGCAGTAAAACAATAACAGGCGCCCAGCAATAGATAACACGAAGTGACCGCGACAAATTGGCTCCCATACGTGGTGCAGATAAACATGAAGTATCTTCCAACTACCTACAAAAAATATTCTACTTCACTATTAAAATATTATTTTAATCTGTTATATCATAAATTGTTATCATCCTAGCCGTCAGTAGCACGTCTGAGCAAGAGCTTAAAACCCAGGTACAAATTCATCGAAGCAAGGAAATGTTTATCGTGTTACCGTCGGTCGAAAGCAAAGTGTGTTATGCAGCGAAAATTCCTGTTTCATACATTATTAACAAAAGGATAGGACGCCTACACTTTCATATATAAAAACTCGCAGAGGGATTTAATTATGACCTTATTAATTGAAGCAGCCGGCGTGAATATGGATTACTCATCAGCTCAGTCTTGCGAGAATTATTTGTGACCTATCCAAGCGTGGGTTAGGAAGGTGGTACACCTTTGCTGTTCACAATTACGAGAATGGTGTGGACTCCTGAAAGCTTTTAGAGTGTGGTGACTACCCGGTTTATTGAATTGCTTCTGGATCGATACAACTCTGCAACGGCAAGCGACGAACCGGGTACATTTACTATAGCTCATAGTTCACTTATACAGGGTTATTCAAAACGAAGGAACAGATTATAATGAACATTGTGATCTCAGATGAGAGTTAAATCTCGTTTCTTCCATCACCATAGAAACTTTTTGTTATCTAAAATACGTTGAAGTTAATGGAAAAAATCTGATGTGTTACGCTCACATGACTTTCTCTACTCTTGTACAAACTATTTTTACAAACGCTTATTCTCCATATGCTTCATGTTAATCGAGACGTTAATCTTATTGCTAATTTCCTTGTAGATGCAAGGGGAATTGGTAGGCTTTAAGCGATAGTCAAATATTTTAAGAGCTGGTTGCTATGTCGAGTATTCCATTCTCTTTGCATTACCAGGTCAAAAAAAATGAATAACGAATTTGAGAAAAAGTATAAGTATTGGAAAACTTAAGGGAATAACAAGCAATATCTCGAAAATGGTTCACCCAACAAAAAAAATGTATATGACATAAATTGTGTATTTTAACGCGATCTACATTTTTAGTGTAGTAAAATGTTGTCTATCTCTTATGGTTTACCAGTTATGCAAAAGTCGTTCACAATGAAGAATGCTTTAGGGGACGTTTCCAGAAAAATCGAGATGTACATTTCATTTATCATGAAGATATCTTAAAGATATGATATTTTAATCAAAATCGTTAAGTCATTTTTGAAAAAATTAAAATTTTCGAAAAATATTCCATGTAAAGGGTAATCTGGGATGGGGGATTTTCTTGAAAACCTTCGTGTCGCATCTCTGGAAGATACTGAACCTAAATACCAAGTTTGGTGTTTATCCGACTGTTCGTTTCTGATTTATGCTGTTCACAGACACACGGACATGTTTCCAAAAATGCTTTTTTTTGGATTCAGGGGGTCTCAAAATATGTATTTCCAGTGAAATCCCGGTATCGAATTTTTGGGTGGAATACAATACTTCCCCTACTTACTATACGTAGTAGAGAAAGTAAAAAATCAGGAATTTACCAGATCTCATGTAATTATTGCCAAGGTTCATATATAGGTAGAACTAAAAGGAATTTAAAAATAAGATTAAGTGAACACCAAAGAAATATAAAACTGAAACAAATAGATAAATCAGCAGTGGCCAACCATTTTTGGAACAGTAACCATGAAATAGGACATTAGATAAAACTACTAAAATCTATACAGATTCCTTCACACTTGGAAATTTGGGAAAATATTTTTATTCATCTCAACATTAAGAATGCTTTGAATTTTGAAATACCGCCTACAGACTACTTAATGCAACTGATCCAATCAGATTACAAGAGATAAGAAAGAAGACACATGAGTTCCCAACCTTCACCACAGATGGCAACAAATCCAATACCGCCAGTTTCCAATTCTTCACAACAGAGGGCATACTTCTTGGGGTTAGGGGAGAGAACGGTCCGTTAGTCGGCCGTAGCTGATGATGGGAGAAACATATCTCCCGAAAGCGCTCCTTAGTTAGCATCTAGCACTAATGTGATGGGAATTAATAAGTAACGACTCAGTTTAAATTATCAGAAGGAACAGACTTTAAATATTTATTTCTAATGAACGACAATAAATGGTGACACATGCGATACATACTGAATAGAGGAAAGTGCTTTTCCGTTTGCATACGCAACCATCTTCTACGAATTTATTGTATCAATTGTAAATTTTTATGACGAGGTGGTTCTTTGTTGAACTTAGAACGAAATGCACGCTGCAATGAAACAATAGATTCACTCTTTGCGTATACAGCACACAAAACGATTTATCCTGTCGCCATTTTCTCGTAAACAAACACAGCTTCACTGTAGGCACTGAATGGAACTGATAGGTGGGGCGTAAAACTTTGAACTTTCCCCTATTCAATGATATTTCGTATGAGTCGCTATCTATAGTCGTTCATTAAAAACTAATATTTAAAATCTGTTCCTTCTTTTTGAATAACCCTGTATAACCTAGTGATATCAAGAAAAATTTGTGTTGCATTTGCATAGCTTTCTCTAACCTCTATTTTTACTTTCTCTACTACGTATAGTAAGTAGGGGAAGTATTGCATTCCACCCAAAAATTCGATACCGAGATTTCACCGGAAATACATGTTTTGAGACCTCCTGAATCCAAAAAAAGCATTTTTGGAAACATGTCCGTGTGTGTGTCTGTGTGTCTGTGTGTGTGTGTGTCTGTGTGTGTGTCTGTGTGTGTGTGAACAGCATAACTCAAAAACGAACAGTCGGATAAGCACCAAACTTGGTATTTAGGTTCAGTATCTTCCAGAGATGCGACACGAAGGTTTTCAAGAAAATCCCCCCCACCCCAGACTACCCTTTACATGGAACATTTTTCGAAAATTTTTATTTTCTCAAAAATGGCTCTAACGATTTTGATGAAAATATCATATGTTTAAGATAATATCATGAGAAATGAAATGTATATCTCGAAATTCTGGGAATGTCTCCAAAAGTATTCTTCATTATGAACGACTTTTGCATAACTGGTAAACCATAAGAGATAGACAAAATTGTACTACACAAAAAATGTAGATCGCGTTAAAATACACAATTTATATCATATACATTTTTTTTGTTGAGTGAACCGTTTTCGAGATATTGCTTGTTATTTCCTTAAATTTTCCAATACTTATACTTTTTCTCAAATTCGTTATTCATTTTTTTTATGTCCTGGACATGCAAAGAGAATGGAATGCGCCACATAGCAACCAGCGATAAAATATTTGACTATCGCTTAAAAGCTACCATATTCCCCTTGCATCTACAAGAAAATTACAAATAAGATTGACATCTCGATATCTCGATTAATATGGAGCATATGGAGAATAGGCGTTTGTAAAAATAGATTGTACAAGAGTAGAGAAAGTCATGTGAGTGTAACACATCAGATTTTTATTAGTAGGTATGCAAACTATTCCTTTGAAAGCTTATTTTTCTATCTACTTCATTTTAATCGAGATAAATCTTTGCAGAAATTGCTGCATTACATATTTCGTATAGATACAAAGGAAATAGCGATCGTTAAATGTTGAACTGGATGCTGTATTCCAGACCATATCACTATTTCCATGCAATGCGAGAAACAACCGAATGTCGACAGGACTTCAAAAGAATGATAAAAGTATTGAACAATTCGAACCATTAATAACGGATATCTTGGAAACGTTTATGCCACAAAAAGTTACTTGAAATAAAGTGTGTATTTTAAAGAGACTTATACATTTTGTGTAGTATGTTTTCATCTATCGCCTTAACGTTTGCCACTTAAATAAGATAACATAAAATTCCTTCCGAATGAACTGGATTTCACAGGCTGTTCCCAGAAAATTCAAGATATACATTTTATATGTCATGCAAATATCTTAACCATATGATATTTTAATCAAAATCATTAGACATTTTTGAGAATGTAAAAAAACAACGAAAATGTGTTCATGTAAAGGGTAGTTTGGGGTGGGAGAATTTAATTGAGAACCTTCGTCGTGTCTCATTCTTGGAAGACGCTGAATTTAAATACTAAATTTGGTATTTAAGCACTTTTCGTTTTCAGTTACGCTGTTCACAGACACTCGGACCTTTCTCTAATTTTTTTTAATTCAGCGAAGTTTTAGCAATCCTGTATACTGTGCAGGCTTTCTCAGAGACTTCGTTCTAACTTTTCTCCTACGTCATAGAGTTTTTCCTCTAACAACACAGCGATTTAATTTCGGTTTGTTATAAAGAATAGATCCCGTTTTTACTTTCTCTACTACGTATAGTAAGTAGGGGAAGTATTGTATTCCACCCAAAAATTCGATACCGAGATTTCACCGGAAATACATGTTTTGAGACCCCCTGAATAAAAAAAAGGATTTTTGGAAACATGTCCGTGTGTGTGTCTGTGAACAGCATAACTCAAAAACGAATAGTCGGATAAACACCAAACTTGGTATTTAGGTTCAGTATCTTCCAGAGATGCGACACGAAGGTGTTCAAGAAGATCCCCCACTCCAGATTACCATTTACATGGAACATTTTTCGAAAATTTTAATTTTCTCAAAAATAGCTGTAACGATTTTGATTAAAATATCATATGTTTAAGATATTTTCATGACAAATGAAATATATATCTCGAATTTTCTGGGAATGTCTCCAAAAGTATTCTTTATTTGAACAACTTTTGCACAACTGGTAAACCATAAGAGATAGACAAAATATTACTGCACAAAAAATGTAGATCGCGTTAAAATACACAATTTATGTCATATACAATTTTTTTTGAGTGAACGATTTTCGAGATATTGCTTGTTATTCCCTTAAATTTTCCAATACTTAATACTTTTTCTCAAATTCCTTATTCATTTTTTTGTCTTGGTAATGCAAAGAGAATGGAATACTCCGCATAGCAACCAGCTCTTAAAATGTTTGACTATAAAGCCTAGCAATTCCCGTTGCATCTACAAGAAAATTAGCAATAATATTGACATTTCGATATCTGGATTAACATGAAGCATATGGAGAATAAGCGTTTGTAAAAATAGTTTGTACAATAGTAGAGAAAGTCATGTGAATGTAACACATCAGATTTTTTAAAATATATTGCAAGATTACCAAACGTTTGTTTGCGAGGTGCTAGGGAATCTATTTATAAATCATCTCACTTCTCTACAAGAGTTTGTCACATAGAAATGCTAGATAAAAATTCTGTGTGCTAAAGTATACTGACTTTTTGGCATTATAGCTGCACTAAACACTCTAACAATGAAACACGTGATCTCAACCTCTGTACAAACTTTGCATCAACCAGGCCGTACTTAGAGGGGGGGGGGGTTACGGTTCAAATCCCCCCAACCGAAACTTCTGACAGTTTTATTTATTTAAATTCAAAGCAAACCAATATTGGAAAATGTCGTTGTATAACAGTAGGTCTATTGCTAGTAGCACATTTACAAGAAAAAGGGAAGCTTAATACGTCGCCTTACAATAGGTAAGGTGACCATAAATTCCGGTTTTCGAAGCAGTCTCCATGTTTTGTGCTGTAAGGTGGAATATCCTCATTCTGGTGAGTTTTTCTTGTCTATATAATGTCTCCATGCAATTTTCTTATCCATGTAACGTCTATATACAGGGAGAGCCAACAAAGACTATGAACCGACTGCGCGATGTTCTTCCTGTCCGTGTCCTCGGCGCTCGTTGCCGTCTGCCGGTAACATAGAAAAGCGCGAATGAAACCATACAACATTTTTAAAACTACTTTTAAAGGCTTTACTTAGCAACTCTATGAAAAGAGATGCTTAAACTGGCCACCGTCGTTGTCCATACATTTTTGGCAGCTCTTTGCATCACTCGCGGTAGTTCACACTGCGAAATGCTGGCAATGTCATGGCGGATATTTTGTTTTAATTCTTCCAGGGTGTGTGGGTTTGTCTTATACGCTTTATGTTTTAAGTTACCCCAGAGATAGAAATCGCAGGGGGTTAGGTCGGGGGAACAAGGGGGCCACAAATCTCTACTAATAATTCTGTCCTCAAACACACTTTCAATTGTTCTCATCCAAATATTGACCTATGAGCTGTTGCAGAGTCTTGTTGAAAAAAAAGGCAAAATCACGCTCTCTGTCTGTTAATTCTCTAAAAACAGAGGCAAAATTGTATTCACGTATGCACGGGCTTCAACTATCGATTCGAAAAAAATCCAAAATTGGTAAGTAAAGCCTTTAAAAGCGGTTTTAAAAATGCTGTATGGTTTCATCCGCGCCTTTCTATGATAGCGGCAGACGGCAACGAGCGCCGAGGACGCGGACGGGAAAAACACCGCGTAGCCGGTTCGTAGTCTTTTGGCTCTCTCTGTACTATGGAGTAGGTACATGGTAACTGTGTGGGGTTCTGTTAAGTTTAGATCTACTTGCGGAAAACCCTCCCCGAATTTTTTTTCTGGGTATGGGCATGGCATCAACTGATTAGCCAGCACACGGAGAGATATCAGAACCGGTTAGAAACAGCACAGTGCGTCGAAACGAAGGCTCTGTACTAGTCGGCCACGATATGAATGCGTGCGGTTGGAAGAGGAAGACTTGTTACGGAACAAGTGGACGGGAAATCGCAAAAACAGTTTGGTAAAGAAACCACTCGCAGTTATGTGTTGCATTTACTAGCGAGGAAGAGGCAAAATGTAGTACTGTTTTCGTTGTGCAACTGCACATTTCCCTATCGCCTTGTCCCTCACTCCCGTCTGATCCCTAGCCAGACATTGTCAACAATAGCCCACTCATTCGTGGCCGACTAGTAGTTGTATATTAACTGTGTTAAAGTTTTATATGTATTATGTTATTATTATTATTATTTATTACAGCATTTACTTTTCGTTTTCAGTTTTGGAAAACGGACTGGGGGAAGCGCTCGTCGACCCAACGAGTGCTTCGTGCTGGAGCCGTCCGAGATGATAGTGGTAAGTTATTTTGTTTACGTATTTGATATACACTACAGTTCGCAGAAGAGGAGAATGCTACCTCGGGGTGATAGGCGAGAGGCAGTTGGAAGTTTACCATTGCGGGCGGTGTTGCTAACCGTAACAGAACTCTACTACGCATAACGGAATCCGATGATCTTAAAGTCAAAGTGGCAAAATGCATATAACCTGAGAAACGTAGCGTATTTCAGCAATCTAGAGTTATAGGACTGCAACTTAGCTTCAAATGTTTTGATTCAGAACTAATATAATACGAATTATAATTAAAAGGTTAGGAATTTGAGGTGGAATTGATTATTACTTCGAATGTTTATACCCTAAAGCATGATTTTAAGAATATTTTTAATAACAACTTACAACTGAAACGTTCAAATGTTTCATCCGTCATTGCATTAAAACGCTAATACTATTTCATTTTGAGCCATTTAAGTGAGTGCCTTTCAGCCAATGTATGGTCAATTTAAAACCGGCCTGCGCCTGAGAGACGGAGCTCGCTCGAGACAGCCAGGCTTTGTTCACAAGACTGTGTAGTAGTTATAATGGGGAACACAAAACAAATGGTTCCCACTTTCTTTGGCTTCTGTGCGCTATGACGAAATGACGGAGCATTATTCCTATCACCGCTATGTGGCGTTTATTTCGTAGTCTGTCACACCGGTAGATGGCAACCAAGACATTAATTTATCGGTCGGGAGGAGCTTTCAAACTCAGACAATTTAATATTATAACTACAAATTATTGCAACTATATTTGTAAGTAAAATGAAGTAACACAAGCAATATTATGTAAGTATTTTGCAGTAAAACGAGTTGTAAAAAATAAAAAATAATAATCCACTACGGAGAATCGAACTCAAGTTGCTTGCATAGAAGTTAAACAGCTTAACCATGCTCACGCGAAGGGATTAGGAAAAAATTTAACTCCTCAAGAGACCGCTCTCTTTTAGTTTGACCGAGTGTACGGCCTCATTGATGCCTTATTCACCAATCAGAAGCGAACTTGATCGATGGTTTTAAAGCATGATACTCAAAAGCTAATAAATGAAATCTTTTTTCTCCTATATTTATTTTTGTTATTCCTATAATCACTAGGAATCCGGAAGCCTATTGTCATGCATTTTCTTGTTCGCTATTGGCGGTTGGTACAAACTTTAATAAATGGTGAGATTTGGTGATCTGAGAATTCAAAAATAAAAACCTATACAAGATCTAATGAGATAAAAAAGATAAGCCACTTCAGTGCTTATACTAAAAGTACAAAAAATTGCACGGTTCTCGCATTATAATTACGTATCTTACCGAATCCCCATCTTGATTATAACATGTCTTAGGTAATTTACTTGAGGTGTCAACATCGATCTCGAAATGCTTATCATGGCGTTCCTTAACCTCGAATAATTTACCGAAAACTATCAGCACTCGTGGTACCCGACCTAACAAAGAAAACACAAAAATGTCTTTATTTCTCTACATAGTCTCCTTTCAGCTCGATACACTTTTCCCAGCGATGTTCAATAGCTTCGATACCCTGCTTATAGTGAGAACCGTCGAGTTCTGCAAAATAGCCATCAACTGCAAACGCCTCCTCCTCATTGTTGGCAAATCTTTTACCACCAAGCCATTTTTTCAACTTTGGAAACAGAAAATAATCAGAGAGAGCGAAGTCTGGCGAATAGGGGCATGAGGAAGCAATTCGAACTTTAACTCATTGATTTTGGCCATGACGATAATGGATGTGTGAACTGGTGCATTGTGTTGATGGAACAGAACCTTCTTTTTCGCTAAATGCGGCCGTTTTTGCTTGATTTCATCATTCAAATGCATAATACTCGACATTAATTGCTTTTCCTTTTTGAAGATAATCAATGAAAATTATCCCACGCGCATCCCAAAAACCTGACGCCATGTCCTTGCCTGCAGATAGAACTGTCTTCGCCTTCTTTGGAGCCGATTCTCCCCTTTCAATCCTCTGTTTTGGCTGTTCCTTCGTCTTAGGTGCGAAGTGATGGGCCCATGTTTCATCATGGTTATGAATCGACGCAAAAGCTCGGCTTTATTGCAGCAAAACATCGCCAAACTCGATTGAAACATCCTGGCGACGCTGCTTTTGTTCCATTGTGAGTAAACGCGGCACCCATCTTGCGCACAGCACTTTCTGAAATTCCTACGATGTCTGCTAGCTCGCGTACTTTCAGTGGATGGTCATCCAATGCCGTTTTGTAGATTTTCTTCAAATTTCTGGCATGGTCACCTCATTTGGTCGACCACTGCAATGTTCGTCTTGGCAATTTGTACGGGCTCGCTTAAACTCTGCCACCCAATATTTTACTGTTGTAAACGAAGGAGCAAACTCCCCCCAGAGTAGAATCTAGCTCAGCTTTAAAATTAGTTGGACTAAGACCTTTCAAATGAAAGTATTGTATCACATAACGATGGCCGGTTTTATCTATGTTTACAAATTTGCTGAGAGAGTTCACTATTAATGGCTGCCAAACAATTACTAAACAACTTAAGCTTTATTAGGGTGGTACTTTATACCATGGTGATTTGTTTGAAACAACAACCACTATATATACGTCAGCTCGGATATTTCTGGCACCGCCCTCATATTATTGAAGATAATTAATAAAGTAGAAAATACAAAAACCGGATAATTCACTCTTCAAAACATTAAATTTTATCTGGAATGCCTCTATTACTAGCATTCTTGTCATCTGCGAACTGTACTCTGAAAAGCACCAACTATCCAAAGAGGAACCTGTGGAATACATCTTGATCCATAGAAAAGCATTTTCCAGTCATGGTACTAAAGTTAGAGTGAATTGTTAGGGATTCTGTAAACTCGTGGACTGACACTTGGCTAACATCTGTTGAACAGCCACCCTAACAGAAAGGGGCTGCGTTTTACAGCCTGTCAACAGAAAACCACCGTCTCGGTTGGGGAATGTGTTACTTCTTTACAGCAGGGCAAGTAGATTTTAGTGAAAGTTATTTGAATTCGGGTTCCTTATACTTCATTTGTACACCAGAAGTGTAACCATATATTCTAAAATGTATTCTAGAATTTATTCTAAAGCACGGTGTAGGATTTCCTCATTGCTCCGGACCCACTTCAGCCTTAGGGTTATTGTGCTACCTGTATCGTTTTAAAGTCAATTCATTATGTCTGCACCCTTTACAAAGGAGTACAGTCTCATAACAGATATGGTTTTAAATTCTTCTGGTTCTAAAAACATTTTTCCAACAGCAATTATCTCCGTGAGCTAAAGCCTCACAGGAGCATATAATGTGCTGGTCTGTTTCAGTTTCTTTCTTGCACAAACTGTTACCCTAAAACATTCCAATCGTGTTAAGGAGACAAGGTACTCTGAAATGGTCAAAAATTACATTTTTAGACACTAAAAAAATCTCTATTATTTCCAGTTTCAGAAAATATATACTTTTTGGGGGTGAGAGGTTTTTACATTTAAATACCATTTAAATGCTAGTACAATCCTTTAAAGCTGTCATGCAACGCCCCTTTTTAGAACATTTTTGTACCTTTCAACAACGAACGACTATATCACGCCCAGCGAGCAGTTCAGTAATTAACAAAAGAGGCCAGGACCAAGAGAAGGCAATCAGAAAGAGTGAAGCAATCCAGGAATGAAGGTGTAGATGATTATGACCCTGGAATGTACTGAAGTGTGTCAGAATTTTAATGTTCAAACTTTAAATTCAGTTTTCTCAAAACAACATTTTTGGATACTTATGTACCTTTTTCTCAGAAAGTATGAGAAGTAGAGTGCTGAAATTTTTCAGTACATGTATACAAAATATAATTAAACTTTTTGAACTACAATCATAATTTTATAATGCATATTAGTGATATTAAGAAAGCAACAACATTGCAAATTTTCCATGTTTTTACTTTTTGACTTTGCAAGTAATTTTATTTCAATTTCTAGTGAAGTGATATACATAACTAAATAATTGAGGTTCAGAAGATAGCTGATTGTACTAAGAACAAGCATGCAAAAGTGTGATTCTGTATTGCAAGTAGTATCAGAGAGAAATGTACATGAATTCACATGTTTTAAGAGCAAAGTTTATTACTTTTTCCTTTGAATGAAATCATTTTTACGGACTCAGCTACATAATATCATTGCAAACAACCACATGAAATAATTGTCATGAACTATAGAATAATTCATAATAAATTCAGGAAAACCCATTGAGAACTTTAAGAGCAGTGGAAATTAATACACTTAAGTAACCTCTCTTACTAAACATCGAGAAGTTCCTAGAGTCGACTCTGGCTCAATAAATTGTGAAGCTGCTCTTTGTCTTGCAAGTTCATCAACTTTTTCATATCCCTCTATGCCTCAGCACCCTGAAGAGTTGAACCTCATTCTGTTCTGCCAAGTTTGTGAGTAGTTTAAAACTAGTCCTGGCGTTACCTTATGACTATTTGGAGCCTTAGTGTAATCTGGCTATCTATAACTAACGCCCTTTTCGGCTTCCAAAAACAGTAGAATTGTTAAAGCGTATAACATCTCTTTCTCTTCGGCCCTAAAAATGCTGCTTGCTTTTGATTTTTCAAGATTGAAATGCTATATTTTAAAAGCGAAATTCCCATTATTTTATTTATATTATTTACTTGTAACGAACGGCTGATATCGGAGCATTCATACGATGTATTACTGGTGTTTGGTAGGAGAAACGATTGTGTAAATACCATCCTCTGGTTTAAAGCTGGACTTGACTTGACTTATGTAAACATGGAGTCAGGTTACGATTGCCCTTAACACTGAAACCTATAAGGTTTCTTATATTATCTCCCGTCTCTTATCATTTTAGTTAAATATCCCTGTCCCTTTAATAATGCACAGTGAGTAATTAACTAAATGTTTCTTAGGAAAATGATCGTGTGAGTTTATCAACGCAGTAGTTCATCTTTTCCTATGCAGCGCTTCGCATTTGAAGATTATATGATAGGCATTTTTGTCCTCTTCATTACATAACCTGCATACTGGTTCTTGTGTTTTACTCATTATTTGCTTACTGTGCTTGCATCCCATTGTTTGAATCCATCCCAATTAGTGAAGATAATTAATCCAATCAACAATGGTTCTTCGAGCAGAATTTAAAGGAATGCCAAATACTGGTTCAGGCCCAGTAAAAGTTTCAGCAGACCCTTTCATTGCCAGGATATATGGATTTTCATTGCCTAAAATCCCTTTATGTCCAGGCACCCACCCAAGAGTAACCTTGTGTTTTGTCGGAAAGCTATAAGTTATCATTACAAGATGAAAGTAAAAATCATCACAGTACTGTTCTATGTATTAAATATAATAAACATTTATTGGTTAATAATCTACGTATTCCTAAACCTTCAAACTAATATTAGCTAAACAAAACAAACTGGTGTTATAAGAAATAAATTGAGATAAACCGCGAACCAGCACTGGGTGATCTTTTTTCTTTTATTTTCGTAACCTAGCCGCAGTAAAGTAAGCGACTCGCATCGGAAGGCCGTACGTTCAAAACCCCGGGGCCTACCTGAAGGTGTTTTTCGTGGTTTTCCTTGGCTGCTAGGAATGCTGGGTTGCATAATTTGATTCGCAAATTTTCCTGTCATCCCTTTCATCACTAATTTCATATTGCTCTGCTATGATCTAAAGTTTGCTTGCTCCTCGACAGGCCACTAACCCAAGGCATTGGCTTGTATGTACTTGGGATGTAAGTACCTTAAAGAGGAACCAAGCGAGGTGGCGCCCGGTAACGTGTGCGACTCGCACTCGGGTGGTCCCGGGTTCGATCTCTAGTGACCGACCACTCTGACCCTTGGTTTTTTCGTGGTTTCCCCGGATCGGTAGGCGGATGCTAGGTTGGTTACTCTTCTACCACGACTTTCATGTCCCTCTTTTCCTGTATCATCATCTCCTTCATTGTCATCTGTTTCAGGTTTGTAGGCTTAGACGACGGCGTTCGGCAGGTTGCGGCTGGGCGGTGGATGTGCACTTTGTAGAGATTTCTTCCCTGGCGTCATTACGGGACTGTTCAAGTTAGTTCCCACCTCCGAGTGGTCCCACCAGGGGGACCGCTAGGGGTCAGAAGTTTTATGGGTGGGCTCGGGCAGCGTAGCATGCGTTCGATCTGGAAACCTTGTGGACCCCGTTCATACATGTGCCCGTCGTCCGGATCAGAGGTCACGGTATAAGAAAAAAGGGTCGTTGTAGGAGTTCCTGCATTCATCATTACTAGAGTAGAGTGGTCCTTTGAAGAAGAATAATTATGTCGTAAAAACTTGCGATGTGTATGATGGAAGAATAAAAAGATGACATGTCATCAGAATCCGAGCCCTGGTCATAAATTTGTTCTGTTGCCAGGATAAACCGTTGCTGACATGTTATCCAAGTGTTGATGCAGCAGAAGCAGACGCGATTCCCCCTCGAGGTTTACTTGTAGGCGTGACATCTGCACGACTTCTCGTCTAATCTAATTTAAACTATCACTAACTTGCTGTCTCCGGGGCGAAAGGCGATGGAGCGAGGGATTTTCTTGCCAAAGTTTTTATCATCGACTCGTGCAGAGGAATGAGGAAGGCCTTCATGTACCCTTCCACACAAATTGCTAGGTAACAAAAAATACAAGCGTAGCAAGAAAACGTCTAATTATGGAGGGAGTCTTGAAATATTGACATAGGATTTGAAGTAGTTGGTATTGTTACGTTATTATTATATTAGCACCACGCTTTGGGCGTCAATTTGAAGTAGGTAGTTGCTGCTACGTATTGAAAGCCACTTTAAAGAAGATGTATTATATTTCAACTGTTGGGGAGCCGAACTTGAAGTAGTTGCAATCGCATGTATAGTACCCGGTTTCCGGTAGCCGTCGCCCCAAGTTTAAAAATATTAGCTTTGTAATTCGACTGTTTCTTTAGATATTTTATTTATGTTTGCCTCGGCTGCGTCAGTATTATTGTTAGAGACATGTTTCTCTTGGCAGGGTTGTGGTGTGACTGAAGAATGTAGGCTTACACAGATTTTAAGTTTTAATTCACTTCTTTTTATTAATCCATGACACAAATTAAATAGCACTTCAATGATATAGAGAGCTGTGAGATTCTTTTATTTAATACTTGCACTTTTTAACACGTAAACTATTTTCGTCTCACATGAATACGTATTTAATTTCTCGAGGAAACATCTGGCGTCTGGTTATGAGCACTGTCTGCAATCAACAACTGATTTTCCACCGCCTAAACTTGTAAATTTCTGTATTTCAAGTCTCTGATTGGCTAATCCTAGTCCAATAGAATACCTTCATTTAACTACAGCTTTTTCTGGTTGTTGATTGGCTCTTTTGTTTAAACTTTTTCAAAATTTATATTATTGCTGCTCTAATAATGACTAGTAGCATTTAAACTTCCTTACTCATTATTGCCTCAAAGTTACCTCATTGTTAGCAACTTTAACCCTATTTCTCACAGCTCCTACAGTATTAAATTACGTAATACATTCAGATAACATTATTACATGTATATAATAATCTAAATATTTACAATGACTGTAATATACACTTTTTATATATTGTTACATACACATATTGCTTTAAGGCGGGCTGTTATTGAATTTACATATTATATAATTTGACTGAAATTATTTAAGTGTTAAAAACACTGCCTCAGATTCTAAACTTGAAACAGGTTAACTAACGGAAACAGTGTTTAATTTACCAAGAATCGCCGCAAACCATTTCGAAACTGTAAAGAGTAACATAGGTTTATTCATAAATCTATTTTGTATTTAAGAATCTGATATTCAAAATGTTCCTAATTGATGAAACTGAAAATAATGGACATCAAAAACCACTCAGAACTTTGTGCCAAGTTTAAAGGTCATTGTAGATCGCCAACTTCTCCTAATTTGACTGAACTTTGGAAATATATCCCTTCAGATCGGTTTCCTGAAATTCAAGATCTTGCACTAAGACTCGCGTGAAGTTTTGGCTCTACTTTGTGAGCAAACGTTGTCTACCATGAATCTTATTAGGATTAGATTACATTCGACTATTTCTTTTACACATTTTAGTAATACACTTGTTCTGTGCACACCAGCAAGTTAACCCTCAAGTGGTAAGTTGGTAAATGAAAATCCAAGTTGAAGTCGCATTAACATCGCAGGTCTTCAAAACTCATTGGAATGGTCTTATTAAATAATTGTTATAATGCATTGTGTAAAATTATATGATACTCTTTCAAAATAAAAAATTAGTGATGAGGAAAATTTAATGGCTTTTAAAGCATTATGAGAACAGTTGCGAAACACACTCAATGTAGCACTAACGTTACACACGAGTCATTTTTGGCACACACTAGGAACACAATACAACTGATCCGTTGAATCACAACTCCCAACTAAACTTTTGAGTTACAACTCACAACGGAACTACCCTGGCACTGTCCACTTTCGTTGTCATTTGTCACATCGTACCTTTTTAACTAACTCAATTCCGGAGCAAAAGCATTCCCTTATATAGGCCTCGCATAAAAGATGAATGTTCTAGAAAGGGATGCTACTAGAACATGCCGAAAGGAATGTCTTGGAACAGGGAAGTGGCACATAATGAGCTACTGTTCCGACGGCCGGTCGAGGGCCCCACCCAGGTGCCGAACATTTTAGTTCAGATATAAAATAGTTATTAATATAACTATTCTGTCATTTTACTGGGCCAAGCTAAAATTAGATGGGCCAACCCAGGAATAGGCGATGCTTGGAGGAGGGAAATATTAAAGGATTTTGGAAAGAGATAAGATTACGATTTGAAGATACAGAAAAAACAAAACGTGTTTAGCAGCTTGTCAATGAACAGATCATTGGTATTTTATGTTGTCTGAAATGTTCTTGGGATAGAGAAATATATATCGCTAAAATAAACAAGAAGGAAGAGGGGGCATACCATGGGCAAGAAGTGGAGAAGTTAAAAGGTCAGAGCAATGGTTTAATACAGGATGGGTGTCCTATAAGTGGTGGGAATGAAGACCTAGGATACATGAATATATGATTCTTGCCAGCTGTGTTCTACCTATACTGTTAATTTTGCCTGGCACCCTGACCTTATGGCTCAGCTGAGCAGCCCTTGATACCCTTAATCACTTATGATCCATCCTCTCCCTCCGTTTGCCCTTCTACCTTTCTTATCTCTCTTTTCTAATCCGTTTCCCCTTTACTTGCTTTAAGAACGCCTCCATATTCTTATTTTTTTCTTTCTTCTTTTCTTGACAACATTTTAATTGTTACAATTTTTCCCATTTTTCCTCCCATTCTGCTAATTCTTTGCATTCTATCATATAATGCTCTACCTCCACATAGTTCACAAATTCCGTTTTTTTCTGCCTCTTAACCCTCTCAGGAACATTGATCCTGTTCTCATTCATGCAAACGCTTCTTTTTCAGCTCTATTACAATAATCCACATACCCTTCGCTTCCCCATTTCCTTTTTACTAAACTATAGAATCATCTAGGATACATAATATTTGATTGTAAAGGAATTACAAACTGGGGGGTAGAACTTTTTAACCACAAGTGGTTTGAAAATGATATAACAGCAGTTTTAAATATATTTTTCAAAGAAGAACGTAAGAGTGAGAGTCGATATTTGTATAAAGTAAAGCGTAAGTGGAAACGGAAGTGGAATTAGTTACTTAACGGTATGAATTGTGCAGTGCGTTTCTTTCACACTGTGGCCATTCGGCGTCTCCCGCGCCGTCCGCTGCAGTTCGGACTCCCGCCGAAACAGTCATAATATCCGCACAATTACAGTTACAATGATGATAAACGCCTACTTTATCATAAGAGATGATGGAAGTGTTGCTTTTCTCTATCCACACATTCTGGCATTTTCTCAGAATATTTTCATTTACTTTAAAAAGTTCCAATATTCGAAATTGAGTGAATTTCTCGCATGATGATTTCATTTAGTTCTTCCAATAAACTGAGAAATCTACAAAACGGGGGTCTTGATATAAGTGAGAAGGAAAATCAGTATGAGTATTGGAAAAATGGAGGGGGAATGCGATATCACAAAAATTAATTAATAAAGAGACAAGTTACTGAATATTTGAGGTTAATATTTAAAAAAAAGAAACGTATATGATACATTCATATGACTTTCTCTTCTCTATCATTTATTGTTTAATATAAAAACTATTCCTACTGAAAGGTAGAATCAGATGACTGAAAAATTCAATGCTATCGCCGGTTGCTCTAACCACTGAGCTAACCATGGCAACATGCCGGTACGCCATTAAATTCCCCAACTAATTCGCATGTTTCCCTGTAAACCACAAGGAGATCTCAAATTGTATTGAGATGACACACCCCGATGGCGACTTACAATGTTGTAAGTACTTTTAAGTCCCGGGCTTCATAGTTTCAACCACTATTAGGTCAGTTAATGGAATTGATGTGCCAAGTTACAGCAACCGGACGGAAACCGACGGAAACCCGTGCTTCAAATCCCGGCGATGGCGTTGAATTTTTCACTCATCGTTCTTTTCTACCTTTTCAACCCTGTCCAACACACAGCTTGTGTGGAAAAACAATTATTTTCTATTCCTACTGAAGCTTATTTTTCTATCTATTTCATTTTAATCAAAATAAACCTTTGCAGAAATAGCTACATTACACATTTCGTTATAGATACAAAGGGAACAGCGATAGTCAAATGTTTAAGAACTGGACGCTGTATGCAGGCCTTAAATTCCATACTGTTTCCATGCCTCGCGAGAAACAACTGAATGTTGACAGGAATTGACAAGTGTGACCAAGAAATGAGCAATTAGAATCTTTAAAAACAGATACCTTAGAAATGCGTGATGCCACGAAAAAGGGTTATTTGGAATAAATTGCACGTTTTAAAGAGATCTACATGTTTTGTGTAGTGCGTTTTCGTTTATTGCTTAACGTTTACCATTTACACAAAATTATACAAAATTTCTTCCAAATAAAAAGGACTTCATAGGATATTCCTAAAGAATTCAGGACGTACATTTTATTTGTCATGTAAATATCTTTAATATAGGGTATTTTAATCAAAATCGTTAAAGCCATTTTTAGGAAATAAAAAATTTCTAAAAATAGGTTTAGGGTAGGGGGATTTTCTTGAAAATCTTCGTGTCGCATCCTTGGAGGATGCCGAGCTTAAATACCAAGTTAGGTATTTATTCGACTTTTCGTTTTTGAGTTATGCTGATCGCAATATAATATATTTCCAGTGAAATCTCGGTATCAAAATTTTTACTTCCCCTACTGTCTATACGCAGTAGAGAAAAGTAATATAAACATGAATGATTTAATAAATAAAATTACTAAACATTTCCTTATAAGGCAGCTACGTTGGATGAAAAGGAAAATAATACTTAATAAGAAGAAACATATTAAGGGGAGGACGTCACTGACTGTTGTGAATAACTATAAGAACAGCTTGGTATAAATGCCTTTCTAGACATCTTATCCAATATTCTCAACTTCATTA
Organism: Deroplatys truncata; assembly: GCA_030765065.1. Lineage (NCBI taxonomy): Eukaryota > Metazoa > Arthropoda > Insecta > Mantodea > Mantidae > Deroplatys > Deroplatys truncata. The sequence goes on along the minus strand of CM060989.1, from coordinate 63,678,907 downwards.
TTCGTTTGTGTTTTATTAATACGCTGAAAACCCATAATTTGCATTCCCCTCCTTTCAGAAATCCTGCGCACAGCTATGGTGAGAGCTGTTAAGTTTATTATTTCTGGCGATGAAGGAACTGGCAAACAAAAGCCGGTTGCTCCAGGTTCCCCTGCAAATGGTTGTCATGGAAACTGGAGGCGACGCAGAGCAAGGTCCGGCAGCTAATTTCCTTATGCCCCCACCCAATCCCACGGCGCCACTTCCGATATGCATTAAGGCGCTTGACAACGATTGTTCAACCGCGAATCTGACATACAGGAGACCACACCCCGAGTTTAGCGGTGATAGCTTGAACAACTGCATTTAAAAGTGGATCGGTCAAGGTGGGCAAAATGCATTTGCCTTCCGAAATCGCTTAGGTGAATTGAAAATGTAAAACCTGCGTATGCTAATTTTTACTTTCTCTACTACGTATAGTAAGTAGGGGAAGTATTGTATTCCACCCAAAAATTCGATACCGAGATTTCACCGGAAATACATGTTTTGAGACCCCCTGAATCCAAAAAAGCATTGTCAGTTGTGTGTGTGTGTGTGTGTGTGTGAACAGCATAACTCAGAAACGAACAGTCGGATAAACACCAAACTTGGTATTTAGTTTCAGTATCTTCCAGAGATGCGACACGAAGGTTTGCAAGAAAATCCCCCACCCCAGACTACCCTTTACATGGAACATTTTTCGAAAATTTTAATTTTCTCAAAAATGGCTCTAACGATTTTGATTAATATATCATATGTTTAAGATATTGTCATGAGAAATGAAATGTATATCTCGAATTTTCTGGGAATGTCTCCAAAAGTATTTTTCATTGTGAACGACTTTTGCATAACTGGTAAACCATAAGAGATAGACAAAACTTTACTAAACGAAAAATGTAGATCGCGTTAAAATACACAATTTATGTCATAAACATTTCTTTTGTTGAGTGAACCGTTTTCGAGATATTGCTTGTTATTCCCTTAAATTTTCCAATACTTATACTTTTTCTCAAATTCATTTTTTTATGTCCCGGACATGCAAAGAGAATGGAATGCGCCACATAGGAACCAGCGTTAAAATATTTGACTATCGCTTAAAACCTACCATATTCCCCTTGCATCTACAAGAAAATTACCAATAAGATTGACATCTCGATATCTCGATTAACATGAAGCATATGGAGAATAATCGTGTGTAAAAATAGTTTGTACAAGAGTAGAGAAAGTCATGTGAGTGTAACACATCAGATATTTTTGTCTTGGATATGCAAAGAGTATTAATCTGTGGCAAAGGGAATAGTGCTGCACCTAGCAACCAGCTATTTAGAGATATGTATGTGCTTAAAGGCTACTGTTTTTCTATATTGCCCTTGTAAATCTATATTCCCCTTACATCTACAAGAAAATTAGCAATAAGATAGAGTTTGCAAATGTTTATCTCGATTAACATGACGTAGATGGAGAATAAGCGTTTGTAAAAATAGTTTTTACAGGAGTAGAGAAAGTCATGTGAGTGTAACACATCAGATTTTTAAATTTTGTATGACTTTGTTTGTGATTCCGCTTCAAAGTTTCGGACTAATATTTTCATTGTCTAGTTTTGTGATAACGTTATACCTATAAATATGAAGTTTGATAAGAGTTATTTATGCAATTTGTGGGATAGAGCATCATTAACACTCCAATGTTTTGCAGGAATAAGGCGTAAGCCGAGTTCTGTAATTACTTGAGGGTGATAATGATGCTCACATCCCACTACTGTCCACTCCAAACCAGAGTGCCGCTCACTGTAAACAAACTCTTTGTATTATTCACGCGAAAGTAGTTCGTAATCCCCGCCCCTAATGGCTGCTTGTTCCTCTCTCACATGCTTGCTGCATATCACTTAGTGTTGAACATTGTTTCAAACTATAAAAAGCCGCCCATCGTGAGAAACATAATTCAAAATTGAGGCAGTATTTTTAACACTTAAATAATTTCAGTCTAATTATATAATATGTAAATTCAATAACAGCCCGCCTTGAAGCAATATGTGTATGTAATAATTTGTAAAATGTATGTAACAGTCATTGCATATGCTTATATTATTGTATCCATGTGTAATAATGTTATGTGACTATATTACGTAATTTAACGATGTAGGAGCTGTGAGAATAATAAGTTAAAGGTTGCTAAGAATGAGGTAACAATGAGGTAACCTTGAGGCAATAATGAGTAAGAAAGTTTAACAGTACTACTTGTGTTCTTGGAGTAACAATAATGTAATTTTAGTGACAGTTTATAAAACAACCAATCAGTAACCAGAAAAAGCTTTAGTTAAATGAAGGTATTCTATTGGAGTAGGATTAGCCAATCAGAAACTGAAAAGGAGAAACATTTACAAATTCAGAAGTCAGTTGCCTGCAGACAGAGTTACTAACCAGACGCAAAAAGTGTCCTCAAGAAATTAAATACGTATTCGTGTGAGACGAAAAATAAGTTTACGTGTTAAAAAGTGTAATTAATTAATGAAAAGAATCTCACAGCTCTCTATATCAGTGAAGTGTTAATTAAATCGTATCAAGCGTTAATAAAAGGAGTGAAGTAAAATTATAATCTGTGTAAGCCTACATTCTTGTCGCACCGCAACCCTGCCAAGATATTCATGTCTCTAAAATAAATACTGACGCAGCCGAGGCAAACATAAATATTAAATGTTTAAAGAAACAGTTTAAATAACAAAGTTAATATTTTTAGACTTGGGGCAAAGGCCACCTGAAAGTACATTTGAGACGAAGGCTACCGGAAATTGTTTACTATACGTGCGGTTGCAACTACTACGAGTTCGGCTCCCCAACTGTTGAAATATAATACAACACCTACTACTTTCTCAAAATACAACCTGAAATAACAATCGATTTTATAAGCATACAGAAATGAAGTTCATTTATGTTAATCACAATCCTCAGGCGAAAGTGCAGCACCCAAATCCGAATCCTCCGAGATGACTTGGCTGCCATATTGGAATCAGAACTAATCTCCAAGTTAATTACAAGCTTATCCACAACTGTTGCACACAAAACAAGTTCCCACATTTTATTCTTCTCTTCCATTACGTTCTATTGTTACATGCTGGGTAGAGGCTAAAACTTCAAATGAAAAATTAAATTAATTTTTATTACCCAACACGTACATTGAGGGGACGTATACTCAATTGGCTGCGGAGGACCGAAACGTGGTGTGGAGGTTAAGAGGAAGGCGTGGGTTTTTCACTGTACAAAATCCATAACACAAATCTACTTGCACATTCCTAGATTTATTTCCCAACCGTCTGGGGTTCCTACATTATTAAATATGAAAGGTGAAGGGAGATGTCCACCGATCCAAAAGCCGGCTTGCACACGCGATCCGCTTCTCTAGGAATACTCAGCAAGAAAGACGCTATATCCCCACCACTCGTGGCTAGCAAAATCTCCCAGACAGAAGTGACGTCATCCCAGTCAACCTGAAAGGAAAACAATATGTCTGGTAATGACAATGAGATCTCCCAAATTATTAATACACCACACTATTAAGTGTGTTTGTATTCCCTGTGCGCTTTGGTTACACTTTTCACTGAAATGCCTGTAAACTCGGATGGTAGTTTCGTAATATACTGTACGTGTAGTGTATTTTTGTAATAGTAAGTTGAATACATTAAGTTGTATTTGTTTTCTCCACTTTTTAACAGTTTCTCGCTTTTGTGTTTGAAGAGTTTATTCGCAATACACGCACCTTCCTCTGCCATGAGAAATCAAATACTGACTAGATCACAAGATTTGACCTGAGCTGAGCGTATTATGAATGAGTGATCCCTTATCACATTTCCTGTGTTACGCAAAGTGCTTATTCGGTAGTAGATAGCACCTCTAGGAATTCATTGCTACATTTCTCGTATATGTAAGAGAATAGCAGTCATGCATACAGTTAGTATTAACAAGCAAAATGCTCTCGGTGTTAGCGCAATAGCAGACGGAAGTCATATATATCCATTACCTTTAGCAATGAGTTCTTATAACCGCAATAAAATCTGCAGTTCTATACCTTTCCTGCCACAATATTTCACGATACAATACATACGTTAAGGAAGTATTTACGTTGGCGTAAGAGTGTGTACTTAGGTTCGTAACAAGCAGAAGCACGTGCTTCTGTTTACATCAGAGGGAACTCTGGTTTGTAATGGACAGTAGTTGCATGCAGTATTTTATCTGGGACCATTAAATAATGGCTGTGTATCTCATCTGATTTCATGATACGATCGTTGATTTATAGATATCGGCATTATCATTCAATCAACATTGCGTTTCTCTGTGATTCAATGTAAACCAAAGCCTACTTAATAGTATTCTGTTGATCATATTAAACTTGGTAGAAACAAAGGAACTAATTAGGGATGGTACCTCGATACTGTCGATAACTCGATACTTACCCGATACATTTAATATTGTTTTGCATATTGAAAGTTGCTGCGTTAAACTTTATGCTAGATAAGGAATGAAAAGAGTCGAGACTTCACGTAATTGCCTCGCACGAGTCCCAAAGTGTTGCTGGACTATAGTTCTAGATAGACCTTGATTGCACTTTCTGTGGGTGAATCAATGCAACATTCCATAGACTCTTGTGTCTAAACAAAAACATGCAAAACAATGGGGGAAGCTGTAGAGGTACTCATGTAACATGCAGCGTTAACTCAGTTGTGAATAAAGCTGATTTAACTGACGTATATTAAATGACGTTTCTGCAATAGCCTGTCTTGACTAACTTGATTTACTATATATACACTTCGTGATCAAAAGTATCCGGACACCTGGCTGAAAATGACGTACAAGTTAGTGGCGCCCTCCATCGTTAATGCTGGAAGTCAATATGGTGTTGGCCCACCCTTAGCCTTGATGACAACGTTCACTCTCGCAGGCATACTTTCAATCAGGTGCTGGAAGGTTTCTTGGGGAATGGCAGCCCATTCTTCACGGAGTGCGGAACTGAGAAGAGGTATCGATGTAGGTCGGTGAGGCCTGGCACGAAGTTGGCGTTCCAAAACATCCCAAAGGTGTTCTATAGGATTCAAGTCAGGACTCTGTGCAGGCCAGTCCATTACAGAGATGTTATTGTGTAACCACTCCGCCACAGCCCGTGCAGTATGAACAGGTGCTCGATCGTGTTGAAAGATGCAATCACCATCCCCGAATTGCTCTTCAACAGTGGGAAGGAAGAAGGTGCTTAAAATATCAATGTAGGTCTGCGCCGTGATCGTACCACGCAAAACAACAAGGGGTGCAGGCCCCCTCCAGGTAAAACAAGTCCACACCATAACACCACCACCCCCGAATTTCACTGTTTGCACTACACACGCTGGCAGATGACGTTCACGGGCATTCGCCATACCCACACCCTGCCATCGGATCGCCACATTGTGTACCGTGATTCGTCACTCCATACAACGTTTTGCCACTGTTCAATCGTGTAATGCTGACGCTCCTTACACCAAGCGAGGCGTCGTTTGGCATTTTCCTGTGTGATGTGTGGCTTATGAGCAGCCACTCGACCATGGAATCCAAGGTTTCTCACCTCACGCCTACTGTCATAGGACTTGGATTGGAATCTGTGAGATGGTCTGGATAGATGTCTACCTATTACTCTTTACGACCCTCTTCAAATGTCGGCGGTCTCTGTCAGTCAACAGAAGAGGTCGGCCTGTACGCTTTTGTGCTGTACATGTCCCTTCACGTTTCCACTTCACTATCACATCAGAAACAGTGAACCTAAGGGTGTTTAGGAGTGTGGAAATCTCGCGTACAGACTTCTGACACAAGTGACACCCAATCACCTGACCACGTTCCAAGTCCGTGAGTTCCACGGAGCGTCCCATTCTGCTGTTTCACGATGTCTAATGACTACTGAGGTCGCGGATAATGAGTACCAGGCAGTAGGTGGCAGCACAATGCACCTAAGATGAAAAACGTATGTTTGTGGGGTGTCCGGATACTTTTGATCACATAGTGTAGGTATAGGTTACACAACAGAGGGTGACACCTGGCACGATGAACGACCCGTCGACCAAACTGCAGTCTAATGTTCACGGGTAGTACTCTTCCAAAAGGATACCGATAGTCAAATGTTTAAATACGCTTCACTCATAGTACTTCCATGACATCGCAAGAAACAACTACAGCACTAAATTGACAAGTACTGATAAATTCAAACCAATAATAGTGAATATCTCTAAACAGCTGATACCACAAAAAAGCTATTTGGAATTAAACAGATCTACAGTTTTTGTGCAGTACGCTTTTGTCTATCCCTTATGATTTACCCGTTATACAAAATCGTACAAAATTCCTTTCGAATGAAAAGGAGTTCACAGGTCATTTCCAAAAAATTGAAGATGTACATTTTTGTCTTTCATGTAAATATGTTAAACATATTGTAGCGAGCACATGTAAACTTTGTTTGAGTCGGCTCTCCCGGAATGAGTTGGTAGTCCTGTTTCGGAAGGATCAACTCAATGTTGGCAGCATTGTACTTGTTCTAGAAAGAGCTAGAAATATTTAGAATGTTCAAGTAGTTTGAGTGACGCTTTGACCGCAAGGTGTGTGGGAATGATTAATTATAAAATCATGGGTTTGCGTGGTTCGATTTCTTTTAGCTATGGGATATTCGTAGTGCGGGCATCTGCCTGGCGGCAAGTATGAGTTTTGGGTGAAGATTCGTGAACATGATCCAGGTAATCCTTTGAGTTGAAATACTTAGTTTTGCATGCCAAGCGAGTAGGCGCAAGCCCCTCCCCCGTTTGTTAAGACTTGAAGTGAATGAAGTTCAGTAAAATTGTTAAATTAATATAGGATCGTGACAGTATGCTATTTCAATCGAAATCGTTAGAGCCAATTTTGAAAAAATAAACAATTTCGAAAATTTTTCTATGTAAAGGATAGTTTGAGGTGGGGGATTTTTTTAAAATCTTCGTGGCGCGTCTTTGGGAGATATAAACTTAAATACCACGCCAAGACTTTTCGATTTTGAGTTAAGCAGCCTGCAGAAATAGACACACACGCGGACCTTTTCGTAAACCAACATTTTTATTCAGGGGTCCTCAAAACAAGTATTTCAGTTGAAATCTGATTACTGAATTTTACGGTGGAATGTAATAACTTAGATATAAGGCAATAAAAATAAATGTTTTCTCGTCTCCGTGGTGATGATCTTTGAAAGAGCCTAAAAGACTGTAAAAGTTGGCAAGCATGTAGTAAATACAGCTGCAAGGCATTCTTCTCGCTTCTGTTTTCAGATATCGAAAACAAACGTACAAACCCATTTAGAACAAAATGTTAATGCATAGAGAGTTTACACAAAGGCACATTTCTCTGCAGATCTTTGTTTGCCGAATCAGACAATAGAGCCGTTGTCAGCTCCCTGCGAGGCAAGGCGTCATTTCAATTTAGATCGTGAACGACAACGCTTCCTGTTATGCTACTCGCTATGCTTCCAGGAAGTACGATGTGATTGATATTCTTCGTGGCGACTTAGGCGGTTCAAGATATATCGATTATGCGCCGTACTCGAGACTGCCAAACTAATGTATCTACCGCGAAGCATAATCTAACCATCTATTTAAGCCCTCCCGCCTAATCTTATTTTTCTGTGTATTTCTTGGTGATGAGATGATGTGATGTCACATGCCTTTCTCTACCCTCTATCGCATATTAATGTATATACAAATAATTCTTAAGAAAGTTTATTTTCCTATCTACTTCATTTTAATCGAGATAAACCTTTCCGTAAATAGCTGCGTTACACATTTCGTTATACAGGGTGATTTATGAAGAACTGAAACATTTATTTCTTTAATTATTCTATTCGAAATACATGTCATGTAAATATCTTTAATACATAGTACGTTAATCAAAATCGTTAGAGACATCTTTTAGAAAATACAAATTTAGAAAAATGTTTCTTGTAAAGGGTAGTGGTGTATCTTGAAAATTCATGTCGCATCTGTAGAAGGTACTGAACTTAAATACTAAATTTGTTGTTCATCCGACTTTTCGTTTTTGATTTGTTACACAGACACACAGGGATCTTATTCTAAAAATACTTCTTTGGAGTGGGTGGAGTACAATACTTTCTCTACCTTCTGTGTAGGTGGTAGAGAAGGCAAACAAACGAATAACTATTTACCAGTATTTTAATATCCAAATCAATAAAAAAGATTATCTCGGAAATGGTCCACTGTTTCTGATGTGATAGTGAAGTGGAAACGTGAAGGGACATGTACAGCACAAAAGCGTACAGGCCGACCTCGTCTGTTGACTGACAGAGACCGCCGACATTTGAAGAGGGTCGCAACGAGTAATAGGCAGACATCTATCCAGACCATCACACAGGAATTCCAAACTGCATCAGGATCCACTCCAAGTACTATGACAGTTAGGCGTGAGGTGAGAAACCTTGGATTCCATGGTCGAGCGGCTGCTCATAAGCCACACATCACGCAGGAAAATACCAAACGACGTTTCGCTTTGTATAAGGAGCGTCAACATTACACGAATGAACAGTGGCAAAACGTTGTGTGGAGTGACGAATCACGATACACAATGTGGCGATCCGACACAGTTTATGCCAAATAAATTCATGTTGTAGCAATAACTATCTCTGTTGATTGTTACGCAACAGTGCGTCATCAGGCTGATTATTCTAGAATGACAAGAAGACCATTTCTTGCCAGCATACAAACCTTATGCAAAACAAAAATCTGTACAGATAATTTCGTATAATAAGTAAGTTACTATACCTATATTTGAACCTCTGGATAATATTATTAGTGTAAACCGGAGTTCCCATTTAAAGAATGACTATTTTTGGCTCGATTTGTATGTCTTCCAGAGCATCTGAATTGCACACCTATCCCTCCTAGTTCTACGATGATAAACCAGTCGAAACTGTCTCACTTCCGCAGCACTCCAGCAGGCAACCTCGAATCACTTGTTTCCCTGTCCCACATCAGTCAGTTTTTAGATAGAACTACTGCTTAGCTGTCGTTGTTCAATTTATAGATGTTTTTGTCTCCTAAAAGGCCCTACATGGCGTATGATTACTAATTATTTTGTTTTAATTCTAAAACGTTTACATAGTTGCCCCTGTTCCTTTCTCGCCATGCAGCAGCGAAGCAATTATGTAGCCGTGCGTTCCGACCTGTCATGTAAATAGTCCTCGGTTCATGTACTAGAGCTTGGGTGGTCGCAATGAAGTGAACTCCATGGTCCTTTTTGAACTTAACCACATGATGGCGTTTTGAAAATCCTCTCCATTCTAACTGTGCAATGAAAAGGCATGGTGGGCTAGTAAAAAGTTTAATGCTGACGTAATTCGCGGGGATGTTGGCGCCAAGAACATCTGCTCTAGAGAAATTTAATTAGTGCTGGATTCACCCCTCGCTGTCAACCCCACTGCGCCCCATCAGTCAAACAGAACGACCCCTTCTTGTTCAACATTGGATTAACATCACTTTCCAAACCCCTGTGCAGTATTTCTGAGCAATTAGTCAGCCATTGCTCCAGGTAGGTGTGACTTTTTACAGTTCATAGTAATTATTATTAGTGGCTGTGATGTTTTGTGGATCTCGCTTGCATTGTGTTGCATTGTAACCGTGTGAAAGACGGTAGACTCGTAAATTTCTGTTATCGTATAAATATACAGAGTGAGTCAAAAGACTCCGAACCGTCCGCGCTCTCGGCGATCGTTACCGTCTGCCGCTATCATAGAAAGGCGCGGATAAAACCATACAACATTTTTAAAACTACTTTTAAAGGCTTTACTTACCAACTTTACGAAAGGAGATGCTGAAACTGGCCACCGTCTTTGTCCATACATTTCTGGCACCTCTTTAGGAAACTATCCATCACTCGCCGTAGTTCACGTTGAGAATTTTCTGGCAGATATTTCGTTTTAATTCTTCCAGGGTGTGTGGGTTTGTCTTGTACGCTTTATGTTTTAAGTTAAGTTACCGGTTGCGCGGTGTTTTTCCACTGGGCGTGTGGAAATATGATAAAAACATTATAACGCAATGCTGCTATAAACAAAGTCACGCTGTTGTGGTTTTGGTGTGCAGTGTGAAGTGCAGTTTTGAGTTGACGGTGATGTGATGCAGTTCAGTTATTACGAGTTATTTATTATTTTGTTCTGTACTTAGTCACAAAGTATATTATGGCTCAGCATATGTTTTCTACTGCACAGCGTGTATTTATTTATGATTCGTATGTGTTAACTCGGTCAGCTCGCCAAGTGAAAGTACGATTTGCAGAAAGATTTCCAGGTCTAAAAGTTCCAGGACGTACAACAATCCATGAACATTACAGTAAATTTCAGGCCACAGGAAGTGTTCAGGCTAAGAAATCTAAAAGAGGCGTTCGGTTCTTACCAAAGAAACATTAGATGACATCGGTCATCGTTTGGAAAATTCCCCCCAAAAATTCCATGATGGATAGTTTCCTGAAGAGGTGCCAAAAATGTATAGACAACGACGGTGGACATTTTCAGCATCTCCTTTCATAAAGTTGGTAAGTAAAGCCTTTAAAAGTAGTTTTAAAAATGTTGTATGGTTAATCCGCACCTTTCTATGATAGCGGCAGACGGCAACGAGCGCCGAGGACGCGGAGAGGAAAAACACCGCGCAGGCGGTTCGGAGTCTTTTGGGTCACCCTGTATATACAGTCCTTTTCCTTCACACTGTGGTTACTCGTGCGCCGGCCGCCGAAACAGTAATGATATACCCGGAACCGCCTCACATTCTCAATATAATTGCAATTACTATCATAATAAGCACGTACTTTATCATAAGAGATGTTGGAAATGTTGTTCTTCTCTATTCGCATATTTTTGGCCTCTTCTCAGGAAATTTGCATTCCCACTGGAGAGTTCAGTATCCGAAATTGAGTGAATTTCTGCCCTGATACTTTCTTTAAGTTCCTGCAATATGAAGCAGTATGTTTTGAATTGTAAAATAACATTAAAATCATAGGGAGAATAAGTATCGATAACAGTAAGGATAGTGTTAAATAAAACTGGAAAGCGAATGTTACTGTAAGTGGAAATAAGGGTTGAGGGAGACAAGGCCATCAGCGGCCGGAAACGGGTGGTTTTTCCCTCTATTGTTAAGTGTCCCGTTAGGTTGCTGGAACGTAGAGGTGTAGAAAAGGGTCAGTGTTCGCCAAAATACAGACAGCCTTAGGCCTCCAATGAAAGAAGCTAGAAATCAGGCGATAGTTGAATTGGGAGATATAGAACGTTTGAAATAGAGAAACAGGAGATTTTATAATACACACTTGGCCGTTATAGCTCCTGGGAGATGTTTGTCAGAAAAGTGTCGGCGAATAGACGATGATATGAAGTGTAACAAATAGGAAATGCGCGCGCGCGCGCGCGCGCGCGTGTGTGTGTGTGTGTGTGTGTGTGTGTGTGTGTCGAAGAAATAGCAGGGATCAAATATTAAAACGGTGACGGTAAATAAACGAGCAGGAAAACAAACAGTCGTATTCACCTCTAACCCGACATCCAAGATCCATGCAAAGAACCCTGAGCTAGTACCGAACCCGGGACCATTCCTACAAATCCCGTACCGCAGAACTGACATACTACCCCAAATTGGTGACTAACGTGGGGTCAGAAGACATACCACCGCAAATATACGGGGTTTAATGCATGCTTTATTTTTCACGTGATCATCAGAGTAAGATGAATTTCTGTAATTGATTTTGTTTATTTCGGCTTTGTGTTTTAACTGCTAATTGATAAAGTCCTTCATTTAATTTTAAGAAATCATTTTCACTTGCACCGCTCACTCCATACCGTAATATAACGCAAGCTCAGGCTGTGCTTAAGGTACCGTGCGACAACAACGCTATTGAAGCAGCCTAAGCTTCTCCTTGAGTCTGGGCACACTGGGCGTTCGAAGAGGTATAAAACAGCTCGTCTGGTATACTAAACGCTATGTACTGAGGGCGGGAAACAGAGTTCTGGTACATCCAACTCGCCCGTATACACGAGGTGTTCGAAGGCTGAATGGTACAAATTAATGACCAAAACTCGTTCGACCGACCTCACTAATATAGTATAGCACAATCATTATACAGTTTGACACTATGCTAGCTCTTCAAATTGTATTCTGCGGAGATTCATCCTCTAACCGCCACAGTGATCGTAAGATGTTAACCATGGATGGCATTTTAACGTAGTCAGTATTTCCAAGCCAGGCCCAGCGAATCCTTTGATGCTCAACCTACCGCTTTTCGTTCACCAGACTTGTTGAGATTCACGACTTGCGTAATGAGATTGTTACTGGAAAATAGGAGTGTAAAATCTTTCCTAAACAAATAATTCATGTAATTACTTAGTAAACGACCGACATTAAACATTTAAGGCAATGCATTTCTCAAAATTCAAAAATCCACAGTTTCTTCTGATCACTTTGACTGTTTTTTTTTACCATTTACTCAGAACATAAAACATTTATTGAACACAAGATTTTAACGAGTTATGTTGAGGCAATATTTTATATCATAAACATGCTGTGAATGCCGGAGTGATTATAGTGTAAATTAATATTATTGTATGTACATGATTTTAGATGTTTGTTAGCCATAAGTATTGCTAGGAAATAAGTTGCACGGCCTAAGTGAAACTGACAATAGAAGTGGGTAACATAAACCGAGGGGGTGAGTTGTTTGTCACTTAAAAGAGAAAGCCGAAATTGACGTCAGGATAGCGTGTCTTTTTTAGAAATGGAGGGAATATCTTCCCTATAGTATATATGTTAGTAGTAGTGATTGGCTGACCAAAAGAGACGCTAAAGTGGGCGCAATTTGGTAACCAATAGCAGCTATATTATAATGTTTAGGCAATTCGAGGTGAAGGAGTATATATTCTCGAGCCATAAGGAAGTGTCGCACAGTTTAGAAGAGTCTCTCACGAGGTGCACGTCGCAGAGTTAGTTACAAAAATATAAAGTACACGAAGTAATTGGTGCGCGGCAACTAAAACGACTGTAGTTACATTCGGAAATATCACAGTTTCAGTCAGGCGTGTATAAAGATTAAATATGTGAATTATTAATTAAGTGTGACGACAACAAAAGTCTAGATTCGGATTTTTTTATCAGTGTTATCTTTTAGTAACAACTCCTTTCCGTTTACCCACCCTGCTTAGAGGCACGTGCTCGACTGAATTATAATAGCTAACCGGACAAAGAACCCAAATTTAAAAAAAATAATTAAACAATAAGCGCCCAACAAATAAGATAACACAGATATCAAGAACTGCGACAATGTAAAACCATGGTTAAGATATTACTTTGGGCCCTATGGTTTATTGTATCGCTCCCAAAATAATTAATTTGAGTTTAGTATACAAATTGTTGTGCAGTTCTTAACTTTAGTGAGTTGAAGGGAAACAAAATCTGATGTGTTACACTCACACGACTTTCTCTACTCTTGTACAAACTATTTTTACAAACGCTTATTATCCATCTACTTCCTGTTAGCAATATTATTGCTAATTTTCTTGTAGGTGCAAGGGGAATATCATAGGCTTTAAGTGATAGTCAAATCTTTTAACAGCTGGTTGCTATGTGGAGCATTCCATTCTCTTTGTATGTCCAGGAACATAAAAAAACGAATTCCCATTTGAGAAAAAGTATAAGTATTGGAAAATTAAAAAAATTAACAAGCAATATCTGGGAAATGGTTCACTGGACAAAACAAGTGTATATGACATAAATTGTGTGTTTTAACCAGATCTACTTTTTTGTGAAGTAAACCTTTGTCTATCACTTAAGGTTTACCAGTTATGCAAAAGCCATTCAGAATGAAGAGGATTTATGGGGACATTCCCAGAAAACTCAAGTTATACATTTAATTTGCCATAAAATATCGTAAACATATGGCATTTTAATAAAAAGACACTAGAGCCGTTTTTGAGAAACTTAAATTTTGCGAAAAATGTTCCATGTGAAGTCTGGGGGGTGGGGGGATTTTCTTGAATATCTTAGTGTCGCATCCTTGGAAGATACTAAATTCAAGTACCAAGTTTGGTTTTTATTTGCACACACGGACATGTTTCCAAAAAATGCTTTATTTGGATTCAGGGGGCCCTCAAAACATGTATTTTCATTGAAATCGTGGTATCGAATTTTTTACTTTCTCTGCTACGTATAGTAAGTAGGGGAAGTATTGTATTCCACCCAAAAATTCGATACCGAGATTTCACCGGAAATATATCTTTTGAGACCCCCTGAATCCAAAAAAAGCATTTTTGGAAACGTGTCCGTGTGTGTGTCTGTGAACAGCATAACTCAGAAACGAACAGTCGGATAAACACCAAACTTGGTGTTTAGGTTCAGTATCTTCCAGAGATGCGACACGAAGGTTTTCAAGAAAATCTCCCCACTCCAGATTACCCTTTACATGCAACATTTTTCGAAAATTCTAATTTTCTCAAAAATGGTTCCAACGATTTTTATTAAAATATCACATGTTTAAGATATTTTCATGACAAATAAAATGTATATCTTGAATTTTCTGGGAATGTCTCCAAATGTATTCTTCATTGTCAACGACTTTTGCATAACTGGTAAACCATAAGAGATAGACAAAATTTTACTACACAAAAAATGTAGATGTCCTAAACATTTTTGTTGTTGAGTGAACCATTTTCGAGATATTGCTTGTTATTCCCTTAAATTTTCAACACTTATTTTCGAAAATGGGAATTCGTTATTCATTTTTTTGTCTTGCATATGCAAAGAGCATTAATCTGTGGCAAAGAGAATGGTGCTGCACCTAGCAACCAGCTATTAAGAGATACGTCTATGCTTAAAGGCTAAGACTTTGTAGAAATAGTTTGTACAACGGTAGAGAAAGTCATGTGAGTGTAACACATCAGATTTTTTATAGAATGCAATAGTAGGGGAAGTAATAAACTTTGTAAGAATAGTTTGTATACCCACTAATAAAGCAGGGTAGATAGGTATGTAATGTAACACATCAATTTGTTTTCAAGGTATTACGTATTGCAGTCTTATAATTAAACACATCCAGTAAAACTGTGGATGATGTGTTTTTTCCTGGTATTATTGACTGGGCTTCGAATGGTACCGCTTGGACATGTGCACCTTTTCAGCAAAGTATTTTTGGTAGCAGCAAAAGAAACGAAACAAAAGTAGTAACAGGATTTTCCCAGAACAATGGAAAACGGAATTCATAGTGATATGGGAGTGGGGAAAAGAATAGACCATTGTGTTGAAGTGTTTTGAGACAGCAGTAGTATCGTGTACTTATTTCGAGACGAATCATATGAATGTTTGTTCATTGCGTAATAAGGGAAAGAAAGACCTCATTTCAGAAAAAAGCTAACGGTGTACAAAGCAAATACGTTCTTTCTGTGATCTAGTGGATAGCCTGCTAGGCTCCAAAACCAGAGATCCAGGTTTCGATTCCCGGTTGGAGAATGGGAATTTTTCTACAGCCAGGATTATTCCCTATCCTCCTAGAGTATGGAAGTATTAAAGAGAGTTGTGGAGCGGGGATACGTCGATCCTAGGGTATGATGTTTGTTGCAATGTTCTTCTTCCTCGGCGTTGTGTATTCCATTTCTAACTTTTCCTAACAACATCTAATTCTTAATTCTCAGGTTATTGTGGGTGAGGCAAGTTAAAAAATCTGATGTGTTACACTCACATGACTTTCTCTACTCTTGTACAAACTATTTTTACAAACGCTTATTCTCCATATGCTTCATGTTAATCGAGATGTTAATCTTATTGCTAATTTTCTTGTAGATGCAAGGGGAATTGCTAGGCTTTAAGCGATAGTCAAATATTTTAAGAGCTGGTTGCTGTGTGGAGTATTCTATTCTCTTTGTATGTGCAGAACATAAAAAAATCTGATGTGTTACAATCACTTTCTCTACTCTTGTACAAACTATGTTTACAAACGCTTATTCTCCATCTACTTCGTGTTAATCGAGATAAACATTTGCAGACTCTATCTTATTGCTAATTTTCTTGTAGATGTAAGGGGAATATATATTTACAAGGGCAATATAGAAATATAGTAGCCTTTAAGCACATACATATCTCTTAATAGCTGGTTGCTAGGTGCAGCACCATTCCCTTTACCACAGATTAATACTGTTTGCAGATCCAAGACAAAAAAAACGAATAACGAATTCCCATTTGAGAAAATAAGTATTGAAAAATTTAAGAGAATAACAAGCAATATCTCGAAAATGGTTCACTATCAAAAAATGTAAATGACATAAATTGTGTATTTTAACGCGATGTACATTTTTTGTGCAGTAAACGTTTGTCTATCTCTTATGGTTTACCAGTTATGCAAAAGTCGTTCACAATGAAGAACACTTTCGGAGACATTCCCAGAAAATTCAACATATACATTTTATTTGTCATGAAAATATCTTAAACATATGATATTTTAATCAAAATCTTTAGAGCAGCCGTTTTTGAGAAAATTAAAATGTTCGAAAAATCTGCCATGTAAAGGGTATCCTGGGGTGGGGGGATTTTCTTGAAAACCTTCGTGTCGCATTCCTGGAAGATACTGAACCTAAATACCAAGTTTGGTGTTTATCCGGCTGTTCGTTTCTGAGTCATGCTGTTCACAGAACCACACACGGACATGTTTCCAAAAATGCTTTTTTTTTGGATTCAGGGGGTCTCAAAACACGTATTTCCGGTGAAATCTCGGTAGCGAATTTTTGGGTGGAATACAATACTTCACCTACTTACTATACGTAGTAAAGAAAGTAAAAATGAATAACGAATTTACATTTGAGAAAAAGTATTGGAAAATTTAAGGGAATAACAAGCAATATCTCGAAAACGGTTCACTCTTAAGAATTGCATGTTAAATTTAATAACATATTATAGATGCTTGGTTTTGCTTTTGCTTTCTTCCATTGTACGCTGAACTATATGCATGCAAAGAGGTAGAACAAGTGAAAAAGAGAGAGGTGATGTGCATCCGGGTGCGTTCTGTAAAGTTCAACTTCAATGAACGTTGCGCTCAATCAAGGTGAGCGCTCGCCAGGTAACCACGATCACTTAACTGCGGTGAAGATTGATGCACCGCTCTGTAATCATTATCCCGGTCAAATTCTTACCGCAATAAGCTGAAGGTCGCTGAAGGATTTGTTTAGCGAGAATGGTGCACACAGCCAAATACGTTTGGTGTTTAACCGAATACGGACCTTTTTCTAAAAACGCTTTTTCTTGGTTTCAGGAGACTCATAGCATGTATTTTTGGTGAAATATCGGTATGAACTTTTGATTGGAATGCAATACTTTCTCTACTTGCTATAGATAAATGGTAGAAAAAGTAAAAAGTTCTTTTATAAACGACATGATTACGAAGATCCTTCTAGAAGTTTTAAACTAAATTGAACTGCGATGCTTCAGTTTAAGCCCACTAGCAATATTGCTTTGTTTGGAAAGGTAGAATCAGACGACTGAAAAATTCAATGCCATAGCCGGGGTTTGAACCACGGATCTCCCCGTTTCCGTCCGGTTGCTCTAACCACTGAGCTACCATGGCAACATATGGGTATGACATTAAATTCCCCTAACTGATTCATATTTCTCCCTGTAAACCACAAGGAGATCTCAAATTGTATTGAGATGACATACCCGAATGGCGACTTACATTGTTGTAAGTACTTTAAGTCCCGGGCTTCATAGTATCAACCACTATTAGGTCAATTAATGGAATTAATTGTTCTTCCACACAAGCCTTGTGTTGGACAAGGTTGGAAATGCAAAATCAGATGACTGGAAAGTCAAATCTCAGCAATGGCATTGAATTTTTCAGTCGTCTGATTCCACCTCTCCAAACTCGTCCAACAAACGGCTTGTGTGGAAGAACAAATAATTGCGTTGTTCTGTTTATTTCCAAAGTTATGTTAGCAAAAAGATTTGCAACAGTATTTTTAAAGCATTAAGCTTGAAGTCAAGTGTTTCTTGGAGCTTGGGTTTGTTTGAAGGAAAATACAAGAACACTAGTCCGTAAACGCACGCAATCGCTGATATATACCATAGCTTAAGGTGTGGTAAGTACGTAGTTTTCTAATCGTGATCATTTGTATGAAAATTATTTAAATTGCTTTTTCCGACGACAGGTTTTTAGTCCACTTCCCGCTCACACTATCAAGCGTGGGAAGTTGAAATTCCTGTACTATGTGTGTTTTATACTCTTACCGCAGACGTTAATAAAATGTACATACTCCAACTATTGAGGAGGATGGCTTCGCGGTAAAGTGTGAGGTTCGCATTTGAGAGGTCGTGGGTTCAATTGCTGTCGACCGCTCACTCTGGCCTTATTTTTTTTCCCTGGTGGGTAGACCTTTTATTCCATTTCCTTCTCATCTTTCAGATATGTTTCTAGATTTCGTGGCGTATGGCGGATGCCTGTTCAAAGCAAAGCTCTAGTGTCCCCAAAATAAATTGAGTTTTATTTATGGACGCTCTTTAACGGTTGTGGTCCTTAACGTCCCATTCTATATTGGGCGTGAAAAATCGGTAACATAGCGCAAAGGCATCTTTATCAGCTTGGAGGTTCTTTTACGTGCCGTAAATCTACGACACCACCGGCTTTACTTCCCTTCCGAAGGAAGCCATGCTAAGGATTTTTACGCCCGAAAAATACATCGCCCTCCGCCGGGTTTGAACCTGCGACCTCGGGAACTAGAGGCTGCTAACATGGTATCCACTAGGCCACGGAAGATAACCTAGTGTCCCCCATGGACACTAGAGGGCCGTTCGTAGTCCGTTCTAGGCAGCTCCAGTAGGGGACGGTTATTCGAGCCTGGAAGTAGTGAAATCTGGTATCGAATATTTGGTTGGAATGCAATACATTTTCTTGCTACTATGTACGTGCTAAACTAACAATATAACAGGTTTTCTTCATTCTTTGTGTATGTGACGTTTATTTAGTACGTAATACTGTTAGATGGCAACCATGGCCTTAATTTATCGGTCGGTAGGAGGTTTGATACTCAGTCAATTTAATTTTATAACCACAAATATCACCATTATTGTGTAGTTATATTTGAAAGTAAAATGAAGTAACACAGAGAATATTATTTAATTATATTGCAGTAAAATTAGTTTAGAAAATAAAAGATAATCCACTACGGAGAATCCAACACGAGCTGTAGCGTAGAAGTTAAGTAGCTTAACCACGGCTCCACCCCAAGCATGGTGCGGAAGTAGTCCAAATAATTCCTTGCTTGTACTATAGAGTTAGCCAAAGCGGCGCACAGAAGTTGACGGTTGTAACCGCATCCTCATTGGGAGAGACTGAAAAAATGTATACTTTTAGTTTGACGGAGTGTACAACCTCGTATTTTATGCACATTAACCATAAGTAATAATATATTAAAAATGCTTTGCTGGTTTCTAGCAAATTTCACAGTTTTCTTGCTAAACATTTTTTAGAGTTGCAATTTTAGGAAACGTCTTCTTAGTATTGGCTCAGTCTTAGTATTAATTGTAATTTTAGAATTGCATTATAAACTGCGACCAATACTAGTATAAATAGAAAAACAGATATGAATATGAAAGTTAGTTTTCTCTTGAATTACACTATCTAGGACAGTAAACTTTTTACTGCTTATTATCCTAAAATAATTTTTGTTTTCACTTATACGTACACATTTCTCTGAAAATAATGATCAGAATCCTGCTAATTTTTTATTGCGAATTTTTATAAATAAGATAGCCGGTTAACTATTTGTTCATTTGAGGAATTAAGTTAATTTTAAAAAATAGCAACAGGCAAATACTTTTATGGTGTAGGTTTTTATATTTATTTTTCGCGAAAACCACGTAATTTAGAATAAAAAGCTTTAACCTACTAAATTAAGCTACGCGTTCTGTACAACCACAACAAATTTCAAAGTTTTAAGTTAAACAGATTTTGAGAAAAGTGCACCTGAACATTTAAAAATAACACATATCGTAAGAGCCCTTTAACGGCCCAAATTACATAGGTATGCTCCTTATGCCATAGTCTATTATAACAACAAAAGTACATAAGTTTTTTTAATCCAAATCTCTACTAAGTGTCCTTAAATTACCAATGATGTGCGGAGCGATTCATAAAACTTTAAAAAAAATTACGATGTGTTACACTCACATGACTTTCTCTACTCTTGTACAAAGTATTTTTACAAACGCTTATTCTCCATATGCTTCATGTTAATCGAGATGTCAATCTTATTGGTAATTTTCTTGTAGATGCAAGGGGAACATGGTAGGTTATAAGCGATAGTCAAATATTTTAAGAGCTGGTTGCTATGTGGAGCATTCCATTCTCTTTGCATTACCAGGACAAAAATAGTGAATAACAAATTTGAGAAAAAGTATAAGTATGGGCAAATTTAAGGGAATAACAAGCAATATCTCGAAAATGGTTCACTCAACAAAAAAAATGTATATGACATATATTGTGTATTTTAACGCGATGTACATTTTTGTGTAGTAAAATTTTGTCTATCTCTTATGGTTTACCAGTTATGCAAGAAGTCGTTCACAATGAAGAATCTGGGGTGGGGAATTTTCTTGAAAACCTTCGTGTCGCATCTCTGGAAGATACTGAACCTAAATACCAAGTTTGGTGTTTATCCGACTGTTCGTTTCTGAGTTATGCTGTTCACAGATACACGCACGGACATGTTTCCAAAAATGCTTTTTTTGGATTCAGGGGGTCTCAAAACATGTATTTCCGGTGAAATCTCGGTATCGAATTTTTGGATGGAATACAATACTTCCCCTACTTACTATACGTAGTAGAGAAAGTAATAAGTAATGATGCAAGATTAACTTTTTATAAAATCAAATCTATTCATATGTTACTTTAGGGTGCGAAACCTAGGTAATGAGAAAGTTGAATACAGGCTGTAGAGATAAGCTTTCTCAGAAAAACCAAAGGCTGTAGAAAATTAAATAGCATATGCAATGAATATATAAGAACTAAATATGTATTCAGTAAATCAAGGAATATCAAGAGAAATGGAAGCAACATCGAGAAAGATTGAAGCTAACTAGCCTACCTAATCTACTATGTTTATAAACCAACGGGTAAAAGGAATTTAGGAAGATATACGAGAAGAAGGAACAACTGTGAGAACGAAACAGGCAATTTGTTTAACCACTGAAGTGGAGACGAGTTTTCTTGGTAGATACATACACAATTTTAATTTCTAGCGAAAGCTTTGATTTGCATATTGTCACAAACAACGTTAGTAGTGCGGAATCAACGTAGGAGTATATAATACTAATAGGCAGGGCCAGGTAATTTTTGGGGGGTTATTACTTTCTCTACTACGTATAGTAAGTAGGGGAAGTATTGTATTCCACCCAAAAATTCGATACCGAGATTACACCGGAAATACATGTTTTGAGACCCCTGAATCCAAAAAAAGCATTTTTGGAAACATGTCCGTGTGTGTGTGTGTGTGTGTGTGTGTGTGTGTGTCTGTGAACAGCATAACTCAGAAACGAACAGTCGGATAAAGACCAAACTTGGTATTTAGGTTATCTTTCAGAGATGCGACACGAAGCTTTTCAAGAAAATCCCCCCATCCCAGACTACCCTATACATGGAAGATTTTTTGAAAATTTTAATTTTCTCAAAAATGACTCTAACGATTTTGATTAAAACATCATATGTTGAAGATATTGTCATGACAAATGAAATGTATATCTCGAATTTTCTGGGAAGGTCTCCAAAAGTATTCTTCATTGTGGACGACTTTTGCATAACTGGTAAACCATAAGAGATAGACAAACTTTTACTAAACAAAAAATGTAGATCGCGTTAAAATACATAATTTATGTCATATACATTTTTTTTGTTTGAACCATTTTCGAGATATTGCTTGTTATTCCCTTAAATTTTCCAATACTTATATACTTTTTCTCAAATTCGTTATTCATTTTTTTATGTCCTGGACTTGCAAAGAGAATGGAAAGCGCCACATAGCAACCAGCGCTTAAAATGTTTGACTATCGCTTAAAACCTACCATATTCCCCTTGCATCTACAAGAAAATTAGCAATAAGATTGACATCTCGATTAACATGAAGCATATGGAGAATAAGCGTTTGTAAAAATAGTTTATAGAAGAGTAGAGAAAGTCATGTGAGTGTAACACATCAGATTTTTTGTCTTGGATATGCAAAGAGCATTAATCTGTGGCAAAGGGAATGGTGCTGCACCTAGCAACCAGCTATTAAGAGATATGTATGTGCTTAAAGGCTACTGTTTTTCTATATTGCCCTTGTAAATATATATTCCCCTTACATCTACAAGAAACTTAGCAATAAGATAGAGTCTGCAAGTGTTTATCTCGATTAACATGAAGTAGATGGAGAATAAGTGTTTGTAAAAATAGTTTGTACAAGAGTAGAGAAAGTCATGTGAGTGTAACACATCAGATTTTTTTAACACATTTCGTGAATAAAGCGATAAAATATGGTATTTATAGTTCAAAATATGGTGAAAACTTCGTGTAAATTTTTAATGTCGTTGCGGTTAAAGATTGTTGGAACGTGCACTGCTTGTAGCTGCATTTTCATCAGTTTATTTATGTTGTTATTCTCCACGCGGTGAATTATTTTTGCGCTGTAGCAATTACTTAAAGAACTTCAAAACGAAAATATTTCTAACAGAGTGTTCCAAAAGCTCAGGAAAACCCTGCTGTTTTGGATGGCCCTGCAGGTCATAAAATTAATAGCATAGTCTAAATTTTCGGGTTAATGTACCTTTCCAAATTAATTTTTCATTCCCTTATAGCCAACATTCAAAATGAATACATTTTTAAATGCCATTTTTTCGTTTTTGTAGTAAAAATGAGGGTTTTTCCAAAAGTGATCAACTTTCGCGAAAATTTGTGATAAAATTATAGCCATAAATGTACCTATTTTTTTTTAGTTCCATTTATACCCCCGCCTTTAACTGCAGTGGTTTTATCGGCGGTGTTTCTTCTGGAACTTATTGCCTATACGCAATGGTGTTAATTCGTGTAAATCTTGTCGTTGGGTTTCTTGCACTTTGTTTTTTAATCATTAGATCATACACACATTCACACTCCCATTCATACATCCAGACTCTGGGGAGGGTAGGGTTTAATCTGGGCTAGAGAAAATTCCCACTCCAGCCGAGAATCGAACCCGGGACCCCTAGCACAACAGGCAGCTTCTCTACTGACTGAGCTACGAGGCCACCTCTGAACCTGATTCTAATAGGTGAAATTTACATTTTTAATAAGTTAAATTAAAGGAATCTTACGACTCTGGTAAAAATTATAAGGCAATTCTGAACTTAGGTTGGCATGTTTAACATCGAAACTTATTGACTTCCTGTCCCCAAAGCTAAGGTCCTCATTCAGTTAACTTTGCAGCAGATCATGACTACAGAGGAGAAACATAGAGATTAGCTGAAACAATCTAAGAGAGTGGACTATCCTGCCACGCCCTCCATTTTATCCAATAACCTTTTATAATGGGATTCGAGAACGGTGACTGCATGTGTATGTGAGGACCGCTCATGTGGGCGGCTTAATCTAGAGCACAATGCGAAATGAAAATTAAATTTGAATTTCAAATCGACTCTTCTTTTTCTCACAATGCCTCCAAAGCCTTGATGCTCCCAACTGCATCCTCGTCAGTATGTTGGCTTTGTTACCGTACGTCAGTGCCTTGACAGTGTATTTCACCAGGGAGCTGGCGATGAAGGTAAATCTCGGTGCGAAATAACTAGGCATAAATCTGTAAAAGCAGTCAGGGCAGGAAAACAATAATAGCAAGGTGGCGAGTAGCCCCTGACGGGGTAGGCAACTTCTCCGGCTCACTTGTTGAGCGGATTGCCTGAACGAGTTACTGCAGGCAATAGGATTATGAACGTCCCATCCCGGCTGCTTGGAGAGATACGAATACAGGGCAGTCTGCTACACCTGCTTTCTGAAGTGTTTGCTGCTTTATTTCGGTACTGCCTTTTTTTACTTTCTCTGCAATTTATCTATAGTAAGCAGAAGAGGTATTGTCTTCCACCCAAAAATTCGATACCGAGATTTCAATAAAATAAAAAGCCTTCACAACTAAAGTTTTACCTCATATTGTTAGGTCATATTTTTCATGTTGCACTGTATATTTTTGTAAATAACAGCATATTTTGTTTGCATATTATGGTGCTTTTAGGTCATAAAATCGTAGCTCTATTAATAAGTATGGAGATAATACTATTTTTAGTGACACTTCTTGATTAATAATGTATTAGCGTAATAATACAGGGTGAGGCAAAAACCTATGAACCGGCTACGCGGTGTTTTTCCTGTCCGGGTCCTCGCACTCGCTGCCGTCTGCCGCTATCATAGAAAGGCGCGGATGAAACCATACAACATTTTTATAACTGCTTTTAAAGGCTTTACTTTCCAACTTTATGACAGTAGATGCTGAAACTTGCCACCGTCGCTGCCCATACATTTTTGGCACCTCTTTAGGAAACTATCCATCACTCGCCGTAGTTCACGTTTAGAAATGCTGGCAATTTCCTGGCGGATATTTTGTTTTAATTCTTCCAGGGTTTCTGGATTTGTCTGTATACTTTATGTTTTAAGTTACCCTAGAGATAGAAGTCGCAGGGGGTTAGGTCGGGGGACCGAGGGTGCTACAAATCTGTACTAATAATTCTGCCCTCAGACTTTCAATTTTTCTCATCGAAATATTGGCCGTATAAGCTGTTGAAAAAAGGCAAAATAAATCTCCCTGGCTGCTAATTCTCTAAAAAGGAGGGGGCAAAATTGTATTCACAGATGTACGGGCTTCAAGTGTTAACTCCAAAAAAAATGGCAAATGATGAGTAGATTCCTAAAGAGGTGCAAAAAATGTATGGACAACGACGGTGGCCAGTTTCAGCATCTCCTTTCATAAAGTTGGTAAGTAAAGCCTTTAAAAGTAGTTTTAAAAAATGTTGTATGGTTTCATCCGCACCTTTCTATGATAGCGCAGACGGCAACGAGAGCCGAGGACGCGGACAGGAAAAACACCGCGCAGGCGGTTCGTAGTTTTTTGGCTCTCCCTGTAGATATTAATAATACTATTGTACGTATTATTTATTATTATCATCAGAATAGTTCTGGAATCAAAATGCTTATACACCAAAATATTTATTGAATTTACAAATACATCAAAATAAGAGCCCTTTACTTTATCTTCTTCCTTTTTTAATTTACGCGAGATTTGCCTCTTCGAAATACGACACATACTTATGGCGATAATAATTTAAGACTTGTCTCTTGTCTACTTCAGAAGAAACTTAGAATTTTATATGGGTATGTCCTAATATAAATTAAGAGCTGTTACGCAATTTAACGGTGCAGGAAACTCATTTATCACCTGCACCTCCTTCAAGGTCGAATGTCTTATAATTCGGCTAGCCAGCTCTAGGTGTTAGAACCAGCAGGAATAAAATGCATTAACAGACAGTTTTTTACTTTTCCTTCCTTTCCCTTCCTTGCCAAATTTGTCGAATAATAGTGAATGTCTTTTGAACACTCAAGTGGTGCACCATTATGTCAGAACATAAACTATCTGTTTACTTTCTCTACTACGTATAGTAAGTAGGGGAAGTATTGTATTCCAACCAAAAATTTGATACCGCGATTTCACCGGAAATATATGTTTTGAGACCCCTGAATAAAAAAAAACATTTTTGGAAACATGTCCGTGTGTGTGTCTGTTGTCTATGAACAGCATAACTCAGAAACGAACAGTAGGATAAACACCAAACTTGGTATTTAGGTTCACTATCTTCCAGAGATGCGACACGAAGGTTTTCAAGAAAATCCCCCACCCCAGATTACCCTTTACATGTAACATTTTTCGAAAATTTTAATTTTCTCAAAAATGGCTCTAACGATTTTGATTACAATATCATATGTTTAAGATATTTTCATGACAAATGAAATGTATATCTCGAATTTTCTGGGACTGTCTCCAAAAGTATTCATTGTGAACGACTTTTGCATAATTGGTAAACCATAAGAGATAGACAAAATTTTACTACACAAAAAATGTAGATCGCGTTAAAATACACAATTTATGCCATACATTTTTTTTTTGAGTGAACCATTTTCGAGATATTGCTTGTTATTCCCTTAAATTTTCCAATAATTATTTTTTCTCAAATTCGTTATTCATTTTTTTGTCCTGGTAATGCAAAGAGAATGGAATACTCCACATAGCAACCAGCTCTTAAAATATTTGACTATCGCTTAAAGCCTAGCAATTCCCCTTGCATCTACAAGAAAATTAGCAATAAGATTAACATCTCGATATCTCGATTAACATGCAGCATATGGAGAATAAGCTTTTGTAAAAATAGTTTGTACAAGAGTAGAGAAAGTCATGTGAGTGTAACACATCAGATTTTTATTTATTCGGGGCCTCAAAACGTGTATTTCCGGTGAAAATTCATCGAGTTTTGGGTAATATGCGATACTTTTCCTAAGAGGGGATAAAAGCGTCTGCGCGCGCGTGTGTGTGTCTATGAACAGTATAACTCAAAAACGAAAAGTCGAATAAATACTCAACTTGGTATTTAAGTGAAGAGATTTTCAAGAAAATCCCCCACCGCAGCTATCCTTTACATGGAATTTTTTTTCGAAATTTTTGATTTTCTGAAAAATGGTTCTAATGATTTTGATTAAAATACCCTATATTAAAGACATTTACATAGCAAATAAAATGTGTATCTTCATTTTTCTGGGAATAGTCTTTCAAGTCCTGTTCATTCGGAAGGACGTTTGTATAATCTTGTATAACTGGTAAACATTAAGCCATAGACGAAAACGTACTACAAAAACATGTAGAGCTCTTTAAAATACAGAATTTATCTCAAGTAGCTTTTTTGTAGCATGAGTCATTTCCAAGATATCCGTTATTAATGGTTCAAATTGTCCTTTACTTATTCTTTTCAGATATTTCTCGCGATTGCATGGAAACAGTATGGAAATTTAAGGCTAACTACGCTCTTAAAAATTTGGCTTTTGCTATTCCGTTTGTATCTATAGCGAAATGTGTAATATATCTATTTTCAGAAAGGTTTAACTGAAATATAATGAAGTAGATAGACAAATAAACTTTTGTAAGAATAGTTTGTATGCACACTTATAAGCGATAGAGGGTAGAGAATGTCGTGTGAATGTAACACATAAGAGTTTTTCATTTGCACATTCATGAGGAATCAAACTGTTAGGTATATGTACTTGGCTTTATTTGTTAGTTTATAATGAATGAATAATTTATTGTCTGCTTTAAATTTTACATGCAATTTATACAATGGAGTTGCTTATTATTTCTCTTCCCCTTATATTTAACACTCTGTTGTATATTTGTATAATGGGGAAGTATAATTTTCCACTATTTACTTTTTTTTGCCTTGTTACCATTTTTCCGTATCTTCTTCAATTTGCTTCTCATTTCTTTTAACCATTTTAAGCTAATTTTTCCTAAATATTTTCCTGCTTTCTCCATATATTCATTTGATCTTGTATTAAAAATCTTCCTAACTTATAGCTCTATTGGTAAATTTTTCTATTTCTCTAGAATTAAATTCTCTCTTCCTTTAGCCGTGTCCTCGCATTCCTGAATATGTCAATTGTCATGCATTCCATTATATTTAGTACATCTCTCCCCCCTTCTCCTCCCTGCCAGACCACTTAAATTCATTACACCTGTCCTCGCCCATGCATTCGGCATTCTGGCCTCTTTGTGGCATACTTCGATGTATCTCTCTTTTCCCCATTCCGTTTTAAAATATTTATGATCTATGAATGATCTTCTTTCCTTAAACTACTTATAATTTCTTACTTTTCAATATCCTCCACTCTTCTTTCCAGAAACCGTTACTTTTGTTGTTTCTTTCTGCATATGCTTTTCTGAGGCAGTATTATTAACACTTAAATAATTTCAGTCTAATTATATAATGTATATATTCAATAACAACCCGCCTTAAAACAATATGTGTATGTAACAATATATAAAAAGTGATTATTACAGTCATTGTATATGTTTATATTATTGTATACATATGTAATAATGCTATGTGAATGTATTACGTAATTTTATAATGTAGGAGCTGTGAGAATAATAGGTTAAAAGTTGCTAACAATGAGGTAACCTTGAGGCAATAATGAATTTGAAAGTTTAACAATACTACTGGTAATTCTTGGGAGCAATAATGTAATTTTTATGATAGTTTATAGACAATCAACAACCAGAAAGAGCTTTAGTTGAATGAAGGTATTCTATTGGACTAGGATTAGTCAATCAGAGACTTGAAATACAGAAATTTACAAATTTAGGCGGCAGAAATCAAGTCAGTTGCTTGTAGACAGCACTCATAACTGGACGCGTTGGTTGTAGACAGTGTTCCTAACCGGACGCGAGATGTGTCCTCGTGAAATTTAATACTTATTCGTGCGAGACAAAAATAATTTACGTGTTAAAAAGTGCAAGTAATTAAATAAAAAAATCTCACAGCTCTCTCTATATCAGTGAAGTGTTATTTAAATAGTGTCAAGAATTAATAAAAGGAGTGAAGTAAAAATTATAATCTGTGTAAGCATACATTCTTCAGTCGTACCATTCCCTGCTAAGACATTCATGTCTCTAAAAAAATATAAATACTGACGCAGCCGAGGCAAACATAAGTATATGATATTTAAAGAAACAGTCACATTACAAAGTTAATATTTTTAAACTTGGGGCAAAGGCCACCGGAAAGTACATTTGGGGCGAAGGTTACCGGAAAATTTTTACCATACGTGTGGTTGGAACTACTTCAAGTTCGGCTCCCAACAGTTGAAATATAATACATCATCTTCAAACTGACTTCATCTCCCATTCCTACTTCTTCGAAAGTTGTCTGTATCTTTTGCACCCAAGTTTCTTTTTACCCCCATTTTCTCCTGTACAACCAAGCATTGCTTTTATTAGTTATTCGTGATAGTTTTGGCGTGACATTTGTGTTCACAGCGCAGTTCCAATTGAAGCAGACCTCGCATAACCTATGTAATGTTTGCGCGCAACAGAAACACGTGTAGGGTTAAGCGACGCATTTGACACCCGCACTTCATTTGTCGTCTTGCCTCGAACCAATTGCCCCTCCTTAACTCCATTCAGCAAAATGAGGACGTGTTCAAGACAGCTGTTAGAAATGTCCGGCGCCGGAAACATTTGCGGTAACTGTCTCTAAATGAAGCCTGTTAGTTATGGCTTTTGAATTGTGCCATTCAGACTGACGTTTTTCTAAAAATGTTTTTGGGTAGGGGGGAAAGTGTACCTCAAAGGGAGGAATAAGATATATTCTCTACCTGTCAAGGTTGCGGAATAAGGGAAGTTTAGTGTTATTCATGGTCAGCATGCATGCTAACCCGAAGGAGTAGAAAGCCAGATTGATAGAAAATTCAAATACAGTGACAACTATAGACAACTGCGAATCATTTTGGCCAAACCTTTTTTTACGATCCGCCATTTTTAAAAGCCTAGCGATATGCTTAAATCACCCGCGCACTCGCTTTTAACCCCATTGGACCCTTTCTGTATATGTTTTTTTCTCAGTTTTACATTTTTGCGCATGAAATTTATTCCTTACAATTTAGTTTTGTTCTGATTTGTTTGAAAATTTGCATCCATAATCTAAAATATGCATTCTAAAGATTCAAGCACATTCACTGCCTCAAAAAAATTCTGATGTGTTACACTCACATGACTTTCTCTACTCTTGTGCAAATTATTCTTACAAACTCTTATTCTCCATCTATTTCATATTAATCGAGGTAAACATTTGCAGAAACGATCATAGCGACCAGTTCTAAAAATACTTGACTATCTCTTATGGCGTACTATAGAAATACAGTAGCCGTTAAGCATAGACGTATCTCTTAATAGCTGGTTGCTAGGCGCAGTACCATTCTCTTTGCCACAGATTAATACTCTTTTCATATACAAGACAAAAAAATGAATAACGAATTCCTATTTGAGAAAATAAGTATTGAAAAATTTAAGGGAATAACAAGCAATATCTCGAAAATGGTTCACTCAACAACAAAAAATGTATATGACATAAATTGTGTATTTTAACGCGATCTACATTTTTTGTGTAGTAAAATGTTGTCTATCTCTTATGGTTTACCAGTTATGCAAAAGTCGTTCACAATGAAGAATACTTTTGGAGACATTCCCAGAAAATTCAAGATATACATTTTATTTGTCATGAAAATATCTTAAACATATGATATTTTAATCAAAATCGTTAGAGCCATTTTTGAGAAAATTAAAAGTTTCGAAAAATGTTCCATGTAAAAGGTAATCTGGGGTGGGGGGATTTTCTTGAAAACATTCGTGTCGCATCTCTGGAAGATACTGAATCTAAATACCAAGTTTGGTGTTTATCCGACTGTTCGTTTCTGAGTTATGCTGTTCACAGACATACACACACACACACACACGCGCGCGCGCGCGGACATGTTTCCAAAAATGCTTTTTTTTGGATTCAGGGCGTCTCAAAACGTGTATTTCCGGTGAAATCTCGGCATCGAATTTTTGGGTGGAATACAATACTTCCCCTACTTACTATACGTAGTAGAGAAAGTAAAAATATAGAGTCAACTCAATGCCAC
The DNA here is from genome assembly GCA_030765065.1 of Deroplatys truncata. Classification (NCBI taxonomy): domain Eukaryota; kingdom Metazoa; phylum Arthropoda; class Insecta; order Mantodea; family Mantidae; genus Deroplatys; species Deroplatys truncata. Next base: position 63,648,125 of record CM060989.1, on the reverse strand, counting down.
AGCCGAGATTTGAACACGATTTTCCCACTCTCCGTGCGGTTGAGCTACCGTGACAACATGCCGGTGGGACATTGAATTCCCCAAATGACTCAAGTTGCTTCCCAGATAGACCTCCAAGGCATCTCATTAGAGATGACAATCTCAATGTCGACCTACTATCGTAAGTGCTTTAATACTGGATGCTTAAGGGTTTCTTAAGGTTAGGAAATTTGTCATGTCACGAAGGTTTTCAAGAAAATCCCCCACCCCAGATTACCTTTTACATGGAACATTTTTCGAAACTTTTAATTTTCGCAAAAATGGCTCTAACGATTTTGATTAAAATATCATATCTTTAAGATAGTTTCGTGACAAATGAAATGTATATCTCGAATTTTCTGGGAATGTCTCCAAAGTATTCTTCATTGTGAACGACTTTTGTATAACTGGTAAACTATAAGAGATAGTCAAAATTTTACCACACGAAAAATGTAGATCGCGTTAAAATACACAATTTATGTCATATACATTTTTTTTTTTGTTGGATGAACCATTTTCGAGATAATGCTTGTTAATCCCTTAAATTTTCCAATACTTATACTTTTTCTCAAATCGGAATTAGTTATTCATTTTTTTTGTCCTGGTAATGCAAAGAGAATGGAATACTCCACATAGCAACCAGCTCTTAAAATATTTGACTATCGCTTAAAGCCTACCAATTCCCCTTGCACCTACAAGAAAATTAGCAATAAGATTAACATCTCGGTATCTCGATTAACATGAAGCATATGGAGAATAAGCGTTTGTAAAAATAGTTTGTACAAGAGTAGAGAAAGTCATGTGAGTGTAACACATCAGATTTTTTAGAATATAGTTTGGTATTTATTCGACTTTTCGTCTCGTCAGATCCACAAACATGTATTTGCGGTGAAATTTCGGTATCGAATTATTGGGTGGAATGCAATATTTCGCCTATCTACTATACGTAGTAGACAAAGTAAAACTGACCTTTATAGTTAAGTTTTTACGTTCATATTATTCTATCATTTGTTTTATTTGAAAATAAATTTAGCTGTATGCAGTAAAGTTTCATATATTTTTTCTCGTTTTTGGGTGATGATAATAATAATTAAAGAAGGCAGACTCTGTCGTATTTAGTTTCATTTGTCTCTCTTACCTGGAATTTTAATTAACGACTTCTAAGTAAACTGTAGATTGTTTTCTTGAGCAGGAGAAGCAAGAAACACACTCAAAGCTGTTCCTTGCAGTAAGGATAGCGCATTGTCGTATTGAGCGAGCTGCTTGTGACCATCCTATTGTTTCCCTTTTGCGCTGTTGTAGACAGACATCTGTATTGAATTTCTCGCTGTGGAAGGCGAAAAGATGAACTGCATTCCAGCAGCCATGGCGCCAGCAAACTCAGCACTCTACAGCTACTATCCTAACAAGCTATAACTGCTACGCTGCCAGTTTTCACACTTTACACCTTGTATGTAACGTATTCCGTAAATGATTGGATTGTTAAAAACATATCTGATACGTTACGTTCACATGACCTCTAACCATTATCGTTTATTACTTTCCTACATAGTAGGTAGGTAAGATACTGATTTGCACACAAAAATTTGATATTGAGATTTCATCGGAAATACATGTTTTGAGGCCCCCTACTAAAACATTAATGTCCATATGTGTGTATGTGTGTCTCTGTGATCAGCATAACTCAAAAATGAAAAGTCGGATAAATATCAAATATGGGTATTTAAATTCAGTATCATCCAAATGCGTGGTACACAAAGATTTTCAAGAAAACCCCACCCCAAACTACCCTTTACATGGAACATTTTTCGAATTTTTTGTTTTGTTGAAAAATGACCCTAAAGATTTTGATTAAAATACCATATATTAAAGCTATTCACATGACATATATAATGTATATCTTGAATTTTCTAGAAATAGCTTGTGAATTCCTCTTCATTCAAAGGAAATTTATATAATCTGCACAACTGGTAAACGTAATACACAAAAAATGCAGAACTCCTTAAAACACAATTTCTTTCAAAATATTTTTTGTGGCATAAGCGATTTCGAGATACCCGTTATTAATGTTCGAATTTATAATCCTTAGTCATTATTTTAAACTCCTGTTGATAAACATTGATTATCGCTATAAGGTTTATTTCTATTAAAATGAAGTAGGCAGGAACATAAATTTTCATAAGAATAATTTTATACCTACTAATAAGCGATAGAGGGTAGAGAAAGGCGTGTGAATGTAACGCATCAAAACAATTTTATAACTTCTACAAACTACGTATATTTACGAAAGCTTATTTTTCTATCTACTTCACTGTTAATAGAGATAAGCCTTTGCAGAAATATGTAGTTTCATGCACATTTCGTTGAAGATACAAGGAGCATAGCGGAAACCGAATCGGCAGTGCTTTTCCTTTTAAAAGCGTCTCCCCTAACCTCCCAATCGTTTTCATTTAAATTCCTACATTGTCCTCTCTCCAGGTGATGTGAGGCCTCTGTCCTTAACTCCTCCCATGGTGACCATAACAGGATCTGTTGTCTATCTTGTGATATCCTCTGGACATGGTCATACACTGCAGCGTCTTCTTTTTAAGTTTCCACTGCGTTTTATCGTGTTCCATTATTTCCTTTATTGTTTTACTAGGAACTCCTATTCTAGAGATGCGACAATTCATATGTAGTGCATCCATCTCTGCTGTATTTAACATTTGTTTTTTGTCTCTGCGTCAAAGTCCATCCTTCTCCATAAGAGAGGATACTTTCAACAATAGCTTTTAATCTGGGAGGATGGTTCTGTGTTGTATTTCCCGACTCTAAAAACCCCATTTAAGGCTCGAATAGCCCCTCTTGCCTGACACACTACGTGATCAAAAGTATCCGGACACCTGGCCGGAAATGACGTACAAGTTCGTGGCGCCCTCCATCGGTAATGCTGGAAGTCAATATGGTGTTGACCCACCCTTAGCCTTGATAACAGCGTTCATTCTCGCAGGCATACTTTCAATCATGTGCTGGAAGGTTTTTTGGGGAATGGTAGTAAAACTGAGGAGAGGTATCGATGTAGATCGGTGAGGTCTGGCACGAAGTCGGCGTTCCAAAACATCCCTAAGGTGTTCTATAGGATTCAAGTCAGGACTCTGTGCAGGCCAGTCCATTACAGGGATGTTATTGTCGTGTAACCACTCCGCCACAGCCCGTGGAGTATGAACAGGTGCTCGATCGTGTTGAAAGATGCAATCGTCATCGCCGAATTGCTCTTCAACAGTGGGAAGCAAGAAGATGCTTAAAATATCAATGTAGGTCTGCGCTGTGATCGTGCCACGCAAAACAACAAGGGAGCAAGCCCCCTCCAGGAAAAACACAACCACACCATAAAACCACCTCCGAGTTTCACTGTTGGCACTACACACGCTGGCAGATGACGTTCACCGGGCATTCGCCATAACCACATCCTGCCCTTGGATCGCCACAATGTGTACCGTGATTCGTCACTCCACACAACGTTTTGCCACTGTTCAATCGTGTAATGTTGACGCTCCTTACACCAAGCGAGGCGTCGTTTGGTATTTTCCTGCGTCATGTGTGGCTTATGAGCAGCCGCTCGACCATGGAATCCAAGGGTTCTCACCTCACGCCTAACTGTCATAGTAATTGGAGTGGATCCTCATGCAGTTTGGAATTCCTGTGTGATGGTCTGCATAGATGTCTGCCTATTACTCTTTACGACCCTCTTCGAATGTCGGCGGTCTCTGTCAGTCAACAGACGAGGTCGGCCTGTACACTTTTGTGCTGTACATGTCCCTTCACGTTTCCACTTTACTATCACATCAGAAACAGTGGACCTACGGATGTTTAGGAGTGTGGAAATCTCGCGTACAGACTTCTGACACAAGTGACACCCTATCACCTGACCACTTCAAAGACCATCAGTTCCACGGAGCGTCCCATTCTGCTGTTTCACGATGTCTAATGACACTGAGGTCGCTGATAATGCGTAACAGGCAGTAGGTGGCAGTAAAATGCACCTAAGATGAAAAAGTATGTTTGTGGGGGTGTCCGGATACTTTTGATCACATAGTGTATGTGGTATGTCATATCTCCCTTACAAGTGCCAGCTCCGATGATGGAGCCCAAATATTTAAAACTGTCTTCTATTTTTATCTTCCCTAGAACACGTATATCCTTATCTTCTCCATCTTCTCGAACAATAAGATATTCTGTCTTCTTGCCAAGTATTTTCAGATCCCCTTCATTATACAGGGTGGATCATTTCGGTCGAGACTGTACAATATCTCCAAAACTAAGCGTTGTAGAAAGAAATGTCTTTATTAAAAGTTGCTTGATATTATGGGGGAAAGTAAATGCCATTAGTCGTGTTTTATTTGGAAAGCTACAATTATGGTCAAGTTAACGTCATAACGTCCTCCAAACAAGCAACTTTTGTTAAAGACATTTGCTTCTAAAACGCTTAGTTTTGGAGATATTGTACAGTCTCAACTTAAATGGTCCACCCTGTACACTTAAATTAATTCCTTAACCGTATGCATATTCTCTATCCTGTACTAATTGCGCTTAGCAAATAACTACGAATAAAGAATACCTATCTTATAACAACATGCACCCCATCTGGAGGAAACCGAGTAGATAGTCAGATGTTTCAAAACTGGGTCATGCTGGCCTAGAAATACCATACTCTTTCCTTGACATCACAAGAAACATTTGAGTAGCGACAGCGAATTAAAAATGACAAAGTATCGAAAAATTCAAAGCAATAACAACGGAATTATTTTGTGTACAATATCGGAATGGTGTTCTTTATTTAGTTGCAGCGCAAGATGATACTCTGACCTGTTCAGAATATTAAATAAAGAGGAGGTGGTAAAGAGATTTCGGTAAAGATTGAGTAAACCAGGACCGTGGTTTGTTGTAGAACAACATTCTTTCAAGCGTGATTGGTCACTGTTACCCATTTGGGGCAATGAGCGAAAGAGTATATCGGCGCTATCCACGCCTTCACCTCTCACTTGCTTATGTAAAGAAAATAACGTAACGAACACTAACTAGTTACCCATTATCGTTACCAAAGTAACGAAGACATCTACGTAAGTTATCGCGTTAACGGTTACTGAAGAAACGAGACGGTTGCCAAGCCTAGATAACATCATTCATTGCATGTGCGCGGCATTGGTATCACTAATTACTTCAGTATTCGTTTACAACTTGAGTCATCCTCGCACAGAGTTGCAAGTGCATATTTATTACAGCGTGTTGCGTATCGCTTAGAATATAGATCACAGCCCACAGATGTCAAGTCAGTCAGCATTCAAGCAGCAAAACTGCATGAATTGCAATAAGATGGTTATTTACTTACAATTATAGGTGCATGAGGTTTTATACATCGCTAGTAGATGGATATGAATTAATAATTAATGCCGTTACATCTAACTGTTAACTCTTTGTAACTGCGACAGTGATGACCGTTACTCGAAAATAACTGTTATACATCCCTAATGTGAAGCATCCCCAAGGCCCAACGTAGTTTGGAGTCCATGGTAAAAACTGTAGGTTGAAGTGGTATATTTGTTGTTAGTTGGTAGATGCTTCATGTTTATCTGCACAACGTTTGGAAGCCAATTTGTCGCGGTAACTTCGTGTTATCTTATTTCTGAGCGCCTGTTATTGTTTTACTACTTTGAATGTTGGGTTCATTGTCCGCCGGCTAGCTATTATTACTACTCAGTCGAGCATATCTCTTAATCAGGTTGTGTAAACGGAAAGGAGTTTTTACTAAAAGATAACATTGATAAAAGAATTTTGTTTTTACACTTTTATTGCCGTCACACGTTATTCATTTCACATAATTATTCTTGATACACGCCAGACTGAAACTGTTAAATTTTCTAATATCACTATAATCACTTATTTGCTGCACATTATTAATTCGCGTATTTCACATTTATAACTAACTTTACGACGCGAGAGATTCTGTAAAATTGCGTAACATGTACTTTAAGTATGCTTCCGTTGAACTACGCGACGTATAACTTCTGAATGATTCTGTTGGACTCAGCGACGTGTAACGCGTGGATGATTTTGTTAAACTGGGCAATACTTGCCTCTGGCTTTAGCTTTTTATACTCCCACACCCCGATATACCTAAACATTATAACCGAGCTGCTATTGGTTAATAAAACGCGCCAACATTAGCGTCTATTTTTATATCCAATCAAAATTACGAACACATATGCTCTAGGGAAGAAATTCCCGCCATTTCTAAGAAAAGCGCGCCAATCTGACGTCATTTGCTTGTCTCTAATAATTGATAAAGAACTCACCCCCTCGTTTCATTGTTACCCGCTCCTATTGTCAGTTTCAGTGAGGCCGTGTAAACTTATTTCCTAACAATGTTTATAATTAACAAACATCTCAAATCATTGTCATACAATACTGCTTATTTACACTACAATCTCACTGGCATTTACATTATTGTGATACAAATTACTGCCACAAGGTCCCCCATTCCATCGCCACCTCCTCTCACCCTACCATTGGAAGCAACGGATTCCGCCCGTTAGGTGCCTTCACCTGAGAAATGGGTCTGGTCATCGCTTGTTAGAATGAGGTATTCCCCGAAGATCATAGGCCATATGGGCAGCGTTAGAAACCAGAACAATAGAGCGTCGTATATAGACTTCGCTTTTCTTCCGGAATTCTGGCTTCCAGAAAAACATTATATTACGTCAATATTTTTCAGTTATCTATTGCCTTTATTGGTTTATTAAATTGATGCAGTTGGTTGAAATGGCCAGTACACCAATTACAAATACCGCTACTTGCACACGCTACAGGACAAAGAGAGGTGATAGCGTGCCATTATGCGAGCAAAACAATTGCCTGCATAATGTGTATTGGGAACAATGGTGTTATTAGGTCACGCCTATAGTTTATTTCAATTTATTTTAATGTTGCCGACCTAACGAGTTTTACCGGTGGCTCGGTTATCCTATCTGTAAAGAGATGGTGGGACGTGCAAAACTGCAATAGGGCCGGATTTTATTGTAAAATCTTATGTGTTACATTACTTTCTCTGTACAAGCTGTTTTTACAAACTCTTTATTCTTCATCTACTTCATTTTAATCGAGATAAACATTTTTGCGTCTTATTGCTAATTTTCTTGTGGGTACAAGGGGAATGTGGTAGGCTTTAAGCGATAGTCAAATCTTTTAAGAGCTGGTTGCTATGTGGAGCATTCCTTTCTCTCTGTATTACCAGGACAAAAAAAATCTGATGTCTTACACTCACATGACTTTCTCTACTCTTGTACAACCTATTTTTACAAAGGCTTATTCTCCATATGCTTCATGTTAATCGAGATATCGAGATGTTAATCTTATTGCGTTTAAGAGCTGGTTGCTATGTGGAGTATTCCATTCTCTTTGTATTACCAGGACAAAAAAAGTCTGTGTTACACTCACATGACTTTCTCTACTCTTGTACAAACTATTTTTACAAACGCTTATTCTCCATATGCCTCATGTTAATCGAGATATCGAGATGTCAATCTTATTGGTAATTTTCATGTAGATGCAAGGGGAATATGGTAGGTTTTAAGCGATAGTCAAATATTTAACGCTGGTTGCTATGTGGCGCATTAACGCTGGTTGCTATGTGGCGCATTCCATTCTCTTTGCATATCCAGGACATAACAAAATGAATAACGAATTTGAGAAAAAGTATAAGTATTGGAAAATTTAAGGCAATAACAAGCAATATCTCGAAAATGGTTCACTCAACAACAAAAATGTATATGACATAAATTGTGTATTTTAACGCGATCTACATTTTTTGTGTAGTAAAATTTTGTCTATCTCTTATGGTTTACCACTTATGCAAAAGTCTTTCACAATGAAGAACACTTTTGGAGACATTCCCAGAAAATTCGAGATATACATTTTATTTCTCATAAAAATATCTTAAACATATCATATTTTAATCAAAATTGTTAGAGCCATTTTTGAGAAAATTAAAACTTTCGAAAAATGCTCCATGTAAAGGATAGTCTGGGGTGGGGGAATTTTCATGAAAACCTTCGTGTCGCATCCTTGGAAGATACTGAACCTAGTTTGGCGTTTATCCGACTGTTCGTTTCTGAGTTATGCTGTTCACAGACACACACACAGACACACACACGGACATGTTTCCAAAAATGCTTTTTTTGGATTCAGGGAGTCTCAAAACATGTATTTCCGGTGAAATCTCGGTATCGAATGTTTGGGTGGAATACAATACTTCCCCTACTTACTATACGTAGTAGAGAAAGTAATAACGAATTCCCAATAGAGAAAAAGTATAAGTATTGGAATATACAAACAAATTATAAGAAATATCTCGGAAATGGTTCGCTCGAAAAAAAATTGTAGATAACATAAATTCTGTGTTTTAACGAGATCTACAATTTTTGTGTAGTAATATTTTGTCTATTTCTTGCGGTTTACCAGTTATGCAAAAATCATTCAGAATGAAGACAACTTTTGGAGACATTCCCAGAAAATGCATAATATACATTTCATTTGCCATGAAAGTATCTTAAACATATTGTATTTTAATCAAAATCGTTACAGCCATTTTTGAGAAAATCAACATTTTCGAAAAAATTATCCATGTAAAGGGTAATCTGGGCTGGGGGATTTTATTGAAAACCTTCGTGTCTCATCTCTGGAAGATACTGAACCTAAATACCAAGTTTGCGATTTATCCGACTGTTCGTTTCTGCCTTATGCTGTTCACAGACACACACACACGGACATGTTTCCAAATATGCTTTTTTTTTTATTCAGGGGGTCTCAAAACATGTATTTCCGGTGAAATCTCGGTATCGAATTTTTGGGTGGAATACAATACTTCCCCTACTTACTATACGTTGTAGAGAAATTAAAAATGAATTTAACTATTGATCGATGGTAGATATGAGGTAAAAGGATCATTATGTTATATATCAATGTTGAGTATGTACACATACATGCGTGTAAGTATGTATATATTAGGAGAGCTACGTGCGGAAATAACCACAAGGCAGATAACTTGTTGGTTTCTTCAACGATCCAGTTCTCATTGTTTGTAGGTGCATTGGGCTCGCCATTAATGCCACACAAAGCAGTCCTATTGTGTTTTGTTTCCAAGCACGTATCTCCACTATATCTACTGTTGTATCTTCGCTGCTGGGAGATTGTACCCGCGGGAGTAACCAGAAGCGCTCTTGCCGTCCGAAACAAGCCCCCAAGTGTCGAAAAAAGCGGATTCTCAATCCTGGTGACACTCAAGAGGCGTTGAGGACGAGCATGTTCTCTTTTCAGTGAGTATAATGATAGCATCTTACTATGAGGCTTTCTTAAGGGCTTATGCGCATTCAGTCCAATAATAATTATAGAAAATGCTGTTCCAGTAAGCTCGGCGAAGTCGTTATTCACATCATGCTACAGAGAGCCAAAAGACTCCGAACCGCCTGCGCAATGTTTTTCCTGTCCGCGTCCTCGGCGCTCGTTGCCGTCTGCCGCTATCATAGAAAAGCGCGGATTAATCCATACAACATTTTAAAACTACTTTTAAAGACTTTACTTACCAACTTTACGAAAGGAGATGCTGAAACTGGCCACCGTCGTTGTCCATACATTTTTGGCACCTCTTTAGGAAACTATCCATCATGACCGTTGTCATCTAATGTTTCTTCGGTAAGAACCGAACGCCGTCTTTTAGATTTCTTAGCCTGAATACTTCCTGTGGTCTGAAATTTACTGTAAAGTTCATGGATTATTGTACGGCCTGGAACTTTTACACCTGGAAATCATTATGTAAATCGTACTTTCACTTGACGAGCTCACTGAGTTTACACATACGAATCATAAATAAATACACGCTGTGCAGTAGAAAACATACACTGAGCCATCATATACTTTGTAACTCAGTACAGGACAAAATAATAAATAAATCGTAATAACTGAACTACATCACATCACCGTCAACTCAAAACTGCACATCAAAACCACAACAGCATGACTTTGTTTATAGCAGCAGTGCGTTATCATGCTTTTATCATATTTCCACACGCCCAGCGGAAAAACGCCAGGCAGCTGGTAACATTGTTCATAAAATGCCCCTCCGGGGTAAATTAAAACATAAAGTGTACAAGACAAACCCACACACCCTAGAGGTATTAAAACAAAATATCCGCCAGGAAATTTCTCAACGTGAACTACAGTGATGGATAGTTTCCTAAAGAGGTGCCAAAAATGTATTGACAACGACGGTGGCCAGTTTCATAAAGTTGGTAAGTAAAGCCTTTAAAAGTAGTTTTAAAAATGTATGGTTTCATCCGCGCCTTTCTATGATAGAGGCAGACGGCAACGAGCGCCGAGAACGCGGACAGGCGGTTCGGAGTCTTTTGGCTCACTCTGTATAATAGCTCCACTTTTAGAAACCAATTAGATGTAAATACATGATGTTATTAACCTGCCCGCATGCGCGGGAAACCAAATCACACTGTAACAAATACAGTACCTGTGGGTTTTCAAGAATTAAATCAAATACAGTTCGAAAGTTTTTGATTAATGTGAAATAGTAAATAAATATTGTGACGCAACCACTGTGGCCCAAGGTTATCTGGAGGTAGGTTCCAGGAAGTCGGAGATAAACAAAGATAAGCCGCGCACTCGCCCGGCGTAAACACCAGAAGCGCTATATGCAGTTAACCAGAATCTTCTGGAAGTTTCCTTCCCCTCTACTCCAAAACGTGTACAGATAGTTCTAGAATATTCTGTGGAAGATTCCTTTGGGTATATAAGCGAGGGTTCTCGCGAGAGACTGAGTCAAGTTGGTCAGTTGGTGAGGGCGTTTCTGCTGTGATATCAAGTGCGGTTCTCCGAGCGAGTTGACTGAGAGGCGAGAGATTGTAGAAGTCTTGTGTTCGACAGAGGATACGTCGTGCACATTTCCTTACTCCGCTATATCAACAAGAATTTGAAGTGACATAAATTGAACTCCTTCACATTGATATAGTGACAGGTAAAAAAACTGGACATGGTCACAATATGAATACTAAAACTAAAGAAAACCGAGCGGGTTGGCTCCTCAGGCGACAATATCTGTGGTCCGCATTCGGGAAGTCCCGGGTTCGATCCCCGGCGATGGGCTACTCTGACCCATGGATCGTTTTGGGGGTTTTCCCGGGTCGTCAGGTGAATGTTTGAGTGTTTTTTTTGTTTCAGCCCCCGAATTTCCTGTTCCCCCATTTCGTTTTATTCATCATTTCATTTATCATTCACGCATTTAGATGTGTCTCAGGGTTAGAAATGTAGTCGATGGTGTTTCGGTGCGGCGAGTCAGGGAAAAGGATGCTCTCTGTGGAGCTTTCTCCGTCCCTCGGCAAACAGACCGCACCTTCGAAGCGGCGTGTTGGACCCTCTGTGTGGATTGGGGGTCCTCGGTCTGTCTCGCCAACTGTCGGGGCGTCTCAATCTGGAAACTACATTGACTCTGCCTGTGCCGTCACTCCTGGTTCCGGCCTCCCGGTATCTCGTCCCACCTCCTCCCTATATCATAGGTGCAATATATTCATTGGAGCAGTGCCGAATCCCCTCCGATACTCAGGGGGAAAAAAAACGAAAGAAGGTTGAGGTTGTAGCTTCCATTTAATTCTGTATGATGTTTTACACCAGATACGATAATGTTAATTACTTTGTTCCTCACAGCTGATACAAACACAAGGCTAACGCGGAGGGATACAAAATGTTTGGTTTACATCAAGTTCGGTTCTAAGGCTGAATCTATTATGTCATTATACAGTATGTTGCTTTTGTACCTTAAAAAGACCTGGTGTGCAACACCATGGCTTCTATCGATTAGCATTTCATAGGATTGCACAAACGATTCACGTAAAACACCTTTTAAAGGCAAAATATTCATGGAAATCCAAAAATCCAGTTTTATACTGATGGCTTTGTCTTTCGTACTTACAGCAAGTAGAAGTATTATTGCATTCCACCCAAAAATTCGATGTCAAGATTTTACCGCAAATACATGTTTTGAGGCCCCAAAACCCAAAGAAAGCATTTTTTATTTTCTCTACCACTAGGTATTGCATTCCACCCGAACATTCGATACGAGATTTCACTTGAGACAAATTTTGAGACCCCCTGAATAAAACAAAATTAAAAACACATTTATAGAAATTTGTCTGTGTGTGTGGGTGTGTGTGGGTGTGGGTGTGGGTGTGAACAGCATTGGTATTTAGATTCAGTACCTTACAAAGATGCAACACGAAGGTTTTCAAGAAAATCCCCCACCTCAAGCTACCCTTTACATGAAAGATTTTTCGATTTTTTTTATTTTCTAAAAAATGTCTATTGATTAAAATATCATATATTAAAAATATTTGTATGACAAGTAAAATGTATATCTTGAATTTTCTGAGAGTAGCCTGTGAAGCCCTCTTCATTCGGAAGGAATTTTGTATAATATTGTATAACTGGTAAACGTTAAGTGATAGACGAAAATGTACTACACAAAAAATGTAGATCTCTTTAAAGCACACAATTTATTTCAAACAACTTTTTGTGGCAGAAGCCATTTCCGATATATTCGTTAGTAATTCTTCGTTATGTTCAATACTTTCGTCATTCTTTAAAGTGTATCGTCCAGTTTTAATACATTTGAATATCGCTGTCCCGTTTGTTACTATAACAAAATGTGTAATGCAGCTATTTCTGGAAACGTTTAGCTCATTCAAATTAAGTGGATAGGAAAATAAACTTACGTAAGAATAATTTGTGTACTGAAGATTGTTTCTTTACGTTACTTGCTGCTACGTATGAAAAGCCGATTTTTAAGTAGGAGATGTATTATAGATCTACTGTTGGGGAGCCGAACTTGTAGTAGTTGCAACCGCAGGTATGTTAAACAGTTTCCGGTAGCCTTCGCCCAAAGTTTAAAAGAATATTAACTTTGTTATTTAACTAATTCTTTAAATATTTATGTTTGCCTCGGCTGCGTCAGTATTATTGTTAGAGACACGTTTCTCTTGCGCAGGGTTTTGGTATGACTAAGAATGTAGGCTTACACAGATTTTAAGTTTTAATTCACTGCTTTTTATTAATCCTTGACACAAATTAAATAGCACTTCACTGATATAGAGAGATGTGAGATTCTTTTATTTAATACTTGCACTTTTTTTAACGTGGGTACTTATTTTACGTCTCACACGAATACGTATTATATTTCCCTAGAAGACGCATCTTGCATCCGGTTACTATCACGGTCTGCAGGCAACGGACTTGATTTTAACCGTCTAAACTTGTAAATTTCTGTATTTCAAGTCTGTGATTGGCTAATCCTAGTCCAATAGAATACCTTCATTTAACTAAAGCTTTTCCTGGTTGTTGATTGGCTATTTTTAAACTGTCTCAAAATTTACTTTATTGCTGCCCTAATAATGATTCTCAAACTCATTATTGCCTCAAGTGTACCTCATTGTTAGCAACTTTTAACTTATTACACATGGATACAATAATATAAACATTTGCAATGACTGTTACATACATTTTACAAATTATTGCATACACATTGCTTCAAGGCGGGCTGTTATTGAATTTACATATTATATAATTTAGGTAATTGAAATTGTTAAAAATACTGCCACAATACCCAATAATAAAGCGATAAAGTGTAGGGAAAGTCATGCGAATTATTCCTTTATCGTGCTTAAATACTTGAGCGCGGCTCTAATTATATGTGCGAGAAAAGCAATGCATCTATCTCCACTGTGCTGGAAGGACCGTAAGATCTCTAGCTACTGCTCGTATAAGCTATACGTTGAGGATACCGGAATAACGCTTCATTCCAAACAGATGTTTGAAAAAATTGAAGTGGAAAAGCCGTACATTTGAAGATCCCAGAACTTGATGATGTGTTTTGAAGCACTCTATTGTCCATAAACTGCGTTGTTATTTTTCTGTGTGGAAACGTTTCGGGGCAAAGCACATAACCACTTGGCTGCGGTGAAGTGTCTGCAGAGGATGGGGAAATGAAAGGAAAACATTGGCGGGGGTGGGGGAGGGTCTAAATGGAATCAAAAGGGAGAGCAGCTTCTGTAGCCATAGCAACACTCCGGCAAGCACATTACGGCGGTTCGCTTTCAGGGCACATCTCATGTACCTCTTGTCAGTCTGTGGATCTCCCCAAATTCACATTGTCGTATGATGCCCTTACTGCCGTCTTCCGGCATTACATGTACTTACTTTATACACCCTCGAGCTACTTGGGGATCAGGAATGTCCTATCTTACTAGTGTTAAAATTACATCTTAATGCCCCATTTTCTTAGTATCTATTGGTCACAGCTTGTTGACATTTTTAACTCGTATTCAAGAATCTAGACACAAGGATATTGTACGAGGAGCACTATTTATATTTTGAACCTAATAATTAAAACAAAGTAATTTCTGATTATTGTTATTCAAAATATTCTCCTTTATGATCAATTCACTATTGCATCCTTTGAACCATTTGTCAAAGGATTTATTCCAGTCTTCTTGAGACGCCTCCAAAACCTGGTTTTTGAAGGCATCAACGGCTTCTTCTGCCAACGAAAATCGTTGTCCACGCAATTTATTCTTGATGTTCGGGAACAAAAAGAAGTCATTTGTGCCAAATCAGGACTGTATGGCGGATGACCCACCAATTCGATTTTTTGAGCCTTCAAATACTCTGTTGTTATACGAGATGTGTGTGCACTCGCATTTTCTTGATGAAGAACGATCCTACGGTTGTTGTTGGTTTTCCTTACTTCACCGAAGACTTCCGGCAAACAAATAGTTGTGTACCATTCGGCATTGACCGTTTTACGTTCCTCTAAACGCACTGTTGCCACATGGCCAGTTTTGCTGAAAAAGCAGGCGACCATTTGCTTCGAAGTGCTTCGAGTGCGAACAACTTTTGTTGGATTTGCTTCATCTTGAAACACCCATACAGTCGACTGCTGTTTACGTTCCGACTCATACGCATAGATCCATGATTCATCTTATATACAATCTTATATACCTACGTCTTTTGAGGCACCGGCATTGTATTTCTTGAGCATTTTTGTACACCAATCGACACGAGCATCTTTTTGAGATTGCGTCAAATTATGTGGGATTCAACGAGAGCAAACCTTTTTCACGGCTAAATAATCATGCAATATTTTATATATGCTGGTGGAACTAATGCCTAGGGTTGCCTCAATCTCACAATATGTCCCATGACGCTCTACCACCATTAGTTTTTGCACATCATCAATGTTTTCTGGCGGCACAACTCATTTTGGACGACCTTCACGAACTTCATCATTGAGCGAACGGCGGCCACGATTAAATTCGTTATACCAGCGTTTCATAGTGGCAAAGGATGGAGCTTCGTCGCCAAATGTGGAAGTTAGTTGATCGATGCACTCTTGTCTTGATAATCCACGACGAAAGTCGTAATAAATCATTGCACGAACATTTTCACGAGTTAATTCCATGTTTTTGTTGACACACAATTTTCATGTTAGTGTAAACAAAACAAATGACGCTTATTGACAAAATGTTTGAAGTGAATTATGGTCAAAAATGTCAAACTTTCCATTGGAAACGTCAGATGACACCTACAACATTCAGGGTTGCCAAGGCTTAAAATATAAATAGCGCCCCGGTATTGTACTGAGTTACAACAGGAAATTAATAATTTTATAAATTTTTGCTAATTTTTAACACAAATACACTACCTCCATAAGTTTGGAAACACCAAGTGATTGTGGACAATAGAAAGGAAATACATTATAAAATTCCTCAAAATCTATACTCTCGGTCAATTTTTCCAGGGTTTCATTTGCAATTAGTCTCCATTCTTGCTGTAGGACCTCCCACAATTGTGTCACACTCGTGATTCCCCTTTACGGATTCTCCTGTCCAATGCATCCCATAGCAGCTCGATTGGGTTACAATCAGGGGACTGGGGAGGCCATTCCATGTTTTTCAAAACTTTCTGAACCTCTAGGGCGGTATTCATAGTCGATTTTGACCCGGACCCATTGCTACTTCCGGTGGATTTACAGCGGACCATCGATTTTCTTATTCATAGACCGGAACTTGTATTGGTCCGGGGATCAAACGCCTTGGTCGGGACCACATTTTGGTCTACCCCAGAGGGGTAGATTAAAGTTAGACCATCTTTACAAAATGGATGACTTTGGAGTGATGGACCACTGCTTGCGTAGAATTCGCGAAATGAGACGGTGGAGTAAAACTATGTACCAAAATTAGGCATACTTGGAAAGTATGGCCACGTTAACTTCAAAACATATACAGGTTTAGTAAAAAAAAACTGATGTGTTACACTCACATGACTTTCTCTACACTTGTACTCTTATAAAACATTAACCTATCGCTATTCCCTTTGCATTTATAACAAAATGTGTAATGTTTCTTTTTCTGTAAAGGTTTATCTCGATTAAAATTAAGAAGGTAGGAAAATAAATTTTTGTAAGAATGATTTCTGTACTCGTAATGGCCGATAGAGGGTAGAGAAAGTAATGTGAATGTAAGACAGATTTTTATGAGGATAATTTAATCTGAAAGCAGTAAATAAACTACCTCTGATTGAAACAGAACTAGCCATCATGATGGTAACAATTATTTCTTGGAAATCGTTCGCCTTAAGGTGACAAGGTACTCTGAAAAGGTCAAAAATCACATTTTTTATTTTAGGCACCAATAAAATCTCCATTATTTCCAGTTTCAGAAAATATATACTTTATGGGGGTTAAGAGGTCTTTAAAACTGTCATGCTATGCCACTTTTTAGAACATTTTTGTATCTTTCAACAACGAACGACTATATCTTGCCTATCGAGCAGTTCAGCAATTAACAAAAGAGGCCAGGATCAAGAGAAGGCCATCAGAAAAGCTGAAGCAATCCAGGAATGAAGGTGCAGGCGATTATGACTCCGGAATGTACTGAAGTGTGTCAGAATTTTAATGTTCAAACTTTAAATTCGGTTTTCTGAAAACAACATTTTTGGATACTTATGTACCTTTTTCTCAGAAAGTATGAGAGGTAGAGAGCTGAAATTTTCAGTACATGTATATAAAACATCTTTAAACTTCCTGAACTACAATGATAATTTTATAATGTATATTAGTGATATGAAGAAAGCAACATCATTCCAAATTTTCCACATTTTTACTTTGCAATTAATTTTTTTTTCAATTTTTAGTGAACTGATATACATAACTAAATAATTTAGGTTCAGAAGATAGCTGATTATACTAAGAATAAGCATGCAAAAGTGTGATTCTGTATTCCAAGTAGTATCAGAGAAAAAGGTACGTAAATCGACATGTTTTAAGAGTAAAGTTTATTATTTTTCTATTGAATGAAATAATTTTTACGGACTCAACTACATAAGCTATCAATGCAAAGAACCACTTGAAATATTTTCATGATTTAGACAATAATTCATAAAAATTTCAGGAAAATCCATTGAGAACTTTAAGAGCAGTGGTAATTTAACACACTTAAGGCGTAATTTCCATGTGTTCAGATTACCTTGTCCCCTTAAGAGTCTGCAAGACGCAAGCCACGATTAGCCAATATCAATTCTCAGTAATTCTAAGATTAGCTCTACTCACAAATTTTTTTCATGACGAAATGCATCCGTTACAGGAACATATTGCACCAGGAAACTTTAGCTTTAGATTTCTGTGTAATTATAGTACTAACTAAAACAATTGACGTTCACAAATACACGTGAACGTTGTTGCCAAGTCGAATCGTACACAAAGTTCTGATAAATTCATCCCTTCGTTACGTTTTCCCTCTTTCACTAGTGTATTTGCTTTGCCATATTCTGTTCTTTGTTTATCTTTGTGTCCACTCCCTATACAGCGATTGCTCTTCAGCTGTCAGGAAATGACGTTCAGAAATTGCCTGATTGATGGACTTCTTAAAACTTGCTTGTGGTTGTGTTTACAGCACGATAAAGACATAGCATGACTGCAGTGTTCAGGGTTATCTCTGCTATAGTGCACCTTTATTACGCATAAGCCCTTGGTATTTTGTGTATTCCACACGAAAGAGAAAGCGGTGGAAAAGACTGGAGCGACAAAGATTGTATGGTATCTGTGCATGAGTCTGTGAACAGTGTAACTAAAAAATGAAAACTTCGTATTTAAGTTCAATATATCCCAAAGATGCGACACGATGATTAAATAAATATTGCATTTATTAATAGGTAATTTTTAAAATGCTCTGAATGCCATCCTAACAGATAATAGGGAATGTTAGAATAATTAATCACCTGTTTAATTTATATTATTTATTCTTCTGGTAAATTAATTTTAGAAATAAACAGACTTCTGAACCTTCCCTAAAAAATCTTATGCGTTACACTCACACCACTTTCTCTACTCTTGTACAAACTATTTTTACAAACGCTTATTCTCTATCTACTTCATGATAATCGAGATAAAGTTTTGTAGAAACTATCGTAGGGCTAATTTTCTTGTAGGTGCAAGGGGAATATGGTAGGCTTTAAGTGATAGTCAAATCTTTTAAGAGCTGGTTGTTATGTGGAGCATTCAATTCTCTTTGTATGTCCAGGACAGGACCAAAAAAAAAAAAAAAGAAGAAGAAGAAAAGATAACGAATTCGCATTTGAGAAAAAGTATAAGTTTTGGAAAATTCAAACAAATAACAATGAATATCTCGGAAATGGTTCACTCGACAAAAACAATTGTGTGTTTTAACAGGATCTACATTTTTTGTGTAGTAAAATTTTGTCTATCTCTTACGAATTATCAGTTATGCAAAAGTCATTCAGAACAAAGAGGGCTTTTGGGATATTCCCAGGAAATTCAGGATATACATTTCATTTGCCATGAAAATATCTTAAACATATGATATTTAAATCAAAATCGTTAGAGCCATTGTTGAGAAAATCAAAATTTTCGAAAAATGTTCCATGTTAAGGGTAGTCGGGTGGGCGTATTTTCTTGAAAATCGTGTCGTATTCTTGGAAGATAGTAAACTCAAGTATCAAGTTTGGTATTTATCCGACTATTCGTTTTTGAGTTATGCTGTTTACAAGCTGGCAGACACACACACACACACACACACACACACACAGACATGTTTCCAAAAATGCTAATTTTGGATTCAGGGCACCTGAAAACATGTATTTCCGGTGAAAGCTCGGAATCGAATTTTTGGGTAGAATGCAAGGGGTGAATGTCAATAGTTTCGAGGTCACCTTAGTGAAGTGGGACTTCTGTCGTACATTTCCAGTATTTAAATTTTAAACGTCTCAAATAGTTGGATGGTTTTTGTAGCGTAGTGTGTCTCGGCTTAGCACTCAACCATGCAAATTCTGCGTTCCGTGGTCACTTGTCTCTCGCGTGCAAAGAACGCACAAAATGTTCTACTGAAAAACAGTTCTGCACCGCCGCAGTACATCAGCCTGTAAACTAATAATGACTTCATTCGTTTAAACCAATTGACGGTAAAGGACGAATAAATCTGAATGCACATTCCCATAAAGTTTAAAAGAAATTGCATAAAAAATGAGACATTAGGGACGTTTGCTAAATTAATGAATTTATTTCAGTTAATTGGCAAAATAATTAAAGGTATACGTTAGAATGACTTCAAATTTGGTATACATGTTTAGTTTTGACCGTTTGAATCAACCCTGAATAAATGTCTACCTTGAAGAAGAAATAAAAAGAGAACCGCACAATACAAATTTCATATAGTGAAAGGTTTTTTAGAACGCAAGCCGAACAAGGTTAGGAAAACGCAGTTCCAGTGAATTCACCGGTGCCCTTGATGTTTCCAATTCATTGTAAAACTACGCCTGCTCATTGAGCCCAAAGCAGTGTGTGACGTCATCACCGCGGATGCTCGTGTACGTGGGATGCTCGATGTACTAAGATGCGAAAGGAAAACATGGCGTCGCCCGCCGGAACCGGAAACAGCGATGTGTCAAGACGACATTGTGACCGATAAGACTCCAACAGGACATGCTTCTGACCGACAAAGTGTTTCAGTTATCCTCTAACTTGTGCAGCGTAATGTTCATTTGTTGGTGTAGTGTATTAATGTGTGCAGCAATGTGTGGGAAGCATAGCATTTGGGTGCGTGCGGACGTTAAATTCGCCTTTCATTTGCTAGTTTGTAAGTCGACTTGCGAGTGTTTCGAGAGGAATTGCTAATGTTTTAAATTGGAGGTATAACAAATCTGTAAATAATTACTTTTTTTTAGTTTAACGTCCTTTAACCGGGTAGGTTATGATGAATAAAATGGGTGACATGATGCTCAAATGAGCCTGGGGTCCTCTATGCGTATTTACTCGACATTCATCTTTTCAGGATAAGGGGAATCCCCCGAACGAAACCTTATCCGGATATCATTCTAACAGAGATTCAAACTCGGGATTTCTTGAATGTTAAGCAAACATGCTCCCCCTACACCACGATGGTGGGCACTCAAATATTTATGCGTTCTTAAAATGAATAGTTTATCAGTATTTTAAGGTGCGGCACATAAATACTTAATATCATTATAGAGCAAGTTAATATTTATCTTTAACTTTAGTTTTTCGAATTATTATTATTATTTGTTGTGTCCATTTACATGCCGCCTTTAACACCTAAGGTTATATTTTTGGGTTTTCGTTATAAACATTAAATTCGCACACACATTTACACTCTCAGTTTTCCAGACTCTACGGAGGAAGGGGAATAACCCTCGCTAAAGAAAAATGTCCATCCTCCAGCCGGGAATCGAACCCGGGTCCTTTGGTTTTGGAAACTGGCATGCTAACCACCAGACCATAGAGGCAGTCTTAGAATTTGTATTTATTAAGTGCATATAATTTCCAGTTATTTGAGACAGCAACCTGAAAAAGTTTGTGTCTGGTCCTTTTAAACAAATTGAAACCTACCGATTATAAATTACGTGCAAAACGCCTATATATGTGGGGTAGGGTGTCTGCCTCGCGAGGTCCCGAGTTCGAATCTCTGATGGGGAACTACCTAGATAAGTTTTTTTCGGGGTTTTCGCTTATCATGAGAACACCAAGGGCCCATTTGAGCGTCATTTCAACAATTTCATTCATTCACCGTCCGATTCACCGTGCAAAACGTAAAGGTAGACTTGTAATAATTGTTTAATACTGTAAAATTTGTATGCCAAAGAAAAATCATATTTTCAGTAATACCACCAGTGCTCTAGTTTTTCGGTAATTTAATTGAGGTTAATAGCAACGAGAGTTTGAACGCTCAATTAAATCACCTAAGAAAATTATAAGAAAGAGTGTGTTTGGTAAGATAATTGCAATGCAAGAACAATGACATCTGTTGTACTTTTAGTATAATAAGTAAAGTAGCCTATCAATTTCATGTCGTATTATGCGACGTTAGACCTTGTGCCACTTCTTTTATATTTTGCTTTCGCAGATCACCAAATCTTGTCATTTTTGCAGTTTGGAAGATGCACGAAGGTAGGCTTCCTAGATCGCTAGTCGAATCAAAGCAGAGATATATATGAATAAAAAAATCTGATGTGTTACACTCACATGACTTTCTCTACTCTTGTACAAACTATTTTTACAAACGCTTATTCTCCATATGCTTCATGCTAATCGAGATGTTAATCTTATTGGTAATTTTCTTGTAGATGCAAGGGGAATTGGTAGGCTTTAAGCTATAGTCAAATCTTTTAAGAGCTGGTTGCTATGTGGCGCATTCCATTCTCTTTGTATGTCCAGGACATAAAAAATGAGTAACGAATTTGAGAAAAAGTATAATTATTGGAAAATTTAAGGAAATAACAAGCAATATCTCGAAAATGGTTCACTCAACAAAAAAAATGTTTATGGCATAAATTGTGTATTTAACGCGATCTACATTTTTTGTGTAGTAAAATGTTGTCGATCTCTTATGTTTTACCAGTTATGCAAAAGTCGTTCACAATGAAGAATACTTTTGGAGACATTCCCAGAAAATTCGAGATATACATTTCATTTGTCATGAAAATATCTTAAACATATGATATTTTAATCAAAATCGTTAGAGCCATTTTTGAGAAAATTAAAATTTTCGAAAAATGTTCCATGTAAAGGGTAATCTGGGGTGGGGAATTTTCTTGAAAACTAAATACCAAGTTTGGTGTTTATCCGACTGTTCGTTTCTGAGTTATGCTGTTCACAGACACACACGGACATGTTTCCAAAAATGCTTTTTTTTGGATTCAGGGGTCTCAAAACATATATTTCCGGTGAAATCTTGGTATTGAATTTTTGGGTGGAATACAATACTTCCCCTACTTACTATACGTAGTAGAGAAAGTAAAAATCTTAAGTGTTCATTAACATGACCTTCTCTACCCTCTAATACTTATTAGTGGGTATACAAATTGTTCTTACGTAAGTTTATTTTCCTGACTTATTCATTTTAATGAGATAACACATTCCGGAAATAGCTGCATTACACATTTCGTTATAGATATAAAGGGAATAGCGATAGTCAAATGTTTAAGAACCGCACGCTCTTTGCGTGCAATCGCTAAAACAACTGAATATCGAAAGGACTTAAAAAGAATGACAAAATATTGAACCAGTAATAACGGATATCTCGGAAATAGCTGATGCTAGAAAAAACTTTATTTGAAATAAATTGTGTGTTTTAAAGAGGTCTACATTTGTTGCGAAGTACATTTTCGTCTATCGCTTAACGTTTACCAGTTATACAGATATACAAAATTCCTTCCGAATGAAGTGGACTTAACAGGCTATTCCCAGAAATGCAAGATATACATTTTGTTTTTCTTGTAGATATATGTTATTTTAATCAAAATCGTTAGTCATTTTATAGAAAATAAAAAATTTGGAAAAAGTTTCATGTACAAAGTATTTTTGGGTAGGGCGATTTTTCCTTGAAAACCTTTTTGTCGCATCTTCGGAAGTTACTGAACTTAAATACCAAGTTTGGTGTTTATCCGACTGTTCATTTTTTGAATTACACTGTTCACAGACACACATGTACACACAGACCTTTTTCTAAAAAATGCATTTTTGGATTCAGGGAGCCTCAAAACATGTATTTCCGGTGAAATCTCGCTATCGGTACCTACTATGTACGTGATAGAAAAAGTAAAAACTATCATTTATTAGTTTTTTATAACACTATCCTTTAAAATTATCGATTAATTTCGATTCTGATTGGTGAATAAAGCATAGATTGGCTGAAAGGTGGTCGCGTGTATTTGTCAATAAAATTTTATTACAGACACCATAACTTCTGAATAATTTACCCAATAAGGGAAAATTAAACTTTTTCTGATATAAATTGACGGAGAGAATCTTTGTAGCCAGAGTTTGTTTAATAGCTTAAAAGATCGTTATAAAGCCGATAATTACGATTGTAACCTTGATATATTTAAATGTCGGTATTTCCATTGATTTCTGTAGATATCATCTTAAAGATGATAGCATAAATGCTGCAAATGATATGCAGTTGAGCATTTACTTGCCTTAAAGTCGTGATAAGGGCTAATTGCAAACACCAGTAAAATTATTATCTATACAACTAGTGGGATAGGAATCCTGCACCGTAGTGCTCTGGTTCCCGTCTAGGAATGCGCCCGTGTTCGTTCCCACCCACGGAGTTACTGATTTTAAGTCCCGGGTATAGGGCCGGTGCCCATTCAGCATAGTGAGGAAAGTGAGGAGCTGCGGTAGGTACCTATCCCGGCCACGGATGCCAAAATTCTGGTTGTGAGATGCGTGATGCTGGCCACATCACCTCCCCTATCGGTTGGATAACCACCCATATCTGCTGTGCGTACGTGACAGTCGGGGTTAGCAGGTCAAGTCACTTCATGGGCTGTGGCGTCACGGAATTATTGTTTTAGTGGGATATGAGTATCACCGCTCGAATGTATTTACAAGAACGAAGCGTAAGTCGAGTTCTGTGATTACTTGAGAACGGTAATTACGCTCATCTAACAATATTTTGTCTGCGACTATTTAATAAGCGATATATAGCATCTGTAAAGTTTTCAGCATTCAAACTAATCTGTTTTTACGTCTTCAACTTTTGAGAATACTAACTTATAAATATCGTCAATATTGTCTTCATACGGAAATAAATATTCCAAAGCTGGTTCGCGTGAGCCGCGAAATAGTGCCAAGTTCAGCATACTTTATATTTTATAGCGGACCTACAGTATTTTTTTCTGGTAGGGGCGGCCCCACAGCCGCCGCCCCCGGTGACGATCATCCTCAGAGGCTACATCGTCTCCCCATTCTGTTAGTATCTAACATGCAATGCAATTATGGGAGGGTGTTTTGTTAGTAGTGACGTGCTGGTGCGTGTTGGATGAAGAGAGTTAGATGATCGGGTTCCGCTGAAGCACCCCGGTTAGTAACGTTAAACTAGTGATGCAAGCGTGTCAGGTGGGGTTTACCGGCGCAAGCCATGGCGAGCCCTGGCTGGCGCTCGGTGGTTAGTACTGGCTAGGTTAGGGTGGTAATGCTACGGATGCGTTAAAGAGCTTCGAATTAAAAACTAAATGGGATGGCGCGGGTGTTAGCATCATGTAGGTGATCGAAGTGAGAGGTGTGGCGGGATTTTATCTTTGGGTACCGAGATGCTGTTGCAGTGTTGCTGTCATGGTGGATGGCTTATAGGTGATTCCTTTATGGGCTGGCGCAGTGGCAGGGGCAGACCGTTGGTTTGAAGTTCCTGTTCGGTATGGTTTCCTGTAACTGAAGACGTATTAATAGTGTGGGAGAATGTGACAAAGTTATGGGGGTATAAGACGGTGTAGGTGTTCAAGGATCTCCTCAATAGGTACTTCATCGGACAGGTTGCGGTCAAACAGGTCTAATGGTCGTTTGTGTTTGTTGATGGTGGTTTCATAGGTGCCTAATGTTTGGATGAGGGGGTTTTTGCTTTTGGTGCAGTTGGTGTACAAATCGGCTGCTAGTTTTTTGATGAATTGTTCAATGGTGTGCATGCTGAGTTCTTGGTGTAGCAGTTTGGAGGGTGCAAGTTTGGGTACTCTGGCTATAATACGGAGGATTTTGTTTTGGAGGTATTGGAATGTGCTGATATGGCTTTTAGCTACGTACCCCCAGACGGGGGCCGCGTAGGTGAGTATGGGTCGGATTAGCGTCTTGTAGAGGGCGAGGGTACTGTTGTAGTTGATAAGAGGGTACAGTTTGCATAGTTGCGCATTGCATTTTCTGCGGACGTTGAGTACGTGGTCTTTCCAGGTGAGGCCCTGGTCCATTATGACGCCTAAGTAGGTGACGGTGCTGGCCCATAGTACGGGAGCGCCAAAGAGTTGCATTGGTGGCTGCGTTCGCGCAAGTTGGCGGTGTTTAACTCGCTTGGTGAAGATTATTGCTTGCGATTTGGTTGGGTTGACTTTAATGCGCCATTTGGTCAGCCATTCCTCATGTACCTACAGTACGTGAGGTTTAATTGAAACATAACCATTTTGACGCTTCCTGGCAGGTCTAGGAAGGGCGGTGCGCTAATGACGGTCCGAGTGCTGAGAAACTTCACTGCCTAGTCTCCTTATCAGTTGCACTTGTAATGGTGTTAATGGCAGTTGCGCTTTTGGCAGTGAAATATGGAAAACTTCCTGATATCTTCGACCGTTCTTGCTGCGCTGGCTTTAGTATTGTCACAAGAGGGTGGGTTGTTCTCTTTTAAATGTCATGCTTCAACCTAATCCAGATTTTAAAGAGCAAGTTTCAATAGTAAAGGTTTCGAGATTAGACAGTTAAAGATACCATATGTGGTGTGTAATATAGTGTTATCTCTTTGTATTGACCATGTTTCAACTTATATGCACTAAAATGAGGTTAATAAGTTTCTGCAGTCTTTTATTATAAATGCCAACCAGCAATTATTTTGACTTTCTTACTACTTACCTATACGTAATAAGTAGGGGACACTCCCTGAATCCCCCAAGAAAAGGAATTTTTAAAAAAAGGTCCCTGTATGTGTGTGCGTGCGCGCTTGTTTTTAGGGATGGGAGAAAATAACGTAACGGTTACCTTAATGTAACGGTTACCAAAGTAACGAACACAAAGTAACTAGTTACCCAATAACGGTTACCAAAGTAATGATTGCAAAGTAACTGGTTACCCAATAACGGTTGCCAAAGTAACTAGTTACCCAAAATGGTTACCAAAGTAATGATTGCAAAGTAACTGGCAACCCAATAGCGGTTACCAAAGCATCTAGTTACCCAATAACGGTTACCAAAGTGAAGATTGCAAAGTAACTGGTTACCCAATAATGGTTACCAAAGTAACGAATACAAAGTAACTAGTTACCCAATACTGGTTACCAAAATAATGATTGCAAAGTAACTGATTACCCAATAACGGTTACCAGAGTAACCAATACAAAGTAGCTAGTTACCCAATAACGGTTACCAAAGTAATGATTGCAAAGTAACTGGTTACCCAATAACGGTTACCAGAGTAACGAGTACAAAATAACTAGTTGCCCAATAACGGTTACCAAAATAATGATTACAAAGTAGCTAATTACCTAATAACGGTTACCAAAGTAACCAAGACAACTAGTTATCGCGTTAGCGGTTACTGAAGAAACGAGACGGTTACCTAGACTGGATGACATCATTCTGTATATGTGCGCGGTATTGGTATTGCCTATCGAGAACTAGTTACCTCAAGTTTACAACTTGAGTCATCCTCACACGGAGTTGCGAGTACATGTTTGTTCATTACAGTTCGAATATGACACAGGCCACAAATGACAAGTCAGTTTGCATTGCATTAAGATGATTATTCACATACGATTATAGGTGCACGAGTTTTTATGCATTGCGGGTAGATAGGTATGCATAAACAATGCTGTTTAGTAGTAAAATATGCACGGGCCGTTAAGCTCATATTACGACATCGTTCTTATTGAAACATAATTGCATCTAATTGTTACTGGTAGCCGTATGTAGTACCGTGATAACCATGAAGACAAATGACTTAATCGTTACTAGTAACCACATGTAACCGTTAACGCACTGTAGCTTCGACAGTTATAACCGTTATTCGAAAATAGCTGTTTTTCACATCCCTTGTGTGTGTGTGTGTGTGTGTGTGAGAGAGAGAGAGAGAGAGAGAGAGAGAGAGAGAGAGAGAGAACAGCATAGGTAAACAACGAAGGTCGTATACATTTCAAACTTGCTATTTAAGTTCAGTATTTTTCAAGAAAATCCACCCTCCCCGGAACTATTCTTTACATGGAACATTTTTCGGTATTTTTTATTTTCTCGAAAATGCTTTTTAACGAGTGTGATTAACGAAATGCACATCTTGAATTTTATGAAATAGCTTCTGAAGTCTTCATTCTGAATGACTTTCATATAATTGGTAAACCGTTAAAGAGCGAGATGAAACCTTACTGCACACCAAAAATGCAGATCTCCTTAAAGCACATAATTTATGTCTGTTTTACTTTTTCTACTACGTATAGTAAGTAGAGGAAGTATTGCATTCCACTCAAAAATTCGTTACAGAGATTTCACTGGAAATACATATTTTAAGGTGCCCTAATTCCAAATCAAGCGTTTTCGGAAAAATGTCCGTATATGTCTGTCTGTGAACGGCATAACTCAAAAACTAAAAGTCGAATATATACCAAACTTGGCATTTGAGTTTAGTATCTTCCAAGGATGCGACACGAAGATTATCAAGAAAATCCCTCCACCCCAGACTACCCTTCACATAGAACAATTTACGAAAATTTTTATTTTCTCAAAAATGGCTCTAACTATTTTGATTTAAATGTCATATGTTTACGTTATTTTCCTGCCAAATGAAATGTATATCTTGAATTTTCTGGGAATGTCCTCAGAAGTCCTCTTTATGCTGAATTACTTTTGCATAACTGGTAAACCATAAGAGATAGACAAAATTTTACTACACAAAAAATGTAGATGGCATTAAAATACACAATTTATGTCATATACATTGTTTTTGTTGAGTGAACCATTTCTGAGATATTGTTATTTGCTTGAATTTTCCAATACTTAACACCTTTTCGCAAATAGGAATTCGTTATTTTTACTTTCTCTACTACGTATAGTTAAGTAGAGGAAGTATTGTATTCCACCCAAAAATTCGATACCGAGATTTCACCGGAAATATATGTTTTGAGACACTCTGAATACAAAAAAAAGCATTTTTGGACAATGTCCGTGTGTGTATCTGTCTGTGAACAGCATAACTCAGAAACGAACAGTCGGATAAACACCAAACTTAGGTTCAGATCTTCAGAGATGCGACACGAAGGTTTTCAAGAAAATCCCCCCACCCCAGATTACCCTTTACATGGAACATTTTTCGAAAATTTTAATTTTCTCAAAAATGGCTCTAACAATTTTGATTAAAATATCATATCTTTAAAATATTTTCATGACAAATCAAATGCATATCTCGAATTTTCTGGGAATGTCTCCGAAAGTATTCTTCATTGTGAACGACTTTTGCATAACTGGTAAACCATAAGAGATAGACAAACTTTTACAACACAAAAAATGTAGATCGCGTTAAAATGCACAATTTATGTCATATACATTTTTGTTGTTGAGTGAACCATTTTCGAGATATTGCTTGTTATTCTCTTAAATTTTCCAATACTTATACTTTATCTCAAATGGAAATTCGTTATTCATTTTTTATCTTTCTTTTGGTCCTGGTAATGCAAAGAGATTGGAATATTCCTCATAGCAACCAGCTCTTAAAATATTTGACTATCGCTTAAAGCCTACCAATTCCCCTTGCATCTACAAGAAAATTAGCAATAAGATTAACATCTCGATATCTCGATTAACATGAAGCATATGGAGAATAAGCGTTTGTAAAACCAGTTTGTTCAAGAGTAGAGAAAATCATGTGAGGGCAACACATCAGATTTTTTTGTTATGTCCTGGACATGCAAATAGAATGAAATGCTCCACATAGCAACCAGCAATTAAAAGATTTGACTATCGCTTGAAGCCTACCATATTCCCCTAGCACCTACAGGAAAATTAGCAATGAAATAGTTTCTGAAAATGTTTATCTCGATTAACATGAAGTAAGTGGAGATTAGCGTTTTTAAAAATAGATTGTACAAGAGTAGAGTGCAACACATCAGATTTATTTATTTAATTATTTATTTATTTTTGTTATTTACGTGTTTCTCGCGATATCATGGTAAGAGTATTGAATTTTAAAGCTATAGCAAGCTGCTCTGACTATCGATTCGATTTCCACTATACCTGCAAATGTTTATCTCGATTAACGTGAAGTAGATCGAAAAACAGACTTGCATAGGAATAGTTTGTAAAAAATGTATAAAAATAATTGATAGCGGTTACAGAAAGTCATGTGAATGTAATAGATCAGAATTATTTTATTTATTTATTGCACAGCCCCGCACAAGATAATTTCCCAAGTGAGCTTAAGTCAGAAAATCTTCTGTTCATCAGTGCATACGTGAAAGTGGAAGCTATTTAATTCTTAGCCTCTTTGTTCTAAGCTACGAATAACCTCCGGCGCAGGAAATGGTGCTTCCGAAGGAAGTAAAGCGCAGCAAGGAATTATTGAGTTTGCCAAAGAAATAGAACCGTTCCACATGGTTGATTTCATAGTGAGGTTAAATATAGCTCACACAAAACTTAATAAGAAGTAAAATGGATTTCTCTCGATCGGAAAATTACGAATGCTAAGAATTCATCCAATTGTGGTTTTTAATCAATGCACATTCAAATAGTGCCAGTTTCCAAATAAATTATATTCTTGAAAAAATATTTCGTTATTGTGTTTGATTGTTTTTCTTGTTTTTGTGTTATACGCAGTCACTTGTTCTGTAATTGAATTAAGCACTCTTCTATGTTCTTTTTGGCTCTCCTGGACTTCTTCTTACTTTATCTATGACGTATAGTAAGTAGGGGAAGTATTACATTCCACGGATATTTCACCAGAAATGCATGTTATGAGGTGCCCTGTACCCAAAAAATCTGATATGGTACACTCACATGACTCTCTCTACTCTTGTACAAACTATTTTTACAAACGCTTATTCTCCATCTACTTCATATTAATCGAGATAAATATTTACAGAAAGCATTTATTGCTAATTTTCTTATAAGTGCAAGGGGAATATGGTAGACTTTAAGCGATAATCAAACCTTTTAAGAGCTGGTTGCTATGTGTAGCATTCCGTTATGTTTGCATATCCAGGACATAAGGGGGGGAAACAATAACGAATGCCTATTTGAGAAAAAGTATAATTATTGGAAAATTCAGACAAACAACAAACGATATTTCTGAATTCGTTCACTGGAATAAAAGAGTATATGACATAAATTGTGTGTTTTAACGAGATCTACATTTTTTGTGTAGTAAAATTTTGTCTATCTCTTACGTTTTACCAGTTACGTAAAATTCATTCAGAATGAAGGCGACTTTTGGAGACACTCCCAGAAAATACAAGATATACATTTCATTTGTCTTGAAAATATCTTAAATATATGATATTTTAATCAAAATCGTTAGCCATTTTTGAGAATTTTTTTTGAAAACTGTTCCATCAAAAGGTAGTCTAGGATGGCGGGATTTTCTTGAAAATCTTCGTGTAGCATCTTTGAAAGATACTGAACCTAAATATCAAGTTTTGTATTTATCCGGCATTTCGTTTTTGAGTTATGCTGTTCACAGACACACAGACACACCCACGGACCTTTTTCTAAAAATGCTTTTTTTTGGATTCACAGGGCCTCAAAGCATGTATTTCCGGTGTAATTTCGGTATCGAATGTTTCTGTGGAATGCAATACTTTCCCTGCTTAATATACGTAGTAGAGCAAGAAAAAACCATTTTTAGAAAAAGGTCCGTGTGTGTGTCTTTGTGTCTGTGAACAGCATCACTCAAAAACGAAAAGTCGGATAAAATGTAGAGCTCGTTAAAACACACAATTTACGTCATATACATTTTTTTTCTGCAGTGAACCATTTACGAGATATTCCTTGTTGTTTTTTGAATTTTTCAGAACTTATGCTTTTTCTCAAATGGGAATTCGTTATTCTTTTTTTTTTATGTCCTGGACATACAAAGAGAATGGAATGCTCCACATAGCAACCAGCTCTTAAAAGATTTTACTATCGCTTAAAGCCTACCATACTCCCCTTGCACCTACAAGAAAATTAGCAATAATTTTCTCATGTCTCATTAACATGAAGTAAGTGGAGAATAAGCATTTGTAAAAATGGTTTGTACAAGAGTCGAGAAACTCATGTGAGTGAAACACATCAAATTTTTCCTCCTGGGGTGTTATCCCTTACTATTCCTGAATTCTTTGCGCCGGCATCCATTCTTTCTTGTAGCCCTTCTTTCACAGGCGGGATCTTGCGTATCTCTCTATCATCTTTATTTCGTACTCGCTCATACAATTCTTTCCATCTATTTTTTCCCCCATTTCGGTTTCTTCCATCATTCATTCTGTTCTTGTGGACAATACCACAAGATTGTCCTTGTGCCTTCTTTCCAAGGCATAAGTCATTACTGATCGGACAGCTTATTTTGAGGTTAATTATTTTCTCACTCCCACTGTTGGTAGCATTGGTTAGTATTTAACACCTTCTGTTGTTCATTAATTTAGTGAATGTGTTGGAATGTGACGGCTGATAATAGTGATTTGATTTTAAACAACATTAAGTAAGGAAGACTTCTCTTCAGCGATATTTTAGCTAGGGAGGTGGGGTTGCTTATCTCTCAGGTAAAGAACACTTTAGAGATCGAGGTATCGACGGTATCGAGGTCCCATCCCTATACAAAATAAAAGCAGCCATTGTATCACCAAATAAAACACGTGGAAGCTCATAATTTCACTTTTAAATTCATATTTGTTTCGGTCTGCAAATACCTTTTATGACAACCATTTGTTAAGTTAAATTAACGAATGTTAATGAGAGATTTTCCTGGCAGGACTGTCCTCCCAACTGAGGTTTTCCCAGGTTTTCCTCAGTCCTTATAACTGGCAAATCCTGGGGAGTTACCCTGAACTTCGTATTGGAACATTTCCTTCCCCAGTTAGCATTTCATTTCCTTTCACCGCCGTCCTCCGTGGTGTAGTGGTCACCATGCTAGCTTCTAGTTCCCGAGGTTGCAGGTTCAAACCCGGCGGAGGGTGATGGATTTTTTCGGGCGTAAAAATCCTTAGCATGGCTTCCTTCCTAAAGCCGGTAGTCCCGTATCGTAGATTTACGGCACGTAAAAGAACCTCAAGCCTGATAAAGAGGCCACTGAGAAAAATTACCGTACTTAAACGCCCAATATAGAATGGGACGCTAAGCACTACAGTAGTTAAAAGAGAGTCCATAAATAAAACTCAATTTAATTTAAATTTATTTCCTTTCACAGCCTATGGTATCGTATGAAGTAAGAGCGCACGTTAAGCACAGTTTAAAAAGTATATGTTTAATTCACATGACTTTTTCTATTCATACTTCTACAAAATTTTCTTGCCAAAGCTTATTTTTTGTGTACTTTTTGTTAAGCTTTCAATTCACAATTATCCATTGTAGGATGCAGTGGGGTAGTCAAATGTTTTCAAAAGCGTGTCGCTATGTGATGTCTTTAAGATCTCATTCTCTTTGCATGACCACAAGAAAACAAAATTTAAATAATCTGATGTGTTACATTCACATTATTCTCTACCCTCTATAGTAATTATTGGGTATACAAACTATTCTTACTAAAGCTTATTTTTCTATCTACTTCATTTTAATCCAAATAAACTCTTTCAGAAGCTGCATCACACATTTCGTTACAGATACAAAGGGAACAGCGATAGTCAAATGTTTAAGAACTGGACGCTATACGCTGGCCTTAAAATTCCATGCAATCGCGAGAAACAACTGAATGTTGAAAGGACTTTAAAGAATGACCAAGTAACGAACAATTCGAACCATTAATAATGGTTATGCCCCAAAAGTTTATTTGAAATAAATTGTGTGTTTTAAAGAGATCTACATTTCTTGTGTAGTACGTTTTCGTCAATCGCTTAACGTTTACCAGTTATACAATATTATAAACATTCCTTCCGAATGAAGAGGATTTCAAAGGCTGGTCCCAGAAAGTTCAAGATATTCATTTTATTTGTCAAGTAAATATCATTAATGTACGCTATTTTAATCAAAATGAGTTTTTAGAAAATCAAACATTTCGAAAAATCTTCCATGTAAAGGGTAGTTTGTGGTGGAGGGATTTTTTTGAAAATCTTCGCATCTTAAAAGGTACTAAGCTAAATACCAATTTTGGTGTTAATTCGACTTTGCGTTTTTAAGTTACGTTGTTCACACACACAACACATACACTTAAATTACTTTTTTTTATTCAGGGACCTTAAAACCTATATATCCGATGAAATCTCGGTATCGAATTTTTGGGTGGAAT
The DNA here is from genome assembly GCA_030765065.1 of Deroplatys truncata. Taxonomy (NCBI): domain Eukaryota; kingdom Metazoa; phylum Arthropoda; class Insecta; order Mantodea; family Mantidae; genus Deroplatys; species Deroplatys truncata. The sequence goes on along the minus strand of CM060989.1, from coordinate 63,614,560 downwards.
TGATTCCTTCTTTACCTAATGTGTACGTCGTAGAGGAAGTTGGGAAAAAAAAGAAACGAATTGTGACTTGCCGGTTGAGAAAAGTATTAAGTAGTATAAAGTTCAAACCAATAACAATGAATATCTCGAAAATTATTAACTCACGTGTATAATACAGGAGTTTCATTTCAAAGCTTTCCAGTCCAAATAAGAATTTATTTAAATTTAATTTAAATAAAAACACGTCAACTTAGATATTGAGGGGGAGCTTAAAACTGGCCTAAATTGCGTTTTGTTTCACCCCCTCACCCTCCGCCACCCCCACTTTGAAATTTCGCCCTTATATTTTTACACTTAAATATGAAAGAGTATTCAATTGTTTATTCATCTCATTCATTTATTTTTACATTTTTTTACCTGGCAACCTGACAAGAAACACTTTTTAGGACTAGATAAATTTTCAAACTGTCCTCCTTGTTGGCTAAACAGTCATAGTCTATTTTTGAACTCCTCGCGAACTTTCTGGTGTGTTTCATTACTAATCCGATTACATTCTTGGGTTATTCTATTTCTTAGACGGAGGAGTATAAACAATGATTTGAAATGACCCGCTTGGCGTCAGGTCTGGAGACCTCGCTGGCCATTCTACAACACCTCTCCTACCAATCCATTTTCCTGGAAATCTATCCAGCCATTGTCGCACGGTATGCATAGTGTGAGGGCGGTCCGTCTTGTTGAAAATGTTTGTTCGTCCAACACCATGTTTCCTTCACTGACTTGGTTTTCTAGCGACAGTGTGATAGTGGATGAATTACATTTTCTAGTATGTTCAGATACAACTCTCCAGTTTGGTTTTCTTCAGTGAAACTCGGTCCAACATTGTCATCCCCCACAACTCTAGCCACACATTGATCTTCTGCGGAAACTGAGTATTATCTTTACGAAACACACAAGGACCAGTACCTACAATTGTGTTTGTTGACAAATCCATTTAAGAAAACGGTCGCTTCATCACTAAAACAAATATTTTGTGTCCATTTGGATCGTCCTCGCTGAGCTGTTGGTGAATTTATATTTTGTAGGGATAAAATCTGTTCATTTTTCGCACTTTATGTATGGAACCAAACGAAATGCTTGTTAAAGCAGATACTTTTGGAATGGACGTGGTGTGTTTAATACTAAAATGACCTAATATTTGAATCTGCGAAATTTCGTTGAGTTTTCTAGGTTTTTTTGTTTACTTTATTGCATACAGAACCATTTCTTCAAATTTACGTACTAGATCGGTGACTTGAGTTTTTCTCAGGATGCCTCTCGTTAAAAGCAGTAGCAGTTCTGTGGGCAAAACTGTTTTCAGCTTCACAAATAAATATGATTTCTGTTCTCTCTTGAATGGAATACACCGTTTTACAAACATTTAACACACAAGAAATGTTCGAAATAGTCTTCCACAATAACAACTATCCAGGCTAGGCAACGGTTCAAAACAAAAGATGTAAAATAAATGAATAAGATGAATAAACAATTGGATACTCTTTCATATTTAAGTATAAAAATCTTATGTGTTACACTCACATGACTTTCTCTACTCTTGTACAAACTATTTTTACAAACGCTTATTCTCCATCTACTTCATGTTAATCGAAATAAACATTTGCAGAGTCTATCTTATTGCTAATTTTCTTGTAGATGTAAGGGAAATATATATTTACAAGGGCAATATAGAAATACAGTAGCCTTTAAGCACATACATATCTCTTAATAGCTGGTTGCTAGGTGCAGCACCATTCCCTTTCCCACAGATTAATACTCTTTGCATATCCAAGACAAAACAAATGAATAACGAATTCCCATTTGAGAAAATATTGAAAAATTTAAGGGAATAACAAGTAATATCTCGAAAATGGTTCACTCAACAAAACAAATGTATATGACATAAATTGTGTATTTTAACGCGATCTACATTTTTTGTGTAGTAAAATTTTGTCTATCTCTTATGGTTTACGAGTTATGCAAAAGTCGTTCACAATGAAGAATACTTTTGGAGACTTTCCCAGGAAATTCAAGATATACATTTTATTTGTCATAAAAATATCTTAAATATATGATATTTTAATCAAAATCGTTGGAGCCATTTTTGAGAAAATTAAAATTTTCGAAAAATGTTCCATGTAAAGGGTAGTCTGGGGTGGGGGGATTTTCTTGAAAACCTTCGTGTCGCACCTTTGGAAGATACTGAACCTAAATACCAAGTTTGGTGTTTATCCGACTGTTCGTTTCTGAGTTATGCTGTTCACAGACAGACACACACACGGACATGCTTCCAAAAATGCTTTTTTTTTGATTCAGGGGGTCTCAAAACATGTATTTCCGGTGAAATCTCGGTATCGAATTTTTGGGTGGAATACAATACTTCCCCTACTTACTATACGTAGTAGAGAAAGTAAAAATATAAGGGTGCCATTTGAAATTACAACATGGAGGTGGCTTGGGGTGAAACGTGTAATTAGGATGTTTTAAGCTTCCCCCTCAATATCTAAGTTGACATATTTTTTTTTTAAAATTAAATTAAATTTAAATGAATTGTTATTTAGACTGGGAAGTTTTGAAATGAAAGGCATGTATATATGCAGACATAAATTATGTGCTTTAACGAGATCTACATTTTCTGTGTAGTAAGATTTTGTCTATCTCTTATGGTTTACCAATGATACAAAAGTCCTTCAGAATGAGAAGAGAATTTCACGGCTATTCCCGAAAATTTAAGATGTACATTTCATCTGTCATGCAGATATCTTAAACATATGACATTTTAATTCGTTAAGAGCCTTTTTTGAGAAAATCAAAATGTCCAAAAAAGTTTAGTATAAAGGTTAGTTTGGGGAAAGGGGATTTTCTTGAAAATCTTCGTGTCGCATCTTTGGAAGGTATTTAGCTTAACTGTGTCCACATGACATTTGTTGTAAATAGAAACGACGTCACAAGGAAGTCTTGAACGCACCGGAAATAAGCTATTTTCCCTGTTTGTTTTATCAGATATCCTGGGATACGCCAAATGTCACGAAACAGCACATTTCTAAAGTTCCTCTGTTGCTGACGCGGGTTTGTGTGCTCACTCAATTGGCTCTATTACTTCCCCTTAAGATATCACTTTTGTTCTGTGAAAATATTAGATTTTTGGGTTAATGCGTCATCATTGCATGGATACTAATATAGAGGTCTGTTATAATTCAGAGCATATCCGTAAGATGGTGACGTCAATAAAATATATTTGTAGTAGCGTAGTATAACAAAAACAATTACGTAGGCATTTTCTTTCAACACATGCACACCCCCTCACGAAAGTATTCGTGTGCACTTTAAAAAATTCTAGTAGCCAAATTTAAGGAGGGAAAATCTATTTTTTTGAACATAAAGATCAAATACTGAAATTATCTTTCATGCACTGAGCAGAGCATTTTTTGTACATACTTCCACACACTTTCATTGACATTTAACCAAAACTGGCGGAGAAGTAAATTCGTGAAGTCGTAAAAAGTGAGCCGAAAATGAGGAATTAACGCAAAAACGTTGAAAATTCCCACCTTTGACATTTTATTCCTCCGTCAAATAAAATCAAATAATACACAAAAAAAAATGCTCCACTCAATGCATGTAAGATAATTTTGTGAACACCACGTACAGAAGAGTTGCAATTTTGGCATGTTTTTCAAAACGTCATAAAACTGATAAAATAAATTATATGAAAAACTGCCAAAATATGTAAACTATATTACCATTTAATCTTTAGGTCCAAAAAATTAATTTTTCCTTCTATTAATTTGGCTGCTAGAATGTTTACTTTCTCTACTACGTATAGTAAGTAGGGGAAGTATTGCATTCCACCCAAAAATTCGATACCGAGATTTAACCGGAAATAAATTAGGCCCCAACCCCTAAATAAAAAAAACCATTTTTAGTAAACGGTCCTATGTGTGTCTATGAACAACATAACTCAAAAACGAAAAGTCGAATAAATACCAAACTAGGTATTTAGGTTCAGCAAGTTTAAAAGATGTGACACGAATATTTTCAGAAAAATTCTCCCACCCCAGGCTACCCTTTACATGGAACAATTTTCGAAAATTTTATTTTCTCAAAAATGGCCCTAACGATTTTGGTTAAAATATCATATATCTAAGATCTTACATGACAAATAAAATGTATATATTGAATTTTCTGGGAATGTCCCCAAAAGTCCTCTTCATTCTGAATGACTTTTGTATAACGGGTAAACCGTAAGAGGCATGCAAAATTGTTCTACATAAAAAATGTAGATCTCGTTAAAACACAGTTTAAGTCATACATAGGTTTTTGTAGAGTTAACTTAAATTACATGTTTGGTACGTATTCGAGTTTTCGTGTTTGCTATGCTATTCGCAGACACGTACCTTTTTGTAAATTTGTTTTGGTTCAGTGGGCCTCAAAACGTGTATTTCCAGTTAAGTTTCTCATCTTATTTCATACATTTTTTGCAAATGGTAGTTATTTTAAGAGAAAAAACTTGAAGAGCAAAAATACAGATGTTATGCTTTTAAAAACAAAAAATACAAAGGCTTAATCGACATACCGGAAAGTACCGAGCGAGATAGCAGGTGGCGCCGCGGTAACGCTTGGGACTCGCATTCGGGAGGTCCCGGGTTCAATCCCCAGTGACCGCCCAATCTGACTTGGGATTTTTCGCCATGAATTTTTCTGGCCCCTCATTCCCCACCATTTCATTTCATATCACCTTCTGGGGTACGGGGCTTGACTGGATAGTTTGTGGTGTGCAGTGCGCGGTGGATATGTGCTCTGTAACGTTTCTTTTCCTCTGGTACGGAACCAGGGCAGTTCGGGCCTGTTCGTTAGGAGCGCTGGGGGTGACTGAGGAGTGTTTCCATCTGTGAACGTTAGATACCCCGCAATATCCGCACCTGCCGCTACTTGGTCTGCGCAACAACCCTTCGGATTTTTCATCTCGTTCCTTCCTCACGGAGATTGTAAACGACACAGTCCGCCTCTGCCCCTTGCGGGCCGAAATTTGCTTAAGTGTTTTAAACATTTCTATTAAAAAAATAACAAATTTTGAGAAAAACTCTTTTAATTCTATTATGTACCTACCTACTTTTATTGAAAATACTAACAGATTATTAGTGAATGTAGGCACAAACAGTATATTCATACTTTTAGTAAGTATTTCTTTTGTTTTTTTTCTGTAAAAAGCGTATTATTTTACAGAATTAAATAAAATGGTTAATTACTTTGAAAATATAATTTTTTCACTCAGTATTATCTTCATAATTTTAGCAGAATATTGTAGGAATGCATACTCGCCAAATTACTATGGCTTATCCATAAGGGATTTTTACGACTTTACAGAAAATGAAGCCCAGAGCTTATCTGTGTGTCTATCTTTCATCACGATCATTGTCCTCCTTCGCTGGGCTGCAACAAAATGCATAGCATGCGGATTTAAAATTGCATTGCATCATTAGTGACCCCTAGCACCACCAGGTAATGGACGTGAATTGTTTATTTGTTCTATAACTGCGGGTTACAAGTTTCCGATTTCTGTGAAATAAACTTCTGAAATAAACGTTTTACTTTCTCTACTACATATAGTAAGTAGGGGAAGTATTGTATTCCACCCAAAAAATCGATACCGAGATTTCACCTGAAATATATGTTTTGAGACCACCTGAATCCAAAAAAAGCATTTTTGGAAACATGTCCGTGTGTGTGTGTGTGTGTGTGTGTGTGTGTGTCTGTGAACAGCATAACTCAGAAACCAACAGTCGGATAAACACCAAACTTGGTATTTAGGTTCAGTATCTTCCAGAGATTCGACACGAAGGTTTTCAAGAAAATCCCACCATTTACATAGAATATTTTTCGAAAATTTTAATTTTCTCAAAAATGGCTCTAACGATTTTCATTAAAATATCATATGTTTAAGATATTTTCATGACAAATGAAATGTATAATGGCTTTCCACATATATACTCACAATTCTTTCCCGATCTACCTCCGAAATATTTGCATACATCGCATGAGCTACAGCTAACACACACCCTTCCCTACTATATACGCGCCCACTGAGAAGGTTGGTAAAATGGAAGCAAGTGTACAAACTGTAAAAATGGCGAGATTTGGTGATCTGCGAATTCAAAATATAAAAGAAACGGTACAAGATCCAGCGCCGTATAACACAAAAAGAAACAAGGAGGTGAATGGAATCAATTTTAAGAACACTTCAGTGATTATACTAAAAGTACAAAAAAATTGCTATTCTTGCAATGTAATTATCTAGGCTAATCCCCCTCTTCTTGTAATTTTTCTTAGGTAATTTAATTGAGCTTTCAAACTCGTGCTTGTTGTCATTAGGTAATTATTTCGAGACGAAGCAATAAGCATTGATTAACCTCAATTAAATTACCGAAAAAGTTGTGATATAAGATAACACATTTATTTCCCTTTATCCTGACTCCATTTACATTAAAAGAATGCATGCCATACAAAAAATGAACGAATTAAAATAAAAAGTATATAATTAAAAGTACTTGACTGTCTGTACAACGACGTTTTAGCTAGTGGGTGCTCTTTCGAGCAGGTAGGGTTTAGCTATTGGAAGGAGGTAGTGTTTACTTGGTCTGAGGCAAGTGAGGGGTAAAGACGCGCTGCAGAGGAAAGACTGTTGGCTGTTTTCCACTGTACGCGTCACGCGTTCAGCATACTGCGTACCCCTATCACTAACTAAAGCTTTACCTGAGAGATAAACCACTCCCCCCTAGCTAAAATGTCGCTGAACAGGCAGTATGTTTCTATTAACAAAGAGGAACTAATTTTCCCTTATCTCTGGAAAGGCGCATATATCGCAATTCTGTAACGCACCCATGTGTTATGTAGTGTAATGTGCAGTGGTGACAAGTGAAAATGTGGAAACACGTACTAGACACAAAGACTAAAAAAGGCAGCAGGACGGAGGATGCAACAATAGAGCCTCGAATTAGGATGAGGAGGAGGAACAGGATCCTCTCGCGGTCCTGGCCCAGGTCGTCTGCAGACTTAGAGGTAATCAAAGGCTTTTCTATAACCAGTTGCTGCTCGTGAGCACACATATTGTGTGTTCACAAAATGTTAGACTCAGACAGCCCTGAAAAGGTGTATTAGTATATACTGCATAATGGTTATGATTATGAAAATATTGTTACTATCACAGCTGCTCCCAATAATAATAATAATAATAATAATAATAATAATAATAATAATAATAATAATAATAATATTGTATATATTCGGTTTTACAATGTCATCTTATCATTTTTCTCCATTCTTGTCTATTGGACCATAAATCTTCCTCAATTTCCCAATCCATCATTGCCCCTCTAATTCTTTGAATCCACGTGCTATGCGGCCATCCTTTTCTCCTCCTTCCCGGTGGCGTCCGCTTCATTATTCTTTTGGGTAATCCTTCATCACCCATTCCTTTAGCATGCCCGTACAATTCTAATTGTTTCTGTTGAATAAAATCTAAAATTGAATTTTGAACACTCATATTTTCTTTTATAATCTCATTGCTAATTTTCTATCATAAGATATCATGGCAGATCTCCAATAATCCATTTCTGTTGCCCAAATTTTCTTTTTAACGATACTTCAGAATCCACACGTCGGAGCCATAGGTTATAATACTTCTAACTATTGGAAAATTACAATTCAGATAACCGAAAAATTCAACGCCATAGCCGGGATTTGAACCACGGATCTCCCGGTGAGCTACCTGGCAACATGCCGGTGCGACATTAAATTCCCCAGCTGATTCACATTTTTTCCGGTAAACCACAAGGAGATCTCAAATTGTATTGAGATGACACACCCCAATGGCGACTTACATTGTTGTAAGTTCTTTAAATCCCGGGCTTCATAGTTTCAACCACTATTGGAATTAATTATTGTGTTGGACAAGGTTGGAAAGGTAGAATCAGAAAAATTCAATGCGATAGCCGGGATTTCAACCACGGATCTCTGATTCTATCTTTTCAACCTTGTCCAACACACGGCTTGTGTGGAGGAACAATTAATTCCATTAATTGACCTAATATGGTTGAAACTATGAAGCCCGGGACTTAAAGTACTTACAACAATGTAAGTCGCCATTGGGGTATGTCATCTTAATACAATTTGAGATCTCCTTGTGGTTTACCGGGGAAAATGCGAATTATGTTGCCATGGTAGCTTAATGGTTAGAGCAAACGGACGGAGACCGGAGATCCGTGGTTCAAATCCCTGCTATGGCATTGAATTTTTCGGTCATCTGATGCTACCTTTCCAACCTTGTCCAACACACGACTTGTGTGAAAGAACAATTATTTCCGCTTCTAACTATTGCTTTAAAATTGTAGTTTTAGCTTGTTTTGAGACCTGTTTCTCCCATAATATATACTATTCAAAGTAGATATAGCATACTTTCCTGAGTTTACCTTTCATCTTATTTCCTTTTCTTGTTTCCCATCTTGTGTAATCTTTACTCCGAGGTATGTATATTCCCCTGTGTGTTTAATTATCCCCATTTCATCTTCCAATAACAAATCTTGATGAACATCTCCAATGACCATGTATTTGGATTTATCCATATTTACTTTTAGGTCCCATATTCTTGAATCAATTTCCTACGTCTTCATATTCTTGGGTTAGAATTAACTGATCATCCACAAATTGCAGGGAGTATATTGTTGAGTCAACATATATTGGAATTCCCATATTTTTACTTTCTCTACTACGTATAGTAAGTAGGGGAAGTATTGTATTCCACCCAAAAATTCCATACCGAGATTTCATCGAAAATATATGTTTTGAGACCCCCTGAATCCAAAAAAAGCATTTTTGGAAACATGTCAGTGTGTGTGTCTGTGTGTTTGTCTGTGAACAGCATAACTCAGAAACGAACAGTCGGATAAACACCAAACTTGGTATTTAGGTTCAGTGTCTTCCAGAGATGCGACACGAAGGTTTTCAAGAAAATCCCCCCACCCCAGAGTACCCTTTACGTGTAAGATTTTTCGAAAATTTTAATTTTCTCAAAAATGGCTCTAACGATTTTGATTAAATTATCGTATGTTTAATATATTTTCATGACAAATAAAATGTATATCTTGAATTTTCTGGGAATGTCTCCAAAAGTATTCTTCATTGTGAACGACTTTTGCATAACTGGTCAACTATAAGAGATAGACAAAATTTTACTACACAAAAATTGTAGACCGCATTAAAATACACAATTTATGTCATATGCATTTTTTGGTTGAGTGAACCATTTTCGAGATATTACTTGTTATTCCCTTAAATTTTCCAATACTTATACTTTTTCTCAAATTCGTTATTCATTTGTTTTGTGTCCTGGACATGCAAAGAGATTGGAATGGGTCACATAGCAACCAACGCTTAAAAGATTTGACTATCGCTTATAACCTACCATATACCCCTTGCATCTACAAGAAAATTAGCAATAAGATTGACATCTCGATTAACATGAAGCACGTGGAGAATAAACGTTTGTAAAAATAGTTTCTACAGGAGTAGAGAAAGTCATGTGAGTGTAGCACATCAGATTTTTACATTTATTTTTCCAACCTTCTATAGTTTTTTTCTGTGTAAATGTTATATAATATGGGAAATACACCGTATCCCTGTCGTAATCCTTTAATAATGACAATAATAATAATAATAATAATAATAATAATAATAGTAATAATAATAGTGCACAACTTTTCTGACAAAAGAAAGGATTGTTTTGTGCATAATTAAGTACAGCTTAGAGCAACAACGAAGTAATGTGTAAGTTTTCGCTACTCTCCGTTTGCATTCTTTTGTCAGCCAAATATTACTAATTTATTAACATCTCTCCAAGGCATAATTTCTTCATATAAAATGTGCTACCCCTCCATTTAGTCCACACAGTTAATATAAATACACGTTACACTGCACTGTAACACGTTAAATAGTGAAAACTATACTTCATATTGCTTGACACTATTTATAATGAAAATTCATGCATCTGTTCTTCAATCGTGCAAATGCCTTTATCACTGTATGATTGAAGTATTCAGTATCAAACATTATACACCATAACTCATCCAAAAATCCATTATATATACAGAGAGAGCCAAAAAACTACGAACCGGCTGCGCGGTGCTTTTCCTGTCCGCGTCCTCGGCGCTCGTTGCCGTTGCCGTCTGCCGCTATCATAGAAAGGCGCGCATGAAACCATACAACATTTTTAAAACTACTTTTAAAGGCTTTACTTACTAACTTTATCAAATGAGATACTGAAACTGGCCACCGTCGTTGTCCATGCATTTTTGGCACATCTTTAGGAAACTATCCGTCACTCGCTGTAGTTCACATTGAGAAATGCTGGCAATTTCTAGTGGATATTTTGTTTTAATTCTTCCAGGGTGTGTGGGTTTGTCTTGTACACTTTGTTTTAAGTTACCCCAGAGATAGAAATCGCAGGGGGTTAGGTCGGGGGACCGAGGGGGCCACAAATCTCTACTAATAATTCTGTCCTCAAACACACTCATAAAATTGTTCAGAAAAGCCTTTAAAACTAGTTTTAAAAATGTTGTATGTTTTCATCCACGCCTTGCTACGATAGCGGCAGACGGCAACGAGCGCCGAGGACGCGGACAGAAAAAACACCGCCCAGCCGGTTCGTAGTCCTTTGGCTCTCCCTGTATGTATGTATGTATGTATGTATGTATGTATGTATGTATGTATGTATATATATTATAGGTAATAAGCTTTTCTATCAGATACTCACATCAGATCTAAATCTCGTTGTACAGTGAGCGAATTGGTATAACTGTTCAGTATGCTACCATCTAGCGGGATTTATGCCAAATTGAAAATCAAACGGAGGTTCCCAACTTGACACTGTTCCCAAGATGCCACACCGCTGCTGCTGTCCAAGACCTCTTGTGGCGCTGACAGTGGGAGATTCTGGAACTTCCACCTTACTCACCTGACATGATTCACTGTGATTACGATCTCTTTGCCAAAGTGAAAGAGCCACTGCGAGGGATCCGGCACAACACCAGAGATGACATTATCCATACTATAGAGCGGTCAAGACGGGGCATCAACAGAAATAGACGCGCAGATGGTATACAGCGCCTTCGAATATTTGCCAAAAGGTCATAAATGACGGGGGGCGATATATTGAAGGTGCGTAACTATAAGTACTTACCCCTGTCAATAAAGTCGTTTCAGAGAAAAGACATAGTTCTCATTACTGTTTATGCAGCCCTTATAGTAGAGCAATGTGTTACATTCACATAACTTTCTCTACCCTGTATCGTTTATTAGTGACTATACAATTTATTCTTACAAAAGTTTATTACTTTCCCTACTACGTATACTAAGTAGGGGAAGTATTGTATTCCACCCAAAAATTCGATACCGAGATTTCACCGGAAATACATGTTTTGAGCCCCCCTGAATCCAAAAAAAGCATTTTGGAAACATGTCCGTGTGTGTCTCTGTATGTCTGCCTGTGTGTCTCTGTGAACAGCATAACTCAGAAACGAACAGTCGGATAAACACCAAACTTGGTATTTAGGTTCAGTATCTTCCAGAGATGCGACACGAAGGTTTTCAAGAAAATCCCCCCACCCCAGATTACCCTTTACATGGAAGATTTTTCGAAATTTTCTCAAAAATGGCTCAAACGATTTTGATTAAAATATCATATGTTTAAGATATTTTATGACAAATAAAATGTATATCTTGAATTTCCTGGGAATGTCTCCAAAAGTATTCTTCATTGTGAACGACGTTTGCATAACTGGTAAACCTTAAGAGATAGACAAAATTTTACTAAACAAAAAATGTAGATCGCGTTAAAATACACAATTTATGTCATATACATTTTTTTGTTGAGTGAACCATTTTCGAGATATTGCTTGTTATTCCCTTAAATTTTTCAATACTTATTTTCTCAAATGGGAATTTGTTATTCATTTTTTTTTGTCTTGTATATGCAAAGAGTATTAATCTGTGGCAAAGAGAATGGTGCTGCACCTAATAACCAGCTATTAAGAGATATGTATATGCTTAAAGACTACTGTATTTCTATATTGCCCTGTAAATATATATTCCCCTTACATCTACAAGAAAATTAGCAATAAGATAGAGTCTGCAAATGTTTATCTCGATTAACATGAAGTAGATGGAGAATAAGAGTTTGTAAAAATAGTTTGTACAAGAGTAGAGAAAGTCATGTGAGTGTAACACAGATTTTTTTCTGTCTACTTCATTTTAATCGACATAAACCTTTGCAGAAATGGCTAATTTAACATTTCGTTATAGATAAAAAAGAGACAGTGATAGTCAAATGTTTAAGAACTGGACGCTATATGCTGGCCTTAAAATTCCATATTCTTTCCGTACATTCGGGAGAAACTTTGCTGCGAAGGTCTACCCAGACAAGAGCCGAAGCCCAAGCCCCTTCCTAACAACCCAGGGTCAGCTCTATCCGAGCGGCTCTCCAACCGTGGGGGTTTCCCATGAGGCCAATCCCTTGTTTCCTAAAAGCCCCCCCCCCGCTTTCGCGGATATGGAAGTGGATACGCCATTTACGCGCGTCACCCTTAAAAAGGGTGATACCGAAAACGTCGGTAGGGCCGACAGCCATCTAGATACAGCCCGCCGAGTCCAACCCAATTCGAACAACTCCGGAACCCCTCCCCTACAGGATTTGGGAGAAACTATTGAAAGTTGACAGCACTTAAAATAATGACTTAAGTATTGAACAATTCGAACCACTAATACGGATATCTTGGAAATGGTTGATGCCACAAAAAAAACTTATTGGAAATAAATTGTATGTTTTAAAGAGATTACATATTTTGTGCAGTACGTTTTGGTCTATCGCTTAACGCTTACCAATTATACAAGATTACACAAAATTCCTTCCGAATGAAGAGGGCTTAGAGCTATTCCCAGAAAACTGAGTAACATTTTGACTAAAATACGTGGTATTTTAGTCAAAATGTTAGAGACATTTTTAGAACATCAAAATTTTCGAAAAATGTTCCGTGTAAAGGAGAGATTGTGGGAGGAAGATTTTGTTTGGAAGGTGTTGAACCTAAGTACCAAGTTTGGTATATATCCGACTTTTCATTTTTGAGTTATGCTATTCACAAACACACCTACACACGGACCTTTTTAGAAAAGTGCTTTTTTGATTCAGGGGCCTTATCACATGCATTTCCGGTGAGATCACGGCATCGAATTTTTGGGTGGAATGTAGTACTTTCTCTACTTAGTATAGGTAAGCATAGAAAGGCAAAAAACGAATAGTGATTAGTATTTGACAATTCAAACCAACAATAAAAAATATCATGAAAATGGCCAATGCCACAAACATTTTTATTATGATATATATTGTGCTATTTAACGATGTCTGCATTTTTAGCGCAGTAAGTTTTTACCTCCCTCTTACGGTTTACTTTATAAAATTGAATTCAATTGAAAATTGAAGATATACATTTTATTTGTTATGCAAATATCAAACCTACGGTAATTATTCAAAATGGCTGGAGCCATTTTTGAGAAAATAAAAAATAAAGAAAATTTGTTCAGTAAGTAGTTTGGGTTGAAATAATCTTTTTCTTGAAAATCTTCGTGTCACGTTGAAGAAAGTAGTTATGCTGATAGTTTTTTGGAGGAGTTTGCCCCACAGTTGTACGCCACTTTGAAGTTGTTATGATGAGTCTCGTTGTATTTGTTACCAACTTTGAAGAAGTTATTTAGCTGGATGCTGGATGTGAGAAGCCCCCACGTATGTGCGTCACTTTGAAGAAGTATTTAGTCCCACGTAATGATGATACACTTTGAAGTTGGTTGATGCTTGGGACGCCAAACTTTGTAGTGAAGATGATGCTTGTTTTACGTAATATTATATAAATCTGCCTCGCCTGCTTTAGTCGAACTATAGAATCAAAAGTTCTTGTTCAGGTCGTGATATGACAAAAATTAAAGACGTCACAGAATTTACTTTTATATTTCACTTCTTTTTATTTTTTTTATACTTGCACATTTATAAAACACAACACTTTATAAAAGAAAACTGTGAGAAAAACTTTATACATTCTTAATGTATTTACTAGCGGAGAAAAAATTTTTGCCATCTGCACACTATCACATCATGTCCGCGACTGACTGATCTTAACGGTAAAAAACCTGAAGCTTCGGTAATGCCAGTCTCTTATTGGCTAATTCTAGTCCACTAGAATTTAAGTATTCAAACTAAAACCTTTTCTTTACTGTTGATTGGCTAATTCCAAACTAAGCGAAACTTACGTCACTACCGATCTTTTCATAACCAGTACTTTTCAAAATTTCAGACACATTATTGTCACAAAAATTACATTACTACCTCATTATTAACAACCTAAAACATATTCTCACAGTTTTTGCACTATTAAAGTATATAAACATTTACATAACATTAATAAATACGTTTACAATAAAAAATAAGTATTTGCAATGACTTACATACAATTTAAATAATAATTATATACATATTGTTTTCAATGTGGGCTGTTATTGAACTTAATTATAATAATACAATTAATATTATTTAGGCATTAAAAGACTGCCTCAACGTCCCTGGAAGATTCTGAACTTACACCAATTTTGGTACTTAACCCACCGTTACAGTTATGCTGTCCACACACACACAGGCCTTTTTCTAAAAATGCTCTTTATTCGGGGGCCTTAAAACATGTATTTCCAATGAAATCTCGTCTCACCTTGTAAACCTGCATTACTGAAATCAGATGGTATTTTCCTTGGAGTGGTGACGGCTTCAGATAAAAGATACCGTATCAGTCACTGGATTCCTCGTACGAACGGATTGCGTAGATTGATGCAAGTTATTCTTGTTTTTTTCCTTAAACCTTACGCATGCTGAAAACTGCATAGCAAAAATCGTGAAGTATCCGGCCCGCTTGATGGACAAAGCTCGCTTTTCCCTGCTCTGCCCGCTCGAGTGAGTTTTGTATCACAGACACGAGTCCCGTTGTTTCTGTTCGTACGCCCTGCTGTGAGGCCGCGTGTATGTTTGCTCTTATTTGCAGTGTGTTCCTACTGAATAGAGCCCTGAAGTTCAGACACTTATTTTGCCTAAATAGGCAGCAAAAAGGCACTTAAAATACCGAAAATAGGCATTTATTAAAAGTGAAAACAGAAAGTAATTCCACTCTTTGTTAATGAAAATAGCTAAGATAATTAATAATTATATCACATAAATCACTTACCTACTCTTACTTTATTTAATTAAAAGCAACAACTTGAGGTTTTTTCAATGTGTCAATTGCCATAATCAGCCGGCTGCAAGAGAGAACGTTTTTCATCATGGAAAAACAACGTTTTACTTCCTCTGAAGTGGCTAAGCATATTTAAAACACCTATTTCGAAAGGACTCATAAGTTACAGCAGAAATTTTACTTTCAGGACACCAAAAATATTCTTAAGCTTTTCTGGGACCACATTAGCACTCGTAACTAGTTAATTTCAATCCTTTATTTCCTTTCTCCAGTAGATGATTTAGTGCATCCTCAAAGATCGCCGTCGTCCTCCGTGGTGCACTGATTACCATGCTAGCCTCTAGTTAGCATGCTTCCTTCGGAAGGGAAGTAAAGCCGGTGTCGTAGATATACGGCACGTAAAAGAACCTCAAGCCTCTGAGCAAAATTTCGGCCGATATTTCACACTCAATATAGAATGGGACGCTAAGGACCACAGCAGTTAAAGAGCGTCCACAAATAAAACTCAAGTTAATTTCAAAGTTCGCCATGAGTGACACTAGCGTATCACCTTCTTTCTCCAATTTCAAGACTGCTTCCGGTAGCACACTATAGTGCTGAGTTCATCTTACAACTTCTTTACCTCGCGAAATGAAGCAGCTTCGTCTTCTTGTAGTGCATCAAATACCTCGCATATCTTGTCCAAATTGTTGCTCTAATATAATATATGGCTCTCTCCCATCCGGTGAGAACTGGCTGTGGTGGTAAAGCGAGCTCTGGTGCCACTTCCTTAATATCCCACATTCTGGAGGATGATTTTAGGAAGATCTTATTGGTGTTGGAAACCAATTTACCCTCAAGAGGATACAAACTTATTAGCTTTTCGGCGATTCTGTGCAACCCATGGGCTAGACTTGTGAGATAGCGTATTTTCGGGAAGAGAACTTTCAGACTTTAGTTGGCTGTATGGTGCCTGTATTCCTTTCATATAGGTTCTGCTATTTAAAGAGCTTAATTGAATCGTTTGAGGTAACTTTTCGACTGCTTGAAAACAAATAGTCATTTGTAGGAAACAAGATCCTCAATAAATATGTTTACGATGTAAAAGTGTCATTTCATTATTTAACATTTTTTCACTTTCATATATTGAAATTCTTTGTGCTTTATAAAATGTATAAATAATCACAGCAAAAAGCCATAACGATCCAAAACAGGCAAAACAAAAACTGATCCTACCGACCCTAAATGTACAGTTTATCTGTATTTAACTCTTTATTATACCCATCCTAATAGAAAAGGCATTTTGTTTAACTTTCGGCCCTACTACTGAATAACATAAGAGTTAGAAAGAGCAGGATATATAATGTTCTGTATTTAGTTGCAATTACTGTAGGTGTATTAGACGCAAATACGTATTAAATAAATAGGACAGACTTTTGTACCCTTGACTTGACTGTGGAGCCTTTAACACTGAAAAATAAGGTTTTATTGTATTGTATCCTGTCACTATTGTTTTAGTTAAATAGTCCTGTCCCTTTAATTAGAGAGAATAGTTTATTAACCACGTTTTCTTTAGAAAAATCATTTGGGTTTATCAGACTCAAAAGTTCATATCTATTCCTACCCAGTGCTTCACATTTGAAGATTATATGAGAGGCAGTTTCATCCTCTTTGTTATATACTGGTTCCTCTCTAAAGATTCCTTGTTTGTAGGTGTTTAATAATTTTTTTACCTGATCATGAAAATTAAATTGATGAAACTTACCTGATGATTTTTCAATGTAGTGCCCCTTGACTGCAACGCACTTAGTCCACTTCCCTCCAGTGATTGAATACCCTCAGAAAAAATGAAACATTTGGGTGACAAGATACCCTGTTACAGCTTCCTTGACTGTGTTATCATCGGAAAATCGTCGCCCACGCACAGAAGGTTTTAAAGGTTTCTGAACAGAAAATAGTCACTGGGAGCCGGTCTGGACTGTAAGGTGGATGGTTAAGCTCTACGAAGCCACACTCCTAGATGGCAGCCTGCGATATACGCGACTTGTGTGCGGGTGCATTGTCAGCAGAACACCAGCCGACAACTTTCCACGGCGTTTCTGCTTGATATTGCTATCATTGTGGAAGCATAGATGTTTCCAGTAATGTTGTCTTGTGTGGCATGAATTCCAAAAATAGAAAACCTTCTGAGTCCCAAAACACTTATCAAAATCTTTCCGGCTGATTGTTGCACACGAATTTTCTTGGGGGCTTCCATTGCATGGACTCTTGTTTGGTCTCTGGATCATGATGATGGACCCATGTTTCATCCCCTGTAACAATTCTCGAGAAGAAGTTTCCTGGGTTTGCTCTAAGCATGTCTAAAGTCTCTTCACAAAATTGCTGACATCTTTCTGTTTAGCTGTTAACATTCGTGGCACCCATCGGCAACTGATCTTTGACATCAAGACTGTATGGATGATGCTGAAAACTGTGCCAGCTGAAATACACAGCTCATGAGCTATAACATTGATCTTAATGCAACTTTCCTAAACCATATCCTTCACTTTTGGGCACATTTCCTTTGAAGATGCTTCCACTGGCCGACCTGAACGTGGATCATCTTCAATCCATTCCCTGACCCGATTAAATTGCTTGGACCAAAACATTACTTGGTAGTAGGACGATAAAGCATCACCATATACAGCATTCATCCTTTCATGGATTTTTTTCGGCTTCTTACTTTCCTTTGTGAGGAATTTTTATCACGGTACGAAGTTCCAAATTCCTCGTGTTCATTGTAGACCCCCACACCACTGCACTTGCCAACCTCTTACTGCCAGCACTTACCTCAGACTGATTTGTAACTGAGTCTGTGACATGTCAAAATATGTCCCAACTGCATGTGCGAGGTCACGCCTTAGATAGATAACTTATTGAACGTCCATGCCCTGTCAAGAGCTCGGTTATCATACCACACCTTCTTTTAAAAATGCTTTATTTGGAATCAGGAACCTACTATGTAAATAGCAGAGGAAGTAAAAATCTCATGGGTTCACATGACTAACACAAACTATTATTTAAGACCTTCCTTTTCTATCTTATTCATGTTTATATCTACAGAAATGGTTGGATTACACTTTTCATAGCCACAAAGCGATACAGGAAGATCTACAAACCTTTCTTTTAAAAACTTCTTTTTCTATTACTTTCTCTACTACGTATAGTAAGTAGGGGAAGTATTGCATTCCACCCAAAAATTCGATACCGAGATTTCACCGAAATACATGTTTTGAGACCCCCGAATCCAAAAAAAAAACATTTTTGGAAACATGTCCGTGTATGTGTCTGTATGTCTATCTGTGAACAGCATAACTCAGAAACGAACAGTCAGATAAACACCAAACTTGGTATTTAGGTTCAGTATCTTCCAGAGATGCGACACAAAGGATTTCAAGAAAATTTCCCCACCCCAAATTACCCTTTACATGGAACATTTTTCGAAAATTTTAATTTTCTCAAAAATGGCTCTAACGATTTTGATTAAAATATCGTATGTTTAAGATATTTTCATGACAAATGAAATGTATATCTCGAATTTTCTGGGAATGTCTCCAAAAGTATTCTTCATTGTGAACGACTTTTGCATAACTGGTAAACCATAAGAGATAGACAAAAGTTTACTACACAAAAAATGTAGACCGTGTTAAAATACACAATTTATGTCATATACATTTTTTTTTTGTTGGGTGAACCATTTTCGAGATGTTGCTTGTTATGCCTTTAAATTTTCCAATACTTATACTTTTTCTCAAATCCGTTATTCACTTTTTTTTTTTGTTTGTTCTGGTAATGCAAAGAGAATGGAATACTCCACATAGTAACCACCTCTTAAAATATTTGACTATCGCTTAAAGCCTAGCAATTCCCCTTACATCAACAAAATTAGCAATAAGATTAACATCTCAATTAACATGAAGCATATGGAGAATAAGCGTTTGTAAAAATGGTTTGTACAAGAGTAGAGAAAGTCATGTAAGTGTAACACATCAGATTTTTTTGTGTGTGTGTGTGTGTGTGTCAACCTCTACAGAAATGGTTTGATTATATATTTTGTAGTGGGCAAAGCGATACAGGAGGCTGGAGCAAGTCAAATATTTAAAAAGTGAGTCCCAATATATGCTGGCTTAGAAATTATTCTCTTAGTATGACCACAAGAAACAACTGAATGGCTGAAATTTTCAGAAAAGTGTAAATTGAAAATTCAAACCAATAAAAAGGAATATCTAAGAAGTGGTTAATGCTACAAAAGAATTATTTAATATTAAGACCATATTTTAAACAAACCTACATTTTTGATGCAGTAAGCTTTTGTCCTCCTTTTATGGTTTATCAGTTATACAAATTATACAAAATTCATTCAGAATGAAGCTATCCCCCAGAAAATTCAAGATATATATTTTATTTGCCATACCGATATCTTAAATGCTTAATATTTTAATCAAAATTGTTACAACCATTTTTAAGAAATTAAAAAATAACGAAAAAAAAGTTCTATGTAAAAGGTATTTTGGAATGGGGGGATTTTCTTGAAAATCATTGTATCACATCCTTAGAAAATGAATTTACATAACAAATTTGGTATTAATTGTTTTTGGGTTATGCTGTTTGCAGACACACAGAGGGAGAGAGAGGGAGTGTTCTGGGGACAGGGTACCTTAGTACACATATTTCTGAGGAACGGAGATAGGTTAAATTAAAGGGACAAGGTAGTCTGAACACATGGAAATTACACCTTAAGTGTGTTAAATTACCACTGCTCTTAAAGTTCTTAATGGTTTTTCCCTAAATTTTTTATGGATTATTCTACAAATCAAGACTATTATTTCAAGTGGTTGCTTGCATTGATAGCTTATGTAGTTGAGTCTGTAGAAATTATTTCATTCAGCAAAAAATAATAAAATTTACTCTTAAAACATGTGAATTCATGTACCTTTTCTCTGATACTACTTGCAATACAGAATCAACTTTTGCGCACTTGTTCTTAGTATAATCAGCTACCTTCTGAACCTAAATTATTTAGTTATGTATATCAGTTCACTGGAAATTGAAAACAAATTATTTGCAAAGTCAAAAAAGTAAAAATGTGGAAAATGTACAATGTTGTTGCTTTTTTAATATCACTAATATACATTATAAAATTATGATGGTGGTTCAGAAAGTTTAACTATGTGTTGCATACATGTACTGAAAATTTCAACTCTATACCTCTCATACTTTCTGAGAAAAAAAGTATCCAAAAATGTTTTGAGAAAACTGAATTTAAAGTTTGAACATTAAAATGCTGACACACTTCAGTACATTCCAGGGTCATAATCATCTGCACCTTCATTCCTGGATTGCTTCAGCTTTTCTGATTGCCTTCTCTTGGTCCTGGCCTCTTTTGTTAATTGCTGAACTGCTCGCTGGGCATGATATAGTCGCTCGTTGTTGAAAGATACCAAAATCTCCTAAAAAGGTGTGTTACATGACAGCTTTAAAGAAATGTAGACTAGCATTTAAATGGTATTTAAATGTCTTAAAAACCTTGTAACCCCCAAAAAGTATATAATTTCTGAAACTGGAAATAATAGAGATTTTATTAGTGCCTAAAACAAAAAAGTGTGATTTCAGAGTACCTTGTCCCCTTAATTAAATTGTCATTCTAGATTTCAAGTCACTTTGGGTAAGCCAGTTAGAAGTCTATGACAGCTTATAACTTCAATTCCTGCAAGCCCAAAAGACTAAATAATTATTTAAGCAACAAGTCCAGAAATCAGCCTTCTATATGTGTTGCATACTTTATCTTTACTCTACCAACAATTTCAGAATTAACAAAAGTATGTATTTTCATGGGTGACTGCATTGCTTGATATGACAGCAAACAAATATTTGTTTTGTTTTGTCACCATTAATTTCTTGTCGGAGAGAAGTTTAAAGCATTATATTAATCAAAATGAGTGAAAGGAGCCTTTCCCCCCCCCTTTTAGTTAGGTTTAATACTCTCTTAGTAGCTACCATTTGTTCCTTTATGAGTAGGAAGTTTTCTAAGTGGCGGCGCTGTGGCCGAGTGCTTAGACTGCTCGCCTCTCACCGAGGCGGCCCGGGTTCAATCCCAGGGACCCGCATGTGTGATTTGTGGTGGACAAAGAGCATCTGGGCAGGTTTTCTCTGGGTTCTCCGCTTTCCCCCGCCGTTCAGTCCACCAACTACTCCATCATCACCTTTTCTTTCATCCATTTTACCATCATTTCGTATCATCTACTTCCTTCCTTCCTCCCATACCAGGCATCGGGCTGTTCACCTATCCTGGATATTCTGTTTGATCCATGAGTGTCTGTTCCTCGACGGGCCTCTGACCCCAGGCACCCGGGGTGTAAACAGAGAAAGAAGAAGAAGAAGAGCTTTTCTAAGCCTCTCCTAAAATTATTTTATGCAATCTTTCCATTTTTGTATTGCATCTTTGCACTCTTTGTCCCACCAAATAAGCTCATCAGATAATTGTTTTTACAAAAGAATATTCATAATGTTAATGCTTTCATCATTAGTCTACACTTATAATTCCCTTCATTTATGTTATATGAGAAGATTGTTTTCCAAAAATTGTATGTATATCTGAGTTGGGTTTTCTGTAAATATTGAGAATGTTGCTCCAAATTGTAGCATAATACCATGGACTGAATTATCTAAATTTTGAATATCATAGTTATATTCTCCTTGTATCCAACCATAACATCTCCACCTATTTTGTTTATCCAATCTAATTATTTTATAGTTGGGTACTCTAAATTTATACGTTTTGAACTAAAAGTTTGTTATCATGAATGTATCTTTATCGTCATGTTCTTTCGAGTTTAAACTTTTAATAGGAGAACCTACAGTATCTTCTACTGTTGTAATCCCATTATCTCGACTTATTTCCTCACCTACTTTATTATTTATTTCTTTTTTAATTCCATTTTGTTTTCAATAATTCAGATTCATTCAGGATTGATTTCTTTCATTGAACACATTAGTGTTGAGTGGATTCTTTGCATTGTTATTTTATAAGGAGTTTTAATTCTTTGGAAGCTACTGTGCATAGAGAGATGAACTTAGAAATACCTACTTTAAGAATTGTTTTGAACCATTTATCCACAAAAGTTTTCTTTCCCATGATATGAGCCTTGCCTTGATACTCTCAATAACATTAACTTTTTTCATGGCTTTTAACCTGAATTGATATTCTAGCTTTGTGATCATTTTCACAATTTATACATTTTTTTTTTTTGTCCGAGTAGCAGGCTTTTTCAGAGGTTGGTCTCCACATTTATTACATCTGACTTCTTTCTTGCAAAATTTGAAAGAATGTCCAAACAGCAAACAATTTTTGCATTTAAGGACTTTTCTTCAAAATCAATGACCTCACAAGAAATTCCAAAAATTAAAACATTTCTACATAGCATTTGTGCTCTAAAAGTAATTAGTACTGTCTTGGTGAGGACTGTCTTCATTTGGCCATTCACTGTATTCTGAATCTTTCTTGTGAACGTATGAACATTTAAGATTTCAGAATTACCATATTTTTTAATTCCTCCTCTGATAGTTATGTATCAACACCTCTAATTATACCCTTTACCATACAGTTATAATAAAAAATACATTGTTTTTAGAATCAAAATCTAAATTCAAAAATTCATTAGCGTCTTCTACTTCATTTTACCCCCATAGTGGTAATTATATTCTTTTACTATGAAACTATTTCCAAAAATCATTTTACCAAGCTTCATAGGGTGAGTTTTATTAATATTTCTTTGATTACCATTGATTATGGTCATAAATTACTTTAACTGTTTGCTTTATCTTTTGCTGTAAATTTTTCTTTTTCCAGAAATACCTCCATAGTTATTAAAAAGTTAGGAGGGCGTGCATTCCAACTTCACTTGATTGTATGAAAGCATCAGTATTCAGTAAACTAATCAAAATATGACAAACCGTAAAAACAGAACCTAATTTAACCTTAAAAACAAAATGACATTCAAAGGAATGCAAATAAAGAACGGAGCAAACTAAAAACGCTCACTTCAGAAAGGAAATCACAGTCCACCACAGTAAATTGCAGTCCATTCTGCATTTTAAAAAGGAAGAAATTCGCTTTTCAGGTGTTACAACACACGTTGGCATTACTTCTCTGTTTACGAGAAAGGATAATGTTCATCTACGTTGTTCTAATATCTTTCAAGAGGATTAATATTGAAGTTTGATCTCTAAATAATATATTTAAAACACCATTATTGTATTTTAATTAGATTAGTTCATAGTTTGTTCCGCAATAATTTGTTAAGAGCTGATTTCGATTGTGAACCGCATAATGTTGGCCCTACTGCTATGATAAAGCTGATGTTGCGCTGTTTTCATCTTGTGTACGGAAGTTGTTATTCGATATGAACTTGGACTGTTTTAATGAAAAAGCATCAGTATTTCTAATGTTTGGTGTTAGGAAGTTAAATCCTCATAGAACATGTTATCGAATGTAGCGTGTGAGTTAGGTATTATTTCGAGGAAGAAAAGAAAGGTACGCGAGAAAGTGAAGTATACCCTGGTGAAATACATTACTCTTTTTAAGAATGTTTTACCTAATGGATGTGTAATACTTTTCTATAACGCTGGATGAATATAAAATATTACGAATAATGATGACAGTTAATGCGAAAGACTAAAATTCGTGTGAACATGGGAACATAACCTCACATTTTGTAGAGCTGCTTCTTTGAAGACTTTTAAAGGCTTATGCAAAAAGCGTTAATTGTGCTTTGCAAAACTTTTCAGAGTAGTGCATTAAGAGCAAAGTTCTGTAAAAATGTTTGAGGTAACACAAACTTTCATAAGCATGCTTATGGCATACGTGCAAGTTTACCAGAAATATGACCTAATTTTCTTCTGTTTTGATTTCAGATCGACTATCCTGAGGTGCAAACTGGAAGAGGGGGAGGAGGCGGAATCACAGTAACATCAGGCAACATGGACCGAGTTGGTGGTGGAGATGTCAACTTAGTCTTTGGAGACACAGTATGTATTGCCAAAGTTTAATCCACAATGGAAAGAAATCTCTGTGTTATGGTGCTTTTTATGATCTTTTTTTTCTTCTTGTTTTTAATGACAAACAAAAACCCATTAAATAACTGCAGTCTTTGAATCAACGAAAGCGTTATTTAGCTAAGTGAAGGTGAAGGTAAAGATGAGATGAGGTTATGTTGGTATTGTCTTGCATCCTCAACAGGGTGCACAAACTTATTTCTATTATATCAGAAGTTAAAGTCTATAAAATGTTTCTGCAACAAGTACATCTGATAGCACCTGTAACATATACAGAGTAAATAAGTAAGACAAACGTATATTATATTATTAAAATATATATTTGCTTTGAAACATATTTTTAAACACATGAAAAACATTAGAGATACTTTTGGTGATTAAGAGAAACATTTACTAACTTTTGGGTTTGTTACGCTATTATGCTAGTTTATTACATAGAAAAATGTTACTGACTCCTGTCATCACAGGAAAAACGGAAAAGATTTTAAGAAGAGCAGAAAACTGTGTGTAGGGGGAAGTTCATTACATTTCCTTCGATTAAACAGCATGCTGTTAGAAGTGTGGCACATGTGTAATGAGTAAGGCTTGGAAGTTGAGGAAAAATCCTTTTTGTTTTTAACTTTCCGAAGTCAAGGCGCAGCATAATATATGTTAATTTTGGTTCACTGTAGGCCAGAAAATAGTAGGTTTTATTTGTGCTTATTTGCATTTTTTAAACACTTTGTTTTGCAACTTCCCCTTATGTTGAGTTTCTCAGTTCTAAAAGACAATGAGATAACAGCTCCATATCTACTTAACTTTGATGTACCTACCAAAAAAATAGTAATTTAAGGAACAAAAATGCTGTGGCTTTAAGAGGAGATTGGACACTTACATGGCCTGTAATCCACCCTCCTTCCTTGTTTAAGATATTTTCATAATAGTACATTCATTGCGTTATGTCAACAAAGTGGTGATTAATACTGCACATGTGCAGAGGAAACTGCCAACCCAACTGCATTAGTACAATCGGGGAGAGTAGCAAGGCAAGTATCTGAAGTTTGTTCCCAGCTCTTTTACTGCCCATATTTTTACTTTCTCTTCTACGTATAGTAAGAAGGGGAAGTATTGTATTCCACCCAAAAATTTTATACCGGGATTTCACCAGAAATACATGTTTTGAAGCCCCCTGAATAAAAAAAAAGCATTTTTGGAAACATGTCCGCGTGTGTGTCTGTCTGTGAACAGCATAACTCAGAAACGAACAGTCGGATAAACACCAAACTTGGTATTTAGGTTCAGTATCTTCCAGAAATGCGACACGAAGGTTTTCAAGAAAATCCCCCACCCCAGATTACCCTTTACTTGGAACATTTTTTGAAAATTTTAATTTGCTCAAAAACGGCTCTAACGATTTTGATTAAAATATCATATGTTTAAGATATTTGTATGACGAATGAAATGCATATCAGTATTCTTCATTGTGAACGACTTTTGCTTAACTGGTAAACCATAAGAGATAGACAAAATTTTGCCACACAGAAAATTTAGATCGTGTTAAAATACACAATTTATGTCATATACATTTTTTTTGTTGAGTGAACCATTTTCGAGATATTGCTTGTTATTCCCTTAAATATTCCAATACTTATACTTTTTCTCAAATTCGTTATTAATTTTTTTATGTCCTGTACATACAAAGAGAATGGAATTCGCCACATAGCAACCAGCTCTTAAAAGATTTGACTATCGCTTAAATACTACCATATTCCCCTTGCACCTGCAAGAAAATTAGCAATAAGATTAACATCTTGATTAACATGAAGCATACGGAGAATAAGCATTTGTAAAAATAGTTTTTACAAGAGTAGAAAAGTCATGCGAGTGTAGCACATCAGATTTTTTTTTTTATCATACCCATTATTTGAATCCAGTTCATTTACACGTACTAACCAATGTAAGCCTAACGTTGGCCTAAATCTCGAAACCATAGGACCCTGTCGTTTTAACTGTATTTCGTGATGATTTTGCTCAAATATTGGTAGTTCGTCAAGAGAAACTACACAGCCATAAAGTGCCAACTAACAGCCTGTACATGGAGCAAAATACAGCAATGATTTATACAGATTAACATAATCTAAACAATAGGACTGAAAAAAGAAGCCTTTTATTTATAAAGTTTTTTGCACTGTATGTTTCATACCACTAAAATTTTGTATTTTTAAGCAAAAATGTTTAACTGTATTTCAAAGAATAATATTTGGGTGTTACATGATGAATTAATGTTTATCATGAGTCTATAAATAATAAAATTTATGGACAAATGGCATACATTCCCTTTTAACAATGACTTATGTAGTAATGTTAATGCCTTTTGTCAAGTATTATACTGTTATTTAAATATGTAATTAAAACTAAAATTATTAAAAATATTAATTTTCATCACATTTTAATTCTTTTTTATAGTTATTAGGTCTTTTTATAGGTAGTTTATAGATCTTCAACTTCCAAGCTGTAGTGATGAGGCAAAACTATATATAAAAGCTGATTTTTTTTAAAAGATATATACAGCCTGTGATAAGTGGAAGTGGCAAAGGAGGAAAAGATACCAGTTTATTCATAGAATATGCTCATACAATGAGGACATAGGTTGGTTTGGTTACAAACACTTAACAGAGCATACTTTGATTACAGTTCTCCCCAGCATTGACGGGCCGGCCTGAGTTGTATGTCAAATCTAACAGATCTTCACATTCATCTGATACTAGTTCTGCATACAGTGGTTCAGACACAATGGCCAGTGTACAGAGCTCTCTGGAAGCAGATGAGGTGGATCTCTCTGGTCTTATTGAGTCCATTGTGGATTCAGATGGAGACGAAGATATCACTGATAGCATGGATGTAAGTGTTTATAGGGTGCATTGTTTTTTAATAATATTTGTAGACTAGTTTTTGTGGCAATTCTCAATTAAGTTGGTCTTCATTGAAAACGCGTATAAAAGCGAGAAGTAGATGTGATCTCGTCAATAGCTGGTGCCCACCTGACTGCCCCTTTTAGGTGTTTTACTTTTATAGGAAAATTGTGATATGAACACAACAAACGTAGCCATCTTTTCGCTAATAGACATGCGAAATGGGAACTGCCAACCTAAATAAAAAATGAAATCCATGAAATAAGCAATGTGTTGTTACTACTTCTTCATTTTGTATTGCCGCTGACAAAAACGCAACACATTCAGAGTAACAGTGCATAATACAAAACAAAATGGTATGCACAGGATGCGAAAATAGTGTATACAGCATTGTAAGAGACCACTTAGGTATTGAAAAGTTACAGTTCAACCTTCTGTGAATTCAGAAATTTAAGCTTATATATAAAAAAAACCCTAACCTAAGGCTAGCCTTCCATGAATTCAGAAACCTAAGCTTATATTTAAAGAAAGCCTTATCTAAGGTTAACCTTCCATGCATTAAGATACCTAAGCTTATATCCTTACGTAAATTCAGAAACCTAAGTTTATGTAAAAAAAAAAAAAAACTAACCTAAGGCTAAGCTTCCATGAATTCAGAAACCTAAGCTTATATAAAACAAAAACCTAACCTAAAGCTAACCTTCTGTGAATTCAGAAACCTAAGCTAAGGCTAACCTTCCGTGAATTCAGAAACCTAAGCTTATGTAAAACAAAAACCTAACCTAAGGCTAACCTTCCGTGAATTCAGAAACCTAAGTTTATATAAAAAAAAACCTAACCTAAGGCTAACCTTCTGTGAATTCAGAAACCTAAGCTTATATAAAACAAAAACCTAACCTAAGGTTAACCTTCTGTGAATTCAGAAACCTAAGCTTATATAAAACAAAAACCTAACCTAAGGTTAACCTTCCATGAATTCAGAAACCTAAGCTTATATAAAACAAAAACCTAACCTAAGGTTAACCTTCTGTGAATTCAGAAACCTAAGCTTATATAAAACAAAAACCTAACCTAAGGCTAACCTTCCATGAATTCAGAAACCTAAGTTTATATAAAAAAAAAACCTAACCTAAGGCTAACCTTCCGTGAATTCAGAAACCTAAGCTTATATAAAACAAAAACCTAACCTAAAGCTAACCTTCCGTGAATTCAGAAACCTAAGCTAAGGCTAACCTTCCGTGAATTCAGAAACCTAAGCTTATGTAAAACAAAAACCTAACCTAAGGCTAACCTTCCGTGAATTCAGAAACCTAAGTTTATATAAAAAAAAACCTAACCTAAGGCTAACCTTCCATGAATTCAGAAACCTAAGTTTATATAAAAAAAACCTAACCTAAGGCTAACCTTCCGTGAATTCAGAAACCTAAGCTTATATAAAACAACAACCTAACCTAAGGTTAACCTTCTGTGAATTCAGAAACCTAAGCTTATATAAAACAAAAACCTAACCTAAGGTTAACCTTCTGTGAATTCAGAAACCTAAGCTTATATAAAACAAAAACCTAACCTAAGGTTAACCTTCCGTGAATTCTGAAACCTAAGCTTAACCTTCCGTGAATTCTGAAACCTAAGCTTATATAAAACAAAAACCTAACCTAAGGCTAACCTTCCGTAAATTGAAAAACCTAAGTTTAACCTTTCTGAATTCAGAAACTTAAGCTTTATATATATATATATATTATTAAAAAAAAAAAAAGCTAACTTAAGGCTAACCTTCCGAGAATTAGACATGTACAAAATTAATAAACCTAAAATAAAAAGTAATTGAGAATGCACACCGAGAGAGTTGGTGGTATCTTACCTTCTTTGGCGACATTAGTTATTCATATGTTGCCAGGATTGTGTTAGAGCTAGAGGATGACATAGAGTGACATCTGTAGACATATAAGACATCACTTCCATCGCTGTTGAAGACCAACTTAAAGCAGAATGTCTGTTACCACCTGATGGTTAATTGTAGATTTATCTTCGATGACTCAGATAACTTGGAGCATTTCTTAGCTGTGCAATTATGCAATTAGTTAACATGTTCAAGTATGTGACATGATTTAATACAACAAAGCATTCTTGCTCTTTGGCCGAGTCATATATTTTTATAGCTTGTGGTAATCATGATATGTTCTGTAGGAACTTATTTTTCTTAATATTCATGAATTAAGGTGCTAAGATATGTTTTATATGCAGACAAAACACAAAATGGGGTGTTAAAAGCAAAAAATTAACATGTTCACAATTTATAGACATGTTTTATGGCAAGTTTCATATTCTAACCATTA
This sequence comes from Deroplatys truncata, assembly GCA_030765065.1. Lineage (NCBI taxonomy): Eukaryota > Metazoa > Arthropoda > Insecta > Mantodea > Mantidae > Deroplatys > Deroplatys truncata. The sequence goes on along the minus strand of CM060989.1, from coordinate 63,584,932 downwards.
TCATCATTGCATTTTTAACCGGTTTAATTCTGATTGCTTTTATCAATTAGATTTGTTTCGTTTTGTTCAGTAAATATTCATTTTATATAATATACCTACAATGTTTCATTTAACTTAAAAGTTACCATTGACCTATTTCGTCATAATTTTGTATTGCCAAACTTAAGTTCTTTCTAAGCGTCCCCAAACTGGAGCACTGTGCATATTTCAATATGTGGTGGTGGTTTGTAACTTGTTCTTTTCTTCCATTTAACATTATGTATAAAAATTTTTAACCTTGTATGTTTGATTATACTATTAATGCTATATGTCATTATACCAGCACATCCTTCAAGGTCCTAGAAGTTAACTTCTAGCAATGTATATTTACTATTGAAGGTGTTTTGTTGTAATTGTTATTTGCAACACGTATAGAAGCCAATTTAAAGTAAGAGTTGTATTATATTTCAACTGTTGGGGAGCTGTATATAGGTATTAAGAATAGACGTTACACACTAGTTTGTGAAATTTATTTATTTGGGGTTATTAGAAATAGTAGGTTGATCCATATTGTCGTGTGCCTCACATTTTGTAATTAATTATTTAACTTCAGTGGTGGGCAACTCGCTGCGAGAGGGATCGTTATTCAAACAAAGGAAACTTTAATTTAAGAGGCACCGACAAAGGGACGCAGCTAAAGTTAAATTCACAACATAATTTACACTAATATAATTCCTGGCTGAAGGGAGAGGCAAGGATTCTATTCTACCATAATAAAAGTATCAAGGAAGGGTGACAAATAGATTTATTTAACAAAGACTTACCCCATGTGTCTGCCGGGGCGAGGACGCCATATCGTTGGGCAGCTATCCGTACACCTCACACAAAGACTCGTCCCAGACTGACTGAGAAAACCCGTTAAGCTTGGCGTCACTAACGCCATCCCCCACCAATGAGACTGTTTCCCCTTAAACACCCCTCCTCAGATAAACTGCCAACCTTCAACTTGGGTAACCAGAGGGCGCATTACCAATATATAATCTGTGCACATGCCACATCTCCCCCTGGCCACCGAAGTCGACGTCCTCGTCGACAGAAAGAACATAAATACAAAATACAGGGAAAAAAAAACAAAAGAAAGACATACCAAAAAAATGACATACAAATGTGTGATGTAAAATAAAACAGTAATAAATATGTGTGGTTAGCACCCAGCCGACGAAACAATGGTGCTGGGTGATGTGGAGAGAGACGAGCGATGTAAGTGCTGTCGACTTAGTATTGTTAATGCACTTAGCTGTAGCATCCCGCACACGCACACACCACGCTGCCTTAGTTCACAGGCACACTACACTGCGCAAGAGGGTGATGAACTGCCGTAACTGTTTGTGGGTGGGTTTAGACAGTGCCCACAACGACGATTTATCCTGGTGTAGAATTAGCACCGCAGGTCTCTGGTGATGACAACAGGGTGGGCAGTCTCTGGCTTGGACTGCCCCCCGACATGGTGGCTCCTTATGCCACGGCAGTGTAGTGGCTGCCCGACAGCTTCCCTGTGGTGTTTCTTGACTTCTGGTGTGCCCTGGGGATGCTGGTGCATCTTCTCGCTCTCTGCCACAGCACAATACTAAAACAAAACCACCACACAATAAACAGGATGCTCCCACAAAGAATCACACATAAAAGAAGGGTATGTCATTTACAATTAAAGATTTTAAAGTTTGACAAATGTACACTAAAAATTCTTTTGACATGGGGCAAAGAAAGAGGAAAAAAAAATTAGAACAAATTGGCATAAGAAAGAAATTTTACAGAGTTGCCATCCAAAGTGTAACTTACAATGCTTCATAATCCAAATAACAGTAAAACAGACTCAAAATACATAAACATGACAGAAATGAAACATAACCTTGTTTTGGGATCCCAATATTACATCTTAATAACCAGCTGGTATCACTAACAAAAGAAAGTAAGTGCACTTACAAGACAATCACACATGACGATGAAATGAACTCATTCACACTGACCATGGCCCCAAATTACACACAACACTGACTTAACTATCTACTCAAACTAGTGTATACATCACTACAAGCTACATCCACAATACATTTCTAAACTACGCCACGTGACATGCTTTCAACTACTAGTGTCCTACTCTTGTCACCAATATAACTTCTTATTCACATCACTATCTTTCTCATCGCAGTTTAACCATCATCTTTCATAATCATCATCATCATTAGCAGTAATAGTGCAATCTCGATCATTACTTCAATCATCATCATCTATCAATTTTCTCTCCAAAACAAAACATCTGCACTTACGTGTCTCATTTAGCATGCTGCAAATTCAAAACATCTGACATAGGCATAACCTTCAAGAAATCACATTAATTCAGGAATGACACAAATAACATGACACTATAATGTTGCATCTACATCCTCAAAATCAAGAAATAAGCTGGAAAACAGGTGGTATTAACATTTGCTATCTAAGATGGTAATAAACTTGTTGCATAAACAGAGAAAAAAAATTATTTTCATTACATTCACTTCCATCCATTTAATCTCTCGTGTGAATTCATCACACACGCTATACTGGGCACGTTACAGCAACACCAATAAGCAAAATCTCTGAAAACAGACGACTGTCGGGGTTACACTGTGGCACTTCCACCGAAGCTGACATCATCTCATCTCTTCTCTCCTCATCTCACATCAACACCGTCGGGGTTACTCTTTGGCACTACCACCGAGGCAAATCTCAACTCTTATTTCTCACATAACCTCACACTACGCCATCGGGGTTACTCTTTGGCACTCCCACCGAGGCAAATCTCACCTATATCACATAACCTCAAATACACACATACATACAAACACTATTCATGCAACAAATTTTCTGCAAATAAAGATCACAGCATCATTATGAAAATCAAATAGAGTCAAAATCAAATCATATCAAATCAAATCGAATGCAACAAAACAACATCACATCATTATACTCAAAACAATATTGTCACATAACATTCCTGAAAATGAAAGCTCAATTAAGCACATAGTACACCTAAAACACAGTCCTGCAGCATAACACAACAAACAAATGATTTGCAGTTACCAAAACACAATTCAAAATTTAAATTACACCCACAATAATAATACACTTGTAATTTAGCAGAGACATTCATAGCACAGTATTCCTGAAAAATAAGGCTTAATTAAGCATCAGTCAGTGAAACAATAAATTTAGCATACCTGTGTGAGTCTTAAAACTGTTGCATTTGTCCAAACTTTAGTACTCACAATGTTTACATACTTACAGGTTATGGTTTTTTTTTTTTTCTTATTCTTTTTACCACAAAATTCCCGTGCAAATTTTCCAAAATCTGGTAACACACGTACAGCTGGTTCATCAACATCCACATCGTACTGGTCCATATCAGAAGCACATCAAACCTAATTAGGTGTAGATATGGCAAGGTTGGTAGCTCCTGAAACTTTTACTTACATGAGTAACTGCGAAAGATTTTCCCTTAAAAATATACATTACGGAATTAAATAAACCAAACTTGGCAACGGAGAAGCAAAATTATCATCATTCTCAGAGCGGCCAATAGCAGTAGTAGCCAACATTGCAAAATTCTAAAATAACTCATACGGCGACAACTCGTTGGAATGTTCCACGTGAGAGGGGTCAATGACCGGCGGCAGACAGCTGATTGCTTTGCAACAGGCGTACCAACACTGGACAGAAAGTCTACGTCACTGTGCTCGCCAACTGGAGCAATTACTATATCAGATTTCTGTGCAGGACGTCGCTTAGGCATGATTGCAGCACAAAAGATAACGCAACCAATAAACAAACCGTAGGACCAAGCAATTCAGATTACACCAAACTAAACACTTATAGCATCACATGAATGTAAGTAGCAAGATCAGAACATAGCCAAATAAAACAGTTGCAGAAAGAACACAATTAAGTGCCCGCGGCGAAATATCAGAAAATTAAACTAACACACGGCTACACAAGCCACTTGGACACAATACCAAGATTTTTAATCAGAATGAACATATGGAAGAAAACAAAATGATAGCTTCAGTGAGAAGCCTCGAACTGGAACTTAAAAAAACTACGTCACACTTACTGTGACCACCGCGAAGATTCTCAAAAGGAGCAGAATACAAACTTGTAATTTATACGAGCACACAAAACTTCTCTTTTTTTCTTAAATCAAAGGTATATAATCTGATATGCACACGCAAATAAACGCGCCAAAACACGTGCTGAGGAAGACTGGTTTCACAAGCTAAAAATTATTGCTGAAATGCATGACTACGCGGGAATTACACAACACACGTGCGTACATAAAAGTTACACGAAGAATGACCCAGAAAAATGCAGTAAATAGCTAGAAATCACAATCACTGGAATATAAAGTTATACATTTCCAAACCACTGCTAATAAGCACAAAAAAACAAGATTTGCAAACAGATAGCCAACACGTGACGAGCACATTTTGAAACAACAACTATATCGCTCGTTTCTTCTCAAATTTCACAAAAACATTTTGTTTTGAAAACAACCAGCACAAAGAACGGAACACAGTGATACAATTTAAAGGAAATGAAGCCAAAACAAGGGGAAAATGGAGTCAGAAGTTTTAGCGTCACCCGGCAGACAATGGGAAAATATGCAAAAATGAACTCAAAATTGAAATTTCGACACCAGACTTTCAGAAATGATGGAAACAAAATTTAGAAGAAGAGAATCACAAATTAAAGTATAAAAATCCTTGCCCTTCAGCCAGAAAGAACTTTACATTTTTCACGACCACGTGTAGCAGAAACCGTTAAATTTGGAGGGAAAAAAAAATTTTGCACTTAAAATCTCAAAACAAATCAAACTAATTTCTCGGCGCCTCCGCCAATTACCCGGCGACTCACGCCAATTTGTCGCGTGCCTCACATTTTGTAATTAATTATTTAACTTCAGTGGTGGGCAACTCGCTGCGAGAGGGATCGTTATTCAAACAAAGGAAACTTTAATTTAAGAGGCACCGACAAAGGGACGCAGCTAAAGTTAAATTCACAACATAATTTACACTAATATAATTCCTGGCTGAAGGGAGAGGCAAGGATTCTATTCTACCATAATAAAAGTATCAAGGAAGGGTGACAAATAGATTTATTTAACAAAGACTTACCCCATGTGTCTGCCGGGGCGAGGACGCCATATCGTTGGGCAGCTATCCGTACACCTCACACAAAGACTCGTCCCAGACTGACTGAGAAAACCCGTTAAGCTTGGCGTCACTAACGCCATCCCCCACCAATGAGACTGTTTCCCCTTAAACACCCCTCCTCAGATAAACTGCCAACCTTCAACTTGGGTAACCAGAGGGCGCATTACCAATATATAATCTGTGCACATGCCACAATATTTAATTATTAAAATAGTAAATTACCTTAGGGCCATTATCCCAGACTCTGATGATAAGAAGTTGTTTCAGAAGGTGAATGTCACTCTGATTTAAAGTGAGATTGAATATAAAAGATGTCCAGTTTTTATTTCAACATATTTATATTTTTTTCTACTTCTGCAGAGTCTGACAGTACGAGATACTGTGCGGGAATGCCTAGAAAAAGATCCCTCGGAGCGGACAGAAGACGACGTAGAAATTTTACTAGAGTTCACCCAACATTTGAAGGCATTTACCAATATGACGCTTGCTGTTCGGCGGGCCCTCTGCAACGTTATGGTATTTGCTGTCGTTGAGAAGGCAGGCACCACTGTCATGAATGATGGGGAGGAGCTGGACTCATGGTCTGTCCTGATCAATGGGCTTGTTGAGGTGGAACATGCAAATGGAGAAATTGAACAACTTCAAGTGAGTAGTGAAACTTCTTAATTAAAATATATATGCAGTCATTCCTTATGAACATGTTACAGCTCTGTCTTTTATGAAACTGTGTAAAAACTCTTCAAAATTTTTCTGATTTCACACAAAAGGTATATGCTGTTTAATGGTATGCACTTTATGTGTGTAAATCATTTATTATATAAGTGTTGTAAACTCAGTTTTAACATTCTTTGTTAGTCTTAGGTATGGCTTTTAAGCTTTTGGAAAATTTATAATTTTAATGAATGGGATGTAATAATTTAGAAGGTAAAGCTGAATTATTGGTAATTGTATGAATTTCATTTGATCATTACATAAGGCTTTTTCAAAATAAATAAATAAACAAAAGGATAGTCACACTTTTTAGTGTGCAAAGTATGTTAAAAATCATTTGGGCTTATAACCACTGTTTAAACCCTGTTCCATATAACACACTGTATCTCTTAACTTCACATGCAGAGCCACCTATCATTAGCTGCTGTTGTGGAATAGATTAAGTGATACAAACTACTTCCTTATTTAACACGATCATTTATTGTAATATATTTGAAGAGAATTGTCAAATTTACATTTTCATAACCAGATGTATTAAGTATATTACCTAACAGAGTTAATGCATGTAAATTCATGTCAACAAATAGATAGGAGGACCTTTTGGTTTAAACCTGCCTCTCATGACGAAAGCACACATCTATCATGGCAGTATCTTTTTATAGCTTTTATAGTCTGAACATACATTGTACTAGGCTTTTTGTCATATATAGCCATTCAAAGGTGTTAACCATGCTAGCCTCTAGTTCCCAAGGTCACGGGTTCAAACCCGGCGGAGGGCGATGGATTTTGTCGGGCGTAAAAATACTTAGCATGGCTTTCTTCGGAAGGGAAGTAAAGCCGGTGGACCCGTGTCATAGATTTACGGCACGTAAAAGAACCTCAAGTCTGATAAAGAGGCCTCTGAGCAAAATTACCGTTCTTTCACACCCTATATAGAATGGGACGCTAAGGAGCATAGTAGGTAAAGAGCTTCCATAAATTTAAAAAAAAAAAAAACAATCAAAGGTGTATATTAGCCTATCAGGGCAAAGGGGGGAAAAAAGGGAGCGTAGAAGAATATGTCAGCAGGACATGGTAATTAAGTGTGTGCGTGTGTGCATGCTTTTCGAAAATCTTTAATTTATCAAATGTTAACACTGCATTATGTTAGCTGAATTGGAAGCAGGGAAAAACTATTTGTTAGTTACAAACAAATGACATACCAATACACAAAATCGACTTTCCACTTTGCTATCAGTATGATTATCAATATGCATTCCTGTACTGGGGTATTGTGAATAAAAATGTTGTATGCTGTTTTGCTTCCTGTTCTGTTTTCATTCTCACGTTACATGCTCGTTTTTTTCCAGAAAGTTGAAGTACAAGGACTGAGCTGCATGAATTACATGAGTTTAGAGTGTATTAAACATGTTTTTTTTCTTCCATGCATTGTTTGTAGAGAAAATTTTAAAAAATATATCTCAAACCCTTGCAGGTTGGTGATAGTTTTGGGATATTGCCAACGATGGACAAGCTCTACCATCGGGGTGTTATGCGAACAAGATTTGATGATTGCCAGTTTGTCTGCATCACACAGACAGATTATTACCGCATTCAGCATCAGGGCGAAGAAAATATCAGACGTCATGAGGAAGGTGGACAAGTTGTACTGGTTACAGAGCAACGTGGATCACATGAAGGTGGAGGCCGTCGTGGTCATGTTGTTATAAGAGTGAGTAATTTCGCTAAGTTACCATAACTTTCTACATAACTACAATGTAAATATTGCCATCACATATTTTACAGTATCACATATTTTAATATTTTGCATATGGAAACCTTAATTCCAAAACCTTACAACATGAGATTCCAAAATCAAATCTCGGATCCTGAGAAGACAAATGTTTGTAACTTAAAGCTCTGTGGACCCCAGGCTCATTTGAGCATTCATTTTACCCATTTTATTCATTCATTGTCTGATGTGACCTGCCAGGTTAAAGGACATCAAACTTAAAAATAAAAAGGAAAGCCTTACAATTTCTACAGGAGACTAATTTCTTTTATTATTCAGAAGAAACCAGCACAAGTTCATTCAAGGGTAGGTTTTAAGCAATATGTAGTTCAGTATAATTGATTCAGCCTTAGAACCGGACTTGATGTAAACAAAACATTTTGTATCCTTCCGCATTAGTCTATTGTTTGTATCAGCTGTGAAAAACAAACAAAATCAAATAGCTCATGGACTCATTTCTCATGTTTATAATGCAATAAGAATGATATACTATTCTAATAATAATAATAATAATAATAATAATAATAATAATAATAATAATAGTTATAGTTATAATAATAACCAAAATGATGCTGAGTTGAAATTAAATACTGTATTAATAAAACTCAGGTTAATCTGTAGCTGTATCATTATCGGAAAGATGTGTAAAATCTAGGTCTGTATCACACAATATCTCTTGGTCCGTAATTATATTCATTTTATTTCTCTCCACAAATCTAAATCCAGTTTTTAGCAATAATTTATGAAATTTAACAGAGAAACTCGTATTATGCCATTTTCTTCAAAAATGTTTGTAAATTTAATATTTGCCAAGGATAATATATAAAGCTTTTAAATTTATAATCTTTTATTTTTTTAAAATTTAGCAATGTGTTTTAACATTTTTCTGATGTTTGAATTTCTCAGTTGTTGTTCAAAGTGATTGGAGAACAGTTGAACAAAATACTGACAACTGCAGTACTAGCTTAACGGTTGTAATATAAGTAGATGGAATTGCTTTTTTGAAATTAATAATTGCATATTGTTGCAGGGTTCACCTGAGAGATTAATGCTCCAGCTGATAGAAGAGAATTCAGTCATAGATCCTACATATGTTGAAGATTTCCTTCTTACTCATCGGACATTTATTGACAGTTCATTGCATGTAGCTGACCAGTTACTCAAGTGGTAAGTTAAGCAGTTCATGAATTCTCAAGTATCTCATAAAGAGGGCTTTACATAAATTAATAAATACATTGGAATCTCGTTAGCACGGTCCTCATTAACATGTTTTCCCATGTATTACGTTGAATTATAAAAGTTCCAGCACAAAATGCACCAAATATAATAAATAATGTTTGTTTACTACGTTTTTTCAGTCCTGCTTACTACTTTCGAACTTTGACATCCTCATTCGCTGTTTTGGCCAATCATTGGTCAGCAGCCGATGACATATTTGTGTGACTTAGTTTGTGTGGGCGGGATAGAGAATGCTTTAGCTTGTCGTGGTAAACGCCAACAATAGTTTCTACTGTCAGCATTGACCAAACAAACGTAGATTGTATTTTACCTTTTTGTTTGCAATGGAGAAAAAGAAAGTGCAGCAAATAACCAACATCAAAAAGTTAAAATCCTTGAAGAAGTAGATCAGAATCCAAATATGAAATGTGCGGAAGTTAACCCATTAACACCTGAATTATTTTTTTGTTAAATTTTATTGATTTTTACTTTCTCTACTACGTATAGTAAGTAGGGGAAGTATTGCATTCCACCCAAAAATTCGATACCGAGATTTCACCGGAAATACATGTTTTGAGACCTCCTGAATCCAAAAAAAGCATTTTTGGAAACATGTCCGTGTGTGTGTCTGTGTGTGTGTGTGTCTGTGAACAGCATAACTCAAAAACGAACAGTCGGATAAACACCAAACTTGGTATTTAGGTTCAGTATCTTCCAGAGATGCGACACGAAGCTTTTCAAGAAAATCCCCCCACCCCAGACTACCCTTTACATGGAACATTTTTCGAAAATTTTAATTTTCTCAAAAATGGCTCTAACGATTTTGATTAAAATATCATATGTTTAAGATAATGTCATGAGAAATGAAATGTATATCTCGAATTTTCTGGGAATGTCTCCAAAAGTATTCTTCATTGTGAACGACTTTTGCATAACTGGTAAACCATAAGAGATAGACAAAATTTTACTACACAAAAAATGTAGATCTCGTTAAAATACACAACTTATGTCATATACATTTCTTTTGTTGAGTGAACCGTTTTCGAGATATTGCTTGTTATTCCCTTAAATTTTCCAATACTTATACTTCTTCTCAAATTCGTTATTCATTTTTTTATGTCCTGGACTTGCAAAGAGAATGGAATGCACCGCATAGCAACCAGCGTTAAAATATTTGACCATCGCTTAAAAGCTACCATATTCCCCTTGCATCTACAAGAAAATTACCAATAAGATTGACATCTCGATATCTCGATTAACATGAAGCATATGGAGAATAGGCGTTTGTAAAAATAGATTGTACAAGAGTAGAGAAAGTCATGTGAGTGTAACACATCAGATTTTTTTATGTGTTATGTCTCTAAGTAAAATAAATGTTTTGAATAAAATACAAAAATAAGTGTTTATTACTCAGTTTTGAATATATTTGCCGTTACCATATGGTAACGCTAGGCGCTTCCACTATCTAGTCTTATGGTGTATAATGTTCATTAAGAAATTGTATTCTGAATCTTCAGCAGGCTACTATTCTACATCATTACTAAAGGTAATACTGTCTACAACAAAAGTGTAACAATTTGACCTAAGTAAGAAGACATATTCTGTTATTCTACAAAAGTTCACTTATGGTATATACACATCAGTAATTTCTACATTTGTAAAATCACACATAATCTAACGAGTATGAAGGGAAGTTGATACACAATCCAACACCACACTTCAGGCACATTGTTCTCACACTTGATTTGCAGTTGTGATTAGCACCTTTTTTTTCCTTCTGTTGGCTGGACAAGGTGGCCAGTTCTGTCAAATGTTATAAAATCTTATATGCGACCGCTAAGAGATATCCGTGAAGCTGCTGGTCTTCCTACTCCTTTTGGTACAGTCTGGAATCTCTTGAGATAGATGGTAGCTATTTCTCTTTTGAAATGCAGCTGTTTTGAATGGCCATATCTAGCATTCACCAAACAAAGGCCAGTACCATTTTTTGCTTCGTATCCCAATGCGACAGCAGGCAATATTCTGATCCATCTGGTCAGTACCTACCCCCGTAAGGGGGGGTTCTGACCCCTTCAGCTGCCGTGGTGCGGGCGCTGCGGACCCTTAGCACTCGTGGTACTTCTGACATTACCAGAAGTACGCCGGGTGAAACATCTGAGCCCCTCCCGAAAGGGAGTTGTTCGGATTGGGATGGACTCGGCGGGGCAGTGGTTCCCGATACCCATGGGTGATAAGGTATGCCTGGCTAGGTTAATTCCGCCCAGGTGGGGTTGTGAGACGCCTCAAGACTCTCCGGCACCAGCCATGAGGGATAGCTGATAGACGGTAGCTAGAAACTGTCGGCCCCAGCGAGGTTGTTTGGTAGTCTCCCCCAGTAGGGTTCGACCTGATGGCCTGACGCGCGTAAGTGGCGTATCCACTTCCGTCCCTGCTTGGAAGGGTCGGTGCGGGAGGTGTCCTGGCCCGATTTCGACCAGGCAGGGGGGGGGGCGGTATATAAAATAGGCACCGCTCCTAATGGAAAGGCCCACGAGTTTCTCCTGGGTTTGCGAGGGTGTGGTCTCGCATTGGCAGACCCGGTCCCGTATTTATAGGTCATTACCTACCATAAAGATGTTGTATTTGACGACTAGCCTTGGCCTTGGAATCATTGCATTTTGCTTCTGCTGTTGTGGAAATCTCTTTATTTAACCAACTTCTTGTGCACCACATGAAGAGATAAATGTGACTACTAAATTATACATCCATTGGACATAAAGCAATCCATTATTCTTCTTTAATGTTGTCTCAAAATGTGCCCACGATCTTTTTTAGAGAATAATTGTTTGTTTTCCAGCGGGCATCCTTTAGGAATTCTATTTTCTCTAATAGTGCCAAATGGCAGAATAGCCATAATACCTGAGAAATGAAAATTGAAATTAAAAAATTTCAGTTACTGGCATGTGTTCATATCTTAAATAATCTGGAGAGGGGAATTCAGTAGGTCTATCTATGTCAAAATCAGCTCCTTTCTCCCATCGTTTTTCAGTTGTTTCTGTCTCAGCTGCTCATTTGATAACATTTTTGGATATCGAGGTTGATACAATTTCAGGTGCAGCTACCTCTAGTGTGGATGTGTACCGATGGTTTGTACTCGTTTTGGTCAACATCTGTTCTTTTGTTGTTTGATAATCTCACTTGAATGTTAGCCAGTAACTGACAATATGTCAGATAATACTCCTTCATCCTCATTTCCAGAATCTTCATCTGTGTCTACGTTTGATACTGGTGGCTCAATAAACACATCACCATCAATATCATCACTGTAAGTTATCTCCAGTGCTTCAGCAAGAGAAAGTCCTTTCCTGAAACAATATAAAAAAATATACGTCTTACTGAGTATATCCGCCTAGCATTGCCATATGGTAATATTGGAATTAGGAAGCCATAATTTCACCTGTTTTTCTCTGAATCACACTGTAACTCCCAGAGAATATATATTGCACTATACAAAGAAATATACTACCAAGAAATAATCCACATAATCACTCTAAGCTTATAAAAATATACTTACTCGAAACGGATGTCCATTTCTGCTCCATATTCAGCGATAACAGCTTTCAAACAATCCTTATTATTATTGTAACAAGCATGACAATAAAAACTACATTGTCATAAACGTAGTTCCTTTACAGAGTGATTAGCAGTGGTACCAAGCCTCCAGCGTAATTTTTGAAAGCACAATAACAACTTTAAGAATGTGTTACGTGCATTACCATACGGCCACGCTAGGCGTTAATGGGTTAAATATTCCCTCTTCAACCTTAAACAGAATTGTCAGAAAATGTAAACTAATTGAAACTGCTTTTGGAGAAGAGAAAAATGCTAAAACAAAACTTTCCTCTTGGAAAATAGGATCGGATTGAAATTTGTTGTATGGAAACCCTACCATATTGAAATTGTAGTGAATATGTCAAAGATACTATCTTTTATTGCACTCATAACATGATGCACACTTGTCATTTTGTTCCTAGTGGAAATTATCACATGTGTAATAAATCATACAGCAAAGCCACTTATCGCTTCCATAATTTGCAATTTATTCCTCTCAAAAACATTCACTAATCTCACAACCTGCTTAAATTATACAAAGAAATTAGCATATGTTTAACAGGTTTGCCAATGTAAATCCAAGTTGACCAACATAAAAGCTTGAATTATTTATTCTCGGACTTTGTGTATCCAAATCAATCTCAAAATGTATTGAATTTAACATGGAAACATGGATCGTATTCAGTATGGAATTGGACTCAAATGGGTTTCAATTCCCCATGGAAGCATAGTAATTATTTGATTTAATTACATAATTATGTTCTTAAATGGCAGATTTTATATTTTCGTTAACACACTTTCCTATCCACAATGTCCAAAATCCTTGGGTCCATGCAAAAACGTACTAAGAAGATTTTACTGTATAATATATAAAGGTGGTTGTCAAGGGTATCAGGGTAGCACAGTGGTTTCATTTCTGGCTCTCGTTCTGAGGATCTGGGGTTCGATTCCCAGCTCTGAGATGATTGGCCTATGGTGAATGTTTATAAGATTGCGTGTAACTATCTGAAATATTCCTGTACGAAACACTTGCAGAATGCATAGATGTTGCAGTTTGGGCGATACAGCTAAATTCATGTCATGAATTTTGTTGTAAATGCTCTCGAGGTAGGCTCAAAAGGAATATAAAAGATTCTCGCCTTACCCGTATTATATGCACTCTCATACTCTGGTTGTTTTCTTTGTTGAGATCATCAATTTAATCGAAGTAATCCATGCACACTCAAAATATCTTCCTCCAAATATGATTCAGTATTGTAGTTCGACAAGTGAATTACTCCAACCAAAACATGAGAGTAAGTTATATTTGTATAACTTATATTTGTGATCTATTTACTTCGTAGTAATTTACTTCAGCAGTATCTGAAAGCAGTAAAATGCTTCGGAAGTACTGTACTTGTATGGAAGTTGTAGTGTGTTAACTTTAATAGGAGGTAGAGCTTACTCTAGGTTGGTGCATGCCGCCCTCAGAGTAGTAAAACGAGTTAAATGCTGTACTGTTTAATAAGAAATATGTTATGATGTGAACAGGTTCAATGATCCAGCGGTGCGGGACAAAGTGACACGTGTTGTACTACTGTGGGTAAACAACCACTTCACGGACTTCGAGACAGATCCAGTAATGATGGAATTCCTAGAGAAATTTGAAATGGGACTGGAAAAAGAGAACATGCAGGGACAGTTGAGGTTACTCAATATTGCTTGTGCGGCAAAGGCTAGAGTGCGCAATGTAACACTTGCTAGGCCGTCACGTGATGAGGTGCTCCACTTCTCCATCCTTGGTGGCCATGAGAGGGGTTTTGGAATTTTCATATCGAAGGTAAGAATTTTCAGTGATTATTGATTTTATGTTTTTAGATATACATAACTCACTGTCATTTAAATTGTGGAAAGTAAATTTTTGTTAAGCAGTCATATAGCTCCACTTAACTGGCAGGACATGTTTCGAGGACCTATTGTTCTCATTTTTGGCTGCTGGCCAACTAATCAGGGGTTCTCTTATCTTCCCTGGGTATCTGTAGCGTCAAAAATTAGTTTTTTAAATATTAGTACTAATTCTGCTATAAAATTACTTGGTTTTTTACTTTCTGTGGAATTATAATATAACAAATATGTGTAATAAATTGTCAAGAATTCTGTATGTCCTTCATACACAGGTAAATGTAAATAATATAAATGAACTAAACACTGTATATCATGCTCTTTCTTGTCATTGTATGGAGTAGATTATGGGGGCATTCCCCAAATTCAATAAAAGTATTTACTCTTCAGGAGGCAGCTATCTGTATAAGTAAACAGTCAGGTTATGATCATTATAAATTTCTGTTTGTTGCAAATAATACTTCAACTTTTCCAGCATTTATATGTGTACTTGCCTTGTATATATTGCAGTGGTTTATAGGTTACATAATATTATTACGTATATTTGAAAAAGTGTGCTGTTATGTAATTATTTAGCTCCTCGTTGAGGATGCCAATTTGCGGTAGTTTATATGTTACGTAGTTGTTTGGAGGAGTTGCCCCCACAGTTGTACGCCACTTTGATAATGTTATTGAGCCTCGTGTTTGTTGCCAACTTTGAAGAAGTTATTTAGCTGGATGTGAGATGAGAAAAGCCCCCACATATGTGCGTCACTTTGAAAATGTATTTAGGTTACGTAATGAAGATACACTTTGAAGTTGGTTGATGCTTGGGACGCCAAACTTTGTAGTGAAGATGATGCTTGTTTTACGTAATATTATTTAAATCTGCTGCGGCTGCTTCAGTCGGACTATAGAATCAAAAGTTCTTGTTCAGGTCGTGATATGATAAAAATTAAAAACGTCACAGAATTTACTTTTTAATTTCACTTCTTTTTATTTCTTTATACTTGCACATTTATAAAACACAACACTTTATAAAAGAAAACTGTGAGCACTTTACACATTCTTAATGTATTTACTAGCGGAGAACACAAATTTTTGGCATCTATACGCTATCACATCTTGTCCGCAACTTTTACATCTGCACTCTATAACATCATGCCTGCGACTGACTAATCTTAATGGTAAAAACCTTGAAGCTTCGGTAATGCTAGTTTCTTATTGGCTAATTCTAGTCCAATAGAATTTAAGTATTCAAACTAAAACGTTTCTTTACTGTTGATTGGCTAATTCCAAACTGTAAGTGAAATTACATCATTACCAATCTTTTCATGACCAGTATTTTTTTAAAACTCCAGACAAATTATTTTCAAAAAATTACATTATTAACATCCTAAAACGTATTATTCTCACAGTTTTTTTGCAGTATTACAGTATATAAACATTTACATAACATTAATAAATATGTTTACAAATAAAAATAAGTATTTGCAATGACTTACATACAATTTAAATAATAATTATATACATGTTGTTTTCAAGGTGGGCTGTTATTGAATTTAATTATAATAAAAATACAATTAATATTATTTAGCATTAAAATACTGCCTCAAATGTAAATAATATAAATGCAATAAACACTGTACATCATGCTCTTTTTCTTGTTGTCACTGAGAATTCTAGCTTAATTCTAGCAGTTTCTTGACGTACTTTAGTAATTCTGCTTCCTTTTCTACTGTGTGGTTCTCTTTCCAAAAATGGTTCGCTACAGCAGACCTGTCTAACTGTTTATATCTGATGTTGCAGTAGCCTGGTTCCAATGTTCCTCTTGGTCTTCCCTATGTATATTTTGTCACAATCTTTGCAGTTTATCTGATATATACCTTGTTTCTTTTTATGTGGAATACTATTAGTAGTGCTAGATTTTAACATCTTTCCTAAGCTGAATTTATTGTATGGTGCCAGGGTTATCTTGAAAGTCTTCTGGAATTTGTGGAAGGCCCAAGGGTGGAAAGCAATTCTCTTGTATCTACAATTTTCTTCAATTGGTGCAAGAGTCGTAATCTGTCTGATTTGCTTTTCTCTGGTGAACTTGTTGATTTTTGTGTCTATCATATATTTGTCGAATCTGTTGGCTTTTGCTGTTGTTACGATGTGTTCATATTCATTCTTGTATTCTATTTCTTTAAGAGGGGTGTTTATAAACTGTTGAATATTGCATGTTGGTGTGATTTGGGGTTAAAACCTTGAGCTTGTGGGAGAAAATATACATCAAAAAGTTCCAAGAGCAACTGATGAACTTTGATATACCACCGGGAAGAGATCTCATCACTAAGTTCATCAATCGGTCAACAGATGGCACCAGAGAACCGGAATTCTACTCCGAAGTCAGTCAACGCATAGTAGCGGAAGATGTGGGGAATGCATCACAAAACATGTCCTGCATGTAATATGTAGTAAGTGGAGCAAAGAGTATCTTGAGTCGACTCACTCTTTCTTCAATACAGTAAAATCTCGTTAGTACGTTTTTACGGGGACCCAAGGATTTGGACGTCATAGACGGGAAAACGTGTTAACGAAAATACATAATCTGCAACTTAAGAACATATTTATGTAATAAAATCTAATAATACATCTTACCTCAAAAATGGATGTGAAATATAGACACTATTTACATTGGTTTGAAATACATATCGATAGTTGATTGCTTTGTTGGTTTTAATGCCAAAATTTTACTGTCCATCTTGTTTAGTAAAGTCATTACATCATCATCAACTTCGAAACTGCACACATATCGCTTCACTATGTCCATTGCCTGCATGGCTTCTGACACTGTAGGTACTGGCTCAGGATCTGGTTCATCGTCACTTTCGTCTCCCACTAATGCTTCATCTTTCACTTGTTCTTCAAGTATTTCATCTATCGTCGCTGTTTCACACACTGGAATTTCATTGTCAATGTTTACATAGTTTTCGAAAGACACGCCGGCATCGTCTGCTATTTGGCGCCATTCTTCACTCTCGGAAAACTCGTCTTCCTGCGTAATTTCATCACCAAGAACTTGGCAAAAACCGGCTTTATTAAAGCAGTTCCTAATGGTATCTTGCGTCACACAATCCCAAGCAGTTCTAATAAAATGCATGGCATCTAAGACGGTGATTTTTCTTGTCGTCGATTTCAGTGCAGCCAACCTTCTCAGTACCAGCCTCTTACGATACGCATGTTTCATGCACCGAATTATGCCTTGATCTAAAGGTTGTAGCTTACTCATGCAGTTTGCTGGGAAGAAAATGATCTTTATGTTTCTTAAATTTGAAACAGTTGGTGGATGAGCAGCACACTGATCAATAAACAGTGCAATTTTCCTGCTTCTTATGCCCAGTCTTGCGTCCCATGCTCGTAAGAAATTTTCAAAGACGGCAGAAGTTATCCAGGCTTTTTTCCTTCTTCAAAAGCAGTTTCAATTAGTTTACGTTTGCTAACAATTGTGTTTAAGGTTGACGGAGGAATGTTTAACTTCCGCGCTATATCCACACGTTTCATATTTGGATTGCGATCTACTTCCTCAAGGATTTTCAGTTTTTCACTGTTGGTTATTTGCCGCACTTTCTTTTTCTCCATTGCAAACAAAAAGTTAAAATACTTTTACGTTTCGTCAACACTCAACAGCATAAACTAACCACACCAAGCCACTGTTAAACTAAAACGTCACCGCAGAACACCAAAGAGCGTCACTAAAGCCTCCCCCCCCACACACACACAAAACGCGTCCCACAAATACGTACATGCATGGTATTGGCTGCCGGTTCCATCCCGCCTGGTTTGACCAAAGTAGCGAATGAGAACATCTAACTTTGAATGTAGTAAATCTACTCCCGCTGGACCGTTACTTTTATGTTCTCAAAAATGACTATTAATACCGACCGACCAAGCATTGGCATTGGCCAAAATAGCGAATGAGGGCATCAAACTTCGAACGTAGTAAGCGGGAGCGAGAAAACGTACTAAACGAACGTTATTAATGCATTTGATACATTTTGTGCCGGGACTTTTATAATTCAACGCAATACACGGGAAAACGTGTTAATGAGGAACGTGCTAACGAGATTCCACTGTATATCCTGAATATCGCCATATTCTAGTGACATCCCATAGTGGTGAAAAAATGTCATTGTTGCCTTTAGTAACTCTAGAAAGTAAGTTATGAAATGAAATTGATTTCTATTTATGGACACTCTTTAACTACTATGGTTCATAGCATTCCAGTCTATATTGGGTATGAAAGACCAGAAATTTTGCTCAGAGGCCCCTTTGTCAGCCTTAAGGTTCTTTTACATGCGTAAATCTACGACACGGGAGCACCGGCTTTACTTCCCTTCCAAAGGAAGCCATGCTAAGGAGTTTTACACCCGAAAAATCCATCGCCCTCCACTGGGTTTGAACGCGTGACCTCGGGAATAAGTTATAAGTACTCTCAAATCCAAAAACATAAACTGTCCAAAATAACACTAAAGATAATATGATCTGAGTAGGCATTATGAAGTAGTAAATATAAAACATAAGGAGGCAGAACCTTGAGCATGTGTAAATTTTGAAAATAATCTTCAGAGCATCAAAAAACAAACACCACATTAAAAATCTCAAAACTCCAAAAGGACAGAAAAAGTACCTTTATTCAGAAAACCCAGAGTATACGAAATTAATTAAGACCGAGAAAAAAGGTACTTAGAAAATATAAAAAATCGGCTAAAGAGCATAAAAACAGTGAAATAGAAAAATAAGCAGTACTATTACACTATAGAACACATCACAAGATAGAAAACAAGTATGCATAATAAGATCTCAATGATAACCAGAACTAGATATGTGCATAAAGAAAGAAAGAAAGAAAAAACAGGAAAGAAAGCTTAGATACTGTGAATGTGCATTGCAGTCGTGTTAGAGTGAAGAAGTTGTTTGTCTTACGTATTTTTTAAACTTGAAGAAGGTTATGTTGTGCTGCTTCTGTTTTGTTTGGTTACGTAATAGTTACTGTTATTACGCAATATGCTGCTACGTACGAGAAGCTGATTTCAAGATGTGTTTTTGTTATTACACTCCAAGTTTTACACTATAATATTTAACTTTGTTATTAAAACTGTTTGTATATATTATTTATGTTTGAATTTGCCTCGGCTGCGTCAGTCTTGTTTGTAGAGTTACATATCTCTAAATTAGGGTGCGGTGTGACAATGATTGTAGACATCACAGAATTTAAGTTTTTAAATTCACTTCTTTCATTAGTTCTTGCACATTTTTATAAAGCACTACACTTTTTAAGAACTGTGAGAATCTTCAATACTTTCACTTAGCGCGTATACATATTTTACGATTCACTCGTAGAGAACACATCTTACATCTGTTCACCACCAAGGCTTGCCAGCAACTGAACAACTTTAAACGATTAAAACTGTAAGCTTCAGTATTTCAAGTCTCTGATTGGCTAATTCTAGTCCAATAGAATATCTGCATGTTACTTAAACTTTTTCCTGCTATTGATTGGCTAATTTTAAACTGTTACTGAATTTACCTTATCTTTGATATAATCATGACTGGTAACTTTTCAAACACTCTAACTCATTATTGCTACAAGGTTACCTCATTATTACCTCATTGTTAGCAACTTAAAACTTATTATCTCACAGCTATTGCATTATTAAAGTATATAATGTATTCACATAACATTTATAAAACATGTTTACAATAAAAATAAGCAGTTGCAATAACTGTTACATACAATTCAAATAATTATTACATACATATTGTTTCAAGGCGGGCTCTTATTGAATTTACTTTTATATAAAATACAATTGAAATTATTCAGGTATTAAAATACTGCCTCAAGAGAAAGACAGTTTGGGTTGAAGTAATGCCTTTCCCATTGGTTGAATTGATTTTTTATTTCTTTGTATTAAAAAGATTTTGAATTAAGCGATAGCAAATATTACATTATTTACTATCAGTGAATAGAAATAGTCGGATTAGATAAACCACACATCACTTCATGTCTTTTCTAACAGGACAATTTCAGAAGGAAACACTTCTGAAACATGGCCCTTTAAAACGATAAGTTGTATACATCAATTTTTCTAATCACTGATATTAACTACATCACTATACATGGGTGTAAGAAGGAGTTTTTTATAAAATTTGTTAACATTTTGGTGAACTTTGTCTCTTAGGTCGACAAAAAGTCTAAAGCTGAAGATGTAGGCCTGAAGCGGGGAGACCAAATTCTCAAAGTGAACAATCAGAGCTTTGAACACATGAATCATGCAAAAGCTTTGGAACTTCTTCGTAGCACGACACATCTTAGCATTACAGTCAAGTCTAATTTACTTGGTAAGTTTCATGTGCATAAATGTTGAGAATAAAATGTATTCCTTTAATTGTTTTTATGTCCTAGTTATTGGTTTTCACTTGTAGCTTGTAATTTTAGACATGTCTGTAGCATTTATCCTGGTGACAATATGATGAAGTATAATATTTAAATTTTATGGTTAAAATTTTGACCCTTTAGTGTAAGCATCGGGCAGTGTGACAGTAACCTAAGATTTACTGTAGGTAAAGGGAATAAATAAAGGAGTAATAATGAGGAATAAAGGACTAGTGAATAAATAATTTCTAACATAGAAAGCATATACTGTGAAGCCAGTTTCTTTTGCATGTATCATAGTAATTGGTAGTTATTGAATAAGAAATAGAAGCTTACATTTTAGGCATCTAAAACGCATTAAACACATTAAAAGGAGGCAGGGAAAAAATATAAAAAAGCTAAAAGTTGCTGGGACGTGTTTCGGAGGCTATTCTCTCCATCAGCCTAGCCTCTCTTGCTCCTGTATTTTGGAAATATCATCTGTAAGTGACTAAGAAGAAAGGCAGGCATTCAGCAGGTTATATTTGTCAAAATAGGGATTTAAATCTCAAAATCATGTGTGTTTCATTCTCATGTCTTTCTCTACCCTCATCATTTATTAGTGTGTATAAGTATATTCTTACGAAAGTTTATTTTTCTATCTACTTCATTTTAATTGAGATTAACGTTTACAGGAATAGCTATATTACACATTTTATGACAGTTACAAAGGAAAAAGCAATATTCAAATGTTAAGAACTGGACTCTATAAACTGAACTTAAAATTCCATACTGTTTCCATGCAGTCATGAGAAATAATTGAATGTTGACAGGACTATAAAAGAATTTAACAATTTGAACCATTAATAATGAATGTCTCGGAAATGGCTGATGCCACAAAAAAAGTTACTTAAAAAAATCTGATGTGTTACACTCACATAACTTTCTCTACTGTTGTACAAACTATTTTTACAAACGCTTAATCTCCATATGCTTCATGTTAATCGAGATATCAAGATGTCAATCTTATTGATAATTTTCTTGTAGATGCAAGGGGAATATGGTAAGTTTTAAGCGATAGTCAAATATTTTAACACTGGTTGCTATGTGGCGCATTCCATTCTCTTTGCATGTCCAGGACATAAAAAAATGAATAACGAATTTGAGAAAAAGTATAAGTATTGGAAAATTTAAGGTAATAACAAGCAATATCTCGCAAACAGTTCACTCAACAAAAGAAATGTATATGACATAAATTGTGTATTTTAACGCGATCTACATTTTTCGTGTAGTAAACTTTTGTCTATCTCTTATAGTTTACCAGTTATGAAAAAGTCGTTCATAATGAAGAACACTTTTGGAGACATTCCCAGAAAATTCGAGATATACATTTTATTTGTCATGACAATATCTTAAACATATGATAGTTTAATCAAAATCGTTAGAGCCGTTTTTGAGAAAATTAAAATTTTCGAAAAATGTTCCATGTAAAGGGTAGTCTGGGGTGGGGGGATTTTCTTGAAAACCTTCGTGTCACATCTCTGGAAGATACTGAACCTAAATACCAAGTTTGGTGTTTATCCCACTGTTCGTTTCTGAGTTATGCTGTTCACAGGCACACACACGGACATGTTTCCAAAAATGCTCTTTTTGGATTCAGGGGGTCTCAAAACATATATTTCCTGTGAAATCTCGGTATCGAATTTTTGGGTGGAATACAATACTTCCCCTACTTACTATACGTAGTAGAGAAAGTAAAAATTGTGTACTTTAAAGAGATTTACATTTTTTGGGCAACACGTTTTTGTCTATCTTTTAATGTTTACCAGCTATGCAAGATTATGTAAATTTCCTTTCAATGAAGAGGACTTTGCAAGCTATTCCCAGAAAATTCAAGATATACATTTTATTTGTTATTTAAATATGTTTAAATATATGGTATTACATTTTTCAGAAAATAAAAAATTTCAGAATTGCTCCATGTAAAGGGTAATTTGGGGTGGGGGATTTTCTTGAAAATCTTTGTGTTGCATCTTTGGAAAGTACTGAACTTAAATACCAAGTCTGGTATTTACCCAACATTTCGTTTTTAAGTTATGCTGTACACACACACACACACACACACACACACACACACACACACACACACACACACGCACACGCACCCTTTATACTTTCTCTAGTAAGTAGGGGAAGTATTGTATTCCACTCAAAAATTCGATACCGAGATTTCACCAGAAATACATGTTTTGAGAATGTCCGTGTGTGTGTCTGTCTGTGAACAGTATAACTGAGAAACGAACAGTCGGATAAACAGCAAACTTGGTATTTAGGTTTAGTATCTTCCAGAGATGTGACACGAAGGTTTTCAAGAAAATCCCCCCACCCCAGATTACTCTTTACCTACATGGAACATTGTTCAAAAATTTTAATTTTCTCAAAAATGGCTCTAACGATTTTGATTAAAATATCATATGTTTAAGATATTTTCATGACAAATGAAATGTATATCTTGAATTTTCTGGGAATGTCTCCAAAAGTATTCTTCATTGTGAATGACTTTTGCATAACTGGTAAACCATAAGAGATAGACAAAATTTTACTACACAAAAATTGTAGTTCGCGTTAAAATACACAATTTATGTCATATACATTTTTTTTTGTTGAGTGAACCATTTTCGAGATATTGCTTGTTATTCCCTTAAATTTTTCAATACTTATTTTCTCAAATGGGAATTCATTATTCATTTTTTTGTCTTGGATGTGCAAAGAGTATTAATCTGTGGCAAAGAGAATGGTGCTGCACCTAGCAACCAGCTATTAAGAGATATGTATATGCTTAAAGGCTACTGTATTTCTATATTGCCCTTGTAAATATATATTCCCCTTACATATACAAGAAAATTAGCAATAAGATAGAGTCTGCAAATGTTTATCTCGATTAACATGAAGTAGATGAAGAATAAGCGTTTGTAAAAATAGTTTGTACAAGAGTAGAGAAAGTCATGTGAGTGTAACACATCAGATCTTTTTTTTACTAAAAATGCTTCTTTTATATTCCGAGGGTCTCAAAATATATGTTTCAAATGAATCTCAATATCAAATATTTGGGTGGAATGCAATACCTTCTCTACCTACTTTACACATGGTAGAAAAAGTGAAGATGACAGTAGTGAAAATTCAAATCAATAACAATATATATCTTGGTAATAGCTGATTTTACAAAAAAAGTTGTTTGAAATAAATTGTAGGTTTTAAAGGGATCTGCAATTTTTATGTAGTACGTTTTGAAAATTCTTTCTGAATAAAGGGGCTTCACAGGCTATTCCCATAAATATTCAGGAGATGCATTTTATTTGTCATGTAAACATAATAATTATATGTTATTTTAATCAAAATTGTTATAGTATCTTTAAGAATATAGAAAATTTCTAGAAGTCTTCCATGTAAAGAGTAGTTTGGATTGGGGAGATTTTGTTGAAAATCTCTGTGAAAATAAAATCTCTCTTTTTGGAATCAGGGAGCCTCAAAACATATTTCTGTTGAAATCTCAACATTAAATAGCTTATAGAGTCCTTTGTCCTTAGCCATAGTTTACATATTACCATATCCTTGCATGTTTTTTTTCTGTGGTTTATAATCGGTTGTATCAATTGTTATATTTTATTGCAGCATTCAAGGAAATGCTTCAGACTCCAGAGAATTCGCCACGTAATAAGATGAAAAAGTCAGATGTCATTCCATTGATCCAGGCAGATCCTCGTGCAAGAGTGGACACCATGGGTTGTTTCGAAATAAACAGTAGTAACCCATTCATGATGTCTCTGCATGCTTCACCTAGCAAAGAAAATGGCAGTCATACTGGTAGTAAGAAGGTCTTCAAAACTCTTGGTACACTGCGCTGGATGATTGATAAAATTAACCGTTTGCCCAAAAATCCTATAAAGTAAGCTTTACTGTAGATTTTTTATTAAATTAAGTAGAAAAATTCTAACTTTTGCACCACTAGGCTTTTCCACACCCAGAGTGCTAAATATTGTGGAAAGTACTTTTGCATAGGAGCTAAAAATTCAAAAGAATCACAGCCATATATGTTAACAATTTATTATAAAAGTTTTGCATTTGTTAATTCCATTATCAGCGTGTTTTGACATTTTACAAGTTTCTGAAATACAAATAATATGCTCGAAGGGAATAACGCAATATACACTTTCACCTTTTTACGATTTAAGTTCCCCTACAACTCGAGAATATTTCTGAAACAGTGAATAATACAATTAATATTACACACACTGAAAAATATAAATGCTTCTCCCTTAAATGTAAATTTAGGAACACCAAGAGTAAAAAAGTTAAATTTTGCAGCTTACCAAATAGTTGAAAATAATTTAGAAAAAGTGAAAGGTTACTCTTGGTGGATTATGCCGAATCTTGCCGTCATGAAACCTGAGTCTGGTTGCTATCCACTCAGTCCGTGGCCGAAGAGTGAGCTTGCTGCCCGCCCAGGAGTTGCTGATATTGACCACGAACGTGATGGCACTGGTGTCAATAGTGTAAAGCAAACCAGCCAATGGTAACTTTGCATGACGTGTGCGATAATGAATTACGTCATGCATGACGACATCTTTCTCGAAGCTTCAGTTGTTAAGTGTTTCACTCGAGCCATGTCGTCATTTTCAAAGCATTGGGCCGTTCTTGAGCTGGTGCATAAGCCATGACCTAGGGGGAGGAAGAAAACCACACTTTGCAGATGTAATTGAAATAGATAGCAAAAGTTCACAAAATAAGCTTTACCAATAAGAATTGGCAAGTGAAGTAAAAGTAAAAAATTCTGATGTGTGGCATTTGCATGACTTTCTCTAGCCACTATCATTTATTTTGTACCTCTTCCACGAAATATTCTTACAGAAGTTTATTTTTCTGTCTACTACGTGTCAAATTAGATAAATATTTGCAGAAATAGTTTGCTTACATATTTTGTTGTAGGCACAAAGGGATAGCCAAATCTTTTAAAAATGGGTCACTATGTGCTGGTTTTGAAATTCCATACTTTTTCCATGACATTGTGAAAAACAATTTAAAGTGACAGCACTTCAAATAATGGTATTGAAAAACTCAAACCAATAACAATAATTATCTCAGAAATAGCTCATGCCATGGTAAAAGTTATTTGATATAAATTGTGTTTTGAAGAGATTAAATTTTTTGTGTTATAAGTTTTGTCTATCTCTTAAAGTTTACTGGTTACATTAAATTGTATAAAATTATTCCATGATGATCAGGACTTTGTAGGCTATTCCCAGAAAATTCAAGATGTGCTTTACATTAATCAGGCAGATATTGTAATTATGGCATTTTTATGAATATCTTAAGAGCTGCTTTTGAGAAAATAAAAGTAATGAAAAATCTTTGTAAAGGGAGTTTGTGTCCTTGAAAATGTTTATGTAATCTTCAGAAGATGCTAAGCTGAAATAACAGTTTTTGTTGTTTATACAGTATTTAGTTTTCAAGTTACGCTGTTTACACACAGGCACGCTCACATATCTAGTTCCCAAGGTCGCGGGTTCAAACCTGACAGAGGGCAATAGATATTTTTTCTGGTGTAGAAATCCTTAGCAGGCTTCCTTCAGAAGGGAAGTAAAGCCAGTGGTCCTGTGTCGTAGATTTATGGCACATAAAAGAACCTCAAGCCTGATAAAGAGGCCTCCAAGCAAAATTACTGGTCTTTCATGCCCAATATAGAATGGGACGCTAAGGACCACAGCCGTTAAAGAGCGTCCATAAATAAAACTCAATTTAATTTAATTTTTATGCTTGCATACCTTTTAAAAGTTCTTTCAAAAATATAGTAAAACCTGAATTTTACTTATGATTCAGTGTTTCTACATTTTACTTCAGATTCCCATAGCCTTGGGTTTTAAAGGTTTTGGTGATCAGTCTGTTTATATTTTTCATGTATTCTTTGAATTAATTGAGTCAGTTGAGATTTGTCTTCCTTGA
The DNA here is from genome assembly GCA_030765065.1 of Deroplatys truncata. Lineage (NCBI taxonomy): Eukaryota > Metazoa > Arthropoda > Insecta > Mantodea > Mantidae > Deroplatys > Deroplatys truncata. The sequence goes on along the minus strand of CM060989.1, from coordinate 63,558,159 downwards.
GATTTTATTTGGACTTGTTTCGGAAGTAATTGCTTCCATCTTCAGCTTTGGTATGAATATGTAAACCTTTTTCACTATAAGTTGAAAGGAGAAGTAAACAAAACAAATGTATCACTCCGCCAAGCACATGGCAGACCATGTGGAGGATGACGGGAACTAAGATCCGTGAGAGGAAATGCTTCAGACAGAATGTGAATACAATATATTGCGCAGCTAGAGGAACATTAGCTTTTAAACACTGTATGTCTTATTCCTGTATTTTGCCTTACATCCTAAACTTCTAACACATAATACTAAGAGCAGACAAATAAAAGTTGTACCTGAACAGTTCTGCATCTGTGATTAAAGGTACTCTATTAAACTGTTCTTAGCTTCAGGGTTTAGAAATCATTCATTTAATGACTAATATCAATATAATCACTTTTGCTTCAACCTTTTATGAGTCAAGTTAAAAAAAACGATTAGCAATATAGGTTAAAACACAACAGAAAACAAACGTGACCCAAGCTATCTGAGCAACAATTTCGTCATCACTAACAAAGAAGTTCAATTATTGCTAAACAATGGCCAACTCTTACAAAGTAGGATCAGATTGAAATTAGTTGCATGGAAATACCTACCGTATTCAAAACCTCTACTATACTTGTAACATGCTGCACACTCGTCATTTAGTTTTTATTAGCGGAAATCGTTAAGCACGTACATAATAAAACACACAGCAAAGCCACTTTTATCGCTTTCATAATTCACAATTTATTCTTCTCAAAAACATTCACTAACCTCGAAACCCACTTAAAATATATAGAAAAACAAATTAACATGTTTAGCAGGTTCGGCAATCTAAATCCAAGTTGACCAACATAAAAGCTTGAATTGTTTTATTCTCTAACTTTGTGTATCCAAATCGATCTCGATACGTATTGAATTTAACATTTGAAATGTGGATCACATTCAGTATGTAATTGGACTCAAATCGATTTCAATTCCCCATCATTTTCTCAACACGTTGCAAAAGTACACTGATGACTCATCCGGAAACGAACTGCACTGCCTGCACATAGCCTCTTAGACCCTCTGCTATAACGGTTCATTTAGTTATAGACGAATCTGAACAAACACTTTTAGTTTCATAAATTGAACTGTTACAATAATGTACAGTAGAATCTCGTTAGTACATTTTTGCAGGGACCTAAGGATTTGGACGTCATAGGCGGGAAAACGTGTTAACGAAAATGCAAAATCTGCAATTTAAGAACATAGGTAATAAAAATGTAATAATTACTACGTCTCCATGGGCAATTTAAATCGATTTTGAGTACAATTTCATACTGAATACGATCCGCGTTTCCATGTTAAATTCAATATGTTTAAATGGATTTGGATACACAAAGCCTGAGAATAAATAATTCAAGCTTTTATTTTGGTCAACTTGGATTTTTTAGGTTATGAATGTTTTTGAGAAAATAAATTGCGAATTGTGGAAGCGGCAATAGTGGTTTTGCTGTGTGTTTTATTACACACGTGATAACAATTTCTGCTAAAAAAGAAAAAATTATGAGCGTGCATCGTGTTACAAGTACAATAGCCGATATTATCTTTGGTGTATACAAGATGATTTGAATACGGAGGTGTTTCCATGCAACAAATTTCGTTCCGGTCCTCTTCTGATCCTATTTTCCAAGAGAAAAGTTTTGTTTTAGTATTTTTCCCTTCTTTAAAAGCAGTTTCAATCAATTTAGGTTTGCTGACAATCGTGTATAAGGTTGACGGAGGAATGTTTAACTTCCGCACTATATCGACATGTTTTATATTTGGATTGTGATTACATCAAGGATTTTCAGTTTTTCACTGTTGGTTATTTACCTACTACACTTTCTTTTTTTCATTGTAAATGAAAAGTTAAAATACAATCTACGGTTGTTTGGTCATCACTCAACATTAGAAACTATTGTTAGCGTTTACCGCGTTTACCACGTCAAGGTAAAGCATTCTCTAACCCGCCATTCCCGCCCACAGAAATCGTGTCACACAAATATTTAAATGCATGTATGTGATTGGCTGCTGATTTCCACCCCGTGACCAAGGATTGACCAAAGTAGCAAATGAGGACGTCAAACTATGAACGTGTTAAATACCTACTCCCACTGTGCCGAATTGCCGATCAAGGATTGGCCAAAACAGCGAATGAGGACGTCAAACTTCAAACGTAGTAAGCGGGACCGGGAAAACGCACTAAGCAAACATTATTTATTATATTTGGTGATTTGGTACCGGGACTTTTATAATTCAACGTAATACACGGGAAAACGTGTTAATGAGGAACGTGCTAACGAGATTCCACTGTATTTTTTAAATTTCTCTGCACGAGAATTACCACAAAATGTTACAATCTGAACCGAGCTGTTTTTTTGTAGAGGAAGAGACAACATGCTAAGCGGAAAAGGTTGTAGTTTGCCCACCAGCGAATGAGATGCTCTCTTGCCACGTGGTTTTGTTTACTTCTTTCAGCTTATAGTGAAAAAGGTATAGTTAGTTTGGGTGTGGAGTCCTTAGGTTTCTTCTTGATGGAACTGCTCTGGATATTGGGAATGCATTCTTTTTCATCACATGTGAATATGTGATTATTTTCCCAAACCGTGGACATGTTCCTTCTGCATGCCTTCAGAATACTATTCCAGTGCTTCCATTCGCACCAAAGCTGGAGATGAAAGCAGTTACTTTAGAAAAATGGTTTGTTATGAATATGAAGACAATTATATTCAAAAGTAAGACGACTTTAATCATGGGAATGTTTCTTAGTTTGTAGTAATTTTGCATTAGATTTCCTTTAAGTAAAATTTCTAGTTTGAGCTTTGAACACTTACAGTGACGGAATGTCTGGAAATGACAGCTCATATGCTTCGCAGCCATATCATAGTCGTAGCAATCCTGACCTTATGAGCATTTGTTACGAGGATCCACGTGGATCATCAGATATTCCAGAGCATGTATTAAAGGTAAATATTAATTGTAGTTCACCTCATGTATCCCTACACCATAAACAAGAGTGCTTAAGCACAGTGTAGGAAATTGGTTGTAAACTAGTTTGGAGATATGTTATTCATTGGTGTATTAATTAAACAGAACTTCTGTATCCAGTTAAAGTGCTTGTTTTTTAACCTTTGTAATATCATTTGACACAAGATTAACTTCTAAGATGAGTAAGATTAAGGGTCGAATTCATAGTTGTCGCTTATTTCAAGGAAGTCCTTAAGCAGCAATTTTCAATACACAGACGCTACTCTTTCAGGCAAATAAGGAAATGCATATTCACATAAGGAAGCTCCGACCTCCGCTTATATGCAATAAGGAGAGCCAACACCATCTTGCATCAACTATCTACAACGAAGGTTAACGATAATAGCAATTTTGTGGAGTATATGGTATTTCATAAGATATTATACTGCGTGTTAAACCAATTTGCGTGATTTTCAGAATTCACTTGAAATGCATAGGGATGCTGAATTGAAGAAGCAATCTCAGTTTACCAAAGCCGTTTTTGTGATAATCTATTGCCTCTGCTATACAACGTAACCTTAACAAACGGAGATTATGAAGTCGCAACGTGAGACAGGCTTACTTGAAAAAATAATGTATAGAATCTCAGTGCTATGACACTATACATGTTTTCTGTTCAGACGTTTTCCCATTTGTGTTGTCCAAAGTCCTTAGATCCCTAGAAAACGAGATTCCACTGCACTTATTCAAAATCATATAAGTAAAATGCGGAAATATTTCTGCAATAAATAAAGTACATCTCTACAGTACTTTTCCAGTCAAATTGTCTATTTTGCATAATCACTACGACTGCAATGAATCACTTAAGTCACACGTCTTTACCATTAATTCGCAAATATATGTTAGGTTATCAAAATCTTGAACAGAAGTTTACCGATTTCTTGTGTAAAACCGCTGTACAAGCCAAACATTGTAAGTTATTGGGTATTTTTGCATTTGTGATTTGTTTCCATGTATGCATACACACAGTGCGCATATTGTAAATACTTCTAGCTACTAACACTTAACACTAGAAAGTCAGGTTTTCAGTTTTAAAACAGTCCACGAGTAAATACCACTTAAGGTCAGTACATCACATGGCGTCTGATTGCTTGCATTATGCAATGTCTTTGTATCTCAGCACCAATTATTTTAGTTGGTTTCTTTCCTGCTCGCTGAAACGTTTTCCTTTTGACATGTTTTTGACCTAACTAATGTAACTGTGTAACTCTTACTACAAACCCTTAACTAAATTTACAATCTACTGATTTTAAACGAAAGTTAACTAATTAGTAAATGTATCATTTAAAACTCGCAAACTTCTACCACGTGCTCAACAAATGTTATGAACAACACAACAATGAAAATGGTGGCTGGCTATGTGGTGGCCTGCATGTTTGTTTACACATTCCTTCGCGCATCCGAGTGGCTGTGAAACAGCTGAACCATGTTGCTACATATGTTTCGGAACTAAGTAAGTGTTTAGCATTGAGCATATAAGTACAGTCTATGTATACCAAACAGCAAGCGTTTCCTTATCAGAAGAAAATACTTATTGCCTAAGCATCTCCTTTACACATAAGTGACGACTATGAATTCAACCCTAAGTCAGCTACACATCAACTGCATGCTTGTCAAGCAGGCATGATAATTCTTAAATACTGCATTTGTGTTATATAGAAATATTGAAGTTTTTTTTAACCATGTTAAAATTTTTCTCATTTAAAGGTATACAAACCAGATCAGACCTATAAATACTTGCTGGTGAACAAGGAAACAACTGCACATGAAGTGGTGATGTTGGCACTGCAAGAATTTGGTATTACAGACCCCAGTTCTAACTTTTCGCTCTGTGAGGTCTCAGTGGCTGAAGGGGGTATCATCAAGCAGAGCAGATTGCTTGATCAGCTACAGAATCTTGCAGAACGTATCGGCCTCAGCAGTCGGTAAGTTAAGCATCCAAGTTTCTATTCTCATCAATTTATTTAATTGTTAGCTATTAAAAACAGAAGCATTATAAACAGTGAACGTTTTTGAGGGCATTCGTCCGCATCAGCAGTTAGGTGACTGAAACATGTTCCTTCTTCTTCCCTCTTCTCCTAGCTTCCATTTAGCCTAGCTAGACCCTGCTGCCATATTTTAGTAGGATAACAAAGCTCTAACAAATTACTTGATGGTGGGATTTCAAAATTTATAATACAGTGTGTCCCGTTGAATTGTTACCAAAAAGAAACCTTAATATCTCTGAAACTAATAGACATGTTAGAGGAACTCGTTAGTTCTTTAAAAAGTGTTGTGCTGTATTTATATGTGCAAGAATTTAAATGAAAAGAAGTGAAATTTAAAAGTTTAATTCTGTGATGTTTACAATTATTGTCATACCGTGCCCTACCCAAGAAACATGACTCTAAAGTAAGACTGACGCAGCCGAGGCAAATTCAAACAGTAAAATTACGTAACCAAACCAACTTTTTCAAATTAGCTCTTAATTGCAGGGCAGATAAAGTAGTTTATGTAATTCATTACGTAACAAAAGTTGAAGAACATAACTTCTTCAAAATTCTACAGTTATGGCGGTGCACTTCACCAGATGTGCGAAAGGTTGCTTCGTCTGAGAATGCACTTTGGTTGAGGAATTCATTGTCATCATAAATGCGGGATAATGGTGCAGTAGCAACTTGGCCCGTTTGGGTTTATCATTCTGCTGTAACTTTTGCGCAAGTTGGGTTTTGTATACTCTAAGTCACAGTCTTTTATGGAAAACCATGTGAACAGTCGTCTTCAGAATACCTAGCCCGATGAATTGACTTCCTTGGGCTACGCTGAAATGCTTGCCTTACATCTTCGACTGTAGCTGCGGACACTGGTTGTTTGCTGCTTCCCTTTTTCTTCAGCACAGATCCTGTTTCCAACAGCTGATTATGCCATTTCACAATAGTATGATCTGGAGCATTTGCACCATATTCCTGCCTAAATCTTCTTTGTACTGCAATTGGGAATGTCAATTCAGCTAACCAAAAATAACATTTCACTTTCTGCTGTACCGTGAATTCTGCCATTTTAACACTGTGTGTTGTCATACCTTGCACATGTGCAGTGTTATAATTGCATTGTCACAAAACTTGGAGCGTTTCTACACAAGACAAACTGAAAAGCATAATTATAACGTGTGTGTGAGGAGATATTTACATTTCTTATACTCGGTGCCAATCAAGAAGGTGATAGACATTCCGCAGAGAGAGAGAGAGGCGACGTTGCCACTCATCGCGACCACGTGGAAACGTGCTAGAACTGTGTCGAAGGCAACTGGGTTGCACCTGCATTGTAGAGCGGATATTATTTATATTTGTATACGAAGACAATTGTAAAATAATGAATCTACGTGCAGAGGATAGAACATGCAAGAATATATCAGTGTAAAAATCTGCGTTAACAGAAGAGACATAAGCATATTAATGCTTATTCTAATGGAAAAAATGCCAGATTTCCGAATCACTTGCATCACTGCTGTTGCTGCTGCTCATTTGATAGACAATGTTGCCACCGTCGTCATCATCATCATCTGAAGAGCTGATAGAATTCCCCACGGAAATGACAAGCTGGTTTATAGTTTCCTATAAAACTCCTTCATTTCTCCAAGCTGCACTTATTATGCCCTTAGTATGAGTCTCCGCTTTTTTCCAGTTTTCAGCTTTTACTGCTGTTAGTGCCTCTTCTGTAAGCTTTATTCTTTCACCCAACATAACCCTTTATGTCAGCCCAAATTAATTCAATAGGGTTAAAATGACAATGATAAGGGGGAAACCTAACTATTTTGTCACCATGTGCTGCAGCAATGCCATCGACTACATAACTTGGAAACTGCAGTTAGTTTGCTTTCACAAGTTCCAGTAGCTCACCTTTCTTCAGTCCCTCCTTCATCGGTACATTGCGGCGAATATTTTCTCCTTTTCAAAATATTCTCTCACAGAGTATATTATTTTCCGCGCCTGTCCTTTAATTGGGGTACCTTTAACAAATACAGTTTTATTCGGTTCCCAAGTGTGCTCAGTTTTTTGTTTGGCTGCACTTCTTTGTCACTATTTTTGGACATTATTAAATATCCATTAAACGTGTTAACACAATTATAAATGCTCACACAACACACGCACGCACAAACACACGTAACACAAGGCAAATACCATACAAATAGGATGATGCAAAAGAACTTTTCAATGCGCAGGTAATCTCTAAACTGATACAAAAATATAAGCAAGCTGGGGTTAAAAGGAGGACATTGTTTATAACTGCAGCGACAGCAGAAGATAAGACTGCAGTTCATGTTTACTGCAACAGTCACTCGCCCGGCTAGTCATGCCAATCACGTGTTACGGTATCGCAACGCGGCATTTGCGTCTATTGTTGCTATGGAAACGTCTTAGTTCCAATTGGTCCTTCTAATGGTTGCTATGACGACCGCTGTGACGTATTCATCCCCTCCCATTCATTTAAAGCTTTCCGCCACATGGTTAGTAACTGTATTTCACCTTCTTGATTGGCGCAGAGTATAGTGGTAACGATTCAATGGGACACACATCTGTATTCTTAATAATGAATATTTTCTTCCAAATAGTCAGTTCTAGTGATGAGAAAACTTGTTGTAGCAATTTTATGGCTTGATCAATGTTGTGGTTCTCTGGCCAAAAATGGTGTGAAACAGCAGATTTGTCCGTTTGTTTCTGTTTTATTTTTTCTGGTGTCCTTTCAAACAAATGCTCAAATTCTCTTGGTTTTTCCTATCTAGTATTTCTCATAATTTTTGCAGTTGATTTGGTAGATTCCTGATTTTAGTGCATTTGGAACTGTGTTTTTGAGTGGTTTGTTCAGATTGTTCAGGCTGTATGTTTTGAGGAGCTAATGGGATACCAGATTTATTGAGGATTTTCTCAATTTTTTCTAAATACCCATGGATCATATGTAAAATTGTTATATTTCCAATTTGTGTCATTGATAGTCACAAGAGAGTAGTTTGGGCTGTTTCTTAAAATTTACCAGCGGGGGCATGGTCGAAGAGTGACGGAACGGAGGGAGAAGAATGCATTGTTGATAACCAATAGTAGTTTACTGGTTTTAGACAGAAACATAGCAGGACCGTCAAGGGAGACAACAAGAATAGAAGAGGAGAGTAGGAAAGTGCGGGATAGGTTTAGAAATAGAACAGGCTCAGAGAGAAGTATGGGAATACAGAAATCATAATAATGGGGGATTTTAATATCAGAATAGGAGGGGGATGTGAATATAGAATGTGATATGTTTGTTGGAAATGAAACACGTTCTAGAAGGGAACAACTCGGGAAAAGTAAAGACAAGTATAGGATAAATCAAGTGATAAATTTATTGAATTTTGTGAAGTGAACGCTCTAGATATATTGAACGGTAAATACAGAGATGACTTGGAGGAAGAGTTAACCTTTGTTAATATGAATGGGCAAAGTGTACGGGCTACTCAATAAGTAACTTTAAGGTATTAAACGTGTATGTAATATTTGCCACTTCCCGCTGGTAGTGGTTGGTTATTAATTTGTAATTTTTTCTTGCTTAAATTTATTTCAGTCTGTGACTTCGGCACATGCTGCAGTGTTTTGCAGTCATTAAAGTAATCTTTTAGGATAATTGTGTGTACTTTGTTGGCAGAACTAATCCGCACACTTTATATAATAAGAAAATGTTAAAATTGTTTTAAGTCAAGTATCATTTTACTTTGGATGGCATTTGATCTGTTTTTAGTTGCATCTTCTTTAGTTACTTCCTGCATTATAATGAATTTGTACTTTCAGGTATTATTTGAAAACCAATGGCACAACAGAAACTCTTGTGCCGGATGAGATGGCTCCAGAATTGGTACAGGAAAGTCAGGTAAATTTCCTGAATCTAAACGCTGTAGAGGTGGCCATACAACTCACTCTGCAAGATTTCAGCATCTTTCGTCAGATTGAAAGCACAGAATATGTGGATGACCTATTTGAACTGAAGAGCCGATATGGCACTCCAATGCTGTCACAGTTTGCAGAGGTACGTAATTATTTTAGTGATGTAGATACAACTAAAGGTTGGTTCACACAGTAACCAGAACGGAAACAAGAACGGGAAGCAGGAAATTTTGATTCACAACAGCCCAGTAACGAGAACGGGAATGCATATCGATTTTGCACATTGGGATTTCATTTGTTTTTAACTGACTAATGACATTTTTTCACCTAATTCCAATTTAGCCAAGCCACCGCCAAAATTTGATAGAGTAAACATTATCTAAATGCATATTAATTGCATTTCCGATCCCTCTACTTATGCCAAACTTTCATTCTTTTATTTAATGGCATACATTAAAATTGTTTATTATTCTTTTTTCATTTCCACCGGTTTTAGCTGTTCTTTTATAGCTTTTGCCATTGTTTTGTAGGTAATAGCCAGTTTTGAGTTGCATATAAACAAACTACAAATCATCCCAGAGGAACCAACGCTGATTAGATTTGCGAGTGTCGGGATGAGGTTAGGAAGCACATTTACTACTAATTCCTTCCAGTTTCATGTTTTAAGCTTGTGACTATAGATAGCACTAGTGGCTGTTTCATGTCACGGCCGCCTAGAATAACCTCTAGAGTAAGAGTCTAATATGCACAATAGGGATCTAATATGCCATGCCCGAGAACGAGAAAGTTAAAAGTTGGGCAACTCTTCTTTCCCATTCCCGGGGCCCAGGAAGGCTTCCCATCGGTTGTGAACATTCTCATTTGAATACATGTATTTCAACTTTCTCGTTCTTGTTACCATCCTCGTTGGTTGTGAACCAGCCTTAAGATTAAGGGTCAGGTCCATAGTCCATACTTGAGGGACACTCATGTTTAACTTGTCACTCAGATGTGAGTGCGAATTCATCCTCTTTTTGATAACCAGAGAAATCGACGAATATGATAATAGCATGAGTGGGCACTTGCTGCAAGACCATTAAATAGTGGTGTACAGCCTTTGTTAGATCGATAATTTTTGTCTTTTCTGGAACAAGGATTAACTATGAATGCTAGAGAGGTTGTGTATTCTGCAGTTATTGCTTTATTCATTGAATTCTGTCTTCCACACATTTGCATTTCTTGGTGTTCATTTGTAGATTAAAATGTTGGATGATCATAAGTTTTCCTCTATAGAAAAGAAGGTGTGCTTGACACAACTTCTAGAGCAGCACAGTAATGTTTTGGAAATAAGTCAATTGTGTCAACATTTAAAAAAATTAATTTACTTGGAAATATTGGCAAAAGAATTCAATTCACACAAATTTAATGTTGTACATATATCTAAAAAAACACATCTGATGAAAGTGGAGTCAACCTAAACACTCTTACTAGCTTCACTCACCTGTTTATTTTGCAGAACATGTAAAAAACAAATGCTGATTTGTTGGCCTGTTTGAACTTTACACAACGCTTGAAGCGGGTGATTATGTTCCTTTTTGCTTTTTCAATGTACACGTTTTCACAATTTTCACATTAGACCTGGTAGATTTCTGAGTTTTTGTCCTGGGTATGGGATCTGATTTTCTTGCTTTAATGAGATTCTTGATGCTAAATTTGTTGTAAGGTGCCAGGGTGGTGATGTGATTCTTGAATATTTTCTGAAATTTGTGAAAGAGACCTGGGTGGTATGTGAATTTCCTGAAGTTGATCTTTTCTGCTGTATTAAAAAGCATGGTGACCTGCTTAATGCGTTTTTATGTTTTGAATTTATGTATTTTCCTATCTACCATTTCCTAGCTTAATCCGCTTTCTACTGCAGATTTTAGTATTCTGTTCTGTTGAGGGAGATGTTGATTAATCTATGAATCATGCTGTTGAACACTGCTTCTTTGTGTGCTTTGAGGTTGTAACTATGTGCTTTGATGTAATTATCTGTGTGCATGGGTTTTCTACGTATTCCAAATTCTATGCCATCTGAAATATTTCACCAATTTTTAGGATACATATATATACTTAATATTTATAAAGACAAAGCCGTAACAGGATCTTTACTGCATTCTGCAATATTTAAAGTATTATTTCTTAATATTGCTACTTATGTACTCTAATGTGCATTTAGGTCTAAGTTGAGCATGCCAAGAAAAAGGAGAAATATGCATTCATTATTGTCATTAAATGAGAACAAGTGTATTTGTATAAATTTAAAAAGTTTTATCAGAATTGTTTATATAAGAATTATGTAATGTAATATTTATTGAGTGCCAAAATAATTACTATCATATTGGGAGTGACTGCTTCTGGCCCTGGCCATTTTATAATCATCTCCCCTCCTTTGGTTATAATAATAATATATTAATCTATTGAACATTAAGTTATTACATATTAGATGTCTTCTTGGGTTACTATTACATGTTAATACAATTAGTAATTCTTATATTTATTTATATTTACATTATTTTCTTCTTTTAACCATCCATATCCATTTATTCCTATTCATTCCATACCATGAACTTTCTTTTCTCCTAATCTCTATTTCTTTGCATTCAAATATATATCTTCTCTTCCCCCACCCTTTTGATCTACATTAGATTTAAGTTCATGTTTGTTTTTTTTTTTTATTAATTTTATACCCCTTTTACATTATTTTCTCTAATAATTTTAGTTACTTTCTCTGCTTGTCTTTTTCCCCTATTCTTACGTTAAAGTCCCCATTATTATAATTAAATTGAGTAAGTCAATGTAAATTATGACATAAATGATGGTGCAAAGTACTGGAAGTACTAAGTTTTCACTCAAAACATGTTTTGGAGACTATTGTCTCCATCAAAATTCCCTTATGTTGTAAATTTATGTTAATGATTTTCATTACTTGAAAATTTGAAAGAAAAACTAAAACAACTAGGAGATTTATCTTACGACTGGCTTTAGCAAGGAAAAATAAAAATTGCATTTGAAATCTTTGACTTGAAACATTTTTGTTTTTCAGCTGGTGAACCGAGAAATGTTTTGGGTAGTTACAGAAGTTTGTTCTGAGCCTAATCTAGTCAGAAGATCAAAAATCATCAAACAGTTCATCAAAGTTGCAAGTAAGTGACAAGGTTAAAAATAAATTGAGTTTCTGTTTTTAAGATGACGGCATATGTTCAATTTCTTTCCAAATTCTTACATTAGATAATTATCTTGCATGAGAAGTGGATCAGTTGAGATATTTCCTAAATGAACTTAAGACAAGTTAACAAAACTTTTTTAGGCATAAAAATCGTTAACATGGCTTCCTTCTGAAGGGAAGTAAAGCTGGTAGTCCCGTGTCATACATTTACAGCATGTAAAAGAACCTCAAGCCTGATAAAGAGGCCTTTGAGCAAAATTTCCAGTTTTTCAAGCCCAATATTGTTACATGCTAGGTAGGGGCCTAAAGGTTCACATGAAAAGTTAAATTAATTTTTACTCTCTCCACTGCGGAGAACCAAAATGTGGTGTGGAGGTTAAGAGGAGAGTGTGGGTTTTTCACGCTACAAAATCCATAACACAAATCTACTTACACATTGCTAGATTTATTTCCCAACATTTGGGGTTCCTACAATATTAAATATGAAAGGTGAGGGTAGATGTTGACCAATCGAAAGGCCGGCTTGCACGCGCTATCTGCTTCTCATGGAATACTCCGCACGACAGACGCTATCCCCACCACTCATGCTAGCAAAATCTCCCAGCCAGGAGTGACATCTCAGACGAAAACAACAATATGTCTGTAATGACAATAAAACCCCCAAATTATTAATATGCCACAATATAGAGTGGGGCACTTAGTTAAAAGAGCAATCATAAATAAAACTAATTTTTTTTTACAATTGACGGGAAGCTTTCCCAGGACGGGAAAGAAGACTTGGCCAAGTTTTAATGTTCTCATTCCTGGACACGGCATACTAGATCCATATGAGACTCTTCAATGAACAGATTATTTTAGGAGGCGGTGACATGAAACAGCCACTGGTGCGCTCTCTAGTCGCAAGCTGGAAACATGAAAATGGAAGAAATTAGCAGCATTGTGTGTCCTTAACCTCAGATCCTGACATCTGCGAATTCATTGACAGTTGGTTCTTCTAGTGAAGGGTCATTTGTAGTTCTTTTACATGCAACTCAAAGCTGGCTATTACCTCAAAAACAATAGCAAATATAGCAAGGAACTCAAAAACAGATAGAAATTATCAACAAACAACTTAGGCCACTATATAAAAGAATGAAAGCTTGGTAGACTATAGGAATCGAAAATGTAATGCATGTGCACTTAGATAACGTTTACTCAATTGAATTTTGACAATGGCTAACCCGCATTACATTAACTAAATTGGAAGCAGTTAAAAGAATATCATTCTTCATTCATTTTGAAGATTGAGAAGCTAGTAACAGTGATGTGTCATAATTTAAAATAAAGGGAGTTGAAGGTTGTTACACTACATCACTAAAATGTTCTTACTTGAATGCATTTCGGGAGACGGTTTGCTCCCATTGTCAGCATGTTTTCAACTGATTATGCTGGTTTTGTCTGGGGAATGTGTGTGGCTAGTGGTGTTCTGTGGTGCTGGGCTGATGAACATTCAAAGGCTCTGGGTGGCGCTAGTTCGAAATTTATTAGGTCATTCCTGTGTTTTGCGATACATATTTTTTTCTCCAGATGTCCAATTCATTGCTGCTGTTGATCAGTTTTAAGAGTTTTATGTTTGGAGTGATTTCATGGTTTGAAGATCAGAAATGATGTGCTATTCTGGTCTTCAAACCATGAAATCGCTCCAAACCTAAAACTCTTAAAACCAATCAACAGCAGCAATGAATTGGATAGACATCTGGGAAAAAATACATATCATAAAACACAGGAATCACCTAATGAATTTCGAACTACCACAACCCAGCAGCCTTTGGAGGTTCATCAGCCCAGCACCAGAGAACACCACTAGAGACACACATTCCCCAGACAATAACCGGCAAAATCAGTTAAAAACATGCTGACGATGGGAGCAAACCATCTCCCGAAATGCGTTCAAGTAAGAACATTTTATTGATGTAGTGTAACAACCTTCAACTCTCTTTATTTTATATCATTCTTCAGTTAAAAACAAAGTGAATTCCAATGCCCGAAATCAACCTTCCACCTAATGATGGATATGACCGTTGATATGCATTCCTGTTCTCATTACTGGCTATTGTGAACCAAAATTTTGCATGCTGCATTGGTTCTCGTTTCTGTTTTGGTTACGGTTCTCGTGCTATAGTGAATTAGCCTTTAATGTTAAGAATAGCACAGTTTCTCAACTTTTGTAATTGATCATAATAAGTCATCTTTCTCTGAAACTGATTTACACTTCATATTTTACTGAAAATGATGTTGATGCTTACAGGACAGTGCAAAGACTGCAAGAACTTCAACTCTATGTTTGCCATTATATCTGGCTTGGGTCATGGAGCTGTGTCAAGGTTACGACTCTCATGGGAGAAATTGCCTAGCAAGTACCAGAAGTTGTTCCAGGATCTTCAGTTTCTCATGGATCCATCTCGCAACATGAGCAAGTATCGTCAGCTCATCAGCTCAGAGCAGTCTCAACCTCCTATAGTAAGTGTAGCATATTGTGTTTTATGACAACTTATTTAGAAAATGAGTTATCTCAATTGTCAAGAAGTAGATATAAGAATAAGCTTTTGTAGAAAATTGAGTAGAGAAAGACATGTGAATGCAGCGTCAGATTTTTATTCATGTTAACATAAATTGACTTTACTTATTTTAAAATCACTTATTAATGAACACTTGGTTGATTTAAACCTGACTGGGGTCTGAGAGACAGAGCTTGAATTGGATACTTTTGTGAGCGCTCAGGAGATCTAGGCTTTGTTCAGGATACTGCCTATATTCTTGTAGTAGTTATAATGGGGAACATAACTATAACCACAAAAGTCATCTGAAAAAGTAATTCGTATACAAGATTTCAGACATGTTTCAGAGTGTTTCAACACTGAATATTTGTAACCAACTTTATTGATTTATGGTTCTCAAGAGGAGTATGATTAAAGCTCGTTACAGCACTCTTAGATCAGTGGGAGAGAGTTAGCTTACTGCTCCTGAGGTTGCAAGTTTAAATCTCTGTGAGCTATTCAACTTTTTTTTTCCTTTTTCATTTTAATGACATGAGTAAAAGGTTTTCTTCATTTTTTATGTATGTAACATTTATTTACTCTGTATTCACTCTTAGGTTGATCCGCATCAAAACAAACCCCAGGTGACCCGTGCACCGCTATAATGTATCCTTCTGCCATTCACACTAGAAATACTGTCACACTTTCAGACCTTGTGGCAAGTACAAGCGGCACGTAGTGCAAAAAGGAACAGAGTCCTTATTTCGACAACTGAAATGGTGACTAGCATATTCTGTTTAAAGGTGATAAGATTGATAGTTGCAACAAAATAAACGTTTGCACATATAATAATATGTAGTTAATCCTAAAATAAACGAATGAAAAATAAAGTAACAGGTATGTGATAACCTAATTTATTCGCTCTCTGGAAACGGCACTCTATTTACTGTTGGTGGCTCATTTTAAAAAAGGAATTGTGCACTGTTACGCGAATTGCATTCTTCTTAAAATCACTACATTCTTGCATCGCGTATTTCATATGCTTTCTTTTTTTTTCCGGGTGTAACTACTTTTCTCGTTTCAGATTTTTCTGCACAAGCGCTGTTTATACTTGTACTCGAAACATCGGTGAACTCAGAAGTTAATTTCACAATTTCTTTCGCGGAAAGTGTTGGATATTTCTCACATAACTTATAATAAAGATTCATCACTAGTAAGTGGTTTGCGCGGCTAATGCTTTACGTAATTTGACGAAAACACAAGAGCAAATTCACCGTCCTCCATGATACTAAACACAACTGCTGGTTTCTGGCTGTAAACAATATTCTGCGCCTACCCGGATGTCAGGTGACTCATACGAATTGCGTCATGGGACTTGTACTTTAGGTATTTGTATAGAATATTATACTATTTAAGGATAAATTCATTCTAAAATTCAGAGATTAGCATGGAACTACTTTCCTGGACGCATTGCTACCGTGTTGCACCACAGTGCACTGACCACGTGGGTTTGTTTTGCCACGGATCAACCTAAGAGTGAATACAGTTTAGTAGCCAGTCATACCAGTAGATGGCCATCATGACGTTAATTTATGGGTTGGGACGAGGTTTCATATTCAAGCCAATTTAATTTTATAACCACAAATTTCAGCGTTATTGTAATTAGATATGGAAGGAAGTGAAATGAAGTAGCTTAAGCAATATTATTTAACTATATTGCAGTAAAACGAGTTGTAAAAAATAAAAGATGACAATCCACTACGGAGAATCGAACTCAAGCTGCTTGTGTAGAAGTTAGCTTAACCAGTGCTCCATGTCAAGCACGGTATGAAGGTAGCCCAAATCAGTGCCTTATGGCTTGTATTATAGAGTTAACCAAAGCAGCACACAGAAGGCAACTGCGTGCTCACTCAAAAGGACTTTGAAAAAAATTTAATAGCTCAAGAGTCCAGCCGTTTTGTTTGATCAAGTGTGCATAATAACTTAATACAAAAATTGGAGCCTATAAAAACATGCAACCAAGTTTTCCTTCCTACAGTATTGTGATAAGGTGTTTTGTTTACGTAATAAATTACGTAAATTATTTTATCTGCCCTGCAATTGGGAGCCAACTTGCAGTAGTTGTTTTCTTCTACTGTTGAAGTTTTACTGTTGTTGTTGTTAGCTACACGCTTGGAAGCCAACTTGAAGATGATTTGCTGCTGTTGTTGCGTAATATATATATATTTACGCAAACTTGAAGAATTGTTATATGTAATAATAGTTGCTTTACGTAGTTTGTAACACACTTTGGGCGTAGGTTTGAATTTTTATGCTTACGTAATATTACTGTTTGAATTTGGCTCGGCTGCGTCAGTCTTACTTTAGAGTCATGTGTCTTAGATACAGCGTCGTATGACAATTATTGTAGACATCACAGAATTAAACTTTTTAATTAACTTCTTTCATTTAAAGTTCTTGCACATATTTATAAAGCACTATACCCCCGCCGCTATAACGTTGCACTTGACAGCTAGCGTTTAAGTTGGTATACTCGCGAAAAAACAGATAAAAAGCTTCAACCGTTTGACTTCCTAAGCCAATCACAAGGCAGCATTCCGGATGGTCGATAACAAAGCGGAACCGGATCTAGAATCGGCTCTGTTGCCGGATGTAACTATTCCCAACCATGTGCTTCAGTTTGTGAATCTCTAGCAGAGCGTCGAGTTGTTCTTTGCAAGCTACATATTGTTCATTGTTATTTGTTATTTAGATTTGTGGTTATTGTTTGATAGTTTTGTTATTGTTTGTTTATACATTTATTTATTTATATTTATCTATTTTATATATATTTCATTCATATTATTTATTTAAACAAAACTTAAGTGCGACAATGTTGGAAAAACGACGCCGATCGCCGAGTGATGATTCACGAAGTGAAAATCCTTTGCGCCGAGGTGTGCCACTTAATAGTCAGGCATTGGAACTATTATGGAGAACCCGGGAGTTCTTTGAACAGGAAAAGGAGTACGTGAAGCTTCACGGAAATCCCTCTATTCCTGCTGATAAAGCCGTACAACGAACTGCAGCAGCTCTTGGTTTAAGCACGAGAACTGTTGTTCACAAAGGAGTGAAACTACAAGAGAAAGAGGACAAAATTCCTGAACCATCTGGAACACAACAGGTATTTCTATCAACTCCAGGGAAGAAAAAAAAGAAGCCTCGTCCAGTCACAAATATTGGATGCTTTCCAATTAGACGCCATACGTAGACACATTTATGCCTATTATCATAGAAAGGAGTATCCGACCATACCAAAGCTGCTTATATCGCTTATTTTCAATTAACAATAATAATACGAAATAGTTATTATTCAGTGACGTTCGCTACTTACGTACACTTTCTGTATGCGGCTTAGACATGATAGAAATGAGAACAATCAGCTGTTGTTTACTAGCCACTCTGGCAACGTCGCAACCACGATGTAGCCAACCTTACGCGAAGCCACACGAACTTTCAAGTGCAACGTTATAGCGGCGGGGGTATACACTTGTTTGAAGAACTGTGAGAAACTTTTATACATTCACTTAGCGCATATATTTCTTTTTACTATTCACTCGTAGAGAACACATTTTTCCTTCTATACTCTACCAAGTCTCGCCAGCAACTGAGTAACCTCAACGGTCAAAACCATAAGCTTCGGTATTGCAAGTCTCTGATTGGCTATTTCTAGTCTAATAGAATTTCTGCATTTAACTTAAAACTTTTCTTTGCTGTTGATTGCCTAATTTAAAACTGTTACAGAATTTACGTCATCATCGCTCTAATCATGACCAGTACATTTCAAATTCTAAACGCATTGTTAGCAACTTAAAACTTATTATTCTCACAGTTCTTGCATTATTAGAGTATGTAATCGATTCACATAAAATTATTAAAATATGTTTGCAATAAAAATAAGCATTTGCAATGACTGTTACATACAATTTAAATAATTATTACATATATATTGTTTCAAGGTGGGCTGTTATTGAATTTACTTATTATAAAATACAATTGAAATTATTCAGATATTAAAATACTGCCTCAATTGTAAATATGAAGTGTAGAACTAAGTTTGAGCATACATGCTAAATATGGGGTTTAAACTATGTGTTACAGATACCATTTTATCCAGTTGTAAAGAAGGACTTGACATTTATACATCTTGGAAATGATTCAAGGATTGAGAACCTGGTTAATTTTGAAAAACTACGGATGATTGCCAAGGAAGTAAGAGCTCTTACAAACATGTGCTCTTCACCATATGACCTGCTTACTATGATGCAATTGGGTATGTAGCATTTTCTTCTGTATATAGCAACAAGGAAAATAAGTTAAATGTGCCCTTCCTTATGCTTACCTGACATGAGTGTGAATAACTTATAAGAAATAAAAATTCCAGCTCACTCACAAGCATAAAATTCTAATACAGTGGAATCTGTTAGTACGTTTTTGTAGGGACCCAAGGACATCATAGATGCGAAAACATGTTAACGAAAATACAAAATCTGCAATTTAAGAACTTGATTATGTAATAAAATGTAATAATTGCTACGTGTCCATGAGTTAAAATCGATTCGAGTCCAATTCAATACGTATTGAGATCAATTTGGATACACAAAGTCCGAGAATAAATAATTCAAGCTTTTATGTTGGTCAACTTGGATTTACATTGGCAAACCTGTTAAACATATCTTAAATTTGTTTTTCTGTATAATTTAAGCAGGTTTTGAGGTTGGTGAATGTTTTTGAGAAGAACAAATTGCAAATTATGGAAGCGATAAAAATGGCTTTTCTGTGTGTTTTATTACACACATGATAACAATTTCCGCTTATAAAAACAATGACAAGCGTGCATCATGTTAAGAGTACAGTAGAAGGCAACAAATTTCGTTCCGATCCTACTTTTCTGTTGTTTTAGAATTTTCCCTTCTTCAAAAGCAGTTTCAGTCAGTTTACATTTGTTAACAATTATGTTTTAAGGTTAATGGAGGGATGTTTAACTTCTGCGCTATATCCACACTCTCATATTTGGATTGCGCTCTACTTCTTCAAGGATTTTCAGTTTTTCACTATTGGTTATTTGTTGCATTTTATTTTTCTCCATTGCAAACGAAAAGTTAAAATACTTGTTTTTATTACAAGTACATGTTTCATGGGCTTATTGCTCCCATCCTCAGTTCCTTGTCGACTGCCTGCATCATTCGTCTTGGTTGTTGGCTTGATCTCTGGTGGCGGTTGGAAGAACTTCAAAAGTAGGTCTCCTGGAGGGATTTCAAAATTATAAATGCGGTTTCTGTTTTTCCAAATATAAATGTTTACCCAAATTGTGAGTTGTGTTTTCCCTGAATTGTTTTTTTAGTATTTTTGAGTTTCTGTTTATGGTGTGTTTATCTTTCCAAAAGTGCCAAGCTACTGCTGATTTATCTTCCTGTTTTTACTTTGTCTAATTGAAGTGTTCTTTTGCTCTTGTTTTTATTTTTACTTTCTCTACTACGTATAGTAAGTAGGGGAAGTATTGTATTCCACCCAAAAATTTGATACTGAGATTTCACCGGAAATATATGTTTTGAGACCCCTTAATCCAAAAAAAATCATTTTTGGAAACATTTCCATTTGTGTGTCTGTGAACAGCATAACACAGAAACGAACAGTCGGATAAACACCAAACTTGGTATTTAGGTTCACTATCTTCCAGAGATGCGACACGTAGGTTTTCAAGAAAATCCCCCCACCCCAGATTACCCTTTACTTGGAACATTTTTCGAAAATTTTAATTTTCTCAAAAATGGCTCTAACGCTTTTGATTAAACTTTCATATGTTTAAAATATTTTCATGACAAATGAAATGTATATCTCGAATTTTCTGGGAATGTCTCCAAAAGTATTCTTCATTGTGAACGATTTTTGCATAAGAGATAGACAACCATAAGAGATAGACAAAATTTTACTACACAAAAAATGTAGATAGCATTAAAATATACAATTTATGTCATTTACACTTTTTCGAGATATTGCTTGTTATTCCCTTAAATTTTCCAATACTTATACTTTTTCTCAAATTCGTTATTCATTTTTTTTATGTCCTGGACATACAAAGAGAATGGAATGCGCCACATAGCAACCACCTCTTAAAATATTTGACTATCGCTTAAAGCCTACCAATTCCCCTTGCATCTACAAGAAAATTAGCAATAAGATTAACATCTCGATATCTTGATTAATATGAAGCATATGAAGAATAAACGTTTGTAAAAATAGTTTGTACAAGAGTAGAGAAAGTCATGTAAGTGTAACATATCAGTTTTTAGTTTTTTTTAGTTTTCCCAATGTAGATTTTTTCGGTCGTTGCAGCTGATCTGGTATATTTCTGGTTTGCTTTCTTGTAAGATGTCATCTTTTAATTTTAGAGTTTAATAAGTTCTTGATGGTGTAATTGTCTTTTGGGGCCAAAGAAATGTGCTGTTTGAAGATTCTCTGGATTTTGTAGAAAGCTGTGGGTGGTATGTGTATTTTTTGAATATCTTCTTTTGTTTTTCAGTAGGGGTGAGTGTGGTAACTTCTTTTATTCTCTTTTTGCTGACGGCTCTGTTTATTTTCTTATGTATTGTTTTCTAAATTATAAAAAAATCCGTAAATGTATAAATCAATTTAATGCAACAATTGCAACAAAAGTTCTATGTTTTAACTCTGAGTTTTCAGTCATTTTAACTTCATGTTGCTGGGGAACCTACAAAAGCTTATTTTAGGAACAGTGTCACAATAAACAAACGATGGGAAATCACTTGATGCTCATGTGCAAGCTTTACCAACTCTATTGTTCCATGGAATTGTTCAGTTCAGCAAAGCCAAGCGGGGTCGCCCTACTGTGAAACTCTCAAAGCTTAAACTGTAAATCAGCCCTTAGACGCACAAGGTCCCTACTTCTAAGCCTTAAACTTTACTGTAACCAAGTCTCCCCCACAATCTAACTTAAATTGTTAACAGTTCTATATTTCTGAATTTTATTAATTATGTAAATTATTTGTTTATTATAGCTGGTCAACCTCCGTCAAATGCAATGGTTGTGTTGAATGAGCAGTTAACAGAAAGAAGTGGTCAACCAAACGTAGCAACCGTAAAGCGGCGGAAAAAGTCCACAGCACAGCCAAATCCTAAAAAAATGTTTGAGGAGGTAAGCATTTATTACCGCAAATAGTTATGGTTAAACTATAGGAATAAGCTTCGGAGGGAATGATTGCTGACATCATTTTTAAATTTAGGGCAGAGTCTGCTTAATAGTAGATAATAGATTCTAAACAGTTCATATGTGTTGCATAGTTTCAAGAATGTTGCCAATTAATTTGCAATTTCATCTTTCTCTCCCTCTCCCTCCCACATCAAAAGTTGCTGCTAATGCAAGTTCCTGGTTCTTAATGTAATCTAAGAAGTGCTTGGTAGCATTACCACCCAAGTTAGATACATTTAATTATATATTTTGTAGCAAAAATTATTTATTATATTTATTTATTTATTTATTTGTACTAGCAATCTTCCTTAGAATATGGCCCAAGCTGTTATCTTGCCATATTCTACCCATATTACTTTCTTTAATTAAAACATAAAAAAGTATAATAATGATAATAATAATAATAATATAATTACATAAGTTAACATCTCATGATGAAACTAATTCATATCTCTTTTTACTGTCCATTACCATTTCTTTTTTTACTTTGGACAGGTACTCTCCGACCTTTTTACCATCCTTGTTAAAAATCTTGCTTAGGGCTACTTTCCTGTCCAGTTTTAACTATTTCCCATTTATAGCTTCCTTTCTCCAATGCTGTGTACCTTTACAATAAAAAACGATATGTTCTAAATCTTCTCTTTCCCCACATATTGGACACTGGTTCTGTGGGAACCCATTTCTCATTCATATTAGTCTCCATACACCTGCTCATATCCAGGCTATACTTTCTCTTTATTTCTTATTTGAGTTATCCACATACTGTTCTTTAGCCCATACATTTTTTATTAATATATATGATTCCAAGGAACTTTTCTTCCCAATGTTGTTGTTCACCAATGGCACTGGGGATTAATTGATCTGCATCATTTTCCCTCTGGCTTCCCAATATAAAGTCTGTAAGTTATCACTTTTAAGGCCTTTGCATTTGGCAAGTGTTGTTTGTTCAGGATAACATCTTCTTCACAGCGAGTGCACTTGGGTGTAGGTAGGCATCGTATCTTATAGAGATGTTCTGCGAGGCAATTGTGGCCAGTTGCCATCCTAAATAAGGCCACTGCAGTCTTCCTTGGCATTTTTGTATATCAACTCTATCTTTAATATTCTTATAATCTTTATCCTTTAATTTATCTCCATCAAGTCTCTGCTGTCTTTTTAAATGTTGTTTCATGTTATTTAATTGTTTATTTATTTC
This sequence comes from Deroplatys truncata, assembly GCA_030765065.1. Taxonomy (NCBI): domain Eukaryota; kingdom Metazoa; phylum Arthropoda; class Insecta; order Mantodea; family Mantidae; genus Deroplatys; species Deroplatys truncata. The sequence goes on along the minus strand of CM060989.1, from coordinate 63,535,067 downwards.
TATTTGTCCTACAAGTTTTATTTGTTGTATTTCTTCCCAATGATACTAAATAAATTTTGTATCTCTATATCTTCAAACCTCCGCCTAGCTTCTTTCCAAAAACCCTTAACATTATATTCCCTCCTTCTCCAAATTTTTCCCAGACCACTATTTTCCAAATTAGTTTGTATACTATAACTCCACCCATTTTTCTTTAAGCTTCTTTCTTGAAATTCCAAACACTGCCTCAACAAGTTCTTCTCTTCTAGATTTAATAGTCTGTACCAATATTTAAGAGCTCTCTCCATTATTACCCCTTTTCTCCACACTCTCTGCATTTCAATTAAAGCAAATTCCTTAACTGTGGCATTAAAATGATTTATAGTGTAACTAATTTCATACCAGAAGCTCTTAAGTGGCCATATTTGTGGAACCATGTTTTTCATTTAGTATATATATGATTATATTATTAGTGTATATATGATAAAAGTTTTCAAGAAATATTTCCTTAATTTCTGGATGTTTTGCTGTTTTTTTTACCATTATTTGCTGCCCGTTCCTTGAGTTATCCATCTCTGGGGCTTGGAGAGCGGAGGTTTCCTTTATATTAAGATGTTATTACCACCTGTTCAATGAAAACAAAATTCCTGTCTTAAAATTAACACTAGTTTATTCTGTACCCAATAAAATCTATGGATTACTATGTAAACAAATTCTGAAGTTTAGCCAGAAATTAATTGGGTTTAATGGGAACAAAGGATACACTGTGGTGTAAACATTGACAGAATTAATGGTTCAGGAGAGTCAGAATTTTATGCAACTTTTTGAGCCACATTATAAGTCAACTAAAATATTAATTCAAGATTTAATGTGCAATTAGTCCATTATTCACAATAAATCCTCTTTCATTAAACTAATTGGATTAATCACCCTGGGCTCGTTTACTGTCATTGTTCAGAATTTATGGTTTGAGTAGATTACTGTAATTATGATACAAAAATGCACAAGAGAGGAATCCAAAAGCAATCATCAGGAGCTAGGAATAAATATACAAACAGAATACTTTGGTGGGTCAGCAAAAACTTAAAAATACTCAAGAAAAATGTAGTTAATTGCAATAAAGAGTATACCTACAGATATGACACATGGACTATCCTAAACATTATATAGTCCCTCTAGAAATTTTAAATAGATAAACTACCTCTACCTGAGAAAGTAGTATACGAGGTCTGTTCAAAAAAAATTCCGGAACTTTGTCCACAACATTTTTCTATGCTTAGCTTTTACTTATTGTACATGGTCTCCTTCAAAATACTCTCCTCCACCGTTGATACACTGCTCCCAATGCCATTACCACTTCCATAAGCAGTCTGGATTGCGCGAAGCGCCGTCTACGAATTTTCTTTTATCTCGTCTATCATTGCAAATCTTCGTTCTTTCAACAGGGGTTTTCAACTTTGGAAATAAAAAAAAGTCTGCAGGGGCCAGGTCTGGAGAGTATGGAGGATGAGGCAGCACAGTAATATCGTTTTTTGTGCAATAATCGCGCACCAACAGGGATGAATGTGCGGGTGCATTATTGTGATGCAAGAGCCATGAATTGTCTCGACACGTATCAGGCCATTTCCTTCTCATATTTTCTCGCAGATGTTGCAAAACATCCCGATAGTCAGTCTTCGATTGGCACGCACAATTTCGTTGACATTCCTGATATAAGCATCGTCGGTAGCTGTCGAAGGGCATCCTGAACGAGGGTCATCTTTAACTTCCGTCTAGCCATTTCTAAACCACGTGAACCAATCGTAAAACCGAGTACATCTTAAGAACTCATCACTGTAGGCTTCCTGCGTCATTTGGTGTGTCTCTGTAAAGGTTTTCTTGAGTTTCACACAGACGTGTTGCTCCTCTAACTCTGTCATCTCAAAATTTGCAAACTGTGCGACACTACGTTCTACTCAATACAGCACAACAATAACTAACATAGAGTAATGAAACTTCCTGCAGTTACACATTAAGCACAGGGTGTACAGGGATGTCAACTGCATTTCGCTCCAACACTCTATTGGTGCGAAATTATGAATGTTCCGGAATTTTTTGAACAGACCTCCTACATCAGGTTGTCGCAGTAATCTGTCTCGTGTTATCTTATTTGCTGGGTGCCTGTTATTGTTTTATTATTTTAAGATTTGGTTTCTTTGTCCTCCGGCTAGCTATTATTACTCAGTCAAGCAAGTGTGTCTGAGCAGGGCATGTAAACGGAAAGGAGTTGTTGCTAAAAGATAACACTGATAAAATAATTCGTTCCTACACTTTTATTGCCATCATACTTAATTAATAATTCACATATTTAATCTTTATACACGCCTGACTGAAACTGTGATATTTCCAAATGTAACTACAGTCACTTATTTGCCGCACACCAATTACTTCGCGTACTTCACATTTTGTAACTAACTGTGACGTGTACCTCACGAATGACTTTTCAAGACTGTGCGAAACTTGTTTATGGCTCTAGAATACATACTCCTTCACCTCGAAATGCCTAAACATTATAAAATAGCTGCTTTCCAAATCGCGCCAATATTAGCGTCTGTTTTGTCAGCCAATCATTACTACTAACATATATGCTCTAGGGAAGATATTCCCTACATTTCTAAAGAAAGGCACGCTACCCTGACGTCATTTGTTTGTCTCGTTTTAATGATAAACAACTCATCCCCTCGTTTTATTGTTACCCACTTCTATTGTCAGTTTCAGTGAGGCCATGTAAACTTGTTTCCTAACAATGCTTATGGCTAACAAACATCTAAAATCATTGTCATACAATAATATTAATTTACACTACAATCACTCTGGCATTCACAGTGTTGTGATATAAAATACTGCCTCAAGGTGTAATTTTCGTTTGAGATCTTAGTAGCAAAAATATTTCAGAGGAGAGTTAAGACTATTTTGATTTGCAAGAGCAATTTCCAGGTAGCTATGTGGACATTAAAAACCCCTTCCCTCCATTCCTGGTAGATTACTAACAATATTTTTTTGCTAAACTTCTGGGATTTTGTTATTAAAAGGTATAAACAGAAAGAAAAATCATTGGACAAGCAAGGAGTTCAAAGTAGGTTGAAAATACAGACAATTGATCTCTGAAACAAACTAGTTATAGATGTATAAAGGTCACTATCAACCCAAATTCTTGCCAGATTGTTACATTACACCATTATCTTTAATCTCCTTAAAAGAACTTTAAAAAATTCAAATTGTTTTCAGGCCCAAATGGTGAGAAGAGTGAAGGCTTACCTGAATAATATGCGCGTCATAACGAATGAAGAGCAGTTGCATCAACTGTCACTAAAGTGCGAGCCATCAGGAAGTGCGCCAAACTCAGTACCAGTGAGAAAACGCCACCCTTCCCCCACATTATCCACCACCAGCAGCACTAGTAGTGCAAGTGAGGGTAAGAAGGGGATAGGTGGCACCAAGTTTGGTGAGTTGGCATGCTATATTTGTGCTTTCATGTATGCCTATGAGGATTCTGTTAAAAGACTACTGTATGTATTGTTCAGACAGCATGTTTATTGCATGGTCCCATTTTGGTTCTACCAGTGGCCGTATTCATCTTGTTTGGCAAACAAAAGGTTTATTATGAGTCACAGTAGAAACACAGATGTCACTTACTTTTATTAACTTAACAGGTTTCCAGAGCCACCTTTTCCCATCTTCAGAAGTTGCCCAAATGGTTTGAGGTACTCTTGTTGTTCAGCTAGTTATTGTTGATAGTGGCAGCATCTTGTGTTGGTAAAACCTATTTCTAGGGTGGGCTTGGCGGTGGCAAACCGAAATTCAGTTGTGTGTTAATGTCTGTTTCATATAGCTTTGCCCCATATCTGTTAACGGTCACGTGAAGTCACCTCTCATTGGCTGCTATTGTAGAATAGGTTGTTGTGAGATACAAAATAGTTCTCTATTTAACATGATCATTTATCTTAATATATAACCATATGAATTAAATTATTATGTAACAAAGTTAATACATCTGGACTGCACGTAAATTCTTATGAGTAAATAGATAGAATCTTTCAGTTTGAATCTGCCTCTCAGGATGACAAAAGCATGTACGTCTATCATGACAGTGTGTTTATATCGCTACTATCGCCTTGGACTGCACATGGCTTGTTTGTTACCATTCGAAGGTGCATATTAGCCAACTGGTGAAAGGGAAAGGAAACACATTGCAGAAGAATACATGTCTGTGGGGAAGGTTATAAGAAACAGAGTTTAGATGATCTTTTCCCAAGTATTTAATTTTGATGCATATTTGTTTGGCTTTCTTGTTTGCTTGAATTTTTTTACCATGTACTTGGAACAAAATTGATAGTGCTTGCAAAATTTTAATGAGCTATGTCAAGATATTAACCTTTTTATTCATAATTAATCGCTTTTTGATGCAATAGGACCCTATGGTTTATCTGATCACTTCCAAATTTTTTTAATCTGAGCTTGGTATACAAACACAAAGACATTGTTGTGCAGGCATTTCGTTATTTTAACTTGTTCAAGAGAGAACAAATTTTTTTTTGAACTGTTGCTAAATTTTTAAACTTTGTGAGTTATGGAAAATAATAAATTTCAGTTAAATTTTTAAATATTTTTTTAACTGGTGCACAAGAATTTTTAAATTCATAATTCCTGAAGCACTTCTGAAAACTTCAAGCTAAACTATGGTCTAAGGTGTAGTCTGAATAGGGAAAAATGCTGAGAAAAATGGAATGTAAAGTTAGTGCAGTTCTTTATCTAAATGGTACAGAACCAATTAAATAATCATTTGTGACTTTAAAATTATTGATATTAAAAAATCAATTGTGTAACATGAAAGTACAAGTTACAAGAGTAATAAAAATACCAAACTGAAAATGTTCACATTTTTTATCAAATTTGCCTTAATAAAGTTGCATCAGTATAATGTGATTATCTGTCTTGCTTGGTTTTTCCTATGCAAGGGTCCATTCACATTGAAATGTAAGCGCAGCATAAGCGCAAGACTTTACATCCATGTTATTTAATGGAAGCATTCACATAGAGTCACGCAACGCAAGAGTTTCCAAACTCCAAACTTTATGCTTGCGTTGCGTGCATAGAGGAAGAATTCTGCATTTCTTTCTCTTTGCATTACCTGCTGTTCAACAGCAAACAATCGCGATGCGAGACTTTAGCCATCTAATGTACATGCGTATTAGGCTGTACCACACAAATTGTGGGTCACCATCTCTCAAGAGGTTATGGTAGTGTCCTTAATGAATCCTCTTTCATTTATTGGATGAACCCGGCATCTGTGCCTAGATTTCTTGGCTCAGGCGCAAAGAGATAATGAACATAGCATTAATATAGCTTGTGCAGCTGTATCATCAGATGTATAACTTGCTGCAGTTTCCGGAGATTATTGCGTACGCGGGAAGGAGGTATGAAATTTTAAGAAACTTAAGGAATCAGGTTTTTTTAATACGCAGAGTTGATTGCGTAGTATCCTGGGTTCTTAAATTGTGTAGAAGTTGTTGCTTTATCAAAAATATTGGGCCCTTCTTGGCGACCGCTTAGCTTTTGTGGAAATCTTGTCAGAAGATATTGCGAACGTAATGAAAAAAAATATGGCTAATGGAATGTCGCGAAGCAAGGAAAATGTACCTAAAGTGGATCCTTCGAGTTTAGACGCGCAGATCCTGCGGCTACGCCCTGTCGTCGCTCCATAGCTGCGACCCTTGCGGCTTAGGACCCATGATGTTACAATTTATGCAGCAGAATGCCAACGACAGCAACGCTAACATGATCCAAGTGCATGTGTTACATATTGATAGTGAAAGTTCTCACTACCCACATACGGAATAATGGCCGTTTCCATAGTACTTGCACAACTACTTTAAATGTTTTGAGTAGTTGTGATGTCACTAAACGCTACGGGCGGCTGTTGGACGTATGTATGATATTATTATTGTAATTTATTTTTGTGATCTATTTATTTATAAAATATTGAGTGAACTTTCTTATTTGGTATTGTTGGTTATATTATTCAATTTGAAACTTACAGTGCACTCGGAACATTTCCACAATTAGTTTAAGGATCTAGAAGCCTGTGCTAACTTCTTGCGTTATGCCTACAGCTGCACTGTGAATGGTGTTCCCTCATGCCTGCGCTTATGCTGCATTACGTTAGCGCTTACATTTCGTTGTGAATGAAGCCTAAATCCTGTTGCAGAATGAACAATTAGAGGCTAGGTTGAAAGAACTCGATGAGATGCCTCAAATATAAACAGAAGATCATTGAACACCAGTCTCGACTAATGAATTTTGATTTGCCACTCTGAAAATATACTTCACACCATGCACCAGTCAGGCAATTCTGATGCTGGGGAGCAGATGGTTCTTGAAACATGTAAAGTTAATAAAATTAAGTCATATTTATGTTTCCGCTGTAGACTCATCTTTAAAATTAATAATTTATTCTAGCTTCTTTGTTTAACAATTCCAAATTCTGTGCACACACTGGCAGTGGTAGTTTTCAAGAAGTACTATATCCTTCAGCTTGGGACTCAGTAAAGTAGTAACGCTTATGTTTTTCTTGTTATTTGCTGAATGACATTCTGCTTTAAAACTGAAATGAAAATAGAAGAATGGGAGCTAAGCATGTAACTAAAGATGCCTGCAAATCTTAATATTAGAATTAGCATTTATACATTTTAAAAAAATGCAGAATGCAAAAAAATTCATCTCCAGCCAATAGTAGGAAATCCCCATACATCTTAAAATAAAGAGAGTTGGAGGTTGTTACACTACATCACTAAAAGGTTCTTACTTTGAACGCGTTTCGAGAGAATGGTTTGCTCCCATCGTCAGCATGTTTCCACTCAATCCCCATACACTTTACCTATGCAAATAAAACTTCAGTAAATGTAACAAAGGCATCCAAAAGTATATATAGCGTTGTATTTTTGTTTTATTTTCCATATCACCTTTAAATTAAATTTACTATGTAATTTCCCAACTATCATTCATTGTATTTTTCCATAGAGCACTTTTATGAACTAACAGATAGCTTAGCTTGGTGTTAATGAGGTTTCCATTTATCATGTTCGTTTCAACAAGCATGATATGGTTGCAAATGTGCCTCTCTGATTACATTTTGCTCCCTAGGGCATTCTACGTTAGCATTTTTATTTTTTAATTTAAAGTTGGATTTTAGTGAAATGCATTCATGATTTGGGGAGCCCTATAGAATTATTACTAAAGGTTGTATTTAAATTCTGATGTGTTGCATTCACGTAACTTTCTCTACCCTCTATCGTTTATTAGTGGGCATGTAAATTCTTTTTCAAAAATTTAATTTTCTATCATTTTAATCGAGATAAACCTTTCCAGAAATAGCTGTGTTATAGATTTTGTTAGGGTACAAACTGGACGCTGTTTGCTGGCCTTTAAATTCCATGCTGTTTCCATGCAATCATGAGAAACACCTGAAAATCAATGGGACTTTAAAAGAATGAAAACGTGGTGAATAAATCAAAGCATTAGTTAAGGATATCTCTGAAATGCCCAATGCCACAAAAAAAAGTTATTTGAAATAAATTGTGTGGTTTAGAAAAATATCTTAAGTTTCTGTGTAGTACATTTTCATCTATCACTTAATGTTTACCAGTTATACAAGATTACAGTGAATTTCTTCCAAATGTAGAGGATTTCACAGGCTATCCCCAGAAAATTCAAGATATGCATTTTATTTATCTTTAATATATGGCATTTTAATCAAAATCATTCAAATAACTTTTAGAAAGTCTTCATGTTGCATTTTTGGAAGGTACTGAACCTAAATATAATTTTTTTTTAAAAATGCTTTTTCTGGATTCAAGGGACCTCAAAACATACACTGTATTTACACGAATCTAATGCACACCCCATATTTGAAACTTAAAATTATGAAAAAAAGGGTTTGTATCAAATGTAAAGCGCATCAATGACAAAAAATAGGTGATAGCTATTTTATTTAAATTTATTTAATACAACAATGGATTTATCGTTCAATATAAACTATCAGATTATAGAATTGAAAGTGCCCTATTGTTAGGTGACATTGTTATAGAACAAAATTATTTATTTTAATATTATAATAATAATAACAACAAAATTAATGTTATGAGCTGTTTTTCACACCCTATTGTTTTGATGATAACTTCCTTTGTCCCCTTTTCAGTAATAGTGTAGTCCCACGGCATATCAAACCAAATTGGCATCTCATCAGCATTGCCTATTTGCCCCATTGAAAATTTTTTTCTTCCGAAGTGAAATGACATATCACTGAAACGTTTGTAGTTTGTTCTCAAAATCTGCAGGAAGCTTCTGGCACATTGTTGTACAGCATTTTAGAAAGAAACCCGTCCACTGCATGAAACGATTTGCCCATTCACAGCTAGCTTTAAACACTTGTTTCAGAATACCAAGAACTTTAGACTCTTCTTTAGCTTTCTTTTGTATAGCGTCACTAGTCTCAGGTTGCCCATTCTTGCTCCTTTCACGCACAAATTCCAACACATTTTATCTTCAACTGCAGGATGTCTTCCTTTGTGAGGACCCATATTTTTGGAAAATGCCCGCGTGTGTGTCTGTCTGTGAACAGCATAACTCAGAAACGAACAATCGAATAAACACCAAACTTGGTATTTAGGTTCAGTATCTTCCAGAGATGCGACACAAGGGTTTTCCAGAAAATCCCCCCCACCCCAGATTAACCTTTACATGGAACATTTTTCGAAAATGTTAATTAACAATTTTGATTAAAATATCATATATTTAAGATACTTTCATGACAAATAAAATGTATATCTTGAATTTTCTGGGAATGTCTCCAAAAGTATTCTTCATTGTGAACGACGTTTGCATAACTGGTAAACTATAAGATATAGACAAAATTTTACTACACAAAAAATGTAGATATACTTTTTCTCAAATGGGCAGCTCTTAAAATATTTGACTATCGCTTCAAGCCTACCAATTCCCCTTGCATCTATAAGAAAATTAGCAAAAAGATTAACATCTCGATATCTCAATTAACATGAAGCACATAGAGAATAAGCGTTCGTAAAAATAGTTTGTACAAGAGTAGAGAAAGTCATGTGAGTGTAACACATCAGATTTTTTCAGCATAAAGGATTACTTTACGCTTTAAAGAAGCATCATAAGACGTTATTCTCTGTTTGCCCTTGCCCTTCATATCGTAATTCAATAATAGGCCAATGATAAATGAGCGACTAGCTTGTCGCAAGTTTCCGGGTGCATGTTAACTCCAGTAATCCATAGTGTCGTAATAAACGAAAAATTTTAATGAAGTTACTGGTGTTCTACGGAATGGATTTGCACTCAAATCTAATGTGCACCACGATTTTGAATGCCACATTTAGACAAAAAAGGTGCATATTAGATTCGCGTAAATATGGTATTTCTGTTACAATCTGGTATAAAATTTGTGGGTGGAATGTAATATCTTCTCGTACATGGTAGAGAAAGTGAAAATGCCACAGAAATTAATTCTGTTATGTCAAGTGAACATTGAATTGAGATAAGGGATAAAACTTGAGTTTTCCTATCTCAAATAATTAACTTGTGAAACTTGGCTCTCATTATGGCAGTTTGTGTTTATTAAGGTACATCAATTTAAAGTAAAGATAGTTGAAGGTTGTTACACTACATCACTAAAATGCTCTTACTTGAACGCGTTTCGGGAGACGGTTTGCTCCCATCGTCAGCATGTCCTCAACTGATTTTGCCGGTCATTGTCTGGGGAATGTGTTGATGTTTTACATTATGATTAAATTTTACGTATTTTCTAACGCAGTTTCACTTAACTTTTTGTTTTAGGCAAAGATTTAGAAATCTTATATATGCAGCCGTGTTTTTCTTTTTGATTTCTAGTTTTAAGTATAATTTTATGTTCTGTTTTATTCCAAAGTTTTCGTTGAAATTGTGTAAATCTGTGCTTACCTCCATATTCTTTGGTTATTATGTGCGGCAATATCAGTGTTTATTCTTTGCTTATTAGACTTGTAAGTCCAAATTATTGACTAATTTTGAAGATTTAGAACCTAAATTCACATTCCCCAGACAATGACCGGCAAAATCAGTTGAGGATATGCTGACGATGGGAGCAAACCGTCTCCCGAAACGCGTTTAAGTAAGAACATTTTAGTGATGTAGTGTAACGATCTTCAACTCTCTTTACTTCAAATTATGACACATCACTGTTACTAGCTTCTAAATCTTCAAAATTAGTCAAGGTACATCAAGTAAAGAGAAGCACTGGAAGATAGCTTTATATGTACATTACAGGGGCAGCTTCACCACAAGCAGTGCGAAAGATAATGGCATTAAGCGAGTCTACTAAAACAAGGCCTCATCAGCCAAGACACCCACCTCAGCCTACACTGCCAATACCAGTTCTCGCTCACACAGGGGCACTTTCACCCTCCCCATCCCCAGGTTCGCATCGTCGAGTTGGCAGTGGGGCTGTGCCCTCTAGAGAGCATCCTGTTGGAGCTGGTGGCAGAGCACTCCACGAGCGTTCCCATTCCGACACGCCAACACTTCCCTTACCATCAGTTGACCTGAATGCGGAGAGTAGCAGTGTTACGTCACTGAGCAACCTACCTCTTCGCAAGACTGCAAACTCAGGTATGTGGCTACGCTACTTGGTTTTCACATTGTAAAGGTGTGTTACCACTGGCGACTTGGTATGAGACATTTGTTTGAAACATGTTCCTTAGAATACCAATAATATAGAGGGGGAAAACATGTAGTGTAGTTGTAAGAATTTATATTGGGGACACACTCACACACATATCCCCGCCATTTAAACATTGCACTTGAATGCTAGCGATTAAGTTGGTATATATTGAAGAAAGAGTGAGCCGACATAAGATACTCTTTGCTCCACTTACTACATATATGCAGGACATGTTTCGTGAGGCATTCCCCACATCTTCATCTGCTATGCATCGACTGACTTCGGAGTAGGATTCCGCTTCTCTGGTGCCATCTGTTGACTGATTGATGAACTTTAGTGAAGAGATCTCTTCCCGGAGGTATTTCAAAGTTCGTCAGTTGCTCTTGGAACTTTTTGATGTATATTTTCTCCCACAAGTTTAATTCTAGCAGTTTCTTGACATACAGGGCTAATCAACAAAGACTGACACTGATTTTTTTCCTGTAGCTTCCGTGATAGTTTCGTATCTGTAACATAAATATTTGAAAAGAGCGGGTTTTTATGTATAATGTTGGTAGGCGGCAGCACTCTCGTATTGGTAGGTTGGTAGTAATGCTCTATTTTGTAAACCCTACGTATATTTTGCATACCAGACAATGGAGGTGACGCGAGAGGAGCAGTACAGCGCAGTCAAATTCTGTTTTCGTTTAAACCATACAGCCACTGAAACTTATGAAAAACTGAAGCAAGCGTACAGTGAATATGCACTACCTCGTGCAACAGTGTTTAGGTGGTTCAAGGACTTCAAAGAAGGCCGACTTGTCAGTGTTAAGCAAGGTGGGCCTGGTGTTTCGGCTTCTGCTGTGACTGAAGTCAACATCAACACAGCTGCTGTGATTGTCCAAGAGGATCGGCGTATAACATTACGTAACCTCAGTGAAGTGTTGAGAATTTCATGACAGTGTGTTTACAATTATGCACGACCATCTCCATATGACCCAAGTTTGTGCTCGTTGGGTGCCACATCTGTTGACTCCCGAACAAAAGGTTGTGCGAATGGAGACAAGCCGTGAGGTGCTGCGTCTCTTTGCTGATGGAGGGGATGCATTTTTTAAACAATTATCACTGGTGATGAGTCATGGCTGCATCATTATGATCCTGAAGGAAAACAAGCCAGCACAGTGTGGAAATCGCCAGGTTCTCCAACACCAAAAAAAGGCAAAAGTTGTTCCATCTGCAGGGAAAGTAATGGTGATTACATTTTTTTGACTGTAATGGAATGATTACCAGCATGCAGTTCCCCCTCACACTACTGTTACAGCAGCATACTACACTGAGGAAGCACATTGCAAAGAAACAACCAGAGCTTTCTCGGACTGGGTGGCGATTTCATCATGACAATGCACGGCCTCACGTCGCAAATCAAGTCATGCAGTTTCTGACTCAATTCAACATTACCTGTGTACCACATCCACCTTATAGCCCCGATCTTGCACCCTGTGACTTTTTTTATTCCCATCACTAAAGGCAAAGCTTAGGGGTGTTCGATTTGAGAACTCTGAAGCAGTGCTCAAGAAAAGTGAGGCGATTCTCAAGGACCTGACAAAGAATGGTCTGCAGCACGTGTTCAAGGACTGGCAGAGACGCTATAAAAAGTGCATTGAAGTAGGAGGGGACTACTTTGAAAAAGATCATGTAAACATTGAATTGGAGTAATAAACATCTGTGAAAAAAAAGTCAGTCTCAGTCTTTGTTGATCAGCCCTCGTAGTTTAGTAATTTTGCTTCCTTTTCTACTGTGTGGTTCTCTTTCCAAAAATGGTTTGCTACAGCAGACCTTTCCAACTGTTTATATCTGATCACACAGTAGAAAAGGAAGCAAAATTACTAAAGTACGTCAAGAAACCGCTAGAATTAAGCTTGTAGGAGAAAATATACGTCAAAAAGTTCCAAAAGCATCTGATGAACTTTGAAATACCACCAGGAAAAGATCTCATTACTAAGTTCATCAATCGGTCAACAGATGGCACCAGAGAACCGGAATCCTACTCCGAAGTCAGTCGACGCATAGCAGCAGAAGATGTGGGGAATGCCTCACGAAACATGTCCTGCATGTAATATGTAGTAAGTGGAGCAGAGTATCTTAAGTCGGCTCACTCTTTCTTCAATATATTTGAATGCTTCACTGTGTGTAAGTTCCAATTTTTCAAGAAACTGGTATACTCGCAAAAAAAACAGATGAAAAGCTTTAACCGTTAGACTTCCTAAACCAATCACAAGGTAGCATTTCAGGTGGTCTATGACAAAGCGGAACTGGAAGCGATTCTGTTGCCGGATGTAGCTATTTCCAACCACAGGTTTCAGTTTGTGAATTTGTAGCACGTGCATTGAGTTTTTCTTTGCAAGCTAATATTATTCATTGTTATTTATATTGGTGGTTATTTTTTGTGTTCGTTTACACATATATATTTCATTCATATTATTTATAAAAGGTTTGAAGTGCGAATGTCTGAAAAACGACGCTGAGATATGCCACTTAATAGTCAGGCTTTGGAACTGTTAAGAAGGACCCGGGAATTATTTGAACAGGAGTATGTGAAGGTTTATGGGCATCCCTCTATTCTTGCTGATAAAGCTGTACAACGAACTGCAGCAACTCTTGAATTATCATGAGAAATGTTGTTTACAAGGGAATGAAACCCCAAGAGAAAAAGGACGAAATCCCTGAACCATCTGGAACGCAGCATGAGTGAAAATAACTTTATCGCAGCTTATAATTTGTTTTATTTCTCCTCATTGTATTAGGCATGTTTGCATTATTTTGTTTCTTATTGTAAATTATTTATTCTAGATACGTTGCAATGTTTATGCTGAGCTATTTTCAGTTAACATTAATAATAATAATATGAAATAGTTATTACTGATTGATGTTCGCTCTTACATACACTTTTTGTATGCGGCTTAGACACGATAGAACGGAGAACAATCAGCTGTTGTTGTTTACTAACTACTCTGGCAATGTCGCAACCACAATATAGCCAACTGTCAAGTGCAAAGATTCAATAGCGGGGGTATAATAATATCACTAATTACTGATATTTACCTCAAACATATTTCAGAGACATCTTGTCTCCATTATGAGCTAAGAGCAACTAATGAATTTTTTGGCTTCTCTGTAGGTATCGCTTGTGGCTTGATGTATTTAGTGATGAGATCCTGTGTGTCTGAAAAATTCTCTATAAAGGATCTCCCTTGGATTGGATCCAAGGGAACATAAACATGCTATATTCTACAGTTTGGACTACAGATTGGAAAACATACCGTTGAATGACAAGGAAGAGCTGGAATATATCATTGAAGTAGTGGACAAGAACGGTTTTTCAAGAGATTTAATATAGAGCAAAATTTAAAAATTCAACGACCTAAAGAAACTAAAAGCTATGACATAGAAAATCACAGAAACTAAAACCTCAAAGAAGTTCACTTACCATTCTCATCAAGAATTTACCGTGGTAAAATATCGACTTTACTGCGGTGAACGGTCATTTCTGGTGCATCGACGCTGGTAAAAGTTTTTCAAGGATTTTACTGCGGTTAAATCTGACTGGCCATAAACAGCCGGTTTTCGCAGATTATTTCCAACTTTACTTGTGCTGAAACATTAAAATGGTGGAACAGTATAGGTTAGAATTTCCAACAAATACAAACATTTTGCGACGGGTGCCTTAAATATCCTGACCCAAGACGTAACGAAAATCCACACAATCACGGTGTTGCATATCATAATTATATCAGTTGAAGTATAGTTCTAAGAACAAGGCAGAAATAAGTGGAGTAATGAATGGATTTAGTGTAATTAGTACTTTTTCAAGAATATTGTATACTTTAATTGCACAGCTATAGGGATCCGGTAACCTGAAGAGCTAAGTGCTGAAGTCACAAATTTGAAGTCTTCACCATGGTGTCAGGGTAACGTGTATGCCTCCTATTTTAGAGGTTCCGGGTTCAAATCTTGTTTGGGAATAATATATTTTTTCTTTCTATTTTCTGCCTATCTTTCAGTAAGTGAATATCGACTAAGCTAACTGGAATTTAATCTGTGTGGAAAGAAAGAAAAAAAAAAGTCTGTAAAGTTCAGCACATTTTTCTAATCAGTTGTAAGACCAACTCCCATGCAGAAGCTATTGCTTCTATCTCTGTGCTTTCTATCTTTTCTTAAGAATTGCACGTTAAATTTAATAACTGAATAGAGGAACTTGGGTCTGCTTTTGCTTTCCGCCATTGTGCGCTGAATTACATGCATGCACGTCAACAAAGAGGTAGAACAAGTGAAAAACAGACGATATGATGTACATCCGGGTGTGTTCAGTAGAGTTTACCTGCAATGAACGGTGCACTCAACCAAGGTGAACGCCTGCCAGGTAACCACGGTCACCTAAACTGCAGTGAACGTTGGTGCACCGCTATGTGATGATTACCCCGGCCAAGGGTTGGTTTAACAAGGATGGTGCACATGGCCATTGGTCATTCAACAAATTTCAAAAATGTTCAAACTTTGGAATATAAAATTAGCACTGATTAATAAATATAGTCTAAATAACATACTGAAAACCAATACCAAAGTTAAAATTCCAAAGAATAAGATGCCAGGTATGAGATCTACCAAATTAATTGTAAAGATTGCCAGTTAATGAATATAGGTAAAGTAAAAAGGAACATTGGTTTAGGCTTAAAGAGCACCTAAAACATATTAAATAGAAGAAAGAGAAAAATCTGGACAAAAATTCACAATATAAAATTAATAAACGTGGTCCAAAAGCCAATAGACTTAGCCATATGGGAAAAACTCTGGATACAAAAAAGTAATTATCATTTTAAAAATTTCAGTTTTCAACAAACAAGAATCTCTTCACAAAATACAGGGCAAATCACAAAGCCTTGCCCCTATTTTTTTAGCCAAATTACGGCTGTAAATGCAAAGTCAACATATCCATTCCTAGCAGTGGACCTTTCTTGGACTGGCCTTATCTGCCGCTAGCTCCGTGGCATGGTGTTACTGTCAGTTGTTGAAAATGGCGGTTGTGCTTCATATGTCCACACTGCAAGAGCAACAAAGTGTGATTCGTTTTGTATAGAGCAAGGGACGAATGCCAGTCGTGATCCACAGGAAACTGCAACCCACATATGGGGGAAGCTGTCTCGCTTTGAGAAGTGTGAGGTGATAGTGTTGTAAGTTCATAAAAGGCTGTGAAATCTTGCATGACAATGAGCACTCGGGTAGGTTGCGTTCAACGCTGACTGATGACATTTTCCGCATGGATGAAATGGCGAAAATGGATTGGCATGTGCACCTGGGAGCTTTGCTTTTTGTATGGAGTGTTTACAACATCGTTCATGGATCCTTAGGGTACCAGAAGATGTTTCTTGATGTGGACAATGTGATTCTCCTCCACGACAATGCAAGGCTATATGTGGCAATCAGAACCACCTACAAGCTCTGGGCATTTCAGTGGGAGAATCTAGATCACCTGCCATACAGTACAGACACCCCTAGTGATTACCACATTTTTGGACCACTGAAGAAGTTCCTGGCAGGACCGATTCACATGCAATGCTACCACAAGGGCATTTCAAATTTAGTGTTGCGATGGGACAAATGTGTGAACCAGTGTGGGGCTATGTGGAAAAACATGTAGAATAGTATGCATGTTTGTACAGTGGAATCTCGTTAGCACGTTCCTCATTAACACGTTTTCCCATGTATTACGTTCAATTATAAAAGTCCCGGTACCAAATCACCAAATGTAATAAATAACGTTTGCTTAGTGCGTTTTCCCGGTCCCGCTTACTACGTTTGAAGTTTGACGTCCTCATTCACTGTTTTGGCCAATCCTTGATCGGTCCAGTGGGAGGGCGCTTAACACATTCAAAGTTTGACGTCCTCATTGGTCAATCCTCGGTCATGGGGTGGATACCGGCAGCCAATCACATGCATGTATGTAAATATTTGTGTGACATGATTTGTGTGGGCGGGATAGAGAATGCATTACCTTGGCATGGTAAACGCCAACGATAGTTTCTGCTGTTGAGTGTTGACCAAACATATGTAGATTGTATTTTAACTTTTCATTTGCAATGAAAAAAAGAAAGTGTAATAAATAACCAATAGTGAAAAACTGAAAATCCTTGAAATAGATCACAATCTAAATACGAAACATGTGGATAGAGTGCGGAAGTTAAACATTCCTCCGTCAACCTTAAACGCAATTGTTAGCAAACCTAAATTGATTAAAACTGCTTTCAAAGAAGGGAAAAATGCAAAAATAAAACTTTCCTCTTGGAAAATAGGATCAGAACGAAATTTGTTGCATGGAAACACTTACCGTATTCAAATCGTATTGAATACGCCAAAGATACATTGGCCTATTGTACTCGTAACATGATGCACACACATAATTTTTTTTTTTCTTTTTTAGCGGAAATTGTTATCACATGTGTAATAAAACGCACAGCAAAGCAACTCTTGTCGCTTCCATAATTCGCCATTTATTTTCTCAAAATATTCATAACCTCAAAAATCCAAGTTGACCAACATAAAAGATTGAATTATTTATTCTCAGGCTTTGTGTATCCAAATCCATTTGAACACATATTGAATTCAACACGGATTGTACTCAAAATCAATTTCAATTATCCATGGAGACGTAGTAATTATTAGATTTTATTACATAACTATGTTCTTAAATTGCATATTTTGCATTTTCGTTAACACGTTTTCCCGCCTATGACCTCCAAATCCTTAGGTCCCTGCAAAAACGTGCTAACGAGATTCTACTGTAATTACCTGTATGTACCTTATTTTGGCTAATAAAAATAGCAGCAAAGACTTTCTGATTCGCCCTTGTACATCAAGCCACAAGTGACACCTATAGGGAAGCCAAAATATTCATTAGTGGCTCTTTGACATTAAAAACAAGATGTCTCCAAAATGTGTTCGAGGTAAATCTCGATAATTAGTGAAGTTATTAGAGTGTGTGTGCCACAATATAAATTCTTGCACTGTTCCATATACTTGTCTGTTACTTTGTATACTTACTTATCTGCAACTGTATATAACTTGTTCCTTATGCATGTATAGAAACTGTATGATACACTGGTCTGGAACTGTTTGCAGCCTATCCAAAACGCCTTAAGAGAATAACTTATGTTGGAATTAGTAGACAACTTTTTTAAATGCTTTTTTTCTCCAATTCTATTTATAGATGAATTTTTGGGTACATCTTGCCTGTCATCAGTTTTGTGGTTGACTGGTGTTCCGGTGGATGGTTTGGTCCTACTTAGCATCGTGCTGCCCTTTGTTTTTTTGGTTAATCGGTTTAGCCAGATTAATGTAACACAGAATGTACCATAGTCCACAGCCTCATTTACAGATTGGTTCTTATCCCTCCAACACCAATAGAATACAAGCACATTATGTTGCTGAACTGAACAGTTCCAATGCCAACTTTATTGACATTGGTTGGTAATTACTAAAAGTAGGAGAGTCTGAAAGAAATCACACTTTGGAGAAATTGGAAAAACCAAAATTTAATTATAGTAAATTTTCCTTTCATCCAAAATTTTTTCAGAAATTTAAGAAGACTTCAATATAAAATTCGTAGCATCAGGAACATATTAAACCATCCACTCAAGAATAGCATGCCAAAAACCAAATTATCGGATATCTGTCAAATGTATTGCCAAGATTGTGAAAAACTATACATTGGAAAAACCATAAGAAGTTTGGAGATTAGGATGAAAGAAAATTTAAGAAACATCAAATTCAAGTACGAGGGTGGTCTGAAAAGTTTCCGACCTCAACATGAAGATGGCAGCACTTGTAAATAAAAGCTAGTGAATTTTGTTGTTCATCTGTTGATAGTTACTCACCAAAGTTTCAGCCATTTTGTTATGTAACAGTCGTTTGAGTGAGGTGATGTGAGTATTTTTATGAAAATGGACAAAATCGAGTATCGAGCTATTAAATATTTGTTTTTGAAAGGCAATATGTCTACTCAAATCAAAGATGAGTTGGATTCTGTGTATGGGGGACTCTGCACCATCATTACCACAGTGAAATTTTGGGCAGCTGAATTTAAATGTGGCCGTAAGAGCTTGGGAGACGAACGTTCGGGACATCCAAAAATTGCAACTACCGACAAAAACATCGCCAAAGTTCACCAAATGGTGCTAGACAACCGCCGAATTAAAGTGAGAGAGATAGCAGAGGCTATGAACATGTCAAAAGAACGTGTTTGTCACATATTAAATCAACATTTAGACATGAGAAAGCTGTCTGCGCATTGCGTACCGCGTTTGCACACGTTTGACCAAAAACGTGTTCAAATGAACATTTCCAATGCTCTGTTGGCGCAGTTTAGGCGCAATAAATCCGAGTTTTGGCACCGAATAATTACTGTAGATGAAACTTGGATACACCATTATACGCCCGAAACAAAAATACAGCCCAAACAGTGGACTGCAAAGAGGGAACTGGCTCCAAAAAAAGCAAAAACTGTTTTTTCGGCTGGGAAAGTGATGGCGACGGTTTTTTGGGATATTTATGGAGTTATTTTAATTGATTATCTTCAAAAAGGAAACACCATTACAGGAGCACACTACGCATCATTACTTGACAAGCTGAAGGCAGAACTTGCGGAAAAACGGTCACATTTGCAGAAAAAGAAAATCCTGTTTCACCAAGACAACGCACCGTCTCACACCTCAGCGGTTGCAATGGCGAAAATCCACGAATTATGGTTTGAACTGCTTGACCATCTGCCTTACTCACCAGATCTAGCCCCAAGCGACTTCTTTTTGTTCCCTCATCTGAAAATTGTGCTCAGAGGGCAGAGATTTTCGTCAAATGAAGAGGCAGTCACCTTCGTGAACAATTATTTTGCAGAGAAAAACGCTGAGTACTATTTGGATGGGTTACAGAGATGGGAGCATTGCTGGGAGAAGTGTGTAGAGTTACAAGGAGACTATGTTGAAAAATAAAAAAAAAAAAAATTCTGAAAAAATGTCTTGTATCTTTATTAGGTTGGAAACTTTTCAGATCACCCTTGTATACCAATCTAAGCAGTTGTGAAGACTCTACTGTGCTTGGACAATGTGGGCGGTAATGAAAAAGGCTTGCATTTGAAAATTCTAACAAGTGAAAATCTAAAAGTGAACATGAAACCAAGAAACACAAACATTGTAGTGGCATCAAGCAAGGTTTCAAAGGTAGGAACAATATGTTGTCGTACATTCTGCAAAGAACATCGAACAAATATCTGTAACAAAGTCTGCTATAGCTCATCACTTTGCGTTGTTGAGTCACAACACAAAATAGAAAATAAAATTAGTGAAACACCCAAAGTAGCCATTAGAACTAAGTGCTTGGGAAAACTATTTTCATCAAGAAAAGGATATGAATTTCAAAATCCCCACCATTGATGAACATCATCCAATTAACCATAAGAACAGAGCAGTACAGGTTGATTTTTTTTTTTTTTTTTTTTGGTGTGACATGCCAGAAAAACAGGAGGAGAATGGCTGGCAGTATTCCCCTTGTTTGGAATAACGCTCACTCATAACACATGGTGATGTCACCTTATCCCACTTGTACGTGCCTGCTGTTCTGTTGCTACTGACCCAACGCCCCTCCCAGAAGATAAGTGGACTTGTTCAGTTACTGCGCATACAGATAAGCTTGTCATGATGAAAAAATCTACCTGTACAATACCAACTAGAACCAAACCATCCACAGGAATGGCAGTAGACCACAAACCGATGATGAGGAAGATGTTCCCAGAAACTTCTCTTTTACAAAGAAAAGACGTAAGTGCATAAAAAAAGTTGTTTTTTATTCTAGCATAAGTTATGTCTCTCCGCTGTATAAATCACTTCTTATTTATTTACGTTGTTAAAAGATGTTTCTTGGAACATTCGAGTTCATTTGTAGCTCCTCTATAGTTTATTAGTGGGTATACAAATTATTCTTATGAAAGTGTATTTTCCTATCTGCATACTTTATTTTAATCGAGATGAAACTTTCCAGAAATAGCTGAATTACACATTTTGTTATAGATACAAAGGGAATAGTGAAGAGTCACATGTTTAGGAACTGGTCGCTATATACTGGCCTTAAATTCCATACTCTTTCCGTGACATCGCAAAAAACAACTGAAAATCAGCAAGATTTTAAAAGAATGGAACATTCGAACCCTAATAACTGATATCTCAGAAATGGCATAAAAGAAGTTACTTGAAATAAATTGTGTGCTTTAAAGAGATCTACATGTTAGTCTAGTACATTTTTGTTTATCGCTTAACATGTAGCAGTTTCACAAGATTATACAAAATTTCTTCAAAATGAAGAAAATTCAAGATATACATTTTGTCATGTAACTATTTGTAATATATGTTATTTTAATCATAATTGTAAAGCCCCTTGTACACGATCAACTTTTTTTTTCAATTCAAGAGTTTAAAAGACAAATTGTCAAACATTTTTCAATATGTGACAAGATTGGACAAGTTGTCTTTTTTCAAACTGAAACCCTTCAGAACACATTAATAAATAATTTATCACACGCAAAGCAATTTACTATTTGTGTCACAGTATAACAATTCGCAATGAAATATTGTTCTTTACTAATATTATGTAGCACTTTCACGTATTATATCCAATGAAATCACATTACGAGTGTGGAATACAATGAAAATAACACCAACTGATAGGTTAACCACACTGTATAACATTGCATTAATGTATACTTAGTTCGGAAATCTGCCTGACAATTATTTCTTCATAATCGACTTCATCTGATTCATGGTAATCCACAGAGCTCTCGATCTACAGACATGGCCAGCTTATGTATACCTAATCAGTTCGCATACGACATACCTTGACTGGGTAGCCATTTTTGTTTACTTTTCACTTTCAGCCATGTTGCAGATTTCGTGACGCACTGTGAATACTCACATTTCATTGGCCAAAGCCATCAAATCATTGTGAAGTCTTTGACCGTTTATAACGTGTCCTTATTTGCTTTCAAGGACTTTAAAGGTATTGGAAGCAACTTGATAAGAAAAGTTGTGACAACTCTTGAAAGGTCTTGTAAAGTATTGAATTTGACAAAAATTTGATCGTGTACAAGGGGCTTTAGATCCATTTTTTAGAAAATAAAACATTTTTGAATTTTTCATGTAGAGGGTAGTTTGGAATGGGGGGATTTTCTTGAAAATCTTCTTGTCTCATCTTGGAAGGTACTGGACCTTAATACCAAGTAGGTATTTATCTGACTTTTAGTTTTTTAATTATGCTGTTCACACACGCATACATAGACCTTTTTCTAAAAATGCTGGTTTTGCTTTGTATTGTTCTGTTCAATGGGGCCTGGAAACATGTATTTCCAGTGAGATCTTTGTATCAAATTTTTAGTTGTAATGCAATACCTTCTCTACCTACTATGTATATGGTAGAGAAAGAAAAAAATATCAGTCAGTGGCAATGTTATCCCCTTCACTGTAGTTCTCTACACTGCTTCGGGTGAATTTTCCACTTTGAAGCAATGCTGCAGGTCATCTTGTGTTGTGCTGCTCAACCATAGACTGGACCTGGTTCCTTTGAGTGTGGACTTGACTTTAGGAAAGTAAAAGGTCGCATTGTGCTAGGTCTGGCGGTCCATCACTAGAAAATTGTTTTTCACCAAATAACTCTTTACAAATAGCACATTGTGGGATGGGGCATTGTCCTGGTGGAGAATCCATGAGGCATTCTTCCACAAGTCTGGTCTCCTTTGTCGCATACATTCACAGAGGATCCTTGAAAGATTTTTATAATAAAACTGACAGTGTGAACTTGCAGGCACCCAATTAATGTAAACAACCCTTCCCCTGCTATAAAAAAACAATTACTTTGCATCACCTCCTTGGTAAATTTTGTTTGGAATCATGCTAGGGGAGAGGAATGTGAATAAACCGGGATCAAAAGGGGAACATAAGTGACCAGAATATAAAATTGCTTTGAATGAGTAATAAGTATTCAACAAAGCTAAATTAAGTAACAAGATATTTATTTTGTTTGGATCTGCGCAGCCAACAACTAATGATGAAAATTCTAAAATCAGTTGTGATTATTTACAAATGTTGTTTTTCACTAATGGCATTGGGGATTAATTGATCTGCATCATTTTCCCTCTGGCTTCCCAGTATAAAGTCTGTAAGGTATCACTTTTAAGGCCTTTGCATTTGGCAAGTGTTTGTTCAGGATGACATCTTCTTCACAGAGAGTGCACTTGGGTGTAGGTAGGCATCGTATCTTGTAGACGTGTTCTGCAAGGCAATCGTGGCCAGTTGCCATCCTAAATAAGGCCACTGTAGTCTTCCTTGGCATTTTTTGTATATCAACTCTATCTTTAATATTCTTATAATGTTTATCTTTTAATTTATCTTCTTCATCAAGTCTCTTCTGTCTTTTGAAATGTTGTTTAATGTTATTTAATTGTTTATTTATTTCTATTTGTCCTACAGGTTTTATTTGTTGTATTGCACCTTTCTTGCTAATTGATCCGCATGTTCATTGCCCAAAAGTCCGACATGAGCTGGGATCCATTGTAGAGTGACATGATTTCTAGTTTGAACTGCTTTAATTAGGCTTCTTATTTCTTTAATATTTCTTGTTGTTTTATTATTGTAATTTACTATTCCATCTATGGCTGATTTTGAGTCTGATAAGATGACTTTTGTTTTATATGTTGGTCTATATAAAAGTTCTGTAATGCTGCTTTTATAGCTATTAATTCTCCATCATAGTGGTTTGACGTTTCATCTAATGTTAGATACTGTGCAAAATGTTTATAGTATACTCCTGCACCGGCATTTGCTTGGGAAGCATGCCTGTGTTGTAATCCATTTAGCGTTAACCAGGGAACACCACGTGGAGGCGGACTACATTGTTCCCCTTATTTACAAATGTGAATACTGTAAGTTTGTTCATTGTATATGCCTTTTTATTCCACATCGTTACATATATCAAATACATTAAAGTATAATATTAATGGGCATTCCAATTACATAAAGTCACTCGTGCCAACAGCGAATGCAAACATTCACACCTTTAATATCAACTCTGTTACAAGAGCAATTAAAAGCTGTATTTAGTGTGAAATAGTATTGCATATAATTTAACCTACGTAATATTGAACTCTTTTCATAGAACAATTATAAAGTTGAATTTACATATGCTTAAAACTTGCCCTAGTTAATAAAATAACTGTTCGCACAGCTCAAAAAGATAAGTTGAAAGAATCACCATATTAACCTTCACGTAAAGAATTTAGAAATAATACAATAGACAATATCCTAATGAGACATAGCTTTAAGTGTCTACCTCTGTGATTAAGTAAAATTAAATATATTACCAGAAGTAGATTCGGACTAATGTGATCCCACTTATTACGACAATGTTAACGAGGCTGGCAGAAGGCCGTGATGTGTCATTGACTAAGGCATTGACTAGCTCACTCTTGTTGAACAATCCACAAGGTTTCACCTTCTGTCAGGACGAAGTTGCTGGCAGAAGCTTCCATGTAGAGCTTGCCAACAGAAGCTCTATATCCAGGTGGTAGAGATTATACCGCCACATGCTCATGTGCACTTTCTGCTTCATGGAGGATTGCGGGCTGTTCTAATGCATGGATTGTTGCTTAGCCTTTGGGTCGTATTGGAAAATCCAAGTTTCATTGCAAGTAACTACATTTTTGAAGAAATCAGGATGATTTTCAAGGTTTCCAAGAATTTCAATACAGTAATTCAATGTTCCATTTATATGGACATGAGGATTTTGGCACCATTTTAGCACACATTCATGCCCAGATCGTCGAGCAAAATCTGTGTAACATTTTCCTTATTGTGTTGGTAAGTTCAGCAACTGTTCAAATGCTCAATTATCCTGGAATAATTTTACCAAGTTTCTCTATATTCTCTTCAACTTTTTTAGTGGATGGATAGCCCATTTTTGGATAGTTCCCTACATTTTGCCTATTCTCCTTAAATTTCTTTAAACCACTTGAAAATTTGCATACGAGATAGACACTGATCACCATAAAATTCTGTCAACAATTTGTAGGTTTCTGTGACAGATTTCCCAAGTATTGTGAGGAATTTGGTATTAACACTCAACACACTGTATTATTCCATTGGAACTCAAGAAGTACAATCTACTTCTAAAGGCCCATTCATAATGAAATGTAAGCACAAGACTGTGCATCCATGTTATTTAATGGAAGCATTCACATAGAGTCATGCAATGCAAGAGTTTGCAAACTCCAAACTTTATGCTTGCGTTGCGTGCATGGAGGAAAAATTCTGCATTTCTTTCTCTTTGCATTGACTCTTATTCAACAGTAGACGATCGTGATGCGAGACTTTATGCCGTCTAATGTACATGCATGCTCTCTTCCATTTGGCCATGCCAAACAAAGTGTTGTGGGTCTCTATCTCTCATTTCCCTCAAGAGGTTATGGTAGTCTCCTTACTTAATCCTCCTTTCATTTAATGGATGAACCCAGCATCTGCACCTAGAGTTCTTGGCACAAAGAGATAATGTGCATTGCATTAATATGACTTGCTGCAGTTTCCATACTTGGACAACTATTTTCAATATTTTGGTCAAACATTTGTGATGTCACTAATGCTACGGGCAGCAGTTTAGCGCATGTATGTTTTTGTGACCTATTTACTTATAAAATATTAAGTGAACTTTGTTATTTGGATTGTTGGTTATATTACTCAATTTGAAACTTAAGGTACACTTGGAAGATTTCCGCAATTGTTTTAAGGATCTTGAAGCCCGTGCCAACTTCTTGGGACGCCTATGGCTGCATTGTGAATGGTCTTCCCTCACGCCTGTGCTTATGGTGCATTATGTTAGCACTTACATTTCATTGTGAATGGGGCCTAACACTGGTTATAGCCAGAGTAACCGCTGCGTGATGAAACTTCATTTGATGGTGGAGGGAGTCCACAAATCAATGCCCTACCACTCATTTTGTTCTCAAAGTGGTGGGAAATGAGTAAAAAATTAGGTCTGGTTTCTTTATTGCCACACCTCATATTATCATACTATTCTTTCTCCATTACATGAATTAAGCATCAGAAATTTAAATCCCAGCCTATCACCAGTGTGCATCCAAGCTTACAGAAAAGAATGCTAATGCTAGGGAAATTAATGCATGAGGCAAGTTATGTATTGGCATGTTTTTAAAGCAAAACTTTTTCATATGTAATTAGCACTTACGATTTCAGTAATGATTTGCTTTGCTAGTTTCTTAGCTAATTCAAACTGAAAGCTGATCATTGCAGCAAGCATGGAGCTTTATGTTATACATCTTAAATCCAGAACATTATTTTTATGCTGGATTTACTAATGTAGAACGTTTTTGTAGATTGAGCAACTGTTTGAAGAAAGTCTTTCATATGGTGTATAATTGGTGGTGTCGCTTTGTTGTGGGTGGATGCGGGGGTGTGTGTTTTGGTTATAGGTTCTTAGCCCCTCATGAGTTTGTTCCCCTTTTCAGTGGTGACAGGATGTTGGACAGGGGAAGGATTCTTATCTCAGGGCTTTTCAAGCAAGGAACATTCAGGTAGCAAGTAGACGACCTTTGGTTGCTGGTCATTTATTCTTGCAATAGCAGGTAACACACTGCCTTCCTTTCGCACGCTTTCCCTCTATCCCACATGCAAGAACACAAGCCGATTACTACTCCCAGTTGTTATAGTTACTTTAGCCACTATCACATACACTACATCCCGCCAACGAGTTGTCGCTCCTAACCATGAAACACCGATTCCTGTGATTGGCCTTCTGCAAGTCCAGATTTAAACCCTTTGGACTAAAAATTGTGGTCCAAGCTTCAGGAGATGGCTTGCAAGAAGAGATATCCTAATATTGAAAGTTTAAAGCAGTTTCTTCGGAAGGCAGCTGCAGATTTTCCACGTGATGTGTTGCGTAATTCAATTGATGAATGGTCACAAAGACTTAGGGATTGTGTGCGTGCTAATGGTGACCATTTTGAATAATTATTTGTGATTTTGATTCATAATGCATCCACATAATTCATATTATTAGGATATTAAAATATCTGTAACCATTTTGTGTCAATTTACTTAAAACTTTAGGACAGTATTTATAGTAAGACTAGTATACTGCTCTGAAATATTCTTTTCTTCGGAGCAAGGGTTTGGTCATCACCTTCCTTCTCTGCCGTAATCACAGACTACCCATAACCTGGATGCATCTGAAGTGATCTATAGACTTAATTTATATAACATGCATATGAAGAACAACTTATAGTTAATGTGATCTTGGTGTACTTACCTAAACCAAACAATTAAATTTCTTGACTTTCTTCTATGGAGATCATCTTTCTCTAAAGATAAAACCCCATACAAACAGACAATGCTTACACCAAAACTTGCAAAAACAATTCAAATTTCTAGTTAACTGCAATGTAAGACCTAATTATTATAATCAGTGGTCAGCGTGCAAAGTTTGAATACCTGCAAATATAAAAAGAGGGTGCCAATGTAACACAGAATATAACTATCCTAACAGACATGTATTTGCGAGGAGTTGGCAGTTATGAATGGAACCTAACAACCCGAATATCATCAGATTCTACTGTCCATTCCAAACCAGAGTTCCCTCTGATGTAAACAGAAGCACGTGAACCCAAGAATATACTCTTATGCCAACATAAAGAGTTCCTTAATACATGTATTGTATATGAAATATTAGAGCAGGAAAGGTATAGAACTGCACATTTTATTGCGGTTATCATAAGAACTCATCGTTAAAGGTAATGGATATATACTAGCTGTTAAGAGATTACAAAATACTATTTTCGTCTGCTTTGCGCTAATGCCGAGAGCATCTTGCTTGTTAATACCAACCGTAATGCACGACTGCCACTCTCTTACATACACAAGAAATGCAGCAATGAATTCCCAGAGGTGCTATCTGAGTACCGAATAAACACTTTGCATAACACAGGAAATATGATAAGTGAACAGTCATTCATAATACACTAACACACATATGCTCAGCTCAGGTCAAATGTTGTGATTTAGTCAGTTGGTATTTGAGCTCACATGGGAGAGGAAGGTGTGTGTAGTGCGAATAAACTGTTCAAACACAGAAGCGGTAAACAGTTAAAAAGTGGCTAAAAACAAACAATACTTCATATATTCAACTCACCATTACAAAAATACCCGACACTTGCATTATTGCATATTACGAAACTAATATCAGATTTTAGAACGTTTCAGTGAAAAGTGTAACCAAAGCAAGCAGGGAATATAAACAGACATAATACAACATAGAAGAGGATAAAATGTGGGAACTTGTTTTAAGTGCAACAATGCTGTGGAATTGTGGATAAGCTTGTCATTATTTTGGAAAGTAGTTCTGATTCTGATATGGCAGCTGAACCATCTTCGGTGGATTCGGATTTGGGTGTTGCACTTTTGCCCGAGGATTGTGATCAACGTAAGTAAAATGTTCATTGCTGCATACTTATAAAATCGATTGTTACCTCAGGTTGCATTTTGAATTATGATTCTCACGCAGGGCGCCTTTTTATAGATTAAATAGTGTTCAATAAGCACGTAGGAGGGGAACAAGCAGTCATTATGGGCGGGGATTGCGAACTACTTTCGCGCGGATAATACAAAGAGTTTGTTTTCAGTGAAAGGCACTCTGGTTTGGAATGGACAGTAGTGACTGATCCCATAATGATGGAAAAATGTTGGTTATACTTTAGTAACCTCTATAACTCTCCTACCCCACCACACACATCGCCAAAGACCATCACACCAACTCTTAAGTAGTCTATGCATTTCAAAGAAACTGAAAATCACTTTTAACTTGAAGTATAATTACTTGTTTTGGATCAAAGTTATTTGTTTTGCATCTGAAATCTTTAATTAGAGTTTCATGTGTTTTGTTTTGTGATGCTGCCACAGAATTTCTTTGTCACTGACAAATTTCTTTGTTCTGTAAGCACATTTATATTTGGTGAAAGAACTAAACAGTGATTAATTGCATAGTTTTGAAGAGAAACAAGCTTATTATTTGTTACCAATATATGAATAAGGGTCAGGTGATTTTTCTGCAAGCAAATATTTGTGAACCGTATATATCTGCTACATTTGAGAGGAATGTACTGTCCTTGACAGTAAAATGTTTTAATATGCACATTTGAGTCATCCGTTCTCCCTGCACTTTAAGATGCAAATTCACGTAATCTGTCCTCATTGTGTTAAGGCATGTTGCTCCAAATAACTCATTATCTACCTTGTCACATGACTGGTTTTAAAGTAAATATCATTTAGTTTTAAATTCATTCTCATTTCTTAGAATTAATAATTGCTTGTTGAATCTTTAGAGCTTAATAGTCGGAAAGATTTACATAGTCCAGTCATAAGTTCTGTCCTGTGATTTAGAAGCAATATGTCTTAAAATAAAAAGACACAAAAAGATATAGCATATATATTTTAATTCAGTGACTAATGAAGATTTCTTACACTGTAAGTCATTCAAAGTGATCACCTCTGGCCTTTACACAGGACCTTAATCTGGTACTGCAGCTCAGATGACATCTAGAGGAATTTCCTGCACTACTTTATGAGATCTCGCTTTAGAGATTCCAAACTGGAGTGAGGTTTAGTACAGGCCTTACTCTCCAAGATATCCCAAAGTCTATAGTCCAGTGGGTTAGGTCTGGGTTGCCAGGGGCCAGTTCTTCTGCTGCAATGAATTCTGGAACATTGTCCCTGAGCCATGCTTGAGTTCTTCTACCCTTGTGAGCTGGGGCTGAGTCTTGCTGAAAGACCCAATAGCTTCCATTGAAGAGAGTGGTGTTCAAGGCTCTCACAACTCTCTCTAGGATGTCCTCTTGGTACTGTCTGGCTCCTGTTTTTACTCCTTGTTTGCAGAAATTGAGAGATGTTACCCCTTGATGTCACACGCCCCATCAAACCATCACTGATGCTGGGTGGTGCCCTCTCTGGACACGGGGGACTGATATTTTAACTTCCTCTGAGCTCCGTGCATATATTTTACCATTTTGCTTATTGCACTTCTCCTCCACTGTGAAAATTTTCATGATCATTCTGAGCATGCCACTGTAAGAGCCTCTTTGATCTTTCGTACCTGATCTTCTTTAGGTTCGAGGTTAACAAATGTCCCACTCTCATATGAAGGTCTTCTCCCTGGATTTGGCGGGTACATTTAACTCTCGGGCCATATTTTTTGCTTCTGGAGTGGGTTTCAACATATTCGTTCTCTTACTGCTTTGACCACTCCTGAAGTCCTTACGGTACGTGGTCTGCCAGATCTTGGTAAATCTTCAATAAAGGAAGATTCAGCGAATCTCTTGGCAGTTTGGTAAACAAATTTTAATGAAATTTTCAGTTGTTTTAACAACTTGAACATTTCAATAGGTTTCTTACCACACTTATAAAGAGCAATGACTTCAATTCTGTTTTCATTTACACAAAGCAAATGTGTTTACAATAATAACTCTACTACCATAGTAACTTGTAACAATACCATTAAATCATTTATTTTTAAGTTGTAGAGCTATACCTTTTTTGCTATAAGCTGAAAGGAGAAGTAAACAAAACCACATGACAAGGCAGCACTTCATTGGCCGTTGGACAAACTACACCTTCCCCGCTTAGCATGTCGTCTCTTCCTCTACAAAAAATAGTTCGGTTTAGATCTAACATTTTGTGTTTATTCTCATGCAGAGAAATTTAAAAAACTCATTGTAACAGTTCAATTTATGAAACTAAATGTGCTTGTTCAGATTCACCTATAACTGAATGAACCGTTACAGCAGAGGGTTTAAGAGGCCATGTGCAGGCGCTACAGTTCGTTTCCAATTTCTGGCTGAGAATCTTCCGACTTCTGCCACTGCGGAAAACATAAACGCGGGTAATTGAAAAAAGACAGTTGCGTTAAATGCTTTTAACAAATTCTGTGAAAAGTACCCACCTTTAATCGACAATGAATATGGTTGGGTATTGTTTAGCAATAATTGAACTCCTTTGTTAGTGATAAGTTAACTGGGATAGCTTGGATCGCGCTTGTTTTCTGTTGTGTTTTAACCTATAGCGCTAATTGTTATTTAACTTGTTGACTCATAAAAAGGTTAAAACAAAGGTGGTATACTGATATTAGTCATTAAATGAATGATTTCTAAAGCCTGAAGTTAAGAACAGTTTAATGTAGTACCTTTAATCACAGATGCCGAACTGTTCAGGTACAACTTTTATTTGTGTACTCTTATACCCCCGCCGCTGAAATGTTGCACTTGACAGCTCGGTTTAAGTTGGTACACTCGCAACAAAACAGATGAAAAGCTTTCACCGTTTGACTTTCTAAGCCAATCACAAGGCAGCATTCCGGATGGTCGATGACAAAGCGGAAGCGGAACCGGAGCTGGAAGCGGCTCTGTTGCCGGATGTAGCTATCCCCAACCACATGCTTCAGTTTGTGAATCTCTAGCACAAACGTCGAGTTGTTCTTTGCAAGCTACATATTGTTCTTGTTATTTGTGGTTATTGTTTTATAGTTTAGTTATTGTTCGTTTATACATATATATATATAGGTATTTATCTGTTTTATATACATTTAAGTCATATTATTTATTTATACAAGATTTAAGTGCGACAATGTCTGAAAAACGACGTCTATCGCCGAGTGATGATTCACAAAGTGAAAATCCTTTGCGCCACTTAATAGTCAGGCATTGGAACTATTAAGGAGCACCCAAGAATTCTTTGAGCAGGAAAATGAGTATGTGAAGCTTCATGGCCATCCCTCTATTCCTGCCGATGAAGTCGTACACTTCACTTCAACCTTATCAAATTAGTGTGAAACGACATTAAGGTTTATGTGAGGGAGAACAATAAGTCATTTACCATTACCGAGGTGGAAAGGCTTTTGTGGGAAGGTGTGGTGACGGTGGACGCGGCTTCGTGGAAGAAGAAAGTAGATCATGTGAATAAGCTAATACGAAAAACACAAGAAATAGACGGAATTATTAGTGAGTGTGAACCATTAATGATATGCTTTGGTGAAGATAATGATGACGGGATTTGGATGGAATTGAGCCATTGCAGTTTTAAATCGTGAATGAAAATAACTTTTGTTATCGCGTGCTAATAATTTGTTTTATTTCTCCTCAATGTGGCAGGCAAGTTTGCATTGTTCTGTTTCTATATTGTCAAAAGTGCATAATTTATTCTACATATGCTGCAATGTTTATGCAAAGTTATTTTCAATTAACAATAATAATACAAAATAGTTATTATACATTGACGTTCGCTACTACGTACACTTTTGTATGCGGCTTAGACACAGACAGAACTATCAGCTGTTGTTGTTTACTAGCCACTCTGGCAACGTCGCAACCACAATGTAGCCAACTTTACGCGAAGCCACATGAACTGTCAAGTGCAAAGATTCAGCGGCGGGGGGTATAGTATATGTGTTAGAAGTTTAGGATGTATAGGAATAGACATACAATGTTTAAAAGCTAATGATTCCCAAGCTGCGCAATATACTGTATTCGAATTCTGTATGAAGCAATTTCCTCTCACGGGTACGTCATCCTCCACGTGGTGCTGCATGCTCGGCGGAGTGATACATTTAAGTTTTGTTTACTTCTCCTTTCAGCTTATAGTGAAAAAGGTATAATAACATAGAGGACAGAACTTATGACGGGACTATGTATATGACCTAAAACCACATGCTTTTAGTTAAAACTTCTAGCTCTCTACTATGCTAATTCAGTATCTGATTAAGGAATGTAATGTTAAATATCTTTGTTGTTCACTGAGAGCAACATTCCTGAAATATTATGTCGTCAAAACCTCCACAATGTGGCACCATTATTCTTGTTTCCATCATGGTTTTCCTCATTCTGTCCCTTCCTCTGTTTGTTAGTGTTGACGTCACCAAATCCATTGATGGTGATTGGTTTGTTAGGTTCAGTGACATCCAGTGACTCTGGTCACTCCACGCAGCTTGACTCGCACTCCAACAGTTCGGTGGAGGTGACTCAGGGAGGCTGTTCCCCCCCTGCACAGCACAGACGTCACTCCGTCATGCAGGGTAAGATTCACCTGTTCTTAATCTACTTCAAGCAAAATATCAGCCTTGCTATTCCAAATTCATGTGCTGTATTAGGAAGCATCAATCTATGGTTAAATTATTGCCTTTTGGCCTCTAGATTTACTTTTTAAGTCTGTTTTTTTGTGTGTTTATTATTTTAGTGTATAAGCAGCTATTCCAAATTTGAATGTAATGGAATTTCCACCTGCATTCTCCATCAGTTGTTTTTCAAAATTTATATTTGTAAATGTTTTACTATGATTCTCTATTCCAGATATTTTCATTGATTCTAGAAGCCGTGGACTAGTACCGTGCTAGCCTCTAGTTCCCGAGGTCGTGGGTTCAAACCTGGCGGAGGGCGATGGATTTTTTCAGGCGTAAAAATCCTTAGCACGGCTTCCTTCGGAAGGGAAGTAAAGCCGGTGGTCCCGTATCGTAGATTTACGGCACATAAAAGAACCTCAAGTCTGATAAGAGGCCTCTGAGCAAAATTTCCGGTCTTTCATGCCCAATATAGAATGGGACGCTAAGAACCATAGTAGTTAAAGAGCGTCCATAAATAAAACGTTTTTTTAGAAGTTAGGTTCACGAGTATTTGGAAAATTGACTCCTGTATACAGTTTATGTGTGTGTGTATGGTTGTATGCAGTGCTTTTCCCTCACTACGGCCACCGCTCGGCAGCTCGTGAGCCGGCTACCTCGGCTCAGTCTCCCACCAGAACAGTTATAATATCCCCACAACTGCTTCACATTCTCACAGTTACAGTTACAATGATAAACGTCTGATGTGTTGCACTCGCATGACTTTCTCTACTCTTGTACAAACCATTTTTACAAATACTTATTCTCCATGTACTTCTGTTAAATCGAGATGTTAATCTTATTGCTAATTTTCTTGTAGGTGCAAGGGGAATATGGTAGGCTTTAAGCGATAGTCAAATCTTTTAAGAGCTGGTTGCTCTGTGGAGCATTCCATTCTCTTTGTGTGTCAAGGACATAAAAAATGAATAACAAATTCTTATTTGAGAAAAATACTGGAAAATTCAAACAAATATCAAGGAATATCTCGGAAATGGTTCACTCTACAAAAAAAGTGTGTATAATATAAATTATGTGTTTTAACGAGATCTACATTTTTTGTGTAGTAATCTTTTGTCTTTCTTACAGTTTACAAGTTATGCGAAAGTCATTCAGAATGAAAAGGATTTTTGGCGACATTTCCCAGAAAATTCAAGATATACATTTCATTTGCCATAAAAAAAATATCGTACTAAACTCAAATACCAAGTTTGATATTTATACAACTTTTTGATTTTGAGTTATGCTGTTCACAGACAGATGGACACACACACATGGACATGTTTCCAAAAAAAGCTTTATTTGGATTCAGGGCACCTCAGAAATGTATTTCCTGTGAAATCTCGGTATCAAATTTTTGGGTGGAATGCAATACTTCCCCTACTTACTAAACGCAGTAGATAAAGTAATAAGCACATACCTTATCGTAAGATATGTTGGAAATACATATTTCTGGTGCATCTTCTCAGGAAATTTGCATTCAAACTTGAGAGCCCAATATTCGAAATTAAGTGAATTTCTCGCCTGGTGTTTCTTTTTTTGGTTCTTCCAATGCATGGGGATTTGTTGCACAGACTTTATTTTTCAGGTTCCCCTAAAGATAAAATTGCTTACAGTTAAATCAGGGCATCACAGGAACCATAATTGTTCCTATCTTAAAAACATTTCCTGAATTAAATTTAACGACTCATCAGCAGAATGCGCAATAGCAACTGACTTTGAATGTCAGTCAGCTGTTCAAAAAATGGTGTGAATATGACACCTGTATCTCTGCTTTTATTGTTTGTTCAAAAACTATGGGTCCCATTATAGTGTATGCATATACTGCACATCAATTTCCAGCTCACAAGGGAATATCGTATATAAAATCTTATTTCTCTGTACTCCATGTGTCATTTTGCAGTATAAATGGAACTGTACTTCATCAGAGAAAATATTAAGCATTGGTAAATTACTCTTTATCATTTTGCAAAATCCAGTTACAGAAATTTGCCCAACTCTCATGGCCATAAGGTGTATGTAACAAACCCTTATATATTGTAAGAACTACGAGGGCTGATCAATAAAGACTGAGACTGATTTTTTTCTGTAGTTTCCTTGATAGTTTTATGTCTCTACCACGAATACTTGAAAAGAGCAGGGTTTCATGTATAATGTCCATAAGCGACAGCACTCTCGTAATGGTAGGTTGGTAGTAATGCTGTATATTGTTGACCCTACTTGAATTTTGCATACCACAAAATGGAGGTGACACGAGAGGAGCAATACAGCGCAATAAAATTTTATTTTCATTTAAATCATACAGCCTTGAAACTTTTGAAAAGCTGAAGCAAGCATACAGTGAAGATGCACTACCTCGTGCAACGGTGTTTAGGTGGTTCAAGGACTTCAAAGAAGGGCGAGTCCTCTGTGCTAAGCAAGCTGGGCCTGGTGTTTCGGAATGGAATGATTTACCAGCATGCAGTTCCTCCCCTCACACTACTGTTACAGCAGCTACTACACGTCAGTATTGGCTACACTGAGGAAGCACATTGCAAGGAAACGTCGAGAACATCATCGGAATGGGTGGCGACTTCATCACGACAATGCGCAGCCTCACGTCGCAAATCAAGTCCAGGAATTTTTGGCTAAATTCAGCATTACCTGTGTGCCGCATCCGCCTTAAAGCCCCAGTCTTACCCCCTGTGGTTTTTTTTTATTCCCATTACTAAAGGCAAAGCTCTGGGGCATTCGATTTGAGAGTACTGAAGCAGTGCTAAAGAAAAGTGAGGCGATTCTCAAAGACCTGACAAAGAATGGCCTGCAGCATGTGTTGGAGTACTGGCAGAGACACTATAAAAAGTGCATTCAAGTAGGAGGGGACTACTTTGAAAAAGATCATGTCAACAATTACAAATGGAGTAATAAATATCTGTGAAAAAAAATCAGTCTCGGTCTTTATTGATCAGCCTTCATAAAAGAAAACGTAGGCGAGAAATTCACTCAATTTCGGATATTGAACTCTTGATTGTGAAGGAAATGTTGTGGGGATGATGTAACTGTTTGAACAGGAATCTGAGCTGCAGCTGGTGGCCACAGTGTGAAGGAAAAGCACGGTAGATTATACAACAATTTGTCTTAACAGGGTCAAAGAGATGTGTGATGATGTCTAACTTTAAACTATTGAGAGACATCACCAGGGCCTGAATTCCGACGACATGTCATTTTTTATTTGTTGCATCGTAGACATTGCTAACCTGTACATAAGTCCTTACCAAAGGTCCCAGATTATGCAAATACATATTTATTAGGTCATTTTTTGATAATTATATGCCATTTTCTATTTTTAGGGCATCTTTTTTGGATTCAAGTCATTATTTTGTCATTTTCTTGTCCTATGTATCTTTATTTAGACTTACATTTACATTGAGTACATAAAGAGTAGTATATTATTGATATTTTACATAAGAATAACGTTTCAGACATTAGAAATTTCATTATTCAGCTAAGAAATAGAGTAACTTTGTACATCCTTCACTGCATTCTTGGGGCGGGGAGAGGAACATAACAATCGCATACGTATTTAGTGGTTAGTCGGGAAAAGGTTGCTTGTGGGTGGAGGGGTGGCTATTGTAAGGGGAGCAGGTATCATCATAGCTATAAATTTGTGTCCCAATCTAGGAATGAGACAGGTCAGTTTTTCCTTTTTTACTTTCTCTACTACGTATAGTAAGTAGGGGAAGTATTGTATTCCACCCAAAAATTTGATACCGAGATTTCACCGGAAATACATGTTTTGAGATCCCCTGAATCCAAAAAAAGCATTTTTGGAAACATGTCCATGTGTGTGTCTCTGTGTCTGTCTGTCTGTGAACAGCATAACTCAGAAACGAGCAGTCGGATAAACACCAAACTTGGTATTTAGGTTCAGTATCTTCCAGAGATGCGACACGAAGGTTTTCGAGAAAATCCCCACATCCCAGATTACCCTTTACATTGAAGATTTTTCAAAAGTTTTAATTTTCTCAAAAATGGCTAACGATTTTGATTAAAATATCATATGTTTAAGATATTTTTATGACAAATAAAATGTGTATCTTGAATTATCTGGGAATGTCTCCAAAAGTATTCTTCATTGTGTACGACTTTTCCATAACTGGTAAACCATAAGAGATAGACAAAATTTTACTACAAAAAAATGTAGATCGCATTAAAATACACAACTTATGTCATATACATTTTTTTTTGTTGAGTGAACCATTTTTGAGATATTGCTTGTTATTCCCTTAAATTTTTCAATACTTATTTTCTCAAATGGGAATTCGTTATTCATTTTTTTTTCTTGGATATGCAAAGAGTATTAATCTGTGGCAAAGGGAATGGTGCTGCACCTAGCAACCAGCTATTAAGAGATATGTATGTGCTTAAGGCTACTGTATTTCTATATTGCCCTTGTAAATATATATTCCCCTTACATCTACAAGAAAATTAGCAATAAAATAGAGTCTGCAAATGATTATCTCGATTAACGTGAAGTAGATGGAGAATAAGCGTTTGTAAAAGTAGTTTGTACAATGTGAGTGTAACACATCAGATTTTTTCATTAATGAGTGCATACAGTCAGTTGCTATTGTCCTTCCATCATTTCTTAGTCTTCGAAGTCCTCTTCATTCACTATGAATTTTGTATAATCTGAGAACTCAAAAGAGGTAATGCTACAGCCTGGAAAGACCAGCTTCAGAAACAATTTTCTTAATTTTGTTTTCAGATTTTTCAGACAAGATCATGGAACAATATACCTACCTTTTTTGCTTGTATACTAGTCATACAAATTTATAAACTAATTCATAGTTTTCTGTACATAAATAAATTTTAAGTTTTTAAGGTGTTTTTTTTTTGTGTAATTAATGCCATTTTTTAAACATTTTAGTTATTTTGTAGGTCATTTTTAAACATGTTTAGGTCTTCATAATCTTTGCTTCAGCTCCAAGCAGTTCCCAAGAGCATTCTTATGCATTGCTTAAAATTACTCCACTTTTTAACATTCAATTTTGAGAAAACAAATTCGCCTTTGACAATAATACACTATTAAAGCACATTTCGACCATATCCTTTGCGAGGAGAGCAAGGTGTTTCATGAGTAAATAATCCATTCCATTTTATGTACGTCAGTATGCATATAAACCCCTTCTGTTGTGTGTGTTTTTATTTTTCAGAAGATTTTAAGAAACTTGTTCTATCAGACTTGCATATTTTACATTACAAACTTAATGAAGACACAGCAGTATGGATATTACCTGGTTGGTAACAAGCAATGCTTGTATTTCCCTTGTACCTGCGTAGTACACATATTTTTCAGGATAAGCACAATATTAGAATGCAGGCATTAGCACCTTTCTTTCCTTTTTGTATCCAAGAGTTTTGCTTTTGAATGTTCGGTAATCTTTGGGAATTTGTGTTCGTTGTTTTTACATTTCTTAAACAGAGTTTATTAAACAAGTACGAGGCTAATCCCAAAAATAAGCTCTCCAATTTTTTTTTAAAATACAAGGAAACTTTTATTGTCAACAAATGGTACATAGTTTTGAAGCTTTAACATTTGTCTATTTTTCCACATAATCACCATTTCGGTCGATGCATTTTTGTAGACGCTGTGGCAGTTTTTGTATGCCCATGTCATACCAGCTTGCCGCCATGCTCTTGAAAAAGTGATGTACCTCATTTTTCACTTCATCGTCGTCACCGAAGCGCCTTCCAGCCAAGTGTTCTTTCAACTGGGGAAACAAGTGGTAGTCACTGGGTGCTAAGTCTGGACTATAGGGTGGATGGGTGATGGTTTCCCATCCAAACTGTTGCAGAAGATTCATAGTTTGACGGGCGGTGTGGGGGCATGCATTGTCATGGAGAAGGCTTATGCCCTTGCTCAACATTCCTCTTCTACGGTTCTGAATTGCCCGTCTGAGTTTTTTTAATGTCTGACAATACCTGTCAGCATTTATTGTTGTCCCAGGATCCATAAAGTCGACCAACAATATCCCCTTTTGATCCCAAAACACAGTTGCCATGACTTTACCGGCAGACTGTGTTCTCTTGAATTTTCGCGGCTTGGGTGAAGTGGAATGCCGCCACTCACGTGATTGTTGTTTGGTGTGAAGTGGAAAGCCCAGGTTTCATCACCCATGACTATTGAATCCAAAAAGTTGTCCTTTTTGTCTGCATAGCATTGAAGGAATTGGCGGGAAGTTTCAGCGCGTTGCCTTTTGTGATCTTCTGTCAGCATTCTTGGGACCCATCTTGCGCACACCTTCCAAAATTTTAACTCTTCAATCAAAGTCCGATGAATAGTGCTTTGAGAAATCTCAGGAACAACAATGCAGACCTCATCGAGAGTGATCCGCCGATCATGAAGCATGATTTGTTCAACCTTTGCAATTATTTCATCAGAAATGGACCGTCTCCCGCATCTTTCCTCGTCATGAATTTCCGTGCGACCATTTGCAAATTCTCTACACCACTTGCGGACATTTTTGACATCCATACAAGACTCTCCATATACTTCCATCAACTGTTGATGAATTTCGACAGGTTTAACCCCTTTTGCACTCAATAAGCGAATAACTGCGCGAACTTCGCACCTGGCGGTAGTGGCTAACGGGAGCTCCGTTATAACTGGCTGCCAAGCTAAGACTGAGGGCGCTAAGGGATGTGCGGTGGTTTCGGAAGGGGCTGGGGGGAGGAAGAAAAAAGCAGTATGGCCAACATCCACACAAACAGTTTCCCTGAGATCCCAGCGCTTTGGAGACCTTACTTTTGGAATTACCCTCGTATTACTACTACTTCAGTCTAAATATAGAGCTTTAGTTAGTTACTTACTTTTCCTATCAATTACCTGTAGTAAGAAGAGGTTGTTTTTTTTTTATGTTTAAAGTCCAGTATCTTAATGGATGTAGTACAAAGATTTTTAAAAAAATTTCCCACCCAAACTACCATTTACATGGCAAAATTTTCATTATCTCTTTGTAAAACAGCTCTATGTTGATGAAATTGTCATATGTTTGAGATGAGATCTGTCGTAAGATACTCAAAGGCTGAGGATGGAGGCAAGAGCCTCCGAAACATCTCCAAAATAAGTCACTTTTAAAAAGTGAAGTTAAGGGTATGAAACCAATTTTTTCTTAAAAGAGAATTCTAAGTATTTAGTATGCATTTTCACTAATGTTATATTCAAGTATTGTGCATAATTTGCTATTTATTTAAAAAACTGCTTTGTGATATTTTAATAATAATAATACCATGGCACTACAGCAGGGCCTAGACCTGCCAACCTCACACCCACATACACATAGCTGAGGTGGGCAATCATCCAATCAATATAGGGAGATGATCTGGTCAGCATCGTGTATCCCCCAGCCAGAATGTTGGCCTCCATGGCCAGGACCGCAGTTCCCCACTTTTCTCATGATGTTGATTGGGCACCATTCCTATACCAGGACTTACTGCACCTCATGGTTGGGATCGAACCCAAGAGCATATTGTAACTGGGAATCATAGCTCCACAGTGCAGGACTTAAGATATTTTACAGTTTCAAAATTATATTATTGCATATCGAGCACCAAGTGAATGAAGACAAACTAAGAAGTGATCCAAAAAAAAATATCTGATGTGTTACACTCACATGACTTTCTCTACTCTTATACAAAATATTTTTACAATCACTTATTCTCCATATGCTTCATTTTAATCGAGATGTTAATCTTATTGCTAATTGACTTGTAGATGCAAGGGGAATTGCTAGGCTTTAAGCGATAGTCAAATATTTTAAGAGGTGGTTGCTATGTGGAGTATTCCATTCTCTTTGCATTACCAGGACAAGAAAAATTAATAACGAATTTGAGAAAAAGTATAAGTATTGGAAAATTTAAGGGAATAACAAGCAATATCTCGAAAATGGTTCACTCAACAAAAAAAATGTATATGACATAAATTGTGTATTTTAACGCAATCTACATTTTTTCGTGTAGTAAAATTTTGTCTATCTCTTATGGTTTACCAGTTATGCAAAAGTCGTTCACAATGCAGAATACTTTTGGAGACATTCCCAGAAAATTTGAGATATACATTTCATTTGTCATGAAAATATCTTAAACATATGATATTTTAATCAAAATCGTAGAGCCATTTTTGAGAAAATTAAAATTTTCGAAAAATTTTTCATGTAAAGGGTAGTCTGGGTTGGGGGAATTTTCTTGAAAACCTTCGTGTCGCATCTCTGGAAGATACTGAACCTAAATACCAAGTTTGGTGTTTATCCGACTGTTCGTTTCTGAGTTATGCTTTTCACAGACACACACACACACACGTTTGCAAAAATGCTTTTTTTGGATTCAGGGGGTCTCAAAACATATATTTCCGGTGAAATCTCGGTATCAAATTTCTGGGTGCAATACGATACTTCCCCTACTTACTATACGTAGTAACTTCATTGTTGAAACCAGATTAAAGTAGAATGCCTAAAATCTCTTACAGGATTTAGAAACTTAAAGTTATTGAAAATGCTCCTACCATTACCATTGCACAGAATTTGGAATAGCTACATGGAAGTTGAAAGGCTTCTTGATTAGAATCAAGTGTGCTATTTATACCTACGAATATCTTCCTTATCAGATATTTAGATAAACCAAGAAATTTGTCTTGTAATTCAGTATAGAAAAATAAGGCTGAATCAGACAAATGCAGGTGCCAGCAGAACAAAAATTGAACATTTCATTGTTCAAGTGATACTAATGATTTCGTGCAGGGAAAATAGCTGTGAGAGGTGTAGAAATTCAAGCTTGTGACAAACCTTTGCCAATTAATTGAACACAATTGCATTTTTAGCTGCACTTATTTATGAAGTTATAGGTCCCATTCATAATCAAAATTAAGCATAAGCATAACGTAAACTTGAACACTCATACATATTGTTATGGAATCATTCACAATGCATCACGTAAATCTAAAAATAAACATTGAATTAAACATAAACTTTGAAGTTTGCAAAGTCACAGTTTTCAAGGTTATATTTACATCAGAAGAAATCTGCCAATCACAGAGACTATTCTGCCATCTCACATATTTTTTGTCATGTGTTGACTCACTCTACCTTTTTCTATAAAATCACAGGATAACTATACAAATCACAGCAAAACAAATTGTGATGGTAGATAATGCTTTTTTAGGGAGTTTAATTTCTTTTAACTGGATGGCTAGGCTCTGTTCATTTTGATACTGTATATAACCTCTTTTGTTATGTGTACTGATGGTCGCTTTGCAGGATACCATATTAGCTCAGCTGTTTCACGCTCTCTTGTGAATGGCTGTCGTTTATGTTTATCGTTGTGAATGACACATATCATGCATCAACAGTGGTACGCTGTTTCTTTACTTGTATAAACATTGAAATTAAATTTGAATGGATATATGTGTGTATATATATACAGAGTGAGCCAAAAGACTCCGAACCGCCTGCACAGTGTTTTTCTTGTCCGCGTCCTCGGCGCTCATTGCCATCTGCTGCTATCATAGAAAGGCGCGGATGAAACCATATAACATTTTTAAAACTACTTTTAAAGGCTTCACTTACCAACTTTACGAAAGGAGATGTTGAAACTGGCCACCATCGTTGTCCATACATTTTTGGCACCTCTTTAGGAAACTATCTATCAGTCGCCGTAGTTCATGCTGAGAAATTTCCTGGCAGATATTTTGTTTTAATTCTTCCAGGGTGTGTGGGTTTTTCTTGTTTACTTTGTTTTAAGTTACCCCGGAGGGCTATTTTATGAACAATATTACCATGGGCATGTGGAAATATGATAAAAACATGATAACACACTGCTGCTATAAACAAAGTCACGCTGTCGTAGTTTTGCTCTGCAGTGTGACGCGCAGTATTGACTTGATGGTGATGTGATGTAGTTCAGTTATTACGAGTTATTTATTATTTTGTCCTGTACTTAGCCACATAGTATATTATGGCTTAGTATATGTTTTCTACTGCACAGCGTGTATTTATTTATGATTCGTATGTGTTAACTCGGTCAGGTCGCCAAGTGAAAGTACGATTTGCAGAAAGATTTCCAGGTGTAAAAGTTCCAGGCCGTACAACAATCCATGAACTTTACAGTAAATTTCAGGCCACAGGAAGTGTTCAGGCTAAGAAAAGACAACGTTCGATTCTTACCGAAGAAACATTAGATGACATCAGTCATTGTTTGGAAAATTCCCCCCAAAAATTCCATGATGGATGGTTTCCTAAAGAGGTGCCAAGAATGTATGGACAATGACGGTGGCCAGTTTCAACATCTCGTTTCATAAAGTTGATAAGTAAAGCCTTTAAAAATAGTTTTAGAAATGTTGTATGGCTTCATCCACGCCTTTCTATGATAGCGGCAGACAGCACCGAGCGCTGAGGATGCAGACAGGAAAAGCACCACGCAACCGGTTCGTAATTTTTTGGCTCTCCCTGTAGTAGATGGAGGAGAAAGAGTAGTATGTAAAAAGGAAATGTAAAGAATCAGTTCAGCCAGAAAAGTGTCTTAAAGTCTG
Source organism: Deroplatys truncata (assembly GCA_030765065.1). Classification (NCBI taxonomy): domain Eukaryota; kingdom Metazoa; phylum Arthropoda; class Insecta; order Mantodea; family Mantidae; genus Deroplatys; species Deroplatys truncata. Next base: position 63,491,496 of record CM060989.1, on the reverse strand, counting down.
AGCCACTCGTTTTAATGATAAAAGTGTTACATATTTACAAAATCATACAGAAATTAAGGAGAGTTCCCCTTCTAATACTTGAGTGCTAGTACATTATTTTTTGATTTTAAAATCTTATAATGGTTTTAACCTTTTTTTTCTCACTCCTTTGATAAAAGTGGATAGGATGAACCTAAAAAAAATATTGTAAGCTTACAAATATAATGTATGCAGTTAAGAGTTACCAAAATATATCAAGATTTTGTTTGAAAGGCTACTGTCAATACACCACCTTTGCAGTCGAGTGTCTCAAAATGCAGTTTGTGTGCATGTGCCCTCAGTTTTTTTACCCCAAATGAAGTACTTTCTTACCTTTACAGTTATCAGAATACGATGAATAAACATAATTCTATGGCTGCATGCAGAATCACAATGAGTATATATTAGTTACATGTTAGAATTGGGTTGTTCAGAAGAAATATTGTGTTATGTATACATATAGCTTCTCCATAAGCATGATAGAAGCTTGTGGCATGAGATGTTTTGTCTGCTTGCTTGTCCATGGGGCTCCTTCTCTCTGTCTATCTGGTCTTGTCTATCTGTTGTAGCATCTTCTTGTTGGCCTCGGCCACCTTTCCCACACGCAGTTCCGGTGCTGCCACCTATTCTACCCCATCATGGTAAGTCATTGTGTGTACATGTGGTTGTAACGGTGGAATTTTTTTGTAGTTTGAAATTTATTTGCAAGGTGTAGCATGTGGTGAGGCATGATAGTAAAACAGTTTACAGCAGATTTAACCCTGAATGTTTGTTTACTGGTGTAGATGTAGATGTATTAGTTATCTAGCTGCAGTTAAAAGTACTAAGTACTGGGTTTATGATTAGTAATGTAACCAACACCTACAATTTCCACAGCACACCTGACTAGTTCAGCATTTGTCATACAATTACTGTGTTACATTCACATGTTTTTCTCTGCCCTCTATTGTTTATTAGTAGGTATATAAATTTATTCTTACGAAAGCTTATTTTTCTATCTACATCATTTTAATCAAGATAAACCTTTGCAGAAATAGCTAAATTACTAATTTCGTTATACAGAGTGAGCCAAAAGACTCCGAACTACCTGTTTTTCCTGTCCGCATACTCATTGCCGTCTGCCGCTATCATAGAAAGGCACGGATGAAACCATACAACATTTTTAAAACTACTTTTAAATGTTTTACTTACCAACTTTATGAAAGGAGATGCTGTTTCTTAAGGAAACTATCCATTTCTCACCGTAGTTCACACTGAGAAATATCCTGGCGGATATTTTGTTTTAATTTTTCCATGGTGTGTGGGATTGTCTTGTAAATTTTATGCTGTAAGTTACCCCGGAGGGATATTTTATGAACAATATTACCGGCTGCGCAGTGTTTTTCCACTGGGCGTGTGGAAATATGATAAAAACATGAAAACGCACTGCTGCTATAAACAAAGTCACGCTGTCGTAGTTTTGCTCTGCAGTGTGAAGCGCAGTATTGACTTGACGGTGATGTAATGTAGTTCAGTTATTACGAGTTATTTATTATTTTGTTCTGTACTTAGTCACAAAGTATATTATGGCTCAGTATATGTTTTCTGCTGCACAGCATGTATTTATTTATGATTCGTATGTGTTAACTCGGTCAGCTCGCCAAGTGAAAGTACGATTTGCAGAAAGATTTCCAGGTAAAAGTTCCAGGCCGTACAACAATCCATGAACTTTACAGTAAATTTCAGGCCATAGGTAGTGTTCAGGCTAAGAAATCTAAAAGACGGCATTCAGTTCTTACCGAAGAAACATTAGATGACATCGGTCATCGTTTGAAAAATTCCCCCCAGAAATTCCATGATGGATAGTTTCCTAAAGAGGTGTCAAAAATGCAAGGGACAATGACAGTGGCCAGTTTCAGCATTTCCTTTTAAAGTTGGTAAATAAAGCCTTTAAAAGTAGTTTTAAAAACGTTGTATGGTTTAATCTGCGTGTTTCTATGATAGCGGCAGATGGCACCGAGGGCGCAGATAGGAAAAACACCGCGCAGGCAGTTCGGATTCTTTTAGGCTCACCCTGTAGATACAAAGAAAACAGCCATAGTCAAATGTTTAAGAACTATATACTGGCCTTATACTCTTTCCATGACATCACAAGAAATAACTGAATGTTGATAGGACTTCAAAAGAAGACAAAGTATTGAACAATGCAAACCATTAATAACAGATATGGCATTAATATGGAAATGGCTTATGCCACAAAAGAGTTATTTGAAATAAATTATGTATTTTAAAGAGATCTACATTTTTTTCTGTGGTAGTTTTCGCCTATCGCTCAACGTTTACCAGTATACAAGATTGTATAAAATTCCTTCCAGTGAGGACAACTTTACAGGCTACTCCCAGAAAATTCAAGATATACGTTATATTTGTCATGCGAATGTCTTTAATATGAGACGGTAATTTGTATCACAAATTACTTTAATGTAAATAATTATTTTAATATGAATATGTATTTTTATGTAACATTGATTTCAGATATTTCAGATGATATTATTGGTAAATAATATACGGCTCTACTGAAACTGTTAACAATAACACAATACTGCAGCAAGGAATGAGTTGTTTATCGTTACCGGGAACCAGGAAGTTACGTAATATTTCGCGCCTTTTCAGTAAAAAAAAAAGCTTCCAGAATGTTCTATAAAAGTAATATGTATTAGTGGTTTTCATTGGATAGTAAAATAGACGCTAATGTTGGCGCGTTTTATTAGCCAATAGCATTTCATTTATAATCTTTAGGTGTATCTTAAGGTAAGCCTATAAATAGCTATGCTCGAAGTTGATCGCCCCGCAGTTATACAAAATTCTCCGTACACTCCACGTCGATTCCTCAGTTCAACGGAATTCTCAGTGCAAGTTGCCAATCAGTCCTTCATTTCGTTAAGTTACACGAGAAATCTTATAAAATATTCTAAAGTTAAATATACAAAGTTGAAGTACGGGAGTTAAAAGTGATAAAAAGTTATTATAAACAGTTTCAATATGGTGATTATCTAGATAAATCTGTGAAAGTGTTAGTGCACGTGTTCGACAATAAAACATTATAAAACACATTTCTTCACTAGTAATTTTTGGATAAAAGATTCCTTTCCGCTTCACAACCTGTAAGAAAAACATGCCTACCCGATCAGATGATAGCTAGCCGGTGGACATTAAAAACTGATACAAAATTGCTACGCCAGAGGAATCTACAAACAGAACAAATGAACCAACCAACGTATGACGTCACAAGAATGGCTTCTACCAGCACTGAGGTAAAACAAACAAGGTAAATAATACCGCTTCAAATTGGCTACCACAACGTGGGGCTACAAATACACAAATACAACACTAATACCGCTTCAAATTGGCTACCACAACGTGGGGCTAACAATAAGATCTTCAAGATATAATAATTTACGTAAAACAGAATACGTAAGCAAATGTTCTTTCAAATTGGCGCCCAACGTGGGGCGAAGTGACCAGGAAAGGAATAAGATGACCAGAACGTGGGGCGAAGTGACCAGGAAAGGAAGGCGAAGTGACCAGGAAAGGATCAGCATAATCAGGACGTGGAACGAAAGCAGCAGTAAAATGATCTACAAGACGCAGATTCCAGAAACAAGAGGAGCGACAAACGGCGCGGATAAGTGGATACAAAAAACATCGAAACGACGTAGATTCATCATAAAACAACGCAGAAGCGACATACAAATCTAGGAGAAAGGGGCAGAACGCTGGACATCAAGGCTACATCAGCAGACAGCGTCACAAAAGGTCAGAATATAGTAATTTTTTTTTAGAAAACAAAAACAATGGCTGCTAGGAATACTGAAGAAATAATGATGAAGGGGGATAGTGTAACAGTGAGCTGTAATTCAATACAGGATACAAAAAAAGGCTCAAACAATGTAGTATTGAAGAAAAAAAATGTTAGTGCAGAAAGTCAGAATAGAATAGCAGGAAATGTTAATCTTGATGCTAGTATAATGATGGAAATGCTGAGAAATATGTATAGGGAAACGAGGGAATATATTAGTAAGAAAATAGATCAGAGTTTCATGGAATTGAGAGAAGATATGCAAAAGAGTCATAGGGAGTTAAGAGAAGATATTGGTAAGAGCTTTGAACAAAACAGGAAATCAATTGAAAATATTGGTAGGAGTAATGATATATTAGAGCAAAAAGTAGATCAAAGCAGTGAAGAAAGTGAAAAGAAAGTTACGAAGCTAGATAGTAGTAGGCCAAAAATGAGAGATGAAAATGAGGAAGTAATAGTAAGTGAGATAGGAGAAGTTTCAAAGAAAATGCTAAACATGAGTATGGAAATAGATAACAAAGAAAGTGAGGTTAATACTAAAAGTGAGGTTAATGTAGAAAGCACAGAGTTAGGAAGTCAAATGAGTAGTATTTCAAGTGAGCTAATAGAGATAAAAGAGGTTAGGATCGTAGATGTAAATCAGGCTCAAGTCAATTTCAGAGCGGAGATATCAGAAATGCAAAAAGAATCAGAAATGCAAAGAGATAAATTGTACCAATATGTTCAAATTGAAAACTCCAGTCCAGTACAGTTTAGTACAGATTTGTCAGAGTATTCTCAGATTAAGGAGATAGTTGAAGAATTGAAAATGAATGTTGTTAAAAGATGTGTCGTTCAAGAAACTGTAGATTGTTTTCAAATGTTATCAGGGAACAAAATGTCAAATGAATACAATAGGTTATTCATGAACAAAAATTTGAAGGTTAGGTTACGGCTACGAGTAATGTTTAGCCACACACAATTTGATCCAGGAGGGTAAATAGCAATGTGATGTAAAGTAAATGCTGGATAGGTAAAGATGACTTGCAGAGAAATGTATTGGAACGTAAGAGGGTTAACTATTTATATATGTCATTTGAAAAGTGAAATAAATTAAATGATAAAATAAAAAAAAAAAAAAAAAAAAAGAGGAATGTTTAAAAAAAAATAAATAAATAAATTTTTAGTAACTGTAACAACATTTGAAAAATAAGAATGCAAAGATTGAAACTTAAGATGATATTAAATTAAAAGTACGTAAATACAATTCCAAGAGTATTGTTAAAATAAAATTCATAATAACAAAGATGGTAAAAATAATTCAAAACAAATACTTATGTAGCAAACAGAAAAGGTGAAACATTGTCAAGATTTAAGGGATACAAATATATTTGTAAAGTACAGAATAACAAAAAATTGGTAAAAATAATTTAACAACAAATATTTATTTAGCAAACAGAAAATGTAAAAACAATGCCTAGATTTAAGAAATGTAAATATATGTAGAGGGTGAATATTTTGGTAAATATGTGTAATAATTACAAAATTCTTGAATGCCTCAATTTTGTTAACAATATAAGAAAGTAAACAATTTGGTAGCAGTGATTAAATAGTTTAGGGTATAGTATTTGCTATAAAAAAAAAAAAAAAAAAAAAATTTGTGATATCAGATTAATATCTAAATTAATTAAACCAGAGCCAGTAAGTAGTGGCGAGATAAAACATATGTCATGTGTTAAATGCGTGTGAAGTGTAAAGTGAAAGTGATAGCGTGTGTTACAAGATTTAGGAGACTAAAAACAAAATTATAAAATTTCCAAACAGGTTATAAATGTTTATAATTATGTTTCTAGTGGGGCATATGAGACGGTAATTTGTATCACAAATTACTTTAATGTAAATAATTATTTTAATATGAATATGTATTTTTATGTAACATTGATTTCAGAGGTTTAATAATTGTAATTATTATTGGTAAATAATAATATACGGCTCTACTGAAACTGTTAACAATAACACAATACTGCAGCAAGGAATGAGTTGTTTATCGTTACCGGGAACCAGGAAGTTACGTAATATTTCGCGCCTTTTCAGTAAAAAAAAAAGCTTCCAGAATGTTCTATAAAAGTAATATGTATTAGTGGTTTTCATTGGATAGTAAAATAGACGCTAATGTTGGCGCGTTTTATTAGCCAATAGCATTTCATTTATAATCTTTAGGTGTATCTTAAGGTAAGCCTATAAATAGCTATGCTCGAAGTTGATCGCCCCGCAGTTATACAAAATTCTCCGTACACTCCACGTCGATTCCTCAGTTCAACGGAATTCTCAGTGCAAGTTGCCAATCAGTCCTTCATTTCGTTAAGTTACACGAGAAATCTTATAAAATATTCTAAAGTTAAATATACAAAGTTGAAGTACGGGAGTTAAAAGTGATAAAAAGTTATTATAAACAGTTTCAATATGGCGATTATCTAGATAAATCTGTGAAAGTGTTAGTGCACGTGTTCGACAATAAAACATTATAAAACACATTTCTTCACTAGTAATTTTTGTATAAAAGATTCCTTTCCGCTTCACAACCTGTAAGAAAAACATGCCTACCCGATCAGATGATAGCTAGCCGGTGGACATTAAAAACTGATACAAAATTGCTACGCCAGAGGAATCTACAAACAGAACAAATGAACCAACCAACGTATGACGTCACAAGAATGGCTTCTACCAGCACTGAGGTAAAACAAACAAGGTAAATAATACCGCTTCAAATTGGCTACCACAACGTGGGGCTACAAATACACAAATACAACACTAATACCGCTTCAAATTGGCTACCACAACGTGGGGCTAACAATAAGATCTTCAAGATATAATAATTTACGTAAAACAGAATACGTAAGCAAATGTTCTTTCAAATATAAGGTATTTTAATCAAAATCGTTAGCCATTTTTCAGAAAATCAAACATTTTGAAAATCTTCCATATAAAGGGAAGTTTCAGATGGGGGGGATATTCTGAAAACCTTCGTGTCACATCTTTGAAAGAAATTGAACTTAAATAATAAGTTTGCGCGCACACACACACACACACTACACACCACACACACACACGATTTACCATTTGAAAAAGGTATAAGTATTTCAAACTTTCAAACCAGTAACAAGGAATATCTTGCAAAAGGTTAATACCACAAATAAATTTATTTGAGATTATATCATGTGCTTTAATTTGGTATACATTTTTTGTGGAGCAAGATTTTGTGTGGAATTAATTGTTCTTTCACACAAGCCATGTGTTGGACAGTGTTGAAAAGGTAGAATCAGATGACTGAAAAATTCAATGCCATAGCCGGGATTTGAACCACGGATCTCCCGGGCTCCGTCCAGTTGCTCTGACCACTGAGCTACCATGGCAACATGCCGACACGACATTAAATTCTCCAACTGATTTGCATTTTTCCCGGTAAACCACAAAGAGATCTCAAATTGTATTGAGATGTCATACCCTAATGGCGACTTACATTCTTTGTAAGTACTTAAGTCCCGGGCTTTATAGTTTCAACCACTATTAGGTCAATTAATGGAATTAATTGTTCTTTCTCACAAGCCGTGTGTTGGACAGGGTTGGAAAGGTAGAATCAGATGACTGAAAAATTCAATGCCATAGCCGGGATTGGAACCACAGATCTCCCGGTCTCCGGTTGTGATTTTGTGTATCTCTTGCGGTTTAAAAATTACACAAAAGCTGTTTAGAATGAAGAGGACTTCAGAGGCTATTCCCAGAAAATTCAAGATACACATTCATTTGTCATGAAAATGTCATAAAATGAATAGCATTTTAATTAAAATTGTTAGGGCCGCTTTTGATGACCCTAACGTTTAAAAAAAAAAAATCCATATAAAGGGTAGTTTGGGGTGGGGTGAGTTTCTTGAAAATATCTTTGTCATACCCTTGGAAGATGCTGAATTTAAACACCAAGTTCCATATTTAACCAACTTTTCGTGTTTGTGTTTGCAGTGAAATCTTGGTATAAAATTTATGGATGGAATGCAATACTTATCTATTATAGATAAGTAGTAGAGCAAGTGAATAGGCATTCATTTGGAAAATGCGCTATTTAATGCTCAAATATTGTTGAAAACAAAATGTTAGGTAAGACACATTAAATATTCTCTGGCAGTTCATGGAGTGACTGAAAATTGCTTGCAGAAACCTTATTTTTTTATCATTCCCAACATATAATAATCATACGACTGTAGATCAGGGGAGTGAGCAGGCCATTCAATTAATTTATCACCAAAAAGATTGCACTGCTACCATGGGAGCATCCTTGTGGTGGCAGTTTTGTAAAAAAGAAGCCAGTATTAGCAATACTGAGTTAGTCTACAGGTGATGTTGCAAATCCTGACAATGCATGCTGAGTAGATTGTGTACGAAAGGTTGCAGCCTACATAATAAACCTAGTATTTGGTTGATGGTGATGGTAGCTTTATAGGCAAAGCATTGTGGTTTTATAGTAAATAATTCTAGCATAAGCCGAGATACTAACTTGAATATATGAATAGTTAAAAAATACATAGAACTCTCTCTCACGAAATTAATGCTTGTATTTAGACCATAAGAATGTGCAAGCAAGTTGGCTTGATTAAGTTTGCTATCTGATTAAGCCTACAGTATTCACAGAGTGTTAAGTTTTTTCTCCCATTCCCTTATTTCTTGTAGCACTACTTATTCACATTATATAGATACTATGCACTGGTTCATACTTATTCAAAATATTATGTTGTGACTTTGTCTATTTTTTTTAACTGTTACTTCACCAAGTTCTCATTGTCACTTTACCGTTTTGATCTAGTTCAATTTTCAGTGTGTTCACACTCTCACTTCACTAATATGAACTAGTTCAATTTTCCCTGTCACTTCACTTTGTTCTCGATGTAATGAAATGCGCATGACCTGTCCTCTTTGGTCCACTTCAGTAGCTGGGGATATCCCTAATCTCTTGCAGAAGCAGCACTCACTGCACGCCACAGCAGTCATCACAAACTCGCTCAGAGAACAGCACTTTTCGTCACACTAGAAATGCTCTCACTAACTGGCTCACTCATGATAACTCACTTATAAAGCTGCTGGAAATTCCTACCAAACATTCTAGATGTTTGAGAGTCAGGGAGAAGGGAAACATCCAGAAGAATCTGGTTATCTCTTGATAGCATTTACGGTGAGCAGGTTATGTCTACTTGCCAGCTGGCCACTCTGCATGTAGCTGCATCACAATATGTTTTGTGAAGGTGATCCAAAATTAAGATATATTTGAAATGCTGATCTTCTACAAGTTGTTATTACAAAAGCTTAATTTTCCATCTGTTTAATGTTAGTTGAGATAAAATTTTGCAGAAAAGTTTCATTATGGACTTCGTTGTAGTTATGGTTTTGAAATTCCATACTCTTTCTGTAACATCACAAGAAACAACTGAATGGTGACCGCTTCAAAAAATGACAAAGCATTGAAAACTTCAAACCAATAATATGACTATCTTACAAATGGCTGATAACCTAAAAAAGTTATTTTAAATAAATTTTGTGTTTTAAAGAACTCTTTTTTGTGTAGTAAATTTTTGTCTATTGCTTATGGTTAACTAATTATGCAAAATTATACAAAATTCACCTCGAATGAAGAAGACTTTAAAAGCTGTTCCCAGAAAATTCAAGATATACATTTTATTAAGTAAATATTTTAAACATATGGCATTTTCATTAAAATTGTTAAAACATTTTTTAGAACGTTGAAATACATGTATTCAAATGGGAGCATTCACAATCAATGGGAAGCCTTCCCGGCCCCCAGGAACAGGAAAAAAGACTTTCTCAAATTTTAATGTCACGGCATTTTAGATCCGTATTGTGCATATTGGACTCTTCACTGTAGAGGTTATTCTAGGTGACCGTGACATGAAACACCTGCTAGTGCTCTCTGTATTCGTAAGCTGGAAAGAAAACTGGAAGAAACTTTATTAGTAGTAAATGTGCTTCCTAACCTCAGATCTTGATAACCGCATATCCATTGAGTGTTGGTTCCTCTGGTGAAAGGGTCATCTGTAGTCTGTTTATATGCAACTCAGAACTAGCTGTTGCCTCAAAAACAATGGCAAAAGCCGCAAAGAACAGCAAAAATCGGCGGAAATTAACAAAGAATAATAAACAACTTTAATGTATGCCATTAAATAAAGGAATGAAAGCTTGGTGCGACTAGAGGGATCAGAAATGTAATGGATATGCATTTAGATAATGTTTACTCTATCAAATTTTGACGTTGGCTAATGTGGTAAAAGGTGAAAAAATATAATTTGGTCAGTTAAAAACAAATGAAATCCCAGTGCGCAAAATTGACTGTCACTTTGTGATTAATATGATCATCAGTATGCATTTCTGTTTTGTTTCCATTTTGGTTACTATTTTTGGGTGGTTGTGAACCAGCCCTAAGTCTTTGTATTGCATCCTTGGAAGGTGCTGAACGTAAATACCAAGTTTGCCATTTATCCAACTTTTCGACATTGAGTTATGTTCACATACACATATTTTTTTTTACTAAAAGTGCTTGTTTGTGGGACCTCAAAACCTGTATTTCTGGTGAAATCTCTAGATTGAATTTTTTGGTGAAATGCAGTACTTCCTCTGCCTAAATAGTGCTAGTGAAAGTAAAAATATTTCCTTTGACTTGCATGTACATACAGTAATTACTAGCTTTAACTCAGGACACTGGGAATTAGAAAATTACTCAGTTACATAAATATATAACCAGAACTGTCTCTTTACTTGTACAACATCGCAGTACTGTAATGTGTCTCAACCAAGAATGATCCTGTTGTAAACATATGGGAGGGAAGAAAGAGATAGACGGACAGAACGCTCTTAGGCCGCTCTGATTGGTGGAGGGAGTTTATCAGTTTTTTCTGTTGTTTTCACACAATACCGCCTCTGAATAGTAGAGCATTGTAAGCCGTTTTCTAATCAGTCAGTGTAAATTAATTTCAGGGAGAGAACAGTCTACAAATGTTTGTCGTCCTCCATGGTGTAGTGGTTACCATGCTAGCCTCTAGTTCCCGAGGTCGCAGGTTCAAACCCAGCAGAGAGCGATGGATTTTTTTCACGCATAAAACTCCTTAGCATAGCTTCCTACAGAAGGGAAGTAAAGCCGGTGGTCCCGTGTCGTAGATTTACAGCACTTAAAAGACCCTGAAGCCTGATGAAGAGGCCTCTGAGCAAAATTTCCTGTCTTTCACGCCCGATGTAGAATGGGATGCTACAAATTTCAGCAGTTAAAGAGCGCCCATAAATAAAACTCAGTTTAATTTTTTTCCACAAAGTTCAGATTAATTTCTCTGTATCCTGCACATACACCATAGATGTGTTCTAGGTTCATGAATTCGAAAGGAATGTTAACAGACATATACATAAGCATAGATTAAACCAAATATATATTGAACTAACATAGATTAAACTGAAGACAGGTGCAGTTATACAGTATTAACTTATTATTGTTAAATAAAATGCAGCCTAACTTTGTATTACTAATAAAACAGTTGTATAAAACATAAGTTGTATTCCTATAACATATAGCCCTCTTGGAACAAAGAAGGTCTTGAGGTGAATGTTGATTCAGATGTTATTGTTTAACGTGCAGAGTCACTTCTGATGTCTTAAGACGTCAACTTATCTGGAGCAGGTCCGTCAATCTGCTAAAATAAAATACAGCCAAGGCATATCTTAAGAAGTGGCAAGCTACAAATGATCGTGCTTTGTTTCGTGATGTTTAAGAAGGAAACCCCAAAGTATAATCTTATGCTACTGCACAATAATAGTAATTATTTAACATACAGATTTAATAAGTTATTGGAATTGATTGTTCTTTCACACAAGCCGTGTGTTGGACAGGGTTGGAAAGGTAGAATCAGATGACTGAAAAATTCAATGCCATAGCCGGGATTTGAACCACGGATCTCCCGGTCTCCGTCCGGTTGCTCTAACCACTGAGCTACCATGGCAACATGCCGGCACGCCATTAAATTCTCCAGCCCGGCTATGGCATTGAATTTTTCAGTCATCTGATTCTACCTTTAATAAGTTATTGTCAAGAAATTAGCACTGCTACAGCTAGTGTTGCAAAACTTATTATGTGCACACATGTACAGTCAGGTACATGGAATCGTGTCGATATAATGCAGAGTGGTTTATGTTGGTAAGGAAATACCTCACTGCCTCTGACACGCTCAGTCCCCACAATTTACTGGTTTTAGCACTCCACTTAATGCTTGTCTAATTCTCCCCATTTCCTTTGCTCCTGAGCATGAAACCAACCTGTGTTTATAGGTTAATATTTGAGTGCCATACTTTTGACATCAAACCAATACGAGACAGACTTATCCAGGTGCTGGTATGCACCATTGTCAAGCATGCCTTCCAGCCACTCAGGTGAAATGTTTCCATACTCTTCCTCTTTCGCCGCTCACCTAGGCCTGACCTTTGTTCATAGGCTAATGCGTGTGTGTTTGATTTTAATTGAAAACCACTAAGGGATTGGTTCAGCCAGTACTGGTGTGGAACACAGATGATAAAGAGTTTCTATCAACATTAAATAAAGAAAAATACTATAGGAAACTAAAAGCATCGACTGTACATTTAACACGTGGTTGTTGAGTCCATTCCACCTTGTTGCTTATAATAGAATCATTCTTGTCTGAGACAGAGTATAACACATTCAAAAATTAGGGGGAAAACTTTATATAACAAGCATCCAAAAGACTTAGGAGTAATACACAAGGTAACACTTAGTGTTATAGCATGTATTACATAACTTAGAAAGAGGCCTACATTCCAAAATCATACGGTGTAGTAGCCTTAACTTTGAAACCAATGTAAATAGTAAATAAAAAATCAGTGTTTTGTGAAGATACTTATGTATGGATAAAATCACTGCATCATTTGTAATATTATATTTGTAACAAATCTGCATGGAGATACTATGTGAATATTAAACGCTATGTAAATAATTGTAGGTAACTAAACTGCGAATAATTTTGAACTGAACATTAAGAACTGGCTGTTACATTGAATCTCAAAATATACCAAGCTAGAAAGTAGTTTCAGCTTGCTCTTGAGATGGAAATGAAAGCTAACAGTGATGTATATTTTGAAATAATCCAAGGAGGTACTAGATCTAAACTTTTAGCACCAGTATATTCAGCTCAGAGCATCCTTTTTTTTTCTCTCCCCCCTCTCTCTCTCTCTCTCTCTCTCTCTCTCTCTCTCTCTCTCTTCCTTTCTTTCAATGAAAATTCTAATAGCAAAAAAAGACTCGCTGCAGCTTCTAGTGAAGTGTATATTAACTGTATGCGGATTTTGCTGTATCTGAACTGCATAGTTGATTTGTGGCAGAAAAAAAAATGGCAATCTTAAAAAGAAGCAAAGATGTTTGCTAGAAGCCCCAGTAATAAATTCTTATGTTGCTTGTAGCTTTACACATTTTTTATTCTGCAAACACCACTGGGGAGGAAAATAATTTTATCTATGTGCACTGCTAACTACATTAGTATATATACCATGATATACTCAAGTGATGTTGCTAAATGTTTTTGTTGAAGGTAACTTTTGATTAACCTCTTAACATAAAAGCCTGAGTATGTTTGGGTTTTTTAATTTTGTTAAAGTAATAAAACCCTAAGTATACTCGGGCGTATCGTTTGCTAGCAGGATATATGTATTCTAAAAAGGCATTTTTGGTAGTTACTTGTAGATTTTGCCGTAATCTCACTTTTTGAGATGTGCATTTCTGTCGACAAATGTTTGAATTAGCCAGTTCAACCAAATTTTCTTTCCGCATGTTTTAATAAATTAAAAAAAAAAGCAAAGTTTAGGCATATAATGAGTATACTTGGGATTTTAATTTAAGAGATTAGAATATATATTATCAAGCTCTTAAAAATGAGTTTCATTGTTAGTATTATTATTGTACATAATTGAATATATCTTTTTGACAATAAAAAAATAGGTGAAAATAGAAACATCACATTGTAAAAGGTGGTTCACAATAGCTGGTAACAAGAAAGGAAATGCATATCATTAACAAAGTAAAGAGTCCATTTTGGGCACTGGGATTTCATTTGTGTAAACTGACCAATGATATTTTTTTTCTTCTGCTTACAATTCAGCCAACATAATGTTGTTAGCCAGTGTTGAAATTTAATAGAGTAAACACTTTCTAAATGCACATCAATTATTATTTCCTATTCTTCTAGTGGTATCACACTTTCATTCCTTTATAAAGTTGTTTGTTGTTCTTTGCTAATTTCTACTGGTTTTAGCTGTTCTTTGTAGTTCTTGAGGAGTAGCCAGTTTTGAGTTGCATATAAACAACTTACATATGGCACCTTCGCTAGAACAACTAACGCTCAATGGATCTGCTGGAGTCAGGATGCACATTTGCTGGAATTTCTTCCAGAGCTTGCATGTTTTCCCTTCATCGTCCTCCATGGTCTAGGGGTATCCAGTTCCCAAAGTCATGGGTTCAAACCCGGCGGAGGGCAGTCGGTTTTTTTTTCAACTGTAAAAATCTTTAACACGGCTTCCTTTGGAAAGGAAGTAAAGCCAGTGGTCTCGTGTCATAAATATACGCACATAAAAGAACCTCAAGCCTGATAAAGAAGCTTCTGAGGAAAGTTTACATTGGTCTCTCATGCCCAATATACAGAGTGAACCAAAAGACTCCGAACCGTCAGCGCAGTGTTTTTCCTGTCCACATCCTTGGCGCTCGCCGTCTGACGCTATCATAGAAAGGCGTGGATGAAACCATACAACATTTGTAAAACTACTTTTAGAGGCTTTACTTACCAACTTTACAAAAGGAAATGCTGAAACTGGCCACCGTCATTGTCCATACATTTTTGGCACCTCTTTAGGAAACTATCCATCAGGAATTTTTGGGGGGAGTTTTCCAAATAATGACCGATGTCGTCTAATGTTTCTTCGGTAAGAACCCAATGTCGTCTTTTAGATTTCTTAGCCTGAACACTTCGTGTGGCCTGAAATTTACTGTAAAGTTCATGGATTGTTGTACGGCTTAGAACTTTTACACCTGGAAATCTTTCTGCAAATCATACTTTCACTTGGCGAGCTGACTGAGTTAACACATACGAATCGTAAATAAACACACGCTGTGCAATAGAAAACATATGCTGAGCCATAATATACTTTGTGACTAAGTGCAGGAAAAAATAATAAATAAGTTGTAATAACTGAACTACATCACATCACCGTCAATTCAAAACTGCACTTCACACTGCACAGCAAAAACACAGCGCAGCCGATAATATTGTTCATAAAATACCCCTCCGGGATAACTTAAAACGTAAAGTGTATAAAACAAACCCACACACCCTGGAAGAATTAAAACAAAATACCTACCAAAAAATTCCTCAACGTGAACTATGGCGAGTGATGGATAGTTTCCTAAAGAGGTGCCAAAAATGTATGGACAACGGTGGCCAGTCTCAGTATCTCCTTTCATAAAGATGGTAAGTAAAGCCTTTAAAAGTAGTTATAAAAATGTTGTATGGTTTCATCCACGGCTTTCTCTGATAGCAGCAGACGTCAACGAGCGCCGAGGACGCGAACAGGAAAAACACTGTGCAGGCGGTTCAGAGTCTTTTGGCTCACTCTGTAGAATGGGACGCTAAGGACCATAGCAGTTAAAGAGCATTCATAAATAAAACTCAATTTAATTTTTTTATATTTTCCCTTCTTTAGCAATTTCTTCGATAACTGCTCTCTTCTGTGTTTCAGGGTCTTTCTCTTCCTCTGTTACCCTGGGAATTCCAATACAAAGCCATTCTTTCCACAGTTTTATCTTCTCTTAGCGTGTGTCCTACCCACTTTCACTTTTGTTGTTTTATTTCTATTGCAATTTCTTTTTGATTGCTTATTTTCCATAATTCTAAATTTGAAATTAAATCTGTCCATCTTATTCTTAAATATCTATTGACGAATGTTTGTAATTGTTTCATGGCACAGCTGCTTGAATAATTTCTGTAGCAAAGAGTCTAATATGCACAATATGGATCTAATATGCCATGCCCAGGAACAAGAACGAGGAAGTTAAAACTTGACCAAGTCTTTTTTCCCATTCCCCGGACCTGGGAAAGCTTCCTGTTAATTGTGAATTCTCAAATTAAAATACATGTATTTTAACTTTGCCGTTCTCAGGGCCGCTTTCACCAACCGATGTTAAAAATACTCTTAACATCTTGTTTGTTAACAAGTTGTTCAAAGTTTAACATAAGGTTAAAACATTTGCGTTTCATCAAGCTTTTACCGCAAATTGTTAGCTAACATTTTGTTAACGGCAAAGAGAACTGTGAATGCTAGCTTTCGAGAAGGCAGTGGCCGAACTACAATGCTTCTGAACGTACCCCAATGCACTTTTGTCTACATATCGCTGCGCTCTCTGTGTCAGTAACCGACAACTATTTACATTCATGGCAATGGCCATGTGATGTTCCCGGTTGTTTGAGGTTAGAATCACAATGTCGACTGAAATAAATATTTCACCGTTTAAAAGGTGTTAATTAACATTTGGTTAATAAGTATAGATGTTCTTACATTAAAGGATAAGATTGCAACCTGGGACAAAATCCATGAGTAATTTCATTGGAAAAAAATACTGTTTGCTTCTTGAAGCAATTGCTTTGGAAACCTTCCAGATAAACCCACAAACAGTAGCTTTAGAAATTCCAACATTATCACAAGTAAATGAAAAATCGTAGTAGCATAAAATCTAAGTACCTACTTTAGCATAGGAGAAAGAGGCATGCTTCTGTTGGTAGTATTCTAACCTCTCGTATTTCCCATAAAGCCATGCTCATGACCCCTTGGACAGTCTATATGGCTTTAAAAATTCCTCTTTTTGTAGGGTTTCAAATTTATTATGACGTAGACTGCTCTTCTATTAGGAATGACATTCCAAAATGCCAATTGTAGCAAACTCGCATCAACAGCTTGGTTTGTGGCAACCATTTTCCAGTTTCTAACATTTGATTAACGCCTTAACACAGGGGTATGGGGATGTTAACTTAACACGGACTTTAACACATTGTTAAAGTTAACATTGCTTGATGAAACAGAATTTGTGTTAACTTCAGTGTTAAATCAGTTTAACGTTGTGTTAAAATTTAGCATCTGTTGGTGAAACCGGCCCTCATTCTGGTTATTATTCTATATTATTGTGAACCAGGCTTAAATAATCTGTATGCTAAGAAGTTAACTGTAGAACATCAGATCAGTGTTTCAAGTGGATTTTTATTGAATCATTCCTTTTAAGATTCACGTATCGAACCCTCATGTATGTTTTGTATATACATTGCTTTGTATAAAAAAATGTTAGATATGCTTTTTAAATGAGTTTTGTATTAAAATTGTAGGATACATGATGCCACCCCCTAGGGAAGCTCCTCCCCGGCCTCGACATCCTCCCACATATCCTGTGGCAGCACAGATGGCACGCATGCAGAGGTTGGGGCGGGCACATTCACATGAGGGTGTGACTGGCGGCTATTATCACAAAGATCCTGGTGAGGATGGTAAGTTTCCTTTTTGTATCAATTGGGAAAAACTTTTTTTTTTTTGTTTGCATCCCGGGTTGAATCATAACTAGAGACCAGCAAAATATGAAGAAAAATTTGCTAAAATATGAAAGTATAAAGGGGCGGCGCCGTGGCCGAGTGGTTAGACCGCTTATGATAAGGTATGTGCTTATATTATCGTTGTACTTGTAACTGAAACCATGAGAACTGAAGGAGATATTTATTAGCCCCACGTTGGGCGCCAATTTGATGAAGCTGTTTTGTTGTATTGTTATTTGCCCCACGTTGGGCGCCAATTTGAAGAAGTATTTTTATTAGCCCCACGTTTTGGGCGCCAATTTGAAGAAGTTGTTTTGTTGTATTGGCGGCGCCGCGGCCGAGTGGTTAGACCGCTCGCCTCCCACCGAGGCGGCCCGGGTTCAATACCAGGGACCTGCATGTGGGATTTGTGGTGGACGAAGCGGCGTCTGGGCGGGTTTTCTCCGGGTTCTCCGGTTTCCCCCACCATTCATTCCACCAACTGCTCCATCATCACCTTTCCTTTCATCCATTTCACCAACATTTCGTTTCATCTACTTCCTTCATCCCATACCAGGCATCGGGCTGATCACCCATTCTGGATGCTCTGTCTGATCCATGAGTGTCTGCTCCTCGACGGGCCTCTGACCCTAGGCACCCGCTTGTAAGTCCTGGGGGGTGTAAGTCCTACATAAGAGGAGGGTAAACAGATAATGAATGAATGAATGAATGAAAGTATAAAGGAAAAAATCCCGAAATATTATGAAACATATATTTTAAAGGCAAAATTCTTATACGTGAAGGATTTGCAGTAGGTTCACTTCATTATTTAAAAAAAAAATGCTTTTAGATTTTTGTCCATGTTTAATAATAAAATTAAATAAAACAAATGACATGGATCAAGTTTGTGAAAAATTTGGTCAAACTTTAAAAGCACTCTTTGCTTCACTCACCGTCAAACTATGGAAGAACATGTTTCAAGGAGACGTCCTCCTCCTCATCGGCTGATTGGTCGACTTGCTCTGATCCAGTATCTGCTTCCCCCTTCCCCTGTTGTTGGCCTGCTATCATTCCCGTTGGTGAGTCATATGACATTATCTGGTGCCAGTTGGCCACTGTGTAATGAAGATCTGTTGATCTGTCATGTGTTGCTGGAGTGTATTCCTCTAGCACATTTTCAGGCCTCTCTGCAACTACTGGTAAGTCTTGCAGAGGTCTTAGCAGATGATAGTTTTTGTCAAGGTAAACTTTCAAATGATTAAATAGGCATATTGATATCCAGCCTTTTCTTACTTCTCGGCTTAGTTTTGTATATTCATCTTAATCTCTGGCCTTTGCCATGATCTTTTTTTCTAAGGGCGCTAATGACCTTGAAGTTGAACGCCCTTAAAACATAAATCATTACATCTGATGCTAGTGTTTAAAAATTCATGACTATTCGAATTCTTGGTTAACTGTGTTCAAATCCCGGCTGTGGCATTGTATTTTTCAGTTGACTCTATTAAAAAAAATCTGATGTGTTACACTCACATGACTTTCTCTACTCTTGTACAACCTTTTTTTACAAACGCCTATTCTCCATATGCTTTATGTTAATCGAGATATCGAGATGTCAGTCTTATTGCTAATTTTCTTGTAGATGCAAGGGGAATATGGTAGCTTTTAAGCGATGGTCAAATATTTTAACGCTGGTTGCTATGTGGCGCATTCCATTCTCTTTACAAGTCCAGGACATAAAAAAATGAATAACGAATTTGAGAAAAAGTATAAGTATTGGAAAATTTAAGGGAATAACAAGCAATATCTCGAAAACGGTTGACTCAACAAAAAAAATGTATATGATAAAAGTTGTGTATTTTAACGCGGTCTACATTTTTTGTGTAGTAAAATTTTGTCTATCTCTTATGGTTTACCAGTTATGCAAAAGTCATTCATAATGAAGAATACTTTTGGAGACATTCCCAGAAATTTCGAGATATACATTTCATTTCTCATGACATTATCTTAAACATATGATATTTTCATCAAAATCGTTAGAGCCATTTTTGAGAAAATTAAAATTTTCGAAAAATGTTCCATGTAAAGGGTAGTCTGGGGTGGGGGGATTTTCTTTAAAATCTTCGTGTCGCATCTCTGGAAGATACTGAACGTAAATACCAAGTTTGGTGTTTATCCGACTGTTAGTTTTTGAGTTATGCTGTTCACAGACATACACACACACAGACACACACACGGACATGTTTCCAAAAATGCTTTTTTTGGATTCAGGAGGTCTCAAAACATGTATTTCTGGTGAAATCTCGGTATCGAATTTTTGGGTGGAATGCAATACTTCCCCTACTTACTATACGTAGTAGAGAAAGTAAAAATATATATGAAGTAAATTGTATGTTTTAATGAGATCTACATTTTTTGTCTAGTAAAATTTTGTCTGTTTCTTACAGTTAGCAGTTATGCAAAAGTCATTCAGAATGAAGAGGACTTTTGGGGACATTCATAGAAAATTTATGATATACATTTAATTTACCATGAAAGTATTTTAAACATACAATATTTTAATTAAAATTTTAGAGCCATTTTTGAGAAATTCAAAAGTTTCGAAATATGTTCCATGTAAAGGGTAATCTGGGGTGGGGTGATTTTCTTGAAAATCTTTGTGTCGCATCTTGAAAGATACTGAACCTAAATAACAAGTTTGGTATTTATCCAACTTCTCGTTTTTGAGTTATGCTGAGACACACAAAAGAACATTTTTCTAAAAGTGCTTTTTTTTATTCAGGGGGCCTCAAAACGGTACTTTTGGTGAAATCTCAATATTGAATTTGTGGGTGAAATGCAATACTTCCCCCACTTACTATACATAGTAGAGAAAGTAAAAATGTATATATTTTCCCCCCTTATTAATTACAAATATTTCTACCAAGTTTCCTTGAAACATATTCTGCTATAGTTTGACAGTAAGTGGAGCAAAAAGTGTTTTCAGAGGTTGACTAAGTTTTTAACAAATTTGATTACCATGCTCCACTGTTTTAATTTTAAATTACATGGAGTTTATAGATTTTAATTGCGAAAACCTTAAACCTAGAACAAAAGAAGTTACTGATTGCTTTGTCCTTGCTTAGTACTAATTAAAATATAACACTTTTAGTATTTATGAAAATAAAAACTCTTCAGTCATACAGAGAAAATGCTCTACTTTTGTTACTGTACATGTTGAAAAGAATTGCTTGATTTTTTTTGTAAATGTGTTTCACAGAAAGATGCCTGAATAGAATATCTGGAAAGTATGGTTCATTGCTGATGGAATTTAAAAGTGAAAAATATGAAGATTTTACCAAAATATTATCAAATACAGATGCATTGAATTCTGCAAAACGTAAAAATACTTGTTCCCATAATAGTAGTAAGCGTGTTTTAGAATATGAAATTTCAGATTTTGCCTATCTTTAATCATGACGTATTTACGAGGGTGGCCTGAAAAGTTTCCGACCTAATAAAGATACAAGACATTTTTTCAGAACTTTATTTTTATTTTTCAACATAGTCTCCTTGTAACTCTATACACTTCTCCGAGCAATGCTCCCATCTCTGTAACCCATCCAAATAGTACTCTGCATTTTTCTCTGCAAAATAATTGTTCACGAAGGTGATTGCCTCTTCATTTGATGAAAATCTCTGTCCTCCGAGCGCAATTTTCAGATGAGGGAACAAAAAGAAGTCGCTTGGGGCTAGATCTGGTGAGTAAGGCGGATGGTCAAGCAGTTCAAACCGTAATCCGTGGATTTTCGCCATTGCAACCGCTGAGGTGTGGTCTTGGTAAAACAGGATTTTCTTTTTCTACAACTGTGGCCGCTTTTCTGCAAGTTCTGCCTTCAGCTTGTCAAGTAATGATGCGTAGTATGCTCCTGTAATGGTTTTTCCTTTTTGAAGATAATCGATTAAAATAACTCCATGACTATCCCAAAAAACAGTCACCATCACTTTCCCAGCCGAAAAAAACAGTTTTTGCTTCTTTTGGAGCTGGTTTCCCCTTTGCAGTCCACTGTTTGGACTGTATTTTTGTTTCGGGCATATAATGGTGTATCCAAGTTTCATCTACAGTAATTAATTGGCGCCAAAACTCGGATTTATTGCGCCTAAACTGCGCCAACAGAGCGTTGGAAATGTTCATTCGAACACGTTTTTGGTCAAACGTGAGCAAACGCGGCGCCCAACGCGCGGACAGCTTTCTCATGTTGTAAATGTTGATTTAATATGTGACAAACACGTTCTTTTGACATGTACATAGCCTCTGCTATCTCTCTCACTTTCATTCGGCGGTCGTCTAGCACCATTTGGTGAACTTTGGCGATGTTTTCGTTGATAGTTGCAATTTTTGGAGTCCCGAACGTTCATCGTCTCCCAAGCTCTTACGGCCATATTTAAATTCAGCTGCCCAAAATTTCACTGTGATAAATGAAGGTGTAGAGTCTCCATACACAGAATCCAACTCATCTTTGATTTTCATGGGCATATTGCCTTTCAAAAACAAAATTTTACGACAGCTCAATACTCGATTTTGTCCATTTTCATAAAAACACTCACATCACCTCACTCAAACGACTGTTACATAACAACTGAGCGTCCAAACTGGCTGAAACTTTGGCGAGTAACTCTCAACAGATGAACAACGAAATTCAGTAGCTTTTATTTACGAGTGCTGCCATCTTTATGTTGAGGTGGGAAACTTTTCAGACCACCCTCGTAGTTGTTCACATTTATACTTGCTGAAAGTATCTGGCTAATACCAAACAGAAGGCCATAGAGTTGCCTTCTGTATTGTTCACATTAATTTTTTTTTTTTTTCTGTTACATACGCTTGTAAGTCATGGGAAGTGTATACCAACTGACATTCACATTTGCAGCCAAAAAAAAAGTTGGGCCCTTTGTGCCTCTTAAACTGGGCTTTCAATCAACTCCAATGGTCCCAGTAAAACAATGTCCTTGATGTTTGCCCTCATATCTTCAGGTTCCAAGAAAAAGGAGCTAAGAATGCATATCTATGCATGGCAAAACCTTCGCACTTGCATTGTATATGCAAAGAGGTTTCATTTTCCCTTCCACAATTCCTGTATAAGAGCTCTTGTATAAGTCCCATTATGTACAAATGTGAACACAGTATGAGTTTAGATCTAGTTAAATTCAAAAGAATCTTACTTTGCTTACTGCCTGGACCTGAAATTAATTCATGGACTTTCCTGGCATAGTGGAATTAATTGTTCTTTCACACAAGCCGTGTGTTGGACAGGGTTGGAAAGGTAGAATCAGATGACTGAAAAATTCAATGCCATAGCCGGGATTTGAACCACGGATCTCCCGGGAGATTTTCAGTCATCTGATTCTACCTTTCCAACCCTGTCCAACACACGGCTTGTGTGAAAGAACAATTTATTCCATTAATTAGACCGGGAGATCCGTGGTTCAAATCCCGGCTATGGCATTGAATTTTTCAGTCATCTGATTCTACCTTTCCAACCCTGTCCAACACACGGCTTGTGTGAAAGAACAATTAATTCCATTAATTGACCTAATAGTGGTTGCAACTATAAAACCCGGGACTTAAGTACTTACAATGTTTGTAAGTCGCCATTGAGGTATGACATCTCAATACAATTTGAGATCTCCTTGTGGTTTACCGGGAAAAATGCGAATCAGCTGGAGAATTTAATGTCGTGTCGGCATGTTGCCATGGTAGCTCAGTGGTTAGAGCAACCGGACGGAGACCGGGAGATCCGTGGTTCAAATCCCGGCTATGGCATTGAATTTTTCAGTCATCTGATTCTACCTTTCCTGGCATAGTTTGTTTATTGTAATATTCACGATGAGCCTTACTTTTTGGTTGGTTTATCGCATATGTGATACTTCTGGGAGACATGCCACAAAAGGGTTGGTTTCCTTTGAAATAACACCCAAGCCTGTGTTTGTAAACATGACCGCCATCTCATTGCCTGTAATACCTACATGCTCAGAGACCCAAACAAGGGTTACAAGAATCTAACATCCTTTGGAATTTCAGTATAGTTAAAGTATCTCTGACATTGCTTATTCCATAATTCCAAAAAGAGATATTTGGTGGTTCAGAGCATGTAATTTAAATATAACTCACAGGACTATTTAAAATTAAGAGTGTGAAAGTATTAATCGTATTAAAGAGGCAAAATAGGTTTATATGCAGGAAATCGTAGTGTGTTTTGTATCATACGTGGGCTGCCCCAGAAGTACCCGACCTAACAAAGAGTACATTAGTCCCCTCTACATAGTATCCTTTCAGCTCGATACACTTTTCCCAGCGATGTTCAATAGCTTCGATACCCTGCTTATAGTGAGAACCATCAAGTTCTGCAAAATAGCCATCAACTGCAAACTCCACCTCTTCATTGTTGGCAAATCTTTTACCACCACGCCATTTCTTCAACTTTGGAAATAGAAAATAATCAGAGGGAGCTAAATCTGGCGAATAGGGTACATGAGGAAGCAGTTTGAACTTTAACTCATTGATTTTGGCCATGACAATAATGAATGTGTGAACTGGTGCATTGTCTTGATGAAACAGAACTTTCTTTTTCGCTAAATGCGGCCGTTTTTGCTTGATGTCATCATTCCAACGCTGAAATAAGTTTGCATAATACTCGCCATTGATTACTTTTCCTTTTTGAAGATAAATCGAAAATTATCCCACACGTGCATCCCAAAAAACTGACACCATGACCTTGCCTGCAGATGAAACTGTCTGTGGCTTCTTTGAGGCTGATTCTCCCCTTTCAATCCACTGTTCGACTGAAACATCCTCCTGATGCTCCTATTGTGCCATTGTGAGTAAACATGACACCCATCTTGCGCACAGCTTTTTCATTTCTAAATTTTCAGCTAGTATGCGATGTACAGAACTTTTTTGAAATGCCTTCAATGTCTGCACTTTCAGTCGACTACAATATCATTTTGTGGATTTTCTTCACAATTTCTGACGTGGTCACCTCATTTGGTCGACCACTGCGATGTTTGTCTTGGCAGCTTGTACGGCCTTGCTTAAACTCTGCCACCCAATATTTTACTGTTGCAAACAAAGGAAGAGACTCCCCCAGAGTAGAATCTAGTTCAACTTTAATTTTAGTTGGACTAAGACCTTTGAAATTGTAACGGTATTACAAATAATGTTGATGCTTGTGATGTTTATGTATG
Source organism: Deroplatys truncata (assembly GCA_030765065.1). NCBI lineage: Eukaryota > Metazoa > Arthropoda > Insecta > Mantodea > Mantidae > Deroplatys > Deroplatys truncata. Next base: position 63,466,791 of record CM060989.1, on the reverse strand, counting down.
TGTGTTTACTTCACGCGTTGCCATCTTGTGACGTCATTCATTTGTTTGGTTTGTAGCTCCATCTGGCGTTAGCAATTTGCGTTTCCTAGTATCAGCTTTTTGAAATAATTCATTTCAAATGTCCTCCGGCTAGCTATTATCCTGTTGGCCTGGGGTCGAACATGTGTCTCAATACAGGTTGTGAAGCGGAAAGGAATCTTTTATTCAAAAATTACACTGATGAAGAAATTTGTTTTTATAATTTTTATTGTCGAACACGTTCACTATCACTTTTACATATTGATTTAGATACTCGCCAAACTGAAACTGTTATAATACTTCTTACTGATCACTTTTAATTCACGTACTTCAACTTTGTGTATAATTAACTTTATAATACTTTAGATTTTCATAACTTGTGAATCTATAGCCGACGTATCTCATATAAATATTTTGACGAACTTAAGACGACGTGTATTGCACAAAGAATTTTGATGAACTGCCTAAAGACGACGTGTAGTGTACACAGATTTTTGATGAACTGCGGGGCAAGCTACCTCGAACCTACCCTATTTATACGCTTGCATCAAGATACGCCTAAAGATTATAAATGAACTGCTATTGGCTAATAAAACGCGCCAACATTAGCGTCTATTTTAATATCCAATGAAAACCACGAATACATATTGCTTTTAGGGAAACATTCCAGAAGGTTCTCAACGGAAAAAATGCGCGAACATTACGTAACTTCCTCGTTCCCAATAATGATAAACAGCTCACCCCCTCGCTGCATTATTGCGCTATTATTGACAGTTTCAGTAAAGCCTTATAAATTTATTTCCCAATAATAATTACAATTAATAAACATCTGAAATCAATGTCACATAAAAATGCATATTCATATTACAATCATTATTTACATTTAAGTAATTTGTGATACAAATTACCGCATCAAAATGAAAGTATTGTATCGCATAACTATGGCCAGTTTTATCCATGTTAACAAATTTGCTGAGAGCGTTCCTATTGATGGCTGCCAAACAATTACTAAACAATGTAGCATCATCAAACTTAAGCTTTATAAGGGTGGTACTTTCTACCATAGTCATTTGTTTGAAACAACCGCTATCTGTACGTCAGATTGGGTACTTCTGGGACTGCCCTCATACATGATAGAAAAAGTAATACACTTTTGTAAGAATAGTTTGTGGAAGAGATACAAACTATAGTGGACAGAGAATGTTACGTATCAGATTTTTACTTTCTCTACTACGTATAGTAAGTAGTATTGTATTCCACCCAAAAATTCAATACCGAGATTTCACCGGAAATATATGTTTTGAGACCCCCTGAATCCAAAAAAGGCATTTTTGGAAACATGTCCGTGTGTGTGTGTCTGTGAACAGCATAACTCAAAAACGAACAGTCGGATAAACACCAAACTTGGTATTTAGCTTGAGTATCTTCCAGAGATGCAACATGAAGGTTTTCAAGAAAATCCTCCCACCCCAGATTATCCTTTACATGTAATATTTTTCGAAAATTTTAATTTTCTCAAAAATGACTCTAATGATTTTGATTAAAATATCATATGTTTAAGATATTTTCATGACAAATGAAATGTATATCTTGAATTTTCTGAGAATGTCTCCAAAAGTGTTCTTTATTCTGAACGACTTTTGCATAACTGGTAAACCATAAGAGATAGACAAAGTTTTACTACACAAAAAATGTAGATCACATTAAAATACACAATTTATGTCATATACGTTTTTTTGGTTGGGTGAACCATTTTCAAGATATTGCTTGTTATTTCCTTAAATTTTCCAATACTTCTACTTTTTCTCAAATTCATTTAATTCATTTTTTTTTTTTTGTGTGTGTGTGTATTTTGTTCTGGTAATGCAAAGAGAATGGAATACTCCACATAGCAACCAGCTCTTAAAATATTTGACTATCGCTTAAATACTACCACATTCCCCTTGCATCTACAAGAAAATTAGCAATAAGATTAACATGTTGATATCTTGATTAACGTGAAGTAGATGGAGAATAAGCTTTTGTAAAAATAGTTTGTACAAGAGTAGAGAAAGTCATGTGAATGTAACACATCAGATTTTTTTCATTGGTTTATTTTCCTTGAAATGGATTTGTAACTAACTTTTTGTGTTTCACAGATGATGAAGACGCACAAGTGTCTGCGGTGTGAGCAATCAGCGTCATCATCATTGAGTTCATCCTCGCCACCCTCCCACCCCTGCTAGAACCAAAGAGGGCCATGTGCAGTTTTCTTTATTAAGTGTAATCGTGGGCATGAGTGAACATTGCCAGTCCATTTGCAGAACTGTTCCTTATTTGGGACTACAGCAAGAGATCAGCCAGAAGAAATAAGTTGGTACCTGAGTAAAATCTTCGTTACTGCACAATCTTGGTTTTAATTTCATCACCACAGTGTCATTTCTGTAGGGTATTTTTGTTTGCCTCTAGATGCATCATTCCCAAGCTTTTATTTGGGCACGTACTATATTAAGAAGAAAACAGTGCCTGCATCAGCTTTTTGAATCTCATGGTTTTTGAAAGTGTGTTTATGGTGCAAGCTTCAAATGTCATTTTATTGTTTAAGTAAAAAGATATGCTTTGTATTTTAAATACATCATTAGTGATCATGAACAGTAGGGTCAGCTAGCCAAATATCAGATACGTCCATAAATTTCTATAGCTTTTCTGTGAAAAGTTAACCCAAATATTTAATGTTTTATAACAAAAAGACTGGTTGCATACTTTCTGCTGTATACAAATCAGCCCCCCTTATTCTTTAGTTGGTTGTAGCTTAAAGAACTTTTTGGAGTGTTAAAAACTGTTGTAATATCAGATAAGAGGTATGCATAATAATCAATGGAAAGCAACACGTAATTTTCATCTTACTGTGTGTGATATTCTATATTATTGTATTAAATTATTAAATGTTTTTTAAAATTTAATTTTAGGAATTCATGAAGATCCTCTCTTCATGTATTTTTAATATCTTCATCAGTTTGTGGTATAACCATCTTACTGGTCCTCCCCCCCCCCCATCAATGGCATCCAAAACAAACTAGAAATGTGTTGCAAAGCCAAACACCAGTTTGCCTCAAAATAAACATATTTAAATTTCATTATTTCTACGAGTTTATATATTAAGTAATATTTAGGGGTGCTACAGTAACTCTTAAACTCATCTGTCTTCTCTTATCTAAGAGTACATTTTAACTTCTCTGTATTCGTTGCAGAGAATCCTGCCGAAAAGTATATTTAAAAAAATCAAGCAAAATGCTCTGTTGGTCACTGAATGCCAGCATCAACGAGGGTATTCGACTTAGGAAGGCTAACTGATATTTGGTTGGGTTACTTTACTGTTCACCGTACCTTCATAAAAAGTTTAACTTATCATTGAATAGCACGATTCTGTTTTTGTCACTTGTTTTGGCTCATTTAGTACCATTATCATAAGCCTAAGCTGTTTCTTGGTAATTCAGTGACCTCTCTTAATGCAATTAATGGGTGAGATGAATAAAATTCAAGTATTTACTTCCAGCACAAGGAAAAGTATTTATAGGGTTCCATATAAGCAAACGTATATTTGTTTCTCTTGGGTTTTAATATACCAAAACCCTGTCTGATAGTTCTGTATAACATTTTTATTTTGTTAAATACCTTTCTTATAAATTTTTACCGTAACATGAAAAAAATGATTAAGCTATACTACAAGAGTTGTATGCAGTAACACATGGACTCACAGTGGAGTATATTTTGTAGTATTCCCAGTCTATTTTTCCCCATAGTTGCAGCAATTTCACTCTAATGTATTTTGCTCACAGTGGTTCTTTAAAATGCTGGAGAAGTTTTGTCTGATAGGGACCAAGCTCTTAAGACCATTCACATGATGCATGATTAGATATCTTCACCGCTTGCAGTGCTTCTTACTGCCAGGAATTTGTTGATCTTCAACTACAGAATCTCTCGGCAACCTCAAGTACTCAGGGTTACCTAAACTGTTACTTAATCAAAAGTCTTTTGTTTGATTACGGTTTCTCTATACATATACAAGTAATTTAAAAAGAATCTTTCTTGTTAGTTTGGTAATAACCAGCAAATGGATTATTATTATTATTATTATTATTCCAGCTTACTTTCACACCAGAACTTACATGTTTCGGAGACTGTTATCTCCATCATCAGCCTAGATTCACTGCCGCGCCTCCTCTTGTGACAAGTAGTTCGCATTTTTTGGTTGGACGTACTGTACAATGAGATCCTTTTCTTATGGGTCATCAAAGTTTAATACGTTGTACTTATTCATGAATAATTTTTCCCAAATGGCAAGTTCTGCTGGTTTGCTAAGGGCCTTTAAGAGCTTTAGTTTCTCTTCTCTGCAACTGCTGAGTTGTCTATTTGCTTATATTTCACATTTCTTGTGTGTTCTTTAAACCTTGTTCCTATATTCCTTTTTGTGTTTCCTATGTATACCTCCTTGTAATCTTAACATCTATACCCCCGCCGCTGTATCTTTGCCCTTGACAGTTCGTGTGGCTTCGCGTAAGGTTGGCTACATTGTGGTTGCGACGTTGCCAGAGTGACAGTAAACAACAACAGCTGATTGTCCTCCTTTCTATCGTGTCTAAGCCGCATACAAAAAGTGTACGTAAGTAGCAAATGTCAATGAATAATAACTATTTCATATTATTATTGTTAATTGAAAATAAGCGATATAAGCAGCTTTGGTATGGTCGGATACTCCTTTCTATGATAACAGGCATAAATGTGTCTACGTATGGCGTCTAATTGGAAAGCATCAAGGTTTGTGACTGGACGAGGCTGCTTTCTTTTCTTCCCTGGAGTTGATAGAAATACCTGTTGCGTTTTAGATGGTTCGGGAATTTTGTCCTCTTTCTCTTGGAGTTTCACTCCCTTGTGAATAACAGTTCTCGTGCTTAGTCCAAGAACTGCTGCAGTTCGTTGTACACGTTTATCAGCAGGAATAGAGGGATTGCCATGAAGCTTCACGTACTCCTTTTCCTGTTCAAAGAATTCCTGGGTTCTCCTTAATAGTTCCAATGCCTGACTGTTAAGTGGCACACCTCGGTGCCAAGGATTTTCACTTCGTGAATCATCACTCGGCGATTGGCGTCGTTTTTTCAGACATTGTCGCACTTAAGTTTTGTTTAAATAAATAATATGGATGAAATATATATATATATATATATATATATATATATATATATATAAAATAGATAAATATAAATAAATATATATGTATAAACGAACAATAACAAAACTATCAAACAATAACCACAAATATAATTAACAATGAACAATATGTAGCTTGCAAAGATCAACTCGACGCTCGTGCTAGAGATTCACAAACTGAAGCATGTTACATCCGACAACAGAGCCGATTCTAGTTCCAGTTCTGCTTTGTCATCGACCATCCGGAATGCTGTCTCTTGTGATTGGCTTAGAAAGTCAAATGGTTGAAGCTTTTCATCTGTTTTTTTGCGAGTGTACCAACTTAAACGCTAGCTGTCAAGTGCACTGTTACAGCGGCGGGGGTATAATTTCATAAATACCAGAAGTTTTTCCTGCTGGAATTTTGTCCTTTGTATTGGTCTTGAATGTGCTTTTAAGGAATGTTTGTTAACCGTTATACCTTATTCTTTGAACATTTTTGTGAAATTTCTGGAAGGCCCGTGAGTGGAAAGTGAATTTTGTTTCCTTAATGTTGCTTAGTGTGACGATTTCCTTTATTTCCTCTTTTTTTTTTTCCCCATTATTTTCCTGTCTGCTGTCTCTTTGGTGAAGCCATTTTTATGTATGGTTTCCAGGGTCTTGTATTGTTTTTTGCATTCTTGTGTGTTCATTGGTATGTTTACCAATCTGAAGGTAAGGCTGTTGTTATTGCTTATTTGTGTTCCCTAGGATTCTAGGTGGCATTTTTAAAAATTTCTAGTATGAAAGTAAAGCTAGAATAACAAAAATCTCAATTTATGTGTACAAATATTAAATAAACTTCACTGTGATTTCCCAAAATTTTTCGGAAAACTTTTTTGTGTCTATAGTTCCTTTGTATACAAATTTTACTGTGCTTTGAAATTCATGGTTGTAGCACTTATTTTAGAATTAGCATTTGGCTCTCAGTGTTCCATCTGAAATGTTTGATCTGATACCCATATTAGTCAAATTGTTATATATGAAACATGTATACATTCCAATTATTTCTTGCTAAATACAGTAGAATCTCGTTAGTACGTTTTTGCAGGGACCTAAGGATTTGGACGTCATAGGCGGGAAAACGTGTTAACGAAAATGCAAAATCTGCAATTTAAGAACATAGGTAATAAAAATCTAATAATTACGTCTCCATGGGCAATTTAAATCCATTTTGAGTACAATTTCATACTGAATACGATCCGCGTTTCCATGTTAAATTCAATATGTTTAAATGGATTTGGATACACAAAGCCTGAGAATAAATAATTCAAGGTTTTATTTTGGTCAACTTGGATTTTTTAGGTTATGAATGTTTTTGAGAAAATAAATTGCGAATTGTGGAAGCGGCAATAGTGGTTTTGCTGTGTGTTTTATTACACACGTGATAACAATTTCTGGTAAAAAAGAAAAAATTATGAGCGTGCATCGTGTTACGAGTACAATAGCCGATATTATCTTTGGTGTATTATACAAGACGATTTGAATACGGAGGTGTTACCATGCAACAAATTTCGTTCCGGTCCTCTTCTGATCCTATTTTCCAAGAGAAAAGTTTTGTTTTAGTATTTTTCCCTTCTTTAAAAGCAGTTTCAATCAATTTAGGTTTGCTAACAATCGTGTATAAGGTTGACGGAGGAATGTTTAACTTCCGCACTATATCAACATGTTTTATATTTGGATTGTGATTACATCAAGGATTTTCACTTTTTCACTGTTGGTTATTTACCTACTACACTTTCTTTTTTTCATTGTAAATGAAAAGTTAAAATACAACCTACGGTTGTTTGGTCATCACTCAACATTAGAAACTATCGTTAGCGTTTACCGCGTTTATCACGCCAAGGTAAAGCATTCTCTATCCCGCCCACAGAAATCATGTCACACAAATATTTAAATGCATGTATGTGATTGGCTGCCGATATCCACTCCGTGACCAAGGATTCAACAAAGTAGCAAATGAGGACGTCAAACTATGAACATGTTAAACGCCTACTCCCACTGTACCGATCAAGGATTGGCCAAAACAGCAAATGAGGACGTCAAAATTCAAACGTAGTAAGCGGGACCAGGAAAACGCACTAAGCAAACATTATTTATTATATTTGGTGATTTGGTACCGGGACTTTTATAATTCAACGTAATACACGGGAAAACGTGTTAATGAGGAACGTGCTAACGAGATTCCACTGTAACAGCAAATCGATAAATCACGATAATCTGATTGCTGACTTGCAACTTTATTTACCTTGAGAAAAGTAAAAAAAAAACAACAAATATTAAAATGCACTTCAACTTTGGCCTTAATTGTGATGGAACCTTACAGCTGTGTTAAACAGAATTTCATATAAAGTTAGTCAGCTTTTTCTTTACTCTTTTAAGAAATAATTAAACACACAACACATTTCATGAAAACCCTTGGTAATATCAGCTGTTTATTAATTAATTTTGAAGGTTGAGAAGCTAGTAACAGTGATGTGTCATAATTTAATGTTTCCTGATTTATTTTAAATCAGCTGTTTGCTCGATATGGCTGGCACCACTAAATGACTGATCATTCATAATATTGGAAAGAAAACAAAACTAGTGACAGTTTCAAAATTCAAAACATACTCTCTTCTCATCATAGAAAGAAGTTATGTTCTAAGTCATTCATTCTATGCTTTCATTTAATTTTTCCGGACTTATTAGATGATCAAAAACATTTTGTTACAGCTGATTTATAGTCTGTTTACACGTGATATTTCTAAAATCCTCTGTAATTCTGGTTTCCAAGCTTCATTGATTTTTTCCCCATTGTAAATTTAATCACACTCGGTACATTGTTTGGATTCTTTGTTTTTAGGTGTGTGAGATTGTTTTTAAAGTAATATATGTATAAAAGCCAAAAGCTACTTCTGTAATATAAATTGATATTTCATACCTCCAATACAGACCAAAATAACTTCAGAAAAAAAATTATGTGGAGAAAATTACATATAATAGTTTGAACATTAGGGTAAACTCAGGATCTCTTTTCTATTAATGTTTGGCTGTCATTAAATCCATCAAATTTTTCAGAATGTGCTGGAAAATATAGCATTGCCTTGCAGGATCAAATTGCTCGAAGTAAATGCACTTATTCTTTTTATGCATGCCACCCATTATGCATTAAATTCTTTTTTTGATGCAGTAGTGAATGGTTAGATGGTATACATTAAAACATTAATTTATTTACATCCTGATGCAGGACGCATTTATTGTAGATCTTATCAATCACTCAGCAAATTACTAAATTAAACTGTGTACTATATCCAACATTATTTTAGTAAATTTTGTATTGTTTATGTAACATTTTGGCATGATTGACTACTTGAGACTCAGGGTGCTGAAATATTACATTTCCTAAAAGACTGAATGGACTTTGTGAATGTTTAGCTATTAGCAGTCATTTAGAAGAAGAAAAAAGCATCTTTACAGGGTTGCTAACTCATTGAAAACACAGTATTGTAGGAGGCAAACATATCTCATAATGGTCCCATCCTGCCCACAGAAAGATACAAGGATGTCGGAGAAAGTAAGGTAACATATTTCTGTTCTGGAAAAAAGATATTAATGAAGAGATGTAATTTCTCCTTATTTTGATACTGTGTTACATGTACAGTAGAATCTCGTTAGTACGTTTTTGCAGGGACCTAAGGATTTGGACGTCATAGGCGGGAAAACGTGTTAACGGAAATGCAAAATCTGCAATTTAAGAACATAGGTAATAAAAATCTAATAATTACTACGTCTCCATGGGCAATTTAAATCTATTTTGAGTACAATTTCATACTGAATACGATCCCGTTTCCATGTTAAATTCAATATGTTTAAATGGATTTGGATACACAAAGCCTGAGAATAAATAATTCAAGCTTTTATTTTGATCAACTTGGATTTTTTAGGTTATGAATGTTTTTGAGAAAATAAATTGCGAATTGTGGAAGCGGCAATAGTGGTTTTGCTGTGTGTTGTATTACACACGTGATAACAATTTCTGCTAAAAAAGAAAAAATTATGAGCGTGCATCGTGTTACGAGTACAATAGACGATATTATCTTTGGTGTATACAAGACGATTTGAACACAGAGGTGTTTCCATGCAACAAATTTCGTTCCGGTCCTCTTCTGATCCTATTTTCCAAGAGAAAAGTTTTGTTTTAGTATTTTTCCCTTCTTTAAAAACAGTTTCAATTAATTTAGGTTTGCTAACAATCGTGTTTAAGGTTGACGGAGGAATGTTTAACTTCCGCACTATATCGACATGTTTTATATTTGGATTGTATTACATCAAGGATTTTCAGTTTTTCACTGTTGGTTATTTACCTACTACACTTTCTTTTTTTCATTGTAAATGAAAAGTTAAAATACAATCTACGGTTGTTTGGTCATCACTCAACATTAGAAACTATCGTTAGCGTTTACCGCGTTTACCACACCAAGGTAAAGCATTCTCTATCCCGCCCACAGAAATCGTCTCACACAAATATTTAAATGCATGTATGTGATTGGCTGCCGATATCCACCCCGTGACCAAGGATTGACCAAAGTAGCAAATGAGGACGTCAAACTATGAACGTGTTAAATGCCTACATCCACTGTACCCATCAAGGATTGGCCAAAACAGCGAATGAGAACGTCAAACTTCAAACGTAGTAAGCGGGACCGGGAAAACGCACTAAGCAAACATTATTTATTATATTTGGTGATTTGGTACCGGGACTTTTATAATTCAACGTAATACACGGGAAAACGTGTTAATGAGGAACGTGCTAACGAGATTCCACTGTATTTGCTTTTTCAAAATACAGCACTGAAGAACCAATGTAAAATTATCTTTTCTCAGCTTTTATTCGTGACTACAGGTTGTAATCAAATATTAAATGGAACAGTTAAAACTGAAAGGAAACCCAATATCTAGAAGCTAAACAGAGCTAGGAATTGCTTGTTTCTTTATAAAAAAAAATTCATATTTTTAAGATCACTTAGACAAAATAACATTAAAACTTCTAAGGATCATTTTATATTGCAGTAAATTACCATTAATACTTTAGTGTGCTTAAAATGTGAGAACTTAAATGTGAAAATTTAACTTTCAGTAAGGCCTGCCACCTGTCAGAGAGTTTAGCGCAATTGATGTAATTCAGAATGGTTTCATTTCGACTGTGTACAGTATTTGAAGACATTTATTTTACTAGCACTATTGGCACACATTCTGGTTGGAAACGTAGTTAATATATACTGAAATAAAAATAATGCTACAAGCCAGAAATCCTCAATTTTGACTTTCACATTTGTTGTATTTAAATTTTCTCTAGACAATGTTTAAAGCAAGATCTTCACAGGTTCGCTAATTGTTTAAATGTACTCTATCTCAGTTATATTATGTATGTGTATAATGAACATTTTTAAGCTGCAAGTTAATTACTTATTTTTTTAAACTTAAAACAAAATGATAGAAATGTTTAATATTCTGCATTAGATATGTACAGTTTTACACAAACGTTCAATGGTTTACTGTTCTATTTAACTCTGCTTTTGCAGTTAATTGTGCATTCCAGAAAAGAAATCTGTTACTTTAACTTTTCTTAGCACTCTTATAGAAGAACAACTCATTCCAAAGAATTTTGGCATAGGTACAATTTAATTTTAAGATGATGCAGAAATGAAGAATAATTTAGCTGTAATCATTTTGTTAATACTATTTACAATGGCATTGATTCATAGGACAGTTTTTAGCATGTTTGTATTTCCCATCCACAAATAAGAGGTATTACCTGTATAAATTAAAAATTTATTTTTATGTCGGTTAGTCATGGCGGGAGATCTAAGATAAATACTCAGATTGCAAAAGAATGTTTGCATAAAGTGCTGTTTATATTTAGTGTATGAATGTGCTGACCTCGTTTATTACCCTTCTTTTTAAATATATTTTCCTCTCTATCCCAAATTTGGGATTTGAAACCTTATCCCTGTATATATTTGGTCCAGCTGTCCTTAAGAAATACATTAGTTAGTAGACACGTGATTTCTTCTCTGTACTTTACCTAGTCTTTTTGTGTGTATATATGATAATTATATACATAATATTTTTTGTAATATTTTCTCAGTGGCTGAAACTTTTTGTCATGTAATGTTAAATAGTGTTCGTTCCCCGTTTAAAGATTTTTAATGCATAGTGTACACTTGTGTCAAAATATATAAACTGTAATACAAATTAGCTTTATAGAAATATTGATAATACTTGTGTAATTATTTCTCATAATCATTTTCATCCACTGGGTATTTTATGCATAATTGCTGTATAAATATTATACATATTTTTAAAAGCTTGGCTTTCATCTTTACTGTACTAAGCTGAATGTTTTAAGATCAAGAGTTGGGGTAAACATTTCTTTTAAAAAAAAAAAAATATGTTTATATTTCTCTCTGTAAGTTGGCATCATAATGTTCTCAGTCTGATATGTATAAAAGTGCCAAAAAAAATAACATACAGACACACAACAAAAGTAATGGAAGTGTTGTCCAATAGTTAGGAGTGAGATGATTTGCATTTATATTAAAGATGCCAGAAACATTAAAACGTGACACTGCATTAATCATCGTGCTGATACTGTCCGAGTTGATGAGAGTAACGTAATAACCTTCGCTGTAATGTTTGGAAGCCAAAATTTTAGTCACTAGTGTTTCTGTAAAAAGAGAGGACAGAATCTCTTAAGCACGCCCACATCTGTGTTTTGTATCCAAGTAGTTATGTGTAACTATATATATATATGTATGTGATGATTCTGCTATGTCTATATATATTGCAATATTTTGTATAAGGCATTTATTTTTATTGAGAAAGTAAAAAGATGAGCAATCTCTTCATTTAACATTTTGCATTTTTAGCAATGAAGTGCATGGATTCAGAGGGTTACAGGAGAAAAGTATGAGGAAAGTGCGTGATTTGAAGTTAACTATTTTGCACGTTTAGCGTAGAGTTTAGGCATGGTCATTAACATTAATAGATAATTCCAGCATCTGAAAAGAGAGATCTTTGTTTTGAAAAAGCTTTCACTAATGTAACATAACGTTCTTAGCCACATTTCAGCTATTCAACCAGTATAGTATGCACTTACAATATTTGAAGCATTGAGATGTAAATAATGCTAAGCAGCACCTTTAAAAAATTCAAATTGAAAGCCAAAATTCACTATTTACAAGGGCTGATCAATAAAGACTGAGACTAATTTTTTTTTCATAGATATTTATTACTCCATTTCAATGTTGACATGATCTTTTTCAAAGTAGTCCCCCTCCTACTTGAATTCACTTTTTATAGCATCTCTGACAGTCCTCGAACACATGGTGCAGGCCATTCTTTGTCAGGTATTTGAGAATCGCCTCACTTTTCTTCAGCACTGCTTCAGTGCTCTCAAATTGAATGCCCCGGAGCTTTGCCTTTAGTGATGGGAATAAAAAGAAATCACAGGGGGCAAGATTGGGGTTATAAGGCAGATGTGGCACACAGCTAATGTTGAATTTAGCCAAAAATTCCTGGAGTTGATTTGCGACGTGAGGCCGCGCATTGTCGTGATGAAGTCGCCACCCATTCTGATGAAGTTCTGGACGTTTCCTTGCAATGTGCTTCCTCAGTGTAGCCAATACTGACGTGTAGTACGCTGCTGTAACAGTAGTGTGAGGGGGGAACAACAATCACAGCAGCTGTGTTGACTTCAGTCATAGCAGAAGCCGAAACATCAGGCCCCGCACCTTGCTTAGCACAGAGGACTCGCCCTTCTTAGAAGTCCTTGAACCACCTAAACACTGTTGCACGAGGTAGTGCATCTTCACCGTATGCTTGCTTCAGCTTTTTGAAAGTTTCAGAGGCTGTATGATTTAAACGAAAACATTTTATTGCGCTGTATTGCTCCTCTCGTGTCACCTCCATTTTGTGGTATGCGAAATTCAAGTAGGGTCAACAATACACAGCATTACTACCAACCTACCGATACGAGAGTGCTGCCGCCTATGGGCATTATATATGAAACCCCGCTCTTTTCAAATATTCATGGTAGAGACAGGAAACTATCGAGGAAGCTACAGGAAAAAATCAATCTCAGTCTTTATTGATCAGCCCTCATACATACCTATTTCAAGGGGGACACAAAAACAAAAGATGGCAAGAAATGAACACCTGGATTTAGGACATCTGTTAATGTCAAACAGTTAATATTACCAGCTGAAGATGGTCACCCTTCTACAAACTGCTGTATATATTTAACTATGCTGTATACAGTCAGATAAAATCAAAAGCTATAGCAACCACAAATGTTAGTATCTCTTCACTGTTTTCATTTGTGTTTTGTTTTGCTCCTAAACTTCTATTATTTATTCCCAAACACAGCTTTGTTTTTTAATTCATCTTGGTTTTGTGTTTAAAATCAGTTTGTTAGCTCTTTTATAAGTTTTCTTAAGGGAAGGTATGTATATTGCTTGTGTAGTTTTTAAAATACACCAATATTTTTAGTTCCGCTTATATGTTTGTGAAAGTCTAAGGGGTGTATTCATAGATTTCACGTTGATCTGGACTATCTCCCCACTCTTTTGGTCTACATCAGAGGCAGACATTTTTTACATTCATAGACAATAAAATGCCTTGGAGTAACAAGAAAAGGAATGGTTATGGAGAGAGCCTTGAAATATTGGCACAGGCTCTTGAATTCTGATGACGATAATTTATTACAACAATGTCTAAAATACCAAGAAACTAGCTTAAAAAATACGGGCTGGGTAAATGAACTAAGAAATAACCTTGAGAATAATGTCATGGGAGATGTTTGGAGGAAAAGAGATGCAAATCACAAAGGTTTTTGGAAGAGTATTAGAAGAAGCTTTGAGGACATCGAGGTACAACAATTATTTAGTCAGATAACTGAGAAGAGATCTTTGATTTTTTATGTTAACATAAAAAAACACTGAGAAAGAGAGAAATATGTAGACAACACAAATAAAGAAGAAAGAGGAGGTATAGCATGGTTAAGGGCGGGAATATGGAGGCTAAAAGGGAAGCGAAATGGCTATGCACAAGGTGAATGTCCATTATGCGGGGAAAGGGAAGATATACAACATATTATATTTGAATGCAAAGAAACAGATTTGGAGAAAAGAAAGTTTATGGTATGGAATGAATAGGAATAAAGGCATACATACAATTCTAGATAAAAAAAACTAAAAATATGGGTAAATACTTAACGAAAGTAAAAAATAAATGGATATGGACGGTTAAAAGAGGAAAAATAATGTAAATAAAAATAAATATAAGAACTACTAAATGTATCGACATATAACTGTAATTCACAATGACTGCTCATCTGAGTGGCCAGGGCCAAATAGAGAAGGCAGTCTAAATGTGTAATAACTTAGTGCTCAAATAAATAAAATACTAAAATGCCTTGGACCAAGAAAGATCGTGAACCAGCAAGGAGAAAATAGTACACAAAGAAAAGTACTATGCATGGGCGACTTCCATACCATTGAACTAACTACTTCTTTTAGCGTATAGCAATATATTTCATTGCACTGTTAATCATTCCAATAAGAATTTTAACTTGTTGGAATATTAACTTCTGAATTCAAATAGCAAGCAAGATTTTGCTTGCTATTAAAATGCATCACAATCCTGGATCTTAAGCAAATTGTTAAATACTGTGCGATATTCATTGTACAGAAATAATACCTGAGAAAATCCTGGTATATCATTAAACTTCCAGGCAGTTGTAATCCTTTTCTTGCCAGGAAAACGTAAGTAATGAAGCGCAAATCTACCAATGGCATCTTGAGACTTGGTTATAATATGGCTCGCTGACGCCTGATTAATATCTTGCAGGTTAGGACAAACCAGATCCATTAGACTTGTAGCATTTACTTCACTAAACCTGCATGTATTTCTGAGGTATAGATTTATCATATTTTCTAATTATGTCTAAGCTTGTTACTTTGATTTTGCAAATCCTACATGCCATGCCCATCACTCCATAGTCATCCATTTTGCAAATATGATCTGCCTATAATGTATGCCTCTGAGGTAGGCCAATATTTGTGCTGGGCTAAGGTTTTTGATACTCAGATCAAAGCAAGTTGTTCTGTATCAAGATCACTACTATACGATCTTGAAAAAACGTAAGGAGTAAGACCCCATTCACAATGAAAAGTAAGCACTAGACTTTGCACTCTAAAATGAAAGCGCATTCACATAGAATCTGGCAATGCACTCTTTATGCTTGTGTTACATGCATAGGGGAAGAATGCTGTATTTGTTTCTTGTGCATTGCCGGCTTCTCAACAACTCGGGATTGCAATGTGAGATTTTATGCCATCTACTGCACAATCTTGGAGCTCTTCTATTTGACCATACCACCCTATTTTAAATGTTGAAGCCGGGCGCTGATCTGTTGATTTGGTATAATACTTTTCGTGTCTTATTTATGTATAAAGACTGAATATTGTTGTTTGTTATTTAATTTGAAACGTTTGGTATGCTTGGAGGATTCCGGCTTGCAATTTATGGATATAGAAACCTGTGCCAAGTTTTTGCATTACGTTTATGGCTGTATTGTGAAATGGGGCCTAATAACAAAATAAATTACTTGTAATTGTGTCCCAACATCCTAGGCCAATTGACATGTACAGAATGTGCAACAAATGATACAAACTATTGGATATGTTCTGCATAGCTGAAAGCGCTGAGATATTTCCATAATCTGTAGCATAGAATATTTGGGAGAAAATTTTTGGTTAGATCTAGGATAACTGTAATGTTATGATCATGCCTAAAATGTTTTTGCCTTTGAAACGTTCGTAAGACTCAAAATATTGGGTAAATGTATTGGAACTCTAAATGGAATTTAAAGAGATGATAATGATTATAGCTTTATTTTTCAAGCTTATAACAGTGTAGTGAGTGTTTCTTGAGGATATTGTCCTATAAGTCATGTTTGTTACTTTTCGTAGTCTCAACTGTATATTCTCAGTGAAGGTAAATATTGCTCTACAGCAAAATTATCTAACAAAATGATGCATAATAATGAAATAAGCCTGTACTGTTGAATCATGAGAATGCCCTTTCCTCTGTTTCCTGCACATGTTACAGCATGGAAACACAAAGCCAATGGATTTTTATAATGTATATTAATGATTTGACTGTCACTGGTGTCTTGTACTGAACATGACAAATTATGATAACAGCCTGAAAAAGAAAAGCAACAGTTTTACTAAAATCTGCATTTATGTTATGGTGAATTTTCATAACTATTCTACATTTACAGTGTGAGCATTACTTGTAACAAAAGTATGAAATCTTACTGGTATAAAGGCTGGTTCATAACCAATGAGAACGGTAACCAGAATGAGAATGTCAAAGTTTAAATACATGTATTCAAATGGGAGCATTCTCAATCAACGGGAAGCCTTCCTGGGCCCTGGGAACAGGAAAGAAGACTTGCAGAAGTTTTAACTTTCTCATTCTCGGGCACGGCGTAATAGACTCTTTACTGTAGAGGTCATCTAAACCTTTTTCACTGTAAGGAGAAGGTAAACAAAACTTAAATGTATCACTTCGCCGAGCACATGGCAGCACCATGTGGAGGATGATGGGAACTAAGTATCCATGAGAGGAACTTGCTTCAAACAGAATGTGAATGCAGTATATTGCACAGCTTGGGGATCATTAGCTTTTAAACACTGTATGTCTTATTCCTATATTTTGTTACATCCTAAACTTTTAACACACAATATTAAGAGTAGACAAATAAAAGTTGTACCTGAACAGTTCGGCATCTGTGGTTAAAGGTACTTGATTAACTATTCTTAACTTCAGGCTTTAGAAATCATTCATTTAATGACTAATATCAGTATACCACCTTTGCTTTAATCTTTTATGAGTCAACAAGTTAAAAAAAGTTTGTACTATAAGTTACAAAACCCACAGAAAACAAATGCAACCCAAGCTATCCAAGCAACAATTCTGCATCACTAACAAAGAAGTTCAATTATTGCTAAATAATGGCCAACCATATTCATTGTCTATTAAAGGTGGGTACTTTTCACAGAATTTCTTAAAAGCATTTAACACAATTGTCTTCTTTACATTTCTCGCATTTGTTTTCTACAGTGGCAGTGTATTCCTAGCCAGAAACGAACTGCGGTGCCTGCGCATAGCCTCTTAAATCTTCTGCTATAACGGTTAATTTAGTTATAGGTGAATCTGAACAAACACATTTAGTTTCATAAATTGAACTGTTACAATAATGAGTTTTTTAAATTTCTCTGCATGAGAATAACCACAAAATGTTACGATCTGAACCGAATTGGTTTTTTTTTAGAGGAAGAGACGACATGCTAAGCGGGAAAGGTTGTAGTTTGCCCACCTGCCAATGAGGTGCTGTCTTGTCATGTGGTTTTGTTTACTTCTCCTTTCAACTTATAGTGAAAACGGTATAGGCTGCCATGATATGAAACAGCCAATATAGCACTCTATAGCTGCAAGCTGGAAACTGAAATTGGAAAAAAGTAGTAGCCTATGTGCTTCCTAACAGATATTGACACCTGCAGACCCATTAAGCGTTGGTTCTTCTAGTGAAAGGGTCATATGTAGTTTGTTTATATACAACTCAAAACTGCCTATTGCCTGAGAAACAAGGCAAACGCTACAGAGAAAGCCAAAAAGCTACAAACCGGCTGCACGGTGTTTTTCCCGTCTGCATTCTCGGCACTCATCGTTATCATAGAAAGGCATGGATGAAACCATACAACATTTTTAAAACTACTTTTAAAGGCTTTACTTAGCAACTTTATGAAAGATGCTGAATCTGGCCACCGTCGTCGTCCATACATTTTTGGCACCTCTTTAGGAAACTATCCATCACTCGCCGTAGTTCACATTGAGAAATGCTGGCAATTTTCTGGCAGATATTCCAGGGTGTGTGGGTTTGTCTTGTGCACTTTGTCTTAAGTTACCCCAGACATAGAAACCGCAGGGGTTAGGTTGAGGGACCAAGGGGGCCACAAATCTCTACTAATAATTCTGTCCTCAAACACACTTTCATAAAGTTGTTAAGTTCTAAAAATGTTGTATGGTTTCATCTGCGCCTTTCTATGATAGTGACAGATGGCAACGAGGACGCGGACAGGAAAAACACTGTGCAGCCGGTCGTAGTCCTTTGGCTTTCCTTGTACAAAGAACAGCAAAAACAGGTGGAAATTAACAAAGAACAATAAACAACTTTAAATGTATGCCATTAAATAAAGGAATGAAAGCTTGGTACGCCTAGAGGTATCGTAAATGTAATGGATGTTAGATAATGTTTACTTTTATTGAATTTTGACATTAGCTAACCTGCATTATGGTGACTGAATTAGAAGGTGAAAAAGTATCACTGGTCACTTAAAAACAAATAATATCCCAATGTGCAAAATCGACTTTCCACTTTGTGATCAATATGCTTTCCCATTCTCGTTTCCATTTTGGTTACTGTTCTTGGACTGTTGTGAACCAGCCTTAATGGTTTGCTAATAAAGAACCATTATATTATTACCAAGAGGGAGGTGTATTGAAACTAAATGAGAGGTTCAGAGCAGCATTGGTATAAATCAAGCATTTTAAGAAGTGCGATGCTATAACAATTTAGCACTTCATGTAATAAAAATGTGTAATGAAAGAAAATTTACTTTGTGTTATGTTATGAATTATATGTGTATAATTCTAAAATAGGAATATTAGCTGTGGTTAATCGCATGGGTCCAGGATCAGCATTTGGGGTGGAGGGAAAAATTTTCTCTCTATGGAAATGTATTGCATTTCTAAACTTCCTCCCAAAGAGAGTGTTCAACTCCTTTGTGGTTTTGCTTCTAAGCTAAGAAGAATACATGGTAGGAATGTGATGCAATAAATGTAGATTATTCTTATACTGTGAGTATACACCGCAAGAATATATTTTTAAAACCTTATGTGATTCACACAGCTTTCTCTACTATAGTTTATTTTTATATGGTTCCTACAAACTATTCTTACAACAGCTTACTTTTCTATCTACTTCATGTTCATCAAAATAAACCCTTGCAAAAATAGTTTCTTACATATTACATTGAACGTACAAGGGATATAGAAGATGAAATCAATAGACGTTTAAAAACGTGGTCGCTATACGTTGGCCTTGAAATTCCATACTCTACTCTTTCCATGACATCGCAAGAAGCAACTGAATAACAACAGTACTAAAGTGACCAAGTATTGGAAATTAAAACCAATAACAGATATCTTGGACATGGCTAAATCCACAAAAAAGTTATTTGAAATAAATTGTGTGTTTTAAAGAGATTTATATTTTTTGTGAAGTAAGTTTTTGTCTATCTCTTATGCTTTACCAGTTATACAAAATTCTGGACTTCACAGGTCATTCCCAAAAACTTTCAAGATATACATTTTATTTGTTGAGTAAATCTTGAAGAGTCATTTTTCAGAAAATCCAAAATTTTGAAAAGTCTTGCATTTAAAGGGTAGTTTGGTTTGGAGGAATTATATGAAAATCTTTGTGTTGCCTCTCTGGTAGCCGCTGAACCTAAATACCAAGTTTGGTATTTATCAGATGTTTTGTGTTTGTTATGTTGTTCACACACACATGGACTTTTTTTTTTTTTTCTGGTGAATACATTTTTGTGTGGGATGGAATACCTTCTTTACCTACTAGGTACATGGTAAAGAAAGTAAAAATTTGACTTGTAACACTGTTGCTTTGAATCTCTGTTATTCTCCATTAACAATTTTGAAAGCAAAGAAAGGTAAAAGAATTGTACAGATTCATTTATAATGAAAAGATTTCAAGTACATGTTGAGATGTAATGACAAATATGTTTCACAATAACTGCCAGTGTGCATCTAAAATAAGTGTTATTTTATACTGACACTTCATAATTTTGAAGATATTAATATCCACATAAAAAAAAACTCTCTGTTCTTGTCAGGCACTGCATTGTAATAGCATTAAACACATTATTATGAAACAATTAACATGTTGCACAGCAATTCTATATTTATTTGGTGTGTAAGAGCAACTTTAACCTCACATTATAAACTGCAGGGAGAGAAATAAAGCACCATAGTATGTTTTGGATTGGTTGCCTGAGAAAAAAATAGATAGGTATGAGATATTGTATATTTTTATTTATTAGACCACGAGAAAATCAGATACAGCATGAGGTAAACCAGAAATGATGTAACTAAATATTCCAAATGATCATCTCAAGCAGCACAAAACAAAATGCTAAATCAGTATGAGACATATTAACATTTTTTTATTATATTTGTGTCAGATTTGACCACTGTATGTAATATCTGTTGTATAATTATTGTTCTGTCTCCTTATTTGTTCTCCCATGGTTTTAAAGTCCATGGATTGTGTTGAGCTCCTTTAGCTAACTGTGGACCCTTTTTGGTGGTCCAATACATTTCCTGTACAAAAGTAAATAAATTCCTACAATTTATGTGATTAAGTCATTTTGCAGTTTTTACATAACCTCTACTACAGGATTCTCAAGCTATGGTACCTGAGCTACTGTTGTGGTACGTAAACATTTTAACAAATAAGATAAATTAACCTTTGTTTTACAAACAAGTATTTGAACTTCCATTATAACTTAACACAAACAATAGATTTTACATTATCATAAAAAATCTGTTATGCTACATTCTGCAAACTATTCTTATGAATGCCACAAATTTTTAATAAGAAAGTTAGCTGAAAAAGGTAAAATGCCGGGCCCAGTCTAAAATACATTGAAATAAAGCATTCACCCAGAGTAATGATCTTTGTACTACAAATGAAGTAAGGATTTAATACAGCTCTAAATAAAACTAATATTTCTTGCAGCCCCCAAAGCACTGAATATATTCACATTCAAATCTAGAAGCATGAATAAATTACAGTTGAAATACATAACATTTTTGCTTTGTCCTTCTCGCACAATATTTGCCATTTTAAATAGAGTTTAACATGTGATATTCCAATATGAACTGTAAAATTTAAATAATACCGCACCACACACTAGAAAGAATTTAGAGGTTTACTTACGCCGAAAAATATATGTATAAATTTAGACAAGGCCGAAAAGCGTGGAGATGGCCGCTCGTAGATACAAAGCTCAAGAAAGTTCTCTTTCACTGGTTGTCAAGAACTAAATCTGTTACACACTGTCTTCGTCAGAGCGTATCACTCAAGGGGTACCGGGAAGGTCAGTTAATGATGTCGACACTGAATAAGCACTATCTATGCTGGCAGAAAGGGCGCAACTGGGCGAGCCGTATTGGTATCTAGTGCAGCTGGTTACTGACTGTTAATCAGGCTGCCAATGTAGTTTCGAGCAGGGGCCGAAGATTGTAGTTCATCATTCCAGAGGCGTTAAGCAACTGCGGCCATCTCTGCTAAAACAACTAATCCTTAAAAAAGAGCCATAATTGGCTCACTACTTACTTCATGTTAATTGAAATAAACCTTTGCAGAAGTACTTTCATTATGCATTTTTGTTGCAGATACAAGGAAACTGACTTAGATGTTGATTGATGAAATCTGGGAGACCAGATGTTTAAAAACCGGACTGCTATATGCTAGCCCTGAAATTCCATACTTCATGACATCGCGAGGAACAACTGAATTGCGACAGTACTTTAAAAAAAAATGATAAGGTATTGAAAATTAAAACCAATAACAACATATCTCAGAAATGGGTGATGCCACAAAAAAATTATTTGAAATGATTATTTTATTTTAAAGAGATATACACCTTTTGTGTAATAAGATTTTGTCTATCTCTTATGGTTTAGCAGTTACACAAAACTATACAAAATTCCTTCTGAATGAAGAGGGCTCCCAGAAAATTCAACATATAATTTTATTTGTCATGTAAATATCTTAAACATGCATTTTACAAAATTGTTAGCCATTTTTTGAGAAAATCGAAAATTTCAAAAAAATAAATTCTCCGTGTAAGGGGTAGTTTGGGGTGGGGGATTTTCTTGCAATTGTATTTCGCATCGTTGGTAGTTGTTGATTCTAAATATCAAGTTTGGTATTTATTGGACTTTTCGTTTTTGAATTATGCTTTTCAAAGACACATGCACCATTTCTAAAAAAATGCTTTTTGAAGGTGGTTCTGGGAGCCTCAAAACATGTATTTCTGGTGACATCTTGAATATCACATTTTTGGGTGGAATACAATACTTCCTCTACTTACTGTAAGTGCATAGTAGAGAAAGTAATAATATAAAAGTTCAATCTTATGACACTGACAGCGCAACTTGAATATATTTGATCAGAGAACAATGGGAAATACTTTGTTGTGTGTTTAGTTGTGCCGGTAACAATTAGACACCATGTGGTCAGTTTACGAATTTCTGTAGACTTGTCTCTCATATAATAATTACAAATAATAGTATACAAGCAGTTGACAGTGAAGGATTTCAAATTAAATTAAGTGTTATTTATGGATGCTCTTTAACTACTATGGTTCTTAGCGTCTCATTCTATATTGGACGTGAGAAGACCGGTAATTTTGCTCAGAGGTCTCTTTATCAGGCTTGAAGTTCTTTTACGTGCCATAAATCTACGATACAGGGCCACCGGCTTTATTTCTCTTCCAAAGGAAGTCATGCTAAGGATTTTTATGCCCGAAAAAATCCATCACTCTCCACCGGCTTTGAACCCACGACCTTGGGAACTAGAGGCTAGCACAGTACCACTAGTCCACGGCGGACAACTAAAAGGATTTCAAATGAAAGTAAACAAATACTAGGAAAATTCATTTAAATCCTTCATTAGAGTACATAGTACCTGTGCTGTAACAATAGGATTCTATCACATAGTTTACAAACTTCTGTAAACTTGTTTGTCTATAATAATTATTTACAGGTACTATGTACTTCATTTGAAATCCTTCACTGTTAACCGCTTCTATACTATTACTTGTAATTAGCCATAACCAGTATTTGAACTAATTGAGCTGCCTGGGCAACATGCCAGTAAAACGCTAAATTCTCCAGTAAACACAAGGCTTACTCAAATTCATTTTGAGATAGGATACCCCAATTCCTATATTTTAACCTAACAAAATAAACTTTCAGCACATTTCACAAAACAATCTATTGAATAAGAACAGTTAGGACACTTTTTTCTCTAATAAATACCTAATTTTGAACTACTATATGCAAGAAAAAAAACTATATAAATCACTAGTATTGTTATAAATGTAGAGAAATGTTTATTTTGATCGCTGTGCCACAAAATCATGCATTTCTCTTGTAAAATTTGCATACTGGTTCAGGTAATATGTGTTGAAGGTAATGCCACATTTGAAAAAGGCTCTACTACACTGCAGAGGGACCAAGCAGATTGCCATTGAGGACATGGAGCTAAAGTCATTGTTCACTTGTTTTTTTCAAAACTGTATAGCAGCAGCTTGGAATTGCATGAGATTGTTGGAGGTGGGTGAGATCCCAGTGTTAGGCATTCTTTCCAATATGCTTGGTTGATTTGTTGAGTACTATCAAATTAACAGAGATGAGAGTGTCAAATATTACTGTTGTATAGTAGGTTAGAGAGGGGCTAACATATAAAGATACTTTGCCAATGAGCAAAATGCAGTGAGTAATAGAGAGTTTTTATTTCTGAATTTTCAAACTCGTGGATCAGCTATCCACAGCTGTAGATGCAAAGCTTAATTTAAATTTTGAGAAAACATAAAATTATGCGTTACATAAAGATGCATTTTATGATAAATGTATTAAAGTTCTAAAAATGTTAACTTATATAGGTTGTCTGCAGAAATTTGAACCTGATCATTCAGCAGACATCTGCATTGCATACCAAATTTATTTCGCATTACAATGTTTTCAGTTTTCTTTTCCTCTCTTTACTGTCCATTTCCACTGGTTCACTATAAAAATGCTGTCCCACAGTCCTTCTTCTTTAGTAAATATGCTTTTCATGATTGTTATTTTGTGCAGTTTATGCTTGTAGTTAATTCATTCGTCCAGTTTTCAGTTTGTTTACATTCAAACATAATAGACACTCGCCCTGAGTCAAAAGCCAGATATAGAATTATTTTTTAGATATTTATCAAGGTTTTCAAAATGAATATGTTGTCAATAGTTCTTATTCCTTTTCAAAATACCATTTTATACTCTACAGGGTGTCCATAAAATCCCAATACATTTTCATATTCTTTGTTCTGCTACAACACAATAAACATGGGATAGAGAAAGACCATATAATGCTTAATGCAGTTCGACATGTTTACCTTCATTATCAACACACTGCTCCAATCACCTTGTGGCTGCACGGAACATGCGCTGTAAGAGTTGAGGGGTTATTAGGAAGGCTGTCCCTCTTATTCATTGTTTCAGCTCATTCACATCCAGCATCCAGGCAGCGTAAACTCGGTTATTAATAAACCGCACGAAAAAAAGTTCAGGGGAGTGAGGTTGGAGGAATAGGGATGCCACATCGATCTGCTGTTTTATCGATCTACCAGTTAGGAACGGTCTCATTCAGGTAGTCTTGCACAATGTTTGCATAATGGGTTGGTGTTCCATCTTGTTGATACTATCCTGTTGTAACTGGCTCTAGAACAACTACTCCACAGAGGACGACCTAATTACTTGCAGATTATACAGGTCTTACATAAGTAAGTAATAATGCAAATAAAACTAAAATAACCCATATTTTTTTAAAAAAAATATATTCGGACACATCAAATTTAATGCAGCCAAACCTGTCTAGACGGCCACCTTTACCTAGCGGTCAACCCAATAAACGGTCATTTTTCCTTTGGAACCGATTAATTTGTCCATAAGGCCTGTGTTAATATTCCTTCCCTTTAACGGGTGTGGCAACACAAATTTCACAAAATGACCTGAATTATTCGGCCGGTCGGTCACACTTGCAAGCACTACGAATAAAGTAAGGTACTTTGTTCACCCCTGAGACCGTCATCACACAGTAGGTCTGTCGGGCGGCGTGAGATAAAACCTTGTTTACTATTACAGGTTCTGCAAACATGCAAGCGCTGGTCAGAGGTGTGTGACACATTTGGTTGGCTTCGGCATCGAACAACAAACATGCCGACACTTAAGCTTTTGTGTATTGTTACTATGTATACTGTTAGAGCTTCTTACTCGTCTTCTGTGGTAGTAGTTACCATGCAAGCCCCTATTTCCCGAGGTCGCGGGCTCAAACCCGGCAGAGAGCGAGAGATTTTTTCGGGCGTAAAAATCCTTAACATGGCTTCCTTCGAAGGGAAGTAAAGCCGGTGGTCCCGTGTCGTTAAAGAACCTCAAGCCTGATAAAGAGGCCTATGAGCAAAATTACCGGTCTTTCACGCCCAATATACAGTGAGCCAAAAGGCTCCGAACCGCCTGTGCGGTGTTTTTTCTGTTCGCGTCCTCGGCGCTTGTTGCCGTCTGCCGCTATCATGGAAAGGCGCGGATTAAACATACAACATTTTTAAAAATAATTTTAAATGCTTTACTTACCAAATTTATGGAAGGATATGCCGAAACTAGCCTCCGTCGTTGTCCATACATTTTTGGCACCTCTTTAGGAAACTATCCATCACTCGGCGTAGTTCACGCTGAGAAATTTCCTGGCGGATATTTAGTTTTAATTCTTCCAGGGTGTGTGGGGTTGTCTTATACACTTTATGTTTTAAGTTACCCCGGAGGTGTATTTTATGAACAATATTACTGGCTGCGCGGTGTTTTTCCACTGGGCGTGTGGAAATATGATAAAACATGATAACGCACTGCTGCTATAAACAAAGTCACGCTGTTGTGGTTTTGCTGTGCAGTGTAAAGTGCAGTTTTGAGTTGACGGTGATGTGATGTAGTTCAGTTATTACGAGTTATTTATTATTTTGTCCTTACTAAGTCACAAAGTATATTATGGCGCAGTATATGTTTTCTATTGCACAGCATGTGTTTATTTATGATTCGTATGTTAACTCGGTCAGCTCGCCAAGTGAAAGTACGATTTGCAGAAAGATTTCCAGGTGTAAAAGTTCCAGGCCGTACAACAATTCATGAACTTTACAGTAAATTTCAGGCCACAGGAAGTGTTAATCTGTGGTTCAAGCTAAGAAATCTAAATGACGGGTTCGGTTCTTACCGAAGAAACATTAGACGACATCGGTCATCGTTTGGAAAATTCCCTCCAAAAATTCCATGATGGATAGTTTTCCTAAAGAGGTGCCAAAATGTTTCGACAACGACGGTGGACACTTTCAGCATTTCTTTTCATAAAGTTGGTAAGCAAAGCCTTTAAAAGTAGTTTTAAAAATGTTGTATGGTTTTATCCGCGCCTTTCTATGATAGCGGCAGACGGCAACGAGCGCCGAGGACGCGGACAGGAAAAACACCGCGCAGACAGTTCGAAGTCTTTTGGCTCACTCTGTAGAATGGGACGCTTTGGATTTGGTTTATCAGCAATTAAAGAGCATCTATAAATAAAACGCAATTTTTAAAACTTTTTGATTGAGTTCAGTTGTATTCAGTCGGTGAATGTGTTAAGAATGTTGTTGTTGTTATTATTATTATTATTATTATTATTTATATTGTGTTTATTCCATTATTAAGGCAACTCCTAATATTAGAAGAAAAATAAAAAGAGGCCTATTGCTAATGCCTATGCTCGTATACATTACTACGTATGGTTTATGTTTACAATAATTTATTGTATTATGTATCAGCTAAATAAGGACTAATTACCCGGTTAACGTGTTTGTCTCTTTTAATAATATATCGTAGGTCCTATGTAGTTAATCATGCAATGAACCAGATTTCGAATATTTCTTAACTTCAGTTTAGCGGTCACCTATACTAACGGCCATTTTTCGTAAGGATGGTTGGTGACCGTTTGAGAGCAGGCTTCACTGTATTTTGAAAGGAAAATTAAAATAAATAAATTTTCAGCCATTATGGTACAGGTGTGTCATCAGCAAACATTTTAAATGGCTATATAGTATTTGTTCATTTTTTTCTTTATCTTATTTAGTTGCATAAGCAATTACATTTGTTTCAGACAAAAGGTTTGGTTGCTATGGGAACAGTTTAATTGTTAACTTGTATAACACTCCACAATTTAAGCATCTACTGTAACAAATGAAATTCTAATTATGTAATAAGTTTAAAATGTCCCCCATTTAAAGCCTGGCAGCGGTTAAGTCGAAGCGTGAATTCTTATTGAACGTTTTCAATCACTACTGGTGGTACATCTTTGCATCCTTTCCTGATTCTCATTTTTAAAATTTCAATATTAGCAGGCCTCATAACAAAGACTACAATACATTCCAAATATCTCCATAAAAAGAAATTAAGTGGAGTTGGAACCCCTCCCCTTGCTAAAAAAAATGTAAAAATGAATAACAAAGATAGCTTCGTTGAAATAATGGTATCTTTCTAGTTGGTGAGAACGAGATAATTCCTAATCATATCGCTAGCCCTGAAGTTGCACCGCATGACTTAGACAGTGTCGCCAAAAGTGACAGCAACAGAAACTATGCTTTAGATGGCGTTGGTACAACTATATTAAACTATAGGGAATGGGCATGTTTTCGTTCCGGTACTAAATTTGATTGGTTTCCAAATAAGTACAATATCTCCCAGTTTAGAACATAACTAGAAACCCTATTTTGTAGTGAAATAAAATGGCTTACAGCGGTAATATAAAATACATAGCTACTTCACAGTGGTTATTCCTACCTATTTCTCGTGTCAAAACACATTTGCCGCTTAGAATACGCAAAACATCCTATCCTAATTTTATTTCCAATTGCTACACCTTAATGTGTGAACATAAAATCAATTTATTTAAATATTTCAACTCGGGATTAATTCACATTTATCACTTGAATTGATACACATTGTTTAAAAATGGATACCTATACATAACACCCCCTTAACATTTTTCTGGCTACGCTACTGAAGTGGAGAGAGATCTGTTCATAGTAACCAAACCTTTTGTATGAGACAAATGCACCTTTTTTCTCTCTCTATTTTATTTTACGTCGCTTTAACTCCCTGGTCGTGTTATGGATAACAGAACGATATGTGATGGACAGTTAGCGTTCTAGGTCTCATCTCTGTAACCACCTGCTTCATGCCGTGCAGATAGCATTAGGGTACCGTCCAGTCTACCGCCGCCCTCACACAAAAAGGCGGACAGTTAGCCTTCTAGGTCTCATCCCAGGAAATGCCATCTTGCTTCGTCACGTGCCCACAGAGACCCCCAGCGTATGGCAGCCGGATCTTCTGCTTCGTGCCGTGCAGATGGCGTTAGGGTGCCGTCCAGTCTAACTGCTTACATTATCTGCAGATAGATGGCATAGCATTCGCTATTACCACTTATTTTTCATTTTGCTATTGTATTTACCTTGGCGACTGAGGAAAACCACGAAAAAAAACTCAGATTGGTCGGCCCACGGGATTTGAACACGGGATTTCCCGAATGCGGGCCACAGACTTTACCGCCTGAGCCATCCCGCTCGGTCAAATGAATTTATTCATGCAGCTTGGGACTCTTTTTTTTAAAAACTTGGATGAATAGGAACTTGTTTTAAAACGGAAAGTAATGGACTTGGTACAAAGAGTACAGCACACAATAATGAAACCGCTGAAGTCAGAGTTAACAGGCATTTGTTATGAGAGGATGAGGCAAACCCTTTTCCAAGCGACCCACCTCAAGTGAGATATGATTTTGCATTTTCCAGCTTGGAAGGTCGTTTAAAACATCCCAATATTTGTATTGTGTGGTATGTGGCATCTTTTTAAACTAAGCATCGACATTTTTTTTTAAATTCTTTTCCAAATATTTTATTATCATTCATTACCTTACACTACTATGCCACATAGTCACCGCCGTTATTCAGGCACTTGTAACGAGAAACCAGTTTTTGTATGCCTTCGTCAAAGAATGATGCCGCCTGTGATGAAAGCCAAGTCTGCACTTCTTGTTTCACATCATCGTCATTGAAATGTTTTCCACTAAGGAATTACTTCAGATAAAAATTGCTTGGTGCCAAATGCGGACTTTAAGGAGGGTGGTCGAATAATAATTGTTCCCAACTAAATGATGCGATCATATCTTGAGTTTGTTTGGCTGTGTGTGGCCAGACATTATCATGAATCATAAAGATTCCCCATAAACCTCGCACAATAATTGGCGATAGATGTTTTTTGTCATCCTCCATGCTAGCCTCCAGTTCCCGAGGTCGCGGGTTCAAACCTGGCGGAGGGTGATGGAATTTTTCGGACGTAAAAATCCCTAGCATGGCTTCCTTCGGAAGAGAAGTAAAGCCGGTGGTCCCGTGTCGTAGATTTACGGCACGTAAAAGAACCTCAAGATGCCTCTGAGCAAAATTACTGGTCTTTCACGCCCAATGGGATGCTAAGGACCACAGCAGTTAAAGAGCGTCCATAAATAAAACTCAGTTTCGATGAATGTTTGCTGGCGTAACATTTCTCGCATTCAAAAAGCGAACCACTGATCTGAGTTCACAGTCAGAGGGTCGTTAGATTGTTTTGAACATTTCGAAGTACTTTAACACAGGAAAACACAAAGTGACGATCGTTCACAGCTGTGTCTGGCTGGAGGAAGCGGTCGTGCATGTTCAAAATCGCGACTGTAGCAGTAAGATATTAAAACGGCACTATTACTTTAAAACACACTCGTATTTGACAGAAGTCAGATGCGTGGAAGCTTAGGTTGGCAATGCTGTGTGCTGTGTGGGTGTTTGGCGGAGTTTGACATTGACAGTCGCCTAGCCACTTTGATGTCAGACTTGGAGTTATCGTGTTTGTGGAGTGTAAATGTGTGGGAAAACCTAATGCAGTCGTGGCAGAAAATGGAAATGTAATGCGAAAGGAGTGAATGGCACTGTCTAGTTGCTTTGAATAGGTATTTAAACAGTAGAAGAATGATACAGAATTTGTGTCCCATAGCACAGGCCTTTTTAGGCACACTGTTTACATGGGGTTTAACGGCAGCGGGTGCCGGCATGATAGTTATAATCGGAGGCAATCAGGTAAGATATTGAAACTGTGTACAAACAATTGACATACCACATTTTCAATTAAGACACATTCTTCCTAAAAATTAGTTTCCTGCAAATTCAAAGTGTGGTTGTAGCAAGTGGAACCGGTATTCATATAGGTTATGTCAGCTTTGTGAAATGCATAGAGGTGTTAGCAGAGCCGCAGACTATGAAAATTTATTAGGTCGTTTTATGTTATCTATTTTTAGGACATATTTTTGATTTTACGCTATCGTTATGTCATTTTCTTGCATTTACATTGGGTAAAAAACTTTTAAGTATTATTGACATTTTGCATAAGGAGAAGTTTTCAACAATCAGAAATGTCAATATTCAACTGAGAAATAAAAGTAACTTTGTACTACATAGAACTCCGGAAAACCGAATTAATTGGGGCTGTGATCTGTTCGGACTACTCCAAAAACATGTAATAAAGCATTGTATATGCAATACAGAGTACAATTATAAAACTGCTTAGAGTATCATTTCTATTTCAACTATTTGTAACACTGTAGACCTATTCTACATTTGTATTCTATTACGCTAAATACTCATAGACATAATCGTACAGTACTCTTGATTAAATCCTTTCTTTACATTGCCAGTAAAATTTTAATTTTTTCTCACTATCATGAATTTGTCCAAATTATCCAAAATTTGGGATTTGTGGGGTTCGGTTTTTCAGGGTACTACTATATATCCTTTACTTGCATTCTTGGGAAAAAAATTATGTTCCTATTTAATGGTTAGTCTGGGCTGTGGGTCAAAAGGTGACTAATTAATCAGGGAGCAGGTATCATTACAATTGTGGACTATTTTGAATTACTAGGGTCCATTTGAAAATGTGATTAAAACTTAAAGAAAAGTGGTTAAATTACCGTATTGGTGTGTTTTGGAGCAGATGTTGGCTGTTATGGTAACAATATCATAAATAATCAGCAAATTATTTGCACAGATCTTATGGCTACACCCTGTCGTACTGCTCCACTCTACTTCTAAAAAACATCCCTCGGCTACGCTTTGTGGCGCTTAGGGCCCTCATTAGTGTGTAGTCCAGCCTATCACAAACCTAAGGTTAGGAACACATCACTTTGGAGGACCCAAGTAATTCAATTTACTCCAATTCGGAATTCATGTCCCAAATTAGGGATGAGACAGGTTAGTTTTCCCCTTTTTCCAAGTTTGGTATTTAGCCGACTTTTAGCTTTTGAGTTATGTTGTTCACACATACACCAACTTACACACAGGAGGACCTTTTTTCTAAAGACACTTTTTTTTTACCTTTATTTCTTTTCATAATTCAGGGAGTCTTAAAATGTGTATTTTAGTGAAATCTCGGCATCATATTTTTGGCTGTTTCTTTGGCCATTTGGTCCCACTGTGAGCAACATTCAGGGACATTGAACACGTTATGCAATTATGAAATATGCAGCATAACTAATAAACATACCCAGCACCAACAACTTCTTTTTTAAACTAATAACATACCCAACACTAAGAACATTTCTCCCTCCTTCTCTCTCACTCTCTGCACCATACATTAGACTTGCGTAATAATTTTAAGTAGCATGGAAGGTTATTATAAATTGTTATTGTGCAGAATAGTGACATCCTTTCTGAAACAGTTTTAAGCTATTTGCTGGTCTATGCAAATAGCCTGCATGCCTTGTATTGTGTTTATGCACAGCAAGGTTTGTTGTGAACTTATTGTAATTATCTGTAAGGTAGCTCAAGAGAGAATATATGTATTCACCAGTGAGACTAAGAATTATTGGGCTTTTGAACAAGCGTCTACAGGAATGACGGGAGCACAGATAATACGCATGGCCTTTTTTTTGTAATATAAATACTTGCTTGCTATGTGCTGAATTACTCCAGAAGATTATTCTATATCGCAACAGGGAGTGAAAGTAGATTATTCCATATCTCTTATGGTTTACCAGTTATGCAAAAGTTGTTCACAATGAAGAATACTTTTGGAGACATTCCCAGAAAATTCGAGATATACATTTCATTTGTCATGAAAATATCTTAAACATATGGTATTTTAATCAAAATCGTTAGAGCCATTTTTGAGAAAATTAAAATTTTCGAAAAATGTTCCAT
The DNA here is from genome assembly GCA_030765065.1 of Deroplatys truncata. Lineage (NCBI taxonomy): Eukaryota > Metazoa > Arthropoda > Insecta > Mantodea > Mantidae > Deroplatys > Deroplatys truncata. The sequence continues at coordinate 63,434,326 of CM060989.1, read as the reverse complement.
GTAAAGAGTAGTCTAGGATACAGGAATTTTTTTGAAAATCTTCGTGTCACGTCTTTGTAAGATACTGAACCTAAATACTAGGTTTGCCTTTTTTTTTTTGATTCAAGGGACCTCAGAACATGTATTTTCCATGAAATCTCAATATGACATTTTTGGGTGGAATGCAGTACTTCCCCTACTTACTATACGTAGTTGAGAAAGTAATAAGCTTTAGTAAGAACAGATTGTATATCCACTAATAAGTGATAGAGGATAGAGAAAGTCCTGTGAATGTATATCAGATTTTTTATTTAGTACATTTTTGTCTATTACTCAATGTTTACAGTTATGCAAGATAATATAAAATTCCTTCCAAATGAACAGGACTTCACAGGCTATTCTCAGAAAATTTAAAATTGACACTTTGTCATGTAAATGTCTTTAATATATTATGTTTTAATCAAAATCGTTAACAGCCTGTTTTTAGAAATGAAAAATTTTCCATGTAAAGGGTAGTTTGGGGTGGGGGATTTTCTTTAAAGTCTTCGTGTTGGATCTTTGGAAGACGACTTAAATACCAAGTTTGCTGTTTATCCGAGTTTTTGTTTTTGAGTAATGCTGTTCACACATGCACGGACCTTTTTCTAAAACACTTTTTACTTTCTCTACTACGTATAGTAAGTAGGGGAAGTATTGCATTCCACCCAAAAATTCGATACCGAGATTTCACCGGAAATACATGTTTTGAGACCTCCTGAATCCAAAAAAAGCATTTTTGGAAACATGTCCGTGTGTGTGTCTGTGTGTGTGTCTGTGTGTCTGTGTGTGTGTCTGTGTGTGTGTCTGTGAACAGCATAACTCAAAAACTAACAGTCGGATAAACACCAAACTTGGTATTTACGTTCAGTATCTTCCAGAGATGCGACACGAAGATTTTCAAGAAAATCCCCCCACCCCAGACTACCCTTTACATGGAACATTTTTCGAAAATTTTAATTTTCTCAAAAATGGCTCTAACGATTTTGATGAAAATATCATATGTTTAAGATAATGTCATGAGAAATGAAATGTATATCTCGAAATTTCTGGGAATGTCTCCAAAAGTATTCTTCATTATGAACGACTTTTGCATAACTGGTAAACCATAAGAGATAGACAAAATTTTACTACACAAAAAATGTAGATCGCGTTAAAATACACAACTTATATCATATACATTTTTTTTGTTGAGTGAACCGTTTTCGAGATATTGCTTGTTATTTCCTTAAATTTTCCAATACTTATACTTTTTCTCAAATTCGTTATTCATTTTTTTATGTACTGGACATGCAAAGAGAATGGAATGCGCCACATAGCAACCAGCGATAAAATATTTGACTATCGCTTAAAAGCTACCATATTCCCCTTGCATCTACAAGAAAATTACAAATAAGATTGACATCTCGATTAATATGAAGCATATGGAGAATAGGCGTTTGTAAAAATAGATTGTACAAGAGTAGAGAAAGTCATGTGAGTGTAACACATCAGATTTTTTATTCAGGGGGCCTCAAAACATTATTTGCAGTGAAATCTCAATATCAGATATTTGGGTGAAATGCAATACCTACTCTACCTAGTACTATGTATGTGATAGGGAAAGTAAACAGCTTAATTTTTCAGAAATATTATTATTATTATTATTATTATTATTATTATTATTATTATTATTATTATTATTATTATTATTATTATTATTATTATTATTATTATTATAAACACTGCATACTAGCCAGCAGAAGCCTTGAAAGCAAGCAAGTGGGTGGGAAGAAACGACTGAGGTGATAGGAAAATGCTGCCAATATATGCAGTGAAGTTTCCTCTAAGTTTTAAACCATACTAACATCTAAAATAATAGTTCAGTTTTACTTTCTGTACCACGTACATAGCAGATAGAAAAGATATTGCATTCTATCCAAAATTTGATACCGAGATTTCACCGGAAGTACATGTTTTCAGAACCCCTGAATCCAAAAAAAAAAAAAAAGCATTTTTAGAAAAAAGTGCATATGTGGCATGTGAGAGAAAAATGAAAATTTGGATAAACACCAAACTTGGTATTTAGATTCAGTACCTTCTCAAGATGTGACACATAGATTTTTAAGAAAGTCCCCCTACCTCAAACTACACTTTACACCGAACGTTTTATAAAATTGTTGATTTTCTAAAAAAGGCCCTAAAGATTTTGATTAAAACACCATATATTAATAACAAATACATGCAAATAAAATAGCTTTTGAAGTCCTCTTCATTCAGAAGGAATTTTGTATAATCTTGTATAATTGGTAAATGTTAAGCGATAGAGGAAAATGTATTACAAAAAAAAAAAAAAAATCTGATGTGTTACACTCACATAACTTTCTCTACTCTTGTATAAACTATTTTTACAAACACTTATTCTCCATATGCTTCATGTTAATCGAGATGTTAATCTTATTGCTAATATAGTCAAATCTTTTACGAGCTGGTTGCTATGTGGTGCATTCCATTCTCTTTGCATGTCCAGTACATAAAAAATGAATAACGAATTCCCATTTGAGAAAAAGTATAAGTATTGGAAAATTTAAGGGAATAACAAGTAATATCCCAAAAATGGTTCACTCAACAACAAAAAATGTATAGGACATAAATTGTATATTTTAATGCAATCTACATTTTTTGTGTAGTAAAATTTTATCTATCGCTTATGGTTTACCAGTTATGGAAAAGTCGTTCACAATGAAGAATACTTTTGGGGACATTCCCAGAAAATTCAAGATATACATTTTATTTGTCATGAAAATATCTTAAACATATGATATTTTAATCAAAATCGTTAGAGCCATTTTTGAGAAAATTAAAATTTTCAAATAATGTTCCATGTTAAAGGGTAATCTGGGGTGGGGGATTTTCTTGAAAACCTTTGTGTCGCATCTCTGGAAGATACTGAACCTAAATACCAAGTTTGGTGTTTATCCGACTGTTTGTTTCTGAGTTATGCTGTTCACAGACACACACACACGGACGTGTTTCCAAAAATACTTTTTTTGAATTCAGGGGGTCCCAAAACATATGTTTCCGGTGAAATCTCGGTTACAAATTTTTGGGTGGAATACAATACTTCCCCTACTTACTATACGTAGTAGAGAAAGTAAATAAAACGTAGATCTCTGTAAAACCCAGTTTATTTCAGATAACTTTTTTTATGGCATCATCCATTTGTGAGATATCCATTATTAATGGTTAAAATTGTTCAATGCTTTTTTCACTCTTTTCTAGTCCTTCCAATATTCAGTTGTTTCTTGTGATTACACACAAAGAGTATGCAGTTTTAAGGCCAGCATAGAGCATCCAATTTTAAAAGATTTGACTATCGCTATTCCCTTTATAACAAAATGTGTAATGTAGCTGTTTCAGTAAAGTTTTATGTCACTTAAAATGAAGAAGGTAAGAAAATAAGCTTTCATAAGAATGATTTGTATAACCACTAATAAGCACTAAAGGGTAGAGAAAGCCATAAATGTTAAGTGAAAGAGGAAAATGTACCACAAAAAATGTAGATCTATTTAAAACACAATTTATTTTGGATAACTTTTATTGTGGCATCATCCATTTGTGAGGTATATGTTATTAATGGCTTAAATTGTTCAATACTTTTTACTTTCTCTACTATGTATAGTAAGTAGGGGAAGTATTGTATTCCACCCAAAAATTTTATACCAAGATTTCACCAGAAATATATGTCTTGAGGCCCCCTGAATCCAAAAAAAGCATTTTTGGAACATTTCCATGCGTGTGTCTGTGAACAGCATAACTCAGAAGCGAACAGTCGGATAAACACCAAACTTGGTATTTAGGTTCAGTATCTTCCAGAGATGCGACACGAAGGTTTTCAAGAAAATCCCCCCACCCCAGATTACCCTTACATGGAACATTTTTCGAAAATTTTAATTTTCTCAAAAATGGCCCTAACAATTTTGATTAAAATATTGTATATTTAAGATACTTTCATGACAAATAAAATGTATATCTTGAATTTTCTGGGAATGTCTCCAAAAGTAGTCTTCATTGTGAATAACTTTTGCATAACTGGTAAACCATAAGAGATAGACAAAATTTTACTGCACAAAAAATATAGATCGCGTTAAAGTACACAATTTATGTCATGTATATTTTTTTTGTTGAGTGAACCATTTTCGAGATTATGCTTGTTATTCCTTTAAGTTTTCCAATACTTATTCTTTTTTCTCAAATTCGTTATTCATTTTTTTTGTCCTGGTAATGCAAAGAGAATTGAATACTCCACATAGCAACCAGCTCTTAAAATATTTGACTATCGCTTAAAGCCTACCAATTCCCCTTGCGTCTACAAGAAAATTAGCAATAAGATTAACATCTTGACTAACATGAAGCATATGGAGAATAAGCGTTTGTAAAACTAGTTTGTACAAGAGTAGAGAAAGTCATGTGAGTGTGACACATCAGATTTTTTTACTCTTCTCAAATACTTTCAATATTCAGTTCTTTCTCATGATTGCTTACAAGGAATAGCAGTTTTAAGGCCAGCGTATAGCATCCAGTTTTAAAAGATTTTACTATCGCTATTCCCTTTATAACAAAATGTATAATGTAGCTATTTCTATAAAGTTTTATGTCACTTAAAATGAAAAAGATAAGAAAATAAGCCTTCAAAAAATAATTTGTATAACCACTAATAAGCACTAAAGGGCAGAGAAAGCCATGTGAATGTAAAACATTGTTTTTTAAACTAAACAAGCACACAAGAAAACCTAAATCAAAAGTGTATAAGGTGACTTAGAGCTGGGAAAAGGAAAGCAACTGGTAATTTTCTTTATCAGTGGCAGATAAGAATAATTTCAGTTTTATCTCTAACAAGCGCACACAAACTTGAGTGGGTACTTGAGAGTGAGTGACATTAATGATGATATCCATCTATGAAATCAGCAAGCTTTAATTGCACTGCCTTCAAGTTGCATTGTTGGATGTTTTAATTTACCTATGCTGCACTGAATGATACAAGCTGACCATTTATTACTCTCACACAGAAAAACAAAACTAAAAAAGAGGAAGTATTGCATTTCACCCAAAAATTCAGTATAGTGATTTCATGAAAATATACATTTTGAGGTTCCTTTAATTTGTTTTTGAAATGCATGATTATGTAAATAAAAAGTTGGGTAAGTACCAAACTCTGTATTTAAGTTTAGATTTTCCAAGGATGCAGCACAAAGATTTTCAGCAAAATCGTCACACCCCAAACTGCCCTTCACATAGACAATTTTTCATAATTTTTTATTTTCTCAAAATTGGCTCTTAACAATTTTTATTAAAGTATAATATGTTTAAGACATCTGCATGAAAAATGAAGTGTGTATCTTGAATTATCTGCAAATAGCCTTGAGTTCTTCGTTCTGAATGGATATTGTATAACTTGCAAGAGATAACATAAATACATGTATCTCAGAGCACACAATTTAGGTCAAATATATATATGCAGTTTCACAATGTACAAACATTTTTCCTGTACTGATGACTACATTTTTAACCTCATCTTATTACTTTCTCTACTACGTATAGTAAGTAGGGGAAGTATTGTATTCCACCCAAAAATTCGATACCGAGATTTCACCGGAAATACATGTTTTGAGACCCCTGAATCCAAAAAAAAACATTTTTGGAAACATGTCCGTGTGTGTGTCTGTCTGTGAACAGCATAACTCAGAAACGAACAGTCGGATAAACACTGAACTTGGTATTTAGGTTCAGTATCTTCCAGAGATGCGACACGAAGGTTTTCAAGAAAATCCCCCCACCCCAGATTACCCTTTACATGGAAGATTTTTCGAAAATTTTAATTTTCTCAAAAATGGCTCCAACGATTTTGATGAAAATATATGTTTAAGATAATGTCATGACAAATAAAATGTATATCTTGAATTTCCTGGGAATGTCTCCAAAAGTATTCTTCATTGTGAACGACTTTTGCTTAACTGGTAAACCATAAGAGATAGACAAAATTTTACCACACAAAAAATGTAGATCGCGTTAAAATACACAATTTATGTCATATACATTTTTGTTGTTGAGTTAAACATTTTCGAGATATTACTTGTTATTCCCTTAAATTTTTCAATACTTATTTTCTCAAATGCAAATTCGTTATTCATTTTTTTGTCTTGGATATGCAAAGAGTATTAATCTGTGGCAAAGGAAATAGTGCTGCACCTAGCAACCAGCTATTAAGAGATATGTGTGTGCTTAAAGGGTACTGTATTTCGATACTGCCCTTGTAAATATATATTCCCCTTACATCTACAAGAAAATTAGCAATAAGATAAGAGTCTGCAAATGTTTATCTCGATTAACATGAAGTAGATGGAGAATAAGCGTTTGTATAAATAGTTTGTACAAGAGTAGAGAAAGTCATGTAGTGTAACACATCAGATTTTCTTTTTTCTCCGTTCTTGTTTATCTTCCTCAATTTACCAAACCATCATTGTCCCTCTAATTCCTTGAATCCACATGCTATACATTCTTCCTTTTCACCTCCTTCCTGGTGGCATCCGCTCCATTATTCTTTTGGACAATCTTTCATCTTCCATTATTTTAGCATGTCCATACTATTCTAATTGTTTATGTTGAATAAAATCTAAAATTGAATTTTGAACATTCATGTTTTCTTTTATAATCTAATTTCTAATTTTTTCTCTTTAAGATATCTTGGCAGATCTCCTCCAATAATCTATTTTGTAACTGTTGTTTTAAAAATCGTAGTTTTAGTTTCTTTTGAGGCCTGATTATCCTATAGTATACCATTCAAAGTAGATAGAGCATACTTTCTAAGTTTATCTTTGATCTTATTTCCTTTTCTTGTTTCCCAACTTGAGTAATATGTCAAATAAGTTTCTTTTTTGGGAGGGGGGCATTTATTATTTCAGAGATACTTTTACTTTCTGTACTAGGTATAGTAAGTAAGGGAAGTATTGCATTCCACCCAAAAATTTGATACCGAAATTTCACCGGAAATATATGTCTTAAGGCGAACAACATAACTCAAATATGAAAAGTCAGATAAATACCTAACTTGGTATTTAGGTTCAGTGTCTTTCAAAGATATGAAACGAAGATTTTCAAGAAAATCCCCTTACCCCAGACTACCCTTTACATGTAACATTTTTAAAAAATTTCTCAAAAATGGCTCAACGATTTTTATTAAAATATTGTATATTTAAGATATTTTCATGACAATTTAAACATATATATTGAATTTTCTGAGAATGTCCCCAAAAGTCCTCTTCATTCTGAATAACTTTTGCATAACTGGTAAAGTAAGAGATAGACAAACTTTTACTACACAAAAAATCTGATGTGTTACACTCACATGACTTTCTCTACTCCTGTACAATCTAATTTTACAAACGCTTATTCTCCATATGCTTCATGTTAATCGGGATATCGAGATGTCAATTTTATTGGTAATATATGGTAGCTTTTAAGCGATAGTCAAATATTTTAACGCTGGTTGCTATGTGGCGCATTCCATTCTCTTTGCATGTCCAGGACATAAAAAAATGAATAACGAATTTGAGAAAAAGTATAAGTATTGGAAAATTTAAGGAAATAACAAGCAATATCTCGAAAACGGTTCACTCAACAAAAGAAATGTATATGACATAAGTTGTGTATTTTAACGCGATCTACATTTTTTGTGTAGTAAAATTTTGTCTATCTCTTATGGTTTACCAGTTATGCAAAAGTCGTTCACAATGAAGAATACTTTTGGAGACATTCCCAGAAAATTCGAGATATACATTTCATTTCTCATGACATTATCTTAAACATATGACATTTTCATCAAAATCGTTAGAGCCATTTTTGAGAAAATTAAAATTTTCGAAAAATCTTCCATGTAAAGGGTAGTCTGGGGTGGGGGGATTTTCTTGAAAAGCTTTGTGTCGCATCTCTGGAAGATACTGAACCTAAATACCAAGTTTGGTGCTTATCCGACTGTTTGTTTTTGAGTTATGCTGTTCACAGACACACACACACACACACACACACACACACGGACATGTTTCCAAAAATGCTTTTTTTGGATTCAGGAGGTCTCAAAACATGTATTTCCGGTGAAATCTCGGTATCGAATTTTTGGGTGGAATGCAATACTTCCCCTACTTACTATACGTAGTAGAGAAAGTAAAAATGTATATCTCTTTAAAACACAATTTATGTCATTAGCATTTATTTATTTATTTTTTTATTTTTTTTTTTTGGTGAACCATTTATGAGATATTCTTTTATTTGTTTGAATTTTTCAATACTTATGCTTTTTCTCAAATGGGAATTCATTATTTGTTTTTTATGTCCTGGACATCAAAGAGAACGGAATACTCCACATAGCAACCAGCTCTTAAAAGAATTGACTATCGCTTAAAGCCTACCATATTCCCCTTTCACCTACAAGAAAATAAGCAATAAGATAGTTCCTGCAAATGCTTATCTCGATTAACATCGTCGTTCTCTGTGGTGTAGTGGTTACCATGCTAGCCTCTAGTTCCCGAGGTCACGGATTCAAACCCGGTGGAGGGCGATGATTTTTTCGGGCATAAAATCCTTAGCATGGCTTCCTTTGGAAGGGAAGTAAAGCCGGTGGTCCCGTGTCGTAGATTTACAGCACGTAAAAGAACCTCAAGCCTGATAGAGGCCTCTGAACAAAATTTCCAATCTTTCACGCCTAACATAGAATGGGACGCTAAGGGCCATAGTAGTTAAAGAGCATCCATAAATAAAACTCAATTTATTTTATTTCGATTAACATGAAGTAGACGGAGAATAAGTGTTTGTAAAAATAGTTTGTACAAAAGTAGGCAACCATATGAGTGTAATACAACAGATTTTTTGTTGCTGGTTTGAATTTTCAAATGCTTATACTTTTTTCATGTGAGAAGTTGCTATTCAGCTTTTGTCATGGTCATGCAAAGAGCATGGAATTTCGGTCATTGCATAGATTAGATTAGATTAGATTAGAATGCATTCTGTAGGTTCTTTGATGGCCAAAAGACCTTGAACATAGAACTTGTCAAAAGCTTTTGTATTGCTATTGTATTGAACTTAATAAAGCTTTGCTTTTACAGCCTGTGGCACTGCACAAGGCATTGCATCCTTACTTGCATGCAAGTAGTGTCAGGATTTTACAAAATTGTCAATTATGTACAATAAACATATCCTTTTTGCACACATAAAGTTTACGTTTTAAGTTATGATGCTAAAATGTAAACATCAACCATCAAATTTCTGTTACATTAAAAATTGCCACGTCTACTGAATACAAAATTTCTTTGCTTCAGTGTTTAAAGCTTTGCTTAGATGCAAAGAGTGTCAGAATTTTAAGATATGCATTTACAAAATATTAAATATGTACAATAAAACAATTTTGCATATAAAATTTATATAATAAGTGCACAATGTTTCAGTTTATGGTGCTAAAAATATACAGTAAATATCAAATTTCTGCTGCTGAAAGTTAGCATGGTTAGGTAAAAAAATGTACTCCACTTAACCTTTACAGCCTGTGTCACTGGTCAAAATTTACATCTTTATTTATATGAAAAGATGGTCAAAATTCAGTATTAAGATAAAAATATCATAGATATGTATTAAAGATATTTCTTATTTGGCCTAATACAGTAACTTAACATTATAGGAATATGTATATATTGGAACTTAATTGTCAACAGGCTAAATTGCAGTTTAAATATTCTAGAGAGGAAAAAGATCTATCACAGAGGTACTCTTTTAGAGGGGGCTTAAAAAACTTGAAAGTAGCTAATTTTTTCGTTGAGATTACTGAGAAGAATATCTTATTCTTTCATAGTAAACACCTTTCTGGAAACAAGTTAGTTCTGCATTTGGACGATGAGTATTTCCCTTTTGCCTAGTGTTAAAGTAATGTCGATTATTTGCATAAAATTTTAAGATGAAAAATATATAAACACAAGGTAAGGTTAGTTTCTGAAATAGTTCTTTACATGACTGCCTGTTGTAAGTGTTGCAAATTATTCGTATAACCTTCTTTTGTATTAGAAATATGCATTTACTATCTAGTGAGTTGCCCCCAGTAAATTATTCCGTATTCCATGATGGAATTAAAATAAGCAAACTAACTTAAGCGTATCAATTGAATGATAGTTTGAATGGCATAACATGCTGTATTAAGCTTAGATGTGATGTGGTTAATATGCGTCTTCCAATCTAAGTGCTTGTCTATTAAAAGATGTAGAAATTTGACTTCATTAGGTTGTTCCAATAATGAATCATTAATTCCTATTTCTACTTGGTTTTGTGGTGAGTGGTTAGTTATGAATTTGACTACGTTTGTTTTTTCAAGGTTTACTGAAAGTTTGTTTGCTTTGAACCTGTCTGACATGCAATTTAGGACATAATTTAATTTTATAACACACTCATTTAAATGTTTACTTGTTACTAGAACACTGGTGTCATCTGCAAACAGATACATGCTAGCAATGTGTTTAATATACAACTGGAGGTCATTTATATAGATTAAAAATAACAGAGGTCCTAATATCGACCCTTGAGGAACTCCATGTTTTATTTATTTCCGTTCTGAAGTGTTGTTATGGTACTGATTGATGTTGTTAATTTCTACATATTGTTTTCTATCTTTTAGATAGGAGATAAAACAATTAAAATTTTCATTTTTTATTCCATAGTACTGCAGTTTTGCTGTCACAATCTCGTGGTATACGCAGTCAAATGCCTTTGCTAGATCACAAAAGATGCCTCCACATGTAAATTTTCATTTAATACTGTAAACACTTTATGCATAAGTTTGTAAGTTGCATTATTTGTTCAGTGTGCTGAATTCATGCTGTGCATGGCATGTACAATGGAAAATAGCCAACAGCATTCATTATTGCATGACTTTACTTCTCACTTGCCTTAAACCAAGTAAACACTACCTCCTTTCAGTAGCTAAACCCCTATCTGCTTGGAAGGACTCCCCCACCCACTAGCTAAAACATTGCTGAAGAGACTGTATACCTACTTACTTTGGATTACAGAATATGTATGCAGTGTGTGACATCTGGTTTAAGTGGTTTACGTATTTACAATCAAATCATATCATTCAAGAACTTATTGAAATGAACTTGTTGAATTATCTGCTATTTCTGCAGTTATTTGGATTTTAGGGGACCATAAGTAATGAACTTCATTATATGAGTTTCATCAAAATTAAGACCAAGGTAGTTGAAACCATTTAAAATTTTATAAAGTGCTCTATTTAATCTGCCTTTATTTAATAAAATTTAATCATTTATATAAACAAAACAATAGCACTTCAAGAATTTCATCCTAAGAGACAGGTTTTTTGGTTTAGTTAGGTTTAGTACCTTTCAAAGATGCAACATGAAGATTTTCAAGAAAATCGCCCCACCCCAGACAACTCTTTACTTGGAACATATTTCGAAAATTTCGATTTTCTCAAAAATGGCTCTAAGGGTTTTGATTAAAATATCATATGTTTAAGATACTTTCATGGCAAATGAAATATATATCTTGAATTTGCTGGAAATGTCCCCAAAAGTCCTCTTCATTTTGAATGAATTGTGCATAACTGGTAAACCATAAGGGATAGACAAAATTTTACTTCACAGATCTCTTTAAAACACACAATTTATGTCGTATACATTTTTTTTTTTTTCCTGGAATGAACAGTTTCTGAGATATTATTTGTTTGAATTTTCCAATATTTATACTTTTCTCAAATGGGAATTCACTATTCGTTTTTTTTTTTTTGTCCTGGACATACAAAGAGAATGGAATGTTCCACATAGCAACCAGCTCTTAAAATATTTGACTATCGCTTAAAGCCTACCAATTCCCCTTGCACCTACAAGAAAATTAGCAATAAGATAGTTTCTGCAAAAGTTTATATCAATTAACATGAAGCATATGGAGAATAAGCATTTGTAAAAATAGTTTTTACAAGAGTAGAGAAAGTCATGTGAGTGTAACACATCAGATTTTAGAGTATAAGTATTGTGCATACAATGATAAAATACAGATCAAATTAAAGAGGAAATTCCAGTTAATAAGAATGCATAAAAAGCTCAAAATGGCACTTTTTACTTTCTCTACTACATATAGTAAGTAGGGGAAGTATTATATTCCACCCAAAAATTCGATACTGAGATTTCACCGGAAATACATGTTCTGAGACCCCCTGAATACAAAAAAAGCATTTTTGGAAACATGTCCGTCTGTGTGTCTGTCTGTGAACAGCATAACTCAGAAACGAACAGTTGGATAAACACCAAACTTGGTATTTAGGTTCAGTATCTTCCAGGGATGCGACACGAAGGTTTTTAAGAAAATCCCCCCACTCCAGACTACCCTTTACATGGAACATTTTTCGAAAATTTTAATTTTCTCAAAAATGGCTCTAACGATTTTGATTAAAATATCATAGTTCAAGATATTTTCATGACAAATGAAATGTATATCTCGAATTTTCTGGGAAAGTCTCCAAAAGTATTCTTCTCTGTGAATGACTTTTGCATAACTGGTAAACCATAAGAGATAGACAAAATTTTACTACATAAAAAATATAGATCGCATTAAAATACACAATTTATGTCATATACATTTTTTTGTTGAGTGAACTATTTTCGAGATATTGCTTGTTATTCCCTTAAATTTTTCAATACTTATTTTCTCAAACGGGAATTCGTTATTCATTTTTTTGTCTTGGATATGCAAAGAGTATTAATCTGTGGCAAAGAGAATGGTGCTGCACCTAGCAACCAGCTATTAAGAGAATATGTATGTGCTTAAAGGCTACTGTATTTCTATATTGCTCTTGTAAATATATATTCCCCTTACATCTACAAGAAAATTAGCAATAAGATAGACTCTGCAAATGTTTATCTCGATTAACATGAAGTAGATGGAGAATAAGAGTTTGTAAAAATAGTTTGTACAAGAGTAGAGAAAGTCATGTGAGTGTAACACATCAGATTTTTTGACAATGTTTGTCATTTAGTCTTCTCTTAAATCCCAGTTATCAGCTCATAAAAATTAGTGCACACAATAAAGTTTAGTTATAGAGCTCCAATACTCATATTAATTTGTTTTTTCTTTCAGCGTAAGCTGTTAGATATAAGCCTTGGATTTGCTGGAGGTGTAATGACAGCTGCATCATATTGGTCACTACTTGCGCCAGCTATAGAGATGGCTGCACAATCTAAAAGTTATGGACAAAATGGAGAGTATGCCTTTATTCCAAGTGCTGTTGGGTTTCTCATTGGAGCATTCTTTGTATGTGCAACTGATTTGTTCATCTGTTCACTGGGCGCTCATTCGCCTCATCTAGTTCTAGGTAAGTCTTTTCCCAGCTACCAAAAAGCTTTCAGTTTTAAATGTATGAATGTTTTCATCTCCACATAAAAATACTTTTATGGAATTTATTGTTTAATTTTAAAATACGAGGGCTGTCCCAGAAGTACCCAACCTAACAAAGAAAACACAAAATTTTGGGAAAAAACATCTTTCTTTCTCTACATAGTCTCATTTCAGCTCGATACACTTTTCCCAACGATGTTCAATAGCTTCGATACCCTGTTTATAGTGAGAACCGTGGAGTTCTGCAAAATAGCCATCAACTGCAAACTCCACCTCTTCATTGTTGGCAAATCTTTTACCACCAAGACATTTCTTCAACTTTGTAAACAAAATAATCAGAGGGGGCTAAATCTGGTGAATAGGGTGCATGAGGAAGCAATTTGAACTTTAACTCATTGATTTTTTGGCCATGGCGATAATGGAGGTATGAGCTGGTGCATTGTCTTTTTCGCTAAATGCGGCGTTTTTGTTTGATTTCATCATTCAAACAGCAAGTTTGCATAATACTCGCCATTGATTGCTTTCCCTTTTTGAAGGTAGTCAATGAAAATTATCCCACACACATCCCAAAAAACTGATTCCATGACCTTGCCTGCAGATGGAACAGTGTTCACCTTCTTTGGAGCTGATTATCCCCTTTCAATCCACTGTTTTGACTGTTTCTTCGTCTCAGGTGTGAAGTGATGGACCCATGTTTCATCCAGGGTTGTGAATCGATGCAAAAACTTGGCTTTATTGCAGCGAAACATCGCCAAACACTCGACTGAAACATCCTCACGACGCTGCTTTTGCTCCATTGTGAGTAAATGCAGCACCCATCTTGTGCACAGCTTTCTCATGTCTAAATTTTCAGTTTTTGAAATGCCTACGATGTCTGCTAGCTCGTGCACTTTCAGTCGATGGTCATCCAATACCATTTTGTGGATTTTCCTCACAATTTCTGGCGTGGTCGCTTCATTTGGTCGACCATTGCTATGTTCATCTTGGCAACTCGTATGGCCTTGCTTAAACTCTGCCGCCCAATATTTTACTGTTGTAAATGAAGGAGCAGACTCCCCTAGAGTAGAGCTTTAATATTAGTTGGGCTAAGATATTTCAAATGAAAGTATTGTATCACATAACGATGGCCAGTTTTATCCGTGTTTACAAATTCCTCGAGTGTGTTCACTATTGATGGCTGCCAAACAATTACTAAACAACGTAACATTGTCAAACTTCAGCTTTATAAACATGGTACTTTCTACCGTAGTCATTTGTTTGAAACAACAACTGCTATCTATACATCAGGTTGGTTACTTCTGGGACTGTCTTCGTACAGTAGGTATAAGCTCAGTTATACATTTTCAAAGGAGATGGCTAAAATAATGTATAAATGAGAAAACATAAAAGTGAATTTACTTATGGAACTGAAACTGCTTTATTAGGTTGTTACTCAAACTAATTATATATTATTTAATATAAGAAAGCAATAAATAAAACACAACATAATACACTATTTTTAAGTACAATAATTTGAGTCTGATTATTTCATTCTTTTAGGGCTACCTTGCACCTGGCATCCTCGACCTTTGGCTTTCAGTTAGCCCTTATTCTTTCACTTCCTTTGCCACTTCTCTGGTTATTGCTTTCTCTTCTTCTCCTCCCTGCTCCTCTCTCCTTGCTTTTGTTGCTTTCCTTAACCATTTTTCCTCAGTCTTTGAAAAGTCATCCATAGTCTTCTGCTTTTCTCTCTCTCTCTCTCTCTCCCTCCCTCCCTCCCTCCCTCCCTCCCTCCCTCCCTCCCTCCCTCTCTCCCCCTTCCTCCCTTAAGTGTTTACATTTTTATGGCTACCATTTCCTTACCCAATTTATCCCACTTTGAATCCCAATCCTGTCTTATTTTCTCTTGCATTTTACTATGAATGAATGATTTTTTGTCTGCTTTAAACTTTACATACAATGTATTCAACGTATACAGTGGAATTGCTTATTATTTCTCTTCCCCTTATATTTAACATTCTGTTGTATATATAATGGGTAAGTATAATGTATCCACTATTTAATGTTTTTCCGTGTTTTCTCCAACTTCACATTTCTTTTAAACATTTTAACCTTATTTTTCCTAAATGTTTTCCTGCTTTCCCCATATATTCACTTGATATTGTATTAAAAAAATCTTCCTAACTTTTAGCTCTGTTGGTAAATTTTTCCATATTTCCAGTATACAATGCCAATTGTCATGTAATCCATTACATTTAGTACATCTCTTCTCCCTGTTAGGCCACTTAAATTCATTACACCTGTCCTTACCCATGCATACCCCATTGTGGCAAACTTTGATGTATCTTTCTTTTCCCCATTCTATTTTAAAATATTTATAATCTATTAATGAACTTTTTTCCTTGAAACTACTTATAATTTCTTGCTTTTCAATATCCTCCACTCTTGTTTTAATTTCTTTCCAGAAACCCTTACTTTTGTTGTTTCTTTTGATGCAGTAATTTGTATCATAAATTACTTAAATGTAAAGAGTGATTATAGTATGAATATGCATTTTTATGTGACATTGATTTGAGGTGTTTGTTGATTGTAATTATTGTTGAGAAGTAAGTTTATACGGCCTTACTGAAACTGACAATAATAGCGTGCAATAATGCAGCGAGGGGGTGAGCTGTTTATCATTATTAGAGACGAGAAAGTTACGTAATGTTGGCGCATTTTTCTTTAGAATTTTCTGGAACATTCTCCCTAGAGCATATGTATTCATAATTTTCATTGGATATAAAAATAGACGCTAATGTTGGCGCGTTTTATTAGCCAATTGCAGCTCAGTTATAATCTTTAGGCATATCGGGGTGTAGGAGTATAAAAAGAGCTAGGTTAGAGATAGACCCCGTCAGTTCACCGAAAATATTTGTATGCTACACGTCACCTTCAGTCCTTCAGTTCATCGAAAATATTTGTACGTTACACGTCGCCTTCAGTCCGTCAGTTCGTCGAAAATATTTGTATGCTACACGTCGCCTTCAGTCCGTCAGTTCACCGAAAATATTTGTATGCTACACGTCGCCTTCAATCCGTCAGTTCATCGAAAATATTTGTACGTTACACGTCGCCTTCAGTCCAGCAGAGTTATGAAAAATCTCAAGAGTTGTAAAGTTAATTACGCAGAAAGTTGAAGTACTCGAATTAAGAATGATCAGTAATGAAGTTGTTATAACAGTTTCAGTTTGGCGAGTGTCAAGATCAATGTGTAAATGTGATAGTGAATGTGTTCGACAATAAAAGTGTAAAACAAAATTCTTTCATCAGTGTTATCTTTGGGTAAATGATTTCTTTCCGTTTACACAACCTGTATAAAGAGAAGTGCTCGACCAAAAAGATCATAGCTAGCCGGAGGACAGTGAACCAAAATTAAATAAAACAACCGTAGCATTCTTTCAAACGAACACTTATACTTCCGCAAATTGCTAACACCAGATGGAGCTACAAACCTAACAAAGAATCACGCCACAAAATGGCTTCACCACGTGGAATAAATACAAATACATAAACATTATAAGTAATACCACTGCAAATTGGCTCCCAAACGTGGGGCTCAACAAATTAAATATAAATTACAAGTTATACCACTGCACTTTCTGCCCATACTTCCCTCATCCCTATTTCTTTCAATGTTGTCTGTATATTGTGCAGCCAAGTTGCTTTTTCCCCCATTTTCTCCTGCACAAACCAAGCATTGCTTTAGTATATCATTTTCCTCTAGTAGCTTTATTCTGAACCAGTTTTTGATTGCCCCTTCAACTATTTTGTCTTTTGCTCCCATTCTCCCTAGTTCCGCTTGTGCTACTCCATTCGTGAACTTCTAGGCAATCCCGGGCTTATTTTGCAAAAATTCCTATGTATAGCATCTACATTTTCCCCATCCTTTTGCCAGCCCCCAATATCGCTGCTGCATATAACATCCTTGCTTCCACCACTGTGCTATAGCCACGCAATTTGCATTTCCGGTATTATGTTCACGCATGCTCTGATTACCTGTATTGCTTGTTTCCCCTTTGCTAGTACTTTTTTCTTCTATTCTCTCCAATCCCCTTCACTATCGACCCTTACTCTATATAGTCAGTTTTCCTCACTACTTCCAACTTCATTCCTTCCCAATACCATTTTTGATCTTTGTTAGTTTATATCCTTTCTTAAAGATCATGATTTTCTATCTGTTTTTGTTCATTCTCAGCTCCCAATCTTTTAGAGTATTTACCAGTTACTTCAATAGTTTTACTTAGCCACACAACTGAAATGGAACCTGCCACTAGATCATCTGCAAACAATAATCCTGGTATTTCCTTATTAATAACTGGTGAATGCTTATTACATTTTTACTTTCTCTACTACGTATAGTAAGTAGGGGAAGTATTGTATTCCACCCAAAAATTCCATACCGAGATTTCGCTAGAAATATTTGTTTTGGAAACATGTCCGTGTGTGTGTGTGTCTGTGAACAGCATAACTCAGAAACGAACAGTCGGATAAACACCAAACTTGGTATTTAGGTTCAGTATCTTCCAGAGATGCGACACGAAGGTTTTCAAGAAAATCCCCCCCTCACCCCAGATTACCCTTTACATGGAACATTTTACGAAAATTTTAATTTTCTCAAAAATGGCTAACGATTTTGATTAAACATCATATGTTTAAGATATTTTCATGTCCAATAAAATGTATATCTTGAATTTTCTGGGAATGTATCCAAAAGTATTCTTCATTGTGAACGACTTTTGCATAACTGGTGAACCATAAGAGATAGACAAAATTTTACTACACGAAAAATGTAGATCGTGTTAAAATACACAATTTATGTCATATACATTTCGTTTGTTGAGTGAACCATTTTCGAGATATTGTTTGTTATTCCCTTAAATTTTTCAATACTTAATTTTCTCAAACGGGAATTCGTTATTCATTTTGTTTGTCTTGGATATGCAAAGAATCTGTGGCAAAGAGAATGGTGCTGCACCTAGCAACCAGCTATTAAGAGATATGTCTATGCTTAAAGGCATTTCTAAGTATTAAAGTATTTCTATATTGCCCTTGCAAATACAAAACAAGGGGAACATAGTACACCTTAAGCGATAGTCAAATATTTTTTGAACTGGTTGCTATGTGTAAAATGTAATTCTCTTTGTATGTCAAAAGATCGTTTCTGCAAATGTTTATCTCGATTAATATGAAATAGACGGAGAATAAAAGTTTGTAAAAATAGTTTGTACAAGAGTAGAGAAAGTCATGTGAGTGTAACACATCAGATTTTTTATATTTTCTATAATATCACCTATGAATAGGTTAAACAGCCCCCTGAAGTAAGTTTGCACCCCTGTGTAAGTCCCGAATTATTTGCGTTTTCTTCAGTAATTCTTCCTTGGCTATTTTCACATAGCACTTATTATTTGCATATAAATGCTTATATTCTTTATAAATGATTCACTAACTCCTTTCTTAATTAGTTTTAACCATAGTGCATCCCTCTTGATAGTGTCAAATGCTTTTTCTAAATCAATAAAAACATGTATACCCTGCCCTTTTTTATGCTTAGGTATTTATCCATCATTGTCTTTTAATCGTTTTAAATAAAGTTAAGGACCTTTTATTTTTAAGGCTTCCCCAGATTTATTGTTTCTCTATATCTTCTATCCTGTTTCTCACTACTTTTCTTAGTCTGTTGTCATTTTTCCTCTAGTTGCTATATGTCCGCCATTCCTATCTTCTCCAACTCTGTTCCTATGCCTGCCCATCAGCCATTCTTATTTGAAGTTATTTTCTGTTGATTCACACAGTTCTTTAATATATCTCTATCTTCTCTTTGAAGACGTTCCACTTTTTCAGGATTCTTTACATAATTGTTCCTTACCTCCCTGTTCTTCCTAATTCTATCAATGCTACTTCCTTAGGTGCTGACCTGATTAATCCCAAAAGTTCTTTGCAAAAATAAACTGTATATTTGATCTACTTTATTGCCTAATTTTGAAGATACAGTGTATCAATTAACCAGTTATACAGGGTGGACCATTTAAGTTGAAACTGTACAGTATCTCCAAAATTAAGTGCTGTAGAAAGAAATGTCTTGAATAAAAGTTGCTTGATATTATAGGGGAAAGTAAATACCATTAGTCATGTTTTATTTGGAGGACGTTATGATGATCATTTTGGGGTCAGTTTAAATTTACCCTAATTGTAGGTTCCCATTTAAAAATATTGGTATGGGAAAAGCTCACGGCCAACGACTTGGAGAGGTTAGAAAAAGTGAAAGCTAGGTACATCAAAAGAGCAATAGGCGCCAGCAAATACACACCAAGTAGAATGGCCTATACACTGGCCAGAGAAACCCTCTTCCTGGATGACCTGAGACACAAGAGGCTACTGCCGGCATTGGACCCATATAAGGAAGTCACAGAGAAAAGGAAACAGAAAGAAATAGAGATTGATGAAGAATTCTACGCCTCTGATGCCATGGTGAACAGAGATTGGACCAGAAGCAACCAATCGCAAAGATATGCCATCATAGGCCGGGCAACGCACGGATTTCACCACAAAATGTGCAGAAATAAGAAATATCACCAACCGAGTGACTTGTGTGAGTGCAAGATATGTGACCAAAGTGCGAACGATACCATTACAAACAATGCAAAAGATGGAGGGGATCGTTAAACGAACTGATAAAAGACAAATCATAAAATGGAAACTAATGCTCTTTCGAGTGCAACTTACTTATTATTATTTAAAAATATTAAATTGACCCTAAAATGAGACCATCATTATATCCTCCAAACAAAACACGACTAATGGTACTTACTTTCCCTCTTAATATCAAGCAACTTATATTAAAGACATTTCTACAACACTTGGTTTTGGAGATACTGTACAATCTCAACTTCAATGGTCCTTCCTGTATATCCTTTATTTGAATCTTGTCATAGGTAATTGCACCAATTGGTACACTGTGGTAAACTATTACACAATTTTAGATCTAATATGTCAAAGCTGTATGCTGTTTTAGTGAGTCTATGGTGTGGTATGCTTATTTGGTTGCTATTTCTGTGTTATGATTATGTATGTCCAAGTCAGATAAATGTGTGTTTACATGATTGTTTACAGTGAATATATATAGATTCACTACAGTCATGATTCTTAATTTTATGAATAGGGCTTGCAATTGTAGCCTCTTTCTTTCTTTCCTTTCTTTCATTCTTTCTTTCTCTCTCTCTCTCTCTCTCTCTCTTTTTCTCTCTTTCTCTCTCCCTCCCTTTCTCTCTCTCTCTCTCTTTCTTTCCCCCTCTCTCTCTTTTTCTCTTTTTTTTCTCTCTCTCTTTCTTTCTCTCTCTCTTTTTCTCTCTGTCTCTCTTTCTTTTTTCTTTCTTTCTTTCTGGCTCTCTCTCTCCTTCCTTCCTTCCTTCCTTCCTTCCTTCCTTTATTTCTAGGTATACCAACCAGGAACTCTTCTCTCTAGTAGCAGCATATAAATTTTGTTTACATCCTTAAATTAGTTCTAATCTTCCAAAATTTACCCAGAAAATTGTAGTTTCTTAACCATTCTCCCCCATTCCGTTCTGAATCAATTCATATCCAATTTTACCTATCCAGCTTGCTGATTTTAAAGTGAACTCCTGAAGTGTTGCATCTGTTGCACTCTGACTCAGTATTTTAATACTTTCTCCAACCCCTCACATTTATCTTTCCCATTTATAACAGGGCATGAGCATTGGCTGCATTTTGATAGTGGTTTACCTCAATAAATGTAACACTTTATTTCTGTTTTAGCTTTTACTGCAGATAATGCATACAAAGACAAGCGCACGAGAGTGAGAAGAATGGATGAAGATATGCAGGACTTGATTGAAGATACAACCACTATAGATGGTAAGGAGAAGTGAACTTCTGCAGGAACAAATTGTCTAATAAGCCAAACAAAAAAGTGTGCAGTGTGTTTGCCAAGATACAAAACTAAATGACAAAAGATGTTCTTTTCTTTTACATGAAAGCCAAAGAAGTTAGGCATCTTATAGATGACTTTTTCAAAACATTGCTACACATTACAGTGGATGAGAATCATTTCTTAGTTTTAATTTCAATTTATTAGTTGATATAACAGCATCAATAATAATGTAATTTATTACTGTCAAAAGACAGCACATCATCCAAGTATGCTGTTTACAATGTTTAAATAGTATTAAAATACTAGATATATTTTAATATTTTCGTCTATCATAGAATTATGATAACATTTTATTAGCAAAATTAGTTCTACATATTTAATATAGTAACTTTGAAAACTTATTGCATTGGCATATTTAAACAAATGAGAAGTTAAAAAAGCAAAAAAAAACTAGAAGTGGTACAGAGTCGCAAATTATGGTAATAAATTAGATAGATAGATAGATATTTATTTACTTTAAATACATAGTGCATACATATTTCATTTTACAGACTTCACCGAGTTGCTGATTTCCTAGGACCCCTATCCTCCAACACTGTGGTTACCGAGTCAATGGGCCCTATTTGACTGAATAAATAAATATTTATTAATCTTTGTAGATTTATTACAATTCAATAGTGGCTTGAATACGTAACCTACGTCTACTCCTATCATAACCTTTTCTGTTCTTCCCTAAATTGCCATGCTTCCAAGGGCTCATAGCTCAAACACCGTGGTTATCGAGCTATTGAGACCTTTTTACTAATCTACTTTTCAATAACTGCTTTTCTTCTTATTCCTTATTCCTATATTTCTTCAGCCATCTCTTTCTAATTAAACCTAAATATTTTCCTACTTCTAGTATGTTCCCCTTGCATTTAACACCCTTCATCTTTCTACCTATAATCTCAATTGGTAAATTGTCCCATTTCTTTTTCTGCCGTCTAGTTCCTTCACATTCTAGAATTAAATGCCAATAGTTATTATACTTTCTATTACATAGCGGACACTTTCCTTGGTTCTTTCTTTCCCCTAAGCCTTTTAACATCACCACTCCTGTCCTCGCCCATGCAAAACCTTCTTGTGCTGATGTCACATATATCGACATATTTTTACTTTCTCTACTACGTATGGTAAGTAGGGGAAGTATTGTATTCCACCCAAAATTTCGATACCGAGATTTCACCGGAAATACATGTTGTGAGACGCCCTGAATCCAAAAAAAAGTATTTTTGGAAACACGTCCGTGTGTGTGTCTGTCTGTGAACAACATAACTCAGAAACGAACAGTCGGATAAACACCAAACTTGGTATTTAGGTTCAGTATCTTCCAGAGATGCAACACGAAGGATTTCAAGAAAATCCCCCCACCCCAGATTACCCTTTACATGGAAGATTTTTCGAAAATTTTAATTTTCTCAAAAATGGCTCTAACGATTTTGATTAAAATATCATATGTTTAAGATATTTTCATGACAAATAAAATGTATATCTTCAATTTTCTGGGAATGTCTCCAAAAGTATTCTTCATTGTGAACGACTTTTGCATAACTGGTAAACCATAAGAGATAAACAAAATTTTACTTCACAAAAAATGTAGATCGCGTTAAAATACACAATTTATGTCATATACATTTTTTTTTGTTGAGTGAACCATTTTCGAAATATTGCTTGTTATTCCCTTAAATTTTCCAATACTTATACTTTTTCTCAAATGGGAATTCGTTATTCATTTTTTTGTTTTGGATATGCAGAGAGTATTAATCTGTGGCAAAGGGAATGTTGCTGCACCTAGCAACCAGCTATTAAGAGATATGTATGTGCTTAAAGGCTACTGTATTTCTATATTGCCCTTGTAAATATATATTCCCCTTACATCTACAAGAAAATTAGCAATAACATAGAGTCTGCAAATGTTTATCTCGATTAACATGAAGTAGATGGAGAATAAGCGTTTGTAAAAATAGTTTGTACAAGAGTGGAGAAAGTCATGTGAGTGTAACACATCAGATTTTTCTCTTTCCCACACCATTTTTAAATCTGCATATATACATAAAGAAGATTTAAAATTAAAACTACCTAAAGTTTCTTGTCTTTCAATATCTTCAATTCTCCCCTTCTCCAGAACCCTTTCTCCAGTACCTGCCCCTCTCTCCAAATATCTCCATAGCCTATTTCATTCAGGGTTCCTTCTATGTACTTAAACCAAGTATTCTCTTCGTTGAGTTTCAACTGCACTTCTAGGCACTGCTTTAACACATTATTATTTTCCAGTTCCTTAATTCTGTACCAATATTTTAACACCCTTTCCACAATTTTTGCTTTGCTACCAAATCTCCCTAGCTCTATTTAGGCAACACCATTGGATGAAGCCCTTAGTAATAAATTACTTTTGAGTTGCTTCACAAAACAATTCATTACCTGAACATGTTTCATAGGCGATGTTGCCCACCTCATCAGCAGATTTCAGACTTGTTACTGATATCCTCTGTGGCCTCACTGAATCTCTTTGTCGGTCAATTGATGAACTTGTAGTCCATCAACCATAGTGAGTTTTTTTTGTATAATCGAATATTAAACCTAGTATTTATATTAAGTAAGATGGATTATCTGTCATTTTAAGTTAACTGTATCCCCACCCTTTCCATTATAATGGTTAATTGGGATTCTATTAGGTTGATTCAAATATAAACAGTAATTGTGCAAGAGTACTCCGTAGGCAGTTCAGAGCGGGATGGTGGAGTTTGAGGCAATATTTTATATCACAACACTGTGAATGCCAGAGTGATTGTATTGTAAATTAACATTATTATGGGGTGAGTTGTTTATCACTTAGAAGACAAACAAATGACGTCAGGGTAGTGCGCTTTTCTTTAGAAATGGACGGAATATCTTTCCTTGAGTATATGTGTTAGTAATTATGATTGGCTGACAAAACAGACGCTAATGTTGGCATGATTTGGTAACCAATAGTAGCTCTATTATAATGTTTAGGCATTTCGGGGAGAAGGAGTATATATTCTCGAGCCACAAGCATGTTTCACGCAGTTCTAAGAAATCTCTCGCAAGTTACACATCACGCAGTTCTAAAAAATCTATTGCAAGAAACACATATCATGCAGTCTTGAGGAATCTTTCGTGGAGTGTACATCATACAGTTCGGAAGAATCTCTCGCGCCGTAAAGTTAGTTACAAAATGTGAAGTACGCGGCAACTAATAAGACAGTAATTACATTCAGAAATATAACAGTTTCAGTCAGGCGTGTATAAAGATTACAGATGTGAACTATTAATTGTGAGGGCAATAAAAGTGTGAAAATAAATTCTTTTATCAGTGTTATCTTTTAGTAACAACTCCTTTCCATTTACACGCCCTGCTCAGAGATATTTGCTCGACTGAGTAATAATAGCTAGCCGGAGGACAAAGAAATAAAATTCAAAATAGTAAAACAATAACAGGCGCCAAGTAAAAAAGATAACACGAACAGATTACCCAACAAGTTGGGGATTGAAGGTCGGGGGAACCAGCTTGGTTAGCTGCTTCGCTAAGTTTCGGCGTCAGTACAGCCATGAGTGAACAAGAGGTTCATTCGTCAATTGCGCAACACATTATTATAAAGTTCTTAACCAACTATAGGTCAAGTCTCACTGATGACTACAGTTGTGCTGTTCAAGACGGTGTTTTATACTACAAAGGAGTTATACTCATTGATTTTGTGCATGATCGACATACAGTGAGTGCATCTTAACAATTGCTAGTTGTTGAAGTCAGTAAAAGCCCCTACCGGAGCAAAAGATGTCGTATGTCCATCAGAGATGTCATCCTTCTCCAAGACAATGCTAAGCCTCACACTGCAAATTTGACAAGAGATACATTGGAGGACTTGCATTGGGAAATCCTTGAACACCGTCCCTACAGTCCAGACTTGTCCCCCCAGGCTATTTTTCTTGTTTGCACCCATAAAAGAATCGCTTGCGCGGCAGTGATTTGAAACCAATGATGACGTTAAGGAGCATGTGCAAGATGGATGATGACACGTCCCCCAACTTTTTTTGAACAAGGAATATTCAAGCTTCCAAATCATTGGCAAAAGTGTGTAGAGCATGAAAGAAGCTATGTAGAGAAATGAAAAGGTCTCATTTGTGTGTGTGTTTAATCAATAAACATATAAAAAAAATCTGATGACTTTTTCACATGACTTTCTCTACTCTTGTACAAACTATTTTTACAAACGCTTATTTTCCATCTACTTCATGTTAATCGAGATAAACATTTGCAGACTGTATCTTATTGCTAATTTAAGGGAATAACAAGCAATATCTCGAAAATGGTTCACTCAACAAAAAAAATGTGTATGACATAAATTGTGTATTTTAATGCGATCTACATTTTTTGTGTAGTAAAATTTTGTCTATCTCTTATGGTTTACTAGTTATGCAAAAGCCGTTCGCAATGAAGAATACTTTTGGAGACATTCCCAGAAAATTCAAGATATACATTTTATTTGTCATGAAAATATCTTAAACATATGATATTTTAATCTCTGGAAGATACTGAACCTAAATACCAAGTTTGGTGTTTGTCCGACTGTTCGTTTCTGAGTTATGCTGTTCACAAACACACACACGGACATGTTTCCAAAAATGCTTTTCAGGGGGTCTCAAAACTTATATTTCCAGTGAAATCTCGGTATCGAATTTTTGGGTGGAATACAATACTTCCCCTACTTACTATATGTAGTAGAGAAAGTAAAAATTGCCGTTTATATTTGAATCACCTTAGTACTGTAATACAACATAAGTGGACATAATTATTTGGATTAAGCAATTCTCTTACATTTAATTCCAAGATAATCCTTCATATAAATTTAGTCATGTTGATTCTAGTTCATCACAAACCAAGAGCAAAATCACAAACTAATTCGTCAACAACACACTTACTGATGGTAGATTGAGTCACACTTTTGGACACTCACCTTCACTAATTAAAAGTATAATTGCTAAAAATTGAATCACTCCTCGTTCCTGCTTACTCGCCTTCATGTTCAGTAGTGGATGATAACTTGTGTGATCAACTTCTCTTCGGCATGAAACCATACTGTTGCTATGCAACGTCAAACGTTGCACAAGCTGCAGTTGCTCTACCAATAGATGGTGCCACCATACACGCAGTTACGTGGTGCCACCTTACGTGTAATGCAAAGTTAGACACACTGACCAGGTTTCATTTGAATGACCCTCATAGATTGGACAGTGTTTCATGTTCACGCTGCACGATTTACTAACACTTAGTTTTTCCCATAGGTTTCAGTGATGGATTTTCAAACTCCTACCATTCCAGAAGAAGAATGACACCTAGTGCTGCTGTTTCAGGAAAATGTAACAGCTTAATAAACAACAGCACTTATGCAGGTGTGGAGGATCTTCATAAGAATCCACATTGGAAGAGAATAGTGCTTCTGATTGTTGCCATAACTGTACACAATATTCCAGGTAATAGTTCAAGGCTTTGCCATTAGATCTGCTTTCTTTCAGGTAAAAATGTTTTAACCCATTACTGAAACCAGAGAATTTAATTGTGCCAGTAGTTGAATAGTTATTGAAGAAGTCAGGTTTGATTTTAGGAGTTGTATTGTAGTTCAAATGTTGGGAGCCAAACTCGAAGTAGTTGCAACTGCACGTATGGTAAAAAGTTTCCGGTAGCCTTCGCCCCAAATGTACTTTCTGGTGGCCTTTGCCCCAAATGTTTAAAAAAATATTTACTTTGTAATTTTGACTGTTTCTTTAAATATTATATATTTATGTTTGCCTCGGCTGTGTCAGTATTTATATTTTTAGAGACATGAATGTCTTAGCAGGGAGTGGTGGACTGAAGAATGTAGGCTTACACAGATTATAATTTTACTTCACTCCTTTTATTAATGCTCGACACGATTTATATAACACTTCACTGATATAGAGAGCTGTGAGATTCTTTTATTAATTACTTGCACTTTTTAACACGTAAACTATTTTCGTCTCACACTGAATACGTATTAAATTTCTTGAGGACACATCTCGCATCCGGTTAGGAACGCTGTCTACAAGCAACTGTACTCTGAATTTGTAAATTTTGCTATATTTCAGTTTCTGATTGGCTAATCCTACTCCAATAGAATACTTTCATTTAACTTCAGCTTTTTTTTTCTGGTTGTTGATTGGCTATTTATAAACTGTCACAAAAATTACATTATTGTTGCTCCAAGAATTACCAGTAGCATTTAAGTTTTCTAATTCATTATTGCCTCAAGGTTACCTCATTGTTACCTCATTGTTAGCAACTTTTAACCTATTTTACTCACAGCTCCTACATTATTAAATTATGTAAAACATTCACATAACATTATTACACATGTATACAATAATATAAACATATATAATGACTGTAATATACACTTTTTATATTTTGTTACATACACATATTGCTTTAAGGCATGGTTATTGAATTTATATATTATATAATTTGACTGAAATCATATGTGTTAAAAATACTGCCTCATTATTCATCAGTATAACTTTTAAACATTTTATTTTTTTTTTCAAGTAGAAATGTTTGAGAAACAAGGCTGAAAGCTAAGTGTAGCAGCTCTATGAATAAAATAAGATAAATTTTACATGGTTATTATTGAGATGCCTGGAATTGCACAATTATGACAATGCAAACATCCATAACAGTACATAGTAATACTAGTAATAATGAAGAAGGAAAGGAATAATAATGGAAAGAATAATAAAATTCTGGTACAGATGTTTAGTTAAAGAAGAGGGAGAAATCTTAAAGTTATGCATTAAGCAGCAAAACAGCTTAGAGCACACAAACAGTGGTGGGCAGGGATAGGAAGAATTATGGGGAAAATAGGAATGGGAGACATATGGAAGCTAGAAGAAAGGAATGAAAGTGATGTAGGTAAATTGGTAAAAACCAGAATAGAAGACACACAAAAGCAGGAGATATGAGGAAGTTTAAAAAACAAGAAATCGTTACAATTCTATAAACAAATAAAAAGAGACTGGGGATTAGGAGAAACATGTGTAGATTACTGTAACAGACAAAAAAATCTGATTTGTTACACTCACATGACTTTCTCTACTCTTGTACAAACTGTTGTTACGAACGCTTATTCTCCATATGCTTCATGTTAATCGAGATGTTAATCTTATTGCTAATTTTCTTGTAGATGGAAGGGGAATTGCTAGGCTTTAAGCAATAGCCAAATATTTTAAGAGCTGGTTGCTATGTGGAGTATTCCATTCTCTCTGCATTACCAGGACAAAAAAAAATGAGTAACTAATTTGAGAAAAAGTATAAGTATCGGAAAATTTAAGGGATTAACAAGCAATATCTCGAAAATGGTTCACTCAACAAAAAAAAAAATGTATATGACATAAATTGTGTATTTTAATGCGATCTACATTTTTTGTGTAGTAACATTTCGTCTATCTCTTACGGTTTACCAGTTATGCAAAAGTCATTCACAATGAAGAATACTTTTGGAGACATTCCTAGAAAATTCAAGATATACATTTTATTTTGTCATGAAAGTATCTTAAACATATGATGTTTTAATCAAAATCGTTAGAGCCATTTTTGAGAAAATTAAAGTTTTCGAAAAGTGTTCCATTTAAAGGGTAATCTGGGGTGGAGGGATTTTCTTGAAAAACCTTCGTGTCGCATCTCTAGAAGATACTGAACCTAAATACCAAGTTTGGTGTTTATCCGACTGTTCGTTTCCGAGTTATGCTGTTCACAGACACACACACACGGACATGTTTCCAAAAATGCTTTTTTTGGATTCAGTGGGTCTCAAAACATGTATTTCCGGTGAAATCTCGGTATCGAATTTTTGGGTGGAATGCAATATTTCCCCTACTTACTATACGTAGTAGAAAAAGTAAAAATATGTTAAGGTGTCAGTGAGCATGTGGCACAATGATGATCCCAGTGTTTCAACACTGGAGAAGAAAACACTAAAGATTTACTACATTCTGGAAGACCTGAATTATTGGATATTGTGAATACACACAGAGTTTTGGAAGAAAATCTGCAAAAGAGTACTTGTAGGCTGTCAGAAGAACTTGGTCCATCAAAAAATACCATACATTGCCAGATTAAGAAACTTAGAAAATCAAAATAGAAGCTGTAGATCTGTACCTCATGAATTAACTCCTCAACAAGCTCAACGTAGAGTGGATATCTGTCTCAGCTTATCAGTAATCCCATGGATGATTGTTTTATCAGGAGAATTGTCACATGTGATAAAAAATGGGTCCTTTACCACAACCCTGATGCCTCAAAACAGTGGCTCAGTCCCCGTCAACCTGCCAAAGTCATTGATCAGTTCAGCCCCAAAGTAATGTTGTGTGTCTGGTGGAATTTTGAGGGAGTGATTCACTGGAAGTTTGTTCCAAATGGCCATACAGTCAATGGGGATCTTTATTCTCAACAACTGGAACGAGTTGATGAAATTTTGAGACGGAGATACCCAACATTAGTCAACCGAAATAGAGTTCTCTTGTAATACGACAATGCAACTCCCTATACTGCACCAACAACCATGACAAAAATTCAGGAATTGGAAGGAGTTGAATTGCTACCACACCCAGCATACCGGCCTGATCTTGCACCTTCAGATTACTATCTGTTTCGGTCCATGCCCATTTCTCGCGTGGAAGAAATTTTGAAGACATTGAAGCTGTGGAAATGGATCTCACCAAATTCTTCACATCAAAAACCAGAAATGGTACCATCGCAGGATAATACACCTTGCTGAAAGACGGCTAAAGACCACAGAATCTGATGGTCTCTACTTTGAAGAGTAGTTTAATTTCTTGTCAGAAAATGTTCCAAATAAAGTTTTGCTTAAAAACCGACATTGCTTATGAGACACCATTTATACAGAGTGTTTCAGAAATACTTTTACAAACTTCGGGTATGGGTTCCTTACACCACAAAAAGGAAAAATGTTCATATGAACATATGTCTCATAATCCTTGGTTTTCGCGTTAGGAGGTGTTCAACACAGTGGTACACTTATAACATACAAAACTCATAATAAATGCTCGAAATGTCCTCCTCTTGCTTCTATGCATGCCTGTACTCGTCGAATCATGGAATGTCGCACCCTGTCAGAAACTCCGGGATGGTGTCAAATGGTTTCGCAGGCTTCCATGACACGTCGATGAAGCGTTTCTGCATCTGGGATGGCTGCTCCATAAACCAATGATTTAAGATGCCCCCAGAGGTAAATATCCACAGGATTGAGGTCGGGAGAATGTGGAGGCCATGGAACTGGTCCTCCTCTGCCTATCCATCGGTTATGGTAGATACCAGTCAGTGCATCTCGAACAGTGCGACTAAAATGTGCCGGAACCCCATCATGCATAAACCACATGTTTTTTCTTATTTGCAAGGGCACATCTTCGTGAAGTAAGTCGGGAAGAGTGTGCTGGATAAAGTCCCTGTAGACAACACTAGTAAGAAGTGCTGGTAAAACGTATGGACCTACCAGACAGTCACCTACATTGCCAGCCCACACATTTAGACTAAACTGTTGCTGATGTCTAGCCTGAAGTACAGCATGAGGATTACGATCTGCCCATACGTGTACGTTGTGGAAATTAGTAACTCCATCTCTCCGAAACGTTGCCTCGTCTGTAAACAAAACTGACGAGACAAACAATGGATTGGCTGTTTGTGCTACAAACCATTGGCAAAAGTTATTCCGTGGTGGATAATTGGCAGGCGAAAGGCCCTGCACACGATGAATATGATATGGATAAGGAGCTGCTCGTGAAGTACCCTCCATGCTGTCACGTGTGATATACCAGATGCCACAGCCAATTGTCTTGTACTGATACCTGGATCGTCTTCGACACACTTTAACATTTGTTCTTCGCATTCTGGCGTACGAACACCTGTTGGTCTTCCTTGATCAATAGTCCGTGGTGCAACAGTTCCTGTCTCAGCAAGGCAACGATAAACAGCGACAAAGGTTGGATGTCTCGGTTGTCTTCGGTCTGGAAACTCCATCTGATAGAGCTGTGCAGCCTCGCGTCCATTACCATTTGCACGACCATACATAAAAATCATGTCTGCCTGTTCACGAAATGAATATCGAGCCATGGTGGAACGAAACACGTGCAGTTAACTCACTACATCTAGACAATTGAAATGTTGAAGACAGACTAATGACAAAGGACAAACGTAAACAAGTCTCCATGGCAACACTTTGCCATCTACCGTATGTAGTACAATGGGTCAACACCTTCTATGAATGCATAGAGAAATGAAGTTTTGAGGTTGGACCCCGAAGGCCGTTGAACTCACACTTTCATTGTGACAGGAATAACCCAAAAACCAAGGATTATGGGACATATGTTCATATGAACGTTTTTCCTTCTTTTGGTGTGAGGAACCCATACCCAAAGTTTGTAAATGTATTTTTGAAACACTCGGTATAAGTATAGAGAGAGAGATTAAACTAAAGACAGGCGAGTTATACAGTATTAACTTATTATTGTCTAACTGTGTATTACTAATGAAACACTTGTATAATAAGGTGTATTCCTAATACCATACGGCCCTCTCGGAACAAAGGTCTTAAGGTGAATACTGATTCAGACATTGTTGCTTAGCATATAGAGTTGCTTGTGATATTTAAGACTGTATTTCCTATACCTCTCACATACTTCACAAGCCCAGAACACTTGTATGCACACTTCAAATAAGAACATTTTAGTAATGTAGTGTATCAACCTTCAACTCTCTTTATTTTAAGCTTGTATGCAATTTAAAGCCCCTTGTACACGATCAAACTTGTTTTCCAATTCAAGAGTTTACAAGAAAAACTGTCAAACATTTTTCAATATGTGACAAGATTGGACAAGAATTGACAATGTCATAAATGTTTATTTACAAGTTGTCTTTTTTCAAACTGAAACCCTTCAGAACACATTAATAATAAATTTATCACGCACAAAGTAATTTACTATTTGCGTCACGGTATAACAGTTTGCAATGAAATACTGTTCTTTAGTAGTACTATGTAGCACGTTCACGTATTGTATCCAATGAAATCGCATTACGATTATGGAAAACAAGGGAAATAATACCAACTGATAGGTTAACCACACTGTATAACATTGCATTAATGTATACTGTATTCGAAATCTGCATGGCATTTATTTCTTCATATGCCTTCATCTGCTTGATCTTGTGGTAATCCAAGAGTGCTAGACCTACGGACATGACCAGCTTATGTATAACCTAATCAGTTCGCATACAACATACCTTGGCCGGGTAGCCATTTTTGTTTACTTTTCGCTTTCCGCCATGTTGCAGACTTCGTGACGCACTGTAAATACTCTCATTTCATTGGCTAAAGGCATCAAATCATTGTCAAATCTTTGATCGTTTAGAGCATGTCCTTATTTGCTTTCAAGACTTTCAAAGAGTTTAAAATATGTAAGTAATTTGACAAGAAAAGTTGTGAAGTTGTGACAACTCTTGAAAGGTCTTGTAAAGTATTGAATTTGACAAAAATTTGATCATGTACAAGGGGCTTTAAAGCAGTCAGCTTATCATCGAGCAGGCCTGTCAACTTATCAAAATAAAAGCACAGTCGAGGCAAATTATCATGCATTGTTTCATAATGCTTAAGAAAGAACCCTGAAGCACAACCGAATGCTTTTACACAATAATATTAATTCTATAACACGGGTTTAATAAGTTACTGGCAATGTCTTACTCAATTTATTGTCAAGTTTGCGCTGCTTCAGTTAGTGTTGCAAAACTTATCTCTACATATGTACGTCAAAGTCGTGGCAGATTGAGTCTACTCTGCCTTGTTCTTCATGTGTTCTTGTCTGGGTTAGAGTATATGGCATTAACAATTTCCAAGATATATGATGCAATAATTTTGAATTTACATTTCAAAAGACAGCGGAGACTTGATGAAGATAAATTAAAAGATAAAGATTATAAGAATATTAAAGATAGAGTTGATATACAAATAATCTGATGTGTTACACTCACATGACTTTCTCTACTCTTGTACAAACTATTTTTACAAACGCTTATTCTCCATATGCTTCATGTTAATCAAGATATCGAGATGTCAATCTTATTGCTAATTTTCTTGTAGATGCAAGGGGAATTACTAGGCTTTAAGCGATAGTCAAATATTTTAAGCGCTGGTTGCTATGTGGAGTATTCCATTCTCTTTGCATTACCAGGACAAAAAAAATGAATAGCGAATTTGAGAAAAAGTATAAGTATTGGAAAATTTAAGGGGATAACAAGCAATATCTGAAAATAGTTCACTCAACAAAAAAAATGTATACGACATAAATTGTGTATTTTAATGCAATCTACATTTTTTTGTGTAGTAAAATTTTGTCTATCTCTTATACTTTACCAGTTATGCAAAAGTCGTTCACAATGAGGAATACTTTTGGAGACATTCCCAGAAAATTTGAGATATATATTTCATTTGTCATGAAAATACCTTAAACATATGATATTTTAATCAAAATCGTTAGATCCATTTTTGAGAAAATTAAAATTTTCGAAAAATCTTCCATGTAAAGGGTAATCTGGGGTGGGGCGATTTTCTTGAAAACCTTTGTGTCGCATCTCTGGAAGATACTGAACCTATATAACAAGTTTGGTGTTTATCTGACTGTTCGTTTCTGAGTTATGCTGTTGATTAAAATAGCATATATGAAAGATATTTAAATGACAAATAAGATTTATATCTTGGATTTTCTGGGAATAGACTAGGAAGTCCTCTTCATTAGGAAGGGATTTTGTATAATCTTATATAACTTGTAAATGTTAAGTGATAGATGAAAACATACCACACAAAAATTGTAGATCTCTTTAAAACACTTAATTTATTTAAAATAAGTCTTTTTGTGGCATAAGCTGTTTGAGAGATATCCATTATTAAAGGTTTGAATTGTTCAGTACTTGTCATTCTTAGTGCCATTGATTTTCAGTTGTTTATAACGATTGCATGGAAACAGTATGGAATTTTAAGGCCAGCATATAGCATCCAATTCTTAAACCTTTGACTATCACTGTTCTCTTTTTATGTACAAGAAATGTGTAATGTAGCTACACTATGTGAACAAAAGTATCCGGACACCCCCACAAAAATACGTTTTTCATCTTAGGTGCATTGTGCTGCCACCTACTGCCTGGTATTCATTATCTGTGACCTCAGTAGTCATTGGGCATCGTGAAACAGCAGAATGGGACGCTCCGTGGAACTCATGGACTTTGAACATGGTCAGGTGATTGGGTGTCACTTGTGTCAGAAGTCTGTACGCGAGATTTGCACACCTCTAAACATCCCTAGGTCCACTGTTTCTGATGTGATAGTGAAGTGGAAACGTGAAGGGACATGTACAGCACAAAAGCGTACAGACCGACCTCGTCTGTTGACTGACAGAGACCGCCGACATTTGAAGAAGGTCATAAAGAGTCATAGGCAGACATCTATCCAGACCATCACACAGGAATTCCAAACTACATCAGGATCCACTCCAAGTACTATGGCAGTTAGGCGTGAGGCGAGACCTTGGATTCCATGGTCGAGCGGCTGCTCGTAAGCCACACATCACGCAGGAAAATGCCAAACGACGCCTTGCTTGGTGTAAGGAGCGTCAATATTACATGATTGAACAGTGGCAAAACGTTGTGTGGAGCGATGAATCACGGTACACAATGTGGCGATCCGATGGCAGGGTGTGGGTATGGCGAATGCCTGGTGAACGTCATCTGCCAGCGTGTGTGTAGTGCCAACAGTGAAATTCGGAGGTGGTGGTGTTATGGTGTGGTCGTGTTTTTCCTGGAGGGGGCTTGCACCCCTCGTTGTTTTGCGTGGCACGTTCACAGTGCAGACCTACATTGATCTTTTAAGCACCTTCTTGCTTCCCTTTGTTGAAGAGCAATTCGAGGATGCCGATTGCATCTTTCAACAGATTGAGCACCTGTTCATACTCCACGGGCTGTGGCGGAGTGATTACACAGCAATAACATCCCTGTAATGGACTGGCCTGCACAGAGTCCTGACTTGAATCCTATAGAACACCTTTAGGATGTTTTGGAACGCCGACTTCGTGCCAGGCCTCACCGACCTACATCGATACCTCTCCTCAGTTCCGCACTCCGTGAAGAATGGGCTACCATTCCCCAAGAAACCTTCCAGCACCTGATTGAAAGTCTGTCTGCGAGAGTGAACGCTGTCATCAAGGCTAAGGGTGGGCCAACATCATATTGACTTCCAGCATTACAATGGAGGGCGCCACAAACTTGTACGTCATTTTCAGACAGGTGTCCGGATACTTTTGATCACGTAGTGTATTTCTACAAAGGTTTCTGTTGTGGATTAAGGTGTGTAGATAGAAAAATAAACTTGAGTAAGAATAATTTGTATACTCACTAATAAACGATACAGGGTAGAGCAAGTCATGTGAATGTATCACATTAGATCACTACAATTAGTTTGGGTTAAATGTGGCATATGAATGATGTCAATCTAATTTAGCAATTTGACAAGGCAACCACTGTTTTGTTTTTCAGAGGGTCTTGCTGTTGGAGTTGGATTTGGTGCCATAGGAAGTTCGACAACAGCAACTTTTGAAAGTGCAAGGTAAGACGCATGATGTTCAGCATGGTAACATTTCTTGCATTACAACAATCACTGGTAGATGTGAGTGATGGAATGTTTTGCCTTTGTAATGTTTTAATGTAGATACAAGTATTCCATGCACTCACTGAGCTTAAAGCAGTGCAAATATCTTAAATTGCAGTATTTTATATGGCCAGTTTGAAATGTTGACATATAAAGTAATGTGCTCTCAGTTTGTAAAGGCTTGATACGAGGGTAATCCAGAAAGTCCCAGACGTTTTGAAATAAACAATTAACAAAATGCAAATATCAATGTTTATTATCTACATTTGAAAGGTACGCTTTTAAGCTATTTTTCTACATAATCGCAATTCAAATTGAGGCATTTATCATACCATGGCACAAGTTTTTCAATACCCTCTCTGTAGAAATCTGCAGCCTGCGACTTCAACCACTGGTTTACACCAGCATGCAGTTCAGCGTCAGTATCAAAGCATCAATTTGATGCACCAAACTCCGTGAAATTTGGGGAAAATGTTCTGAAAGTTCTGTAATCATGGAACAATGATTTTCACGAATTTTGTCATTGATTTGCATTGACAGTTCATCAGTCATAAGGCTAGACCTACCACTGCGATCCTTGTCGTGAACATTGGTACGGCCATTTTTAAAATCCACGCACCATTGTCTGACTCGGCTTTCAATCATTATTCCCTGCCCGTAAACATCACAAAGTTGACGATAAATTTCAATTGGTTGTTCTGTTTAGCCAACCGCACTTCACAAGTGGCGGTATTTTCTATTGTAGCGCACATTTTAACAACTCACAGAGAGCACATTAAGGAAGGCACAGTCCTCACGCTACCACAGCTGGATGCGTATTGAATGTAGGAACGTTCTGACACCAGGATGGCGGCTCTAGCCCTACTCATCGCCACAATAGGCCAAAACGTCTGGGACTTTCTGGACTGCCCTCATATAACTGATTGCTTGATTGATGTAGAACTGCTCTAGGAATTATTCATTTATTTATTAAATAAGTAGCAAAATAGTTGCAAAAAGAGAGTAGAAGTATTTGTTTAATTCTCTTCTGATCCTAGTATATGAGGTGTGACCAAAGAGTAACGGAAATTTTTGTTTTCCTTAAAGAATTTTTATATAATCATCATCAACTTCATCCTCTTCAAAGTAATCCCCCTCAGATATAATACACTTGTGCCAGCGCTTTTTCCAATCTTGGAAGCACTTCTGGAACTCACTTTTCATTATGGTGTTCAGCTCCTTCACGATTCTGTTTTTATCTCATCAATGGTTACAAAACGCCGTCCTTTCATGGTTCTCTCTTCAGCTTCAGGAATGGAAAGAAGTCGCAGGGGGCCATGTCTGGTGAATACGGTGGCTGAGGCAGCACAATGGTTTTGTTTTTTGCCAAAAAGTCTCAAACAACCATTGAGATGTGAGCGGGTGCATTATCGTGATGCAATTTCCATGAGTGGTTTTGCCACAATTCTGGTTGTTTTCTTCAGATTGCTTCATGCAAACAGTGCATAACTTCCAGATAATATTCCTTATTGACCGTATGACCATAAGGCAGGAACTCCTGATGCACTGTCCCATTGTAATCAAAGAAAACAGTGACAAGAAACTTTACATGTGATCAAACTTGTCAAATTTTTTTTGGTCTTGGCTCTTCAGGCAGTTTCCATTGGAACAATTGGGTCTTAGTTTCGGCGTCATACCCATATACCCATGTTTCGTCACCTGCTATAACCTTCTCTAGAAGTTTGGATCGTTTTTAAATTCCTGAGCGATGTCTATGTAACGTCGTTTTAGGTCGAAATTCAGCAATTTTGGAACAATCTTTGGTGCTACACATTTCATGCCCAAAACATCCGAAAAAATTGCTTGCCATGAGCCAAAGGATATGCTGACATTATCAGCAACCTCTCTGGTAGTGATTCGGTGATTTTCCAGAACCATTTTCTTTACTTCTTCCACATTGTCGCCAGTAATGATGTGCTAGGGCGTCCAGGGTGGTCATTGTCTTCATCTTCTTGAACCTCTTTGAAACGTTTATACCATTCATGAACTCTTGTCTTACTCGTAGTAGATTCACCAAAAGCCACAGTCAACATTTTTAATACGGTACTGCACTTTATTCCGTTTTTCAAGCAAAATTTAATGCAAATTCTTTGATCCATCTTTTTTTAAAGTAAAAGTTCGCCAAATACTCGAAAACACGTATGACTTTTTTGACTGTCAACAATGAACTAAATATTCAAAACAGTTGAAAATGCAAGCATACCTCAGGAACATGTGTACCAACAAGATAAAACAAAAGTTTTGAACCTCAGATGTATAAAGCTTCCAAAATTAAAAACTTTCCATTATTTTTTTATCACACATCCTATGACTTTTAGAGATTACCCTAAGTATGCAAATTCAAAGCCTTCCTGTACCTAACATTTAGTTTGTTTTATATGGGTGGGGTTGGTTTTAAATGCTCTTTAACATCTTTTTACTTTCTCTACTATGTAAGTAGCGGAAGTATTATGTTCCACCCAAAAATTTGATACCGAGATTTCACCAGAAATACATGTTTTGAGACCCCCTGAATCCAAAAAAAGCATTTTTGGAAACATGTCCGTGTGTGTGTGTGTGTCTGTGAACAACATAACTCAGAAACGAACAGTTGGATAAACACCAAACTTGGTATTTAGGTTCAGTATCTTCCAGAGATGCGACACGAAGGTTTTCAAGAAAATCCCACACCCCAGATTACCCTTTACATGGAACGTTTTTCGAAAATTTTAATTTTCTCAAAAATGGCTCTTAACGATTTTGATTAAAATATCATATGTTTAAGATATTTTCCTGACAAATGAAATGTATATCTCGAATTTTCTGGGAATGTCTCCAAAAGTATTCTTCATTGTGAACGACTTTTGCATAACTGGTAAACCATAAGAGATAGACAAAATTTTACTACACAAAAAATGTAGATCGCATTAAAATACACAATTTATGTCATATGCATTTTGTTTTGTTGAGTGAACCATTTTTGAGATATTGCTTGTTATTCCGTTAACTTTTTCCAATACTTATACTTTTTCTCAAATGGGAATTCATTATTCATTGTTTTTTTTTTGTCCTGTTAATGCAAAGAGAATGGAATACTCCACATAGCAACCAGCTCTTAAAATATTTGACTATCGCTTAAAGCCTACCAATTCCCCTTGCATCTACAAGAAAATTAGCAGTAAGATTAACATCTCGATATCTCAATTAACATGAAGCATATGGAGAATAAGCGTTTGTAAAAATAGTTTGTACAAGATTAGAGAGAGTCATGTGAGTGTAACACATCAGATTTTTTTTGCTAACATTGTGTTAAAAGTTTAGCATAATTCTAAAACTCTTGCGTTTCATCAAGCCTTTACAGTTAAACTCTTGTTACCGTCAAAGATAACTATGAATGACAATTTTCAAGAAGTCGGTGAGTTAACTACACAGCTTCTGAATGCAATCTGATGCACTGGTGTCTACTTATCGCAGCGCTCTCTGTTTCAATAGTATACAACGATTATGTTCATAGACAACTGCCATGTGGTTTTCCTAGATGTTTGAGGTTAGAATCACAATACTAACTGAAATATCTAGGTGCAGAGGAACTAATTTTTAACCATTTGAAAAGGAGTTAATAATTACAGAGAAATTATTGAGTAAAAAAACTACCACAGAGGCAGTTTAACCTATGTTTTGACATATTTTTAAGTTTCCGAAGACAGGTTTACCTTCATCCATACAACTTGAACAAAATCTCAGAATCCACGAACATCAAATA
The DNA here is from genome assembly GCA_030765065.1 of Deroplatys truncata. NCBI lineage: Eukaryota > Metazoa > Arthropoda > Insecta > Mantodea > Mantidae > Deroplatys > Deroplatys truncata. The sequence goes on along the minus strand of CM060989.1, from coordinate 63,394,419 downwards.
CAATGGTAAGACCTACTGGATGTATGAGGCATCTAAATACAAAGTCTGCCAAGTCAAAATTTTAAAAGGCTTCAGGAGAGGAGAAACATGTACCCATGCTTTCCATTTTGTTGTTTTTCTAAATATGCCTGCTACTCTTACAATATATGAAGGATTTGTGGACCACTTAACTAAAATAAATGTACAGCTTTTATTTTTGTGGTAAATAAGGGTTTATTTTTGGACTTGGCAGGGTTTGTTGGAACATTATGCTAATTGTCAATTCAAGATTTGTGATATAGATAAAAGGGTTGTTTAGTCAAGTAATTTTGGTTAGCAATAAATTCTTGCAGTAATACAAAGTGTTGTTATAATTGAAAATTCAAGTATATCCTTTGTGAATAATTTATATGGTTCACCGAAAAAAGAGTTAAACTTGAACAGTATAACTCAAAAATGAAAACTTGGATAAATACCAAACTTGGTGTTTGAGTTTAGTATGTTCCAAGGATGCGACACGAAGATTTTCAAGAAAATATTTGACTATCGCTTAAAGCCTACCAATTTCCCTTGCACCTACAAGAAAATTAACAATAAGATTAATATCTCGATTAATATGAAATAGATGGAGAATAAGCGTTTGTAAAAATAGTTTGTACAAGAGTAGAAAAAGTCATGTGAGTGTAAACACATCCAATTTTTACTTTCTCTACTACGTATACTAAGTAGGGGAAGTATTGTATTCCACCCAAAAATTCGATACCGAGATTTCACCGGAAATACATGTTTTGAGACCCCCTGAATCCAAAAAAAGCATTTTTGGAAACATGTCTGTATCTGTGAACAGCATAACTCAGAAACGAACAGTCGAATAAACACCAAACTTGGTATTTAGGTCCAGTATCTTCCAGAGATGCGACACAAAGGTTTTCAAGTAAATCCCCCCACCCGAGATTATCCTTTACTTGGAACATTTATCGAAAATTTTCATTTTCTCAAAAATGGCTCTAACAATTTTGATTAAAATATGATATGTTTAAGATATTTTTATGACAAATGAAATGCATATCTCGAATTTTCTGAGAATGTCTCCAAAAGTATTCTTCATTGTGAACGTCTTTTGCATAACTGGTAAACCGTAAAAGATAGACAAAATTTTACTACACAAAAAATGTAGGTCACATTGAAATACACAATTTATGTTATACACATTTTTTTGTTGAGTGAACCATTTTCGAGATATTGCTTGTTATTCCCTTAAATTTTCCAATACTTATACTTTTTCTCAAACTCGTTATTCATTTTTTTATGTCCTGCTAATGCAAAGAGAATGGAATACTCCACATAGCAACCACCTCTTAAAATATTTGACTATCACTTTAATCCTTGCATCTATAAGAAAATTAGCTATCAGATTAACATCTCGATTAACATGAAGCATATGGAGAATAAGCGTTTGTAAAAATAGTTTGTACAAGAGTAGAGAAAGCCATGTGAGTGCAACTCATCAGATTTTTTTTTAATTCTTGGGTCAGCGCGCATCCTCTTCACAGGCATTTGGGAATACTGGTAGTGCCTTGGTGGAATATCTGAACACAATAAGCATTGTTGTTTTGATGGCAGTGTCTAATTACTAATTTTGTTACAATATCTAGAATGAGTGAATACTCATGTTTGTAAATTGAACAAATCCTCTCTCACACATTTCTGGTTGCTAGGATTCCTTTCTTACTTCTGACCTTGGCTTAAGTTGCATACTTATTAAACTAAAACTCTCATCCATATTAACTTTGTTTTGAAAAAATTTATCAACTTGATTATGTTTTATAAAATGATGTGCTAATAGTTATGTGGAAGCTGTGCAGAAAAAGGCTCCAAACTGTATCACCTAAGATGCATGATAACTGCATATGACGCTTATGGACTTGCCAGTATCTGTGTGCCATAGACCAATGGACTTTGTGGTATCTGGGTGCCATAAGCCAATGGACTTTGTGGTATCTGGGTGCCATAGGCCAATGGACTTTGTTGTATCTTGATGCCATAGGCCAATGGACTCGGTATCTTGATCCATAGGCCAATGAACTTGGCGGATTTTGCATCTAAATGCCTCATATGTTGACCTACTCTATTTCATACTTTATATGCAAGCATCAGAATCATGTAGCAAATAACTGCAAACACAATAATAAGCATCATACCAAAACAAAAGGATCCCAACATCAGAATCTCTTCCTGCAGTACAGGCCACTAAATTTCTTCATTAAAACCTATCAGAACAATCCAGGTGACCACACCCCTGGTGAAACTATTGAAATGACTACTGTGCATTATGTTAACTTCCTTGATATGATCTACAAGCACACAGGAAATCAAGGCAAACACTGATGAGTGAGGATATAGTATACCACAACAAACAGAGCAAGTCAAGTTGAAATCAATGGAAAACTTGAAGCAATAAGTAACTTTTCTTTTTTACTTTTTTTTACTTTGATACCGAGTTTTCACCGGAAATATGTTTTGAGACCCCCTGAATCCACAAAGAAAGCATTTTTGGAAACATGTCCGTGTGTGTGTCTGTCTGTGAACAGCATAACTCAGAAACGAACAGTCGAATAAACCCCAAACTTGATATTTAGGTTCAGTATCTTCCAGAGATGCGACATGAAGGTTTTCAAGAAAATCTCCCCACCCCAGATTACCCTTTACATGGAACAGTTTTTGAAAATTTTAATTTTCTCAAAAATGGCTCTAACAAATTTTGATTAAAATATCATATGTTTAAGATATTTTCATAACAAATGAAATGTATATCTCGAATTTTCTGGGAATGTCTCCAAAAGTATTCTTCATTGTTAACGACTTTTGCATAACTGGTAAACCATAAGAGATAGACAAAATTTTACTACACAAAAAATGTAGATCGCATTAAAATACACAATTTATTTCATATACATTTTTTTTGTTGAGTGAACCATTTTCGAGATATTGCTTGTTATTTCCTTAAATTTTCCAAAACTTTTTCCCAAATGGGAATTCGTTATTCATGTTTTTTTAAGTCCTGGACGTACAAAGAGAATGGAATGCGCCACATAGTAACCAACTCTTAAAAGATTTGACTATCGCTTAAATACTACCATATTCCCGTTGCACCTACAAGAAAATTAGCAATAAGATTAACATCTCGATTAACATGAAGCATATGGAGAATAAGCGTTTGTAAAAATAGTTTGTACAAGAGTAGAGAAAGTCATGTGAGTGTCATCAGATTTTTTAAACTGGTTAAGTAATATTGTGCAATGAATGAAATGGATGAAATGATGCTCAAATGAGCCTGGGGTCCATAGAGTTCAAGATTTGAACTCAGGACCTCTTAAATGCGAGGCAGACATGTCTCTGATAACCTCTTATTGCTAACTATTGCTAAAGGACAAAAATACCAGGCAGTGCTTCTCAGCACCTAGAGACTTCAAGACGGTGATAAAATCTTCACTACAGAAACTGATGATAGCAATTAATTACTCTATGGTATACAGACCCGGTAGCTCAGTGTAATAATGTAGTGAATCGTAAATAGTTATAATCACAAAAAGAATTTAAGTTACAGTGGACAATGAGGCAGTATTTTTAACACTTAAATGATTTCAGTTTAATTATGTAAAATAAAAAAATAACAGCCTGCCTTAAAGCAATATGTGTATAATATAATATATAAAATGTACATAACAGTCATTGTATAATGTTTATATTATTATGTACATGTATAATAATGTTATGTGAATGTATTATATAATTTAACAATGTAGGAGTTGTGAGAATAGAAGCTGAAAGTTGCTAACAATGAGGTAACCTTGAGGCAATAATGAATTAGAAAGTTTAATAATGCTACCAATAATGTAATATTTAAAACAGTTTATAAATAGCGAATCAACAACTAGACAAAAACTTAAGTTAAATAAAAGTATTGTATTAGGATTAGCCAATCAGAGACTTGAAATAGAGAAATTTACAAATTTAAGCGGTAAATGCCAAATACTACTAGACAGCGTTCCTGAGCACTTCGATACGGTACAGGTTAAGTGTGAGATATAAAACGAGAATAAAAAATAAAGTCTACGTATTAAAAAGTGTAATTACTAAATAATCTCACAGCTCTACAGTATGATATATCAGTGAAGTGTTATTTAATCGTGTGAAAGATTAATAAAACGAAGTTAAATACTATTATAATTTGTGTAAGGCTTGTTCTTTAGCCGTTCCACCCCTGCTAAGAGATATATGTTTCTACAAATTACTACTGACGGAGCCGAGGCAAACATAAATATATAATATTTAAAGAAACATTAAAGTACAAAGTTGATTTTTTTAAACTTGGGGGGCGAAGGCCACCGGAAAGTTTGTATCGTACGTGGTTGCAACTCTTCAAGTTTTGGCTCCCCAACAGTGAAACTACAATACAAAATACAGCTTCAAATTGGTGCCTAAACGTGGTGCAACTACAATAAACCAACTTCAACAAGATGTTTACCGGATATGATATACATATATCCAAGAAACTTAACTTCAAAGGCAACTATAAAAAAATGATTGTTCACACAAATAATATCAACTTAACAGATCATGTTAGCAGAGGAGTAACTATGTATCATATAACCAAAGAAAGGGTTCTGCAATAAACAAGTGGATGCTACCACTTTAGCACACCTTTATAACGAATGAAAATAGTTCATTACTGCATTGGATGTATTATCTTTTTTGCACTTCAGATAATAAAGACAGTGAATCATGATTAGTATTTTAATAAACGTTGCATTTAAATGTAGCTTAAGTAGTTTCTACTTATTATCATGACCTTGCAGACTTCAATATTCCTGCATTGTTTACTGGAGAGAAGCAACAGTCATGCAAGTGCAGTACTGTTTATGTTGCTATCGTGGCTGAGTGCATAGCAGTTCAGAGTGGTGTAATTGAACATAGAAGCGACAAATCCCTTAAAAGTGTGAAAAAAACAATAGGTTTGAATGTGTTCAGTGTTTTGTTTAGCCGTTATGATACCCTTGCTGTTAAGGGGGAAACGGGTGAAAATGTGACCAAAAATGACAAAATTTCAGTGTTTTTTGTACCAAAAAATACTACGTGGTTTAAAGTGCGTATATGCAAAGTTTTAAAGCACTGCAGTGCCTGGAAGTTGATCTAATTACATCATATTTAAAGGTCTGCGCTCCAAAAGTGTTTGCCACATTGAGGCAGTATTTTTTAACACTTAAATGATTTCAGTCAAATTATAAAATATAATAACAGCCCGCCTTAGAGCAATATGTGTATAATATAATATATAAAATGCATGTAACAGTCATTGTATTAATGTTTATATTATATTATGTACATGTTCAATAATGTTATGTGAATGTATAACATAATTTAATAATGTAGGAGGAGCTGTGAGAATAATAGGTTAAAAGTTGCTAACAATGAGGCAATAATGAGTAAGAAAGTTTAATAATGCTACTAGTCATTATTGGAGCAACAAGAATGTAAATTTTGAGACAGTTTATAAATAGCCAATCAGAAACTGAAATAGGGCAAATTGTACAAATTCAGAAGTCAGTTGCTAGTAGATAGCATTACAAATCGGACGCGAGACACGTCCTCGAGAAGTTTAATACATAATCAGTGTGAGACGAAAATAGTTTACGTGTTAAAAAGTGCAAGTAATTAATAAAAGAATCTCACAGCTCTCTATATCAGTGAAGTGTTATTTAAATCGTGTCAAGAATTAATAGAAGGACTGAAGTAAACATTATATCTGTGTAAGTCTACATTCTTAGCCGCACTACACCCTGCAAAGAAATCCATGTCTCTAACAATAATACTGACGCAGCCGAGGCAAACATAAATATATAATATTTAAAGAAACAGTCAAATTACAAAGTTAATATTTTTAAACTTTGGGCGAAGGCTACCGGGTACCATACGTGCGGTTGCAACTACTTCAAGTTCGGCTCCCCAAGAGTCGAAGTACAACACAACACCGCCATAAAATAAGCGCCCAAAGTGTGGTGCAAACGTAAAAATATTACTACTTCAACATGCGAGAAGCGAACCTGCGGTCTTAACTACAGAAGTACCCTCCACTTTGCCACAGCGTTACAAAGAAGGCACATGGAAGGTAGAATGTTTAATAATGCGGTACAACTTGCTGCAGCGGCTACACAACTGTATTGCGTATGGTGTAAACAAGGCGCTGTGCCGTCCAGGGCGTTTTTTTGCCGTTCCAGATATGACATCTTTTTTTGGCCAGGGCGTACAATGTTATAACCGACGCAAATGACAAGACAATTACAACATAATGACGTAAAAACGATGAAGAAAATGGCATAAAATGACTTGGAAAAAATCACCTACTAAATATTAATTTTGTTTATCTGCTACCTATGATAAGGATTTATGTGCAAGTTAGCGATACATGTGATACAACAATTAAAAGATGACGTCATGAGAATCCGGCCCCTGCTGATGGCTTAACAGGACGTTTTGCTGCAGTGCAGTAATGCAATGTTTGCTTCTTCGCTTTGTTAGCTTATAGGGGAGTCCGATAGATGTCGGGACTGTGCTGTGCATGGTAGGAGGTCTGGATGAATGAAACAGGGCGGGTGGGCTGTGATGCTGGTCTGGGAGGGAGAGAGACGAGGAATGGAATGTTCAGGGCCTCCAGGCGCCGGACATTCCTGCCTCATCTGACCTCACCTTACATCGACAGACTACTGGCCGCACAGAAAACATTTCTTCCTGTATTCTGAGATAACACCGATATAAACATTCGCTTGTGAAATTTTGCGTTTGCTTTGGCATATTATCAAAACCGTCTTTAAAAGCAATAGTTTTGGATGTAATTGGTTTTATAATACATTTTAGTGTATGAGTAACGTAGCCAGAAAAGTATTAAAACAATTTGTATCAAATATAGATTCAGACGACTGAAAAATTCAATGCCATAGCCGGGATTTTAATCACGGATCTCTGATTCTACCTTTGCAACCTTGTCCAACACACGGCTTGTGTGAAAGAACAGTTAATTCCATTGATTGACCTAATATGGTTGAAACTATGACGCCCGCGACTTAAACTACTCGCAGCATTGTAAGTCGCCATTGGGGTATGTATGTATTCAATACAATTAGATCTGCTTGTGGTTTACCGGAAAAATGCGAATCAGTTGGAGAATTTAATGTCGTACCGGCAAGTTGCATTGGTAACTCAGTGGTTAGAACAACCGGACGAAGACCGGGAGATTCGTGGTTCAAATCCCGGCTATGGCATTGAATTTTTCAGTGGTCTGATTCTACCTTTCCAACTCTGTCAAGTCGTCCTCCGTGGTGTAGTGGTTGCCAGCTAGTCTCTAGTTCTCGAGGTCGCGGGTTCAAACCGGGCGGAGGGCGATGGATTTTTTCGGACGTAAAAATCCTTAGCATGGCTTCCTTCGGAAGGGAGGTAAAGCCGGTGGTCCCGTGTAGTAGATTCACGGCACGTAAAAGAACCTCAAGCCTGATAAAGAGGCCTCCGAGCAAAGTTACCGATCTTTCACGCCCAATATAAAATGGGACGCTAAGGAACATAGTAGTTAAAGAGCGTCCATAAATAAAAACTCAATTTAATTGACCTAATAGTGGTTGAAACTATGAAGCCAGGGACTTAAAGTACGTACAACATTGTAAGTCGCCATTTGGGTATTTCATCTCAATACAATTTGAGATCTCCTTGTGGTTTACCGGGAAAATTGCGAATCAGTTGGGGAATTTAATGTCGTATCCGCATGTTGCCATGGTAGCTCAGTGGTTAGAACAACCAGACGGAGACCGGGAGATCCGTGCTTCAAATCCCGGCTATGGCATTGAATTTTTCAGTCGTCTGAATCTACCTGTCCAACACACGGCTTGTGTGGAAGAACAATTAATTCCAGTTTGTATCAATTCAAAAGATAAATGTGAATTAATTCTGAGTTGAAATATTTAAATAAATATATTTTATATTCACACTTTAAGGAGCAGCAATTGGAATTAAAATTAGGATAGGATGTTTTGCTTATTCTAAGTGACAAATGTGTTGTGGCAAGAGAATTAATGACCAAGGTGAAGCGTTTTATATTACGTTAAAGGCTACTTTATTTCACTACAAAATAAGGTTCTAGATTTTGCACCAATTTGGTAACCACTTACATTTAGCACTGGAACCTTAACATGGTTGTACTAACGCCATGTAAAGCAGTTGCTCTCAGCTTTGGTCATATTGTCCAAGGCATGCGACGTAAATATAGCGCTACTAATGAAACGGTGAGGAAGAATCTCGTCCCCGCCAACCTAGAAAGATGCTGTTCTTTTAACAAAGCTGTTTTTACTTTCTCTACTACATGTAGTAAGTAGGGGAAGTATTGTATTCCACCCAAAAATTCGATACCGAGATTTCACCGGAAATAGTAAACCATCAAGTTAGGAACGTACAGAGCGAAGGTGGAAGCGCTCGTGACCTTGCAGTATTCTCTGTAAACAGTTGTTGCTTGAACGAAATCATTTAACCAACCAAACGGCTCTTTTTAGCGACGACACTTGTCGCGGTATCGTTCGTGTTATCTTATTTGCTGAGCGCCTGTTATTGTTTTACTATTTTTTAATTTTGAGTTCTTTGTCCTCCGGCTAGCTATTATTACTCAGTCGAGCAAATCTCTTGAACAGGGTGTGTAAACGGAAAGGAGTGGTTACTGAAAGATAACACTGATAAAAGAATTTGTTTTTACACTTTTATTGGCGTCACACTTCATTAATTTCACATATTTACTCTTGATACACGCCCTACTGAAACTGTTATATTTTCGAATGTAACTGTAATCACTTATTTGCCGCACATTATTAATTCGAGTATTTCACATTTTGTAACTAACTTTACGACGCGAGAGATTCTGTAGAATTGCGTAACGTGTACTTCGTGAATGATTCTGTTGAACTGAGCAGTACTTCCAGCAATCCAGCAATCGAGAACAGGTCGCCCAGGTTCACCTGGGCGGATTGTCTCTGGCTTTAGAATTTATACTCCCTCTCCCCGATATGCCTAAACATTATAACAGAGCTGCTATTGGTTAATAAAGCGCGCCAACATTAGCGTCTATTTTTTTATCCAATCAAAATTACGAACACATATGCTCTAGGGAAGATATTCCCTCCATTTCTAAAGAAAAGCGCGCTACTCTGACGTCATTTGTTTGTCTCTTCTAATTGATAAACTCACCCCCTCGTTTCATTGTTACCCGCTCCTATTGTCAGTTTTAGTGAGGCCGTGTAAACTTATTTCCTAACAATGCTTATAATTAACAAACATCTCAAATCAATGTCATACAATAATGTTAATTTACACTACAATCACTCGGGCATTCACAGTGTTGTGATATAAAATACTGCCTCACACTTAATGTAGGAGAAACTGGTGCCATTTTAAGATGGAAGTTACTAAAAGTCGCAAAATCAATGAAAACGCTGCGAAAGTAATGTACTGGTTTAGCTTCACAGATCCTACGGCAGTATCCTGTTGTAGTAGCAACTGCTTCACTCCTCTACTTATAAAAAACATTTCTCTGCTACGCTTTGCGGCTTAGGGCCCTCAACCCTGGCCCATGTTGGCAGCGAAAGCAATATTTCTATAATGCCTCGGGTGTGTTGTATGTGTTGAGGCAGTATTTTATATCACAATACTGTGATTGCCAGAGTGATTGTAGTGTAAATTAACATTATTGTATGACAATGATTTGAGATGTTTGTTAATTATAAGCATTCTTAGGAAATAAGTTTACACGGCCTCACTGAAACTGACAATAGGAGCGGGTAACAATGAGCGAGGGGGCGAGTTGTTTATTAATTAGATGAGACAAACAAATGACGCCAGATTAGCGTGCCTTTCTTTAGAAATGGAGGGAATATCTTCCCTAGAGCATTTGTGCTCGTAATTCTGATTGGATATAAAAATAGACGCTAATTTTGGCGCGCTTTATTAATCAATAGCAGTTCTGTTATAATGTTTAGGCATATCGGGGTGAGGGAGTATAAAAAGCTAAAGCCAGAGACGGGTAACGCTCAGTCCAACAGAATCATTCGCGAGTTATACGTCGCGCAGTTCTACAGAAACATTCACAAGTTATACGTCGCTCAGTCCAACAGAATCATTCGCGGGTTATACGTCGCGCAGTTCTACAGAATCATTCACAAGTTATACGTCGCTCAGTCCAACAGAATCATTCGCGGGTTATACGTCGCGCAGTTCTACAGAAACATTCACAAGTTATACGTCGCACAGTTCAACAGGATCATTCACGCGCTACACGTCGCGCAGTTTACAGAATCAATCACAAGGCAAACGTCGCGCAGCTCTGCAGAATCTCTCGCGTCGTAAAGTTAGTTAAAAGATGTGAAATACGCGAATTAATAATGTGCGGCAAATAAGTGATTATAGTTACATTAGAAAATATAACAGTTTCAGGAGGGCGTGTATCAAGAGTAAATATGTGAAATTAATGAAGTGTGACGGCAATAAAAGTGTAAAAACAAATTCTTTTATCAGTGTTATATTTCAGTAACAACTCCTTTCCGTTTACACACCCTGTTCAAGAGATTTGCTCGACTGAGAAATAATAGCTAGCCGGAGGACAAAAATTGAAAATAATAAAACAATAACAGGTGCTCAGCAATAAGATAACACGAAGTTACCGCGACACTGTATAACTGGTTATGATGAACAGAGGTGTAAATAATTGTGATAAATGCCTTAAAATAGCTATTCTAGAGTTTTAATTTGTTTTTATAAAATACAGTGAAATATATACTATGTGATATACAATAAAATAATTATGGATATACTTGTGTATTATGTGTATAGTACGTCTGAGTGATTCTCATATACGGAACATTCCTTTTCAAATCCTCCGAAATAGAAGGAAAATCGGCTTTGAATTGTTAAAACGAAACTTTTTGTATTTGTAGACTAGCCCGATACAATGCTTTATGCAAACTTAAACACTTAGAACAATTACAATTGTTCAGATTTATCGTTTTTTCTTAAAAATCTCCAACTTCAAGCTGTTATAACTCTGAAACTTTTAAATCTAATTATGTACATCGAACTTTATTTTGATTCCCTAAACCTTAATTTCATACTGATTACTTATTGTATTCCACCCAAAATTCGATACCGAGATTTCACCGGAAATATATTTGTTTTGAGGCCCCCTGAATCCAAAAAAAATGCATTTTTGGAAACATGTCCGTGTGTGTGTCTGTGAACAGCGTAACTCAGAAACGAACAGTCGGATAAACACCAAACTTGGTATTTAGGTTCAGTATCTTCCAGAGATGCGACACGAAGGTTTTCAAGAAAATCCCCCACTACAGATTACCCTTTACATGGAACAGTTTTCGAAAATTTTAATTTTCTCAAAAATGGCTCTAACGATTTAGATTAAAATATCATATGTTTAAGATATTTTCATGACAAATAAAATGTATATCTTGAATTTTTTGGGAATGTCTCCTAAAGTATTTTTCATTGTGAACGACTTTTGCATAGCCGGTAAACCATAAAAGATAGACAAAACTTTACTACTAAAAAAATGTGGATCGCGTTAAAATACACAATTTGTCATATACATTTTTGTTGTTGAGTGAACCATTTTCGAGATATTGCTTGTTATTCCCTTAAATTTTCCAATACTTTTTCTCAAATGGGAATTCGTTATTCATTTGTTTTATGTCCTGGACATACAAAGAGAATGGAATACTCCACATAGCAACCAGCTCTTAAAAGATTTGACCATCGCTTAAAGGCTACCAATTCCCCTTGCATCTACATTAAAATTAGCAATAAGATTAACATCTCGATATCTCGATTAACATGAAGCATACGGAGAATAAGCGTTTGTAAAAATAGTTTGCACAAGAGTAGAGAAAGTCATGTGAGTGTAACACATCAGAATTTTTTTTAGAAGCGATCACTGCTTGTATTCATTTGTTTTTACTCCAAACAACAAACGCTTGGTTTGAAGGAAATATGGGTGAATTTGGAAGCTGCAACCCTTAATTATTAATCTCTTGTATGGGTATATGGCAACAACATTAATGAAATAAATGAAGGTACCTCCGAACACCAAGAGGAATTAAGCAATGGTTTGGCTCAGCTTTCAGAATAGGTACGTTTTATTAAAGTAACCATTATACACATTGTAGCGTAAATATTTGTGTTCGGCTGTTATTTACTTAAGCACCAGGTAACCGATTTGTTTCAAAACCATTTTAATATTTGTTAAATAATACTCCACTTACCCTAATTCTTTGAAAGTCGCTCTGCTGTCAACTGGATGCATGTGATGGTCCTTGCTGATCGGTCCTTTATCCATCTCGGTGATTCTACTTCAATTGGGTTTCTACGAGGGCAGTCCTAGAAGTACCCGACCTGATGTATGTATAGCGGTTGTTTCAAATGACTATGGTAGAAAGTACCACCCTTATAAAGCTTAAGTTTGACGATCCTACCTTGTTTAGTAATTGTTTGGCAGCCATTAATAGTGAACTCTATCAGCGAATTTCTAAATATGGATAAAACTGGTCATCGTTATGTGATATAATACTTTCATTTGAAAGGTCTTAGTCCAACTAATATTAAAGCTGAGCTAGATTCTACTCAGGGGGAGTCTGCTCCTTCGTTTACAACAGTAAAATATTGGGTGGCACAGTTTAAGCGAGGCCGTAGTAACGGTCGACCAAATGAGGTGACCACGCCAGAAATTGTGAAGAAAATCCACAAAAATGGTATTGGATGAACATCGATTGAAAGTGCGCGAGCTAGCAGACATCGTAGGCATTTCAAAAAGTGCCGTACATCGCATACTAACTGAAAATTTGGACATGAGAAAGCTGTGCGCAAGATGGGTGCCGCGTTTACTCACAATGGAACAAAAGTAGCGTCGTAAGGATATTTCAGTCGACTGTTTGGGGATGTTTCGCTGCAATAAAGCAGAGGTTTTGCGTCGATTCATAACCTTCGATGAAACATTGGTCCATCACTTCACACCTGAGACGAAGGAACAGTCAAAACAGTGGATTGAAACGGGAGAATCGGCTCCAAAGAAGGCGAAGACAGTTTCATCTGCAGGCAAGGTCATAAGGTCAGTTTTTTGGGGTGCGCGTGGGATAATCATTTATTATCTTCAAAAAGGAAAAGTAATCAATGGCGAGTATTATGCAAACTTATTGCAGCGTTTTAATGATGAAATCAAGTAAAAACGGTCGCATTTAGCGAAAAAGAAAGTTCTGTTTCATCAAGACAATGCACCAGTTCACACATCCATTATTGCCAGGGCCAAAATCAATGAGTTAAAGTTCGAATTGCTTCCTCATGCAGCCTATTCGCCAGACTTAGCCCCCTCTGATTATTTTCTGTTTCCAAAGTTGAAGAAATGGCTTGGTGGTATAAGATTTGCCAACAATGAAGAGGTGGAGTTTGTAGTTGATGGCTATTTTGCAGAATTCCATGGCTCTCAATATAATATCGAAGCGATTGAACATCACTGGGAAAAGTATATCGAGCTGAAAGGAGACTATGTAGAGAAATAAAAATGTTTTTTTTTCTCAAAATGTTTGTGTTTTCTTTGTTAGGTTGGGTACTTCTGGGACAGCCCTCGTATATTCACTTTTGAGGTTCAAATGCGTCCATGAAACCATCTTGCTTTGTGTGCAAAATGCATAATGTTTTTAAAGGAAATTATAAACATGCATGTTTATACTGTTTTAGACATTTATTCTGTAAAAAATTTAAATTATCGCATATAATGCATTACAAAATAAAGCGAATACGTGCGCACAATTGAAACATAAAATAATATCGACAATGTTTTGGGTGCATTGTGGGCGTTTTAAAGTGAAGATGATTTGCGAATCATATGAAATTAACTTTTTCGTCGAAATTTCTTACAAGGACGATCAAATGTTTCAGTTGTTTTTATTGATAAGATTTTGAAAGAAGTGGCGAGTGTATTTTAAGGTAAGCGTAGTCATTTACCGATATTTTCCTGTCTTTATTGTTTGGTTTATTTGAGCGTGAATAGTGGACATAAGATTAAAAGTAAGTTAAATATGACGTTACTGGTACAAGAAATGAGTGATAAGCCTTGGCCTAAATTTATGGTACTAAAGTGGTGGACAAATGAGTTTAAAAAATATGTAATTTGCGTATGGAAATGGAAATGGATTGGCAGAGGATATGTTGATAGAATGTTTGCGTTTTATTAACAGTAACTTCAATAAACAAAGAAATCTTGAATGTTATTTAAAATACTACAGATATTGGGATGAAAGTGCTGAACCTAGAATCATAAGACCCAGATTATAAACATGGATATTTATTAGCTCATTTTATGTATTTGTTCGATGTTTCATCATTAGCTTCTCATTTTATTGCCATTTGAGTCTTTATTTAGTCATTTTCGTGCATTTATATAGAGTGAGGCAGTATTTTATATCACAACACTGCGAATGCCAGAGTGATTGTAGTGTAAATTAACATTATTGTATGACAATAATTTGATATGTTTGTTAATTATAAACATTGTTACGAAATAAGTTTACACGGCCTCACTGAAACTGACAATAGGAGCGGATAACAATGAGCGAGGGGGTGAGTTGTTTATCAATTATAAGAGACAAACAAATGACGTCAGAGTAGCGTGCTTTTCTTTAGAAATGGAGGGAATATCTTCCCTAGAGCATATGTGTTCGTAATTTTGATTGGATAAAAAAATAGACGCTAATGTTGGCGCGCTTTATTAACCAATAGCAGCTCGATTATAATCTTTAGGCATATCGGGATGAGGGAGTATAAATTCTGAAGCCAGAGACGGGTAACGCATAGTTACACGTCGCGCAATTCTACAGAATCTCTCGCGTCGTAAAGCTAGTTATAAAATGCGAAATACGTGAATTAAAAATGTGCGGCAAATAAGTGATTATAGTTACATTCGAAAATATAACAGTTTCAGTCAGGCGTGTATCAAAAGTAAATCTGTGAAATTAATTCAGTGTGACGGCAATAAAAGTGAAAAAACAAATTCTTTATCAGTGTTATCTTTTAGTAACAACTCCTTTCCGTTTACACACCCTGTTTAAGAGATTTGCTCGACTGGGTAACAATAGCTAGCCGGAGGACAAAGAACTCAAAATTCAAAATAGTAAAACAATAACAGGCGCTCAGCAAATAAGATAATACGAAGTTACCGCGACAAGAGTATATCAAGTGTTTTATTTTACTGACATTTTACAGAAGGATATCTGTTCAAACATCAGAAAGTTCATTATTCAACAGAGAAATAAGAATAATTTTGTACATTCTTTGCTTGCATTCTTGGGAAAAGAAATTTCATTCCTATTTAATGGTTAGTCTGGAAAGGGTTGCATGTGGGTGGAGGGGTGGCTATTGTTATGGGAGCAGGTATTATTACAGTAATGAATTCTTGTCCCAAACTACGGATGAGATAGGTCAGTTCTCCCTTTTTCGCGTTAATCAGTACCTATATCAGTTACTATTATCTTTGTCTAGACCTAAGAACTCAAGAGTTAATGTTACCATTGTGTAAGCCTTGGTTCAAAAACAGAATATTTGTATAGTAAGTAGGGGAAATATTGCATTCCACCCAAAAATTCGATATCGAGATTTCACCGGAAATGTTTTGGGAGCCCCAGAAAAAAGAAGCATTTTTAGAAAAAATTGGTACTTGTGTGTGGATGTGAACAGCATAACTCAGAAACGAAAATTTGAATAATACCAAAATTGGTGTTTAGGTTCAGTATCTTCCAAAGATCCGACACAAAGATTTTCAAGAAAATACCCCCACAACGGGCTGCCTTTTACATTGAACATTTTTCGAAAATTTTGATTTTCTCAAAAATCGCTCTAACGATTTTGATTAGAATATCATGTTTAAGATACTTTCATGGCCAATACCTTTAATTTTCTGGGAATGTCCCCAAATGTCCTCTTCATTCTGAATGAATTTCGCATAACTGATAAACAGCAAGAGAGACAAAATTTTACTACACAAGAAATGTAAATCACGTTAAAACACAATTTATTTCATGTACATTTTTTTTTGTCGAGTGAAACATTTCGGAGATATTCCTTATTTGTTTGAATTTTCCAATATTTAAAACTTTTTTCTCAAATGTGAATTAGCTATTTTTACTTTCTCTACTACGTATAGTAAGTAGGAGAAGTATTGTATTCCACCCAAAAATTCGATACCGAGATTTCACCGGCAATATATGTTTTGAGCCCCCCTGAATCCAAAAAAAAGCACTTTTGGAAACATGTCCGTCTGTGTGTGTGAACAGCATAACTCAGAAAACATACTGTTCAAAACACGTAGATCTCTTTAAAACACACAATTTACTTTAAGTTTTTTTGTGTCATAGGCCATCTCTGAGGTAACTGTTATTAAAGGTTCGAATTGTTAATTATTTGATCATTCTACAAAGCCCTTTCAGCACTCAGTTGTTTCTCGCGATTGCATGGAAACAGTATGGAATTTTAAGACCAGCATATAGCGTCCAGTTCTTAAACATTTGACTATCGCTGTTCCCTTTGAATCTGTAACGAAATGTGTAATGTAGCTATTTCTGCAAGGTTCATTGGATTAAAATGAAGTAGATAGAAAAATAAACTGTAGTAAAAATAGTTTGTATACCCTAATAAATGATAGAGGATAGAGAAAGTCACCTGAATGTGTCATATCAGATTTTTATTCTTTTTTTCTGTCCACCTGGAATGTAATTTTAAAAACAACCTGTTGTTTAACATGTATTTGACTTTTCTTCGTATAAGGTACCATACATTTTAGTATATCTTTAGAAATTATTTATACAAAAGCTTTTTTACTCTCTCTACTACGTATAGTAAGTAGGGGAAGTATTGTATTCCACCCAAAAATTCGATACCGAGATTTCGCCGGACATATATGTTTTGAGACCCCCTGAATCCAAAAATAGCATTTTTGGAAACATATCCGTATGTTAGCCTGTGTGTGTGTGTGTGTGTGTGTGTGTGTGTGTGTGTGTCTGTGTCTGTGTCTGTGTCTGTGTCTGTGAACAGCATAACTCAGAAACGAACAGTCGGATAAACACCAAACTTAGTATTTAGGTTCAGTATCTTCCAGAGATGCGACACGAAGGTTTTCAAGAAAATCCCCCACCCCAGATTACCCTTTACATTTTGATTAAAATATCATATGTTTAAAATATTTTTATGACAAATAAAATGTATATCTTGAATTTTCTGGGAATGTCTCCAAAAGTATTCTTCATTGTGATCGACTTTTGCATAACTGGTAAACCATAAGAGAGAGACAAAGTTTTACTACACAAAAAATGTAGATCGCGTTAAAATACACAATTTATGTCATATACCTACATTTTTGTTGTTGAGTGAACCATTTTCGAGATATTGCTTGTTATTCCCTTAAGTGTTTCAATACTTATTTTCTCAAATGGGAATTCGTTATTCATTTTTTGTCTTGGATATGCAAAGAGTATTAATCTGTGGCAAAGGGAATGGTGCTGTACCTAGCAACCAGCTATTAAGAGATATGTATGTGCTTAAAAGGCTACTGTATTTCTGTTACCCTTGCAAATACAAAACAATAGGCGATAGTCAAATATGTTTAGAACCGGTCGCTATGTGTAAAATGTAAAAATGTTTGACATATATTCTGTGTTTTAACGAGATCTACATTTTTTATGTAGTAAAATCTTGTCTATCTCTTGCGGTTTACCGTGTTGTTAAATCTACGACACCTTACTTCCCTTCAGAAGGAAGCCGTGCTAAGGATTTTTACGCCCGAAAAGATTCTTCCCCTCCGCGGGTTTGAACCCGTGACCTCTGGAACCAGAGATTAGCATGGTACCCCTAGAGCACGGAGGACGACACATGTTTTTGGGTGAAAAGAGCTTTGCATTTCGTTCAGGCCACGAGCCAGTTTTGTAAAGACCTGCGCTTGAATCGTATTTGAATAACACAGTTTCAAAGAAACCATTTGTAATGTAAATTGATGAAGATTAAAGCTTCATTTACTTCCGATATGGGCATAAACGTGGCGCTTGCTGCCGAACGTTTAGCAGACTGGCAGTACGCAACTATGAAAAACTGCTGTGCGTCTAACACTGACAAGAACGCAGCGGCATCCTTCGATGAATCTCCGATTCCAAGGCCTCCTCATTTCTATTCCGTACATTTAAATGACCTTCACTCTTATTTAAATGCTTCTTCGTTCATAAAATTTTGGTGTTGCGGCGTTGTTGCCGGTTGTCGTAGCATAAGTTCTAGACGCAGTGCTGAATAGAGAGGAAGGTATGTTTATATAGATGTGAACAATGAATTCAGACGAACACTTTTGGAGCAGAGCTTTGCAATATGAAGCACTTAGCTGTAAATATGAAAAATGTCATAAAAATATTTTGAGATTATAACAATTATTTTTATTATAATACACAAAAACTAAACAACATATTTTCACTAAATATTGCCTTTAAGGGGACAAGGTATTCTGAAATGGTCAAAAATAACATTTTTTTGTTTTAAGCATTAATAAAATCTGTATTATTTCCAGTTTCAGAAAATATATACTTTTGGGGGGTTAAGAGGTTTTTAAGACATTTAAATGCTAGTCTGCATTCCTTTAAAGCTGTCATGCAACGCCCCTTTTTAGAACATTTTTGTATCTTTCAACAACGAACGATTATATGATGCCCAGCGAGCAGTTCAGCAATTAACAAAAGAGACCAGTACCAAGAGAAGGCAATCAGAAAAGCTGAAGCAATCCAAAATTATATGTGATTATGATCCTGGAATGTACTGAAGTGCGTCAGAATTTTAATGTTCAAACTTTAAATTCAGTTTTCTCAAAACAACATCTTTGGATACTTATTTACCTTTTTCTCAGAAAGTATTAAAGGTAGAGAGCTGACATTTTCAGTGCGTGTATAAAACACATAGTTAAACTTTCTAAACCACAATCATAGTTTTATAATGTATAATAGTGATATTAAAAAAGCAACAACATTGCACATTTTCCACATTTTTACTTTTTTGACTTTGCAAATGGCTGTTTTCAATTTCTAGTGAACTGATATACAAAATTAATTAATTAAGGTTCAGAAGATAGCTTATTATACTTGAGAACAAGCTTGCAAAAGTGTGATTCTGTATTGCAAGTAGTATCAGGGATAAAAGTACACGAATAGACATGTTTTAAGAGAAAATTTTATTATGTTTTTGCTGAATGAAATAATTTTTACGGGCTCAACTACATAAGTTTTTAATGCCAACAACTACTTGAAATAATTGCCATGATTTACAGAATAATTCATAAAAATTTCAGGAAACACCATTGAGAACTTTAAGAGCAGTGGTAATTTAACACACTTAAGGTGTATTTTCAGTGTTCAGACTACCTTGTACCCGTAAAAGCTTCCCGATTCATGTGAGTAATTTTAATAGTATTTCTCTGCTAAGGTATCGGTCATATTACTTTCTCTACTACGTATAGTAAGTAGGGGAAGTATTGCATTCTACCCAAAAATTCGATACCGATATTTCATTGGAAATACATGTTTTGAGGTGCACTGAATGCATATAAAGCATTTTTGGAAACATGTCCGTGTGTCTGTTTGTCTGGCTGTGAACATCATAACTCAGAAACGAACACTCGGATAAACACTAAACTTGGTATTTAGGTTCAGTATCTTCCAGAGATGCGACACGAAGGTTTTCAAGAAAATCCCCCCACCCCAGATTACCCTTTACATGGAACATTTTTCGAAAATTTTTATTTTCTCAAAAACGGCTCTTAACGATTTTTATTAAAGTATCATATATTTAAGACATTTTTATTGCAAATAAAATGTGTATCTTGAATTTTCTGGGAATGTCTCCAAAAGTATTCTTCGTTATGAACGACTTTTGCATATCTGGTAAACCATAAGAGATAGACAAAATTTTACTACACAAAAAATGTAGATCGCGTTAAAATTTACAATTTATGTCATATACATTTTTTTTGTTGAGCGAACCATTTTCGAGATATTGCTTGTTATTCCCTTAAATTTTCCAATACTTATACTCTTTCTCAAATGGGAATTCGTTATTCATTTTTTTTGTGCTGGTAATGCAAAGAGAATGGTATGCGCCACATAGCAACCAGCTCTTAAAATATTTGACAATCGCTTAAAGCCTACCATATTCCCCTTGCATGTAACTCTGACCAATTTCAGCACTGTTCTTGCTTCGTCCACTCTTAATAAAAACAGCTTCATTTTCTTTACTGCCTCTGCAGTCTTGTAGATTTTGTTTACTTAATTTTCATAGGAATGTCTTTTAAACATTGTTTACTGCCGAGCATTTTAAGAATTATCAATTGGTTTAGCGGAAACATATGAAGCCTTGCAATCAATAATCATTCCATAATGTTGGAGCATAGTCCATTTTAGGTTTCTTGTTATAAAACGTTTGAAAGGTATGTGGAAGAAGCGAACGGCAGGCGGGCAAGCGAGAAGAGCAAAGACCGATAACTTGAATGGAATGTGGTCAGCTTTGCTGTTGACCAAACACGCAGTGATCATGATGACGGCTGCACACATGGCATCAAACACACATCCTCCAGCTCACAGCTGGTGTTAATATTACTGGATATACTCCATAACTTAGTTCTGTAATGTGGAGTTGAACCAGAATGTACAGACCACTTCCGAGTCTTTGTTTCTCTCGGATAGACAATTTTGCGAGAATACCAATATTTCTCTGGGCTGAGCTGTCTAATTTAATAAAATAAGAACGATTAAGACAATGTATCCCTGAAATTTGGCAAAAATTAAAACATTTTCGATTTTTATTTTCTCTATGGCTTACGTATAGTAACTACAGGAAGTATTGCATTCCACCCAACAATTCTACGAGGGTGGATTGATAAGTCAGTGACTTTTTAAAGAAAATAACATTTTATTTCTCAACATAGTCTCCTTTCAATTCAGTACACGTTGTCCAACGTTTCTCAAATTTGTTTAATCCTTCCAAAAAAATATGATTTTTCGAAGTCTGCAAAATATGAGGTTGTTTCTGCCACGATGTGGACGTGAATTTCTTCCCAGCGTGCCAATTTTTCAGATTTGAAGAGGAAGAAGTCTCTCGGAGGCAAATCTGGAGAATATGGTGGGTGAGGTAGCAGTTCGTAGCCCAATTCCACAAATTTTGCGATGGAAATGACTAGCTTGTGTGCGGGTGCATTATCTTGGTGAAAAAGAACCTTTTTCTTCACCAATTCTTCACCTTTTTCTTTAACAATTCCTTGTGAAACTGATCCAGCATTGCCGCATAATATGAACCTCTGATCGTTTTACTCTTTTCCAGGTAGTGGATGTCTATCACCCCTTGTGAATCCCAATAGACAGCTGCCGTTATTTTCCTGCCGACGAAATGGTTTTCGCATTCTTTGGAGCAGGTTCACCGAAGGAAATCCACTGCTTTGATGTTTGGTTTCAGGTTGATAGTAATGGATCCAAGTTTCATCAACCGTGATATAACGCCGCAAAAAACTCATTTGAGTTAGGCTGGAACATGTTGAAACATCGCTGTGAAATGGTCACACGGTTCGCTTGTTCTCAACTGTGAGCAGCCGCGGCACCCATCTTGCTGACAGCTTTCTCATACCCAAAAATTCGTGCAGAATGTTATACATCCGTTCACTTGAGATGTTTACGGTCTTGGCTATCTCACGGATTTTCACTCGGCGATCTTCCAACACATTATCGTGAGCTTTGTTCACTATTTCTTCTGTTGTGACCTCTCCGGCCGTCCTGTGCGTACGATATCTCTTATGCTCGAACGGCCACATCGAAATTCTGTGAACCATGCCATGTGATGGAGGCGAGTCCCCATAATACTTGTTCAGCTTTTCTTCCGTTTCCTTCACCGTCTTACCGCAAAAAGTAGTGTTTTATCTGAACACGAAATTCCTTTTCTCCATTTTCTACGAAGCAACACACATCTGCATATTTTAGACGCACTCACCAATGTTCTAAGAAACAAATGATGAATTCTGCGATTATACCCATAATGGATGTAAGACTTGGGTGGAAACAAGAAACCTGTGATTAGAACGCTATCTCTCGTCAAAGTCATGCACTTATCAATCCGCCCTCGTGTATGAATATGTGTGTGTGTGTGTGTGTGTGTGTGTGTGAACAAAAACGAAAAGTCAGATAAACACCAAACTTGGTATTTAGGTTCAGTATCTTCCAGAGATGCGACACGAAGGTTTTCAAGAAAATCCCCCCCACCCCAGATTACCCTTTTCATGGAACATTTTTCGAAAATTTTAATTTTCTCAAAAATGGCTCTAACGATTTTGATTAAAATATCATATGTTTAAGATATTTTCATGACCAATGAAATGTATATCTCGACTTTTCTGGGAATGTCTCCAAAAGTATTCTTCGTTGTGAACGACTTTTGCATAACTGGTAAAGCATAAGAGATAGGCAAAGTTTTACTACACAAATAATGTAGATCGCGTTAAAATACAGAATTTATGTCATATACATTTTTTTTTGTTGAGTGAAACATTTTCGAGATATTGCTTCTTATTCCCTTAAATTTTCCAATACTTATACTTTTTCTCAAATTCGTTATTCATTTTTTTATGTCCTGGACATGCAAAGAGAATGGAATGCTCCACATAGCAACCAGCGCTTTAAAGATTTGACTTTCGCTTAAAACCTACCATATTCTCCTTGTATCTACAAGAAAATTAGCAATAAGATTGACATCTCGATATCTGGATTAACATGAAGCATATGGAGAATAAGCGTTTGTAAAAATATTTGTACAAGAGTAGAGAAAGTCATGTGAGTGTAACACATCAGACTTTTTATTTCCTAAACGATAGTCCTAACGATTTTGATTTAAACACCGCATATCAGAGATATTTACATGGGAAGTAAAGTTTATATCTTGAATTTTCTGGTAGCCTGTGAATCTTATATAATCTTGTATAACTTGTAAACGTTAAGCGATAGATGAAAACGCACTACATAACATGTAGATGTCTTTAAAACACACAATAGCTTCTTTTCTGGCATCAGCTATTTCCGAGATATACGTTATTAATGGTTCGATTTGTTCAATACATTGCCATTCTTTTAAAGTCCGATCGACATTCAATTGTTTCTCGCGATAGCATGGAAAGATTAAGGCCAGCATATAGCGTCCAGTTCTTAAACATTTGACTATCGCTATTCCTTTTGTATATATAACGAAGCGTATCATGTAGCTAAGGTTTATCTTGATTAAAATGAATTAGAGTAAACTTTCGTAAGAGTAATTATTATAGCCAATAATAGAGTAAAAGGTAGAGAAAGTCATATGGGTGTAACACACAAGATTTTTAGGAAAAGTATCTTTGTGTCTGTGAACAGCATAACCAAAAAATCTGATGTGTTACACTCACATGACTTTCTCTACTCTTGTACAAACTATTTTTACAAACGCTTATTCTCTATATGCTTCATGTTAAACGAGATATTAATCTTATTGCTAATTTTCTTGTAGATGCAAGGGGAATACGGGAGACTTTAAGCGACAGTCAGATATTATAATTATATTACACTCAAAAATTCGATACCGTGATTTCACCGCAAATACATGTTTTGAGACCCCAGAATCCAAAAAAATCATTTTTGGAAACATGTCTGTTTGTGTGTCTCTGTGAACAACATAACTCAGAAACGAACACTCGGATAAACACCAAACTTGGTATTTAGGTTCAGTATCTTCCAGAGATGCGACACGAAGGTTTTCAAGAAAATCCCCCCACCCCAGTTTACACTTTACATAGAACATTTTTCGAAAATTTTGATTTTCTCAAAAATGGCTCTAACAATTTTGATTAAAATATCATATGCTTAAGATATTTTCATGACAAATGAAATGTATATCTCGAATTTTCTGGGAATGTCTCCAAAAGTGTTCTTCATTCTGAACGACTTTTGCATAACTGGTAAACCATAAGCGAAAGACAAAATTTTCTACACAAAAAATGTAGATCGCGTTAAAATACACAATTTATGTTATATACCTACATTTTTTTTTGTTGAGTGAACCATTTTCGAGATATTGCTTGGTATTCCCTTAAATTTTCCAATACTTACACTTTTTCTCAAATGGGAATTCGTTATTCATTTTTTTTATGTCCTGGACATGCAAAGAGAATGGAATGCGCCACATAGCAACCAGCGCTTAAAATATTTGACTATCGCTTACAACCTACCATATTCCCCTTGCACCTACAAGAAAACTAGCAACAGGATTAACATCTGGATTAACATGAAGCATATGCAGAATAAGCGTTTGTAAAAATAGTTTGTACAAGAGTAGAGAAAGTCATGTGAGTGTAACACATAAGATTTTTTGTGGCGTCCGGACTATTGCTGTTCTGTAATATCCTAACGAAATGTGTAATGTAGCTATTTCCGCAAAGGTTCATTCGGATTAAAGTATAGTATTAGAAACATAAGTAAGAATAGTTTGTATACTCTCTAATAAAGATAGAGGGTAGAGAAAGTCATTTGAGTGTATCACATCAGTTTTTTTTTCTCAAAAATGACGAACGATTTTTATTAAAATACCATGTGTTTAAGATACACGGTGTGCATTTCAAAGTGTGCCACGAAATTATCTACGTCGTCAGTTGTCTAGACGCTAAGCTTAGAATTCAATCCGCCTAGTGCTTCCGCAGAGGCGTATGACTCGTATGTCGGGGAAGTTGCCTAGAAAGCAAGGCGTTGTGACAACGTGAGAACCTTCCAGATGATGGAAACAGACGACGGTCTGTAAAGTATGTCGTCCTCCCTGGTCTAGTGGTACCATACTAGCCTTTAGTTCCCTAGGTCGCGAGTTGAAACCCAGTGGACGGCTACGGATCCTTTTCGGGCGTAAAAATCCTTTGCATGGCTTCCTTCAGTCGCACGTAAAATAACCTCAAGCCTGATAAACAGGCTTCTGAGCAAAATTTCTTCTTTCACTCCCAATATACTTGGGACGCTAAGAACTATAACAGTTAAAAACATCCATAAATATTAGTCAATTTAATTTTCCTACCTCTTTCGCACAGTGTTACAAAATATGGGTCCCTGGATTTGGATAAATATGTTAAAATAAGCGATTTCGCGCTAAATACCTAGGGTTGTCAATTAGTAAGTATAGTAAGTACAGGAAGTATTGCATAACACGCAAAAATTCGATACCGTGATTTCACAGGAAATACATGTTTTGAGGTGCACTGAATGCATATAAAGCATTTTTGGAAACCTGTTCGTGTGTGTGTGTGTTTGTCCCTGAACAGCATAACTCAGAAACGAACAGTCGGATAAACACCAAACTTGGTATTTAGGTTCAGTATCTTCCAGAGATGCGACACGAAGGTTTTCAAGAATATCCCCCCACCTCAGATTACCCTTTACATGGAAAATTTTTCGAAAATATTAGTTTTCTAAAAAATGGCTTTAACGATTTTCAATAAAATACCGTAAGTTTAAGACATTCTTATGGAAATGAATTGTATATCTTGAATGTACTGGGAATATCTCCAAAAGTATTCTTCATTGTGAAGGACTTTTGCATAAGTGGTAAACCATAAGAGATAGACAAAATTTTACTACACAAAAAATGTAGATCGCGTTAAAATACACAATTTATGTCATACTTTTTTGTTGAGTGAAAAATTTTCGAGATATTGCTTGTTATTCCCTGAAAATTTCCAATACTTATACTTTTTCTCAAATTCGTTATTCATTTTTTTTTGTCCTGGTAATGCAAAGAGAATGGAATACTCCACATAGCAACCAGCTCTTAAAATATTTGACTATCGCTTAAAGCCTACCAATTCCCCTTGTATCTACAAGAAAATTAGCAATAAAAGTGAATATCGAGTATCGAGAAATAGTGGTATAGTATGATGCAGTAATTTGTATCACAAATTATTTAAATGTAAAGAGTGATTATAGTATGAATATGCATTATTATGTGACATTGATTTGAGATGTTTGTTGATTGTAATTATTGTTGGGAAGTAAGTTTATACTGCCTTACTGAAACTGACAATAATAGCGTGCAATAATGCAGCGAGGGGGTGAGCTGTTTATCATTATTGGAAACGAGGAAGTTACGTAATGTTCGCGCGTTTTCCTTTAGAATTTTCTGGAACATTTCCCTAGAGCATATGTATTCATTATTTTCATTGGATATAAAAATAGACGCTAATGTTGGCGCGTTTTATTAGCCAATTGCAGCTCAGTTATAATCTTTAGGCATATCAAGGTGTATGAGTATAAAAAAGGCAGGTTAGAGGTAAAGACCCCGTCAGTTCATCAAAAATCTTTGTACACTACACGTCTTTTTCGGTCCGTCAGTTCGTCGAAAATATTTGTATGATACACGTCGCCTTCAGTCCAGCAGAAATATTACACGTCGGCTATCGATTCACAAGTTACGCGTAGCAGAGTTATGAAAAATCTAAAATGCTGTAAAGTTAATTATACAAAAAGTTGAAGTACGCGAATTAAGAGTGATCAGTAATGAAGTTATTATAACAGTTTCAGTTTGGCGAGTGTCAAGATCAATGTGTAAATGTGATAGTTAATGTGTTCGACAATAAAAGTGTAAAACAAATTTCTTCATCAGTGTTATCTTTGGATAAAAGATTCCTTTCCGTTTACACAACCTGTATAAAGAGAAGTGCTTGACCAAAAGATCGTAGCTAGCCGGAGGACAGAGAACCAAAATTAAATAAAATAACAGTAGCATTCTTTCAAACGAACACTAATACTGCCGCAAATTGCTAACACCAGATGTAGCTAACAAACCTAACAAATGAATCACGTCACAAGATGGATTCACCACGTGGAGTAAACACACATACACAAATAACATTATAAATTTACCATCACAAGTCCCATTATTATTATTATTATTATTATTATTATTATTATTATTATTATTCCACGAAGCCCTGGTTACCTGTGTTGCGAAGGGATTCGGGTTCGATTCCCGGTATCGACATGGACAATTTTCCCCAGCTGCGGTCCCTGCACACTACTGCCATAAGAATTATTGGTAGGTATCTATGGTAAGATTACGTACGCATACTAGAGTGCGTTGTCCTACGACGGGAAGTGAGTTCTTTGCTCTCAGTGCTTGTGGGGTGACCTTAGCAGTTTCCGAGAAGTGGGATCGGAGTAACGCTTGAGCGCAAGACCTTGTAATTAATTCCGTTGTGCAGTGTACGTGCGGTTACCTAGAGCGGCATTCCCAGACGGCATGTCCCACATTCCAGTGTGATGCGGGTCACAGCACGGCACCCACACCGAAACCAGGACCCTCTCACATCGTTGCATTTCTGTACCTCAACACCATAACATGTCTTTTGATGATAAAACTAAGAAAACGCGTATGTAAACATGACGTAATATCGCTGCCCTCCTTCAGTACAGACGCATCTTTCTCAGCGAAGAATTTATACATCCTCAGTGAAGTAATTTACAGGGAAACCAGTATTAATTCATTACTAGGGACAGGAATTTTATATTCTAATAATCCCTTTAATATGTATGCATTTATGCACTGAAAGCTTCCATAACATGCACACGAGTATGCTCACATATTTACGATACACGTGTTAAAAGTAGGTTTTTATATTGCAAGTGTGGGAAACGAGGCCGTAGGCCGAGCAAAATAAAATCACTTAAATTTAATAGCATACCTACACTACTTTTAAACAGCCGTGAACTTTGTAAAATAACAATAAATTAATACTATATGAACAAATCTGATGTGTTAAACTCACATGACTTTCTCTACTCTTGTACAAACTATTTTTTATAGATACAAGGGGAATTGGTAGGCTTTAAGCGATAGTCAAATATTTTAAGAGCTGGTTGCTATGTGGTTCTCTTTGCATTACCAGGACAAAAAAAATGAATAACGAATTTCCATTTGAGAAAAATTATAAGTATTGGAAAATTTAAGGGAATAACAAGCAATATCTCGAAAATGGTTCACTCAAAAAAAAAAAAAAAAAATGTATACGACATAACGCGATCTACATTTTTTGTGTAGTAAACGTTTGCCTATCTCTTATGGTTTACCAGTTATGCAAATACATTGAAGTATGACGATTGGAATTGTGAACAGTAACGTACGGATCGAAAAGTAACGTACAATAATTCTTTAGAAAAAAGTTTAATAGTTAAAACATCAACAACAAACACAAATTAACTTACATCTTTTATCTACTTTTCGACATAGTCACCAACACATTTCTCCCATCGTGATACCAGTTTCAATATGGTATGTTCGTAGAAGTCCGTTTCCTTGGAGTATAGCGATCTGCGGACTGCTGATTTCACTTACGCATCTATCGCAAAGCGTTGGCCGCCCAGGAATTTTTTCATGAGACCAAAAAGATGAAAGTCCGACAGTGCAAGGTCCAGACTGTATGGTGGATGCTGGAACACCTCCCAACCAAATTTGGTGATTTTCTGACGAACCGCAGCAGCAACATGGGGGCGAGCATTATCATGAAGAATTTTGACATCGTCAGCATTTGTTGCGGCGTTTGTCACGAAGGGCACGACACAACTTAAAAGTTTTCATGTAGGCTGCGGCAATCACAGTGGTCCCGTGTTCAGCAAAGTCCACCAATACACCATGCATATCCCAGAACACCGTCACAAGCACTTTCCTAGCAGATTGAGTCACTACACGCCATGCATGTCCCTGTGAATTTCGCTCGGTTTATGCCCTTTGGCCCACAAATATCGAACCACACCACTGTGCTCTTCACACGTGGACGACAGTAACATGCGCGCCAACCTTGTTGCGTAGTTCACGCGTCTCTAACCAGAGCTGCACGTGAAACAAAAAATACCCTCTGTAGTGAAAACTTCAAACTGTATCTGTTTGAAATTGCAACATTCCAGCTGCAATACCAAGGCAGAAAAAAATTATTATGCTTTACTTTTCGATCCGCCCTCTTATAATGCGACGGCCATGAGAAATTAGTCATATAAAAAGACTAGTGATGGGATGATACCACTCGATACTCGATGTTTAGTGGTTACCATACTAGCCTGTAGTTCCCGAGGTTGTAGGTTCAAACCCGGCGGAGGGCGATGGATTTTTTCGGGCGTAAAAATCCTTAGCATGGCTTCCTTCGGAAGGGAAGTAAAGCAAGGCCAGTGTTCCCCTCAAGCCTGATAAAGGGGCCTCTGAGCAAAATTTCCGCTCTTTCACGCCCAATATAAGAATGGGGCGCTAAGGATCACAGCAGTTAAAGAGCATCCATAAATAAAACTCAATTTAATTTTTCGGTACTGATATTGATACTGAATTTTGTGCACCGATACTCGATAAAAGCTCTAAAAGTCTTGTTCACTGAATTCTTTTATTAGTAGTTTTCTGTGTATAAACGCATATAACCAGTTTTGTATTGTATGCTAATTCCGAAATTGTTCCTGTTTGACATTCTCCAATTGGCAGCAACTTTTTACTTTCTCTACTACGTATAGTAAGTAGGGGAAGTATTGTATTCCACCCAAAAATTCGATACCGATATTTCACCGGAAATAAATGTTTTGAGACCCCCTGAATCCAAAAAAAGCATTTTTGGAAACATGTCCATGTGTGTGTGTCTGTGAACAGCATAACTCAGAAACGAACAGTCGGATAAACACCAAACTTGGTATTTAGGTTCAGTATCTTCCAGAGATGCGACACGAATGTTTTCAAGAAAATCCCCCCACCCCAGATTACCCTTTACATGGAACATTCTTCGAAAATTTTCATTTTCTCAAAAATGGCTCTAACGATTTTGATTAAAATATCATGTGTTTAAGATATTGTCATGAGAAATGAAATGTATATCTCCAATTTTCTGGGAATGTCTCCAAAAGTATTCTTCATTGTGAACGACTTTTGCATAACTGGTAAACCATAAGAGATAGACAAAATTTTACTACACAAAAAATGTAGATCGCGTTAAAATACAAAATTTATGTCATATACATTTGTTTTGTTGAGTGAACCATTTTCGAGATATTGCTTGTTATTCCCTTAAATGTTCCAATACTTATACTTTTTTCTCAAATTCGTTACACGTTTTTTTGTCCTGGACATGCAAAGAGAATGGAATACTCCACATAGCAACCAGCTCTTAAAATATTTGATTATCGCTTAAAGCCTAGCAATTCCCCTTGCATCTACAAGAAAATTAGCAATAAGATTAACATCTTGATATCTCGATTAACATGAAGCATATGGAGAATAAGTGTTTGTAAAAATAGTTTGTACAAGAGTAGAGAAAGTCATGGGAGCGTAACGCATCAGATTTTTTTGTTGACGATGCGAAGATCATCAAGGCTAGGAATCGGAGAGTAGCCAGGGGCAAGGCGGTAAGGGAATGTACAGTTGCACTATGAAAACAGTACTGCATTTGCAGGCCTCAGCCTCGCTATAGTTGTGTTCTGGACTCTGACGACGCGTGATGAGGTATGGAGAGAGGGAAAAATACAATCTGAGTTACACATAAAGCTACTCTGTTTGACTCGGGGGTTTAGCTATGACCTTGTGGTTGGCGTAAGCGAACCTGAGCGAGCGCTGTATTGTTCTTCCCTCTCGCTCTATTGTTTTACACCCTGTTCCAAGGGTATTTATTCTTTCTTTCCCTGGACAATAAATATTACGTGAAGTAGCAGCAGTAATAGTTATATTACCGCACCAAACAAAACAATTATGATCATATTTTCAATAAATAAACCTGTAAAACCTGCATACGTGTAAAACAATGTAATTATGACCATACACACGTGAAACTATATTTATTTACAATACTTTTAACTGCTTGTGTTACGCTATTTGCATCGTAGGCGAGAAGCTCCCTAGTCTACTGCACGCTTGCAGTTCTCTTGAGCCAACTACAGTAGTATGCAGCGAACAATACGGTCTTAGTCAGCATTTACATAGCCTACTTTGCTCGTTGTATCCAATAGTTCACTAATGTAAGAATAGGATACGGAATTAGCACGGCCACTATGTAAGATGGGGTTATGTTATTTTTCAACACCTTGTCTGTATATTTGTGGTATGTGTACGCATTCCTTCCTGGATTCACGAGCTTGGAACACATCTATAGTAAATATAACTTTGAACTGTTGATTTTTTTTTACCTGACTGTCCTTCCGATGCCCCTCCCACTTGTTCGCTAACTGTTTTGTTCCCCTTCCCACTGCACGCACTCATATCGTGGCTGACTAGTATCGTGATCATTATTAATTTTTATACTTATTTCATAAGACTAAAGAAAATAAAACGCTGTAATGTCATTGTGTTGTGTAAGGCCATCTGAGTTTTGTTTGCCAGGATTTCCACACCCATTTGAAATTTCATAAGCGCTGCTTTGAAGTAAGTATTGTCTTTACGTTGTTTGCACTTTGCTTTGGCCGTCAATTTGTAGTAGTTTGTATTGATTCACGTATAAAAGCCGATTTGAAGTAGGAGTATTGAAGGAGTTGCATTGTAGTTCAACTGTTGGGGAGCCGAACTTGTAGTTGGTTGCAACCGCACATATGGTACCCGGTAGTCTTTACCCCAATTTTTAAAAATATTTATTAACTTTGTAATTTGACTATTTCTTTAAATATTATATATTTATGTTTGCCTAGGCTGCGTCAGTATTATTGTTAGAGACATGGAAGTCTTGGCAGGATTGTGATACGACTAAGAATGTAGGCTTACACAGATTATAATTTTACTTCACTCCTTTTATTAATACTTGATACGATTTAAATAACACTTAACTGATATCGAGAGCTGTGAGATTATGTTTATTAATTAGTTACACATTTTAACACGTAAACTATGTTTTCGTTTCACACGAAACGCATCTCGCGTCTGGTTATGAGCACTGTCTAGAGGCAACACGTCTGGTTATGAGCACTGTTTGGAGGCAACTGAATTCATTTCAACCGTCTAAACTTGTAAATTTCTGTATTTCAAGTCTCTGATTGGCTAATCCTATTCCAATAGAATACCTGCATTAACTAAAACTTTTTCTGGTTGTTGATTGGCTATTTTTAAACCCACTAAAATTACATTATTGCTACTCCAAGAATCACAAGTAGTATTGTTAAACTTTCTTACTCATTATTGACTCAAGGCTACTTCATTGTTACTTCTTTGTTAGCAACTTTTGACCTATTTCTCACAGCTCCTACATTATTAATAAGCCCCGGATTTTTAGGTTCTAAAAAGTTAAAATTAGGTTCTATATATCAGTGTATTAGGATTTTATAGGATCTTATATGTTGAATTTAGGAATTTATAGGATCCTTGGCATCTGGGCACTTTGTTTAAAACACTAACTTTAAATTGTAAAAAGTTAAATTAACTGTAACTTTAGTATGTATTTGAAAGTACCAAATTAAAAAATGTCGTGTTAGAAACTCCCTATAACGGAAGAAGCAATAATGTATACTACTCAACAGTGCTATTAAAATGTTTGCCTCTAGTTTTCACCTATCGTTGCGGCATGTAAACATCACACGTTTCAGAAATGGCGCCTGCCAATGACCACCTCTTTCGACTATAGGTAGACAATGATAACTGAAGGCGGCGAACGTTTAAATTACTTTATTATTGTGGTGGACGGTTTAATTAAAGTTTATTATTGTAAGGCATTGCGCAAGATTTCATAATCTAATTACTTAATAGTCGCCGTTCGTTTTAAAAACACTTTTACATTCATAAATCTACTCTTATTTGCTTAAATAACCGAATTAGGCACTTTTAGGTTCTATCACGAACAATAGGTTTTATTAGGTCCTAACGTAAAATTAGGTCAATTTAGGCTCTATAAAATTGAAGTATATTACTCGTTGGTAACTAAAACATTAAAATAAACCGAAGTTTGGAGTGTAGGAGGTCAGGAATAAAATAGGTCAGAATCTAAGAATCCGGGGCTTAATTATTAAATTTCGTAATGCATTCACATAACATTATTGAACATGTTTACAATAATATAAGCATATGCAATGACTGTTACATACATTTTACAAACTACCACATACACACACTTCTTCAAGGCCGTTATTGGATTTACACATTATATAACCAGACTGAAATCATTTAAGTGTTAAAAATACTGCCTCAGTTTATATAAATATGCTGTATGCTTACTGGAGTTAAATATATTAATTTTATAGTGCCTATAGTTGTCTATTTTTATAGTGTAGCATTTTGTTTTTAAATTTTATCAAGGTTTTTGTCTATCGTAATGTTATTATTTTAGTTATTGCCTGTTATTTATGAATGTGATGTTAACTTTAGTATTGTAATTAATATTTCGCGCTCTGAGCCAATGAGTCGTTGACAACCTGACTGAGGAAGTTTGTAAAAGAGCATTCTTTTCCTAACATCAGTTTATACGCAGAAGGTGCAGAAGAGCGAATGAAAGGGTATCTCATTTGCTGTGTGAGTGTGAAGCCTTCACAGTTCTTAGGGTTAAATACTTTAATCAGGAGATTATGGAATTGCGAGCATTTCAAAAAGTGCCTACTAAGAGACCTGCAGACTTTGTAAAGCAGGCATAGATCTTAGGAAATTAAATGAAGGGAAGCGCAATATATCATAACTGGTAGCAGCGCATAGGGCATTTATTCCCCTCCCTTTCTCAAAACAAAAATCAACATTGTTTCCTGTAATAATACAACAGTGACTACTTAGCACAATAAAGCGTACGGTAAATGTTCAACTACAAAGGGAAATTGACCACTTCAGTATTGACTTTTCGCTTTGTTCATTAATACGATGGCTTTATTGTTTTCTACTTCCGTGGTACTGACAGTACTGGCCTAAAATTACCATTATTACATTGCAAACGCAACAAAGCGTGTTTTAACAATGATAAATAACAGACTCGATAATAATTAATTGTTCTTCCACACAAGCGTGTGTAGGACAACGTTGGAAAGACTGAAAAAATTCAATGCCATAGCCGGGATTTGAACCACGGATTTTGCGATTTCCTTCTGGATGCTCTACCAACTGAGCTGCCGTGGCAACACCGGTAGCGACTTACGATGTCGTAAGTACTTCGGGCTTCATTTAACCAACTGTTAGGTCAATCAATGTTCAGTTGGTTAGAGCAATGGGACGGAAACCGGAAGATCTGTGCTTCAAATCCCGGCAATGACATTGAATTTTGCAGTCGTCCGATTCTACCCCTATAGACTCAATAATAATTACAAACCAGCGTGGGAATGGAAAACATACGAGGGCGGATTGATTAGTCATTGGCTTTTTAAAGAAGATAACATTTTTTTCCAAAAAATCCATTTTATTTCTCAACATAGTCTCCTTGCGGTTCAATACACGTTGTCCAACGTTTCTCCATTTTTTTAACCCTTCCAAAAAATGTGATTCTTCGAAGTCGGCAAAATACGAGGTTGTTTCTGCCATGATGTGTTCACTGCGAATAGGAAGAAGTCGCTCGGAGCCAAATCTGGGGAATATGGTGGGTGAGGTAGCAGTTCGTAGCCCAATTCCACACAAATTTTGAGATGGCAATGTGTTTGCGGGTGCATTTTCCTGGTGGAAGAGAACCTTTTTCTTCACCAAATGTGGTCGTTTCTTTAACAATTCCTTGTGAAACTGATCCAGTATTGCGGCATAGTATGTGGATGTCTATCACCCCTTGTGAATCCCAAAAGACAGCTGCCATGATTTTTCCCGCCGACGGAATGGTTTTCGCTTTCTCTGGAGCGGGTTCGCCAAAGGAAATCCGCTACTTTGATTGTTGTTTTGTTTCAGGTTGATAGTAATGAATCCAAGTTTCATCAACCGTGATAGAACGCCGCGAAAACTCATTGGGTTGCGCTGGAACATGTTCAAACATCCCTGTGAAATGGTCACGCGGTTGCGCTTGTTCTCAACTGTGAGCAGTCGCGGCACCCATCTTGCTGACAGCTTTCTCATACCCAAAAATTCGTGCAGAATGTTATACACCCGTTCACTCGAGATGTTTACGGTCTTGGCTATCTCATGGATTTTCCCTCGGCGGTCTTCCAACAGATGCTGTAGATGCTATAGAAAGTATATAGTAACTGAAGAGTGCAAATTTAAAGAAATAATGTTTGCAGTTAGATAATATGGAATTTAATGAGTTTAGTAGCATATGGCTATTCGATATTTCTATACTGTTCTGTCATGTCAAAATGTGTTATTAAGGGTAAATGAATTAAGGATTGTCTATTTCAGTGCTTAGCAGTGGCCATATTGGTGCCTATTTTGAACTAGTTGTAGTGAAGGGGCTGCTTCAGGGGCAGTGCCTCCGTGCCGTGACAATATTTGTGTCAAAAGTTAAATTAAATTGAGTTTTATTTTTGGACATTCTTTAACTACTATGGTCCTTAGCGTCCCATTGTATATTGGGCGTGAAAGACCGGAAATTTTCCTAAGCGGCCTCTTTATCAGGCTTGAAGTTCTTTTGCGTGCCGTAAATCTACGTCATGGTACCACTGGCTTTACTTCCCTCCCGAGGAAGCCATGCTAAGAATTTTTACGCCCGAAAAAAATCCATCGTCCTCCTCCGGGTTTGAACCCGCGACCTCGGAAGCTAGAGGCTGGCATGTTAACCACCACACCACGGAGGACGACTGTATCAAAAGGAAAGAAAGAGAAGTGTATAGGAGTTGCGTATATATAAAGTATTATTTCTTACTATGTGTTCCCTCATTTGAACAGGTGTGTTAAACGGCGCGCGCTCTGCCCTTAGTTTTCTGTAGCTCGGAGCCAATTTCACATTGGCACCATCTACGCTCATAAGCACTGTGTATAAGGCTAGGGTTTACGCTTCTACACGGTTCGTATGTGGGACGTGGAGCCAAAATTGTTTTGACTCGGAGCTTACGCTCCTCCCGCTAGAGTGCAGTAAAGCACAGAATCTAGTAACAATGGTGAAATAAATATTCCGTGCTCAACCTTTCTTTAATGTGGTATTACCATCAAGTTAATGGTAATGCGTTTGAAAGACAAATTAATGTTTAATGAAATCGAATACAGAGACAATACACCAAAATATCCTTATAAATAAAAATGTGTTATTTTGAATGTAATTATGTCGTTAAGTTTTGAAATTAAGAGACATTATTTCGATATTTGTATATTTCATAGCAACAGGTTTATTAGTTGTGATTGAATACGTGGTATTTTATCCACTACAGAACAAAAAACTAACGTATTCACCATGTATTGAGCACCTATTTTCAAAGCAATTTAAGTATTCCTGGTTTTGTTTGTGTAGTAACAGTTCAGTCCAAAGTGAATATTCAGTTTGTGTGAAAGTTACAAAGCAAGTGAATTTTAAAAGTTCGATTTAGCAACAGGACTTGGAGTGAAAAAATCTTATGTGTTACACTCATATGACTTTCTCTACTCTTGTACACACTATTTTTACAAACCCCTATTCTCCATATGCTTCATGTTAATCGAGATGTTAATCTTATTGCTAATTTTCTTGTAGGTGCAAGGAGAATATGATGGCTTTGAGCGATAGTCAAAATTTTTAAGAGCTGCTTACTATGTGGAGCATTGCATTCTCTTTGTATGTACAGGAGATAAAAAAATGAACAACGAATTCCTATTTGAGAAAAAGTATCTATTGGAAAATTTAAGGGAACAACAAGCAATATCTCTAATATGGTTCACTCAAAAAAAAATGGTTATGACATAAATTGTGTATTTTAACGCGATCTACATTTTTGTGTAGTAAAATTTTGTCCATCTCTTATGGTTTACCAGTTATGCAAAAGTCGTTCACAATTAAGAATAGTTTTGGAGACATTCCCAGAAAATTCCAGATATACATTTTATTTGTCATAAAAATATCTTCAACATATGATATTTTAATCAAAATAGAGGTGTTTTTGAGAAAATTAAAATTTTCGAAAAATGTTCCATGTAAAGGGTAATCTGTGGTGGGGGGGTATTTTCTTGAAAACCTTCTTGTCACATCTCTGGAGGATACTGAACCTAAATACCAAATTTGGTGTTTATCCGACTTTTCGTTTCCGAATTACGCTGTAACCCCGGTATCGAATTTTTGGGTGGAATACAATACTTCCCCTACTTACTATACGTAGTAGAGAAAGTAAAAATTCAGATGAAATCTTTCGGTAGGCCACTCCTGAATCTGCAGCAGCAAACAAAAGCCAATGTCGTTAAGTTCTATCTAGAAATTTACCAAAAGAACTTGGATTTGTGGCTGTGAGCAAAACAGTGATCTTTTATAAGAACCGGAAACTGATATTGGGCATATATGATCTAAAATGAAAGTTGTCTAATACGTTCGATTCTACTGCACGAAGTTTGTAAACATATATTATTTGAGAGATTTGTTTTCACTTTTTGGGGGGCGGGGCACCGTCAATAGAATAGCGGCCGCCACTGTTGTAGTGGGTATTTGCCTGCTCTGGTTATGACTAATTTAATTCATGAAATCAAGTGAAAGTTCAAATGTGCTTTAATTATAAATACTTTTGTCTCGAGAAATGTAATGTATTCGAAATAAATTAGTGTAGCGGGTTGTCTGGTTCACCATTTTTAGAGTAATAAAAATTGTAGAAGACACCAGACCCCATGACTCATTCACGATTCTAACCCTTCAAACGTGATATCGCATTATGCAAATGCGAGATAAAATACTCCAATATATTCCTAACTAAAACTGTGTGTTGGAAGCATGTTAGAAAACCGTTTAACTTTTCTTAATTTTAGACGAAAGTATTCATAGATGGAAATTTTTATTATGACAGCTGTCATTTAGAAGTACGAGGTATGATAAAAAAACATCTGATGTGTTACACTCACATGACTTTCTCTACTCTTGTACAAACTATTTTTACAAACGCTTATTCTCCATATGCTTCATGTTAATCCAGATATCGAGATGTCAATCTTATTGGTAATTTTCTTGTAGATGCAAGGGGAATATGGTAGCTTTTAAGCGATAGTCAACCATTTTAAGCTCTGGTTGCTATGTGACGCATTCCATTCTCTTTGCATGTCCAGGACATAAAAAATGAATAACGAATTTGAGTAAAAGTATATAAGTATTGGAAAATTTAAGGGAATAACAAGCAATATCTCGAAAACTGTTCACTCAACAAAAAAAATGTATATGACATAAATTGTGTATTTTAACGCAACCTACATTTTTTGTGTAGTAAACGTTTGTCTATCTTTTATGGTTTACCAGTTATGCAAAAGTCGTCCACAATGAAGGATACTTTTGGAGACATTCCCAGAAAATTCGAGATATACATTTTATTTGTCATAAAAATATCTTAAACATATGATATTTTAATCAAAATCGTTAGAGCCATTTTTGAGAAAATTAAACTTTTCGAAAAATCTTCCATGTAAAGGGTACTCTGGGGTGGGGGGATTTTCTTGAAAACCTTCGTGTCGCATCTCTGGAAGATACTGAACCCAAATACCAAGTTTGGTTTTTATCCGACTGTTCGTTTCTGAGTTATGCTGTTCACAGACACACAGACACACACACAGACAGACACACACACGGACATGTTTCCAAAAATGCTTTTTTTGGATTCAGGGAGTCTCAAAACATGTATTTCCGGTGAAATCTCGGTATCGAAATTTTGGCTGGAATACAATACTTTCCCTACTTACTATACGTAGTAGAGAAAGTAATAACGGGGATTCTTTTTAATTTCGCGAGCTTTATACATCCGATGTTCAAAACTTTTGTTTTATCTTGTTGGTACACGGGTTCTGATGTATGTTTGCATTTTCAGCTGAATGTTTAGTTTATTGTTGACAGTCGAAAAAGTTATACGTGTTTTCGAGTGCTCGGCAAACTTTTACTTTCGAAAAAGATGCATCAAAGAATTTGCATTAAATTTTGCTTGAAAAACGGAATAAAGTGCAGCATCGCATTCGAAATGTTGACTGTGGCTTTTGGCGAATCTACTATGTGTAAGGCAAGAGTTTACGAGTGGTATAAACGTTTCAAAAAGGGTCCAGAAGACCTTCAACAGGCGACGACCGCCCTGGACGCCCTAGCACATCAATTACTGGCGCCAATGTGGAAGTAGTAAAGAAAAAAGGTTCTGGAAAATCGCCGAATCACCATCAGAGAGGTTGCTGATGATGTCAGTATATCCTTTGGCTCATGCCAAGCAATTGTTTTCGGATGTTTTGGGCATGAAACGTGTAGCAGCAGAATTTGTTCCGAAATTGTTGAATTTCGACCAAAAACGACGTCGCGTAGACATTGTGGCAGTATTTTATATCACAACACTGTGAATGCCAGAGTGATTGTAGTGTAAATTAACATTATTGTATGACAATGATTTTAGATGTTTGTTAACTATAAGCATTGTTAGGAAATAAATTTACACGGCCTCACTGAAACTGACAATAGGAGCGGGTAACAATGAAGCGAGGGGGTGAGTTGTTTATCAGTTAGAAGAGACAAACAAATGACGTCAGAGTAGCGTGCCTTTCTTTAGAAATGGAGGGAATATCTTCCCTAGAGCATATGTGTTTGTAATTTTGATTGGATGACGAAATAGCCGCTAATGTTGGCGCGATTTATTAACCAATAGCAGCTCTATTATAATGTTTAGGCATATCGCGGTGAGGGAGTATAAATTCTGGAGCCAAATACAAGTATCGTGCAGTTCTGCAGAATCATTCACAAGGCAAACGTCGCGCAGTTCTAAGAAATCTCTCTCGCGAGTTACACGGAAGCATTCACGAAGTGCACATTACGCAATTCTACAGAATCTCTCGCGTCGTAAAGTTAGTTACAAAATGTGAAATACGTGAATTAATAGTGCGCGGCAAATAAATGATTGTAGTTACATTCGAAAATATAACAGTTTCAGTCAGGCGTGTATCAAGATTAAATATATGAAATTAATTCAGTGTGACGGCAATAAAAGTGTAAAAATAAATTCTTTTATCAGTGTTATCTTTTAGTAACAACTCCTTTCCGTTTACACACCCTGTTCAAGAGATATTTGCTCGACTGAGTTATAATAGCTAGCCGGAGGATAAAGAACCCAAAATTCAAAATAGTAAAACAATAACAGGCGCTCAGCAAATAAGATAACATGACAGGTACCGCGACAAAACTAAGGTCCAATCGTTCCAATGGAAGCTGCTTGAAGAGCCAAGACCGTAAAAAACTCCACAAGTTCAAGCACATATGAAGGTTCTTCGATTACAATGGGATAGTGCAACAGGAGTTCCTCCTTATGGTTGTACGGTCAATCAGGAATACTACCTGGAAGTTATGCGCCGTTTGCATGAAGCAATCCTAAGTAAACGACCAGAATTGCATCACAATAATGCACCCGCTCACACCTCGATGCTTGTTCGTGACTTTTTGGCAAAAAGCAAAACCATTATGCTACCTCAGCCAACGTATTCGCCGGACATGGGCCCTTGCGACTTTTTTCTATTCCCGAGGGCTTTTTTTTAATTGAAGGGGCGGCCCCACACCCGCCTCCCCCGGTGACGATCATCCTCAGAGGCTACATCGTCTCCCCGTGCTGTTAGTTCTAACATGCAACTAGGGGGGGTGCTTTGTTAGTAGTGACGTGCTAGCGCGTGGAGAAAGATGTGAGTTAAACATGGTCGGGTTCCGCGGAAGCACCCCGGTTAGTATGTTAAACTACTCATGCGAGCATGCAGGACATGCAAGCGTGCCTGGTTGGGTTTACCGGCGCCAGCCATGGCAAGCCCTGGCTGGCGCTCGGGGGTTAGTATGGGTTAGGTTGGGTGGGAGTGACAGGGATGCGTTAAGAGCTACGGCTTAAATATTAAATGGTATGGCGCGGGTGTTAACATCATGCAAGTGATCGTAATGAAAGATGTGGCGGGATTTTACCTTTGGTTGCCGGGCTGCTGCTGAAGTGTTCCTGTGATGGTGGGTGGCCTATAGACGGTTCCTTTATGGGTTGGCGCATTGGCAGGGGCAGACCGTTGTTTTAAAGTTCCAGTTCAGCATGGTTTCCTGCAACTTAAGAGTATTAATAGTGTGTGTGAATGTGGCATATCTATGGAGGTATAAGCCGGTTTAAGTGTTCGAGGATATCTTCAATGGGTATTTCATCGGACAGGTTGCGGTCAAATAGCGCTAGTGGTCGTTTGTGTTTGTTGATGGTGGTTTCATAGGTGCCTAGTGTTTGTATGAGGGGGTTTGTGCTCTTGGTGCAGTTAGTGTACAGTTCGGCTGCTAGTTTTTTGATGAATTGCTCAATGGTGTGCATCCTGAGTTCTTGGTGTAGGAGTTTGGAAGGTGCAAGTTTGGGCACCCTGGCTATGATACGGAGGATTTTGTTCTGGAGGGATTGGAGCGTATTGATGTGGCTTTTAGCTGCATACCCCCAGACGGGGGCCGCGTAGGTGAGTATGGGTCGGAGTAGCGTTTTGTAGAGAGTGAGGCTTAGTCGAATCTGAAGGGTACTGTTGTAGTTGATACGAGGGTATAGTTTGCATAGCTGCGCATGGCATTTTCTGCGGTCGGTAATTACGTGATCTTTCCAGGTGAGGCCCTGGTCCATCTTAATGCCTAAGTAGGTGAAGAGAACCATGAAAGGACGACGTTTAGCCACCATTGATGAGATAAAAACAGAATCGCTGAAGGAGTTGAACACCATAACGAAAAGTGAGTTCCAGAAGTGCTTCCAAGATTGGAAAAAGCGCTGGCACAAGTGTATTATATCTGAGGGGGTTTACTTTGAAGGGGACAAAGTAGATGATTAAATAAAAAAATTTTAAGAAAAACAATTCTTTCTTCCACCTAAAGCCGAAATATCCATAATACACTTGCCGAATAATAGCGACGAGTCAACTAGCATTAATCATTAAATCACCTAGAGTTAAAAAGTGGCTTATGGTTGACATCCGAGTGAGACAGTTGCTATGAGTATGAGTAGGACTAGGTGCGGAGGGGGCTTACCACCTCGACCTAAAGATCTTTTGTGCCTAAGCCCCTGACGGGATGCTTCCAGCAGGGAGCGCAAAAGATTTGAGTTTTACGAGGGCTGATCAAGACTGATTTTTTTCACAGATGTTTATTACTCCAATTCAATGTTTACATGATCTTTTTCAAAGCAGTCCCCTCCTACTTCAATGCACTTTTTATAGCATCTCTGCCAGTCCTTGAACACGTGCTGCAGACCATTCTTTGTCAGGTCCTTGAGAATCGCCTAACTTTTCTTGAGCACTGCTTCAGAGTTCTCAAATCGAATACCCCTAAGCTTTGCCTTTAGTGATGGGAATAAAAAAAAGTCACAGGGTGCAAGATCGGGCTATAAGGTGGATGTGGTACACAGGTAATGTTGAATCGAGCCAGAAACTGCATGACTTGATTTGCGACGTGAGGCCGTGCATTGTCATGATGAAGTCACCACCCAGTCCGAGAAAGCTCTGGTCGTTTCTTTGCAATGTGCTTCCTCAGTGTAGCCAATACTGACGTGTAGTATGCTGCTGTAACAGTAGTGTGAGGGGGAACTGCATGCTGGTAAATCATTCCATTACAGTCAAAAAATGTGATCACCATCACTTTCCCTGCAGATGGAACAACTTTTGCCTATTTTGGTGTTGGAGAACCTGGCGATTTCCACACTGTGCTGGCTTGTTTTCCTTCAGGATCATAATGATGCAGCCATGACTCATCGCCGGTGATAGTCGATTTAAAAAATGCATCACCTCCATTGTCTGGTATGCGAAATGCACGTAGGGCCTACAAAATAGAGCATTACTACCAACCTACCAATACGAGAGTGCTGCCGCTTACCAACATTATACATAAAAACCCGCTCTTTTCAAATATTTACAGATACGAAACTATCACGGAAGCTACAGGAAAAAGTCAGTCTCAGTCTTTGTTGATCAGCCCTCGTATTTATGGACGCTCTTTAACTGCTGTGGTCCTTGGCGTCGCATTCTATATTGGGCGTGAGAGACCGAAAAAGTTTGCTCAGAGACCTCTATCAGGCTTGAGGTTCTTTTGCGTGCCGTAAATCTACGACATGGGACCACCGGCTTTACTTCCCTTCCGAAGGAAGCATGCTAAGCATTTCAAAATATTTGTGCCACTTTTTAGAAAGTTAAAAATTTCGAAAAAATGTTCCATGTCAAGAGTGGTTTGGCGTGGGGGCGTATTGTAAGATACTGACCTAAATACTAAGTTTGGTATTTATCGGACTTTTCTTTTCTTAGTAATGCTGTCCACAACCCCCCCCCAACACACACACACACACTCGGACATGTTTATAAAAATTATTTTTTTTATTCAAGGTGCCTCAAGACATGTATTTCCGGTGAAATCTTGGTATCGAATTTTTGGGTGGAATGCAATATCTTCTCTACCTACTACCTGCGTTTTAGAGAAAGGAAATTTGTGGAATCTTGTATAACTGGTAAACTTTATGCGATAAACAAAAACGCACTGCACAAAAATGTAGATCTCTTTAAAATGCACAATTTGTTTCAAATAACTTTTATGGCATAAGCCATTTACGAGACATCCGTTATTAATGGTTCGAATTGTTCAATACTTTGTCATTCCTTTTGAAGTCCTGTCGACATTCAGTTGTTTATCGCGGCTGCATGGAAAGAGTATTTAAGGCCAGCATATAGCCTCCAGTTCTGAAACGTTTCACTGCGCTATTCCGTTTGCATTTATAAATAAATGTGTAATGTAGTTACTTTTGCAACGGTTATCTCGATTAAATTGAAGTAGACAGCTTTCGTAAGAAAAGTTTTTGTACCCATTAATAAATGACACAGGCTAGGGAAAGTCAAATAAGTGTAACACATCGTCTCGTAAGATATTTTTACTTTCTGTACTACTTATAGTAAGTAGGGGAGGAAGTATTGCGTTCCACCCAAAAATTCGATACAGAGATTTCACCGGAAATACACGTTTTGAGGCACCATGCATCCAAAAAAGAATTTTTAGAAAAAGGTCCGCGTGTGTGTGTGTGTCTGTGTCTGTGAACAGCATAACTCAAACACGAGAAGTTGGATAAATGCCAAACTTGGTATTTAGGTTCAGTATCTTTCAAAGATGCGACATGAAGATTTTCAAGAAAATCCCCCCCACCCTAGACTATCCTTACATGGAAGATTTTTCGAAAATCTTGATTTTCTCAAAAATGGCTCTTAACTATTTGGATTAAAATATCATATGTTTAAGGTATTTATAGCAAATGAAACGCATATCTTGAATTTTCTGGGAATGTCACCAAAAGTCCTCTTCATTCTCAATGACTTTCGCATAACCGGTAAACAGTAAGAGATAGACAAAATTTTACTACGCAAAAAATGTAGATCTCGTTAAAACACACAATTTATGTCAAATACTTTTTTTGTGGAGTGAACTTTTCCCAGATATTCCTTGTTATCTGTTTGAATTTTCCAATACTTATACGAGGGTCATCCAATAAGTAAGTTTCCCTATTTTATAAACAAACATTACACACAATTGGTCATGTTGAATTAATTTTATTTATATTGTACAATCCTTCTGTTACTTTTCTACATAGTCAACATGTTTTTCCAAGCATTTTTGGGGACGTGA
The DNA here is from genome assembly GCA_030765065.1 of Deroplatys truncata. NCBI lineage: Eukaryota > Metazoa > Arthropoda > Insecta > Mantodea > Mantidae > Deroplatys > Deroplatys truncata. The sequence continues at coordinate 63,349,640 of CM060989.1, read as the reverse complement.
CGCAAGTTTTTCCAAGCCAGTGTTGTACCAGGTCAGGTCCTGTGCTGGCAATCAGCTGTTCACTGATTTGACTTCATCGGTGTTGAAAGTGCTTACGTTTGAGTTGGATGAACATGTGAAAATCACTTGGGATAAGCTCCGGTGAATACGGAGGATACGAGAAAACTTCCAAGTTGAATCTTGACCCAAGCGGAGCTCAGAAGATTCCACTGGGAAGTTTTCTCGCATCCTCCATATTCACCAGATCTTTTCTCAAGTGATTTTCACATGTTCCCCTGACTCAAAGGTTATCTTGGAGTAAGTACTTTAACACCGTGACGAAGATGAGTCAGAAGTGAACCAGAAGTCGGGTCCTGTGCTCGTAACCAGCTGTTCACTTCTGATTCATCTTCGCCACGGTGTTAAAAGTGCTTACCTCCATCATGACCTTTGAGTCATGGGAACATGTAAAAATCACTTGGGAAAATATCTGGTGGATATCGAGGATGCGAGAAAACTTCCCAGTTGAATCTTCTGAGCTCCACCTGGATCAAAATTCAACTTGGAAGTTTTCTCGTATCCTCCGTACTCACCGGAACTTGCCCCAAGAAATGTTCACATGTTCCTCCAACTCAAAGGTAAGCACTTTTGACACCGATGATGAAGTCAAATCAGTGAACAGCTGGTTGCGAGCGCAGGACCCGACCTGGTACAACACTGGCTTGGAAGCACTTGTGTCATGTCCCCAAAAATGCTTGGAAAAACATGTTGACTATGTAGAAAAGTAACAAGGACCGTACAATATATTAAAATTAATTCGACATGATCAATTGTGTGTAATGTTTATTACAAAATAGTGAAACTCGTACTTTTTCTCGAGTGGAAATTCGTTATTCTTTTTTTCTTATTTTTTTTTAAATTTCCTAAATATGCAAACAATGAAATGCTCCACATAGCAACCAGCTCTTAAAAGATTTGGCTATCGCTTAAAGCCTGCCATAGTCCCCTTGCATCTACAACAAAATTAGCAATAATATTTAACATCTCGATATCTCGATTAACATGAAATAGATGGAGAATAAGCGTTTCTAAAATACTTTGTACAAGAGTAGAGAAAGTTATGTGAGTGTAACACATTAGATGTTTTACCTTACAGTCTACCAATTATACAAAAGTCATTCTTAATGAACATTTCACGTGCTATTCCCATAAAATGCATGATATAGTTGATTTGCCAAAAGTATCCTAATCATGTTGTATTTTTAATGAAAGTCGTTGAGATATATGTATGAAAATCGACATTTTCGAAAAATCTGTCATGTAAAGGGGTGAAAACTTCGTGCTCAATCCTTGAATAATTATGAACTTGATGACAAAATTTGGCATTTATTGGACTTTAGATAGTAGGTTTTCTTAATACTTTTGTAGCATTTATTTGGCTTTAAAGAAAGAAAAGATGTCCAGAAATATGCTGACGCGGATAATAACCAAATACCTGTAAAACCAGCCGTTAGATATTACAAATGATGCATTACTGTAAGAGAGATGCAGCAACCCTGATGACTGCGTGGGAATTAAGAAAGCTGGCACAGGAATGTGCGCCCTACTTTGCCTGTGCGAACTGGGCGCATAGCAAGAATCACTTTTGTATCCTTTGTACCATATTGCAGCGTTAGCGGCGACCTTCATGTATACTAATATTATAAATAGAAATTTATATATATATATATATTTGTGTGAAGGGTAATCTCAAAAACCACTCAATTTTTAATAATCCTTCCACTATTTTTTCTAACGGCATGGAGCTATAAAACACCTTTCAATTCCTAAATTACTAAACGACACAGCATACGAGGGCAGTCCTAGAAATACCCGACCTCACGCATAGATAGCGGTTGTTGTTTCAAACAAATGACTATGGTAGAAAGCACCAACCTTATACAGCTTAAGTTTGAAGTTTGATGATGCTACGTTGTTTAGTAATTGTTTGGCAGCCATCAACAGTGATCGCTCTCATCGAACTTGTAAACATGTATAAAACTGGCCATCTTTACGTGATACAATACATTCATTTGAAAGGTCTTAGTCCAACTAATATTAAAGCTGAGCTAGATTCTACTCTGGGGGAGTCTGCTCGTTCGTTTACAACAGTAAAATATTGGGTGGCAGAATTTAAGCGAGGCCGTACAAGCTGCCAAGACGAACATCGCAGTGGTCAACCAAATGAGGTGACCACGCCAGAAAATGTGAAGAAAATCCACAAAATGGTATTGGATGACCGTGGACTAAAAGTGCGCGAGCTAGCAGAAATGGTAGGCATTTCAAAAAGTGTTGTACATCGCACACTAACTGAAAATTTAGACATGAGAAAGTTATGTGCAAGATGGATGCCGCGTTTACTCACAATGGAACAAAAACAGCGTCGTTAGGATGTTTCAGTCGAGTGTTTGGCGAGTTTCGCTGCAATAAAGTCGAGCTTTTGCGTCGATTCATAACCATGTATGAAACATGGGTCGATCACTTCACACCTGAGACGAAGGAACAGTCAAAACAGTGCATTGAAAGGGGATAATCGGCTCCAAAGAAGGCAAAGACAGTTCCACCTGCAGGCAAGGTCATGGCGTCAGTTTTTTTGGGATAATTTTCATTGATTATCTTCAAAAAGGAAAAGTAACCAATGGCGAGTATTATGCAAACTTTTTGCAGCGTTTGAATGATGAAATCAAGCAAACACGGTCGCATTTAGCGAAAAAGAAAGTTCTGTTTCATCAAGACAATGCACCAGTTCACACATCCATTATCGTCATGGCCAAAATCAATGAGTTGAAGTCCGAATTGCTTCCTTATGCACCCTATTCGCCAGACTTACCCCCTCGGATTATTTTCTGTTTACAAAGTACAAAAAATGTCTTGGTGGTGAAAGATTTGCCAACAATAAGAGATGGAGTGTACAGTTGATGGCTAGTTTGCACAACTCGACGGTTCTCATTCTAAGCAGGGTATCGAAGCTATTGAACATCGCCGGGAAAAGTGTATCGAGCTGAAAGGAGACTATGTAGAGAAATAAAGATTTTTTTCTAAAATTTTTGTTTTCTTTGTTAGGTTGGTACTTCTGGGACAGTCCTCGTATATTAGTTCCATCACGTTAGAGCGAAGAAGGTTTTGATTTTGTTCGAGATTGCCACGGAGTAAAATAGTTACTCCCCGGAAAATGCATATAGAATAAGAAATGTCGCGATATATTATTCCAGATAAGATATGTATGATCAGCAAAACAAAACAGAATGGAGTCTGCTTATAAGCACGCGATACCAATGTCAAAATATGTTAATAACCCTCGTGTGAGTAAATTTTTGCTTTATTTCCTTTCTACTTGTGCTGCAATGAAATGCGTTAGAGGGTATAACAAGTTGAGTTTTGTTTATGGACGCTCTTTAACTGCTATGGTTCTTAGGCTCTCATTTTATATTTTGTGTGAAAGACTGGGAATTTTTTTCAGAGGCTTGAGGTTCTTTTGCGTGCCGTAAATCTACGACACGGGACCACCTGCTTTACTTCACTTCCGAAGTGGAACATTCTTGCAAAGCCGATTTAGATATCGTCAATGCGTAGAATGCGAAAAAGTTTAATAAAAAGCTAACTAAAAGTAAAATGCCGGGCCTAATCTAGAATGCATTGGAATAAAGCATTCCCCCAGAATAATAATAATAATAATAATAATAATAATAATCTTTGTACTACTTGCTTCTTTTCATTTAGAGCTGTATTAAATCCTTACTACAAATGAAGTAAGGATTTAATACAGCTCTAAATGAAATTAATGATTCTTGCAGTCGCCAAAGCACTGAATATTTTCTCATTAAAATCCAGAAACATTAATCAATTACATTTGAAATACATAAAATTTTTGCTTTGTCCTTCTCACACAAATATTTGCCATTTTAAACAGAATTTATCACGTGGTGATATTTGAATATGAACTCGCTTCGATAAGGTTTAAGCGCCGCTCCACACAGTGGAAAGAATTTAGAAGTTTGCTTACGCCTAAAAATATGTGTATAAATTTAGACCAGGCCGATAAGTGTGGAGACGGCCGCTCCCAAACACGAAGCTCAAGAGAGTCCTCCTTCACTGGTCGTCGAGAACTAAGTCTGTTACACACTGTCTGCTTCGTTGGAGCGCATCGCTCAAGGGGCACCTGAAAGGTCAGGTGATGATGACATGGAGACTGCATAAGCGCTATTATGCTGGCGGAGAGGGTGCAACCTAGTGAACGCTGTTGGTATTTGATGCAACAGGTTACTGAGTGTTAATCCGTCTGCCGATGTAGTTTCGAGCAGGGGCAGAAAATTGTATTCATCATTCCAGAGGCGTTAAACAATTGCGGCCATCTCTGCTAAAACAGCTACTCGTTGAAAGAAGAGCCATAATTGGCTCAGAAGGAAGTTTTCAGGTATTGTGATTTCGTCCAGTTTTTCAGCTGTCTTTTTTCTCAGCTCTCGCTGTCACTGCTTGGTTTTTATGTACAGTTAATGCAAAACGTCGTGACATTCCATATGCGAAAGAGAGGAGAAATGAGAAGTGGTGAGAGTGGTGGGGGAGCAAGGGACTAGAAGTGATATCAGAACTCGGAGGCAGTCACATACACAAGGCACTGTAAACAACTGTGTAAGCTTACAATACCACACGCAGAGCAGGTGGAACAATGACCCTGAGGCAGTATTTTTAATACTTAAATGATTTCAGTCAAATTATATAATATGTAAATTCAATAACAGCCCGCCTTGAAGCAATATGTGTATGTAATAATTTGTAAAGTGTATATTAGTCATTGTATATGTTTATATTATCGTATACATGTTCAATAATGTTATGTGAATATAGTACGTAATTTAATAATGTAGGAGCTGTCAGAATAATAAGTTAAAAGTTGCTAACAATGAAGTACCTTGAGGCAATAATGAATTAGTAAGTTTAAATGTTACTTGAAATTCTTGGGAGCAATAATGTAATTTTAGTGACAATTTATAAAATAGCCAATCAACAACCAGAATAAGCTTTAGTAAAATGAAGGTATTCTATTGGATTAGGAATAGCCAATCAGAAACTTGAAATACAGAAATTTACAAATTTTAGACGCTAGAAATCTATTGTTTCCTGCAGACAGTGTTAGTAACCGGATGCGAGATGCGTCCTCGAGAGATTTAATACGTTTTCGTGTGAGACGAAAAATAGTTTACGTATTAAAAAGTGCAAGTATTTAATAAAAACATCTCACACCTCTCTCTATATCAGTAAAGTGTTATTTAAAATCGTATCAAGCATTAATAAAAGGAGTGAAGTAAAATTGTAATCTGTGTAAGCCTACATTCTTGTCGCATCACAACCCTGCTAAGAGAAACGTGTCTCTAAAACAAATACTGACGCAGCCGAGGCAAACATAAATATATAATATTTAAAGAAACAGTAAAATTGCAAAGTTAGTGTATTTTTAAACATTTGGGGCAACGGCTACCGGGTGCCATACGTGCGGTTGCAACTACTTCATGTTCGGCTCTCCAGTAGTTGAAATGCGATACAACTCCTTCAATACAAACTACTTCAAATTGGCTTCCATACGTGGAGCTAATAACGAACATCTCAACCCCCACCACTTTTATTACGTAGATAGGCTGGTCGGTGCTATTGCGCATCTATGCTTCAGGAGTAGGGGACTGTCACCACGTTTTACACAAACTGTAGTTCTTTTTCATTGGGGTTTCACCTCTTCGTGACGAAGCCTCTTCACGCCGGATGGCTCATTTCACTTCACTGGGAGTCGAATACAGCACTCGCTGCACGTCACAACAGTCGTCACTAATTCGCTCGGAGGATGTCTGACTGACTCACTTGGATTTCTCAACAACTACGGTTGCGAGCACACTCCCTTATATACGGCTGCAGAGTTCTTAAAAAAAGTCATACTGAATGTTCTGGAAAGCCCGAGAAAGTAGAAGTATCCAGATCGATCACCTTACGGCTAGAAGGCCTTCCTGGAATAGTTTACATAAGTTGAAAAGTCTTTTCACTAATCTGCCGGCTAGCGTTGCGTTGAAGGTCACGACATCACTGGCTGGCTTCGTCACGGTATGCTAAACAATTGTATACAGAGAGATAATTGCTAACATTAAAAATCAGTGAACCAATATTTTCTATTAAGAAAGAGATTATTATTTTCCTTGAAGGCCGCGCATAGTGTTTTTACTTTCTCTACTACGTACAGTAAGTAGGGGAAGTATTGAAATACACCCAAAAATTCGATATCGAGATGTCACTGGAAATACATGTTTTGAGACACCCTGAATCCAAAGTGTGTGTCTGTCTGTGAACAGCATAACTCAGAAACGAACAGTCGGATAAACACCAAACTTGGTATTTAGGTTCAGTATCTTCCAGAGATGCGACACGAAGGTTTTCAAGAAAATCCCCCACCCCAGATTACCCTTTACATGGAAGATTTTTCGAAAAGTTTAATTTTCTCAAAAATGGCTCTAACGATTTTGATTAAAATATCATATGTTTAAGATATTTTCATGACAAATAAAATGTATATCTTGAATTTTCTGGGAATGTCTCCAAAAGTATTCTCCATTGTGAACGACTTTTACATAACTGGTAAACCATAAGAGATAGACAAAATTTTACTACACAAAAAATGTAGATCGCGTTAAAATACACAATTTATGTCATGTACATTTTTTGTTGTTGAGTGTACCATTTTCGAGATATTGCTTGTTATTTATTCCCTTAAATTTTCCAATACTTATACTTTTTCTCAAATTCGTTATTAATTACTTTCTCTACTACGTATAGTAAGTAGGGGAAGTATTGCATTCCACCCAAAAATTCGATACCGAGATTTCACCGGAAATACATGTTTTGAGAATCACTGAATCCAAAAAAAGCATTTTTTGAAACATGTCCGTGTGTGTGTCTGTCTGTGTGTCTGTCTGTCTGTGTGTCTGTCTGTCTGTGTGTCTGTGTGTCTGTGAACAGCATAACTCAAAAACGAACAGTCGGATAAACACCAGACTTGGTATTTAGGTTCAGTATCTTCCAGAGATGCGACACGAAGGTTTTCAAGAAAATCCCCCCACCCCAGACTACCCTTTACATGGAACATTTTTCGAAAATTTTAATTTTCTCAAAAACGGCTCTAACGATTTTGATTAAAATATCATATGTTTAAGATATTGTCATGACAAATAAAATGTATATCTCGAATTTTCTGGGAATGTCTCCAAAAATATTCTTCATTGTGAACGACTTTTGCATAACTGCTAAACCATAAGAGATAGACAAAATTTTACTACACAAATAATGTAGATCGCGTTAAAATATACAACTTATGTCATATACGTTTCTTTTGTTGAGTGAACCGTTTTCGAGATATTGCTTGTTATTTCCTTAAATTTTCCAATACTTATACTTTTTCTCAAATTCGTTATTCATTTTTTTTATGTCCTGAACATGCAAAGAGAATGGAATTCGCCACATAGCAACCAGCGTTAAAATATTTGACTATCGCTTAAAAGCTACCATATTCCCCTTGCATCTACAAGAAAATTACCAATAAGATTGACATCTCGATATCTCGATTAACATGAAGCATATGGAGAATAGGCGTTTGTAAAAATAGATTGTACAAGAGTAGAGAAAGTCATGTGAGTGTAACACATCAGATTTTTTTTTTTTTTGTTCTGGTAATGCAAAGAGAACGAAATACTCCACATAGCAACCAGCTCTTAAAAGATTTGACTATCGCTTAAAGTGTACCATATTCCTCTTGCATCTACAAGAAAATTAGCAATAATTTTAACATCTCGATATCTCGATTTAACATGAAGCATATGGAGAATAAGCGTTTGTAAAAATAGTTTGTACAAGAGTAGAGAAAGTCATGTGAGTGTAACACATGAGATTTTTCTGTATGCATTTACTGCACACCAATTTTCGCAATAGAATGTCTTGTGTAAAATCGGGTTTCTCTGTACTCCAATATGTGCTATTTTGTGTAGAAATATAGCCGTATAAGTGAGATTAAACTGTGTTTGTAAACGAGTGAGCATGGGAAGTAATGTAAATGGAACTTATTGGATTTTTATAGTCATTTGTTTCAATAATAATTTCAAATATGAATGATTAAAAAGTTAAAATATATTTAGATAAGTATATAAACTCCCTTCCCCTTGGAAATGTTTGGCACTTATACGGTTTTCTTTGTATATATAGTGATTACGAGGTACATCAGCATAGTCTTTTTAAGAATACACTAAGGTGCTCGTTTCACGCCCCCTGTTCTTCCCTTTACGGCAGTAACGTGATAGTCGCCTTGGGTGTCGAACACCGGATCTGGCAACCCGAGTGCCTCCCGATGAGACCGCCTAGTGGTTAAGGGTGATCACTGGGTTCGATTACCGGTAATCAAAGTAGGTATTGCTCAACTGTGGTTAGATGACAGTGCCTAACCTCGGTACATTCTTTGACAGAGTTAATGTATCGTCCTGAGCTCTCACCCCGTGCTGCTCCTGCTAACAGCAATTTCACCTTTCATCACTTTACTCCGGAGCCATTAAAACTTTCCCTGTCAGGAACATTTTTACTTTCTCTACTACGTATAGTAAATAGGGGAAGTATTGTATTCCACCCAAAAATTCGATACCGAGATTTCACCGAAAATACATGATTTGAGACCTCCTGAATCCAAAAGAAAAGCGTTTTTGGAAACATGTCCGTGTGTGTGTGTGTCTGTGAACAGCATAATTCAGAAACGAACAGTCGGATAAACACCAAACTTGGTATTTAGGTTCAGTATCTTCCAGAGATGCGACACGAAGGTTTTCAAGAAAATCCCCCCACCCCAGATTACCCTTTACATGGAACATTTTTCGAAAATTTTAATTTTCTCAAAAATGGCTCTAACGATTTTGATTAAAATATCATATGTGTAAGATACTTTCTTGACAAATCAAATGTATATCTCGAATTTTCTTCATTGTAAATCACTTTTGCATATCTGGTAAACCATAAAAGATAGACAAAATTTTACTACACAAAAAATGTAGATCGCGTTAAATTACACAGTTTATGTCATACACTTTTTTACTTTCTCTACTACGTATAGTAAGTAGGGGAAGTATTGCATTCCACCCAAAAATTCGATACCGAGATTTCACCGGAAATACATGTTTTGAGAATCACTGAATCCAAAAAAAGCATTTTTGGAAACATCTCCGTGTGTGTGTCTGTCTGTGTGTCTGTGTGTCTGTGTGTCTGTGAACAGCATAACTCAAAAACGAACAGTCGGATAAACACCAAACTTGGTATTTAGATTCAGTATCTTCCAGAGATGCGACACGAAGGTTTTCAAGAAAATCCCCCCACCCCAGACTACCCTTTACATGGAACATTTTTCGAAAATTTTAATTTTCTCAAAAACGGCTCTAACGATTTTGATTAAAATATCATATGTTTAAGATATTGTCATGACAAATAAAATGTATATCTCGAATTTTCTGGGAATGTCTCCAAAAATATTCTTCATTGTGAACGACTTTTGCATAACTGGTAAACCATAAGAGATAGACAAAATTTTACTACACAAAAAATGTAGATCGCGTTAAAATACACAACTTATGTCATATACGTTTCTTTTGTTGAGTGAACCGTTTTCGAGATATTGCTTGTTATTTCCTTAAATTTTCCAATACTTATACTTTTTCTCAAATTCGTTATTCATTTTTTTTGTCCTGAACATGCAAAGAGAATGGAATTCGCCACATAGCAACCAGCGTTAAAATATTTGACTATCGCTTAAAAGCTACCATATTCCCCTTGCATCTACAAGAAAATTACCAATAAGATTGACATCTCGATATCTCGATTAACATGAAGCATATGGAGAATAGGCGTTTGTAAAATTAGATTGTACAAGAGTAGAGAAAGTCATGTGAGTGTAACACATCAGATTTTTTTTTTTTGAATGAACCATTTTCGAGATATTGCTTGTTATTCCCTTAAATTTTCTCAAATGGAAATTGTTTTTTTTTCTTTTTTTGTCCTGGTAATGCAAAGAGAATGGAATACTTCACATAGCAACGAGCTCTTAAAATATTTGACTATCGCTTAAAGCCTAGCAATTCCCCTTTCATCTACAAGAAAATTAGCAATAAGATTAACATCTCGATTAGCATGAAGCATATGGAGAATAAGCGTTTGTAAACATAGTTTGTACAAGAGTAGAGAAAGACATGTGAGTGTAACACATCAGATTTCTCTAAATACTGGTTCCTTTAGAGTTATAGGTAATATTAAAGGCCTTAAATGCCAGAATATTTTTGCTTTCTCTAATACTTGCCAACAGTAAGTTGTATTACGTCGACAAATTGGGTAGTAAAATTCACCGAAAATACACGTTTTGATGTCTCCCGAACAAATAAATTTTAAAAAAGGATTTTATAAGAACTTCGGCGCGCGCGTTTTGGACATTTAAAGTCAACATTTTCCAAATATGCATATAAAGATTTTCAAGAAACACTTTACATGGAACATTTTTCGAAATTTTGTATTTTATCGAAAATGGATCTTAATAATTTTGATTAAAATGCCATAAGTTTAAGATATTTAGGAAGGTAGAATCAAACGACTGAAAAATTAAATACCATAGCCGGGATTTCAACCACGGAACTTCCGGTCTCCGTCCGGTTGCTCTAACCACTGAGCTACCATGGCAACATGCCGGTACGACTTTAAATTTCCCAAATGATTCGCATTTTTCCCGGTAAACCACAAGGAGATCTCAAATTGTATTGAGATGACATACCCCAAAGGCGACTTACAATGCTGTAAGTACTTCTAAATCCCGGGCTTCATAGTTTCAACCACTATTTGGTCAATTAATTCCATTAAAATATTTACTTGACAATCAAGTTTATATCTTGAATTTTCTGGGAATATCCGTGAATTCTTTCATTCGGAAGGAATTTTGTATAATCTTATATATCTGGTTAAGCTATAGACGAAAGCATACATATGCAAGAAACGTAGATCTATTTAAAACACACAATTTATTTTTTGTGGCATCAGCAATTTTCTAGATATCCGTTATTAATGGTTTCAATTGATCAGTGGTTAAATTCCTTTAAAGTCCTGTCGACTTGCAGCTGTTCTCGTGATGTCATGGAAAGATTAAAGGGTAGCAAAATATGTAATGTAGCTATTTCCGGAAAGGTTTATCTCGATTGGCGGCGCCGTGGGCGAGTGGTTAGACCGCTCGCCTCTCACCGAGGCGCCCCGGGTTGATACCCAGGGACCCGCATGTGGGATTTGTGTTGGACAAAGCGGCGTCTGGGCGGGTTTTCTCCGGGTTCTCCGATTTCCCCCGCTATTCATTCCATCAAATGCTCCATCATCACCTTTCCTTTCATCCATTTCACCATCATTTCGTTTCATCTACTTCCCATACCAGGCATAGAGCTGAGAACCTATCCTGGATATTCTGTCTGGTCCATGAGTGTCTGCTCCTCGACGGGCCTCTGACCCCAGGCACCCGCCTGTAAGTCCTGGGGGTGTAAGTCCAACAAAAGAGGTGGTTAAACAGATTATCTCGATTAAAATGAAGTAGATAGGAAAATAAACTTTCGTAAGAATAATTTTATACCCTTTAATAAGCGATAGAGGGCAGAGAAAGTCGTGTGAATGTAACACATTAAATTTTTGGAAGTACTGTCGCTATTCACTGGTTTCTCGCGATGTCATGGGACTAGTATAGATAGACGGTGTCTAAATTCCCTTTATAGACTTTGAGGACTTGTAGTGAGAACCAAAACGGTTAACTTTAGCATAGGAACTCTTGTCCGGAAACGTATCGTTTTCTCGCTATACACAAAATGCTACCACAACACACATTGCTCTCTCAGACTCCTGCTGCCTGTCGTCTGGACCCACTTACAAGAAAGGCTCGATGTGACGACCACCGACTTCAACACAGATGCGGACCCTCATACTATGTTCTGGTATACTGGATCACCAATTCCTAGTCCTCCAACATCCGCTTCTACCATAACTCGTGCTAGTAGGTCAAGGATTGCATGTAACCTTGCAGGTAATAGTCAAACGGAGAACGAGCAGGCCAAGCAATCGGACCACCACGACCTCTCCACCGTTGCCCAAATTGTTGGTCCATATACGTCGGACCGCAAGTGCAAAATGAGCTTTTGCGCCGTCGTGCTGGAACTTACGCCTAGTGAGTGCGCCCAAAAAGTGTGTGGTGATTTTGCGTGTAGCGGAAAAGCGGTACGTTTCCGGACTTAAGCTGCTATGCTAAACTTAATCGTCTAGGTCCCCACTATCAGTCCTCAAAACCTGTAAAGGGAATTTAGACACATCCTGTATATGGATTTTCTAGATCATCATATAGCGACTCAGATGGTCGATTCGGTTACTTCTATTCGACTTGTACTTCCAAAGAAATGAAGTTATATAAAAATAAACTATAGTGAGTAGAGAAAGTCATGAGAATGTAACACGTGGTGGTAATTGTTTTATTTTCTATTTCTTAATTTTTAATGAGGGGTTCCTGGATCAGGAAGCCATGTATTACGAGGGACACTATTTATATTTTGAGCCTAATAATCAAAACAAAGTAATTTCTAATTGAAAACTGCTTTATTGTTTTTCAAAATATTCTCCTTTATGATCAATACACTTTTGCATCCGTTTGAACCATTTGTCAAAACATTTATTCCAGACTTCTTGAGACACCTCCAAAACGTGGTTTTTGAAGGCATCAACGACTTCTTCTGCCAACGAAAGTCGTTGTCCACGCAATTTATTCTTAATGTTCGGAAACAAACAGAAGTCATTTGGTGCCAAATCAGGACTGTATGGCGGATGACCCATCAATTCGATTTTTTGAGCCTTCAAATACTCTGTTAGACGAGATGTGTGTGCGGTCGCATTGTCTTGATGAAGAACGATTCTACGGTTCTTGTTGGTTTTCCTTACTTCAGCGAAGACTTCCGGCAAACAAATGGTTGTGTACCATTCGGCATTGACCGTTTTACGTTCCTCTAAAGGCACTGTTGCCACATGGCCAGTTTTGCTGAAAAAGCAGGCAACCATTTGCTTCGAAGTGCTTCGAGTGCGAACAACTTTTGTTGGATTTGCTTCATCCTGTAACACCCATACAGTCGACTGCTGTTTACGTTCCGGCTCATACGCATAGATCCATGATTCGTCACCTGTTACAATCTTATATACGTTTTATATATGCTGGTAGGACTAATGCCTAGGGTTGCCTCAATCTCACAATATGTCGCATGATGATCTTTCATTATTAGTTTTTTGCACAGCATCAATGTTTTCTGGCACAACTGATTTTGGACGACCTTCACGAACTTCATCATTGAGCGAACGGTGGCCACGATTAAATTGGTTATACCAGCGTTTCACAGTGGCAAAGGATGGAGCTTTGTCGCCAAATGTGGAAGTTAGTTGATCGATGTACTCTTGTCTTGATAATCCACGTCGAAAGTCGTAGTAAATCATTGCACGAACATTTTCACGAGCTAATTCCATGTTTTTGTTGACACACAATTTTCAAGTTAGTGTAAACAAAACAAATGACGCTCTATTGAGAAAATGTTTGAAGAAGATTATGGTCAAAAATGTCAAACTTTCCATTGGAAACGTCAGATGGCACCTACAACATTAGGGTTGCCAAGGCTCAAAATATAAATAGTGCCCTTCGTAATGGTGGGCTTGGCGCAGAATTCAACATTAGGCTTCATCACATTCCACTATAATCGGAAGCAATGCGAACGTATAAGAATGGGCATCATCAACAATAGCAACAACGTCACTGAACTGTTCCGAACTTTTGAAGAAAAACCTTGTATCTCCGTGTCTTCTTTTCCGTCTTGGATTGTGGTCTAACCTCAGAATGGGCGTCCATTTCTTCAAGTTATATTTCCAACTAAGCCGGTCGGAATAACTAGCTTAGGTTACGGTAATTCCTGTAACTCTACTAGATGTTTAAGGTAGGTATATCATCCCGTATCATAGGTATACCGCGTTATAGGAATTGTAATAATCATGTTATAATTAATAGATTAGATATAGAGATTGGTTCTTAGCGTGTGGTTATTGAAATTAAATGTAAATAAAACATCAGCAGTCTTAATTATGCGACATATAACTGAGTCGTTTAAAGTATGTTATGACGTCACTGTTTTGTGCCAAATGTTTGAAGCGAGTGTCAGCTCTAAGCGGAAGAACGTAACGTAGTACGTGTGTGGCGGAGAAGTTGCCTAGCAAGCGCGGTGTTCTTTTTGAAGAGTACGTGACGGCACTTTGTCCCAGTTCGCCGCAAGGTTGAACAAAGTACCTGTGTTTACTAGTGGATAAGAGCAGCCCATCGACAGCACGTGGTTGTTTGCTGGTATAGATCTGCAGAACAAGCATGCAACGTTTCTACAGGTTACCACTATTAAATAATGTGTATGCGCGTATCATGTACCTTGGTTATTTGCATGTTTGCAGCATTACTTACACATATTTACAACACAATATACAAAGCAGACAAGTTAGTAAAATCACACACGAGTTATTTGTCATCTAGGTACATGATTCTGATATGAACGGTATTCTAGAAATTACATTGAGTTTTATTTATAGATGGTCTATAACTGCTGTGGTCCTTAGCGCCCCATTCTATATTGGACGAGAAAGACCGATAATTTTGCTCAGAGGCCTCTTTATCATGACACGGGACCACCGGCTTTACTTCCCTTCCGAAGGAAGCAATGCTAAGGATTTTTACGCTCGAAAAACATCCATCGCCCTCCGCTGGGTTTGAACCCGCGACCTCGGGAACTAGAGGCTATCATGGTAACTACTGCAGCACGGAGAACGACTGAAACGGTATTCCGTTACCATGTATAATAATGTGCATTTTTAAGTGTGAAAATATGAAATTTCTTCTGTTTTCATTAAAAATGTGCTTGTACTGCAAGACATTTGAACCCATGGCCTATGTGACGTCAGTATAAGCAATCAACTACCAACCTAAAGACGTCCACGCTAGGGCAAACTGTCGTCCTTGCTAATAAGGTAATAACGACCCCCGTCGTATTTAAAATGTGAACTGTTTTGAAACAATGAGGCGAGTGCCTTACTGTCGGGGTAATGGAGAAAGGTTTAAGAGGATTAGTTATTTAACATCTCTTCGACGGACAATATGAACACCGAGTACGTACTTATCACGTATGATCGTCCCTTTTCCCTTATTAGGCAGATTGGTTCATTTTAATCATAAATCGTAGAGCAGATAACGTGCCTTGCAATGTCACACGCAAAAGCGTAAAGTAAAACAAAATAAACAAACGAACATGTTAAGCTTTTGTGCATAATCCTACCAACTTCATTACTTTCCGCACAAATGTTTTTGTTTACGTTCGTGGAAGGGAACCGCAACACATACGGTTGACAAAATGTATGTTGCCTTAAGGTGAGTCCACACTGTTCAACATATCAACAGTTAACATTCAACAATTAACAAAATGTCTCATTCAACATGTTAAATGCCTTCAACATGTTGTAACTGTGAACGTTTAACATTCTATCCACACCAGTTGACTTGTTGGCACAACAAAACCTCTTTAACTAAAATCAAAATGGACTCCAGTGATTAGGATTTGACTATTGCTATTTGTATCTGTGTTTGATATGTAATAAAAAGAAAAGTGGAAGGTGATGAGGCTCTATCTTGTTAATCGGCACAGGAGTGAAAATATTTTGAATGAGTTTAAAATTCGGAGCAGGTTTGGCTTCAATTTCTTGAGAACAAGTCAAAGTGACTTCAACTTTGTTTGAGCAAGGTTTCTAACCTATAATTCACAAAAAGGACACACATTTGAGAGCAGCCATTCTAGCTGCCAGACTTGAGCCCTTTTTGCAATTCTCTAGCAAAGTGAGGTTATTATTTTTCTTTTTCTGATATTTCCTCTGGAACAACAATAAGTTGCATATAGTTTGGTATAATTATCCATCCTTTTTATTACATATATTATAGTGTTCCATAATGATAGCCTCAACAAAGATTTTATTAATGTAAGTGTCTTTTCTTTCGTCCATTCCATAACTTCACATGAAGCAAACCAAATCAAAGATATAAACACAGAACGAGTCAACACGGAACTACCAAACACAATAGCTGCCATGTTTACAGTCTGGATACTTCCGAAATTCATCCAATCACATACATAGAGAGCAAATTGACTTAACAAGTTTTCCATTAAAGGTGGAAAACATCCAACATGTTAAAAATGTCAAGCACAACTCTTTGGATCAACATGTTAAGTCAATTCTGCAATCGAAATTTGGCCAACTTGCAAACTGTTAACATGTTGCACTTGACAAGTTTTGTTAAATGTTGATCAGTGTGGACAGGGCTTTACACAAGCAATAGCAAGTCTTGCAGCTTTCGCCGACCTTCGATATCGAACGCCTTGCTTGCTAGGCAACTTCTCCGACAAAAGAGTCGTACGCTTCTGCGGAAGTATAGGCGAATGTCATTTTAAGCTCAGCGGCTAGACAAGGTAACGTCATACAGCATTTAAAATGAACACCCAGCACAATAGGTGAGCGGTTCGAGTATTCTCGAAACTAAAGGATTTCGTATTGCGCATGCCCCGAGGCTTACACTTAGGTTTCCAAGACATGCGCTTCGCTTTTCCCATATAGATACGGTTTCGTACCTACGCTGAAAAGAAAGTGAAACACGATATACTACTATTTCAAATAAGTATGCGAATATCCACGTTAAAGTACGATAAAAACAATCAAACCTGAAATATGCAGAATGAGTTGTGTGCTAGAAAAACCAACACTGAACACAAAGCCCGAATGGTTGACTGATTAACGGGGTATGTCTCCAGAGAGAGATTCCTAGTAATAGCATCCACTTTTTGCTATTTTCACCATTTACCCAGTAAGAAGAGCACTACGCCAAAAAATTCGATACCGAGATTACATGGGAATTGCATGTTTTGAGACCCCCTGAATAAAAAAAAGTATTTTTTTTAGACAAAGGTCCGTGTGTGTGTGAACAGCATAACTCAAAAACAAGCAGTAAGGCCAGTATCTTCCAGAGATGCGACATGAAGATTTTTAAGACCCCCCCCCATTCGTCCCAAGCTGTCCCTTACATCGAAACAGTTTTGATATTTTTGAGTTTCTCAACAACTGCTCTTAACAATTTTGATTAAAGTTTTATAAATTCAAGATATTTACGTGACAAATAAAGTGTATATCCTGAATTTTCTGTAAAGTGGCAAGTGTAGAAAACGAAGCTGATAACATTCACATGACTATCTGTACCCACTATAGGTTGTTACTTCCTCTACCATGTACCTAGTAGGTAGAGAAGGTATTGCATTCCACCCAAAACTTGGATGCTGAGATTTCACCGGAAATGTATGTTTTGAGACCCCTGAATCCAAAAGAGAATATTTTTTGAAAAAAGGTCTGTGTGTCTGTGAACAGCATAAGTCAAAAAGAATATAGGATAAATACCAATATCGAGGGTATCTTGGTCCCAGTCCTAGTTTTCACACCAACGAGAATACGTATAGGAATGTCAATTTACGATCCTTGGCAACCGTGTTCTTAAGTAGTGAAAAAATTCTGATGTGTTACACTCACATGGCTTTCTCTACTCTTGTACAAACTATTTTTACAAACGCTTATTCTTCATAGCTTCATGTTAATCGAGATGTTAATCTCATTGCTAATTTTCTTGTAGGTGCAAGGGGAATTGGTAGGCTTTAAGCGATAGTCAAATGTTTTAAGAGTTGGTTGCTATGTGGAGCATTCCATTCTCTTTGTATGTGCAGGAGATAAAAAATGAATAACGAATTCCTATTTGAGAAAAAGTATAAGTATTGGAAAATTTAAGGGAACAACAAGCAATATCTCTAAAATGGTTCACTCAACAAAAAAAAAATGTATATGACATAAATTGTGTATTTTAACGCGATCTACATTTTTTGTGTAGTAAAATTTTGTCGATCTCTTAAGGTTTACCAGTTATGCAAAAGTCGTTCACAATGAAGAATACTTTTGGAGACATTCCCAGAAAATTCGAGATATACATTTCATTTTTTCATAAAAATATCTTAAACATATGATATTTTAATCAAAATCGTTAGAACCATTTTTGAGAAAATTAAAATTTTCGAAAAATGTTCCATGTGAAGGGTAATCTGGGGTGGGGGGATTTTCTTGAAAACCTTCGTGTCGCATCTCTGGAAGATACAATACTTTCATTTGAAAGGTCTTAGTCCAACTAATATTAAAGCTGAGCTAGATTCTACTCTGGGGGAGTCTGCTCCTTCGTTTACAACAGTAAAATATTGGGTGTCAGAGTTTAAGCGAGGCCGTACGAGCTGCCAAGACGAAGCTCTCAGTGGTCAACCAAATGAGGTGACCATGTCAGAAATTGTAAGGAAAATCCACAAAATGATATTGATGGCCGTCGACTGAAAGTGCGCGAGCTAGCAGACATCGAAGGCATTTCAAAAAGTGCTGTACATCGCACACTGACTGAAAATTTAGACATGAGAAAGCTGTTCGCAAGATGGGTGCGGCGTTTACTCACAATTAACAAAAACAGCGTTTTGAGGATGTTTCAGTCGATTGTTTGGCATGTTTCGCTGTAATAAAGCCGAGTTTTGCGTCGATTCATAACCATGGATGAAACATGGGTCCATCACTTCACAACTGAGACGAAGGAACAGTCAAAACAGTGGATTGAAAGGGGAGAATCGGGATGCGCGTGGGATAATTTTCATTGATTATCTGCAAAAAAGAAAAGTAATCAATGGCGAGTATTATGCAAACTTATTGCAGCGTTTGAATCATGAAATCAAGCAAAAACGGCCGCATTTAGGGGAAAAGATAGTTATGTTTCATCACGACAATGCTCCAGTTCATACATCCATTATCGCCATGGCCAAAATCAATGAGTCAAGGTTCGAATTGCTTCCTCATGCACCCTATTCGCCAGACGTAGCCCCCTCTGATTATTTTCTGTTTTCAGAGTTAAAGAAATGCCTTGGTGGTAAAAGATTTGACAACAATGAAGAGGTGGGGTTTGCAGTTGATGGTTATTTTGAAGAAATCGACGGTTCTCACTATAAACAGGGTATCGAAGCTATTGAACATCGCTGGGAAAAGTGTATCGAGCTGAAAGGAGACTATGTAGAGAAATAAATATGTTTTTTCCCCAAAATTTCGTGTTTTCTTTGTTAGGTCGGGTACTTCTGGGACAGCCCTCGTAAGTAGCGAAAAAAATAGTTATATAGTGCAGAAACTAATATGTGTGCATTTGGGTGTAAAGAAGTAATGATAAGGCGATATTCTCTGGTCCAAACACCAGCAAGCTGATGCCCCAATAAATAAACAGAGCGAGAGTTTGCCGGCAGTCGGCGCCAGTGTGGCAGTCACCTTGTATGGAAGGTGGCGGGTTCAGTTCTATAATAGGGCATGGGGAGGCTCCGCAAGATGGCGTAATAAATAACGTCCAACAAGCCTTCTGACTATTGTAGCCTGCTTCCCATATTGTGCTTCTTGAGAAAAGGGTCAAGTTCTCATGACTGAAACCGATTAATGACACACAAAATTCTTGTGTTGCATTCACTGACTTTCTCTACCTAATATTCTTACGAAAACATTTTTTCTATATACTCTATGTTAATCGTTTTAAACCTTTGTAGACGTAGATACATTATTCACTTCGTTATAGGTTCAAGGGGGATACAGGAAACAGAATCAATTGCCGGATGTTTAAAAACTGGGTCGCTATATGCTGGCTTGAAATTACATACTCTTGACATCGCGAGAAACAATTGAATTGCAACAGCGCTTTAAGAATGACAAAGTATTGAAAAATTCAAACCAATAACATGTATCTAGGAAATTGTTAATGCTACAAAATATTAAAGAGCTCTACATGTTTTGTGGAGTAGGTTTTTGTCTGGTACTAATGGTTCATCATTTATACAAAATTCCTTCCAAATAAAGAGGACTTCACAAGCTGTTGCCAAAACAAATCATGATATACGTACACTTTATTTGCCATGTACATATTTTAAACATACGTAATTTTAATCAAAATCGTTTTGCGAAACCTAAATACCAAGTTTGGTATTTGAGACACGTCGTTTTTGGAGTGAAATACCTTGTGTACCTACGTGATACCTGGTAGGGAAAGGAAAACTGGTTCTGCTTATTAAAGAATACTGAGATCAAACCATAGAGAACAAAAGATTCAAAGGAATTTGGTTTCCTTTTCTGACATACAGGGTGAACCATTTAAGTTGAGACTGTACAGTATCTTTAAACATAAGCGTTGTAGAAAGAAATGTCTTTAATAAAAGTTGCTTGATGTTATGGGGGTAAGTAAATGCTATTAGTCGTGTTTTATTTGGAGGACGTTGCGATGGTCATTTTAGGATCAATTTAAATTGACCCTAATTGTAGGTTCCGATTTTAAAAAATAAAAAGGGTAATGTAAAGGGTAATCTGGGGTTGGGTGATTTTCTTGAAAACCTTCATGTCGCATCTCTGGAAGATACTGAACCTAAATACCAAGTTTGGTGTTTATCCGACTGTTCGTTTCTAAGTTATGCTGTTCACAGACACACACACACGGACATGCTACCAAAAATGCTTTTTTTTTATTCAGAGGGCCTCAAAACATATATTTCCGGTGAAATCTCGGTATCGAATTTTTGGTTGGAATACAATACTTCCCCTACTTACTATACGTAGTAGAGAAAGTAAAAACGGATTCCCATTTGAGAAAATGTGTAAGTGTTGGAAAATTCAAACAAATACAAGGAATATCTCGGAAATGGTTCACTCGACAAAAAAGAAAAAAAATGTATATGACATAAATTGTGTGTTTTAACCCGATCTACATTTTTGGTATAGTAAAATTTTGTCCATCTCTTACGGTTTACCAGTTATGCTAAATTCATCCAGAAAGAAGACAACATTTGGGAACCTTCCCAGAAAGTTCAAGATACACATTTCATTTGCCACGAAAGTATTTTAAACAGATAATATTTTAATCGACATCGTCAGAGCCATTTTTGAGAAAATCAAAATTTTCGAAAAATGTTCTATGTAAACGGTAGTCTGGGGTGGGGAAATTTTATTGAATATCTTCGTGTCGCATGTTTGAAAGATGCTGAACCTAAATACCAAATTTGGTATTTATACGAGTTTTGTTTTTGTGTTATGCTGTTCAAAGACATTCAGGGGGCCTCAAAACATGTATTTCTTGGGAAATCTAGGTATCGAATTTATGGGTGGAATGCAATACTCCCCTACTTACTATACGTAGTAGAAAAAGTAAAAAACAAAGTCGAGTAAATGCATTGGAAGTAAATACAGGACATTGAACCGTTCTTGGGCATTTAAGTGGTCACGTTTTAAGCTTTAAAGGAGCTCTTAGAGCAAAAGCCATGGGATTGAAGTGTTTTTTTGGACTATAAAAACTAGAGTTTTAATTACTTTCTCTACTACGTATAGTAAGTAGGGGAAGTATTGCATTCCACCCAAAAATTCGATACCGAGATTTCGCCGGAAATACATGTTTTGAGACCTCCTGAATCAAAAAAAAAGCATTTTTGGAAACATGTCCGTGTGTGTGTCTGTGTGTGTGTGTGTGTGTGTGTGTGTGTGTGTGTGTGTGTGTGTGTGTGTGTGTGTCTGTGAACAGCATAACTCAAAAACGAACAGTCGGATAAACACCAAACTTGGTATTTAGGTTCAGTATCTTCCAGAGATGCGACACGAAGGTTTTCAAGAAAATCCCCCCACCCCAGGTTACCCTTTACATGGAAGATTTTTCGAAAATTTTAATTTTCTCAAAAATGGCTCTAACGATTTTGATGAAAATATCATATGTTTAAGATAATGTCATGAGAAATGAAATGTATATCTCGAATTTTCTGGGAATGTCTCCAAAAGCATTCTTCATTATGAACGACTTTTGCATAACTGGTAAACCATAAGAGATAGACAAAATTTTACTACACAAAAAATGTAGATCGCGTTAAAATACACAACTTATGTCATATACATTTCTTTTGTTGAGTGAACCGTTTTCGAGATATTGCTTGTTATTTCCTTAAATTTTCCAATACTTATACTTTTTCTCAAATGCGTTATTCATTTTTTTTATGTCCTGGACATGCAAAGAGAATGGAATGCGCCACATAGCAACCAGCGTTAAAATATTTGACTATCGCTTAAAACCTACCATATTTCCCTTGCATCTAAGAGAAAATTACCAATAAGATTGACATCTCGATATCTCGATTAACATGAAGCATATGGAGAATAGGCGTTTGTAAAATTAGATTGTACAAGAGTAGAGAAAGTCATGTGAGTGTAACACATCAGAATTTTTTTTGTAGGTTTTATCCAAATTTCTGTTATGGGTACTCTTAAGTCGGAACAGGATAACAGGATGATTTTGACCATGAAGATAACGGAGACATCAGGACTAAACAAGTAAACGTGAAGGGTCAAACCGTAGCGCTCTTGCATTCCCTAGCGAATGTGCTACCCTGGTGGATGATGCATACACATCTGCTGTCTCAAGTTCTCCGCCATAACAAGAAATTATGAATTATATTTCCAAACCTCGGAGGTATACTTAACCTTCGGAAATGCGAAGTGCATTATGTGTTCTCAAGGTAAATTGAGGGACCCTCTAGACCACCGGCATTTATTCCGCCTTGCGTGGAACTCCCTAGAGAAGATTGTCGGAACGCGTGTTGACAAGGTGGCCAGTTGGGTGAACGAACCAGGCGACTAGCGCGAAATTCCACGTGAGAGCTAGTTTACATTTGGCAACGCTGCCGGTGTCTGGCGGTCGGTTCGAGATCAACGGTCCAGAAACAGGAGGATGCAGCGTTCCAATGTGTACACTTGCCGCAGGACTAGCATCCTCCTTACAGCGCAATTTGTAATACGGAACAGTCGGGGAGTACACATAAAATGTGCATAATATTATCTCGAACCGCTGTTATTCTAAGTGAGGAAGAAATGACATTTTTATAATCGGCATTACTGGTTATTTAATAATTATTCGTCATATGTACCGATTCTTAGCAAAAACATTACACGCCTGTTCGTATTTTGGCCGCAATCTACGATAGATTATCAGCAGGACCCCAGGAAATTTTCTATAAAATACTGTAACTTTTTTTAAGACTAAAAATAGGTGACTGAAGCCTCAAAAAATACATTTTGTTTTATTTTTAAAAAAAAATGTGCAAATTTTGTTGAACCCAATGGTATACATGTTTACATGATTGCTATATTATTTAATGGGTATTTAAAGGTTAGTTTACCGTTTAAATGCCTGCCACGCATACACTTTAAATGGGTGTTCTAAGCTACATTTTCTTTGCCTTATGTAGATTTTTCTTTAAAAGTAGTGCGCCATCCGTAGTAAAACTTTACAGGAACATTTTAAATTAATACCTGCCTATTTTAAACTACAACCACGTGTGTACTACTCGACCCGATAATGCAGATGACCTTGCGTAAACCTGCATTTGAATACACGCAAAAGTCAGCCCAGCGAGGTGCAATACAATTGTGGTCGAGTGTACCTTGAATAATATGGTGTTATACTCACATGACTTTCTCTCCTCTTGTACAAACTATTTTTACAATGCTTATTCTCCATCTACTTCATGTTAATCGAGCTGTTAATCGTATTGCTAATTTTCTTGTAGATGCAAGGAGAATTGCTAGGCTTTAAGCGATAGCCAAATGTTTTAAGAGCTGGTTGCTATGTGGAGCATTCCGTAAAAAAAAATTTAAAAAAAAAGCGAATTCCTAGAATCCAAACAAATAAGGAAATTGTTCACTGCGCCCCCCCCCCAAAATGTATATGACATAAATTGTGTGTTTTAACGAGCTCAACATTTCTTGTGGAAAAATTTTGTCTATCTCTTATGGTTTACCAGTTATGCAAAAACCATTCAGGATGAAGATGACTTTTGGGGACATTCCCAGAAAATTCAAGATATACATTTTATTTGTCATGAAAATATCTTAATTATATGATATTTTAATCAAAATCGTCAGAGCCATTTTCCAGAAAATCAAAATTTTCGAAAAATGTTCCATGTAAAGGGTAGGGGAAATTTTCTTTAAAAATCTTCGTGTTGCATCTTTGAAAGACACTGAACCTAAATACCAAGTTTGGTATTTATCCGACTTTTCATTTTTGAGTTATGCTGTTCGCACACACCTTTTTCTTAAAATACTTTTTTTTTAATTCAGGGGACCTCAAAACATATATTTCCGGTGAAATCTGGGTATCGAATTTTTGGGTGGAATGCAATACTTCCCCCTACGTTACTATACGTAGTAGAGAGAGTAAAAAAATCTGAGGTGTTATATTCACATAACTTTCTCTACCCTATTCATCTATTTCATTTTAAAAGCAGATAAACATTTGCAGACATGGATATAACACATTTCTTTAGGTACACAGGGAACATGGATAGAGAAATGTTGAAGACCTGGACGCTATATTCTGGTCTTAGAAGTCCATACTGTTTCCATACAATCTCGAGAAATGAAATAAATAAATAAAACCTTAATACACTATCCCGTCACCTTGGTTACTATACCGGGACATGTATTCAAACTTTACATTTATTCTTAACAACATATTTACATTTTATATTACATAAAATTTTTACTTTCTCTACTACGTATAGTAAGTAGGGGAAGTATTGTATTCCACCCAAAAATTCGATACCGAGATTTCACCGGAAATATATGTTATGAGATCCCCTGAATCCAAAAAAAAAAAGCATTTTTGGAAACATGTCTGTGTGTGTGTGTGTGTGTGTGTGTGTGTGTGTGTCTGTGAACGGCATAACTCAGAAACGAACAGTCGGATAAACACCAAACTTGGTATTTAGGTTCAGTATTTTCCAGAGATGCGA
Organism: Deroplatys truncata; assembly: GCA_030765065.1. Classification (NCBI taxonomy): domain Eukaryota; kingdom Metazoa; phylum Arthropoda; class Insecta; order Mantodea; family Mantidae; genus Deroplatys; species Deroplatys truncata. Next base: position 63,324,576 of record CM060989.1, on the reverse strand, counting down.
CAGAACTATCTACATAACTTACATTACGTGATTAAAAGTATCCGGACTCCTGGCTGAAAATGACGTACAAGTTCGTGGGGCCCTCCATCGGTAATGCTGGAAGTCAATATGGTGTTGGCCCACCCTTAGCCTTGATGACAGCGTTCACTCTTGCAAGCATACTTTCAATCAGGTGATGTTTAGGAGTGTGGAAATCTTGCGTACAGACTTCTGACACAAGTGACACCCAATCACCTGACAACGTTCGAAGTCTGTGAGTTCCACGGAGCGTCCCATTCTGCTGTTTCACGATGTTAATGGCTACTGAGTTCGCGGATAATGAGTACCAGGCAGTAGGTGGCAGCACAATGCACTTAAGATGAAAAACATACGTTTGTGGGGTGTCCGGATACTTTTGATCACTTAGTTTTGATGCAGTAATTCGTGTCATAAATTATTTAAATGTAAAAAGTGATTATAGTATGAATATGCATTTTTATGTGACATTGATTTAAGATGTTTGTTGATTGTAATTATTGTTGAGAAGTAAGTTTATACTGCCTTACTGAAACTGACAATAATAGCGTGCAATAATGCAGCGAGGGGGTGAGCTGTTTATCATTATTAGAGACGAGGAAGTTACGTAATGTTGGCGCGTTTTTCTTTAGAATTTGCTGGAACATTTTCCCTAGACCATATGTATTCATAATTTTCATTGGATGTAAAAATAGACGCTAATGTTGGCGCGTTTTATTAGCCAATAGCAGCTCAGTTATAATCTTTAGGCATATCGGGGTGTAGGAGTATAAAAAGGGCTAGGTTAGAGGTAAAGTCCTTCAGTCCGTCAGTTCGTCGAAAACATTTGTACGTTACACGTGGCCTTCAGTCCAGCAGAAATATTTGTACAGTACACGTCGGCTATCGATTCGCAGGTTACGCGTAGCAGAGTTATGAAAAATCTCAAGTGTTGTAAAGTTAATTACACAAAAAGTTGAAGTACGCGAATTAAGAATGATCAGTAATGAAGTTATTATAACAGTTTCAGTTTGGCGAGTGTCAAGATCAAAGTGTAAATGTGATAGTGAATGTGTTCGACAATAAAAAGTGTAAAGCAAATTCTTTCATCAGTGTTATCTTTGGATAAATGACTCCTTTCCGTTTACACAACCTGTATAAAGAGAAGTGCTCGACCAAAAGGATAATAGCTAACCGGAGGACAGTGAACCAAAAGTAAATAAAATAACAGTAGCATTCTTTCAAACAAACACTAATACTGCCGCAAATTGCTAACACCAGATGGAGCTAACAAACCTAACAAAGAATCACGTCACAAAATGGCTTCACCACGTGGAGTAAACACAAATACACAAACATTATAAGTTTGCATGCAAGTTTACGAAGTGAAGTTGAGTGTATATCTATACAAGTAAAGGGGTTTAGAAGGCAGTTACTCCTACAGATATAAGTATATGAGAAAGAATGCAAACAAAACGTGGTTCAACTACGTAATGTAGGTTATGAAATAAGTTCCCTTCAATCGAATACTGTAAAAGGAAGCCCTGTTTTACACGAACCGAAAAGATCTCTTTTACTTTCACATGACCTCTCTACCTACTATCGTTTATATATATTTATATAGCTTTCACAAACTGTTCTGGCGAAAGCTTACGCTTCTATCTATTGCATACTGATCGGGATAAACGTGCGTGCGTGCGTATAAGAGAGAGAGAGAGTTAGAGTAGAACAGCATAACTCAAAAACAAGTTTTGTATTTACGTTCAGTATCTTCCAAGGATGCGACAAAAGATTTTCATGGAACATTTTTCGAAATTTTTTATTTTCACAAAAATGGCTTAAACGATTTTAATTAAAATTTCATATATTAAAGTTATTTACATGGCAAATAAAATGTATATCTTGAATTTTTTGGGAATAACCTGTGAAGTCCTCTTCATTCGGAAGGAATTTTGCATAATCTTGTATAACTGGTAAAAGTTAGGTGATAGACGAAAACGTACTACACAAAAATGTAGATCTCTTTAAAACACACACATTATTTCAAATAACTTTTTCGTTGCATAAGCTATTTCCAAGATAGTTATTAAGGGTTCGAACTGTTCAATGCTTTCTTTTAAATTCCTCTCGATTTTCAATGGCCTCTCACGATTACATGGAAAGTGTATGGCATCTTAAGGCCAGTATACAGTATTCGGTGCTTAAATGTTTGACTGTCGCAGTTTTAACTGTTTCTATAACAAAATGTGTGTTGTAGCTATTTCTGCAAAGGTTTTATCTCTCTTAAAATCAAGTGGAGAAATAAGCTTTCGTAAGAATAGTTTTTATAGCCACTAATAGACGATTGATACAGTAACTATTGACGGGAAGGTATAAATAAATAAAGAAACGATAGTAAGATAAAGGAATAATCGCAATTAATAATTTCCGTATATTAAATCAATGTATAATGTAATAAGCTTGAGTTGGAGAAAGTAATTAGCGAGTCATGTAAACGAAAGTCATTAGCAATAGCGTGAGAAGCGAAAGCATTAGCTTAAAGATCCATGGAATGCAGTTAGGTTTTACGTTCAGTACGTTTGAACAGTCATGTAAGCAGAAATTCTGAAAAACAGAAAGGGGGATGAAATTCTTAGAATCAGGGAGGTACACCATAGCAACAATGTAACAGACGCACACGAAAGAATTGTAAGATTGGCTCCGAGCTAGGAGGCGGCTTGGTGGGGTATTTCTAAAGTTTGCGGAGCTTGAGTCACTTATAAGGGCCTGTATTTTAATCAGAGACACATTCGTGCATACCTTTAGTAACACACTTTCTTGAGAATTAGTAAATCTGGTGATTATTCGTGTGTTATTTTAAGCGCTCAGTGACGCACTTGTGTGAGTAAAACTTAGCGGCCATCGCGAGGAGTTTTGCCGGTAAGCATTTCAGCGACTCTCGGCAACCTACGCTTCTTGGTTGCTTTTATTGCTGAAACAGCTATTTTAAACCGTAACATCGATACTGCAAAAGTTAGCAAGTATAATAATTTAATTGTAACAGCTTTGAGTGCTACGATTCATATGAGTTTCATTCTTTATCTTCAAACGGTCGGCAACTTGCTTCACTGGCTCAAGTATTAGATCAGATTAAATTTCTCAGTAAATTTAACTGGTGTTATCCTTTCACTATGCCCATACTTAACCTGAGAGCAAGATCTCATAGCAAACCACTGTAGCAGCATCAACAGCACATACTCAAGCAAACGATACAGCTTCAAAATTGTCGCACCATCGGGCGGCTTTAAAAATTCAGATAACGTAGTACGTTAAAGGTAGGGAAGGTCATATGAATGTAACACATCCTATATATTCCTAAAACGTTGGGGAATTAAAATTCCAAAAAAAATCCTCTAAAGTTTCCAACAAGGTACTGACAATTTTTTCCCTCTTCACTTACCCAGTCATTGCATTCCTGTTCCATATTCAGGGTCATCTGGACCACCTTTACGTCTTTTTGGATCTTTAATTTTTCATCCGAGTCACTTTCAGGAGTTGACTAAGTTCTTTTTTAGTTTTCCGTATTTGTACCCTATCGATACATTGAAGGATGTATCAAGTGTTATTCCCAACAGACATCCCTATTTCTTCTAATATGTGAATTTTGACAAGATCCTCCTCATTAAAAGTTGCTACTGCATGTAATACACGCAATTTCAGTGTATTAAAAACCCCAAAGTATACAGGGTGGACCATTTAAGTTGAGACTGTACAATATCTCCAAAACTAAGAGCTGTAGAAAGAAATGCCTTTATTAAAAGATGCTTGATATTATGGGGGAAGGTAAATGCCATTAGTCGTGTTTTGTTTGGAGGACGTTATGATTGTCATTTTAGGGTCAATGTAATTTTACTTTCTCTACTACGTATAGTAAGTAGGGGAAGTATTGTATTCCACCCAAACATTCGATTCAAAGATTTCACCGGAAATAGATGTTTTGAGAAATTTTTGTAAACATGTCCGTGTGTATGTGTCTGTGAACAGCATAACTCAGAAACGAACAGTCGGATAAACACCAAATTTGGTATTTAGTTTCAGTATCTTCCAGAGATGCGACGCGAAGGTTTTCAAGAAAATCCCCCCAACCCAGATTACCCTTTACATGGAACATTTTTCGAAAATTTTAATTTTCTCAAAAATGGCTCTAACGATTTTGATTGAAATATATGTTTAAGATATTTTCATGACAAATGAAATGTATATCTCGAATTTCCTGGGAATGTCTCCAAAAGTATTCTTCATTGTGAACGACTTTTGCATAACTGGTAAACCATAAGAGATAGACAAACTTTTACTACATAAAAAATGTAGATCGCGTTAAAATACACAATTTATGTCATATACATTTTTTTGGGGGTTGGGTGAACCATTTTCGAGATATTGTTTGTTATTCCCTTAAATTTTCCAATACTTAATACTTTTTCTCAAATTCGTTATTCACTTTTTTTGTCCTGGTAATGCAAAGAGAATGGAATGTTACACATAGCAACCAGCTCTTAAAACATTTGACTATCGCTTAAAGCCTACCGATTCCCCTTGCATCTACAAGAAAATTAGCAATAAGATTAACATCTCGATTAATATGAAGCATATGGAGAATAAGCGTTTGTAAAAATAGTTTGTACAAGAGTAGAGAAAGTCATTGAGTGTAACACATCAGATTGTTTTATTTATTTATGATCATTAAAGGATATTCTAGCAAGTAATGGTTTGCTTTTTAATAAAATTCACATAATTAAACTAATTAAGTGAAACGATACTTCCATGCCAAACTATCAGTTCTCGTTAAATTTACTAAACATAAAAAGTATCTTCAAGTCGTAGTATTTGAACCTGGGAAGTTCACCACTGAAGGCCAACGCTCACTCTGTTGCGTTACGAGAATGTTTTTATATTGGCTACAATATCGATGAAATCAAACCAGGATTAGCACACGTGTTTCCCAATCTACTCATCAGAAAGTCTATCTTCTCTCTGAACTGCTGCAGCAGCCCGCATATTTGTTGTAATAGAGTTAAACATCTGGAAGACTCGAAAGTTCTCAGACCCACCACATTCTTTCAAAAACTGGTATATCTTAATGAGCCCATTTACTTCAACTAGTATACCAGTCTATTCCGAATTTTAGTTTTTGTTAGATCCACTTTAGAAGATACAAAACCCATTCACAAACGTTATGTAGGAGTGAAATCAGTGCAAATTCCACTAGTTCTCCATCAAGGTCGCAAATGACACTCCAGAAGTTATAAGATTAACACATGTTCATTATTTCGTAAGAATGTTAGTTATTCCGAGTTTTCTCCACTGATCATCACTTTTTTGTGTTTACTGGGATTAACAATTATTCTAGGCGCTCTGGCAATGCAGCAAAAAAAGGAAGGAGTTTTGTGGGATAGGTGATAGATGCTTTAGAGGAACGGAGACAGACTATGAGGGCAAAAATCCAGTAAGGAGTGAGATTTAGTTGCGTCTTTCAGTAATGTAACACCAGCACGAGAAAGAGGGCAAAGTGTTATCAGACTCTTTCAATTCTTTTGATGACAAACATCACAGATATGTTGTCGTATGTTTAGCCGATATTATACAGTGTATATCGTACAAACGTTCAAATTATTGTATGTCCCCATATTTACGATACGAGTTGGCAACCCTGGGCCAGATAAAGATCTAAAATATATATAAACTATACGCCGTGTTCGGAAATTCCCCCTTATAAACTTTTAGGACTGTTGAAGGGACGTTTCCGTGTTACAACATACTAGCCTCTAGTTCCCGAAGTCACGGGCTCAAACCCGGCGGAGGGCGATGGATTATTTTCGGGCGTAAAAATCCTTAGCATGGCTTCCTTCGGAAAAGAAGTAAAGCCGGTGATCTCATGTCTTAGATTTACGGTACGTAAAAGAACTTCAAGCCTGATAGAGGCCTCTAAGCAAAATTAGATCTTTCACGCCCAACATACAGGGTGAATCACCTAAAACTTGCACCGCAAATATTTCGGAAATGGAAAGTGCTATTGATGTACAGTTTTCACAGCATTGATTGGTAGTCAAGGGCTCGTACATTTAGTCTATAAACCGATTTTAATAATACTGAGAAAGTGTGTTTTTTGAGCAAACATACAATGTTTTAAATGGAGCAATGCCTAGTTACATCAACAAATAAAGGTAGGGTAAATTATAATGTCAGTGGCGTTTGTTGCAAGATTCTATGCAAGTGGTTTACGAGAAATCTTATTTTGAAACTTTTACGCTCCGACACTTGTACAACCTGTGGTAGCACAAACTAAAGAAAAACAAAAGGGAATTGCAATACTTCTGTGGATTCTTACAAGTAAAAAAAAAACATAGCCCATCAAAGGTTGTGTTCACTCGCAGGTTCAATACACATTTCCAGTCTGCTATGGAAAGATGCTGCAGACGTTATAGCATTTCAGTGAAAATTTCAGAGCATATGATCTGGTGTAGTTGGTACATCCTTGTAGACAGTGTCTTTCAGTCTTCCCCACAGAAAAAGTCTAAAGGGATCAGATCCGGTGAACGGGCCGGCCAAGGTACAGCTCCTCTTCGTCCAATCCAACTATTGGAGACAATCCGTTAAGACAAGCTGTAGTACTTCGTGCACTATGGGCTGGACAGCCATCATGTTGGTACCACAGGTTCCTCCTAGTCTGCAAAGGAACGTCTTCTAGCATCTGTGGCAGATGGTCTGTCAGGAGCATGCGATACTTGTGCGAGTTCATTGTTCCTTTTATTAGCAAAGGGTCTGTGAGCTGATGGTTATTCACTACCCCCACAACACGTTTAAACTCCATGGACGCTGACGTTCCACCTGGCGAAGCCAACGGGGATTGTCAACAGACCAATAGTGCATGTGTCTGCGGTTTACCTGGCCATGATTAGTAAATGTTGCCTCATCACTAAATAAGATACAAGATGAATCTGGAGTATCAAGTCTTAATGCCCATGTACAAAAGTTAACACGATTCTCAAAATCGTTTCCATGCAGCTCTTGATGGAGAGAGATGTGATAGGGATGGAGCCTATGTCGATGGAGAATGCGCAGTTCACTTGCCTGACTTATGCCACTTCCACGTGCGATTGTGCGGGAACTAATTTGCGGATCTACTGCAACGGCAGCCAAAACTTTAATTTCTGCCTCTTCTCCAGTCACCTGTTACGTTTTCTAGGTGTTACAGTACGACTTTCACGTAATTGGTTGAAGAGGTTGAAAAATAATTGCCGAGATGGTTGACGTCTATTGGGATACGTTTCCGCATACACCGTACAGGAACGAACTGCATTCTTCCTACACTCTCCATACACCATGAGCATGTCGGCTTTTTCTGCATTAGTAAACCCCATCTTCCACTCACGACGTACTGCTTGAAATGTCACAAACTAACTGACCAGAAACTCGCAATGCAATCAATGAACAGAAAACACAATGCAAACAAGCATAACAACATCGTACCTAGCAGCTAAGCAGATTGAATGGGACAAACAATTATTGTCGGGGTGGAAACTTTTCAAAATACGATTTCTCGTAAACACTTGCACTAGAATCCTGCAACAAAGACCATTGTAAAAAAATTTTATGTTTGCTCAAAAAATACACTTTCTCAGTATTATTAAAACCTGTTTATAGGCAAAATGTACGAGCCCCTAACTACTAATCAATGCTGTAAAAACTGCACATCAAGCACTTTCCATTTCCGAAATATTTGCGGTACAAGTTTTAGGTGATTCACTCTGTAGAATGGATCATAATAGTTAGTGTCCATAAATAAACTGCAATGTAATTTAATTTCAATATCCAATATAGGCTATCGCTTTGTGAAAATGTCTTATTTGAAAAGAACATTCTACATCAACATGAAGTTTTACAGGCACGATTATGAATATGGAATGAATAACGAATTCCCATTTGAGAAAATAAGTATTGAAAAATTTAAGGGAATAACAAGCAATATCTTGAAAATGGTTCACTCAACAACAAAAATGTATGACATAAATTGTGTATTTTAACGCGATCTACATTTTTTGTGTAGTAAAATTTTGTCTATCTCTTATGGTTTACCAGTTATGCAAAAGTCGTTCACAATGAAGAATACTTTTGGAGACATTCTCAGAAAATTAAAGATATACATTTTATTTGTCATAAAAATATCTTAAACATGATATTTTAATCAATATCGTTGGAGCCATTTTTGAGAAAATTAAAATTTTCGAAAAATGTTCCATGTAAAGGGTAATCTGCGGTGGGGGAGTTTCTTGGAAACCTTCGTGTCGCATCTCTGGAAGATACTGAACCTAAATACCAAGTTTGGTGTTTATCCGACTGTTCGTTTCTGAGTTATGCTGTTCACAGACAGACACACACACGAACATGTTTCCAAAAATGCTTTGGGTGGAATACAATACTTCCCCTACATACTATACGTAGTAGAGAAAGTAATAAAAAATGTAGACTCCTTTAAAACGCACAACTTCAATTGGTTTTGCGGTATAAGCCATTTCCGAGATATCCATCAGTAATGGTTCGCATTGTTTCATTCTTTTAAAGCCCTGTTTAACATTCAATTGTTTCTCGCGATTGCATGGAAACAGTATGGAGTTTAAGGCCAGCATATAGCGTCCAGTTCTTAAACATTTGACTATCGCTGTTCTGTTTGTGTGTATAATGAAATGTGTTATTAGCTATTTCTGTAAAGGTTTATCTCGATTTAAATGAAACAGAAAAATATGCTTTCGTAAGAGTAATTTGTATACTTAGTAAGAAGCGATAGACGATAGGGACGTCACGTGAATGTAACACATCAGAGTTTTGGGGCCAATAATAAAATACGTGTTTTAACAGTTCATACCTTCCGTTGCGTGTTTTTTCCGGTTTCGAATTTGACCAAATAAGGTTACGACTGTCTGTCTGCTTTGTAAGTCTGAATCTGTATAAGAGCTCATGGTCATTCCACATATGGAAATGATGAGGTATTTAGAAAAATTCCGGGTCCCCGAGGTCTTTCAGTTGTCTAAATATCGTCCTCATCATCGCTCAGGAATTCTTCAAATAACTCCCCAATATCCACATGTGCAGCTGAGACCGCCATTTTACAACATAGTATTAAACTGCAGTTAAACGGAGGGGAGTTCCAGTTAAGTTAAACTGAAGATAAGTTTATAATATACAGTCAAACTAAATACTGTGAATTAAACCTGTAGAACCAGAAGCTATATTTTTTATGAAGACTAAAGCGATAAAGATGCTTATCGTACGCAAATGCCCTGTCAACGCATGTACCTCTGCTAGAAAAGCACTTCCTCGGCGACTGATCCTGAAGCACGCGTGCTGGCCGCCATATTGGAGCTGTTGATGAATCAGAATTTGCAGGATGCTGCTATCCGGGACAATGACTGGTGGTCCTCAGTCCGGACGGGGACGTGTAGAGCGACCGCATTCCAGAGGCCACTGACCTTGAATATCCCCCCTCCCGTCGCGCATTCCGGCCAATATTAGGTCGGCGGCACAGGATGGACCGAGATACTAGGTCCCTCAGGAAATTGCAAGGTGTGCTATACCAGAGATCCCAACCCCATGGGATAAGACAGGCGTTAGGAATAGAATTTGGGTCAGAGCACTTAACAGCCGATAGGCATTTTCTGATAAAGCATGGGGAAATTTTTCGGGGCGTACGCGAATGGGGGGGAGGAGACTCAAGGGGCTCAAGGCCCCCTCCCACACATACCCTAAATCATAACATAAATGCACTGCAGTGTTAGTTTTGTTTTCTGCATCTCTTATACTTCCTGATTTAGTATGCCATATTGTACTTGTTAATAAAGAGGTAAACAAAAACACTATATACATTAAAGCAGTAGTGAATATTGGGAGGAAAATGAAGTTTAATCTGTTATTTTGAAGTATTATTCCATACCTTGTTCAGCAACATTGATTAAACGGCTCTCTCCGCTTATTTTAGCATCCACACTCGTTTAGTCAGTCCTGTAGTTGAAGAGAATTGAATGTGGAATTTCTGAGTCTAGTCTAGTGCTAAACGCACCTGATTAGGTAGTAGCCTTGCTTAGGGGGGTTAAATCTCTATGTACTCCTATTTGTCTTTTGTTGTTGGTCATGCTGACCTGCCAAATTCTTTATTTAGTGAATATACCTTGTTCAGCGATCTATTGGTATCTCCTTTCCATAAAAGTGATGGAATTAAGATGTACTTGACTTCGTGTGCACTCTCTGCGTACGCCCCTACAGAAGGTCCGTTTTCCAAGAAAACTCTCCCGTAATAACATTGAGTTGTGACAGCGGAATGGACAGAAGTACGAGAATCCGAGGCTGATCCAAGAAATTGGATTCCGACATGGGCCGTTCATTAAAAACTGCGACTAATGTTTGCTCCTCCAGCTGTTTATTCATCTATGTCAACCTTAACTGATAGTTTTCAACGACTTCGATGCTCTTATCACGTTTTTGCAAACACATGCCGCAGGACATTCTTTGTGTGTTCTTCATAATCGCCTCAGGAATTGATTGTGACTATGGCCGTGTGAAGAAGAGGAAAAGGATAGGACAAAGGGGAAAACCTTGGATTTGGGTTGACAGCACCAGTACTACCATTCTTAACAGCTTTACCCTGTAGTCAACAGCTGTTGTACCCATCTGGATACAGTTTTGGTTCACATGCGGATGATGCAGAATTATGAAAGCTGTTTCACACTGGTGTCATTTTGTTATCCACCGATCTACACAAACAGTTATGTTGCAGAAGCCCTCGTTCTGTAAATATTTAACTTTTTTCTGTCTTCTCTGTCCTCTTTAAATCTCGAAAGGAATGAGCCATGGGCATTCTTTTTGAAAGTTGCTGAAGATATATGCTCCAAAATAAGATTCTGTTGTTGCAAAATGCTGATTTCAGGTCACCTTCATTTTTGTCAACGAGATATTAACCGCAATCAATGGAATTAGTTGTATTAACGTTCAAAATAAAGTAATGCTTGCGAAAGGTCTCTCTTTTCAAACAGGGCAATTTCAGAAATATATTTGGAAAGTTGGAATCATCCCGGCTATGGCATAGGATTTTTCAGCCTGATTCAACCATGTCAACCTTGCCTACACACGGCATGTATGAAAGAACAATTATTATCAACTCAGTATTTGTTGTACAGCGCTAGTACTTGGGTGTTTTCGTAAAATCAGTGGAAAAACTCGCATGCCGATGTCCGCAGTTTGGTTAGCACCGGCCCAGAGCTCGTCAGCGAAGAACCCCGAAAGAAAGGAAAACAAAAGCAGTGAGGTTGGTGCCGAGGGTCCGGCGCCTTCCTGTAGCCGGGGATCGGATGACTGCAGCATTCTCTTCTGGGGAGAAAGAGAAAAACACAAAACCTGATCTGAGCGCTCATATCAAGGTCGCTACCCTTTTTGGATAGAAGGGCGCCGCGTTGCGAACTCCATACGTTGTGTGTCACATCGTCGAGGAGGTCCGGGTTGTCGCATCGATCATCACACAAATGAAATAAACAGATATCGCCATTGCTTATGACCTAATAAAGACTACATCCCAGTTTACCGTGAAAAATGTACACATTAGGATATCCAAGAGCCGGTTTCACCAACCGATCTTAAAAATGCTGTTAGCACCTTGTTTGCTAACATAGCGTTGTTAAAACTCTTGCATTTTGTCAAGCTTTTACAATGACTATTTAGCTAACATCTTGTTAACGTCAAAGGCAACTGTGAACAAGTTTTTCATAAAGTAGTAATTAAACTACACGACCTCTGAACGCGTTTCGATGCACCTTTGTTTACGCATAGCAGCGCTCTCTTTCAACTAGTTACTTCTAGAGGAATTATCGAGCGAAAAAAAATCGTTATATTCACGTTACTTTCTCTACCCTCTATTGCTTATTAACGGGTATATAAATTATTCATACCAAAGTTTATTTTCCTATTTACGTAATTTTAAACGAGATAAATCCTTCATGAAATAGCTCCATTACACATTTAGTTATAGATACAAAGCCATAATCAAATGTTTTAGAATTGGACGCTATACGCTCGCCTTAAAACACACTTTCCATGACATTGCGAGAAACAACTGGATATCGAAAGAACTTGAAAAGAATGACGAAGTATTGAACAATTCAAACCATTAATAACAGATAGCTTGGATATGGCTGAATGCACAAAAGTTTAGAGCTTTAAATAGCTCTACAATTATTGTGTAGTACGTTTTCGTCTATCGCTTAACGTGTATCAGTTACACAAGATTATACAAAATTCCTTTCGAATGAAGGGGACTTCACAGGCTATTTTGGAAAATTCAAAATATACCTTTTATTTGTCTTGTAAATATCTTTAATATGTGGTATTTTAATCAAAGTATATAGAGGCACTTTTTATGTAAAGGGTAGTTGGGATGGAGGGATTTTCTTAAAAATCTTTGTGTTGTATTTTTGGAAGGCACTGGACTTCAGAGGACAGTCCCAGAAGTACTCGACCTGACGAACATATAGCGGTGATGTTTCAAACAAATGACTATGGTAGAAAGTACCACCCTTATAAAGCTTAAGTTTAAATTTTGACGATGCTACGTTGTTTAGTACTTGCTTCGCAGGCATTAATATTGAACACTCTCAGCAAATTTGTAAACATGGATAAAACTGGCCATCGTTATGTGATACAATACTTTCATTTGAAAGGTCTTAGTCCGACTAATATTAAAACTGAGCTAGATTCTACTCTGGGGGTGTCTGCTCCTTGGTTTACAACAGTAAAATATTGGGTGGCAGAATTAAAGCGAGGCTGTACGAGCTGCCAAGACGAATCTCGCAGTAGTCGACCAAATGAGGTGACCATGCCAGAAATTGTGAGGAAAATCCACAAAATGGTATTGGATGACCGTCGACTGAAAGTGCGCGGGCTAGCAGACATCGCAGGCATTTCAAAAAGTGCTGTACATTGCATACTAACTGAAAATTTGACATGAGAAAGCTGTGCGCAAGAGGGTGCCTTGTTTACTCACAATGGAACAAAAGCAGCGTCGTGGCGATGTTTCGCTGCAATAAAGCCGCGTTTTTGCGTCGATTCATAACCATGGATGAAACATGGGTCCATCACTTCACACCTGAGACGAAGGAACAGTCAAAACAGTGGACTGAACAGGGAGAATCGGCTCCAAAGAAGGCGAAGACAGTTCCATCTGCAGGCAAAGTCATGTCATCAGGTTTTTTGGAATGCACGTGGGGTAATTCATTGATTATCTTCAAAAAGGAAAAGCAATCAATGGGGAGTATTATGCAAACTTATTGCAGCGTTTGAATGATGAAATCAAGCAAAAACGTCCGCATTTAGCGACAAAGAAAGTTTTGTTTCATCAAGACAATGCACCAGTTCACACATCCATTATCGCCATGGCTAAAATCAATGAGTTAAAGTTCAAATTGCTTCTTCATGCACCCTATTCGCCAGACTTAGCCCCCTCTGATTATTTTCTGTTTCCAAAGTTGAAGAAATGGCTTTGTGGTAAAAGATTTGCCAATAGTGAAGAGGTGGAGTTTGTAGTTGATGGCTATTTTGCAGAACTCGGAGGTTCTCACTATAAACAGGATATCGAAGCTATTGAACATCGCTGGGAAAAGTGTATCGAGCTGAAAGGAGACTATGTATAGAAATAAAGATGTTTTCTTTGTTAGGTCGGGTACTTCTGGGACAGCCCTCGTACTTTGCGCCAGATTCATGAGCCTTACTTGAGGGACACTCATATGTACTTAACTCACTCAAGGATGAGTGACGACTCTTCCTCACTTTGGCATTCAGAGAAATTAACTTGAGTGAGGTTGACATTAGTATGACTTTTAATGATCACACACTCCAAGACTATTAAATAACCCCTGGTAGATTTAACAAGCGTTTACTCTGAACGTTAGAGAGGGCTGTGAATTGTGCTGTTATGGATTTCTTCGCTGTATTGTGTCTTCCACGTGGACTGTGTTGTTTTTGGTGTTTCTTGTCGTGGGATTAAATGTCAGATGATTATTTCTCCATGTGCTTGAGACATCTCGCAAAGGACATCCATATTAAAGAAAATAATATGTCTCAGTATGTCAACGTTTCCAAACAGAAATCTTAACTGGCTAAAGAATTATATTTACTGGAAGCTGACACCAATATAAGTTTTGAGGTAAACGTTTGCAGAAATGGTTTCATTTACACATTTCGTTGTAGATACAAGGAAAATAGAAGAAACCGAATCGATTATCAGATGTTTAAAAGCGGGTCGTTATATACTAGCTTTTAAATTTCATACTTTTGCCATGATATCGTGAAAAACAACAGAACAGCGACATCACTTTAACAAAAAATCTGATGTGTTACACTCACATGAAGAGCTGGTTGCTATGTGGCTTATTCCATTCTCTTTACATTACCAGGACAAAAAAATGAATAACGAATTTCCATTTGAGAAAAAGTATAAGCATTGGAAAATGTAAGGGAATAACAAGCAATGTCTCGAAAATGGTTCACTCAAAAAAAATGTATATGACATAAATTGTGTATTTTAACGCGATCTACATTTTTTGTGTAGTAAAATTTTGTCTATCTCTTATGGTTTACCAGTTATGCAAAAGTCGTTCACAATGAAGAATACTTTTGGAGACATTCCCAGAAAATTGGAGATATACATTTCATTTGTCATGAAAATATCTTAAACATATGACATTTTAATAAAAATCGTTAGAGCCATTTTTGAGAAAATTAAAATTTTCGAAAAATGTTACTTGTAAAGGGTAATCTGGGGTGGAGGGATTTTCTTGAAAACCTTCGTGTCGCATCTCTGGAAGATACTGAACCTAAATACCAAGTTTGGTGTTTATCCGACTGTTCGTTTCTGAGTTATGCTGTTCACAGACACACACACGGACATGTTTCCAAAAACGCTTTTTTTTTGGATTCAGGAGGCCTCAAAATATGTATTTTCGGTGAAATTTCGGTATCGAATTACTATAGGTAGTAGAGAAAGTAAAAAGTAAGGAATATAAAGGTTTAAACCAATAACGTATATTTCGGAAATGGCTAATGCCACAAAAAAGTTATTTGAAATAGATTGTTTTAAATACATTACTTCTTTTTGTTATTGCTTTTTGTCTATCTGTTATGGTTACCGAGCGAGACTCGCATTCGAGAGTTCCAGGGTTCGATTCCTGGCGCCGGCCACTCTGCCCGTGGATTTTTCGTGGTTTTCACTGTTTGGCAAGACGAATGCTGGATTGGTTTCTCTTCTACCACAAATTTTCTTTCCCTCATTTGCTATCATTTCGCTTCCTCTTTCGTGTTTTAGTTTAACTTTGGGGCTTGCTCGTTTCAAAGTTCTTCTCGGCCGTGCCAGATGGCAGCCTTCTGTAAGCAGTCCGCGGTGTAATCGGGTCACCCGTTTGGAATCGTTAAGTACCTCTGTTGGTGTCTGTCGGCTTATAGCTTCCTGCTGTTCTTCACCTCTTCCCTTCCTCCTGTGTGTGTTAAGCACAAAAGCTCTGCGTTGGGTCGAGATGCGACGTGCCATAGTCATCTGGTATGGTTATACAACATTCTTTCTAATGAAGAGACTTCATGGGCTATTTACGGAAAGTCCAAGGCATACATTTTATTTGTCATGTAAATACCTTAAATATATGATATTTTAAATAAAAATCGTTGTAACCATTTTTGAGAAAATCGAATTCAAATCAATAACATCGGTTAACTCGAAAATAGCCAATGTCACAACAGAGTTATTTTAAATAAACTGTGTGCTTTAAGATTGTTCATAATGTCTTCAAGTTCATTGCACAGAGGCCTCTTCTTCAGAGTTATCCAGTCAAATACTTAAAAGTAAGGAACTCGAATAACCATGATCATTAAGAGGTGAACGTCACTGTAGTCGAGGATGGGGAGGGCCCACGTAAAATAATCGGTGTGATGGCACGAGTGCATGACGACTGGGTTAATTTTGAATGCAGTTACATGGATTTTGCTTGTTCTAAAAACAACACTAGAGTATTTAAATAAATAATGCATTTATGATGTAAAGTGACTACAAATACTTAAGTTCTTGTTAAAGGCCAGTATTAACACAATTAAAACTTTATTTAAAAATAGTCATTTTGCATTGGACGTCTAAAGACGTTCCATGTCGTGAAAGAAGTTAAGAAAATCTACGTTACCCGGCCCTCTACAAGCAGTAATCGACCAGAACGTGAAGTAATCGTCGCATTCTGTAATCAGTGATTTTTAATGGGCTCATTGTTTCATGTCTTTAGCAGTATGCCAGCAAAATAACACTTCTGAACCTAATTTCCGGTCTTTTCACGCCCAATATAGAATGGGACGCTAAGAACCATAGTAGTTAAAGAACGTCCATAAATAAAACTCAGTTTAATTTAATTTGGCAAAATAACACAGAATGGGTTCCTTAAGAACCGGGTTAAGTTTATATGAACTAGCTCTTCGAGCTTCCAAATCGTAGTCACGGTGTAAAATTTATTTTGAAATCGATTAAAGCTCTACTGATTTTTTGCCAAGATTCTGGAATATTGTGCAACAATAGCCCGGTATAAATTACATTTTAACGCGAGTCCATGCAGTTTCGTTAGAACAGCTTGACCAATTAAGTCGTCCTCCGTGGTGTAGTGGTTACCATGCTAACCCTTAGTTCCCGAGGTCGCGGTTTCAAACTCGGCTGAGGGCAAAGGATTTTTTCGGGCGTAAAAGTCCTTAGCATGTCTTCCTTCGGAAGGGAAGTAAAGCTGGTGGTCCCGTATCGTAGATTTACGGCACGTAGAAGAGCCTCAAGCCTGATAAAGAGGCCTCTGAGTAAAATTCCCGGTCTTTCACGACCAATATAGAATGGGACCCTAAGGACCTCAGCAGTTGAAGAACGTCCATAAATAAAACTCGATTGCTTTGACAAGTAGATGAGCAACGTTGATCCTCACTTTCATTTTCCTCTCTAAATGAAATGAGTCTCAACAGTGAAGAAGATATATTTACGTTATTTGCACCACGCTTTGGAGCCAAATTTGTAGTAGTTGCAACCGCACGTAAGGTAAAAAGTTTCCGGTGGCCTTTGCCCCAAGTTTAAAAATATTAACTTTGTAATTTTGACTGTTGCTTTAAATATTATATATTTATGTTTGCCTCGGCTGCGTCAGTCTTTATTTTTAGAGACATGAATGTCTTAGCAGGGAGTGGTGCGGCTGAAGAATGTAGGCTTACACAGATATAATTTTACTTCACTCCTTTTATTAATGCTTGACACGATTTAAATAACACTTTACTTGTATACAGAGCTCTGAAATCTTTTATTAATTACTTGCACTTTTTAACACGTAAACTATTTTCGTCTCACACGAATACGTATTAAACTTCTCGAGGACGCGTCTCGCATCCGGTTAGGAACGCTGACTACAAGCAACTGACTTCTGAATATGTAAATTTTGCTCCATTTTACTTTCTGATTGGCTAATCCTAGTCCAATAGAATACCTTCATTAAACTAAAGCTTTTTCTGGTTGTTAATTGGCTATTTTATAAACTGTCACAAAAATTACATTATTTTTCCAAGAATTACAAGTAGCATCATTAAACTTTCAAATTCATTATTGCCTCAAAGTTACCTCATTGTTAGCAACTTTTAACCTATTATTCTCACAGCTTCTACAATATTAAATTAGTAATACATTCACATAACATTATTAAACATGTATACAATAATATAAACATATACAATGAGTGTAATATGCACTTTTTTATATGTTGTTACATACACATATTGCTTTAAGGCGGGCTGTTACTGAATTTATATATTATATAATTAGACTGAAATCATTTAAGTGTTAAAAATACTGCCTCAACAGGCTCAACGTAGAGTGGATAACTGTCGTATTCCCATGTATGATAGATTCATCAGGACAATTGTTACATGTAATGAAAAATATGTCTATTACCGCAACCCTGACGCCCCGAAACAGTGGCTCAGTCCCCGTCAACCTGCCAAAGTCATCGTTAAAAAAAAGTCACTTTGGCCCCAAAGTAATGTGTGTCTGGTGGAATTTTGAAGGAGTGATTCAGTAGGAGTATGTTCCAAACAGGCGTGCATTGAGGCAATGTTTTATATCATAACATGCTGTGAATGCCAGAGTGATTGTAGTGAAAATTAATATTATTGTATGTACATGATTTTAGATGTTTGTTAGCCATAAGTATTGTTAGGAAATAAGTTTACACGGCCTAACTGAAACTGACAATAGAAGTGGGTAACAATAAACCGAGGGGGTGAGTTGTGTATCACTAAGAAGAGATAAACAAATGACGTCAAGGTAGCGTGCCTTTTTTAGAAATGGAGGGAATATCTTCCCTAGAGCATATATGTTAGTAGTAGTGATTGGCTGACAAAACATACGCTAAAGTGGGCGCGATTTGGTAACCAATAGCAGCTCTATTATAATGTTACGGCAATTCGAGGTTAAGGAGTATATATTCTCGAGCCATAAGCAAGTGTCACACAGTTCTTAAGAATCTCTCATGAGCTGCACGTCGCAGAGTTAGTTACAAAAATGTAAAGTACGCGAAGTAATTGGTGCGCGGCAACTAAAACGACTGTAGTTACATTCGGAAATATCACAGTTTCAGTCAGGCGTGTATAAAGATTAAACATGTCAATTATTAATTAAGTGTGACGGCAATAAAAGTCTAGATTCAATTTTTACTTTCTCTACTACGTATAGTAAGTAGGGGAAGTATTGCATTCCACCCAAAAATTCGATACCGAGATTTCACTGGAAATACATGTTTTGAGACCTCCTGAATCCAAAAAAAGCATTTTTGGAAACATGTCCGTGTGTGTGTCTGTGTGTGTGTGTGTGTCTGTGAACAGCATAACTCAAAAACGAACAATCGGATAAACACCAAACTTGGTATTTAGGTTCAGTATCTTCCAGAGATGCGACACGAAGGTTTTCAAGAAAATCCCCCCATCCCAGACTACCCTTTACATGGAACATTTTTCGAAAATTTTAATTTTCTCAAAAATGGCTCTAACGATTTTGATGAAAATATCATATGTTTAAGATAATGTCATGAGAAATGAAATGTATATCTCGAATTTGCTGGGAATGTCTCCAAAAGTATTCTTCATTGTGAACGACTTTTGCATAACTGGTAAACCGTAAGAGATAGACAGAATTTTACTACACCAAAAATGTAGATCGCGTTAAAATACACAACTTATGTCATATACATTTCTTTTGTTGAGTGAACAGTTTTCGAGATATTGCTTGTTATTTCCTTAAATATTTCAATACTTATACTTTTTCTCAAATTCGTTATTCATTTTTTTTTTATGTCCTGGACATGCAAAGAGAATGAAATGCGCCACATAGCAACCAGCGTTAAAATATTTGACTATCACTTATAACCTACCATATTCCCCTTGCATCTACAAGAAAATTACCAATAAGATTGACATCTCGATATCTCGATTAACATGAAGCATATGGAGAATAGGCGTTAGTAAAAATAGATTGTACAAGAGTAGAGAAAGTCATGTGAGTGTAACACATCATATTTTTTTTATCAGTGTTATCTTTTAGTAACAACTCCTGTCCGTTTACACGCCCTGCTTAGAGATGCTTACTCGACTGAGTTATAATAGCTAGCCGGAGGACAAAGAACACAAATTAAAAAAATAATAAAACAATAAGCGCCCAACAAATAAAATAACACAAGATATTGAGAACTGCGACAAAGTCAATGTGGATTTTTATTCTCAACGACCGGAACGAGTTGATGAAATTTTGAGACGGAGATACCCAGTATTAGTTAACCGAAATAATTTCTCTTGAACAGGACAATACTTCACGGACAACCACGAAAAGAATTCAGAAACTGGAAGGAGTTGAACTGTTACCACACCCAGCATACCCTGATCTTGCGTCTTCGGATTACTATCTGTTTCGATCCATGGACTATTTCTTGCGTGGAAGAAATTTCGAAACCATTGATGCTGTGGAAGCGATTCTCGCCAAATTCTTCGCATCAAAAACCAGAGACTGGTACCGTCGCGTGATAATATACCTCACTTAAAGATGGCTAAAGACCATAGAATCTGATGGTTTCTACTTTGAAGAGTAGTTTAATTTCTTGTCAGAAAACGTTCCAAATAAAGTCTTTCTTAAAAACCGATATTATTTATGAGACACCATCTATAGCATAAAAGAAAAGGTTATGGCAACCGATCCACAACTGCTACGAGGAACCAAATACGGATGAAAGTGTTAAATGAATGAAATTGGTAAAATAGCATTTACTCGGCCAAACACAAGAACGTATTTTATTGTACGCATATGGAAAATGAAATCATTTACTCAAACGCAAGCATAATATAGTTAACAATGATCATTACTGCCTCTTACGTTTTAAGCACACAAATATTGTATTGTGTTGAAGGGCACACCGTACGTTGTTTTGCCTTCTCAGTGCTTACACCTCCGTTCTTCACAGTGTTTACCGCCATCTCCAAAGCGTCCTTGCTGTAGTTTTTCGACATCTACTGAAGAGAATACGTTTATTATTTTTGTTTTATTGCAGTTTTGATAATTATGTGTGTTAACGTCTTAATATAACAATAATTGCTCAATATAAATGGTTAAATATTCAAAATGTCGCAATGTTTAAGGGAGGGACTGTATTGTATTTACAAAATAGTAATAATACATCAAACTTATTAATATAACAGAAGAATATAGATCTTTAATTTTAATCGAAAAAATAAGTTTAAACCTCACGTGCCCGATCTGGAGTCCCGCTCTCGAGTTACCTGTGACAAGGATAAAACGTGCACAGATTCGTATATTCTGTTGTTTGCCTGATACGTCCCACATTTTCTTTTATTGTTATTACTTTCTCTACTACGTATAGTAAGTAGGGGAAGTATTGCATTCCACCCAAAAATTCGATACCGAGATTTCACCGGAAATACATGTTTTGAGACCTCCTGAATCCAAAAAAAGCATTTTTGGAAACATGTCCGTGTGTGTGTCTGTGTGTGTGTCTGTGAACAGCATAACTCAGAAACGAACAGTCGGATAAACACCAAACTTGCTATTTAGGTTCGGTATCTTTCAGAGATGCGACACGAAGGTTTTCAAGAAAATCCCCCCACCCCAGATTACCCTTTACATGGAACATTTTTCGAAAATTTTAATTTTCTCAAAAATGGCTCTAACAATTTTGATTAAAATATCATATGTTTAAGATATTTTCATGACAAATGAAATGTATATCTCGAATTTTCTGGGAATGTCTCCAAAAGTATTCTTCATTGTGAACGACTTTTTCATAACTGGTAAATCATAAGAGACAATATTTTACTACACAAAAAATGTAGATCTCGTTAAAATACACAATTTATGTCATATACATTTTTTTTGAGTGAGATATTGCTTGTTATTCCCTTAAATTTTCCAATTTATACTTTTTCTCAAATTCGTTATTCATGTTTTTTTCCTGGTAATGCAAAGAGAATGGAATACTCCACATAGCAACCAGCTCTTAAAAGATTTTACTGTCGCTTAAAGCCTACCATATTCCCCTTGCACCTACAAGAAAATTAGCAATAAGATTAAACATCTCGATATCTCGAAGCATATGGAGAATAAGCGTTTGTAAAAATAGTTTGTACAAGAGTAGAGAAATTCATGTGAGTGTAACACATAAGATTTTTTTGTTTTATTACAGTTTTGATCATTATTTGTGTTATCGTCTTAATATAACAATTGCTTGATATAAATGGTTAATTATTCAAAATGTCGCAAAGTTTGTACCTTTGGAAATTACCTTATATACCTTACGTTGCTAAGGAACATAAGATGAAAACGTTCTAGCAGCGTTGTTATGATTTATTCCCTTTGAAAAATAATGCATTAGATTCTAACGCCGTAAATTTTAAATTATCACTTGTATATTTCGAATAACAACGTTCAAAGAAAAAATTCCGGTATGTTGCTTTCGCATGAATTTCTCTATTCACTCGTCTATGAACTATCCTTCTATCTGCTTATTTTTAATCGTGATAAACTTTCATTACACATTTCGTTGTAAGTAGTACATACCATTACTGGGACGATACTAATTTATGAGCATCGATATTCGATACTCACTTTATATAAAACTGTAAAGACGATAGCTTGTTCACTGAATAATGTTCTTATTAGCATTTTTGTGTGTATAAACGCATGTAAACAATTTTGTATTGTATGCTAATTCCAAAATTGTTCCTGTTTGACGTTCTCCAGTTGGTAGCAATTTTTAATGTCGATAATGACACAGGTTATACAGGGTGGACCATTTAAGTTGAGACTGTACAGTATCTCCAAAACTAAGCGTTGTAGAAAGAAATGTCTTGAATAAAAGTTGCCTAACATTATGTGGGAAAGTAAATGACATTAGTCATGTTTTATTTGGAGGACGTTGTGGTGTAGGTCCCCATTTAAAAAAAAAAAATTGAATTGACTTTAAAGGGCCATCATAACGTCCTCCAAACAAAACGCGACTAATAGCATTTACTTTCCCCCTCAATATCAATCAACTTTTGTTAAAGGCATTTCTTTCTACAACGCTTAGTTTTGGAGATATTGTTCAGTCTCAAATTAAATGGTACACCCTGTATATTCCCTACTGTTAGTCAAGGCTAATAACACTAGTCTGCATGATATCGGATGACTGAAAACTAATAAGTGATTCTGGCTCACTTTGTTATGCTGATTTCAGAACTGCTTTTAGTTTTTTTTTTGTATCACGTACAGTTTTTTCACAATTTCACTTCAAAAATATAGAGATATAAAGATATTGCTTCCGCCACTACAGATAAAATTGGGCTTATGAAGCAATTTGTAAGGGTTCTACCACAGGATGGATGGACCCTTTCCAAGAAATTTCCCTTCATTACACAAGACAAATAAAGGCTGGAATTTTTGTTGGTCCTCAAATAAAGAACTTGATGAAGGATGAAGATTTTGAGAAGACAATGAACAAGAGAGAAATAGAAGCATTGACCGCCTTCCGATCGGTTACTGAAAACTTCTTAGGCAATAACAAAGATCCTAATTACAAGGCCATTGTCGAAACAATGTCGGAAAATTTCAAGAAGATGGGTTGTAACATGAGTGTAAAGGTGCATTTTCTGCATTCACATATCGACTACTTTCCAGAAAATTCGGGACATTATAGTGAAGAGCAGGGTGAACGTTTTCACCAAGATATTAAGGAAATGGAGAGGAGATACCAGAGGAGATGCAATGAAACTATGATGGCCGACTACTGTTGGATGTTGAGGAGGGACAGTCATCTTCAAGGATCTGCAAGGACGTCAAAGAAGGAAAAGTTTGAAAAAAATTAAATGAAACACTTTGGCTTCTTGTTTTGTTAAAATGTAGTCATGAAATAAATTAGGGGTGTTCTTGAGAGTATTCTTAAAATGTTTTTTGAATAAGAACTTATCTTGTGTGAAATATTTGAATACTTTTCTACCCTCATTAGTAAAATTGTCAAAACATTACTTCTTATTTTGTGTAAAAACCTGACGTGATAGGAAAGAACGGAAGTTAATTCTGGAATCAGCATAAAGATTTGATTCAAGAACACCTGCTTTTAAGAAATCATCTGACAGAAAGTTTGAAAAATGCAGACCAGTGTAAATAATAATAATAATAATAATAATAATAATAATAATAATAATAATAATAATAATTTCTTTGCTTACCTTTTTATGTACACCTTCTCAAGACAGTACTCGTCTCCGCTTTAAGACATTCTAGCAGCCATATTAATGGAGGGAATTTTTTTTTACACAAAGATCAAATGGTAATACAGTTTATGTGTTTACGCGGTTTTTCAAATCGTTCATTTTTTCAGTTTTATACATTTTTGAAAAAATGCCAAAATTGCAGCTCTTTTGTGCGTAGTGTAATCTTACATGCATTGAGTAGAGCATTTTGTGTGTGTGTGTGTGTGTGTGTGTGTGTGTGTGTGTATTACTTGAATAAAATGTCGAAATACGAAATGTTCAACGTTTTTGCCTTAAATCCTCATTTTCGGCTCACTCTTTTACACCTTCACGAATTTCTCTATCAATTTAAGTCGCATGAAAGTGTGTGGATTTATGGACAAAGAAATACTATCAGAATATCACCAGGTTATAGTGACTTAATCCCATAATGGTGGAAAAATGCTGAAGTTGCACTTTAGTAACCTCTCATATGAGGGCCGTCCCAAAAGTACCCGACCTAACAAAGAAAACACCTTCGTCTCAGGTGTGAACTGATGGACCCATGTTTCATCCATTGTAGTGAAAGGACGCAAAAACTCGGATTTATTGCAGCAAAACATCGCCAAACACTCGACTGAAACATCCTCACGACGCTACGTTTATTCCATTGTGAGTAAACGCGGCACCCATCTTGAGCACAACTTTCTCATGTCTAAATTTTCAGTCAGTATGCGATGTACAGCACTTTCTGAAATGCCTACGATGTCTGCTAGCTCGCGCACTTTCAGTCGACGGTCATCCAATACCATTTTGTGGATTTTCTCCACAATTTCTGGCGCGGTCACCTCATTTGGTCGACCACTGCGATGTTCGTCTTGGCAACTCGTACGGCCTCGTTTAAACTCTGTCACACAATATTTTACTGTTGTAAACGAAGGAGCAGACTCCCCAGAGTAGAATCTAGTTCAGCTTTAATATTAGTTGGACTAGGCCTTTCAAATGAAGGTATTGTATCACATAACGATGGCCGGTTTTATTCATGTTTACAAATTCGCTGAGTGTGTCACGCTGGCAGAGGGCGGGACTAGATTTTTTCAGTACCAACATAAACAACTAAATTCCATCATGGGCCACGGTTTTTGCACGTCAGTATAATAGAAGTTTCTCCTGTTATATTTTAAAGTTGATGACAGTTTTAGTAATAGTTCCATGTTGGGATTTTAGCACAGTTGCTTGATGCAAATTTAAATATTCCAGTTTTCAGTACTGTGCCAGTGGTTCAGATCACAAATAGATAAGTGGAATATTGAGTCAACTTTCCACGTTGCTTTAATTTCGTCTCCCCGCTTCAAGTATGGTTACTTTCTCCACACGCGTTGTCTAAGGCTGGAGTTCACTGACAGGGTAGTTGTATTCCCGCCCCCCCTTCTTTTCCCTGTTTTCTTTAGCGGCTGCTTGTGTGTGATTACCAAAGTTCTTCAGTCGCATTTCCTAATACTTTATTAGGTGCTTTCACTTTCTGGATCAGCCACAAAGGGGTGCATTTCATTCATCCCAGTTGGAGGAGGCCTGTCACTTCGTCGGTTTCGTACTCATTCAATAACTTTTTACTTTCTTTACTACGTATAGTAAGTAGGGGAAGTATTGTATTCCACCCAAAAATTTGATACCAAGATTTCACCGGAAATACATGTTTTGAGACCCCCTTAATCCAAAAAAAGAATTTTTGGAAACATGTCCGTGTGTGTATGTGTGTCTGTGAACAGCATAACTCAGAACCGAACAGTCGGATAAACACCAAACTTGGTATTTAGGTTCATTATCTTCCAGAGATGCGACACGAAGGTTTTCAAGAAAATCCCCCCACCCCAAATTAACCTTTACATGGAACATTTTTCGAAAATTTTAATTTTCTCAAAAATGGCTCTAATGATTTTGATTAAAATATCATATGTTTAAGATATTTTCATGACAAATAAAATGTATATCTCGAATTTTCTGGGAATGTCCCCAAAAGCATTCTTCATTGTGAACGACTTTTGCATAATTGGTAAACCGTAAGAGATAGACAAAATTTTACTACACAATAAATGTAGATCGCGTTAAAATACACAATTTATGTCATATACATTTTTTTGTTGAGTGAACCATTTTCGAGATATTGCTTGTTATTCCCTTATATTTTCCAATACTTGTACTTTTTCTCAAATTCGTTATTCATTTTTTTTGTCCTGGTAATGCAAAGAGAATGAAATACTCCGCATAGCAACCAGCTCTTAAAATATTTGACTATCGCTTAAAGCCTACCAATTCCCCTTGCATCTACAAGAAAATTTCACAGTATGAAATGATAGAACTATTCGGCAGTAAACAATAAAGAGTGATAAAACGTGCGAAGAAGTGGAGGAATACCTACTTCCTGGATTTTGATAAGTATCTGGACCATTCCGTCTGGATTTAGGAAGCGGATACAACAATAACAGCTGGTACCCGTAACAAGGTCGCCATAATACATACAACCGGTCGAATGGTAAAGCAGACAGCGGGGCTCCGAAAGGATAGCTGCTGTAGGGTTACCAACCGCCGCTGCTTCAGTCAGCTAATTAGATGTATCATTTGGCAGGTTCTAAAAACTGTTAGTTTTGTCTCGTCAATGACCACATTTCATTTATCTGCTTTGTCAAATGAGCTGTTGGTCGCAGGAATATTTATCTTTCTTTGACGTATATGTTTTTACTTTCTCTACTACGTATAGTAAGTAGGCGAAGTATTGCATTCTACCCAAAAATTCGAAAGAGCACTGCAACAAAAAAGCTGTGTTTGTCGATTGCTGTGACGCCACACAAAAGAGCAAGGTGCAGTGGGTGTGAAAGCAAATGTTTGCATATAACTAGTGATAGATTTCACATACATGCGGTATTGTTATGGGATATCTTCCAAAAGTTAATTCATACTTTTTAGGGTGTTTCATAACCTTCACTCCTCCATCTATCTCTTCAAGGTAAAAAGTGTTGTTATTTAGGTTCAGTATCTTTCAAAGATGCGACACGAGCATTTTGAAAATCCCCCCACCCTAGACTACTTTTTACGTGGAACATTTTTCGGAAATTCTTCATTCTGAATGACTTTTGCATAACTGGTAAACCGAAAGAAATAGACAAAAGTTTGCTACATAAAAAAAGTAGATCACGTTAAAACCTTGCTTTTTTTTTAAATAATGTCCTGGACATGCAAAGAGAATGGACTGCTCCACATAGCAACCAGCTCTTAAAAGATCTGACTATCGCTTAAAGCCTACCATATTCCCCTTGCACCTACAAGAAAATTAGTAAAAACTTTCTGTAAATGTTTATCTCTCGATTAACATGAAGTAGGTGGAGAATAAGCGTTTGTAAAAATAGTTTGTATAAGAGTAGAGGAAGTCATGTGAGTCCAACATATCAAAGAGGTCTGTGAACAGCATAACTCAGAAACGAAATCTCGGATATACCTGTACCAAATTTAGTGTTTAAGTATCTTCCAGGAAAGTGACTACAAATGTTTTCAACAAACCCCCCCTAACCTACAGTATTCTTACATGGAAGATGTTCCTGTTTTGTTTATTTTCCCCAAAGTTGCTCTAACAATATTTATTAAAGTGTTTACGTCTATTCATTCTAAATGAAATTTGTATAACCTGTCAACCGTAACAGTTACACAAAAACAACTGTGGATCTCATTAGAACACACAACTTATATTAAATAAGTTTTTGTGTCATTAACCGTTTCCTATGTAGTCTTTATTTGAATTGTCAACTGAATTGTAATGCACAGAGATCGGAATTTCGAAGGCATCACATAGCGACTAGCTTTTAAAAAGTATGACTCGTTTAAGCCTAGAGTGTTCCCCTTCGGTGGAAGCGAAAACTGGATAATTAAATCGAAAGATGAAAGTAAAGTACAAGCAGCTGGGATACTTTTTTACTTTCTCTACTACGTATAGTAAGTAGGGGAAGTATTGTATTCCACCCAAAAATTCGATACCGAGATTTCACCGGAAATACATGTTTTGACACCCCCTGAATCCAAAAAAAGCATTTTTGGAAACATGTCCGTGTGTATTTGTGTCTGTGAACAGCGTAACTCAGAAACGAACAGTCGGATAAACACCAAACTTGGTATTCAGGTTCAGTATCTTCCAGAGATGCGACACGAAGGTTTTCAAGAAAATCCCTCCACCCCAGATTACCCTTTATATGGAACATTTTTTGAAAACTTAAATTTTCTCAAAAATAGCTGTAACGATTTGATTAAAATATCATATGTTTAAGATATTTTCATGATAAATAAAATGTATATCTTGAATTTTCTGGGAATGTCTCCAAAAGTATTCTTCATTGTGAACGACTTTTGCATAACTGGTAAACCATAAGAGATAGACAAACTTTTACTACACAAAAAATGTAGATCGCTTTAAAATACACAATTTATGTCATATACATTTTTTGTTGTTGAGTGAACCATTTAGAGATATTGCTTGTTATTCCCTTAAATTTTTCAATACTTATTTTCTCAAATGAGAATTCGTTATTCATTTTTTTGTCTTGGATATGCAAAGAGTATTAATCTGTGGCAAAGGGAATGGTGCTGCACCTAGCAACCAGCTATTAAGAGATATGTATGGTATTTCTATATTGCACTTGTAAATATATATTCCCCTTACATCTACAAGAAAATTAGCAATAAAATAGAGTCTGCAAATGTTTATCTCGATTAACATGAAGTAGATGGAGAATAAGTGTTTGTAAAAATAGTTTGTACAAGAGTAGAGAAAGTCATATGAGTGTAACACATCGGATATTTTTTTACTTAATGTTAAAAGGATGTACAAGAGGGATAAGATAAGAAACGAAACAATAAGAGAAGAATTAAATTAGTATAACGTTTGAGATAAAATTAAAACATATAAAAGAAAGTGGACGAAGTACCCAATGAGCAATGAAAGAATACAAAAAATAGCCTTCCTATACAGGATGTTAAAAAAAAGTGTTGCATATTTTGAGAAGTGGTAGTATGGACCAAAACAAGAAACAGATGTCCAGTAAACAAGGGCTCTAAAATGCATACCTTAAGAGCTATGAACATTTGTTCATCTTCACATCTTTGAAACATCCCTTCTACTCTTTACTATTACGTGTGACCTATAGAATGCAGTAAACAAATGAGGACACATTACTCTGTTACTGTGAAACAGCATAGCTTCTAGTGCAATGTGCTTGCTATTGTGAACCATCGTTAAAGAACGACCTCAATTTGTCTTTTTCTCCATGAAAGACTCCAGGTTAGTCACGGATGCTCTGGCAGGCATTGATGACGCCTTCCTGTAGTGTTAGTACACCATTAATGGGGATTGCATACACCTAAGATTTCAAGATAAAACTATAATGTAAAACATTTCACAGTTGCACTTACCCAGAACTGTTAATATGGTTTTCAGTAACAACACTAGCTGATGTTTATTAAGTACTCTATCCATGGACAATAAGAGAGTAATGTGTTCTCATGTGTTTACTACCTGTTGTAGGTCGTACGTAATAGCAAAGCGCTTGCAGTAGAAGAGGTGTTTTTTCTTGTTTTGGTCCGCAGTACCACCTCAAAATATGGAATGCGTTTTTTTTAAACACCTGGTATAATTCTAGAGGAATGAGAGATGTTGGCCGACCCCGAAGAAGATGGACTCCAAAAATGACTTCCTCTTATAAGCGTTTATAAGAATAATTTGTAAAAGAATGGGTAGAGAACGTTATGCGATTGTAACGTATCGTTATGTTTTAAAACACGTTATTGTTGGAATTAGTAACATTGCAGTAATACTTGAGTGCGGTTTTCTTTTACAGGGTGAGACAAAAAACTACGAACCGGCTCCGCGGTATTTTTCCTGTCCGCGTCCTCGGCGCTCGCTATCATAGAAAGCCGCAGATGAAACCATACAACATTTACTTTTAAAGGCTTTACTGACCAACTTTATAAAAGGAAATACTGAAACTGGCCACCGTCGTTGTCCATACGTTTTTGGCACTTCTTTAGGAGACTATCCATCACTCGCCAATTTTTTTAGAGAATTAACAGCTAAGGGGCGTGATTTTGCCTTTTCTCAACAAGAATCTGCAACAGCTTATAGGCCAATATTTCGATGAGGTGCGAGGTCGTTAACTCTTCTACAACACACGTCCTGCATGTTGGGTCTTTTGAGAGCCCCATTGTGTGCAGGTGTCTTTAAAACTCCCATGACCATCTGCTTCCTACTTAATTTAAGGACTGCGGTACTTCTTCTAAGACATGGCTTTTGCACCATTAGCTTTCCATGTCTTTGTTTCTGTAAATATTTCCAGTGCTCTTTGAATCCAGTCTAATAGATTTGTCCTTACCATTAATTTGGTAATATTCAAGACAGATTCTGGTTCTATAAATGGGGACAGCTCCTATTTTAGTCATACTCTGCATTTTTATTTCCCCAGTGTGGCCAGGGACCCATGCGTTCCAGGACTTCTCGACACGGCTTAACGTATTTGATCTCATGAAGGGTGCTGATAGTGCCCGCAGCACCAACTATCTGTATGAGTATATCCAGGTGCTACAATACTGCAGAAAATTCAACTGATTTGCACTGCAAGTAGTATTTGTAAGATAAACATGCGCTGGAAAAATGCACTATGAGAAAAACTACTTTTAATGTTTGAGATATTGCGTTTTACTTTACTATGTATAGTAAGTAGGGGAAGTATTGTATTCCACCCAAAAATTCGATACCGAGATTTTACCGGAAATACATGTTTTGAGACACCGGAATAAAAAAAAACGGTGTGTGTGTCTGTGAACCGCATAACTCAAAAACGAAAAGTCGGATAAATACCAAACTTAGTATTTCGGTTCATTACCTTCCAAGGATGCCACAAGAAAATTTTCAAGAAAATCGCCCCACCCAAACTACCCTTTACATGGAACATTTTTCGATTTCTAAAAAATGGCTAACGATTTTGAATAAGATACAAGATATTGAAGCTATTTATATGATATATAAAATGTATATCTTCAATTTTCTGGAAATAGCCTGTGAAGTCAACTACAGTTGGAAGAAATTTTGTATAACCTTGTACAACTGCTAAATGTTAAGCGTACTACAAAAAATCTGATGTGTTACACTCACATGACTTTCTCTACTCTTCTACAAACTATTTTTACAAACGCTTATTCTCCATATGCTTCACGTTAATCGAGATGTTAATCTTATTGCTAATTTTCTTGTAGGTGCAAGAGGAATTGGTAGGCTTTAAGCGATAGTCAAATCTTTTAAGACCTGGTTGCTATGTGGAGCATTCCATTCTCTTTGCATTACCAGGACAAAAAAAAATTGAATAACGAATTTGAGCAAAAGTATAAGTATTGGAAAATTTAAGGGAATAACAAGCAATATCTCGAAAATGGTTCACTCAACAAAAAAATGTATATGACATAAATTGTGTATTTTAACGCGATCTACATTTTTTGTGTAGTAAAATTTTGTCTATCTCTTATGGTTTACCAGTTATGAAAAAGTCGTTCACAATGAATACTTTTGGAGACATTCCCAGAAAATTCGAGATATGCATTTCATTTGTCATGAAAATATCTTAAACATATGATATTTTAATCAAAATCATTAAAGCCATTTTTGAGAAAATTAAAATTTTCGTAAAGGGTAATCTGGGGTGGGGAGATTTTCGTGAAAACCTTCGTGTCGCATCTCTGGAAGATACTGAACCTAAATACCAAGTTTGGTGTTTATCCGACTGTTCGTTTCTGAGTTATGCTGTTCACAGACACACAGACACAAACACGTTTCCAAAAATGCTTCCTTTTTGGATTCAGGGGGTCTCAAAACATCTATTTCCGTTGAAATCTCGGTATCGAATTTTTGGGTGGAATGCAATACTTCCCCTACTTACTATACGTAGTAGAGAAAGTGAAAAAATGTAGATACCTTTAAAACATAATTTAAAGTCTTTTAAACATTCAGTTGTTTCTCGCCGATTGCATGGAATTTTCAGGCCAGCATATAGCGTCCAGTTTTTAAACATTTGACTAACCTGTTCTCTCTGCAACTATAACGAAAGATAGCTGTTTCTGCAAAGGTTTATTTGGATTAAGATGTAGGAGTTTAGTAGGAATAGTTTGTATACCCACTAATAAATGATACAGGGTAGAGAGGGTCGTGTGAGCGTATCATATCAGATTTTTTACCTTTAAAACTGCCATTTAAATAGCCACGTGGTAAGCGTTTAAAGCCCAAATACTTTCGGTATATTAATCTACAAGAACCAAAGTTTATTATTGAGCAAAATTCTAAAATCAACATTTTGGACAACTTTCACAGGTAGATAATAGGCGCCTCTCATCTCAGCATCTGATCAGGAGCAAAGGCCAGTTGCGAAACGTAATATTTGTACACCCATTACATTGTATCCATCATCGTTCTATGCCTCAAGTTTCCTTGTGGGTAACCTCCCTTGGTAGACATTTCCTTTTATCGTTTGCTAGAATTAAATTATGTATATTTGTTCATATTATTTCACATTGGTGTCTTTGACAACTACTGCGTCTTTGTTCTTGGTTTGATATGGAAACGGGGATTATTGAACTAGGAGAAATTGGTTTCCAGAAAGGGCCCAGAAATAGCACAATTTTGTCACTAAATCCGCTAAGTTGCCAACAGCAGGTCTGTAGGACAACTCTCTCTTTTGCTTACCTTGCCACTTATGTGATATGGAAATGAAAATAAGATATTTTTCTGCCTCGCAAAAACTCTGAAGGTAACGGTGATTTATTAGGCAACGTGCCGCATTTTATTTTCATACCTCTCCAGTGCTTTTAACGTTAGGAATGTTTTTAAGTTACTTCTGGAGTCTTTGAAAAAGGACACTGAATTTAGAAACGTTTTGAAGCGTACATTTTAAACTATCTCCTACATTTAATCGAAATAAACATTTACAGCGATAGTCAAATGTTTAAGAACTGGACGCTGGCCTTAATTTCCATACTGTTTCCATGTAATCGCGAGAAACAACTGAAAATCAACGAGACTTTAAAAGAATAAGTATTGAACAATTCCAACATTTAATAACGGATATCTCAGAAACGGTTTATGCCACGGAAAAACTTAATTTAAGTAAATTGTGTGTTTTAAAGAGATCTACATTTGTTGTATGGTACGTTTTTTTCTATCGCTTAACGTTTACCAGTTATAGACAATTATATAAAATTCCTTCCGAATGAAGAGGGCTGCACAGACTATTCCCAGAAAATTGAAGATATACATTTTATTTGTCATGTAAATACCTTTAATATGTTATATTTTAATCAAAATCGTTAGAGCCATTTTTTAGAAAATAAAATTTTTCGAAAAATGCTCTATGTAAAGGGTAGTTGGGGTGGGGGATTCTCTTGAGTACCCCGTTCACACATATACACGCACACACACGCGCGCGCGCGGACCTTCTAACAGTGCTTTTTTATTCAGGGGGCCTCAAAACATGTATTTGCGGTGAAATCTCGGAATCGAGTATGTGTTAGAGAACGTAAAAAATCTAGTGTGCCACATCCACATGACCCCATTATTCAACAAACTATTCTTACAAAATTGGAACGGTAGAATCAAGCGACTGAAAAATTCCATGCCATAACCGGGATTTGAGCCACGGATATCCTGGTCTCCGTCAGGTTGCTCTAACCACTGAGCTACCATGGCAACATGCCGTCACGTCAGTAAATTCTGCAGCTCATTCGCATTTTTCCCGGTAAACCACAAGAAGATCTCAAATTGTATTGAGATGACATACCCCAATGTCAACTTACAATATTGCAAGTACTTTACCAACAATGAAGAGGTGGAGCTTGCAGTTGATAGCTATTTTGCAGAACTCTACGGTTCTCACTATAAACAGGGTATCGAAGCTATTGAACATCGCTGGGAAAAGTGTATCGAGCTGAAAGGAGACTATGTAGAGAAATAAAGATGTTTTTACCAACATTTTTGTGTTTTCTTTGTTAGTTCGGGTACTTCTGGAACAGTCCTCGTAGATGGCATGTTGTAACACTTCAGCAAATAGAAGACAGGGTTTGTTTCTTTAATTGGCGTTTATCAAATACTTCAGATGTATGCAGTGAAGTTTCTGGATGCCAAAACCTTCTAGTAACCCTCGTATAAGAAAGTTTTGATTTCTTTCCTTTCTATTTATGTTGTAATAAAGTTAATTAGCAGGGCAAGCTAAATAATGTTATCGTTAGAAATCAGTCAATCGAAATTTTGTATCATTTGAGAAGATTGTGTCTTTTCCGAAGAGGTTAACTTGGTGGCCTGGTATTGCGGAATCTTATTTCCTTGTACATGTTAAGGATCTCTGCATTATGTGAAAAGCGTGTAACTTTTGTGTTATTAAATAAGTATGGGGCCAGAAAGAAGGTACAAAGGTTTAAAATTTAACCTACTATAATTACCTAAAAAATTATTTGACCATTCCAACCGAGGATTCCTCCACCGCCAAAGGGTACTTATAGGCTACGCAGCATTTCCAGATCTTGGAAGACTGTCGGGGGGAGGTTAAGTAAGTCAGACGTTTCGTCGATGTTTCACATTGAGTGAGTATCGGCGGATTTTTCATCCGTTATTTGAAATAGCTGGTGCTGTAAGAAATTACAATTATAAGTGTTAAAACGGAGGATTTAGTATAAAGATCCTCTATATCATTGTTCAGTAATTTTTTAAAGGAAGTGGGAGGTAAATACGAGGATTGGGGCAAAAGTCATGGCAACTATTTATTTTCTTGAAGATACCAGTCCGGTTGGAAAATGTGACACATACAGACGAAAGGACAAGGTATTAGCTACATGTGTGGACAATGAATATCACTGAAATATCATAACACACTAATTTATTACGGTAGTAACAGGGCAATATGGCCTTCACGGTGCAAATTGACACGACAAACCTGGGCCTAAAGACCCTCAAAGTAGTCCCCTGCTACTGTCACCACACGCTACCAACAATGGGAGACGCTGAATACCATCTGCCCCAGCATTTGCCGTACCATGTTGAATCCACCTGTTCGAGCACAGCATTAGCAATGTCCTCTCGTGTTGCAAACCGCCTACCACGTAGTGGTTCCTTAATCTTTCGAATGAGATCAAAGTCACAGGGCGAAATGTCGGGAGAGTACGGTGGGTGCTCCAATTCTTCCCATCCCCAACGTCGCAGTAGCTGCCCTACACACTCTGCTTTATGTGCAGGATTATTACAGTGCCCACAAGATCCGGACGTTTCTCCCGAACGCCACGTCGTACCTGTCGCACCAGGAAGTCCCTGTAGTACTGTGCGGTCATGTTCTGCCATGTGGAACAATGACACCCCTGACGTCATACGCGACGATAACCATCAGTTTGACTGAGGAAGGATTCTGACGGAACTTCTGCCTCCTTGGTGATCCAGCATGTCGCCACTCCGCGGACTGACGTTTCAGTTCTGGTTCGTATGCCCTGACCCAAAATTTGTCAATGGCGATTATTCGTGACAATTGATCGCCGACCGATTGCCAGCGAGCAAGGTGGTCGGAGCATATTGCACAGCGCACCCACCTTTGAACTTCCGTCAGTGCATGCGGTAGCCACCGCGATGCGATTTTGCGTAGTTGCAGCTCGTTACGCAATATCCTGTGGACGGTGCGTTTCTCGAAGACACTTGCCATCTCTAACTCCAGTAGCGTCCATCGTCTGTCTTCATCCAGGAGCTGCTCGATGACGGCACGTGCCACGTCGGTCCGCACACTGACAGGTCGTCCCGAACGTTGCTCATCACTGGTTGACACACGTCCTTGCTGAAACTTACCCACCGTGCTACTGTACGGTATGGTAGGGCATTATTCCCAAAGGCTTCCACTGTGACATCCCATCGCATTTCTCCCTCGGAGAACGGCTATTTTGATGTAAGCGCGCTGCTCAACACGGTTTACTTCCATCTCGCACGATACTCACCAACTGACTGATTTCACAGCCCTCGCTGTCCTACTACCAGCTATTACAGAGCTGTTGTTCTGCATACACACTATGCCTGCAGAACTTCCACACGACACATATACGTTTGTGATCCATTCACATATCTACAAGTAAAAAATCTGATGTGTTACACTCACATGACTTTCTCTACTCTTGTACAAACTATTTTTACAAACGCTTATTCTCCATCTACTTAATGTTAATGGAGATAAACATTTGCAGACTCTATCTTATTGCTAATTTTCTTGTAGATGTAAGGGGAATATGTATTTACAAGGGCAATATAGAAATACAGTAGCCTTTAAGCACATACATATCTCTTAATAGCTGGTTGCTAGGTGCAGCACCATTCCCTTTGCCACAGATTAATACTCTTTGCCTATCCAAGACAAAATAAGAATAACGAATTCCCATTTGAGAAAATAAGTATTGAAAAATTTAAGGGAATAACAAGCAATATCTCGAAAATGGTTCACTCAACAAAAAAAATGTATATGACATAAATTGTGTATTTTAACACGATCTACATTTTTTGTGCAGTAAAATGTTGTCTATCTCTTATGGTTTACCAGTTATGCAAAAGTCTTTCACAATGAAGAATACTTTTGGAGACATTCCCAGGAAATTCAAGATATACATTTTATTTGTCATGAAAATATCTTAAACATATGATATTTTAATCGAAATCGTTAGTCATTTTTGAGAAAATTAAAATTTTCGAAAAATGTTCCATGTAAAGGGTGTCCTGGGATGGGGGGATTTTCTTGAAAAGCTTCGTGTCGCATCTCTGGAAGATACTGAACCTAAATACCATGTTTGGTGTTTATCCGACTGTTCGTTTTTGAGTTATGCTGTTCACAGACAGACGCACATACGGACATGTTTCCAAAAATGCTTACTATACGTAGTAGAAAAAGAAAAAATAGTTGCCATGACTTTTGCCCCAATCCTCGTCACTGGAGTTGAAATACTGATCGGGTAAGCCAGCTAATAAATTAATATAGGTTCTTCGTCTACTAAAACTAAGTTGAACTATTAGGATTAGAATTCAACGCGGAGAGGAACTTAGCACGTCGACCTAAAAGATCTTTTGGGCTTATGCTCCGGACGTGAGGAATGAGAGGGAGCCGGACCAGAGAGCACGGCAGGGACCCTACCATTTACAGATTTAAACTCCTCCCGATGGGCGCTGATGCAGTCGGCTTCCCTCCCCTCTGTGGGCTTACACTCCCGCTTCCGGGGAACGAAGGTTTCTACAGAGCATCCTTATCCCCTGCCATGCACACGCCGAGAGCTCCCGCCGACACTTACAACCCTGAAAGAGAAGCAGCGGATGGAAGATGAAGTGAAATGAGAATGGAGGTGAAGTGGAGGGACAGGAAATTCGGGGGACTTAAGGGTCTTTCCCATCATTCGCCTAGCGACCCGGGGAAACCCCGAAAAAAGCATTAGGTCACGAATATCGGCCACGCGATTCGAACCCACGACCTCTCGAATCGGGTCACAGACGTTACCGCCAAAGCAATCCCGCTCGGTAACTGTACAACAGTGTTAAACTGTTGCTTATGATTCAGAATTTCATTCATCGTAATGAAATACACTTTTATAGACCATATTAAAAACTTTACTTAAGCTATATGATGGCTTCCTTAGTCTGCTTAGTTTGTGCGTACTAAAGATAAGTAGATAACTAAACTAATTGTTTAAAAGTATAACATTTGTAAGTGGGGGAAGTATTGTATTCCAACCAAAAATTCGATACCGTGATTTCACTGGAAATAAATGTTTTGAGACACCCTGAATCCAAAAAAAACAACATTTTTGGAAACATATCCGTGTGTGTGTGTGTGTGTGTGTGTGTGTGTGTGTGTGTGTGTGTGTCTGTCTGTGAACAGCATACCTCAGAAACGAACAGTCGGATAAACACCAAACTTGGTATTAGGTTCAGTATCTTCCAGAGATGCGACACGAAGGTTTTCAAGAAAATCCCCCCACCCCAGATTACCCTTTACATGGAACATTTTTTGAAAATTTTAATTTTCTCAAAAATGGCTCTAACGATTTTGATTAAAATATCATATATTTAAGATATTTTCATGACAAATAAAATGTGTATCTTGAATTTTCTGGGAATGTCTCCAAAAGTATTCTTCATTGTGAACGACTTTTGCATAACTGGTAAACCATAAGAGATAGACTAAATTTTACTACACAAAGAATGTAGATCGCGTTAAAATACACAATTTATGTCATATACATTTTTTTGTTGAGTGAAGCATTTTCGAGATATTGCTTGTTATTCCCTTAAATTTTTCAATACTTATTTTCTCAAATGGGAATTCGTTATTCATTTTTTTTTGTCTTGGATATGCAAAGAGTATTAATCTGTAGCAAAGAGAATGTTGCTGCACATAGCAACCAGCCATTAAGAGATATGTCTGTGCTTATATTGTCGTTACAATTACAAAACAAGGGGAACATAGTAGGCCTTAAGCGATAGTCAAATAGTTTTAGAACTGGTCGCTATGTGTAAAATGTAATTCTCTTTGCATGTCTAAAGATCGTTTCTGCAAATGTTTATCTCGATTAATATGAAATAGATGGCGAATAAGAGTTTCTAAAAATAGTTTGTACAAGTGTAGAAAAAGTTATGTGAGTGTAACACATCAGATTCTTTAAATTTTTAACCGGGTAGGACATATCGAACCGAGAATGTCGGAATCGTTATGAACCCCATCCTTGTTAGCACACATCATCTCCGCACCTGGTCGCCCTTCAGGTATCCCTTTCATATCTTCCCTCTCGGGGTCACATTGGAAGCACAAAGGGCCCACTATGCCCTACATTCGGTGCCGGGCTCCAGTTATTGGAGGACCCTCTGACTGACTCCTTCGTCTTGCATAAACAAGCATTTTGAGGATATGAACAAGGAATTGCAGAAGCTTTCTTACTGAGCTGTATGCGTAAACATTAAAACCGGT
This sequence comes from Deroplatys truncata, assembly GCA_030765065.1. Taxonomy (NCBI): domain Eukaryota; kingdom Metazoa; phylum Arthropoda; class Insecta; order Mantodea; family Mantidae; genus Deroplatys; species Deroplatys truncata. The sequence goes on along the minus strand of CM060989.1, from coordinate 63,285,697 downwards.
ATGTTAGAGTTCCCAATTGTGAAACCTGATATGTGAACAAAACCCACTGTTGTACTAGTCGGCCACGAAACGAATGCGTTCGGTGGGAAAAGGAACTAAAGAATTACGGAACAAATGGGCGGGTCATCGGAAGGATAACACTAGTCTTCATTTTCAAACTCTTTGTCAGATGATTTCTTAAAAGTAGGTGTTCTTGAATCAAGTTTATTGCTGATTCCAAAAATAACTTCAGGTTTTTACACAAAATAAGAAGTAATGTTTTGACAATTTTACTAATGAGCGTAGAAAATTATTCAAATACCATTGCATACTAGGTAAGTTTTTATTCAAGAAACATTTTAAGAATACTCTCAAGAACTCCCCTAATTTATTCCATGACTACATTTTAACAAAACAAGAAGCCAAAGTGTTTCACTTAATTTTTTTCAAACTTTCTCTTCTTTGACTTCCTTGTAGATCCTTGAAGATGACTGTCCCTCCTCAACATCCAACAGTAGTCAGCCATCATATTTTCATTCCATCTCCCCTGGTACCTCCTCTCCATTTCCTTAATATCTTGGTGAAAACGTTCACCCTGCTCTTCACTATAATGTACCAGATTTTCTAGAAAGTAGTCGATATGTGAATGCAGAAAATGCACCTTTACACTTAAAACCCATCTTCTTGAAATTTTCCAACATTGTTTCGACAATGGCCTTATAATTAGGATCTTTGTTATTGCCTAAGAAGTTTTCAGTAACTGATCGGAAGGCGGCCCATGCTTCTATTTCTCTCTCACTCATTGTCTTCCCAAAATCTTCATCCTTCATCAGTTTCTTTATTTGAGGACCAACAAAAATTCCAGCCTTTAATTTGTCTTGTGTAATGAAGGGAAATTTCTTGGAAAGGTACTTGAAGCAGGGTCCATTAGCAGGGTCCATTCTGTGGTAGAGCCCTTACAAATTGCTTCATCAAGCCCAATTTTACGTGTAGTGACGGAAGCAATATCTTTATATCTCTATTTTTTGAAGTGAAATTGTGAAAAAAACTACGTCATAGAGAAAAACTAAAAGCAGTTCTGAAAGCAGCATAAAAAGTGAGTCAGAATCACGTATTAGTTTTCAGTCATCCGATATCATGCAGACTAGTGTAATCAGGCAAAAAAAAAAACCATTCACAGTTCCGATTTGCATTTACTAGCGGGACTGAGGCACACAAATGTAGTAGTCGGCTACGATATGAGTACGCTTGGAGAAGGGCTCCATTGTTTTAGGGCAAGGCGATAGGGGAATGTAAGTCGCACAATGAAACCAGTACTACATGTGCAGGCCTCAGCCTCGCTAGGAAATGCAATTTTCGGAACTGCGGATGTTTTTTTTTATCTGACTGTCCTTCCAATGCCATGCCCACTTGTTTCATAGCCGTTTAGTTCATCTTTCCACCATATGCACTCATATCGTGGCCGACTAATAGTACTGTTTTCATTGCGCAACTGTACATTCCCCAAACGCCTTGCCCCTCTTTCCCCTCTGATCTCTAGCCTTTAATGACGTTACGCATTGTCAACAAAAACAGTAGCGCCCTCTTCCAAGCGCACTATATCGTAGTCGTCTAGTACAGTACTACTCGAACACGATATTATTGCACTTGGCCTCTTAAAGGATGACAATAGTATTGAACAACGCGAACCATTAATAACGGATACCTCGGAAATGGCTTATGACACAAAAAAGTTACTTGAAATAAATGTGTTTTAAAGAGATCTACATTTTTTGTGTAGTGCGTTTTGGTTTATCAGCTTAACGTTTACCAGTTATTTTAATACATTTTATAATATATAATATTTTAATCAAAATTGTTAAAGCAATTTTTGAGAAAATAAAAAATTTCGAAAAATAATCCATGCAAAGGGCAGTATAGGGTGGGAGGTATTTCTTAGAAATCTTGTGCACCTTTGGAATATACTGAATTTAAATACCAAGTTTGACTTTTCGTTTGTGTTATTCTGTTCACTGACAGACACACACTCATGGACCTTACTCTAATTTTTTTATTCAGAGGTCCTCAAAACATGTATTTCCGGTGAAGAGAAAAGAGAAACCCTCTTGAAATGATTCAGGAATGAATACAGCGTAGTACTCATATAAGATAATATCACTTTGTTAATATTCTGCTAAAATAAACTTCATATTTTGTGAACTATGGTTAATATTTATGAAAATATGTTGTTATGCATTTATCTTGGAGAATTCAACAGTTAGCTATTCCTCGTTTCTCACAGCTCTGGGGTGTTTCATCAACACACCTGAATACTAAAGCCTGTAGAGTGCGGAAGCACACCCTATGTGCCAAAGAGCCCCTCAACAGGCCCCTGTTTGGAGAGACTACAACAGGAATGGAGCCATGCGGCAGACATGACGTCACAGCTTACAGTTATGTTTTTTGTTCACACTTGATGGGTTCAATTCTAAACTTTCTTTTCGTCTGCGAAACGCCTCCTGGGTGAAAGGGGAGAGGGGAACATGGCCCACTTATTTACTTCACCCCTCTTCCCTCTAACGTCATAAGGCCGTGTTTGTCTCCCGTGCACAAACTCATTGCATTATTTAAATGAGTTGTTTATCACTAGTATCCCCTAGAAATAATTAAAAACTCTTTTCATTAGGCTAGTTCTTTGGTAGGTGTTATATTCCACTTCTTTGTATTGGGCAATAAGTCTGTGAAAACCCAAAATAAAAAAAATAAACATTTTTGGAAATATGTCCTTATGTGTGTCAAAAACGAAAAGTCTGATAAATACTAAACTTGGTATTGGAGTTTAGTATGTTCCAAGGATGCGACACGAATATTTTTAAGAAAATCCCTCCACTCCGACTACCCTTTTGATGGGACATTTTTCGAAAATTTTAATTTTCTCAAAAATGGCTAACGATTTTGATTAAAATATCTTATGTTTAAGATATTTTCATGGCAAATGAAATGTATATCTCGAATTTTCTGGGAATGTCTCCAAAAGTGTTCATTATGAAGGACTTTTGCATAACTGATAAACCATAAGAGATAGACAAAATTTTACTACACAAAAAATGTAGATGGCGTTAAAATACACAATTTATGTCATATACATCTTTTTTGTTGAGTGAACCATTTTCGAGATATTGCTTGTTATTCCTTTAAATTTTTCAATAATTTTTTTCACAAATATGAATTCGTTATTCATTTTTTTTGTCTTTGATATGCAAAGAGTATTAATCTGTGGCAAAGAGAATGGTGCTGCACCTAGCAACCAGTTATTAAGAGATATGTCTATGCTTAAAGACTACTGTGTTTCTATATTGCCCTTGCAAATTCAAAACAAGGGTAACATAGTAGGCCTTAAGCGATAGTGAAATATTTTTAGAACTGGTCGCTATGTGTAAAATGTAATTCTTTTTACATGTCAGAAGATCGTTTCTGCAAATGTTTATCTCGATTAACATGAAGCATATGGAGAATAAGAGTTTGTAAAAATACCTTGTACAAGAGTAGAGAAAGTCATGTGAGTGTAACGCATCAGACTTTTGGAAATATGTCCGTGTGTGTGTCTGTCTGTGAACACCGTAACTCAAAAACGAAAAGTCGAATAAATATCAAACTTGGTATTTTAGTTTATCTTCGAACGATGCGACACGCAGATTTACAAGAAAATCCCTCCACCCCAACTACCCTTTAGGTGGAACATTTCTTGAAAGTTTTGATTTTCTAAAAATGGCTCTAACAATTTTGATTAAAATTTCACATGTTTTTAGGTATTTTCATGGCAAATGAAATGTATATCTTGAATTTTCTGGGAATGTCCCCAAAAGTCCTCTTCATTCTGAATAACTTTTGCATAACTGGTAAACCGTAAGAGATAAAACACACAATTTATGTAATATAATTTTTTTCGAGTGGACCATTTCCGAGATATTCTTTGTTATTTGTTTGAATTTCCTAATGCTTATACTTTTTCTCAAATGGAAATTAGTTATTTGTTTTTTTTATGTCCTGGACATGCAAAGAGAATGCAATGTTCCACATAGCAACCAGCTCTTAAAAGATTTGACTATCGCTCAAAGCCTGCCATATTCCCCTTGCACCTACAAGAAAAGTAGCAAATGTTTATCTCGATTAACATGAAGTAGATGGAGAATACGCGTTTGTAAAAATAGTTTGTACAAGAGTAGAGAAAGTCATGTGAGTGTAACACATCAGATTTTTTAATTATGCTGTTCACAGACACACACACATGGACCTTTTTCTAATTTGTTTTTATTTAGGAACCTTAAAACATGTATTTCCGGTGAAATCTTTGTATCAATTTTTGGTTGGAATGCAATACTTGCTCTAAAACAAAAATTTTAAATTTTACTTTTTTCCGAAGTCCACATATACAGTGTCTTAATGTAGTGCGTTACGGCTTGTGCTAAGATATATGAGCACCATGAATTTTTCCAAAATCACAAAATAATTACATAGAAAAAGTAAGGCAAGTACGTCTTAAAATGTGCGATCTAAATGTGAAAAACAAACCAAAAATAAGGAAAAGCTTGCAACATACTAAAGATGTATAAAAAAAATTAAGCAGAAATGTTGTAGAACCCATTAAAATATAGAATTTAGAACAAAAAGAAAAACGTTTGCAGCGTTTTCTGTCAGATTTCCGCTCCCACCACTTCTCTCGGTACATCAAACTCGTTGACATGAAATAGACAGATGACTACTATTTCCACATCCTGCATTTAAGAAAGAAAATATTGTCTCATTTGAAAGGATTCCTAAGAAAATATTTTTTGTTTTGTTTTCCTCATTAAAATCCTTGGAATTTCGTCAGATTCTTTCTTAATGGAACCCTTCACGGTGGTAGAAGCTTGAGCAACATTTCAGACCTTGTAATTACAAAGTTGTATTAATCTTCAATTTTGTTATCTAGAGATGAGGCTTCATTAATTTTTTTTTGGTGATGGCGGTGATGGTGAAGTTGTTGGTGTGTGTGCGTGCGTGTGTGTGTGTGTGTGTGTGTGTGTGTGTGTGTGTGTGTAACTGAAGCCATTCAAATTCAGGAAATAGGTATATCCAAGTTCATTCAGTTGTACATTTTATACAAATTCTACATTCTACAAGAGGCTTTGATTTGCATTACCTCAGCACAGTATAAACACAGTGCAATTCTGATTCACTAAACACTCTTCAGAGTATTCGAGACGCCTCTACTGACTTAACATTAATTCAAGATATCAACAAAGTCTTTAAAACCAAATTACTATCAAGAAGCTATATTCTTCTGGATTCCGTCACACTTTGGAGTATCAGGAAATGAAGCAGATAGGGCAGCCAAAAAAGCAGACCAACTGTCAAATGAAAGCAAGACTGGGCCATTAAAACATCAAGCAAACTCCACATTGCAGACTCTAAAAAGAAAAGATCACGTTTACGAATAGGCCATTTACGCCTAACCCATTCCTTCTTACTCGCCAAAGAAAATGCTCCTCACTGCGAGACCTGCACCATCGAACACCTCATCACTAAATGCACAAGTTATACCATGGAGAGAAGAAGACATAACATACCTGAAGATATATTTTTAGCTTTAAACTACCCTACTCATTTAAAAAAACACTATTTTTTTCTTGAAAGACAGGAAACTGTATAACACGATTTAAATATAACACATCAAATGAAAATGTATAGCAGGTAATAGGCTATACTGTTCTAGCTGTGTTCAAGACTTAATAATATAAAACATGTTTGTAACAATGTATAAAATCAATGTAAAGTATACAACGTATTATTATTATTATTATTATTATTATTATTATTATTATTATTATTATTATTGTACTCGTATATATGGTTATAAGTCGCGATATGACCTAGTAGTCAAAGCGACTATAAATAAAGAAAAATAACAAGAACAACTTCCTCCCTTTCACCCTCGAAAGATGCAAGCGCTAAGTCCGACAGACCCATTTGCAATAACTGGGCTTTGGTGCAGCACCGGAATTCTTTCCCTGGGTATTGTTCACTAAGAAGCCATGCTCACCGGGTTATGATGTGGGAATATGTCAGTCCAAATGCTGCTGTGAAGAGTCACCAGCAGAAGCTTTCTGTGAGCATATGGGTCGGAATTATTGCAGACACTGTCTGCTTCTCCCTTGGTTGAATAGGCATGTTTTATCTTCATCTGTTGCAGAAGATATTACCTGTACATACGTACTCGTAGGTACACTACGTGATCAAAAGTATCCGGACACCTGTCTGAAAATTACGTACGAGTTCGTGGCGCCCTCCATCGGTAATGCTGGAAGTCAATATGGTGTTGGCCCACCCTAGCCTTGACAGCGTTCACTTTCAGTGCTGAAGGTTTCTTGGGGAATGGCAGCCCATTCTTCACGGAGTGCGGAACTGAGGAGAGGTATCGACGTAGGTCGGTGAGGCCTAGCACCAAGTCGGCGGTCCAAAACATCCCAAAGGTGTTCTATAGGATTCAAGTCAAGATTCTGTGCAGGCCAGTCCATTACAGGGATGTTATTGTCGTGTAACCACTCGCCCACAGCCCGTGCAGTATGAACAGGTGCTCGATCGCGTTGAAAGATGCAATCGTCATCCCCGAATTGCTCTTCAACAGTGGGAAGCAAGAAGGTGCTTAAAATATCAATGTAGGTCTGCGCTGTGATCGTGCCACGCAAAACAACAAGGGGTGCCAGCCCCCTCCAGGAAAAACCTGACCACACCATAACACCACCACTTCCGAATTTCACTGTTGGCACTACCACGCTGGCAGATGACGTTCACCGGGCATTCGCTATACCCACACCCTGCCATCGGATCGCCACATTGTGTACCATGATTCCTCACCCCACACAACGTTTTGCCACTGTTCAATCGTGTAATGTTGACGCTCCTTACACCAAGCGAGGCTCGTTTGGCATTTTCCTGCGTCATGTGTGGCTTATGAGCAGCCGCTCGACCATGGAAACCAAGGTTTCTCACCTCACGCCTAACTGTCATAGTGGATCCTGATGCAGTTTGGAATTCGTGTGTGATGGTCTGGATAGATGTCTACCTATTACTCTTTACGACCCTCTTCAAATGTCGGAAAATGTGGAAATCTTACGTACAGACTTCTGACACAAGTGACACCCAATCACCTGATCACGTTCGAAGTCCTGAGTTCCACGGAGCGTCCTATTCTGCTGTTTCACGATGTGTAATGACTACTGAGGTCGCGAATAATGAGTACCAGGCAGTAGGTGGCAGCACAATGCACCTAAGATGAAAAGCGTATGTTTGTGGGGGTGTCCGGATACTTTTGATCACATAGCGTGTTTCTGTGCGGCATATTCCACGCCGAATGTGATAGCAGCATGATGTAGCTCCTCCTCATGCCTCCCTCGTATCGGAATGTAGAGTCCAAGTGTAGCTTGGTCACCACCTTTTCGGACCTTAAGTGTATGGTATATGAAATACTTGTCAATTCATAATAGGTGGGAGTTTCGATATACATCAGGAATCTTAAACCGAATACGCCACATATTCCTGGCCCTACGTAATGTTTGTTTTGAAAATGCAGGTCGCCATTTAGAGCAATTTCATTAGACACTACTGTAAGGCCTTGGAAGTTTTTTTACTTTCTCTACTACGTATAGTAAGTAGGGGAAGTATTGCATTCCACCCAAAAATTCGATACCGAGATTTCACCGGAAATACATGTTTTGAGAATCACTGAATCCAAAAAAGCATTTTTGGAAACATGTCCGTGTGTGTGTCTGTCTGTGTGTCTGTGTGTCTGTATGTCTGTGAACAGCATAACTCAAAAACGAACAGTCGGATAAACACCAAACTTGGTATTTAGGTTCAGTATCTTCCAGAGATGCGACACGAAGGTTTTCAAGAAAATCCCCCCACCCCAGACTACCCTTTACATGGAACATTTTTCGAAAATTTTAATTTTCTCAAAAACGGCTCTAACGATTTTGATTAAAATATCATATGTTTAAGATATTGTCATGACAAATAAAATGTATATCTCGAATTTTCTGGGAATGTCTCCAAAAATATTCTTCATTGTGAACGACTTTTGCATAACTGGTAAACCATAAGAGATAGACAAAATTTTACTACACAAAAAATGTAGATCGCGTTAAAATACACAACTTATGTCATATACGTTTCTTTTGTTGAGTGAACCGTTTTCGAGATATTGCTTGTTATTTCCTTAAATTTTCCAATACTTATACTTTTTCTCAAATTCGTTATTCATTTTTTTTATGTCCTGAACATGCAAAGAGAATGGAATTCGCCACATAGCAACCAGCGTTAAAATATTTGACTATCGCTTAAAACCTAACATATTCCCCTTGCATCTACAAGAAAATTACCAATAAGATTGACATCTCGATATCTCGATTAACATGAAGCATATGGAGAATAGGCGTTTGTAAAAATAGATTGTACAAGAGTAGAGAAAGTTATGTGAGTGTAACACATCAGATTTTTTTGTCTTGGATATGCAAAGAGTACTAATCTGTGGGAAAGGGAATGGTGCTGCACCTAGCAACCAGCTATTAAGAGATATGTATGTGCTTAAAGGCTACTGTATTTCTATATTGCCCTTGTAAATATATATTCCCCTTACATCTACAAGAAACTTAGCAATTAGATAGAGTCTGCAAATGTTTATCTCGATTAACATGAAGTAGATGGAGAATAAACGTTTGTAAGAATAGTTTGTACAGGAGTAGAGAAAGTCATGTGAGTGTAACACATTAGATTTTTTTCTTTATACTTTCTCTACTAACTACAATAGGTAAGAAGAAGTATTTTATTCCATTAAACAATTAAGACCAAGATTTCACCGGAAAATGATGTTTTGAAGTGCCTTGGATAAAAAAAAACATTTTTTGTATTGTTGTGAACAGCATTAATTAGAAACGAAATTTCGGATGGGTACCAAACCTAGTATTTAAATTCAATGTCTTCCACGAAGATTTTCAAGAAAATTCTCCTCCCCAAACTAACCTTTAGATAGAACGTTTTTCCAAATGACAACGATTTTGAATGAAATGCCATGTAAGTAAGATATTTACATTATAAATAAAATGCATATCTTGCATTTTCGGCGAATAGTTTGTGAAGTCCTCTTCATTCAGAAGGAATTTTGTACAAATTTGAGTAGTTGCTAAACCTTAAGAGATAGAGAAAATCATGCTACATAAAAATGTGGAACTCTTTAAAAAGTACAATTTATTTCAAATTGCGTTTATTGAAATAAATTGTGTTTTAAGGAGATCTACATTTCTTGTGTTCTACGTTTTGTCTATCACTATATACGTTTATACAAAATTCCTTTCCACTGAAGAGGACTGCAAGGGATGTTCCCAGAAAATTCAAGATATACCTACATTTTAATTGTTGGGTAAATATCTTTAATATATGGTATTTTAATCAAAATCGTTAGCCATTTTTTAGGAAAACGAAAATTTCTGAAAATGTTCTATGCAAAGGGTAGTTTGGGGTGGGGGAATTTTCTTGAAGATCTTCATGTCTTACCTTTGGAAGCTACTGAACTCAAATACCAAGTTTCGTATTTATCCGACTTTTTGTTTTTGAGCTACGCTGTTCACAGGTACATGTTTCCAAAAATGCTTTATTTGGATTCAGGGTGCGTCAAAACATATATTTCCGGTGAAGTATCCACCTTTTAGTCGAAAGCCAACGTCATAACCATTATGCCGAAGTGACAACCTCTGAGGTTGGGTGTGTTATCGTGTCATGATTTCGACTGGCTAATGCAAAAATTTATGGCCATACGAGGGACACTATTTATATTATGGAAAGTTTGACATTTTTTACCATAATCTACTTCAAACATTGTCAATAGAGCGTCATTTGTTTTGTTTACACTAACTTGAAAATTGTGTGTCAACAAAAACATGGAATTATCTCGTGGAAATGTTCATGCAATAATTTATTACGGCTTTCGACGTGGATTATCAAGACAAGAGTGCATCGATCAACTAACTTCCACATTTGGCGACGAAGCTCCATCTTTTGCCACTGTGAGACGCTGGTATAAGGAATTTAATTGTGGCCGCCGTTCGCTCAATAATGAAGTTCGTGAAGGTCGTCCAAAATCAGTTGTTGTGGCAGAAAACATTGATACTGTCCAAAAACTAATAATGAAAGATGGTCATACGACATATTGTGAGATTGAGGCAACCCTAGGCATTAGTTCCACCAGCATATATAAAATATTGCATGATTATTTAGCCTTGAAAAAGGTTTGCTCTCGTAGGATCCCACATAATTTGACGAAATCTCAAAAAGATGCTTGTGTCGATTGGTGTACAAAAATGCTTAAGAAATACAATGGCGGTGCCTCAAAAGACGTATCACAGGTAACGAATCATGGATCTATGCGTAGGAGCCGGAACGTAAACAGCAGTCGACTGTATGGGTGTTTCAAGATGAAGCAAATCCAACAAAAGTTGTTCGCATTCGAAGCACTTCGAAGCAAATGGTCGCCTGCTTTTCAGCAAAACTGGCCATGTGGTAACAGTGCCTTTAGAGGAACTTAAAACGGTGAATGCCGAATGGTACACAACCATTTGTTTGTCGGAAGTCTTCGGTGAAGTAAGGAAAATCAACAAGAACCGTAGGATCGTTCTTCATCAAGACAATGCGAGCGCGCACACATCTCGTCTAACAACAGAGTATTTGAAGGCTCAAAAAATCGAAATTAATTGGTTATCCACCACACAGTCCTGATTTGGCACCCAATGACTTCTTTTTGTTCCTGAACTCCAAGAGTAAATTGCGTGGACAACGATTTTCGTCGGCAGAATAAGCCGTTGATGCCTTCAAAAACCATGTTTTGGAGGTGTCTCAAGAAGACTGAAACAAATGCTTTGACAAATGGTTCAAACGGATGCAAAAGTGTATTGATCATAAAGGAGAATATTTTGAAAAACAATAAAGCAGTTTTCAATCAGAAATTACTTTGTTTTAATTATTAGGCTCAAAATATAAATAGTGCCCCTCGTAACTTCGAAATTTGAACAAACATGCCAAACGTTTTCCATCCGAAATTATTTGTCTTTAGACAGCTCTACACTCTGTGTTCATTAATACCCTTGTGTATATAGGCTGTTACAGAATTCAACCGACAAGCTTTCAGGATGTTACAGGGGGATGTTTAGAAACACCTCGATAGGGGACATCTATGGTTTGTGACGATAAACTTTGAAGTTGCGTAATGATTTTTAATTGAATATTCGTAGTGATAAATGCTAATAAATAAAGACTTAATACGAATGCGATACTGGTTTCCACTCTTAAATTAGTAATGTTCCACAAGCGCGAAAGTCGGTAGTTTGAAAGTTATGAGATTTGTCTTTTTTATAATCGATTTAAATGCCGCCTTTAACATCTAAGGTCATATTCGCAGCTTTGCCTATGGAGCAATTCCTCATCGTTAGGTACATTAAATTCGCACGCGCGCGCACACACACACGCACACTGATACTTCTGAATAATCCTGGATAAACAAACATTCCCAACCACCAGCCGGGAATCGAACCCGGGACTCTAGATTTAAACGTTGGATTGGATTGACTACTGAGGCAGTATTTTTAACACTTAAATGATTTCAGTCAAATTATATAATATAAATTCAATAACAGCCCACCTTAAAGCAATATGTGTATGTAACAATATATAAAAAGTGTATATTACAGTAATATATGATTATATTATGTTACACATGTTTAATAATGGTATGTGAATGTATTACGTGATTTAATAATGTAGGAGCTGTGAGAAATAAGTCAAAAGTGGCTAACAATGAGGTAACCTTGAGGCAATAATGAATTTGAAAGTTTAACAATACTACTTGTAAGTCTTGGAAGCAATAATGTAATTCATGTGACAGTTTATAAAATAGCCAATCAACAACCAGAAAAAGGTTTAGTTAAATGAAGGTATTCTATTGGACTAGGATTAGCCAATCAGAAACTAAAATGGAGCGAATTTACAAATTCAGAAGTCAGTTGCTTGTAGACAGTGTTCCTAACCGGTTGCGAGATTCGTCCTCAAGAAGTTTAATACGTATTTAGTGTGAGATAAAAGTAGTTTACGTGTTAAAAAGTGCAAGTAATTAATAAAAAAAACCTCACACCTCTCTCTATATCAGTGAAGTGTTATTTAAATCGTGTCAAGCTTCAATAAACTTAAAATCTGTGTAAGTTTACATTCTTCAGTCGCACCACTCCCTGCTAAGACATTCATGTCTCTAAAAAAAATGTAAATACTGAGGAACCGAGGCAAACATAAATAAGAAACAGTCTAAATTACAAAGTTAATTTCTTTATAAACATTTGGGGCGAAGGCTAACGAAAACTTTTACCATACGTGCGGTTGCAACTACTTCAAGTTCGGCTCCCAACAGTCGAAATATAATACATCTTCTTCAAACTGGCTTTCCATACTTAGCAGCAACATACCTTGTTCACTACGGAGGGGACTCGGCATCGACCCAGAGGGATTTGTCCTCGGGAGGAAGGATGAGACGAGAGGAGACACCGGACAGCCGGAACCAGGAGCGACGGCGCAGCAATGACAGGGTCCCCAAGTTCCAGGGACACTTCCCCGACAGGCGGATAGGAATAGGCAGCCGGCCGAAATCCGAGAGACGGAGAGAGTCACAAAGAGCATTCTTTTCCCCTGCCACGCTGCAGCAAAACACCATCGCCGACACTTCCGACCCGGAAAGAGACCAGTGGGATAAAAGATGAATGAAATGAAGAATGTAACGAAATGGAGGGATGGGAAATTTGGGAAATGAAAGAAGCCACTCCAGCATTCGCCTGACGAACCAGGAAAACCCCCCAAAAAACCTTGGGTAGATTGTGCGGTAGCCGGGAATCGATCCTGGCACCTCCCGAATGCGGGCCACAGAACGTAACCGCAGCTCGGTGATTTAGGGGTTGAATTTTGCTTTTACTGGAAAAAATCCTCCGTCAACTAGGACGAGTTCATCACTGATTCCTGCACCTTTACATGGATAGTTATGTGCATCAGGGAAACGAACAACAGTTAGCTGTAGTAATAGCGCAGAATTTGGTGAGCTCGGCTGTCAATCTGGTGTATTGGGTTCAAAACAGATGAATGGTGTACGTTTGGGCTGAACCCAATTTTAATTTCTCGCATTTCTTTCAAAGCTTAAGTTATGGAGGTATTCACATGGAATATTTGAACATAGCATACCCACGATTACCTGCAAGTAGAGGTAACTCAGGGAAATTTTATCAGTGGCGTACTGGCTCGTTTTTCATTTTGACCATTGTCCTATATCAAAGTGCTCGCCTAAGATTCCTCTGAAAGTTTGTCATTTGAAATCTGTGTATGATTGTGATTAATTTGCATATAATTCTTTGTAGATCAGCTATGAAATGATAAAAGATACACATTGTGTGGCTGTTACGCATCAGATATGTTTATTGTGACTCTTTGTGATGTTACAGGAACCTGGCTATAGGCATAGGTCTGCAGAACTTCCCAGAAGGTTTGGCTGTTAGTCTACCTCTCAAGGCTGCTGGGTTCTCCACCTGGAGAAGCTTTTGGTAAGTTGCTTATTGCGAATATAGCGGATTTTTGGTAACATCTCTGTAGGTTACAGTCATTTATACTCTCTAAAAATTCGGTATATCTAGATTTCACCGCAAATATATGTTTTGAGGCCCAATAGCATGGTTTAGGTTGGGAGGGTGGAAAGCTCGCAAGATTGCTGATGATGATGGCAGGAGGATTTGCCCATTATGCGGGGAACAAGAAGACTGGACGCATATTTTGGCAGGAGGGTATTAGGAAAAAAAGTATTACCGGAAGTATTTTTGGCTTCCAACAGACGGAGGACAGCATGCTGGGACTTGATTCTAAACAGCCAAAACTGGCCATGCTTGGGCACGTACTTAATGGAAGTACGTGCACTAAGAGATAAAATGTTTATGTAAATTTTCTTTAAATATAATGTGGTGCTTCAGCACTTGTGTGTGTTTGTGTGTGTGATTCAGAGTGTTTTTCAATTATATATGTATGTATATAATGTGGTGATTATAAACATACTTGTTTCTGGTCGATTCTGCAAGTCACGTATACAGACCAGGTATTTTTCTAGAGAGCATGTACGGTCTTATGACTGTGTTATGCAATTAAGGTAATACTAAGTACTTAATAAATACTACTCCTACTACTACTAAAACCGAAAAGTCGGATAAATACCCCCGAACTACCTTTTACATTGGACATTTTTCGAAATTTTTTATTTTCTAAAAACTCCTATAACGATTTTGATTAAAATACCATATATTAAGATATTTACATGACAAAATGTACCTATATCTTGAATTTTCTGGGAATAGCCTGTGAAGTCTCTTCTTTCGGATCGTATTTTCAATACACTTGTATAATTGGTAAGTAAACGTTAATAGCCATTAATAATGGATATCTCTTAAATAGCTGATGCCACAAAAAGATTATTTGAAATAAGTTGTGTGTTTTAAACAGATCTACATTATTTGTGCAGTACGTTTTCGTGTATCGCTTAACGTTTACCAGTTATAAAGGGTATTTCAACAAGAGTGTCCTATCTTTAACATGTGATAGCTGCCGTTGTTATTGAGTTACAGCAGTCATTTTTTTCATGTGGTTACAGTTGTTATTGACAAATAGCCATGGAACGTTACAGCATTCAGCAACGCGTAGAAATTGTGAAAATTTATTATCAAATGGATCATCTGTTCGTCAAACCTTCCGTGTATTGCGTGAAGTTTACGGTTTGCATAATCGTCCCTGCGAGAGAACGATTCGGCGTTTGAGCGATAAATTTGAAGGAAGTGGTTCTGTCAGCGATCAAAGAACGCCTGTACGTAATCGACGTAAGTGCTCCAACGAAAACATAGGCGCCGTTCGTGAGAGAGTTCGCGAGAACGGAAACAAATCAATTGCTCGTCGAGCGCAAGAATTGGAGCCTACGCCAACCACAACTTGGCGAATTCTGCATCTGGACTTCAAAATGGTGTTAACTCAAGAACTAAATACCAACGATCATAGGTTGCGCCGTGTATTCGCTGACTGAGTTATGGAGCAATTGGAAGCCGACCCGAATTTTTGTCTAAAAATCATATTCAGCGACGAAGCCCACTTATGGATGGTTGTGTTAAACAAAATTACCGCTATTGGAGCAATCACAATCCAATGCAGATTCATGAACGACCACTTCATCCCCAAAGGGTTACTGTGTAGTGTGGACTTTGGTATGGTGGAATCATTGATCCATATTTTTTTCAAGATGAAGATGCTCTAACTGTCAATAGAGAAAGATACCGGGCTCTTATTAGGGACTATTTTTGGCCTCAATTGGATGGTATGGATCTCGGAAACATCTGGTTCCAGCAAGATGTGCCACATGTCATACTGCTCTCGAAACAATCAATTTTTGATGAAGTTCAGAGGTTTCATCATTTCCCGTGGTGGTGGTGGTGGTGGTGATAACTGGCCCCCGATGTCATGCGATTTAACGCCGTTGGATTACTTCTTGTGGGGTTATGTTAAATCTCGAGTTTATGTCAATAAGCCAGAAACAGTATATGATCTTGTGAATAACATCACACGTGTTATTCGTGAAGTTGGACCTAATTTACTTTCTTCTGTCATTGAAAATTGGGTCAACGTATACGCGCAACCAACGAAGTCGAGGCGGTCACTTAACTCATGTTCTCTTCCACACGTAATGGCATTAATTATGTTCCAAAATAAAAAAAAGAAATAAACGTCTATCATTTATAGAACGTGTTTTATGTAAGTTCAAAGATAGGACACTCTTGTTGAAAGACCCTATAATTGAATTTTATTTATTGACGCTCTTTAACTGCTGTGGTCTTAGCGTTCCATTTTATATTGGGCGTGAAAGAGCAGAGCTCAGAGGTCTCTTTACCAGGCTTGAGGAACTTTTGCGTGTTGTAAATCTACGACAAGGCACCACCGCCTTACTTCCGTTCCGGAGAAAGCCATACTACGGATTTTTAAGCACCAAAATAACCATTGCCCTCCACCGGGTTTGAACCCGCGACCTTGGGAACTAGAGGCTACCATGGTAACCCTAAACCAAGGAGGACGTCTAGGAGTGCTTTGTAAGTAGAGCTGCAAAGGAAGGCTTGTAACGCATTTCGCGAAATAAGTTTATCACGAGATAACTGGTGTTTTAATTATCACACTATTATACAGTGCTTTCGGTTTATGCCAAGGCCGCGGATCGCACGAATGCGTGCTCCACACGCAGTCTACCACACTGCGGGTTTTCCGTTCCGTAACTCCCGCGTTTGCTTACGTGTGTTAGTAACATACATGTAATGAGTACTAACCTTATTATAAGACATCTTCCGATGAAATTACCATTCACATACATAAGTTTCTCTTGCGTAATGTTCATAATTTCTGCTTTTATTGTGTGCTTAAGTTCGTTTATGGTGTGGGGATTGTTCCTATAAACTTTATTTTTTAGGTTATGTGATCCCGTTGTTCTATATTTATTGACGAAACCTCTCTCAGTGTCTCTACCCGGAACTGTATAACCATAAAATTGCTGCTGAAATTGTCAACAAGCCTATCTACATGATTCAGTTTTCACTTATGTATCGTACATAAAAATACACTGTTTAAGTGAATTTGTTGGCAGGTATTTCCGTGGTCTAATAACAGAATAACATTCCGAAGGAAATCACACACAACACACGTATTGTCGAAATACTGCAACACGAAGACAAGGCAACGACTAAGACAGCTCACAGCTGATAAACATGCCCTTGACGCCTCCTGCTTCGCTTCTGCGCTGTGGCGTAATACCTAGGTCACTGCCGTCTCAGCCGATACGCATTAAGTCGGTTATGGCCTTGACATAAAACGAAGGCACTGTAAAAATATTACCCTTAAAAGTAAATAAAGCATTGAGGAATCTCGTAGATTTACAGAACATCCTATCATACACCGCAGCCGTAAAATGTCTACATGGGTAGGTACGCTTGCAAAATGTAAAATACAGATAGGAACAAGGTTATGTTCACCACAAGCTGTCTTCTTTAACGGTTGTGGCCATTTTGAAATAGTAGGAATGTTCTTTCAACCACTTATCGGTCGTAACTGGTAATCGTTAAAATAACTTAATATTCCAGAATATAATTGATAATTATTACATGTTTATTTTAGTAATAATCATGAATTTATTTTTTAAAATTAAAATTGACAAAAATTGCTATAGTTTCCTACTTTTTCATTTTTCGCCGCAATGCCTCGCGAAGGCTCAAATTCCGCTACCCGTAGCGAAATTCCGCTACGGTTGTTAACATTGACAACACAATACTTCCTGCCTCCTTTTATATTGCCGGGTGAATGTATTAAATAGGGGTATCCGAATACTTTACATGAGATGGTGTAGACATATCCTGAATGGCATGAAGTGGAATGAAAAATAATTATTGTTATGAATTATTGGTAGAATCGCAATAAAATGAGAGTAGAAAAACTAATATAATGTTAAACATCAGGTTTTTAAATTCAGACGTGACGCGATCTATTGATTGCGTTATTTTTATTACTTTCTCTACTAGGTATAGTAAGTAGGGTAAGTATTGTATTCCACCCAAAAATTCGATACCGAGATTTCACCGGAAGTATATGTTTTGAGACCCCCTGAATCCAAAAAAAAAAAGCATTTTTGGAAACATGTCCGTGTGTGTGTCTGTCTGTGTGTATGTGAACAACATAACTCAGAGACGAACAGTCGGATAAACACCAAACTTGGTATTTAGGTTCAGTATCTTCCAGAGATGTGACACGAAGGTTTTCAAGGAAATCCCCCACTCCAGATTACCCTTCACATGGAACATTTTTCGAAAATTTTAATTTTCTCAAAAATGGCTCTAAGGATTTTGATTAAAGTATCATATGTTTAAGATATTTCCATGACAAATGAAATTTATATCTCGAATTTTCTGGGAATGTCTCCAAAAGTATTCCTCATTGTGAACGACTTTTGCTTAACTGGTAAACCATAAGAGATAGACAAAATTTTACTACTCAAAAAATGTAGATCGCGTTAAAATACACAATTTGTGTCGTATACATTTTTGTTGTTGAGTGAACCATTTTCGAGATATTGCTTGTTATTCCCTTAAATTTTTCAATACTTATTTTCTCAAATGGAAATTCGTTATTCATTTTTTTTGTCTTGGATATGCAAAGAGTATTAATCTGTGCAAAGAGCTGTGCTGCACCTAGCACCAGCTATTAAGAGTAATGTCTATGCTTAAAGGCTACTGTATTTCTATATTGCCCTTGTAAATATATATTCCCCTTACATCTACAAGAAAATTAGCAATAAGACATTGAACATTAGAGTTCTCAAATGTTTATCTCGATTAACATGAAATAGATGGAGAATAAGCGTTTGTAAAAATAGTTTGTACAAGAGTAGAGAAAGTCATGTGAGTGTAACACATCAGATTTTTTATGGAATGGTTTCGCCGTAGCTAAGTTGCAACGAAACTAGTAGTATTCTAAATAAATGTATTCAAAGGTAATCACTACACGTGATGGAATTTGATTTCCAGTTTGGTTCCTTAACTGTAGCTTACCTTGGAATTGTCAATTAGTTGTTGGCATGCAGTTTAAATATTAACAAGATCGCAAATGTGCACAAAGCTTTAAATGTCAGGTCAGTTCATTTTGTGCGGAAATAATGCTTTAGGAATGGCAAAAACTTAACTATAAATATTTTGGGAAATAATAATAATAATAATAATAATAATAATAATAATAATAATAATATCTGATGTGATATATTAGCATGACTTTCTCCACCCCTATCGTTTATTATTGTGTATACAAATTATTCTTATATGCTCATCTACTTCATTTAATCGAGATAAGCCTTTGTAGAAATAGTTACATTACATATTTCGTTGTAGATACAAAGGGAACAGCGATAGTCAGATGTTTAAGAACTGAACGCTATTTGCTGGACTTAAAATTGCACAGTTTCCATGCAATCGCTAGAAACATGAGGCACCAGGGGACTAGGTCCCACGTAACCCTGGGAGGAGGGCGTCACCGAGTGACACTTCCACCTCGAGAGATTTTATTTTGGGCCGGCACCTGAAAATTTTAATCCGCACCGCCCTCCCCCATTACAGGGCGGAAGTGGATACGTCACTTATACGCGTCAACCCCAAAAGGGGAAGACTACCGAAGAAGAACCTCGGTGAGGCCGACAGCAATCTAGCAACTGTCTACCTGCTATCCAGGGTGGTGCCGGAGGACCTTGAGGCGGCTCACAGCCTCACCTGCACGTCCCTAATCTCCTATCGATATCGGGAATCACTGTCCCGCCGAGTCCAACCCAATCCAAATGACACCCCTACGGGTGAGACTTGGACGCAGAAGTACCACGAGTACTCAGGGTCCGGAGCGCCCGCGCCACGCCAACTGAAGGGGTCGGAACCGCCCCCCCTTGCGGGGTCGCGCGAAACAACTGATTGTTAACCGGACTTTAAGACAATAGCCAAGTAATAAACAATTCGAACTATTAATAACGGATATCTCAGAAGTGGCTTATGCCACCAAAAAAAACTTGAAATAAACTGTTTTAATGAGATCTACATTTCTTGTGTAGTACGTTGAAATGGACTTCATAGCCTATTCTCAGAAAATTCAAAATATACATTTTATTTGTCATGTAAATATCTTTAATATACGGTATTTTAATCAAAATCGTTAGAGCCATTTTTTAGAAAGTCAAAATTTTTGAAAAGTGTTCCATGTAAAGGATAGTTGGTGGGGGATTTTCTTGGAAATCTTCGTGTTGCATCCTTGGAAGATAGTGAACTTAAATATCAAGTTTGGTATTTATTCATCTTTTCGTTTTCGAATTATGCTGTTCACAGACGCGCGCGCGGACCGTTTTCTAAATTTCTTTTTTTATTTAGGGGCCTCAAAACATGTATTTCCAGTGAAATCTCGGTATAGAATTTAGCAGTTGTTGAAGGAGCGTTACAGTTCACCACAACCGATCTTTCAGATCAATGGACTGTACTTGTAAACTTATCCAGTGTATGAGGAATGACTCCTGCACTGTATATAGTTCACGATATTGTGTTGGGAGACCGCCGAGTGAAAATCCGTGAGATAGCTAAGACCGTAAACATCTCGAGTGAACGGGTGTATAACATTCTGCACGAATTTTTGGGTATGAGAAAGTTATCAGCAAGATGGGTGCCGCGACTGCTCACAGTTGAGAACAAGCAGAATAGTGTGACCATTTCACAGGGATATTTGAACATGTTCCAGCGCAAACCAATGAGTTTTTGCGGCAAACTTGGATCCACTACTATCAACCTGAAAACAAACAACAATCAAAGCAGTGTGTTTCCTTCGGCGAACCTGCTCCAAAGAAAGCGAAAACCATTCCGTCGGCAGGAAAAATCATGGCAGCTGTCTTTTGGGATTCACAAGGGGTGATAGACATCCAGTACCTGGAAAAGGGTAAAACGATGACATGCTCATATTATGCCGCAACGCTGGATCATTTTCACAAGGGATTGTTAAAGAAACGACCCCATTTGGTGAAGAAAAGGGTTCTCTTTCACCAGGATAATGCACCCGACACAAGTCAGCCATTGACATCGCAAAATTTGTGGTATTGAGCTACGAACTGCTACCTCACCCACCATATTCTCCAGATGTGGCTCTGAGCAACTTCTTCCTCTTCGCAAAACTGAAAAATTGTCTCGCTTGGAAGAAAACACATCATGGCAGAAACAACCTCATATTTTGCAGACTTCGAAAAATCATATTTTTTGGAAGAGTTAAAAAAATTGGACAAACGTTGGACAACGTGTAGTGAATTAAAAGGAGACTATGTTGAGAAATAAAATTGATTTTATTGTAAAATTTGTTATCTTCCTTAAAAGTCACTGACTTATCAATCCGCCCTCGTGTATATATGTTACACATTATTTATGTATTATTAGTTTCGAAACCTTCATAGTTATGACAAAACAATTTTACGTATTCTCTTTTGTCCCTTGTTTCATTGAGAAAAATTTAAAATGTCCCGTTTTCTTGTTTAAAAAATCTGATGTGCTACACTCACATGACTTTCTCTACCCTTGTACGAACTATTTTTACAAACGTTTATTCTCCATATGCTTCATGTTAATCGAGATATCGAGATGTCAATCTTATTGCTAATTTTCTTGTAGATGCAAGGGGAACATGGTAGGTTATAAGCGATAGTCAAATCTTTTAAGCGCTGGTTGCTATGTGACGCATTCTATTCTGTTTGCATATCCAGGACATAAAAAATTGAATAACGAATTTGAGAAAAAGTATAAGTATTGGAAAATTTAAGGAAATAACAAGCAATATCTCGAAAATGGTTCACTCAACTAAAAAAATGTATATGACATAAATTGTGTATTTTAACGCGATCTACATTTTTTGTGTAGTAAAATTTTGTCTATCTCTTATGGTTTACCAGTTATACAAAAGTCGTTCACAATAAAGAATACTTTTGGAGACATTCCCAGGAAATTCAAGATATACATTTTATTTGTCATAAAAATATCTTAAACATATGATATTTTAATCAAAATCGTTAGAGCCATTTTTGAGAAAATTAAAATTTTCGAAAAATCTTCCATGTAAAGGGTACTCTGGGGTGGGGGGATTTTCTTGAAAACCTTCGTGTCGCATCCTTGGAAGATACTGAACCCAAATACCAAGTTTGGTGTTTATCCGACTGTTCGTTTCTGAGTTATGCTGTTCACACACAAAGACACACACGGACATGTTTCCAAAAATGCTTTTTTTTGGATTCAGGGGGTCTCAAAACATGTATTTCCGGTGAAATCTGGGTACCGAATTTTTGGGTGGAATACAATACTTCCCCTACTTACTATACGTAGTAGAGAAAGTAAAAATATGGTCACCTTAGATACGCTATTAGATACTGCGAATAAGGCAGCTAATTGAGGAAAGTAGGCTTGAAGGATCTCCCAAATATGTAAGTATATTTGGTTTCTCAAGTGTTCGGGTTATAAAACAGTAAATACGAAAACGTAGCAAGCATAACATCACAGCATAAAGTTTATGATTACGATAATAATAAACAGGGTGAATAATCAGAATAATTCAACAACTTCATATTACGATGACGCAATCCAAACGGTATATTTTTCCCGTGTACGCATCGGAAGTTTCAAGTCATGCAACGGGCAAAGTGGTCTCTAAATCGCTTCTAAAAACTCGCAATACTTCGATATTGGATTATGGCCGGTATCACTAAATACACGTTACACACGCATACCTTTTATTTCTTTTCCTGAATGTATGGCATATTTTGTCACGTTTGTTCCGTATTACTGACACTCAGAAATCGCATCTCACCCGTGGCATCATGAGAACGTCTTTCCGCTGCCATCATTTGAAATCGCAACATAGCTGAAAACACGATTTAGGGCCCTCAGCCTCAAAGCCCAGCCGCATCTGCAAAGCGAGGATATGGCGTAGCCGAGGGATCTGCGCGTCTAAAGCTGGAATGATTCACGTTGGCAGCAATTCCTTCCAAAACCCGCCAAAAACGCCTATATAAGAACGGCCGTATAAAAGGGTGAGTGCGTGGGCATTATATTACCCCCGGAGCAACATCTACTATACCAAAACGTTCCTCATTAACCAAGAATTACTGTGGATAACAAAAAACCCCTATTTTGTAAGTTAAAAGCTTCTATTTTCACCATAATCCAATATCGAAGTAACTTCAAAACAGATTTCAGCTACTACGTTGTTTCAAAAGAACAATATTTCCAATAGCAGCTAAACAATTAACTAGACAATCGTTCAAAAAGTGGCAAGAAAAGGGAGGTAACCATTAGGGACGAGTTGTAAGAGTTCAAATAATTGATTTTAATGGGCACTTCCAGTTGGAGTTCAGAATCGAAACTTAATAATATTAATCTTGAGACGTCAGTGAACAAGAATCAGGAAAACAAAAATTGGTAGATTTTTAACTCGTCGAGATATTCGATCCGCTTATAATTTTCGCTCCCCTCATACACTTCCTGTTTAGCATCGATGTCTGCAGCAAAAGCATTATACTATAAGGCAGTATAGGCAATAATTTCAGTCTAATTATATAAATTCAATAACAGCCCGCCTTAAAACAACGTGTATGTAACAATAATTTGTAAAATGTATGTAACAGTCATTGCATATGCTTATATTATTGTATCCATGTTCAATAATGTTATGTGAATGTATTACGTAATTTAATAATGTAGGAGCTGTGAGAATAATAAGTTAAAAGTTGCTAACAGTGAGGTAACCTTGAGTCAATAATGAGTAAGAAAGTTTAACAGTACTACCTGTGATTCTTGGAGAAGCAATAATGTAATTTTAGTGACAGTTTAAAAATAGCCAATCAACAACCAGAAAAAGCTTTAGTTAAATGCAGGTATTCTATTGGAATAGGATTAGCCAATCAGAGACTTGAAATACAGAAATTTACAAGTTTAGACGGTTGAAATGTATTCAGTTGCCTCCAAACAGTGCTCATAACCAGACGCGAGATATGTCTTCGAGAAATTAAATACGTATTCGTGTGAGACGAAAATAGTATACATATTAAAAAGTGCAAGTAATTAATAAAAAGATTCTCATAACTCTCTATATCAGTGAAGTGTTATTTTAATTTGTGTCAAGGATTAATAAAAAGAAGTGAACTAAAAATTAAAATTTGTGTAGGCCTACATTCTTAGTCGTATCACAACCCTGCCAAGACTTCCATGTCTCTAACAATAATACTGACGCAGCCGAGGCAAGCATAAATATATAATATCTAAAGAAACAGTCAAATTACAAAGTTAATATTTTTAAACTTGGGGTAAAGGCCACCTGAAAGTGCATTTTTGGGGGCGAAGGCTACCGGAAACTGTTAACTATACGTGCGGTTGCAACTACTCCAAGTTCGGCTCCCCAACAGTTGAACTACAATACAACTTCTACTTCAAATTGGCGTCCATACGTGGGGCAAATAATAACAATTCAACATCATCATCCAAGGAACAACAAAATATGTTTCTTTAACTAACAATGTAATCTTCGGAAATGCTTTGCCCCACATATTATTCTGTATGAAACTTCGGTTGTGACCGTGTTCCTTGAGGAGATGTTTACTGGCAATGAGAGAATGGGGTCGACGCACGGTGGGCCATTGGATATGTCACAGCAGCAGTGACCTGTCATTTCCGACAGAGGTCACCGTGGCCCCACCTAGCTGGCGCCAACATCCTGCAGCGCGTCAAAACATTGTTGTTTTCAGCTTCCTTAGTAAACAAACACAATCTGCTCCCAAGCGAAACTTAACCAACCGGAATGATCTCACATTCCGCACAGAAACCTTCAACATTGTAGCAGTTGCTCGTGCTTCGTTTCTTGGCATTCTTTTCAAATTTAGTACACACGAGTGACTTAACTATAAAGTAAACTTGGGGTCTACAAAATAAAGTTAATTTCAATTTTTATTTTACCAAGTACGTAACAAATAGAGGACGTATTGTATTCCACCCAAAAATTCGATACCGAGATTGACCGGAAATACATGTTTAGAGGTCCTGAATCGAAAAAGAAGTTTTTTTTATGTATCTGTGAACAGCATAACTCCAAAGATGAAATGTATTTAAGTTTAGTATCTTTCGAAAATGAGACACGAAGATTTTCAAGAAAATCTCACCAACTTAAACTATCCTTTACATGGAACATGTCTGAACATTTTTGATTTTCTAAAAAAAAAATCTGATGTGTTACGCTCACATGACTTTCTCTACTCTTGTACAAACTATTTTTACAAACGCTTATTCTCCATATGCTTCATGTTAATCGAGATATTAATCAAATATTTTAACGCTCGTTGCTATGTGGCGCATTCCATTCTCTTTACATGTTCAGGACATAAAAAAATCTGATGTGTTACACTCACATGACTTTCTCTACTCTTGTACACTCTAATTTTACAAACGCCTATTCTCCATATGCCTCATGTTAATCGAGTTATCGAGATGTCAATCTTATTGGTAATTTTCTTGTAGATGCAAGGGGAATATGGTAGCTTTTAAGCGATAGTCAAATATTTTAACGCTGGTTGCTATGTGGCGCATTCCATTCTCTTTGCATGTCAGGACATAAAAAAATGAATAACGTATTTGAGAAAAAGTATAAGTATTGGAAAATTTAAGGAAATAACAAGCAATATCTCGAAAACGGTTCACTCAACAAAAGAAATGTATATGACATAAGTTGTGTATTTTAACGCGATCTACATTTTTTGTGTAGTAAAATTTTGTCTATCTCTTATGGTTTACCAGTTATGCAAAAGGCGTTCACAATGAAGAATGCTTTTGGAGACATTCCCAAAAAATTCGGGATATACATTTCATTTCTCATGACATTATCTTAAACATATGATATTTTCATCAAAATCGTTAGAGCCATTTTTGAGAAAATTAAAATTTTCGAAAAATGTTCCATGTAAAGGGTAGTCTGGGGTGGGGGGATTTTCTTGAAAATCTTCGTGTCGCATCTCTGGAAGATACTGAACGTAAATACCAAGTTTGGTGTTTATCCGACTGTTAGTTTTTGAGTTATGCTGTTCACAGACACACACACAGACACACACACACACACACACACAGACACACACACGGACATGTTTCCAAAAATGCTTTTTTTGGATTCAGGAGGTCTCAAAACATGTATTTCCGGTGAAATCTCGGTATCGAATTTTTGGGTGGAATGCAATACTTCCCCTACTTACTATACGTAGTAGAGAAAGTAAAAATGAATAACGAATTTGAGAAAAAGTATAAGTATTGGAAAATTTAAGGAATAACAAGCAATATCTCGAAAACGGTTCACTCAACAAAAGAAATGTATATGACATAAGTCGTGTATTTTAACGCGATCTACATTTTTTGTGTAGTAACATTTTGTCTATCTCTTATGGTTTACCAGTTATGCAAAAGTCGTTCACAATGAGGAATACTTTTGGAGATATTCCCAGGAAATTCAAGATATACATTTTATTTGTCATAAAAATATCTTAAACATATGATATTTTAATCAAAATCGTTAGAGCCATTTTTGAGAAAATTAAAATTTTCGAAAAATCTTCCATGTAAAGGGTACTCTGGGGTGGGGGGATTTTCTTGAAAACCTTCGTGTCGCATCCTTGGAAGATACTGAACCCAAATACCAAGTTTGGTGTTTATCCGACTGTTCGGTTCTGAGTTATGCTGTTCACACACAAAGACACACACGGACATGTTTCCAAAAATGCTTTTTTTGGATTCAGGGGGTCTCAAAACATGTATTTCCGGTGAAATCTCGGTATCGAATTTTTGGGTGGAATACAATACTTCCCCTACTTACTATACGTAGTAGAGAAAGTAAAAATTCCTCTTAACAATTTTGATTAAAATAACATATATTAAACATGTTTATGTTTTAATAAAATGTTTATGTTGAATTTTTGGGAATAGCCTTGAAGTCCTCTTCATTCAGAAATAATTCTGTATAATCTTGTGTACCTGGTGTTCAGCTATAGACAAAAACATATGTACTATGTATAAAAGAAAAAGTATATATCTTTAAAACACACCATTTTTTCAAATAACTTTTTTGTGGCATCAGCCATTTCCTAGATATCCGTTATTAATGGTTCAATTTGTCATTACTTAGGCATTACTTTAAAGTCCTGTCAATGTTCAGTTGTTTCTCGCGATGTCATAGAAAGAGTATGCAATTTTAAGGCCAGGTATAGCGTCCAATTCTAAGGCTTTTGACTGTCGCTATTCCCTTTGTATCTATAACGAAATGTGTAATGCATCTATTTCTTGCAAGGTTTATCTCGATTGAAATGAAGCATATAGGAAAATAACTTTCCTAAGGATATTTGTATACCCACTAATAAGCAATGGAGGGTAAAGAAAGGCATGTGAATGTAACACATCAGATGTTTTGTATATACATACAATGTTGGATTTCACGTTTTCACAATTAAGGGCGCAGGTTTAACTGCAGTGTATAAAATTAGTATTGTCTCGTTGTGCGGATAAATCTCCTAACTCTGTTGAGGACGATATGGCTCCTGGTTGCTTTCAGTGAATGCAGGATGGAACGAAAAGGACATACACCATAGAGCGATCACTGTCGTGGCGAATGAGAGTGTACGCAAGGTCGATGGGTACTCGAATCACATACATATGTCTTCTTCACTTCAAGGATTAGATATTAAACCTGTTCCGTCTTCGCATTCTTTTTTACTTTCTCTACTACGTATAGTAAGTAGGGGAAGTATTGTATTCCACCCAAAAATTCGATACCGAGATTTCACCGGAAATACATATTTTGAGATCCCCTGAATCCAAAAAATGCATTTTTGGAAACATGTACGTGTGTGTCTGTGTCTGTGAACACCATAACTCAGAAACGAACAGTCGGATAAACACCAAACTTGGTATTTAGGTTCAGTATCTTCCAGAGATGCGACAGGAAGGTTTTCAAGAAAATCCCCCACCCCATGTTACCCTTTACATGGAACATTTTTCGAAAATTTTAATTTTCTCAAAAATGCCTCTAACGATTTTGATTAAAATATCATATGTTTAAGATATTTTCATGACAAATAAAATGTATATCTCGAATTTTCTGGGAATGTCTCCAAAAGTATTCTTCATTGTGAACGACTTTTGCATAACTGGTAAACCATAAGAAATAGACAAAATGTTACTACACAAAAAATGTAGATCGCGTTAAAATACACAATTTATGTCATATACATTTTTTTGTTGAGTGAACCATTTTAGAGATATTGCTTGTTATTCCCTTAAATATTTCCAATACTTATACTTTTTCTCAAATTCGTTATTCAATTTTTTTGTCGTGGTAATGCAAAGAAAATGGAATACTCCACATAGCAACCAGCTCTTAAAATATTTGACTATCGCTTAAAGCCTAGCAATTCCCCTTGCATCTACAAGAAAATTAGCAATAAGTTTAACGTCTCGGTATCTCCATTAACATGAAGCATAAGGAGAATAAGCGTTTGTAAAAATAGTTTGTACAACAGTAGAGAAAGTCATGTGAGTGTAACACATTAGAATTTTTTTTTAATTCTCATCTCTTTCTTGGGCGTCCGATTCTTCAATTTTATCATGTAATTTATAAATATTCAGGTCTTCTCTAATTGTTTAATCTCTTATTAAGTCTAATCTAGTGCATTCTTTAGTTCTCCGTAAAAACATCATTTCCGCCGATTGAATTTTACTTTTGTCCTTTTCTTTTATTGTCAAGATTCGCTGCCATACACGATCACCGGGACTGCCATGGTCTTGTAGAACTTCAGCTTTGTTTCTTTCCCTGTTTTATTTTGTAGAGTTCTTGTTCCACATATTTGTTAATATTTATTTATCTTATTATCTAGTATATCCCTATCCACATCAAAACTTATGTCTTAACCCAAGTAAATTCATGACTCTTTCCAGGATATTGTTTCCAATACATATTACTTTCTCTACTACGTATAGTATGTAGGGGAAGTATTGTATTCCACACAAAAATTCGATACCGAGATTTCACCGGAAATACATGTTTTGAGATCCCCTGAATCCAAAAAAAGCATTTTTGGAAACATGTCCGGGTGTGTGTCTGTCTGTGAACAGCATAACTCAGAAACGAAGAGTCGGATAAACACCAAACTTGGTATTTAGGTTCAGTATCTTCCAGAGATGCGACACGAAGGTTTTCAAGAAAATCCCCCCACCCCAGACTACTCTTTACATGGAACATTTTTCGAAAATTTTAATTTTCTCAAAAATGGCTCTTAACGATTTTGATTAAAATATCATATGTTTAATATATTGTCACGAGAAATGAAATGTATATCTCGAAATTTCTGGGAATGTCTCCAAAAGTATTCTTCATTGTGAACGACTTTTGCATAACTGGTAAACCATAAGAGATAGACAAAATTTTACTACACAAAAAATGTAGATCGCGTTAAAATACACAATTTATTTCATATACATTTTTGTTGTTGAGTGAACCGTTTTCGAGATATTGCCTGTTATTTCCTTAAATTTTCCAATACTTATACTTTTTCTCAAATTCGTTATTCATTTTTATATGTCCTGGACATGCAAAGAGAATGGAATGCGCCACATAGCAACCAGCGTTTAAAATATTTGACTCGCTTAAAACCTACCATATTCCCTTTGAACCTACAAGAAAATTAGCAATAAGTTTGATATCTCGATTAACAGGAAGTAGATGGAGAATAAGCGTTTGTAAAAATAATTTGTACAAGAGTAGAAAAAGCCATGTGAGTGTAACACTTCAGATTTTTTTTGTTCTCACTGGGTATTTTCCTTGGTGAGCCAAAACTTTCATCTTTTTTAAGGAAATCTTTAAATTATATTTGTTTCCCAGTTGGTACATTTTATAAATAGAGCGCTGTAAGCTACCTTCGCTATTCTGCAGTGTTACTACATCATCTGCATGTAACATTATATTTAAATATGAATTCTGATTTAATTGTATTCCTCGATGATCCAAATAGCTATAGAGGAATAAGTCTTTTGAATTCAGCTTATAAACTTTATGCTAAAATTATAAATAACCGTTTAAAATCAATAATAGATGTTATTTTAGAAGAAGAACAGGCCGGTTTTAGAAAAGGACGCTCATGCGGCGATAATGTTTTTAGTATTAAACGTATTTTAGTAAAAAGACGAGAGGTCAATTTAGAGACTCATATTGCTTTTATTGACTTTGAAAAAGCATTTGACTTGATGGACAGAAGTATTTTATGGAAAATAATGAACAATCGGGGGTATCCTCGGCACATCTTAGAGGTAATTAAAAGTAACTAAAGTTATTATAAACTCAGGCACTACAAAATCAGGACCAATAATAACAAATCAAGTAGTAAGACAAGGATGTAGCCTTTCACATACATAAGTAGCAGTGAAAAAGATTTAAAAAAAAGTCCCTTCTAACTCCTCGCAGGATTGGCTTTGTACGAATCGTCCCTGAAAATTCCTTGAGTTATTGTGTGCATATTATATAGAAGAGGTCTGCATGGGTTCGGGCTGAATTTGAAAAATATTTGTTGCGCTCTGCTTTGAAAATAAAGATCACCATAAACTAAACGGTTTGGACCTTAAGATCCGTTCCGGCTCCGCAGAGATACTGCTGATCTCTCCGTCGCCTTTTGGGTCTTCCTACACTTCCTCTACCAGCTAGATGGTAATGTAATACTTGATGAGGACTACGGTGTGTGCCCATTCTACGAAGGTGCGTGTACCATTCATCTCTCATATTTTCCGTCGTTTCTACTATATTTGCAATTCCTAATTCTTTCCTTATATCTTCATTCTTTTGATGATCCAGCAGAGTATATCCAGCCATTGGACACAGCATTTTCATCTCCGATGCCTCAATATTTTGTTTATATTTACTCGTGAGGAGTCATACTTCTGCTCCATATACGATACGTGATCAAAAGTATCCGGACACCTGGCTGAAAATGCCGTACAAGTACGTGGCGCCCTCCATCGGTAATGCTGGAAGTCAATATGGTGTTGGCCCACCTTTAGCCTTGATGGTAGCGTTCACTCTCAGTCATACTTTCAATCAGGTGCTGGAAGGTTTCTTGGGGAATGGCAGCCCATTCTTCACGGAGTGCGGAACTGAGGAGAGATATCGATGTAGGTCGGTGAGGCCTGGCACGAAGTCGGCGTTCCAAAACATCCCAAAGGTGTTCTGTAGGATTCAAGTCAGGACTTTGTGCAGGCTAGTCCATTACAGGGATGTTATTGTCGTGTAACCACTCCGCCACAGCCCGTGCAGTATGAACAGGTGCTCGATCGTGGTGAAAGATGCAATCGCCATCCCCGAATTGCTCTTCAACACTGGGAAGCAAGACGGTGCTTAAAATATCAATGTAGGTCTGCGTTGTGATCCGTTTGGCATTTTCCTGCGTGATGTGTGGCTTATGAGCAGCCGCTCGACCATGGAATCCAAGGTTTCTCACCTCACGTCTGTCATAGTACTTGTAGTGATCCTGATGCAGTTTGGAATTCCTGTGTGATGGTCTGGGTAGATGTCTGCCTATTACTCTTTACGACCCTCTTCAAGTGTCGGCGGTCTCTGTCAGTCAACAGATGAGGTCGGCCTGTACGCTTTTGTGCTGTACATGTCCCTTCACGTTTCCACTTCACTATCACATCAGAAACAGGGGACCTAGGGATGTTTAGAAGTGTGAAAATCTCGCGTACAGACTTCTGATACAAGTGACACCCAATCACCTGACAACGTTCGAAGTCCGTGAGTTCCACGGAGTGTCCCATTCTGCTGTTTCACGATGTCTAATGACTACTGAGGTCGCGGATAATGAGTACCTACCAGGCAGTAGGTGGCAGCACAATGCACCTAAGATGAAAAACGTATGTTTGTTGGGGTGTCCGGATACTTTTGATCACATAGTGTAGTAGGACTGGAATCGCCAGGAGTTTATAAAATTTTAAAGTTGTTTCTTTGCATACCTTCTTACATAGTGTCCTTTTGACAGTCCCTATTAACCGATTATACTTAAGAAACTTATCATTAATATAATTTTCTACTGTGTAGGAAATTGTACACCCTAAATAATTGAATTTGGAGAGTTGTTCTATTATATTGCCATAAGACACATCGCTTAAAGCCTACCGTATTCCCCTTGCACCTCCAAGAAAATAACAATAAGATTAGTTTATCTTGATTAACATGACGTAGATGGAGCGTTTGTAAAAATAGATTGTACAAAAATAGAGAAAGTCATGTGAATGTAATACATCAGATTGTTTTTCCCCGCAAATAAATGGATACAATTTTGCCGTTTTTTAGAGAATTAACAGATATGAAGCGTGCCTTTGCCTTTTGTCATGAACGCTGACTACCACAACCAATATTTCGATAATAATTAAAAGATGTTTTGAGAACATAATTATTAGTAAACATCGGTCCCCTGACGTAACCTCCTGCGACTTTTATCTCTTGGGTAAATTAAAACAAAGTATTCCGGACAAGCCTACACACCCTAGAAGAATTAATACAAAATATCCGTCAGGAAATTGCCAGCATTTCGCAACGTGAACTACGGCGAGTGATAGATAGTTTCTTTAAAAAATGCCAGAAATGTATTGACAACGACGGTGGCCAGTTTCAGCGCCTCCTTTTATAACGTTGGTAAGTGATGCTTTGCACGGTTGTATAAGCTCCACTGTATGATAGCCAGAGACGGTAACCCGCGCCGCCAACGCGAATCGAGAAAACACTGCGCAGCCGGTTCTTAGTTCATTGGATCTCCCTGTACCAAGGTATACCACAATATGTAAATCTGCAATGAAGGTTTGTTTCGGTTAACAATAAGAATAAGCTTTTATAAGAATAGAAGAGTGAGTAGAGAAAGCCCTGTGAATACAACACCTCATACTTTTTATAACTACAGAGATCGTTTTTGTGCAATTGTATTTTCTTTAACATCCTTTACATATTTATAAGTGCAGTCATGCCTTGCTTTATATGCATTTGCTGCTGTAATTACGTAAATTACTTTATTAGGTTTGTCTTTATTCTTTTTGAAGGGTTCTACAGGTTTAATTTGAGAAGTCACCCCACCCCTGCCGACACTCACGAAAGTATTTCCCTTTATTGTAGAGATGCTTGAGAGGGCTACATAAAGATGAAATGTTTCAGGTACGGACAGCTGAGCGGCATGGTGGAGCCCATTTTCGGGGTCCTTGGAGCGGCTGCCGTTTCGCTATCACAGCCAATTCTGCCCTATGCCCTCGCCTTTGCCGCCGGCGCCATGATCTATGTCGTCGTAGACGATATTATCCCAGAGGCAAATAGCAGGTAAAGTATCTGCGTTTTTCTTGTCTCGTATTCTTTCTGCAATCTTTGAGATTAGCCTGCTTTTGACTTGACTGATACACGCACACGCACATTGATTACCTCGATCTTTATCACTTGATTTATATTTATCACCAGGAGGATTAGAATATGTTACACGAAAAACTAATGTTCAGAAAATTGAGTAGGAAGATATTGTAACATCCCTAGTGGTGGTGGTGGTTACCCCGCAGTAGTTGCGTACACTAGGGGAGTGATAGCTCGGAGGTAGGGGATGCTTCGGTACCAGGATAGGGGTGGCGTTCCAGGATAGGGGTAGCTAATTAACGGACAGGGGATGCATAAATTCTATAAGTCGTATTTGCCTATAGCGTACATAAAGCCCGCAGTCGGGCAACTGAGATGGGGTGAAAGCAGAACTTAATGTTGAAGCATTCTTACGTAGATAACTGCTGTCGAGACGGAAGCTCTGGTGTCAGCTATAGCCTTTGGCCGAGGATGGACGTCAGACGGCGGGTCACACGCTCGTGACGCTCCACTCGGGTATAAATGCTTTCGGCAATGCTGACTTCGCATTTCTGAGCAAGACCGTGTTGAGGTAACAGCTTTTCAACACTTTCTGCTCGGTTACCACAACTTAAGTAATCCCCAGCACTCAAATTGATCCGCTACAATATTACCAAATTAAGCATTTGAGGAAAGGAACATGGGGTCGCAGATGCAGTATAATAACAGGAGCGCTGCAGATATATAATTGTTGAACTCTGGCTTTATGAAACATTTTCATTTGTTAGTCAAAATGAAATGTCAATCACACGACAAGTGTGTACGTACTAGGGATGGGCAAAAAATAACGTAACGGTTACCTTAATGTAACGATTACCAAGTAACGAATACAAAGTAACTAGTTAACCAATAACGGTTACCAGAGTAGCGAAGACAGATTTGATTAGATATTTGACAGGGGGATGAACAGGCGCCCTACTTGCCCGCACTGTAACCTTGGGTTTGTTGTACGGTTTTCTCGCTGTTGTTCCAATCATCATCTCCCTAAACTTTAATAAGTCTCAGGAGTCCATTGATTGGGTGTTTAGTAGATACTATTTCATTTGGATCAACAGTTCCAGATTGATTGTATCTATTCATGTCCAGTGCTTCACAATGGAGGCTTCCTCTACACCACACATCTTGGGTCTTCTGAAAGCCTCATTATCTGCAGCTGTCTTTTTAAAATTCCCATGACCCGTTATCAAACCCACCATGAGCCTCATCTGCTTCCTACTTAATTTAAGGACTGTAGACATGGTTGTTGCATGATTAACTTGCCATGTCTTTATTCCTGGATATGTTTCCAGTATTCTATATGCTGCCTTTGAATCCAGTCTAATAGATTTATCCTTACTATTAATCTGGTAATAATCTGGTTTTGGTCCTATAAATGGGGCCTGCGCTCCTATTTTGGCCAACTTGTCTGCATTTTCATTTTCAATTACCACAGTGTGGATGGGAACCATGCTATAGAAGTCTGTTGCATTCCCCTAGCCTTTCTAGGACATTACCTAACGATCTTTGCTCTCGTGAAGGATGCTATTAATGCTCTCAGTGCCGCCTGGCTGTCTGAGTATATCCAGATACTACAATTCTTGTAGCACCTGTCTTTACTCTTCACCATACAAGCCCTGATGGCATATAATTCTGCTTGGAATACCGTGGCCAAAGCTTCCAAAGGATACTACTTCTCCAGTTTAGCTGTCTTTCATATACACAAGGTCCCCTGATCGGTGTTGGTGATTAGCCTCCCAACCAGGGGCGGCTTCTTAATGTCCTGGCTCTCCCTTTAATGTAAATAACGTACACGATTCATACATTTCAGTTATCATTCTGACATGATCTTGTGGAGTGGACTTTGGCAAGCTTTGTATTGTTTGCAGGTGCCAAGTAGTGCACTCCCGCCTGCAACCCACATTGGTATAATGGTGAAGTATAGGGAATGACGAACCAAGGGAGCGCAGAAGTGTATGGTGGGGAAGTGCGGGGCATAAGTTGCATGTTGTTGGTTAACCTAGTAGTCAGAGAGCATAGAATAGCATGATCAACAGGGGCATTACTTTTCGTTTCGTCCCTTACACAGAGCCAACTATTGAATTCACAGTAAAAGTTTACCTCACTTCCGATCTTCTATCTACTGAACTGCATCTGTTACTATACTCTAGTTACCTTACATCTCTGATAATTACGTTGCATGTATACCACGTGGTTTGTGCCGTGTTGTGTGTATGGGGTTTTAATTTAAGTGGTTTATTTAGCTAAATACAGGTAAACGTTGCTATAAGGAGAAACAATGAATTCCATTGTCTCTTTTAATGCAACCGTTTTCAACGCTAAACTTGGAGGACGCATTGGCAGGCCCACACCATACCTAATAATCACTCAGGTAGTTCAAACAAAAACAAGAAGTTTTAACAGGAATTTTAACGACGTATATGAAAAATATGATTGGATAAGTGGTTGTGATATTAAAAACGCCCTGTTTTACTTTCCTTGCGTTTTGTTTGGTGGTAAGATACATGGACAAAGCATGGCGTGAATGATCTGTAGCACCTTCATGAAATGTGCATGTGTTATATATATTGTGAATTCCCATTTCTTGTTTATTTGCGTAAATTAATCAGCCTATAGTGAGAAACGTATTCCGTATTTATTACTTAAAACATTTCAAATTGCAAGGATAATGTTGTGAACCACCAAAGTTCAGAGTCACCAGTATGATGTCCCAGATATCCAGTTGCCCCCAGTCTTTAATTTATGCTCCAGCCATTGCCTTCATTATAACACATGGGTGCAACGGAGGCTAACTAAGTATAGTTTCTATTCCAGCTATGGGTGTTATCAGTTTCACAGGCTATGTCTAGACAGCTAATCTCTGTACCTTCTCCAGTTCCTTGACAGCCCCGACAGATTCACCCATAGCTAACTACGGTGGTATAAATCCAGTAGATACATCTGGAGTTAAACCCCAGCTTCTACCGCAGGCTCTTTTGATACTCATTAGCGCCATTTTAGCTTTGATGCATGTTGCTTTAAAGTGAGGATTCCAAGTGAGTCCAGAATCTACTATTAATCCCAGATACCTTACTTGTCCTTTCACGCAACATTTCACCAAATAATGTAAACTCCCTGGGACGCGCTTCTTTGTAAATGGTAACACCACAATCATTTTGGGATTGACTCCAGGATCTTATTTTGGCACCAACCCTGTAAATATTTAAAGCACGTTGTGCCAGTATTTGAACGGTTTTTTACTTTCTCTACTACGTATAGTAAGTAGGGGAAGTATTGTATTCCATCCAACATTCGATACCGAGATTTCACCGGAAATACATGTTTTGAGACACCCTGAATCCAAAAAAAAAGCATTTTTGGAAACATGTCCGTGTGTGTGTCTGTGTGTGTGTGTCTGTCTGTCTGTCTGTGAACAGCATAACTCAGAAACGAACAGTCGGATAAACACCAAACTTGGTATTTAGATTCAGTATCTTCCAGAGATGCGATACGAAGATTTTCAAGAAAATCCCCCCACACCAGATTACCCTTTACATGGAAGATTTTTCGAAAAGTTTAATTTTCTCAAAAATGGCTCTAACGATTTTGATTAAACTCATATGTTTAAGATATTTTCATGACAAGTAAAATGTATATCTTGAATTTCCTGAGAATGTCTCCAAAAGTATTCTTCATTGTGAACGACTTTTGCATAACTGGTAAACCATAAGAGAGAGACAAAATTTTACTACACAAAAAATGTAGATCGCTTTAAAATACACAATTTATGTCATATTAATTTTTTTTGTTGAGTGAACCATCTTCGAGATATTGCTTGTTATTCCCTTAAATTTTTCAATACTTATTTTCTCAAATGGGAATTCGTTATTCATCTTTCTGTCTTGGATATGCAAAGAGTTATAATCTGTGGCAAAGGGAATGGTGCTGCACCTAGCAACCAGCTATTAAGAGATATGTATGTGCTTAAAGGCTACTGTATTTCTATATTGCCCTTGTAAATATATTTTCCCCTTACATCTACAAGAAACTTAGCAATAAGATAGAGTCTGCAAATGTTTATCTCGATTAACATGAAGTAGATGGAGAATAAGCGTTTGTAAAAATAGTTTGTACAAGAGTAGAGAAAGTCATGTGAATGTAACACATCAGATTTTGTTATATTTGTCAAGGTCTAGGACGAATTCTTTTGGGCGCAATAATCCTTAGCATGGCTTCCTTCGGAAGAGAAGTAAAGCCGGTGGTCCCGTGTCGTAGATTTACGGCACGTAAAAGAACCTCAGACTGATAATGAGGCCTCTGAGTAAAATTACAGGTATTTCGCGCCCAATATAGAATGGAACGCTAAGGACCATTATATATTAAAAAAAAAAAGTTAGTGAAGAAACGAGTAGATGTCATTCGCTGCATGTGCGCGGCATTGGTGTCGCTCTTCGGCAACTATTTACCTTAGTATTCGTTTACAACTTGAGTCATCCTCGCACGTAGTTGCAAATATATATTTGTTTATTATAGCGAGTTGCTTATTGCTTCGAATATAGATGGGTATCAATAAACAATTAATGCTTTTAGTAGCAAAATATAAGCTTAAACAACGACATCGTTCATATTGAAACGTAAGTTACATCTAATCGTTACTGGTAACCGTTAACGCACAGTTATAACCTTTACTCGAAAATAACTCACATCCCTTAGTACACACTTTCTCAACTAATAAGTATTGGTACACAATGAGAAACTGCCCATTACATGCACGTACTGCACTGAACAAGACGGGTGTTCTATTCTATCCAGTAGGCTTATCAGACACACCTAGGGACAGTGACTAGTACTTTACAAGTGTTTTGTTTACTCTGACACGCCACAATCAGAGACTCTAACATGACAGATTTAATGTTGACGCAATGTAGCCCAGTAAAAAGCTTGTGCGACCCGAGTCCCTATGTCAAAATGCTTATTTTGGTATACTGCCTACTGTGTGGCTTAAACTATTTTATAGGCAGTCCTGAAATTTGTAA
Organism: Deroplatys truncata; assembly: GCA_030765065.1. NCBI lineage: Eukaryota > Metazoa > Arthropoda > Insecta > Mantodea > Mantidae > Deroplatys > Deroplatys truncata. The sequence goes on along the minus strand of CM060989.1, from coordinate 63,247,562 downwards.
AATAACAAAATAATATATATTGACTCTAGGCCTAAATGCGACTAAAAGAAATGGCGTTTAGAGTGAGAATGTACTGTTTTGATGATTCGCCACCACTTACCTTATACCAGCCAATGAAGCGAGTATATGCTATGTTCGTATCATGCTGTTTTCAGTATTTTTACTTTGCCACATACTTAGGTAGAGAAGGTTTTACATTCCACCCAAAAATTCGATACCGACATTTCACTGGAAATGTTTTGTTGCCCCTGAGTCACCCCCCCCCAAAACACTATAGGTCCTGTGTGTGTCTTAGTATTTAGGTTCAATACTTTCTGAATGTACCACACGAAGATTTTCAGAAAATTCTCTCACCACAAACTACCCTTTACATGCAACATTTTTCAAAATGTTTGATTTTATAAAAAAATTGCTGTAACGATTTTGATTAATATACCATATATTAAAGATATCTACATGACAGATAAAATGTTTATCTTGAATCTTCTGAGTATAGCCTTTGAAGTCCTCTTCATTCGGAACATTTTTGTATAATCTGGTATAACTAGCAAACGATAAGCGATAGACGAAAACATATTTCACAAGAAATGTAGATCTCTTTAAAACACACAATTTATTTCAATAAAATTTTTGTGTGGCATCAGCCATTTCCGAGATATCCGTTATTAATGGTCCGAATTGTTTATTATTTGGTCATTCTTTAGAGTCCTTTCAACGTTCAGTTGTTTCTCGCGATTGCATGGAAACGGTATGGAATTTTAAGGCCAGCATATAACGTCCAGTTTTTAAACATTTGACTATCGCTGTTACCTTTCTATCTATAACGAAATGTGTAATATAGCTGTTTCTACAAAGCTTCATTTGGATTAAAATGAAATAGATAGAAAAATAACCTTTAGTAAGAAGGGATTGTATATCCACTAATAAAGATAGAGGGTAGAGAAAGTCATGTGAATGTATCACATCAGATTTTTTTGGTAGCAATTCCAGTGTTAGGCATTGTCCGGCCGTCTGTTCCCTCCATGTTCGTAGCTGCCGACATTGTATTGATTATTCAGATCATAGATAAAAGAATAACGATTCAGCTCCAAGAAAGTACAATTACATGTGTTGTTCCTTTTCAACATAAAGAAAAGGTTCGTACATTTTGCGACAAATTTAAGTATGACGATTTAAATTTTGAAGAGATAATGTGACAGCCATAAAAAATGGTAATAAAATGTGAAAGCTAATCAAACCAAGTCATTTATTAAGCATTTCGAAATACTACCATGTGACTGAACTTGAAACCAAAGTTGGTAACAATGGTGTGTCTTGTGTTAAAAGTTCTAGTTTTAGTGCCAGCTGTCTAAAAATAATTATTTTGGCTCGAAATATAGATATGTAAATAATTTGTTTATAAAACTACTTAAATCATTTTCAAATAATGTGTATACAGGGTGTACCATTTAAGTTGAGACTGTATAATATCTCCAAAACAAAGTGTTGTAGAAAGAAATGGCTTTAATTAAAGTTGCTTGATATAATGGTGGAAAGTAAATGCCATTAGTCGTGTTTTGTTTGGAGAACGTTATGGTGGTCATTTTAGAGTCAATTTAATTTTTAATTTCTCTACTACGTATAGTAAGTAGGGGAAGTATTGCATTCCACCCAAAAATTCGATATCAAGATTTCACCTGGAATACATGTTTTGAGGCCCCCTGAATAAAAAAAACATTTTTATAAAAAGGTCCGTCTGTGTGTGAACAGCATAACTCAAAAACGAAAAGTCGGAAAAATATCAAATTGGTATTTAGGTTCAGTATCTTTCAAAGATGCGACACGAAGGTTTTCAAGAAAATCCCCCAACCCCAGACTACACTTTACATAGAATATTTTTCGAAAATTTTTATTTTCTCAAAATGGCTCAAACGATTTTGATTAAGATATCATATGTTAAAGATATTTTCATAACAAATGAAATGTATATCTCGAATTTTCTGGGAATGTCTCCAAAAGTATTCTTCATTGTGAACGACTTTTGCATAACTGGTAAACCATAAGAGATAGACAAAATGTTACTACACAAAAAATGTAGATCGCGTTAAAATACACAATTTATGCCGTATAATTTTTTTGTTGAGTGAACCATTTTCGAGATATTACTTAAATTTTCCAATACTATTTTTCAAATGGGAATTTGTTATTAATTTTTTTTATGTCCTAGACATACAAAGAGAATGGAATGCGCCACATAGCAACCAGCTCTTAAAATATTTGACTATCGCTTAAATACTACCACATTCCCCTTGCACCTACAAGAAAGTTAGCAATACGATGGTTTCTGCAAATTTTTATATCGATTAACATGAAGTAGTAGGAGAATAAGGGTTTGTAAAAATAGTTTTAGAAGAGTAGGGGAAGTTATGTGATTGCAACACATCAAATTTTTTTATCTTAATGTCACAGGTTATGTATCCCCTATTGTTAGTCAAACTAATAATAATAATAATAATAATAATAATAATAATAATAATAATAATTTCCTTTTATGTAACTGTGTTTTGTGCTGAAAATTTGTTTTAAAAATTTTCTATCCATGTTATGCAAATTAGTCGTACGGTATAGCTGTAAGCTATGTCGTGACCCGAGTTTGACTTGTATAAACACAAACTAACAAATGGAAGGAAAGAACAAATATGGAATAAAATAGAGAATAGCGTTTGTAAAAATAGTCTGTACCAGAGTAGAAAAAGTCATGTGATTATAACACATCAGATTTTTTACTTTCTCTACTACGTATAGTAAGTAGGGGAAGTATTGCATTCCACCCAAAAATTCGATACCGAGATTTCACCGGAAATACATGTTTTGAGACCTCCTGAATCCAAAAAAAGCATTTTTGGAAACATGTCCGTGTGTGTGTGTGTGTGTGTGTGTGTGTGTGTGTGTGTGTCTGTGTCTGTGAACAGCATAACTCAGAAACGAACAGTTGGATAAACACCAAACTTGGTATTTAGGTTCAGTATCTTCCAGAGATGCGACACGAAGGTTTTCAAGAAAATCCCCCTACCCCAGACTGCCCTTTACATGGAACATTTTTCGAAAATTTTAATTTTCTCAAAAATGGCTCTAACGATTTTGATTAAAATAGCATATGTTTAAGGTATTTTCATGGCAAATGAAATGTATATCTCGAACTTTCTGGGAATGTCTCCAAAAGTGTTCTTCATTGTGAACGACTTTTGCATAACTGGTAAACCATAAGAGATAGACAAAATTTTACTGCACAAAAAATGTAGATCGCGTTACAATACACAATTTATGTCACATACATTTTTTTTGTTGAGTGAACCGTTTTCGAGATATTGCTTGTTTGTCTTGGATATGCAAATAGTATTAATCTGTGGGAAAGGGAATGGTGCTGCACCTAGCAACCAGCTATTAAGAGATATGTATGTGCTTAAAGGCTACATTGCCCTTGTAAATATATATTCCCCTTACATCTAAAAGAAAATTAGCAATAAGATAGAGTCTGCAAATGTTTATCTCGATTAACATGAAGTAGATGGAGAATAAGCGTTTGAAAAAATAGTTTTACAAGAGTAGAGAAAGTCATGTGAGTGTAACACATCAGATTTTTTTAAATGGGAATGTACGTTTTGTATGCTGTTTTCTCATTAGAAAATAGTTTATAAAAAGATGTTTAGTTTGTTGTGAGGAATAAGGAAACAAAATAAAACATTTTGGTCACCAATTAGAAAACGTAATTAGACCCTCAAATGACCATCCATGGATGGTATAACCATTCAATGGTTCTTCGTACACAGCCATCAAAATTTTCGTTGTTATTTACGTTGGTGTAGGAACAATTGCAAAGGCTTTATACAAATATTGCTTAGTTCTTTTATGAGTGAGAAAACAATATAAAAAGGTACATTTCCGTTTTAGAAAAAAATTAAATTGACGTAAAATGACACTAGACAAAAAACACAACTAATGGCATTTACTTTCCCCCATAATATAAAGCAACTTTTATTAAAGCCAACGCTTAGTTTTGGAGATATTGTACAGACTGCAGCGTTATCTAAAACCATTTGGGGCTGCTATTTCGCTAAGATGCGCAAGTTGTCATAGAGATACTTCACCTTGAGTGACATTCTGACTTATGCATCACTCTCTTGGAATTACTCGTTTCACAAGAGGGAGGCACTGTTTAAGGAAGTTCTGTAAGAGATTTCTTTGCGGCCCACAGCAGAAGTTGTCTTGTTTTGCTTTGTCTGCTGGAAATATCCGGGATTCTACCGTTTTGATTTTAGTTTGTGTGTTTACATCATTGTGCATCGTAATTGTTTTATAAATTCCTTATTGCGATCTGTTTTGAAAACGTATGCTTATATTATAAACAGAAAAATAGTTTATAAGTATTTAAAACGATATTTTATTACCCGAATGATTGCGAAACCAGCTTAGCGACTTGAATATTTCTGAGAGAAGAATAAAATTTCTTTGAATATGAGTGTCATACATTCTTACTTTCTCGACCGGAAATACATTTTTGAGGCCCTCTGAATTGAAAACAATCAGAAAAAACTCCGTAAATTAAATTAAATTGCGTTTTATATATGGACGCTCTTTAACTGCTGTGGTCCTTAGCGTCCCATTCTATATTGGGCGTGAAAGACACTCAGTTGTTGCTCAGAGGCCTCTTTATCAGGATTGAGGTTCTTTTACTTGCCGTAAATCTACGACACGGGACCACCGGCTTTACTTCCCTTCCAAAGGAAGCCATGCTAAGGATCACGGAGGACGACAAAAGAAAAAAATCTGATGTGTTACACTCACATAACTTTCTCTACTCTTATACAAACTATTTTTACAAACGCTTATTCTCCATCTACTTCATGTTAATCGAGATAAACATTTGCAAACTCTATCTTATTGCTAATTTTCTTGTAGATGTAAGGGAAATATATATTTACAAGGGCAATATAGAAATACAGCAGCCTTTAAGCACATATATATCTCTTAATAGCTGGTTGCTAGGTGCAGCACCATTCCCTTTGCCACAGATTAATACTCTTTGCATATCAAAGAAAGAAAAAAAAACGAATAACGAATTCCCATTTGAGAAAATAAGTATTGAAAAATTTAAGGGAATAACAAGCAATATCTCGAAAATGGTTCACTCAAAAAAAAATGTATATAACATAAATTGTGTATTTTAACGCGATCTACATTTTTTGTGTAGTAAAATTTTGTCTATCTCTTATGGTTTACCAGTTATGCAAAAGTCGTTCACAATGAAGAATGCTTTTGGAGACATTCCCAGAAAATTCAAGATATACATTTTATTTGTCATGAAAATATAGTAAACATATGATATTTTAATCAAAATCGTTAGAGCCATTTTTGAGAAAATTAAAATTTTCGAAAAATGTTCCATGTAAAGGGTAATCTGGGGTGGGGGGATTTTCTTGAAAAACTTCCTGTCGCATCTCTGGAAGATACTGAAACTAAATACTAAGTTTGGTGTTTATCCGAATGTTCGTTTCTGAGTTATGCTGTTCACAGATAGACACGCACACGGACATGTTTCCAAAAATGCTTTTTTCGGATTCAGGGGGTCTCAAAACATGCATTTCCGGTGAAATCTCGGTATCGAATTTTTGGATGGAATACAATACTTCCCGTACTTACTATACGTAGTAGAGAAAGTAAAAAAAAAGTCCGTGTGTGTGTCTGTGAACAGCATAAAGTTGGATAACTAATTTTGTACTACGTATAGTAAATAGAGGAAGTATTGCATTAGACCCAGAAATTCGATACCGAGCTTTCACAGAAATACATGTTTTGAGTTGCCCTGAATCCAAATAAGAATTTTTGGAAACATGTCCGTGTGTCTGTCTTTTAAAACTCAAAAACGAAAAGTCGGATAAATACCAAACTTGGTATATGAATTTAGTATCTTCCAAGGATGGTACACGAAGGTTTTCAACAAAATCCTCCCACCCCAGAGTACCCTTTACATGGAACATTTTTCGAAAATTTTCAAGAAAACCCCACATCCCAGACTACCCATTTCTCAAAAATGCCTGTAACGATTTTGATTAAAATATCATATGTTTAAGATATTTTCATGACAAATAAAATGTATATCTTGAATTTTCTGGGAATGTCCCAAAAACTCTTCATTCTGAATGACTTTCGCATAACTGGTAAATAGATAGACAACATTTTACTAGACAAAAAATGTAGATGCCATTAAAACACACAATTTATGTCATATACATTTGGGGGTGGGGGTCAGGTGAACCGTTTCCGAGGTATTCCTTGTTATTTATTTGAATTTTCCAATACTTATACTTTTTCTCTAATGGGAATTCGTTACTCGTTTTTTTTTCCTGCTAATGCAAAGAGAATAGAATACTCCACATAGCAACCAGCTCTTAAAATATTTGACTATCGCTTAAAGCCTACCAATTCCCCTTGCATCTACAAGAAAAATAGCAATAGGATTTTCTGCAAATGTTTATCTCGATTAACATAAAGTAGATGGAGAATAAACGTGTAAAAATGGTTGTACAAGACTAGCGAAATCAGATTATTTATGTTACTGTGCATATTTTTGTAAACTTTAAGTCATAACAGCATATTTCAATTTTAATTAGCAAAATCAATGTATACAAAATTTGAGCGCATCTTCCAGCTGTTTGTACCGAATATGCGGAAGCATAAGTGTTTGGGCGAAGTGAATGACCTCAAACGATTTGTTGAAACATTTGAATAGATTTTTGTGATGTGAGATACGGTCAGGGGTCGCACTTTGACCCAGATAGCGATATGACGACATGGGCCTCACCGCTTGTCAGCATAGAGCAATTAAATTTTTTCTATCTGATATTTCGTGTTCTGTTTATACTAAACAGAGTACCCCTCGATTGATTGTCGTTTTACTTGGATGTAGGTACAGTGTTTTTCTCTCACACTGCGGCCAACTCACGGCTGCTGGCACGCCGGCTACCACAGCTCGTCTACCGCCGAAAGAGATACATAATAAAAAAATCTGATGGGTTGCACTCACACGACTTTGTCTACTCATGTACAACTGTTTTTACAAACGTGTTTTGTCCATCTACTTCATGTCAACGAGATAAATATTTGCAGAAACTATCTTATTGCTAATTTTCTTGTAGGTGCAAGGGGAATATGGTAGGCTTTAAGCGATAGTCAAATCTTTTAAGAGCTGATTGCTATGTGGAGCATTCCATTCTCTTTGTATGTCCAGTATATAAAAAACGAATAACGAATTTCCATTTTAGAAAAAGTATTAGAAGATTCAAACAAATAACAAGGAATATCTCGCAAATGGTTCACTCGACCAAAAAAAAAATATATATATATATATATTGATCAAAATCGTTAGAGGCATTTTTGAGAAAATAAAAATTTTCGGAAAATGTTCCATGTAAAGATAATCTGGGATGGGGGATTTTCTTGAAAACCTTCGTGTCGCATCTCTGGAAGATACTGAACCTAAATACCAAGTTTAGTGTTTATCCGACTGTTCGTTTCTGAGTTATGCTATTCAGACACAGACACACACACACACACACACACACACGGATATGTTTCCAAAAATGCTTTTTTTGGATTCAGGGTGTCTCAAAACATATATTTCCGATGAAATCTCTGTATCGAATTTTTGGGTGGAATACAATACTTCCCCTACTTACTATACGTAGTAGAAAAAGTAAAAAATAGTGGCATACTTTCCCCCATAATCAAGCAACTTTTATCAAAGTCATTTCTTTCTACAACACTTAGTTTTGGAGATACTGTACAGTCTCAACTTAAATGGTCCACCCTGTATAGTGTTCTCATATGCCTATCTAACATAGTGCACTGAGCGACTGTTGGTAAATTAAAAAATAAATAAAAATAAAAATGTTCTGCGATCTAATATACAGTTTATAGCTACCACATGGTTTACTGCAGTGTAAAACGATTTATGCCCTGCAAGTTAAAGTTTTGTGTGAAACATTACATAATTCTGTTGAAAATCTACTTATAATTTATGTAAATAGATTCCACTTCAAAGAGCTGAAGCCACCGTTACCACACTGCGTGTATTATCACTCGTTTTATACTTCAAATAATAAAGTTGTATTTTAAGAATCGTTTCATTTCAACATAACGTAAATAATTAGCTTCTATTTATTAGCACAGCCGTCGTTATTTGCGCATTGTTTACTGGAGCGAAGCAACGGTCGTCCTAATGCAGTATTGTTTATGTTGCGATCATGGCTAAGTACATAGATTAGAACAGTGTAATTAAATAAAGAAGTGGCGAAGCCCTTAAAATGGTGAAAACTATAATTTTTAATAAATTCAACTGTTTGAGCGTTATGATGCACTTGCTGTGAAGGATGTCATTAAATTAAAATAGGAAGCAACTCGTGGTCTGTGAATAATGTTTCCAGTGCGAGGAAGACAGTGGAGGCGGGAGCTTGAAAAGGCATTGACATGTAGTATTTAAGGCAAAATGGACTACATTCTGTTGTCCTGCGTGGTTTAGTGGTTACCATGCCAGCCCGAGGTCACGGGTTCAAACCCGGCACAGGGCTATGGATGTTCTCAGGAGTAAAAATCCTTAGCAAGGCTTCCTTCGGAAGGGAAGTAAAACCGGTGGTCCCGTGTCTTAAATTCACGGCACGTAAAAGAACCTCAAGCCTAATAAAGAGACCTCTGAGCAAAATTACCGGTCATTCACGCCCAATATACAGGGTTAATCACCTAAAACTTGCACCACAAATATATCGGAAATGGAAAGGGCTATTGATGTGCAGTTTTCACGGCAATGGTTGGTAGTCAGGGGCTCGTACATTTAGCCTATAAACAGATTTTAATAATACTGAGAAAGTGTATTTTTTGAGCAAACATACATTTTTTAAATGGAACAGTGCCTAGTTACTTCAACAGAATAAAGGTAGGGTAAATTAGAATGCCAATGGTCTTTGTTGCAGGATTCTACTGCAAGTGGTTTACGAGAAATCGTATTTTTAAAAGTTTCCACCCCGACAATTGTTTGTCCCATTCAACCTGCTTAGTTGCTAGGTACGATGTTATGTTTGTTTGCATTGTGTTTTCTGTTCATTGATTGCATTTCGACTTTCTGGTCAGTTAGTTTGTGACAGTTCAAGCAGTAAGTCGTGACTGGAAGATGGGGTTTACTAATGTAGAAAAAGCCGACATGCTCATGGTGTATGGAGAGTGTAGGAAGAATGCAGTTCGTTCCTGTACGGCGAATGCGGAAACATATTCCAATAGACGTCAACCATCTCGGCAATTATTTATCAACCTCTTCAACCAATTACGTGAAAGTGGTACTGTAACACCTAGAAAACGTAACAGAAACAAACACGTGACTGGAGATGAGGCAGAAATTAATGTTTTGGCTGCCGTTGCAGTAGATCCGCGAATTAGTTCCCGCACAATCGCACGTGGAAGTGGCATAAGTCAGGCAAGTGTATTGCGCATTCTCCATCGACATAGGTTCCATCCCTATCACATCTCTCTCCATCAAGAGCTGCATGGAAACGATTTTGAGAATGGTGTTAACTTTTGTACATGGGCATTAAAACATGTTACTCCAGATTCATCATGTATCTTACTTATCATGGCCAGGTAAACCGCAGAAACATTCACTATTGGTCTGTTGGCAATCCCCGTTGGCTTCGTCAGGTGGAACGTCAGCGTCCATGGAGTTTAAACATGTAGTGTGGGATAGTGAACCATCACCTCATAGGCCCTTTGTTCATAGAAGGAACAATGAACTCGCACAAGTATCCCAGCCTCCTGACAGACCATATGCCACAGATGCTAGAAGACGTTCCTTTGCAGACTAGGAGGAACATGTTGTACCAACATGATGGCTGTCCAGCCCATAGTGCACGAAGTACTACAGCTTGTCTTAACGGATTGTTTCCAATCGTTGGATTGGACGAAGAGGACCTGTACCTTGGCCAGCCCGTTCACCGGATCTGACCCCTTTAGACTTTTTTTCTGTGGGGAAGGCTGAAAGACACTGTCTACAAGGATGCACCAACTACACCAGATGATATGCTCTGAAATTTCCGCTGAAGTGCTAGAACGTGTGCAGCAGTCTTTCCATAGCAGACTGGAAGCGTGGATTGAAGCTTCCGGTTGTCATTTTGAACATAACCTTTGAAAGGCTATGTTTTCTTTAGTTGTAAGTATCCACAGAATATTGTAATTCCCCTTTTGTTTTTCTTTAGTTTGTGCTACCACAGGTTGTACAAGTGTCGGTGCGTAAAAGTTTCAAAATAAGATTTCTCGTAAACCACTTGCACTAGAATCTTGCAACAAACGCCATTGACATTCTAATTTACCCTACCTTTATTCTTTTGATATAACTAGGTATTGTTCCATTTAAAAATTGTGTTTTTGCTCAAAATATACACTTTCTCAGTATTATTAAAATCTGTTTATAGGCTAAATGCATCATCCCCTGACTAGCAATCAATGCTGCGAAAACTGCACATCAATATCGCTTTATATTTCCGAAGGAAATTTTAGGTGATTCACCCTGTAGAATGGGACTCTTAAGGACCACAGCAGTTAAAGAGCGCCCATTAATAAAACTCAATTTAATTTTTTTACTACTTTATGAAAAGTACTTACGTTTCAAGGTACATTACTTTTTCTTAAGCAATGAGTCCCTACCGTAGATAAGGTGCTGTTTGTAATAAAATATATTTCATAACATTTCTTCATCCATTATTGAATTATTACATTAAGCCTATCAAGTATAGGGGTACGTATATCTTTAAGTCAGTGCTGGTGCAGTGAAACATAGCACGTGGTTAATATAACATTGCGAGGTAACGGTGGCAGTTTCCTGAGCTCCCGAAAGTAAACAGGTGAGTGAGAGAAGCAGCTCCACCATGCGTTCACGAGATGTCAAGCGCGGAGTGAATCTAAGTGCTTTGTTTATGTTAGGACCCATTCTCGGGTCTCAAAGTCTATAATTTACTTGAGCAGTCAAGAGATAATCCGTATAATCGCACCAGAGGAATGCACAATACCATTCTTGCCCGCGACGTACCTGTCTTTCACAGGCATAGTGGTTGTTCCGAATGTATAGAGTTGAAAGACAGTTTCTTGAGAGAGATATATTGGCTCTTGCTTCGCACAGAATACTAACCTGAAACTTCAACATCTATCTCTCTCTTGGATACCCTATAACATGGTAATTATCTGAAATGTTTTCTATTTGAAATTTTTACTTTCTCTACTACGTATAGTAAGTAGGGGAAGTATTGTATTCCACCCAAAAATTCGATACCGAGATTTCACCGGAAATATATGTTTTGAGACTCCCTGAATCCAAAAAGTATTTTTGGAAACATGTCTGTGTCTGAACAGCATAACTCAGAAACGAGCAGTCGGATAAACACCAAACTTGGTATTTAGGTTCAGTATCTTCCAGAGATGCGACACAAAGGTTTTCAAGAAAATGTCCCCACCCCAAATTACCCTTTACATGGAACATTTTTCTAAAATTTTAATTTTCTCAAAAATAGGTCTAACGATTTTGATTAAAATATTATATGTTTAAGATATTTTCATGACAAATGAAATGTATATCTCGAATTTTCTATGAATGTCTCCAAAAGTATTCTTCATTGTGAACGACTTTTGCATAACTGGTAAACCATAAGAGATACACAAATTTTTACTACACAAAAATGTAGATTGCGTTAAAATATACAATTTATGTCATGCATTTTTTTTGTTGAGTGAACCATTGTCGAGCAATTGCTTGTTATTCTCTTAAATACTTTTTGTCAAATTCGTTATTCATTTTTTTGCCCTAGTAATGCAAAGAGAATGGAATACTCCACATAGCAACCACCTCTTAAAATGTTTGACTATAGCTTAAAGCCTATCAATTCCCCTTGCATCTACAAGAAAATTAGCATCTCGATTAAGATGAAGTATATGGAGAATAAGCGTTTGTAAAAATAGTTTGTACAAGAGTAGAGAAAGTCATGTGAGTGTAACACATCAGATTTTTTTTTCATTACAGCACATTGACAAATCTGCTGACAAAGTTTACTGTTGATCAAGCAGAACCCCTCATGAACGAACGTCATTGTCTTCCCATTGTACGAGAGTTATCCAGGAAGTAACGACCGTTTGGCTTTAATAGATTGAAGGAAAAAAGCATTTCGTTTTGTTTAAGCATGTGTTATATCTGTCCACGAGCTTAAGAATTCACATGTTGAAGTCGGCTGTCGCCAGTCCATTAAGTCAAGATGTTCGGACTTATTGGCACCAAGCAAAGAACAGGAAATGTTTGAGAAAGAAATTAAGGTTACACGTCTGTCGTGCACGATTTTATTGCTCACTTGATTCTTTAATTCATCTGTAATCAGTGGACATCCGGGTTGAGTTGTTGAGCATTTCACGCCACTTTCTCAGTTTTTTCGTTCATTACACTTTACACTTCCTGTAGTTGACGGTAAATTTTGCAGGTTTCAACTTCCCAGCATTCAATAATCGAGTAGCATCTCTCGCCTCAAAGTCGGCAGGACAGTACGTTTGATCAAGCACAGAATGCACAATAACAATAAATGCCTTCGGTCGTTACTTCCCGGATTACCTTGCAATAAGTACTGCAAGTTATTCACACAGCTCTCTTTTGTTGTTTCAGTGGAAATGGAAAACTCGCCACGTGGGGTTTTGTCTGGGGCTTCATCGTCATGATGGTACTAGATGTTGGTCTGGGCTGAGCATCTTAGTGAAAAACGTACTGAGATCAATATCAGGATCTCGCCAGCTTTGAAGAGCATCTCGTTCCTTCAGAAGATATTACCTCAAACCAAAGCACACAGAAGTTGATTCGCCGATCTCGTACTTCTAGACAATACAGGATTGAGAACGTCAGATTAGGCTAAATACCACACCAGTTACCTTTCCAGACAAATTATAGATAGTGTTTTTTATGTGGGTTGTGTTCATTTGGCCAGGATGTCAGTTTTGAATCTTTTTACTTGTTGGTAAATGAAGAATTTAGCGTAGATTTTGCATTAGTGTCCTGTAATGGTTGTCATTCTTAGTTAGCAAAATGTGTTTCATTAAGAAGAGCTGCTATAGGACTTTTATCTCCACAGTGATTCTGGGAATACTCAGTCAATGATGAAGATTGAGGAACTAAATAGAAATTGCGACATACGACCTCAATGCCTTGCAACACACACAGCAATACTTCTATTTCATTGTTGAAAAAAAAAACTTGTGTATGACGGTCACGAGGAGAGTTTTCTATCTTGAAGTACCTCCGTCCTGTTTTCATATACTTCAAGAAATACGCAGCCTATGCATTTTGTAGAAGAGTTTATTGAAATCAAATTAATATCCCGTGTAACGACTAGAGACAGGTGAAATTTGAAGGAAAATATCCCAAAATATTATAAAACATATATTTTAAAGCCAAAACATTTTATACTTGAAAGGTTCCAGTTTCACTATACACATGATACACATATCTAGTCTAGCCATAAATACTGTCGCAAACTATTTTCCAAATAAATGAAGTATGGTTTGAGATTTTTCAATATCCTTTTAATATGTTATAAACACATACATTATTCACAGTTTGCACCATTCAGACTTCAAAATGCCCACCATTAGCACGCACACAGGCATGGAGCCTCTTTGGCCAGTCATCTGCCGCAGAGTGTCAATTGGGAAATCTCACTGCTGCCACCAAAGAGCGCTTCAAACTTTCAAAGGGTGTATTTTCTTACAGACCATTCCCTCTAGCACTGATCAGAGTTTATAGTCCAGGAGGTTTAGATCTGGGCCACCAGAAGGTCACTCATAGTGGTGATGAAGTGTGGTACATTGGTCTGCAACCACTGTTGTGCTATCCCTGCCGTATGAGATGGAGCATAATTTTGCTGGAAGGTCCAGGGCTCATTGTTGAACATTGTGTTGCTCAAGTTCTTCACAAGAGGGTTCAGAACAGTTTCCACCTATACACTAGCACTCGTTTTTAGACCCTTATCACAAAAAAATGAAGCTTGGTGGACCCCTCATAGCTCAACCCCACTAAACCATGACTGAAAAGGGCTGGTGACTTCTCCGGACCTTAGGAACTCTCTCACAAGCTTCTCGACAATTTGTTCGCATATACTCTATCGTTCTGTCGGTTGAGACTGTCTTCAATGGTGAAGACTTTCTCATCATAAAGCGGATTCTGCGATGCCAATTGTTGGGGTACCCCTTCAGGAGCTGCTTTGATTTAAGTTTCCTCTGCTGCTTCAGTTGCAGTGTTAACAAAATTTCGGGTACTCCACCGATAAGCTCTAACCCCAAGGTCTTCAGAAAGTACTCTGGATATTCTCGTGGCGAAATGTTGAGCTCCCCTACGATTATTTTCTGCTTCCGGGCAGGATTTCGTCGAATACAGGCCTCCACTATTCTCACACTGCGAGGACGACCAACCCTTGTGCAATCTTTCACACTGCCTGTCTCAGTACATCGCTGAATTTTCCGAATCTATCGAAAAATAGACGAACCTCTTGCTGATTTTCAGCTTTTGCAGGATTTGGAAAGTCTCATGTGGTGACATTCCAACCTTGTGCAGGGCAATTAGAGCTACCCTATTTTCGTAATCATCCCCCTCCATACTTAAGCAAAGAAAATTCCATCTTTCTTTTTCACAAGTCAAGGCTAACCTTCAGCCCAACTGTTGCTTGCTACCTGGAAAAAAGGCTACAGTCCAATCCAAAATTTTGTGACAGTATTTATGGCTAGGTACATCTAGTTGCTAATCTTTATTACTTTTATAGCAATATAGTAAATTAAGAACAATAATGGTCGAAAATATTGTCTGTTTTGTTGCATATTAACCACGCATACAACTCGCTTCTCATGCATCCCACCCAAAGCATCATGGGAGCGTTGCCAACGTTGAAGGCCCTAAGCCACAAAGCGTAGCCGAGGATATATTTTTAGAAGTAGAGGAATGGAGCGATAACAGGGCGGAGCCATAGGATCTGTGCAACTAAATTCGCATGATCCACGTCAATACATATTTCGTACTTTGGCGACAATAATTTAGCCACATTTTGTGGGTGGGCCCAGTGACTTCGTTCAAGCAACAACCATTACATAAAACAATTCCACACACTCCAAGGAAAAGTAGTTATTAAAAAAACCTTGATTTCGTGGATATTTCCGTGCATTTCATCAATTTCCCGATACCAAATCAGTACCCAAAGTACATAGGGTTTATAGATTTTAATCACTGCGAATCCCTTAAACTTAGACAACAAGAAAAAGAAGATATTGTTTGTTTTGTCCCTGCTTAATACTAATTACAATATGCCACTAAAAGCAGAATAGAGGTCGTTTAATTTCGCACATGACCTCACATAGACGGAGTGCTGTATTTTCTCAGCTGTACCTGGTTTGTTGGAAAGAGTGGCTTGTGTTTTCTAAATGTGTTTCACAGAAAATTGCCCGAATACGAGGGGCACTATTTATATCTTGAGCCTAATAATTAAAACAAAGTAATTTTTGATTGAAAACTGCTTTATTGTTTTTCAAAATATTCTCCTTTATGATCAATACACTTTTGCATCCTTTTGAACCATTTGTCAAAGCATTTATTCCAGTCTTCTTGAGACACCTCCAAAACATGGTTTTTGAAGGCATCAACGGCTTCTACTGCCAACGAAAATCGTTGTCCACGGAATTTATTCTTGATGTTCGGGAACAAAAAGAAGTCATTGGGTGCCAAATCAGATCTGTGTGGCGGATGACCGATCAATTCGATTTTTTGAGTCTTCAAATACTCTGTTGTTAGACTAGATGTGTGTGATGAAGAACGATCCTACGGTTCTTGTTGGTTTTCCTTACTTCACCGAAGACTTCCGGCAAACAAATGGTTGTGTACCATTCGGCATTGACCGTTTTACGTTCCTCTAAAGGCACTGTTGCCACATGGCCAGTTTTGCTGAAAAAGCAGGTGACCATTTGCTTCGAAGTGCGAACAACTTTTGTTGGATTTGCTTCATCTTGAACACCCATACAGTCGACTGCTGTTTACGTTCCGGCTCATACGCATAGATCCATGATTCGTCACCTGTTACAATCTTATATACGTCTTTTGAGGCACCGCCATTGTATTTCTTGAGGATTTTGTACACCAATCGACGCGAGCATCTTTTTGAGATTGCGTCAAATTATGTGGGATCCAACAAGAGCAAACCTTTTTCACGGCTAAATAATCATGCAATATTTTATATATGGTGGTGGAACTAATGCCTAGGGTTGCCTCAATCTCACAATATGTCGCATGACGATCTTTCATTATTAGTTTTTGCACAGTATATGTTTTCTGACACAACTGATTTTGGACGACCTTCACGAACTTCTTCATTGAGCGAACGGCGGCCACGATTAAATTCGTTATACCAGCGTTTCACAGTGGCAAAGGATGGAGCTTCGTCACCAAATGTGGAAGTTAGTTGATCGATGCACTCTTGTCTTGATAATCCACGTCGAAAGTCGTAATAAATCATTGCACGAACATTTTCACGAGTTAATTCCATGTTTTTGTTGACACACAATTTTCAAGTTAGTGTAAATGAAACAAATACGCTCTATTTACAAAATGTTTGAAGTAGGATATGGTCAAAAATTTTCCATTGGAAACGTCAGATGGCACCTACAACATTCAGGGTTGCCAAGGCTCAAAATATAAATAGTGCCCCTCGTAGAATATCTGGAAAGACTGGCTCATTGCTAACTGAAATCATTATAAAAGCTAAGAAGTCATAAATCATACAAAATGTGAAGATTTTTACCAAAACAGTATAACATGTGAAGCTGTTTTATTGCATGCATTGAATTCTACACAATGCAAAACGTAAAAATATCTGTTCCCGTAATGGTAGCAAGCATGGTTTAGAAAAGCAAATTTCACGCTTCGCCTGTCTCTAGTAATGCTGTGCAGCTAAGCATCTTTCAAACCCTTCTCGATTTTCCTGCCAAGCGGTTTGTAATGGTTTGAACAATTGTACGGTCTGTATTTCAGCAGTGACCATTTTGATTGAACAACGCATAACTGAAACAAACAATGCATGGGCATATAGACAAGCATTGCTTGTCTTTGTGAGAGGTGGTTGGAATGTAGGTTTCTGCTCATGGTGAGTCAAGGGATTGCAAGATGCTAACAAAAGGACCACGTCATCTGTATCGGGCAGGTACACAGTGAAGTGCGTTTTAAATTTAATTTCCCCGTCGTCCCAACAAAGCAAACTGACAGTTCAAGAATTTCATAGACAACATCTCATGTTCCTCAATAACGTACAAGTTAGGAGATTTAAACTTAAGCTTTGAAGACTTTTAGGAGTAGATAAACTAAACACGCACAAAATAAAATCTCACCACATTTCGTGGCGTTTAAAATGCAATATCTTTAACAGTCGAAACCGCTGCTCGCACAGAAACTCTTATACAGAGTGCCCATAAAGTCCCAATACATCTTCATGTACCTGGTCTGTTACAACTAATTAAGATTATTCAAGGATAGAGTAGGGCCTTATAAAGTCTAATGCAGTTCAACACAGTTTCCATTGCCTTGTGGTTGTACGGAACACGCGCCGTAAGATTTGAGGAGTTATTAGCAAGCATGCCGTTCTTATTCGTTGTTTCAACTCTTTCACATCTGGCACCCTGCAAAGCAAACTTGACTCTTAATGAAACCCCATGCAAAAAAGTCAAAGGGAGTGTGGTCGGGGGAACGGGGAGCCCACATGCGATCCGCAGCTCTTCCGATCTACCAATTAGGAAAGGTCTCTTTCAGATAGCCCCATCTAGCTGATGAATAAATGACAAGGGCAAGGATAATCCTGCCATTATGGCTCCAGGAACAACTGCAGCATATCCAGGTAATTGTCTTTTCGGCAAAGATGAAAAGGCCATAAACTTTACCTTTCATGGGATCAAGCCACACATTGACTTTGGGAGAGTCCTGTTGCCACTCGCTGAATTCATTTGGTTGCTCATCTGCCCAGTTCCTGCAATTGTGTCTGTTAACGTCGCCGCTTCATCAATGAACAGAACATGAGTCATCAGGTTCTCCTCGTTTACAGCGTGTAACACATCATGACACGTGGCTGCTCGTGCAGGATGGTCTTCATCCTCTAGCTTGGGAAGCATCTGGATGTGTAGTGCAGTGAAGATTTTTTCATATTGTGGATTTTGGGATGTTTAACTCATGACTGGAGTGGATGCCTTTGGAGATTTTTTCGACGTTCTCCCTCACCTTCTCTGCACGTTATGGGCTGACCGGTGGTCGTCCAGCTACAGATTCTGTACGTCTTTTAAGGTCGTCTTTCTGGTACTTCCTCTCGAAGAGTCTCTGTACCTCTTCATAGGTTTTGTCACCTACAAAACTCCACAATTGTGATTCTTTAAATAGTCAACATTGTGACGTATCTTATAATCCAAATTTACGTTTTACGAAAAATGTATTGGGACTTAATTGGCACCCTGCATTACTGTGACGTAAACTAATTCCCACCTCCCATAGGGGCAAGAAAGTTGTAGCCAAATCCTTTGTAATTTGCTGAGTTATCGTATCTCTCAGTGACTTTAGTCCCTTATCATTTAGAGCTACTGAGGTTTGAATTTAGTGTAGCATCTGAAAATCTTTGTCTTCCCCACATCTGTTCCAGTAACTTAACAGCAAATTTCCATCTTATTCAGACAATAATCAATCAATGGTTGCATTTCCGAGTTAGGAAATTGGTCATTTTCTTGTCTAACTTACAAGGGAAGACTCCCAACGCTTCATGTTGAAACGTTTCTAGAAATTCTTGAGAAAGGTGCCCTGTAGGCTCAGAAGGCAAATGCAGAAAGTGTAAGGTTGTAAGCTTCAACCAGATGAACATGCTTGTTAAAGTGGAGCGGAGCTGTACCTTAGGGTGAAGTACTCTGATTCGATACCAGTTTGACACCATCAAGCAGACAGTCAGGGTCGTCCAGTCTGTAAGCCACTTTGTGTGCTCCAAAAAAGAGGGTCTGAATTTAACAGAATATAAACGAATTTAAATACAGACATTAGGTTTCTCTTCATACTTTTTAAATAAGGGTTTGTTTAAAAAAGTTGTTTCAGACAAAAGTTGTTTGCTTTTAGGCATAAAAGCAAAATCTCTTTAGGGAACATGTTGCTTTCAAGATGATGAGCTGGAAAATTGTTTGAAAACACCTGTATATATAGGTTGTCCATAATGTCTCTTTATAATTTTAAATACTTATTCGAAATGCATAAAAAGATAAATATATGGAAATTAAGTCACTTAGATGCAGTATATATTGTAGTGTTTTTCATCACTTAATAAACCTCGATATGGGCATTGGTTGCACGAAGGATATCAAGTCGAAATTGTTGATTGTTGATCGTAGTAGCTGCAACTGTCTGGCAGCAGTGCGAATCAATTTGGATGTAGATTGCTGAAAGACCTGTCTCATTCGTTCGATGGATTCCTCTGATACCCGTTTTCGTCCACTCCTTTATCCAAAACTGAACCTGTCTTCATGAATTTCTGGTGCCATTCACGAATTGATGTAGTGATGGTGGGATTCCCCCCATACTTAGTCCTGAAGTTTCGCTGAGTCTCCGTGTCCAATTTTGTTTTAGTGAACCACACCACAATTGTGCCTTTTCTTGGGGAATAGCCATTTTGAATGTGAGTTCTCCCTTTCTTTACCGTATACCTGCATTACACATATTACTATTGATAAACACTTTAATACGTGTACATGTCTCGTCCTTTTCCTTTAGTGGATTTTTTCTTCAAAATGTAAAGAAATTTAATGGACACCTGTATATATATATAGAGGGGCGGGAAATTGCAAGTCATTTGATACGAGTCGAATCGCTCTCTGCCGAGAGACAGCCTCCATTTCACAGCCAGAAAGCTGTTGTTGAAGCTCGCTGGGTGCGCAATTTGGATGGGGTGGGCCCAGGTTAAATAATCGGTGGTAGGGCCTGCCTGAGTGGTGACTGGGCAGGTAGAAACACCCGTGTGAGAGCTTTAACATTTATTGCGTTCTAAAGAATAATTTTGGGTTCACGTGTAATAAACTACTTGTAATATTAAGAAGAGTAATAAATAATGGTATAAACACACACGCACAAAAACACAACCCGTACCTGATCTTAAAAACGAGATCTTATAAGTGGAGAACAAAGCACCGTGGGAAGATGTGCAGAAATGTATAATCTATCAAATAAAAATATTGGAAAACATTCAGTTGTTTGTACAGCTCCCCTTAAACGGATGATTTGGCCCTCGATATCTGAAGCTTGTAGTTAAGACTGAAATCTAACGTTGGACTTTTAAAAATGGCTTCTGTGATCGAAATTTCTAGACACGTTTCAACATGGATTCTCTTCTGGGAAATTCTTTTGGTTTCGAGGGATTTTCTTCTTATAAATATTTCTAATACACAGGTCTTACCGTATTTGAATGTAAGAAACACAAGATTATGCATGGATTTCTTTGAAAATTGATGTTCAATTCCCGTGTTATAGGAGGGAGCAAACAAACTCCTGGACCCTATATTTGCCAATGTTACAGGCAGCCAATTTCAAGCTAAGCCTTTAAATATGGTTTGAACTTTGAAGTATAGGACGACTGATATTACTGCTATGATTCACCTTAATCAGCATTTTCAGGAGATGAATATCATTACCATGTTTTCTAGTCAAAGATACATGAGGAATGTACATATGTAGTGCAGTACTTAAGTAGATATAACCTATATACGAAGTTGAATTGTGGGCAGATGTAGCCTAGCGATCTTGTGTCAAGGACAGTGATGAATCATGTCTTCCTTTCCGCCATCGTTTATCATCCTTCTTATCCAGTTATTTCAGATTCATCCTTAACCTTAGAAATGGCCAAATTTGTAGTTCAACATTGCAGAAGGATATAGCACACTTAAATTTTTATCTATGTTGTTCCTCGAAGCAAGTTGTTAGCAATTATTGCTCTTGTACCATTTTACACATATGAAATGAAATGCCATATGAAGAAGACACAAAATGACAACAGATACGAATTTTCTTACAGGGGAGAGATAAAAATGAAAATAGTTCCAAACGCAAGTTAGTTGTTAATCAGTTATTGAAATTTATCGAATTCTGTAGTACATTCCATAAAGTGTGAACTGCATTTGGTATAGGAAACTCGTGTTTATATCAATACAAACTGCTTCCGGCTAACATATTCTTGGTACAGGTTGAAAATATTACAACAGGAATCACAGCTGAAGAACATGATAATACGCGCATTTTTGTAAGGAAATGTCAAAAAGACGCGAATTACATAGGTAAAATTGCAGATAAATGAACGAAAATTAATAAAGCCAAAGAATAATTTAATTTTAGGAGGCAGTAACTGAAAATACAAGGTGGTATCCAAAATATTCGGGACTGATACTGCCATCTCGACAGTAATTGCAGTAGAGTTTTGTACCGCTAGGTGGCAACACTAGCACATCTGATGAGTGAGTGTTTAAAGTTTCATGTAGCTGGGTAGATATGTTGAGATTCTATAGTACTTTTCATCATATTTTGTTTGTAGTGTGTGGCAATTTTACATGGATCCAAGATTAGAACAGAAAGTGTGTGTGCAAATCTCGGGAAAAGTTCTACAGAGACCGTCGCAATAGTTCTACAAGTGTTTGGGGGGCAAAGCATGAGCCGTACACGTGTGTGTTTGAGTAGCATGCTCGGTTCAGGGCGGGCCGTACAGCCATTGAAGTTGATGCTCTCACCGGTAGGCCCGTCAGCTGCACAAGCTGCATGCTCCTCATTTTCTTTGATACCAAAGGGATTGTGCACAAAAAATTCGTACCACCAAATCATACAGTGAATTCCACGTACCACTGTGACGTTTTGCGACGGCAGAGACGACGTCCCGAATTTTGGCGATAAGGGAACTGGCTGTTGCATCACGATAATACGCCCTGTTCACCAGGGCTTTTTGACGAAAAACAACATGGCGATTGTCCCCCCATCCATCGTACTCGCTTGATTTGGCACCCCGCGGATTCACTCTATTCCCCAAACTGAAAATCAAGTTGAAAGTACGTCGGTTCGATACAATTGAGAGGATTCAAGAAGAAACGCTATCTGTGCTAAACGCCCTCATTGGACGCATTTGGAAAATGGCAGAATTGTTGGGACCGTTGTTTACGTGTGGAAGGGAACTACTTCGAGGGTAACGGCGGTCATTAGTCACAAAGTAAGTTTTTGACCAGATGTCAGTGCTAATCCTGAATATTTCGTTTTGGGACGTCATCTGAAGTAACCGAGAGACTTAAGACCATAATTTCGAAAGTTTGTTTCTAAGGAAGCACCATAGATCACGGCTTTCTTCAAGAACAACCAGCAATCCAAAGTGCAACACCAAAGACCAAGAGCGATTGAACACCCAACCGGTTAAATAAACTTTATTAGAGACGTGGATAGACTTTGGCCAACAAAATACAAATATAAAACGCGTTTAAATAGATTTAAACAAATGTGCTACACGGTAAGAAAAAACCTAAATAAAAAGGCGAGGAAAGAGAGAGAAATGAAATTTTACAAAGTGATAGTCATACCATTGACAAAAAGACAGGAAAATGCTGTACAAGCAGTCGAAATACGATTCTTAAGAGCAGTTCGAGGATATACTATAATGGATAAAAAGAGAAACACAAAAATTAGAGAAGAGCTAAATGTTTATAGTTTAAAAGAAACAATTGTGGAAAATAAAAAATAATTGGAAAGAACATTACTGAGATTGGAAGAATCAAAATACTAAGAAATATGTTAGACCGTAACCCAAGTGGGAAAATAAAGTTGGACGTCCATATCAGAGATGGAGAGAGCAGACTTTTCTTCAAGAGGAGGAACGGCGATGTTGATAATGAAAGCTCCCGAGCTTCAGGGCGCAGAAATTTAAAACTTGTGATGAGACGATACCAGTATTACTGGATACTGATTTTATAAAAAAAAACTATAAAGGTAATTTTCACTGAATTGAGTCCTCAGTGATTTTCTGTGTATAAACTCATGTAACTCATGTATTGTATGCTAATTCCGAAATTGTTCCTGTTTGGCGTTCTCCAGTTATGGCAGCAATTTTTTCATCTTGATAATGCCAGAGGTTATATATCCCCTATTGTTAATATAGACTGATGATAATTTATTTATTTCTCTTTTTATGTAGCTATATTTTGTGCTGAAAAGTTTCTTTTTAAGGATATTTTTACCCATAAAAAAACAAATGCTATAAACTCTTCTATATTCTCCAATAATGAAAATATAAACATATATATATATATATATTTTACATAAAACTCAACTAAAATAACAAATATTTCCATGCACTGTGTTATGTCACCTCTTAAGCTCTAATTTGTATCTGCTGATTTCCAGATTTTGGTCACCAGAGTAAGTAAATGTAATGGCTGAGAATGAGTCACCAAACCAGACTATTGCAGAAACGTATTTAGTGCGCAGCTAAATCAGGTTAATTCACAACGCAGTTAATGCTGTGTGTTACATGAGTACCTCTAGCCCTTTCCCCACCATTTTGCATATTTTCATTTAGACACAAGAGTATATGGAAAGTTACATTGATCGCAGTCAAGGTCTATCAAGAACTATAGTCCAGCAACACTTTTGGACACGTGCGAGGCAATAACATGAGGTCTCGACTCCCTTCATTTCTTATCTAGCATAAAGTTAAACGCAACGACTTTCAATAATGTAAAAGTTAAAAATTTAAAAGTATCGAAACAGTATCGAAGATTTATTTCAAAGCATTACACTTCGAGTTTCGAGGTATCGACGGTATCGAGATCATTCCTACTTAAAACCGTGTAAAGAAGGGCAAACAACGGGAGCTTCCCATATCAGGAACCAGCATGACGCAAATAAATCATTATTGCGCTAATGGGCAGCCATTGGAAACGAATACATACGTATTTCTAGCTTCCTGCAAGGATATATAATGTTCCTTCAGTATGCAGTGCCTTACGTGAATTGCTGGTGTACTTGCAAGCATTTCCAATGAAAGTCAGAGCACCTCAGTGTTATCTAGTATTCAGAAGTGCCTTATGCAAACAAGAATTTCGGATGAAAAAGCTGCTATATCTACCGGCGATATTTGCTTGCAACAAATAAGCTACATCTCAAAATACAATTTCGTAAGTGTCAGTTTTGCTTTCAGGCTTAATTATTCACAAAGTGAGCACGTTGTGCGGGAGAAACATAAGGAGGGATGGAAAATAAATAACTTGCTTCGCAGGTACGTTAGGATTAATACCGTTGGCAGAAAACACCTTTAAATCCGTTAAACACAAATTTTCAGATACCATTGGTATAAGTTACCATGTAACTTCGCGAAGGTTTTGTTGTTTTACATCTGCTCCATTTTCCTCAACATTTTGTTCCATTGCGAAATGCTACGAGACGTTTCCTGCTAGTAGTTCAATGACGGAAATCTTCACCCCCACAGACAATTGGCATTTTGCCGGGGACACCCACATCTTAAAAATCTCTTAAGATAACGTCACCACTTTCCTCGACACAAGCTCCTCATGTCAATTATTTCTTAGTCTTGACGCTAAAAACTGTTCTTTCTTGTAGGTCAGCAGTACTTTGTGTTCAATTTTGTAAGGGCATTGTATTAATATATGTGAGTGTAATAAAGTATATTCATTATTTGGAAGTACAAGTTATTGATATCTGGAAATGAATAACCACTAAATCATTTAAACTGTCCAGACTGTATAATAAATAATTACTGTCGGGATGAGTCGCCTAACAAAGAAAACATTTTTATTTCTCTACGTAGTCTCCTTTCAATTCGATACACTTCCCAGCGATGTTCAATCGCTTCGATACCCTGTTTATAGTGAGAACCGTCGAGTTCTGCAAAACAGCCATCAACTGCAAACTCCACCTCTTCGTTGTTGGCAAATCTTTTACCACCAAGCTATTTCTTCAACTTTGGAAACCGAAAATAATCAGAAGGGACTAAGTCTGGCGAATAGGGTGCATGAGGAAGCAATTCGGACTTTAACTCACTGATTTTGGCTGTGGTGATAATGGATGTGTGAACCGGTGCATTGTCTTGATGAAACAGAACTTTCTTTTTCGCTAAATGCAGCCGTTTTTGCTTGATTTCATCATTCAAACGCTACAATAAGTTTGCCTAATACTCGCCATTGATTGATTTTCCTTTTTGAAGATAATCAATGAAAAAACTGACGCCATGACCTTGCCTGCAGATGGAACTGTCTTAGCCTTCTTTGGAGCCGATTCTCCCCTTTCAATCCACTGTTTTGACTGTTCCTTCGTCTCAGGTGTGAAGTGATGGACGCATGTTTCATCCATGGTTATGAATCGACGAAAAAACTTTGTTTTGTTGCAGCGAAACATCGCCAAACACTCGACTGAAAGATCCTCACGACGCTGCTTTTGTTCCATTGTGAGTAAACGCGGCACCCATCTTGCCCATAGTTTTCTCATGGCTAAATTTTCAGTTAGTATGCAATGTATGACACTTTTTGAAATGTCTACGAATCTGCTAGCTCGCGAACTTTCAGTCGACGGTCATCCAATACCATTTTGTGAATTTTCTTCACAATTTCTGGAGTGGTCACCTCATTTGGTCGACCACTGCGATGTTCGTCTTGGCAGCTCCTACGGCCTCGCTTAAATGTACAACCCAATATTTTACTGTTGTAATCGAACGAGCAGACTCCCCCAGAGTAGTATCTAGCTCAGCTCTAATATTAGTTGGACTAACACCTTTCAAATGAAAGTATTGTATCACATAACGATGGCCAGTTTTATCCATGTTTACAAATTCACTGAGAGAGTTCACTATTGATGGCTGCTAAACAATTACTAAACAACGTAGCATCATCAAACTTCAAACTTAAGCTTTATAAGGTTGGTACTTTCTAAAATAGTCATTTATTTGAAACAACAACCGCTATATATACGTCAGGTCTGTTACTTCTGAGATTGTCCTCGTATATCTGTGAGACAAAAATAGGAATTGAAAAACGACTTGAACAGGTATGAAGGTTGGGTAGGAACTCATTGAAGTAGATGGTATAGATCATTCAAAAATGTACGCAAATTTGATTTTTCAACATACATGTAACCTATTGCTTTCTCTACAACGTTGGTAGGTAGAGAAAGTATTGCATTACACCTAAAAATTCGATACACCTCTAATAATGTTGCCCCCCCCCGAATCCAAAAAAAAAGATCCATGTGCGTGTGTCTGTGAACAGCATAACTCAAAAAGAAATGGGGATAAATATCAAAATTGCTATTTATGTTCATTACTTTCCAAACATGCGACACGAACTACCCTTTAAATGGAAACCCTTTCGAAATATTGTATTTTCTCAAAAAAAACGCTCCCATGATTTGATTAAAATACCACATATCTAATATCTTGAATTTTCTGGCAATAAGCTGTGAAGTCCACATTATTTGGAATTAATTTTGTGTAACTAGTAAGCGTTAAGCGATAGACGAAAATTTACTAAACAAAAAATGTAGCACAGACTATTTGAAATAACCTGTTTTTTGTGCCAAAAGCCATTTCCAAGATATCTATTAATGGTTGGATTTAGCCTAAGAGAAAGTTATGTTTTATTTCTTAAATGCGAAATATTTATATTTAAAAGTACAGTTCTCGTAATTTTTCTTTTGGTGGAGCAAAATAACCAATAGCCTAATGTCTTCCGTGGTCTATTAGTTACTATGCTAGCTTCTAGTTCCCGAGGTCCTGGGTTCAAACCCGGCGAAGGGCGATGGATTTTTTTCGGGCGTAAAAATCCTTAGCATGACTTCCTTCGGAAGGGAAGTAAAGCCGGTGGTCCCGTGTCGTAGATTTACGGCACGTAAAAGAACCTCGAGGTCTCTGAGCAAAATTACCGGTCTTTCACTTCCAATATAGAATGGAACGCTAAGAACCCCATCAGTTAAAGAGCGTCCATAAATAAAACTCAATTTAATTTCCAGGTACCAAGTTGTCTGCGCCCCCCTGTAGCCCGAAATGACGCCTTTAACTATCGATGTTTCCTTGTATCTATAATGAAATGAGTATTGTAACTATTTCTGCAATGATTATTAAAAGAAATAGAAAAATACGCTTTCGTAAGAATAGTTTATATAGCAATTTCACAGGAAATACATGTTTTGAGATGCACTGAATGCATATAAAACATTTTTGGAAACATTTCCTTGTGTGTGTCTGTGAACAGCATAACTCAGAAACGAACAGTCGGATAAACACCAAACTTGGTATTTAGGTTCAGTATCTTCCAGAGATGCAACACGAAGGTTTTCAAGAAAATGCCCCCACCCCAGATTACCCTTTATATGGAACATTTTTCGAAAATTTTAATTTTGTCAAAAACGGCTCTAACGATTTTGATTAAAATATCATATGTTTAAAATATTTTCATGACAAATAAAATGTATAACTTGAATTTTCTGGGAATATCTCCAAAAGTATTCTTCATTGTGAACGACTTTTGCATAACTGGTAAACCATAAGAGATACACAAAATTTTACTACACAAAAAATGCAGATCGCGTTAAAATACACAATTTATGTCATGTACATTTTTTTTGTTGAGTGAACCATTTTCGAGGTATTGCTTGTTATACCCTTAAATTTTCCAATACTTATACGTTTTCTCAAGTGGGAATTCGTTATTCTTTTGGTGGGGGGGTAATGCAAAGAGAATGGAATCTCCACATAGCAACCAGCTCTTAAAATATTCGACTATCGCTTAAAGCCTACCAATTTCCCTTGCATCTACAAGAAAATTAGCAATAAGATTAACATCTGGATCAATATGAAGTAGATGGAGAATAAGAGTTTGTAAAAATAGTTTGTACATGAGTAGAGAAAGTCATGTTAGTGTAACGCATCAGATTTTTTTTAATCGAAACGCCGTATTATTTTTTACACAATTAAAAACATGGAAACTAATATTGAGAATGTTGTTTGTTGATACAAGGAAAGACATACCTGAACCTTTTATTTATTTTCCATTTTTTTATGACTAGAACTTCCGTATTATTTCCAGTTCAATTTATAACACGAAAATAACATTTAGAACAGCTTTAGTCGTATTGTAATTCGTCAATCACCTTGTGATTAACTACAACATGAAGTTTGCGTTTGAGACTCAACACGCAGTTGAATCTCAGAACGTTCAACTGATGTGCGTTTCGTTGTAGCTTAACCGTCAACTTCACGTTACATTATTCGGGGTGTAATTGAACCATTGCGATGCAACAAACTCCATTCATAATCTTATTTTTCATGTTATAAATTGGCCAAAAATAATTTGAGGTTCCCACTTAAAAATATATATAATTTTATGCTGAAAACCGTATTTTCCTCTGTTTTTGAATGGCTTATAGGATTATCTTTATTCATTCATACAAGTGCAAGTTTTGGGTGACATGTATATAAATAAATGTCTTTAATTGTGCGTAAATTGCTTATAATTTTTATGCATTAACAGGAGGTGTTTCGCCCTCTGCACAAAGCTATCTCTCTGATAGACATTTTCTTATGTGTCTACCTTCCTCTTATAAAGCAAAGGGACAAAATAATATTTGGGTTATGCTGCTTCCTTCACTTTTCTTCCGCAGCCGGCGTTTAGCACGTCTTGGATAGACACTTCGTCATATGTCTACCTTCAACAGTGTTCAGAATGCTGTACGCATTACCCCACTCTTTATGTTCGCTGGGTAGGGTAGACCATCTATGTGCAGTAATGGCACGTGTATATCGTCATTGATAAGATGTTATGTTTCTTTTGAATGTATTTGTGTTTGTGGTAGATTTGTTAATGTATGTGTGACTTTTAAACCTGTATATTAACAATTAAACATGACATGTTTTAGTGAGTCTAATTCGAACAGAAGAACTTTGGACTCCGTTCTGTTTTTATAAAATATTCATCAAAATGAACCTTCGAATAATAAATGGCATGTTTAAAACCTAAATAAACTCGACCCATCCTAGATCCTTTTCAGAAAAACGAAAATTGAAAAGTAATTGGTACCTGAAGCACACAGGAAGGTAGGTAGGTAGAGTTTGGTAGAAGAAATATTCCATCCAGACATTCGATATCAAGATTTCACCGGAAATACATGCTTTAAAGGTCCCTTGGAAAAAAACATTTTAAAAACGATACGTGCATGTACGTGAACAGCGTAACTTGGAGGCAATATTTATATCACAACACTGTGAATGCCAGAGAGATGTTGCTTGTTATTCCCTTAAATTTTTGAATACTTATTTTCCCAAATTACATCTACAAGAAAATTAGCAATAAAATAGAGGCTGCAAATGTTTATCTCGATTAACATGAAGTAGATGAAGAATAAGAGTTTGTACAAGAGTAGAGAAAGTCATGTGAGTGTAACACATCAGATTTTTTTTCATATGTAATGGCAACATGTATAGTTTGTATTGATATTGAAATATGTTACATTTAACGAAAATGGAGTACTTTATTTAACAGTTAAAAACCAGCATTCTTAATGGTCCACCCTAATTTCTGAGACACGCATCGTGAATAGAACACTCACTTTTTATTTGAAAAGTACATTAGATATATGTGAATTTGTCATTGCTAGAGAAAGCCATGTGGATGTGTAACATGTATTTCATTCTTGCTGTGCTGCTCCACAGCATTCATTTCCACAAACCTATGAAAATGAGATTCCCAAATGTTTTTGTTAACCTACTTTTTTCTAGGAGGCACCTGCAGTTTTTTCCTTCTCTTGACGCAAGGGGCTACCAGCTCTTTCCCTTTTTCCTCAAGTGCCAAGAATCCTCCTTCAACCAAATCCAGTTTTGCAGACCTATCTTAAGATTTCATCTTCATTTAATAGGAAGTTTGCAGCTTCCATGAACCAGTCCTTAAATTGTCAGGTAAGTTTAGTTCTAGTTTTGTAGCACTTTATTTTTTCAGTAGAACTGGAAACTGGGTTTTGGCAAAGTAGAAATCCTCTTCACAGCATGCTGTGGTTTCCATATTGAAACAGTATAGGTAAACTCAGCTGTAATTAATATTCAGTAATAAACAAGTAAAATATATATGCAAGTGATACATAAGAAATGGCAACGCACAGTAATAATTTTTTTGGAAGAATTGAAACTGGAAAAGGAACGATTATAGCTTGCTAGACGAGAAATAATTAGTGGCTCTAGCCGTGGTCAGGTATTAATGAAGTCTAAGGTAAGAGTTCTAAATTCTAGTAGAAGGAGTTAGGTTAGATTGTCAACAGTAGCTAGGGTGAAAAAATAGGTAAGGGAGGATGTATGTAACTAGCAAACCAATAATGTGAGTATTAAGAGAGAAAGTCCTAATGCGGGAGGCGGAGCGTAATGAAACAAAAAGGCGTGTGTCCACACACCCTTATTGTTTTGAGAGTTAGCGTTCAGAATTCAGTATAAGAGTTCTTGAATCCTCTATGGAACGATATTTTCCTAAATATGTTCCGCAGTAGGAAAATGTTTATTCGGGTAACGCGGTAATAGCTTGGCTTGGCATAACGTATTTAATACTTTGTTTCACTGGACTCTGGCCAATAAGAATTGTTGCGCTAAAGGGTAATGAAAATGTCGTTATTTCAACATCACTGTATACCCACGCCCACGAGATGAGTTAGCACCAGACAAACTGTTGTAAAGTTTGAGAATGAGCTTCCATTTTTACTTTCTCTACTACATATAGTAAGTAGGGAAGTATTGCATTCCACCTAAAAATTTGATTCCGAGATTTTACCGGAAATACATGTTTTGAGGCCCCATGAATAAAAAGAAAGCAGTTTTAGTATAAGGTCCGTGATTATGTGTTTGTGAACAGCATAACTCAGAATCGAAAAGTCGAATAAATACAAAACTTGGTATTTAGGTTCAGTATCTTTCAAAGATGCGACACGAAGATTTTCAATAAAATCGCTCCACCTCAGGCTACGCTTTACATGGAACGTTTTTCGAACTTTTTGATTTTCTCAAAAATGGCTCTAACGATTTTGATGTAAATATCATATGTTTAAGATATTTTCATGGCAAATGAAATGTATATCATGAATTTTCTGGGAAGGTCCACAAAACTCATCTTCATTCTAAATGACTTTCGCATAACTGGTAAAGCGTGGTTTATGTCGTTTACAATTATTTTTTTTTTTAGTTTTACTTTCTCTACTACGTATAGTAAGTAGGGGAAGTATGGTATTACACCGAAAAATTCAATACCGAGATTTCACCGGAAATATATGTTTTGAGACCCCCTGAATCAAAAAAAGAAAGGATTTTTGGAAACATGGCCGTGTGTGTGTCTGTCAACAACATAACTCAGAAACGAACAGTCGGATAAACACCAAACTTGGTATTTAGGTTCAGTATCTTCTAGAGATGGGACACGAAGGTTTTCAAGAAAATCCCCCTACCCCAGATTACCCTTTACATGGAACATTTTTCGAAAATTTTAATTTTCTCGAAAATGACTCTAACGATTTTGATTAAAACATCATATGTTTAAGATATTTTTATGACAAATAAAATGTATATGTTGAATTTCCTGGGAATGTCTCCAAAAGTATTTTTCATTGTGAACGACTTTTGCATAACTGGTAAACCATAAGAGATAGACAAAATTTTACTGCACAAAAAATGTAGATCGCGTTAAAATACACAATTTATGTCATATACATTTTTGTTGAGTGAATCATTTTCGAGATATTGCTTGTTATTCCCTTAAATTTTTCAATACTTATTTTCTCAAATGGGAATTCGTTATTCATTTTTTTGTCTTGGATATGCAAAGAGTATTAATCTGTGGCAAAGAGAATGGTGCTGCACCTAGCAACCAGCTATTAAGAGATATGTCTATGCTTAAAGGCTACTGTATTTCTATATTGCCCTTGCAAATATATATTCCCCTTGCACCTACAAGAAACTTAGCAATAAGATAGACTCTGCAAATGTTTATCTTTATTAACATGAAGTAGATGGAGAATAAGCGTTTATAAAAATAGTTTGTACAAGAGTAGAGAAAGTCGTGTGAGTGTAACACATCCAATTTTTTAAGTGAGTATTTTGTGCATACATTTTGCTTCATGCAGTAGTAACAATAAATGGACAGTATCTGTAAAAATTAATTTCCTGCAAATGAAGTCCATTCTACTCTTCTGAAGTTCGAAAACACTCATACTTGCACCGAGCTAGCATAAACTGTCGCACCAAAGAAACGCGTGGTTATATTGAGAGATTTCCTAAACCTGAAAACTAGGAATGGGACCTCGATATCGTGAAACTCGGTGGTGTCGAAGTATGTCTAATACTTTGTGATAAACCTTCGATACTTTTAAGTTTTGCATTATTGAAAGCTGTGTTTAACTCTGTGCTAGATAAGGAATGAAAGAAGTCGACACTTCACGTTAATTCCTCGCACGTGTCCCCAAAGAGTTGGACTATAGTTCTTGATAGACCTTGACTGTGTTTCTTGTGAGTGAATCAATGCTATATTCCATAGACCCTTGAGTCTAAATGAAAACATGCAAAACAATGAAGGAAGGAGTAGAGGTTCTCATGTAAAATGCAGCGTTAACTGAGTTGTGAATGAAGCTGATTTAGCTGACGCACTAAATCAGATTTCTGTAATAGCATGGCTTGGTGACTCACTCCAGCTATGTCATTTACCTACTCCGATGACCAAAATCTGAATCCAGCAGAAACAAATCAGAACTTAAGATATCGGATAATACAGCGCATGGATATATTTGTTCTTCCCTTCCATTTGTTAGTTCGTGTCTGCAAGTCAAACCCAGGTTACGAGCGTAGTTTACAGGTGTACCGTACTACTAATTTGCATAACATGGATAGAACATCCTTTAAAATAAAGTTTTCAACACAAAATATAGTTACATTAAAAAGGAAGCAAAGAAATCATTATTATTATTAGCAAAGCCTAACAGTAGGACATATAAAGGATAGTTAATTTATATTCGAACCCACTCGCTGCCTCTCTCTACTGCGCGAGACAGCCGCCAGCCGCCGGGGAAATTACGCGGCGGAGGCGGACTAAAATCCTTACCTTATAATAGATGCTGGAAATGTTGACCTTCTGCTCTCAAACAGGTAACATATCTCTTGTAAATATTCTCGCTCACTCTCCGAAGCTCAGCAGCAGGAATTCTTGTGATTTCCTGCACAATGTTTTCTGTAAGTTCCTGTAGTGTGCGATGATTGTAACGATACACTTTGTCTTTTAAAGAACCCCCATAAATAAAAATCACAACTCGTTAGGTCAGGAGAACGAGGGGGCCACAAATTAACATTAATGATTCTGTCATCAAACACCTCTCTTATTGCATATAATGATTCGGCAGCCGTATGGGCTGTTACAGAATCTTGCTGGAACCAACCATACGATTTCTCTTCTTCTGTCAAGCGATTGCAAAATGGATATTTACACGAGATATGCTGCCTGTTTTAGAGCAGAAGGTTAACATTTCCACCATATATTTTAAGGTAAGGATTTTAGTTCGCCTCTGCGGGCGTAATTTCCCCGGCGACTGCCGGCTGTCTCGCGCAGTAGAGAGAGGCCGCGAGTGGGTTCGAATATAATTTAACTGCCCTATATAATCTGTGGCGTTATCAAGGCAAACAAATTTTTGCTGCCAATTGAAGAATATCAATCCGGAATAATTTCAGAATTAGCATATAATACAAAATTGGTAACATGCATTTATATAAAAAAAACTAGTAATAAGAACATAATTCAACGAACATGCTATTGCCTTTACAGTTGTTTATAAAGTGGGTATCGAGTATTGGTGCTAACAATTAAGTAGTAAATATTGTTCCATCACTACTGAAAACAGTTTCCTTGCTTTTGGTGTGCTACATTAAAAGGACGCTGTTAGCGTGTCATTTGCGGTGAACAGAAGACATTCTAGCTAGAAATATATTATGTCAGAATTTGTCTACCGTAAATCGGTTATAATCTACAATGCCATAAAATATCCGAACTGAGCAAATATCTGCCATCAATTTGCCGTAGAATTATTATGGATGGGGTCAGGGTTGAGGAACACATTCGTTTCCTGTCCGATCTGCAAACGCCTGCAGCCAAATGGGCTATTTCAAATTGCATCTTTGTTTATCCTATCCTTAACTCGCTTTGCACAAAAGCGCATACAAGGATCTATTTACCGCTGCAGCGCCGAGATCTTGGAGACAGTTAAATATTTCACACTTAGCGAGATTACGTAGTCGCCCGGAAAGAGGTTTCCCGTAACTGATATAGACCTAGTTGTCTAAGAAAATAGCGAAATATATTAAAGATGCAAGCAATTCTCTGAGAGAAACAAAAAAATTTCTGATGTCTTACACTCACATGACTTTCTCTACTCTTGTACAAAGTATTTTTACAAACTCTTATTCTCCATCTACTTCATGTTAATCGAGATAAACATTTGCAGACTCTATCTTATTGCTAATTTTCTTGTAGATGTAAGGGGAATATATATTTACAAGGGCAATATAGAAATACAGTAGACTTTAAGCATAGACATATCTCTTAATAGCTGGTTGCTAGGTGCAGCACCATTCTCTTTGCCACAGATTAATACTCTTTGCATATCCAAGACAAAAAAATGAATAATGAATTCCCATTTGAGAAAATAAGTATTGAAAAATTTAAGGGAATAACAAGCAATGTCTCGAAAATGGTTCACTCAACAACAAAAATGTATGAG
Source organism: Deroplatys truncata (assembly GCA_030765065.1). NCBI lineage: Eukaryota > Metazoa > Arthropoda > Insecta > Mantodea > Mantidae > Deroplatys > Deroplatys truncata. The sequence goes on along the minus strand of CM060989.1, from coordinate 63,212,653 downwards.
ATAAATTGTGTATTTTACGCGATCTACATTTTTTGTGTAGTAAAATTTTGTCCATCTCTTATGGTTTACCAGTTATGCAAAAGTCGTTCACAATGAACACTTTTGGAGACATTTCCAGAAAATTCGAGATATAGATTTTATTTGTCATGAAAATATCTTGAGCATATGATATTTTAATCAAAATCTTTAGGGCCATTTTTGAGAAAATTAAAATTTTCGAAAAATGTTCCATGTAAAGGGTAATATGGGGTGGGGGGATTTTCTTGAAAATCTTCGTGTCGCATCTCTGGAAGATACTGAACCTAAATCCCAAGTTTGGTGCTTATCCGACTGTTCGTTTCTGAGTTATGCTGTTCACAGACACACACACGGACATGTTTCCAAAAATGCTTTTTTTTATTCAGGGGTTCTCAAAACATATACTTCCGGTGAAATCTCGGTATCGAATTTTTGGGTGGAATACAATACTTCCCCTACTTACTATACGTAGTAGAGAAAGTATAAATAGTCGTGGGCTAAAGTGGGAATGCTGCCGCTCTTATGGATGAACCGCCCCTGTGGTGTTCGTTTGAATCAAATGCTTTATAATTGTTTGGTTGTAGGACTGAGAGATTCGGGGAAAGGACCGTTGTAATTTTACAATTTAGCAGGTACACGATTTGTAGAAGGAAAAACAGAAAGGATGGTGAAAAGTACAAGCCATTATTAACATTTCGCCTATATCGCATTTGCGAAAACTCACCTTCCCTACACATAGGTTATACAACGGAGGGGGCGACTCGCGCATTGCAACCTACATAGATCTGCTGTGGTCCTCTAGAAAGAAGGGATGAAGTTAAGGAACCACAGGAGTCACAGGCCGCACGGAAGACCTGTCCCATTGCTGAGGCGATGAACGACCCATTGGTCAAGTAGCTTTCTAGTAAGCCACGAAACCTAAAAACCAGCTGAAAGATGAAAGGGAAATGATGGAATGGTAATGGTGGTGGATGAGAATCCACCGCAGCATTCGCCAACGCTCAGGGAAAACCATGAAAAACCTAAGATCAGAGTGGGCGATCGACGGGAACTGAACCCGGAACCTCTGGAATGCCTCACTCGTTACCGCGGTTCTTCCACAGAAGGTAAAAATATTAATCTTAGAAGGTGTGTATACCTAAGTTTCAGGTAATCTAACTATTGTCCTTGATCTCTACATTGCGATTGTTTTGTTTGCCTTATGACGTATAGCGGTAACGCAGAACTGTGTCTCTGGTGAGTTTCGGCTAGTGGCGGGAATAAGAAGGTCGCCTACGTACAGATAGATAACGCTCGATGTGACTCATCCCGGGAACTGTCACAGATATCCTCAGTGATTCAGTGAGAGTCACAAGGGGTCGTATAATCTGAATCATGTATCCATTGATTCACTCATTGCAAACGAATTCGGTATCACACGTAATTGCATGACGAGGCTGTTCAGAAATTTCAAAATACTAGTCTCTTTATTTGTGTGTTCCCAAGAGGATATAGTGCTTATATTTCGTTACACTAGTCAAAAGTTTCAAGTCTTTTACTTCCCCGAAAGACTTTCAACTTGTGGGGGGGAAAACAAAATAAATCTTTAAGTAGCTTTTGGTGGACCGAGCGAGATGGCTCTCTTTCTTGTCTGCCATTCAGCTGAGAGTTGTATCATTTGGCCTTGAAAAATATGAACATTCCTCTCTCGCTCTCTCTCTCTCTCTCTTTTCTTTTTGAGATGAGAGATGTATCATTTGGACTTCAAGTTTATGAACATTCCTCTCTCTCGTCACCCATTGAGCTGAGAGTTGTATTATTCGCCTTGAATATGCAAATTCCTCACTTTCTCTCTCATTGAGGTGAAAATTATATCATTTGTCCTTGAAGAATACCAACATTCCTCTCTCATTCAACTGAGAGTTGTATCATTTTGACTTCAAGAATATGAACATTCCTCTCTCTTTCTCTCGTCTCCAATTTAGCTGTGAATTGTATTATTTGACCTTGAAGAATATGAAAATTAGTATTATTTAGACTTCAAGAATATAAATATTCCTCTCTCTCGCTCTTGTCTTGAGAGTTGTATTATTTGGACTTCAATAATATAAACATTCCTCTCTCTCGTCTCCCATTGAGCTGAAAGTTGTATTATTTGACCTTGAAGAATATGAAAATTAGTATTATTTGGACTTCAAGGATATGAACATTTCTCTCTCTCTCTCTCGTCTCTCATTGAGCTGAGAGTTGCATTATTTGGCCTTGAAGAATATGAAAATTAGTATTATTTGGACTTCAAGGATATGAATATTCCTCTCTCTCAGTGAGCTGAGATTTGTATTATTTGGACTTCAAGAATATCAACATCCTTTCTCTCATCTGTCATTGAGCTGAGAGTTGTATTATTTGACCTTGATGAATATGAAAATTAGTTTTATTTGGGCTTAAGAATATGAATATTTCCCTCTCTTTCTCTCTCTTGTCTCTCATCGAGCTGAGAGTTGTATTATTTGGACTTCAAGAATATCAACATTCCTCTCTTTCTCTCTCTCTCTCTTGTCTCTCATTGAGCTGATGGTTGTATCATTTGTACCTCAAGAAGAAGAACATTCCTCTCTATCTCTCTCTCTCTCTCTTGTCTCTCATTGAACTGAGAGTTGTATCATTTAGATATCACTATGAACATTCCTCTCTCTCTCTCTCTTGTCTCTCATTGAACTGAGAGTTGTATTATCTAGACTGCACAACATGAACATTCCTCTCTCTCTCTCTCTCTTGTCTATCATTTAGCTGAGAGTTGTATTATCTAGACTTCACAATATGAACATTCCTCTCTCTCTCTCTCTCTTGTCTCTCATTGAACTGAGAGTTGTATTATCTAGACTTACAATATGAACATTCCTCTCTCTCTCTCTTGTCTCTCATTGAACTGAGAGTTGTATTATCTAGACTTCACAATATGAACATTCCTCTCTCTCTCTTGTCTCTCATTGAACTGAGAGTTGTATTATCTAGACTGCACAACATGAACATTCCTCTCTCTCTCTCTCTCTTGTCTCTCATTGAACTGAGAGTTGTATTATCTAGATTGCACAACATGAACATTCCTCTCTCTCTCTCTCTCTTGTCTCTCATTGAACTGAGAGTTGTATTATCTAGAGTGCACAACATGAACATTCCTCTCTCTCTCTCTCTTGTCTCTCATTGAACTGAGAGTTGTATTATCTAGACTGCACAACATGAACATTCCTCTCTCTCTCTCTCTCTTGTCTATCATTGAACTGAGAGTTGTATTATTTAGACTTCAGCAATATGAACATCCCTCTCTCTCTCTCTCTCTCTCTCTCTTGTCTATCATTGAACTGAGAGTTGTATTATTTGGACTTCTGCAGTATGAACATTCCTCTCTCTCTCGTCTCCTATTGAAGTGAGAGTTGTAGTATTAGGAGTACAAGAATACGTATATTCCCCTCTCTCTTGTCTCTCATTGAGTTGAGAGATGTATTATTTGAACTTCAAGAATATGAACATTCCTCTCCACTTCAGATAACTGTTTTAGCTGAGAGAATAACAAATTGGCTGCAGAAGGTCACTTTTCCTGTCATGCCTACGTTACTGGAAGCAACTTTGGTTTGCAGCAGAATACATGCGATTGCTTATAGCTAAATTATACAAAATACTGTTGCTTTACTGAAATTACCGCCGTTTTTCTGGCGCAAACACACAAAAACGCAACAGTCCAGATAATGTTTCCAAGGTTTGGTGTGATCATTAGCTAGAACCTCGTGATATGAAATTTATTACTTCCTGTTGTTGCATCAGATACCTAGCTTGTAAGGGATGCAGCAATTAGTCATTTTTATTTCTTTTTACGTTAAAAAGCCATTGAATTTTGATGAACAACAAAACTATCTTCTTAAGCATACTTACGGTATACCAACAGATCTGAAGAGAGCCAACTGAGTAACAGAACCTTATCACCTTAAAAAATCGGACACATTGTTGTGTGTCGATACTTATTTCTGGAGGCTAAAAGCGACTAAATTTAAAAAATTGCTTTGTGTTGCAGTCATAACTTCCTCTATCCTCCGTTGTTTATTATTGGGTATACGAACTATTCTTGCGAAAGCTTATTACTTTCTCTACTACGTATAGTAAGTAGGGGAAGTATCGTATTCCACCCAAAAATTCGATACCGAGATTTCACCGGAAATACATGTTTTGAGACCCCCTGAATCCAAAAAAAGCATTTTTGGAAACATGTCCGTCTGTGTATGTATGTATGTGTGTCTGTGAACAGCATAACTCAGAAACGAACAGTCGGATAAACACCAAACTTAGCATTTAGGTTCAGTATCTTCCAGAGATGCGACACGAAGGTTTTCAAGAAAATCCCCCCACCCCAGACTACCCTTTACATGGAACATTTTTAGTAAATTTAAATTTTCTCAAAAATGGCTCTAACGATTTTGATTAAAATAACATATGTTTAAGATATTTTCAGGACAAATGAAATGTATATCTCGAATTTTCTGGGAATGTCTCCAAAAGTGTTCTTCATTGTGAACGACTTTTGCATAACTGGTAAACCATAAGAGATAGACAAAATTTTACTGCACAAAAAATGTAGATCGCTTTAAAATACACAATTTATGTCATATACATTTTTTTTGTAGAGTGAACCATTTTCGAGATATTGCTTGTTATTCCTTTAAATTTTTCAATACTTATACTTTTTCTCAAATTCGTTATTCATTTTTTTTATGTCCTGGACATGCAAAGAGATTGGAATGCGCCACATAGCAACCAACGCTTAGAAGATTTGACTATCGCTTATAACCTACCATATTCCCCTTCATCTACAAGAAAATTAGCAATAAGATTGACATCTCGATATCTCGATTAACATGAAGCATATGGAGAATAAACGTTTGTAAAAATAGGTTGTACAAGAGTAGAGAAAGTCATGTGAGTGTAGCACAGATTTTTTTTCTATCTACTACACCTTAATCCAAATAAACCTTTGCAGAAGTAACTACATTACACACTTCGTTATAGATACAAAGGGAACAGCGATAGTCAGATATTTAAGAAGTGGACGCTATATGTTCATTCATTCATTATCTGTTTACCCTCCTCTTATATAGGACTTACACCCCCCAGGACTTACAAGCGGGTGCCTGGGGTCAGAGGCCCGTCGAGGAGCAGACACTCATGGATCAGACAGAGCATCCAGGATGGGTGATCAGCCCGATGCCTGGTATGGGATGAAGGAAGTAGATGAAACGAAATGGTGGTGAAATGGATGAAAGGAAAGGTGATGATGGAGCAGTGGGTGGAATGAATGGCGGGGGAAACCGGAGAACCCGGAGAAAACCCGCCCAGACGCCGCTTCGTCCACCACAAATCCCACATGCAAGTCCCTGGGATTGAACCCGGACCGCATCGGTGGGAGGCGAGCGGTCTAACCACTCAGCCACGGCGCCGCCGGACGCTATATGTTGGCCTTAAAATTCCATACTTTTTTCCATGCAATCGCGAGAAACCGCTGAGCAGGTCTTGAAAAGAGTGGCAAAGCACTGAAATATTCAAACCAATAGTAACGGTTATCTCGGGAGTGACTGATGTCACTAAAAAGGTCATTTTTCGCAGTAATCTGTTCGTATTATCTTATTTGCTGAGCGCCTGTTATTGTTTTACTATTTTGAATTTTGGAGTCTTTGTCCTCCGGCTAGCTATTATTACTCAGTCGAGCAAATATTTCTAAGCAGGGTGTACAAACGGAAAGGAGTTGTTATTAAAAGATAACACTGATAAAAGAATTTGTTTTTACACTTTTATTGTCGTCACACTTAATTAATAGTTCACATCTGTAATCTTTATACACGCCTGACTTAAACTGTTATATTTCCGAATATAATTAGTGTACGCGTACTTCACATTTTGTAACTAACTTTACGACGCGTGAGATTCTGTAGAACTGCGTAATGTGTACCTCGCGAGAGATTGCTGAGAACTGCGTGATGTGTACCTCGTGAATGCTTCCTTAGAACTGCGCGATACTTGCTTTTTGCTCAAGAATTTATACTCTCTCACCCCGATATGCCTAAACATTATAATAGAGCTGCTATTGATTACTAAATCGCGCCAACATTAGCGTCTGTTTTATAAGCCAATCATAATTACTAATACATATGCTCTAGGGAAGATATTCCCTCCATTTCTAAAGAAAGGCACGCTACCCTGAGGTCATTTGTTTGTCTCTTCTTAGTGATAGACAACTCACCACCCACTCCTATTGTCATTTTCAGTGAGGCTGTGTAAACTTATTTCCTAACAATGCTTATAGCTAACAAACATCTAAAATCATTGTCATACAATAATGTTAATTTACACTACAATCACTCTGGCATTCTCAGTGTTGTGATATAAAATACTGCCTCAATTTGAAATAAATTGTGTGTTTTAAAAAGATCTACATTTTTTGTGTATAAGTTTTTTTTAGCTCCTGTGCTTACTTCCTTCAGGCTATTCTTAGAAAATTCAAGTTATACATTTTACTTGTCATGTAAATATCTTAAATATATGGTATTGTAATACAAATATTTTGAGATTCGTGAGAAAATCAAAATTATCGAAAGCTTTTTTCATTTTAATGGTGGTTTGTGGGGGGGACTCTTGGTGTAACAATCCTCAGCCTGGGAGGACGACCTGGAGTAATTTGACACGCAGACCTCCGTGCCTTAACCACCTCGGCTACCCTTGTCGTCTAACACCACTCAGTTGTTTCTCGCGATGGCATAGTGTATGGAATTTCAAGACTAGCATATAGCGACACGCTTTTAAATATATGACTATCTCTTCCTCTCCTGTATCCCCCTTGTACTCTTACATTTATGCCGTCACCGCTGCTTTAGGAGGCATTCTACTGGGCTTCACAGATGAATATGTATAATGAAGGAGGAGGTGTATCCGTTTACCTATTCGCGTTTGCAGACGCATAAGCCACTTAGGTGCTGTAACATATCTGGCTCTAAACGAAAATGTTCACAGAGAGCGACGAGTGATTCAGTGCCTATGCGACTAAACCAGCTATTGGGCAAGAATGGACAGTAATGTCTACTAAATATGTCCTCTTTGAGAGTAAAAAGCATTACTTGCTTCAGTTTAACTTATATAGTCATAAAAGTAATTTTTACTTTCTTTACTACGTATAGTAAGTAGGGGAAGTATTGTATTCCACCCAAAATTTCGATACCGAGATTTCTTCGGAAATATATGTTTTGAGACATGTCCGTGTGTGTGTCTGTGTGTGTGTGTGAACAGCATAACTCAGAAACAAGCAGTCGGATACACACCAAACTTGGTATTTAGGTTTAATATCTTCCAGAGATGCGACACGAAGGTTTTCAAGAAAATCCCTCTACCCCAGATTACCCTTTACATGGAAGATTTTTCGAAAATTTTAATTTTCTCAAAAATGGCTCTAACGATTTTGATTAAAATATCGCATGTTTAAGATATCTTCATGACAAATAAAATGCATATCTTGAATTTTCTGGGAATGGCTCCAAAAGTATTCTTCATTGTGAACGACTTTTGCATAACTGGTAAACCATAAGAGATAGACAAAATTTTACTACACAAAAAATGTAGATCGCGTTAAAATACACAATTTATGTCGTATACAATTTTTTTGTTGAGTGAACCATTTTCGAGATATTGCTTGTTATTCCCTTAAATTTTTCAATACTTATTTTCTCAAATGGGAATTCGTTATTCATTTTTACTTTCTGTACTACGTATAGTAAGTAGGGGAAGTATTGCATTCCACCCAAAAATTCGATACCGAGATTTCACCGGAAATACATGTTTTGAGACCTCCTGAATCCAAAAAAAGCATTTGTGGAAACATGTCCGTGTGTGTGTCTGTGTGTGTGTGTGTGTGTCTGTGTGTGTGTGTGTCTGTGAACAGCATAACTCAAAAACGAACAGTCGGATAAGCACCAAACTTGGTATTTAGGTTCAGTATCTTACAGAGATGCGACACGAAGGTTTTCAAGAAAATCCCCCCACCCCAGACTACCCTTTACATGGAAGATTTTTCGAAAATTTTAATTTTCTCAAAAATGGCTCTAACGATTTTGATGAAAATATCATATGTTTAGGATAATGTCATAGGAAATGAAATGTATATCTCGAATTTTTTGGGAATGTCTCCAAAAGTATTCTCCATTGTGAACGACTTTTGCATAACTGGTAAACCATAAGAGATAGACAAAATGTTACTACACAAAAAATGTAGATCGGGTTAAAATACACAACTTATGTCATATACATTTCTTTTGTTGAGTGAACCGTTTTCGAGATATTGCTTGTTATTTCCTTAAATTTTCCAATACTTATACTTTTTCTCAAATTCGTTATTCATTTTTTTTATGTCCTGGACATGCAAAGAGAATGGAATGCGCCACATAGCAACCAGCGTTAAAATATTTGACTATCGCTTAAAAGCTACCATATTCCCCTTGCATCTACATGAATATTACCAATAAGATTGACATCTCGATATCTCGATTAACATGAAGCATATGGAGAATAAGTGTTTATAAAATTAGATTGTACAAGGGTAGAGAAAGTCATGTGAGTGTAACACATTAGATTTTTTTTCTTGGATATGCAAAGAGAATGTTGGCAAAGAGAATGGTGCTGCATCTAGCCACCATCTATTAAGAGATATGTCTATGCTTAAAGGCTACTGTATTTCTATATTGCCCTTGCAAATACAAAACAAGGGGAACATAGTACGCCTTAAGCGATAGTCAAATATTTTTAGAACTGGTCGCTAAGTATAAAATGTAATTCTCTTTGCATGTCAAAAGATCGTTTCTGCAAATGTTTATCTCGATTAATATGAAATAGATGGAGAATAAGAATTTGTAAAAATAGTTTGTACAAGAGTAGAGAAAGTCATGTGAGTGTAACACATCTTTGAGAATAAAAAGTATAATGTATTTCAGTTTTACGTAATGTTGCCATTAAACTATTTTTTGTAGAGATATTGTGCATAGAGAGTTTTAATTACTTATACAGAGTGTCCCACATTGATGTATACACACTTGAAACGCATTTCACAGCAACGAAATGAGGCAGAAAACTATTTTTTTTAGGGTGTGTTCCATACCTTAAACTTCCTTAAGCCCATACATGTTCAAAATGTCCATCTTCTACCAGGCACGCTCCCAACGACGTCGAACAGAGCAACATACCGTCTGGATTGTTGCTAATGGATTATCATTGATGGCATGATCAATCCGATCTCTCATTTCCTGCAGTGTTTGTGGTTTTGTGGCGTACACCATGTTCTTTAAAGTTCCCCAAAATTAGAAGTCTAAAGGGGTGAAATCGTGAGATCTAGGCGGGAACTCCGTATCCCTTCCTCTTCGTCCTATCCATCTATGATTCAATGTGCGATCGAGAAAATTTCTCACGACATGGAAGTGAAGTGGAGCCCCGTCTTGTTGGAAGTAAACCTCATTTTCATTCTCAAAGGGATCACTAACACGTGGAATCATGATTTCCAACATTTACAGATAAGTCTGACCCCTGACAGTCTCTTCGAAGAAGCAGAACCCAATTATTTCTTTTGAAGACACACCACACCATACCGTTACTCCTGGAAGATTGACCGCATTTTCTTCAACGATGTGTGGGTTTTCCTTAGCCCAGTACACACGATTGTACCATTAAGTTTGAATGTGGTTTTATCTGACCAAACAATTGAAAATTTTCCCTTTCGTCGCACTTGTTGAACAACCACTTACAAAATTGCAGTCGTCTATCTGGGTCGTCCTCATTTAGTTCGTGAAGAAGTCTCGGAATGTAAGGCTTCCATTTTTGACCTCGCCCGCTGGTTTTCTTGATACCAATTTCATCGGCATTTTGTTTGTTTATAAAGACATGAAGAACCATGAACGTGTTGCTATGTTTTTCAAGTGCCTTCTGGACCATACACAACAAACATTTTATTTCTGTCTCATTTCGTTTCAAAGTGGGACACTCGGTATATTTAAACATGGCTATTATAAGTGATGACGAGTAATGCTATTGCTCAAAGTTAAATATTCATATGTGAAAAATCTAGAATTGTGCGGTAAAACAGCATACCACTGCATGCACGAAAAGCTAAACATATATACACACCTCCTCTTTAGATTCATACTCCACCTGTGAAGGCCAGTCGAATGCCTCCGAAAGCTGCGGTGATGGCATAAATGGAAGCGAGTGTACCTACAACGAAATGTGTAATTAAACTATTTCTGCAAACATTTATTTCTATTCACATGAACAAGGTTGATTTTGCAAGAAATTTTTCAGAAGCTGTATAAAAATAAACTTTAATGTATAGAGGAAGTCATGTGACTGTAGATAATATCAGATGTTTTTACTTCCTGTATTACATACTCATTGTAAGTAGAGGAACTATTGTATTCCACCCAAACATTCGATACCGAGATTTCACTGGAATACATGTTTTGAGCTATCTTGAACCCAAAAATGGTCTGTGTGTGAATATAACTAAAAAACGAAAGGATGGTATTTAATTCAGCATCCTCCAAGGATGGGACACGAAGATTTTCAAGAAAATCCGTCCCAACCCAAACTACACTTTACGTGGACATTTTTTCTTTATGTTTTTATTTTCTCAAAAAATTTTAAAATGCCATGTATTTAACATATTTACATGACAAATAAAATTTATATCTCGAAGTCTTCTTCATTCATAAGGAGTTTCGTATAATTTTGTATAACTGTATCCCATAAGAACAAAAACACACTGCCTGTGTTGACCCGTAGCTCAATCGATAGAACAACTGCTTACTGTGTTAGGGGTTCGGATTCGATTCCCGGCTGAGAAGGAGGGATTTTTTCTCTAGGCAAGATTATTCTCTATCCTCCCCAAAGTCTGGAAGTATAAATGATAGCGTGAATGTGTGTGTGTGTGTGTGTGTAATATAATGTTTAAAATCCAAAGAAAAATTAGGAATCTAATACGAATTAACATCATTGCCGATAGCAATATGTTCCAAAGGGGAGGGGAAGGCACTATAAAATGGGGGGAAAATACTACACAAAATATGCAGGTATCTTTAAAATACACAATTTATTTCAAATAACTATTTCTATGGCATCGGACATTTTCAAGATATCCGTTATTGTCGGTTTGAATTCTTCAATAATTTTGTCAATTTTTGAAGCACTGTCGCTGTTCATTGTTTCTTGCAATGTCTCGAAAGATTATGGAATTTTAAGGTCAGTGCATAGCGAAATCCCGATAATTTTTTTAAAAAGTAATAGAACATTATTTTCCTAATACTTTATTATCATTCATTACCTTACCTACTTCTCCACATTGTCACCACCGTTATTTAGGCACTTGTTGCAAGAATAAATCAGTTTTTGTATGCCTTCGTCAAAGAATGATGCCGCCTGCGATGAAAGCCAAGTCTGAGTTCTTGTTTACTCCAAGATACTTGACAAGAGTTCTAGAAGGTAGCCCGAGGATTTGCTTATTATGGATATACAGGGAAGAGGCGTTAGTGATACGTTGTAAGGGAAAGATATTAGGTTCAGCTTTTTCGGTGTTACGAAGTATTCGCCAAGCGTGAAACCTCTCTGCGGGACGTTCAAGAGAAGCTTGAATTATGCGAATAGCCTCGGGGAGATCTGCGTATGAATAGAATAAAACAGTATTGTTGTCGTATAAAGCTATGGAAGTAGCGGCCAAAACAGGAAGATCGGAGCGAGTATCGAGCCCTGTGCAACTCCTTTAATAGAGCGCCGAGGCGGGTGAGTACCACCAGTACGAACAACAAAGGTGCCCTCTCATAGAAGACTGAGGATGTTAGTGAGTAGATATAGAGGGAGACCTATACGATAGCGTTTGAGGATTAAGCCATCGTGCCATACTTTATCAAAGGCCTATTCTACGTCTAGGAGCAGCTCCGTTGTATGATGAGGATTTTCAAAACCATGAACAATTGTTTGAGCTAAACGTAACGGCTGATGCGAAGTAGAATGCTTAGATGAAACTCGAACTTGAAGTTCGGAATTATGTGTTCTGAGAGGCATATTCAAGGAGAGGTATTACCTTTTCAAGGAGTTGGAAGGTTTTTAGGCGTGTTTGGTTTATGGAATACTATGTTGTGTGAAGCCGGACTTATAAAGGCAATAATTATCATAATAATCTGAGAAGGATAGTGATATAAAATAAGTAATAATATATTTAAAATCAGTGTATGTATAAAAAGGAGAAGCATTGTGAAAATTGTTGACTGTAGAAGCGACAGAAAGACAAGACAGGCACAGTTTTGTTAATTAGGGACCAGCCTCAGGTAGAAAGGGTAAATGTCATTGAAGCAAGTTTTTCCTGGTAACCAGCCGAGTAAAGCCACTCTAAGTATCATGACGCCAAGTTTGAGGAAAGCGTTTGAGGGGGGAGAGTCGAAGTTTAGGCGTTGGTTTTCCTTGTGCAGCGTGGGTAAGTCAGTCTGTCCTGAGTGCCTGGCGAGGACGGGACGACGTTCTCGTCGAGTTGTGAACATTGGTGGCGAACATGCTAGAGGGTAGAACGCTTAGCTGTAGTTAATATTCTTCGGTCTTGGTAAAGACAAAGTATCATCGTGTACATTTAATAGTGATCGGCAAACCTAAAGTATTATTTTAAATAGTGAATAAATGTGTTCCAATACAGCGTTTGTGTGTTTCTCTGTACACACCCACGCATACCCCGAGGTTAAGGTTTCATGCTGGAGCAGCCGTGGCAAAAGAAGAACCAACTGGGAGGAGACAAGCAGCAACCGTGAGGCAAAGGTATTGCTTCATTGTTGGAGGACGGAGCGTGGCTGCGTCATATTGCGCCCAAACTTGGGGCAGAAAGAATTACCTGCGTCATGTGAGCAAACTTCCAATTGTGTAGAAAGTAATGAAGTCGGAGACAAGCATTCAGGATGGATGATAAGTAAACAAGTGATTTACTTGTTAAGTTTTTTAGGACTGTAGCAGATTGTGTCCAGGAGATTTTTAAGAGGAAGTCATAGAATCAAATACTGAATATGTTTGATTTTCTCAAAAATGGCTGTCGACTTTGATTGAAACATCATATGTTTAAGATATTTGTATGATGTTTGTATGATATTTGTATGTATATGTTGAATTTTCTGGGAATAGCCTCTTCATTCTGGAGGAGATTCTGTATGGAGCAGTGGATTGATATCGAAGAGCTTGGAATTCTTGTTCAGCGTCTCGAATAGGGCATCAAATAAGGACGAATTTTGAGTGAATGTCTGTTCGTAGTGGGAAGCAAGAATGTTACATTTATCTTTAACTTCTGTAACAAGACCATCACAAGAGCTGGTATGAGGGCTGGCTCACGAAGAAGTCTTCTCGTAGCATCCCATAGAGTGTGACCATGTGGTGAAATGCAAGCTAGCTGGCCTTAAAATTCTACAATCTTTTGATGACATCGCGAGAAACAACTGAAAATGACAGGACTTTAAAATAATGACAAAAAGTATTGAACAATTCGAACCATTAATAACGGATTTCTCGAAAATAGCTGATGCCACAAAAAATTATTTGAAATAAATTGTATATTTTAAAGATATCTGTTTTTTTTTTTTGAGAGTACGTTTTCGGCTATCGCTTAACGGTTACCAGTTATACAAGCTTATATAAGATACCTTTCGAATGTAGAGGACTTCTCCGGCTATTCCCAGAGAATTCGAGATATACGTTTCATTTGCCATGTAAGAATCTTTAATCAAAATCGTTAGAGCCATTTTTTTAAAAATAAAAAAATTCGAAAAATGTTTTATGTAAAAGGTAGTTGGCGTGGAAGGATATTCTTGAAGGTATGTACTTGATTACCAAGTTTGGTATCCATCACCTTCGTTCTCCGCCATAATCGCTGATTGTCTATAACCTGGATGCACTTTAAGTGTTAAATTAAGCACTTAATTTATATAACATGCGTATGTTATTAAACGTTGCAAATTACTGTAATATAATAGTATGAAGAACAACTTATAGTTAAGATTTAATTTGATTTCGGGTTACTTAGCTAAACAAACAATTGAATTTTTTGGCTTTGTTCTACGTAGATCTTCTTTCTAGTTGACTGCAAAGCTAAGACATAAAAATAATCATAATAATAACCTAATTTGCTAGTAATTCACAATAGGAGGAATTAATTTGGGGTCAAGGACAGTAAAGACAATGGTCTTCGCAGATGACCAGATGTTAATAACGAAAAGTGAAGATGAACTTCCAAGGATGACATACAAACTAAATTTAATATTAAAAACATATAGCATGGAAATTTCAACTGAAAAAACTAAAGTTATGGCATTTAAAGGTACTCACTCGGTCCGGTCTAAAATAATTATAGAAAATAAAAGTATAGAACAAGGGTCAATATTTAATGTTCTAGGATGTGAAGTAGTATATTTTATTATAGGAGGAGTTGTATTGTATTTCGACTGTTGGGGAGCCGAACACTTGAAGTAGTTGCAACCGCACGCATGGTAAAAAGTTTCCGGTAACCTTCGTCCTAAATGTTTAAAAAAATATTAAGTTGGTAATTTTTGATTGTTTCTTTAAATATTATATATTTATGTTTGCCTCGGCTGCGTCAGTATTTATATTTATTAGAGGCATGAATGTCTTAGCAGGGAGTGGTGCGACTGAAGAATGTAGGCTTAAACAGATTATAATTTTACTTCACTCCTTCTATTAATGCTTGACACGATTTAAATAACACTTCACTGATATAGAGAGAGAGCTGTGAGATTTTTTTTTATTAATTACTTGCACTTTTTAACACGTACACTATTTTCGTCTCACTAAATACGTATTAAATTTCTCCAGGACGCATCTCGCGTCCGATTAGAAACACTGTCTACAAGCAACGCGTCCGGTTATGAGCGCTGTCTACAAGCAACTGAACTCTGAATTTGTAAATTTTGCTATATTTCAGTTTCTGATTGGCTAATCCTAGTCCAATAGAATACCTTCATTTAACTAAAGCTTTTTCTGGTTGTTGATTGGCTATTTTATAAACTGTCACAAAAATTACATTATACTGCCAATTCATTATTGCCTCAAGGTTACCTCATTGTTACCTCATTGTTAGCAACGTTTAACCTATTATTCTCACAGCTCCTACATTATTTAATTACGTAATACATTCAGATAACATTATTACACAAGTATACAATAATATAAACATATAAAATGACTAATATACACTTTTTATATATTGCTACCTACACATATTGCTTTAAGGTGGCTGTTATTGAATTTATATATTATATAATTAGACTGAAATTATTTAAATGTTAAAAATACTGCCTCAGATGTGAAATAACATATGGGTCTGAAATAGACGTTAATAAAAAGCTAAATAAATTCAATTATATAAACCATAAAAAGAACACTAAAAAATAAAATTAGAAAAGATTCAATAATAAACGACAGTGACAGCAGAAAACAAAAGAAAGATACAGACAGTTGAACTGAAATTTCTCAGACCTATAGCAGGATACATAAGAATTAACTGGAAACAACACTTAAGAAAGAATTCCATTAAATAGGATACCCCGAGCAACATATAACTACAGACCTCAAGGATACAGAAACCCAGGACAACCAAAAATGAGATGCACACAACAAGATTTTGGAGCCGGAACAGGTAAAACGGCCTAAAACCGTGAAGAAGAAGAAGCTAATAATTCAATGCTCGTATAAATTAGCCTAATTAATATAAGTATAACTAATGTAATATTATAATCAGTGACTAAATGATCGTCGTACAAAGTGAACACAGGACGCCAACGTAACAGATACAATACGAGGGCAATACTGAAAACTTTCAGAATGCCATGTTTCTAAAAGGACTTGAAATTTACTTATATTTGACAGCTACTTTCTAATGTTTTACGAGTCGATTGCTGTGTAGTTTATACGATTTGCTCTAATAGATTGTTAATTATCATCATCTAAAAATTTTGTGTTCACATAAAAATGAATTTGAATAGACACCATTTCCGGACTATGGTTTCTTTTACGATTTTAAATCGTCATTAACGTCTAAACAATGTAAAAATGGGCTTAGAAATGCATTTGGCAAAGAAGCCCCATCTAAGGCAACAATTTATAATTGGTGCACCGAATTCAAAAGAGATGGGCTTTTTCGTAAAGGACGCCCAAGAACTGTTGTTACTAATGAAAATATTGACGCTCTTGGAGCAATGCTTGAAGATCAACGGACATCATATAAGTTTATTCGGGCGACATTGGGCATTTGTATGAGTCAAATCCAAAACATTTTGCATCAACAGTTAGACGTGAGAAAACATTGTTGTCGATGGATCCTACATAAACTGACTCCTGATCAAAAACAATGCATTGATTGGTGCAGGAAAAC
This sequence comes from Deroplatys truncata, assembly GCA_030765065.1. NCBI lineage: Eukaryota > Metazoa > Arthropoda > Insecta > Mantodea > Mantidae > Deroplatys > Deroplatys truncata. The sequence continues at coordinate 63,196,170 of CM060989.1, read as the reverse complement.
TCTGCAAAAATTTCAAGGCGGCACTTCAAATTTACTGATGAATCTGGATTTATTGTTACGATCCTGAAAAGAAAAGTCAATTGGCTCAATGCATCTTTCGAACAGTTCCTAAGCTTAAAAATCTTATGTGTTACACTCACATGACTTTCTCTACTCTTGTACCAACTATTTTCACAAACGCTTATTCTCCATATGCTTCATGTAAATCGAGATGTTAATCTTATTGCTAATTTTCTTGCATATGCAAGGGGAATTGGTAGGCTTTAAGCGATAGTCAAATATTTTAAGAGCTGGTTGCTATGTGGAGCAATATCTCGAAAATGGTTCACAATAAAAATGTATATGACATAAATTGTGTATTTTAACGCGATCTACATTTTTTGTGTAGTAAACTTTTGTCTATCTCTTATGGTTTACCAGTTATGCAAAAGTCTTTCAGAATGAAGAATACTTTTGGAGACATTCCCAGGAAATTCAAGATATACATTTTATTTGTCATAAAAATAACTTAAACATATGATGTTTTAATCAAAATCGTTAGAGCCATTTTTGAGAAAATTAAAATGTTCGAAAAATGTTCCATGTAAAGGGTACTCTGGGGTGGGGGGATTTTCTTAAAAACCTTCGTGTCGCATCTCTGGAAGATACTGAACCTAAATACAAAGTATACGTAGTAGAGAAAGTAAAAAGTCCGATGAATTCTCGCAGTGCTGGTAAGAAGATGGTTGCTAGTTTGTTTGTTTTTAACGGACCATATTGCTACTACAGCATTATAAGGTAGACGTACCGTTAATGCCGATCGGTACGCAAATGTCAGTTTACCGCAAATTTTTTAAAAAGTTCGTGAAAAGCGCCCAAAAGTAAATATTATGTTACATCATGACAGCACATCGTTGCATACAGTAAAACTAACAAGTAAGTGTCTGGAGGCTCTAAAGGTCACCACCATGGACCCTCCACCATACAGCCCTGACCTAGCACCCTGGGATTTGTTTTTGTTTCCAAAACTTAGAGATAAAGTGTGTGGAATCACTTTTTCGTTATCAGATGAAGCAGTGGAACATTATAAAAACCTGGTTTCTGAAATGCCTCAGGAAGAGTGGCATCATTGCTTTAAGGACTGGTTTCATCGAATGCAAACATGTATTATTGTTAAAGGTGAATATTTTGAAAAACAATAAGATAACTAGTTTAAATGTTTTAAAACTAAACCTTATTTTATTTTCTAAAAATTTTAACTTCAGTCTCGTATAACTTAGCATTCCCAATAATGTAACAGGTGCTTATTTGCGGAGTTAACGCTTTTGAATGGAACCTAACAAAGAATATCACCAGATTCGAGTGACTTCACCCATGATGGTGGGAAAATGTTAAAATTTTACTTTAGTAACCGTATATTGCAACCTCCATACCTTGGAGCTTTATTTCGGTTAGCCTGGTCTAACACTTGCGGGAATGCGAGCCACTGGTCAAGTTGTGTGTAGGCACTAGCCGCCACTGGCTGGTGTGAGGTGAGTAACGTCTGAGGAATGTGAACTTGCTTAGTATTCAGGGTATGCTGCTAGGGCCGCCTCGATCTCAGGACCACAGAGCAGTGGTCTGTTCGATGTTATTTAACTCTCCATTATCTATTTCCTCAAAGCGCGCAAGTGCTTAAAATTACTATTATGTCCATGAACGCTGGCTAGAAGTGCTAGGAGTCTCAGAGTAACACAGAATTGCTTAGTAGTGATGCTCACCAGTAGTTGAAATCTGGTCAAATTTACTCTCAGAGCTCTTCAAAGCATATCATGTGTCCATTTAAATGCCCAGGAGCGTACGTCCTAATGGTCCGTATTTACTTCCAATGCCATTTACTCGACATTGATTTTACCTATACGTTTTAGTATTAAACTTTTTTTATACGAATGTAGTTGGTAACCAAACTTGTCCTAATTTTTGTACAAACTATTTTACAAACGCTTATTCTCCATATACTTGGATAAACATTTGCAGAAACTATTTTATTGCTAATTTTCTTGTAGGTCAAAGGGCGATATGTTAGGCTTTAAGCCATAGTCAAATCTTTTAAGAGCTGGTTGCTATGTGGAGCATTCCATTCTCTAACGAATTCCCATTTGAGAAAAGGTATAAGTATTGAAAATTTAAGGGAATAACAAGCAATATCTCTAAAATGGTTCATTCAACAAAAGAAATGTATATGACATAAATTGTGTATTTTCACGCGATCTACATTTTTTTGTGTAGTAAAATTTTGTCTATCTCTTACGGTTTGCCAATTATGCAAAAGTCGTTCACAATGAAAAATACTTTTGGAGACATTCCCAGAAAATTCGAGATATACATTTCATTTGTCATGAAAATATCTTAAACACATGATATTTTAATGAAAATCGTTAGAGGCATTTTTGAGAAAATTAAAATTTTCGAAAAATGTTCCACGTAAAGGGTAATCTGGGGTGGGGGGATTTTCTTGAAAACCTTCGTGTCGCATCTCTGGAAGATACTGAACCTAAATACCAAGTTTGTTGTTTATCCGACTGTTCGTTTCTGAGTTATGCTGTTCACAGACACACACACCCGGACATGTTTCCAAAATTGCAGTTTTTGGATTCAGGGGTTCTCAAAACATGTATTTCCGGTGAAATCTGGGTATTGAATTTTTGGGTGGAATGCAATATTTCCCCTACTTACTATACGTAGTAGAGAAAGTAACAATCTGACTTGTTAAATTTAAATAACAAATTATTCTTACTAAAGCTTATTTTTCTATTAGATTTTAATCGAGATAAACATTTGCAGAAATAGCTACATTACATATTTGTTATAGATACGAAGGGAAGAGCGATAGTCAAATGTTTAAGAACTGGACGCTGTATGCTGGCCTTAAAGTATGTATTCACGTTTTGATAAGAAGTTTATGAAATGTTTACAGTTAAAGCAACTAAGTTTCACTAACAAAAATATGTAGCATACATTTTAAAAAATTAATTGCAGATGATCGTAAAAAATATGCCATTTTGCAAAACACCTAGTACTGCCAAAAATAAATATTTGAAGATTTTTTTCACTGACTTCTGGCTTAATATGAGCTTTATTTTGTGAACTAGAATATTTTCGATATGATTATTATTAGTTATGCAATTAAATTTTTGGTTAAATTCATAAAAACTTTGGACAAATTTCTTTTAAAAATTCACAGCAGTGGTGATTTTCATTGTCATTTAAAAGTTATAATTCACTAACGAGACGGTTTTTAAGGTTTAGTTTGATGCATGAATGACGTTTCTAACCCAATTTCTAATATAGCTTTTGTTGTTTTGAAAATTGCAAAGCGCAGACAAGTTCAGTTTTTGAGAAAATGTGTTTAAAAATTAAGAGTTATTCAGTGTGAAAAACCACAGCTTGAAAAGTTTAAAATGCTGAAGGTATTCTTTATTAAAAATTATATAAAAATTATATTATATTTTAATAATACTAAAATAATAATACCAACCTGTATGTTTTATCTGTATTGCCAGTCTCAACACCTTATTGCTGTCATTGCACTGTATAGTACGTCTTTTATTGTGAAACTTCTTGTTCCGTAAACGAACATCAGTTTTTTTTACCCATTTTAACCCACAATTACTCATAAAATGCCAACAGCCCTGAAACTTGTTTGTAAACAAATGATACTCCAAGGAGTGGTATGTCAAGGCCCCTATAAATCCTGAAATACAATATCTATGACATTTGCTCTTAGTTCCGTCTGTTGAAAACGTAAGGAAATGTGTGAAGAAGTCATGCTAGCTTGAAAGAGGGAGATTTGAATCAGAAAAAGCAAAGGAAAGAAGAGCAAGGTAACACAAAATATGTGCCACGCCCACCTTTCTGAAATTCGGGAGTGCAGTGCACCATTTAAATCCATTTTAGTCTACTTAAGAGTGGGACTATTTAAATAAACCTTACATAATTTTAAACAGGAAGGACTATAGTTTCATAAAATAGCAAAAAACAAAGTTAGAAATTTCTTTTCAGCAAAAATTGCTTTTTAAATGTGATTACATGCTTTAAAATTCCATGTTTCCATGACATCGCGAGAAATACCTGAAAATCCATAGGACTTGAAAAGAATGGCCAAAAATTGAACAATTCAAATCATCATTTCAAGAAGATATTTTGTTGTATTGTTATTACTTGCCCCACGCTTTGGGCGTCAATTTGAAGAAGGTTTATTGTCTTTACGTTGTTGTATTGTTATTTCAACTGTCGGGGAGCCGAACTTGAAGTAGTTGCAACCGCACGTATGGTAAAAAGTTTCCGGTAGCCTTCGTCCCAAGTTTAAAAGTATTAACATTGTAATTTGACCGTATTATATACTTTTGTTTGCCTCGGCTGCGTCAGTATTTATTTTTAGAGACATGAATTTCTTAGCAGGGTTGTGGTGCGACTGAAGAATGTTGGCTTACACAGATTATAATTTTACTTCACTCCTTTTTATTAATGCTTGACACGATTTAAATAACACTTCACTGATATAGAGAGAGAGCTGTGAGATTTTTTTTATTATTAATTACTTGCACTTTTTAAGATGTAAACTATTTTTCGTCTCACACGAATACGTATTAAATTTCTCCACGACTTGTCTGCGTCCGGTTAGCAATACTGTATGCAAGCAACTGACTTGGTTTCTAGCGCCTAAGTTTGTAAATTTCTGTATTTCAAGTCTCTGATTGGCTATTCCTAATCCAATAGAATACTTTTATTTAACTTAAGCTTTTTTCTGGTTGTTGATTGGCTATTTTGTAAACTGTCTCAAAAATTACATTATTGCTTCCAAGAATCACAAGTAGTATGGTTAAACTTTCAAATTCATTATTGCCTCAAGGTTACCTCATTGTTAGCAACCTTTAACCTATTATTCTCACAGCTCCTACATTATTAAATTACGTAATACATTCACATAACATTATTACACATGTATACAATGATATATACATTTACAATGACAATATTTTGATTGTCATTACGTATCTCTAATATATGGTATTTTAATCAAAATCATTTGAGCCATTTTTCAGAAAATCAAAAAATTCGAAAAATAATCCAAGTAAAGAGTATTTTTACTTTCTCTACTACGTATAGCATGCAGGGGAAGTGTTGCATTCCACCCAAAAATTCGATATCGAAATTTCACCGGAAATACATGTTTTGAGCCCCCCGAATAAAAAAGCATTTTTAGAAAAAGGTCCGTGTATGTGTCAGTGAACAGCTTAACTCAAAAATGAAAAATCGGATAAATATCAAACTTAGTATTTATTTAACGTATTTTTCAAAGATACGACACAAAGATTTTGAAGAAAATTTCCCCACCTCATACTACCCTTGACATGGAACATTTTTCGAAATGTTTGATTTTCTCAAAAATGGCTCTAACGATTTTGATTAAATTATTATATGTTTAAGATACTTTCATGGCAAATGAAATGGATATCATGAATTTTCCGGGAATGTCTCCAAAAATCCCCAAATGACTTTTGCACAACTGGTAAACCGTAAGACATAGAGAAGTTTTACTAAACAAAACATATCAGATCCCGTTAAAACACACAATTTATGTTATATACTCTTTTTGTCCAGTGAACCATTTCCGAGATATTCCTTGTTATTTGTTTGAATTTTCGAATACTTCGTTATTTGCTTTTGCTTTCTCTACTACGTAGAGTGCGTTGGGGAAATATTGCATTCCACCCAAAAATTAGATACCGAGATTTCACCGGAAATACATGTTTTTAAGCCTCGGAACTCAAAAAAGCATTTTTAGAAAAAGGTTTGTATCGTGTGTATGTGTGTCTGTGAACAGCATAACTCAAAAACGAAAAGTCGGATAAATACCAAATCCTCCCACGCCATACTACCCTTTACACGGAACAGTTTTCGAAAATTTTTATTTTCTCAATAATGGCTCTAACAATTTTTATTAAAATATCATGTGTTTAAGATATTCTCATGGCAAATGAAATGTATATCATGAATTTTCTGGGAATATCCCCAAAAGTCCTCTGCACTGTGAATGTCGTTTGCATAACTAGTAAACCGTAAGAGATAGACAAAATTCTCCTACACAAAAACTGACAGATCTCGTTAAAACACACAATTTATGTCATATACGTTTTTGTCGAGTGAAACATTTCCTAGATTTTTCTTATTATCTGTTTGATTTTTTTATGTCCTGGACATGCAAAGAGAATGGAATGCTCCACATTGCAACCAGCTCTTAAAAGATTTGACTATCGCTTAAAGCCTACCATATTCCCCTTGCACCTACAAGAAAATTAGCAATAAGATAGTTTCTGCAGATGTTTATCTCGATTAACATGAAGTACATGGAGAATAAGCGTTTGTAAAAATAGTTTGTATAAGAGTAGAGAAAGTCATGTGAATGTAACATAAGATTTTTTATTATTTAGTTTTATTTCCATTATTCCTCATAAATTGCTTTTTTGCAAGCACAATAGAGCCAACTTTATAGTCTAGCCTTTAGAATTAACGAGAATAAAAGTTCTGTGTAGTAACTAATGTGATGAAAAGAGAACGGAACGCAGAACTGAGTGGCAGAGCATTCAGCTGAATAGAAATAATTCGTGTTCTGTTATGGAAAAAGGAGGTGTAAACACCTGTTGCCTGGCGCCCACCGACCTTGGGGAATGTTGCCTCCTCAGGTATTAGCATCGCTGACATTCCTAGCGGGTAGTCCACTATGTTATCCCAGTAGCATCTTGTGGGGTGGTTTGTGACGCTGTGGCCATTCTTTGTTCAAAATTCACCGTTTCCACAAATCTCAAATAGAACGCCAATTTCCTGCCAGGGAATACTACGGTGTCTTAGCTATGCGTATGTGAAAATCCAAAAATATACAGTATTTTTACTTTCTCTACTACGTATAGTAAGTAGGGGAAGTATTGTATTCCACTCAAAAATTCCATACGAGATTTCATCGTAAATACATGTTTTGAGACCCCCTGAATCCAAAAAAATCATTTTTGGAAACATGTCCGTGTGTGAGTTTGTGAACAACTCAGAAACGAACAGTCGGATAAACACCAAACTTGGTATTTAGGTTCAGTATCTTCCATAGATGCGACATGAAGGTTTTCAAGAAAATCCCCCCCACCTTAGATTACCCTTTACATGTAACATTTTTCGAAAATTTTAATTTCCCTAAAAATGGCTCTAACGATTTTGATTAAAATATCATATGTTTAAGATATTTTCATGACAAATGAAATGTATATCTCGAATTTTCTGGGAATGTCTCCAAAAGTATGCGAACGACTTTTGCATAACTGGTAAACCATAAGAGATAGATAAAATTTTACTACACAAAAAATGTAGATCACGTTAAAATACACAACTTATGTAATATACTTTTTTCTTGAGTGAACCATTGTCGAAATATTGCTTGTTATTCCCTTAAATTTTCCAATACTTAATTCGTTATTCATTTTTTTATGTCCTGGACATGCAAAGAGAATGGAATGCGTCACATAGCAACCAGCGGTTAAAAGATTTAACTATCGCTTAAAGCCTACCATATTCCCCTTGCACCTACAAGAAAATTAGCAATAAGATTAACATCTCGATTAACATGAAGCATATGGAGAATAAGCGTTTGTAAAAATAGTTTGTACAAGAGTAGAGAAAGTCATGTGAGTGTAAAACATAAGATTTTTCTGATTGCTTTGACGTTTTACATTCTTTACCACGTACATATTAGGTAGAGAAGGTATTGCATTACCCCCCAAAAAATTCGATACCGAGATTTCAGCATAAATACATGTTTTTAGGCCCCCTGAATAAAAACAAAGTTCGTGTGTGTGTATCGTGACAGCATAATTAAAAAACGACAGCTCGGATAAATACCAGTTTAGTATTTAAGATCACCTTTTTTCTAAAGATGCGACACGAAAATGTTTAAGAAATTCCCACATCCCCCAATTAGCCTTTACATGGAACATTTTGCGACACTTTTGATTTTAGCAAAAATGGCTCTAACATTTCTGATTAAAAATATTTATATGGCAAACAAAAATGTTTATCTTGGATTTTCTGTGAACCCCTCATTCGGAAGGAATTTGGTACTATCTTGTACAACTGAAAAACGCTAAACTATACACGAAAACATACTACACCAAAAAATATAGATTTCTTTAAAACACAGAATTTATTTCAGATGACTTTTCTGTGGTATAAGCCATTTCCGAGATATCCGTTATTAATGGTTCGAACTTTTCAATACTTAGCCATTCTTTTAAAGTCCTTTTGATATTCAGTTGTTTCTCGCAATGTCATGGAAACAGTATGGAAGGTCCAGTTCTTAAACATTTGACTATCGCTGTTCCCTTTGTATCTATAATGAAATGTGTAATGTAGCTGTTTCTGCAAAGCTTTATCTAAAAAACACTATCTGAAAATCTGTGAATGAGGTAGAAGAATACAGTTACTAAAGAAAGCATTCCTCTGCATTTTAAAAAATTCTAGCAGCCAAATTAATGGAGGGAAGAATCTATATTTTTTTTACATACAGATCAAATAGTAATACAGTTTACGTATTTTAACAGCTTTTCAGATCGTTCATCTTATAAGAAATATAAGTTTTTTTTAAAAAATATGCCAAAATTGCAATATTTTTGTACATGGTGTTTTCAAAATTATATTTCATGCATTGGGTAGAGCATTTTTTGTGCATGCATCCACACTCTTTCATCGACATGTGTCTTAAACTGTGAGGCAGTATTTTTAACACTAAAATGATTTCAGTCTAATTGCATAATATATATATATATATATATATATATATATATATATATATTCAATAATAGCCCGCCTTAAAGCAATATGAGTATGTAACAATGTATAACAAATGTATGTAACAGTCATTGTATATGTTTGTATTATTGTATTCATGTGTAATAATGTTATGTGAATATATTACGTACTTTAATAATGTAGGAGCTGTGAGAATAATAGGTTAAAAGTTGCTAACAATGAGGTAACCTTGAGGTAATAATGAATTTGAAAGTTTAAATGCTACTAGTCATTATTGGGGCCACAATAATGTAAATTTTGAGACAGTTTAAAAATAGCCAATCAACAACCAGAGTTAAAATTAAGAGAACATGCCTTATGTAACTCTCGGAGGAAATAATGAATCAGATGCACTTAAATTATTTACTGAATAATCAGCAAACTTTGTCACATTGCTTCAATGCTAATCATTTCCTCAACAAAAGTACCCTTGATGTTACCACCCAAATGTGTTTCATTAATACAAATGATCCCGCGCGCAACTGTTTAATTTTAAATGCTTTTATACCCAACTATTATACAGGGGGCGTATTTTATTAGTCATAACATTTTTAAAAAAAATCTTATGTGTTACACTCACATGACTTTCTCTTATTTTTACAAACGCTTATTCACCATCTACTTCATGTTAATCGAGATGTTAATCTTATTGCTAATTTTCTTGTAGATGCAAGGGGAATTGGTAGGCTTTAAGCGATACTCAAATATTTTAAGAGCTGGTTGCTATGTGGAGTATTCCATTCTCTTTGCAGTACCAGGACATAAAAAATTTGATGTGTTACACTCACATGACTTTCTCTACTCTTGTACAAACTATTTTTACAAACTCTTATTCTCCATCTATTTCATATTAAACGAGATAAACATTTGCAGAAACGATCTTTTGACATGCAAAGAGAATTACATTTTACACATAGCGACCAGTTCCAAACATATTTGACTATCGCTTAAGGCGTACTATATTCCCCTTGTTTTGTACTTGCACGGGCAATATAGGAATACAGTAGCCTTTAAGCATAGACATATCTCTTAATAGCTGGTTGCTATGTGCAGCACCGTTCTCTTTGCCACAGATTAATACTCTTTGCATATCCAAGACAAAAAAAAAATGAATAACGAATTCCCATTTGAGAAAATAAGTATTGGAAAATTTAAGGGAATAACAAGCAATATCTCAAAATGGTTCACTCATCAAAAAAATGTATATGGCATAAATTGTGTATTTTAACACGATCTACATTTTTTGTGTACTAAAATTTTGTCTATCTCTTATGGTTTACCAGTTATGCAAAAGTCGTTCACAATGAAGAATACTTTTGGAGACATTCCCAGAAAATTCGAGATATACATTTCATTTGTCATGAAAATATCTTAAACATATGATATCTTAATCAAAATCGTTAGAGCCATTTTTGAGAAAATAAAAATTTTCGAAAAATGTTCCATGTAAAGGGTAATCTGAGGTGGAGGATTTTCTTGAAAATATTGTCGTCCTCCTTGGACTAGTGGTACCGTGCTAGCCTCTGGTTCCCAAGGTCGCGGGTTCAAACCCGGCGGAGGGCGATGGATTTTTGGATTTTTTCGGGCGTAAAAATCCTTAGCACGGCTTCCTTCGAAAGGGAAGTAAAGCCGGTAGTCCCGTGTCTTAGATTTACGGCACGTAAAAGAACCTCAAGCCTGATAAAGAGGCCTCGAGCAAAATTACCGATCTTTCACGCCCGATATAGAATGGGACGCTAGGAACCATAGTAGTTAAAGAGCGTCCATAAAGCCACTCAATTTCAATTTCTTTTTGAAAATATTCGTGTCAAATCTTTGGAAGGTAGTTCCTTAAATACCAAGTTTGGTATTTAACCGAATTTTCATTTTTGATTTCTATCTACTGTTCACAGACACAAACATACACACACGGACCGTTTTCTAAAAATCTGATATGTTGCACTCACATGACTTTCTCTTCTCTTTTACAAACTATTTTTACAAATGCTTATCCTCCATCTACCTAATGTTAATCGAGATATACATTTGCAAAAACTATCGTATTGCTAATTTTCTTGTAGGTGCAAGGCTTTAAGCGATAATCAAATCTTGTAAGAGCTGGTTGCTATGTGGAGCATTCCTTTACTTTTCATTTCCAGGACATAAAAAAAATGAATAACGAATTCCCTTTTGAGAAAAAGTACAAGTATTGGAAAAATCAAGCAAATAACAAGGAATATCTCGGAAGTGGTTCACTCCACACACACACACACACACACACACACACACACACACAAAAGGATATGACATAAATTGCGTGTTTTAATGAGCTCTACATTTTTTGTGTAGTAAAATTTTATCTATCTCTTACTGTTTACCAGTTATGCAAAAAATTCTTAAACATATGATATTTTAATCGAAATCGTTAGCCATTTTTGTGAAAATCAATATTTTCAAAACTGTTCCATGTAAAGGGTAATCTGAGGTGGGGGATTTTCTTAAAAATCTCGTGTCGCATCCTTGGAAGATAGTTAACTCAAATATCAAGTTTGGTATATAGCCGACTTTTCGTTTTTGAGCTGTGCTGTTCACAGACACAAACATGAACCTTTTTCAAAGAATGATTTTTTTTATTCAGGGGTCCTCAAAACCTGTATTTCCGGTGAAATCTCGATATCGACTTTTTGAATGGAATACAATACTTCCCCTACTTACTATATACAGTAGAGGAATTAAAAATATTTGGCGTAAGTTCACGAAAACAAAGAAAAACAAAATATATGTAGTTCATATAAAAACCGACTTTGAAATTCACTTAGACGCGAAGGATTTGCTTACCTTATACAATACAATGTCATTAAATATTAATTTCGTATAAATTTAATTACACTGAAACCTCCTTTATACGTTTTCATAGGAAGAGAGCCAAAATAAATGCATCAATAGGAAAATGTAATTAATTTTCCTTTGGAATTGAAACTCTTTTATTAGATTATTGCTCAAACTAATAACATATTACTTAATATAAGACAGCAATAAATAAAACAAACATAATAAATATAATAAACTACTTACATGCCTGCCAGTATTGTTATTCATAATTCAAACTAAAAACATCTGATGTGTTATACTTGCAAGGTTTCTCTACTCTGGTACAAACTATTTTTACAAACGCTTATTCTCCACCTACTTCATGTTAACCGAGATAAACATTTACATAAATTATCTTTTTGCTAATTTTCTTGTAGGTGCAAGGGGAATTGGTAGGCTTTAAGCTATAGTCAAATATCTTAAGAACTGGTTGCTATGTGGAGTATTCCATTCTCTTTACATGTCCAGGACATATAAAAGCAAATACCGAATTCCCATTTCAGAAAAAGTTTATGTATTGCATAATTCACTCGACCAAAAAAAAAAGTATATGACATAAATTGTGTATTTTAATGCGATGTACACTTTTTTTTTGTAGTAAAATTTTGTCTATCTCTTACGGTTTACCAGTTATACGAAAGTCATTCAGAATGAAGAAGACTTTGGGGGACATTCTCAGAAAATTCGTCATATATCTACATTTCATTTGCCATTAAAATAACTTAAACCGTGTGATATTTTAATCAAAGGCGTTTAGAGCCATTTTTGACAAAATCAAAATTTTCGAAAAATGTTCCATGTAAAGGGTAGTCTGAGATGGGGGGATTTTCTTGAAAATATTCATGTCGTATCTTTGAAAGATACTGAACCTAAATACCAAGTTTGGTATTTATCCGACGTTTTGATTTTGAGTTATGCTCTTCACAGACACGCACACGTACCTTTTTCTAAAAATACTTTTTTTTGTTGATTTAGGGCCTCAAAACATGTATTTCCGGTGATGTCTCGATATCGTATTTTTGGGTGGAATGTAATACTTCCTCTAATTAATATATATATATATATATATACTATATATATAGTAGAGAAATTAAAAATATTTGGCGTAAATTCGCGTTTGCAGTAGATAATGCAACTTTAAACAGATTTTTTATATTTCATTTTGTACTTCCATTTATTGCAACAGCAACAATTATAATTCACTTGCTATTTCTTCATCAAACTGGATCAAATAAACCCTTAGGAACAAATATTAATATTGAAGAAAAACAAAATATATGCGTGGTTCATATAAAAATCGACTTTGAAATTCACTTAGACACAAAAGGATTTATTTATCTTATATAAGGGTCATTCAAATGAAACCCGGTCAGTTGTGTAAAGTAACGGTAACGATTTTATTAACTCAAAAATAGTCGCCAAAGCTGTTGGCACATTTATCCCATTGCAACACTAGCCGGTCGATTCCATCTTTGAAGAAGCTAGTAGGCCGCTGTCGGATCCAGGCCTGGAGCCATTCACACACTTCGATGTCCGCGAATAGCTTGTTTTAGAGGCCCATAAACATGAAAGTCACACGGTGAAACGTCTGGACTGTACGGTGGATGTTCCAGCGTTTCCCATCGAAACTGCTGCAATGTCGTCTTCACCGTATTGGCAGTGTGTGGGCGGGCATTATCATGCAGGAGAATAACGCCATTGGACAACATGCCTGGGTGTTTCGACTTGATGGCTCGTCTAAGGTTCTGTAAAGTGGCTTGATAACGCTGGGAATTGATGGTGGTTCCCCGTTCCAGGAACTGGACAAGCAGTGGGTCCTTGTGGTCAAAAAACAAGGAAATCATGACCTTACCAGAACTGGTGTGCACTGCCTTTGATTTCTTTGGAGGTGGTGAAGTCGCATGTTTCCACTGCTTGCTCTGACTCACTCCTCGTTGTTCCTGCTTACTCGCCTTCATGTTCAGTAGCGGACGATAACTTGTGTGACCACCTTCTCTTCGGCGTGAAACCACACTGTCGCTATGCAACGTCAAACGTTGCACACGCTGTAGTCGCTCTACCAATAGATGCTGCCACCATATACATAGTTATGTGGTGCCACCTTACGTGTAGTGCAAAGTTAGACGCACTGACCAGGTTTCATTTGAATGACCCTCATATAATACAATGGAATTAAATATTGTTAATACTATATAAATGGAATTGCTTTGAAACTCCTTTATACGTTTTCATAGGAAGAGAGCCAAAACAAATGCATAAATAAGAAAACTAAAACTGAATTTTCTTATGGAATTGAAACTGGTTTATTATATTATTGCTCAAACTAATAGTATATTATTTAATAGAAGAAAGCAATAAATGAAACAAACATAATTTAATCTATTTAGAGTACATATATGCCTGCCAGTACTGTTATTCATAATTCACACTAAAAAAAGAAATATGCAGAGTACTGGAAGACTTACACCCCCATCTCCAGGATTTACAAGCCAATGCCTGGGGTCAGGCGCCTGTCGGGGAGCAGACAGACTTTTGGATCGGATAGAAGAACCAGGATGCGTGATCAGCCCGAAGCCTGTCATGAGAGCGATGGAGAAGATGATATGAAATGACGGTGAAATGATGGATCAGTTGGTGGAATGAATGGCGGGGGAAACCGGAAACCTATCTGGACACTGTACTCAAATCCCACATATGGTTCCCTGGGATCGAACCGGCGCCGCGTTCTAACCGCTCAGCCACGCGACTGATGCGTTACATTGGTTTAAAAACATCCTAAATTTACTTGTTTTTCCGCACAGTCACACACTTTTCGTTTATATGCATTAATCACAGAAATTCTGTCGTCATTTAGACTTTGCGATGACAGAAATCGTTGTGTAATTTCTAGAGTTTGAATTGCCTCATACACACTAGGAACACTTTCATTATTTAGGCTATTTCTTCATCGTCGTCAATCAGTAACATCACTCACCAATCGTAACATACAACCAGGGGAAGAATGCCTTGCCCGACAGTACTGTTAACACGTGCGCAGCAATTATGCGTTTTGAAAAATATATTGAAGTCTCGCCCACATGTCTCTCGTTTTGTGTTGCGATAGCAAGGATACAGTATACAGAAACCATGCGTATATGTGTATTGACGGGAAGATATATTTGATTAAATAAAGAAATAATAGTAAGATAGAGAAGCAATTACAATAAATAATTTCCGTATATTACGAGGGGCGTCCAATAAGTAAGTTTCCCTATTTTATAAAAAAACAACAATACACACAATTGATCATGTTGAATTAATTTTATTTATATTGTACAATCCTTCTGTTACTTTTTGTACATAGTCAACATGTTTTTCCAAGCATTTTTAGGGACGTGACACAAGTTTGTAGTGTTGTAGCTGGTCGGGTCCTGTGCTCGCAACCAGCTGTTCACTGATTTGGCTTCATCATCGGTGTTAAAAGTGCTTACCTTTGAGGCAGTATTTTTAACACTTAAATGATTTCAGTCAAATTATATAATATGTAAATTCAATAACAGCCCGCCTTGAAGCAAATGTGCACGTAATAATTTGTAAAATGTATGTAACAGTCATTGCATATGTTTATATTATTGTAAACATGTTCAATAATGTTATATAAATGTATTCTTAATTTAATAATGTAGGAGCTGTGAGAATAGTAAGTTAAAAGTTGCTAACAATGAGGTAACCTTGAGGCAATAATGAGTTTGAGAGTTTAAATTTTACTTGTGACTCTTGTAACCAATAATGTGATTTTAGTGACAGTTTATAAAATAGCCAATCAACAACCGGAGGGGGATTTAGTTAAATGAAGGTATTCTATTGGAGTAGGATTAGGCAATCAGAGACTTGAAATACAGAAATTTACAAGTTTAGACGGTTGAGATTAATTCAGTTGCCTGAGACAGTGATAGTAACCGGATGCAAGATGCGTCCTCGAGAAATTAATTACATATTCGTGTGAGACAAAAATAGTATATTTGTTAAAAACTGCAAGTATTAAATAAAAAATCTCACAGCTCTCGATATTAGTAAAGTGCTATTTAATTTGTGTCAAGGATTAATAAAAAGGAGTGAATTAAAACTTAAAATCTGCGTAAGCCTAAATTCTTGTTGCATCACGCCCTGCCAAGACTTCCATGTCTCTAACAATAATACTGACGCAGCCGAGGCAAACATAAATATATAATATCTAAAGAAACAGTCAAATTACAAAGCTATTATTTTTAAACTTGGGGCAAAGGCCACCTGAAAACACATTTGGGGCGAGGCTACCGGAAACTGTTTACTATATGTGCGGTTGCAACTACGTCAAGTGTTCTGCTCCCCAACAGTTGAAATATAATACAGCATCTACAAACTGACTTTCAATACTTAGCAGCAACTACATGCTTCAAATTGACGCCCAAAGCGTGTTGCAAAAAACATAACAAACCGCCTACTTCAAGTTGGCGTCCATACGTGGAGCTAAAATAACAACTAGTTCACCTTTGAGTTGGAGGAACATGTGAAAATCACTTGGGGCAAGCTCCGGTGAATACGGCGGATACGAGAAAAACGAGAAAACAGGCGGTTACGAGCACAGGACCCGACTTCTGGTTCACTTCTGATTAATCTTCGTCACGGTGTTAAAGTGCTTACCTCCAAGATGACCTTTGAGTCAGGGGAACATGTGAAAATCACTTGGGAAACGATCTGGTGAATATGGAGGATGCGAAAAAACTTCCCATTTGAATCTTTTGAGCTCCGCCTGGGTCAAGATTCAACTTGGAACTTTTCTCGTTGTTTCTCTTGGAAGTTTTTTTCACTTCCGAGTTTCTACAAAGCACTTAACGCATGTGTATTGCATACTTTTTTTTCGACGATAGTGAATAATGGAAATATTTACGCAAAATGGTGTATCATACATTGAGGGAGACAAATAAATGATTATCCACGAGGTAGTACATAATTGGATTTATTCCGAGGGCTACAAATGCACTTGTGGCAGTGTTTTGGCACACATAGACATTAAATAAACAAAGCCTCACACTACAAGCCTAAATAATAATTATAAATGACAGTTATTGACGTGTTAATTAGGAATTTTCACATTTTTATTGTTTATGTACCAGTAACATTTGAGGCAGTATTTTTAACACTTAAATAATTTCAGTCTAATTATGTAATATGTAAATTGCATAACAGCCCGCCTTGAAGCAATATGTATATGTAATAATTTGTAAAACGTATGTAACAGTAATTGCATATGCTTATATTATTTTAAACATGTTCAATAATGTTACGTGAATGCATTACGTAATTTAATAATGTAGGAGCTGTGAGAATAATAAGTTAAAAGTTGCTAACAATGAGGTAACCTTGAGGCAATAATGACTTTGAGAGTTTAATAATACTATTTCTGATTATTGGAGTAACAATAATGTAATTTTAGTGACAGTTTATAAAATAGCCAATCAACAACCAGAAAAAACTTTAGTTAAATGAAGGTATTCTATTGGAGTAGGATTAGCCAATCAGAGACTTGAAATACAGAAATTTACAAGTTTAGACGGTTGAAATCAATTCAGTCGCTCCAAACAGTGCTCATAACCAGACGTGTTGCTTCTAGACAGTGCTCATAACCAGACGCGAGATGTGTCCTCGAGAAATTAATTACGTATTCGTGTGAGACGAAAATAGTATACGTGTTTAAAAAAATGCAAGTATTAAATAAAAGAATCTCACAGCTCTCGATATCAGTGAAGTGCTATTAAATTTGTGTTAAGGATTAATAAAAAGGAGTGAATTAAAACTTAAAATCTGTATAAGCCTACATTCTTCAGTCGCACCACAACCCTACCAAGACTTCCATGTCTCTAACAATAATACTGACGCAGCCGAGGCAAACATAAATATATAATATTTAAAGAAACAGTAATAATATTTGTTTAAACTTGGGGCAAAGGCTACCGGAAACCGGGAACCATACGTGTGGTTTCAAACAAACTTCAAGTTCGGCTCCCCAACAGTTGAACTGTGCTACAACTTCTTCAATACTCCTACTTCAAATCGGCTTTTCATACGTAGCAGCAACTACCTACTTCAAATTGACGTCCATAAGTGGTGCAAACAACGTAAATTAAAACTACTTCACAGCTTTTATATGACTTATCAGTTATGTGAATATATATTGTTTATAAGTGTAGCGAGTTAGCTGTTGGATAAACCAAGAAGGAAAAAAACGTGTCGGTAGCCAGACGAAACCCATTACATTTTATAGCGTAGGGGAAAACTTTGTAAAGACCACAAAAAAGTAGTAGAAATGAGGAAACGGACTCGGTGGATAAACTGTAGGGGTGTCATGTGATATTTGAGCGAGCTAATAGCATGGCAAGGAGGTAGATTCGAATTATTAAATGTAAGATAGAGAAGCAACGCTAAAATTTTCCCAACTACGGACGAAGGCAGACCGTAGTGAGGTGCAGTCGCTAAAAATGCATAGGTAATTATCGATAATGAGGTCGTTATAAGGTAATTAGTACAGCGTGATAGAAGATGATATTAGGTCCCGACTGATCTGTTTGATTAACGTGTGAACAATTTGTTAATATGTAATGACCGTACTTAGGCTTTGTGCGAAGCGACGTTTAAATAAATGCAATGGCATTTCAACAGCTGGCTCTAATGCACTCATTTTATTCTAAGGACAATTACATTAAATAGAAGATTACTTTTCAGCAGTATTATAATTTCACCATAGTTCATTACTTTCACGCTCCACTACCTGCGAGAGATAGTTGCTCGACCATAGTAGCTAGCTGGAACAATAAATTCTGTTTATAATTACTATAAACAGTGGCGCTCAACAATTAAAAACAATTGTGTAGACACAAGCGAATAATAGTCCTGTGGCGCAAAGGGTCTGGGCCTGCCAACCCGACTGCCGACCTCACGCCTACGTGCGCACGGCAGAGGTGGTCGATCATCCAACCGATATGGGTAGGTGAGGTGGCCAACATAACACATCCCCAGCCGGTAAGTTGGTTCGCGAGACCAGAACCGCTGCCTCGCAATGCTGAATGGGCACCAGTCCTATACCCGTGGTATATATACTATTTTTACCACGACCGGAGCTAAATTGTAACATTTTATTTATTTTTATTGAATTTCACTGGAACTATTTCATTGCGGTGTTTGGAATGATTGAAAGAATATATAAAATTGTTGTTTATATCCATTGCATTGTTTGCGTTGTGAAATTAAATCAAAGTGGATAATTTTGAATACCCAAAAGACATTATGAGTGCTGCTAGTGAGGCAGTTAGTGGTTTGTTACCGAAAAAAAAAAGATTATACGAAGGAGCGTACACTCGTTTTAAAAAATAGTGTTTATTTCATGGAAATACAGAAGGGATACAGGTCTTCTACGATATGGCCGGGTGACGTTGATTAAGGTAATTAGTATATTATTAATTAAGGTTAGATCACTGTAAAACATGCAGAGTTCTTAATATTTCTTTCTCGTTTTGGCGACCTAGAAACCGATATTCAGCTGCGATCGTAGAAAAATAAAATTAATTACTGTGAGCTGTTCAAAAGCAGTATCAGGATCGACCGCGCTAGCTTCTGCCAACCGGTAATCAAATTATTCACGCCTGGTAGTGATGACCAAGCAGCCTAAGTGAGATGGCTGCTTGCGCCGAAAGACTTGTATTTAAATCCTGCATGAATTAAATTGTAAGGAAATGTTAACAAATAAAGGGAAGTAAAGACGGTAATATTTAAATTGTAAAATTCAACTGTAAAATATGATTATATTGCATGTCTGCAACAATAAACAATCTGATGTGTTACACTAACATGACTTTCTCTACTCTTGTACAAACTATTTTTAGAAACGCTTATTCTCCATATGCTTCATGTTAATCGAGATGTTAATCTTATTGTTAATTTTCTTGTAGATTTCTTGGAGAATTTTGTTCGATTCTGAGTAAACGCGGCACCCATCTTGTGCACAGCTTTCTCATGTCTAAATTTTCAGTCAATATGCGATGTACAGCACTTTTTGAAATGCCTACGATGTCTGCTAGCTCGCGGACTCAGTCGACGGTCATCCAATACCGTTTTGTGGATTTTCTTCACAATTTCTGGCGTGGTCACCTCATTTGGTCGACCACTGCGATGTTCATCTTGGCAGCTCATACGGCCTCGCTTAAACTCTGTCACCCAATATTTTACTGTTGTAAACAAAGGAGCAGACTCCCTCCAGAGTAGAATGTAGCTCAGCTTTAATATTAGTTGGACTAAGAGCTTTCAAATGAAAGTATTGTATCACATAACATTGGCCACTTTTATTTATGTTTACAAATTCGCTGAGAGAGTTCACTATTGATGGCTGCCAAACAATTACTAAACGACGTAGAATCATCAAACTTCAGACTTAAGCTTTATAAGGTTGGTACTTTCTATCATAGTCATTTGTTTGAAATAACAACCGCTGTATATACGTCAGGTCGGGTACTTCTGGGACTGCTCTCTTATCATTAATATATGGTATTTTAATAAAAAACCTTAGTGCCATTTTTGAGAAAATAAAAAATTTCGAAAAATGTTCCACGTAAAAGACACGTGGGGGGATTTTCTTGAAAATTTTCGTGTCTTGTCTTTCGAAGATACTGAACTTAAATACAACGTTTGATATTTATCCGACTTTCCGTTTTTGTGTTATGCTCTTCAGAGACACACACGGACCTATCTCTGTCCTTTTACTTTCTCTACTACGTACAGTAAGTAGGGAAAATATTGTATTCCACCCAAAAATTCGATACCGAGATTTCACCGGGAAGATATGTTTTGAGACCCCCTGAATCCAAAAAAAAAGCATTTTTGGAAACATGTCCGTGCGTGTGTCTGTGTGTCTGTCTGTGTGTATCTGTGTGTATGTGTGTGTGTGTGTGTCTGTGAACAGCATAACTCTGAAACGAACAGTCGGATAAACACCAAACTTGGTATTTAGGTTCAGTATCTTCCAGAGATGCGACACGAAGGTTTTCAAGAAAATCCCCCCACCCCCGATTACCCTTTACATGGGACATTTTTAGAAAATTTTAATTTCCTCAAAAACGGCTCTAACGATTTTGATTAAAATATCATATGTTTAATATATTTTCATGATAAATGAAATGTATATCTCGAATTTTCTGGGAATGAACGACTTTTGCATAACTGGTAAACCATAAGAGATGGACAAAATTTTACTACACAAAAAATGTAGATCGCAGTAAAATACTCAATTTATGTTATATTCATTTTTTTGTTGAGTGAACCATTTACGAGATATGCTTGTTATTCCCTTAAATTTTCCAATACTTACACTTTTTCTCAAATTCGTTATTAATTTTTTTGTCCTGAAAATGCAAAGAGAATGGAATGCGCCACATAGCTCTTAAAATATTTGACTATCGCTTAAATACTACCAATTCCCCTTGCATCTACAAGAAAATTAGCAATAAGATTAACATCTCGATTAACATGAGGCATATGGAGAATAAGCGTTTGTAAAAATAGTTTGTACAAGATTTGAGAAAGTCATGTGAGAGTAAAACATCAGATTTTTTATTCAAGGGGGCTCGAAACGTGTATTTCCGGTGAAACTTCTCTATGTACGCGGCAGAGAAAGTAAAACGTCAAGTATTATTTTAGAGCTAGTGCGGTCCAGAAGCAAAGTACGTATGTATACCACTCAGGGAAAGAGTTGTGTCGGGCATTACCGTATTCAAAACAATTCACTTGGGCTGGAGAAACGCCATGCTCCCTCCCAAAAGCGGCCTCTGCGTGGGACCACAAGGCCGTGTGTATGTATGTGTGTGAGGAAGCAGTACATCCAACTCATTCAGGGCTGCCAATATACTGCTGAAGTGCCGAATTCATGCAGCGCTTCCGGGAAGCCTTTAAATGCGCAGGTGATGATATAGTAACCTTGAGTATTCTGTGGCAGAAACGAAAAAGCAGCTGAAATAGATGTCCACGGATCTTTACTTAAATTGGGGTAGAATCATCATTCCAAACAGAATGACAATAGATGCTTGTTTACTCCATTGGTCCAAAAAATTCAATACAATGTAATTTCGAATGAATCAAAATACCCTACCTGAATTACTTTTTGCAAACAACCAATTAATAATAACACAAGACTTCGCGTCAAACATGGTGAGAAAATTAATTTAATATAAAATGTGGGGACTTCTATTAACTTTAACAAAACAGAACATTTATCATCAACAATGAACACAGATGAAGAATTAGAGGGTATGAATTAAGAAATTAGAATGTCCAACTCATTTAAATACATTGTGTCCATAAAAACACTGTCATACACTAAATTGGCACTACGTCGCCTTGGATAATACAGGTAGAGCCAAACGACTACGAGCCGGCTACTCGGTGTTTTTCCTGTCCCCGTCCTTGGCGCTCGTTTCCGTCTGCCGCTATCATAAAAAGGCGCGTATGAAACCCTACAAAATTTTGGCACAAATTTTTACTTTCTCTACTACGTATAGTATGTAGGGGAAGTATTGTATTCGACCCAAAAATTCAATACCGAGATTTCACCGGAAATACATGTTTTGAGACCCCCGGAATCCAAAAAGTAGCAATTTTGGAAACATATCTGTGTGTGTGTGTGTCTGTGAACAGCGTAACTCAGAAACGAACAGTCGGATAAACACCAAACTTGGTATTTAGGTTCAGTATCTTCCAGAGATGCGACACGAAGGTTTTCAAGGAAATCCCCCCACCCCAGATTACCCTTTTCTCAGTCTTTTAATCTTCTCAAAAATGGCTCTAATGATTTTGGTTAAAATATCATATGTTTAAGGTATTTTCATGACAAATGAAATGTACCTATATCTCGAATTTTCTGGGAATGTCTCCAAAAGTGTTCTTCATTGTGAACGACTTTTGCATAACTGGTAAACCATAAGAGATAGACAAAGTTTTACTACACAAAAAATGTAGATCGCGTTAAAATACACAATTTATGTCATATACATTTTTTGTTGTTGAGTGAACCATTTTCGAGATATTGCTTGTTATTCCCTTAAATTTTCCAATACTTATACTTTTTCTCAAACTCGTTATTCATTTTCTTGTCCTGGTAATGCAAAGAGAATGGAATACTCCACATAGCAACCAGCTCTTAAAATATTTGACTATCGCTTAAAGCCTAGCAATTCCCCTTGCATCTACAAGAAAATTAGCAATAAGATTAACATCTCGATTAACATGAAGCATATGGAGAATAAGCGTTTGTAAAAATACTTTGTACAAGAGTAGAGAAAGTCATGTGAGTGTAACACATCAGAAATTTTTTCTCGAGTAAATAGTTGAAGCCCGTGCATACGTGAATACATTTTTGCCCCCTGTTTTTAGAGAATTAACAGACAGGAGGGTGATTTTGCCTTTTTTCAACAAGACTCTGCAACAGCTCATACGGCCAATATTTCAATGAGAACAATTGAAAGTGTGTTTGAGGACAGAATTATTAGTAGAGATTTATGGCTCCCTCGGTCCCCCGACCTAACCACCTGCGATTTCTATCTCTGAGGTAACTTAAAACATAAACAACCCCACACACCCTGGAAGAATTAGAACAAAATATCCGCCAGGAAGTTGCCAGCATTTCTCAACGTGAACTACGGCGAGTGATGGATAGTTTCCTAAAGAGGTGCCAAAAATGTATGGACAACGACGGTGGCCAGTTTCAGCATCTCCTTTCATAAAGTTGGTAAGTGAAGCCTTTAAAAGTAGTTTTAAAAATGTTGTATGGTTTCATCCGCGCCTTTATGATAGCGGCAGACGGCAACCGCCGAGGACGCGGACAAGAAAAACACCGCGTAGCCGGTTCGTAGTTTTTTTGGCTCTCCCTGTAGTATTTAAATGAAATTGGTGACATTCGAAAGAAAAACTCAAATTTTTTTGTGTATGTCAAAGATGGATAACAACGGACGGGATCGCGGGAATAAGGAGTTATGGCGAACCCACAAGAACGTAGTTGGCGTGTTTTGGAATATCAAAGCATGCAGAGTCTGGTGCAGGATCAGCGTGCTTTAGGCGAGGTTTCAACATCAAGCTCCCACACACATGTCAATTTTGAAATGGTACCGTGATTTTTTGGATCGTGGCTGCATATGCCGTCAAAGGAAAGGCCATTCAGTGAGGCAGTATTTTTAACACTTAAATGATTTCAGTCTAATTATATAATATATAAATTCAATATGTGTATGTAACAATATATAAAAACTGTATATTACAGTCATTATATATGTTTATATTATTGTATCCATGTGTAATAATGTTATGTGAACATATTACGTAAGTTAATAATGTAGGAGCTGTGAGAATAATAGGTTAAAAGTTGCTAAAAATGAGGTAACCTTGAGGCAATAATGAGTAAGAAAGTTTAATAATGCTACTAGTCATTATTGGAGCACCAACCAGAATAAACTTAAATTAAATGAAAGTATTCTATCCGGAGTAGGAATAGCCAATCAGAAACTGAAATAGGGCAAATTGTACAAATTCAGAAATCAGTTGGTTGTAGACAGTGTTCCTAACCGGACGCGAGATATGTCCTCGAGAAGTTTAATACGTATTCAGTGTGAGACGAAAATAGTTTAGTGCAAGTAATTAACAAAAGAATCTCACAGCTCTCTCTAAATCAGTGAAGTGTTATTTAAATCGTGTCAAGCATTAATAAATGGAGTGAAGAAAAACTTAAAATCTGTGTAAGCCTACATTCTTCAGTCGCACCACCCCCTGCTAACGGCCTGTATTACGATCTCCGGTTAAAAGTCATGGTTTGTAACCTATCAGTTATCGCTACCTGAAGGTTAGGTGCATTGCCGCGTATTACAAACGCATATCAACCGATGGTTAGTAACCCTAAGGTTTATGATGCTGGGCGAGAAGTTGGCAACACCAAAGAGATATGTATTTCTCCTTGGCAATGGTTTTCTGAGTGATTTCATTGTTTATACAACGCTATCTCGTGGTAATCTGCAACATTATAGCGTCATTATTGGTCATTAGTAACAAGGCGAGCGGACAGACTATTATAGATTGTGAACGGTTTTGGAGATTTTTTTTAGAGAATTTTGACATGAACATAACCTAAAATGTAATTTATATACATGTCATTGAGCATACAAGATGCGGTTCTAGTACGTTATTGGATTACTGAGCTACAATAGGATACCGTAAACAATAGTTATAATTACCTTTTTACTAGCTTTTCCGTTCGCGAAAGCTATTATATTTATAGAAAAGCAACATCGATGGTTCTAATGTTGATTCGGATTTACACATGTTGCCTGACATTTAAGTTCAACACAATATTCTTAAGTTTGTTGCATCTTTCTAATACCGTTCCTTGGTTATTCTATTTGGAAAACTATGCCACACTTCAAAGTTTCGTTAAAAATAGTGTTAAGAGTTTTGACGTAAAAGTTTTACGAATATCACTTTAATAACCGAAAACCATAGTCTTTTGACGCAAACATTTCATGAATATCACTTAAAACTAACGTGGAAAGCCATTCGACAATTTTAAAAACCAACCTAAATATAAACTAACACGCAAAATACGTTTACCTTTGCCCACACTGCTTGTCATTTAACCTAAAATGTTTGGCCTTCCAAAAACAATCCAAGCACAATGGTTAGTTCCTTACGCCCTGACAGTAATATTTAAGACTGGGTGTTGGAGTGAACTATTCTAATGTATAGATAACATTTCCAAAAACTTTAAAATATTTTCTGAATCACTCTCAATAATCAATCTCTGCCGGTGGTACGCCATGTTTCATTCGGAAATACGAGTTAACTCCAAGGTATCATCTTTATCCACCACTTGAGGTGGTGGTTAGTTTACCTCCAAAAATAACTCCCGGGTAGCCCTTAACCAAAGATTGTAATACAGTCGCAGTACGTAACTCTCAGGTAAATCTTACCCCAAACCTTAACCGGAGATCGTAATACAGGCCGTAAGACATTCATGTCTGTAAAAAAGATAAATACTGACGCAGCCGAGGCAAACATAAATATGTAATATTTAAAGAAACAAATTACAAAGTTAATATTTTTAAACTTGGGGCGAAGCTACAGGAAACTTTACCATACGTGCGTTGCAACTACTTCAAGTTCGGCTCCCCAACAGTCGAAATATAATACATCTTCCTCAAACTAACTTTCCATACGTAGCAGCAACAAACCTTCTTCAAATTGGTTCTCAAAGCGTGGGGCAAATAACAATACAACAAACCATCTTCTTCAACAGGGAGACCATTTGTCAATGCGGGAATTGTAGAAAGTGCGGGAGGTATTTATACGTGGTCCTAAGAGGTCTGTCCGTAGAGTTAGTCAGCAGTTTAATATCCCTAAACCCACCGTATCTAAGATCCTGCGTATGCGACTCAAGTTTCACCGCTACAAACTGCAATTACTGCAGAAGTTGAAACCTGAAGACCCTGCAAAAGATTAGATTTATCTGAACATTTATTGGCACTAATGCAGGATAGTGAAAATCTGTCAGAAAACATAATTTTCAGTGTTGAGGCAACATTCCACATAGTGGAAAAATGAACAGACATAATGTTAGGATTTTGGGGAGCAAGAATCCACATGCCATTTTGGTGAATGTATTTTGTGCCGTATCAAACCGTCAAGTCTATGGCCAATTTTTCTTTCCAGAGGCCATTGTCAAGGGTCCAACTCATTTTGACATGCTTACTGGATGGTTATTTCCACAACGTGAAGAAGAAAAAGGCAACGAATTTATTTTCCAACAAGATGGAGCACCTCCTCATTGGCATTTACTGGTTCGGGAACATCTGAAAGAGCTGTTTGCAGGAAGACGGATTGGACGTGCCGGAAATTATGATGATGTCTTTTACAAGTGGCCGCCGAGGTCACCTGAATTGATGGTCTGATTTTCTTTTTATGGAGTTACATAAAGATTGTGTCTATGTACCCCCATTGCCTCAAAACCTGCAAGAAGTGCAATTTCGTATCACTGCTGCCATACAGTCCATTTCATCAGATATGTTGGAGCATGTGTGGCGTGAATGGGAATATCGCGTCACTCGTGGGGGCCACATCAATGTCTATAAGGTATAGTAAAAAATTTAAGTTTTTCTTTTGAGTGTCATCAACTTCACGCAAATACGACTATGCAAAGCGACGCAATACCACTGTACTTGGGATCAGTCATAGAAGCAGATGCAACTAGTAGATAAGAAATAAAAAAAATCTGATGTGTTACACTCACATGACTTTCTCTACTCTTGTACAAACTATTTTTACAAACGCTTATTCTCCCATATGCTTCATGTTAAGCGATATGTTAATCTTATTGCTAATTTTCTTGCAAGTGCAAGGGGAATTGGTAGGCTTTAAGCGATAGTCAAATATTTTAAGAGCTGGTTGCTATGTGGAGTATTCCATTCTCTTTGCATTACCAGGACAAAAAAAATGAATACCGAATTTGAGAAAAAGTACAAGTATTGGAAAATTTAAGGGAATAACAAGCAATAATTCGAAAATGCTTCGCTCAAGAAAAAAAATGTATATGACATAAATTGTGTATTTTAACGCGATCTACATTTTTTGTGTAGTAACATTTTGTCTATCTCTTATGGTTTACCAGTTATGCAAAAGTCGTTCACAATGAAGAATACTTTTGGAGATATTCCCAGAAAATTCGAGATATACATTTCATTTGTCATGAAAATATCTTAAACATATGATATTTTAATCAAAATCGTTGGAGCCATTTTTGATAAAATTGAAATTTTCGAAAAATGTTCCATGTAAAGGGTAATTTGGGGTGAGGGGAGTTTCTTGAAAACCTTCGTGTCGCATCTCTGTAAGATACTGAACGTAAATACCAAGTTTGGTGTTTATCCGACTGTTCGTTTCTGAGTTATGCTGTTCACAGACACACACACACACACACACACACACACACACACACGGACATGTTTCCAAAAATACTTTTTTTGGATTCAGGAGGCCTCAAAACATATATTTCCGGTGAAATCTCGGTATCGAATTTTTGAGTGGAATACAATACTTCCCCTACTTCTCTACGTAGTAGAGAAAGTAAAAATGGTATACCCACTGGCAA
Organism: Deroplatys truncata; assembly: GCA_030765065.1. Lineage (NCBI taxonomy): Eukaryota > Metazoa > Arthropoda > Insecta > Mantodea > Mantidae > Deroplatys > Deroplatys truncata. The sequence continues at coordinate 63,168,284 of CM060989.1, read as the reverse complement.
AATGTCAAGAGTGTGGAATATCATCCAACCCTAGGCATGCCACTTCATGTTAATTAGTAATCTCTGTTCGACAGGATATTTACAATGGACTACTTGTGGATTCCCTTAGTTTGAAATAGACCTTCAGAAAGCAATAAATTGTCAATTGTATACGAGGACATCCGTGTCCTTTCTGACGTCCAAGGTTGCACATTCCTGCAAGTGTGAGTGTATATTAATACTCACGCCCTAGGAATGTAACACATTAGTCACGATGTCAGTTCAGAGTTCGAACCCCTTCAAGGTCGTTTACTCACTCACTGAGAGCGGAGATTACGTCATATGGACCTCTTCCGTGTTATTACTGCAATGTGGCGTGTGCATCAGCAGAAAGGATTGTGGGAGTCGATCGCTTCCAGGAGGGAATTCCAGAGACCTTCGTTGGAGCAATTGGTGGGCGTATGGCCTTGCTTGGCCAAAACGAGAGTCGCAAAATCGATCCGCTATCATTAGGATATACTTTGGTTCACCCTGAGGGGCTCTTCTGGAGAAAAGTTCTCAAAGAGTGAAATAACATAATTTAGTTCTTACGTACAAGCTCTGTGTTCAAAAAGAAGGAACAGACTTTAAATACGAGGGGCGTCCAATAAGTAAGTTTCCCTATTTTATAAAAAGCATTACTCACACTTGACCATGTTGAATTAATTTTATTTATATTGTACAATCCTTCTGTTACTTTTCTACATAGTCAACATGTTTTTCCAAGCATTTTCGGAGACGTGACACAAGTTTTTCCAAGCCAGTGTTGATCTTCGATTTATCTTCGTCACGGTGTTAAAGTTCTTACTTCCATGATGACCTTTGAGTCAGGGGAACATGTGAAAATCACTTGGGAAAAGATCTGGTGAATAATTCTGAGCTCCGCCTGGGTCAAGATTCAACTTGGAAGTTTCCTCGTATCCTCCGTATTCAACGGAGCTTGCCCCGAGTGATTTTCCCATATTCTTCCAACTCAAAGGTAAGCACTTTTAAAACCGATGATGAAGTAAAATCAGAGAACAGCTGGTTGCGAGCACAGGAACCGACGTGATACAACACTGGCTTGGAAAAACTTGTGTCACGTCCCAAAAATGCTTGGAAAAACATGTTGACTAAGTAGAAACGTAACAGAAGGATTGTACAATATAAATAAAATTGATTCGACATGATGAATTGTGTGTTATGTTTTTTTTATAAAATATGGAAACTTACTTATTGGAGGCCCCTCGTATTTATTTCTAATGAACAACAATAGATGGTGACACACGCGATACATCACTGGATCGAGAAACATCCAAAATTGTATTTTTACATGTTCAAAAAATCTGATGTGTTACACTCACATGACTTTCTCTACTCTTGTACAATCTATTTTTACAAACGCCTATTCTCCATCTGCTTCATGTTAATCGAGATATCGAGATGTCAATCTTATTGGTAATTTTCTTGTAGATGAAAGGGGAATATGGTAGCTTTTAAACGACAGTCAAATATTTTAACGCTGGTTGCTATGTGGCGCATTCCATTCTCTTTGCATGTCCAGGACATAAAAAAATGAATAACGAATTTGAGAAAAAGTATAAGTATTGGAAAATTTAAGGAAATAACAAGCAATATCTCGAAAACGGTTCACTCAACAAAAAAATGTATATGTTATAAGTTGTGTATTTTAACGCGATCTACATTTTTTGTGTAGTAAAATTTTGTCTATCTCTTATGGTTTACCAGTTATGCAAAAGTCGTTCATAATGAAGAATACTTTTGGAGACATTCCCAGAAATTTCGAGATATACATTTCATTTCTCATGACATTATCTTAAACATATGATATTTTCATCAAAATCGTTAGAGCCATTTTTGAGAAAATTAAAATTTTCGAAAAATGTTCCATGTAAAGGGTAGTCTGGGGTGGGGGGATTTTCTTGAAAATCTTCGTGTCGCATTTCTGGAAGATACTGAACCTAAATACCAAGTTTGGTGTTTATCCGACTGTTAGTTTTTGAGTTATGCTGTTCACAGACACACACACAGACACACACACACACAGACACACACACACACACACACACACACACACACAGACACACACGGACATGTTTCCAAAAATGCTTTTTTTGGATTCAGGAGGTCTCAAAACATGTATTTCCGGTGAAATCTCGGTATCGAATTTTTGGGTGGAATGCAATACTTCCCCTACTTACTATACGTAGTAGAGAAAGTAAAAAGAGCACCATTTGTTATGCGAGGACGACCAGTGCTTTTCCGTTTGCATACGCAACCATCTTCTACGAATTTATTGTATCAATTGTATATTTCTTATGCGAGGCGGCTCGTTGTTGAACTTACAACGAAATGCACGTTGCAATGGAACAATGGATTCACTCTTTGTATAATGCAGCACACAAAACACTTTTCCTATGGCGTCGCTATTTTCTCGTAAACAAACACAGCGTCGCTGTAGCCTGAATGGAACTAATAGTGGGGCTTTAAACTTTGAACTTTCCTCTATTCAACGATGTATCGTATGTGTCGCTATCTATTGTCGTTCATCGGAAATAAATATTTAAAATCTGTTCCTTCTTATTGAATAATACAGAATATATAGAATGGCATGGCGCATATAAAACAATACAGATGAATATCTCTTAAGGGGAGTCGTACAAGCAATATCTCACTAATGTTAAATTAGCTAGTTAATGACCAGTTTTCCCAGACTCCACTTGACACAGAAATGTAATATTTTCTCATGATGTTTATTCATTATTTCTGAGCAGACCGATTCATTTTGATGTTAAAATACTTATTGAATAAAAACATGATTCTTTTTTCTAAATCGCTAAAAATTTCAATAACATTTCTGACATTTTGTTTTTAAAAAAATAGACAGTTTGAGCAACTTCAACTAAAGCAATTTCACATGATGATGGGATTGTTTTTACTATGTGGTAAAATGTTTATGCAGTTAATCCTGTAGTTTCAGAGAAAACGTGTCATTTATGTTGAAAAAATTTTGAGTAATTACACGTTTAGAGTAAAAATGCCTATAAAACTTACCTAATCATAATATTTTAGAAATTAATTTATAATAGTAAATATTTTTAAACATTGTAATGAATCAAACACCAAATTAAGCACAATTAACCATATTTTCACAAAACGCAAGAAATAAATATATATATGTTTTTTTTATTTTGGCATGACGACTCGCCTTAAATGAACAGAAAGAAAACCAGACCCACGAATTCCAAATTTTAAAGAAACAAGTGGCTTTCCAAATTGTGATACGGAAAATATTTCTACGGGGACCATTATGGGGCATAGGAGACAAACCTCCGAATGCATTATACTTTCTCTACCATATACATAGTAGGTAGAGAAGGTATTGCATTCCAATAAAAAATTGGATATCGAGATTTCACCGGAAATGCATGTTTTGCGGCCCCCGGAATTAAAAAAGCATTTTTAGAAAAAGATCCGTATGTATCTGTAACATGACTCAAAAACGAAAAGTCTGATAAATACCACACTATATTTAGGTTCAGTACCTTCCAAAGATGCGACCTAAGATTTTCAAGAAAATCCTCCCACCACAACTAACCTTTACATTGAATATTTTGCGAAAATTTTAATTTTTAAATAATGGTTTTAACAGTTTTGATTAAAATGTTTACATGACAAATAAAATGTATACCTTAATTTTTCTGGGAATAGCGTGTGAAGTCATCATTCGGAATGGATTCTGTATAATCTTGTATAATTGGTAAACATTAAGCGATAGACGAAAACGCACCATACGAAAAATGTAGAACTCTTTAAAACACACAATTTACTTAAAATAAGCTTGTCTGTGGCATAAACCGTTTCTGCGATATCCGTTATTAAAAGCTCAATTTGTTCAATATATATTTTTTTTAAAGTCTCATCGATTTTCAGTTGTTTCTGGCGATTACATGGAAACAGTATAGAATTTTAAGGCCGGCATATAGCGTCCAGTTCTTAAACATTTGACTATCGCTGTTCCCTTTGTATTTATAACGAAATGTGTAATGTAGCTGTTTCTGTAAAGGTTTATTTGGATTAAAATGAAGTAGATATAAAAATAAGCTTTAGTAAAAATAGTTTGTATATTCACTAATAAAGCATAGAAGATTGAGAAAGTTATGTGAATGTATCACCTAGACATTTTCTGACTTTTTTCTTTGGGGTGATATAAAAACTCGCGCATACATTACAGAAGTGCCTAAAAGAAAGAAATACTTCGAACAGCGGATGATATATATATATATATATATATTAATCTTATTGCTAATTTTCTTGTAGACGCAAGGGAAATTGGTAGGCTTTAAGCAATACTCAAATAATTTAAGAGCTGGTTGTTATGTGGAGCATTCCATTCTCTTTGTATTACCAGGACAAAAAAAAAGGAATAACGAATTCCCATTTGAGAAAAAGTATAAGTATTGGAAAATTTAAGGGAATAACAAGCAATGTCTCGAAAATGGTTCACTCAACAAAAAAAATTATATGACATAAATTGTATATTTTAACGCGATCTACATTTTTTGTGTACTAAAATTTTGTCTACCTCTTATGGTTTACCAGTTATGTAAAAGTCGTTCACAATGAAGAATACTTTTGGAGACATTCCCAGAAAATTCCAGATATGCATTTTATTTGTCATGAAAGTATCTTAAATATATGATATTTTAATCAAAATCATTAGAGCCATTTCTGAGAAAATTAAAAATTTCGAAAAATGTTCCATGTAAAGGGTAATCTGGGGAGAGGGGATTTTCTTGAAAACCTTCTTGTCGCATCTCTGGAAGATACCGAACCTAAATACCAAGTTTGGTGTTTATCCGAGTGTTCGTTTCTGAGTTATGCTGTTCACAGACACACACACGGACATGTTTCCAAAAATGCTTTTTTTTGGATTCAGGGGGTCTCAAAACATATATTTCCGGTGAAATCTCGGTATCGAATTTTTGGGTGGAATACAATACTTCCCCTACTTACTATACGTAGTAGAGGAAGTAAAAATATATTAAGGAGAAACACTCAAAACAACGTGCTCTTTCATGGTTTAAAAGGATAATCATAGGTCATCACGTTCCGCCCTATATACACTTTATTTGTCACGAAAATGTCTTTAAAATATGGTATTATCAAAATTGTTGGAGTAGTTTTTTAGAAAATAAAAAATGACGAAAATGCTTGGACTGGGGATATTTTGTTGCAACGCTTCTTGAATTCGCTTTTGCACTCAAACAGACAGATGGAGAAACAGCAGTGCACTAAAATAGAGAACACATGAGAATTTCAAACCTTTAAAACAAAAGAGCAAACACTGTTAACACTGTGCCTCTGATGGGGTGGACTGCACTATAGAGTCAAACCGGATATTACGTCACAAAATCGTGCAGCGGAAACAAATGACATTTAAAACAACTATGTGCATCACAATGTAAGTTAAAATAGAATGCATTATTAACCTTGGTTCTGTAACTGCCACGTGACTCTATGCAGATCATGCAAGAGTAAAATTTTCATTATACCTGAGTTTTCAAATTGCTTCCTACTTTTCTACCACGTACATAGGTAGAGAGGCAATCATCCCACACAAAAATTCGATACCATAATTTCACCGGAAATACATGTTTTGAGGCCCCTTGAACCCCAAAAAAACTTTTATATAAGAATTCCTGTGTGTGTCTGTCTGTAATCAAGGTAACTAAAAATAAAAAGTCGGATAAATACCAAAGTTGGTATTTAGGTTCACCACCTTCCAAAGATACGACGAGAAGATTTTCGAAAAGTTCCCAATTACATTTACATGGAACATTTTTCGAAATTTCGATTTTCTGATAAATGTTCCTAACTAGTTTAAGGAGGATCTTCAAGCCAAAAATTAAAAAATTTACATTATTATTATTTGTATTTTATGAAAATATGGTTAATTATGCTTATTTTGGTGCATTAAAATATTTATGTATCTACTATTATAAATTAATTTCTAAATATATTAAAATTGAGTTTTATAAACACTTTGAATTTAAATGTAAAATTACTCAAAACAACATTTTTCATCATAAATGAACCGTTTTCTCTGACACTAAAAGGTGTATCTGCATAAAAATTTTACCACATAGTAAAAACAATCCTATCATCATGTGGAATTACTTTAGTTGAAGTTGCTCAAATAGTTTATTTTTTTTAAAAAATAATATGCCCGAAATTTTATTGAAAATTTTAGAGGCTAACAAAAAATTCTAATTTTAACATCAAAATGAATCAGTCTACTCAGAATAAATTAATAAACATAATGTGAGAATATCACATCTCTATGTCAAGTGGATTGAGAGAAAACGGGTGATTAACATAGCTAATTTGACATTAGTGAGATAGAGCTTGACGACTTCCCTTAGGATATTATATATTAAAGATATTTAGATGGCAAATAAAATGTATATCTTGAATTTTCTGGGAATAGCTTGTGAAGTCCTCTTCATTGGGAAGAAATTTTATATAGACGAAAATATAGATCTCTAAAACACAATTTATTCCAAATATCTTTTTTTTTTGTGTGTGTATCATAAGCCATTTCCAAGACATTCGTTATTAATGGTTTGAATTGTTCAATACTTTGTCTTTCTTTTAAGGTTTTGTCGATTTTTAGTTGTTTCTCGCGATGTCATGGAAACAGTATGGAATATTAAGGCTAGCGTATAGCGTCCAGTTCTTAAACATTTGATTATCGCTGTTCTTTTTGTATCTATAACGAAGTGTGTAATGTAGCTATTTCTACAAAGGTTTATTTGGATTAAAATGAAATAGAAAAGTAAGCTTTAGTAAGAAGGGTTTGTATAGGTATACCTTAATAAACGATAGAAGATAAAGTTATGTGAATGGAACACATAACATTTTTTAAAAAGCGCTGTCACTTTTCAGTTGTTTCTCACGATGTCATGGAAAGGGTATGGAATTCCTAGGCCGCATTTAGCGATCTTGTTTGACTATCGATTCGGTTTTCTCCGCTCCCTTTGTACCTACAACGAAATGTGTAATGTAACTATTTCTGCAAAAGTTTATGTGAGTTAGCAAGTTTTATATTTAACTGACTTTTCGTTTTTGAGGTATGCTGTTTACATACAAACACACGGATCTTTTTCTGTAAATGTTTTTTTACTTTCTGTACTACGTGTAGTAAGTAGTGGAAGTATTGCATTCCACCCAAAAATTCTATATTGAGATTTCACCGGAAATACATGTTTTGAGGTGCCCTGAATCCAAATAAAGTATTTTGCAAACATGCCCGTGTGTGTGTGTGTGTGTGTGTGTGTTTTTCTGTGAACAGCATAACTCAAAAACGAAAGTGTCAGATAAATAACTAAGTTGGTATTTGAGTTAAGTGTCTTTCAAGGATGCACACAAAGATTTTCAAGAAAATCCCCCACCCCCAGACTACCCTTTACATGGAACATATTTCGAAAATTTTGATTTACTCAAAAATGGCGCTAACGATTTTGATTAAAATTTCATAGGTTTAAGATATTTTAAGACAAATGAAATGTATATCTTGTATTTTCTAGGAATGTCCCCAAAAGTCCTTTTCACTCTGGATGACATTCGCATAACTGGTTAACCTTAAGAGATAGACAAAAGTTTAATACACAAAAAATGTAGATCTCGTTAAAACACACAAACATTTGGTTTGTCGAGTGACCCATTTCCGAGATATTCCTTGTTATTTATTTGAATTTTCCAATACACTTTTTCTCGAATGGAAATTCGTTATTCTTTTCTTTTGTCCTGGACATACAGAGAGAATGGAACGCTCCACATAGCAACCAGCTCTTAAAACATTTGACTATCGCTTAAAGCCTGCCATATTCCCCTTGTACCTATAAGAAAATTAGCAATAAGATAGTTTCTACAAATGTTTATCTTGATTAACATGAAGTACGATAGATGGAGAATAAGCATTTGTAAAAATGGTTTGTACAAGAGTAGAGAAAGTCATGTGAGTGCAACACATCAGAATTTTTTTTTTATTCGGAGAGCCTCAAAAGGTGTGTTTTCGGTGAAATCTCAGTATCGAATTCTTTGCATTTGAGAATCACTGTTTATGGGAGGTATTATAGATTATGTTACGTAGGAGGGCAATTCTCGCACCAGGACCCATGTTCATAGATCTATTGTGACTAACATCCCCACCAGGAGGTAGAGTTGAAGTGAAGTAACCACAGGAGGCTACAGACTGCGGGCAGACCATAGAAACACGCAGAGCAGACCAGTGCTGAAGCTGTCTAGAGATAACGATGAACGACCCGTCAACCACGCAGCCCTCTAGTGTCCAGGGGGATTAGTCTTTACTTTGAGCAAGAATCCAAGCCATCTGTCCGACACTGCCATACGCCACGAAACCTAGAAGCACACCTGAAAATTGCGGAAGAAACGGAATGAAAGGGGAATAGTGGAAAGGAAATTGTGTCAGATGAGAAACCGCCGCATCTTCCGCCTACCGACCAGCGAATACCACGAAAAACCCAAGATCAGACTGGAGGTCGACGGGAATTAAACCCGGGGCCTCAAACTTTATTGCGGAGCCTTTGCTCGGTATGAGAGGTATTAGTACTGATAAAGTCATCTTGCTGTGGTAATGTAGAATGTGAAATGTTTGTAAACTGGCTATTCAAACGAAGAACATAAAAATGGTTGGTTTAAAAGCCCACCCTATGCAATTTAAAGGTGAATCCTTGAACATTTTCATTTACTGTATTCTACTTAAACGTCTAATAAATTGTTATTTTGAAAGGACCGGTGTTTGTGGTTCAAAAGATACAAAATATCGAAATTAATGGCGTTTATCGTGCTTTATGTTTTAAATTTTCCATATACTGATAATATATGTGTGTGTTGTCCTCCGTGGTCTAAGGATACTATGCCAGCCGCTAGTTCTCAAGGTCACGGGTTCAATCGTGGTGCAGGGCGATGGATTTTTTCGGAAGAGAAGTAAAGTCGGTGGTCCCGTGTCGTAAATTTACGGCACGTAAAATAACTTCAAGCCTGATAAAGAGGCATGTGAGCAAACGTTCACGCCCAATATAGAATGGGACGCTAAGAATCATAGAAGTTAAAGAGCGTCTATAAATAAAACTTTTTTTATGTATATGCGCGCGTGCAATTTCAAAAGCTTGAAATCCGTGGATACTTCTTTCACCAGTAAGAAGCACTATTCTTTCTGCCGGACTAGGTCTTATAAAACACTTAATTTCGATTCATAAATTACTACAAGATTAAAAAGGATTTACAAAGCCTTCGTTGAAAATCCCATGGAGTAGAAAATACTTATATTCCGCAGGGAATGCGTTTAAAAACAATAGCCGATTACATTTTATTTCAAGTAATATACCTACATAGATGGCTATGTCGTCTTCCGTGGTATAGTGTTTACCAAACTAGCCTATAGTTCCCGAGATCGCAGGTTCAAACCTGGCGGAAGGTAATGGATTTTTTCGGGCGTAAAAATCCTTAGCACGCCTTCCTTCGGAAGGGAAGTAAAGCCGGTGGTTCCGTGTCGTAGATTTACGGCATGTAAACGAACCTCAAGCCTGATAAAGGGACCTCTAAGCAAAATTTCACACCCAATATAGAATGGGACGCTAAGAATCATAGTAGTTAAAGAGCACCTATAAATAAAACCTTTTTACGCATGTCTGTATGTGTGCATGCGTGCACGCGTACAATCTCAGAAGCCACTAAACCGATGTTGATACACTTTTACCAGTAAGAAACACTATTCTTTCTGACGGACGAGGTCTTATAAAACACTTAATTTAAAATCAAAATTTTCAGAAACACAAACGTTAAAGTGACTAATCCTTGCGCTATCAATATCCTCAACGCAATTTAAAATTAATACAATTATCAGTTAAATAACATTTAAAAAGTGAGATGGTGTAAATCGGTTCAAATTAGGAACGTGGTTCTTAAATTGAACCACCCGTGTCTTAAAATGAACCACATACTTTTAAGTTTAAAGGTATTTTTATTAATACAAAATACACATATTTTATTGTACATTCAAAACAAACATGCTATTAGCAACAAAAGTAGAGTCCAAAATTGTGATAAGAATAGCAATTTCCTTGAACATTTTGAATTTTTATATAATGATAATCACTTGGTATTTGGAATAGGTATTATTTGCAAATATAGAGCTTTTACTAATTTTTTACTCTCATACAAAAGAATCCAATTATACACAGTCTTCACTATAAAACACTTTCTTTTTGGCACTAACTTTTGCACACTTTTGGTGAAGCCATATCCTACAACTCATACACTGGATCATGTCCATCATTTCAGACAACTCACATATTCATGTCATCTACTGTTTTAACATGCTTTTTTAACTTAGCATATTATATCGATATTTATTTACACGATATACTATTCGCAGTTGAGCAATCCTAGAACTTCAATAGGTTTCCTAAATTGGACCAGTTCAATATAGGGTTCAAACAGTGGTTCAATTTACGAGCCACGCCATTTTGGAAGCTTTAGCATCTATGTGACAAGGAGAGACGCTGCTTGAAAAAACGTATGCATGAATATTGTTGCTAAATAAACACTTTATAACACGTAATATATGTATAGATCATCCCAAATTTATCTAATTGGTCGTATAAGCTTAGCTAGATGAGTCAAATATTACTTCTGAAGCACCAAAAACACACAACACTTCATACAACTGAAACCACAGCTCAGAATGCAAAGTCAACAACTCCAAGCATTCATAGCTGTACACGCTACGCTTCTGCTAGGATTATGGTGCCATCTGTCGAACAGTTTGGAAAATATCGGAGCGGTTCAATTTAAGAGGCGGTTCAAATTAGGGACCTTTCTCCTATTTATTTAGCTATTAATAATTTTCCATTTATTTTGCTTTTATAAGCTTTTTTTATTTTTATTTAGTTATAAGTGGTAATGTATATGATGTTTTTATTGGTAAACGTGGAATAAAGAATAAAGGTTTGCAATGCACGTCTCGGTGTAGGAAACCAGGTGCCGCGATGGAGTATTTCAGATTTTTATTCATTTATTTATATACCGTACCATTACTATTCAGATCAAAACCTTTCAAGCTTGGCCTTCGAGATATTAACAACGGAGATGCCTGATGAGCAAAAATTAGCCACATTTGTAAGCATTTTCAGTTTCAGGAATAGTACCGCCGAGTTGCTGTGGGAAGACCAAAACTTCTTCCCCGGTTGGAGCGAGCGCCTTTGAACCAAGGACGACAGGATTCCGACCGCAGTGAGTTGTGCATACCTCCACGATAAGAAACAGGATGTGGTAACTTAATATTTTTAACGCGTTCTTTTCACGTAACTGCGATCCGGGATGTCTGCTGCCCTAGATTAGCGTTCAAGAGCACTTGTTGGCCTGCCATTTCAGACATATTTGCTCATTTCGGAGTCGCTGATGTGCTTGATTAATATTACCGTCATAGTCATTCAGAACTTTGTAGAACTAAACACTGCTCCATGTAACTTTTCCTCGTACCTCTTAACTGCACTAGTTACCTCTAAGTGGCTGCTGTCGTGGGATACGTGGTGAGATACTAATAGTTCCTTACTTAACATGATCTTTCATAACCGTATGAATAAAATATACTGGGTCTTCTGTATAGAACTTGACCGCTCGCAATCACGACAGGCTTTCTGTCCTTCAGTTACCACGTAGTCATTAGCGCCAGTATGCACTTTTATTTGCGAAGATGGAAGGGAGTTATCTTTAGAACAACGTATATTTGTACGTAAATGTAATTTTTAATACGAATCGGCTCGTCGCGTTCGTGAAAAGTTCATCTTGAAGTTTCCTGACTACTGGTTCAGTGCAAAACAGAAGGAACATTAGACAAAATGTCGAAAACCTTGAACGTTCGTCACGAAAATCACTATCAAAGTTAGCACAAATTGGGGTTTTTGTGATTTTGCAAATGTGACATTCCATTTGAAATTGAACAGCAAAAAACCTCGCATTTTGTTTTGCGTTGTAATTTTTCCTGTTAATAAGGGGTGCTAAGGAAAGCGTATTTATTAAATATTAGAATCTAAAGCCCAACGGTTGTTATATTCGGCGCAACAGTTCTAGACATGTGAAAATCTTAATGAGAGCTATGATGCGAGTTGCTTACCAGATCAGGTGGTGACCGGTTGACTGCATGCTGCAGGAGTGCGTGGGACAGTCATCGTCAAATATCCACAATGGTTATGCACTGTGTTGCGCTGATAAACTTAGTTATATACAGTAATATTAAAATCCACGCTGTAAAAAGCGCTTAATATAAAAAACGCTGTCAATCATTGCCTCCAATTCTTCCACATCTAACAACCCTTCCTCTTCTGCGGAATCACTCACATTATTGCCGTCATCACTGCTGTCACTACTTTCTGCACCATTATCTTGGATGAGAATTATTTCTATTTGATTTTCTGCAATTCCATATTTTTCGGAATAATGATTCTTAATTTATTCAGCATGTCGCCACACATTTTCCCATTCTGGCCTTCCAATTTCAGCAAATTGCTGGCGTTATAACTGCTCCACATATTTTAATTTAAAAGTGATATTTCTGCATGCCACCCATTTTTTGATATCAGCCCAGATTAATTCGATTGGGTTTAGATCTGGGCGATACGATGGCAGTCTAAGTACATTATGGCCATGTTGTATTACTATCTGGTCAAGTATATATGACTTCTGAAGCTGTTTGTTGGCTTTAATTAAGTTATATAGCTTTGTTTTACTCATGCTTTCATCTAAAGCTTTATTATGTCTAAGTAACCAAGCTCTCATTTCTTCTTTCAAGGAAGTTGAGGTAGGTGGTTTGTGAATTTGAGTGTTGACGCATTGTGAAGCATTGTCGATGACCAGAACAGACCCAGCAGGCATATTAGGTATCAACATGGCGTTGATTCACTTCATATAATTTTCTGTATTCATTTCTTGATGAAAATCTCCTGTTGTTTATTGCGACTTGTAAAAGAAGGGCATTTGGAACGAAGCCGATCTTTCCAACAGCACGAACGATAATAACTATTTGCCCTTTGGCAACAGGTGCCTGCAAACCTAATTCGCTATCGTCACTCCAACTTTTAGATGCTGTATGACTGCTGTGTATGTATGACTCATCTTCATACATTATAGTATTTTTCTGAAATTTGTCGCACCACCTTGAAAATTGATGCTGATATAAGTACACACTGATATAAGTATATATAAAATTATAGTCATTTGGAAAGGTAGAAATAGACTGAAAAATTCAATGCCATAGCCGGGATTTGAACCACGGATCTTAGGCTTTCCGTGCCGTTGCTCTAACCGACTAAGCTATCATGGCAACATTTACTTTTTATTTTTATTTTTTTTATTTTATTATTATTTTTTATTTTATTTATTTATTTTGCTTTTCTGTTAGAACTCTTCTATTTGATTTCGGTTTCTTCCATTTGAACCCTAAATCTTTAATAATTTTTCTGAGATTTGTAGCACCACCTTGAAAGTTTCTGCTGTCTTTCAGCTGGATGAGCAATCTGCTTATTGTTAGCACAGTTTTTTCTTCCACATAGGAATTGTGAATCTTGCGCCGAATGACGCATTCGAAATCGTCTATTTCTGTAATACGTTTAGGGACCTTATGTTTCTTCCCAGGTGTGTCAAATGGTACTCTTTCATCCATATGCTTTTTTCTCTTATCTTTGAGAACTCTGGAAACGGAACTCGGTGAAACACCAGTTGCTTTGACTACTCTTTCTTTCACTCTCTTAAGGCTTTTGTGGAACTCGGATATAATTTCTTCCTTCATCTCTGCTTCTTGCTTCATGAAGTCGATGACATTTGCAATTATTTCCCTACTTTGACTATGTAACACCTTACCACTTAACTTTGAAAACATAGGAGCCATGGTTATAAATATAACAAATATAAAATAAGTACTATTTAGATACTGCAGCTCTCTTTAAAATTACAACCAGATGCAGACACTTTCTATGCAGACTGTATGTGTTACGCACTGTGAGTAAGCAAAGGTGTTATATCGCTTTCGTTGATAAAGCTAAACATAAACCATTCCTAGGCTCGGCAGCTGGGATGGCAATCAAGGTCACGATTCCAGAAGTTTTGCGCGAGTAATACGTTACTGAACGATAAATGTATCGTATTAATTCATTTTGTCGCATTTTAAGTGCGCACAGCTCCGGAACCCTTTATTTTAGAATGTTTTACTAAATTTCGTTTTGTAGATAAAAGTCCGCATTTCATTACAGCATATACTAATTATTTTTACAGTATTCTAGAAATATATACATACAGTCTTTACTTCTTTTAAGCGTCTCCGATTTTTATAAAACTATAGCATTAGATTGAAATAATCCAGTTATGTTTGGGTGTTCGTAGTTATAACACAAACGTGAATAAACGCAGTGATTTACGTAGTTGATGCACGATGATCACAAAGCGCTCTGTGAATCTGTGAGGAAATACTCAGAACTGCATACTGCTTAATAAGCGTTTTTATTGTTTAACTATGCACAGGAGCTTGCTTGACCTTCAGTTCAAAACAAACGTGCGAGAGCGACCATAAGCGCGTAAAGTAATTTACTTCTTTAATTCTAGACGAAACCGTATTAGTAACCATTGCAGTAAAGTATGTTTTTGAGTGTGTTTAAATTATAGAATCTCAGATTTATAATAAAATTATTTTTCTTAATGCATAATTGCCAACATTTGAAAAAATAGCAATTACTTCACTTAAATAAAAATAAGAGCATGTTTACTTACCAGGAAATTAAGGTTTACGGAATCAAAATAAAGCTCGATTTAAATAATTAGATTTAAAGGTTTCAGAGTTATACCAGCTTAATATTGGAATTTTTAATTGCAAAACTATAATGTTCCAAATTTTAAGAGTTTGAATAAAGCATTGTATCGGACTTGTCTACAAATACAAAAAGTGCGTTTCGTTTAAAAAATGCAAGGTCGATTTTTCTTCTATTTCGGTCGATTTGAAATGGAATGTCCCACATACAGCATTTGCTATGAGCTAAGAGTTAATGTTATATTTTATATACAGGTTTACAGAAATACAGATTTAAGAATGGAAAGATAGAGTGCTGGCAAAGCCGGATATGGCATGTCGTGCTATCCAGAGCACAACCCCCGTGCGAGCGGTCAAGTTTTATACCGAAGATCCTGTGTAACAGAGTTAATGCATCTGGGATGCATGTAAATTCTTATCAACAAATAAATAGGAGGATCCTTCGATTTAAACCTGCTCTTAGGATGACGAAAGCACGTGCTTATATTACGAGAGAGTGTTTTTTATAAGTTTTATCGCCTGACTTGCATTGCACAGGGCTTGTTTGACATACATCTCCATTCAAAGGTATGCATTAGCCGAAAGGGGAAGGGAAGGGAGAGCGGAAGAATACATGTTAGCAACACAAGGTTATAAGTAACCGGATTTACTTTAAAACCGAGCGAGATGGTCCCGAGGTAACGTATGAAGCTCGCATTCGGGAGGTCAGGCCGGCTACTCTGAAACATAAGTTTTTTCTAGGTTTCCCTGGGTCGGTAGGAGAAGTTGGGGGGGTTCCGTTCTACCACGAATTTTCCGTCATCTGTTTCAGGGTTGGAGGACCAGGCGACGGCGGTTGGTATGTTGCGGCAAGGCGGTGAAATTTGCACTATGGAAGAATTTCTTCCTAGCGCTTGGCGGAACTGCTGGGACCTCCTTTCTTCCTGGGAGCGTCTCGACTATTTCCAAGTTGCACCGGGCGAAGTGGCACCTGGAAGTTTGCATACGGGAGGTCCCAAGTCCCACCCCCGGCGACTGCTCTCTCTGATCCATAGGTTTTTCGTGGTTTCTCCGGATCGGCAGGCCAATGCTGGAGTGGGATCCACTCTATCACTATTTCCTTTCCATCATTTCCGTTTCCTTCTCACCTTTGAGTAAAGGTTTAAGGAAGACGAAGAATGGTATTCATAAGATTTATAAATAAGAAGAGATTATAGATAATTTAAAAATGTAATAATACAAAATAGGTAATATTAAAAACTAAAACCAATATTAAAATAGGAATAATTAAACTAAATTAATTTAATAAAGTCATAATAAACATCATAATATTAACCATAACCACACAATAATAAACTAGCAAACACAAAGAAATTTAATTATAAACAATTGAGGTATTAAAGTTATATAAATAAAATAAATAAAAAGGATTCATAAGACGAAAATTTGTGCTGGATCCCAGTTCTTAATTTACCGGATGGCGGTAAAAGTAAAGGAATTATAAATGTTTTAGTTTTAATATCTTGTTGTAATTGTTTTGTAAACTGTATGTAGTTTAGAGTAGATTGGTAGCTGAATACCAATATTGTTATTTTTTTAGTAGTTAAAAGCTGTTTATTGTTTGTTTATGTTTTTAGTTTAATTTACTATTATTTTAGGTTCTCTTTGATATATCTGATTAATAATATTTTGTAAAATGTTTTGATGAATTTAAATAAATTTTATAACCATTTGGAATGTAAGCCTGGTGTAGAAAACTAGGTACCAGGGTGTAAAGGTACAGGTAAAGGTAAGTATCACGGAGGGGCGCCCGGAACCGAGGCAGAGCATCGTACGCAGCCAGTCGGCACTTTGCGTAACCCTGGGAGGGAAGGATGAGTGGAGAGATCCAAGGGCGACCAGATCCGGATGCCGACGGGCGCAAGCAGGGACTGGGTCCCTAACGTTTCCAGATAAATCGCATCCGACACCGTCCGGTCCCTGCCCACAAGCCAACAACCTCCAGGGTCCCCCGGAGCGGGAAGAAACCTTTACACGGCGCAAGCCACCGCCCAGCCGCAACCCGCCGAAAACCATCGCCTGGTCCGACATCCCTGAAACAGATGATGCGTATAGAAACCGAGAGAAAGAAGATGAACCACCCCAGCATTCGCCTGTCATTTTACATTTTTATTTATTTTATTTAGTCGTATATGGCGGTGCCGGACAGATGGCGCGGATGCCTGCTCAAAGGAAAGACTACTCGCGTGGACACCAGAGGGCTGTTTGTTCGTCGGGTCGTTCATCACCCTCTCTAGACACCTCTAGCAATGGGATGGGTCTTCGAGTTTAGAAATGTAAGGTACTTCCGCGCGTCTCTGTGGCCTGTAGCCTCCTGTGGTTCCTTCACTTTATCCCTTCATCCTGGCAGGTGGTAGCCGCAATAGATCTATCCCCCTCCGTTGATAACCTATACTTCTCCCTAATCCTGGACTTCGGTCAGCCAGGCAGGGCAGGCTGGCGTCAGGATTAATGTCATAATGGAATCATTATGGACCCTGGACTTGCTAGCGTACATCGCCGTCTTGATGTGGTCGCCCTTCGAGTCCCCCATTGCTCTCAGAGTCGTTAGGAAGCACAAAGGGCCTATTGCGACCGACGTGTACATTCCACTCCGTGTGACTCCTCCCAATTCCCATTACTTTACCTCAGACATTCCAGTATGTTCTGACAAAACGTAATAACCGACTTGTGTGAAGTGAGATTTGCTTACGAGTGGAAAGATTTTCATCACGAGCGTAACGAGTTATTAAAATTCCACGAGTGTAAGAAAATCCCACGTTCCTCAAGTTGATTATATGATTTTCTTTGCAAACCATAATAAAAGTTCACATTAAACAGTTTTACGAAATCAGAATGAAAATATATTGTGAGATTTTCGTTTAGGTAGCGTATTGAGCATAAACAATTAAATAGCATAACATCGGAGCTGGGAATTGTTGAGTGCCAGCAGGATCAATGACAAATCTGTGTTACATTCATGACTTCCTGTACCCTATGTCGTTTATTAGTGGCTGTACAAATCATTCTAGAGAAAATACGGAAAATATTGCATTCCACCCGAAAATTCGATATCAAGATTTCCCGAAAATACTGTTTTGAGGTGCCCTGAATACAAATAGGACATTTTTAGAAACATGTCCGTGTGTCTGTCAGTCTGTGAACAACATAACTCAAAAACGAAGTGTCGGATAAATACCAAACTTGGCACTTGAGTTTACTATCTTCCAAGGATGCAACACGAAGATTTTCAAGAAAATCCCCCCACCTCAGACTACCGTTTACAAGGAACATTTTCCGAAAATTTTGATTTTCTCAAAAATGGCTCTAGTGATTTTGATTAAAATATGGTATGTGTAAGATATTTTCATGGTAAATGAAATGTTTATCTTGAATTTTCTGGGAATGTCCCCAAAAGTCCTCTTCATTCTGAATGACTTTCACATAACCGGAACTGTTTAGAGTTAGACAAAATTGTACTACATAAAAAAAACTGATGTGTTACACTCACATGACTTTCTCTACTCTTGTACAAACTATTTTTACAAACGCTTATTCTCCATATGCTTCATGTTAATCGAGATATCCAGATGTTAATATTATTGCTAATTTTCTTGTAGATGCAAGGGGAATTGGTAGGCTTTAAGCAATAGTCAAATATTTTAAGAGCTGGTTGCTATGTGAAGTAATCCATTCTCTTTGCATTAGCAGGACAAAAAATGAATAATGAATTTCCCTTTGAGAAAAAGTATAAGTATTGGAAATTTTAAGGAAATCACAAGCAATATCTCGAAAATGGTTCACTAAACAAACAAAATGTGTATATGACATAAATTGTGTATTTTAAAGCGATCTACATTTTTGTGTAGTAAAATGTTGTCTATCTCTTATGGTTTACCAGTTATGCAAAAGTCGTTCACAACGAAGAATACTTTTGGAGACATTCCCAGAAAATTCAAGATATACATTTCATTTGTCATGAAAATATCTTAAACATATGGTACTTTAATCAAAATCGTTAGAGTCATTTTTGAGAAAATTAAAATTTTCGAAAAATGTTCCATGTAAATAAATGGTAATCTGGGGTGGGGGATTTTCTTGAAAACCTTCGTGTCGCATCTCTGGAAGATACTGAACCTAAATACCAAGTTTGGTGTTTATCCGACTGTTCGTTTCTGAGTTATGCTGTTCACAGGCACACACACGGACATGTTTCCAAAAATGCTTTTTTTGGATTCAGGGGGTCTTAAAACATGTATTTCCGGTGAAATTTCGGTATCGAAATTTTTGGGTGGAATACAATACTTCCCCTACTTACTATACGTAGTAGAGAAAGTAAAAATTTAGATCTGGTTAAAACACAATTTAATTCATATAGTTTTTTTTGTCCTGCACATACAAAGATAATGGAATGCTCCAGATAGGAACCAGCGCTTAAAAGATTTGACTATCGCTTAAAACCTACCATATTCCCCTTGCATCTACAAGAAAATTAGCAATAAGATTTAACATCTCGATTAACATGAAGTAGATGGAGAATAAGCGTTTGTAAAAATATATCGTACAAGGGGTAGAGGAAGTCATATGAGTGCAACACAGATTTTTTTTATCTACTTAATTTTAATCGAGTACACATTTCGTTATAGGTAACGAAGGGAATAGCGAGTCAGATGTTTAAGAACTAGACGCAATCGCGAGAAACAACTGAAAGTCTGCAGAACTTTTTTGTGTAGTACGTTTTCGTCTATCGCTTAACGTTTACCAGTTATACAAGATTATATAAAACTCTTTCCGAATGAAGAGGATTGCACAGGCTGTTCCCAGAAAATTCAAGGTATATATTTTATTTGTGATGCAAATAATTTTAGTATTTTAATCAAAATCGTTAGAGGCATTTTTTTAGAAAATTAAAAACTTCGCCAAAAATCCATGTAAAGGGTAGTTTGGGGTGGGGGATTTTCTTAAAAAGCTTTGTTCGCTTTGGAAGGTATATGGTTTTTCGTTTTTGAGTTATGTTGTTCATATACACGCTCACACACACCAACATTCCATAAAAATGATTTTTTTTGATTAAGGGGCCTCAAAACATGTACATATTTCTGGTGAAATATCGATATCGAATTTTTGGTTGGAATGCAATACTTTCTCTACTTACTATGTACTGGAAGAAATTGCAAGAAGGGGGGATATACAATAATAGATTTGAGAGAAGGGAGGGTAACGCTACAAGGAGAGGAAAGTGTCGACCCGGTATCCAGACTCAAAAGCAATGGAGAAATTTACTGATTAGGACAAAACAAAGAACAATTAGAGAAAGGAAGTAAATTGATACAAAAGAGGAGTAAGACAGGGATGTAAACTGAGTTCATATTTGTAATCTATTCATAGATGATATATTAAGAGTAAAAATAAGAAATTAGCATTATCCAGTAATAAGAGATAAGGAGATTCCAGGTGCAGGTTCACTATACGCAGATGATTTTACGGTAGGCACCATATCGTTGATAGGGTTACAAAAGCAATAAATAAAATTCAAGAAACTGTGAAAAATGGGGAATTGGGGTAAAAATCTTAAAGATGACTGACTCAATAAAAGGCTCTAATAAACAAAAACAAAGGACTGGGAGAATAATAAGGAAGGTAAGGGGAAGAAAATGGTATAGAAAAGTAAGAGAAGCAAGGGCCGCTCAGTGAGCGAAAAGGCCAGGGGGCCAAGCAATCTGAGTGGCCCAATAAGAAAACAAACACCAGACAAATTGTAAAATAGATGTAGGGATATAAACGAATATACATTGTATATATTGTAAACATGTAGAACAAATTGTTCAATAAATCCATCCATTCCATACTATGCACTGGAAATACATAAACAGCAAAACTTAAAAAGGAAGGGTCAGTTAAATACCAAGCCAAGGGAAACAGTTCGCCTGTGCCAGACAGAGGGCCTTAGAAGTGTCTAATGTACCGCATGTTGAATGTGAACTAGTGGCCAGCCTTATGGCTTCATGTACAGCTGGTTTTATTGTAGACTTTGGGTCTTGGAGTTTGTATATATTTATACGTGCGGCTGGGAAAACCACGAGAAATTCTATTTGAATACACGAATGTAATAAGAAAACACTGGTTTATGCGCGTCTTCAGTTCTTTTTCATGCGGAGGGATTCAGGTTTACAGTTCTACGATTCTCTAAGCAATAAGAAGAAACTAGCGTCCTAAACCACGCTGGTAATCGAACTACGGATCTCCGGCTCACCTCCAAAGAAAGTCAGATGGAAAGTATCCAGGTCACGTCCTAGGACGAGGAGATAGCTCCGTGGTTAAAGAGTAGGCACGAGAAGCCGGAGATCCGTGGTTCGAATTCCGGCTATTGTTTCATGCCCCCTCCTCTGTGGTTCTCATTTCAGGCCATGATTACTTATTTGCATTCACTTTAAGCAAGTATTTTAGTAAGTGTGCAAACTCTCAACTTCTGAGTAAATAATTAGTGAATGGCGTGAGTGTTGGAGATCAGAATTCCTAAGGTAAAATGCTTTCATTGCATAATTGAACAATACTGTACAAACTGCTTCCGTGGTCTGGTGGTTAGCATGCTTGCCTCTACTTACAGAGGTCACGGGTTCGATTCCCGACTGGATATTTTTCTTTAGTCAGGATTATTCCCTATCCCGCTGGAGTCTGGAAGTATGAGAGTGTGAATGTGTGTGCGTGTGTGTGAATTAAAAGGCAACACAAAAACAGTAAACGAGTGAACACTATTGCCATAAGCAATACTGTTCCTAAGGCATAACATTACAACATTAAATTCTCCAACTGATTCGCATTTTTCCCGGTAAACCACAAGGAGATCTCAAATTGTAATGAGATGACATATCCCAATGGCGACTTACAATGTTGTAAGTGCTTTTAAATCCCGGGCTTTATAGTTTCAATCACTATTAGGTCAATTAATGAAATTAATTCTTCTTCCACATAAACCGTGTGTTGAACAGGCTCAAATCCCGGCTATGGCATTGAATTTTTTGGTCGTCTGATTCTACTTTTCCAACCTTGTCCAACACACGGCTTGTGCGAAAGAACAATTAATTCCATCCTATTAGGAAATTTTATTTTTATATCTACTTCATTTTAATTGAAATTTGCAGAAATAGCTACATTACACATTTCATTATAGACACAAGGGGAATATTGATAGTCAAACGTTTAAGAACTGGCCTTAATTGAACAATTCGATCTATTGATAACGGATATCTTAGAAATGGCTTATGCCACAAAGAATTTAAATTGGAATAAATTGTGTGTTTTAAAGAGATCTAGATTTTTTGAGTAGTACGTTTTCGTGTATCGTTTAACGTTTACTAGTTATGCAAGATATTATAAAATTCCTTCAGAATTCCCAGAAATTTCAAGACATACATTGTATTTGTCATGTAAATATCTTCAATATATGGTATTTTAATCAAAAACGGTAGAGCTATTTTGAGAAAATAAACAATTTCGAAAACTCTTTCATGTAAAGAATAGTTTGGAGTTGGGGAATTTTCTTGAAAATCTGGCATCTTTGGAAAATACTGAAACAACTTGTTAAATAACAACTGTGGTATTTAACCGACTTTTCGTTTTTGATTTATACAGCTCAAAGACACACAAATCTCAATATTGAATTTATTTGCGAGTTTTTGCAAAGCACTCAACTCCTGCATTGCAAAACTGTTTTCTCGAGAATATTGTATAGGTAATGGAAATAGCACTTACACGAAAACACAATTAGTCTACTAACAGCTGTTGCACATGGTGGTTCCAGTAGCAAGGTCACCAACATTAACATTGGCGGCAAAGCGGCGATCCATTATCCAAGCCCCGTTGTTGACTTTAGGTTTTCAAAATTTTCGTCACATGCCACAATTACAAGTGTGTTTTAAATTTCTTGCAGACATCTTTAATAGTTTTTAAGAAAGAATCATTTTACTTTTCTTGTACTGATTAAGCAGGTGTTACACACGATGCAGAAATCGTAATTTTGAAAAGAAATGAAAATACTACGACATAATTTAAATACTAATACACAAAACTGGCATATATATATATATATATATATTCTACATATTCTACTGGTTGTTTCAGAAAAAGGGTTTAAATTTTTAAATATATTTTGTAACTTTTTATCCTTTGTAGTCGAATTAATTTTATGTATCTTGAGTAATTTAAAATTGTAGGAAAGCCATATGCTAGTTATTTTAAGGTAATTCTTCGACTTCTGATTAAAATTTGAACACGATTCTTGCAAACTACACCGAATGGAACGTTTTTAGTCATTAAAAGTGTAAGAAAAATCAAAGTGGAGTAAAAGGCATTGGAAGTAAATACTGGTCAGGGGCATTTAAATGGCCATTTAAATGTTGAAGCTTTAAAAGGGAAAATCTGTAGTACGCTATTGAAGCTAAAGGTTCAAAGTATTTTTAGGTATAAAAGCTAAATTTAAATTTTTCTAAAACTTTGACCAAATTTCAGCTAGGGTATGCCTAAAAAGAAGCATTAACTTGTAGTTCATATTAGCTGCTGCGCGAGTTAAATCGTAAGCAAATATTAGTAGATAAAAAGGAGGCAAACATCAACTAAAATACGATTATATTCCATATCCACAATAATAAATTTATCAACAATTAGAGGATTTAAGGTAGTTCATGCGCATGCTTGTATAAAATACGCAATACACACAATAAGGTTAGGTTGCAAGTAGTGATGGGACGATATCACTATATTTCGATACTCGATACCCGATATTCACTTCATAAAAACTGTAAAGACCATAGGTTGTTCACTGAATTATGTTCTTATTAGTAGATTTCTGCGTAAATTCATGCAACCAATTTATTATTGTATACTAATTCCGAAATAGTTTCTGTTTGACATTCACCAATCGACAGCAATGTTTTTATCCTCATATTGCCACAGGCTATATATCCCTTATTGTTAGTCAAGGCTAATAATAATAATAATAATAATAATAATAATTTTCTTGCTTTCCGTTGATCAATGCACTTTTGCATTCGTTTGAACCATTTGTCAAAGCATTTATTCTAGTCTTCTTGAGACACATCCAAAACATCATTTTTGAAGGCATCAACGGCTTCTTCCACCAACGAAAATCGTTGTCCACGCAATTTATTCTTGATGTTCGGGAACTAAAAGAAGTCTTTTGGTGCCAAATCAGGACTGTATGGCGGATGACCCATCAATTCAATGTTTTAGCGTTCAAATATTCTGTTGTTAGACGAGATGTGTGTGCGCTCGCATTGTCTTGTTGAAGAACGATCCTACGGTTCTTGTTGGTTTTCCTTACTTCACCGAAGACTTCCGGCAAACAAATGGTTGTGTACCATTCGGCATTGGCCGTTTTACGTTCCTCTAAAGGCACTGTTGCCACATGGCCAGTTTTGCTGAAAAAGCAGGCGATCATTTGCTTCGAGTGCGAACAACGTCTGTTGGATTTGCTTCATCTTGAAGCATCCATACGGTCGACTGCTGTTTACGTTCCGGCTCATATGCTTAGATCCATGATTCGTCACCTGTTACAATCTTATATACGTCTTTTGAGACACCGGCATTGTATTTCTTGAGCATTTTTGTACACCAATCGATACGAGCAACTTTTTGAGATTGCGTCAAATTATGTGGGATCCAACGAGAGCAAGCCTTTTGCTAGTGGAACTAAGGCCTAGGGTTCCTTCAGTCTCACAATATGTCGCATGACGATCTTTCATTATTAGGTTTTGCACAGTATCAATGTTTTTTGGCACAACAATTGATTTTGAATGATTTTCACGAACTTCATCATTGAACGAACAGCGGCCACGACTGCGTTTCACAGTGGCAAAGGATGGAGCTTCGTAGTTAAATGTGGAAGTTAGTTGATCGATGCACTCTTGTCTTGATAATCCACGTCGAAAGTCGTAATAAATCATTGCACGAACATTTTCACCAGTTAATTCCATGTTTTTGTTGACACACAATTTCAAGTTAGTGTAAACAAAACAAATGACGCTCTATTGAGAAAATGTTTGATGTAGATTATGGTCAAAATGTCAAACTTTCCATTTAAACGTTAGATGGCACCTACAACATTCAGGGTTACCAAGGCTCAAAATATAAACATTGCCCCTCGTATTATGAAAATTAGTCGTACAGTATACCTGAAAGCTATGCTCTGACCCGAGTTTTACTTGCGTAAACACAAACAGAACTAATATTTCCATGCTCTGTATTATGTTACGTCCGTGTATGTGTGTGTCTGTCTGAAACGAACAGTCGGATAAACACCAAACCTGGTATTTAGGTTCAGTAATTTAAGGCACTGTAGAGCGTCCAGCAGGAGCGCATTTGACTTTCTTCTTGGGGGGGGGCAAGATTACCTGAAGCATTCTCCGATTTTTCATGTGAATTTTGGCTAATTTAGCCTAAGAGAAAGTTATGTTTTATTTCTTAAATGCGAAATATTTATATTTAAAAGTACAGTTCTCGTAATTTTTCTTTTGGTAGAGCAAAATAACCAATAGCCTAATGTCTTCCGTGGTCTATTGGTTACTATGCTAGCTTCTAGTTCCCGAGGTCGTGGGTTCAAACCCGGCGAAGGGTGATTGATTTTTTTCGGGCGTAAAAATCCTTAGCATGGCTTCCTTCGGAAGGGAAGTAAAGCCGGTGGTCCCGTGGCGTAGATTTACGGCACGTAAAAGAACCTCAAGGCTGATAAAGAGGCCTCTGAGCAAAATTACCGGTCTTTCACGTCCAACATAGAATGGAACGCTAAGAACCCCATCAGTTAAAGAGCGTCCATAAATAAAACTCAATTTAATTTCCAGGTACCAAGTTGTCTGCGCCCCCCTGTAGCCCGAAATGACGCCTTTATCGATGTTTACTTTGTATCTATAATGAAATAAGATTCTATTTCTGCAATGATTATTAAAAGAAATAGAAAAATACGCTTTCGTAAGAATAGTTTATATAGCCATTTCACAGGAAATACATGTTTTGAGATGCACTGAATGCATATAAAGCATTTTAGGAAACATTTCCGTGTGTGTGTCTGTGAATAGCATAACTCAGAAGGGAACAGTCGGATAAACACCAAACTTGGTATTTAGGTTCAGTATCTTCCAGGGATTAGACACGAAGGTTTTCAAGAAAATCCCCCCACCCCAGATTACCCTTTACACGGAACATTTTTCGAAAGTTTTAATTTTTTCAAAACTGGCTCTAACGATTTTGATTAAAATATCATATGTTTAAGATATTTTCATGGCAAATAAAATGTATATCTTGAATTTTCTGGGAATATCCTCCAAAAGTATTCTTCACTGTGAACGACTTTTGCATAGCTGGTAAACCATAAGAGATAGACGAAATTTTACTACACAAAAAATGTAGATTGCGTTAAAATACACAATTTATGTCATATGCAATTTTTGTTGTTGGGTGAACCATTTTCGAGATATTGCTTGTTATTCCCTTAAATTTTCCAATACTTTTTCTCAAATTCGTTATTCATTTTTTTTGTCCTGGTAATGCAAAGAGAATGGAATGCGTCACATAGCAACCAGCTCTTAAAATGTTTGACTATCGCTTAAAGTTTACCAATTCCCCTTGCATCTATAAGAGAATTAGCAATAAGATTAACATCTCGATATCTCGAGTATAACAGCATTCTTTTCCACCGTTTATGTTGCACTGGAATTTTTGCTGGGATCTTTGTTTGACGTGCGTATTAACATCGCTAAAGCCTCGAGATAATGAAAATGTTAGTGCGAAGGGTTCGTGAACCTATGTAATAATTATTGTTCGGCACGAAAACCGGAAACGCTAACAACGTTGTTCCAAGTAATAACGGAGTTCATGAATGACGCCGTGGAATGTCACGAACAGCTTCCCCTCTCCTCCCTCGTTGCATTTTTATTTCATTAAACTGCTCTCCCTCCACGTCGCTCTTTGTGTTTCATCAATGATGGGACGAAGTGCGGTGAAGTGCCACCAGAGTGCAGGCCAGTCCCTCTGTCCACAGCTGGTCCGCTTGTTGCTCAAAGCAGCCAGTTACCTCGCAGGCGAATGGTTGTTCAGTGTGTGGGGTGTGCAAATCTGGACTTGTGAACGAACGTGTTAAATGGGGACGCCTCGTCTTCGTGTACTTGTGTTCGTTTGGATTCCCAAACAGTGAATGGAGAGCAGCGGAGGTATGTACTGAACCTATTTACACTGTAACCTGTGTAAAATGTAGGGAGGAGCAAACATGTGAATTAGTCATTGCAATATGAACAGAAAAATCTGATGCGTTACTGCATATGACTTTTCCTACTCACTTTTCTATAAATGATTCTTAAGCTAGTATATTATTCTGTCCATTTTTACTTTCTCTACTACGTATAGTAAGTAGGGGAAGTATTGTATTCCACCCAAAAATTCGATACCGAGATTTCACCGTAAATACATGTTTTTAGACCCCCTGAAGTCAAAAAAAGAAGAAGAAAAAAAAAGAATTTTTGGAAACATGACCCTGTGTGGTTTGTGAACAGCATAACTTAGAAAGGAACAGTCGGATAAACACCAAACTTGGTATTTAGGTTCAGCATCTTCCAGAGATGCGACACGAAGGTTTTCAAGAAAATCTCCCCACCCCAGACTACCCTTTACATGGAACATTTTTCGAAAAATTTAATTTTCTCTAAAATGGCTCTTAACGATTTTGATTAAAATATCATATGTTTAAGATAGTTTCATGACAAATAAAATATATATCTTGAATTTTCTGGGAATGTCTCCAAAAGTATTCTTCATTGTGAATGACTTTTGCATAACTAGTAAACCATAAGAAATAGACAAAATTTTACTGCACAAAAAATGTGGATCGCGTTAAAATACACAATTTGTCATATACATTATTTTGGTTGAGTGAACCATTTTCGAGATATTGCTTGTTATTCCCTTAAATTTTTCAATACTTATTTTCTCAGCTGGTGCTGCACATAGCTACCCGCTATTAAGAGATATGTCTATGCTTAAAGGCTACTGTGTTTCTATATTGCCCTTGAAAATACAAAACAAGGGGAACATAGTACGCCTTAAGCGATGGTCAAACATTTTTAGAACTGGTCGCTATGTGTAAAATATAATTCTCATTGCAGTCAAAAGATCGTTTCTGCAAATGTTTATCTGGATTAATATGAAATAGATGGAGAATAAGAGTTTGTAAAAAGTTTGTACAGGGGTAGAGAAAGTCATGTCAGTGTAACATATCAGATTTTTTGTTAATTCAGATAAACTTCGAAAATAAATTCACTTTTAAAGCGGGTTGCTATGAACGAACGACATCGTAGTTGAGAAAAATGTATTTGAAAATTCAAACAAATAACAAGCAATATCTATGTTGCAAATGATTAAATTCACAAAACAAAATTAAAGTATGAAACACGGTATTTTAATCAAAATCGTTGGACATTTTTGGGAAAATCAAGCATTTCGAAAAATCTTTCATGTAAGAGGTAGTTTGGAATGGAGGTATTTGCTTTAAAATCTTGATGATGCATCTTTGGAAGATGCTGGGCATTTCTAGGACATTAGTTTTTGGATTATGCTGTTCATACACACAGATCTTTTTCTAAAAATTATTATTTATTTGGTGGGCCAGAAAAGATGCATTTCCAATGAAACTTCGTTATCGAATTTTTGGATAGAATGCAACTTTCTCAAGGGGAAAAAATCTGCATTGGTCAGTCTTTTTGCAATTTTCTACTTCAGTTCGCGATTAATAAGATTTATTTTCGAGGAGGCTGCAGTTGGACATAGCATACCTACTTAAATGTACTAGATCATTCCAATTCAGCACTTAGGAGGCGGTTATGAAAACTGGGTAAAACTTGATCTTGACGCTTTTCGTGTAGGATTTCGGTTGGAAACTGCATTCAAGAAAATTACAGTACGGCATTTTTCGGTGAATTTAGGGAGTCTGATTCCGAGTGCGGAAAGATTAGAAGAAAGTAAAATGCAGTGGCTCTCATAAAATTATTAGCTTGGAATGTTTGTTCTAACAGACCAGAAACCCAACTCAAAATTTCCAAGCTTTTAAATAACATGCGTATTTATTAATTCCTTATTTTTCAAAATAACAATACACCGATTTTTACTTTTCCTACTTTTTGGAAACATGTCCGTCTGTGTGTCTGTCTGTCTCTGTGTGTGTGTGTGTGTGTGTGTGTGTGTGTGTGTGTGAACAGCATAACTCGGAAACAAACAGTCAGATAAACACCAAACTTGGTATTTAGGTTCAGTATCTTCCAGAGATGCGACACGAAGGTTTTCAAGAAAATCCTCCCACCACAGATTACCCTTTACATGGAACATTTTTCGAAAATTTTAATTTTCTCAAAAATGGTCTAACGATTTAAAATAACATATGTTTAAGATATTTTCATGAAAAATGAAACGTATATCCCGAATTTTCTGGGAATGTCTCCAAAACTATTCTTGAACGACTTTTGCATAACTGGTAAATCATAAGAGAGACAAAATTTTACTACACAAAAAATGTAGATCTCGTTAAAATACACAATTTATGTCATACACATTTTTTTTGTTGAGTGGACCATTTTCGAGATACTGCTTGTTATTCCCATAAATTTTCCAATACTTATACTTTTTCTCAAATTCGTTATTCACTTTTTTTCTGTCCTGGTAATGCAAAGAGAATGGAATACTCCACATAGCAACCAGCTCTTAAAACATTTGACTATCTCTTAAAGCCTACCAATTCCCCTTGCACCTACAAGAAAATTAGCAATAAGATTAACATCTCCATTAACATGAAGCATATGGAGAATAAGCGTTTGTAAAAATAGTTTGTACAAGAGTAGAGAAAGTCATGCGAGTGTAACACATCAGATTTTTAAAAAAAAATTTCTACTGCTTACCTTATTGTCGGTAGAGGAAGTATTGTATTTCATCCAAAATTCGATAACGTGATTTCACCGGAAAAAGATCGCGTGTGTGTGAACAGCAAAAGTCAAACTGGTATTTATGTTCCGTAGCTTCCAAGCCTGTCACAAAGATTTTTCAAAAAGCGTACCGACTCCAAAGCATCCTTTACAAAGAACATTTTTCGAAATTTTTTATATTTTAAAAATGGCTATAAATATTTTGATTAAAATACCATATATTTAAGTATTTACATAAAAATTAAAATGTATGTATTGAATTTTCTGGGAAAAGACCGGTAAGTCATGTGTATTCTGAAGGACTTTTGTATAACTGGTAAACCGTAAGAAATACGCAAAATCCTGCTGCACAAAAAAACGTAGATCTCGTTAAAAAGCACTATATTTATGACGATGTTTTTTTTTATACTTGCAACCACAGGTATTATAAACTGTATTTAATCGTCCAACTGTTGATATTTACTGTTGCAGATGTGCAATATAGTCCAATTTGACAGCTGAATTTGATCATTTAAATCTTTTACTCCACGCACATAAATGGCCTTTTTTTCCCTAAAAATCTTGTGTTACACTCTCGTACTTTCACTATCCATTCTTCAACAAAACATTCTTACAAAATCTTATTCTTCTATCTCTTATTACGTATTTCCTTGTCGATACAGTGGGAATATGAGAATATGATGGGCTTAAGCGATGGTCAAATCTTGAATGAGCTGGTCGCCGTAATGGCTTTGATATTTCGTTCTCTTTGCATTGTCAGAGGGAAATAAACGAAAATTTATCATAAATTATGAGCTCTAATGATATATTTTAATTTTTTTAACCAGTTAGGCAAAAATTATTCGGAATGAAAAGAACTTAAGACGCTATCCCAGAAAATTCAAGATATTCACTTCGTTCATCATGTAAATATCTTAAACACATGGTATTTTAATAAAAATCGTTGAAGCCAGTTTTAAGGAAATTAAAATTTTTGACAAATATTCCATGTATAGGGTAGTCACATACACAGTACGCGGATATTTTTCTAAAAACGTCTTTTGGGGATCAGGGGGTCTCAAAACGTGTATTTCCGGTGAAGGCTCGCTATCGACTTCTTGGGTGGATTGTAAAAAGCGGCCTGACATTTGGCTGAGGCGGGAGGCCCTGAGTGGAGCTGATTGTCTCCGCGGGACAATGAGTGAAATCTATTTCTAGGCTCATGTGGAAAGAGGGAAGGGTGCGATCTAAAAGTAGGAAGGTTATTTCAGTTTGGTCACACTCGCTCCCTCCCTCCCCTACTCCGTCTGTCTAGCTACCATGGCCTCCGAAACTGAATGATTGCAAATGTGCACAAGCAAGGCCATAAAACTAGCCATTTTTGTTTCACGGCAAGTCTTAAGTCAGTGGTATTCAGATTTCATTCTGCGTATAGCTTAAAAAAAAAATCGGGCGTAAAAATCCTTTGCATGGCTTTCTTCGGAAAGAAACTAAAACGGTCCCATGTCTTAGATTTACGGCACGTAAAGGAACCTCATACCGGATAAAGAGGCCTCTGAGCAAAATTTCCGGCTTTTCACGCCAAATATAGAATGGGACGCTAAGAACCATAGTAGTTAGAGCGTCTATAAATAAAACTGAATTCAATTATTCTTAAGAAAATTTGTCTTTATATGTACCTACTTCATTTTCATCGAGATAATCTTTACAGAAATAGCTACATTACACCCTTTTATAGATACAAAGGTAACAGCGATAGTCAAATGTTTTAAGAACACGACGATACACTGGCCTTAAATTTCCCTACTGTTTGGATCACATCGCCAGAAACTAAATGTCTACAGGACTTAAAAAAATCTGATGTGTTACACTCACATGACTTTCTCTACTCTTGTATAAACTATTTTTACAAACGCTTATCCTCCATATGCTTCGTGTTAATCGAGTTATTAATCTTATTGCTAATTTTCTTGTAGGTGCAAGGGACTTTAAGCGACAGTCAAATATTTTACGAGCTGGGTGCTATGTGGCGCATTCCATTCTCTTTGCATGTCCAGGAGATAAAAAAAATGAATAATTCCCATTTGAGAAAAAGTATTGAAAAATTTAAGGGAATAACAAGCAATATCTCGAAAATGGTTCACTCAACAAGAAAAATGTACATAACATAAATTGTGTATTTTAATGCGATCTACATTTTTGTGTAGTAAAATTTTGTCTATCTCTTATGCTTTACCAGTTATGCAAAAGTCGTGCACAATGAAGAATACTTTTGGAGACATTCCCAGAAAATTCGAGATATACATTTCATTTGTCATGAAAATATCTTAAACATATATTTTAATCAAAATCGTTAGAGCCATTTTTGAGAAAATTAAAATTTTCGAAAAATGTTCCATGTAAAGGGTAATCTGGGATGGGGGATTTTCTTGAAAACCTTCGTGTCGCATCTCTGGAAGATACTGAACCTAAATACCAACTTTGGTGTTTATCCGACTGTACATTTCTGAGTTATGCTGTTCACAGAGAGACACACAGACACACACGGACATGTTTCCAAAAATGTTTTTTGTTGGCTTCAGGGGTCTCAAAACATATATTTCCGGGGAAAACTCTGTATCGAATTTTTGTGTGGAATACAGTACTTCCCCTACTTACTATACGTAGTAGAGAAAGTAAAAAGAATGACGAAAGTATTGGAACAATTCGAAGCATTTAATAACGAATATCTCAGAAATGGCTTATGCCCTCTCTGAAATATATTGTGTGTTTTAAAGAGTGAAATAGCGCTTTTAATATCCCCTCAAGGATAGCCAAATTTTTAAAGAGCGGGTCGCCAAGTGATGACCTTGAAATTCCACTCTTTGCTTACTACTAGAGAAAAATGAATGGCGACTTAGTACAAAGAAAAATGTAGTATTTCAAAATTCAAACCAATAGTTAAGCTCTTCAGTTTTTGTATATATCTATCATACGGTTTACTAATTATACAAAATTCATTAGGAATGAAGAGGACTTCACAGACTATTCGCAGAAAATTCAATTTATTATGCATTTTTGTTATGCAAATATCTTAAACATATGGTATTTAAATCGAAATCGTTGAGCCATTTTTGAGAAAATAAAAAGTAACGAAAAAATTCCATGTAAAGGTTAGTTAGGGGTGGGAAATTTTTTTTTAAAATCTTAAAGAGTTGCCTGTTTGGAAGAATAAACGCTGATTGCCAAGGTGCAGTAATGAAGCGCCTTTATTCAGTTTTAATTAGAACTTCTACGCATATTTAACAGGAACGCTTTAAACTGGATAAGCTGGCGTTTAAACTTCAAATGCTCGATTTACTAGCAGCGGACATTTAAAAATGGCAACTCCGACGGCGGCACTGTCTTTTTCACTGTTTCTGGCAATCGTATTGGATATATACAACTGTTTATCCGCTAACATTTAATAACAGTTACTTATCCATGTTATATCACCACGGTATTGGCATTCTTTACCGCACTAATTGCACAAAATAAGATGCCCATAGAGACGTAGGTTTGTGTCATTGTGATAAACGCTCGAAATGTACAAGCATAGCTTTCCCATGTACGATATTGTTCTCTGGACACCTTTGTAGAGACCACAGGGTATTTTTACGCTTTTTCATTTGCGAAAGAAAGCTAGTTTTCTCTAGGATTACACACTCTGTTACATTGCGCTTTTTACTGCATATTAAAGAAGGTTTTCTAAGTATACTGGTATCAATATTATTTAGCTTTAAATCTTTTAATTATAAACTGTTTAAATATAGTAACATAATTTCTAAAAAAAAAAAACACAAAAAAACTTAAATTTATAGGCACACTTTTCTCTAAAAATAAAGATCAGTACTCCAATTTTTACTTTCTCTACTACGTATAGTAAATAGGAGAAGTATTGCATTCCACCCAAAAATTCGATATCGAGATTATTGCTAATTTTCTTGTAGGTGCAAGGGGAATATTGTAGGCTTTAAGCGATAGTCAAATCTTTTAAGAGCTGGTTGCTATGTGGAGTATTCCATTCTCTTTGTATGTCTAGAACATAAAATAACGAATTCCATTTGAGAAAAAGTATACGTATTGTAAAATTCAAACAAATAACAAGGAGCCCTGCATTTTTGTGTAGAAAAATTTTGTCTGCCTCTTACGTTTTACCAGTTATGCAAAAGCCATTCAGAAAGAAGAGGACTTTTGGGGGACATTCCCAGAAAATTCAAGATATACCTACATTTTATTTGTCGTGAAAATATCCTAAATATAAGATGTTTTAATCAAAATCGTTAGACTATTTTTGAGAAACTCAAAATTTTCGAAAAACGTTCCGAGTAAAGGGTAGTCTGGGGTGGGGGGATTTTCTTGAAAATCTTCTTGTCGCATCTTTGAAGGATACGGAACCTAAAGTTTGGTATTTATTTTGGCAAGTTTGGTATTTATCCAACTTTTCGTTTTTGTGTTATGCTGTTCACAGACAGACACACGGATATTTTTCTATTTTTTTTTCAGAGGGCCTCAAAAATTGCATTTTAGGTGAAATCTCGGTATGATACGTAGTAGAGAAAATAAAAATGTGTCCAGTCGACTGCATTAATACTATTTGTATGCGTTTCTGAGCTGGGAAACTTCGGAATGCGTATCACCTAAGCCTAGCCTGCATATTATTTTGTTTGCTGGTTACGAAACTCGACTCGTGCTACAAATCTAGAAAACCTATTATTAAGGCGTAGTTCTTTTAGGGGGGAATTTTATTGCAAGTACATTTCTCAAAATATTAATAAAAGTGTATAACCTTCCGTAACTATCCGCAAGTTTACCAATTACAAGCTTGAAATAGGTTTACAAGGATTAGATTAGATTGGATTGCATTCTGCGAGTTCACTAGCAGGCTTAAAGGCTTCTGAACATTGAACATGTCAAGGAAATGTACAAAAATTACGTATAAATATAAGTATTACACAGAATACAGAGCATTTAAAATAAAATAAAGACATTATATACAAAATGAAACAATGCAGGTGTAATTTTGTGCAAAATCGAATACCTCTCACCGTTAAAAGCTAATATTTTATTTATAGAAAAGAATAATTATTTTAACTTTCACTAGGCTTGTACCTTTTGTTCGTCTCATTTTGTTCAATTTGATTTGTAATGCATAGCATTCACTGTCAGTTCTTAATATACATACATTTAAATAGCTTCATTAATTCTAGAGCAGGCATCAAATATAACGCAATTGTTATTAATATTTACTAATACTACTTACAGAGCTTGCGGCAGTATTATTAACACGTAAATGATTTTAGTCAAATTATGTAATATGTAAATTCAATAACAGCCCGCCTTGAAACAATGTGTATGTAATAATTTGTAAAATGTATGTAACAGTCATTGCATATACTTATATTATTGTATACATGTTCAATAATGTTATATGATTGTATTACGTAATTTATTAATGTAGGAGCTGTGAGAATAAGTTAAAAGTTTGTAACAATGAGGTAAGCTTGAGGCAATAATGAGTTTGAGAGTTTAAATGTTACTTGTGATTCTTGGAGTAACAATAATGTAATTTTAGTGACAGTTTATAAAATAGCTAATCAACAATCAGAAAAAGCTTTAGTTAAATGCAGGCATTCGATTCGAGTATAAATAGGCAATCAGAGACTTGAAATACAGAAATTTAGAAGTTTAGACGGTTGAAATCTATTCAGTTGCCTGCAGACAGTGCTCATAACTGGATGCGTTGCTTGTGCGTCCTCGAGAGTATTCGTGTGGGACGAAAATAGTATACGTGTTAAAAAGTGTAATTAATTAATAAAAAGAGTCCCTCAGCTCTCTATATCAGTGAAGTGTTATTTTAATCGTATCAAGTATTAATAAAAAGAAGTGAAGTAAAATTATAATCTGTGTAAGCGTACATTCTTGTCGCATCACGCCCTGCCAGGATATTCAGGTCTAAAATAATACTGACGCAGCCGAGGCAAACATAAATATTAAATATTTAAAGAAACAGTTTAATTACAAAGTTAATATTTTTTTACACTTGGGGCAAAGTACCGGAAACTATTTACTATACGTGCGGTTGCAACTACTACAAGTTTGGCTCCCCAACAGCTGAAATATAATAAAACTCCTTCAATACGACCTACTTCAAATTGACGTCCATACGTGGAGCTAAATTAATAAACAACTCCAACAAAACACCTTCTTCAAGCTATATATGTATTATCATCAGGATAATTTTTTATTCAGATAATTGTGTACAGAATATGCTTTTAAGCATAGGTACTTTTTAGCAGCAGTTTTAAAGACATTGAAATTGTCAACTTTTCCCTTAAGATCATTAGGGAGAGTATTAAATATTTTTAAAGGTGTATAATATACACCTTTCTGGAAGCAAGAAAGCTTTGCACTGGAATGATGGCTGTTACCCTTTTGTCTAGTGTTTATCTCATGAATTTTCATGTTTGTTATAAATGTGGTTGGATTGTATACAAAGAGTTTTAAGATTGAAAATATGTACACGCAAGGCAGGGTTCATATCTTCAGTCTTCTAAAAAAGATGTTTGCAAGTATGTCTGCTATGTGTGCTGGAAAAGATCCTTATAACCTTCTTTTGCACGAGGAATATTCGTTGAGGATGAGTCAAGGATCCAAATTCTCAACCAAGGTTTGAAAAAGGGTATTTCATCATAGGAAATTTCAATTAGCAGTAAAAGCTTTCACATAAAATGAAGCTCAACTGCGGCGGTTATTGAGATGTCTGGCGATTAATTAAGACTGTCCTGTCAGACACCGGAAGACGAAATGAAGCACGTGCTCGTACAATCCGCCACTGCACCGGAAGCACTCACTACAGGCAATGACTATAATGATGATGTGAGTCACACCCGCACCGTCCCTCATTGTCGTAGCCTTGGCTTCTTCACCTTGTTGCTACCATTTTCGCCGTCTACCAGCATAAAATTCAATTTCTGCTTTGCGACTTCTCACAAACACTGGTGTGCGTAAAGATAACGCGTAATCGTTATACGAGGGCGGATTGATAAGTCAGTGACTTTTTAAAGAAAATAACAATTTTTTACAAAAAATCAATTTTACTTCTGCTTTAATTCAATACACGTTGTCCAACGTTTCTCCAATTTTTTTTAACCCTTCCAAAAAAATATGATTTTTCGAAGTCTGCAAAATATGTGGTAGTTTCTGCCTCGATGTGTTCACTGGACGTGGATTTCTTCCAGACGAAGTAATTTTTCAGGTTTGCGAAGAGGAAGAAGTCGCTCGGAGCCAAATCTGGAGAATATGGTGGGTGAGGTAGCAGTTCGTAGCCGAATTCCACACAAATTTTGCGGTGTCAATGGCTGACTTGTTTGCGGGTGCTTTATCCTGGTGAAAGAGAACCTTTTTCTTCATCAAATGGGATTGTTTCTTTAACAACTCCTTGTGAAACTGATCTAGCATTGCGGCATAGTATGTGGATGTCTATCACCCCTTGTGAATCCCAAAAGAAGCTGCCATGACTTTTCCTGCCGACGGAATGGTTTTCGCTTTCTTTGGAGCAAGTTCGCCGAAGGAAATCCACTGCTTTGATTGTTGTTCGGTTTCAGGTTGATAGTAATGGATCAAAGTTTCATCAACCATGATATAATGCCGCAAGAACTCATTTGGGTTGCGCTGGAACATGTTCAAACATCCCTGTGAAATGGTCACACGATTCTGCTTGTTCTCAACTGAGCACCCATCTTGCTGACAACTTTCTCATACTCAAAAATTCGTGCAGAATGTTATACACCCGTTCATTCGAGATGTTTACGGTCTTGGCTATCTCACGGATATTCACTCGGCGGTCTTCCAACACAATATCTTGAACTTTATTCACCATTTCTTCTGTTGTGACCTCGAACGGCCACATCGAAATTCTGTGAACCATGCCATGTGATGGAGTAGAGTCCCCATAATACTTGTTCAGCTTTTCTTCAGTTTCCTTCACCCGCAAAAAGTAGTGTTTTATCAGAACACGAAATTCACATTTCTCCATTTTCTACGAAGCAACACACATCTGCTTATACGCTCTCAACAATGTTCTAAGAAATAAATACGAATTTCTGGGATTATACCCAGAATAGGTGTAAGAGTTTGGTGCAAACAAGAAATCTGCGATTAGAACGCTATCTCTCATTAAAGTCATGGACTTATGAATCCGCCCTCATATGAAATTCTGATAAGTTCACATAACTTTCGCTACCCTCTATCATTTATTAGTGGGTATGTAAACTATTCTTATTATTGATAAGGTCATTGACCTAATAGTGGTTGAAACTATGAAGCCCGGGACTTAAAGTATTTACAACATTGTAAGTCGCCATTGGAGTGTGTCATCTCAATAGAATTTGAGATCTGCTTGTGGTTTACCGGAAAATATGCGAATCAGTTGGAGAATTTTATGTGCCGGCATGTTGCCATGGTTAACTCAATAGTTAGAGTAACCGGGCGGAGACCGGAGAGATCCGTGGTTTAAATCCCGGCTATGGCATTGAAGTTTTCAGTCGTCTGATTCTACTTTTCCAACCTTGTCCAACACACCGCTTGTGTGGAATAACAATTAATCACATATTCTTACTAAATCATATTTTTCTGTCTACTTCATTATAATCGAGATAAACCTTTTTAGAAACAGCTGTATTATACATATCGTTAGGGTACAAAGGCAATAGCGATAGTCAAATCTTTTAGGAACTGGACGTTATAAAATTCCATACCCTTTCCATGCAGTCGCGAGAAACAACTGAAAATTTAACTGAAAAAGGTAAATGATGAAGTATTGAAGAAATCGAAGCATTAATAACGATCTCAGAAATGGCTGATGCCACAAAAAAAGTTAACTTGAAACGAACTGTCCTTTTTACTTTCTCTACTACGTATAGTAAGTAGGGGAAGTATTGTATTCCACCCAAAAATTCGATACCGAGATTTCACCGGAAATACATGTTTTGAGACCTCCTGAATCCAGAAAAAGCATTTTTGGAAACATGTGTGTGTGTGTGTGTGTGTGTGTGTGTGAGTGTGTGTGAACAGCATAACTTAAAAACGAACAGTCGGATAAACACCAAACTTGGTATCTAGGTTCAGTATCTTCCAGAGATGCGACACGAAGGTTTTCAAGAAAATCCCCCCACCCCAGACTACCCTTTACATGGAACATTTTTCGAAAATTTTAATTTTCTCAAAAATGGCTCTAACGATTTTGATGAAAATATCATATGTTTAAGATAATGTCATGAGAAATGAAATGTATATCTCGAATTTTCTGGGAATGTCTCCAAAAGTATTCTTCACTGTGAACGACTTTTGCATAACTGGTAAACCGTAAGAGATAGACAGAATTTTACTACACAAAGAATGTAGATCGCGTTAAAATACACAACTTATGTCATATATATTTCTTTTGTTGAGTGAACCGTTTGCGAGATATTGCTTGTTATTCCCTTAAATTTTCCAATGCTTATACTTTTTCTCAAATTCGTTATTCATATTTTTTGTCCTGGACATGCAAAGAGAATGGAATGCGCCACATAGCAACCAGCGTTAAAATATTTGACTATCGCTTAAAAGCTACCATATTTTCCTTGCATCTACAAGAAAATTACCAATAAGATTGACATCTCGATATCTCGATTAACATGAAGCATATGGAGAATAAGCGTTTGTAAAATTAGATTGTACAAGAGTAGAGAAAGTGATGTGAGTGTAACACATCAGTTTTTTTTTCTAGATTCAACGGGTCTCAAAATTGTATTACCGGTGAAACCTCGGTATTGAATTTTTAGGTGGACTGTAATACCTTCTCTAGCTACTGTGTAAGTGGTAGAAAAAATGAACTTGAGTTTTATTTATGGACGCTGTTTAACTACTATGGTTCTTAGCGGCCCATTCTATATTGGGCGTGAAAGACCGGTAATTTTGCTCAGAGCTTCTTTTACGTGCCGTAAATCTACGACCACCGGCTTCACTTCTCTTCCGAAGGAAGCCATGCTAAGGATTTTTACGCCCTCGCCGAGTTTGAACCCACGACCACGGGAACTAGAGGCGTGGTAGAGAAAGTAATAAGAGTTATAAGCTGAGTTTTTTTTATTTTGAAGTAGGAGTAATTGCGGAACTTGGCTGAAAGAGTGTAGCAATCTACGAGCAAAGTAAAATAACTTTTAACATGTTATATGCTATTTCTCTATACGACGTACATAGGAGAGAAGGTTTTGTATTCCACCCAAAAATTCATTACCGGGATATCACCGGAAATACATGTTTTGAGGCCCTTGAATAAAACTTTTAGAAAAAAGTCTTTGTGTGTGTGTCTGTCTGTCTGTGAGCAGTATAACTCAAACAGAAAGTCGGATAAATACCAGACGTGGTATTTAACTGCAATATCTTCCTGCGCCGCGGCTGGAGCGCGGCCGATAGGACCGATGCCCACTCAGCATCGTGAGGAAAGTGAGGAGCTGCGATAGGCAGCGGTCCTGGCCTCGTGAGCCAACTTTCCGCCCATCTCTGCGCACTTGGACTGGCAGTCGGGTTGGCAGGTCCAGGCCCTTTGCGGGCTGTAGCGACATAGGATTTACAACTCCAAAGATGCAACAGAAGATTGGCTATAACGATTTTGATTAAAAATACCATATTAAGGATATTTACATGACAAATAAAATGTATATCTTTAATTTTCTGGCAATAGCCTGTGAAGTCTTCATCCGGAAGGAATTTTGTATAATATTGTATAACTGGTAAACGTTAAGCGATAGACGAAAACGTACTACATAAAAAATGTTTCTCTCTTTAAAACATACAATTTATTTCAAATAACCGTTTTGTGGCATCAACCATTTCCAAGATATCCGTTTTTAATGGTTCGATTGTTGAGTAGATATTTAGTCATTCTTTAAAGTCCTGTCGATCTTCATTTGTTTCACGGGATGTTGTAGAAACAGTATGAAATTTTGATGAAAGTTTTTATTTTCCTATATTCTTCATTTTCATAGAGATAAACCTTAACGGAAATAGCTATATTACACATTTCGTTATAGATACAAAGAGAACCGCGATAGTCAAATGTTAAAGAACTGGGCGCTATATGCTGGCTTTAAAATTCCACTCTTTCTATGACATAGCGAGGAACAACTGAAAATCGACAAGACTTTAATAAGAATGGCGGATATCTCAGAGTTTGCCTGTGCCACAAAAAATTTATTTGAAATAACTTGTGTGTTTTAAAGAACTATATTTTTGACTAGTGAGTTTTCGATTATGCTTTAACGTTTTACCAGTTATACAAATTACACAAAATTTCTTTGCAGGAAGTATAAGATATACATTTTATTTGTAATGTAAATATATTTAATACAGGGTATTTTAATCAAAATTGTTGGAGCTATTTTTTTAGAAAATTAAAATGTTCGAAAAGCTTCCGTTTAAACGTTAGTTTGGGCTGGGGTGGATTCTTTTGAAAATGATCTTGTCGCGTCTTTGGAAAGTACTGAACGCAAATACCAAGTTTGATATTTATCCTGCTTTTCGTTTTTGAACGCACACACACAGACGGACAGACCTTTTACTGATTTTTTTCTTTTTGCCTTCAGAGGGCCTTAAAACATGTACCTATTTCCGGTGAAATATCGATATCGAATTTTTGGGTTGAATGCAATAACTACCTTCTCTACCTACTATGTACGTGATACAGTAATAAGGCTTTTTAAGAACAGTTTGTGTACCTACCCACTAATAAACGATAAGAGGGTAGAGAAAGTAATGTAAATATAACAGATTTTTGCATTTCGCATCTCCTTTCCCTAGTTAAGTTCGTGGTAAACTGGAGAAGCATCCTGAGTATAACACTGCACGGTGCATAGCCGCTCGTTCCATCCTGCTGTCACAGAAAGCTTATAAGAGCCATATCAACATGCAGCATATCGGCAAACGTAAGCAAGGCAAATAAGAGAGAAAATGGGGAGGAGTGTTGACATGCCTTCTATACTTGCTTCCTTAAAAGACTATCTCGTGTCTGATCCGTTGTTTTGATCTGAAGTTGATCACAAAATCCAAGGCAGGTTGCTGTACATACGATAATTTCATTTGTGTGCGTAATTGCTGGAATAGATCGTTCACTCACCTGTTGAATCTCAGACACTGAGCTTTGCGGGGCAGCGAAGTACAGGCTGTGCTGAAAATCAGTACCCCGGCATAGCGGCACCGCACGCTGTTAAATTGCCCTTGGGAGACGTGCCATGCTTTAGAGTGTCCGCCCTATGAACATCCTCACTCATTTAATGGCGTATTCCTTCTTCAACGAGTTACACTCTTCTTTGTAGAACTTACAAGGCGATGCCTTGAGTCAGTAGCCTGTCGAAGAGCAAGCAAACTCTGGTTCATAGCATATCCAGGATGGGTGATCAGCCCAGTGTCTTGTATGGCAGTGAAGAAGAAGGAAATGAAATGTAGTAATGAAATAGATGATAGGAAAATTCACATATCAAATAATCTAACCCAACATTTGCCTAGCTACCGAGGAAAACTACGAAAAAACCTTCGGTCAGGTCGCCCCCGGGGGTTTGCACCCGGGACCTCCCGAATGCGTGTAGTGGCGCCACATCTTTCGATATAACGTATTCCTAATAAAAA
Organism: Deroplatys truncata; assembly: GCA_030765065.1. NCBI lineage: Eukaryota > Metazoa > Arthropoda > Insecta > Mantodea > Mantidae > Deroplatys > Deroplatys truncata. The sequence goes on along the minus strand of CM060989.1, from coordinate 63,125,726 downwards.
AAACAGATTACATTCACATGACTTTCTCTACCCATCGTTAATTTTTATACAACTTCTATACTTATTGCTACGAAAGCATATTACCAAAAAATTGATAACGATTTTTCAGCGGAAATACACGTTTTGAGGCCCCCTGACCTAAAAAAAAAATTAGGAGGTAAAAAAAGGCCGAATAAATATCAAACTTGGTCTTTAAAACCAGTATCTTTCAAGGATACATTTTTCAAATTACCCTTTACATGGAAGACATTTAGAATTTGCTTATTTTCTGGGAATAGTCTGTGAAGTGCTCTTTATTTGGAAGAACTTTCATATAATCTTGTATTAACTGGTAAACTTCAGCTATAGACGAAAGAGTGCTAAACAAAAAAATTCTGATCTCTATAAGATACACAATTTATTCCAAATATTTTTTTTTGTGGCTTAAGCCATTTCCGAGATATCGTTATTCATGGTTCACATTGTTCGACGCTTTCGCTGTTCCCTTTGTATCTATAACGAAATGTGTAATGTAGCTATTTCTGCAGGTGTTATCGCGATTAAAATGTGCATAGGAAAAAAAGCATTCGCAAGAATAATTCAAGGTTAGAGATAGTATGTGAATGTAACACATCAGATGCTTTTCTATCTACTTAATTTAATGGATATAAATCTTTGCAGAGACGGTTACTTTAGGATACATCTCGTTGTAGATACTTACAGGTGGGAAAGAGGAAATAGAATTGATAGATGTTTAAAAACCGGGCTGCTATGTTGGCCTAAAATTCAGAGCTATTCCTTCCAGGCAGGTGCTGCCATCTGCTGACTGAGCTACTGGGCCAGTCCAAACAAATAGTGTTCTAGCGTACCTATCTTTCAGTGCAAACTTGTGATAGGACGATACCAGTATTTCTCGATACCAATACTGATTTTTGAACACCGATATTCGATACTCAATAATTTATGAAACAATGCAAAGACGATGCTTGTTAAGTGAATTATATACGTGTGTAACTAGTTTTGTATTGTATCTAATTCTGAAATTGTTCCTTGACATTCTCCAGTTGACTAATTTTTACTTTCTCTGCTACGTATAGTAAGTAGGGAAGTATTGTATTCCACCCAAAAATTCGATACCGAGATTTCACCGGAAATACATATTTTGAGACCCCCTGAATCCAAATAGTGGTGACCCCGCTCCACTGTGTCAGCAGTGTGATGCGCCCTTAACGGTGCGTCACATTTTAAGTGTCAAATGCGCGTTCGACGTAGAAAGTCTCTTACGTTTTATAAGTGACATTGGTTTTAATCGGCGCATTTGATGCGCTGAGCGTCTTTTAGCTCTGAGATGTTATATTGTCAGTTTTAATGGGGCTCTTCTCCCCGACGGACATAAGGCGCTCATGTCCCTTGCGTTCTACAGTTCTTGACACGTTGTTTTATTCTCTTATTGACCATGATTTTAGTGTGTAGATTTTAGTATTTGGTCTGTTGTGTTTTTGACCAAGCGGGTTGTGTGTGTTTTTTTTAGTTTTTTGACTTTTAAATTTTATATTTTATACATAGTAAGGGCGCTAATAACCTTAGCAGTTGAGCGCCCTTAAACCCCATCTCATCATCATCACCTGAATCCAAAAAAAGCATTTTTAGAAACATGTGCGTGCGTGTGCGTGTGCAAAATTGCCCATTTTCATACTGCGTGCCTTTTTGTTTCTTTTATAAGAACGAACGTCTATTAAAATTTATGCGTATCGTAATTTTATTATTTTGGTTACGGGGGTTATTTATGAATATCATTAGTTAATGTGATCACTTCAGTATTGCAATTAATATTTCGCGCTGAGCCATTGAGCCATATTTGACAACATACCTGAGGAAGTTTGTAATACCGACATTTCCTTCCTAACGTCAGCAGTTGCATTGTTTTGCGTAATGTGCTACTCGGCACATTAAAGCATGCGGTAAATGGTCACCTACAAGAAACAAACAAAAAAAAGCCTATTGATTTACGACTAGAAAATCCATTACTTTAGCATTAGCTCATCGCTTTGTTCATTAATAATGGCTTTGTTTTCTACTTTCCACGTGGGCTATAACACAGTACTGACATAAAAAAGACTACTTATTTCATTGCAATTGCAGCAATAGCTTGTTTAACAATGATTACAAACAAGCTTGGGAATGTCAAATGTATTCAAGAGAGAAAGTACTTAAACTGATATGGGGTTTCCCATAAAAATTACACAAACATTTAGAGAAATAATGTGTAGAGTTTACACTGCATTAAGAGAATAGGAATTTAGTAAATGTAATATGGTGTATTGTATTTGATATTTCTATTGAAGCTCATCCCTTTGCTTCAAATGTTTATGCTCTTATATCAGGTTGCATAGATTTTGATTATGTTTAATGTTACCTGATTTGTTGACTAGTTCTATAATCTCCCAGCTCGTTCTGCGGTGTCTGGTCCGCCAGTTGCTTCAGTGTTATAGCTATGAGTTCTTTGTCTCAAGGTTTGCGTGAGTGTAGTGTGAAAGGATAACACCGGTTTAGTTAGCTGATAAGCCTCAATGTTGACTCAAATATTATGTTTGAAGAGTCGCCGCGTCAATTGCTATAAGTCGCAGAAATTATACGAGAAAGGATCCTTCACAATAGCCTCCAAATCTCACTAAACTCAAGCACGACTATGGGCACTACACAACGAAAGAATACACGAGTAATTCACAAGAGATTAAGTCACCAGAGAGAATCTGTTTTAGAATGCACGCTCTTAACTTGAGCTATCCCTATCATCGTTCCTACTTACACAGCCCACTCCTAAAACTTCACGTATGCGTATCTGAAACCGTTACTATGCGGCACCTAACTCGAATCTAAGAATTTCATTCCCCTTTCTAATTTACAGAATTCCTGTTTACGTGGCTTTGCAAGCGTACTGAACTCAGCCTTGACTGCATTCTAGGATAATTTACGCTAATGCATTCGCTACTCGGTTGTTGCTGAGACTTCAATTCTTATTACATTATACAGGGTGATTTATGAAGAACTGACAATTATTTCTTTAATTGTTTCAAAACGAGTTATGCTAGCGAAACTTACTATACCTCAAATGCAGAGGAATTTTGGGAGATTATTCACCTCTATAGCAAATGTTGAAAATGTCCTCCATCCTGCATAAGGCACAACTCAACACGTCGTTCCATGTTACTGGCACTCGATGGAGGACTCTGTTGTCAATAGCTTGAATCTCCTGTGCAATGTTGTGCTTCAGATCGTCCATTGTCTGGGGACGTGTGTCGTAAACCCTGTCTTTAAGTAACCCCATAGAAGGAAGTCCAAAGATGTCAAATCCGGAGATCTCGGTGGCCACAAATTCATGGAAATTATCCGGCCGTCAAAGAAACTTGCAATTAGTGCCATGGATTCATTGATGTATGGCATGTAGCACTATCTTGCTGAAAATATCCTTGACTCAGCTCTACATAGTCTAGTTGCTCAGCAAACTCCATGAAAATCCGTCGGTACTCTGCAGTGTTCACATTGTTTTAAAAAAAAATTGGCTCCACTATTCTCTGTGCGGATATTGCGCACCAAACTCAGATTTTAACCGGGTGTATATGCGAGTTCACATAGCCGGATAAATGGGACCATGCTTCATCTGTGAACCATGTGATGGACAATACGGCTGAAACAAACGACAATAATTCAGTCGTCTATCCTTATCTGGTTCCTGTAACTGATGGACAACCGTAATCCTGTACGGCTTTAGGCCTGCACTTTTCACAGCTCTCTGATACATTGAGTAGCTATACCCTGTCTGCTGCGACAACGTCTTAATGAATTTTTGGGTGACTGATTCAGTCGAGCTCTTACGCCAACAACCGTGGGAATCCTAGATGAAGGAGTTTTACCTTTTTCACTCACCAGAGATCCAAATAGTATACCAGTCCCAGTATTGTGTTTCTTTGGGGAGGATTCCGAACACCAAATTCTCTCTGGCATGGCCTTTGAGTAGCTGTAATTGAATTCGTAATCCAGTGTTGCTGTACAAGGAAGAGTGGTTCATATAATGTGTACTCTAATTTCACGTTGACTAGAACAAAACCTCAAAAACAGTTGCCGACAATAAAGCTAACAATTGCAAATAAAACAGTATCAGTTCTGCATAAATCACCCTGTATATTGATTAAATATACATAAATTATTTATTGCAGTTATTTCTGTATCTTATTATCATTTCTTTATTTAATTTATATCTTCCTGTTAATAATATACGGTTCTGGCATGTCAAAATGTGCCTACTGCAATGCTTATCGTACTGATATGACCTATATTAGTGCCTATTTGCCTGCCTATTTTAAGTTTTTCTTAGCGCCGAGCTCTACGTATTTGTCTGATTCCCCTATGTATTGAAGCAGTGGAGGTTGAATGCTGGTAATATGGGCTAGGAACCAATTGGGGGTCAAGAGGCTGTTTGTCAACACTTGAACACTGTGGAGCATTAATGCGTCCATTAGAGGAGGCGCAGGTGTTTCAGAACAGGTGTCTTAGCACGTGCAGCTGCTTCTTTTATTGCGCTCTACGTCGGTATGGCAGTGGAAAACTTCCGTACACAATGTAGGTAGCGTGTAGCTTATCTTTGACACGGAATAACTGTAGACGCACTTCTGAAGATGAAATTGTTGCTTCATTACTTTCTCTACCACGTACATAGTAGGTAGAGGGGGTATTGCATTTCACCCAAAAATTAGATACCAGTTTTCGCCGGAAATACATGTTTTGAAGTCCCTGAATCCTCCGAAAAAGCGTTTTTTAGCGTAACTCGGAAACGAAAAGTCGGATAAACGCCAAACTTGGTATTTACGTTCAGCATCTTCCAAAGAAGCGACACGAAGATTTTAAAGATAATCCCCTCTGACTAAACCACCCTTTACATGGAATATTTTTCAAAATATCACGTATTAAAGATATTTACATGACAAATAAAATGTATATCTTGAATATTTTGTGAATTTCCTGTAACTTCTCTTCATTCAGAAGGGGTTTTGAATAATTTTCTCCTTAAGACACATTTTATTTCAAATAACTGTTTTTGTGGCATTAGCCATTTCCGAGATATCCTTATTAATAATTCGAATTGTTCAAGGCCTTGTCATTCTTTTAAAATCCTGTCGATTTCCAGAAGTTTTTCGCAATGTCATGGAAATAGTATGGAATTTTAAGGCCAGCGTATAGCGTCCAATTCTTAAACATTTGACTATCGCTGTTTCCTTTGTATCTGTAACGAAATGTGCAATGTAGCTGTTTCTGGAAAGGTTTGTGAATTAAAATGAAATATATAGGAAAATAAACTTTCGTAGGAATAATTTGTATGCCCACTAATAAACGTTAGATGTAGAGAAAGTCTTGTAAATGTAATTACATCTGATTTTTATCTACATGTTAATCGAGATAAACGTTTGGATAATTATACAGGTACGAACTAGATGGAGGAAACAGAAGCTGTATTCGGAGAAACAATTGAATAGCGACAGAACTTGAAAAATATGGCAAAGAATTGAGAAATTCAACTCCATCTCGGAAATGGCTGATGCCACAAAAAATATATTGGAAAAGAATTGTGTGTTTTAAGGAGATCTACCTTGTTTTGCACTTTTAAGGTTTGCCCTTATAACATACCTACAAAATTCCTTTCGAATGAAGGACTTCACAAGCTATTCCCAGAAAATTTAAGATACACATTTTATTTGTCAGTAAATATCTTAAATATATTGTATTTTAGTCAAAATTGTTCGCCATTTTTGAGAAACTAAAAAATATCCAAACATTATCCATGTAAATGATAGTTTGTGGTGTGGGGACTCCCTCAAAAATCTTCGTGTTGTATTTACTTTACCTTTATCTAAAACCGCTTTTGGATTCGGGGGGCTCAAAACATGCATTTTGGTGAATCTAGATATAGAATTTTTTAGTGGAATAAGTACCTTTTCTCTTACCAGGTGCATGGTAGAGAAATTAATAAGCTTGTGTAAGAAATATTTGTTGACGCATAAAAATTAAAATAGTGGGCAGAGAAGTTAATGCAATTGTAACATCAGTATTTTTTAAGTTACACAAATGGTAAAAAAGTGCTTTGTACCTAACACAATATAAGTATTTCATATTTTTATAAGCATTTCGACTTAACATTAGAACGCTCAGAGGGTTCAAAATGACCCTTTTTACTTTCTCTACTACGTATAGTAAGTAGGGAAAGATTGTATTCCACCCAAAAATTCGATACCGAGATTCACCGGAAATACATGTTTTGAGATCCTGAATCCAAAAAAAAGCATTTTTGGAAACATGTCTGTCTGTGTGTCTGTGAACAGCATAACTCAGAAACGAACAGTCGGATAAACACCAAACTTGGTATATAGGTTCAGTATCTTCCAGAAATGCAACACGAAAGTTTTCAAGAAAATCCCCCTACCCCAAATTACCTTTTATATGGAACATTTTTCGAAATTTTTAATTTTCTCAAAAATGGCTAACGATTTTGATTAAAATATCATATGTTTAAGATATTTTGATGACAAATGAAATGCATATCTCGAATTTTCTGGGAATGTCTCCAAAAGCATTCTTAATTCTGAACGACTTTTGCATAACTGGTAAACCATAAGAGAGAGACAAAATTTTACTACACAAAAAATGTAGATCGCGTTAAAATACACAATTTATCTCACACACATTTTTGTTGTTGAGTGAACCATTTTCGAGATATTGCTTGTTATTTCCTTAAATTTTCCAATACTTATACTTCTCAAATTCGATATTCATATTTTGTTTGTCCTGGACATGCAAAGAGAATGAAATACTCCGCATAGCAACCAGCTCTTAAAATATTTGACTATCGCTTAAAGCCTACCAATTCCCCCTGCACCTACAAGAAAATTAGCAGTATGATTAACATCTGGGTTAACATGAAGCATATGGAGAATAAGCGTTTGTGAAAATAGTTTGTACAAGAGTAGAGAAAGTCATGTGAGTATAACATCAGATTTTTTGTTTTTAAGTGATAGTTATGTTTCGCAAAATGATAGGAGTTCTATTCATTTGAAATGTATTTTCATTATACTGAAAAATAGCGCATTTTACACAACAGATTGATTTTTGCAGGTTTTAACTTCAACACGCAGAGTGTTCGTATTGTTTGATATGCCTTACGTTTATTTCTGCGCTCCCATACTGCAGTAATTTACTTTATGATGCAATAATTAACTTGGTATAAATGGAAAACAATGGACTCAATACGATTTACCTTTGTTATTCCCTTGTAAAAATAAGTTTATTTATGCACTTCCTTATTGAAGCCATTTTATTTTATGATGTAATTGACATCTACTCATTTTATTGTGAAATGAACTAACAACAATGCTCACTATACGACGTGCTTTTGTTTGTCATTTCCTGGCAAGAATCAGTGTTATAAAGGTGATATTGAGGTGAATGTACCTGAAACGATATTTACGTGATAAGAGTTCTGTAGAATAATTCATGTTGTAGTGAACTTTTGTATCGCAGACAACCAGAGAAAATGAATAATCCGTGGGCCGACCAATCTTTCTGGGTTTTTTTCGTGGTTTTCCTCAGTCGCCAAGGTAAATACCGGATTGGATATTTAATACCACGACCCACCTTAAGTCTAAAACAATAGTAAAATGAGAAATAAGTTGTAATAGCGAATGCTACGCCATCTATTTACAGACAATAACACCATCTGCACGGCACGAAGCAGAAGATCCGGCTGCCATACGCTAGGGGTCTCTGGGGGCACGTGACGAAGCAAGATGGCATTTCCAGGGATGAGACCTAGAAGGCTAGCCGACTTTCTGTGGGGGGCGGCGGTTGGGCTGGACGGCATGCCATCTGCATGGTATGAAGCAGGTGATTACAGGTATGACACCTGAAGGCTAACTGTCCGCCTTTCTGTGTGAGGGCTGCGGTTAGACTGGGCGGCACCCTAATGCCATCTGCAGAGCATGAAGCAGGTGGTTACAGGGATGAGACTTGGAAGGCTAACTGTCCGCCTTTCTGTGTGAGGGCGGCGGTTAGACTGGGCGGCACCCTAATGCCATCTGCAGGGCATGAAGCAGGTGGTTACAGGGATGAGACTTGGAAGGCTAACTGTCCGCCTTTCTGTGTGAGGGCTGCGGTTAGACTGGACGGCACTCTAACGCCATCTGCACGGCATGAAGCAGGTGGTTACAGGGATGAGACTTAGAAGGCTAAATCTCCGCCTTTCTGTATGAGGGCGGCGGTTAGACTGGACGGCACCCTAATGCCATCTGCAGGGCATGAAGCAGGTGGTTACAGGGATGAGACTTAGAAGGCTAAATCTCCGCCTTTCTGTGTGAGGGCTGCGGTTAGACTGGACGGCACTCTAACGCCATCTGCACGGCATGAAGCAGGGGTTACAGGGATGAGACCTAGAGGGCTAACTGTCCGCCTTTCTGTATGAGGGCGGCGGTTAGACTGGACGGCACCCTAATGCCATCTGCACGGCATGAAGCGGGGTTACAGGGATGAGACTTAGAAGGCTAAATCTCCGCTTTTCTGTATGAGGGCGGCGGTTAGACTGGACGGCACCCTAATGCCATCTGAACGGCATGAAGCGGGGTTACAGGGATGAGACTTAGAAGGCTAAATCTCCGCCTTTCTGTATGAGGACGGCGGTTAGACTGGACGGCACCCTAATGCCATCTGCACGGCATGAAGCAGGGGTTACAGGGATGAGACCTAGAGGGCTAACTGTCCGCCTTTCTGTATGAGGGCGGCGGTTAGACTGGACGGCACCCTAATGCCATCTGCACGGCATGAAGCAGGGGTTACAGGGATGAGACCTAGAGGGCTAACTGTCCGCCTTTCTGTATGAGGGCGGCGGTTAGACGGGACGGCACCCTAATGCCATCTGCACGGCATGAAGCGGGGTTACAGGGATGAGACTTAGAAGGCTAAATCTCCGCCTTTCTGTATGAGGGCGGCGGTTAGACTGGACGGCACCCTAATGCCATCTGCACGGCATGAAGCAGGGGTTACAGGGAAGAGACCTAGAGGGCTAACTGTCCGCCTTTCTGTATGAGGGCGGCGGTTAGACTGGACGGCACTCTAACGCCATCTGCACGGCATGAAGCAGGGGTTACAGGGATGAGACCTAGAGGGCTAAATGTCCGCCTTTCTGTACGAGGGCGGCGGTTAGACTGGACGGCACCCTAATGCCATCTGCACTTCATGAAGCGGGGTTACAGGGATGAGACTTAGAAGGCTAAATCTCCGCCTTTCTGTATGAGGGCGGCGGTTAGACTGGACGGCACCCTAATGCCATCTGCAGGGCATGAAGCAGGTGGTTACAGGGATGAGACTTAGAAGGCTAAATCTCCGCCTTTCTGTGTGAGGGCTGCGGTTAGACTGGACGGCACTCTAACGCCATCTGCACGGCATGAAGCAGGGGTTACAGGGATGAGACCTAGAGGGCTAACTGTCCGCCTTTCTGTATGAGGGCGGCGGTTAGACTGGACGGCACCCTAATGCCATCTGCACGGCATGAAGCGGGGTTACAGGGATGAGACTTAGAAGGCTAAATCTCCGCTTTTCTGTATGAGGGCGGCGGTTAGACTGGACGGCACCCTAATGCCATCTGAACGGCATGAAGCGGGGTTACAGGGATGAGACTTAGAAGGCTAAATCTCCGCCTTTCTGTATGAGGACGGCGGTTAGACTGGACGGCACCCTAATGCCATCTGCACGGCATGAAGCAGGGGTTACAGGGATGAGACCTAGAGGGCTAACTGTCCGCCTTTCTGTATGAGGGCGGCGGTTAGACTGGACGGCACCCTAATGCCATCTGCACGGCATGAAGCAGGGGTTACAGGGATGAGACCTAGAGGGCTAACTGTCCGCCTTTCTGTATGAGGGCGGCGGTTAGACTGGACGGCACCCTAATGCCATCTGCACGGCATGATGCGGGGTTACAGGGATGAGACTTAGAAGGCTAAATCTCCGCCTTTCTGTATGAGGGCGGCGGTTAGACTGGACGGCACCCTAATGCCATCTGCACGGCATGAAGCAGGGGTTACAGGGAAGAGACCTAGAGGGCTAACTGTCCGCCTTTCTGTATGAGGGCGGCGGTTAGACTGGACGGCACTCTAACGCCATCTGCACGGCATGAAGCAGGGGTTACAGGGATGAGACCTAGAGGGCTAAATGTCCGCCTTTCTGTACGAGGGCGGCGGTTAGACTGGACGGCACCCTAATGCCATCTGCACTTCATGAAGCGGGGTTACAGGGATGAGACTTAGAAGGCTAAATCTCCGCCTTTCTGTATGAGGGCGGCGGTTAGACTGGACGGCACCCTAATGCCATCTGCAGGGCATGAAGCAGGTGGTTACAGGGATGAGACTTAGAAGGCTAAATCTCCGCCTTTCTGTATGAGGGCGGCGGTTAGACTGGACGGCACTGTAACGCCATCTGTACGGCATGAAACAGGGGTTACAGGGATGAGACCTAGAGGGCTAACTGTCCGCTTTTCTGTATGAGGGCGGCGGTTAGACTGGGCGGCACCCTAATGCCATCTGCACGGCATGAAGCAGGGGTTACAGGGATGAGACTTAGAAGGCTAACTGTCCGCCTTTCTGTGTGAGGGCGGCGGTTAGACTGGGCGGCACCCTAATGCCATCTGCACGGCATGAAGCAGGGGTTACAGGGATGAGACCTAGAGGGCTAACTGTCCGCCTTTCTGTATGAGGGCGGCGGTTAGACTGGGCGGCACCCTAATGCCTTCTGCACGGCATGAAGCAGGGGTTACAGGGATGAGACCTAGAGGGCTAACTGTCCGCCTTTCTGTATGAGGGCGGCGGTTAGACTGGACTGCACTCTAACGCCATCTGCACGGCATGAAGCAGGGGTTACAGGGATGAGACCTAGAGGGCTAACTGTCCGCCTTTCTGTATGAGGGCGGCGGTTAGACTGGACGGCATTCTAACGCCATCTGCACGGCATGAAGCAGGGGTTACAGGGAGAGACATAGAAGGCTAACTGTCCGCCTTTCTGTGTGAGGGCTGCGGTTAGACTGGACGGCACTCTAACGCCATCTGCACGGCATGAAGCAGGGGTTACAGGGACGAGACCTAGAAGGCTAACTGTCCACCTTTCTGTGTGAGGGCGGCGGTTAGACTGGACTGCACTCTAACGCCATCTGCACGGCATGAAGCAGGGGTTACAGGGACGAGACCTAGAAGGCTAACTGTCCACCTTTCTGTGTGAGGGCGGCGGTTAGACTGGGCGGCACCCTAACGCCATCTGCACGGCATGAAGCAGGTGGGTGCAGGGATGAGACCTAGAAGGCTAACTGTCCGCCTTTCTGTATGAGGGCGGCGGTTAGACTGGACGGCACTCTAACGCCATCTGCACGGCATGAAGCAGGTGGGTGCAGGGATGAGACCTAGAAGGCTAACTGTTTGTCTTTATATGGGGGCGGCGGTTGGACTGAACGGCACCCTAATGCCATCTGCACGGCACGAATCAGAAGATTCGGTAGCTTTGCGCTAGGGTGTCTGTGACACGTGACAGAGCATGTGGTTACAGGGATGGGACCTAGAAGGCTAACTGTCCATCACATATCGTTCTAAGAGTTATCCACCAACAGATCCGTCGCGATATGACCAAGCAGTTAAAGCGACATAAAATAAAATGGAGGAAAAGAAAGTTGAATCATCTAAAAGTAATGATACTGATTCTCAACAACTTGCAGAGGAACTACGCTCGATGTGAAGAGTCGCTCACTTCGCAGGACCACAGATGATTATGAAATGAAGGCGAAAAAGTACAGAAACATCGTAAATGTCAAGTTCTTAAATTCTGCAAATCTAATAAAACTACTACCAAGTACACTGTTTGTAAGATCCTTTGTGGAAAATGCTTAAAGAAAACTGAATACAAATGTGGAAATTGGTAAAAGTATGAACTAGCTAAAATTGCTGTAAACACGAATAATTCAATTTTTTTATTCATTTAAAACTAAGTAAACCCCTCATTTGTTTACTCTTGTATGGGTTTTACGGTTTCAGAGAAGTTTATTTTTTAATAATTGCTGTATTTGTGTTTTGTTGAATATTTATTCACCCTTCTGTATCGTAACTGTCATATAAAACATGTAAAATCATTAAAATATCAGGTTATTCTAAAATAAGTTCCAATTTTGAAACAACGGCATCTTCTTTACATATTAGCAGTTGGGTTTCATATTGTATCACTACTGTTTAGAAGGGTTTTTTTTTTGTGTTACTATGATAACTGTGTCATGTTTGTATAAACACAAAAATACAGATGGCAGTTAAGTGGAGGTCTATCAATTTACTAATATATTCAAGTAAGTAAAAAACAGATTACGATTTGTATCGAAAAGTAACGCACAATAATTTTTTTTCTGCGTTGGTATTGCAGCTGGAATGTTGCAATTTCAGATAGATATAGTTTGAAGTTTTCACTACAGAGGGTATTTTTTGTTTCATGTGCAGCTCTAGCGAGAGAAGCGTGAACTACGCAACAAAGATGGCAAGCATGTTACTGTCGTCCACGTGTGAAAAGCAGAGAGGTGTGGTTCGATATTTGTGGACTAAAGGGCATAAACCGAGTGATACTCAGTGGCGTTTATGGGGATGACTGTATGGACCGTAGCAATGTCTCCAGATGGTGTGCACTCTTCCTAGAGGGCCGTGTGAACCTTAGTGATTCGCCACGCTCCGGGAGGCCGGTAACAGCTGCAACCCCGCAGAATGTCAGATATTGAGGCGGCAATTTTGAACGGCCGGCGTGTGCGACTGCGAAACCTTATCGCAACAGTGCAACATTTTCTATGGTGCAGTATACGACATTCATGATAATGCTCGCCCCCATGTTGCTCCTGCTGTTCGTCAGAAAATCACCAAATTTGGTTGGGAGGTGCTCCAGCATCCATCATACAGTTCGGATTTTGTATCGTCGGACTTTCATCTGTTTGGTCCCATGAAGAAATTCCTAGCCGGCCAACGCTTTGCGACATATGCGGAAGTGAAATAAACAGTCCGCAGATTGCTATACTCCAAGGAAACGGACGTCTACGAACAGGGCATAGTGATACTGGTATCACGATGGGAGAAATGTGTTGAATCTGGTGACTATTTCGAAAAGTAGGTAAAATGTGCAAGTTCAATTGTGATTTTTTTTGCGATTACGACTGTAATAGACAATATGGACATGCAATACGGAACATTAAATGCATTGAGAAGAGGACCCTGCTCTGAAAATCATTTCGTAAGATGAACAAATTTAGGTAATTGGTTCACTTATCGACAGAAAACGATCAGGTAGACCAACATTGGTGCAAAACGAGGTGTGTGCTGCTCTAGTTTTACGAGAAATTCAGGAATTTGTGAAAATTCAGAATATAATGTTTGTAGTGCTAAAAAATTTGGACATAAGTTATTCAACAGTGTGGCGAATTTTGAAGAGACTCCTTCGGCTGTATCCTTACAACATGAAAATGCGTTTTGAACTCTAAGAACAAGATTAGCCGATTCGTGTTTAGGCAATATCTTGTGAACAGACGAGGCACATTTTGAATTAAACGGAAGTGTTAACACTCGAATATGGGCAGAGCATAATCCAAACAGAATTATACACCAGTTGCATGATATCAAGGTTACTGTCTGGTGTGGTTTTACGTCACGTTTCATTATAGGGCCATATTTATATGAAGAAATTGAATATGGCCAAACAAAAACAGTGACGGTAAACGCACAGCAATATTTTAAAATGTTGCAAGCGTTACTGAATCATAAAATCGAAAACATTGTTTTCATACAAGACGGCGCTCCTCCTCACACAATACTGTAAAAACACTACTACCAACACATTTTTTCTACTCTTGTACAAACTATTTTTACAAATGCTTATTCTCCATATGCTTAATCGAGATATCGAGATATTAATCTTATTGCTAATTTTCTTGTAGATGCAAGGGGAATTGCTAGGTTTTAAGCGACAGTCAAATATTTTAAGAGCTGGTTGCTATGTGCAGTATTCCATTCTCTTTGCATTACCAGGACAAAAAAAAATGAATACTTTTGGAGACATACCCAGAAAATTCGAGATATACATTTCATTTGTCATGAAAATATCTTAAACATATGATATTTTAATCAAAATCGTTAGCCATTTTTGAGAAAATTAAAATTTTCGAAAAATGTTCCATGTAAAGGATAATCTGGGGTGGGGGGATTTTCTTGAAAACTTTCGTGTCGCATCTCTGGAAGATACTGAACCTAAATCCCACGTTTGGTGTTTATCAGACTGTTCTTCCTTTCTGAGTTATGCTGTTCACAGACATACACACACGACATGTTTCCAAAAATGCTTTTTTTGGATTCAGGGGGTCTCAAAACATGTTTTTACGGTGAAATTGAATTTTTGGGTGGAATACAATACTTCCCCTGCTTACTATACGGAGTAGAGAAAGTAAAAAGACTATTGCTTATTGAACAATTGGCCTTTTTATTCTTTAGAATATAAAAATTTGACGAATTGATTGCCGTTTTAAACTGGGAACTTACTTAAGAATAACCGTATATATTAATTGAATAGAAATACAATTTTGAAGTAATAAAGTAGAACATTAATGTTATATACCTAGTAGGGGTCAAAATGACCCTTCTGAGGGTTAGAGAAAGGCTGACCGTGCTAGTGTTAACACATCAAATGAGATGAATCGCTTCGTGCCCTAATTCTGCAATTTCAGGTAAGCAGCGGGACTTTTGCTATTTAAGAATCAATTCCTTGCACGATTCCCACTTGGTATCCGTGAAAATCTCTAATGCGGCTAAATTCTATAACGACATTGATTTCCAATAAATATTCATTAACGCATTTACTACTGAAGTGCGCCAGAAGCCATGGGCATGTTAAAACTGGAAACGTGTTGATAAAAGTGCGTGCCCTCTGGCAACCGTAACAAGCCCTTGTTTTAAATGGATGGGGACATTACTGTAATTACGCGCACGTAATGTATGGTCTTCCGCAGAAGGCGGCAGACGTGAACAACATGTGTAAAAGCAGACATGGATTCGTGTAGAAGACCTTTATGCTTACGCTGTAATGTACAACAGCTATTAGATTTTTGTACCCGTTGAAATGATTCATGTAAATCGTATTTTTCAATCAAATGGATTTCAGTCGTCGTATAAGCATTGGAACCAAGGTAATACTTTGTAATGCGCAGCAGAAAAGGCTAATAATTGCCAAAATTCATATATAACTAATATAGGCACTACCAGTAATGATAAGAATTGAAGTATGCACTGCAATTTATTCAATTTACCACTTAAAAACACATTTTACATGACAGAACGGTATAGAAATGTCAAATAACCACTATTCTCTTATTCCAATGTAAATTGTAAACATTTTTACTTTCTCTTCTACGTATAGTAAGTAGGGGAAGTATTGTATTCCACCCAAAAATTCGATACCGAGATTTCACCGGAAATGCATGTTTTGAGACCCACTGAATCCAAAAAACAGCATTTTTGGAAACATGCCCGTGTGTGTATCTGTGTGTGAACAGCATAACTCAGAAACGAACAGTCGGATAAACACCAAACTTGGTATTTAGGTTCAGTATCTTCCAGAGATGCGACACAAAGGTTTTCAAGAAAATTCCCCCACAACAGATTACCCTTTTCATGGAACATTTTTCGTAAATTTTAATTTTCTCAAAAATGGCAATAACGATTTTGATTAAAATATCATATGCTTAAGATATTTTCATGACAAATGAAATGTATATGTCGAATTTTCTGGGAATGTCTCCAAAAGTATTCATTTGAACGACTTTTGCATAACTGGTAAACCATTAAGAGATAGACAAAAATTTACTACATAAAAAATGTAAATCGCGTTAAAATACACAATTTATGTCATATACATTTTTTTGGTTGAGTGAACCATTTTCGAGATATTGCTTGTTATTCCCTTAAATTTTCCAATACTTATACTTTTTCTCAATTTCGTTATTCATTTTTTTATGCACTGAACATGCAAAGAGAATGAAATGCGCCACATAGCAAACAGCTCTTAAGTTTTGACTATTGCTTAAAGCCTACCATATTCCCGTTGCACCTACAAGAAAATTAGCAATAAGATTAACATCTCGATATCTCGATTAACATGAAGCATATGGAGAATAAGCGTTTGTAAAAATAATGTGTACAAGAGTAGAGAAAGTCATGTGAGTGTAACACATCAGATCTTTTTAACCTTCTCTACCACCCTCCAGGAAAATCACGACCATACCACCAGCTCCGAATTTGACTTTTGGCAATACACACGCTGGCAGATGACGTTCACCGCGCATCGCCATCGGATCGCCACATTGTGTACCGTGATTAGTCACTCCACACAACGTTTTGCCACTGTTCAATCGTGTAATGTTGACGCTCCTTACACCAAGCGAGGTGCCGTTTGGCGTTTTCCTGCGTAATGTGTGGCTTATGACCAGCCGCTCGACCATGGAATCCAAGGTTTCTCACCTTACGCCTAACTGGCATAGTACTTGGAGTGGATCCTGATGCAGTTTGGAATTCCTGTGTAATAGTCTGGATAGATGTCTGCCTTTTACTCTTTACGACCCTCTTAAAATGTGGGCGGTCTCTGTCAGTCAACAGACCAGGTCGACCTGTAAGCTTTTGTGCTGTACATGTCCCTTCACGTTTCCACTTCACTATCACATCAGAAACAGTGGACCTAGGGATGTTTGAGAGTGTGGAAATCTCACGTACAGACTTCTGACACAAGTGACACCCAATCACCTGACCACGTTCGAAGTCCGCGAGTTCCACGGAGCGTCCCACTCTGCTGTTTCACGATGTCTAATGACTACTGAGTCGCGGATAATGAGTACCAGGCAGTAGGTGGCAGCACAATGCACCTAAGATGAAAAACGTGTGTTTACGGGGTGTCCGGTTACTTTTGATCACATAGTGTATAGTGACATTAGGAAAAGAATATTGGAATTGCAAACTTCCTCAGGCATGTTCTCATCAGTCAATGTTATACTAAGGTTAACAACGCCTGTTGTCCGCATTTGGGAGGTGCCGGGATCTTTAAAGAGTTTTTCCGGGTCGTCAGGCGAATGCTTGAGTGGTCTGTTACAACCCTCGAATTTCCTGTCCCTCCATTTCGTTCCCTTCTTTATTTCATTCATCATTTTTCCCGCTGGTCCTTTTCAGGGTAGGAGATGGTATTTCGGTCCAGCGTGGCAGGGGAAAAGGATGCTCTTTGTAACTTTCCGTCCCTCGGATATCGGCTGACTGCTCCTAGATCCGGCCGCCCGGTGTCTCCTCTCGCTAGTATTAAATAACCACCAAAAGCAAAAATGGAATTTAAGTACACAAAAATCTTGATAAAAGTTCTCGCTGCAAAAAGCGCCATAATAGGCTTTCAAGCTACGAAAAGGCATTGCATATGAAAATAGGCAATTATAGACACTATGAAATTGGTATATTTTACTCCAGTAAGCATGAAATATTTATACAGAGTGAGCCAAAAAAACTACGAATCGGCTGCGCAGTGTTTTTCCTGTACGCGTCCTCGGCGCTCGCTGCCGTCTGCCGCTATCAGAAATGTGCGCATGAAACCATACACCATTTTTAAAACTACTTTTAAACGCTTTACTTGCCAACTTTATGAAAGGAGATGCTGAAACTGGCCACCGTCGTTTTCCATACATTGTTGGCACCTCTTTAGGAAACTATCCATCACTTGCCGTAGTTCACTTGAGAAATGCTGGCAATTTCCTGGCGGATATTTTGTTTTAATTCTTTGAGGGTGTGTGGGTTATCTTATGTACTTTGTTTTAAGTTACCCCAGAGTTAGAAATCGCAGGGGGTTAGGTTGGGGGACCGAAGGCGCCACAAAGGTCTACTAATAAGTCTGTCCTCATACACTTTCAATTTTTCTCATCGAAATATTAGCCGTATAAGCTGTTTGAATCTTGTTGAAAAAAAGGCAAAATCACGCTCCCTGGCTTTTGTTTCTCTAACAAAATCTAATGTTACTCTCACATGACTTTCACTACTCTTGTACAAACTATTCTTACAAACGCTTATTCTCCATATGCTTCATGTTAATCGAGATATTAATCTTATTGCTAATTTTCTTGTAGGTGCAAGGGGAATATGGTAGGCTTTAAGCGATAGTCAAATATTTTAAGAGCTGGGTGCTATGTGAAGCATTCCATTCTCTTTGTATATTCAGGACATAAAAACATGAATAACGACCTATTTGAGAAAAAGTATAAGTATTGGAAAATTTAAGGGAATGACAAGCAATATCTCGAAAATGGTTCACTCAACAGAAAAATGTATATGACATAAATTGTGTATTTTACGCGATCTACATTTTTTATGTAGTAAAAGTTTGTCTCTCTCTTATGGTTTACCAGTTATGCAAACGTCGTTCACAATGAAGAATACTTTTGGAGACATTCCCAGAAAATTTGAGATATACATTTCATTTATCATGAAAGTATCTTAAACATATGATATTTTAATCAAAATCGTTAGAGCCATTTTTGAGAAAATTAAAATTTTCGAAAAATGTTTCATGTAAAGGGTAATCTAGGGTTGGGGAATTTTCTTGAAAACCTTCGTGTCGCATCTCTGGAAGGTACTGAACCTAAATACCAAGTTTGGTGTTTATCCGACTGTTCGTTTCTGAATTACGCTGTTCACAAACACACACACGGACATGTTTCCAAAAAATGCCCATATTTACTGTAGTATAGAGAAAGTAAAAAGGGGGGTAAAATTGTATTCACATATGTATGGGCTTCAACTGTCGACTCGAGAAAAAAAAAATTGGTGAATAAAGTTGGCAAGTAAAGTCTTTAAAAATAGTTTTAAAAATGTTGTATGGCTTCATCCGCGCCTTTCTATGATAGCGGCAGACGGCAAAGAGCGCCGAGGACGTGGACAGGAAAAACACCGCGCAGGCAGTTCGTAGTGTTTTGGCTCTCTCTGTATACACAAAACCTAGGATTCTATGCAACCAAGGCCATCTGATTCAAGTGAACCAACGAACCTACACTAACCTTCGCTATACGACGGAGAGATTACGGCGATGTGTGGGAGGAACGCAGTTTGAGCTTGATTCATCTTCACATGTTTTGGGGTGTATCATTCACTCGTGTCTAAATGTTGACGTTTTCACACGCAACGGTTCACGCTCTGTCACGCGCCTGATGTTGATAAAGACGTGAATCACGGGATGTCCCTGGCATAGCTCCAGAATGTCCCTGTAACGGCGTCGTCGCTCCTTGAGACGCCAAGGTCCGTCCTTTTGCCGCTTGCCAACAAGGGCTGTCCACGAAACATAAACATGTGACTTATGGCCAAAATATCCAAAAACCTTACTCAAAAAGCTACATATTGGTAATATTATCAGACGAATTTTACGCAAAAATTTGAGGCAATATTTTATATCGCAACACTGTGAATGCCAGAGTGATTGTAGTGTAAATTAACATTATTGTATGACAATGATTTTAGATGTTTGTTAGCCATAAGCATTGTTAGGAAATAAGTTTACACGGCCTCACTGAAACTGACAATAGAGTGGGTAACAATAAACCGAGGGGGTGAGTTGTTTATCACTAAGAAGAGACAAACAAATGACGTCAGGGTAGCGTGCCTTTCTTTACAAATGGAGGGAATATCTTCCCTAGAGTATATATGTTAGTAGTAGTGATTGGCTGACAAAACAGACGCTAATGTTGGCGCGATTTAGTAACCAATAGCAATCTATTATAATGTTTAGGCATTTTGAGGTGAAGGAGTATATATTCTCGAGCCATAAATATGTGTCGCGCAGTTCTAAGGAATCTCTCGTGAGTTACACGTCGTAAAGTTAGTTACAACATGTGAAGTACGCGGCAACTAATACGACAGTAATTATATTCGGAAATATCACAGTTTCAGTCAGGCGTGTATAAATATTAAATATGTGAATTATTAATTAAGTGTGACGGCAATAAAAGTGTAGAAACAAATTATTTTATCAGTGTTATCTTTTAGCAACAACTCCTTTCCGTTTACACGCCTTGCTTAGAGATACTTGCTCGACAGAGTAATAATAGCTAGCCGGAGGACAAAGAACCCAAAATTTAAAATAATAAAAAAACATCATTTCCAACATCATCTATGACAAAGGTGTGAGGTTACTGTAATTACTGTAATATGTCGACCGGGTGGCACAGTTTTCACTGGCATGTAAGAACCACTGTGGGGTTGAAAGTCATAATTCAGACACTCTTGAGGCGCTGGTTTGGCTCGGCGGTTGCTGGCAGTTTATAATCATCAGTGCCTGGATTCTGATGACATTCTCTACCACGCACATAGGTAGAGAAGGTATTGCATTCCATCCAAAAATTCGATACCGAGGTTTCACCGGAAATGCATGTTTTGAAACCCCTTGAATAAAAAAAGATGGACACGAAAATTTTCAAGAAAATCCCTCTCGCCAAACTACCCTTTACCTGGAACAGATTTCAAATTTTTTCCCAAAAAAATGGCTCTAAACTTTTTAATTAAAATACCATATATTAAATATATTCATGACAAAATGTATTTGTTAAATCCTCTCCATTTGAAAGGAATGTTGTTTAATGTTGTATAACTGGTAAACGTTATGCAATAGACCTAAACGTACTACACAAAAAATGTAGATCTCTAAAACACAAGATTTATTTCAAGTAGCTTTTCGTGGCATCAGCCATTTCCGAGATATCGTTATTAATGATTTGCATTGTTCAGTTCTTCGCCATTCCTGTCGATTTTCGGCTGTTTCTCGCGATGTCGTGGAAACAGTATGAAATTGAGGGCCAGCATATAGCGTCCAGTACTAAAACATTTGAATTCGCGATTTCCTTTTTATCTATAACAAATGTTAATGCTGCTACTTCCGGAAACGTTTATCTCGATTAAAATGCAGTAGATGCGGAAAGAAACCTTTCTAAGAATAATTTGTGTACCCACATACAAGCATTGGTGGGTAGAGAAAGTAATGTGAATGTAACATCAGATTTTTACTTTCTGTACTACGTATAGTAAGTAGGGGAAGTATTCTATTCCACCCAAAAATTCGATACCGAGATTTCATCGGAAATATATGTTTTGAGACCCCCTGAATCCAAAAAAAAGCATTTTTGGAAACATGTCCGTGTGTCTGTCTGTCTGTCTGTCTGTCTGTGAACAGCATAACTCAGAAACGAACAGTTGGATAAACACCAAACTTGGTATTTAGGTTCGGTATCTTCCAAGGATGCGACACGAATGTTTTCAAGAAAATCCTCCCACCCCAGACTACCCTTTACATGGAACATTTTTCGAAAATTTTAATTTTCTCAAAAATGGCTCTTAACGACTTTGATTAAAATATCATATGTTTAAGATATTTTCATGACAAATGACATGTATCTCGAATTTTCTGGGAATGTCTCCAAAAGTGTTCTTCATTGTGAACGACTTTTGCATAACTGGTAAACCATAAGAGATAGACAAAGTTTTACTACACAAAAAATGTACATCGCGTTAAAATACACAATTTATGCCATATACATTTTTTTTGTTGAGTGGACCATTTTCGAGATATTGCTTGTTATTGCCTTAAATTTTCCAATACTTATACTTTTTCTCAAATTCGTTATTCATTTTTTTTGTCCTGGTAATACAAAGAGAATGGAATACTCCACATAGCAACCAGCTCTTCAAACGCTTAAAGCCTAGCAATTCCCCTTGCATCTACAAGAAAATTAGCAATAAGATTAACATCTCGATATCTCGATTAACATGAAGCATATGGAGAATAAGCGTTTGTAAAAATAGGTTGTACAAGAGTAGAGAAAGTCATGTGAGTGTAACACATCAGATTTTTTTTAAATGTTGCATCATAGGCGTTGGTAAGGTGTACATAAATCTTATCATGGGCCTCACATTATTAGGTCATTTATGGTCATTTTCTTGCATTTAAATAGAGAATATAGAGTTTTATAAGGATAACCTTTCAAATATCATAAATGCCGTCACTTAATTGAGAAATAGGAAATACTTTGTACATCCTGGACTCCAATTCTAGGGGCAAAAATCACATTCCTATTTAATATCTGGAACGTCCTGCTTCTGGGTGAAGGGTTGGTTGTTGTCAGGGAAGCGGGTGTAATTAACCTTATCGATTCATGTACCAAAATAGGGTTGAGACAAGTCGGTTTTCCTTTTTTCGTGTTAACGAGCGAGTACAGGCAGGTTGTTATTGTCATACACTGTGAAGTCTTCATTTTCAATGGATTTTGTGTTATCTAAGAACTCAGTGTTAATGCTATAGTTTTGTAAACTCTGTTTGAAAAACCATTTTCTTAATTTTCATTCCAGTTTATTTCTTCAAACATGGACATGAAACAAATGGGTATATTACTTTCTCTACTAGTAAGTAGGGTAAGTATTGTATTCCACCAAAAAATTCGATACCGAGATTTCACCGGAAATACATGTTTTGAGACCCTTGAATCCAAAAAAAGGCATTTTTGGAAACGCGCGTATGTGGTGTCGGATAAACACCAAACTTGGTATTTAGGTTCAGTATCTTCCAGAGATGCGACACGAAGGTTTTCAAGAAAATCCCCCTAACCTAGACTACCCTTTACATGGTACATTTTTCGAAAATTTTAATTTTCTCAAATGGCTAACGATTTTGATTAAAATATCATATATTTAAGACATTTTTAGTCAAATGAAATGTATATCTCGAATATTCCGGGAATGTCTCCAAAAGTATTCTTCATTGTGAACGACTTTAGCATAACTGGTAAACCATAAGAGATAGACAAACTTTTACTATACGAAAAATGTAGATCGCGTTAAAATACACAATTTATGTCACATACATTTTGTTGTTGAGTGAACCGTTTTCGAGATATTGCTTGTTATTCCCTTAAATTTTCCAATACTTATACTTTTTCTCAAATTCGTTATTCATTTTTTTATGTCCTGGACATGCAAAGAGAATGGAATACTCCACATAGCAACCAGCTCTTAAAATATTTGACTATCGCTTAAAGCCTACCAACTCCCCTTGCATCTACAAGAAAATTAGCAATAAGATTAACATATCGATTAACATGAAGCATATGGAGAATAAGCGTTTTTAAAAATAGTTTGTACAAGAGTAGAGAAAGTCATGTGGGTGTAACACATCAGATTTTTTTTTATTGTAACTGCTTACCTATAGTAAGTATAGCATTCCATGCAAAAATTTAATACCAAGATATCACTGGAAATACATTTTTGAGTGTCTCCGAATCCATAAAAAGCATTTTTAGAGTAATCCGCGTGCGCGCATATATCTGCGTCAACAGAATAACCCAAACGAAAATTCTGTTAAATATCAAACTTGGTATAAAGGTGGAGCATCTTGTAAGAATGAGCCATTTTAAAGAAAATCCTCCCTTCCCAAACTACCCTTTAAATGGAATTGTTTTCGTTTTCTATTTTCTCAAAAATATATCCATTTAGATACAACTGAGAGAAAAAAAATCTGATTTGTTACACTACATGACTTTCTCTACTCTTGTACAAACTATTTTTACAAACTCTTACTCTCCATCTATATCATATTAATCAATATAAACATTTGCAGAAACGATCTTTTGACATGCAAAGAGAATTAAATTTTATACTTAGGGACCAGTTCTAAAAATATTTGACTATCCCTTAAGGCCTACTATGTTCCCCTTGTTTTGTATTGCAAGGGCAATATAGAAATACAGTAGCCTTTAAGCATAGACATATCTCTTAATAGCTGGTTGCTAGGTGCAGCACCATTCCCTTTGCCACAGATTAATACTCTTTGCATATCCAAGACAAAAAAATGAATAACAAATTCCCATTTGAGAAAATAAGTATTGAAAACTTTAAGGGAATAACAAGCAATATCTCGAAAATGGTTCACTCAACATAAAAAAATGTATATGACATAAATTGTGTATTTTAACGCGATCTACATTTTTGTGTAGTAAAATTTTGTCTATCTCTTATGGTTTACCAGTTATGCAAAAGTCGTTCACAATGAAGAATACTTTTGGAGACATTCCCAGAAAATTCAAGATATACATTTTATTTGTCATGAAAATATCTTAAACATATGATACTTTAATCAAAATCGTTAGAGCCAATTTTGAGAAAATTAAACTTTTCGAAAAATATTCCATGCAAAGGGTAATCTGGGGTGGGGGGATATTCTTGAAAACCTTCGTGTCGCATCTCTGGAAGATACTGAACCTAAGTTCAAAGTTTGGTGTTTATCCGACTGTTCCTTTCTGAGTTATGCTGTTCACAGACACACTCACGGACATGTTTCCAAAAATGCTTTTGGGTGGAATACAATACTTCCCCTACTTACTGTACGTAGTAGAGGTAGTAATAAAAAATTTAAAACAAATTACTTCCTATAAAGTATTTCCTTCGACCTTAAGGCATAAAAATCGTTAAGTTGAATTTTTGAAAACCAAATGCTGATTTGCGAATTGAAGGGTTAAAATACCATATATTTAAGATATTTGCTTAATAAATAAAATGTACATCTTGAATTTTCTTGAAACAGTCTGTGAAGCCCTCTTCATCCAGGACCAATTTTGCATAATTGTAACTGGTAAACATTAAGATATCTTTGACACAATATATATCCAGTGGCATCAGCTATTTCCCAGTTTGAATTTTTCAACATTTTGTCATTTTTAAAGTGATGTTGCTATTCATTTGTTTCTCCTATATCATGGAAAGAGCAGGGAACTTTAAGGCCAGCATATGACGACTCGCATTTAAACATCTATCGATTTGGTTCCTTTACCCCCCTGTATCTACACAAATGTTTCGATTAACATGAAATGGAAGAAAAATAGGCTTTCGTAAAAATAGATTGGAGAAGCTATATTAAAATAAACGATAATGAATATAGAAAGTTACGTGCATGTAGTGCATCAGGTCCCTTTTGTTAACACAGGTTCACTTCAACTAAGTTCCACTGGAAGATATTACTTCATTATTGGATAAAGACTTAACTAAATCTTCAAGCCTGCTGCTATTTCAGAGAGGAAAGGCAAGGAATACGGTTTGCTATCCCGATCGTGATTTACCTGATCATCTGTCCGCATTTTAACACCCTACATGTCTTGGAGATTATACAAAGGAATAACTAATACAGCAGATTGGGGTCAGCATGACGCATAATGACGTAACTGCAAAGCACATGTGTATGAGAAGGTTCGAGCCCCGGTTACGTCACGCAGTCATCCTTTCCTGACATCATGCATTTATGAGCAGCTGGGATTCTCGCCACTCGGGATGTCAATATGAATGTGTTAAAATGAGATGGAAAAAATTATGAAAATGAACTGATATGCAGGTTTTCATTACTATTTTATCCGCTGCTGTCATAAACTGTTTGTTTCGGCGTTCCAAGCAATTCAAATACTTGTTTTAATCACAGTAGTGAATTAATTTTTTACTTTCTCTACTATGTATAGTAAGAAGGGGAAGTATTGTATTCCACCCAAAAATTCGATACCGAGATTTCACCGGAAATACATGTTTTGAGACCCCTGAATCCAAAAAAGGCATTTTTGGAAACATGTGTGTCTGTGTCTGTGAACAGTAACTCAGAAACGAACAGTCGGATAAACACCAAACTTGGTATTTAGGTTCAGTATCTTCCAGAGATGCGACACGAAGGTTTTCAAGAAAATCCCCCCACCCCAGATTACCGTTTACATATAAAAGTTTTCGAAAATTTTAATTTTCTCAAAAATGGCTCTAACGATTTTGATTAAAATATCATGTTTAAGATATTTTTATGACAAATGAAATGTATATCTCGAATTTTCTGGGAATGTCTCCAAAAGTGTTCTTTTGCATAACTGGTAAACCATAAGAGATAGACAAACTTTTACTACACAAAAAATGTAGATCGCGTTAAAATACACAATTTATGTCATACATTTTTTTGTTGAGTGAACCGTTTTTGAGATATTGCTTGTTATTCCCCTAAATTTTCCAATACTTACACTTTTTCTCAAATTCCTAATTCTTTTTTTTTGTCCTGGTGATGCAAAGAGAATGGGATACTCCACATAGCAACCAGCTCTTAAAATATTTGACTATAGCTTAAAGCCTAGCAATTCCCCTTGCATCTACAAGAAAATTAGCAATAAGATTAACATCTCGATTAACATGAAGCATATGGAGAATAAGCGTTTGTAAAAATAGTTTGTACAAGAGTAGAGAAAGTCATGAGTGTAACATATCAGATTTTTTTCCACGAACCAAGCGAAATGTCGGTTTCTAGGTTACCAAAAACGGGAGCGAAATATTAAGAACTTCACTTCTTACGTGTTTTACAGCGATATAACCTTAATGAATAATATACTAATTAGAACTACCTTATAAACAAAATCCTAACATAGACTATTTTCAAAATTATTTATTTAAGGTCGTTTAAACGTCTTACCGAGACTATACAAAATTAACAGCATACATATTGCTAGTACAGAGAGAGCCAAAAAGCTACGAACCGGCTGCGCGGTGTTTTTCCTGTCCGCGTCCTCGGCGCTCGTTAGTCTTCCGCTTTCATAGAAAGGCGCGGATGAAACCATATAACATTTTTAAAACTACTTTTAAAGGATCTATTTACCAACTTTATGAAAGGAGATGCTGAAACTGTCCACCGTCGTTGGCACCTCTTTAGGAAACTATCCATCACTCGCCGTAGTTCACGTTGAGAAAAGCTGGCAATTTCCTGGCGGATAGTTTGTTTTAATTCTTCCAGGGTGTGTGGGTTTGTCTTGTACACTATGTTTTAAGTTAACCCAGAGATAGAAATCGCAGGGGGTTAGGTCGGGAGACCGAAGGGGTTACAGATCTCTACTAATAATTCTGTCCTCAAACACACTTTCATAAAGTTAAGTAAAGCCTTGAAAAGTAGTTCTAAAAATGTTGTATGGTTTTTTCCACGCCTTTCTATGATGTCAGCAACGAGCGCCAAGGACGCGGACAGGAAAAATACCGCGCAGCCGGTTCGTAGTTTTTCGCTCTCCCTGTATGTTAAAGTAAGAATTTTACATGGAAAGGTAGAATTAAACTTTTGTGTACAGATTTGTGAGACTCGTATAAAGATGATATTGGATAGGTTTCCAAAAGCTGTCTGTATGCAGTCCGGAACTCTGCAGCGTCTTCTCTCCTCATTATACAATAGGCAGGTTGTAACCAGATGTTCGACTGTTAGTAAGAGTTTGACAATGGCTGCATAGAGGGGCAGGTTCTTTAACTAGAGTTTTGAGTGTTTTGGTTTTATTTGTGGACGCTCTTTAACAGCTATGGTCCTTGGCGTTCTATTCTATATTGGGCGTGAAATACCGGAAGGTTTGCTCAGAGGGCTCTATCAGGCTTGAGGTTCTTTTACGGCGGCGCTGTGGCCGAGACCGTTCAATCCCAGGGACCCGCATGTGGGATTTGTGGTGGACAAAGCGGCGTCTGGGCGGGTTTTCTCCCGGTTCTCCGGTTTCCCCCGCCACTCATTCCACCAACTGCTCCATCGTCACCTTTCCTATCATCCATTTCGCCGTCATTTCGTTTCATCTACTTCCTTCATACCAGGCATCGGGCTGATCACCCTTCCTGGACATTCTGTCTGCTCCTCGACGGGCCTCCGACTCCAGGCCCCTCTTGTAAGTCCTGGGGGGTGTAAGTCCTACATAAGATGAGGGTAAACAGCGAATGAATGAGGTTCATTTACGTGCCGTAAATCTACGACACTGCTTTACTTCCCTTCTAAAGGAAGCAGTGGAGTTGGAGGATATATATTTGTAGAATACTTGCACTGCTTCACTATTTTCGGGAAATAAACCAACAAGACATCTTTAAGTGCACACATTATATATTTTGGTTCTTCAAAATTATCCATTTTGCATTTAAACTCACTTTGTAAACAATGCAATAGATATAAACAACGTTGCTATTCTTTCAATCATTCCAAAACCATTAACCCTGGTCAGTAATTCCAAAGCACCTCAATGAAATAGTTTCAGGGGAAATTAAATAAAATTAAATAAAATGCTACAAATTAGTCCTGTATAAAATAGTGTATACACAATGGGATCGAAACAAATTTTCCCCTCAGTACATTTGTAGCCCAAGCTCAAATCCCTCGAGCTCCAATTATGTACCTACCTCATGGAAAATCATTGTATCTCACCCTATTAATAATATAGGGTAATTCCAGGGTAGACGGTCATATGGGAGAGATTGCTAATGGCTCTTACTGTTGCAACTATAGCGTGATGGTGATAGCAAGTTTTCAATCCTTGTTATCAATTATTGATCACGTGCGTTGTTTATGTTCGTATTGCTTAAGTTATTATAACGTTCTCTTAGTTTTGTTGTGGCCTGTGTCCATCTCAATTCTACGAATGGGAGAGGTGGTCAGCCTTTCCGGAGACACATTTGTATTGTATTTTTACTTTCTCTACTACGTATCTATAGTAAGTAGGGGAAGTATTGTATTCCACCCAAAACTTCGATACCGGGATTTCACCGGAAATATATGTTTTGAGACCCCCTGAATCCAAAAGCATTTTTGGAAACATGTGTGTGGGTGGGTGTCTCTGAACAGCATAACTCAGAACCCAAAAGTCGGATAAACACCAAACTTGGTATTTTGGTTCAGTATCTTCCAGAGATGCGATACGAAGGTTTTCAAGAAAATCCCCCTACCACAGATTACCCTTTACATGGAACATTTTTAGAAATTTTTAATTTTCTCAAAAATGACTAACGATTTTGATTAAACTATCATATGTTTAAGGTATTTTCATGATAAATAAAATGTATATCTTGAATTTTCTGGGAATGTCTCCAAAAGTATTCTTCATTGTGAACAACTTTTGCATAACTGGTAAACCATAAGAGATAGACAAAATTTTACTACACAAAATTGATATTGCTTGTTCTTCCCTTAAATTTTCCAATACTTTTTCTCAAATGGCAATTCGTTATTCATTTTTTATGTCCTGGTAATGCATAGAGAATGGAATACTCCCCATAGCAACCAGTTCTTAAAAGATTTGACTATCGCTTAAAGCCTACCAATTCCCCTTGCATCTACAAGAAAATTAGCAATAAGATTAACATCTCGATATCTCGATTAACATGAAGCATATGGAGAATAAGCGTTTGTAAAAATAGTTTGTACAAGAGTAGAGAAAGTCATGGGAGTGTAACACATCAGATAGCGAATTACAAAGCCATACTTAAATAGCCACTGCTTTTAAAAGATTTGACCATCGTTTTAGTTTACTGTATTCTTCTTATATTTAAAACGAAATGTATAAATGCGGATTTAAGCATTTGGATGAAGTTTATAGAAGAGAGGTAGAGAAAGTCATGTGAAGCACATATGAGATTTTAATTTCTTCATACAATTAGTCTCTATTCATTATTTCTCGCAGTCGAGCGGAATTTCAACGCCATCACATAGCTATATGCCTTTTAAAAATCTGCCACACTGGCTTTAGCCTATTGTACGCTTTTACCTACACCGAAATGTGAACATTTAATGAAAGTTTATCTTAATTAACAAGATGTAGATAGAAAAATAAGCTTTTATAAGAATAGGTTTTAGAAGAATGAGTAGACAAATCATTTGAGTTAAACATCAGATTTTTACTTTCTCTACTACGTATAGTAAGTAGGGGAGGTATTGCATTCCACCCAAAAATTCGATACCGAGATTTCACCGGAAATACATGTTTTGAGAATCACTGAATCCAAAAAAAGCATTTTTGGAAACATGTCCGTGTGTGTGTCTGTCTGTGTGTCTGTGTGTCTGTGTGTCTGTGTGTCTGTGTGTCTGTGTGTGTGTCTGTCTGTCTGTGTGTCTGTGAACAGCATAACTCAAAAACGAACAGTCGGATAAACACCAAACTTGGTATTTAGGTTCAGTATCTTCCAGAGATGCGACACGAAGGTTTTCAAGAAAATCCCCCCACCCCAGACTACCCTTTACATGGAACATTTTTCGAAAATTTTAATTTTCTCAAAAACGGCTCTAACGATTTTGATTAAAATATCATATGTTTAAGATATTGTCATGACAAATAAAATGTATATCTCGAATTTTCTGGGAATGTCTCCAAAAATATTCTTCATTGTGAACGACTTTTGCATAACTGGTAAACCATAAGAGATAGACAAAATTTTACTACATGAAAAATGTAGATCGCGTTAAAATACACAACTTATGTCATATACGTTTCTTTTGTTGAGTGAACCGTTTTCGAGATATTGCTTGTTATTTCCTTAAATTTTCCAATACTTATACTTTTTCCCAAATTCGTTATTCATTTTTTTTATGTCCTGAACATGCAAAGAGAATGGAATTCGCCACATAGCAACCAGCGTTAAAATATTTGACTATCGCTTAAAAGCTACCATATTCCCCTTGCATCTACAAGAAAATTACGAATAAGATTGACATCTCGATATCTCGATTAACATGAAGCATATGGAGAATAGGCGTTTGTAAAATTAGATTGTACAAGAGTAGAGAAAGTCATGTGAGTGTAACACATCAGATTTTTTTCCATTCTTCCGTTGTTTCTTTGGTTTAGTTTGCCTCCTACTTACATTAATCCACTAGATTCGATGCTAGTTTTTACTTTCTCTACTACGTATAGTAAGTAGGGGAAGTATTATATTCCACCCAAAAATTCGATACCGAGATTTCACCGCAAATACATGTTTCGAGACCCCCTGAATCCAAAAAAAGCATTTTTGGAAACATGTCTGTCTGTCTGTCTGTGTCTGTGAACAGCATAACTCGGAAACGAACAGTCGGATAAACATCAAACTTGGTATTTAGGTTCAGTATCTTCCAGAGATGCAACATGAAGGTTTCCAAGAAAATCCCCCCACCCCAGATTATCTTTTACATGGAACATTTTTCGAAAATTTTAATTTTCTCAAAAACAGCTCTAACGATTTTGATTAAAGTATCATATGTTTAAGATATTTTCACGACAAATAAAATGTATATGTTGAATTTTCTGGGAATGTCTCCAAAAGTATTCTTCATTGTGAACGACTTTTGTATAACTGGTAACCATAAGAGATAGACAAAATTTTACTACACAAAAAATTCAGATCACATTAAAATACACAATTTGTCACATACATTTTTTTGTTGTTGAATGAACCATTTTCTAGATATTTCTTGTTATTCCCTTAAATTTTTCAATACTTGTTTTCTCAAATGAGAATTGGTTAATTCATTTTTTTTTGCCTTGGATATGCAAAGAGTATTAATCTGTGGCAAAGAGAATGGTTCTGTACATAGCAACCAGCTATTAAGAGATATGTCTATGCTTATAGGTTACCGTATTTCTACATTGCTCTTGTAAATATATATTCCCCTTACATCTACAAGCAAATTAGCAATAAGATAGTCTGCAAATGTTTATCTCGATTAACATGAAATAGATGGAGAATAAGCGTTTGTAAAAATAGTTTGTACAAGAGTAGAGAAAGTCATGTGAGTGCAACACCAGATTTTTTTATATTCTCTTCCACTCACCTTTAGTAAGTATTCTATTCCACCCATAAATTCAATGTCGAAATTTCACTGGAAATAAACGTTTTCAGGCTCTCTGAACCCATAAAAATCATTTTTTGAAAAATATCCGTGTGTGTAAAGATTTACAAGGAAGTCCCCCCCCCAACACCAAACTACCCTTTTCATGGACTTTTTCAAAATGTTTTTTCTCAAAAATGCCAAACATTTTGTTTAAAATACATGTTAAACATATTTACGTCACAAATGAAACCTATATGTTGAATTTGTTTGGAATATCCTGTGAGAGCACACAATTTATTTCAAATAACTTTTTTGTTGCACCAGCAATTTCCGAAATATCCGTTATTAATGGTTCGAAATGTTCAATACTTTCGTAATTCTTTTATAGTCCTGTGGATTTTCAGTTGTTTTCTCACGATTGCATAGAGAGATTATAGAATTTTAAGGCCAACATGTAGCGTCCAGTTCTTAAACATTTGACTATCGCTGTTCTCTTTGTATCTATAACGAAATGTGTAATGTAGCTGTTTCTGCAAAGGTTTTTCTCGGTTAAAGTGTGGTAGATAGGGGGGGAACTGATGTGTTGCACTCGCATGACCTTCTCCACTCTTGTACAAACTATTTTTACAAACGCTTATTCTCCATATGCTTCATGTTAATCGAGATATCGAGATGTTAAACTTATTGCTAATTTTCTGGTAGGTGCAAGGGGAATATGGTAGGCTTTAAACGATAGTCAAATCTTTAAAGAGCTGGTTGCTATCCATTTTCTTTGCATGTCCTTCGTATAACAAAGTATTGGAAATTTCAAACAAATTACAAGGAATACCTTGGAAATGGTTCACTCCAGAAAAAAATGTGACATAAATTGTATGTTTTAACGAGATCTACATTTTTACTTTCTCTACTACGTATAGAAGTAGGGGAAGTATTGTTATCCACCGAAAAATTCGATACCGAGATTTCACCGGAAATATATGTTTTGAGACTCCTGAATCCAAAAAAAGAATTTTTGAAAACATGTCAGTGTGTATGTCTGTGTCTGTGAACAGCATAGCTCAGAAACGAACAGTCGGATAAACACCAAACTTGGTATTTAGGTTCAGTATCTTCCAGAGATGCGACACGAAGGTTTTCAAGAAAATCCCCCCACCCCAGATTATCTTTTACATGGAACATTTTTCGAAAATTTTAATTTTCTCAAAAACGGCTCTAACGATATTATATGTTTAAGATATTTTCATGACAAATGAAATGTATATCTCAAATTTTCTGGGAATGTCTCCAAGAGTATTCTTCATTGTGAACGACTTTTGCATAACTGGTAAACCATAAGAGATAGACAAAATTTTACTACACAAAAAATGTAGATCGCATTAAAATACACAATTATGTCATGTTGAGTGAACCATTTTCGAGATATTCCTTCTTATTCACTTATGTTTTCCATTACTTCTACTTTTTCTCAAATTCGTTATTCATTTTTTTGTCCTGGTAATGCAAAGAGAATGGAATACTCCACATAGCAACCAGCTCTTAAAATACTTGACTATCGCTTAAAGCCTACCAATTCCCCTTGCATCAACAAGAAAATTAGCAATAAGATTAACATCTGAATTAACATGATGTAGATGGAGAATAAGCGTTTGTAAAAATAGTTTGTACAAGAGTAGAGAAAGTCATGTGAGTGCAACACATCAGATTGTTTGTGGAATAAACTTTTGTCTGTCTCTTACGATTTACCAGTTATGCAAAAGTCATTCAGAATGAAGACTACTTTTGGTGACATTCCCATAAAATGCAAGATACACATTTCATTTGTCATGAAAATGTCTTGCATATAATATTGCATTAAAAATCGTTAGCCGTTTTTAGAAAATCAAAATTTTCTTGAAAATCTTAGTATCGCATCCTTGGAAGATACTACTCAAATAAGTTTGATATTTATATGACTTTTCGTTTTTGAGTTATGCTGTTCACAGACGGACATGTTTCCAAAATGCTGTGTTTGGATTCAGGTCACCTCAAAACATGCATTTTCTGTGAGTTCTCGGTATTTAATTTTTCGGTGGAATGCAATACTCCCTTGCTTAATTTACGTAGTAGAGAAACTAATAAAAGTTTGAGTAAGAATAGTTTGTATACGTACAAATAAACGATAGACGGTAGAGATTCAGGTTTTTGTTATTATGGTGTGGTTTTGCACAGTACTTTATGGCTTTGTTGGGAAATTTTTGCCAAGTATGAAATGAAAGAGCAGTTGGTATGTGGGTGTGATCCCCCCATTGTGATCCCCAATGTGTCTGGCTGAGCCGGCAGCAGCACTGCCGGACCACGTCATCTACAGTAAGCAAATATTCCCAAAGTCACTTTCACGTGTAGCCTTTTATACAGTCCTACCTATTCTGGAATATTAATGTCGCATAATTGTCTGAAGAGAGCACGCGTTTACAAAATAGAACAGCGACCTGAAACTTTAGCTGAAAACGTGGAAATTATGCATCTCGAGTAAACAGTACCTGGGCACCTTTGTTTGGTGATGTCATAGAGGTTTCACACAAATATGAGAGCGTAGTGTAAGTAGAATTTTTAATAAAAGCTCCCTATCTATTAAACTCATTACGGGGTGGAAATTGACCTATAAATTGCCTTAAAAGTACCTTTAAAAAGACCTAATTACTGGAAAAAAACGTAAAAATGTTACGTAAATTAATACCTACTTATTTTTAGCAATTTTGGTTTTAATGATTTAAATAATTAATACTATAATGCTTGACATGCATTAAGATCAGCCTTTATTAAAAAGTCCCTACTTTATTTCATTTTCACCCAAGTTGTGTTACTGATTCTTGATATATGTACATATATATTGCAGTGAGAGGTTGATGCATAACACTCAAATATTATTATTTCAGATAGTTAAACATTTTTGCTTAAAAAGTACAACATTCTGGTGGTAAGAAAGACATTGCGAAAGACTTTATGAACAAAATGTTTCAGTCAATTTTTTTAAATCCTTAGGCTCATCTTTATAAATAATTATCTTTTCGAGTTGTCTAAGAAGGTGAAGTTAAAAAAATCTTGTACAAACTATTTTTACAAACGCGTATTCTCCATATGCTTCATGTTAATCGAGATGTTAATCTTATTGCTAATTTTCTTGTAGATGCAAGGGGAATATGGTAGGCTTTAAGCGATAGTCAAATATTTTAACGCTGGTTGCTATGTGGAGTATTCCATTCTCTTTGCATGACCAGTACATAAAAATAATGAGTAACGAATTCCCATTTGAGAAAAAGTATAAGTATTGGAAAATTTAATATCTTGAAAATGGTTCACCCAACAAAAAAAAATCTATGGCATAAATTGTGTATTTTAACGCGATCTACATTTTTGTGTAATAAAATTTTGTCTATCTCTTATGGTTTACCAGTTATGCAAAAGTTCTTTCACAATGAATACTTTTGGAGACATTCCCAGAAAATTCGAGATATACATTTCCTTTGTCCTGAAAATATCTTAAAACATATGATATTTTAATCAAAATCGTTAGCCATTTTTGAGAAAATTAAAATTTTCGAAAAATGTTCCATGTAAAGCGTAATCTGGGGTGGGGGGATTTTCCTGAAAACCTTCGTGTCGCATCTGTGGAAGATACTGAACCTAAATACCAAGTTTGGTGTTCATCCTACTGTTCGTTTCTAAGTTATGCTGTTTACACACACACACACACATACACGGACATGTTTCCAAAAATGCTTTTTTTGGATTCAGGGGGTCTCAAAACATATTTCCGGTGAAATCTCGGTATCGAATTTTTGTGTGGAATACAATACTTCCCCTACTTACTATACGTAGTAGAGAAAGTAATAATTGACGGCTTGGAAATTAACAACAGAATTAGACTGACGGAAATACAACCATAAGCAGCGCACGTGATCAACAATCGATAAGATCGACTGAAAGCATGTTGGCCCTCCGAATTTCAGAAACATCACACCGCTGCTGTGACAATGAGAGCCATTGCGTATGATATTAAAAATTACCACGAAATGTCTACCATATTTAAAACTATAAATACATTTTCTACATTTTTCGCGAATGTTTTCAAAATAAATGCCAAAGAAACTTGGCCCTCCCTATTGGTAATGTTGTTAATTTGTAGAAAGTTGTCATTGGATTTCTGGGTTTTCTTTGGGTCTTATAGCTACGTTAGTTCACACACACACATTCACACTCCTTCATACTTCCAGACTCTGGGGAGGATAGGGAATCTTGGCCAGAAAAAAATTCGCACCCCTAACTAGAAGCGAACCCAGTACTCCTCGCACAGCTTGGAGATGCTCTACCGACTGAGCTGCGAGGCCAGGTGAATCTGTGATTTAACTTTCTAGACCCGAATACAAATAAACAACAAATAAATAACAAAACAAATAAACGTCGCTTTGTTAACGCAAAAAATTGACTGCGGAAATGGTTACGTCATTACATACCGCAGAATCATGGACCACAATAAAATAACTGTAATATTACTTATAATATTATCAGTTAATTAAATTTGCATAAATCGTATATAACTCGTGTTTAATCTTGATTGTTGCATTCGTGAAAATTAACGTGTGGGCATAATCCTCAAGATAAATAAATCTTATTATGTAAACACACAATATAGTTGATTAGGTAATGTTATGTTATTTAACTACTTTAATTGCTGAATGGCGATTTCATTCGCGACACTTGAATAGAAGGAATCAGTTTTCTAGATATGTGATGTTATTTGTGTCTTAATTAAAAATGCTTCCAATATTTATTTTTAAAGTCGTGTTAAATTAAAGCTTGATCGTTGTTCGTCCTCATTTGGATGTGTTACTGTGTACAAACACGGTTTTATTTTCGTAGGAATACGCCTTAAAAACATTACCTGAAGAGTGCTTTAAACTCTAAACGGTAAAACCAAAACAGCTATTTATGTAGTGCACAAAATAAGACTTTAGCGGACGAATTAAATATACCGAACGAGTATAAATAGCATAGTTATTTGTAGATATCTCTCATAGTCGCCTGAATCCTACGCTATGAACCGTACCAACGCCCGGTAGTAAGCGTTGACCTTAACAATACGAGATGCGAGTATAGATGTTAATGCTTATTCTGAGCGCTCGTTGCACCGAAAATAGGGGTGAAAATACCGAGGAAATTTCAATTCGAGCCAGAAGCATTAAATCGTAGCTCTGCCAGCAAAATCTCGGCAGCAATATGAGAAGGAATATACTGGATTTAAAGACTGGTGCAAGGTAAGCAATATTTCTCTTGTGAACGATGTGTTACTGACTTCTGACTTATTTACGTGTAAAAATACAATTAAAGCTTCCTCAATGTGGTCGAAATAATGCTTAAAACTGCTTTATATTTAAAGGAAAACATTGATATCAAACATTTCGGGTTTTGTTTATTACGCCGCTAAAGGTTTCTAAGACAGGTTTCTTTCTGCGTGTTATAACAGTCCGACAAGCAGATTTTTTAGAGAACGTGTACTAAAAAACCGTTTAAAAACTAAAGAACAAGACAATGAAAAGGTATTGAATTCGCTGCAGGAACGAGAAATTTTAATTCTGGTTTAGGAGAGAGACCGTAGTTAATTTTCCAAGGAAAAAAGTATTAATAAATACACTCGTGGCATTTCTGCCTTAATGCTCTACGTCAGTGGTAAGCTCCCTTAATATCATAGCTCTGTTTGTTCATAGAACATCGTATTAATTGCAGGTTATAATTGGGTTAAAGTAATACTAAATTCTACGCTGAAAATTATTGAAAGTTACTCTAGGTCCATTATTAAAAAACCTGATGTGTTAGACTCACATGACTTTCTCTACTCTTGTACAAACTATTTTTACAAACGTTTATTCTCCATATGCTTCATGTTAATCGAGATAAACGTTTGCAGACTCTATCTTATTGCTAATTTTCTTGTAGATGTAAGGGGAATATATCTTTACAAGGGCAATATAGAAATACAGTAGCCTTTAAGCACATACATATCTCTTAATGCTGGTTGCTAGGTGCAGCACCATTCTCTTTGCTACAGATTAATACTCTTTGCATATCCAAGACAAAAAATGAATAACGAATTCCGATTTGAGAAAATAAGTATTGAAAATTTAAGGGAATAACAAGCAATATCTCGAAAATGGTTCACTCAACAAAAAAAATCTATGACATAAATTGTGTATTTTAACGCGATCTACATTTTTTGTGTTGTAAAACTTTGTCTATCTCTTAAGGTTTATCAGTTATGCAAAAGTCGTTCACAATGAAGAATACTTTTGGAGACATTTGCCAGAAAATTCAAGATATACATTTTATTTGTCATAAAAATATCTTAAACATATGATATTTTAATCAAAATCGTTAGAGCCATTTTTGGGAAAATTAAAATTTTCGAGAAATGTTCCATGTAAAGGGTAGTGTGGGGTTGGGGGTTTTCTTGAAAACCTTCGTGTCGCATCTCTGGAAGATACTGAACCTAAATACCAAGTTTGGTGTTTATCCGACTGTTCGTTTCTGAGTTATGCTGTTGAGACTCGCGCGCACACACACACACACACACTTACACACAGACACACACTGACATATTTCCAAACATGTTTTTTTTGATTCAGGGGGTCTCAAAACATATATTTCCGGTGAAATCTCGGTATCGAATTTTTGGGTGGAATACAATACTTCCCCTACTTACTATACGTAGTAGAGAAAGTAAAAATGCATATCTTCTCTGTTCAGTAAAATCTATCTTGTTTTAAATAATGCTGTAAGATCGAAAATTATGATTTATAACCAAACGTTACATAAAGCATTAAGCACCAGTTATTTAGAATGCAATTTTGGTATAAATAAACAGATGTGGAGATAAATGCCAAGGTACTAAATTCCGAATGATGTCCGGAAGGATTTATAGCCTCAAAAAATAAAACAAGGAAAGATATAAGATAAATTTATAAAACTAGAAATTTTGCTGTTTTATGGGTACGAAATTTTGGGTAATGACAAACAAGTTGGAAAGTAGAATCCAGGCTCTAGAGGGGCACTTTCTCAGCAGAACGAAAGGTTGTCAACATTAGATAGACATACTTAATGACAGAATTAAATAGGTATATCTTTAGTAAATAGATTAAGGAATATCAATAAAAACGGGAGCAACATCTGAAAAGAATGGAGCCAACTAGACTGTAAAGCAATATAAGATTACAAACCAAAGGGTAAAAGGAATTTAGGAAAACCTATGAGAATATAGAAGGAACAACTGTAAGGGCCCATGTTAATAGCTAGCAAGGATGTTGTACCAAGAATCCCTGCATGAATTAAATACTCTTGTAAAAATATTTCATCTGATATCCACTGCAACACAGGCTTTTATATGAAGAGGGATTTGTGTAGCGTACATTGAAGAAATATTTTGTAGGACTTGAAAATATACTTAAATAACATGTAGCCTCAAGGGAGACAGGGTGGGCAGTGTCTATCCTATATTGTAAGGCACCATTGTTTTAGATTGTTCCCTTTGACTTACACAAATAAAATAAAATTGAAGCTTTTTGTTGTACGTTTATTGTACTTTTCCATTTAGGGTAGACACCAGATATGTCTGCCTGCTTCTACTAAAGGGAACTGTAAACAAACATATATTAACCTCCTTTCCCCTGGGTCCTGCAGCGCATCCTTTGGAGCGACACTGTCATATTTCTATCTTCAGTATGATCTATGCATCTCCCCCTGAAGTCCAGTACCCATCTTTGCGTGCTTAGGGTAGACATGTCTATGGTAAAGGAATTACATGCAAGAATAACACGTGTTCAACATTATTGGCAGTTGAGACACGCTTTTGAGTGCATGGACGTTGCTTTTTGTAGCTTTATTAAGTGAATATGTAACTTAAAACAGGACTTTGATACTGTTAAATATGTCCTGTTCAGGAGAGAGTGGTAGGAACTATACTTTTGACTCCGTTCTACAAACAGCTAAATAGTTAGTGAATTGGTATTGATGATTCAATGACGTGTGGCGCGCGCGCAGTATAACTCGAAAATGAAAAGTCGAATAGATACCAAAGTTGGTATTTAGGTTCAATATCTTTCAAAGATGCGACACGATTTTCAGCGAAACCCAAGAGTACCCTTTACAGGGAACATTTTTCGAAAATTTTGATTTTCTACAAAATGGCTAACAAGTTTGATTAAAATACCATGTACTAAAGAGGTTTACATAACAAATAAAACGTTTATCTTAAAAGTTTCTGGGAATAGACTGTGAAGTCCTTCATTCGCAAGTAATTTTGTGTAATACTGTATAACTGGTAAACTTTAAGCGGAAGACGAAAACGTACTACACAGAAAAACCCTCTTTAAAAAACACAATTTATTTCAAATAAGTTTCTATGTGATGTAAGCGGTTCTGAGATATCGATTATTGAAGGTTCGATTTGTTCATTACTTGGCCATTCTCTTAGTCATTTCTGTTTCTCGCGTTTACATTGAAACAGTATGAATTTTAAGGACAGCGTGTAGCGTTCCAGTTCTTAAACATCTGACTATCGCTGTTCCCTTTGTATTTATAACGAAATGTGTAATGTAGCTATTTCTGTAAAGGTTTAGTAAGAATAGTTTGTATATCCATTAATAAAGATAGAGGTTAGAGAAGATTATGTGAATGTATCAACTCGGTTTTTTTTCCTATCTGGTTCAGGTTAGACGAGATAGACGTAGGTACATGAGGGATAGAGGAAACTGAATCTATAATCGGATGTTTAAAAACGGGTCTCTATGCTGGGCTTTAAATTCCATAACCCGCACATGTTCACCATAGCATAATATACGAAAAGCTTGCATATGCCTCAGTCACCTTCTAAACAGGGTGTATTTCAAACTCCTATCTTAATGTGAGGAATGGAATAAGAAGTTTTGTAGATATATCCTTTACTCTTTGTTGAAAACAATATGCTAGCAGGAAAGCCTATCTTCTTCGTCTAACAACTGATTTCCTGAATTAAATATTAAGTAATATCGCCTCATATATTTAATTACCATCAGTATTGTTCAAATTCACTGGACAAGTGGCAGGATGATTACTATGGTCTGTTCTACGAAAACAAAATAGTATAGTTATTAATCTGTACTTGCTAATATGATATTGTATACTAGTATATACCTATTGTTATTAGGTATATAAAGAGAGAAAATGTGTGTATGTATTAAGCTCAAAAACCAGTCAACTGATTTTGATAATTCTTTCACCTTTGAGAAGTCCTATTCTGCCAGAGGGTCATAGGCTATATGACATACTCAAATGGTTTAAAACTATCTTTCAATTTCAATCCAGTTTAGTTGAATATGAATACCCGTGGCCATTTTAGGGCACTTTATTGCAAATATGTCAGATTATTAATGAGTTTGCGCCCGAAAGGAAAGCTGAAAATGTTTTAAAATTGAGTTATTGAAGGGGAATTTTTACTGATTTCGTTGAACTTGGCTATGAAAAGTATTTTTTGGTGTGATTTTGAAAAAACTTGGTACATTTGGGTCTTATATTCTGGTAAAAATGATACCACCCTACAACTTTCACAAACATTCGCTACCCTTACAGTGAATGCTTATTTTCAATCCCTAACATACAAACCAGCGTCCTTTGGGCTATCTAACCGAAACTTGAACTTTTGTACTGTCGGATCTGACAATAATAATGATACCTAGAAGTTTCAAAAACTACCCCTATGTACAAATCTGTACTGTTAAACTTCCAAAAAACACATTATCCTTATTTTCAATTAT
Organism: Deroplatys truncata; assembly: GCA_030765065.1. Taxonomy (NCBI): domain Eukaryota; kingdom Metazoa; phylum Arthropoda; class Insecta; order Mantodea; family Mantidae; genus Deroplatys; species Deroplatys truncata. The sequence goes on along the minus strand of CM060989.1, from coordinate 63,084,177 downwards.
GTAGTACCTACTTCGAAACTTTCAAAAGCTACCCTTACTGTATTTTTAACACCTTCCGTACAAATTGACACCATTTCACCAACATGGACGAAACTTTGTACACATACTGTACCTTAGGTACGAGTAAAATTTACAGGCTACTCACGACTTTCAAAACTACCCTTACCCTTATTTTCAATCACTTGCTTACAGAATATACCGGCTGAGGTATCTATAAAGTAAACAGCAGTGCCCAGAATTACTAGATTTCCAAAACTATTATAATTGAAATTATAGTATATTATGCAGCTTGACTACTATGTTTTTGGTTGACCACACTATAATTTCAAACCTTTCGAGTTTTTATAAAAATACCTTACCTTGTTAATTGTGTGTAATTAAATGCTAATCAGATGGCAGCTCCAGAGTGTTTGCTAGTAATTAACAAATGGCAGCACTATTGAGTCCATGCCGTATTGATTTTTTGCAGGTAACGTGAAAGCAACGCATATTGAAGCAAAGGAAATCAACTCAATTTATTAGAATATTAAAATTACAATGAACAGAATTTATTTTATATGTAGGTACACATTTCATTATCTATGGAATAGATCCCAGTGGACTGCTGCTTTGAAGGTGAAAAGATATGGGCGATAGGGGAGCTGCGCGCGCCGCAATCATGATTCGCTGAGGTACAATGGATGCCATAACAGTTCAATTACGTCACAAGTAATCAGCGCATTATAGTGTGGTCGACTAAAAATTATCTTACATCCTAACTAAGGGGGTATATCTAATAAAATCACATAATCGACCGGATCGACGAGGTCAGGCTTAAGATACGTTAAATGTTTCTTGATAAATCATTAGCTCTTCGGTTATATGCACTTGGTCATAACTTTTTTTCAGATTTTACTTTCTTTACTACTTAGCTATACTAAATAGAAGTAGTATTGCATTTCACTCAAAAGTTCGATGTTGAGAGGTCACCGGAAATACACGTTTTGAGACTCCCTGCCTAAATTAAAAGGATTTTTTTAGCATAACTCGGAATGTGTCGGATAAATACCAAACCAAGTTCACTACCTTCCAAAGATATGACAGAAGACTCGGAGAAAAACTCTCCTACGCCAAACTACCCATTGTATGGACAATATACGTATCTAAAATCTACAAATGTATACCTACACTGAATTTTCTGGGAATAGTCTGTCAAGCCTCTTTAGCAAATAATTTTGTTTAACTGATAAACCTTAATCTACAGAAAACACAATCTTTTTCAAATAACTCCTTTTAGTGGCATCATTTATTTCTGATATATCAAAACTTTGTGAATTTTTGAAGTGGTCATCATTCGGTTGTTGCGATGGCCGCCATATAGCGACCCGCTTTTAAACATCTGACTTCCTTTATCTAGAAAAACGTATATCTAATAGTAGGAGCTATATGAAAACAAACTATAATACAGATGTGACCAAATTATTAGACATTCTCATCCCCTAAGTCTTGAAAATATGATCATAGAACATAGAATGTTTATTATAGTTAAAGCAATATTAAATACGAGATTGCTTTTAGTCTAGTAAGGCTATCATTGTTTGTTATATTTTTTTATGAATATTTTGGAAAATTACTAAACTGCGCTGTATGTTTGCTAAATGTTTCTGTGAAATGCTTTTCAGAAATGTCCATTTTTAAAAATTACATGATATAATAGCCTATTTACATTAGTGTAGCTATTATTGGCCATTAAACCTCGAACGGAGTTGTGGGGGAGTCCTTTTCTTTACCAGTGAAACTGTACACCCTGCTATTTCCTCTGTTGGTCATTTTATTGTTGGTAGCTGAAAACTGACCTTACAGCTAACTAGAAGTGTTGTAGACTGGTCCGCTTTCTCAGTGCAGGGCTGTAAATTTTGGGTGTAGCCATTATTGACCCCACAACACCTCAAGTGTTTCTATTTTGTGTTTTATCAAAATGTACTTACCAATGACTTGGTGTGAATATTGAACATTTGTAAAATATTGTTTATCTTTTCAGATATGCAGTTCATTATATGCTGCTAATCTTTCACCACCTAAATGTTAATTATTTACTGCAATAAGAGTTGAAATTTTTTAGTTCTTCTACTACGTATAGTAAGTAGGGGAAGTATTGCATTACACCCAAAAATTAGATACCGAGATTTCACCGGAAATACATGTTTTAAGGCGCCCTGAATCCAAAAAATAAAACAATTCATAGGGAAAAAAACGCCGTGTGTGTTTGTGAACAGCATAACTCAAAAACGAAAAGTCTGATAAATACCAAACTTGGTATTTAGGTTCAGTATTTTTCAAAGATGCGACCGGAACATTTTCAAGAAAATCTCCCCACACCAGACTACCCTTTACATGGAACATTTTTCTAATTTTTTATATTTTCTCAAAAATGGCTCTAACGAATTTTGTTAAAATATCATGTGTTTAAGATATTTTCATGGCAAAAAATATATAATTATGATTTTTCTGGGAATGTCCCCAAAAGTCGTTTTCATTCTGAATGACTTTTGCATAACTGGTAAACCGCAAGAGATAGACAAAATGTTACTACACAAAAAATGTAGCTGTCGTTAAAACACACAATTTGTCAGATACTTTTTTGTTCAGTGAGCCATTTCCGAGATATTCCTTGTTATTTGTTTGAATTTGTCAAAACTTATACTTTTTTCAAATGGGAATTTGTTATTCTTTTTTTATGTCCTGGACATGCAAAGAGAATGAAATGCGCCACATAGCAACCAGCTCTTAAAACATTTGACTATCGCTTAAAGCCTACCATATTCCCCTTGCATCAGGTTTATCTCGATTAACATAAGTAGATGGAGAATAAGCGTTTGTAAAAATAGTTTGTACAAGAGTAGAGAAAGTCATGTGAGTGTAACATAAGAATTTTTGGTGTAATTTCACTTCACTTTTGTGCAGGGTTACATAAACTTGTTTTGTTTTTGTCCTTTATTTACAGTTTTTGTGTTAAATTTATGTTTTGTACTTTAATATAGTGCACAAATATAAAAATTATGAATAGATATTTGTGACGAAAATAAACAAAGTACTTTTCATGGCTAAAATAAAGCAGTATCGTTTCGGACCTCACAACACCATTTATAACACAAAGTAGTCCCATCCGTTTGAAGGTTAAGGTTCTGTTGAAAGACTCGTAGAAACATTTGAAAAACTATACTACGCCCTTCAGTAAAAATCTATTTTATTGTTCCTACTAACAATGAGTGTGCTTCGCTTTAAAATATAGTTGCTTATAATTAGTGAAAGATGCTCTAATAATTCGACCATGCTTGTAGGTGGAGAATGTCATGTGGCTGTAAGAAATTACTTTTTTCCCTCTTTAGAGCAGTTTCATCCGTTCTACTCTAATTTCGAGTTTATCTTTAATATTTGTACTCCATGTAATGCTATGATAAAGCCTGGATATATTCTTTGTAATTTTAAAAATCTTGAGATTTGTTATTTTGGGTTAAAGATTGTTTTAGGAATTAATATATTTAATCTATATGATTTATAAAATGGTATTTCATAGTGCATAAAATATATTTTTTGGTATGCACTTTTTTTAACATAATTTTGTTTTTTTGTTTTGAGCACCAAACTTAAAAATCTATCTTTTTATTATTGTATTTAAAGCAGTGGTGGTTCTTGTGATTTAAGAACAAAGAATATATTTTTTGCACCACGAGAAAGGTTTCTAAGGGGTGTCCAAAGTAAGGGATGTTTAACTTTGTATTTGAGATGATGAAATGGATAATTAGGCACGCAAATGACCATAAAAATCATGTCTTGTGTTTGTGAGCTGGGCTTAATCGTAAAAGTAAACATTTGACGCAGCAGTTCCAAAAGTGCGTATGACGCAGTTCGGGTCACCGCCCCCAAATCGGTTTCCTCAACGCGGCTTCGGCAGTGCTTTTTTATTACGCAATTGAATTCGCGGATGTCATAAACAGCAAAGTAGGGTGAAAACCGCTACGCCACTGCCTAGGTGCGCCTGTGAAAATTCGCCGTATTTTTGCGAATTGTCCGCGATGTCGGGACGGCCATTTTGTTTTTGCAGAGCCGTCTGCCGCCGCTGTATGTTTAGGGCGGGCTCCGCTAGGAGCGCTGCTTTTCTGCAAGGCCAGCCATGTTCGCAGCATCCGTCCCCCCTCCCCCATTCCCGACTTTCACACTTTCCACGCAAATTTTCATCCCTTAGGGTGGTGATAGTATGAGAGTTTACCACCTAAGATTTGGGCAAACGCTGCCAGGTGCCCCTGGGTAGCGTTTTGGGAGTTAATTTGTTTGTTGTAATGACGGTAAAGGGCGACAAGGCACTGTCTGAAGGTCGCGCCCCTCCCCTCATTCTCTCTCTCTCATTCCATGACGTATGCAAGTGTTACCAAGTCCGCCATGATGTAGACTGGCCTATTTTTTCGCGAGGGAACTTTTGCAAGGAATTTGCGGAAACCCTTGGTCGGGATCCTAGAGGTTTGTGGCATTTCTTGGCACGCGATGTCCAGTGTCACCCCAAGAGAGTGCGAGATCCCCGGGTTGCACTGCAAGGTAAGTGATGCTAATTACATGTTTGGCTCGCAAACTCCTCCTTCTCTAAGCATCATCATAATCCGCCAATATTTCCATTTTATCTTTAACTAACAACCCTTGCACTTCTAAATCTTATCTCCAGAACGCTTTCCAGCTCTAAATATTCTTAAAACTAACCCTTAGAGAGCCCAACACCTCGAAGCATTCACGTGGTAAATTGCTGAGGTGACAAAAATGAGACAACGATAACGTAAAAGTCGGAAGTAACGGAGAAAAAACACGCCAATACGCATTGCGCCATGGTCGGATAGTCACCGACCTCGCCAGGGTCACTCTTTGGACCAGGGGCGCGTATGGGGTGCCACATTTAAATAGCAACATCATTGAAGAGGAACTGTCATACAGTTCAAGAAATAGAACTGACATCACTCTTGTCTACCCCAAGACCTGGGGATGACTCCAGATAGTCTTAGTATATCATTCATATAAGCTTCTCTACTCAGTCCTCTGGAAAAACTAACTTACAAACGCTTAACAAACGTTCAGTACACATTTCGTTGTAGATATTACGAATTTTTAAAAACATGTCACTGTATGGTGTTTTCTTACAGAAAAATCATGCATAATGAAGAGTACTTCTTAAGCAATTCAAGATATACATTTTATTTATCCATTTAAAGGGTAGTTTCAGCTGGGGGAGTTTCTTTAAAGTCTTCGTGTCGCATACTTGGAAGATTGACACGAAGACATACCTACACACACGGAACGTGTAAACTCTGTATCGAATTTTTGGGTGGAATGCAATATTTCCTCTGTGCTTTGATCTAGAAAGTTCTGAATCATAATGGCGAACTCAAAAGTTACGAGACGTAAATCCCGGAAATAAAACTTGGCGCACAATTTTTTTTTCAGATTGTAAATTTTAGCAGGGGTTCAAATTGATTTGACATCATTATATACTCTAGAAAGCTATACATTTAATTTGTAGTACAAAGACATCCGGAAACTCCCAGACATGCCCTAAAATTTTAACTTCTGTCCGGCGTCCGTGCAGGGGAGAATTTTTGAAATATCTGAAATGTACTACGTTTTGAGGAATGTAAAGTTTCTATAGTTTCAAATGGTTTAACAACTCCCGAAAATGTTTGCTATTCCTGCACACAACGCAAATGCTGAGGGGAGGTTTTTGTCACTAATACTAGTAGAAACACGAAAGAAACTCAAGTTTGACTCATAGTTGTTGACCTAGTAAGATATAACTTCAATCATTTAAGTTATTCTTGATTATATATCAAATCCAGATGATTTGTATAAAAATATATTCTTGACATAAGTATAACTGTTACGGCTCTTGACAACTGCTGTTACTGTCATAGGTTTGGAGCTTCATATGCCAACATTTGACGTTTTTCTGTAATGTCCTACACTTAATTAAAAGAATTAGTAACCCTAAGTACAGGAGCAGTTTTAGCAGGGTTACACGACTCTAGGGTAAAGAACCACTGAAACACATTGAAGTGGGGATTCACGGAGATTTCTGTATATTCTTTACGTGTTCTGGAATGAAAATCTTTGGCCAAATCGACAATAGCGTTATCCCTAAAGAACCTCCGAAGCATAAAAGCTATTTACAAGTACTCATTATTTACATCCACCATCTTGATGCTGAAAACACGTTGGATTGCCATATTCCACTGTGAACATTAGTGTTTTGTTTCATTCCCTGCTACTACTTTGGAAACCCCAGTCACGATTCAGAACATGCGTACTTTACCATATAATACAAGGGTGACACTGCAAATTTAAATAAGGATTAATTTTAAAAAGTTCAAATATATTGTTTTTCAAAATATTCCACTTTAATATCGGTGCATTTTTGCATTCGATGAAACCAGTCCTTAAAGCAATGATGCCACTCTTTCTGAGGTACTTCAGAAACCAGGTCTTCATGATGTTCCACTGATGAGGGTCCATAGTGCTGACGTTTAGGGCATCCAGATACTCAGTTGTTAGTTTGGCTGTATGCACGATGTATTGTCATGATGTAATATTTTTCCTTTTGGGTGTTTTTTACGAACTTGTGAAAAACTTTGCTGTAAAGAGCAGCAGCAGTAATAGTAGGTCTATCTTGCAATGCTATACTAGCATTGTTTTAGAAAAAACAAAAAACTAGCAACCATCTTCTTACCAGGACTGCGATTTCGTCGGGCTTTTGTAGACTTAGGTTCTGTTCGAAAGACCCAATAAACCGATTGACTTTTCTTTTCAGGATCACAGCAATAAATCCAAAATTCATCACCAGTAACGATATTCCAAATCAAAATTCAAGTGCCATCTTGGAATTTTTCCAGAGTTTTTCTGCACCAATCAATGCGTTGTTGGAGTCAGTAATCTCACGTCTGACTTGATGCAAAATGTTTTGCATTTGACTCGTGCCCAATGTTGCCCGAATAAATTCATAAGATGTCCGCCGATCCTCTTCAAGCATTGCTCAAACAGCGGAATATTTTCATCAGGAACAGCAGTGCTTGGGCGTCCTTCAGAAATTCATCACTAAGAAAAAACCGATCTCTTTTGAGTTCGTTGTACCAATTCTTAATTGTGACCTTAGATGGGGCTTCTTCACCAAATGGATTTGTTTTAGACGTCAATGACGATTTAAAATCGTACAAAATCATAGCCTGGAAATGTTCTACAGTCAAATATATTTTTGGATGAACACAAAATCTTTAAATGGTGATAACTAACAAACTATTAGAGCAAATCAAACAAACTACGTGGCAACCAACTTGCAAACCATTAGAAAGTAGTTGTCAAATGTAAATAAATTTCATTTGCTTTTAGAAACATTGCATTCTAAACATTTTCAGTATCGCCGTCGTAAATTATATAATTATTTCAGACAGTAACGTTTACTATTTTATTAACTATCATTATCTAAATGATATAGATAATTAAGAAAACACATGATCTTTACTGATCTTTAGACGCCTAATATACAAAATCGGTAACAAAAGTCGGCTACCCAAGGAATATACCTTGTTTATCAGGTTGCTAAAAGTCGATCCTTTGAAACAGACAGGCGAGAACAATCGTTAACTCCAATCCGCATTTGTGTTAAAGCTGGTTTATGGAGATCTGAACACTCGGGAGATATCGGTACGGATTCTAGCGAAAAAATCTGATGTTACATTCACGTGATTTTCTCTACCCTCTATTGCTTATTAGCGGATATACAAATTATTCTTTCGCAAGTTTATTTTCTCATATACTTCATTTCAATCGAGATAAACCTTTCCGGAAATAGCAGCATAACACATTTCGTTATAGATACAAAGGGAATAGTGATAGTAAAATGTTTTAGAACTAGATATGCTGCGTTAAAATTACGTAATCTTTCCATGCAATCGCGAGAAACAAATGAGTGTTGAAAGGACTTTAATGGCTAAGTATTGAACAATTGGAATCATTAATAATGGATATCTCAGAAATGGGTTTGCGTGTTTTACAGGGATCTACATTTTTACTTTCTCTACTACGTATAGTAAGAACTCAGAAACGAACAGTCGGTCAAACGCCAAACTTGGTATTTAGGTTCAGTATCTTCCAGAGATGCGACACGAAAGTTTTCAAGAAAATCCCCCCACCACAGATTACCCTTTACATGGAACATTTTTCGAAAATTTTAATTTTCTCAAAAATGGTTCTAACGATTTTGATTAAAATATCATATGTTTAAGATATTTTCATGACAAATCAAATGTATATCTCGAATTTTCTGGGAATGTATCCAAAAGTATTCTTCATTGTGAACGACTTTTGCATCACTGGTAAATCATAAGAGATAGACAAAATTTTACTACACAATGTAGATCGCGTTAAAATACACAATTTATGTCATACATTTTGTTGTTGTTGAGTGAACCATTTTCGAGATATTGCTTGTTATTCCCTTAAATTTTCCATTACTTACACTTTTTCTCAAATGGAAATTCGTTATTAATTTTTTTTTGTCCTGGTAATGTAAAGTGAATGGAATACTCCACATAGCAACCAGCTCTTAAAATATTTGACTATCGCTTAAAGCCTAGCAATTCCCCTTGCATCTACAAGAAAATTAGCAATAAGATTAACATCTCGATTAACATGAAGCATATGGAGAATAGGCGTTTGTAAAAATAGTTTGTACAAGAGTAGAGAAAGTCATGTGAGTGTAACACGTCAGAATTTTTGTATAGTGTATTTTCGAAATCTTCGTGTCGCATCTTTGGAAGGTCCTGAACCTAAATATCAAGCTTGATATTTATCCGACATTTCGTTTTTGAGTCATAATGTTCACCGCCACATATACACACGGACATGTTGTTAAAATACCTTATTTGGATCCAGGGGGCTTCAAAACGTGTATTCCCGAGGAAATCTCGGTATCGAATTTTTGGGTGGAATGCAATAGGTACCTTCTCTACCTATGTACGTGGTAGAGAAAGTAAAAAAGCTGGAACTACGTGTAACGTGATTATTACATGTTTATTGCCAGTGTATGGTTGCGTATTGCAAAACAATCAAGGCTAGGTTTATCAGGGCCACTGTTATACAAATTTTAATATTTGGTAGATTAACTATTGTCGTTAGATGTGATGTGACAAAAGTTAGAGAATACAAACCTTTTTTGCGTATTTTCTAGAGGTTAGAAACGGCGGGGGACACAGTTCGTCATACCAGCTGAACAATCTAAGGAACTATTGTGTAGTGGTTCCATATGTCAATGATGAGGGATTCACTTGTGACCAATGTAAATAACTATTTATTGGTGTTCGAGGATCAAAATTTGTGTTTTAAATGCATATGGTTCAATTGATTTTCTGTTTTGTGAGACCGTCTTGAAATCTCCCCCATTAAGGGAAAAGTCCACACTTTTACATTAATTTAGTTCTTGTTGAAATCCAGAAATATAAAATTATCAAATCAACCCTAGATACTTTAAATGTGTGCTGAACATATCTACGAACTTTCATGAAGAATTTGGAGTAAATTTGATCAACATTAGTTTCAAAATAACACATTTTACCTTAGGTTGTCCAGATCCCTCTAAACCACGTTATTTATATACAATTATAAAACACCTATTCATATCAGGATATATTCGTCTTTACTTTTAAAATCTCGATACAGTAAATGTAGAAAAAGAAAGCTTTAATATCCTCGTTCGTGATTTTGAAGCTCATTAAAACATAAAACATTTCTGGGATAGTATACGACAGCTCTAGTTCAGTAAAGACTGAAAATTGAGAAACGATTTCAGGCATCCTGTGTTGCAGTTCAGAGGTTTTGTAATGGAAAACGATGTTTTCGTAGCTATAATAGAATCCAATCATTAATATTTAACGAGTTACGGCACTGAAAATAATATTTGAATGTTCGCTCTTCTAAACGCAGATTTTAAGAATGGCCTTGTGCTGAATAAGGAAACTGTCTGACCAATATCGAATTTATTAGATGAAAGTTTTAATAAACAATAACATAAGTTTTTTTTTTATATAGTTGAATATTGCATTGAAATGTCATAGATAACGTACACGGTCTTCTATGTTCTTTAAGTTAGTTTTCTTCGTGTCTTCATCTTAGAAATTAGAAACAATTGCCAATCAACTGCGGCAGTTTTCAAATAATTATCTCATTTCGGTAAGATTTTAGTGATAGTCTACGCAATTGGTTCAAATTGACACCGGCTGCGAACTGGATTGGTCCACGAAGTAAATAGCCTTATGAGATTTACTATACTTTGCTTAAAAAAAACTTTTGTGATATATAGGAATCCGCAAAGTTTTAGCAAGCTTTTTACTTTCTCTACTACGTAGAGTAAGTATGGGAAGTATTGCATTCCACTAAAAAATTCAATACCGAGATTTCACCGGAAAAAAATACTTTTTTAAAAAAGGTCTGAGCAGTAGGTATAACTCAAAAACGAAGTCGGATAAATACCATACTTGGTATTTAGGTTCATTATCTTTCGGACTATCCGAACATTGATTTTCTCAAAAATGCCTCTAGCGATTTTGATTAAAGTATCATATGTTTCAGATATTTTCATGGTAAACGAAATGTATATGATGAATTTTCTGGGGATGTCCCCAAAAGCCTCTTCATTCTGAATGACTTTCGCATAACTGGTAAACTGTAAGAGATAGACAAAATATTACTACACAAAACATACAGATATTGTTAAAATACACAATTTATATCATACACATTTTTTTGTCTAGTGAACCATTTCCGAGATATTCCTCGTTACGAATATTTGAATTTCCAATGCTTATACTTTTTCTCAAATGGGAATTCGTTATACAAAGAGAATGGAATGCTCCACATAGCAACCAGCTCTTAAAAGATTTGACTATCGCTTAAAGCCTACCATATTCCCCATGTACCTACAAGAAAATTAGTAATACGATAGTTTCTGCAAATTTTCATCTCGATTAACATGAAGTAGATGGAGAATAAGACTTTCACAAAACACTGCACTCCGTTCTTTGACTGCCAAATTTCCATGTCTGGATAATTTTCAACACTCATCGTCGAAAACCGTATTTACACGAAATGCTGATCTATTAAAAAATGTCAGTTAGATCAAGGAGCAAGGAATTCTTGCTTGAATGGACAGTTTCATATAGTTTTATAAAACACTACACCAGATATATTACAGTATAGAAGTAACATTCTTTAAATGATTGAAATCGATATACTTAGATGTTTAATATGCTGAACTGAGGTAAACACACAATTATATATATATATATATATATATTTATGTATTTAAAGAACCAATATGTATTACTACAGCTAAGCAGGTATTTCCTTGTTTCATAAAATTGTGGTCGCATGATTGCCTCTAAAACAGCAAGACGCAGGAATGGAATAAAGCCACTGAAATGAAATGCTTGATCTGTTTTAGGAAAAGCAAGAGGTAAAATAAGAAACACATTAGTAACCAAATAATTGAACTCCTGGTGAACTACAGAGAAAGTCCTTATGTTACACTCCCATGACATTCTTTACTCCCTATCGTTTATTAGTGGATATAAATTATTCTTACGAAAGGTAAAATTAGACCACTACAAATTCAGTGTCATAGCCGGGATTTGAATCACGAATCTCCCGGTCTCCGTCCGGTTACTCTAATCACTGAGCTACCATGGCAACTTGCCGGCACGACATTAAATTCCCCAACTGATTCGCATTTTTCCCGGTAAACCACAAGGAGATCTTAAATTGTATGGAGATGTCATACCTCAATGGCGACTTACATTGGTGTAAGTACTTTAAGTCCCGGGCTTCATAGTTTCAACCACTAAGTATTCTTACGTTTCTTACGAAAGTTTATTTTTTTATCTACTTCATTTTAATTCGGATAAAGTTTTGCAGACATAGTTACGTTACACATTTCGTTATACATACAATAGCGATAGTAAATTGTTTAAGAACTGGACGCTATTCGCTCAAAACATGTATTTCAGGTGAAATCTCGTTATCAAATTTTTGGGTGGAATGCAATCCCTTCTCTACCTTAAGTACATGGCAGAGGAAGTAAAAGCTGTTACATTCGCATGGTTTTCTCTATCCACTCACCCCTGCGAACTAATTATACAAAATCCGATTCTATCTACCTACCTACTTAATGTTAATCCAGATTAACATTTACGTAAGTGGGTGCGTAACACTTTTCGTTATAGATACAAGATGGTAGAGGATGCTGGTGATAGTTGATTAAAAAGCGGGTGCTACGTGATAGCTTTGAAATCCCACTCTTTGCATAGCTACGAGGTGCAAAAGGCATTTGAAAGCTATAGCAGTAAGCTTATTTAAAATAAGTTGTGGACCTCGTTAAAACGCACATTTTTACTTTCTCTACTACGGTTAGTAAGTAGGGGAAGTATTGTATTCCACCCAAAAATTCGATACAGAGATTTCACCGGAAATACATGTTTTGAGACACCCTGAATCCAAAAAAAGCATTTTTGGAAACATGTCCGTGTGTGTGTCTGTCTGTGAATAGCATAACTCAGAAATGAACAGTCGGATAAACACCAAACTTGGTATTTAGGTTCAGTATCTTCCAGAGATGCGACACGAAGGTTTTCAACAAAATCCCCCCACCCCAGGATACCCTTTACATGGAAGATTTTTCGAAAATTTTTATTTTCTCAAAAACGGCTCTAACAATTTTGATTAAAATATCATATGTTTAAGATATTTTCATGAAAAATAAAACGTATATCTTGAAGTTTCTGGGAATGTCTCCAAAAGTGTTCTTCATTGTGAACGACTTTTGCATAACCGGTAAACCATAAGAGATAGACAAAATTTTACTACACAAAAATTGTAGATCGCGTTAAAATACACAATTCATGTCATATACATTTTTTTGTTGAGTGAACCATTTTTCGAGATATTGCTTGTTATTCTCTTAAATTTTTCAATACTTATTTTCTTGAATGGGAATTCGTTATTCATTTTTTTGTCTTGGATATGCAAAGAGCATTAATCTGTGGGAAAGGGAATGGTGCTGCACCTAGCAACCAGCTATTAAGAGATATGTATGTGCTTAAAGGCTACTGTATTTCTATACTGCCCTTGTAAATATATATTCCCCTTACATCTACAAGAAAATTAGCAATAAGATAGAGTCTGCAAATGTTTATCTCGATTAACATGTAGATGGAGAATAAGCGTTTGTATAAATAGTTTGTACAAGAGTAGAGAAAGTCATGTGAGTGTAACACATCAGATTTTTTTTGTCTCTTTAGAATTTGCCTCTCATACTATTTACCTAATGATTACACAAATTTCATTTAAAATGATAAGGACTTCACAGGGTATTCGTAGAAAATTCAAAATACACATTTTATTTCTCTTGCAAATATTTTAAACATTAGGTATTTTAATGAAAAGCGTCAATTCATGTGTTTATATGAATGTACCTTTTTCAGAAATCAATTGTTCATAGCATACTACACCCTTATTCAAATCTTGACACTGCGGTATTGTATTTTTCCTTTGTCACTTAGCCAGAGTTAAAAAGTCGTAATTTACGCACCATCATGATTTAATGTCGAATTCTTGTCGCAAGCTTTTAGTAGAAAGCTATTGTTGATTCCTACTCCAATTACACCACCAATTGCAGATCAACGATGTATTTGAAGACTGTGTACTTCAAAAAAGATATCTTTCCGTGGAACCAATGCATTTCTTCAGAACAAATTTGGCCATGTAACTCGATTCATCAATTATCTTAAGGCGAGTTTTACTAGCAATGCACATTCTACGCCGCCCGCAGCGTAACACGCCGAGCGCAATACCTAGCAGACTGAAACAATGAAAAATAATTGAAATGTTTAGTCTTTATACACGCCTGACTGAAACACTGATATTTCCGAATGAAACTACAGTCGTTTTAATTGCCGCGCACCAATTACTTCGCGTACTTCACATTTTTGTTACTAACTGCGACGTGCACCTCGTGAGAGATTCTTCAGAACTGTGCGACACTTGCTTATGGCTCGAGAATATATACTCCTTCACCTAGAATTGCCTGAACATTATAATATAACTGCTATTGGTTACGAAATCGCGCCCTTTTAGCGTCTGTTTTGGTCAGCCAATCACTACTACTAACACACATACTCTAGGGAAGATATTCCCTCCATTTCTAAAAAAAGGCGCGCTACTCTGACGTCATTTGTTTGTCTCTTAGTGATAAACAACTCACCCCCTCGGTTTATTGTTACCCACTCTGTCAGTTTCAGTGAGGCCGTGTAAACTTATTTCCTAACAATACTTATGGCTAACAAACATCTAAAATCCTGTACATACAATAATATTAATTTACACTACAATCACTCTGGCATTCACAGCATGTTATGATATAAAATATTGCCTCAAAGTGAAAGTTTGGGTGTTAAAGATATGAAATTAGCAGCTGTTAAAATTAAAAATTAAATTGTTTTATTTTTAACTGCTGTGGTCCTTAGCGTACCATTCTATATTGGGTGTGAAAGATCGGTAATTTTGCGAGCTTAGCATGGGCTTAGCATGGCTTCCTTCGGAAGAAAGGTAAAGGATTTTTAGCTCAAAAACATCCATCGCCCTCCGCCGGGTTTGAACCAGCGATCTGGAACTAGAGGCTAGCATGGTAACCACTACACCACGGAAGACGTAGCAGCTGTTGAAGGAGCGTTCGCTTACCATATTGTCCAGCACAACCAATCTTTCAGTTCAATGTGCTGTACTTCTAAACTTATCCAATGTATGAGGAATGTATTATATATGTAAGTTACACATTATTTATTTATTATTAGTTTCGAAATTTTCGTATTTATGACGAAACAATTTTACACATCCTCTTTTTTCATTGAGGAAATTTTAAAATGTCACGTTTGCTTATTTCAAAGACACGGTCAAAGGAAAAAGCGACACAAGGCGTTATGGATTTCGTTGTGTAATTATTAGATGGTTGCAAAATTGATCGTCAGTTGTATTTTTTCGCAGGCTTTTACTGAAACCATTATTTCGCGAAGATCCCGGGTAAATCATGAAAAGCTGGTTAAGCTGCAAAAATGTGCAAGTACACTTTCTGCCGGGGTTCTAAGTGAAATGACGGACCCTGTTAGGTGTATAGTGCAATTCTAACCTAAGGCAATCTTTCGCTATCACAACATACGCCGGCTTTTCATTATCTGCCTAGATTTTTCGCAGAATGACGGATTTCAGCAAAACCTTATGACCAGGTTTTGTAGGTATAGTAAGTAGGGGAAGTATTGATTCCACCAAAAATTCGATAGCGAGATTTCAACGGAAATACATGTTTGGAGGCCCCCTGATTCCAAAAAAATGCTTTGTATGTGTGTGTGTGTGTGAGTGTGAACAGCATAACCCAAAAACGAAAAGTCCGATAAATACCAAACTTGGCATTTAGGTTCAGTTTCTTTTAAAGATGCGACACGAAGATTTTCAGGAAAATCCCCCCCCAGACTACCCTTTACGTGGAACATTTTTTCGAAAATTTTGATTTTCTCAAAAATGGCTCCAGTGATTTTGATTAGAATATCGTATTTTGAAGATATTTTCATGGCAAATGAAATGTATATCTTGAATTTTCTGCGAATGTGTCCAAAAGTCCTTGATTCTGAATGACTTTTGTATAGCTGGTAAACCGTAAGAGAGACAAAAGTTTACTACCCCCCAACAACAACAACAACAAAAGTAGATCTCGTTAAAACACACAATTTATATCACATACTTTTTTGTGGAGTGTACCATTTCCGAAATATTCCTGGTTTATTTGTTTGAATTTTTCAATACTTTTTCTCAAATGGAAATTCGTTATTAGTTTTTACTTTCTCTATTACGTATTGCATTTCACCCAAAAATTCGATACCGAGATTTCACCGGAAATGCATGTTTTGAGACCCCTGAATACAAAAAAAAGTATTTTTGGAAACATGTCGATGTGTGTGAACAGCATAACTCAGAATCGAACAATCGGATAAACACCAAACTTGGTATTTAGGTTCAGTATCTTCCAGAGATGCGACACGAAGGTTTTCAAGAAAATACCCCCACCCCAGATGGAACATTTTTCGAACATTTTAATTCTCTCAAAAATGGCTCTAATGATTTTCATTAAAATATCATATGTTTAAGATATTTTCATTACAAATGAAATGTATATCTCAAAAGTTCTTGGAATGTCTCCAAAAGTATTCTTCATTGTGAACGGCTTTTGCATAACTGGTAAACCATTGGAGATACACAAAATTTTACTACACAAAAAATGTAGATCGCGTTAAAATACACAATTTATGCGATATACATTTTTTTTTGTTGAGTGAACCATTTTCGAGATATTGCTTGTAATTCCCTTAAATTTTCCAATACTTATACTTTTTCTCAAATTCGTTATTCAATTTTTTTTTGTCCTGGTAATGCAAAGAAAATGGAATGCGCCACATAGCAACCAGCTCTTAAAATATTTAACTATCGCTTAAAGCCTACCTATTACCCTTGCATCTACAAGAAAGTTAGCAATAAGATACTTTGTACAAGGCTAGACAAAGTCATGTGAGTGCAACACATCAGATTTTTAAAAAATGTACTCGTTTTTAAGACCTTGGCTGTAAAGGAATGAGAATTCATTTGGAAAGGTACATAACCCGAAAATTTTGATTAGCTAAGTATGTTATTCTATTTTATCACCTGCAGGTTCATTGCGACATCTGAAAGTTGCCTTTGGAACATTCCTTTAGAAATACTTTCGTTTTGAATTTCTAGAAAGTTATTGCTTCAGCCGAAAAATAATTGACGGCATGGACACTAACAGAAATAAACTGATTGAAATACGACCCTCGTGTTCAACAATCGATAACGACAAACTTTGTCTCCTGCCGAATTTAAAAAACATCACGCCGCAGCTGCGACAATGATACGCATTGCCTATGATTACCAGGAAATGTTCACGAAATTTCTACCTTATTTTAACTCTTAAGTGGTAACATCGGTCTCTCAGACCATGGCGTTCTATTTTTCTGTGATATTGCTTATAATGTCGCAACCTTGAACGTCGAGCAATGGTCTAATGGACGTTTGTGTTTCATGTGAAAACGTGGCTTTGTAATTGTTGCTATGCATTGTTAAAAAAATCTGATGTGCTACACTCTCATGACTTTCTACCCTTGTACAAACTATTTTTACAAATGTTCATTCTACATATGCTTCATGTTAATCGAGATGTTTATCTTATTGCTAATTTTCTTGTAGATGCAAGGGGAATTGCTAGGCTTTAAGCGATAGTCAAATATTTAAGAACTGGTTGCTATGTGGAGTATTCCATTTTCTTTGCATTACCAGGACAAAAAAAAATGAATAACGAATTTCCATTTGAGAAAAAGTGTAAGTATTGGAAAATTTAAGGGAATAACAAGCAATATCCCGAAAATGGTTCACTCAACAACAAAAATGTATATGACATAAATTGTGTATTTTAACGCGATCTACATTTTTTGTTGAGTAAAATTTTGTCTATCTCTTATGGTTTACCAGTTACGCAAAAGTCGTTCACAATGAAGAATACTTTTGGAGACATTCCCAGAAAATTCGAAATAAACATTTCATTTGTCATGAAAATATCTTAAACATATGATATTTTAATCAAAATCGTTAGCCATTTTTGAGTACTGAACCTAAATACCAAGTTTGGTGTTTATCCAACGGTTCGTTTTTGAGTTATGATATGTTTCAAAAATGCTTTTTTTGGATTAAGGAGGCCTCAAAACATATATTTCCGGTGAAATCTCGGTATCGAATTTTTGGGTGGAATACAATACTTCCCCTACTTACTATACGTAGTAGAGAAAGTAAACAACCGGGTTCAGCCTGTCATATTCATTGGGTTCCTGAAGAGTAGGCAACCACAAGAAAAGATGATATTCCTTTGCCGTTGCAATTTTCTTCATCTTTAACGGATTGACCTCATAGTTGTAGTCCTTATACCCCAAGGACTACACGTGAATGCCTTGGGTCAGTAGCCTGTCGAGAAGCATGCAAACCTAGGATCATAGTACTACAGGATGGGCCAAAAAAGTACGAACCGGCTGCGCGGTGTTTTTCCTATCCGCGTTCTCGGCGCTCGGCGCTCGTTGCTGTCTGCCGCTATCATAGAAAGGCGCGGATGATACCATACAACATTTTTAAAACTACTTTTAAAGGCTTCACTTACCAACTTTATGAAAGGAGATGTCGAACTGGCCACCGCCATTGTCCATACATTTTTGGCACCTCTTTAGGAAACTATCCATCACTCGCCGTAGTTCACGTTGAAAAATGCTGGCAATTTCCTAGCGGATATTTTCTTTTCGTTCTTCCAGAGCGTGCGGGTTTGTCTTGTAGACTTTGTTTTAAGTTACCCCCGAGATAGAAATGGCAGACGGTTAGGTCGGGGGACCGAGGGGACCACAAACCTGTACTACTTATTCTGTCCTCAAACACACTTTCAATTTTTCTCATCGAAATATTGGCCGTATAACTGTTGCAGAGTGTTGTCGAAAAACGGCAAAATCACGCTCCATGGCTGTTAGTTCTCAAAAAAAGGGGCCAAGATTGTATTCACATACGTACGGGCTTCAACAGTTGACTCGAGAAAAAAAATTGGCGAGTGGTGGATAGTTTCCTAAGGAGGTGCCAAAAATGTATGAACAGCTACGGTGACCAGGTTCAGCATCTCCTTTCATAAAGTTGGTAAGTAAAGCCTTTAAAAGTAGTTTTAAAAATGTTTTATGTTTTCATCCGCGCCTTTCTACGATAGCGGCAGACGGCAACGAGCGCCGAGGACGCGGACAGGAAAAACACCGCGCAGGCGGTTCATAGTCTTTTGGCTCTCCCTGTATATCCAGAAAGGGTGATCAATCCATGGTGAACAAGGAAATGGAAATGTAGTGATAAAAGGGAGAATAGGAAAATTCGCGGATTAAATTATTCAACCCAGCATTCGCCTAGCAACCGAGGAAAACAGCGAAAAAATCTTTGGTCAGATGGTTCGGGCCCGCGGGTTTGAACACAGGTCCTCCCGAATGTGGGCCATATATTACACTTGTGTCATTCCACTGGGTTGTTGCAATTTAAAGAGTGCAGGCGAAAGTGAAAGTTCGCTTTGGGTTTTTGGAGACTACACTACATCATTTTTACTTTCTCCACCACGTACATAGTAAAATTTGATGACGAGATTTCACTGGAAGTACCTACAGGTTTTGTGCCCCCCCCCCAAGACATTATTTAGGAAAAGATTCTCGCGCGCGCGTTTGTATTTGTGTCTGTGAACAGCATAACTCGACTCTTGTATACCAAGGGACGGTCTGTGTGTGTTGTGGCAACTTGACGATACACTGAACAGTACGCAATATACGGTAATACTTGAAAATATTTTGATTCTATGAGAATAATATAACCTGATGGAATTGTTGAATTCATATAGGATTCTGGGCACAAATTCAAGAAGCCTGGGATGTTGTAGCGTCTCGTCCTCGTTGCTACAGGGATTTTTAATTTTATCTATAACCTGAAAATAAGGGTAGTTAAATGTGCTCAGGGTTCACACAGCCGATATTAATTTTGTGTTTTAGTTTTAGAAGATAATAGTTTATTTGCATTTATTTCTTTAGTTATTTAAAGAGTATTTTAGTAGAGCTGTGTTTCTGTGTGCATAGATATGCCTAAAACCTAATATGCTAAAGTTATATTAATGCAGTATTATGTTCTACACATCCAGTCATAAAATTAACAATGTTTTGAGAGCCGAGGAGTTTGAGCGCAAGCAGTGCCTTCTTAACCTCTCGGCCAACGATACGTTTTTCCGTGCTCTGTTTTCAGTAGCTTATAAGCCCCACCACTGAGAATCACCGTTATAAGGTGGCAATTGCTCTCACAGGGCAGAGACCATTCTACAGTGCGAGTGTATTACTTACAAATGTTATTACTTGTGATGTTTGTGTATGTGTGTTTACTTCATGTGAAGCCATCTTGTGACGTCATTCATTTGTTCGGTTTGTAGCTCCATCTGGTGTTAGCAATTTGCAGCAGTGTTCGTGTTCGTTTGAAAGAACGATATTGTTATCTTAATTAATTTTGGTTTACTGTCCTCGGCTAGCTATTATTTCTCGGTCGAACATGTCTCTTGATCAGGGTTGTGTAAACGGAAAGGAATCTTTTATCCAAAAAGAACACTGATGAAGAAATTTGTTTTATACTTTTATTGTCGAACACGTTAACTATCACATTTATACATTGATCTTAACACTCGCCAAACTGAAACTGTTATAATAACTTCTTACTGATCACTCTTAATTCACGTACTTCAACTTTTTGTATAATTAACCTTACAACACTTTAGACTATTCATAATTCTGCTGCGCGTAACTTGTGAATCGATACCCGACGTTTGCCGTACAAATACTTTCGACGAAATGACTGACTGAAGACGACGTGTAGTGTACACAGATTTTTGATGAACTGAACGACTGAAAGCGACGTGTAATGTACTAAGAATTTTGATGAACTGACTGCGATCTACCTCTAACCTAGCCTCTATTTATACTCCCACTCCCCGATATGCCTAAAGATTATAACTTAGATACTATTGGCTAATAAAACGCGCCAACATTAGCGTCTATTTTAATATCCAATGAAAATTATGAATACATATGCTCTAGGGAAACATTCCAGAAGATTCTCAAGGAAAAACGCGCCAACATTACGTAACTTCCTCGTTTCCAATAATGATAAACAGCTCACCCCCCCTCTGCATTATTGCACGCTATTATTGACAGTTTCAGTAAGGTCGTATAAACTTACTTATCAACAATAATTACAGTCAAGAAACATCTCAAATCAATGTCACATAAAAATGCATATTCATATTACAATCATTATTTACATTTAAGTAATTTGTGATACAAACTACTGCATCAACAGTTCTGCATGTGCTTTGTAAACACAGCTGTAACGAAGGTACACGAAACCCTCCGATCGTCACGGAATCTGGGGGTGACTTGTTTGTACACGGTTTTACAAAAATTGGCATATCGAATTTTCTTCATTACTATAGTTGCCCAGAAAAATGTTTAAACCTTAAAATATAAATTATCCTCTGTGGACGAATTAATTACGTCATATCTTGAATTTAAGAGAGTAGCAAAAAATATATGCCCGTTTTTGAGTTCATTCTCTTTGAGTTTCTGTTGGAAATTTGAACAAGTTTGGTTAGTCCGTGTGCTTATGGGCATTTAAATGGTCAAACTAATATTTGAAGTTTTTGAAAATGTTGACCAAATTTCAGCTATGGAAGATAGGCACTGGCTCATTTTGTGAGGAAAATTTGCTCGCTCGAAGCCAGGACGTCGTGCTGTGTGGTCCGATGTGGTTGAGGGAGCATCTAGCGGAACAGGTCCATCCCCAGTGAAAGGAATGATGATAATCAAAAGCCGTTTGGATGAACGATGCTGGGGATGGTCTATATTAATACAATAGTCTTTCCTTGAATTCATCAGTTAGGCTCGACTTCTCAGAAACATAAATCAAAGAATGTATCTGAGCTGATACCAAGAAACTAACATGATTATTCCTCTTAATTAACGACATAAATCGTATCTTGCATTACCTCTTCAATTGAAAACAAACCCCAATCTGTAATATGACAGCAAATTCTCCGCATGCCTATTTGGTTTAGGATCAAGGATGAATTTTGATCAAACGGGACCGCATTTACATAATCCGGAAGTGAATTACAAAAGAAATGTGCAGCAATCCCATTTCATGTATTATTCTACTACTCTGAAGGTTTTAACTTCACGTGAAGTAAAAAAATTTCTTTGCTTTCATTGGCTGAAGTTGCACGCTCATTGGCGGAATGTGAAACATCAGAAACGTCAATCTCTCAGGTGGTGTTTAACATCAGGTGGAGTGAAACGATTTCTTTGCTTCACTGACTGAAGCACATGGTCATCGATGCAAAGTGAAACATTGACGGCTTCAGCCTCCCAGATATTGATAACTCGCATGGAGTGAAAGTCTTGCTTTGTTTTCATTCGTGCAATATGAAATATCAGCAGCATCAACCTCTCAGGTGAAGCGATTTCTTTGCTTTCATTCGCTGAAGGTGACATCCTTATTGGTGCAATGTGAAACATCGCGACTTCAGCCTGTCAGGTATTGTTAACTTCAAGTGAAGTGAAAGAATTTCTTTTCTTTTCTTTTATTGGCTGAAGTGACATCCTTATTGTTGCAATGTGAAACATCGCGACTTCAGCCTCCCTTCAAGTGAAGTGAAAGAATTTCTTTTCTTTTCTTTTATTGGCTGAAGTGACATCCTTATTGGTGCAATGTGAAACATCGCGACTTCAGCCTGTCAGGTATTGTTAACTTCAAGTGAAGTGAAAGAATTTCTTTTCTTTTCTTTTCTTTTATTGGCTGAAGTGACATCCTTATTGGTACAATGTGAAACATCGCGACTTCAGCCTGTCAGGTATTGTTAACTTCAAGTGAAGTGAAAGAATTTATTTTCTTTTATTGGCTGAAGTGACGTCCTTATTGGTGCAATGTGAAACATCGCGACTTCAGCCTGTCAGGTATTGTTAACTTCAAGTGAAGTGAAAGAATTTCTTTTCTTTTCTTTTATTGGCTGAAGTGACATCCTTATTGGTGCAATGTGAAACATCGCGACTTCAGCCTGTCAGGTATTGTTAACTTCAAGTGAAGTAAAAGAATTTCTTTTCTTTTCTTTTATTGGCTGAAGTGACATCCTTATTGTTGCAATGTGGAACATCGCGACTTCAGCCTCCCAGGTATTGTTAGCTTCAAGTGAAGTGAAAGAATTTCTTTTCTTTGATTGACTGAAGTGGCACCCTCATTGGTGCAATGTGAAACATCAGCTACTTCAGCCTCCCAGGTATTGTTAGCTTCAAGTGAAGTGAAAGAATTTATTTTCTTTGATTGGCTGAACTGACATCCTCATTGTTGCAATGTGAAACGTCAGCTACTTCCCTCTCAGGTATTGTTAGCTTCAAGTGAAGTGAAAGAATTTATTTTCTTTGATTGGCTGAACTGGCACCCTCATTGTTGCAATGTGAAACGTCAGCTACTTCCCTCTCGGGTATTGTTAGCTTCAAGTGAAGTGAAAGAAGTTATTTTCTTTGATTGGCTGAACTGGCACCCTCATTGGTGCAATGTGAAACGTCAGCTACTTCCCTCTCGGGTATTGTTAGCTTCAAGTGAAGTGAAAGAAGTTATTTTCTTTGATTGGCTGAACTGGCACCCTCATTGGTGCAATGCGAAACATCACCTACTTCTCTCTCGGGTATTGTTAGCTTCAAGTGAAGTGAAAGAAGTTATTTTCTTTGATTGGCTGAACTGGCACCCTCATTGGCGCAATGTGAAACATCACCTACTTCAGCCTCTCAGGTATTATTAACTTCAAGGAAGTGAAAGAATTTCTTTACTTTGATTGACTGAAGTGGCACCCTCATTGTTGCAATGTGAAACATCACCTACTTCAGCCTCTCAGGTATTGTTAACTTCATTAGGAATGAAACTTCTGTTTTCTTGGCTGAAGTGAGACACTCATTTGTACAATATGAAACATTGGCGACTCGAGTCTCTCAGCTATTGCTCGTTAACTTTACGTGGAGAGAAACGATTTCTTTACTTTGATTGGCTGAAGGGACACCCTCATTGGTGCAATGTGAAACATCAGAACGTCAGTCTCTCAGGTATTGTTCAACTTCACGTGGAGTAAAATTATTTCTGCAGTTTCATTGGTTGACACATACTTACGCGCACGATCTTTTTAAGAACGGCTTTTCTTTAGTTATTCCGGGACATCAAAACATGAATTTCCGGTAAAAGCTCAACGTCCCCTTTTGTGTGTAAAGAATACTTCTCTATCTACTACGTGCTTTATATACAGGTGTGACTAAGGTATGTACTCACGTTTGGAACCAAATTGTACAGATTTTGATAAGGCTGTGAATTTAAACTAAGTTGAACTAAGAAAAATATATCACACATTTTAAAGAGTTATTTTCAGGTAAAAGCATCAAAATTTAAAAAATATGCTACGCTTTCAAAGCTTCTAGCACTGCCAAAAATTGACACTGCAGTTTTTTTCTCAGTGAGTTAGGGCTTAAAGTGAGCTTTATTTTTGAACTATAATATTTCAAATATCATAATTTAGTATTATGCATTTCATTTTTTGGGTCTAATTCATAATTTTTTTATAAATATATTTAAATAAATTCATAGCAATGGTGAGTTTCGTTGTAATTTAAAAGTTCTATTCGCTAACAGCTTGTTTCGTAAGCTTTCATTTGAGGCATGAATGAAGTTTGAAGCCAAATTTCTAGTATAGCTTTTGGTGTTTTGAAGATTGCAAAGCGTAAACATTGTAATTGTTATTCAGTATGACAAACCGCTTGCTTGAAAAGTTTAAAATGCTGTAGGTATACTGTATTAAAATTATATTAATCATATACGTTAATAATACATATTAAAATATTAATACCATCACTGTCAGAATTAGCACTGTCAGCCCTTCAGTCTTAGAATGAGAAAAGCACTGGGTCTATCGGTATTCACTGAACACTTTCACAGCTGCTATTGCACTGCTATTATCATGAAACTTCCTCTCCTGTGAAAAAACATTAGTTTTGTAAACCATTTTAGCTCACAATGTTGAAAAAATGCTAACAGACCTGAAATTTGCAAACAAACGATGGCTCCAAGAAGTGGTATGTCAAGGCCCCTATAATTCTGAAACACAATCTCTACGACATTTGCTGAAAGTATGAGGAAATTATTGATGGGACGATACCGCTATTTCTCGATATCGATACAGATTTTTGAGCACGATATTCGATACTCGTTGCTCACTTTATAGAAATTTTAAAGGCGACATGTTCACTGAATTATGTTCTTATTACTAGTTTTCTGTTTATAAACACATGTAACCAATTTTGTATTGTATGCTAATTCCGAAATTATTCCTGTTTGACATTGTCGAATTGGTAGCAATGTCTCTTCTTTCTTGATAATACCACATGTGTTTTTCATCCTGTAATAATTAGCCATATAATACTCAGAAACATAGTAAGTTTGTGGATTAAACCCCTCTACTACCCACCCACATACGTTAATGTAAACATGTTTAATACAAAGGCATATTAGACACAATAAAAATTTGAGGAAAAAAATCAAAGTATTACATGGACTACGAAGGCATAAAGGAATCAAAGATGTTTAACAGCACGAGCATATGAAAGAAAGAAACAAATATTTCCTTGCGCTATATTATCTCTCATAAGTTCTGATTTGTTTTCCGAATAACTCCAAACTTGGTGGGGTTTGTCATACCGTGGCATTTCGGCTCGTACAGGGCTTGCTGCTACGACAGTGATGCGTGTGTGGAAGCAGTGGATAAATGAAAGTCGTACGCAGCAAAGAGCGGGTACTGGACTACGTAACATGACCACAGCCGGGGATGGCCTACATCTTGTCCGCATGGCCATAACGGACCTTACAGCTTCATCCACAGTGTTGGCTCGACGCTGGAGCACTGCAACAGGTGTGAACTTATCTGTATCAGCGGTTCGTCGCCATCTGCTGCAGCTTGGACTGGTTGCATGCATGTCATTACGTCGGCTTCAATTGTCGAGAAACCATAAACTCCTCCAACTGCACTGGGCGCGTGAACACCGTCACTGGGGTACTGAGTGGCAAAATGTAGTCTTTTCGGACGAGTCCTGCTTCAACGTGTCCTACAGTGATGGCCGCATACGTGTCCGGCGGAACCGTGGTGAGCGCAACCTGGAGGGTTGCATTGTTGAGGTGTGATGGTTTGGGTCATCATTGGTTACAACAACCTATCTCGCCTCCTACGAATTGAGGGCATTTTGAACAGCTACCGGTACCTAACGGTGGTTGTAGAGCCTGAGGTACTCCCCCTGCTTCAGGCATCTCCACAGGCCACATTTCAACAGGACAATGCCCGGCCATATATTGCGAGGAATGTACAAGCTTTCTTCGAAGAGCTTCCCTGACTTGCACGTTGGCCTGACATGTCGCCCATCGAACATGTCTGGGATATCGTTGGTCGACACCTGGTGCGTTACGGTCCTCCAGTAACTGGTGTCACGGATTTGTGGGCTCTAATACAAACTGCGTGGAGGGAAATCCCTCAGGAACTTATTCAGAACCAGTCTTTGAGTCGGATTCTCAGCTGAAGATGAGAGAAACATCTCTCGAAAGCGCTCCTGCGATAACATCTAGCGCACATATGTGATGGGAATTTACATTTACCGACTCAAAAAACTTTAAATGTTACATAACATCACTATAAATAATACTTCTGGTTTATCATAAAATACTTCAATACCACCGAGCATCCAGTGTATCGAGGTCCCATCCCTAGAGGAAATGTTTGCAGAAGCCATGCCAGCTTGAAACAGGGTGATTTAAATCCAAAAAAGTATAGGAACGAGTAGAAAATATTTTTAAAAACATCTGCTGTTACACTCACATGACTTTCTCTACTCTTGTACTCGAGAAGTTAATCTTATTGCCAATTTTCTTGTAGGTGCAAGGGGAGTTGGTAGGCTTTAAGCGATAGTCAAATATTTTAAGAGCTGGTTGCTATGTGGCGCATTCCATTCTCTTTGTATGTCCAGGATATAAAAAACATGAATAACGAATTCCCATTTGAGAAAAAGTATTGGAAAATTTAAGGGAATAACAAGCAAAATCTCGAAAATGATTCACTCAGCAAAAAAAGTATATGTAATTAATTTTGTGTTTTAACGCGATCTACATTTTTGTGTAGTAAAATTTTGTCTATCGCTTAGGTTTACAAGTTATGCAAAACTCGTTCACAATGAAGAATACTTTTGGAGACATTCCCAGAAAATTCGAGATATACATTTTATTTGTCATGAAAATATCTTAAACATATGATATTTTAATCAAATCCTAAGAGGCATTTATGAGAAAATTAAAATTTTCGAAAAATGTTCCATGTAAAGGGTAATCTGGGGTGGGGGGATTTTCTTGAAAACCTTCGTGCTGTATCTCTGGAAGATACTGAACCTAAATACCAAGTTTGGTGTTTATCCGACTGTTTGTTTCTGAGTTATGCTGTTCACACACACACACACACACACACACACACACACACACACACACGGACATGTTTCCAAAAATGCTTTTTTTTTTTAATTCAGAGAGTCTCAAAGCATATATTTCCGGTGAAATCGGTATCGAATTTTTGGGTGGAATACAATACTTCTACTTACTATACGTAGTAAGGAGAGTAATAATTTCGTAAACCAACAAAAAACAAATTTTGAGGGAAAACATGAATGCATACCTTAAGGAAAAGTTGGAATCGCGACTGGTGACTTCAGAACAAGCCTATAGTGGGAACCACGACAAGTAATTTCCGAGCATTAGAACAGCTGCAATATCAACACCAATAAATGCGACCAAACACGCAAACTCATTTATGTTATGTGGTTTCTCCTATCGCTGAAAAACCAGACAAGAAAATGAATTATATCAGCACAAGTATTTCTAAGAATTAGAGACAGCGAAGTGAGTTATGCCTAGTGAAATGATAAGAGCCAGAACGTGCTTCTACAAATTATTATCTGCAGCGTAAATCGCACTTCCTTGTAGTCTGCTTTCGTTTCAGGTTAACAGCATTATTAATAATGTTTTTATCTAATAGTTTGTAAACAGAAAGGTTCTGGATGGTTTTTAAATTCCCTACGTATGCATTCATTTTCATACGCAAGCTGGCGTTCTGGAAATGAGGTTTTATCCATACGAAACCCTCGCTATTATATCGACAAACTCGATAAAAATGCAGATTTAATTATGACATTTTCGATAGTCTGGCTTTGTTCAGTTTTCACTGTCACTTCGCTGTTATTTCGTTCCAGGCTCTGGAGCGTCGAACACAGGACTCTTCTCTCTTCCAGATGCTCATTAATATCGAATACAAAACTAGTCTTCACCGTTCCGGTCGCTCGCTGTCGATCAAAGGATTACTCTTCTATCGCTCGCAGAGCATCACTCGCTGTAGGTCACAACCACCAGCTACCCTTACTAACTATCGCGAGCAAGCTTGCCGATACGTAGTCGCAGGAGCTTCGAGAGAATTCGCGGAAGGCAGTAAAGAAACATCCAGAAGTATGTTTTATTTCGATAGCGCTGCTGGGATTTACGTCGTGTGCGAGCGCCTCCCTTTTTCTCTCCAACCAGCCAGTCGGCCGCGCTGGCCAGCACTATTGACGCGACAGGATCGGCCCCAGAGCAGCTGCGTCACAATACACGTTTTAAATTGCTCAGACAAGCTACTTTTTAGTTGGTATTATACATACATGACTTCTAAAAGTGCACCAGTTATATGTAAGAAGGTATGTTTTGTGAATCTCGTCAGGATTTACCACAAAATCAACGAAATTTCTGAGCTGTCTTCTTCTTGAAAAATATTTTCATTGTATTTTCTTAATATGAGCATAGCTTTTTTGAGGAGCGGCATTCTCTAGCGCTTACAGGTATTACGTAGAACTATTGCATTCCAACAAGATATTAGTTACCAGATCTAACCGGAAATTCATGTTGTGTAATTCTGTATAATGTTTAACCATAGATGGACAAAACGTGTGGATCTCTTTAAAACACACAACTTTTTTGTGTCAGCAGCTATTTCCGAGACATTCTTTAGCAGTTAGAATTTTTCACCATTCAGTTGTTTCTCGCCACGTCATAGACTACGCGTTTAAAAACCAGCATATATAGCGATCCGCTTTTCAAGTTTTGGCTACATCTACTAATTCTGCAAACACGAAGTAGATACAAAAATAACGCTTTGTAAGAATATTTTGTAAAATCTATATAAAAAATCTGATGTGTTACACTCACATGACTTTCTCTACTCTTGTACAAACTATTTTTACAAACGCTTAATCTCCATATGCTTCATGTTAATCGAGATATCGAGATGTCAATCTTATTGATAATTTTCTTGTAGATGCAAGGGGAATATGGTTTTATCGCTGGTTGCTATGTGGCGCATTCCATTCTCTTTGCATGTCCAGGACATAAAAAAATCTGATGTGTTACACTCACATGACTTTCTCTACTCTTGTACAAACTATTATTACAAACGCTTATTCTCCATATGCTTCATGTTAATCGAGATATCGAGATGCCAATCTTGTTGCTAATTTTCTTGTAGATGCAAGGGCAATATGGTAGGTTTTAAGCGATAGTCAAATATGGTTGCTATGTGGCGCATTCCATTCTCTTTGCAAGTCCAGGACATAAAAAAATGAGTAACGAATTTGAGAAAAAGTATAAGTATTGGAAAAAATTAAGGGAATAACAAGCAATATCTCGAAAACGGTTCACTCAAAAAAAAAATGTATATGTTATAAATTGTGTATTGTAACGCGTTCTACATTTTTTGTGTAGTAAAATTTTGTCTATCTCTTATGGTTTACCAGTTATGCAAAAGTCGTTCAGAATGAAGAACACTTTTAGAGACATTCCCAGAAAATTCGAGATATACATTTCATTTGTCATGAAAATACCTTAAACATATGATATTTTAATCAAAATCGTTAGCCATTTTTGAGAAAATTAAAATTTTCGAAAAATGTTCCATGTAAAGGGTAGTCTGGGGTGGGGGGATTGTCTTGAAAACCTTCGTGTCGCATCTCTGGAAGATACTGAACCTAAATACCAAGTTTGGTGTTTATCCGACTCTTCGTTTCTGAGTTATGCTGTTCACAGACACACAGACACACAGACACACAAACACACAAACACACAGACACACACACACAGACACACACACACAGACACACACACGGACATGTTTCCAAAAATGCTTTTTTTGGATTCAGGGAGTCTCAAAACATGTATTTCCGGTGAAATCTCGGTATCGAATTTTTGGGTGGAATGCAATATTTCCCCTACTTACTATACGTAGTAGAGAAAGTAAAAATTAATAACGAATTTGAGAAAAAGTTTAAGAATTGGAAAATTTAAGGTAATAACAAGCAATATCTCGCAAACGGTTCACTCAACAAAAGAAATGTATATGACATAAATTGTGTATTTTAACGCGATCTACATTTTTCGTGTAGTAAAATTTTGTCTATCTCTTATGGTTTACCAGTTATGAAAAAGTCGTTCATAATGAAGAACACTTTTGGAGACATTCCCAGAAAATTCGAGATATACATTTTATTTGTCATGACAGTATCTTAAACATATGATAGTTTAATCAAAATCGTTAGAGCCGTTTTTGAGAAAATTAAAATTTTCGAAAAATGTTCCATGTAAAGGGTAGTCTGGAGTGGGGGGATTTTCTTGAAAACCTTCGTGTCGCATCGCTGGAAGATACTGAACCTAAATACCAAGTTTGGTGTTTATTCCAGTGTTCGTTTCTGAGTTATGCTGTTCAGACACACAGACAGACACACACGGACATGTTTTCAAAAATGCTCTTTTTGGATTCAGGGGGTCTCAAAACATATATTTCCGGTGAAATCTCGGTATCGAATTTTTGGGTGGAATACAATACTTCCCCTACTTACTATACGTAGTAGAGAAAGTAAAAAATGTTACATTCACATGGCTTTCTCTACCCCAAGCGCTTACTGCTGGGTTTACAAATCATTCTCAGAAAATGATTTTAGAACTGGACACTATATGATGGTCTTTCTATACTCTTTCCACGTCATCGCGAGAAACAGCTGAAAATCGACAGGACTGTGAAAGAATGGCTAAGTACGGAACATTTCGAACCATTAAGGGGAGTCGTCAAGCCAAAAGTGAAAAAAATTACATTTTATTTTTTTGCATTTTATGAAAATACGTTTAATTCTGCTTAATTTGATGTTTGATTATTAACATATCCAAATATTTACTATTATAAATTAATTTCTAAAAACGTTATGATTGAGTTTTATAGACATTTTTACTTTAAATACGAAATTACTCAAAATAACGTTTTTCAACATAAATGACCCGTTCTTTCTAAAACTACAAGGTATATCTGCATAAAAATTTTACTACATAATACAATCCCACATCATGTGGAATTATTTTAGTTGAGATTGCTCAAATAGTTTGTTTTAACAAATAAAATCTCAAAAATTTGATTGAAAATTTTAGAGGTTTATAAATATTATAATTTTTTTCTAATCAGTGTTTTAACAATGAATGAATCAGTTCACTAGAAGAAATGCATAAATATCACATTTCTATGTCAAGTGGGTTCTGAGAAAACAGGTTATTAACATAGCTATAGTACAGCAACTAGGGAGGGGTAACTTACCTGATCATGTATCCCCGTCTCTACCTGCCTTGGTTGGGCATGCCTCTCTCATTCTGCCTCAGAGCCCCTTCTTAAGTATCACACGCCATAATTTTATTCTCACAAAACCGTTTATCACTTAATTACACCACTGTCTCCAACTATTCAACTATACATAGGGGCAGGACTAAAGACACAAGACCGTTGCAATAAAAATGCTATGTTTGTAGATTGCTGTGACAGGCCACGTAAAGAGCAAGGTGCAGGGGGTGAGAAAACAAATGTTTGCAAGTAACTAGCGATAGCATTTCACATACGGTTTTATCATGTGATATCTTCCAAAAGTTAACTCACTCTTTAGTTTCTTTCATAGCCTTCATTCCCCTACCTAGCTCTTCGAGGAAAATCTCCTCGCTGGTTGATTTTCATAATACAAATTATTTCAATTGAAATTTTACAAAGAAAACGAGCGGCTTTAATCTTTTTACAGGGAGACCAATCGCACATCTCGAAGGTGTCTTTAACGTATGTACCTCTTTAGTTTTTTGAGTTTTCACGCTGTAAACAAGATCCTATTAAAGTTTTCTTAACCATAAAATTACAATGTTAGCAGTGTTTTCCGCGTATCAGCCCACTTCCTGTTTAAGACACCTCATTGGATATCTCAGTAGCTAAAGGCAAAAGACAGGTAGAGTGTTGGCGATTTATCCTTCCTGAATTGGTTAAACCGAGGGGTTTTACTAAGTTGTTGCACTATAATTTAACATTAGTGAGACAGAGCTTGACGGCTCCCCGTAATAACGATATTGGGAAATGCCGATGCCACAGAACAAAAATCTGATGTTACACTCACATGACTTTCTCTACTCTTGTACAAACTACTTTTACAAACGCTTATTCTCCATGTGCTTCATGTTAATCGAAATATCGAGATGTTAATCTTATTGCTAATTTTCTTGTAGACGCAAGGGGAATTGCTAGGATTTAAGCGCTAGTCAAATATTTTAAGAGCTGGTTGCTATGTGGAGCATCCATTCTCATTGCATTAGCAGGACAAAAAAAAATGAATAACGAATTCCCATTTGAGAAAAAGTATTGACAAATTTAAAGGAATAACAAACAATATCTCGAAAATGGTTCACTCAACAAAATGTATGACATAAATTGTGTATTTTAACGTGATCCACATGTTTTGTGTAGTAAAATTTTGTCTATCTCTTATGGTTTACCAGTTATGCAAAAGTCGTTCACAATGAAGAATACTTTTGGAGATATTCCCAGAAAATTCAAGATACACAATTCATTTGCCATAAAAATGTCTTAAACTTAAGTTATTTTATTCAAAATCGATACAGCCATTTTTGAGAAAATTAAAGTTTTCAAAAAATGTTCCATATAAAGGCTAATCTGGGGTGGGGGTATTTTCTTGAAAACCTTTGTGTCGCATCTCTGGAAGATACTGAACCTAAATACCAAGTTTGGTGTTTATCCGACTGTTCGTTTCTGAGTTATGCTGTTCACAGACACACACACGGGCATGTTTCCAAAAATGCTTTATATGAATTCAGTGCACCTCAAAACATTTATTTCTTGCGAAATCTCTGTATCGAATTTTTGGGTGGAATACAATACTTCCCCTACTTACTATACGTAGTAGAGAAAGTAAAAAATGTGTATTTTAATGAGATCCAGATTTTCTGTGTATTACGTCTTTGTCTATCATTTAAAGTTTACCAGTTATACAAAATTCCTTCCGAACGATGACTTCAAGGCTATTTTCAGAAAATTCAAGATATAAATGTTAATTTGCCATGTAAATATCTCTATCTGGCATTTTAATAAAAATCCTTAGCCCCTCGCATTGGAAGGTACTGAACATAGATACCTAGTTTGGTACTTATCCGAGTGGATTGAGGGGTCCTCAAAACAAAGATGGAGAATAAGCGTTTATAAAAATAGTTTGTACAAGAGTAGAGAAAGTCATGTGAATTCAACACATCAGTTTTTTCAAAGATATTTAGATCATATATTCAACATGGCTAGTTTCAGGGCTCAATTGTACCTGAAATTGGGAGAGTGAAGTGAAACAAAGTATTGTTTACAATACATTGGGTCAATCGTACCTTGCAAGCATGAGTCATACTCAGATAAAGCCTCGCAGCGGAAGTGACCTGGCGTGGGAAACCTATTTATTTCTCCTTTCCCATTTGTTTGACGAACATTCTTTGCAACTGTCACGTGGTCAGGTGTTTCCTTCAAGTTTTACGATGTTTTTAATCTTCCTCCAGGTGTATCTCCTGCGAAAAACCAAGGTTTTAAATGTTGGAGCAGTCTGCGTGTCTGCGACGACTTATTTTATAGAAATTTGCGCTAAAACCAGTGTCATTCTGGGTTGAGGTTTGAATCTTGAACAGAACGTTCCAAGCTCCGTGATGCTCGGTCTTTTACCGCATGACCGCTACATGTTCTGGCCACGCACCCGGTAATATCGGGAGTTGCAATGTGGTTGGATTTTGGTCAGCACAAGAACATTTCATGTCGGTATAATGTAGATTGCGGTAAAATACACAATTATTGTCATGCATTTTTTGTTGTTGGGTGAACCATTTTCGAGATATTGCTTGTTATTTCCTCCACATAGCAACAAGCTCTTAAAATATTTGACTATCGCTTAAAGCCTAGCAATTCCCCTTGCATCTACAAGAAAATTAGCAATAAGATTAACATCTCGATTAACATGAAGCATATGGAGAATAAGTGTTTGTAAAAAATATTTTGTACAAGAGTAGAGAAATTCATGTGAGTGTAACAAGATTTTTTTAAAATTATTATATATATATATATATATATATATATATATATATATATATATATATATAATTAATTATACTTTTAGCCGGTGGTCCCGTGTCGTAGATTAACGGCACGTAAAAGAACCTCAAGCCTGATAGAGGCCTCTGAGCAAAATTACAGGTCTTTCACGCCCAATATAGAATGGGACGCTAAGGACCACAGTAGTTAAACAGCGTCCATAAATAAAAAAAACTCAAATTAGAGACCTTAGCGAGGTCTTGTTAAGTTTTTAATACAGAGTCAACTGAAAAACTCAATGCTACAGCCAGGATTTGAACATATTCTATATCTGGACGCCTTCGTTAGGCAGTCAGGTGAATCTCTTGTTACAGCCGAGCGATTCCAAAGGAAAAGGATCAAGGCAATCCAAATTATTTGAAATTATGGTAATGTTTTAATTGGCTACATTTAATTTGTCGACTGGGGGTAAAAGAGCAAGAATTAAACAAGGAATTAATACATAAATGCTCTTATTGTAACAAACGTAGAAGAAATTGAAAGCTGCAAAAGAATTAAGACGATTACATACTGGTTTATAATGAAGCATTCACAATAGGTGAGCTGTCAGTTCTAACAGAGGAAGGTATGCCAACCTCCTTTGATAATTTTGGGGACTTGCGATAGTTTTAACGCCGATAGGACTTACTATACTGCAAAATTATACAATACCTTTAAAGCTGTTAATGTAAAGGCTTTAAATTACGTCCCTCCCAACTGGCTGCGTAGTCGAGTGGTTAGCTTCCTGGCTTCTTACCAGAAGGTCATAGGTTGGAGCTGCATAGCTTTTTACTTTCTCTACTACGTATAGCAAGTAGGGGAAGTATTGTATTCCACCCAAAAATTCGATACAGAGATTTCACCGGAAATATATGTTTTGAAATCCCTGAATACAATAAAAGCATTTTTGGAAACATGTCCGTGTGTGTGTCTGTCTGTGAACAGCATAACTCAGAAACGAACAGTTGGATAAACACCAAACTTGGTATTTAGGTTCAGTATCTTCCAGAGATGCGACACGAAGGTTTTCAAGAAAATCCCCCCACCCCAGACTACCCTTTACATGGAACATTTTTCGAAAATTTTAATTTTCTAAAAAAACGGCTCTAACGATTTTGATTAAAATATTATATGTTTAAGATATTGTCATGATAATTAAAATGTATATCTCGAATTTTCTGGGAATGTCTCCAAAAGTATTCTTCATTATGAACGACTTTTTCATAACTGGTAAACCATAAGAGATAGACAAACTTTTACTACACAAAAAATGTAGATCGCGTTAAAATACACAACTTATGTCATATACATTTCTTTTGTTGAGTGAACCGTTTGCGAGATATTGCTTGTTATTCCCTTAAATTTTCCAATACTTATACTTTTTCTCAAATTCGTTATTCATTTTTTTATGTCCTGGACATGCAAAGAGAATGAAATGCGCCACATAGCAACCAGCGTTAAAATATTTGACTATCGCTTAAAAGCTACCATATTCCCCTTGCATCTACAAGAAAATTATCAATAAGATTGACATCTCGATATCTCGATTAACATGAAGCATATGGAGAATAGGCGTTTGTAAAATTAGATTGTACAAGAGTAGAGAAAGTCATGTGAGTGTAACACATCAGATTTTTTTGTCTTGGATGTGCAAAGAGAGTTAATCTGTGGAAAAGGGAATAGTGCTGCACCTATTAACCAGCTATTAAGAGATAGGTATGTGCTTAAAGGCTACTGTATTTCGATACTCCCCTTGTAAATATATATTCCCCTTACATCTACAAGAAAATTACCAATAAGATAGTTTCTGCAAATGTTATCTCGATTAACATGAAGTAGATGGAGAATAAGCGTTTGTAAAAATAGTTTGTACAAGAGTAGAGAAAGTCATGTGAGTGTAACACATCAGATTTTTTTAAATACATTACTTTGGGTTGCTATTTTTTTTCTTTAGTCCATCATGCATTTTAATTATTTTTGTATTTTCATTATCTTAGCTTTTAGTACTTCTTTGTTAACATTCTCCCATTCTTTAGGTAAAAACTGATCTCTCCACAACTTAGTTTCTTCACATTCAATTATATAATGCAAATCATTATCTGCCTCTCCACAAAGAGGACACCTATTCAAGTTCGCTCCCTTCCTATCTCCCCTTAGCCTATGTGCACTTAATCTAGACCAGGCCCACCCTTCTCTCACTAACCTGTTACCAACATCCACATACTTCTCCCTTCACCAGTCCACCTTTAATTGTCTATATAGTTCCAAACTTTTGTTTCCTTCCAGACTTTGAAATAATTCTTGTTTCTCTATATCTTCACTCTGTTCCTCACTTCTTTCCAGAAGCCTTTAACTAACCCCTCTTTCTCCTCCCATAAGTTACTCATTCCTATTTCCTGTACAATTCTCCTTATTCCTTGAGCCCAGTTAATCCCAGCACTGGATTTTTCTTGTGTTATTAAACATTGCTTCAAGATATTATGCTCGTCCAATGATTTCAATCTATGCCAATATTTAAGTATCCTTTCTACTATCATGCCCTTGCTACTTACTCTTCCCAACTCCAACATTGCTGCTGCATTAGGTGATGAAATAGATAAACCTAACATACAGTTACAGATCAATCATCTCCCATCCTTTGTCACTTCCCCAAAATCTCTGATCCATAGACCATTAGAGCCTTCTAGTGTCCTCGGGAAGTACTGTTCCTTTCAGCAAGCATCCGCGCCATCTGTCCAGCACCGCCATACTCCACGAAACCTAGAAGCACACATTTAAGATGAGTCGGAATGAAAGGGAAATGATGGAAAGGAAATCGTGGGAGATGAGAAACCACCCAGCAGTCGCCTATCGACTGGGGTAAACCACGAAAAACCAAAGGTCAGAGTGGGAGGTCGAGGGAATCGAACCCAGAAACTCCCGGTTCTGAACCTAACTTTTCTTTTTTAGGTTCAGGAGCCTCTAAACATATTTCCAGTGAAATGTGGACTCGAATTTTTGTTGGGATGGAATACCTTCCCTACTTACTATGTGTGTGGTTTACACGCACACATTTGTACAGCATGTTATCACAGCGAGAAATTTCCACACACGATGCTGTTCAGAAATAGAGTAAAGGATGATTTGTGTTGTAGATCCTGGCATTAGCTGGCTGTTGTTTGCAGACAGACGGACGTATGGTTACCACGTGCTTATGTCATTGCCGCTGGTTCATTAACCTGCAGGTGCCGCGCAAGGGGCCTACGGAAAGGGGGTTTGGTCCTCGGGGATGATATACACAAGCGACATGGTTATCATACCACTTGTCTTGGTGTAACGTTCTTAATTATCAAACCCTTCACTTTTCACACGAAGAAGTAAACATACCTACACAAATAAACGAGTTAACAGTAGTTTCAAAAACCTTTAGTGTTACATTCATATGAATTTCTCTACTCTGTATAATTTCTTAATGGATATAAAAACATTCGTTGCGCTTACGTTTCTATATACTTCATTTTAATCCAGATAAACCTTTACAGAAATAGCTGCATTACACATTTCGTTAGGGAACAGCGAGAGTCAAATGTTTTAGAACTGGACACTATACGCTGGCCTTTAAATTCCTTACTCTTTCCATGACATCGCGAGAAAAACTAAATGTCGATAGGACGCATATTCTCTATATGCTTCATGTTAATCCAGATGTTAACCTTATTGCTAATTTTCTTGTAGGTGCAAGGGGAATTGGTAGGCTTTAAGCGATAGTCAAATATTTTAAGAGCTGGTTGCTATGTGGCGTATTCCATTCTCTTTGCATTACCAGCACAAAAAAAAATGAATAACGAATTTGAGAAAAAGTATAAGTATTGGAAAGTTTAAGGGAATAACAAGCAATATCTCGAAAATGGTTCACCCAACAACAAAAAATGCATATGACATAAATTGTGTATTTTAACGAGAGCTACATTTTTTGTGTAGTAAAATTTTGTCTATCTCTTATGGTTTACCAGTTATGCAAAAGTCGTTCACAGTGAAGAATACTTTTGGAGATATTCCCAGAAAATTCGAGATATACATTTCATTGGTCATGAAAACATCTTAAGCATATGATATTTAATCAAAATCGTTAGCCATTTTTGGGAAAATTAAAATTTTCGAAAAATGTTCCATGTAAAGGGTAATCTGGTGTGGGGGGATTTTCTTGGAAACCTTCGTGTCGCGTCTCTGGAAGATACTGAACCTAAATACCAAGTTTGGTGTTTATCCGACACACACACAGACATGTTTCCAAAAATGCTTTTTTTTGGATTCAGGGGGTCTCAAAACATATTTCCGGTGAAATCTCGGTATCGAATTTTTGGGTGGAATACAATACTTCCCCTACTTACTATACGTAGTAAAAATGACGAAATATTGAATAATTCGAACCATTAATTACTGATATCTCTGAAATGGCTTATGCTTCAAGAAAAGTTATTTTAGGTAAATTCTGGGTTTTAAAGATAATGTACTTTTTTGTGTTATTTTCTAGCTAGGTATAAAAGATTATACAAAAATCCTTCCGAATTAAGAGGCTTCACAGGCTGTTCCCAGAATATGCAAGAAATAAATTTTATTGTTCATATAGCCATTTTTGAGAAAATGGAAATTTCTAAAAATGTTATATGTAAAGTGTGGTATCTTTGGAAGTTACTTACTCAACTTAAGTACTTATTTTTCAGGGGGGGGGACTGAAGACCTAGTGAAATCTCGGTATTGAATGTTTTTGTGGAACTAAATACTACTTGCTATACGTAGTAGTGAGAGTAAAAATCTGGTGTGTTGCGTCCATATGACTTTATCTACTCGCAGTTTTACAAACTATGCTTGCTAAATAGTCTATCTACTTCAGGTTAGTCCAGAAACACATTGTAGAAATTGTACAATTACATATTTCCTTGTATATACGTGGGAGTTAGGAGAATACAGTAGGCTTAAAGCGATAGTCAAATCTTTCAAGAGCTGGTCGCTAAAGGCTTTGAAATTCCCTTCTCTTTGTATGCTAAAGGAAGGGGGAGTGGATAACGACATCACATTAAAACACAAATCAATAACAAGGAACATCTCGGAAATACTTAATGGCACATAAAAGGTGTTTTAACGAGATTTACATTTTTAAGTAAGGGAAGCATTGCATTCCACCCAAAAATTGTTTCCGATTTCACCGGAAATACATGCTTTGAGACCCCCTGAATTCAAAAAATGCCTCTAAAAAGGCCCGTGTGTGTCTGAACAACATAACTTAAACACGAATAGTCGGATAAATATCACACTTGGTATAGGTCCAGCATCTTTCAAAGATGCGACACAAATATTTTCAAGAAAATCTTCCCATACCAGACTATGCTTTACATGGAACACTTTTCTAAAATTTGTATTTTCTCACTAAGGATTTTGATTAAAATGTTATATGCTTAAGATATTTTTATGCCGAATGAAATGTATATCTTGAATTTTCTAGGAATGTCCCCAAAAGTCCTCTTGATTCTGAATGATTTTGCATAACTGATAAACTGTAAGAGATAGACAATACATTACTACACAAAAAATGTAATTCTCGTTAAAACGCACAATTTGTTATATACATTTTTTTGTGTGGAGTGAACCATTTCCGAGATATTCCTTGTTATTTGTTTGAATTTTCCAATACTTTAACTTATTCTCAGATGAAAATTCGTTATTCATTTCCAGCTCTGACTATCGCTTAAAGCAACTACTGAAGTATAATATCTATTTATAATCAAATTAATACATAATCTCTTTTTAAAATTAATAAATTCAAATGTAATCAATGAAATATTAATAATAAATACTCACAACGATACCCAATTACTCTTCTATAAATTCCAGAATAATAAATGCCTACCATATTCCCCTTGTACCTATAAGAAAATTAGCAATAAGTTTCTGCAAATCTTTATCTCGATTAAAATAAAGTAAATGGAGAATAAGCATTTATAAATGAGTAGGGAAAGTCATGTAAGTGCAACACATCATATTTTTCTCTAGTAAGATACGAGGAATTAATATAAAAATCTGATATAATAGGTCTTTTGTAAAGTCATTTACTGTAAACCCCGAGTTTTTTATGTGAACATCGTGTGGAACATTTAATTAGAAATATGAATTTACATAATAAAATTATTATTTAAATAATGTGCAAGCTAGAATTTTGAAACATGGCAAAAGCATTAGTGTTAATGTAACAACTGGCATAAAATTTAACAAGATATCTCGCATACTTTAGATTTTCCAAACTTTACCTTAAGGTAAAAGCTTGAAGCTTATTTACTTTCTTGAAAAGCTCAGCGCTGTATGGCAAACTATTATCACCCTAAGGTTAGGAATGTGTATTTTAAGAAAATTGGTGTTGTCGACCTCCCTTCCCCTTGCTGGAAGAATCCCGTTGGAGTGTGGGAACGCCTGCCCCAGTTTGTGCGGAGAAGCAAGGGGTGGGTTTGAAAAGAAGCCGTGGTCTTTTCAACAAGATGGGTCAGGGACACGTCTTTCCCATGGGAAACGTTTGCAGGGTGCTGCAGCAAATAGCCAAGAGCGAAGAACTCTGCAAACCTGCCCAGAGAAGGGAGTAGTGCAAAGCACAAGAAAAAGAAGACATTTACTATATTTTGAGACGAGTAATTTCTAGTATAGGGTGTACAGAGCGTGTTTCGTTTAAGTTTGTGCAGATTTGTCTTTGTCCCCAGCAAGCGATTGCCTTTTGTTAAACACTTCGCCTTTGTTTTTGTTACAGGTCCAGCCGGTCGCTTCTGTGAGAACTTGGTAAGTGATTTTGAAACCATTCATACGACTTTCTCTACCCACTAACCTTTTTTTAATGCAAAAAGCTTATATTTTACACGATCGGAGCTAAATGACCGTTTCTAGGTTACTAAAAACGGGATAGGGAGATGATGTAATACTTCTTTTCCCTAAAAGGGAGAGATGTTAGTTTAAGTTAAGCTAGGAAATTCCATTTCTTGATAAAATTGGATTATTAGTTACATCTACTGTGGTTTTGGAAGTACTTGGGCCTTGTAAGACCTGATGAGTAATTTTAATTTTATTTGTAACAGAACTGTCTATATATTTCTCAGCCACATGTGTACATTCTTAAGTAAAATCCATTTTTTAAAACTGTTGTACCCTCCTTCGTATAATTTTTGGGGGTTTTTCGTAACAAACCACTAACTACCAGACACCTTACGAGGGGCACTATTTATATTTTGAGCCTTGGCAACCCTGAATGTTTTAGGTGCCATCTGACGTTTTCATTGGAAAGTTTGACATTTTTGACCATAATCTACTTCAAACATTTTGTCAATAGAGCTCATTTATTTCGTTTACACTAGCTTGAAAATTGTGTCAACAAAAGCATGGAATTAACTCGTGAAAATGTTCGTGCGATGATTTATTACGACTTTCGACGTGGAGTATCGATACAAGAGTGCATCAATCAACTAACTTCCACATTTGGCGACGAAGCTCCATCCTTTGCCACTGTGAAACGCTGGTACGACTTTAATCGGGGTGGTCGTGAAGGTCGTCCAAAATCAGTTGTTGTGCCAGAAAACATTGATGCTGTGCAAAAACTAATAATGAAAGATCATCATGCGACATATTGTGAGATTGAGGCAACCCTAGGCATTAGTTCCACCACCATACATAAAATATTGCATGATTATTTAGCCGTGGAAAAGGTTTGTTCTCGTTGGATCCCACATAATTTGACGCAATCTCAAAAAGATGCTCTTGTCGATTGGTGTACAAAAATGTTCAAGAAATACAATGGCGGTGCCTCAAAAGACGTATCACAGGTGACGAATCATGGATCTATGCGTATGAGCCGGAATGTAAACAGCAGTCGACTGTATTGGTGTTTCAAGATGAAGCAAATCCAACAAAAGTTGTTCGCACACGAAGCACTTCGAAGCAAATGGTCGCCTGGTTTTTCAGCAAAACTGGCCATGTGGCGAATGGTACACAACCATTTGTTTGCTGGAAGTCTTCGGTGAAGTAAGGAAAACCGTAGGATCGTTCATCAAGACAATTCGAGCGCACACACATCTCGTCTAACAACAGAATATTTGAAGGCTCAAAAATCGAATTGATGGGTCATCCGCCATACAGTCCTGATTTGACACCCAATGACTTCTTTTGTGTTCCCGAACATCAAGAATAAATTGCGTGGACAACGATTTTCTGGCAGAAGAAGCCGTTAATGCCTTCAAAAACCATGTTTTGGAGGTGTCTCAAGAAGACTGGAAATGTTCAAACGGATGCAAAAGTGTATTGATCATAAAGGAGAATATTTTGAAAAACAATAAAGCAGTTTTCAATAAGAAATTACTTTATTTTAAATATTAGGCTCAAAATATAAATAGTACCCTCGCATATATTCTGGTTCTTGAAAGTTGTCAATTTCACATTTAAATCCACAAAAAGCAAAAAATCTGATGGCTAACGATTTTGATTAAAATATCATATGTTTTAAGATATTTTCATGAAAAATAAAATGTATATCTCGAATTTTCTGGGAATGTCTCCAAAAGTATTCTTCATTGTGAACGACTTTTGCATAACTGGTAAACCACGAGAGATAGACAAAATTTTACTACACAAAACATGTAGATCGCGTTAAAATACACAATTTATGTGATACATTTTTTTTTGTTGAGTAAACCATTGCTTGTTATTCCCTTAAATTTTCCTATACTTATACTTCTTCTCAAATTCGTTATTCATTTTTTTTTGTCCTGGTAATGCAAAGAGAATGGAATACTCCACATAGCAACCAGCTCTTAAAATATTTGACTATCGCTTAAAGCCTACCAATTCCCCATGCATCTACAAGAAAATTAGCAATAAGATTAACATCTCGATATCTAGATTAACATGAAGCATATGGAGAATAAGCGCTTGTAAAAATAGTTTGTAGAAGAGTAGAGAAAGTTATATGAGTGTAACACATCAGATGTTTTTATTCTGATTTGTCGTTTTTCTAAGGAATATCATTTCATTTTGTTTTTTCGACTAATAATTGCACATTTTATAAAATGTATCAACAATTAATGATTCTGGCGGAATCTGCCGATGATAATAGTGTTGATCCAACCCAAATTCACTTGATTAAGCGGGGATTTGCTGCCGAATACAGGCCGGTATGGGAGGAGCGCAAACATATGCCTGCCACACACAGCAGTAAGAGTTTCGATCAAGCGAAACATAAATATAAGGAAGTGACTAAGCTGGCGTAATTGTTTTTTTTAATCATAGGGAAGGGGGGAACAACTGTACATGGGGGTACCGTAATTCTGTTAATAAGGGTACAAAAGAGAAATGCTAACAAGAGGGTGGTTCCTTAAGTAATAGGGGTGTTCCGGGGAGGACGTTCGAAGAACCACAAATCCTTGAAGGGGGTATACAATCTGTAATCAGCGGCGTATTGGCAGTAGCCCAATTTGGGGAAAAGTGTTGCTGCGAATTTATATTTGCCTTTTTACTTTCTCTGCTACGTATAGTAATTTTGGAGCAGTATTGATTCCACCCAAAAATTGAAACCATTTTTAGAAAAAGGTCTCTGCGTGTTAACAGCATAACTCAAAAACGAAAACTCGGATAAATACTAAACTTAGTATGTAGGTTCAGCATCTGTTAAAGATGCAACACGAAGATTTTCAAGTAAAATTCCCCGCTGCAGACTACTCTTTACACGAAAACTTTGACAAATGAAATGCATATCTTGAATTTTTTTTGGAAATGTCCCCAAAAGTCCTCTTCATTCTGAATGACTTTAGCATAACTGGTAAACCGTTAAGAGATAAACAAAACGTTTCTACACACAAAATGCAGAGCTCGCTAAAACACACAGTTTATGCCATATACATTTTTTTGTCTACTGAACCATTTCCGAGATATTCCATGTTATTTGTTTGAATTCTCCAATACTTATACTTTTTCT
Source organism: Deroplatys truncata (assembly GCA_030765065.1). Lineage (NCBI taxonomy): Eukaryota > Metazoa > Arthropoda > Insecta > Mantodea > Mantidae > Deroplatys > Deroplatys truncata. Next base: position 63,039,874 of record CM060989.1, on the reverse strand, counting down.
CAAATGGGAATTCATCAATGTCCTGGAGGACATACAAAGAGAATGGAATGCTCCACATAGCAACCAGCTCTTAAAAGATTTGACTATCGCTTAAAGCCTACCATGTTCCCCTTGCATCTACAAGAAAATTAACAATGAGATAGCTTCTGCAAATGTTTACATCGATTAAGCGTTAGTAAAAATAGTTTGTACAAGAGTAGAGAAAATCATGCGAGTGTAACATCAGATGTTTTAAAACCCTTATGCTGAAAGTGCATATATGTAAGCAACATATACATTTTAAGGTGTTACGAGTTGCAAATTTTATAGTGTCTGTAATTGTCTATTTACTTATGAATGCCTTAACATTTGAGTATTATTAGAGACCCGAATTTCTTGTATTAACGATAACTGCGAAATTTTCAGTGACAGGTTTAATGTTACTGAAATCATATATTGTGCATTCTATGGTTAAGGCAGCCTTCAAGAATGCTAGGAAGAGGCAGTATATGTTTCAAAATGGTTATAAACATGCTGGCGCTAAATAAGCAGAGATGTTTTAGATTCTTGTGGTAACTCGGTGGGATTCGTGGATAGAATCTGTTCTGTATGTTGGGGAATACTTCAATGATCTCGAGTACTTCAAGCAACTGATTGAACTCTAATCCGGTAGTCAGCTACTTTAAAGAACTTTCAAATGATGACAGAAACTGTGTTTGTTTTGAGGCTACTTTTGTGAAAGAGCATTGCTGTACTATTTCTGAGAAAACTCAATGTTTGGATGGTTGTCAATATCTTACAGCACACAAGCTTGTGTCAAGAGTGACTGCTTTGCAGCTCAGAAAACAAGGTGTCTGAAGAGGAGATGTCCTTAACCCTTCGTAAGCTGAAGGATGAAGCCAAGCAGAGTGATGAAATTGGCCAAATGCAGCATCAAAAAGCTGCTGGCAGAAGATCCTGCAGGAATATTTTGCTCAACTGCCCAGCTTTTGCATTTATTTAATTTACTGATAACACAAGTATCCAATGAGCTCATGTCAAACGTGAGTCAGGTTCCACTGTTGAAGTGCCTCTCTAAAGATACATTTCTGAAACGATACGCAGCATTGCAGCATTAGTCAAAGACAGTTAATGTGAAGCAGGACGTTGAACCTGAATTACTGAAGGGGTGATGCAGGAAGGGGTGATTTTTCAAGCCACAGTGTGGTTTCCAGCTACAAATGTGCATAACGAGAGAACTTTTCAGCATATGCAAACTTATTGTCAGACAAGCGAACAGATTTTCCTCCCTGAAAATGTAGAAACAATGCTAAATATTATTGTACTTGGTATTCATTTCTATGTGTTTTTTTACTTTCTCTACTACGTATAGTAAGTAGGGGAAGTATTGCATTCCACCCAAAAATTCGATACCGAGATTTCACCGGAAATACATGTTTTGAGACCTCCTGAATCCAAAAAAAGCATTTTTGGAAACATGTCAGTGTGTGTGTGTGTGTGTGTGTGTCTGTCTGTGAACAGCATAACTCAAAAACGATCAGTCGGATAAACACCAAACTTGGTATTTAGGTTCAGTATCTTCCAGAGATGCGACACGAAGGTTTTCAAGAAAATCCCCCCACCCCAGACTACCCTTTACATGGAAAATTTTTCGAAAATTTTAATTTTCTCAAAAATGGCTCTAACGATTTTGAAGAAAATATCATATGTTTAAGATAATGTCATGAGAAATGAAATGTATATCTCGAATTTTTTGGGAATGTCTCCAAAACTATTCTTCATTGTGAACGACTTTTGCATAACTGGTAAACCATAAGAGATAGACAAAATTTTACTACACAAAAAATGTAGATCGCGTTAAAATACACAACTTATGTCATATACATTTCTTTTGTTGAGTGAACCGTTTTCGAGATATTGCTTGTTATTTTCTTAAATTTTCCAATACTTACTTTTTCTCAAATTCGTTATTCATGTTTTTATGTCCTGCACATGCAAAGAGAATGGAATGCGTCACATAGCAACCAGCGTTAAAATATTTGACCATCGCTTAAAACCTACCATATTCCCCTTGCATCTACAAGAAAATTAGCAATAAGATTAACATCTCGATTAACATGAAGCATATGGAGAATAAGCGTTTGTAATAATAGTTTGTACAAGAGTAGAGAAAGTCATGTGAGTGTAACACATCAGATATTTTAAAGTGAATTGTAATTATGAGTATTTTATTTTATCACTTTTGTTCATTTTATTTCACCACATACCCTGGTCTTTATGTATCTATAAATTATTTTCATTTTTATCTAGCTGAGGACAGTGAAACCTAACAAATATCGATAGATAAATCGACTAATTTAAAATAAACCAATAAGAAAATGTAACTGGTGACCCTGGTGCCGGCTGGTTAGTTGTTTGTGTGTATCCATTTTGAGAGTTGACTGTCGAGATTAGTTCTGTGCATATTTCAATGTATTCCGTGAAATAATAACGTGGAGACACAGCAAGGCATAAACTATCAAGAGCATATGTTCTCAATCAGTGGGCTGCTATAAATTGAAGTTGATTTATGGACGCTCTTTAACTGCTGTGGTCCTTAGCATCCCATTCTATATTGGGCGTGAAAGACAGGCAATTTTGCTTAGAGACCTCTTTATCAGGCTTGAGGTTCTTTTACGTGCCGTAATTCTACGACCACGGGCTTTACTTCCCTTCCGAAGGAAGCGATGCTAAGCGTCTTTACGCCCGAAAAAATCTATCGCTTTTCTTCGTGTTTGAACCCGCGACCTTGGGAACTAGAGGACCACGAAAGACGACTTCATGTGAAGTAGAGGAGTTTCTCCCAATATAAGATAATTCTAACAGACGACAGTTCTTAGTAACAACCTTTAAAGGAATATTTAGTTATTCACTGCCATAATGAGATTGATGAATGATATACCTAGTGTGTAAATGCCACGGTATGGTTGTAATTTTTTGTGCTAAGGATATTGTTAGTGTCTTTTTAAATGTCATAATTTTCCACGGCTATTTCTACTGTTCTTAGGGTCTAAAAATTCGCAGCTTTTTACTTGGAAACAAATTTGTTTTAAGCTTTACATACAGTATATTCCTTAAGGATGCATAAGGCAGAACAAATCATTAAGTAGTAATTTCTTTTGAACTGCTAACTTGTAAATAGGATCATATTACTCAATTTAGCAATATTTATGTAATACCCTGTCTTGCAGCTATCATTCTCTACGTGGCTGGTTAGAAAAACAACACAGGAACATACAAACTAACCAATGAACGATTTTATAATATATGTGAAATGAAGGAGTGGTGAGGATACCACCTCTATGAAAGAGTTTCGCTGCGATTGGTACACAAGGAAAGGTAAACCAATTACAAATACTTCAGCGTTCTAGAGGAAGAATTATTATTTGCATGGAAGGTTCAACTGACGACACCTATGACATCAGGAAATGGGGACGAAGGTTAAATTTGTTTACGCTACTAAACTGCAATAAGAAAACGGTAGTGTAGCATGAAAATACGAGGACTGTTCCAGAAGTACCCGACCTAACAAAGAAAACATCTTTATTTCTCTACATAGTCTCCTTTCAGCTTGATACACTTCTCAGCGAAGTTCAATAGCTTCGATACCCTGTTTATAGTGAGAACCGTCGAGTTCTGCAAAATAGCCATCAACTGCACCTCCACCTCTTCATTGTTGGCAAATTTTTAACCACCCAGCCATTTCTTCAACTTTGCATGAGGAAGCAATTCGAACTTTAACTCGTTGATTTTGGCCTTGGCGATAATGGATGTGTGAACTGGTGCAATGTCTTGATGAAACAGAACTTTCTTTTTCACTAAATACGGCCGCTTTTGCTTGATTTCATCATTCAAACGCTGCAATAAGTTTGCATAATACTCGCCATTGATTGCTTTTCCTTTTTGAAGATAATCAATGAAACGCTCATCCCAAAAAACTGACGCCATGACCTTGCCTGCAGTTGGAACTGTCTTCGCCTTTTTAGAGCCGATTCTCCCCTTTCAATCCACTGTTTTGACTGTTCCTTCGTCTCAGGTGTGACCCGTGTTTTATCCATGGTTGTAAATCGACGCAAACACTCGGCTTTATTGCAGCGAAACATCGCCAAACACACTACAGAAACATCCTCGCGATGCTGCTTTTGTTCCATTGTGAGTAAACGCGGCACCCACCTTGCGCACAGCTTTCTGATGTCTAAATTTTCAGTTAGTATGCGATGTACAGCACTTTTTGAAATGCCTACGATATCTGCTAGCCCGCACACTCTTAGTCGACGGTGGCAGAAGCATTCATTTTGTGGATTTTGTTCACAATTTCTGGTTTGGTCGACCACTGCGATGTCTTGGCAGCTTAAACTCTGCCACCCAATATTTTACTATTGTAAACGAAGGAGCAGACCCCCCCCCAGAGTAGAATCTAGCTCTGCTTTAATATTAGTTGGACTAAGACCTTTCAAATGAAATTATTGTATCATATAACAATGGCTAGTTTTATCCATGTTTACAAATGAAACAACCGCTATATATACGTCAGGTCAGGTGTAAGTTGTAATGTAACTCTTCGACAAAGATTAATCCAAAGGGTTGCTTGATTTAATCGTCCTGGTGTACCATCAGCTCTAACCCCAATTCTTGGGTTAATTATGTCTTCTGATGTAATTAGAATTCGTGGGTGTTACATTGGGAGAGGAAAGTACCCTGCCAATCCAGTTATAAGGTTTGCCATAAAAAAATACGTATTTAACTAAAGAACGCAAAATTAAATACTACTAATAATAATTTTTATTTTTTTATTGTTGTATAAATTAATTATGCTTTTAATAGGTCTTAGCCTGGCCTAGGCAAGTTTTTAATGTAGAGTCAACTCGATGGTAATGCCTTGGTGGTCTATCTGGGAAACAACTTGAGTCAATTGGTGAATTCAATGTGCCATCGGCATGCTGTCACAGTAGCTCAATGGTTAGGGCAACCATTGGTTAGAGCGGGAGAACCCGGCTGTGGCATTGAATTTTTCAATTGACTCTACATTAAAAACTAATAATAATGTTTACGGTTTACATCCAAAGGAGAATAGTGGAATTCAATAAATTTAATATGTGATAATAGATATATGTATAAATGTCTTTAGGTGTAAATGAATAAATAATTGTGCTCACACGAATACGTTTGTGCTCACGTGAAGACTTTCCATTACTGATAGTGCCTATTTTGAGCTTCTTGTAGTTCCTACCTATTTTAAGTGTCAACTGCGCGGAGCTCTGTCATTGATCTAGAAGGGCTTGCGTGAAAAGTTTGGACAACCCTGTTGTGTAGATGTCTGGCGGCCCATCTTCGCCCAGCGGCGGCGCTTTATTCTTAGTCGAGGGTGGGAACCGTCACATAAATAGATCGAACTCGGCGTCGGCCCGCCAGTTCCTTGACTTCCTACACACAGACATAGTGTTTATCTGCTGAGGTCACCGCAAGACCCTAGTTTAAATCTCGGTCAAGTGTCACTTTGGTGAGAAACCTGAGCCTAGAAGCACAGCAAACTTTTAGAGAGATCGTCAAAAGTAAACCAGCATGAAATATTCCTAATAATAATTACTTTTCAGTAATACCACGAGTGCTGGTGATTTTTCCAGTAATTTAATTGAGTTTGAAAGTCTTGGGGTTGGTATGATTCAAAGAAACAGGTATATATACTCTGTTTGTAGAAAGAGAAACAGGGCAATTGCCCCCTTGGGTCTCATCTTTTAGTATTGATCGGTAACTGCAGTACGGCTGAAATCCTTTCCAAACAACAAGACTCGCATACCTCGTCCCCTTTATTAACGGTTGATATGCACGCGCTCTCAAGGTTTCCAGCTGATATCTTTTCTGTTTTTAAAATGTGTTTCCTTTACATGGAACATTTTTGAGACATTTTTTATTTCCTTAAAAATTGCTCGAACGATTTTGATTAAAATACCATACATTATAAAGATATTTTTATGACAAAGGAAATGTATACCTTGAATTTTCTGGGAATAGCCTTCATTCGGAAGGAATTTTGTATAAACTGGTAGATATACGTTGTGATCGACGAAAATACACTACACAAAAAATGTAGATCTGTTTAAAGGACACATTTATTTCAAATATTTTTTTTTGTAGCATCATCCGTTTCTGATTTGTTCAATACTAAAGAAAGAAAAACTTTTCCTTTTGTATAACAAAGCATGTAATATAGCTATATCTGCGAAGGTTTAGTAAATAAATTTTGGTAAGAGTAATTTCTGTGGCCCCTAATAAACGATAGATGGTAGAGCAAGTCAGGTGAATGTAACACACATTTTGAAAAGTAATTTTATTGATCGATTAGCGCAATAACGACCGGTGAAAACATTATGAAAACATATTAAATATATGCACTTAGCAAAAGAACATACAGGGAATTTCTTCGAATGAAGAAACAGATGAAAATCGCTGTAAGGAGGGTGGTCGAATTGTTTCCAATCAAATGATCTGATCTGATCAGAGTTTGTTTAGGTGTTTGGCCAGGCATTATGATGAACTCAAAGGACTCCATGTGAAAGCATTCCACGCCTTTTGCTCTGTATCGCATTCGTATTTTCTCATTGATGTCTTTGTTGATTGTGTATTCTTGACCTTGTCTGTCCCAGGAAACCGTACACATGATCTTGCGAGTGGTTATGTCTTGAGTTCCTTCTTCACGGAGGATGTGTGTCCTCGCTCCATGGATTGTTGTAACACATATATTTTAAAAAGTAATTTTATTGATCGATCAGCCCAAATAGACCTACAGGTCATTGAGAACATCATAAAGACGTATTATACATGGACACAGAACAAACACTATAGCAAAGGAAAATACGAAGTGAGGTCAACCTCGGCGTTGTTCTGTGGGGAAGTAGGCATACCTCAGCATGATGTGCTGCTTTTGTGTTGGAGGAAAAGGGCGTGGTGGGAGCAAAATAGCCTGAGGTAGCCGACTACGGAGTCCTGTAGGAAGTCGTGATTGTTTGCCCAGAGAGAAGTAAACTGCACTTGAAACTGTGTGTTATTGTGGTTCCTGACAAACCAGAGTGTATGGACTGCGAGACATAGAATCTTATTTTGAAAAGTCTGGAAACATGCCTTACTCATGAAGTCGATTTACGATAGCATTTTGGGGAAATGGAACTAAACTGTATTCACTCTTAGGTATCCGCGGTAAAACAAACCCACGTGGTCAATGCACCGTGGTGCAACACGGTAGCAATGCGCGCAAGAAAGTAGTCCCATGCTAATCTCTGAATTTTACAATGAATTTATCCTTAAATAGTATAATATTCCATACAAATACCTAAGGTTTTATTTAACGCTGATTTATAACGTAAAACAGAGCTACAAGTCCCATGATGCAATTCGTATGAGTCAGCTGATATCCGGGTATACGCAGAATATTATTTACAGTATTATATTTAAACTGTTGGGGAACCGAACTTGTAGTTGCAACCGCACCTTATGGTACCCGCTTTCCGGTAGCCTTCGCCCTAAGTTTAAAAAAAACATTAACTTTGTAATTTAACTGCTTCTTTAAATATTATATATTTATGTTTGCCTTGGCTGCGTCAGTATTTGTTTTTTGTAGAGACATGGATGTCTTGACAGGGTTGTGGTGCGACTAAGAATGTAGGCTTACACAGATTATAATTTTACTTCACTCCGCTTATTAATGCTTGACACGATTTAAATAATTAAATCTCTCGAGGATGTGTCTCGCGTCCGGTTAGGAACACTGTTTGCAGCAACTAAATTGATTTCAACCGCCTAAACTTGTAAATTTCTGTATTTCAAGTCTCTGATTGGTTATTCCTAATCCAATAGAATACCTTCATTTAAGTAAAGCTTTTTCTGGTTCTTGATTGGCTATTTTTTAAAATGTCACTAAAATTACATTATTGCTTCCAAGAATCACAAGTAGTAATGTTAAACTTTCAAATTCATTATTGCCTCAAGGTTACCTCATTGTTAGCCACTTTTAACCTATTATTCTCACAGCTCCTACATTATTAAATTACGTAATGCATTCAAATAACATTATTGAACATGTATACAATGATACAAGCATATGCAATGACTGTTACATACATTTTAAAAATTATTACATACACATATTGCTTCAAGGCGGGCTGTTATTGAATTTATATATTATATAATTTGACTGAAATCATTTGTGTTAAAACACTGCCTCATCGTGGAGGGCGGTGAATTCGCTCTTGTGTTTTCGTCGAAATACGTAAAGCATTAGCCGCGCAAACCATTGACTAGTGGTGAAAAAACAACAATGTTGAATCTTTATTATAAGTTATGTGAGAAATATCGAACACTTTCCGCGAAAGAAATGGTGAAATTAACTTCTGAGTTCACCGATGTTTCGAGTACAAGTATAAACAGTGCTTGTGCAGAAAAATCTGAAACGAGAAAATTTGTTACACCCTGGGGTGGGGGGAGAAAGAAAGAAAGCGAGAGAATGAGAATGAGAATGAGAGGGGGAGGGAGAGGGAGAAATTCGCGTAACTGCACATTTTCTTTTTTACTTTCTCTACTACGTATTGTAAGTAGGGGAAGTATTGCATTCCACCCAAAAATTCGATACCGAGATTTCACCGGAAATACATGTTTTGAGACCCACTGAATCCAAAAAAAAGCATTTTTGGAAACATGTCCGTGTGTGTGTGTGTGTGAACAGCATAACTCAAAAACGAACAGTCGGATAAACACCAAACTTGGTATTTAGGTTCAGTATCTTCCAGAGATGCGACACGAAGGTTTTCAAGAAAATCCCCCCACCCCAGACTACCCTTTACATGGAAAATTTTTCGAAAATTTTAATTTTCTCAAAAATGGCTCTAACGATTTTGATGAAAATATCATATGTTTAAGATAATGTCATGAGAAATGAAATGCATATTTCGAATTTTCTGGGAATGTCTCCAAAAGTATTCTTTATTGTGAACGACTTTTGCATAACTGGTAAACCGTAAGAGATAGACAGAATTTTACTACACAAAAAATGTAGATCGCGTTAAAATACACAACTTATGTCATATACATTTCTTTTGTTGAGTGAACCGTTTTCGAGATATTGCTTGTTATTTCCTTAAATTTTTCAATACTTATACTTTTTCTCAAATTCGTTATTCATTTTTACTTTCTCTACTACGTATAGTAAGTAGGGGAAGTATTGCATTCCACCCAAAAATTCGATACCGAGATTTCACCGGAAATACATGTTTTGAGACCTCCTGAATCCAAAAAAAGCATTTTTGGAAACATGTCCGTGTGTGTGTCTGTGTGTGTGTGTGTGTGTCTGTGTCTGTGAACAGCATAACTCAAAAACGAACAGTCGGATAAGCACCGAACTTGGTATTTAGGTTCAGTATCTTCCAGAGATGCGACACGAAGGTTTTCAAGAAAATCCCCCACCCCAGACTACCCTTTACATGGAAGAATTTTCGAAAATTTTAATTTTCTCAAAAATGGCTCTAACGATTTTGATGAAAATATCCTATGTTTAAGATAATGTCATGAGAAATGAAATGTATATCTCGAATTTTCTGGGAATGTCTCCAAAAGTATTGTTCATTGTGAACGACTTTTGCATAACTGGTAAACCATAAGAGATAGACAAAATTTTACTACACAAAAAATGTAGATCGCGTTAAAATACACAACTTATGTCATATACATTTCTTTTGTTGAGTGAACCGTTTTCGAGATATTGCTTGTTATTTCCTTAAATTTTACAATACTTATACTTTTTCTCAAATTCGTTATTCATTTTTTTATGTCCTGGACATGCAAAGATAATGGAATGCGCCACATAGCAACCAGCGTTAAAATATTTGACTATCGCTTAAAAGCTACCATATTTCCCTTGCATCTACAAGAAAATTACCAATAAGATTGACATCTCGATATCTCGATTAACATGAAGTATATGGAGAATAAGCGTTTGTAAAATTAGATTGTACAAGAGTAGAGAAAGTCATGTGAGTGTAACACATCAGATTTTTTTTATGTCCTGGACATGCAAAGAGAATGGAATGCGCCACATAGCAACCAGCGTTAAAATATTTGACTATCGCTTAAAACCTACCATATTCCCCTTGCATCTACAAGAAAATTAGCAATAAGATTGACATCTCGATATCTCGATTAACATGAAGCATATGGTGAATAAGCGTTTGTAATAATAGTTTGTACAAGAGTAGAGAAAGTCATGTGAATGTAACACATCAGATTTTTTTAAAATGAGCCGCCAACAGTTAATAAAGTGCCTCTTCCAGAGAGCGAATAAATTAAGTTATCGTATACTTGTTACTTTATTTTTCGCTCATTTATTTTAGAATTAACTATTATTATATATGCAAACGTTATTTTGTTGCAACTATCAATCTTATGATCTTTAACCCTTAACAGAATCTGCTAGTCACCGTTTCAGTTGTCGAAATAAGGACTACGTGCCGCTTGTACTCGCCACTTGGCCTGAAAGTGTGACAGTAGTTCTAGCGGGAATGGCGGAAGGATAAATTATAGCGGTGCACTGGTCACCTGGGGTTTGTTTTGACGCGGATCAACCTAAGAATGAATACAAAGTAGTACATAAGATCGAAAATAGTGATTACAGCAAGTGTAACTGGTCAGTTGTTTTGGATGCAATTTTAGTATAGACGGAAAAAAATGCATTGGAGATAAAGCTCATATAACTTAAGATAAGATTAAATTTTTTTAAAACTATAGCTGTTCCTTTATGGACAAGAAACCCGGGGATGTTGGAAAGTAGAATGCAGGCTGTATTTTCTCAGGATACCTAATGAAGAGATATGAACAGAATTAAATATATATTCATACACTAATAAAATAGAGGAATATCAAGACAAATAGTAACAGCATCTGGAAAGAATGAACCTAACTAGACCAGCTAAAGCAGCATGTGTTTATAAATTGAAAGGTAAAAGGAATTTAGGAAGACTTATGAGATAATGGGACAACCGTGAGGACGGTAAGCAATTTGCCTAGTGCATGAAGTGGAAATTATTATTACTATTATTATTATTATTATTATTATTATTATTATAAATCTATTTCTTATGCATTAAAATACATAAAATATTAATGCATTTATGCTGTCAAAAACTTCAATATATGCCATATAATTTTGAAAATTAAGCATGCACCAAAATTAACTGCTAAAGTTACAATGTTCTTCCTTAGACAGTATTCCTGTCTTTGTAATTTGTTTGCAATACTATGTAAAGCATCGATTGATGGTATTTGCATTTTGCGGAACAAACCTGAAGCAGGGGATATTTCTTCTGTTTACTCACAAACATATGAATATCTTCTGAGAAATGCTGTACGTAATGATTGTAAACACTTCTGAATATTCAAAATGTCCACCACCCTGTGCTACACAACGTTGTGATCTACCCCTAACATCATTGATGGCACGGAGAAGTTCAACATTGCTGAGAGACGCACAAGCTGCTGGATTTCTTTCTTTCATATCTTGTCTAGTTGTAGAATGCACCTAGTAGACAATGTCTAATTCTCCCGCTAAGAAGTCGTTTGGTGCTAAGTCAGGAAATCGATCCGGCCAACATACCGGTCCTCCTCGTCCAATCCATCGTCCAAGAACTTGCCGAGGCCTAAATGAAAATTGAGCTGGACGGCCATCCGTACAGCCAGAGAAACATCAAGCAACTGATGCAAAATGTTGACGAGGAAGATAAAATTGACCAAAAAAAAGTGGTAAATTTGCTTCATTTTAAAAGTATTTTTGCCAACAAATATCTTAAGTTTCAGAAAAAAACGATTGATACAGGTGCTCTGGGACACCCGGTACAGTGATCATTTTCTTCAAATGCTTCAGAGTAAATTTATAAACCTAACCGGTTAACACAAGTTTGTGTGCTGAGAAAGGTCATTCCACGTCTACGGAAGTTATTGGGCAAAATCTGAAAGCACTTACCAACACTGGTGAAATTTCTTCAGGAAGTACTACGTTTTCACTTGAAGTTATTTGTCTACAGAACACAAAACTTTAATGTCAGGGCTTCTGTCTAAAACGCTGCAAAATTTACTGCTTAATACCCCTTAATTTAGATTAAAGGAACCCTTACTCTGAACGTCATTCAGAATTGATAGAGATTCGTGTAAAGATAAAACAGATTTTTCGATATCTTTTTACTTTCTCTACTACGTATACTAAGTAGGGGAAGTATTGTATTCCACCCAAAAATACGATACCGAGATTTCATCGGAAACATGTTTTAAGGGCCCCTGAATCCAAAAAAAGCATTTTTGGAAACATGTTTGTGTATGTGTGTCTGTGAACAGCATAACTCGGAAACGAACAGTCGGATAAACACCAAACTTGATATTTAGGTTCAATATCTTCCAGAGATGCGACACGAAGGTTTTCAAGAAAATCCCCCCACCCCGGATTACCGTTTACATGGAACATTTTTCGAAAATTTTAATTTTTTAAAAATGGCTCTAACGATTTTGATTAAAATATCATATGTTTAAGATATTTTCATGCCAAATAAAATGTATATCTTGAATTTTCTGGGAATGTCTCCAAAGGTATTCTTCATTGTGAACGACTTCTGCATAACTGGTAAACCATAAGAGATAGACAAAATTTTACTGCACAAAAATGTAGATCGCGTTAAAATACACAGTTTATGTCGTATACATTTTCTTTGTTGAGTGAACCATTTTAGAGATTTTTCAATACTTATACTTCTTCTCAAATGGGAATTCGTTATTCAATTTTTTTACGTCCTGTACATACAAAGAGAACGGAATGCTCCACGTAGCAACCAGCTCTTAAAATATTTGACTATCGCTTAAAGCCTACCATATTCCCCATGCATCCACAAGAAAATTAGCAATAAGATTAACATCTCGATTAACATGAAGCATATGGAGAATAAGCGTTTGTAAAAATAGTCTGTACAAGAGTAGAGAAAGTCATGTGAGTGTAACACATCAGATTTTTTGGAAGGGGGAGGCCTTAATTACTTTAAAACGTGCTATCCAAGTCCCTCTCCAAATACTACCTCCATAGAAAGGAATTTACTCCATGTTCGATGCATAGAAAACTAATTAAATATACAGTAACATCGCAAATACACAAACATTTATGCACTGGAACAATTTACATCAGAAAAACATGAAACATTGCAAATCCAACTCGTTGTTATTAGATATGATTTTATTTTACTTTGAATGAGCCCGTATAGAACAATGCAAAGTACTTGACGTTTCCTTGTTTTCCTTAGAATCCATAGTTCTCTCATTCTTTGACTGTGGGCCGTCTTTTTCTCGTCTGTCCAAGTTCCATTTTTTTACCTTCTGTTTGTCCTCTTGGTCAACTTGCCACTTCTGCACTCTGATTCCAAAGATATCTCTGTTTAGGGCATCTTCTTGCATAATTCCTGCCATTTTAAGTCATTTGTTACTTCACAATCAACTTCATATTATCTACTTGTGCTTTACTTCTATTTTCCTAAAATTCCATTATTTGTTTCACGAGCCTGTCGAGTTAATTTGTGTAATATGCGCATAACATTTTAACGTTCGTTTTCTAATGCTTTTATTTCATTTTTTCTTCGAGTCTGTATTGTTCACCGATGACTTCTCGAAATAACATTTTTCTTAATTTTGCATTCTTTTTCATAATATTTCCGATATCTGCTTTTCTGTTCAAAATTAATGTTTCTTTCCCGTAGAGACACTTACGGTATTTCCATTTTTTGGCATCTACTTTTATTAGCTTTAGTTTCGATTTAGTTTTTCCATATTTGGTTTCCATGCAATTTGTTGCTGTTTTATTGCGCGAAATGTATTCAATTTTTACTTTCTCTACTACGTACAGTAAGTAGGGGAAATATTGTATTCCACCCAAAAATTCATGAGATTTCACCGGAAATACATGTTTTGAGACAACCTGAATCCAAAAAAAATATTTTTGGAAACATGTCCGTGTGTGTGTGTGTGTGTGTGTGTGTATGTGTGTGTTTGAACAGCATAACTCAGAAACGAACAGTCGGATAAACACTAAACTTGGTATTGAGGTTCAGTATCTTCCAGAGATGCGACACGAAGGTTTCCAAAAAAATCCCCCACCCCAGATTTCCCTTTGCATGGAAGATTTTTCGAAAATTTTAATTTTCTCAAAAATGGCTCTAACGATTTTGATTAAAATATCATATGTTTTAGATATTTTCATGACAAATAAAATGTATATCTTGAATTTCCTGGGAATGTCTCCAAAAGTATTCTTCATTGTGAACGACTGTTGCATAACTGGTAAACCATAAGAGATAGACAAAATTTTACTACACAAAAAATGTAGATCGCGTTAAAATACACAATTTATGTCATATACATTTTTTCTGTTGAGTGAACCATTTTCGAGATATATGCTTGTTATTCCCTTAAATTTTTCAGTGATTTTCTCAAATGGGAATTCGTTATTCATTTTTTTGTCTTTGATATGCAAAAAGTATTAATCTGTGGCAAAGGGAATGGTGTTGCACCTAGCAACCAGCTATTAAGAGATATGTATGTGCTTAAAGGCTACTGTATTTCTACATTGCCCTTGTAAATATATATTACCCTTACATCTACAAGAAAATTAGCAATAAGATAGAGTCTGCAAATGTTTATCTCGATTAACATAAAGTAGATGGAGAATAAGCGTTTGTAAATGCAGTTTGTACAAGACTAGAGAAAGTCATGTGAGTGTAACACATCAGATTTTTTAATTTCTCTCCTACATTTAGCGAGTAGGGGAAGTATTGCATTCCAACCACAAATTACTGAACCTAATTTCAGTTCATAATGAACATAATACTGAACCTAAATACCAAACTTGATATTTAGGCTCAGTAGCTTTCGAAGATGCGACCCGAAGATTTTCAAGAAAATCCCCCACCCCAGACTGCCCTTTAAATGCAACATTTTTCGAAAATTTTGATTTTCTCAAAAATATCAACGATTTTTATTAAAATATCGTATGTTTAAGATATTTTCATGGCAAATGAAATGTGCATCTTGAATTTTCCGAGAATGTACCTAAAAGTTGTCTTCATGCTAAATGAATTTTGCATAACTGGGAAACCGTAAAAGATAGACATAATTTTACTATACAAAAAATGCAGATCTCGTTAAAACCACAATTCATGTCATATACATTTGTTTTGTAGAGCGAAGCGTTTTCGATATATTCCTTGTTGTTTGTTTGTTTGAAGTTTCCAATACTTATACTTTTCTCAAGTGGGAATTCTTTATTCGTTTTTTATGTCCTGGACATGCAAAGAGAATGGAATGCCTCACATAGCAACCAGCTCTTTAAAGATTTGACTGTCGCTTAAAGCCTACCATATTCCCCTTGCACATACAAGAAAATTAGCAATAAGTGTTGTGCATCAGGATTTTTATTCTTTTTCTGAAGTATGTCCGCAGAATCGATTTTCTCTGCAGTTTCTTTTAATGGTTCAGTATGTTTTTGAGCTGTTACGATGTCTCCATGTGCTAGGCAGTGTATCTTTAATTTTCCACTGCCTAATTAAATCGATAGATTAATTTTGAGAGTTGTTTGTTTACGCCATTCTTGTATTATTTTTTTCAAGAGCACAATTCAAAAGTAGTGGATAAAGTCGATTGCTTTGACTTCAAAGGATTCAGAGGTTTCCCCGTGAATTTAATTTTAGCATTTGCACTATTATTGGAATGAAATCTAATTTCTGCAATGTTGTGTTTTTGTGGAGTTTGAGAGCCGAGAAAGCGCTCTATAGGAAATGTCATTAGCATTGTGTTGGCTCGTGTTTGTGTTGAGAATGACGTCGTCGGCAGCAGTTATTTGCGGTCCGTCTCAGAATAATATTGCACGCCTGGCCTGGCTGTTTGGCCCAGTTTGTGGACCACCAGACTAACAAATATTCCGTGCGACCCCATTCAGTAGCTGACGACGGAGAACGGGGCTTCGTTATATCCCACAAGCTTGTAGCTTGTATTTTAAGATGATGTTTTAAGATGATGCATTTGTGAAATCCGGCCAAAAATTGTGAAAAATAAAAACAATATTTTTGGAGGTAAATAACTAATAAACATTGGACTTCTTTTTTACTTTCTCTACTACGTATAGTATGTAGGGGAAGTATTGTATTCCACCCAAAAATTCGATACCGAGATTTCACCGGAAATACATGTTTTGAGACTCCCTGAATCCAAAACAAAGCATTTTTTGAAATGTGTCTGTCTGTCTGTGTGTGAACAGCATAACTCAGAAACGAACAGTCGGATAAACACCAAACTTGGTATTTAGGTTCAGTATCTTCCAGAGATGCGACACGAAGGTTTTCAAGAAAATCCCCCCACCCCAGACTACCCTTTACATGGAACATTTTTAAAAAATTTTAAATTTCTCTTAAATGGCTCTAAGGATTTTGATTAAAATATCATATGTTCAAGACATTTTCATGACAAATGAAATGTATATCTCGAATTTTCTGGGAATGTCTCCAAAAGTATTCTTCATTGTGAACAACTTTTGCATAACTGGTAAACCATAAGAAATAGACAAAATTTTACTACACAAAAAATGTAGATCGCGTTAAAATACACAATTTGTCATATACATTTTTTTTTGTTGTTGAGTGAACCATTTTCGAGATATTGCTTGTTATTCTCTTAAATTTTTCAATACTTATTTTCTTAAAAGGGAATTCGTTACTCATTTCTTTTTTGTCTTCGATATACAAAGAGTATTAATCTGTGGCAAAGGGAATGGTGCTGCACCTAGCAACCAGCTATTAAGAGATATGTATGTGCTTAAAGGCTACTGTATTTCCAAATTGCCCTTGTAAATATATATATTCCCCTTACATCTACAAGAAAATTAGCAATAAGATAGGCTCTGCAAATGTTTATCTCGATTAACATGAAGCATATGGAGAATAAGCGTTTGTAAAAATAGTTTGTACAAGAGTAGAGAAAGCCATGTGAGTGTAACACATCAGATATATATTTTTTTTTCATTTCATTTGGAGCCAGTGGCGTTTCCCATGGTTTTGAGCTAGACACTGGCTTTGTTGTCAGTGGAGTGTGTCTAGGTTAAATTCTTTACGTTCTTCTATTTGTTTAAGAGAAGACTCGTGCAACTTCGTTCTTTTCTGTATCCTGTTTGCTCTACTATTAAGAATGTTTCTGTTAATTTTTGACAATCTTTTGTTTATAAGAGCAATTCTTCTGTAATTTTTCGATTTTCTTTTTTGGACGTAGAGAAAAGGCATTTAAACAGAATATTAGATCATAGAAAATCAAAGATAGCATATTCCTGTCAACCAGAAGGACGAGGAAACCCAGGAAGAGCTGAAACAGGTTAAACGACATAAACCGTGTTGGAGAAGAATAAAGGGCTGGCCCCGTAGGGCTACCATGTAGGGGTCCGGTGTTCGATTTCCGGCTGTGGTGGGAATTTTTCTGTAGCGAAGATTATTCCCTATACTCCCCATAGTCTGGAAGTATGAATGCTGGAGGTATCTAATGTACGAAACCCAAAGAATGTTAAACAGCATTGCCGCAGTATCTTCCGATATTACCGAGTGTGAATGGAACAGCAAAAAGGAAAAGAAAATGAAAAAAAATCTGATGTGTTACACTCACATGACTTTCTCTACTCTTGTACAATCTATTTTTACAAACGCCTATTCTCTATATGCTTCATGTTAATCGAGATATCGAGATGGCAATCTTATTGCTAATTGTCTTGTAGATGCAAGGGGAATATGGTAGGTTATAAGCGATAGTCAAATATTTTAACGCTGGTTGCTATGTGGCGCATTCCATTCTCTTTGCAAGTCCAGGACATAAAAAAATCTGATGTGTTACACTCACATGACTTTCTCTACTCTTGTACAATCTATTTTTACAAACGCCTATTCTCCATATGCTTTATGTTAATCGAGATATCGAGATGTCAATCTTATTGCTAATTTTCTTGTAGATGCAAGGGGAATATGGTAGCTTTTAAGCGATGGTCAAACATTTTAACGCTGGTTGCTATGCGGCGCATTCCATTCTCTTTGCAAGTCCAGGACATAAAAAAAATGAATAACGAATTTGAGAAAAAGTATAAGTATTGGAAAATTTAAAGGAATAACAAGCAATATCTCGAAAACGGTTCACTCAACAAAAGAAATGTATATGACATAAGTTGTGTATTTTAACGAGATCTACATTTTTTGTGTAGTAAACTTTTGTCTATCTCTTATGGTTTACCAGTTATGCAAAAGTCGTCCACAATAAAGAATACTTTTGGAGACATTCCCAGGAAATTCAAGATATACATTTTATTTGTCATAAAAATATCTTAAACATATGATATTTTAATCAAAATCGTTAGAGCCATTTTTGAGAAAATTAAAATTTTCGAAAAATCTTCCATGTAAAGGGTAGTCTGGGGTAGGGGGATTTTCTTGAAAACCTTCGTGTAGCATCTCTGGAAGATACTGAACCTAAATACCAAGTTTGGTGTTTATCCGACTGTTCGTTTTTGAGTTATGCTGTTCACAGACACACACACAGACACACACACAGACACACACACAGACACACACACACACAGACACACACACACAGACACACACACGGACATGTTTCCAAAAATGCTTTTTTTGGATTCAGGAGGTCTCAAAACATGTATTTCCGGTGAAATCTCGGTATCGAATTTTTGGGTCGAATGCAATACTTCCCCTACTTACTATACGTAGTAGAGAAAGTAAAAATGAATAACGAATTTGAGAAAAAGTATAAGTATTGGAAAATTTAAGGGAATAACAAGCAATATCTCGAAAATGGTTCACTCAACAAAAGAAATGTATATGACATAAGTTGTGTATTTTAACGAGATCTACATTTTTTGTGTAGTAAAATTTTGTCTATCTCTTACGGTTTACCAGTTATGCAAAAGTCGTTCACAATGAAGAATACTTTTGGAGACATTCCCAGAAAATTCGAGATATACATTTCATTTCTCATGACATTATCTTAAACATACGATATTTTAATCAAAATCGTTAGAGCCATTTTTGAGAAAATTAAAATTTTCGAAAAATGTTCCATGTAAAGGGTAGTCTGGGGTGGGGGGATTTTCTTGAAAACCTTCGTGTCGCATCTCTGGAAGATACTGAACCTAAATACCAAGTTTGGTGTTTATCCGACTCTTCGTTTTTGAGTTATGCTGTTCACAGACACACACACACACAAACACACAGACACACACACGGACATGTTTCCAAAAATGCTTTTTTTGGATTCAGGAGGTCTCAAAACATGTATTTCAGGTGAAATCTCGGTATCGAATTTTTGGGTGGAATGCAATACTTCCCCTACTTACTATACGTAGTAGAGAAAGTAATAAAGTGAAGCTTCAAATGGACAGGCCCATGCTTATTAATAGTCATGCCCAGCTTAATCCATATTTTCTTTTTAAAAACTTTTTTCAACGTTTTACATACTGAAAAGCTCCACACTTTTTACTTATTTGTGTAAACAAATTGTGCTGACGTACATTAAAAAGGACCATATACGCTTTTAAAGTAATGCTCTAATTTAAAAAAAAAAGTCGACAGTAAAACTTTTTCTAGGATATAATTGGAGATTAATGCAAAAAAATCTGATGTGTTAAACTCGCATGACTTTCTCTACTCTTTTTACAAACGCTTATTTTCCATATGCTTCATGTTAATCGAGATATCGAGATGTTAATCTTATTGCTAATTTTCTTGTACATGCAAGGGGAATTGGTAGGTTTTAAGCGATAGTCAAATATTTTAAGAGCTGGTTGCTATGTGGAGTATTCCATTCTCTTTGCATGAGCAGGACAAAAAAAAAAGAATAACGAGTTTGAGAAAAAGTATAAGTATTAGAAAATTTAAGGGAATAACAAGCAATATCTCGAAAATGGTTCACTCAACAAAACAAAAATGTATTGACATAAAATGTGTATTTTAACGCGATCTATATTTTTTGTGTAGTAAAATTTTGTCTATCTCTTACGGTTTACCAGTTATGCAAAAGTCGTTCACAATGAAGAATACTTTTGGAGACATTCCCAGAAAATTCGAGATATACATTTCATTTGTCATGAAAATATCTTAAACATATGATATTTTAACCAAAATCGTTAGCCATTTTAGAGAAAATTAACATTTTCGAAAAATGTTCCATGTAAAGGGTAATCTGTGGTGGGGGGATTTTCTTGAAAACCTTCGCGTCGCATCTCTGGAAGATACTGAATCTAAATACCAAGTTTGGTGTTTATCCGACTGTTCGTTTCTGAGTTATGCTGTTCAGACACACACACACAGACACGTTTCCAAAAATGCTTTCTTATTTAATTCAGGGTGTCTCAAAACATGTATTTCCGGTGAAATCTCGGTATCGAAGTTTTGGGTGGAAAAAAAGGCAGAAGATGAGATATTTTGGTAAACTTATTTACTGTAAAAAAGCCATACCGGCTAAAATTTTGTAACATGGCAAAAACGTTACTGTGTTTGCGTGTAACACTTGGAACAAATTTCAATAAGATTTATACTGTGGATGTTTCATATTTCAGGTATGCCGCCCTCTTTTTAAGAGTTGTTTTAACCCTGTGAACACCAGACAATAGTGCAGTCATAATGTTTGAATGTAAACAAGTAGGTATTAGTAACTTGTCTAAAGCTTTGTTGTAAAATATTCCAAGCCTCGCACGAGCGAGTTTATCTGCGAAACACCGTAGGCTCGAATGGGATTGATTAAGACTATGAATAAAATGTAACATTATATAAATGGTAATTAGTTTTTTCTTGTGTTTAAAATCAAATCTCATTTGTATCAGATTACGTCATACTAAATGAATGCGTAATAGAATTTGTTATGGAACTGTTAACCAATGCTACCAACAGTGGGAATGAGAATAATGTGTGGGAATAATAACCACAACATAATTTATTAGGAAATTGACACTATTTGAACGTGCATTGATCTTCTTTCATGCATTAGACATTTCTGTCTGTAGCAATCAACATATCCTGCTGGTACCAACTGTTATTTGGTCCTCCAGTATATCTTCAATATTTCTTTTCACTATTGGTTTATAATTCTTAAAGTGGAATGGTAGTCTCTCTAACCTGCGCAGCGATCGTAATGTAGTCAGGTGATTACGTTTATACCGAATTGATTAAGATATTGATTAAAAGCATCCACATAAATTGATATGATATTTTAATCAAAATCGTTAGAGCCATTTTTGAGAAAATTAAACATTTTCGAAAAATGTTCCATGTAAAGGGTAATCTGGGGTGGGGGGATTTTCTTGAAAACCTTCGTGTCGCATCTCTGGAAGATACGGAACCTAAATACCAAGTTTGGTGTTTATCCGACTGTTCGTTTCTGAGTTATGCTATTCAGACACACGGACACCCACACGGACATGTTTTCAAAAATGCTTTTTTTGGATTCGGATGGTCCCAAAACATATATTTCCGGTGAAATCTCGGTATCGAATTTTTGGGTGGAATACAATACTTCCCCTACCTTCTATACGTAGTAGAGAAACTAATATAATTCGTACAAGAGTAGAGAAAGACATGTGAATATAACATAAGATTTTTGAAATTTTGATTCAGAGAGCCTCAAAACGTGTTTCCCGCTGAAATCTCTATATTGAATTTCTGAGTCGAATGCAAAACTTTCCCACTTACTAATGAGTAAGTAGTAGAAAAAGCAGAAATCTGACTTTCTGAACTCTATCGCTTTTTAGCAGGTATACAAATTGTTCTTACGGAAGCTTATTTTCCTATCTACTTCATTTTAATCGAGATAAATCTTTCCTGAAATACTGCATTATATAGTTCGTTATAGATACAAAGTTAACAGCGACAGTCAAATGTTTTAGAACTGGACGTTATACGCTAGCCTTAAAATCCCATACTCTTCCCATGATATCGCGAAAAGCAATTTAAAACCGACCAGACCTGAAAAGAATGACAAGTATTGAACAATTAATAACGGATGTCTCGGAAATGGCTGATGCTACAAAAATTTATTTGGAGTAAATCGTGTGTTTTAATGAGATCTACATTTTTGTGTAGTACGTTTTCGTCTATCACTTAACGTTGTATCACTTACACAAGAGTACACTAAATTCTTTCCCAATGATGAGGACTTCACAGGCTATTTCCAACGTTTTATTTGTCGTGTAAACAAATAAAAAAAATCGTTGGCTATTTTTGAGAAAATAAATTTCGACAAATGTTCCATGTAAAGGGTGGGGGTATTTTCTTGAAAATCTTCTTGTCTCATCTTTAAAAGGTACTGAAACTAAATACCAGGTTTGGTAGTTATTAGACTTATCAGACGCGCTCGCGCGGACGTTTTTCCAAAAATGCTTCTTTTTTGTTTTATTCAGGGGGCCTCAATACAAGTATTACTGCTGAAATCTCAGTATGGAATTTTTGGTTGAAATAAGTACCCTATCTACTACGTTTATTGGTTTTTGAGCTCTTTACTTTAAAACTATCGATTAAATTCGATTCTGAAAGGCGCTCGCGTGTAATTGTCGATATAAGCGACTAAGGAGGTGGGCCAGTGCTTTTATCTTGTAAAGAACGTATAGAACGTTTGCACATACATAACTGTATGGCCTTGGAGATGGGAGCCCTGTGTTTATGTATTTAGAGCACAAAACTATTAGTTAAACATTGTGGGCAGTGTCGCCTTGCGAAGGCATTTAAACCGTCGGCCGCCTAGCTTGCTTGCATAACGAGTATTTAATTTTAAGTTTTATGAGGTAGCTGTGTCGTGACGTCACCTGGTAGACTGCACTACACCCACCCACACACACGTTGCCTGACGTTTCACGGAGCGTCTGGCACCCAAGGGCTGTACAGAACAGAATGAGGGCATCCAAGGAGTGGCCTGCTTAGCGTTTTTGTCCCCTTAATGTCTTCTTTACCAGATAGTAGCATTTGACATTTTCAAACCCCTCAATATTTTCTAGGGGGAAACTAGATGACATACTTAGTTTTTCTGTACAATCTTATTTAATGGAATTTACTCTCGAATTTGATTTATACTTTATCATTGTAGGCACAAAAATAGCTATTTATGTACAGAGAGAGCCAAAAAACTACGAACCGGCTGCGCAGTGTTTTTCCTGTCCGCGTCCACGGCGCTCGTTGCTGTCTGTCGCAGTCAGAGGAAGGCGCGGATGAAACCATACGAACTTTTTAAAACTACTTTAAAGGCTTTACTTACCAACTTTATGAAAGAAGGTGCTGAAACTGGCCACCGTCGTCCATACATTTTGGGCAAGTCTTTAGGAAACTCCATCACTCGCCGTAGTTCACGTTGAGAAATGCTGGCAATTTCCCTGGCGGGTATTTTGTTTTAATTCTTCCAGGGTGTGTGGGTTTGTCTTGTACACCTTGTTTTAAGTTACCTCAGAATAGAAATCGCAGGGGGTTAGGTCGGGGGACCGAAGGGACCACAAATCTCTACTAATAATTCTGTCCTCAAACACACTCGCAGGTCACATTGTCACAAGCGTATTGTCGCATCGTAACTGTTGGGATTTTACTGATATTTCTTCAATATTCGGCAGGCGGGGAGAAGGAAAACTTACAGAACAATACCGTTATCTCCCGATATGGCTTCTGGTGTTAACGTTGGATGAGAGCGCTATCCAATCGACGTATCTCTTCCCTACTGGTTCATCTGTAGGTCGGTGCCTTCCCGATAAGATCGACCATAACCGCTACGTCACAATATTGTAAACATGGTTGTCACGCGAGTGTTCGCTCACCTATATGGACGGCTGCAAAAACAGCTTGGCAAGCAGGTGTATTTAACAGTTCTAGAAACATAGTCGTAACACGACCCACCAAATTACTGTAGATGGCAGGGTTGAAGCTAGGCAGCAATTGAAAGAAAAGGAAGTGTTTAGAGACTGAATTCATCTGTGTAAGGGAGCAATTGTTGATGCAAATTTACGACACGCAGGAGCTAACCAAAATCAGTTATCAGTTGTGAATGCTACAGCAGTGAGGCAGTGCAGTGCTTTAGTCCAAGCCTCGTGAGGCGAGAAGACCAGAATATCTGAACAAGGGCGTAAATTCAGGCAATGTGACTTTCAAACATTGAGACAATTACTTCTGTAGCCTGGTGACTAGCGTCTAGCCCTCAAATCCAAAGAGAGCAAGTATTGCAACCAGTCATCGGTTGCGAGTGCTGCAGAAATGAGGCAGTCCGAAGTAAACTTATGCAGAGGGACAGGTGACAAGATAAAGTAGACAATGATGAAAATTCACCCAATATAACTTTAAATCATTAAAATAATTACTGCCTCTTTAGCCTAACCTTCAAATTCAGAAGTACCGGTTAAACACTCGGCTGGAGAATCGGAATTTGTTTGTCATATGATCAGCAAAGCCCAACCTGTTCTCTTTGGAGCTAATGACGTCACGTTGTCGCTTCACTCTACCTCCGCTTTGTCTTATGAAGCATTTCCCCTCCACTCTGACGGCGATCGCAATGACACGTTTCAAGGTAACCAAACTAGAGTTTGTGATTGCCATGAGCACATCTCTAGCTCCGGAAACAATGCGTGGGGGTAAATCGTTTCGTGGAGGTTGGTCATGATTATTCCTTCCAGTGTGAATGTGTGCGTGATTTAATATCTATAAACAAAGCCTAAGACATTGGAAAGCCCAAAATTGCCGACGAGCAAGTGTTTCAAAGTCATATTCGCCAACATAATCTCAGATGTTAAGAGATTGCTTATAAATGGAACTCTAAATAATAATAAAAAAATCTAATGTCGCATTCACAAGAGTTTCTTAACTCACTCCTCTACAAACTATTCTTACAAAAGCTTATTATTCAATTTATTTCCTGTTAATCCAGATAAACGTAAAGGTGTATATTGCAAAAACGGGGCAGAGCACAGCAAATATTACGCAACGGCCCTTTTTGCTTCTAACGTGACGCCTGGGAGGGAGGAAGGGATGGCGAGACCTGAAGGGCGACCAGATCCGGATGACAACGGCCGCAAGCATCGACGAGGTCCTTAACGTTCCCAGATGAAACGCATCCGACGCCGACCGACCCCACCCACGGCGGTCCCCCCTGGTGGGGTTCACTTCGAAGGGGGTCTCAACCGACGCCAGAAGAAATGGTACGTGAAATGTGGAACAGGGAAGTCATAATACAAGAGGAATCACATTAGCATTCGCCTGCCGGCCCGGGCAAACCACGAAAAACCAATGGGTCAGAGTAGCGATCGCCGGTGATCGAACCCGTTAGTGCGATGCCACCTGGCTCGGTTAATTCATATAAGCTTTCAATACACATTTACACATTGTTGTAGAGGAGGTAAAGCGATAGTCAACTTTTTACAGAGCATGTTGCTAAGTGATTGAAATTTTGTGCTTCTTGTATGATCACAATGGAGGGGGGGTTGACTTCCCATTGAGAAAAGTATGTATCTGAAAATTTAAACAAATGGCATGTAATACAGGGTGAGCCAAAAGTCTCCGAACCGCTGCGCGGTGTTTTTCCTGTCTCCGCGTCCTCGGCGCTCGTTGCCGTCTCCGCTATCGTAGAAAGGCGCGGATTAAACCATACAACGTTTTTAAAACTGCTCTTAAAGGCTTTATCTACCAAGTTTATGAAAGGAAATGCTGAAACTGTCCACCGTCGTTGTCCATACATTTTGGTACCTCTTTAGGAAACTGTCCATCATGGAATTTTTGTAGGGGAATTTTCCAAACGAGGACCGATGTCGTCTAATGTTTCGGTAAAAAGCGAATGCCGTCTTTTAGATTTCTTAGCATGAACACTTCCTGTGGCTTGAAATTTACTGTAAACTGGATTGTTGTACGGCCTGGAACTTTTACACCTAGGTACTTTCACTTAGCGAGCTGACTCAGTTTACACATGCGAATCATAAATACACGCTGTGCAGTAGAAAACATATACGAGCCATAATATACTTTGTGACAAGTACAGGACAAAATAATAAATAACTCGTAATAACTGAACTACATCGCATCACCGTCAACTCAAAACTGCACTTCACACCGCACAGCAAAACCACAACAGCGTGCTTTGTTTATGTAGCAGTGCGTTATGTTTTTATCACATTACCACACGCCCAGTGCAAAAACACCGCGCATTCGGTAATATTGTTCATAAAATACCCCTCCGGGGTAATTTAAAACATAAAGTGTATAATACAAACCCACACACCGTGGGAGAATTAAAACAAAATATCCGCCAGAAAATTTCTCAACGTGAACTACGGCGAGTGATGGATAGTTTCCTAAAGAGGTGCCAAAAATGTATGGACAACGACGGTGGCCAGTTTCAGCATCTCGTTTGGTAAAGTAGGTAAGTAAAGCCTTTAAAAGTAGTTTTAAAAATGTTGTATGGTTTCATCCGCGCCTTTCTATGATAGCAGCAGACGGCAACGAGCGCCGAGGACGCGGACAGGAAAAACACCGCGCAGGCGGTCCGGAGTCTTTTGGCTCGCACTGTATTTCGGAAATGGTTAACTCCTTAAAAAAAATTGACATCAGTTTTGTGTATTAACGAGGTCTAATTTTTAGCATAGCAAGATTTTGTCCTTTTAAATACATCTTAATCAAAATCGTTAGCCATTTTAGGGGAAAACAAAACAACTAAAGTTGTTCATTGTATAGGTAGTTTGGGATTGGGAGGATCTTCATGTCATGCCTGGAAGACGCTGAACTTAAATAACCAAGTTTGGTATTTAACAGAGTTTTCTTTTTCTACTTATGCGTTTACACATACACGCGTTTTTTAATGCTTTTTTTATTTATTCAGGGAGCTTCGATGAACTACAATACTTGCAAAACTACAATACTTTTACAAAAGTAAAAATTGGGAATTGAGGTAAGAAAGAAAACAAACCGTAAGAAGCAAGATAAATGGAAAACGGAAGTTGGAGGTGATCAGCTGACGCCGCGTGTTTGTACAGCCCTGAGCTGGCAGCTAGTCGCCTCACTGTTGCAGACAAAATAACGTAGTAAAAGGTCTTTAACCTCTGAGCTTCCTACCGCGGGGGACCGGATGTATACCATAAGGCACACTACACTCACACCACTGAGAGGCGCGGCGTGGGTTCCGGGTTCGAAGGGAATAAATCGTTTTTAGGTCGCACCTTCTTGCACATTATTATTTATTATTATTGCTTTTCTCTACTGCATACATTAAATAGAAGAAATACTATATTCCACACAAATATTCGAGGTTAATATTGCACCAGAAATGCATGTTTTGAGACCCTCTGAACACAAAAGCAAACAAGTGTGCGTGTATGCGAGTACCATAATTCTAAATCGAAGAGTCCGACAAATTCCAATCTTGGTATTTAATTTCAGTATCTTCCAAAGGTGTAACACGAAGATTTTCAAAAAAAAAATTCCTCCAATTTAAACTAACCTTTAATGCAAATATGCTCGTTATTTTTGAAAATGATGCTGAACACCTTTTGATTAAAACACAGTACTTTCAAGATTTTCTATGAATAGCCTCTGAACTCCTCTTCATTACGAGTTACTTTTACTTAAACTGTAAAAGACACACAATCATACTACTCAAAAACTGTAGATCTCGTTGAAGTACACAATTTATGTCAAAATTGTTTGTGGCGTTAACCATTTCCGAGATATTCTTCGTTATTGATTTGAATTTTCAAATATTTATACAAGTGGAAAATCGTTATTCGTTTTTTTCTCTTGGTCATGTAAAGCCATCAGTAGCAATTAGTTGCTTATCGCATAAGACTACTGTATTCTACTTGCATCTGTAACGAAATATGTATAAAAACCATTTCTGCAAATGTTTATGTGGATTAACATGAACTAGATAGAACAGTGAAGCCCTACTTTGTCTCTTGTGAGCTAATGACGTCACATTGTCGCCTTGGCCTACTTCCACTTTGTATTATGAAGCATCGCTCACTCAGTTGACTGTGGGTTGCAATGGCATTTTACGAGGTAACCAAACATTAGAGTTTGCACAACTATAACCACACGAAAACGTCATAGTTCCACAAAAAATATGTTTTGAAAGCATATTAGGAACTATTAAATTCAATATTATATAGCCGAACTGTTTATTCCAGGACATCAAATTATAACATTCATAAGTTGAAATATTTTCAGGCCATTGCAGATCTCGTCAGTAACTACTAAATTATACTGCGAAAAGAATCTTTCACTATCTCCGCATTTGCTATTAGTCATAAGCCTGGAACAGATCTCTCTCAAAATCTATGAAACCGGTTACCTTTAGCTATAAATGTCCACAGAACATGCAGTACATCAGTTTCATTATTATTCTGATACACATTTCGGACATAGTACTTGTGGAACTCATTATTATACAAAAATACATATTATTTTCACTCTAAAATTCAGGTAAATGCAATCATTATCTTTAGCAAATCGAGATTAGTATCGGATTTTGCAATTAGTTGTTATTTCTTAAAAAGAAAATCGTGGTGTTTGATTACGTTTATATCCTCAACATGTAAGTTTTGTGATTCATTTTTAAAATATCGAAATTCGGTGCTTTATCGCGCAAATAAAGACTTTCGTGAGAAAACGAGGAAAACATTCGTGAAAATTCTTGAAAAAATTACAGGTTTAAATCCATTAAATTTATTGTGAAACATATAGATACTTCTAGTGGAAGGTTAAAACATTTTTCTCGTTTATCGTTAATTTAAGAAATTACTCTTTTTTGTGTTTACAAACGCTTATTCTCCATCTACTTCAAGTTAATCGAGATAAACATTTGCAGAAATTATCATACTGCTAATTTTCTTGTAGGTGCAAGGGGAATATGATAGATTTTAAGCGATAGTCAAATGTTTTAAGCGCTGGTTGCTATGTGGAGCATTTCATTGTCTTTACATGTCCAGGACATTGTTTAAAAAAATCTGATGTGTTACACTCACATGACTTTCTCTACTCTTATACAAACTATTTTTACAAAGCTTATTCTCCATCTACTTCGTGTTAATCGAGATAAACATTGCAGACTCTATCTTATTGCTAATTTTCTTGTAGATGTAAGGGGAATATATATTTACAAGGGCAGTATAGAAGCACAGACATATCTCTTAATAGCTGGTTGCTAGGTGCAGCACCATTCCTTTTGCCACAGATTAATACTCGTTGCATATCCAAGACAAAAAAATGAATAACGAATTCCCGTTTGAGAAAATAAGTATTGAAAAATTTAAGGGAATAACAAGCAATATCTTGAAAATGGTTCACTCAACAAAAAAAAATGTAGGGCATAAATTGTGTATTTTAACGCGTTCTACATTTTTTGTGTAGTAAACTTTTGTCCATCTCTTATGGTTTACCAGTTATGCAAAAGTAGTTCACAATGAAGAATACTTTTGGGGACATTCCCAGAAAATTCAAGATGTACATTTTATTTGTCATGAAAATGTCTTAAACATATGATATTTTAATCAAAATCGTTAGAGCAATTTTTAAAGGGTAATCTGGGGTGGGGGTTTTTCTTGAAAACCTTTGTGTCGCATCTCTGGAAGATGCTGAACCTAAATACCAAGTTTGGTGGTTATCCGACTGTTCGTTTCTGAGTTATGTTGTTCACAAACAGACAGACAGACACAGACACACACACACACACACACACACACACACACGGACATGTTTCCAAAAATGCTTTTTTTTTGGATTCAGAGTGTCTCAAAACATATATTTCCGGTGAAATCTCGGTATCGAAGTTTTAGGTGGAATACAATACTTCCCCAACTTACTATACGTAGTAGAGAAAGTAAACAAAAAAAAGTGTATATCACATAAATTGTGTCTTTTAACTAGATCTACATTTTTTGTGTAGTAAAATCTTATCTGTCTCGTATCGTTTCTCAGTTATGCAAAAGTCATTATGATGAAGATGACTTGGGGATATTCCCAGAAAATTCAACATAAACATTTCATTTGTCATAAAAATATCTTATATATATTGTATCTAATCAAAATCGTTAGAGCCATTTTTGAGAAAACCAAAATTTTCGAAAAACCTTCCATGTAAAGCGTAGTATGGGGTGGGGGATTTTCTTGAAAATCGTCGTGTCGCTTCTTTGGAAGATACGGAACCTAAATATTTGAGTTATGCTGTTCACACGCACACGGACCCTTTTCTAAAATTTTTTGGGGGGATTAAGGGGCCTCAAAACATATTTCCGGTGAAATCTTGGTATTGAATTTCTAAGTGGAATGGACGTGGTAGAGAAAATAAAAAAGATGCCAAAGACTGCGTTTGTTTCAGAGATTTAGGAAAACTGAATTTCTGAATGTGCTTTCGATGGTTGAACAGTTGAATGTAACGCTCGAACGGAACCTCTGGACTAGAAAACACTTACCTGATAGGAAGAGGCCACGTGGCGAGCCCTATCTGACAGTTGGAACGCTCGATAACAGGTCACATGACCTCCAGTTTGTGTGTGTGTGTGTGTGTGTGTGTGTGTGTGTGATTTCCTCTTTTTCCCTCCCCCACCCTCCTTCCTGCTCCCACATGTTGCACTTCCTGTAGCGCTGTTGCCACTTCTCATCCTGGGCTCTTGAATGGCTACGCAGAACCTCCATTCATTCAGTGTATGTTTTGCATGGTTTGGTTGGGCCAAGATTCGAAGGTACCTAGGAAGATTTATTAAATGTTGACCACACATTTTTACTTTCTCTACTACATATAGTAAGTAGGGGAAGTATTGTATTCCACCCAAAAATTCGATACCGAGATTTCACCGGAAATATATGTTTTGAAACCCCCTGAATCCAAAAAAAAAAACATTTTTGGAAACATGTATGCCTGTGTGTCTGTGAACAGCATAACTCAGAAACGAACAGTCGGATAAACACCAAACTTGGTATTTAGGTTCAGTATCTTCCAGAGATGCGACGCGAAGGTTTTCAAGAAAATCCCCCCCACCCCAGATAACCCTTTACATGGTACATTTTTCAAAAATTTTAATTTTTTAAGAAATGGCTCTAACGATTTTGATTAAAATATCATATATTTAAGATACTTTCATGACAAATAAAATGTATATCTCGAATTTGCTGGGAATGTCTCCAAAAGTATTCTTCATTGTGAACGACTTTTGCGTAACTGGTAAATCATAAGAGATAGACAAAATTTTACTACACAAAAAATGTAGATCGCGTTAAAATACACAATTTATATCATACACATTTTTTTTTGTTAAGCGAACCATTTTCGAGATATTGCTTCTATTCCCTTAAACTTTCCAATACTTATACTTTTTCTTATACTTTGCGTTATTCATTTTTTCGTCCTGATAATGCAAAGAGAATGGAATGCTCCACATAGCAACCAGCTCTTAAAATATTTGACTATAGCTTAAAGCCTACCAATTCCCCTTGCATCTACAAGAAAATTAGCAATAAGATTGACATCTCGATATCTCGATTAACATGAAGCATATGGAGAATAAGCGTTTGTAAAAATAGTTTGTACAAGAGTAGAGAAAGTCATGTGAGTGTAACACATCAGATGTTTAAATTTATAAAAAAAAGTGGCGGTATACACTGGAAGACTCCTTAGAATGGATAGAATTTTAAAATTAAATTGAGTTTTATTTATTGACACAGTGTAACTACTATGGCTATTAGCGTCCCATTCTATATTGGGCGTGAAAGACCGTAATTTTGCTCAGAGGCCTCTATCAGGCTTGAAGTTCTTTTACGTGCCGTAAAGCTACGACACAGGACCACCGGCTTTACTTCCCTTCCGAAGGAAGGCATGCTAAGGATTTTTACACCCAAAAATCATCGTCCTCTGCCGGTTTTGAACTCGCGACCTCGGGAACTAGAGGCTAGCATAGTAACCACTGCACCACGGAGGACGACGGATAAAATTTTGTTTGACTATTCATTAAAAATAGATATTTCTTGTAAATTAAATAAAATTGACATTTTTTTCCCATTTATATGCCGCTTTTCAACATCTATGGCCATAACGGCGGCTTTGAAAGGATTCTCTCGGCAACAATGAAAATGAAATTGAATTTTGTTTATGGACGATCTTTGATTATTATGGTTTTTAGCGTCCATTCTATATTGGGCGTGAAAGTCCCGGAAATTTTGCTCAGAGTACCCTTTTTCAGGCTTGAGGTTCTTTTACTTGCCGCAAATCTACTACGCGTCTGTACCTCGTTCTGAAGGAAGCCATGCTAAGGATTTTTACGCCCGAAAAAGTTCATCATCCTCCGCAGAGTTTGAATCCGTGATTTCAGGAACTAGAGGCTGGCCTGTTCGGACGTTTCCTATGGTGTTAATCTTTGGGTTTTCTTACCAATCATTAATTTCGCACACACACACACACACACACACACACACACACACACACATTTACCGTCTCCTTTATACTTCTAGACTTTAGGGACGATAAGGAATAATGCTAGCAAATGCAGAATTCACATGCTCCTGCCGGAAGTCAAACTCGGCACCTCTGGCTTTGTAAGTTAGCATACTAACCAGCAGACCACAGAGGCAGTCAAAATATATATTCCTATTCTAAATAGGGATGTAACAAACTGTTATAACTGTCGCAGTTACACTGCGTTAACGGTTACCAGTAACGATTAGATGTAACTACGCTTCAAAATGAGCGATATCGGTATAGTTTAGTGGCGCGAGCATATTTTATTACTAAATAGCATTAATTGTTTATTTACACCCACCTGCAATGTGCAAAAACTCCTGCACTGTAATTGTTTGTGGATAACTATCTTGATGCAACTTTGCTGCCGGAGTGCTGACTGGCCTGTAATTTGTGCCCTGTGACCTACATTAGAAGCGATACACAACACGCTGTAATAAACAAATATTTACTTGCAACTCCGTGCGAGGATGACACAAGTTGTAAACGAGTTGAGGTAACTAGATCCCGATAAGCGATACCAATGCCGCGCACATGCAGTGAATGAGATCATCCACGCTTGGTAACCGTCTCGTTGCTTCAGTAATCGTTATTGGGTAACTATTACTTTGTATTCATTATTTTCGTAACCCTTAAGTTATTTTCTACCCATCCCTAATGCTAAATATGGCAACCAAGAGGTTCATTTACTGGAAAAGGTAGAAATTTCTGTGCATGTGGAGAAGAGGGTAGAGACGGAGAGTAGGATAATTTCAAGAACAGAAAATTCGGGTTAATAGCAAACTTAATGCTTTAATCTAACGCCGTTTAAGGGAACTGGGAGGTCGAGATACTTCAAAAATAGAAATCTTGACCAATTTGGCCCTTTAAACTTGCAAATTCAAACATGCCGATGCATAACTTTGCCCATACTGTTGTTTCTTCTCAATTTCCCGTAACTTGTGTTTTTCATATTTCAGTTACACTTTTTCAAAACGTGTCCAAGATATGTACACCAAATTGTTACTGAATATTTCTGGGAACTACCTTTTTAAGCTAAACTACTTTTGTTCAGATTTTTAAATAAACGTGAGAATAAAAAACTATTTATGAAAAAATACTGCTTTTTGTGTTACACAATCTGAACTATTTTTTATTCCCGATAGGTTAAAGATACTGAAAAATTGTTTTGTTCACAGTTTAAATTCATCTTTTCCCTAAATCACATAAAAGATAATCATAGAAACAAAATCATAGGAGGAAATTGCACTTGAAGTATGATTCCAACATTTTGGTATATGGAGCAGGGTGTCACTTACATCACTTTTGCACAACTTTAAGCGAACGTTAACTTATTTTTATAATCATTATTCCCAGAAACATGCCCTTAAGGATACAACGCGAAAATTTTCGGGAAATCTTCACGTTCCAAACAGCCATTCACTTGGAAACATTTTCGCTGTGGTTTATTGTGCCGAAAGCGTCTTTAACATTTGAATTAAAATATATTTTTGAGTTATATGCATGACAGGAAAAAAGTTTTCCTTTTCTTCAAATCAGTGAATTTTATATGAGAAAACCATAAGGATAGACAAAAACATAATGGAAAAATCTCATTTGTTGCGTCCACATGACTAGTGGGTATTCAAATTATTCTTACGAAAGTTTATTTTTCTGTCTAGTTCATTTTAATCGAGATAAATCTTTAAAGAAAAAGCTACATTACACATTTCGCTATAGATACAAAGATTAGCGATAGTCAAATGTTTTGGAACTGGACGATATATGCTGACCTTAAAATTCCATACTTTCCATAACAACGTCAGAAACAACTGAATATCGACAGGACTTAAAAAGAATAACGAAGGATTGAACAATTGGAAGCATTAATGACGGATATCTCTGAAATGGCTGATGCCACAGAAGAGTAATTTGAAATAAATTGTTTGTTTTAAAGAGATCTATACTTTTTGTGTAGTATGTTTTCGTCTATCGCTTAACGTTTACCAGTTGGCAAGATTATACAAAATTCCTTCCGAATGAAAAGGACTTTAGAGCTATTCCCAGAAAATTCAATTACTTGTCATGTAAATACCTTTTAATCATTAAAAATGGTTGGATTTGTTCAATACTAGCGTTCAGTTCTAACACATTTAACTATCGTTATTCCCATGTAATATAACGAAATGTGTAACGTAGCTATTTATGCAGAGATTTGTCTGTATTAAAATGAAACACACAAAGAAATTAACTTTCGTAAGAATAATTCGTTTACCCACTAGTAAACGTTAGGGAGAGAGAAGTTTATGTGAATGTAACACACATTTTCTTAAAGAAAGATGGATGCATGAAGCATCATTAAATCCAATGATTATGCCAGTATTCCTTAACGAATAACATTGCTGGAGTCTGAATATTATCATCTACAGATTTGGGTAATGTATACTAGAGTGATATCCACTATGTTTAAAATTGATAAAGTTGTACAGTCCGCTTCAGAAGCATGTTAACATGCTGTCTTAAGTAGGCACTTTGGAAAAACACATTTGGTGTTAGTTGTACAACACGACGATCCGCTCTTTCGTTCGATCTATTGTGCTAAAAGTGGAATAGATCGTCCCGCAGCACAGCTAAGGCGGAGAAGTTGCCTATACATCAGGGGTTTAGACTATAAGGCACCCTTTACCTACACTTCAGGTAGCAACTGACATGCATGTATCTGAAGCACGTTATGCGTATTTTCTACGAACTGTCAGGTTAAAACAAATTACTTCAATTTTATTTTTATAGTAATCTTGTTCTACCTTCACAAAAAATCTTGTGTTGCACTCGTGTGACTTTCTTTATTCGCTATTTCACGAGCTATTTATATAAAACCTTGTTATTTTACTGCTTCTTACACCACATGAAAATATGTATTATAAAATTCAAACCAACGACAAAGAATATTTCGGAAATGTTAAATGGGAAGGAAAAAAAAGATTTATAAATCTTCTACTAACGATATCTGCATTTTTGTGCAGTAAGGCTTTGTCAATCTCTTCCGATTTACCAGTTATACTAAAACCATTCAGGATAAAGAGGTTTTCGTAGGTTATTTCCTGAATATTCAAGATATACAT
Source organism: Deroplatys truncata (assembly GCA_030765065.1). Classification (NCBI taxonomy): domain Eukaryota; kingdom Metazoa; phylum Arthropoda; class Insecta; order Mantodea; family Mantidae; genus Deroplatys; species Deroplatys truncata. The sequence goes on along the minus strand of CM060989.1, from coordinate 63,004,196 downwards.
TTTATTTCTCGTGGAAATGTCTTAAAATATATGGTATTTTAATAAAAAATCGTTAGCCATTTCTGAGAAAATGATACTGAAAAAATGTTTAAAGAGTAACTTTGGGGATTCTCTTGAATACCTTCGTGTCGCATCCTTGGAACACGCTGAATTTAAATACCAAGTTGGAGTTTTAATCGACTTTTCGTTTTGAGTTATGGCGTTCACACACAGACCTTTTCCTGAAAAAAAATTTTATTCGGGTATCTCAGAACGTGTATTTGCGCTGAAATCTCGGTAATACGAGGGACACTATTTATATTTTGAGCCTTGGCAACCATGAATGTTGTAGGTGCCATCTGACGTTTCCAATGGAAACTTTGATATTTTTGACCATAATCTACTTCAAACATTTTGTCAATAGAGCGTCATTTGTTTTGTTTACACTAACTTGAAAATTGTATGTCAACAAAAACATGGAATTAACTCGTGAAAATGTTCGTGCAATGATTTATTACGTGGATTATCAAGACAAGAATGCATCGATCAACTAACTTCCACATTTGGCGACGAAGCTCCATCCTTTGTCATTGTGAAACGCTGGTATAACGAATTTAATCGTGGCCGCCGTTCGCTCAATGATGAAGTTGGTGAAGGTCGTCCAAAATCAGTTGTTGTGCCAGAAAACATTGATGCTGTGCAAAACCTAGCAATGAAAGATCCTCATGCTGCATATTGCGAGATTGAGGCAACCCTAGGCATTAGTTCCACCAGCATATATAAAAATTGCATGATTATTTAGCCGTGAAAAAGGTTTGCTCTCGTTGGATCCCACATAATTTGACGCAATCTCAATAAGATGCTCGTGTCGATTGGTGTACAAAAATGCTCAAGAAATACAATGGCGGTGCCTCAAAAGACGTGTATAAGATTACAACAGGTAACAAATCATGGATCTATGCGTATGAGCCGGAACGTAAACAGCAGTTGACTGTATGGGTGTTTCAAGATGAAGCAAATCCAACAAAAGTTGTTCGCACTCGAAGCAAATGGTCGCCTGCTTTTTCAGAAAAACTGGCCATGTGGCAACAGTGCCTTTAGAGGAACGTAAAACGCTCAATGCCGAATGGTACACAACCATTTGTTTGCCGGAAGTCTTCGGTGAAGTAAGGAAAACCAACAAGAACCGTAGGATCGTTCTTTATCATGACAATGCGAGCGCACATACATCTCGTCTAACAGAGTATTTAAAGACTTAAAAAATCGAATTGTGGGTCATCCGCCATACAGTCCTGATTTTGCACCCAGTGATTTGGTGCCTTCAAAAACCATGTTTGGAGGTGTCTGAAGAAGACTGGAATAAATGCTTTGACAAATGGTTAAAACGAATGCAAAAGTGTATTGATCATAAAGGAGAATATTTTGAAAAACAATAAAGCAGTTTTCAATCAGAAATTATTTTGTTTTAATTATTAGCCTCAAAATATAAATAGTGCCCCTCGTAGTAGAGAAACACAGTAGCGAAATCACAGAATACCCAAAGAAACATACGGAACGCTGCTACAAATATTTTGAGTAACGTAGCTTAGAGTTGAGATAAAGTAGTATGTAGGCTGAACATGTCTAGCAGCGATGGTATACTTGGAAGTCCATTTTTGTGTTGGGTTCAACTTCTTTTACGAAATCCCCATAAATGACTTAAATACCAGTTTAGAGATATTATCGTACTGCTCCACTTCTTCGTAGCTACTGTTGGTTTTATTCTGCGGGTGTTGAAATGTAAGCAACTTTATTTTAGAAAACCACTAAATAACTTGTAAATCATTTTATAATTCCGCCTGCATTTGTACATGCTTTATTTACCTATACACTACTTTCCCTACTATGCATAGTAAGTAGGGGAAGTATTGTATTCCATTAAAAAAATTCGATACGACATTTCACCGGCAATGCATGTTTTCAGGTGCCCTGAATCCAAATAAAACATTTTTGGAAGCATGTCCATGTGTATGCGTCTGACTGTGTGTCTGTGAACAGCCTAACTCAAAAACGAAAAGACGAATAAATACCAAACTTGGTATTTGAGTTTAGCATCTTCCAGGGATGCGACATGAAGATTTTCAAGCAAATTACCCCACCCCAGACCACCCTTTATATGGAACATTTTCCTAAAATTTCGTTTTCTCAAAATTGGCTAACGATTTTGATTAAATATCATATGTCTTAAGATATTTTCATAGCAAATGAATGTATGTCTTGAATTTTCTGGGAATGTCCCCAGATGTCCTCTTCATTCTAAATGACTTTTGCATAACTGGTAAACCGTAAGAGAGAGATAAAACTTTACTATAATAAAAAAAAAGTAGAGCTCATTAAAACACACAATTTATGTCATATACTTTTTACTTTCTCTACCACGTATAGTAAGTAGGGAAAGTATTGCATTCCACCCAAAAATTCGATACCAAGATTTCACCGGAAATACATGTTTTGAGACCCCCTGAATCCAAAAAAAAGCATTTTTGGAGACATGTCCGTGTGTGTGTCTGTGAACAGCATAACTCAAAAACGAACAGTCGGATAAACACCAAACTTGGTATTTAGGTTCAGTATCTTCCAGAGATGCGACACGAAGGTTGTCAAGAAAATCCCCCCACCTCAGACTACCCTTTGCATGGAACATTTTTCGAAAATTTTAATTTTCTCAAAAATAGCTAACGATTTTGATTAAAATATCATATGTTTAAGATATTGTCATGAGAAATGAAATGTATGTTTCGAATTTTCTGGGAATGTCTCCAAAAGTATTCCTCATTGTGAACGACTTTTGCATAACTGGTAAACCATAAGAGATAGACACAATTTTACTACACAAAAAATGTAGATCGCGTTAAAATACACAATTTATGTCATATACATTTTTGTTGTTGAGTGAACCGTTTTCGAGATATTGCTTGTTATTCCCTTAAATTTTCCAATACTTATACTTTTTCTCAAATTCGTTATTCATTTTTTTATGTCCTGGACATGCAAAGAGAATGGAATGCGCCGCATAGCAACCAGCGTTAAAATATTTGACTACCGCTTAAAACCTATCATATTCCCCTTGCATCTACAAGAAAATTACCAATAAGATTGACATCTCGATATCTCGACTAACATGAAGCATATGGAGAATAGGCGTTTGTAAAAATAGATTGTACAAAAGTAGAGAAAGTCATGTGAGTGTAACACATCAGATTTTTTTTGTCGAGTGCACCTTTTCCGAGATATTCCTTTTTATTTATTTGAATTTTCCAATATTTATGCTTTTCTCAGAGAATTCGTTATTCTTTTTTTTTCTTTTATGTGTTAGATATGTAAAAATACATGTGGAATAGTCCACATAGCAACCAGCTCTTAAAAGATTTGACTATCGCTTAAAGCCTACCATATTCCCCTTGCACTTACAAGAAAATTAGCAATAAGTTAGCTTCTGCAAATGTTTATCTCGATTAACATGAAGCATATGGAGAATAAGCGTTTGTATAAATAGTTTATACAAGATTAGAGAAAGTCGTGCGAGTGTAACACATCAGATTTTCTTTTACTTGCATAGGATAAAGTTTCCTATATTTCAAATTAACTTTTAATCAGACCTGTTTCATTTTCACAACTTTTCGTACGCATACATTACAATATCTGCACCCCTGTATTCCAAGTTCACATAAGCTGCAATGGAATAATGTTTAGAGATGGACCTACCAAAGATAAAAATAGTACATCAGAAAAATCGTTAATAGATAATGTGTCAGTTGCTATCAAATTAGTTTTAATAAATCATATTTCAGGTATTCTGTGCATACAGGTTTTTTTAAGTTTATTTTGGCTGGTCCCGGGTTCGATTCCCGGCGACTACCTACTCTGACCCATGGATTTTTTCGGGGTTTTCCCGGGTCGTCAGGCAAATACTGGAGTGGTTTCTTTCATCCCTCGAATTACCTGGCCCTCCATTTTGTTCCATTTATCATTTCTTCATCCTTCACTCCGTTTGGTCTATGATGCTCTCTGTGAGCTTTCTCCGCATCCCTCGAACTTTGGCTGATTGCCGGGGTATAAAGAGTGTCGCTTCTGGCGGGCGTTTGTTCCTGTGTGGGGGGGGGGCGTCATCTGGAAAAAGAGACCCTATCATTGCTGTGCCTGGTTTCAGTCGCCCGGTGCCTCCCTTCACCTCATCCCTCCTTCCCAGGGGCGTTGGTTAAATTGACTCCACTAACGAATGTGTTTGCAGTATGAACATGTGTGAATAAGGCAATAATTAAATATTAAAACCTTGGAATCTCTCTTGTACTGTGTTTTGACGCTATAAATGTAAAGGTTGAAAAAGGATGAAGCAATCGCCATATGACAAAAAAAAAAATGGTATCCTTAGTAAAAACGATTGCTCGTAGCTCAAAGAGAATGGCAATGTAAAATACTCTGGGTGACGACTGCCTTGGGAGAACGAGATCTTACTATGAAGGCATTACAATGGAGCTGTAGATGTTTAAGTCGCAAGACAACTGAACCCACAAAGAGTTTAATGAAATGGCCATAGTTGTTTTTTGGAATCGTGGAAATCAATATATTACAGCAACATAAAAATATAAATTAAATGGGAAACTATTCAACTATTATCCAAAGGCAGACTAATTGTAAGTGGAATTTTAGTTGGAGTTAAACAGAACATAATATCTAATTTCAAAATATTCAAGAAATTCAGAATTTTGATAGGTCAGAAATTGCAGGATAGATGTTTGGAAAAATGCAGTACATTTCACAGTTTATATCAATTACAACCCCCAAACAATAAACCAGATTTAAATAATATAGAACCATTATAATTCAATACACATTCAAATTGTGGATATAAAAATATAAACACTGCGGGTAAAATAACAGAAGTGTGGCTTAAGACAACTGAATTAGAATTAATTTTTGAACAAAGAACAAATTGGAGCGTATCTAAATCATAAAGGATCTACAATTAATCCTCATATCCTCATTGTCTCAAAGTCCTGTAATTTCAAAAAAAAAAAAAAAAAAAAAACTGGAAAGGATTTAAAGATGAATTACAGCAAAAGCTGTCCTACATTGATTAACACTTGCACATACAAGGTACTGTCATTCTGTTTTTGTGCTAGTAATTTAATTTAAGTCTATTTTAATTAAAAGTTTTAGAAAGCTTAATAAGTGCCTAATACGAAATCGTGAATAATTCAATTTTTTCCTGGTCCCTTCAGTTTAGAATTATCCAAGTTCGACTGTATTATTATTATTATTGTTATTATTATTATTATTATTGTATGGCACCGTTCACAAATGGAACATGTCTACTTAAAAAAATTGATGTGTTACACTCACATGACTTTCTCTACTCTTGTACAAACTATTTTTTCAAACGCTTATTCTCCATCTACTTCATGTTAATCGAGATAAACATTTGCAGACTCTCTCTTATTGCTAATTTTCTTGTAGATGTAAGGAGAAAATATATTTACAAGTGCAATATAGAATAAAATGTATATCTTGAATTTTTTGGGGATGTCCCCAAAAGTCCTTCATTCTGAACGACTTTTGCATTACTGGTAAACCGCAAGAGGTAGAATTTTACTACATAAAAATGTAGATCTGGTTAAAACACACACAATGTCATAAACATTGTTTTTGTGAAGTGAACCATTTTCGAGATATTCCTAGTTATTTCTTTGAATTTTCAATAATTACACTTTCGTTGTTCTTTTTTTTATGTTCTTGACATGCAAAGAGAATTACATTTTACACATAGCGACCAGTTCTAAAAATATTTTACTATGGCTTAAGGCGTACTATGTTCCCCTAGTTTTGTATTTACAAGGGCAATATAGAAATACAGTAGCCTTTAAGAATTGACATATATCTTAATAGCTGGTTGCTAGGTGCAGCACCATTCTCTTTGCCACAGATTAATACTCTTTGCATATACAAGACAAAAAGAAAATGAATAACGAATTCCCATTTGAGAAAATAAGTATTGGAAAATTTAAGGGAATAACAAGCAATATCTCGAAAATGGTTCACTCAGCGAAAAAAATGTAAATGACATACATTGTGTGTTTTAAGGCGATCTACATTTTGTGTGTAGTAAACGTTTGTCTATCTCTTATGGTTTACTAGTTATGCAGAAGTCGTTCACAATGAAGAATACATTTGGAGACATTCCCAGATAATTCAAGATATACATTTTATTTGTAATGAATGCATCTTAAACATATGATATTTTAATCAAAATCGTTAGCCATTTTTGAGAAAATTAAAATTTTTGAAAAATGTTCCATATAAAGGGTAATCTGGGGTGGGGGATTTTCTTGAAAACCTTTGTGTCGCATCTCAGGAAGATACTGAAACTAAATACCAAGTTTGGTGTTTATCTGACTGTTCGTTTCTGAGTTATGCTGTTCAGACACAGACAGAACACACACGGACATGTTTCCAAAAATGTATCTTTGGATTCAGGGAGTCTCAAAACATATATTTCCGGTGAAATCTCGGTATCGAATTTTTGGGTGGAATACAATACTTACCCTACTTACTATACGTAGTAGAGAAAGTAATAAACAATGAATCAAACGTAAGCTTGCAAGGTCCATAACTTCATTATTGCACACCTATACTGTTTGCGAGCGCAGGTACGTATATTAGAGGGAGCGGACTGATGTAGGGTGTGGAGGGCGTGGAACCACATTCTCTGGAATTTAACAAATAACCTTGACCATTCTGCAGGAAGAAGGGAGGGTTGGAACTGCAGTAGCGCAGTGTTTCCCCGAATACAACAAACAAGCTTGACTGACCTACTTTTCTTTCACTCAATCTCATTGTGAATTATATCCAGTCATCCAAAAAAGAATTCAATTACTAAAGATACATTACTTTGTCTAGGGATGTCATGGTACCGTGCTGAAAATTCAATACTGCGATTACACCAAAATACATGTTTTGAAGCTCCCAGAATAAAAAAAATCTGATGTGTTACACTCACATGACTTTCTCTACTCTTGTACAAACTATTTTTACAAACGCTTATTCTCTATCTACTTCATGTTAACCGAGATAAACATTTGTAGAGTCTATCTTATTGCTAATTTTCTTGTAGATGTAAGGAGAATATATATTTACAAGGGCCATATAGAAATACAGTAGCCTTTAAGCATATACATATCTCTTAATAGCTGGTTGCTAGGGGCAGCACCATTCCCTTTGTCACAGATTAATACTCCTTGCATATCCAAGACAAAAATGAATAAAGAATTCCCATTTGAGAATATTATTGAAAAATTTAAGGGAATAACCAGCAATATCTCGAAAATGGTTCACTCAACAAAAAAAATGTCTGACATAATTTGTGTATTTTAACGCGATCTACATTTTTTGTTAGTAACTTTTGTCTCTTATGGTTTACCAGTTATGCAAAAGTCGTTCACAATGAAGACTACTTTTGGAGACATTCCCAGAAAATTCAAGATATACATTTTAGTTGTCATAAAAATATCTTAAACATATGATATTTTAATCAAAATCGATAGAGCCATTTTAAAGAAAATTAAAATTTTCGAAAAATGTTCCATGTAAAGGGTAATCTGGGGTGGGGGGGTTTTCTTGAAAACCTTCGTGTCGCATCTCTGGAAGATACTGAACCTAAATACCAGGTTTGGTGTTTATCCGACTGTTCGTTTCTGAGTTATGCTGTTCAAACACACACACACACACGGACATGTTTCCAAAAATGCTTTTTTGGGATTCAGGGGGTCTCAAACATGCATTTCCGGTGAAATCTCGGTATCGAATTTTTGGGTGGAATACAATACTTCCCCTACTTACTATACGTAGATAAGAAAGTAAAAATAGAAAAAGGTACGTACGTGCGCGTCTGTGTCTGTCTGTGAACAGCATAACTCAAAAACGAAAAGTCAGATAATCACCAAGCTTGGTATTTAAGTTCAGTATCTTTCAAGGATACGACACAAAGATATTCAAGAAAATCACCTCGCCCGCAACTACCCTTTATAGGGACATTTTTCGGAAGTTTTGATTCTCTAAAAAAATGGCTCTAACGATTTTGATTAAAATACCATATATTAATGATATTTACATTACAAATAAAATGTGTATCTTGAATTTTCTGGGAATAGCCTGTGAAGTCCTGTTCATTCGGAAGGAATTTTGTATAATCTTGTATAATTGGTAAACGTTAAGCGATAGATAAAAACGTACTCAATAAGATGTAGATCTCTTTAAAACACAATTTATTTCAAATAAATTGTTTGTGGAATTAGAAATTTCTGAGTTCCGTTATTAAAGGTTCGAATTGTTCATTACTTGATCATTCTATTCAAATGCTATCAGCAATCAGCTGTTTCTCGGGATTGTATGGAAACAGTATGGAATTTTAAGGCCAGCATCTTAAACGTTTGATTGTCGCTGTTCCCTTTGTATTTGGACTAAAATGTAGCAAGAATAGTTTTATACCAACTAATAAAGATACAGGATAGAGAAAGTAATGTGAATGTATCACATCAGACAATTTTTACTTTCTCTCTACGTATAGTAAGTAGGGGAAGTATTGCATTCCACCCAAAAATTCGATACCGAGATTTCACCGGAAATACACGTTTTGAGACCTCCTGAATCCAAAAAAAGCATTTTTAGAAACATGTCCGTGTGTGTGTGTGTGTGTGTCTGTGTGTCTGTGTGTGTGTGTGTGTGTGTGTCTGTGTGTGTGTGTGTGTGTGTGTGTGTCTGAACAGCATAACTCAAAAACGAACAATCGGATAAGCACCAAACTTGGTATTTAGGTTCAGTATCTTCCAGAGATGCGACACGAAGGTTTTCAAGAAAATCCCCCCACCCCAGACTACCCTTTACATGGAAGATTTTTCGAACATTTTAATTTTCTCAAAAATGGCTCTAACGATTTTGATTGAAATATCATATGTTTAAGATATTTTTATGACAAATGAAATGTATATCTCGAATTTTCTGGGAATGTCTCCAAAAGTATTCTTCATTGTGAACGACTTTTGCATAACTGGTAAACCATAAGAGATAGACAAACTTTTACTACGCAAAAAATGTAGATCGCGTTAAAATACACAATTTATGTCATATACATTTCTTTTGTTGAGTGAACCGTTTGCGAGATATTGCTTGTTATTACCTTAAATTTTCCAATACTTGTAGTTTTTCTCAAATTCCTTATTCATTTTTTTATGTCCTGGACATGCAAAGAGAATGGAATGAGCCACATAGCAACCAGCGTTAAAATATCTGACTATCGCTTAAAACTTACCATATTCCCCTTGCATCTACAAGAAAATTATCAATAAGATTGACATCTCGATATCTCGATTAACATGAAGCATATGGAGATTCAGCGTTTGTAAAAATAGTTTGTACAAGAGTAGAGAAAGTCATGTGAGTGTAACACATCAGATTTTTTTTATGTCCTGGACATGCAAAGAGAATGGAATGCGTCACATAGCAACCAGCGTTAAAATATTTGACTATCGCTTAAAAGCTACCATATTCCCCTTGCATCTACAAGAAAATTACCAATAAGATTGACATCTCGATATCTCGATTAACATGAAGCATATGGAGAATAGGCGTTTGTAAAATTAGATTGTACAAGAGTAGAGAAAGTCATGTGAGTGTAACACATCAGATTTTTTATTTACGTACTTAATTGTTATAGTTCTATTTTAGCTGTAAGCTTGCTCTCAAATTCTTGCGAACTACTTTTGAAGGCTTTTACCCAAAGAGCCATGTTCTAAATGTGGAATGCTGTTTGAGTGATAAGAAGCGCGACGTTTCTTAAGCGTGTATAAGGGTATTCTTGGAAACATTTGGGGTTGCGGCTTAGGCGCCTGTATTGTAACAACTCCCTCACCCCTTGTGGTCGGGAGAGGCGGATGTGGAAGCTGTGAGCATGAATGGACCAACACATGAATGAGATATAGTTGTCGTAGCGGCTGGCGGGATCCCAGCTTAGCAGCAATTTTTTGTGCCTATCGGTTTTCTTTTTCCGGCCCGGAACATCTCCATTTAACCTCTGCGCTTGAAGCTGTTTAGGAGAAACAAAGAAACTGTAAGGGACTTTCAGAATTCAAGGGTGGTTATTTGTAGCCTACAAGCATAAGAAATGGCGCACATTTGTACCTTCCAAGTTAACTACCCACTTTTATCAAATACGTTGGTTTATTAAGCAGGATAGGATTATTTTCGTAGTTATAGCATCCTTTGGTTACAATTATTCACCAGTTTTTACTTTCTCTACCAAGTAGAAGGTATTGCATTCCACCCAAAAACTCGATACCGAGATTCCACCGGAAATACATGTTTTAAGGCCCACTGAATTAAAAAAGTTAGAAAAAGTTTGTTTGTGAACAGCATAACCCAAAAACGAAAAGTTGGTTCAACACCAAACTTGGTATTTCAGCTGACATACTTCTAAAGATGCGTTACGAAGATTTTCAAGAAAATACCGTAACCTCAAACTACCCTTTACATGGAAAATTTTTCGAAATTTTGTATTTTCTAAAAAATGGCTAACGATTTTGATGAAAATGCCACTATATAAGATATTTACATGACAAATAAAATTTATATCTTTTCTGAGAATGGTCTTTTAAGTCTTCATTCGAAACGAATTTTGTATAACCGTGTAAGCCATTGATGAAAATGTACTAAAAAATCTGATGTGTTACACTCGCATGACTTTCTCTACTCTTGTACAAACTATTTTTACAAACGCTTATTCTCCATCTACTTCATGTTAATCGAGATAAACATTTGCAGACTATCTTATTGCTAATTTTCTTGTAGATGTAAGGGGAATATATATTTACAAGGGCAATATAGAAATACGGTAGCCTTTAAGCACATACATATCTCTTAATAGCTGGTTGCTAGGTGCAGCACCATTGCCTTTGCCAGAGATTAATACTCTTTGCATATACAAGATAAAAAAATGAATAACGAATTCCCATTTGAGAACATTATTGAAAAATTTAAGGGAATAACAAGCAATATCTCGAAAATGGTTCACTCAACAAAAAAAAATGTATATGACATAAATTGTGTATTTTAACGCGATCTACATTTTTTGTGTGGTAACTTTAGTCTCTCTCTTATGGTTTGCCAGTTATGCAAAAGTCGTTCACAATGAAGAATACTTTTGGAGACATTCCCAGAAAATTCAATATATACATTTTATTTGTCATAAAAATATCTTAAACATATGATATTATAATCAAAATCGTTAGCGCCATTTTTGAGAAAATTAAAATTTTCGAAAAGTGTTCCATGTAAAGAGTACTCTGGGGTGGGGGGATTTTCTTGAAAACCTTCGTGTCGCATCTCTGGAAGATACTGAACGTAAATACCAAGTTTGGTGTTTATCCGACTGTTCGTTTCTGAGTTATGCTGTTCAGACAGACACACAGACACACACTCGGACATGTTTCCATAAATGCTTTTTTTTGATTCAGGGGATCTCAAAACATGTATTTCCGGTGAAAATTCGGTATCGAATTTTTGGGTGGAATACAATACTTCCCCTACTTACTATACGTAGTAGAGAAAGTGAAAATTTAAAACACAAAGTTTATTTTAAATAACTTTTTATATCGTTAGCCATTTCCCAGATATCCGTTATTAAAGGTTCGAATTGTTCAATACCTACCATTCTTTAAGTCTTGGCAAAATTCAGTTGTTTCTCGCGATTCCATTGAAACAGTATGGGATTTTAAGGCCAGCATATAGCGTCCAGTTCTTCAACATTTGACTATCGTTGTACTCTTATCTCTATAGCGAAATGTATAAGGTGGCTATTAATGCAAAAATTTCTTTAGATTAGCATGAAGTAGAAATAAAATAAGACTTAGTAGTAATAGTTTGTATACCCACTAATAAACGATAAAGGGTAGAGTGTCATGTGATTAGCCATATTATTAATACCAAATTAGACCCATAACGACACTTAGAGGTTATTTTTATCACCCTAAAATTTATTTAAACTATATGCCATAGTTTCTGAGAAAGCGAGTCATTTATATCAGAAAATGTCATTCACAGAAAAACACATTCAAAGTTGAAATTAATACATACTCGCACATATTTTCAAAGAAATAAACACGGCTTGAGTGCACAGAAGAGTGCCATATTTTACAGTGGTACCAATTTTTGGAGCAAACCTTTCCCCAAAAGATGGGCTAACGTTCACTTCTCTAAGTGTGTAGGAATTATATTTTGTTTGTTAAGTGATCGGGCGGCGCCGTGGTCGAGTGGTTAGACCGCTCGCCTCCCACCGAGGCGGACCGGGTTCAATCCCAGGGACCTGCATGTGGGATTTGTGGTGGACGAAGCGGCGTCTGGGCGGGTTTTCTCCGGGTTCTCCGGTTTCCCCCGCCATTCATTCCACCAACTGCTCCATCACCTTTCCTTTCATCCCTTTCACCAACATTTCGCTTCATCTACTTCCTTCATCCCATACCAGGCATCGGGCTGATCACCCATCCTGGATGTTCTATCTGATCCATGAGTGTCTGCTCCTCGACGGGCCTCTGGCCCCAGGCACCCGCTTGTAAGTCCTGGGGGGTGTAAGTCCTACATAAGAGGAGGGTAAACAGATAATGAATGAAAATTGTTAAGTGATCCAGAGTGCATATGCAGTAACATTTTTAAAATATATATTAAATACTGTGTCTACTATGATTAACTATACATAATATTAATTTAAATAGAAAAATCCAGTTAATAAGCACCAAAAACTAAAGATGGCATTTTGGGGAATTTTTCTTCCTTTACCACACACATAGTGGGTAGAAGAAGCAAAAACTCTAACTCGATACCGAGATTTCACCAAAAAATACATGTTTTGAGGTCATATGAATAAAAAACACATTTCTAGAAGTGAAAGACAGCGAGTGAGGGAGCAGCATAACTCAATAACAAAAAGTGTGGTAAGTGCCAAATTTGGTATTTTAGTACAGTGTCTTCCAAACACGCGACACGAAGATTTTCAAGAAAGTCCCCCACCCCATCTATCCTTTTCATGGAATATTTTGACAATTTCTTATTTCATCTAAAATGGCTTTGACGAATGTGATTAAAACGCCATGTATTAATGATACATGACAAAGTGTATATCTTGAATTTTCTGGAAATAGCCTGTGAAGTCCTCTTCATTCTGAAAGAATTCTGTATAATTTTGTATAACTGGTAAACGTTCAGCAATAGACAAAAACATACCATATAAGAAATGTATGCATCTCTAAAACACACAGTTTACTAACTTTTAACTTTCTCTACTACGTATAGAAGTAGGGGAAGTATTGTATTCCACCCAAAAATTCGATACCGAAATTTCACCGGAAATATATGTTTTGAGACCCCCTGAATCCAAACAAAAGCATTTTTGGAAGCATGTCCGTGTGTGTGTACAGCATAACTCAGAAACGAACAGTCGGATAAACACCAAACTTGGTATTTAGGTTCAGTATCTTCCAGAGATACGACACGAAGGTTTTCAAGAAAGTTCCCCCACCCCAGATAACCCTTTACATGGAACATTTTTCGAAAATTTTAATTTTCTTAAAAATGGCTCTAAAGATTTTGATTAAAATATCATATATTTAAGATATTTTCATGACAAATGAAACGTATATCTCGAATTTTCTGGGAATGTCTCCAAAAGTATTCTTCATTGTGAACGACTTTTGCATAACTGGTAAACCATAAGAAATAGACAAAATATTTCTACACAAAAAATGTAGATCGCGTTAAAATACATAATTTATGTCATATACATTTTTTTTGTTAAGTGAACCATTTTCGAGATATTGCTTGTTATTCCCTTAAATTTTCCGATACTTATACTTCTTCTCAAATTCGTTATTCATTTTTTTATGTCCTGGACATGCAAAGAGAATGAAATGCGCCACATAGCAACCAGCGCTTAAAATATTTGATTATAGCTTAAAGCCTACCATATTCCCCTTGCATCTACAAGAAAATTAGCAATAAGATTAACGTCTCGATTAACATGAAGTATATGGAGAATAAGGTTTGTAAAAATAGTTTGTACAAGAGTAGAGAAAGTGATGTGAGTGTAACACAGATTTTTTTGGCATCAGCCACTTCCAGAAACTCATTATTAATGGTTTGAATTGTTTAATTCATCATTCTTTTGTCATTCTGCCGACATTCAGATGTTTCTCGCGATTGCATGGAAAGAGTGTGGAAGGTCAGTATATTGCGTCCAGTTCTAAACACTTGACTGTCGGTGTTCCCTTTGCATTTATAACGAAATGTGTAATTTAGCTAGTTACTTCTGAAAAGGTTTTTTTTTTCGAATAAAATTAAGCAGATGGCAAAATAATCTTTCATAAGAATAGTTTTTATATCAATTAATAAATGGGTTTCCCCTTAAAGCTGTACTATCAGCTCACTAAATATGTCTTATAGTTTTTCAGAACCATCACATTAACAAAATTATAAATTGAGAGGGAGAGAAAGATGGTAGTCATTGAAAAAGTAATGTAGAGATAGGGAGGGAAAGTATAGAGAATGAGAAATTAAAAGAAGGGGAGAGAAAGAGAGAGTGAGATGCGAGAAGGATTGATGAAGGCAGAGAGAGGAATGGAATTAATGCAATAACACAAATGCAACCTCGGGTTCGGTGTTTATAGGTATTCATTATGTATGAATATCTCTAATGTGTAACGTGATTTAACAGCTATTAATTGCACTTAGGGCCAGGTGCACCAATCGTTGTTAGTAATTAACGGCCGTAAAGTTGCTAGTTAACGCACGTGAACTAATTTCTTTGGTATCTCAACTCTAACAAGATCCAAATAAATGCTTAACGCTCGTAAATTTAAACGGAGTTATTCTAGCAATTATGAACTTAACAAGCGTTAAATCTGAATAAAATGGCGCAGTTAGAGATATTATTTTCAAGATCAGCGTAACGAAGAGCGAATGTGACCTCTTGTATTTGAAAGACGTGACCCATTTAATGGAAGCTATAGATTATCTAAACCAAAGTTTGTCACAGGTCGAACAATTAAATGAGAGGTTAGAGTGCTATTTAAAGAAATCATCCAAATATATATTTCAATAACAGCCCGCCTTAAAGCAATATGTGCATGCAACAATATATGAAAAGTGTATATTACAGTCATTGTATATGTTTATACTATTGTGTACATGTAATAATGTTATCTGAATGTATTACGTAATTTAATAATGTAGGAGCTGTGAGAATAATAAGTTAAAAGTTGTTAACAATGAGGTAACTTTGAAGCAATAATGAATTAGAAAGTTTAATAATGCTACTAGTCATTCTTGGAGCAGCAATAATGTAATTTTTGAGACAGTTTATAAAATAGCCAATCAACAACCAGAAAAAAGCTTAAGTTAAAAAAAAAGTATTCTATTGGATTAGGAATAGCCAATCAGAGACTTGAGATACAGAATTTTACAAATTTAAGCGTTAGAAAAGAAGTCAGTTGCTTGTAGACAGCGCTCATAACTGGACGTGTTGGTTGTAGACAGTGTTCCTGATGTGAGATACGTCCTCGAGAAATTTAATATATATTCGTGTGAGACGAAAATAGTTTACGTGTTAATAAGTGCAAGTAATTAATAAAAAAAATCTCGCAGCTCTATATCAGTGAAGTGTTATATAAATCGTGTCAAGCATTAATAAAAAGAGAGAAGTAAAATTATAATCTGTGTAAGCCTGCATTCTTCAGTCGCACCACAACCCTACAAAAAGAAACATGTCTCTAACAATAATACTGACGCAGCCGAGGCAAACACAAATATTTAATATTTAAAGAAACAGTCAAAGTACAAAGTTAAACGTTCTGAACCACAATCATAACTTTGTAATGTATATTAGTGATATTAAGAAAGCAACAACATTACAAAATTTTCACATGTTTACTTTTTGGACTTCACAAATAATTTTTTTTCAATTTATAGTAAACAGATATAACTAAATAATTTAGGTTCAGAAGATAGCTGATTATACTAAGAACAAGCATGCAAAAATGTGATTCTGTATTGCAAGTAGTATACAGAAAAAGGTACATGAATTCACATGTTTTATGAGTAAATTACATTATTTTTCTGCTGAATGTAATAATTTTTACGGACCCAACTAAATAAGCTATCAATGCCAAATACCTCTTGAAATAATTGACATGATTTATGGAATAATTCATAAAAATTTCAGGGAAAAACACCGAGATCTTCAAGAGCAGTGATAATTTAACACATTTAAGGTGTAATTTCCTGTGTTCAGACTGCCTGGCCCCCTTAAACTTTGGTGCACCAGTATTTTTAATTAATAAGCATAAACATTTTACAACCGTTTGCTGACGGTAGTTATCAACAGACTTTGATGCATTTGGCCCCACTAAATAATGTTTTATCTCCTTTGCGTGAAAAAATAACATAAAAGCCATATTGGTAAATTAGCAGAATGCAAATCCTTTGAACAAAGTTCTGCTTATCAGAAAATGTACCTATTTAAAGGACAAAGTAACTGTTAACGTGTTCGGATAGTCTAAACCAGATTTGCCACTAGAGGGGACACAAGCTTTAATTCATCTCCGAATTGTGTTCTTAGTTTGCGTACCGTCCAAAGTGCTCCTACTCTATTAGCACTGTGTCGCCCTTAAGTCCAACCATTCCCAATACACGAAGTTGGAAGGAAACTTGAGGAGAATGATAGCGTCTTTAAATGGCATGACTGTTCTACCAGTAAGTTTAGAAGTAACTTAGCGTTTGCAAGAATGTCTCTCTCTTCTAGTAATGATCCATAGGTAAATCAGTATCACAACTTGGCAGTATTCTAGAAGATTTTAATTTTGTGGCACAAAATATCTCTTAGGTATATACCCAGAATTTCGTATCTCAAAATACTTAGGAAAAATAAATCATACGAATGTAGATTTTGGATCCTGAAACCTCAAGTTTCTCACTAACTATAGTAAAAGATAAAAGGTACGGAGGGAGAGATCCGAAGGGAGAGACCAGATCCGGATGACGGGCGCAAGCATGGACGGAATCCTTAACGTTTCCAGTTCGAACGCATAAGAGTCGCCCGGGCCTACCCACAAGCCTCCGAACCCTCGGCGCTACCCCCCACCCCCACTCGGAGGCTGGACCTAGCTGAGCAGTCTCGAAACGATACCAGGGAAGGAACTTATACAAATTGCACATTCACCACCCAACCGCAACCCACCGAACACCGTCGTCTGGTCCTACAAGCTTGAAACAGATGACAATGGAGATGATGGGTATAGAATAGGATTGGACTGCATTGTGAAGCGGATCCAGGTATGAAGATATTGTACCGACGCCCCACAAGGTGGTGACTTCGCCCCACACAGGGTCCAACGCTCCCCCAAGGAGCGGTTCTTATTCCCCAGCCGAAGGTCGAGGGACGGAGAAGGTTCACAGAGCATTCTTTTCCCCCGCCACGCAGCACCGAAACACCATCGCCGACACTTCCAACCCTGAAACAGATCAAACGGGCGAAAGATGAATGAAATGATCAATGAAACGAAATGGTGGGACAGGAAATCCGGGGGGGGTGTAAGAAATCACTCTGGTATTCGCCTGGCGGCTCGGGAAAATCCCCGAAAAAAACCCATGGATTTGTGGACAGTCGCCGGAGTTCGAACCCGGGATCTCCCGAATGCGAGTCGCATCCGTAATCGTAGCGCCGTAACTTATTTTACCTATATTTTGGTTTGAGATAGTCCTGTTGCACTATGATACAAAGTTAAATGTGAAAAGTATATCTTTTCGATTACGCGGGTTGGTTTTGTCCAGAAGGCTTAAATATATGTTCATAGTTAAATACTTCCTAAAGTGTTATCAAAAGTTGCGTTGTGTGTTGGCGCCGACGAGAGGCGTTTCTCTGACGCAACACTGATAAGAGAACACTGCAAGAGTGCTTGTAGGCGAAGACCTTTTCAGCTCTGTTTCATACTTGACTTTCTGCTGCTTTCAGGGAGCGTGTTATATAGCAATTCCGCAACTTGTGATCACAACGGTAGGATATTATATACGTAACTTTGATATTAACAAGTCCAAACGCTTAAAAAATGTTTGCTAACATTTAATGACGAGCTGAGGAAGATCTTGCAATTTCTATTTCAAATTGGATTCCCACGCTTTAATTTGCGTGTTTTAAAACCAAGAACCGATAATTCTTTAAGCAGTAACATATTTATTACCTTACACCACTTCTCCATGTAGTCACCACCGTTATTCATGTACTTGTAACAGAAAACCAGTTTCTGTGTGCCTTCGTCAAAGAATGATGCCGCCTATGTCGAAATCTTGTTTCGCGCCATTATCGTTGAAATGTTTTCCACGAAGGAATTTCTTCGGAATTTCTTCAGATAAAGAAACGGTTGAAAATCGCTTGGTGCCAAATCCGGACTGCAGGGAGGGTGGTCGAATTCTTTCCAACCAAATGATGCGATTAGATCTTTTGTTCGGCTGTGTGTAAAAACAAGTAAATTTTTAGGCTTATTTAAAGACGCTCTTGAAATGGAATATATTATTGTACATATGAAAGGGGAACCATACATATAAGAATTGTACAGTAATACTTTAATTCACTAACATGTTAAAATATTCAACATCTAACATCCGTACGGAGCTGATTGTAAGAAACGGGCGAGCTAGCAACATTCCTGGACAAGCATAAAGAGCGTACCTTTCACCAAGCCAACAGGCAGGGAACCGGTAACGGTACGGAGAAATAGAAAGACAGATAGAGAAAAGAAAGAGACGGCGATATGGAACTGGCTTCACAACGCTCCAAGATGACGTTTAAGCGCACGGATCTGAAGCCACACATTCTCATACATGTTAAGGTAACGCGGTCTGAGGACCAATAGGAAACGTCGTTACATTTTTAAACGCAGAGGTGAGCGTCACTAGGCTCCGGTATATAACGGCAGACAAAGCCTCGGAGCCCACTCTCTCTCTCTCTCTCTCTCTCTCTCTCTCTAACTGATCTTCAAGAATTCACGTCGACACGAGGTGCTACAGCTGCACGTGGGCACGTGGGCGCACAAGGGTGGGAGTGCGTGTGCAGATAGCTAGGCTCCTGGCTAATTTAAAGTGGTGGGATTATAATAATGGGAAAGCCTAGCCGCACATAATTATTCCAATTGTAAATAAACTTCATTGATTAAGGGAAAAGTGCACCCACTATAACTTGAGAATTAATAATTAGATATAGTTAGGAATGGAATACGCAACAACCGACAAGCATCTCCGACACGAGAGACCTCCGGCTTTACATGCTTCCTTTCCGAAGGAGTTTTGCGCCCGAAAACATCCATCTCCTCCACTGAGTTTGAACCTGCGGCCTTGGGAACTAAAGGCTAGAATGGTAACTTCTAGAACAGGAGACGACTTTGGCTGTGTGTGGCCGGGCATTGTAACTCATCTAGTTTCCCCATAAACGGCACGCAGTTGACTACGTTTGCTGGCGTAACATTTCTCGCACTCAAAAAACCGAATCGCTGTTTGACCTCTGAAAAAGATATTGTCTTTGCGTTGTTGCTGCTACGTATGGAAAGCCAGTTTGAAGAAGATGGTTTGTTACGTTATTTTTTACCACGCTTTGGGCGTCAATTTGAAGTAGTTTGTATTGAAGGAGTTATATTATATTTCAACTGTTGGGGAGCCGAACTTGTAGTAGTTGCAACCGCACGTATGGTAAACAGTTTCCGGTAGCCTTCGCCCCAAATGTACTTTCAGGTGGCCTTTGCCCCAAGTTTTAAAAATATTAACTTTGTAATTTGACTGTTTCTTTAAGTATTATATTTTTATGTTTGCCTCGGCTGCGTCAGTATTATTGTTAGACACGTTTCTCTTGGCAGGGTTATGATGTGACAAGAATGTAGGCTTACACAGATTATAATTTTACTTCACTCCTTTTATTAATGCTTGATACGATTTAAATAACACTTCACTGATATAGAGAGCTGTGAGATTCTTTTTATTAATTAATTACACTTTTTAACACGTAAAGTTGCTTTTCGACTCACAAGAATTCGTATTAAATCTCTCGAGGACACTTTTTGCGTCTGGTTAGGAACACTGTTTGCAGGAAACTGAACTGATTTCAAACTCCTAAACTTGTAAATTTCTGTATTTCAAGTCCCTGATTGGCTATTCCTAATCCAATAGAATACCTTCTTTTAACTAAAGCTTTTTTTGGTTGTTGATTAGCTATTTTATAAACTGTCACTAAAATTACATTATTGTTACTCCAATAATCAGAAGTAGTATTACTAAACTCTCAAACTCATTATTGCCTCAAGGTTACCTCATTGTTAGCATCTTTTAACCTATTATTCTCACAGCTCCTACATTATTGAACTACGTAATACATTCACATAACATTATTGAACATGTTTACAATAATATAAGCATATGCAATGACTTACATACATTTTACAAATTATTACGTACACATATTGCTTAAAGGCGGGCTGTTATTGAATTTACATATTATATAATTTGACTAAAATCATTTAAGTGTTAAAAATACTGCCTCACCTCACAGTTGGCGGGCCGTTCGATTTTTTTTGAACATTTTGAAACGCTCTAATAACAAGAAAACACAAAGTGACGCTCGCTCACAGCTGCGTCTTGTTTTCTAATAAATGAGGGAAGTGATCATGGGACACGAAGATTTTTAAGAAAATATCCCTAATCCAAGCTGCCTTTACATGAAACAACTTTCAAAATTTTCGATTTTCTCAAAATGGATAACGATTTTGATTAAAACACCATATATCTTGAATTTTCTTGAAAAATCCTGTAATCTTCATTCGCAACTGGTATAACTGGTAAACTGCAAAAGCTAGACGAAAACGTACCACACAAACAGTTTTAAAATACCTTTTGTTGTAATATCGACCATTTCAGAGATATTCATTGGTATTGGTTTGAATTTTCAATACTTCGTCATCCTTAGAGTGCTGTCTCCTTCCAGTTGTTACTAATGAAATCCTGAAAAGAGTATGGAATTTCTAGACCAGAATGCAGGATGGACCATTTAAGTTGAGACTGTACAATATCTCCAAAACTAAGCGTTGTATAAAGAAATGTCTTGTATAAAAGCTGCTTGATGTTATGGGGGAAAGTAAATGCCATTAGTCGTGTTTTGTTTGTAGGAAGCTATGGTCATTTTTGGGTCAATTTAATTTTTACTTTCTGTGTGTGTGTGTGTGTGTGTGTGTGTGTGTGTGTGTGTGTGTGAACAGTATAACTCAGAAACGAACAGTCGGATAAACACCAAACTTGGTATTTAGGTTCAGTATCTTTCAGAGATGCGACACGAAGATTTACAAGAAAATCCCCCACCCCAGATTACCCTTTACATGGAACATTTTTCGAAAATTTTAATTTTCTCAAAAATGGCTAACGATTTTGATTAAAATATCATATGTTTAAGATATTTTCATGACAAATGAAATGTATATCTCGGATTTTCTGGGAATGTCTCCAAAAGTATTCTACGACTTTTGCATAACTGGTAAACCATAAGAGATAGACAAAATTTTACTACACAAAAAATGCATATCGCGTTAAAATACACAATTTATGTCGTATACATTTTTTTGTTGAGTGACCCATTTTCGAGATATTGCTCGTTATTCCCTTGAATTTTCCAATACTTACACTTTTTCTCAAATTCGTTATTCATTTTCTTTGTCCTGGTAATGCAAAGACAAGGATTACTCCAAATAGCAACCAGCTCTTAATATATTTGACCATCCCTTAAAGCCTACCAATTGTCCTTGCATCTACAAGAAAATTAGCAATAAGATTAACATCTCGATTAACATGAAGCATATGGAGAATAAACGTTTGTAAAAATAGTTTGTACAAGAGTAGAGCAGGTTATGTGAGTGTAACACATCACATTTTTTTAAATGGGAACCTACAATTAGGGTAAATTAAATTGACCCTAAAATGACCATTACAGCGTCCTCCAAACAAAACACAACTAATAGCATTTACTTTCCCCATAATATTAAGCAACTTTTATCAACGACATTTCGTTTTACAACGCTTAGTTTTGGAGATATTGGACAGTCTCAAGTTAAATGTCCACCCTGTATAGCGACCGGTTTTATAAACATCTTGGTACCGATTCGGATTCTTCTATCCCCGCATACGTTTAACACAAAGTAGATCGAAAAAATACTATTTCACAAGAATAGTTTGTAGAAATTGTTTATTTTTAAACGATAGTAGGTAGAGAAATCCATGTGAATGCAAGATATTTTTGCTAATGTATGTAATAAACTCCACCTAATCTGTTGAATTATCCCTGCGACAAACCGAACGTACACGAAATTCAGTGCCATGTTTATATTTTCGATCCTATTTACTGTAAAGGTAGGCTAACAAATGAACAGAAAAC
Organism: Deroplatys truncata; assembly: GCA_030765065.1. Lineage (NCBI taxonomy): Eukaryota > Metazoa > Arthropoda > Insecta > Mantodea > Mantidae > Deroplatys > Deroplatys truncata. The sequence continues at coordinate 62,981,683 of CM060989.1, read as the reverse complement.
ACCTGGCAGATTATCGCTGCAGACGAGACGCTTGCAGGAAATACTGCAGACCGGAAGTTACTCCTGAGCCCTCCCCACGCTCCCTAATTACACCACGTGGCACGTGCCTTGAAATTTCGAGCAATACTGACTTATCTTCCTATCCAGGGTTGTGTAAATTTCTTGTCAGATGCGGCAAAAAATTAGTGTGTTCCGCCTAACACCAGCATATTCCATTATGTTGTCTAAGTTAAATCATTTCCACAACTAATATAAGAGGGTCTGTGATTGTGGATAAATTCACGAACGTATCCAGTGAGCTAATTTGTCTGTAAATCTCCGACCTCTAGTGATTATTTCTAACAATTTAAGCGGACAGGTTAGACTGAACACGGAAATTACACCTTAAGTGTGTAAAGTTACCACTGCTCTTAAGGTTCTCAATCGTTTTTCCTGAATTTTTTATGAATTATTCTATAAATCATGACAATTATTTCAAGTGGTTGTTTGCATTGATACCTTATGTAGTCGAGACCTTAAAAATAATTTCATTCAGCAGAAAAATAATAAATTTACTCTTAAAACACGTGAATTAATTTTCTTTTTTCTCTGTACTACTAACAATACAAAATCACTTTTTTGCATGCTTGTTATTAGTATAATCAGCTATCTTCTGAACCTCAATTATTTAGTTATGTATATCAGTTTATTAGAAAGTGAAAAAAAAAATGCAAAATCAAAAAAGTCAAAACGTGAAAAATTTGCAATGTTGTTTCTTTCTTAATATCACTAATATCCATTATAAAGTAATTGTGATTCAGAACGTTTAACTATGTGTTGTATACATATACTGAAAATTTCAGCTCTCTACCTCTCATACGTTCTGAGAAAAAGTACAAAAGTATCCAAAAATGTTGTTTTGAGAAAACTGAATTTAAAGTTTGAACATTAAAATTCTGACGCACTTCAGTACATTCCAGGGCCATAATCGTCTGCGGATTTATTTTTGGATTGCTTCAGCTTTTCTGATTGCCTTCTCTTGGTCCTGGCCTCTTTTGTTAATTGCTGAACTGCTCGCTGGGCATGATATAGTCGTTCGTTGTTGAAAGGTACAAAAATGTTCTAAAAAGGGGCGTTGCGTCACAGCTTTAAAGAAATGCTAACTAGTATTTAAATGGTATTTAAATGTCTTAAAAACCACTTAACCCCCAAAAAGTGTGTATTTATTGAAACTGGAAATAGAGATTTTTATTAGTGCCTAAAACACACAATGTGATTTTTAACCATTTCAGGCCACCTTGTTCCCTTGAGGAATAAAATAATTTAAACATAATTCCCCTAATCTGGGCTTACAATAACAGCTATATTTATTTGTATTATGAATACTTAACATTTTCAAGTCATCTTGCAATAGATGAATGTCGATTAATTCGATACTAAAATAAAAGGCAGATACATGCCGCGGCGGTAAAAGGTTTGGTAATTTCACTGCGTTATCTCTTGTGGTTTACTAGCTATACCTAATTATACAAAATTCCCACCGGATGAAGGACTCCATAGGCTATTGTCAGAAAATTTAAAATAAACTTTACATTTGCCATGTAAATAGCTTAAACATACGGTATTGTATTCAAAATATGTAGAGCCATTTTTGAAAAAATCATAAATTTGAAAAAACTTCCACATAAAGGTAGTTTGGCGTGGGGAATTCTCATTAAAATCTTAATGTCGCGTTTTTGGAAGATGTTGAAATCCGGAATACCAAGTTTGGTATTTATCAGAGATATGACGTATTTACGAGAAAATGTACAACCGAAAACGTGTAATTGAGCTCGTAAATATTAATGGACAAAGGTGCCTAAAAATTTAACCTGTATCTGAAAAAAGAAATTTCTGATGTGATACTTTCACATGGCTCTCTCTACCCTCTATCTTTATTAGTGATTATACAAACTATTCTTACTAAAGCATATTTTTCCTCCAAGTAAACCTTTGCAGAAGTAGCTATATTGCAATTTTGTTATAAATACAAAGTTAACAGCGATACTCAAATACTCGAGAACTGGAAGCTATGTGCTGGCCTTAAATTTCGTACTGTTTCTATGCAATCGCGAGTAACAACTGAGGAATTGGTTATGCCACAGAAAAAGAAACTTATTTGAAACTGGAAAGGTAGAATCAGATGACTGAAAAATGCAATGCCATAGCCGAGATTTGAATCACGGATCTCCCGGTCTCCGTCCGGTTGCTCTAACCACTGAGCTACCATGGCAACATGCCTGCACGACACTAATTTCCCCAACTGATTCGCATTTTCCCGGTGAACCACAAGGAGATCTTAAATTGTATTGATGACATACCCCAATGGCGACTTACATTGCTGTAAGTAATAAGTCCATTGATTGACCTAATAGTGGTTGTAACTATAAAGCCCGGGACTTAAAGTACTTACAGCAATGTAAGTCGCCATTGGGGTATGACATCTCAATACAATTTGAGATCTCCTTGTGGTTTACCGGGAAAAATGCGAATCAGTTGGAGAATTTAATGTCGTGCCGGCATGTTGCCATGGTAGCTCAGTGATTAGAGCAACCGGACGGGGACCGGGAGATCCCTGGTTCAAATCCCGGCTATGGCATTGAATTTTTCAGTTATCTGTTTCTACCTTTCCAACCCTGTCCAACACACGGCTTGGGTAAAAGAACAATTAATTCCATTATTTGAAATTGTGTGTATTAAAGACGTCTATATTTTTTGTGTAGTACGTTTTCGTCTATCCCTTATGTTTTACCAGTTATACAAGATTATACAAAATGCGTTCGAAAGATATACATTTTATTTGCCATGTAAATATCTTTAATATATTGTATTTTAATCAAAATCGTTCGAGCCATTTTTTTAGGAAATAAAACATTTCGAAAAATGTTCCATGTAAAGGGTAGTTTGGGGGTCGGCGATTTTCTTGAAAGTCCACTTGAGGCATTTTTGGAAGGTACTGAATTTAAATACCAAGTTTGGTATTTATCAGAGATCTCATTTTTTAGCTTTGCTGTTCGCACACAGACACACACGGATGTTTTTCTAAAAATGCTTTTTTACTTTCTCTACTACGTATAGTAAGTAGGGGAAGTATTGCATTCCACCCAAAAATTCGATACCGAGATTTCACCGGAAATACATGTTTTGAGACCCCCTGAATCCAAAAAAAAGCATTTTTGGAAACATGTACATCCAATACCATTTTGTGGATTTTCTTCACAAGTTCTGGCGTGCTCACCTCATTTGGTCGACCACTGCGAGATTCGTCTTGGCAGCTCGTACGGCCTCGCTTAAACTCTGCCACTCAATATTTTACTGTTGTAAACGAAGGAGCAGACTCCTCCAGAGTAGAATCTAGCTCAGCTTTAATATTAGTTGGACTAAGACCTTTCTAATGAAAGTATTGTATCACATAACGATGGCCAGTTTATCCATGTTTACAAATTCACTGACAGAGTTCACTATTAATGGCCACTAAATAATTACTAAACAACGTAGCATCGTCAAACTTCACACTTAAGCTTTATAAGGGTGGTACTTTCTACCGTAGTCATTTATTTGAAACAACAACCGCTATATACGCGAGGTCGGGTACTTCTGTGACTGCCCTCGTATTTCTTACTCTGTTTTGCGAAGCTGAACACAATGCCTACTACGGTATATTTCTTTACCCAGGGAACACGTGCTAAAATATTATGTTCTGCATCGGTAACTTAAAATCGCGGACCAGGTCACGATATTCCGTCCTCTATCAATAAGACTTTATCCTGCTATAACAAGATCAGCACCAGGGGAAGTAGCATTAGTGGAATTAGGAAGAACAAGAAAAAAGGGATTGATACTGGAAAGGATATTAAAATTTTGGTTTAGGGGCTTGAGAAAAGATAAAGAGGAAATTTTAAAGATATGCATGGAACAACAAAAGAGTATGAAAAATAAAAATAGCTGGTGGACAGGGGTAGAAAAAATTATGGAGAAGATAGGAATGGGAGATATTTGGAGAATAGGAGAAAGAAATAGCGATGGTTTTTGGATAGCAGTAAGAAACAGAGTGGAGGACATAGAAAGACAAGAGATTTGGGGAAGCTTAGAAAATAAAAAGTCACTAGGGTTCTATAGATTAATAAAAAGGAAATGGGGAAGTGTATGTAGATTATTGTGATAGATCAGGAAAAGAAGCGTTTGCATGGATGAGAACAGGAGCAATGTATTTGAGAGGGTTAAGAGGAAAAAAAAATGGAATTTGTGAATTATGTGACGATAGCGAAAGGACAGAGCATTATATGTCAGAATGCAAAGAATTAGCAGAATGGAGACAAGAAGTATGGGAAGAAAAATGGGAAAAAATGGATAGGAAAATAGTAGCAATAAAAATGCTAATTAAGAATATGGGGGAGTTCTTAAAGAAAGTAAAAGAGAAATGGAGTAGAAAAGTAAGAGAGATAAGAAAGGTAGAAAGGCAAATGGAGGAAGGAGAAGATGGGCAAATATGGATAAAAGGTAGTAAGGAATGTTTAGAGGAGCCAGAAGGCCAGGGTGACAGGCAAAAAGAGCAGCATAGCTGGTAAGGAAATTGGGACATAGGTTAAGTTACTTTATAAGTGTAACATTGTAAAAAGAAGTATGTAGGAAAAAGTACAATAAATTATCTATCTAATTATCTATCTATCTAATCCTGTTATAAACCCCAATTCCTTCTTCTGTTTTATCACATAATTACCAGAGAAAAACCTTATAAGAGTTTCTCTGCCCATTGCTTCTCCAAACTGTCTTAAACTGACCAAGGTCGCTTTTAACAACCAACTGTTCATGTGTGTAAAAACACACGAGGATACAGTTTATCTTATCTTGCCTAAGAACTAGAAATACGCAAATTACGTTCAGGAAACATAGATTTTTGTTCGATGTGGGGGTCAAGTAAATGAACGTCTTGGGATAGAGGTTGGCAGCACTGTGATGATAGGAAGCATTAAATCAGGGGAATGTTGGCGACATCTCTCAACTGTCCCAAACGACTTCCTGCTTTACGCCCTCCCGTCCGTGAGAGACCGCAGTTCCCACAGTAGGCCACTTACTCTTCTTCTGATTGCCATCTCTTTTATTTGCTATTCTCGTTTCTTTTGTTTATTCCCAAAGCTTCCTTAATTGCTTGTCTTTCTACAGTGTTCCAATTCTTTTGCGTTCTTCGCTTCTCACAGTATTTATCTATCACGTACATAGCACAAATTCGATACCGAATTTTCACCCGAAATACATGTTTTGAGGAGCCTGAAGCCAAAATAAAAAGCATTTTTAGAACAAGGTCCGTGTGTGTGAACATCATAACTCAAAAAAGAAGCCTAGAATAAATACCAAACTTGGTATTTAGGTACAGTACCTGATTTTCAAGAAAATCTACCCTTTACGTGCAAACATTTTCGAAAATTTTGACTTCCTAAAAAATAGCTAACGGTTTTGATTATAACAACACATATTAAATATATTTACATGGCAAATAAAGTGTATATCTTGAATTTTCTGGGAACAGCCTGTGAAGTCTTTTTTGTAATCTTGTATAAATGGTAAACGTTAAGCGACAGACGAAAACGTACTACACAAAAAATGTAGATCTCTTTAAAACGCAATTTATTTCAAATAAGTTTTATGTGACCTAAGCCCGATCCTTCTTTTTAAATCCTTTCAACATTCAGTTGTTTCTCGCGATGCCATGGAAATAGTATGGAATTTTAAGGCAGCGTATAGCATGCAGTTCTTAAACATTTGACCATCGCTGTTCTCTTTGTATCTATAACGAAATGTTTAATGTAGCTATTTCTGCAAAGGTTTATTTGCGTTAAAATATAGTAGATAGAAAACTGACCACGTAAGAATAGTCGATGAGGATAGAGGGTAGAGAAAGTCATGTGAATGTATCGCATCAGAATCTTTTTTAGAAATATCTCGTGTGTTACATTCACAGTACTTTCTCTACGCTCTATCATTTATTAATGGGTATAAAAGCTATTTTTAGGAAAGCTTATTTTTCTGTCTACTTCATTTTAATCGAAATAAACATTTGCAGAAATGGCTGCATTACACGTTTCGTTATAAATGCAAAGGATATATCGAAAGTCAAATGTTTAACAACTGGACGCTATATGCTGGCCCCACTGTTTCCGTGCAATCGCGAGAAACCATCGAATTTCCACAGGACTTGAAAAGAATTACGAAGTATTGAATAATTAGAACTATTAATCACGGATATCTTGGAAACGGCTTATGCTATACAAAAAATTATTTAAAGTAAATTGTGTGTTTTAAAGAGATCCAAATTTTTTGTGTGGTGCGTTCCTGTCTATCGCTTAATGTTTACAAGTTTTTCAAGATAATACAAAATTCCTTCCAAATGGAGGAGGCATCACAGATTTTTCACAGAAAATTCAAGATATAAGATATATTTTTCATGTAAATATCCTTAATATATGTTTTTTAATCAAAATTTTAAGGGCCATTTTTGAGAAAATAAATTTCGAAAAATGTTTCATTTAAAGGCTAGCTGAGGGCAAAGAGATTTTCTTAAATCTTCGTGTCGCATCTTTGAAAGCTACTGAACTTAAATACGAAGTTTTGTATTTATTCTAAATTTCGTTTTTGAGTTATAAGGTTCAAAGGCGCGCGTTAGCGTCTGCCACAAGGAATGCTGAGCAGAAAGCTGGTTTGTAATCTCAGTGGTGTTTCCTGTAGCTGCACGGGAGTAACTTTGCGATACAAATTGATTTTATAATAATATTGTTCAACGGAACAATATTGTTCTTATGATAATATATTATTATTTATTATTATTGATGGTGGTATATGATACAATTAGCACTGTTCAATGTGGCGAGACATTAATTTGAGCATTGCGTCATAGAGATTATACGAGTAAGAACAATAAATTATGCAATAAAACATAATTGGTATGTTTAATGGCAAACTAAACAAGTTGTGAGTCTGATCACAATAAACAAATTCAGAATAGCAATAAATTACAGTATGATAAAATGTAATGGACTTGCATCCACAAACGTTATACAGTTTAGTTGTTCCAGTAAAGCTGATCTTTCTTCCCCTTGGTATTTTTCATACTGATTCGCACGACAAGACGAACAATACCTAGTTGGTGTTGTTGACCTACGCTTCGAGTACTGTTCTCCATGGTAATAAGGGAGGGATGAATGACGTCAATATTTTCCCCTTTGCTCCTCTTTCAGTTGCTCCCATCACGCTTATATACTGAGCATGTAAGCTCCCAAGCGGTCTGGTCGGTACTTGACGATAGCTGATCTAAGCGATATCAAACATGTTGACTGTAACGTAAACAATAAAACATATAAACATTTAGTTTTAAGGAGATTCTTAAATTTGAAGCTTACGGTAGGGAATTAGGCTTAATTTTTAGGTGGGAATTGTGAATCAAAACGTTGAAATTTGGTTCTTATATTGTAATAATCAAAAACAAATCGCGCGAGAAATTTGCTCAATTTCAGATATTGAACTCTCGAGTGTGAATAAAATTTTCCTGAGAAGGTGCTAAAAGTATATGGATAGGGAAGGACATTTCCAACATCATATGATATGTATGTGCTTATTATCATTGTAATTGTAGCTATGAGAACATGAGGCGGTTATGCGGGATATAACTGTTTCGGCGGGAGTAGGTGTGTGGCGGCGATAGTGTGAAGGAGAAACACTTAGAATAATTAAGACCTGATTTTTATAATTACTTACCATGCTCTAATAAGCTACATCACAGTCCGTAACGTATGTTCAGTTCCCTCGCAGGAAGGGAACGCATGTAAGTGGCTGTCTTGCTTATCGTTTCAATACGCCAGGCAATACATGTAATGTAGAGAGAAAAGCTAAATTTCATTTACTTTCAATACAGTACAATCATTTTAATTGATGCAAACGTGTCGAATTAGTTAATGAAATGTACAATGCTAAGATTGTATGAGTGCCACAAACAATCCTCATGCCATAATCATAAAGATTAGCCGCTTGTTGCAAAAATCCTTCCTAAAAGGCTCCGTAACGACTGAAAGCTGAAGCCTTCTCTACTCCATCGTTCTCATCGTTCATACCAATTTTTCATTTGCATTCTTTTGAGACCTCTGATTACATTATCTTCCAATCCATTTTTAAGTCTGCCTCTTGTTTCCATTTATATATTATTTTAGTTCACTAATTTGACACTTCATCTATATAGATGCATATTTCCGAACCATCTTATTCCCTGCGCTTTTATTAAATATATAATTATTTTTTTATTTTGTTACATGTTGCTTAATTTCTCTGGATTTTCTACTGTCCTTGATTGTCTTTAATTTACTCATAAATTCTTCTCATTATCTTTCTTCCAAATATTAAAATCTTCTGTATTTGAGATTTTTTAAACACTGAGGTCTCATAACCATATTACTATTGGTTTTATAATTACTTTATTGATTCTTAATTTGTTCTTAAATATATCACTGTGTACGCGATTAGCTTTATTTCCATGAGAAATGCACCTGGATTCAATCCCACTCGTGGGGGTAAGGATTTTAAGTCCTGGGTGTAGGACCGGTGCCCACGCAGCATTGTGAGGAACGTGAGTAGCTGCGATAGGCAGAGACCCCGACCGGGGGATGCGCGGTGCTGGCCACATCTCCCTGTATCGTGCACCTCTGCCGTGCGTATGTGGGCGCGATTTCGGTAGTCGGATTGACAGCCTAAGGCCCTACATGGGCTGTAGCGCCATGACTTTCTATAATAAGTTGCATAAATTATTAACTATGAAATTGTTTTTTACGGGAATTATTTTGCTACATATACCGCTCTTCCTCTAATTGCAAAACCGCTTTTACATTTCTTTCTTCACCGGTACCACCACCGAAATGATTCGATTAACCGTGACGATAAACGAGACGAAATCCATCCATTCAAAACCAAACTCGAGAGTTGGAGTATCAGCGACTGCAGTCAAATGTGCCTAAGATAAAGGATGGGGTGGACCCATGTAAAATAACCGGTGTGATGGCACGCATGAATGCTGCCGGGCTACATTTGAGTATAGCTGCATGGATTTTGATCATTTTAAAACACTACAGTTTTATTGAAAGTTTTTAATAGTTTTAAAATGTAAAACGGCTATAAATACCTGTATATTATTGTTAAAGATTAACTTTCTAATGCATGAACTATTTTGCTACATATGCTTCTAATTCCTGTCACTGGCACCTTAATGCATGCAATTCGAATAGCCATGACTGGCCATCCATTCAAAGCCTAAGGTGAAGAGTTCGAATCCCAGCGACTACACTCAAATGTGCTTGAAGGACGGGGAGTGCCCATGTAAAATAATCGGTGTGATGCCACGTGAGGATAATGTGGTTACATTTGACTGTAGTTGCATAGATTTGGGTTTTATATTTATGATTTAAAACAGCTACACATACTTTTATTGTTAAACGCCAGCATAATATGAAAATAAAAAAGCACTGCTAAGATATTCTAAAAATTTGACTACACATCTTTGTTGCTAAATGGCAACACTATGCATTAGAAGGTTACTATAATATGAAATTAGAAAGAAAAACTCGACTACAAACCTAAAACCATATATCAAATATGGCATGTATGGCCAGGCTATAAGGGGTTAACATTTAAACCTAACAGGATTGTTTCTTATAATATAGTATTAGGTTCATAGAACTGAGACAGTGCACAGGAAAATGGTTGTGGTAAACACAGCGTTTACACGTAAATAACCTTTGAAATGTTGTAGTGGCGGCAATTGTGAAAGAGACATTTTATCACTACAAGGTTAGCTAACGTTTCATCCTTTCTGCCAAACAGTTTATGTTGAGAGAGATGAATTCATGCATGTAACACTTGCGTTAAAGATGCCTTGCACGTGACTCAAATAGGGACATTTCATGTCACGCAACAGGTGCCAGCTTCCAACTCGGGATAACCTCCATATGCTTTTCATGCCTAAAATTAAATATAGAGGTGTGTAATGAAAATTTATTTCGATTATCAAGAAGTAGATAGAAAAATTAGCTCTTGTAATGCTACGAGGGGGCGTCGAATAAGTTCCCTTATTTCATAAAAAAAAACATTACACACAATTGATCATGTTGAATTAATTTTATTTATATTGTACAATCCTTCTGTTACTTTTCTACATAGTCAACATTTCCAAGCATTTTTAGAGAAATGACAAGTTTTCCAAGCCAGTGTTGTACAGGTCGGGTCCTGTACTCGCAACCAGCTGTTCACTGTGATTTGACTTCATTATCGGTGTTAAAAGTGCTTACCTTTGAGTTGGAGGAACATGTGAAAATCTCTTGGGGCAAGCTCCGGTGAATGAGGATGCGAGAAACCTTCCAAGTTGAATCTTGACCCAGGCGGAGCTTAGAAGATTCAACTGGGAAGTTTTCTCGCATCCTCCATTTTCACCAGATCTTTTACCAAGTGATTTTCACATGTTACCCTGACTCAAAGGTCACCGTGACGAAGATCAATCAGAAGTGAACAGCCGGTTACGAGCACAGGACCCGACCTGGTATAACACGGGCTTGGATAAATTTGTGTCACGTCCCTGAAAATGCTTCGAAAAACATGTTGACTATGTAGAAAAGTAACAGAAGGATTGTACAATATGATCAATTGTGTGTAATGTTTTTTATAAAATAGGGAAACTTACTTATTGGACGACCCTCGTAGTTTGTAAAACAGTGGGTAGAGAAAGAATACCAACAGAGTTAATAATTGTCAATTTCTTTCTGTTACAGGGTGTTAGAGTATGGAGCTGTTGAAAGTTTGCAGGTAAATAATGTGTTTAATGTTTTATAAATTGTTACATCAGCATGTGTAGTTAGGGTTTATCTTAGAAGTAAACAAGTGTTGTTGAAACTTCTCTAGAGTAGCTAAAAAGCGAAAACATTCGTTTGGTTAGTTCTGGTGGTGTTGAAGTGCTTAAAAACTAGCGAAGAAAATCCAAATATAACACAGTATAGGTGTGCACTGGTGATAATTTATTCTGAGGTTAAAATCGTGTATTCTAATTCTCAATGAACAACTCTTTGCCAACAATATCCACAAGACTAGCATTTGGCAACTTCAAAAATTTTTCACATGACTTTCTCTACTCTTGTACAAACTATTTTTACAAATGCTTATTCTCCATATGCTTCATGTTAATCGAGATGTTAATCTTATTGCTAATTTTCTTGTAGATGCAAGGGGAATATGGTAGGCTTTAAGCGATAGTCAAATATTTTAAGAGCTGGTTGCTACGTGGAGTATCCCATTCTCTTTGCATTACCAGGACCAAAAAAAAAAAGAATAACGAATTTGAGAAAAAGTATAAGTATTGGAAAATTTAAGGGAATAACAAGCAATATATCGAAAACGGTTCACTCAATAAAAAAAATGTATATGACATAAATTGTGTATTTTAACGCGATCTACATTTTTTGTGTAGTAAAATTTTGTCTATCTCTTATGGTTTACCAGTTATGCAAACGTCGTTCACAATGAAGAATGCTTTTGGAGACATTCCCAGAAAATTCAAGATATACATTTTATTTGTCATGAAAGTATCTTAAATATATGATATTTTAATCAAAATCGCTAGAGCCATCTTTGAGAAAATTAAAATTTTCGAAAAATGTTCCATGTAAAGGGTAATCTGTGGTGGGGGGATTTTCTTGAAAACCTTCGTGTCGCATCTCTGGAAGATACTGAACCTAAATACCAACTTTGGTGTTTATCCGACTGTACATTTCTGAGTTATGCTGTTCACAGACACGGACATGTTTACATGTATTGTATTGGACTCAAAAATTCGATAGCAATATTTTACCGAAAATGTGTTTTGAGACCCTTGAATCTAAATATAGCATTTTTAGGAAAATGCGTATTTAGGTTCAGTATCTTTGAAGATGGGATATGAAGCTTTTTAAGATGATCTCCCCGTTCCAAACTACCCTTTACATAGAACATTTTTCGAACTTTTTTATTTTCTTAAAAACATCTCACGATTTTAATTAAAATATCACATATTAAAGAACATAATATATATCCTGAATCTTTGGGAATAGCTTATGAAGTCCTCTTCATTCGGAAAAAAGATTATATAATCCTGTAAAACTGGTAAACTTTAAGCGATAGACGAAAACGTACTACACAAAAAATGTAGATCTCTAAAACACACAATTTCAAGTAAGTGTTTTGTGTCCTAAGTCATTTCTGAGATATTCTTAGGTCCTGTCAACATTCAGTTGTTTCTCGCTGTTGTATGGAAACAGTGTGTGATTTTAAGGCTAGCATATAGCGTCCAGTTCTTAAACATTTGACTATCTCTGTTCCCTGTATATCTATAACGAAATGTGTAATGTAGCTATTTCTGAAAAGGTTTATTTGAATAAAAATGCTGTAGTTAGAAAACTAAGCTTTAAAGAATAGTTTGCATACCAACTAGTAAACTATAGAGTGTAGAGAACGTTATGTGAATGTATCATATCAGATTTTTAAAAATGTATTTTAGTACTGGAGAGATTTTCGTTCCCTGTTTTCTTCGCTAACATTCCATCACTACGAATATGCATCAGTTATCAAAACGCAAGTATTGAAAATGTTAGAATTTTAAGTTCAAGCATCTGACTTAAGAAGAAAAAGTGAATGTTAGTTAGATTATCGAGAGTTTTCGTGAGGACTCAAATTAGGTGGCTGTTAATATTTTATTTTTTTTTAACAATCTTATTAGAGCACTATTAGCCATTTGATCAGTTTTCACTTTTGATGGATGAGGGATCGTGCACATCGGGGGAAGGGGAGTAAAACCTTGGAATTTACCAAGAAAGGTCTGAAATGTTATGGGAACATGCCAGTAATTTTTCTCTTTCGACTATAAACCATGGTGCAGGCCTATAAAGCCGTAAATAGGAAATTTCCACTTAAACGCCTGGCAAAAAACTGGCCCGCAGGACATCTGCGTATCGAGGGCGAGCTGTGCGACACGGCGCTAGTTTGTGTGGGGAAAAACACCGTCGGCACTGTTAATGGCACGAAGTATTACGAAATATGTAATACCATATATATTAAAGATACTTCCATGGCAAATAAAGTTTACCTTTATCTTAAATATGCTGGAATGGTCTTGTGAAATTCTGAACGAATTTTTATGAGGTATAGACTTAAAAGAAATAGACAAACGAAAAGCTCTTTAAAGGACTCAGTTTGTTTGAAACTTTTCTTGGCTGCCTCTGTGGTTGATGTTCATCGCTCTGGTTTTCTCAACCAAGATGTCCCGGGCTCGATTCCCGGCCGGGGCGGGGAAATTTTTCTTTAGTTACAATCTTTCTCTACCCTCCGCAGTATTTGGAAGTTTGCATGCGGATGAAATATGAGTGTATTTTAAGTCAGCGTTGATTAAAATCCAACGTTAAAAAAACCTACAGTCGAGATGTTTCTCAAGTCAAAGTCTGTGGCCTCAACCATTTCCAAGATATCCATTATTATTGCTGTGAATGTATGAATTCTTGATTATGTTTTAAAAGGCTGTCACTGTTCTGTTGTTTTTAATAATGTCATGTAAAGAGTAAGGAATTGAAATGCTAGCACATAGCGACTAGCTTAACATCTGACTATCGATTCGGGTTCGTCTATCCTATCGCCTTTGTACATTCGGTCAAACTAAAAGTGGCCGGACTTTTGAGCAGTTAAATGTTTTCAAAGTACCTTCGAGTGAACGTGCGGTTAACAACCGCCAACTTCTGTGTGCTGCTTTGACTATAATACGAGTAACTGATTTGGGCTACCTTCACATCTTGCTTGGCGTGGAGCAGTGGCTAAGCTATTTAACTTCTACGCAGCAACTAGAGTTCGATTCTACGTAGTGGATTGATATCTTTTATCTTTTTACCTTGTCTAGACCTCGTGGGTAGCAGTTGCGAGAAGAATAGTCAACTCCATGGTAACAGACTCAGGAAAGTTATAAATGTAGAAGTTACTGGAGTGGTTAATGAGAATGTGGCATTTTTGTTTCGTTTTATTACTTTCTATATTACGTATAGTAAGTAGATGAAGTATTGCATTCCAACCAAAACTTATGTAAGAAATTTAACGGAAAAACATATTTTGAGTGAATCCCTCCCAAAAAACTTTTAGAAAAAGTCCATATGTGAGTCTCTGAACTAAACTAAAAAACGAAAAGTCGTATAAACACCGAACTTGGTATTTAGGTTCAGTATCTTTCAGAGATGCGACACAAAGGTTTTCAATAAAATCCCCCACCCCAGATTACCCTTTACATGGAACATTTTTCGAAAATGACAAATGACAAAATTTTACTACACAAAAATGTAGATCGCGGTGAAATAAACAATTTGTCCTATACATTTTTTTGTTGAGTGAACCATTTTCGAGATATTGCTTGTTATTCCCTTAAATGTTCTAATAGTTACACTTTTTCTCAAATGGGAATTCGTTATATTCATTTTTTTGTCCTGGTAATGCAAAGAGAATGGAATACTCCACATAGCAACCAGCTCTTAAAATATTTGGCTATCGCTTAAAGCCTAGCAATTCCCCTTGCATCTACAAGAAAATTAGCAATAAGATTAACATCTGGATTAACATGAAGCATGTGGAGAATAAGCGTTTGTAAAAATAGCTTGTACAAGAGTAGAGAAAGTCATGTGAGTGTAACACATTAGATTTTTTTACAATTCTCGCGTTAGGATGTTTGAGAATGTAGCTAAAATGGCTTAGTATTGTGTGGGAAGTGTAATATCGCAGTTGCCCTAGCTGTATGCGTGTATCGGGGGGAAGCCCCACAAAGTTCGAGCGGTAGCTGGCTTCTTAAGGAAAGGAAATATGCAGAATTGATGGCACAGTGCGTGAGCTGCACCCATTGTCGTTAAAATGTTGCACGAGATTTGCTGGAAACAATAAAAGCTGAACATTCCAGGCGTCGTTCCAGGAACACGTGCTTAACCGTGCCTCATGCAAAATGGAAACGTTTTCCTTTAAGGCTGCGTGACATCGTGGACGTGGGTGACTTCAGAAGACGTGCAGAAATGTTGACGTCGACCTCGTAGTATACTGATTAGGTTGCCGAACACCTACGGTACACTGTGAAGGATCTTAAAAGTTATACAGGGAATGATTGAATTGAGGAAGCGAAAGTGAGTAAAGATCAATAGAGACAGGAGACAAAAAGAGATCTGTATTTTTCCTCCACACATGGGACATTTTTACTTTCTCTACTACGTATAGTAAGTAGGGGAAGTATTGTATTCCAACCAAAAATTCGATACCAAGATTTCACCGGAAATACATGTTTTGAGGCCCCCTGAGTCCAAAAAAAAGTATTTTTGGTAACATGTCCATGTGTGTGTGTGTGGTATTTAGATTCAGTATCTTCCAGAGATGTGACACGAAGGTTTTCAAGAAAATCCCCCCACCCCAGATTACCCTTTACATGGAACATTTTTCGAAAATTTTAATTTTCTATAAAATGGCCCTAACGATTTTGATTACGATATCATATGTTGAAGATATTTTCATGAAAAATAAAATATATATCTCGAACTTTCTGGGAATGTCTCCAAAAGTATTCTTCATTGTGAACGACTTTTGCATAACTGGTAAACCATAACAGATAGACAAAATTTTACTACACAAAAAATGTAGATCGCGTTAAAATACACAATTTATGTCATATACATTTTTGTTGTCGCGTGAACCATTTTCGAGATATTGCTGTTATTCCCTTAAATTTTCCAATGCTTTTTCTCAAATGAGAATTCGTTATTCATTTTTTTTGTCTTGGACATACAGAGAGAATGGAATGCGCCACACAGCAACCAGCTCTTAAAAGATTTGACTGTCGCTTAAAACCTACCATATTCCCCTTGCATCTACAAGAAAATTAGCAATAAGATTAACGTCTCGATTAACATGAAGCATATGGAGAATAAGCGTTTGTAAAAATAGTTTGTACTAGAGTAGAGAAAGTCATATAAGTAACACATCAGAATTTTCTAAATCGTTATCATGTATTAAGTCTTTAACTCCAGCTCTGGCCCAAGCAAAGCCTTCATGATCTGCCTGTAACGGCACCCTTGGTAGGCCCCACTACGTTTATGATGGATGCTGTGTTACATACCTGTAGGACGTCTTGATGCCCATACTCTGGTGATGTATCTCGAGGTTCTCGTCGACTGGAATCTGATGATCGTATATCTGTATTCGAGCATGTGTGTTAGTATGTTATTAATATTTTATAATTGAGCCACAGCTGTTGTATTTGCATCGGAGAGCGCTTGTGTCTTGTCAGGGTTGGGTGTGGAGAGTGTTAAAATATATTTGCGCACACGTATTGTTTAATTATATCGCTTTTATTTTAGATAAACCACATGTAAATATTCACAATTCACTGTCACCTTTGTTGTATTAACATATTTATAACTGTTCGACTTTAAATACGTAGTTTTAGCGTCTGTTCAGAGACGAGTTTATACACTGCCTTCCTACTCGACTGACAAGCTTCTGTTAGCGTTCCTTCTAACCGTTCTTCCTAACGTACGTATTTTGTCCAATAGCATCCAATAACAGTTTGTTATATAAGTTTACAGGCATTCATCGTCTTAATTATGAATCCAAAGTTCGTTACATGCTTAAGGAGATACTACTGCATTTCTTGCAAGGTTATATAGCTAACAATGACATTCCCCCCCCGTATGTTATATTTTATATGTTTTAACGTTATATACTTGTTCTCTGCCATGTGTATATTATGAATATATGTGTTTTAACATCCTCTTAATTATTATACGTAGAATATTAGTAAAGAAAATATATAGCACGTAAAATTTAGAACAAAAAATACTAAAGAAAATTTTTTAATGTGTTGATGCTGAGAAGCTGTGGATTAGATATCTTATTACATTAAAGATGTATTGTATTAGTTTGTCCGTGGCTAGTACTGTGTGTTGCTTCATACTTTTCCTTGCTCTATGCTGTTTTTATTTCCCTATAGAGTCTTAAGGGTTCTTTCCTCTCATATTACCGAATATCTCTTTCATTAGTATATTCCAGTCTTAATTTTACTTCTTTCCACAAACCTAATTTGATATTCCCTATTAATCCACGTGTCTTCCACACCTATCCGTTGCAGCACTTCCTGTACTTTGCCTGACTCAGCAAAAGGTTCTAAGAAACAAAACAGCTGGTGGAAAGAAACAGAAAAAATAATTGAGTTAGTTGGAATGGGGGATATATGGGGGTTGGAGGAAAGAAATACAAACGGCTTTTGGAAAGTAGTAAGAACCAGAGTGGAAGATAGAGAACTACAAGAGATATGGAAAAGCGTTGAAGATAAAAAAATAATCAAGCTTTTATAAATGGATAAAGTAGGAGTGGGGAAGAGAAAGATACATTGGTTACTGTAACAGACAAGAAAGGGAAGGTTTAGCATGGATGAGAACGGGATCAGTGTATTTAAGAGGGATGAGAGGCAGCGGAAGAGGGATATGTGAGCTGTGTGGAGGAAGAGAAAGTACAGAACACTGACAGAATGTAAAGAAATAAGAAGTTGAAGGGAAAGAGTGTGGGAAAAGAAATGGGGGGAAACATGGATAGAAAAACAGTAGCTATAAAGATGTTGGCAGGCAAAGAAGAAAATAAAATAAAGTGCATTGGAAAATTTTTAAGGAAGTTAGAGCCAAGAATCTGAGTGGCTTAATAAGAAAACAAGCACCAGACAAATTCTATATAAGATATAGGGGTACAGTGATAAACGAATACACATTGTATATATTGTAAATAAAATTGTACAATAAATTCATTCATCCTGTACTTCGAGAAACCATTTTCACTTATATTATTTCTCTCGGAAGCGAAAACTTCAATAATTTCGTTCTCTTTCATTGTGCTAATTGTGTGTGGGCATTTCATAAATTTTTATCTAGTTATTTATATTATGTCGCCTTACCTACATGGTCATATCGCGACGGATCTGTTAGGAGATACCTAAATAACATAGGCTTCTGACACTTCTTAGAGGGGTATGTTTCCATGGCAACGTCCCCTCCGCTCTTGCTCTAGCCATTTAGTGTCACCACCCTCCTTTCCCGTCGCCTACAAGCCGAACTTTGAGGGGTAACAGGTTGCTATGTTGGCGTGGTTTAATACTGCTCACTAGCGTTACGTCCCAGCGAGCTGTTTGCTTTTCCGTGCGCTGCCAAACAGCTGAAACGTGCTGTAATACAACGTGGCAGCTGTGGATAGATGTAGAGCATTCGCTTTGAAGTAGAATATTTGTTGGTAGTTGGAAAATGCTTCATGTTTATCTGCCCCACATATGGGATCCAATTTGTCGCAGTAATTTCGTGTTATCTATTTGCTGAGCGCCTGTTATTGTTTTACTATTTTGAATGTTGGGTTCTTTGTCTTCCGGCTAGCTATTATTACTACTCAGTCGAGCATATCTCTCGAACAGGGTGTGTAAACGGAAAGGATTTGTTACTGAAAGATAACACTTATAAAAGAATTTGTTTTTACACTTTTATTACCGTCACAATTAATTAATTTCACCTATTGACTCTTGATACACGCCAGACTGAAACTGTTATATTTTTTAATATCACTATAATCACTTATTTACTGCACATTATTAATTCGCATATTTCACATTTATAACTAGCTTTACAACGCGAGAGATTCTGTTAAACTGTGCGACGAATAACCTTTGTATGATTCTGTTGGACTGAACGACGTATTACCCGCGAATCCTTCTGTTGGACTGAGCGAAGTTTGCCTTGTGAATTATTCTGTCAAACTGCGCGTTACCCGTCTCTGGCACGGAATTTATACTCCCTCACCCCAATATACCTAAAGATTATAACGGAGCTGCTATTGGTTAATAAAACGCGCCAACATTAGCGTCTATTTTTATATCCAATCAAAATTGCGAACACATATGCTCTTGGGAAAATATTCCCTCCATTTCTACAGAAAAGCGCGCTACTCTGACGTCATTTGCTTGCCTCTTCTAATTAATAAACAACTCAACCCCTCGCTCATTGTTGCCCGCTCTTATTGTCAGTTTCAGTGAGGCCGTGTAAACTTATTTCCTAACAATGCTTATAATTAACAAACATCTCAAATCATTGTCATACAATAATGTTAAGTTACACTACAATCACTGTGGCATTCACAGTGTTGTAATATAAAATACTGCCTCAGCTTTTACTGTCTATTTTTCATTTTTACTATTGTTTTAGACTTAAGGTGGTACTTAGAGTCCTGGTATTAAAATTACAATCCGGTATTTAGCTTAGTTACTGAGGGAAACCACGAAAAGAAAGATCAGATGGTTGTCTCACGAACCTACCAAATGAACCGTCCCCTCGGTCCATAATTTGTGTGATACTAGCCAAGTGGTATACCTACTTTATCTCCATACGTTCACCAGTTCTCTTGCAAGTTTCCACGCACACAAACGGGCAGACACTGACAGAAGGATGTCTGCAGAAGCGAGTGCATATAAAAAACGCAAATTCATTCATTAACATCGCTGAAGGACAGTGTTTATATCCAGATCACGTACATTTCATAGCATTTAAAAAGCATGCTGGTGGCGTAACAAATGACGTAACTGAAGCATAGGAAGCGATGGTCGCCCTTCGTGCTGTTGCGTGCCGCACGTCATTAGCGAGCAGTCCCCATTTGTAGACTGTTAACTTCCTCACGCGCTACAAACACCTTCACAAACATCTTTTGTGTCGCCCTCGCTCGCTTGATATACCTATTCTCTACGTACTACAAGACGAGCGGAACGGTAACGCTTTCGGGCTATGTAGCTGTGAAAAATCCAAAGCGTAAAAGTTGTACTGAAATTTTTGCCAGCCACTACACACCAATGTCTGTCTGTCTTTCTTCCTTTTTATCTGTCTTTCTATCTTCCTTTTTATCTGTCTTTCTATCTTCCATTTTATCTTTCTATCTTCCATTTTATCTTTCTATCTTCCATTTTATCTTTCTATCTTCCATTTTATCTTTCTATCTTCCATTTTATCTTTCTATCTTCCATTTTATCTTTCTATCTTCCATTTTATCTTTCTATCTTCCATTTTATCTTTCTGTCTTCCATGTTATCTTTCCGTCTTCCTGTCTATCTTTCCGTCTTCCTGTCTATCTTTCCATCTTCCTGTCTATCTTTCCATCTTCCTGTCTATCCTTCCATCTTCCTGTCTATCCTTCCATCTTCCTGTCTATGCTTCCATCTTCCTGTCTATGCTTCCATCTTCCTGTCTATGCTTCCATCTTCCTGTCTATGCTTCCATCTTCCTGTCTATGCTTCCATCTTCCTTTCTTTCTTTTCTTCCTTTTCTTCGTTTCTTTTTCTTTTCTTCCTTTTCTTCGTTTCTTTCTTACATATTTCAAAACATTAGCTTCCTGATTACTTATTTTGTATTGTGTAAAACCATGGCTCTAATCAAAATGCTCTTAACGATGAATTTTTAAAAATATTCACACAAAAAATTCAGCTTTCACAATTAAGTTTAGGAAAAGATTTATTATATTCGATTTTCTGTATTAACTTCTAATTATGGGAGAAACATTTTTACTTTGTTTTTTAAATTTCAGTGCTTTTTTCATAATATCGAAGCATTTTAAAAAAATGATGCGATGCATTTACACGAGTTTCTCTACCCTCTGTTTATAAGTGGGTATACAAACTATTCTTACTAAAGCTTACTTTTCTGTCTACTATGCTTTACTCCAAATAAAACTTTGCAGAAATAGTTAGATTATACATTTCGTTATACATACAAAGGGAACGGCGATAGTCAAATGTTTAAAAGCTGGACGCTATATGCTGGCCTTAAAATTCTGTACTGTTTCCATACAACCGCGAGAAACAATTGAAAATCGACAGAACCTTAAAGGAATGGCTAAGTATTGAACAATTCGAACCATTAATAACTGATATCTCGGAAATGGCTGATGAACAAATACATCAAATTTGGTATTTATCCGACTTTTTCTTTTGAGTTGTGTTTATTCAAGGAATTCAAAACGTATTTCCGGTGAAATCACGGTATCGTATGTTTGTGTTGAATGCAATACTTTCTCTACCTACTATATACGTGATAGAGAATGTAAAACGTATGTAGCAATTTTTTTAATGTATATTCTTCTGAGATCTAGTGCAAATTTTGTTTAAATAAGTAGAGAGCTGCATCGTGTGGGGCATTTTCAGTGTGGAAGATGCTGAAATAAAATTAGCGAGAAAGCAGGCTTTAAAGTAGGCGTGCCTAATAAGGAACTTTCTGAATTTTAAAGCTATCTGCTTGAAAATTGGCCCCTTTAATATTAAGGATTTATGCAGGGTTTTAAAACTCCCTTAGGCATTTACATTTGTCGGAGAAGTATGATTGTAAAAATTTCGGATATTTTACTTTAGTGAACATAAATATACAAGTATTTTATTGAAGTTGATGGTATTAGTTTTAGAGAAATAAATTTTTGTTAAGAAGTTGTAAGTGTTTTTTTTTATGAGCTAATGAATAAATCAATCATATAATGTATGCTTGAATATTTAGATAACACATTTTAGATTATGTATGCAAATTTTCATACAAATTAGTGCAAAATTGAAATGCAAGGAATACGTTCCATGTTCAAAAATGTAAAACAAAGAAAAAAATTCATACAGAAAGTGGAAGTGGGCGGGACCAGTGGGGTTTAAAGAGAGCGCAGGACGATTTAAACATCTCGCTTGATTTTTAAAAATGGCGGGTCGTGAAAAACGTTTGGCCAAAATGTTCCACGAGTGACACTAGAGATATTATTAAAAATAGAAAATGTCATTATCGCCTGTAACCTCGGTCCCAGTGTCTCTTAATAAGCATGTGAGATTTGAACCTTCACTGTATTGGTAATTTAAATGCGGCAAATGCAAAAAAAAGGAGAATGTCTTTTTAACGTTTAGAATTCATCTCGGTTTACGAGTATTATAAGAAATTTTATTTTTTCAATTTTGTCACCATTCCTTGGCCAAATTTTACAGATCCCTCTTCTTAAAGAGAGAAAATTAATAAAGTTCGGAAAGAAAACAGTTACGTTACGTCAACAATAGTATATTGAGATATTAGTGTGGGAAGTGCATTATCATAAAATCGACGAATAGTTTGAAAAGACGAGACCAAGTCGAGTGTTTATTTCAGATTCTGTTACGCATTTAACCCGCATGTATTGCACACTATACTTTTACGTTTGTATGTTTTATTATTTCGAATTAATTAAAAGAAAACAATGGACTTGCACATCAACTCGGATTTCCGGCAACGCAATGCTGCCAATTCAACAGCTATAACTAATAAGACACTATAATTTAAGAGGTGTCAGATCTTCAATTTGAGGCATTATTTTTAACACTATGTATGTAATAGTCATTGTATTAATGTTTATATTATGTACATGTTCAATAATGTATGTGAATGTATTACGTAATTTAACAATGAAGGAGCTGTGAGAATAATAGGTTAAAAGTTGCTTACAATGAGGTAGCCTTGATGCAATAATGAATTAGAAAGTTTAATAATGCCAATAGTCATTCTTGGAAACAATAATGTAATATTTTTAAAAAGAGTTTATAAATAACCAATCAACAACCAGTAAAAAGTTTTAAGTTAAATAAAAGTATTCTATTGGAGTAGCATTAGCCGATCAGAAACTGAAATGCAGCAAAATTTACAAATTCAGAGTTAGTTGCTAGCAGACAGCGTTGCTAACCGGACCCGAGACGCGTCCTCGAGAAGTTTAATACGTATTCAGTGTGAGACAAAAATAGTTTACGTGTTAAAAAGTGCAAGTAATTAATAAATAATCTCACAGCTCTCTATATCAGTCAAGTGTTATTTAAGTCGTGTCAAGAATTAATAAAAGGAGTGAAGTAAAAATTAAACCTGTGGAAGTCCACATTCTTAGCCGCACCACTCTCTGCAAAGAAATTCATGTCTCTAACAATAATACTGACCCAAACATAAATATATAATATTTAAAGAAACGGTCAAATTACAAAGTTAATATTTTTAAACTTGGGGCGAAGGCTACCGGAAACATTTTACCATACATGAGGTTGCAACTACTTCAAGTTCGGCTCCCCAGCAGTCGAAACACAATATAACTTTCCTCCTAAAATACAACTCCTTCCTTAACTTGAGGAGCTGGTTGAGACATTTCGATAAAGTATGAGTGAATCAGGACCGTGATTGCTTGAAAAACAAACGTGATTGATCATTGTCTCTCATTGGAGCCTATCAACCAGTAATATTTATAATGGGCACAAATAGTTTAGAAAATCGAGCTTTTTGATAATCAGACAAAACTTTTATAATTGTGAAAAGAAGTTTTGAGGTATGTGGAGGAATAAACATATACGGAAGTGCGTGAACTGAATTTGTTGTTGCTTTATAGTAGACCGAGCGGTCTGTGGCAGTATTTGGGAGGTCCCGGGTTCAAATCCTCGGGGTGACCAATCTGACCGAAGGATTTTTCACAGTTCTTAGATTGCTAGGCTACTAAATGCTGGTTCGATAACTTGATTCGCGAATTTTCTTATTATCCCTTTTACCACTTAGTCATTGGGCTGTCCTTGCTCCTCGACAGGCTAATGGCCCAAGGCTTTGGTTTGTAAGTCCTAAAATGCGGTTAAACGTAAAGGTACTATCACGGAGGGGGCCGTGAGCACCGCACGTAAGTCAGTCGGCCCATTGTGCTTCCAACGTGAAGGGGAGAGGCCCGAAGGGCGCAAGCATGGACGGGTCCCTAACGTCTCCAGATAGAACGTGACCGACGCCGCACTGTCCCTGCTCACAAGCCACCAACCTCCAGGATCCCCGGAGCGGATCCCCACGCTGAGGAGAGACCTAGCAGAGCGCAAGTCACCGTTCAGCCGCAACCTGCCGAACACCGTCGCCTGATCCTACAGCCCTGAAACAGATGACAAAGAAGATAATGGGTTGGAGAGTCGTGATAGAAGATGAATCGCCCCAGCATTCTCCTGGCGATCCGGGGAAATCACGAAAAACCCTTGGGCGAGAGTGGGCGGTCGCCGGAGATCGATCCCGGGACCTCCCGAATGCGGGCCAAAGGCGAAACCGCCTGAGCCATTCCGCTCAGTAATGGGGAGAATAATCCGTTAAAGAAAGAAGCAGCAGTAGGAAGTAATGGTGGTCATACCAATCAAGTTGTGAAATTGTTACGGACTTGTTTCCTTTTGCAAAACCATAAATAGTTGAATATACTCTCACCCTTATATTCTCCAGAACGACCTACTAGAAAAGTGTATCCTCACTTGAGGTGAGACCTCTGGACATCTAGAAGATGTTAAAACGCACACCTGAAATGATTGTGTTCAAGCATTTTAGGAGAGCAATGTGTCACGTTAAATACCATGAAGAAAAAAATAAAAAAACTAGTTTCGTAATGATAAATTAATATTTCTTCACCATTTTAATATACAGATGTTATTCAAAACGAAGGAACATACTTTACATATTTATTTCTAATGAACGACAATAGATGGCGACACATGCGATACATCACTGAATAAAGAAAACTTCACAATTTTATTTTGTGTGTACAAAATGAGCTCCATTTGTTATGCTCTTCCGTTTGCATACGCAACCATCTTCTACGAATTTATTGTATCAATTGTAAATTTTTTATGATGAGGCGGCTCGTTGTTGAACTTACAACGAAATTCACGCTGCAATGAAACAATGGATGATTCACTCTTTGCATAATGCAGCACACAACTTGGCGTCGCCATTTTCTCGTAAACAAACAGCGCCGCTGTAGGCACTGAATGGAACTAATAGGCGGGGCTTAAAACTTTGAACTTGCCTCTATTCAATGACGTGTCTTATGTGTCAATATCTACTGTCATTCATTAAGAATGAATATTTAAAATCTGTTGATTCTTTTTGAATAACCCTGCACTGTGTGTACGGGTTTGATTGACCGAGCGAGTGGTTACAGGGTAACGTGTTAGGCTCGTATTCGGGAGGTCCCGGGTTCAATTACAGTTTGCCACTCTGACCTTGTTATTTATCGGTTTTCCCTGGTTGGTAGGCTTTTTTTTTAAAGGGGCGGCCCCACACCCGCCGGCCCCCGGTGACGATCATCCTCAGAGGCTGCATCGTCTCCCCGTGCTGTTAGTTCTAACATGCAACTAGGGGGGGGGTGCTTTGTTAGTAGCGACGTGCTAGTGCGTGGAGAAAGATGTGAGTTAAACATGGTCGGGTTCCGCGGAAGCACCCCGGTTAGTAAGTTAAACTACTCATGCGAGCATGCAGAACATGCAAGCGTGCCTGGTTGGGTTTACCGGCGCCAGCCATGGCAAGCCCTGGCTGGCGCTCGGGGATTAGTATGGGTTAGGTTGGGTGGGAGTGACAGGGATGCGTTAAGAGCTACGGCTTAAATATTAAATGGTATGGCGCGGGTGTTAACATCATGCAAGTGATCGTAATGAAAGATGTGGCGGGATTTTACCTTTGGTTGCCGAGCTGCTGCTGAAGTGTTCCTGTGATGGTGGGTGGCCTATAGACGGTTCCTTTACGAGTTGGCGCATTGGCATCAATTACAGTTTGCCACTCTGACCTTGTTATTTATCGGTTTTCCCTGGTTGGTAGGCGAATGCTGGTGCGTATTATATATGGGTCATTTAATAAATAGTGGCAACAATGTTTGTATGCGGCGCTATGAGCGGTAAATTATGCAAGCTGTTGACAATTGAGGCAATATTTTATATCACAACACTGTGAATGCCAGAGTGATAGTGTGAATTAATACTATTGTATGTACAGGATTTTAGATGTTTGTTAGCCATAAGTATTGTTAGGAAATAAGTTTACACGGCCTCACTGAAACTGGCAGTAGAAGTGGGTAACAAGGGGGTGAGTTGCTTATCACTAAGAAGAGATAAACAAATGATGACAGGGTAGCGTGCCTTTTTTTTATAAATGTAGGGAATAGCTTCCCTAGAGTCTATATGTTAGTAGCAGTGATTGGCTGACAAAATAGACGCTAAAGTGGGCGCGATTTGGTAACCAATAGCAGCTCTATTATAATGTTTAGGCAATTCGGGGTGAAGGAGTATATATTCTCGAGCCATAAGCAAGTGTCGCACAGTTCGGAAGAATCATTCACGAGGTGCACGTCACGTAGTCCTGAAGAATCTCTCGCGAGGTACACGTCGCAAAGTTAGTTACAAAATGTGAAGTACGCGAAGTAATTGGTGCGCGGCAACTAAAACGACTGTAGTTACATTCAGAAATATAACACTTTCAGTCAGGCGTGTATAAAGATTAAATATGTGAATTATTAATTAAGTGTGATGGCAATAAAAGTGTAGAAACAAATTATTTTATCAGTGTTATCTTTTAGTAACAACTCCTTTCCGTTTGCACGGCCTGCTTAGAGACATTTGCTCGACTGAGTTGTAATAGCTAGCCGGAGGACAAAGAACCCAAATTTAAAATAATAAACAATAACAAGCGCCCAGTAAATAAGATAACTCTAGCCAGATTACTACGACACAATGAGAAAGTAGAGTATCTGATGTGTCATTTTTGAGTAATTTTATTTAAAAGATATTTGCAATGAGTTTAACTTGTGGACTGTTACCTGTAGTGCTATAAAATGTTTAGTAAATACAAACAAGGATGCTTCATTAAAATTCAGATTACAAGAGGCTAGAAAGCTCGATAATGCCATACAGCGTTACTGGCAGCTTGTAGTAGACAGATTTACCTAGGTGGGCGCATGTATTTGACAGCGGTAGGGAAGATGTTTATAAAAAATGAGGAGCTGGCAGACTGTATCAGGTAAGTGCTGGTAGCACTGCTGGAAGAAAACCTTGTTGAACTGGTACTAAACTAGCAAGGGAAGTTGGAATTGCTCCTGGTACGATTCTTCACATACTTAAGAAGTTAAAGATGAAGAAAATCTGTGCTCGATGGGTTCCACACAATACTGAAGAGTAAAACATGTGGCAGAGAATGGAAACATCGAGATAGCACTTAGAACGCTATGAACGTGAAGGGGAGTGTTTCTTTCGACGTATCATAACTTTAGATGAAACCTGGGTTCAATGTACCAACCAAAATTGAATAAACAATCAAATGAGTGGCGGCACAATGATTCTCCACGGCCAGAAAGGTATCGACAAGAACTGGATCCACTTAGTTGCTTATGATTTTGACGGTGTCCTTTCACTCATTCAGTTCCTGCGGGACATCGTGTGAATGGCATATTACAGTTACTTTCTGGAACATCATTTACGACCAGCTGTGTGTTTTAAACGTCCAAATCTCCTGAATTCTCGTACTATTGTGTTACATGATTGTGTTCGCTCTTGCATAGCTGCTCCTGTGGTTCATTTATTTCACATATAGAACTGGGGAAATACTGGAGCATCCTCCATACTCCCCAGATATGAGCCTATATGATTTTGACCTTTTCGTTTTAGAACCAGACAGGCAATTATAGCAGCAGTAGAGTGGTCTGTTAGAAGATCAGTCAGTACAAGACGCTGTGGATGGCTTCCGTCACCTCCCTGAAATGCCGATTGGAGGAGATTACAATGTGACTGTTCAAAAAATGTTTTCTTTCTTGTTAATTCAAATGGTGCCACCAATTATTGAATGACCCATGTATAGTGCCGCGAATTTTCCTGGTCGCACTCTGTGCCCTTCGCCTCAACCGTTCTTGCTGGAGGTTTCCAGAAACACAAGACGCGACTGTGCGCTCAAGTGTCGAAGTCCTCCGTTTCTTGATAACCATAACCATGGGTTTCTATGTGTTTTTGTATCAGTATCGTAAATGTTATGTAACTTATGAAGTTAACTGTCAAAAACAACTCATATTGCGGATTTTAGAGTCTTAGAACTGAAGAAGAGTATAAGAATGTGTAAATGGAATTATAAAGCTATTTAAACTACGTCTATGAATACATTGCTATACAAGATGAATGCCTAAAAACGTTTATTTGCTGATGATCTAGCATTAAATATATGTTGTAGTAACAAGATACTCTCACAAGTAAACTTAACTTCAAGAGTAAATCACAGATTAATACTTAATCAAGATAAGACTGTGGATCTCAGTTCTGCTGACTCTAATCTTCCAACAGTCAAATTCTTAGGCATTTATCTTGAACCTAAATTAGGATGGAAACACCACATAGACTACATCTCAGGAGAACTGAGTAAAGGACTTCATGCGACGTGTACTGAGCCAACAATAAAAAATCTTATGTGTTACTCACATGACTTTCTCTACTCTGTCTTTAGTATAAGTAGTACGCTTTATTTCCAATCAAAAAACCTAAACAATTAGAATAAATGATTAAAAATTTAAGTCTTATACTTAGTTATTATAATTGTTTCTTTTATTAGATTTGTTTATTATTTTTTCTATTTTAAGATTTATATTTAGTATATATTGTATTATAAATGATTTAATTTACTTTACAGGCTATTCCAAAAATTCAAGATACACGTTTTATTTATCACGTACATATTTTAAAAATATGACATTTTCGTCAAGTCAGTTTAGAAAAAATAAAAAGTAACGAAATTTTTCCAAGTAAAGGAGAGTTTGGGATGGGGGGATTCTGTTCAAAATCTTCGTGTTGCAGTTGTGCTTTTCACATACACACACAGACCTTTATAAATCACGTATTTCTGATAAACCCCCGGCGCCAAATTTTTGGCTGGAATGCAATACCTTCTCTACTTACTAGGATGGAGGGGAAAGCAAAATATTTACGAGGCATCATATAGTCACCGCCATTATTCAGGCACCTTTCGTAACGGGAAACAAGTTTTGTATGGAATTACTTGGCCTAATGGTGGTTGAAACTATGAAGTCCGGGACTTAAAGTACTTACAACATTGTAAGTCGCCATTGGGTTATGTCATCTCAATACAATTTGAGATCTCCTTGTGGTTTACCGGGAAAAATGCGAATCAGTTAGAGAATTTAGTGTTGTGCCGGCATGTTGCCATGGTAGCTCAGTGGTTAGAGCAACCGGACGGAGACCGGGAGATCCATGGTTCAAATGGCATTGCATTTTTCAGTCGTCTGATTCTACCTTTCCAAGTTTTCGTATGCCTTCGTCAAAGAATGAGGCAAGCAAGTCTGTACTTCTTGTTTAACAACAGTCCGGATTTGGCACCAAGCGATTTTCATCTGTTTCTTCAATTGAAGAAATTCCTTGTTGGAAAACTTTTCGACGATGTTGAGAAATGTAAGAGTAATGAATGAAGTAAAGTATTTGGAAAATAATGTGTTGTTTTTAAAACATTATTAGTAGTTAGATTAGGAATACGCTTCGTGAATTTGCTGACAGCAGAGAGGAAATTTACATACGCATTAAAATGCTGTCCTCACTTATTAGTGACCGGCGCCTCTGCTTGCCGACGTTTGTGGTATACTCGTAGATAGGAAGAAATGATGATACAGAAACAGTAATAATTAAAGACAGCGAAACATAAAAAGAAAAGATGCGCCACACCCTGTCGGCGTTGACGCAAATGGGACATCGTCTTCTGGTTGACGTGAATACATACACCTGTAGTTTTCCGCCCGTTTGAACGAGACATCCGGATGAATGCGTGGATGCCAGTATAGCACACACATCGTTGTGCAAACCGTCGTACTGACGTAGTATACCCCTCCCAACCCCACCAACTCCCGCTCGGCCTTTGTCGCTAGGCAGGCCTCATGTCATTCAGTTCACAACCTGCCTTTGAGGAGTGCAGTTCGCAACAGTGTTATTTCATTGAGTTCCGTGTTGAACTGGTTCGCTTTGGAACGTGGGAATTCTGGTAAGTTTTCCAACCGATAAGCTACGTCACTCTTCCCCACCCCGCCCATGACGTATTTCTCAGTGGCGGCATGTGAGCTGAAAAGTGTCCAATCAGAACGTCAGTGCTCTGGACGGAACATCCGATGTGTTACATTCACATGACTTTCTCTAACTGTCGTTTAATTTTATTTAACTTCTATATGCTTACACAAGCGTTTTACTTGCTCCACCATGTACTTAGTGGGTACCTACAGAAGATACTGCACTCCTACCAAAAATTTGACATCGAGACCTCACAGAAAAGACACGTTTTGAGGCCCCCTCAATAAAAAACGCCTTTAAAAAAGTGTGTGTGTGTTGGTTAAATACCAAAGTTGATATTTTAGTTCAGTATCTTCAGAGGTTACGACACGAGGATTTTGAAGAAAATTTCTCCCACCAAACTATTCTTTACGTGGATTATTTTACTAAATTTTGTTTTTTTTTTCAAAAAATGACTAACCATTTTGATTAAAATACCGTATATTTAAGATATTTACACGACATAAAATGTATATCTTGAAGTTTCTGGGAATAGCCTTCATTCTAACCGTAAGAAATAGACAAAATCTTACTACACAAAAAATGAGCTCGTTAAATCTCACAGTTAATGTTAAGTAAAACTTGTGGTAGCCTTCAGCATTTCTGAAATATTGTTTCCTATTGGTTTGAACTTTCATATACTATACTTATTCTCCCCCCCCCTTCATGGTTATGCAAAGACCATGAAATATAAAAATAGCATTATGGCTTTAGCCTGTTACATATTTATTTTTATATCTACAACGAAATGTGTAAATGTGTGATGAAATTTATTAATATGATGAGGACAGAAGAGTAAGGAGAGAAAGTCATGCGGAATTTTTTTCCTTTCTGCTTCATCTCGATCGAGATAACCTTTGCATAGTACCTTTGTACATTTCGTGGCAGTACAAGAGATGAATGAAGCAATCGAAAATAAGGTATTTAAAAGTGGCTTTAAAATCCCATACCCCATCCATGACATCACGAGAAACAAGTGTTGGACAACTATATTAACGGATATCTCGGAAATGGCTAATGCCACTACCAAATTCCTCCCGAATAAAGTGCAATTTAGAAGCTATTTCAGAAAAATCCAGGAAAATGATGGTATTTTAATTAAAATGTTAGCGCCATTTTGAGAAAATAAAATATTTTAAAATTTTTTCCAAGTAAAGGGTAGTTTTGGGTGCGGAGATTTTCCTCAAAATCTTCGTGTCGTATATTTAGAAGATACTGAACTTAAATACCAAATTTGTTATTTATGCCAGTTTTCATTTTTGAGTTCTGTCGTTCACACATTTTCCTGCCCACTAGACACGTGGTAGAAAAACTAAGCCGAGCATAGGAACAGGTGGATGCACGTGTATTCATCCAATGACATAATTATAAAGTTTTGTGGTACACAATTTAAGCATGTTTTTTAATTAAGCAAATTTGATTTGTCATTAGTACAGGCCACGCTTGAGGCGGTTCATGTGCTGTCTCCATAAATGGCTGCGGGCTTTATAACCTTGAAGGTGATCGCATCCGGAAGCACTGATTGTTATCTCTTAATGGTTCAGGTCGTTTACCCCAATTAGTGATGGAGTACCTTCGCGTGCAATATTGTGTATCAAACGTATTATGTCAAATATTCTACCAATTACCAACAGCACTTGTACAAACGATTCATTTAATTTTGCTTACCCATTGCATTTTCCCAAAAAAATGTGTGTTACACTCACATGACTTTCTCTACTCTTGTACTCGTGTATTTGCAAGGGCAATATAGAAATACAGTAGCCTTTAAGCATAGACATATCTCTTAATAGCTGGGTGCAGCACCATTCCCTTTGCCACAGATTAATACTCTTTACATATCCAAGACAAAAAAAATGAATAGCGAATTCCCATTTGAGAAAATAAGTATTGAAAGATTTAAGAGAATAACAAGCAATATCTCGAAAATGGTTCACTCAACAAAAAAAAATGTATATGACAAATTGTGTATTTTAACGCGATCTACATATTTTGTGTAGTAAAATTTTGTGTATCTCTTATGGTTTACCAGTTACGCAAACGTCGTTCACATAGAAGAATGCTTTTGGAGACATTCCCAGAAAATTGAAGATATACATATGATATTTTAATCAAAATCGTTAGCCATTTTTGAGAAAATGAAAATTTCCGAAAAATGCTCCATGTAAAGGGTAATCTGGGGTGGGGGGATTTTCTTGAAAAACCTTCGTGTCGCATCTCTGCAAGATGCTGAACCTAAATACCAAGTTTGGTGTTTATCCGACTGTTCGTTTCTGAGTTATGCTACGCACACACACGGACATGTTCGGTATCGCATTTTTGGGTGGAATACAATACTTCCCCTACTTACTATACGTAGTAGAGAAAGTAAAAATCCTATATCGAAGATGTCGCTGGAAATACACGTTTTAAGGTCCTCTGATTTTTTTTTTAGAAAAATCTGATAAATGCCAAAACTGGTATTTAAATTCAGGCAGGAATATTTGTAAAAAACATCCTCCCACCCTAAACTACCCTTTACATAGAAAACTTTTCGTTGTTTTTGATTTTCTTAAAAATGCTCTTAAGGATTTTAGTTAAAATACCCTATTATTAAGGTATTTTCACGACAAACGAAATGCATATCTTGAATTTTCTGAGAATAGTTTGTGAAGGAATTTCATATAATCTTAGCCATTTTCGAGATATCCGTTATTAATGGTTCCAATACATCAAGACGTCATTCTTTTCATGTCCTGTCGACTTTGTTTCTTGAGATTGCATGGAAAGAGTATGGCATTTTAAGGCCAGTTTTTAAACGCCGTTCCCTTTTTATCTAAATATAACGGAATGTATAATTTAAGTTTTTCTTCAAAGGTTTATGTTACCATAAAAGCATTTAATGCTCTCCCTAATCTTAAGGGAAGAGTTGACAATATCAATGTCTTTAAAACTGCTGTTAAAGAGTACCTATGACAATTGCCAATTACATTTGATGCCTGTTCTAGAATTAATTGAAGCTATTTAAGTGTATGTATATTAAGAACTGACAGTAAATGCTATACATTACAAATCAAATAGAACGAAATGATGAGACGAACAAAGTTACAAGCTTAGTGAAAGTTAAAATAAGTTTCTTATCTATAAATATAATACATATTAACCTTATAACGGTAGGGAGGTATTTGATTTTGCACAAAATTGCACCTGCTTTGTTTTATTTTGTATATAATATGTCTTTATTTTATTTTAGAAGTTCTGTATTCTATGTAATATTTGTTTATATGTAATTTTTGTACGTTTCCTTGATATGTTTGGTTCACAAGCCTTTATGGCTGGTAGTGAAATCAGAATGCAATCCAATATAATATAATCTAAAATGAAGTAGATAGAAAAATACCTTTTCGTAAAAATAATTGGTACACGTGAGATATTGCAAAAGAAAATGGACATACCGC
Organism: Deroplatys truncata; assembly: GCA_030765065.1. Taxonomy (NCBI): domain Eukaryota; kingdom Metazoa; phylum Arthropoda; class Insecta; order Mantodea; family Mantidae; genus Deroplatys; species Deroplatys truncata. Next base: position 62,948,248 of record CM060989.1, on the reverse strand, counting down.
TCGCGGCTGTATGTCTGTTCGTTGCATAGGCAGATTAAGTAGATTTGATCCCCTCCAGTTGCCCCCTCCCTCCCCGGAAATACTTGATTTATTCTGACGACACATCCGGCGGACAGCGTGAATGAAAGGGTCTGGGTGGGTGACGAGCTGATGAATGAGGAGGCTGCCGGGCATCATGGTAGTGGCATTTATTTTCAATTGCATTGGATTCGTAATGTGGGACTCTGAAAGCTACTGGGACATTTGGAGGATGTAATGCTAATACGCTGGCTTGGAAGTGTCCCATCCTAACAGCACAGTTTATGAGTACGTATGCATTCACACGAGTTTCTCTACGCACTTTCGTTTATTTTTATAAAACTTCTACTTAGGCTTAGTTTAATCTTATCGTGAACAACCGTTGCAGAAATAGTTCTGATACACATCTCGTTGTGGATACAAGGGCAGAGGAAACCGAATAGATAAATCAGATTTTTAAAAGCAGGCCTCTATATGCTGACCTTGATATTCCGTACTATTTCCTTGATTTCGCTTGAAACTCAATAGCGACATCCCTTTAAAACTGATATCTCGGAAATGGCTAATGTCACAGAAAAGTCAATTGAAATATGTGTGTTTTAAAGATATTAACTTTTTGTGTAGCTTTTGTCCCTCTCTTATACAAAATTCCTACGATGAAGAGGACTTCTCTGTAAATATAATATTTTAACCAAAATCGTTAAGAGCCATTTCTTTAGAAAAAAATGTGTTACACCCACATGACTTTCTCCACTCTTGTACAAACTATTTTTACAAACGCTTATTCTCCATCTACCTCATGTTAATGTAGATATCGAGATGTCAATCTTATTGCTAATTTTCTTGTAGGCACAAGGGGAATAATTCAAAAGGTAGTATCAGATTGAATTTTTCAAGTCATCTGATTCTACCTTTCCAACCCTTTCCAACACACGGCTTGTGTGAAAGAAAAATTAATTCCATTAATTGTCCTAATAGTGGTTCCATCTATAAAGCCCGGACTTAGGTACTTGCAATGAATGTAAGTCGCCATTGGGGTATGACATCTCAATACAATTTGAGATCTCCTTGTGGTTTACCGGGAAAAATGCGAATCAGTTGGAGAATTTAATGTCGTGTCGGCATGTTGCCATGGTAGCTCAGTGGTCAGAGCAACCAGACGGAGACCGGGAGATCCGTGGTACAAATCCCGGCTATGGCATTGAATTTTTCAGTTATCTGTTTCTACCTTTCCAACCCTGTCCAACACACGGCTTGTGTGAAAGAACAATTAATTCCAAATAACAAGGAATATCCCGGAAATGGTTCACTCTACAAAAAATGTATATAGCATAAATATGTGTTTTAACGAGATCTACATCTTTGTGTAGTAAAACTTGTTCTATCTCCTTTGGTCTACCAGTTATGCGGATGTCATTCAGAACTGGGGAAATTCCTAGAAAATTCAAGATGAACATTTCGTTTCCCATGAAAATACCTTAAACATGTGATATTTTAATCAAAATCGTTAGCCATTTTGGAGTAAATAAAAAATTTTCGGAAAATATTCCATGTAAAATGTATTCGTGAAAATCGTGGTGCAACCTTGGAAATTACTATACTCAAGTACCAAGTTTGGTGTTTATACGACTTTTCGTTTTTGAGTAATGCTGTTCACAGACACACGGAGATGTTTTCAAAAATGCTTTATTTGCAATCAGGGCACCTCAACACACGTATTTCCGGTGAAATCTTGGTATCGAATTTTTGGGTGGAATGCGATACCTTCTCCACCTCCTACGTACGAGGTAGGGAAAGTAAAAAATCTCGTGTGTTACACTCACGTGACTTTCTCTACTCTTGTACAAACTATTTTTACAAAAGCTTGTTCTCCATATGCTTCATGTTAATCGAGATATCGAGATGTCAATATTATTGCTAATTTTCTTGTAGATGCAAGGGGAATTGGTAGGCTTTAAGCGATAGTCAAATATTTTAAGAGCTGGTTGCTATGTGGAGTATTCCATTCGTTTGCATTACCAGGTCAAAAAAACAAAATGAATAACGAATTTGAGAAAAAGTATAAGTATTGGAAAATTTAAGGGAATAACAAGCAATATCTCGAAAATTGTTCACTCAACACAAAAAAGGTATATGACATAAATTGTGTATTTTAACGCGATCTACATTTTTTGTACAGTAAAATTTTGTCTATCTCTTATGGTTTACCAGTTATGCAATAGTCGTTCACACTGAAGGATACTTTTGGAGACATTCCCAGAAAATTCGAGATAGACATTTCATTTGTCATAAAAATATCTTAAACATATGACGTTTTAATCAAAATCGTTAGCCATTTTTGAGAAAATTATAATTTTCGAAAAATGTTCCATGTAAAGGGTAATCTGGGGTGGGGGATTTTCTTGAAAACCTTCGTGTCGCATCTCTGGAAGATACTGAACCTAAACACCAAGTTTGGTGTTTGTCCGACTGTTCGTTTCTGAGCTATGCTGTTCACAGACACACACGGACATGTTTCCAAAAATGATTTTTTTGTATTCAGGGGGTCTCGAAACATATATTTCCGGTGAAATCTCGGTATCTAATTTTTGGGTGGAATACAATACTTCCGCTACTTACTATACGTAGTAGAGAAAGTAAAAAATAAACGCTGGAAATTACCGTATTCTCCCGGTCGTATGACCCTAGGGTCATCGTAGGTCGCCATTGGGGTATGTCATCTCAATAGAATTTGAGATCTCCTTGTGGTTTACCAGGTAAAATGCGGATCAGTTGACATGATAGCTCAGTGCTTAGAGCAACCGGACGGAGACCGGGAGATCCCTGGTTCAAATCCCGGCTATGCATTGAATTTTTCATTCGTCCGATTCTACCTTTCCAACCCTGTCCAACACACGGCTTGTGTGAAAGAACAATTAATACCTCAAATTGTCCAAAGGCATATAGATTGTTTGGGTTATTTTTAAACACCCTGTAGATAGCATAATACGATTTATTTCGTGTATAAGCAGTTAGGTGGAAAGAAATGAGCAGTTAATGGCAAGTCTTTGGATATGAAAGAGGAAAACTATGCAAAATATTTCCATTTTGTTTATAAACTCATCGTTAACAACGAAAGTTTTTATAAAAGCATGCAACGTGTGTAAACAAATACACCAGTAGAAGACGTTCGTTGCTACGTATTGAAAACGTCATTATAGGACCCACTGGAACTGAGGACCCAAACCGCCCACGAGGAAGTGAAACAAGAGCGAATGGTATTTTGAGGCGTCCTTGCTACAGGCGGATATTGCATAATGAGTGTGCCACGTGTCTTGACTACTCTACGGACCTCCAGACCTTTGATCAAGTGCCCTCAAGGCCTTAAACAGACTTCTTTGCTTATGGGGTCACGAACATCGGAATTCCCTGTGACAAAGTTCCGTCTTTCAGTACCTACTCTCTCTGATTTGAGACTGCTTATAGCCTTTTCTGCATATAAAACCTTGTTCTTTATCTCTCAGCTGCATTAGTCACCTCTCATCGACTACTGTCGTGGAATACGATACAAAATAGTTCTATAACATGGTCGTTTAGCTTAATATATTCGAAGATAATTGTCACATTTAAATTTTCGTAACCTAATGGATTACTTAAGAGTTAATGCACCTGAAATACACTTAAATAGTATCAACAAATAGGTAAGAGGATCCTTCGGTTTAAATCTCCCTCTTTAGGTTGACGAAAGCACGTTATCTGTCATGACAAGTGCTGTCAACGCCTGACCTTGCATGCACAAGGCTTGTTTGTAATCACATGCATGACTGGGGCAAAGTTTACAAGAAACCGGTGAGGTCCCTGTTTTTTTAACTTAATTTCTCTACCGCGTACATAGAAGTAGAAAAAGTAATTGCATTCCATCCAGGCATTCATAGGGAATTTTCACCGGAAATACACATTTTGAGGGCCCTTGAATAAGAAAAAAATGTTTTTATTAAAAGGTCCACGTGTGCGTGAGGTTAGAATTGTTCAATACTTGGATATTCTCTTGAATCCTGCCAATATGCAGCTGTTTCTTGCGATTACATGGAAACAGTATGAAATTTTAAGGCAGCATAATCGCGTCCTGTTCTTAAACATCTGACTATCGCTGTTCTCTTTGTATCTATAACGAAATGTGTAATGTAGCTTTTTCTGTAAAGGCTTATTTGGATTAAAATGTATTAGATGGAAAAATTAGCTTTAGTAAGAATAATTTGTGTACCCACTAATAAACTATGTATCACATCGGATTTTTTTAAAATTGAACTGCATCTGCTATTTTGTACTAAGACTTCTGTTCCACTTCACAGAAATAGATCATAACACTTATACATTTTGGTGTATAGTGCTAAACTTTACCCCTCTTTTACGGAAAGTTTTGCTTTGCAAATTGGTACTACTGTTAAGCATGGTCTGCTCAAGTTATATAGTTTCTTTATTTGCAAATATATGCCAATGTGTTTACATAATTTTTACTATGAACAACATTTTCTGATGTAAACGTCAAATTTTCTTAAACTGTTGAAGATAGCTGAATTAAATCTTAGGAGAACGAAAAATCTCTGATTTTATTGCTATTTTAATCTACTTTGGTGTTAATAATATGGATTGGTTATTTCCTTTTAAAAGATTTGATGTGTTACACTCACATGATTTTCTCTACTCTTGTACAAACTATTTTTACAAACGCTTATTCTCCATCTACTTCATGTTAATCGAGATATCGAGTTGTTAATCTTATAGCTGATTTTCTTGTAGATGTAAGGGAATTGGTAGGCTTTAAGCGATAGTCAAATATTTAAAGAACTGGTTGCTATGTGGAGTATTCCATTCTCTTTGCATGCCCAGGACTTAAAAAAATCTGTTATGTTACACTCGCATGACTTTCTCTACTCTTGTACAAACTATTTTTACAAACGCTTATTTTAACGCGATGTACATTTTTTGTGTATTAAAATTTTGTTTATCTCTTACGGTTTACCAGTTATGCAAACGTCGTTCACAATGAGGATTACTTTTGGAGACATTCGAGATATACAATTCATTTGCCATAAAAATGTCTGAAACGTAGGTATTTTATTCAAAATCGTTAGCCATTTCTGAGAAAATTAAAATTTTCGAAAAATGTTCCATGTAAAGGGTAATCTGGGGTGGGGATTTTGTTGAAAGCCTTCGTGTCGCATCTCTGGAAGATACTGAACCTAAATACCAAGTTTGGTGTTTATCCGACTGTTCGTTTCTGAGTTATGCTTTCACAGACACACACACGGACATGTTTCCAAAAACGATTTCTATACATTCTTGTGTGTAGTAAACCTTTGTTTAATTTCCATTTATATCCCGACTTTACAGTGATCTTATCGGCGTCCTTTCTTTAGGAACATGTTATTGCTGTGGGCAGTCTCTAGGTTTTAGTCGTTAAATCGCGCACACTTTCACACTCTTGGGAGGATAGGGAATCGAACCCGGGACCCTTCGCACAGCAGACAGGTGCTCTACCGACTGAGCTACCATGCCAGTCACACCAGAATTGTCTGCAAATGCGCGTTTAGTTTGCACTTACTTGCGATATGGAATTAATGTTATTGTTTCACGTTCTTCTGTGCTTGTATTTAAAGTTGTATAGTGCATACCTTCGGTGTTGTAGCATGTTTCATCGTGTTTCCATACATCTAGCATATAATAGTCGTACTTTTAAATGTTTAATTTTAAAAGTGATATTCCAACGCATTAGCTACAAAATAATGAAAGTCCTTACTATGGACACGCTCTTATGAATGTTCAGGGTAAACTTGAAGGGTGCTCCTTTTAAGTATGCAAGGACATTAAGCTGTAAATTGTGGAGTGTTTTAGAAAGAAATTCCGACATTAAAGTATAGTATAGTCTGTGGATAAATATCTTCAAGGTGAAAACGTAATGCTTCCTGAAAACATTTCCCCAGAGTTAGTAACTGCTTTCAAATGTTTCCCAATAACACCTGTAGAGGTGGAAAAACCTCCTCATACAAACTTTTTTCCCCTATAAGCGTAATAAGCTTACCTGAGCATTTGGAAGTCAACAATTTAATGTAAGGTTACTCATACAGCATATATTACAGCTTTTGACGGCATAAATACTTAGGGTAAAGGTCCCTATATTGAACCGTTTACGCTAAAATAGTAAATAATAATTATAACTTCAAATCAAAATTTTCAGAAACACAAACGTTAAAGTGACAAATCCTTGAGCTATAAATATCCTCAACACAATTTAAAATTAATACAATTATCAATTAAATAACATTTAAAAAGTGAGATGGTGTAAATCGGTTCAAATTAGAAACGTATTCCTTAAATTGAACCACCCGTGTCTTAAAATGAACCACATACTTTTAAGTTTAATAGTATTTTTATTAATACAAAATACACATATTTTACTGTACATTCAAAACAAATATGCTATCAGCAACAAAATTAGAGTCCAAAATTGTGATAAGAATAGCAATTTCCTTGAACATTTTGAATTTTTATATATTGACAATCACTAAGTTTTTGGAATAGGTATTATTTGCAAATATAGCTTTTACTAATTTTTACTCTGATACAAAAGAATCCAATTATACACAGTCTTCACAATAAAACACTTTCTTCTTAGCACTAACTTTTGCACACTTTTAGTTAAGCCATACCCTACAACTCACACAGTCGATCATGTCCATCATTTCAGACAATTCACATTCACATATTCGTGTCAGCCACTGTTTTTAACATGATTTTTTTTAATTTAACATATTATATCGATATTTATTCACAAGATATACTATTCGCAGTTGAACAATCCTAGAACTTCAATACGTTCCTAAATTGGACCAGTTCAATATAGGGTTCAAACAGTGGTTCAATTTACGAGCCACGCCATTTTGGAAGCTTTAGCATCTATGAGACAAGGAGAGACGCTGTAATCATGAATATTGTTGCTAAATAAACATGCAATATATATAGATCATCCCAAATTTATCTAATTGGTCGTATAAGCTTAGCTATATGAGTCAAATATTACTTCTGAAGCGCCAAAAACGAACAACACTTCATACAACTGAAACCACAGCTCAGAATGCAAAGTCAACAACTCCAAGCGTTCATAGCTGTACACGCTACCCTTCTGCTAGGATTATGGTGCCATCTGTCGAACAGTTTGGAAAATATTGGAGCGATTCAATTTAAGAGGCGGTTCAAATTAGGGACCTTTCCCCTACATATTTCAAATATTTTAGTAGTGATGGGACAATACCACTATTTTTAGATTATCGATACTTACTTTATAAAAAACTGTAAAGGCGATAGCTTGTTCACCGAATTATATATTTTTTACTGTATGCTGATTCCAAAATTGTTCATGTGTGACATTCTCCAATTGGCAACAATATTTTTCTTCATAATACCACGTATGTATTTTTTCATCCGGTAATACGTAAATAGCGAAACGTAGTAAGCTTGTGGATTAAATTTCTCTACTAACTACCCTCGTACATTAGCACATAATGTTTAGTACAAAGGCATATTAACCAAAATTAAAATGTTGAAGAAAAAAATCAGGGAAGTAGTTTATAAAATGCAGGTATATAATGGAATCAAAGATTTTTAAGAACGCCAGCATTCATGGAAGTATTTCCATACCCCATGTTATCTCGCGTCATAAGTTCTGACTTATTTCTCTGGATTTACAAATTTTGTTCACCGGAGTAGGTAAATGTAATGGCTGAGAGTGAGATACCAATCCAGGCTATTGCAGAAACGCGATTTAGTGCTTCATTCACAACTCGGTTAACACTGCATGTTATACGAGTGCCTCTACTCCCTCTATCTTGGAATGTTGCGTTCATCGCAGTCAAGGTTTATCAAGAACTATAGTCCAGTAACTCTCTGGGGATAAGTGCTGGGCAATAACATGAATTCTCGACTCCTTTCATTCTTTATCTAGCATAAAGCAACAACTTTCTGTAATGCAAAACTTAAAAATTTAAAAGTATCGACGGTTTATCTCAAAATATTAGACCTACCTCGATACCATCGAGTATCGAGGTATCGGAAGTCCCATTCCTAATTTTTAGTGTATATAAAGCCCTTGTCTGCTTATTAACCACTTCTTCCTACAGTGAAAGCTGGGCACAACTTCTAGCATCTGCTCGCCAGACCATACGCACGTGCGCGGCGGAGCGACACATTATTTCATACCTAAACTGTATTCACTCTTAGGTTGATCCGCATCAAAACAAAACCCAGGTGACCAGTGCACCGTTATAATGTATCCTTCCGCCATCCGCGCTAGAAATAGTGTCATACTTTCACAACCATGTGACGAAAAGAACATGGTGCGACAACTTAAACGGTGACTAGCATATTCTGTCAGTGTTGAGGGTGATAATATTGATTAAACGTTTGCAAACATAATAATAGTTAATTCTAAAAGAAACGGGCGAAAAAGAAAGTAACAGATATCGGTAACTTACATTTATTCACTCTGTGGAATCGGCAATTTATTAACTGTTGACGGCGCATTTTTAAAAAATCTAATGTGTTACACTCACATGACTTGCTCTACTCTTGTACAAACTATTTTTACAAACGCTTATTCTCCGTATGCTTCATGTTAATCGAGATATCGAGATGTTAATCTTATTGCTAATTTTCTTGTAGATGCAAGGGGAATTGGTAGGCTTTAAGCGATAGTCAAATATTTTAAGAGCTGGCTGCTATGTGCAGTATTCCATTCTCTTTGCATTACTAGGAAGTATTGGAAAATTTATGGAAATAACAAGCAATATCTCGAAAATGGTTCACTCAACTAAAAAAATGTATATGACATAAATTGTGTATTTTAACGCGATCTACTTTTTTGTGTAGTAAAATTTTGTGTCTCTCTTTTGGTTTACCAGTTATGCAAAAGTCGTTCACAATGAAGAATACTTTTGGAGACATTCCCAGAAATTCGAGATATACATTTCATTTGTCATAAAAATATCTTAAACATATGATATTTTAATCAAAATTGTTAGAGCCATTTTTGAGAAAATTAAAATTTTCGAAAAATGTTCCATGTAAAGGGTAATCTGGGGTGGGGGGATTTTCTTGAAAACCTTCGTGTCGCATCTCTGGAAGATGCTGAACCTAAATACCAAGTTTGGTGTTTATCCCACTGTTCGTTTTTGAGTTATGCTGTTCTCAGACAGACACACACGGACATGTTTCCAAAAATGCTTTTTTAGATTCAGGGGGCCTCAAAACATGTATTTCCGGTGGAATCTCGGTATCAATTTTTGTGTGGAATACAATACTTCCCATACTTAATATACGTAGTAGAGAAAGTAAAAAGAAATTGTGCACTGTTATATGAATTGTATTCTTCATAAAATCATCACATTCTTCATCGCGTATTTCACACCCCCCCTCCCCGAGTGTAATCACTTTTCCCGTTTCAGATTTTTGTTTACGAGCACTGTTTATTCTTGCACTCGAAACACCGACGAACTCGGAAGTTAATTCCACCACTTCTTTCACGGGAAGGTTAGTTATTTATCATATAACTTACAATAAACATTCAACACTATTGTTTTTTCGCCACTAGTCAATGGTTTATCCGTTTATGTTTACATGTGGACGAAAACGCAAGAAGAAATCACGGTCCGCCATGATATTAAACAGAAACTGCTGGTTTCTGGCTGTAAACAATATTCTGCATATATCCGGATGTCAGGTGCTTGTATGAATTGCATGTTAGCACTTTAAACTCTGTTTGACGGTATAAGTTAGCTTTAATTAAACTCTTAGGAATTTGTATAGAATATTATACAATTTAAGGATAGATTATTGGCATGGGACTACTTTCCTTCACGCATTGCTACAGTGTTGTACTACGGTACACTGATCACGTGCGTTTGTTTTGGCGCGGATCAACCTAAGGGTGAAAGCAATATAGTAACAGTAAAACCAGTGTAAATGTCATTTCACCTTATTGCTTTTGTACCTGGGGTTGGATATCTTGCTAGGATTAATTCAGAGTTTATCCTCTCTCTGAAGGAGGATGCCAGTGATTATGATCTCCTCTGCACCATTATAAATCATCCGTTGCATTCATAGTTGGCGATGTTTCAACAATAATATTTCGCGCATATCTTGAAACACTTAGAAAACCTCAACTTATACACAGTTTCTCTTAGGGTCACAGTTAATGCTCTGTAATAAGAGCTACGAATTATAGCGCAAGAAGAATACGAACGTAAAACAAATAGAAATGCTATGTTTTAAAAATATATTTGATAAATTACCTTTTTTCCAACTGCTGAATTATGTATTGCGAAATTATTTAGCAGAGAAATGCGGATTCTAATTAGCTTATGAAGAATATTTATTTTCATAAATTGGCAACAATGTACTTCCTATCGATTTACTCTTGACACCTTATACTTGTCAATTTTTGCGTCCTTATGACGATAAAGGAAGCGTTTTTACGTATTGTGGGCATATTCAAAGTGTTACACATTTTCACATGAAGCCTAAATTTACCGGGTCAATTGGTATACAGTACTATTATAGGCCAAAGCTTATCTGTGTGTATCTTTCATCACGATCATTGCCCCCCTTCACTGGGCTGCAACAAAATGCATGGCGTGCAGATTTAAAATTTATTTGCACCGCTAATGGCCTCGAGTAACCAACAGTAAATGGACGCGAGCATTAAGGAATGGACGACATAAACTGTTATATCTTATTCGCTTTCGATGGCTGCAGGATATAACATTTTGTTTAAAGTTCATGTTATGAAGCATAAAATGTGGACTAGAAACCTGTATGTAGCCTAGGAAGTGGTGTTCTTTGCCATTATACATGTTAAACTCTGGTACCAGGAACAATTTCAGCATGCGTGACTGAAAGCAGTACTGGCAGGTCTTCAACAATTCTTATAGTATAGAATTTCAACTTATTTTATATGTAATTTTTACTTTCTCTACTACGTATAGTAAGTAGGGGAAGTATTGTATTCCACCCAAAAATTCGATACCGAGATTTCACCGGAAATATATGTTTTGAGACCCCCTGAATCCAAAAAAAGCATTTTTGGAAACGTGTGTGTGTGTGTGTGTGTGCGTGTGTGTGTGTGTGTCTGTGAACAGCATAACTCAGAAACGAACAGTCGGATAAACACCAAACTTGGTATTTAGGTTCAGTATCTTCCAAGGATGCGACACGAAGGTTTTCAAGAAAATCCCCCCACCCCAGATTACCCTTTACATGAAAGATTTTTCGAAAATTTTAATTTTCTAAAACATGGCTAACGATTTTGATTACAATATCATATGTTTTAAGATATTTTCATGACAAAGGAAATGAATATCTGGAATTTTCTGGATATGTCTCCAAAAGTATTCTTCATTGTGAACGACTTTTGCATAACTGGTAAACCATAAGAGATAGACAAAATTGTACTACACAAAAAAATGTAGATCGCGTTAACATACACAATTTATGTAATATACATTTTTTTTGTTTTTTGTTGAATGAACCATTTTCGAGTTATTGCTTGTTATTCCCTCAAAATTTCCAATACTTTTTCTCAAACGGGAATTCGTTATTCATTGTTTTTATGTCCTGGACATACAAAGAGAATGGAATACTCCACACAGCAACCAACTCTTTAAATATTTGACTATCGCTTAAAGCCTACCACTTCCCCTTGCATCTACAAGAAAATTAGCAATAAGATTAACAGTTGGATATCTCGATTAACATGAAGCATATGGAGAATAAGCGTTTATAAAAATAGTTTGTACAAGAGTAGAGAAAGTCAAACGAGTGTAACACATCAGATTTTCTTAGGGTTCAGACAGCATTTGTATTATTAGAATAAACCTAATTCACGCATGTCATATTTCCATTAAAATTCAAATAAATGAGTTTTGTGGAAACATTATCCAGTGCTATGGTTAAAATTCTATGTTCTAGAGCAGAACAAACAGCTATGTTGTTTTTAATTAAATATTATTGCTGATTAATTAGTTTTTCTTGCGAGTTTTACAACAAATAATAACCTAAAATGCATTATGGCTGTTTCCTATATATTTTTAATTTTATCTACGTTTTCTTCCGGTAACTAACATAGATAATTGACAATTTACTGCACCAAAACTGGTTTAGTTAATGCTTGCTGCCTGTCATGTCGTTTATGTACTTTGATCTGGGGGCTACCTCGGGAGAGTCTGTAGCACCTTGTCATGCGGCAACTTCTCCAACACCGAAGTTGAGCGGGCTGTCTATCCCATTTCTCGCAGGCTGACGCTCCCTGTATTGGGAGGGGCAGAGGAGAATTTGATGGATTTTATGGTCTAGGAGTGTTTTATTTGTGCCATAAGATGTTTTTCTGTGTCATTATTCAAGAACAGTTCCCTATAGGTGTCAGAACTTCACCCACAGTTCTTAAAGGTCTCTCCAGTTAAGGAATTCACAGCTGTGATTCACGCGTATGGCATGTGTAGATATAAAATGGTAAATTTCATGAGTGTGAAGCTTTTACAATAGCATTAGCTTACGCTACTGAAGCGCTAAACACAAGGACAATATGCCATAAATATAATTTTATTAATTTCGGCTTGGTTTTGCTACCATATGAATCTTCAATATCCGTAAATTAATAATCTGAATAAAAAAAGTTACGTTCGCATGACTTTTTCTGCCCACTGTCATCTATTTGTATGTAGCTCCCACACACTATTCTTACGAAAACTTATTCTATCTACTTCATTATAATTGAGAAAAATTTGCAAATAACTACGTTACACATTGCGGTACAAACGAGAAACGCTTATTTTAATTGAGAAAAATTTGCAAATAACTACATTACACATTGCGTTACAAACGAGAAACGCTAATAACAACTGAACGTCGACGAGACCTTAAAGAATGACAGAGTATTAAACAATTCGAACCATTAATAGCGGATATCTCGGAAATGGCTTATGTCATAATTAAATTGTGTGTTTTTAAAGAAACCTAAATTTTTTGTGTAGTGCGTTTTTCTATACCGCTTAACGTTTACTGGTTTATTGCTTCGAATGAACAGGGCTTCAGATTATTCCCAGAAAATTCAAGATGTAGATGTTATTTGTCATGTAAATATCTTATATATGGTATTTTAATCAAAATCGTTAGCCATTTTTGAGAAAATAAAGAATTTCAGGCAATGTTCCGTGTAAAGGGTAAATGGAAATAGGGTGAATTACTTTAAACCCTTTGTGTCGCGTTTTTGAGTTATACTGTTCATAGACAGACACACAGGTGCACACCAGACCTTTTTCTAAAATGCTTTTTCTAGATTCAGGGGCCTCAAAACATGTTTTCGGTTGAAATCTCGGTATCGAATTTTTGGGTAGAATGCAACACCTCATCTACCTACTGTGTACGTGGTAGAGAAAGTAAACATCACAATTGCATAGAGGTGAATTTTAGTCCATCTTTTATGGGAAGTTTTGTTTTACAAATTAATACAAATGTTGTGTGGCAGCTTCTCTGTGCTAAAGCCAAATGGTTTATCTCTTTGCAAATGTGTGGGAGTTTGTTTCCTCTAATTTTACTTTCTCTACTACGTATAGTAAGTAGGGAAGTATTGTATTCCACCCAAAAATTCGATACCGAGATTTCACCGGAAATACATGTTTTGAGACCCTCTGAATCCAAAAAAAGCATTTTTGGAAGCATGTCCGTGTGTGTGTGTGTGTGTGTGTGTGTGTGTGTCTGAGAACAGCATAACTCAGATACGAACTGTCGAATAAACACCAAACTTGGTATTTAGGTTCAGTATCTTCCAGAGATGCGACATGAAGGTTTTCAAGAAAATCCCCCCACCCCAGACTACCCTTTATATGGAAAATTTTTCGAAAATTTTAATTTTCTCTAAAATGGCTCTAAGGATTTTGATTAAAATATCATATGTTTAAGACATTTTCATCACAAATAAAATGTATATCTCGAATTTTCTGGGAATGTCTCCGAAAGTATTCATTGTGAACGACTTTTGCATAACTGGTAAACCATAAGAGATAGACAAAATTTTACTGCACAAAAATGTAGATCGCGTTAAAATACACAATTTATGTCATATACAATTTTTTGTTGAGTGAACCATTTTCGAGATATTGCTTGTTATTCCCTTAAATTTTCGAATACTTATACTTTTTCTCAAATTCATTATTGATTTTTTTGTCCTGTAATGCAAAGAGAATGGAATACTCCACATAGCAACCAGCTCTTAAAATATTTGGCTATCGCTTAAAGCCTACAAATTCCCCTTGCATCTACAAGAAAATTAGCAATAAGATTAACATCTCGATATCTCCATTAACAAGAAGCATATGGAGAATAAGCGTTTGTACGAATAGTTTGTATAGGAGTAGAGAAAGTCATGCGAGTGTAACACATCAGATTTTTTTGCTTTGAACAGCCTTTCCTCTAAATGACATTTTGTGATACAAATGCTGCTTATTTCAGAAATTAGAGTTCCTTTACATTGCTGTCCTTGCATACGAAAGTATTATCAACGTTAAAATAGATTTAGGACATCATACAGATATTTCTAGCCATAATAATTAGATTACTGTCTGTATAAGTTTTAATGCTCGCTAATTAATTACCTTTTAAAAATTGTAATATTTGGAAAGTGGAAAAACATTTTAGACACACAAAATGTTTGTTGAAGTGTAAAACTATATATTGGTTGCCTGTTATGAGTTAATCATGAATACGAAAGCCTCATATGAAACTGAAGTGAAGAAATAACTTTGTAATTTGCTAGAAGTTTGGTATCCTTTAACCAGGAAGGTCATACCTGACGATGAATAAATGAAATTACGCTCAAACGAGCCCGGGGTCCATAAAGCTAAAAGATGCCCGACGTTTGTCTTCTCAGGATGCGTGTTTCTCGTTTTTGTAACTTTTACTGTAAATGTTTGCGTCTAATAATGTACTCTCACTTCTTGAAATATATTGCGTGTCATTTACCGTATAGTTCTTTGTTTATCACTAAGTAGAAGTTGAGAAATTTTGCGGAAATGTTTGTTTTAAAACGGACACACCAGCAGATCGGTTCCTCGTGCATTAAAAGCTATAAGCTACTGATATAAAAAATATTAATGTAATATGATTACAGGCTGAGTTTTTAAAATAGAAATATTCAACTACAGTTTCACACACATCAATCAAATCTTATACATTTGTCCTACCAGTCTGATTTTTATGTTCTTACTTAAGTTGGCTACATTTTATAAACATTTCATAGCTGTGTTGTACATTTTTACTTTCTGACTATACGTAATAGGTAGAGAAGGTACCGAGATTTCACAGGAAATACATGTTTTGAGACTCCTGAAATAAAAAAGCATGCTTAGAAAAAGGTCCGCGCGCGCGCGCGCGCGTGTGTGTGTGTGTGTGTGTGTGTGTGTGTGTGCGTGCGTGCGCCCGCTTGTGCGCGCACTATAACCCAAAAACGAGAGGTCGAAAATACCAGACTTCGTACTTATATTCAGTACCTTCCAAAGATGTGACATGATTTAAAAAAAAAAAATCGCTCCGCTCCAAGCAACCCTTTACCTGGAATACTTTAAGAAATTTTTTATTTTTCTATAAAATGGCTCTAACTATTTTGATAAAAATACCACATATTAAGAATAATTACATGACAAATAAAATGTATATCTTGAAATATACTTGAAGTCCTCTTCATTCTGAAGGCATTTAGTATAATCTTGTATAACTGGTATAAATGTTAAGCAATAGACGAAAACGTACTACACAAGAAATGTACATCACTTTAAAACACAGAATTGCGGCGTAAGCCACTTTGAGACATACTTTATTAATGGTTGGAATTGTTCATTACTTGGTCATTCTCTTAAAGTCCTGTCAACATTCAGCTGTTTCTCGCGATGTCGTGGAAACACTATGGAATTTTAAGGCCAGCGTATAGCACCCAGTTCACATTTGACTATCGCTGTTCCCTTTGTATCGGTACGAAATGTGTAATTTAGCTATTTCTGGAAAGGTCTATTTCGATTAAAATGTAGTACACGGTAAAATAAACTCTTAAGAATAATTTGTATACACAGTAATAAACGATAGAGGCTAGAGAAAGTCATGTGAATGTAACCCACCAGTATTTTAACGATATTTAGAACATAAGTTTTGAATTTATGATGATAAAATATGAATCAAATTAAGGAGAAAATTCCAGTTTATAAGAATGAAAATTCATTTTTTAGCATTTAAACTAACCCTTAAAAGTGAGCGTTCTTTCCATTTGTAAGAACCGCCCCTTTCTGTGCATTAACTTCCGCCGACCTTGACGAGGTTTGAACCAACAACTCGCACTGTGTTACCGCCGGGCAAGGCCAAGCGAGCGATTTAAATCCGGGACTTCCACGCACGATGCTAAGAGTGTCGAAGCGAAGATCCCGACCGCGCCTCTTTAAAGTTTAAAAGGCGGCCCGCGCGAGTCGGAAGTCGGCGCGGATGAAACGCTTCGGCAGCCATCGCGGCTATGACCTCAAGTGTTTCGAGAGAAAACCGGGTGTCCCAGAATGTCTGTCTGTCCGTCCGTCCGTCTGGTATTGTGCTGCATTCCTTTCTCTTTCTCTGTCGCTCTCTCATCGTCTCGCGGCCCTGTGCCAATGTCACTACCTGCAAACCGGGATGCCAATACACAGGTGTACATACATACCAACAAATAAATGTTACTCCACGATATAGTGCCTGAATGTTATCACCAGAGACCGGAAGTTTATATATTATAAATAGCTAAAATAGGCAGGAAAAAAGGCATAAATACTAAAGCAGGCAATTAGAAATACTAGATTACACTATTCAATAACTGGATCGTCATATTTTAAAGAACTTCAAAGTTTTAAACAAAATGCTAGTGTAGTAATTGACACAAAAATGAAATAGTGAAAGGCCTGTGTATTGTAATGCCTTGTTCGTTGCACCTGACAACCAAATGCTTTTTACTTTCTCTACTACGTATAGTAAGTAGGGGAAGTATTGTATTCCACCCAAAAATTCGATACCGAGATTTTACCGGAAATACATGTTTTGAGACCCCCTGAATCCAAAAAAAGCATTTTTGGAAACATGTCCGTGTATGTGTGTGTGTGTGTGTGTGTGTGTGTGTGTGTGTGTGTGTGTGTCTGTGAACAGCATAACTCAGAAACGAACAGTCGGATAAACACCAAACTTGGTAATTAGGTTCAGTATCTTCCAGAGATGCGACACGAAGGTTTTCAAGAAAATCCCCCCACTCCAGAGTACCCTTTACAAGGAAGATTTTTCGAAAATTTTAATTTTCTCAAAAATGGCTCTAACGATTTTGATTAAAATATCATATGTTTAAGATGTTGCCATTAGAAGTGAAATGTATATCCCGAATTTTCTGGGAATGTCTCCAAAAGTATTCTTCATTGTGAACGACTTTTGCATAAATGGTAAACCGTAAGAGATAGACAGAATTTTACTACACAAAAATGTAGATCGCGTTAAAATACACAATTTATGTCATATGCGTTTTTTTTCTTGAGTGAACCGTTTTCGAGATATTGCTTGTTATTCCCTTAAATTTTCCAATACTTATACGTTTTCTTAAATTCGTTATTCATTTTTACTTTCTCTACTACGTATAGTAAGTAGGGGAAGTATTGCATTCCACCCAAAAATTCGATACCGAGATTTCGCCGGATATATATGTTTTGAGACCCACTGAATCCAAAAAAAGCATTTTTGGAAACATGTCCGTGTGTGTGTGTGTCTGTGTGTGTGTCTGTGTGTGTGTCTGTGAACAGCATAACTCAAAAACGAACAGTCGGATAAATACCAAACTTGGTATTTTGGTTCAGTATCTTCCAGAGATGCGACACAAAGGTTTTCAAGAAAATCGCCCCACCCCAGACTACCCTTTACATGGAAGATTTTTCGAAAATTTTAATTTTCTCAAAAATGGCTCTAACGATTTTGATGAAAATATCATATGTTTAAGATAATGTCATGAGAAATGAAATGTATATCTCGAATTTTCTGGGAATGTCTCCAAAAGTATTCTTCATTGTGAACGACTTTTGCATAACTGGTAAACCGTAAGAGATAGACAGAATTTTACTACACAAAAAATGTAGATCGCGTTAAAATACACAACTTATGTCATATACATTTCTTTTGTTGAGTGAACCGTTTTCGAGATATTGCTTGTTATTTCCTTAAATATTTCAATACTTATACTTTTTCTCAAATTCGTTATTCATTTTTTTTATGTCTTGGACATGCAAAGAGAATGAAATGCGCCACATAGCAACCAGCGTTAAAATATTTGACTATCGCTTATAACCTACCATATTCCCCTTGCATCTACAAGAAAATTACCAATAAGATTGACATCTCGATATCTCGATTAACATGAAGCATATGGAGAATAAGCGTTTGTAAAAATAGATTGTACAAGAGTAGAGAAAGTCATGTGAGTGTAACACATCAGATTTTTTATGTCCTGGACATGCAAAGAGAATGGAATGCGCCACACAGCAACCAGCGCTTAAAATATTTGACTATCGCTTAAAATCTACCATATTCCCCTTGCATCTACAAGAAAATTAGCAATAAGATAAACATCTCGATATCTCGATTAACATGAAGCATATGGAGAATAAGCGTTTGTAAAAATAGTTTGTACAAGAGTAGAGAAAGTCATGTGAGTGTAACACATCAGATTTTTTTAAGTTCTCTGGGGTCATGTTGAGTCTCCTGTCAGATAATACATTTTTCATATGAGAAAATGACCCCTCAACACTGAAGAAGGTGTTTTGCTGGAGTTGTTTCTTTATTTATTTAGCTCCACGTATAAACGCCAATTTGAAGTAGAATTGTTCTTTACGTTGTTTGCTGCTACGGATGAAAAGCCGATTTGAGGTAGGAGTTGCATTATATTTCAACTGTTGGGGAGCCGAACTTGTAGTTTTTGCAACCGCACGCATGGTACCCGGTTTCCGGTAGCCTTCGCCCCAAATGTATTTTCAGGTGGCCGTTGCCCCAAGTATAAAAAAATATTAACTTTGTAATTAAACTGTTTCTTTAAGTATTAAATATTTATGTGTGCCTCGGCTGCGTCAGTATTATTGTTAGAGACACGGAAGTCTTGGCAGGGCTTGATGCGACAAGAATGTAGGCTTACAGATTTTAAGTTTTAATTCACTCCTTTTTATTAATCCTTGATACAAATTAAATAGCACTTCACTGATACAGAGAGCTGTGAGATTTTTGTTATTAATTACACTTTTTTAACACAAACTTATTTTTCGTCTCACACGAATACATATTAAATCTCTCGAGGACGCTTTTTGCGTCTGATTAGGAACACTGTTTGCAGGCAACTGGCTAGATTTCAACCGTCTAAACTTGTAAATTTCTGTATTTCAAGTCTCTGCTTGGCTATTTTTTTTTATAAACTGTCACTAAAATTACATTAATACTTCCAAGAATCACAAATAACATTTAAACTCTTAAACTCATTATTGCCTCAAGGTTACCTCATTATTAGCAACGTTTAACTTATTATTCTCACAGCTCCTACATTATTAAATTACGTAATATATTCACATAACATGATTACACATGGATGCAATAATATAAGCATATGCAATGACTATTACATACATTTTACAAATTATTACATACATATATTGCTTCAAGGCGGGCTGTTATTGAATTTACATATATAATTTGACTGAAATCATTTAAGTGTTAAAAATTCTGCCTCAACATCGACAGAGGTTATTGGAGAAAATCTAAAACATAGCATCATTGTAGGATAGTATACTTCTCCAAAAACTGAGATAATGTAGGATTCTGTCATTTCCACAAAGGGATTCCGGCGCTGAGGAAAACCTTACATAAGTGGAATGCAAACTGGGATTTTCGACTCGATGTTGCAATTACTGTTGGAAGCAAAGAAATCTTCTTCCCAGTAGCCTTGGAAAGTGCATTTTTGTGTTTGATTGTGCCGATATGCTGTGATATAAAATACTTGTTTTCGCAGTTCACTGACTGCGCGCATATTTTGCATGTGAGTACTTTACCATCGTTACAAAATACGTCGGATCCACAGTATTAACGTAACTTTGTAATTTACTGCGGAAATAAACACTGAATTTCGGCATCTTTCTGTTGGCTACAACAACGTCGCAATGAAAACTGAAAGAAAAACAGTTAGACCCGCACTCGTTATTGCCTTTTAAAATAAACACAAGCGGTAGTTCAAACGCTTTCTGTTACTTATACATTTATTTGCGCGGCAGCACTCACTATTGCAAAGAAAATAATGAACTGAATGAAGGACGCCTATGTTGTCTGCAACAATAATATACATTCGGCGAACTAACTATCATTGTCACGGACTAACGGTTATTGAAATAAAATATACCTGAAGGAAATGTTTAATAATTAATAAATAGATAAATAATGAAATAAAGGCAACAAAAAGCATTTATATATAGGCCTTTATATTTAAAAAGGCAACATAAAACTGTGGCATTTCAATCACAAAGGTATAATTCGTACAGATTCACTTTCAAATTGAAGATAGATTTGACACATTTAAAAAGGCATTCTGCCCAAGTTCCGGTCTCTGGTTATCACATTCTAATGTTCAGGGTAAGAGACGCAGAACCAGTTTCCTTTCCCGAATTGGTGTTGTGTTTAAAGGATGAACTTTAAGGCTCGTTACTGCCTCAATTCCTTTCCTATTTTTTCTCTGGTTGCAGAAACGAATAATTATTTAAATCACTGCCCAGTGAATCCAATTATGAATGTTTTAAGAGCACCACTATATATGGCTTTTAAGTTATAGTAAGCATTTTTACTATTTCTTTTCTTTACCGCACACTTAAAATAAGTAGAGGAAGTAATGTATTCAACCCAAAAATTTGATGTGGAGATTTTATCGAAAATACATGTTTCCAGGTTTCCTGAACTCCAAGAAAAAACACTTTTTTAAAAAAAAGCTCCGCGCGCGTAAGTGAACAGCATAACTCAAAAACGAAAAGTCAAATAAATACCAAACTTGGTATTTAAATTCTGAATCCTCCAAGAACGCGACGTCCTTCAAGAAGATCGCTCCACCCCAAAACTACCCTTTACATGGAAGATTTTTCATGTAAAAGCCTATGAAGGCCTGTTCATACGGAAGGAATTTTGTATAAACGGTAACGATAAGATAAGGACAAAAACGTGCTATAGAAAAAGGTACCTCTCTTTAAAACTCAATTTATTTCAAATATTACTTCTGTTACATTAGTCATTTCCGAGATATCCGTTATTGGTTTGAATTTTCAAGTTTTGTTGTTTATTTACGGCACTCAGTTGCTTTTCACGATGTTATTTCAGCATATAGGAACTCAATTTTAAAGAGCGGAATATCGATTCGGTTCCCTCTATGCCCTTGTACCTTCAATGAAATGTGTGTTGAATATTTCTTCAAAGGTTTATCTTGATCAACGTGAAATAGAGAAAAAAATCTTGTTACACTCACATGACTTTCTCTACTCTAGTACAACTTATTTTTACAAACGCTTACTCTCCATATGCTTCATGTTAATCGAGATATCGATATGTTAATCTTATTGCTAATTTTCGTGTAGATGCAAGGGGAATTGGTAGGCTTTAAGCGATAGTCAAATATTTTAAGAGCTGGTTGCTATCCATTCTCTTTGCATTAGCAGAACAAAAAAAAATGAATAACGAATTCCCATTTAAGGAAAATTTAAGGGAATAACAAGCAATATCTCGAAAACGGTTCACTCGATAAAAAAAATGTATATGACATAAATTGTGTATTTTAATGCAATCTACATTTTTTGTGTTTTAAACTTTTGTCTATCTCTTATGGTTTACCAGTTATGCAAAAGTCGTTCAAAATGAAGAATACTTTTGGAGAAATTTAAGATATACATTTCGTTTGTCGTGAAAATATCTTAAACAAATATTTAAATCAAAATTGTTAGAGCCATTTTGGAGAAAATTAAAATTTTCGAAAAATGTTCCATGTAAAGGGTAATCTGGGGTGGGGGGATTTTCTTGAAAACCTTCGTGTCGCATCTCTGGAATATACTGAAACTAAATACCAAGTTTGGTGTTTATCCGACTGTTCGTTTCTGAATTATGCTTTTTTCATACACACACACACACACGGACATGTTTCCAAAAATGCTTTTTTTTGTATTCAGGGGATCTCAAAACATATATTTCCGGTGAAATCTCGGTATCGAATTTTTGGGTGTAATGCAATACTTCCCCTACTTACTGGGTTTGTTTTAAAGACACCCATTTTCCCTGAAAGAATTGCATGCACATATGCAATTAAGTGCAAATTTATTGCTAAGTAATTTAACCTTTATATACAGGGCGTCAAAATAATTAAATAAGACAGACTGTAGCGAACAAGACACTCTCGTCTCGAAAGCTATGGTTTTATTATTCTGCTACTCTGAAGCCTCTCGTATTGTAAACTCCACGTGGAGTGACGCATTGTTTATTCTCTGAAATTGCTGATGTTTCACATTGCAGCAATGAGCGTATCACTTTAGCCAATGAAAGCGAAGCAGTAGTTTCACTCCACGTAAAGTTAACAATACCTGTGATACTTCCGAGAAGCAAGCCCAAGCCACATGTTATCCTTTAAATGTCTCGCGATTTGCACGTTCAGAAAGAGAAACAAAGGTTTTATTGAATTCCGCATGCGCAAACAGCTGTTCTTCTTGCGTTGTTGTAATGTATGTTATGCAATACAGTGCTACTTCTTTGCATTGCAATTTAATCTTTTATCGTAGCGGTGTCGTCAGTTGAGGGTGTGGTGGATCGCATAGTGACACAATATATTTTACTCCTGGATGAAATAATCATTAATCAAAGTGAAATTAGGCAGAACACTGGCCAACCCTACACAGAGGGGAAACACATGTTAACTTATCAAATACAGCGCTCATATCTTGAAGTATTTGAGTGTAAAACAAAAATAGATCAGAGTTACCTCATGATCTGTCGTGAATGCGATCTCTCTACGCATTAAACCTTATCTCTCATACTAATTCCAAAATTATGTACAATACATAGGTTATACAATGGATGGCTACACTTCGCACACTTAGACCTACATAGATACATTGCGGCTAACACCCCACAGGAGGCTACAGGCCGCAGGCAGACGGGTCACAGATGCGCGGAAGTCCCTTCCCGTTGCTCGAACTGACTGGAGAGGACGATGAATGACCCATTGACCAAGCAACCTGAAAGATGAGATTGAATTAAAGGGAAATCATAAAAAGGAAGTCGTGGCGGAAGAGAAACCACCTCAACATTCGCCTACCGACCAGGGAAAACTACGAAAATCCCAAGGCATCTCTCTTGATATGCTCAACACATGGTATATCAAATGCAAGGAAATTTAAGATTTGGAGAAAATGAAGTGTATGGTTAAGAATGGATGGTGAAGTTGACAAATCAAATTTTAGAGAAAAACTCGAAGAACATAAAGAAAAGGTTATAGGACATATATGTATATAAACATACATGTTTAGTATATAAATAATAATAATTAATGTAGTAATGTTTAATGTAGTGGATAACATATGATGGGTTGACTACCTGAACAGTGGCCATTTCAGTGGACAGTCCTTCAATAATAAATTATTATTGTTGTAGTAATTCAAAATTATTAACAGTCAAGACGTTAAAAATAAAGCTGGTCTATCGAAATGATAGACACAATCGTTAAATACACAAACTGGTTTATAGGTACTTTTTTAAATAGCAATAATGGGATTATGTGAATGTTGGCCTGCTGCTGGAAGCTGAAGAAATGGCGAGTGTTAGAAATGTACCTCTCATTGCAGCATATGAGCGTTTCCTTTACGTCTCTTGCCCACATGCGTACGTCAACCCCCCTCCTCCTACCTCTTCGCGCCCCACAAGTATACTTCTTAGCTCCCAACAGTAAAAAATTACCCATACTGGTTGTATGTTATCGAAGGTTACTAACAATAAAACTTCGTAGTTTTTCCACCACTATGGGATAAGTTACTAGAATCTGGTGACATTTGTTGTTAGATACCATTCACAACCGTCAACTCTTCCTGAAATACGAACCTGTCAAATATTTTCTAAAGGTTATATTGTACCTGTTAGCGCCGTGGCCGAGTGGTTAGACCGCTCGCCTCCCACCGAGGCGGCCCGGGTTCAATCCCAGGGACCTGCATGTGGGATTTGTGGTGGACGAAGCTGCGTCTGGGCGGGTTTTCTCCGGGTTCTCCGGTTTCCCCCGCCACTCATTCCACCAACTGCTCCATCATCTTTCCTTTCATCCATTTCACCAACATTTCGGTTCATCTACTTCTTCATCTCATACCAGGCATCGGGCTGATCACCCATCCTGGATGCTCTGTCTGATCCTCGAGTGTCTGCTCCTCGACGGGCCTCTGACACCAGGCTCCCGCTTGTAAGTCCTGTGGGGTGCAAGTCCTACATCGGAGGAGGATAAACAGATAATGAATATATTGTACCTGTTGTGTTGGCGACCTTTTTATAGAGCCGTTTTAGTCTTTAAAGCTTGGCTCTCCCGTATCTGAACTTGGTATGTCAATTATAGGTAAAGGAGTTTACAGGACCAATGTGGACGTTGGGCTGAAATTTAAGTGTTTTGCATTTGTTTATTCCTAAGTGTATACTTATTGAAGATAAATAAATTCGTAAATTAAAAGAACTAGCCGTGGCAATTCCCTGATGCCTCCTCAGACGAGTAGCGTCTATAAGCTCCATTCAGGAGGTCTCAGATTCAAATCCCTTACACTACCAATATGCTTGGGATCTTTTTTTATGGTTTCAAGTAAATGTGGAACTGGATACATCTCAAAGTTTCACCCTTCCTATGAAATCAATGGTAATAAAATATGCGGCACACATACATGACTACCAGCCTAAGCCTGTTTACTTTCTCTACTGCGTATAGTAAGTAGGGGAAGTATTGTATTCCACCCAAAAATTCGATACCGAGATTTCACCGGAAATACATGTTTTGAGACCCCCTGAATCCAAAAAAAAGCATTTTTGGAAACATGTCCGTGTGTGTGTGTGTGTGTGTGTGTGTGAACAGCATAACTCAGAAACGAACAGTCGATAAACACTAAACTTGGTATTTAGGTTCAGTATCTTCCAGAGATGCGACACGAAGGTTTTCAAGAAAATCCCCCACCCCAGATTACACTTTACATGGAACATTTTAAGAAAATTTTAATTTACTCAAAAATGGCTCTAACGGTTTTGATTAAAATATCATATGTTTAAAATATTTTCATGACAAATGAAATGTATATCTCGAATATTCTGGGAATGTCTCCAAAAGTATTCTTCATTGTGAACGACTTTTACATAACTGGTAAACCATAAGAGATAGACAAAAATTTACTACACAAAAATGTAGATCGCGTTAAAATACACAACTTATGTGTTGTACATTTTTGTTGTTCAGTGAACAATTTTCGAGATATTGCTTGTTATTCCCTTAAAATTTTTTGTCCCGGTAATTCAAAGAAAATGGAATACTCCACATAGCAACTAGCTCTTAAAATATTTGACTATAGGTTAAAGCCTAGCAGTTCCCCTTGCATCTACAAGAAAATTAGCAATAAGATTAACATCTCGATTAACATGAAGCATATGGAGAATAAGCGTTTGTAAAAATAGTTTGTACAAGAGTAGAGAAAGTCATGTGAGTTTAACACATAAGATTTTTTTATATAAAGATATGGCACCAGGCGGAATAGCTCATGCGGTAACTCTGTGGCCGTATTCGGGAGGTCTCGGGTTCAAACCCCCGGGGACGACCAATCTGACCGAAGGTTTTTTCGCGGTTTTCCTCGGTCGGTAGACGAATGCTGCATTGGATAATTTAATCCGCAAATTTTCATAGCATCCGTTTCATCACTGCACTTGGAGAGGAAAAAAAATAAAGCTACATCAAAGAACCTAATACAGTTATAGATTTAAAATTTTAACATAATGGTATGACACGATAATGCCTCATAATGCTAACAGAAAAGCGAACAGTTTGGTAAATAGGTTGCCTGGTAATTTTTCTGGTTATATACTAGTGATTCAATGTTGACCGCCCCTACATGCGGCATTAGCAATCTTTGTTTTTTAATGAACTGAATACCGCTATTCCCTAGACCAGATATTGCGGCTGGCAATATAGTAGCAGTATATTCGCTCGTATTTTGTAGTGCAAAGGCAAAGACGATATGCTTGAGACATCAAAGAACTGAATATCGCTGCAAAAACAAAAAGGGATGGCGGTTTTACTTATTTAAGTGTGAGTTTCCTATTTCCTCATCAAAGAAAGAAATTATCAATAACTTCCATTTTTTACGAGATAAATTTATGTTGTGATAAGGAACTGAGACAATCTTTGGCATAAACATATTTTGCCAACAGAAAAGAAATTAAATTATTAGAAATTATATTTTAAAGCCAAAACATCCTACTTTTTAAGAATTTACAGCAGATTAACTTCAATAGTTTAAAAAAGTAGCCTTTGTAGAGTTTGTCCATATTTACTAATAAAGTATCAAATATGATATAAAAAGCTGAATGGAGTTTATAGATTTTAATCACTGTGAAACCCATAAACTTATAAGCAAAGAAAACGTTGCTGGCTGCTTTGCCCTTGCTTAATACTAATTAATGTTACTAAAAGCACCACTTCGCGAAAATAAAGATTCTACAAGAATAGAGGGCGCTTAATTTGCACGTGTAGTTACAGAAGAAATGCTGAATTTCGCAGCTATAGATAGCTGACATGTTGGTTAGGGTTGCTTGGAGTTTCTAAACGTGTTTTACAGAAAACTGCTAAATCTTACGAAATGTGAAGATTTTACCAAAATTTTATGTAGTCAGTTGAAAAATTCAGTGCCATAACCGGAATTTGAACACAACTGGGGGTAGAGGACTGGAGACAGTTGGGGAATGCAATGTCCTACCTCCATGCTGTCATAGTAGCTCAATAGTTAGAGCATCGCACGGAAAGTGGGAGAACCGGGTTCAAATCATGGCAATGGCATTGCGTTTTTCAGCTGACTCTGCATAAACATTCCTTAGATCGGGCAGGTCTTTAAAAAGTGTAAATAAAGAAATATAATACTAAAAATACTTACTCGCTAAATAATAGCAAGCATGGTTTAGAATATAAGAATAGAAGTGTTCTTATCCTCTCAGACAGTCAAGCTGCTCTTAAGGCACTGTACTCACCATCAATAAAATCAAAGTTCGTCTCAGAATGCTGGGAATCCTTAATGACACTGGCTGAACACAATAAGGTTCAACTTATGTGGGTGCCAGGACATACAGGTATACCAGACAATGAGACAGCAGATGAAGCAGCCAAGATTGGCAGCGAAATCCCATGGATTTGGATCCGGATCTTATAGACCAGTGAAACAGACTATTCTACTGGAACTCCATTGAGGGTTGCAGACATTCCAAGTTGTTTATTACAGACCTGGATAACAGCAGGGCAAAGTACCTGCGCGGTCTTAGTAGAAGAAGGCTTGCATGGGCAACAGGATTCATTACAGGACACTGTGCCCTAAAGTTTAATCTATACAGAATGGGATTGTTTAACAACCCTATCTGTAGTAGATGTCTAGAAGGAGATGAGACTGTTATGTGATTGCCCTGCTCTTGCGAATCAAAGAGCAAGTATTTTTGGCAATCACTTTCCAAAGATAGATGAACTATCGAAAGCCTCAGTTAGCAGTTCATATCGAGCAACAGACTACTTAACTGATGAAAGAGGGGATGTGCAATAGATCTTAAGATCGCAGTGCTTGGGCATAAAACCTACCCCTTTTTCAAACTACAACTACATGGGTTTAGAATATGAAATTTCATATTTTCTTGTTTCTAATTATAACACTAGCAATAGAGGTCATTCATTGTGAATCTAAAGCGTTGCCATTCACAACCACAAATGGAAAGATAAGCAGCAGCCAATCACAAGAGCGTGAAAAGCTCAGCTAGTGTGGCGGTCTACAAAGCAACCACCAGCACACGACAAAAGAGGTTATGCACATGTATCAAAATGAACAACCGCTTACCCGGTTAAAGGACGTTAAACTCGCAAACAAGTACTATCTACATTCACAATTATTTGCTGTGATTTTATAGATATTCCTGGGCTGTAGCGAATGAACACATGATGGAAAATCTGATGAAATGGCAGAATTATCACGTGTTAAGAATCGCTCTCTGATTACTAGTTTCTTATGTTTGACTTAACTTGAAAGCTTGGACTTTAGAAACTTCTGAGGTTCTAAAGTCTGTTCATGTAACTTTGCCTCGTCTCTCTCTAACTATCACGTGCACTAGTCGCCTCTCATTGGCCATTTAATATGATAATTTATATTAATACTTTCGAAGACAATTGGAATACTCATTTTTGTAACGGTATAAATAAAATTTATTATCAACAAGAGTTGATGCATGTAAATTCTTTTAAACAAATAGGTAGGAGGTTCCTTCGGTTTATGGCGTGACACTCAGGATGACGAAAGCACGTGTATCTATCATGCCAGAGTGTTTGTCGCTTTCATCGCCTGACATTGCACAGGGCTTGTACCTCGCCATTCAAAACTGTACATTAGCCAATCAGGAGAAAGGGGAAGGAAATTGAGCGCGGAAGAATACATGCGGGACAAAGTTATAAGCAAGTTTTTAAGCTTAAGTGCTGCTTAACGGGGGCCTTATACTTTTTACGTTGAAGGAAGAAGACCGTAAGAGCAGTAGATTTTTCCTCTGTCACGAAGTTAGGTAAGGCTCGGGTGT
Source organism: Deroplatys truncata (assembly GCA_030765065.1). Classification (NCBI taxonomy): domain Eukaryota; kingdom Metazoa; phylum Arthropoda; class Insecta; order Mantodea; family Mantidae; genus Deroplatys; species Deroplatys truncata. The sequence goes on along the minus strand of CM060989.1, from coordinate 62,919,277 downwards.
TGTTTGTTTAGCGCAGGCCCGCTAGTATTAGATCTTTGGGACGAGAGTAGACACTTTCAGACGCGGCCATGGAGCAGACAAAGCAACAGCCAGCTCTCCATACATGGACCGTGCGACTTTTTGTCAAAGCCTAATCCCACGGTGTTGTTGCTGCTGCTGCCGCTATATGGCGCGAAACGGAGCCGGCCTGCCTGCTATATGTCGTCATGTCACACCATCCCCCGTCTTTGAGGGGCGGTTTAACGCCAAAAAATGAACAAATGAAAACAGAAGCTTCGTTTTCGAAGCAGAAAGCTTTCACTTTCTCTACCCAAGGAGGGAAGCATAGGGCCATGGCAATTTGTTCTGCATTGTACTTGAACACACTTTAAACTGCTAGCCTTTCTTTATAGAATAACAAGAAATACTCCTGAAAGAGTGCAGTGTACTCTAATGTATGTACCTACATTTAGAGTTGTAGTATATGTCTGTCTTAGAAAGTTTCCTATGGCAGTAGTTTTGCAAGTAGTGGGATGTGCATCATTACCGCAAGAACGAGGCGTAAGCCGAGTTGTGTAATTACATGAGAGCGATAATGACTCTCATCCCACTAGTTGCATACAATACATCCGTGACCGTTTAATAATGGCTACTTACCTTTCCTGTGTTCATTATATGAGTGTTGATTTATAATTAACACCATCAGCCAGCAAACAAAGATTCTTACAGTCTCTAATATGTTGTACTGCATTTAAATGTCCAAGCGTCCTGTATTTACCTCCAATGCCTTTTATAAACTTTGCTTTTTCTTGTACTTTTGCACATTAAAATGTTCTATACGATGTAGCTTGTAACCAATCTTGTTCAAATTTTCAGCAGAAACTCGGAGAGAGTGAACTTGCCATAATGATATATAGTTTTTGCTGTGCTTTTAAACTGTTCAAGATAAGACAATTAATTCGACCACTAAGGGTAAATTGTTAAAAAAAATTATATTTTGCTTTCTCTACTGCGTATAGTAAGTAGGGAAAGTAATGCATTCCACCCCCAAAAAAATCTATGCCGAGACTTCAACGGAAATACATGTTTTGAGGCCTCTTGAATTGAAAAAAAAAGCACTTGGAAAAAGGTCTGTGTCTGTGAAGCATATCTCAAAAACGAAAAGTCGGATAAATACAGAACTTGCTATTTAGGTTCACTATCTTATAAAGATGCGACACGAAGATTTACAAGAAATCTACCTTTACATGGAAAATTTTTCGAAATTTTTTATTTTCTCACAAACTTAAGATATTTTCTTGACAAAATGTACATCTTGAATTATTGGGAATGTCCCCAAAAGTCGTATCTGAATGGCTTTTGCATAATGGTAAACCGTAAGAGAGATACAAACGTTTTCTACACAAAATACAATGTTAAGCTCGTTAAAACACATAATTTGTCTTTTTTTTTTTTTGCGGAGATTGAACTATTTTCGAGATATTCCATGTTATTTGTTTGAATTTTCCAATACTTATACTTTTCCTCAAATGGGAATTTATTTATTTCTATGTCTTGGTAGTTTCTGCAAATGTTTATCTCGATTAACATGAAGTAGATGGAGAATAAACGTTTGTAAAAAAATAGTTTGTACAAGAGTAGAGAAGGTCATATGAGTGTAATACATCAGATTCTTTTCCGAAGCAACCAGAAGAGATAAAAGAAATTCTATCTGCCATTATGCGCATTATTTAAATAATGTAATATAAATAATGTAATGTAATGTACTACACCTGATAAATTAGTAAAATAAAATAGTTTTTACGAAGAATATTTAAGAAATATGAATGAGGTTTAAAAACCTATGTTGTGGTAGGGAAAATTACATAAGAAAATGTAAGAATGTTTTAAAAAATTGAAATATAACCAGAATAATTCGTGATACTGCGTGGGAGCGACCCTATATTGATGAAAACAGGTCACTGACACGAAGGACGTCATCCTAGTGCTAAGGCGAACAGTCACTTACTTCCAAGGCCGCGTATGAGCTGGTCTGAGTCACACTTGTAAAGACCCCAGATTTGCTTCCGGTTGCAAGGGTCGCGGTTTCGACCTCGGCAGGCTTCTCTCACGCTCCTTGTTGCAGCCTAATCTCCTAGAGGCCTCATATTCGATCACAACCTGGGAAACTCCGAACGTGAAAATAGTCATCAAGGGCCCGCGCCGAAGTATATACAAACTTCAAGAAGGCGGTCAGGTTTCAATTCCTGTAGTGTTTAATAGTGTCGCGGATTGATCATATTTTTGTTCGTTGACTATAAGAGGATTTGCTAAACCTTATTAATACTATCAAGAGTACCAACATAAGAATTAATTCTGGTTTTAAAATGTCAGCTGAAGCCTTAACAAATCAAGGTGTTCAACAAGAGTGTAGCATATCGCCCACTTTATTTAATTTTTATATTGACGATCTAGTTTTGAAGTGGAAAAATGAAATACACTTCAGGATCAAAATAGAATTAAACACACCTTTAAGCACTTTTCTGTATGTCGATGATCAAGAAACAAGATAATCTACAAAGAGCAGTATATAGATTAAGGGAACAGGGTAGTCTGAACACATGAAATTACACCTTAACTGTGTCAAATTACCACTGCTCTTAAAGTTCTCAATGGTTTTTCCTGATATTTTTATGAATTATTTTATATATCATGACAATTATTCCATATGGTTATTTGCATTGATAGCTAATGTAGTTGACCCCATAAAAATTATTTCATTCAGCAGAGAAATAATAAAATTTTCTCTTAAAACATGTGAATTCATGTATCTTTTTCTCTGATATTACTTGCAATACAGAATCACACTTTTGCATGCTTGTTCTTAGTATAATCAGCTATCTTCTGAACCTCAATTACGTAGTTATGTATATTAGTTCCCTAGAAATTGAAAAAGAAAGTTATTTGCAAATGTGGAAAATATACAATGTTGTTGCTTTCTTATTATCACTAATATACATTATAAAATTAGGGTCGTGCTTCAGAAAGTTTAACTATGTGTTGTAAACATGTACTGAACATTTCAGCTCTCTACCTCTTACTTTCTGAGAAAAAGGTACATAAGTATCCAAAAATGTTGCTTTGAGAAAACTGAATTTAAAGTTTAGACGTTAAAATTCTGACACGTTCCAGGGTCATAATCATCTGCACCTTCATTCCTGGATTGCTTCAGCTTTTCTGATTGTCTTCTCTTGGTCCTGGCCTCTTTTGTTAATTGCTGAACCGCTCGCTGGGCATGATATAGTCGTTCGTTGTTGTAAGATACAAAAATGTTTTAAAAAGGGTCGTTGCATGAACAGCTTTAAGGAAATGCAGACTAGCATTTAAATGTCTTAAAAAACCTCTTAACCATCCTTATTAGTGCCTAAAAAAATGTGATTTTTGACCATTTCAGAGTACCTTGTCCCCTTAAGCCAAAATGCGATGCATTATAACTTAACTGTATCTACAAATGAAACCAAGACAATGGCTTTTAAAGGGAAGAATCTCGTTAGATCAAAGATACTAATAAATGGTAAAATATTAGAACAGGTATCCCACTTCAATTATCTAGGATGTGACATTAGTTTTAAATTTGACAAATTGAGATGAAAGTTAATAGGTTTCAAACTATTTGTAGACGATCAGAAGAACTCTAGGAAGAAAAACTAGAACAGAAATACAAATAAAGTTCTATAAGATTATGGCTTTACCTAATGTATTGTATGGTACCGAGTCGTGGACAATAACTTGTTCAATCCGCCGAAATGAAATTTTTGAGGTACGTAAAGGGGGGATGCACTAGAGCTGACAAAATAAGAAATGAATCAATAAGATCAGATTTGAAAATTGTATCAATAAACGATAAGATTGATGAAAATAAAAGAAATAGGGAATTTAGGAAGACCACGCAAGAGATGGCTAGAGACCGAAACAGGTTGATATTACCTAATCCTTGAAACGAGGAGGAGGAGAAGAAGACCAAGACTATAAAATGAGTCTCTTGCGGACTTTAATAGAGCTTGTACATCTGGATCAAAGGTGGCCCAGTTTCTGGTATGGCGGTGAAGAAGGAGGAAAATAGAAGTGTAGTGATAATAGGAAAATCCGTAGATCAAATTATCTAACCTAGCATTCACCTAATGACTGAGGATAACCGCGTAAAAAAACCTTAGGACGACCCCGGGGTTTGAATCCGGGACCTCCTTTCAACCATCCCGCTTGGTATTAAATGTATAATTTCCTTCTGTGGGGAAAATAATGCGGTATCTTTTTTAAACACATGGATATTTTTAGAAATAACCCCTATTGGTTAATTTTTAGGCCACCTTTATTTCGAAATTTTAACGTAGAGTTTCAATTTTCTGTTTCAGCGAATAAGAACAGTGAGTAGAGAAAGTAATGTGAATGCGATACTTCATATTAAAACAAAATAATTGGAAATAAATTTTAATCAAAGGATTGGCATAAAGCCACGAGTCTACATCTTGTGAAAATTTCAGTCTGATTCAGAAATAAATTTAGCAGAGTCAACATAGGTGGAATAGGGCTTTGGCAGCGCGGTGGCCGAGTGGTTAGACCGGCTCGCCTCTCGCCAAGGTTCGATCCCAGGGATCCGCATGTGGAATTTGTGGTGGGCAAAACTGCGTATGGGCGGATTTTCTTTGGGTTATCGGGTTTCCCCCGCCGTTTTATTCCACCGGTGCTCTATCTTCACCTTTTGTCATCTCATCTCTCACCTACTTCCTCGCTTTCATCCCGGCCGTCGGGCTGATCACCCACCCTGGTTGTTCATTGTTTCATATCCAAAGAGTCCCTCTGCTCCTCGATAGGAGCATTGGCTTGAAAGTCCTGGAGGTGTAAATCCTATATCAGAGGAGGGTAAACTGGTGATGATGAAGAAGAATAAGGAATGTAGTTTTTAATCTACCTCGAAGTGACTGTTGGAAACTAAGGGAGGATCTGAAAATTCCATTTTTCTTGATACTATGAGAAACACTTCCTTCAAGCGTATTTGGCTTCAGTTTTAAGGCATGTAACGTTACTTTGGTATTTTATAGAATGGAAACACTGATTTGTTCTTCCTTGTAGATCTGTGAACGCCTACAAATTTGCCTTTTAGCGTTACTTCCCTTCTCTTGTCAGAATTTCCGTTTCCGGTGCGGTTACCGCTTCCTAGGGACAGATCTTTCATTCATACTGCTTAATGACCTTTTATCAACCGCGATTTGGTTCAGCAAAATGTAGCGGTTCAAGGCAACTGACTGTTCGTATAAGATATGACTAGCACTCTTGTCTCAGGAGAAACCAACTTGAAATGCATTGCTAATATGAACGTCAACTCCTCAGCCAGCTAGAATGCAAGACAATAACAGTCGTGGTTTATAAATTGGAGAAACATTTCGTGTGCTAGCAGCGATTATTTAACACAAGTAGGGAATAAAAATAACTAGTTACCAGTAACGGTTGCCTAGCTTGTGTGACATTCATTGTATGTGCGCAGCATTAGTATCGCTTATTGGGAACTAGTTACCTCTATATTCGTTTACAACTTGAGTCATCCTCGCACGGAGTTGCAAGTTCATATTTGTTTATTACACAGTCTTGTTTATCGCTTCGAATATAGGTTGCTGCTTGCATTGCATCAAGATGGTTTTTCACATACGATTATAAGTGCACGAGTCTTGGGTATATGGCTGTGAATAAATAGTTAATGTTGTTTAGTAACAGGCCGCTAAAGTCAAACGATGACGACATTCATGTTGAAACGACATATAATCGTTACTGGTAACCGTTAACGCATTTAACTGCGACAGTGATAGCTGTTACTCGAAAATAACTTAACATTCCTAATGTGAAGATCGACGTTTGTGGAATGCGGTTTTTTAGAGATACCTTACTTTAGTTAAGAGTCCAAAGTCTGGATTGTACAGATATTATTACCAACTAGTTGGCTCGCCGATGTTGCACGGGTAGTTTTTTAAAATCGAATGAGGATTCACTTAATTTCATTTAGTTCCCATCAATCTTTAAAACATTATTGTATAATGATCTAGAAGGTTCTTGCGGCGAATCCTTCTCTTTATCCTTTATTGGGTTGGATTGGAGAGGCGCCCCCGGAATGGAGGCCGGAACCAGGAATGACGGCACAGCAATGACAGGGTCCTACAGTTTCCTCCACCAGGCGGTCCTTATACCCCAGCAATCAGCCGAAGGCCTTTTCCCCTGCCACGCTGCACCGAAACATCATCGTTACTTCCATCCCTGAAGCAGGCCAAACGGGTGAAGGATGGATTAATAGAACGAAATGGAGGGACAGGAATTTCGGAGGGTGAAAGAAACCACTCCAGCATTAGCCTGACAATCCGGGAAAACCCCGAAAAAACCCATGGGTCAAAGCGGGCGGTCAACGGGGATCGAATGCGACTCACAGACGTTACGGCCTGAGCCATTCCACTCGGTCTTTGTCCCTTATAATTGCCATTTCTTAAATCCCGACTAACGGATGAAAAATCTCCTGATATTGACACAAAAGACTGAAACATTTTGTAATGTCCGACTTCCTTAACCTCCGCGACGGTCTTCCAAGTTCTAGAAATGTGTAGCCTTTAAGTACCCTTTGGCGGTGGAACAGTCATCGGTAGGTTTGGTCGAGCAAATTGTTAGATAATTACATCAGAACCTTTGTTTTTTCTCCTTTGTCCCATACTTATTATCATAAAAGCTACATAATTTTCGCATAATACATAGACCCTCAGCATATACAGCGAAATAGAGGTGGAAAAACTGCTGAATATGAAGATTTCCCGACTCCCAGGGCACCGAGTTAACCTCGTTGGAAAAGAGGCATATTCTGCGACTATCCAGAAAAATATCGGTTGACTGATTTCTAATTTTCTCTCTTTATACAATTATTTAAGAATCTCGATAATAACATAGAAAGGAAATAAAGCAAATGTTTCTTACTTTCGAAATATGTTGCCACTGGCAGCTTCGATTCTCTTTCGTTTTACAGTCCCTTTGTTGCTAAATCGTAACCATCTACATATGTATTGCTTGGAATGAAATATCCGCCGCATTTGTCTTTTTTTACGCATATATTCTGTGTAGTAAACACTATTTCCTATTCTATGACATCCTTAACTAAGTCGGACTTCTTCGGAAGCATATACTTGTATAATTCCAGTGTGTCCGTATTCAAGTACAAGGGTCTTGAATATATTTTTACTTTCTCTACTACGTATAGTAAGTAGGGGAAGTATTGCATTCCACCGAAAAATTCGATACCGAGATTTCACCGGAAATATATGTTTTGAGATCTCCTGAATCCAAAAAAAGCATTTTTGGAAACATGTCCGTGTGTGTGTCTGTGAACAGCATAACTCAAAAACGAACAGTCGGATAAACACCAAACTTGGTATTTAGGTTCAGTATCTTCCAGAGATGCGACACGAAGGTTTTCAAGAAAATCCCCCCACTCCAGACTACCCTTTACATGGAAAATTTTTCGAAAATTTTAATTTTCTCAAAAATGGCTCTAACGATTTTAATGAAAATATCATATGTTTAAGATAATGTCATGAGAAATGAAATGTATATCTCGAATTTTCTGGGAATGTCTCCAAAAGTATTCATTGTGAACGCCTTTTGCATAACTGGTAAACCATAAGAGATAGACAAAATTTTACTACACAAAAAATGTAGATCGCGTTAAAATACACAACTTATGTCATATACATTTCTTTTGTTGAGTGAACCGTTTTCGAGATATTGCTTGTTATTTCCTTAAATTTTACAATACTTATACTTTTTCTCACATTCGTTATTCATTTTTTTATGTCCTGGACATGCAAAGAGAATGGAATGCGCCACATAGCAACCAGCGTTAAAATATTTGACTATCGCTTAAAAGCTACCATATTCCCCTTGCATCTACAAGAAAATTACCAATAAGATTGACATCTCGATATCTCGATTAACATGAAGCATATGGAGAATAGGCGTTTGTAAAAATAAATTGTACAAGAGTAGAGAAAGTCATGTGAGTGTAACACATCAGATTTTATTTTTTGATCTTTTAGTAATTAATGAAATTAGGTTTTTTTAGGTTACCCTACATATATACAAATGCTCTCTCTAATATTTATATGAATGTCCAGCGTACAGACATGTTATAATTCTGCGTTACCTAAACCAAAAGCAGGAAGTACTGATATCGTTAGAAAACGGTGCCCTAAGGTTTGTTAGAGAATATCGGCTACTCTAAAAAGTGTTTTGACTGATTACGAGTCTTTCAGGCAGTTGTTCCTTATATTTAAAAGTAATGCAGTATTTGAAAGTCTCAGAAATATCGTAAAAAATGGAATAAGCCGTCAATTGAGCCGTGCAATGAGTAAATTACGTATACTCGAGAAGTGATGTCGGCGGATGAAATTTATAGTAAATTCAATAAAAGGACCTAAGTTGATTCAGCTATGCTTATCAAGAATAATTTCAGAAAGTACTCGATCAATATTGGTTAGTTTTCACCAGTTATGGTATTGGCTACACATGTGAAGTCCAAGAATTTAAATGTTGGATTTTGGGGTTGAAGATCTCCATAATTGCAAAACATTTCGAAACTGTTTCGTTGAATGTTGCCAGGGGGTTCTTTCTGTTAATATAAAATGTTAATGTGTTGAATTTAAACGCAATTAAGAGTTTTTTTTTTTACTAATTTGAATGATTTTCTCGCATACTTAAATTGTTACGGCTTTGTGAGCAGGTTCAAAGTGTTAAAAGATTTTCACCACGGACTTTACAAAAAGCTTATAGACTGAATGTACCGCGCTAATTGATATACGGTGCTATGATAGGCCAGAGCTTATTAGTGCGTTTATCCTTCATCACGATATCGTCCACCGTGACCTAGGGTTACCATGCTAACCTCTAGTTCCCAAGCTCGCGGGTTCAAACTCGGCTGAGGGCGTTGGATTTTATCGGGCGTAAAAATCCTTAGAATGGTTTCCATCGGAAGGTACGAGGGCTGTCCCAGAAGTATCCGACCTAACAAAGGAAACACAATTCTGGCAAAAAAAACAACTTTATTTCTCTATATAGTGTCCTTTCAGCTCGATACACTTTTCCCAGCGATGTTCAATAGCTTCGATACCCTGTTTATAGCGAGAACCGTCGAGTTCTGCAAAATAGCCATCAACAGCAAACTCCACCTCTTCATTATTAGCAAATCTTTTACTACCAAGCCATTTCTTTAACTTGGAAGCAGAAAATAATCAGAAGGGGCTAAATCTGGCGAATAGGGCGCATGTGGAAGCAATTTGAATTTTAACTCATTGATTTTGGATGGCTATAATGGGTGTGTGAACTGGTGCATTGTCTTGATGAAACAGAACTTTCTTTTTCGCTAAATGCGGCCGTTTTTGCTTGATTTCATCATTCAAACGCTGCAGTAAGTGTGCGTAATACTTGTCATTGATTGCTTTTCCTTTTTGAAGATAATCAATGAAACGCTCATCCCAAAAAAACTGACGCCATGACCTTGCCTGCAGTTGGAACTGTCTTCGCCTTCTTTAGAGCCGCATCTCCCCTTTCAATCCACTGTTTTGACTGTTACTTCATCTCAGGTGTGAAGTGATGGACCCATGTTTCATCCATGGTAATGAATGGACTCAAAACCTCGACTTTATTGCACTGAAACATCGCCAAACACTCGACAGAAACAATCTCACGTCGCTGCTTTTGTTCCATTCTGAGTAAACGTGGCACCCATCTTGTGCACAGCTTTCTCATGTCCAAATTTTCAGTCAGTATGCAATGTACAGCACGAGTATACGAGAAAACTTCCAAGTTGAATCTTGATCCAGGCGGAGCTCAGAAGATTCAACTGGGAAGTTTTCTCGCATCCTCCATATTCACCGGACCTTGCCCCAAGTGATTTTCACATGTTCCTCCAACTCAAAGGTAAGCACTTTTAATACCGATGATGAAGTCAAATCAGTGAACAGCTGGTTGGAATACAGGACCCGACCTGGTACAACACTGGTTTGGAAAAACTTTACACGTCCCCAAAAATGCTTCGAAGAATATGTTGACTATGTAGAAAAGTAACAAGGATTTTAAAATATAAATAAAATTAATTCAACATGATCAATTGTGTGTAATGTCTTTTATAAAATATTACGCTTTGCTGGACGACAAACTTTTACGGGTTTCAAATTCAGAAAGTTGGCAAGTGTGTTTTCGCTTGAAGGCTAAATGACATTTCCAAAATTTGTATGTTTGTCTGGAGGAGAAATACCATAAATCGCATATTTTCCCTCCATTTCCAACAGCATTTATGCTAAGTTACGTTTGTTATGTCGTGAAACTAATAGATAAGGAGAAATGGGGACGGTTTAAAATAAATTTAGATGACTTTTACATAGATTCCAAGTGTATAGATTGAGGATAATGAAAGTATTATGTCATAGTTCTAAATATTCGGACTGTTGAAGCCTCTAACAAAACCACCTACTGAATTCAAATTCCTGTTAAAAAAAAAAAAACCCTTTCTCCGGGTTAGGACGGTATTCCTTGAACCTGTGTCTGGACAGCATGGCAACACTGCTGTTCTCTTCCCATGGAATGTCCCCCTCCACTCCACATTCTTCATCCCTCCCTCCTACTCCAGCATTCCAGCGCACCGTCCCAGAGGCAGACGGAGGTGTATGTACTGAGAATGCGTGTTCGCCGTGCTGTACGTCGTCGGAGCAGATTAACAAGTTCATACTACTCTTTTATCCTTATTTCCAGGAATTTTATGCGTACCTCAAACTGTTACATTCATATGACTTTCTCTACCCTCTATCGTTTAACCCTAGACAGGTGGCGCATGTACGTCTTACATTAGTGGTGGCGCGGGGTCACTCGCGACCCCAGGAATAAAACGATTGTTGTAATGGATCGAATTAATAAATTTATCTAATTATTGCTTACATATACTGAGTAATACATTACGTATTAAAATAACTGTTGGTTGTAGAAATCTACTTTAAAAAATCTGATGTGTTGCACTCACATGACTTTCTCTACTCTTGTACAATCTAATTTTACAAACGCCTATTCTCCATATGCTTCATGTTAATCGAGATATCGAGATGTCAATCTTATTGGTAATATTCATGTAGATGCAAGGGGAATATGGTAGCTTTTAAGCGATAGTCAAATATTTTAAGCGCTGGTTGCTATGTGGCGCATTCCATTCTCTTTGCATGTCCAGGACATAAAAAAAATGAATAACGAATTTGAGAAAAAGTATAAGTATTGGAAAATTTAAGGGAATAAGAAGCAATATCTCGAAAACTGTTCACTCAACAAAAAAAATGTATATGACATAAATTGTGTATTTTAACGCGATCTACATTTTTCGTGTAGTAAAATTTTGTCTATCTCTTATGGTTTACCAGTTATGCAAAAGTCGTTCACAATGAAGAACACTTTTGGAGACATTTCCAGAAAATTCGAGATATACATTTCATTTCTAATGACAATGTCTTAAAGATATATTTTAATCAAAATCGTTAGAGCCATTTTTGAGAAAATTAAAATTTTCGAAAAATCTTCCATGTAAAGGGTAGTCTGTGGTGGGGGGATTTTCTTGAAAACCTTCGTGTCGCGTCTCTGGAAGATATTGAACCTAAATACCAAGTTTGGTGTTTATCCAATTGTTCGTTTCTGAGTTATGCTGTTCACACACACACAGACACACATACGGACATGTTTCCAAAAATGCTTTTTTTGGATTCAGGAGGTCTCAAAACATGTATTTCCGATGAAATCTCGTAATCGAATTTTTGGGTGGAATGCAATACTTCCCCTACTTACTATACGTAGTAGAGAAAGTAATAAAACAAAAACTTTGAATTGACAGTTCCTTGCAATTTGGACCGATGCGCAGCACAAAAAATATATTTAAATGTTCACTTTACTCATAATCATAAAGTATCACAGTTAATGTGGTTTTTTTTCATCTCGACAGTAAGAACATATGCTGATACTCATGTTATAATTCACACACAGCTCCTACACACGACTACACTATGGTCTTTGCGCACCTGCTGCTTGCATTTTACACACGAAAAGTTCGTCTTTCTGTCTGCATTCTCGGACACACATTACACCTCATTCTTTTCTTCACTGGCAATTCCTGTTCTTGATTTTCTGGTTGTGCTGCATTTATAAAATGCCGTATTTTCTCAAGCAATAATTCTGTAGGAGATTTTGCATTTTTAGCTGCAGATTTTACACCTTTTTAAGTGAGTCACTATCTTGTGGGAGCGAGTACGTTAATTTTGAGGAGGCTGAACCATTTTCCATGCCGTAACTCGATCCTCTTCTGCACTTCGCTCACTTTCACTATTTGAACTCAGTATTTCAAGTTCATCTTCGGTTTCGCTGCCTTCACCACGTAATGCTTCCACTTCTTCCACTTCCCTAATTAGGGCTAATAACCTTGCCTGATGTTCCTCAAAACACATATTGATATAAAAACAGCACTACGTTTAAGACTAAAAAATAAGTAAATATTATAACCACAACTTCTTGAAGGTTCAGCTGAAAACACACTGCAACTACAGAAACAGTATGCAGACGAGACACACAACAGGCAACGGGAGAGTGGCGTGGGGTATTTCCTGCCCTCATTTCAGCTGAAGAACACAAATAGCCTATATTCTAGGAATGTATGACCTGTATTTCAATGCTAATGACCTCTAACAAAAGCCAAGGAATGCAGCGAAAGGTAAGGGAAAGGCAAGGTTCAGGTATCTGAAATCATTATATATAACTTGCCAATAAAACTGACTGGGGTCACAAAATACCCCGCGCCACCTCTCTAGGGTTAAACTATCTTACGAACGTTTATTTTCCTGTCTACTACATTTTAACCTTAGCAAAACTAACTGCATTACACATTTCGTTGTAGATGCAAAGGAAATGGCGACAGTCAAATGTTTTAGAACTGACGCTAGACACTGGCTTTAAACTTCCATACTCTTTCCATGTCACCGCGAAAAACAACTAAAATCGACAGGACTTTAAAAAAGAATGGCCAAGCATTGAACACTTCTAACCACTAATAACCTGAAATTTTTTGGGAAAAGCTAAGGAAAAGACTGGAAGATATAGAAATACAAAACATGTTCAGTGAGATTGCCAAAAAGAGCTAATTGGTTTGTTATATGCCAATGGAAAATACATGGGGTAGGGAAAAATATATAGACATAGTAAATAAAGAAGAGAGAGAATCTATTGCATGGGTAAGAACCGGAGCATGGAGGCTAAGAGGTTTAAGACAGGGTATTCCTCAGAACCAATGTCCGATATGTGGTGGTAATGAAGACATTGAACACACACTATTTTTAAGTGCCAAGGAACATTAAATTGGAGAAGAGAATTTATTAAAAAGAAGTGGTTGAAATGATGTGCAAGGACGCTAGGAGCATTGGACAGTTTTCGTGTAAAGTAAAAAATAAATGGTTTTGGACAGTGGATAGAGAAAAGTAAGAGGTAGTGTATCTTACAATATAGACGATGGATAGAGGTAGTGAGAAATCATTAATTCAATGAAATTTTGATTGGAAAACTGTGGTGAATGTTTGATGGTAAAGTAATTAAAAGTGACAAGTGGAAATGGGACATGAAATACTGGAGCAAGATAATTTATTGACGGGTAATTGTAAAATGTAGATAAACTATAGCGATTGCCTACAGAACGAGTGACCAGGGCCAAATTTCAGTAGACAATCAAATTGTAAATCTCTTAGCATAATAAATAACGATATCTCGGAAATGGCTGATGCCACAAAAAAGTTACTTGAAGTAAATTGTGTGGTTTTAAAGGGATCACATTCTTTCTATAGCAAATTTTCGTCTATCACTTATACAAAATTATACAAAAATGAAGGCGATTCTCAGACAACTCAAGATATACGTTTTATTTGTTGTGTAAATGTAAATAGCTTTAATATATAGTATTTTAATCAAAATCGGCAAGAGCTATTTTTTTAGAAAAATTCTAAAATTTCTAAAAATGTTCCATGTAAGGGTAGTTGGGGTGGGTGGATTTTCTTGAATATCTTAGTGCCGCAACCGATTTTTCGTTTAAATTATGTTGTTCAGACGGACGTTTTTCTTTAAATGCTTTTTTTTTATTCAAGGGACATCAAAACACGTATTTCCGGTGAAATCTCTAACGAATTTTTGTTTAGAATGCAATACCTTCCCAACTGTGTACGTGGTAGAGAAAGTGAAATATATATTTCTTTGTTTAACTCTGTTTCATATTTCATATACTGAACAGAATAAAGAATAATAAATAATTTGCTGATTTTAAGAATGAGTACAAATCCAGTAAAACATAATTCAGATGGTAGAAAACAATATCGGATGTTTTATTCACATGACTTTCTCTACTGTTCATGGTTTATTTTTATATAGCCTTTACAAACTATTCTTAAGAAAGTTTATTTTTCTATCTACATGATGCTAATGGAGATAAACACTTGCAGAAATAATTTCGGCTATCGCAGGTGATTTTGTTTCTTCTTGAATGACTACAACATAGTGACAGTAACTGGTCGCTCCAGCATTCTTTGCAAGTCATTCCTGTTGTCATACTGCAGTTTTCTTCCCTTTTTTATTGTTTTTTTTATGTCGCTGTAACTACGTGGTCATATCGAGACGGATCTGTGAGATGTCTCTGGATCGGTGTGTCGCAGATAGTGAGCCTTCTACGTCTCGTCGCTTCACCATACCTTGCTTCGTTCACGTTTCTACAAAGGCGTTAGTGCTAGGCAACTGTAACTCTGCTTCTACACGTGTCGGGAAGGTGCCGTCCAGTCTACCTGATTTTATCATCTGTGGATAGATTGCAGAGCATTCGGTATTACCATCTATTTGCATTTTTACTATTGTTTTAGACTTAAAGTTGAGCTTTGGGTTATAGTATTAAATATCCAATCCGGTAATTGCCTTCATGACTCGGACCTCCTGAGAATGGACCACAGACGTTACCGCTTGAGCCACTACTATCTTTTTTACTTTCTCTACTACGTATAGTAATTAGGGGAAGTATTGTATTCCACCCAAAAATTCGATACCGAGATTTCACCGGAGATATGTTTTGAGACCCCTGAATCCAAAAAAAGCATTTTTCGAAACATGTCCGTGTGTGCGTCTGTGAACAGCATAACTCAGAAACGAACAGTCGGATAAACACCAAACTTGGTATTTACGTTCAGTATCTTCCAGAGATGCGACACGAAGGTTTTCAAGAAAATCCCCCCACCCCAGATTACCCTTTACAGGGAATTTTTTTCGAAAATTTTAATTTTCTCAAAAATGGCTCTAACGATTTTGATTAAAATATCATATGTTTAAGATATTTTTATGACAAATAAAATGTATATCTTGAATTTTCTGGGAATGTCTCCAAAAGTATTCTTCATTGTGAACGACTTTTGCATAACTGGTAAACCATAAGAGATAGACAAAATTTTACTACACAAAAAATGTAGATCGCGTTAAAATACCCAATTTGTCATATACATTCTTGTTGTTGAGTGAGTCATTTTCGAGTTATTGCTTGTTATTCCCTTAAATTTTCAATACTTATTTCCTCAAATGGGAATTCGTTATTCATTTTTTTGTCTTGGATGTGCAAACGGTATTAATCTGTGGCAAAGAGAATGGTGCTGCACCTAGCAACCAGCTATTAAGAGAGATGTCTATGCTTAAAGACTACAAATATTTCTATATTGTCCTTGCAAATTGAAAACAAGGGGAACATAGTACCCCTTAAGCGATAGTCAAATATTTTTAGAACTGGTCGCTATGTGTAAAATGTAATTCTCTTTGCATGTCAAAAGATCGTTTCTGCAAATGTTTATCTCGATTAATATGAAATATATGGAGAATAAGAGTTTATACACGAGTAGAGAAAGTCATGCGAGTGTAACACATCAGTGTTTTTTTTTTTTCATTCGTGCCTGTTGTGTGCTATTTCCAGGTTATGTTCATTATCATCGAGTATATAAACATGTTGCTGTATATTTCCATATCTAATCAGATATTTTCTAGTACACCAATAAAAAATCTCATCTCTGCGTCCGGATTTTGTTTTTGTTTTATCCGTGATTTATTATCATTTACAAATATTTTCTAATAAATGTTTAATTTTTGTGGAATTTATATTTTCCTTTTGCCGCAACACAAAATAAAAATCTATTTACTTTCAGCACATTTACTTCGCATCATTTCACATAGTGCCTTTATACTTTACCTTAGATTTTCTTGGCAACAGTAATAAAACTGTCGAAGCTGCTACTTCAATATCTGAAGGAATAAGTACTTTCCTCAGAATCGCTCATTATTCGGAAGGATTTTTCTTGATTCAGGTTAATCTATACGATTCTATAAACAAATTAATATTCTTGCTTCTAGACCAACTTTATTATGATCATTGGAATAATATTAATTAGGCTTTGGTTTACATTGCCAGAGTATCACAATATTTAGTGAATGGTTATATTATTTATAAATCAAGGATCGTATCATGAACGCAGATAAGGTAAGCAGCCATTGTTAAATGCTTGCGGATAAAATGTATACTACTAGTGGGATGAGCACAACTACCGTTCTCATGTAATTACAGAACTCGGCTTACGCCTAGTTCTCACTGTGATGATACTTAAATGCAATACTATTATACTTTTTGCGCTTTTAATCCATTAAAAAAATCTGATGTGTTACACTCGCATGACTTTGTCTACTCTTGTACAAACTATTTTTACAAACGCTTATTCTCCATATGCTTCATGTTAATCGAGCCTTTAAGCGATAGTCAAATCTTTTAAGAACTGGTTGCTATGTGGAGTATTCCATTCTCTTTCTATGTCCAGGACATAGAAAAATTTAATAACGAATTCCCAATTGAGCAAAAGTTTTAAGTATTGGAAAATTTAAGGGAATAACAAGCAATATCTCGAAAATGGTTCACCCAACAAAAAAATGTATATTACATAAATTGTGTATTTTAATACGATATACATTTTTTGTGTAGTAAACTTTTGTCTATCTCTTATGGTTTACCAGTTATGCAAAAGTCGTTTCAATGGAGAATACTTTTGGAGACAGTCCCAGAAAATTCAAGGTATACATTTTATTTGTCATGAAAGTATACTAAATATAATATTGTAATCAAAATCGTTAGACATTTTTGAGAGAATTAAAAATTTCGAAAAATGTTCGATGTAAAGGATAATCTGGGGTGGGGGAATTTTCTTGAAAACCTTCGTGTCGCATCTCTGGAAGATAACTGAACCTAAATACCAAGTTTGGTGTTTATCCGAATGTTCGTTTTTGATTTATGCTGTTCACAGACACACACACGGACATGTTTCAAAAATGCTTTTGTTGGATTCAGGGGGCCTCAAAACATATATTTCCGGTGAAATCTCGGTACCGAATTTTTGGGTGGAATACAATACTTCCCCTACTTGCTATACGCAGTGGAGAAAGTAAAAATGTAATGGTACATTCACATGGCTTTCTCTGTATCGCTTATTAGTGGGTGTACAAATTATTCTTACGAAAGTTTATTTTCGTATTAACTTCATTATAATCGAGATAAACCTAGTCAAATGTTTTAGAACTGGATGCTATATATTGGCCTTAAAATTCTATACTGTTTCCATGACATCGCGAGATACAGCTGAAAATCGAAAGGATTTTAAAAGTATTGAACGAATATGCAACAACTCAAATATAAGAGCCCAGTTATTCTAAATTATACAGATTGGTATTTTTCGGAGAATATATGAAGGAATGAGTATGTAGTTTGTAGTTAATAATATCTTTACTTTATTTGCCCCACGTTTTGGGAGCCAATTTGAAGTAGATTGTATTGAAGGAGTTGTATTATTTTAACTATTGGGAGCCCAACTTGAAGTTCGTTGCAACCGCACGTATAGTACCCGGTTTCCGGTGCCCTTTGCCCCAAATGTTAACTTTGTAATTTGACTGTTTCTTTAAATGTTATATATTTATGTTTGCCTCGGCTGCGTCAGTATTTTTGTTAGAGGCATGGATGTCTTAGCAGGGCGTGTTGCGACTGAAAAATGTAGGTTTACACAGATTATAATTTTAATTCACTCCTTTTTATTAATTTTTGACACAATTTAAATAACACTTCACTGATATCCATTGCTGTAAGATTCTTTTATTAATTAATTACTTGCACTTTTTAACACGTTAACTATTTTCGTCTCACACGAATACGTATTAAATTTTTCGAGGACGTGTCTCGCGTCCGATTAGGAACACTGTCAACAACCAACGCGTCCAGTTATGAGTGCTGTCTACAAGCAACTGACTTGATTTCTAGCGCCTAAATTTGTAAATCCGTCCAATAGAATACCTTCATTTAACCAAAGTTTTTTTCTGGTTTTTGATTGGCTATTTTATAAACTGTCACAAAAATTACATTATTGTTGCTCCAAGAATCACTAGTAGCATTATTACACTTTCTTCTTCATTATTGCCTCAAGGTTACCTCATTGTTAGCAACTTTTAACCTATTCTCACAGCTCCTACATTATTAAATTACGTAATACATTCACATAAAATTATTGAACATGTATACAATAATATGAACATTTACGATGACTGTAAAATACACTTTTTATACATTGTTACATACACATATTGCTTTAAGGCGGGCTGTTATTGTATTTATATTGCGTAATTTAACTGAAATCATTTAAGTGTTAAAAATACTGCAAGTTATATAGGAATCATTCCATTTCTGGTTTACATGACTAAAATCCTTGAACAGAGACCTTTTCTCGACGATTATCTTGTTTCTCGCGAATGCAAGAATCGACATGGTTTAAACGTTCACGGCGTTCGCAGAGAATGAGGTTGTAGCAGGCTGACGCACGGCCTTAGTGGATTAATTAGAGCGTGAACGAAGACTGGCATTTTTGTTGGATGCTGCAGTGTCTGCGATCGCACCCCAGGGTGTAATGAGGCATGACTGAACCTTTTTCCGATCCAGGTATCTTCCTGGAAGTGGCAGGCGCCGGAACTGTAGCTTCATTTGCATCAAGAGCCAAAAAGGTATGGACAGCTGCTTAGGATTTTCTTTCTTCTGTTTTCCCTTTTTACTTTCTCTATCGTGTACACAGTAGGTAGAGAATGAATTGCATTCCACTAAAAAATTCAATACTGAGATCTCGCCAGAAATAAGTGTTTTGAGGCCCCCTGAATGAAAAAGGCATTTTTAGTTTCCAAAATCTTCAAAGGATTTTCAAGAAAATCTCCCATCCCAGTATATCCTTTACATGGAATGTTTTTTTTTTTTTTGAAATTTTCGATTTTATCAAACTGGCTCTAACGATTTTTATTAAAATAACATACATTACAGATATTTAAAAGTACATGACAAAAGTATATCTTGAATTTTCTGGGAATATGCTCTCATTGAGCTGAGTATATAATCACAGAAAGTGCTCATACTCGTGAGTACTAACTTTGAGAAAGTACCTGCTTTTAATTCATATGACCCATTATGCCTAAGGTGAAAAAAATTTGCTGGGAGAAGTTGCAAAATGCCCAATAACGTGTAGGGGCAGTAACTATTCATTCATTATCTGTGTACCCTCCTCTTATGTAGGACTTACAAGCGGGTGCCTGGTGTCAGAGGCCCGTCGAGGAGCAGACACTCGTGGATCAGACAGAGCATCCAGGATGGGTGATCAGCCCGGTGCCTGGTATGGGATGAAGGAAGTAGATGAAGCGAAATGTTGGTGAAATGCATGAAAGGAAAGGTGATGATGGAGCAGTTGGTGGAATGAAAGGCGGGGGAAACCGGAGAACCCAGAGAAAACCCGCTCAGACACCGCTTCGTCCACCACAAATCCCACATGCAGATCCCTGGGATTGAACCCGGTCCGCCTCGGTGGGAGGCGAGCGGTCTAACCACTCGGCCACGGCGCCGCCTTAGGGGCAGTAACTAAATAAAATAAAATCTGAATATTCAACCCCGGCATCTACCGGGGCATATATCCAAATTTTGTATTTATTGAATGAAATTTTTCAATTCTTTTATACATTCATTTTACAGATTAACTCTATAACTACTACCTAACTACAAACAAGGAAAACATAAAATAGAAAACGTAAGGAAAATGAATAATAGATAGGAAAGATGTAAATAAATAATACTTACAAAATCTATAAATCTATACTAATACTGGTAACCAGCATAAAAGCAACTGGTATCCAACTACTTAACTAACAAACTTACTATGAAACTAAAATCTACTCCACTGGTATCCAGTACTATTTACCACATTCTTCTAGCTTAAATAAGTTTTTTTTCTATTATACAGTTAAATTAATATATAATAAAACTTACTTGATACATTATTATAATAATAATTTACAAATTTACTTGTATTTTTAAATTTATACTTTCACACTAAAATAATTATATACGAATTAACAATATTTCCTTCATTTACATTTTGATTTATTAACCATAATACGCCGACTTTTTCAGTGTTTATCGTCGCGAAAGATGTATATTTTCAAAGTGTTGGAAGTACAAATTCTAAATTACTTTCGCCGTCTTAGTAAAGAACACGAAATAGTGCGTGATCAGGTGCGCGAGGATCGAAAGCAAAATTGCACAGTAAAGTAATATTATAAAGATGAAAGTGTAGTTTCCTAGGTTACAATTTCAGTATTCAAGGTCATGCGTAAATTCTTTGTCCGTCACACACTTTATAAATCTACGACATTCCTTGCCAAGTGAAGTTATTATTTTCTGGTACGTATGGAAAATCAGTTTTAAGAAGATGTATTGTAGTTCAACTGTTGGGGAGCCGAACACTTGAGGTAGTTGTAACCACACGTATGGTACCCGGTAGACTTCGTCCAAAAATTTAAACATTAACTTTGTAACTTGACTGTTTCTTTAAATATTATACATTTGTTTGCCTCGGCTGCGTCAGTATTATTGTTAGAGACACGTTTCTCTTAGCAGGGTTGTGGTGCGAGTGAAGAATGTAGGCTTACACAGATTTTAAGTTGTTTGTTCACTCGTTTTATTAATGCTTGATACGATTTAAATAACACTTCACTGATATAGAGCTGTGAGATTCTTTTATTAATTACTTGCACTTTTTAAAACGTAAACTATTTTCGTCTCACACGAATATGCATTAAATTTCTCGAGGACGTGTCTCGCGTCCGGTTAGGAACACCGTTTGCAACCAACTGAACTCTAAATTTGTAAATTTTGCTATTTTTCAGTTTCTGATTGGCTAATCCTAGTCCAATAAAATACCTTCATTTAACTAAAGCTTTTTTCTGGCTGTTGATTGGCTATTTTTTTAAACTGTCACAAAAATAACATTGTTGCTCCAATAATGACTAATAGCATTATTAAACTATCTTACTCATTATTGCCTAAGGTTACCTCATTGTTAGCAACTTTTAACCTATTTCTCACAGCTCCTACATTATTAAATTACGTAATATATTCATATAACATTATTACACATGGATACAATAATATAAACATATACAATGACTGTAATATATACTTTTTTATATATTGTTACATACACATATTGCTTTAAGGCGGGCTGTTATTGAATTTATATTTATATAATTAGACTGAAAATCATTCACAAGGAACCAGAATCCTGTTTTAATAAACTAGCCTAGGCAGGAATATTAAAGCCGGTGAAGGGACCTCCAAACCGGACTTAAGCATCGGTGGAGAGGCAGAGGATCCACATTCAATATTGCCGCAATCATCGCTCAGCAGAGCGGGAGCGATCCTACGGCGGTAATTGCAAACGTCCAGGGACCCGATCAGGAATGTGATAACGCCAGCTCGCCACATCTAGTAAGAAAGGCTTTTATATTTCTGTTCAACTAAATAACCACAATTCAGCGATAGAACGACAGGCCCTCTAAAGTTGCATTAAGGTAGTTTACATAGCAATCTTGAAATGGCATGAAGGCAAAACGAAACACAGCGACACTGAAATATCCCAATAGTTGCGCTGTAGATGAAGATATTTAAAGAGGGGGAAGTCGGGCGGAATTCCAGAGATGCACTACAAGGTGTTTGTCCGGCCCCTCCGCCCATTCACTAGACGAGCGGCAGGTATGGCCGGCTCAAAAGGAAGCCGACTGAGGTCATTGTCCAGCCAATAGGGGGCCTTGGAATGTGGCGCCTGCTGGAATTCCGCTTGCCTACCCCCATATGGTAGCAGAGCGCAGTTTTCTGGTGTAGGGTGGTAGACTTAACGGTGTAGGTATTTCTCTATGCAATGATGTTTAACATGGGCGTGCAGTGGCGGATTTACAGTTCTCATCTTTTTATTGTTACAAGATGGATCAAAAAATCTGAAGTGCTGCATTCACATGATCTTCTTTTCTCGCTCTTAAACTAACTATTCATACAAAACCTTGTTCTATCTGCTTTTGTTAATATAAATATCACTTTAACTAGCGTATCTTTCTAAACCTACAAAGATTTGTGTTTAAACAAATTTTTAAAAAGCAGATCACTCTGTGATGGCTTTGAAATGCCATGCTCTTTGTATGGCGGCGAGAAATAACGAGCCTACATCATGGTGTGGGGGTATCGTGTTTGACTCACGTTCAAGAGGTCCCGAGTTCAATCTTGGTTAGGTGAGTTACCCGGATAAGCCCTTTTCCGGAAAAATGAATGTCTGGTAACTCTAAATTCTCTGGACCCCGGGCTCATTTGAGCATCATTTCGTCATTTCATTCATAGTCAGACATGACCTACCCGATTAAAGGACGCTAGAAGTATAAGCATACACAAATTCAAATCAGTAAAAAAGAATATCTCGGAAATATTTAATGCCACGAAAAATATGACATGTATTGTGTGCTTTAGCGAGATATACATTCATTTTCTTAGTAAGGTTTTGTATATTTCTTACATTTTGGCAGTTGTTCAAAGCTCGTTCAGATTAAAGAGGACTTCACAGGCTATTCGCAGAAAATTTATTTCTCAAGCAGATATCTTAACCGTATGGTATTTTGATTAAATTGGTTATAACGAAAGCACTTTCATGCAAAGGATTTTTTGGGATTGGAGATATTTTGTTGAAAATCTTATTGTCGCATCTTTTTAATACATCTATTTTCGGTGAAATCCGATACTGAAGTTTTGGAATGCAATACAACTACCTACTAGGTACGTGGTAGAGAAGGTAGGCGAATCTTAGAGAGTACAAAATTTAGGCTTTTATTGCAGTTATAAAAGAATCGGCACCTTAAGTTGATTCGCTTTCATCATTTAGTGCATCACTTATTAAACTTGCCTGATGGAATATTTTTAAATGCCGGAAACCGTCGAAATATACAGTTGTGAAACCATTCTTCATTTAGAGTGCCTCTCCACTAAAACAATTTTTCAGGACAGTTTCTTGTAAAACGTTTTCAAAAGTGAACTAATAAAAGATTATCGTTTTATTACAGCATTTTTAATTTTTCTACCGCGTATATAGTACACAAAAATTTGATATTTCTTCGGAAATTACGTTTTGAGTTAATAAATAATAATAAAAAAGCATTTAAGCATATTTAGAAAGTACGTGCCTGTGAACAGCATAATTTAAAAACGAAAAGTCGTAAAAATAACAAATTTGGCGTTGAAATTCAGCATTTTCCAAAGATGCATAACGAAGATTTTCAAGAAAATCCCCCAATTACATACTATCCTTTACGTGGAATTTTTAAAAATTAAAAAAAATAAAAAATACGATATATTAAAGATATTAAATGACCAAATGTACATTTTGAATTAACTGGGAATAACCTATGAAGTTCTCTTCAGTTGGAAAAGAATTTGATATAATCTTGGTACGTAAGATAGACGAAAACGTACTTCACAAAAAATCTAGAGGTCTTTAAAACACACAATTTATTCTAAATAAATCTTTTTGTGACATCAGCCATTTCCATTATTATGGTTCGAGTTGTTCAATACTTTGTTTATTCCTTTAAAACTCATGACGTTCAATTGTTTCTCGCGATGTCATTGAAAGAATATGGAATTTTAAGACCAGCATATACCATCCAGTTCTAAAACATTGACAATCGTTACTCCCTTTGTATCTATAACGAAATGTGTAATGCAGCTATTTCTGGAAAGGTTTCGATTAAAAGAAACAGGGAAATAAAACTTTGATAAGAAAAATTCGTATACCGTCTACCAAGAGAGAGGAGTAGAGAAAGTCATGTGAATGCAACATCACTTTTTACTTTCTCTGCTACATATAGTAAGTAGGGGAAGTATTGTATTCCATCCGATACCGAGATTTCACCGAAATAAACGTTCTGAGGTTCGCTGAATCCAAATAAAGTATTTTTGGAAACATGTCCTGAACAACATGACTCGAAAACGAAAAGTCGGATAAATACCAAGCTTGGTATGTAGGTTCAATATCTTAAAAAAGCGCGACACGAGTATTTTCAACAAAATACCCCCCCCCCCGCGCCAAAGTAGCCTTGGCATGAAACAGTTTTAGAAATTTTGATTAAAATGCCATATATTGAAGATATTTACATGACACATAAAATGTATATGTTGAATTTTCGGTAAATAACCTATGAAGTGCTGTTTATTCGGAGGGAATTTTGTATAATCTTGTGTAACTGGTAAACGTTAGGCAATAGATGTAAACGTACTACACAAAAAAATGTAGATCTCTCTTAAAACACAATTTATTTAAAATAAGCCGTTTCCGAGATATCCGTTATTAAAGGTTCTAATTGTTCGTTTCTTGGTCATTTTCTTTGTCCTTTCAACATTCAGTTGTTTCTCGCAATTGCATGGAAACTGTGTGGAATTTTAAATATTTGACGATCGCTGTTGTCTTTGTATCCATAAAGAAATGTGTAATTATTTCTGCAAAAATAAGCTTTAGTAAGAATATATGTTAAATATTGAATGAAATAAGGTACGTGATGGAAATTTTCCGCCATAAACAGCTGCCTACTCTGCATACTCGTGAGTAAATTCCCTCTTAACAAAGATAGGTGCTGCATCAGGCACTGAATGAAATTATTGGCTCTTGAGAAACTAAAGCGGAGTAAAGTAGCTGTTGGCTTTTAAATTTTTCCACAAAATCCGGTTAACAGAGGGAACGTGTTTCTTACAGTATAAGAAATTAAACACAGCATGTGACCTGACCTTTGACTGTAGGATCAGAAATAACAAGCGTGACGTAATTCTGAAAAGAGTGTCAACGCTGTACAAGTATTTGGGTCGGATGTCGACAAACTCGGTTGTAAACAACTGAGCAAGGTGCTAGGTTCAAAAGTGTGTGCTTTACATAGTTTTGTATAAATGGCTACCATCAGTCTCGTCATATGGAGCGGATCGTGATAAAGAACTGCATAGAAGCTGCAGCGTTTAGGTAATAGGTATGCAAGGAGGTGAAACAAGCTGTGCACAGAAAATTTAAAGATACCCATAGGTAAAATTTCGAAATCTTGCAGTTTTTATCTAAATGTTTACAGAATTTTGTCGCACGCTTCTCCACAACGGTTATAAGTGCAGATGTCATAAATAAGTTTTTGAGAAATAACTTTTATTATACTATTTAATCAGGACTTACACCCCAAGGACTTCTTGATTCAGTAGCCCGTCGAGGAGCAAGCAAACTCTGGTTCATAGCATATCCAGGATGGGGTAATCAGCACAGTGCTGGTATGGCTATAAAAAAGAAGAAAAAGAAGCAGAAATAATGTAGTGATAGGAAAATTCGCGGATCAAATTATTCGCCTAATGACCGAGAAAAGGCCTTAGGTCATATTGGTCGGCACCGGGGAGTTGAACCCCGGACTTCCGATGCAAAAAGCGTAATTTTGAAAAAATAAAAATACCATCACATTATTTAAGTGTAATACACAAAAATGGCATATAGAAAATTGTTCATCTTCTGGTTCAGATTTTTTTTAATCTTTAAATATGTTTTTGTAACAATTTATCGTTAGTGGTCTAATAAATTATGTTACCTTGAGGAAGTTAAAAGATGTAAGAAAAAGCATATGCCAATGTTTTAAGTTCATTCTTTCTCGGGTTTGAACAGTTTTGGTTAGAAGCTATATCATATATGGAACATTTTAATGCGCAAAAGTGTAGGAAAAATCAAAGTCGAGTAAAAGTAAATACAGGTCAATAAGCTGTGTGCTCATGGGCATTTAAATGGTCACGTGTTGAAGATTTAAAGGGCTCTGGCAGAAGCCATAGTATGTATTTGAGGCTCAAAATGTATTTTTATATTAAAACGTAATGTTTGATTTACTTGACCAAATTTCACCTATGAGTTGCCTTTGTTTCCATCGCGCCATTATCTCAAATAATAAGGCTGTTCACAGAAAATAAAAAAAACAAGATTTTTTGTGGGGCTCTGGGAGGGAGGGTTCCATGAAGAGCTGCTCCCTGCATCCTTAATAAGATAGGAATAAAATGGAGGTTTATCGCTTCATCCAGCTTTATAACGCGTTCGGAATCTTATTCAAATTTTGTTTATCCTTCAAGAAGATTGGTGAAAGTGCATTATGGAACGCAATATTACTTGCTCTATCTTAGAAAACGGATAAAGTAAAATTGAAGTGAACAGAAATAAGTCTAGGACCCAGGAGGAGAAAACATAAATTAAAATCCCATCTGTCCCAATATATTCTGTAACATGCTTAAGACGGCAGCATATAATTGGATGGGTGGGGGGCGACGAAAATCTAGAGATAAAGGAATAAGAAGAAAAACTAAATAACAAATGAAACGAGAGAAGGATGAGCAAAGAAAATGTGCTAACAAAGTGAAGAACACGATTTGCCGGTGGGTCGAAGGTCGGCGGGTTCTCAGAAAGGTCAGTGAACCTCAAGGTTTCATATGAGGGCAGTGACCTTGAGAAGTAGGCACATTCCTTGCGTTCTTCCCTTCCCCGCCGCCATCTTCCTACTTTGACGCAACCCATCGACCTTGCTTCGAGTCTTGCGTCGATTCAGGTAGAAGGATGTACATTGAATATCTCTTGCATCCCGTCTGTTGCTTCAGCTAAGTAAAACAAAACAAACGTTTATACACTTTTAAAAACAGCATGGCATAAGCTTTGGTTAGGCACATTAATGGCTGCTGAGTTATCTCTGGGTTCACAGCCCATAAAAATAATTTTCTTTTATATGACACTTCCTAAGGCTTCCATCCTGTTTATTTAAATTTAATTCAACACGTTCTCGGTGCCATTTTAGTTGTGGAATACCTTTTACGTCAGCTTATCATTCTGCATGCATGAAGTAACTAGCCCCAGCTGAATTGTTAATATTTTCAAGAACGATAATCTAATTAGAATTTGTTTAAAATTAAGAATAGTTTATATGGAAATCATCTTTACACCTTAACACTTGTTTCACGATCCATAATTAAAATAAATGAAATAGGTCCTATTGTTGAAGTTAATTTGCATCACTCTGTGCATTTATTTTTATGCCAGTGTTAATATCAAATTTGTTTGCCACTTCGTTCCGGGAGAGATTGTTTAAAATATTTTTGTCGTTGTATTGAAGTAAATAGGATGTTAAATAATATCATTCAAGCAGTGGGAAGTTTCGTTTAAATCGCTTACAGACAGAGTTCAGTGTCCCCATTCTAACTGTAAACTATGCTCATATACGTGCAGATGAATTACTTTCAGTGTTGATTAATGTTGCTGCAGAGTAGAAGTTAAAAATAAAAATAATAAAATGTTATGCAGCTTTGATTGCGTCCTGTGTCTATTTCAGTCTTTTAAGAGTCGTTGGAGAAGCCTGCAAATGCAATGTTTAATTTGTTGTCACCTACTTATTGTCCTGCAGTATGTACATGCGAACGCGACCATAGAAAGTCCGGCAGCGCACTAGAACACGCTGGTGAGAAAACAATTCAGTACGATATGGCAACGGTGTACCGTGACGTCACGTTTGTTTTCTGAATGAAACTGTAGTCCAATGGTTTAGCTGCGAGGGGAAGAGGAGATGGTCTCAAGGCCGCGAAAATGGCGGCGGTAACGGTGGCAATGCAACCTACCGGTAATTTTCTACACTACGCTGGATTACGGTTCACCGAGGTTCTCGTTAGAGTGCAGCACGGAACGATGTGAGCGTTCCGGGCATAGCGGACGAATCTCACACTACCAACCCGATAGCTGAACTCGGAAGCAATAAAACAAAACACAACACGCTGTTTTTGTGTTACAATATCCGAAGAATCTCTTGGGAGTGTTTAAGCTTTATGAATATTGCTGCACTAGACAATAGCAAAGTATTCTGTAATATTTAGAGAATGTTACTTTAAAATATCAGTTTGTCAGTCTTTGAAATTCTATTCTTGAAATCTTAGCGCATCCAAGCCAGCGCTAATTATTGAAACGATGCCTCAATTTGGGATAATAATTAAACTAAATACGCAATAATTGGGATATAACATTATCTAGTTATTGTTGTAAATTACATTAGCACCGTGATCTTATTCGATATGCTTCATTCACAAGACTTTCTCTATCCGCTGTCATTATACGGATTCTACAAACTATTACTACGAAACGTTATTATCTTCACCATTTCTCGTTAATCCAGATTAACTTTAAATTAGGATTTACACATTTCGAGGTACGATGTAGTAATTAAAGCGTTCGTCATATTTATTTTCTCTACTACGTAGAGTAAGTATTGTACTCCACCCAAAAATTCGATACCGAGATTTCACCGGAAATATGTTTTGAGACCCCCTGAATCCAAAAAAAAAAAAAAAACCATTTTTGGAAACATGTGTGTGTGTGTGTGTGTGTGTGTGTGTGTGTGTGTGTGTGTGTGTGTGTGTCTGTCTGTGAACAGCATAACTCAGAAACGAACAGTCGGATAAACACCAAACTTAGTATTTAGGTTCAGCATCTTCCAGAGATGCGACACGAAGGTTTTCAAGAAAACCCCCACCCCATATTACCCTTTACATGGAACATTTTTCGAAAATTTTAATTTTCTCAAAAATGGCTAACTATTTTGATTAAAATATCATAAGTTTAAGATATTCTCATGACAAATAAAATGTATATCTTGAATTTTCTGGGAATGTATCCAAAAGTATTCTTCACTGTGAACGTCTTTTGCATTATGGTAAAACATAAGAGATAGACAAAATTTTACTACTCAAAAAAATGTAGATCGCGTTAAAATACACGAGTGAACCATTTTCGAGATATTGCTTGTTATTCCCTTAAATTGTTCAATGCTTATTTTCTCAAACGGGAATTCGTTATTCTTTTTTTTTGTCTTGGATATGCAAAGATTATTAATCTGTGGCAAAGAGAATGGTGCTGCACGTAGCAACCAGCTATTAAGAGTAATTTCTATGCTTAAAGGCTACTGTATTTCTATATTGCCCTTGTAAACATATATTCCCCTTACATCTACAAGAAAATTAGCAATAAGATAGTCTGCAAATGTTTAACTCGATTAACATGAAGTAGATGGAGAATAAGCGTTTGTAAAAATAGTTTGTACAAGAATATAGAAAATCGTGCGAGTGTAACACATCAGATTTTTTTTTCTATGCTCTCCACATGAACACGAGGAAACAAAAAACAAATGACTTCCCATTTGAGAAAAATAAAAGTTTTGAAAATTCAAACTAACAACAAGGAATATCTCGAAAATAGTAAACGGCATAACTTGGCATAAATTATGTGGTTAAACGAGGGGTGGGTGTGTGTGTGTGTGTGTGTGTGTGTGTGTGTGTGTGTGTGTGTGTGTGAGGTACTTATGGTTTACCAATTACACAGAAGTCCTTCAGAAAGAAGAACTTTACAACTACTCCTACGAAGTTCAAGATAAACATTTCATTTGTCATGCAAATATGTTGAACATATGGTATCATCAAAATGGTTAGATCCATGTTTGAGTTTAGTAAATAAAAAAATAAGGAAATATTTTCATGTAAAGGTTACTTGAGGTTGAAGGATTTTCTTGAAAAATCTTAAGTATCACGTCCTTGAAAGATACGAACTTAAATATCAAATTTGGTATATGTACCAGGTGTTGAAGAAGAAAAAAAGTATTCCATGTTCTGAGAGGTGGTAGTTTAGGCCAAAACAAGGAAAAATTCCGAATAAACATGGGCTCTAAAATGCAAACCTTAAGAGGTATAAGCACTTGTTCATCTTGCCTACTGTGAAACATTCCCTACTGCAAGCTGTTTGGTATTACGTATGACCTACACAATGCAGTAAAGGGCATTCTTGTGTCCGACGTCTTAGGGAATCACGGTCTCAAAGACTTCAGGTTGCTCACGGATGCTCTGGCAGACGACGCCTTCCTGTATTGTTTATACATCATTAATGGGGGTTGCATACAAAATGATTCTATTAGATTCCATTAATAAGAATATACCTTGCGCTTTCCTAGAACTGTGAATACAGATTACATTAACAAACAGATGTTTACTGATGCTGTATCCATGGACAATAACAGAGTAACGTGTCCTCATTTGTTTCCGCCTACTGTAGGTCGTACGTAGGTAATAACAAAGAGCTTGCAGTAGAAGAGATGCTTCAGAGTAGTGAAGATAAACAAGTGCACATAGCTCTTAAGATATGCATTTTAGAGCGCATATTTACTGGACATTTTTTCCTTACTTTGGTCCGTACTACCACCTCTCAAAATATGTAATATTTTTTCTTAAACATTCTGTGTATAGTTTTTGGGTAACGTTGTTCATAGATACAGGGCGTTTTTCCATAATGCTTTTTTATGGATTCAGGTGGCGCAAAATATGTATTTCCTATGAAATCTCTAACGAAGTTTTGGGTAGAATACAAGACTAACTTTAAGTTAAGCAAATGAAAACAATGTGTTCTCAGCCAAATAATTGATCTTCATAACCAACTCATTGGTTTTCATCCTGAGTTGAGCAAATCTTTCAATTTAAATAAATAGAAACATTAAGATAAAAGGCACGAGATTAAAGTAATTTTTTTTTATTGTTACAGATGCAGCTTGAGATGAGGTTTGGAGAGTATGATCAGTAAGTAAGTTACCTGTAATATTACTTTTATTATTTTCAACGTTTCTAAATCACATCCTGTGTTACAGGTTCTACTATAGTAATTTATGGTGTAAGACATTAAAATAATACTTCTTGTGAGGCATGCAATACTTTATCCACTACTAAAACCTAAATCAGAGTAATTTTTAAAATTAAATGTGTACGTAGATTTATCGTTGTCGGATGGAAACATGGTAGCACCAAAGCTGGTTGACTTGGAAAAATGCATATAAATGAGCTGATAATAATGGCAAAATTGAAATATGTACGTAAAAGAGAAAATATTTATTCCCGAAATTCTAATATATTGCAGTGAATTCATTGATCCCTAAAAAGTCTGGTTTTCTGTATGATAGAGAGTGCAAGTCATTTGGTTTTGTTAATTAAATAAAAATATTGTAGCGAAGGATTAAAACCAGTTGCTATGATCGACGAAGCAAACGATAGTTTATACGTTAATAACGTATAACAACGTAGGTGGTTAGTCGAAGCCGAAACTTTTAAATGGTCGAGGTTAGATAATGTTCTTTGGTGCTTATATGAACCGGTCATTTTAAGAAGGAAATGTGTTATCCTAGATTCAAGAACAAAGAATATTCTTTATGTGGTATTCGTTACATTGTTCTGCAAAGACATCCAGTTTAGAGTTACTTTTGACTTCAACAAAATTATAAAAGTATAATTTTTTATATGGCAGCCATTTTAATTTATCAACGAATAAAATCAATTTGACTTCTGACTGCTATCGTTTCGTTAAATATGATTCTTTACAAGATAATTTTGGGACATTCCTGACCAACGATGTCCTGTTAATGTGGGTTTTGTGTTTACATATCCCGGTGGCATCACAGTAAAAAGAATTAAATTTAGTTTTATTTTTGGACGCTCTTTAACTGCTTAGGGTTCCATTCTATAGGGTTATTAAAAAAGAAGGGACAGATTTTAAGCATTCATTTTTAATTTTTAACCCCACCTATTAGTTCCATTCAGTGCCTACAGGGGCGTTGGGGTTGTTTACGAGAAAATGGCGACGCCACAAGAAAAGTCGTTTTGTGTGCTGCAGTATGCAAAGAGAATCCATTGTTTCATTGCAGCGTGTATTTCTTTGTTAGTTCAACAACGAACCGCCTCGTCATAAGAAATTTACAATTGATACAATAAATTCGTAGAAGATGGTTGCGTATGCAAATGGAAAAGCATTGGTCGTCCTCGCATAACAAATGGTGCTCATTTTGAACACGTAAAATAAAACTTTGAACTTTTCCCTATTCAGTGATGTATCGCATGTGTCGCTGTCTATTGTCGTTCATTAGAAATAAATATTTAAAGTCTGTTCCTTCTTTTTGAATAACCCTGTATACGGGACGTGAAAGACCGGTAATTTTGCTCTGAGGCTTCTATCATGTTTGAGGTTCTTTTACGTGCCGTAAATATACGACATGCTAAGGATTTTTACGCCCGAAATGGATAGTTTCATATTCTTTATAAGAGTATAAGTGTAAGCTGTTGTGGCCAAAGGGAGTTATCTATTACTTAAAGTAAAGGGAATACTCAGTTTTTTTAACAGCTATTCTTAAAAGTTCTTGGATTTTGACGCTGACCTTTGTAACATCTGTGTTGTTCCTTGCTGTCGCTTCAGGAGACTCAGAATCCCGGGTTCGATTGTTAGATGGCAGGGATTAGGAACGTGTTCTGGTAGAGCTGAGGTTCTGGTTTTCAGGGGTGGTGACACTGCCTTGTGATACTAATAATGCTGCCGACGAAGATTTTGAGCTATTTCTTTATTTTGTTACTAACATTCCTATCTGGTCGACCCGCCACCTTCGTCGTCAAAACCACTGTTATTATTGTCGTCACTTTCGAAGTCGCTACTTATGTGTTCCTCCGACTAGCCCTCGAATTGCCTAGATTTCACAACTTAATTTTCACACTATAAACTTTCTGATTATTTTCTTATTTTGTTTCATCAACCGTCCTCGTGGTTAGTTTGTCTCGGCGTTTCTTTTCCTTTTTCACGCCTTTCGTCGAACTTAGAATTTCCCCCCATCTTTCTTATGTTTCGTTCCGTTTAAAGTTCAAACGTATCAGGTGATGTATACGCGATCTTTGATTGGCTATCATTTTTGTTTCATGATTTTATTATTGGCTACCCTCACTTGACAACTTTCACGTCTGCTTCTTACAGCTTATTTTGGGTTTTAACATCTTCCCACGAATATTCTTAGAACGTAAATAAGGCACGTATACTTTCTGACCCTGCTAAGCTTTGAAACCATTGTAAACTACACGTCCGAGCCAAAGTACAAAAGCGAAACTTCCGGTAGACTTCTTGTCGCCGATAGCAGGTACATCTTCTTTCCTTTCGAGGAAAACAAAAATTGTTTTTCTGCCTTTTCAACAACACCCCTTTCTAGTATGAATTTACAGAGCGGGCGTCTTTTTATTTTATAAATTGATTCTCTTTATACCTTTATCTCTTTTCAGCACATTTTTGTCGTTATGTTTGATTTTGATCGTATATTATTATTACTATTATTATTACTACTATTTTCCCTCCTGGGTCTCGATAACTGGCTTTAATTTGTAAAACGCTATTAGGAAAGCTAAAGTCTGAACTTTAATTTGAAAATTCTTAGTGGCGCAATTCTGGGAACATACTGCCCTAAAAAGTAGAATTTTTAAACATGTTTATATATCAGGCATTTTAAAATTAATTTAGTTTTTTCACCGAAATGTTGGCAACTGAATTAACTTTCTTCTCCAAGAAGGAAGATGTAACTGTTATAATTAGCAGTGGCTCGTGAGTATACATTTTGGATGTTAAAATGTTAGTCCTGAAAATGTGAAATATCATCTGCATAATAATAATATAATAATAATAAATGCATAACTTGTCTGAGAAAGAAAGGATGTTTTTTGTGTACGTTAGTTGTGTGTAATAAGTACACTGTGTTAGGGCAAGATCGAAGTAATGTGTAAATTAAATTATAGTTGAAGTTATGGATGATATGGAGAAACTGGGAGAAGTTTCCGCGCTTGTGCACGTTACCTACTTCTGTTATATTGATTCTTAACTTCTGCTGTAGTGTGCTACCACCTAGTGGCGTTGACGTAAAGTTGTAGCGGCAGTATAGAAACAATGTGGGAAAAACTTCAAGCGCTAGTGCGCGATCCCTATGTATCTGCTCCCATAAGGTAATAGCGTAATACCAGATGCGCATGCGCAGAAACTCCTTAAAACGTGCTCGAGTAAAGATGTGCTGGAGATCCTTGCCATAGGTTTCATCGAGTTGAGAGGAGTAACGCGGTAGATTTTAAGTTACCGCGTTTAATAGCACTCAAAGAAAACGGTAACCAATAAATTCGCAAGGTGTCAAAAGTTAGGGTGTTCGTGCTTTTGTTTTCTTATGCAGCAGCAGACAACACTGGTTCTAATAGATAAGATAGTCTTACATCCCTGTAGGGCTATGGCCTTATACTCTAGGTAGGGTAGCTCGTGTAAAAACTCCCAAGGTGAGCCAGTCCATGGGAGAATTTACCTTTTACCTGTCTTTTCACTTATCCCTTTTCATCAAAGTTCAGTCCAACACCGTATACGGTTGAACCAATTTTCAATGACAGAAGAACATAAGTTAGGTCCAACTTCACGAATAGCACGCGTGATGTTATTCACAAGATCATTTACTGTTTCTGGATTGTTGACATAAACTCGGGATTTAACATAACCCCACAAGAAGTAATGCAACGGCGTTAAATCACATGACCTCGGGGACCAGTTAACATCACCACCATGGGAAATGATTAATCCTCTGAACTTCTCCTTCAAAAGATCGATTGTTTCGAGAGCAGTATGACATGTGGCACCATGTTGCTGGAACCAGATGTTTCTGAGATCCATACCATCCAATTGAGGCCAAAAATAGTCCCTTATAAGAGCCGGCATCTTTCTCCATTGACAGTTAGAACTTCTCCATCTTCATCTTGGAAAAAATATGGACCAATGATTCCACCATACCAAACTCCACACCACACAGTAACCTTTTGGGGATAAAGTGGTCGTTCTTGAAACTGCATTGGATTGTGATTGCTCCAATAGTGACAATTTTGTGTGTTAACACAACCATCCATGCAAAAGTGGGCATCGTCGCTGAAGATGATTATTCGACAAAAATGCGGGTCAGCTTCCAATTGCTCCATAGCCCAGCCGGCGAATACACGGCACAACCTATTGTCGTTGGGCTTTAGTTCTTGAGTTAACACCATTTTGTAAGCATGAAACTTCAAGTCCAGATGCAGAAATCGCCTAGTTGTGGTCGGCCAAAGCCCCAATTCTTGCGCTCGACGAGCAATTGATTTGTCTCCGTTCTCGCGTACACTCTCACGAACGGCGCCTATGTTTTCGTTGGACGCTTACGTCGATTACGTACAGGCGTTCTTTGATCGCTGACAGAACCACTTCTTTCAAATGTATCGATCAAACGCCGAATCGTTCTCTCGCAGGGACGATTATGCTTACCGTAAACTTCACGCAATACACGGAAGGTTTGGCGAACATATATCTATTTTGATAATAAATTTTCACAACTTCTACGCGTTGCTGAATGCTATAACGTTCCATGGCTATTTGTCAATAACAACTGTAACCACATGAAAACAATGAATGCTGTAACTCAATAACAACGGCAGCTATCACATGTTAAAGATAGGACACTCTTGTTGAAAGACACTTTACTTGGAAAAGAACTGAGGGAGCGCGAGTTTCAATCCTGGTGTGCCCTCTCTCAAAAAGGAAAAGGGGTTGTACTATACAAGCAATACACTCCAGATAATAAATGGATCCGACAACCTGAACAGCTTACCAGTGGTGAATGGAAAACCGCATTAAAAATGACTGTCAATGTTTGTCCGCTACGTGCTATACCAGGAAGGTAACCCTTGGCCACGTTTTGGGCGCCTGTCCTTTCGGAGAGACATTGTCGGCATCATAAAATAAGATCCAGTATTGCTGAAGCTTTAAAATTAAGAGGTCATACAATATTTGAAGTTCATGGGCGCTCTCAAGACGGTAGCTCTCGTCAGAGTGACATACTCGTCATCCCAACAGGCTCATCATCGGGATATATCATTGATCCAGTGAGAATGGAGTAGAATGAACAACCACCAGTTGAAGTACACGCTGAAAAATATCTAATCTACCAGCCTACCATCGCCTACTATAGTACAATTTATCATCAATTGAAGTTATTGGACTAGGTTGGTGCAAGAGGAGCCATACCCACTTTACTGAGTTTTGCAAAAAGTTCAGTCTAATGGCCAATTTTAGTACAACATTGCAGTTTTTGCCCTTAAAGGTTCAATAAAATTCTTCAAAATCATCTGTATTCAAATGACTTTCATTCTTATATTCAAGAGTGGATTTTATAACCATGTTTTGTCTATTTGGCAATCTCTACTTTTGGGAAAGCTGAAAGTCTTCTTTCTGAATAAATACCTCCCAGGCATTTGTCAGTTGAAAACTTTGAAAAAACCCAGCCTGAGAGGACAGTTCTGGTGGCATTTGAACCGCGAACCTCCCGTTCACGAGTACATACCTAGCTACCCTGTTCGATATAATTTCCTCCTTGAGGCCTACGCTCCGCGTAACGTAACTTCTTTTTCCCTTTCTTTTCATTGCACTTGAATCCATGTAGGACTACGCATAGTAGGGGAAAGGTCCCTAATTTGAACCGCCTCTTAAATTGAACCGCTCCAATATTTTCCAAACTGTTCGACAGATGGCACCATAATCCTAGTAGAAGCGTGGCGTGTACAGCTATGAATGCTTGGAGTTGTTGACTTTGCATTCTGAGCTGTGGTTTCAGTTGTATGATGTGTTGGGTGTTTTTGGTGCTTCAGAAGTAATCTTTGACTCGTCTAGCTAAGCTTATAGGACCAATTAGATAAATTTGAGATGATCTATATATATTGCATGTTATGAAGTGCTTATTTAGCAACAATATTCATGCATTCGTTTTTTCAAGCAGCGTCTCTCCTAGTCACATAGATGCTAAAGCTTCTAAAATGGCATGGCTCGTAAATTGAACCACTGTTTGAACCCTATATTGAACTGGTCCAATTTAGGAAACCTATTGAAGTTCTAGGATTGTTCAACTGCGAATAGTATATCTTGTGAATAAATATCGATATAATATGTTAAGTTAAAAAAAAGCATGTTAAAACAGTGGATGACATGAATATGTGAATTGTCTGAAATGGACATGATCCAGTGCGAGTTTTAGGATATGGCTTCACCAAAAGTGTGCAAAAGTTAGTGACAAGAAGAAAGTGTTTTATTGTGAATACTGTACATAATTGGACTCTTTTGTATGAGAGTAAAAATTAGTAAAAACTCTATATTTGCAAATAATGCCTATTCCAAATATCAAGTGATTGCTATTATATAAAAATTCAAAATGCTCAAGGAAATTGCTATTCTTATCACAATTTTGGGCTCTACTTTTGTTGCTGATAGCATATTTGTTTTGAATGTACAATAAAATTTGTGTATTTTGTATTAATAAAAATACTTTTAAAGTTAAAAGTATGTGGTTCATTTTAAGACACTGTGGTTCAATATAAGGACCACGTTCCTAATTTGAACCGATTTACACCATCTCACTTTTTAAATGTTATTTAATTGATAATTGTATTAATTTTAAATTGTGTTGAGGATATTGATAGCGCAAGGATTTGTCACTTTAACGCTTGTGTTTGAAAATTTTGATTTGAAATTATAACTATTATTTATTATTTAGGCTCAAGTGGTTCCCCTACTCATTATTTGGCTATGGGCTTTGTTTCGTCTGTCCATGTTGTTCCAGTGTTTTGCTTCGGTTTTTGATTCTTAAGATATCCCTGTTGAGGATATTTTCTTGCGTAATTCCTGCCAATTTTAAATCACCATAGTAGTTATTTTGCTTACTTCTATTTACGTAGAATTCCATTAAGCGTGTTTGAGTTCATTCATTTAATATGTTCATAAAATGTTATTACTTTCTCTATTACGTATAGTAAGTAGGGTAAGTACGGCATTCCATTAAAATATTCGATACAGAGATTTCACCGGAAATACGTGTTTTGAGGTTCCCTGAATCCAAAGCATTTTTGGAAACATGTCCGTGTGTGTTGTCTTGTTAGTCTGTGAACAGCAACTCAAAAACGAGAAGTTAGATAAATAGTAAACTTGGTATTTGAGTTAAGTATCTTCCAAGGATGCGACATGGGAATTCTCAAGAAAATCCCCCCACCCCAGACTACACTTTACATGAACTTTTTTTTCGAAAATTTTGATTTTCTCAAAAATGTTTCCAACGATTTTGATTAAAATATCTTAGGTTTAAGATACTTTCATGGCAGATGAAACGTATATCATAAAATTTTTTGGGAATATCCCCAAAAGTGCTCTTTATTCTGAATGGCTTTTACATAACTGGTAAACCGCAAGAG
Source organism: Deroplatys truncata (assembly GCA_030765065.1). NCBI lineage: Eukaryota > Metazoa > Arthropoda > Insecta > Mantodea > Mantidae > Deroplatys > Deroplatys truncata. The sequence goes on along the minus strand of CM060989.1, from coordinate 62,880,618 downwards.
AGATAAAACTTTACTTCACAAAAAATGTAGATCTCGTTAAAGCACACAATTTATGTCATACACATTTTTTGTCCAGTGAACCATTGCCGAATTATACCTTGTTATTTGTTTGAGTTTTTCAATACTTTTTCTCAAATTCTTATTCGTTTTCTTTTATGCCCTGGACATGCAAAGAGAATGGAATGCTCCACGTAGCAACCAGCTCTTAAAATATTTGACTATCACTTAAAGCCTACCATATTCCCGTTGCATCTACAAGAAAATTAGCAATAAGATTAACATCTCGATTAACATGAAGCATATGGAGAATAAGCGCTTGTAAATATAGTTTATACAAGAGTAGAGAAAATCATATGAGTGTAACAAAGGCATTTTTAGAAAATGATCCGTGTGTGTGTCTGTGTACGGCATAACTCAAAAACGAAAAGTCTGATAAATACCAAACTTGGTAATTAGGTTCAGTATCTTTCAAAGTTGCGACACGAAGATTTTCAAGAAAATTCCCCACCTGAAATGACCCCTTGTATGGAACATTTTTCGAAGGTTTTGATTTTCTCAAAAATGGCTCTTAACGATGTTGATTAAAATATATGTTTAAGATACTTTCATGCAAATGAAATGTATATCTTGCATTCTCTGGAAATGTCCTCAAAAGTCCTTTTGATTATGAATGACTTTCACATAACTGGAAACCGTATGAGATAGAAAAAATTTAGTTGAAATACGCAGTTTGTTGCATATATATATATATATATATATATATATATATATATATATATTCGAGTGAACCATTTCCGAGATATTCCATGTTAGTTGTTTGAATGTTCCAATGCGTATACTTTTTCTCAAATGGGAATTCGTTATTCGCCTTTCTTATGTCCTGGACATAGAGAGAATGGAATGCTCCACATAGCAACCAGTTCTTAAAACATTTGAATATCGCTTAAAACCTACCATGTTCCCCTTGCACCTACAAGAAAATTATAAATAAGATAGCTTCTGCAAACGTTTATCTCGATTAACATGAAGTAGATGGAGAATAAGCGTTTGTAAAAATAGTTTGTGCAAGAGTAGAGAAAGTCATGTGAGTGTAACGCAAGATTTTTTCACAATATTTTCGATATCTGTTAAAAATTAACGTTTCTGCTCCGTAGAGGCACTCTGGTTTAATTACAGTGTTATAATATCTTAACCATAAGGGCATAAAGATTATGGAGGACATATTGAGAAAAATAAGTATAAATTATACTTAGAATGTTCCATATGAAACCACGCTAAGAGGGAAAGTGCAGTGAACGTACCTATTGCTTTTGTTATTGAAGTCTTTTTACGGGATGTTTCCGGTTACCATTATAGTCCAAGAATAGGTCTGCAGAAAGACCGTTTACCAGCTAAGAAAGACTGGCAGATCGTAAAATATGAAAGTTCAGTGCTCCTTTGTAGCCAAGAAGCGGATGTGAGTAATATACACATAAGCAGTAACCAATAGGCAGTAAGGAAGTTTGGTGTCTAATTAAAGGGAACCTGTAAGGTTACGTGTAGAAGGATTGGACGTATTCGAATGTAAATTCTGAGTATAAAATAATTTTGGAGGGCTAATAAGGGGCATTATGACAACTGCTTCGTGGGTACATGCATACCTGCTTCGTTGAGCACTTCATAGGGGTTGAGATAAGCAAAATACGCGGCTGGGTGTTCCCAATGGAAGGGTATAAATAGAGGATGCGTGGTCGCGGCGTATAGATGACAAAAACGCAACAGTGGGCTTCTACTTTACCACCCTTGAAACCTGTCCATGCTCACATATATAAAAAGTTAATCATCCTATTAAAGACCAGAACCCATTAACCTCCCTACAGTTTAATATTCTGTTTATTTTTTTTAAATTTTAAGCTTTTCTTGATATCTTTTTCATCATACCCCAGAAATTTAAAGTTTGACATTTGTTTTGGCATAGTATCAATTAATATCTACTTATTATTGCTCCGCCCGCCATTATCTCTGTATTTTTAACAAGTATGTTAAACATAGTAAAGCCACATAGGGGAGGGGGTTTCCGACCCTACAGCTACGTGGTGCGGGCGTTGCGTACCCTTAACACTCATGGTACTTCTGATGTTACTAGAAATACGTCGGGCTGAACGTTCGAGCCCTCGCGTTAGGGAGTTCTTCGGATTGGGTTGGACTCGGCGGGGCAGTGGTTCTCGAGATTGGGTATGTCTGTGCTGGTTTCCGTACAGGCGGGGTTGTGAGACGCCTCAGTGTCATTCGGTACCGCCTGCAGAGCCGGTAGACGGCATGCTATATTGCTGTCGCCCTACCAAGGTTTCCGGTAGAAGCCCTTCTGGGATGACGCGCATAGGTGGCTGAGGGGGGCCTTTTTAGACTCTAGGTATTGGCCTCATGGGGGAACTCCCCACGGCTGGAGAGCCACTCGGATGGAGCTGGCCCTGGGTTTAGGAGGGGCGCTTGGGCTTAGTCTCTTGCCCTGGTAGACCTTCGCTACAAAAAAATCTGATGTGTTACACTCACATGACTTTCTCTACTCTTGTACAAACTATTTTTACAAACGCATATTCTCCATATGCTTCATGTTAATCCAGATGTTAATCTTATTGCTAATGTTCTTGTAGGTGCAAGGGGAATTGGTAGGCTTTAAGCGATAGTCAAATATTTTAAGAGCAGTTGCTATGTGGAGTATTCCATTCTCTTTGCATTACCAGGACAAAAAAATGAATAACGAATTTGAGAAAAAAGTATAAGTATTGGAAAATTTAAGGGAGTAACAGGCAATATGACAACAAGCAACGAAAATGATTCACCCAAGAGAAAAAGTATCACATAAATTGTGTATTTTAACGCGATCTGCATTTTTTGTTTACTAACATTTTGTCTATCTTATGGTTTACCAGTTATGCAAAAGTCGTTCACAATGAAGAATACTTTTGGAGACATTTCCAGAAAATTCAAGATATACATTTTATTTGTCATGAAAATATCTTAAAAATATGATATTAATCAAAATCGTTAGCCATTTTTGAGAAAATTAAAATTTTCGAAAAATGTTGCATGTAAAGGGTAATCTGGGGTGGGGGGATTTTCTTGAAAACCTTGGTGTCGCATCTCTGGAAGATACTGAACCTAAATACCAAGTTTGGTGTTTATCCGACTGTTCGTTTCTGAGTTATGCTGTTCAGACACACACACGGACATGTTTCCAAAAATTCTTTTTTGGATTCAGGGGGTCTCAAAACATGTATTTCTGGTGAAATCTCGGTATCGAATTTTTGTGTGGAATGCAATACTTCCCCTACTTACTATACGTAGTAGAGAAAGTAAAAAGCAGCCCTTGGTAACGCGCAAGTCATTTTGTGGATTCATTGCAAATTCCTATGGTTTAAATGTTACAAGTTATTGTTGAAGCAGTGAAGTTCGCTAATGTGGATTAGGACCGTACAATGACATTAACCCTACGTACAAATTATTTTCGCACATGAACTGAAACGTCACTGAAGAACCGAGTTCGAGAGCTTGGGAGTCTGAAAAGTGATTTTAGAGGGAAAACTTTCCGTTGCCCAAGCGAAGGGATGGAATGTTTGCAAGTTTGCATAAGATTTCACAAAATCATTGACCACCGAATAGCCTCTACAAGGGATCTTTCTGCTTCAAAAAGTCCAAGATTTTAGCTCCATCGTAGCCTGGAAGCAGATAGTTAATGGGAGTACACAGCACTCAACAACAGTGCAGGCTTGCGTTGGTTGCCATGGCTCGTGGACATAGCGACTTTCCCATTTCGCTCGCTTACAAGCCATGTTCCTTATTCCCTGCTACTGCCGCAGTAACACTTCGGAATGGGCGATTTTCGCTCCTAAAATAGTGATTTATAAAATCATATTCTTCAATATGAGTAATGGAATATTTAAATATGAAGATAAAATTATATTTGAATGCATCTAGTTAAAAACGTTTCACTGGCTTAAGCTAGCGAGAGTAAACTTGAGTGAGTGAATGGAGGTAGAGATTGCTCTTCGAGTGCTGCTGGTCAGGGCAGATACTGATGGGCAGTGAACACTATTTATTTCATTATTTACTCATTAAGTGTGCCAATTTTCAAGTAAATAGCTTTAGAATTAAAGAATTTCGAAAATTCAGTCCCAGTGTGTCTTAAGATTGCGTAAGAATGTCTTAAAAAAATAACGAATTCCCATTTGAAAAAATCCGGTGTTACACTCACATGACTTTCTCTACTCTTGTACAAACTATTTTTACAAACGCTTATTCTCCATATGCTTCATGTTAATCGAGATGTTAATCTTATTGCTAATTTTCTTGTAGATGCAAGGGGAATTGCTAGGCTTTAAGCGATAGTCAAATGTTTTAAGAGCTGGTTGCTATGTGGAGCATTCCATTCACTTTGTATTACCAGGACAAAAAAAAAAGAAAAAAAAGAATAACGAATTTGAGAAAAAGTATAAGTATTGGAAAATTTAAGGGAATACCAAGCAATATCTCGAAAATGGTTCACTCAACAAAAAATGTATGACATAAATTGTGTATTTTAACGTGATCTACATTTTTTGTGTAGTAAAATTTTGTCTATCTCTTATGATTTACCAGTTATGCAAAAGTCGTTCACAATGAAGAATACTTTTGGAGACATTCCCAGAAAATTCGAGATATACATTTCATTTGTCATGAAAATATCTTATACCTATGATATTTTAATAAAAATCGTTAGCCATTTTTGAGAAAATTAAAATTTACGAAAAATGTTCCATGTAAAGGGTAATCGGGTATGGGGGGATTTTCTTGAAAATCTTCGTGTCGCATCTCTGGAAGATACTGAACCTAAATACCAAGTTTGGTGTTTATCTGACTGTTCGTTTCTGAGTTATGCTGTTCACACACGGACGTGTTTCCAAAAATCTTTTTTTGCATTCAGGGAGTTTCAAAACATGTATTTTCCGGTGAAATCTCGGTATCGACTTTTTAGGTGGAATACAATACTTCCCCTACTTGCTATACGTAGTGGAGGAAGTAAAAATGCATACAATTTAATGCAAATGTAACTGATATTTAATTACAGTTGCTTAATTATTTAACGTATTTATATCCAAAATTCAAATGTAAACCACGAAGAAGCATTTTCCTTCTCCTGGCTATGCATATTGTGGAATTATCTGAGTAATAACGAATTCCTTCAAATTAATTAGTGGACACATTCTTTACCTCATGCTATGAATTTTTCTTTATAGCTTTATAAGATAACTATCACTTAAGACTCCAATATCCCTCTTACACCTACATACAAATGTGTAACACGAGAAACATAGGGAAGAATAAGTTTTTGTAAGATTAGTTTATAGAAGAATGGCTAGAAAAAGTAAAGAAGGTGTATTAGCTCCACGTATGGAAGCCAATTTGAAGAAGATGGTTTGTTACGTTACTTTTTACCACGCTTTGGGCGTCAATTTGAAGAAGTTATTTATTAGCCCCACGCTTTGGGAGCCAAACTTGAAGTAGCTTGTATTGAAGGAGTTGTATTATATTTAAACTGTTGGGGAGCCGAACTTGAAATTCGTTGCAACCACACGTATAGTGCCCGCTTTCCGGTAGTCTTCGCCCCAAATTACTTTCAGGTGGCCTTAGCCCCAAGTTTAAAAAAATATTAACTTTGTAATTTGACTGTTTCTTTAAATATTATATATTTATGCTTGCCTCGGCTGCATCAGTATTATTGTTAGAGACACGTTTCTCTTAGTAGGGTTGTGATGCGACAAGAATGTAGGCTTACACAGATGATAATTTTACTTCACTCCTTTTATTAATGCTTTATACGATTTAAATATCACTTTAATGATAGAGAGCTATGAGATTCCTTTTATTAATTAATTACACTTTTTAACACGTAAACATATTTTTCGTCTCACACGAATACATATTATAGTTCTGGAGGACACTTTTTGCGTCTGGTTAGGAATACTGTTTGCAGGCAACTGACTTCTAAATTTGTAAAATTTTCTCCTTTTCAGTTTCTGATTGGCTGATCCTACTCCAATAGAACACCTTCATTTAACTAAAGTTTTTCTGGTTGTTGATTGGCTATTTTATAAACTGTTACTAAAATTTACATTATTGTTACTCCAATAATCAGAAGTAGTATTATTAAACTCTCAAACTCATTATTGCCTGAAGGTTACCTCATTGTTAGCAACTTTTAATTTATTATTCGCACAGCTCCTACATTATTAAATTACGTAATGCATTCACATAACATTATTGAACATGTTTACAATAATATAAGCATATGCCACGACTGTTACATACATTTTACAAATTATTACATACACATATTGCTTCAAGGCGGTCTGTTATTGAATTTCCATATTATATAATTTCACTGAAATCATTTAAGTGTTAAAAATACTGCCTCAAAAGTCACGTCTCAATGCATGACGGTAGGAATTGGAGTACTATACAGGTTGGACCATTTAAGTTGAGACTGTACAATATCTCCAAAACTAAGCGTTATAGAAAGAAATGTCTTGGATAAAAGTTGCTTGATATTATGGGGGAGGGGGAAGTAAATGCCATTAGTTGTGCTTTATTTGGAGGACGTTGTGATGCTTATTTTAAGGCATTTCAATTTTTTTGAATGGAAGCTTACCTGTTTTATGTTGTTTTCTCACTCATAAAAAAACTAAACATTTGTACAAAGCACTTACACCAATGTAAATAACAAAATTTTTAATGATTGTGTACCATCCATGGATGGTTATTTGAGGGTAAGTCATTTTCTAATGAGAAAACAACATACAAAATGTAGGTTCCCATTTAAAAGAAAATCAAATTGACCCAAAAATGACCATAAAATCCTCAAAACAAAACACGACCAATGGCATTTACTTCCCGCATAATATCAAGCAATGTTTATAACTGACATTTCTTTCTACAACGCTTAGTTTTGGAGATATTGTACAGTCTTAACTTAAATGGTCCACCCTGTATATTACAAGCCGAACAACTCGACATTTTGAATCGTACATTCTGGGTGGTTATTGCCGGCTCAACAAGACGTTTTAGTAAAGCTTATTATTGAACGTGGATAAACAATTCTCCCATGATCATTAGCTAAAGAACGTGCGCATAATTTTTTGGCCATTTATTAAATACTTTTGTGAATTAAATTGTCTCGTGTTATCGCTAACCTTACGAAATAAAATTCGTGTCCCTTTCCTTCTAAATGGGAAAGCGCGAAAATAAAACAAATGGTTCTTAGATGAACCTTGACATCACTGAATGGTGCGGGCAGATGGTTAATGTTTTATACATAAGATGGAGACACAAGATCTCACCGCTCCTGGCATCTGGCGGAAGAACGTTGAACTGATACTATGCATCTACAGATGGCTGAGCATGAAGTTGACTCATACGACCGCTAGATGGCACGGCTATCTCCGGTGTGGTAATAAAATTTAAATTTGAATGCTCGAGTCTTGTTTAATTTTCCATCTCGCAGATTACAAAATATGATGTGACATACTTGCATGACTTTCTCTACCCTCTATCGTTTATTAGTGGGTATACGGATTTATCTTACTAAACTTTTTTTTTTTACCTACTTCATTTTAATCCAAATAAACCTTTGCAGAAATAGCTACGTTACCATTTCCTTATAGATACATAGCGAATGGTGATAGACAAATGTTTAAGAACTGGACACTACGCTGGCCTTAAAAATCCCATACTGTTTCCATGCAATTGCGAGAAACAACTGAATAAAGACAGCATTTTATGACTTATGCCACAAAAAACTTAATTGACAAAAGTTGTGTTATAAAGGGATCTACAAATTTTGTGTTGTATGTTTTCGTCTGTTGCTTGACGTTTATCGGTTATACAAGATTATATAAAATTCCTTCCGAATGTAAAGGACTTCACAGGTATTCCCAGAAAATTCAAGATATAAAAGTTATTTAACATGTAAATGTATTTTAAGATATGGTATTTTAATCAAAGTCGTTAGCCATTTTTTGGAAAACAAAAAATTTCGAAGGATGTACCATGTGATGTATAGTTTGGGATCGAGGGATGTTCTTGTAAGTCTTCGTGTCACATCTTTGAAAGATACTGAACCTAAATACAAAGTTTGGTGTTTGTCCGAATTTTTGTTGAAGTACGCTGTTGACGGATACACACACGGACCTTTTTCTAAAAATGAATGGATTCAGGGGGCCTCAAAACTTCTATTTCCGGTGAAATCTTGGTATTGCATTCCACCTAAAATTTCGATACCGATATTTCACCGGAAATAGATATTTTGAGACTACCTGAATCCAAGCAACGTTTTTAGAAATGTATGTGTGTGAACGAAAATCGGTTAACACAGATTTGGTATTTAGTTTCACTACCTTCCACGTGATTGCGACACGAAGATTTTCAAGAAAATTCCCCCACCCTTTACATGGAATATTTTTTCTGAATTTTTTATTTTCTAAAAAAAAGATGTTTATATGACAAATAAAGCTTATATTTTGAAGTTTGTGGAAATAGCCTATGAAGTCTATTCATTCGTAAGGAATTTTGTATAATCTTGTATAACTGATAAACGTTAAGTGATAGACGAAAACGTACCACACTAGCATTAGCTATTTCCGTCATATCCGTTATTAATGGTCCGAGTTGCTCAATTCTTTTTAAGTACATTCGATTTCCAGTTTCTCGCGATTGCATGGAAACAGTGTGAAATTTTAAGGCCAGCATATAGTGTCCAGTTCTTAAAAATTTTGACTATCGCTGTTCTCTTCGTATTTATAACGAAATGTGTAATGTAACATTTCTGCAAATATGTAGCTTGATTAAAATGAAGTAGGTAGAAAAATAGACTTTCTAATGAAGTCATGTGAATGTAACGCATCGATTTTAATTTTTCTTCTTAAGTAATTAAACTGAGCTTTCAAACTCATGTTTGTCATTAGATTATTTAGCAACCTTCGGTTTCGAAATATCAGGGCTGTTCCAGAAGTACCCGACCTAACAAAGAAAACACAAAAATTTTGGGAAAAAAAAATCTTTATTTCTCTACATAGTCTCCTTTCAGCTCGATACACTTTTCCCAGCGATGTTCAATAGCTTCAATACCCTATTTATAGTGAGAACCGCCGAGTTCTGTAAAATAGCCATCAACTGCAAACTCCACCTCTTCATTGTTGGCAAATCTTTAACCACCAAGCCATTTCTTCAACTTTGCATGAGGAAGCAATTCGAACTTTAACTCGTTGATTTTGGCCATGGCAATAATGGATGTGTGAACAGGTGCATTGTCTTGATGAAACAGAACTTACTTTTTCGCTAGATGCGGCCGTTTTTGATTGATTTCATTATTCAAACGCTGCAATAAGTTTGCATAATACTCGCTGATTGCTTTTCCTTTTTGAAGATGAAAAGTATCCCACGCGCATCCCGAAAAACTGACGCCATGACCTTGCCTGCAGATGGAACTGTCTTCGCCTTCTTTGGAGCCGATTCTCCCCTTTCAATCCACTGTTTTGACTGTTTCTTCGTCTCAGGTGTGAAGTGATGGACTCAGGTTTTATTCGTGCTTATGAATCGACGAAAAAACTCTATTTTGTTGCAGCGAAACATCGCCAAACACTCGACTGAAGCATCCTCACGACGCTACTTTTGTTCTCATGTCTAAATTTTCAGTTAGTGTGCGATGTACAGCACTTTTTGAAGTGCCTACGATGTCTGCTAGCTTGCGCACTTTCAGTCGACGGTCATCCAATACCATTTTGTGGATTTTCTTCACAATTTCTGGCGTGGTCACCTCATTTGGTCGACCACTGCGATGTTCGACTTGGCAGCTCGTACGACCTCGCTTAAACTCTGCCACTCAATTTTTACTGTTGTAAACGAAGAGACAGACTCCCCCAGAGTAGAATCTAGCTCAGCTTTAATATTAGCTGGACTAAGACATAACGATGGCCAGTTTTATCCATGTTTACTAATTCGGTGAGAGTTTTCATTATTAATGACTGCCAAACAATTGCTAAACAACGTAACATCGTCAAACTTCGAACTTAAGCTTTATAAGGTTGGTACTTTCTACCATAATCATTGGTTTGAAACAACAATCGCTATATATACGTCAGGTCAGGCACTTCTGGGACAGCCCTTGAAATATCATGGCAACAATTTTTCTTTAACCTCAATTAAATTACCGAAAAACTATTAGTATTTCGTGGTATTACTGAAGAAAATCATAAACTTTCCTCAGTCCATAAACGCACAAGTGCACTTCTATTTGTAAGTAGAAGCCAGCGTGTTTGCCAAGTTGCCTGAACGATGTGCTTTTCTGGCGGAAAGGATGTTTACAACCTCAGGACAATAAATCGCGGTGATAAGGGTTGTGCCAGTGCAAGGACCTCCAATTGTTCCTGGAATTTGGGGCAGCAGAGGAAGGTTAGAGGTCTGGGGGTCAACACGTTATCGCATCGCTCTTCCTGTTGCGTGTGTGCACGCCAGCTGGGCTGTATCACAGCGGCACAAAACGGAGGGAGATTTGCTCTATAAACCATTCGCATCTAAGGTAACAAAGTGGTTCAGGATAATTGTTTTAATCGGGGGTTTCTGCTGGGGTAAATCAAACTCTGTGTTGCATTCACATGACTTTCTCTACCACGTATCTGTGGGAAGAGAAGGTATACATTCCATCCAAAAATAAACATTTTTAAAAGGTCTGTGTGTCTGTGAACAGCATTACTCAAAAAGGAAAAGTCTGATAAACGCTAAACTTGGTATTTAAGTTCATATCTTCCTAAGTAGCGTCACGAAGATTTTCAAGAAAATCCCCCCCACCTCAAACTACCCTTTACCTGAAAGAGTTTTTAGAAATTTTTGATTTTGTAAAAAATGGCACAACGAGTTTGTTTAAAATGCCACACATTAAAGATATTTACCGACAAAATGTATATCTTGAATTTTCTGGGAATAGCCTTTCAAGCCCTCTTAATTAGGAAGGAATTTTGTATAATCTTGTATAACTGGTAAACCTTAAACAGCCATTTCCGAGATAACCGTTATTAATGCTTCGAATTGCTCAATACTTAGCCATTCTTTTAGTCTTGTCGATTTTCAGCTGTTTCTCGTAATTGGATGGAATTTTATGGCCGGTTTATAGCGTCCAATTTTAAAATTGACTATCGCTGTTCCCTTTGTATCTGTAACGAAATGTGTAAGGCACCTATTTCCGGGAAGGTTTATTTCGCTTAAAACGAAGTAGATAGGAAAATAAACTTTGTAAAAATAATTTGTATACGCACTAATAACACAGAGGGTAGAGAAATTCCTGTGAAAGTAACACATCAGAATTTTTTTTCTATCTACTTCGTTTTAATCGAGATAAAACATAGCAAAAATAACTACATTGTACATTTCGTTATGCATAAAAAGGAAATAGCAGTAGTCAAATGCTATATGCTGGCCTTAAAATTTCATAGTCTTTCCATGATATATATTCGGAAATGGCTTATGCACCAAGAAAGTTACTTTTAATAAATTGTGTTTTTGACTTTCTCTACTACGTATAGTAAGTAGAAGTATTGTATTCCACCCAAAAATTCGATACAGAAATTTCACCGGAAATATATGTTTTGAGACCCCCTGAATCCAAAAAAAAAATTTTTTGAAACATGTCCGTGTGTGTGTGTGTGTGTGTGTGTGTGTGTGTGTGTGTGAACAGCATAACTCAGAAACGAAAAGTCGGATAAACACCAAACTTGGTATTTAGGTTCAGTATCTTCCAGAGATGCGACACGAAGGTTTTCAAGAAAATTCCCCCACCACAGATTACCCTTTACAAGGAACATTTTTCGAAAATTTTAATTTTCTTAAAAATGGCTAACGATTTTTATTAAAATATCATATGTTTAAGTTACTTTCATGACAAATAAACTGTATATCTAGAATTTTCTGAGAATGTCTCCAAAAGTATTCTTCATTGTGAACGACTTTTGCATAACTGGTAAACCATAAGAGATAGACAAAAGTTTACTACACAAAAAATGTAGATCGCGTTAAAATACACAATTTGTATCATATACATTTTTTTTGTTGAGTGAACCGTTTTCGAGATATTGCTTGTTATTCCCTTAAATTTTCCAATACTTTTTCTCAAATGGGAATTCGTTATTCATTTTTTACTTTCTCTACTACGTATAGTAAGTAGGGGAAGTATTGCATTCCACCCAAAAATTCGATACCGAGATTTCGCCGGAAATACATGTTTTGAGACCTCCTGAATCCAAAAAAAGCATTTTTGGAAACATGTCCGTGTGTGTGTGTGTGTGTGTGTGTGTGTGTGTGAATAGCATAACTCAGAAACGAACAGTCGGATAAACACCAAACTTGGTAATTACCCAGATTTACATGTAACAGTTTTCGAAAATTTTAATTTTCTCAGAAATGGCTCGAACGATTTTGATTAAAATATCATATGTTTAAGATATTTTCATGACAAATGAAATGTATATCTCGAATTTTCTGGGAATGTCTCCAAAAGTATTCTTCATTGTGAACGACTTTTGCATAACTGGTAAACCATAAGAGATAGACAAAATGTTACTACACAAAAAATGTAGATCTGGTTAAAATACACAATTTATATCATATACATTTTTTTTGTTGAGTGAACCGTTTACGAGATATTGCTTGTTATTCCCTTAAATTTTCCAATACTTTTTCTCAAATGGGAATTTGTTATTCATTTTTTTTGTCCTGGTAATGCAAAGAGAATGGAATACTCCACATAGCAACCAGCTCTTAAAACATTTGACTATAGCAATAAGATTAACATCTCGATTAACATGAAGCATATGGAGAATAAATAGTTTGCTTTAATCACACACGCATTTGTAACTGACAGAAGGAATTGCCTGAAATAGGCAGATGCGAATACTATAGACCAAGGGGGTGGGGTTCCGGAAAGGGGAGGGACATGGCGGCGACTTGAAAGGGCTAGGACATCCACACCTCACTCTTGGTGGTCTACTCCAACACTCCCCTTATTCTGTCATATCACTGCTACAGTCTGAATTAGAAGATTAAATGTGCCTTTGCATATGAAAGAAAGCGGCAGCATTGATTTGTTTTTGACATACAAGAATCTTATACATTTTGCACATATTAGATATTTAATGAGATCAAGTGTGATTTGATTAATTTAATTGTCCGAGTTTCTCCGTTTGCTTTTAATAAATTTAACTGCCAAACCTAAAGTAGAATTTTTTTCTAGTTGAATATTGCTTTAAAGGAGACTAAATGGGAAAATTATTATAAATTGGAACTGCCTTTTAAATATACTTTTTCATCTGTCATTTTTTACACTGCACCACTTTACATAAAAAAAGCTGTGTTACATTCACATGACTTTCTCTATCGAGTATTGGTAGGTATACAAATTATTCTTACGAAAGATACAAAGGAACAGCGATAGTCAAATTTTTAAGAACTGGGCCCTATATGCTGGCTTTAAAGTCACATCACATTTCGAGAAACAGCTGAAAATCGACAGGAGTTCTTTGAGCACTGAACAGTTCGAACCGTTAATAGCGGGTATCTCAGAAATTGCTGATACCACAAAAAAGGTTGCTTAAAATAAATTGTAAATTTTTAAAGAGATCTAAATTTTTTGAGTATCCGGACACCTCCACAAACATACTTTTTCATCTTAGGTGCATTGTGCTGCCACCTACTGTCCGGTACTCATTATCCGCGACCTCAGTAGTCATTATACATCGTGAAACAGCAGAATGGGACGCTCCGTGGAACTCACGAACTTCGAAAGTGGTCAGGTGATTGGGTGTCACTTGTGTCAGAAGTCTGTACGCCAGATTTCTACACTCCTAAACATCCCTAGGTCCACTGTTTATGATGTGATAGTGAAGTGGAAACGTGAAGGGACATGTACAGCACAAAAGCGTACAGCGTCTGTTGACTGACAGAGACCGCCGACATTTGAAGAGGGTCGTAAAGAGTAATAGGCAGACATCTATCCAGACCATCACACAAGAATTCCAAACTGCATCAGGATCTACTCCAAATACTATGACAGGCCTGAGGTGAGAAACCTTGGGATTCCATGGTCGAGCGGCTGCTCATAAGTCACACATCACGCAGGAAAATGCCAATGCATGGTGTAAGGAGCGTCAATATTACACGATTGAACAGTGGCAAAACGTTGTGTGGAGTGACGAATCACGGTACACAATGTGGCGATCCGATGGCAGGGTGTGGGTGCACCTGTGCCCGGTGAACGTCATCTGCCAGCGTGTGTAGTGTCAACAGTGAAATTCGGAGATGGTGGCGTTATGGTGTGGTCGTGTTTTTCCTGGAGGGGGCTTGCACCCCATATTGTTTTGCGTGGCACGATCACATCGCAGACCTACATTGATATTTTAAGACCTCTTCTTGCTTCCCACTGTTGAAGAGCAATTCGGGGATGGCGATTGCATCTTTCAACACGATCGAGCACCTGTTCATACTGCTCGGGCTGTAGCGGAGTGGTTACACAATAACATCTCTGTAATGGACTGGCCTGCACAGAGTCCTGACTTGAATCCTATTGAACACCTTTGGGATGTTTTGAAACGCCGACTTCGTTCCAGGCCTCACCGACCTACGTCGATACCTCTCCTCAGTTCCGCACTCAGTGAAGAATGGGCTGCCATTCCCCAAGAAACCTTCCAGCACCTGATTGAAAGTATGCCTGCGAGAGTGAACGCTGTCATCAAGGCTAAGGGTGGGCCAACACCATATTGACTTCCAGCATTACCGATGGAGGGCGCCACGAACTTGTACGTCATTTTCAGCCAGGTGTCCGGATATTTCACGCCGTGTATACATTTTATTTTTCGTCTAAATATCTTTCATGTGTGGTATTTTAAACAAAATCGTCAGCCATTTTTTTTAGAAAATCAACAGTTTCTAAAAATGTTCCATGTGAAGGGTAGTTCAGGGGGGGGATTTTGTTGAAAATTTCGATCGCATCTTTGGAAGATACTGAACCCAAATACCAAGTTTGATGTTTATGCGACTTTTCGTTTTTGAGTTACGCTATTCAGACGCAAACACGAACAAGTTTGCGAAAATGATTTACTTAGATTCTGGGGGCCTCAAAACATGTACTTCCTTGGAAATCTCGATATTGAATTTTTGGGTGGAATCAATAATTCCCCTAATCACTATACCTACGTAGTGGAGTAAGTACAAACGTAATGTGTTGTATTCACATTTGAGATGATGGTTTGCTAAGTTGTTTGCACCACGCTTTGGTTGTCAATTTGAAGAATGTATTTTGTTGTATTATAGTTCAACTGTTGGGGAGCCAAACTTGAAGTTAGTTGCAACAGCACGTATGGTACCCGGTAGCCTTTGTCCCAAATATACTTTCTGGTGGCCTTTGCCCCCCAAAAATGATTTAAAATATTAACTTTGTAATTTGACTGTTTCTTTAAATATTATATATTTATGTTTGCCTCGGCTGCGTCAGTATTATTGTTAGAGACACGTTTCTCTTAGCAGGGTTGTGGTGCGACTGAAGAATGTAGGCTTACACAGAATATAATTTTACTTCACTCCTTCTATTAATGCTTAATACGATTTATATAACACTTCACTGATAGAGAGCTGTGAGATTCTTTTATTAATTATTCGCACTTTTTAATACGTAAACTATTTTTCGTCTCACACGAATACGTATTATATATTATAATTCTCGAGGACGTGTCTCGCGTCCGGTTAGGAACACTGTTTGAAGGCAACTGAATTGATTTCAACCGCCTAAACTTGTAAATTCCTGTATTTCAAGTCTCTGATTGGCTCTTCCTAATCCAATAGAATACCTTCATTTAAATAAAGCTTTTTCTCGTTTTTGATTGGCTGTTTATTAAACTCTCAAAATTTACATTATTGTTGCTCCAATAATGAGTAACACTTAAACTTTCTAATTCATTATTTCTTCAAGGTTACCTCATTGTTAGCAACTTTTAACTTATTTCTCACAGTTCCTACATTATTAAATTACGTAATACATTCATATAACATTATTACACATGGATACAATAATATAAACATATACAATGACTGTAATATACACTCCTTGTATATTGTTACATACACATATTGCTTTAAGGCGGGCTGTTATTGAATTTATATTTTATATAATTAGGCTGAACTCATTTAAGTGCTAAAAATACTGCCTCACATTTCTTTCACTACCGTCAATCGCTTATTATTTGTGTATACAACTTATTCTTGCGAAAGTTTATTTTTGTCTACTATATTTTACTCCGAATAAACTTTTGCAGAAATAGTCACATTATACATTTCGCCATACATACAAAGAACAGCGATAGTCAAGTGTTTAAGAACTGGATGCTATATGTTGGCTTTAAAATTCGACCATGACATCGCGAGAAACAGATGAAAATCGACTGCACTACTTTGAGTATTGAATAGTTGGAATTGTTAATAACGGATATCTCGGAAATGGTAGATACACGCAAAAAATTACTTGAAATAAACTATTTTTATAGAGAGATACAATTTTTGTGTAGTACGTTTTTATCTATTGGTTAAAGTTTACTAGTTATGCAACATTATATAAATTTCTTTGCGAGTGAAAAGGAGTTCACAAGCTATTCCCAGAAATTTCAAGATATACATTTTGCCATGTAAGTCTTTAATGTATAGGATTTTAGTCAAAATAGTTGGAACCATTTTCAGAAAATCAAAATATTCGAAAAATGTTTCATGTAGGTAAAGGTAGTTGGGGTTTGGGGGGATTTTCTTGAACATTTTCGTGTTGAATCTTTGGAACGTACTGAACCTAAATACCAAGTTTGGTGTTTATTTTCATTTTGAGTTATGCTGTTCAGACGCATACACCATCGACATTTTCCTAAAATTTCTGATTCAGGGGCCTCAAAACATGATGGTTATTAGCCCCACGTATGGGCGCCAATTTGAAAAGATTGTTTGTTATTCTACGTATGGAAAGCCAGTTTGAAGAAGATTGTATCTTTACGTTATTTGCCCCGTTGGTCGCAAATTTGAAGTATGCTGTAGCTTTACATTTGGAAAGCCAATTTAAAGTAAGTGTTGTATTGTAGTTCATCCGTTGGGAGCCGAACTTCAAGTTTGTTTGCAACCGCACGTATGGTAAACAGTTTCCGGTAGCCTCCGCCCCAAGTTTTTAAAAAATATATTAACTTTGTAATTTGACTGTCTGTTTAAATATTACATATTTATGTTTGCCTCGGCTGCGTCAGTATTCTTGTTAGAGACATGAATGTATTGGTAGGGTTGTGGCACGACAAGAATGTAGGCTTACACAGATTATAATTTTTACTTCACTCCTTTTTATTAATGCTTGATACGATTTAAATAACACTTCTGATGAGAGCTGTGAGATTCTTTTGTTAATTACTTGCACTTTTTAACACGTCTCACAAGAATACGTATTAAATTTCTTGAGGACACTTTTTGCGTCTGATTAGTAACGCTGCCTGCAGGCAACTGAATTGATTTCAACCGCCTAAACTTGTAAATTTCTGTATTTCAAGTCCCTGATTGGCTATTCCTATTCCAATAGAATACCTTCATTTAACTAAAGCTTTTTCTGGTTGTTGATTGGCTATTTTTAAACTGTCTCAAAATTTACATTATTGCTGCTCTAATAATGACTAGTAGCATTTAAACTTTCAAATTCATAATTGCCTCAAGGTTACCTCATTATTAGCAACTTTTAACCTATTATTCTCACAGCTCCTACATTATTAAATTACGTAATATATTCACATAACATTATTACACATGGATACAATAATACAAACACATACAATGATTGTTACATACATTTTTACTTTCTCTACTACGTATAGTAAGTAGGGGAAGTATTGTATTCCACCCAAAAATTCGATACCGAGATTTCACCGGAAATACATGTTTTGAGACTCCCTGAATCCAAAAAAAGAATTTTTGGAAACATGTCCGTGTGTGTGTGTGTGTGTGTGTGTATCTGTGAACAGCATAACTCAGAAACGAACAGTCAGATAAACACCAAACTTGGTTCAGTATCTTCCAGAGATGCGACACGAAGGTTTTCAAGAAACTCCCCCCACCCCAGACTACCCTTTACATGGAACATTTTTCGAAAATTTTAATTTTCTCAAAAATGGCTCTAACAATTCTGATTAAAATATCATATGTTTAAGTTATTCATGACAAATAAAATGTATATCTCAAATATTCTGGGAATGTCTCCAAAAGTATTCTTCATTGTGAACGACTTTATCATAACTGGTAAACCATAAGAGATGGACAAAATTTTACTACACAAAAAATGTAGATCGCGTTAAAATACACAGTTTATGCCATATACATTTCTTTTGTTGAGTGAACCGTTTTCGAGATATTGCTTGTTATTCCCTTAAGTTTTCCAATACTTATACTTTTTCTCAAATTCGTTATTCATTTTTTTATGTCCTGGACATGCAAAGAGAATTGAATGCGCCACATAGCAACCAGCGCTTAAAATATTTGACTATCGCTTAAAACCTACCATATTCCCCTTGCATCTACAAGAAAATTAGCAATAAGATTGACATCTCGATATCTTGATTAACATGAAGCATATGGAGAATAAGCGTTTGTAAAAATATTTTGTACAAGAGTAGAGAAAGTCATGTGAGTGTAACACATCAGATTTGTTATATATTGTTACATGCACATATTGCTTTAAGGCGGCTGTTATTAAATTATATGTATTATACAATTAGACTGTAATCATTTTAGTGTTAAAAATACTGCCTTAACTTCTTGTGAGATTTCGATGTCGAATTTTTGTGTCGAATGCAATATCTTCTTTAAACATGTTTAAAAATCATTGAAAAAAAAGTAATTTAAGCATTTGTGAAATCACTGCTCGATGAAATAATTAGTAGAAACTTGCTCGCATGGTTACGAAGGGAAGCTTATATACTATGTTTACGGGGCATTTCTTTTTGTTTTTATTCGTGGATTCAATAAAATTGTAAAAAATAATTCCCGTTTATATTTGGTTCGCCCAAATTTTGTTACATTGTCATAAAGGCGGGGTAGGCAGTCTGGATCCTTCCATCTTCACAGTGTTAAGACCGTTCTTCCTCGGCCACCCAATGTCTTTTTTATGCTACTTTCAACCAATAAAATTTCAGGAAATGTTGAATTTCAGCAGATGCTCTCTGTCTGTTGGTACCACTTTAACAGCTTATAATTATCACTGCTCCAGTTTGTCTAAATGGAATAGTTAAGCAATGGAACAAGCATAACACCTGTAATATTTTTAATGTCAGAATGTCAATATACAGGGTGGACTATTTAAATTGAGACTGTACAATATCTCCAAAACTAAGCGTTGTAGAAAGGAATTTCTTGATTAAAAGTTGCTTGATATTATGGGGGAAAGTAAATGCCATTAGTAGTGTTTTGTTTGGGGGACGTTATGATAGCCATTTTAGGGATAATTTAATTTTTTTTAACTACAATTAGGGCCAAATTAAATTCATCCTAAAATCACCATCGCAACGTTCCCCAAATAAAACACAACTAATGGCACTTACTCTCCCCATAATATCAAGCAACTTTTATTAAAGACATTTCTTTCTACAACGCTTAGTTTTGGAGATATTGTACAGTCTCAACTTAAATGGTCCACTCTGTATATGCGGAAAAATGAAACAGTCGCAACGCAACCGGCTGTTGGGTTGGGTTGGGTTGGTAAGAGAATGATCCTTACAATACCTAATGTCACCTATACTCCGTGCGGCAACACGATTCTCTTTTTACTTACTAAAACCCCCCTGAGCGCACATGGATAATGTAAATGTCTGTAAAATCAAAACATTTTTGAAGGTTATAGATAGTTGAACGAAGGAAAAAAGAAAACAAAACAAAAATCTTGGTGGGGGAGGTTTTTTCTTATCTTATTTTTTAGTTTTCGTTTTTTGATAAGGTGATAATATGAATTAATAATACGCTGCAATAAAACACATTTGGTTGAAAATCGGGTACGTTGGCGACGCCACTTGTTGCATATGTACTATAGCATTCCTGGCGAGCTCGGTGGCGTCATGATGACGTCCAGGAGAGGCTGACAGTGAGCATGGAAAGCGATGTGTCATTCTTGAAGCCCACCCACTCTGTTCGGACCAGCATCCAAGGTCCAGCCGTAACTCTAAGATGGTTGAAGCGGTCATCGCGAAAAGTCTAGCACTTTTTTTGGCGTCCTGACGGACGGTTGTGACCTAAAATTTAAATATAAAAATAACACGTCCCTACAGACCTGAAACGTTTTAAGAGACATTAGTAACATATTCCCATCCGTATGAAGTCTCTCGCAAGTGGTTTATCGATATAATTACAAACTAAGTTTTCGGATTTGACTAGGATTCCATATGTGAATAGCTTAATTTCATAAGACCTCGCGTGTTCGCTTTTAGTGAATAAACCTAAGTTTAAGCGAGATAATCGTTACAATTGTTAGAATTTCCGAGAAAATAAATGAAAAAGGTGCTTATTTGTGCCAAGACAATGTTGAACATTTATATAGACCATACATAAAACAAAAAATATTCATCTTATCAGACTCAAAATCAGCCATAGATGGGATAGTAAGTTATAATAATAAAACAAGAAATATGAAAGAAATAAGAAGCCTAATTAAACCAGTTGAAACACAAATCATTCGCTCTACAATGGATCCCAGCTCATGTCGGATTTTTACTTTCTCTACTACGTATAGTAAGTAGGGGAAGTATTGTATTCCACCCAAAAATTCGATACCGAGATTTCACCGGAAATACATGTTTTGAGATCCCCTGAATCCAAAAAAAAGCATTTTTGGAAACATGTCCGTGTCTGTGTGTCTGTCTGTCTGTGAACAGCATAACTCAGAAACGAACAGTTGGATAAACACCAAACTTGGTATTTATGTTCTGTATCTTCCAGAGATGCGACACGAAGGTTTTCAAGAAAATCCCCCCACCCCAGACTACCCTTTACATGGAACATTTTTCGAAAATTTTAATTTTCTCAAAAATGGCTGTAACGATTTTGATTAAAATATCATATGTTTAAGATATTTTCATGACAAATAAAATGTATATCTTGAATTCTCTGGGAATGTCTCTAAAAGTATTTTTCATTGTGAACGACTTTTGGTAAACTGGTAAACCATAAGAGATAGACGAAATTTTACTACACAAAAGATGTAGATCGCGTTAAAATACATAATTTATGTCATACACATTTTTGTTGTTGAGTGAGCCATTTTCGAGATATTGCTTGTTTTTCCCTTAAATTTTTCAATACTTATTTTCTCAAATGGGAATTCGTTATTCATTTTCTTTGTCTTGGATATGCAAGGAGTATTAATCTGTGGCAAAGAGAATGGTGCTGCATCTAGCAACCAGCTATTAAGAGATATGTATGTGCTTAAAGGCTACTGTATTTCTATATTGCCCTTGTAAATATATATTCCCCTTACATCTACAAGAAAATTAGCAATAAGATAAGAGTCTGCAAATGTTTATCTCGATTAACATGAAGTAGATGGAGAATAAGCGTTTGTAAAAATAGTTTGTACAAGAGTAGAGAAAGTCATGTGAGTGTAATACATCAGATTTTTTGGATAGTGAACATGCGGATCAATTAACAAAGAAAGGTGCAACGCAACAAATAAAACCTGTAGGACAAATAGAAGTAAATAAACAATTAAATAACATTAAACGATATTTTAAAAGACAGCAGTGACTTGATGAAGATAAATTAAAAGATAAAGATTATAAGAATATTAAAGATAAGTTGATATGCAAAAAATGTCAAAGAAAACTGCAGTGGCCTTATTTAGGATGGCAACTGGCCACGATTGCCTCGCAGAACACCTCTACAAGATACTGTGAAGAAGATGTCATCCTGAACAAACTTACGGACTTTATCTGTATTGGGAAGCCAGAGGGAAAATGATGCAGGTCAATTGTTCAACAATGGCACTGGGGATTAACAACATACTGATACGAAGCGAAAAGCAAACTTCTTTGTAGTAGAGCCGTTCATCGAACGGGTTTTGGTAACAAATTTACACCATTCATAGCTTCGAACGCTGTCCCACTCTCAGTCCATTGCGTTTGGTATACCAAACGAGTTGGTGTATCATTTTCTGTTCGAACGCCCAGTGAAACCAGACGCAAGGGAATAGCTCAGTCTGTTTGCTACACTGGCGTTCTTCCGCAGCCAAAAGTCGCACGATTTTCCGGTATGGAATCGAGTGATAAAAGTGAAAACGTTTTCTTAAAAGCTAAATTAAGGAGTTTATCATTTAGAGCTTAAACGGGAAGATGATGTATGGAAGCGCATCGCGATTATCGTCCAGTCAACGATATACTAGTAATTTAAGCAATAAATAATGACATCGTAATAGCTCAAAAACAGATTGAACTATATAAAGAAATTGCAGAGAAACTGCAGATATCCTTGGAAAAAACTGAATACATTTCGCGCAATAAATACCTCGGTGAAATAATTCAGGGACATGGAATCGAAACTAAAGCTAATGAAAATAGATGCACCTCCAAAAAAAATGGAAGCAGCACATAGACTTGCTCGAAACATCTTTAACAAAAAGTGCATGTCTAAGCATACAAAATTAAAGACATTGCATTAAACCAGAGTGCTTCAACAAGGAGAAAACATTAATTTTGAACAGAAAAGTGGGCATCGGAAATATTGTGAGAAAAAGAAATGCAAAATTATAAGAAAAATTTTAGGTGCAAGTTGTAGGTGAACAACACTAACTTAAAAGTAAAAATTAAATAAAAACATATACAACAATTTAATTAAATTGAGTTTTACCTATTTATGAACGCTCTTTAACTGCTGTGGTTCTTAAGCGTCCCATTCTATATTGGGCGTGGAAGACTGCTAATTTAGCTCGGAAGCCTCTTTATCAGGCTTCTTTCACGTGCCTAAATCTACGACACTACACCACAGAGGACGACAAAAAAGTATATACATTCACAGTGACATTAGAAAACAAAGTTTAATATTATATGGGTATATAAAACGAATGAAATCAAACAGGCTTGCAAAATAAATAATGGAATCCTATGAAAATAGAAATTACGCACAAATAGATACCATTAAGTGGATTTGTAAGTAAAAGTTATTTAAAATTGGCAGGAATTATGCAAGAAGATATCTTTAGAATTAGAGTGCATAAGTGACAAGTTGACCGAAGAAAAGGAAAACTGGAATATGGACAGAAGAGAAAAAGAAATCCTACCGCCGAAGAATGAGAGAATCTTGGATTCAAAGGAAAACAAAGAAAGTCTCCAAGTATTTTGCGTAGTCCTACTTAAGCTCATTCGTAAATAAAACAAATAAATAATTAAAAAGGTAATAATAAAATAGAAGAGTTTAAGGGATTTTAGATTTACATTTAAGCCAACCCTCTTTGGTTTTGTTAGTACATTATTTGAGATCTCTTATTTTAAAACATTAAGGTGCTCTAAAGTATCATTAGAGATCTTTCATTACAGAGTTTATTCTCTGGTTTGTTAAATTTCTATCTCGTAGTAAAAAAATCGCAATTTTAAGTACAACAAATATTGTTTTCAGTAGGTGCATCTGATTGTACAAAGCATTAATGCAAAGCATCAACTTCGACTTAGTTAACCTTAATTTGTATTAAAGTTTCGCAGTAACATAACTTATTTTAATGACAATTCTGCAATTTCTCAACTTAATTGTATTATACGTAATTAGAAATGTTTTTGTAATTGAATATTTATACACACAACGGTTTTTGCCTGTACTCGTAGAAATTCTGAATACAGTTGTATGTAAGACTTGGAAGATATTTATTTTGGAACATATATGAGAGTCAGCAATTCAAATGCATATGTCCAGCTAGTAGTAACATTTTTATTGCGCTATTTTTAAGTTGCGTTATAATGCCCATGTACCTATATAAAAATCTGTGTTACACTCACATGACTTTCTCTACTCTTGTACAAACTATTTTTACAAACGCTTATTCTCCATATACTTCATATTAATCGAAATATCAAATGTTAATCTTATTGCTAATTTTCTTGCAGATGCAAGGGGAATATGGTAGGCTTTAAGCGAAGGCAAATGTTTTAAGAGCTGGTTGCTATGTGGAGTATTCCATTCTCTTTGAATTATCGAGACAGAAAAAAAAAGAATAAAGAATTTGAGAAAAAGTATAGGTATTGGAAAATTTAAGGAAATAACAAGCAATATCTCGAAAACGGTTCACTCAACCAAAAAACTGCATGACATAAATTGTGTATTTTAACGCGATCTATATTTATTGTGTAGTAACATTTTGTCTATCCCTTATGGTTTACCAGTTATGCAAAAGTCGTTCACAATGAAGAATACTTTTGGAGACATTCCCAGAAAATTCGAGATATACATTTCATTTCTCATGGCATTATCTTAAACATATGATATTTTCATCAAAATCGTTAGAGCCATTTTTGAGAAAATTAAAATTTTCGAATAATGTTCCATGTAAAGGGTAGTCTGGGGTGGGGGGATTTCTTGAAAACCTTCGTGTCGCATCTCTGGAAGATACTGAACCTAAATACCAAGTTTGGTGTTTATCCGACTGTTCGTTTTTGACTTATGCTGTTCACAGACAGACAGATAGACAGACAGACAGACAGACAGACACACACACACACACACACACACACACACACGGACATGTTTCCAAAAATGCTTTTTTAGATTCAGGGGGTCTCAAAACATGTATTTCCGGTGAAATCTCGGTATCGAATTTTTGGGTGGAATACAATACTTCCCCTACTTACTATACGTAGTAGAGAAAGTAAAAAAGTGTTTCCTATATAGTGATTAAGTCATTGTCACTTACCATTTGGCAAGAATGTACGACATTCTAACACTCCAAAAGATTAAGTGCTGCACAGAGCACTTTACAGCTGATATGTTTTGGAATTCATACTTCACTATTCTTAAGTGCCTGTATGGAGAACTAAAGGAGGACAAATTTCACATAATTATTAACGCATCTTCTGATTCGTGACGTAGCAACTAATACTACTTTTGATTTCCAAATCTTGAGTAAAACCATTTCCGAGATATTTCTTGTTATTGGTTTCAACTTTCAAACGCTTACACTTTCTTAAACTACAAATCGCTATATGCCCACCTCTGGTGTAGCACGTCTGCCTTACATTTAAGAGGTCCCGAGTTCGAATCTCGGTAAGGGTGTGTTACCTGGATAAGGTATCATTCATATATATAATCTTTAGTGACATATAGGTGTGAAATGAATTGCAGCCGTATCTCAAAGTTGTTTTTCAGTTTTATTCTGGAAAAGTACTCCTGAAATTTCACCACTAACTATACAAGAATCTCGGAAGAATCTTCAAATGATATTTCGGGTCCATTGTTAAAGCATATGCAGCAAGCGTGCTCGTATTGGCAAAGTGGACAAAAGTATTGAAAAATTAATATATCTCGGAAATGGCTAATGCCACAGAAAAGTTATTTGAAATAAATTGTATTTTATAAAGACATTTTTTGTGAAGGACGTTTTAGACTATCTCTTGTGGTTTACCAGTTGTACAAAATTACTGGCTATTTCCATAAAATTAAAGATGCATTTTGTCATATAAATATCGTAAGCATATGGTATTTTAATCAAAACCGTTGAGGCATTCTTGGGAAAATCTAAAATTTCGAAAAATCTTGTATTTAAAGGGTGGTTTACGTTGTGGGAATTTTATTGAAAGTCTACCGTTTTAGAGTTACGCTATTCACACACGTACACCTTTAGGGAACCTCAAAAAAATGTATTTCTGGTGAAATTTCGGCATAGAATTTTTGGGTGGAATGCATTACTTCCTTTTACCTCTATTTAGCCTCTAGTTCCCAAGGTCATGGATTCAAACCCGGCGGAGGGCGATAGATTTTGTCGGGCATAAAAATCTTTAGCATGGCTTCCTTCGGAAGGGAACTACAGCCGATGGGCCCCTTTGATTTACGGCACGAAAAAGAACCTCAAGCCTGCTAAAGAGGCCTCTGAGCAAAATTTCCAATCTTTCACGCCCAATATAGAATGGGACGCTAAGGACCATAGTAGTTAAACAGCGTCCATAAATAAAACTCATTTTGATTTTTTTTACCTCTATATGTAGTTAGTTACAGAGAAAGTAAACATTTAAATAATAATAAAAAAAAGCTTGACAAAGGCTGGTGATTTGTGCCTCGTGTAATGACAGGATCATTCAGCATCAGTTTTTCTGTCATAGCTGATGGATTTATTGACCGATAAACAATGAACATAAAATGAATTGATGGAATTGGGTAAGCTTTAATCATAAACCGGATGTGCTAAATAACCATTTTTATTCTTGATGGCTATACACATACAGTTTCGATCGTGAGGTAATCAAAGACAGTTGGGGGATCATAACTGTTTATATCAGTCGTAAAAATTAAAGCCGGTCTGCCATTCATCTTCCACCTTCTGAGAGGGGCAATGTCCGACCTTACTTACACGCTGAAATTTGCTTCGAAAGTCAGGAATTCCGCAAAGCAAATGACCGTGTAACATGGGCTTTAACATTAGCTAACATTCCATAGCGATTCTATACATGATTCGTCTTAAAGGTTATCACTTCCCCTACTTACTATTGTAGTAGAGAAAGTATTGTGTTCCACCCAAAAATTCGGTGTCAGATCTTACCGGAAATGTATGTTTTGAGACCTCCCCAAGAAAGCATCTTTAGAAAATGTCTCTTAAGTGAGACTCAGAGCCGCATAACTCAGAAACGAAACGTCTGATAAATACCAAACTTGGTTTTAAAGTTCAGTACCTTTCAAAGTTGCGACACGACTTTTTTCAAGAAAATCCCTTCACTTCCAGCTACCATTTACACGGAACTTTTTTGATTTTTTTTGTTTCCTACAAGTCTCTTAACGATTTTTATTAAAATACCGTATACTATAGACTTTACATGAGAAATAAAAGTATATCTAGAATTTTCTGGGAATAGCCTGTGAGGTCCTCTTCATTCAGAAGGAATTTTTATAATCTTATATAACTGGTAAACATGAAGCGAGAGACGTAAACGTACTATGCAAAAAAAAGTCCTGTCGATTTTCGGTTGTTTCTGGCGCTGTCATGGAAACCGTATGGAATTTTAAGGCGAGCTTATAGCATCCAATTCTTAAACATTTGACTATCGCTGTTCTCTTTTTATCTATAACGAAATGTGTAATGCAGCTGTTTCTGCAAAGGTTTATTTGGATTAAAATGAAGTAGGAAAATAAGCTTTAGTTAGAATTTTAAAATTTTATACACATTTTTTTTTCTTCATTTCGCGTTGCTCAAGATAAATGCAAGGTAAATAAAAAAATAATACTGATGTGTTACATTCACATAACTATCTCTATGCACTATCGTTTGTTTTTTATATATTTGTTGTCCTCCGTGGTGTAGTGGTTACCATGCTAGCCTCTAGTTCCCGAGGTCGCGGGTTCAAACCCGGTGGAGGGCGATGGATTTTTTCGGGCGTAAAAATCCTTAGCATGGCTCCCTTCGGAAGGGAAGTAAAGCCGGTGGTCCCGTGTCGTAGATTTACGGCACGTAAAAGAACCTCAAGCCTGATAAAGAGACCTCTGAGCAAAATTACCGGTCTTTCACGCCCAATATAGAATGGGACGCTAAGGACCATAGCAGTTAAAGAGCGTCCATAAATAAAACTCAATTTAATTTAATCTTTTTATATAGCTTCCATAAACTGTTCTGACGAAAGCTTATTTTTCTATCTGCATCATGTTAGTAGAGAAACCTTTGCAGTAAAAGTTTCGTTTAGGTAGAAGGATGCACAAACCGAACTGTTCAAAAGCGAGTGGCTATATGCCTGTCATTAAATTCCATGCTCTTTCCACGAAATCCCGAGAAACAATTGAATAACGACAGCACTTTAAAATATATATTGAAACATTCAAATCAATAATAACGGATATATCGGAAATGCCTGAAGTAAAAAACAAGTTATTTGAAATAAACTTTAGGTATATTTTAAAGAAATCTACATTTTCTGTGGAATTTTTACGTCTATCATGTTCTGCCGTTATTCAAATTTTTTTTCCGGATGAAGAGGACATAACAGTTTATTCCCATAAAATTCAAAACATACAATTTGTTTAACATGTAAATATCTTAAATATTTGATATTTCGTACCGCCATGTTTTAAGAAAATCAAAAATTCAAAAAAAAAGTTCTATGTAAAGGCTAATTTTGGGTGGAGTGATTTTCTTTAAAATATTTCTGTCGCATAATTGGAAAATTCTGTAATACCAAATTTGGTATTTATTCGACTTTTTGTTTTTGAGTTAATATATTCACACCACACTCGCCTTTAAAGGTATAAAAATCTGATGTGATACATTCACATGACTTTCTCTACACCTCTATCTTTATTAGTGGGTATACAAAATATCTTATTAACGCTTATTTTTCTAGCTATCTTTGCAGAAATAGCTACATTACACGTTTCGTTATAGATGCAAAGAGAACAGTGATAGCCAAATGTTTAAGAACTGGACGCTATATACTGACCTTTAAAATTCCATACTGTTTCCATACAATTGCGAGAAACAATTGAATGACCAAGAAATGAACAATTCGAACCATCTCAGAAATGGCTTATGCAACAAAAAAAAAAAAAAAAAAAAAAGAAACTATCTTTAATATATACTATTTTAACCAAAATCATTAGCCATTTTTTAGGAAGTCAAACAGTTCTAAAAATGTTCTATGTAAAGGGTAGTTTAGGGTGGGGGATTTTTTTTTAAAATCTTCGTGTCGCATCCTTGGAAGATGTGATATGTATCAGACTTTTCGTTTTTGAGTTATGCTTGTTCACAGACAGACCACACATGGATGTGTTTCCATAAATGGTTTATTTGGATTCAGGGCGCCTCAAAACATGTATTTCCGGTGAAATCTCGGTATTGAATTTTCGGGTATTTACTATACGTAGTAAAGAAAGCAAAAATTAGTGCATCCAGGAGCCTCAAAACGTGTATTTCCGGTGAAATCTCGGTATTGAATTTTCGGGTATTTACTATACGTAGTAAAGAAAGCAAAAATTAGTGCATCCAGGAGCCTCAAAACGTGTATTTCCGGTGAAATCTCGGTATTGAATTTTCGGGTATTTACTATACGTAGTAAAGAAAGCAAAAATTAGTGCATCCAGGAGCCTCAAAACATGTATTTCCGGTGAAATCTCGGTATTGAATTTTCGGGTATTTACTATACGTAGTAAAGAAAGCAAAAATTAGTGCATCCAGGAGCCTCAAAACGTGTATTTCCGGTGAAACCTTTCCATCGAATTTTTGGGTGGAATACAATACATGCTTTTACATTGATAGGTGGTAAGGAAAAAGAAAATACGAAACTCAGTATTCATCGGAATTTTGAGTTCCTACACCCCATCACCATATTCAGGAGCTTAAACCGCCAAGAATGCAGTACTTCCCTCACTTAAGTAAGGTGTGGGTCGTTACCCTCTTCAAAGAGGACAAACACAATGATCATATGAATGTAAGGCACCAGCTTCTAGAATCGAACTGCAGAGGATCCCAGTGTTTGTACTGCTTCAATGCCATCTGCACAACATCCCTCGTCAGAATCGGGTGAAATTGGAGCCTTTTCTGGAACAGGGGTTGCGCCCATCCACCAGACTCATTCTTGCTTCGTACAAATGTGATAACGCAGACTTCGGCCGTTTTGTATCCGTTTCTTTAAACCTGTAAGCATCTTACACATTCTAACCGAAGCTGGAAAAATATGCCGTTGTAGTTGGAGAATAACGTTATTTCCCACCCAAGGTTTTCTTGCCTTAATATAGGAATGTCCGGTAGTATCAGCGCTATTATTCCCTCCTCCATTAATTCCATTCGTTACTCTTTGTGTCGGCTTAAAACACAAGCGAACTTAAAACGCTAGAAATAGTCGTGTGCGAAGTAATATGAGCAAAGATAGAATTCTATACTTCACCAGAAGTATATGTTTTGGAAATATGAATAGCATAAATAAAAAACATAAAGTCGATAAATATCTTAACTTCGTATTTGAATTTAGTATTTTCCAAGAATGCGACACAAAGATTTTCAAGGAATTTCTCCCATCCCAGGCTACCCTTTACATGGAACATTTTTCGAAAGTTTCGATTTTCTCAAAAATGACTAACGATTTTGATTAAAATATCATATGTTTAATATATTTTCATGGCAAATGAAATGTATATCTTGAATTTTCTGAAAATGACCCAAAAAGTATTCTTCATTGTGAATGACTTTCGCACAGCTGTTAAACCGTAAGAGATAGACAAAAAATCTAAATCTCGTTAAAAGACAATTTATTTCATACTTTTTTTGGTGGGGTCGAGTGACCAATTTCCGAGACGTACGTTGTTGTTTTTTCTGAAATGGAATGCTCTACATAGCAACGAGCTCTTAAAAGATTTCACTATCGCTTAAAGCCTACCATATTCCCCTTGCACCTACAAGAAAATTAGCAATAAGACTTAACATCTCGATTAACATGAAGCATATGGAGAATAAGCGTTTGTAAAAATAGTGTACAAGAGTAGAGAAAGTCATGTGAGTGCAACCCATCATTTTTTTCTTCTCCATCCGTTTCTTGATAGTTGACTAAAGTTCCTCAATAAGGTTCAAGTCTACTGAATTTCCAGGCCAGTCTAAATTTGAAGACCATTTCTCGACAGGAAGCCTAAAGTCGCGTTTTCAATGATTCTCTTCAGTTCTGGAGTGGCTCTTTTCTATCTAATTGTGATGTACTTGACACTTCATCATACCATCAATATGAATCAAGCATTTAGTGCTAATGTGTGCAAAACAGCCCCCAAAACATCTTCTGGAAGCTTGATCGTCTGATGTGCTCCGGCGAGAGTTCTCCATTGCGTTCAACCCCTGCACTTCAAAATGATTTTCATCAGAAAATAAGACCCGTATCCACTCTTCTTGTGTCTATTTTTGTGTCTTCTAGCCCATACCAAACACAGAGCACACCGATAGCCGTTTCCTGACCTGTCTTTGAGCTTTCCTTCCAAGTTCTAGAAGCCTTGAGGCGTAGATTTTCACCTTTGAAGCCTCCTCATCTTTTCGTTAATCAAAACTGTTATTTTGAGGATTAGTTGTAGTAGTTGTAGTTTGAAAAAGGGGTGGGTTTTAGGCCCAAGCACTGCGACCTTAAAGATCTTATTGCACATCCCCCCTTTCATCAGTTAAGTAGTCTGTTGCTCGTTATGAACTTAACCAGACTGCTAACTGAGGCTTTCGATAGTTCATCTATCTTTGGAAAGTGACTGCCAAAAATACTTGCTCTTTGATTCGCAAGAGCAGGGCAATCACATAACAGTCTCATCTCCTTCTAGGCATCTACTACAGATAGGGTTGTTAAACAATCCCATTCTGTATAGATTAAACTTTAGGGCACAGTGTCCTGTAATGAATCCTGTTGCCCATGCAAGTCTTCTTATACTAAGACCGCGCAGGTACTTTGCCCGGCTGTTATCCAGGTCTGTAATAAACAACTTGGAATGTCTGCAACCCTCAATGGAGTTCCAGTAGTTCTTGAGTTCTGCTTGCGCCCAGCACTTAATAGCCTGTTTCACTGGTCTGTAGGACACCCCCAGTACAGACTCCGACCCAAAAATGGGATTTCGCTGCCAATCTTGGCTGCTTCATCTGCTTTCTCATTGCCTGGTATACCTGTATTACTTTGAGGATTACTTTTGCTGGTTCTCATTAAATAAGTAACATCTTTGTCAGACATTTTTTTTCCTTTCATCGTCCTTTTTTTTTTGAGTCGAAATTGACCGAAGCTCGTTTTCCCTCCTAATTATATTTTGAACAGCACCCAAACTTACCCCTTACTTACCTAAACTTAAATTACATTCCGAGTATTACTGTTAAATTCATGGAGGATTGATATTCTGTCTTAAGTGTGATATCAGTATGAAACATATACTTACCGAGCGGGATGGCTTAGGCGGTAACGTCTGTAGCCCACATTCGGAATCCCGTGAGCCGACCAATCTGACTGAGGTTTTTTCGTGGTTTCCCTCAGCCGCTAAGGTAAATACCGGATTGGATATTTAATACCACGACCCAAAGTTCTACCTTAAGCCTAAAACAATAGTAAAAATTAAAATAGGTGGTAATAGCGAATGCTGTGCCATCTATCCATAGACAATGAAAGCAGTTACACTGAACGGCACGCCACCCTAATGCCATCTGCACGGCACGAAGTAGAAGATCCAGTTGCTATGCACTAGGATCTCTGGACACATGACAAGCGAGTGGCTACAGGGATGAGGCCTAGAAGGCTAACTGTCCGTCACACCTCGATCTAAGAGTTATCCACTAACAGATCCGTCGCGATATGACCCTGTAGTTAAAGCCACGTAGAATAAATAGAATAATTATATATACACTTGCTAAATAAAATGTTAAAACAGCTTAAAACACAAGCCAGTTGCTAAACCAATGAAAGGAATCGCTACCATTAACTATCTCAACAATGGACATCAATAATGTGGTCTAGAGCTCATAACTTGTATATGAGGAAGGTCAATAGCACTTTCTCAGTGCCCACTCAAGAAATACAAATATAGTATTTTGTTTCTAATGTTTAAGTTTGCGGCACACATCTGGTATGATATGTTTGTGCTCATTATGATACATGTGTCACGATGTCTATATTTCCGAGTCCAAACTTCAACACTATCATTTCAACCGCAAAGACCAAGTTGAATTACTACGTGTTGGGCATACCGAGTGAGCCAAAAGACTCCGAACCGCCTGCGAGGTATTCTCGGCGCTCGCCGTCTGCCGCTATCATAGAAAGGCACGGATGAAACCATACAACATTTTTAAAACTACTTTTAAAGGCTTTACTTATCAACTTTACGAAAGGAGATGCTGAAACTGGCCACCGTCGTCGCCCATACATTTTTATCACCTTTTTAGGATACTATCCATCACTCGCCGTAGTTCACGTTGAGAAATTTCCTGGGGGATATTTTGTTTTAACTCTTCCAGGATGTGTGGGTTTGTCTTGTACAGTTTGTTTTAAGTTATCCCGGGAAGGGTATTTTCCACTGGGCGTGTGGAAATATGATAAAAACATGATATCGTACTGCTGCTATAAACAAAGTCACGCTGTGGTTTAGCTTTGCAGAGTAAAGTGCAGCATTGAGTTGACGGTGATGTGATGTAGTTCAGTTATTACGAGTTATTTATTATTTTATCCATAATATCTTTGTATATTGTGGCTCAGTATATATTTTCTACTGCACCGCGTGTATTTATTTTTAATTCGTTTGTGTTAACTCGGTAAGCTCGCCAAGTGAAAGTACGATTTGCAGAAAGATTTCCAGGTGTACAAGTTCCAGGCTGTTCAACAATCCATGAACTTTACAGTAAATTTCAAGCCACCGGAAGTGTTCAGACTAAGGAATCTTAGACGGCTTTCGGTTCTTACCGAAGAAACATTAGACGACATCGGTCATGATGGATTGTTTCCTAAAGAGGTGCCAAAAATGTATGGACAACGACGGTGACCAGTTTCAGCATCTCCTTTCGTAAAGTTGTTATGAAGCCTTTAAAAGTAGCTTTATAAATGTTGTACGGTTTCCTCCGCGCCTTTCTGTGATAGCGGCAGATGGCGAGCGCCCAGGACGCGGACAGGAGGCAGTTCGGAGTCTTTTGGCTCACTCTATAATTCTATAACGCACAAACATCTCCTCAACCCTAAACTTCCACCTGTGTGCGATCTCTGCAGATCCAACCTCATTTCGTTACAGCCTGCCGTCACTATGAACAACACAGAGAAAGATGTGACATCCCGAACTGCCTACCAGATGCCCTAAATTCAGCACTACAAAGAACTTGAAACTTTATGAAAGCGACAAAATTGTATAGTAATGGGTAACACACCTATCTATAGAATATAATACTGTATGTACTATTACTGTTTTAAATATTGTATTTTCATTATAATCATGTTCTGTATTCTAAAGTAGTCGCGATATGACTAAAGTTGAAACGGTATTTTGTCTAGTTTGATGCTGTTGCTGTTATCATAGGTGAGATAGCCGACTAATTATTTGACTGTGTTATTACTCCATGATCAATGTCAGAGAGGAGATAAATGAATATATGAACTCTCTGTTCCTTTGTTATTTTGTGAAGCCGTGAAGGCCTTAAGTAATTCTTATTATATAGATGGTTTTTAGAGCTTTTGTGGGCTTAATGTAAAATTAAATAAATATTCGCGTAAAATGGGGAATAATTTATAACTCTGTTCTATACAGAAATTTTCGCCTTGTGTCAAAGGTTATCTGTGCCAAGTTTGTTTGAAATCAGTGTAACGGTGTAGAAGCGCGCGCGCGTACACACACACACACACACACACACACACACACACACACACACACACACACACACACACACACACACACAGACTTATTAAGATTGTTCTTGGAGATCCGACAGTTTACCACAGGATCGCATTGGGTCCTTAAAGCAAGCAGGTCTGTTTGTCTTCTATAGCGGTTTTCACGTCATGAAGGCACAATGGAGCTTATGGAGAATCTATGCAATGTTGCCACATATGTTCCGCCGCCGCGAATACCATGCTTTCGTTTACAACCATTTTTACTATCTCTACTACGTATAGTAAGTAGGGAAAGTATTGTATTCCACCCAAAAATTCGATACCGAGATTTCACCGGAAATACATGTTTTGAGACTCCCTGAATCCAAAAAAAGCATTTTTGGAAACATGTCCGTGTGTGTGTCTGTGAACAGCATAACTCAAACGAACAGTCGGATAAACACCAAACTTGGTATTTAGGTTCAGTATCTTCCAGAGATGCAACACGAAGGTTTTCAAGAAAATCCCCACACCCCAGATTACCCTTTACATGGAAAATTTTTCGAAAATTTTAATTTCCTCAAAAATGGCTCTAACGATTTTGATTAAAATATCATATGTTTAAGATCTTTTCATGACAAATGAAATGTATATCTCGAATTTTCTGGGAATGTCTCCAAAAGTATTCTTTATTGTGAACGACTTTTGCATAACTGGTAAACCATAAGAAATAGACAAAATTTTACTACACAAAAAATGTAGATCGCGTTAAAATACACAATTTGTCATATACGTTTTTTTTTGTTGAGTGAACCATTTTCGACATATTGCTTGTTATTCCCTTAAATTTTCCAATACTTACACTTTTTCCCAAATTCGTTATTCATTTTTTTTTGTCCTGGTAATGGAATACTCCACATAGCAACCAGCTCTTAAAATATTTGACTATCGCTTAAAGCCTAGCAATTCCCTTTGCATCTACAAGAAAATTAGCAATAAGATTAACATCTCGATTAACATGAAGCATATGGAGAATAAGCGTTTGTAACAATAGTTTGTACAAGAGTAGAGAAAGTCATCAGATTTTTATTATTATGTAGTCACATTCATCATTGTACTGTTTATTATTGCCATTTTATTACATAAATAATTATGTATTTCAGATTAATTCTTAAATGTTATATATATATGCCTTATTTGTTACCTTAATCGGATAGGGGTTCAAACACACAATTGTTTTTCTCTCGCTTTTTACTTTCTCTATTATTTAGAATAAGTAGGGGAAGTATTGCTTTGTGCCCAAAAATTCTATATAGAGATTTCACCGGAAATACATGTTTTCAGGTGCCCTGGATCCAAATAAAGCATTTTCGGAAAATGTCCGTGTGTGTCTGAACAGCGTAACTAAAAAATGGTCGGATAAATACCAAACTTGGTATTTGAGTTTAGTGTGTTCTAAGGATGCGACACGAAGATTTTCAAGAAAATCCTTCCACCCTAGAGTACCGCTTATGAACGATTTAAAAAAAAATGATTTTCTCAAAAATGGCTCTAGCGATTTTGATCAAAGTAACATATGTTTTAAGATATTCTCATGGCAAATGAAATGTATATTTTTAATTTTCTGGGAATGTCCCCAAAATTTTCATTCTGAATGACTTTTGCATCACTGGTAAAGCTCAGAGATGGACAACATTTTCTACACAAAAATGTAGAGCTCGTTAAAACACAGTTTGTCACCATTTTTTTGCCTGAGTGAAACATTTCTGAGATATTTCTTGTTATTTGTTTGTATCTTCTAATACTTATACTTTTTCTGAAATGGGAATTCGTTATTCGCTTTTTTATGTCCTGGACATACAAAGAGAATGGAATACTCCACATAGCAACCAGCTCATAAAATATTTGACTATCGCTTAAAGCCCACCACATTCCCCTTGCATCTACAAGAGAATTAGCAATAAGATGGGGAATAAACGTTTGTAAAAATAGTTTGTTCAAGAGTAGAGAAAGTCATGTGAGTGCAACACATCAGATTTTTAAAATAATTTCGGCATTTCTTCTGTGATCCATTACGCCGTGATTACTTGACTGCAATGAACACGAATGCCAGAGAGCTTGTAAAAATCACATACACCTCACATTCCCGAAGCCTAAAAACGAAAACCTCCACCGAAGTACGGCCCTTTATCGCCACTTGAACGTCACACCACATCTGGTCTTTTATCATCTCTTGGGCACGTGTACCAGGTTTGTTAGCTCTATGTGCCTTGAGCGCTGAAAATATTTACAGTAAAGTGTTGATGCATAGATGTGTCGGTAATGGAAACCTTTGATTGTAAATAAAAAGAAATCTGATGTGTTACACTCACATGACTTTCTCTACTCTTGTGCAAACTATTTTTACAAACGCTTATTCTCCATATGCTTCATGTTAATCGAGATATCGAGATGTTAATCTTATTGCTAATTTTCTTGTAGTTACAAGGGCAATTGCTAGGCTTTAAGCGATAGTCAAATATTTTAAGAGCTGGTTGCTATGTGGAGTATTCCATTCTCTTTGCATTACCAGGACAAAAAAAAATGTATGACATAAATTGTGTATTTTTAACGCGATCTACATTTTTTGTGTAGTAAAATTTTGTCTATTTCTTATGGTTTACCAGTTATGCAAAAGTCGTTCACAATGAATACTTTTGGAGACATTCCCAGAAAATTCAAGATTTACATTTTATTTGCCATAAAAATGTCTTAAACATATGATACTTTAATCAAAATCGTTAGAGCCATTTTTGAGAGAATTAAAATTTTCGAAAAATGTTCCATGTAAAAGTTAATCTGGGGTGTGGGGATTTTCTTGAAAACCTTCGTGTCGCATCTCTGGAAGATACTGAACCTAAATAACAAGTTTGGTGTTTATCCGACTGTTCGTTTCTGAGTTATGCTGTTCACAGACACACAGACGGACATGTTTCCAAAAATGCTTTTTTTTGGATTCAGAGGGTCTCAAAACATGTATTTCCGTTGATTTTTCGGTATCGAATTTTTGGTTGGAATACAATACTTTCCCCACTTACTATACGCAGTAGAGAAAGTAATAATTTCATTGTTTCATTGACAACTTTGCTGCTGGAAATGTTGACGTGATTTATAGAACGAGAATTAGCCAGCGACATTTTCCACTATGTAAATGAAGAATCCAAACATTTTAAAACAAAGTTTATTTTTTTTAAATGTATGTTTATATATATTGATAAAATCTAAATACCAACGTAGGCTACAAAAACCACCGAATCGGCCAGATTGTTTTCATTACAAATGTTTTACCTTGGTAGCTTTTGAAAGCACTTACGTTTGGCAACGCCGCACTTGATTCTTCTATAAGAGAAGTATGGTACATTGTGGCTCCATGACGTAAAAACCGCTATAGTCTTGGACAGGTAAGAGATTCAGCTTTTGCATTTTTGTGCAGGTAGTGGAGGAATTTGCCATTGTTAGTAAGAAACTGCGTAAGGGCAAAGTTTGGATTAAAAGGTGGTTTTCCATCTCATATATTGTTGGAAGGAAAAGTTTGTTTTTTGGAGACTTTTTGGAGAGGATATGTATACTTGGTTCCACAGATTTAGTTAATATTGTTCTCGCTTTGCGGGAGGTCTGTCATATTCTATTAATTTCTCGTACTAAGGGTTGACTTGGCAAGAAAATCTGTGTTGCACTCATATCAGTTTCTCTACTCTTGTATATACTATTCTTACAAACGCTTATTCTCATCTACTTCATGTTAATCGAGATAAACATTTGCAGAAACTATCTTATTGCTAATTTTCTTGTAGATGCAAGGGGAATATGGTAGGCTTTAAGCGATACTCAAATATTTTAAGAGCTGGTTGCTATGTGGAGCATTCCATTCTCTTTGTATGTCCAGGACATAAAAGTACAGGCATTGGAAAATTCAAACAAAAACGAGATCTACATTTGGAAAAATGTTCTCTCTTACGGTTTACCAGTTATGCAAAAGTCATTGAGAAAGAAGATGACTATTGGGGACATTGCCAGAAAATTCAAGATATACATTTTGTCATGAAAATATCTTAAATATATGACACTTTAATCAAAATCGTTGGCCATTTTTGAAAGAATTAAAATTTTCGAAAAATTTCCATGCAAAGGGTAGTCTGGGGTGAGGGATTTTCTTGAAAATCTTCGTGTCGCACCTTTGAAAGATACAGAAGCTAAATGCCAAATTTGGTATTTATACAACTTTTGGTTTTTGAATTATGCTGTTTACAGACACACACGAAGCTTTTTCTAAAAGGACCTTTTTTGGATTAAGGAGGCCTCAAAACATGTATTTTCGGTGAAATCTCGGTATGGAATTTTTGGGTGGAATGCACTACTTCCCCTAATTACTACTGTTGTTCTCGTAATGTTCTCTAATCCAGTAGAAAGAGATGTGATTGCGTCCATCATCATTTGAAGATCTCTTCTAATCGTAACTGGGTTGGA
Organism: Deroplatys truncata; assembly: GCA_030765065.1. Classification (NCBI taxonomy): domain Eukaryota; kingdom Metazoa; phylum Arthropoda; class Insecta; order Mantodea; family Mantidae; genus Deroplatys; species Deroplatys truncata. The sequence continues at coordinate 62,841,544 of CM060989.1, read as the reverse complement.
CAATTTGCATGTTGCGATTGCTGTCAAGAGCTGCCTGTGAATAGACTTCTGGTCCCTTGTGTATGCCCATTCTTATCCTCAACATATGTACTTATTTTGTCGCTGCCCTTTTTACTTTCCCTACTACGTATAGTAAGTAGGGGAAGCATTGTATTCCACCCAAAAATTCGATACCGAGATTTAACCGGAAATACATGTTTTGAGACCCCTGAATCCAAAAAGAGCATTTTTGGAAAAACGTCCGTGTGTGTGTGCGTGTGTCTGTAAACAGCATAACTCAGAAACGAAGAGTCTGATAAACACTAAACTTGGTATTTAGGTTCAGTATACAGAGATGCGACACGAAGGTTTTCAAGAAAACCCTCAGATTACCCTTTACCTGGAACATTTTTCGAAAAATTTAATTTTCTCATAAATGGCTAACGATTTTGATTAAAATATCATATGTTTAAGATATTTTGATGACAAATGGAATGTATATCTCGAATTCTCTGGGAATGTCTCCAAAAGTATTCTTCATTCTGAGCGACTTTTCCATAACTGGTAAACCATAAGAGATAGACAAAATTTTACTACACAAAGGTGTAGATCGCGTTAAAATACACAATTTGTCATATACATTTTTTTGTGCTGAGTGAACCATTTTAGAGATATTGCTTGTTATTCCCTTAAATTTTCCAATACTTATACTTTTTCTCAAATTCGTTATTCATTTTGTTTTTTCCTGGTAATGCAAAGAGAATGGAATACTCCACATAGCAACCAGTTCTTAAAGTATTTGACTATCGCTTAAAGCCTACCAAATCCCCTTGCATCTACAAGAAAATTAGCAATAAGGTTAACATCTCGATTAACATGAAGCATATGGAGAATAAGCGTTTGTAAAAATAGTTTGTACAAGAGTAGAGAACGTCATGTGAGTTTAACACATCGGATTTTTACGCTCAAATTTCCTGGACATCGCTTTAATGCGACGTATATATTGAACAGTAAATTGTGGGTAGTGATTCACCTGTCACAGGTATGAATTGAGAACTGGAAGGTCGGCAGACACTCTGCAATGAGGATGATGTAGCGGTATTGGTAATAATTGTGCATCAGATAAGGCTAAGGCAAATCTCCTTAAGGAACTGTTTACGCTCGTTTTATGATTTTCTAGATGTGAGCGGAAAGTAGGCCGATAAGGAATCATTGACATAGCGGGACATTAGGAATGTCGGCTGAGTACTGACTCAGTCCAGAGTTCGTTGCCCGGTCGACCCCTTGTCACAGTCGCTTACGGTAGTTGTGGAATGTGGCTTGATAAGATAGCGTTCTGTGCACATTAGAACCTTAGACTGAGAGCTAGGGCTACCATAACCTTGTCTAAGCTACTCTAGTTGGGATGGATAGAAATAACCTCTCAAATTATAATTTTTACACAACCACGTAGTCTGAATAACAGAAATAACAATGTTTACATAGTTACATGTACTGTATTGGCCCGAAAATGAATCGCAACCTTAAAATTCGAGGGGAAAAAAGATTGCACCAAACGTATTCGTCCAGTGACTTTTCTACCCTCTTATTAGTGTCGATACAAACTAGCCTTAGTAAACTTTATGTATATATCTACTTCATTTTAATCCAAATAAACCTTTGCAGAAATAGATACATCACACATTTCGTTATAAATACAAAGAGAACAACGATAGTCAAATGTTTAAGAACTGGACGGTATATGCTGACCTTAGAATTCCATACTCTTTTCATGCAATCCCGAGAAACAACTGAATGTTGATAGGACTTTTAAAAGAATGGATAAGTATTGAACAATTCGAATCATTAGTAACGATATCTCGGAAATGGATGATGCTACAAAAAAAAAGTAATTTGAAATACATTGTGTGTTTTAAAGAGATCTACATTTCTTGTGTAGTAAGTTTTCGTCATGTAAAATTTCCCTAAATGTTTGATTTTATAAAAAATGTATAACGATATTTACATGACGAATAAAGTGTATATCTTGAATTTTCTGGGAACGGTCTGTGAAGTCCGTTTCATTCGGAGGTAATGTATAATCATGTATCGGGGTCGTATTTAGAGGGGGTTTTAGGGTTCAACCCCCCCCCCGAAACTTCTGACAGTTTTATTTATAGCAAATCAATATGGGAAAATGTCGTTAGATAATAGTAGATCTATTGCTAGTAGCACATTTACAAGAAAAAGGGAAACTTAATATTGTCGCCTTACATAGGTAAGGTGACCATACATGCCGGTTTTCTAAACAGTCCCCATGTTTTGTGCTGTAAGGTGAGTTTTTCCTGTCTATATAATACATCCAAGCAATTTTTTTTATCCATGTAATGTCTATATACTACGGAGAGCCCTCCCCGAAATTTTTTCTGGGTATAACTGGTAAACGTTAAGCGATAGACGAAAACGCGCTACACAAAAAATGTAGATCTCTTTAAAACACCCAATTTATTTCAAATTACTTTTTTTTGTAGCATCAGCCGTTTCCGAAATATCCGTGATTAATGATTCGAATTGTTCCATACTTAGCCAGGCTTGTAGATTTTCAGTTGTTTCGCGTCATGTTGGGAAAGAGCATAGCGTCTAATTCTAAAAACATTTTATTAGCGTTATTCCCTTTGTATATCTCGTTTGAAATAAACTTTTGTAAGAATATAATTCCTTGTAATGATTGTATTCTTGTTCTTGTTTTATTCAGGCGGTCTCAAAACGTGTATTTGCTGTGCTACATCGGAATGGAATTTTCAGGTGGATTGTAACACTTTCCCTGCTTTCTAGCAGGAAGAGTAAAAGCCAGTTTGGACTACAAATGTGTGTGTTCGAATACACAAATACACAATCTTGGAGGTAAAAACCAGATCGGAGAGTCAACCCATTCAGACTCATACTCTGGTTCCAGTTTGCGATAAACCATTCATGATTCATCGCCGTTGGCAACACTGCGGTAGATCACGTGACCTGCGCGTGGTAAGAACTCGACCCTCGTTCCCTGACTGATAACGGACGATGACGTCACAATTCCTCTCAGCTGACGACAAGTCCATTCACAAAGTTCCTGTCTTCCCATTCATCCTACGTTGCTCGTCTTCGTTCTGCGTGAAGGAAATCGTGAAAGTGTCCAGGTGAGTTGCTTCCGGTCACAGATGTGCGCCATATTTGACTAGGGTGGTACATCCGGCCTGTACTCCACGTGGGGTTTAAAGTATGAATTATTAAAGAGTCGTAAGAGAGCTGTTGCTGTGAGTGTCAGTGTGAAGCAGTGTTAGTTACAATTAGCTCACAGGTCTTGCGACAGTCTTCTATTAAGTTGGTAAGTCTTGCATGTTTCATAAGGTGACACTGGCAAAATTGAACGCACGTGACAAAATTTCATATTTTACTAGATATAAATCATTTCTGTTACCAAAGAACCAGACCTCAGGTCAGTTTTCTGTTAAACATAAAAGAAAACCCTAGTCATGTCAAAAACGTAACATTTCCTCTCGAGATGTGAAAAGTCTATATTTGAAGAGTTTTTATTTTCGCGATTCGATACGTTTAGTGGGATATTGTAAAAATTGCTCTTTAACTGCTGTGGTCCTTAGCGTCCCATTCTGTATTGGCGTGAAATACCTCTTTATCAGGCTTGAGGTTCTTTAACGAGCCGTAAATCTACGAAGGAAGCCATGCTAAGGATTTTTACGCTCGAACAAATCCATCGCCCTCCGCCGGGAACTAGAAGCTAGCATGATAACCACTACACCACGGCGGAGGCTATCATATTGTAATAAATATTAAGCAAGGGCAGAGCAAACTAACTTTTCTCTTTTTTGGTAAGTTGAAGTGTTGCAAAATGATTCAAATCGATAAACCCAAATTAATTTGTTGTAGTTTATTTACATTATTACAGATAGACAAAAATTTACAAAGCCTATTTTTTAAATTTATCGAAGTGAACCTGTACCAAACCCTTAAAAGTATAAAATTATTTACTTTAAAATATGTATTTCATAATATTTTAGAAATGTGTTTGCAGTTGCTAGTGACATATTGCAGATTATCTGCAAAAGGAATACACTTCCAGAGGCACCAGAACGAAGGAAATATTGAAGGGGGTGCCTCAAAACTGAGAATTGCGATTACAAAATTATTATAGTTATTTGTCGAGACACACAATAGGATAACTCAAAGTATTTGGTGTTTTTAAAAAATAATTAAGCATTATTTAATCTCCAAAGATTGAAATCAGAATTAATGTTAATATTTGAGATATTAAGTTTTGTGAGAATTAACGTTTAACACTACTGTGTTACCTGTAGGCTTATGTACATATTATTTACTGCCTGAGGGTTCTAAACTCCCTTTCTGAATTTAGGGGGCTGGAAGAACCTGTGCCTCTGTGCACTCCTTTTTTCCTTTGGTGTGACCCACATCCTGCTTAGTTTTATATAGTGGTGCATGCTTTTCATTGGTATTCGGTTGTCTTTTTAAAATATCCTCTCAACTTCTTGCTTTTATCTTTATATTTCACACACACAGGTTTAGGGGCCTTCAGATTCGCCATCTTAACGTCCAGGTCTCATTTCCACGTAATAAATTCAGGCACTGGAATTACTTTATAAAACTGTGGCTGTGTGTTTAGTTTTGTGGAGAGTAAATGGCGAAAATTGACAAAAAATGACATTTTTTATTTTTTGGAACGTTCTCTTCAGTTTGGTATATGTTTTAATATTTGTAGGCACAATACCTACATTTTAAATGTACTATTTTGAAAAAAAAATAGTCCTGGATTTGTCATTTTGCACAAGAGGGAAGGTTTTGATCTGAAAATTGGTACTACTGTTTAAGTATGGCGGCTTCTCGCCGCCCAACCACGTGGTTTCTTTCTTTGCAAACATATGTAAATATCTTTTATCCAATAGCTTGGAACACATTTTTTCTTAATGACATTTTCTGGTATAAATGACCCGTTTTCTCAATGTATCAAAGATAGCTAAATTAAATTTTAGGATGATAAAAACAACTTCCAAGTGGATGTACATTGGTGTTAATAAATGTTGGTTATTTTAAAAAGAAAATCTGATGTGTTACATTCACATGACTTTCTCTACTCTTGCACAAACTATTTTTACAAACGCTTATTTTCATATGCTTATGCTAATCGAGATGTTAATCTTATTGCTAATTTTCTTGTAGATGCAAGGGGAATTGGTAGGCTTTAAGCGATAGTCAAATATTTTAGGAGCTGGTTGCTATGTGGAGTATTCTATTCTCTTTGTATTACCAGGACATAAAAAAAATGAGTAACGAATTCGAGAAAGAGATAAGTATTATCTCGAAAATGGTTCACTTAACAAAAAAAAAATAGTATATGACATAAATTGTGTATTTTAATGCGATCTACATTTTTATGGAGTAAAATTTTGTCTATCTCTTATGGTTTTGCCAGTTATGCAAAAGTCGTTCATAATGAAGAATAATTTTGAAGACTTGCCCTGAAAATTCGAGATATACATTTCATTTGTCATGAAAATATCTTAACCATATGATATTTTAATCAAACTCGTTAGAGCCATTTTTGAGAAAATTAAAATTTTCGAAAAATATTCCATGTAAAGGGTACTCTGGGGTGGGGGATTTTCTTGAAAACCTTCGTGTCGCATCTCTGGAAGATACTGAACCTAAATACCAAGTTTGGTGTTTATCCGACTGTTCGTTTCTGAGTTATGCTGTTCACAGACACACACACAGACACACACACACACACACGTTTCCAAAAATGCTTTTTTTTGGATTCAGTGGGTCTCAAAACATGTATTTCCGGTGAAATCTCGGTATCCAATTTTTGTGTGGAATGCAATACTTCCTCTACTTACTTTACGTAGTAGAGAAAGTAAAAAGAAAAACTATTGAATAAAAGTAGAGGTCAGTGAACTTAAAAGGTATTCATCTATATCACATAAAAAGTTCAGTCTGATATCTTAAATGGCTTCTGAAATAATGGTTCATGCCTTTAACAGACCCTTTATCTCCCCATAACTGAAATACCGAAGTCATTCCAAAGCCCAGTTTTCTTGATGTAATTCAAGAAAGGCTTCAATTCTATCTTCTGGTACTCAAATGCTCAATAATAGCCGAAGGGTTCTTATACCTATCCGCCTTTTAAAAATACAAAAAAATCATAAACATTGATTTTAGTATTATTAAACACTGCAAACCTTATGCATTAGTTCGGTGTAGCTTTTGGTAGCTATGCAACCTTCTGAAACATTTTATATAGCGACTTAACTGTCTTGCCTGTAAGTAACTTCGTATAAAATTGTACTAACAAGGATAAATTTTGCCAATATAGTGAACAAACCACTCAATAGAGACCTTAGAAATCTTCAAATACTAAATTAGCTGCATCAGAGGCGTAGTTAGGGAGGAGTTTTAGGGCTTAGAACATCTCTTTTGCTAAACAAATTAAATAAAATCACATGACTTTCTCTGCTCTAGTATAAACTATTTTTACAAACACTTATTCTCCATCTACTTCATGTTAAATCGTATTGCTAATTTTTTTGTAGATGCAAGGGAAATATGGTAGGCTTGATAGTCAAATCTTTTAAGAGCTGGTTGCTATGTGGAATATTCCATTCTCTTTGTATGTCCAGGACATTAAAATACGAATAAGGAACTCCCATTTGAGAAAAAGTATAAGTATTGGAAAATTCAAACAAATAACAAGCAATATCTCGGATATGGTTCACTCCACAGAGAAATGTATATGACATAAATTGTGTGTTTTAACGAGATCTACATTTTTGGTGCAGCAAAATGTTGTCTCTCTTATGGTTTACCAGTTATGCGAAAGTATTCAGAATGAAGAGGGATTTTGGGGACATTCTCAGAAAATGCAAGATATACATTACATTTGCCATGAAAATATCTTAAACAGTTTATAAAATAGCCAATCAACAACCAGAAAAAAAGCTTAAGTTAAATAAAAGTATTCTATTGGATTAGGAATAACCAATCAGAGACTTGAAATACAGAAATTTACAAATTTAGGCAGTAGAAATCAAATCATTTGCTTGTAGACAGTGCTCAAAACTGGACGCGTTGCTGGCAGTGTTACTAATCAGACGCGAGATGCGTGCTCGAGAAATTTAATACGTATTCGTGTGAGACGAAAATAGTTTACGTGTTAAAAAGTGCAAGTAATTAACATCAGTGAAGTGTTATTTAAATCGTGTCAAGCATTAATTAAAGGAGTGAAGTAAAATTATAATCTGTGTAAGCCTACATTCTTCAGTCGCACCACAAACCTTGTTAAGAAATTCATGTCTCTAAAAATAAATACTGACGCAGCCGAGGCAAACATAAATATAAATATTTAAAGAAACGGTCAAAATTACAAAGTTAATATTTTTTAAGCATTTGGGGCAAATGCCACCGGAAAGTACATTTGGGGAGGAAGCATACCGGAAACTTTTTACCATATGTGCGGTTGCAACTACTTCTAGTTCGGCTCCCCAACAGTCCAAATACGATACAACTCCTTCTAAAATAATCCTTCCTCAAGCGGTAATATAAAATACTTCCCAGTGGTCATTAATTTTAACGTCACAACACATTTGCTGTATAGAATACGCAAAACATCCTATCGTAATTTTAATTCGAATTGTTGCAACATAATCTGTGTAAACAAAATCTATTTATTTAAATATTTTAACTTTATATTTATCATTTGATTTGATACAAATTGTTTAAAAAATCGATATTCCTTTTCTATTTTTCTAGCTACGCCTTTGGGCTGCAAGAGCAGAATTAGACGAAGGAGGGCCTATTTGTGCACTACCTGCCCTCCAACATAAACAAAATCATTTTAAATTCTTTTTACGGATTCTCATTTGTCAACGTTTATCATTTTCAAATTGTTTTCTGCTTTTCAGTAAAATGAGTGCAATTTTGTGTATCTCTCTAGAGATAACTGAATAAAACAATGAAATGAATTTTTAACATGCTTAGCTGTGAAGTTACTAAACAATGATATCCAAATTGTCTAAATTTTAAGCAAAACACTGAAATCTCATGGTCAACATTTATTTTCTCCCCAATAGAAGGATAATTAAATATTCATCTCTACAGTTTATTAATACACTATTAAGGAGTTCAATTAAAATTGTTTTGTTTTACCAAAAATAATTGCATCACGTAGAGAAATTTTTCAAAATAGTAAAAATAGAATGGAAAAAAAAAACATCGGAAGCTAGTTTAAAAATATTCATAAAATTTGGTTACATACCATACAGGTTTATTAAACAAGAAGGATCAATTTTAAACATTAATTTTTAATGAACGACAATAGATAGCAACACATACAATACATCACTGGATAGAGGAATGTTAAAAGTTGTAAGCCTCCATCTGTTAGTTCCATTCACCGCCTACAAGGGCGCTGAGGTTTGTTTACGAGAAAATTGCGACGCCTCAGGAATAGTAGTTTTTTGTGCTGCAGTATACATAGAGTGAATCCATTGTGTTAGTGCAGCGTGCGTTTTGTTGCAGGTTCAACAAAGGGCCACCAAGGCTTAAACAGTTTCACAGTTGGTACAAGAAATTCGAGGAATAGGGTTTGTGTATGCAAAGGGAAAATCATTGTGTTCATGTTGAATGTATAAAAATAACACTTTTAGCTTTCCTCTAACCAGTGATGTAACCTGTGTCTCTATCTATTGTCGTTAATTACAAATTAATATTTAAAATCTGCCCCTTTGTGAATAATCCTATAGGTATAGATTACACAGCTGAGAGAGCTATTGTGGTTAATAACCTCCCCTAGGAGGAAGGGATGAAGTGAAGGAACCACAGGAGACTACAGACCAGAGACACGCGCAGAATCCCTAACAGTTCTAGGTTCTTAGACCCGTCCCACTGCTGGAGCTGCCCCAGAAAAGGCGGAGCAGCCCTTTAGTGTCTTCAGCAAGCTCTACGAATCCTAGGAGCACGCCTGAAAGATGTAAAGGAAATCGTGATAGATGAGAAACCACTCAGTACTCTCCTACCGACCACGGAAAACCACGAAAATACCGTCAAGACGGGACTTGCCCTGATTGCCGTGTGAATCGGATTGAATTTGTGGATTTTAGAACTTTCACAGGTTGGTATCCTAAAATCTCAATTGCTTTTATGACTTGCCTGCCCTGGTGCATGTTCCCCAGAAAATATTTCAGGAGGAGCTGCAGCAGTGGACCCATGACGTCATCTGTTTAGAAACGAAGCCGGTTTTCACAGTGATTTGCCAGATGTATTTGATCTGAGATCATTGTGAAAGCTGATTTTGTTATTGTTTTTCGACAAATCGAACCCATGGTTGTAAAGAACGAAGGTGAGTGTTCCAGAATTGCTTTGCATGTAAAATTGCACGTGCCTGTACCTGGAGACGCTGATAATACCTAACGCATGTTTTTCTAACTGTTATGTGCGCGAGGCCTTCCGGTCCCTCAAGAGCATGACGCCTGTGCTGTTTACAGGAATTCGAAGGTCAAAGGGTCGTATGTCGAGGTCGGGGTTTTTATAAATTTGGCCAGAGATAATTTCTGACGTGCACAGATTTTATTATTTTTTATGTAAAGCATTCCTTCTTCCGCTTGGCTTGAATCATTCTTCTGTTATCAGCTCTTCTGTCCTGTTTGCTTGCCTGCTTTACTAATGTATAGCAGTTTTGTTTGGAATAACCTAAATTTGAATGCTTATTTCATGTGCTTATGCATCGTGACCGGGCATGGCTAAAGATTTGATGTATTGTAGCATCTCTGCTATGTAGAGATACGAGGGCTGTCCCAGAAGTACCCGACCTACCAAAGAAAACACAAAATTTTGGAAAAAAAAACATCTTTATTTCTCTACATAGTCTCCTTTCAGCTCGATACTTTTCCCAGCGATGTTCAATAGCTTCGATACCCTGTTTATAGTGAGAACCGTCGAGTTCTGCGAAATAGCCATCAACTGCAAACTCCACCTCTTCATTGGTGGCAAATCTTTTACCACCAAGCCATTTCTTCAACTTTGGAAACAGAAAATAATCAGAGGGAGACTAAGTCTGGGGCATGAGGAAGCAATTCGAACTTGAACTCATTGGTTTTGGCCATGGCGATAATGGATGTGTGAACGCTGTAATGAGTTTGCATAATACTCGCCATTGATTGCTTTTCCTTTTTGAAGATAATCAATGAAAATTATCCCACGGGCATCACAAAAAAATTGACGCCATAACCTTGCCTGCAGATGGAACTGTCTTCCCCTTCTTTTGGAGCCGATTCTCCCCTTTGAATCCACTGTTTTGACTGTTCCTTCGTCTCAGGTGTGAAGTGATGGACCCACGTTTCATCCATGGTTATGAATCGACGCAAAAACTCGGCTTTATTGCAGCGAAACATCGCCAAACACTTGACTGAAACATCCTCACGACGCTGCGTTTGTTCGTTTGCGCACCGCTTTCTCATGTCTAAATTTTCAGTTAGTATGTGGTGTACAGCACTTCTTGAAATACCTACGATATCTGCTAGCTCGCGCACTTTCAGTCGACAGTCATCCAATACCATTTTGTGGATTTTCTTCACAATTTCTGGCGTGGTCAGCTCATTTGGTCGACCACTGCTATGTTCGTCTTGGCAGCTCGTACGGCCTTGCTTAAACTCTGTCACCCAGTATTTTACTGTTGTAAATGAAGGAGCAGACTATCCCAGAGTAGAGTCTAGCTCAGCTTTAATATTAGTTGGACTAAGACCTTTCAAATGAAAGTATTGTATCACATAACTATGTCCAGTGTTATCCATGTTTACAAATTCGCTGAGAGTGTTCACTATTGATGGCTGCCAAACAATTACTAAACAACGTAGCATCGTCTAACTTCAAACTTAAGCTTTATAAGGGTGGTACTTTCTACCATAGTCATTGTGTGAAACAACCGCTATATATACGTCGGGTCTGGTATTCCTGGGACAGCCCTCGCAGCTAGGATATGCTAGGATAATAAAAATCTATGTAGATAGTGTTTACAATAGTAATTTATGGTATACAGATTAAAATCAAAATAATATTTTAATATAGATGAAAAATCAAATGCCCGAGGCTTGTCGAAAGTTTAAATGTCATTTCTTTAAATAGGGTGCTCTCTAAAATAGCTGCTTGTGTGTCGTTTCTAAGGCTTATGTGGCCTACGACCTTCGGGAGATACCTTATTCCACCAAGCGACGTAAGGTGGAGGTACCCAGTGCGCGGAATCCGTTGCCTCCTATGGTAGGATGATAATCGTTCATATGAATAAAAAGCAAGTACTTAAAGGTTTGTACTCATGAGTATGAACACCTACTGTGATTATATACTCAGCTCAATGAGAACATACTCGTTTTCATAAGAACAAGCATATACTCATCACCACAGCCATCTTGTTCACTTAAATGTGAGTGTTTACACGTGTTATGTACTTTATTTGACCATATACTAGCTTCATTGAGCGTGTGGTGTTGTATTGTTTGGCATTCTGAATTACAGGAGTAGATTTTGTTGTATTTGGTTCTGTACCATCAAAACTGCTCGGGAATTATCTTGTGTTTTATAACAAGTTTCAGCGGAAATGTTAGAGAAATATTGGGTCCTTCAAGAAATGAAAAACTAATTGAAGCAACACACACAAAAGCATAGCTGTAAATTAAGTTAGCAAAACAACAAATAAAATGAAATAGAGAAAAGTCTATTGTCAACAAATCAGGCAAAAAGAAAATATTCATGGATTCTAAAGTCATAATTATAAGGTGCCAGATGCAGATTCAAATCAGACTGTTTCTAGAATCCTGGGTTGGTTACACTATTTTTCTATGAAACAGCTTCGTTATAAGCAACCTAACTTTGGGGTTAGGAGTTTACATAGGAAACTTAATTAATAAATCTGACTTTAAATTTACTTCTAGGTTATGTTTTCATGAAGCAGTACTGGATTTTGAAACTCCTTGAATGTTCATGACAAAGTTAGAAAACCAATAAATAAAACGGTTATAAGCAAAAAGAAATGAATAATTGTGGATTGGAAAGTCATAACTCATGAGATGCTGCGTGAACTCATCCGACTGTTTTCAGAATCTCAGGTTAAACACTTTACATGGTAAGGTTAATTAATAAAGTTGACTTTCAATGTTATTTCTAGGTTATGTTTTTTGAAATAATGCAGGATTTTGAAACTTCTTCAATACCTATGGCTATGTTTGTAACTTTTCCATGAGTACTATACAGCTCATAAATTGTGCCATTCTCTTCATATTTAGTTTTAAGTTAAAAAAAATCTGATGTGTTACACTCACATGACTTTCTCTACTCTTGTACAAACTATTTTTACAAACGCTTATTCTCCATCTACTTCATGTTAATCGAGATAAACATTTGCAGACTCTATCTTATTGCTAATTTTCTTGTAGATGTAAGGGGAATATATATTTACAAGGGCAATATAGAAATACAATAGCCTTTAAGCACATACATATCTCTTAATAGCTGGTTGCTAGGTGCAGCACCATTCTCTTTGCCACAGATTAATACTCTTTGCATATCCAAGACAAAAAAAATGAATACCGAATTCCCATTTGAGAAAATAAGTATTGAAAAATTTAAGAGAATGCCAAGCAATATCTCGAAAATGGTTCACTCAACAAAAAAAAATGTATATGACATAAGTTGTGTATTTTACCGCGATCCACATTTTTTGTGTAGTAAACTTTTGTCTATCTCTTATGGTTTACCAGTTATGCAAAAGTCGTTCGAAAAATCTTCCATGTAAAGGGTATCCTGGGGTGTGGGGATTTTATTGAAAACCTTCGTGTCGCATCTCTGGAAGATAGTGAACCTAAATACCAAGTTTGGTGTTTATCCGACTGTTCGTTTCTGAGTTATGCTGTTCACAGACAGAAACACACACGGAAATGTTTCCAAAAATGCTTTTTTTTTTGGATTCGGGGGGTCTCAAAACATGTATTTCCGGTGAAATCTTGGTATCGAATTTTTGGGTGGAATACAATACTTCCCCTACTTACTATACGTAGTAGAGATAGTAAAAACTCAATTTCCAATCACATTCAATAATCCTATGTATTTGCGCATTTAAATAACAAACCTGGTTTCATTAGCTTTTATATTTCATTGTCTCTTTTTACATTATTCATTTTTCTTGGGGGTCGCATTATTTGTTCACAATTCAAATCGTCATACTTCAATTTATCGCAATGTGTTGAATAGGTAACCTGTTCCTTGTGTTGGCAGCCTTGTACTTGTTGATCTGAATCGTTATTCTTTTATCTATGACCTGGATAATCGATAATATGTCGGCAGGTGGAATATGGATGCTATTGTATTCCAAGAGTCAGAAAGGATTCTGGAAATTCCGCTGCCGAAAGGGTAACAGTGGAATTGGTACCGCCAGAAAACATGATATAGTATATGATCGCTTCGTTGACTGGGTAAGGTAGCGCTGCTAGCGAATCAACAAACCATCTACATTTCTCGCTGCACACGTCAGATAATCTCGTTCTAGGCGCCATTTCTCTTAGTTGCATATAGACCTAGAATCAATTTAGTATTACTTTACTGTTAGTTTACAAATTTCAGGGCTGCTTAAAAAATAGTGTATGTCATACGTGTTAAGTTATTTTATTTTGCGAGTAGGAATGTGTGCGAATCTAGGCCGTGTTCTGAAATTCTATATAGTTCATCTTTTTACTTTCTCTACTACGTATAGTAAGTAGGGGAAGTATTGTATTCCACTCAAAAATTCGATACCGAGATTTCACCGGAAATACATGTTTTGAGATCCCCTGAATCCAAAAAAAGCATTTTTGGAAACATGTCCGTGTGTGTGTCTGTCTGTGAACAGCATAACTCAGAAACGAACAGTCGGATAAACACCAAACTTGATATTTAGGTTCAGTATCTTCCAAGGATGCGACACGAAGGTTTTCAAGAAAATCCCCACATCCGAGATTACCCTTTACATGGAACATTTTTACAAAATTTTAATTTTCTCAAAAATGGCTCTAACGATTTTGATTAAAATATCATAGGTTTAAGATATTTTCACGACAAATAAAATGTATATCTTGAATTTTCTGGGAATGTCTCCAAAAGTATTCATTGTGAACAACTTTTGCATAACTGGTAAACCATAAGAGATAGACAAAAGTTTACTACACAAAAAATGTGGATCGCGGTAAAATACACAATTTGTCATATACATTTTTTTTTGTTGAGTGAACCATTTTCGAGATATTGCTTGTTATTCCCTTAAATTTTTCAATACTTATTTTCTCAAATGGGAATTCGGTATTCATTTTTTGATCTTGGATATGCAAAGAGTATTAATCTGTGGCAAAGGGAATGGTGCTGCACCTAGCAACCAGCTATTAAGAAATATGTATGTGCTTAAAGGCTACTGTATTTCTATATTGCCCTTGTAAATATATATTCCTCTTACATCTACAAGAAAATTAGCAATAAGATAGTCTGCAAATGTTTACCTCAATTAACATGAAGTAGATGGAGAATAAGCGTTTGTAAAAACAGTTTGTATAAGAGTAGAGAAAGTCATGTGAGTGTAACACATCAGATTTTTTTTATATAGCTTCAAATTACAAATATAAATAAATTATTGTAAAATTTATATCGAACCACAGAATAAGTAGCTAAAGTTAATCAAAACACAAATTCAAAATCTTAACATAAAACCATTAAATTATTAATAGAATAATTGAGAATGTTGAAATAAAAATAAATGTTGATCCTTTATTAATTTGTTTTCCGATTAGTAATTTAAGTTCTTAATGGAGTTTATTAATAATTAAATTATTCTTACGCCAGCTTACTTTTTTATCTGCTTAATCATGATCGAGATAAACGTTTGCAGATATAGTTTCATCATACATTTCCTTGTAGGTCAGGAAACGGAAACGATAGATGTTAGAAAGCAGCTCGCTCATGCTTTACAATTCCATACTCTTTCAATGATATCACGAGAAAAGGTGAATAATACAGGATTTTAAAAAATAATTACAAGGTATTGAAAAATTGAAAGCAATAACGGATATCTCGGAAATGGCTGATGCCACAAAAATTTTATTTTAAATAGTTTGTGTTTTAAAGAAATTTACATTTTGTCTATCGTTTATAGGTGCTTGTACGTTTACCACTTAAAACTATACAAAATTCCTTCTTAATGAAGTAAGAAGCCCAGAAAACTCAAAGTATACATTTTATTTGTTACGTGATTTATCTTAAATATATAGTGTTTTAATAAAAATTGTTACGAGCTATTTTTTAGAAAATCAAAAACTTCGAAATAGTTTCCACGTAAAAGGATATATTGGGTTGGGGCATTTTCCTGAAAATCTTTGTCTCGCATATTTGGAAGACACTAAACTTAAATACAACTTTGGTATTCATCCCACACCTCGTTTTTGAGTTATGCACACATCCACATGCATGCATACAGTCGTCCTCCGTGATCTAAGGGTACCATGCTAGCCTCCAGTTCCCGAGGTCGCGGGTTCAAACCTGGCGAAGAGCGATGGATTTTTTCGGGCGTAAAAATCGTTAGCATGGCTTCCTTCGAAAGGGAAGTAAAGCCAGTGGTCCCGTGACGTAGATTTACGGCACATATAAGAACCTCAAGCCTGATAAAGAGGCCTCTGAGCAAAATTTCCAGTCTTTCACTACCAGTATACAGGGTGGATCAGTGAAGTTGAGACCGTACAATATCTCCAAAACTAAGCGTTGTAGAAAGAAATGTCTTGAATAAAAGTTTTGATATTTATGGGGAAAAGTAAGTAAATGCCATTAGTGGTGCTTTATTTGGAGGACGTTATGATGGTCATGTTAGGGTCAGTTTAATTTTTTTTAATGGGAATCCACATTTTCTGTGTTGTTTTTTCATTAGAAAATGGTTTATAAAAATTATTTATTTTCTGATGAGGAATAAGAAAAAAGTAACTTCATACTCAAATGACCATCCATGGATGGGCCAGTCCTCCTCCGTGGACTAGTGGTACCGTGCTAGCCTCTAGTTCTCAAGGTCGCGGGTTCAAACCCGGCGGAGGGCGATGGATTTTTTCGGGCGTAAAAATCCTTAGCATGGCTTCCTTCGGAAGGGAAGTAAAGCCGGTGGTCCCGTGTCGTAGATGTTCGGCACGTAAAAGAACCTCAAGCCTGATAAAGAGGCCTCTGAGCAAAATTAGCGGTCTGGGACGCTAAGAACCACAGCAGTTAAAGAGCGTCTATAAATAAAATTTAATTTAATGGATGGTCCAACCATTAATTGCACTCTTCGTACACAGCCATTCAGAATTTTCGTTGTTATTTACGTTGGTGTAAGAACAACTGCAAAGTGCTTTATACAAATGTTTAGTTTTTTATGAGTGAGAAAACAACTTAAAAAAGGTAGGTTACCATTTTAAAAAATTAAGATCACTACCACAACTTTCTCCAAATAAAACACTACTAATGGCATTTGCTTTCCCCCATAATATCAAGCAACTTTTATCACAGACATTTCTCTTTACAACGCTTAGTTTTGAAGATATTGTACAGTCTCAACTTAAACGGTCCACACTATTGAATAGGACACTAAGAACCACAGTAGTTAAAGAACGTCCACAAATTAAAAAAAAAAAAAACACACACACACACACGGACTTTCCTCTAAAAACGCCCTCTTTCGATCCAGAGGGCCTCAATAAGATAGATTTCTGATGAAATCTCGATATCGAATTTTTGAGTGGAATGCAATACTTTTGTAGCGGGAAATCGTCGTTCCAGGGTTGTTGTGGTCTTCTGCACTGTTCTTCCTCGGCTATTGGTGCTCGTCGTTTGTTGCGTATTCCATTCCTAACTATATCTAATGATTAATTCTCAGGTTATAGTGGGTGAGGCAAGTATAATAAATACACTGCAATTTTCCCTTAATAAATGAAGTTTATTCACTATTGAAATAATTATGGGCGGCTAGCTTTTCCCATTATTATAATCCCACCACTTTAAATTAGTCAGGAGCCTAGCTATCTGCACACGCACTCCCACCCTTGTGCACCCACGTGCACCTGTAGCACCTCGTGTCGACGTGAATTCTTGAAGATCAGTGATAGAGAGAGAGAGAGTGGACTCTGAGGCCTTGCCTGCCCTTATATAGGGGAGCCTAGTGACGCTCACCTCTGCGTTTAAAACGGAACGACGTTTCCTATTGGCCCTCAGACCACGTTACCTTAACATGTATGAGAACGTGGGCTTCAGATCTGTGCGCTTAAGCGCCATCTTGGAGCGTTGTGTAGCTAGTTCCATATCTCCGTCTCTTTCTTTTCTCTATCTGTCTGTTTCTATTTCTCCGTACGTTACCGGTTCCCTGCCTGTTGGCTTGGTGAAAGGTACGCTCTTTATGCTTTCCTGGAATTTTGCTAGCTCGCCCGTTTCTTACAATCAGCTCTGTACAAATGTTAAATGTTGAATATTTAACATGTTAGTGACTTAAATTAGTACTGTACAATTCCTATATATGTATAATGTATCCTCTTTCACTTTCTCTACCAAAAGTGCGTGGTAAAGGAAGTAACACATATGATTGAGAGACGACAGGCTTGTCATTCTCCGTGTTATTTGCACTCCCTGATTCCTTATGTTTACTTTTAATATTTAAACTTTGAGTGATACTAATTAAACATTGAGCTACTCCCTTGCCTCTTATGGTGTAACTCGATCCAGTGTTCGGCGCTTTATATAATAATACATCTTATAAGTGTGTACGTTATAATTCAGTGATTTACGTTCACATATTTGACAATATTGCGCCTCTGAGGATACGCGTTTTACACGCCGCAGTGTTGCCCACTGTTGGTGATGAAAAGCGCCTAAAAGTGACACTAAAAAAGGCCAGAATGGCAAGAATGAAGCCATCAGCAAATTTTAATTCTGAGCTGTAGGAGCAATGAAAGATTTGGGGGTAGCGTAAAATGTCTTAGTAGAATGTCATGTATATCTTGAATTTTCTGTAAATAACCAGGAGGTATTGCATTCCACCTAGATTTCACCGGAAGTGCATGTTTTTAAAACTTTTTTTAGAAAACTTCTGTGTGTGAGGGGGGCTGGAGAGCAGCATAACTAAAGAATCTGATGTGTTTCACTCGCATGACTTTCTCCACTGTTGAACAAACTATTTTTACAAACGCTTATTCTCCATCTACTTCCTACTAATCGAGATAAACATTTGCAGAAACTATCTTATTGCTAATTTTCTTGTAGGTGCAAGGGGAATATGGTAGGCTTTATTGGAAAATTCAAGCAAATAACAAGGAATGTTTCGGAAATGGTTCACTGGACCAAATAAATAAATAAATAAATAAATAAATAAATATATATGTATAAATATATATGTATATATATAAACACAAGTTGTGTGTTTTAACGCGATCTACATTTTTTGTGTGGTGAAATTTTATCTATCTCTTATGGTTTACCAGTTATGGGCAAGTTTAATTTTTACTTTTTCTACTACGTATAGTAAGTGGGGAAGTATTGTATTCCACCCAAAAATTCGATACCAAGATTTCACCGGAAATATGTTTTGAGACCTCCTGAATCAAAAAAAAAAAAAAAGGATTTTTGGAAACATGTCTGTGTGTGTGTGTGTGTGTGTGTGTGTGTGTGTGTGTGTGTGTGTGTGTGTGTCTGTCTGTGAACAGCATAACTCAGAAACGAACAGTCGGATAAACACCAAACTTGGTATTTAGGTTCAGTATCTTCCAGACATGCTACACGAGGATTTTCAAGAAAATCCCCCACCCCAGATTACCCTTTACATGGAACATTTTTCGAAAATTTTAATTTTCTCAAAAATGCCTCTAACGATTTTGATTAAAATACCACATGTTTTAAGATATTTTCATGACAAATAAAATGTATATCTCGAATTTTCTGGGAATGTCTCCAAAAGTATTCTTCATTGTGAACGACTTTTGCATTACTGGTAAACCATAAGAGATAGATAAAATCTTACTACACAAAAAATGTAGATCGCTTAAAATGCAGAATTTTTTTCATATACATTTTTTTTTGTTGAGTGAACCATTTTCGAGATATTGCTTGTTATTCCCTTAAATTTTTCAATACTTATTTTCTCAAATGGGAATTCGTTATTCATTTTATTGTCTTGGATATGCAAGGAGTATTAATCTGTAGCAAAGAGAATGGTGCTGCACATAGCAACCAGCTATTAAGAGTAATGTCTATTCTTAAAGGCTACTGTATTTCTATATTGCCCTTGCAAATGCAAAACAAGGGGAACATAGTAGGCCTAATAGTAAAATATTTTTAGAACTAGTCTCTATGTGTAAAATGTAATTGTCTTTGTGTGTCAAAATATCGTTTCTGCAAATGTTTATCTCGATTAATATGAAATAGATGGAGAATAAGAGTTTGTAAAAATAGTTTGTACAAGAGTAGAGAAAGTCATGTGAGTGCAACACATCAGATTTTGTTAAATACGAACATAGAAATAGCATTTTATATTGACCCTAAAATGACCATCACAGCGTCCTCCATACAAAACACCACTAATGGCGTTTATTTTTCCCCGTAATATCAAGCAACGTTTACTCCAAGACATTTCTTTCTGCAACGCTTAGTTTTGGAGATATTGTCTCAGCTTAAATGGTCCACTCTGTATATACAGTGTATACTTTGTTAAAAGGCATGTAATTAGTTGCGGTACTAGAAATGAAATTCACTCATAATACCAGAGGCAACTCACATTTATATATGTATACAAACATACACACACCTTATAGCATGTATTTGATTAAAACTTTTTAATTGTTTGGAATAATAGCGCGAGAACAGTGATGCAGTGTTTAAACGCAAACTTTATAACTGGTTAGTTGATTATGTTTTATATAAGGCAGATAAGTTTTTAAACCTTAAAACTGTGACTGTATAATGTAATATATCTGACTTTGTCTATTACGGTTTTATATTGCTTAATGACAAATATTGAATATAAATAGCGAAAGAATTATCAAAATCGATTGAGTGGTGTTTGGGATTAAAACAAACACACACCATATTTAAAATGTTTAGAATGCAATGTTTCTAAGAACAAATCAAATTTGTTTATATTTGACAGCTAATTTTTAAAGTTTAGCGAGTTGATTTCCGTGTAGTTTGTACGATTTCCTCTAATAGTCTGTTATTATCATCCTTTAAATATTTTGTGATCACCCCAAAATGAATTTGACTGGAGAACTGGGATTTTAAATCCTTAATGACGCCTAAACAATGTGAAGATCGGCTTAGAAATAAATTTTGCGAAGAAGCGCCATCTAAGGCAACAATTCATAATTGGTAAGATCCGTTTATTTCTTAGTGATGAATTTCGTGAAGGGCGCCCAAGAACTGCTGTTCCTGCAATGCTTCAAGGAGATCGACGCACGTCTTATGAATTTATTCGGGCGACATTGGACATTAGTATGAGTTAAATACAAAACATTTTACATCAAGATTTAGACGTGAGAAAACTTTGTTGTCGATGGATTCCACATAAACTAACTCCCGATCAAAAACAACACATGGTTTGATGCAGAAAAACTCTGGAAAAATTCCAAGGCGGCACTTCAGATTTGGTTTGGAATATTGTTACTAGTGATGAATCTTGGATTTATTGTTGTCATCCTGAAAAGGAAATTCAATCGACACAAAACTCCAACGAATTCTCGGTGCTGGTAAGATGATTGCTAATCTTTTTTCTGAAACGACCTATGTTTCTACTATAGCATTAGAAGATAGACGTACCGTGAGGCAGTGTTTTTAACACTTAAATAATTTCAGTCTAATTATATAATATGTAAATTCAATAACAGCCCGCCTTGAAGCAATATGTGTATATATTAATTTGTAAAATGTATGTGACAGTCATTGCATATGCTTATATTATTGTATACATGTTTAATAAAGTTAGTGAATATATTACGTAATTTAATAATGTAGGAGCTGTGAGAAATAAGTAAAAAGTTATTAACAATGAGGTAACAATGGGGTAATCTTGAGGCAATAATGAATTTGAAAGTTTAAATGCTACTGGTCATTATTGGAGCAACAATAATGTAAATCAACAACCAGAAAAAGCTTTAGTTAAATGAAGGTATTCTATTGGAGTAGGAATAGCCAATCAGAGACTTGAAATACAGAAATTTACAAGTTTAGACGGTTGAATTCAATTCAGTTGCCTGGAAACAGTGTTCCTAACCGGATGCAATTTTGCGTATTAAAAAGTGCAAGCATTTAATAAAAACATCTCACAGCTCTCTATCTATATCAGTGAAGTGTTATTTAAATCGTATCAAGTATTAATAAAAGGAGTGAAGTAAAATTATAATCTGTGTAAGCCTACATTCTTGTTGCACCACACCCTGCTAAGAGAAACGTGTCTCTAACAATAATACTGACGCAGCCGAGGCAAACATAAATATTTAATCCTTAAAGAAACAGTCAAATTACAAAGTAAATATTTTTAAAAATTGGGACGAAGGTTACCGGAAACTGTTTACCATACGTGCGGTTGCAACTACTTTAAGTTCGGTTCCCCAACAGTTGAAATATAATAAAACTCCTTCAATACAACGTACTTCAAATTGACGCTCAAAGTGTGGTGTAAACTCCTTTAACAAACCATCTTCTTCAACCGTTACTGCCGATTGGTACACAAATGTCTGTTTACGCAGCTTTTTTTAAAATAGTTGGTGAAAAACGCCCAAAAGGAAAAATTTATAAATTATGAAACCGCATTGTCGCAAGCAAAAAACTAACAACTGAGTATCTAAATGCCATAAAGGTCAGCTCCATGCACCCTACACCATACAGCCCTGACCTAGCACCTTGTAGTTTCTTTTTGTTTCCAAAAATTAAAGATAAAATCACATTTTTGTCATCAAATGCAGCAGTGGAACTTTATAATAACCTGGTTTCTGAAATGCCTCAGGAAGAGCGGCATCATTGCTTTCATCGAATGCAAAAATGTATTGGTGTTAAAGGGGAGTATTCTGAAAAACAATTTAACTTTTTTAAAACTAATCCTTGTTTGATTTTCTAAAAATGTTCAGTGTCGCCCCCGCACTCACACACACACAATTTTTTTTCTCCTTATAGTATTAATATAGATGATCAATAATAAATATTTGAGCAGCAAGTGCAAATGCTAAGCCATCAGCAAACAAATAATTCACCAAAGATTTATTAGCAATGCTGGATGAAAGGTTGAAAGCATAAATAACGAATAAAAGCTGCTCAAGAACAGCCTTGTCTGAGACCAGAAAAAACAAGATTAAAATGGGAGGGGGGGAAGTACCATTGCAATAAACTCTGATGGCTTCATCTAAGGTACAGTTATAAAAATGTGATGTGCTTCGTCCACACGAATTTCTCTACCCATCCTTCAGCAAAATATTTTTACAAAGGTTTATTATTTCTTTTACTTCATGTTAATAGATGTAAACATTTCTATAAATAGTTTTGTTACATATTTCCTTTAGGTTCAATGAGAATATTAGGCTTAAGGGGATATCTTGAGAATGTTAAAAAGTGTCATATGTAAGGAACATTTTCTAAGTAACTATACAACCTAGAAAGCTAAACCTTTTACAGTCTGTAGGTGTGATATGGTTATAATAGCTGAAATAACAGTTTTTAAAATCCTTGAATAGATTTCCGAAAAATAATTTTTCTTTCTTGTGCAAATTTTTTCCCCACATTTTAGAGTACATATTTGTTAATTGTTTTCAAAATCCTTATTTCAATGTATGTAAAACACCAACATAAACAACTCCTAAAAATTTCAGTTCAAAATATTAATGTTCCTTATGTGAGGAAAATTTGAACTTGGGGAAATGAGCTCCAAAGTTGAAACATAAGTAGGGGCCTGCACCATAACTTATTTCATTAGAATCCTCCTCATTTTCCAGTTCTGTCTTCCTTTTGGCACCTCTTTTGAACGGTTTTGCTTGATTTAAGAGTTTATAAAGCCTGTTTATGCACTCCTGAGCCTCTTCAAATGTAAAAGAAGCCGGAGGTGGATTCATTACGCCACAAGGTTTATCTCCAGAGGTCCTTCCCTTGCCAATAGAGCGCAGCCTAACCTTACATTTACAGAAAACACTTTTATTCTGTATATATCTATGCTCAGAGAACTACCAAATCCTACTTTATACTGACACGACTTTCAAACTAATTGCAGTTCTGCTGCTACACCAACATGTATATTTTATTTCCATAATGCTATACAAAATCCAGTTTTTAATACATTACTTTGAGTTGCTATTTTCTTTCTTTAGTCCATCATTCATTTTAATACCATGGTTATTTATGTATGGTGGGTCATAACAAATTCATATTGCTTTATTTTACTAAACCTTTTTCTCTTACTCTCCCCATATATTCTCCTACTCGTTTTATATCCCTTTCCTTTTGTATTTTCATTATCCTAACTTTTAATATTTCTTTGTTAACATTCTCCCATTCTTTAGGTAAAAACTGATCTCTCCACAACTTAGTTTCTTCATATTTAATTATATAATGCAAATCATTATCTGCCTTCCACAAAGAGGACACCTATTCAAATTCGCTCCCTTTTAGCCTATGTGCACTTAATCTAGACCAGGCCCACCCTTCTTTCACTAACCTATTACCTACATCCACATACTTCTCCCTTCCCCAGTCAACTTTTAATTGTCTATATGGTTCCAAACTTTTCTTTCCTTCCAGATTTTGAAATAATTCTTGTTTCTCTATATCTTCTACTCTGTTCCTCACTTCTTTCCAGAAACCTTTAACTAACCCCTCTCTCTCCTCCCATAAGTTACCCATTCCTATTTCCTGTAAAATTCTCCTTATTCCTTGAGCCCAGTTCAGCCCATCACTGGATTTTTCTTGTATTATTAAACATTGCCTCAAGATATTATGCTCGTCCAATGATTTCAATCTATGCCAATATTTAAGTATCCTTTCTACTTTCATGCCCTTGCTACCTACTCTTCCCAACTCCAACATTGCTCCATTAGGTGATGAAATAGATAAACCTAACATACATTTACAGATCAATCATCTCCCATCCTTTGTCACTTTCCCAAATCTCTGATCCATAGACCATTTTTGCTTCAACTACAGCTTTGTAAACCCATTCCAACCATTTAATTTGCATATCTGGTATTTCTTAGCATATTCTTGTAGCAGTCATGGCTAATCTTCCCTTTCTATTTACACTAAGCTCCATGTCTATTTTGCACAATGTTTACATAGCACATTATTTGAAAATATGGCTATTCTGAATCACTTTGGTGTTCATTGAAAACGTTAATAAAAGCCAAAAGAAAGGGAATAAATTACCTTAGGAGTTAGATTAGAAGTGGATGTTGTCTCTTCTATATCTGGTGCACATCTGCCCGCCGGTTATAGCAATATTACTATGTGAAGGCAACAAACGCAGCCATCTTGTCGCTATCGCACATGAACAATGGGAACTGACAACCTAAATGAGAAGTGAAATCAGTGGAAAAAGCGATGTTTTGTTACTTCTTCTTCTTCATTTTGTATTGCCGCTGACTTAAAGACTTTCCAACACAAGTTTAATTTTTTGATTGTTATAGCGAAAGTTGTGTTATATTAAAACGTTATTTGCATTAAAGGTTTAATAAAGAAGTTGCTTTATAGTAACACTGGTAGATAACTAGTGGTAGATAGTTAACCTAAGCTTATATATAAAAAACTAAACGTAACCTAACCTAACCTGGTTCAGAAACCTAAGCTTAGGAACGCACGCTCGCTTCGCTCCCGTGCTTTAATGTAACAACTGGTAACTAATTAAAACAAGCTTATATATATTATATATATAAACCTAAAATAAAAAGTACATAGGAATGCAGGCTTAGATCTTACTGGCTTTGGCGGTATTTGTTATTCAATTGTTGCCAGCGTTGTGTTGGAGCTAGAGGATGGCAGGGTGACATCCGTAGCGCATGTAATACAGCACTTTCATCGCTTCTGAAGACCAAAGTAAAGCAGACAATCGGAAAATATTTGTGCCAAGATGGACAAATCCACAATTTAAAACTGTTCAGAGGCTTTATTTACGTGCTTACGTCTTTCTTTCAAATCTGCTAGTTTTTTCGAGGATGTATATGGTGCTGAACTAATACTATTGTTGCCAAAACACACAGGAGTTCCATTAAATGCTGTGTGGTTATGCTCGGCAGCAGCCCCTATATCAGGGTTTTACCTGTTTTTTCCAACACACACGCTTTTTTTAGTTGAAAAACTAGTCTGGTCACGGGACAAAAAAAAATTGCATGCTTCCACTAGCAAACAGAACAAACAACTATGAACAAGGAAACAAGAATTAATAATACTGGCCACCAGCTAAATATCCTTTCACGTGGTCTTAAAATATCCTGGAAACAGCGGCAGATTTGAAAAGCATGTAATGGAAGAATTGAATGACAACTTGACAGCTAGCAGACGACCATTGTTCAAGCCGAGAACACGAAATTGTGTGTGGCCATTGCCATATTTTTAATAATTCACCTACTTATAGGATAGATATCGAGGTAATTCAAACAACATAACGAAGAAAATACTTCATGCGTTCATATAGATAAGACAATAATCCAAAAATTAAAGTTTTTGTCTGAAAATCCATTCCGTACCCCTTAAGTGATAGTCGAATACTTTACCAAGAGGAAGAAAAACAAACAAACAAAAGATTAATTACTTTCCATTTGAGAAAAATATAAGTATTGGAAAATTCAACCCATAACAAAAAATATCTCGGAAATGTTTTAACTTAAAAAAAATTGTGTAGTAAACTTTTGTCTAGTTCTTACGGTTCATCCGTTATGCAAAAGTAATCCAGAATGAAGAGAATTTCAGAGGCTGTTCCCAGAAAATTTAAGATATGCATTTAATTTGTCATGAAAAATATCTTAATCATACGGTATTGCAATCAGAATCGTTATATTCATTTTTGGAGATGAACATTTTTGAAAAGTGGTGAATGTAAAGTTGTTTTGGGGTGGGTATCTTTTCATTCAAATTTTCGTGTCGCATCCTTGAAAAGAAAGAGAGCTTAAATACTTAGTTTGGTATTTAACCGACTTATCGTTTTTGAGTTACTCCGTTCACACACATGGACCTTTTCCTAAAAGTATTTTTATTAGGGTTCAGGGGGCCTCAAAACATAGATTTCGGCTGAAATCTCGACATCGAATTTTTGGATGGATTACTATACTTTCCCTACTTAAAACTTCATACTATATGGTCTTTCAACAAGAGTGTCCTATCTGAACTTAAATAAAACACGTTCTATAAATGATAGAGGTTTATTACCTTTTTATTTTAGAACATAATTAATGTCATTACGTGTGGAAGAGAACATCAGCTAAGTGACTGCCGCGACATCGTTGGTTTGCGCGTATGCGTTTGACCCAATTTTCAATGACAGAGGAACGTAAATTAGGTCCAACTTCACGAATAACACGTGTGATGTTATTCATAAGATCATTTACTGTTTCTGGCTTGTTGACATAAACCTGTGATTTAACATAACCCCACAGGAAGCAAGCCAAAAGCGTTAAATCACATGACCTCGAGGGCCAGTTAACTTCACCACCACGGGAAATGATGAAACCTCTGAACTTCTTCAAAAGATCGATTGTTTCGAGAGCAGTATGACATGTGGCACCATCTTGCTGGAACCAGATGTTTCTGAGATCCATACCATCCAATTGAGGCCAAAATAGTCCATTATAAGAGCCCGGTATCTTTCTCCATTGGCAGTTACAGCTTCTCCATCTTCATCTTGGAAAAACTGTTTCCACCATACCAACATCCACACCACACAGTAACCTTTTGGGGATGAAGCGGTCGTTCTTGATTCTGCATTGGATTGGGATTGCTCCAATAGCGACAATTTTGTTTGTTAACACAACCAGCCATCCAAAAGTGGGCTTCGAAGCTTTATTCTTATGAAAGCGAGTATGCTCTCATTGAGCTAAGTATATAATCACAGAAAGTGTTTTCATATTCGTGAGTATAAACTTTGAGTAAGTACTTTTTATTCATATGACCCATTGTTAGAGTATTTCCGTCCTCCCCCCACAAACCCACGAATTCTTTCTACGTATAATAGTGCGCGTTTCTGTGTAAGAATGCAAGAACACTGGTCTCTGACTTACTCTCATGCATTTTGTAGCTAATTGTCTGAATATAAAGCGTAATCTCATGCTGTAAAAAAATAAAGAAAAATCTTGTTGTATTCACATGATTTTCTGTTTTTTCTTCTAAAAATGTATCCTTGTTAAACTTTCATTACGCATTTCGTTGTAGGTGCAAGAAGGTTACAGTGGGCTAAAGCGATAGTCAGATTTTTAAAACTCCGATCCTTCCCGGGGTCCAGAGCCACCGGTCCTCCAGGTTTTGGGGGTTGGTCTAGGGTTAGCAGCCCTCCCCGTAAACCTGCAACGTTCTTTATCTTTTGTGTGGGCAGCCGTTTTCAGAAAAGTTTGACAGTCGATGATTTGAACGGTGCATTAGAACTTCTGAATGTACACACTCCGGCAACAATGAAGCTAGAGGTGTACAGCAAAGCGAACAATTGGTGTCAAGCTAGATGATCATACACTGCTTGGATCCTATTCGGTGTAGAAGGATATGCAACTTTATATGTTTGTTTTACGTAATGAAATGGATGAGTTTTCGAAAGTAAAGCTTGAACTGTTATTAAAAGAATATGTCAAACGACGAGGCAGTATTTTTAACACTTACATGATTTTAGTCAAATTATATAATAAGTAAATTCAATAACAGCCCGCCTTGAAGCAATATGTGTATGCAATAATTTGTAAAGTATATATTACAGTCATTGTATATGTTTATATTATTATATCCATTTGTAATAATGTTATGTAAATATATTACGTAATTAAATAATGTAGGAACTGTGAGAAATAGGTTTAAAGTTGCTAACAATGAGGTAACAATGAGGTAACATTGAGGCAATAATGGGTAAGGAAGTTTAAATGCTACTAGTCATTATTAGAGCAGCAATAATGTAAATTTTGAGACAGTTTAAAAATAGCCCATCAACAACCAGAAAAAGCTTTAGTTAAATGAAGGTGTTCTATTAGACTAGGATTAGCCAACCAGAGACTTGAAATACAGAAATCTACACATTTAGGCGGTGGAAAACAGTTCAGTTGCCTGCAGACAGTGCTTATAACTCGATGCGTTGCTTGTGCGTCCTCGAGAGATTTAATTCGTATTCGTGTGAAAAGAAAAATAGTTTACGTGTGAAAAAGTGTAATTAATTAATAAAAAGAATCTCGCACCTCTCTATATCAGTGAAGTGTTATTTTAATCGTATCAAGTATTAATAAAAGGAGTGAAGTAAAAATTATAATCTGCGTAAGCCTACATTCTTAGTCGTGTCACAACCCTGCCAAGACTTCCATGTCTCTAATAATAATAATACGGACACAGCCGAGGAAAACATAAATATATAATATCTAAAGAAACAGTCAAATTACAAAGCTACTATTTTTAAACTTGGGGCAAAGGCCACCTGAAAATACATTTGGAGTGAAGGCTACCGGAAACTGTTTACAATACGTGCGGTTGCAACTACTACAAGTTCGGCTCCCCGTCAGTTAAAATATAATAAACTCCTTCAATACAAACTTCTTCAAATTGACGCCCAAAGCGTGGTAAAAAATAACGCAACAAATCACCTACTTCAACGAGAAGATACCCTTAGAGCATCTCTTGCTTGTAATCACCTGGGAAAATCCAACGTAGACGAAATGTAAACATGAAAAAGAGAGAGAGTGAGAAAAACCACCATAAGGGGGAGAGAGAGAAGCAGCTGAGGCTGCAAAACTTTGTTTGGGAAAATAAAAAAACAAAGAAAACGTTTCCATATAAAGGGAAACTAAAGACGAAATAAAATTAATCTCTTATAATTTTTTGTCGAGATGTTGACATGCCCGGAATAGGACACCGTGCACACAATTATCACAATAGTAATACTGTTAACAATAAATAAATGCTCGCTTCAGCCAATTGCAAATATCGTTGCAACAGCACGGCAGCTGCAAACTCTGCCTCCCTTCCCCACTCTTACGCTTGACATGCTGGGCACAGTGCGGTAACAGAGGCGGCTAGTGATGCACTTACTACTGCGTATTCCAAGACAGCCGCTACTATTTCTGCAAGGTGCCTCCTCTGTTGGTCCCAAGGATCTGAATGTATCAGGCCTCCCAGTAAAGGAAAAATACCGACGTCGGTACCGGAAATCGAACTCTAGTCCCTTCGCATCGCGGGCAGTAGCGCTTCGTGTACTATGATAATAGTCAATAACTGCAAAACAATTTTATTTAAAACAAAATTAACAATCGGTCCTGGTACGGGTGGTACAGTATAACCTATTCTCGACCTCGGGCTCGGTTCTCACTTAGACTTTAGGCCCTGCAGACCTTTAATGTGAAGCCTACTGGATGGCACTCGGTCACAGTAAAAGTGGTCTTGAACAGTTACATTTTTGCAGTCCTTTTAAGTGAGCGCGCGGTTTACAACCGTCAACTTCTGTGCGCTGCTTTGGCTAACTCTATAAGACAAATCACAAGGAAGTGATTTAGTCTGCCTCCTCACCGTGCTTAGCGTAGTGATTAGGCTACTAAACTTCTACGCAAACATCCCGAGTTCGATTCTCCGTAGTGGATTGTTACGCTTTATTTTTTTTTACAACTCGTTTTATTGTGATGCAGTTAAATAATATTGCTTGTGTTACATCATTTTACTTACAAATATACGAGGGCAGTCCCAGAAGTACCCAACCTGTTTCAAACAAATGACTATGGTAGAAAGTATCAACCTTATATAGCTTAAGTTTGAAGTTTGACGATGCTACGTTGTTTAGTAATTGTTTGGCAGCCATTAATAATGAACTCTCTCAGCGAATTTGTAAACATAGATAAAACTGACCATAGTTATGTGATACAATACTTTCATTTGAAAGGTCTTAGTCCAACTAATGTTAAACTTGAGCTAGATTCTACTCTGGGGGAGTCTGCTCCTTCGTTTACAACAGTAAAATATTGGGTAGCAGAGTTTAAGCGAGGCCGTACGAGCTGCCAAGACGAACATCGTAGTGGTTGACCAAATGAGGTGACCACGCCTGAAATTGTAAAGAAACTCCACAAAACGGTTTGGATGACCGTCGACTGAAAGTGCGCGAGCTAACAGACGTCGTCGGTATTTCAAAAAGTGCTCCCTACATCGCACACTAACTGAAAATTTAGACATGAGAACGCTGTGCGCAATGGAACAAACGCACCGTCGTGAGGATGTTTCAGTCGAGTGTTGGGTGATGTTTCACTGCAATAAAACAGAGCTTTTGCGTCGATTCATAACCATGGATGAAACATGGGTCCATCACTTCACACCTGAGACGAAGGAACAGTCAAAATAGTGGATTGAAAGGGGAGAATCGGCTCCAAAGAAGGCGAAGATAGTTCCATCTACAGGTAAGGTCATGGCGTCAGTTTTTTGGAATGTGCGTGCAATAATTTTCATTGATTATCTTAAAGAAGGAAAAGCAATCAATGGTGATTATTATGCAAACTTATTGCAGGATTTGAATGATGAAGTTAAGCAAAAAACGGCCGCACTTAGTGGAAAAGAAACTTCTGTTTCATCAAGACAATGCACCGGTTCACACATCCATTATTGCCATGGCCAAAATCAATGAATTTAAGTTCGAATTGCTTCCTCATGCAGCCTATTTGCCAACAGAGAAGAGCTGGAGTTTGCAGTTGATGGCTATTTTGCAGAACTCGACGGTTCTCACTATAAACAGGATATCGAAGCTATTGAACATCGCTGGGAAAAGTGTATCGAGCTGAAAAGAGACTAAGTAAAGAAATATGTTTTTTCCCAAAATTTTTGTGTTTTCTTTGTTAGGTCGGGTACTTCTGGGACAGCCCTCGTAGTTATAATAATAGTAAAATTTGTGGATAAAAAATTAAAGTGACGAAACTCCCCAGATCGGTAACTTAAAGTTAATATTGTTATCTATGGGTATGAGGGCCTACTAAATAAACACAATATAAGGATTAAAGAAAAAGGTCTTACTCATGTGTTTAAAATGAAAGGGAGGGGGAGATGTTGAGTAGACCTATGGAAGTTTGAATTTGCTCTCAACCACTGAGATAAGAGTGCTGCAGTAAACCTGGCATTGTAACGAGCTTTAGTCATATTGTACTTGAGAGCCATAAGTGTTTTGGTTACATATATTCAGTGTTGAAACATCTATCTTTATGTTTGAAATCTCGTATATAAACTGTTCTACTCGGAAGACTTGTTATTATACGAGTAGCTATATTCCCCATTATAACTACTACAAGAATATACACAGTCTTGTGAACGAAGCCTAGCTCTCTCCCAAGTGTACGATAATACCGTCTTGTTCAATACATCTAATGGTTAGTTTCTTATTGTGTACAGTACTCGGTAGTTGAAATAATACGTACACACTTGTGTCGGTTACACTTCATTTTGATTATTTTGGTACTGTCTTGCTACCCTACAGTTTTCTGCAGATTGCGTTTCCGCATTCTGTATATACAAATGTAACATTTTCGCTGAGATAAAGGGGATTTTTTTTTCTCCACAGGATAGCGGTGTGCGTCTGTGAAGAAGGCAAATGGAATCTGTTACAATATAGAATTTCTTGACTCACAACCCTTTCTGTAGATCCGCCTAGTTAGGAACCTTTATAATGACAGCTGGAGCGTGTCTGCTTGTTGAAGGGAGTTTCCGGTAGATGTCACTCTAGACTCCATAAAATCCTTCCCATTCACAACCAGTGTGTTTACTCAGACCGTCCGAACGGTTACTATAACAAAGCGAAATGTACCAGCCTACAAATTGCCCCGTTTAGAGTCATAAAAATCTGATGTGTTACATGACCTTCTCTACCACGTATATTGTAGGTAAATAAAGCATCGTATTCCACTAAAAAATTCTGTATCGAAATTTCACTGGAAATACATGTTTTGAGGCCCCTGAAAAAATGTTTTTAAAATGTTCGTATTTGTGTGTCTCAAAAACGGAAAGTCGGTTTCCAAGTTCAGTATTTTCCAAAGAGCAACACGAAGATTTTCAAGAAAATCCCCTCCGCAACTACCCTTTACATGAAACATTTTAATATTTTTTTGTATTTTCTTAAAAATCGCGTTAACGATTTCCTTAGAAATACTTATTTAAAGATATTTAAGCACAAATAAAATGTATGTCTTGAATTTTCTAGGAATAGCTTCTGAAGTCCTCTTCATTCGGAAGGAATTTTGTATAATCTTGTAAAACTGGTAAACGTTAAGCGATAGACGAAAGCGCAATGCACCAAAAATCTAGATCTCTTTTTTGTGGCATTTCCGAGATATCGTTATTAATGGTTTGAATTGTTCACTACTTTGTAATTAAGTCCTGTCGACATTCAATTGTTTTTCACGATGTCGTGGGAAGAGTGTGTAATTTTAAGGCCAGAGTATAGCGTCCAGTTCTTAAACTTTTGACTATCGCTGTTCCCTTTGTTTCTACGAGGACTGTACCAGGAGTACCCGACCTAACAAAGAAAACAGAAAAAAATTGGGGGAAAACATCTTTATTTCTCTACATAGTCTCCTTTCAGCTCGATACACTTTTCCCAGCGATGTTCAATAGCTTCGATACCCTGTTTATACTGAGAACCGTCGATTTCTGCAAAATAGCCATCAACTGCAGACTGCACCTCTTCACTGTTGGCAAATCTTTTACTACCAAGCCATTTCTTCAACTTTGGAAACAGAGAATAATCAGAGGGGGCTAAATCTGGCGAATAGGGTGCATGAGGAAGCAATTCGAAATTGAATTCATTAATTTTGGCCATGACAATAATGGATGTGTGAACTGGTGGATTGTCTTGATGAAACAAAACTTTATTTTTCGCTAAATCCGGACGTTTTTGCTTGATTTCATCATTCAAACGCTGCAATAAGTTTGCATAATACACGCCATTGATTGCTTTTCCTTTTTGAAGATAATCAATGAAAATTATCCCACGCACATTCCAAAAAACTAACGACATGACCTTACCTGCAAATGGAACTGTCTTCGCCTTCTTTGGAGCCGATTCTCCCCTTTCAATCCACTGTTTTGACTGTTCCTTCGTCTCAGGTGTGAAGTGATGGACCCATGTTTCCTCCATGATTATGAATCGACGCAGAATCTCGGTTTTATTGCAGCGAAACATCGCCAAACACTCGACTAAAACATCCTCACGACGTTACGATTGTTCCATTGCGCACAGCATTCTCATGTCTAAATTTTCAGTTAGTGTGCGATGTACAGCACTTTTTGAAATACCTACCATGTCTGCTAGCTCCGCACTTTCAGTCGACGGTCATACAATTTTGTGGGTTTTCTTCATAATTTCTGGCGTGGTCAGCTCATTTGGTTGACCACTGCGATGTTCGTCTTGGCAGCTCTTAAACTTTGCCACCCAATATTTTACTGTTGTAAACGAAGGAGCAGACTCCCCCAGAGTAGAATCTAGCTCAGCTTTAATATTAGTTGGACTAAGACCTTTCAAATGAAAGTATTGTATCACATAACGATGGCCAGTTTTATACATGTTTACAAATTCGGTGAGAGAGTTCACTATTAATGGCTGTCAAACAATTACTAAACAACGTAGCATCGTCAAACTTCAAAGTTAAGCTTTATAAGGGTGGTACTTTCTACCAAAGCCATTTGTTTGAAACAGCCACTGCTATATATACCTCAGGTCAAGTACTTCTGGGAATGTGTAATTTATCTATTTCTGCAAAGGTTTATCTCGATTAAAATGAAGCAGAATAATAAATACCCACTTAAATATTCTAGAGGGTAAAGTAAGTCATGTGAATGCGAAACAGATTTTTTCAATCTTCACTCTGCTTGAGTGGTAATCTTTCTTTTCGTGATTAAAACTCCACTTAAGTGCTGCTTAAATAATATATCTCGAGTTTGATGATATCTGCAAGAATTCCATGCGCAGCCAATCCTGGAGCACGCTAATAACTGCACTGTCCGGCGGTTGCCCTCGCGGCTTGGAGTTAAACTAACCGTATCCAAAACTCATTCAACAATTATCTTGAAAACCCTCCCTGCTTTTATTTTATCCCTTTTTTCTACATACATTTCGATTACCGAGCTTTAGACAAATGAAGGAGAAGAAGAAACTCATTTCCGCCGAAGATAGATGGCTCTGATGACAGACGGCGACTGCCGCGCCCATAAAACCTTAAAATAATAACATGCAGTGGCGGCTGGTCACAAAAACGACTGCAAAAGGAGGAGAGGGGTTATATGAACTGTGGGAGCCCCGTTCACACTGACTCGGGACGGTATTCTCTTTAACGTCCGCCCAAGCGGAGACAATCTCTTGCAGGAAAGGGCAAAAGAGTATTGGATTTCAGTGCACTTTTTTGTGGACCGTTCATAATTGAATTCCTGCATTTCGTCCTAGGGAACCCTCGTCACACGGCATTTATCTTGTTTACCCTTTGCGGAAAAGGACTCAAATTCATTTCCGGCAATGAGTCTAACTTGTTTTCCTTGAAGATTCCAGTAACACTTGCCAACATTTTAATGTTTGCCTGAGCGAACTTTACCACTTTACGACAAAGAACGCATTGATATGGGTTTATGGACAGATTCAAAGAGTTGCAAATTTCCACAACTTTAATACTATTGCATTATAACTTAAGATTACGGGCTGAATGTGCCACGCTATCTTAGGCCAGTCCTCGTGTGCGTGTCTATCCTTCATCACGATCATATACCCACTTCCCTGGCCTGCAGTAAAATGCATAGCTTGCGGATTTAAAGTTTGATTGCACCTCTAGTGACCAGTAGTAAATGGGTGCGAACATTCGGTAACGGACGACGTGAATCGTAAAGCCAACTCTCTCACCCAAATCGTTATATCTTATTCGCATTCTAAGGCTGCGGGACAGTTCCTTAATTTTTATGGCAGTTTTTGTTCATAAATCACCTTGTACGATCTATAAAGAACTGACACGTTTCTTTCCTTTAATTTTTCTGTTTGAAATTCACTCAATGCCCCAATTTTAGCACCAAATTAAGCAGAATGTTCTGGAGTTTCGATTGCATGTCACTAGATGCGCAGATCTTCATGTTTTATTCGTAATTGTTAGTTTTATTGTCGGGAACTGTTTTTGAGATTTTGTTCTAGTCAACGTGAAAATGGAGTACACATTAAATGAACGACTCTTCCTTGTAAAGCAATACTGGATTATGAATTCAATTACAGCTACTCAAAGCGCATACCAGAGAGAATTTGGTGTTCGGAATCCTCCCCAAAGAAACAAAATACTGGGACTGGTAAACAAGTTTGAAACAACTGGATTTCTGGTGAGTGAAAAAGGCAAAACTCGTTCATCTAGGCTTCACACGGTTGTTGTTGTTGACGTAAGAGCATAACTGGATCAGTCACCCAAAAAATCATTAGACATTTGTCGCAGGATACAGGGTACAGCTACTCAATGTGTCAGACTGCTGTGAAAGTGCAGGTCTAAAGCCATATAGGATTACGGTTGTCCATCAGTTAAAGGAACCAGATAGACACTGCATTATTGTCGTTGGTTTCAGGCATTCATTGTGCAAAATCCTGCCATATTGTCCATCACATGGTTCCATTTATCCGGCTATGTGAACTCGCATATGCACCCGGTTAAAATCGGAGTTTGGTGCTCAATATCCTAACAGAAAATAGTGGGATCAATTTTTTTTTAAACATTGCGAACACTGCAAGGTACCGACGGATTTTCATTGAGTTTGCTGAGCAACTAGACGATGTAGAGCTGAGTCAAGGATATTTTCAGCGCTACATGCTTTACA
This sequence comes from Deroplatys truncata, assembly GCA_030765065.1. Lineage (NCBI taxonomy): Eukaryota > Metazoa > Arthropoda > Insecta > Mantodea > Mantidae > Deroplatys > Deroplatys truncata. Next base: position 62,805,505 of record CM060989.1, on the reverse strand, counting down.
TCAAATGAATCCATGGCACTAATTGCAAGTTTCTTTGACGACCGGATAATTTCCAAGAACCTCTGGCCACCGAGATCTCCGGGTTTGATATCGCCGGACTTCTTTCTATGGGGTTACTTAAAAGACAGGGTTTATGCCACACGTCCCCAGACATTGGACGATCTGAAGCACAACATTACACAGGAGATTCAAGCTATTGACAACAGAGTCCTCCAACGTGTGGCCAGTAACATTGAACGATGTGTTGAGTTGTGCCTTATGCAGGATGGAGGACATCTTCAACATTTGCTATAGAGGTAAATAATCTTCCAAAATTCCTCTGCATTTCAGGTATAATAAGTTGTCGCTAGTATAATTCGTTTTGAAACAATTAAAGAAATATATGTGTTAGTTCTTCATAAATCACCCTGTATTATGAGTACTAAAACACTGACTGGAAAGCTGTATATAGCCGAGGAAGTGCCGTTCTGCTCTTCATTACGTATTTATTGTGGTACCAGGATGAATTTCAGCACGTGTGAGAGGAAGAAGCAGTACTACTGTCTTCAGGGGTTCTTATAAAACGAAATTTGAAGCAGTATTTTTAACACTTAAATAATTTCAGTCTAATTATATAATATGTAAATTCAATAACAGCCGCCTTGAAGCAATATGCATGTAATAAATTGTAAAATGTATGTAACAGTCATTGTATATGCCTATATTATTGTAAACATGTTCAATAATGTTATGTGAATGCATTACGTAACTTAATGATGTAGGAGCTGTGAGAATAATAAGTTTAAAGTTGCTAACAATGAGGTAACCTTGAGGCAATAATGAGTAAGGAATTTTAAATACTACTAGTCATTATTAGAGCAGCAATAATGTAAATTTTGAGACAGTTTAAAAATAGCCAATCAACAACCAGAAAAAGCTTTAGTTAAATGAAGGTATTCTTTTGGACTAGGATTAGCCAATCAGAGACTTGAAATACAGAAATGTACAAGTTTAGACGGTTGAAATCAATCAGTTGCCTGCAAACCGTGATAGTAACCGGATACAAGTTGCGTCCTCTAGAGAAATATAATACGTATTCGTGTAAGACGAAAAAATAAATATACGTATTAAAAAGTGCAAGTATTAAATAAAAGAATCTTACACCTCTGGATACCAGTCAAGTGCTATTTAATTTGTGACAAGGATTAATAAAAAGAAGTGAATTAAAACTTAAAATCTGTGTAAGCCTACATTCTTAGTCGTATCTCAACCCTGCCTTTTAGAAACGTGTGTTTAACAAATACTGACGCAGCCGAGGCAAACATAAATATAATATTTAAAGATACAGTAAAATTACAAAGTTAAAATTTTTTTAAACTTGGGGCAAAGGCCACCTGAAAGTACCTTTGTGGCAAAGGCTACCGGAAACTGTTTAACATACGTGCGGTTGCAACTACTATAAGTTCGGCTCCCCAGCAGTTGAAATATAATACATCTTCTTCAAACTGGCTTTCAATACGTAGCAGCAACTACCTACTTCAAATTGACGTCCATACGTAGGAAAATAACAAACTATCTTCTTCAAATTGGCTCCCAAAACGTGGGACAAATAAATTATACAACAATAATATCTTCAAACTCCCATGTACGAGGGCTGATCAATAAAGACTGAGACTGATTTTTTTCACAGTATTTATTACTCCATTTCATTGTTGACATGATCTTTTTCAAAGTAGTCCCCTCCTACTTAAATGCACTTTTTATAGCGTCTCTGCCAGTCCTCGAACACATCGTGCAGGCCATTCTTTGTCAGATCTTTGGGAATCGCCTCACTTTTCCTCAGCACGCTTCAGTGCTCTCAAATGGAATGCCCCGGAGTTTTGCCTTTAGTGATGGGAATAAAAAAGAAATCACAGGGGCAAGATTGGGGTTATAAGGCGGATGCAGTACACAGGTGATGTTGAATTCCTGGACTTGATTTGCGGCGTGAGGCCATGCGTTGTTGTGATGAATTCGCCACCCATTCTGATGAAGTTCTGGATGTTTCCTTGCAATGTGGTCCCTCAGTGTAGCCAATACTGGCGTGTAGTACGCTGCTGTAACAGCAGCTGTGTTGATGTTGACTTCAGTCATAGCAGAAGCCGAAGCACCAGGCCCACCTTGCTTAGCACAGAGGACTCGCCCTTCTTTGAAGTCCTTGAACCACCTAAACACTGTTGCACGAGGTAGTGCATCTTCACCGTATGCTTGCTTCAGGTTTTCCAAAATTTCAAAGGCTGTACGATTTAAACGAAGACAAAATCCTACTGCTCCTCTCGTGTCGAGTGGTATGCGAAATTCAAGTAGGGTCAACAATATACAGCATTACTACCAACCTACCGATACAAGAGTGCTGCCGTCTATGGACATTATACATGAAACCCTGCTCTTTTCAAATATTTATGGTAGAGACAGGAATCTATCAAGGAAGCTACAGGAAAAAATCAGTCTCGGTCTTTATTGATCAGCTTTCGTATTTGACATAAACTTTTTGTATATTTACTGCACTGAACATTTTACGTATTCTTGAGTCACGAAGTAGAATAGCTTGTTTAAGATACATTGGAAATAGACTCAGTTATAACATAAAAGCTGCATTTATTACAAATAAAAGACAATTAGGGAGTTGTATGGCTTAAGAGTCAAAGCGGCAAGTCTGGAATCAGATCGTATATATGCAATCATTTCAGAAGGGAATGTCGTATTTATCCCGAAGCTTAGTTGCTTAAATGCTTACATAGGTCTGCACGGGTCGAAATTCCAAGCGTAGCGCTGCTGCCTGGGGTGCGAAGAGACCCTTTAATCTTTTTCAATGTAATAATACCTTTTATCAAGGTTTTTGTCTATCGGAGTTTGAGGCAATATTTTATATCATAACATGTTGTGAATGCCAAAGTGATTGTAGTATATTAATATTATTGTATGTACATGATTTTAGATGTTTATTATCCATAAGTATTGTTAGGAAATAAGTTTACACGGCCTCACTGAAACTGGCAATAGAAGTGGGTAACACTAAACCGAGGGAGTGAGTTGTTTATCACTAAGAAGAGACAAACAATTGACGTCAGGGTAGCGTGCCATTTTTAGAAATGGAGGGAATATCTTCCCTAGAGCATATATGTTAGTAGTAGTGATTGGCTGACTAAAACAGACGCTAAAGTGGGCGCGATTTGGTAACCAAGAGCAGTTCTGTTATGTTTAGGCAATTCGAGGTGAAGGAGTATATATTCTCGAGCCATAAACAAGTGTTGTACAGTTTTGAAGAGTCTCTCACGAGGTACACGTCGCAAAGTTAGTTACAAAAATGTAAAGTACGCGAAGTAATTGGTGCGCGGCAATTAAAACGACTGTAGTTACATTCGGAAATATCACAGTTGAAGGACAGAATGACCAAGAAATGAACAATTCGAACATTTAATAACGCATATCTCAGAAATGGCTAACGCCATAAAAAAACTTGTTTTAAATACATTGTGTGTTTTAAAGAGAGATACATTTTTTGTGTAGTGCGTTTTCGTCTATCGCGTTACGTTTACCAATTATACAAGAGTATACAAAATTCCCTCCGAATGAAGTATACTCCATAGACTATTCCCCGAAAATTTAAGATATACATTTTAGAAAGTCGAAATTGGGGGTGGGGAGAGTTTCTTGAAAATCTTCGTGTCGCATTCTTGGAAGGTATTAAACTCAAATACCAGGTTTGGTATTTATTCGACTTTTCGTTTTTGAGTTATGCTGTTTACACACACAGGGACACTTCCGAAAACGCTATATTTGGATTCAGAGGGCCTCAAAACATATATTTCCGGGGAAATCTCGGTGCCGAATTTTTGGGTGGAATACAATACTTACCCTAATTACCATACGTAGTAGAGAAAGTAAAAATACTTCGAAACTTTAGCTTCAATTACATGCTATTGCTTTGGCTATTGCTTTTGCTCTGCCTATTTAAATGCACATGAGCCTAATGTTGTGTATTTATTTCCAATGATTTTAACTGGACAGATTTTTCTCACACATTGCACATTAGAAGCATGTAGCTTGTAACGAATATTGGTTCAAATTTTCAGCAGAAACTCAGAGATAATGAATTTGTAAACATGGCATATGCTTATACTTTCGAGATATACATTTCATTTGTCATGAAAATATCTTGAACATATGATATTTTAATCAAAATCGTTAGAGCCATTTTTTGAGAAAATTAAAAAGGGTAATCTGGAGTGGGGGGATTTTCTTGAAAACCTTCGTGTCGCATCTCTGGAAGATACTGAACCTAAATACCAAGTTTGGTGTTTATCCGACTGTTCGTTTCTAAGTTATGCTGTTCACACACAGACACACACACGGACATGTTTCCAAAAATGCTTTTTTTTTTATTCAGGGGGTCTCAAAACATGTATTTCCGGTGAAATCTTGGTATCGAATTTTTTGGTGGAATACAATACGTACTATACATATACCCTACTTACTATACGTAGTTCAGAAAACAAAAAAAAAACAACAACAACAAAACCACACACACACAGCCTGTTTAACAATAATACATTGTTAAACAGACACAGACACAAACCAGCGTGGGAGTGTGGAAAATATTCAAGAAAGAGATTACTTTAAAAAATACATAGCAACTGAAGACTGCTCTTCACACATCATTAAGAGAATAGTGGAGTTTAGTAAACTTAATATATGGTATATGGCTATTTGATATTTCTATACTGTTCTGTCATGTCAAAATGTGTTTTCAAGTGGTAACTGAATAAATTGTAGTGCCTACTTCAATGCTTATCATTACTGATGGTGCCTATATTAGTGCCTGTTTTGAACTTGTTTGCATGCCTATTTTATGTTTACAAGCGCATATTGATCCGAGCTCTATAAGTACACTACGTGATCAAAAATATCCGAACACCTGGCTGAAAATGACGTACAAGTTCGTGGAGCTCTCCATCGGTAATGCTGGAAGTCAATATGGTGTTGGCACACCCTTAGCCCTGATGACAGCGTTCACTCTCGCAGGCATACTTTCAATCAGGTGCTAGAAGGTTTCTTGGGGAATGGCAGCCCATTCTTCACGGAGTGTGGAACTGAGGAGAGGTATCGATGTAGGTCGGTGAGGTCTGGCACGAAGTCGGCGTTCCAAAACATGCCAAAGGTGTTCTATAGGATTCAAGTCAGGACTCTGTGCAGGCCAGTCCATTACAGGGATGTTGTTGTCGTGTAACCACTCCGCCACAGCCCGTGCAGTATGAACAGGTGCTCGATCGTGGTGAAAGATGCAATCGCCATCCCCGAATTGCTCTTCAACAGTGGGAAGTAAGAAGGTACTTAAAATAACAATGTAGGTCTGCGCTGCGATTGTGCCACGCAAAACAACGAGGTGCAAGCCCCCTCCAGGAAAAACACGACCACACCATAACACCACTTCCGAATTTCATTGTTGGCACTTCACACGCTGGCAGCTGACGTTCACCGGGCATTCGCCATACCCACACCCTGCCATCAGATCGCCATCTTGTGTACCGTGATTCGTCACTCCACAAAACGTTTTGTCACTGTTCAATCGTGTAATATTGACGCTCCTTACACCAAGAGAGGCGTCGTTTGGCCTTTTCCTGCGTGATGTATGGCTTATGAGCAGCCGCTCGACCATGGAATCCAAGGTTTCTCACCTCACGTCTAACTGCCATAGTACTTGGAGTGGATCCTGATGCAGTTTGGAATTCCTGTGTGACGATCTGGATAGATGTCTGCCTATTACTCTTTACGACCCTTTTCAAATGTCGGCCGTCTCTGTCAGTCAACAGACGAGGTCGTCGTGTTCGCTTTTGTGTTGTACAGTCCCTTCGCGTTTCCACTTCACTATCACATCAGAAACAGTGGACGTAGGGATGTTTAGGAGTGTGGAAATCTCGCGTACAGACTTCTGACACAAGTGACACCCAATCACCTGACCACGTTCAAAGTCCGTGAGTTCCACGGAGCGTCCCATTCTGCTGTTTCACGATGTCTAATGACTCCTGAGGTCACGAATAATGAGTACAATGCACCTAATATAAAAAACGTATATTTGTGGGGGTGCCCGGATACTTTTGATCACATATTCTATATGGCAATATTATTTACTGGTTTTTTAATACAGCGCTTAAAAATTCCGTTCTCATTCATTCTAAAATGAAGAAGTCTATACATTTGACAAATGTTATGAGTGTCCGTGTATGGTTGTGGATAAATTGTTCATTCGTTGTAGGCCAGGCTTCGCCGTTTATCAATGATTCCGTTATCATTTGGTTTCCCTGTCTCTAAAGCTTTATGCATTTTGTATATTAAATGATCTACCTTCCCTGCAAACACAAATAGGATCATTTATATTCCAAGTTTGGTAAGGTAGGATGTTAGTTTCCCATGTCCGGATATATGGGTAATTTAAAATGAAATCTGGTGTTTACAGATGTGAAGAATGTTTTCGTAACTGTCCCTTTCTTTGAATTTGTTCATTGCTGTTCCCCAGCCTCGAGGTCTGTTTGCTTCTCTCGCGTAAAGAATCGGTTCTCTAGGGGTATCTTGTAGGCCACATTTTCGAAGCAGCTTCTTTCTCGAGTCGATATACCAGCTCGTTGCTTTGTCACTGCATGTGTTTTTGCCCATCCAAAATGTACACTCCATGTGTATTGTTAAGCGCGATTATTTCGTCCCTAATCTGAACTTATTGCTTTCTCTTCTACTTGTCTATAAAGGTAAAAGGTACTCACGGAGAACAGAAGGGCCTCCGCGACCGTGCCGGATCACCGCAAGTAGGTTGCAACTGCCGTGGCCCCTTGGTGGGAGGGAGAAATGAGAGGAGAGACCCGATGGACGACTAGATCGGAATGACGATAGGCGCAAGCATGTATGGGGTTCCTAACGTTTCCAGATCGAGCGGATCCGACGACACCCACAAGCCACCAAACCTCCAGCGGCCCCCTCCCCCTACAGGGTTCACTCGGAGGAGAGACCTAAAGCGTTTTGGATACACTGCAGTATCGGATTATGGGCGAAATCCCTACACATATGCAACACACGCTTACACTGCACTAATTTTATTTCTTTAATGCCATCATTACACATCATAAACACAATGAACCTAGTTGAAATTGAAATTGAAATTGAGTTTTATTTATGGACGCTCTTTAACTGCTGTGGTTCTTAGCGTCCCATTCTATATTGGGTGTGTAAGACCGGTAATTTTGCTCAGAGGCCTCTTTATCAGGCTTGAGGTTCTTTTACGTGCCGTAAATCTACGACACGGGACCACCGGTTTTACTTCCTTTCCGAAGGAAGTCATGCTAAGGATTTTTACGCCCGAAAAAATCCATCGCCCTCCGCCGGTTTTGAACCCGCGACCTTGGGAACTAAACTGTATTCACTCTCAGGTTGATCCTCGTCAAAACAAACCCCAGGTGACCAGTGCACCGTTATAATGTATCTTTCCCCCATTCGCACTAGAAATACTGTCCCACTTTCAGACCATGTGCCCAGAACAAGCGGCACGTTTTACGAAAAAGAACAAGAGTCCTTATTTCGACAACTGAAACGGCGACTAGCATATTCTGTTAAGGGTTAAAGGTGATAAGATTTATGGTTGCAACAAAATAAACCTTTGCACATATAATAATAGTTAATTCCAAAATAAATGAGCGAGAAATAAAGTAACAGGTATGCGATAACTTAATTTATTCGCTCTCTGGAAGCGGCACTTGATTAACTGTTGGCGGCTCATTTTAAAAAAGAAATTGTGCAATGTTACGGGAATTGCATTCTACTCAAGATCACTACATTCTTGCATCGCGTAGTTCATATGCTTTCTTTTTTTTTCCGGGTGTGACCACTTTTCTCGTTTCAGATTTTTCTGCACAAGCGCTGTTTATACTTGTGTTCGAAACACCGCGGAAAGTGTTGGATATTTCTCACATAACTTATAATAAAGATTGAACTCTATTGTTTTTTTCAATTTGTAAATGGTTTGCGCGGCTAATGCTTTACGTAATTGGACGAAAACACAAGAGCAAATTCACCGTCCGCCATGATACTAAACACAACTGCTGGTTTCTGGCTGTAAACAATATTCTGCGCCTACCCGGATGTCAGGTGACTCATACGAATTGCATCATGGGACTTGTAGCTCTGTTTTACGGTATAAATCAGCGTTAAATAAAACCTTAGGTATTTGTATAGAATATTATACTATTTAAGGATAAATTAATTCTAAAATTCAGAGATTAGCATGGGACTACTTTCCTGGGCGCATTGCTACCGTGTTGCACCAGGGTGCACTGACGACGTGGCTTTGTTTTGCCGCGGATCAACCTAAGAGTGAATACAGAGTAGAGGCTAGCACGGTACCACTAATCCACGGAGGACGACGAATGAACCTGGTGCTTAAGGTATTTCCATGAATTGCTGGCATATTTTGTCACATATTACTATCAGAAGTCGCATCGCATGCATCTCACCCGTGGCATCATGGAAACGTTGGTTATGTTGTCTTTCCGCTGCCAACATAGCTGAAAACACGATTTGGGGCCCTCAGCCTCAAAGCATAGCCAACGGATGTTTTTTTTTTAGTAGGAGAGGAGTGGAGCAGTTGCCAGCCGAAGGCGAAGTGACGACAGTGCCTACGCGACTAAAACTCAAAGAATTCATGTTGGTAGCACTTCCTTAAAATGTCGCCAAAATCGCCAGACTTAAACAGACCCATGAAAGGGAGAGTGAATGGTCAATAATCCAATAGTGCAGTGGCACCGAAACCTCTAGGGAACGCACAGCCACCGCCCAGCCGCAACCTGCCGAACACTGTCGCCTGGTCCTACAACCCTGAACTCGACCCGAGGAAACCACGAGAAACCCATGGGATAGGCAGAGCTAAGTATTACAATTCTATACTGAGATTTTTACCGAAATACAAATCTTCAGACCGTGAATATATGTAAGTATATTTAGAGAAAAAAAAACGTCTATACGTGTGTAGATGAAAGGTTCCTATATTGAACCATTTACGCTAAAATAGTAAATAATAACTATAATTTCAAATCAAAATTTTCAGAAACACAAACGTTAAAGTGACAAATCCTTGCGCTATCAATATCCTCAACACAATTTAAAATTAATACAATTATCAATTAAATAACATTTAAAAAGTGAGATGGTGTAAATCGGTTCAAATTAGAAACGTGGTCCTTAAATTGAACCACCCGTGTCTTAAAATGAACCACATACTTTTAAGTTTAATAGTATTTTTATTAATACAAAATACATATATTTTATTGTAAATTCAAAACAAACATTCTATCAGCAACAAAAGTAGAGTCCAAAATTGTGATAAGAATAGCAATTTCCTTGAACATGTTGAATTTTTATATAATGACAATCACTTGGTATTTGGAATAGGTATTATTTGCTAATATAGAGCTTTTAATAATTTTTACTCTCATACAAAAGAATCAAATTATACACAGTCTTCACTATAAAACACTTTCTTCTTGGCACTAACTTTTGCACACTTTTGGTGCGTGAAGCCATATCCTACAACTCACACGCTGGATCATGTCCACCATTTGAGACAATTCGCATATTCATGTCAGCCACTGTTTTAACATGATTTTTTTTAACTTAACATATTATATCGATATTTATTCACACGATATACTATTCGCAGTTGAACAACCCTAGAACTTCAATAGGTTTCCTAAATTGGACCAGTTCAATATAGGGTTCAAACAGTGATTCAGTTTACGAGCCACGCCATTTTGGAAGCTTCAGCATCTATGAGACAAGGAGAGACGCTGCTTGAGAAAATGTTTGTATGAATATTGTTGCTAAAGTAACACTTTATAACATGTAATATATATATATATATATAGATCATCTCAAATTTATCTAATTGGTTCTATAAGCTTAGCTAGATGAGTCAAATATTACTTCTGAAGCACCAAAAACACACAACACTTCATACAACTAAAACCACAGCTCAGAATGCAAAGTCAACAACTCCAAGCATTCATAGCTGTACACGCTACGCTTCTGCTAGGATTATGGTGACATCTTCCGAACACTTTAGAAAATATCGGGGCGGTTCAAATTAGGGACCTTTCCCTTATTTGTGTATAACATAACTCGGAAACGAAAAGTTTGTTAAATACCAAACTATATTTAACTTCGCTATCTTCCAAAGATGAGACAAGACGATTTTAAAGAAAATCCCCTCACCCTAAACTACACCTTACATGGCAAATTTTTCGAAAATTTTGATTTTATAAAAAATGGCTAATGATTTTAATTAAAATACCATTAAAGATATTTGCATACCAAACAAACCTGTAAGTCGTCTCCATGCGAATGACTTTATATATTTCGTAAACCTTAAGAAATAGGAAACATTTTACTACTCAGAAAATGTAGATCTCGTTAAAGTACAGAATTTATGTCAAATAGAGCTTTTTTTGTGACGTTAACCATTTTTGAGATATTCTTTGTTATTATTTTGAATATTCAAATACTTAATCTTTTTGTTAGTGGCAGGTCGTATTCGTTTTTTCTCGTTGTCGTGCAAGGAGGATAAAATTTCAAAGCTAACACATAGAGGCTTTTTAAAAAAGAATCTGACTCTCGCTTTAGCTACTGTATCCTTATACTTAAATTAAAATCTCTAAATGTTGAACGAAAGTGTATGTCGATTAACAAGAAGTAGGTAGAAGTAAAGGCTTTTGTTTTATGAATAGTTGGTAGAAGAATGACTAGAGAAAGTAATGTGAATGGTGAGGCAGTATTTTTAACACTTAAATGATTTCAGTCTAATTATATAATATAAAATACAATAACAGCCCGCCTTAATGCAATGTGTGTATGTAACAATATATAAAAAGTATATATTACAGTCATTGTATATGTTTATATTATTGTATACATGTAATAATGCTATCCGAATGTATTACGTAATTTAATAATGTAGGAGCTGTGAGAATAATAGGTTAAAACTTGCTAACAATAAGGTAACCTTGAGGCAATAATGAGTAAAAAAGTGTAATAATTCTACTAGTCATTCTTGGAGCAACAATAATGTAATTTTTTAGACAGTTTATAAATAGCCAATCAACAACCAGAAAAAGCTTTAGTTAAATGAAGGTATTCTATTGGAGTAGGATTAGCCAATCAGAAACTGAAATATAACAAAATTTACAAATTCAAAGTTCAGTTGCTTGTAGACAGCGCTCATAACTGGACGCGTTGGTTGTAGACAGTGTTCCTAACCGGACGCGTGATGCGTCCTCGAGAAATTTAATACGTATTCGTTGTGAGACGAAAATAGTTTACATGTTAAAAAGTGCACGTATTTAATAAAAGAATCTTACAGCTCTCTATATCAGTGAAGTGTTACTTAAATCGTGTCAAGAATTAAAAAAGGAGTGAATTAAAAATTATAATCTGTGTAAGCCTACATTCTTCAGCCGCACCACGCCTTGCAAAGAAATCCATGTCTCTAACAATAATACTGACGCAGCCTAGTGAACACAAATATATAATACTTAAAGAAACAGTCAAATTACAAAGTTAATATTTTTATAAACCTTTTGGGGCGAAGGCTACCGGAAACTTTTTACCACGTAGAGAAAGTATTGCATTCCATCCAAAAATTTGATACCTACATTTCACTGCAAATACACGTTTTGTTGTCCCCTGAATAAATAGAAAAAAACCATTGTAATATAAAACCTCCATGTGTAAGTATATGTCTGTGAAGAGCAGAACTCAAAAACGAGAATCTAGATAAATATCAAACTTATTATTTAGGTACCTTCCAAGGATGCGATACAGAGATTTTCAAGAAAATCCCCATCGCCTTCCCTTTCCATGGAAGACTTTTCGGGGGGGGGAAGGACTCCTTTCATTTCGAAGGAATTTTATATAAGTTTGCGTAACTGATAAACATTAACTCATTGCCGAATATTTACTGCACAAAAAATGTAGATCTCTTCAAAACACACAATTTATTTCAAATAACCGTTTTTGTAGCATCAACTATTTCCGAGATATCAGTTATTAGTGGTTCGATTTGTTCAATACGTATTCATTCTTTTCAATTCCTCTCGATTTCCAGTCGTTTCTTGTGATGCCATGGAAACAGTGTGAAATTTTAAGGCCAGCATATAGCGTCCAGTTCTTAAAACATTTGACTGTCGCTGTTCTCGTTGTATCTATAAGAAATGTGTAATGTAGCTATTTCCGGAAAGGTTTATTTCGATTAAAATTGGTTTAATGTTATTTATTTAACATTATTTTAGCCCCGCGTTGTGGTAGCCAATTTGCGGTGGTATACTTCAAATGTTATATTTAATTTAGTGATTTATTGAGCCCCACGTTTGGGAGCCAGTTTGCGACGGTATTACTTATAATGTTTGTGTATGTGTGTTTACTCCACGTGTTGAAGCCATTTTGTGACGTGATTCTTTGTTAAGTTTGTAGCTCCATCTGGTGTTAGCAATTTGCGGTAGTATTAGTGTTTGTTTGAAAGAATGCTACTGTTATTTTATTTAATTTTGGTTTACTGTCCTCCGGCTAGCTATGATCTTTTTGGTCGAGCACATCTCTTTATACAGGTTGTGTAAACGGAAAGGAATCTTTTATCCAAAGATAACACTGATGAAAGAATTTGTTTTACACTTTTTATTGTCGAACACAATTCACTATCACATTTACATATTGATCTTGACACTCACCAAACTGAAACTGTTATAATAACTTATTTACTGATCATTCTTAATTCACGTACTTCAACTTTTTGTATCATTAACTTTACAATACTTGAGATTTTTCATAACTCAGATACGCGTAACTTGCGAATCGATAGCCGACGTGTAATATTTCTGCTGGACTGAAGGCGACAGGTAGCATACAAATATTTTCGACGAACTGACGGACTGAAGACGACGTGTAGCATACAAATATTTTCGATGAACTGACGGGGTCTATCTCTAACCTAGCCCTTTTTATACTCCTACACCCCGATATGCCTAAAGATTATAACTAAGTTGCAATTGGCTAATAAAACGCGCCAACATTAGCGTCTATTTTTATATCCAATGAAAATTATGAATACATATGCTCTAGGGACAATGTTCCAGCAAATTCTACAGAAAAACGCGCTAACATTACGTAACTTCCTCGTCTCTAATAATGATAAACAGCTCACCCCCTCGCTGCATTATTGCACGCTATTATTGTCAGTTTCAGTAAGGCCGTATAAACTTACTTCTCAATAATATTTACAATCAACAAACATCTCAAATCAATGTCACATAATAATGCATATTCATACTATAATCACTCTTTACATTTAAATAATTTGTGATACAAATTACTGCATCAAAATGAAGTAAATAGGAAAATAAGCTATACCCACTATTAAAGATAAGGGTAGAGAAAGTCATGTGAATGTTATGTACAGATTTTTTAAATGACAAAATGATTACGTTTGGAATTATGTTGATTTCATCGCCTCCCCTTCCTCGTGACGCATTATGGACATAAAAAGGCTGTGATAGGGATAGGGCCTGCGGTTCAAACCCCGCTGCCTGTCTCAAGTGAGGCAATGAAACTGGAAGTGCTGACTGACGGAGTGAAAGCAGAGCAGCTGGCGCCATCTAGAGAGGCTTGAGGGTCGCTGACCCCGGCGACTGACATACCTGTCCAAGCATCTGCTTTATTTCCTTCACAGTTCACTGAGAACCCCCAGATCCAGATATTGACTGAAAACTTAAGAGCACGTAATAATAATAATAAATAACTATGTAGTTAATGTTAAGGTTTTGTCTTCAAGGCGGTATGCGCCGTCTCTGTAGATTCGTTCCTTCTGCCTACAAAGTTGTGCTAATTGCTTTCTGTAATTAACAATTGCCTTCACTCCGCCTGTAATATGATTTAAACTGATTTTATTCAGAATTATAGTAGAATTCGGCCCTAAAACCTGAACTGATATCGAATTCTTAGGGTCGGTTTCACCAAACACGAGTAACTTTTACTCTCTAGCAAAACGTCGTTTACTCGCGCGTAAGCCCTTTGAGCGTTTCACCAACAACTTACTCTGGAATAAATTGCGTATGCGAGAGTAAATCAGAGAGTAACGTTACTCGGCGAAATATTGTGGAATAAAGTACAGGTAACTGCTAGCTAGCATTTTACAATGCTGCAGAATAGTTTTTGAGGACAGTTCTAGCGATGGAGATGAGGATTTTTACCAATGAGACTGAGTACTTTGGTGAATAGTGGATCATCACTTATGATCTGACCTTGGAGGTCCACCACCTACAAATTAGAAGAAAGAATAGAACAAACACTTACACTACATATTCATGTTGCATATTAAAAAGAAAACAAATGTATCACCTGTCTTATTGCAGCTATTCTTTTATTAGCTAAAACCTTCTTTGCAGCTTTCTTTAGCAGCTCCCACTCTGCCTTTATATTAGCTGCAGTTTTGTGTCCCATAGTGGTGTCAGCATTCTCCCATGTATCCTTTTTCTGGCGCATAGTTGAACCCTCTGTTCTCTTGTTCTCTAACACACTTATAAATTCTTCTAACACAGAAAGTGATAGGAGTTTTTCAGAAGAATGGCAATTTGGATTACTCTTTCGCTTTCCGTGTCTGACGTGATTCTGTAAATTTAACACACAAAAAGTATAAGTTAACATGGTAATTTCATTATAACGAAAGTTTAAGTTACATTTTTACTTTCACTACTACGTATTGTAAGTAGGGGAAGTATTGTATTCCACCCAAAAATTCGATACCGAGATTTAACCGGAAATAAATGTTTTGAGACCCCCTGAATCCAAAAAAAGTACTTTTGGAAACATGTCCGTGTGTGTCTGTGAACAGCATAACTCAGAAACAAACAGTCGGATAAACACCAAACTTGGTATTTAGGTTCAGCATCTTCCAGAGATGCGACACGAAGGTTTTCAAGAAAATCCCCCCACCTCAGATTACCCTTTACATGGAACATTTTTCGAATATTTTAATTTTCTCAAAAATGACTCTAACGATTTTGATTAAAATATCATATGTTTAATATATTTTCATGACACAAAATGTATATCTTGAATTTTCTGGGAATGTCTCCAAAAGTATTCTTCATTGTGAACGACTTTTGCATAACAAATAAACCATAAGAGATAGACAGAATTTTACTACACAAAAAATGTAGATCGCGTTAAAATACACAATTTATGTCATATACGTTTCTTGTTGAGTGAACCATTTTCGAGATATTGGTTGTTATTCCCTTAAATTTTTCAATGCTTATTTTCTCAAATGGGAATTCGTTATTCATTTTTTTTTGTCTTGTATATGGAAAGAGTATTAATCTGTGGCAAAGAGAATGCTGCTGCACCTAGCAACCAGCTAATAAGAGATATGTATATGCTTAAAGGCTACTGTATTTCTATATTGCCCTTTAAATATATATTCCCCTTACATCTACAAGAAAATTAGCAATAAGATACAGTCTGCAAATGTTTATCTCGATTAACATGAAGTAGATGGAGAATAAGCGTTTGTAAAAATAGTTTGTACAAGAGTAGAGAAAGTCATGTGAGTGTAACACATCAGATTTTTTTTCGAAAATGTTAGCTATTACCATGTATTTGTACTTACCAGTGCTTTCGTTTACTTCTTTCTGCGTAGCTTTAACCTCTAAAAACTTTCGTTTACTCGCACTAAATTCCGTAAAATGGCGAGAAATAGCTGTAAAGATTGCTCCCAAACTATGAGAAACTACGCGATCGGCACTTTTTTGGTATAATTATTGGTGTAGTAATTCGAGAGTACTTTAACTTCCACACAAGCATGGTAAAACGAATACATGCCACTCGGGAGTAACAACCACCGGGTTAATGTTACTCTGGAGTTACTATTGTAGACTTTAATCGTGTTTGGTGAAACCGACCCTTAGGCACATAAGTTATACAACGGAAGGAAACACCTAGATCTATTGTGGCTAATACCCGCAGGAGGAAGGGATGGAACCACAGAAGTCTACACTCAGTGGCAGACAGGCCACAGAGACGCGCTGTAGTCCTTCGAGAGGGCGATGAACGTCTCGCTAGTGTCCACGGGACGTTTCCTTTGAGCAACACGTCACCGCCATACGCCACGAAACCTGAAAGATATGAAGAAAATGGAATGAAAGGGATGGATGGCTATTTGGATAACGAAAAGGCGGGGGTTGAATTTTATTCGACCTTTCGCACGTAGGCTAAAAACTTATCGTTCAACCCCATGGGAAAGGTTGCCTTCAATGTTTCCCAAAATCTGTCCCCTGAACAATTTGCAGTATCTTGGAACCGATGTCAGCATCCTTTCCTAGATCTTCCCTGGTTATAGAAAGAGTAACTCTATTTCTTGTCAGGAATGGACATTCAAAGAGGATGTGTGAGGCAGTTTTCTCATCATCTTTGCACATTATACAGATGGGTTCATCTTTGTAGAGTCCTACTTGACGTAGATGTTTCCTGAAGCGACCATGTTCAGAAATTAATGCAACTATTTTCCTTATTCTTGCTCTATCCAATTTCAGCAGAGATGAGGAAAGACTGTTGCATGGGCCTAAGATCAGTTTCCTGGCTTATCTTTGTCCAGGATAGGTTTGCCATCTGATTGGTCTGCTTCCCTAATCCATGCTTTTACCGAGGTTTTGATAGCACGTGTTCTAACTACAGTTTCAGGGCCAATATAGGCTGTGTACGGAGAGACCAAAAAACTACGAACCAGCTGCGCGGTGTTTTTCCTGTCCGCGTCCTCGGCGCTCGTAGCCGTCTGCCGCTATCATAGAAAGGCGCGGATGAAACCATACATTTTTAAAACTACGTTTAAAGGCTTTACTTACCAACTTTATGAAAGGAGATGTTGAAACTGGCCACTGTCGTTGTCCATACATTTTTGGCACCTCTTTAGGAAACTATCCATCACTCGCCGTAGTTCACGTTGAGAAATGCTGGCAATTTCCTGCCAGATATTTTGTTTTAATTCTTTCAGGATATGTGGATTCGTCCTGTACACTTTATGTGTTAAGTTACCCCAGAGATAGAAATCGCAGGGGATTAGGTCGAGGGACCGAGGGGGCTACAAATCTCTACTAATAATTCGTCCTTAAACACGCTTTCAATTGCTCTCATCGAAATATTGGCCGTATAACCTGTGGCAGAGTCTTGTTGAAAAATCTGATTGTTACACTCACATGACTTTCTCTACTCTTGTACAAACTATTTTTACAAACGCTTATTATCCATCTATTTCATGTTAATCGAGATAAACATTTGTAGACTCTATCTTAATGCTAAGTTGCTTGTAGATGTAAGGGGAATATATATTTACAAGGGCAATATAGAAATACAGAAGCCTTTAAACACATACATATCTGTTAATAGCTGGTTGCTAGGTGCAGCACCATTCCCTTTGCTACAGATTAATACTCTTTGCATATCCAAGACAAAAAAATGAATAATGAATTCCCATTTGAGAAAACAAGTATTGAAAAATTTAAGGGAATAACAAGCAATATCTCGAAAATGGTTCACTCAAAAAAAATATATATATTACATAAATTGTGTATTTTAATGCGATCTATATTTTTTGTGTAGTAACATTTTGTTTATCTCTTATGATTTACCATTTATGCAAAAGTCGTTCACAATGAAGAATACTTTTGGAGACATTCCCAGGAAATTAAAGATATACATTTTATTTGTCATTAAAATATCTTAAATGTATGATTTTAATCAAAATCGTTAGGGCCATTTTTGAGAAAATTAAAATTTTCGAAAAATGTTCCATGTAAAGGGTAATCTGGGGTGGGGAGATTTTCTTGAAAACCTTCGTGTCGCATCTCTGGAAGATACTGAACTTAAATACCAAGTTTGGTGTTTATCCGACTGTTCGTTTCTGAGTTATGCTGTTCACAGACACACACACACAGACACACACACGGACATGTTTCCAGAAATGCTTTTTTTGGATTCAGGGGGTCTCAAAACATATATTTCCGGTGAAATCTCGGTATGGAATTTTTGGGTGGAATACAATACTTCCCCTACTTACTATACGTAGTAGAGAAAGTAAAAATTGGCCCTATAACTCTTTCTCCGATCATGGCGCAGCATACGCAATTTTTTTTCGTCATGAGGGAGTACTTCATAAACAATATTAGGTTTCACAGAGTTCCAATAACGATTATTTTCTATACACACATATCCATGAAGGTGGAACCAAGCCTCGTGCGTGAAAAATATTAAATATGGGTCTATTTCTCCATTGTATACACTATTGAGACTCCACTCACAAGATGTGCGCCTAATTACAGGATCACCTGGTTGAAGAGCATGTGCCACAGTTATTTTATACGGTTTTAACTTCAACAATTTGGTAGCTCTTCGCGCAGAGCCATAAGAAATGCCTGCCTGTTGTGAAAGACGCCTAAGTGATTTTTGAGGGGAAATTCTCCAAACGATGACCGATGTCGTCTAATTTTCCTCGGTAAGAACCGTACGGCGTCTTTTAGATTTCTTAGCCTGAACACTTCCTGTGACCTGAAATTTACTGTAAAGTCCATGGTTTATTGTACGGCCTGGAACGTTTACAACTGGAAATCTTCCTGCAAATCGTACTTTCACTTAGGGAGCTCACCGAGTTAACACATACGAATCATAAATAAATACACGCTGTGCAGTAGAAAACATATACTGAGCCATAATATACTTTGTGACTAAGTACAGGACAAAATAATAAATGACTCGTAATAACTGAACTACATCACATCACCGTCAACTCAATACTGCACTTCACACTTCAGAGCAAAACCAGGTCAACAGTGTGACCTTGTTTATAGCAGCAGTGCATTATGTTTCCACACGCCCAGTGGAAAAACACCGCGCAGCCGGTTCGTAGTTTCTTGGCTCTCCCGTTAGTACACCTTTTAGCCCGCTGATCAGGTTTTTCATTTCCATAGATGCCCTAATGCCCCGGCACCCACTCACCGCATTTTGAGCCTGTTGCGAGATGACAAGGTAATCAGGACATTTAGGCATTCCCATTGCAGTTTTGATTCTACCTGGTCTGAGGAGAGTGTTTTTAAAGCAGTTTGTGAGGATGAGAATTCGTTTAGCATGGTAACCTTTCTGAAGCCCTCTTAAAGCACATCTTATGATAGCAAATACTTCTGCCTCAAGACTGCGCAATATGTACTAATATAATAATGAGAGGGGAATGATGGAAAGGAAATCATGGTAAATGAGAAACATCTCTGACATTACCACGGAGCCGTCTCGCTTGGTTAGGCATATTTAAATACTCTCTCTACCTAGATTAATGGTGTTAAAAGCAAAAGAGTAAAGAAGGGATAAACCTACGGCCACGATAAACCTGTGTCGGTGATTCTGTTTTTCACTTCAACATTGAATTTCAGTACACTATGCGATATCCTTCCATCTGTATACTGAAACACATAAAGGACGGATAATGCGGATCATTAGAGCCTATAGGTGGTGCCAGGGAGGGTCCGAGAGGGCAATAGATGCCCTTAATTAAAGAAAAAACCTTCAAGAAAATATTGCATAGTATCACTAACGCCTCGTAAAGTTCACCACTAACTCGCAGATGCTTGGCTGTGTTGCTGTACCAACAAAGAAATGACAAGAAGTACACCACTCGATCAGTCACGTCCGACAATGAAGTTAATAAAAGTTACAGCGGTAAGAAAGCGCGGGAGATAATTCTGCGATCACTTTTGCCAATTGTCGTCGTGAAAAATCACTTTAAGGAAAGCGAACTTTCAACCTCATCAGCTCCAAACTACGGATCAGAATTTTTCGAGGATCTGTATCATACCCTAATAAGAGCGTGAGAATGTTTGCTTCACGTATGGAAAGCCAATTTGAAGTAGTTATTGTCTTTACGTTGCTTACACCACGCTTTGGGTGTCAATTTGAAGTAGGTTGTATTGAAGGAGTTGTATTATATTTCAACTGTTGGGGAACCGAACTTGTAGTAGTTGCAACCGCACGTATAGTAAACAGTTTCCGGTACTAACTTTGCAATTTTTACTGTTTCTTTAAATATTATGTATTTATGTTTGCCTCGGCTGCGTCAGTATTATTTTAGAGACATGGATGTCTTGGCAGGGTTGTGGTGCGACTGAAGAATGTAGGCTTACACAGATTATAATTTTACTTCACTCCTTTTATTAATGCTTGACACGATTAATAACACTTCACTGATATAGAGAGCTGTGAGATTCTTTTTATTAATTACTTGCACTTTTTAACACGTAACCTATTTTTCGTCTCACACGAATACGTATTAAATCTCTCGAGGATGTGTCTCGCGTCC
This sequence comes from Deroplatys truncata, assembly GCA_030765065.1. Taxonomy (NCBI): domain Eukaryota; kingdom Metazoa; phylum Arthropoda; class Insecta; order Mantodea; family Mantidae; genus Deroplatys; species Deroplatys truncata. The sequence continues at coordinate 62,785,065 of CM060989.1, read as the reverse complement.
GGTTAGGAACACTGTTTGCAGGCAACTGAATTGATTTCAACCGTCTAAACTTGTGAATTTCTGTATTTCAAGTCTCTGATTGGTTACTCCTAATCCAATAGAATACCTTCATTTAACTAAAGCTTATTCTGGTTGTTTTTTTGACTATTTTTTATAAACTGTTACTAAAATTACATTATTGCTTCCAAGAATCACAAGTAACATATAAACTTTCTAATTCATTATTGCCTCGAGGTTACCTAATTGTTACCAACTTTTGTACTATTTCTCACAGCTCCTACATTATTAAATTACGTAATATATTGACATAAGATTATTGAACAGGTATAGAATAATATAAGCATATGCAATGACCATTACATACATTTTACAAATTATTACATACACATATTGCTTCAAGGCGGGCTGTTATTGAATTTATATATTATATAATTTGACTGAAATCATTTAATTGTTAAAAACACTGCCTCAAGCGTACACGAGTAGCTTTAAGAACGTACAGCTGTTGATGTAAAAGAAAAGCCAATGTAACATATTCTTATATCAATGCGTTAATTTAATAAAGAGGTTACTTTATTGTACACTATTAATAGCTAAATATTACTTCTTAATCTTGATCTACAGCTTTCGAAGCAGGGTGTACTTGCCTTTAACTGTAGAATATATGAAAGACCACAAACCCCTCGATGTGTTCCTAACTTGACTTGCGTAGTATCTGCCTGCTTATGAATTTGAAATTTTTCAGGAGACCTTCAGGAGTTGTGTTGTGTACTAGTTAAATATAAAACATTTCAATTGAAATTACTTTCTATAACTCAAATTTAAAAAACAAAAACTTGAAAAATTCAATAACACACGAACAAAAAATCTGATGTGTTACACTCACATGACTTTCTCTACTCTTGTACAAACTATTTTTACAAACACTTATTCTCCATCTACTTCATGTTAATCGAGATATCGAAATGTTAATCTTATTGCTAATTTTCTTGTAGATGCAAGAGGAATTGGTAGGCTTTAAGCGATAGTCAAATATTTTAAGAGCTGGTTGCTATGTGGAGTATTCCATTCTCTTTGCATTACCAGGAGTTAAAAAAAATGAAAAATCTGATATGTTACACTCACATGACTTTCTCTACTCTTGTACAAACTATTTTTACAAACGCTTATTCTCCATGTACTTCATGTTAATCGAGATGTTAATCTTATTGCTAATTTTCTTGTAGGTGCAAGGGGAATATGGTAGGCTTTAAGCGATAGTCAAATATTTTAAGAGCTGGTTGCTATGTGGAGCATTCCATTCTTTTTGCATTACCAGAACAAAAAAATCTGATGTGTTACACTCATATGACTTTCTCTACTCTTGTACAAATTATTTTTACAAACTCTTATTCTCCATATGCTTCATGTTAATCGAGATATCGAGATATTAATCTTATTGCTAATTCTCTTGTATTCGAATGAAGGAGACTTCACGTGTTGATTCCAGAAAATTCAAGATATACCTTTATTTGTCATGTAAATGTCTCAAGTTTGTGGTATTTTAATCAATGTCGTCAGAGGCGGTTTTTGAGAAAATAAAAAATGTCGAGCAATTTTCCACGTAAAGGGTAGTTTCGGGTGGGAGGGAGGCAATTTTCTTGAAAATCCTCGTGCTCCATCTTTCGAAGATACTGTACTTAAGTACCAAGTTTGTAATTCATTCGAATTTCGTTATTTAGTTATGCTGTTCACACACGCTCAAACCTGTATTTCAATTGAAATCTCGCATCGAATTTTTGGATGGAACGCAATACTTCCACTACCTATGTACTAGGTACATGGTAGAGAAAATAAAAAAATGTCTTAAGTAAATTATGTGTTTCAAAGAATCCAATTTTTTTGTGAAGTACATTTTTATCTCTCTCTTATAGATGCTTTATATAAAATTACATAAAATTCTTTTACAGGCCATTCTCAGAAAATTCAAGATATAGCTTTATTAGTAATGTAAAATCTTAATATATGGTATTTTAATGAAAATCATTAATACCATTTTTTACTTTCTATACTACGTATAACCAAAAACCACCAAAAATTCGATAATGAGATTTCACTGTAAATACGTGTTTTGAGGCATCCTGAATAAAAAAAATCTGATGTGTTACACTCACATGACTTTCTCTACTCTTGTACAAACTATTTTTACAAACGCTTATTCTCCATATTCTTCATGTTAATTGAGATATCGAGATATTAATCTTATTGCTAATTCTCTTGTAGATGCAAGGGGAATTGGTAGGCTTTAAACGATAGTCAAATATTTTAAGAGCTGGTTGCTATGTCGAGTATTTCATTCTCTTTGCATTACCAGGACAATAAAAAACAATCTGATGTGTTACACTCACATGACTTTCTCTACTCTTGTACAAAATATGTTTACAAACTCTTATTCTCCACCTATTTCATATTAATCGAGATAAACATTTGCAGAAACGATCTTTTTACATTTTACACATAGCGACCAGTTCTAGAAATATATGCCTATCGCTTAAGGCCTACTATGTTCCCCTTGTTTTGTATTTGCAAGGGCAATATAGAAATACGGTAGCTTTTAAGCATAGACATATCTCTTAATAGTTGGTTGCTAGGTGCAGCACCATTCTCTTTCCCACAGATTAATACTCTTTGCATATCCAAGACAAAAAAATGAATAACGAATTCCCATTTGAGAATATAAGTATTGAAACATTTAAGGGAATAACAAGCAATATCTCGAAAATGGTTCACTCAACAACAAAAATGTATATGACATAAATTGTGTATTTTAACGCGATCTACATCGTTTGTGTAGTAAACTTTTGTCTATCTCTTATGGTTTACCAGTTATGCAAAAGTCGTTCACAATGAAGAATACTTTTGGAGCCATTCCCAGAAAATTCAAGATATACATTTCATTTGTCATGAAAATATCTTAAACATATGATATTTTAATCAAAATCGTTAGAGCCATTTTTGAGAAAATCAAAATGTTCGAAATATCTTCAATGTAAAGGGTACTCTGAGGTGGGAGGATTTTCTTGAAAACCTTCGTGTCGCATCTCTGGAAGATACTGAACCTAAATACCAAGTTTGGTGTTTATCGGACTGTTCGTTTCTGAGTTATGCTGTTCACTGACACACACGGACATGTTTCCAAAACAAAAATGCTTTTCTTTGGATTCAGGGGGTCTCAAAGCACGTATTTCCGGTGAAATCTCGGTATCGAATTTTTGGGTGGAATACAATACTTCTACTTACTATACGTAGTAGAGAAAGTAAAAAGGGCCGTGTTTGTGTCTGTGAACAGCATAACTCGAAAACGAATAATCGGATAAATACCAAATGTGGTATTTTAAGTTCAGCACCTTACAAAGATGCGCCACGCAGGTTTTCAAGAAAATCCTTCCACCACCAACTCTCTTTTACATAGAAAAATGTTCAAAATCTTCCATTTTCCCAAAAATGGCTGTAATTATTTTGATGGAAATGTCATATATTAAAGATACTTACATGGAAAATAAAATGTATAGCTTCAAAGTCGTCTTCATTGCGAAGAAAGTTTGTAGAATCTTGTATAAATGGTAAGTGTTAAGCCGTAGATGAAAACGCACTACAAAAAGAGTGAATATCTCTTTAAAATACATTTATTTGAATAACGTTTTATGGCATAAGCCAATAAGCCTCGTTAATGGTTCCAATTTTTCAATATTTTGTCATTTTTAGAGCCCTGTTGACATTCAGTTGTTTCTCGCGATTGCATGGAAAGAGTATGGAATTTTAAAGCGAGCATATAGCGTCCGGTTCTGAAACATTTGACTATCGCTATTCCCTTTGCATTTATAATGGAATGTGTAATTTAGCTATTTAGGTAACGTTTTATCTTGATAAAAACTAAGCAGACATAAAAATAAGCTTTCATAAATTAAGTTTTATGCAGAGTGCAGAAATAATGTGATATTTTTTAGAAAATTAAAAACATCGAAAAAGTTTGTGTGGAGTATTTTTATTTTCTCTATGTATAGTAAGTAGGGGAAGTATTGTATTCCACCCAAAAATTCGATACCGAGATTTCACCGGAAATATATGTTTTGAGACCCCCTGAATCCAAAAAAGGCATTTTTGGAAACATGTCTGTGTGTGTGTGTGTGTCTGTGAACAGCATAACTCAGAAACGAACAGTCGGATAAACACCAAACTTGGTATTTAGGTTCAGTATCTTCCAGAGATGCAACACGAAGGTTTTCAAGAAAATCCCCCGCACCACAGATTACCCTTTACATGGAACATTTTTCGAAAATTTTAATAATCTCAAAAATTGCTCTAACGATTTTGATTAAAATATCGTACGTTTAAGATATTTTCATGACAAATGAAATGTATATCTTGAATTTTCTGGGAATGTCTCCAAAAGTATTCTTCATTGTGAACGACTTTTGCATAATTGGTAAACCATAAGAGATAGACCAACTTTTACTACACAAATAATGTAGATCACATTAAAATACACAATTTTCGTCATATAATTTTTTTTTGAGTGAACCATTTTCGATATATTGCTTGTTCTCTTAAATTTTCCAATACTTTTTCTCAAATGGGAATTCGTTATTCATTTTTTTTACGTACTGGACATGCAAAGAGAATCGAATGCGCCACATAGCAACCAGCTCTTAAAAGATTTGACTATCGCTTAAAGCCTGCTATATTCCCCTTGCACCTAATTAGTAATAGGATTAACATTTAGCATATGGAGAATAAGCGTTTGTAAAAATAGTTTGTACAACAGTAGATAAAGTCATGTGAGTGTAACACATCAGATTTTTTCATTTACTAGGCCTCAAAACATAATACATTTCCAGTGAAATCACGTAATCGAATATTTTGATGGAATATTATGCTTCCTCATAGCTAGGTAGGTGGCATGTTTAATGTAAACATCTAGCTATTAATACTGATCTTTATTTCACGGATTATCACATACAAATATACTACGTAAGATGAATGAAATCTTAATAAGTAAGCTATAACTTCAAAATACCCGATTTGATGGCAACGTCGTGAAAAGAAAACATTTGCCAACAATTCTTTCAGATAAAATCGCAATGGGGTGCGTAGTGTTTTGTTTACAAGTTATGGACCGCTATACGTCAGCGTGGTACTGCAATTTGTTCCGAGATTCTCTGGAGAGGAAGAGTATTTCTTGCAAGTCCAAGTGAAGCTAGCTACATCTCGCTTGCAACATGTCCCTGAAGAGAAATGACTTCCTCTCGACATAAATTACATCCAAACAAATGTCGAATCCCAACCCATCTTTCTTTTGCGACCTCTGTTTTAATGACCCCGAGGGTCGCTATATCCGGACATTTTCAATCATCCATAGGTCCCTGCTGTTAATGAGAATATATTTTGAACCTCACTTATACGTTATTCACTTCTAAGTTTTTCGCAAATATAAGCAAAAGTTTTATACACCCAACTTTGTACATTAATATTTAGATCAATTATAAGTTTCCTCATTAAAACGTCTATTTTTCTGAACCCATTCACAAAATATATTAGTTTACCTACTCGTGCGTTATTTTTTATTCAGTGTTCAGATATATTAATGCATGGTTCTTGTATACTGTATCCTTGCTGTCGCAGCACAAAATATTAGACATGTTGGGGGAGGCATCAATATTTTCGCGTTATAGCTGCGCACGTGTTAACAAACCTTTCGGTGGAGATCCCGAAATCAAATTCCGTGAGCCGAACCAATCTATTTTTTTTTTGTCAGTCGCCAAGCTAAATACTGTACTGGATATTTAATAGCAGGATCCAAAGTTCCATCTCAGGTCTAAAACAGTAGTAAAAATTAAAATCAATGGTATTTGCGAATACTCTAGCATCTATTCACAGATAATGAAAGCAGTAGGTGGACTGGAGGGCACCCTAATGACATCTGCCCGGCACAGAAGCAGAGGCACAGTTGCCTGCACTAAGGCCTCTGTGGACACGTGACGAAGCTGCCATCAGCCCATCACTTGTAGAAGCAGAGGTACAGTTGCCTAGCACCAAGTCCTCTATGGACACGTAATGTAGCTGCCATTAGTCCGTCACGTTAGAAGCAGAGGTACAGTTGCCTAGCACCAAGTCCTCTATGGACACGTAATGTAGCTGACATTAGTCCGTCACGTTAGAAGCAGAGGTACATTTGCCTAGCACCATGTCCTCTATGGACACGTAATGTACCTGCCATTAGTCCGTCACGTTAGAAGCAGAGGTACATTTGCCTAGCACGAAGTCCTCTATGGACACGTAATGTACCTGCCATTAGTCCGTCACGTTAGAAGCAGAGGTACATTTGCCTAGCACAGTCCTCTATGTACATGTAATGTACCTGCCATTAGTCCGTCACGTTAGAAGCAGAGGTACATTTGCCTAGCACCAAGTCCTCTATGTACATGTAATGTACCTGCCATTAGTCCGTCACGTTAGAAGCAGAGGTACATTTGCCTAGCACCAAGTCCTCTATGGACACGTAATGTAGCTGCCATTATCCGTCACAAGAGGAAGCAGAGGTACATTTGCCTAGCACGAAGTCCTCTATGGACACGTAATGTAGCTGCCATTAGTCCGTCACGTTAGAAGCAGAGGTACAGTTGCCTAGCACCAAGTCCTCTATGGACACGTAATGTAGCTGACATTAGTCCGTCACGTTAGAAGCAGAGGTACATTTGCCTAGCACCAAGTCCTCTATGGACACGTAAAGTACCTGCCATTAGTCCGTCACGTTAGAAGCAGAGGTACATTTGCCTAGCACCAAGTCCTCTATGGACACGTAAAGTACCTGCCATTAGTCCGTCACGTTAGAAGCAGAGGTACATTTGCCTAGCACCAAGTCCTCTATGGACACGTTATGTACCTGCCATTGGTCCGTCACGTTAGAAGCAGAGGTTCATTTGCCTAGCACCAAGTCCTCTATGTACATGTAATGACCCTGCCATTAGTCCGTCACGTGAGGAAGCAGAGGTACATTTGCCTAGCACGAAGTCCTCTATGGACACGTTATGTACCTGCCATTGGTCCGTCACGTTAGAAGCAGAGGTACAGTTGCCTAGCACCAAGTCCTCTATGTACATGTAATGACCCTGCCATTAGTCCGTCACGTGAGGAAGCAGAGGTACATTTGCCTAGCACGAAGTCCTCTATGGACACGTAATGTAGCTGCCATTAGTCCGTCACGTTAGAAGCAGAGGTACATTTGCCTAGCACCAAGTCCTCTATGGACATGTAATATACCTGCCATTAGTCCGTCACGTTAGAAGCAGAGGTACATTTACCTAGCACCAAGTCCTCTGTGTACACGTAATGTAGCTGCCATTAGTCCGTAACGTTAGAAGCAGAGGTACATTTGCCTAGCACCAAGACCTCTATGGACACGTAATGTAGCTGCCATTAGTCCGTCACGTTAGAAGCAGAGGTACAGTTGCCTAGCACCAAGACCTCTGTGGACATGTGACGAAGCTGCCATCAGCCCGTCACGTGAGGAAGCAGAGGTACATTTGCCTAGCACCAAGTCTTCTATGGACACGTAATGTAGCTGCCATTAGTCCGTCACGTTAGAAGCAGAGGTACATTTACCTACCACCAAGTCCTCTATGGACACGTAATGTAGCTGCCATTAGTCCGTCACGTTAGAAGCAGAGGTACATTTGCCTATCACCAAGACCTCTGTGGACTTTAATGTAGCTGCCATTAGTCCGTCACGTTAGAAGCAGAGGTACATTTGCCTAGCACCAAGACCTCTGTGGACACGTAATGTAGCTGTCATTAGTCCGTCACGTTAGAAGCAGAGGTACATTTGCCTAGCACCAAGTCCTTTATGGACACGTAATGTAGCTGCCATTAGTCCGTCACGGTAGAAGCTGAGGTACATTTGCCTAGCACCAAGTCCTCTATGAACACGTAATGTAGCTGCCATTAGTCCGTCACGTTAGAAGCAGAGGTACATTTGCCTAGCACCAAGTCCTCTATGAACACGTAATGTAGCTGCCATTAGTCCGTCACGTTAGAAGCAGAGGTACATTTGCCTAGCACCAAGACCTCTATGGACACGTAATGTACCTGCCATTAGTCCGTCACGTTAGAAGCAGAGGTACATTTGCCTAGCACGAAGTCCTCTATGGACACGTAATGTACCTGCCATTAGTCCGCCACGTGAGGAAGCAGAGGTAGATTTGCCTAGCACCAAGACCTCTATGGACACGTAATGTAGCTGCTATTAGTCCGTCACGTTAGAAGCAGAGGTACATTTGCCAAGCACGAAGTCCTCTATGGACATGTAATGTACCTGCCATTAGTCCGTCACGTTAGAAGCAGAGGTACATTTGCCTAGCACGAAGTCCTCTATGGACACGTAATGTACCTGCCATTAGTCCGTCACGTTAGAAGCAGAGGTACATATGCCTAGCACAAGTCCTCTATGTACATGTAATGACCCTGCCATTAGTCCGTCACGTTAGAAGCAGAGGTACATTTGCCTATCACAAAGACCTCTGTGGACTTTAATGTAGCTGCCATTAGACGGTCACGTTAGAAGCAGAGGTACATTTGCCTAGCACCAAGACCTCTGTGGACACGTAATGTAGCTGCCATTAGTCCGTCACGTTAGAAGCAGAGGTACATTTGCCTAGCACCAAGTCCTTTATGGACACGTAATGTAGCTGCCATTAGTCCGTCACGTTAGAAGCTGAGGTACATTTGGCTAGCACCAAGTCCTCTATGAACACGTAATGTAGCTGCCATTAGTCCGTCACGTTAGAAGCAGAGGTACATTTGCCTAGCACCAAGTCCTCTATGAACACGTAATGTAGCTGCCATTAGTCCGTCACGTTAGAAGCAGAGGTACATTTGCCTAGCACCAAGACCTCTATGGACACGTAATGTACCTGCCATTAGTCCGTCACGTTAGAAGCAGGGGTACATTTGCCTAGCACGAAGTCCTCTATGGACACGTAATGTACCTGCCATTAGTCCGTCACGTGAGGAAGCAGAGGTAGATTTGCCTAGCACCAAGACCTCTATGGACACGTAATGTAGCTGCTATTAGTCCGTCACGTTAGAAGCAGAGGTACATTTGCCAAGCACGAAGTCCTCTATGGACATGTAATGTACCTGCCATTAGTCCGTCACGTTAGAAGCAGAGGTACATTTGCCTAGCACGAAGTCCTCTATGGACACGTAATGTACCTGCCATTAGTCCGTCACGTTAGAAGCAGAGGTACATATGCCTAGCACAAGTCCTCTATGTACATGTAATGACCCTGCCATTAGTCCGTCACGTGAGGAAGCAGAGGTACATTTGCCTAGCACGAAGTCCTCTATGGACACGTAATGTAGCTGCCATTAGTCCGTCACGTTAGAAGCAGAGGTACATTTGCCTAGCACCAAGTCCTCTATGTACATGTAATGTAGCTGCCATTAGTCCGTAACGTTAGAAGCAGAGGTACATTTGCCTAGCACCAAGACCTCTATGGACACGTAATGTAGCTGCCATTAGTCCGTCACGTTAGAAGCAGAGGTATATTTGCCTAGCACCAAGACCTCTGTGCACATGTGACGAAGCTGCCATCAGCCCGTCACGTGAGGAAGCAGAGCTACATTTGCCTAGCACCAAGTCTTCTATGGACACGTAATGTAGCTGCCATTAGTCCGTCACGTTAGAAGCAGAGGTACATTTACCTACCACCAAGTCCTCTATGGACACGTAATGTAGCTGCCATTAGTCCGTCACGTTAGAAGCAGAGGTACATTTGCCTATCACCAAGACCTCTGTGGACTTTAATGTAGCTGCCATTAGTCCGTCACGTTAGAAGCAGAGGTACATTTGCCTTGCACCAAGACCTCTGTGGACACGTAATGTAGCTGCCATTAGTCCGTCACGTTAGAAGCAGAGGTACATTTGCCTAGCACCAAGACCTCTGTGGACACGTAATGTAGCTGTCATTAGTCCGTCACGTTAGAAGCAGAGGTACATTTGCCTAGCACCAAGTCCTTTATGGACACGTAATGTAGCTGCCATTAGTCCGTCACGTTAGAAGCAGAGGTACATTTGCCTAGCACCAAGTCCTCTATGAACACGTAATGTAGCTGCCATTAGTCCGTCACGTTAGAAGCAGAGGTACATTTACCTACCACCAAATCCTCTATGGACAAGTAATGTAGCTACCATTAGTCCGTCACGTTAGAAGCAGAGGTACATTTGCCTATCACCAGTACCTCTATGTACATGTAATGTACCTGCCATTAGTCCGTCACGTGGGGAATCAGAGGTACATTTGCCTAGCACGAAGTCCTCTATGAACACGTAATGTAGCTGCCATTATTCCGTCACGTTAGAAGCAGAGGTACATTTGCCTAGCACCAAGTCCTCTATGGACATGTAATATACCTGCCATTAGTCCGTCACGTTAGAAGCAGAGGTACATTTACCTAGCACCAAGTCCTCTGTGTACACGTAATGTAGCTGCCATTAGTCCGTAACATTAGAAGCAGAGGTACATTTGCCTAGCACCAAGACCTCTATGGACACGTAATGTAGCTGCCATTAGTCCGTCACTTTAGAAGCAGAGGTACATTTGCCTAGCACCAAGACCTCTGTGGACATGTGACGAAGCTGCCATCAGCCCGTCACGTGAGGAAGCAGAGGTACATTTGCCTAGCACCAAGTCCTCTATGGACACGTAATGTACCTGCCATTAGTCCGTCACGTTAGAAGCAGAGGTACATTTGCCTAGCACCAAGACCTCTATGGACACGTAATGTAGCTGCCATTAGTCCGTCACGATAGAAGCAGAGGTACATTTGCCTAGCACCAAGACATCTGTGGACACGTAATGTAGCTGCCATTAGTCCGTCACGTTAGAAGCAGAGGTACATTTGCCTAGCACCAAGACCTCTATGGACACGTAATGTAGCTGCCATTAGTCCGTCACGTTAGAAGCAGAGGTACATTTGCCTAGCACCAAGACCTCTGTGGACATGTGACGAAGCTGCCATCAGCCCGTCACGTGAGGAAGCAGAGGTGCAGTTGCCTAGCACCAAATCCTCTGCGAACACGTGATGAAGCTGACATCAGCCTATCATATGTAGAAGCAGAGGTGCAGTTGCCTAGCACCAAATCCTCTGTGAACACGTGATGAAGCTGACATCAGCCTATCATATGTAGAAGCAGAGGTGCAGTTGCCTAGCACCAAATGCTGCGTGAACACGTGATGAAGTTGACCTCAGCCTATCATATGTAGAAACAGAGGTACAGTTCCTCTGTGGATGTAATGAAGCTGCCATCAGCCCGTCTCGTGAGGAAGCAGAGGTGCAGTTGCCTAGCACCAAATCCTCTGTGGACACGCGAGGAAGCAAGATGGCAGGGATGAAACCTAGAAGGCTAATGGCTGTCTGAGCCACGCAGCATCTCCTAAAGATTCGTCGCGATGCGACCACGTGGTTAAAAGGATGTGAAATAAAATACAGAGAAGGAGAGAGAAAGAACGTTCGCGTAAGGCCATTCTTCCTAAGGCATCTAATACTGATGATGGATGAAGAAGTAGGCCTAAGTAATGAAAGTGTTCCCATTGTACACGAGGCAATTCAGGTTCCAGAAATTACACAATGATTTCCAGTGTCGCAATGAGAGCATTTCCGTGATTAGTGCATATAATCAAGTAGTGTGTTACTATGTGGCAAAATTAAAGAAGCAAAGAAAATTTGACGATTTTTAAAATTAAGAGTAAGTACCACTACTTCGATTTTTTTTAGGTTATGTAAGTACTCTAAATAGTGTGTTATGTTTGGTATTATATGTTTGTTTCATCTATTGCTTTCGTATATTAAATAATACATAATTAGTTGGAGTAATAAACTAACAAAGCAGTTTCAGTTCATAAAGAAAATTCACTTTTACGTTTTCTCATTTAATTTATTATTTTAGCAGTCTCCCTTTGAAAATGTATAACTTCACATATTTTCTTTAATCTGGTTCGAAATGAAACTACCGCATTTATTCCTGTTTGCGATCATTCTTATTATTTAGACTGTTCATGACAATTTAGGGATTTAAAATGCATTATGGCTGAACATTTTCATAAAGCTCTTGTTTGATATCAGGACCAGGGGCCTAGTAACAGATGTTGTATGGAAGCATTGCATCCCCCTTTTATTCTCAGTAAAGCATTTATTGTATGGCATGTTTAGTATGTGGCCATTCACTGACGACATTGATATTTGACTGTCGCTACTCCCTTTGTATATGTAACGAAATGTGTAGTGTAGTTAATTCCGATTATCTCGATTAAAATGAAGTTGATAGAAAAATAAACTTCAATCAGAATAATTTATATACACGCTAATAAACGCTAGAGAGTAGAGAAAGTCATGTGAATTTAACTCATCAGATTTTTACTTTCTACTTTCTCTACTACGTATAGTAAGTAGGGGAGGTATTGTATTCCACCCAAAAATTCGATACCGAGATTTCACCGGAAATATATGTTTTGAGACCCACTGAATCCAAAAAAAGCATTTTGGAAACATGTCTGTGTGTGTCTGTGAACAGCATAACTCATAAACGAACAGTCGGATAAACACCAAACTTGGTATTTAGGTTCAGTATCTTCCAGAGATACGACACGAAGGTTTTCAAGAAAATCCCCCCACCCTAGCTTACCCTTTACATGGAACATTTTTGGACAATTTTAATTTTCTAAAAAAATGGCTCTAACGTATTTTAAGATGTTTTTATGACAAATGAAATGTATATTTGGAATTTTCTGGGAATATCTCCAAAAGTATTCTTCAATGTGAACGACTTTTGCATAACTGGTAAACCATACGAGATAGATAAAATTTTACTACACAAAAATGTAGATCGCGTTAAAATACACAATTTATGTCATATACATTTTTTTAGTTGAGTGAACCATTTTCGAGATATTGCTTGTTATTCCCTTAAATTTTTCAATACTTATTTTCTCAAATGGGAATTTGTTATTCCTTTTTTGTCTTGGATATGCAAAGAGTATTAATCTATGGCGAAGAGAATGGTGCTGCACATAGCAACCAGCTATTAAGTGATACGTCTATGCTTAAAGGCTACTGTATTTCTATATTGCCCTTGCAAATACAAAACAAGGGGAACATAGTACGCCTTAAGCGATAGTCAAACATTTTTAGAACCGGTCTCTATGTGTAAAATGTAATTCTCTTTGCATGTCAAAAGATCGTTTCTGCAAATGTTTATCTCGATTAATATGAAATAGATGGAGAATAAGAGTTTGTAAAAATAGTTTGTACAAGAGCAGAGAAAGTCATGTGAGTGCAGAACATCAGATTTTTTTATTTTCTCTACCACGTACATAGTAGGTAGAGAAAATATTGCATTCCACCCAAAAATTCGATACCGAGATTTCACCGGAAACACGTGATTTTGAGGCCCCTTGGTAAAAAAAAAAAATCATTTTTAGAAAAAGGTCGATGTGTATGTGTCTGTGAATAGCATCGCTCAAAAATGAAAAGTCGGATAAGTACCAAATTTGGTATTTAAGTTCAGTATATTCCAAGGATGTCCCCCCAATTATTCTTTACATGGAACGTTTTCGAAATTTTTTATTTTCTAAACAATGGCTCTAACAATTTTGATTAAAACACCATATATTAAAGATATTTGTACAATCTTGTATAACTGGTAAACGTTAAGAGATAGACGAAAACGTACTGCAACAAAAATGTAGTGCCCTTTAAGACACACAATTTATTTCAAATAAGTTTTTTTGGGGGGGTGGCATGACCATTTATGAGGGCGGCGCCGTGGCCGAGTGGTTAGACCGCTCGCCTCTCACCGAGGCGGCCCGGGTTCAATCCCAGGGACCTGTATGTGGGATTTGTGGTGGACGAAGCGGCGTTGGGCGGGTTTTCTCCGGGTTCTCCGGTTTCCCCCGCCATTCATTCCACCAACTGCTCCATCATCACCTTTCCTTTCATCCATTTCACCAACATTTCGTTTCATCTACTTCCTTCATCCCATACCAGGCATCGGCCTGATCACCCATCCTGGATGCTCTGTCTGATCCATGAGTGTCTGCTCCTCGACGGGCCTCTGACCCCAGGCACCCCTTGTAAGTCCTGGGGGTGTAAGTCCTACATAAGAGGAGGGTAAACAGATAATGAATGAATGACCATTTATGAGATATCCGCTATTAAAGGTTCGAATTGTTCATGTCTTGCTCATTCCTTGAAGCCCTTTCAGCATTTTGTTATGGAATTTTAATGCCAGCATATAGCGTCCAGTTCTAAAACATTTGACTATCGTTGTTCCCTTTGTATCCATAACGAAATGTGTAATGTAGCTATTTCTGGAAACGTTTATTTGGATTAAAATGTAGTAGATTTAAAAATAAGGTTTAGCAAGAAGAGTTTGTATACTCACTAATAGAGGGTAGAGGAAGTTTTGTGATCAGATTTTTAGAAAAAGTGTGTATCAGTGAACAGCATAACTCAAAAACGAAAAGTAGGATAAGTACCAAACTTGGTATTTAAGCTCATAAATATATTTACACGTATATATAATGTATAATATATAATAAAATGCATATCTTGAATTTTCTGTGAACAACCTGTGAAGTCCCCTTCATTCCGAAGGAAATTTGTATAATCTTGTATAACTAGTAAACGTTAAGTGAAAGATGAAAACGTACTACACAAAAAATGTAGATCTCTTTAAAAGCCATAATTTATTTGTGCCTTAAACCGTTTCTAAGATATCCGTTATTCAAAGGTTCTAATTGTCCTTCTGGAAAATGGAAAATGACTTTTATTTATGGAGGCTCTTTAACTACTATGGTCCTTAGCGTCCCATTCTATATTGGGCGTAAAAGACCGGTAATTTTGCTCAGAGGCCTCTTTATCAGGCTTGAGGTTCTTTTACGTGTCGTAAATCTACGACACGGGTCCACCCGCTTTACTTACCTTCCGAAGGAAGCCATGCTAAGGATTTTTACGCCCGAAAAAATCCATCGTCTTCCGCCGGGTTTGAACACGCGATCTTGGCAGCTATAGGCTAGCACGGTACCACTAGTCCACGGAGGACGACTAATAATTTATTGTCCTTCTCTTAAGTCCTGTCAGCATTCAGTTGTTTCTGGCGATTGCATGGAAAAAGCTTGTTTTTACTTATGCTGCTCAGAAGAAACAAACGCTGAACTTCTTCCATGTAGCCACGTGTAACTGACAGAAATAATTGAGGTATTTTTACTTTCTCTACTACGTATAGTAAGTAGGGGAAGTATTGTATTCCACCCAAAAATTCAATACCGAGATTTCCCGGAAATATATGTTTTGAAACCCCCTGAATCTAAAAAGGCATTTTTGGAAACATGTCCGTGTGTGTGTGTGTGTGTGTGTGTGTGTGTGTGTGTGTGTGTGTCTGTGAACAGCATAACTCAGAAACGCACAATTGGATAAACACCAAACTTGGTATTTAGGTTCAGTATCTTCCAGAGATGCGACACGAATGTTTTCAAGAAAATCCCCCCACCCCAGATTACCCTTTACATGGAACATTTTTCGAAAATTTTAATTTTCTCAAAAATGGCTCTAACGATTTTGAATAATATATCATATATTTAAGGTAATTTTATAACAAATAAAATGTATATCTCGAATTTTCTGGGAATGCCTCCAAAAGTATTCTTCATTGTGAACGACTTTTGCATAACTGGTAAACCATAAGAGATAGACAAAATTTTACTGCACAAAAAATGTAGATCGCGTTAAAATACACAACTTATGTCATATACATTTTTTTAGTGAGTGAACCATTTTCGAGATATTGCTTGTTATTCCCTTAAATTTTCCATATTCCCCGTGCATCTACAAGAAAATTAGCAATAAGATTAACATCTCGATTAACATGAAGTAGATGGAGAATAAGAGTTTGTAAGAATAGTTTGTACAAGAGTAGAGAAAGCCATGTGAGTGTAACACATCAGATTTTTTACCTTAATAAGAGTAAGATGTCTAGTCTTAATGGAATTTCTATAACCTTTTAAGGCGGTTTAAGTATATTTTGTTATAACATCCTTGGTGATATTTATTTCCTTTCGTTTAGGGAATGTTGATGAAGTTGGCAAGCCTGGCTCTGACACTTGCCAGCGATCTTATGTGTACAACAAAAACAAGTGGCTGGTGTTCTGGTAAATGTCACATCACTGCTTTGTCCTCATAGCGGGATTGTTTTATTGCCTGCTCTTAACTTTGTATTCTTTTATAGCTTAACTCGTTCTTTGCTGAGCTGTATGCTTGGTTTCACTTTCCTAACAAGCCTGCATGTTCTAATATGAGGCTTGGTAATGAACTTTCAAAATGTACCACAGTATCGAACTTCTATTTCAAAGCTATAGATTCCGGAGCAAAAGCTCCTTCGGCCTTGGCGAGCGCCTTTCAGCTAATGCCTCATGCCTTATACGCCAATCAGATTCAAATTTAATCCATACTTTAAAGCAGGTACTCAAAGCTAATAATATTTGACTTTTCTACCACTGACCTATAGTATTTAGGTGCAGTACTGCATTCCATCTAAAAATTCGATACCAATATTAAACCCGAAATATGTTTTGAAGCCCCTTTAACCCTAGTTCTAGTTTTATGCCCAAGCACTGCGACTTTAAAGATCTATTGCGCATCCCCCCTTTCATCAGTTAAGTAGTCTATTGCTCGATATGAACTTAACCAGACTGCTAACTGAGGCTTTCGATAGTTCATTTATCTTTGGAAAGTGATTGCCAAAAATACTTGCTCTTTGATTCACAAGAGAGGGCAATCACATAACAGTCTCATCTCCTTCTAGACATCTACTACAGATAGTGTTGTTAAACAATCCCATTCTGTATAGATTAAACTTTAGGGCACAGTGTCCTGTAATGAATCCTGTTGCCCATGCAAGCCTTCTTCTACTAAGACCGCGCAGGTACTTTGCCCTGCTGTTATCCAGGTCTGTAATAAACAACTTGGAATGTCTGCAACCCTCAATGGAGTTCCAGTAGTTCTTGTGTTCTGCTTGAGCCCAGCACTTAATAGCCTGTTTCACTGGTTTGTAGGACATCCCCAATACAGGCTCCGGACCCCAAAAATGGGATTTCGCTACCAATCTTGGCTGCTTCATCTGGTTTCAACTAACAAATGTAAATAAGGATATAAATAAATATCTTACTATTCGGTCGAAACTGATTACAATAAATTTGCTTCTTACTTATAATAAGGAAAATTGATATTTCAATAGTTTTTGAATGCAAATCAAATATTATTAACTACGGCCCTAATATATATATATATATATATATATATATATATATATATATATATATATGTGTGTCTGTGTGTGTGTGTGTTAAGTTGCTCAATCAAGAGATCCTTGTTTTATTTCATGGAATAAACCAATTGTTAAAATTAATAGAAATATAATTCTAGTAAATATTCAGTGTAATAAGTTTGATTTAAGTTCATAAGTTTGATTTTGGCTCTCTTTTACGTTTATGTTTAATTATTCAAATAATTACAGGATTATTTTTAGCCATACATTATTCGGCTCACATCGATTTAGCCTTCTCTAGAGTTACTCATATTTGTCGAGACGTAAATTATGGATGATTTTTACGAACTCTTCAGGCTAATGGTGCATCAATATTTTTTATATGTATTTATTTTCATATTGGATGAGGATTATATTAGGGGTCATACAAATTGTATTATACATGGATGATCGGGGTTATAATTTTATTTTTAGTAATAGCAACAGCATTTACAGGCTATGTTTTACCATGAGGACAAATATCTTTCTCATTGCCTGGTATACCTATGTGTCCTGGCACCCACATAAGTTGAACCTTATTGTGTTCAGCCAGTGTCATTAAGGATTCCCGGCATTCTGAGACGAACTTTGATTTTATTGATGGCGATTCAAGTGCTTTTAAGAGCAGCTTGACTGTCTGAGAGGATAAGAACACTTCTATTCTTATATCTCTTTTTAATGCTTTCCATAACACTGGCTAGGATTGCATAAACCTCAGTCTGGAAAACTGTAGCTAAGGTACCCAGACTATAAGAAATATTGGTGCCATTACCGTAAAGACCAGCCCCTGTTCCTGATTTGGTTCTAGAACCATCAGTATACCAGATTGGGCCTTTGTTATTATGAGGTTTTACAGTCTTTCCCATCCTTTAACCCAAAACGTTGTGTATGTGTCTATGAATAGCATAATAAAAAATATCTGATGTGATATATTCACATGACTTTCTCTAACCTCTATATCTTATTAGTGAGTATACAAATTATTTTTACAAATCTTTATCTTTCTATCTACTTCATTTTAATTCAGATTAAAGTTTCCGGAAATAATTACATTACCCTTTCGTTAGATACAAAGGGAACAGCGATAGTCCAATGTGTTAGAACTGGATGGCACACGCTGGCCTTAAAGCTCTTAAAAAGAACCACAAAGTATTCAACCATTAATAACCTATATCTCGAAAATGGCTGTTGCCACAAAACGTTTATTTGAAATAAATTGTGTGTTTTAATGTATATCTAAATTTTTTTGAAATACGTTTTTGTCTTAACGCTTAACGTTTACCAGTAATGCAAGATTGTACAAAATTCCTTCCGACTAAAGAAGACTTCAAAGACTATTCCTAGAAAATTCAAAATATACATCTTATTTTCATGGAAATATCTTTAACATACGGTATTTTAATCAAAATAGTTAGCCACTTTTTAGAAAATAAAAAATTTCGAAAAATGTTCCATGTAAATTGTAGTTGGGGGTGGAGGGATTTCCTTGCAAATCTTCGTGTTTGCATTTTTGAAAGGTACCTAATCTAAATAACAAGTGTGGTATTTATCCGAATTTTCGTTTTTGAGTTATGCTATTCAGAGACATACTACTTCCCTTTCTCTCTCTCGGACCTTTTTCTGAAGGGGATCTCAAAACATAAATCTCGGTATCGAATTTTTGGGTAGAATACCTTCTCTACCTGCTATGCACGTGGTAGAGAAAGTAAAAAGCGTCATTGCATTTGTCCAAATCGTATTATCATTAAGCTTTCAGGTGTATTGTAATATTAAATTACGATATAAGCATGGGAAGTGCATAATTACAGAATCGAGGAATAGTTTGAAAAGACGAGATGAATTCGAGTGTGTACTATTTCTGAGATTCTGTTATGCATTTCACACACATTATTGCAAACTATTTTTTGCAGGATCGTGTGTTTTATTATTGTGAATGATTTATTAGTAAAAGACAGTAATTCATAATGAACTTAACCATCGTCACCTCGTATTTCCGATACGAGGGCGGTGCTAAAAGTTTTTAGAATGCCATGTTTCTAAACCCAAATAAACCTGTTTATATTTGACAGCTATTTTCTAATGTTTTGCGAGTTGATTGCCGTGTAGTTAATTTGATTTGCTGTAATAGTTTGTTCATCATCATCTAAAGATTTGTATTCATCCAAAAATGAATTGACTATAGAACATTTCCGGGTTATGTTCGCTTGCGAGTTTAAATGGTCATTGACGCCTAAACAATGTGAAGATCGGTTTAGAAATGCATTTGGCGAAGCCCCCATCTAAGGCAACAATTTATAATTGGTACAGCGAATTCAAGAGAGATCGGTTTTTTCTTAGTGATGAATTTCGCGAAGGACGCCCAAGAACTGCTGTTACTGATGAAAATATTGCCGCTGTTTGAGCAATGCTTGAAGAAGATCGGCGGACATCTTATGAATGTATTCGGGCGACATTGAACATTGGTTTGAGTCAAATCCAAAACATTTTACATCAACAGTTAGACGTGAGGGAAGTTTGTTGTCGATGGGTTCTACTTAAACTGTCTCCCGATCAAAAACAACTACACATTGATTGGTGCAAAAAAATTCCAAGGCGGCACTTCAGATTTGGTTTGGAATATCGTTACTGGTAATGAATCTTGGATTTATTGTTATCATCCTGAAAGAAAACTCAATCAGCTCAATGGGTCTTTCGAACAGAACCTAAGTCTACAAAAATCTGACGAATTCGCAGTGCTGGTAAGAAGATGGTTGCTAGTTTTTTTCTTTCTAAAACAGGCCATATTGCTACTATAACAGAAAATAGACGTACCATTACTGCCGATTGTACACAAATGTCTATTTAACGCAAAATTTTGAAAAAGTTCATTAAAAATTGAGGCAGTATTTTATATCATAACACGCTGTGAATGCAAAAGTGATTGTAGTGTAAATTAATATTATTTTATGTACAGGATTTTTGATGTTTGTTAGCCATAAGTATTGTTAGGAAATAAGTTTACACGGCCTCACTGAAACTGACAATAGAAGTGGGTACAAATAAACCGACGGGGTGAGTGGTTTATCACTACGAAGAGATAAACAAATGACGTCAGGGTAGCGTGCCTTTCTTTAGAAATGGAGGGAATATCTTCCCTAGACTATATATGTTAGTAGTAGTGATTGGCTGACCAAAACAGACGCAAAAGTGGGTGGCAGTTTTATTATAATGTTTAGGCAATTCGAGGTGAAGGAGTATATATTCTCGAGCCATAAGCAAGTGTCGCGCAGTTCTGATGAATCTCTCACGAGGTGCACGTCGCAAAGTTAGTTACAAAAATGTAAAGTACGCGAAGAAATTGGTGCGCGGCAACTAAAACGACTGTAGTTACATTCAGAAATATCACAGTTTTAGTTAAGCGTGTATAAAGATTAAATATGTGAATTATTAATTAAGTGTGACGGCAATAAAAGTGTAGAAACAATTTTTTTTATCGTGTTATGTTTTAGCAACAACTCCTTTCCGTTTACACGCCTTGCTTAGAAATACTTGCTCGACTGAGTTATAATAGCTAGCCGGAGGACAATGAACCCAAATTTAAAATAATAAAACAATATGCACCCAGTAAATAGATAACACGAGCTATGAGAACTGTGACAAAATGCCCAGAAGAAAAAATGTCACATTAGGACAACGCATCGTCGCATACAGCAAAATCAGCATCTGAGCATCTGGATACCCTAAAGATCAGCATTATGCACCCTCACTATGCAGCCCTGACCTAGCACCTTACGATTTCTTTTTGTTTCCAAAAATTAAAGATAAAATCGTGGAATCACTTGAAAAGCAGTGGGACATAATACAAACCTAGTTTCTGAAGCGCCACAGGAGGAATTGATTTGACTGGCCTCATCGAATGCAAAAATGTGTTGATGTTAAAGGGGAATATTTCGAAAAACAATAAAATCGTGTAATTTTTTTAAAACTAATCTTTGTTTCATTTTCTAAAACTTTTCACTGTCACCCTCGTAACACAATGCTGCCATTTCAAAACTATAGCTAAATCGGGGGATTGACATTAATGGTTTAGGGTAGGAGTGGCCAAACTATTTTGAGCTTCGGCTAGTAGATTGATAGCATTATTTTGAAGAGCCATCTAACTAATTTTATATTAATATCTACATATTATGAATATGAACTAAGATGTTATTTAAGGTTAATAAAGTGTTCAGGTAATGTAACTGTTGGCCCATTATATAAAATATAATGTTTTAAAAGCTTTTCAGCCATTCTTATTAATTCCTTTTTTATTTTGAAAGAACATATAATTTTACAAATTTTTAAAATTATCATAAAAGGAACTCATTGAATTATAATATAAATACTCCTTATTGCACTATTTAATAAGAACATTGCAATTAATTTTAAATACCTATAATGTTAATGTAATTTTTTTAACTCGCCTTTCATTTACCAATTTCTCAATATTAGGTGTAATTTAAGTGCACAGAACAAGTGATACTTGAACGTCATTTATTCTTAATAACAAATATGCACTAGAACCTTGGAACAAGATCCTGAAATTCAGGAAACCGGCATGTTTCCAAAATTCAGTCAAATTAGAAGTGGATGAACCACTTTAAATTGAACACAAAGTTCTGAGTGGTTTCTATTACTTCCGTTTGCAAGAATGGGAGGTATTTATGAATCTCTGACTCTGAAATGCAAAATGGACTGGTGCGTAAGGAAGGTGCGTGGTGCGCGAGGAAGGATTTGTAATGATAAATAGGTGAACATCGGATCTTGAACTATTGGCGGGCCATTCAAAATGCTCGGTTTCTGTTTAAACATGCAGTGTTTGTCAGTACTTGCTTGAGGAGTATATATAAGAAATGCGATGCGATATAAATATTTATCTTTTTCACGGATTCAGCATCCAGAACTAGTTAAAATCCACATTTGTTAAGTGTAACGGGGATTAATGGGAAATAGTATTTTTCTCGGTGTCGGGTTTCTTATTCGGAAGGATTGTTGTTGCCGGCTACTCAGGTAGTGGATTGTTGGTTGGGTGACTCTTATCTCAGGGGGTGTGGATGGGAGATGAATGATACAGTTCTCCTCTCAGTGGCCCGTTTATTCTGAAGATCCACACTGCTTTCCTTGACCGAATACCCTTCACACAAGATGTGATTCCGCCTATCATCCCCAGCTATTGTTTACGTACTTTACCCTTTCCTAATTATCTTTAGAAGTTGTGAAATTATAACAACAATACACAAATGCTTAACGTTACAACATCTCTACTGCTTCCCTGAACGACACGAAGTCATGTATTCTTCCCCACTGTACGACACGAAGTGATGCATCTTACACACGTCTGAAACTGCTCTCCGTCATAGATAATGTTTCTATTCTCCGCCTCTTTTCTAGTTTCATTCCTTGTTTTTACTATGCACGTGACTTTTATAATTTCTCATTGGTCATTTTTGTAAATTTTCTTCCGTTTTCCATTGGTTCGTTATATCGTCAGGCTGACCTTGCCCGCGTCTACCATTACCGCCTTACGTTCACTTGATTAAGTTTTCTGTGCGCTTGACTGCATTCGACTTCCGTTCCGTTGTTCTAGCTTCCTGTGAGTTTCATCAGATTTCTATAGGACTCAAGCGTTTGCTAATGTTTCTTTTCCTGTATGTTCCTAAAGTATTTCACCCTTTTACAGTTTTTACCGTGTGCGTATTCGTTCTAAAATACGCGTTTTCCTACATTTTACTTCACGTTCTGATTATTTATTCGTATCCGTTCTTTACTTTATTTCTTTCGTTATGATTTTATTCCCCCCTTTCTAAACCTTAATATTATCTTTTATTCTTCCTTCTTATTAGTATTCCCATCTTTATTATTATTATTATTATTATTATTATTATTCGGGCTGATCTTATCACTTCATAACACACTGAATGACATGCGTTACATTCATCATTTTCATCGTTTCGTTTTGGATAATACTATAAGGGACGCAGCCTAATTCAGGTTACTAAAAACAAATGTGCCTGATGCGCATGTAGGGCGGTCAACGTCCTAACTTAAGTCACTAGATATACAGAGTGAACCGTTTAAGTTGAGACTGTACAATATCTCCAAAACTAAGCATTGTAGAAAGGAATGGATTTAATAAAAGTTGCTTGATATTATGGGGGAAAGTAAATGCCATTAGTCGTGTTTTATTTGGAGGACGTTATTATCGTCATTTTAGGGTCAATTTAACTGTTTTTTAATGGGAACCTAAAATTTGTAGGTTGTTTTCTCATTAGAAAATGGTTTATAAAAACTGTTCATTTTGTGATGAGGAATAGAAAACAAAATAACAATTCTGATATGTTACACTCACATGACTTTCTCTGCTGTTGTACAGACTATTTTTTACAAACTGTTATTCTCCAGGTATTTCATATTAATTGAGATAAACATTTGCAGAAACGATCTTTTGACATGCAAAGACAATTACATTTTACACATAGCGACCAGTTCTAAAAATATCTGACTTTCGCGTAAAGCCTACTACGTTCCCCTTGTTTTGTATTTGCAACGGCAATATAAAAATACAGTAGCCTTTAAGCATAGGCATATATCCTAATAGCTGGTTGCTATGTGCAGCACCATTCTCTTTGCCACAGATAAATACTCTTTGCATATCCAAGACACAAAAATGAATAACGAATTCCCATTTGAGAAAATAAGTATTGAAAAGTTTAAGGGAATAACAAGCAATATCTCGAAAATGGTTCACTCAAAAAAAAACAAAAAACAAAACGTATATGACATAAATTGTGTATTCTAACGCGAGCTACATTTTTTGAGTAGTAAAATTTTGTCTATCTCTTATGGTTTACCAGTTATGCAAAAGTCGTTCACAATGAAGAATACTTTTGGAGACATTCCCAAAAAATTCGAGATATACATTTAATTTGTATTGGAAAGATCTTAAATATATGATATTTTAATCAAATCGATAGAGCCATTTTTGAGAAAATTAAAATTTTCGAAAAATGTTCTATGTAAAGGGTAATGGGGATTTTCTTGAAAACCTTCGTGTCACATCTCTGGAAGATACTGAACCTAAATACTAAGTTTGGTGTTTATCCGACTGTTCGTTTCTGAGTTAAGCTGTTCACAGACACACACACATACACACACACGGACATGTTTCCAAAAATGTTTTTTTTGATTCAGGGGGTCTCAAAACATGTATTTCGGTGAAATCTCGGTATCGAATTTTTGGGTGGAATACAATACTTCCCCTACTTACTATACGTAGTAGAGAAAGTTAAAATGTTGCTTCTCAATTACGAAACGTACCTTGACCCACAAATGACCATCCAGGATGGTCAAACCATTCATTGTGCTCTTCTTGCACAGCCATTCAGAGTTTTTGTTGTTATTTACATTGGTATAAAAACAATTGCAAAGTGCTTTATACAAATGTTGTTTATTTTTTATAAGGCGTGAGAAAACAACATAGAAAATGTAGGTTTCCATTTAAAACAAATTAAATTGACCCTAAAATGAGCACCACAGTGTCCTCAAAATAAAACACTACTAATGACATTTACTTTCCCCCATAATATCAAGCAACTTTTATTCAAGACATTTCTTTCTACAACGCTTAGTTTTGAAGATATTGTACAGCTTCAACTTAAATGGTCCACCCTGTATAACCAGAGAAATCACCAGACAAACTATTTACGAAAGAAGCACTATTTCGGTCTTCTGCTGGTATTATGAATCACTGTCATCATAAATAGTGATCTGTAGTCTAACAGGGGGAAGAAGGTAGCGAGAGATGTACTAAGTTTAATGGATTTCATGACAATTGGCATTATACTCTGGAATACTAGGATACAGATAAAGGAAGAGAGAATTTAATATTAGAAAAATAGAAAAATTTACAAATAGAGCTAAAAGTTGGGAAGATTTTTAATACAAGATCAAATGAATATATGAGAAAGCCGGAAAATATTTATGAAAAATTAGCTTAAAGTGGTTAAAAGAGAGGTGAAGGAAATTGGAGAAGATACGGGAAAAGGGTAACAAGGCAAAAATGTAAATAGTGGAAAATTATACTTCCCCATTATATATACAACACAATGTTAAGTGTAAGGGGAAGAGAAATAATAAGTAACTCCATTGTATTGTAAGCATTGTATAAATTGCATGTAATTTCAAAGTAGACAATAAATCATTCATTCATAGTGCTCTGTAATATTATTTTCTTCGATGCAAAGGTTTGGTCATCACCTTCCTTCTCCGCCATAATCGCTGATAACCAGGCAGTGGGGTTTTAGTAAGTAAACTATCAAGTTATGAACTTACCGAGTTACGGTGGCGAGGGAAGTTGGAAGCACTTGTCATCTTGTAGTGCTCTCTGTAAACAAAATATAACACAGTTGCAGGCGGTGCATCCTGCTCGACGATAGACCAGAATGTGTATTAAAAGAAAAAAAATCTGATGTGTTACACTCAGATGACTTTCCCTACTCTTGTGCAAACTATTTTTACAAACGCTTATTCTCCACATGCTTAATGATAATCGAGATATCCAGATGTTAATCTTATTGCTAATTTTCTTGTAGATGCAAGGGGAACTGGTAAGCTTTAAGCGATAGTCAAATATTTTAAGAGCTGGTTGCTATGTGGAGTATTCCATTCTCTTTGCAATACCAGGACAAAAAAATTAATAACGAATTTGAGAAAAAGTATAAGTTTTGGAAAATTTAAGGGAATAATAAGCAATATCTCGATAATAGTTCACTCAAAAAAAATGTATATGACATAAATTGTGTATTTTAACGCGAGCTACATTTTTTTTGTAGTAAAATTTTGTCCATCTCTTATGGTTTTCCAGTTATGCAAAAATCGTTCACAATGAAGAATAGTTTTGGAGACATTCCCAGAAAATTCAATATATACATTTTATTTGTCATGAAAATATCTTAAACATATGATATTTTAATCAAACTCGTTAGAGGCATTGAGTTTGGTGTTTATCCGACTGTTCGTTTCTGAGTTATGCTGTTACAGACACTCACACACGGACATGTTTCCAAAAATGCTTTTTTTTGGATCCAGGGTGTCTCAAAACATATATTTCCGATGAGATTTTGATATAGAATTTTTGGGTGGAATGTAATACATTTTCTATTATAACTATGTATTAAGAGTCGCTTCTTTGGAAGATACAGAACTAAAAACCCAAGTTTGGTAATCGTCTAGCTTTTGCTTTTGTTTGTTTGTTTGTCTTTAGATAATATCGGGTCAATGCAGATAAGTTAGTAATTGATTGTGTACTCCAAGGAGGTTTGGCTAAGATCTGCATCTTATCAGGATAAGAGAAATTCCTATCCAGACCAAAATTTGAATCCAACCCTTCAGATTTCTTGTATTACAACATGAAGGTGCACTATTTCCTTTTAGGTATAGAAGTTACAATATACCAGAGGTTACTAAAGTACAACTTTGACATTTTCCCACCATTATGGAATAAGTCACTAGAATCTGGTGATATTATGGCATATTAATAATTTGGGAGTTATATTGTCATTGCCAGATATATTTATTGGGTAATGTTGCTCCAGAGGTCGATGTGTCATGGCGGGTGCCGCGAGACGTCAGGCAGGCTATCCTGTAGAGAGAAAAAATCGCTAAAATTCCGCGAATGTGTGGCATTTGGCCTTTTAAATGCCCAAAGTTGTTTAAGGACTTCCAGTTATGTATTCTGGCGCGATTTATTGAATTGGTTATGTATTCTGGCGTGAGACAGTATTTTTAATATTTAAATGATTTCAGTCAAATTATATAATATGTAAATCAATAACAGCCCGCCTTGAAGCAATATGTGTATGTAATAATTTGTAAAATATAAGTAACAGTCATTGCATATGCTTCTATTATTGTAAACATGTTCAAAAATGTTATGTGAATGCATTACGTAATTTAATAATGTAGGAGCTGTGAGAATAATAAGTGGATATTCAAAAACGAAATGTCGGATAAATATCAAACTTAAATACCAAATCTAACGATTTTGATTAAAATACCATAAAGTTATTTACATGAGAAATTAAATGTAAATCTTGCATAACTCAAACCCTTATGGGTTGGTGCATCATATTCTTTACAAAGGTATTCTTTTAGGTATTCGCTTTTTTATATTTGCATATAATACTAACCTTCAACAATAAGATTCAGCTATTTATAGGTGTTTTATATTATAAAAATATTACTATTTTGCAATAAAACAACAACAAAGAGCAAAATCCATGCAATCAAATCCAAGCGTGCCATTTACACCGATTATTTTACGTGGGCCCTTCCCTTCCTTTAGCACAGACACATTGGACTGCAATCGCTGGGACTCCAACTCGCGACGTTTGCCTTTGAATGCTAAGATCTGTGTGGCTGAATAGCACCATTGCCTGGATATATACCGTGTTACAAATGAATCCCATATTGAGAATTTGTATTTTGTATTATGGTAATTCCACAGCTAGGGGTATAGGACTTATAACAGAGGGGGACACCACGCGTACTGCGTGAGATGTATTGCAGTTACCACCCCCAAGAGGAAGGGATGGGTCTTCCTCCGTGGTCTAGGAGTGCCAAGCTAGCCTCTAGGGCAATGTATTTTTTTCGGGCGTGAAAAGGGAAGTAAAGCCGGTGGTCCCGTGTCGTAGATTTACGGCACGTAAAAGAACCTCAAGCCTGATTCTGAGTGAAACTATCCAGTCTTTCACCCCCAATATAGGATGAGACGCTAAGAACCACAGTAGGTAAGGGGACAAGGTATTCTGAAATGGTCAAAAATCACTTTTTTTTTTGTTTTAGGCAGTAATAAAAGCTCTATTAATTCCAGTTTCAGAAAATACATATTTTTGGGAGGTTAAGTGGTTTTTAAGATATTTAAATACCATTTGAACGCTATTCTGCATTTCTTAGAACATTTTTGTACCTTTCAACAACGAACGACTACATCATGCCCAGCGAGCAGTTCAGCAATTAACAAAAGAGGACCAAGAGAAGGCAATCAGAAAAGCTGAAGCAATCCAGGAATGAAGGTGCAGATGATTATGACCCTGGAATGTACTGAAGTGTGTCGGAATTTTAATGTTCAAACTTTAAATTCAGTTTTATCAAAACAACATTATTGGATACTTATGTACCTTTCTCTCAGAAAGTATGAGAGGTATAGAGCTGAAATGTTCAATACATGTATACAACGCTTAGTTAAACTTTCTGAACCAAAATCATAATTTTATAATGTACATTAGTGATATTAAGAAAGCAACAACTTGGCAAATTTTCCACAGTTTTACTTTTTGATTTTGCTAATAATTTTTTCTATATCTAGTGAACTGATATACATAAGTAAATAACTGAGGTTCAGAAGATAGCTGATTATACTAAGAACAAACATGCAAAAGTGTGATTCTGTATTGCAAGTAGTATCAGAGAAAAAGGTACATGAATTCACATGTTTTAAGAGTAAATTTTATTATTTTTGTGATGAATGAAATAACTTTTATGGACTCAACTACATAAGCTATCAATGCATACAACCACTTGAAATAATTGTCCTGATTTATAGAATAATTCACAAAAATGTCTGAAAAACCACTGAGAACTATAAGAGCGGTGTAATTTAAGGTGTAAATTCGATGTGTTCAGACTACCTTGTCCCCTTAAAGAGCGACAATAAATAAATTTCAATTTAATTTAGGAAGGGATGGAGTGAAGGAACCACAGGAGGCTACATGCCGTAGGCAGACAGGTCACAGAGACGCGGCTCGAAGATTTCTCTACTGAAGCTACCCAGTGAGGCCCATGCAGGACACATGCAACCACGCAGCCCTCTGGTGTCAGGGGGAATATTCTTTCCTTGTCTTGTCTCTCCTCTGTCCAGCACCGCTGGACGCCACGAAAGCTAAGTACACCTGCGGCATAATAAGGAAGAGTAACGAAAGGAAAGAGTGGTGGATGAGAAACCACCTCAGCAATTCGCCTACCGACCAGGGAAACCGTGAAAAACTCAAGGTCAGAGCAACCGGGACCTCCGAATTTCAAGCATTTCCTCGGAGTCAACTCGCCCGGTAACTTCCACTCTGCAAATTAAGTTAGATATGATTCAAAATTACATCGTATACCGCAGAGAAAATATATGTCGCTATAATAATTTTTGTACGCTCTATATATTCCTTGTTTACTAACAAAAGAGTTTAAATCATACTACCCCATCCTTGGTGTGCGAAAGCTGCATCCTTCAGCAACTAATTATGAACGTCCATGTGGTGTTCACCTCGAGGGATGGCGATCATAGCGCGCTGTTGCTCGGAACGTGAGGTATGCCAGCCACTATCATGGAGGCGACATCTGGTGGGGCGCCAGTCACAATAATATCGTCCAGGCGGGCAGGAAGCGAGCAGATGGGGGCGAGATATCCCAGCAACAAGTGGCTGTTCTGTACTTCACCCCTTCTGACTACAAATCTCTTTAGCAAACTCGGGCATTCCACAGCCTAATGTTTTCTTAATTACGTCTTTTTCTTTCCCAAAGCGATTCTGACCTTCATGATTAGGATTAGACTTCTGCAGGGCGTTTCATTTGAATGGGCCTCAAGGCATTCAAGAGTTTGTCATTTTACTACTCAAACTTTTTGCGAGTTTTTTCACCCCTTTGACAGATAGTACATTTCCTAATAACCCTGTTGTGATAAATGTTCAGACTTACCGAATTTTACGGTTTGTCCGTAAAATGTACGGGAGCGGAAGGTTCTTTATGACTTTACGGAAAAGGAGGCATTTTAACGGCTTTGTGGACAGATTCAAAGCGTCAGATTTTCACCACAGACATGACAAAGCATTTATTTATTACTCAAAAAAAAATCTGATGTGTTACACTCAGATGACTTTCTCTACTCTTGTACAAACTATTTTTACAAACACTTATTCTCCATCTACTTCATGTTAATCGAGATGTTAATCATATTGCTAATTTCCTTGTAGATACAAGGGGAATATGGTAGGCTTTAAGAGACAGTCAAATATTTTAAGAGCTGGTTGCTATTTGGAGTATTCCATTCTCTTTACATTACCAAGACAAAATTTAAGGGAATAACAAGGAATATCTCGAAAAAGGTTCACTCAACAACAAAAATGTATATGACATAAATTGTGTATTTTAACGCGATCTACATTTTTTGTCTAGTAAAATTTTGTCTATCTCTTATGGTTTACTAGTTATGCAAAGGTCGTTCACAATGAATAATACTTTTGGAGACATTCCCAGAAAATTCGAGATATACATTTCATTTGTCATAAAATATCTTAAACATATGATATTTTAATCAAAATCGTTAGCCATTTTTGAGAAAATTAAAATTTTCGAAAAATGTTCCATGTAAAGGGTAATCTGGGGTGGGGGGATTTTCTCGAAAACCTTTGTTTCGCATCTCTGGTAGATATTGAATCTAAATACCAAGTTTGGTATTTATCCGACTATTCGTTTTTGAGTTATGCTGTTCACAGACTCACACACACGGACATGTTTCCAAAAATGCTTTTTTTGGATTCAGGGGGTCTCAAAACATATATTTCCGGTGAAATCTCGGTATCGAATTTTTGGGTGGAATACAATACTTCCCCTACTTACTATACTTAGTAGAGAAGTAAAAAGAAACCTATTGAACCATATGGTATGTTAGGTTATAAATAATGCACAAATGAAGCGTTTGCAGTTTACAAAAACAAACATTAAAGTTAAATCGAATGGACATTCGAAAAGATATTTCAATGATGATTGATTACAAGTGTTCAAATACATATACACTGAACTTATAAAACGATAACGAGCAGCATTACTTGAGAAGCAAATTATTTAAAGGCTTCTGGAAAGTATTAGTACAACAAATTAAGTGTGATTTTAACAAGTAATGATAACACGAGTTCTACAGTTTGATTATCTTCTGCATAGATGCAAAGATCGTTAGTTGTTCTTGCAAACTTGAATCTTTCGAAATATGCATTAAATTTTCTAAGACCTGACATCTGAGTTAGCTGAAAACAGTACACGATGCATTTACATTTTAACCTCTCCTGTACAGTGGGAAAGAGTAATACCTGTGTTAAAGAACGATTTTTGCTTTTTAGCTATTTTCTTTCCAGTGGGTGATCATGTCATCCTTTAATATCATTTTGACATATGATATCGGACATTTCATTTGACTGTTATCAACTGAGCTGGAATGAGAAGCCTGTTTGGTCAGCAGATCAGCTCTTTCGTTATCCTCAATAGCAGAATGGCCTTTTATCCACCTAAAACATGTGTGTTCCTTGCATTTTGAAAATACTCGCATATTCCTGATACTTAACAGCATTGCTGTTCAAATTGTACGAGGGGCACTATTTATATTTTGAGCCTAATAATTAAAACAAAGTAATCTCTGATTGAAAAATGCTTTATTGTTTTTCAAAATATTCTCCTTTATGATCAATATACTTTTGCATCCGTTTGAACCATTTGTCAAAGCATTTATTCCAGTCTTTTTGAGACACCTCCAAAACATGGTTTTTGAAGGCATCAACGGCTTCTTCTGCCAACGAAAATCGTTGTCCACGAAATTTATTCTGTATGGCGGATGACCCATCAATTCGATTTTTTGAGCCTTCAAATACTCTGTTGTTAGACGAGATGTGTGCGCGCTCGCATTGTCTTGATGAAGAACGATCCTACGGTTCTTGTTGGTTTTCCTTACTTCACCGAAGACTTCCGGCAAACAAATGGTTGTGTACCATTCGGCATTGACCGTTTTACGTTCCTCTAAAGGCACTGTTGCCACATGGCCAGTTTTGCTGAAAAAGCACGCGACCATTTGCTTCGAAGTGCTTCGAGTGCGAACAACTTTTATTGGATTTACTTCATCTTGAAACACCCATACAGTCGACTGCTGTTTACGTTCCAGCTCATACGCATACATCCATGATTCATCACCTATTACAATTTTATATGTTTCTTGAGTACCGCCGTTGTATTTCTTGAGCATTTTTGTACACCAATCGACACGATTATCTTTTTGACATTGCGTCAAATTATGTGGGATCCAACGAGAGCAAACCTTTTTCACGGCTAAATAATGTTGCAATATTTTATATATGCTGGTGGAACTAATGCCTATGATTTTCTCAATCTCACAATATGTCACATGGCGATCTTTCATTATTAGTTTTTTAACATTATCAATGTTTTCTGGCACAACAACTGATTTTGAACGACCTTCACGAACTTCATCATTGAACGAACGGCGGCCACGATTAAATTCGTTATACCACCGTTTCACAGTGGCAAAGGATGGAGCTTCGTCGCCAAAAGTGGAAGTAAGTTGATCGTTGCAGTCTTGTCTTGATACTCAGCGTCGAAAGTCGTAATAAATCATTGCATAAACATTTACACGAGCTAATTCTATGTTTTTGCTGATACACAATTTTCAAGTTAGTGTAAACAAAACAAATGACGGTCTGTTGACAAAATGTTTGAAGTAGATTATGGTCAAAAATGACAAACTTTCCATTGGAAACGTCAGATGGCACCTAAAACATTCAGGGTTGCCAAGCTTCAAAATGTAAATAGTGCCCCTAGTACTTATCATTTAGGCAGTTCAACGCTGCTTGTGAGTCACTCAAAATAATTGCACTTGTATTTTGACATGACAAAGCATTAAATTCTAGTGTATATATTATAGCTTAAAATGGGATAAAGAATGTACCACACTAATTGGTATACAGTGCTATAATAGGGCAGAGCTTATCTGTGTGTCTGCCCTCCATCACGAACATGGTCCCCCTTCACTGGGCTGCAACAGAATGCATAACGTGCGGATTTACAATTTGATTACACCATTAGTGACCTGGAATAGCCAGTAGTAAATGGACGCGAACATTCAGTAATGGACGACGTGAATTGTAAAATTAACTCCGCCACGTAAATTATTTATCTTGTTCGCATTCTTTGGCTGCGGGTTGGTTCATCTTATAAAGCGTAATTTATGGAGCAGAAATCTTGTATAGACTAAAGTCTTTGCTTTAATAGTGTTTATTGTGATACCAGGAAGAATATTAGCATTTGTGACAGAAACAAGCAGTACTGACAAGTCATTAAGTTCCCGTTTATTTGTAGCGGTTCCTAGGTGTTTGACCCCCACGTCGAACTGACACCATGTGCCGAGAACCCCATTAAGTTGATGATGATGGATCCGTAGAGAGATGATGGATGCTGTGTTACGTATAGGTCGTCTGGATGCCCGTACTCTTGTGATGTATCTTGAGGTTCCTGTAGACTGGAATCTGATGACCGTGTATCTGTATACTTGTGTGTGTCAGTATGTTGTAATTATTATTTTATAATTGTACCACGGCTGCTGTATTTGTGTCGGAGAGCAATTGTGTCTTGTCAGGGTTGGGTATGGAGAAGGTTAAAATATTTTGCACACACGTATTTTGTTAACTAGTTCACTTGTATTTTAGATAAACTACATGTAAATATTCACAAATCGCTATCACCTTTGGCATGTTAAAACATATATAACTGGTAGACTTTAAATACGTAGTTTTAGCGTCTATTTAGAGAAGAACTTATACACGGCCTTCCTGATCGAACACTGACAAGCTTCTGTTAGCGTTCTCTCCAACCGTTTTCTTGACGTACTGTAGCGGGGTTTAAAAAGGTGTAATGATCAGTTCTTGGTGTTGGGTTGGTAATTCGGGAGGATTGATGTTGCTGCCGGCTACTCAGGTAGAGGAATATGGGTTCTGGAAACTCTTACCTCATGGAGTGTGGATGGGAGATGAATGAAGTTCACTGTTCTCCTCTCAGATGGCCCGTTTATAGAAGATCCACACTGTTGTCCTCGTCCGAATACCCTTTCACACAAGACGCGATTACTCCTGTCATCCCCCGCTATTGTTTCCGTGCTTTATCCTTTTAAGTATTTTTCGAAGTTAAAGAAATTGCAATGTTACTTTAATGACTTAACCTTTAGTCATGTTCTAGCTACCCTTTTACTCACGTTTACTTTAAACTAATTTTCCCATACATAAATAATCTGCACTGTTTCCCTCTCGGATATAAAATACTTTGAATTTCTACATTTATCTTATTCTCCTTCACTGCACAACACGGAGTGACCTTCTCTACCCTACGGTTCGACACAAAGTATTCATCTTCTCTACCCTACGGTTCGACACATAGTGAAGCATCTTACACACGTCTGAAAGTTGCTCTCTGTCATAGATAATTCTCTATTTTACGCCTCTTTTCTAGTTTCGATCTATCTTTTTGCTATGCACGTGACTTTTATTAATTATTATTGGTTATATCTCTGAATTTTTCTTCGTCTTCCATTGGCTCTTAATTTTGTCGCCCGAGCATCGTCCGCGTCTACCATTAACAACTTAATGTTCGCTAGACTGAATTTTCTGTGCGCTTGACTGAATTCCGTTTCCGGCCGGTTGTCTCCGCATCCTGTGAGCTCTACTCGGTTCCTATTGTGACTTAAGCGATTCCTAATGTCTCTCTTCCTGTACGTCCCTAAGTCTTCAACCTTTTTACGGTTTTCGCCAAGTCTTAAGTTTTCTACATTTTATTTCACGTTCTCATTAATATCTATTCTTTACTTTATTTCTCTCGTTATGATTTTATTCCCCCTTTTCTAATTCTTAATGTTCTCCTTTTTTCTTCCCCTAATTATTTTGATTAAATGCTTATTAATATTCTTATTATGGTTATTATTCATTATTCATATTCTTCGGGCGGATGTTATCACTTCAGTACGCATTTGAATTATAGGTATGTATCAATGTAACTGATTGGTGCTACTATCCAATAACAGTTTGTTACATCTATATATGTTTACAGACTTCCATTGTCTTAATTATGAATCCAAGGTTCGTTACATGCTTACGTATAACTACTGCATTTCTCGTAATTTTATTACTGGTTATATGTATTTTATATGTTATAACGTTATACACTTGTTCTCTATCATGTGTATATTATGAATATATGTTTTTAACATAATCTTACTATACATACAATATCAGCAAAAGCTACACAACAGGTAAAATTTAGAACAAAATACGAAGGTAATCCAGAAAGTCCCAGACGTTTTGAAATAAACAATTAACAAAATGCAAATATCAACGTTTATTATGCACATTTGAAAGGTACACTCTTAAGCTATTTTGCTACATAATCGCCATTCAAATTGAGGCATTTATCATATCGTGGCACAAGTTTTTCAATTCCCTCTCTGTAGAAATCTGCCGCCTGCGACTTCAACCACTGGTTTACACCGGCATGCAGTTCAGCGTCAGTATTAAAGCATCAATTTGATGCACCAAACTCCGTGAAATTTGGGGAAAATGTTCCGAAAGTTCTGTAATCGTGAAACGACGATTTTCACGAATTTTGTCATTGATTTTGCACTGACAGTTCATCAGTCATAAGGCTAGGCCTACGACTGCGATCCTCGTCGTGAACCTTGGTACGGCCATTTTTAAAATCAATGCACCATTGCCTTACTCGGCTTTCACTCATTATTCCCTGCCCGTGAACATCACAAAATTGACAATAAATTTCAATTGGTTTGTTCTTTTTAGCGGAATTTTCTGTTGCAGCGCACATTTTAACAACTCACAGAGAGCACAGTAAGGAAGGCACAGTCCTCACGTTACCACAGCTGGATGCGTACTGAATGTAGGAACGTTCTGACACCAAGATGGCGGTTCTAGCCCTACTCATCGCCAAGAAAGGCCAAAACGTCTGGGACTTTTTGGACTTTCGTAGTAAAGAAAGAAATTATTATGTGTGATGCTATGAATTAGATATCTTATTACATCAATGAGTTATGGTATTAGTTTATCCGTGGCTAGTACTGTATGTCGCTTCATATTTTATATGTAAGTTTTGTACATTTACTACACTGAGTATTTTACACATTCTAAATTTAATGTCATCTGAACATTATTACGCTTTACTGGACGCTTTACGGGTTTAAATTTCTGGAAATTGGCAAGTTATGAATGCTAACATGCCGTCTGTTGACTAAAGCTGGAAAAGTAGAATTAGCGGTACGATAAACCGAAATCTGTCTCAACCACGTACATATTAGATAGAGAAGATATTGCATTCTACCCAAAACTTCGATATCGAGATTTTACCGGGAAAACATGTTTTGAGGCCTCTAAATCCAAATTAAGCATTTTTAGAAGAAGGTCCGTGCGTATGTGAACAGCGTAACTCACATACAAAAAGTTGGATAAATACTAAAGTTGGAACATTTTGAAGATGTATTTATTAGCCCCACGCTTTGGGCATCAATTTGAATTAGGTTGTATTGAAGGAGTTGTATTATATTTCAAGTGTTGGGGAGCCGAACTTGTAGTAGTTGCAACCGCACGTATAGTAAATAGTTTCCGGTAGCCTTCGCCCCAAATGTACTTTCAGGTGGCCTTTGCCCCAAGTTTAACAAATATTAACTTTGTAATTTGACTGTTTCTTTAAATATTTATGTTTGCCTCGGCTGCGTCAGTATCTTTTAGAGACATGGATGTCTTGGAAGGGTTGTGATGCGACAGGAATGTAGGCTTACACAGATTATAATTTTACTTCACTCCTTTTTATTAATGCATGACACTATTTAAATGACATTTCACTGATAGAGAGCTGTGAGATTCTTTTATGAATTACTTGCACTTTTTTAACACGTAAACTATTTTCGTCTCACACGAATACGTATTATACTTCTCGAGGACGTGTCTCGCATCCAGTTACAAACACTGTCTACAGGCAACTGAACTCTAAATTTGTAAACTTTCTCCTTTTCAGTTTCTGATTGCCTAATTATACTCCAATAGAATACCTTCATTTAACTAAAGCTTTTTCTGGTTGTTGATTGGCTATTTTATAAACTGTCACTAAAATTACATTATTGCTTCCAAGAATCAGAAGTGGTATTGTTAAACTCTCAAACTCATTATTGCTTCAAGGTTACCTCATTGTTAGCAACGTTTAACCTAATATTCCCACAGCTCCTACATTATTAAATTACGTAATATATTCACATAACATTATTAAACATGTATACAATAATATAAACATTTACAATGACTGTAATATACACTTTTTATATATTGTTACATACACATATTGCCTTAAGGCGAGATGTTATTGAATTATATATATTATACAATTAGACTGAAATCATTTTAGTGTTAAAAATACTGCCTCAATTTTTAGAAATATTAATTAAAACGTCATGCATGAAAGATATTTACATGTCATGGTATATCTTGAATTTTCTGGAAATAGCCTATAAAGTATTTTTCATTCGGAAGGAATACTGTATAATCTTGTATAACTGGTAAATGTTGAGCGATAGAAGAAAATGTACAACACAAAAATGTAGATCTCACACAATTTATTTTAAATAACTTGTGGCATTGTCATTGTTTTAAAGTTATGTCGATTTTCAGTTGTTTCTCGCGATGTCGTGGAAAGAGTATGGAATTTTAAGGTCAGTATATAGCTTCCATTTCTTAAACATCTGACGATTGCTGTTTCCTTTGTGTCCATAACGAAATGTGTAATGTAGCTATTTTTGCAAAGGTTTATTTGGATTAAAATAAGGTAGATAGTAAAATCTAATGTGTTGCAGTCCCATGACTTTCTCTACTCTTGTACAAACTATTTTTACAAACGCTTATTCTCCATATGCTTCATGCAGTGTTGCCAACTTAGCCATTTAATGGGTAAATCTAGCATTTTCACAGTAGCGTTTAGCCTCATAAAATCGTAAAATGCTTATAGCCTGAAATCTAACCTATTTAACAAACCTTTTTAGCCAAAATCTAGCCTAAATAGCATAATTTCATCTGCGCTTTAGCTATGCAAAAGGAATAAATGGTTAGGGTGAATCCTCACTACAGTATAGTTGTATTATGTTCCTATCATGAGACATGACATGTCATTTAAATGTGTACTAATCATAAGGTCGACTTTTTGGAGTATGCGCCAAAAATGTATGTTTTTTGACACATAGAATTCGTCAGGTTTTACATATTTTACCCTAAGAATTTCAGTAAACTTCATATTTCAATATCAGTTATATTTAACGTACTATGTTGGTGCTTAGCAAAAATATACCTTATTCCATTTCATTTTATATTAAATAAACTATTTTTTACAATATTTAAATATTATGGAATTATCTAATCAATTGTAATATTTAGAATGTCTCTATGGGTTTTAACTTCTGCAAACAAAAATGGGTAGTTTTAGATGCCAATTATATCTAGCCATTTTTTGTTAAATAATGCCTTTTTAAAGATACCATCTAGCCATTATTTCCGAGGAAGTGTTGGCAACACTGGTTTCATGTTAATCGAGATGTTAATCTTATTGCTAATTTTCTTTTAGATGCAAGGGGAATATGGTAGGCTTTAAGCGATAGTCAAATATTTTAAGAGCTGGTTGCTATGTAGAGCATTCCATTCTCTTTGTATGTTCAGGATATAAAACAACGAATAACGAATTCCCGTTTGAGAAAAAGTAACTATTGGAAAATTCAAAGAAATGGCGAGGAATATCTCGGAAATGGCTCATTCCACACAAAAAATATATATACATAAATTGTGTTCTACAGTTTTTGTATAGTAAAATTTTGTCTGTCTCTTACGGTTTACCAGTTATGAGAAAGTCATTCAGAATGAAGAGGACTTTTGGGGACATTTCCAGAAACCTCAAGATATACAGTTGATTTACCATAAAAATATCTTAAACATAGTTTTTAATCAAAATCATTAGAGCCATTTTTGAGAAAATCAACATTTTCGAAAAATGTTCCATATAAAGTGTAGTCTGGGGTGGGGGGATTTTCCTGAAAATCTTCGTGTCGTATTCTTGGAAGATACTAAACTCAAATACCAAATTTGGTATTTATCCGACTTTTCGTTTTTGAGTTATTTTGTTCACAGAGACGCACCAAAAATGGTTCATTTGGATTTAAAACATGTATTTCTGGTGAAATATCGATATCGAATTTTTAGGTGGACTACAATACTTTCCCTGCTTACTATATGTGGTAGAGAAATTAAAAAGGATACTTTCTATATTCACAAATCAATAATTGAGGATAGAGAAGGTCATGTGAATGTAACACATGAGATTTTTTCCTATACTGAGGAGAACGGTAATCCGAATTTATATTTATGTTTACTCTAAAAATGTTTTGGTGATATAGCTTCTTGCTGATACTTTAAGCACATAGAACTGAAATGTAGTATTGATTTATTACCTACAGATGTAAACGAAGTATATATACTAACTTCGCTGAAATGTTAGTGCAGTCTAATACGCCACGGAATACGAACTCAGAACGTTCAGCCGCGTCTCGAAGACGCTAATGACCGCAGCAGTAAATTAAGCAAATAGCTTTAACGACCGGGCGAGCGTTACTACAAATTAATTACGTCTGTGTTGTTTTTGTTTCTGAATATTTTGGGGTCAGACCGACACACATACACAGGATGTATGAATGAATGGAATCGACCACGTGACGTCAGAACGATAGCAGATTTCGTGGAACTCGTTTGCTTTTATATGAGCATCACTAGCAATAAGAGTATAGTTTTCTTTGATGAATTTTTAGCAAAGATCCGTACGTTTCATCGCGACAAATCGTGGATTCCAATTAACGTTTTAGAATAGTGGAATGAAATATACGTTTACAGGGTGTCTCCAATAAGATGCTTTCGTAAACTTTGTTAATAGTTACTGTTAGAGAACAATTATCATAACATTTTAACTTCTGCCACATGAAATATACACTATGTGATCAAAAGTATCCGGACACCCCCACAAACATAGGTTTTTCATCTTAGGTGCATTGTGCTGCCACCTACTGCCTGGTACTCATTATCCGAAACCTCAGTAGTCATTAGACATCCTGAAACAGCAGAATGGGACGCTCCGTGGAACTCGCGGACTTCGAACGTGTTCAGGTGATTGGGTGTCACTTGTGTCAGAATACCAGAGTACCAAACTTGGTATTTAGTTTCAGTATCTTCCAGAGATGCGACACGAAGGTTTTCAAGAAAATCCCCCACCCCAGATTACCCTTTACATGAAACATTTTTCGAAAATTTTATTTGTATCAGAAATGGCTCCAACGATTTTGATTAATATATCATATATTTAAGATACTTTTATGACAATGAAAGGTATATCTTGAATTTTCTGGAAATGTCTCCAAAAGTATTCTTCATTGTGAACGACTTTTACATAACTGGTAAACCATAAGAGATAGGCAAAATTTTGCTACACAGAAATGTAGATCGCATTATAATAGACAATTTATGTCATATACATTTTTTTTGTTGGGTGAACCATTTTCGAGATATTGCTTGTTGTTCCCTTAAATTTTCCAATACATACTTTTCTCAAATGGGAATTCGCTATTCATTTTTTTATGTCCTGGAAATAGCAACCAGCTCTTACAATATTTGACTATCCCTTAAAGCCTACCATATTCCCCTTGCATCTACAAGAAAATTAGCAATAAGATTAACATCTCGATTATCATGAAGCATATGGAGAATAAGCGTTTGTAAAAATAGTTTGTACAAGAGTAGAGAAAGTCATGTGAGTGTAAATTTTTGGGTGGTGTACAATACTTGTACTTACTATATGTACTAGAAAAAGTAAAACACGCTGTATTATATTTATTTCGCGAAGTTAGCGCTAATTGGCGTTGCAAGCTGTAGGAAAGTGCATAGGTATGTTCTTAGCTCGTATTATTATCGCGTTCTTCAAACAGTATTCAGCAATAAACAGAATGTTGGTGGGAACAACGGGAGATTCCAGTACCCAAGTCTAATCTTATCGTTCAAGTCCCCAGGGCTAATTCCCACGGTACTGCACTCCGACACACCTTGTTACAGTCAGGCTTCGATCGCGATACCAGGTTCCTGAATTAGTTAGCTGATGTTTTAGAGGCAGGTACGCTGTTACACAATATTTGCCGAGATATGTCGCAATTCATTCAGATTACATCCTTCAGGCCATGCCAAATATTTATACTGTCGTGCAAGGATAAATCAGGCCATCAATCAATTCCTTACAATTCAGTTTTGACAACCTTTCAAAATCAGAGTTGGCGTTCTAGCATGCACCGTTAGCATGTGTTCAAATCATACTAGAACAAATAAGCCCTTAAAACGACCACAAAGGCGATCAAAAATTAGTTTAGTAACGAACCATATGAACAGGGTCCGGATTTTGATAGCTAAAAGTGATTGAAAAATAACATAAAATGACGCTAAAATTTTATGTTACAATTACATGACCCTCTCTACCCTTTATCGCTTATTAATGGGTACCTATAAGAATTATTCTTACAGAAGTTTATTTTCGTATCCACTTCATTTCAATCGAGATAAACCTTTCCGGGTTATAGATACAAAGGGAATAGCGATAGTCAAATGTTTTAGTCGGCCTTAAAGTACCATACTTTTTCTTTGGAATCGTGAGAAACAACTGAAAATCGAAAAGAATGACCAAATATTAAACAATTCGAACAATTATTATCGGATATCTCGGAAATGGGTGATGCCACAAAAAAAAGTTATTTTAAATAAATTGTGTGTTTTTAAGAGATTTACATTTTCTGTGTAGTACCTTTTCGTGTATCACTTAATGTTTACCGGTTATGCAAGATTATATAAATTTCCTTCTGAATGAAGATGACTTCACAGGATATGCCCAGAAAATTCAAGATATGCATTGTATTTGTCATGTATCAAAATGGTTAGCCATTTTTAAAAAAAATATAAAAATTCGAGAAATGTTCCATGTAAAGTGTAATTTGGGTGTCGCATCTTTTGAAAGCACTGGCTTAATTACGAGGTTTGATATTTATCCGCGTTTATTTTTGAGTTGTCCTATTCACAAAAACACCCACCGCCAATTTTCTAAAAATGTTTCTAACGTTCAGCAACTTCGTAAAAAAAAAAAAAAAAAAAAACGTTGGGAGGGGTGACTCACCTAGTCATGTATTTATTTCCCCTCTCCTACACTGCCTCCGAGTCGCTGCTTAAGCGCCACAC
This sequence comes from Deroplatys truncata, assembly GCA_030765065.1. NCBI lineage: Eukaryota > Metazoa > Arthropoda > Insecta > Mantodea > Mantidae > Deroplatys > Deroplatys truncata. The sequence goes on along the minus strand of CM060989.1, from coordinate 62,742,483 downwards.
GCCATAATTTTTCCTAGCCCGTGTTTTATTTTATTTTATTTCTCACAAAATCGTTTATCACACCACTGTTGTAACTATCCAACTGTAGAGGCAGGACTAAAGACACAAGCGCATTGCAACAAAAATGCTGTGTTTGTAGATTGCTGTGACAGGCCACACAAAGAGCAAGCGGTAGCGGATGTGAAAACAAATGTTTGCAAATAACTAGCGATAGCATTTCACATACATACGGTATTATCATGGGATATGTTCCAAAAATTAATTCACACTTTTTAGGGTATTTCAAAGCCTTCACTCGCCATCTGTCTCATCAAAGAAAAAAGTTCCTCGCTGATTGAATTTCATAATACAAATTATTTCAATTGAAGTTTTACAAGGAAAACTAGGGTTTTAATTCTTTTACAAGAGACCAATCACACACCATCATCTCGAAAGTGTGCTTTTTAACAAACCTCTTACAGATCTGGAATAAGGATTTTAGTTTTTGAGTTGCCTCGATCCTAATAAATTTTTTACACTATAAAATTACTGTGTTCACAACAGTGACGTGATACTTGTTTCCCGCGTATTATCAGCCCACTTCCTCTTTAAGACACCTCATTCGTTAACTCGGTAGCTAAAGGCAATGGACAAGTAGAGTGGGAGCGATTTATCCCTCCCGAATACTCGCGCAGTGCGTAGACCGAGGGATTTTACTAAGTTGTTATGCTATAAAAAATGTATAACTGTAATTATAGCTGCTTCCTTGACAATAGCCACCCCTATACCAAAAAGCAACCCCTTCCAGACATATCATTAAATACGAATGTGATTTTTTTCCAAAAATGCAAGTAAAGGATGAACGAAATTACTTTTATTTCTCAGTTGAGTTGTGAAATTTCTGATGTTTGAAAAGATATCCTTCTGTAACATGTTAACAATTATATATTCAATCTAAGTTCTAGAAAATGACCAAATATTGATGTAAAACGCACAAAATGCCCTAAAAGTATAAAATTGCATAAAATGTACAAAAATGAATTTTTATAATCTGGGACATATGATAAGGGTTTATGTATACGTTAGCATTATCATGTTGCAATAATTAAAAGATTGCATGCCACAGAATCCGGGCTAATTCACAGTTAGCCCGTATACATCCCTTTTGGGCAAGGGTGCTGGATTTTGCAGTTCCGGTTAACGATTCCAGGAAAGATCAACCTAGTTTACTGTCCTACTGGCTATGTCCACCAGTTTTTTCCAAGCTTCTCTTTGAGCATCGTGACCAGTTTGACCTGCGGCCGAAAGTCTTCCTCAGTTTGTCTGCCCAGTGGGTTCTCCGCCTGCCAACGTTCCTCTCACCAACTCTGGGGTCCCTAGAAGTCGCTCTTCGTGTCCATCTATTAATCTAAAAGCATTTTTGGAAACATGTCCGTGTGTGTGTCTGTGAACAGCATAACTCAAAAACGAACAGTCGGATAAACACCAAACTTGGTATTTAGGTTCAGTATCTTCCAAGGATGCGACACGAAGGTTTTCAAGAAAATACCCCCACCCCAGACTACCCTTTACATGGAACATTTTTCGAAAATTTTAATTTTCTCAAAAATGGCTCTAACGATTTTGATGAAAATATCATATGTTTAAGATAATGTCATGAGAAATGAAATGTATATCTCGAATTTTCTGGGAATGTCTCCAAAAGTATTGTTCATTGTGAACGACTTTTGCATAACTGGTAAACCATAAGAGATAGACAAAATTTTACTACACAAAAAATGTAGATCGCGTTAAAATACACAACTTATGTCATATACATTTCTTTTGTTGAGTGAACCGTTTTCGAGATATTGCTTATTATTTCCTTAAATTTTCCAATACTTATACTTTTTCTCAAATTCGTTATTCATTTTTTTTATGTCCTGGACATGCAAAGAGAATGGAATGCGCCACGTAGCAACCAGCGTTAAAATATCTGACTATCGCTTAAAAGCTACCATATTCCCCCTTGCATCTACAAGAAAATTAGCAATAAGATTAACATCTCGATATCTCGATTAACATGAAGCATATGGATAATAAGCGTTTTTAAAAATAGTTTGTACAAGAGTAGAGAAAGTCATGTGAGTGTAACACATCAGATTTTTTCCCTACGTATAGTAAGTAGGGAAAGTATTGCATTCCACGCAAAAATTCGATATCTAGATTTCACACGAAATGGATGTTTTGAGGTGCCCTGAATCCAAATAAAGTATTTTTCGAAACGTGTCCGTGTGTGTGTCTTGTCAGTCTGTGAACAGCATAACTCAAAAATGAAAAGTCGGATAAATACCATACTTGGCACTTGAGTTTACTATCTTCCAAGGATGCGACACGAAGATTTTCAAGAAAATCCCCCCACCCTAGACTACCCTTCACATGGAACATTTTTCGAAAGTTTTGATTTTCTCAAAAAAGTGTAACGATTTTGATTAAAATATCATATATTTAAGCTTCATGGCAAATCAAATGTGTATAATGAATTTTCTTTGGCATACCTGGTAAAACGTAAGAGACAGACAAAAATTTAGATCTCATTAAAATACACAATTTGTCATATACTTTTTTTTGTAGGGTGAACCATTTCCGAGATATTCCTTATTATTTGTTTGAATTTTACAATAATTATACGTTTTCTCAAATGGTAATTCGTTATTCGTTTATGTCCTAGACATTCAGAGAGAATGGAATGCGCCACATAGCAACCAGCTCTTAAAGGATTTGACTATCGCTTAAAGCCTAGCAATTCCCCTTGCATCTACAAGAAAATTAGCAATAAGATTAACATCTCGATTAACATGAAGCATATGGATAATAAGCGTTTGTAAAAATAGTTTGTACAAGAGTAAGGAAAGTCATGTGAGTGCAACACATCAGATATTTGTTTTTTGTTTTTTTTTGTTTTGTTAACAGAGCTAGTAAAATACATATGTTCATTATTTGACCGTTAAAATTTGTATTGTTAGGGCTTGTCCAGGAGTATAAATTTTAGGGACCAAAACTTGGAGTATGCTGTGTTACGTCGTGCTATTGCTTTGTCCATCGTGTTCTTAAAGGAAATATTTTAACCTAAGTGTGCAGATTTTTTTACGTATTCCAGAGGTTCGTTGCTGTCAATGTGATGTCCACCTCATTGCTGTTTGTCATCAACTTGGTCTTCGTATGGTACATTTATGGGCCAACTCGGATTCCTTACCTCTATAACATGCGCCTACAGCTCGTCTGCTGTTGTGGCTCTGTCGTCAGCAAATCTCAGGTGGGATGGTTATCAAATGTCTGCAGTTAGGGTGAAACAGATAGAGCAAGGTTGTTCTGGAGTAACGCGCGAGGATCGCAAGGTCTTGGGACCTTGCGTTTTTCGCGGTTTTCTCTTGTCGGTAGGCGGATACTAGGGTGGTTTCTCCTCTTATCATTTCCGTTTCATGTTTCAGGCGTAAGACTGTGCTGGGCAGATGGTGCGCTGCTTGCTCAAAGAAAACAGTGCTCCACGTGGACACTGTAACCACCTGTGGTTCATTCACTTCATCTCTTTCTCTCGGGGGGGGGGTGGTAGCCGCAAAATTTCTCTAGGTCTCAGTGCGCGAGATGCCCCCCACTGCTTTTATAATCTACACTCTATGGAGTGAAACAGGCCATGAAAACAATAATTTATTGAAATACTAATACAAAATACCTATGTATTGGACTGCGTACTGAAATTGGCTCTGGCTCATGTTCAGATGGGTAGCGCATCTTATGTTACAACCTATATTATACATTACTACTTCAGCTCTTATCACTGGTATCTGCTGAGGTATTCTATTGGTGGAGCCAAAGAAAGTGAAAACAACTCCCTCAAATATATGTTTACCAATTTCGTGCAGTGACTACGAACGTATTAGACAATTAAAACAAAATTGACTGTACTTTCTTTTAGACCATAATAGTTATTCCGGTCTTACACCAACGGACATTTCCCACAAATAACTCGAAAGGAAAAAGAAAAAAACAGCATTGTTTTTCTCATAGCCACAAATCCATTTATTCTTTTGGTAAATTTCCGATTGAGCTTACTACGACATCGATGAAAATTCTAATAATTCACTTACTTTGTTCATGTTTGTAACTTTCACATACAACTGGATATTCACTTAGAGAAAACATTCTAATAAAGTTACACTGCTTTAGTTATCTGACTTCGCGGTGAGCTACGTCTTTGGACCGAGCGGGATGCCTCAAGCCCGCATTGCGACCGCCCCACTTTGGCCCATGGGTTTTTTGTGGTTTCCCAGGGTCGCCAGGCGAATGCCAGTGTGGTTCATCTTCTACCACGACTCTCCTTCAGCTCATTTTCTGTACCCATCATTTTCCTTGTCATGTGTTTCAGGGTTGTAGGACCCGGCGGCGGGGTTCGGCGGGTTGCGGCTGGACGGTGGCCTGCGCTCTGTAAAGGTTTCTTCTTAAGACGCATCCTCAGCGTCGAGCTCCGCTCCAGGGGTCGCTGGAGATTGGTGGCTTGTGGGCAGGCGCCATCGGATGCGTTATGTCTGGAAACGCTAGGGACCCCGTCGTTATGCGGATCTGCTTGCACTTCGGGTCTCTCCCCTCATGTTTCCCTTACGTTGGAAGCATAAAGCGCTGGTTCCGGGGCCCCTCCGTGATAAATAGATTTACTTTTACCTTTTACAACGTCTTTGAACTGAACTACTACCACCTGAAGGTAAACAAAAAAAATCTGATGTGTTACACTCACATGACTTTCTCTACTCTTGTACAAACTATTTTTAAAAACGCTTATTCTCCATATGCTTCATGTTAATCGAGATATCGAGATGTTAATCTTATTGCTAATTTTCTTGTAGATGCAAGGGGGAATATGGTAGCTTTTAAGCGATAGTCAAATATTTTAACGCTGGTTGCTATGTGGCGCATTCCATTCTCTTTGCATGTCCAGGACATAAAAAAAAATCTGATGTGTTACACTCACATGACTTTCTCTACTCTTGTACAATCTAATTTTACAAACGCTTATTCTCCATATGGTTCATGTTAATCGAGATATCGAGATGTCAATCTTATTGGTAATTTTCTTGTAGATGCAAGGGAAATATGGTAGCTTTTAAGCGATAGTCAAATATTTTAACGCTGGTTGCTATGTGGCGCATTCCATTCTCTTTGCATGTCCAGGACATAAAAAAAATGAATAACGAATGTGAGAAAAAGTATAAGTATTGTAAAATTTAAGGAAATAACAAGCAATATCTCGAAAACGGTTCACTCAACAAAAGAAATGTATATGACATAAGTTGTGTATTTTAACGCGATCTACATTTTTTGTGTAGTAAAATTTTGTCTATCTCTTATGGTTTACCAGTTATGCAAAAGTCGTTCACAATGAAGAATACTTTTGGAGACATTCCCAGAAAATTCGAGATATACATTTCATTTCTCATGACATTATTTTAAACATATGATATTTTCATCAAAATCGTTAGAGCCATTTTTGAGAAAATTAAAATTTTCGAAAAATCTTCCATGTAAAGGGTAGTCTGGGGTGGGGGGATTTTCTTGAAAACCTTCGTGTCGCATCTCTGGAAGATACTGAACCTAAATACCAAGTTTGGTGCTTATCCGACTGTTCGTTTTTGAGTTATGCTGTTCACAGACACACAGACACACACACAGACACACACACACACAGACACACACACACACACAGACACACACACGGACATGTTTCCAAACATGCTTTTTTTGGATTCAGGAGGTCTCAAAACATGTATTTCCGGTGAAATCTCGGTATCGAATTTTTGGGTGGAATGCAATACTTCCCCTAGTTACTATACGTAGTAGAGAAAGTAATACTGGGGTACTGTTTTGAAAACAGGTGCTCAACACGTGGTGAATACGTTAGTTTTTTTATTCTGTGGTGGATAAGATACCATGTATTCAATCAATACCAGTAAACCTGTTGCTGTGAAATATACAAATATTGAAATAAATTAGTTTCAAAACCTAATGACACAATTATATTCAAACCATATATTTGTACTTAAAGAGAGATTTAGTGTAATATTTATGCATTCGATTTAAGCAATAATTTTCCTTTCCATATGCATTAGCATTATCTTACAGCAAGGTGGTAAAGCTGCATTAAAGGAAGGTTCAGCACGGAATATGTATTCCATCATTGTCGCTAGAGTCTGTGCTTTACTCCGCTCTAGCGGCAGGAACGTAAGCTTGAGTGAACACTATTCTGGCTCCTCCTCTCCCATAAGAACCGCATAAAACGTCCACTCCAGCCTTATGCACATTGCGTATGAGCGTAGACGGTGCCAATGTGGAATTGGCTCCAAGCTTCAGAAAACTACTGACAGAGCGCGCGCCGCATAACGCGCCTCGGAAACAATTCTTTGCGCAATTCTTTCTTTCATTTTGACACAAGTAGTACCACGGCAGAGCGGCGATAAGCCCAGAAGCCGCCCCTGGTTACAATTTATGCATTTAATAAATTATTACTGTTCCTTTCCTCTTTTAATCGTCCATTTCTGTTTACGTTTTAACTTTTTTACTTTCTCTACTACGTATAGTCAGTAGGGGAAGTAGGTATTGTATTCCACCCAAAAATTCGATATCGAGATTTCACCAAAAATACATGTTTTCAGACCCCCTGAATCCAAAAAAAGCATTTTTGGAAACATGTCCGTTTGTGTGTGTGTGTGTGTGTTTGTGTGTGTGTGTCTGTGAACAGCATAACTCAGAAACGAACAGTCGGATAAACACCAAACTGGGTATTTAGGTTCAGTATCTTCCATAGATGCGACACGAAGGTTTTTAAGAAAATCCCCCCACCCCAGACTACCCTTTACATGGAACATTTTTCGAAAATTTTAATTTTCTCAAAAATGGCTCTAACGATTTTGATTAAAATATCGTATGTTTAAGATATTGTTATGACAAATAAAATGTGTATCTTGAATTTCCTGGGAATGTCTCCAAAAGTATTCTTTATTGTGAACGACTTTTGCATAACTGGTAAACCATAAGAGATAGACAAAATTTTACTACACAACTAATGTAGATCGCATTAAAATACACAATTTATGTCATATACATTTTTTTTGTTGAGTGAACCATTTTCGAGATATTACTTGTTATTCCCTTAAATTTTTCAATACTTATTTTCTAAATGGCAATCCGTTATTCATTTTTTGTCTTAGATATGCACAGAGTATTAATTTGTGGCAAACAGAATGGTGCTGCACATAGCAACCAGCTATGAAGAGATATGTATGTGCTTATATTGCCCTTACAAATACAAAACAAGGGGAACATATTAGGCCTTAAGCGATGGTTAAATATTTTAGAACCTGTCGCTATGTGTAAAATGTATATCTCTTTGCACGTCAAAAGATCGTTTCTGCAAATGTTTATCTCGATTAATATGAAATAGATGGAGAATAAGCGTTTGTAAAAATAGTTTGTACAAGAGTAGAGAAAGTCATGTGAGTGTAACACATCAGATTTTTTTTATGTCCTGGACATGCAAAGAGAATGGAATGCGCCACATAGCAACCAGCGCTTAAAAGATTTGACTATCGCTTATAACCTACCATATTCCCCTTGCACCTACAAGAAAACTAGCAATATGATTAACATCTCGACTAACATGAAGCACATGGAGAATAAGCGTTTGTAAAAATAGTTTGTACAAGAGTAGAGAAAGTCATGTGAGTGTAACATAAGATTTTTCTAAATATTGGCCTATGTTTATACGTTTAGGCCCTGAACATAGCCAATTATAGATCCAATATTTACACTATGAGATAAAAAGTATCCGGACACCCCACAAACATACGTTGTTCATCTTAGGTGCATTTTGCTGCCTGATACTCATTATCCGCGACCTTAGTAGTCATTAGACATCGTGAAACAGCAGAATGGGACGCTCCGTGGAACTCGCGCTCAGGTGATTGTGTCAGATGTCTGTACGTGAGATTTCCACACTCCTAAACATCCCTAGGTCCACTGTTTCTGATGTGATAGTGAAGTGGAAACGCGAAGGGACATGTACAGCATAAAAGCGTACAGTCCGAACACGTCTGTTGGCTGACAGAGACCGCCGACATTTGAAGACGGTCGTAAAGAGTAATAGGCAGACATCTATCCAGACCATCACACAGGAATTCCAAACTGCATCAGGATCCACTCCAAGTACTATGGCAGTCAGGCGTGAGGTAGGAAACCTTGGATTCCATGGTCGAACGCCTGCTCATAAGCCACACATCACGCAGGAAAATGCCAAACGACGCCTCGCTTGGTGTAAGGAGCGTCAACATTACACGATTGAACAGCGGCAAAACATTGTGTGCAGTGACGAATCACGGTACACAATGTGGCGATCCGATGGCAGGGTGTGGGTATGGCGAATGCCCAGTGAACGTCATCTGCCAGCGAGTATAGTGCCAACAGTGAAATTAGGAGGTGGTGGTGTTATAGCGTGGTCGTGTTTTTCCTGAAGGGGGCTTGCACCCCTTGTTATTTTGCGTGGCACGATCACAGTGCAGACCCACATTGATATTTTAAGCACCTTCTTGCTTCCCACTGTTGAAGAGCAATTCGGGGATTGCGATTGCATCTTTCAACACGATCGAGGACCTGTTCATACTGCACGGGCTGTGGCGGAGTGGTTACACGCAATAACATCCCTGTAATGGACTGGCCTGCTCAGAGTCCTGACTTGATCCTTTGGGATGTTTTGGAACGCCGAGTTCGTGCCAGGCCTCACCGACCTACATCGATACCTCTCTTCAGTTCCCTACTCCGTGAAGAATGGGCTCCACGAACTTGTACGTCATTTTCAGCCAGGTGTCCGGATACTTTTGATCACTTAGTGTATATGCTATACTGTTGGCAATTAATGTCACAGAGCGTGCAGTATCAGCAATTACTGTGCTCGAGCGGGAGTATTATGCTGGGTTGTCTGTAGCAACGAATCCTAGTCCTTAACGAGTTTGTTTCCTGCAAACTGGGTAATCCTGAACATAGCTCCTCTGCGTGGGAACACATGAGTGTTCAAGGTGATCATAACATTAGCAGTTTGTTTTGCTAACGCGATAAAGAGGTACTGCCGAGCTCTTACCTTTATCATGCTGAGGCGGTAAAACAAACACATTGCGTTTCTAGTCCTTTTCATTCTTTGAAGGTACATAAATTTCACAATTACCCCCACCAAATTCTGTGTTACATTCACATGACTTTCTCTACCCTCTCACATTTATTAGTGTTTTACAAATAATACTTAACGAAAGGTTAGTTTCCTATCTACTTCATTTTAATCGAGATACACCTTATGCAATCGCGAGAAACAGCTGAAAATCGACAGGATTTAAAAAATGTGACAAAGTATTAAACAAATCTATCAATTAATAACGGATATATCGGAAACGGCTGTATCTATACAAAAGCTATTTTAAATTAATTGTGTGTTTTGTAGACCACATTTTTTGTGATTATAGATTATACAAAATTCCTTCACATGCTATTTCCAGAAAATTGATTATACACATTTTATATGTGACGTAAATATCTTTAATATTTTAATCAAAATCGTTAGAGCCATTTGTTTAGAGGATTAAAAATTTAGAAAAATGTTCCATTTAAGGGTGGCGGGGGGATTTTCTTGAAAATCATCACGCCGCATCTTTGGAGGGTATTAAACTTTAATAAAAAGTTCGGTATTTATCCCACTTTTCGTTTTTGAATTATGCTGTTTCCAGATACACATGAGTGTCTTTTTCTAGAAATGTTTTTTTTTATTCAAGGTTCCTCAAAATATGTACAGGGTTATTCAAAAAGAAGGAACAGACTTTAAATATTTATTTCTAATGAACGACACATACGATACATCACTGAATAAAGGAAAGTTCAAAATTGTAATTTACGTGTTCAAAATGATCACCATTTGTTATGTTAGGACATCCAGTGCTTTTCCGTTTGTATTCGCAACCATCTTCTATGAATTTATTGTATTAATTGTAAATTTTTATAACTAGGCGGCTCGTTGTTGAACTTACAACGAAATGCACGCTTCAATGAAACAATGGATTCACTCTTTGCATAATGCAGCACACAAAACGACTTTTCCTGTGACGTTGCCATTTTCTCGTAAACACACCGAAGTAGTTTTAGTTACTTTGTTTACTGCTATGTATGAAAAGCCGATTTGAGAAGATGGTTTGTTGCTGCTATGTTTGGAAAGTCAGTTTGAAGATGATGTATTATTTGTTGTATTATAGTTCAACTGTTGGAAGCCGAATTTAAAATTCGTTGCAACCGCACGTATAGTAAACAGTAGCCTTCGCCCAAATGTATTTTCAGGTGGCGTTTACTCAAGTTTAAAAAAATATTAACTTTGTAATTAAACTGTTTCTTTAAATATTTATGTTTGCCTCGGCTGCGTCAGTATTATTTTAGACCTGAATATCTTGGCAGGGCGTGATGCGACAAGAATGTAGCTTACGCAGATTTTAAGTTTTAATTCAATCCTTTTTATAAATCCTTGACACAAATTAAATACCACTTCACTGATATAGAGAGCTGTGATATTATTTTATTTAATACTTGCGCTTTTTAACAAGTATACTATTTTTCGTTTCACATGAACACGTATTAAATCTCTCGAGGACGCACAAGCATCCGGTTACAATCACTGTCTGCAGGCAACTGACTAGATTTCAACCGTCTAAACTTGTAAACTTCTGTATTTCATGTCTCTAATTGGCTATTTTTACTCCAATAGAATACCTGCATTTAAGTAAAGCTTTTTCTGGTTGTTGATTGGCTATTTTTTTATAAACATTTTTATAAATGCTTCCAAGAATCACAAATAACATTTAAACTCCCAAACTCATTATTGTCTCAAGGTTACCTCATTGTTAGCATCGTTTAACTTATTATTCTCGCAGCTCCTACATTATTAAATTACGTAATATATTCACATAACATAATTACACATGGATACAATAATATAAGCATATGCAATGATTGTTACATACATTTTACAAATTGTTACATATACATATTGCTTCAAGGCGGGCTGTTATTGAATTTACATATTATATAATTTGACTGAAATTATTTAAGTGTTAAAAATAATGCCTCAAAACACAGCGCCGATGTAGGCACTGGATGAAATTAATAGGTGGGGGCTTAAAACTTTGAACTTTCCTCTATTCAGTGATGTGTTGTTGGGTTGCTATCTATTGTCCTTCATTAGAAATCAATATTTAAAATCTGTTACTTCTTTATTGAATAACCCTGTATTTCCGGTGGAATCTCAGTATCAAATTTTTGGGTGGAATGCAGTATCTACTCTCCCTAACAAGTATGTGGTAGAAAAAGTGAAAAACAAACATACTGATTGTTCAATTAGATATTTAATTACAACTTAAAATTGGATTGTTGTTGACCTAGAATATCATATAATCTAGATAAAAGCGATCAACACTTCTAGAACGCAATAAATCTTTCGCACATCCTTGGTTGTGTAAACACTAATTGAAAATCTAGCAGTCTTGTTTTAATAAAAACTAGAGTACATTACAGTTTACTTTTTTCTTTTTCCTTCCTCTCATTTGTTTGTGTGTTTATTTATTTAAGTGGCCGCACACATGTGGCCGTCATGCGCCAGCCTAACTGACCTTCGTGAGTTATAGCCCAGATTTATTTATCCCTCCCCTCTTGTTCGCCGTAATCTTCCCAACTGAAGAAAAGGAAGATGATTTTTTTCACCACAGTCTGTTAATTAAGTTCACCACATTGAGAGCATCTCCATCCTCCCTCGTAGGTGAGTTTCAGCATGCTTTTTGCAAAAATATGCAAATGAAAATCAAATTTGTGATTAACTTGGTTTTACGCATCTGAAATGAATGTTCTGTACAGATGTTGTATCCCCTATTATTGTTTTCTAAAAGTAGATTTTCAAAATGTTCATTTTGGGCTATGGTCGTTGTAATTAACTCGGGGAACTATACGAGGGAACCAGGACTACTTCAAATTGTTTTGTTTTCTGTTTCAATTGCTTTATTCGTTCACTGTTTTGTTTACCAGTGACATCTCGTGCCCTATGTAATTCGCTAATTATCGTTTTGTTTCCTTATTCCAGCATTTCCAGTGTAAGTTTTGAGAAACCTCCAGAATTGCATCGAGTCAAATTGCACTAAAAAGAGATACAGTTGCCAAGCACTAAAGCTTCTGTGAATATGTGTCAAAGCTGCCATCTGCGCGTCACACAAGCAGAGGTACAGTTGCCTAGCACTGAGGCCTCTGTGGATATGTGTCGAAGCTGCCATTTGCGTGTCACAGAAACAGAGGTACAGTTGCCTAGCACTGAGGCCTCTGTGGATATGTGTCGAAGCTGCCATTTGCGTGTCACAGAAACAGAGGTACAGTTGCCAAGCACTGAGGCCTCTGTAGATATGTGTCAAAGCTACCATTTGCGAGTCACAGAAGCAGAAGTAGAGTTGCCTAGCACTAAGGCCCCTGTGGATACCTGTCGAAGCTGCCATCTGCGTGTCACAAAAGCAGAGGTACAGTTGCCTAGCACTAAGGTCCCTGTGGATACCTGTCGAAGCTGCCATCTGCGCGTCACAGAAACAGAGGTACAGATGTCTAGCACTAAAGCCCCTGTGGACACCTGTCGAAGGTGCCATCTGCGCGTCACAGAAGCAGAGGTAGAGTTGCCAAGCACTAAGGCCCCTTTGGACACCTGTCGAAGCTCCATCTGCGTGTCACAGAAGCAGAGGTACAGTTGCCTAGCACTAAGGCCCCTTTGGACACCTGTCGAAGCTGCCATCTGCGTGTTACAGAAGCAGAGGTACAGTTGCCTAGCACTAAGGCCCCTGTGTATACGTGTCGAAGCTGCCATCTGAGCGTCTCAGAAGCAGAGGTACAGTTGCCTAGCACTAAGGCCTCTGTGGACACGTGACGAAGCAAGATGATATGGTGTAGTATAGGGATGAGATCTATAAGGCTAAGTGTTCGCCACACATCGATTCACGAGGTTCCTATCTCTAATAGATCCGTCGTAAAATAAATAGAAAGAAAAAATTTCTGATGTGTTTCATTCACATAACTTTCTCTACCCTCTATCGTTTATTAGTGGTTATGCAAATAATTCTCACGAAAATTTATTTTTCTATCTATTTCAGTTTAATCGAAATAAGCATTTGTAGGAACAGTTATATTACACAAAGGTACAAGGGCAGCGACAATCAGATGTTTAAGAACTGGACGCTACATAATGACCTTAAAATTCCATACGCTTTTTATGACATCGCGAGAAACAATTGAAAATCAACAGTACTTGAAAAGAATGGCTAAGTATTGAACAATTCGAATCATTAATAACGGATGTCTCGGAAACAGTTGATGCTTGAAAAAAGTTATTTGAAATGAATAGCGTGTTTTAAAGAGATCTAAATTTCTTGTGTACTTTTCGTCCATCGCTTAACGTTTGCCAGTTATACAAGATTATAGAAAATTTTTTCCGAATGAAGTGAATTTCACAGGTTATTCTCAGAAAATTCAAGATATACAATTTATTTGTCATGTAAATACATTTAATATGTGGTATTTTAATCAAAACCGTTAGACATTTTTAGAAAGTAAAAAAATATTCGAAAAATGTTCCATTTAAGTGGTAGTTTGGAGTCGGGAAATTTACTTGAAAATCTTCGTGTTGCATCTTTGAAATGTATTAAACCTAAATACCACGTTTTTCTAAAAATGCTTCTTTGGATTCAAGGTGGCTCAAATTGTGTATTTCCGGTTTGAAGGAATGCAATATCTTCCCTATCTACTATGTACGTGATAGGAAAAATAAAAGCAATGAGAATGTATTATAGCATCATATTTCTTAGGGTGTAAAATTGGCACTAAATCAAATCCTAATGGTAGAGGAACTCGCACATTTTTTTCTTTTTTTATTCTGAAAATGTACGCTCTGAAGTTATCTCTTGAAGATAAGGTACAAACTGAAATGCAATAAAAGAAGGTCTAGGCAAAGTTTCAGTTCTTTTGAAACGCTGTAATTTTTATAAGATAAGAAACAAATTAAAAAGTGATCGCTGGCAAATCTCTCTTAATGTTAACATTAAATATGACTTGAACTGCAATTTGATTCAGGTCATTGGAGTAGTCAGCGATAAATTAAGCTGTGTTTTATGGAATAGTTTTTTCAGAAGCAAAACGGTATTATCTCATGTCGGTATAAGTTATTGCTCTCGAGTTGATTCCAGACAGATACTTGCGACGTCATAGCAATGAACTCTTTCCTGTATTAAACGAATTGCAGACTTAATAATGATTAGGGCCCGAATTTTAATGACCTAAAACAGCGAAATATGCAAGCATTTATGACCTAAAACTCATATAAATATGACTTTATATAAGTTTATTTAAAACATTCTTGTTCATTTTTTATATACCATGTAATACAAAATTCACTTCAGAACAAATTGTGAGTATAGTACTTATTTTTTGCAGTATTTGAAACTAAGACTTATTTTTGAAATGTCTGAAAACATCACGAAGCACAGTGAAAACAATAACATCAACACCGGATTGGATATTTAATACCACGACCCAAAGCTCCATCTTAAGCCTAAAACAATAGTAAAAATGAAAAATAGGTGGTAATAGCGAATGCAGTGCCATCTATCCAAAGGCAATGAAAGCAGGTAGACTGGACGGCACCCTAATGCCATCTGCATGGCACGAAACAGAAGATACAGTTGCTATGCACTAAGGTCTCTGTAGACACATGACGAAGTAAGATGGTATGGTTATAGGGATGAGACCTAGAAGGACAACTGTCTGTCGTTCTATCCACAGACAATGAAGGCAGTCTCTGTGGACACGTGACAAAGCAAGATGGCATGGTTACAGGGATGAGACCTCGAAGGCTAACTGTCCGCCTTTCTATATCAAAGCGGCAGTTAGACTGGACGGGACCTTAACGCTATCTGCAGGCGCGAATTAGAAGATCCAGTTGCTGTGCAATAGGATCTATGTGGACACGATGAAGCAAGATGGCATGGTTACAGGGATGAGACCCAAAAGGCTAACTGTCCGTCTTTCTATCTGTAGACAAAGCAGTCTCTGTGGATACGTGACGAAGCAAGATGGTATGGTTACAGAGATGAGACCTAGAAGGCTAACTGTCCGCCTTTCTATCCATAGACAATGAAAGCAGTCTCTGTGGACACGTGGCGAACCAAGATATGGTTACAGGGATGAGATCTGGAAGGCTAACTGTCCGCCTTTCTATATGAAAGCGGCAGTTAGACTGGACGGCACCCTAATGCCATCTGCACGGCGCGAAGCAGGAGATCCAGTTGCTATGCACTAAGGTCTCTGTGGACACGACGAAGCGGGTGGTTACAGGGATGAGTCCTAGAAGGCTAACTGTCCGCCACACCTCGATGTAAGAGTTATCCACTAACAGAGCCGTCGTGATATGACCTTGTAGTTAAAGAGACGTAAAGTAAATAGAGTAATAATAAATAACACATTTCCAAACAATAAAAGCATGCTTATACTACTGCACACCACTTGTTTAAAGTATTACAAATTAGCTAACACGTCCTGTCAATCTTCAGTTTCTGCAGAGTTGCACTGAATCACAAGGTACATTTTCAGGTTTTCCATTTTCAAATATCTACGGTTGTCGCTGAGGATAGTTCTTACCTGGAAAACCTCAGGATGTTGTTAGAAGCCGACGAGGTTGCTACAGTCCAGCTTTGGTTTATAGTCTTAAAATGTTATGGAATTCCCAGAAGACTGTCACTAATTTTGCGCATTGTAGAATATCCAGGATCCCGCTGGAGAACACTTTGCAATTTGTTAGTCACCCTGCGCAACATTCTCATGCGAGCAACATTTTCATGTGTTTATTCTTGTATCCTTAAACATTCGACAAATAGATGCATTTTTGGCAAACGTTGACCGAAATATGACCTATTATTAAAAAAAATGTAAATATGACGTTATATGCACAACAAAACCCCTAAAAACAAATTCACCCTAAAGTTCAGGAAAAAAATACGACTAGTCATTAAAATATGGGCCCTAGTAATGATTGTATGAAATCATCAAAGCCCTTTTTACTTTCCCTACTACGTACAGTAAGTAGGGGAAGTATTGTATTCCACCCAAAAATTCGATACCAAGATTTCACCGGAAATACATGTTTTGAGACCCCCTGAATCCAAAAAAAGCTTTTTTGGAAACATGTCCGTGTGTGTGTCTGTCTGTGTGTTTTTGAACAGCATAACTCAGAAACAAACAGTCGGATAAACACCAAACTGGTATTTAGGTTCAGTATCTTCCAGAGATGCGACACGAAGGTTTTCAAGAAAATCCCCCCCACCCCAGATTACCCTTTACATGGAACATTTTTCGAAAATTTTAATTTTCTCAAAAATGGCTCTTAGCGATTTTGATTAAAATATCATATTTTTAAGATATTTTCATGACAAATAAAATGTATATCTTGAATTTTCTGGGAATGTCTCCAAAAGTATTCTTCATTGTGAAGGACTTTTGTATAACTGGTAAACCATAAGAGATAGACAAAATTTTACTACACAAAAAATGTAGATCGCGTTAAAATACACAATTTATGTCATATACATTTCTTTTGTTGAGTGAACCATTTTCGAGATATTGCTTGTTATTCCCTTAAATATTTCAATACTTTCTCAAATGGGAATTCGTTATTCACTTTTTACTTTCTCTACTACGTATAGTAAGTAGGGGAAGTATTGTATTCCACCCAAAAATTCGATACCAAGATTTCACCGGAAATACATGTTTTGAGACCCCCTGAATCCAATAAAAGCTTTTTTGGAAACATGTCCGTGTGTGTCTGTCTGTCTGTGTGTTTTTGAACAGCATAACTCAGAAACAAACAGTCGGATAAACACCAAACTGGTATTTAGGTTCAGTATCTTCCAGAGATGCGACACGAAGGTTTTCAAGAAAATCCCCCCACCCCAGAATACCCTTTACATGGAACATTTTTCGAAAATTTTGGTTTTCTCAAAAATGGCTCTAACGATTTTGATTAAAATATCATATGTTTAAGATATTTTTATGACAAATAAAATGTATATCTTGAATTTTCTGGGAATGTCTCCAAAAGTATTCTTCATTCTGAACGACTTTTGTATAACTGGTAAACCATAAGAGATAGACAAAATTTTACTACACAAAAAATGTAGATCGCGTTAAAATACACAATTTATGTCATATACATTTCTTTTGTTGAGTGAACCATTTTCGAGATATTGCTTGTTATTCCCTTAAATATTTCAATACTTTCTCAAATGGGAATTCGTTATTCACATTTTTGTCTTGGATATGCAAAGAGTATTAATCTGTGGCAAAGAGAATGGTGCTGCACATAGCAACTAGCTATTAAGAGATATGCCTGTGCTGATATTGCCGTTGCAAATACAAAACAAGGGGAACATAGTACGCCTTAAGCGATAGTCAAATATTTTTAGAACTGGTCGCTATGTGTAAAATGTAATTCTCTTTGCATGTCAAAGGATCGTTTCCGCAAATGTTTATCTCGATTAATATGAAAAGATGGAGAGTAAGAGTTTGTAAAAATAGTTTGTACAAGAATAGAGAAATTCAAGGGAGTGTAACACATCAGATTTTTATATTATGCGGCGTTAGATCTTGTACTGCTTCTCTTATATTTTGAATTCCAAGACCACCAAATCTCACTATTTTTATAGCTTGTACTAACCGTCAATAGTGAACAGGAAATGTATATCGACACGCTTCCTAAATTCCTAATCTAATCGAAGCAGAGATTATAGGAATGAAAAATGAATGTGGAAGATAAAATCTGATGTGTTACATTCACATGAATTTGTGTACTTGAATCACTTATTCTTAGGAAAGTTTATTTTTCTATCTACTTCCTTTTAATTCATATAAATATAGCTGTATTACACATTTTTACTTTCTCTGCCACGTATAGTAAGTAGGGGAAGTATTGCATTCCACTAAAAAATTCGATACCGAGATTTCACCGGAAATACATATTTTGAGGCCCCTGAATCCAAAAAATCACGTTTAGAAAAAGGTCCGTGTGTGTCTGTCTATTTTTTGTGGACAGCATAACTCAAAAACGAAAAGTTGGATAAATACCAAACCTGATATTTAGGTTCAGTATTTTTGAAAGTTGCGACACGAAGATTTTCAGCAATTTCCCCCCACCCCAGACTATCCTTTACGTGGAACATTTTTCGAAAATTTTGATTTTCTCAAAAATGGCTGTAACGATTTTGATAAAAATGTATTATATATGACATTTTCATGACAAATAAAATGTATATTTTGAATATTCTGGGGAAGTCCCCAAAACTCCTCTTCTTTCTGAATGGTTTTTGCTAACTGGTAAACCGTAAGAGATAGACAAAAGTTTTCTACACAAGAAATCTATAGTTCGTTAAAAAATACAATTTATGGGATACAGGTTTTTATGTCCTGGACAGGCAAAGCGAATGGAATGCTCTACATAGCAACCAGCTCTTAAAACATTTGACTATAGCTTAAAGCCTACCATATTCCCCTTGCACCTGCAAGAAAATTAGCAATAAGATAGTTTCTGCAAATGTTTATCTCGATTAACATGAAGTAGATGGAGAATAAGCGTTTGTAAAAATAGTTTGTACAAGAGTAGAGTTAGTGATACGAGTGCAACACCCGACTTTTTATAATTACAAAGGAAACAGCGATAGTCAAATGTTTAAAAACTGGACGCTATATGCTGGCCTTAAACTAGGATACTCTTTCCATGATATCGCAAGAAACAGCTGAAAAGCGACGAGACTAAATGAATAGGTGTTGAATAATTCGAACCATTAATAACAGATATCTCGGAAATGGCTGATGCTACAGAAAAACGTATTTGAAGTAGATTGTGTGTTTTAAAAAGATCTATATTTTTTGTGGAGTACGTTTTGGTCTATCGCTTAGAGTTAACCAGTTACGCAAGATTTTATAAATTTCGTTCGGAATGAAGAGGGTTACACAAGCTGTTCGGGGAAATTCAAGATATACATTTTATTTGTCATGTAAATACCTGAAATATACGGCGTTTTAATCAAAATCATTGGCCATTTTTTAGAAAATCCAAGAATTCGAAAAATGTTCCATGTAAAGGTTAGTTTAGGGTGGGGGATTTCTTTTTAAACCTTTGTGTTCCTTTCTTGGAAGGTACTGAACTTAAATTTCAAGTTTGGTATTTATCAGATTTTTTTATTCAGTTGCCTCGAAACATGTATTTTCGGTGAAGTCCGATATCGTAACTTTGGGTGGAATGTAAAACCAAGGACTACACATGTATTATTGAAAGAAGGCAAAATGTAATTTTTGATTCTTAAAGCTGGATGCACACTCGTAAATAAACACTTATGTGGCATTAGCATACTGTTTAGAAATCCATTAGTGCATTTGCACTTCATTAAAATAACACGTTTCATCTTAGCTTGGTTTAGAGTAAGGAAGCGGTAGCAGGCAGGTGGCAGCGCACATGCGCGGCTCGTGGCCACAGTGTTGTTTATTCCCAAAAAGAAAAACAAAAAACAGAAAGAGGACATGGCCGAGGATGATATCGAAACCTTCTTCACCAGACGGCTTTGCTTTCTTAATTGCCTTTCCTTCCCTCCCCAGCCCGCCCACTCTCTTTTTAATGTGATGAATGATGACGTCAGAGCAATGGCGGCGGCGCGCGGTGCTGTACAGTGCAACCCAAAAGAAAAATGTTGGGTTAGAAGCTGCCGAGGAGCTTGGAATAATGGCGGTTGATAACACACGAGCGCCTTTCACCCAATGTACTGTCTCATTAATGTTGATTCAGCAACAGAATCGAACGTAATTCATAGTTTTTAAAGAATGGTACTCAAAAACTAATAACGGATATTTTTTACTTTCTTTACCACGTATCTAGTACGACAAGAAGATATTGCATTTTGAGGACCCTGAATCAAAAAACAATTTTAGAAAAATATACGTGTGTGTGTCTGTGAACACCATGTCGAAAAAATCACTCACATTGCTTTCTCTACTCTTGTAGAAACTATTTTTACAAACACTTATTCTCCATATGCTTCATGTTAATCGATATATCCAGATGTTAATCTTATTGCTAATTTTCTTGTAGATGCAAGGGGAATATCGTAGGTTTTAAGCGATAGTCAAATATTTTAACGCTGGTTGCTATGTGGCGCATTCCATTCTCTTTGCTTTACCAGGAAAAAAAATGAATAACGAATTCCCATTTGACAAAAGTATAAGAATTGGAAAATTCAAGCAAATAACAAGGAATATCTCGGAAATGGTTCACTCCATTTAAAAAAATGTATATGGCATAAATTGTGTTTTAATAAGCTCAACATTTTTTGTGTAGAAAATTTTGACTATCTTTTACGGTTTACCACTTATGAAACAGCCATTCAGAAAGAAAAGGGCTTTTGGAGACATTCCCAGAAAATTCAAGATATACATTTTAATTAACATGAAAATATCTTAAGTACGATATTTTAACCAAAACCGCGAGAGCCATTTTTGGGAAAATAAAACTTTCAAAAAAGTTTCCATGTAAAAGGTAGTCTGGGTTGGGAGGATTTTCTTGAAAATCCTCTTGTCGCATTTTTTAAAGCTACTGAACTTAAATATCAATTTTGGTATTTACCCCACTTTTCGCTTTTGAGTTATGCTTTTCAGACAGACACACGCGCGCGCGGCCCTTTTTCTAAAAACTGCTCTCTTGGATTCAGGGGGCCTCAAAGCATATACTTCCGATGAGTTTTCGACATCGAAACCCTACCTACTATACGTATTAGAGAAAAAATCTGATGTGTTACACTCACATGACTTTCTCTACTCTTGTACAAACTATTTTTACAAACGCTCCATATGCTTCATGTTAATCGAGATGTTAATCTTATTGCTAATTTTCTTGTAGATGCAAGGGGAATTGCTAGACTTTAAGCGATAGTCAAATATTTTAAAAGTTGTTTGCTATTTGGAGTATTCTATTCTCTTTGCATTACCAGGACAAAAAAAATGAATAACGAATTCCCATTTGAGAAAACAGTATAAGTATTAGAAAATTTAAGGGAATAACAAGCAATATCTCGAAAATGGTTCACTCAACAACAAAAATGTGTATGTCATAAATTGTGTATTTTAACGCGATCTACATTTTTTGTGTAGTAAAATTTTGTCTATCTCTATTGGTTTACGAATTATGCAAAAGTCGTTCACAATGAAGAATACTTTTGGCGACATTCACAGAAAATTCGAGATATACATTTCATTTGTCATGAAAGTATCTTAAATATATGATATTTTAATCAAAATCGTTATAGCCATTTTTGAGAAAATTAAATTTTTCCAAAAATGTTCCATGTAAAGGGTAATCTGGGGTGGGGGGATTTACTTGAAAACCTTCGTGTCGCATCTCTGGAAGATACTGAACCTAAATACTAAGTTTGGTATTTATCCGACTGTTCGTTCTTGAGTTATGCTGTTCAGACACACACCTTATTCTAAAAATGCTTTCTTGTATTTAGGGCCTCAAAACATATATTTCCGGTAAATTCTCGACATCGAATTTTTGGGTGGAATACAATACTTTACCTACTTACTATACGTAGTAGAGAAATAAAAATGCGATGTGTTGTATTCACATCACTTCTGTATGCAGTCTTCTACAGACTGTTGTTACAAAAGCTTATTATTGTAAATCCTTCTGTTTAATTGAGCTAACTCTTCGTTACATGTTTTGTTTTTAGGTAAAGTATATCTAGAGTAGCCTAAAGTAATAGGTTTTTAGAAACCGGATCGTCTCAACGTGTTGGCTTTGAAATTTCATGCTATTTGCATGAACACGAGAAAAAAGAAAGATTTTTCTCTTGGGAAATGTATAAGTATTTTAAAATTCAAAATAATAATAAAGAAATATAGCTAACGACATAAAAGACTTTTATTTGACATGAATTGTTTGCTTTATCAATATCTACATTTCTCTTGTAGTAAGATTTTGTTTTTCTTGTGGTCAAAATATACATCTTGTCATCCATATATCTTAAGCACACGGTATTTTAATCAAATCGTTACTCATTTTCAGAATATCAGAAACAATGAAATATTTTCCAAATAAATGATATTTTGACGTAGGAAATTTTCTTGTGGCATCTTTGTAAGACACTGAAATTAAATACGAAGTTTGGTATTTAACCGGCTTTTCGTTTCTGAGTTATCCTGTTCATAGACAAACATATAAATAGAGCTTTTTGAAAATATACTTTTTTTCCCTACCACGTACAAAATTCAATACGGACATTTCATCGGAAAGATATATTTTGAATCCAAACAAACAAAAACGCGTTTTTAGAAGAAGGTCCGTTGGATCAATACCAAATTTGGTGTTTAATTTCAGTGTCTTTCAAAGATGCGAAACGAAGATTTTAAAGAAAGTCCTCCACACCAAACTGCCTTTAGATAGAGCAATTTGATTTTCGAAAAATGCCTGTAACGATTTTAATTAAAATATCATATATTAAAGATATTTACGTGACAAATAAAATGTATATCTTGATTTTTATGGGAATAGCCTGTGAAGTCCTCTTCATTCTGAAGGAATTTTGTGTAATCTTGTATAACTGGTAAACGTGAAGCGATAGACGGAATCGTACTATACCAAAAATGTAGATCTCTTTAAAACGCAATTTATTTCAAATAAGCTATTTTTGTGGCATAAGGCCATTTCTAAGATATCCGTTATTAATGGTTCGAATTGCTCATTACTTGGTCTTTATCTTTAAGTCCTGTCAATATTCAGTTGTTTCTCACGATTGCATGGAAACAGTATGGAATTTTAAAGCCAGCACATAACGTCCAGTTTGACTATCGCTGCTCTCTTTGTATCTATAACGAAATGTGTAATGTAGCTATTTCTGCAACGGTTTATTTGAATTAAAGCGTAGTAGATAGAAAAATAAGCTTAGTAACAATAGTTTGTATACCCAATGATAAACACTAGAGGGTAGGGAAAGCCATGTGAATGTATCACATCAGAAATTTGTTTTTGTTGAGCAACACTACCTCTGTTTAGTTATAGGAGAGGTACACCTCGCTCACTGCGACTTACATAGATCTATTGTGGTTAACACCTCGCCAGGAGGAAGGGATGAAGTGAAAGAACCACAGGAAGCTACAGGCTACAGAGACACGAGGAAGTTTATAAAAACTTCTGGCTCGAAGATCCGTCCCACTATTGGAGCCGCCTAGAGAGGGTGGTGAACGACCGTTCGACCAAGCAGCCCGCTAGTGCCCATGGGAAGTACCTTTTCCTTTGAGCAACTATCCGCGCCGTCTGTCCGGCACTGCCATAGCCACGAAACCGAGAAGGAAACAGAATGAAAGGGAAATGAAGGAAAGGAAATCGTGGTAAATGAGAAACCACCCCAACATTTGCCTACCTAAAACTATAAAATACCCAAGGGGGTATTCGCCGGGAATCGAACCCAGGACGTCTCGATAGCGAGCCTCGTTCGGTCTTCCTCTGCCTGCTCTGGGTATGTAGTAGAGAAACTAAAAATGGTGTTTTTTGCCAATAGTTTATATAATGGGTTAAGAAACTATTTCACTGTTGGACATCATATGTTTGCTACAGCACCAAGAAGTACCTGCTGATTGGGTATTTGCTGCGTGTACAGGCAGTAACAGGAGCAGTCTTGCTCAAGTTTAGTTGTGCACTTGTGGAGGGCTCTTGAAGCTGTTCCTCAAGTGGAACATGTACTACATGTTCACAGGCAGCTCATGACGCAATTTGTGCTCTTGAGAGACCGGGACCACCCTGGAGTTACCGTGTTTTCAGTCACAAGGCGCCATTTACTTGAACCGTCCAGATAACTTATTATTACTCCTCTTTTATTTTCTCTACTATGTATTGTAAGTAGGGGAAGTATATATCATTCCACTCAAAAATTCCATACCGAAATTACACAGAAATGCGTGTTTTGAGGCCGCCTGAATCCAAAAAAACATTTTTGGAAACATATACGTATGTGTATCTGTAAACAACATAACTCAAAAACGAAAAGTTGAATCAACACAAAACTTGGTATTTATGTTCAGCACCCTCTAAAGTTCCGACACGAAGGTTTTAAAGAAAATCCCCCACCTCAACTACACTTTAAATGCAACATTTTTCGAAAATTGTGGTTTTCTAAACAATGGCTCTAACAACTTTGATTAAAATACTATATATTAAGGAAATTTACATGATAAATAAAATGTATATCTTGAATTTTCTGGGAATAGCCTTTGAAGACCTTTTCATTCGGAAGGAATTTTGTATAATCTTATATAAGCGCTAAAAGTTAAGCGATAGACGAAATCTTACTATACAAAAAATGTTTCTCTCTTTAAAAACACACGATATACTTACAATAAGTTTTTACTTTCTCTACTACGTATAGTAAGTAGGGGAAGTATTGTATTCCACCCAAAAATTCGATATTGAGATTTCACCGGAAATATATGTTTTGAGACCCCTTGAATCTAAAAAAAGCATTTTTGGAAACATGTCCATGTGTGTGTCTGTGAACAGCATTACTCAGAAACAAACAGTGGGATAAACACCAAACTTGGTATTTAGGTTCAGTATCATCCAGAGATGCGACACTAAGGTTTTCAAGAAAAGGTTTTCAGATTAACCTTTACATGGAACATTGTTTCGAAAATTTTAATTTTCTCAAAAATGGCTTTAACGATTTTGATTAAAATATCACATGTTTAAGATATTTTTATGACAAATGAAATGTATATCTCGAATTTTCTGGGAATGTCTCCGAAAGTATTCTTCATTGTGAAGACTTTTGCATAACTGGTAAACCATAAGAGATAAACAAAATGTTACTACACAAAAAATGTAGATCACGTTAAAAACACAATTTATGTCATATACATTTTTTGTTGTTGAGTGAACCATTTTCGAGATATTGCTTGTTATTCCCTTAAATTTTCTAATACTTTTTCTCAAATGGAAGTTCGTTATTAATTTTTTTTGTCCTGGTAATGCAAAGAGAATGGAATACTCCACATAGCAACCAGCTCTTAAAATATTTGACTATCGCTTAAAGCCTACCAATTCCCCTTGCATCTACAACAAAATTAGCAATACGATTAACACCTCGATTAACAAGAAGCATATGGAGAATAAGCGTTTGTAAAAATAGTTTGTACAAGAGTAGAGAAAGTCATGTGAGTGTAACACATCAGATTTTTTGTGGTAAAATCCTTTCTGAGTTATCCCTTATTAAATTGTCATTACT
Source organism: Deroplatys truncata (assembly GCA_030765065.1). Taxonomy (NCBI): domain Eukaryota; kingdom Metazoa; phylum Arthropoda; class Insecta; order Mantodea; family Mantidae; genus Deroplatys; species Deroplatys truncata. The sequence goes on along the minus strand of CM060989.1, from coordinate 62,717,059 downwards.
TTGTCATTCTCTTAAAGTTTTGTCAACATTCAATTCTTTCTCGCGGTTGCATGGAAACAGTATGGAATTTTAAGGCAGCGTATAGCGTCCAGTTCTTAAACATTTGAATGTCTCTGTGCGGTAGCGAAATGTTTAATTGCAAAGGTTTATGTGGATAAAAAGGTAGCAGATAAACAAATAAGCTTTATTAAGAAGTTTGTATACCCGCTAATAAATGATAGAGGGTAGAGAATGTTATGTGAATGTATCACATCAGAATTTTTCTTCTTTACTTTCCTGGAGCTAAAGCAAAGAATGGGCTGCAAACTACTTTTAAATGAAATTCTTCTCCGTTAACTTAAGGCATCTTTCAGCAAGCAATGCAGCTTAAGAATCACTTGGTATTTGAAATCCAGTATATACACTTAATGCTTAAGAGTATGAATAGTGAAATTTGGCCAAGATGTTTAAAAAATTATTTTTATGTCCAAATATACTTTTAACCGTAGCTTAATCTGCATACTATGAATTTTTCTCAGAGCGCTTTAAAGCTTCAACACGTGACAGTTTAAGCCTCTCCAGCCCAATTTATTTTCGGTTGCTACCGATTTTTGAAACTTCGATGGTATATGATGGATACTGGTGCCCTAGTGCTTAATTTAATCTTGGATTTGTAGGACATATCTCGCGTCCGGTTAGGAACACTGTCTGCAAGCAACGCGTCCTGTTATGAGCGCTGTCTACAAGCAACCGACTTGGTTTCTTCCGCCTAATTTTGTAAATTTCTGTATTTTAAGTCTCTGATTGGCTATTCCTAATCCAATAGAATACTTTTATTTAACTTAGGCTTTTTTCTGGTGTTGATTGGCTGTTTTATAAGCTGTCTCAAAATTTACATTATTGACTAGTAGCATTATTAAACTTTCTTACTCATTATTGCCTCAAAGTTACCTCATTGTTAGCAACTTTTAACCTATTATTCTCACAGCTCCTACATTATTAAATTACGTAATACATTCACATAACATAATTACATATGTATACAATAATATAAACATATTCAATGACTGTAATGTACGCTTTTTATATATTGTTACATAAACATATTGCTTTAAGGCGGGCTGTTATTGAATTATATATATTATATAATTAGACTGAAATTATTTAAGTGCTAAGTCCGTGCTTCTTGTTTTTTCATTTAGAGTATAACCTGCTACTGACCTAAAAATGTCGTTTCTGCTGCTTGTATTCTTCGCTTATCTGTTTACTTTCTCTAATACGTATAGTAAGTAGGGAAAGCACTACGATATTAGACCCAAAAGGTCGATGTCGAGATTTCACCAGAAATATGTTTTGAAGCCCCCTGAATTAAAAAAAAAGTATTTTTAGAAAAAGGTCCAAGCATGTGTGTATCGGTGAACCGCACAACTCAAAAACGAAAGGTCGGATAAATACCAAACTTGGTATTTAAGTACAGTGTCACGATGATTTTCAAGAAAATCCCCCACCCTACTACCCTTTACATGGAACATTTTTCAAAAACTTTGATTTTTTAAAAAAGCACTAACAATTTTGTTTGAAATAACACATATTAAATTATTTACATGACAAATAAAATTTAAATCTTGAAATTTCTGGGAATAGGCTTTGAAGTTTCATTCCGAAGGAATTTTGCGTAATCTTGCGTATCTCGTAAAATTAAGCGACAGATGAAAACGTACTACATAAAAAATGTAGACTTAACTTTTTTGTGGTATAAACTATTTCTGAGATATCCGTTATTAATGGTTCGAGTTGTTAATTTCTTGATCATTGTTTAAAGTCCTTTCAACATTCAGTTTTTTCTCGCGATTGCATGGAAACAGTATGGAATTTTAAGGCCAGCATATAGCGTCCAGTTCTTAAACATTTGACTATCACTTTTCTCTTTGTATCTATAACGAAATGTGTAATGTAGCTATTTTTGAAAAGGTTTATTTGAATTAAAATTCAGTAGATACAAAAATAAGCTTTAGCAAGAATAGTTACTACACACCAATAGACGATAGAGGGCAGAGAAAGTCACGTGAATGTATGACATCAGATATTTTTTGTTGTTAATGTACAGGCCTCAGTACCAAATTATAACAATGCAGGAACCGCCGAAACCTTATAGAACTTCAGTTGAGTATCTTTAGTTTTAATTTTTTATGTTCGTATAATCGTTCCGCAATATTTTCATACTTACTACTAAGGGTAAGCGGTAAGGAAAGTAAAATATATATATATCTGATGTATTACACTCACATGACTTTCTCTACTCTTGTACAAACTATTTTTTACAAACTCCTATTCTCCAACTATTTCATATTAATCGACATAAAGATTTGTAGAAACTATCTTTTGACATGCAAAGAGAATTACATTTTACACATAGCGACCAGTTCTAAAAATATTTGACTTACGCTTAAGGCGTACTATGTTCCCCTTGTTTTGTATTTGCAAGAGCAATATAGAAATACAGTAGACTTTAAGCACAGGCATATCTCTTAATAGCTGGTTGCTATGTGTAGCACCATTCCCTTTGTCACAGATTAATACTCTTTGTATATCCAAGACAAAAAAATGAATAAAGTATTCCCATTTGAGAAAAATTATAAGTATTGGAAAATTTAAGGGAATAACAAGCATTATCTCGAAAATGGTTCACTCAACAAAAAAAATGTATATGACATAAATTGTGTATTTTAACGCGATCTACATTTTTTGTGTAGTAGAATTTTGTCTATCTCTTATGGTTTACCAGTTATGCAAAAGTCCTTCACAATGCAGAATACTTTTGGAGACATTCCCAAAAAATTCAAGATATATATTTTATTTGTCATGAAAATATCCTAAACATATGATATTTTAATCAAAATCGTTAGAGCCATTTTTGAGAAAATTAAAATTTTCGAAAAAGGTTCCGTGCAAAGGGTAATCTGGAGTGGAGGATTTTCTTGAAAACCTTCGTGTCGCATCTATGGAAGATACTGAAACTAAATACCAAGTTTGGTGTTTATCCGACTGTTCGTTTCTGAGTTATGCTGTTCACAGACACACACACGGACATGTTTCCAAAAATGCTTTTTTTTTGGATTCAGGGAGTCTCAAAACATATATTTCCGGTGAAATCTCGGTATCGATTTTTTGGGTGGAATACAATACTTCCCCTATTTACTATACGTAGTAAAGAAAGTAAAAAGCAGGAAAACGTTGGTTACAGATTTATTGTTGGATTGCTAGAGTAAGCTATTCATAACCTCATCAGTCCAGGAAATGGGAATGTAGTAAAGCACAGATTAAGAAGTATTGCAGACTACACATTTGCTGTACTCACTCTTTGCGTTATATAATATAATCTCTATGCACAGAATTCTCACTTTAACTTTTATTTTATTACCACTGTAAAGGCTATTAACGATATCAGCTAAATGCAGTGTTACGCCTCTTTTTAATTTCTCTACCAAGAATCTAGTGGCTAGATAAGGTATTGCATTCCTCTGAAAAAAATCGATACCAAAATTCCACCGGAAATACATGTTTTGAGGCCCCCTGTATAACAAATAACGATTTTTAGAAAAAGATCTGGTGTATATGTATGTCTGTGAACAGCATAAACTTTAAAAAGTCGTTTAAATGTCAAACTTGGTATCTTCCAAGGATGCGACACGAGGTTTTCAGAAAATTCCCAAACCCAAATGTTTACATGCAAAATTATTCGTTATTTTTTATTTTCTCATAAATAATTAAAGATTTTGATTAAAATGCAATATGTTTAAGACAGATATTTGCATGACAAATCAAATGCATATCTTGAATTTTCTGGGATTAACTTCTGAATGAATTTTGCAAACCGTAAAAAAAGATAAACGGATTACCCTCCTCTTTGTTGGATTTACAAGCCAATGTCTTGGGTTAGTAGCCTGTGAGGAGCAAGCAAACTCTGGATCATAGCATATCAAGACTGGGTGATCAGCCCAATGTCTGGTATGACGAAGAAGGAAATCACTTATAGTAATGAAAGGGATAGTAGAAAAATACGTGAATCAAATTATCCAACCCAACATTCGTCTAACGACCGGGGAAAACCACGAGAAAACCTGCGGTCATATTGAACTAGGAACCTCCCAAATGCAGACCAGGACGTTACCGTGTGAGCGACCCCGTCGCTGGTTAGGCAAAGTCTTATTACAGAAAAAAGTAGATCTCGTTAAAACACACAATTTATGGTCTTTTTGAGTTAAAAATTTCCGAGATATTCCTCGTTATTGGTTTGAATTTTCAAATGCTTCTCAAATGGGAAGTTACTATTCGTTTTTTCTCGTGATCATGCGAGGAGCATGGAGGCAATAACATACCGAGACGCTGTTTAAAAACCTGACTCGCTTTAGTTAATGCATCATACAACGAAATGTGTAACTGTGAATGTTAGGTTAATCTGGGTTAACAAGAAGTGGCTAGAATACTAATCTTTTGTAAAAAGCAATAAATGAAATTCAAGAGTTTTGTGAAAAATGGGGAATTAAGGCAAATATAAATAAATCCAAAGTAATAGTGTTTAAAGAAAATAAACTGAGGAAGGAAGGACAATGTTTTCTAGGTGGTCATGAACTGGAGGTGGTCAAAGAATATGACTATTTAGGAGTAAGGTTGAGTAATAGTGCGGAATGGGGAGAATATGGCGGGAAGATGTTAGCTAAAGGGAAGGCAGCTATGACAGATGTCGACAAAATGGCTAGAGAGAATGTACAAGGCATTGGTACAATCAAACATGCTCTATGCGTTGGAAATATGGGAGTAAGAAAATTGACCACATGTATACACATGCAAAAAACTAATTGAGTATAAACCAAGAGTAGCACCAGGCGAGGGTGCATAAGTAAAACCAATAAGAACTAGGAGGAAAGGTATAATGGTAGAAAGAATTTTAAAATTTTGGTTTAGATGTATAACAATGGAGGAAGGTGAAAACTTAAAGATATGCATAACTCAGCAAAAGGTTCTAAGCTGGTGGAAACAAAAAAAAAAATCTGATGTGTTAAACTCACATGACTTTCTCTACTCTTGTAAATCTATTTTTACAAACGCTTATTCTCCATATGCTTCATGTTAATCGAGATATCGAGATGTCAATCTTATTGCTAATTTTCTTGTAGATGCAAGGGGAATATGGTAGCTTTTAAGCGATAGTCAAATATTTTAACGCTCGTTGCTATGTGGCGCATTCCATTCTCTTTGCATGTTCAGGACATAAAAAAAGGAATAACGAATTTGAGAAAAAGTATAAGTATTGGAAAATTTAAGGAAATAACAAGCAATATCTCGCAAACGGTTCACTCAACAAAAGAAATGTATATGACATAAGTTGTGTATTTTAACGAGATCTACATTTTTTGTGTAGTAAAATTTTGTCTATCTCTTATGGTTTACCAGTTATGCAAAAGTCGTTCACAATGAAGAATACTTTTGGAGACATTCCCAGAAAATTCGAGATATACATTTCATTTCTCATGACATTATCTTAAACATATGATATTTTAATCAAAATCGTTAGAGCCATTTTTGAGAAAATTAAAATTTTCGAAAAATGTTCCATGTAAAGGGTAGTCTGGGGTGGGGGGATTTTCTTGAAAACCTTCGTGTAGCATCTCTGGAAGATACTGAACCTAAATACCAAGTTTGGTGTTTATCCGACTGTTCGTTTTTGAGTTATGCTGTTCACAGACACAGACACACACACAGACACACACACACACACACACACGGACATGTTTCCAAAAATGCTATTTTTGGATTCAGGAGGTCTCAAAACATGTATTTCCGGTGAAATCTCGGTATCGAATTTTTGGGTGGAATGCAATACTTCCCCTACTTACTATACGTAGTAGAGAAAGTAAAAATGGAGTTAATTGGAATGGGGGTGGGTATTTGGGAGCTAGAGGAAAGAAATACAAACGGTTTTTGGAAAGTAGTAAGAAACAGAGATGTAGAACGACAAGAAATATGGGGAAGTCTTGAACATAAAAGTCATTAAGCTTTAAAAAATTGATAAAGAAGGGGTGGGGAAGAGAAAGGTATGTTGACTGCTTTAATAGACAAGAAAGGGAAGGTTTAGCATGGATGAGAATGGGATCAATGTATTAAAGAGGGATGAGAGGCAGCGGAAGAGGGATATGCGAGTTGTGTGGAGGAAAAGAAAGTACAGAACACTATATGACAGAATGTAAGGAAATAAGGAGCTGGAGGCAAAAGAAATGGGTAAATATGGATAGAAAAATAGTAACTATAAAGATGTTGACAGGGAAAGAAGAAAAGAAAATCTAGGGCATGGGAGAATTTTTAAGGTAAAGGAAAAATGGTCTAGAAAAGTAAGAGAGGCAAAGAAAGAAGGCCGTTCAGTGAGCTATAAGCCTGGGAGCCAAGCACCAGACAAATTGCTCATAAGATGTAGCCGTACGATATATATATCGTACGGCTACATCTATATATAATATATATATGGGCTATATATATATAGCCCATTGTATAAAAATTGTAAAATAACCTATACAATAAATTTAAATTGTACTTAGCTTTTGTAAGAATAGTTTGTGAATGAGTAGAGAAAGTCATTTGAATATAAAACATCAGTGCTTTTTACTTTCTCTACTACGTATAGTAAGTAGGGGAAGCATTGTATTCCATCCAAAAATTCGATACCGAGATTTCACCGGAAATATATGTTATGCCCCTACATCCAAAAAAAAAGCATTTTTGGAAACATGTCCGTGTGAGTGTCCGTGATTCTGTGTGTGTGTTTGTGAACAGTATAACACAGAAACGAACAGTCGGATAAACACCAAACTTGGTATTTAGGTCTAGTATCTTCCAGAGATGCGACACGAAGGTTTTCAAGAAAATCCCCTCACCCCAGATTAACCTTTACATGGAAAATTTTTCGAAAAGTTTACTACACCAAAATGTAGATCGCGTTAAAATACACAATTTATGTTATATACCTTTTTTTGTCGGGTGAACCATTTTCGAGATATTGCTTGTTATTCCCTTAAATTTTTCAATACTTATTTTCTCAAATGGGAATTCGTTATTCATTTTTTTGTCTTTGAAATGCAAAGAGTATTAATCTGTGGCAAAGAGAATGGTGCTGCACATAGCAACCAGCTATTAAGAGTAATGTCTATGCTTAAAGGCTACTGTATTTCTATATTGCCGTTGTAAATATATATTCCCCTTACATCTACAAGAGAATTAGCAATAAGACAGAGTCTGCAAACGTTTATCTCGATTAACATGAAGTAGATGGAGAATAAGCGTTTGTAAAAATAGTTTGTACAAGAGTAGAGAAAGTCCTGTGAGTGTAACACATCAGATTTTTAATCTTCCAGAGCTGAGACCTATTTAAACAATTAGATGCTTTAATCAATGAATAGGATGTACAGTTTCACGTGATAGAGCAAAGCTGAGAGACAATAGTGGGGAATAATAGTTACGTACCTTTATGGTGGAACGGTTTTACTTTTTAGAATGGATGGCAGAGATTGTAAAAGCTTATAAAATCACGCTGTCACGGTGCCCATCTGTTAAGCTTGGGAAACACGACCTCTTCACCCTTTAACTGATGTTTCTCCATTCTCCCTTCAGTCGTGAAAAGACACTCGCATCACAGGGACATTAGAATCACAACGAAAGCATTGTGTTTCATTAATACGTAACTCCATTTAACTGAATTATATGAGGCAAGCCCACACCTACCTGTTTGTGTTCTCTACCTGAGGTAAAGGAAGTAAGTGAATTCTGCACTAAAATTCTCCAAGAAATACTCCCGCTGAGTCCCATCAATAAAAAAATCTAATGTGTTACATTCACATGACTTTGTCTACCCATTCTTCAACAAAATTTTATTACAAAAGTATAATCTATCTGCTTTGTTAATAGGGATAAGAATTTGCAGAAATGGTTTCATTTCGTCTTTTCCTAGTAGGTACATGGAAATTAGGGGTATTTATTAGGCTTAACCACAGTCAAATAATTTAAAGCTGATCGCTATGTGATGATTGAGATGCTATGCTTTTTGTATGACCACGAAAAGAAAGAATGGAGATTTTCCTCTTGAAAAAAATATAGTACAGCGTTATTAAAAAAGAAGAAAGAAATTTTAAATATTCATTTTTAATGAACGACAATAGATAGCGACAAATCATTAAAAGAGGAAAGTTGAAAGTTTTAAGCCCCACTTATTAGTTCCATTCATTGCCTACAGCGGCGCTGTTTATTTACGAGAAAATGGCGACGCCACAGGAAAAGTTGTTTTGTGTGCTGCAGTATGCAAAGAGTGCATCCATTGTTTCATTGCAGCATGCACTTCGTTGTAAGTTCAACAACGAGTCGCCTCGACATAAAAAATTTACAATTGATACAATAAATTCGTAGAAGGTGGTTGCGTATACAAACAGAAAAGCACTCGTCGTCCTCGCATAACAAATGGTGCTCATTTTGAGCATATAAAATAAAATTTTGACTGTTCTCTATTCAGTGATGTGTCGTATTATGTGTCGCCATCTATTGTCGTTAATTAGAAATAGATATTTAAAGTCTGTTCCTTCTTTTTGAATAACCCTGTATTTTAAACCGAGCCGGATGGCTCAGGTGGTTTCATCTGTGGCCCGCATTCGGGAGGTCCATGGGCTTTTCTGGTTTCTCTGGGTCGCCAGGCGAATGCTGGGGTGGTTCATATTCTAACACCCTCTCCTCCCTTCCATTTCCTGTACCCATCATCTTCCTTGTCATTTTTTCAGGGTTGTAGGACCAGTCGACGTGTTCGGCAGGTTGCGGCTGGGGCGGTGGCTTGCGTTCTGTAAAAGTTTCTCCTCAGCGTGGGGCTCCACTCCGGGGGCCCTGGAAGTTGATGGCGTGTGGGCACGGACCGTGCGACGTAGCATACGTTCTGTCTGGAAACATTAGGGACCCCATCCATGCTTGCGTCCGTCAGCATCCGGATTGCTCGCCCATCCGGTCTCTTCTCTTATCCTTATCTCGTAGAGGTCACGTTGGAAGCACAAGGAGCCCACTGGCCTGCGTGTGGTGCTTTTCCCCGGTTTTGCGGGCTCCTCCTTTAGCTTTATAAGTATTTGAAAATTCAAACTAACAAGGAAATATGGTTAACGCCACAAACAATTTTTATTTGGCATAAATTGAGATCTACATTTTTACTATCTCTACTACGTATAGTAAGTAGGGGAAGTATTGTATTCCACCCAAAAATTCGGTACCGAGATTTCACCGGAAATATATGTTTTGAATCCCCCTGAATCCAAGAAAAGTATTTTTGGAAACATGTCTGTGTGTGACTGTGAACAGCATAATTCAGAAACGAACATTCGGATAAACACCAAACTTGGTATTTAGGTTCAGTATCTTCCAGAGATGCGACACGAAGGATTTCAAGAAAATCTCCCCACCCCAGACTACCCTTTACATGGAACATTTTTCGAAAATTTTAATTTTCTCAAAAATGGCTATTTAGATTTTGATTAAAATATCATATGTTTAAGATATATTTATGACAAATGAAATGTATATCTCGAATTTTCTGGGAATGTCTCCAAAAGTATTCTTCATTGTGAACGACTTTTGCATAACTGGTAAACCATAAGAGAGAGACAAAATTTTACTACGCAAAAAAGTAGATTTTGTTAAAATACACAATTTATGACATATGCATTATTTTTGTTGAGTGAACCATTTTCGAGATATTGCTTGTTATTCCCATAAATTTTCCAATACTTATACTTTATCTCAAATTCGTTATTCATTTTTTTATGTCCTGGACATGCAAAGAGAATGGAATGCGCAACATAGCAACCAGCGCTTAATAGATTTGACTATCGCTTGAAACCTACCATATTCCCCTTGTAGCTACAAGAAAGTTAGCAATAAGATTAACATCTCGATTAACATGAAGCAAATGGAGAATAAGCGTTTGTAAAAATAGTTTGTACAAGAGTAGAGAAAGTCATGTGAGTGTAACACATCAGATTTTTTATGTAGTAAGATTTTCTCTATCTCTTAAGGTTTACAAGCTATACAAAATTCGTTCTGGAAGTAGACTACTCAGGGTATTCCATAAAATTAAAGATATGCATTTTATTTGTCATGTAAAGTATCATAAGTTTATGGTGTTTTAATCAAAATCGTTATAGCCATCTTTGAGAAAATAAAACATTTGAAAACTCTTCTATGTATAGGGTACTTTAAAGGGGAATTTTTGTGTCCCTTCTTTAGAAGATAGTTAACTTAAATAACAACTTTGGTATTTATTCGCCACTACGTTTTTTTTTAGTTAAGGTTCTACACACGTACTTATACATACATACCTTTTTCTAAAAATCCTATCCTTAAATTCAAGGCGTCTCAAAGTATATACGAAGGCAGTCCCAGAAGTAGGCGAGCTAACACATATATAGCGGTTGTTGTTTCAAACAAATTACTGTGATAGAAAGCACCAACCTTATAAAGCTTAAGTTTAAAGTTTGACGATGCTACGTTGTTTAGTAATTGTTTAGCATACATTAATAGTGAACTCTCTCAGCGAATTAGTAAACATGGATAAAACTGGCCATCGTTATATGATACAATTCTTTCATTTGAAAGGTCTTAGTCCAAATAATATTAAAGCTGAGCTAGATTCTACTCTGGGGGAGTCTACTCTTCGTTTACCAAAGTACTCGTAAAGTATTGGGTGGCAGAGTTTAAACGAGGCCGTACGAGCTGCCAAGACGAACATCGCAGTGGTCAATCAAATGAGGTGACCAGCCAGAAATTGTGAAGAAAATCCACAAAATGATATTGGATGAGCGTTGACTGAAAGTGCGCGAGCCAGCAGACATCGTAGACATTTCAAAAACTGCTGTACATCGCACACTGACTGAAGATGTAGACATCAGAAAGCTGGGCACAAGATGGGTGCCGCGTTTACTCACAATGGAACAAAAGCAACGTCGTGAGGATGTTTCGCTGCAATAAAGCCACGTTTTTGCGTCGATTCATAACCATGGATGAAACATGAGTCCATCACTCCACACTTGAGACGAAGGAACAGTCAAAACAGTGGATTGAAAATGGAGAATTGGCTCCAAAGAAGGCGAAGGCAGTTCCATCTGCAGGTAAGGTCATGCCGTCAGTTTTTTGGGATGCACGTGGGGTAATTTTCATTGATTATCTTCAAAACGGAAAAAGCATCAATGGCGAGTATTATGGAAACTTTTTGCAGCGTTTGAATGATTAAATCAAGCAAAAACGGCCGCATTTAGTGAAAAATAAAGTTCTGTTTCATCAAGGCAATGCACCAGTGCACACATCCATTATCGCCATGGCCAAAATCAATGAGTTACAGATCGAATTTCTTCCTCATGCACCCTATTAGCCAGACCTAGCTCCCTCTGATTATTTTCTGTTTCCAAAGTTGAAGAGATGGCTTGGTGGTAAAAGATTTGCCAACAATAAAGAGGTGGAGTTTGCAGTTGATGGCTATTTTGCAGAACTCGACGGTTCTCACTATAAACAACGTATCGAAGCTATTGAACATCGCTGGGAAAAGTGCATCAAGCTGAAAGGAGACTACGTAGAGAAATTAAGATGTTTTTTCCCAAAATTTTTGTGGTTTCTATGCTAGGTCAGGTACTTCTGGGACAGCCCTCGTATTTCCGGTGAAATCACGAATGGAGTTTTATGATTTTAATGCAATACTTTCTCTACCTAATAGGTATATGGTAGAGAAAGTAAAAATGTTAGTTACAGTTTTATTGTTGGATTTTTTATTTTTCCATTTATTCCCTGCTTTTATCTTCAGTGGTCATATAATTGACCTTTTTACCATTAGAACATTATGCCTTTTGTCAATGTTGTTAACTCGTATACAGTTGTCATTAGATTTCTGTTTTTTTTTGGCGTTATGCTTTAAATTACACACATACATACTTCAGGACTCTGGGGAAGATGGGGAATGAACTTAGCTGGAGAAAAATTGCTAGAGGAAGGGATTTGTAACCTCATCAGTCCAGGAAATGGGAATGTAACAAAGATCTTGGAGTTAGGATGGAGTTCACTCATTTTTAATAACAATTAGAAGCATTATATTAAACGGCTTTAATGATATTTAAATAATACATCAGAAAACGATTTGGTTGGTCCCTCATTGGAATGATTAACAATACTATATAAGACAGATCTTCATTAAAACAAGGTAGGATATTCTCAAACATTCAGAGAATAGTCTTATAAAAATTAAATATATACGTATATGTATCAAATGTTTATAAATATACTTACATAAGCAGTTATGTAACAATTGTTGCATCTCTCTAATTCGTTTATGTATTACAGTATAGTACGATCTGACCTAATTCAACAGACATCATAATACATGTTTCCACAATTAAGGTTTATGGAATCATTTATACAGTACCTACATTTTGGGGCTTCTCTGACTTTTAAGACAGTGATATCACATTGGCGACCTCTTAATAACCTCACATTATTTCAGAATATCAGAAAACGTCACTTTGTCTTTACCCTGGCCACTTAAGGCACTATCTTGAGTGAAATTTGTGGTATTTCTATACTGAATCCAGCCCAAGAATTGGTGTAAACAAACGCACGTGCGTTTTCCGCAGTATACCTTTCATGCAAACAAAAATAGTCATTACACTAGGGGCCAGTTTCACCAACAGGTGCCAAATTTTAACACAATGTTAAACTGATTTAACACGAAGTTAACATAAAGCGTTAAAGCGTTTAACAAATGTTAGAAGTTGGAAAATGGCTGCCGCAAACCAAGCTGTTAATGTGAGTTTGCTACATTTGGCATTTTTAATGTCATTTCTAATTGAAGAGCATTCGTACGTCATGATAAATTTGAAACCCTGCAAATGGAGGGATTTTTAAAGCGATATAGACTGTCCAAGGGGTCATGAGCATGGTTTTATAGAAATACGAGAGGATAGAATACTACTAACAGCAGCCCTCTTTGTCCTATGCTACAAGTGTTAATTAGGTACTTAGATTTTATGCTACTAACATTTTTCATTTGCTTGGTGGGTAATAATGTTGGTATTTAAAAAGCTACCGTAACCGGAAGGTTTCCAAATCAATTGCTTCAAAAAGCAAACAGCATTTTTTCCGTATGTGCTTGATTTATCAGCGATAACACATTTTCGTCAACTTTAGTTTCAATGCAGCGTCCACCACCAGTTTTAAACCGTCTTAAACGTTCTTCGCACGTTTCTGGTGCAGCAGTTTACGTTAGTATAAAATTGCCGTCGCGGATTTTGTCCCAGGCTGCAATCTTATCCTTTAATGTAAGACCGTCGGCATTTTCTCACTTGATAATACGTGTATACGTATTACCCAGATGTTAATTAACGCGTTTCAAACGGCTGAAACATGTATTTCAGCTGACGTCACGCTTCTAACCTCAAACAAAACTTCACATGGCAATTGCCTTGAATGTAAATACTTGTCTGCTACTGACACATAGAGCGCAGCGATACGTAGACAAAAGTGCATCGGAGCACGTTCAGAAGCAGTGTAGTCCGGCCACCGCCTTTTTGAAAGCTAGCGTTCGGAGTTGTTTTTGACGTTAACGAAATATTAGCTAACAATTTGCTAATGAAACGCAAAAGTTTTAACTTTAGGTTAAACTATGAACACATTGTTAACAAACAAGATGTTCGACGATTTTTAACATCGGTTGGTGAAAGCGACCCTAGATGTACTCCCGCGTTGTTTACTGGAGCGAAACAATCGTGCAAATGCAAGGGCTGGGAAGAAACTTCAACCACGCTGATGGAACCATTCCGCAGTGAAATCCCTGTTAACTCAAATCTTCCAAGCTATAAAATAACAATTTTGCAGAATGACAATACTCGTGGTTTATATAGGAGATGTTTAGTGTTATATATTCGCTCAGATAATATTCTTACAACTATACTTGAGTTTGTATGAAACATTGCGTATGTCTTGGAGCATTCTTCTTGCCATCGCTCTTTTTCACAGGGATGTTAACGGATATAACTAAAGACATTCACATAGCCCACGAACTTAAAGAAATTAATTACATGCTCACTTCCTTCCCACGCTATTATTTGAGGTTATACGGTGTCTAAAGCATCTGCGGAAGAGTTTATAAAAATGGTGTTTGTCTAGACACCGCTCAGTCCAAAATATCGTCTATGTAACAAGCTGTCTTAATTTACTTTTTGAAACTGTCCCTCATAGTCAAACAGCGGATCCTTTAAGGCCCATATCCTTTCTTTAATTGCTGACGACAAAAGTAAGCTTCGGAATATGATTTTCAGTAAGCAGTTTTGAAATGGAGGGGTTGACAGTGATGCATTTTGCTTTAGCTCCGCTGGTTCATCTACCTATATGAAGAGTCAGCGTATAACTTTAACAACTCAGGAACATATGTTGCATTTTTGAAAGTTGTGGCAGAACATGAAATGTGCGCCACGGCCTGTCTGATAAAGGCTAGTTCATCAATTAGCTTAATGAGGATTCAAAATACGTTCTACAAACCATATTAGAAGTGAATTCCTTGAGTCCCAGGACTGAAACACACCTTAGACCAAATGCATATTACTGTATGAAAACTATTTGAGAAACATCAATGTGGACCTCGCTTGATAGTACTTTTCACATTAATTCTCTCTGTTTTACTGGCTCTGTTATATTCGCTTGGTTGTCAGAGAAAACCTGGTAACATACATAATCTGTAGAAACAAAACTCAGAGATGGCTACATAACTTTTAGCGTCCACAATACTGCCTGATAGACTTAAAAATTGTGCTTTCTTACAGTAGCATTCAGTAATGTCGGATATCACACTGTCTTCTTACTAATAGAATGTTTTCTCCTGGTTCTTAATGTACAGGCATTTCGTTTATCAAACAATTTGCTCTTAATTTATCATGTAGACCGGCTATCTTAGTTTTTACTCTGCATTTGAGGTATTTTGGGATTAAAAATTAATTTTAATTTTTTGATTTGCCCTCTCATGTCTCCTTTAAATGGATTGGGAGCTAAAAACATTCAAATTGCAGAAAATTAGAGGCTCTATAGTTCAGTTGGTGAACGCAGCGTGATTGTGTGCAGTCATCCAGAGCACATTAGTAATTGCAATACTTCTTGTATTTTTAAGCATTCGGTAATTGCACAAACGCACATAACACATTGTTCCCTTCTTCTGGATATTTCTCGACCGTGTCTACTTCTCCATTATGGAATGATATCATGAAGGGAAAGAAACCAACGATAGACGAAGTAGCTATCAATGTATTGCAAGTACTGATGACCAGAAAGACTGAAAGGATACTTAGGGCCTGGATTCTGCAAGGAGTGTTGTAAGTGTTGGTAGTCAGGAAGACTGGAAGGATACTTAGGGCCTGGATTCTAGGAATATACCCCGATGATATCACACTAAGTTAGACCTGGCAGCAATGTCCGCCGTACTTTTGCCATACACTGTCCTGCGTTGCAAGTGTTGGTAGCCAGGAATTGGAGGTATACTTAGAGCTGGATTTGATACTGGATTCTAGGCTGAATTCTGGAAATATACCCCGGTGGTATCGCTCTAATTTAGACCAGGCGCCAATTCCGCCTGCTCTTGCTATACATTGTCCTGTGTTGTAAGTATTGGTAGCCAGGAAGACTGGAAGGATTCTTAGGGCCTGGATTCTGGGAATATACTCCGATGGTATCACACAGTTAGATCTGGCACTAGTGTCCGCCATACTATTGCTATACACTGTCCTGTGTTGTAAGTATTGGTAGCCAGGAAGACTGGAAGGATTCTTAGGGCCTGGATTCTGGGAGTATACTCCGATGGTATCACACAAAGTTAGATCTGGCACTAGTGTCCGCCATACTATTGCTATACACTGTCCTGTGTTGTAAGTATTGGTAGCCAGGAAGACTGGAAGGATTCTTAGGGCCTGGATTCTGGGAGTATACTCCGATGGTATCACACAGTTAGATCTGGCACTAGTGTCCGCCATACTATTGCTATACACTGTCCTGTGTTGTAAGTATTGGTAGCCAGGAAGACTGGAAGGATTCTTAGGGCCTGGATTCTGGGAGTATACTCCGATGGTATCACACAAAGTTAGATCTGGCACTAGTGTCCACCATACTATTGCTATACACTGTCCTGTGTTGTAAGTATTGGTAGCCAGGAAGACTGGAAGGATTCTTAGGGCCTGGATTCTGGAAATATACCCCGGTGTTAGAAGTTAGATCCGGCACTAGTGTCCGCCATACTATTGCTATACACTGTCCTGTGTTGTAAGTATTGGTAGCCAGGAAGACTGGAAGGATTCTTAGGGCCTGGATTCTGAGAATATACCCCGATGGTATCACACAAAGTTAGATCTGGCACTAGTGTCCGCCATACTATTGCTATACACTGTCCTGTGTTGTAAGTATTGGTAGCCAGGAAGACTGGAAGGATACTTAGGGCCTGGATTCTGGGAGTATACTCCGATGATATCACACGAAGTTAGATCTGGCACTATTGTCCACACTGCCCTGTGTTGTAAGTGTTGGTGGCCAGGAAGACTGGAAGGATATCTAGGGCTTGGAACCTGGGAATATCCCCCAATTATATCACACAAAGTTAGATCTGGCACCAGTGTTCGCCATACTGTTGCTTTGTTGTAAGTATTGGTAGGCAGGAAGATTGGAAGGATACTTAGGCCTGGATTCTGGGAATATACCTCGATGGTATCACCAGTTGGACCAGGCACCAGTGTCCGCCGTACTGTTGCTATACACCGCCCTGTGTTGTAAGTATTGGTAGCTAGGAAGACTGGGAAGGTACTGAGGGTTGGATCCAGACGTACTAATGGTGTTACTTCCCGCACTTCCTGCAACTCCTGCACCGCTACTTCCATAGTAGTTGGGAGTAGGCACGAGGGGTAGACTCTGGTGGTGATGGTGGTGGTGATATGCTGGGGGAGGCGACGTCTCGGAAGACGATGTACTGTGATGGAAGGCAGATGTGGGTTCCCGCTCCGTCTTGATGAGGGCCGAGGAAGGCTGCAGCTCGTGATATCGCAGCAAGGAAGATGGCTCGTCGTAGTGGTACAGTTCCTGTGTACCGTCTTCGAGGCGGAGTCTCTTTGGCTTGTGATGGTGATGGTTGTTGTTGGCCTCGCTGTCTTCTTGCTGCTTGTGTAGGAGCCACAGCGGCGGGTACAGGTACTGCTGTGGGGGCGGTGGGGGCGGCAGATACTGGTCCAGTTCTGAGCCGTCTACCAGAGCCTCATCCTCTTGGATGATGAGGGGGTCGCCTCCACATGTTAGATCCCCAACCTCTATCCTGCTAAGGTCGATGTTACCCTGTTGCTGCTGCTGTTGGTGATCAGCGGACCCTGCAGGCCAACATCAACATGTTATAATGATCAATTTTAGGTTGAAACTTTATCATGCAGAAAATCACTCTTTGCATATATGTAACCACAAAGAAGCTTGTGAATGTGCTCTTCCAAATCCAATTTAAACCTGAGTTGCTATAACAAATCATGTATCATAAGAGCTACCAAATGAATTCTACTCGAACAGCCTTCTCAGTTTTAACAAGTTGACGATGTATGTGATAACCAGGGCCCGGATTTTGATGACCTAAAATGTTTAAAAAATAACCTAAAACTGAGATTTATTTAATTTATTAAAACTTGAAAGGAGATATATTATACATATATAGAGGAATTGTACAGTAATAATTTAATTCACTAACATGTTAAAATATTCAACACCTAATATTTGTACAGAACTGATCATAAGACACGGGCGTGCTAGCAGAATCCCAAGAAATCATAAAGACCGTACCTGTCACCGAGCGGTACCACGCTACATCATGGCGCCTGAGCGCACGGATCTGAAACCACACATTCTCATAAATGTCAGGGTAACGCGGCCTGAGGGCCAATAGGAAACGTTGTTGCATTTTCAAACGCGGAGAGGAGCGTCACTGTGCTCTCGTATATAAGGACAGACAAAGCCTCTGAGCCCGCTCTTATTCTGAATCCATCTCATCGAGAAGTCGCGTAGACACGAGGTGCTACAGATGCACGTGGGTGCACAAGGGTGGGGGTGCGTGTAAATATAGCTAGGCTCCTGACTAACTTAAATTGGTGGGATTGTTATAATAATGGGATAAGCTAGCCGCCCATAACTATTAAAAGTGAGAAATAAACTTCATTGATTAAGGGAAACTCTAGTGTATTTTTAAATTGCCTCACCCACTAGAACCTGAGATTCAATAATTAAATATAGCTAGGAATGGAATACTCAACAACCGAAGAACACCAATAGCCGAGGAAGAAGAACACTGAAACAGGCAACAGCGACCCAAGGATCAGCGATTTCCAGCTATAAAAGTCGCCCAAAGACCGTTTCCCGCCACAAATTAATGTACAGAAACTTACAGCTTAATTTATACTCGGTATGACCTGAATATAAGAAGAAACAGGCATTAGAATGATAAGATAATTTAGAAGGTTAATTAAAAATACGAGGGCGGGTTGATAGTAACTTTTTAAAGAAATTAACAATTGTTTAAAAAAATCAATTTTACTTCTCAACAGTCTCCTTTTAATTCAATACATGTTGTCCAACGTTTCTCCAGTTTTATTAACCCTTCCAAAAATTATGATTTTTCGACGTCTACAAAATATGAGGTTGTTTGTGTTATAGTATTCACTGGACGTGAATTTCTTCCCAGCGAGCAACAGTGGATTGAAAGGGGAGAATCGGCTCCAAAGAGGGCGAAGACAGTTCCATCTGCAGGCAAGGTCAGTTTTTTGGTGACGTGCGTGGGATAATTTTCATTGATTGTCTTTAAAAAGGAAAATTAATCAATGGCAAGTATTATGCAAACTTATTGCAGCGTTTCAATGATAAAATCAAGCAGAAACGGCCACATTTAGCGAAAAAGAAAGTTCTGTTTCATCAAGACAATGCACTAGTTCACACATCCATTATCGCCATGGCCAAAATCAACGAGTTAAAGTTCGAATTGCTTCCTCATACACCCTATACACCAGACTTGGCTCACTCTGATTATTTTCTGTTTCCAAAGTTGAAGAAATGGCTTGCTGGTAAAAGATTTGCCAACAATGAAGAGGTGCAGTTTGCAGTTGATGGCTATTTTGCAGAACTCGACGGTTCTCACTATAAACAGGGTATCGAAGCTATTGAACATCGCTGGGAAAAGTGTATCGAGCTGAAAGGAGACTATGTAGAGAAATAAAGATGTTTTTTCCCAAAATGTTTGTGTTTTCTTTGTTAGGACGGGTACTTCGGGGACAGCCCTCGTAGTTCCAGACTCGAAGATCTTTTCCACTGCTGGAGCTGCCTAGAGGGGCGATAATCGACCCGTCAAACAAGCAGCCCTTTTGTATTCACGGAGAGTGCCATTTCCTTTGAGCAAGCATCCTCGGCATCTGTCCGGCACCATCATACGTCACGAAACCTAGAAAAAAACTTGAAAAATGAAAAGAAAACGCAATGAGAGAGAAACGATGGAAAGGAAATCGTGGTAGATGAGAAACCACCCCAGCATTCGCTTATCGACCAGGAAAAACAACAAAATACTCTAGGTCAAAGTGAGTGGTCGACGAGAATCGATCTCGGGACTTCTATAGTCAAGCAACTCTTTGGGGAGGAGTACAAGGCTATAATGTGAAGTCTCGATTACTTTCATTTCTTAAATAGCATAAAGTTAAACGCAACAACTTCCAATAATGCAAAACTTAAAAAAATCTGATATGTTACACTCACATGAGTTTCTCTAGTCTTGTACAAACTATTTTTAGAAACGGCTCCATATGCTTCATGTTTATCGAGATGTTAATCTTATTGCTAATTTTCTTGTAGATGCAAGGGGAATTGGTAGGCTTTAAGCGATAGTCAAATATTTTAAGAGCTGGTTGCTGTGTGGAGTATTCCATTCTCTTTGCTCGAAAATGGTTCACTCAACAACAAAAAATGTATATGACAAATTGTGTATTTTAACGCGATCTACATTTTTTGTGTAGTAAAATTTTGTCTATCGCTTATGGTTTACCAGTTATGCAAAAGTCGTTCACAATGAAGAATACTTTTGGAGACATTCCCAGAAAATTCCAGATATACATTTCATTTGTCATGAAAATATCTTAAACATATGATATTTTAATCAAAATCGTTAGAGCCATTTTTGAGAAAATTAAAATTTTCGAAAAATGTTCCATGTAAAGTGTAATATGGGGTAGGGGATTTTCTTGAAAACCTTCGTGTTGCATCTCTGGAAGATACTGAACCTAAATACCAAGTTTGGTGTTTATCCGACTGTTCGTTTCTGAGTTATGCTGTTCACAGACACACAAACGGACATGTTCCCAAAAATGCTTTTTTTTGGATTCAGGGGGTCTCAGAACATATAAATCTCAGTATCGAATTTACCTTCCCTACTTACTATACGTAGTAGAGAAGGTAACATATAAAAGTATCGTTATCTCAAAGTGTTAGACATACTTCAATGCTACCGAATGCTGAGAGTATCGAGGTATCGAGGTTCTATCTCTAGTTTTATATTTTTCTAATCAAAACTGTTAAGTTAAATCCTATTTCTGTAAAATCCTTCACTAAGCATGCTTTATTCCAATTCTTATATGCTAAGCAGCTGACAGATCTCTCTCGTTCACTGAGAAGAATAATCTCCACTCATATGAATTTCATTAGCACTATAATTCATTGCATTAAATATTTGACGGAATGTCAAATACTAAACACACAGAAACTTAATAAAAGAAAATTAAGTAAAATGACTTTATCTCTTATGGTGCCAAATAGTAAATCCACTTTGTATTTTGAAAAACAGACTAACTAAAAAAGAAAAAAAATGAACAATGTGGCTTCTAAAGTGAAACGACGCTATTTAGTTTAAACAGATTGTCTATAAAAGCACAGAATTTAAGACAATATGTAACGTTAAACGCCATATATTTTATAAATATATTGATACTCTGTTTTCCGCAAAATCAGTTTTTTCGTATTTAGAAACATTTTTCTCAAGAACAATCAGACTTAGAACCTTGGAATTTTTAATGAAGTTTATCTTCAATGGTAGCAAATTCATAGATGCAAATAAAAATTGTTCTATTTTGAGTAGAATGAATTTGAAAAAAAATCCAAATTTGAATTACAAGAAAGCATAGTTTACTATAGTACGTTGATGCTGACTTTTTAAGTTATACGTATAACTTTAATGAAGCCTGGTTGTAAATATTCAATAAAAGTCATTCCTGAATAAAATGGTGCGTTTACTTATAATCAGAGTCGTGTTCTTTTTATTAAGATAAACGCGAAAAATGTTGTACAACTTCGACTAGAGGTATCTATATGCGTAGTCGATTTAATCGTATATTTTTCTTCAGCGAATTTTCTTGAATTTCTCGTTTTCTCGCGAAAGTCTTTTGTTTGTGGGATGAACACGAAAAATGTCATTATAGCGAGCTACAGAGGATGTTCGAACAGGGAATCAAAAGTTGTGTTCAGTATTGCCAATATTTAGTATGATGGTGAAACATGAGACATGAATTTGTGGGACACAGGCTGCCCTGTCAGCAGACCAAAGAGTATTTAAGGTCAAGAATTTGACCTCACAGGGCTCACTCAGGACTCACTCATTTCTGGTTGTTAATTAAGTTAAACTTTAAATAAGTGTGAACCTCAACGTTGCAGTAACACACAGATAATGCACTAGTGATAAGCTCCTGTTTGTATGATCTATCAGTCTAACTACCTTCCCCCGCCAAAATGTAAATTGAGTACAAATACAGCAGTTAGTTTTTATACCACCCCCGGGGATTTATTCGATGTCTCCTCCCCAACAGACCAACTACACTGCCACATCCCGACCCCAGCGCTCCATTTGACGTTACCGCCCTCCTGGTTGTAAGCATCCCTTCGAGCTAACCACCCTAGGGGGCTACAACATTTTAGGAATTGGTTACAAAACTTGCATGTTGAGATGTTCTTTTTGAGCCATCAAATTAATGCAGTATTTGAATATCAATCTCGATTATGTTTAAACCAATGACTGAATTTCAGAGTGAAAGTAATATATACTTTTATGTTATATTGAATTCTGTAATAATAGCCCGAAATTTGTATCAGGGTAGTAATGAAACTGTTGACATTTACAGCTAAAGGTAACCAGTTTCGTAGATTTTGTGAGATATCAGTTCTAGCCAGTGAAAGATTTCTTTTGCCATAATTTAGCGGTTACTGACAAGACCTTCAAAGGCCTGAAAACATTGTAACTCGTATGTTGTAATTTAGTTTAATAGAATAAACAATTGGACTAAATATTAAACATTTTGTACCAAAACCTCACATTGGTGGTATTAATAATTCAGTTTTACAGATAATGCAATATTTGCAATGTGTAACATAACTAAATTTTTGTCCAAATGAATTTAAAAGTCTGTTATTATAGGAGCCATGCATATACTGTTTGTTAATTTTCTCTCGAAATTTTTGTATTATTAACATGAAATTGTGAAAAAGTAAATGCAAATTCTTTAAAAAAATGATCATTAATGAAACCCACCCTGCTTGTAATTATAATTTACAGAATATGGATTAAAATAATTCAAATAGGATAATGAAACTCTCCAAAATCATTCTTTAACAGTGTTTAACGACTGCAAAATTCACTTTGATATCTCTTATAATTCCTGTCAGGTATTATTTTATGCAAAGCCTGGCAAATGTGGTCAAATAATGCCTGCTTGACGTTTATGTTCCCTTAACATAGCAACTTTTCCTTTATTTACTGACTTTAAATAGCGTATATTAAAGTGAATACAACAGTTTATGGAATATTACTACACCATGTGATCAAAAGTATCCGGACACCCCACAAACATACGTTTTTCATCTTAGGTGCATTGTGCTGCCACCTACTGCCTGGTACTCATTATCCGCGACCTCAGTAGTCATTAGACATCGTGAAACAGCAGAATGGGACGCTCCGTGGAACTCACGGGCTTCAAACGTGGTCAGGTGATTGGGTGTCACTTGTGTCAGAAGTCTGTACGCGAGATATCCACACTCCTAAACATCCCTAGGTCCACTGTTTCTGATGTGATAGTGAAGTGGAAACGTGAAGGAACATGTACAGCACAAAAGCGTACAGGCCGACCTCCTCTGTTGACTGACAGAGACCGCCGACATTTGAAGAGGGTCGTAAAGTGTAATAGGCAGACATCTATCCAGACCATCACTCAGGAATTCCAAACTGCATCAGGATGCATTCCAAGTACTATGACAGGCGTGAGATGACAAACCTTGGATTCCATGGTCGAGCGGTTGCTCATAAGCCACACATCACGCAGGAAAATGCCAAACGACGCCTCGTTTGGTGTAAGGAGCGTCAACATTACACGATTGAACAGTGGCAAAACGTTGTGTGGAGTGACGAATCACGGGGCACAATGTGGCGATCCGATGGCAGCGTGTGGGTATGGCGAATGCCCGGTGAACGTCATCTGCCAGTATCTGTAGTGCCAACAGTGAAATTCAGAGGTGGTGGTTTTATGATGTGGTCGTGTTTTTCCTGGAGGGGGCTTGCACCCCTTGTTGTTTTGCGTGGCACGATCACAACGCAGACCTACATTGCTATTTTAAGCACCTTCTTGCTTCCCACTGTTCAAGAGCAATTCGGGGATGGCGATTGCATCTTTCAACACGATCGAGCAGCTGTTCATACTGCACGGGCTTGGCGGAGTGGTTACACGACAATAACATCCCTGTAATGGACTGACCTGCACAAAATACTGACTTGAATCCTATAGAATACCTTTGGGATGTTTTAGAACGCCAAGTTCGTGCCAGGCCTCACCGACCTACGTCGATAACTCTCCTCAGTTCCGCACTCCGTGAAGAATGGGCTGCCATTACCCAAGAAACCTTCCAGCACCTGATTGAAAGTATGCCTGCGAGAGTGAACGCTGTCAACTGGGCTAAGGGTGAGCCAACACCATATTGACTTCCAGCATTACCTATGGAGGTCGCCACGAACTTGTACGTCATTTTAAGCCAGGTGTCCGGATACTTTTGATCACGTAGTGTATGTAAGACAAATGAAAATTATAGAAGGCTGTTAATATTGGAATCAAAACAGTTAAAAAAAACACATACCAATAAGCATGAAAGCTTATTGAAAGCAGAATGACTAGAGGAATATGATAGAATGCAGGTTTCTTTATTTGCTATTCAGTCTTAATAGCCCAACAGCTAGGAGCTGATTGGGTTGTCTTAGGGAATATAGAAGATGATTTTCATACTTGATAGTATCTCTATACTTGGCATCTCTAGAAACCATTACTTTAAATTTGTAATGAATGCGAGTGTAATGAAACAAGCTTTCCATGTGTACTCATTTGATTAACATTATCTGTTTTAAATAACACAAAAACAAACTTATATTACTGTAACAAAACAAATGATGCAACTAGAAGATACTTTGACAAGAATACGCGACGAAGATTATAATTACGAACACACAATACTGTTCTGAAATTTGGTTGGGGCCTGGTTCCATACGAAGCTTGAGCAGAACATATCAGAGACTCAACAAATGAAACATCTCAAAAGTCTTATCCTTAATGTAAGAACAAGGGAGGATAGTTGAGGAAGTACAAGAGTACAAACAACAATGGTAAAATGTAAAAATTAGCTTGACAATTCAGAGCAAAGGATGGAAGATATATAAGACGACCTGACAAATGTTGAGGTTTGCTTCTGAGACTCTGAAAGGCTCTTGGAAGTCTGACCTTTGATAGAAGAAGGAAAAAAATGAATATAATCCCAGAAGTAAATTGCAATTGTGACATAAATTAAATGATCTGGACTAATATAGTGTTTTACAAAAACAGTGACATTGCCAGATGCAGGAGATAGAGCTTACCATGTTAGATGTCACTAAAGCTCGTCAGGGAATCACTTACCGCTGGGAGATCCCAAGTGCTGATGTACTGAGCTACCAGTGCCTCGCTTGTCGCTGCCATTGGGAGTGGTGGGTGGTGTAGGAGGACCTTGTGCGCTATGTGGGGATCCTGTTGGGGTTCTCTGACCATTCTCTTCCTGCTTACACGATGCTCTGCTGTAACAAACAATGACCAGAGTGACGATCCATTGTTAATAGGCAGCCATTTGAGGTATTACAAGTCAAGAGATCTATAAAATTAAGAACATATTCAGCAAATCTATTTATCAAACACACTTAAAACCCCAGTCTTTGTCTCCAGGAGTTTGGGTTATGCTGTGTTCTTGAGTGGGCATTTTATTGAAGTTTTGGGTTGTCTAGGCTGTTGCATTCTTAGTTGGTTAGCATCCTGTTCTCCACTTAAGATAACAATGGCCTGTTTAGACCAGGAAACTTTGAACGACCGCACAGAGGTTCAGAGGCTCTGAAAACCTGGCCAAAGCCTCTTTCTCCTATTATAAATTAAATCTTTTGAGGCACAAAAATATTTAGGATAGAGGTAAGAAAAACATCAATGAATAATGACGTTTTTATTTATATTTTATAAATTTATTCAGCATCATATAACTTCGTGTTTGTGTATCACTTTCAGGAGAGAAAGCACAAATGGAGATAAATTGATTGTTTCTGGGTAATTGGGTCTCTGAGGGTGGAAATCTTTGAGTCACTCGAGACCTGCAGCTGGAGAAGCACATATCTTAATGTCCTCTTGAGCATTTTCGAGAATCATGTTCTCGGTACTCGTTTATGATTGTCTCTCACCTCTTGGACATCAAAAGTAATTAATTTTCCAGTAAAGAGTAAAAAACGTATCTTGCGGCTGACGGAAAAGCTAGCGGAAGAAACTTTAACATGTGTTTATTGACCAAAAAGCAACCTATATATCGGTTTGGAAACAAATCGGATCAGTTGGGATACTTTCCTTGTCGGATTATTTTGGAACTAGCGCTAGAGCACGTGTTTTTTGGGTTTTAGGTTTGAAACGCAATCACCTTTGTCCTCTCGTTCAGTTCTTTGGGTTCGCAGCTGTGGTTTACACTGCTGTCCAAGGATTTAGAGAGCCGTTAGACGACTTCTACTGAGCGGTTGGTGTATGGAGGGGAAACAGATCGCATATACGCATGCTCTGCCTGCACTGCAGTGAACTCGGTACGGCTGTGTTATACTCGTACCGCGCCAGTTGCTACTTTCCATTCGTGCTGTAAGCACTAGAGTTTGTACATTTCAAAGGTGAAAGTTTATTCAAGACACATGTGTTGTGTGTGATTTGTTTAAGAGTGTTTTTATTACTATTGCTCTTCCTTAGTCCCCTGAAATGCCTATCGACAAATTCACACTTTCAGAAACAACTGAAAATCGATAGGACTTAAAAGAATGACAAGTATTGAACAATCCATTAATAACGGATATCTTGGCAATGGATTATGCCACAAAATTATTTAGAATAAGTTGTGTGTTTTAAAGAGATCTACATTTTTTAGGAAGTACGTTCTGATCTATCGCTTAACGTTTACCAGTTACAAAATCCCTCCCGCATCAAGAGGACTTCAGAAGCTATTTCTAGAAAATTCAAGATATACACTTTATTTGTCATGAAAATACGTTAAACATAGGATATTTCAATCAAAATCTTTAGAACCAATTTTGAGAAAATAAAAAATAACGAACATTTTCCATGTAAGGGGTAGTTAGGGACGAGGGGTTTTCTTGAAAATCTTCGCATAGTTAAACTTACCTGAAGACTACGCTATGCTGTTGTTGCTGCTGGGTGCGGGGCGGAGAGGGTGACTGCGGACGTTGTCCTGTTCCTGAGGCGGGTCCTCCCTTGACACCTTTACGTCTCCGGGGCTGGTACTTATAGTCCGGGTGTTCTCGCTTATGAATCACACGGAGCCTCTCTGCCTCGTCTATAAACGGACGCTTGTCGGCCTCCGTCAGCAATCTGCACACATCGACAATAAACAGCTGTAATTTTGACTAAAATGTTATACTTTTGAGGTGATGACGTTACCAATAGTTCCCGTTCCTTCTTCAACAATTTTGGGAAATACTTAAAAGCTGTAACAGGATAAACGCAGCTCTTGTTAAAGCATATGATTTACACCAAAATAACCCTTCCAAAACATTCGCTATTGTATGTTTAAATTTCTCACATTTTAAGTCTACTGTACTAAGAAATCGACGGAGCGGGATGGCTCAAACTGTAACGTCTGTGGCCCCCATGCGGGTTGTCCCGGGTTCAAACATCCCGGTGCCAACCAACCTAACCGAACGTTTATTCACGGCCTTCCTCGGTCGCTAGGTTGGGTATTGTAGCGTATGTGTTCATTGTCGCGCCGGACACATTATTGCTCTGTAGCGATGACATTGTTGAACTAATCATTTTGATTGGGAGTTTGAATTTACGTCCGACGTGTTATTTCCCTCCCCACCTCCTCAGTCTGGTGGCGTCACTAGTAGTGTCAGTCTTGTGTGTGTCTTCAAAGTGAGTGGTTTGTGTATGTAGCGTGCGTGGTCCGTATGTGTGTGGAGCATCCCCCTTCAATGTTTGTCTGTAACCTTTTGTGTACAATGTAGTGGCACCATATCAATTATTTAATAAACCATAGGTAATGTGTTAAACGTGTATTTGGTTATGAATATCCCACGCCTACTTTAGATTTGTGCAGCAAGTTCCTGGTATCTCTCATTTGCCTCTGCGCTACGTCCCCCAATGTTTATGTCGGGGTAACTAAATTTAGTATTTTAGCTGCAAAACCTTTAGGCCTCACCCCGATGTATAACAATATTTTGTTCCGCGAATTTTCCTATCATCCCTTTCATTGCTGCATTTCGTTTCCTTCTTCACCACCATACCAGGCATTGAGCTGATCCCATCCTGGATATGCCATCATCGAGAGTTTGCTTGCTCCTCGACAGGCTACTGACCCAAGGCATTGCTTTGTAAGTCCTTGAGGGAGGGAGTGCTACAATGAAAAGGGAGAGAGTCCGAAAAATAAATTTATTGGACATTATTTTGTTTGTTAAGACTCGGAATAAAACTATTATAATTCGGAATCAGAATTCGACTAATTAAATTAAAAGTTTTGAAACATTCTGTATAATTAAAACAAATCTGATGTTATACATTCACATGACCCTCTATAGTTTATTAGTAGGTATACAAACTATTCTTTAAGCTTTAGTAAAAGCTTATTTTTCTGTCTTCTACGTTTTAATCCAAATAAACCTTTGCAGAAATAGCTACATTACACATTCGTTATAGATACAAAGAGAACACACAACTATTTCCATGCAATGGTAAAAAGCAACTGAATGTTGACAGGACTTAAGAGAGTGACCAAGTAATGGACAATTCGAACCATTAATAATGAAAATATTAGAAAATCACAAAAATCTTATTTGAAATAAATTATGTGTTTTAAAGAGATCTACATTTTTGAATTCTCTTCTACGTATGTAAGTAGGGGAAGTATTGCATTCCAAAAAAAATTCGATACGGAGATTTTACTGGAAATGTATGTTTTGAGGTGCCTTGAATCCAAACAAAGCATTTTTTGGAAACATGTGTGTGTATATGTAAGCAGTAAGACTCAACACGAAAAGTGGATAAATACCAAACTTGGTATTTGAGTTTAGTATCTTTCAAGAAAAATCCCTCCTCCCCAGACAACCCTTTACATGGAACATTTTTTAAACATTTTGATTTTCTCAAAAATGGCTTTAACTATTTTGATTAAACTATCATATATTTAAGATTTTTTCATGACAAATAAAATTTATATCTTGCGTTTTTGGGAATGTCCCCAAAAGTCCTCTTCTTTCTGAATGGCTTTTGCATAACTCTTAAACCGTAAGTTTGTGTACTACAAAAAATGCAGATCTCGTTAAAACACACATAATTTATGTCCTATACATTTTTTTGGACTGACAATTTTCGAGATATTAATCGTTTTTTTATGTGCTGGACATGCAAAGAGAATGAGGTGCTCCACATAGCAACCAGCTCTTTAAAGATTTGACTATCGCTTAAAACCTACCAATTCCCCTTGCATCTACAAGAAAACTAAAAATAAGATTAACATGAAGTAGATGGAGAATAAGCGTTTGTAAAAATAGTTTGTACAAGAATAGAGAAAGTCATATAAGTGCAACACATCAGATTTTTTAAAAGTTTAGTTTACTTGATTTCCCTTTTATTTATTCCTCTCACCCTCTCTGTTCTCGTTTTCTTTTTGGGGGGACAGGTTTTTAGTCTGAGTATACATTAGAGAATATTTTAGTTGAAAGTCGATGAAAAAGCCGACGAAAGACGACGTTTTCTCTTTACATTTGAGCAGACCATTCCCCAGGGATTTGATGCTCCAGTTGGTTATCAAGGAACTGCAGCTTCCGTTGGGCCTTGGGAAGAATTAATGGTCCTTACATCCGTTTGTCCAGCACCATCTTATTAATTTTTTGTTACTCCTACTAAGAGCGGTCCGTTACCGCATTTAGTTCACCATACGATTTAAAAATGTTGCCCATAACACCTTGGGCGTGCCCGGCTAAAATATTTAGTGTGTCTTGTGATTTATAAAAAGTCAAGTGTGGGGAAAATGTCTTAATTTACATTCAATTTTGACCATTGATAAATTTATAAGATCTGCAAAAAGAATGTAGCTACACTTATTTTAGAGTTAGGAGTATATTGAATAGTTTGAAAAAGCAGGTGCTGAGATTTCTCGCTGTATAATAGCAATTTATATTATATTTTATAGCCTACTAATGTTGATCCTTCAAAGAGAGATGGCTTGCATATTATTTGAATTTACAACTTTACAAATATTTGTTTTCACCTTTTCATTACTACTTATAAAAGTGTTCATTATACTACGAGTTTCTAAGTTGTCGATTTCCTTTTTGTGAGTCAAACAGCAACATGGTTCGGTCTCTTCTGTGTCCTTGTTCTTCTGAGATACATCTACCTACAGTCTGCTGAAGCACAAGAAGAATTTGCAACACAAGCATAAGTCTCACCAGAATTTGCATGTTATTGAACAATTTCCTGCAATAAAATATGAAAACTACTGGCGTCCTTATCAATAGCATTATGGCGTTTGACTGTGAGATTTAATTTCTATTAATTTGATAATTTGGAAGTCATGTGTATATTGCTCTACAATAATCAGAATAACATACTCCATATCAGATGGCAATCCTCTGAAAACATTGACAATAATCCTGAAGGAGTCATAGCAGAATTTCTCTTGTTCATCTCTTGTACCGAGTGACTCTTTGTGACTCTAATTAAGTTCAGGTAGATATTTAAATCACTGAAATTCAAAGCTGTCTATTTGTATTAGGATTTTCTCCATGTATTCCACTTTTGTAATCCTTCTTGATCAAAATGTATTTCCAATCTGGTCAAAAAGCATCGGGACTTCAGTCGACAATATTCTTAAGCTCTTTCTGGTAGAGATAGGACCTCGATTCCGTCGTCTGGATACTCGGTAGTATGGAAGTACACTATGCGATCAAAAGTATCCGGAGAGCCCCACAAACATACGTTTTTCATCTTAGTTGCATTGTGCTGCCACCTACTGCCTGGTACTCATTATCCGTAACCTCAGTAGTCATTACACATCGTGAAACAGCAGAACGGGACGCTCCGTGGAACTCACGGACTTCGAACGTGGTCAGGTGATTGGATGTCACTTGTGTCAGAAGTCTGTACGCGAGATTTCCACACTCCTAAACATCCCTAGGTCCACTGTTTCTGATGTGATAGTGTGATAGTGAAGTGGAAACGTGAAGGGACATGTACAGCACAAAAGCGTAATGGTCGACATCGTCTGTTGACTGACAGAGACCGCCGACATTTGAAGAGGGTCGTAAAGAATAATAGGCAGACATCTATCAAGACTATCACACAGGAATTCCAAACTGCATCAGGATCCACTCCAAGTACTATGACAGTTAGGCGTGAGGTGAGAAACCTTGGGTTCCATGGTCGAGCGGCTGCTCATAAGCCACACATCACGCAGGAAAATGCCAAACGACGCCTCACTTGGTGTAAGGAGCGTCAAAATTACACGATTGAACAGTGGCAAAACGTTGTGTCGAGTGACGAATCACGGTAGTCAATGTGGCGATCCGATGGCAGGATGTGGGTATGGCGAATGCTCGGTGAACGTCATTTGCCAGCGTGTGTAGTGCCAACACTGAAATTCGGAGATGGTGGTGTTATGGTGTGGTCGTGTTTTTCCTGGAGAGGGTTTGCACCCCCTTGTTGTTTTGCGTGGCACGTTCACAGCGCAGACCTACATTGATATTTTAAGCACCTTCTTGCTTCCCACTGTTGAAGGGAAATTCGGCGTTGGCGATTGCATCTTTCAACACGATTGAGCACCTGTTCATACTGCACGGGCTGTGGCGGAGTGGTTACAGGACAGTAGCATCCCTGTAATTGACAGAGTCCTGACTTGAATCCTATAGAACACCTTTGGGATGTTTTGGAACGCCGACTTCGTGCCAGGGCTCACCGACCTACATCGATACCTCTCCTCAGTTCCGCACTCCGTGAAGAATGGGCTGCCATTCCCCAAGAAACCTTCCAGCACCTTATCGAAAGTATGCTTGCGAGAGTGAACACTGTCATCAAGGCTAAGGGTGGGCCAACACCATTTTGACTTCCAGCATTAGCGATGGAGGTTGCCACGAACTTGTACGTCATTTTCAGCCAAGGTGTCCGGATACTTTTGATCACGTAGTGTATGTCTAATACTTTGAAATAAACCTTTGATAGTTTTAACTTTTGCATTCTTGAAAGTAGTTGTGTTTAACTGTATGCTAGATAAGGAATGAAAAGGCATCAGTAAACTGTACTAGATTACTTCCAGTATATGTGTTTACTTTAATTCGTTGTAGTGTCCGACAACGGGGCTGTAAAAA
Organism: Deroplatys truncata; assembly: GCA_030765065.1. Classification (NCBI taxonomy): domain Eukaryota; kingdom Metazoa; phylum Arthropoda; class Insecta; order Mantodea; family Mantidae; genus Deroplatys; species Deroplatys truncata. The sequence goes on along the minus strand of CM060989.1, from coordinate 62,685,036 downwards.
CAACTAATCCCGCTGCCGCACCCTATGTATATATTGAATTTTCTGGGAATAGCCTTCTTCATTCGAAAAAATGTTGTGTAATTTTGTAAAACGGTTAAACCATAAAAAATAGACAAAAGCGTACTGCACAAAAAAAAGTTTTTTAAAATACACAGTACCTCTCAAATAACTTTTTTTGTGCCATCAGCCGCCTTTTAGATATCCGTTGTTATTGGTTTGAATTTGTCAACATCTTGTCATTTTTAAAAGCCTTCTCGGGATGTGATGGGTTTTTCGTGGTTTTCACGTGTCGGTAGGCGAATCCTGTGGTGGTTCCTCTTCTATCTCGACTTTCATGCTGCTCATTTTCTGTACCCATAATCTCCTTCATTGTCATCTGTTTCAGGGCTTAGCACCAGGCGACGGTGTTCGGGGGACCGGGCGGCGTCGGATACATTCGATCTGGAAACGTTAAGTACCCCGTTCATGCTTGCGCCCGTCGTCATCCGGATCTGTTCGCCCTTCGGGTTGCATTCCTCCCAGGAGTCACATTAGAAGCGGTGCTCTGCCCCGGTTGTCGGGGCCTTTCGTTGGTCCCTAACTTTATTTTTTACAGCTTGGTGTTGGTGGGACCGGGCCTCACTGGCCTTTAATGACACACCGCCACTGATTGGAAGTATTCATGAAGTCTTGCATAACTTGTTGAATTTTGATATGGAATAGTACCATATTAAGCTACACTTCTTCCGTAAACGCTTAATAACCCTTAGGTAGGAAAATGTTGTTTTATTTCCTCAGTATGTTCCAATAGAGTTCGTTGCCAACCAGGGCCGTATATAGAGAGGGGCTTTTTAGGGTTCAAAACCCCCCGAAACTTCTGACAATTTTATTTATATAAATTCATAGCAAACCAATATGGAAAAATGTCGTTAGATAACGGCAGATCTATTGCTAGCAGCACATTTCCAAGAAAAATCTGATGTGTTACACTCACATGACTTTCTCTACTCTTGTACAAACTATTTTTACAAACTCTTATCCTCCATCTATTTCATATTAATCGAGATATACATTTGTTGAAACGATCTTTTGACATGCAAAGAGAATTACATTTTACACAAAGCGACCAGTTCTAAAAATATTTGACTAAGTTCCCCTTGTTTTGATTTGCAAGAGCAATATAAGCATAGACATATATCTTAATAGCTGGTTGCTAGGCGCAGCACCATTCTTCTTTGCCACAGATTAATACTCTTTGCATATCCAAGACAAAAAAATGAATAACGAATTCCCATTTGAGAAAATGAGTATTGAAAAATTTAAGGGAATAACAAGCAATATCTCGAAAATAGTTCACTCAACAAAAAAAAAATGTATATGACATAAATTGTGTATTTTAACGCGATCTACATTTCTTGTGTAGTAAAATTTTGTCTATCTCTTATGGTTTACCAGTTATGCAAAAGTCCTTCACAATGAGGAATACTTTTGGAGACATTCCCAGAATATTAAAGATATACATTTTATTTGTCATAAACATATCTTAAACATATGATATTTTAATCAAAATTGTTAGAGCCATTTTTGAGAAAATTAAAATTTGCGAAAAATGTTCCATGTAAAGGGTAATTTGGGGTGGGGGGATTTGGTGTTCGACTGTTCGTTTCTGAGTTATGCTGTACGCAGACACACACACGGACATGTTTCCAAAAATGCTAGTTTTGGATTCAGATGGTCTCAAAACATATATTTCCGGTGAAATCTCGGTATAGAATTTATACAATACTTCCCCTACTTACTATACGTAGTAGAGAGAGTAAAAAGGGTAACTTAATATTGTCGCCTTACATGTTGCCAACATGTGCTAAACAATTATATAATGAAAGAAAATTTGTCCAACGTTATATCAGGAACTGGTCAACCGAAATTTTATAATTAGGGACTGAGAATATTGCTATCGGTGGCAACAGACTATATGCCATTTTCAAACTTTTTATCTTGTGGCCTGGGAGTAGAGAATCTACATTTTCACGAGTTTCGCCCTGTTTGTTGTCGGGGGTGTCCGTATTATATGAAAACTGCAGAGTGTCTACATTATTTAATAAGTTCAGAATGTCGTCTGAGTAAAAATCTTAAAATTAACTCGACCGTTCCGGATACACTTTCATTATCAAAAGCTATTTGCAGGTTATACGAGGCCTGTTTTCAAAGTGAGTACCGTTGTAATATTTTACCTCTGCAGTCGCGATTTTGAGCATGCGTGATTACTTCCTCTATTCATTGGGAAACCAGTTGCAGCTGTGAGCGATCATTTTGTGTTTCCCTGTTGTTAGAGTGTTTCAAAACAATGGAACGACTGTGAAGTCAGATCAGTGATTCGTTTTTTGAATGCGAGAAATGTTACCTCAGCAAACATCCATCGCCAATTGTGTGAGCTTTATGGAGAAACAATAATGAGTGACAATGCCCGGCCACACACAGCCAAACTAAAGATCTGATAGCATCATTCGTTTGGGAATAATTCGACCACCCTCCCTACAGTCCGGATTTGGCACCAAGCGAATTTCAACTGATTCTTCATCTGAAGAAATTTCTTGGTGGGAAACATTTAAATGTCGATGATGATGTGAAACAAGAATGGCAGACTTGATTTTCATCACGGACGGCAACATTCTTTGGAGAAGGCATCCAAAAACTAGTTTCCCGTTACGATAAGGTATTTAATAACGGCGATGACTATGTGGAGAGGTATTGTAAAGTGTAAGGTAATGGATAATAATAAAAGTATTTGGAAAATAATGTTTTGTTATTTTCTAAAAAAGTATCTGTTCTTATAATCACGCCTTGTATATTATTCTGCTGACATTGAGAGCCTGATATTGAGTCCAGGATTCTGAAGTATTGTAGTTTGTAGTTTGAAGAAGAGGTGGGTTTTATGCCCAAGCACTGCGACCTTAAAGATCTATTGCGCTTCCCCTTTCATCAGTTAAGTAATCTGTTGCTCGTTATGAACTTAACCAGACTGCTAACTGAGGCTTTCGATAGTTCATCTATCTTTGGAAAGTGATTGCCAAAAATACTTGCTCTTTGATTTGCAAGAGCAGGGCAATCACATAGCAGATGAGTAACAGTCTCATCTCCTTCTAGACATCTACTACAGATAGGGTTGTTAAATAATCCCATTCTGTATAGATTAAACTTTAGGGCACTGTGTCCTGTAATGAATCCTGTTGCCCATGCAAGTCTTCTTCTACTAAGACCGCGCAAGTACTTTGCCCGGCTGTTATCCAGGTCTGTAATAAACAACTTGGAATGTCTGCAACCCTCAATGGAGTTCCAGTAGTTCTTGAGTTCTGCTTGCGCCCAGCACTTAATAGCCTGTTTCACTGGTCTGTAGCACACCCCCAGTACAGGCTCCGGACCCAAAAATGGGATTTCGATGTCAATTGTGGCTGGTTCATCTGCTTTCTCATTTCTTGGTATACCTGTATGTCCTTGCACCCACATAAGTTGAATCTTGTGTTCAGCCAGTGTCATTAAGGATTCCCGGCATTCTGAGACGAACTTTGATTTTATTGATGGTGATTCAAGTGCTTTAAGAGCAGCTTGACTATCTGAGAGGATAAGAACACTTCTATTCTTATATCTCCTTTTAATGCTTTCCATGACACTGGCTAGGATTGCATAAACCTCAGCCTGGAAAACTGTAGCTAAGGTACCCAGACTATAAGAAATCTTGGTGCTATTACCGTAAAGCCCAGCCCCCGTTCCTTATTTAGTTCTAGAACCATCAGTATACCAGATTGAGCCTTTGTTATTATGAGGTTCTACCAGTCTTTCCCATTCACCCCGCAATGGATAGGAGACCATAAATTTCAATGCAAACTTGAATCTTGGTTCAAGAATGTCAGTCCCCATGTTGAGTATCTGTTGTACATTCTTATCCCAAGGACGGTTGAGATGATTAACATGTCCAGTATTAGACACTTGAGTTTAGCGACAAATACGGTGATACGCGATCATGGCTTCTGCCTTCATCCATATGTGGAGAGGTGTGAGCCCAATCAGCATCTCCATTGCCGCAGTTGGAGCTCCCATAATTGAAATGCAGAAGGTCCTCTATAATTTACAGAGTTACAGAGTTCCTTTCTAGCTATGCAGTATTAGTGTCGTCATTTTGATTATTAGGGACAGGAATTTTATCCTCTAATAATCCCTTTAATATGTATGCATTTATGTATTGGAAACTTCCGTAATATGCACATACATATGCTTTATTAAAAGCTATGTTTGCGAACCTGCAGGAATACTTTTGGAATTTAATTTTTAAAACTTAACGGGTGAATATTGTAACCGCGGCTCGAGGTTGCCTGCGATCCGTTGGTGTACCCGTTTAATAGCTTCCGGCCGAGCCTTCAGAGCAATTGCTCACGCAACTCATAATATGCCGCCTCCCCACAGTTTGGGAAATTACTACTCCAGAAGGTTCCTTTCGACAGGCACGAGTAGCTTCCACTTCAAGAACGTTCCGCTTTGTATGCGGGGACAATGTAAGGGGCTGACTAGCGCCCGGTTGACAATTAAGAAAGAGAGTGACGGAGTTGGAGTTTGGATAGCTAAGGGTGACAGTTGAGAATGCAGTGTGATTGTGATTCGACAGTTCAGTTGTGTTGTGTTCTGATTTTGCCAACAGTGACTCAAGTGTAATAGTTATGCTGCAATGGGTGTCTACGTGGTAAATAAAGTGTGTTTCGCAGCAACTGGTGTTCTCAATTACAATATTTCGAAATGTTTTCCTTTGTGTAAATTAGTAGGTTACATTTGTGCATATAAGTCTTAAGATATAATAATAAAATTTAAACTAAATTTATTGTTATGTATAAGTATAAACTACCACACTTAAACTCAGTTCCAAGAACTTCTTTACAGCCACCTTCTTACCGAGAGGGAACGGCTACGACCAGATAAGTTGGGGATTCACCGATGGGACGTGACCTATTGAATGCGTTCCGTCGAGCTGTGATCAATATTGTGAAATTTCAAGACTGACTCGATGGCACATATTCGGAAATAGGGTATTTTAAACCAAATATAGAAAGAAAATAAATAAAAATATATTTATAAAATGTACATGTAAAACAAGCAAGTATGTAAACAGCTGAAATGTGATTATTAAGAAAGCAGATAAAATCTGCATTATATGCAACATAAAATATTGTTTAAATTTGTTGGAAATGTAGTAATTAACTCACATATCAATTGAATATAGTTTCTGATAGCAGAGAAGAAATACGCATTTGCATTAAAATCCTATCTCTATTGCTCATACAAGATCGTTTGACACCGTGTGCAGAAAAATATTTTGTTTTTGCTGTAGGAAAATGAATTCCAGGAAATTCTATTCTGCATTTTGCGTTGGGTTCTACTCCGTCTGATAGGTCGATGTGAGGGAAGACCTGGTATGGATCACTGTCGGAAACTGCCTGGAGTCTTAAATTACAAGTGTGTTGTATCTGCTCTCGACCAGACCCCATCTTTACTGGATAACAAAAACTTCTCTCATGCGTGTTGCCAACCTCTGCATATGTTCACACGCCAGTTATATCACTCAATATATAGCTTTTATTACTTTCTCTACTACGTATAGTAAGTAGGGGAAGTATTGCATTCCACCCAAAAATTCGATACCGAGATTTCGCCGGAAATACATGTTTTGAGACCTCCTGAAACCAAAAAACGCATTTTTGGAGACATGTCCGTGTGTGTGTCTGTGTGTGTGTGTGTGTGTGTCTGTGTGTCTGTGTGTCTGTGAACAGCATAACTCAAAAACGAACAGTCGGATAAGCACCAAACTTGGTATATACGTTCAGTATCTTCCAGAGATGCGACACGAAGGTTTTAAAGAAAATCCCCCCACCCCAGACTACCCTTTACATGGAAGATTTTTCGAAAATTTTAATTTTCTCAAAAATGGCTCTAACGATTTTGATGAAAATATCATATGTTTAACATAATGTCATGAGAAATGAACTGTATATCTCGAATTTTCTGGGAATGTCTCCAAAAGTATTCTTCATTGTGAACGACTTTTGCATAACTGGTAAACCATAAGAGATAGACAAAGTTTTACTACACAAATAATGTAGATCGCGTTAAAATACACAACTTATGTCATATACATTTCTTTTGTTGAGTGAACCGTTTTCGAGATATTGCTTGTTATTTCCTTAAATTTTCCAATACTTATACTTTTTCTCAAATGCGTTATTCATTTTTTTTGTCCTGGACATGCAAAGAGAATGGAATGCGCCACATAGCAACCAGCGTTAAAATATTTGACTATCGCTTAAAAGCTACCATATTTCCCTTGCATCTACAAGAAAAGTACCAATAAGATTGACATCTCGATATCTCGATTAACATGAAGCATATGGAGAATAGGCGTTTGTAAAATTAGATTTTACAAGAGTAGAGAAAGTCATGTGAGTGTAACACATCAGATTTTTTTTACTTCATATCCAACATCCATTCTTATTTTTGCTTATTAAAATAACACATAAAAATCTGATGTAATGCATTCACATGGTTTTCTCTGCATTCTATCTTTATTCTCGGTATACAAACTATTCTTAAATCTTATTTTCTGTCTACTACATTTAATCCGAATAAACCGTTGCAAAAATAGCTATATTATACATTTAGTTTTAAACAGAAAGAACAGCGATAGTCAAATGTTAAAGAACTGGACGCTATATACTGGCCTTAATTCCATATCGCGAGAAACAACTGAAAATCGATGGGACTTAAAAGAATTACAAGCATTGAATAATTGAACCTTTAATAACAGATATCTCGGAAACGGCTTATGCCACATACAAACTTATTTTAAGGAAATTATGTGTTTTAAAGGTATTTACATTTTTTGTGTGGTACGTTTTCGTCTATTGCTTAACGTTTACAAGTTATACAAGGTTATACAAAATTACCTCCGAATGAAGAGGATTTCCTAGGCTATTCCCAGAAAATTCTAGATATTCATTTTATTTATCATGTAAATATCTTTCACATATGGTATTTTAATCAAAATCTTCCACATAAAGGGTAGTTGGGGTGGGGAGATTCTTGAAAATCTTCATGTCACTTGGAAGATACTTCACTCATATACCAAGACTTTCGTTTTTGAGCTATGCTGTTCACAGGCACATAACGAGCATGCTTCCAAAATGCTTTATTTGGATTCAAGGCGTCTCAAAACATTTCCACTAAAATCTCGATTACATATTACTTTCTATACGTAGTACTTCGTAATTCGTTACAGAGATTTCACCGGAAATACATGTTTTGAGAACATGTCTGTGTGTCTGTGAACAGCATAACTCAGAAACGAACAGTCAGATAAACACCAAACCTGGTATTTAGGTTCAGTATCTTCCAGAGATGCGACACGAAGGTTTTCAAGAAAATCCTCCCACCCCAGATTACCCTTTACATGGAACATTTTTCGAAAATTTTAATTTTCTCAAAATTGGCTCTAACGATTTTGATTAAAATATCATATGTTTAAGATACTTTCATGAAAAATGAAATGTATATCTCGAATTTTCTGGTAATGTCTCCAAAAGCATTCTTCATTGAGAACGACTTTTGCATAACTGGTAAACCATAAAAGATAGACAAAATTTTACTACACAAAAAATGTAGATCGCGTTAAAATACATAATTTATGTGATATACATTTTTTTTGTTGGATGAACCATTTGCGAGATATTGCTTGTTATTCCCTTAAATTTTCGTACTTTTTCTCAAATTGGTTATTCATTTTTTTTGTCCTCGTAATGCAAAGAGAATGGAATACTCCACATAGCAAACAGCTCTTAAAATATTTGACTATCGCTTAAAGCCTAGCAATTCCCCTTGCATCTACAAGAAAATTAGCAATAAGATTAACATCTCGATTAACATGAAGCATATGAAGAATAAGCGTTTGTAAAATAGTTTGTACAAGAGTAGAGAAAGTCATGTGAGTGTAACACATAAGATTTTTTTATTTTTGGGTGGAATGCAATACTACTTCTACTTGCTATATTTGGCAGAGAAAGTAAAAATAGGATAAGATTATGACAACATAACTACCCCCAATTAAACTGGATCTAAACTAATTTTAACGATTTAGCTTAAGTAACTAATGAATTCTAACGAAAACAAAATAAAAACATTGTTACATTCACATGATTTTCGTTTATTAGTGGTTATAAAAATCATTCTTGCTAAAGTTTGTTTCTCTCTACTTAATTTTAATGGAGGTAAACCTTTGCAGAAGTAGTTGCCTTATACGTTTCGTTATACATGCAAAAGGGACAGCGAGAGCCAAATGTTTAAGAACTGGACGCAATATGTTGCCTTACTCTTCCCATGCAATCGCGAGAAGCAACCGAATGTCGACCGGACATTAAAAGAACGAAAAAGCATTGAACAAATCGAACCATTAATAACGTATATCTGGAAATGGCTGATGACACAAAAAAAGGTTATTTGAAATAAACTGTGTTTTAAAGAGATCTGCATTTTTTGTGCAGTACATTTTCGTTTATCGCTTAACGTTTACCAGAAAGTATTCATCGTCACTTTAAAAAAATTCTGATGTGTTAATGACTTTCTCTACTCTTGTGCAAACTATTTTTACAAACTCTTATTCTCCATCTATTTCATATTAATCGAGATAAACATTTGCAGAAACGATCTTTTGACATGCAAAGAGAATTACATTTCACACATAGCGACCAGTTCTAAAAATATTTGACTATCGCTTAAGGCCTACTATGTTCCCCTTGTTTTCTAATTCCAAGGGCAATATAGAAATACAGTAGCCTTTAAGCACATACATATCTCTTAATAGCTGGTTACTAGGTGCAGCACCATTCTCTTTGCCACAGATTAATACTCTTTGCATATCAAATTCAAAACAATGAATAACGAATTCCCATTTGAGAAAATAAGTATTGAAAAAATTAAGGGAATAACAAGCAATATCTCGAAAATGGTTCACTCAAAAAAAAGTATATGACATAAATTGTGTATTTTAACACGATCTACATTTTTTGTGTAGTAACATTTTGTCTATCTCTTATGGTTTACCAGTTATGCAAACGTCGTTCACAATGAAGAACACTTTTGGAGTCATTCCCAAAAAATTCAAAATATACATTTTATTTGTCATGAAAATATCTTAAATATATGATATTTTATTCAAAATCGTTTGCCATTTCTGAGAAAATTAAAATTTTCGAAAAATGTTCTATGTGTAGTGTAATCTGGGGTGGGGGCATTTCTTGAAAACCTTCGTGTCGCATCTCTGGAAGATACTGAACCTAAATACTAAGTTTGGTGTTTATCCGACTGTTCGTTTCTGAGTTATGCTGTTCACACACATACATACAGACACATACACGGACATGTTTCCAAAAATGCTTTTTTTTGGGTTCAGGGGGTCTCAAAGCATATATTTCCGGTGAAATTTCGGTATCGAATTTTTGGGTGGAATACAATAGTTCCCCTGCTTACTATACGTAGTAGAAAAAGCAAAAATTCTAGCAGCCAAATTAATGGTGGGAAAAATTAATTTTTTTAAACATAAAGATCAAATGGTAATACAGTTTACGTGTTTTGGGAAGTTTTTCAGATGGTTTATTTTATCAGTTTTATAAATATTTGAAATATTGCTCGAACGGCGGCAATATTTTCATCAAACAGCAGTTCTTGGGCGATCTTCACGAAATTCATCACTGAGAAAAAACCGATCTCTTTTGAATTCGCTGTTCCAATTTTAAATTGTTGCCTTAGATGGGGTTTACAGCCAAATGTATTTTTAAGCCGATCTTCACATTGTTTATGCGTTAATTACGATTTAAAATCGTAAAAAGATCTAGTTTCTAATCATATTCATTTTTGGGTGAACTCAAATTCTTTAAATGATGATAATTAACAAACTATTAGAGCAAATCGAACAAACTACATGGTGATCAACCTCGCAAAACATTAGGAAGTAGCTGTTAAATACAAACAAATTTTATTTGTTTTTAGAAACATGGCATTCTAATAAATTTTCAGTATCGCCCTCGTATGCGCCAAAACCTGTACTCTGTTTCAACCGTTCCACATGTATGCAACATTATACAGGGTTATTCAAAAAGATAGAACAGACTTTAAATGTTTATTTCTAATGAAGGACAATAGATGGCGACACATGGTATACATCATTGAATAGAGAAAAGTTCAAAATTTTATTTTATGTGTTCAAAATGAGCACCGTTTGTTATGCGAGGACATAACACAACCATCTTCTACGTGTTTATTGTATCAATTGTAAATTTATTATGACGAGGTGGCTCTTTGTTGAACTTACAACGAAATGCACGCTGCAATGAAACAATAGATTTACTCTTTGCATAATGCAGCACACAAAACGACTTTATCTGTGGCGTCGCCATTTTCTCGTAAACAAACACAGCGCCGCTGTAGGTACTGAATGGAAGTAATAGGTAGGGCTTAAAACTTTGAACTTTCCTCTATTCAATCATGTGTCGCTATCTGTTGTCGTTCACTAGAAATAAATATTTAAAATCTGTTCCTTCTTTTTGAATAATCCTGTATTTAGTGCTGGGGCTTTTCCACTAATTGGTTACTTTAGTTAGCCAAAAAAGCGACAGGAAATTTAGCTGCCAAAGATATTATTGCTTGGCAAAAGGGCCCCCGACTTTCGGGAGGTCCTTGTATAGTATTGTTCCTAATACTCGTGCCTCTGCGCTTCACACTAAGGCGTGCCACTGATCCACCCGGTATAACACCTAATGCTGGTGAGCAAACACGAGTATTTTTCTTCCAGATCTGACTCGTGTAGTTCCTTAACAGAAGAAAGTAGGAAGAAAGCTGTGTTAATTACCCATGGGGAAAAGCAGTCGCTGGGTCTAACTAGGATAGATGAGAGATTCACGACATTACAGTTAGCGAAACAATGGATCTACTCTTGCACCTTTCAGCAGTTTTAGGGAAGACTTGACCTGAATCAGTTGAAAAGATATCTGCAGCAACCTCATGACTTCATATAGTAGAAACTCGGAGAAATTTAGTAGATTTTATTAAACATTTTATGTATTTTGAAGAAGATGGATTGTTATTATTTTTCCCCACGTTGGGCGCCAAATTGAAGTAGGATGTATTGAAAGAGTTGTATTATATTTCAACTGTTGGGGAGCCGAACTTGTAGTAGTTGCAAAGGCACGTATAGTAAACAGTTTCCGGTAGCCTTCGCCCCAAAATGTACTTTCAGGTGGCCTTTGCCCCAAGTTTAAAAAAATATTAACTTTGTAATTATACTGTTTCTTTAAATATTTAATATTTATGTTTGCCTCGGCTGCATCAGTATTATTGTTAGAGGTTTCTCTTAGACAGGGTTGTGATGTGACAAGAATGTAGGCTTACACAGATTTTTAGTTTTAATTCACTCCTTTTTATTAATCCTTGACACAAATTAAATATTCAAGTGTTAAAAATACTTCCTCAATTTCAGTTAATGTTTTGAAGGCAAGTGGCACAAGAAGCGCTTCATTACTAATTTATTTGTCTCTCCAGAGATTTATTTGCTATGGGAACAGATTCTTTTTCCACTTGATTGCTTTTTATGGGGATATTTGAAACGTAGAGTCTATGTTACGAGGCCTGCTAATATAAAAATGAAGGATCAGAGATATACCACCACCAGTGATTGAAAATTTTCAACAAGAATTCACGCTTCCACTTAGCCACTGCCAGATTGTATATGGAGAGCATTTTGAAACACCTTACAATTTCATTGTTGCAATAGTACAATTCAGTTTTATTAATCCTTTAAAATCAATTCTGTACATACTACTTTGATACAGGATACGTTAAATACATTTATACATTATATTACAATAAAATTAGATCAAGTATCTACACTTAGTTTTTACTTTCTCTACTACGTATAAGTAAGTAGGGGAACTATTGTATTCCACCCAAAAATTCGATACCGAGATTTCATCGGAAATACATTTTTGGAAACATGTACGTGTGTATGTGTGTGGTATTTAGGTTCAGTAACTTCCAGAGATGCGACAGAAAGGTTTTGAAGAAAATCCCCCCACCCTAGACTATCCTTTACATGGAACATTTTTCGAAAATTTTAATTTTCTTAAAAATGGCTCTTAACGATTTTGATTAAAATATCATATGTTTAAGATATTTTTACGACAAATGAAAAGTGTATTTCGAATTTTCTGGGAATATCTCCAAAAGTATTCTTCATTGTGAACGACTTTTGCATAACTGGTAAACCATAAGAGATAGACAAACTTTTACTACACAAAAAATGTATTTCGCGTTAAAATACTCAATTCATGTCATATACATTTTTTTAGTTGAGTGAACCATTTTCGAGATATTGCTTGGTATTCCCTTAAATGTCCTGGATATGCACACAGAATGGAATGCTCCACATAGCAACCAGCGCTTAAAGGATTTGACTATCGGTTAAAAGCTACCATGTTCCCCTTGCATCTACAAGAAAATTAGCATCTCGATTTCTCAATTAACATGAAGCATATGGAGAATAAGCGTTTGTAAAAATAGTTTGTACAAGAGTAGAGAAAGTCATGTGAGTGTAACACATCAGATTTTTTATCTTGTATATGCAAAGAGTATTAATCTGTGGCAAAGGGAATGGTACTGCACCTAGCAACCAGCTATTAAGAGATATGTATATGCTTAAAGGCTACTGTATTTCTATATTGCCCTTGCAACTACAAAACAAGGGGAACATAGTAAGCCTTAAGCGATAGTCAAATATTTTTAGAACTGGTCGCTATGTGTAAAATGTAATTCTCTTTGCATGTCAAAAGATCGTTTCTGCAAATGTTTATCTCGATTAATATGAAATAGATGGAGAATAAGAGTTTGTAAAAATAGTTTGTACAAGAGTAGAGAAAGTCATATGAGTGTAACACATCAGATTTGTTTTTAATATACAAGCTGGACGTTTAAGTAGAGACTGTAAAATATTTTCAAAACTAAGTGTTGTAGAAAGAAATGTCTTTAATAAAAGTTGTTTGATATTATGGGGAAAAGTAAATGCCATTAGTCGTGTTTTGTTTAGAGGACGTTATGATGGTCATTTTAGGGTCAATTTAATTTTAAAAATGTACACCTATATTTTATATTTAGTTGTATCGTTAGAAAATGGTTTATAAAAAAAGAAACTGCTTATTTTGTGATGAGAAATAAGAAAACAAAATAAAAAATGTTGGTTCCCAATTACGAAACGTAACTTGACCCTCAAATGACCATCCATGAACGGTCCAACCATTCATTGCGCTCTTCGTACACAGCCATTCAGATTTTCGTTGTTCTTTAGCCATTATCTTCCTTTCAATGTTGTGTTTCAAGGTTGTACGACCAGGCGACGAAGTTCGGTAGGTTGCGGCTGGGCGGTGGCTGAGCTCTCAGTGGAGGTTTCTGACGTCGCTCCAGGAACAGCTCGATTCGCTGTTTGAGAATATATTTTTAGATAATTTTCTGAATATGAAAATATATAATATTTCAGTTATCATAAGAACAATTGCAAAGTGCTTTATACAAATCTATATCGTTTTTTTATGAGGAGTGAGAAAACAACATAAAAAGGTAGGTTACCATTTAAAAAATTCTGGTGTTACACTCACATGACTTTCTCTACTCTTGCACAAACTATTCTTACAAACGCTTATTCTCCATATGCTTCATGTTAATCGAGATATCGAGATGTTAATCTTATTGCTAATTTTCTTGTAGATGCAAGGGGAATTGCTAGGCTTTAAGCGATATTCAAATATTTTAAGAGGTGGTTGCTATGTGGAGTATTCCATTCTCTTTGCATTACGAGGACAAAAAAAATGAATAACGAATTTGAGAAAAAGTATACGTATTGGAAAATTTAAGGGATTAACAAGCAATATCTCGAAAATAGTTCACTCTACAAAAAATATGTATATGGCATAAATTGTGTATTTTAACGCGATCTACATTTTTTGTGTTAGTAAAAGTTTGTCTATTACTTATGGTTTACCAGTTATGCAAACGTCGTTCACAATGAAGAATACTTTTGGAGACATTCCCAGAAAATTCGAGATATACATTTCATTTGTCGTGAAAATATCTTAAACATATGATATTTTAATCAAAATCGTTAGAGCCATTTATGAGAAAATTGTAATTTTCGAAAAATGTTCCATGTAAAGGGTAACTTGGGGTGGGGGGATTTTCTTGAAAACCTTTGTGTCGCATCTCTGGAAGAATCTGAACCTAAATACTAAGTTTTGTGTTTATCCGACTGTTCGTTTCCGAGTTATGCTGTTCGCAGACACACAGACAGACACACACACACACACACACACACACACACACACACACAAACACACGGACGTGTTACCAAAAATGCTTTTTTTTGATTCAGGGGGACTCAAAACATATATTTCCAGTGAAATCTAGGTATCGATTTTTTGGGTGGAATACAATACTTCCCCTACTTACTATACGTAGTAGAGAAAGTAAAAATGAATAACGAATTCCCATTTGAGAAAGGTATTGAAAAATTTAAGGGAATAACAAGCAATTTATCGAAAGTGTTTCACTCAACAACAAAAAAAGTATGACATAAATTGTGTATTTTAACGCGATTTACATTTTTGTGTAGTAAAATTTTGTCTAACTCTTATAGTTTACCAGTTATGCAAAAATCGTTCATAATGAGGAATACCTTTGGAGACCTTCCCAGAAAATCCAAGATATACATTTTGTCATGAAAATATCTTAAACATATGATATTTTAATCAAAATCGTTAGCCATTTTTAGAAAACTAAAATTTTCGAAAAATGTTCCGTGTGAGGGGTAATCTGCGGTTGGGGGATTTTCTTGAAAACCTTCGTGTCGCATCTCTGGAAGATACCGAACCTAAATACCAAGTTTGGCGTTTATCCGACTGTTCGTTTGAGTTATGCTGCTCACATACACACACGGACATGCTTCCAAAAATTTTTTTTGGATTCAGGGAACCTCAAAACATATATTTCCGGTGAAATCTCGGTATCGGATTTTTGGGTGGAATACAATACATCTCCTACTTACTATACATAGTAGAGAAACTAAAAAGTATGTGACAAAATGTTTGTTTTAACGAGATCTACATTTTTGTGTAATATAAGTTTGTCTATCGATTACGGTTTACCAGTTGTGCAAACTTCATTCAGAATGAAGATGACTTTTGAGGACATTCCCAGAAATTCCAGGATATACATTTCATTTGCCATGAAAGTATCTTAAACATATAATATTTTAATCAAAATCATGGGAGCCTTTTTTTGAGAAAAATCAGAAAAATGGGTTGGGGAGATTTTATTGAAAATCTTCGTGAAGCTAAATAACAAGTTTGGTATTTATCCGACTTCGCATACACGGGCCTTTATCTAAAAATGCTTTTTTTGATTCAAGGGGTCTCAAAACATGTATTTCCGGTGAAATATCGGTATTCAATTTGTGGGTAGAATGTAATACTTCCCCTACTTACTGTACGTTGGGATTTATAATTTTTGTATAAGACGTCATACCTAATAAAATAATTACTGAAATTTTTGTTTATTTTTGTAAAATTGCCATTAAAATATTACATTTGCCGTGCCCGAGCATTTAAGAAAATAATTAATTATAGTTTTATTTCGTTATTCTTTACTTATGAAGGACCCTGTTTAACTGTTTATTTCACGTCTATGTATTATTATTATTATTTATCAACTCTAGTTCTTATTTGAGAGTTAAAGCATACACATTCAACACGTATGGTACTGTTTACGTCTTTTGTATGTCTTGGAATGGCCAACGGGTGTCTTATGCAAAGGTTTATCTTAATTAACTTATAAATAAGCGAGGGAGATAGCTCCGTGGTAACATGTGAGGCTCGCATTCAGTAAATCCGGTGTTCGATTCCCACCGACCACCCACTCTTGAGTATTTCGTGGTTTCTCTGGATCGGTAGGCGAATGCTGGAGTGGTTTGTCATCTACCCTGATTTCTTTTCTATAATTTCCTTTTAATTCCTTCTTATCTTTCAGATGTGCTTTTAGGTTTCTTGGCGTCTGGAGGTGCCGGATAGATGGCGTATATGCTTGCTCAAAGGAAAGAGCATGGACATTAGAGGGCTGCTTGGTCGACGGGTCGTTGCTAGCTCTCTCTAGGAAGCTCCAGGAATGGGAAGGTCTTCGAGCCTGTTAGGGACCTCGCGCGTCTCTGCGGCCTGTAGCCTCCTGTGGTTTCCTCAGTTCATCCTGGAGGGCGGTAAATCTATGTAGATTTAAGAGGCGAGGTGCCCCCTGCGTTGTGTAACCCTAACTTGGTAGATCGAAATAAGCAGGAATAGTTCGTAGAAGTAACATAAAATACACAGTTGTGGGTAGAGAATGTAAACGCTACGCATCAGATAGCTTTTTAAGTTTTTCGTGTTTAAATTTTTGTTTTATTTGTGGACGCTCTTTAACTACTATGGTCCTTAGCGTCCCATTCTACATTGAGCGTAAAAGACCGGTAATTTTACTCAGAGGCCTCTTTATCAGACCTGAGGTTATTTTACGTGCCGTAAACCACGGAACCACTAGCTTTATTTCCCTTCTGAAGGAAGCCATGCTAAGGACTTTTACGCCCGAAAAAATTCACCGCCCTCCACTGAGTTTGAACCCGCGACCCCCTGAACTAGGGGCTAGTATGCTACCCCTAGACTACGAAGAAGACTTTCGTATTTAGTGTAGTACTACAATACATAGAGTACTGTTTTTTCAGCTTATTCCCAAATAAATAAACGTGATGCAATTTTTCATGGTTGAATTTTTACTTTCTCTACTACGTATAGTAAGTGGGGGAAGTATTACATTCCACCCAAAAATTCGATACCGAGATTTCACTGATAAAATACTTGATTTGAGGCACTCTGAATCCAAAAAGAGCACTTTTAGAAAAAATCCATGTGTGTGTGTGTGTGAACAGCATAACTAAAAATCGAAAAGTCGGATAAATACCAAAATTGGTATTTAGGTTCAGTATCTTTCAAGGATGCGACACGAAGCTTTACAAGAAAATCGCCCACCCCAACCTACGCTTTACTTTGAACATTTTTCGAAAATTGTTGTATTATCAAAAACGGCTGTAACGATTTTGATTAAAATACCATATGTTTATGATGTTTTTATGACAAATAAAATGTCTATCTTGAATTTTCTGGAAATGTCCCCAAAAGTCCTCTTCTTTCTGAATGGCTTTTGCATAACTGGTAAACCCTAAGAGATAAAACAAAATTTTTCTACACAAAAATGTAGAGCTCGTTAAAACACACGATTTAAGTATATACATCTATTTGGTGGAGTGAACCATTTCCAAGATATTCCTTGTTATTGTTTGAATTTTCCAATACTTATACTGTTTCTCAAATGCGAATTTGTTACTCGTTTTATGTACTGGACATGCAAAGAGGATGCAATACTCCACATAGCAACCAGCTCTTAAAAGATTTGACTATCGCTTAAAGCCTACCATATTCCCCTTGCACCTACAAGAAAATTAGCAATTTCTGCAAACGTTTATCTCGATTAACATAAATAGATGGAAAACAAGCGTTTGTAAAAATAGTTTGTACAGGAGTAGAGAAATTCATGTGAGTGTAACACATCAGATTTTTAGATTATGTCTTGATCATCGCACAGAATTTAAGAGCTGTATTTCCCTCCTCATCTCAAAGCTAGTCGTCAGTTTACAGTTGAAATAACAATGCAAAAAGTCTTCATGGCTTGCGTTATAAG
Organism: Deroplatys truncata; assembly: GCA_030765065.1. Taxonomy (NCBI): domain Eukaryota; kingdom Metazoa; phylum Arthropoda; class Insecta; order Mantodea; family Mantidae; genus Deroplatys; species Deroplatys truncata. The sequence continues at coordinate 62,667,168 of CM060989.1, read as the reverse complement.
GAAACACATCTGAAGTTATGTGAAGGTCAGGGGTTCAAAACCAGCGTCTGTGCACTGGAGTTTTTATTTAGCTATTTTCTCCCTTTTTATGCACTTCTGCATTACAGTCTGTCATCTTCCTGGGTTCAAGGTGAGTAGCGATAGGATAATGGATGAGAGAGAGAGAGGGGGGGAGAGAGAGAGAGAGAGGGGGGAGAGGGAGAGAGAGCTCTTAATGTTTATTGTTATATTCACAAAGGACACCAGAGCGTCAGAATGGCCCTTCGTTTTCATACGACGTAAAATATAGATAAACCTCTGGTGCAATTTTAAAAAAATCTGATGTGTTACACTCACATGACTTTCTCTACTCTTGTACAATCTAATTTTACAAACGCCTATTCTCCATATGCTTCATGTTAATCGAGATATCGAGATGTCAATCTTATTGGTAATTTTCTTGTAGATGCAAGGGGAATATGGTAGCTTTTAAGCGATAGTCAAATATTTTAACGCTGGTTGCTATGTGGCGAATTCCATTCTCTTTGCATGTCCAGGACATAAAAAAATGAATAACGCATTTGAGAAAAAGTATAAGTATTGGAAAATTTAAGGGAATAACAAGCAATATCTCGAAAACGGTTCACTCAACAAAAGAAATGTATATGACATAAGTTGTGTACTTTAACGCGATCTACATTTTTTGTGTAGTAAAATTTTGTCTATCTCTTATGGTTTACCAGTTATGCAAAAGTCGTTCACAATGAAGAATACTTTTAGAGACATTCCCAGAAAATTCGAGATATACATTTCATTTCTCATGACATTACCCTAAACATATGATATTTTCATCAAAATCGTTAGAGCCATTTTTGAGAAAATTAAAATTTTCGAAAAATCTTCTATGTAAAGGGTAGTCTGGGGTGGGGGGATTTTCTTGAAAACCTTCGTGTTGCATCTCTGGAAGATACTGAACCTGAATACCAAGTTTGGTGCTTATCCGATTGTTCGTTTTTGAGTTATGCTGTTCACAGACACACACACACACACACAGACACACAGACACACAGACACACACACACACAGACACACACACGGACATGTTTCCAAAAATGCTTTTTTTTGGATTCAGGAGGTCTCAAAACGTGTATTTCCGGTGAAATCTCGGTATCGAATTTTTGGGTGGAATGCAATACTTCCCCTACTTACTATACGTAGTAGAGAAAGTAAAAATAAGCATGGTTACTTCTATAGTTTCTATTTTATTTTGCATATATAGACGTGATTGAATTGAATTGAGTTTTATTTATGGACGCTCTTTAACTGCGTCGTCCTTAGCGTCCCATTGTATATTGGGCTTGAAAGACCGGTAATTGTGCTCAGAGGCCTCTTTATCAGGCTTGAGGTTCTTTTACGTACCGTGAATCTACGACATACTAAGCCAGATTAAGGATTTTTACGCTCGAAAAAAATCCATCGCCCTCCGCCGGGTTTGAATCCCGGACCTCGAGAACTAGAGATTTGACGATGATGGTGATGGTGGTGGTGGTTGTGGTGATAATCATCAATATCATTTTCGTCATCATATTCATGAACAATCTGGATATTTATTTTATTGAACTGTTTTTCCCGAATTTCTATATTATTGACCTGCGAATAATTTTTACACTGCTGTCGGCAATTCTCATGCTGTTACACTTAGGTGCTTCAGGAGAGGACCATTTTCACCAAATTACATGCTTATTTTCGAGTTTTATTTTTACTTTCTCTACTACGTATAGTAAGTAGGGGAAGTATTGCATTCCACCCAAAAATTCGATACCGAGATTTCACCGGAAATACATGTTTTCAGACCTCCTGAATCAAAAAAAGCATTTTTGGAAACATGTCCGTGTGTGTGTCTGTGTGTGTGTGTCTGTGTGTCTGTGTGTGTGTGTGTCTGTGAACAGCATAACTCAAAAACGAACATTCGGATAAACACCAAACTTGGTATTTAGGTTCAGTATCTTCCAGAGATGCGACACGAAGGTTTTCAAGAAAATGCCCCCACCCCAGACTACCCTTTACATGGAACATTTTTCGAAAATTTTAATTTTCTCAAAAATGGCTCTAACGATTTTGATTAAAATATCATATGTTTAAGATAATGTCATGAGAAATGAAATGTATATCTCGAATTTTCTGGGAATGTCTCCAAAAGTATTCTTCATTGTGAACGACTTTTGCATAACTGGTAAACCATAAGAGATAGACAAACTTTTACTACACAAAAAATGTAGATCTCGTTAAAATACACAACTTATGTCATATACATTTCTTTTGTTGTGTGAACCGTTTTCGAGATATTGCTTGTTATTCCCTTAAATTTTCCAATACTTATACTTTTTCTCAAATTCGTTATTCATTTTTTTATGTCCTGGACTTGCAAAGAGAATGGAATGCGCCACATAGCACCCAGCGTTTAAAATATTTGACTATCGCTTAAAAGCTACCATATTCCCCTTGCATCTACAAGAAAATTACCAATAAGATTGACATCTCGATATCTCGATTAACATGAAGCATATGGAGAATAGGCGTTTGTAAAAATAGATTGTACGAGAGTAGAGAAAGTCATGTGAGTGTAACACATCAGATTTTTTTGTTAAGTTTTGGGAACAACAATGGAAGATAAAGAATATAAATGACGGACCGATTTATTAGAGCAGAAGCAGATTAAAAATGATGGAAAAGGCATGAAATTTGAGAAAAAGTAAACACAGGAAAACCGAGCGAGAGGCTGCGCGGTAACGTGAGGCTCGCATTCGGGAGGTCCCGGTTTCGATTCTCGTCTACCGCCCACTTTGACCTTGGGTTTTTCGTGGGTTTCCCTGTTCGGTAGGCGAATGCACGATTTCCTTTCCATCATTTCCCTTTTATTCCGTTTCCTTTTCATCTTTCAGGTGTGCTTTTAGGTTTCGTGGCGTATGCCGGTGCCGGACAGATGGTGAGGATGCTTGCCCAAAGGAAAGAATACATGGAGTATTATCGGGCGTCTTTTAGAACCTGATTAATGCAGTGACTGTTGGCAACAATACCATAAAGCAAATGAAAATTATAAAACAAATTATATTGTATTGCACAAGGAATATATTTTAGTTAATCCATTTCATATTAACCATGCTCACCCCTGAACAGCGAATTGAACCTATATATTACTTTGTAGTGACAGCCACAGAGGAGTTTCATAGGCGACATCCTGAAATTAGAAAACCATCATTTCAACAGCAACTAATGAAGAAAATACCCTGAATGTGGTTGCAAAGATCACAGCGAGCCCTAAGAGATCAACTCCCTCTATGGCAACGGAGAGTGGAATGAGCAAGGAATCTGTGCGGCGAGTTTTAAAAGCTGCACAGTTTCGTTCTTGAATTTGCAACATGTCCACACAATGTGAGGGAATGATCCTCTACACAGGCAACAATTTTGCAGTTGGATCACGAACCGTATGTATAATCAACATGATTTTCTAAAATCATGCTTGTTCTACCTGGACGATGATGCACATATTCAAAATGCACGATACTCGTCTGTGCAAAATCCAGCTTGGATGCGTGCGACTAATGTCCCAGGTGATCCTAAAGTTATGATGTGGTGAACAATTATTCATTACTAGATTCTGTCGTATTGGATTTCCTAGATGACATGTCAATGGACAGGCGACAGAGGTTGTGGTTTCAGCAAGACGGAGCTTCCGCTCACTATGCTATAATGACTCGAAGAAGACTGGACGCCTTGTTTGTTCGTCAATGGATTGGATGGGGTGGTCCATGGCATTGGCCTGCCCACTCACCTTATCTGACGCCCCAAGATATCTTTTCTGAGGGTATGTGACACGTTTTTGAGACTCAAGCAGCATCTCTGGAAGACCTGCAAGAACGGATCACTGATTCCATTCATCATATTTGAAGTACGATGTTTTATTGTACTGCTCCACGTATGAAGGCCAATTTGAGAAAGGTATTTTGTTGTAACTTGTTTGCAACACGCTTTGGGCGTCAATTTGAAGTAGGTCGTATTGAAGGAGTTGTATTATATTTCAAGTGTTGGGGAGTCGAACTTGTAGTAGTTGCAACCGCACGTATAGTAGACAGTTTCCGGTAGCCTTCGCTCCAAATGTACTTTCAGGTGGCCTTTGCCCCAAGTTTAAAAAAATATTAACTTTGTAATTTAACTGTTTCTTTAAATGTTTAATATTTATGTTTGCCTCGGCTGCGTCAGTATTATTGTTAGAGACACGTTTCTCTTATCAGGGTTGTGATGCGACAAGAATGTAGGCTTACACACATTTTAATTTTACTTCACTCCTTTTTATTAATGCTTGACACGATTTAAATAACACTTCACTGATAAAGAGAGCTGTGAGATTCTTTTTATTAATTAATTGCACTTTTTAACACGTAAACTTATTTTTTGTCTCACACGAATACATATTACATTTCTTGAAGACACTTTTTGCGTCTGGTTAGTAACGCTGTTTGCAGGCAACTGAACTGATTTCAACCGCCCAAACTTGTAAATTTCTCTAGCCTCTGATTGGCTAATACTAGTCCAATAGAATACCTGCAGTTAACTAAAGCTTTTTCTGGTTGTTGATTGGCTATTTTTATAAACTGTCACTAAAATTACATTAATGTTTCCAAGAATCACAAGTAGTATTGTTAAACTCTCAAACTCATTATTGACTCAAGGATACCTCATTGTTAGCAACGTTTAACTTATTATTCTCACAGCTCCTGCATTATTAAATTACGTAATACATTCACATAACATTATTGAGCATGTTTACAATAATATAAGCATATGCAATGAACTGTTACATACATTTTACAAATTATTACATACACATATTGCTTCAAGGCGGGCTGTTATTGAATTTACATATTATATAATTTGACTGAAATCATTTAAGTGTTAAAAATACTGCCTCAAGGCCTAAAGAGCCTTGATATGAAGTTTATGGAAGGATATTTTTAATCTATGTGCTATACAGCAAAACGGATTTAGGAGCAATTACATGTAACTCTACATAAAGTTATTAAAGTCCAAATAAAAATAAGGTAAAAGGTGTTTATTTGTGGTAAAGTGTTGTGATTTGGGGTAAAGTGGAGTAAATTGGGCGTTCGGTAGCATTCTGTAGAGTTGCTATTTGTCAAGTGACTTTTGGAACACACGGTACATCAAACCCTTATTGCTGTGTTAATATTTCATATGAATCGGGCAAAACTGTGGGTTTTAGAAACTTCACAGATCGGTATCCTTAACGTGTGTCACTTTAGATAGATTATCGATGACCTTGAGAGCACGAAAAGTGTCATGAGAGGCGCCCTTTGTCACAATGTTGGATCAGCTGTCTTCTCAGCCCGACATTGAGAGACATTGTTCACCGCCGTGCGACATTCGCAAGCGACATTTGCATCAAAACATCGGTCACGCAACATCAGAAAACGGCCCATCAATAACTAATCCCTACTAACGTACATAGGTTTGGGAACATACAGTTACTCAAAGTATTCGTCTGCACCCAAAAGCCAAATTAATGAAGGGAAAAATCTAAACGTTTTTGACATAAAGATCAAACGGTAATACAGTTTACGTGTTTGGGCGGCTTTTCAAATGGTTCATTTTACCGGTTTTATAAAGTTTGAAAAATATGCCAAAATTGCAGATCTTTTGTACATTGTGTTTTCAAAATTATCTTACTTGCATTGGGTAGAGAAATTTTTAGCTTCTCTACTACATATAGTGAATAAGGGGGAAGTATTGCATTCCACTCAAAAATTCTATACCGAGATTACACGGAAATACATGTTTTGAGCAGCCTTGAATCCAAATAAAGCATTTTTGGAAACTTGTCCATGCCTGTGTGTGCCTGTGAACAGCAGAACTCAAAAACGAAAAGTCTGATAAATACCAAATTTGATATTTGAGTTTATCTCCAAAGGATACTACATGAAGATTTTCAAGAAAATCCTCCACCCCAGACTACCCTTTACATGCAACATTTTTCGAAAATTTTGAGTTTCTCAAAATGTCTCTAATGATTTTGATTAAAATATTATATGTTTAAGAAATTTTCATGTGAAATGAACTCTATATTTTGAATTTTCTGGGAATGTCCCCAAAAGTTCTCTTTATCTGAATGACTTTCGAATAAGTGATAAACCATAAGAGATGGGCAAAATTTTACTGCACAGAAATATAAATGTCGTTAAAACACAAAACTTGTCATGTACATTTATGTCGAGTGAACCATTTCTGAGAAATTCCTTGCTATTTGCTTTAATTTTCCAATACTTATACTTTTTCTCAAATGGGAATTCCTTATTCCTTTTTTTTTATGTCCTGGACATGCAAAGAGAATGGAATGGTCCACATAGCATCAGCTGATTAGGCAGCCAAGAAGCCACCAAACATCCCCCTCAGGACATCAAGATCCTACACACGAACTTCATCAAAAACACTTGCATTAAACAAAGGAGACAAACATGGAAAGCCACATCTAGAAGCAAGTTACACGTCTGCATTTCCGAGTCCAAACTTCAACACTATCATTTCTACCGCAAAGACCAAGTTGTATTAACTCTACTACGTCTTGGACATACTTCTATAACGCACAAACATCTCCTCAACCGTGACCTTCCTCTTGTGTTCGACCTCTGCAGATCCAACCTCATTTCGTTACAGCCTACCAGACGCCCTAAATTCAGAACGTATAGCACACTTATCGAGAATTTAATATTGTATGTACTATTACTGTTTTAAAATACTGTATCTTTCATTGTAACCGTGTTCTGTATTCTAAAGTAGTTGAGAAATGCCTTTATAGTTACAACGACAATAAAGGAATTTAAAAAAAAAGTCTGATTGTTACACTCACATGACTTTCTCTACTCTTGTACAAACTATTTTTACAAACGTTTATTCTCCATATGCTTCATGTTAAACGAGATATGTTCATCTTATTGCTAATTTTTTGTAGATGCAAGGGGAATTGGTAGGCTTTAAGTTATAGTCAAATATTTTAAGAGCTCGTTGCTATGTGGGGTATTCCCTTCTCTTTGCATGACCAGGACAAAAAAATTAATAACGATTTTGAGAAAAAGTATAAGTATTGGAAAATTTAAGCGAATAACAAGCAATATCTCGAAAATTGTTCACAAAACAAAAAAAATGTATTTGACATAAATTATGTACTTTAACGCGATCTACATTTTTTGTTTAGTAAAATTTTGTCTATCTATTATGGTTTACCAGTTAGACAAAAGTCGTTAACAATGAAGAACACTTTTGGAGAAATTCCCAGAAAATTAGAGATATACATTTCATTTGTCATGAAAATATCTTAAACATATGATATTTTAATCAAAATCGTAAGAGCCATTTTTGAGAAAATTAAAATTTTCGAAAAATGTTCCATGTAAAAGGTAATCTGGGGTGGGGGGATTTTCTTGAAAACCTTCGTGTCGCATCTCTGGAAGATACTGAACGTAAACACCAGGTTTGGTATTTATCCGACTGTTCGTTTCTGAGTTAAGCTGTTCACACACACAGACACACACACACACACACACACACACACACACACACACAGACGGATATGTTTCCAAAAATGTTTTTTACTTTCTCTACTACGTATAGTAAGTAGGGGAAGTATTGCATTCCAACCAAAAAGTACGATGCCGAGATTATACCGGTAATACATGTTTTGAGACCACTAGGCTAGATTAACCACCATTCAAAATACATGATGGTATTTTTTATTTGTTACAGTTTTTTAGTAAATTAGTATCGAATTTTAAATTATTTCTCCTGAAAAGTTTGTAATCTTGAAATTCTCCCTTTTCTTTTTGGGTTCTTCAAATGTATAGTATGGTTCACGTGCCGAGGTACACCACCTGCTAGCAATAGCATGAACGATAAGACCAACAAATGCTGGGGAGAGCGAGACGGATGTTTACTCAAGAATTAGGTACTGAAAAGGCAATCGTTTCTCAGTTTACAGACCACATCCGACGTTAGAAATATATTGTTAAATGACTTGCTTCAAGGAAATGCATTTACTTACTCGAAAGTCGGAACAAACACTTCTTAAAGTGGAAACTCCTATCTGCAGATATTTCTAATATTATAAATTAAACCGGAAACTGATGTTGCATTCACATTAGTTTCTCTTCCACCATACTTTCTCATAAGTAGTGAATGTATTGTATTCCACACAAAAGTACCATACCGAGATTTCACCGGAGATACATGTTTTGAGACACCTTGAATCCAAAAAATACATTTTTAGAAAAAATATGTGTGTATGCGTGTGTGCATAGCATAACTCAAAAACGAAAAGTCGATAAATATCAAACACTTGTTTCTCGGTTACATGGGAACAGTATGGAATTTTCAGGCTAGCAAATAGAGTCCTGCTCTTAAACATTTGACTGCCGCTATCCTCTTTGTATCTATAACGAAATGTGTAATGCAGCTTTCTGCTAATCTCAAAATAAAGTATATAGAAAAAAATCTGTGTTATACTCGCATCACTTTCTCTACTCTTGTACAAACTATTTTTACAAACGCTTATTCTCCATATGCTTCATGTTAATGCAGATGTCAATCTTATTGCTAATTGTTTTGTAGATGCAAGGGGAATTGGTAGGTTTTAAGCGACAGTCAAATATTTTAAGAGCTGGTTGCTATGTGGCGCATTCCATTCTCTTTGCATGTCCAGGACATAAAAATAACGAATTTGAGAAAAAGTATAAGTATTGGAAAATTTAAGGGAATAACAAGCAATATCTCGAAAATCGTTCACTCAACAAAAAAAATGTATATGACAAATTGTGTATTTTAACGCGATCTACATTTTCTGTGTAGTAAAATTTTGTCTATCTCTTATGGTTTACCAGTTATGCAAAAGTCGTTCACAATGAAGAATACTTTTGAAGACATTCCCGGAAAATTCGAGATATACATTTCATTTGTCATGACAATATCTCAAACATATGATATTTTAATCAAAATCGTTTGAGCCATTTTGGAGAAAATTAAAATTTTCGAAAATTGTTCCATGTAAAGTGTAGTCTGCGGTGGGGGGATTTTCTTGAAAACCTTCGTGTCACATCTCTGAAAGATACTGAACCTAAATACCAAGTTTGGTGTTTATCCGACTGTTCTTTTCTGAGTTATGCTGTTCACAGACACACACAGACACACACACACACGGACATGTTTCCAAGAATGCTTTTTTTGGATTCAGGGGGTCTCAAAACATGTATTTCCGGTGAAATCTCGGTATCGAATTTTAGGGTGGAATGCAAGACTTCCCCTACTTACTATACGTAGTAGAGAAAGTAAAAAATGTATATTACAATCATTGTATATGTTTATATTATTGTATACATGTAATAATGTTATGTGAATGTATTACGCAATTTAATAATGTAGAATAATAGGTTAAAAGTTGCTAATAATGAGGTAACCTTGAGGCAATAATGAGTAAGAAAGTGTAATAATGCTACTAGTCATTCTTGGAGCATCAATAATGTAATTTTTGTGACAGTTTATAAAATAGGCAATCAACAACCAGAAAAAGGCTTAAGTTAAACAAAAGTATTCTATTGGATTAGTAATAGCCAATCAGAGACTTGAAATACAGAAATTTACAAATTTACGCGGTAGAAATCAAGTCAGTTGCTTGTAGACAGCGCTCATAATTGGACGCGTTGGTTGTAGACAGTGTTCCTAACGAGACGCGAGGTGCGTCCTCGAGAAATTTAAATTTTAACATCTTCAAGGTTTATCACAAAATGAAGTAGATAGAAAAATAAGCGTTCGTAAGAATTATTTGTATACCCACTAATAAGCGTTGTTATTCTGGTCGTCCTCCGTGGTGTAGTGGTTACCATGCTAGCCTTTAGTTCCCGAGGTCGCGGGTTCAAACCGGTGGAGGGTGATGGATTCTTTCGTTAGTAAAAATCCTTAGCATGGCTTCCTTCGGAAGAGAAGTAAAGCCGGTGGTCCCGTGTCGTAGATTTACGGCACGTAAAGGAACCTCAAGCCTGATAAAGAGGCCTCTGAGAAACGTTTCCGATCTTTCAATATAGAATGGGACGCTAAGGACCCCAGCAGTTAAAGAGCGTCCATAGATATAACACAATTTAATTTCTGTTATTCTGTTTAGTAGATGCTTATATAGGATCGAAAAATGATTAACTCGATTTATCCAGAAAAGCCTGGAAATTGCATCTGTTCTGCATTCGAATGCAATCTTCCTCCTCCTCCTCCTTTCGAAGTTCAATTTATAATAAAACTCTTGGTGTGTTTCCAATTCTTGTGTTAAGTAATTCCAGTTATTCTTAAACAGGCTGAATTCATTTAACATGCCTACAGCTACGAAATCATAATGCTTATGTAACAATTTACAGAATTTAACAGCGGGATTTATGGACAAAACGCTGTCAAGAGAGTCAAATTGTCTGTTGTATTCTTTGTACCGTTTTATTTTTCGTTCTATACCTCTATACATTTTCCCTCGTTATGAACTCTTTCTTTTGCTCTTCGTCTTCAGTGAAATGGAGAAAGCTGTGAAAAGCAAGAGAACAAGAAGGAAAAGGGATGCATGAAGGGAGGAAGAAGACGTAGTAGTCACCGGAAAGCCGGAGTTTAACCGGAATCAACAAGAAGAAATCGCTGGCAGCAGCTGCAGCTTCTCGATAAGACGGGTGGGCCACCCTCGCATAAAATAAACAACCTTATCAACTTCTTCTGGAAGGAGAAAAAGTCCTCCAAATGTTTCCGGCGTACCCTTGTAAAAAATAAACGATTGCTTTTATCTGCGTCTGGAATTGAATGTACACTACCTAGGAAAACTGCGTTCTTTCCGCGCAGTCCAAGCTCCGTCAACTGTTCCTGCAATGAAAATGTTATGCGTTATGTGATCATAAATCAGAGCAATTTCTTACTATTTCAGATGAATGCGAGATTGTGTGTTTATATACCATAGTTGGAATTAGAATTAGCCCATTCCTTTTTGGCTGCACGTGAAAGGGAGTGAATTTGCTGTCCCGATTAGTGATTTCGGGAATGATCAGCTTAGTTTATTGTCCTACTGGCTACGTTCACTGATTTTCTTCCAGGTTTCTCTCTCTTTGGCTATAGTGGTCCATCTACTGAAGGTCCTCCTCAGTTCTCTGCTGCGGACGTTCCACAGGCCAGTTTTGGAGTCCCAAGAACTCACTCTGTGAGATGGCGAAAAGAAGGTTCGCTCAGTCGCCGTTCCTGCTAAGTCAGGCACCTCTTCGTCTCCTTCGGCACCCACCAAGGAGAACTCGCCGCAGCCGCCGCAGTTGCCGCCAACTTCACCGGTGCCAACGCCGCCGATCCTGGGATCCATCCAACCAACGCAGATACAGCCTGTATTTCATGGGAGGTACAGCGCTGTGATCCGAGAGGTCCCGAGGGACCCGCCAGTCAGGTTCCTCATCAGCGCTGCACACCAACAGTGGCCTTTACCTTGAAGGCCGCTCGGATCCACGGTCCTGGTGACTACGAAGCGGCCTTGAGGGCGGACGGTGCTTACGCATCGAGGCCAGGCGAGTGGAACGCTAGGTACCCTGCCGACGCTGCTGTGTCTACGAGCACAACGAGAGTTCCTGCACGGCGAAACCAAGGTGCCACTATGTGGCGCTTCCAGCACCACATCTAAGTGCAAACAGCACGATCTACGCCGCCGCCGCCGCTACTGTGCAACTTGTGGAGGGTCGTCTCATTACACCGGCCAAACGCTCTGCCACCTTCACCAGCGTCGACACCAGCATCATCACCAACGCCATTCATCAAGGAAGTCCAGGGTCTGCGCGACGCCGTTCAGGATCTCCACGTGGAGGTCCTGGACATTGCGGCACTGGACGAGTTCATCACCTCCACCACCGAGAAGCTCCAGGAACTGCCGACCACCATCACTGCTGGCTTTACCCAGCAACAGACCTCCGCCACTCACCTGATGACCAAACTGCACATCATCACTGCAAGGCTGCAGAACCTGGAGGCCAGCTTGGAGGATCGTAGGCCAACATCATCGCACATTCCACAACGAAGCAACAGCGAAAACCAGCAGCGAATCCTTGCACAATGCCGCGTGCTTGCTCAAGAGCAGAACAAACGACGACGGCAAACGCCGAAGTAAGTACATCTTCATCCTTCCTTACCTAATTTCTCCTTTTAACCACTTCTATTTTCACCTCCCAGCCTCTAGGCTGCAGTCAGGGCAATCTGTCATGGCTGTAGCCTAGGACCGCACTTTACGCCGCTCCCGCCCATTGGGTGGCAGCACAGAATCTTTCTCTAGAATACACGGGTGCTATGCGGGACCGTACTATCTTTCCTACGAACTTCCTTTCAAATCTCACGAACTAACCGCTGGATGAGTTTTTAGTGGGTATGCCGACGCTCGGAGAGTCCCACACTCTTAAGTCCCGACTCCCATCGGAGCTGAGGTTAGTGATTAAATCATTTTCTCCTCCACTCGGGGATAAAAAGAAACTCACTCTGTGTGTCCATCTATTAGGAAGCTGAATCATAACCTATCCTGCCCATCTTTTTCTGCGATCGCGGCGTCTTTAATCCTGTCCTATTTGTTATTTCTTGGTTTTATATTCTGTCCCTCATTGCTACACCCAAGATTTTCTTTCCATTTTCCTTTGGCAGACATCTATCGTTTGCTTCCGTTATTTTGTTAAATCCACGTTTGTGAATCATTTAATAGAGCCAGTAAAATACATTCACACTTCACTATTTGATCTTTCAAATTTTATACTGTAGAATTTGTCTGGGAGGATAAATTTTAGGCACCAGAAATTAGACTAAGCTGCTGCGATGCGTTGTGCTATTACTTTGTCCATCGAGTTCTTAAAGTAAATGTTTTGACCTAAGTATTCAGTTTCTTGTACGAATTATAGAGGTTCGTTGCCTGCTAATGTGCTGTCTACCTCTTTGCTGTTTGTCATCAACTTAGTCTTCTATGGTCTATTTTTAGAGCTACCGCTGAACTCGGATTCCTTAGCTCTGTAATTAGCTCTTTCAGTTCGTCTGGTGTGTAGCGGTTCTTACCTTGTGTCGTTGTTGCTCTTGCCGCTACGTCGTAGGGGATCGTCTTCAGGAACCTACGTCACCGATGACAACAGGAAGCTCACGTCGTTATCATTTCAGGCCCAGCTGTCGGCGAATCGAACTGAAATTCCCTACTGTGATTATGTCAGGGTAGGGTACGGGAGTGGTGACACCAGGATGTTATCTTGAAAGAAACACCGTTTTCACTTTTGTGACTCCGGCGCGTCTTTTTCTAGAAATGTTGCAAGATTCTCATGATTTCCCTAACATGTGCGATTCTTTAACACCCTCCTCCCACTATTACCTCTTGTTTCACTGACATTTGCTTCGGCTAATTATTTAATATATCGGTACACTATAACAGTTCTTTACATTCGCGCGAGGTTGAAGTAGTCACTTGACAATATTAAATCGATTATGAGCTTGAATAAAACTATCTCCACGAATAGTAAGATATTCCACATATACAACTTTATGATTACATAATTGCGCGGCACTTAATAAATTTCGGAACTCAGTGTCCTTTTCTGACTTGAAGTACTACGTGTTCACTTAGCGAAGAATCATGGTAGACTGTGTAAAATCCACGCTTACATTACTACTCGCCTTCAGATTTCTGTACATGCAACCATGTCTTCCTATCTTCTCATTGGTTCTGACAATTATCCTCCATCTGTATTGACTCTCCGGTTAAAAATTCGAAGCCTAAACGGTAAGAAAAGACCGTTGCCTACAGCGTCTACTTTCTCTTAACACTAGGTTCTTCCCCTCGAAGAACAAAGAAACGTGGACGTTTATGGCCCCACGCTCGGAAAAATACAATGTACATTTTGAAGCGAACTTACTCTATTTCGCCTAAATCTTGCAGGGTTTCTTACGCAATTACGCCTTTATTTATTGGACAATATTAATGAAAGTAGAAACATATTTACGCTTTATGACGAACTCTTGATTAATGTAGTTTTTAATCCAATTACTTTAAAATAGTAGACAATTATCAAATTGCGTGTTAATTAATCATTAATAATTCATAAACTATAATTATTTAAGAATTCCTTTTTGTACAGGTGTAATCAGACGGAAATATCGCTACAAGTGTTGTAACTATGAATATTATAGTAATAAACTATAGTTTATTACTATTTGGGATATATTGGGGCCAGTAAGCCCCAAATATAACATTAAAGCAAAACCAATTATTAACTTCAACACTTACTACTGGAGTCAAAGTCGCCGATGTAGCCATTCAAGATAGAAATGGAAATAGTGAAATAGTCTGAAAAATAGAATTGTCATAAAGTATTAGAATTTTGAATGCAGTGCCTCCCTGATCGCATTAATCCATCGTATCGCCACACGGGTGGCCGAGCTCGTTAAAGCCCGAACTATTAGCGGGAGGTCCGCGATTCAAATCCAGCCAAGACCATCCTCCCTGACTTGTAATTCTTTTTTCCGGATTTTATTCAGTTCTCATAACTGGTAAATGCTGGGGAGGTACCGAGAAGTTCCTACGGTCATTTTTGAAATTGCCATCGTGAACATTGTTGCGCCCCATGCAATGGATATTATTAATTGTGGCTTCCCTTCAGTATTGTCGTGTTGCCTATCGCCATAGTGTGTTTGTTACCTCCTGTCTGATCTAGGCGCCTGGTAGGTCCGGAACGTTTCCTGTACCATCTGTTTTCTCCTCTGAGCTCTATGCTGTCAAACAAGCTTTGATTTACATTACCTCAGCACAGCATAAACACAGTGCAATTCTAACTGATTCACTAAGTACTCTTCAGAGTATCCGAGACCGCTCTACTGACTTAACATTAATCCAAGATATCCAAAGTTTTTACAACCAAATTACTACAAATAATCAAGAAGTTACATTCTTCTGGATTCCGTCCCACTGTGGAATATCAGGAAATGAGGAAGCAGATAGGGAAGCCAAAAAAGCAACTTTGCTACCTCCAGTGGAAGAATTGCCAGTGCCCTACAGAGATGCTCAAAGTTATTTTTACTTTCTCTACTACGTATAGTAAGTAGGGGAAGTATTGTATTCCACCCAAAAATTCGAGCTTTCATCGGAAATATATGTTTTGAGACCCCCTGAATCCAAAAAAAGCATTTTTGGAAACATGTCCTGTGTGTCCGTGAACAGTCAGATAAACACCAAACTTGGTATTTAGGTTCAGTATCTTTCTTAGATGCGACACGAAGCTTTTCAAGAAAATTTTCTCAAAAATGGCTCTAAGGATTTTGATTAAAATATCATATGTTTAAGACATTTTCATCACAAATGAAATGTATATCTCGAAATTTCTGGGAATGTCTCCAAAAGTATTCTTCATTGTGAACGACTTTTGCATAACTGGTAAACCATAAGAAATAGACAAAAGTTTACTACACCAAAAATGTAGATCGTGTTAAAATACACAATTTATGTCATATACATTTTGTTTGTTGAGTGAACCATTTTCGAGATGTTGCTTGTTATTCCCTTCAATTTTTCAATACCTATACTCTTTCTCAAATGGGAATTCGTTATTCATTATTTTTGTCCTGGTAATACAAAGAGAATGGAATGCGCCACATAGCAACCAGCTCTTAAAATATTTGACAATCGCTTAAAACCTACCATATTTCCCTTGCATCTACAAGAAAATTAGCAATAAGATTGATATCTCGGTTAACATGAAGCATATGGAGAATAAGCGTTTGTAAAAATAGTTTGTACAAGAGTAGAGAAAGCCATGTGAGTGTAACACATCAGATTTTTGTTAGCAGACTAGCTGTCAAATGAAAGCAAGACTGGGCCATTAAAACATCAAGCAAACTCCACATAGTTAGGAAAGGCTCCACATTGCAGACTCTAAAAAGAAAAGATCACGTTTACGAATAGGCCATTCACGCCTAACCCATTCCTTCTTACTCGCCAAAGAAAATGCTCCTCACTGCGAGACCTGCACCATCCTACACCTCATCACTAAATGCACAAGTTATACCATGGAGAGAAGAAGACATAACATCTCTGAACATATATTTTTACCTTTAAACAACCTTACTGATTTCAAAAAAAATTTTTTTTCTTGAAAGACATCAAACTGTATAACAAGATTTAAATATAACACATCAAATAAAAATGTATAATAGGTTATACTCTTCTAGCTCTGTTCAAGACTTAATGACGTAACAATGATATCATTTAATTTTATGTGTCATCAGTGTCCACCGCCTGTGGTGATGTATGTAATAAGCACGGACCTTAACATCACACACAATTAGTCCTTCGTGAGACTATCTCCCATATCGGAATTGGGAAGGGCAATATCGGGGTAGTTTTCACATTATTCCTATTTCGTTTAAAAAAAGAAGGCAAAATACTAGCTTTGTTACTTTCTCTACCTCGAATATAGTAAGTGGAGAAGGTATTGCATTCCAAAATAGAATTTGATACGAGATTTCACCGGAAATACACGTTTTGAGACCCCTTGAATTAAAACATTTTTTCAATAAAGTTCCGCTTGTGTGTATGTGTCTGTCTGTGTGTGTTTTGATCTATCTCATGATTTACCACATATAAGAAAAATCTGATGTGTTACACTCGCATGACTTTCTCTACTCTTGTACAAACCATGATCACAAACTCTTATTCTCCATCTATTTCATATTAATCGAGATAAACATTTGCAGAAACGATCTTTTGACATGCAAAGAGAATTACATTTTACACACAGCGATCAGTTCCAAAAATATTTGACTATCGCTTAAGGCCTACTATGTTCCCCTTGTTTTGTATTTGCAAGGGCAATATAGAAATACAGTAGCCTTTAAGCATAGATATCTCTTAATAGCTGGTTGCTATGTGCAGCACCGTTCTCTCTGCCACAGATTTATACTCTTTGCATATCCAGGACAAAAAAAAAATGAATAACGAATTCCCATTTCAGAAAAGTATTGAAAAATTTAAGGGAATAACAAGCAATATCTCGAAAATGGTTCACTCAAAAAAAAATGTATATGACATAAATTGTGTATTTTAACTCGATCTACATTTTTTGTGTAATAACATTTTGTTCAATCTCTTATGGTTTACCAGTTATGCAAACGTCGTTCACAATGAAGAACACTTTTGGAGTAATTCCCAGAAAATTCAAGATATACATTTTATTTGTCATGAAAATATCTTAAACATATGATATTTTAATCAAACTCGTTAGCCATTTCTGAGAAAATTAAAATTTTCGAAAAATGTTCTATGTGAAGGGTAATGTGGGGTAGGGGATTTTCTTGAAAACCTTCGTGTCGCATCTCTGGAAGATACTGAACCTAAATACCAAGTTTGGTATCTATCCAACATTACGTTTTTGAGTTATGTTATCCACAGAGACCCCCCCCCCACACACACACACATGAACCTTTTTCTAACTTTTTTATTCAGCAGACCTTAAAACATGCACTTCCGGTGAAATTTCTGTTAGTGTCGAATTTTTAGGTGGAATCCAATAGGTGCTTCCTATATCTGCTATATAGATTATAAACTAAAGTTACTAATATGTAAATTCGGAGCTCAGCAGCTCAGATTTTCTAATTAAAGCCCTAGATAACTGCTTAAAGTGCTAAGCTGCTTCAGTGCCCGTTCCGGGGTGACATCATTCGCTGCCGGTGATAACGCAAACTGAGAGAATCTAATTGCCTGCCACTTGGTGCTTAACCACTTTGAAGGCCGGACACTGAATTTCCCGCCTTGTTGAATCTGTTTTCATCACCATTTAGCATACATTTGGTTCTTTTCTCTGAAAGCTGCGAAACTATGGAGGTGACAGCACTTCCTGGCCTTGGAATGAAAGGTCCAGGGGTTTTGTATTTGTATGCGCATGTCTGGACTTGCTGCCAAATATGGCCATCCTGCCTAGTAGGGAGATGTAAGGATTATAAACCAAAAGGACATATTTAGAATGAAAACTATCGAAACAAACGTTAATTATACAGGGTGGACCATTTAACTTGAACTATACCATATCTCCCAAACTAGCGTTGTAGAAAGAAATGTCTTGAATAAAACTTGCTTGATATTATGGAGGAAAGTAAATGTCATTAGTGATGTTTATTTGGAGGACGTTGTGATGGTCATTTTGGTTAATTTTATTTCACCCTAATGTAGATTCCCATTTAAAAACAATCTGATGTGTTACACTCACATGACTTTATCCACTCTTGTACAAACTATTTTTACAAACTATTATTCTCCATATGCTTCATGTTAATCGAGATGTTAATCTTATTGCTAATTTTCTCGTAGATGCAAGGGGAATTGGTAGGCTTTAAGCGATAGTCAAATATTTTAAGAAGTGGTTGCTATGTGAAGTAGTCCATTCTCTTTGCATGTCCAGGACATAAAAAAAATGAATAACGAATTTGAGAAAAAGTATTGGAAAATTTAAGGAAATAACAAGCAACATCTCGAAAATGGTTCACTCAACAACAAAAAAATGTATATGACGTAAATTGTGTGTTTTAACGTCATCTACATTTTTTGTGTAGTAAAATTTTGTCTATCTCTAATGGTTTACCAGTTATGCAAACGTCGGTCACAGTGAACACTTTTGGAGACATTCCCAGAAAATTCAAGATATACATTTTATTTGTCATGAAAGTATCTTAAATATGATATTTTAATCAAAATCATTAGAGCCATTCTTGAGAAAATTAACACTTCCGAAAAATGTTCCATGTAAAGGGTAATCCGGGGTGGGGGATTTCCTTGAAAACCTTCGTGTCGCATCTCTGGAAGATACTGAACCTAAATATCAAGTTGGTATTTATCCGACTGTTCGTTTCTGAGTTATGTTGTTCACAGACACACACACACACACACACACAGACATGTTTCCAAAAATATATTTTTTGGATTCAGGGGGGTCTCAAAATATGTATTTCCGGTGAAATCTCGGTATCGAATTTTTGGTTGGAATACAATACTTCCCCTACTTACTATACGTAGTAGAGAAAGTAAAACTATAGGGGTGGCTGGGGGTGAGGTGGTGAAAGCTAAAATGCAATTCAGACCAGTTTTAAGCTTGCTCCTTAATATCTAAGCGGACGTGTTTTTTGTTTAAATTTAGTTATATTTAAATAAATTGTTTTAGACTTGGACGTTTTGAAATGAAAGCGCTGTATATTGTTTCTGTATCAAGATTCTGTCAATCTGTTACGGTTTAGCAATTGTACAGAATGAAGAGTACTTCACAGACTATTCCCAGAAAATTCAAGAGATACATTTTATTTGTTATGAAAATACATTAAACGTATGGCATTTTAATCAAAATCCTTAGAACCATTTTTCAGAAAATTTTTACCAACCTGGAGAGAGATCTCCTGTACGCGTCCACGCTTCGATTCTAACTCTCGCTTGGCGTTAACGTACAGATCCACAGCAACGCCCAACTCGCCAAAGGTCGACATTCGATTGTGCCCCTCCCAAATACCGCCACGATGGTGGCCAGATGCAATTGTTGTTGTAACAATAGGCGGCAGGTGAGTGAAGCTTTCACTTCTGCCAGTCATTATGTAAACACAATTAACACTGCATTGTTGAAACTGTCAGCCATAATCCATAAGGGCAATCCAAGCCAGAGAGGCACTTCACATTCTGCATCGTAATGAAATCGTGTATGAGTGTGAGGTCTTTTGCGGAGAAACTCTTTTGTTCATCTTCTCAGTGAATAATAAGTATGCTACTTTGTATACCCCTTGCACGAGAGAGCGAATATAAACACTTTAGCTAAAAATGGACCTTGATTAACGTCTGCGCCATCGATTATACTAGAGACGCAGCGATAAGTTAGCAGTTTTCGTTCTTTAATAGAAAGAGAAAGGGTTTTTGGTGTAACAGTGACATGATTTTTCATCCCATTATCTAATTCCAGGTACCGCATACAATAACACCAACTGTTCACATGCACAAAGATCATAGTGTGTAAAAAGCTGATGTGTTACATTCACATGGCTTTCCCTACTCACTATCGTTTATTTTTATATAGCTTTCACAAAGTATTCCAACGAAAGCTTGTTATTTTCTCTGCCACGTATCTAGCAGGTAGAAAAGGTTGTCGCAGTATCTTATTTACTGGGCGCCTGTTATTGTTTTATTATTCTCAATTTTGGATTCTTTGTCCACCGGCTAGCTATTATTGCTCAGTCAAACAAATATCTCTGAGCAGGGCGTGTAAACGGAAAGGAGTTGTTACTAAAAGATAACACTGATAAAAGAATTTATTTTCACACCTTTATTGCCGTCACACTTAATTAATAGTTCACATCTTTAATCTTTATACACGCCTGACTGAAACTGTTATATTTCCGAATGTAATTACTGTCGTATTAGTTGCCGCGTACTTCACATTTTGTAACTAACTTTACGACGCGAGAGATTCTTGCAAACTGTATGATGTGCACTTCACGATAGATTCTTCAAGACTGCGCGAGTGTACCTCGTGAATGTTTCCATAGAACTGCGTGATGTGTACCTCGCGAATGATTCTTTAGAACTGCGTGAAACATGCTTATAGCTCGAGAATATATACTCCTTCACCGCGAAATGCCTTAACATTATAATAAAGCTACTATTGGTTACCAAACCGCGCCAACATTAGCGTCTGTTTTGTCAGCCAATCACAATTACTAACACATATGCTCAAGGGAAGATATTCCCTCCATTTCTAAAGAAAGGCACGCTACCCTGACGTCATTTGTTTGTCTCTTCTTAGTGATAAACAACTCACCCCATCGGTTCATTTCGGTTTCATACCCACTTCTATTGTCAGTTTCAGTGAGGCCGTGTAAACTTATTTCCTAACAATGCTTATGGCAAACAAACATCTAAAATCATTGTCATACAATAATGTTAATTTACACTACAATCACTCTGGCATTCACAGTGATGTGATATAAACTACTGCCTCAACGTGCAAACAAATGGTTGTGTACCATTCGGCATTGACCGTTTTACGTTCCTCTAAAGCCACTGTTGCCACATGGCCAGTTTTGCTGTAAAAGCAGGCGACCATTTGCTTCGAGTGCGAACAACTTTTATTGGATTTGCTTCATCTTGAAACACCCATACAGTCGACTGCTGTTTACGTTCCAGCTTATACGCATAGATCCATGACTCGTCACCTGTTGCAATCTTATATACTTCTTTTGAGGCACCGCCATTGTATTTCTTGAGCATTTTTGTACACCAATCGACACGAGCATCTTTTTGAGATTGCGTCAAATTATGTGGGATCCAACAAGAGCAAACCTTTTTCATGGCTAAATAATCATGCAACATTTTATATATGCTGGTGGAACTAATGCCTAGGGTTGCCTCAATCTCACAATATGTCGCATGACGATCTTTCATTATTAGGTTTTGCACACCATCAATGTTTTCTGGCACAACTGATTTTGGACTACCTTCACGAACTTCATCATGGAGCGAACGACGGCCACGATTAAATTCGTTATACCAGCGTTTCACAGTGGCAAATGATGGAATTTTGTCGCCAATGTGGATGTTAGTTTATCGATGCACTCTTGTCTTGATAATCCACGTCGAAAGTCGTAGTAAATCATTGCACGAACATTTTCACCAGTTAATTCCATGTTTTTGTTGACACACAATTTTCAAGTTAGTGTAAACAAAACAAATGCCGCTCTATTGACAAAATGTTTGAAGTAGATTATGGTAAAAAATGTCAAACATTCCATTGGAAACGTCAGATGGCACCTACAACATTCAGGGTTGCCAAGGCTCAAAATATAAATATTGCCCCTTGTATGACGCGGTTAGCTATTAACGCGGAATTGTTTCTCTGTCGGTCGTAGATTTAGCGTCAGGTGAGTTTACACAAATACAGGTGGTTTATGAAGAACTGACACATTTCTTTCTTTAATTGCTCTGTTCAAAATTAACTCAATGCCCCAATTTTAGCACCAAATTAAGCAGAATGTTCTGGAGTTTCGATTGCCTGTCACTAGATGCGCAGATGTTCATGTTTCATTCGTAATTGTTAGTTTTATTGTCTGCAACGTGACACAAGTTTTTCCAAGCCGTTGTACCAGGTTGGTTCCTGTGCTCGCAACTAGCTGTTCACTGATTTGACTTCATCATCGGTGTTAAAAGTGCTTACCTTTGAGTTGGAGGAACATGTGAAAATTACTTGGGGCAAGCTCAGGTGAATACGGAGTATATGAGACAACTTCCAAGCTGAATCTTGACCCAGGCGGAGCTCAGAAGATTCAACTGGGAAGTTTTCTCGCATCCTCCATATTCACCAGATCTTTTCCCAAGTTATTTTCACATGTTTCCCTGACTCAAAGGTCACCATGGAGGTAAGCACTTTAATACCGTGACGGAGATCAATCAGAAGTCAACAGCTGGTTGCGAGCACAGGATCCGACCTGATACAACATTGGCTTGGAAAACCTTGTGTCACGTCCACAAAAGAGCTTGGAAAAACATGTTGACTATGCAGAAAAGTAACAGAAGAATTGTACAATATAAATAAAATTAATTCAACATCAATTGTGTGTAATGATTTTATAAAATAGGGAAGCTTACTTTTTGGACGACCCTCGACATTTTGTCATGTAAATGTCTTAAATACATAGCATTTTAGTCAAAATAGTTAGTCATTTTTGAGCGATACAAATATATGGGCAATTTCTCTATATAAAAGGTAGTTTGGGGTAGAGAGCTCTTAAATATCTTTCTGTCACATGTTTGGAAGGTAGTGTACTTAAATACCAACTTTGGTATTTAACGAACATTTCGTTTCAGGGTTATGGTGTACACAGATAGACACAGAGACACACACGGATTTTTTTCTACTTTTTTATTCAGGGGCCTCAAAACACGTATTTCCTGTGAAATATCGGTATCGAGGCTTTGGGTGAAATGCAATACTTTCTCTTATCTAGTATAGTTAGGTAGAGAAAGTAAAAATGTACACTAAAGTGCTATAAAACAATTTTGCCTAAAGTTCAGTGGTTAGGAAAAGGTACACATTTAGTGTGAATCCTAGCAGTAATTATATATCACTGTAGCACGTCTAGAAGGTTGCATATCTGTCAACAGAACGGCGGCAATTTTACGCTGAATTTGCGTCAGTGAAATTCTTGGAACTATTTTTACTTTTCCCATGTCCTTCTTCCCCAGAAAAGGTTGAGAGTTCCGTCACGTGGGTCCGTCTCCCTCCAGCACTTGACCGTGGCTGGTGACATCGCGGGACTCTGGGAAAGACTGATGGTATCTTTAAATCCACTTCTGTTTCCCATAATTTCTGCTCCTGTGAACCCAGCAGCACTTGCACACAATTAGCTGGTCCCCAGGATGTATCCCTTCTAGGAATGCGTTCCAGATTTTCCCCAAAGCGTTTGGTGAATACCGCCTTCTCGTGCCCAAATGGAAAACGGATACTTTTCTCGTTCTTTTTCGTAGACAACTGTTGAGTGTATTTAAGCCTGAATAGCTTAGCAGTTATACTTGTCCAACTGTGTAACACTTTCTGTTTCAGGGCCGGTTGCACGAACTTGGAATAAATCGCTTATAGTAAAGGTTAAAGGCTTAATTTTAGAAATGCTTGTCGTTTTTTAAAATAAAGGCAAAGAAAAATTAATTTGTTGCATTCAACATAGCATTTTGTTTGTTTTCTAAATACTTTAAACTTATGGTATTTTAGTCAAAATTATTAGCATTTCTGAAAAAATAAAAAATAAAGAAAACGTTTCCATACAAAGGGAAAATAAGGTCGAAAAAATTAATTTTATTACATTTTTTGGTCCTTGATTATGCAATGCCCGCAATAGCAAAATTATCGCAGCATGCACATATCCATTGTAGTAGTGTAATAGTATTAATACATAAATGCTTGCTTCGGCCAGTGGCAAATGACCTTCTAGCACGGCAGCTGCAAACTCCGCCTCCTTCCGGTAGTATCTCTTCGGAATGACAGGCGTTCAATAAGGCAGTATACTGTCAACATGCCGCGCATTGTGGACTAATAATAATAATAATAATAATAATAATAATAATAATAATGAATAACAGAAACATAATTTTATTTAAAACAAAATTAGACAATCGGGCCCACCTCGTACCAGACTCGGGTTGGGTAGCGCCTAAGAATTTCGGTCCTCATGTACATTCCAGGTCGAAATAGAACCTAGCAAGGATAGCCAGGGAATAAGTTATTCAGTGCTTCCGCGCGGTGACAACTCGTTATTCCGAGTATAAAAATCTGATGTGTTACACTCGCATGACTTTTTCTACTCTTGTACAATATATTTTTACAAACGCTTATTCTCCATATGCTTCATGTTAATCGAGATGTTAATCTTATTGCTAATTTTCTTGTAGGTGCAAGGGGAATATGGTAGGCTTTAAGCGATAGTTAAATCTTTTAAGAGCTGGTTGCTATGTGCCGCATTCCATTCTCTTTTTATGTCTAGGACATAAAAAAATTGAATAACGAATTCCCATTTGAGAAAAGTATAAGTATTGGAAAATTTAAGGGAATAACAAGCAATATCTCGAAAATGGTTCACTCAATAAAAAAAATGTATATGACATAAATTGTGTATTTTAACGCGATCTACATTTTTTGTGTAGTAAAATTTTGTCTATCTCTTATGGTTTACCAGTTATGCTAAAGTCGTTCACAATGAAGAATACTTTTGGAGACATTCCCAGGAAATTCAAGATATACATTTTGTTTGTCATAAAAATATCTTACACATATGATATTTTAATCAAAATCGTTAGAGCCATTTTTGAGAAAATTAAAATTTTCGAAAACTCTGGGGTGGGGGGATTTTCTTGAAAACCTTCGTGTAGCATCTCTGGAAGATACTGAACCTAAATACCAAGTTTGGCGTTTATCCGACTGTTCGTTTCTGAGTTAATGCTGTTCACAGACAGACACACACAGAGACACACACGGACATGTTTCCAAAAATGCTTTTTTTGGATTCAGGGGGTCTCAAAACATGTATTTCCGGTGAAATCTCGGTATAGAATTTTTGGGTGGAATACAATACTTCCCCTACCTACAAGGCAGAGTTATTATTATAAGTAGATATTAACAATAACAGTAATGATAGTTTACTGCGTTGATGTGATGTAGAAACGAAATAATGTACCTACATGCCATAGGTTCGCTATCCCCACCCTGAAATATAGCGCGATGACAAGAAAAGGCTTCATGTGACATGTTCACTTTATTGACGGTTCCAGAAAACCTCAATGTAGGGAATTCCACTCCTGATATTCTTCAGCCGGAGTTTCAGAATCGTGAGAAATAGGATGGATGGCGCCTGGGAAGATTTTCCTGATAGGCAGTTTACTAACCAGGGACATGTGTCACTTGCAAATGCTGACCAGTGCTGACTCTCAAGTTATATCATACCTTTCTCTCTCTTAGGCTTTTTTACTTTCCCTACTGCATATTTAAAGTAAGTAGAGGAAGTATTGCATTTCTCCCAAAAATTCGATACCGAGATTTCACCGAAAATACATGTTTTCAAGCCCCCTTGAGAAAGGTTAATTTTAGGAGTTGTATCGTATTTCAACTGTTGGGGAGCCTGAAACGGCAACTCTAGGCCGAGCCCAAGAACTATAATTACAGATAACTTATTAATTAACTTTTAGTGATGTTAAATCGTATTATGTAAATATCTTTTTCTCATACTGCTTGTATATTTTAAGAAGGGTGATTTAACATTATGTATCTATCTAGGTTATTAATATTAGTAGAGTTATAAATGGTTTAATGTAAATAATTTAAGCGCTATGTTAAAATACTGTCCACGAGGGAAAGTTTTAGCTACAGGAATAGTGCTTTCGAAGGCAGAAAACCTAGTTTTATTACCTCTCTCCGGTCACTGTGCTATTATTCCTACAGCGAGGGTGTAGAGCCTTTGTCCCATTATTTGATAATTCGCCGTGACCAAGTGAGTGAGAAAGACAACCTTAACGGTAAATGTAGGAAAAGCCGCGATTTATATTAAAATTGGACCAATGAGATCCCTGAAAGTTTATTCGAAATAGTTAGACGCGTCGAGTCGCGCTAAAAATGGACCAATAGGAAAGGAAGCAGCCTCAGGAGCCTGAGACTATAAATGGATCTGTTTGGGGAAATTTCGGGACAGTTTTGGTAATGTGTGGTCAGGGAGAGATGCTGCAGGATGCGTGAGATATCGCGCCAAGAAGGGAATCAAGTCAGCTTTGTAATGTCAGCTTAGTATTGCATTTTATTCGGCAGTTTATGTCATGTGTGGTCAGGGAGAGATGCTGCAGGATGTGTGAGATATCGCGCCAAAAAGGGAATCAAGTCAAATTTGTCATGTCAGCTTAGTATTGCATTTTATTCGAGAGTTTTCGTAATGTGTGGTCAGGGAGAGATGCTGCAGGATGTGTGAGATATCGCGCCAAAACAGGGAATCAAAATAGTTTTAGCAACACACCTAAGATCCGCTACTCTGAAAGCGACAATAAGAATAGTTATATTTCGTGACATATCCACGCCATAGTCTAACAGCGGTGGACAGTATTTTACAGCGGCAATACCAGTTTTGTATACTACGAGTGTTAAATTAAATAAAAAGAAACGGCAGTGTCATCTTTTCATAAACAAAGCAAGTCTATGTCTTCCTATATCACCACCCGAGATCTACGCTTTCCTTTACCGAGGATAAGTCCATGCTCCCATATAATTTAAGGAAAATTACTGCAGCTAGCCGAGGATAAATTGAAGAACCAACACGCTGAGAACTTCTGGAAGCAACGGGAGAAGCATCAAGGTAAGCTACAGCAACGGATGAGGAGGTGATCGCCGCAAACTGGCTCCCAAAAGTGGGGCTAACAAACATTAAGATCGCCGCAAACTGGCGCCATAACGTGGAGCTCGAAGGGAAGAACGACACAAACGGAGGACTAGGAAACAACGAACAGACGAAGAATCTTCAGAGGAAAGGGGCACAGCAGAACAAAAATTACAACGCGAACTTCTAGTCTACCTACGTGGGACAACAAAACAACTGAGAACATCGCTTCTAGAACTTCACCAGGATTCGAACCCGGAACGCATCAGTTAACATTGAAAAAAAATACAGGTTAGAACTTTTATTCAAAAACAAACAAAAAGGCATGCAGAGTAGTGACTCAGTTTTGTGAACACATGTTATTGAGAGGGGGTAAAGTCATTATTAGGGAGGTAGAACTTGCTAACGGAACCATGAGTAGGTCAAGGGAAGATTTGGAAGAACTGAATGGGGAGGCTATTGTCAGCATAACAACAGATGGAGAAAATATGGGTGCAGCTGAAGTAGAAGTTAGGGAAAGGCAATCACCGATTGAGCAGGTCATTGACGCAGGTCAAAACCAGCTGCTAATATTGCTTCAACATTTGAGCGCAAAGATAGATGAGCAGAGTAAGGAGTCAAAAAGAAATTTGAATGAACAAATTAAAAATTTAGAAGGGAAATTAGATGAGCAGAGTAAGGAGTCAAAAAGAAATTTCAATGAACATAGTAAGAACTTAGAAAGCATATTCAATGAACATAATAAGAACTTAGAAAGCATATTCAATGAATCTAGTAAAGACGTAGAAAGAATCGTAAGTGAACTAGATAAGAATTTAGAAGGGGAATCAAATGAGAATAATGAATACTTAGAAAGAATCATAAGTAAGCAGAATAAGGACTTAGAAAGAATCGTAAGTGAACAAGATAAGAATCTAGAAGGGGAAGCAGATGAGCATGATAAGGACTTAGAAAGAATCGTAAGTAAGCAGAATAAGGACTTAGAAAGAATCGTAAGTCAACCAGATAAGAATCTAGAAGGGAAATCAAATGAGCATAATAAGGACTTAGAAAGAATCGCAAATAAGCAAAGTAAGGGCTTAGAAAGAATCGTAAGGGAACAAGATAAGAATGTAGAAGGGAGATCAAATGAGCAGAGTAGGAACTTAGAAAGAATCGTAAATGAGCAGAGTAAGGACTTAGAAAGAAAACTGAGCGAACAAAAGGATTTCGAAGGGAAATTAAGTAAGCAGGGTCAGGACTTAGAAAGAAACTTAAGTGAACAAAATGAGAGTTTAGAGGGGAAACTAGTTGAGCTGATGAAGGGGAAGTTAATAGAAACACTTGAAGGGAAATTACTACAGATACTAGAAACTAAAGATCCGAAAACACTAACGGGAAAAGAGACGTCAAAGAAAGCTTTTGAAAGAATGTCAAAGAGGGCGCAGAAAAGAAAGCATGAATTTAAAACCAGGAAGCGAAAGAAATGGTTGATCGAACTTGGAGAATTAGTATGGGTATAAAAAAAAAAAAAAAAAAGACAGAATAGCATTGATCCGGACTCTACAGTGCCTGGAAAGGAGAGCTTTCACAGGTGAATTAATGAATTATCTTAAGCAGTTGTGCAGAACATTTTTTTTTTTGCATTACTAAAGAGACTTGAGTATTAAATGATCATTAGTGATAGTGAAGAAGAACAAGAAACACCTTTGCCATTAATATGTTTCAGTTTCTTTCTGCTTGAATAAGTTTGTCTTAAGGTTGAAACAGCTTTTATTGTCAGAATATTTATTATATTTTTTTTTGATATTTAGCAATATTTGTAAATTATTAATTGGTTGGTATGCTAGCAATATGCTGACAGTTTTCTTTAAACATATAAATTAGTTTTATTAATTATAAAAAAAAAAAGGTATCATAGAATGGAAAATTTATTTAAAGGTCCATACAGGGTGATTTACATTTGAGTTACAAGAAATAAAGAATTCCAAGATCGTAGGGAGATACCATAAACAGTTGCTCAAACCGTACAAATGTTTAGAGAATGAGAAGGGTGAAGAATGTAATGAAAATAGTCAGGTTAGTTTACTCGAAATGAGGTAGCAACCCTATGAACAAATAGTAAAGGTAATACACCCGATAAATAAGGAGGTAAAGAAATAAATAAATGCATAATAATTATGTATCAATATGTATGTAAATAGATTTAATTTTAGAACTTGATTTAGGTATTAGCGTATTTCTCTCCACCACAAGTTATTCGTGTGCGCGAAATGTATTGTGTAAGAATGTCTCTCGGAAACCTGTTTTTAAATGGTGAGAGGGGATCAACCATAACAAATGTGGAGTGAATGACCCAAATATAAACACCACTGGTGTGGTAGAACCCTTGTGAAGAAACAGGTATAGCGAAGGGTCTCTGTCAACAAAACAAACGAACAAAGGCCATAATCAGAGGAATTATTCTGTAAAAGAAAATTGTATCAAGTGTTGAAAAATTTATTCTTTTCCAGAACAGGGCAATTTGAAACGGCAACTCTAGGCCGAGCCCAAGAACTATAATTACAGATAACTTATTAATTAACTTTTAGTGATGTTAAATCGTATTATGTAAATATCTTTTTCTCATACTGCTTGTATATTTTAAGAAGGGTGATTTAACATTATGTATCTATCTAGGTTATTAATATTAGTAGAGTTATAAATGGTTTAATGTAAATAATTTAAGCGCTATGTTAAAATACTGTCCACGAGGGAAAGTTTTAGCTACAGGAATAGTGCTTTCGAAGGCAGAAAACCTAGTTTTATTACCTCTCTCCGGTCGCTGTGCTATTATTCCTACAGCGAGGGTGTAGAGCCTTTGTCCCATTATTTGATAATTCGCCGTGACCAAGTGAGTGAGAAAGACAACCTTAACGGTAAATGTAGGAAAAGCCGCGATTTATATTAAAATTGGACCAATGAGATCCCTGAAAGTTTATTCGAAATAGTTAGACGCGTCGAGTCGCGCTAAAAATGGACCAATAGGAAAGGAAGCAGCCTCAGGAGCCTGAGACTATAAATGGATCTGTTTGGGGAAATTTCGGGACAGTTTTGGTAATGTGTGGTCAGGGAGAGATGCTGCAGGATGCGTGAGATATCGCGCCAAGAAGGGAATCAAGTCAGCTTTGTAATGTCAGCTTAGTATTGCATTTTATTCGGCAGTTTATGTCATGTGTGGTCAGGGAGAGATGCTGCAGGATGTGTGAGATATCGCGCCAAAAAGGGAATCAAGTCAAATTTGTCATGTCAGCTTAGTATTGCATTTTATTCGAGAGTTTTCGTAATGTGTGGTCAGGGAGAGATGCTGCAGGATGTGTGAGATATCGCGCCAAAACAGGGAATCAAAATAGTTTTAGCAACACACCTAAGATCCGCTACTCTGAAAGCGACAATAAGAATAGTTATATTTCGTGACATATCCACGCCATAGTCTAACAGCGGTGGACAGTATTTTACAGCGGCAATACCAGTTTTGTATACTACGAGTGTTAAATTAAATAAAAAGAAACGGCAGTGTCATCTTTTCATAAACAAAGCAAGTCTATGTCTTCCTATATCACCACCCGAGATCTACGCTTTCCTTTACCGAGGATAAGTCCATGCTCCCATATAATTTAAGGAAAATTACTGCAGCTAGCCGAGGATAAATTGAAGAACCAACACGCTGAGAACTTCTGGAAGCAACGGGAGAAGCATCAAGGTAAGCTACAGCAACGGATGAGGAGGTGATCGCCGCAAACTGGCTCCCAAAAGTGGGGCTAACAAACATTAAGATCGCCGCAAGCCAAACCTGTAGTAGTTGCAACCGAACGTATAGTACCCTCCGCCCCAAATGTACTTTCAGGTGACCTTTTCCCTTAGTTTAACAAAAAATATTAACTTTGTAATTTAACTGTTTCTTTAAATATTATATATTTATGTTTGCCTCGGCTGCGTCAGTATTATTGTTAGAGACACGTTTCTCTTAGCAGGGTTGTGGTGCGACAAGAACGTAGGCTTACACAGATTATAATTTTACTTCACTTCTTTTATTAATGCTTGATATTATTTAAATAACACTTCACTGATATATATGAGCCGTGAGATTCTTTAATTAATTACTTGCACTTTTTAACACGTAAACTTATTTTTCGTCTCACACGAATAGTATTAAATCTCTAGAGGACGCATACCGCATCCGGTTACAATCACTGTCTGCAGGCAACTGAACTGATTTCAACCGCCTAAACTTGTAAATTTTGTATTTCAAGTCTCTGATTGGCTATTCCTAATCCAATAGAATACCTTCATTTAACTAAAGATTTTTCTGGTTGTTGATTGGCTATTTTTATAAACTGTCACCAAAATTACATTATTGCTTCCAAGAATCACAAGTAACATTTAAACTCTCAAACTCATTATTGCCTCAAGGTTACCTCTTTGTTAGCAACTTTTGACCTATTTCTCACAGCTCCTACATTATCAAATTAGTAATATATTTATATAACATTATTATACATGTATACAATAATACAAACATATACAATGACATATATACATTTTATATATAGTTACATACACATATTGTTTTAAGGCGGGCTGTTATTGAATTTATATATTATATAATTAGACTGAAATCATTTAAGTGTTAAAAATGCTGCCTCACCCTGAACCCCAAACAGTATTTTTATAAAACAAATATCTTTCTGTGAACTGATTAAGGGCGACAAGGTATTCTGAATACATGGAAATTACACCTTAACTGTGCTAAATTACCACTGATCTTAAAGTTCTCAATTGTGTTACTTGTAATTTTTATTAATTATTCCGTAAATCACTATAATTATTTTAAGTGGCAGTTTGCATTGATAGATTATGTAGTCGAGTCCATAACAATTATTTCATTCAGCAGAAAAATAATAAAATTGACTCTTAAAACATGTGACTTCATGTACCTTTTTCTGTGATACTACTTGCAATAGAGAATCACACTTTTGCATGCTTGTTCTTAGTATAATCAGCTGTCTTCTGAACCTCAATTATTTAGCTATGTATATCAGTTCACTAGAAATTGAAAAAAAAATGTTTGCAAAGTAAAAAAAGTAAAAATGTGGAAAATTTGCAGTGTTGTTGCTTTCTTAATATCATTAATATACATTATAAAATTATGATTGTGGTTCATAAAGTTTAACTGTGTGTTGTATGCAGGCACTGAAATATTCAACTCTCTACGTCTCATACTTTCTGAGAAAAAGGTACATAAGTATCCAAAAATGTTGTTTTGAGAAAACTAAATTTAAAGTTTAAACCTTAAAATTCTGACACACTTCAGTACATTCCAGGGTCATAATAATCTGCACCTTCATTCCTGGATTACTTCAGCTTTTCTGATTGCCTTCTCTTGGTCCTGGCCTCTTTTGTTAATTGCTGAACTGCTTGCTGGGCATGATATAGTCGTTCGTTGTTGAAAGATACAGAAATGTTGCATGACAGTTTTAAACGAATGCAGACTAGCATTTAAATATCTTAAAAATCTCTTAACCCCCCAAAAGTATATATTTCCTGAAACTGGAAATGATAGAGATTTTATTAGTATCTAAAACAAAAATGTGATTTTTTACCATTTCAGAGTAAGTACCTTGTTCCCTTAACTCAAAAACGAAAAGTCGGTTAAATAAGAAACTTTGTTTTTAAGTGCAGCAACTTCCAAAGATGCCACACGAATATTTTGAAGAAAATCTCCCACCCTAAACTACTGGCTCTAACGATTTTTATTAGAACACCATGTGTTTAAAATATTTGCATGAAAAACAAAATCTACATCATGAGTTTTCCGGAAATAGCGATTAGGTCTCTTCATTCTGAATGATTTTTATACAATTGGTAAACTGAAAGAGACAGACAAAATCTTACTACATAAAAAATTCTGACGTGTTGCATTCACATTACTTTCTTTACCCTCTAGCGCGTATTAGTGGGTAGGTATACAAATTATTCTTACAAAAGTTTATTTTCCTATATTCTTCATTTATTGAGATAATCTTTTTGTTAAAAATCTGATGTGTTACACTTACATGACTTTCTCTACTCTTGTACAAACTGTTTTTACAAACGCATATTCTCCATCTACTTCATGTTAATAGAGATAAACATTTGCAGACTATATCTTATTGCTAATTTTCTTTTAGACTTAAGGGGAATATATATTTACAAGGGCAATATAGAAATACAGTAGCCTTTAAGCACATACATATCTCTTAATAGCTGGTTGCTAGGTGCAGCACCATTCTCTTTGCCAAAGATTAATACTTTTTGCATATCCAAGACAAAAAAATCAATAACGAATTCCCATTTGAGAAAATAAATATTGAAAAATTTAAGGGAAAAACAAGCAATATCTCGAAAATGGTTCACTCAACAACAAATGTATATGACATAAATTGCGATCTATATGTTTTGTGTAGTACAATTTTGTCTATCTCTTATGGTTTACCAGTTATACAAAAGTCGTTCACAATGAACAATACTTTTAGAGACATTTTCAGAAAATTCGAGATATACATGTCATTTGTCATGAAAATATCTTAAACATATGATGTTTTAATCAAAATCGTCAGAGGTATTTTGAGAAAATTAAAATGTTCGTAAAATGTTCCATGTAAAGGGCAATCTGGGGTGGGGGGATTTTCTTGAAAGCCTTCGTGTCGCATCTCTGGAAGATACTGAACCTAAATACCAAGTTTGGTGTTTATCCGACTTTTCGTTTCTGAGTTATGCTGTTCACAGACAGACACACACACGGACATGTTTCCAAAAATGCTTTTTCTTTTGGATTCAGGGGGTCTCAAAAACATGTATTTCCGGTGAAATCTCGGTATCGAATTTTTGGGTGGAATACAATACTTCCCCTACTTACTATACGTAGTAGAGAAAGTAAAAACAGACAAGCCGTGTATATGTCACAGCTGCTAACAATATCTATCGATAAAGTCGTTTCAACCTTTTGTGTTTCAGTAAAACCACTAAACTTGATATTGTAAGCCAATTAAGGTTTATTTATTAGCAATTATTATTAAATAAGTGGTGCAGTGCGAGTAATAGGATACTCAGAAACTCCAATTTGCATTTTGGTATTGCGTATGTATGCATATGACAATGTGTATGTGAATGTTCGCTGATTAAAAGTGCAACGCAGTATTCCATTTCGTTTGTATATTTTTCAGCTAGCTAGGTTCCAATGACTCACACATAAAACAAACACGCCTGTTAGGTGAGACCACCCGCACGTCTTAATGTATCCATTTCTGCAAAGGTATATCGGGGTTGTAAATACGTAGATAGACAAACAAGCGTTCGTAAGAATAACTTATATATACACTAATAAATGATTAACCGTCGCGGGCGAAACCACATAGGTTTAAGATTGGTACAATAAACTCAAAGGTGCGAGGCGCACAAATTACATTAGTTTTCAAACAGTCTTTTACTGAACTAAAGTCTATACTTACATATGAATAAACGAAGTAATTAAATACTTAACATATGATCAGTCTTTCATTTATAGTCTTATGACATAGGAGACAATATATACACGAGGATAAGTCAATAAATATCCCCACATAATTTTTAACATTTATTATAACAGCAGAAACTTACAATTACCTTATTTTTACTTTCTCTACTACATATAGCAAGTAGAGAAGTATTATATTCCACCCAAAAATTTGATAAGAAGGTTTCACCTGAAATACATGTTTTGAGACCCCCTGAATGCAAAAAAAAAAGCATTTTTGGAAACATGTCCTTGTGTGTGTCTGTGAACAGCTAATTCAGAAACGAAAAGTCGGATAAACACCAAACTTGGTATTTAGGTTCAGTATCTTCCAGAGAGGCAACACGAAGGTTTTCAAGAAAATCCCCCCACCCCAGATTACCCTTTACATGAAACATTTTTGGAACATTTTAATTTTCTCAAAAATGGCTCTAACGATTTTGATTAAAATATCATATGTATAAGATATTTTCATGACAAATGAAATGTATATCTCAAATTTTCTGGGAATGCCTCCAAAAGTATTCTTCATTGTGAACGACTTTTGCATAACTGATAAACCATAAGCGATAGACAAAATTTTACTGCACAAAAAATGTAGATCGCGTTAAAACACACAGTTTATGTCATATACATTCTTTTTGTTGAGTGAACCATTTTCGAGATATAGCTTGTTATTCCCTTAAATTTTCCAATACTTATACTTCTTCTCAAATTCGTTATTCATTTTTACTTTCTCTACCAGTATAGTAAGTAGGGGCAGTATTGTATTCCACCCAAAAATTCGATACCGAGATTTCACCAGAAATACATGTTTTGAGATCCCCTGAATCCAAAAAAAGCATTTTTGGAAACATGTCCGTGTGTGTGTGTGTGTGTGTCTGTGAACAGCATAACTCAGAAAGGAACAGTCGGATAAACACCAAACTTGGTATTTAGGTTTAGTATCTTCCACAGATGCGACACGAAGGTTTTCAAGAAAATCCCCCCACCTCAGATTACCCTTTACATGGAACATTTTTCGAAAATTTAATTTTTTCAAAAATGGCTCTAACGATTTTGATTAAACTATCATATGTTTAAGATATTTTCATGACAAATAAAATGTATATCTTGAATTTTCTGGGAATGTCTCCAAAAGTATTCTTCATTGTGAAAGACTTTTGCATAACTGGTAAACCATAAGAGATAGACAAAATTTTACTACACAAAAAATGTAGAGCGCGTTAAAATACACAATTTATGTCATATACATTTTTGTTGTTGAGTGAACCATTTTCGAGATATTGTTTGTTATTCCCTTAAATTTTTCAATACTTGTTTCTCAAATGGGAATTCGTTATTCATTTTTTTGTCTTGGATATGCAAAGAGTATTAATCTGTGGGAAAGGGAATGGTGCTGCACCTAGCAACCAGCTATTAGGAGATATGTCTATGCTTAAAGGCTACTGTATTTCTATATTGCTCTTGTAAATATATATTCCCCTTACATCTACAAGAAAATTAGCAATAAGACAGAGTCTGCAAATGTTTATCTCGATTAACATGAGGTAGATGGAGAATAAGCGTTTGAAAAAATAGTTTGTACTTAACTATACGTAGCAGAGAAAGTAATAAGGTAGAATCAGACAACTGAAAAATTCAATGACATAGCCGGGATTTGAACCACGAGTCTTCCGGTTGCTCTAACCAACTGAAGTACCATGGCAACATGCCGATACACATTACATTTTCCAGCTGAACTCGCATTTTTACTTTCTCTAATACGTATAGTAAGTAGGGGAAGTTTTGTATTCCACCCAAAAATTTGATACCGAGATTTCACCGGAAATATATGTTTTGAGGCCACCTAAATAAAAAAAAACATTTTTGAAAACATGTCCGTGTGTGTGTCTGTCTGCCTATGTGTGTGTGTGTGTGTGTGTGTGTGTCTGTGAACAGCATAACTCAGAAACGAACAGTCGGATAAACACCAAACTCGGTATTTAGGTTCAGTATCTTCCTGAGATGTGACATGAAGGTTTGCAAGAAAATCCCCCTACCCCAGATTACCCTTTACATGGAAGATTTTTTGAAAATTTTAATTTTATCAAAAATGGCTCTAACGATTTTGATTAAAATATTATATGTTTAAGATATTTTCAGGACAAATGAAATGTATATCTCGAATTTTCTGGGAATGTCTCCAGAAGTATTCTTCATTGTGAACGTCTTTTGCATAACTGGTAAACCATAAGAGATAGACAAAATTTTGCTACACAAAAAATATGGATCGCGTTAAAATACACAACTTATGTCATATACATTTTTGTTGTTGAGTGAACCATTTTCGAGATATTGCTTGTTATTCCCTTAAATTTTCCAATGCTTTACTTCTTCTCAAATTCGTTATGCATTTTTGTTGTCCTGGTAATGCAAAGAGAATGAAATACTCCACATAGCAACCAGCTCTTAAAATATGTGACTATCGCTTAAAGCTAGCAATTCCCCTTGCATCTACAAGAAAATTAGCAATAAGATTAACATCTCAATTAACATGAAGCATATGAAGAAAGTTTGTAAAAATAGTTAGTAGAAGAGTAGAGAAAGTCATGTGAGTGTAACAAGAGATTTTTCAACGTAGTCCCCTTGCTTCTCAATGCACATGGTCCATCGTTATCAGCTTTCTGATGACCTCAGAAAAAGTCCTTTCGGCTGAGCAGCAAACCATGTGTACACTGCCTCCACTTCTTCTTCTGTGGTGAAACGACGACCTCTTAAGGCATTTTTAAGTTGACCAAAAAAGATATGGTTTGCCACTTCATCGACAGTCAATCTTCGGTTCTCTGAATCGGGATATGGACTTGCTCAATGTTGGCGTCACTAATGGTTATGGATGGGCGTCCTGCTCTTTCCTCGTCTTTTACAGTTGTCCGATCATTTTTGAACTTTTCAATCCATTCGTACATATTTCGCCAGGATAAAGCATTGTCCGCGTATTGTGCGAAAGTCTTCGATAGATTTCGGCTCCTAATACACCTTCAGACGACGAAAAACGGATAACCACACGCTATTCTTCTTGCGTTGCAGCCATGCTTATATTGCAACACTCACTGGAATTATAACGTGTCGCGGTAATCTGTTCGTGTTCTGTAGAACTGCGTGATACTTGCATTTGGCTCAAGAATTTATACTCCCTCACCCATATGCCTAAACATTATAATAGAGCTGGTATTGGTTACCAAAACGCACCAACATTAGCGTCTACTTTGTCAGCCAATCATAATTACTAATACATATGCTCTAGGGAAGATATTCCCTCCATTTCTAAAGAAAGGCACGCTATCTTGACGTCATTTGTTTGTCTCTTCTAAGTGATAAACAACTCACCCCATCGCTTCATTGTTACCCATTCCTATTGTCAGTTTCAGTGAGGCCGTGTAAACTTATTTCCTAACAATGCTTATAGTTAACAAACATCTAAAATCATTGGCATACAATAATGTTAATTTGCACTACAATCACTCTGGCATTCACAGTGTTGTGATATAAAATACTGCCTCAAACGGTCAAACATTCCACAAGCGGAGACAAAGACTTCTCATTGAATTTGAACTGTATTACATAAAAGTTTTAGTGTAACAGATGTTAATACGAGAGTAAGTCAATAAATATCCGCGCACTATGGTTAACTTTTCTGTAGGTTAGCTGTATCGGTTAGTGCTTGCGCTCGTCGTTATCCAGATCTAGTCGCCCTTGGGATCTCTCCCCTTATCCCTCCTCCCATGGACCAAGGCAACTACTCTGTATTCACTCTTAGGTTGATCCGCGTCAAAACAAACCCCAGGTGACCAGTGCACCGTTATAATGTATCCTTCCGCCATTCGCACTAGAAATACTGTCACATTTTCAGACCATGTGGCCAGTACAACCGGCATGTGGTGCAAAAAAGAACAGAGTCCTTATTTCGATAACTGAAACGGTGACTAGCATATTCTATTAAGGGTTAAAGATGATAGGATTGATAGTTGCAACAAAACAAACGTTTGCAATATAATAATAGTTAATTATAAAATAAATGAGCGAAAAATAAAGTAACAGGTAGGCGATAACCCAATTTATTCGCTCTCTGGAAGCGGCACTTTATATTAACTGTTGGCGGGTCATTTTAAAAAACAAATGGTGCACTGTTACACGAATTGCATTCTTTTCAAAATCACTACATTCTTGCTTCGCGTGCTTTCCCCTCCCCCGGGTGTAACCACCTTACTCGATTCAGATTTTTCTGCACAAGCACTATTTATACCTGTACTCGAAACACCGGTGAACTCAGAAGTTAATTTCACAATTTCTTTCGCGGAAAGTGTTGGATATTTCTCACATAACTTATAATAAAGATTCAACACTATTGTTTTTTCACCACTAGTCAATGGTTTGCGCGGCTAATGCTTTACGTAATTCGACGAAAACACAAGAGCAAATTCACTGTCCTCCATGATACTAAACACAACTGCTGGTTTCTGGCTATAAACAATATTCTGCGCCTACCCGGATATCAGGTGACTCATACGAATTGCGTCATGGGACTTGTAGCTCTGTTTTACGGTATAAATCAGCGTTAAATAAAACCTTAGGTATTTGTATAGAATATTATACTATTTCAGGATAAATTAATTCTAAAATTCAGAGATTAGCATGGGATTACTTTCCTGGGCGCATTGCTACTGTGTTGTACCACGGTGCACTGACACGTGGGTTTGTTTTGCCACGGATCAACCTAAGAGTGAATATAGTTTATGTGCAGTGCTCTGCCCCGGGGCCCCTCCGTTCATCCCTCCATGGTGTAGTGGTTACCATGCTAGCTTCTAGTTCCCGAGGTCGCGG
This sequence comes from Deroplatys truncata, assembly GCA_030765065.1. Lineage (NCBI taxonomy): Eukaryota > Metazoa > Arthropoda > Insecta > Mantodea > Mantidae > Deroplatys > Deroplatys truncata. The sequence continues at coordinate 62,627,780 of CM060989.1, read as the reverse complement.
GTTCAAACCCAGTGGAGGGCGATGGGTTTTTTTCGGGCGTAAAAATCCTTAGCTTGGCTTCCTTCGGAAGGGTAGTAAAGGTGGTGGTCCCGTGTCTAGGTTTACGGCTCGTAAAAGAACCTCAAGCCTCTGAGCAAAATTACCGGTCTTTCACGCCCAATATAGAATAGGACGCTAAGGACCACAACAGTTAAAGAGCGTGCAATACAGCTCGACAAAATTTTTCATATTTTCAGTTAGATTAGTAAGCAATAGTTTGATTTCTCCAGATCCAAAGAAACGTTTTGCGACCTTAAGTGAACAAGTATAACAGGGAGAGATGAAAGGAGACAAAAAGAGAGATAATGGCAAGAAAGGCACAACATGAGTGAATGGACTATGTATTCTGCCCTTAGACATAAATAATGGTAGGTATTTAGTTAGGAATGATAGTTCAACAAAGGAAAATGTTTTTTTTTTGTACTTACCTCCAAAGCTGCCCCAATGTCTTACTGAGTTCTGCATTGTGCAGCTGAGGATACTGGTCTGCAAGTTTCCTTCTGGCGGCCTGGGCCCATACCATGAAGGCGTTCATTGGTCGCTTTACGTGCAGCCTTTTCTTGTCGGAATTGGCTCTGTAAGAGAAAATCCCACTGTATTTATTCTGTTGGATTGTTCTTGACCGAATTTGAGGCAGTATTTTATATCATAACATTCTGTGAATGCCAGAGTGATTGTAGTGTAAATTAATATTATTGTACAGGATTTTAGATGTTTGTTAGCCATAAGTATTGTTAGGAAGTAAGCTTACACGGCCTCACTGAAACTGGCAATAGAAGTGGGTAACAATAAACCGAGGGGGTGAGTTGTTTATCACTAAGAAGAGACAAACAAATGACGTCAGGGTAGCGTGCCTTTTTTTAGAAATGGAGGGAATACTTTCCCTAGAGCATATATGTTAGTAGTAGTGATTGGCTGACAAAACAGACGTTAATATTGGCGCGATTTAGTAACCAATAGTAGCTATATTATAATGTTTAGGCAATTCGAGGTGAAGGAGTATATATTCTCGAGCCATAAGCAAGTTTCGCGCAGTCTTGAAGAATCTCTCGCGAGGTACACGTCGCAAAGTTAGTTACTAAAATGTGAAGTACGCGAAGTAATTGGTACGCGGCAACTATAACGACTGTAATTACATTAGGAAATATCACAGTTTCAGTCAGGCGTGTATAAAGATTAAATATGTGAATTATTAATTAAGTGTGACGGCAATAAAAGTGTAGAAACAGTGTTATCTTTTAGTAACAACTCCTTTCCGTTTACACGCCTTGCTCAGAGATACTTGCTCGACTGAGTAATAATTAGTCGGAGGACAAAGGACCCAAAATTTAAAATAATAACAGGCGTCCAGTAAACAAGATAACACGAGACAGATTACCGCGACAAATATACGGTGAAGAAGTAAGATGAAGGTTTACGTGATATGAATAATGGAAGGATTTAAGGCATTTTGTCCTGCAGGTAAGAAAGATGTTCCTTTTTTCTTGGTACTTAACCACCGGAAGTCCTATTTTAGTTGAAAACGACTACAACACAACGATAACGCGCATAGCCATCGTTTTAATGAACAAAGCGATGAATTAATGCTAAAATGAACCATTTCCCAGTCGTAAACCAATAGTTTTTTGATAGTTGACCATTAAGCGTATATTCTATTGTGCTAAGTAGCAACTATTTTATTATTACACGAAACAATGGAACAAATGATGTTAGGAAGGCAATGTCGGTATTACAAAGTTCCCCAGGCGTGTTCTCAACAAAGGCTCAGAGGGCGAAATATTAATTGTAATGCTAAGGTTAATGTTAAATTAATAAATAATATAATAGCCGCCTATTACAAAAGTAACGAAACTTCATAAAATTTCTCATAAAAAAACAAAATAAGTCCTTAAGCTACGAAAAGGCACTCACTATGAAAATGGGATCTACAGGCACTATATATGTAGTACATTTACTTCAGTAAGCATTAAACATATTTATATATTGTAACGTAGCGGCTATGGTCCAAGGTTATCGGGAAGTTGGCGGAAGGCATTCGGAGATAAACAAACATAAGTCGCGCTCTCGCCCGGCTTGTAAACACCAGAAGCTCTATTGACAGCAATATGGAAGTTTCTTTCCCACGTCTCCAAAACGTGTATCCAGATAATTCCAGAATGTTCTGTTTTAGATTCTACTGGCTACATATATAAGCGAGCGTTCTCGCATAAGGATTCGGTCAGTTGTGTTATTGATCGAGATAGTGCATGCGTTTCTGATGCGACATCAACTGCATTTCTACAAGTGAGGTTTTGGCGACTACTGTGACGTCATTGAGTATGAATTCTGTTTTCGACTTATCAGCGAGTGAACCGTCCGGAAAAACAGGTTACGTTGTGAAAAGAAAAGTGGTGACAGGGAAAATTCAACTAGATCATATTAGTAAAGTGACAGTGTAAACTAAGTGAAGTCTCAGTGATCAAACAGTAACATTGAGAATTGAGAGAAGTGACTGCTGAAAATTGAACAATCACAATACAAAGCCTACGGTTCTAAACAAAGGAACAAAATAGGCAAGTGCTGAGCTCTACTAACAACTTTGGTCAGACCATTGAATACACACATAAGTACTATAGTAACTTTAATACGTTTTATATAGCAAATTTTCCTTTACAGGTATGTTCCTTAGATAAACGTACAGAGGGTTGTTCGCAATCTATGGTAACAAACTTAAGACCCCCTTACCTTATGAAAAACCACGCCTCCATCAGCAGTGATGTTTTATCTGGCAGCCTTTAGCTTGAGCTATCAAAACTACAGCACAGCTTCCGCTGGAGCAAACTGCTACGAAATACGGGATGTCCAGTTTATTCCATTCCTCTTGGTAGCTTTCTAGTCACCATTCAAAGTTCACGGCCGTCTGCTTCCAAGGGCTCTTTTCAATAACCCAAATGCACATAACTCCATCAGTGATGCACCAGATGGCTTAACACGGATGTCACTGAAAGGTATGGACTGTATTCCCATCTCTCTATGTTCTCCAAAATTTGTAGGTTGGAGCAGACGTATGGCTTGATACTTTATCCTGATGCAACCAGACTTTATTTACATCTGCACCATAGAGAGCACGGATTTTTGTATGGAAATTTGGTATCAGGACGATAGTCTGATAGTATGCCGAGTTGATTTTCACATTTTTATGTACACGACCAATGCTTAATTTGCCATTGTAACTGTATCTTGCTGTTGCCACGAAACCATTGCGGAAATTTTCGTTAGTTTCCTTATACCAACTTTCAAATGTTTTTTTCTTTCCTTGGTTGGTAATATATGCCCAAAGTTTGTTGCAGTCACTTAGATAAACATATGCCTCATCTAAAAAGACAACAAACCTCCACTTTTCACCAGCTAGGTATCGATAATGCAGCTTTCTGCTGTTAGTGGCAAGTTCTGCAATGTGTCTAGGCAACAGCTTATATCCCCAGCTCTTATGGCACCTTTCTAGATTCAAATCCTGGTTGATTATGGTTTTCACAGTAGTAACAGAGATCCCTAATTACAGTGCAATGACCCTCTGAGTTGCAGGAGTTAGTACAGAGGCATGGGCCTTCATCTTCCAAATTATCTTCGGGGTGCGACTGGTGGCCGGTGTGGATTCCCTGTTCCTTTGGAATAAGTCCTGATGTGGCCTTACCTTTTTTTGTTGCGTGCACATGAGATCACTTTCTTGGATGTGGCAAAACCACGCCTCTTGCACTGCTTAATAATCTTAGAATACAAGTATTTTGCATCGGAAAGGCAATAATGTACTCTTGTCACAATGGTTCTATTTTTGACGCCATTTGATGCAGCGAGAACAGGAGCACACAACTAAGCAAACACAGTCATACACTCATACTGCTGAACTTTCATTTGGTTCCACATGTTTCAGCGCGGAGCTGTTGTGCTCGTCTGATATTGTTACCATAGATCGTGAACAACCCTCCTTAGCCTTTACAATTTAAATGCTGCTTTCGTAGAATTTGTCGAGTACCAATTTTAGTGCCTCTGTCATGCGCTACCGATTAATTTATATTAGCTTCACAACCGTGATACCATAATAGGTTATTGAACACTATAGATAGTCTTAACTGCGTTAGACATAAAGGTAAGTTCTGGTACACAAAACAGCAATGGTGTGGGCGGTAGAAAGAGTTAAAATATTCAAGTTGGAGTTTGAAATCCAGAAGGCTAAACAGTAAAGTTGTTTCATTTGCTTTTCGGGAGGGGAATCTATGTTTGTTCTCTCCACAGCAAGGCACCCACACTACAGGTTGTTCAAAAAATGTTCATCTGTTTACTTTCTTATTAGTTTCCCTCATTAGCGCATGAAGAACACGCAAGAAAACACCGAGTCCTTCATTACTGTCCTATATGCATTTCTGCTAAGGAAAATATTTGTTGGAGTCAGCGTCTGTGCAATGGAATCTTGAATTCCTTCTACGAACCATATCTGAAGATCCAAAAGAGAAATAACATTTATTGCTGCCTAACAAACGTAATCTAGAGTAATTGCTTTGTATTCCAAAGGATAGATTGGAAGAGCAGTTTAGGGAACAATATCTGAAGATCACACAGACTTTACTACGGGTAGGTCTTTTTTTTAATTTATCAATTTTACGTCACTTTAACTATATGGTCATATAGCCACGGATCTGTTAGTAGATAACTCGTGGATGGATGTGTGGCGGACAGTTAGTCTTCTAGGTCTCATCCCTGTAACCGTATTTGCTTCGTCACGTGTCCACAGAGACCTCAGTGCATAACAACTGGGCCATGCTTTGTGCCGTACAGATGGCATTAGAGTGCCGTCCAGTCTACCCACTTTCATTGTCTGTGAATAGAAGGCACAGCATTCGCTATTACCACCTATTTTTCATTTTTATTATTGTTTTAGCCTTAAGATGCCACTTTGGGTCGTGGTATTAAATATCCAATCCGGTATTTACCTTGACAGCTGAAGGAAACCACGAAAACATCTGTCAGATTGGTCGGCCCCGGATTTGAACCTCCCGAATTCGGACGACAGACGCTACCGCCTAAACCATACCACTTTTACTTTCCCTACTACTTAGAAAGTAAGTAGAAGTGGTATTGCACTCCACCCAAAAGTTCGATACTGGGGTTTCACCGAAAATTCACATTTTTGAAACTCCCTGAATAAAAAAAATTAGAAAAAGGTCTGCGTGTGCATGTATCTATGAATAGCATAACTGGTCCAAGATGCGACACGAAGATTTTCAAGAATATCCCCCCCCAAAAAAAACTAGCTTCACGAGAAATATTTTCGAAAATTTTGATTTTCTTCAAAAATAACTCTAACGAGTTTTATTAAAATGCCATATGTTTAAGATATTTGCTTCACAAAAGATATATATCTTGATTTTCTGGTAATAGCTTGTGAAATCGTCTTCACTCTGAATGAATTTTTGTAACTTGTAAACCGTTAACAATAAAGAAAAACTTACTGCACAAAAATGTAGATCTCGTTAAATCACACAATGTATGTAAAATAAAATGGTTTGTTTAAAATTAACCATTTCCGAGATACGTTTATTACTGGTTACAACTGTCAAATACTTTGTACTTTTACAAAATTGCAAAACTGTTGTCATTTCGCTTTCCCTACTACTTACCTATAGTAAGTAGAGGAAGTATTGCATTCCACAAAAAAATCGATACAGAGAAATACACGTTTTGAGATCTCCTGAATAAAGTAAGAATTTTTAGAAAAGGTTCCGGCGTGTGTGTGTGAACAGTATAACTCAAAAACGAAAAGTCCAATAAATACCAAACTTGGCGTTTAAGTTCTGTATCTTCCAAGAATGCCATAGGTAGATTTTTAAGGAAATCCTCGAATTCAAACTGTGTTTTGCATGAAGAATGTATTTTTGATTTTCTCAAAAAAGGCTAGCGATTTTTTTATTAAAATACCACATTATGTTTAAGATATCTGCATGGAAAATAAAATGTATGTATTGAATTTTCTAGGGGAATAACCTGCGAAGTCGTCTTAATTCTGAATTACTTTTGAATAATTTGTTAACCTTAAGAGATGGACAAAATCTTCCCACTCTAAAAATCTAGTTTTCGTTACGCACACAATTTATGCTATATAATTATTTTTCTACGTCAACCATTTCCGAGATATTAGGTATTTACTATTCGTTTGAACTATCAAATACTTTTATAGTTTTTCAACTGCAAAGTTTGTATTAGTTTTTTCTCGTGGTCATGCATTGAGAATAGAATTTTGAACCCATCAATAGCGATCTTTTCTTAAAATGCTTAACAATCGCTTAAGCCTGCTGTAGGTATATCCGAAGTAAATATCCTAAGATATTCGTTGTATATTTATCTATCTTGAAAAAACATATGACACAGTATCACTTAATAATCTATGGAAAGAATGGACATTTGTTATTGGAATTCCGCTGATGTAAGTAATTAAAATTGGATAAGAAGAATCGAGCTATAGTGAAGGTGGGGAGAAAATAGTGAACGCCAACGACAAAGGGACAGATAGGGAGATGGCGTGTCTCCAAATCAATAAATCTTAGAGTTAAAATAAATCATGTAAAGAGGGGCATATCGTGCGAAATGGCTCCGCGGTAACGTGTGAAGCTCGCATTCGGGAGATCGCGTGTTCGATTCCCGTCAATCGCGCACTCTAACCTTGGGTTTTTCGTGGATTTCCCTCTCGGTAGGCGAATATTGGGATGGTTTCTCATCTACCACCAATTCCTTTCCATCATTTCTCATTCTTTCCCTTTTCCCCTCCCCCTTGGGTCATGGCTTATGCATCCAGCTCAAGAATGGCCCAATGCTACGGAAATGATGACTTGGGTCATCGAAAGAAACAGTTTACAACCGAAGCTTCGAGAAAGATGTCGTTATGCATGATGTAATTCATTATGGCACAACTCAAAGCGTCGTGCAGAGTTACCATTGGCCGGTTTGCTTCACTCTATTGACGGCAGCGCCATCACGCTCGTGGTCAACATGCAACTCCTGGGCAGGCAGCAACAGCAATCTGATTCTTCGGCCACGTTCCGAGTGCACAGCGCCCAGACACGTGTTCTGGTTTCGTGACGGCGATATTCGGCGTAATCCACCAAGAGTAAACTTTTGGCTTTTCTAAATTATTTTTAACTGTTTGGTAAGCCGCAAAATTTAACCTGTTTACTCTTGGTGTTTCTAAATTCACATTTACGGGAGAAGCATTCACATCTTTTAGTTCGTGTAATATTGCACTAGACAGCTGCTTGTTAAACGGTTTGTTCAACACCCTCTCTAGGCAGCTTCAGCAGTGGGACGCGTCTTCAGCCTGAAATTGTTAGGGACTTTCGCGTGTCTCTTTGGACTGTTGTCTGCGGCCTATAGGCTCCTGTGGTTCCTTCACTTCATCCTTTTCTCCTGGGTGTCACGCGATATATTATTATTATTATTATTATTATTAGTAGTAGTAGTAGTAGTAGTGATGGGACGATACCACTATTTCTCGATACTCGTTACCAATATTGATGATTAAACACCAGTATTCGATAGTCGATACTTACTTTATAAAAAACTGTAAAAGGCAAAAGCTTGTTCACTAAATTATACACATGTAACCAGTTTTGTATTATATGCTAATTCCGAAATTGTTTCTGTTTGTCATTTCTGTTTGCTATTCTCCAATTGACAGCAATTTTTCCCTTGATAATGCCACATATGTACTTTTTCATCTGGTAATAAGTAATTGGCCATATAACACTAGGAAACAGTAAGTTTGTGAATTAAACCTCTCTACTACCCTCCTTCATACATTAGTATACACATATTTAATACAAAATTATGTTAGATAGAATTAAAAATTTGAAGCAACAATCAATCAATTACATGAGATATGAAAGAATCAAATATTTTCTTTAAGAACAGGAACATTCATGAAACAACAAATTCTTCCATAGCTGTATTTTTCTCTTCATAGGTTCTGATTTCTTTCTGCTGGAGTCACCAAGCCAGGCTATCGCAGAAACGTGTTTTAGTGCGTGAGTTAAATCAGCTTCATTCAGAACTCAGTTAACACTCATGAATATCTCTACTCCTTCCCCCATTGTTTTGCATGTTTTCATTTATACATAAGAGTCTATGGAATTACATTCATCGCAATAAGGTCTATCAAGAATTATAGTCCAGCAACTCTTTGGGGACTCGTGCGAAGCAATAACATGAAGTCTTGACTCCTTTCATTCCTTATTTAGCATAAAGTTAAAACGCAACAACTTTCAATAACGTAAAACTTAAAGATTTAAAAGTATCGAAGGTTTATCTCAAAGTATTTGACCTACTTCGATACCACACAGCATCGAGGGTATCGAGGACCCATCCCTAAGTATTATTATTATTATTATTATTATTATTTATAAAAACATTAGAAATTAAAATCGACAGCCACAACAATGACAAAATAATAACACACGAGTCCAACGTGAGTGAATAATTGAGTGACTGAAGGAATTTAAAGGACATCAAGTCCATTGCACATGATAGGTGCATATATAAACCTTGCCCCGCTAACATGTATTCTTCTGCGCTCCGTTTCCTTCCCCTTTCCCCTGACTGGCTAATGTACACCTCTGAATGGAGAAATATAACAAAAAGCCCCGTGCAATGCAATATAAGTGATAAAAAATCTGATGTGTTACACTCACATGACTTTCTCTACTCTTGTACAAACTGTTTTTACAAACTCTTATTCTCCATCTACTTCATATTAATCGAGATAAACATTTGCAAAAACGATCTTTTGACATGCAAAGAGAATTACATTTTACACATAGCGAACAATTCTAAAAATATTTGACTATCGCTTAAGGCCTACGATGTCCCCCTTGTTTTGTATTTACAAGGGCAATATAGGCACTGACATATCTCTTAATAGCTGGTTGCTATGTGCAGCACCATTCCCTTTCCCACAGATTAATACTCTTTGCATACCCAAAACAAAAAAATGAATAACGAATTGCCATTTGAGAAAATAAGTATTGAAAAATTTAAGGGAATAACAAGCAATATCTCGAAAATGGTTCACTCAACAACAAAAATGTATATGACATAAATTGTGTATTTTAACGCGATCTACATTTGTTGTGTAGTAAAATTTTGTCTATCTCTTATGCTTTACCACTTATGCAAAAGTCGTTCACAATGAATACTTTTGGAGACATTCCCAGAAAATTCAAGATATACATTTTATTTGTCATGAAAATATCTTAAACATATGATATTTTAATCAAAATCGTTAGAGCCATTTTTGAGAAAATTAACATTTTCGAAAAATGTTCCATGTAAAGGGTAATCCGGGGTGGGGGGATTTTTTTGACAACCTTCGTGTCGCATCTCTGGAAGATACTGAACCTAAATACCAAGTTTGGTGTTTATCCGACTGTTAGTTTCTGAATTATACTGTTCACAGACACACACACACACGGATATGTTTCCAAAAATGCTTTTTTTTTGGATTCAGGGGGTCTCAAAACATGTATTTCCGGTGAAATCTCGGTATCGAATTTTTGGGTGGAATACAATACTTCCCCTACTTACTATACGTAGTAGAGAAAGTAAAAACACTATCATGATAGATGTACACGAGCTTTCGTCATCCTGAGAGGCAGATTTAAACCGAAGGATCCTCTTACCCATTTGTTAACAATTTATATAGTAGCTCTGTTGCGTAATATATATTATGATTCATATTGTGCATGTGAATTACGAGGTAAAGTTATATTGGAACAGGGTTTAGGTTACAGTATAAGCTCGTGAAATTCCACCATTCATTCTCGAAGACCTCGTATTTGCGTTACTTAGGTAAATACAAGCCCTCTCGTGTTATAAGATGTAATGTGTGCGTGCGTATGTGTATGTATGTATCGCTTTGACACGAAAGAGAACAGTTCAATGTCCGGCACGCGTAATGTCTGCGGCACGCGTGTGTTTCTCACGGCTAAGACACTCCGGAAGCATGCATAGTGCTAACTACCCCATCCACACGTGTCGTGATGGATTTCCCTCCCGTATTCCTCCCCGTCGCCTCTATCGTTGAAGCGAAGTAAAAGCCTCGGAGAAAGTCTCAGAATGAAAACTACGTCAGTCGTGACTATGGCATAATGTATGATGCTTAATCATAAGTGATTAAATCTAAAATTAAAATTTATTGCATTCTCTACTACGTATAGTAAGTAGGGAAAGTATTGCATTCCACCCACTTTTAGAAAAACGCCTGTTTATGTCTGTGAACACTATAACTCAAAAACGAAAAGTCGGATAAATACCAAACTTGATATTTAGGTTTAGTACCTTTCAAAGATGCGACAGAAATATTTTCAAGAAAATTCCCTCACCCTAGACTACCCCATACATGGAACATTTTTCGAAAATTTTGATTTTATAAAAAATGGCTTTAATGGTGTTGATTAAAATGTCATATGTTTAAGATATTTTCATGACAAATGAAATGTATATCTTGAATTTTCTGGGAATGTCCTCAAATGTCCTCTTCATTCTGAATGGCTTTTGCATAACTGATAAACCGTAAGAAATAGGCAAAGTTTTACATCTCGTTAAAACACACAATTTATGTCATATAATTTTTTTTGTCAACTGAACCATTTCCGAGATATTCCTTGTATTTGTTTGAATTTTCCAATACTTATACTTTTTCTCAAATGGGAATTCGTTATTCGTTTTTTTATGTCCTGGACATACAAAGAAATGGAATGTTCCACATAGCAACCAGTTCTTAAAAAATTTGACTATCGCTTAAAGCCTACCATATTACCCTTGCACCTACAAGAAAATTAGCAATAAGATTAACATCTCGATTAACATGAAGCATATGGAGAATAAGCGTTTGTAAAAATAGTTTTTGTCGTACCAGCATGCTGCCATTCTCCTCCTGTGGTTAGGGCAACCGGACGGAATCCGGGAGATCCTTGGTCCAAATCCCGGCCGTGGCATTAAATTTTTCAGCCGTCTGATTCTACCTTTCCAACCTTGTCTAGTACGCGGCTTATGTGGAAAAACAATTAATTCCTTACAAATATAATTTTTAAAAAAAATATTTGAAAACCGTTTGCGAATGAGCTGTAATGGTTTTAATTATTATTATTATTATTATTATTATTATTATTATTATTATTATTATTATTGAATGGTGGCCTTCGACATGTTGTGAAACTATATAGGTTATAAACTATCCCATTTTCTTTCACATACGGAAAAATATAATATACTATAAACACAGTTTAATGCACTCTCAATTTTTACTTTCTCTACTGAGTATAGTAAGTAGGGGAAGTATTGTGTTCCACCCAAAAATTCGATACCGAGATTTCACCGGAAATATATGTTTTGAGAACCCCTGAATCCAAAAAAAGCATTTTTGGAAACGTGTGTGTGTGTGTGTGTGTGTGTGTGTGTGTGTGTGTGTGTGTGTGTGTGTGTGTGTCTGTCTGTGAACAGCATTACTCAGAAACGAACAGTCGGATAAACACCAAACGTGGTATTTAGGTTCAGTATCTTCCAGAGATGCGACACAAAGGTTTTCAAGAAAATCCCCCCACCCCAGATTACCCTTTACATGGAACCTTTTTCGAAGATTTTTATTTTCTCAAAAATGGCTCTAACGATTTTGATTAAAATATCATATGTTTAAGATATTTTCATGACAAATAAAATGTATATCTCGAATTTTCTTGGAATGTCTCCAAAAGTATTCTTCATTGTGAACAACTTCTGCATAACTGGTAAACCATAAGAGATAGACAAAATTGTACTACACAAAAAATGTAGATCGCGTTAAAATACACAGTTTATGTCATATACATTTTCTTTGTTAAGTGAACCATTTTCGAGATATTGCTTATATTCCCTTAAATTTTTCGATACTTGCTTTCTCAAATGGGAATTCGTTATTCATTTTTTTGTCTTGGATATGCAAAGAGTATTAATCTGTGGCAAAGAGAATGGTGCTGCACCTAGCAACCAGCTATTAAGAGATATGTATATGCTTATAGGCTACTGTATTTCTTTAGTGCCCTTGCAAATACAAAACAAGGGGTACATAGTACACCTTAAGCGGTAGTCGAACATTTTTAGAACTGGTCACTATGTGTAAAACGTTTATCTCGATTAATATGAAATAGATGGAGAATAAGAGTTTGTAAAAATAGTTTGTACAAGAGTAGAAAAAGTCATGTGACTGTAACACATCAGATTTTTAATCACTTTTCACACAATAGTCTTGACACTTAACGTTTTTTTGGTATGCGAATGGCAAGGCGAATCTCTTGTTTATGCCATACGTTTATGCCCTCGCGTTAATGTTGTTTCTATGTGAATGACCGTTAAGTTACAGACTATGCCCTCTTTCTAAGCTGCAAGGGGACAGTATTAACCTTGCAACTTTCTCTTTTTATGACTCCTTAGAACAGCTCCTCCTTTCGCAGCTTCTTACAAAGGGTTAATTGAGGATCATGCTTAACAATATCTCACTACCCTTCGGACAATGCCTCCCTCAAACTGACTTCTACACGTATTTGCAAGCCTTGGTGATCTGCTTTCTCTTAGCAAGTGTGCAGTTAGAGGTGCTCTTAAAGTTTTGAAACTGTCTCATTTTACTGCTCTGTAATTAAAATAATTATAAAATGTTAGACAAAATAAAATTCTTAAAAGTTAAAATGGCCATTTCAAAAATCAGAATTTGGTCATGGCGTTTCTGCTCAGTGACATTCGATTTAAATTCATTGAACTGAATATTAGAGGAAACATTGCATAGCAAAATTTATTATATAAGTTAATAAGCAATATAGTGTATAAGGCGTTGCTTAATGCCTTAATTTTAACATAAATAAATTGTACTACAAATGAGACCGTTATTTATGGGCCAAAGTATACTTTAAGAATTCATATTATTAAGAATGTGTCTTACATATAATAAAATTTTGATAAGGCTCAACCACTTTGATTTTCCCCTCAGTTTCTGTTAATTTAAAAGGCAGCTTTATAAAGCTCTTGTTTAATCATTCATAGTTAAGTTTGTGTAGATGCCTAGTGATGTGTATTTGTATACGCATAGGTATATAACGTCCTGTTAAAATGGAGTAAATAATTAACACATCAGATCATGCGCTCAACGTAACTAGTAGGGTCTTATAATCTATATTGATTAATAACAGAGAACGCGCGCGCGCGCGTGTGTGTGTGTGTGTTTGTGAGAAATGATTGGACCTAACGAAAGTTATAAACTACCTTACAAGCATAAAAATCTACACCTATCATATTACTTTCTCTACTACGTATAGTAAGTAGGGGAAGTATTGTATTCCACCCAAAAATTCGATACCGAGATTTCACCGGAAATATATGTTTTGAGACCCCCTGAATCCAAAAAAAGCATTTTTGGAAACATGTCCGTGTGTGTGTCTGTCTGTCTGTCTGTGTGTGTGTGTGTGTGTCTGTGAACAGCATAACTCAGAAACGAAGTCGGATAAACATCAAACTGGGTATTTAGCTTCAGTATCTTCCAGAGATGCGACAACATGGTTTACAAAAAAATATCTCCAGCCCAGATTACCCTTTACATGGAACATTTTTCGAAAATTTTAATTTTCTCAAAAATGGCTAACGATTTTGATTAAAATATCATATTTTTAAGACATTTTCACGACAAATGAAATGTATATCTGGAATTTTCCAGGAATGTCTCCAAAAGTATTCTTCATTGTGAACGACTTTTGCATAAGTGGTAAACCATAAGAGATAGACAAACTTTTACTCACAAAAAATGTAGATCGCGTTAAAATACACAATTTATGTCATATACATTTTTGTTGTTGAGTGAACCGTTTTCGAGACATTGCTTGTTATTCCCTTAAATTTTCCAATACTTATACTTTTTCTCAATTTCGTTATTCAATTTTTTTCCCTGGTAATGCAAAGAGAAGGGAATACTCCACATAGCAACCAGCTCTTAAAATATTTGACTATCGCTTAAAGCCTACCAATTCCCCTTGCATCTACAAGAAAATTAGCAATAAGATTAACATCTCGATTAAGATGAAGCATATGGGGAATAAGCGTTGGTAAAAATAGTTTGTACAAGAGTAGAGAAAGTCATGTGAGTGTAACACATCAGATTTTTTTAACCCTTACGCAGAAATCTGCATCGTTTAACCCAATTTGTGAACTCGTAGGACATGCCAAAATCATAGGTTAGCTAGCAACTTCCAAAAACTACTAAATCTTAATATTCAATTGCCATTTCTGGAATAGGAAATTGCTTTCGAAGCAAACATAATAAATATTTCCACTGATTCTACAAGTGTCCGTCAGATATACTGAATTTAAATTTTTGTTGATTTAATGTTACTCGAAAGACATTTATGGATGCACCGGACTAATTTTACAACCTTATTGACTAATTTTATCGTAAATGCATTTGCATCGCACAAGAACGTATGGAACTAATTGGATTCGCGAGTTCGTGATCATATTTTGTAACACACTTGGTCGTAGTATGACCAAGGAACACGTGGCAGTGTTGTTTTCCAGGAAGTGGCGGTCCTTTGTCCGAAAAGCCGAACCTGTATCGAATAACTGTGCCCAGTCTGCAGTTGGGGGAATACATTTTCTGTTCTCCAGGCCGACATGACTCGACTGTTTCTGGGCTCGCGCCGGTCCATGTGTGTTTAGTGTGAGACGCCAGGCTTGGCATGCCTGTACAGTCCCTTCAGCTTACTATAGCACTCTGTCGTTAGAACATAACCTGAATAAACCGGACAGTGCATAAATATTTATTCTGACTTTCTCTCGATGACAAAACATCATTTCAAAGAAATCATCCTTTTATCTCGCATTTTACAATATAAAAGATATACGATTTGACAGTTGTTTCGCTTCTCTGCGCGTGAAACCGAAAAATAGTGATTTAAGAGGATCATTTTGACTATCTTGATTACATAAGAAAACATCTGATGGGTTACATGCATGCTGCCTTCTGTCCCTTATTATTTTATGTTTTGAGGCCCCCTGAATCCAAAAAAAGCATTTTTGGAAACATGTCCGTGTGTGTGTATGTCTGTGTGCTTGTGTGAACAGCATAACTCAGAAACGAACAGTCGGATAAACAACAAACTTGGTATTTAGGTTTAGTATCTTCCAGAGATGCGACACGAAGGTTTTCAAGAATATCCCCCCACCCCTGACTACCCTTTACGTGGAACATTTTTCGAAATGTTTTATTTACTCAAAAATAGCTCTAATGATTTTGATTAAAATATCACGTGTTTAAGATATTTTCATGACAAATAAAATGTATATCTAGAATATTCCGGGAATGTCCCCAAAAGTCCTCTTCATTCTGAATGACTTTTGCATAACTGATAAACCATAAGAGATATACAACATTTTACTACACAAAAACATGTAGATCTTATTAAAATACATAATTTATGTCACTTTTTTGTGTGGAGTGAATCATTTCCGAGGTATTCCTTGTTATTTGTTTGAATTTTCCAATACTTAAACTTTTTTTTCAAATGGGAATTCGTTATACGTTTTTCCCCCTGGACATGCAAAGAGAGTGGAATGCTCCACATAGCAACCAGTTCTTAAAATATTTGACTATCGCTTAATCTACAAGAAAATTAGCAATACGATTAACATGAAGTAGATGGAGAATAAGCGTTTGTAAAAATAGTTTGTACAAGAGTAGAGAAAGTCTTATGAGTGCAGCACATAAGTTGTTTCTTTTATAATAAGTAAATTCAATAACAGCCCGCCTTAAAAAATATAGTAATAGTTATTTAAAATGTATGTAACAGTCATTGCATATGCTTATTTTTATTGTAAACATGTTTAATAATGTTATGTGAATACATTACATACTTTAATAATGCAAGATCTGTGAGAATAATAAGTTTTTTAGTTGCTAACAATGAGGTAATAATGAGGTTACCTTGTGGCAATAATGAGTTTGGAAGTTTGAAAGTTACTAGTCATAATTAGAGCAACGATAATGTAAATTCAGTAACAGTTTAAAATTAGCCAATCAACAGCAAAGAAAAGCTTTAAGTAAAATGCAGATATTCTATTGGACTAGAATTAGCCAATCAGAGACTTGAAATACCAAAGCTTATGGGTTTAACGGTTGAAATAATGTTCAGTTGCTGGCAAACCTTGGTAGTGACCAGACGGAAGATGTGTTCTCTACAGAAATATTACGTATTCGTGTGAATCGTAAAATTAAATATACGCGTTAACAAAGTGCAAGTATTAAATTAAAGAATCTCACAGCTCTTATTATCAGTGTAGTGCTATTTAATTTGTGTCAAGGATTAATAAAAAGAAGTGAATTTAAAACTTAAAATCTGCGTAAGCCTACATTCTTGTCGTACCGACCGCACCCTGATTAAGAGAAACGTGTCTCTAAAATAAGACTGACGCAGCCGAGTCAAACACAAACATAAATAGTATCTATAGAAGCAGTTTAATAACAAATTTAAAATATATTTTTTAAACAAAATACATCTTCAAATCGGCTTCTCATACGTAGTAGCATATTACGTAACAAACAATTTTCTTCAAATTAATGCTCAAAGCGTGGTGCAAACAACTCCAACGTAAGGACAATAACTTCTTCAAATTGGTTTCCCAAGTGTGGAAATAAAAATAAATAAATAAACTCCAAGAACAACCCTGCTTAAAGTTGGCTTCCCAAGCATAAGGCTAATAAATACATTTACGTAAACAATACCACTTCTTCAAGATGATGAATTTGAATACCAAGTTTGGTATTAAATTAACATTTCGGTTTTGAATTATGCTGTTCACAGACTGAAACACATACATACACACGAATGGACTTTATTCTAAAAGTGTCTTTTAGTCAGCGGGCTCAAACGTATATTTTTTGTGTAATCTCGATATCGAATTTTTGAGTGTAATGAAATGCCTTCTCTACCTACTAGGTACGGTAGAGAAAGTAAAAAGCGTAGTATTTGAAAATTCAAACCAATTACAAAGAATATCATTCTCGCCACAAAACCTTTTATTTGATGTACATTATTGTTTGTCCTCTAACCACACATTTCTGGCACCTCAGGTTTTCATTTACATTGGAGACTTCAATATCCGAGATTGAGTGACTTTCTTCCCGGATGCTCTGTTTTAGTTCTTCTAGTGTATGGGGTTTGCTGTATACACTTTAATTTTCAGGTGATCATCAGAATCCGGTAAATTTCTGTAATTGGATTTTGCGAAATGTCAATGATAGAATAATTGACTCATACTTAATATTCTTCTGTGACGAAGCATCGTTCCATTTATATGATTATGTTCCATCGTAAAATAACAGACATTGAAGCAGAGAGAAACCCGATTTTACACAGAGATTCCCTTGTAAGACACAAATATTTGTGTGTGGTGTGCAGTAAATGCATACAGAATAATAGGACCTATATTTTCTGGACAAACAATAAATGCAAATAGGTACAGGAATAATTTACTCACAGCATTTTTGAACTGGTGACCAACGTTAAATGTCAGTCTGGCTATTTCCAATAAGACAGGTGATGTCCTTCGTCTAAGATAGGGTAAATAGTAAAGGATTATGGCCTTCAAGATCCCCTAATTCAAGCATGTAATAATCATCTATGGGTTATACTTGACAAATAAAATGCATGCAAAACAAAAACAACGCACTTTAGAAGAACTAAAATAAAACATTAGGCGAGGCAAGTAATGAACGTGAATGAAAACTTTCTGAAAAAATACCAAAAATGTGTAGATAAAGGACAATACTTCCAACCTCTCGTATGATAAGGCACGTGCTTATTATCTGGTTGTAAGTGAGGCGGCTGCGTGGACTTTGTAACAGTTTCGGCGGAATCCGAGCTACCGGCATCAAGGCGTCGAGCGGTGAAGGAAAAAGCACTCTGCAAGAATCTGGAGGATTTTTTGTGGCAAATTCCCTTTATCCCATATTTTAATTTCATACAGCTCTGGCTAATAACGTGATATTCACGCAAAACAATGTGAAACATCGTCGAAGCGTATGACTTTCTTAACCTCCCCCCTGCAGTCTTCCAAGTTCTGGAAGTACTGCATGACCTATAAATATTCTTTGGCAGTGGAACCAATCATCGTTGGAATCGTGGGTAATTTTAGGTAATTATTGTAGGTTACATTCTAAACCAATGTCCTTTTTGGTACCGTAATTATACAGCTTGATTTATGAAGAAGTGACACATTTATTTCTTTAACTGTTTCAAACGAGTTACGCTAGCGACAACTTATCATACCTGAAATGCAGAGACATTTTGGGAGATTATTTACCTCTATAGCAAATGTTGAAAATGTCTTCCATCCTGCATAAGGCACAACTCAACACGTCGTTCCATGTTACTGGCCACTCGTTGGAGGACTCTGTTGTCAATAGCTTGAATCTCCTGTGTAATGTTGTGCTTCAGATCGTCCAATGTGTGGGAACGTGTAGCATAAACCCTGTCTTTTAAGTAACCCTATAGAAAGAAGTCCGGCGATGTCAAATCCGGAGATCTCGGTGGCCAGAGGTTCTTGGAAATTCGGTCGTCAAAGAAACTTGCTATTAGTGTCATGGATTCATTTGATGTATTGCATGTAGCGCCGTCCTGCTGAAAATACCCTTGACTCAGCTCTACATCGTCTAGTTGCTCAGCAAACTCCATGAAAATCCGTTGGTATTCTGCAGTGTTCACATTGTTTTTAAAAAGAATTGGTCCCACTATTCTCTGTGCGCATATTACGCTCCAAACTCCGATTTTAACCAGGTGCATAGTCGGACAAATGGAACCATGCTTCATCTGTGAACCATGTGATGGACAATATGGCAGGATTCTGCACAATGAACGACTGAAACCAACGACAATAATTCAGTCGTCTCTCCTTATCTGGTTCCTGTAACTGATGGACAACGGTAATCCTATACGGCTTTAGGTATGCACTCTCTGACACTTTGAGTAGCTGTACCCGTCTCCTGCGCCAAACGTCTTAAATGATATTTTGGGTGATTGATCCAGTCGTGCTCTTACGTCAACAACAACCGTGGGAAGCTTAGATGAACAAGTTTTGCCTTTTTTACTCACCAGAGATCCAGTTGTTTCCAGTTTGTTTACCAGTCCCAGTTTTGTGTATCCTTGGGGAGGATTACAAACACTAAATTCTCTCTGGTATGCCCTTTGAGTGGCTGTAATTGAATTCGTAATCTAGTATTGCTTTAATGTGTACGCCATTTTCACGTTGACTAGAACAAAATCTCAAAAACAGTTACCGACAGTAAAACATGAACATCGGCGCATCTAGTGACAAGCAATCGAACCTCCAGAACATTCTGCTTAATTTGGTGCTAAAATTGGGGCATTGAGTGAATTTCGAACAGAATAATTAAAGAAATAAATGTGTCAGTTCTTCATAAATCACCCATCATGTATAATGACATAAAAGCTATTTAGTTTTCACAAAATGCAGAAACCTTCACGTATACAACGAAATAGAGGTAAAGCTAGTGAATATAAAGATTCCGCACTCTCAGGCTACCAAGTTAACCTCTTTGGAAAAGACACATAGGCTACCTAGCATGCCCAGCTCTTGTGTCATTTCATCCGAATTCCAGGAACAAGCAGCTTACTGTTTGACTTGCTATCTGACAAAGTAACGTTTCGTCCGATAACTACAACACTAATAGTGTTTAATGACGCTTTAAAAACCTATTGATCATTGCTTAAGTTTACAGTGCGATAAGGTCCATTGTGAGGCAGTATTTTTAACACTTAAATGATTTTAGTCAAATTATATAATATGTAAATTCAATAACAGCCCGCCTTGAAGCAATATGTATGTAATAATTTGTAAAATGTATATAACAGTCATTGCATATGCTTATATTATTGTAAACATGTTCAATAATGTTATGTGAATGCATTACGTGATTTAATAATGTAGGAACTGTGAGAAAAATATGTTTAAAGTTGCTAACAATGAAGTAACCTTGAGGCAATAATGAGTAAGGAAGTTTAAATTCTACTAGTCATTATTAGAGCAGCAATAATGTAAATCTTGAGACAGTTTAAAAATAAACAATCAACAACCAGAAAAAGCTTTAGTTAAATGCAGGTATTCTATTGGACTAGGATTAGCCAATCAGAGACTTGAAATACAGATATCTACAAATTTAGACGGTTGAAACCAATTCAGTTGCCTCCAAACAGTGCTCATAACTAGACACGAGATGTGTCCTCGAGAAATTAATTACGTATTCGTGTGAGACGAAAATAGTATACGGGTTAAAAAGTGCAAGTATTAAATAAAAGAATCTCACAGTTCTCGATATCAGTGAAGTGCTGTTTAATTTGTGTCAAGGATTAATAAAAGGAGTGAAGTAAAATTATAATCTGTATAAGCCTATAGTCTTGTTGCATCACGCCCTACTAGGAAATCCATGTCTCTAAAATAAATACTGACGCAGCCGAGGCAAACATAAATATATATTATTTAAAGAAACAGTTAAATTACAAAGTTAATATTTTTTAAACTTGGGGCAAAGGCCACCTGGATATACATTTGGGGCGAAGGCTACCGGAAACTGTTTACTATACGTGCGGTTGCAACGAATTTTAAATTCGGCTCCCCAACAGTTGAAATATAATACAACTCCAACAACAAAATAATACATCATGTTCAAACTGACTTTCCATACGTAGAGCTAAATAAATAAACAACTCCAACAAAGTAATCTTCTCAATTGTTAGCGCCACCAGGACTGCGTGCC
The DNA here is from genome assembly GCA_030765065.1 of Deroplatys truncata. Taxonomy (NCBI): domain Eukaryota; kingdom Metazoa; phylum Arthropoda; class Insecta; order Mantodea; family Mantidae; genus Deroplatys; species Deroplatys truncata. Next base: position 62,606,875 of record CM060989.1, on the reverse strand, counting down.
TTCTTTGGCATCCTTAAGAAAACAGAAGTAGCCCTGCTGTATAGCTTCGCACTCGGCATACACGATAAGGATACCTATGGATCCGCACGGATAATCCATGCTTTTTTAAGTTTATATTTTTACAGGATGTTTGAAATTCTTAAGCTCTGTGGAATTACCGCACTTGGCCTTAAAATTTAAGACCTAATCAGAAAATTAAATTGCAGCCTGCGCTTTGTCATTTATAATGTGTACTCGAAATTACACATACACATAGATAACATCTTAATAATAAACATAATGTCAAGGTATTTCACAATATCATCATATAGCGTTGTCAAACTTCTTATACAGGGTGCTCCAAAACTACTCCTTCAAATTAATACAGGTATTAGAGAACATCAAAACAAATATAAGGAACATAATATGGTCTCTGAAGTCAATTTGTAATGTTGGGGAACTGTTGGTGAGTGGCGCTGACCTTCAAACATGCTCTGTGTATGAACGGTTGGCTCCGAGGTCTACTTGGAAACACCGCATTCTCGGTGATGGTTGACTGGACCATATATTCTTCCGTTCTGCCTCACCGGACGGAGTTATCGCATCTTCGTGGAACATTTGATGCCAGAATTGCTGGAGGATGTATCTCTGAATATTAGACAAAGGATATACTTCCAGCACGATGGGCGACAGCCCATTTCAGCATTGCTATGAGAAATCATCTGAGAGCCACCTTCGGGAATCGATGGATCGGTCGAGGTGGCCTTGTAGCCTGGTCACCCAGGTCACCTGACCTCACGTGTCTGGATTTCTTCCTCTGGGGACAGTCAATTGACCGACGATGTACTGCGTGCCTACAGGCCAAAGGTCGCACATTCGAGCAGTTCGTGTGAATGCCACTGCTGTAATTAGCATGCTAAACTACCTTCTGTGTAAGGCGTCCCTAACATTAGAAATTGCTGGACTATATGTTCCTTATCGAAATATATTTGTTTTGATGTCTTCTACCACCTTATTAATTTTAACCAGTAGTTTCGGAACAGCCTGTATATCAATCCTCGGTAATTTCCTTTCGTCAGTTTAATCCATTTGGATAGAGAAAGAGACATTTCTTAAAAAATTGTCTGTCTCTTCTGACTGATCCATTGCTTCAGTAGCTCTTAAAATTTTGTTGTCCATCGAGACAAATTTCTTCTTCCTTTTCACCCTTTCTAAATTCAGTTCCACTCTTAGAATCAGGACATTCTGCTTCTTTCTTCTGATATACATATAATCAGAACTTTCACTCGGGGGTGTGATTTACCCAGACTGAATTCAATCAGTGGTTCCACCCTTCAACGACGTTATTTAGCCTTTGTCTTCTTTGGTGGCAGGTCTCTTGAAACCTGTACATTTCCAAACACACGTCTACAAAGCAGTGGAAAAATTCAGTCAATTTTTCGTTTTTGTTCTGTCTGACTGTGGATATGAATCAAACTTGGTTGTTCAAGGTATCACATCATCATGTCATTAGGTTAATGGCTTGACTCGGGCACCTGCCCCAGACTCGAACTCCTGTTTATATAAAACTGTCGCGGACGATCTGTAGCGTTTTTCTAAGAATTTGGGTTTCGGACGAAACTATATCGATTCGCCCTGCTGATGAACTTGATTACAAAATAAGTACAAAGGAAATAAAGCAAAACTTTCTTACATAAAGATTATTAGAGTGTTTTGGCATCCAGAAACTTAGAATAAAGGTTATTCAGAGGTTTTTGCACTGTTTCATTACATACAAATCTGAAATAGCCATTTGATAAATGAGAGTTATGACGAAGAAAATATTGCTAATGAATTGGACTGTGAACATGTTGTAAGAAACGAGTATTGCAAATAAGTGAATAATCCCAAATAAGTGTAGGCATGTTAACGTGCTTAGTGCGTCTGTAAACCATTCAGTGGTGAGCTGGCATTATTAGGCATGTGAAACCTCGAGCACAGCGACCTATATAGATCTATTGCGGCTACCATCCCCCATGAGGAGGGGATGACGTGGAGGAACCACAGGAGTCTACATGCCACACAGACGCGCGGAAGTGCCTAACATTTGCAAGCTCGAAGACCCGTCCCCCTGATGGGGCTGCCTAAAGAGGCGATGAACGACCCACCATCCAGCAGTCCTTTGGTGTCTATGGGGAGTATCTACTCTTTCCTTTGAGCATGCATCCGCGCCATTTGCCACCAAACCTAGAAGCGCACACAGATGTGAAAGAAACGGAATGAAAGGGAAATGCCACGAAAGACTCATGGGTCAGAGTAGACAGTCACCGGGAATCGAAAGTGGGATCTCCCGAATGCGTTGCAAATATTACTCAGTTTTCACCTACACTCTATTATTTCTATTATGTATTTTCCTAGATGGTAAAAAAACAAATCTTTGGATTCCATGGTTAAAAAAATTTGATATGTTTTATTCATATAACTTTCCCTATTCACTCTTCTATAAATTATTCTTATAAAAACTTGTGCTTCTATTTACTTGTTTGTAAATCGAGGTAAACCTTCATTACACATTTTTTAAAAGTATTATGTATATAATTAATTATACTTTATAGAGACCTTAACCTGGTGTTGGCAAGTTTATAATGTAGAGTCAACCGAAAAATTCAATGCCACAGCCGGGAATTGAACACGGTTTTCGCGCTCTAACCATTGAGCTACCGTGACAACATGCTGGTCGGTTATTGAATTCCCCAATTGACTCAAGTTGTTTCCCAGACAGACCACTAAGGCATCTCACTACAGATGATAATCTCTCAATGGCGTCCTGCCATCGCAAGCACTTTGATGCTGGGTGTCAAAAAAGTATAATTAATTTCAATTAATTATATACATAATAATTTAAAAAAAAGAAAACCTTAAGAAACCCATAAGCACCATGCTGTGGCATTAAGTTTTTCAGTTGACTTTACATTAAAAAAAAAGTTCGTTATGCATTTCGTTGTAAGTAAGAAGATTAATGTAAGCTAAAGGTCGTTATGTGATGGCTTTGAAATTGTATGCTTTTTGCGTGACCACAGGAAAAAACTAAAAACGACTTACCACTTGAAAAAAACATAAGTATTTCAAAATAAAAACCAACAGCAAAGAATATCTCGGAAATGGTCAATGCTACAAAACATTTTATTTGAGAATAACTGTGTGCTTAACGGGTTCCACATTTTTGTGCGGTAAGATTTTGTCTCTTAAATGTTCCAGTTCTGCAAAAGTCGCCCAGAATAAAGAGGACTTCAAAGGCTATTCTCAGAACATTCAAGATAAGCCTTTTATTTTCTGTAGAAATATCTTATAATCGAAATCGTTAAACCTGTTTTGGAAAAATAAAAAATAACCATTACTTTTGTGGTTTGTGGTGGAGGGATTTTCTTGAAATCCTTCGTGTCACATCCTTGGGTAATTAATAGATTTTTTGTTTTTGATTTATGCTGTTCACATTCACATGGACCGTTTTCTATAAATTCTTTTTTTCCTTTCTTTTTGGATTCTCAAAAGGGATATCAAAACGAGTATTTCCAGTGAAATCTCGTCATAGATTTGAGTCTCTACTTACTACAGGTAAGCACTAGAGAAAGTAAAAATGGCAGATACTAAAGTATTCCCAGTTAGCACAATTTCACAGACATAAGATTAAAATATTGTATACATATTTAAAAATCTGATGTGTTACACTCACATGACTTTCTCTACTCTTGTACAAACTTTTTACAAACGCTTATTCTCCATATGCTTCATGTTAATCGAGATATCGAGATGTCAATCTTATTGCTAATTCTCTTGTAGATGCAAGGGGGATTGGTAGGCTTTAAGCGATAGTCAAATATTTTAAGAGGCGGTTGCTATGTGGAGTATTCCGTTCTCTTTGCATTACCAGGACAAAAGAAATGAATAACGAATTTGAGAAAAAGTATGAGTATTGGAAAATTTAAGGGAATAACAAGCAATATCTCGAAAATGGTTCACCCAACAAAAAAAAATGTATATGAAATAAATTGTGTATTAACGCGATATACATTTTTTGTGTAGTAAAATTTTGTCTATCTCTTATGGTTTACCAGTTATGCAAAAGTCGTTCACAATGAAGAATAGTTTTGGAGACATTCCCAGAACATTCGTGATATACACTTCATTTGTCATGAGAATATCTTAAACATATGATATTTTAATCAAAATCGATTTTCTTGATAACCTTCGTATCGCATCTCTGGAAGATACTGAAGCTAAGTACCAAGTTTGGTGTTTATCCGACTGTTCGTTTCTGAGTTATACTGTTCACAGACACACACACACGGACATGTTTCCAAAAATGCTTTTTTTGGATTCAGGAGGTCTCAAAACGTGTATTTCCGGTGAAATCTCGGTATCGGATTTTTGGGTGGAATACAATACTTCCCCTACTTACTATACGTAGTAGAGAAAGTAAAAATCTGATGTGTTATGTTAACATTACTTTCTCTAACCTCTATCATTCATTAGTGGATATACAAACTATTCTTACGAAAGCTTATTTTCCTATCTACTTAATTTTTATCGAGATAAAACTTTCCGTAAATAACAACATTACACATTTCGTTATAGATATAAAGGGAATAGCGATAGTCAAATATTTTATAACTGGACGCTATGCTGGCCTTAAAATTCCATACTGTTTTGCATGACATCGCGAGAAGCAACTGAAAATCGACAGGAATTTAAAAGAATGACAAAGAATTGAACAATTCAAACCGTTAATAACGGATATCCCGGGAAAGCTGATGCCACAATACGTTATTTGAAATAAATTGTGTATTTTCAAAATTCCTTCTGAATGAAGAGGTCTTCACAGCTATTCCCAAAAAATTCAAGATGATAAGATTTTGTCATCTAAATTGAAAATCAAAAAGTTTTAAAAAGCACTGCATATAAAGGGTAATTACGGATGTAGGGTTTTCCTGAAAGTCGGGTGTCGCACCTTTGGAATATATTGGACTTAAATATGTACCAAATTTTGTACTTAACCGACTTTTCATTTTCGAGTTATGGTGTTCACAAAACACACACAGCTTTTTTTTTTTAATTCAGGAGACCTCAGAATGTGTATATAAGTATCGCATCAATACTTTGCCTCTGCAGCGCTGCAATCGCGATTTTGAGCATACGTAATGGTCCTTTTTGTGTTTTCCTGCTGTTAGAAGGCTTCAAAATGTTCAAAACTATCGCCACTGTAAAGTCGGATCAGTAATTCGTTTTTTGAATGCGAGAAATGTTACACCAGCAGATATTCATCGCCAATTGTGTGAGGTTTAAAGAAAAACAATGAGTGACAATGCCAGGGCCACACAGCAAAATAAACTCAAGATCTGATCTCATAATTTGGTTGGGAACAGTTCGATCACCCTCTTTACAGCCCGGATTTGGTAACTAGCGGTTTTCATCTGTTTCTTCATCTAAAGAAATTCCTTAGTGGGAAACGTTTCAACGACGATGATGCTGTGAAACATCTTAACTTTTTTCAAGACGGAATCATTCTTTGACGAAAACATACAAAAACTAGTTTCCAGTTACGATAATAACAGCGGTGACTATTTGAGAAGTAGTGTAAGGTGTAAGGTAATAAAAATGATGATAAGGTAATAATAATGTTCTGTTATTTTAAAAAAAATTATCGGTGCTTGCTTTAAAACACGCTCTATATGAAATCCAAAGTTCAGATTGATAATAGGTTGGAAATTGATTCAATGCCTCTAAATTCTGTATAGTGAATCTAAAATAAGAGAACCTGATACAGGTTTAAAAGCTGTTGTGAGTCGCACATAAAGACCCTAATCCCCAGAGTTTTTCTTGTAATATCAAGCTTAAATCTTTGCATACCTTTGCCCTTGCATGTTGTTTCATATCATGTAAACATTTGACGAGAGATGCGTCTGGGAGATCTCGAAAGCAATACCAAAGATGGCCTTTGTCGGTTCGCAGAACAGTTTGACCTCGTGACATTGACCATGGGGGAGATCAATTAGCGAGGGTCTCCAGCTGGGTCCAGGTCGCCGACTCGTTCCTGTCTGTCAATCGATTACCGCTTCTCGATTAATATCGAAATCGCCATTAGTGTCCCGCATTAAAATTCCTTCGTGAGCACGCGACCCTTGCCAGTTGTCCAACATCTGAGCTTGACCAGGTGGCGCTGTTTCTCTACCACGTAATATATGTTTTGAGGCAACGTGAAAACAAAACAAACAAAAACAGACATTTTTAGAAAAACGTCTTGTGTAATTAATTGTACTTCCACACAAACCGTATGTTGGACAAGGTTGGAAAGATAGAACCAGACGACTGAAAAATTCAATGCTATCGCCGGGATTTGAACCACTGATCTCCTGGTCTCCGTTTCCATTAATTGACCTGATCTAATACTGGTCGAAACTATGAAGCCAGGGACTTAAACTACAGGGTTATTCAAAAAGAAAGAACAGCCTTTACTTATTTATTTCTAATGAACGACAATAGATAGCGACACATGCGACATATCATTGAATAGAGGAAAGTTCAAAGTTTTAAGCCCCATTCCATTCAGCGCCTACAGCTGCGCTGTGTTTGTTTACGAGAAAATGGCGACGCCACAGGAAAATTCGTTTTGTGTGTTGCTTTATACAAAGAGTGAATCCATTGTTTCATTGCAGCGTGCATTTCGTTGTAGCTTCAACAACGAGCCGCCTCGACATAAAAAAATTTACAATTGATGCAATAAATTCGTAGAAGATGGTTGCGTATGTAAACGGAAAAGCACTGGTCGTCCTCGCATAACAAATGGTGCTCATTTTGAACACACAAAATAAAATTTTGAACCTTTCTCTATTTACTGATGTATTGCATGTGTTCGCCATCTATTGTCGTTCATTATAAATAAATATGTAAAATCTGTTCCTTCTTTCTGAATAACCCTGTACTTACAGCATTGTAAGTCGACATTGGGGTATGTTATCTCAATACAATTTGAGATCTCCTTGTGGGTTTACCGGGAAAAATACGAATCAGTTGGGGAATTTAACGTCGTACCGGCCATGGTAGCTCAGTTGTTATAGCAACCGGACGGAGACCGGGTGATCTGTGGTTCAAATCCCGGCTATGGCATTAAATTTTTCAGTCGTCTGATTCAACCTTTCCAAGGTCTTGTGTATTTGAGCGTGTTTGTAATATTGCATAAATAACAGGGGAGTTGGGCGGCGCCGTGGCTGAGTGGCTAGACCGCTTGCCTCTTACCGAGGCGGCCCGGATTCAATCCCAGGGACCCGCATGTGGGATTTGTGGTGGACAAAGCGGCGTCTGGGCTGGTTTTCTCCGGGTTCTCCGGTTTCCCCCGCCATTCATTCCACCGACTTCTCCATCATCACCTTTCCTTTCATCCATTTTGCCATCATTTCGTTTCAATTACTTCCTTCATCCCATACCAGGCGTCTGCTCCATGAGTCTGTCTGCTCCTCGACGGGCCTCTGACCCCAGGCACCCGCCTGTAAGTCATGGGGGGTGTAAGTCCTACATAAGACGAGGTTAAACAGTGAATGAATGACTGAATGAATGAACAGGGGAGTTAAATTAATCAATTAAGGGGACTAGGTAGTCTGAACACACGGAAATTACGCCTTAAGTGTGTTAAATTACACTGATCTTAAAGTTCTCAATGGTTTTTCCTGAAATTGTTATGAATTATTCTATAATAATGACAATTATTTCAAATGGCTGTTTGCATTGATAGTTTATGTAGTTGGGTCCTTAAAAATTATTTCGTTCAGCAGAAACATAACAAAATTGACTCTTAAAGCAGTAAATTCATGTACCTCTTTCTCCGATACTACATTTAATACAGAATCGCACTTTTGCATGCTTGTTCTTAGTATAATAAGCTATCTTCCGCATCTCAGTTATTTAGTTATGTATATCAGTTCAAGAGAAATTTAAAAAAAATTATTTGCAAGCCAAAAAGTAAAAATTGCAATGTTGTTGTTTTCTTAATATCACTAATATACATTATAAAATTATGATTGTGGTTCAGAAAGTTTAACTAAGTATATTATACATGTACTGAAAATTTGAGCTCTCTACCTCACATACGTTCTGAGGAAAAGTACATAAGTATCCAAAAATGTTGTTTTCAGAAAACTTAATTTAAAGTTTGAACATTAAAATTCTGACACACTTCAGTACATTCCAGGGCCATAATCATCTGCACCTTCATTGCTTCAGCTCTTCTGATTGCCTTCTCTTGGTCTGGCCTCTTTTGTTAATTGCTGAATTGCTCGCTGGACATGATATAGTCGTTCGTTGTTGAAAGATACAAAAAGGAATGCAAGTATTTAAATGTATTATAAACCTCTTAAACCCCAAAGAGTATATATTTTCTGAAACTGGAAATAATAGAGATTTTATCAGTGCCTAAAACAAAAAATGTAATTTTTGACCATTTCAGAGTACCTTGTCCCCTTAATTCGTCATTTGAGTTCAAAAAGCTGGCTACAGTTACATGAACTATAACCTCTAAATTTGCCTGAGTAGCGGATTAATTCTGATCCAATATGTTTGATTAAACACAATCTAAACACAGAATAATGCACTGAATTTGCGTTTTCATTACCATTCCCATGAAAAGAAATCCGTTTATTGTACATGTGTTGGCAATAGAAGTGCAAGCCAGGGGCTCCTGCTTGGGTAGATAGGAATGCAAGTGAAGTGGTGCAAAAAGCCAGGCCATACCACACGGCTAACGTCATGTCGTCTTTCGATACACATCATTAATGTTTATGTGGCCTGGAGAGTCCGGCCATTTTGTTGAGCAACACTTCTGCGTAGCACCACGGTTCGCATCTAACCAATGTACTTCCAAATATCAAGGGTCGCTTGTTATTTTCCACTAAATTTAAGACAGTAATTCGTTCCCATCCAAAACAGGATTTTAGTTGGAAAAATTAAACAACCTTACTCATGTGGAATGGAATTTTAAGTTAATCCATCTGTGAAATTTGACTAACATTTAAAAATTTAAGGGAACAACGTTCTCTGAAATGGTCAAATATAACATTTTTTGTTTCAGGCACTAGTAAAATCTCTATTATTTACAGTTTCAGAAAATATATACTCTTTGGGGGTTAAGAGGTTTTTAAGACCTTTAAATACCATTTAAATGCTAGTCTGCATTCCTTTAAAGCTGTCATGCAACGCCCCTTTTTAAAACATTTTTGTATCTTTCAACAACGAACGACTATATCATGCCCAGCGAGCAGTTCAGCAATTAACAAAAGATGCCAATGATTATGACCCTGAATGTACTGAAGTGTGTGAAAATGTTAATGTTCAAACTTTAAATTCAGTTTTCTTAAAACTATATTTTTGGATACTTTTTCTTAGAAAGTATGAGAGGTAGAGAGCTGAAATTTTCAGTGCATGTATACAGCTCATAGCTAAACTTTCTGAACCACAATCATAATTATGTAATGTATATTAGTGATATTAATAAAGCAACAACATTGCAATTTTTCCACACTTTTACTTGTTTGACTTTGCAAATATTTTTTTTTCAATATCTAGTGAACTGAAAAACAAGATAGCTGATTATACTAAGAACAAGCATGCAAAAGTGTGATTCTGTATTGCAAATACTATCAGAGAAAAAGGTACATGAATTCACATGTTTTAAGAGTAAATTTTATTATTGTTCTGCTGAATGAAGTAATTTTTGCTGACTCAACTACATAAGCTATCAATGCAAATAACCACTTCAACTAATGTTCATGTTTATAGCATAGTTCATAAAAATTTCAGGAGAACCCATTGAAAACTTAAAGAGTAGTGGTAATTTAACTCCTTAAGGTGTAATTTCTGTGTGTTCAGACTACCTTGTCCCCTTAATTTTTGCTTTCTCTACTACGTATAGTAAGTAGCGGAAGTATTGTATTCCACCCAAAAATTCGATACCGAGATTTCACCGGAAATACATGCTTTGAGATCCAAAAAAAAGCAATTTTGAAAAACATGTCCGTGTGTATGTCTGTGTGTGTATCTGTCTGTCTGCCTGTCTGTGAACAGCATAACTCAGAAACGAGCAGTTGGATAAACACCAAACTTGGTATTTAGTTCAGTATTTTCCAGAGATGCGACACGAAGGTTTTCAAGAAAATCCCCCCACCCCAGATTACTCTTTACATGGAACATTTTTCGAAAATTTTAATTTTCTCAAAAATGGCTCTAAGGATTTTGATTAAAATATCATATGTTTAAGATTTTTCATGACAAATGAAATGTATATCTCGAATTTTCAGGGAATGACTCCAAAAGTATTCTTAATTGTGAACGACTTTTGCATAACTGGTAAACCATAAGAGAGAGACAAAAGTTTAATTCAAAAAAAATGTAGATCGCGTTAAAATACACAATTTATGTCATATACATTTTTTTTTATTTCCAAGATATTGCATGTTATTCCCTTAAATTTTCCAATACTTATACTTTTTCTCAAATGGAAATTCTTATTCACTTTTTTTATGTCCTGGACATACAAAGAGAATGGATTGCTCCACATAGCGACCAGCTCTTTAAAGATTTGACTGTCGCTTAAAGTCTACCATATTCCCCTTGCACCAACAAGAAAATTAGCAATAAGATTAACATCTCGATTAACATGAAGCATATGGAGAATAAGCGTTTGTAAAAATAGTTTGTACAAGAGTAGAGAAAGTCATGTGAGTGTAACACATCAGATTTTTTCGTAATAAAATGATAGAAATTCTAAACTTTAGGAAATCATATATTATTTCCACTTTGTGCATTTAAACTACCAATTAACTGACAGTTTAAAATGATAGGCACATGCTTGTTTAAGCCCAGCCAACATTAAACCTTTTTTTCTTGCAAACATTTTTACTTTCTCTATCCTGTACTTAGTAGGTGGAGAAGATATTGAGTTCCCCCAAAAATTCGATACCAAAGTTTCACCTCAAATACGTGTTTTGAGCTTCCCTGAATAAAAGAATTAGAACAACATCCGTGATTATGTGTGTGCGGATGAGTAAATCTTTCTGCTAAATTTTAATATCTCCTACTAACGCTTGACCGCGTTCGAGTCCTCAAGTACACAGTTCCATTGCCTTTTTGCATTATTAGTTTATAATCTTAATGTGTCGCAGCGGCTATGGTCGAAGCTGAAGCGCCGGGAATTTGGAGAGATAAGTAGCGCTCCTTCCCAGCGTAAACACCAGAAGCGCTATCGTCAGATAACTAGAATCTTCTGTGGAAATTTCCAATAGCGATATAAGCGAACATTCTCGCGAATGAAGAAGTAATAGTGAGTTTGTAAGTGCGTTTCTGAAGCGATATCAAGTACTGTTCTACAGGCGAGTTTGTGACGACAGTTGCGACGTACTGCTGCTTACGCGGGAGATTAGAGACGTCTTGTGTTCAACTCCCTAGCGAGTGAAGTGGACCACAGAAGAGGCTGCGTCGTGCGTATTTCGTTACGTTGAGAATAAAGTGAAGTGACAGGGAAAATTGAACTAGTACACATTAATTAAGCGACAGTGTGAACTGTGTGAAGTCACAGTGAATGTTGAACTAGTTCAAAAGTGGTTGAACTAATAAAATGTATGTTATTCTCCAACTATTAATTGTTACAGGTATAGAATATAATGATGTTTGATGGTTGAATTTAATCATTTAAATCTTACTGCAATTTACTTCCTTTTATTTGTCAACATTTACTTTTAAATTGATTTATGCAGCATTTGAATATAAATCTTTCGGCGCAAGCAACCATATCACCTTCAGTTGTTGACTGGCCAGGCGTTATTAATTGATTACTAGTTCCCAGAGGCTGCTGACAGTTATTAATTTTATTTTCATGTGAATAGGTATTTCTATTACTCACTATCGTCGAAAAAAATATTATGTAATACAAATGTGTTAAGTCTTCGCAGAACCTCGGAAATGCAAATAATTGACTTTGTCCTGTATTTTCAAACTTCTTCCTCGTTCTGCAAAGATATACTTGCTGCATTTTAATCACAATATCTTATTTAGTAGGGCATGTTTTAAAAAATCTGATGTGTTACACTCACATGACTTTCTCTACTCTAGTACAAACTATTTTTACAAACGCTTATTCTCCATATGCTTCATGTTAATCGAGATGTTAATCTTATTGCTAATTTACTTGTAGATGCAAGGGGAATTGGTAGGCTTTAAGCGATAGTCAAATATTTTAAGAACTTGAGCTTTTTTATTTATGGACGCTCTTTAACTGCTATAGTCCTTAGCGTCGCATTCTATATTGGGCGTGAAAGACCGAGAAGTTTGCACAGAGGCCTCTTTATCAGACTTGAGGTTCCTTTACGTGCCATATATCTACGACATGCGACAACTGGCTTTACTTCGCTACCGAAGGAAACCATACTAAGGATGTTTACGGCCGAAAAAATCCATCGCCCTCCGTCGGGTATGGCTAGTATGGTACCCCTAGTCCATGGAGGACGACAATTTTTTAAGAGCTGGTTGCCATGTGGAACATTTCATTCTCTTTGCATGTCCAAGACATAAAAAAACGAATAACGAATTCCAATTTGAGAACAGTAATTGATTGGAAAATTCAAGCAAATAACAAGGAATATCTCGGAAATGGCATGACATAAATTGTGTCTCTTAACAAGATCTACATTTTTTGTGTAGTAAAATTTTGTCTTTCTTAAGGTTTACCAGCTGTATGCAAGTTATTCAGAATGAAGAGGACTTATGGGGACATTACCAGAAAATTCAAGATACATTTCACTTACCATTAAAATATGTTAAACATATGATATTTTAATCAAAATCGTTGGGGCCATTTTTGAAAAAATCAAAATTCTCCAAAAATGTTCTATGTAAAGGGTAGTCTGGGGTGGGGGATTTTCTTGAAAATCTTAGTGTCCCATTCTTGGAAGATATTAAAACCAAAAACCGAGTTTGGTATTTATCCGACTTTTCGTTTTTGAGTTATGCGTTCACAGACACAATCACACACGGACATGTTTTCAAAAATGCTTTATTTGTATTCAGGGCACCTCAAAACATGTATTTCCGGTGAAATCTCGGTATCGAATTTTTGGGTGGAATTCAATACTTCCCCTACTTACTATACGTAGTAGAGACGGTAACACCTAGGTAGTGAAAGTCAGGTGAAAGATCTGTACTTTCTACCACATACTTGTGCTTTTGTGTAACCTATCTGCAGAACTAAAATGTTACGTCACAACGCGCTTGGTAGCACTCATAATTGTTTCACAGTACGCAAACGTTCAAATATTCGTAATAAATGATAACAGATTATACACTACTTGCAATGGGGTAAAAGAACCGCAAAATCCCACACAAATTTCAGGAAAGCAAGAGCTTCAGAACCAGCCGTGAGAATGTACACTACGTGATCAAAAGTATCTGGACACCTGGCTGAAAATGACGTACAAGTTCGTAGCGCCCTCCATCGGGAATGCTGGAAGTCAATATGGTGTTGGCCCACCCTTAGCCTTGATGACAGCGTTCAGTCTCGCAGGCATACTTTCAATCAGGTGCTGGAAGGTTTCTTGGGGAATGGCAGCCCATTCTTCACGGAGTGCGGAGCTGTGGAGAGGTATCGATGTAGGTTGGTGACGCCTGGCACGAAGTCGGCGTTCCAAAACATCCCAAAGGTGTTGTATAGGATTCAAGTCAGGACTCTGTGCAGGGCAGTCCATTACAAGGATGTTACTGTCCTGTAACCACTCCGCCACAGTCCGTGCAGTATGAACAGGAGCTCGATCGTGTTGAAAGATGCAATCACCATCCCCGAATTGTGCTTCAACAGTGGGAAGCAAGAAGGTGCTTATAATATCAATGTAGGTTTGCGCTGTGATCGTGCCACGCAAAACAACAAGCGGTGCCAGCCCCCTCCAGGAAAAACACGACCACACCATAACACCACCACCTCAGAATTTCACTGTTGGCACTACACACGCTGGCAGATGGCGTTCACCGGGCATTCGCCATACCTACACCCTGCCATCGGATTGCCACATTGTGTACCGTGATTCGTCACTCCACACAACGTTTTGCCACTATTCAATCGTGCAATTTTGACGCTCCTTACACCAAGCGAGGCGTGGTTTGCCATTTTCCTGTGTGATGTGTGGCTTATGAGCAGCCGCTCGACCATGAAATCCAAGGTTTCTCACTTCACGCCTAACTGCCATAGTACTTGAAGTGGATTCTGATGCAGTTTGAAATTCCTGTGTGATGGTCCGGATAGATGTCTGCCTATTACTCTCTACGGCCCTCTTCAAATGTCGGCGGTCTCTGTCAGTCAACAGACGAGGTTGGCCTGTACGTTTTTGTGCTGTACATGTCCCTTCACGTTTCACTTCACTATCACATCAGAAACAGTGGACCTAGGGATGTTTAGGAGTGTGGAAATCTCGCGTACAGACTTCTGACACAAGTGACACCCAATCACTTGACCACGTTTGAAGTCCGTGAGTTCCACGGAGCGTCCCATTCTGTTGTTTCACGATGTATAATGACTACTGGGGTCGCGGATAATGCGTACCAGTCAGTAGGTGGCAGCACAATGCACCTAAGATGAAAAAAGTATGTTTGTGGGGATGTCCGGATACTTTTGATCACATAGTGTATAAGCTGGTCATGAATGATGCTCATTACAGTAGCTTTATATATACTAACAAGAGAATATCGCTATCTACAATCTGCGGATAAAACTATGTACCGGATGATTCCTTAGCGATTTGCGTTCCCTTTGGGTAGTGCTATTTGGAAGATATCTTTGCTGATACGTTTTCGGCTAATTGTAGTAGTCGATACGTCGATTATCCAAAAATAAATTTTCCACCGTCACGACTGGTCTCCTCCATGGTGTAGTGGTTACCATGCTAGCCTCTAATTCCCGAGGTCGCGGGTTCAAACCTGCCGGAGGACTATGGACTTTTACGGGCGTAAAAATCCTTAGCATGGCTTCCTTCGGAAGGGAAGTAAAGCCGACACGTAAAAGAACCTCAAGCCCGATAAAGAGGTTTGTCCATAAATAAAACTCAATGTATTTATTTCTGGTCGCCCATCCTGGATATGCTATACTCCAGTGTTTGGTTGCTCCTCGACAGGTTACTGGCCCAAGGCATTGGCTCCTAACTCCTTCGAGGTGTAAGTGAGGATGGTAATCCATTAAAGAATAAGAAGAGAAGTTGTTATACAGACTCAGATTTCACACCTCTTGCCGTTAGTGACACAGCTACAGATTAACACGAGTTTAATTTTAACTAAAGAGTATTTGACAGCATTTTGACAGTAAACTTAGTTGGGACAATCATATTACCGAAATTTGTAGGTCAGTAAACTCCTTAATCCACACTTTCAAGCGTGTAAATACGCCCCTGCCTAGGAACCTAAGAAAGACTTTGTTACAAATAATGGTGATGCCCTACTTTGATTGCCTCCTCACAGATTTAAGCTCTGATCGGTCACGTAACTTACACCTAGCTCACAATAAATGTGTAATCTCCACGAGTTGTCATGGTTCAATCTACTTGACCGTAGAAACGTTCATTGTCTTTCACTTCTCTTTAAAGTCATTCACACTTCTTCCCCTACATACCTAGCTTCTCCCTTTAAGAGTTTGTCTTCGCTCACAACCTTCATACACACTCGGAATATCGTCATATACGAGGGTCACTATTTATATTTTGAGCCTAATAATTAAAACAAAGTAATTTCTGATTGAAAACTGCTTTATTGTTTTTCAAAATATTCTCCCTTATGACCAATACACTTTTGCATGCGTTTGAACCATTTGTCAAATCATTTATTCCAGTCTTTTTGAGACACCTACAAAACATGGTTTTTGAAGGCATCAACGGTTTCTTCTGCCAACGAAAATCGTTATCCACGCAATTTATTCTTGGGTTCAGAATCAAAAAGAAGTCACCAAATCAGGACTGTATGGCGGATGACCCATCAATTCGATTTTTTGAGCCTTCAAATACTCTGTTGTTAGACGAGATGTGTGTGCGCTCGCATTGTCTTGTTGAAGAACGATCCTACGGTTCTTGTTGGTTTTCCTTACTTCACCGAAGACTTCCTACAAATGAATGGTTGTGTACCATTCGGCACCGTTTTACGTTGCTCTAAAGGCTGTTGTCACATGGCCAGTTTTGCTGAAAAAAACAGGCGACCATTTGCTTCGAAGTGCTTCGAGTGCGAACAACTTTTGTTGGATTTGCTTCATCTTGAAACACCCATACAGTCGACTGCTGTTTACGTTCCGGCTCATATGCATAGATCCACTATTCGTCACCTGTTACAATCTTATATACGTCTTTTGAGGCACCGCCATTGTATTTCTTGAGCATTTTTGTAGACCAATCGACACGAGTATCTTTTTGAGATTGCGTCAAATTATGTGGGATCCAACGAGAGCAAACCTTTTTCACGGCTAAATAATCATGCAATATTTTATATATGCTGGTGGAACTAATGCCTGGGGTTGCCTCAATCTCACAATATGTCGCATGACGATCTTTCATTATTAGCTTTTGCAAACATCAATGTTTTCTGGCACAACAACTGATTTTGGACGACCTTCACGAACTTCATCATTGAACGAACGGCGGTCGTTATACCAACGTTTCACAGTGGCAAAGGATGGAGCTTTGTCGCCAAATGTGGAAGTTAGTTGATCGATGCAGTCTTGTCTTGATAATCCACGTCGGAAATCGTAATAAATCATTGCACGACACTTTTCACGAGTTAATTCCATGTTTTTGTTGGCACACAGTTTTAAACTTAGTGTAAACAAAACAAATGACGCTCTATTGACAAAATGTTTGAAGTAGATTATGGTCAAAAATGTCAAACTTTCCATTGGAAACGTCAGATGGCATTTTCAGGGTTGCCAAGGCTCAAAATATAAATAGTGACCCTCGTACTTTCAATACCACTTGATCGAACATCTCTATACTCATCATCTTTTACTGTGAAGATTGCTAGGCTCTGGAATTCACTTCCACAAGATGTCAGGAGCTGATATACTTTATATGCTTTTCGTCACAGTTTGCAGATTTTAGTTAAAACAGTTGTTAACTTCTAAGAAATATCACTTTCATTGTATATATAGTGTATGTATGCCATATTTTTAGATATTCATTACCATTAACTTTAACATTACTGTTCCTCTAATATATGTGTTATTTCTGTTTTGTATTCCTATAGATCTGTGTATCATCAATGTGATCGTAATATTGTTTTTAGGTTTGTTCTATGTGCTTGAGTGGAAGAGAAGGCCAAAAGCCATAGCGCTGCCACAGTAAATAAATAAATAAATGAATAATAATAATAATAATAATAATAATAATAATAATAATAACATTTAATTTTAATTCAGTTTTTATTTCGGTGCTTATTATTATTGTTATTATTACTATTCTTACTTACAGAGGACCTTCTGCATTTCAATTATAGGAGCCTTCAAAACTACTCCAACAGCGGCAATGGAGATGCTGATTGGGCTCACACCTCTCCACATATGGATGAAGGCAGAAGCCATGATCACGAATCACCGTATTTGTGGCCAAACCAAAGTGTCTAATAATGGACATATTAATCATCTCAAGCTTCCTTGGGTTATCAGATACTCAACATGAGGACTGACATTCTTGAACCAAGATTCAAGTTTGAATTGAAATTTGCGGTCTCCTATCCACAGCGGGGTGAATGGGAAAGACTGGTAAAACCTCATAATAACAAAAGGCCCAATCTGGTATACTGATGGTTCTAGAACCAAATCGGGAACGGGGGCTGGGCTTTACGGTAATGGCACCAAGATTTCTTATAGTCTGGGTACCTTAGCTACAGTTTTCCAGGCTGAGGTTTATGCAATCCTAGCCAGTGTCATCCAAAGCATTAAAAGGAGATATAAGAATAGAAGAGTTCTTATCCTCTCAGACAGTCAAGCTGCTCTTAAAGCACTTGAATCACCATCAATAAAATCAAAGTTCGTCTCAGAATGCCGGGAATCCTTAATGACACTGGCTGAACACAATAAGGTTCAACTTATGTGGGTTCCAGGACACACAGGTATACCAGGCAATGAGAAAGCAGATGAGGCAGCCAAGATTGGCAGTGAAATCCCATTTTTGGGTCCGGAGCCTGTACTGGGGATGTCCTACAGACCAGTGAAACAGGTTATTAAGTGCTGGACTCAAGCAGAACACAAGAACTACTGGAACTCCATTGAGGGTTGCAGACATTCCAAGTTGTTTATTACAGACCTGGATAACAGCCGGGCAAAGTAGAAGAAGACTTGCATGGGCAACAGGATTCATTACAGGACACTGTGCCCTAAAGTTTAATCTATACAGAATGGGATTGTTTAACAACCCTATCTGTAGTAGATGTCTAGAAGGAGATGAGACTGTTACTATGTGATTGCTCTGCTCTTGCGAATCAAAGAGCAAGTATTTTTGACAATCACTTTCCAAAGATAGATGAACTATCGAAAGCCTCAGTTAGCAGTCTGGGTAAGTTCATAACGAGCAACAGACTACTTAACTGATGAAAGGGGGGATGCGCAATAGATCTGAAAGGTCGCAGTGCTTTGGCATAAAACCCACCCCTTTTCAAACTAGAACTAGAACTAGACTATTATTACTTGAATAATACACTATTAAAAACACGAGTTCATGTAGCGTTTGTTTATATTCCTGCCTCGCAGCTGATACGAACAGGAGGCAAACGCGGAGGGATACAAAAAGCTTTGTTTACATCAAGTCCGGTTCTAAAGCTGAATCGGTTATACGATTGCTATACGGAGGCAGCCGTGTGTTTGCAGAACGAGAAAAGTTCATTTGGAGAGAAACCATAGGCAAGCTTACCGGATATGTAGAACCGCCCAAAGGAAGAGAAATGTGTCGCTTCATTTATTTATTTCTTTTTTTTTACTTTTTTGGGGGGGGGTTTCGGGAATAGGACGGATTCGGCGTGGAGTAGATAGGAGAAGTAAGGTAAGGTATTAGGATATTACAAGTTTAGCTATTCCAAGATTTCGCCCAAACTCGTACAAGCGACCCTTAAAATAAGTTTCAGTCTATCGTTTCTAGCTTGAAAGCCTAATTTATTTCTTCAGTACCGAATAAGGAAATGCGTATTTGAATGATAATGAAGTCAACAAAAGCTAGCAGAACAGGAAGAGCGACAACGGTTTTGTCTTCTCTCTTTTAGCGTGAGGTGAATGGTGAGCCGATAATTGCTGAACATTTGGAAAGGTTTTGGCGGCGACTCGCAAATTCCTTGTGGAACTCGCTCGCAGCTTGTCTTTTGTTTTGGT
Organism: Deroplatys truncata; assembly: GCA_030765065.1. Lineage (NCBI taxonomy): Eukaryota > Metazoa > Arthropoda > Insecta > Mantodea > Mantidae > Deroplatys > Deroplatys truncata. The sequence continues at coordinate 62,587,503 of CM060989.1, read as the reverse complement.
GTGCCGCACGCCAGCAGAGCGGGAACCTGTTAACACGCATTAACTGGGAGTTGCTAATTAGCAGTAGTGTGTGTACTAGCGGACCTGGGTTGGGCGCCGTGGAATTTGAATTTAACTTCGTGGCATCCTCCCCCTGCTTTTCTCTCATTCTTATGTTTGCTCATCCCATATTTCTGGATTTTTTTCTTTTCTCGTTTGATATTCATCGCTTTGCTCATCTTCATTCTCTGTAATTATAACTTGGTCAACTGCAAATAGTATCCTAAATGTATAACTGGCATTAATTATTTGTTTATTTATTTATTTTTTAGTTCCATTTATACCCCGCCTTTAACTACATTGGTCTTATCGGAGGCATTTTCTTTGGAACGTATTGCATATTGACAATGGTGTTAACTTGTGTAACTCTTGACGTTGGGTTTCTTGCATTTTGGTTTTGAATCATTAAATCACACACACATTCATACTTCTTCACTCAGGGGAGAATAGGGAATAATCTTGGCTAGAGAAAAATTCCCACCCCCAGCCGGGAATCGAACCCGGGACCCTCGCACACTACAGTCCATTCCAAACCAGAATGCCTTTCACTGAAAACAAACTCTTTGTATTATCCGCGCGAAAGTAGTTCGCAATCTCCGCCCCTAATGTCTGCTTGTTCCCCTCCCACGTGCTTTTTGAACACTATTTAATCTATAAAAAGGCGCCCTGCGTGAAAATCATATTTCAAAATGCAACCTGAGGAAACAATAAACTTTATAAGTAAGCGGCAATGAACATTTTACTTAAGTTAATCACAATCCTCGGGCAAAAGTGCAACACCCAAATCCGAATCCTCCGAAGATGACTGAGCTGCCGTATCAGAATCAGAACTACTCTCCAAAATAATGACAAGCTTATCCAATTCCACAGCACTCGTACTTAAAACAAGTTCCCACATTTTATCCTATTCTATGTTGTATTACGTCTGTTTATATTCTGTGCTCGCTTTCGTTACACTTCTCACTGAAACGCCTGTAAAGTCTGATATTAGTTCCCTAATATGCAATAATGCAAGTGTGGATATTTTTGTAATAGTGAGTTGAATATATGAAGTATTGTTTGTTTTTAGCCACTTTTTAACTGTTTCCCGCTTCTGTGTTTAAACAGTTTATTAGCACTGCACGCACCTTCCTCTGCCATGTGAGCTCAAATACCAACTGACTAAAGATTTGACCTGAGCGTGTGTTAGTGTATTATGAATGACTGTTCACTTATCATATATCCTGTGTTACACAGTGTTTATTCGGTATTCAGATAGCGCCTCTGTAAATTCATTGCTGCATTTCTTGTGTATGTAAGAGAGTGGCAGTCATACATTCGGTTGGTATTAACAAGCAAGATGCTCTCGGCGTTAGCGCAATAGCAGACGAAAATCATATTTTGTAATCTCTTAACAGTTAGTATATATCCATTACCTTTAACGATGAGTTCTTATGATAACAGCAATAAAATGTGCAGTTCTATACCTTTCCTGCTCTAATTTCATAATACAATACATGTATTAAGGAACTATTTACGTTGGCGTAAGAGTATATTCTTGGGTTCGTGACAAGCCGAAGCACGTGCTTCTGTTTACATCAGAGGGAACTCTGGTTTGGAATGGACAGTAGGCATGTGCTCTACCGACTTAGCTACGGGGATTATTTTCTGGTGCACTTGAAAGCAAGCGTTTTTACTTTCTCTACCACGTACATAGTACGTGATGCATTCCACCAAAGAATTCGATACCGAGACTTCATCGGAAATACATGTTTTGAGGCCCCTCGAATACCAAAAAGCACTTTTAGAAAACGCAGCTTAACTCAAAAACGAAAAGTCGGTTAAAAACTAATGTGATATTTAGGTAGAGCTTCCTCCAAAGATGCGGAGCGAATTGTATATAATATCGTATAACTGGTAAACCATAGCAAATAGAGTGAAGTTCTGATGTGTTGCAATCGCATAGCTTTTTCTAGTCACTCTTGTACTTTTATTCTTCTATCTATTTCATGCATATCCAGATAAACATTTGCAGAATTTATTGCATACTTTCCTGTAGGTAGAACAGTTAGGGGAAACAGAGATTTGAGATAGTCAAATGTTTTAAGAGCAGGCTGTTACGTAATGACTTTGAAATAAATTACGTTCTCCTTACGTAACCAAGACGAGAAAAAGAAAAAGAATAAAGATTTTCCACTTGAAAAAAGTATGAAAAGAGCTTTACAGGCTATTCCCAGAAAATTCAGGTTAAACCTTCCATTTGTTGTGATAATATCTTAAACATGTGACATTTTAATCAAAATCATTACAGCCATTTTTGAGCAAATCACAATTTTAAAAATTTTCCATGTAAAGGGTAGTTTGCGATAGGAACTTTTCCGAAAATCTTCCGATATCTTTGGGAGATGCTGAACTTAAATGCCAAGTTTGGTATTTAATCGACATTTCGTTTTTGAGTTACGTTGTTCAATTACACACGCGCGGCATTTTTCTAAAAATGCTTTTTTTTGTTTTGTTTCAGGGGGGGTTCAAAAGGCTATTTCCGGTGAAACCTCAAGATCGAATTTTTGGGTGGAATACAATACTTCCACCACTGTAAGAATGTAGTAAAGGAGGTAAAAAACACTGGACACCTACGCTATAGGTAAGAGTGAAAATTTCAGGTACAGGACGATTTGTTCGTCGTGGCACCGCAGAAACACAGAGGAGAAGGTAATCAAGGATGGGGGAGTGTTGTTCCTTTGCGGAACAACACTCACTCGGAACGCGTGGTGATGTCACCTTATCTTATATTGTGTACGCGCCTGCTGTACGACTTTCAAAAACCATCCCTAATCTTATTTTCAACGCCTTGTCTATAAAATGCATCCTTGAAATGCCGAGAAAAATAGTAATAAATATTTTTAGGATTTTACCATCTAAAAATGTGAGCCAAGATTTGACGTTCTGCAAGATGTAGCCAATAGAGCAAAAATGCCATGAACATATTATGTGAAAAATGATGCGACAGGAACTCCCCGCATAAACTCTTCTTTTATCATGTTTGTCTTAATTTATATACCTACACTCAATTTCAAATTATTCTACTTTTTCTACTTTTAAAACAAGTGTTTTTATTTATGAATGCTCTTTAACTGCTGTGGTTCTTAGCGTCCCATTCTGTTTTGACTGGTAATTTTGCTCAGAGGCCTCTTTAACAGGTTTGAGGTTCTTTTACATGCCGTAAATCTACGACACGGGCTTTACTTCCCTTCCGAAGGAAGCCATGCTAAGGATTTCTTCGCCCGAATATATCCATGCCCTCCGCCGGGTTTGATCCTAAGATCTCGGGAACTAGAAGTCGGCTGTTCAAACCGCTTACCTTTAGTAGGTAGAAATACTCTATTCCAGCGAAAAACTTGCTGTCGAGATTTCACCGAAAATACATGCTAAGAGGCCCCCTGAACGCAAAAGATAATTTTTATAGATGATCCGTGCGAGCGTGTGTATGTGAACAGCATAAGTCAAAAACGAAAAGCTCATAAATACCAAACAAATGAGAACACCAGTTATTGCAAAGCACACTTTGTCACTTAGGTACTCATCAGAACACGTTACACTTGAGTGATTTTTGGCACACACTCGGAACACAGTACAACTGACCCGTCGAATCACAACTCACAATTGCACTGTTCACTTATATACGACTTGCATACAAAGCGGAATGTTCTACAAAGGTAAGTTACTAGAACCGGCCCAAAGGAATCTTCTGGAACAGTAGGTAATTGCCTAAACTGCGGGGAAGTGGCATAATGAGCTTGTTGCGCGATTATTAATCTGAAGGGACACGTTATTAACTGCACCCAATCGGCCAGATAGGCGTGGTCAGTATGCGCTCTCACCGCGTTATAGTTCATTATATTCCCAGAATATTAATCCGAGATTTTCAAGAAAATCCCCTAATCCAAACCACCATTTGCATGGATTATTCTCAATATTTTAAACCTTTTTTTTCAAAAATAGCCTTATGATTGTGATAAAAATGCCAATAATAAAAGATATTCACATGACAAATAAAATGTTTATCTTGAATTTTCTGGGAATAACCTGGAGGTCCTTTTTATTCGGAAGGAATTTGTAGATATAATTTTGTATAACTGGTAAACTATAAGAGATAGACAAAAATGTACTGCACATAAAATGTAGATATATTTAAAACATACAATTTATTTCAAATGTTTACTTTTGTGGCATCAGCCATTTCGAAGCTATCTGTTGTTACTGGTTTGAAATGTTCAACAATCTCATTTTCTTAAAGTCCTATCGCTATTCAGTTCGCAATGTCATGGAAAGAGTATGGAATTTCCTTTATCGCCTACAATGCCAGGTGTAGTGAAACGTTTTCTTCAAAGGCTTATTTCAATTAACATGAAAAATAAATTTTCATAAAAACAGCGTTTAAAAGCTATAGAAAAATAAACGATAGTGGTTGGAGAAAGTGATGTGAATGTAACACATCAGATATATTTTTGTTTCTGCGTAGAAATCGCCAACGTTAACCAACTTCCTGAGCAGTTTCTCAAGTGGAATCCTTGGCAAGTTACGGTCAATTTACAGGGCTATCTGATCTTGTAGCTTTGCCTTCTTTTTGCAGTATACATGCCAGGATGGTGCCGAGATTGCAGATATCTCAGAAAATCGATTAGCTCCTTTCTGCGTATTTGGAAAACGTTCAAATCCTATGTCTCTTAGGGGAAGTACGAGGGCCGTCCAATAAGTAAGTTTCCCTATTTTATAAAAAACAAATCTGATGTGTTACACTCACATGACTTCCTCTACTCATGTACAAACTAATTCTACAAACGCTTATTCTCCATATGCTCCATGTTAATCGAGATATCGAGATGTTAATCATATTGCTAATTTTCTTGTAGATGCAAGGGGAATTGCTAGGCTTTAAGCGATAGTCAAATATTTTAAGAGCTGGTTGCTATGTGGAGTATTCCATTCTTTTTGCATTACCAGGACAAAAAAAGATGAATAACGAATTTGAGAAAAAGTATAAGTATTGGAAACTTTAAGGAAATAACAAGCAATATCTTGAAAATGGTTCACCCAACCAAAAAAATGTATATGACATAAATTGTGTATTATAACGCGACCTACATTTCTTGTATAGTAAAATTTTGTCTAACTCTTATGGTTTACCAGTTATGCAAAAGTCGTTCAGAATGAAGAACACTTTTGGAGACATTCCCAGAAAATTCGAGATATTCATTTCATTTCTCATGAAAATATCTTAAACATATGATATTTTAAACAAAATCGTTAGCCATTTTTGAGAAAATTAAAATTTTCGAAAAATGTTCCATGTAAAGTGTAATCTGGGGTGGGGGGATTTTCTTGAAAACCTTCGTGTCGCATCTCTGGAAGATACTGAACCTAAATACCAAGTTTGGTGATTATCCGACTGTTCGTTTCTGAGTTTTGCTGTTCACAGATACACACACACACACAGACAGACAGACACAGACACGGAAATGTTTCCAAAAATGCTTTTGTTTTATTCAGGGATCTCAAAACATGTATTTCCGGTGAAATCTCGGTATCGAATTTTTGGGTGGAATACAATACCTCCCCATTACACACAATTGATCATGTTGAATTAATTGTATTTATATTGTACAATCCTTCTGTTACTTTTCTACATAGTCAACATGCTTTTCCAAGCATTTTTGGAGGACGTAACACAAGTTTTTCCAAGCCAGTGTTGTACCAGATCGGGTTCTATGGTCGCAACCAGCTGTTCACTTCTGATTCATCTTCGTCACGGAGTTAAAAGTGCTTCAACTTGGAAGTTTTCTCGTATCCTCCGTATTCACCGGAGCTTGCCCCAAGTGATTTTCACATGTTCCTCCAACTCAAAGGTAAGCGCTTTTAACACCGATGATAAAGTCAAATCAGTCAACAGCTGATTGCAAGCACAGGACTCGAACTGTTACAACACTGGCTTGGAAAAACTTGTATCACGTCCCCAAAAATGCTTGGAAAAACATGTTGTATGTGTAGAAAAGTAACAGAAGGATTGTACAATATAAATAAAATTAATTCAATAGATCAATCGTGTGTAATGTTTTTTTATAAAATAGGGAAACTTACTTATTGGACGCCCCGCGTACACCACTCAGAAATCGATTTTGAGATATTGAGTCTTCCTTAAATTAAATTGAGTTTTATTTATGGACGCTCTTTAACTACTATGGTCCTTAGCGTCCCATTCTATATTGGGCGTGAAAGACTGGTAATTTTGCTCAGAGGCCTCCTTATCAGGCTTGAGGTTCTTTTACGTGCCGTAAATCTATGATACGGGACCACCGGCTTTACTTCCCTTCCGAAGGAAGCAATGCCAAGTATTTTTACGCCCGAAAAAAATCCATCGCCCTCCGCGACCTCGGGAACTAGAGGCTAGCACGGTACCACTAGTCCACGGTTAGAAAGATATATTTTCATGGAAAATAAAATGTAGATCTTGAATTTTTTCGGAATAGCCTATGAAGTCCTTTTCATTCGGAAGTATTCTTTGTATAATCTGGTATAGCTGGTAAACGTTAAGTGATAAACGAAAACGCATTACCCAAAAAATGCAGATCTCTTTAAAACACAGTTTATTTCAAATAATTTTTTGTGGTATCGGCAATTTCCGAGATATCCGTTGTTAATGGTTAGAATTGTTCATTACTTTTGCTATTCTTTTCAAGTCCTGTCGATACTTAGTTGTTTCTCGCGATTGCATGGAAACAGTATGGAATTTTAAGGGCAGCTTATAGCCTCCAGTTCTTAAACATCTGAAATGTGTAATATAGTTATTTCTGCAAACGGTTACCTCTATTAAAATGAAGTAGATAGAAAAATAAGCTTTCGTAAGAATAGTTTTATGCCACCAATAAACAATAGAGGGTAGAGAAAGACATCAGTTTTTTTTTTTAAATTTTAGTGTGTGTGGAGATTGTTTTACATGGTTGGCGGAGCCTAATGTAAATTGCTGAAAAGTGTGTTTTTTAAATAACATTATTCCAATATGTACACTTAATTCAAGGTACAAAAGTGGAATACAAAAAACAAGATTGGTTCGCATCTGTGGTGTGGGGATATTGTGTGTGTGTGTGTGTGTGTGTGTGTGTGTGTGTGTGTGTCATATTCAAGGGGTTCCGATTGCGAATCTCGGTTAGGGTGAGTTACCCGAATAAGGTTTTTCTGTTTTTTTTCCGAAAAAAATTAATTTCCGGTTACTTAAGGTCTATGAGCCCCCTGGCTCATTTGAACGTCATTACGGCTATTTCATTCATTCATCGTCCGATATAATTAACATGTTTATTTAATATAGCGTGATAGCAAAATTACTGCAAGATACGGGCTGTGAATTTGATTGGTCAATAACGAATGCCTGGCCGCCACTTCCAGCCGTACTCCGAACGCTGTTGCTGCGTATAGAAACCACGCCAATTCCATCCCCAGACGGCTACAAAGCCCACGGAATGCTTTGAAACCTTTAGGCAGTATTTTTAACACTTAAATGATTTTAGTCAAATTATGTAATATAAAATATAATAACAGCCCGCCTTAAAGCAGTATGTGTATGTGATAATATATAAAAAGTGTATATTACAGTCGTTGTATATGTTTATATTATTGTATACCTACATGTGTAACAATGTTATGTGAATGTATTACGTAATTTAATAATGTAGGAGCAGTGAGAATAATAGGTTAAAACTTACTAACAATGAGGTAACCTTGAGGCAATAATGAGTAAGAAAGTGTAATAATGCTACTAGTCATTCTTGGAGCAACAACAATGTAATTTTTTGTGACAGTTTATAAAATAGCCAATCAACAACCAGAAAAAAAGCTTAAGTTAAATAAAAGTATTCTATTGGATTAGGAATAGCCAATCAGAGACTTGAAATACACAAATTTACAAATTTTAGCGGTTGAAATCAAGTCAGTTGCTTGTAGAAAGTGCTCATAACTGGACGTGTTGCTTGCAGACTGTGTTTGTAACCGGATGCGAGATGTGTCCTCGAGAAATTTAATACGTATTTAGTATGAGAAAATAGTTTACGTGTTAAAAAGAGAAATTAATTAAACAAAAAGAATCTCACAGCTCTCTATATCAGTGAAGTGTTATTTAAATCGTGTCAAGCGTTAATAAAAGGAGTGAAGTAAAATTATAATCTGTTTAAGCCTACATTCTTAAGTCGCACCACAACCCTGCCAAGACATCCATGTCTCTAAAATAAATACTGACGCAGCCGAGGCAAACATAAATACATAATATTTAAAGAAACAGATTAATTACAAAGTTAATATTTTTTAAACATTTTTTGGGCAAATGCCACCAGAAAGTACATTTGGGGCGAAGGCTACCGGAAATTTTTTACTATACGTGCGGTTGCAACTACTTCAAGTTCGGCTCCCAACAACAATTGAAATATAATACAACTCCTTCAATACAAACTACTTCAAATTGACGCCCAAAGCGTGGTGCAAATAACGTAAAGATACTATATACTTCAACTTGCCTACATACCCATCTGTAAACAGCTAGTAGGACCTTCCCACTCCTTAACTATAGCCGGTGGTTTTGTCACTATATGCCACCAAGAGATTTCACCGGAAGTACACGTTTTGAGGCACGTTTTTAGAAAATGTCTGTGTAAAGTACAGGGTGGACCATTTAAGTTGAGACCGTACTATATCTCCAAAACTAAGCGTTGCAGAAAGAAATATCTTGAATAAAAGTTGCTTGATATTATGAGGGAAAGTAAATGTCATTAGTCGTGTTTTATTTGATGGTCATTTTAGGGTCAATTTAATTTTTTTTAAATGGTAACCTACATATTGTATGTTGTTTTCCATTAGAACATGCTTTATAAAAGGCTGCTTATTTTATGATGAGGAATAAGCAAACATAGTAAGAAATGTTGGCTCCCAGTCACGAAATGTACCTAACTTGACCCTCAAATGACCATCCATGGATGGTCCAACCATTCATTGCGCTCTTCGTACAGGGCTATACGGTATTTACGTCGGTGTATGAACAATTGCAAAGTGATTTATACAAACGTTGTTTAGTTTTTTATGAAGAGTGAGAAAACAACATAAAAACGGTAGGTCATTAGTAGTCAACTGACCACTATTAGGTCAGTTAATGGAACTTAAAGTACTTACAACAATGTAAGTCGCCATTGGGGTATGTCATCTCAATACAATTTGAGATCTCCTTGTGGTTTACCGGGGAAAAATATGAATCAGTTGGGGAATTTAAAGTCGTGCCGCATGTTACCGTGGTAGCTTAGTGGTTAGAGCAACCGGAAGGGGACCGGGAGATCCGTGGATCAAATCTCGGCTATGGCATTGAATTTTTCAGTCATCTGATTCTATCTTTCCAACCTTGTCCAACACACGGCTTGTGTGAAAGAACAATTAATTCCATTATTGTTATTATTATTTTTATTATATCTGCCAGTCAGAATGAAAAATTATGAGTAAAATAAGAACGAAGAAAGCAGTAAGATTAAAAAAAAAATGGAATTGAGCATCTGACTGGAACCGCGTGGTGTTAGTGAAAATATTGTGCTAGCTGTATGACGTCAGCTCTTTTAACAGATAAGCTGTCATTTTGACTGTCAAGGTCGGTCAATGAGAGCATCACATGTTTATGGAAAGCAGTGACGGATAACAAATCTGGATATCAAATGTAAGATATTTAGTTAAAATTAATGAAAATAATAATCCATCACAGATTAGGCCTACTACTCTTGACTCCAAGGAATCACTTTTCCAAATGACAATTCGACTAGCCTCGTGCTCAGTTGGTGGAGCACCAAACTGTGACTACCGGGTTCGATTTACGATTTTTTCTGTAGTAAAGAATGTTTATCGTTGTGCTTACAGTATGATGTGTGAATGTGAGTTATTTCTATATGCTAATGAGCATATGCCTTGAATACATCTTCTAAGGTAATTCTTCATGGCAAATTTATCCCAAAATTAATAAATAAAAAAAACAGATGTGTTACATTCACATGGCTTTCTCTACCCACTATCGTTTATTCTTACCAAACCTTATTTTTCTGTCTACTACATTTAAATCCAAATAAAACTTTGCAGAAATAGTTACATTACACATTTCGTTATAGATACAAAGAGAACAGCGATAGTCAAATGTTTAAGAGCTGGACGCTATATACTGGCATTAAAATTCTAAACTGTTTCCATGCAATCATGAGGAGTAACTGAATGTTGAGAATGACCAAGAAACGAACAATTGAACTACTAATAACGAATATCTCAGAAATGGTTTATGCCACAAAAAACTTATTTGAAATAAATTGTGTTTTAAAGGGATGTATATTTTTTGTGTAGTACGTTTTCGTCTATAACTTAACGTTTACCAGTTATACAAGATTATACAAAATTTCTTCCGAATGAAGAGGATTTCACAGGCTATTCCCAGAAAATATAAGATAATAAACTTTATTTATGATGTAAATATCTTTAATATACCTATAGCATTTTAATCAAAATTAGAGCATTTTTTAGAAAATCAAAAATTTCGAAAACTGTTCCATGTAAAAGGTAGTCGTGGATGGGAGGATTTTCTTTAAAATCTTCGTGTCGCATCTTTGGAAGGTACTGAACCTAAAGATTACGCTGTTCACACACACACACACACACACACACACACACACACACACACACACACACACACGGACGTTTTTATGAAATGCCTTTTTTTTATTCAGGGGCTCCAAACGTGTATTTCCGGCGAAATCTCGGTATAGAATTTTTGGGTGGGATGCAATACCTTCTGTACATACTATGTACGTGGCAAAGAAAGTAAGAATAACCAAAGTTTTGAAAACTTCAAACCAATAACTAATCTCGGAAATGGCTGATGCTATAAAAAATGTTCCAATATTTATGTGACACCCTGGAAAGAACACACACTTAAAATCTTACAAAGTATTAGCAGCACCTGCAATATTGTATGACACAGAAACATGGACTCTGAATATGCAAACAATTAACAGAATTGAAGCTGCAGAAATGAAACATTTACAATTTGTAGCAGGGTATAACTTAATGGATATAAAATACATTGAAAATATCTGTAAGGAATTGCAACTATTTAGCCTTATAGAGAGAATAGGAGAGTATAGGAGACAATGGTATAAACATGTCTGCAGAATGAATATCAATAGAAGGCCTTGGAGAAGTTTGAACTATCGACCGAAAGGAGAAAAAATAGGCCAGGGACGAAGCTCTGGATCCACGGAAGATCACTAGGTACAATAATTGGAGCCCGGAACAAACCAACAATGGCTTAATCCTTAAAAGAAGAAAAGAAAGACGTATTTGTCTCTTATGGTTTATTACGTATACAAAACTACACAAAACTCGCAAGCTATTCCCAGAAAATTCAGTATACCTACCTATTCATTTTATTTGTCATGTAAATACTTCGATTCCCATGGCCGGCCTTCCTGACCCTTGGGATTTTACAGGGGTTTCCCCGGGTCGCCAGGCGAATGCTGGGAAGAATCATTACATCCCTCGAATTTCCTGTCCCTCAATTTCATCTCCATTCTCATTTCACTTCACCCTTCATCTACTTGGTCTCATTCAGGGTTTCAAGTGTCGGCGAGAGGTCTCGGCATGGCAGGGAAAAGCATGCTCTGAGGAAACTTTCGTCCTCCGGACTGCACCAGCTAGCACCTGGGGAGTTCAGATCTGTAAATAGTAGGAACCCTGCCCTCTGCCTGTCGTGCCTCCTGGTCCGGTCACCCCCTGTTTTCTTTCACCTCATCCTCCTTCCCTAGTCCCATAGGTATGTTAAACAAAACGTTTAGGGAAATTTTTGAGAAAAATAAGCATCGAACTTTTTTCCATGTAAAGAGTAATTTAGGGTTGAGGGATTTTCTTGAAAATCTTTGTCGCATCTTTGGAAGTTAACTGAACTTAAATACCAAATTTGGTATATATCAGACTTTTCATTTTTGAGTTATGCTGTTCACAAGCATACACGAACATTTTTATAGGAATTTATTTTTATTTAGGGGTCTCAAAACATGTCATTTAAAGTGAAATCTCGGTATCGAAATGTTTAATGCAATGCAATACCTTCTCCATTACTATTGCCTGGCAGAGAAAGTAAAGATTCTTTTTTGGGTGGAATGCAATGCCTACTCTAACTGCTAGGTACACCCGTGGACAAAACAAAAGAGTAATATCTTGAACGCCAAATGTTTCCAAGTTCTACACGGCACAGCGCCTTGTTTACACCATACGCAATACAGTTGTGTAGCCGCTGCAGCAAGTTGTACGGCATTATTAAACATGCTACCTTCCATGTGTCTTCTTTGTAGCGTAGGGCACTTCCGTGGTTAAGACCGCATAATCAACACATAGTGACAACTTATTTTCGATATACTGTATTTCATACACGGCATTTGGTAAAGTTCATAATAAAATAGTTATTCCGATGTAAACTATGTGGCTTCACATTTTTATCATGGTCGAATATCTGTATCTTGTTGGATATCAAGGGACGGCCTAGGTTGTGTTGTGGCAGCTTGACGACACTGAACAGTGTGTAATACTTGAGAATACTCCTGATTCACTCTGTGAGGATGTGGTATCCTGAAGGAATTGTTGAATTCGTACAGGATGATCATCATGTCCGCACATTTTGGAAGGTTTCAAATGTGTTCTCAGAGAGGCAGGGTATCAGAGTGATAGACTGGCCTCCCTGTTCACCAGATTTGAACCCTACTGAAAATATGTGGGCTATGGTCAAAAGGGAGCTGCGCTCTTAATTTTTCTGCAAATTCGCGAAAGACAGAATACCTGTAACCCGAAAATTGAGGGTAGATATACGTTCTAAGGACTCGCACACCCGATATTATTTTTATACATATTGTTTAATTTTAAAAGACAATAGTTTATTTACATTTATTTCTGTAGTTATTTAAAACGAGTGTTTTAGTAGAACTATGTTTTTGTGTGCATAGATATGCCTAAAACCGAAATGCTAAAGTTACATTAATACAGTATTATGTTCTATATATCCAGTCATAAAATGAACAACGTAAAAATACTAATAACTAATGCGAGATTTGTACCTAGGAGGTTATGGGCGCAAGCGGTGCCTTCTTAACCTCTCGGCCAATGAAACTTTGTTCCGTGATATGTTTTCAGTAGCTTATAAGCGTCACCACAGAGAAACACCATTATAAAGTGACAATTGCGCTTACAGGCACAGAACGTTCTACTGTTTCTACGTGTGTATTGTGAACACAGTTGTTACGAAGGTACGCGAAGCCCTCCGATCATCATTTTTTTTTGTCCACATGTGTACGTCTTGTCTTGTTTTATACGATACAGATTTCGGTCATTGTTCCGGACGCACTTCAGCGTTGGGGTTGTCCTCCATGGTGTAGTGGTTACCATGTGGCGGACGATGGATTTTTTCGGGCGTAAAAATCCTTAGCATTGCTTCCTTCGGAAGGGAAGTAAAGACGGTGGTCGTAGATTTACGGCACGTAAAAGAACCTCAAGCCTGATAAAGAGGCCTCTGTGTAAAATTACCGGTCTTCCACGCCCAATATAGAATGGGATGCTAAGGACCATAGTAGTTAAAAAGTATCCATAAATAAAACTCAATTTAATTCAATTTTTCAGCATTTGGCTTTTTGAGCTACCTGTGTCGTTTTAATGCCAATTGATTATGCCTGCACCCTTTACCAAGGAATACAGTCTCATAGCAGATATGGTTTCAAATTCTTCTGGTTCTAAAAACATTTCCCCAAAAGCAATATATCTCCTGTAAGTCAAGGCCTCACAGGAGCATATAATGTGCTGGGCAGTTTACTTGACTGAATCACTCGCATCGTGTTAAGATGCTTTTTCATAGGGGTATGTCTTGTGAGAAATGCAATAATTGTTTTCAACTGGTCTGTTACATTTAAGTAAGCTATCAGCTCTTAAAGCTTTTTTGATAAATAGTTTACCATGCAGTTTTTTAATGAGCATTTTATAATGTTCTACTTTGGACCAGTCTCTCTTACTAAACATAGAGATTTTCCTAGAGCCGGCTCTGGCCCATTAAATTGTGAAGCTGCTTGTCTTGCAAATTCATCAGCTTTTTCATTTCCCTCTATGCCACTATGACCTGGCACCCAGATGAGTTGAACTTCATTCTGTTCTGTCAAGCTTATAAGCATATTTAGGTAGTAAAAACCAGTCCTGACGTTACCTTATGACTACTTAGAGCCTTAAGTTCAGCCTGACTATCTGGGACGATAACGATGTGTTTACCAACGTAAGTTCTCCTTATGTTTTAATGCAGGCATGCATTGAATAACAGCTTAAATTTCTGTTTAAAAACTAGTTGTATATTGCTTTTGCCCCATGGTTTATGACATATATAGGGTCTTTCAACAAGAGTGTCCTGTCTTTGAACTTAAATAAAACACGTTGTATAAATGATAAGAGTTTTATTTCTTTTTTTATTTTGGAACATAATTAATGTCATTGCGTGTGGAAGAGAACATCAGTTAAGTGACCACCGCGCCTTCGTTGGGTTGCGCGTATACGGTTGACCCAATTTTCAATGACAGAAGAACGTAAATTAGGTCCAACTTCACGAATAACAGGCGTGATGTTATTCATAAGATCATTTACTGTTTCTGGCTTGTTGACATAAACTCGAGATTTAACATAACCCCACAAGAAGTAATCCAACTGCGTTAAATCACATGAACTCGGGAACAGTTAACATCACCACCACGGGAAATGATGAAACCTCTGAACTTCTCCTTCAAAAGATCGATTGTTTCGAAAGCAGTATGCCATGTGGCACCATCTTGCTGGAACCGGATGTTTCTGAGATCCATACCATCCAATTGAGGCCAAAAATAGTCCCTTATAAGAGCCCGGTATCTTTCCCCATTGACAGCTAGAGCTTCTCATCTTCATCTTGGAAAAAATATGGACCAATGATTCCACCATACCAAACTCCACACCACACAGTAACCTTTTGGGGATAAAGTGGTCGTTCTTGAATCTGCATTGGATTGTGATTGCTCCAATAGAGGCAATTTTGTTTGTTAACACAACCATCCATCCAAAAGTGGGCTTCGTCACTGAAGATGATTTTTCGACAAAAATCCGGGTCAGCTTCCAATTGCTCCATAGCCCAGTCAGCGAATACACGGCGCAACCTATGGTCGTTGGGCTTTAGTTCTTGAGTTAATACCACTTGTAAGCGTGAAACATCAAGTCCAGATGCAGAATTCGCCAAGTTGTGGTCGGCGAAAGCCCCAATTCTTGTGCTCGCGTACACTCTCACGAACGGCGCCTATGTTTTCGTTGAAGCGCTTACGTCGATTACGTACAGGCGTTCTTTGATCGCTTACAGAACCACTTCTTTCAAATGTATCGATCAAATGCCGAATCGTTCTCTCGTAGGAACGATTATGTACACCGTAAACTTCACGAAATACACGGAAGGTTTGGCGAATAGCTGATCCATTTTGATAATAAATGTTCACAACTTCTACGCGTTGCTGAATGCTGTAACGTTCCATGGCTATTTGTCAATAACAGCTGTAACCACATGAAAAAAATGACTGCTGTAACTCAATAACAACGGCAGCTATCGCATGTTAAAGATAGGACACGCTTGTTGAAAGACCCTATACTTCGAATCCTGTTCTTGAGTCATCCTTTGAGTCGTATGTGAACCACATCAAAGTTTTCTCAGGAACTTCCAGAGTTTTAGTCGTCCAGGTACGTGTTAGAGAAAGAACGTTTAGCTTATTATTAACCAAATTATCTTATGAATCAGCTGCTGTTTGGCTCCTTGTTTCCATAGTGACAATTAGATAAACATTTATACACTACATAAACAAACCTCCAGCGTGGTGGTCTGCGAGACAATCGCCTCCACGCGTGATTCACGAGGTAACCTGTGTCATCGTGAAGATGTGTTTACAGTCTGTAGTACGCGGCACATCAAATGCTTCAAACATTTTCCTGCTGTTGAGAAATGTTGCTTAAGGCCAGACTAAAAGTCTCTTTTTATCCATTCTCTCATAAATAGGGGCAGGATTTTAATTCAAATCCAAATTTATTCTTTGAAAGTATGCTCACTTGGAATGTAAGAATTTTATTAAATTTTCAACAATTTAAACAGTACAGAGGGGTCCAAAATAATGCATACACTGATCACCAATAACTTAGTAATTAATTGAGATACGAGGCTAAAATTTGGTGAAGTTGTAGTTTACAGTTCAACTTACTGAAATCACTTGTGGTATTCGAAGTGCTCGCCATCAGCAGTCAGTCACAGCCGATGTAACCTTTTGTTACATGTTTAGTGGAATCGCTGCACGCGAAAATTCAATGTTCTCGGCAATGAATTAGAGTGACTTTGCCCAAAACACCACAAAATTTTATATCTCCCAGAGGTAAAAGTATAGAAGTGTTGGGTCTGGGAACCGTACTGACTCTTCAGCCTATCCTACAGGGAGAGTTTCATCAAGGTACTCTGACGTCTCTATGGTAGTGAGCTGGAGCAACGTCTTGTTGCAGATAAAAGCCCCCTGTTCCCATACAGCTCTCAGATGCAGGTAAAATCGATGTTTGTATCTTTAAGGGATAAGCCGCACTGGTAAAAGGTACGTATTACGAAAAGGCTTCCTAAACCAAATTAAATTAAACTGAGTTTTATTTATAGACGCCAGTTGGGCGTGAAAGACCGGAAAGTTTGACCAGAGGCCTCTATATCAAGCTTGAGGTTCTTTTACGTGCCGTAAATGTACGACCACTGGCTTTACTTCCCTTCCGAAGGATTTTTACGTCCGAACCCTCCGCTTGGTTTGAATCCGCGATCTCAGGAACTAAAGGCAAGCATGGTACCCTAGGCTACGGAGGGCGACAACCCCGAAACCTTTGTAGGCCAATATGGCTTATTGTGCTTCGAACGCGACTCCCACCGAGTGAGGAATGAAGGAGAGACCCTAAAAGCAAACAGATTCGGCTGATGACGTGCGCAAGCATGGGCGGGGTCCCTAACGTTTCCAGGCTGAACGCATTCAACACCGCTCAGCCTACCCACAAGCCCCGTGAGCACCTGAAGGACAGGTTCGTGAGCAGTCCAACCGACGCCTAAACCGCACTCATAACTTCCTTCAAAGAATAATTGCTCATCCAGGTCCCGAGAGGACAACTCAAACCATACATTAAACCACGGCTTTGTCCACGTGGGTCCCTACACGCAATTGTGTCGGTTTCTTAGTCCCTTTCAGTTCATCCTCATCTTATCTGCAACAGCTCCATCCATGCACACCATGTTTGTGAAGCACTGAGAGTAATTAATTCATCGATCAGGGACATCTTCATTAATTGCATGCAGCAATCTCGGGATGTAGGGGAAGGAGGGGCAAGTGAGTCAGGTGGGGCAAGAGCGTCACTTTCATTTTCTTCCACAATACACATTTTTTTGAGACCTGGTAGGAGGCTAACAGTAAGAGCTTTGCTGCCTGGAAGTGTGACAATAGGGAAAGTGACGCTCCAGTAAAAACTGCAATTTTGGCAGGTAAATATTGTTTTTGGTGATTTTGATGTAAGAACTGCTATTTCTAAGAGCAGGTGTATTGTATTCTAACAAGTTAATTTCATGGCAGATTTTAATGCTCCTTAAATGGCATTGTTTGAAGCATATTCTGGTGCAGTGGCGGCAGAATACCTAAGGTAGCCTCTATGACAGGTAGCAATTTATTCCGAGTAGTAGTGGCGGGGTGAGTGAGTCCACTAGAATACTGGCAGTGACGCCACCATTCGGGTGTGCAAAACTACAAGTCTATATTTAATTTATTTAGAAGATTTAGTAACTACTGCCACCTTTTGACAATATAATAAAGTTATGTCTAAAGCATAGTTTAATTATATTGAAACTCGTATTGCAGGTATGGTCCGGAACTATAAAAGGAAAACTGATAGAGGGATAGGGTGGACAGAAGATGATGCTCAAGTGGCATTAAACGAGATCAGATCTGGTTCAATACCAAGTTTCGAAGAGTGGATTAGCTGCATTAAGTACAAGCAGTGGATGCATGAGGAATGCACAGATAATGAAACTGGCAGTAACAGTTTTGTATGAGATACCTGCCGTTAAAACAAGTGACTATTCTTTTATTTGTCTTTTCTTTCCGTGGTTCATGTTATTTTATGCAATGTTTACAACTAAGAACATCAGCAGTCTTGCGAAGTTAATCCAAGTGAATATCTACTGAGCTTAAGACGTGACAATAGCAGTTGAACTATGGACCTCAGTGAATATTTTATTTATAAGTGATCAGTACATGTTTTATTTTATTGGATTAGACTTGCCATGTGTTATAGCTTCAGAAAAAAATTAATTTTAAATAAAAGTCGTTGCATTTCTTTGCTAGAATTGTTTAACATGTTTAAAGACTCACTTGCCCCAAGGGGTGTCTCACTTGCCCCACTCATTTCTAAGTTTAGTTTTTTATTTTAGGAAATTGTAAACAAGAACAAAATATTTTAGCATAGGTATTTAAGATGCTGAATGTATTAGCTGTAATTTAACGTATTCCTAAAACTTAAACTTAAATACCATGTACATTAGAAAGAAAAAACGAAAGGTAGGACTCACTTGCCCCACCCTCCCCTATACTTTCCACTTTTTATGCAAACCTTCACCAAATTTGAGACTTGTATCTCAATTCATTGCAAAGTTACTGAAGATCAAACAGTGCTTACTTAAATTTGGACCCATCTTTATTTTATGTTGCATATTTTATTGTACATTACTTTGTATGTATACTTTATAGATATACTTTTCTTTTATTCATTATATCTTCATATTCGATTTACAAATACGATATTTTCGAATAATATGCGCCATTGAGTCGTCTCGAAACTTGTCAACACTAACAGTAGCTCACGCACAACGCAATCAATAGGTCACGTCACATCGGTGAATCCCCACCTTATCTGTTCGTAGCCGTTCCCTCGCGGTATAAAGACAGCGTCGCCAGCCAAAAACATTAAATCTCCCTACAGGTTAAACAAAACTCCGCTACATTCCGCTATAAAACTACATGATATCATTACTATTAATCACAGAAATATTATTATTTAATTATTGTGTATTTCTTTGTAAATACATATAAATTAATTTACTAATTACGTGAGAAATCTTTGTGCTGTCGGTAGCTTTTAGATTCTTTATGTGTTTTTTGCTCTCAGTGTTTCAAAACATCACTACTTTTTCCCTCCAAAGCAACATTACATGTTCTGCACTTTCCTTTTGCACTGTCGTGTTTAACTGGTTGTAATCATTTCGAAAAAAGATATCCTCTTTCAACCATTTCTCCGAAAAACATTGTTTTCTGACTTTTTGCTTGTAAGTTTTTAGGAATTATAACCTTTTTTCTATAAAGTGGAGCAGAATTCACAGTACAAAATAGCAGATGCAATACTATTTTTGAAAATGTATTTAAAATATGAGTAATTTACCTCACAATGACAAAATACACATAAAATTACAGAGGAAACATCATTACATAAGTCTGCATAAAACTAAAATTTTCATTTTTTAGCAGTTTTCGTCATTAACTCAATGCACCTGTGATGTTGCGAGAAAATCTAGGGAAAATGCAAAAACTGAATTGTTTGCTTTTTGCTTTCTCTACTACGTATACTAAGCAGGGGAAGTATTGCACTCCACCCAAAAATTCAATACCCAGATTTCACCGGAAATACATGTTTTGAGGCGACCTGATTTCAAATAAAGTATTTTTACTTTCTCTACTACGTATAGTAAGTAGGGGAAGTATATTCCACCCAAAAATTCGATACCGAGATTTCACCGGAAATACATGTTTTGAGACCCCCTGAATCCAAAAAAAGCATTATTGGAAACATGTCCGCGCGCGCGCGCGCGCGTGTGTGTGTGTCTGTGAACAGCATAACTCAGAAACGAACAGTCGGATAAACACCAAACTTGGTATTTAGGTTCATTATCTTCCAGAGATGCCACCCGGAGGTTTTCAAGAACATCCCCCCACCCCAGATTACCCTTTACATGGAACATTTTTCGAAAATTTTAATTTTCTCAAAAATGTCTAACGATTTTGATTAAAATATATGTTTAAGATATTTTTATGACAAATAAAATGCATATCTTGAATTTCCTGGGAATGTCTCCAAAAGTATTCTTCATTGTGAACGACTTTTGCATAACTGGCAAACCATAAGAGATAGACAAAATTTTACTACACAAAAGATGTAGATCGCGTTAAAATACACAATTTATGTCATATACATTTTTTATGTTGAGTGAACCATTTTCGAGATATTGCTTGTTATTCCCTTAAATTTTTTAATACTTATTTTCTAAAATGGGAATTCGTTATTCATGTTTTTGTCTTGGATATGCAAGGAGTATTAATCTGTGGTAAAGGGAATGGTGCTGCACCTAGCAACCAGCTATTAACAGATATGTATGTGCTTAAAGGCTACTGTATTTCTATATTGCCCTTGTAAATATATATTCCCCTTACATCTACAAGAAAATTAGCAATAAGATAGAGTCTGCAAATGTTTATCTCGATTAACATGAAGTAGATGGAGAATAAGCGTTGTAAAAATAGTTTGTACAAGAGTAGAGAAAGTCATGTGAGTGTAACATATCAGATTTTTGGAAAAATTTCCGTGTGTGTGTGTCTGTCTTTGAACAGCATAACTCAAAAACAAAAAGTGAAATATATACCAAACTTAGTATTTGAGCTTAGTATCTTCCAAGGATGCGACACGGAAGATTTTCAAAAAAGTCCCTCCACCCCAAACACTCTTTACATGGAAATTTTTCCGATAATTTTGAAATTTCAAAAAAAAAATTATGGAAAGGGTAATTTGGGGTGGAGAGATTTTCTTCAAAGTCTTCGTGTCGCACCTTTGGAAGGTATTAAACTTAAATACCAAGTTTGGCATTTGTGCGACTTTTCGTTTTAAAGCTATGGTGTACATTTTTCTAAAAATGATTTATTATTCACGGGACCTTAACATGTATTTCCGGTGAAATCTCGGCATCAAATTTTTGGGTGGAATACAATACTTCCCCTACTTACTATACGTAGTAGAGAAAGTAAAAATGCTGACGTTTTGCATTCACATGACTTTCTCTACTCAGTCTTCTACAAAGCACCTATTCTTACAAAATTCCTGAGTTTATCGCCATCTATTTAATGAATTCATGTCAGATATAGAAACCATACAGCAATTTACACAGATGGATCAAAGCGTAATGATAAAAGTGTTTGTACTGTTGTTTATGCAGACCACACTATGCTATTCAGACTTCCTGATTTTTATACCATGTCAAGCGAGCTGTTTGCAATTAAACAAGCTGTGGTTTATGTTTTGAATACTCAATGTTCAAAGTAATTCAGATTCTAAAAGTGCACTACTTGCAATAAACAATCTGTCATCAACCCATATTCTTACCAAGAAATTCAATCACTACTTCATAGAGCCAATAAGCAAGGAAAGCAAGTGTCTTTAGCATGGATTCCATCCCACATTGGAATACAAGGTAACCAATTGGCCAATCAGGCAGGAAAAGAAGCCAATAAGTGACCCAACTATAACTACACCAACCCATGATGTTATCTCAACCATTAAAAAGAAACACTAACAATAGGATGGCTTAACTCCACGAGAAGCAAATTCCGTGATATAATATTGAGTTTTTCGACACATCTTCCCAGTAAGTCTCTTTGCAGACAAGATCAGCTTTTAATATCCCGACTGAGAATGGGCCACACCAAGATCACGCACAGTTATCTTCTTTCAAAGGACCAACCACCCATCTGCTACCAGTGTAACACACTGTTAACGACGTAACACACAATGTGGAATGTCCACAATACGATCAATGGGGACAAAACAATGATTTACAAACAACACTCAACTATTCGATGTACCCTAAGATAGTTAAATTATTCAAAAGAATAAATTTATATAAAAGTATATAATGCTCAATCAGTTTGATTAATTATAGTGTCACAATTCTATACTAGTTCATTTTAATGGGTCAAAACTGCCAGTATGTTAATAACCTCATTGTTTATTGTTAAATATTTATTTTAAAATAAATGACTAATACGTTAAAGCGACTATAAACTTTCAAAAATAAAAATGCTTATTTTTTAATATAAGGAGGCGATAATCAGATTTTTAAAACGCTAGTCGCCGTCTGAAATTCTATGTTCCTTCCATGGCCACGAGAAAAAATCGAATAGCGACTTAACACTGGGAAGAATAACAAACATTATCTCGTAATTGATTAACGTCACAAAACATTTTTGTTTAAATTATGTGCTTTAACGAGAGCTGCATTTTATGTGGAGTAAGATTTTGTCTATCTCTTACGGTTTATCAAATACAAAAGTCATTCAGAATGAATAGGATTCATAGGCTATTTACAGAACATTCAAGAAATGCATTTTAATTCTCATGTAAATATCTTAAACGTGTGCTTTAATCAAAATTGTTAGAGACATTTTTGAGAAAAATCTAAAATAAGGAAAGTTTGGGGTGAGAGGTTAAATAATTTTTATATTTAACCGACTTTACACCTAACTTTTTCTTTCATTTTGGAACCAGGGAGCTTCAAAACGTGCATTTTCGATGAAATCTCGTTTTCGATCTTTGTTTGGACCACGTTTCGATTGGGAATTGAAATCGATTTGAGTACATATAGCGTATTGAACCTGCATGGAAACGTGGACTCGGTCGAACCGAATCTTAGATTCCATCCGCTTATAAATTAGAATCGGATCGAATTTTTGTTGCATGGAAACATCTACCGTATCAAAATCGTATTGAATGTCTGACAGAGTACCAACCTTTACTGTACCTAATCATTGTACTACATATAGTAAGTAGGGGAAGTACTGCATTCCAACCAAAAATTGATACCGAGATTTCACCGGAAATACAGGTTTTGAGGTGCCCTGAATCCAAATAAAGCATGTTCGTCTGTATGTTTGTCAACAGCATAACTCAAAAAGGAAAAGTCGGATAAATAACTAACTTGGTATTTGAGTTTAGTATCTTTCAAGGATGCGACACGAAGTATTCAAGAAAATCCCCCACCCCAGACTACCCTTTACATATAAAACTTTTCGAAAACTTTGATTTTCTCACAAATGGCCCTAACGATTCAGGTTAAAATATCATATACTTATGTATATATCAGGAGATTTTCTGAGAATGTCCCCGAAAGTCCTTTTAATTCTGAATGACTTTTGCATAACTGGTAAACCTAAGAGAAAGACAAAATGTTTCTACACAAAAAATACAGATCTCGTTAAAATACACAATTTAAGTCATATACATTTTTTGTGTGGTGAACCATTTCCTTGTTATTTTTTTAAATTTTCCAATACTTATACTCTTTCTCAAATGGGAATTCGTTATTCGTCGTTTATGTCCTGAACATACAAAGAGAATGGAGTACTCCACATAGCAACCAGCTGATAAAATATTTGACTATCACTTAAAGCCTACCATATTCCCCTTGCATCTACAAGAAAATTAGAAATAAGATTGACATCTCGATTAACATGAAGCATATGGAGAATAAGCGTTTTAAAAATAGTTTGTACAAGAGTAGAGAAAGTCATGTAATAGCAACACAGCAGATGTTTTTTACAATCATTGAAACTCGTAAAAACTTTTTGCTCTGCTATAAATATGGTTCAAGTCGCTGGAGTATGAATTTAAAGGTGGCATGGCTCACTAGGAAATTTTCTAGCCAGTCTTCCTCCTTAAAATAAAAGCGAACTGTACGTTCACAACAATCTTTGCTTTTATCTTTAACCCAACATACAGGCCCACGTTTCTCCCGTTTCTTCTGAAACAGCTATGAAATAGTACCAGTTTTGGAGGAAATTACCGTTTTCTTTTGTGCCCATCGTAATGTTACAGATTTTCGTGAAGGAACAATGAGACTAGTGCAATAATATGCACAACAGGGTCGCTGTTACTATTTTCATGTTAACGTCGCATATTCTTTACAAAATCTCAAAATCTTCCTCTAACGCGTTAATAATAATAATAATAATAATAATAATAATAATAATAATAATAATAATAATAATAATAATAATAATAAATTTAATGGTTCTGTTCTCTATAATTTTACAAATTATTGCATAAGTGATGATTAATCTTTTCTTTTCGTATTTTCCAATTAGTTTTTATTTGCATATCTCTCTCCACTTCACAAAAATGCAAAGTAATCTGTTATGCCCTACTCTATACTAGTATTTAATAATTAAATACCTGTAGCTGAATGTCCAACTGACAAC
The DNA here is from genome assembly GCA_030765065.1 of Deroplatys truncata. Classification (NCBI taxonomy): domain Eukaryota; kingdom Metazoa; phylum Arthropoda; class Insecta; order Mantodea; family Mantidae; genus Deroplatys; species Deroplatys truncata. The sequence continues at coordinate 62,563,036 of CM060989.1, read as the reverse complement.
TTAGTTTTAACGTTATCAAGTCAAAACCAACTATAGCTAATCTAATTCTTTCCTCTGATTCTACTTCATGTTTTAAAAAAAACTAATGTGATACATTCACATGACTTTCTCTACCCTCTATCGTTTATTAGTGGGTATACAAACTCGTTATAGATACAAAGAGAACAGTGATAGTCAAGTGTTTAAGAGCTGGACGCTATATACTGCCCTTAAAATTCCATACTGTTTCCATGACATCGCGAAAAACAACTGAATGTTGACAGTGGCTAAGTATTGAACAATTCGAACCATTAATAACGGATATTTTGAAAATGGTCGATGCCACACAAAACGTTATTTGAAATAAATTGTGTGCTTTCAAGAGATCTACATTTTTAGTGTAATACGTTTTCGTCTATTGCTTAACGTTTACTAGTTATACACGATTATACAAAATTCCTTTCAAATGAAGAGGACTTCAAATGCTAATCTCAGAAAATTCAAGATATACATTTTATTTGTAATGTAAATATCTTTAATATACCGCATTTTAATAAAAATCATTCGAACAATTTTTTAGAAAATAAAAAATTTCAAAAATGTTCCATGTAAAGGGTAGTTTGGGGTAGAGGGATTTTCTTTAAAATCTTCGTGTCGCATCTTTGGAAGGTATTGAACTTAAATACCAAGTTTGGTGTTTATCCGAGTTTTCGTTTTTCTAAAAATCATTTTTTGTACTCAGGGGGCCTTAAAACATGTATTTCGCTGAAATTTGGGTACCTTCTCAATCTTCCCTTCTAGGTACGTGGTAGAGAAAGTATAAAATTGCGTTAGGTTATTTAATTATTGGGTGAATGTTGCTGTTATTAGTCTTATTTTAATTGTTTTTTCCCACTCGTTCTCCCGTGGCGTATCGGTTATCAGTTGTGTCTTAAAATCACTTCAGATATTATATACGATATCTGAGATCTTATAACAACTTAGACTCTGGCAGAGAAACAGGAACAAGGACCCTTCAATTGTACTGCAGGAGTTTGCAAAAGGACGTGGTGTGGTTTTGAAACTTTACTTTAGTTCTTCTTTCTCTTTGGGCTGACTTCTCTAAAAATCCTGTTTTCTTATTAGCAGGTAAATCAGGATGCATCAAGATACCGTGGGTCATACTAGAAATACAATATCGTACATTAATTTTCAGCTTTTACATACAGCTTTTTCTTTCTCTACTACGTACAGTAAGTAGGAGAAGTATTGTATTCCACTCAAAAATTTGATACCGGGATTTCACCGGAAATACATGCTTTGAGACCTCCTGAATCCAAAAACGTATTTTTGGAAACATGTCCGTGTCTGTGAACAGCATAACTCAGAAACGAACAGTAGCATAAACACCAAACTTGGTATTTAGGTTCGGTATCTTCCAGAGATGCGACACGAAGGATTTCAAGAAAATCCCCCACCCCAGATTACCATTTACATGGAACATTTTTCGAACATTTTAATTTTTTTAATAATGGCTCTAACGATTTTGGTTAAAATATCATATGTTTAAGATATTTTTATGACAAATAAAATGTACATCTTGAATTTCCTGGGAATGTCTCCAAAAGTATTCTTTATTGTGAACGACTTTTGCATAACTGGTAAACCATAAGAGATAAGACAAACTTTTACTACACAAAAAATGTAGATCGCGTTAAAATACACAATTTATGTCATATAAATTTTTTTCATTGAGTGAACCATTTTCATTTTGCTTGTTATTCCTTTAAATTGTCCAATACTTATACCTTTTCTCAAATGGCAATTCGTTATTCAATTTTTTATGCCCTGGACATGCAAAGGGAATGGAACGCTCCAGAATAGCAACCATATTCCCCTTGTACCTACAAGAAAATTAGATAAGATAGTTTCTACAAATGTTTATCTCGATTAACATGAAGTAGATGGAGAATAAGCGTTTGTAAAAATAGTTTGTACAAGAGTAGAGACATGTGAGTGTAACACATCAGATTTCTTTTAAAGCATCTGAAACCCACATAGAACAACAAACTAACACTTCTGATTAACAGGTTCGCCCATCTCTAAAGTAAGTCGAGTTTACGCATTCAAATCGATATCGATACATATCGAATTTAACATAGAAACGAATCGTATTTAAAACGGAATCGATTTCTGTTCCCTATGGAAACGTAGTAAAAGTAGACAGATGAAATGCATGCTGTCATATTAGCAGGGGTACCAACAGAGCCAGTATTATTGTTTACAGAAAAGACAATTGAACTTACTTGGTAGCCATGGGCACAAGCGTCCAGTTGTATCCCTCCAGGACTTTCGTTACGGCTTCATTGATCTCTGGTTTGTCCAACGTTGTACCGGAGGCGGCAGATCGATCACCGCCCCCGATGGCTGCCGCCGCCGCCGCTGCCACACTTGCTGCTGCTGTAGCAGTGATCTTGATTACCGGACGGTGTAGAGATTCAGGTGAAATAGGTATCATAGCGTTTTGGGATGACATTTTAGGTCTTTTAGACGACAATAACAATGAAAACAGTTCACTCAACTCACATTGTTGCACCAACACACAGCAAAGAGTGTTTACTTGGTCGACCGACCGTGTTTAGTGGCGTCAAACACTAAAACTGGCGCACTCAGAGAGGAGGGAGGCCTGGAGCGCGTGCCATATGAAAAACTGCACCTCCCCCTCAAAAAGTAAAGACCCGCGATTTATTGTGTATCTAAAAAAAGTTGTGTCGCTGTGAATGAAAAGGTACCTGCTTCCCCAAACTTGTTAGGATGAATGAGCCCTTGTTCCAAATGTGACCAATGTTTATAGTTGGGGAGCACAAAAAGATAGTGGGGGTGTTGAAGAATAAAAAGAGTCACGTGACTGCTTCTCAGAGAGGCAAGGGGGGATTAAATTTTGATGTCGGTCCCCTGTGAAACGCCGGGCCAATCCCCGCCCCAAGTTGTCCAACGTGGGCCAATGCGAGCCGAGAATGAGGCCCCGCCCACTCTGTGAGGAGGGACTAAATCCATCTTACTCGTCCGCAGTTACTGAATTCGCATCTCTCCCACACAATCCTTACCAAGCTGCACATGCAGCAGCTCAATCTCTGGATTCGGGAAGTTTGTCTTTAACTTGGATCACTTTTTCACTTTCATGAAGATCAAACACCATTACTACTCCTCTACCATAATCTTTTCGCAGCAAAGCTATAAACAGCACTATTTCAGGATAGAAACGGTTGTAACCGTACATAACACGCTTTGTGGCTTGTTGGAGAATCAGAGCGCAGTCAATTGTTAATAAACAAAGTCGATATAGCCAGCGACGAACTCGCAAGAAACAAAAGACAGAGGATATGTTTTCAAGGAACATTAAACTTAAGGAGGTACACACCTGCAAAGATAGACATTCTTTTTTTTTCTTTCTTTCTTTTTTGGTTAGTTTAAAACAAACCTTCAACTTCACTCCAGGAAGCGGGATGTAAATTCTATAGATTTGGCCAATTTATATACAATTATAATCTTTATGAATAAACCGAAAGTTTGTAAAACATTACATTACATTCCCTCAAGATAATCAATACCTGAACCTCATTTTTACTTTCTCTAGGAAGTTTAGCGTTCCATCCAAAAATTCAATTCGGAGATATCACCGGAAATATATGTTTTGAGGCCCATGAATAAAAAAATCTGATGTGTTACACTCACATGACTTTCTCTACTCTTCTACAATCTAATATAACAAACGCTTATTCTCCATATGCTTCATGTTAATCGAGATATCGAGATGTCAATCTTATTGGTAATTTTCTTGTAGATGCAAGGGGAATATGGTAGCTTTTAAAGGATAGTCAAATATTTTAACGCTGGTTGCTATGTGGAGTATTCCATTCTCTTTGCATGTCCAGGACATAAAAAAATGAATAACGAATTTGAGAAAAAGTATAAGTATTGGAAAATTTAAGGAAATAACAAGCAATATCTCGAAAACGGTTCACTCAACAAAAGAAATGTATATGACATAAGTTGTGTATTTTAACGCGATCTACATTTTTTGTGTAGTAACATTTTGTCTATCTCTTATAGTTTACCAGTTATGCAAAAGTCGTTCACAATGAAGAATACTTTTGGAGACATTCCCAGAAAATTCGAGATATACATTTCATTTCTCATGACATTATCTTAAACATATGATATTTTAATCAAAATCGTTAGAGCCATTTTTGAGAAAATTAAAATTTTCGAAAAATGTTCCATGTAAAGGGTAGTCTGGGGTGGGGGGATTTTCTTGAAAACCTTCGTGTCGCATCTCTGGAAGATACTGAACCTAAATACCAAGTTTGGTGCTTATCCGACTGTTCGTTTTTGAGTTATGCTGTTCACAGACACAGACACACACACACACACACACACGGACATGTTTCCAAAAATGCTTTTTTTGGATTCAGGAGGTCTCAAAACATGTATTTCCGGTGAAATCTCGGTATCGAATTTTTGGGTGGAATGCAATACTTCCCCTACTTACTATACGTAGTAGAGAAGTAAAACAGGAAAGTTCCGAGTGTGTGTGTGTTTCTGAATTAAAAAACGAAATGGTGCATCAATACCAAACTCGGTATATAAATTCAGAATCCTTCTAGGATGCGACACGAAGATTTTAAAGAAAACACCCCACACCAAACTACCCTTTACATGGAAAATTTTTCGTTATTTTTACTTTCTCCACTACGTATTTGTAGGAATAGGGGAAGTATTGTATTCCACCCAAAAATTCGATACTGAGATTTCACTGGAAATATATGTTTTGAGACCCCCCTGAATCCAAAAAAAGCAATTTTGGAAACATGTCCGTGTGTGTGTGTGTGTGTGTGTGTGTGTGTGTGTCTGTCTGTGAACAGCATAACTCAGAAACGAACAATCGGATAAACACCAAACTTGGTATTTAGGTTCAGTATCTTCCAGAGATGCGACACGAAGGTTTTCAAGAAAATCCCCTCACCCCAGATTACCCTTTACATGGAACATTTTTCGAAAATTTTAATTTTCTCAAAAATGGCTAACGATTTCGATTATAATGTCATATGTTAAAGATATTTTCATGCAAATGAAATATATATCTCGAATTTTTTTGGGAATGTCTCCAAAAGCATTCTTCATCGTGAACGACCTTTGCATAACTGGTAAACCATAAGAGATAGACAAAATTTTACTACACAACAAATGTAGATCGCGTTAAAATACACAATTTATGTCATATACATTGTTTTTGTTGAGTGAACCATTTACGAGATAATGCTTGTTATTCCCTTAAATTTTCCAATACTTATACTTTTTCTCAAATTCGTTATTCATTTTTTTTTTTGTGTCCTGGACATGCAAAGAGAATGGAATGCGCCACATAGCAAACAGCTCTTAAAATATTTGACTATCGCTTAAAGCCTACCATATTCCCCTTGCATCTACAAGAAAATAAGCAATAAGATTAAAATCTCGATTAACATGAAGCATATGGAGAACAAGCGTTTGTAAAAATAGTTTGTACAAGAGTAGAGAAAGTCATGTGATTGTAACATATCAGATTTTTGTATCTATAACGAAATGTGTAATGTAGCTATTTCTGCAAAGGTTTATTTGGATTAAAATAAAGTAGATATCAACATTAGGTTTAGTAAGAATAGTTTGTGTACCCACTAATAAGCGATAGAGGGTAGAGAAGGTATTGTGAATGTAACATTTTTGTTGTTTTGTTTTCAATAGAGAAAACAGTGCAGAAGTTTAAAATTAAAAAAACGTTAAATTAAATTGTCTTTCTTTCCATGAATACGTGTTCACTACTGAAGTTAGGTTTATAGATTGGCATATCAACTTCATCCTTACAAGTGTTAGGTCAAGTGGCCTGTTACGGTCTTGTTTTCTGTCCACATTTCTTGTGGCTTGCCAATGGATCTTTTCTCTCTCGGCCGCTATGATAAGATTGCTTTTGGAAATCTGCTGTTCTGCATTCTACTAATGTGATTTTACCAGTTTTCTTGATAATGCCAAATACCTATGTTTTATCAAAGGTTCAACCTGAACCCTTCCACCTCTTCAGTTCGTTTGTAGTCAAATTTTGTATACCCTGCAGACCTCCTCATGAATTTCATGCTGTAATTCTACTAATGTCCCGAGCTCTTAAGGTCTATATTTCACTTCCATAAGAAGGCGTTGGTCTTGCAAGAATATTATATAACCGTAAACAGGTATGTTATGAACAGTTGTGTGGGTTTAATAACGTTATTTATTGTACCCATAGTTTTAGTATGATGCAGTAATTTGTATCATAAATTATTTAAATGTAAAGAGTGATTACAGTATGAATATGCATTTTTATGTGACATTGATTTGAAATGTTTGTTTATTGTAATTATTGTTGAGAAGTGGATTTATACTGCCTTACTGAAACTGTCAATAATAGCGTGCAATAATGCAGCGAGGGGGTGAGCTGTTTATCATTATTAGAGACGAGGAAGTTACGTAATGTTGGCGCGTTTTCCTTTAGAATTTGCTGGAACATTATACCTAGAGCATATGTATTCATAATTTTCATTGGATATAAAAATAGACGCTAATATTGGCGCGTTTTATTAGCCAATTGCAGCTCAGTTATAATCTTTAGGCATATCAGGGTGTAGGAGTATAAAAAGGGCTAGGTTAGAGATAGACCCCGTCAGTTCGTCGAAAACATTTATACGTTACACGTCGCCTTCAGTCCAGCAGAAATATTTGTACAGTATACGTCGATTATCGATTCGCAAGTTTTGCGTAGCAGAGTTATGAAAAATCTAAAGTGTTGTAAAGTTAATTATACAAAAAGTTGAAGTATGCGAATTAAAAATGATCAGTAATGAAGTTATTATAACAGTTTCAGTTTGGCGAGTGTCAAAATCAATGTGTAAATTGTGATAGTGAATGTGTTCGACAATAAAAAGTGTAAAACAAATTCTTTCATCAGTGTTATCTTTGGATAAAAGACTCCTTTCCGTTTACACAACCTGTATAAAGAGAAGTGCTCGACCAAAAAGATAATAGCTAGCCGGAGGACAGTGAACCAAAAGTAAATAAAATAACAGTAGCATTCTTTCAAACAAACACTAATACTGCCGCAAATTGCTAACAACAGATGGAGCTAACAAACCTAACAAAGAATCACGTCACAAAATGGCTTCACCACGTGGAGTAAACACACATACACAAATAACATTATAAATTTACCATCGCAAATTGGCTTCCAAAACGTGGGGCTCAACAAATAAATATAACAGAAGTATACCACTTCAAGTATAATTGTTGATTTTCTGGGAGATATCCTTTTGATACTGGAAAGTTATTAAATATATATTATATCCCTATTAATTATAATGATATATTCTTTCCAGTATCTTATTGTCTAACCAAAATTTAACCATACTTTTGGTTTTATCAACAGTGGGTAAGCTCACAAGCGATTTATGTAGAGAAACTCAAAATTTGAGTGAGATTTAATCGACTATCTCACGATTAAAACAAAGTATATATCTAAAGGTTACAAAAATACAATAAAATATTAGTTAACTTGCTAAATTAATTGATCGAACTATTTCCATATACTGTTTCTGTTTTTCTTTGTGTTGTTTGGTGTCGTGCTGTTTTGGTGAAAGGAACTTTGAATATCAAGGCGAAGTCTGACCACATTGTGTCAAATTATTTTCCAAAGACAGGGTTGTCATTGCGATCTTCAATCTTGTAAGTGTAGAGCTATGGCATAGAAAATTTCGTTTTCTGCTTGCCGGATTTTATTTTCAAACTGGGATACTACCTGAGAGCACCTAAGGACATTTAAGAGGAACTAATAGACGTGAAATCTGATGTGTTACACTCACATGACTTTCTCTACTCTTGTACAAACTATTTTTACAAACGCTTATTCTCCATATGCTTCATGTTAATCGAGCTGTTCTCTTATTGTTAATTTTCTTGTAGATGCAAGGGGAATATGGTAGGTTTTAAGCTATAGTCAAATATTTTAAGAGCTGGTTGCTATGTGGAGTATTCCATTCTCTTTGCATGTCCAGGATATAAATAAAATGAACAACGAATTTGAGAAAAAGTATAAGTATTGGAAAATTTAAGGGAATAACAAGCAATATCTCGAAAATGGTTTCGCTCAACAAAAGAATGTATGTGACATAAATTGTGTATTTTAACGCGATCTACATTTTTTGTGCAGTAACATTTTGTCTATCTCTTATGGTTTACCAGTTATGCAAAAGTCGTTCACAATGAAGAATACTTTTGGAGACATTCCCAGAAAATTCGAGATATACATTTCATTTGTCATGAAAAATCTTAAACATATGATATTTTAATCAAGATCGTTAGAGCCATTTTTAAGAAAATTAAAATTTTCGAAAAATGTTCCATGTAAGGGGTAATCTGGGGTGGGGGGATTTTCTTGAAAACCTTTGTGTCGCAGCTCTGGAAGATACTGAACCTAAATACCAAGTTTGGTGTTTATCCGATTGTTCGTTTCTGAGTTATGCTGTTCACAGACAGACACACATACGGACATGTTTCCAAAAATGCTTTTTTTTTGGATTCAGGGGGTCTCAAAACATGTATTTCCGGTGAAATCTCGGTATCGAATTTTTGGGTGGAATACAATACTTCCCCTACTTACTATACCAGTAGAGAAAGTAAAAATGGAAATTAAAACGTTATATGCGAAAACAAATGACGATCACAAAAAAATTTACAAATGCTACGGAGGTGATAAAAACAGACAAACGCTAGGGATAAGCAGCCATGAGTGGTTCAAACACGTCCTTTCGTAGTGTCTTAATGGTCAAAAGTAATATGACATGGTATAGTTGCGATTAATATAAATTTGAATCTGACTGAGGATTTTTTAAATACATTGCACTCGTTTAATTGTTACTGTACAAGCACAAGCTCTACGGGGGCAAATGCCTTTCTCGACAATGTTATTACTAAATTTCCTCTTGGATTAGTCAGCTTCAAGGATTAAGCCTTGAAAGGCTTGTTCCGGTCTAATGAATTAAATTTTTGCTGTGACCATTTGTCAATGTTTCTCTTGCCTATAGGTTTATAATTTAGTGCCAGTTTTTAGATGCGGTAATGTTCCATTCTATTCATATGTTCTTTCCAGTTGGTTCTGTATTGGTATATCTTTCCTATTAACTTAAAAAGTGCCGAGTTCCTTTCTGATTTCGTGTTTTCTCTTTTTATCTAATAAACTTTCCTCAGGAATCCATTTCTGGGTTTTTTTTCCTTCTTCCTTTCTTCATTTTTGTGAACCTTACAAAAACATGGGCACAGCCATTATTTTATAAAATTTTAGTTTAGTTTCTTTCCTAGTACTTTTAAGGTTTTATTTTATTATACCGCATATATAATTAAATTTACAGATCTTATTGGTTACATTTTCATTTTTAATATACGAAACATTGCAGCCTAAGTAGTTGAAATTATTACCTGTTCTATTATTTTTCTTTCTAAAATTATTTTTTCTATTATTTAATTGGTGTATGGCTTTCTGTAAATTGTCTTCCGAGTTACATAGTATGACTTGATCATCTGCAAATACAGTTAGCATTAATACTCCTATTAGCTCACAGAATAAAACGTCTGTAAGGCGTGTCCAGTTTCGTAGCTTTAATAAGGAAAATTATATAAAATATATGTTTATATCAAGTTGGACAAATTATATTAGTGCTAACACAGTTGCAGTTTCGTTGGCTTTTTTTATTGTGGTTTATAAAGAGTTTTAACTTATTTTTTTCAATCAGAAAAATTATCAGGAAATCTGAAACCAGTAAAGTACCTATAATTAGACTGGTATACAGAGGAATTATGTGCTTAAAAGGACTCGTAGACACATTGTCAAGCTTCCGTTATAACCTGTACACAACTGGTGTTAAGGATTTATATAACAATGCAGAACAGCATTGCAGATCTCAACTCAAGAAGTTTAAGTTTAAATGTAAATACAGGTAATTAGATCATGTGTGAACAAAATACCAGAAATGCAAATTGCGTGGCTATAGCACAGTGGTGGAAGCAAGGATGTTATACGCAGCAGAGATATGAGGGCTGGATAAAGGATGGGAAAATGCAGATGCCGTACATAGGAATTTTTGCAAAATAAGTCTGGGATTACCAAAGAAGTTCACCGAATGGAGTAACACAAGCAGAACTAGGGAGGGTGGGAGCTAAAGTCAAAATGGTAGAAAGGGCAATCAAATACTGGTTCAGAGTAAAGCTTTAGAGGAAAATGATATACTAAAGCAATGCTTGGTTGTACTAGAGAAAATGGGGGAAAAAGAAACTTGGATGCACAAGATACAGACAACATTGGAAGAAATAGGAATGGGGTAAACATGGGCAGAAAGAAACAACAAAAGTAAGGGTTTCTGGATATGTGGGTGCCAGAACACACAGGTATACCAGGCAATGAGAAAGCAGATGAAGCAGTCAAGATTGGCAGCGAAATCCCATTTTAGGGTCCGGAGCCTGTACTGGGGGTGTCCTACAGACCAGTGAAACAAGCTATTAAGTGCTGGGCTCAAGCAGAACACAAGAACTACTGGAACTCCATTGAGGGTTGCAGATATTCCAAGTTGTTTATTACAGACCTGGATAACAGCCGGGCAAAATACCTGCGCGGTCTTAGTAGAAGAAGGCTTGCATGGGCAACAGGATTCATTACAGGACACTGTGCCCTAAAGTTTAATCTATACAGAATGGGATTGTTTAACAACCCTATCTGTAGTAGATGTCTAGAAGGAGATGAGACTGTTACTCATCTGCTATGTGATTGCCCTGCTCTTGCGAATCAAAGAGCAAGTATTTTTGGCAATCACTTTCTAAAGATAGATGAACTATCGAAAGTCTCAGTTAGCAGTCTGGTTAAGTTCATATCGAGCAACAGACTACTTAACTGATGAAAGGGGGATACGCAATAGATCTTTAAGGTCGCAGTGCTTGGACATAAAACCCATCCCTTTTCAAACTAGAACTTGGAGGGTTTCTGGAAAGAAATTAAAATAAGAGTAGAGGATATTGAAAAACAAGAAATTATAAGTAGTTTCAAGGAAAAAAGGTCATAAATAGATTATAAATATTTTAAAATGGAATGGGGAAGAAAAAGATACAAATAGGCCAGAATGGGGTATGCATGGGCAAGGACAGGTGTAACGAATTTAAGTGGTCTAACAGGGAGAAGGGGGGAGAGATGTATAAATGTGCTGAATTACATGACAATTGGCATTATATTCTGGAATGCGAGGACACGGATAAAGGAAGAGAGAATTTAATACTACAGAAATGGTAAAAATTTACCATTAAAGCGAAAAGTTAATAGGATTTTTAATACAAAATCAAATGAATATATTGAGAAAGCAGAAAAATATTTAGGAAAAAAATAGTTCAAAGTGGTTAAAAAAAAACGTGAAGCAAATTGGGGAAATACGGAAAAAGGGTAACAAGGAAAAAAGTGAACAGTGAAAAATTATACTTCCCCATAATATATACAACAGAATGTTAAATATAAGGGGAAGAGAAATAATAAGCAACTCCATTGTATTGTAAACTTTGAATAAATTGCATACAAGTTCAAAGTAGACAATACATCATGCATTCATTCAAGTTTAAATATAATGTGTCACATAAATAAGGCTGCAAATAAATGCAAATCAGCTTGGAAAACAATAAATAGAACAAGGAATATAAACGAGATTTTGGACTACAGCCAGAGAATTTCGATCAATATTTAATTTCCTCCGTTAACCATATAAATAAATCGGTAAACCAGTACAGCATCTCTGCATTAGGTTTTTTTACACCATCACAATGTCTGAAACAATAGTTCTTCCTAGTAACCTGTGTATTCTAATGACATATTGCTTCTAGTGCATACATTTAAGAATTCAAATAGTAGAGACATCTTCGACATCATTGTGAACTTTGTCAAATCGTGGTTGTTCACATTGCTGAACCTTTAACGTACTGTATAAATGAGTGCCTAACCACTGGAGTGTTTCCTGGCTCACTAAAAGTAGGCAAAACTATACCTATATTAAAAAAAAGTTATTCAAAAAGTCCTGACAATTGTAGGCCTATTCCATCCTGCCAGACTTTTCCAAATTACTGGAATTAGTAATGAAAGGTCAGTTAACTCTGTACTTTGAAATAAATGGTCTTCTCACTATGGTTTTAGAAAGGGATTGTCTACTCTAGACGCAATCAGTGATTTTGAAGATTACAAGACTTATTCAAGGCCTTCGACTGTGTACCACACAAGTTACTCATTAGTAAAGTTCAGTCTATGGCATCAGAGGCAAGGAACTGGCCTTAATTGAAAGTCTGTTAGTTAATCGTATCCAAAGAGTGTTTCACAATGGAAAATTTTCAGATCCAGCTAAATTGACAAGAGGTGTGCCGCAGGGATCTACCCTGTCTCCGCTTTTATTTATTGCAATGATGAATGATTTGCCTTGCAAAATCGCCGCTAAGGTACAGCAGTTTATTGATAATACTACACTATATGAAATAAGGAAAAAATGCCTGATCTAAACACGACAACAGCTCTGGCTCTTGGGTCGGCAACCAATTGCTTCCATGCGAATGCTTTCGGAATGAATATGTCGAAAACTCAGCATATCCTGTTTTATTTAATTAACTTAAACAATCTAGATAGCGCTAAGCTATTGGGTATCACCCTGGACTCCAAATTGACATGTGAATACCACATTTCAGCAGTCTGTATCAGACTGTCTGGAGTAATTTTTTTTATTAAGATAGCTAAAAAGTTTGATTCTTGAGGAATTTTTAAAAAATGCATCTTACGGTTTTTTAAAATAGTAGATGTTATGTATTATGGCATTCTCATCTGGGGGAATAGCTCGGGTATCTCCAAGATTTTAGTATTTCAGTCCGTATCTTATCGGCGGGTACTGCATATCATGCACATTTTAAACCACTGTTCATCAATGAAAGAGTATTAACGGTTATAAATTTAAATAATTATTAAATTGACAACCAAATATTAGAATAGAAAAAAACAATAATTGGTTCCATGTTGCTGCTTTGGATATGTTCAATTGCTTACCTCCAGCGGCACACAATGTCTGTTTTAACAGATTTGATTGTGTTTTACGACGCTGGCTGACTGGCAATTCTTTTTATACAATTTAGGAATATTTTACTAAAATATTACCTGTATGTAATTTAACAATTTCTATACCCACATTTTTATATAGCTTTATTTTTATTTATTTTGTGTGGAGTACATTGATAGATAGATTAAATTTTCATAATAAATAAAGCTATTAAGAAATGTTATATATTTAATGTGTAAATGGTGTTTTAATACAAACCTAACAAAGCAAATTTAAGTAATTATTAATTAGATATCTAGGGAAACACTTTTCGTTTTATATCAAAGAGTAGTTGGTAAACCACTCACAGAAGTTTACAGTATCATAACTTGTAGAGCAATAGGAAAAGAAAAATTATAAATATATTTTCACGATTGCCTTGAAATAAAAAGGCAACATAACAAATCATAACTAAAAAGGAGTACTGTAAATCATGAAGCATAGGACTGTGCACCAAGCAGGATGGCTCAGGAGGTTACGTTCCCCGCTCCCCGGCGGCCACCCACTGACCTAAGGATTTTTTCGGGGTTTTCTCGGGTCGTCAGGCGATTGCTGGGGTGGTTTCGTTCCTGCCCCGAATTTATTGTTCCTTCATTTCGTTCCTCTTTGTCGCAGTCCTCAATGGCTAGTGTTATCTTATTTACTGGGAGCCTCTTGTTTTATTATTTTAAATTTGCGTTCATTGCCCTCCGGCTAGCTATTATAACTCAGTCGAACAAGTATCTCTAAGCAGGGCGTGTAAACGGAAAGAAGTTGTTACTAAAAGATAACACTGATAAAAAATTGTTTCTACACTTTTATTGCCGTCACAATTAATAATTGACATATTTAATCTTTATACACGCCTGACTGAAACTGTGATATTTCTGAATATATCTACAGCCGTTATAGCTGTCGCGCACCAATTAGTTTGCGTACTTTACATTTTTGTAACTAACTCTGCAACGTGCACCTCGTGAGAGATTCTTCAGAACTGTGCGAAACTTGCTTATGGCTCGAGAATATATACTCCTTCACCTCGAATAGTCTAAACATTATAATAGTGCTGCTATTGGTTACCAAATTGCGCTCACTTTAGTGTCTGTTTTGGTCAGCCAATCACTACTACTAACATATATGCTCTAGGGAAGATATTCCCTCCATTTCTAAAAAAGGCACGCTACCCTGATGTCATTTGTTTGTCTCTTCTTAGTGATAAACAACTCACCCCCTCGGTTTATTGTTACCCACTTCTGTTGTCAGTTTCAGTGAGGCCGTGTAAGCTTACTTCCTAACAATACTTATGGCTAACAAACATCTAAAATCTTGTACATACAATAATATTAATTTGCACTACAATCACTTTGGCATTCATAGCATGTTATGATATAAAATATTGCCTCAACTTTCATCCCGTTGGTCTCTTTCAGGATCGAAAGCGTCGGCGATGGTGTGTCGGTGCAGCGTGGTAGGGGAAAGGATGTTCTTTGTGATTCTTCGTCCCTCTGGCTGGCTGCCGGGGTATCCAAAATCCCCTTGGGGAGTATTGGACCCCCTCTCAGTGGGATGGGGTCTCCGGTCTGCCTGTCCGTCTGCCGGAGTGTCTCTATCTGGAAACTTAGGGACCCTGTCATTGCTGTGCCTTCGCTCCTGGTTCAGATGTCTCCTCTCGCTTCATCCTTCCACCCGGGGACGCCTCCTCGGGGAGCGTAGGTACAATATCCACTCTGGATCCGTGTCCAGTCCCCTCCGTAGTCAATCCAATCCAATAGGACTAGTAAAATGTAGGAACAACATAGTTTTTCCTAAAGTATATTTTACGTAGTAATACTCCCATATTTTTCCCATGACTAAAGAAGAATTATCTGCTGACGTCACGTGCATTATCGAGAATAATGAATTGCATAATTGCCATTCGCAGTTCATAGTTCATGAAACTTGAGAAGCAAATTCATAAAAAAGCGATTATTGAAGCAGTTATTTCTTGCTCTGAACACCGGGTTGTGATAAATATTACAACGCTATAAATAAACTGAATGTGACCATTCCGGTGATATTTCTCTCTCTTGTGTGTAACTACTATTGAGACCTTATCACTGTGATTTATCTTCCGTAGCATCCGCGTAGTTCTGCGTGGTTCGAGAAAGCAAAATAAAATATTATGCGTTACATTCACATGACTTTATCTACCCAAAGTATTCTCACGAAAGCCTGTTCTTCCATCTATTTCTTGTTTATGGAAATAAAAATTTGTAAAAATGGTTTTATTATACGTTTCCTTGCGGGTACAATGGGAACAGAGAATACAGTAGGCTTTAAGCGATTTAAGAGATGGTTGCTATGTGGAGTATTCCATTCTCTTTGCATTACCAGAGCAAAAAAAAATATTAACGAATTTGAGAAAAAGTATAAGTATTGGAAAATATAAGGGAATAACAAGCAATATCTCGACAATGGTTCACTCAACAACAAAAATGTATATGACATAAATTGTGTATTTTAACACGATATACATTTTTTGTGTAGTAAAATTTTGTCTATATCTTATGGTTTACCAGTTATGCAAAAGTCGTTCACAATGAAGAATACTTTTGGAGACATTCCCAGAAAATTCGAGATATACATTTTATTTGTCATGAAAATATCTTAAACATATGATATTTTAATCAAAATCGTTAGAGCCGTTTTTGAGAAAATTAAAATTTTCGAAAAATCTTCCATGTAAGTGTAATCTAGGGTGGGGGGATTTTCTTGAAAACCTTCGTGTCGCATCTCTGGACGATACTCAACCTAAATACCAAGTTTGGTGTTTATCCGACTGTTCGTTTCCGAGTTATGCTGTTCACACACACACACACACACACACACACACACAGACACTCACACGGACATGTTTCCAAAAATGCTTTTTTTGGATTCAGGGGGTCTAAAAGATGTATTTCCGGTGAAATCTCGGTATCGGATTTTTGGGTGGAATACAATACTTCCCCTACTTACTATACGTAGTAGAGAAACTAATAAACCGAATAACGACTTCGCAATTGAGAAAAGTATAAGTATTGAACATTCAAATCAATAACAAGGAAAAACACGAGTGCTTTAAAGAGATCTACATTTTTTTATGTAGTAAGCTTTCGTCTCTTTCTTGCAGTTTACCAGTTACAGAAATCTAATCCCGAATGAAGAGGACTTTAGAGGCTATTCCCAGAAAATTCAATATGTACACATATTTATCATGAAAATATCTTAGACCTATGGTATTTTAATCAAAATAGGGAGCCACTTTAGAGAAATTCAGGGCTTTGAAAACTTCTCTATGCAAGAGTAGTTAGGGATGAGGGAATTTTCTTGAAAACCTTCGTGTAGCATCTTTGTAAAATTCTGAACTTAAATAGAAGTTTGGTTTTTAACCAACTTTTCGTTTTTCAGTTATGCTGTTCTCTCTCTTTCTCTCACATACACCACGGACCTTTTTCTAAATATGCTTTTGCGTTCAGGGGGCCTCAAAACACGTATTTCCAGTGAAATCTCGACATGAATTTTTGGATGGAATACGTACTACTCGCATACGTGTAGAGCAAGTAACAAACATTGTTAATACTCTTCTTCGTTGGAAAATGAAGCCTACACTATCTTTTCTGTAAACTAAAAATCTGTTGTGTTACATTCACATGACTTCTCTACTTAATACTTTATATTAATCAAGATAAAGTTGTGCAAAAATAGCTTCAGCTAGACATTTAGCTGTAGGTACAAATATAGTCAGATGTTAAAAAGCGAATCGTTATACACTGGCCTTGAAATTCCATATCTACTCTTTCCATAACATCACGAGAATCAACTGAATAATGACAGTTTTTTTGGTTTTTTTATGGACGCTATTTAACTGCTGTGGTTCTGTCCCATTCTATAGTGAGAGTGAAAGACCGGAAATTTTGCTCAGAGGCCTCTTTATCAGACGTGAGGTTCTTTTACGTGCCGTAATTCTACGACCACCAGATTTACTTCCATTTCGAAGGAAGCCATGCTAAGAATTTTTACGCTTGAGAAAATCCATCGCTCTCCGCCGAGTTTGAATCCGCGACCTCGGGAACCGCTTCAAAAAATGACAAAACTATGGAAAAATTCAAATCAATAAAAAGGGATATCTCGGAAACGGCTGATGCCATAAAAATCATTTGTAATAAATTGTATGTTTTAAAGATATCTACATTTTTTGTGTGGTACGTCTTCATCTATCGATTAACGTTTACTAGTTATACAAGATTATACACATTTCCTCCCGACTAAAGAGGATTTCGCAGGCGTTCCCAGAAAATCCAAGATATACATTTTATTTGTCATATAAATATAATTAATACCTATATGGTATTTTAATCAAAATTGTTACAGTAATTTTTTGGAAAATCAAAACATTTCGAAGCTGTTCCATGCAAAGGGTAGTTTGGGATGGGGGATTTTCTTGAAAATCTTCATGTCGCATCTTTGAAAGATATTGAACTTAAATACCAAGTTTGGCGTTGATCCGGCTTTTCATTTTTGAGTTATGCTGTTCACACATACACGGACCTTTTTCTAAAATATTTATTTTGTATTTTGGGGGCCTCAAAACATGTATTTCCGGTGAGATCACGATTATAAATTTTTGGGTGGAATCCAGTAGCTTTATCTAGTAGAATACATATCCCTATTTTTCTAATAAACAAACTTTCTGTATAAAAGTAGATCATAAAAGTAGATCACTCACCTTCATCTTATAAAAATTTCAGTCAGATATGTTAAATAGTTTCTGAGATAATGGATCATGAATTTAGCAGATTTAACATTTGCGGGATAGGGTTTTTAATCGTCCCTTAAATGCTGCGCACTAGCTAGGATCGCGCCGTCAGGAGCTCTAGATGTGAGTATACTTTAATGTGGCGGATCGGAGGAACACGAAAAGTTAGCGACGAGTAGGATGTTAAGCACTCATTTTCGTAACGGAAAGTGCTTTTAATACAACGCCTTATATGGGGTCTTTAGTTTTATTCTACCGTTGCCGCAAGTCGGTTGTCTGCACATGAAATCAATACTTTGTAGCTAGTTTTTCACTAGTGCATCTGGCCAGAATGAGTGGTAGCGGTGGATGCCAACAGTTTCGAGGTCACCTTAGTGAAATGGGACTTGTATCACACCTTTCTAGTATTTACATTTGGAACGTCTTTCTCTTGCGTCTCGTAAACTCTTAATTTCAGCAAACTCAAATAAGTGGACGGTTTTTGTAGCGTAGTATGTCTTGGCTTAGCACTCAACTATGCAAATTCTGTGATCTGTGGTCACTCCCATCTCGTGTGTAAAGATGCACAAAATGTCCTAGTGAAAAGCAGTTCTCTACCGACGCAGTACCGTATATCAACCTGTATACGAAGTCGGAGGTTCAATTCCGCAGCATCCCTTTGAGACAAGGTTCGTTGTACTAATAGGATGTTATTTATTTAAACCGACTGGCGGTTAAGGCCGTTATAACTCGACCACAATAGTATTGATCTTCGTTGGACTGGCTTCCGCATGTATTCAAATGCAGTTTCAGCAAGGTCAAGTGCAAGACTATCGTGGACGACAGATACATCGGAAACTACCGCACCCTAAACATACAATGGTTCTTATAACTAATCGCTGGCTCCATATACCTCTCCTACCCTGACATACATGCCCGATGATCGTCGCACGCCTCTCTATCCATGTGCAAAGCGACACTCCTGCTCTGCCCCTTTACTGAGAAGATTACAGTTCATGGAATAACGTCAGTAGTCTCATTTAGGTGTGTTCGTCAACATTCTGGCTTCGATCTCGTGTTCGACTTCCGGTTGGGGGGAAGAATGTTCAAGAACCATTCCCTATCCTCCGCGAAGTCTAAAAGTAAAGAAGTTACAATATATGAGAGGTTACTAAAATGCAACTTTGACATTTTTCCACATTATGGACCAAGTCACTAGAATCTGGTGATATTCGGGTTGTTAGTTTCCATTCATAAGTGGCAACTCCTCCGCAAATACACACCTGTTACAGGTTAGTTATATTGTATATGTTATGATGGTGCCTTGTTTTCATATTCGTAGGTGTTCAAACTTTGCACGTCGACCATTTAGTCACAAACTGACACACCGGTTATAATATTAATTATATGAATTATACATTACTATTCACCCTAGATTATATTATATTAATTTGGATAATTATACAAGTACTTAATTATTTAATTACCTATTAATTATTATTAGGTTAGATTATTGCGCTATTAAGTTATTATTACTAATTTGAATTGTTTTTGCAATTTTTGGTGTAAGCGTTGTTGTCTATTTGTATAAGGTTTTATATTTAAAGGAACAATATCTGCGTAACAAGAAGAAATTTAATTGCTTGGTTTAGGTAAGTACGCGAAGTCATATTAAAACATAACTATAAGTTGTACTTTATACTATTACAGTATAGTGATTTACAGTAATTTTCAACATTTAATAACATATACGGAAGAATTTATGTCCACAGAGTGCTTCAGTGCTTAATTTAACACTGAACGTTAACCCAGGTAATCAGCAGTTATGGTGGAGTAGGAAGGTGATAACTGGCTGCGACATCGGAGTCGTTACGTTTGTTTAGAAGCATCAGTAATCGATTGTTTTCTGCGAAAGTGTTAACTGTACAGTGCTCACGTTGCCAAAGGAAAGGGTACTAAAGTCAACAACGTGGCAAAAATATCCTGGAGTATGGGAAAATGTTTTCTCTATTATTAATGAAAACTTTTATTGGAAACCGTGCAATAGCACAATTGTTTCTAGGGATAGTAGGTCGAGTAACTGCGAAGACATGTCAACACAGAAAAACACAAGTGCTGTATTGCAAAATGTGAGGATAAACTGCTATACCAAGAGTCACTTTCAAAATATCAAGCGTTTAATGAAGAACTATGCACGGCATTCATTTCTGCCGATATAAACTACAGCATACAAAGTTGCTGGTTGTAATTCGCTGCAAAATCTTATCCATGCGCACATTGTGACATGGCGTTTTGCATTAATGATTTAAAAAGAAATTTCAGTTATATAAGTCAGCTGTATATGTTATAAATAATATTGCAAAGTAAATGTTAGCGAGAATGCGTAATTCTTATTCTATAGACTACCGCGCGGGGTCAACGTCAGCCCTTTTCGCTACACCCTTACCTTCCTATTCTATTCGCGTTGCTCCATGTAGCGACTCCGATGTCGCAGCCCTAGTGATAACCAAGCGTCTGCATCAAAGAAAAGAATATTACAGAGGAGTATATACAGGTTGGACCATTTAAGTTGAGACTGTACAATATCTACAAAACTAAGCGTTGTAGATAGAAATGTCGTTGATAAAAGTTGCTTGATATGAGGGAGAGTAAAGAATAAAATTAGTCGTGTTTTATTTGGAGGACGTTGCAATGGTCATTTTACCGTAAATTTAATTTTTTTTAATTGGGAACCTGCTTTCTTTATGCTTTCTCACTCCTCATAAAAAACTAAATAACATTTGTATAAAGTAATTTGCTATTGTTCTTACACCAACGTAAATAACAACGAAAATTTGAATGTCTGTGTAATGAATGATGCAGTAATTTGTATCACAAATTATTTAAATGTAAAGAATGATTATAGTGTGAATATGCATTTTTATGTGACATTGATTTGAGATGTTTGTTGATTGTAATTATTGTTGAGAAGTAAATTTTTACGGCCTTACTGAAACTGACAATAATAGCGTGTAATAATGCAGCGAGGGGGTGAGCTGTTTATCATTATTAGAGACGAGGAAGTTACGTAATATTGGCGCGTTTTATTTTAGAATTTGCTGGAACATTTTTCCTAGAGCATATGTGTTCATAATTTTCATTGGATATAAAAATAGACGCTAATGTTGGAGCGTCTTATTAGCCAATAGCAGCTCAGTTATAATCTTTAGGCATATCGGGGTGTAGGAGTATAAAAAGGGCTAGGTTAGAGGTAAAGTCCTTCAGTCCGACAGTTCGTCGAAAACATTTGCACGTTACACGTCGCCTTCAGTCCAGCAGAAATATTTGTATAGTATACGTCTGCTATCAATTCATAGGTTACGCGTAGCAGAGTTATGAAAAATCTCAAGTGTTATAAAGTTAATTATACAAAAAGTTGAAGTACGCGAATTAAGAATTATCAGTAATGAAGTTATTATAACAGTTTCAGTTTGGCGAGTGTCAAGATCAATGTGTAAATGTGATAGTAAATGTGTTCGACAATAAAAGTGTAAAACAAATTCTTTTATCAGTGTTATCTTTGGATAAGAGACTCCTTTCCGTTTGCACAACCTGTATAAAGAGAAGTGCTTGACCAAAAAGATCATAGCTAGCCGGAGGACAGAGAACCAAAATTAAATAAAATAACAGTAGCATTCTTTCAAACAAACACTAATACTGCCGCGAATTGCTAACACCAGATGGAGCTAACAAACCTAACAAATGAATCACGTCACAAGATGGCTTCACCACGTGGAGTAAACACAAATATACAAATACATTAATAATACCGTCGCATGAATGGTTGGACCGTCCATGGGTGGTGATTTGAGGGCCAAGTTACGTTTCATAATTGGGAACCAAAATTTTTTATTTTGTTCCCTTATTCCTCATCACAAAATAAACATCTTTTTATAAACCATTTTCTAATGATACCTACATACAATATGTAGGTTCCCATGACCACCATAACGTCCTCCAAATAAAACACGACTAATGACATCTACTTTCCCCCATAATATCAAGCAACTTTTATTCAAGACATTTCTTTCTACAACGCTTAGTTTTGGAGATATTGTACTGGTCCATCCTGTAAATAATATGACAATGACTCACTGCAAAGACCGAAATATTGTGTCTTTTGTAAATGGGTTGTCTGGTGATTTCTCTGGTTATATATCTAGTGACTCAAGTTAGAACGTTGACCACCCTGACATACAGCATCACCATCTTTGGTTTTTAATAACCTGAGTTATGCTGCTTTCCCTACATGAGTGTGAGAGTAAACGTTAGCATGTTTCAGGAAAATCTGCCGTGTTACATTCACATGAAAATCTCTATTCGCTGTTTTTAAAAACTTATTGTTCTAGCTACTTCTTTTTAATCCAGATGAACTTTCAATTCACATTTTTACTTTCTCTACTACGTATAGTAAGTAGGGGAAGTATTGTATTCCACCCAAAAATTCGATACCGAGATTTCACCGGAAATACATGTTTTGAAACTCCCTGAATCCAAAAAAAAAAAACATTTTTGGAAACATGTCCGTCTGTGTGTCTGCGAACAGCATAACTCAGAAACGCACAGCCGGATAAACACCAAACTTGGTATTTAGGGCCAGTATCTTCCAGAGATGCGACACGAAGGTTTTCAAGAAAATCCCCCCAACCCAGATTATCCTTTACATGGAACATTTTTCGAAAATTTTAATTTTCTCAAAAATGGCTGTAGCAATTATGATTAAAATATCATATGTTTAAGATATTTTCATGACAAATGAAATGTATATCTCGAATTTTCTGGGAATGTCTCCAAAAGTATTCTTCATTGTGAACGACTTTTGCATAATTGGTAAACCATAAGAGATAGACAAAATTTTACTACTCAAAGAATGTAGATCGCGTTAAAATACACAATTTATGTCATATACGCTTATTCCCCATCTACTTCATATTAATCGAGATAAACATTTGCAGACTCTATCTTACTGCTAATTTTCCTGTAGATGTAAGGGGAATATATGTTTACAAGGGCAATTTGGAAATACAGTAACCTTTAAGCACCTACATATCTCTTAATAGCTGGTTGCTAGGTGTAGCACCATTCCCTTTCCCACAGATTAATACTCTTTGCATATCCAAGACAAAAAAATGAATAACGAATTCCCATTTGGGAAAATAAGTATTGAAAAATTTAAGGGAATAACAAGTAATATCTCGAAAATGGTTCACTCAAAAAAAAATTGTATATGACATAAATTGTGTATTTTAACGCGATCTACATTTTTTGTGTAGTAAAATTTTGTCTATCTCTTATGGTTTACCAGCTATGTAAAAGTCGTTCACAATGAAGAATACTTTTGGGGACATTCCCAGAAAATTCAAGATATACATTTTATTTTTCATAAAAATATCTTAAACATATGATATTTTAATCAAAATCGTTAGAGCCATTTTTGAGAAAATTAAAATTTTCGAAAAATGTTCCATGTAAAGGGTAATCTGGGGTGGGGGGATTTTCTTGAAAACCTTCGTGTCGCATCTCTGGAAGATACTGAACCTAAATACCAAGTTTGGTGTTTATCCGACTGTTCATTTGTGAGTTATGCTGTTCACAGACAGACACACACACGGACATGTTTCCAAAAATGTTTTTTTTTGGATTCAGGTTGTCTCAAAACATGTATTTCCGGTGCAATCTCGGTATCGAATTTTTGGGTGGAATACAATACTTCCCCTACTTACTATACGTAGTAGAGAAAGTAAGAATGAAAGGTCAGGTAGGTACCAAACTGGATATTTGACTTTAATATGTTCCAAGGATTCAACGGGAACTTTTTCAAGAAACCTACCACTACTCTTTACGTGGAACATTTTTCGAAAATTTTGGTTTTCTAAAAAATTGGTTCTAACAATTTTGATTAAAATACTATATATTAAAGGTTTTATATGACAAAATTTATATCTTGAATTTTCTGGGAATAGCCTTTGAAGTCCTCTTTATTCAGATGAAATTTTTTATAATCTAGTATAACTGGTAAATGTTAAGGGATAGACCAAAACGTGTAGCACACAAGAAATGTAGAGCTCTTTAAAAACACAATTTATTCGGAAGAACTTTTTCGTGGCATAAGTCATTTCCGAGATATCCGTTATTAGTGCTTCGATTTGTTTAATACTTTGTCATACGTTTTAGGTCCCATCGATTTTCAGTTTTTTCTCGGGATTACACGGAAAGAGAATGGAATTATATAGCGTCCAGTTCGTAAATATTTGACTATCGCTATTGCCTTTGTATCCATTACGAAATGTGTAATGTAGTTTGATTAAAATGAAAAAGAGAGAGAAAACGTCTGATATGCTGCACTCACATGACTTTCTCTACTCGTGTACAAACTATTTTTATAAACGCTTATTCTCCATCTACTTCATATCAATCGGGATAAACATTTGCGGAAATTATCTTATTGCTAATTTTGTTGTAGGTGCAAGGGGAATATAGTGGGCTTTAAGCAATAGCAAGAAAGAGAGAGATATTGGGAAATTTAAACAAACAACAGGGAATATCTCGGAAATGGTACACTCGAAAAAAATGCATATAACATAAATTGTGTGGTTTAACGAGATCTACATTTTTTGTGTGCTAAACGTTTGTTTATGTCTTGCGAATTATCAGTAATGCAAAAGCCATTCAGAATGGAGAGGATTTTTGGGGACACTCCCAGAAAATTCAAGATATGCATTTCATTTCCCATAAAAATATCTTAAACATATGATATTTTAATCAAAATCGTTAGAGCAATTTTTGAAAAAATAAAAATTTTCGAAATACGTTCCATGTAAAGGGTAATCTGGGGTGGAGGGATTTTCTTGAAAATCTTCATGTCGCATCTCTGGAAGATACTGAACCTAAATACCAGGTTTGGTATTTACGAAACTTTTTTTGAGTTATGCTGTTCACACATACACACGGATCTTTTACTAAAAATGCTTTTTTTTTATTCAGGTGGTCTCAAAACATGTATTTCTGGTGAAGTCTCGATATCGAATTTTTAGGTAGAATGTAATTTTTCCACTACTTACTATACGTAGTACAGAAGGTAATAAACTTTCGTAAGAATAATTTGTATACCCTCTAATAAACGATAGAGCACAGAGAAAGTTATGTGAATGTAACACAGTTTTTTTTCCTATCTGCTTCACCGTTTCTCTATGCCACGCGTTTTGGCAATAACACTGTCACTTAATGCATTATGTTGGCTGGTTTAAAACGTTATTTGTTCTCAGGAGTTTGCACACTAAAAACGATAATATCTGATATAGATAGACTCTTAGACCCACTACAGTTTGATTATACTGCAATGATCTTCAAACATTTCCTCGACTGGTTCCTCTTAATCCCCCCCTCCACTATGTGTGTCTAAGGCACCGTGCATATGCAAGCGTAGTTCCGAAGTGTCCACTAGATGGAGTAGGACGCTCCCAATTAAATGTATGCTGTTGGATTGTTTGATTCTTTGCTGGAAGACCAACAGGCGTTCTATGATGTTACTAAATCTAGCTTATCTCCATGATATGCAGTTAGCGTAATACATTGTTTAAATCTCGGCTAACGTACCTACATGATTAAGGTCTTTCTTCCTGTTACTTTTTCTACTGCTTACTTATTGTAAGTAGAGAATGTATTGCGTTCTACTAAAACATTTGATACGGAGATTTCACCGGAAATACACTTTTGAGATCCAAAGAATAAAAAAATTTCCGTCTGTGTGTTTCTGTGAAGGGTTTAACTCAAAAACAAAAAGTGAATAAATACCAAACTTAGTACTTAGGTTCATTACCTTCCAAAGATGCGACTCGAAGACTTTCAACAAATTATCCACAAAACATTTATCAAATTTTAGATTTTCTCATAGATAGCTCTAATGATTTTGATTAAAATACCACGTATTAAAGATATTTACATGACATATAAATGTTTATCTTCAGTTTTTTGGGAATAATCTCTGTAGTCCCCCTTTTTTGGAAGGAATTTTGTATAATCTTGTATAAATAGTAAACGTTAAGCGTTAGATGAAAACATACTACACACAAACTGTAGATCCCTTTAAAACATGCACTTTATTTTCAATAGTTTTTTTGTGACAAGCCATTTCCGAGATATTTGTTACTGATGGTTCGATTTGTTCTATACTTGTCATTCTTTTAAGTCCTGTGGATTTTCAGTTATTTCTCGCGATAGCATGAAAACAATCTGGAATTTTAAGGCCAGCGTATAGCTTCCAGTTCTTAAACATTTGACTATCGCTGTCCTCTTTGTATATATAAGAAGTATGCAATGTACTTATTTCTGCAAAGGTTCATCTCGATTAAAATGAAGTAGATAGAAAAATAAGGTTTCATAAGAATAATTATATAGTTGATAGTGGGCAGAAAAACTCATGTAATTTTGACACCAAATTTATTTCTGGGTTTTCTTTATCCTATGATAAAGGGAATATTGAGCTTTTATTTCACAGAAACATCCACCGTACTACTGGACCTACCCAGTTAAAAGACGTTAGCTAAAAAGAAAAAAGTTCATGTATTGTATTCCCATGAATTTCTCTTCTCTCACTTCTACAAACTATTCTTACAAAAGCTCATTCTTCTGTCTAATTTTAATCGAGATAAACTTTCATTACACAAATATATGAAAAATCTGATGTGTTACACTCACATGACTTTCTCTACTCTTGTACAAACTATTTTTACAAACGCTTATTCTTCATATGCCTCATGTTAATCGAGATGTTAATCTTATTGCTAATTTTCTTGTAGATGCAAGGGGAATATGGTACGCATTAAGCGATAGTCAAATATTTTAAGAGCTGGTTGCTATGTGGAGTATTCCATTCCCTTTGTATGTCCAGGACATAAAAAAAATCTGATGTGTTACACTCACATGACTTTCTCTACTCTTGTACAAACTATTTATACAAACGCTTATTCTCCATCTACTTCATGTTAATCGAGATAAACATTTGCATAGTCTATCTTATTGCTTATTTTCTTGTAGATGTAAGGATATATATATATATATATACACACAAGGGCAATTTGGAAATACAGTAGCCTTTAAGCACATAGATATCCCTTAATAGCTGGTTGCTATGTGCAGCACCATTCCCTTTCCCACAAATTAATACTCTTTGCATATCCAAGACAAAAAAAATGAATAACGAATTCCCATTTGAAAATATAAGTACTGAAAACTGTAAGGGAATAACAAGCAATATCTCGAAAATGGTTCACTGAACAAAAAAATGTATATGACAAGCAATATCTCGAAAATGGTTCACTGAACAAAAAAAATGTATATGACATAACTTGTGTATTTTAACGCGATCTACATTTTTTGTGTAGTACAAGTTTGTCTATCTCTTATGGTTTACCAGTTATGCAAAAGTCGTTCACAATGAAGAATACTTTTGGAGACATTCCCAGAAAATTTGAGATATACATTTCATTTCTCATGACATTATCTTAAACATATGATATTTTAATCAAAATCGTTAGAGCCATTTTCGAGAAAAATAAAATTTTCGAAAAATGTTCCATGTAAAGGGTAGTCTGGGGTGGGGAGAGTTTCTTGAAAACCTTCGTGTCGCATCTCTGAAAGATACTAAACCTAAATACCAAGTTTGGTGTTTATCCGACTGTTCGTTTTTGAGTTATGCTGTTCACAGACACACACACGGACATGTTTCCAAAAATGCTTTTTTTTTGGATTCAGGAGATCTCAAAACATGTATTTCCGGTGAAATCTCGGTATCGAATTTTTGGGTGGAATGCAATACTTCCCCTACTTACTATACGTAGTAGAGAAAGTAATTAATAACGAATTTGAGAAAAAGTATAAGTATTGGAAAATTTAAGGGAATAACAAGCAATATCTCGAAAATGGTTCACTCAACAACAAAAATGTATATGACATAAATTGTGTAATTTAACGCGATCTATATTTCTTGTGTAGTAAAATTTTGTCTATCTCTTATGGTTCACCAGTTATGCAAACGTCGTTCACAATGAAGAATACTTTTGGAGACATTCCCAGGAAATTCAAGATATACATTTTATTTGTTATGAGAGTATCTTAAATATATGATATTTTAATGAAAATCGTTAGAGCCATTTTTGAGAAAATTCAAATTTTCGAATAATGTTCCATGTAAAGGGTAATCTGAGGTGGGGGGATTTTCTTGAAAACCTTCGTGTCGCATCTCTGGAAGATACTGAACCTAAATGTAAAGTTTGGTGTTTATCCGACTGTTCGTTTCTGAGTTATACTGTTCACAGACAGACATACAGACACACACACGGACATGTTTCAAAAAATGCTTTTTTTGGATTCAGGGGGTCTCAAAACATTTATTTCCGGTGAAATCTCGGTATCGAATTTTTGGGTGGAATACAATATTTCCCCTACTTACTACACGTAGTAGAGAAAGTAAAAATACAGTAGCTAAAATCATGGTCAGATTTTTAAAATGCGGATGACTGTGTATGATTTTGAAATTCTATGGTCTTTACTTGATCACGAGGAAAAAGGAATAGTGATTTCTCACTTATTCTGTTTTTAAAATTCAAACTAATAGCAAAGAATATCTCGGAAATGGTTAACGCAACAAACATTTTTATTTGACAAATTGCGTGCTTTAACGAAATCTACATTTTTTGGTCAGTGAGCTTTCCTCGATCTCTTACGGTTTACCACATATATAAAAAAATTCTGAATTAAGAGGTGTATAAATATTCACAGAAAATTCAGGATTAGATTTTATAGGTCATGCAAATATCTTAAACTATGTATTTTAATCAAAATCGTCAAGTCATTTTTGAGAAAACCAAAAATTACGAAATGTTTTCATATAAAGGGTTGTTTGGGGTATCGTTTTTGTTTAAAATCTTCGTGTTGTATATTT
Source organism: Deroplatys truncata (assembly GCA_030765065.1). Classification (NCBI taxonomy): domain Eukaryota; kingdom Metazoa; phylum Arthropoda; class Insecta; order Mantodea; family Mantidae; genus Deroplatys; species Deroplatys truncata. The sequence continues at coordinate 62,534,142 of CM060989.1, read as the reverse complement.
AGAAATAGCTGAGCTTAAATACCAAGTTTGGTATTTAACCGACTTCGTTTTTGAGTTAATTAACAGACGCACAAACATACGCGCGCGAGCGCCCGTGTGCAGGCAAATCCTTTTCTTAAAATGCTCTTTTTGGATTCCGTAAGGCTCAAAAGGCGTATTTCCAGTGAAATCTCGACATCGAATTATTGGATGGTATGCAATACTTCCCCTACTTATTTATTGTAAGTAGTAGAGGCAGTAATAGATTTAAAAATGTATATATTAGAGTAAAAGTGAAAAAATACAAAATACGAGGAAAAACGAAAATGGCATTTCGACAGAAAGTCACATATTAGAATAAATACTGCAACATGTACAAGAGAAAGACTCTAGAGATCTAGAAAACAATTGAGGGAAGCGTGATACCGCAACAGGCGAAGTTGATCCTTGAAGGACAAGATGAAAAATATACTTAAATGGAAATCTGGCAGCTAAATCCAAGCATCATGCTGTAAAAAGCCGTTATCAGCTTGTAAAGTAATTTAGAAAGGTTATAGTATAATAAAGGATTAGAGAAGCGCCTGCAACCGCAGCTGCTGACTGTCCCGCTTAACACCAATGCTGAAGAAGCTGCCTGCATGGCATTGAAAAGGCGAAACACGCTTTGTCTTTGTTCAATTCTTGCGTAATACGTATGGGATATTCCATTTCAAATCTCCGAAATAAAAGGAAAATAGACCTTGCATTTTTTAAACGAAATGAAACATATTTTATTTGGAGACAAGCCCCATACAATGCTTTATGCAAACTCTTAAAATTCAGAACAATACAGTTTTGCAATTAAAATTGTTGAAATTTATCGTATCTTCCTAAAATTCCCAACTTCAAGCTGTTATAACTCTGAGACCTAATTGTTTAAATCCAGCTTTATTTTGATTCCTTAAACCTAATTTCATACTGATAAGCAAACACACTCTTCTTATTTTTATTTAAGTAAAGAAATTTCTATTTTTTCAAGTGTAGGCGGTGACGGATCAATAAAAATAATTGTATTACGTATGGTAAGATTCCGTAGTTTAAAAACTCAAACTTATATTTTACTGTAATGGTGACTGTTAAAGATTCGTCTAAAATAATTAAAGAAGTAAATTGTTTTGTACGAGGGAGTAGTAAAACACGTTTGTTTTTAACTAAAGGTCAAGCAAGCTGCTGTGCATGGTTAAACAATGAGAACGCTTACTAAGTCGTATGCGATTCTGTGTATTTCCTCACAGATTCACAGAGCGCTTAGTGATGACCGTGCATCAACTACGTAAATCGCTGCGTTTATTCACTTATAACTACGAACACTCTAACATTACCACTTTACCGACTTCTCTTAGGGACACTATGGTTTATTCTCAATATAATATTTTAGTTTCACAAAATTCCGAAGATGCTTAAAATAAGTAAAAACTGTATATAGATTTTTGTGCATTTTAAAAATAATTAGTATGTGCTGTAATGGAATAGGACTTTTATCGACAAAATGAAATTTAGTGCAATATTTTGAAATAAATGGTTCCCGAGCTATGTGCACTTAAAATGCGACAAAATGAATGAATACGACACATTTATCCTCCAATAACGTTGCAACCGTTTGGTTTTAGATGCTAAAATTTGATAAATGCGTTCGTTAGCACTCCTTATTAATAGGAAACATTAAAATGTAGACAAAAATGCGAGGCTGTTTACCGTTTTCGATTTCACCTTAAGTGAATATTAATGCGACAATGAACCTAAAAATTGTAAATAAACTAAAGATCCGGCTAGCCCCGTAGCTCAGTCGGTAGAGCACCTACCTGCTGTGCGAGGGGTCTTAGGTTCGATTCCCAGCTGGGGGTGGGAATTTTTCTCTAGCCAGCATTATTCCCTATTCTCTCCAGATTCTGGAAGTATGAATGAGAGTCTGAATATGTGTGTGTGTGTGTGTGATCTAATGATTAAAAACCAAAGTGCAAGAAACCCAACGACAAGCGATTACGAGTTAATACCATTGCCTTAGGCCAGAGGTCTCCAAAATACGGCCCGCGAAGGTACTTAATCCGGCCCGAGCTTGAGTGAAAGCTTTTTTAAGGGCACTTTAGATGATGTTTTTTTGTACACTTTAATGTACAAAGGAATGTGCAGTTTAATGTTTGTGTAGGTAGAATTTCCATTATTGACATTTGAGTGCATTTTGCACAATATGTTATAAAATACTGTGCAATACACTGTACACAATTTATAAAGCGCCTTTTAAGTAGCGCGCGCATTTTCCCGCTCGTTTCACTCTGAGAGAGGCCACTAGGAGCACTGCACCCGTTCAAAGTAAGTCAAATTCGCCTTCACTTGTTCGTAAATAACAGAGACGACACCAGGAGCGCTCTGCCTGCAGCTGACGGTGATTTCTGACTGGTGAACATAAACTCGAAACACTGAAACGTGGACTTTGTTTTCAACAAAACATTTATAGGAAACGTGTTCAGGAAAGTGAAAGCATTACGAAAGTAAGATTACGAATTGCCATTGAAATCGCCAAACAAGGCAAGCCATTCACTGACGTAGTTACATAAATAAGTGCATTTTATTTGCAGCTGAAGAACTGTTTATTAATAAAACCCAACAATGTAAAACAGTTACTCTTTCAACAAATACAGTGGAGCTTTGAAGATATTGCTTGTAAATTATCGAATAAATTACAAGAAAAGGTCTCTAAGCTTGCTTGGTAGTCAATAGCCCTGGATGAACCTACAGACATCTATGATACTGCTCAAGCCTTGTTGTTTTTTAGAGGTATTAACACAGACCTCGAAGTTATTGAAGAACTAGCAGGTATGACTTCCTTGTATGGTACAACTGGTGAGGATATCTTTCAAGGGGTACAGTTAATTTTAGCTGAAAAGTACAACCTTCATCTTGACGCAGTATTTTATATAACAACACTGTAAATGCCAGAGTGATTGTAGTATAAATTAACATTATTGTATGACAATTATTTGAGATGTTTGTTAATTATAAGCATTGTTAGGAAATAAGTTTACACGGCCTCACTGAAACTGACAATAGGAGCGGGCAACAATGAGCGAGGGGGTGAGTTGTTTATCAATTAGAAGAGACAAACAAATGACGTCAGAGTAGCGCGCGCTTTTCTGTAGAAATGGAGGGAATATTTTCCCTAGAGCATATGTGTTCGTAATTTTGATTGGATAAAAAATTAGACGCTAATGTTGGCGCGTTTTATTAACCAATAGCAGCTCTGTTATAATGTTTAGGCATAGCGGGATGAGGGAGTATAAATTCCGTGCCAGAGACGGGTAACGCGCAGTTTGACAGAATAATTCACGAGGTAAACGTCGCTCAGTCCAACAGAATCATAAAAAGGTTATACGTCGCACAGTTTAAGAGAATCGTTCACGCGTTATACGTCGCGCAATTCTACAAAATCTCTCGCGTTGTAAAGTTAGTTATAAATGTGAAATACGCGAATTAATAACGTGCAGTAAATAAGTGATTATAGTGATATTAGAAAATATAACAGTTTCAGTCTGGCGTGTATCATGAGTCAATATGTGAAATTAATTAAAAGTGACGGCAATAAAAGTGTAAAAACAAATCCTTTTATAAGTGTTATCTTTTAGTAACAGCTCCTTTCCGTTTACACACTCTGTTTAAGAGATTTGCTCGACTGAATAATAATAATAGCTAGCCGGAGCACAATGAAACCAAAATTCAAACTATTAATACAATAACAGGCACCCAGCAATAGATAACACGGAAGATACCGCGACAATTTGGCTCCCATACGTTGTGCAGATAAACATGAAGCATCTTCCAACTAACAAATATATACCACTTCAATCTTTCTTGGCTGAAATGTGTTATAACAGATGGGGAGAAATATGTGTCGCAAATATGCAGGTTTCGTTGGAAGACTAAGCTCAGAATGTGAAGTCAGTGGTGTTAAGAAACACTTGACACTGCACTGCCTTTTACTCAGGAAGCACTTTGGGCGAAGTCAATGGATATGACCTGTGTGATGAAGTCTGTGATTTCTGTTAATTTAATTCGATGTCATGTACTCAAATACCGTCAATTCAAGTCTTTCTTACAAGAGGTAGTATCTTCGTCAAGTGAACTCCCAAATCACAGGACAGTAAGGTGGTTAACCTGTGGTAAAATTTTGCCAAGCTTCCTACTTTTTAGAACAGAGTTTAAAATATTTCTGAATGAGAAAAAAATCCTTTGGAAGTACTGTCGGACAAAGAGTGCCTATGGAAACTAGTTTTCTTGGCTGATGGTGTTCTCCATTTGGATGAACTGAATAATAAACTTCAAGGGGAGGACAATATTACCAGTGACCTTTACACACATGTTAAAACCTTCAGACAAGCTGATACATTTTGAACACGTCAGACAGAAAATTTTCTCATACTTCGCCAATTGCCAGTCGTTGAAGGGTGAACATGGTTCAAGTTTTCCACTCTTGTTTGCTATGCAATTTCTTGGTGAAGTGAAGAAAGAGTTTTCTTTCAGGTTCTCAGATTTAGCTGCTCATTCCAAGGAGATCAAAGTTTTCCAGAACCCCTTTTCTTGTGAAGTGGAAGAAGTTCAGGCAGCACTGCAAATGTAAATCATTGATCTGCAAGCTGATGACATCATGCTGGACAAGTTTAAAGAAGGAAACCTTGTTCAATTTTACGAGTTTCTTCCAGAAGAAAACTACCCCAAAATCAAAGACTTTGTACAAAGTTTGTTATCTCTTATTGGCACTACCTACAGGTGTGAAAAAAACATTTTCTTTGCTGAAATGTACAAAATCCAAATACTGAAGTAGCCTGAGTGTCGAACATTTAGAGATATTTTACTCATGCAACAGACTAAGTTAGAGCCACAGTTTGAGAAAGTTTTGGAATCAAAAGACAAATTTCATTCCTCTCACTAAGTGTACTACAGAGTAATATAGTATACCTGAGGTTTTCTATGAATACGTGTTTGTGCTAAACAACAATTAATTTAGTTATAACTTTCTTCCTTAATTTCTGAGAAAATGTGTTGTCTGGCCCCCACTGAGATTCAAAACTTGATATGTGCCCCTCGTCGTCTAATAATTTGGAGACTCCTGCCTTAGGCAATAAGCTCCAAGGGAAAATACCGCCGATAAGAACAATGCAGTTGAAGGCGGGGTATAAATGCAACTGAAAAAATCTGATGTGCTACACTCACATGACTTTCTCTACTCTTGTACAAACTATTTTTACAAACGCTTATTCTCCCTCTACTTCATGTTAATCGAGATAAACATTTGCAGAGTCTATCTTATTGCTAATTTTCTTGTAGATGTAAGGGGATAATATATTTACAAGGGCAATTTGGAAATACAGTAGCCTTTAAGCACATACATATCTCTTAATAACTGGTTGCTAGGTGCAGCACCATTCCCTTTCCCACAGATTAATACCCTTTGCATATCCAAAACAAAAAATGAATAACGAATTCCCATTTGAGAAAATAAGTATTGAAAAATTTAAGGGAATAACAAGCAATATCTCGAATATGGTTCACTCAACAAAAAAAAATGTATATGACATAAGTTGTGTATTTTAACGCGATCTACATTTTTTGTAGTAAAATTTTGTCAATCTCTTATGGTTTACCAGTTATGGAAAAGTCGTTCACAATAAAGAATACTTTTGGAGACAATCCCAGAAAATTCAAGATATAAATTTTATTTGTGATACAAATATCTTAAACATATGATATTTTAATCAGAATCGTTAGAGCCATTTTTGAGAAAATTAAAATCTTCAAAAAATATTCCATGTAATGGGTAATCTGGGGTGGGGGGATTTTCTCGAAAACCTTCGTGTCGCATCGTTGGAAGATACGGAACCTAAATACCAAGTTTGGTGTTTATCCGACTGTTCGTTTCTGAGTTATGCTGCTCACAGACACACACACACATGGACATGTTTCCAAAAATGCGCTTTTTTGGATTCAGGGGGTCTCAAAACATGGATTTCCGGTGAAACCTCGGTATCGAATTTTTGGGTGGAATTCAATACTTTACCTACTTACTATACGTAGTAGAGAAAGTAAAAAGGATAAATAACCAAAATTAGGTATTAATATTGGATTAGAGATCAGTCCAGACGCAATGTTTAAATTATACCTTGTTTATTTATCTATTTATTTTTACCGCTACTCTGCTAAAGACTGACAAGTGCCTCCAGAAAGTATTAATCTCTATTTAAAAAAACTCCAGTGGACAAATTAACACAGAGAAAATTATAACATATTTGCCTATACTAAGTAGAGGTGGTGTTGCATTCTACCCAAAAATTCGATACCGAAATTTCACCGGAAATGCACCAATTCACCCTCTCCCAAAAGCATTTTACTTTCTCCTCTACGTACTTACAGTAAGTAGAGAAAGTATTGTATTCCATACAAACATTTGAGATTTCAACCGGAGATATATGTTCTGAATCCCCTTTAAAACAAAAAGGTATTTTTAGAGGAAGGCGCGCGCGTGTGATGTGGATATAACTCAGAAGGCGTTTAAATTCGAAACTTGGAATATAAGTTCAAGACCTTCCAAGGATGAGACAGGAAGATTTTGAAGAAAATTGCTCAAAAATGATTTTAACGATTTTGATTAAAATACCACAGGCTATTGGCTATTGGCTATTGCCATTAAAGTAAAATGTATATCTTGAATTTTACAGGGAAGTAGCCTGTGAAGTCCTTTTCACTTTGGGATGAATTATGTATAATTGACAAACAGTAAGAGATAGACAAAATCCTACGACACAAAAATGTTGATCGCGTTAAAGCATACGGTTTATGCCAGATACAATTTTTTGTTGTGTTAATCTTTATAGAGATATTCTTTATTATTAGTTTGAATTTTCAAATGCTTATGTATTTTTCAACTGCAAATTGCTATTCGTTTTTTAACTTTCTCTTACTACGTATTGTAAGTAGATGAAGTATTGCATTCCACCAAGAAAATCGATACCAAGATTTCACCGGAAATAAACGTTTTGAGGCCCTGAATCTAAACAACAGAGCACTTTTAGAAAACGTATGCGTGTCTGTGAACAGCATAACTCAAAAACGAAAGGTCGGATAAATACCAAAGTTGGTACCAATTTAGATTCAGTATCTTTCAGAAATGCGACACGAAGATTTTCAAGAAAATCCCCCACTTCAGTCATTTTCGAAGATTTAAATTTTCTAAAAAATGACCCTAACGATTTTGATTAAAATATCATGTATTTTTGATATTTTCATGGAAAATAAAATGTATATCTTGAATTTCCTGGGAATGTTCCCAAAAGTCATCTTCTTTCTGAATGGCTTTTGCATAACTGGTAAATCGTAAGAGAGAGAGAGAGAAAATTTTTCTAAACTAAAATTGCAGAACTCGTTAAAACACATGATTTATGTAATCTACGTTTTTTATGTTCAGTGAATCATTTTCGAGATATTGCTTGTTATTTGTTTGAATTTTTCAATACTTATACTTTTTCTCAAATGGGCATTCGTTATTCATTTTTTATGTCCTGGACATGCAAAGAGAATGGAATGCTCCACATAGCAACCAGCTCTTAAAACATTTGACTACCGCTTAAAGCCTACCAATTCCGCTTGCACCTACAAGAAAATTAGCAATAAGATTAAAATGAAGTAGACGGAGAATAAGTCTTTGTAAAATAGTTTTTATAAGAGTAGAGAAAGCCTTGTGAGTGTAACACATCAGATTCTTTGACTTATCATTTTAAGCGACGAGTTTTGGGAATTAAAAAGATGACTGATAAATACTTAACTGTTTTAATGAATGTTAGTAGGTATGGTTCCCCATTAAGGAAACGATACCAGCATAATACTGTATACGGACTGAATTTACACGGTAGATATATGCTCTGAAATCAGCCCCCTAGCGCCTCGACATATACACAGCATTCTTCCCACTTCCGCCTGAGGGCAATTAACCCCTACACGTTCTTAGTAGGGGTTGCATTACCCCTCACCCGTACAGACATTTCGTCACGCTGCGGCGGGCCACAAAGGGACGCGGTCCACACTTTGCCTGCCCACCTGACTGCTCACCATTAAGGGATGTCTCAAAGGAAACCGCCTAAGGCCACCGACACACATCTTACCAAGGCAAATTCCGGTTATCATTAGTTCTGTTGGATTTTAGACTAACTGCTTTCATGTGTGTAAGGGTTAACTTAGCTTGTAGTGCATGCATTTTGTATAGGATTGATTTCTATATATATCAATCAGGATGAACAGAGTGTTAAGCCCCTTGCACACGATCAAACTTTCTTTTCAATTCAAGAGTTTACAAGAAAAGTTGTCAAATATGTTTCAATATGTGAAAAGATTGGACAAGACTTGAAAAACCTGGCAAGATTTGATAATGCCATAAATGTGTGTTTACAAGTTCTCTTTGTCAAACTGAAATCCTTCAGAACACATTAATAATTTGTCATGCGCAAAGCAATTTACTATTTGCGTCACGGTATAACAATTTGCAATGAAATATTGTTCCTTGCTAATATTATGTAGCACTTTCACATGTTATATCCAATGAAATCACTTTCTGATTATAGAATACAATGGAAATAACACCAACTGATATGTTAACCACACTTTATAACATTGCATTAATGTATACTTAGTTCGGGAATCTTCCTGGCAATTATTTCTGCAAACGTCATCTGTTTCATCTTGTGGTAATCCACGGAGCCCTTGACATACGGACGTGGCCAGCTTATGTATAACCTAATCATGCGACATACCTTGGCCCGGTAACCATTTTGGTTTACTTTTCGCTTTCTGCCATGTTGCACATTTCGCGACGCACTGTAAATACGAGGGATGATCAACAAAGACTGTAACTGATTTTTTCCTGTAGCTTCCGTGATAGTTTCGTATCTGTATAATAAATATTTGAAAAGAGCGGATTTTTATGTATAATGTTGGTAGGTGGCAGCACTCTCGTATTGGTAGGTTGGTAGTAATGCTCTATTTTGTAGACCCTACGTGCATTTCGCATACCAGACAATGGAGGTGATGCATTTTTTAAATCGATTATCACCGATGATGAGTCAAGGCTGCATCACTATGAATCTGAAGGAAAACAAGCCAGCACAGTGTGGAAATCGCCAGGTTCTCCAACACCAAAAGGCAAAAGTTGTTCCATCTGCAGGGAAAGTGATGGTGATCGCATTTTTTTTTACTGTAATGGAATGATTTACCAGTATGCAGTTCCCCCTCACACTGCTGCTACAGCAGCATACTACACGTGAATATTGGCTACACTCAGGAAGCACATTGCAAAGAAACGACCAGAGCTTTCTCGGACTGGGTGGCGACTTCATCATGACAATACACGGCCTCACGTCGCATATCAAGTCATGCAGTTTCTGGCTCAATTCAACATTACCTGTGTATCACATCCACCTTATAGCCCCGATCTTGCACCCTGCGACTTTTTTTATTCCCATCACTAAAGGCAAAGCTTAGGGGTATTCGATTTGAGAACTCTGAAGCAGTGCTCAAGAAAAGTGAGGCGATTCTCAAGGTCTGACAAAGAATGGTCTGCAGCACGCGTTCAAGGACTGTTAGAGACGCTATAAAAAGTGCATTGAAGTAGGAGGGGACTACTTTGAAAAATATCATGTAAACATTGAATTGGAGTAATAAACATCTGTGAAAAAACATCAGTCTCAGTCTTTGTTGATCAGCCCTCGTACTTGCATTTCATTGGCCAAAGCCATAAAATCATTGTCAAATCTTTGACCGTTTAGAGCATGTCCTTATTTGCTTTCAAGACTTTCAAAGACTTTAAACGTATTGGAAGCAATTTGACAAGAAAAGTTGTAAAGTTGTGACAACTCTTGGAAAGTCTTGTAAAGTGTTGAATTTGACAAAAATTTGATCGTGTACAATGAGCTCAAGTGTCTAAGTCAAACCCAGTGAAGCTACTGTGAAAACATACCTTGCTCTACGTCCAACTCTTTTTACCTCAGGCCCTATTTAAGATTTTTCTACTACGTATAGTAAGTAGGGGAAGTATTGTATTCCACCCAAAAAATTCGATACCGAGATTTCACTGAAAATACATGTCTTGAGGCCCGCTGAAGCCAAATAAAGCATTTTTGGAAACATCCCTTTGTGTCTGTGAACACAATAACTCGAAAACGAGAAGTCGGATAAATGTCAAACTTGGTATTTAGGACTAATATCTTCCAAAGATGCGACACACAAAATCCCCCATCCCAAACTACCCTTTACAGGGAAGATTTTTCGATATTTTTGATTTTCTAAAAATGGCTGTGACGAATTTTATTAAAATAATATATGAAAGATAATTACATTAGAAATAACATGTATATATTTAATTTTCGGGGAATAACCTATGAAATCCTCTTCATTCGGAAGAAATTTTGTATAATCTTGTATAACTGGTAAACGTTAAGGGATAGACGAAAACTACTACACAAGCAGTTTAGTACTCTTTAAAACAAACAATTGATTTAAAATATTTTTGTGGCATAAACCGTTACTGAGATATCCGTTATTAATGGTTCGAATTTGTTTTTAGTTCCATTTATACCCCGTCTTTTACTACTTAGTTTTATCGGTGGCCTTTTCTTTGGAACTTACTGCCTATTGGCAATGGTGTTAACTCGTATAACTCTTGTGGTTGCGTTTCTTGGAATTTGGCTTTTACTTCTTAGATCGTACACACATTTACACTCCTACTTCCAGACTCTGGGGAGCATAAGGAATAATCTTGGCTGGATAAAAATTCCCACCACCCAGCCGGATTCGAACCTGGGACCCCTAGCAGAACAAAATTAAATGAAACTGAGTTTTATTTATGGACGCTCTTTAACTGCTGTGGTCCTTAGCGTCCCATCCCGTATTGGGCTTGTAAGACCGGTAATTTTGCTCAGAGATCTCTTTATCAAACTTGAGATTCTTTAACGTGCCGTAAATCTACGACCACCAGCTTTACTTCCTTTCCGAAGGAAGCCCTGCTAAGAATTTTCACGCCCGTAAAAATCCATCGCCCTCCGCCGGATTTGAATCCGCGACCTCGGGAACTAGAGGCTAGCATGGTAACCACTAGACGACTCCTAGCACAATAGCTAGGTGCACTATCGACTGAGCTACGGGGCCCAGTTCATTTCTTGTCATTCTCTTAAGGTACTTTCAATATTCAGTTGTTTCTCGCGATTGCTTGGAAATAGTATGGAATTTTAAGGCCAGCATATAGCGCCCTGTTCTTCAACATTTGACTATCACTGTTTCCTTTGTATCCATAACAAAATGTGTAATGTAGGTATTTCTGCAAAGGTCTATTTGGATTAAAATGCACTGGATAGAAAAATATGCTTGAATAAGAATAATTTGTATACGCAATAATAAACGATAGAATGTAGAGAAAGTCATGTGAATGTATCACATCAGAATTTTTTTAAAGATGCATATGAATGTCTTCTCAATTCAGTAATATACTTTTATGCAATAAGATTGTTTATTAAGGAAGGTCGAATTATTTTACCTAATTATACTGTATTTTGATTAAAATTTATCTGAAATTATTATGGTTTTAAATAACCAACAGTGTTTTAACACCAAAGTACATTTACAACATTACTTAGAAGTTGTCTTGACCATCCTAAATGTGTCATTTACACTATAAAATGTGTTTCACAATAAAAGCTGTTCAAAGCAAAAGGTGTGAACGCAACCAATCATTTTACTGATTGAAAATCTGATGCGTTACATTCACATAACTTTCTCTTCGTTTATGAGCGTGTATGCAAACTATTCTTACGAAAGCTTATTTTTCTATCTACTTCATTATACTCGATGTAAACCTTTGTAGAAATAGCTACATTACACATTTCATTATAGATACAAAAAGAATAGTGTTAGTCAAATGTTTAAGAATTGCATGTTATAAAATTCCATACTTTTTCTATGCAATCGCGAGAAACATCTGAAAATCACAGGACTTGAAAATAATGGCAAAGTTGAGTAATTCTAACCATTAATAACGGATATCTCGGAAAATGGCTTATGCCATAAAAAAAGCGATTTAATCTAAATTGTGTGTTTTAGAGAGCTCTATATTTTTTATGTAGTACGTTTTTGTCTATCAATTAACCTTTACAAGTTATACAAGATTATACAAAGTTTCTTCTGAAGAAAGAGGACTACACAGGGCTATACCCAGACTGCTAAAGATACACAGTTTATTTTTCGCAAATAACTTTAATGCATGGTATTTTGGTCAAAATTCTTAAAGCCATTTTTTAGAAAATTAAAAGTTTCGAAACAAGTTCTATGTAGAGAGTAGTTAGGGGTGGGGGGAAATTCTTGGAAATTTTCTTGTCGTATCTTTGGAAGGTATTAAACTTAAATACGAAGTTTTATATTTGTCCAACTTTTCGTTTTTGAGTTATGTTCTTCACAGACACACACACACACACACACACACACTAAACTTTTTCTAAAAGATCTTTGTGTTTAATTCAGGGACCTCAAAACATGTATTTCTGGTGAAATCTGGGTATTCAATTTTTTCGGTGGAATGCAATACCTTCTCTGCCTACTAGGTACGTGTAGAGAAAGCAAAGAGCCTAAATAACAGGAAGCCTAGAATTTTAATTTATTTTCATACATAATTTGTGTTTTATTTGTAAATTATATAATAAGTTTGTAAGACAAATAAATCAAAACTGAAATTTGGTTCCGACATTTTGAAAACTGATAAACAAGAAGCTTTTTCCAATAGCCAATTAAAAAAATAGAACAAATATTTTTCTCAGGAACTAATCAAGGAATTGATCTTAAAATTTGGAAGTTTGTTATAGAGAAATCTGTGGTAAATATAAAAAAATCTGATGTGTTACACTCACATAACTTTCTCTACTCTTGTACAAACTAATTCTACAAACGCTTATTCTCCATATGCTTCATGTTAATCGAGATGTTAATCTTATTGCTAATTTTCTTGTAGATGCACGGTGAATATGCTGGTCTTTAAGCGATAGTCAAATCTTTTAAGAGCTGGTTGCTATGTGGAGCATTCCATTCTCTTTGTATGTCCAGGACATAAAAAACGAATAACGAATTCCCATTTGAGAAAAAGTGTAAGTATTGGAAAATTTAAGGGAATAACAAGCAATATCTCGAAAATGATTCACTCAACAAAAAAAATGTATATGACATAAATTGTGTATTTTAACGCGATCTACTGTTTTTTGTGTAGTAAAACTTTGTCTATCTCTTATGGTTTAACAGTTATGCAAAAGTCGTTCACAATGCAGAATAGTTTTGCAGACATTCCCAGAAAATTCAAGATGTACAATTCATTTGTCATAAAATATCTTAAACATATATTTTAATCAAAATCGTTAGAGCCGTTTTTGGGAAAATTAAAATGTAAAGGGTAGTCTGGGGTGGGGAGATTTTCTTGAAAACCTTCGTGTCGCATCGCTGGAAGATACTGAACCTAAATACCAAGTTTGGTGTTTATCCGACTGTTCGTTTCTGAGTTATGCTGTTCACAGACACACAGACAGACACACGGACATGTTTTCAAAAATGCTTTTTTTTATTCAAGGGTTCTCAAAACATGTATTTTCGGTGAAATTTCGGTATGGAATTTTAGGTGGAATACAATACTTCCCCTACTTACTATACGTAGGAGAGAACGTTAAATTTTCTGGGAATAGTCTGCGAGGTCCTCTTCATTCAGAAAGACTGTGGAATAATTTTGTATAATTGGTAAACCATTACAAATAGTCATGCACACTTTATTAAAAACAACATCTTGTGGCTTCAGCCATTTCTTATTAGTTTAAATTTATAAATACCTTATCATTTTTATGCGATCATCATTCATTGTTTCTCGCAATGTTATAGAAGGAATATGGAATTTCAAGGCTAACATATATCGACCCGTTTTTAAATATTAGACCATCGTGTATCCTCTTTAATCCTAGACTTAAATGCGTAGTGAAAACATTTCTACAAACGATTAACTCGATTAACCAAAGTAAACAGGAAAATAAAACTTTTGTAACAATAGTTTGCAGAGGAGTTATAAACAATTTTAATGTTACATTAACATGACTTTCTCTACCCTATATAGTTTATTAATGGGTGTACAAACTATACTTACGAAACTACATTTTTTATCTGCTTCATTTTAATCTAGACAAACCTTTGAAAAAATAGCTACACTACACATTTCCTTATAGATAGAAAGGGAACAGCGATAGTCAAATGTTTAAGAACTGGACGCTGTGCTGGCCTTAAAATTCCTTACTGTTTCCATGCAATTGCGAGAAACAAGTGAATGTCGGAAGGACTTGAAGGAAGACAAAGTATGGAACAATTAGAACCATTAATAACAGATATCTCGTAAATGTCTTATGGCGTAAAACATGTATTTTAAATAAATTGTGTGTTTTTGTGTAGTACGTTTTGTACTATCGCTTAGCATTTACCAGTTATACAAGGTTATGCAAAATTCCTTCCGAATGAAGAGGATTCACAAGTTATTCCCAGAAAATTCAAGATGTACATTTTATTTGTCATGTAAATGTCTTTAATATATGATATTTTAAACAAAATCGTTTGAGCCACTTTTGAGAAATTCGAAAATTTTGAAAGATGCTCCATGTTAAGGATAGTTTGGATAGTTTTCGTGTTTGAATTATGCTGTTCACACACGGACCTTTTTCCAAAAATGCTTTTTTTGTTTTCAGGAAGTCTCAAAATGTGTATTTCCGGTAAAATCTCTGCGTAGAATTTTTGAACGGAGTGCAATACTTTGTCTACTTACTATAAGTAAGCAGTAGAAAAAGTAAAACATTAAGCATGGTGGGTAGAGAAGGTCATGTGAACGTGACATAAAATTTTTAGTGAAACTTTTTATGAAGTGATTTAATGATCCTGTTGCGTTTAAGTTTTAAAAATACTATAATTAATAAATATTTGTTGGAGTATGTGAGAGGAAAATACTTTGGAAGGCAAGGAGCCAGTAAAATAGCACACGCAGACTAGCATGCCCAAATATTATACCGTGCGAGGCGCGTGCACTACCTTAGACACGCGGCCACACACACACACACACACACACACACACACACACACATGGTGCAGTGCAGGAAGAATGACATAATCAGAACGAAAGAAACCTAAACAGAATCTCTCTATGTTTACATTTTCTTGAATTCGGTTTACACACGCGTTCCACACCGAGATTTTTTCTTTTTTAATTGTATTTTTACTGGGATTGCTGGGAGCAGCAGCCACAATGTCCAAGAAATTAAACATTTCAGGAGATTGTTGTAGAAGCTCCTTCCTGGCGGCGCTTTTTTACTGTTTACAACCAGGCGTCTTTAGAGAGACGAGTTCACACCCGCTCGTTTATATTGCACATGTGCGTGTGTGTGAAAGAGAGAGGAGGAGGAGACTTGAAAGAGAACCTGTACATCCGTGAGAACTGATATTATAGTCTTCTTTTTAGGTTATAGCATTGTTTCTTATTACATGCGCTTAAATATGTTTAAATATAAAATTGAAATAACATAAAAAAATCTGATGTTACACTCACATGACTTTCTCTACTCTTGTACAAACTAGTTTTACAAACGCTTATTCTCCGTATGCTTATGTTTTAACGAGATGTTAATCTTATTGCTAATTTTCTTGTAGATGCAAGGGGAATTGGCAGGCTTTAAGCGATAGTCAAATATTTTAAGCGCTAGTTGCTATGTGGCGCATTCCATTCTCTTTGTACGTCCAGGGCATAAAAAAAACTGAATAACGAATTTGAGAAAAAGTGTAAGTATTGAAAAATTTAAGGGAAAAACAAAAAATATTTCAAAAATGGTTCACTCAACAAAAAAAAAATGTATATGATATAAATTGTGTATTTTAACTCGATCTACATTTTTTGTGTAGTAAAATTTTGTGTATCTCTGATGGTTTACCAGTTATGCAAAAGTCGTTCACAATGAATAATACTTTTGGAGACATTCCCAGAAAATTCGAGATATACATTTCATTTGTCATGAAAATATCTTGAACATATGATATTTTAATCAAAATCGTTAGAGCCATTTTTGAGAAAATTAAAATTTTCGAAAAATGTTCCATGTAAAGTGTAATCTAGGGTGGGGGGATTATCTTGAAAACCTTGGTGTCGCATCTCTGGAAGATACTGAAGCTAAATACCAAGTTTGGTGTTTATCCGACTGTTCGTTTCTGAGTTATGCTGTTCACAGACACACACACACACACACACACACGGACATGTTTCCAAAAATGCTTTTTTTTGGATTCAGGGGGTCTCAAAACATATATTTCCGGTGAAATCTCGGTATCGAATTTTTGGGTGGAATACAATACTTCCTCTACTTACTATAGAAAAGTAATAAATTGTTCGCCTTAACGAGATCTTCATTTTTTGTGTAATAAGATTTTGTCCACCTCTTACGATTTACCAGTTAAGCAAAAGTAAATTCAGATTGAAGAAGACTTCAGAGGATATTCCCAGAAAATTCTCAGTATAAACATTTCAATATCCTAATGCATCCTAATAATACCCTAAACATATCTATGGTATTTTAATCAAAATCTTTAGTGCCATTTTTTAGAAAATAAAAATTTGAAAAAAATGTTCTATATAAAGTGTAGTTTGGGATGGAGTTATTTGAAAGATGCTGTCAGGTTTGGTATTTAACCGAGTTTTCTTTTTGAACTACGCTTTTTACAGGCACTCGGACACACGTCGGAATTTTTTCTAAAAATGCCTTATGTTGATCCAGGGACCTCAAAACGTGTATTTCCAGTGAAGTCTGGGCGGAATACAATACTATATCAACTCACTATAGGTAAGCACTAGAGAATTTAAAAAGAAACAGGCCATCAAATTGAGTGCTGTGGTTTAACAACTTAGCATAAGAAAGCAGAGTACAAGGAGAGCTTTGGGAAAGTCGCACCATGACCGATGCATATAGATCGCGCGGTTGTGAATTCAGCTTGCCACAGCTTTAAGACACATGGGCAGAACAGTTTTATTTTCTTTCTTTCCTAATAACATTATTTCCCGGAAACTTCTTTCAAGTCAGAGCTGCAGCAAGTTAAACAATAGAGTAAATACCTTGGGCTTCATGTGAGCTAATTCTGCGAGGGACAGGGTTCGACCCTGCTATTTCTAGAGAAAAGTAAACCACAAGTGTGTTGACGTTACTGTTGTGGATATTGAGTTGACAGCTCGTTTGTCAGAAAATAAATTATTGACCTTTTCTAAAACATACCCTTTAAAGTTTCGGTTTTCATTTTCTTACTGTTATTCAGTTCTGTAGCATAGTTAAAGTAAATTATTTAGGGATAAAGAATTTTATTCTAAATTAAAATGCAGTGTACTGCAACTCAATAAGTATGGCCAGTGTGATTGTATTAATGTATATCACCCTGATGTAAAATAATAATCAATTTGGTCCATTTAACGAGAAGCACTGTCTTGACTTTTGAATAAAACAAATCATTTTCATCGCCGTAGTTATGTTATGAAACTTAAAAGGACAGCTAAACTACATTTAAACAAAGACAAAATATAATTTAGTGCAAGTTAGTTACATTTAAACGAGGCGAAAACCAAAACCAATTTGTCCCTCTTAAATTTCTCTAAATGAAATTGTTTTAATATATTGGTATTACTATATCTTCTAAACTTACTTGGACAATGCCGCAACGTAGGTTAATCGCTCCAGAGCCCTAGAAAAAAAGAATAAAAATATTATCAGACAAGCAAAGAGAAAACATAACCAAACGTATCACCTATGTAACTTAGGCCATAACTACAAGAAATTTACTTTTTATTTCTCTACAACGTGCTTAATATGTAGAGAAGGTATTGCATTCCACCCAAAAATTCAATACAGATATTTCAGCGGAAGTGTATGTTTTGAGACACCATGAACACACACACACACACACACACACACACACACACGGACATGTTTCCAAAAATGCTTTTTTTGGATTCAGGGGATCTCAAAACATATATTTCCGGTGAAATCTCGGTATCGAATTTTTGGGTGTAATGCAATACTTCCCCTACTTTGAAGTAGAATATTTTTTGGTATTTGGAAGATGCTTCATGTTTATCTGCCCCACGTATGGGAGCCAATTTGTCGCTGTAACTTCGTGTTATCTATTGCTGGGCGCCTTTTATTGTATACTAGTTTAAATTTTAGGTTCTTTGTCCTCCGGCTAGCTATTATTACTACTCAGTCGAGCATATCTCTTGAACAGGGTGTGTAAACGGAAAGGATTTGTTACTGAAAGATAACACTTATAAAAGAATTTGTTTTTACACTTTTATTACCGTCACAATTAATTAATTTCACATATTGACTCTTGATACACGCCCGACTGAAACTGTTATATTTTCTAATATCACTATAATCACTTATTTACTGCACATTATTAATTCGCGTATTTCACATTTATAACAATCTTTACGACGCGAGAGATTTTGTTAAACTGTGCGACGTGTAACCTTTATATGCTTCTATTGGACTGAACGACATATTACCCGCGAATCCTTCTGTTGGACTGAGCGACGTTTACCTCGTGAATTATTCTGTCAAACTGAGCGACGTGTAACTTGTGAATGTTTCTGATGAACTGAGCGATGTGTAATGCGTGAATGATCCTGTTGAACTGGACGACACCTGTCCCTGGCTTTAGCTTTTTATACTCCCTCACCCGATATGCCTAAAGATAATAACCGAGCTGCTATTGGTTAATAAAACGCGCCAACATTAGCGTCTATATTTATATCCAATCAAAATTACGAACACATATGCTCTAGGGAAGAAATTCTCTCCATTTCTACAGAAAAGCGCGCTACTCTGACGTCATTTGCTTGTCTCTTCTAATTAATAAACAACTCACCCCCTCGCTCATTGTTGCCCGCTCCTATTGTCAGTTTCAGTGAGGCCGTGTAAACTTATTTGCTAACAATGCTTATAATTAACAAACATCACAAATCATTGTCATACAATAATGCTTATTTACACTACACTCACTCTGGCATTTACATTATTGTGATATAAAATACTGCGTCAACTTACTATATATAGTAGGGAAAGTAAAAAAAGGTTCTTGCAACAGTCTCTGCGGTAATGTCGAACATTGGATATGTTTCCGGCCAACGGGAGAACCGATCGATAGCTATTAAGCATTCTGTATATCCTTGTATCTACAACTAAATGTGTAATAAACCATTTCTGGAAATATTTAACACAAATGAGATAAAAATCTGATGTGATACATTCACATGACGTTTTCTATCCCTCTATCTTTATTAGTGGGCATATAAACTATTTTTACTGAAGCTTATTTTTCTATCTACTACATTTTAATCCAACTAAATCTTTGCAGAAATAGTTGCATTACACATTTCATTATAGATACAAAGAGAACAGTGATAGTCAAATGTTTAGGAACTACATGCCATATGTTGGCCTTAAAATTCTATACTGTTTTCATGCAATCGCGAAAAACTGAATGTTGAAAGGACTTCAAGAGAGTGACTAAGTAGTGAACTATTGGAACCATTAATAACGGATATCTCAGAAATGACAAAAAACTTATTTGAAATAAATACACTACGCCTTCGTCTATGCTTAACGTTTATTATACAAGATTATGTAAAATTCTTTCCCAATGAAGAGAACTTCAAAGGACATTCCCAGAAAATTCAAGATAAATATTTTATTTGTAATGTAAATGTCTTTAATATGACATTTTAATCAAAAACTTTAGGGCCATTTTTTAGAAAATCAAATATTTTGAAAAATCTTACATGTAATGGATAGCTGGGGCTGGGAGGGTTTTGTTACTTTCTCTACTACGTATAGTAAGTAGGGAAAGTATTGTATTCCACCCAAAAATTCGATACCGAGATTTCACCGGAAATACATGTTTTGAGACCCCCTGAATCCAATTTTTTTCTCGGAAACATGTCTGTGTGTCTGTCTGTGAACAGCATAACTCAGAAACGAACAGTCGGATAAACACCAAACTTGGTATTTAGGTTCAGTATCTTCCAGAGATGCGACACGAAGGTTTTCAAGAAAATCCCCCCAACCTAGATTACCCTTTACATGGAACATTTTTCGAAATGTTTAATTTTCTCAAAAATGGCTCTAACGATTTTGATTAAAATATCATATGTTTAAGATATTTTCATGACAAATGAAATGTATATCTTGAATTTTCTGGGAATGTCTACAAAAGTATTCTCCATTGTGAACGACTTTTGCATAACTGGTAAACCATAAGAGATAGACAAAATCTTACTACACAAAAAATGTAGATCGCGTTAAAATACACAATTTATGTCATATACATTTTTTTTGTTGAGTGAACCATTTTCGAGATATTGCTTGTTATTTCTTTAAATTTTTCAATACTTATTTTCTAAAATGGGAATTCGTTATTCATTTTTACTTTCTCTACTACGTACAGTAAGTAGGGGAAGTATTGTATTCCACCCAAAAATTCGATGCCGAAATTTCACCGGAAATGCATGTTTTGAGATCCCCTGAATCCAAAAAAAGCATTTTTGGAAATATGTCCGTGTGTGTGTCTGTCTGTATGTCTGTCTGTGAACAGCATAACTCAGAAACGAACAGTCGGATAAACACCAAACTAAGTATTTAAGGTTCAGTATCTTCCAGAGATGCGACACGAAGGTTTTCAATAAAATCCCCCACCCCTGATACCCTTTACAGTGTACATTTTCCGAAAATTTTCTCAAAACTGGCTATAACGATTTTGATTAACATATCATATGTTTAAGATATTTTCATGACAAATGAAATGTATATTTCGAATTTTCTGGGAATGTCCCCAAAAGTATTCTTTATTGTGAACGACTTTTGCATAACTGGTAAACCATAAGAGAGAGACAAAATTTTACTACTCACAAAATGTAGATCGCGTTGAAATACACAATTTATGTCTTATAATTTTTTTTTGGTGAGTGAACAATTTTCGACATATTGCTTGTTATTCCCTTAAATTTTCCAATACTTATACTTTTTCTCAAATTCGTTATTCAATTTTTTTGTCCTGGTAATGCAAAGAGAACGGAATACTGCACATAGCAACCAGCTCTTAAAATATTTGACTATCCCTTAAAGCCTACCAATTCCCCTTGCATCTACAAAAAATTAGCAATAAGATTGACATCTCGATACCTCGATTAACATGAAGTAGATGGAGAATAAGCGTTTGTAAAAATAGTTTGTACAAGAGTAGAGAAAGTCATGTGAGTGTAACACATAAGATTTTTTTAAATCTTCTTGTCGATCCTTGGAAGATTCTGAACTTAAATGCAAAGTTTTGTATTTATCCGACTTTTCGTTTATGATTTATGCTGTACAAACACACACACACATGGGCATGTTTCCAAAAATATTTTATTTGGATTTAAGGGGCCTCAAAACAAGTATTTCGGTGAAATATCGATTTCGAATTTTTGGGTGTAATGCAATATGTTCTTTACCTACTGTATACGTTGTAGAGTAAGAACGTTTTGTGGAAGAGCTAAAGAAATAAGCGCTAGTGGGTAGAGAAAGTCATGTGACTGTAACAGAGATTTTTCTTCTTATAATTTTGTTAATACATCGTCAGCATGTTTTCTTTTTTATCCAATGCCAATCATCGTCTCCAAGGCCTTCACTGGGTTTTCCCTAGCTTGTGAGAATTGTTCTAAAGACTTAAGGTGCTACCTCGGTCCGAAGACATTGAGAATGCAAAATCATTCCTGTATAAGATTACGTGTGCAGCTCGTCATTTGCCTATTTTATTCATTTGTTTAGAAACGTAAGCTTTCTATAAATAAAGATTTTAATGCTTGCTGGAGTAAAATATATTAATTTAATGGTGCCTATAATTGCCTATTTTCACTGTGTGTGTCTTGTTTTTGGGTTGCAATTTATGGGCCTATAATAGATTTTTTTTGTAATGAAACCCAAAATATACACACAGGAAACAAAATTATACAAGAAATATAGATGCCATATAACCACGTAATGGAACAAGCAAAACAAGTGTTATTGTTTTGGATTCCATCACAGCAACAAATAAGAAGCTGCTAAAGCGACCATCCAAAAACCAACATTTAATACAGAGATAATAACAAGCCATTCAGACCTACATACATCCGAACCAAAATCATTACTTCATGGAAAAAAATCTGATGTGTACACTCACATGACTTTCTCTACTCTTGTACAAACTATTTTTACAAACGCTTATTCTCCATCTACTTCATGTTAATCGAGATAAACATTTGCAGACTCTATCTTAATGCTAATTTTCTTGTAGATGTAAGGGGAAAATATATTTACAAGGGCAATATAGAAATACAGTAGCCTTTAAGCACATACATATCTCTTAATAGCCGGTTGCTAGGTGCAGCACCATTCCCTTTCCCACAGATTAATACTCTTTGCATATCCAAGACAAAAAATGAATACCGAATTCCCATTTGAGAAAATAAGTATTGAAAAATTTAAGGGAATAACAAGTAATATCTCGAAAATGGTTCACTCAACAAAAAAATGTATATGACATAAATTGTGTATTTTAACGCGATCTACATCTTTTTTTGTGTAGTAACATTTTGTCCATCCCTTATGGTTTACCAGTTATGCAAAAGTCGTTCACAATGGAGAATACTTTTGGAGACATTCCCAGAAAATTCATGATATACATTTTATTTGTCATGCAAATTTCTTAAACATATGATATTTTAATCAGAATCGTCAGAGCCATTTTTGAGAAAATTAAACTTTTCGAAAAATGTTCCATGTAAAGGATAATCTGGAGTGGGGGGATTTTCTTGAAAACCTTCGTGTCGCATCTCTGGAAGATACTGAACCTAAATACCAAGTTTGGTGTTTATCCGACTGTTCGTTTCTGAGTAATGCTGTTCACAGACAAACACACACACACACAGACAGACAGACACACACGGACATGTTTCCAAAAATGCTTTTTCTGGATTCAGGGGATCTCAAAACATGTATTTCCGGTGAAGTCCCGGTATCGAATTTTTGGGTGGAATACAAATACTTCCCCTACTTACTGTACGTAGTAGAGAAAGTAAAAATATGGTCTCAAAATCAGGGGAAACAACCTACTTACTGTTATAGGATCTTTAAACAACAAATGTATTTTTACAAAGTTAAACAAGAAACATCAATTTATCATTATCACTTAAGAATTGGACGTACAAAGATGACACACTCCTATCTGATCACCAAAGAAGTTTCTGATGTACTCGATATAACAGGAAAATATATAACATCCCAAATGATATTACCTCTCTTAATGATTCCAAAATGTATAACAAGATTCTAATGTTCTTACAAAACATACAACTGTATGACATTTAAAACAATTGTAATGTAATTATAACTGTTCTTTAATTATATTGTTCACATAAGAAAAGCTTTATCTGTTTATTATCAGATGATATTATGTATGTACACTATGTGATCAAAAGTATCCGGACACCCCCACAAGCATACGTTTTTCATCTTAAGTGCATTGTGCTGCCACCTACTGCCTGGTACTCATTATTCTCGACCTCAGTAGTCATTAGACATCGTGAAACGGCAGAATGGGACGCTCAGTGGAACTCATGGACTTCGAACGTGGTCAGGTGATTGGGTGTCACTTGTGTCAGAAGTCTGTACGCGAGATTTCCACACTCCCAAACATCCCTAGGTCCACTGTTTCTGATGTGATAGTGAAGTGGAAACGTGAAGAGACATGTACAGCACAAAAGCGTACAGGCCGACCTCGTTTGTTGAATGACAGAGACCGCCGACATTTGAAGAGGGTCGTAAAGAGAATAGGCAGACATCTATCCAGACCATCACACAGGAATTCCAAACTGCATCAGTATCCACTGCAATTACTATGACAGTTAGGCGTGAGGTGAGAACCTTGGATTCCATGGTCGAGCGGCTGCTCATAAGCCACACATCACGCAGGAAAATTCCAAACGACGCCTCGCTTGGTGTAAGGAGCGTCAACATTACACGATTGAAATGTGGCAAAACGTTGTGTGGAGTGACGAATCACGGTACACAATGTGGCGATCCGATAGCAGGGTGTGGGTATGGCGAATGCCCGGTGAATGTCACCTGCCAGCGTGAGTAGTGGCAACAGTGAAACTCGGAGGTAGTAGTGTTATGGTGTGGTCGTGTTTTTCCTGGAGGGGGTTTCACCCCTTGTTGTTTTGCGTGGCACGATCACAGCGCAGACCTACATTGATATTTTAAGCACCTTCTTGCTTCCCACTGTTGAACAGCAATTCGGGGAGGGCGATTGCATCTTTCAACACGATCGAGCACCTGTTCATATTGCACAGGCCGTGGCGGAGTGGTTATACGACAATAACATCCCAGTAATGGACTGGCCTGCACAGTGTTCTGACTTGAATCCTATAAAAACCTTTGGGATGTTTTGGAACGCCGACTTCGTGCCAGGCCTCACCGATAACTCTCCTCAGTTCCGCACTCAGTGAAGAATGGACTGCCATTCCCCAAGAAACCTTCCAACACCTGATTGAAGGTGTGCCTGCGAGAGTGAACGCTGTCATCAAGGCTAAGGGTAGGCCAACATCATGTTGACTTCCAGCATTACCGATGGAGGCCGCCACGAACTTGTACGACATTTTCAGCCAGGTGTCCGGATACTTTTGATCACGTAGTGTATATTCCTAGAAATCTATTTATGCTGAACCACCACTATATTAAGGTAAGAGTCGCGAATAGGCCTTTGTGAGTTTGAGACAGAACGTTCTGCGTAGATAAATATAAAGTTATAACCACATGGAAAATAAATATTAATAACAGTAGGAATTGTATTATTAAATAAGATTGGGAAATGACTATTACTGTAAAGGTGAATATGGGTTGAAAAGACAGTGCCAACAGCAGGCCGGAAACGGGGTTGGTTTTTCCCTCAATTGTATCCGAGTGAGAGCAGAATACGCTTTGTTAGTGTACCCTTAAGCCGCCTGAAAATCAGATGTGTAGAAAAGGGTCAGTGCTGTCATAGCCAAGGCATCCAATAAGAAAGAGGGTAGAAATCAGGTAATAGTGAAATCGGGAGATAGGACATTTGAAATAAAGAAACAGGAGAGTTTAGTAAACACTTATTCGTGGAATTTCCTTGGAAGTCGTTCTGAAAACAAAGGTGAGTGCCGGTGAATTGGGGCGATGGTATGAAACACAGTAGTAAAGAGTTGCGCGCGCGCGTGTGCGTGTGGCGAGGTAATATCAGAACTCGATTTTAAAACGGTGACGGGAAGTAAACGGGCAGGAAAATGAATCAGTTGTATTAATCACCAATCCTAAATCCAAGATCCATGATCCAAGCGAGTCCCTGAGCTAGCATCAAACCCGGGACCGTCCCTGCAAATCCCGTGCCACCAAATTGACTCACAGCACCTCCCATGGTATCGCCGCAAATTGGCGCCCAGCGTTCTCCCATGGTATCGCCGCAAATTGGCGCCCAGCGTCCTCTCATGGTATCGCCGCAAGTTAAAACGACTTAAAATAAATAAATTTAAAAAAATGCATCCTGATAATTTCATAATGTTTGTTATTGGCGGTTATTTAATAAAATTATTTCTTAATGCGACGTTAACCTTAGTATTGCAATTAATATTTCACGCGCAGAGCCAGTGAGTAATAATTATTGTTGACAACACGCCTGAGGAAGCTTGTAATACCAGCGTTCCTTTCCTAACATCAGCAGTTGAATTGTTTCGTGTAATAATAAAGTAGTGACTACTTAGTACAATAAACTAAATGGTCAAGTACAAAAAGGTATTGGTTTATAACCGGAAAATCGATCATTTTAGTATTAAATTAATCCGTTTGTTAATTAATACGACGACTTTATTGTTTTCTGCTTCCCACGTTGGCGAAAACACAGTACTAACCTAAAAAGACTAGACTTATTGCATTGCAAACGCAACAATAGCCTGTTTAACAATAAAATATAGCCGACTCAATAATACATTTCTTACAAACCAGCGTTGAACTGTAAACAAGAGAGAAATTACTTAAAACAGAGTTTGCCTTAAAGTACATAGTAACTGAAAAGTGCACATTTAAAGAAATAATGTTTACAGTTGACACTCCATTAAGAGTAGTGGGGTTTAGTAAATTTAATATATGGTGTTAGAGTATTTGATATTTCTATACTATTCTGTCATGCCAAAATGTGTTTTTAAGTGGTAAATAAATAAATGTTGTGCCTACTTGAATGCTTATCATTACTGATAGTGCCTATTTTGGTTGCAGTCAGGGGAGGTTCCGGGGGTAGTGCCTCCTTGCCACGGCTTGAAATTATTTGTATACTCAATGATCACACCAAGAATACGGCCATGCTTATTATTCTTAAAGGCGCAATAAAATAGCTTGCGTAACCATAGAGGCTGAAGGAAGCAACTGCAAATTGCAAGTTGCAACTTTATAATATTAGTTTTGTATGGTTCCGAGCTACTTCTGTCCTGGCACGGGTCCATAGCACTCTGGGCTGTTACGGCTTATCTTGGCAGCACATGCGAATCATAAGTACCAACTTTATTGTACACCAATAACAAAGTATGCTATACTGATAAATGAGAAATAAGGTACCAATAGCTTGCAGTGTAAAAGCTAACAGAAAATTGTCTTTTGTTACATTATATTCGTTACTTTTCTATTGTTTATACTTAAATTAAACGAATCATTTTTACTTTCTCTACTACGTATAGTAACCAGGGGAAGTATTGCATTCCCCAAAAATTCGATACCGCGGCATCACCGGAAATAATTTTTGAGGCCCCTAATTCCCAAAAATGCTTTTAAAAAAAGGTGTGTGTGTGCGCGCGTGTCTGTGAACAGCATAACTCAAAAACGAAAAGTCGGATAATTACCAAACTTTGTGTTTAGGTTTAATATATTTCAAAGATGCGACACGAGGATTTTCAAGAAAATTTTCCCACTCCAGAGTACCTTTTATATGGAATATTTTTCGAAAATTTTGAATCTTTCAAAAATGGTTCTAACGGGTTTGATTAAAATAATATATTTAAGATATTTTCATGATAAAACGTATATTTTGAATTTTCTGGGAATGTCCCACAAAAGTCCTTTTTTCTGGATGGCTTTTGCATAACTGGTAAACCGTAAGAGATGGACAAAATTGTTCCACACAAAAAATGTAGATATCGTTAAAGCACACACTTTGTGTTATATATATTGTTTATGTGGAATGAACCATTTGCGAGATATTCCTTGTTATTTGTTTGAATGTTCAAATACTTATACTCTTTCCTTATTCGTTTTTTTATGCCCTGGACATGTAAAGAGAATGGAATGCTCCACATAGCAACCAGATCTTAAAAGATTTGACTATCGCTTAAAGCCTACCAATTCCCCTTGCACCTACAAGAAAATCAGCAATACGATGGAGAAAAAGCGTTTGTAAACACAGTTTGTACAAGAGTAGAGAAAGTCATGTGATTCTAACACAGCCAGCATTCCACTGAAAGAGAAGTAAAGACTTTATAGACAGCACCTGCACCTGGCCAGCTGTGAATTTGCGCGCGTGACTGAACGGGAACCGTGGTGTTATATAGTGCCTCTACCATTAAGGACCTGCATTACGATCTCCGGTTAAGGTACCGGTTAGATATTAACTGGAAGTTGAGCCAGTATTTTTAACACTTAAATGATTTCAGTCAATTATATAATATATAAATTCAATAACAGCCCGCCTTAAAGCAATATATGTATGTAACAATATATTACAGTCATTTTAAATGTTTATATTATTGTATCCATGTTCAATAATGTTATGTGAATGTGTTACGTAATTTAATCATGTAAGAGCTGTGAGAATAATAGGTTAAAGGTTGCTAACAGTGGGGTAACAATGAGGTAACCTTGATGCAATAATGAGTTTGAGAGTTTAGTAATGTTGCTAGTCATTATTGGAACAACATTAATGTAATTTTAGTGACAGTTTATAAAATAGCCAATCAACAACCAGAAAAAACTTTATTTAAATGAAGGTAACTTTTTGGATTAGGAGTAGCCATCAGAGACTTGAAATACAGACATTTACAAGTTTAGACGATTTAAATCAATTCAGTTGCCTGCAGACAGTGCTCATAACTGGATGCGTTGCTTGTGCCTCCTCGAGAGATTTAATCTGTATTCGTGTGAGACGAAAAATAAGTTTACGTGTTAAAAAGTGTAATTAATTAATAAAAAGAATGTTGCAGCTCTCTATATCAGTGAAGTGTTATTTTAATCGTATCAAGCATTAATAAAAGGCGTGAAGTAAAATTATAATATGTGTAAACCTACATTCTCGTCGCATCACAACTCTGCTAAGAGAAACGTGTCTCTAACAATAATACTGACGCAGCCGAGGCAAACATAAATATATAATATTTAAAGAAACAGTCAAATTACATAGTTAATGTATTTTATTTTAAACTTGGGGCAAAGGCCACCTGAAAGTACATTTGGGGCGAAGGCTACCGGAAAGCGGGTACTATACGTGCGGTTGCAACTACTACAAGTTCGGCTCCCCAACAGTTGAAATATAATACAACTCCTTCAATACAAACTACTTCAAATTGACGCCCAAAGCTTGGTGCAAATAACGTAACAAACCACCTTCTTCAAATTGGCTTCCATACGTGGGGCAAATAACAATACAACTCCTACAACAAAACTACATCTCAAAGTCAGGAAAATGTTCGTTATTACGACCTTTGGTTAACAGCTAACCGGGAGTTAATTCTTAGCGATGAACTAACCGCCACCTCGGGTAGCGGTTAGAGTAGTAACTTGGAGGTAACCATACAAAAAGAGTGTGGTGGTGACAGTGGTGGTATATTTATTGCATCATATAACAATTTCAGGGATGTATTCCTGACACTACTACTGCATTCATGCTTCAGCCGACACTGGTTGTAGTGACTATTTTATAATTTAGTGCCTATTGCCACTATGTTAAAGACAGCATAATTCTTCTTCACCAAGCATTAAAACTGAAACTGGCCGCGTCCTCGATGCGTAACCATTAAGTCTCTTCTTTCTCCGGCTAGCGTTGAGCAGTGTCGACTCTGTAAAGTCTACAGGGGGTGGTAAAATTATATATCTATTGCGATAATAATAACATCGGCTCTGGTGTATATTGGCTTTATGGTACTGCTATGTTACACATTAGGAACGCGAGCCACCACTCCGTCAATTATACGCGACTGACATACAGATGATTTGTTAGTCGGCAGTATTAAGAAGTATTGTAATGCTTTCCCGGCGTTCATAATCGCGGCCTGACTTTAACGGCGCGAGTTTAACTAAGAGTGAAGTTACTTGTATTTTGTGAATTTCGTCATGTCCGATTTCATCCCTACTCCCCATTATTTTGTTCGGTTTTCAATCATGTGAGGATCTCCTGTTTTCGTATTCGTCAGTTTGTATTCTTGACTTTCCATTTACTGGCTAAAATTTCAGTTCCATTCAGCTTTCTCTTCCCACGGTACTATTTACGATTAGTTTAATTTATACTGTAGCACGTACATATATTTATGGCTTTAATCCTTTTCTCGGCACAAACATAATGTTTCTTCCGCTTTGAAAAGAAATAGCACTTTCCGAGATTTATTTTCCACAGACCCTTATTTAATGGCTCAGTGCATTTGTATACGTGCCGAAAGACCTTTCCTGTCCCAAATAAATCTGATGTGTTACACTCACATGACTTTTTCTACTCTTGTACAAACTATTTTTACAAACGCTTATTCTCCATCTACTTCATGTTAATCGAGATAAACATTTGCGGACTCTATCTTATTGCTAATTTTCTTGTAGATGTAAGGGGAATATATATTTACAAGGGCGATATAGAAATACAGTGGCCTTTAAGCACATACATATCTCTTAATAGCCGGTTGCTAGGTGCAGCACCATTCC
Source organism: Deroplatys truncata (assembly GCA_030765065.1). Lineage (NCBI taxonomy): Eukaryota > Metazoa > Arthropoda > Insecta > Mantodea > Mantidae > Deroplatys > Deroplatys truncata. The sequence goes on along the minus strand of CM060989.1, from coordinate 62,504,014 downwards.
CTTTGCCACAGATTAATACTCTTTTCATATCCAAGACAAAAAAATGAATAACGAATTCCCATTTGAGAAAATAAGTATTGAAAAATTTAAGGGAATAACAAGCAATATCTCGAAAATGGTTCACTCAACAAAAAAATGTATATGACATAAATTGTGTATTTTAACACGATCTATATTTTTTGTGTAGTAAAATTTTGTCCATCTCTTATGGTTTACCAGTTATGCAAAAGTCGTTCACAATGAAGAATACTTTTGGAGACATTCCCAGAAAATTCAAGATATACATTTTATTTGTCATGAAAATATCTTAAACATATGATATTTTAATCAAAATCGTTAGAGCCACTTTTGAGAAAATTAAACTTTTAGAAAAATCTTCCATGTAAAGGGTAATCTGGGGAGGGGGGATTTTTTTGAAAACCTTCGTGTCGCATCTCTGGAAGATACTGAACCTAAATACCAAGTTTGGTGTTTATCCGACTGTTAGTTTCTGAGTTATGCTGTTCACAGACAGACACACAGGGACATGTTTCCAAAAATTCTTTTTTTGGATTCAGGGAGTCTCTAAACATGTATTTCCGGTGAAATCTCGGTATCGAATTTTTGGGTGGAATACAGTACTTCCCCTACTTACTATACGTAGTAGATAAAGTAAAAAAGGGATAGGCCGTTGAGTCGAACCTTACTTCCTCAAACAGTTGAAACATTTTGTATCGAGTTTTTCCTATCGAGTTTTAATATTATATACAACATTTTACATCTTTTTTTAATCTATATACAATCAAATCAAACACGGGGCCTAGTTGAACCGTATCAAAACCTTTCCTAAAGCTTGTTGCACGCTCCAGATGTTTAATTTATTGATTTATCCATCGTTTCCTGGGTCTTCCGACATTTCGTTTTCCTTTAGGTATGTACTAGAATATTTTCCTTGGGTAACGTTCTACCTAGACAATTCTTCCTTACCCGCTCCCGTCATAGACGGCAGCATCGACAACCCCACCCCTTAATAACGGAGGTGCTCTTAGCGGAACTCCTTACTACCACCTTCACTATTTACCCACCTATCTCCACAACTATCCTGGCGAAATAAGCCAACTCTTTTTCCCCTCCAACTCTACATCTGTCACCCCTTTCAAAAAAAAAAAAATCATTCATTCTCTCTACGTGTTGTAGCCACTTTTGTCTGTTCTGCTCTATTTCTTCATTTAGGTTAAAGATCCTTAATTGTTTTCTTATGTTATCATTCTTTCTTGTATCTCTTCTAGTGACTCCTAATACTGTTCTTAAAAATCTCATTTCTGCTGCCTGTAATCTGCTTTTATCTCTATTTGTCACTGTCCAGGTTTCGCTACTATATAGAGCAACTGGAATTGCCAGGTTCTATACAACTTCATCATCGTATCTTTTCTCACTTTATTTTTTAAAGTTCTTTTAATTGTTCCACATACTTTTGCAAAACTTTCTATTTTAGTTCCTATATCTGCTTCTTTAATATACGATACTGAAGTTCCTAAAAAATTAAATGTGTTTACTTGTTCAATTATATTATTATCTAATACAAGGGTAAATCTCAACGTATGGGTACCGTGAAAAGCCATGAATTTAGTTTTATTTTTTGATATAACTAAATTATAATTAAAAACTATTTTATGTAGTTCAAATAGTGCTCTTTGTAACGTATCTTCGTTATCAGATGAAGAAGGTATTTTGTTATGTTATTTATTAGCACCATGCTTTGGGCGTCAATTTGAAGTAGTTTGTATTGAAGGAGTTTTATCGTATTTCAACTGTTGGGGAGCCGAACACTTGAAGTAGATGCAACCGCACGTATAGTAAGCAGTTTCCAGTAATCTCGCCTCAAATGTACTTTCAGGTGGCTTTTGCCCCAAGTTTAAAAAAATATTAACTTTGTAATTAAACTGTTTGTTTAAGTATTAAATAATTATGTTTGCCTCGGCTGCGTCAGTATTATTGTTAAAGACATGGAAGTCTTGGCAGGGCGTGATGCGACAAGAATGTAGGCTTACGCAGATTTTATTTTAATTCAATCCTTTTTATTAATCCTTGACACAAATTAAATAGCACTTCACTGATGTAGAGCTGTGAGATTCTTTTTATTAATTAATTACACTATTTACTACGTAAAACTATTTTCGTCTCACACAAACACACATTAAATCTCTCGAGGACGCAAAAGTATCCGGTTACAGTCACTGTCTGCAGGCAACTGACTAGATTTCAACCGTCTAAACTTGTAAATTTCTGTATTTCAAGTCTCTGATTGGCTAATCCTACTCCAATAGAATACCTGCATTTAACTAAAGCTTTTTCTGGTTGTTGATTGGCTGTTTTTTTATAAACTGTCACTAAAATTACATTAATGCTTCCAAGAATCACAAATAACATTTAAACTCTCAAACTCATTATTGCCTCAAGGTTACCTCATTGTTAGCAACTTTTAACTTATTATTCTCACAGATCCTACATTATTAAATTACGTAATACATTCATATAACATTATTGAACATGTATACAATAATATAAGCATATACAATGACTGTAATATACACTTTTTAGATATTGTTACATACACATATTGGTTTAAGGCGGGCTGTTATTCAAATTTATATTTTATATAATTTGACTGAATGTTAAATATACTGCCTCACAGAAATGATTACTTGGTCATCAGCAGAGACCGGAAGTTTAAGCATTATAAATCATTAAAATAGCCAGGCAAAAAGACATTTTAAATAGCTAAAATAGGCAGGAAAAGGGCATTATTATTTATTATAACACTTCCCTCAATTAAGGTCTGCCATATAGACAAGGTATATCTGTACAATTAACAAATTTAAATTAACAATGATAATGAGGATTTATAGTTAACATATCAAAATAATGATAATCAACTTAAAATGGAAATACAAACGAATTTAAATCGGGACAGAAAAGTATTATAAAATATTCCTATTATGCAGTTAAAATAAATAAATATATAACATTTCAATGATTTTTAAAGTGTGTATCGATATTATATTCAATACAAATGATTTCTGAGGATGAGAATTGAACCTCTAATAGCCATGGTTGCTATTTGATAAAGTAGGCCTTTATCTAGGCCAGAATACATCCAAAAATTGCCTGAAAGAGGCAGTAGAAGGTAATTAAAAACCCATTTATATAATAGATTACACTAATCAATAACTCGATCGTCATATTTTAAAGAACTTCAAAGTTTTAAACAAAATGCTAGTGTTGTAATTGACACAAAAATGAAATATTTATTAAAAAGGCCTGTGTGTTGCAATGCCTTATTCTTGAACATGACAACCAAATACTTTTTTAAGTTCTCTGGGGTCATGTTGAGTCCCCTGTCAGATAACACATTTTTCATATGAGAAAATGACCTCTCAACATCGACAGAGGTTATTGGAGCAAATCTAAAACATAGCACATTGTAGGATCCATCTCAACTGCAACAGAATTGTCACCTTGTAGAATTTTTGAAATGTTTCTAAGTTTATCCAGATCACAATTTTTCGATAAAACTTTTCGCTAACTAATGAACCCTGCTTCCGTTGTACGCTGTCCAGTCTTTGCACTGCATCATCCAAAATTTTCACTGACTTCGTTAAAGGTTGTCCACTTTCTTGAAGCTGGCAGATCACTTGTGGCAGGAACCCAAACTGGGTCGCAACGAAAGCTGTCATTTTTCACTTCCGAAGAGCTGACAAGTTTCTTGGCTCCTACAATTAAAGATGCTTCATCCTCCAGAGCGTTCACCACGTCAATTATACTCTGGAAATTTGAAGCGTGCGAGGGGCACTATTTATATTTAGAGCCTAATAATTAAAACAAAGTAATTTATGATTGAAAACTGTTTTATTGTTTTTCAAAATATTCTCCTTTATGAACAATACACTTTTGCATCTGTTTGAACCATTTGTCAAAGCATTTATTCCAGTCTACATGATTTTTGAAGGCATCAACGGCATCTTCTGCCAACGAAAATCGTTGTCCACGCAATTTATTCTTGATGTTAGGGAACAAAAAAAGGTCATTGGGTGCCAAATAAATACTGTATGGCGGATGACCCATCAATTAGATTTTTTGAGCCTTCAAATACTCTGATGTTAGACGAGATATGTGTGCGCTCGCATTGTCTTGATGAACAATCCTACGGTTCTTGTTGGTTTTCTTTGCTTCACCGAAGACTTCCGGCAAACAAATGGTTGTGTACCATTCGGCATTGACCGTTTTACGTTCCTCTAAAGGCACTGTTGCCTTTTTGCTGAAAAAGCGGCGACCATTTGCTTCGAAGTGCTTCGAGTGCGAACAACTTTTGTTGGATTTGCTTCATCTTGAAACACCCATACAGTCGACTGATGTTTAAGTTCCGGCACATACACATAGATCCATGATTCGTCTTTACAGTCTTATATACGTCTTTTGAGGCACCGCCATTGTATTTCTTGAGCATTTTTGTACACCAATCCACACGAGCATCTTTTTGAGATTGCGTCAAATTATGTGGGATCCAACGAGAGCAAACCTTTTTCACGGCTAAATAATCATGCAATATTTTATATATGCTGGTGGAACTAATGCCGAGGGTTGCCTCAAACTCACACTATGTCGCATGACGATCTTTCATTATTAGGTTTTGCACAACATCAATGTTTTCTGGCACAACTGATTTTGGATGACCTTCACGAACGGCGGCCACGATTAAATTCGTTTCACAGTGGCAAAAGATGAAGCTTCGTCGCCAAATGTGAAAGTTAGTTGATCGATGCACTCTTGTCTTGATAATCCACGTCAAAAGTCGTAATAAATCATTGCACGAACATTTTCAGGAGTTAATTCCATGTTTTTGTTGATGCACAATTTTCAAGGTAGTGTAAACAAAACAAATGACGCATATTGACAAAATGTTTGAAGTAGATTATGGTAAAAAATAATAGTGCCCCTCGTAGTCAAGTGCTGCTGAAATCCATGTCCCCCATCTCGTTATGGTAGGTTGGGGGACAGAGGTACATCTGGTGCAGTGGATTTAAATGTCAAGATTCATGTTGGGGCTTTCACAAAGATCTTCTTAATACTGGAAGCAAGCATCGTATTTCTTCTGGCACCCTGTGAAAGCCATGTGCTACGCAGGTCACGTGACGTATGTTTGGAAATAGCACTTTTAATGCTATTTCAGCCTTTTTAATATATGGTGCAGCGTCACTGATGAAAAGTAAGTCGCTGTTGTATTGAATCTCTTCAGGCCGCAGCGACTTTAATGAATAACTGCGCGATAGTTGAATTAAATTTCTCAAGACACTCTGTTGTAAGCAGGAATGGTTTCATTGATTCATCTTCTGTAGGATATAATGATCCAATAACAACATTGGCAATGAAACTACCCATGGTATCATTGACTCGTCGATAAAAATCCAAATCTTATTTTTCATTTTATCTTTAATGATTTTCACTGTCATCGTAACATTCGGAAAAGTAACATTTTCGCAAACTTGGCTCGCTAGGTACAGTTTGGTTAGTATACTTCTCCAAAAGCTGTGATAATGTAGGTTTCTGTAATTTCCACAAAGGGATTCCGGCGCTGAGGAAAGCTTTGCATAAGTCGAATGCAAACGTGGAGTCGGGAAAGTGCATTTTTGTGTTTGTTTTTGCCGATATGCTGTGATATAAAACACTTCTTTTCGTAGTTCACTGACTGCGCGCATATTTTGCATGTACTTTACCGTCTGCACAAAATGCGTTGAATCCAAAAGTATTAACGTAACTTTGTAATTTACTACGTAAAGAAACACTGAATTTCGACATCTTTCTGTTGGCTACAACAACGTCGCAATGAAAAAAATCTGATGTGTTACACTCACATGACTTTCTCTACTCTTTTACAAACGCTTATTCTCCATCTACTTCATGTTAATCGAGATAAACATTTGCAGACTCTATCTTATTGCTAATTTTCTTGTAGATGCAAGGGGAATATGTATTTATAAGGGCAGTATAGAAATACAGTAGCCTTTAAGCACATACATATCTCTTAATAGCTGGTTGCTAGGTGCAGCACCATTCCATTTGCCACTGATTAATGCTCTTTGCATTAATGAATAACAAATTCCCATTTGAGAAAATAAGTATTGAAAAATTTAAGGGAATAACAAGCAATATCTCGAAAATGGTTCACTCAACGACAAAAAATGTATATGACGTAAATTGTGTATTTTAACGCGATCGACATTTTTGTGTAGTAAAATTTTGTCTATTTCTTATGGTTTACCAGTTATGCAAAAGTCGTTCACAATGAAGAATACTTTTGGAGACATTCCCAGAAAATTCAAGATATACGTTTTATTTGTCATGAAAATATCTTAAACATATGATATTTTAATCAAAATCGTTAGAGCCATTTTTGAGAAAATTAAAATTTTCGGAAAATCTTCCATGTAAAGGGTAATCTGGGGTGGGGGGATTTTCTTGAAAACCTTCGTGTCGCATCTCTGGAAGATACTGAACCTAAATACCAAGTTTGGTGTTTATCCGACTGTTCGTTTCTGAGCTATGCTGTTCACAGACAGACAGACAGACAGACACACACACACACACACACACACACACACACACACGGACATGTTTCCAAAAATACTTTTTTTGGATTCAGGGGGTCTCAAAACATATATTTCCGGTGAAATCTCGGTATCGAATTTTTGGGTGGAATACAATACTTCCCCTACTTACTATACGTAGTAGAGAAAGTAATGAAAGAAAAACAAAGTTAGACCCGCACTCATTATTGCCTTTTAAAATAAACACAAGCGGTAATTCAAACGCTTTCTGTTATTTATACATTTATTTCGCGGCAGCACTGATTGTTGAAAAGAAAATAATGAACTGAATGAAGGACGCCTATGTTATCTGCAACTTAAAGACAATAATATTCATTCGGCGAACTAACTTTCATTGTCACGGACTAGCGGTTATTGAAATAAAATGTACCTGAAGGAAATGTTTAATAATGAATAGATAATGAGGTAGTATTTTTAACATTTAAATAATTTCAGTCTAATTATATAATATAAATTCAATAACAGCCCTCCTTAAAGCAATATGTGTATGTAACAAGATATAAAAATCCGATGTGTTACACTCACATTACTTTCTCTACTCTTGACAAACTATTTTTACAAACGCTTATCTTCCATATGCTTCATGTTTATCGAGATATTGAGATGTCAATCTTATTGCTAATTTTCTTGTAGATGCAATGGGAATAAGTTAGGTTTTAAGCGATAGTCAAATCTTTTAAGCGCTGGTTGCTATGTGGCGCATTCTATTCTCTTTGCATGTCCAGGACATAAAAAAATGAATAACGAATTTGAGAAAAAGTGTAAGTATTGGAAAATTTAAGGGAATAACAAGCAATATCTCAAAAACGGTTCACTCAACAACAAAAATGTATATGACATAAATTGTGTATTTTAATGCGATCTACATGTTTTGTGTAGTGAAAGTTTGTCTATCTCTTACGGTTTGCCAGTTATGCAAAAGTCGTTCACAATGAAGAATAGTTTTGGAGACATTCCCAGAAAATTCGAGATATACATTTTATTTCATATGACTATATCTTAAACATATGATATTTTAATCAAAATCGTTAGACATTTTTGAGAAACTTAAAATTTTCGAAAAATATTCCATGTAAAGGGTAGTCTGGGGTGGGGAGATTTTCTTGAAAACCTTCGTGTCGCATCTCTGGAAGACACTGAACCTAAATACCAAGTTTGGTGTTTATCCGACTGTTCGTTTCTGAGTTTTGGTGTTCTCAGACACACAGACACACACACACACACACACGCGCGGACATGTTTCCAAAAATGCTTTTTTTGGATTCAGAGGGTCTCAAAACATGTATTTCCGGTGAAATCTCGGTATCGAATTTTTGGGTGGAATACAATACTTCCCCTACTTACTATACGTAGTAGAGAAAGTAAAAAGTGTATATTATAGTCATTGTATGTGTTTATATTCGTGTATACATGTTCAATAATGTTATGTAAATATATTACGTAATTTAATAATGTAGGAGCTGTGAGAATAATAGGTTAAAAGTTGCTAACAATGAGGTAACAATGAGGTAACCTTGAGGCAATAATGAATTTGAAAATTTAACAATACTGCTTGTAATTCTTGGAAGCAATAATGTAATTTTTGTGAGAGTTCATAAAATAGCCCATCAACAACCAGAAAAAAGGTTAGTTAAATGAAAGTATTCTATTGGAGTAGAATTAGCCAATCAGAACTGAAATATAGAAATTTACAAATTTAGGTGGTGGAAATCAAGTCAGTTGCTTGTAGACAGTGTTCCTAATTGGACGCGAGATGCGTCCTCGAGAAATTTAATACGTATTCAGTGTGAGACGAAAATAATTTAGTGTTAAAAAGTGCAAGTAATTAATAAAAAAAATCTCGCAGCTCTCTCTATATCAGTGAACTGTTATTTAAATCGTGTCAAGCATTAATAAATGGAGTGAAATAAAATTATAATCTGTGTAAGCCTACATTCTTAAGTTGCACCACCCCCTGCTAAGACATTCATGTCTCTAAAAAAAATATAAATACTGACGTAGCCGAGGCAAACATAAATATATAATATTTAAAGAAACAGTAAAAAATTACAAAGTTAATAATATTTTTAAACATTTGGGCAAAGGCTACCGGAAACTTTTTACCATACGTGCGGTTGCAACTACTTCAAGTTCGGCTCCCCAACAGTTGAACTACAATAAAACTCCTACTTCAAATTGGCTTTCCATACGTGAAGCAACAATCTACTTCAATAAATAATGAAATAAATGCAACATAAAGCATTTATTTCGTAAAATAAGTCTTTATACGTATTTAAAAAGGCAGAAAAAGGCAGCATCAAACTGTGGCATTTCAATCACAAAGGTATAATTCATACAGATTCGCTTAACAAATTGAAGATAGACTTAGCACATTTAAAAAGGCATTCTACCTAAGTTCCGGACTCCGGCCATCAGTATATAGGAGTATCTTACTCCGATATTAATATCTGACAGGATAATAAAATTGTATATTTCTGCATTCTCTTGAACATTTATCCTTCCTTTAGTGCGGTTCCCCGCCAAAGAAAAAGTGGTTGTTGTGGTAGTGCCATGGTATCGCTTTCCACCATAGACCACGGAGGGATCGGCAGACACTTTCACTGTCAGTCGCACGCAACCTTATCTCTGGGATTCGGGTCAGTTCTGCAGGCAGTGTGCGAGGATGCGGTAGCTGAGAGGTACCTCTATTCGACTCTCACACCCAGCCAGCGGTAAGTGCGCACATTCAAGTACAGATGTATTGTTCTATATCAAATGTGAGCCTTTGCTCCAGAGTAATCAGAATAAGACGAAACATAAACATTATTTTAGACCTTCTTGTTACTTGTGTTTTAAGGTAATGCATCTATGAAATTTGGTAAATCCACAGTATATAAAATATCTCGCTGAAATGTTTGCCAATTATTACCTACAATAACTAGTATTTTTGCCATGTATCAAAATTTTAGCTTATATGGTTATTTAAAAATTAACTTTTCATTGTGTAAATTCATTGTTCTAATAACAACGCTGAACGCGATGCATTTTTAAAATATTCACATGACTTTCTCTAACCACTATCTTTATTACTGGTTATACAAACTGTTCATACTAAAGCTTATTTTCCTATCTACTACATTTAATCCAAAGAAACATTTGCAAAAATATCTACATTACACATTCGTTATAGATACAAACAGAACACCGATAGTCAAATGTTTAAAAACTGGACGCTATACGCTGGCCTTTAAATTCCATACTGTTTCCACGAATCGGGAGAAACAACTGAAAATCATTGGGGGTTTTAAATGAATAAGTATTGAACAGTTCGAACATTTAATAGTGGCTATCTTAGAAACGGCTTATGCCACAAAAAAACTTATTTTAAGTAAATTGTGTGTTTTAAATACATCTGCATTTTTACTTTCTCTACTACGTATAGTAAGTAAGAGATTTCACCGGAAATACATGGTTTGGAAACATGTCCGTGTGTGTGTGTGTGTGAACAGCATAACTCAGAAACGAACAGTCGGATAAACACCAAACTTGGTGTTTAGGTTCAGTATCTTCCAGAGATGCGACACGAAGGTTTTCAAGAAATTCTTCCCACCCCAGACTACCCTTTACATGGAACATTTTTCGAAAATTTTAATTTTCTCAAAAATGGCTCCAACGATTTTGATTAAAATATCATATAGGTATTTAAGATACTTTTATGACAAATAATATGTATATCTCGAATTTTCTGGGAATTTCTCCAAAGTATTCTTCTTTGTAAACGACTTTTGCATAACTGGAAAACCATAAGAGATAGACAAAATTTTACTACACAAAAAATGTAGATCGCGTTAAAATACCAATTTATGTCATATACATTTTTTGTTGAGTGAACCATTTTCGAGATATTCCTTGTTATTCCCTTAAATTTTCCAATACTTATTTTTTTTTGCTCAAATTCGTAATTCATTTTTGTTGTCCTGGACATGCAAAGAGAATGGAATGCGCCACATAGCAACCAGCGCTTAAAATATTTGACGATCGCTTAAAACCTACCAATTCCCCTTGCATCTACAAGAAAATTAGCAATAAGATTAACATCTCGATTAACATGAAGCATATGGAGAATAAGCGTTTGTAAAAATAGATTGTACAAGAGTAGAGAAAGCCATGTGAGTGCAACACATCAGATTTTTTTGTATGGTACGTTATCGTCTGTCGCTTAACGTGTACCAGTTATACAAGTGCATACAAAGTGCCTTTCAACTGAAGAGGACTTCAAAGGCCATTCCCAGAATATTCAAGATGAAATTTTTGTTTGTAATCTAAATAAATTTCATATATGGTTAGAGAAATTTTTTTTAGAAAATCAAACCTTTCAAAAAATGTTCCTTGTAAAGGGTAGTTGGTGTGGGAGGATTTTCTTGAAAATCGTAAGTGTCGCATCCTTGGAAGATACTGAATTGAAGTATCAGGTTTGGTATTTATTCGACCATTCGTTAGGTGTTTTATACACACACAGAAATGTTTCCAAAAATGACTTTGGATTTAGGGAGCCTCAAAACATGTATTTCCGGTGAAACATCCGCAACGAAATTTTGGAACTTCCCCTAGTTACTATAATGATAGAGAAAATAAAAATGGATGGAGGTATGTTCCACCATAACTCTGGAACACCTGGAGCAATTTCAGCCAAAGTCGGTGCATATATTATGACTTACATTCTGGAAAACAATACTATTGGAGGTGGAAAGGGATGACGTTTGGAAATAATAAAAATCTGATGTCTTACATTCACATGACTTTCTCTGCCCTCTAAGGCTTATTAGTGGGTATAAAATTATTCTTACGAAAGCTTATTTTTCTCTCTACTTCATTTTAACCCAAAAATATCTTTTCAGAAATGGAGACAAAGGGAATAGCGAGTTAAACGTTGTAAACTGGACGCTATATGCTAGCCTTAAATTCCACACTCTTTCCATGACATCGCGAGAAACAACTGAAAATCGACAGGACTTTAAAAGAATAGCAAAGTATTGAACAATTCGAACCATTTATAATGGATATGTTATTGCTGATGGCACAAAAACGTTAATTGAAGTAAATTGTGTTTTAAAGAGGAGGAATAGAGGAGGTGTGTAATGTCGCTCCTTTCCTCTATAGTGTCCGGCCACGTGGTGAGACGTGAAAGAGAAAGTCGTGTGAATGCAACACATCAGATTTTTTTCAGTGCGTGCCATGGCAGCTAATTCCCCTATTGTTCTTTTCAATCACGTGGCATTTTCCTTCGACAAAATAATTCTTTTTCATTGGCATTCAGTTTTTAGTGAAATTCCCTTATAGGTTACTAATTTTACTAATTTACTAATTTTAATTTCGCATATAAAGGGTAGTCTGAGGTGGGGGATGTGCCTGAAAATCTTCGTGTCAAATCCTTAGAAGATACTAAACTCAAATACCAAGTCTTGGAATTTATTCGGCTTTTCGTTTTTGAGTTATGCTGTTCACAGACTGACAGACACACACACACACACACACACACACACACACACACACACACACGGACATGTTTACAAAAATGCTGTACTTGAATTCAGGGCACCATGTAGGTCCGGTGAAATCTCGGGTATTTTTGGGTGGGATGCAATACTTCCCCGGTAAAACGGATCTGTATTTGTGTCTGTGAACAACATAACTAAAAAAACGAAGTGTCAGATCAACACTAAACTTGGTATTTAAGTTAAGTAACTTCCAAAATACGATACAAAGATTTTCAAGAAAATCCCCACCCCAAACTATCTTTATATGGAAAATTTGTCGATTTTCAAAAACATCGTTGTAACGATTTGATTAAAATAGCGTATATGAAAGATATTTACATGACAAATAAAATGTATATCTTGAATTTTCTGAGAACAGCTTTTAAAGTCCTCTTCATTCGGAAGGAATTTTATATAATCTTGTATAACTGGTAAACTTTAAGCAATAGACGACAACTTACTACACAAGAAACATAGAACTCTTTAAAACACAGAGTTTATTTCAAATAACTTTTTTGTGGCATCAGCCATTTCCGAGATATGCGTTATTAATGGTTCGAATTGTTCATACTTAGCCATTCATTTTAAGTTCTGCCAACATTCAGTTGTTTCTCGCGATTGTATGCAAACAGTATGGAGTTTTAAGGTCAGAATACAGCGTCCAGTTCTTAAACATTTGACTGTCGCTGTGTAATGTAGTTAGCTGTTTCTGCAAAGGTTTAACTCGGTTAAAATGTGTTATATAGAAAAATAATATTTCGTAAGAATAATTTGTATACCTACTGATAAACGATAGAGGGTAGAGAAAGTTCATGTGATGTAACACAGATGTTTCTAATACCGTAGTTTGTTGTCGAAGTCACGCTTCGGAAAATATTTCCAAACATATAACTAGCCTCAATTACATTTGCCCTGACACTACTTTGTTTAGACAGAAGTTAGTTGACATAGATTTCGCTCGCGTTCGTCTTCGCCTGCAACTCCGGGACAGTTTTATGAATACTAAGAACAATAAAAGGATCCGATACGTTTGACCTATTGTCGGCCGCACTGGCATTCAGAAAGGCGTATATTCTGATGTAACTGGATGAAGGGAATGTAATCCGTGAGCGAGGGGTCAGCGACCTCCACATGTTGAAACACCGGTTTTCCTCCTTCCCCTACCACAATTAGGCAACTGTCTGAATGAGCAGGTTGCACGCTATATAAATCCATTTGCAGATTGCAACGTTTCTGCTAAGTGCAAGTCTTCAGATTTCTGGAAATACGACAATCGTCTATGTATTTCAGTTCTTTATACAGGGTGGACCATTTAAGTTGAGACTACAATATCTCCAAAACTAAACGTTGTAGAAAGAAATGTCTTGAATAAAAGTTGCTTGATATTATGGGGAAAAGTAAATGCCGTTAGTCTCGTTTTATTTGGAGGACGTTATAATAGTCATTTTAGGGTCAATTTAATTTTTTTAATGGAAAACTAGATTTTGTATGTCGTTTTCTCATTTCTCATAAAAAATTAAACAACTTTTGTATGAATCATCTTGCAATTGTTCTTACCAACATAAATAACAACGAAAATTCTGAATGGGTATGTACGAAGAGCGCAATGAATGGTTGGACCCATTCAACACAGTGCAGCATAATAGCAGTGGGCGATGAGGCAAAGAGACACTGACAAAAATTAAATGGACCCTAAAATGACCGTCAGAACATCCTCCAAACAAAACACGACTAATGGCATTTACTTTCCCCCATAATATCAAGCAACTTTTATTCAAGACATTTCTTTCTACAACGCTTAGTTTTGGAGATATTGTACAGTCTCAACTTAAATGGTCCACTCTGTATACGAAACCAATGTATGAACATTTGAGGTGTGAAAGGGTCGAAATACTTAGGCCTGGCGTGGTTCGAGGCCGAGAATAGGTTACACTGTACGCGGGGACGGGCGCGATTATCTTCTTCTTCTTATTATTATTTTGATAAGAGCAATACAGAGTCTGTACTTTGGAATACACATATCAATCAAAATATCAGACAAAATTATCAGCGAACTAATAAAACTAAACCTAAGGAGTTAAACAGGGTTGACCGATGTCCCCAACACTATTTAGTATATACGACATATTTAGCATATTGACAATGTCATTAAGAAATGGCAAGAACAATTAAATGCCCTTTTTATAATCATTGACGAGGTCTTGAAACACCATACTGTTCGCAGATGACCAAGTGGAACGGAAGATGAATTACAAATTGCAACCCAAAAATTAAATTGACTCGCAAATGAATATTACTTGAACATTTCTGATAAGAAAACCAAGATAATGGCTTTCGAAGGAATAAATTATAGACGATGTAAAATAACGATAAACAACAAACTAATAGAATAGGTTTCAGTTATTTAGGATTCAACGTATCATATTGTGAAAAGAATGACATGGATATAAAACTAAATAGATATAAGAATATGTGCAGTACAATAAAAAGAACGTTGAAAAGCAAAACCTTGAAAATAACACAGTTGAAATTTTACAAAACAATGGCGGTACCCATTCAAACCTACGCTTGCGAAAACTGGACATTTAACAGATCAGATAAACGAAGAATAGAGTCTGCAGAAATGGAGTTATTACGTTCAACAGCAGGTTACACATTACTAGACTTTCACATTATCCTCCTTGTTGATTGTTATTTCTTGCCATTAATTATGCAGCATAAATGGCGAAGGATAAATTAGACATAAATTTGCCAACTCAAAGTAATCACTGTAGGGCTATTACTCTGGCTGAATAGAAGGGGTAATTACTAATAGAGTCGGCTAGTTACGAGGTCCGGTCTTCAGGTTCTAGCTGCTGCTGTCGGCTGTTAATAAACATTATTGAGCATGAGACTGGATGTGGAATCTCAAAGGTATGCCTTATAAGACGTGTTAAAATTGAAGACACGAATGAAACTTAAGTTAATGGTGTTTACTTTGAATAAATTTGCACGAAAATGTGACAATAGCACTTGACAATAGTTCTGATAGCTATAACTGACGCATTTCCACTTTACTGGACTTGGGATCGTTAGTTCCTGCACACACTTTGTTCGATGGAGATGTTTACTTACGCACAACACTTTCTTGAAACTGCTTGCCTTCACGCACTCGGCATTTCTTTGTTTCTTACGTCGCACGTATTTATGAACGCGGAATCATTTCTCTGACGGTTGTAATTCTAACGTCAAGTGAGTAACACTAGTACGAGGGCTGATCAACAAAGACTGAGACTGATTTTTTCCTGTAGCTTCTGTGATAGACTCGTATCTGTAACATAAATATTTGAAAAGAGCGGGTTTTTATGTATAATGTTGGTAGGCGGCAGCACTCTCGTATTGGTAGGTTGGTAGTAATGCTCTATTTTGTAGACCCTACGTGCATTTCGCATACCAACTGCGTCTTTTTGCTGATGGAGGGGATGCATTTTTTAAATCGATTATCACCGGTGATGAGTCATGGCTGCATCATTATGATCCTGAAAAAAAACAAGCCAGCACAGTGTGGAAATCGCCAGGTTCTCCAACATCAAAAAAGGCAAAAGTTGTTCCATCTGCAGGGAAAGCGATGGTGATCACATTTTTTGACTGTAATGGAATGATTTACCTGCATACAGTTCCCCCTCACACTACTGTTACAGCAGCATACTACAAGTCAGTATTGGCTACACTGAGGAAGCACATTACAAAGAAACGACCAGAGCTTTCTCGGACTGGGTGGCGACTTCATCATGACAATACACGGCCTCACGTCGCAAATCAAGTCATGCAGTTTCTGGCTCGATTCAACATTACCTGTGTACCACATCCACCTTATAGCCCCGATCTTGCACCCTGTGACTTTTTTTTTATTCCCATCACTAAAGGCAAAGCTTAGGGGTATTCGAATTTAGAACTCTGAATCAGTGTGCAAGAAAAGTGAGGCGATTCTCAAGGACCCGACAAAGAATGGTCTGCAGCACGTGCTCAAGGACTGGCAGAAACGCTATAAAAAGTGCATTCAAGTAGGAGAGGACTACTTTGAAAAAGATATTGTAAACATTGAATTGGAGTAATAAATATCTGTGAAAAAAATCAGTCTCAGTCTTTGTTGATCAGCCCTCGTATTTTCACTTTGGAAATAGCCACCGTCGCGCACACGATATTCTTTATATTACGTCTTTACACTTAATATTTTGGCGCCGGAGGTTTATGATCAGTGTCGCAGATTTATCCCTTAAGCGAATTTAACAGAAAGCGTAACTTGCCTCCTGGAACTTAACCTATATAGGGTGATAGTCAATCGATCTGTATTTTACTTCTGATTTCTTCATTGGCTGACTAATACCGCGATTTCTCAAGTTTGAGAAATCTGGGTGGGGGCGTAGGTTTCTCCTTGTTGGCTTCTCAAGATTCACATAATTTAATACAATGGTGGAATCCCCGGCCTGCAACTTTGTTCGGAGTTTCCCTGGCGTGGAAAATTTAAACCTTTCTAGCCTGTACTGTCATCAAGAGCTCTTTGTACTATGCGAAAATTTCCCCTTTCTTTTGTGTGAACAAGTTCTTGCTCTTAAAATCGTATCCAGTGGAAATATTCTTGCGTCGTATACCAGAAATATCGCTAACACAACAATCACAAAAAAATTAATTAACACTAGGATTACATCAAAAATACACACCTTTATGAATAATGCATTAATATAGCATTGTTTTGGTACAGAAACCTGCCATGAGGACAAAAGATACATGAGGAAATAAGATATGATTTAAGCATTTTTAACCGTTTAGAAAGAATCGAAAATATATTACCTAATTGGCATCAACATATAGAAAGAATTCCATCCAACAGGCTACCACAGATTTTACTTTAATACCAACCTAAAGGTAAAACAAATGTTGGCCCACCAACGGGTTCCATTTCTGGTACCCACATCGGGATGTTTTACCATGTTTGGAGGCCTAGTAAGGAATGCGCTCATGTCCTGGGGAACAATCCGAGGTTTCGTTTTTGAGTTATGCTGTTCACAGTCACGCAAACACACAGACATACACGCGGACCTTTTTCTAAAAGTGATTTTTTTTCTCTACTACGTATAATAAGTAGGGGAAGTATTGTATTCCAACCAAAAATTCGATGCCGAGATTTCACCGGAAATACATGTTTTGAGACTCCCTGAATCCAAAAAAAAGCATTTTTGGAAACATGTCCGTGTGTGTGTCCGTATGTGTGTCTGTGAACAGCATAACTCAGAAACGAACAGTCGGATAAACACCAAACTTGGTATTTAGGTTCAGTATCTTCCAGAGATGCGACATGAAGGTTTTCAAGAAAATTCCCCCACCCCAGATTACCGTTTACATGGAACATTTTTCGAAAATTTTAATTTTCTCAAAAATGGCTCTAACGATTTTAATTAAAATATCATATGTTTAAGATATTTTCATGACAAATGAAATGTATATCTGTAATTTTCTGGGAATGTCTCCAAAAGTATTCTTCATTGTGAACGACTTTTGCATAACTGGTAAACCATAAGAGATAGACAAAATTTTACCACACAAAAAATGTAGATGTTAAAATACACAACTTATGGCATATACATTTTTTTGTTGAGTGAACCATTTTCAAGATATTGCTTGTTATTCCCCTTAAATTTTCTCAAATGGAAATTCGTTATTCATTTTTTTGGTCCTGGTAATGCAAAGAGAATGGAATACTGCACATAGTAACCAGCTCTTAAAATATTTGACTATTGCTTAAAGCCTACTATATTCCTCTCGCACCTACAAGAAAATTAGCAATAAGATAATTTTTGCAGACGTTTATCTCGATTATCATGAAGCAGATGGAGAATAAGGATTGTACAAGAGTAGAGAAAGTCATGTGAGCGTAGCGCAGATATTTTTTATTATGTCTCAAAGTTAATGAATTTGACACAGTAACTTGGAATACAGTATCTGGATATTCACTATACCAATACTGAACAGCGAGAATAAACAGCGCTCCCTGTTCTATATATCCGAGAATGTAACTGAAATAGTTTCCTGTTGCCATCCAGACTATTGTTACTAACAAATCGCAGTCATATTTTTTTAAAATTTGCGTTTAACGGGGCCATATTTTATGTTAATACGGATAACTGTAGAAAGCATGCTAACCAGACATGCAAGTGCAGTGAGATGGAATGGGATACAGGTTTTATGATGCACCTGTTCTCATAAAAAATTCACAGAACGAATCTGTGCAAGTGAAAGTTAATGATTAATGTTCCATCACCTGAATGTTAACTACAATTCTTGCTCAGCTTATGTATCAGAAGGACTGTTTTTTTGTTTTATTTCATTTCTCCGCATTTGCCTTTACTACAGCAAACTAGAGTTGGTTTGGCCGATTTTCTGTCCGTCCATATGACTATTTCTAAGGATGCAACATTTCACAAACAGCTGCACAGTAGAGTTAATTCTGAGGCACTACAGCCCTTGTGGACCATGCCGACCTCACGCCTAAATACTGCAGTAGTATACTTGTAATGTTATTTATTTAACATTATTGTGTAGCCCCACGTTGGGCGCCAATTTGCTGGTGTATTACCTATAATGTTTGTGTATTTGTGTTTACTTCACGCGTGGAAGCCATCTTGTGACGTGATTCATTTGTTAGGTTTGTTAGCTCCATCTGGTGTTAGCAATTTGCGGTAGTATTAGTGTTTGTTTGAAAGAATGCGACTGTTATTTGATTTAATTTTTTTTGTTTACTGTCCTCCGGCTAGCTCTGATCTTTTGGGTTAAGCACTTCTCTTAATACAGGTTGTGTAAACGGAAAGGAATCTTTTATCCAAAGATAACACTGATGAAGAAATTTGTTTTACACTTTTATTGTCGAACACGTTAACTATCACATTTATACATTGATCTTAACACTCGCCAAACTGAAACTGTTATAACAACTTCTTACTAATCACTTTTAATCCACGTACTTCAACCTTTTGTATAATTAACTTTACCATACTTGAGAATTTTCATAACTCTGTTACGCGTAACCTGCAAATTGATATCCGAAATGTGCCGTACAAATACTTTCGACGAACTGATGGGAATGCGACGTGTAGTGTACAAAGAATTTTGATGAACTGGCGGGGTCTACCTCTAACCTACTCTTTTTATACTCCTTCACCCAGATATGCCTAAAGATTATAACTGAACTGCAATTGGCTAATAAAACGCGCCAACATTAGCGTCTATTTTTAATATCCAATGAAAATTATGAATACATATGCTCTAGGGAAACGTTCCAGAATATTCTAAACGCGCCAACATTACGTAACTTCCTCGTTTCCAATAATGATAAACAGCTCACCCCCTCGCTGCATTATTGCACGCTATTATTGTCAGTTTCAGTAAGGCGGTATAAACTTCTTTTCAACAATAATTACAATCAATAAACATCTCAAATCAATGTCACATAAAAATGCATATTCATATTACAATCATTATTTACATTTAAGTAATTTGTGATACAAATTACTGCATCAATACGCAAGGTTCCAGTCTTCCCGCAGACCGAGCATTGGCTGTGGCCTACAGACCGCTATCTATCGTAGCTTCTCAAATGCATCACGTACTGAGCGAGCACCGAACCTACTCTCCAAGCGCAGGACACTGTTGCACATATGGGAGTGGTATTTTGTATACACAATTCTGAAAAATGTTTTTTTCAACACATCGACAAATGTGAGACCTTGATTAAACCCTGTTTCTTGTAAATTCACCCCGCTGACATGCGTTCTTCCGTGCTCCCTTTCCTTCCTCTTTCCTTTGATTGGCTAATGTATTAACCTTTGGATGCCTTCAAGACAGCATTTAACTTGATACTTGAGAAAATCGCTGAGTATTTCTAGAAAGCCAACACAGAACTCAGCTCTGACATCTGCCTATCATCCGGTTCATTAGCTGTATGTTTTAGCATATGTATTCTGGGCGAAAATTCAAATGAGATGATCCGGACATTTTGCTGGTATTACATTTGTCGGAAGTCTTACTAAACAATGATTAGAAGAAGGTTGTCCTATGAATTTTCAAAACATATTCAAGAGAAGGAAACGACTGACCTTAAACCCTGTTTCTTATAACCTTGCCCCGCTGACATGTATTCTTCCCACTCCCTTATAAATGCAATGCAAGGTCAGGCGATAAAAACATTCCGTCAAGCTATATCGTTACATGCTGGGTAGAGGCCTGAAGGTTCACATGAAAAATTAAATTAATTTTTAGTACCCAGTACGCACATTGAGGGGATGTAAACTTACTTGGCTGCGGAGGACCGAAACGTGGCGTGAAGGTTAAGAGGAAGGCGTGGGTTTTTCACTGTACAAAATCCATAACACAAATCTACTTACTCATTCCTAGATTTAATTCCCAACCGTTTGGGGCTCCTACATTATTAAATATGAAAGGTGAAAGGAGATGTCCATGATCCAAAAGCCGGCTTGCACGCGCGATCCGCTTCTCACGGAATACTAAGTAAGACAGACGCTATATCCCCACAAATCGTGGCTAGCAAAAACTCCCAGTCAGGAGTGACGTCACAAAAACAACAATATGCCTGGCAATGACAATGTAAAACAACAATACGTCTGGTAATGACAATGAAACCCCCAAATTATTAATATACCACAATATGCACCGTCTTTCTTCATCCTGAGAGGCAGGTTTAAACCGAAGGTACATATTTACTGTAAGAATTTTCCTGAATTTTAGGTGCCTTAACTCTGATCCGTAATGTATTTGATTCATAGGGTCAGCAGCGGTTCCTGAATATACATTTTAGGTATTCGCATTATTTTAGATTTAGACAGTCCTGAAAATGTGAAATAGCATCTGCTGCATAATAATTGTGATTATGAACAGATTGATGCAACTGCATAATTAAGTACAGCGTTTTAGGGTAGGTACAAAGTAATGTGTAAATTAAATTGTAGTTGGGAGTATAGATGCTATGGAGAAAGCAGGAGAAGTTTCCGCTCTCGTGCACGTTACCTGCTTCTGCCACAGTGAGCTACCATCTAATGTCATTGACGTAAAATTGTAGTGATAATATGAAAACAGAGCGTGGGAGAAGCACGCCTTCAAGTGTACACGATCCGTATGTATTTGACCCATAAGATAATTGCGTCATACCAGTTGCGCATGCACAAAAGCTTCCTAAAAAGTGCACAAGTCAACATGTGCTAGCGACCCTCTTGCCATGTTTCATCGAGTTTAGAGGAATAGCGCCGTATCTTTTAAATTACCGCGTATATGTTACGTTTAATGGCATTCAAAGATAATCCACAAGGTGTCAAAGTTGTGTGTTCACGTGCTGTTGTACGGCAGCCGCCAGTGTACGGTTATGAAAATGTTGTTTCTAAAGCTCCCCATATAGCCTATGATCTTCGGTGATACCTCGTTCCTACAAGCGATGATTGGACTGATTTTTGAGGTAGAGGCACCCGGCGGGCGGAATCCGTTGCCTCCGATG
Source organism: Deroplatys truncata (assembly GCA_030765065.1). Classification (NCBI taxonomy): domain Eukaryota; kingdom Metazoa; phylum Arthropoda; class Insecta; order Mantodea; family Mantidae; genus Deroplatys; species Deroplatys truncata. The sequence continues at coordinate 62,482,316 of CM060989.1, read as the reverse complement.
GTAGGATGATGATGACGATGGCGGTGGAATGAAAGGACCTACAGTTTTCTCCCACATAGTGCCTTGGAGATACTTCACATAAACAAGTCAGAGGTGAAGGCGTGGATAGGGCCGAATTAAAATTACACTTCAGTTTTTTTTATTTATTGAGAAAACAGTTATTTCAAACCGTACAATTGATACTGCAGAAGTTAGCAGGTAATTGTAATTTCGAGTGGTACGATCCATAATAAGTGTCATTCTTTATCTTCAAACGGCCGGCAACTTGCTTCAGTAGCTCAAGTATTAGATTACATTAAATTTCTCAGTCAGTTTAAACTGGTGTTACCCTGAGAGAAAGATCTCGTAGCCAGCCACTGTAGCAGCCAACAGCAAATCAACAGCAGATATTGGAGACGACTTTAAAAGGTGACACAGGTCATTCATCGTTAATTATGAGGTATATGTAGGAAAATTTTGTCTTTCAATAATCCTAGTAACTTCCTCACTCAGAAATTGCTCTCCAATATCCACATGTACAGCTGGGACACCATCTTACAACACAGTATTAAACTGTAGTTAAAATGGAGGACGAGTTCCAGTTAGGTTAAACTACTAATCGGGATGACTCCGCAGTAACGTGAGAGACTAGAGATCCTGGGGACCTGCCATTCTTACTAAGGGTTTTTCCTGAGTTTCCCTGGTTGGAAAGACGAATGCTTGTACCACAAATTCCCTTTCACTGTTATTTCGGTTCCCCTTTCGTGTTTCATGTGGGCCTGGAGTTGTGCAGTTTCAGTCGGTGTTTGATAAATGTAGCATATGCTTGCTCGTTGGACAGTTTTTATCGGCCGTGCCAGGTAACAACCTCTCTGGGCCACCTTCGCCATAGCAAAGCCTTCTTTGAGCATTCCGCCGGTGTGACCGCGGCATCAAGCTTGGAATCGCTAGGGACCTCCGCGCTTCTTTGTCGGCGGGGCAATCGGCGGCGTGTAGCCTCCTGCGGTGCCTTCACCTCATCCGTTCCTCCTGGGGGTGGTAGGCATAATAGATTCGCCTAGGGTGAGTCACATTTATGTTAAGTTAAACTGAAGATTTAAGTTTATATCACTGAGTAAAACTAAAAAGTGTAGTTTAAACATTTTATAATACCGGCTCTTACTCGTGCCTCGTAATCCAGATTTTTCTAGAGAATCACATTATAAAACCAAACTATAAATATGTTCAAAGCAATGTTTCCTTTTTGTGTACTGCATATTTTGAAATTGCATTTGACAGTTGGTTTCAGCTTCAAAGTGTAAACGTGTTTGTATCTATAGTTTAACAACCAAGCAAGGTGTCGCCGTGGTAACGCGTGCGACTCGCATTCGGAATATGCCGGGTATGATTCTCGCCAACCGCCCTCTCCGACTTTATGGTATTTCCGGGGATTTTCCCGGGTCGCTGGTATGGTTACTTTCCTGTCCCTCCATTTCGTTCCATTCATAATTTCATTCAGCCTTCACCTCGTTAGCTCCGTTTCAGGGTTGGAAGATTCGCGATGGTGTTTCGGTGCAGCGCATAAGGGAAAATGATGCTCTCTGTGGAACTTTCTCTGTCCTCGGCCTTCAGCTGATTGCCGGAGTATAAGAACCGCCCTTTCGGATGGGGCGTTGGACCCTATGTGTGCAGCGGGGTCCCCGGTCTGGCTGTCCGACTGTCGCGGCGTCTCAATCTGCAAACCCGTCATTGCTGTGCCGTCACTCCTGGTTCCGGCCGCCCAGTGTCTCCTCTCACCTCCTCGTCCTCCCTCCCGTGCCCCGCCCCTTAAGGGGCATAGGCACAATATTCTCTCTGTATCCGATAAAAAGAGTAATAAGTACTTTGTAATATCATTATCAATTTTAGACGGCACTGCTTTCGCTTTGAACTGTTCTTACACAGGCTTATTATTTTTACTACGTAGGGTAAGTATTGCATTCCACCCAAAAATTCGATACCGAGATTTCACCGGAAATATATGTTTTCAGGTGCCCTGAACCCAAATAAAGCTCATTTGGAAATATGTCCGTGTGTGTGTCTGTCTAACTCAAAAACCAAAAGTCAGATAAATACCAAACTTCGTATTTAGATTCAGTACCTTCCAAGAATGCGATATGAAGATTTTCAATAAAATCTCCCTACTCCAAACTACTCTTTACAATGAACATTTTTCGATAATTTCTATTTTCTAAAAAAAGTGGTATTAATGATTTTGATACTTACACGAGCAAAACGTACATCCTGAATTTTCTGAGAGTAGTTTGTGAAGTCTTTATTCGGAAGGAATTTTTTATAATTTTCTATAACTGGTAAACGTTAAGTAGACGAAAACGTACTACACGTAAGTCATTTCTCAAATATCCATTAGTAACGGTTCGAATTGTTTATTACTCGGTCATTCTCTTGAAGTCCTGTCAACGTTCAGTTGTTTCCCGCGATTGCATGGAAACAATATGGGATTATAAGACAGCGTATAGCGTCCAGTTCTTAAACATTTGACTATCGCTGTTCTCTTTGTAACTAGAACGAAATACGTAATGTAGCTAATTCTGCAATTGGTTTTTTGGGTTAAAATGTAGTAGACAGAAAAATAAGCTTTGGTAAGAATGGTTTGTATACCCAGTAATAAACGATAGAGGGTAGATAAAGGCATGAGAATGTATCACATACGATTTTTGTTGTAAGATTTTTGCCCGTCTCAAGAGATACATCCTATTTGCCATGTAAATACCTAAACAGAAGCTATTTTATCCCAAATCGTTATAGGCATTTTTGAGACAGTAGAAATAAGAACATGTTTTCACATAAAGAAATGGTAGTTTCGTGTGGGGCATTTTCTTGAAAATCTTCGCGTGGAGAACGCTAAATTTAAATATCAAGAATGGTATTTAAGCGACTTTTCGCTTTCGAGTTATGCTGTTCACAAACACGGACATTCTTCTAAGAAACTATTAATTTGGGGACCGCAAAACGTGTATTTCCAATAAATTCTCACTAGGTATTAATTTTTAGATTGGGTGTAATACTTCCTCTGTTACTATAGATAAGTAGTAGAGAAAGTAAAAAAGAGAGAAAGCAGGTTTCCAAGCAACATAAAACCTGTTTATAACCTATTAATTTATTGGAGCATTTTGACAGCATCACTGACAGTGATCGGAAACAGTATTCCAACTTGTAGATGTTTTGTTAGCTCCACGTATGGACGCCAATTTGAGAAAGATGGTTTTGCTTCTACGTATGGAAAGTCGGTTTGTATTGTTATGTGCAACACCACGCTTTGGGCGTCAATTTGAAGAAGGTGTATTGAAGGAGTTGTATTATAGTTCAACTGTTGGGGAACCGAACTTGTAGTAGTTGCAACCGCACGTATAGTAAACAGTTTCCGTTATCCTTCGGCCCAAATGTAGTTTCAGGTGGCCTTTGCCCCAAGTTAAAAAAATATTAACTTTGTAATTAAACTGTTTCTTTAAATATTTATGTTTGCCTCGGCTACATCAGTATTTTTGTTAGGGACACGTTTCTCTTGGTAGGGTTGTGATGCGACAAGAATGTAGACTTACACATATTATAATTTTACTTCACTCCTTTTATTAATACTTGATACGATTTAAATAACACTTCACTGATATAGAGAGCTGTGGGATTCTTTTTATTAATTAATTACACTTTTTAACAAGTAAACTTATTTTTCGTCTCACACGAATACGTATTAAATTTCTTGAGGACACTTTTTGCGTCTGTTTAGTAACGCTGTCTGCAGGCAACTGTCTTCTGGATTTGTAAATTTTACTGTATTTCAGTTTCTGATTGGCTAATCCTACTCCAATAGAATACCTTCATTTAACTAGAGCTTTTTCTGGTTGTTGATTGGCTATTTTATAAACTGTCACTAAACTTACATTATTGTTACTCCAAGAATCACAAGTAGTACTGTTAAACTTCCTTATTCATTATTGACTCAAGGTTACCTCATTGTTACCTCATTGTTAGCAACTTTTAACTTATTATTCTCACAGCTCCTACATTATTAAATTACGTAATATACTCACATAACATTATTACACATGGATACAATAATATAAACATATACAATGACTGTAATATACACTTTTTATATATTGTTACACACAAATATTGGTTTAAGGCGGGCTGTTATTGAATTTATATATTATATAATTAGACTGAAATCATTTAAATGTTAAAAACAGCATCAAACTTTCCTTCGTTAAGTAACGTTACGCGTTTATAATAAGTTGTAACATGATTGTCTGCGAAATGCTGTTATTGTAAGGTTAAATGATGCAACCACTGCATAGCGAACAACCATCGCTAAACCGATTCCACCGCGGCACATTATTTGAAGGACGTTCCCAAATACACGTTAAATTACACTGAGTTTTAATTATGGCGCTCGTTAACTGCTATGGTTCTTAGCGTTCCATTCTATATTGGGCGTGAAAGATCGGAAATTTTGCTCAGTGGCATCGTTATCAGGCTTGGGGTTCTTTTACCGCCGGCTTTACTTCCCTTCCGAAGATGCGGATCTCTTTAAAAACATTATTTATTTCAAATACATTTTTACTTTCTCTATCACGTATAGTAAGTACAGGAAGCAATGCATTCCACTAAAAAATGATATCGAGATTTTAACAAAAATGCATGTTTTGAGGCCTCCTGAATAAAAAAAAAAGGATTTTTAGAAAAAAGTCCGACTTTTTCTGCGTATCTGTGAACACCATAACTCAAAAACGAACCAGTATCTTTCAAAGGTGCGACAGGAAGATCTTTAAGTAAATCCCCCACCTCAGACTACCTTTTACATGACACATTTTTCAAAAATGGCTCTAACGATTTTGATTAAAATATGTTTAAGATATTTTAATGGCAAATGAAATGTATATCTTGAATTTTCTGGGAATGTCCCCAAAAGTCGTTTTTCATTCTGAATGACTTTTGCATAACTGGTAAACTGTAAGAGATAGAAAAAAAATTCTATACAAAAGATGTAGATCTCGCTACAACACATAATCTATGTTATATACATTTTTTGTGGGGTGAACCGTTTACGAGATATTTCTTGTTGTTAGTTTGAATTTTCCAATAATACTTTTTCTCAAATGGGAATTTATTATTCGTTTTTTTATGTCCTGGACATGCAAAGAGAATGTAATGCGCCACATAGCAACCAGCTCTTAAAATATTTGACTATCGCTTAAAACCTACCATATTCCCCTTGCATCTACAAGAAAATTAGCAATAAGATTAACATCTCGATTAACATGAAGCATATGGAGAATAAGCTTTTGTAAAAATAGTTTGTACAAAGGTAGAAGTCATGTGAGTGTAACACATGAATTTTTGTTTAATTTAGCTATGAAACATACGCATGTTGTCATTAGATAATAATTATTTCGAGACCGAGCATTGGTTAACCTCAGTTAAATTAGTGGTATTACTGAAGACAGTCCGATAGGTAACTCCAAATAGCTTAACATCAGCACAGGGTGTTGTGACGTTGCGGTTAGGCCAAACTCTGTCGTCACATAAACGAAGCTTGCACTTGTAGAAGACGTCACTCGCTGGAGTGAGTTTGTAGGTCACCGACAACTTCAAGCGTGCAATTAAAAAGTCTTAGAAAACGTTAACACCAGCTTCACACTTGACTGGTATCGAGACAGTCTACTACCACTTTTGTGAATTTTTGTTTTCTTTTTATTGCCTCATTTATATAGACGCGTTTAACTATTCTGGACATAAGTCTGGTTTTGACTCCGGTGATAACTCTTTTATTTTGTTTCTTTGCTCCACTACTTTGAAACTCGTTTATTCGCTCTCTCCGTTGTTCTTGAGATAGAATGAAAATTATTTTAATAAAAGAAAGTTGCCTTTGACTAAGCCTTGATTCGAAATCAGTACCTTTGATAAATCTGTAAAATTTCAAAAATTCACAGTTCCATGTCGATTCAATTGAAATATTAATACAACAAAGACGGTTTAATATTTAATTTGCATATTTCTACATCAGTTCCAGAGATATTAAGTTGTTATTATTACTTTTTCTACTACGTATAGTAAGTAGGGGAAGCATTGTATTCCACCCAAAAATTCGATACCGAGATTTCACCGGAAATACATGTTTTGAGACCCTTGAATCCAAAAAAGCATTTTTGGAAATATGTTCGTGTGTGTGTCTGTGTGTCTGTGAACAGCATAACTCAGAAACGAACAGTCGTATAAACACCAAACTTGGTATTTAGGTTCAGTATCTTCCAGAGATGCGACAGGAAGGTTTTCAAGAAAATCCTCCCAACCCAGACTACCCTTTACATGGAACATTTTTCGAAAATTTTAATTTTCTCAAAAATGGCTCTAACGATTTTGATTAAAATATCATATGTATAAGATATTATCATGACAAATGAAATGTATATCTCGAATTTTCTGGGAATGTCTCCAAAAGTATTCTTCATTGTGAACGACTTTTGCATAACTGCTAAACCATAAGAGATAGACAAAATTTTACTACACAAAAAATGTAGATCGCGGTAAAATACACAATTTATGTCATACACATTTCTTTTGTTGAGTGAACCGTTTTCGAGATATTGCTTGTTATTCCCTTAAATTTTCCAATACTTATACTTTTTCTCAAATTCGTTATTCGTTTTTTACTTTCCCTACTACGTATAGTAAGTAGGGGAAGTATTGCATTCCACCCAAAAATTCGATACCGAGATTTCGCCGGAAATACATGTTTTGAGACCTCCTGAATCCAAAAAAAGCATTTTTGGAAACATGTCCGTGTGTGTGTCTGTGTGTGTGTGTGTGTGTGTGTGTGTGTGTGTGTGTGTCTGTGTGTCTGTGTGTGGGGTGTGTCTGTGAACAGCATAACTCAAAAACGAACAGTCGTATAAACACCAAACTTGGTATTTAGGTTCAGTATCTTCCAGAGATGCGACACGAAGGTTTTCAAGAAAATCCCCCCACCCCAGACTACCCTTTACATGGAACATTTTTCGAAAATTTTAATTTTCTCAAAAATGGCTCTAACGATTTTGATTAAAATATCATATGTTTAAGATAATGTCATGAGAAATGAAATGTATATCTCGAATTTTCTGGGAATGTCTCCAAAAGTATTCTTCATTGTGAACGACTTTTGCATAACTGGTAAACCATAAGAGATAGACAAAATGTTACTACACAAAAAATGTAGATCGCGTTAAAATACACAACTTATGTCATATACATTTCTTTTGTTGAGTGAACCGTTTTCGAGATATTGCTTGTTATTTCCTTAAATTTTCCAATACTTATACTTTTTCTCAAATTCGTTATTCATTTTTTTTATGTCCTGGATATGCAAAGAGAATGGAATGCGCCACATAGCAACCAGCGTTAAAATATTTGACTATCGCTTAAAAGCTACCATATTCCCCTTGCTTCTACAAGAAAATTACCAATAAGATTGACATCTCGATATCTCGATTAACATAAAGCATATGGAGAATAAGCGTTTGTAAAAATAGTTTGTACAAGAGTAGAGAAAGTCATGTGAGTGTAACACATCAGATTTTTTTATGTCCTGGACATGTAAAGAGAATGGAATGCGCGGCATAGCAACCAGCGTTAAAATATTTGACTATCGCTTTAAACCTAGCATATTCCCCTTGCATCTACAAGAAAATTAGCAATAAGATTGACATCTCGATATCTCGATTAACATGAAGCATATGGAGAATAAGCGTTTGTAAAAATAGTTTGTACAAGAGTAGAGAAAGTAAGAGCGTAACACATCAGATTTTGTTTCAATAAATTGCTCCACAATGCAATTACTTTTTGAAAAAATATTTTATAGTTAAGCTTTTAATAGTATATAGATAAATTGTAGAGATGAATTTTAAATTATCCTATTACTTTGGGAGAAAATAAATGTTAAATGTACTAATGAATTTTTTTGCTTAAAAATTTATAGAATATGAACATTATTGTTTAGTAACATTGCTACTAGCATTTAACAAAAATTTATCTCATCGTTTCTTTATATTGCTATTTAAAAGGAAGTATACCAAATTTCATTGATTTATATCCAAAAATATGTCGTGGAATAATTAGAAAATGAGAATGTGCCTAGAAACGATAGTTTAAAAAGAAGAAGAAAGTTTAAAAATTATAATCCTCAAATAACACTATTCCAGACTTAATGTTGCTTAAAAAGTATTTAGTGCATATACAGGCCCTCGTTTGTCTTTTTCTGCTCCTCTGCGGTAATTGTATTTTAAGATTCTTTGGACTTCTCTTGAATATTTGTTCGTTTGTTACCACAATTTAATAGGAATTTAGGGTTATAGACAGACATTTTAATCATTCTGTGACATGCTTTAAAAATGATAAAACTTTAGAAGCTACACGGAACTAAAATAGAAGATTTGTAGTATTTGATAACAGTGTTTGACCATTTTCACAAACTAGGATATCTCATTAAGGACCGATTGTACGAACTCGGAATATATCTTAGATAGTTAAACTCGGAATACTCTGACTAGAGTATAAATAGGCGACTATTTGTACAACACCTCTATTTCATAGATAGCTATTCCACTGTTAGCAAATTTGACTATACTGCGAATCATTCATGGGCAGCTTGATAAGTAATTACATGTGTTCTGAAACATGTGTAGCATTTTGTATTGTTTTCACGATCAACTGTTCGTAAACTGTTGTTATTACTTTCACTACTACGTATAGTAGGTAGGGGAAGTATTGTATTCCACCCAAAAAATCGATACCGAGATTTCACCGGAAATATATATTTTGAGGCCCCCTGAATCCAAAAAAAAGCATTTTTGGAAACATGTCCGTGTGTGTCTGTGTGTCTGTCTGTGAACAGCATAACTCAGAAACGAACAGTCAGATAAACACCAAACTTGGTTTTTAGTTCAGCATCTTCCAAAGATGCGACACAAAGATTTTCAAGAAAATCCCCCCACCCCAGATTACATAGAACATTTTTCGAAAACTTTAATTTTCTCAAAAACGGCTCTAACATTTTGATTAAAATATCATATATTTAAAATACTTTCATGACAAATAAAATGTATATCTTGAATTTTCTGGGAATGTCTGCAAAAGGAGATTGTTCACTGTGAACGACTTTTGCACAACTGGTAAACCATAAGAGATAGACAAACTTTTACTACACAAAAATGTAGATCGCGTTAAAATACACAATTTATGTCATATACATTTTTTGTTGAGTGAACCTTTTTCGAGATATTGCTTGTTATTCCCTTAAATTTTCCAATGCTTATACTTTTTCACAAATAGGAATTCGTTATTTATTTTTTTGCCTTGGTAATGCAAAGGGAATGGAATACTCCACATAGCAACCAGCTCTTAAAACATTTGACTATCGCTTAAAGCCTACCAATTCCCCTTGCATCTACAAGAAAATTAGCAGTAAGATTAACATCTCGATATCTCGATTAACGTGAAGCATATGGAGAATAAGCGTTTGTAAAAATAGTTTGAACAAGAGTAGAGAAAGTTATGTGAGTGTAACACATAAGATTTTTTGTTTGTTTCAGGAGGCCTCAAAACATGTATTTCCATGAAATCTCGGTATCATTTTTTGGGTGGAATGCAATACCTTCTCTACCTACTGTACGTAGTAGTGAGAGTAATAAATTCAGGTAGCATTATAAAGATACCATATCAGTCATTCAAAAAATAACTGTACTACAAATTTTACCCCAAAATTAATGCAGTTTTGTAAATACTAAAAATTAATACTATTAGTGAAATTGTAAATATTTTGAATGTAAACAACATTAATTTGTAGTTTTTAGCTCTGACATACCCTACATAAGAATTACGGTTGTTTTTCCAAATGAACAAATTGTAATTATGTAGTTTTGACGTAATCTACATCCTAGATTAGACTGGCTGTCTCTTAAGTTGGTCTAACTTGCTATAGGATCTACAGATTGATATGGTATTACATCAGAATGAGAATTTAATTGATTATGTAAACTGGTGGTTCAGTTCTCATTCTACTGCATAATGGATCATACTTTAAAAACCTACTTGTACATTTTAGAAAGAAATACAGAAAGGAAAACAAAAATACGGCATCTAATGCTAGCTGGTGCCCACCAGGAAGGGAACATTTAAAAATCTATCAGTCACTCTATCTCGTGTCGGAAACCATTTATCTAAACGACAGGTAGCCAAACCGTTGCTTTCACCGTACAGTTGTACTTTCTAGTTTTAGATAATTTTATCACTTAACTCTCACTTTTTGTTGTTATTTTTCGAAGCGTTCGACGTTCATTTGATTCTAACCATCTTTCGAGATGATCGAAATGCGGCGTATATATCCCTGGAGGTTTTTGCTGCCAGGTCACGTTTACTCACTCCATTTTAACATCCAAGTCAGTATCGTTTAGCACATCATTAGTTTTGCATTTAACATTCATTGTAGTTTTAAGACTGATTATTATAATCAAATTGTGATAATATAGAACTACGACCAGATTTCGAATATTAGGCTAAAACTATTGGGTACAAAGGTTGATTTGTAGGAAGCGCGTATAAACACTTCAAAACTAATACTGCTGCCTTTACTAGAACCAGAAATGCCCAACTTTTAATTTTAATGACTTTCTTCTTAAATTCTTACGTCCATGGATATTGAAATCAGTCCACTTAACTGCGGATATACGTTTCAGCAGAATTTACATACCTGCATAATACGTAGTGACGTAACAACTTACAGACTTGGAGATTTAAACATTTGCAGAAATTTGAGCGCTCAGAAGTCTGTATCAGAAATAGTAGTTACATGAATAATTTTTTTGATTTTTGGATTGTGGATCGTCCCCGGGAAGAATGGATGGGATGAAGGGGGATACCCGGCGGCTGGAACCAGGAGTGACTGCACGGGAATGACAGGGTCCTTACAGCTTCCAGATATAAACGCTTCAGCAGTCGGACAGGCAGACCGGGGACCTCTCCCAACATAGGTTCCAACGTCCCTCCAAGGGGCGGTTCTTATACTCCGGCAACCAGTGGAAGGCCAAGGAACGAGAAAGTTCACCTTTTTCCCCTGCCACGCTGCATCGAAACTCCATCGCCGACTCTTTCAACCCCGAAACAGGCCAAATGGGGTGAAGGATGAATGAAATGCTTAATGAAGGGACAGAAAATTCGGGGGATGAAAGAAACCACTCCAGAATTCGCCTGACGACCCGGGAAAACCCTCGAAAAAAAACCATGAGTCAGATTGGGTGGACGCCGGGGATGGAACCTGGGACTTTCCGAATGCGGGCCATATACGTTATCGCCTGAGCCATCCCGCTCGGTTACATAAATGCTTTACCTCAAAGGTAAAGGGTAGTTTGGGAAATTTTAGGGAATATAGCTTTAAAAAGGTGAATATAAATACCAAATTGGTATGTATCCATTTATTCGTTTTCGAGCTGTGCTGTTCACAGACAAACACACATACGAAATTCTTGTAAACATGCCTTAGTGTTCGGGGGAGGGAACGTTCACAAAACCACAAAGCATGTGTTTACAGTGAAATTTCGATATCAATATTTTAGGTAGAATACAATACTTCTAGCTACCATGGGTAAGCGATACACAAAGTGAAAATATAATTATTTAGTGTGCCATTTGCAGTGCTTTTCCTTCACACTGTGGCCACCGCACGGTCGCTCGCGAGCCGGGCACTGTAACTCGGATTCCCGCCAAAAGAATTATAATATCCCCGCAACCACCTCACGTTATCACAGTTACAGTTAAAATAATAATAAGCACATACCTTATCATAAGAGGTGTTGGAAATGTCCTTCTGTATCCACACATTTCTGACATCATCTCAGGAAATTTTCATTTATACTGGAGGGTTAAATATCCGAAATTGAGCCAATTTCTCGTCTGTTGTCTTTTAGTTTTTCAATGTCGTGTGCAATCTATTTTTAAAGTTTCCATAGATAAAGTTCCCCTATCTTAAAAAAATTCCTGAATACTCATCAATTTTACGCGCGGTAGCAAAGTCTCGTTGGAAAAATCCATTTAAGGTCGGACAGCTGTTGAAAAAATGGTGTGAGTAATTCATTCCTATTCTTCCCTCCTTTTATTGTTTGTTAAAAACATACAGGTGCTATTATTCTGTATGCATTTACTACACACCCATTTTCGCGTATAAAATCTGGTTTCCCTGTAATCTAATACGTGTTATTTTGCGACGAAGCATAGCCGTATAAACGGAACCATGCTTCGTCGGAGAATAATATTTAGCGTGTGTCAATTACTCTATCATTTCGCAAAATTCAATTACAGAAACTTACGCGACTTTGATGATCACATGAAGATAAAAGTGTATGCAACAAACTCCATACATTAGAAATACTAAAGGAAAGCGTAGGCGAAAAGTTTACTCAATTTCGGATATTCAACTCTTCAGGTGAAATAACTTTTCCTGAAAATGGACAACATTCCCAACATCTCTTATAATAATTCTAACTGTAACTAAGAAAATGTGAGGTGAATACGGGGATGTTACAACTATTTTGGCGGAAGTCTGAGCCGCGGCGGCCGGCGCGCGAGTAGCACTTCGGTGGCCACAGTGTGAACGAAAAGCACTGTGTAACTTGAAATAATTTAGCAGTATAAATAACTGGAAGCATAGAGTTGCTAGTACTGCTTCGCCCCTTCTGCCCTGGTTAAATTCTGGTAAAGGGTGGTAGCAATGATAATACTGGGATGATATAATAGTGTTTAACGCCCGTTCTTACCTTTGAGAGTACAAAATAGCAATTCCCTAAGTAGTCGTCACAAACTACGTTAGTTAAACTAATCTAAATTTTGGAAAAAATTAAAAAGCAGATTAATTTACTGCATTTATTTAAAAATCGATTTATTACAGTTATTGTTACCGTATTTTCCTTGCAAAAATAATTTCTTGTTTTGAAGCATAGGTTCTATGGAGAAAGTAAAATATGAAAGTGTCCTTCAAATCGAAAAATAACTGGGAATGTCAGTTCAAATATGAACCTATTCGTCTTAACTTCTTTTGATAAAGAATCAATTAGCTCGGTCGCAGAATAGCTGCTGTGAGAGGGCTCCAGGGTGAGATTCCCGGCTGGGGAATGCCCAAAGAGGAACCAGAAATCTGATGACAACTGTATACGAGTTAACACTATTGCCGATAGGCAGGATGTTTCAAAGCTAAAAGGCCGTCGATAAGACCATTGTAGTTAAAGTCGGGGTATAAATGAAAAATAAAGAATAAATCTCGTCTGGCATTGCGTCTAAATTCGCATCCGCTAGAGGCAAGACACGGCAGAGCAATAAACAAATGAAAGTACAACCCTGACGCTTCTGAAAGCCCTTTGCCATTTATTTCCCTACAGTTATACTTTCCCCATCACATACCTAGTTGCTAAACGGGGCATTGTATTCCACCCAAAAATTCGATACCAAGATTGAAAAGGAACTGCATGTTTTGAAGCTCAGAATAGAAAAGCAAATTTAGAAAAAGATCCGTATATGTTTATGAACAGTATAACTAAAAATATGCTGCTTTATTTTTTTTTTGGTTCCCCTACTGCGTATAGTAAGTAGAGGAATTATTGCATTCCATAAAAAAATCTGATGTGTTACACTCACATGACTTTCTCTACTCTTGTAAAACTATTTTTACAAACGCTTATTCTCCATCTACTTCATGTTAATCGAGATAAACATTTGCAGACTCTATCTTATTGCTAAGTTTCTTGTAGATGTAAGGGGAATATATATTTACAAGGGCAATATAGAAATACAGTAGCCTTTAAGCACATACATATCTCTTAATAACTGGTTGCTAGGTGCAGCACTATTCCCTTTCCCACAGATTAATACTCTTTGCATATAAGTATTGAAAAATTTAAGGGAATATCAAGCAATATCTCGAAAATGGTTCACTCAACAAAAAATGTATATGACAAATTGTGTATTTTAACGCGATCTACATTTTTGTGTAGTAAAAGTTTGTCTATCTCTTATGATTTACCAGTTATGCAAAAGTCGTTCACAATGGAGAATACTTTTGGAGACATTCCCAGAAAATTCAAGATATACATTTTATATGTCATAAAAATATCTTAAACATATGATATTTTAATCAAAATCGTTAGATCCGTTTTTGAGAAAATTAAAATTTTCGAAAAATCTTCCATGTAATTTGGGGTGGGGGGATTTTCTTGAAAACCTTCGTGTCGCATCCCTGGAAGATACTAAACCTAAATACCACGTTTGGTGTTTATCCGACTGTTTGTTTCTGAGTTATGCTGTTCACAGACAGACACACAGACTGACAGACAGACACACAGACAGACACACACACGTACATGTTTCCAAAAATGCTTTTTTTTGGATTCAGGGGATCTCAAAACATGTATTTCCAGTGAAATCTCGGTATCGAATTTTTGGGTGGAATACAATACTTCCTCTACTTACTATACGTAGTAGAGAAAGTAAAAATCGATACCGAGATTTCACCGGAAATATACAAGATGTTTTGTGGTGCCCTAAATCCAAATAAAACATTTTTGGAAACATGTCTGTGGGTGTATCTGCCTGTGTGTCTGTCAGTTTGTGAACAGCATAACTCAAAAAACGAAACTTCGGATTAATACCAAACTTGGTTGAGTTAAATATGTTCCAATGATGCAACGAAGATTTTCAAGAAAATTCCCCCACAGCAGTCTAACCTTTACATGGATCATTTTTCGAGAATTTTGAGTAAAGTGTCATACGTTTAAGATATTTTGATGGAAAATGAAATGTTTATCTTAAATTTTCTGGGATTGTCCCCAGAAGTACTCTTAATTCTGAATGATTTTCGCATAACTGTAAACTGTAAGATATAGACCACGTTTTACTACACAAAAATATAGATCTCGTTAAAACACACAATTTATGTCGTAGGTATACTTTTTTGTTGTTGAGTAAACCATTTCCGAGATATCCCTTATTATTTGTTTGAATTTTCCAATACTTATAGTTTTTCTCAAATGGGGATTCGTTATTGGTTTTTTTTTGTGTCCTGGACATGCAAAGACAATGGAATACTCCACATAGTAACCAGCTCTTAAAAGAATTGACTATCGCTTAAAGTCTGCCATATTCCCTTTGCACCCCAAGAAAATTAGCAATAAGATTTTATCTCGACTAACATGAAGTAGATGGAGAATAACGTTTGTAAAAATAATTTGTTCAAGAGTAGAGAAAGTCATGTGACTGCAACACATCAGGTTTTTATTTTCTCAAACATTGCTCTAAGATTTTGATCAAAATACCATATATTTAAAATGTTTAAATCCAAAATATAATGCATATCTTGAATTTTCTGGGAATAGCGTTAAGTAATGCCCTTCATTCGGAAGGAATTTTATATAGTTTTGTATAACTGGTAAACGTTTAGCAGATAGACATAACTGTATTACACAAATACATGTAGATCTCTCACAAAATTTGTTTCCGATAACTTTTTTGTGGCATTATCCTTTTTCGGGATATCTTTATTACTGGTTTCAAAATATTAATTCTTTGTAATTTTTGAAGTGAAGTCGCTATTTAGTTGTTTCTCACGATGTCAACAAAAGAGCTATCCGCTTTGAAAATCTGGCTATCGATTCGGTTTCCTCTGTCCCCCTTCTATCTAAAGTGTAATGAAACTGTTTCTACGAAGGTTTACCTCGATTAATATTGAGGCAGTATTTTTAACACTTAAATGATTTCAGTCAAATTATATAATAAGTAAATTCAATAACAGCCCGCCTTGAAGCAATATGTGTATGTAATAATTTGTAAAATGTATGTAACAGTCACTGTATATGCTTGTATTATTGTAAACATGTTCAATAATCTTATGTGAATATATTACGTAATTTAATAATGTAGGATCTGTGAGAATAATAAGTTAAAAGTTGCTAACCTTGAGGTAACCTTGAGGCAATAATGAGTTTGAGAGTTTAAATGTTACTTGTGATTCTTGGAAGCTTTAATGTGATTTTAGTGACAGTTTATGAAAATAGCCAATCAACAACCAGAAAAAGCTTTAGCTAAATGCAGGTATTCTATTGGAATAAAAATAAAATAGCCAATCAGAGACTTGAAATACAGAAATTTACAAGTTTAGACGGTTGAAATCAATTTACTTGCCTCCAAACAGTGATCATAACCAGACGTGTTGCTTCTAGACAGTGCTTATAACCAGACGCGAGAATTTTTTTACGTATTCGTGTGAGACGAAAATAGTATACGTGTTAAAAAGTGCAAGTATTAAATAAAAGAATCTCACAGTTCTCGATATCAGTGAAGTACCATTTAATTTGTGTCAAGCATTAATAAAAATGAGTGAATTAAAACTTAAAATCGTGTAAGCCTACATTCTTGTCGCATCACGCCCTGCCAAGACATCCATGTCTCTATAAATAAATACTGACCTAGCCGAGGCAAACATAAATATTAAATATTTAAAGAAACAGTAAAACTACAAAGTTAAATATTTTTAAACTTGGGGAAATCTATGTAAAAAGCCATAACTTTCTTCAATGTGAAGTAGATAGAAAAATAAGCTATGGTAAGAATAGGTTGAAAAGATAGAATTAGACTGAAAAATTCAATTCCATAGCCGAGATTTGAACCACGGATCTTGCGCTTTCGTCCGATTACTCTAAGCAACTGCATTATCATGGCACGGCATTAAATTCCCCAACTGACTAGCATCCGTAGTTCAAATCCCGGCTACGGCATTGAATTTCTTAATATAATTCATCTTTCCAATCTTGTCCTAAACAAGGCTTGTTTGAAAGAACGATCAATTGACCTTTGGTAAGAATAGTTTGCAGAAGCCACATAAAAATAAATGATAGTGTGTAGAGGAAATCATGTGAATGTAACACATTGTAGTTTTCTTATTAGGCAATATTCTCCCTGCCATGCCTTACCGTCTGTTGCCTCGAGTGTGCCTGCAATTTACTTACACGTTGTCATGCCCAAAAGTGACGAGATATGTGTGTTCGCACCTATGTCACGTGTATGTTGATCTAATCACTTACCACTACATTACTTTCTCTAGGTTCTTCTCCAAGGGTTCCATGAGTGAAATCCTACAATTTGTCTTTACTACTGCACGCAAAGCTGAAACTAATATCGACGTCACAGAATAAGAACATATAATTTTGTTTTGACATTTACCGTTACTCCATTACATTATATGCGTATTATTATGGTTCCGTCCTCACAGACTTATGGTCTGATCTGTCACGTACATTACAGCTGGCTCACAATACATGTGTACATTACATCTGTGAGATCATATAACACCATGTCTCCACCAGTTGTCACGGTTCCATCTAGTTGACCGTAGAAACATTCATTGTCTTTACTTCTCTTTAAACTTATTCATACTTCTTCCCCTACATACCTAGCTTCTCGCTTTAAAAGTTTGTATGTCTCACAACCTTCATACACGCTCGGAATATCGTCACATACTTTCAATACCACTTCATCGAACGCTCTATACTCATCATCTTTTACTGTGAAGGTTGCTAGGCTCTGGAATTCACTTCCACAAGATGTCAAAGGCTGTCATACTTTATATGCTTTTCGTCACAGGTTGCAGATTTTAGTTAAAAAATTGTTAACTTAGAAGAAATATCATTTTCATTGTATATAGTGTATGTATGCCATATTTTTACTTTCTCTACTACGTATAGTAAGTAGGAGAAGTATTGTATTCCACCCAAAAATTCGATACCGAGATTTCACCTTTGTGTGCATGTCTTTGAATAGCATAACTCAGAAACGCACAGTCGGATAAACACCAAACTTGGTATTTAGGTTCAGTATCTTCCAGAGATGCGACACGAAGGTTTTCAACAAAATCCCCCACCCCAGATTACCCTTTAGATGGAACATTTTTCGAAAATTTTAATTTCTCAATAATGGCTCTTAACGATTTTGATTAAAATACCATATGTTTAAGATATTTTTATGACAAATGAAATGTATATCTCGAATTTTCTGGGAAAGTCTCCAAAAGTATTCTTCATTGTGAACGACTTTTGCATGACTGGTATACCATAAAAGATAGACAAAAGTTTACTACACAAAAAATGTAGATCGCGTTAAAATACACTATTTATGTCATATACATTTTTTGTTGTTGAGTGAACCATTTTCGAGATATTGCGTGTTTTTCCCTTAAATTTTTCAATACTTATACTTTTTTCTCAAATTCGTTATTCATTTTCTTTTTGTCCTGGTAATACAAAGAGAATGAAATACTTCACATAGCAACCAGCTCTTAAAATATTTAACTGTCGCTTAAAACCTAGCAATTCCCCTTGCATCTACAAGAAAATTAGCAATAAGATTAACATCTCGATATCTCGATTAACATGAAGCATATGGAGAATAGGCGTTTGTAAAAATAGTTTGTACAAGAGTAGAGAAACTCATGTGAGTGTAACACATCAGATTTTTAAGATATTCATTACTATTAACTTAGTTTCTCTATATTTTCAATTGACTTAACTGTTCCTCTAATATTTGTGTTGTTTCTGTTTTATGTTTCTTTAAATATTATCTGTGTACCATCAATGTGATCGGATATTGTATTCAGGATTGTTCTAGGTGGTTGAGCCTTATGGCCGTAGCTCTGCCACAGTAAATATTAACTATGTTATTGGTCCAAAGAAATGTGCATAGTGTAATCGCCTTAGAGTATCTCAAAGCTTTATCGAGCGAGATTCGGGAGGTCCCATGTTCGACTCCAGTGGACCACCTACTCTGACCTTGGGGTTTTCGTGGTTTCCCTAGGTCGGTAGGCAATGATGGGTGGTTGCTCTTCTACCACGACTTCCCTGTCTCTCAATTCCTTCATCATATGTTTCAGGGTTGCAGTACCAGGCGCGGTGTTCGGCCTGTTGCGGCTGGGCGGTCTTCTTCGCTAAAGTACTATGGGGTGGACGCCGGTCATTAATTGCGCGGTATTGTTGCATTGTTGGCATGGGATCATTTTGTTTGCACGTTTTGTAGTCAGTATTTCTGGTGGTTAGTTATCATGGAACGCTTTACAACACAACAACGAATACGGATTGTGGAAACACATTACACATCTGGCGAATGTTACGCAGAAACTGCGCGGAATGTTACGTAAGTAATAGAATTGCATAAAGGAATAGGTGGACGATACTGGGAATTAATAATTTAACAAGTAGGAGACATGAGTTGTTTATTTAGTAATGTGACACATGACTAACAGAGAACCGGTTGCTTTTCCATTGTCTATGTGTTTAAGAAGAGAAAGTGAAGATGAGCAGAGGTGTCAAATAAATTTCCAGTGTGTTGCATAACCAAGCTGACTGGGGTCATACAAATAGGGCATCCTTTCTCTTTATTTTCGTGGAGAAAAAGCATGGTCTTGCAAAGTGAAAATTCTCCAATAATTATTTCTCTGTTCCTCACGCACGCGGACAACAGTGCTGGAGGCCGGGCACATACTGTTTGGGTTTTTCTTTGAGTAAGTGTATAGGATCAAACATTAAGTCGATAATCAGAAATATACAGGGTTATTCCAAAAGAAGGAACAGACTTTAAGGGGACAAGGTAGTCTGAACACGTGGAAATTACACCTTAAATGTTTTAAATTCCACTGTTCTTAAAGTTCTCAGTGGCTTTTCCTGAAGGTTTTATTATTTTATAAATAATTACAATTATTTCAAGCTTATGTAGTTGAGTCCGTAATAATTATTTCATTCAGCAGAAAAATAATACAATTTACTCTTAAAACACGCGAATTCATGTACCTTTTTCCCTGATACTACTTCAATACCGAATCACACGTTTGCATGCTTGTTTTTAGTATAATCAGCTGTCTTCCGCACCTCAGTTATTTAGTTATGTATATCAGTTCACTAGAAATTGAAAAAAAAAATAATTGCAGAGTCAAAAAAGTAAAAATGTGGAAAATTTGCAATGTTGTTGCTTTCTTAATATCACTAATATAAATTATAAAATTATGATTGACGTTCAGAAAGTTTAACTATGTGTTGTGTACATGCAGGTTTCTACCTTTCATACTTTCTGAGAAAAAGGCACATAAGCGTCCAAAAGTGTTGTTTTGAGAAAATTGAATTTAAGATTTCAACCTTAAAATTCTGACACAGCAGTATATTCCAGAGTAGTTATCATCTAAACCTACATTCCTGGATTACTGCAACTTTTCTGATTGCCTTCTCTTGGTCCTGGCCTCTTTTGTCAATTGCTGAACTGCTCGCTGGGCATGATATAGTAGTTCGTTATTGAAAGATACAAAAATGTTCTAAAAAGAGGGTTGCATGACAGCTTTAAAGGAATGTAGACTAGCATTTAAATGGTATTTAAATGTCTTAAAAACCTCTTAACCCCCCAAAAGTATATATTTTCTGAAACTGGAAATAATAGAGATTTTGTTAGTGCTTAAAACAAAACGTGAGACTTTTGACCATTTCAGAGTACCTTGTCCCCTTAAATATTTATTTCTAATGAACGACAATAGATGGCGATACATCACTGAATTGAGAAAAGTTCAAAATTTTATTTTGTGTGTTCAAAATGAGCACCATTTGTTATGCGAGGACGACCAGTGCCTTTCCGTTTGCATCCGCAACCATCTTCTACGACTTTATTGTATCAATTGTAAATTTTTATGACGAGGCGCCTCGTTGTTGAACTTGTAACGAAATCCACGCTTAAATGAAACAATCGATTCACTCTTTGCATACTGCAGCACACAAAACGACTTTTCCTGTGGCGTCGCCATTTTCTCGTAAACAAACAAAGCGCCGCTGTAGGCCTAAATGAAACTAATATATGGGGCTTAAAACTTTGAAATTTTCTCTATACCATGATGTGTCGTATGTGTTGCTATCTATTGTCGTTTATTAAAAATGAATGTTTAAAATCTGTTCCTTCTTTTTGAATAACTCTGTATATAAGAAGCTGACATTAAGGCGGAATCAAATTGTATAGTTTGTGTTCTAACTGGAGCAGCTTCAAATTCACTTAAAGGTTAACCTAGTGTGAACAATTAATCTCTGCCCATATGGGTACTTTCATATCTATTCTGCATATTACTTATAAAAAACTTTCTATTTGTTCTTATCAGCTAAACATTTTTCGAACTGGTTACAACATACAGTACATAGCGGAGTTAGACGTTTAAAAGAAGCTGGTTGTATGTATGCCGGATTTTATACAGATATAACATTTCAAAAGTGTGTAGTTTGAAGTGCTGGAAATTCCCAACGGTTAAAGCCACAAAAAATTGAATTAACATAAATCCTCCTTAAAAAGCACTAAGTATATCCAAGTATACACTGTCACGACTCTCATACCTGCTAGCTAAAGGGAAATTCTTCATAGAAGAACTTCAACTAGATCTGTTTTTACCACAAACCGAAGCCTACAAGGAAGTACTAAACAACTAAATAAGAAGCAACAAGAGATATGGCCGGATTTCTTCTCTATGGATACGATGATTACAGGATTGGACGCAAGCAGGTATGACCCTAACGAGATTCGCTGTGCATGGTTTGCATCACTGGATATACCAGACAAAGAAGTTCCCCGAGCCGGAAGACAAATGCAAGTGCAAACTAGGCAGGTCAAATTGTGACCAGCATCATCTAAAGTGATGCCAAAAAAAAGCATAAATAAAATACGAAAAAAACTTATGATGTGTTAGATTCACATGAATTTCTCTACTCTTGTACAAACTATTTTTACAAACGCTTATTCTCCATATGCATCATGTTAATCGAGATGTTAATCTTGTTGCTAAATTCCTTGTAGGTGCAAGGGGAATTGGTAGGCTTTAAGCTATAGTCAAATATTTTAAGAGCTGGTTGCTATATGTAGTATTCCATTCTCTTTGCATTACCAGGACCAAAAAAATGAATAACGAATTCCCATTTGAGAAAAAGTGTAAGTATTGGAAAATTTAAGGGAATAACAAGCAATATCTCCAAAATGGTCCACTCAACAACAAAAATGTATATGATATAAATTGTATATTTTAACGCGATCTACATTTTTTGTGTAGTAAAATTTTGTCTATCTCTTATGGTTTACCAGTTATGCAAAAGTCGTTCAAAATGAAGAATACTTTTGGAGACATTCCCGGAAAATTCAAGATATACATTTTTATTGTCATGAAAATACCTTAAACATATGATATTTTAATCAAAATCTTTAGAGCCATTTTTGAGAAAATTAAAATTTTCGAAAAATGTTCCATGTAAAGGGTAATCTGGAGTTAGGGGATTTTCTTAAAAACCTTCGTGTCGCATCTCTGGAAGATACTGAACCTAAATACCAAATTTGGTCTTTATCCGACTGTTCGTTTCTGAGTTATGCTGTTCACAGCCACACAGACTCACACACACGGAGATGTTTCGAAAAATGCTTTTTATGTATTCAGGGGGTCTCAAAACATGTATTTCCGGTGAAATCTCGGTATCGAATTTTTGGGTGGAATACAATACTTCCCTTACTTACTATACGTAGTAGAGAAAGTAAAAATGTGTTTACTCTCTTCAGGTCCAGGATGTGGTGGCTGATCTGGATACTGTTCCTGGCCCTTGCCACCTATTGGTGGACACGCAGACGCCTCTACGAGCTAGCGGCACGTCTACCCGGACCTTCTGGTGCTGTCCCGTTACTCGGCAATCTCCTCACCTTCGCCGGCTGCGACCTGGTGCAGTTCTTCCAAAGGCTGTTGGGCATCCTGCAGGCTCATGGCCCCATAGCGCGGGTTTGGATGGGCACCGATCTTTTTGTGCTCGTTGCGGATCCTGTTGCTCTGGAACGCATTTTGGGCAACAAGATCTTCATCAAGCGTACAGGCTACGTCACCAAATTGGGTCGACCCTTCTTCCGGAACGGTCTGCTCATGTCCGACGGCGAAGTCTGGAGGGTACACCGCAAGATTATTGCCTCAACATTCCATACCAACGTCCTGGACCAGTTTGTGGACAACTTTGCTAAGAATAGTGGCATTCTCTCGCAGAAACTTTCCAAGGTGTCCGATGGAAGAACTTTCAACGTGTACCCGCTGATCAGTCTCTTCACGCTAGACGTAATTTGTGAAACGGCCATGGGAACTAAAGTGAATGCACAACTGGATGATGATGGGGTGTACGTCAGGAATGTACTGCGGTCTGTGGAACTAATTGGTGAGCGATTCATGCGTCCTTGGTTAGCACTCGACTGGGTCTACAACCTAACAGATCTGGGTCGCGAACAGGCTAAGGTGCTGGAATACCTTCACAGACATGCTCGACAAGTAAGTCACAGTTAGAGTAAAAAATCTGATGTGTTACACTCACATGACTTTCTCAACTCTTGTACAAACTATTACTTTCTCTACTACGTATAGAAAGTAGGGGAAGTATTGTATTCCACCCAAAAATTCGATACCGAGATTTCACCGGAAATACATGTTTTGAGACCCCCTGAAGCCAAAAAAGCATTTTTGGAAACGTGTCTGTGTGTGTGTGTGTCTGTCTGTGTGTGTCTGTGAACAGCATAACTCAGAAACGAACAGTCGGATAAACACCAAACTTGGTATTTGGGTTCAGTATCTTCCAAGGATGCGACACGAAGGTTTTCAAAAAAATACCCCCACCCCAGAGTACTCTTTGCATGGAAGATTTTTCGAAAATTTTAATTTTCTCAAAAATGGCTCTAACGATTTTGATTAAAATATCATATGTTTAAGATATTTTTATGACAAATAAAATGTATATCTTGAATTTTCTGGGAATGTCTCCAAAAGTATTCTTTATTGTGAACGACTTTTGCATAACTGGTCAACCATAAGAGATAGACAAAATTTTACTACAACCAAAAATGTAGATCGCGTTAAACTACACAATGTATGTCATATACATGTTTTTAGTTGAGTGAACCATTTTCGAGATATTGCTTGTTATTTCCTTGAATTTTCCAATACTTATACTTTTTCTCAAATTCGTTATTCAATTTTTTATGTCCTGGATATGCAAACAGAATAGAATGCGCCACATAGCAACCAGCGCTTAAAAGATTTGACTATCGCTTATAATCTACCATGTTCCCCTTGCATCTACAAGAAAATTAGCAATAAGATTGACATATCGATATCTTGAGTAACATGAAGCATATGGAGAATAAACGCTTGTAAAAATGGTTTGTACAAGAAGAGAGAAAGTCATGCGAGTGTAACACATCAGATTTTTTTTACAATCGTTTATTCTCCATATGCTTCATGTTAATCGAGATATCGAGATGTTAATCTTATTGCTAATTTTCTTGTAGATGCAAGGGGAATTGCTAGGCTTTAAGCGATGGTCAAATATTTTAAGAGGTGGTTGCTCTGTGGAGTATTCCATTCTCTTTGCATTACCAGGACAGAAAAAATTAATAACGAATTTGAGAAAAAGTATAAGTATTGGAAAATTTAAGGGAATAACAAGCAATATCTCGAAAATACTTCTCTCAACCACGAACATGCATATAACATAAATTGTGTATTTTAACGCGATCTACATTTTTTGTGCAGTAAACGTTTGTCTATCTCTTATTGTTTACCAGTTATGCAAAAGTCGCTCACAATGAAGAATACTTTTGGAGATATTCCCAGAAAATTCAAGATATACATTTCATTTGTCATGAAAATATCTTAAACATATGATATTTTAATCAAAATCGTTAGTCATTTTAGAGAAAATTAAAATTTTCGAAAAATGTTCCATGTAAAGGGTAATCTGGGGTGGGGGATTTTCTTGAACACGTTCGTGTCGCATCTCTGGAAGATACTGAACCTAAATACCAAGTTTGGTGTTTATCCGACTGTTCGTTTCTGAGTTATGCTGTTCACAGACACACACACACAGACACACACACACGTACAGGTTTCTAAAAATGCTTTTTTTGGATTCAGGGGGTCTCAAAACATGCATTTCCGATGAAATCTCGATATCGAATTTTTGGGTGGAATACAATACTTCCCTTACTGACTATACGTAGTAGAGAAATCAATAAGGTGTTGTAAGAATAGTTTGTAGAAGTTACATAAAAATAAACGATATTAGGTAGCGAAAGTTATGTGAATGTAACGAAAATTTCAATGAGACGTTGTATTGGCAGGTAGTAATAGAGAAGATGGAACAGTACAGAAAGGAAGGCAGGGTGAAGACTGAGCTTGAGGATGCTGAGGCTCTTCGACGCCGAAAGAGGCAGCTATCGCTTCTGGATCTGCTCATTGAGGATGAACAGCTGTCTCCTGAAGAGATCCACGACGAAGTGGTAACCATAGTGGCTGCGGGCTCGGAGACCACGGCTACCTCTTCCTCGTATGTGCTGGCGTTGTTAGGCGAGTACCAGGACATACAGGAGAAGGTGTTCGAGGAGCAGAAGGCTGTCTTTGGCGATGATTTCTTGAGGGATGTTACAAGCGAAGACCTTCCGCACATGCCCTACCTTGAACAGGTATATCTCCATGCCTTAAGTCATTTTTTAAGTTTTCCTTTTAGATTTCTATTAACCCCAATACCAACCTGTTTTTCTTATTTTAGGATTATTTTATGCTTGTCAATACCAGTATTATTTCGTTTTATAGCATTTATTTATAACATAATTTCACTTAAGTACACCTTAACGGAGCGAGATGGCGCCCCAGTAATGTGTGAGCCTCACATTCGGGAGATCACGGGTTCGATCCCCCTCAACCTGGGGTTTTTCAAAGTTTTCCCTGGTTGGTAGGCGAATGCTGGTGTGGTTTCTCATCTACTCCGATTTGCTTTCAAACATTTCCCTTTCATTCCATTTCCTTCTCATCTTTCAGGTATGCTTCTAGGTTTCGTGGTGTATGGCGGTGCCGGACAGATGGCGTAGATGCTTGCCCAAAGGAAAGAGTATTTCCAGTGGACACTAGAATGCTGTTTGGTCGTTCATCGCCCTCTCTAGGCAACTCCATCAGTAAGATGGGTTTTCGAGACTGGAACTTCGACATCTTCTAAGGATGCGACACGAAGATTTTCAAAAATATCCCCATCATCCGAAACACCCCTTTACATAGAATTTTTTAAATTCTAAATGACTTTTCTTTAATTGGTAAAGAGATTGAAAAGATCTTACTACACAAAATATGTAGATCTTTTTATAGCAAAGAATTTATGTCAATTTTGCTTAGCGTTAACCATTTCTGAGATATTCTTTGTTATTGGTTTTAGTTTTCAAAGATTTATACTTTTTGCAAATGGAAAGTCGGAATTCGTTTTTTTCATGGTCATGCAAAGAGAATTTCTAGAGTCATCATATAGTGATCCATGTTTTAAAAAATCTGATGTGATACATTCACATGTCTTTCTACAGCCTCTATCGTTTATTAGTGGGTGTACAAACTATTCTTACTCAAACTTATTACTTTCTCTACTACGATCCTAGTAGGCATAAATACATTACATTCCATTCAAATATTCGATACCGAGATTTCACCCGAAATACGCATTTTGAGACCTCCTGAATAAAAAAAGCATTTTTAGAAAACGGTTCGATAAGTATCAAACTTGGTATCTCAGCTCAGTATCTTCCAAGGATACGACACGAAGATTTTCAAGAAAATTCCCAAATCCCAGGTACCCTTTACATGGAACATTTTTCGAAAATCTTGATTTTCTAAAATATTGTTCTAACGATTTTGGTTAAAATACTACACATTAAAGATATTTACATAACAAATAAAGTGCATATCTCGAATCTTGTGGGAATAGCCTTTGAAGTTTTCTTCGTTCGCAAGGAATTTTTAATAATCTTGCATAACTGGTAAGCGTTAAACAATAGACGAAAACGAAACAATGTACATATCTTTAAAACACAATTTATTTCAAAGGAGTTCGTTATTAATGGTTCGAGTTGATCAATACTTACCCATTCTTTTAAAGTCCTGTCGTGGTTCATCTGTTTCTCGCGATAACTTGAAAAGGGTTTGGAATTTTAAGGCCAGCGTATAGCATCCAGTTATAATACATTTTTCTGTCGCTTTTCGCTTCCTATCTATAACATAATATGAAATGGAGCTATTTATGCAAAGGTATATGTGGATTAAAATAAAGTATATATGAAAATAAGCTTTCGTGAGAATAATTTGTAAGTATACCTACTAATAAGCAAAGTCGTGTGAATGTAACAGGTAAGATCTTTATTTATTCTGAGTGACGTTTATATAACTGGTAAACCTTAAGAGAGACAAAATCTTGTAACTTAAAATATGTTGATTCTGTTAAAGCACACAATTTATGTCAAGTTTTGTTGTACCGTTTACTATTTCTGAGATATTCCTTGTTATTGGTTTTAATTTTCAAAAACTTATACTTTTTGCAACTGGGTAGTTGCTATTCGTTTTTTCTTGTGGGCATGCAAAGAGAATGTAATTTCACAGCCATCGCATGCGGTCCACTTTTTAAAAGTCTAGTTATGGCTTTAGAGTACTGTAATTTTTTATACCTATAATAAATGTGCAATGAAGGTTTATCTGTATTAACAATAAGTAGATATAAGAATAAGAATAGTTTGTAGAAGAGTGAATACAGAAAATCATGTAAATGAAGTTACGTAAGGTTTCGGTTAATGCTTTTTTGATTGCATGCTACTTCACTATAGACCAAGATGCTCTTGTGCACGTTTCATCACTTAGATAGTGTTGTGGAAGGAACTCAAGTTCAATGAAGACTTTCTCCGTTTAGCATCAGAATAAGCTGCGAGTATGAGAACGCAGGTTACATAGTCGTAGGTGTGGAAATGAGGTCTCAATTCCTACTTTCTCTACTACGTAGTACCTAGCAGGTAGAGAAGGTATTGTATTCTGCCTAAAAATTCCATATCGCACGACTTTCTCTACTCTTGTACAAACTATTTCTACAAACGCTTATTCTCCATATGCTTCATGTTAATCTTATTGCTAATTTTCTTGTAGATGCAAGGGGAATTGGTAGGCTTTAAGCGATAATCAAATATTTTAAGAGCTGGTTGCTATGTGGAGTATTCCATTCTCTTTGTATGTCCAGGACATAAAAAACGAATAACGAATCCCATCTGAGAAAAAGTATAAGTGTTGGGAAATTCAAACAAATAACAAGGAATATCTCACAAATGGTTCTATCCACAAAAAAGTATATGACATAAATTGTGTGTTTTAACGAGCTTTGCATTTCTTGTGTAGAAAACATTTCTCTTTCTTACAGTTTACCAGTTATGAAAAGCTATTCATAAAAAAGAGAACTTTTGGGGACATTCCCAGAAAATTCAAGATATACATTTTATTTGTAATTAAAATTACTTAAATATATGACGTTTTAATCAAAGTCGTTAGAAGCATTTTTGAGAAAATCAAGATTTATGAAAAATGTTCCATGTAAATGGTAGTATGGGGTGGGGGAATTTTCTTGAAAATATTCATATCGCATCCTTGGAAGATACTAAACTCAAATCCCAAGTTTGGTGTTTATCTAACTTTTCGTTTTTGAGTAATGCTGTTCACAGACAGACCGATAGACAGACAGAAAAACACACTGACATGTTTCCAAAAATGCTTTATTTGGATTCAGTCACCTCAAAACATGTATGTTTGGTGAAATCTCGGTATCGAATTTTTTGGGTGCAATGCAATACGTAGTAGAGAAGGTATAAAGCATTTTTAGGAAAAGATCCGTGTGTATCTGTGAACAGCATACAAATAAAAGGAAAAGTGGGTTAAATATGAAACTTGGTATATAAATTCAAGGCCTTCCAAGGATGCAACAAAGATTTTGAAGAAAATCCCCCCACCCAAAACTAGCCTTTACATTTTCAAATTTTTGATTTTCTAAAAAAATGCCTAAAAGAATCCGTTAACGGATTGACGGAAACGTACTACATAAATTATATCTCTTCAAATCGCACGATTTATTTCCAATAACTTTTTATATGGCATCAGCCAATTCTTAGTTTTCCGTTATTAATGATTCGAATTGTGTTTCTTTTAAATAGACTTTAAATAGAAAATTAAACTTTCGTAAGTGTGTTTACACACACTAATAAAGGAGAGAAGATAAAGTCATTTGCATGTAGCACATAAGATTTTTAAGAAAAAAAAGTGTGTGTGAACAGCACAGCTGTAAAAGTCGGGTATCTACCAAAGATGCGATACAAAGATTTTCCAGAAAATCCCCCACCTTCAACTGCGCTTTGCATGCAAGAGTTTTTATTTTCTGAAAATGGTTCTAACAATTTTGATTAAAATGCCGTATATTTAAGATGTTTACATGACAAATAAAATGCATATCTTGAATTTGTTAGGAATAGTGTAAAGTCCTCTTCATTCAAAAGGAATTTTGTATAATTGGGAAACATTAACTTTGTGCTGCACTACACAAAAAATGTTGAGGAAGGGTAGTTTGCTTTAGTTTACGTAGTTTAACTGTCCCACGTATTGGAGCCAATTTGAGAAAGATGTTTTTCTGCTCCACGTTTGGGAACCAATTTAAAGTAATGGTTGTTTATTTTTTATGCCCCACGTTGGGCGCCAATTTGAAGTAGATATTGTTCTTCGAGTTTACGTTGTTTAAGTTTATTAGCCTCACAATTGGGAAGCCAATTTGAAGTAGATATGTTGTTTATTTATTTAGCTCTACGTATGAATGTCAATTTGAAGAAGATTGTTTGTTACGTTATATACTATTACGTATGTAAAGCCTATTTGAAGATGTATTTTATTTGCTACGCTCCAAGTTTAAAAATAAATATTAACTGTGCTTATTACACTGCTTCTTTAACTATTTATGTTTATGTTTGCCTCGTCTGTGTCAGTATTTCTTTAGAGACACGTTTCTGTTAATCAGGGCGTGGTGCAACAAGAATGTAGGCTTTACACAGATTTTAAGTTTAAATTCACTTCTTTTTATTAATCGTTGACACAAATTAAATAGCACTACACTGATATCAAGAGCTGTGAGATTCTTTAATTTAATACTTGCACTTTTCTATTGAGTATACCTACTTATTTTAAGTCTCACACGAATACGTAATATTTCTCTAGAGAACGCATCTTCCATCCGGTTACTATCAAGGTCTGCCAGCAACTGAACTTATGTCAACCGTATAAACTTTTAACTTTCTGTATTTCAAGTCTCTGATTGGCTAATCCTAGTCCAATAGAATACCTGCATTTACTAAAGCTTTTTCTGGCTGTTGATTGGCTATTTTTAAACTGTCACAAAATTTACATTATCGTTGCCCTAATCATGACTAGCATTCAAACTCTCAAGCTCATTATTGCCTCAAGGTTACCTCATTGTTACCTCATTGTTAGAAACTTTAAACTTATTATTCTCACAGCTCTTACATTATTAAATTACGTAATGCTATCACATAACATTATTGAACATGTTTACAATAATATAAGCATATGCAATGACTGTTACATACATTTTACAAATTATTACATACATATTGCTTCAAGGCGGGCTGTTATTGAATTTATATATTATATAATTTAATTGAAATTATTCAAGTGTTAAAATACTGCCTCAATGTAGATCCTTTAAAATAAAGAGTTTATTTCAAATAATGTTTTATTCAGCTATTTCCAAGATATCCGTTATTATTGATATAAAATGTTCAATACTTCGTTATTTTTAATAGTGCTATCGCTACCCAATTGTTTTTCGGATGTCATAGAAAGAGTATGGAATTTCAAGGCCGGAATATAGCGACTCACATTTAATCACCTGACTGTTTCTCTAAAGGTTTATCTCGATTAAGATGAAGTAGACAGAAAAACAGCCTTTCGTAAGAATAGCATGCAGAAGCGCTATAAAAATAAACGATAGTGGTTAGAGAAAGTTATTTGAATGTAACACATTTTCTTACTCTGCCTGCAGGTGATAAAGGAGGCCATGAGGCTGTACCCTCCAATACCGTACCTATTCCGGATGATCGAGACGGAGACAGACCTGGGTAATGGGTACATATTACCGGCGGGTTGCTATTCTATGATCATCAGTTACGCCAGTCATCGCAATCCCAAGTACTTCCCGGATCCCGAGCGGTTCGACCCGGAGCGTTTTTCTCCGGAAAACTCGGTGGGAAGGCATCCTTACGCCTACATACCTTTCGGAGCTGGACGACGCATGTGCGTGGCTTACAAATTCGGTCTCATGGAGGAAAAGACCTTGCTGTCTACTCTGTTGAGGCGATACAGGGTGGTCAAGACCGTTGGCGGCATGAAGGACATCGAGAAGAACCTGGAATCTGGCGTAGTGCTCAAACCTTCCACAGGGTTCAACATCCAAATTACGCCACGCATCTCTGCAGTGGGTTAGGTGGAAACGGGAAGAAGTTTGTGTTATCCAGTGTGCTGAGAGGAATTTTAAGTCTAGTGTAGTGATCAGACCTTCTGAATGTGCTCCAGTTGTCTGCAGTGGATCAAACTGTTTTTTTCTTGAACTTAAAAGTGACAATCTTCGGGTTGTATTTCAATTTATAGTATGTTTAGTTTTTAAAGAGTGGTCATAATGTTTAGACTATAAATAGCTTAATCATTTGTAGTATGATGTAAGTATATTTGCTAACTACTAAATAACGATTTTATACTTAAAATCATCATTAAAATATTTAAGATTTTTATAAAACCGTAACTTTTACTCCATTCTGATTTATTTCTAACTAAAGAATTCTTTCTGAATTTAAGGGAGGGGGCAATTCGGAAGGAATGTTGTATAACCTTGTATAACTGGTAGACGTTAAGCGATAGACGAAAACGTACTACACAAACAATGTAGATCTCTTTAAAACACACAATTTATTTTAAATAATTTTTTGAGGCATAAGCGATTTCTAAAATATCCCTCATAAATGATTTTTCATTACTCTTAAAGTCGCATTAACATTCAGTTGTTTCTCGCGATTGCATGGAAACAGTATTGAATTTTAAGGTCAGCATATAGCGTCCAGTTCTTAAATATTTGACTATCGCTGTTCTTCTTGCATCTATAACGAAGCGTGTAACGTAGCAATTTCTGCAAAGGTTTATCTCGATTAAAATGAAGTAAATAGAAAGATAGCTTTCGCGCTATCTTTCCAACAAAGATAAAGGATTGGAGAAATTCATGTAAGTGTATCATCTCAGGTTTTCTGTTAATATCCGCCAACATTCAAAATCTCATATACACATTTGAAAGTGTTTTTTCTATACTTCCTAATTTTTCTATCAAATACAGTATGGAAGGTAAGAAGAAGAGGGAGAAGAAGAAAAGAATTAAGTACTATAACAAAGAGAGATA
The DNA here is from genome assembly GCA_030765065.1 of Deroplatys truncata. Lineage (NCBI taxonomy): Eukaryota > Metazoa > Arthropoda > Insecta > Mantodea > Mantidae > Deroplatys > Deroplatys truncata. Next base: position 62,449,914 of record CM060989.1, on the reverse strand, counting down.
TTTGTGTGTATATGGGGGAGGGGGGAGTAATCTCAAAAACCACTAACCGATTATGATAACTCTTTCATTATTGAAAATTCCTATTCTTCCATACTGTCATACGCTACATAACCTTTCCAAAATTTCTAAAACTGGGGATGGGGTAGTCATGCCACCGAATTTCAATCCCGTTTCGTTAAGTATGTATATCAGCGCCTGTTTTTAGCACTTTATTGCAAACATGACAGATTTTTAATGACAGAATGAACTTTGTATAACTTGTAAACTAACAGTAGACAAAAACTTACTCTAAAAATCTGATGTGTTACACGCACATGACTTTCTCTACTCTTGTACAAACTATTTATACAAACTCTCATTCTCCATCTACTTCATGTTAATCGAGATAAACATTTGCAGACTCTATCTTATTGCTAATTTTCTTGTAGATGTAAGGGGAATATATATTTACAATGGCAATTTGAAAATACAGTAGCCTTTAAGCACATATATATCTTTTAATAGCTGGTTGCTAGGTGCAGCACCATTCCCTTTCCCACAGATTAATACTCTTTGCATATCCAAGACAAAAAATGAATAACGAATTCCCATTTGAGAAAATAAGTATTGAAAAGTTTAAGGGAAAAACAAGTAATATCTCGAAAATGGTTCACTCAACAACAAAAATGTATATGACATAAATTATGTATTTTAACGCGATCTACATTTTTTGTGTAGTAAAATGGTGTCTATCTCTTATGGTTTACCAGTTATGCAAAAGTCGTTCACAATGAAGAATACTTTTGGAGACATTCCCAGAAAATTCAAGATATACATTTTATTTGTCATGAAAATATCTTAAACATACGATATTTTAATCAAAATCGTTAAAGCCATTTTTGAGAAAATTAAAATTTTCGAAAAATGTTCTATGTAAAGGGTAATCTGGGGTGGGGGGATTTTCTTGAAAACCTTCGTGTCGCATCTCTGGAAGATACTGAACCTAAATACCAAGTTTGGTGTTTATCCGACTGTTCGTTTCTGAGTTATGCTGTTCACAGACAGACACACACATGGACATGTTTCCAAAACTGCTTTTTTTGGATTCAGGGGGTCTCAAAACACGTATTTCCGGTTAAATCTCGGTATCGAATTTTTGGGTGGAATACAATACTTCCTCTACTTACTATACGTAGTAGAGAAAGTAATTAATATCGATATTTCACCACAAATACATGTTTTGAGACTCCCTGAATTCTCCACCCCTAAAAATTTAGAACAATTTCATATATGCCTGCCTATGAAAAGCATAATTAAAAACCGAAAATCTGGTATTCATTTGTCTTGCCCAATACAGATTTCCATCATTTCTCCGGACTCATTTCAGCCTTGGCTTTATTGTACTCCCTGTATTGTTTTAAAACCATTTCACGACACCTGCACTCTTTACCAAGGAATGCAGTCTCGTAAAAGATTTAGTTTCAAATTCTTCTGGTTCTAAAAACATTGAGCAATATACCTCCTGTTAGCCAAGGCCTCACGTAATGTGCTGGGCTGTTTCAGGTTCTTACTTGCACAATCTGCAATCTAAGTTACCCTGAAACACTCCCATCGTCTTAAGATGCTTTTTCAAAGGAGCATGTCCTGTGAGAAATGCAATAATTGTTCTCAGCTGAAGTCTGCTACATTTAAGTAGCTCTTTTCTTACATGGTTTTCTAATAAATAGTTTACCGTGTTTGTTTCCTGGAGTTTTAAGTCAGGTTTTATGATGTTCTACTTTGGACCAGTTCTTAATAGCCTCTCTTACTAAACATCGAGATGTTTCTAGAGCAGGCTTCGGCCCAATAAATTGTAAAGGTGCTCCTTGTCTTGCAAGATCATCAGCTTTTTCTTTTTCCTCTATGCCACTATGACCCGGCACCCAGATGAGTTTAACTTCATTCTGTTCTGCCAAGCTTGTGAGCATGTTTAGCAGTTTTAAAACCAGTCCTGGCGTTACCTTATGACTAGTTATAGCCTTAACTGCAGCCTGGCTATCTAAGAAAATAATTTAACAGTGTAAGCTCTTCTTATGAAATTAAATTCAGAGGTTTCCAAGGGTGCGAAGACTACCCTTTATATGGAAAAAATGTTTTTCTAATGGCTCTAATGATTTTGATTAAAATACCGTATACTTAGGATATTTGCATGACAAATAAAATACATTTCTTTAATTTTCTGCAATAGCCTGTGAATAAACTTTGTATAACTTGTAAACCGTAAGTGACAGAAACTTAGGAAAAATGATCTCGTTAAAACACAGTTTATAATTTGTGAGGCATTAATCATTTCCGAGATATTCTTTATTATTGGTTTGAATTGATACGCCATACTTTTCTGAACTGGTGACTATTCATTATGTGTTTTTCTCGTGGTCATGCAAAGAGAACGGAACTTCAAATCCATCCCATAGTGACCCGTTCTTAAAAACTTGACTATCACTTTATTTCTCTAAGCCCTTGTATCTACAAGAAAGTGAGTAACAAAACCATTTCTGTAAATGTTTAGTTGGATTAACATAAATCAGATAGTGCAATAAGCCTCCTGGATTGATAGTTTTAAGACTGAGTTGTTAAGGATAACAGTTCGTTAGGAGTTCGAGTTAAGTCACACTCAAGGCGAGCAGGAGGTGTTGGATGGTTTCAAAGACTTAAGTCCAGTGGAGAGAGAAGATGATTTAATAAAGAAATGATGTAGGGTCCTGACCTCTCTTGCTATGAGGCACTCCCCCGCTTGCCACTTTTAGGACTATTTTGTACAAATAATCATAAATAATGAGGATGGAGAGTTTAAAAAAGAACAGTAATATAATTACATACGTTGGAACGGAGCGAATTTGTCCGGTTCGATCCCCGACAACAGTCCATGGGTTTTTTGTGGTTTCACCGGGTCGGCAGGCAAATTCCTCTCTGCTATACCCATCATCTCCTTCATTAACATCTGCTTCAGGGTTGTAGGACTCTGAACCGCCGGAGGTTAGGGGATCGTGGGTGGGCCGGGCGCTGTCGGAGCGTACTATCTGGAAAAGTTAGGAACTCCGTCTTCTTGCGCCCGTCATCATCCGGATTTGGTCGCCCTTCGGGTCTCCCCTCATCCTTTCCTCGGGTTATGTCCCTATTTCGGGGGCCTGTTCCATAATATGCATCTTCACCTTTTACATAGGGTGGAATATTTTCTTGTACAAATACAAACCCCGAGCCTCTGGCTGAAACTTCAACCTAGGGGTTTGACAGTATGGTTCTCTGATAAGGGTATAATAATGTTCCTTGCGTAAGAGATCAGATAGATGTATCTCTTGGATATTCTTTATAACTAGCATAAAAACGGTCCATTCGCATAGATTGCAATAGTGTATTTCTCTTCGTAAGTTTTATCATAAAAATAATCTGATCTTATTAAAACAAATAGAAGTCTTTAATTTTTTTAATGGCACCATAAAAGGATGCAATATTAAAATTTTATAAAATGATATCAGTGCCAAAATAACTATGGGAGTGAATCGGGAATTATGACGGAGAAAAACAAAAGAATATTCGGAAGTAAATGAAATGAAGTTTTTAAGAGCAGTGGCAGGATATAATAGAACAGATTATAAAAGAAATGAAAACATAGGAAATGAATTAATTATACAATCTCAAAGAAAAAAATTCAACAATACAAAACTAAGTGGATAAGTCATCTTCAAAGAATAAATACAGAGAGACTACTATCCCATATCAAAAACCATAAACCAATAGGGAAACGAAATACTGGAAGACCAAATAAAACGTAGCACGAACAAGATATGTGGATTGCTACAGACAGAAGTGTGTAGTGTATGAAGGAATAATAATAATAACAAGTTTTCACGTTTAGCTAACCAACCTTTGACTCCGCCCAGCCGGTATCATTTTTTTATGCGACTGGTCTTAAAATAATTTAGGGACAGAAAAACGAACCAATGATCGATATTATTATTGATGTGAAATGCACCTGATACCGCCGCTATAAAAGAGTATCAATACGATTGGTGTTCAAAGAAAAGCTAAACCAACACAGCATAAAGGCTGGTTCACAACCAAGGAGAACGGTAACCAGAACAAGAACAAGAAAGTTCACAACCGATGGGAAGCTTCCCGGGCCCCGGGAACGGGAAAGAAGAGTTGCCCAACTTTTAACTTTCCCGTTCTCGTTCCCGGGCACGGTATATTAGATCCCTATTGTGCATATTAAACTCTTCACTCTATAGGTTATTCCAAGCGGGCGTGACATGAAACAGCCACTGGTGCTCTCCATAGTCGCAAGCTGGTGACATGAAACTTTAAGGAATTAGTAATAAATGTGCTTCCTAACCTCATCCCGAAACCAGCAAATCTAATCAACGTTGATTCCTTTGGTGAAAGAATCATTTGTAGTTTGTTTATATGCAACTCAAAACTGGCTATTACCTAAAAACACAATGGCAAAAGCTACAAAGAACAGTTAAAACCGGTGGAAATGAAAAAATCTGATGTGTTACACTCACATGACTTTCTCTACTCTTGTACAATCTATTTTTACAAACGCCTATTTTCCATATGCTTCATGTTAATCGAGATATCGAGATGTCAACCTTATTGGTAATTTTCTTGTAGATGCAAGGGGAATATGGTAGCTTTTAAGCGATGGTCAAATATTTTAACGCTGGTTGCTATGCGGCGCATTCCATTCTCTTTGCATGTCCAGGACATAAAAAAATGAATAACGAATTTGAGAAAAAGTATAAGTATTGGAAAATTTAAGGAAATAACAAGCAATATCTCGAAAACGGTTCACTCAACAAAAGAAATGTATATGACATAAGTTGTGTATTTTAACGCGATCTACATTTTTTGTGTAGTAAAATTTTGTCTATCTCTTAAGGTTTACCAGTTACGCAAAAGTCGTTCAGAATGAAGAATACTTTTGGAGACATTCCCAGAAAATTCGAGATATACATTTCATTTCTCATGATATTATCTTAAACATATGGTATTTTCATCAAAATCGTTAGAGCCATTTTTGAGAAAATTAAAAGTTTCGAAAAATGTTCCATGTAAAGGGTAGTCTGGGGTGGAAGGATTTTCTTGAAAACCTTCGTGTCGCATCTCTGGAAGATACTGAACGTAAATACCAAGTTTGGTGCTTATCCGACTGTTCGTTTTTGAGTTATGCTGTTCACAGACACACAGACACACACACAGACACACACACACACACAGACACACACACACAGACACACACACGGACATGTTTCCAAAAATGCTTTTTTTGGATTCAGGAGGTCTCAAAACATGTATTTCCGGTGAAATCTCGGTATCGAATTTTTGGGTGGAATGCAATACTTCCCCTACTTACTATACGTAGTAGAGAAAGTAAAAAGAACAATAAACAATTTTGATGTATGCCATTAAATAAAGCAATGAAAGTTTGGCATAAGTAGAGGGATCGGAAATGTAATGAATATGCATTTAGATAATGTTTACTCTATCGAATTTTGACGTTGGCTTGGCTAATTTGGAAGTAGGTGAAAAAATATCATTGGTCAGTTAAAAACAAATGAAATCCCAATGCGCAAAATTGACTTTCACTTTGTGATCGATATGCATTCCCGTTCTCGTTACCGGGCTGTTGTGAATCAAAATTGATTGCTTCCCGTTCTCGTTTCCGTTCTGGTTACCGTTACCGGGTGGTTGTGAACCAGCCTTAACTCGGCCTTCTAGAGTTAGGGGTGAAGAATAATTTGCATGGGCAGCTATGAAATTATATGAGAGCTTTCATTAGCTACATTATTCCTACGCTTATATTATATTTTATTTTGCATCAAGACTTTATGAAGCATTGTCTTAAACGTACTCCATTATTCAGAACATCGACAACTAGCATCGGCCATATTTTGAGGGAGATAAAGTAACCTGCCAATTCAGAGGCTAGTAGCATACTCAAAGTGGTCACGCTGGCAGGTGGTGGGGTTAGATATGTCAGTACCAATATAAAAGCCTGCGTTCCATTAGAGGCCATATTTTGGGCATGTCAGTATACACCTTCTTGCATACAGTATTTTCCCTCACACTGTGGTCACTGTACGGCAGCTCGCGTGACGTCCACCGAAATTTCTGTAACTGGGTTTTGCGAGATGATAGAGTAATAATTAATATTGTTCTGTGGCGAAGCATGTTTCCATTTCTACGACTATGTTTCGTCACAAAATAACATACATTGGAGTACAGAGAACCCCGATTTTATACACGAGATTCCCCTGCATAATACGAATATGCGTGTGCAGTAAATACATACAGAATAATAGGACCTGTATGTTTTTAACAAATAATAAATGGAGAGAGATACAGAAATAACTTATTCTCGCCACTTTTTAAACGGCTAACCAACCTTAAATGTCGATGTAACGACAACCCGCCACAAAACAACTAAGTTCACTACAGATTGTATATAGTATATAACTTTTTGACACACACCACAAAGGCGCTAGAATATAAGCAAACTGCACACAATGTAAGTAGCGGTTAGGTAAGGTACAACAGCGCTAAGGGTTAAGTAGTTCAAGCTCAATAAACCAGAGGGTGCCACGAAGAAGAAGCAACGTAGAGTCGCCGAGCCTGCGAAGGCCGGACCCTCTTCTTCTCCTCCGGCACTCGCCGCAGCCCGGGACAACCTATGCCCCGACCGCAGCCGCCATCCAGCGCAGCCTCGCCGCGACTGCCGCTGTAGCCGCCGCCAACATCACTGGGTTCCACACCGCCGATCCTGGGAGCTTCCCAACCTGTGCCTCATGGGAGGTAGAGCGCTGTCAGGTAGAGTCAGGTTCCTCGTCAGCTCACCAGCAGTGGCCTTCAGCCTTGAAGGCCACTCGGATCTTCGGAGCACAGGGACCCACGTCGCTCGTCAGGATCGAGTACGCAGACCCTGGCGACTATGAAGCTGCCTTGAGGACGGGTCTGCCCTTGTTAGGGCGGTGCTTACGAATCGCGGTTAGCCGATTAGAACGCCAGACACCCTGCAGGCGCTGCTGTGCTTACGGGCACGAGGAGTCGACATGCACAGCACAACCTAGGTTCCACTATTGTGGTTCCGCCTGCACCACCTCTTCGTGTACCCAGCACGACCTGCGCCGTCGACGCCGCTACTGTGCGACTTGTGGAGGGTCAACGCATTTCACCGGTCAAGCGCTCTGCCCCCTGCATCCTCGCAGGAAGGCACCGCTGAAGCCACCAGCACCTTCGCCGCAACCAGTGACGGCTCCACAGCCACCGACACCATCACCAGCGCCGATCATCGAGGAAGTCCAGGGCCTACGTGACGCCGTTCAGGATCTCCACGCAGAGTTCCTGAACATGACGACGAAGCTGTCAGCCCTGGAGGAACTCATCAGGGATCTTCAAACCACATCAGCTGCTCAACAGGTTTTCCTGGCTGGGCAGTTCGACAGCAGTTCATCCAGACTCACAGCCATCACCGAAGCCATCCGGGTCTCATCTCTTGGTCCCAGACTGAAGAGTAACCCGGAGAGAGTCGCGAACTTCTTGCAGCAATGAAAGGAGTTTAACCAGCAACATCAGCAGATCATCAGTATCATCCTCATTCCTAAACGCCCATTTTCTTCCAAACCCTCGCCATTCCCACTAGTGTAGCAGTCAGGTTCCATGGCTGCAACATAGTAACTACCTTTACCCGCTCCCGCCCATAGGGCGGCAGCCAACAGCCTTCACGTACTAACGCGGGTGCTATGCGGGACCGTAAAAAGCCACCTTATTCCACTTTTTCTTTTTCCTTCTTCCATCCGGTGCAGGAGGTTTTAATGGGTATGCCGACTATTGTGAGTTCCACTTTCTCAGTCCCGACTCCCATCGGGGCTGAGGTCAGTGATTAAATCATTTTCTCCTCCACTCGAAAAGAAAAGAAAGAAAAAAAGCGAGTGGGCAGTCAGAACTGACCCGCACTACCGTACGGTAACTGCTACCAACTACCGTAGCGGGTTATTGACATGGAATACAGTCTACTTATTAATCAATTCCTACCTGGACTAATCATCTCCCGATTCCAAAAACCTTCCGTAGGGACCTCGCTTCGGCGACTTGACGATCGCGGGCGGTGTTCGAGCTCGGTAGGTTTACCCATCACCATGCTTCAGAACCGCCATAGCAGGCCACTTCCAGTCTATCGTACGGGGGTGACGTATCCAGCTCGATTACTTTGAGGCACCTCATTTGAGGAAGCTCTCGGTGCGAGCAGGTGGTGCCTTCTCTGCCCGGCGGAGTAAAACATCGTCTGAGCTTACCTCCTGTAGACACAACACACAGCCATAGACACATCACAGTCCACACCACAGCAGTCAGTCTGTATTTTTCCAACACGACTTTGCTACAGCGCAGTCATTAAATTTAATTCAGGAAATGCTTGAAGGTAGGATGATTAGTAAAGCATTATGGCCTTCACGATTCCCTCATTTAACTGTATGTAATTGTGGATAGAGTAGGACAGCACTTCCAGCATCTTATGATGAAGGCATCTCCTTATTATCATTGTAACTGTGAATATGAGAACATGAGACCTATGTGGGGATATTATAACTGTTTCGGCAGGAGTCCGAGCTGCGATAGCCGGTGCGTGAGTCGTCGTACGGTGGCCACAGTGTGAAGGAAAAGCACTGTTTAAAGGTATTACAGTAGTGGAAATCAGTACAAAGGCATCGCGTTTCCTACTGAAAGGTAGTAGACAATTTCTTAGCCATATATCTAATTTATTATGAAAGTATTAGATGTGAGCAGTATAAAAGACATGACAGAATTAGTTTCTATCATAAAACGAGTAACAAAATAAGACATTTGCATTTCTTGGATGGAAATGTTATCATGGCACCCTCTGTTCTACTGGTTATTGCATTGTTAGTACTCTGTCGAACCACCTTTATTCTTATATACATTAAGAAGTATCTTAGGCCTTTTTTGGTGGGTTTTTTTATTTCTTGCATTGAAATTTTAGCCCACTCTTTTGGTATTGCTCTTTTCAGCTCAGATATGCTCTAAAGTTGACTTCCATTGCGAAAAAATGCCTTGCTAGTATTCACCAATGGTATTCTGAGGGATTCAAAACTGGGCTACATCTGGCCAAAGCAATACATATCTGTTTGTTCAAACCGCATTTTGGCTGTAACAGAAGAATGCACAGATGCATTAACTTGTTGAAATTTAGACTTTCTTCCCCTTGGTCATGATACATTTGAATCAATTCTGTCTTTAGTATCTTAGAGTACATGTTAGTTCATTCTGGTGTTCAGCCAAGTAATGCATGATTTACTCTTAGCGCAGGAGTAGTCCCAATCATAACACCTCTGCCACCAAATTTCTCCTGATTCTTATTGGCAGCTCTGTTCTAAGATCATGCTGATAATATTGAAATTATTAGGGCCATATAAATTATAATTCTTCTCATCACTGCAGATCATTTTCTCCCATTCTGAAGTCTATGACATACTTTTTCGTAAAATCCAATCAAGCCTTCTTATGAGTGAGTGTTAGAGCTGGATTATGCAGTTGTTTCTTGAATTGAAGATCTTTCTCATTTGACAAACTTTGTCTTACACATCTGGCAATTGTAAATCAGCAACAGGTTGGGAAGAATTAACAATTTTGGATCCTTGGTTTGTTCATAAGTAACTGTTTAGATACCTCAGATACTTTTCTACTTTATACATAGCTTATGTTCTTTCCATTGTGCATCCAATGTAACAAAACTATCAATCATTGAACTAAATAGGTTCAACTTCTTGGCATCGGTTGACTAAACAGTTCCATTTTCTTGTACACACTGAGTTTTCCTTTTTTATCACATGATAAGCATTTCCCACCTGGCACTGTCACAGTAATGATTCATGCAATACACGTCAAGCAGTGTCTGTTTACTGACTGCAGTAGAGGTACTGCCTTTATACAGATTTCCACCCCCTACCACGTGAATCGTTGATTCCTTGTCTTACTGTACTGCTGACATCAACTGAGATACCATTTGAGTGCAATTGTCAGTGTACTGAATCTCATACTATTATACAGGGTAAATCACCTAAAACTTGCACAGCAAATATTTCGGAAATGGCAAGTGCTATTGATGTGCAGTTTTCACAGCATTGATTGGTAGTCAGGGGCTCGTATATTTAGCCTATAAACAGATTTTAATAATACTGAGAAAGTGTATATTTTAGCAAACATACAATTTTTTAAATGGAACAATGCCTTGTTACATCAACAGAATAAAGTAGGGTAAATCAGAATGTCAGTGGTGTTTGTTGCAAGTGGTTTACGAGAAATCTTATTTTGAAACAAAACGCAAACTTAAGAAAAACAAAACGGAATTACAATACTTCTGTGGATTCTTACAAGTAAAGAGAACATAGCCTTCAAAGGTTGTGTTCAAAATGACCACCGGCAGCTTCAATACACGCTTCCAGTCTGCTATAGAAAAACTGCTGCACGCGTTCTAGCATTTCAGCGAAAATTTCAGAGCAGGCAGCAGTAATACGTCGTTTCATATCGTCTAGTGTAGTTGGTACATCCTTGCAGACAGCGTCTTTCAGCCTTCTCTACAGAAAAAGGTCTAAAGGGGTCAGATCCGGTGAATGGGCCGAGCAAGGTACAGGCCCTCTTCGTCCAATCCTACGATTTGGAAAAATTCGATAAGACAAGCTGTAGTACTTCGTGCACTATGGGCTGGATAGCCATCATGTTGGTACCACAGGAGCCTCCTAGTCTGCAAAGGAACGTCTTCTAGCATCTGTGGCAGATGGTCTGTCAGGAGGCTGCGATACTTGTGCGAGTTCACTGTTTCTTCTATGAACAAGGTCCTATGAGCTGATGGTTCACTATCTCACACCACACGTTTAAACTCCATGGACGCTGACGTTCCATCTGACGAAGCTAACGGAGATTGTCAACAGACCAATAGTGCATGTTTCTGCGGTTTACCTGGCCATGATTAGTAAATGTTGCCTCATCTCTAAACAAGATACATGATGAATCTGGAGTAAAATGTCTTAATGCCCATGTACAAAAGTTAACACGATTCTCAAAATCGTTTCCATGCAGCTCTTGATGGAGAGAGATGTGATAGGGATGGAACCTATGTCGATGGAGAATGCGCAGTACACTTGCCTGACTTATGCCACTTCCAAGTGCGATTGTGCGGGAACTAATTGCGGATCTACTGCATTACTTTCTGCCGCTTCTGCAGTCACTTGTTTGTTTCTGTTATGTTTTCTAGGTGTTACAGTACCACTTTCACGTAATTGGTTGAAGAGGTTGATAAATAATTGCCGAGATGTTTGACGTCTATTGGAATGCTTTTTCGCATACACCGTTCTTCCTACACTCTTCATGAGCATGTCGGCTTTTTCTGCATTAGTAAACCCCATCTTCCACTCACGATTTACTGCTTAAACTGTCACAAACTAACTGACCAAAAAGTCGCAATGCAATCAATGAACAGAAAACACAATACAAACAAACATAGCAACATTGTATCTAGCAACTAAGCATGTTGAATGGGACAAACAATTGTCGGGGTGGAAACTTTTCAAAATACGATTTCTCGTAAACCACTTGCGCTAGAATCCTGCAACAAAGACCATTGACATTCTAATTTACCGTACCTTTATTCTGTTGATATAACTAGGGATTGTTCCATTTAAAAACTGTATGTTTGCTCAAAAAAAACTTTATCAGTATTATTAAAATCTGTTTATAGGCTAAATGTACGAGCCCCTGACTATCAATCAATGCTGTGAAAACTGAACATCAATAGTACTTTCCATTTCCGAAATATTTGCGGTGCAAGTTTTAGGTGATTTATCCTGTAGATATACTGTATGAAATAATATTCCAACAGAATATGTTCATTTTACTACATATATCTATGCCTTTATACTAATTTCCACTACTGTACACGATACTCGTGCATGAGACACATATACATGATATTAGGCTGGTTTCTAACCAAAATGTGTTCACTAAGGCATAGCAAGTGGCGAATCCAACGTAAATTCTTGCCTTTTATAGTTGCAAACGTGGGCATGACAGGAAATTCCTCTCTCATGAGTTAATAGGTTCAAAACATACATTTCATCACTCTATTGCCAAGCTTAATTACTTATGTGCAGTGTAATGCGGAATTTTTTTTTACCGATATACAGTAAAAAACCAATAACTCACGCCGGAAGAGCTATATTAACTTGTATTCCTGGCAGACAGGTTGAGAAGTCTTGTACAATGATTTACTTGGGTGACATGACGACGTGATGCATAATGCCGACGCTGGCAGCAAGGAAAACCAAACGTCTTCGCTTGCGCGGCCCATTGCATTTAATTTATAGGGTCGCTCCGTCACGCTGTGTGGTTAGACGAGCCGAGGCGGAGCTAGCGCTGGCTAGCGGCCGACATGGCAACTAGATTCCGACACTGACATTTATTTATATAATCTGGTAACATAACTGCATCCAGACGGTTCGAAGTTTGTCAGAAAACGACGTGCTGAAGTGCTCTAATCGCCAATCTGAGCAATGGCCCTCCGAAGGAATCTCAAAATTATTTGCGTATGAGTCCATTGTATGATGATATTGTCTCACAGAAATGAGGCATCTGCTTCGTTTCTATCAGATGTTGGCGCTGCTGGTTATCAACATGAACATCACAATTTATAGAGAATGTTAAAGCTGTCCCAGAAGTATCCGACTTAACAAAGAAAACACATTCTGGGAAAAAACATCTTTATTTCTCTACATAGTCTCCTTTCAGCTCGGTAAACTTTTTCCAGCGATGTTCAATAGCTTCGATACCCTGTTTATAGTGAGAACCGTCGAGTTCTGCAAAATAGCCATCAACTGCAAACTCCACCTCTTCATTGTTGGCAAATCTTTTACCACCAAGCCATTTCTTCAACTCTGGAAACAGAAAATAATCAGAGGGGGCTAAGTCTGGCGAATAGGGTGCATGAGGAAGCAATTCGACCTTAAACTCATTGATTTTGGCCATGGCGATAATGGATTTGGGAACTGGTGCATTGTCTTGATGAAACAAAACTTTCTTTTTCGCTAAATGCTGCCGTTTTTGCTTTATTTCATCATTCAAACGCTGCAAAAAGTTTGCATAATACTCGCCATTGGTTGCTTTTCCTTTTTGAAGATAATCAATGAAAATTATCCCACGCGCATCCCAAAAAACTGACGCCATGACCTTGCCTGCAGATGGAACTGTCTTTGCCTTCTTTGGAGCTGATTCTCCCCTTTCTATCCACTGTTTGAATGCTCCTTCGTCTCAGGTGTGAAGTGATGGACCCATGTTTCATCCATAGTTATGAATCGACGCAAAAACTCTGCTTTACTGCAGCAAAACATTGAACAGCTTTCTCATGTCCAAATTTTCAGTTTGCATGCAATGTAAAGCACTTTTAGAAATGCCTACGATGTCTGGTAGCTCCCGCAATTTCAGTCGACGGTAATCCAATACCATTTTGTGGATTTTTTTCACAATTTCTGGCATGGTCACCTCATTGGTCGACCACTGCTATGTTCGTCTTGGCAGCTCGTACGGCCTCGCTTAAACTCTGCCACCCAATATTTTACTGTTGTAAACGAAGGAGCAGACTCCCCCAGAGTAGAATCTAGCTCAGCTTTAATATTAGTACAATAAATGAAAGTATTGTATCACATAACGATGGCCAGTTTTATCCATGTTTACAAATTCGCTGAGAGTGTTCACTATTAATGGCTGGCAAACAATTATTAAACAACGTAGCATCGTCAAACTTCAAACTTACGCTTATAAGGTTGGTACTTTCTACCAAAGTTATTTGTTTGAAACAACAATCGCTATCTATACGTCAGGTCGGGTACTTCTGGGGCTGCCATCGTACAGTAATAGCTAATTGCGACATTCATATGAGAAAGTATATACCAAAGTACATATTCGTTAGAAGAATTCGATACCGAGATTTCACCGGAAATACGTATTTTGAGATCCCTTAATTAAAAAAAAGTATAAATAAAGCTCCATGCGTCTGAGAAGTTGAGGCAAAAACGAACATTCGGATAAATGCAAAATTTGGTATTAAATTTCAACATCTCCCAAAGATGTGACAGGTAGATTTTCAAGAAAATATCCCTACCGCAACTGCCCTTTAAATGGAACATTTTCCGACGTCTTTGATTTTCTACAAAGCCTTTAACGACTTTGATTAAAATACCATATATTAAATATATTTACATGTATATCTTGAATTTTCTGGGAATAGCCTATGAAGTCCTCTTCATTCGGAAGGAATTTTGTAGAAACTTGTATAACTAGTAAACGTTAAGCGATAGACGAAAACGCACTACACAAAAATATACATCTATTTAAGACACACAATTTATTTCAAATAGGTAACTATTTTGTGGTATCAGCTTTTTCCGAGATATCCATTATTATTGGTTTGGGTTCTTAAATTCTTTGTCAATCTTTTAAAGTCCTGTCGACATTCGGTTGTTCCTCGCGATGTCATGGGAACAGCATGGAAAACATTTGACTTTCGCTGTTCGATTTGTATATATAACGAAATGTGTAATGCAGCTATTTCTTCAAAGGTTTATCTCGGTTAAAATGAAGCAGACAGACAGATAAGCTTTAGTAAGAATAGTTTTTTAACACATTTAAAAAATTCTGATGTGTTACACTCACATGACTTTCTCTACTCTTCTACAAACTATTTTTACAAACGCTTATTCTCCATATGCCTCATGTTAATCGAGATATCGAGATGTTAATCTTATTGCTAATTTTCTTGTAGGTGTATGGGGAATTGGTAGCCTTTAAGCGATAGTCAAATCTTTTAAGAGGCGGTTGCTATGTGCAATATTCCATTCTTTTGCATGTCCAGGACATAAAAAAAATGAATAACGAATTCCCATTTGAGGAAAAGTATAAGTATTGGAAAATTTAAGGGAATAACAAGCAATATCTCAAAAATGGTTCACCCAAAAAAAAACGTATATGACAAAAAGTGTGGATTTTAACGCGATCTAAATTTTTTGTGTAGTAAAATTTTGTCTATCTCTTATGGTTTACCAGTTATGCAAACGTCACTCACAGTGAAGAATACTTTTGGTGACATTCCCAGAAAATTCGAGATATACATTTCATTTGTGATAGAAATATCTTAAACATATGATATTTTAATCAAAATCGTTAGAGCCATTTTTGAGAAAATTAAAGTTTTGATTTTCTTGAAAACCTTCGTGTCGCATCTCTGGAAGATACTGCACCTAAATACCAAGTTTGGTGTTTATCCGACTGTTCGTTTCTGAGTTATGCTGTTCAAAGACACATACACGGACATGTTTCCAAATATCTTTTTTGGATTCAGGGGGTCTCAAAACTTATATTTCCGGTGAAATCTCGGTATCGAATTTTTGGGTGGAATACAATACTTCCCCTACGTAATATACGTAGTATAGAAAGTAAAAATGAATAACGAATTTAAGAAAAAGTATAAGTATGGGAAAATTTTAGGGAATAACAAGTAACATCTCGAAAACGGTTCACTGTACAAAAAAAATGTATATGACATAAATTGTGTATTTTAACGCGATCTACATTTTTTGTGTTGGAAACTTTTTCTATCTCTTATGGTTTACCAGTTATGCAAAAGTCGTTCACAATGAAGAATACTTTTGGAGACATTCCCAGAAAATTCAAGATATAAATTTCATTTGTCCTAAAAATATCTTAAACATATGAGACTTTAATTAAAATCGTTATAGCCAGTTTTGAGAAAATTAAAATTTTCGAAAAATGTTCCATGTAAAGGGTAATCTGGGGTGGGGGATTTTCTTGAAAACCTTCTTTTCGCATCTCTGAAGGATACTGAACCTAAATACCAAGTTTGGTGTTTATCCGACTGTTCGTTTCTGAGTTATGCTGTTCACAGACACACACACGGACATGTTTCCAAAAATGCCTTTTTTTGGATTCAGGGGGTCTCAAAACATATATTTCCGGTGAAAACTCGGTATCGAATTTTTGGGTGGAATACAATACTTACCCTACTTACTATACGTAGTAGAGAAAGTAATGATAGAGAGTAGAGAAAGTGTTGTAACGACTTTCTCTGCTCTCTCTTCTACAAATTATTGTTGCGTAAGTTTATTCTTCTACCTGATTCTTGTTAATCGAGATTAACATTAATTACACATTTGTTGTAGGTATTTATGTTAGGAATTTATCCGATTTTGATTTACGATTTTCACAGACACACGCGCTGACCTTTTTCTAAAAATGCTTTTCTTGGACTCAGAGGACCTGAAAACATTTACTTCCGATGAAATGTCGGACTCGAATTTCTGAATGGAATGCAAATACTTCCCCTACTAGGTACATGGTTAAGAAAGTATAATTGTTTGAAAATTCAAACAAAGAACGAGCAATATCTCGGAAATGGTCTATGCCACAAAAATGTTATTTCACATAAACTGTGTGCTTTAACGAGATCTACAGTGTTTTGTTTAGTAAGACTTTGTCTATCTCTTATAGTCTACCAATTACACCAAAGCATTCAGAATGATGACGACTTCATTCAAGATATACATTTGATTTGTCTACAAATATGTTAAACATATGCCATTTTTGAGTAAATAAACTTTTTCCATCCATAAGGGTGAATTGGAGCATGGGGAGTTTTTTGAAAATCTCTTGTCACATTCTTGGAAGATTTTGAACTTAAATACCAAGTTTGGCATTGAATCGAACTTTCGTTTTTGAGTTATGCTGTTCATAAATACGCGCACACATGCCGACCATTTTCTAAAAATGCTTTTCTTGGATTCAAGGGATTTCAAAACTTTAATTCCGGGGAAATTTCGTTATCGAATTTTTGAGTGGAGTGCAATACTTCCTCTACTTACTAGGTACGTGGTAGACAAAGTAAACAGTATACGTGTTTGAAAATTCAAACGAATAATAAGGAATATCTCGGAAATAGTTAACGCCACAAAACATGTTATTGCACATAACTTGTGTGCTTTAACGGATCTACATTGACTGTCTATCCCTTACAGTTCACCAATTATACTAAAGCATTCAGAATGAAGAGTGCTTCCAAAAAATTCAAGATATACGTTTGATTTGCCATACAAATATCTTCAGCATATGGTATTTTAATAAAAAAAATCTGATGATTACCGATCTTTCACGCCCAATATAGAATGGGATGCTAAGCACCACAACAGTTAAAGAGCGTCCATAAATAAAATTCAATTTAATTTTTTTATACCGGTACATCGACAGTAAATAATAAGGCTCTCCAAAAGTGATGGTATGGTGTGGTTTATGGGGCACTGAGATTGTTGGTCTATTCTTCTTTGAATCAAAAGTCACTGGAGAAAATTATCTCAGGATATTTGGCGATAAATTGGTATCAGAGCTTTATGTTATCGGCTATCCAGAGCGGTTTGTGCGAGATGGGCCCCCCATCTCATTATACAGGTTTCGTTTTGCACTGGCTTGATGAATGTTTCCCGACACTGGAATGGGAGAAGGGGCCCTGTGGAATGGGCACCAAGCTCAGCAGACATGAACCTAAGAATTTTGCCATTTGGGGGATTGTGAAAGCTGAGGTGTCTGAAGAAAAATTTGGGATGTGGAATATCTCCGCCAAAGAATTATTGCTGCATGTGCTGTTCTTAACCCATGTATGTTGAGGACAATTCAAACAAATTGTGCGAAACGTATGAAGAAGTGTGTTTAAAATGGTGGCAGAAATGTAGAGCACATTATTTATAGTGAATATATAATTCCAGGACTTCTTTTTGCAGGTGATCTAATGGCAAGATCTATTACAGTAAGTAGTTTAAAACAATCATTACAAGCAATTGAGGATACTGTAAGGAATGGAGTTTAAAAGTGAACCAAGAGAAGACACAGATTGTGGTATTCAAAAAGGGGAGAAAATTAAGCAAATATGAGAAGTGAAACGGAGAGAATAAAGATTACAGGGTGGTGCGTGACTGTATTTATTTAGGAGTAAAAATAGATGGAGGTAATAAATGGGATAAACAAAAGAAGTTTGCGTTGGCAAAGGGTAAAGGGGCGATGGCAGCAATTAGAAGCCTCAAATATAGAGTACCTAATATAAACGTAACATGGCTGGAGAAAGTTTATGAGATGGTTGTGGAGGCAAAAATAATGTATGGTATAGAAATATGGGGAATAGATAGAGGATAGGAAAGTAATTTACGGAACTTTTGGAGAAAAATGGGTTAGGAGACATGTGGAGAAGGAGAGAGAATAATGTGGATAACTTTTGGAAAAAGGCAAGAAAAAGACTGGAAGATATGGAAATACAAAACACGTTTAGTGAGATTGCCGAAAAGAGCCTATTAGTTTGTTATATGCCAATGAAAATACATGGGGTAGGGATAAACATATAGATAGAGTAAATAAAGAAGAGAGAGAATCTATTGCATGGAGGCTAAAAGGGTATTCCTCAGAACCAATGTCCGATATGTGGTGGTAATGAAGACATTGAAAACATAGTATTTAAGTGCCAAGGAACAGAAAATTGAAGAAAAGAATTTATTAAAAAAAAGTGGTTGAAGGGGGATAGAAATACAGTTATAATCGAAATGATGTGCAAAGACGCTAGGAGCTTTGGACAGTGGATAAAGAAAAGTAAGAGGTAGTGTATCTTACAAACTAGACGATGGATAGAGGTAGTGAGAAATCATTAATTCAATGAAATTTTGATTGGGAAACTGTGGTGAATATTTAATGGTAAAGTAATTAAAAAGTGACAAGTGATAAACAAGTGGAAATGGGACATGAAAAACTGGAGCAAGATAATTTATTGACAGGAAATTGTAAAATGTAGATAAACTGTGGTGATTGTCTACAGAACGAGTGACAAGGGCCAAATTTCAGTACACAATCAAATTGCAAATCTCTTAGCACAATAAATACACATACAAATGTATGTGTATTATGTCCTATAATTCCAAACTTTATGGACACCTTGTAGATGTATCTTCTACTCCACACAACGCATGTACTTTGAGTTTAAAGACAGAGTCCATTTATTGGGTGGTGGGTAACACATAGGCAAATGCATGTGGTGAACGTGAGAATAATTACTTGTTTCTCGTTTAGCTTCCACACCAGTATTGCCAGTGTTAAAGTTGCAACCCACATATTATAATTAATTTTTGCACTTAAATTCAAGAAGTACTGCCATAACGGTACTCCCTCAGTGAGAACATGTAGCGTGTAATGTTACTCTTCGGCACTTCGGCCACATTTTGGGAGAGTGAAAGTATCCTGCTAATCTGGTAGTTAATAACAGCAGTTCACGTTGCCATGGGCGCGACTACATTTTCCATTAACAACATAATCAGCTGCATTCCATTATGGACCACTTTTTATACATACCTGTATACGTTGTAGAGAAAGTAAAAATCTAAAGTGAAGCTTTTGTAAAAAAATTCTGATGACTTTCTCTACTCTTGTAAATCTATTTTTACAAACGCTTATTCTCCATATGCTCCTTTGTTAATCGAGATATCGAGATGTTAATCTTGTTACTAATTTTCTTGTAGATGCAAGGGAAATCGGTAGGCTTTAGGCGATAGTCAAATATTTTAAGAGCTGGTTGCTATGTGGAGTATTCCATTCTTTTTGCATTACCAGGACAAAAAATGAATAACGAATTCCCATTTGAGAAAAAGCAATAAAAATGTATATGACATAAATTGTGTATTTTAACGTGATCTACATCTTTTGTGTAGTAAACGTTTGTCTATCTCTTATAGTTTACCAGTTATGCAAAAGTCGTTCACAATGAAGAATACTTTTGGAGACATTCCCAGAAAATTCGAGATATACATTTCATTTGTCATGAAAATATCTTAAACATATATTTTCATCAAAATCCTAGGAGCCATTTTTGAGAAAATTAAAATTTTCGAAAAATGTTACATGTAAAGGGTAATCTGGGATGGGGGATTTTTTTGAAAACCTTCGTGTCGCACCTCTGGAGGATACTGAACCTAAATACCAAGTTTGGTGTTTATCCGACTGTTCGGTTCTGAGTTATGCTGTTCACAGACAGACAGACACAAACACGGACGTGTTTCCAAAAATGCTTTTTTTTGGATTCAGGGGGTCTCAAAACATGTATTTCCGGTGAAATCTCGGTATCGAATCCTTGGGTGGAATACAATACTTTCCCTACTTACTAAACCTTGATATTTAGGTTTAGTATTTTCCAGAGATGCGCCACGAAGGTTTTCAAGAAAATCCCCCACACCAGGTTACCCTTTACACGGAATATTCTTCGAAAATTTTAATTTTATCAAAAATGGCTCTATCGATTTTGATTAAAGTATCAAATATTTAAGATTTTTTATGACAAATAAAATGTATATCTTGAATGTTCTGGGAATGTCCCCAAAAGTCTACTCCCATCTGAGCGGCTTTTGCGTAACTGTAAACCGTAAGTTAAACAAAATGTTTCTACACAAAAAATATAAACCTCGCTAAAACACACAATTTATGTTACATACATTTTTTCTTGTGGAGTGAGATATTCCTTGTTATTTAAAATTAAATTGAGTTTTATTTATGGACGCTCTTTAACTTGAAGAAGTAGGTTGAATGCCTCACTGTTGGAAAGCCAATTTGGAGTAGGTTGTATTGTTGTATTGTAGTTTGACTGTTGGGGGAGCCGAAAACTTGGATACTTTCTTGGAGTGTTCACCCCACGTACGATACAAATTTTCCGGTGACCTTCACCCCAACGTTTAGGAATCAACTTTGTATTCTTATGTTTCTTTAAATATTATATATATATTTATGTTTGCCTCGGCTGTGTCAGTATTAATTTGTAGAAACATGTATCTCTTAACAGGGGGTGATGCGGCTAAAGAATGTAGGCTTACACAAATTATAATTTTTACTTCACTCCTTTTATTAATTCTTCACACGATTAAATAACACTTCACTGATATAGAAACTGAGATTATTTATTAATTTCTTACACTTTTTAACACGTAAACTTTATGATATTCTCGCCGTAATGAACTTCATATGTCTCACACTGAATACGTACCGAGCAAACGAACTGCTAAGCTACGTTGCCTTCTAGCGACTGGTGCCTGAATTTGTACAATTTGCTCTATTTAAGTTTCTTATTGGTTAATCCTACTCCAATAGAATACTTTTATTTAACTTAAAGCTTTTCTAGTTGTTGATTGGCTATTTATAAACGGTTTTTAAAATTACATTATTGTTCCTCCAAGAATTACTAGTAGCATTATTAAACTTTCCAATTCATTATTGCCGCAAGGTTACCTTATTGTTACCTCGTTGTTAGCAACTTTCGGCCTCTATTCTCACAGCTTCTACATTATTAAATTACTTAATACATTCACATAACATTATTAAACATGTACATAATAATATAAACATAATACGATGACTGTTACATACACTTTATATATTATAATATACACATATTGCTTTAAGGCGAGCTGTTATTATATTTTATATTATATAATTAGCCTGAAATCATATAAGTGTTAAAAGTACTGCCTCAAACTACTGTGGTCCTTATTGTCCTATTCTATATTGGGCGTGAAAGACTGGTAATTTTGCTCAGAGGCCTCTTTATCAGGCTTGAGGTTCTTTTACGTGCCGTAAATCTACGACACGGGACCACCGACTTTACATTCCTTCCGAAGGAAGTCATGCCAGGAATTTTTACGCCCGAAAAAATCCATCACCCTCCGCCGATTTTGAACTCGGGAGGCTAGAGGCTAGCAAGGTAACCACTACACCACGGAGGACGACTCATTATTTGTTTGAATTTTCCAATACTTATCATTTTTCTCAAATGAGAATTCGTTATCCGTTTTTTTTATGTCCTGGGCATGCAAAGAGAATGGAATGCGCTACATATCCACCAGCTCATAAAATATCTGACTATCACTTAAAGCCCTTAAAGTTACTGCAAATGTTTTTCTCTATTAACATGAAGTAGATGGAAAATAAGTTTCTGTAAAAATAGTTTGTACAAGAGTAGAGAAAGTTATGCGAGTGCAACACATCTGATTTTTTATGTATGTTGTACCAAAACAATATAATTAGATTTATGAAGTATTTTACATTCATTTGTGGAGTGAATTATATTTTCCGTTTTATAAATAAAATTAATTGTGGAAAAAATAATATTTGTGTTATAGCCAGTGTCTAATACAGACAGTGAACAATTTTTTCAAGGTATAACTTAATTTTAACAGATCCGCACCTTGGAATGCTGAAAAGAAATATTGGAAACATGCGCAATACTCCATAAAGAAACAATTGAACACAAGTAATAGGTCAGTTGTGACATTTTAGTTCTGTTTTATTTATTTTACCACACGATATCACCACGTACTGCCTCGGTGTGTGGCGGAGAGTTATCCTTCTAGGTCTCATCCCTGTACCATACCATCTTGCTTCCTATCCATGACGGGCAGATGACAGGTATCTGTGAACCTTGTCGAACCTAAGTGGCAGGTACTGTATCTCTGTTTCTACGCGTGCCAGGCAGGGTGCCGTCCAGTCTACCTGATTTCATTATCTGTATATAAGTGACAGAGCATTGCCATCTATTTTAATTTTACTAGTGTGTTAGAATTAAGGGGAACTTTGGGTCTTGGTATTAAATATCCAATCCGATATTTACCTTGGCAACTGAGCGCAATCGGAAAAAAAAGAAAGAAAAAAAATAGATTTGATCGGCTCACGGGATTTGAACACGGGACCTTGCGAATGCGCGTCACAGACGTTACCGCCTGAGCCATTTCGAGCGGTTACACTTAAGTTAAATTATACATTGCAGGTATATCATACGAAATAAATATGTATTGAGCAAAGCGTAGTAAATCCAGGGTAATTAATGTCAAACAAATCAAACTAGTTTAAAAATTAATAATAATAATAATAATAATAATAATAATAATAATAATAAATAGCTAAAGGAAAAACGTTAGAACTGTAAAATTTGCAATAAAACGACACATTCATAATTTACGGCTGAGTTAATTTTTCGCTTTTAGCAATCCCTTTCGCAGTTTGTCGTGATTGTATTACGCGTATAATACCTATCACAATACCCAAATTCGTGAATGTTAGCAAAAATAAGTTGCATATAGAATATACTGTAAATATTGCGACCTCAAAAAATATGCGGCACTGGGTATATCAAACGGAAAGAACTGAGAGCGGGACATCGCTCGAACTCCAGTGTAACCGAACTCATTTGTGTTCGAAGGCATGAATGGTACAAATCAGTGACCAAAACTCATTCGATGGACGGCTCTACAACGGATATACGAGGACAGTTCCAGAAGTACCCAACCTGATGTATATATCGCGGTTGTTGTTTAAAAGAAATGACATGGTAGAAAGTACCACACTTATAAAGCTTAAGTTTGAAGTTTGACGATGCTACGTAGTTTAGTAATTGTTTGGCAGTCATTAATAGTGAACTCTCTCAACGAATTTGTAAACATGGATAAAACCGGGCATCGTTGTGATACAGAACTTTCATTTGAAAGGTCTTAGTCCAACTAGTATTAAAGCTGAGCTAGATTCTACTCTACGGAAGTGTGCTCTTTCATTTACAACAGTAAAATATTGGGTAGCAGAGTTTAAGCGAGGCCGTACGAGCTGCCAAGACGAACATCGCAGTGGTCGACTAAATGAGGAGACCACGCCAGAAATTGTGAAGAAAATCCACAAAATGGTATTGGATGGCCGTCAACTGAAAGCGCGCGAGCTAGCAGACATCGTAGGCATTTCAAAAAGTGCTGTACATCGCACACTAACTAAAGGTTTAGACATGAGAAAGCTGTGCGCAAGATGGGTGCTGCGTTTACTCACAATGGAACAAAAGCAGCGTCGTGAGGATGTTTCAGTCGAGTGTTTAGCGATGTTTCGTTGCAATAAAGCCGAGGTTTTGCGTCAATTCATAACCATGGATGAAACATGGGTCCATCACGAAGGAACAATCAAAATAGCGGGTTGAAAGGGGAGAATCGGCTCCAAAGAAGGCGAAGACAGTTCCATCTGCAGGCAAGGTCATGGCGTCAGTTTTTTGGGATGCGCGTGGAATAATTTTCATTGATTAAAAAAGGGAAAGCAATCAATGGCGAGTATTATGCAAACTTATTGCAGCATTTGAATGATGAAATCAGCAAACCCGGCCACATTTAGCGAAAAAGAAAGTTCTGTTTCATCAAGACAATGCATCAGTTCACACATCCATTATCGCCATGGCCAAAATCAATGAGTTAAAGTTCGAATTGCTTTCTCATGCACCCTGTTCGCCAGACTTAGCCCCCTCTGATTATTTTCTGTTTCCAAAGTTGAAGAAATGGCTAGTCAACGATGAGGAGGTGGAGTCTGCAGTTGGTGGCTATTTTACAGAAATCGACGCTTCTCACTATAAACAGGGTATTGAAGCTATTGAACATCGCTGGGAAAAGTTTATCGAGCTGAAAGGATGCTATGTAGAGAAATAAAGATGTTTTTTCCCAAATGTTTTGTTTTTTCTTTGTCAGGTCGGGTACTTCTGGGACAGCCCTCGTAGCTCGGTTTGCTTATAAGTACTGATTGTAGATACTGCATGAAGTTCAGGTGAGAGAATGCTTGGAATGGAGACTGATCAAGTCTGGATATTTGACTAATTTTAACTGCTGTCGACGAATTTGTGTCGTCTTCATCAACAACACATTTTCCAGGAATTCGTGTCGGTTGTCACTGTCATGAGGAATAAAATAGAATCTAATTGAAGCAGCGTCTGGCCAGAAATACATACACATGGATGGCAGGACCAATTAATTAATCTGGGAACGGGCAATGAAAATGGGCGAGGTAGTTACAACCCTCCAATTATCACCTCTCAGCCAAATGGGAGGAGAATAAAAGGTCTTCTGTTCTTCTATGGCACCTCCCACAGCGTCGTGATGATACAGGACGTGCCATGTTCACTCACCTTAGCCTTACACAAGCCAGGTGTTTTTGCTTTCTCTTCCACGTACCTAAAAGGTAGAGGTATTGCACTCCACCCAAAAATTCGATACCAGATTTCACCGGAAACACGTGTTTTGAGGCGCTCTTTAATAAAACATTTTTAGAAAAATGTAGGTGTGTGTATCTGTGAACAGTATAACTCAAAAACGAAATATTGGATAAATACCAAACTTGGTATTTAAGTTCAATACCTTCTAACGATGCGACACAGAATATTTTCAAGAAAATCCCCCACTCAAACTACCCTTTACAAGGTATATTTTTCGAAAATGTTTGAATAAAATATCACACGTTAAAGATATTTGCATGACAAATAAAATGCATATATTGAATTTTCTGGGAATGGCTTAATTCGAAAGCAATTTTTATGTAATCTTGTATAACTGGTAAACGTTAAGCAATAGACGAAAACGTACTGCACAAAGATGTGAAGCTGTTTAAAACACACAATTCATTTCCAATAAATTTTTACTTTCTCTACTACGTATAGTAAGTAGGGGAAGTATTGTATTCCACCCAAAAGTTCGATACCGAGATTTCACCGGAAATACATGTTTTGAGACCCTCTGAATCCAAAAACAAAGCATTTTGGGAAACATGTCCGTGTGTCTGTGAACAGCATAACTCAGAAACGAGCAGTCGGATAAACACCAAACTTGGTATTTAGGTTCAGTATCTTCCAGAGATGCGACACAAAGGTTTTCAAGAAAATCCCCCCACCCCATATTACCTTTTACATAGAACATCTTTCGAAAATTTTAATTTTCTCAAAAGTGGCTCTAACGATTTTGATTAAAATATCATATGTTTAAGGCATTTTCATGCCAAATGAAATGTATATCTCGAATTTTCTGGGAATGTCTCCAAAAGTATTCTTCATTGTGAACGACCTTTGTCTAACTGGTAAACCATAAGAGATAGACTAAATTTTACTACACACAAAATGCAGATCGCGTTAAAATACACAATTTATGTCATATATATTGTTTTTGTTGAGTGAACCATTTTCGAGATATTGCTTGTTATTCCATTAAATTTTCCAATACTTATACTTTTTCTCAAATTTGTTATTCATTTTTTTTGTCCTGGACATACAACGAGAATGGAATACTCCACATAGCAACCAGCTCTTAAAATATTTGACTATCGCTTAAAGCCTACCAATTCCCCTTGCATCTACAAGAAAGTTAGCAATAAGATTGACATCTCGGTTAACATGAAGCATATGGAGAATAAGCGTTTGTAAAAATAGTTTGTACGAGAGTAGAGAAAGTCATGTGAGTTTAACACATCAGAATTTTTTTGTGGCATCAGCCATTTCGGAGATATTCGTTATTAATAGTTCGTATTTGTTCAATACTTAGGCATTCTTTCAAAGTCCTGTCGATTTTAAACTGTCTCTCGCGATTGCATGGAAACAGTATAGAATTTTAACTCCAGCATATAGCGCTCAGTTCTGAAACATTTGACTATCGCTGTTCTCTTTGTATCTTTGTCCATGAACATCCATCGATTTAACCCCTAATCGTCCGCTTCCTGCCTCTCACACATAGCAAACTTGAGACGATCTTCGTAATTATGCTGCATCAAAGCATTTCATACAATTCTGCTGAACATTTCATGTGAGTGGCCGAAACAACAAGCATAATTGCATTATTTGGAGAACTGATAACTCATACGTCTCATATGGCACATTACGCAAACCATACGACACACTGACCACGCTGTTGTGGCAGTACCACCATTTTGTCTTCTATGCACGATAGTGCTGCCATGCCACGCGGATGAATTCTGAAACATCACTCATTGTTAACTACCTTTCCGCTTATATTGCAGCAAACGTCTCAGAGATGTGTGCATTAACCTCTTATATATAACGTTTTACATTTCTGACATCTCAAACGGATGCCTGTAAATTTCAGGTCATAGTAGTGTTCAGGCTAAGAAGCCTAACAAACAGCGTAGGGTTATGAAGCAATAAGATCTGCCCGAAGAGTAATAATAATGAAAGGAATAATAAGAAGAAGAATAAAGATAATATGAAGGATTAGGAAAGGGGGGAATAAAATCATAACGATGGAAATTAAGTAAAGAACAGACACTAATAAATAAAATGAACTTAAATAAAATAAAATAAAACATATAAAAATAAAATGTGTGAAACCGCGTATTTCAGAGCAAAGAGAGACTAGGGAAAACTTTAAAAATGGGAAATGTTTCACGAGCAAACAGGCGAAGACATTAGCGAGTACTTAAGCTACATAGAATTTGTGAACCCCACAGGAAACGAATACAACAGACGGGAAGTCAGATGCAGTCATCCGCACAGAAAAGGAAATCAGGCGTAAGTAAGACGATAATATGTAGGGGTATTTGTTGGTAGTTGGAAGATGTTTCATTTTTATCTGCCGCAAGTATAAAAGACAATTTATCGCGGTCACTTCGTGTTATCTTTTACTGGACGCCTGTTATTGTATTTAATTTTGGGTTCACTGTCCTCCGGCTAGCTATGATTTCTCGGTCAAGAACTTATCTTTTACAGGTGTGTAAACGGAAAGGAGTTTTTATCCAAAGATAACACTGATGAAAGAATTTGTTTTACACTTTTATTGTCGTAACACATTATTCACTTTCACCTATTAATCTTGACGCTCGCCAAACTGAAACTATTGTAATAACTTATTTACTGCACATTATTAATTCGCGTACTTCAACTTTTTGTGTAATTAACTTTACGACACGAGAGATTTTTCACAAATTTGCTACGCGTAACCTTGAGGAACTTCGTGCGATACATACTCCATGAATGCCCCCGTTGAACTACATGAAACTTGACCCTGACACTGAATTTATAATTCCTCGCCCCAATATGCCTAAAGATTATAACAGAGCTGCTATTGGTTAATAAAACGCGCCAGCATTAGCGTGTATATTTATATCCAATGAAAATTACAAAAACATATGCTATGGGGAAAAATGTTCCAGCAAATTCTAAAAAAAAACGCGCCAATCTGACGTCATTTGCTCGTCTCTAATAATGATAAACTGCTCACCCCCTCTCTACATTATTGCACGCTATTATTGTCAGTTTCAGTAAGGCCGTATAAACCCACTTCTCGACAATGCTTACAATCAACAAACATCTCAAATCAATGTCACACAACAATGCATATTCACACTACAATCACTCTGACATTTTCATTTTTG
This sequence comes from Deroplatys truncata, assembly GCA_030765065.1. Taxonomy (NCBI): domain Eukaryota; kingdom Metazoa; phylum Arthropoda; class Insecta; order Mantodea; family Mantidae; genus Deroplatys; species Deroplatys truncata. Next base: position 62,421,582 of record CM060989.1, on the reverse strand, counting down.
TGATACAAATTACTGCGTCAAATGTTAGATGTGGTGAAGGTCAACTTTAAAATTTAGCAAACCAATGGGAAGCGGCGTAAAACTTAGAAAAGTGACCAACAAGAACTTAGAAAAGTCACGTGAATAGTAAAAAGGAGGAATGAAACTAGAAAATAGGCGGAAGCTAGAAAAATTATCTGTTAGGCAGAGGAGTTTGAGACGGGGGTAACATGGATCACTTCGTGTCGAACAGTGGATCAAACTTCATGTCGATCATGAGGCAGAATATATGTGTAAGTTAGTGTCAGGCTAGTGTGCGGAAAGGCGTGTAGAAATGGATAAATTCAGGGTGACAAAAATAATAACTTTATACTTTTCGTCGTAAGAGGGGAAATAGAAAGGGGGAAACACGTAAATGAAAGCTAGGAATGATAGGCGGGATCAAGTCTTGTGTGACAGGGATTCGATAAGAGAAACGCAGTGTGGATCATCACAATAAACGGGCAAGTGAAGGAGAAAAGCGAGTCATTAACCTCCTATCCACACTCCCTGAGAGAAGACCTCATAACAAAGCATTAATCATCTACCTGAGCAGCCGGCAAAGCAAATCCTTTCCGAATCGGAAACCCGATACCAAGCCAAACGATCTAAACCCATGTTTATTCCCGCTACAGTTCTTACGAAGAAACACTAGACGACATCATTTGGAGACTTTCCCCCAAAAATCGCTTAGGCGTCTTTCGCAACTGGCAGGCATTTCGTATAGCTACTAAATTGTTGATGTCAAAGCCATATAAAATAACTGTAGCACATGTTCTTCAACCATGTGATCCTGTAGGTAGGCGCATACGAGGGCTGATCAACAAAGACTGAGACTGATTTTTTTCACAGATGTTTATTACTCCAATTCAATGTTTACATGATCTTTTTCAAAGTAGTCCCCTCCTACTTCAATGCACTTTTTATAGTGTCTCTGCCAGTCCTTGAACACGTGCTGCAGACCATTCTTTGTCAGGTCCTTGAGAATCGCCTCACTTTTCTTGAGCACTGCTTCAGAGTTCTCAAATCGAATACCTCTAAGCTTTGCCTTTAGTGATGGGAATAAAAAAAAGTCTCAGGGTACAAGATCGGGGTTATAAGGTGGATGTGGTACACAGGTAATGTTGAATCGAGCCAGAAACTGCATGACTTGATTTGCGACGTGAGGCCGTGCATTGTCATGAAGAAGTTGCCACCCAGTCCGAGAAAGCTCTGGTCGTTTCTTTGCAATGTGCTTCCTCAGTGTAGCCAATACTGACGTGTAGTATGCTGCTGTAACAGTGGTGTGAGGGGGAACTGCATGCTGGTAAATCATTCCATTACAGTCAAAAAATGTGATCACCATCACTTTCCCTGCAGATGGAACAACTTTTGCCTTTTTTGGTGTTGGAGAACCTGGCGATTTCCACACTGTGCTGGCTTGTTTTCCTTCAGGATCATAATGATGCAGCCATGACTCATCACCGGTGATAATCGATTTAAAAATGCATCACCTCCATTGTCCGGTATGCGAAATGCACGTAGGGTCTACAAAATAGAGCATTACTACCAACCTAAAAATACGAGAGTGCTGCCGCCTACCAACATTATACATAAAAACCCGCTCTTTTCAAATATTTATGTTACAGATACGAAACTATCACGGAAGCTACAGGAAAAAATGAGTCTCAGTCTTTGTTCATCAGCCCTCGTATTTTGAGATTGTAGTCTCAATAGTGTATACAATGGCGAACTAGACCCATAATTAATATTTTTCTCGAACGAGGTCTAGTTCAAGGATATCTGTGTATACAAAATAATCGCTACTGAAGCTCTGACAAGCCTAATGTTGTTCATTTATGGTGCGTCATGAGCAGAGAAAGAATTATAAGCTCCATTTTTTACAGCATACAGTTGACGCTCCCACATACGAGAATACAATTTTGCCGCCGTTATTTATAGAATTTACAGATAGGACTGTGCCTTTGAATTTTTTCATCAAGACTCTGCCCCAGCCCATACAGCCAATATTTCGATGAGAAAAATTATTGAACGTTTATTTGAGGAGGACAGAATTATTAGCAGAAATTTGTGGCACCCTCGGCCTCCCGATCGAACGCCCTACAACTTTCATCTCTGGAGTAAATTAAAACATAAAGTATAGAAGACAAACACACATACCCTGGAAGAATTAAAACAAAATATCCACCAGGAAATTGCCAGCACTTAGCAACATGAACTACGGCGAGTGACGGATATTTTCTTAAAGAGGTGCCAAAAATGTATGGATAACGATGATGGCGTTTCAGCACCAGCTTTCATAACGTTAGTAAGTAGAGTCTTTAAGCCCAGTTAAGGAACTTTTATTGGTATATCAGCGCCACTCTATGATAGCTAGAGACGGCAACGCACGCCGCCATCGCGAACCGGAAAAACACCGCGCAGCCGGTTCATAGTTCATTGGGTCTCTGTGTATTAGTACATTATATTGACATAAAAAGGTTATCGACGCTATTGACATAAAAGACAATTTCATCTGTCCGTGAATAAATGTATTGTGGAAACCATATGAATTATTTAGTTCATCAAAATGTATCTTTAATATTGAAGATCTAGGATACATCCATGTAATCTAGCTTTGTTCCTCACTTTTACTTTTAGCATGATTACACAAAAACAAGTCCTTCACCATATACAAGAATCACACCACTGAATTTAATGCTCTAAAGTTTCAGCTGGAGAACGATTGCGAATCTGCAGGAATATTTTCGAAATTGAATTTCTAAAACTGTCAACGGTTGAATATTTTGTACTCCTTTCCTTTGGTAAATTACTAGTTACATTTATATAAATCTAGAGAGATTCCAAATTATAAAGTTTAAACTAAATTTAATATTATAGTATAATCAGCACTCTCAGTTCTGAGAGTTCCTTAATAGTCACATTCATATCATAAGAGAAACATGGGGATTCACGATGTGACGACCTATTTATTGGGTTGCGCGTGAGCCACCATCATTGTTGAGAAGTTTCAATACTGACTCAGTGGCACATATGATTTGGAAATATCGCATTTGGAAATCAAATATGAAGATAAAGTTAAAATATATCTATAAAGTATACTTGTAAAACAAGCTAATATGTGGCGTATTAATAATTTGAGGGTTTCATTGTCAGGCATATTGTTGTTCACTTTGATGTTGACTGGGATGACGTCCCTCCTGGCTGGCAGATTTTGCCAACCACGAGTGGTGGAAATATAGTGTTTGTCTCGCTGAGAATTTTGAGGGAAGCGGATCGCGCGTGCAAGCCGGCCTTTGGATCGGTGGACATCTCCCCTCACTTTTCATATTTAATAACTTAGGAAACCCAAATGGTTGGGAAATAAATCTAGGAATATGTAAGTAGGTTTGTGTTATGGATTTTGAAAAAACCCATGCCTTCCACTTAAGCTCCACACCTCGTTTCGGTCCTCCGCAGCCAATTGAATACACGTCCCTTCAATGTACGTGTTGGGTACTAAAAATTAATTTAATTTTTCATGTGAACTTTTAGGTCTCTAACCAGCATGTAACAATATGAGGTAGTATTTGCAAATTGCTGAAATATTTTTCTTTTTAAAAAAACAAGATAACATTTGCATTATGTGCAACATGAAATCTTAAGGGCCGGTTTCACCAAAAGATGCTAAATTTTAACACAACGTTAAACTGATTTAACGCTGAAGTTAACACAAATTCTGTTTCATCAAATAATGTTAACTTTAACAATGTGTTAAAGTCGGTGTTAAGTTAACATCCCCGTACCCCTGTGTTAAAGCGTTTAACAAATGTTAGAAGTTGGAAAATGGCTGCCGCAAACCAAGTTGTTGCGAGTTTGCTACAATTGGCATTTAAAAGAAGAGTAGTATGTCATAATGAATTTGAAACCCTGCAAAAGGAGGAATTTTTAAAGCAATCTAGACTGTCCAAGGGGTCATGAGCATGGTCTTATGGGAAATACGAGAGGTTTTGTATGCCTCTTTCTCCTATGCTGAGTGTTAATTAGGAACTTAGATTTTATGTTATTAAACATTTTTCATTTAGTTGTGATTTGTTTGTATTTCCAAAGCTACCGTTTGTGGGTTTATCCAAAGCAATTGCTTCAAGAAACAAACAGTTTTTTTTCGAGTCTGCTTGATTAATCACGATAACACATTTTCGTCCACTTTAGTTTTAATGCAGTGTCCACCACCGGTTTTAAACCGCCTTAAACGCTCTTCGCACCTGACGTTTCTGATGCTGCACGTTATGTTAGCATAAAATTGCCGTAGTTGCTTATTGGCCTTAAGAGAAACGCGTTCATTCCAATTAAATTACTCGTGAATTTTATCACAGGCTCAATTTTATCCCTTTTCGCGCTAGATAATACGTTTATACTTAACCATATGTAAACTAACGCGTTTCAAACGGCGAAACATTTATTTGATATCGTGATTCTAACCTCAAGCCATCGTGAACATCACATGGCCATTGCCATGAATGTAAATAGTTCTCGGCTACTGACAGAGAGAGCGCGGGAATACGTACACAAAAGTGCATCGGAGTACGTTCAGAAGCAGTATAGTTCGGCCACCGCCTTCTCGAAAGCTAGCGTTCGCAGTTGTCTTTGACGTTCAAAAAATGTTAGCTAACAATTTGCTGTAAAAGCTTGATGAAACGCAAAAGTTTTAACCTTATGTTAAACTTTGAACACCTTGTTAACAAACAAGATGTAAGAGTATTTTTAGCATCGGTTGGTGAAACCGGCCCTTAAACGCATAAGATTTCCTAATACGTCATTTCTACCGGAGGAGGAGAACTGCTAGGGCCAGTTTCACTAACAGATGCTAAATTTTAACACAATGTTAAACTAATTTAACACTTAAGTTAACAAAAATATTGTTTTATCAAACAATGTGTTAAAGTCGGCGTTAAGTTAACATAACCCTGTGTTAAGGCGTTTAAAAATGTTAGAAGTTGGAAAATGGCTGCCGAAAATCAAGCTGTTGATGCTAGTTTGCAACAATTGACATTTTTTAAGATAATTCCTAATAGAAGAGTAGTCGTACGTCATGATAAATTTGAAACCCTGAAAAATGAGGAATTTTTAATGCGATACAGGCTGTTCAAGGGGCCATGAACATGGTTCTATGGGATAATACGAGAGGTTAGAATACTACCAACAGAAGCATACCTCTTTTTCAACACCGTCAAATTTTTCGCAGTTGATAACACGTCAATACTTATTAACCATATGTTAATTAACCCGTTTCAAACGGTGAAACATTTATTTCAGTGACATCACGACTCTAACCTCAAACAATTGGGAACATCACATGGCAATTGCCGGCTACTGGCACAGAGAGCGCAGCGAAACGTAGACAAAAGTGCATCGGAGCACGTTCAGAAGCTGTGTAGTTCGGCCACCGCCTTCTCGAAAGCTAGCGTTCGCAGTTGTTTTTGACGTCAACAATATGTTAGCTAACAATTTACTGTAAAAGCTTGATGAAACGCAAAAGCTTTAACCTTATGTTAAACCTTGAACACCGTGTTAACAAACAACATGTTAGAGCATCTTTAACATCGATTGGTGAAACCAGTCCTTAGAGAACATGCTAATGGAGCTTATGGGACACTGGGACTGAATTTTATCCTTTTTAATTTGAAAGTTATTTACTTGAACGTTGTTCGCTTAATAAAAGTAAATAAAAATGACTGCAAAAACTCACAGCTGTAGCTCAAATAGTTTCACAGAAATATAATTAAATATCAATAGCAAGAGAAAAAAAAATTCAAATTTTCTAAAAGTGTCTTGCGCAATCAAATTTGTCAGATAAGTGTGACAATAACATTTGCTGATACTTTAGTACACTGAAAATAAATGCAAGAAATAAATGAAAAAGCTAATTTATTTGCAGGTGTGACTTGAACGCCGGACCTTGCGCTACCAGAGCACATTAACAACGAGCGCAACCGTAGCCCTAATTAGCGGGCTGGTGGATGCGGTGTCAGCATCATCTATAAAATGTAGCGTTTGCCTAGTTACCAATCCACAGGATGAGAAGACTCACGCGGTATACACAAATTTGCATATAAATCAGAGTAAAATTGAAATGTAAGGAATAAATTTCGTGCTCAAGGCTGCAAATCTGAGAACAAACACGTACAGAAAGTGTCCAGTGGGGTTAAAAGGGAGCGCACGGGTGATATAATCATGTAGATCGTGAAAAATGTTTACCCAAAATGAGCCACAGGTGACTATAGAGTATATAAAATAATTAAAAAATCTGATGTGTTACACTCATATGACTTTCTCTACTCTTGTACACATTATATTTACAAACGTTTATTCTCCATATGCTTCATGTTAATCGAGATATCGAGATGTTAATCTTATTGCTAATTTTCTTGTAGATGCAAGGGGAATTGGTAGGCTTTAAGCGATAGTCAAATATTTTAAGAACTGGTTGCTATGTGGAGTATTCCATTCTCTTTGCATTCCCAGGACAGAAAAATGAATAACGAATTCCCATTTGAGAAAAAGTGTAAGTATTGGAAAATTTAAGGGAAAAACAAGCAATATCTCGAAAATGGTTCACTCAACAAAAAAATGCATATGACATAAATTGTTTATTTCAACGCGATCTACAGTTTTTGCGCAGTAAAAGTTTGTCTATCTCTTATGGTTTACTAGTTATGCAAAAGTCGTTCACAATGAAGTTTTGGAGACATTCCCAGAAAATTCGAGATATACATTTCATTTGTCATGAAAATATGTTAAACATTTGATATTTTAATCATAAACGCTAAAGACATTTTTGAGACAATTAAAATTTTCGAAAAATGTTCCATGTAAAGGGTTAATGGGGGATTTTCTTGAAAACTTTCGTGTCGCATCCTTGGAAGATACTGAACCTAAATACCAAGTTTGGTGTTTATCCGACTGTTCACAGACAGACACACACACGGACATGTTTCCAAAAATGCTTTTTTGGGGTCTCAAAACATGTATTTCCGGCGAAATCTCGGTATCGAATTTTTGGGTGGAATACAATACTTCCCCTACTTACTATACGTAGTCGAGAAAGTAAAAATCGTACATTTTCTCATTTTCACCTAAAAACTCACTGCCGGTGTCCCTTAACACCGAAATCTGAGCAATATAAACAAATGCAATCATGACAAGATTATGTTGCTAGAAGAAAAGCAACGAAGATCCCTGCGTTCGTTTCATAGTTCTGTTATTTAAAGAGTTTAATTCAATTATTTTAGGAGGCAGGTTTTTGACTGCTTGAAAACAAATAAATACATTTATAGGGAACAAGATGCACAAACAATGAAGTGACACATTTACGTCACAAAAATATTTCAGTAACATTTTTTCACTTTCATAAATTGAAATTCTTTATGTGCTTCTTACTATCTCTACTACGTATAGTAAGTAGGGGAAGTATTGCATTCCACCCAAAAATTAGATACCGAGATTTCACCGGAAATACATGTTTTGAGGCCTCCTGAATGCAAAAAAAATGATTTTTTAAAAAGGTCTGGGTGTCTGAGAACAGCATAACGAAAAGTCGCATAAATACCAAAGTTGGTACTTAGGTTCAGTATCTTTCAAAGATGCGACACGAACATTTTCAAGAATATCCACCACCACAGACTACCTTTTACATGGAACATTTTTCGAAAATTTTGATTTTCTCAAAAATAGCTTTAACGATTTTGATTAAAATAGTATATATTTAACATATTTTCATGAAAAATAAAATGTATATCTTGAAATTTTTGTCGAGTGAACCATTTCCGAGGTATTCCTTGTTATTTGTTTGAATTTTGCAACACATACGTTTTCTCAAATGGAAATTTATTATTCGCTTTTTTATGTCCTGGACATACAAAGATAATGGAATGCTCCATATAGCAACCACCTCTTAAAATATTTGACTATCGCTTAAAGCCTAGCAATTTCCCTTGCATCTACAAGAAAATTAGCAATAAGATTATCTTCTCCCTGTCTCGCTTAACATGAAGTAGATGGAGAATAAGCGTTTGCAAAAATAGTTTGTACAAGTGTAGAGAAAGTCATGTGAGTATAACCCATCAGATTTTTCAAATATGTAAATAATACAGAAAAATCTGATGTGTTACACTCACATGAATTTCTCTACTCTTGTACAAACTATTTTTACAATTGCTTATTCTCCATATACTTCATGTTAATCGAGATGTTAATCTTACTGCTAATTTTCTTGTAGGTGCAAGGGGAATATGGTAGGTTTTAAGCGATAGTCAAATCTTTTAAGAGCTGGTTAGTACGTGGCGCATTCCATTCTCTTTGTATTACCAGGAAAAAGAAAACATAAATAACGAATTTGAGAAAAGGTGTAAGTATTGGAAAATTTTAGGGAATAACAAGGAATACCTCGAAAATGGTTCACTCAACAAAAGAAATGTATATGACATAAATTGCGTATTTTAACGCGATTTACATTTTTTGTTTAGTAAACCTTTGTCTATCTCTTATGGTTTACCAGTTATGCAAACGTCGTTCACAATGAAGAATTCCCTGAAAATTCGAAATATACATTTCATTTGTCATGAAAATATCTTAAACATATGATATTTTTATCAAAATCGTTAAAGCCATTTTTGAGAAAATTAAAAGTTTCGAAAAATGTTCCATGTAAAGGGCAATCTGGGGTGGGGGATTTTCTTATAAACTTTCGTGTCGGAAGATACTGAACCTAAATACCAATTTTGGTGTTTATCCGACTGTTCGTTTCTGAGTTATGCTGTTCATAGACATACACACAGACAGACACACACACGGACATGTTTCCAAAAATGCTTTTTTTGGATTTAGGAGGTCTGAAAACATATATTTCCGGTGAAATCTCGGTATCGAATTTTTGAGTGGAATACAATACTTCCCCTACTTACTATATGTGGTAGAGAATGTAATAAAAATACTATATACATTAACACAATTGTATGTAATGGGGGGAATTAAATCCGTTCTTTTGGAAAACTATTGCTCCAAGTATTCTTTGGCAACATTTATCAAACTGCTCACTCCGCTCATTTTACTATCCGCACACGTTTAGTCACAGGTAGTCGACACTAGATGGTTACAGAACACCACCTGCAATTGTAGTGAAGTAACTAGGATTCCCCTTAGTGTAGTGGTTAACGCACCTCATTGGATACGAGTTCTGGCTGGGGAGTTTGGTGTCTATGTACGCCTGTTTGTCTTTTGGTCCTACAAATACTTAAAAGGTTTATTTAATCAATCCTTTATTTAATCAATATACCCTGTTGCTCATCTCCGTGGCGTGGGGGTACTATGTCTGCCTCATATTAAAGAAGTCCCGAGTTGGTATCTCGATTAGAAATTAAATTGAATTTTATTTTTGGACGCTCTTTAACTACCACTCCTTAGGGTCACACTCTATATTGGGCGTGAAAGACCAGTAATTTTGCTCAGAGGCCTGTTTATGAGGATTGAGGTTGTTTTATGTGCCGTAAATCTACGACACGGGATCATCGGCTTTACTTCCCTTTCGAAGGATTTTTACGCCCGTAAAAAATCCATCGCCCTCCGCCGGGTTTGAGAATCTGGGTTAGTGCGAGTTAGCCCGTTAAGATTACATCGGGGTTTTCTCTTATCCTTAAAAGACGAATGTCAGGTATAGGTCATACAAAAAAGGGGGAACCTCGAGCACTGCGACCTACATAGATCTATTGTGGTTACCTCCAGGAGGAAGGATTAAAGTGAAGGAGCCACAGGAGGCTACAGGCCACAGAGACAAGCGGAAGTCCTTAATGGCTCCAGGCTTAAAGTCCTATCCCACTGGAGCTCCCTAGAGAGGGCGATGAACGATCCGTCGACCAAGCAGCTCTTTATTGTCCACGGGAGAACTCTTTTCTTTGACCAAGCATCCGCGCCCCAACTGTCCGGCACTGCTACATACCACGAAACCTAGAAACACATCTTAAAGATGAAAAGGAAACGGAATGAAAGAGAAGTGTTGGAAAGTTAATCGTAGTGGATGATAAAGCACCCCAGCATTTGCCTATCAACCAGGGAAAACCATGAAAAACCCAAAATCAGAGTGGACGGTCCACGGGGATCAAACCCGAGATCTTCCGAATCCTAGTCTCGCCGAATGTCAGCTAACTCCAAATTTTAAGGATCCCGGGCCCACTTGAGCATCATTTCTATTTCATTCATTCATCTACTAGGGTTTATCTGATTATCGGAGGGGACTTGGCGCTGATTCAGTGAAGATATTGTACCTATACCCCATAAGCGCAAGACCCCAAGAGGGAGGAGGAGGTGAGAGGAGACACCGGACGGCCGTAACGAGAAGTGACAACACAGCAATTACAGAGTCCCTACATTTTTCAGATTAAGACAGTGCGACAGGCAGACCTGGGACTCCCGCCCCACAAAGAGGGTCCAACACCCAACTCGAAGGGGCGGTCTGTATACCCCGGCAACGAGCCCAAAGCCGAGGGACGGAGAAAGTTCCACATCTTTTTTCCCTGCCACGCCGCACCGAAACACCATCGCCGACTCTTTCAACCCTGAAACAGACCTATCGTCGTGAAGGATGAATGGAACGAAAATATAGGGACAACAAAATTCGGGCCTGAAGGAAACTACTCCAGCATTCACCTGACGATCAGCGAAAATACCCGAAAAACCCATGTGTCAGAGTGGTCACTGGGATCGAATCCGGGACCACAAAGGTCGCCGCCTGAGCCAACCATTTCGTTTAACTTACCAGTTCTTCTTCTTCCTTTATCCCTTCTGCCTTTATAGCATAGGGGTGGCTTCGTCAATCCATCTTCTCCATTCATTCTTATCCCTCGTCATTCTCCTTATTTTTCCAACCATCTTATTCCGTCGTCTCCCAATATTTTCCATTCTGTCTTTTCACATTATCCGGGGTCCTCCTTTCTCTCTCCCTCCTTGCGCTCTCACTATTAGTATTTGTTTGACTTTTCTCTCCTCAAAATACATGTCTCCACCACTTCAGTTGTCTTTGTTCAATTATCTCCTCCAATGATCTTTGACCTACTGCCTCTCTAATCCTACCATTCTTTACCCTATCCCTTTACCCTTGCCGCTTTTCTTAAATACCTCATCTCACTGGATTGAATTGTACTTATTTACTTTGGTTTTCTTCTTCTTCTTTCTCTGTTTAACGCCCTCGTATGTAGAACTTACACCCCCCAGGACTTACAGGCGGGTGCCTGGGGTCAGAGGCCCATCGAGGAGCAGACACTCATGGATCAGACAGAATATCCAGGATGGGTGATCAGCCCGATGCCTGGTATGGGAGGAAGGAGGTAGATGAAAGAAAAGGCGATGATGGAGCAGTTGGTGGAATGAATGGCGGGGGAAACCGGAGAACCCGGAGAAAACCCGCCCAGACGCCGCTTTGTCCACCACAAATCCCACATGCGGGTCCCTGGTATAGAACCCGGGCCGCCTCGGTGAGAGGCGAACGGTCTAACTACTAGGCCACGGCGCCGCCATGCTTTGGTTTTCTTACCCTATTTATATTTCTCCATCGCATCGTCCATTCACACGTTATAATTGTTCCTAGTATCTACTTGTTCTATTTTAACTTCCCCTACTACATATAGTAAGTAGGGGAAGTATAGCATTCCATCTAAAATTCGATACCGAAATTTCGCCAGAAATACATGTTTTGAGGCCCCAAATCCAAAAAATGTACTTATAGAAAATGGTCCGCGTGTGTGTGTTTGTGTGTCTGTGAACAGAATAACTCAAAAAGAAAAGTAGAATAAATACCAAACTTGCTATTTAGGTTTAGTATGTTTCAATAATGCGACAGGAGGATTTTCAGGTAAATCTCGCCACCCCAGACTACACTTTACATGGAAAAGTTTTCCAAAATTTTGATTTTCTCAAAAATAGTTGACGATTTTGATTAAAATATCATGTATTTAAGACTTTTTCATGACAAATAAAATGTGTATCTTGAATTTTCTGGAAATGTCCACGAAAGTCCTCTTCTTTCTGAATGGCTTTTGCGTAACTGGTAAACCGTAAGAGATAGACAACATTTTTTTGCACAAAAAATGTAGATCTCGTGAGGCAGTATTTTTAACACTTAAATGATTTCAGTCAAATTATATAATATGTAAGTTCAATAACAGCCCGCCTTAAAGCAATACGTGTATATAACAATTTGTAAAATGTATATAACGTTTATATTATTGTATGCATGTAACAATATTATGTGAATATACTACGTAATTTAATAATGTAGGAGCTGTGAGAATAATAGGTTAAAAGTTGCTAACAATGAGGTAACCTTGAGGCAATAATGAGTTTGAGGGTTTAACAATGCTACTTGTGATTCTTGGAAGCAATAATGTAATTTTAGTGACAGTTTATAAAAATAGCCAATCAACAACCAGAAAAATGTTTAGTTAAATGAAGGTATTCTATTGGAGTAGGATTAGCCAATCAGAAACTGAAAAGGAGAAAATTTTACAAATTTAGAGTTAAGTTGCTTGCAAACAGTGTTTGTAACCGGATGCAAGATGCGCCCTCAAGAGATTTAATACGTATTCGTGTGAGGCGAAAAATAAGTTTTACGTGTTAAAAAGTGCAAGTATTTAATAAAAACATCTCACAGCTCTCCCTCTATCGGTGAAGTGTAAATAATAGTGTCAAGCATTAATAAAAGGAGTGAAGTAAAATTATAATCTGTGTAAGCCTACATTCTTGTCGCACCACAACCCTGCCAAGACATCCATGTCTCAAAACAATAATACTGACGCAGCCGAGGCAAACATAAATATATAATATTTAAAGAAACAGTCAAATTACAAAGTTAATATTTTTTAAACTTGGGGCAAAGGCCACCTGAAAGTACATTTGGGGCGAAGGCTACCGGAAACTGTTTACCATAAGTGCGGTTGCAACTACTTCAAGTGTTCGGCTCCCCAAAAGTTGAAATATAATACAACTCCTTCAATACAACCTACTTCAAATTAACGCCCAAAGCGTGGTGCAAATAACGTAAAAAAATATCTATTTCAAATTGGCGTCCATACGTGGAGCTAATAAAATTATTCTCACTCATTAAAACACAGAATTTATGTCATATACATCTTATTGTCGAATGAACCAATTCCGAGATATTCCTTGTTATTTGTTTGAGTTTTCCAATACTTATACTCTTCTCAAACAGTAATTTGTTACTTTTTTTAATGTCCTGGACATGCAAAGAAAATGGAATGCTCCACATAGCAACCAGCTCTTAAAAGATTTGACTATTGCTTAAATACTACCATATTCCCCCTGCTCCTACAAGAAAATTAACAATACGATCTGCGAATGTTTATCTCGATTAACATGAAGTAGATGGAGAATAAGCGTTTGTAAAAATAGTTTTACAAGAGTAGAGAAAGACATGCGGGTACATATTATAGAGGCATGATTGACTTCCTGTTTCAGCACCCCAAAGGTACTCTTTTCGTACGTCCCTGGCTTCAGATGCAGGTTTCTTTATATTAATGACGGATGTATCACAGGAAGACGATTATGATGGGGGTAAGGAAGCTGGCTGAAGGGTTCCCGGAAGGTAGACGAGGCGGCGGTTCATTCATAACATGGGCAGTGTGTTGCGATAAACGCAGTGTAATAGCTGTCCGTCAGTCTGTCATCTCAGTGTTGCCACCCACACACACATAAGGCTCTCACAATGCCGGGCTTTGATGTGCTCCCGCTTCTGGTTGCCAAATGCCACGCTACGTCCGTACGCAAATACACACCTACACTGCAGCTTCAACTTAACGGCGTTCTTTGCACGAGGTCGCGTCTTTTGTGGTCGCCATGCCGCCGGTCGACGGAGGTCATGTACGTACATATTTCTATCTTACCTGTCAATCCCGGCTTCGTATCTTGTACGTGCTCTGTCCCACTTAAGTTTCAACTCCGTCTTCCCCGCTCTTCAAGGATCATTATAACAATAAAAACCGGATTTGTTACATGCAAATAACATTCTCTATCCTCTATTATTTATTAATGGGTATAAAAACTATAACTCAAAAAATAGGATATATACCAAACTTGGTATTTAGTTTCAGTATCTTTTAAAAATGCGACACAAGAATTTTCAAGTAAATCCTCCCACACCAGACTACGCTTTTTATGGAACATTTTTTAAAAATTTTGATTTTCTCAAAAATAGCTCCAACGATTTTGTTTAAAGCATCGTATGTTTAAGATATTTTCATGGAAAATGAAATGTATATCTTGAATTTTCTGGGAATGTCCCCAAAGTTACCTTCATTCAGAATGACTTTCGTATAACTGGTAAACTGTAAGAGATACACAAAAGTTTTACTACACAAAAAATCTCATTAAAACACACCATTTATGTCATACACATTTTTTTTGTGGAGTGAACCATTTCCGAGATATTCCTTGTTATTTGTTTGAATTTTTCTATACTTTTTCTTAGATGGTAATTTTTTTTTATATCCTGCACATGCGAAGAGAATGGAATGCCCCACACAGCAACCAGCTCTTAAAATATTTGACTATCGCTTAAAGCCTACCAATTCCCCTTGCATCTACAAGAAAATTAGTAATAAGATTAACATCTCGATTAACATGAAGCATATGGAGAATAAGCGTTTGTAAAAATAGGTTGTACACGAGTAGAGAAAGTCATATGAGTGCAACACATCAGATTTTTTTTCGTTTCATTTCAATCGAGATAACATTTGCAGACATAACTACATTAGAATTTAATTATAAATGCCAAGTGAATAGTGATAGTGAAATGTTTAAGAACTGAATGTTATAATTGAGCTTGCTTCCTCTTTGGGTACAATCGCTGTCGAAAAAAATTGTATATTGTTAATTTGACGCTGTTAATGGTCAGAATCATATCTGCGCTGCCGGTGTGCTGGAATTTCGTCCCACAGTTCTTTTACATGCTAGTAAATCTATTAACATGGGGCTGTCGGTTTTAAGCACACTTAAAAACTATCGGTCTGGGCCGGGTTTGAGCCCGCGACCTTGGGATTAGAAGGCCTCGCTTTCGGCAGAACTTTAAAAGAATGACAAAATATTTAACAATTCAAAGCATTAGTAACGGATATCTTAGAAATGCCTTATGTCAGAAAAAGATTATTTGAAATAAATGGTGTGTATTAGAGATAACATTTTTACTTTCTCTACTACGTATAGTAAGTAGGGGAAGTGTTGTATTCCACCCAAAAATTCGATACCGAGATTTCACCGGAAATACATGTTTTGAGACCCCCTGAATCCAAAAAAGGTATTTTTGGAAACATGTCCGTGTGTGTGTCTGTCTGTGAACAGCATAACTCAGAAACCAACAGTTGGATTAACACCAAACTTGGTATTTAGGTTCAGTATCTTCCAGAGATGCGACACGAAGGTTTTTAAGAAAATCCCCCTTCCCCAGATTACGCTTTACATGGAACTTTTTCGAAAATGTAAGTGGCTCTAACGATTTTGATTAAAGTATCATATACTTACGATACTTTCATGACAAACAAAATGTATATCTCGAATTTTATGGTAATGTCTCCAAAAGTATTCTTCATTGTGAACAACTTTTGCATAACTGGTAAACCATAGGAAATAGGCAAAATTTTACTACACAAAAATGTAGATCGCATTAAAATACACAATTTATGTCATATATTTTTTTGTTGAGTGAACCATTTTCGAGATATTGCTTGTTATTCCCTTAAGTTTTGCAATACTTATACTTTTTCTCAAATGGGAACTCGTTATTCTTTTTTCTTATCCTGGTAATGCAAAGAGAATGGAATACTCCACATAGCAACCAGCTCTTAAAATATTTGACTATCGCTTAAAGTCTACCAATTCCCCTTGCAACTACAAGAAAATTAGCAATAAGATTAACATCTCGATTAACATGAAGCATAAGGAGAATAAGCGTTTGTAAAAATAGTTTGTACAAGAGTAGAGAAAGTCAGGTGAGTGTAACACATCAGATTTTTTGAGTTATGCTGTTCACAGATACACACACGAGAACAATTTTCTAAAGCTCCTCTTTTTTGTTCCAGGGGGCCTCAAAACGTATTTCCAATGAAATATGAACATAATTTTTTGGGTGGAATGCAATACTTCCCCTGCTTACTATGCGTAGTAGAGAAAGTGAAAAAAAAAATCCTTCAATCCCAGTCAGGAATCGAATCCGAGACTCCTTACACAGCAGGCAAACGCTCTACTGACTGAGCTCGGGACCACGAAATTCTTATAAAAGCTTAATATACCGAGCGGGATAGCTGAGGCGGTTACGTCTGTGACCGGCATTTGGGAGGCCCGTGTTCAAATCCCGTGGTTCGACCAATCTGACTGAGTCTTTTTTTGTGGTTTTCCTCAGCCATTAGGGTAAATACCGGATTGGATATTCAATACCACGACCCAAAGTTCCAAAACAATAGTAAAAATGAAAAATAGATGGTAATGGCGAATGCTGTGCCATCTATCCAAAGACAATGAAAGCAGGTAGACTGGACGGCACCCTAATGCCATCTGCAGAGCACGAAGTAGAAGATCCAGTTGCTATGCGCTAGGGTCTCTGCGGACACGTGACGAAGCAAGATGGTATGGTTACAGGGATGAGACCTAGAAGCCTAACAGCATAACTCAGAAACGAACAGTCGGATAAACACCAAACTTGGTATTTAGGTTCAGTATCTTCCAGAGATTTGACACCAAGGTTTTCAAGAAAATCCGCCACATTTCGATCTAAGAGTTATCCACTAACAAATTTTTCGAAAATTTTAATTTTCTCAAACATGGTTATAACGATTTTGATTAAAATATCAGATGTTTAACATAGTTTCATGACAAATGAAATGTATATCTCGAATTTTCTGGGAATGTCTGCAAAAGTATTCTGCATTGTGAATGACTTTAGCATAACTGGTAAACCATAAGAGATGGACAAAATTTTACTCCACAAAAAATGTAGATCGCGTTAAAATACACAATTTATGTCATACACATTTTTTTGTTGAGTGAACCATTTTCGAGATATTGCTTGTTATTCCCTTAAATTTTCCGATACTTATACTTTTTCTCAAATTCGTTATTCATTTTTTTTATGTCCTGGATATGCAAAGAGAATGGAATGTGCCACATAGCAACCAGCTCTTAAAATATTTGACTATCGCTTAAAGCCTACCAATTCCCATTGCATCTACAAGAAAATTAGCAATAAGGTTGACATCTCGATATTTCAATTAACATGAAGCATATGGAGAATAAGCGTTTGTAAAAATAGTTTGTACAAGGGTAGAGAAAGTCATGTGAGTGTAACACATCAGATTTTTATTACTAATTTCATTCTATGTACTAGAAAAATACAGTAGGCTGAAACAATGGTCAAATATTTTAAAAGCTGGTTGCTATGTGATGGCTTAAAAAATCCGTTCCTTCTATGACGAGAGAGAGAGAGAAAAAACTGGGTAGCGACTTACCACTTAAAAAAATCTGATGTTTTGCATTCACATGACTGTCTATACTCACGCTTCTACAAACTATTCTTACAAAATCTTGTTCATTTAGTTCTTGTTAATTAATTTCGTTACACATTTACATTTCTGTTGTAGGTATTGTAAAGATGCCTTAGACAAAAGCGATAGTCTGATTTTTAGAAAGCGGGCTTTGAAAAGTCATACTCCTTGCATGACCACAAAAGAAAGAAACAAAAGAAACGAATAGTGACTTACCACTTGGTACCGTATGGCTACTTATTATCTTTTATTCTTATACAGCTCTACAAACTATATTACGAATGCTTTCTTTTCTACCTACTTCATATTAATCGAGATAAACGTTTTCAGGAATAGTTATATAATACATTTCGTTGTAGGTACAGAAACGACAGGAGGAAATCAACACGGCTTCACTGTACAAACCAAATTTGTTATCGTTTCTAGAGTACTTGATGACTTCATTATATTGGTGTCACTTTGTAGGTGCTATCACGCCTTGTGCTGTGTATCGCACCAATAAGCATACCTATGTCAACTCATTGGAAAATTACGAATAGGCATACATGAGGCAAGGCGACCGATTTTTGTGGAACTTTCGCGAGGTTAATTACCAGTATGCAGTAAATGTCTGTTTGGAAATATGAGTGAGTTCTCGAGATGTTAGCATTTTAATCCTCAAACATCAGTTACAGGTTCTCGTATAAATTGGATATCTACATGTTTTAAACAGGCAAGCTACAGCCACCTTACTCCTTCAACACACTAAGGGTGAAGGAGGCGCCAGCGGATATCTTAAGTCGCGCCCATTGAAGCAGTATTTTTAACACTTAAATGATTTCAGTCTAATTATATAATATATAAATTCAATAACAGCCCGCCTTAAAGCAATATGTGTATGTAACAATATATGAAAGTGTATATTACAGTCATTATATACGTTATATTATTGTATACATGTGTAATAATGTTAAGTGAATGTATTACGTAATTTAATAATGTAGGAGCTGTGAGAATAATAGGTTAAACGTTGCTAACAATAAGGTAACCTTGAGGCAATAATGAATTTGAAAGTTTAATAATGCTACTTGTGATTCTTGGAAGCAATAATGTAATTTTAGTGAGAGTTTATAAAATAGCCAATCAACAACCAGAAAAGCTTTAGTTAAATGGAGGTATTCTATTGGACTAGGAATAGCCAATCAGAAACCAAAATGGAGCAAAATTTACAAATTCAGAAGTCAGTTGCTTGTAGACAGCGCTCATAACTGGACGCGTTGCTTGTAGACAGTGTTCCTAACCGAACGCGAGATGGGTCCTCGAGAAATTTAATACGTATTCGTGTGAGACGAAAAGAGTTTTACGTGTTAAAAAGTGCAATTAATTAATCAAAAAAAATCTCACAGCTCTCTATATCAGTGAAGTGTTATTTAATCGTATCAAGCATTAATAAAAGAAGCGAAGTAAAATTATAATCTGTGTAAGCCTACATTCTTCAGTCGCACCACTCCCTGATAAGACATTCATGTCTCTGAAAGAATATAAATACAACAAAATAACCTTCTTCAAATTGGCGCCCAACGTGGGGCAAAATAATAATACAACATAACCTTCTTCACTATTAACGCCCTTACAGACGATCAGAAATCGGATGTAGATTGCTTTTGTAGGATGCGTACAATGGGGAGAGAGAGAGAGGAAACGGAATTGATAGCCGATACCCAAAGTGGGTCGCTATATCCTGGCCTTGAAATTCCTTACTCTTTTCCTGACTTCAAGAGAAACAACTGAACAGTAACAGCACTTTAAAAAGTAACAATATTATTGAAAAATTCAAACCAATAATAACGGACATCTCGGAAATGGGTGATGCCACGAAAATTTATTTGAAATTAGTTGTGTGTTTTACAGATGAGGAGGTCATCAGGGCTACTCGTATTAAATTTAAGATATACATTTTTTTCACACAGATGTAAATTTTAACCAAAACTATTAAAGCCACTTTGAGAATATAAAAAAAACGATAAAATTTTCAAGGCTATATTAGTGTGGCCGGATTCTCTTGAAAATCCACGTATCGCATCCTTGGTACATACAGAACTTAAATACCAGGTTTGGTTTCTAACCGCCTTTTCAGTTGTATACAGACACACGGAGACACAGGTAGGTTTTTTCTAAAAATAGTTTTTTCCCAGGATACCTCCAAAGGTGTATTTCCAATGTACTCTCCATATCAAGTTTTTGGTTAAAATTCAATACTTTTTCTACTTATTATAGGTATAGGTTCTACAACTGATAGGGACCCCTTGCAAACTGCGACCTGCATAGTTCTGTTGTGGCTCGACCCCAAGGAGGAAGGGACGAAGTGAAGGAAACGCAGGAAGCCACAAACAGGCCACAGAGACGCGCGAAAGTCTCTAACAGCTCCAGATTCGCAGATTCATTCCAATGCTGGATCTGCCTATGGCGGGCGATGAACGACCCGTCGACCAAGCAGCCCACCATGAAACCTAGAAGCGCTCCTGAAACATGAGAAGGAAAAGGACCACCAGTATTCGCATACCGATCAGGGAAAACCACGAAAAACCCAAAGCCAGTGTAGACGGGAATCGAACCCAGGACCTTAATGCGAGCCGCAAACGCTACCACGGAACTATCTTGTTCGGTAGTTTTTACTTTCTGTACCAGGAGGTATTGCATTCCACCCAAAAAATTGATTCAAGGATTTCACCGGAAATGCATGTATTGAGACCCTGAATAAAAAAAAATTTAAATACCAAATTTGGTATTTAGGTTCAGTAACTTCCAAAGATGCGACACGAAGATTTTGAAGAAAACCTCCCCACACCAGACTACACTTTGTATGTAACATTTTTCGAAAATGTTAATTTTCTAAAATTGGCTTTTACGATTTTTATTAAAATACGATATATATTAAAGGTATTTACATGACAAATTAAGTGTATATCTTGAATTTTCTGGGAATATCCTAGGAAGTGCTCTATATTTGGAAGGAATTTTGTATAATCTTGTATAACTGGTAAACGTAAGCGATAGACGAAAATGTACTACACAAAAATTGTAGATCCCTTTAAAACACACAGTTATTCCCAACAAGTTTTTTTTGTGGCATAAGCCATTTACGAGATATTCGTTATTAAAGTCTCGAATTGTTCATTACTTACTCTTTTTAAGTCTCGTCAATTTTCAGTTGTTTCTCGCGATTGCATGGAAACAGTATGGAATTATAAGGCCAGCGTATAGCGTCCAGTTCCTTAAAATATTTGACTATCGTTGTTTCCTTTGCATCTATAACGAAATGTGTAATATAGATATTTCTGCAGAGATTTATTTGGATTGAAATGTAGTAGATAGAAAAGAATCTGATGTGTTACATTCACATGACTTTCTCTACTCTTATACAAACTATTTTTACAAACGTTTATTCTCCATATGCTTCATGTTAATCGAGATGTTAATCTTATTGCTAATTTTCTTGTAGGTGTAAGGGGAATATGGTAGGATTTAAGCAATAGTCAAATCTTTTAAGAGCTGGTTGCTATGTGGCGAATTCAATTCTCTTTGCATGTCCAGGACATAAAAAATATGAATAACGAATTCGCATTTGAAGTATTGGAAAATTTAAGGGAATAACAAGCAATATCTCGAAAATGGTTCACTCAATAAAAAAAAATGTATAAGACATAAATTGTGTGTTTTAACGCGATCTACATTTTTTGTGTAGTAACATTTTGTCTATCAGTTATGCAAATAAATGCACCATGAAGAATATTTTGCAGGCATTCCCAGAAAATTCAAGATATACATTTCATTTGTCATGAAAATATCTTAAACATATGATATTTTAATCAAAATCGTTAGAGTCATTCCTAGAAAATTAAAATTTTCGAAAAATGTTCCATCTAAAGGGTAATCTGGGGTGGGGGATTTTCTTGAAAACCTTCGTGTTGCATCTCTGGAAGATACTGAACCTAAATACCATGTTTGGTGTTTATCCGACTGTTCGTTTCTGAGTTATACTGTTAAAAGACACACACGGACATGTTTCCAAAACTGCTTTTCATTTATTCAGGGGGTCTCAAAACATGTATTTCCGGTGAAATCTTGGTATCGAATTTTGGGTGGAATACAATACTTTCCCTACTTACTATATGTAGTGGAGAAAGTAATAAAAGTCATTTGAGTGTGTCACATTAGATTTTTACTATACTTTTACATCTAGTTTAGTAGTGTAGTACATTGCATGTAGCTTAGCATTTTCTCATTTCGAAATGCATTACTTTGCACTTTCTTTTAGAAATCATTGAAAGGAAATTCTGTGTCCGGACTTCAAAGAGTACTGCAGAACAAAACAATAGTTCTTCTTGTTCCAAAACCATAAGAAAGTAAAGAAACTGGTGAGAGCGGAGAAGGCTAAACAAAATTTGTTTACGCTTGACAGCAATGCTTTTAAATGGACAGTTCCAGATTTGTTTATCCAATTTCTCTAGAGCTGCAGCGCCGTGGCTTGAGAGTGCCAATTGGTTTATATTTTTATATTTGTGGGAGACTATTCCATTCATACGCCGTGTATTTGATCTTGACGAATAAATAACATTTAGCGATGCCTCGGATATGACCATTCAGGATCGTTTACCTTATAATATTTTGCATGGAAGACATTTATCGGATAAAACCTCAGGTTGTTAATAAGCCGTAATGATATCAGTATGCAGTGATTAATAACCTACGGCATCCATCTCGAATATTGGGAGCAAGGATAAGTTACGAAATCCTACTACCTCAACATCTAGTTTAATTTCCATAGATTGCAACTTTCATTTTGAAAATTATGTTTTTAATCAATGTATATTAAAAAAAAGAAAATCTCCAAATACATTATGCTATTAAAAAAAAGTCTGATTTTTACTTTCCCTACTAATCTGGAGAGAGGAAACATGGAACAAAAAGTGGGAAAAGTTATACGTAGAGATGTGGCATATAAAGCTTTTTGGGAACCAAAGGAAGTAGTTTATCAAACAAATAGGTAAATACGCAGGGAAAGTTAGACAGAAATGGTGAAGAAAAATCATCAAAGAAAGTAAGGATTTAAAAAATGATAATGACGACGTGGATAATTTACGGAAATCTAATTCAAGTTAGACTTGGAGGCAAACATACTTATAAAACGTAAGGTACATATACACAAACAACACGGATGTTAATTGTATATGTTACCAATTTTAAACAAATTCGGGGGTACAGATTATACATTATATATATATATATATATATATATATATATATACTATTTGTAATTGGAAGGGATAAAATAAATTACCTTACTTACTTTCTGTACTACGTATAGTAAGTGGGGGAAGTATTGCATTCCACCCAAAAATTCGATACCGAGATATCAGCAGAAATACATGTTTTGAGGCCCCCTGAATCCAAAAAAGCATTTTTTAGAAAAAGGTCCGCGTGTGTATCTATGAACAGCATAACTCAAAAACAAATGTCGGATAAATACCAAACTTGGTATTTAGGTTCAATATGTTTCAAAGATGCGACACAAAGATTTTCAAGAAAATCCCCCGACCCCAGATTACCCTTTACATGGAAAATGTTTCGAAAATGTTGATTTTCTGAAAAATGGCTCTAACGATTTTGATTAAATGTCATATGTTTAAGATATTTTCTTTACAAGTGAACTTATATATTGAATTTTCTGGTAATGACCCCAAAAGTTCTCTTCATTGTGAATGGCTTTTGCATAACTAGTAAACCGTAAGAGATAAGATAACCATTGTGTACATAAAAAATGTATATCTCGTTAAAGCACACAATTTATGTCATATACATTTTTTTTTGTCAAGTGAACCATTTCCGAGATATTCCTTGTTATTTCTTTCAATTTTCCAATAGTTTTTCTCAAACGTGAATTTGTTATTCGGTTTTTTTTATGTTCTGGATATGCAAAGAAAATGAAATGATCCACATAACAACCAGCTCTTAAAAGATTGGCTATCGCTTAAAGCCTACCAATTCCCCTTGCACCTACAAGAAATTAGCAACAAGATGGTTTCTGCAAATGTTTATCTCGATTAACATGAAGTAGATGGAGAAGAAGCGTTTGTAAAAATAGTTTGTACAAGAGTAGAGGAAGTCATGAGAGTGTAACACATCAGATTTTTTTGTTTTGATTTTAGCTTATCTATTTTGAGTTTCACTATTTATTCTTTCCTACTGTTGGTAGCATTGGTTAGTATTCCGTAACACACTCGACTGTTCATTTATTTAGTAAGAAAATAATCATAATTTTAAACAATGTTAAATTATTATTCATGGAATAGTCTTAACCTTTCGTGGAACTTAGTATGATCATTTCTCTATTCTTGTGATTAACGTAACTGCTTCCAAACCAAAATTCCGGATTAAAATTTTAGCTGGATCCAAAATTTGCAATTTTAATTAGGAAGAAAGTATAGGTACTGAGGAACGGAGGGACCTCCGACACGGGGCAAAGCACAGGACATTCGGCCCCTTGTGATTCTATCGTGGCCCCTGGGAGGGAGGGACGGAGGAAGGAGGGATGAGGGGAGTGCCTGAAGGGAAACCAGATTCGGATGGTGACAGGCGCAAGCACAGAAGGCGTCCCTAATGTTTCCAGATTGAACTCTTTATAGCCACCCAGGCCCTATTCATTGGACCCCTAGCCTCCGGGGTGTTCCCGAAGGAGCGCCTGCCTGAGAGCATCCAGAGACGGGTATTCAACCGAAAAATACCCATTAAATTGCGTTTTATTTATGGACGCTCTTTAACTGTTGTGCTCCTTGGCTTCACATTCTATCTTGGGCGTGAAAGCCTGGTAATTTTGCTCAGAGGCCTCTTTATCAGGCTTGAGGTTCTTTTAGTACCGTAAAACTACACGGCTTTACTTCCTTCCGAAGGAAGATATGCTATGGACTTTTACGCCCAAAAAAAATCCATCGCCCTGCGCCGGGTTGACCCCGCGATCTCGGGAACTAGAGGCTAGCATGGTACCTTTACACTGCGAAGGACGGCTATCCAGCCGAGCGGTCCCTGGATGACGTCAGGAAGAAACTTCCACGCATAGCCATGATTCAGCCGCAACCCCCGAACACTGTCGCCTGGTCCTACAACTCTGAAGCAAATGAAATGGATACAGGAAATGAGGGGCAGGAGAGTCATGGTTTTTTCGGGGATTTTCCCGGTCGTTAGGCGAATGCTGGAGTGTGTAGCGGGAAAACGTTGTTCCTCTGGTTGATGCGCTCTGCTGCAGTGTCCTTATCTCCGGCTATTGCTGCTCTCGGCTGCTGTTTTCTCCATTCCTATTCATTACCTAGCTAACTAATTTCAAGGCTCTCAGGGTTTTTGTAGGTGAGGCAAATTAAAGTACACTGCATTTCCCTTAAAAATGTGGTTTATTATCTAATAAATACTTATGGGCCGTGACGCTGACCTCTGACACATCTGTGTTGTTCCTGGCAGTTGCTTCAGTGGACTCAGAGTCCCGGGTTCGCTGGTTGGATGGCAGGGATTTGGAATTTGTTTTTGGTAGAGCTGAGGTTCTTGTTTTCAGGGGTGGTGACACTGCCTTGATGATATTAATAATACTGCCGGCGAAGTTTGAGTTATTTCTTTATTTTGGTTACGAAGATTCCTAACTGGTCAACCCGCCACCTTCGTCGTCGAAACCACTGATATTCTTATCACTTTCGAAGTCGCTACTTATGTGTTTCTCCGACTAGCCCTCGAATTGCCTAGATTTCATAACTTCATTTTTACACTATAAATTTCCTGATTATTTTCTTCTAATTTGTTTCGTCGACCGTCCTCGTGGTAAGTTTGTACCAGAATGAGTCTGGGCGTTTCATTTCCTCTTTCACGCCTTTCGCTAAACCTAGAATTTTCCCCCACCTTTCTTAAGTTTCGTTCTGTCTTAAGTTCAAACGTATCATGTGATGCCTACGCGATCTTTTGATTGGCTATCATTTTGTTTCATGATTTTTATTATTGGCTACCCCCACTTGACAACTTTCACATCTGCTTCTTACAGCTTATTTTGAGTTTTAAAATCTTCCCACGAATACTCTTAGATCGTAGATAAGGCACATATACTTCCTAACCCTTCTAAGCTTTGAAACCGTTGTAAACGACCTGTCCGAGCCAAGATACAAAGGCGAAACTTCCGGTAGGCAGGTTGTTGACCATCGCAGGTAAAATACATCTGCTTCGAGGAAACAAAACTTGCTTTCCTGTCTTTCCTACAAAACCCATTCCTAATATGAATTCAGCACATTTTCGTCGCTATGTTCGATCCTTTATTATTATTATTATTATTATTATTATTATTATTATTATTATTATTATTATTATTATTTCTCCTGGGTCTCGATAACCAGCTTCAGTCGCTAGCTTTTCTCATTGTAACGATTCCCACCATTTAGTAAATTAGGAGCCTAATATAACTGCACACCCTTCCCACTCAAAGCACACACGTGCATTTGTCGTCCAGAGAGTAACTGTGTGTCGACGAGATTCTATATGAGAGTGAAAATCTGGGGCTTTCTTCCCCTTTTTATACCTAAGCCTAGTGACGCTCACCTTCACGCCTCAAAATGTAACGATAATTGGTTCTCAAGACCGCGTTACCTTATTATATATAAGAATATTCTGCTCCAAAAGATTTCGCAGTGACGCGTCCGGAAGAAGATTCAATATATCTGTCTCTTTCTATTTACCCTTATTGCTTACAGTTCCCTGCTCATTAGCCTGGTGAAAGGTGGGCTCTTCCTGGAATTAGCTAGCTCGCCCGTCCCTTACTTATCTAAGTTACAATCTGATTTTGTACAATTCTTGGTTCTTAAATTTTCTAACATCTTTCTTGGTGAATTATATTATTATGTGCAATTATTGTTTAATACTGATTTGTATATCTATTTGAATATGTGTGTGTGTGGGGGGGGGTTATATCCCATTTCAGGTGGTTCCTTTCATCCCCCGAACTTTATGTCCCTCCACTTCGTTCCATTAATCATTTCATCCACCCTTCACTGCATTTAGTCTTTTTCAGGATTGGTAGTTGCTAGGTTTAAACATCTATTTTAATAAAAAATCTGATGTGTTACACTCACATGACTTTCTCTACTCTTGTACAATCTATTTTTACAAACGCTTATTCTCCATATGCTTCATGTTAATCGAGATAAACATTTGCAGACTCTATCTTATTGCTAAGTTTCTTGTAGATGTAAGGGGAATATATATTTACAAGGGCAATATAGAAATACAGTAGCCTTTAAGCACATACATATCTTTTAATAGCTGGTTGGTAGGTGCAGCACCATTCCCTTTGCCACAGATTAATACTCTTTGCATATCCAAGACAAAAAAATCTGATGTGTTACACTCACATGACTTTCTCTACTCTTGTACACTCTATTTTTACAAACGCCTATTCTCCATATGCTTCATATTAATCGAGATATCGAGATGTCAATCTTATTTGTAATTTTCTTGTAGATGCAAGGGGAATATGGTAGCTTTTAAGCGATAGTCAAATATATTATCACTGGTTGCTATGCGGCGCATTCCATTCTCTTTGCATGTCCAGGACATAAAAAAATGAATAACGAATTTGACAAAAAGTATAAGTATTGGAAAATTTAAGGAAATAACAAGCAATATCTCGAAAACGGTTCACTCAACAAAAAAAATCTATATGATATAAATTGTGTATTTTAACGCGATCTACATTTTTTGTGTAGTAAAATTTTGTCTATCTCTTATCAGTTATGCAAAAGTCGTTCATAATGAAGAATACTTTTGGAGACATTCCCAGAAATTTCGAGATATACATTTCATTTCTCATGACATTATCTTAAACATATGATATTTTCATCAAAATCGTTAGAGCCATTTTTGAGAAAATTAAAATTTTCGAAAAATGTTCCATGTAAGGGTAGTCTGGGTTGGGGGTATTTTCTTGAAAATCTTCGTGTCGCATCTCTGGAAGATGCTGAACGTAAATACCAAGTTTGGTGTTTATCCGACTGTTAGTTTTTGAGCTATGCTGTTCACAGACACACACACAGACACACAGACACACACACACACACACAGACACACACACGGACATGTTTCCAAAAATGCTTTTTTTGGATTCAGGAGGTCTCAAAACATGTATTTCCGGCGAAATCTCCGTATCGAATTTTTG
Organism: Deroplatys truncata; assembly: GCA_030765065.1. NCBI lineage: Eukaryota > Metazoa > Arthropoda > Insecta > Mantodea > Mantidae > Deroplatys > Deroplatys truncata. The sequence goes on along the minus strand of CM060989.1, from coordinate 62,393,769 downwards.
GGTGGAATGCAATACTTCCCCTACTTACTATACGTAGTAGAGAAATTAAAAATACTTAGAGGCATTTTTGAGAAAGTAAACATTGAAAAGGTCTCACAGAGCTTGTTCTTTCGTCTACAAGAGAACATTAACCACAGGTAAGAATATATACGAAAGTAAATATAACCATGTCTATTTATGCAGCTATGCAAAATTAAGGGAGTAAAATCTGATGACTTACATTTTCATGACTTTCTCTACCCTCTATCTATTATTAATGGGCATTCAAACTATTCTTACGAACGCTACTACGATCCAAGTGTTATAAATACCAACGAGAAAATCTGTCTCCTAAGTTTTGGGCAGCTGATTTGGAAAGGGATTTGAGGAGAATAGGAATGGGGTCAGTATGGCAAAGAGCTGAAACAAATGACAAAATCATATGGAACGGTGTCAAAAGAAGACTAAGAGACATCAACCAACATGAAATAGAATCGGATTGTGAAACTAAATCTTCTCTAAGTCTAGCAAATGAAATAAAATTGAATTGGGGTAAAGAGGCATATATACTAAACTTTGGAAGAAAGGAAAGATCAGGAATGGCATGGTTTAGACGGGCACAGAAAATGACTGACGATTCTGGCAGGAGAATTTGCCCATTCTGATTTGGATGAGGACTGGGTACATATTTTGGCGGAATGCGCTCAGTGATAGAACCGGCGAATAATTAAACCCGAAGAAAAATTCTTAAGTCCGTTAAGAAAGAGATGGGCATGTTGGGATCTACTGGCTGACCAGAGGAACGGCATAACATGGGCAATTTCTTGGCTAAAGTGCGCGAAGCTATGTCAAATTTGTTCAGTTGCTTAAAGGTAATTTATCTCTATTTTATTTTTTCTTGTTCTTTTTTGTTTGGTTTCTTTTTCTGTTGTTTATTTTGTCACCATACCTTGTATCTTAAATATGCATGTACGGTAAATGATCCATGCACTAAATACTTGTGTAATAACTTCAATAATTTGAAACCAATAAAGATACCGATTTATTTATTTATTTACGAACACTTAATTTTCCATTTCTTTCACTGTAATTGAGATAAGTCTTTACAGAAATAGCTACATTACATATTTCGTTATACACACAAAGGGAACAGCGACAGTCAAATGTTTAATAACTGGATGCTATGAGCTGGCCTTAAAATTCCATACTGTTTCCATACAATTGCGAGAATTTCATACGAGGGATTGGGATTGGGTCCTCGTACAGAACATTCATTTCGTTTGTTGATGGCGTTTTATTCCTTTTTGCCCATGTCATGTCTCATGGTTGAAACTGAAGACGGCACTGAGCTATTCAAAAGCCCCAAAGGCTGGCTGTGTAGCTCACTCGGTAGAGCACCTGCCTACTGTGTGAGGGGTCACGGGTTCTATTCCCGGCTTGGGAATAATCCCTATCCTCCACAAAGCCTAGAAGTATGAATGTGTGTGTGGAATCTAATGGTAAAAACCCAACGAATACGAGTTAACACCATTGCTTTAGGCCGCCGATAAGACCAACGCAGTTAAAGGCGGGGTATAAATGGACCTTAAAAAACGCGTCAAAATATGAATCTCCGTTTTTGTGGAGATTTCAAATGAATGACAAAGTATTGGAAAATTCAAACAATTAACAACGGATATCTCGTAAATTGCTCCGTTTTCCCAGAAAATTCAAGGTGTAAATTTTATTTCTCTTGTAAACCTCTTAAATATATGGCATTTTAATAAAAATCGTTTCGAAAAATGCTCCATTTAGAGGGAAATTTGTGGTTAGGGGATTTTTTTGAAAATCTTTATGTCGCATCTTTTGAAGGTACATACAAACTGATGGACCTTATTCTAAAAATCTGATGTGTTACACTCACATGACTTTCTCTACTCTTGTACAAACTATTTTTACAAACGCTTATTCTCCATATGCTTCATGTTAATCGAGATGTTAATCTTATTGCCAATTTTCTTCTAGATGCAAGGGGAATTGGTAGGTTTTAAGCGATAGTCAAATATTTTAAGAGCTGGTTGTCACTCAACAAAAAAAAAATGTATGACATAAATTGTGTATTTTAACGCGATCTACATGTTTTGTGTAGTAAAATGTTGTCTATATCTTATGGTTTACCAGTTATGCAACAGTCGTTCACAATGAAGAATACTTTTGGAGACATTCCCAGAAAATTCGAGATATACATTTCATTTATCATAAAAATATCTTAAAGATATGATATTTTAATCAAAATCGTTAGAGCCATTATTGAGAAAATTAAAATTTTCGAAAAATGTTCCATGTAAAGGGTAATCTGGGATGGGGGAATTTTCTTGAAAACCTTCGTGTCGCATCTCTGGAAGATATTGAAGCTAAATACCAAGTTTGGTGTTTATCCGACTGTTCGTTTCTGAGTTATGCTGTTCACAGACACACACACACACACACACACACGGACATGTTTCCAAAAATGGTTTGTTTTTGGATTCAGGGGGCCTCAAAGCATATATTTCCGGTGAAATCTCGGTATCGAATTTTTGGGTGGAATACAATACTTCCCCTACTTACTATACGTAGTAGAGAAAGTAAAAAGAAAACAAAAGCGTTAATGTCTCAGAAAACTCTAAACTGCTAAACGTGAGACATTTGTTCATATAAGCAGATGGTGTATCAGTTGTGGATTCCAAAGCGACAGGATTTGTGTTCCGGTTGAGCCAAGTTGACAGTCGGAACATTAGATTAAGAAAAGTGTTGGCCGAGCAAAGGATGTGCCGTGAAATTCGTGAAGAGGAGTGCGCTATATGAGCCATCAAATTAACTTAATACAAACCATACACATAATGGAGAGGCGGCGCGGACAGACGCTGGGGGAGGGGCTAGAGGAGCTGAAATCCACTTCCACTAAACAGACAGATAAAAAAAAAGTTAAAAATATTAGCGAAGAAAATGCTGCTAAAATAACAAACATTTCTCGGTTTTTAAAAACCTTTCTAGCATCGCACGTTTCCCCAGTGTTGGATTTTTCTGGCTTGAGTGTTTGAAGCCCTGGTTTTATTTATTCTCTATGGCCCCCTCTCGACTTTCCCCCCACCCCCCGGAGAAGCCTGTGCCGAGACGTCGAGGTAGTGTGGTCTGTAGTCATTCAGAGTTAGTTCGGGTGCTAGATTAACCGGTATGTGGTAGTGTTTTGTTTGGTTTGTTGGCCTCCACTGTGAAATTACTTCGGGCCTTAACAACGTGTGTAAACATATTAGTTATATTGTGGTAATGTCGACAACTAAATTATCTGAGTGACAAAGTGCTTCAGTGGTTTAGTTTTTAAAATTCTGACAGAACTACTTCTTTCCTGTACAAGAAGAGCATTTACCACAGGTAAGAAAATATACGAAGTCAAATAGAACCACGTCTATTTAGCAGAAACAATATCTATTGCGTTACATACATATAACTCTCTACCCTCTATCTTTAATTAGTGGGTATATAAACTATCCTTACGAAAGCTTATTTTTCTATCTAATCATTTTAATTGAGATAAACTTTATAGGTACAAAGCGAACATCGATAGTCAAATGTTTAAGAACTGGACGATATAAAATTCTATACTGCTTCCATGCAATCGATATCTACAGGACTTTAAAAATATCTGATGTGTTACACTCACATGACTTTCTCTACTCTTGTACAAACTATTTTTACAAACGCTTATTCTGCATATGCTTCATGTTAGTCGAGATATTGAGATGTTAATCTTATTGCTATTTTCTTGTAGATGCAAGGGGAATTGCTAGGCTTTAAGCTATAGTCTTAAATATTTTAAGAGCTGGTTGCTATGTGGAGTATTCCATTCTCTTTGCATTACCAGGACAAAAAAAATGAATAACGAATTTGAGAAAAAGTCTAAGTATTGGAAAATCTAAGGGAATAACAAGCAATATCTCGAAAATGGTTCACCCAAAAAAAAAAATGTAATGACGCAAATTGTGTATTTTAACGCGATCTACATTTTTTGTGTAGTAAAATTTTGTCTATGTCTTATGGTTTACCAGTTATGCAAAACCAGTTATATTTTAATCAAAACCATTAGAGCCATTTTTGAGAAAATTAAAATTTTCGAAAAATGTTCCATGTAAAGGGTAATCTGGGGTGGGGGATTTTCTTGCAAACTTTCGTGTCGCATCTCTGGAAGATACTGAACCTAAATACCAACTTTGGTGTTTATCTGACTGTTCGTTTCTGAGTTATGCTGTTCACACACACACACACACACACACACACACACAAACAAACACACAGCCGGACATGCTTCCAAAAATGCTTTTTTTGGATTCAGGGGGTCTCAAAATATATATTTCCGGTGAAATCTGGGCATCGAATTTTTGGGTGGAATACAATACTTCCCCTACTTACTATACGTAGTATAGAAAGTAAAAAAATCTTTTATTATTATTATTATTATTATTATTATTATTATTATTATTATTATTGCGTTTAGAACATATTCCTTACAATAAAATAATGTTTGTGAGATTGTGATATAAAATCTCTAAATATGCAAGCAAAGCCTTCTCAAGCACAATATTACTTGCTCTCTTAACTTCACATTAGCAATTGACATGGCCCTGATACGCCACTTCATACTTTATCCTCTATTTACTTAACAAAAGCGATGTAAAAGCTGTCAAAGTAGTTACTTCAGTAGCTGATCTTCACTCATTATTCAGAACGATTCAGCCGAGTTTTCTTGATTGAATTTAATCTATTCCGTTCCATTAATATCCTTACGTAGTTCTTTTGTTTCTAGGCCCACTTTACTGTGATCAACAGAATAATATTAACTAGGCTTTGCTTTACATTTAAACAGAAATTCTCGGTGTTTATTGAATGATTATGTTCTTGTTTATAAATCAATAATCGTATCATGAACGCAGATAAAACAAGTAATGGTCGTGGATAAAATACTGTATGCAACTAGTAGGGTGGGAAAATAACCGCGCTCATATAATTACAGAACTCGGCTTATGCTTCGTTGTTGCAAAACTTATTGGAGCGGTAATGATGTTCACATGCCACCAGTTGCATAAATAATTATCGATTCCTGTTTTTAGAACAAAAAACTTAGTTTTGAAGGAATGGAATAAAAAAGTCCACCGCAGCAGAGTAACTTTGTAACATAATGTTGCATATTTTTGCGTTGAAAAGTATGTATTTTACAGAACTTTAACGCATTACATTTACAAACTTACTTGCTGTTCACTTATAGTATATTACTCGTGAAAGAAGCACACAAAATTTAAAACTCCTTGTTATTCTAAATTCAGAATATTTACGGTATTTTGCGGTCAACATAGCCATTACCTCCTTCAGCAAGCTATGCATAATGAATGACATTGTTTCTTGTGTGGTCTTTAGATTTCCAGCGGCAACTGTTTCCAGTACTATTCGTTACTTAAACGATAGGTGAGCTTCGTAGGAAGTCGATTTTGGTTTCTCCACCATGTACATAGTAGCTACCTATTGCAGTGTGTGCGTGTGTGTGTGTGTGTGTGTGAGAGAGAGAGAGAGAGAGAGAGTGCTCAGCACCTTCCAAAGATACCACATGAAAATTTTCAAGAAATCCCCCGATTCCAAACTACGCTTTCCATGAAACATTTTTGTAACCTTTCTATTTTCTGAAACGTGGCTTAAAAGTATTTTTATTAAAATGCCATATATTAAAGATATTTACATTACAAATAAAATCTTTATCTTGAATTTTCTGGGAACAGCTTGTTAAATGCTCTTCATTCCGAAGGAAATTTATATAATCCTGTATAACTGGTAGACGATAAGCGATAGCGAAAACGTACTAAACAATAAATAAATCACAAATTTATTTCAAATAATTTTTTTTTTTGCATCAGCCATTTCCGAGATATCCGTTATTAATGGTTCGAATTGTTCAATACTTATCATTAATCAGTCCTATCGATTTTCAGTTGCTTCTCGCGATTTCATAGAAAGCGTATGGAATTTTAAGACCAGGATATAGCGACCAGTTCTGAAACATTTGGCTGCCTGTATTCCCTTTGTATCTATAATGAAATGTATAATGCAACTATTTCCTGAAACGTTTATCTCGATTAAAATGAAGTAGATACCAAAATAAGCTTTCGTAAGAATAATTTATATAACCACCAATAAGCGTGAAGGGTAGATAAGTCATGTGAATATAACACATAAGATTTTTTAAATTAATTTATTAATTTATTTTTACTTTCTCTACTACGTATAGTAAGTAGGGGAAGTATTGTATTCCACCCAAAAAATTCGATACCGAGATTTCACCGGAAATATATGTTTTGAGACCCCCTGAATCCAAAAAAAGCACTTTTAGAAACCTGTACGTGTGTGTGTGTGTGTGTGTGTGTGTGTGTGTGTGTGTGTGTGTGTGTGCGCGCGCGCGCGCGCGTCTGTGAACAGCATAGCTCAGAAACGAATAGTCGGATAACCACTAAACTTGGTATTTAGGTTCAGTATCTTCCAGAGATGCGACACGAAGTTTTCAACAAAATCCCCCCACCCCAGATTACCCTTTACAAGGAACATTTTTTAAAAATTTTAATTTTCTCAATTGGCTCTAACGATTTTGATTAAAGAATCATATGTTTAAGATATTTTCATGACAAATGAAATGTATATCTTGAATTTTCTGGGAATGTCTCCAAAAGTATTCTTCATTGTGAACGGCTTTTGCATAACTGGTAAACCATAAGAGATAGGCAAAATTTTACTACACAAAAAATGTAGATCGCGTTAAAATACACAATTTATGTCATATACATTTTTTTTTGTTGAGTGAACCATTTTCGAGATATTGCTTGTTATTCCCTTAAATTTTTCAATGCTTATTTTCTCAAATGGGAATTCTTTGTTCATTTTTTTGTCTTGGATATGCAAAGAGTATTAATCTGTGGGAAAGGGAATGGTGCTGCACCTAGCAACCAGCTATTAAGAGATATGTATGTGCTTGAAGGCTACTGTATAAGAGCCTTGCCCTTGTAAATATATATTCCCCTTACATCTACAAGAAAATTAGCAATAAGAGAGAGTCTGCAAATGTTTGTGCAAGAGTAGAGAAAGTTATGTGAGTGTAACACATCAGATTTTTTCATATGTGCCAATTAAAAAAGCATTATGGTATTAATCCGTGTTAAAATACTCCATACAATCCTCGTATTTTGTAAAGCCTGCATTAACTCCCTAAGTCGAATTAATATCTTTGAGTCATATAGGGTATTTAAGACTGTACAAATATTTTGATAAACTTATGCAATTAAGTTTTATACATTTTAATAAAAAGTGTATCTGTTAATTGTTATTTCGGTTTATTCAGGTTTGAGAAATACAAATCCACGAATCTTCGTCTTTTCGTGAAGTTGCACTACACCTGTGCTACCGTGACGAGATACCCGAACACGTATTTGACTGAATTTTTCAAATCTGAATTCATCTGCCATTGTTATAGAAATCTGTAATGTGTATTATAATGTGTATAAAAACCCTGAAGTAAAAAGTCGGATGTGATACATTCACATGACTTTCTCTACCCTCTACATTATTAAGTGCGTTTACAAACCATTCTTACTAAAGCTTATTTTTCTATCTACTACATTTAATCCAACTAAACCTATCAAAAATAGCTACATTCTCTTTCCGTGTAATCGCGAGAAGCAAGTAAACCGATTGGACTTAAGAATAAGTATTGAAGAATTCGAACCTTCAGTAACGGATATCTCTGAAATGGCTTATGCCACAAAAAGCTTATTTTAGGTAAATTGTGTCTTTTAAAGAGAACTACGTTTTTTGTGTGGTACATTTTCCTTTATCGCTTAACGTTTACAAGTTATCCAAGCTTATACGAAGCTCCTTCAGAATGAAGATTTCCTAGGCTATTCCCACAAAATTCAAGATATGCATTTTATTAATCATGTGAATATCTTTATCGCTAGAGCAATTTTTTAGAAAATCAAATTTTTCTAAAAATATTCCATGTACAGGGTAATTGGGGCTGGAGGGATTTTCTTGAAAATTATTGTCACATCCTTGGAAGGTGGTAAACACAAACACCGACTTTTCGTTTTTGAGTCATGCTGTTCCGGCGGCGCCGTGGCCGAGTGGTTAGACCGCTCGCCTCCCACCGAGGCGGATCGGGTTCAATCCCAGGGACCTGCATGTGGGATTTGTGGTGGACGAAGCGGCGTCTGGGCGGGTTTTCTCCGGCTTCTCCGGTTTCCCCCGCCATTCATTCCACCAACTGCTCCATCATCACCTTTCCTTTCATCCATTTCACCTACATTTCGCTTCATCTACTTCCTTCATCCCATACCAGGCATCGGGCTGATCACCCAACCTGGATGTTCTGTCTGATCCATGAGTGTCTGCTCCTGGGGGATGTAAGTGGAGGGTAAACAGGTAATGAATGAATGAGTTATGCTGTTCACAGACACACACACACGCGCGGACATGTTTCCAAAAGTGCTTTATTTGGATTCAAGGCACCTCAAAACATGCATTTCCGGTGAAATCTCGGTGTCGAATTTTTGGGTGGATACAATACTTACCCTAAATACTATACGTGCTAGAGAAAGTAAAAATCTAATGTTTCATTCGCATTAATTTCTCTACTCACTATTCTTACAAAAGTTTATTCTTCTGCTTCTTGTTAATACAGATAAACCCCATTACATAATTAAATATTTCGATGTAGCTATAAGAAGAATAGAGCAAGATAAAGCGATAATCAAATCTTTTCAAAGCCGGTTGCGATGTAATGGCTTTAAAATTTAGTTCTCATTGCATGAACACGAAAGAAAGGAACAAAGAAATAAAGAAACAAAAAATTTAATAGCAGTTGAAAAAAATAAAGTATTTGAAAATTCAAACAAATAATAAAGAGTATGTCATAAATGATGAAGTAGAATATTTGTTTGTAGTTGGAAGATGCTTCATGTTTATCTGCCCCACGTAAGGGAGCCAATTTGTCGTGGTCACGTCGTGTTATCTTATTGCTGAGCGCCTGTTATTGTATTACTATTTTGCATTTTGAGTTCTTTGTGCTCCGGCTAACTATTTTATTACACAGTCGAGCATATCTCTTGAACAGGGTGTGTAAACGGAAAGAATTTATTACTGAAAGATAACACTTATAAAAGAATTTGTTTTTTTTACCCTTTTATTACCGTCACAATTAATTAATTTCACATATTGACTCTTGATACACGCCAGACTGAAACTGTTATATTTTCTAATATCACTATAATCACTTATTTACTGCACATTATTAATTCGCGTATTTTACATTTATAGCTAACTTTATGACGCGAGAGATTCTGTAGAATTGCACGACGTATAACCCGTGAATAATTCTCTTAAACTGTGCGACGTATAACCTACGAATACTTCTGTTGAACGGAACGACGTATTACCCGCGAATCCTTCTGTGGACTGAACGACGTTTGCCTTGTGAATTATTCTATCAAACTGCGCGTTACCCGTCTCTAGCACGGAGTTTATACTCCCTCACCCGATATGCCTAAAGATTATAACCCAGCTGCTATTGGTCAATAAAACGCGCCAACATTAGCGTCTATTTTTATATCCAATCAAATTTATGAGCACATATGCTCTAGGGAAGAAATTCCCTCCATTTCTACAGAAAAACGCGCTACTCTGACGTCATTTGCTTGCCTCTTATAGTTGATAAACAACTCACCCCCTCGCTACATTGTTGCCCGCTCTGATTGTCAGTTTCAGTGAGGCCTGTAAACTTATTTCCTAACAATGCTTATAATTAACAAACATCTCAAATCAATGTCATACAATAATGCTTATTTACACTACAATCACTCTGACATTTACATTGTTGTGATATAAAATACTGCCACAATGATTAATGCCACAAAAGAATTTATTTGGGATAATATATTTTTAATGAAATCTACATCTTTTGTGTAATAATATTTTATATATCCCTTAGGTTTACCAATTATACAAAACTATTCAGAATTAAGAGGTTTTTACAAGCTGTTCCCAGAAAATTCAAGATTATCATTTCATTTGTTATAAAATTACCTTGAATATATGGTATTTTTATCAAGAACCATTTTTAAGATAATCAAAATTTTTGAAAAAAATTCAATGTAAAGGGTATTTTGGAGTAAGGTGATCTTTGGAAATCCTTGTGTTACATTCTTGGAAGATATTAATTAACTGACTTTAAGTTCAGAGTCATACTGTTCACACATACACACACACCTTTTTCTAAAGGTGCTTTTTGGATTCAGGGATCTTAAAACGTGTATTTCCAGTGAAATCTCGGTATGGAATTTTACGGTGGAATGTACATACTTCCTCTATTTGATATAAGTAAGCAGCAAAGAAAAATTACACCTACATTTTTGTTTCTTGTACTTGTGTTCCTGTTTTGTTTTGTTTGTATGAGAGTGATAACAGATTGCTATGAAACTTGGCAAATACATGCATTAGGTTTACTCGGAGATTAGGCCCTGTTTGATCTCGATTACTTTGCCTAAATGTAATGGGACACAGAATCAGAAAATATGTAATTTGTGGTTCAGTTTTGTAAGAAATATTATACACATTAGTTATAAACACAATCTTTCTAACCATTTTTACTTTCTCTACTACGTATAGTAAGTAGGGGAAGTATTGTATTCCACCCAAAAATTCGATACCGAGATTTCACCGGAAATATATGTTTTGAGACCCCCTGAATCCATAAAAGGCATTTTTGGAAACATGTCCAAGTGTGTGTCTGTGTGTCTGTGAACAGCATAACTCAGAAACGAACAGTCGGATAAACATCAAACATGGTATTTAGGTTCAGTATCTTCCAGAGATTCGACACGAAGTTTTTCAACAAAATCCCCACCCCAAATTACCCTTTACATTTTTCGAAAATTTTAATTTTCTCATAAATGGCTCTAACGAATTTGATTAAAATATCATATGTTTAAGATATTTTTATTGCAAATAAAATGTATATCTCGAATTTTCTGGGAATGTCTCCAAAAGTATTCTTCATTGTGAACGACTTTTGCATAACTGGTAAACCATAGGAGATAGACAAAATTTTACTACACAAAAAATGTAGATTGCGTTAAAATACACAATTTATGTCATATACATTTTTGTTTTTGAGTGAACCATTTTCGAGATATTGGTTGTTATTCCCTTAATTTTTCAAATACTTTTTCTCAAATGGGAATTCGTTATTCACTTTTTGTCTTGGATATGCAAAGAGTATTAATCTGTGGCAAAGGGAATGGTGCTGCACCTAGCAACCAGCTGTTAAGAGATATGTATGTGCTTAAAGGCTATTGTATTTCCAAATTGCCCTTGTAAATATATATTCCCCTTACATCTACAAGAAAATTAGTAATAAGATAGAGTCTGCAAATGTTTATCTCAATTAACATGAAGTAGATGGAGAATAAGCGTTTGTAAAAATAGTTTGTACAAGAGTAGAGAAAGTCATGTGAGTGTAACACATCAGATTTTTATTATTATGATTGAATAAATACTTAAGGAGTTATAAATATTTTTATTACTATGGCACGAGTAGCTACTTAACCAGTTAATAATCTATACATACCTGAAGCTTTTATTTTTCTGGGTATCATGGAAAACACACACTTTTATGTAAAAGATAGTTTGGGGCGTGTCGCTTCCTTAGAAGATGAACTTACATACAAAGTTTGGTATTTAATATAATTTTCGTTTTTACGTTATGCTGTTGACAGACACGCTGACACAGACCTTTTTGTAAAAATACTTTTTAGGGTTTAGAGTGACCTCAGGACGTGTATTTCTCCTGAAATCTGCATATCAAACTTTTGGGTGGAATGCAATATTTCCTCTAATTACTATACAAATTAGTAGAGGAAGTAAAAGAAATCTGATGTGTTACACTCACATGACCTTCTTTACTCTTGTACAAATTATTTTTACAAACGCTTATTCTCCGTATGCTTCATGTTAATCTTATTGCTAATTTTCTTAGGTTTTAAGCGATAGTCAAATATTTTAAAAGCTGGTTGCTATGTGGCGCATTCCATTCTCATTGTATGTGCAGGACATAAAAAAATGAATAACGAATTCCCATTTGAGAAAAAGTATTTGAAAATTTAAGGGAATAACAAGCAATATCTCGAAAATGGTTCACTCAAAAAAAATGTATATGACATAAATTGTGTATTTTAACGCGATCTACATTTTTTGTGTAGTAAAATTTTGTCTATCTCTTATGGTTTACCAGTTATGCAAAAGTCGTTCACAATGAAGTATACTTCTGGAGACATTCCCAGAAAATTCGAGATATGCATTTCATTTGTAATGAACATATCTTAAACATATGATATTTAATCAAAATCGTAGGAGCCATCTTTGAGAAAATTAAAATTTTCGAAAAATGTTCCATGTAAAGGGTAATCTGGGGTGGGGGGATTTTCTTGAAAACCTTCGTGTCGCATCTCTGGAAGATACTGAACCTAAATACCAAGTTTGGTGTTTATCCGACTTTCGTTTCTGAATTATGCTGTTCACAGACACAAACACGGACATGTTTCCAAAAATGCTTTTTTTTGATTCAGGAGATCTCAAAACATATATTTTCGGTGAAATCTCGGTATATAATTTTTGGGTGGAATACAATACTTCCCCTACTTACTATACGTAGTAGAGAAAGTAATATAGCAGACCAGTATCAATATATCCATTATGGAAGCCAGCTCTATTAAAGAATTTTTGTAACATTATCCATATCAATCAGTCTTTTTAACTGTTAATTGACATGCTGTTAATTTTAGTTTTCTACAGGTCTAAAGTCAGGTGAAACGGAAACATCGGTTTCTGTTGCTAAGTGAAGCAGCGATTTTCTTGAACTTCTTCCCAAGACAGCCCCTATATCGTCTAATTCTTCCCCGATTAGAAATGCGGGCTCTTTTATTTCCTTTTGTATTTTTTGTGACACGAACCCGGTCTGTTTAAGTTATTCTAACAACCTATAAATTGTGGATTTATTAGGAAGAGTAACAAATGAGAATTCTGATAAATTCAAGTTGACTCCGTTCGAGCAGATCTTAACACAATAAACATACTGTTATGTAGCATGCATCATAACTAAAATCATCAGACAGCTTCACTTAAGTTATTCTCTCCAAACAATGTTAACTTAAACCGCAGAGCGAATAGTAAGGTTTCTGGCGTGTTTTTAGTCTTATCAAAGGCCTTTGATGAGGTGAATCATGGATTTCTACTCAACAAGTAGATGGTGTTAATAGAAAGTGGTATTCTGAAATATTGCATCAATTATGGCTTTGCAGTAAACAAGAAAAGGATATCATACAAAAAAGTAATTAAAGGATTACGATGAATAATAATTTTATTTATTATTTCAGATTTTTTTTTCAGTTTTTGCTATTATAGCATTCATATCTCTAAATATGGATTTTTTGGGGAGGTGAATGAGATTAAGATATATTTTTGGTTTTGATTATTACAACTTATAAGGGAACTTCATTTTAGGGTAACTCAGGGATCAATGTTAGGTCCAATTTTATTTATTTGTTATGTTAATGACTTTTCTACTGTCAAATAATGCGGACAATACTTCTGGGATTTGAGTGCAAAAGATTAATTTTAATTAAAAGATAAAATACAGACTTTTATGATGAATCTAAATTATATTTTGACCAAAACAACTTTAAGGTAAATCTTGACAAAACCCAATTGGTTTGTTTCACTATTTGTAGTCTAAAGGAACAGTTATAATAAATTTATGAAATTAGTGTTAAGAGACTTGATATATTGAATAAGTATGCAAAAAACAGGATCCCAGTTTAGTTTTATTAAGAAGGCTTGCCACTTATCTTGAATCCGGCATGAATTAAAATATATATTGTTTAATTTACTTTGGGCTACTCTTATGGGATAGTACCCACAAAATTCATAAGTGTAGGGTACTCGTACTTCAAAAGAAACCTTGAAGAATTTTAGCAAACGTGAAGACAGAACGTTCATGTAAGATTTACTTATCGATTTTAAGATATTTAGTATTCATGCTATGTATATTTCACAAGTAGAAAAAATCTGATGTGTTACACTCACATGACTTTCTCTACTCTTGTACAATCTATTTTTACAAACGCCTATTCTCCATATGCTTCATATTAATCGAGATATCGAGATGTCAATCTTATTTGTAATTTTCTTGTAGATGCAAGGGGAATATGGTACCTTTTAAGCGATAGTCAAATATTTTATCGCTGGTTGCTATGTGGCGCATTCCATTCTCTTTGCATGTCCAGGACATAAAAAATGAATAACGCAATTTGAGAAAAAGTATACGTATTGGAAAATTTAAAGAAATAACAAGCAATATCTCGAAACCGGTTCACTCAACAAAAAAAATGTATATGATATAAGTTGTGTATTTTAACGCGATCTACATTTTTTGTGTAGTAAAATTTTGTCTATCTCTTATGGTTTACCAGTTATGCAAAAGTCGTTCATAATGAAGAATACTTTTGGAAACATTCCCAGAAAATTCGAGATATACATTTCATTTCTCATGACATTATCGTAAACATATGATATTTTCATCAAAATCGTTAGAGCCATTTTTGAGAAAATTAAAATTTTCGAAAAATGTTCCATGTAAAGGGTAGTCTGGGGTGGGGGGATTTTCTTGAAAATCTTCGTGTCGCATCTCTGGAAGATACGGAACGTAAATACCTAGTTTGGTGTTTATCCGACTGTTAGTTTTTGAGTTATGCTGTTCACAGACACACACACACACACACAGACACACAGACACACACACAAACACACAGACACACACACAAACACACAGACACACACACGGACATGTTTCCAAAAATGCTTTTTTTGGATTCAGGAGGTCTCAAAACATGTATTTCCGGTGAAATCTCGGTATCGAATTTTTGGGTGGAATGCAATACTTCCCCTACTTACTATACGTAGTAGAGAAAGTAAAAAAATCGGACATGATACATTAACGTGACTTCCCCTACCCTCTACGAGGGGCACTATTTATATTTTGAGCCTTGGCAAACCTGAATGCTGTAGGTGTCATTTGACGTTTCCAATGGAAAATTTGACATTTTTTACCATAATCTACTTCAAACATTTTGCCAATAGAGCGCCAATTGTTTTGTTTACACTAACTTGGAAAATTGTGTGTCAACAAAAACATGGAATTAACTCGTGAAAATGTTCGTGCAATGATTTATTACGACATTCGACGTGGATTATCAAGACAAGAGTGCAACAATCAACTAACTTCCACATTTGGCAACGAAGCTCCATCCTTTGCCACTGTGAAACGCTGGTATAACGAATTTAATCGTGGCCGCCGTGCTCTCAATGATGAAGTTCGTTAAGGTCGTACAAAATCAGTTGTTGTGCCAGAAAACATTGATGCTGTGCAAAAACTAATAATGAAAGATCGTCATGCGACATATTGTGAGATTGAGGCAGCCCTAGGCATTAGTTCAACCAGCATATATAAAATATTGCATGATTATTTAGCCGTGAAAAAGGTTCACTCTCGTTGGATCCCACATAATTTGATGCAATTTCAAAAAGATGCTCGTGTGGATTGGTGTACAAAAATGCTCAAGAAATACAATGGTGGTGCCTCAAAAGACGTATATAAGATTGTAACAGGTGACGAATCATGGATCTATGCGTATGAGCCGGAACGTAAACAGCAGTCGACTGTATGGGTGTTTCAAGATGAAGCAAATCCAACAAAAGTTGTTCGCACTCGAAGCACTTCGAAGGAAATGGTCGCCTGCTTTTTCAGCAAAACTGGCCATATGGCAACAGTGCCTTTAGAGGAACGTAAAACGGTCAATGCCGATTGGTACACAACCATTTGTTCGCGGGAAGTCTTCGGTGAAGTAAGGAAAACCAACAAGAACCGTAGAATCGTTCTACATCAAGACAATGCGAGCGCACACACATCTCGTCTAACAACAGAGTATTTGAAGGCTTATAAAATCGAATTGATGGGTCAAGCGCCATACAGTCCTGATTTGGCACCCAATGACTTCTTTTTGTTCCCGAACAGCAAGAATAAATGCGTGGACAACGATTTTCGTTGGCAGAAGAAGCCGTTGATGCCTTCAAAAACCATGTTTTGAGGTGTCTCAAGAAGACCGGAGTAAATGCTTTGACAAATGGTTCAAACGGATGCAAAAGTGTATTGATCATAAAGGAGAATATTTTTAAAAACACTAAGGCAGTTTTCAATCAGAAATTAGTTTGTTTTAATTATTAGGCTCAAAATATACATAGTGCACCTCGTATAGCGTATTAGTGAGTATACAAACTATTCTTAGTAAAGCTTATTTTTATATCTGCTACGGTTTAACCCAAATAAACCTTTGCATAAATAGCTACATTACGCATTTCGTTATAGATACCAAGAGAACGACAATCAAATGTTTCAGAACTGGACGCTATATGCTGGCCTTTAAGTTCTATACTGTTTGCAATCGCGAGAAACAACTGAATGTTGAAAGGACTTTAAGAGAATTACCAAGAAATGAACAATTATTAGCTGATATCTTGGAAATGGCTTATGCCACAGAAAAACGTATTTGAAGTAAATTGTGTGTTTTAAAGAGATCTACATTATTTGTTTGGTATGTTTCCGTCCATCGCTTAACGTTTACCAGTTATACAAGATTATACAAAATTTCTTCCGAATGAAGAGGACTTCAGAGGTTATTCCCAGAAAATTCAAACTATACATATGTAAATATATTTAATATAATATATTTTCGAAAAATGTTCTATTTGAAGGGTAGTTGCGGGTGGGGGATTTTATTGCATCTTTGGAAAGTACTGAACGTAAATTACAAGATATTTATCCGACTTTTCGTTTTTGAGTTATGCTGTTATCGCATACACACAGACGGACCATTTATAAAAATCTGATGTATTGCATTCACATGACTTCCTCTACTCTTGTAACCACTATTTTTACAAACGCTCAATCTCCATTTACTTCATGTTAATCCAGATAAACATTTGCAGAATCTACCTTATTGCTAATTTTCTTGTAGATGCAAGGGGAATTGGTAAGCTTTAAGCGATAGTCAAATATTTTAAGTGCTGGTTTTTATGTGGAGCATTCCATTCTGTTTGCATGTCCAGGACATAAAAAAACATAACTAATTCCCATTTGAGGAAAAGTATAAGCACTGGATTCAAACAAATCATAAGGATTATCTGGGAAATGGTTCACTGGAAAAAAGTACGTTATATAAACTGTGTGTTTTAACGAGATCTACATTTCTTTGTGTAGTAACATTTTGTCTGTCTCTTACGGTTTACCAATTATGCAAAAGCCATTCACTGATGAAGAAAACTTTAGGGTAATTCCCAGATAATTTCAGATATACACTTCATTTGCCATGAAAATATCTTAAACATATGATACTTTAATCAATATCATTAGAGCCATTTTTGAGAAAATCGACATTTTCTAAAAGTGTTCCATGTAAAGGGTAGTCTGGGGCGGGGAATTTTCTTGGAAACCTTCTTGTCGCATCCTTGGAAGATACTAAACTCTAATACCAAGTTTGCTATTTATTCTACTTTTCGATTTTGAGTTATGCTGTTCACAGACAGACACACACACGGAAATCTTCCCAAAATTACCCTATTTGGATTCAGGACATCTAAAAACGTGTATTTCCATATGTACTAAATTTAGAGGTTCTCAATTGTAGTACGAGACAGAGTAATTACTTCTGTAGAGTTGATAGAATGTCTAGTGTGACTGAAAATATTCGCTGTGTAAAAGGTGTAATTTATTTTTATGGAAATTCTTTATGGAAATAAATTAACTCTAATATTAAAAATATTTAATTAATAAATATCTATACTCCTTGAATAGTAACCGGTTCTCGCCTCTAAGATGCAAGCTAGGTTATTTACACGATGGAAGTTTTATTCAAGTGTGCGTTGTGTATTGTAGATGTTTAACAATAATTGTGTAGTCCTATTAATCACATTTTAGTTATGTGTATGTAATGTATCAATGTTATACAGATGTGAATTTTTCTTTTTCTATTACGTATAGTAAGTAGGGGAAGTACTGCATTCCACCCAAAAATTCCATATCGAGATTTTACCTGATAGACATATTTTGAGGTGTCCTGAATCCAAATAAAATGTGTTTTTGGAAACATGTCCATGTGTATGTGTGTGTGTGTCTGTCTGTGTGTCAGTTTGTGAACAATCCCCCTCCCTAGATTCCCCTTTACATGAAACATTTTTCGAAAATTCTAAATTTCTCAAAAATGGCTCTAACCATTTTGATTAAAATATCATATGTTTAAGATATTTTAATGGCAAATGAAATGTATATCTTGAATTCTCTGGGAATATCCCTAAAAGTCCTCTTCATTCTGAATGACTCGCATGACTGGTAAATCGTAAGAGATAGACAAAATTTTACTACACAAAAAATGTAGATTGCTTTAAAGCACACAAATACCCATAAAAATCTGATGTGTTACACTCACATGACTTTCTCTACTCTTGTACAGGCTATTTTTACAAACTATTATTCTCCATCTATTTCATATTAATCGAGATAAACATTTGCAGAAACGATCTTTTAACATGCAAAGAGAATTACATTTTACACCTAGCGACCAGTTCTAAAAATATTTGACTATCGCTTAAGACGTACTATGTTCCCCTTGTTTTGTATTTACAAGGGCAATATAAGCACGGGCATATCTCTTAATAGCTGGTTGCTAGGTGCAGCACCATTCCCTTTGCCACAGATTAATACTCTTTGCATATCCAAGACAAAAAAATGAATAACGAATTCCCATTTGAGAAAATAAGTATTGAAGAATTTAAGGGAATAACAAGCAATATCTTGAAAATGGTTCACTCAACAAAGAGGTATATGAACATAAATTGTGTATTTTAATGCGATTTGCATTTCTTATGGTTTACCAGTTATGCAAAAGTCTTTCACAATGAAGAATACTTTTGAAGACATTCCCAGAAAATTCAAGCTATACATTTTATTTGTCATGAAAATATTTTAAACATATGATATTTTAATAAAAATCGTTATAGCAATTTTTGAGAAAATTAAAATTTTCGAAAAATGTTCCATGTAAAGGGTAATCTGAGGTGGGGGTATGTTATTGAAAACCTTCGTGTCGCATCTCTGGAAGATACTGAACCTAAATAGCAAGTTTATCCGACTTCGTTTCTGAGTTATGCTGTTCACAGACCAACACACACACACACACACGCACACACACACACGCACACACACGAACATGTTTCCAAAATGGTTTTTTGGATTCAGGGTGTTTCAAAATATGTATTTCCGGTGTAATCTCGGTATCGAATTTTTGGGTGGAATACAATACTTCCCCTACTTACTATACGTAGTAGAGAAAGTAAAAATGTATATGACAACTTATGTCGTATAATTTGAGTGAACCATTTCTCAGATATTCCTTATTAGTTTGAATTTTGCAATACGTATATTTTTTCTCAAATGGAAATTCGTTATTCTGCACTCTCCTTCTGCCAAAATAGTGCTTATTAATTGAATTCAATCTTATAAAAATTATTTTAAAATCTTTTTATCAATGTGCTGGACATGCAAAAAGAACAGATGCTTCACATAGCAACCAACCCTTAAAACTTTTACTATCTCTTAAAGCCTACCATATTCCCCTTGCATCTACAAGAAAATTAGCAATAAGATTAACATCTCGATGAACATGAACAATATGGAGAATAAGCGTTTGTAAAAATAGTTTGCACAAGAGTAGAGAAAGTCACGTGAGTGCAACACAACGGATTTTTTTATTGCGTATTGCCATACTGTAAAACCCCTTGATATAAAAAGAGACTATGTTCATGCATGAAGTTTATATGTTTCAAACTTTAAAGGAATTTGAATTTGAAATCATTACCAGCTACGAGTCAATTATATTGCACTTGCGAGTGAGTTTTCGACCGTTAACGAGATTTAATTTTTTAAATAGATTTGTTAGAAGCACAGGTGTTACATTTATGAAATGTCCTTATTTGTTGGATCTTATCAGTAATGAGGTTTTAATATCCTTTCAGAATTTCATAGATTTACCCAGAGTGCGCATTTAAGGTTTTTAACTAATTAATTGCGAGAGGAATAAAAAGTGACAAATATAGGACATTTAGCATTGCGATTGAAAATACATCTTAACCAAGCTAATCCTTGTCAGATTGTGCATTTTCTACGTTTTCCGCATTATACTGACACGGAAGCAAATTTAGAATTCCAACGCATGAATTCGTTTCCAAGGAGCCCCATATCTACCAGCATAGATTTAGAGGCTGTAATAACATGAGATAAACTAGGGCGGGAAGTAAAAAGTTCTTGAAGCCTTTATTTACATGTTATAATAACCAGTAGTAACACATTACAGTGAATGGTGTACTTGGAACAGAATAACTAATGTTATATCAAACACTATTGAACACTAGTAACCACAATTAAAGGTGGATGAACATTTCATATCCAGGAGGGGTGATCAGAAACTAGTAGTGTGCGGTAATTTTAATACTTGCTGTTGGCAGCTGTGAAGAGCTTCAGCCACCCGCCATTTACGGCGCTAGTTGTAGGTAATCAGAAATGCCGATTCGTTTGGAAAACTGCTTTGGCGAAGAAATCCGCTCCGTTATTCGATTTCTGCGAGCGAAACATGTAACCGCGGCTAAAATTCACCAGCAGCTGTTTATGGGGAGACTGTAATGCCACGTCAGAATGTCGCAGAATGGGGTCGAAAGTTTGCGGTCGGTAAAGAAAACGTCACCGACGAGAATCGCAGTCTCCAACCCAGCACTGAATCAACAGATCTGAGCACAGCTCGCGTAGAGGAGCTGATTCAGGACAACAGGAGAATCACGTTACGGCAAATGCCGGTAAAATTGGGAATGTCGTTCGGAAGCATTTGTCAGTAGCGGAAAGTTTGTTCCAGATGAGTTCCACAAATCTGTCCAGCCAACACAAAGAGAAGGGCATGGGGCCAAGTCTACAAATTTTGCAAAGGTTCTCCACGGAAGGGAACGGTTTTCTTCACCACATTGTCACGAGTGAGAAACATGGATCCACCACTACACTCCCAGCAGTAAGCGGTCGTCAGTGGAGTGAAAACACTCCCCCTCTCCATAAACATAGAAGTTTGAGGTGCGATCTGCCGGGAAGGTGGCGATTACAGTGTTTTGGGACAGGCACAGGTATCATACTCGTAGAGTTTTTGGAAAGAGCATACAGTGACCATTGACAGATGCTGCCAGACCTTGAAATGTGAGGCAGTATTTTTATCACTTTTAATAATTTCAGTCTAATTATATAATATGTAAATTCAATAAGAGCCCGCCTTGAAGCAATATGTGTATGTAATAATTTGTAAAATGTATGTAACAGACATTGCATATGCTTATATTATTGTATACATGTTCAATAATGTTATGTGAATATATTACGTAATTTAATAATGTAGGAGCTGTGAGAATCATAAGTTAAAAGTTGCTAACAATGAGGTAACCTTGAGTCAATAATGAGTAAGAAAGTTTAACAGTACTACTTGTGATTCTTGGAGCAACGATAATGATTATTTAGTGACAGTTTAAAAATAGCCAATCAACAACCATAAAATGTTTTAGTTAAATGCAGGTATTCTATTGGAGTAGGATTAGCCAATCAGAGACTTGAAATACAGAAATTTACAAGTTTAGACGGTTGAAATCAATTTAGTTGCCTCCAAACAGTGCTCATAACTGGATGCGTTGGTTGTGCGTGCTCGAGAAATATGATATGTATTCGTGTGAGACGAAAAATAAGTTTACGTGTTAAAAAGTGTAATTAATTAATAAAAAGAATCTCACAGCTCTCTATATCAGTGAAGTGTTATTTAAATCGTATCACGTATTAATAAAAGGAGTGAAGTAAAATTATAATCTGTGTAAGCCTACATCCTTGTCGCATCACGCTTGCCAAGATATTCATGTATCTAATATAATACTGACGCAGCCGAGGCAAACATAAATATTTAAAGAAACAGTTTAATTACAAAGTTAATATTTTTTTTAAACTTGGGGCAAAGGCTACCGGGAACTGTTTACTATACGTGCGGTTGCAACTACTACAAGTTCGGCTTCCCAACAGTTGAAATATAATACAACTCCTACTTCAAATCAGCTTTTCATACATAGCAGCAAACAACGTAAAGAACAATTCTACTTCAAATTGGCGTCCATACGTGGAGCTAAATAAATAAACAACTCCAACAAAACACCTACTTCACACGATTGCGCCAAGCAATCGGGAGGAAACGGCCAGGACTTCTCAACCAGGGGGACATCTTCCTTCATGACAACGCGCGACCTCATACAGCCCAGAAGACCACCACGCTGTTGAAGGGTTTCCCTGGGATATGTACAGCCCGGATCTTGCTCCAAGCAACTTTAACCTTTTTCCCCACTTGAAAGAACATCTAGGAAGCCGATGATTCGCTTCAGACGAGGAGATAAAAGACTTCGGGATAACGCAGCTGAACACGCAAGGAGGGAATATTCAAACTCATCCCATGAAGCGACAAGTGCCTAAACCGATACGGAGACTATGTGAAAAATAACCTAATGTATGTACTATCAGTTGGCTGCATTGGTTGTATATGAAATAAAATGTACACGTTTCACTGCAGGCTTCGTAACCTTAGGTTCTGATCACCCCTCGTATCGCATTTTAGATTTTCCAGAAATCAATGACGCCCACCCGGTTTTCTATGGCTCTTCAATATCTGCTCTTCATAATCCACATCCCCGGCTTCAAATTCTTCTTGAAAAGCTGAATCTCTAATACGAGGGGCACTATTTATATTTTGAGCCTTGGCAACCCTGAATGTTGTAGGTGCCATCTGACGTTTTCAATGGAAAGTTTGACATCTTTGACCATAATCTACTTCAAACATTTTGTCAATAGAGCGTCATTTGTTTTGTTTACACTAACTTGAAAATTGTGTGTCAACAAAAACATGGAATTAACTCATGAAAATGTTCGTGCAATGATTTATTACGACCTTCGACGTGGATTATCAAGACGAGTACATCGATCAACTAACTTCCACATTTGGCGTCAAAGCTCCATCCTTTACCACTGTGAAACGCTGGTATAACGAATTTAATTCGTGAGCGCCGTTTGCTCAATGATGAAGTTCGTGAAGGTCGTCCAAAATCGGTTGTTGTGCCAGAAAACATTGATGCTGTGCAAAAACTAATAATGAAAGATCGTCATGCCACCTATTGTGAGATTGAGGCAACTCTAGGCATTAGTTCCAACCAGCATATATAAAATATTGCATGATTATTTAGCCGTGAAAAAGGTTTGCTCTCGTTGGATCCCACATAATTTGACGCAATCTCAAAAAGATGCTCGTGTCGATTGGTGTAAAAAATGCTCAAGAAATACAATGGCGGTGCCTCAAAAGACGTATATAAGATTGTAACAGGTGACGAATCATGGATCTATGCGTATGAGCCGGAACGTAAGCAGCAGGCGACGTATGAGTGTTTCAAGATGAAGCAAATCCAACAAAAGTTGTTCGCACTCGAAGCACTTCAAGGCAAATGGTGGCCTGCTTTTTCAGCTAAACTGGCCATGTGGCAACAGTGCCTTTAGAGGAACATAAAACGGTCAATGCCGAATGGTGCACGTCCATTTGTTTGCCGGAAGTCTTCGGTGAAGTAAGGAAAACCAACAAGAACCGTAGGATCGTTCTTCATCAAGACAATGCCAGCGCACAGACATCTCGTCTAACAACAGAGTATTTGAAGGCTCAAAAAATTCGAATTGATGGGTCATCCGCCATACAGTCCTGATTTGGCAGCCAATGACGTCTATCGACGTGGACATCAAGAATAAATTGCGTGGACAACGACTTTCGTTGGCAGGAGAAGCAGTTGATGCCTTCAAAAACCATGTTTTGGAGGTGTCTCAAGAAGACTGGAATAAATGCTTTGACAAATGGTTCAAACGGATGCAAAAGTGTATTGATCATAAAGGAGAATATTTTGAAAAACAATAAAGCAGTTTTCAATCAGAAATTACTTTGTTTTAATTATTACGCTCAAAATATAAATAGTGCCCCTCGTAGTATGAAAAAGCGATAGATTTTTAAAAAGCGGTCCTATAAAGTGTTTTTGAAATGTCATGTTCTTTCTGTTGTATCGCATTCATATAACTTTCTCTAATCACTCTTCTACAAATATTCAGGGAAAAGCATAGTCTTCTGTTTACTTCTTGTTAATCGCGGAAAAACTTTCATTATACCGTTACACATTTCGTTGTGACATTGTGAGATGTTTGGTCAAAACAGTTAGAACAACGGGACCGCTGAACGCTAAAAAAAAGAAAGTTTATATGAACATTCCTCATATGAGGGGGCACTATTCATATTTTGAGACTAATAATTAAAACAAAGTAATTTCCGATTGAAAACTGCTTTATCGTTTTTCAAAATATTCGCCTTTATGATCAATACACTTTTGCATCCGTTTGAACCATTGGTCAAAGCATTTATTCCAGTCTTCTAGAGACACCTCCAAAACATGGTTTTTGAAGGCATCAACGGCTTCTTGTGCCAACGAAAATCGTTGTCCACGCAATTTATTCTTGATGTTCAGGAACAAAAAGAAGTAATTTGGTGCCAAATCAGGACTGTATGACGGATGACCCATCAATTCGATTTTTTGAGTCTTCAAATACTCTGTTGTTAGACGAGATGTGTGTGCGCTCCCATTGTCTTGATGAACGATCCTACGGTTCTTGTTGGTTTTCCTTATTTCACCGAAGACTTCCGGAAAACGAATCGTTGTGTACCATTCGGCATTGACAGTTTTACGTTGCTCTAAAGCCACTGTTGCTACATGGCCAGTTTTACTGAAAAAGCAGGCGACCATTTGTTTCGAAGTGCGTCGAGTGCAAACAAGTTTTGTTGGATTTGCTTCATCTTGAAACACCCATACAGTCGACTGCTGTTTACGCTCCGGCTCATACGCATAGATCCATGATTCGTCACCTGTTACAATCTTATATACGTCTTTTGAGGCACCGCCATTGTATTTCTTGAGCATTTTTGTACACCAATCGACACGAGCATCTTTTTGAGATTGCGTCAAATTATGTGGGATCCAACGAGAGCAAACCTTTTTCACGGCTAAATAATCGTGCAAAATTTTATATATGCTGGTTGGACTAATGCCTAGGGTTGCTTTAATCTCACAATATGTCGCATGACGATCTTTCATTATTAGTTTTTGAACAGCATCAATGTTTTCTGGCACAATAACTAATTTTGGACGACCTTCACGAACTTCATTATTGAGTAAACGGCGGCCACGATTAAATTCGTTGTACTGGCGTTTCACAGTGGCAAAGGATAGAGTTTTGTCGCCAAATGTGGAAGTTAGTTGATCGATGCACTCTTGTCTTGATAATTCACGTCGAAGGTCGTAATAAATCATTGCACGAACATTTTCACGAGTTAATTCCATGTCTTTGTTGACACACAATTTTCAAGTTAGTGTAACAAAACAAATGACGCTCTATTGACAAAATGTTTGAAGTATGGTCAAAAATATCAAACTTTCCATTGCAAACGTCAGATGGCACCTACAACATTCAGGGCTGCCAAGGCTCCAAAAATAAATAGTGCCCTTCGTACCATAGACGAACTTAAGGACAATATAAAAGCAGAAATTATGAACATTAAGCAATAAGAGCTTATAGTGTGAATGGTAATTTCATCCGACGAGTCAAGAGTGTCTTCGCACAGATAGACACCACTTTCAACAACACTTATAACAAGGCTAGTTATCGTCATTACATAGATATATGTTAACACTTGTAAGTAACAAGGGAGTTAAAGAACGCAAAACCTCGCAGTGTAGTAGACTGTATGCGGAGCTCGCATTCGCGCTATCTGCGGCCTTGTCATAAAATGAAGGCACTGTGTTTAACCGACCTTTCGTTTTTGTGAAAAAACAGACGCCCGTGTTGATTTTTCTCTAAAATCTGATATATTGCAGACACACACTTTTTCTCTACTCACTCTCCTACAACTATTCTTAAAAACGTTTATTGTTATATCTACTTACTGTTAATCGCGATAAACTTTCATTACATATTCACACATTCCAGTGTAGGTATAAGAAGGATACAATAGGCTAAAGCTATAGTCAAATTTTTAAAAAGCGTATCGCTATGCGTTGACTTTGAAATTCCATTCCTTTTGTATGGCCAGGATAAAAACGTTTCTGATGCGTTACACTCACATGACATTCTCTACTCTTGTACAAACTATTTTTACAAACGCTTATTCTCCATATGCTTCATGTTAATCGAGATAAACATTCGCAGACTCTATCTTATTGCTAATTTCCTTGAAGATGTAAGGGGAAAATATATTTACAAGGGCAGTATCGAAATACAGTAGCCTTTAAGCACATACATATCTCTTAATAGCTGGTTGCTAGGTGCAGCACCATTCTCTTTCCCACAGATTAATACTCTTTGCATATCCAAGACAAAAAAATCTGATGTGTTACACTCACATGACTTTCTCTACTCTTGTACAATCTAATTTTACAAACGCTTATTCTCCATATGCTTCATGTTAATCGAGATATCGAGATGTCAATCTTATTGGTAATTTTCTTGTAGATGCAAGGGGAATATGGTAGCTTTTAAGCGATAGTCAAATATTTTAACGCTGGTTGCTATGTGACGCATTCCATTCTCTTTGCATGTCCAGGACATAAAAAAAATGAATAACGAATTTGAGAAAAAGTATAAGTATTGTAAAATTTAAGGAAATAACAAGCAATATCTCGAAAACGGTTCACTCAACAAAAGAAATGTATATGACATAAGTTGTGTATTATAACGCGATCTACATTTTTTGTGCAGTAAAATATTGTCTATCTCTTATGGTTTACCAGTTATGCAAAAGTCGTTCACAATGAAGAATACTTTTGGAGACATTCCCAGAAAATTCGAGATATACATTTCATTTCTCATGACATTATCTTAAACATATGATATTTTCATCAAAATTGTTAGAGCCATTTTTGAGAAAATTAAAATGTTCGAAAAATGTTCCATGTAAAGGGTAGTCTGGGGTGGGGGGATTTTCTTGAAAACCTTCGTGTCGCATCTCTGGAAGATACTGAACCTAAATACCAAGTTTGGTGCTTATCCGACTGTTCGTTTTTGAGTTATGCTGTTCAGAGACACACAAACACACATACACACACACACACACACACACGCACACGGACATGTTTCCAAAAATGCTTTTTTTGGATTCAGGAGGTCTCAAAACATGTATTTCCGGTGAAATCTCGGTATCGAATTTTTGGGTGGAATGCAATACTTCCCCTACTTACTATACGTAGTAGAGAAAGTAAAAAAATCTGATGTGTTACACTCACATGACTTTCTCTACTCTTGTACAATCTATTTTTACAAACGCCTATTCTCCATATGCTTCATGTTAATCGAGATATCGAGATGTCAATCTTATTGGTAATTTTCTTGTAGATGCAAGCGGAATATGGTAGCTTTTAAGCGATAGTCAAATATTTTAACGCTGGTTGCTATGTGGCGCATTCCATTCTCTTTGCATGTCAGGACATAAAAAAACGAATAACGTATTTGAGAAAAAGTATAAGTATTGGAAAATTTAAGGAAATAACAAGCAATATCTCGAAAACGGTTCACTCAACAAAAGAAATGTATATGACATAAGTTGTGTATTTTAACGGGATCTACATTTTTTGTGTAGTAAAATTTTGTCTATCTCTTATGGTTTACCAGTTATGCAAAAGTCGTTCACAATGAAGAATACTTTTGGAGACATTCCCAGAAAATTGGAGATATACATTTCATTTCTCATGACATTATGTTAAACATATGATATTTTCATCAAAATCGTTAGAGCCATTTTTGAGAAAATTAAAATTTTCGAAAAATGTTCCATGTAAAGGGTAGTCTGGGGTGGGGGGATTTTCTTGAAAACCTTCGTGTCGCATCTCTGGAAGATACTGAACCTAAATACCAAGTTTGGTGCGTCTCCGACTGTTCGTTTTTGAGTTATGCTGTTCACAGACACACACACAGACACACACACAGACACACACACACACACACAGACACACACACACAGACACACACACGGACATGTTTCCAAAAATGCTTTTTTTGGATTCAGGAGGTCTCAAAACATGTATTTCCGGTGAAATCTCGGTATCGAATTTTTGGGTGGAATGCAATACTTCCCCTACTTACTATACGTATTAGAGAAAGTAAAAATCTGATGTGTTACACTCACATGACTTTCTCTACTCTTGTACACACTATTTTTACAAACGCCTATTCTCCATATGCTTCATGTTAATCGAGATATCGGGATGTCAATCTTATTGCTAATTTTCTTGTAGATGCAAGGGGAATATGGTAGCTTTTAAGCGATGGTCAAATATTTTAACGCTGGTTGCTATGTGTCGAATTCCATTCTCTTTGCAAGTCCAGGACATAAAAAAATGAATAACGAATTTGAGAAAAAGTATAAGTATTGGAAAATTTAAGGGAATAACAAGCAATATCTCGAAAACGGTTCACTCAACAAAAGAAATGTATATAACATAAGTTGTGTATTTTAACGAGATCAACATTTTTTGTGTAGTAAAATTTTGTCTATCTCTTATGGTTTACCAGTTATGCAAAAGTCGTTCACAATGAAGAATACTTTTGGAGACATTCCCAGAAAATTCGAGATATACATTTCATTTCTCATGGCATTATCTTAAACATATGATATTTTAAACAAAATCGTTAGAGCCATTTTTGAGAAAATTAAAATTTTCGAAAAATGTTCCATGTAAAGGGTAGTCTGGGGTGGGGGGATTTTCTTGAAAACCTTCGTGTCGCATCTCTGGAAGATACTGAACCTAAATACCAAGTTTGGTGTTTATCCGACTGTTCGTTTTTGAGTTATGCTGTTCACAGACACACACACAGACACACACACAGACACACACACACACAGACACACAGACACACACACGGACATGTTTCCAAAAACGCTTTTTTTGGATTCAGGAGGTCTCAAAACATGTATTTCCGGTGAAATCTCGGTATCGAATTTTTGGGTGGAATGCAATACTTCCCCTACTTACTATACGTAGTAGAGAAAGTAAAAATGAATAACGAATTCCCATTTTAGAAAATAAGTATTGAAAAATTTAAGGGAATAACAAGCAATATCTCGAAAATGATTCACTCAACAACAAACATGTATATGACATAAATTGTGTATTTTAACGCGATCTACATTTTTTGTGTAGTAAAATTTTGTCTATCTCTTATGGTTTACCAGTTATGCAAAAGTCGTTCACAATGGAGAATACTTTTGGAGACATTCCCAGAAAATTCAAGATATACATTTTATTTGTCATGAAAATATCTTAAACATATGATATTTTAATCAAAATCGTTAGAGCTGTTTTTGAGAAAATTAAACTTTTCGAAAAATCTTCCATGTAAAAGGTAATCTGGGGTGGGAGGATGTTCTTGAAAACCTTCGTGTCGCATCTCTGGAAGATACTGAACCTGAATACCAAGTTTGGTGTTTATCCGACTGTTCGTTTCTGAGTTATGCTGTTCACTGACAGACATACACACGGACATGTTTCCAAAAATGCTTTTTTTGGATTCAGGGTGTCTCAAAACATGATTTCCGGTGAAATCTCGGTATCCAGTTTTTGGGTGGAATACAATACTTCCCCTACTTATTGTACGTAGTAGAGAAGGTAAAAATAAAATAAAGAAGTATGACATAAATTATATGTTTTAACGAGATATAATTTTTGTGTAGTAAAATTTTGTCTATCTCTTACGGTTTATCAGTTTGCGAAAGTCATTCAGAATGAGGAAGCTTGTGAGGATATTCCCAGAAAATTCCTTCAATACACATTTTTGAAACTCTGGTAACAATGTATAAACAGCAAAATAGTTTTAACACAAATTCTGATATTCATGACTATAATACAATAAATAAATCTAAACTGCACATTACAGGTCACAAAAGAACTCCATACGAAAAAAGTTTATCTTATAATGGCATTCAATTGTTTAATAAACTCCTCACATATTTAAAAAAGTTGAAACCCTAACAGTCTTCAAAAAAGATTTGAAAAAATTCCTAATACAGAGTTGTTTTTATTCACTAGAAGAATATTAGAAATGAATTAGTTTATAAGCTTTCTTATGGAACATACTATGTTTAAAATTCCAAAATTTAATTTAGGTTCCTACTCATGTAATAAATTAGGATTTCTGTATATGTGTACTACATCTAATTAGAATTGTTCTTTTTGTACTAATAATTATATTGTTGATGAAGCCAATATTTCTGTGTTGAAATCAAACGAATAAATTTGAGTAATGGTGTTCGTACTGGTGCAATAAAGTAGGGGAAAGGTCCAAAATTTTCAAAAATATAAGCGTTAAAGTGACAAATCCTTGCGCTATCAATATCCTCAACACAACTTAAAATTAATACAATTATCAAGTAAATAGCATTTAAAAAGTGAGATGGTGTAAATCGGTTCAGATTAGGAACGTGGTCCTTCAATTGAACTCCCCGTGTCTTAAAATGAACCACATACTTTTAAGTTTAAAAATATTTTTATTAATACAAAATATACATATTTTATTGTACATTCAAAACAAATGTGCTATCAACAACAAAAGTAGAGTCCAAAAGTGTAATAAGAATAGCAATTTCCTTGAACATTTTGAATTTTTATATAATGACAATCACTTGGTTTTGGAATAGGAATTATTTGCTAATATAAAGATTTTACTAACTTTTACTCTCATACAAAAGAGTCCAATTATACACAGTCTTCACAGTAAAACACTTTCTTCTTGGCAACTAACTTTTGCACACTTTTGGTGCAGCCATATCCTACAACTTACACTCTGGATCACGTTCATCATTTCAAACAATTCACATATTCATGGCATCCACTGTTTTTAAATGATTTTTTTAACTTAGCATATTATGTGGATATTTATTCACACGATATACTATTCGCATTTGAACAATCCTAGAACTTCAATAGGTTTCCTAAATTGGACCAGTTCAATATAGGGTTCAAACAGTGGTTCAATTTACGAGCCACGCCATGTTGGAAGCGTTAGCATCTATTTGACAAGCAGAGACGCTGCTTGAAAAAAACGTATGCATGAATATTGTTGCTAAATAGACACTTCATAACATGCAGTATATACACATCATCTCAAATGTATCTAATTGGTCGTATAAGTTTAGCTAGATGAGTCAAATATTACTTCTGAAGCACCAAAAACACACAACACTTCATACAACTGAAACCACAGCTCAGAATCCAATAATTCATAGCTGTCCACGCTACGCTTCTGCTAGGATTATGGTGCCATCTGTCGAATAGTTTGGAAAATATCGGAGCGGTTCAATTTAAGAGGCGGTTCAAATTAGGGACCTTTCCCCTACAACCTTTAATTCGTGTGTCTTGTGTTAAAAGTTCTAGTTTTAGTTCTAGCTTTCTAAAAATGCTTTTGTCTCACGTGTTCCTTTATGTAATAACAGGACTCCTGGGTATGGTGGTGTGATGTACATGGCAAATTCCCCGGACTCGGGCGGTTCCGCGCCAGCGAGCAGCAGCAGTACGGACGTCGTTTCCTCTCAGGATAGAGAGGGTGTACCCTTGGATGAAGCCGTCGGCAAACTATTGCAAGGTAGCAATTCTATTCAAACAATATCTATATACTTATTCTACTAAGTTTTGAACTGAGGGATTCATTTTAACTCACAAATTCATTTATGTTTTCTCTTCCGCACCTCTGGAATTAAAGTTGTAATTTACGTTAATGTTTAACAGTAATGCTAAAATAAAAATCTGATGTGTTGCACTCACATGACTTTCTCTACTCTTGTGCAAACTATTTTTACAAACGCTCATTCTCCATCTACTTCATGTTAATCTTATTCCTAACATGTAGGTGCAAGGGGAATATGGTAGGCTTTAAGCGATAGTCAAATCTTTTAAGAGCTGGTTGTTATGTGGCGCATTCCATTCTCTTTGTATGTCCAGGACATAAAAAAAGAATAACGAATTCCCATTTGAGAAAAAGTATAAGTATTGGAAAATTTAAACAAATAAAATCTACATTTTTATATAATAATTTTTTGCCTATTTCCTACGGTTTACAGTTATGCAAAAGTCATTCAGAATTCAGAGGACTTTTCGGAACATTCCCAGAAAATTCAAGATATACATTTCATTTGACATGAAAATATCTTAAGCATATGATATTTTAATCAAAATCGTTAGCCATTTTTGAGAAAACCAAAAAATACAAAAATGTTCCATGTAAAGGCTAATCTGGGGTGGGGGGGATTTTCTTGAAAATCTTCGTGTCGCCTGCTTTTTCAGCAAAACTGGCCATGTGGCAACAATGCCTTTAGAGGAACGTAAAACGGTCAATGTCGAATGGTACACAACCATTTGTTTGCCGGAAGTCTTCGGTGAAGTAAGAAAAACCAACAAGAACCGTAGGATCGTTCTTAATCAAGACAATGTGAGCGCATACACATCTCATCTAACAACAGAGTATTTGAAGGCTCAAAAAATCGAATTGATGAGTCATCCGCCATACAATCCTGATTTGGCACCCAGTGACTTCTTTTTGTTCCCGAACATCAAGAATAAATTGCGTGGACAACGATTTTCGTTGGCAGAAGAAGCCATTGATGCCTTCAAAAACCATGTTTTGGAGGTGTCTCAAGAAGACTGAAATAAATGCTTTGACAAATGTTTCAAACGGATGCAAAATTGTATTGATCATAAAGGAGAATATTTTGAAAAGTAATATAACAGTTTTCAATCAGAAATTACTTTGTTTTTATTATTAGGCTCAAAATATTAATAGTTCCCCTCGTATGTTTGATGATTGTATGGCATTTTAGTATGGTGGATTTTGTCCATCCTCTGCAAATGATTTCTCTGTATTGGTTTGTGTTATTTATTGCACAAATGCCGAATTTCTCCCTTATTTCGTGTTTTATTTTAGCCGATACTATACATTCTTTAATAGCGCTAAGGTACCTCGTTTCTGCTGCATTTCTTTTTTCCCATTCTATTTTCTTTGTCGTTCACGTTTCATCACCATACATTCACATGGGAATCGCCACTGTTTTGTAAAATTTTAAGCTTGTTTCTTTTCGTGTTCGTTTTTACTGTTCATGCTAATTCTTCTGAATCTTACTTTATTATTTAAATCTTATTATTAAATGCATATGTAGGTCGCAGTGGAACTGTGAATTCCGACATTTTAGCTCATGTGATGTCATTCCACACGTAAGTGCACTAGCAACATAATTTTCATTGTTAAAAAAACTTGGGAGTGTTTCTAAACAAGAGAAGATGAAAATCATATCGCCAACTTAACCCTCAGACTAC
This sequence comes from Deroplatys truncata, assembly GCA_030765065.1. Lineage (NCBI taxonomy): Eukaryota > Metazoa > Arthropoda > Insecta > Mantodea > Mantidae > Deroplatys > Deroplatys truncata. The sequence continues at coordinate 62,360,085 of CM060989.1, read as the reverse complement.
TATGAAAGTCCAACTGGATCCCAGTGTAAAACGTTTTAGTGAAATATCTAATTTACAATTTTGAAGTTTTTGTAAAGTGTTACGAATTTAATCAACTTTATTACCATAAAATAGTTCCGTAAAATGTTTAATAAATATTGTAAAAAAATGAAGCACAACTTGGGGTCCACTAGCACTCCTCATAACAGTTCATGTCTCATAAACGTTTCTGCATCTTGAGAGTTTTATGTTGGCTCCTTGTGTTTTTCAGTTATTCTAGCATGCATTATCGGTTTGAAATTGTGTGGAAACAGTTCAATACTATCCTAGTGCGCATTGTAAGGTGTAGCCATATCGAAACAGAAAGATGAAGCTTTTAAAGGCCGATGTCAAGAAGAAATGATTGAACAAAGAGTGAGAGTTGCAATTAATTAATTTGCGATACCCACTGTAAGAAAATGCAGACAGTAATGTGTCTTGGATGTTACACTTAGTGAACATGAATTGTAAAACTCCTTGTAATAATCTGATGTTACACTCACATGACTTTCTCTACTCTTGTACAAACTATTTTTACAAACGCTTATTCTCCATATCCTTCATGTTAATCGAGATGTTAATCTTATTGCTAATTTTCTTGTAGATGCAAGGGGAATGTGGTAGGCTTTAAGCGATAGTCAAATATTTTAAGAGCTGGTTGCTATGTGGAGTATTCCATTCTATTTGTATTTCACTCAACAAAAAATGTATATGGCATAAAATGTGTATTTTAACGCGATCTACATTTTTGTGTGTAGTAAAATTTTGTCTATCTCTTATGGTTTACCAGTTATGCAAAAGTCGTTCACAATGGAAAATACTTTTGGAGACATTCCCAGAAAATTCGAGATATACATTTCATTTGTCATGAAATTATCTTAAACATATGATATTTTAATCAAAATCGTTAGAGCCATTTTTGAGAAAATTAAAATTTTCGAAAAATGTTCCACGTAAAGGGTAATCTGGGGTAGGGGAGTTTCTTAAAAACCTTCGTGTCGCATTTCTGGAAGATACTGAACCTAAATACATAGTTTTGTGTTTATCCAACTGTTCGTTTCTGAGTTATGCTGTTCACAGACACACAGACACACACACGGACATGTTTCCAAAAATGCATTTTTTTTATTCAGGGTGTCTCAAAACATATTTCCGGTGAAATCTCTGTATCGAATTTTTGGGTGGAATACAATACTTCCCCTACTTACTATACGTAGTAGAGAAAGTAATAATATTAAGACAACAGAATTGTTGTTTTAAATTGATTTTATTTATTCTAAGTAGAACATAATGTAATTATATTGTGTTAATTCGCGTTTTCTGCTTGGGGTCCCTCTCGGTGGTTTAAGGAGGTACAAAAACATAGCAGCCCGAAGGTTAACCGAGTGAGGGGATATTCACACTTTGTATTATTAGTGATTTAACGGGACACACTGTAGAATAATTAAGATCTCAGTTTTTAATTGCTTAGTGTGCTTGCTGATAATAGGCTACACCACAGTCCGCAACGTAGGTTTGCTCCTCTTCCAGTAAGGGAATGCATATAAGTGACTGTCTTGCATATCGGTTCAACATGCCAAGTAATAATAAATAAAATGCAGGAGAGAAGCTAAAGTATGCAGACACTCTCACTTATGCCAGCTATGTATGCGAAATATTTCATGATTTATTTCCTACAATTTATAATAATGTTGCATAAAATATTGTATCCAACTCAATGTGAGGGTAGTGAAAACTGTTGCACGTGACAAACATTCATACGTGCCATAATCATCAAAATTGCATAAATTACTGTTATATAATTATGGATAAAAGCAATATGTCGACTAACTGGCAGTGTTAGTAAGACATTTTATACGAGAATTCTCGTATTATGCAGAATCAACCACTAAGCAGCAGGCGGCCGGTCTGTTCACGTGGGTTGGTCTGCGTGCTATGTACTGTTTTCTTTTATAAACAAAACGTCTTTATGAGTCAGCCGCCTCTTGCCAGAACCCCGTTTCTGGGAATTTTCTGCTCCGGAAGCTGGCGGTTCTGAACGCATAAAATGGGAACTATTCTTATTTTTAAATATGAACATAGCACCTAAATCCCAAGAATACTGCAACTGCAGCTTAGGTGCATTCGCTGCTGCGCTGTTATATTGCTGTTATATTCGGTCTGTTAGCCATGTGTTTGTTTCATGAAACAAACCATAAACCGCTGCAACTGCGGAGCTGTAAATCTGCACAAGATTAAAAGTAGTCTATATGAAGAGCTACCCAAAATATAAGATTTTTAACTCGAAGAAAATTAATTGAATCAGTACGAAATTATGGAATAATTTTTACTTTCTCTACTACGTATAGTAAGTAGGGCAAGTATTGCACTGCACCCAAAAATTCGATACCGAGATTTCACGGAAATACATGTTTTGAGACCCCTGAATCCAAAAAAAGCATTTTTTGAAACATGTCCGTATGTATGTGTGTGTGTGTATGTGTGTGTCTGTGAACAGCATAATTCAGAAACAAACAGTCGGATAAACACCAAACTTGGTATTTAGGTTCAGTATCTTCCAGAGATGCGACACGAAGGTTTTCAAGAAAATCCCCCACCCCAGATTACCCTTTACATGGAACATTTTTCGAAAATTTTAATTTTCTCAAAAATGGCTCTAACAATTTTGATTAAAATATCATATGTTTAAGATATTTTCATGACAAATAAAATGTAGATCTCGAATTTTCTGGGAATGTCCCCAAAAGTATTCATCGTTGTGAACGACTTTTGCATAACTGGTAAACCATAAGAGATAGACAAAATTTTACTACACAGAAAATGTAGATCGTGTTAAAATACACAATTTATGTCATATACATTTTTGTTGTCGAGTGAACCATTTTCGAGATATTGCTTGTTATTCCCTTAAATTTTCCAATACTTATAATTTTTCTCAAATTCGTTATTCAATTTTTTTTGTCTTGGTAATGCAAAGAGAACCACATAGCAACCAGCTCTTAAAATATTTGACTATCGCTTACAGCCTGCCAATTCCCCTTGCATCTACAAGAAAATCAGCAATAAGATTAACATCTCGATATCTCGATTAATATAAAGCATATGAAGAATAAGAGTTTGTAAAAATAGTTTGTACAAGAGTAGAGAAAGTTATGTGAGTGTAACACATCAGATTTTTATGTAAACCCTCCCATAATTTATAGTTTTGTAGGTATTATTTCCACGGTAGATACTAGATAGATATTTTTTCAATGCAACTTTTAAATACATAACTTGGTATTTATATAAAATCCATTACTAAATATAAATTAAACTAAGTTAATGTAATACCCTTAAGTATCTCTTCTCTATAGATGGCTGCTTACACTTGTTAGTGCTAATACACATAACTGCTGGTTAATAGTGCACTGGCGACCATTATAATATTTACTGCCTTATACTGTCTTATCTATACTTATCTAGCCTATAGCTCTTCTATCATTGCCTCTACATCTACCTTTCCCTTGATTATTCTTGTCTATTTCTCTCTAACTTTGCACAAATAGTCCCTTAAACATTTTTATTTTTCTCTCCTTTTGCAGCTCATATCTGTCTAATTAATATTTCCCCATCTAAATTATTCTATTTATGTTGCCATGCCTGATCTCGCCATAATATTGTTTTGAATTTATAACTAAAACCTGGCGCAATAGGCACTAAAAGAAACTTAAAATAGACAGGTAAATAGGCACCGCAAGTTTAAAAGAGGCAATGTTATTATCAGTAATGATGAACATTGAAGTAGGCATAATCATTTATTGGTTTACCACTTCAAAACACATTTTGACATGACAGAACAGTATAGAAATATCAAATAGCCATATCACATATATTACATTTTACTAAATTTCACTATTCTCTTAATAGAGTGTAAACATTATTTATTTAAATCTGCACTCATCAGTTACTATGTATCTTTCGTGACAAACCGTATTATCAGTTTTTAATTAATTTCTCTCTTGTATACGTTTTACACTCCCACGCCGGTTTCTAATTATTTTTGAATCTGTTATTGTTATGTATTATTGCTAAACAGGCTATTGTTTGCATTTGCAATTAAATAAGTTTAGTTTTTTAAGGCCTGTACGGCTTTTGCGCCCACGTGAGACGTAGAAAACAACAAAACCATCGCATTAATGAACAAAGCAATAAGACAAAACTAAAATTATCGATTTCCCAGTCGTAAAGCAATATATTTTTGTTGTTGACAATTTACCGTACGCTTTACTGTACTAGGTAACCATTATTTTATTATTACATGACACAATGCAACTGTTGATGTTAGCAAACGAGTGCTGGTATTAGAAACTTCCTCAGGTACGATGTCAAGAATGTCTCATTGGCACAGTGCGCGAAATATTCATTGCAATATTAAGTTTAACATAGCATTAATAAATAACCTCCAGTAACAAAATAATGGAATTACATAGACAAACGTCTTCATTAAAGTTCTCATTACACACATACACCCACAAACCAACGTTAATAGGATCTTAAGCTACTAAAAGGCACACACTATGAAAATAGGTATTTATAGGCACTATACGAGGGGCACTATTTATATTTTGAGCCTAATAATTAAAACAAAGTAATTTCTGATTGAACACTGCTTTATTGTTTTTCAAAATATTCCCCTTTATGATCAATATACTTTTGCTGCCGTTTGAACCATTTATCAAAGCATTTATTCCAGTCTTCTTGAGACACCTCCAAAACATGGTTTTTGAAGGCATCAATGGCTTCTTCTGCCATCGTAAAATCGTTGTCCACGCAATTTATTCTTAATGTTCGGGAACAAAAAGAAGTCATTGGGTGTCAAATCAGGACTGTATGGCGGATGACCCATCAATTCGAGTTTTTGATTCTTCAAATATTCTGTTGTTAGACGAGATGTGTGTGCGCTCGCATTGTCTTAATGAAAAACGATCCTACGGTTCTTGTTGGTTTTCCTTACTTCACCGAGGACTTCCGGCAAACAAATGGTTGTGTTCCATTCGGCATTGACCGTTTTATGTTCCTCTAAAGGCACTTTTGCCACATGGCCAGTTTTGCTGAAAAAGCAGGCCACCATTTGCTTCCAGTGCGAACAACTTTTGTTGGATTTGCTTCAACTTGAAACATCCATACAGTCGACTGCTGTTTACGTTCCGACTCATACGCATAGATCCATGATACTCACCTGTTACAATCTTATATACGCCTTTTGAGGCACGCCATTGTGCTTTTTGAGCATTTTTGTACACCAATCGACACGAGCATCTTTTTCAGATCGCGTAAAATTATGTGGGATCCAACGAGAGCAAACCTTTTTCCCGGCTAAATAATCATGCAATATTTCATATATGCTGGTGGAACTAATGCCTAGAATTGCCTCAATCTCAAAATATGTCGCATGACGATATTTCATTAATTAGTTTTGCACAGTATCAATTTTTTTTGGCACAACAACTGAACTTCACGAACTTCATCATTGAGCGAACGGCGGCCACGATTAAATTCGTTATACCAGCGTTTCACAGTGGCAAAGGATGGAGCTTTGTCGCCAAATGTGGAAGTTAGTTGATCGATGCACTCTTGTTTTGATAATCCACGTCGAAAGTTGTAATAAATTATTGCACGAACATTTTCACGAGTTAATTCCATGTTTTTGTTGACACACAATTCTCAAGTTAGTGTAAACAGAACAAATGACGCTCTATTGGCAAAATGTTTGAAGAATATTATGGTAAAAAAATGTCAAACTTTTCATTAAAAACGTCAGATGTCACCTACAATATTCAGGGTTGCCAAGGCTCAAAATATAAATAGTGTCCCTCGTACAATTAGTATATTTTACTCCAGTAAGCATGAAATATATTTATATATACAAAGCCTACGATTCTAAACGAAGGAACAAAATTGACAAATACCGAGCTCTAGTTTTAACTCCAGCTCTAACCCAAGCAAATCCTTCTCGACCGATTTTACCATATATTTCTCTATATATTTTTCCCCTGCCTCATTCCACTTTTATCTCCTGGTTGGCAGGAATTATTTCTGGTATTATAATTCATATAATTTACTGTACTCAATCTTATATAAACTCTTCTTACATTATATGTACTTCCACCTGGCTCATGCTAATTGAGATAAACGTTTGCAGAAATTATTTATCACTCATTTCGTTGCAGGTATACGGGGAATATGTCAGGCTTAAGCGACTGTTAAATATAAGTTTAGTGATGGCTTTGAAATTCCATACTCTTTGCATGACCACGAGAAAAAACGAATAGCGACTTCCTAGTTTAGAAAAGTACAAATATTTGGAAATTCAGACAAATAACAAGGACTTTCTCGGAAATAGTTATCTCCACAAAACTTTTGTATGCTTTAACGAGATCAATATTTTTCCTGTAGTAAGATTTTGCCTATATCTTACGGTTTGCCAGTTATACAAAGGTCATTCAGAATGAAGAGGAATTCACGGGTTGTTCCCAGTAAAATCAAGATATACATTTTATTGTCATGTAAATATCTTAATCGTATGGAACTTTAATCAAAACTGTTAAGTCAATTTTGAGAAAATAAACAATATTGAAATGTTTTGATGTAAAGGATAGTTTGAGGTGGGAGATTTTCTTCAAAATTTTATCTCGTATCATTGTAATTCACGGCAGTGAAGTGTGGGGATGGGAGAGGGTGGATAATGTAAATAAAATACAATGCAATTTCTGGAAGCGCATTCTAGGGTTGGGGAGGGGTACTTCAAACTACGGAGTCTTCGTGAGGTAGGATGCTGGGAAGATGCTGTATTTGCTAAACTAAACGCAGTTAGGTACTGGCTGGGAATAATTAAAGGTGATCAAACAACTCTGAGAGCAATATGTTATCGTCATCAAATAAACAACATAGAGCATCCAAAATGGTGGGCGGCGGAGTTGCAACGCGAATTATCAAAAATTGGCTTAAATGATATCTGGCAAAGGGGTAATGAAATTACACACAGTGCCGTGAGAAAAGTCAAAAGACGACTATGCGATATAAACAGACAGAAAATAGAATCTGAATGTAAACAAAGATCAACATTGGAGCTACAAAATGAAATAAAAACTAGGTGGGGTAAGGAAACATATATTTTGGAATTAGGTATAAAACAAAGGACGGGAATAGCATTGCTTAGGTTGGGAGGGTGGAAAGCTCGCAAGATTGTTGATGACGATGGCAGGAGGATTTGCCCATTATGCGGGGAACAAGAAGACTGGACGCATATTTGGTAGCATGCGTGCAGCCGGGGGGTATTAGGAAAAAACTATTACCGGAAGTATTTTTGGCTTCCAACAGACGGAGGACAGCATGCCGAGACTTGATTCTAAACAGCCAAAACTGGCCAAGCTTGGGCACATACTTAATGGAAGTACGTGTACTAAGAGATAAGGTGTTTATGTAATTTTTCTTTAAACATATGTGGTGCTTGAGTACTTGTGCACGACTGTGTGTGTGTGTTTGAGTGTGTGATTCAGAGTGTTTTTTCAATTTTATATGTATGTATATTGTGCGGTGATTATAAAAAAAAAAATAGTTGTTTTCTGGTTGATACTGCAAGTCACGTATACAGACCAGGTATTTTTCTAGAGAGCATGTACGGTCTTATGACCCATGTGACTGTGTTATGCAATTAATGTAATACTAAATATTTAATAAATACCACCACTACCACAGACACGCACACGGACGTTTTTCAAAATGCTTTTTCGATTCAGGAAGCCTCAAAACTTGTATTTTCGGTGAACTCCCGATACAGAAATGTTGGGATGGAATACATTACTTCCACTAAGATGTTTTTATAAGCTTAAATCGGTTTAACGCTGATAAAAACTATAATTTTAATCCACAGCGACGCTAAATTCCGCAAGGGACGATACAAATCACATTTCCTGTTAGTTTACATACAGTCACAGGTGGAGCATGCGCACTCAGGCAATTAGAAGACGTTCATATGATGCTATCACATTGTCACTGCCTGCTGCATGAATTATTGTCCCATGAACAAGGAGCGCCCTTCTTCTACGGCGGCAACAGCTGAAGAAAATATTTCGTGCAACGGGCGATGATAAAGATCGCTGATAATCTCGCTTAAGTGGAACGCTTGGCATCGTTTTTCCATCTAATTGCCGTACTGATTATTATAATATGCCATCTGCAATTGCCGAGAACCAAGGGAATAACGTTTACTCGGTTGTTTAACATAGCGTAGTACACACACGTGTTTGAATAATCTAATTAACAGTTTATAACAGTTCTACAAGCGAATCATTCAAGATATCTATTGTTTTATCCACTTCGCGCTAATCAGATAAATATTTTATATACATCGTTTCATTTAGGCAAGACATGGATACTGTATTTCTAATGAAAAGCTTTTTATTTTACAAAAGAGAGCGATAAGAATAGTATGTAGAGTTCCGCTAAAAACACATTGTAAACCATATTTTATTGAACTTGGAATCCTCACTCTTCCTTGTATATCTATTTTGAATTGTCTATTGTACATTAAGAGGAACCTACAACAGTATAATCTGTGTGAAACTGTTCATAATTATCCGACACGAAGTAGCAACAATATTTATTTTGGTAAATGTAAGTATAGTAAAACACAAAATAGTTTTGAAGTATCATCCATTAATCTATTCAATAGTTTACCGGATAAAATCAAGACATGAAATTTTAAAAAGACAGATTTTAATGATATTGAAGAAAAATTCTCTCTATAAGGTCCAGGAATTTTATAAGATTGAATTATTGTAATATTTAACATCTGACGTTGCTATACATGTGTAAATGTTTTTAGCAATAAATATCTATCCCTCCCTCCCTCCCTCCATCACGAAAAGGAGTTTTACTTTTAGGGTCTCGGGTTCAATTCCAGTGACCCGCAGTGGGATTTGTCTACAGCTACTGCGATTGGTCGAGAAGGCTTCTCTGGGCTTTCAGGAAAATTTCAAGACGATGGCGATGCTGCTGGACGTAGAGAAGGCCTTTGCCACCACGTGCACCAAGGCGTTTTGTATAAGCTCAAGAAAGCAGACATCCCTCCCGCCTATCTCGCCCTGATAAACAGCTTTCTCCGGGATTGCACATTCAGGATGAGACTGGAAGGGAAGGTTTCATCAGTCCAACTCATAGCCGCCGGAGTGCCGGAGGGGAGTGTGCTGTCGCCGTCTCTCTTCGCGGCTACATGTCGGAATTCCCTACGGAACCCAGGACTCTTACGTGCCAGTATGCGGACGATGTCCTCATATTGGCACAGAACAAAAATGCCAGATTCTGTTTCGCTCCACTACAGCGACAGCTCTGAGCCAGGTGGAGCGAGAAGTGGAGGATGACTATCAACCCGGGGAAAAGCTCTGCGCTTCTCCTGGCGAAGGTTTATTGCTGACGGCCGGAGCGGTCTTTGAAGCGGCGGCGGAGGAGAATCCCCTGGGATACCTCCGCCAAATACCTCGGAGTCGTCCTTGACGCGGCACTTTCGATCCACATGTCAGCGCAAAGGTCGGTCTCGGCGACGCCGCTCTCAGGCAGATGTATCGTATGATTATATTCATCATACACCTCAAACTACGCTTATACCAGGCGATTATCCTGCCCCTGATCCAGTATGGCGTGAGGTCTGGGAATCAGCGACAGCGACAACAATCCGCAGGCTGCAAACCATCCAGAACAGGGCTTTGCAGCGCTTCGGATGATCTGTGATACCGGCCCTAGGTTCCCATCACATATTCTGCACACCCACTCCGGTCTCCCATATATCGTGGACGTGGTGCGGGAGAGAACCTGCACCATGTACGCAAAACTGACCTTCCACACTAATCCGCTGTTTCACACACGGCACCACAGGGCACACAGATGAGGATATAGTTACTGATACTGTACACCACACTCCCCCAGGTTATTCAGCACCGGGCTTGGTCACTGGTCCTGCATCGCTCCCAGCCGGCCTGCTTAAATCACAGCCTCGCAAGCGGCTGCTCCAATTAAACAGTCACCACTTGGACGCATGACCGCCCAAATGACTCGCCGAGACCCAGCCAATGGCAGTGCACAAAGCTATACCACGCCCATTGACAACTACATAAAACCTTGCGCAAAACCTCTATTATGTTTTACCTCGCACAGGTAAAGCGGCATTAGCGGCTAGATACTGTGGCGATCACATCCCGCCCAGGTGAAACTGGGCGACCTGCTATCGATTGCTGGTGGACAAAGCGGTGTATGGACGGGTTTCCCTACCATGTCTCATTCCACCGGTGCTCCATCATCGCCTTCACTTCTCATCTGCATCTGTTATCCACTTCCTCGCTCTCATCCCGGGCGTGTGGCTGAGCGACGAGCGCACACACACACTCGATCCGCAGGCCCTCTGCCCCAGGTGTTGTCATACGTCCTGGAGTGTCTTGAGTCCTCGCTTCGAGTGGGCATTGAGGGAAAGCTCTGGCCCAGTTGGGCTGTTTCCGCCTAGTAGTTAGTAGTTTAGAATAAATTAGATAAGATGTATCAGAATAAGCAGTAGGTATATTTATGATTCAGGCAGGACTTAACACAGGCCAACAGATATTCCAAAAAGGAGTTTGCTACAATGGCGTAGTGTTATTTAATTTACTTCCATCATACATAAAGGAACCGAAAAGTAATAAAAGAAACTAATGTGTTGCACCCACATGACTTTCTCTACTCTTGTACAAACTATTTTTACAAACGCTTATTCTCCATATGCTTCATGTTAATCGAGATAAACATTTGCAGAAACTATTTTATTATTAATTTTCTTGTAGGTAGAAGGGGAATAGTAGGATTTAAGCGAAAGTCAAATATTTTAAGAGCTGGTTGCTATGTGGCGCATTTCATTCTCTTTGCATATCCAGGACATGAAAAAAATGAATAACGAATTTGAGAAAAAGTATAAGTATTGGAAAATTTAAGGGAATAACAAGCAATATCTCGAAAACGGTTCACTCATCAAAAAAATGTATATGACATAAACTATGTATTTTAACGCGATCTACATTTTCTTAGTAGTAAAATTGTGTCTATCTCTTCTGGTTTACGAGTTATGCAAAAGCCGTTCACAATGAAGAATACTTTTGGAGACATTCCCAGAAAATTCGAGATATACATTTCATTTGTCAAGAAAATATCTTAAACATATGTTATTTTAATCAAAATCGTTAGAGCCATTTTTGAGAAAATTAAAATTTTCGAAAATTGTTCCATGTAAAGGGTAATCTGGGGTGGGGGATTTTCTTGAAAACCTTCGTGTCGCATCTCTGAAAGATACTGAACCTAAATATCAAGTTTGGTGTTTATCCGACTGTTCGTTTCTGAGTTATGCTCTTCACAGACTCACACAGACGGACATGTTTCCAAAAATGCTTTTTCTTTGGATTCAGGGGGTCTCAAAACATATATTTCCGATGAAATCTCGATATCGAATTTTTGGGTAGAATACAATACTTCCCCTACTTACTATGCGTAGTAGAGAAAGTAAAAACTTGCAGGTTTAGTTAAAACACATAAATTATGCGGTATTAAACATTTCTGAGATATTCTTTCTTATTGGTTTAAATTCTCAAGGACTTATAGTTTTCAACTACAGAGCGCTATTGGTGGTCATGCAAAGAGCATGGAATTTCACATGGCGATGTATTTGACTATCGCTTAAGCCCATTGTATTGTATGTATGTATGTATTTATTTATTCTGCAATTGGGTACTTCCCGGTGGCAGAATTAAACCGTACAAAATTTACATCACCATGAGTACAATAATACAATAATAATAATAATAATAATAATAATAATAATAATAATAATAATAATAATAAACAAGACTAACAATACAAAATGATTAATTTTAAATATTAACAAAGCTTTTAAAATCCCTAATTACTGAACCATTTATAATTTACTTAACTATTCACAATTACTTAACTATTCACCATTTACTTCACTATTCACAATTTACTTAACTATTCACAATTTACTTAACTGTTCTCAATTTACTTAACTATCTACAAAGTACTTAACAATTTACAAAGTACGTAACTATTTTCGAGGTACTTAACTATTTACAATTGGTCCTTATATTTAGTTACCAGTATTTTCAACCTGATAGTGTCAACTTTAATAGTATAGTTTGTGAAATGAGTACACTAGTTAATTAACCAACATTTATTCTGCTAATATTATTTCTGAACTGCTTTAAGGTCAGAGGAGTATTGCCCCTGTGCCTACAACGAAATGTGCAATAAAACTACTTCTGCAAATGTTCATCTCGATTAACATGAAACACACAGGAGAATAAACTTTTGTAAGAATAGCTTCTAGAAGAGCTGGCAGAGAAAGTCATGTAGTTACAACACAAGTTTTTTTTCCGCTTAGAGGTTTTCCCGGGGGCTGGCCTCGTATCCCAGTCGATAGAGCATCTGCTTGCTGTGCGAGGGGTCCCGGGTTCGATTCCCGGTTTGGGTAGTAAAGACATTCCCTGATCTCCCCAGAGTCTGGAAGATCAATCAGAACGTGAATGTACGAGGGCTGTCCCAGAAGTACCCGACCTAACAAAGAGAAAACAAACATTTTGGGGAAAAAACATATTTATTTCTCTACATAGTCTCCTTTCAGCTCGATGCACTTTTCCATAGCTTCGATACCCTGTTTATAGTAAGAACTCTGCAAAATAGCCATCAACTGCAGACTCCAGCTCTTCATTGTTGACAAATCTTTTACCACCAAGCCATTTCTTCTACTTTGGAAATAGAAAATAGAGGGGGCTAAATCTGGCAAATAAGGTGCATAAGGAAGCAATTCGAGCTTTAACGCTTGATTTTGACAATGACGATAATGGCTGTGTGAACTGGTGCATTGTCTTGATGAAACAAAACCTTCTTTTTCGCTAAATACGGTGTTTTTGCTTGATTTAATCATTCAAATACTGCAATAAGTTTGCATAATACTCGTCATTGATTGCTTTTCCTTTTTGAAGATAATCAATGAAAATTATTCCACGTGCATCCCAAAAAACTGACGTCATCTCCTTGCCTGTAGATGGAACTGTCTTCGCCTTCTTTTGAGCCGATTCTCCCCATTCAGTCCATTGTTTTGACTGTTCCTTCGTCTCAGGTGTGAAGGGATGGACCCATGTTTCATCCATGGTTATGAATCGATGCAAAAACTCGGATTTATTTCAGCGAAACATCGCTAAACACTAGACTGAAACATCATCACGACACTGTTTTTGTTCCATTGTGAGTAAACGCGGCACCCATCTTGCGCACAGCTTTCTCATGTCTAAATTTTCAGTTAGTGTGCGGTGTACAGCACTTTTTGAATTGCCTACGATGTCTGCTAGCTCGTGCACTTTCAGTCGACGTTCATTCAATACCATTTGTGGATTTTCTTCACAATTTCTGGCGTGGTCACCTGATTTGGTCGATCACTGCGATGTTCGTCTTGACAGCTCGTACGACCACGCTTAAACTCTGCCACCCAATATTCAACTGTTTTAAACGAAGGAGCAGGTTCCCCCAGAGTACAATCCAACTCATATTTAATATTAGTTGGACTAAGACCTTTTAAATGAAAGTATTGTATCACATAACGATGGCCAGTTTTATCCATGTTTACAAATTCGCTGAGGGAGTTCACTATTAATGACTGCCAAACAATTACTAAACAACGTAGCATCGTCAAACTTTAAACTTAGCTTTATAGGGTAGTACTTTCTACCATAGTCATTTGTCTGAAACAACAACCGCTATATACGTCAGGTCGCGTACTTCTGGGACTGCCCTCGTATGTGTTGTAGCGGGAAATGGTTGATCGACTCTCTTGTAGTGCTCTTGTAGTGTTCTTCTTCCTCGGCTAGTGATGCTCGTCGGTAGTTGAGTATTCCATTCCTACCTAATTGCTAAGTTTCTTTAATCTCAGGTTCTAGTGGGTGAGGCAAGTTAAAAATACACTGCAAGTTTTCCCTTTATAACTGATGTTTATTTCATTGTTCAAATAAATGTGGGCGGCTAGCTTTTCCCATTTACTTTATCCCACCACTTGAATATTTATCAGGAGCCTATCTATCTTCTCACGCATCCCCACCCTTATATGCACCCACGTGCATCTGTAGCACCTTGCGTTGGCGTGACTTCTTGTTGCGCTGAACTGGTAATAAGTAAGAGTGCCCCCGAGTCCGAGTGCATCTGGTAGGTTCGTGGTGAACCTAAGTGGATTTTTTCCATGTACCTACCCTTTGAAGGGCTTAACCATAGGTAGAAAGGAAATTTTTAGGGTGGCGGTTTGGTTTTGATGTAGATGGTGTGATGGGAGGTAGCGCTAAGTTTTTATAGGCTCCTCATTGGCTGCCTTTTCAGGAACAGAGCCCAATACCCTGCTCCGCTGCTGTTTGTTTTTGTTTTAGAATCTTGTTGGATGATGAAATTTTGATGACCTCTCCCGAAGGAGGGAGGGGGGGGAGTACTTGTTGTCAGCATGTTCTTGCTGTTGGCTGGTTTAAAGCCTTCGTTACCGGGGATGCCCGCATGCCATGCGAGGAACCCGGTAACTTCTGAACTGGCGTTCTTGAGGTACGTAGTCCCCCAGAGATCTGACAAGGGCGTTCTCATGGTAAATCAACTTTCCGTAAAATTTAGTTGCCCGGTGTCTAATCACCTCCTCCGCATATGGTATGGCCGAGGCTTCGTGCAGTAGTCTGATCGGAAAGGCAATACCGACAGAATAGATGGACCGAAGTCCCCTATTCTGTATTCGCTGGAGCCAGAGAAGCCAGCTATCCGCTGCCATGCCCCACACCTCGCAGGCATAGAGCATCAGAGGTAGTATAAGCGCCTTGTAAAGGCGTAACTTTAGGTGAACCGGCATATTGGAAGCCAGAACCGGGTATAAGGCGGCTACCGCCCCCTCAGCCCTGTTCGTTGTTCCCCGCACGTGTTCACGAAAAGTTAGGCCCTTGTCTAGAGTGACACCCAAATAGCGGATAGAATTTCCCCACTCTATCTGTTGGCCTCGATAGGTGAAGTGTGGTCTGTTTGCGGGAATTCTTCTCTTGGTGAGCAGGACAGCTTGGCTTTTGCCCGGATTAACGGACATCCGCCACTGCCTGCACCAGAGTTCAATGAGGCGGAGGTGTCGTTGTATGGGGTTGAAGGCTCTGAGAATGTGTCTGTTGGATGTGTATAACAGGACGTCATCAGCATACTGGGCCATTTTGACGTCCTGTGCCACTGGAAAGTCTGCCATGTACAGACTGAACAGTGTGGGGGATAATACAGAGCCTTCGGGGACTCCGCCTCGTAGTGGGTGTTGTGTGGATGTTTTACCCGCTACTGCTACAATGAATGTGCGTTGGTGTAGGAAGCTGTGTATAATGCGGATAATCTGATTGTGTAGACCAAGGTGAATTAGTTTGAATAGGAGTCCCTCATGCCAGGTCGTAGAGAAGGCCTTCTCCACGTCCAGAGACACCGCAGGAGTGAAAGCCCTGTCCTGGAAGCCCAGGGCAGCGGCTTCCACTACCCGCAGCAGCTGTTGGGCGGTGGAGTGCCCAGGACGAAAACCGAACTGATGGGTTGGGATTGCTTGAATGTCAGCCAGGAGAGGTGACAAGCGGCGTAATATGAGCCTCTCAAAAACTTTTGAGAGGATGGGTAGGAGGCTAATGGAACGGTAACTGGAGGGAAGAGCCGGATCCTTACCAGGCTTCGGGATGCACACCACCCGGGCCACCCTCCACTCACGCGGAAAGTGTCCCAAGGTGATGCACATATTAAAAACCTTCGTGAGGAAAAGTACAGCTCTGAAGGGAAGGTTGTGGAGCATGGCGGGGGTCAAACCGTCTTGTCCACAAGCCTTTTTCTTGTCGAGACGCCGGAGTGCGCCTTGGACCTCACTCGGGCGGATGACTGGGAGGGGATTCTCCGCTCCATCAGGGGGTAACCGCAAATAATGATCCACCTCCTGATGGACGCGGGCAGTAAAGTCGGCGTCCTGAGGGTCATCTCTGGGCCTGCAGGTGTTCTCAATATGGTCAGCGAGCACATTTGCTTTTGCTAAGGGTTCGTAAACAAGGCCTTGGTTACCTTGAAGCGGGGAGTGGTATTGGTTGCGTTGGCGACGGAGGTTTTTAGCTATCCGCCAAACGTCTCCACCATCGAGATTCTGACGAGCAATCGTGGCCTCCCACGCTTGCACTCTGTGCTCGCGCAGTCGGTCACGAACCTCTCGGCGAAGTTGCCGCAGGAGCTCTCGATTGTGGGGCGTTCGGCGGCGCTGATATAGCCTTCGGGCTGCCCAGGAGCGGCGGATGAGCAGTTCTAGGTCCAGTGGTAGGACGTCAGGGTGAGGTGGGGGTGGTGATAAGATGGTGAGGTTATGAACCGTTCGTACCACTGTGGATTCAGCAAAATCTGGTCTTATATAGGGCGGCTTACCCACGCTGTCCTCTACGTTTGAATATGTAACGATGCTTCCCATTGCGTTACCCAAGCATGTATGAAAATATGAGGTTTCAGAACCTTGCGCTTCAGCGCCATCATGTAGCGTTGTACCACTCTGTGCCAGGCACGGTCGTTATGAGTTCCAGGAATTCCAATTCAAGTAGCTAGCGCGCCCGTTGCTTACAAATAGCTCTGTACAAAGTTACATGTTGAATGTTTTAACATTCAGTGAATTAAATTATTACTATACAGTTCTTATGTGTATGGTTCCCCTTTCATATGTACAATGTATAATATGTATGATATATCCCCTTTCAGTGTGATCTAATGTATAAAACCCAAAGAAAATCTAGAAATTCGACAACTGTATACGAGTTATCACCAGTATTGATAGGCCATGTGTTCTAAACGTAAAAAGGCCGTCGATATGCATTTAAAAGCGTGGTAGGTATGAATGGAAAAATAAAACAGTTATCTGAAGTATGGATATTTGCGAGACATCACGAGAGGCTGAAAAAATTGCAGCATTTCATTCTGCAAGAGATAACTGCAGTGGCCAATTGCATGCCTTGTATCGCAACATGGTATTATTAAGTCGTACTGCGCATTGTGGCAGTAATTTGTATCACAATAATGTAAATGCCAGAGTGATTGTAGTGTAAATAAGCATTATTGTATGACATAGATTTGAGATGTTTGTTAATTATAAGCATTGTTAGGAAATAAGTTTACACGGCCTCACTGAAACTGACAATAGGAGCGGATAACAATGAGCGAGGGGGTGAGTTGAATATTAATTAGAAGAGACAAACAAATGACGTCAGATTGGCACGCTTTTCTGTAGAAATGGAGGGAATATTTTCCCTAGAGCATTTGTGTTCGTAATTTTTGATTGGATATAAAAATAGACGCTAATGTTGGCGCGCTTTATTAACCAATAGCAGTTCTGTTATAATGTTTAGGCATATTAGGGTGTGGGAGTATAAAAAGCTAAAGCCAGAGGCAAGTATTGCCCAGTTCAACAAAATCATCCACGCGTTACACGTCGCTGAGTCCAACAGAATCATTCAGAGGTTAAACGTCGCTCAGTTCTTCAGAATCGTTCGCGAGTTACACGTCGCAATTCTACAGAATCTCTCGCGTCTTAAAGTTTGTTATAAATGTGAAACACGCGAATTAATAATGTGCAACAGATAAGTAATAATGGTGATATTAGAAAATATAACAGTTTCAGTCTGGCGTGTATCAAGAGTCAATATGTGAACTTAATTAATTGTGACGGTAATAAAAGTGTAAAAACAAATTCTTTTATCACTGTTATCTTTGAGTAACAAATCCTTTCCGTTTACACAACTTGTTCAAGAGATGTGCTCGACTGAATACTAATAATAATAATAATAATAATAATAATAATAATAATAATAATAATAATAATAATAATAATAATAATAATAATAATAGCTAGCCGGAGGACAATGAACCCAACATTCAAAGTAGTAAAACAATAACAGGCGCTCAGAAATAAGATAACACGAAGTGACCGCGACAAATTGGCTTCCATACGTGGTGCAGATAAACATGAAGCATCTTCCAACCAACTAACAAATAAACCACTTCAGCATTAGCAATGCAACTTTCAGATAATCGCACAATAGTAGTTTACGATACGAGTATCGTAACGCATCATATTACACTATGAGATTGGAAGATTAACAGACGAGGTCGCAGGCTGAGGAAGGGTTGTTTCTTTTAGAAGGAGTTGTATTTCGACTGTTGGGGAGCCGAACTTGAAGTTGTTGCAACCACACGTATGGTAAAAAGTTTCCAGTAGCCTTCGCCCCACGTTTAAAAAATATTAACTTTGTAATTTTACTGTTTCTTTAAATATATATTTATGTTTGCCTCGGCTGCGTCAGTATTATTGTTAGAGACATGAGTTTCTTAACAGGGTGTAGTGCGGCTGAAGAATGTAGGTTTACACAGATTATAATTTTTACTTCACTCCATTTATTAAACCTTGAAAGAATTTAAATAACACTTCAGTGATATAGAGAGAGCTGTGAGATTATTTATTAATTATTTGCACTTTTTAACACGTAAACTATTTTAGTCTCACACTGAATACGTATTAAACATCTCGAGGATGCGTCTCGCGTCCGGTTAGGTACGCTGTCTGCTAGAAACTGACTTCTGAACTTGTACAATTTGCCCTATTTCAGTTTCTAATTGGCTATTCCTACTCCAATAGTATACTTTTATTTAGCTTAAGCTTTTTCTAGTTGTTGATTGGCTATTTTTAAAATGTCTCAAAAAATTAGATTATTGTTTCCAAGAATGACTAGCATTATTAAACTTTCAAATTCATTATTGCCTCAAGGTTACCTCATTGTTAGCAACTTTTAACCTATTATTCTCACAGCTCCTACATTATTAAATTGCGTAATACATTCACATAACATTATTCAAATGTACATAATAATATAAACATTGATACAATGACTGTAATATACACCTTTTATATATTGTTACATACACATATTGCTTTATGTTGGGCTGTTGTTATATTTCATATATTATATAATTACACTGAAATCTTTTTAAGTGTTAAAAATACTGCCTCAAGGCCTAGTATTGTAATATGTAGTTACGATATGTGTATCGTACATTTTATCTACTTTAGTTACGTAATATCGTTTTTTATTCATTTTAGTAACCTAAAGTTTTATTTCAGATGTAGTATTATGAATCACTAAAACACTATACTACATTGATACATAGTTGATACGTGTGTGCGTGTAATGGGCCATGCATCGTTTGATAGACGATTTGTTTGTTAGGTTTTTCTTTTAAAACAGACTAATATGAGCACTGGGTGAATTAAATAAACTTTGAAAAATCAGTTCTGAGGAAGATGTTGCAAGCGCAGCTAATTCTGTTATGGATAGTTTAATACCTAATAAATCCCGACTTCGGTATGAAGGGGTATATAATAAATTTTAATATTGGTGTTTGAAGAAAAATTTTCAAAGTATAACGGGAAATGTAATGTTGGCTTACTTTAGCGAGAAAGCTGCTTGTCAATGTTTATAATAAATGAAGTTGGTTCTATTTTGTTTATTATTTATATATGTTTCACAATAAGCAACCACTTTTTTGATAAAGAGTTACATTACGAAACTAGTTGCGTAAACAGGTACCTTTATGAAGCTAATTAGGTAGTGAATTGGTTTACAGCGTTTTATTTTAGTGTTTTAAAATCGATATTATCTAACTAAAGTATATAAACTACATTTTTCTATCGCAGAACAGACATTTAGCGATTACTGTTTTTATATAAAGCCTTCTTTTGGGCGCGTGGCCGGCCTAACGGCTATTTTTTCAGCAGAGGAAAACACGATGTTTGCCGGCAGAATCGAATATTCATAGCCCCTTAATTTCAAGAGCATAAATTTCTCATTTAAATTATAGCAACAGCCACTTGCCTTCGTCATAAAATATGTTGGAAATGATATCCTTGCGCCGCCACACATCTCTCACACATTTTAAGAAAATGTGTATTAGCACTCATTAATTCTTCATGATCATGTAAATAAACCCATGTTTCGTCCGTAAAATAAAATAATACTTTATTAATATAACCATCATTGCCATTGTTATCAAATTTCAGAAATTAACTCTACTCATATTAACGCATGGTTACAATTCCTGAACTAGTTAGGTATCTTAAAGGGCTTAAATTTTAAAAGTTCAGTGGCATTCCAAGCCGAGGTTTGCGAAACTTCTGATTTCTGTTGAAGCTTTCCGTGTGATTTCTTTGGACTTCGTTCTAACTTTTTTAGATGTCATCGTGTTTTACCTCTATAAGAACAAGGCAATTTCCTTTTTTTAAATTAAGAATACATTCCATTTCCCTAAATCTGTGGACAAGAATACGAACCGTTTCTCTGTGAGGCGTACGAATTGCAGGGAATCTATGAATCGCCGTCTCACTTCTCTACAAGAGTTTGTTATCACAAGGAATCGTACATAAAGATTGTGTGTGTTCGAGTATACGGGCCTTTTAGGATTATAACAGCACTAACTCAATTATAACGCTGAAATATGTGACCTCGCAATGTACCACCGGCTCTACAGCACAGACTTCGCGTCAACTGATTAGCCAGCACACGGAGAGGAAGGGGAAACAGATCCGGGGACAAACAGCTCGGTGCAGGGCAAGCATTTCTCCGTAATACAGCCACGTGTCCAAACAAAGGCGCTTAATCGTCTCAAATTTGTGTCTCTAGTTTTTTTTTTAGTTATTCTCTGTTACATTCAGTCTTTTTGTTTTAAATTTTCTTTTTACTGATAGATAAGAGACTTACATTACGTCTTTTTCCGCAGCAGCGAAGCTTTGGAATTAAAACGGACCCTCGGTCCTATCTATAAACAACACAGTACTGTTTTCATCATAGATTATATAATGAAATTCTATGTCTACATTCTGATTAAGGAAAGTTTAAATGGCGAAGATTGAAAAATGTTCAATTTTTAGTTTTCTATAGTCTTATAAATTAGAGTTCCCTGTTTAATTGGATGTGTATTTTATCATTTTAGGTACAATAATTATATAATTTAAATGTATTTTATAAAATGGTATTACATCTGTCATTTTGTATTCTAATTCTGCAACACCTAATGGAAAAAAAG
This sequence comes from Deroplatys truncata, assembly GCA_030765065.1. Lineage (NCBI taxonomy): Eukaryota > Metazoa > Arthropoda > Insecta > Mantodea > Mantidae > Deroplatys > Deroplatys truncata. The sequence continues at coordinate 62,338,863 of CM060989.1, read as the reverse complement.
TCAAGTCCTCTACTCTTTGGTGTACAAGAGAAGTACATTTTAGCTCATCTTTTAGGGAAAGTTTTGCGCTACAAATTGGCACCACTTCTAAATATGGTAGCTTCTGCATGTCCAAGTAGTACCTTGGTTTTTTCTTTATTTTTACTTTGAATAGTGTTTTATTCGAGTTACATCTTTTGATGCAAATGACCCATGCTTTCGGAACTATTGAATACAGCTAAATTAAATGTCGATATGACTATTCCACTCCCTCTGGCTCTGGGGACTCGGGTTCGATCCCCGGTACTGGTGCGGGAATTCTTCCGTTGGGAGGTCTGGTACGGAGTGCTCCCGTTGGGAGGTCTGGTACGGAGTGCTCTCAGCTTCGTTAGGTCGCTGAGAGGCAGGCCAATTGAGGAGCTACGTGATGGAAACGTAACGGCCCTGGTTGAGAATACCGTCTTAACCGGCCGGGAGATCCGAGCTCTGATCACGTCCCGCCCTCCAGTACTGCCCCTCACCAATGACGCCTATAGTGGGGGATGTAGCGGTCGGGGCGGTAGGTCTAGGTCCGATTCTGGGCTGGCGCGCCATAGGTTTGATTTTGAACTGACAGCTCATACAATGGTTATTTGATTTATAAGCAAAACAAGTAAGTAAGAAACAATTATTTATTTAATCTGTTACATTTTATTCATTGAGTAGTCTTAATAAATCCCATTCGAGTTTACAGTTTCATTAGATAAATTCGTAACCTCTTGTGGGATTACCTATGACAAAATTCTTATGTTAAATTCATATGTCTTTCTCTACCCTCTAATTATTCTTACGAAACTTATTTTTCTATATAATTCATTTTAATCAAACAAACCTATGCAGAAACAGTTAAATTACACATTTCGTTATAGATACAAAGAGAACACGATAATCAAATATTTAAGAACTGTTCAATATGTGCTGGCCTTACAATTCCATACTGTTTCCATGCAATCGCGGAAAACAACTGAAAGTTGAAAGGTCTTTATAGAATGACAAACAATTGAACAAATCGAACCATTAATAACCGACATCTTGGAAATGGCTTATACCACAAAAAGAGTTATTTGAAATAAATTGTGGCGCTCGACGTTTACCAGTTATAGAATATTGTGTAAAACCCCTTTCGAATGAAAAGAATTTCACAGGCTATTCCTAGAAAATACAAGATATACGTTTTATTTTTCATGTATATATCTTTAATATACTCTATTTTAATCAAAATCGGTAGAGGCATTTTTCATAAAATAAAAAATTTGAAAAATGTTCCATGTGAAGTGTAGTTTAGGGTTAGGAATTTTTTTGAAGATGTGTGTCACATGTTTCGAAAATATTTAACTTAAACATCAAATTTGATATTTATCCGAATTTTCGTTCTTGAGTTACGCTTTTCACAGGCTCACACACAGACGAACACACGCAGGGGCGCCCGCGCGCACGCAGACACACGGACTTTTTTCTAAAAATGATTCTTTTTTATTCAGAGGGCCTCAAAATGCATTTGCGCTGAAATTTCGATATGAATTTCTTTATGGAATTCAATATATTCTCTACCCACTATACACGTACTATACACACCAATTCAACCTAATATCTTAAACAGTTTTTGAGGTAATGGGTCACAAAGTTATCAAATTTAACATTGGCAGGATAGACCTTAAAACTATTTGAACACTCGTTATGTCTGCACAGTTGGGACACGAGATGGGGTAAGCATTCTTGTTATCTTTAAATGCCGCTCTATGTGCTCAGCTTTCCCCTTAATCCCGTAACATCCAGCTATTTCCTAATGAGCCCCCCTTCCAGTCGAGAAGCTTTTGGCTCACAAGACGTGAAATTAGCGATGTTAGCTGCATGGAATATATTTTTTGAAATAAATTAATAGCTGTCATCAAGGTAATGAAGATGACTTCGTGAGATGGAGTGAATATTAGGCATAGATCCGGCCCTCAGCTGTTCAGAGGCGCATGGACAAGTTTTGTTTTATGTCAACATAATAGCTATACAGTTTCTGTGACTTTAGTTTATAATATAACTAGCTGACTTGCCCGAGTTGCAGGGTTAGCTTTTTAAATTCTAGTAATCATGTTTCTGTATCAAGACTTTTTATATTGTAAAAGAGAGCTTTGAGAATAATATTTGGAGCTTCACCTAGGTTCTCATTGTAAATAATTACTTTCTCTACTACGTATGGTTAGTAGGGGAAGTATTGTATTCCACCCAAAAATTCGATACCGAGATTTCACCGGAAATACATGCTTTGAGACCCCCTGAATCCAAAAAAAAGCATTTTTGGAAACATGTCCGTGTGTGTGTGTCTGTGTGTATGTCTGTGAATAGCACAACTCAGAAACGAACAGTCGGATAAACACCAAACTTGGTATTTAGGTTCGAAAACTTTAATTTTCTCAAAAATGGGTCAAACGATTTTGATTAAAATATCGAATGTTTAAGATATTTTCATGAAAAATAAAATGTATATCTTGAATTTTCTTGGAATGTCTCCAAAAGTATTCTTCATTGTGAACGACTTTTGCATAAATGGTAAACCATAAGGGATAGACAAAATTTTACTACACAAAAGTTGTAGATCGCGTTAAAATACACAATTTATATCATATACATTTTTGTTGTTGAGTGAAGCACTTTCGAGATATTGCTTGTTATTCCCTTAAATTTTTCAATACTTATTTTCTCAAATGGGAATTCGTTATTCATTTTTTTGTCTTGGATGTGCAAAGAGTATTAATCTGTGGCAAAGAGAATGGTGCTGCACCTAGCAACCAGGTATTAAGAGATATGTATGTGCTTAAAGGCTACTGTATTTCTATATTGCCCTTTTGATCCTAATTGTAGGTTACCATTTAAAAAAATTAAATTGATCCTAAACTTACATTAACATTCTCCAAATAAAACATTTACTTTCCCCCATAATATCGAGCAACTTTTATTAAAGACATTTCTTTCTACAACGCTTAGTTTTGGTGATACTGTACAGTCTCAACTTGAATAGTGCAGCCTGTATACTGATCATGAAATTCCAAGATTATTACATTATATCGCGGGGAAAAAGTGAAGTTGACAGCATTTAAAGGCATTGAAATAAAGCATTGCAACATGCAAATAAAATAACTCGCGGAAATGCCATGTGCTACAAAAACAATTATTTTAAATAAATTATGTTTTTAAAGAGATCTACATTTTCTGTGCAGTAAATTTTATTGTACCTCTTACGGTTCACCAGTTATACAACGTTACATAAAATTCCTTCCGAATGAAGAGGACCTGAAAATTAAAAACCTGATGTGTTACACTCACATGACTTTCTCTACTCTTGTACAAACTATTTATACAAACGATTATTCTCCATCCACTTCATGTTAATCGAGATAAACATTTGCAGAGTCTATCTTATTGCTAATTTTCTTGTAGATGTAAGGGGAATATATATTTACAAGCGCAATTTGGAAATACAGTAGACTTTAAGCACAAACATATCTCTTAATAGCTGGTTGCTAGGTGCAGCACCATTCACTTTGCCACAGATTAATACTCTTTGCATATCCAAGACAAAAAATCTGATGTGTTACACTCACATGACTTTCTCTACTCTTGTACAATCTAATTTTACAAAAGCCTATTCTCCATATGCTTCATGTTAATCGAGATATCGAGATGTCAATCTTATTGGTAATTTTCTTGTAGATGCAAGGGGAATATGGTGGCTTTTAAGCGATAGTCAAATATTTTAACGCTGGTTGCTATGTGGCGCATTCCATTCTCTTTGCATGTCGAGACATAAAAAAATGAATAACGTATTTGAGAAAAAGTATAAGTATTGGAAAATTTAAGGAAGTAACAAGCAATATCTCGAAAACGGTTCACTCAACAAAAGAAACGTATATGACATAAGTTGTGTATTTTAACGCAATCTACATTTTTTGTGTAGTAAAATTTTGTCTATCTCTTATGGTTTACGAGTTATGCAAAAGGCGTTCACAATGAAGAATACTTTTGGAGACATTCCCAGAAAATTCGAGATATACATTTCATTTCTCATGACATTATCTTAAACATATGATATTTTCATCAAAGTCGTCAGAGCCATTTTTGAGAAAATTAAAATTTTCGAAAACTTTTCCATGTAATGGGTAGTCTGGAGTGGGGGGATTTTCTTGAAAACCTTCGTGTCGCATCTCTGGAAGATACTGAACCTAAATACCAAGTTTGGTTCTTATCCGACTGTTTGTTTTTGATTTATGCTGTTCACAGTCACACACACACACAGACACACACACACACACACACACACACACACAGACACACTTAGACACACAAACGGACATGTCTCCAAAAATGCTTTTTTTGGATTCAGGAGATCTCAAAACATGTATTTACGGTGAAATCTCGGTATCGAATTTTTGGGTGGAATGCAATTCTTCCCCTACTTACCTACTATACGTAGTAGAGAAAGTAAAAATGAATAACGAATTCCCATTTGAGAAAATAAGTATTGAAAAATTTAAGGGAGTAACAAGCAAAATCTCGAAAATAATTCACTCAACAACAAAAATGTATATGACATAAATTCTGTATTTTAACGCGATCTACATTTTTTGTGTAGTAACATTTTGTCTATCTCTTATGGTTTACCAGTTATGCAAAAGTCGTTCACAATGAAGAATACTTTTGGGGACATTCCCAGGAAATTCAAGATATACATTTTATTTGCCATAAAAACATCTTAAACATATGATATTTTAATCACAATCGTTAGAGCCGTTTTTGAGAAAATTAAAATTTTCGAAAAATCATCCATGTAAAGTGTAATCTGGGATGGGGGGGGATTTCCTTGAAAACCTTTGTGTCGCATCCTTGGAAGATACTTAACCTAAACACCAAGTTTGGTGTTTATCCGACTGTTCGTTTCTGAGTTATGCTGTTCACAGACAGACACACACACACAGACAGATAGACAGACAGACACACACACACAGACAGATAGACAGACAGACAGACACACACACAGACAGACAGATACACAGACACACACAAGGACATGTTTCCAAAAATGCTTTTTTTGGATTCAGGGTGTCTCAAAACAAGTATTTCCGGTGAAATCTCGGTATTAGAATTTTTGGATGGAATACAATACTTCCCCTACTTACTATACGTAGTAGAGAAAGTAAAAATCTGATGTGTTACACTCACATAACTTTCTCTACTCTTGTACAAACTACTTTTACAAACGCTTATTCTCCATCTACTTCATGTTAATCGAGATAAACATTTGCATATTGCTAAGTTTCTTGTAGATGTAAGGGGAAAATATATTTACAAGGGCAATATAGAAAAACAGTAGCCTTTAAGCACATACATATCTCTTAATAGCTGATTGCTAGATGCAGCACCAATTCCTTTGCCACAGATTAATACTCTTTGCATATTCAAGACAAAAAAATGAATAACGAATTCCCATTCGAGAAAATAAGTATTGAAAAATTTAAGGGAATAACAAGAAATATCTCGAAAATGGTTCACTCAACAAAAAAGATGTATATGACATAAGTTGTGTATTTTAACGCGATCTACATTTTTTGTGTAGTAACATTTTGTCTATCTCTTATGGTTCACCAATTATGAAAAGTTATTTACAATGAAGAATACTTTTGGAGACATTCCCAGACAATTCAAGATATACATTTTATTTGTCATGAAAATATCTTAAACATATGATATTTTAATCAAAATCGTTAGAGCCATTTTTGAGAAAATTAAAAATTTTCAAAAAATCTTCCATGTAAAGGGTAATCTGGGGTGGGGGGATTTTCTCGAAAACCTTCGTGTCGCATCTCTGGAAGATACTGAACCTAAATACCAAGTTTGGTGTTTATCCGACTGTTCGTTTCCGAGTTATGCTGTTCACAGACAGACACACACACGGATATGTTTCCAAAAATGCTTTTTTTGGATTCAGGGGAACTCAAAACATATATTTCCGATGAAATCTCGGTATGGAATTTTTGGGTGGAATACAATATTTCCCCTACTTTCTCTACTTAGTAGAGAAAGTAAAAATATATACATTTTGATTGTCATGTTAATATCTTACATATATGGTGTTTTAAAGAAGTCGTTTGCCATTTTTAAGAAAAATAAAATAACTTCAAAAAATTTTCAATGTAAGGGGTAGTTTCAATGAGAGATTTTTTTTTTAAAAATCTTCGTGTCACAATTTTGGAAGCTACCGAACTTAAATACAAAGTTTGGTGTTTATTCGACCTTTGAGTTTTCGAGTTATTGCTGTTTACAGACAAACACACGGGCCTTTTTCTAAAAGTGCATCTTCTTTTTATTCAGGGGTCTCCAGAAAGGTATTTTCAGTGAATTTTTGATGTCGAATTTTGTGTGGAGTGCAATACTTACTCTACTTACTATAGGTTGCCAGTTGTAGCGGGGTTTGGAAAATAAAGGTATCGTTTCTGGTTTGTAAGGTCTTGGTGTAGGGTTTCAGGTGATTGCCGGCTGCTCAGGTAGAGGATTATGGGTTACGAGAATCTTACCTCAGGGAGTGTGTGGATTGGACGCGAATGATACTCACAACTCCTCTCAATGGCCCATTTATTATGAAGATCCACACTGGTTTTCGTACTCAGGCCCTTCACACAAGACGCGTTCCTATCGGTTTTTCCCCCCGTTACAGTCTCCGTGCTTTTACCCTTGAATTTATTCTATTTCTCATTTACTTACAATATGACTTTTGTCATCCCTAGCTACCCTATCTCTTTTCCCGATACAGAATTCTTACATCCTCTTTCTATCTCCTCCCAACACAAACTATCACGTCTTCCTCCTAGCGTTTCCCCACACGAAGTTTTACATCCTCCTCCTAACGTTTCCCGACACAAAGTTTCTACGTCCTCCTCCTAACGTTTCCCGACACAAAGTGTTCCATCTTTCGTGTGTCTAAAACGCGCTCCTGCTCCTAGACCAAAATCTATTTCACGCCTCTTTTCTAGTTTTGTTCCCTGGTTTTACTATTCACGTGACATTTAATCTTCCTTATTGGTTATCTGGCTCCTTTGCGCTTTCTACCCATTGGTTCAATTTCATTGCCCTTAGGCTCAGCTAGCGTTTCTACTGTTTCTCGTTATTCACGGCTGATTTAATTTTCTGTTCGCTTGAGTGACTAGGACATCCGTTTCTTTGTTTCGCCCGCCGGTGAGCACTCGGCGATTTCAATAGAACCTAACTGTTCTCCGGCTAGCCTTTCCTGTATTTATTAAGTGTTTTGCCCTCTGGCATATTTTCTTGTGTCTGTTTCCTTTCACGTTCTTTTACTTTCTGATCTATTTATACGTGTCTCTATTTTATTTTATTTCATCCGTAATAATATTTTATTTCATTTCTACTTTATTTTATTTCATCCATAATAGTGTTTATTCCCCCCTTTACTTAATCTTTAATATTCTCTTTTATCTCCTTCTTATTTTGTTTGATTCGCGCATTAATCTTAACTTTTCTTCTGGCTATGGTTATTCTTGTACTCGCGGAGTACTCGCGGATCTTATCACTTCAAATGCCCTTCAGATAAGGCATTCATTTTATGCGCATGAATAAAATTAATGGCTTGTCTGAAAACCCACTGAAACTAGTGCTTCGCTGTTCGCGCTAAAGTTCCCCCCTCGCGTCTTGTGTGAGGCTTTTCCGTACGTAGTTCTGACGAACTGTTTTATATACATTTTAACTTACAAATTATGCTTGTGGCTCCACCTGAAAAATTTACATAGAAAAATTTGTTTCCAGGGACTGACTTCTGCGTCTCCTGGTGCCTTGTGGCGCACTTTACTTTACCTAATTTATCTATTCCTTATAACCTATTCTATAACTATTTACATTTTCATTGGTTTTTCGCCCTTTTCATTCAGGCCTCGTTTTCTTGTTTTAGTCTTTTGTCTGGTGTATAGTTTCGTGTTTCCATTTCGTGAAACATGCTTTCACTTTCTTAAGCACTCATTTTTTTTTTCGTTTTCATTTCGTGTACTAGTGCTTTGTATTTTCTGGTAACGTATTTCGCGCACTTTTCACTTTTCACTGTTCACACGAGTTGTTGTGACTGTTTAGGGATGTCATTCACCTTTTTGAGTCTACCTGGGAATAATCACGTGTCTGTCTGACCTTACATTTTTGTGCAAGTCCCTATACCTGAATGTAAGTAAACATAATTTTCCACAGATTTACGTTTTTATTTTATTCCTAGTTTTGCTCATGAGTGCGGTCTTAATGTTATTTACAATGAACTTAATCTATGACCTTATCCTAACATTCAATACATAATAATATTCTTTACACTCATTTGTATCATAGTTCAGTGTTGACTATGATGAGACTTTTAACATTTTCTATATCCAGATGATCGTCCTTCTGTTCTGTTTTGGTTAAGCCTTAACTCTATATTTCCCCTTTCTCTGTGACTCTACACCTTTTGCATAGATTACTAAGTTTTCTTGCATATTGTTTAAGTTTAATATGAATTTACATTCTTTGCCTTAGGTTTACCAAATTTACATGTTTCACACTTTTACAGTTCTTAGTCTTCTACTCTTATTTTCGTTATGTGTCATGCCTTTACCCTGTTCTGGTCGTTGTGTTATTGACCTTACGTTTTTCCTACACGCTAATTCAACTGCTGTGTTTATGTTTCTGTTTTAATTTCTTACTGAGACATTTTAACGTTACATTGTGGTTCATTTTCCGTCATTTTGTAGGTACTTTGTACGGTTTTATTAAGGCCAAATTGTACCTGCCAATTATTTTTAAAGTACGTGGGTTTTGTAATTCGAAAGCTCGGTCACTCAATTGTTTCCGAATTACAGCCGGACCGTGCCACATCAAATGTAATTTATTGTTCTATTTTTTCAACATGGATGACTTGTGGTGTGCTTTGTATAAAACCTTATCTCCTTCTTTTGGGTTCCATGTCTTGTTGTGTCGTTTCATGTGTTTGTTTCTTAATTCTGTTTTCCTAGTTATGTTTTCATATGCCAGTTTCAACTTTTCCACCTGAGTGGCTTCTTTTGTCGGGATAGCTGATGGCATTCCTTCCATGAGGTAGTGTTCTTGTCCGGTATTCTAAAGGTGTTTAAGTGTCGGGTGTCTATCGTAATGCGAACCTTTCCTGAGCTCTTTGCAACAACACATAAGGGGTTTATATATGGCGAATTCGATGGTTGTATTATTTTCTGCTCAATCATTTGTGTTATCGTGTCATGTACTGCGTTTTGAAGTGTTATCGGTATATTTCTACATTTATATTTCCATGGTGGAGCTGGTTTCACCTCAAAGGAATATTCGTAATTTTTAAAGCAACCTGTTTTGTCTGAAAATGCTTCTCTGTTGTTCCATAGAATTGTAGTTAGTGTTTGTTTTTGTCGTTTGCTGAGGGCTGAGATGTCATTCACCTTTCGTGCAATGCACTCTCTAATTTGTCGGGTGTCCGTCTCTCCGTACAGGTATTGTTTTTCATCTTCACTTGGTAAGTCATCCAGTCCGCTTATCTTTGCGCCTCCCACGGGCTTTATATAATTATTCTTTATTTCATCTTCTCTATATTCTTCGTCGTCGTGTTCATTAATATCTTCTAATTCCTCTTCCTCATAAAATCTAGCATCTATCTCTACCTGCGTTTTACATATTTCGCCCCCAAGGCTGATGACTTGTACAAAAAACCTGTTCTGATGGATGTCTCTTTCACCCTCCGTTAAGTGTGGTGTTATACCTGGTATCTTGAGAAAATGTGTAGTTACTGTTTCATTGTTTGTTGTCACTAATGTGAGCTCCCTTGTTCTATAATTTACATTAGCCCTGAATTCAGATAGCAGATCGCTCCCAATTATTAATTGTGTCACTAAATGTGGAACCACTAGAAAAATATACTCAAAGTCTATCTCTTGGATGTTAAAGGGTATCATTACCTGTTGTTGGATTCGGGTTTTCTTTCTCCCTATTGCTAAGATAGCGTAAACATTCTTAACAGGCAGTGTTTGCAGTTTTATTCCACGCGATATGATCGTTTTGTAGAACTCCATGCTGCATAAAGAAGCCATTGCTCCGGAGTCCACGATAGCCTGGTATGCTTCGCCTGCTATTTGTATTGACACTTGTGGTGAGTCTATGATATCGCCTTGTCTTTCTTCATTAATGGAGGTGTTATTCCCTGTGTTGCAAAGAGCTGGGGGTTCTAGAGACGGGAATTGATCCTGACCCCGTTTTAGTTTTCCGTCGTCGCGTTGGTACCGAATGCGCCACCGCACCTCTCATCCTGCTGTGTCGGTCCCTGGTTGTCGCGGTTGAACCATGTTTGCTTTTTTATGGTCCCTGTGTGTTTTGTTTGTGTGTTGTCATTTCGTTGGTGGTTTGACCGTGGGTTGTATTCTATATGTTCCCGTCGGTTTTCCTGAGGCCATGATGGTGCGTCTACGTTTTGTCCTGGGCGGCTGCGTTCATTGAAGGTTTTGTTCGGGCTGTGGCGTCCATCTTGTCTTGTTTCGTATTCACGGGGTTCCGGTGTGTTTGTGCCCCATGAGTTATGTCTCCGGCTCCCGTTCACTCTTACATAGTTTATGTACCTTCTCCCGTTGTCTCGTGGTGGGTTCCTGTGGAAATGGTTGTCGCCCCTGTGTCTCGTAAACTGGTTGCCCCTGTCATCGTATCTGTTTTGTTGAGGGTATGGACCTCGTCTTTGCTGATAGTTGGGGTGTGCCCTTAACCCACTGAAATTTTGTGTCGGTGCTCTATTGTCTGAGCTACCGCTCTGGTGTCCTTGTAGTGCCGTCAGCAGTTCTAGTGTGTCGGCAATGGTTGTCGCCCTAGCCACAATTAAATTATTTCGGATATGATCCGGGAAATGCCTCACGATTAATTTTACAAATTCATCTTCCTGCATGGGTGGGTCTAGTAATTGGCTCTGTTGTGCCAGATCTAGGAAGTAATCGATTAGTTGTTGCCCCTGTCCTGGTGAATATTTCCCATTATTTATTCGTATTCTCACCGCGTATTGGGTGGTAGTATTCCAATATTTGGTTAGGAATAAGTGTTTGAAGTCAAGGTATGTGGTGTGGTCGCCGATCGCTAACCGAAACCAAGAGAGTGCCCTGCCTTGTAGCCCTTTCTTTATAATCAATAATTTCAAGTTTTCCGGAATTTGTTTCAACTCGAAATAAGCGTCCAGATCCATAATGTATCGTTTCGCATTGTCTCGCAAGTCATTGAACTGTGGTACGGCTATCTCATTTAATAAATTAAAATGTCGAGGGTATGCATGCACATTCATATAGCTATGTTCCTCATGAGCTAAACTAGAAGTTGGTGACTGCGACGACGCAAGCTGCACGTGAATTGCAGGTTGCGTTTCCGCGGTGATATTTTCGCGAGAGGTGGCATGGTTATTAGCGTTTTGATTTGACACATTTTGCTGCCTTGCTATTGTTGCTCTAACCTGTGCCAACTCACGCGAATTTTTGTCAATTAGTTCTAATGCCGCGTTGTGTTCTGCAGCTGCTTGGTTTGTTGAAGTGGTGATGAGTTCTTTCATTGCTGTTATTTCTGTATTTATATTTTCCTTAATATTTACACATGCTGCTTGCAGATCACAATTCAGCTGTTCCTGGTTAACATGGTCAGCAGACATTTGTGTGACCCTTCCCTTTAAAGATTTTAGTTCTGAGCATGCCTCCAGAACATCTGTTCTAATGCTAATGACCTCCGATCGTAAAGACACTTGCCCTGCATTCATCTCCGACACTTGGGTTGCTTGTCGGTTTACCTGCTCCTCTATTTGTGTTTGGTGTTCTGAGAATTTCGTGTTCATTTGCTCTAGAATTTTTGCCTCGAGCTTCTCCCCTTGGGCAACTAATTGTGTGTGTACCTGGGTCATCAGTCTCTGTTCTAATTGTTTGAGGGTTTCCTCCTGTGCTGTTAGTTTTGCGTTTAGTGTCTCTCCTTGTGTCTGAATTTGTGAGTGTAATGTTTCACCTTGTGCGGTGATTTTCTCACTTTGTGTCTGAATTTGTGAGTGTAATGTTTCACCTTGTGCGGTGATTTTCTCACCTTGTGCAGTGATCTGAGAATGCAGTGTTTCACCTTGTGCGGTGATTTGAGAGTTAAGTGTTGCACCTTGTGCGGTGATTTGAGAGTTAAGTGTTTCACCTTGTGCGGTGATTTGAGAGTTAAGTGTTTCACCTTGTGCGGTGATTTGAGAGTTAAGTGTTTCACCTTGTGCGGTGATTTGAGAGTTAAGTGTTTCACCTTGTGCGGTGATTTGAGAGTTAAGTGTTTCACCTTGTGCGGTGATTTGAGAGGTAAGTTGCTGGAATTGTATAAACATTTGTTGAATAACTGCCTCTATTGTATAGGGCTTTTCGGCACGTTCTTGTTGATTAGTTGTTTCTGTTGTTTGTTCCTCCGTAAGGGCGTTCTCCATGGTGATTTTTGTTGTTTTGCCGTTACGGAGTAACATTCACTTTTCTCTTGGTGTATGAAATGTTGGTTGTACTTACTCGGTGCTGTTGTGCTGTGCTGCTGTTGGTCTGGTGATGGTGGCTGGTTCCTTGGCGGCGTCCTCCGTTGTGTTGGTGTGAGTGTTGGTTTGGTAGGGTGCTAGGCGTGGGTGTAAGACACGTTGGGTGCCATTTTGTAGCGGGGTTTGGAAAATAAAGGTATCGTTTCTGGTTTGTAAGGTCTTGGTGTAGGGTTTCAGGTGATTGCCGGCTGCTCAGGTAGAGGATTATGGGTTACGAGAATCTTACCTCAGGGAGTGTGTGGATGGGAGGTGAATGATACTCACAACTCCTCTCAATGGCCCATTTATTATGAAGATCCACACTGGTTTTCGTACTGCAGGCCCTTCACACAAGACGCGTTCCTATCGGTTTTTCCCCCCGTTACAGTCTCCGTGCTTTTACCCTTGAATTTATTCTATTTCTCATTTACTTACAATATGACTTTTGTCATCCCTAGCTACCCTATCTCTTTTCCCGATACAGAATTCTTACATCCTCTTTCTATCTCCTCCCAACACAAACTATCACGTCTTCCTCCTAGCGTTTCCCCACACGAAGTTTTACATCCTCCTCCTAACGTTTCCCGACACAAAGTTTCTACGTCCTCCTCCTAACGTTTCCCGACACAAAGTGTTCCATCTTTCGCGTGTCTAAAACGCGCTCCTGCTCCTAGACCAAAATCTATTTCACGCCTCTTTTCTAGTTTTGTTCCCTGGTTTTACTATTCACGTGACATTTAATCTTCCTTATTGGTTATCTGGCTCCTTTGCGCTTTCTACCCATTGGTTCAATTTCATTGCCCTTAGGCTCAGCTAGCGTTTCTACTGTTTCTCGTTATTCACGGCTGATTTAATTTTCTGTTCGCTTGAGTGACTAGGACATCCGTTTCTTTGTTTCGCCCGCCGGTGAGCACTCGGCGATTTCAATAGAACCTAACTGTTCTCCGGCTAGCCTTTCCTGTATTTATTAAGTGTTTTGCCCTCTGGCATATTTTCTTGTGTCTGTTTCCTTTCACGTTCTTTTACTTTCTGATCTATTTATACGTGTCTCTATTTTATTTTATTTCATCCGTAATAATATTTTATTTCATTTCTACTTTATTTTATTTCATCCATAATAGTGTTTATTCCCCCCTTTACTTAATCTTTAATATTCTCTTTTATCTCCTTCTTATTTTGTTTGATTCGCGCATTAATCTTAACTTTTCTTCTGGCTATGGTTATTCTTGTACTCGCGGAGTACTCGCGGATCTTATCACTTCAAGGTACAGAAAGTAAAAATCTTTCTTATAAGCACCCGATTGCGTTTTTTTACTTTCTCTACTACGTATAGTAAGTAGGGGAAGTATTGTATTCCACCCAAAAATTCAATACCGAGATTTCACCGGAAATATATGTTTTGAGACCCCCTGAATCAAAAAAAAGCATTTTTAGAAACATGTCTGTGTGTGTGTCTGTCTGTGAACAGCATAACTCAGAAACGAACAGTCGGATAAACACCAAACTTGGTATTTAGGTTCAGTATCTTCCAGAGATGCGACAGATTTTCCTTTACATGGAACATTTTTCTAAAATTTTACTTTTCTCAAAAATGGTTCTAAAAATTTTGATTAAAATATCATATGTCTAAGATATTTTCATGACAAATGAAATGCATATCTTGAATTTTCTGGTAATGTCTCCAAAAGTATTCTTCATTGTGAACGACTTTTGCATAACTGGTAAACCATAAGAGATGGGCAAAATTTTACTACACAAAAAATATAGATCGCTAAATACACAATTTGTCATATACATTTTTTTGTTCGGTTAACCGTTTTCGAGATATTGCTTGTTATTCCCTTAAATTTTCGAATACTTATACATTTTCTCAAATGAGAATTCATTATTAATTTTTTTTTGTCCTGGTAATGCAAAGAGAATGGAATACTCCACAAAGCAACCAGCTCTTAACATATTTGACTGTCGCTTAAAGCCTACCAATTCTCCTTGCATCTACAAGAAAATTAGCAATAAGATTAACATCGCAATATCTCGATTAACATGAAGTAGATGGAGAATAAGCGTTTGTAACAATAGTTTGTACAAGAGTAGAGAAAGTCATGTGAGTGTAACACATCAGATTTTTTTATCTAGTATCTTCGAAATGCAACGTCTTACAGTCCTTCACATAAACTTCTCCTGCCTTTTATTACTCTCTCATCGTTGCGTGGGTATAAATTGATGAAAATATTCAAGATGCAAATGAATTGGTTTGTCTTTATTTATAGATTCTTTAACGAGGTTTTCTTTAAAACCACTTCCCTGCGTGCGGTAAACATCTTACCATGATAAAACGCTTGCAATTTCGAAAGCGAGTTTTATGCAACAGAAATACGACTTTACCCTGGTAAATTGTTAATTTTACTATGGTATTCACTTAATCAGAGATGCAGCATTTGCATAAGAGTATTTTGTATCTTCATAAATAAACATACGATGTGTTGCATTCACATAACTTTTTCTACTTACTTTTCTACAAACTAATCATACAAAATGCTTATCTTCTTTCTCCTCCTTGGTAACAGATTTAAGTACTCGTTACATATTTGCAAATTTTGTTGTGGTTGTAAGAATAAGAAGGCTGAGGCGATAATCAAATCTTTTCAAAGTCGGTCGATGAGATATGGCTTCGAAGTTCTGTTCACTTTGCATAAACAAGAAGGGGAAAAATATCGATTTTCAGTCAAGAAAAGTGTAAAGTATCTGAAAATTCAAGCCAATAACAAAGACTATTTGGGAAATGTTAGCGCCACAAAAAATTCTATTTGAAATAAATTGTGTGCTTCGACGAGATCTCTTACGTTTTACAAATTATACTTCAGAGGCTCTACCCAGGAAATTCGAGATATACATTTTGTTTGGTATGAAAACAGCTTAAACATATGGTATTTTAATTAAAATCTTTAGAGCCATTTTTGAGAAAATAAAAACTAACTAAAACTTTTTCATGTAAAGGTTAGTTTGCGGTGGGAATTTACTTCAAAATATTCCGATCGCATTCTTGGAAGGCTCTGAAGTTATATACCAAGTTTAGTACTTAACTTACTTTTCGTTTTTGTGTTACACTGTTCACACACACGTGCACACATAAGGACACACAGACACCGACTTTATACGAAAGTCATTCCGAATGAAAAGGACTTCACACGTTATTCCCAGAAAATTCAAGATTCACATTTTATTTGTCATTCAAATGGCTTAAACATGTGAGATTTTAACATTTTTCTAAAATTTTGATTTTTTCAAAAATAGTTCAAATGATTTTGATTAAAATATCATACAAATACAAAATTTTACTACACAAAAATGTAGACCTCGTTAAAGCACACAATTTATGCCATATACCTTTTTTGTAGATTGAACTATTTCCGAGATATTACTTGTTATTTGTTTGATTGTTCCAATACTTTTTCTCAAATAAGAATTTGTTATTCGTTTTTACTTTCTCTACTACGTATAGTAAGTAGGGGAAGTATTGTATTTCACTAAAAAATTCGATACCGAGATTTCACCGGAAATACATGTTTTGAGATCCCTGAATCCAAAAAAAAAACATTTTTGGAAACATGTCCGTGTGTGTGTCTGTCTGTCTGTGTATCCGTCTGTCTGTGTGTCTGTCTGTGAACAGCATAACTCAGAAACGAACAGTCAGATAAACTCCAAACTTGGTATTTAGGTTCAGTATCTTCCGTAGATGCGACACCAGGATTTTCAAGAAAATCCCCCCACCCCAGGATACCCTTTACATGGAAGATTTTTCGAAAATTTTAATTTTCTCAAAAATGGCTCAAACGATTTTGATTAAAATATTATATGTTTAAGATATTTTCATGACAAATAAAACGTATATCTTGAATTTTCTGGGAATGTCTCCAAAAGTGTTCTCCATTGTGAACGACTTTTGCATAACCGGTAAACCATAAGAGATAGAGAAAATTTTACTACACAAAAATGTACATCGCATTAAAATACACAATTTATGTCATATACATTTTTGTTGTTGAGTGAACCATTTTCGAGATATTGCTTGTTATTCTCTTAAATTTTTCAATACTTATTTTCTTAAAAAGGAATTCGTTATTCATTTTTTTGTCTTTGATATGCAAAGAGTATTAATCTGTGTCAAAGGGAATGGTGCTGCACCTAGCAACCAGCTATTAAGAGATATGTATATGCTTAAAGGCTACTCTATTTCTATATTGCCGTAGTAAATATATATTCCCCTTACATCTACAAGAAAATTAGCAATAATTTCTGCTAATATTTATCTCGATTAACATGAAGTAGATGGAGAATAAGCGTTTGTAAAAATAGTTTGTACAAGAGTAGAAAAAGCATTTATGTATTTACGGTGAAACTTTACCCGGTTTTACAGGTACATTGCTTTTAATACAGGAAAAGATTTAGCCCTACTGCAGCTGATGTTACGCTGTGGTACCTGAAGCAAGAGAAACAAACGCAATGGATGTTGCATAGTTGTGAAAGCCATAAACAAACGGGAGCCGGGCGATGCGAGGCTATGAAGAGGTCATCGCAAGTCCGTCTTCCCCGGGAACATTCCTTCCTATGTTAAATATTTGCCTAAGCAATCAAATATTTGGACAAGTCGGGACACGTTCCTGGAACCCGCGACTCAAGTGGCACCGGCATATAGAAGGCGGAATGTTGCCATTCTGAAGAAAAACAATAGCCACCGTCTCTTACGACTTGCGTAACATTTGCACGAACATCATGTTACGTGCTTACACCAGTAATGTTACGCAATACATTTCAGGGCGGGGATTTTTACTGATATCTTTAAAATACACAATTTATTTTAAATAACTTTTTTTCGTGTTATAAGCCATTTCCAAGATATGTGTTAATTTAAAATTTTCTTTAAGTTCAATTTAACTGCATTGGTCTTTCCTTCGGAACTTATTGCCTTATTAGCAATGGTGTTAATTCGTGTAACTCTTGTCGTTGGGTTTCTTGCACTTTTGGGTTTTTACTTTCTCTACTGCGTATAGTAAGTAGGGGAAGTATTGTATTCCACCCAAAAACTCGATACCGAGGTTTCACCGGAAATTATGTTTTGAGGCCTCCTGAATCCAAAAAAAAATCATTTTTGGAAACATGTCCGTGTGTGTGTCTGTATGTCTGTCTGTGTGTGTGTGTGTGTCTGTGAACAGCATAACTCATAAACGAACAGTCGGATAAACACCAAACTTGGTATTTAGGTTCAGTATCTTCCAGAGATGCGACACCAAGGTTTTCAAGAAAATCTCCCCACCCCAGATTACCCTTTACATGGAACATTTTTCGAAAGTTTTAATTTTCTCAAAAATGGCGTTAACGATTTTAATTAAAATATCATATGTTTAAGATATTTTCATGACAAATAAAATGTATATCTTGAATTTTCTGGGAATGTCTCCAAAAGCATTCTTGTGAATGACTTTTGCATAACTGGTAAACCATAAGAGATAGACAAAATTTTATACACAATAAATGTAGATCGCGTTAAAATACACAATTTATGTCATATACATTTTTGTTGTTGAGTGAACCATTTTCGAGATATTGCTTGTTATTCCCTTAAATTTTGCGATACTTATTTTCTCAAATGGGAATTCGTTATTCATTTTTTTTGTCTTGGATATGCAAAGAGTATTAATCTGTGGCAAAGAGAATGGTGCTGCACCTAGCAACCAGCTATTAAGAGATATGTATGTGCTTAAAGGCTACTGTATTTCTATATTGCCCTTGTAGATATATATTCCCCTTACATCTACAAGAAAATTAGCAACAAGATAGAGTCTGCAAATGTTTATCTCGATTAACATGAAGTAGATGGAGAATAAGCGTTTGTAACAATAGTTTGTACAAGAGTAGAGAAAGTCATATGAGTGTAACACGTCATTTTTTTCGATATTCTGTCTTTCTTTTGAAGTCCTGTCAATCTTCAATTGTTTCTCGCGATTGCATGGAAACAGTATGGAACTTTAAGGCCAGCATATAGTGTCCAGTTCTTAAACATTTGACTAGCGCTATTCCCTTTGCATTTATAACGAAATGTGTAATGTAGCAACTTCTGCAAAGGCTTACGTCGATTAAAATGAAGTAGATAGAAAAATGAGCTTGCGTAGGATAGGTTTTTATACCCATGAATGTCATAACAAAAGTAACGTCAGCATTTTTTTTACTTTCTGCACCATATACATATTATAAAGAGAAGGTATTGCATTTCATCCAAAAATTCGATGCTAAGAATTCATTGAAAATAAATGCTCCGAGGCCCCCTGAATAAAACAAAACATTTTTAGAAAAAGGTCCGCGCGCATATGTGTATGCGTGTGTCTGTGAACAGCGTACCTCAAAAACGAAAAGCCGGATAAACACCAAATTTGGTTTTGGGATCAGTATCTTTAAAAATGGGACTCGAAGATTTTCAAGCAAAATCCATCCTCAACTACCCTTTGCATGGAACATTTTTCAAAGTTTTTGGTTTTCTAAAAAATGACTCTTAACGGTTTTCATTAAAATGCCATATATTAAATATGTTTACAAGTAAACAAAAAGGAAGGAAGGAAGTTTGTACAGTCTTGCATAACTGGTAAATGTTAATCCATAGATGAAAAAGCACTCCACAAAAATGTGGATCTCTTTAAGATACACAATTTATTTCTAATAAATTGTTTGTGTCATAAGCCATTTCCGAGATGACCCTTATTAATGGTTATAATTCTTTTAAAATTTCAATTGTTTCTCGCGATTGCATGGAAGCAATATGGAATTTTAAAGCAGCATATAGCGCCCAGTTCTTAAACATTTGACTATCGCTATTCCCTTATTTATAACGAAATGTGTAATGTAGCTATTTCTGCAAAGGTTTACAGTGATTGAAGTGAAGTAGATAGAAAAAATTCTGATGTGTTACACACATGACTTTCTCTACTCTTGTACAAACTATTTTACAACCGCACATTCTCCATATGCTTCATGTTAATCGAGATATCGAGATGTTAATCTTATTGCTAATTTTCTTGTAGATGCAAGGGGAATATGGTAGGTTTTAAGCTATAGTCCAATATTTTAAGAGCTGGTTGCTATGTGGAGTATTCCATCCTCTTTGCATTACCAGGACAAATAAAATGAATGATGAATTTGAGAAAAAGTAAGTATTGGCAAACTTAAGGGAATAACATGCAATATCTCGGAAATGGTAAGTATTGGAAGACTTAGGGGAATAACATGCAATATCTCGGAAATGGTTCACTCAACAAAAAAATGTATATAACATAAATTGTGTATTTTAACGCGATCTACATTTTTTGTGTAGTAAACGTTTGTCTATCTCTTATGGTTTACCATTACGCAAAAGTCGTTCACAATGAAGAACACTTTTGGAGATATTCCCAGAAAATTCGAGATATACATTTCATTTCTCATGAAAATATCTTAAACATACGATATTTTAATCAAAATCGTTAGAGCCATTTTTGAGAAGATTAAAATTTTTGAAAAATGCTCCATGTGAAGGGTAGTGTGGGGTAGGGGGATTTTCTTGAAAATCTTCGTGTCGCATCTCTGGAAGATACTGAACCTAAATACCAAGTTTGGTGTTTATCCGACCGTTCGTTTATGAGTTATGCTGTTCACAGCCACACACTCGGACATGTTTCCAAAAATGCTTTTTTTGATTCAGGGGGTCTCAAAACATGTATTTCCGGTGAAATCTCGGTATCGAATTTTTGAGTGGAACACAATACTTCCTCTACTTACTATACGTAGTAGAGAAAGTAAAAATCTGTTGTGATTCGTTCACACGACTTTCTCTACCCTCTATCATTTATTAGTGGGTATACAAATTAGTCTTACTAAAGCTTATTTTTATATCTACACAAAGAGAACGGCGAGTCAAGTATTTAAGAACTAGACGCTATACGCTGACCTTAAAATTCCGTGCTGTTTCAATGGAATCGCGAGAAATAACCGAATGTTGACAGGTCTTTAAAAGAATGGCTAAGCATTGAACAATTCGAAGCATTAATAACGAATATCTCGGCACTGGCTGATGCCACAAAAGAAGTTATTTGAAATATATTGAATGTTTCAAAGAGATACACATTTCTTGTATAGTACGTTTTCTTCTATCGCTTAAAGTTTACCAGTTATATAAGATTATACAAAATTCCTTCTAAAATGGAGAGGGATTCAGGTGCTATTTCCAGTAAATTAAAGATACACATTTTATTTTTCATGTACATATCTTTAATATTTGCTATTTTAATCAAAATCGTTATAGCTATTTTTAGAGAGTAAAAGATTTCGAAAAATATTCCATATAAAGAGTAGTTTGGGGTACGGGAATTTTCTGAAAATCTTCGTGTTGCATCTTTGGAAGGTACTGAACTTAAATACTAAGTTTGATGTTGATCCGAATATTTGTTTTTGAATTGTGATGTTCATACACACTGGCCTTTTTCTAAAAATGTTTCTTTTTATTCAGGGGCTTCAAAACATTTATTTCCGGTGAAATTTCGGTATCGAAGTTTTGGATGGAATACAATATCTTCTCTACCTACTAGGTATGGTAGGGAAAGTAATAACTTTTCATAAAATAATTTTACACTCGTTAATAAATGGTACGGGGTAGAGAAAGTCATGTGAATGTAACGCATGAGATTTCTTTCTATCTTAATATTTGTTTTCTGTGTTTATGGGAAGAGAACGGAGGCCATCACATAGCGACCGGTTTTTGAAAAGTTTCTATGACTTTAGCCTACTGTATTCTTATATCTACAACAAATGTGTAGGTGAGTAATGAAATTTATCTGAATTAACAAGGAAGTATAGGCTTTTATAAAAATACTTTGTAGTAGAGTGAGCAGAGAAAGTCATATGTGTGCAACACGTCAAGTTTTTAGAACTCGAACACACCCTGTTGTCTATTAATTATGCTATTCTACCCAATCTCTGATAAGTTTGTTATAACGAATGTACAGCCGTTAGTATAATGAACTTGGCAATTACTTGAGGCAAAGATAGTCAGATGGCACCACGAGTGGGCGGTGAAACGGTTGGTTGACGTAGAAAAATCGGGCACAACTGTCGTCAACATATATTTTTTGTGCTATTATTTCTGCGTCGTAAATCGGTGGGCGGGTTTTAATACTCCTATTGGCGTTCCTCATGTCTAGATAACACTGAAGATAAATGAAAACTAAACCTTTCCAACAAAATTCCTACGTAAAAAGGAATCATCTGATATATTGCTTTCATATGACTCATTCTACTCATTCTTCTGCAAATTATTCTTAATCAAATGCTTATCCATGTATCTACTTCTTTTATTAGAGATAAACCTTCATTACACATTTGAATATTTCGAAGGATACAGCAGGTTAAAGTGATAGTAAGATTTTTAAAAAGCAGAACGCTATACAGGGTGGAACATTTAAGTTGAGATTGTACAATATCGCAAAACTAAGCGTTGTAGAAAGAAATATCTTTAATAAAGGTTGCTTGATATTATAGGGGAAAGTAAGTGCTGTTTTTCGTGTGTTGTTTGGAGGACGTTATGTTGGTCATTTTAGGATAAATTTAGCATAACTGATAAACCCTAAGAGATAGACAAAATATTACTACACAAAAAATTTAAATCTCGTCAAAACACATAATTTATGTCACATATACCTTTTTGCCCAGTGAACCACTTCCGGGATATTCCTTGTTATTTGTTTGAATTTTCCAAATTTATTACTTTTTCTCAAATAGGAATTCGTTATTGTTTTATGTCCTGAATATGCAAAGAGAATGAAATGCTCCACATAGCAACCAGCTCTTCAAGGATTTGACTATCGCTTAAAGCCTACCATATTCCCCTTGCATCTACAAGAAAATTAGCAATTAGATAGTTTCTGCAAATCTTTATCTCGATTAACATGAAGTAGATGGAGCATAAGCGATTGTAAAAATAGTTTTTGCAAGAGTAGAGAAAGTCATGTGATTGCAACACATCAGATTTTTACAGAAAGACCCATGTGGGTGTATGTGTCAGTCTGTCTGTGAACAGCATAACTCAGAAACGAAAAGTCGGATAAATATCAAACTTGGTATTTCAGTTTAGTATCTTCCAGGGATGCGACACGCAGATTTTCAAGAAAAATCCCACCCCAGCTACCCTCTACATGGAACATTTTTCGAAAATTTTGATTTTCTAAAAAATGGCTCCAACGATTTTCATTTAAATACCATAAATGAACGACACTTACATGACAAATAAAATGTATATACTGAATTTTCTAGAGGTAGCCTAGGAGGTCCTCTTCATTCGGAAGGAATTTTGTATAATATTGTATAACTTGTAAACGTTAAGCGATAGACGAAAACGTACCATACAAAATTGTGGATCACTTTAATGGACACAGTTTACTTAAAATAAGTTTTTCTTGCGTAAGCCGTTTCTGCGATATCCGTTATTAAGATTGGATTTGTTCAATACTTGTCATTCTTTTAAAGTCCCATCGATTTTCAGTTGTTTCTCGTGACTGCATGGAAACAGTATGGGATTTTAAGGCCAGCATATAGCGTCCAGTTCTTAAACTTTTGACTAACGCTGTTCTCTTTGTATTTATAACGAAATGTGTAATGTAGCTATTTTTACAAAGGTTTATTTGGATTAAATGTAGAAGAAGAAAAATAAGCTTTAGTAAGAATAGTTTGTATACCCACTAATAAGGATAGAGGGTATAGAAAGTCATGTGAATGTATCACATCACATTATTACTCCCCATTGAAGTTTACAAGAAACTGCCATTGTTAAAGTGTGTGGGAAGATCATGAATATAATCTGTAATGAAATTTTGATAGTGATACTGTTAATGGTTTCAGATAAGATGTTCCAGAATTTTGTAATTTTAGCATTGTTTACATATACCCTTCCGAGTGCCTTTAATAGGGAATATATATCGGGGAATTTGGCAGATAAGAAGCATAGCGCGGTAATTATTTACATTAGCACCCAGTGACCGATTTGTTACAAATCTCTTTTAATATGTAGTAAATAATACATCAGTGCCTCTTTGGGGTATTTTTTGAGAGAAAAAGCTTAATTTGATCACCATAAATGTTTAAAAACAGTAATATTACGACGCGCATGCGTCATGGCGATTCCGCCATAAACCAACATAACCTAGCAATAGGTGGCGTTGCAAAAGCAAACAGGGAAGGTAAAAGACGATCGCGCGGTTTGCATTTGAACTTACCTGAGGTTTATTTCTGTGAAATCGTATTTGCCAGGTCCTCTAAGTTGTACCAGGGTTAGTTCTGTTTCTTCCCTGGGCGTCCAGATGTGTCACTTTTTGCGGATTTGTTCCAACCACACTCCACTTGCTTACCTTGGGAAAGTAAGGATTTTCTGCACCGATAAATAATTACTTTTGAAACGAATAAGCTCTTACCCACAATTCTAACAAGTATCCAGTTCTTTCAGAATGTTATGATTTATAAAAGCATGTAAATATCTTGCCTTTGTTAGGTGAAATGTCAAATAAATGTACTTCACACGAATCACTACTCAGTTTCAATTGAAATGATAACACGAATTCAACAAAATGACTGTCGATATTCTTTTGTTTTTCAGCTGCGTTTACATCTTCGGTTTCCTTTATAAACCATTGTATGCGTTCAAATTAACATTTACGCACAGAATAAGCGCATTAGATGACAAGCACTTAGTTTGTTGTTGATTTCCTTAAAAACCTATGCTCCTTACACAAATGTAATTTAAACGACAAAAGTAAATATAAAAGACAAATTGAAAGCGTTGGATCGCAACGTGATCTACAAGTGGTGCCTAAGTAGTTTTAAAAAAACAAAGATTATATGGTGAAAGGGACTGCATCTGTGGTCTGGTGGTTAGCGTGTTAGCTTCCAAGTTCAGAGATCCCGTTCGATTCCAGGCTGGAGTGTGGGAATTTTTCTTTTGCCAAGATAATTCCCCATTCTTCATAGTGTTAGAAATGTAATTATGTATAAATTTGATTTAATGGCGGCACATAAATTGCACAAAACACAATGTAATGAAAGGGGAGGTAGTGAGTTGTATAACATATTGTACTTTTTTTTACTTACTTTCTCTATCGCGTATATATAGTTTGAGAAGATATTGCATTCCACCCAAAAAGTCAATACCAAGATTTCACCGGAATTAAATGTTTTGAGGACCCCTGTAAAAGAAAAAAAGCCTTTTTAGAAAAAGGTCTGGGTATATATGTGTGCGTGTCTGTGAACAGCATAACTCAAAAACGAAAAGTCGAATAAACATCACACTTAGTATTTAGGTTCAGTACTTTCCAAAGATGCGACACGAACTTTTTCAAGAAAATACCGCCACCCCAACTACCCATTACATGGGATATTTTTCAAAAATTTTGAATTTTAGAAAATAGCTCTAATGATTTTGATTAAAATATCATATATTAAAGATATTTGCATGACAAATAAAATTTATATCTAGAATTTTCTGGGAATAATCTGTGAAGTCCTTTTCACCCGGAAAGGGGTGTATAATCTTATATAACTGGTAAACGTTAAACTATAGGCAAAAAAGTACCATACAAAATGTGTAGATCTCTTTAAAACTTACAATTTACTTAAAATACGTTTTTCTGTGGCATAAGCCGTTTCTGAGATATCCGTTATTAAAGGTTCAATACTTATTATCTTTTGTCTCATCGATTTTCAGTTGTTTCTCGCGATGTCATGGAAACAGTATGGAATTTTAAGGCCAGCATAAGCGTCCAGTTCTTAAACATTTGATTGTCACTGTTTTTTTTTGTATCTATAGCGAAATGTGTAATGTAGCTATTTTTGCAAAGGTTTATTTGGATTATAATGTAGGTATACACATAAGCTTTAGTAAGAATAGTTTGTGCACCCACTAATAAAGTTAGAGGGTAGAGAAAGTCATGTGAATGTATCACATCATATTATTACTCCCCATTGAAGTTTACAAGAAGTGTCATTGTTAAAGCGTATAAGAAGATTATGTATATAATCTGCTATAAAATGTTGATAGTTATACTGTCAATGGTTTCAGAGAAAATGTCCCCTGAATTTTGTTAATTTAATATTGTGGTTATATATCCTTTTGGGTCCTTTTAAAAGGGAATATAAATCAGGAAATTCAGGAGATCAGAAGCATAACTTGCTAATTATTTATATTTGCACCCAGTGGCCAATTTGTTTAAAATCTCTTTTAATATGTGGTAAATAATATCCTAATAACGCTTTGGGGGGTACTTTTGAGGGGCAAAAGCTCTATTAAGAATAGCCTGTATACCGACAATAAATATAGGGTAGGGAAAGTCATGTGAATGTATGATATAAGATTTTTAAAAATTTATTTCCGAAACTAAGCTTTTGCTCCAAATATCATTAGTTTATTGCTAGTACATACTATTACGCATGATTTAATAGTACAGGCCACCGGACGCTAAAGAAAATAATTACAGAAAAAAATATAAAGGCTATTATAGACTAACTGATTAAACGAATACAATTGAAACCGCTAATTCCCGGTGTATGGTACAAGTACATGATTTAACTTACCGCTCTATCTTATAATGATAATTAGATACTAATAATTTATTTTGTATTCCGTTTTTATGTCTTAACATGTGTTTAAAGCCATTCATATCTTTCTTTCTTGATTTTAATTGAAAAACAGCAATGATAAGCAACAAATCTGCATTTTATATTGTTCTACCGTTATTATTTTAATAATAATTGTAAGAAGAATACTTGAATAGATAAAAGGGCATCTGCATCAGTCGCTGGGAGAAGGTACAGTGTTACAGCAGCATTTTGTTAAAGAATCGTGGTTCGATATTATTAACAAAATGTGCATCTCTCTCTTACACACGCGCGTGCGCGTTCTCATTGTCATTCCTCATTCGCTCTTCTCCGCTCTCAGTTTCTCTCCATCTATCCGTTTCCATCCTATTTTCCATTCTCTCACTTTCTCCTTGTGGCATTCTCTGCATTTACCTCCCTCCCTCTCTTTGTGCGATGTACCTATTATGTGATGTTTGTAAAAGCGATAATAAAACTGTTTTTTTAAATTAAAACACAAGTAGATGGTTAAACACTACAGAAACTTATGTCTTTTCCTTGTGCTTGCACTGCAATCGGAGCTATACCGTTTGTCGTGGTAAGCGGTTTACGCACACCAATAATAGTAACGGAAAAATGTTATAACTTCTTAGATGTTGAATTATTTTGACTATAAGAAAACTTGTCAGAAAGATTATGCTTATTCACATAATTTTTATGTACGAATTAAAAAAGAAAAGCCTGGATAGTCGGTAAGAAATTTCTTATTTTTCGATTATATATTAGATTATTTAAGTTGAGACTGTACAATATCTCCAAAACTAAGCGTTGTAGAAAGAAATATCTTGTTTAAAAGCTACTTGATATTATGGGGGAAAGTAAATGCCGTTAGTCGTGTTTTGTTTGGAGGACGTTATGATGGTCATTTTAAGGTCAATTTAATTTTTTTTAATGGTGAGCCTACATTTTGTATGTTTTTTCTCATTATAAAATAAGTTTATGAAAAACCGTTTATTTTTTTATAAGGAATATGGAAACAAAATAAAAAATCTGATGTGTTACACTCACATGACGTTCTCTACTCTTGTACCAATTATTTCTACAAACGCTTATTCTCCATATGCTTCATGTTAATCGAGATATCGATATGTTAATCTTATTGCTAATTTTCTTGTAGATGCAAGGGGAATTGCTAGGCTTTAAGCGATAGCCAAATATTTTAAGTGCTGGTTGCTATGTGGAGTATTCCATTCTCTTTTGCATTATCAGGATAAAAAAATGAATATCGAATTCCCATTTGAGAAAAAATACAAATATTGGAAAATTTAAGGGAATGACAAGCAATATCTCGAAAACGATTCACTCACAAAAAAAATGTATATGACATAAATTGTGTATTTAAACGCAATCTACATTTTTTGTGTAGTAAAATTTTGTCTATCTCTAATGGTTTACCAGTAATGCAAAAGTCGTTCACAATGAAGAATACTTTTGGAGACATTCCCAGAAAATTCGAGATATACATTTCATTTGTCATGATATTTTAATCGAAATCGTTAGAGCCAATTTTGAGAAAATGAAAATTTTCAAAAATGTTCTATGTAAAGGGTAATCTGTGGTGGCGGATTTTCTTGAAAACCTTTGTGTCGCATCTCTGGAAGATACTGAAACTAAATACCAAGTTTGGTGTTTATCCGACTGTTAGTTTCTGAGTTATGCTGCTCACAGACACACACGGACATGTTTCCAAAAATGCTTTCTTACTTTCTCTGCTACGTATAGTAAGTAGGGGAAGTATTGTATTCCACCCAAAAATTCGATACCGAGATTTCACCGGAAATACATGTTTTGAGACCCCCTGAATAAAAAAAGCATTTTTGGAAACATGTCCGTGTGTGTGTGTGTGTGTATGTAAGAGAGAGATAGCTAGTAAACTTTGGATTTAAGTCCAGAACCGTACAAAGATGTAACGCGAAGATTTTCACGGAATTCCCCCTGCAAACAATTACATAAAAATTGTTATTTTTTATTTTATTAAGAACAGGTCTAACGGTTACGGTTAAAAACTCATATGTTTAAAATATTTATATGGGTAAAAATCTGGTGTTACGCATTACGTTTGCTTTTATATCTGTATACAACTTTTGCAGAAATAATTTAATTACACTTCCATATTGGATACTAACCTAATCAACAGATGTTTAAAAGCGGGTCGCTAAATGCCGGCCTCGGAATTCCATACACTTTCCATGACATCGCGAGAAACAACTGAATATGACAGCATATCAAGTTGGCTAAGTAGGAAACCTCCTCCCGACCAATAAATTACTCTCATGCTTACCGGTGTGACGGACAACTAAATAAAACTCTAGGGTAAAAATTTGAATAGCTTCACGGAGATTTAAACTTGCAACCTCAGGGACAGCAAACTAGCTCTCTACAACTCAGCTAAACTCTAACGAGCTTTAGTCATATTCCACTTCAGAACCATAAATAAATAAAGTGTGTTTTAGTTTCAAATATTCACTGTTGAAACTCAACTGAAACGTGTATCTGTTTGAAATCTGGTCTATGAATTACTTTTTCGGAAGACACTTGTGATTATAGTTGTTCCCCGATTATAACTACTACAAGAATACACGCAGTCTTGTGAACAACAATCAACCTATATTCTTACACAAGAAATTCAATCACTACTTCATGGAGCCAATAAACAAGGAAAGCAAGTGTCTTTAGTATGGATTCCATCCCACACTGGAATACAAGACAACGAATTGGCCGATCAGGCAGCAAAAGAAGTCACTAAACATACACTTAGTGACCCAACTATAACTACACCAGCCCATGATGTTACCTCAACCATTAAAAAGAAGCTCTACCAACAGTGGAAGACAGGATGGCTTGACTCCAGGAAGAGCAAACTCCATGATGTGATATCGAGTTTTTCGACACATCTTACCAGACAAGATCAGGTTTTAATATCCCGACTGAGAATGGGCCACAAGATCACACACAGTTATCTTCTTTCAAGGGACCAACCACCCGTCTGCCACCAGTGTAACATACTGTCAACGGCGAAACACATAATCGTGGAATGTCCACAATACGATCAATAGAGACAACACTACCAGACACCCAATGGTTTACAAACAACACTCAACTATTCAATGTACCCTAAGATATTTGAATTTTTTAAAAGCATAACTTTATATAGAATTATATAATGTTAAATCAGTTTGATTAATTATAGTGTCGCAATTTTATACTTGTCCATTGTAATGGTTCAAAGCTGACAGTGTGTTAAATAACCTCTTTGTTTTATTGCTAAATATTTATTTCATAAAAAGTTGTAAAGTCGCGATATGACCGATATGTTGAAGCGATTATAAACTTTAAAAAAATCTGGTGTTACACTCACATGACTTTCTCTACTCTTGTACAAACTATTTTTACAAACGCTTATTCTCCATATGTTCTGTTAATCGAGATGTTAATCTTATTGCTAATTTTCTTGTAGATGCAAGGGGAATTGGTAAGCTTTAAGCGATAGTCAAATATTTTAAGAACTGGTTGCTATGTGGAGTATTCCATTCTCTTTACATTACCAGGACAAAAAAAAATGAATAGCAAATTTCCATTTGAGAAAAAGTATTACAAAATTTAAGGGAATAACAAGCAATATCTCGAAAATAGTTCACTCAACAAAAAAAATGTATATGACATAAATTGTGTATTTTAACGTGATCTACATTTTTTGTGTAGTAAAAGTTTGTCTATCTCTTATGGTTTACCAGTTATGCAAAAGTCGTTCACAATGAAGAATACTTTTGGAGACATTCCGAGAAAATTCTAGATATACATTTTATTTGTCATGAAAGTATCTTAAATATACGATATTTTAATCAAAATCGTTAGAGCCATTTTTGTAAAAATTAAAATTTTCGAAAAATGTTCGATGTAAAGGGTAATTTGGGGTGGGTGAGTTATGCTGTTCACAGACACACACACAGACTGTTTCCAAAAAAAGTTTTTGGATTCAGGGGATCTCAAAACATATATTTCTCTATACGTAGTAGAGAAAGTAAAAAAAGCCTGGCTGTCCCGAGTGCTCACGGAATTACCCGATTCGACCGAGTGTACATAACCTCCTTTGTCGTGTGTACTGTCGGTGATCGCTTCGAAGATGTTATTAGCTCGGCTGTTCCAGCTGCTGTTTATATTTCCATTAATTGTGAATGAGAACATATGACGTTAAGTTTATGCTTAAGGTTCGTGGTTGTTTTAATGCTTAGAACCGGGTGGGTAAGCTTTCATCTCCCTGGAGGGAATTAAACCCAGAACCTTGGCTTCAGAAGGCAGCAGCTGGCGGTCTAAATGTTTCTCGCCTTCTTTTCTAAGTGAAGAGTTTACCTTAGTATGACAGTGTGAAGTAAGAACTAGTAAATTGTTGTACTAATGTTGAAGCGCGTTCTCTGGATCGACGCGTTGAGAGGAGACAGCTGTGATCAGGTAATGGGCGAGAAAAATGTTATGAAGGTAATAAATTCTCCGGGGAAATAGCAGCTTTTGAAATATTGCTTCGTGTGGAATATTGGAACAAGGACGTCCCAGTGCTCGGCTTGAGAAGTTTTCATTGGCTCGCTTCAGGCAACGGCCACCTTGTTCTCGCGAAACGAGGCGGTGTCCACTTGAAAACCTCTATTGTCTATAGGCAGGTATTTAACAGCAGCAATTGAATCTCTACAACCACCAAATTATTTGCCTATTAGTTGCGATTAATTCGGCACTTCAAAGGCGGCATTGTTCGAGCGGTCTCGTGCCTTTGATGTTACTGAACGTACACGTGCTTCAGACGAGGTACAGCTGTACAAAAACAAATGTGCTGAAGCACGTGGTATCTCGTAAACTGTGCTGCAATGCAACCGGGGAACAAAAATCTTAACTCGCATTAGGAAAAATCCTAACTAAGAAAGATTGAATTTAATTTAATTGTACCTCTTATTTTATATACATTTGTTATTATTAATATTATTATTATTACTATTTTTTTACTTTCTCTACTACCCAAAAATTTGTGTAGAGATCTCGCCGAAAACATATGTTTTGAGGCCTACTGTGAGGCAGTATTTTTAACACTTAAATGATTTTAGTCAAATTATATAATAAGTACATTCAATAACAGCCCGCCTTGAAGCAATATGTGTATGTAATAATTTGTAAAATGTATGTAACAGTCATTGCATATGCCTATATTACTGTAGACATGTTCAATAATGTTATGTGAATATATTACTTAATTTAATAATGTAGGAGCTGTGAGAATAATAGGTTTAAGTTGCTAACAATGCGGTAACCTTGAGGCAATAATGAGTAAGGAAGTTTAAATGCTACTAGTCATTATTAGAGCAGCAATAATGTAGATTTTGAGACAGTTTGTAAAAATAGCCAATCAACAACCAGAAAAAACTTTAGTTAAATGAAGGTATTCTATTGGAGTAGGATTAGCCAATCAGAAACTGAAATATAGCGAAATATTCAAATACAGAGTTGAGTTGCTACTAGACAGTGCTCATAACTAGACGCGAGATGTGTCCTCGAGAAATTAATTACGTATTCGTGTGAGATAAAAATAGTATACGTGTTAAAAAGTGCAAGTATTAAATAAAAGAATCTCACAGCTCTCGACAACAGTGAGGTGCTATTTAATTTGTGTCAAGGAGTAATAAAAAGGAGTGAATTAAAACTTAAAATCTGCGTTAGCCTACATTTTGGTCGCATCACGCCCTGCCAAGATATCCATGTCTTTAAAAGAATACTGACCCAGCCGAGTCAAACATAAACATTAAATATTTAAAGAAACAGTTTAATTACAAAGTCAATATTTTTTTTTAAACTTGGGGCAAAGACCACCTGGAAGTAGATTTGGAGCGAAGGCTACCGAAAACTGTTTACTATACGTGCGGTTGCAACTACTACAAGTTCGATTCCCCAACAATTGAAATATAATACAACTCCTGCTTTAAATTGACTTCCATACGTGGGGCAAAAATAAACCTTCTTCAACTGAAACCAAAAATAAAATAAAAAAAAATCAGAAAAATATCCTTGTGCGTGACTGTGAACACAAGTATAACTCAAAAATGAAATTTCAGACAAGTACCAAAACTGGTACTTAAGTTCAATACCCCCAAGGATACGACAAAAAGATTTTCAAGAAAATCCCACCACCCCAAGCCACCCTTTAAATGGAAAATTTTTCGTAATTTTTAATTCTCTGAAAAAGGGCTTTAACGATTTTGATTAAAAGACCATATATTAAAGATATTTACATGAAAAATAAAATGTATATCTTGAATACTTTGGGAATAGCTTGTAAAGTCCTCTTCATTCGGACGGAAATTTATATAATATTACGTTTCTTTAAAACACACATTTATTTCATGTAGTATGTTTTTTTTTGGCAGAATCAACCATTTCCGAGATATACGTTACTAATGGTTCGAATTGTTCAATACTTGGCCATTATTTTAGTCCTGTCGATTTTCGGTTGTTTCTCGCGATGGTATGGATAATTTATGGAATTTTAAGACCACTGTATAGCATCCAGTCCTTAACATGTGATTATAATCATTCCCTTTGTATCTATAACGAAATGTGTAATGTAGCTTTGCCCCAGTGTAATCACTGGGAACGCAATCGTGGATAATCAGAATCCTCTGGAAGTTTCCCTTCTAGAATGTTCTGGAACTCTAACCATTTGCTGTATAAGCGAGCGCTCTCGCTAGTGTGTGAGTTAGTCAGTGCCTTTCGGATGCGATAAAAGTGCTGTTCTCCGAGTAAGTTTGTGATGACTGCTGTAGCGTGCAGCGGGTGTTGCTTCCGCGGGAGACTGGAGAGTCTTATATTCGACTCTCCAGCAAGTGAACCGTCCGGAAGAAGACGCCACGCCGTGCCTAGTTATGCCGCCGCTTCGCGAAAAATTGAAGTGACGGGAGAAATTGAACTAGTTCACATGAGTGAAGTGGCAGTGTAAAATAAGTGAGGTCTAAGTGAAGGGCCAATTAATTCAAAACAGTGACAGTGAGAAGTGAGTGAAGTAACAGTTGAAAACTGGACGAAATCACAGTATTAAATAGTGAAACTTATTATAGTTTAATCAAGTGGCTATTTTACCTGGAAAAGTACATAACTTGGATAGCACACCATAACAGGCTTAAACATATCTAAATTCTACATTATAAAAATAATGGAAAAGAAAAGATAAAAAGGAAACGTATAGATATGAAAAAAAATTCAATAATGTGAAATTTTATTGTATAATTTAACGCGCTGGCTAGGTGTGTCTTCGAATTTCTTATTATTATTATTATTATTATTATTATTATTATTATTATTATTATTATTATTATTATTATTATTATTATTATTATTATTATTATTATTAAAGAAGTACATTAATTTTATTTTTCTCTATGCTCTCGTGAGAGGCAGGGCTGTCAATTTTAAAAAGCGTTCATTAAAGGTTTTAAAAACCGCTCGCCTCTCACGATATACACTTTATTTGTCATTAAAATATCTTAAACATATAATATTTTAATCAAAATCGTTAAAACCATTTTTTAGAAAATTAAAATGTTCGAAAAATGTTCCATGTAAACGGTAATCTGGGGTGGGAGTATTTTCTTGAAAACCTTCGTGTGGTATCTCTGGAAGATACTGAACCTAAATACCAAGTTTGGTGTTTATCCGACTGTTCGTTTCTGAGTTATGCTGTTCACAAACACACACACATAGACACATACTCGGACATTTTTCCAAAAATGTTTTTTTGGATTCAGCGGATCTCAAAACATGTATTTCCGGTGAAATATCGGTATCGAATTTTTGGGTGGAATACAATTCTTCCCCTACATACTATGTGTAGTAGAGAAAGTAAAAAAGAGATTCTTAATAATGGTGTGTAGAAGAGTGAGTGCAGAAATTCATGTGACCGCAATGCAGCACACTTTTTTTCTCTCCGCTCCCGTGAGAGAGAGGGCTATCTGTTTCAAAAGAATACTATTTATTAAAGTATTTATGAAATAGATTATATACACTAAAGAATTTATAACGCAAGATGAAAATAGTACGACAAAATAGCTTCTTATAAGACACATCATAGCTGTGGTCTAAAGTGTTAACTGCAATAGGTATACAGTTTAGCCGAAATCAGAGAGATAAAAATCTGATGTATTACATTCACACAACCTTCTCTACCCTCTATTGTTTATTAATAGCTATACAAACTATTCTTGCGAAAGTTTATTTTGCTATCTAATTCATTTTAATCCAGATAAACCCAGAAATAGCAACATCACACATTTCATTATATTTCATTATAAATACAAACACAACAGTGTACGCTGGGATTAAAATTGAAACTGGTTATATATAATTGCAAGAAACAGCAGAAAATCGATGGAAATGACAAAGTATTGGACAAATCGAACCATTAATAACTAATAAAAGTCTGATGTGTTACACTCACATGACTTTCTCTACTCTTGTACAAAAGATTTTTACAAACGCTTATTCTCCATATGCTTCATGTTAATGGAGATATCGAGATGTCAATCTTATTGATAATTTTCTTGTAGATGCAAGGGGAATATGGTAGGTTTTAAGCGATAGTCAAATATTTTAACGCTGGTTGCTATGTGGCGCTTTCCATTCTCTTTGCATGTCCAGGACATAAAAAAAAATCTGATGTGTTACACTCACATGACTTTCTCTACTCTTGTACAAACTATTTTTACAAACGCTTATTCTCCATATGCTTCATGTTAATGGAGATATCGAGATGTCAATCTTATTGATAATTTTCTTGTAGATGCAAGGGAAATATGGTAGGTTTTAAGCGATAGTCAAATATTTTAACGCTGGTTGCTATGTGGCGCATTCCATTCTCTTTGCATGTCCAGGACATAAAAAAAATCTGATGTGTTACACTCACATGACTTTCTCTACTCTTGTACAAACTATTTTTAAAAACGCTTATTCTCCATATGCTTCATGTTAATCGAGATGTTAATCTTATTGCTAATTTTCTTATAGATGCAAGGGGAATAGGGTAGCTTTTAAGCGATAGTCAAATATTTTAACGCTGGTTGCTATGTGGCGCATTCCATTCTCTTTGCATGTCCAGGACATAAAAAAATCTGATGTGTTACACTCACATGACTTTCTCTACTCTTGTACAATCTAATTTTACAAACGCTTATTCTCCATATGCTTCATGTTAATCGAGATATCGAGATGTCAATCTTATTGGTAATTTTCTTTTAGATGCAAGGGAAATATGGTAGCTTTTAAGCGATAGTCAAATATTTTAACGGTGGTTGCTATGTGGCGCATTCCATTCTCTTTGCATGTCCAGAACATAAAAAAAATGAATAACGAATTTGAGAAAAAGTATAAGTATTGTAAAATTTAAGGAAATAACAAGCAATATCTCGAAAACGGTTCACTCAACAAAAGAAATGTATATGACATAAGTTGTGTATTTTAACGCGATCTACATTTTTTGTGTAGTAAAACTTTGTCTATCTCTTATGGTTTACCAGTTATGCAAAAGTCGTTCACAATGAAGAATACTTTTGGAGACATTCCCAGGAAATTCAAGATATACATTTTATTTGTCATAAAAATATCTTAAACATATGATATTTTAATCAAAATCGTTAGAGCCATTTTTGAGAAAATTAAAATTTTCGAAAAATCTTCCATGTAAAGGGTAGTCTGGGGTGGGGGGATTTTCTTGAAAACCTTCGTGTCGCATCTCTGAAAGATACTGAACCTAAATACCAAGTTTGGTGTTTATCCGACTCTTCGTTTTTGAGTTATGCTGTTCACAGACACACAGACACACACAGACACACAGACACACAGACACACAGACAGACACACACACGGACATGTTTCCAAAAATGCTTTTTTTGGATTCAGTGAGTCTCAAAACATGTATTTCCGGTGAAATCTCGGTATCGAAATTTTGGGTGGAATACAATACTTCCCCTACCTACTATACGTAGTAGAGAAAGTAAAAAAAATCTGATGTGTTACACTCACATGACTTTCTCTACTCTATACAATCTATTTTTACAAACGCCTATTTTCCATATGCTTCATGTTAATCGAGATATCGAGATGTCAACCTTATTGGTAATTTTCTTGTAGATGCAAGGGGAATATGGTAACTTTTAAGCGATAGTCAAATATTTTAACGCTGGTTGCTATGGGGCGCATTCCATTCTCTTTGCATGTCCAGGACATAAAAAAATCTGATGTGTTACACTCACATGACTTTCTCTACTCTTGTACAATCTATTTTTACAAACGCCTATTCTCCATATGCTTCATATTAATCGAGATATCGAGATGTCAATCTTATTTGTAATTTTCTTGTAGATGCAAGGGGAATATGGTAGCTTTTAAGCGATAGTCAAATATTTTATCGCTGGTTGCTATGTGGCGCATTCCATTCTCTTTGCATGTCGAGGACATAAAAAAATGAATAACGAATTTGAGAAAAAGTATAAGTATTGGAAAATTTAAGGAAATAACAAGCAATATCTCGAAAACGGTTCACTCAACAAAAAAAATGTATATGATATAAGTTGTGTATTTTAACGCGATCTACATTTTTTGTGTAGTAAACGTTTGTCTATCTCTTATGGTTTACCAGTTATGCAAAAGTCGTTCATAATGAAGAATACTTTTGGAGACATTCCCAGAAATTTCGAGATATACATTTCATTTCTCATGACATTATATTAAACATATGATATTTTCATCAAAATCGTTAGAGCCATTTTTGAGAAAATTAAAATTTTCGAAAAATGTTCCATGTAAAGGGTAGTCTGGGGTGGGGGGATTTTCTTGAAAATCTTCGTGTCGCATCTCTGGAAGATGCTGAACGTAAATACCAAGTTTGGTGTTTATCCGACTGTTAGTTTTTGAGTTATGCTGTTCACAGACACACACACACAGACACACACACACAGACACACACACACACAGACACACACACACACACAGACACAGACACGGACATGTTTCCAAAAATGCTTTTTTTTGGATTCAGGAGGTCTCAAAACATGTATTTCCGGTGAAATCTCGGTATCGAATTTTTGGGTGGAATGCAATACTTCCCCTACTTACTATACGTAGTAGAGAAAGTAAAAATGAATAACGATTTGAGAAAAGTTATAAGTATTGGAGAATTTGAGGAAATAACAAGCAATATCTCGAAAACGGTTCACTCAACAAAAGAAATGTATATGACATAACTTGTGTATTTTAACGCGATCTACATTGTTTGTGTAATAAAATTTTGTCTATCTCGTATGGTTTACCAGTTATGCAAAAGGCGTTCACAATGAAGAATACTTTTGGAGACATTCCCAGAAAATTCGAGATATACATTTCATTTCTCATGACATTATCTTAAACATATGATATTTTCATCAAAATCGTTAGAGCCATTTTTGAGAAAATTAAAATTTTCGAAAAATGTTCCATGTAAAGGGTAGTCTGGGGTGGGGGGATTTTCTTGAAAACCTTTGTGTCGCATCTCTGGAAGATACTGAACCTAAATACCAAGTTTGGTGTTTATCCGACTGTTCGTTTTCGAGTTATGCTGTTCACAGACACACAGACACACACACACACACACACACACACATACACAGGCACGGACATGTTTCCAAAAATGCTTTATTATGGATTCAAGGGGACTCAAAACATATATTTCCGGTGAAATCTCGGTATCGAATTTTTGGGTGGAATACAATACTTCCCCTACTTACTATACGTAGTAGAGAAAGTAAAAAAGAGATTTTTAATAATGATGTATAGAAGAGTGAGTGCAGAAATTCATGTGAACGCAATACAGCACACTTTTTTTCTCTCCGCTCCCGTGAGAGAGAGGGCTGTCTGTTTCAAAAAAATACTATTTATTAAAGTATTTATGAAATAGATTATATACACTAGAGAATTTATAACGCAAGATGAAAATAGTACGACAAAACAGCTTCTTATAAGACACATCATAGCTGTGGTCTAAAGTGTTAACTGCAATAGGTATACACTTTAACCGAAATCAGAGAGATAAAAAACTGATGTATTACATTCACACAACTTTCTCTATCCTCTATTGTTTATTAATAGCTATACAAACTATTCTTACGAAAGTTTATTTTGCTATCTAATTCATTTTAATCCAGATAAACCCAGAAATAGCAACATTACACATTTCTTTATATTTCATTATAAATACAAATACAACAGTGTACGCTGGGATTAAAATTGAAACTGGTTATATATAATTGCAAGAAACAGCAGAAAATCGATGGAAATGACAAAGTATTGGACAAATCGAACCATTAATAACTAAAAAAATCTTATGTGTTACACACACATGACTTTCTCTACTCTTGTACAAACTATTTTTAGAAAAGCTTGTTCTCCATAAGCTTCATGTTAATCGAGGTGTTAATCTTATTGCTAATTTTCTTGTAGGTGCAAGGGGAATTGGTAGGCTATAAGCGATAGTCAAATATTTTAAGAGCTGGTTGCTATGTGGAGTATTCCATTCTCTTTGCATTACCAGGACAAAATAAATGAATAACGAATTTGAGAAAAAGTATAAGTATTGGAAAATTTAAGGGAATAACAAACAATATCTCGAAAACGGTTCACTCAACAAAAGAAATGTATATGACATAAATTGTGTATTTTAACGCGATCTACATTTTTTGTGTAGTAAAAGTTTGTCTATCTCTTATGGTTTACCAGTTATGCAAAAGTCGTTCACAATGAAGAATACTTTTGGAGACATTTCCAGAAAATTCAAGATATACATTTCATTTGTCATGAAAATATCTTAAACATATGATATCTTAATCAAAATCGTTAGAGCCATTTTTGAGAAAATTAAAATTTTCGAAAAATGTTCTATGTAAAGGGTAATCTGGGGTGGGTGTATTTTCTTGAAAACCTTCGTGTAGCATCTCTGGAAGATACTGAACCTAAATACCAAGTTTGGTGTTTATCCAACTGTTCGTTTCTGAGTTATGCTGTTCACAGACAGACACACAGACACACACATGTACATGTTTCCAAAAATGTTTTTTTTGGATTCAGGGTGTCTCAAAACATGTATTTCCGGTGAAATCTCAGTATCGAATTATTGGGTGGAATACAATACTTCTACTTAGTATACGTAGTAGAGAAAGTAATAACAAAGTCCTATCGACACTCAGTTGTTTCTCCGATTGCACGATCAGCGTCCAGTTCTTGAAGATTTGACTGTCGCTATTCCCTTTACATTATAACGAAATGTCTAATGTAGCTGTTTCTGAAAAGGTTTATCTCCATTAAAATGGAGTAGATACAAAAAAAATCTGATGACTTTCTCTACTCTTGTACAATCTAATTTTACAAACGCTTATTCTCCATATGGTTCATGTTAATCGAGATATCGAGATGTCAATCTTATTGGTAATTTTCTTGTAGATGCAAGGGAAATATGGTAGCTTTTAAGCGATAGTCAAATATTTTAATGCTGGTTACTATGTGGCGCATTCCATTCTCTTTGCATGTCAGGACATAAAAATTCTGATGTGTTACACTCACATGACTTTCTCTACTCTTGTACAATCTAATTTTACAAACGCTTATTCTCCATATGGTTCATGTTAATCGAGATATCGAGATGTCAATCTTATTGGTAATTTTCTTGTAGATGCAAGGGAAATATGGTAGCTTTTAAGCGATAGTCAAATATTTTAACGCTGGTTGCTATGTGGCGCATTCCATTCTCTTTGCATGTCCAGGACATAAAAAAAATGAATAACGAATGTGAGAAAAAGTATAAGTATTGTAAAATTTAAGGAAATAACAAGCAATATCTCTAAAACGGTACACTCAACAAAAGAAATGTATATGACATAAGTTGTGTATTTTAACGAGATCTACATTTTTTGTGTAGTAAAATTTTGTCTATCTCTTATGGTTTACCAGTTATGCAAAAGTCGTTCACAATGAAGAACACTTTTGGAGACATTCCCAGAAAATTCGAGATATACATTTCATTTCTCATGACATTATCTTAAAAATATGATATTTTAATCAAAATCGTTAGAGCCATTTTTGAGAAAATTAAAATTTTCGAAAAATGTTCCATGTAAAGGGTAGTCTGGGGTGGGGGGATTTTCTTGAAAACCTTCGTGTCGCATCTCTGGAAGATACTGAACCTAAATACCAAGTTTGGTGTTTATACGACTGTTCGTTTTTGAGTTATGCTGTTCACAGACACACACACACACACAGACACACACACACACACAGACACACACACACACACACAGACACACACACGGACATGTTTCCAAAAATGCTTTTTTTGGATTCAGGAGGTCTCAAAACATGTATTTCCGGTGAAATCTCGGTATCGAATTTTTGGGTGGAATGCAATACTTCCCCTACTTACTATACGTAGTAGAGAAAGTAAAAAATGAATAACGCATTTGAGAAAAAGTATAAGTATTGGAAAATTTAAGGAAATAACAAGCAATATCTCGAAAACGGTTCACTCAACAAAAGAAATGTATATGACATAAGTTGTGTATTTTAACGCGATCTACATTTTTTGTGTAGCAAAACTTTGTCTATCTCTTATGGTTTACCAGTTATGCAAAAGTCGTTCACAATGAAGAATACTTTTGGAGACATTCCCAGAAAATTCGAGATATACATTTCATTTCTCATGACATTATCTTAAACATATGATATTTTAATCAAAATCGTTAGAGCCATTTTTGAGAAAATTAAAATTTTCGAAAAATCTTCCATGTAAAGGGTAGTCTGGGGTGGGGGGATTTTCTTGAAAACCTTCGTGTCGCATCTCTGGAAGATACTGAACCTAAATACCAAGTTTGGTGCTTATCCGACTGTTCGTTTTTGAGTTATGCTGTTCACAGACACACACACAGACACACACACACACACAGACACACACACAGACACACACACACAGACACACACACGGACATGTTTCCAAAAATGCTTTTTTTGGATTCAGGAGGTCTCAAAACATGTATTTCCGGTGAAATCTCGGTATCGAATTTTTGGGTGGAATGCAATACTTCCCCTACTTACTATACGTAGTAGAGAAAGTAAAAATGAATAACGTATTTGAGAAAAAGTATAAGTATTGTAAAATTTAAGGAAATAACAAGCAATATCTCGAAAACGGTTCACTCAACAAAAGAAATGTATATGACATAAGTTGTGTATTTTAACGCGATCTACATTTTTTGTGTAGTAAAATTTTGTCTATCTCTTATGGTTTACCAGTTATGCAAAAGTCGTTCACAATGAAGAATACTTTTGGAGACATTCCCAGAAAATTCTAGATATACATTTCATTTCTCATGACATTATCTTAAACATATGATATTTTCATCAAAATCGTTAGAGCCATTTTTGAGAAAATTAAAATTTTCGAAAAATCTTCCATGTAAAGAGTAGTCTGGGGTGGGGGGATTTTCTTGAAAACCTTCGTGTCGCATCTCTGGAAGATACTGAACCTAAATACCAAGTTTGGTGCTTATCCGA
The DNA here is from genome assembly GCA_030765065.1 of Deroplatys truncata. Lineage (NCBI taxonomy): Eukaryota > Metazoa > Arthropoda > Insecta > Mantodea > Mantidae > Deroplatys > Deroplatys truncata. The sequence continues at coordinate 62,296,991 of CM060989.1, read as the reverse complement.
CTGTTCGTTTTTGAGTTATGCTGTTCACAGACACACACACAGACACACACACAGACACACACACACACAGACACACACACACACAGACACACACACACACAGACACACACACGGACATGTTTCCAAAAATGCTTTTTTTGGATTCAGGAGGTCTCAAAACATGTATTTCCGGTGAAATCTCGGTATTGAATTTTTGGGTGGAATGCAATACTTCCCCTACTTACTATACGTAGTAGAGAAAGTAATAAGCCTTTTGTAAGAATGGTTTAATGCCTATTAGTAAATAAAACAGGGCAGAGAAGGTCATGTGAATGTAGCACATACGATTTTTTTTATAAGCAAGTACGTATACAATATTTATGTACCTACATCAATAGAACGCTATGAATCCCGGAGATTTATTTGCAAGTATCACGAATACTGCTGTTGATGTTTGTCACAAAAGCATTTGGAATACGAATTACTGATGAAGGAGTGGGAAGAGAAACTGTCTCACGGAGACAAATGTGTCGTCTCAACAAAGGGGCCCAGCTAATTACTGAGGGCAGGTTCCAAATCCGTACAGGGCGATTCGGATCGGCGATCCTCACGCTAATTGCTCGTTTGTCGTCGTCTATGGTACCGGGATCCGAGATGTATGGTTTCACGTGGTCGTGTCGCAAACTGCATTCCTTGCCACGCATTCATTTACGTCAATCTATTTTTATTTGTCGTTCTTCAACATACATAATTTATCTTCTTATAGTCGTTTCTTAGAAAAAACAAATGTCCCCTAGTTTCATTATTCATCACTTTTCGTCTTATTAATGCTTTCTTCAGTCGTCACAGGTTGTTAGAAATGTTGCATACACACTAAATATTGTACTCCGTGTCTAATGGTTACTCTGCTTGCTTCTGGTTCCCGAGATCGCGGCTTCAATCCCGGCGGAGGTTGATGGATTATTCCGGGCATTAAAATCCTTAGCATGGTTTCTTTCGGAAGGGGAATAAAGGCATTTCGATGCGTGGCCGTATTACGGGGAATTGCTTGCCTTGCACTGCTGTTTATAACCAGTTCTGTTTCTCCACCACTTCCCCCTCTCCGTGTGTCGGCTAATCAGTTTATGCGAAGTCTATGCTGTACAGAGGTTGTGAGACTACGTGTTTCTGTGTTATTTCTGTTATAATGCCAATAAGGTCCGAATGTTTTAACATAAAAACATCTGATGTGTTGCACTCACATGACTTTCTCTACTCTTGTACAAACAACTTTGCAAACGTCAGCTCTCCATCTATTCATGTTAATTGAGATAAACATTTGCAAAAAAAAGTATCTTATTGCTGATTTTCTTGTAGGTTCAAGGGGAATATGGTAGGCTTTAAGCGATAGTCAAATATTTTAAGAGCTGTTTGCTATGTGGAGTATTCCATTCTCTTTGTATATCCAGGACATAAAGAACAAATAACGAATTCCCATTTGAGAAAAAGTATAAGTATTGGAAAATTCAAGCAAATAACAAGGAATTTTCGGAAATGGTTCACTCCACAAGAAGAAATGTATGTGGCATAAATTGTGTGTTTTAAAGCGACCTAATTTTTTGTGTAGTAAAATTTTGTCTATCTCTTACGGTTTACCAGTTATGCAAAAGCCATTCTAGAAAATTCAAGATATACATTTCATTTGCCATGAAAATATATTAAACACATGATATTGTAATCAAAATGGTTAGAGCCTTTTTTTAGAAAATCAAAATTTTCGAAAAACGTTCCATGCAAAGGGTGGTCTGGGGTTGAAGATTTTCTTCCTTGGAAGATAGTAAACTCAAGTACCAAGTTTGGTATTTATTCGACTTTTGTGTGTTTGAGTTATGCTGTTCACAGACTGGCAGACACATAAGGATATGTTTGGAAAAAATGCTTTATTTGAATTCAGAAGCACCTCAAAACATGTATTTCCGGTGAAATCTCTATGTATAATTTTTCGGTAGAATGCAATACTTCCCCTACTTACTATAGTAGTAGAGAAAGTAAAAATTGCCAAATTATGGACATTTTTGCCAGTATAAGAAAATATGAAGCAAAAACTCCCTGAATATTCTGAAATATTGATGATAAAGCCAAATTATCTTATATTTTTAAGGTTTCACTTCATTAATTTAAACAAATAGGCTTTGTACATTTTTGTCCATATTTAATAATAAAATATCAAATGAAATACACCAAATTACATGACGTTTATAAAGTTTAATCGTAGTGAAACTTTTGCAAAAAGAAGTTAATAATTGGTTTGTTCTTGCTTAATAGTAATCAAATAATTCACTAAAAGCACTGGTTTGCGAAAACAAAAGCCTTTCAAGAATAGAATGCGTTTAATTTACCTTGGCTGTCATATAGAAGAATTGTTACACTTCTCCCAAGTGTATCTGACTAGTTGGAAAGAGTGACTTGGGTTTTCTAAATGTGTTTCAAAGAAAAATGGCAGAATAGAATACTGGAAACCGCGGTTCATTGCTAACGGTCATTGTTGTAAAAACGAAAAATTCTAAATCCTACACAATATGAAGAAATGAATAAAACATGAAAATTTTACTAAAATATGATTAAATCTGAGATTTTTTGTCAATCATTGAATTTTGCACACTGCAAAACTAAAAATACTAGTTCCTATAATGATAGCAAACATGATTTAGAATACAAAATTTCATATTTTGCTTATCTCTAGCCATCACATAGCGATGAATTTGACTATCGCTTGAGCCTACTTTTTACTTTCTCTACTACGTATAGTAAGTAGGGGAAGTATTGTATTCCACCCAAAAATTCGATACCGAGATTTCACCGGAAATACATGTTTTGACACCCCCTGAATCCAAAAAAGCATTTTTGGAAACATGTCTGTGTGTGTGTCTGGGAACAGCATAACTCAGAAACGAACAGTCGGATAAACACCAAACTTGGTATTTGGGTTCAGTATCTTCCAGGGATGCGACACGAAGTTTTTCAAGAAAATCCCCCCACCCCAGAGTACCCTTTACATGGAAGATTTTTCGAAAATTTTAATTTTCTCAAAAATGGCTCTAACGATTTTGATTAAAATATCATATGTTTAAGATATTTTTATGACAAATAAAATGTATATCTTGAATTTCCTGGGAATGTCTCCAGAAGTATTCTTTATTGTGAACGACTTTTGCATAACTGGTAAACCATAAGAGATAGACAAACTTTTACTACACAAAAATATAGATCGCGTTAAAATACACAATTTATGTCATATACATTTTTTTAGTTGAGTGAACCATTTTCGAGATATTGCTTGTTATTTCCTTAAATTTTCCAATACTTATACTTTTTCTCAAATTCGTTATTCAATTTTTTATGTCCTGGATATGCAAACAGAATAGAATGCGCCACATAGCAACCAGCGCTTAAAATATTTGACTATCGCTTATAACCTACCATGTTCCCCTTGCATCTACAAGAAAATTATCAATAAGATTGACATCTCGATATCTCGAGTAACATGAAGCATATGGAGAATAAACGCTTGTAAAAATAGTTTGTACAAGAGTAGAGAAAGTCATGTGAGTGTAAGACATCAGATTTTTTTCTACGTAGAGTAACTAGGGGAAGTATTGTATTCCACTCAAAAATTCAGTAGTGAGATTTCACCGGAAATATGTATTTTGAATAAAAAAAAGGCATGTTTAATAAAATGCCCCTGTTATTGTGTGTGAGAACAGCATAACTCAAAAACAAAAAGTTGGATAAACATCAAACTTGGTATTTAAGTTCAGTACCTTCCAAAGTTGAGACACGAAGATTTACAAGAAAATCTCCCACCCTTTACCTGTAACATTTTTCAAAAACTTTTTATTTTCTAAAAAATGCCTGTAACGATCTTTATTAAAATACCATATATTAACGATATTTACATGACAAATAAAATTTATATCTTGAATTTTCTGGGAATAGGCTTTGAAGTCCTCTTCATTCAGAAGGAATTTTGTATAATCTTGTATAACTGGTAAACGTTAAGCGATAGACGAAAACTTACTACACAAGAAATGTAGATCTCTTTAAAACACACAATTTATTTCAAATACGTTTTTTGGTGGCGTAGGCCATTTGTGAGATATCCGTCATTAATGGTTCGAATTGTTCATTTCTTGGTCATTCTCTTTAAGTCCTTCCAAAATTCACTTGTTAAACTGTAGTAAGAATGGTTTATATACTCACTAACAAACGATAGAGAGTAGAGAAAGTCATGTGAATATATTACATAAGAATTTTTTAAAATGTTTCATTTATATGTCGCATTTAACACCCAAGGTCTTATCAGCGGTTTTGCGTTTGGAACCATTGCCCTTCAGCAATGATGTCCACTCGCTTACTGTGGTTTAATCTTTGGGGTGGTATTACTTTTGGTTATTACATTAAACTCACACACACACACACACACACACACACACACACACACACACACACACACATTGACACTGCCATTCATACTTCCACACTCTGGGGAAGATGAGGAAAAATCCTGAATAATCCGGGACCTCTGGATTTGGAGGTTAGCATACCAACCAAGAGATCATTGAAACAGTCTAAGCCTACTTTATTCCCCTTGTACTTGCAACCGAATGGGTAATAAAACCATCTCTACAGGGTTTATCTCGATTAACATAAAGAATAAGATGTGAATTCCATGCCATGTGAAAGTAACACATTAGATTTTTATGGAGTCGATTGCAATACATGTGTTACAGTGAAATTGCCTTATTCAGCTTACAGAATTTATTGTGATTATCAAAAATTTTTACACAATCCTTATAAAATTCTAATAGGAAAGTAAACATTAAAGACAGAGAATTCACTTTAGGATTAGATATCAGAGTCTGGAAATTTTAACTACTTTTCGGCTGATAGAAAGACAAAATTGTGCAATAGCTCAACTCCGGAGAGGTGGTCAAACAATGGACGGTTGGTATCACCCCAATTTATGTTAATTCTGAGCACAATTTAATTAAAAGCTCAAGGCATTGACATTTTTGATAAATAAAAATAGTTTGATACAGGTATATTTTATTAATCGCCAGAGCTAGGATTTTGATGACCTAAAATGTTTTAAAAACGAAATATAAAACGACTCTAGGGTTGTTAAAAGCACACAATAATTATAAAAATTGTCTAAGGCTGATATTTATTTCAATTATTAAAACTAGTACACATAAAGTTATGTCATATGTATATTCTTGTTTGAAGAATATGAAAAGAAAATCAATAAGGTTGATTTTGGAACAGGTTTTACAAAACTGTAGCATTGACTCTTTTGAGTTATACAAAATTCATACCTACTAAAGAGGTCTTCACAGCCTATGACACGATAAAAGAATAAGGACAACAGCAATATGACTGTACACACATTAATGCGATATTTGGAAAACTGACCTGTCTCATCTCCACATTGGGACATGAATTCATAACTGCAGTTATACCTGCTCCACTATCAATAACCAACCCTCCACCCACAAGGAACCTTTCCAGACTAACCATTAAATAGGAATGCTGGTTTTTCCAGAATGCGAGTAAAGAAGCTTGTTGGACCTTGCTGGCTGGGAGGGGGAAGCAATTGGTACATGCTTACAAAAGGTTATGCAGCTCAGGTCGGAGTATAAGGAAGAAGGTCAAGGATGGGAGGGGGAGCGTTAGTGGCGGGTATTTGTTTGTTTTGTAAACAATAGCGTGTGCTTGGGAACAAGCTGTTTTCTTTTCTTATGAACAGTTAGTTAATCTGTGTATTCTTTTTATTTCTTGTAAATAAATTAACTTTAAAGTTCAGTGTGATGAATATAGTTTGAAAATTATGAACTACAGTATATTATATAAGCACGTACGGTCTATCTGACCAGTGCGAAGTATGAGTTTGAAGGTGTAAAATGTTTAAGACTAATGAATGCACCTCTCTAATATAAAAAAGTTTATATACGGAATGTAAATGCAAGAAAGTGATTGAACAAAGACGTAAAATGCCAGGAAATGGCAAAATAATGACTAAAATCGAAAAAAGCTGTAAAATAACATAATGGTAAAAAATGACCTAATAAATACACATTAGCAGAATTTGGCATCCATTATGATGATTTACGTACACGTTAGCATTGTCTATGGTGCAAAAATTAAAATATGGCATGTCATTAAAATCCGGTCTCTGTTAATCACACTTTGTATGTGTGTAAATATGTAAATCTTTCAGAAGTTACCTACATACCTACGTACCTCCAACAGAATGATGTATTTGCATCCCAACATGATGGAGTCGGACGTTATCATACCTTTGATTTGGAATTCTACCAACCACAGCTGTACCCACTCAATCTCTGTTTATCTCTTGAAGATGATCGCCGAGTAGATAGCTCCACTGCCTGTAGCAATATTAGTATGGTTCATACAGGATCGTATAAATTTAACTGCAGCCTACAAGGATTATGTTTGTAATGAGGGTGATAGACTGATATTAAGGCTTTTAAGAAGTCGCTTATGTAACCGTTAACTTGTTTGTGAGCGTAAATATAGAATGCCCAGTAAGTCGTGCATTAACTTTCAAGTTTTTTATTCTACAGATAAAGCGGAGATAAAGAAAAATTCTGTGTTACAATCACATGGCTTTCTCTACCCTCTATCATCTATTAATCGATATAAAAATATTCTTACGAAACCTCATTTTTCTATCTACTTCATTTTAATCGAAACAAACCTTTAAAGTAATAGCTACATTACACATTTCGTTATAGGTGCAAAGGGAACAGCGATAGTCAAATGTTTAAGAACTGGACGCTTTATGCCTTAAAATTTCATATTGTTTCCATGCAATCACGAGTAAAACTGAAAATCCACAGGACTTGGAAAGAAGGATGAAAGTATTAAACAATTAATAAAGGATTTTACTAAGGATTAAAGAATTCAAATAATTAATAACAGATATCTTGGAAATGGCTGATGGCACAAGAAAGTTATTTAAAATAAATTGTGTGTTTTAAAGAAATCTGCACTATACAGTGGTTCTCTTGGTGGACTCCACTACGTTGATGTTGATGCATGCTGTGTTACATACCTGTAGGTCGTCTTGATACCCGTACTCTTGTGATGTATCTTGAGGTTCTCGTAGACTGGAATCTGTATTCTTGTGTGTGTTATTATTTTATAATTGCCGCAATTACACACAAACACGTATGCCCAAGACGGGACTTGAACCCGCGACCCTTAGCTTAGCGTAACGTCGAAGCTATACGCTTGTGACGGTATTATTAATGTTATTTGTGTATTTGTGTTTACTCCACGTGGTGAAGCCATTTTGTGACGTGATTCTTTGTTAAGTTTGTACGGTTTGTTAGCTCCACCTGGTGGTAGCAATTTGCGATGGTATTAGTGTTTGAAAGAATGCAACTGTTTATTTGCCGCACGTATTGAATATAATTTGTCGCGGACACTTCGTGTTATCTTTTACTGAGCGCCTGTTATTTTATTTAATTTTGGTTCACTGTCCTCCGGCTAGCTATGATCTTTTTGGTCGAGCACTTCTCTTTATACAGGTTGTGTAAACGGAAAGGAGTCTTATATCCCAAGATAACACTGATGAAAGAATTTGTTTGGAAATAATTTGTTTTACACTTTTTATTGTCTTAACATATTATGCACTTTCACATATTAATCTTGACACTCGCCAAACTGAAACTGTTATAATAACTTCACTTCTGCCCATTATTAATTCGCGTACTTCAACTTTTTGTGTAATTAACTTTATAACACTTGAGATTTTTCATAACTCTGCTACGCGTAACCTGCGAATCGATAAACTATGCGAGGTATTCACCATGACTGCTCTACACTTATAATGGACTTGAGCCGACGTGTACTGTACAAATATTTCTGCTGGACTGAAGGAATTTACCTCTAACCTAGCCCTTTTTATACTCCTACACCCCGATATGCCTAAAGATTATAACCGAGCTGCTATTGGCTAATAAAACGCGCCAACATTAGCGTCTATTTTTATATCCAATGAAAATTACTAAAACATATGCTCTAGGAAAAATGTTCCAGCAAATTCTAAAGAAAAACGCGTCAACATTACGTAACTTCCTCGTCTCTAATAATGATAAACAGCTCACCCCCTCGCTACATTATTGCACGCTATTATTGTCAGTTTCAATAAGGCAGTATAAACTTACTTCTCAACAATAATTACAATCAACAAACATCTCAAATCAATGTCACACAAAAATGCATATTCACACTATACTCACTCTTTACATTTAAATAATTTGTGATACAAATTACTGCATCACGCTCCAGCGATCACGGCTGCGAGGCCGGCGACATCTGACTAGGATACGCTTTCTTTTATCTCCCTTGTATCTGCAACGAAATGTGTAAGGAAACTACTTCTGTAACGTTTTATTTCAATTAACATGAAGTAGAAAAAATCTGATGTGTTACACTCACATGACTTTCTCTACTCTTGTACAAACTATTTTTACAAACGCTTATTTTCCATATGCTTCATGTTAATCGAGATGTCAATCTTATTGCTAATTTTCTTGTAGATGCAAGGGGAATTGGTAGCCTTTAAGCGATAGTCAAATATTTTAAGAGGTGGTTGCTATGTGGAGTATTCCATTCTCTTTGCATTGCCAGAACAAAAAAAATTAATAACGAATTTGAGAAAAAGTATAAGTATTGGAAAATTTAAGGGAATAACAAGCAATATCTCGAAAATGGTTCACTCAACAACAAAAATGTATAAGACATAAATTGTGTATTTTAACGCGATCTACATTTCGTGTGTTGTAACATTTTGTCTATCTCTTATGGTTTACCAGTTATGCAAAAGTCGTTCACAATGAAGAATACTTTTGGAGACATTCCCAGAAAATTCGAGATATACACTTCATTTGTCATGAAAATAATCTTAAACATATGATATTTTAATCAAAATCGTTAAAGGCATTTTTGAAAAAATTAAAATTTTCGAAAACTGTTCCATGTAAAGCGTAATCTGAGATGGGGGATTTTCTTGAAAACCTTCGTGTCGCATCTCTGGAAGATACTGAACCTGAATACCAAGTTTGGTGTTAATCCGACTGTTCGTTTCTGAGTTATGCTGTTCACACATACACACACACACACACGCGGACATGTTTCCAAAAATGGCTCTTTTGGATTCAGGGGGTCACAAAACATGTATTTCCGGTGAAATCTCGGTATCGAATTTTTGGGTGGAATACAATACTTCCCCTACTTACTATACGTAGTAGAGAAAGTAAAAAATCTGATGTGATACATTTACATGACTTTCTCTGCCCTCTATCTTTATTAGTGGATGTCAAACCATGCTTAATAAGGTTTATTTCTTTATCGACTACATTTTTATCCAAATAAACCTCTGCCGAAATAACTACATTACACATTTCGTAATAGATACAAAGAGAACGGCGACAGTTAAATGTAAAAGAACTGGACGCTATACGCGGCCTTAAAATTTCATAGTTTCCATGCAATCGCCAGAAACAACTGAAAGAACTTTAAAGGCATGACCAAGTAATGAACAATTCGAACCTTTAATAACGGATATCTCAGAAATGGCATATGCCACAAAAAATTATTTGAAGTAAATTGTGTGTTTTAAGAGATGTACATATTTTGTGTAGTACGTTTTCGTCTATCGCTTAACGTTTAGCAGTTTACGAGATTATACAAAACGTTTTTTAATTGAAGTGGACTTTTCAGGCTATTCCCAGAAAATTCAAGGTATACATTTTATTTGTCATGTAAATATGTATAATATATGATATTTTAATCAAAATCATTAGTGCCATTTTTTAAGAAATCAAAAATTTCAAAAAACTTCCATATAAAGGGTAGTTTAAGGTGGGAGGATTTTCTGAAAATCTTCGTGTCGCATCCATGGAAGATATTGAAGCTAATTACCAAGTTTGGTATTTTTCTGCCCTCTCGTTTTTGAGTTATGGTGTTCAAGATACGGTCTCAAAATATGTATTTCCGGTGAAATCTCGATATCGAATTTTTGGGTGGAATGCAATACTTCCCCTACTTACTATACGTAGTAGACAAAGTAATAAGGTTACTTAAGAATTTTTTGTATAAGTTATATAAAATAAACGAAATTGTGTAGAGAAAATCATGTGAGTGTAACACATGAAATTTTTAGTAAAGGAAATGTCCCTTTCGCAGTCTATGTTAATAACTGGGGATAACGTAAGCACTTATATAATTACCATTGTAATATAATTAAGGTATCTCTCTCTGTTACTAGATGGAGGCTAATCTGCCAAGAACAGAAAAAGATCAATTACTTATTTGTTAGGTCAACGTACGCAAGACGATAAATCGTGTTCCTTTGTGGTGAGACTTATGTTCGCTACAGAGTTAATTAACGGTGCTAGAGATGCGGCCTTTACGCTTTTTGGACGTCACAGTGTCTCCTGAGTTTTTGTTTCACTGATCAAGAAGATCCAGCAGAAGACATCATTGTGATTTAGATATTGTTAACAACAGTCTGAAGTCGTTCCCTTTGCTTCAAATTTTAAAGCTGCTATCTCGAAGTTGCATCCATTACATAACGTATGATTAACTGCTTTGTTAATTGTTCTACGATGTCATCTCCCAGTAGTTCTGCGTTATCTAGTCCGCCGGCTGCTTCAATGGTATAGGGTCTCAGGGTATGCGTGAGTGTAATGTGAAAGGATAACACCAGTTTAGTTAGCTGATAAATTTTAATATTGGCTCAAATATTCTGTTTGAAAAGAGTAGCCGATTGTTGAATCAAAGAATTATGTTATTTCTGTAATAATAATTATTTAACCAGTTACCGTAAGTCGCAGAAATGTTACTCGGAAAGATCCTTCGCATTAGCCGCTAAATCTTTATAACTAAGCGCGTCACTATGCGTTTAAAATAAAACTAATAACCGCACAATTTAATAAATATGCAAAATTAGGTATGTCTGATTTAAAATGCATGCTCTTTTCTTAACTTAAGCTCCGCATATCTATCGCTACCCCTACCAACGCTCCTACGTATGCGGTCCAATTTTAAAACTCTACGTATCTGACACTCTTTGCATGTGTATCTCTCGCACCTCAGAATTTTATTCTCTTTCTAATTTACAGAATTCCTGCCTTTTTAAACGTACTGAACTCAAGTCTAGCTGCATTCCGGGAATCTTTATGCTAATGCGTTCGCTAATGGTCTTTTTCTCCGGACAAGTCTTTCAACTCAGGCTTATTGCATTATGCGTTGACTTAATATATAGAAATTATTTCTCTATCATACTAACATTTCTTTATTTAATTATTTATGTCTTCCTGTCAATAATTACGGTATGAAGTCCATAACAATGAGGTGTTCCTGGGCGTATTGCGTTATCAACGAAGTTCCATGTGGGACAGTCACACTCGGAGGTTAAACACTCATTAGAACAACATTTACTGTTATCAATGCTAAGCTCTTAATAAATGGCTTTATTACACATTTCATTGCAGGTAAAAGGGGGATAAATTAGGCTTAAGCGATAGCCAAATTCATCGCTATATTAGAGATAGGTAAAATGTAAAATTTAATATTGTATACCATGCTTGCTATTGTTATACAAACATTTATCTTTATGTTTTGCAGTGTGTAGAATTCAATGCTCGTGATAAAAAGATTTCATGCTTCATAATATTTTGGTAGGTTCTATATACTTCATATAAACTTCCGAATGAAAACTGTCGATTAATCGATATTCGCCAACATAATTATTCTGTAGCTTCTGCCAGCATTCGAGGTTTCATTCGCTTTACGGATTATACAGGGCTATTAAAAAAAGAAGTAACATATTTTAAATATTTATTTTCAATGAACGAAAATAGATAGCGACACGTACGACACATTGAATAGAGGAAAGTTCAAAGTTTAAGCCCCACCTATTAGTTCCATTCAGTGGCTACAGCGGCGCTGGGTTCTTTTTACGAGAAAATGGCGACGCCACAGGAAAAATCGTTTTGTGTGCTGCATTATGGAAAGAGTGAATCATTTGTTTTATTGCAGCGTGCATTCCGTTGTAAGTTCAACAAAGAACCATCTCGTCATAAAAACTTAACAATTGATACAATAAATTCGTAGAGAATGGTTACGTATGCAAACGGAAAAGCACTGGTCGCATAACAAATAGTGCTCATTTTGAACACATATCTAAAATTTTGAAATTTCCTCCATTCAGTGAAGTCGACATCTACGAGGGGCACTATTTATATTTTGAACCATGGCAACCCTGAATGTTGTAGGTGCCATCTGACGTTTCCAATGGAAAGTTTGACATTTTTTACCATAATCTACTTCAAACATTTTGCCAATAGAGCGTCATTTGTTTTGTTTACACTGATTTGAAAATGGTGTGTCAACAAAAACATGGAATTAACTCGTGAAAATGTTCGTGCAATGATTTATTACGGCTTTCGACGTGAATTATCAAGGCAAGAGTGCATCGATCAACTAACTTCCACCTTTGTCGACAAATTCCATCCTTTGCCACTGTGAAACGCTGGTATAACGAATTTGATCGTGGCCGCCTTTCGCTCAATGATGAAGTTCGTGAACGTCGCCCAAAATCAGTTGTGCCAGAAAACATTGATGCTGTGCAATAACTAATAATGTGCGACATATTGTGAGATTGAGGCAACCCTAGGCATTAGTTCCACCAGCATATATAAAATATTGCATGATTATTTAGCCGTGAAAAATGTTTGCTCTCGTTGGATCCCACATAATTTGACGCAATCTCAAAAAGATGCTCGTGTCGATTGGTGTACAAAAGTGCTCAAGACATACAATGGCGGTGCCTCAAAAGACGTATATAAGAATGTAACAGGTGACGAATCATGGATCTATGCGGATGAGTCGGAACGTAAACAGCAGTCGACTGTATGGGTGTTTCAAGATGAAGCAAATCCAACAAAAGTTGTTCGCACTCGAAGCACTTCGAAGCAAATGGTCGCCTGCTTTTTCAGCAAAACTGGTCATGTGGCAACAGTACCTTTAGAGGAACGTAAAACGGTCAATGCCGAATGGTAGACAACCATTTATTTGCCGGAAGTCTTCGGTGAAGTAAGGAAAACCAACAAGAACCGTAGGATCGTTCTCGTCTAACAACAGAGTATTTGAAGGCTCAAAAAATCGAATTGATGGGTCATCCGCCATACAGTACATATTTGGCACCCAATGACTTCTTTTTGTTCCCGAAGATCAAGAATAAATTGCGTGGACAACGATTTTCGTTGGCAGAAGAAGCCGCTGATGGCTTCAAAAACCATGTTTTGGAGGTGTCTCAGGAAGACTGGAATAAATGCTTTGACAAATGGTGCAAACGGATGTAAAAGTGTATTGATCATAAAGGAGAATATTTTGAAAAACAATAATCAGAAATTACTTTGTTTTAATTATTAAGTTCAAAATATAAATAGTGCCCCTCGTGTTGTCGTTCATCAGAAATAAATATTTATTTTTGAATAACCCTGTACTTGCCTTGCTACAAAGCGATAGCAGCTTTCATTCGGTTGCTTGCCCACCCTACCATCTACAGTGCTGTACCTGAAACAGCGAATAACGCACTGTCTCATAGGTGTGATTGTAATCTTTCTCCAATATACGTACAGATGTGCTGCCACCTGAATAGAGATTTTCAAACCAATTAGCTCGTTCACTCTGAACTAAAGCGCAATAGACAGTTGCACGATTAATATGCTATGGTGGAATATATTCACCGATAATAATCGTAAAGAATAAGTAAATATATTAGCTCCATTTGTGAGGGAGGGGAGCAAATTAAGAATAGAAATTGCTAAACTCATCTAATGTCTGCTATAATGCAAATCACAATACTAATTTTCACAAGTTTTCACTTAATGTATATACTCTATAATCTATTAATCTATATACTCAACGAAAATCAATATGCTGTTATGCTTAACCACACCAGTCCAATTGCCGAACATAACCTAAATCAGCACAATCACGATATATATTATGAATAAACTGTGTAACTAATAATTGTGCAATGCACAACTTTTACTTCATTCATTACTTAACAATTATCCCTTTAGGCCTTATATTTGTGTTGAAAATATTATAACGCACGGAAGAACCAATATAACCGTACAATCGACTCTACGACTACCGTTTAGCATGTTTACACAAACGAATGCCAAATCGAATGAAAACTATCGAATTAAAATCTTCGCTTGTTAACGACACTATCAGTTACTAATCGATGGTGTAAAACATTTGCCCTTCACTATTGCTATTTACGATTTTTCGCTTTTAAAATAATATCCATTAGCAATGAATCGAGCTTTCTAGATATTCTGTTTGGGAAGTTTTCTGTGAAACTCATTTAAGAAATCCAAGCCGCTCTTTCCAACAAGTAGGGTACGGTTCAGAAAATACAGCATTTTAAGATTGCCGTTAGATTATGTGCAAACAACGAGAAGAGAAAGAAAAATTAATTTTAACAGAGACGTGTAGAATTAAAATGTAATTTTAATCAATTATTCACCAATAATGGATCGGCAAGCTTGACACACTGGACGATCACAGTTGTATTGGTGTATCGTTTTTACTGCAACGAGGAGTAGAGCACAACGTTTTCTTTGCTTCTTTGGTAGAAGTTTCTTCAAAATTCTTGAAATATTCAGTGTTAATTCTTTTGGAAGTCGCTCTTCTACAAGCCTTTTCCTTTGAAACAGCTCTCTAGTTTGACTGCCTAATGATTTTATAAATTCAAACTGAGAAACAGAAAGAGCTCTCTAGTTTGACTGCCTAATGATTTGATAAATTCAAAGTGAGAAACAGAAAGAGCTCTCTAGTTTGACTGCCTAATGATTTTATAAATTCAAACTGAGAAACAGAAAGAGCTCTCTAATTTGACTGCCTAATGATTTTATAAATTCAAACTGAGAAACAGAAAGAGCTCTCTAGTTTGACTGCCTAATGATTTTATAAATTCAAACTGAGAAACAGAAACAGCTCTCTAGTTTGACTGCCTAATGATTTTATAAATTCAAACTGAGAAACAGAAAGAGCTCTCTAATTTGACTGCCTAATGATTTTATAAATTCAAAGTGAGAAACAGAAAGAGCTCTCTAGTTTGACTGCCTAATGATTTTATAAATTCAAACTGAGAAACAGAAACAGCTCTCTAGTTTGACTGCCTAATGATTTTATAAATTCAAACTGAGAAACAGAAAGAGCTCTCTAGTTTGACTGCCTAATGATTTTATAAATTCAAACTGAGAAACAGAAAGAGCTCTCTAGTTTGACTGCCTAATGATTTTATAAATTCAAACTGAGAAACAGAAACAGCTCTCTAGTTTGACTGCCTAATGATTTTATAAATTCAAACTGAGAAACAGAAACAGCTCTCTAGTTTGACTGCCTAATGATTTTATAAATTCAAACTGAGAAACAGAAAGAGCTCTCTAGTTTGACTGCCTAATGATTTTATAAATTCAAAGCGAGAAACAGACTTGTAGTTTTTGAATTATGAATGTATTATAGAATGTATAGAATAATAAGAATTTGCCCCAATTATGCTAAAAATGCTTAGAAAATTGCCGGGAACCACTGATACCTTTTCATAAATAACATTCCCAGTGAAAACTTCAAGGACACTACTGGAGTTGTGGGTTCCAAAGGATACCACGCAATTTTTCACTATTGTCGAAAAAACTATCTTGTGTTACATTCACATAACTTTCTCTAACCTTTATCGTTCATTAGTGAGTATAAAAATTATTTTTACGAAAGTTTTTCTTTCTAACTACATTTTAATCGAGATAAACCTTTGCAGAAATAGCTGCATTACGTTATAGATACAAAGGGAATAGTGATAGTCAAATGTTTAAGAACTGGACGCTATATGCTGTCCTTAAAATACCATAGTGTTTCCATGCAATCGCGAGAAACAACTGAAAATCGATGAGACTTCACAAGTATTGAACAATTCGAACCTTTAATAGCGGATACTCAGAAACGGCTAATGCCACAACAAACTTAAGTTTGTGTAAACTGTGTGTTTTAAAGAGATCTATGTTTTTTTGTGTGGTACGTTTTCATCTATCGCTTAAGGTTTGCCAGTTACGTAAGATTATATAAATTTGTTTCTGAATAGAAAGGACTAAACAAGCTATTTCCAGAAAATTCCAGATATACATTTTATTTATTATGTAAATATCTATAATGTATGGTATTTAATCAAACTCTATAGAGTAATTTTTTAGAAATCGAAAAATTGGAAAAATCTTTCAATTAAAGGGTAGTTTGAGGTAGGGTTATTTTCTTGAAAATCTTCGTGTAGTATCCTTGGAAGATACTAAACTCAAATACGAAGTTTGGTATTTATCCGACTTTTCGTTTTTGAGTTATAGTGTTCACAGATAGACAGACAGACATACGGACATGTTCTCAAAAATGTTTTATTTGGATTGAAGGCACTTCAAAACACAATTTCTGGTGAAATCTCGGTATGGAATTTTTGGGTGGAATGCAATACTTTCCCTACTTACTGTACGCAGTAGAGAAAGTAATAAGTTTTAGTAAGCATAGTTTGTATACCCATTGATAAAGATAGAGGGTAGAGAAACTCATGTGAATGTATCACATCAGATTTTCTTCTAGCTATTTTATTTTAATCGAGATAAACCTTCGCAGAATTAGCTGCATTACACATTTCGATATAGATACAAAGGGAGTAGTGATAGTCAAATGTTTAAGAACTGGGCGTTTTATGCTGGCCTTAAAATTCCAGAATCTTTTCATGACATAGCGAGAAATAGCTGAAAATCAATAGAATTTTAAAAGAATGACTAAGTATTGAACAATTCCAACTATTAGTAACGGATATCTCAGAAATGGCTGATGCCACAAAAAATTATTTGAAATAAATAGCGTGTTTTAAAAACATCTACATTTTAGGTGTAGTATGTTTTCGTCTAACGCTTAACGTTTACCAGTTATGCAGGATTATACAAAATTACTTCTCAATGAAGTGGACTTTACAGACTATTTCCGGAAAATTCAAGATATACATTTTATTTATAATGTAAACATCAGTAATATATGGTATTTAATCAAATTCTCTATAGCAATTTTTTAGAAAATCTAAAAATTCGAAAAATGTTTCATGTGATGTTTTGTATTTAAGGGCGCTCAACTGCTTGGTCATTAGCGCCCTTTTAAAACAGATCATATACATTTTATTTGTCATGAAAGTATCTTAAATATATGATATTCTAATCAAAATCGTTAGTGCCATTTTTGAGAAAATTAAAATTTTCGAAAAATATTCCATGTAAAGGGTAATCTGAAGTGGGGGATTTTCTTGAAAACCTTCGTGTCACATCTCTGAAAGATACTGAACCAAGTTTGGTGTTTATCCGACTGTTCGTTTCTGAGTTATGCTGTTCACAGACAGACAGACAGACAGACAGACAGACATATAAATCTAAATCAAGAAGTACGAAACACTGAATTGAACATAACTAAATCCGCATTTGGAAATTTAGTACTATCAACTATTTAAAAGTACTATCAACCCCCTTCTTGTCATTCGCTAAAAGGCCGGTAGTTGCAGATTGTCCCGAAGATGTGCTAGAGCAATACGTGACGGACCGACAGACCTTCGTTACAAAGCGGGCAAGCAGGAGAATGTTCACTCTTAAAAAGATAACTGTGAGTAAAATTTCAGTAGTCAATACGCAACCGAGCCAAAATCACCTCCTCACGACGTGATACGCGAGAGGAAGTTACCCAGTTTATCGGAATGTCCTAATGTTTCATGTAAAGGGTAGTTTGGGGTATACTACGTATAGTAAGTAGGGGAAGTATTGTATTCCACCCAAAATTTCGATACCGAGATTTCACCAGAAATACATGTTTTGAGGCCCCCTGAATCCAAAAAAATCTGATGTGTTACACTCACATGACTTTCTCTACTCTTGTACAATCTATTTTTACAAACGCCTATTCTCCATATGCTTCATGTTAACCGAGATATCGAGATGTCAATCTTATTGCTAATTTTCTTGTAGATGCAAGGGAAACATGGTAGCTTTTAAGCGAGTCAAATATTTTAACGCTCGTTGCTATGTGGCGAATTCCATTCTCTTTGCATGTCCAGGACATAAAAAAAATCTGATGTGTTACACTCACATGACTTTCTCTACTCTTGTACAATCTATTTTTACAAACGCCTATTCTCCATATGCTTTATGTTAATCGAGATATCGAGATGTCAATCTTATTGCTAATTTTCTTGTAGATGCAAGGGGAATATGGTAGCTTTTAAGCGATGGTCAAATATTTTAACGCTGGTTGCTATGCGGCGCATTCCATTCTCTTTGCAAGTCCAGGACATAAAAAAATCTGATGTGTTACACTCACATGACTTTCTCTACTCTTGTACAATCTATTTTTACAAACGCCTATTCTCCATATGCTTCATGTTAATCGAGATATCGAGATGTCAATCTTATTGGTAATGTACATGTAGATGCAAGGGGAATATGCTAGATTTTAAGCGATAGTCAAATATTTTAACGTTGGTTGCTATGTGGCGCATTCCATTCTCTTTGCATGTCCAGGACATAAAAAAAATGAATAACGCATTTGAGAAAAAGTATAAGTATTGGAAAATTTAAGGAAATAACAAGCAATATCTCGAAAACGGTTCACTCAACAAAAGAAATGTATATGACATAAGCTGTGTATTTTAACGCGATCTACATTTTTTGTGTAGTAAAATTTTGTCTATCTCTTATGGTTTACCAGTTATGCAAAAGTCGTTCACAATGAAGAATACTTTTGGAGACATTCCCAGAAAATTCGAGATATACATTTCATTTCTCATGACATTATCTTAAACATATGATATTTTCATCAAAATCGTTAGAGCCATTTTTGAGAAAATTAAAATTTTCGAAAAATGTTCCATGTAAAGGGTAGTCTTGGGTGGGGGGATTTTCTTGAAAACCTTCGTGTCGCATCTCTGGAAGATACTGAACCTAAATACCAAGTTTGGTGTTTATCCGACTGTTCGTTTTTGAGTTATGCTGTTCACAGACACACACACAGACACACACACAGACACACACACACACAGACACACACACGGACATGTTTCCAAAAATGCTTTTTTTGGATTCAGTGGGTCTCAAAACATATATTTCCGGTGAAATCTCAGTATCGAATTTTTGGGTGGAATGCAATACTTCCCCTACTTACTATACGTAGTAGAGAAAGTAAAAATGAATAACGAATTTGAGAAAAAGTGTAAGTATTGAAAAATTTAAGGGAATAACAAGCAATATCTCGAAAACGGTTCACTCAACAAAAGAAATGTATATGACATAAGTTGTGTATTTTAACGAGATCTACATTTTTTGTGTAGTAAAATTTTGTCTATCTCTTATGGTTTACCAGTTATGCAAAAGTCGTTCACAATGAAGAATACTTTTGGAGACATTCCCAGAAAATTCGAGATATACATTTCATTTCTCATGACATTATCTTAAACATATGATATTTTTATCAAAATCGTTAGAGCCATTTTTGAGAAAATTAAAATTTTCGAAAAATGTTCCATGTAAAGGGTAGTCTGGGGTGGGGGGATTTTCTTGAAAACCTTCGTGTCGCATCTCTGGAAGATACTGAACCTAAATACCAAGTTTGGTGTTTATCCGACTGTTCGTTGTTGAGTTATGCTGTTCACAGACACACACACACACACACACACACACACACACACACACACACACACACACACAGACACACATACACACGGACATGTTTCCAAAAATGCTTTTTTTGGATTCAGGAGGTCTCAAAACATGTATTTCCGATGAAATCTCGGTATCGAATTTTTGGGTGGAATGCAATACTTCCCCTACTTACTATACGTAGTAGAGAAAGTAAAAAAGCATTTTTGGAAACATGTCCTTGTGTATGTCTGTCTGTGTGACGGATAAACACCAAACTTTGTATTTAGGTTCAGTACCTTCCAGAGATGCGACACGAAGGTTTTCAAGAAAATCCCCCCACCCCAGATTACCCTTTACATGGAACATTTTTGGAAAACTTTAATTTTCTCAAAAATGGCTAAGGATTTTGATTAAAATATCATATGTTTAAGATATTTTCATGACAAATGAAATGTATATCTCGAATTCTCTGGGAATGTCTCCAAAAGTATTCTTCATTGTGAACGACCTTTGCATAACTGGTAAACCATAAGAGATAGACAAACTTTTACTACACAAAAAATGTAGATCGCGTTAAAATACACAGTTTATGTCATATACAGTTTTGTTGTTGAGTGAACCATTTTGGAGATATTACTTATTATTCCCTTAAATTTTCCAATACCTTTTCTCAAATGGACATACAAAGAGAATGGAATGCTCCACATAGCAACCAGCACTTAAAATATTTGACAATCGCTTAAGGCCTACCATATTCCCCTTGCATCTACAAGAAAATTAGCAATAAGATTGACATCTCGATTAACATGAAGCATATGGAGAATAAGCGTTTGTAAAAATAGTTTGTACAAGAGTAGAGAAAGTTCGATAAGTACAACACATCAGATTTTTCATTTATACGTTATTTTAGCCGTCTCCCTTTGAAAACGTATAACTGAGATTATACTGTAATTTAATTTTACAAAGACAAGTTAAAATATGATTTATGTGATGGTTGTAGGAATTACTGACTACTTCTAGTAAAAGTTTTAATTGTTCTTAATAGGTTTTAGTATCTTCGGGAAGGTAGGCTAGCAACCTATTCGCTTCTAGTGAATGCCAGGTCTAGTCTTCCGCGTCGGCTATCTTCGTTTGTTAAAACAGTTTCCGTAGCGAAGAAGAAATGAACTGGAACAGGCTCCCACTTAGTGCTGATTGCACATCCAGTTCTTTTGACGTGACTACTTCTCTTTTTTATGATAATTATTTATTTTTTGTGTGTGCATTTGGTTCACCACAAACATTTGTCGGCGGTGCTGCTTTGAATGTGTTCCACCCCATGTCACTTACCAGCTGTGTTTCAGGCACTCCCTTAACCCTCGTCTAGGGAACTTGCACAGCTTTACTGAAATATACTATTTCAGACAGAAAACCCTGATATGTTGCATTCACATGACTTTCTCTATACTCAATCGTTTATTAGTGGGCATACAATTTATTTTTTCGAAATCGTTATTTGTAAATCTACAAGGGGCACTATTTATATTTTGAGCCTAATAATTAATACAAGGTAATTTCTGATTGAAAACTGCTTTATTGTTTTTCAAAATATTCTCCTTTATGATCAATACACTTTTGCATCCGTTCAAACCACTTGTCAATGCATTTATTCCAGTCTTCTTGAGACACCACCAAAACGTGGTTTTTGAAGGCATCAACGGCTTCTTCTGCCAACGAAAATCGCTGTCCACGCAATTTATTCTTGATGTTGGGGAACGAAAAGAAGTCATTGGGTGCCAAATCAGGACTGTGTGACGGATGACCCATCAATTGGATTTTTTGAGCCTTCAAATACTCTGTTGTTAGACGAGATGTGTGTGCGCTCGCATTGTCTTGATGAAGAACGATCCTACGGTTCTTGTTGGTTTTCCTTACTTCACCGAAGACTTCCGGCAAACAAATGGTTGTGTACCATTCGACATTGACCGTTTTACGTTCCTCTAAAGTCACTGTTGCCACATGGCCAGTTTTGCTGAAAAAGCAGGCGACCATTTGCTTCGAAGTGCTTCGAGTACGAAGAACTTTTGTTGGATTTGCTTCATCTTGAAACACCCATACAGTCGACTGCTGTTTACGTTCCGGCTCATACGCATAGATCCATGATTCGTTACCTGTTACAATCTTACATACGTCTTTTGAGGCACCTCCATTGTATTTCTTGAGCATTTTTGTACACCAATCGACACGAGCATCTTTTTGAGATTGCGTCAAATTATGTGGGATCCAACGAGAGCAAACCTTTTTCACGGCTAAATAATCATGCAATATTTTATATATGCTTGTGGAACTAATGCCTGGGGTTACCTCAATCTCATAACGATCTTTCATTATTAGTTTTTGCACACCATCAATGTTTTCTGGCACAACAACTGATTTTGGACGACCTTCACGAACTTCATCAGTGAGTGGACAGCGGTCACGATTAAATTGGTTATACCAGCGTTTCACAGTGGCAAAGGATGGAGCTTCGTCGCCAAATGTGGAAGTTAGTGGATCGATGCACTCTTGTCTTTATAATCCACGTCGGAAGTCGTAATAAATCATTGCCCGAGCATTTTAGGAGTTAATTCCATGTTTTTGTTGACGCACAATTTTCAAGTTGGTGTAAACAAAACAAATGACGCTTTATTGACAAAATATTTGAAATAGATTATGGTAAAAAAAGTCAAACTTTCCATTGGAAACGTCAAATGGCACCTGCAACATTCAGGGTTGCCAAGGCTCAAAATATAAATAGTGCCCCTCGTACGAGGGCTGTCCCAGAAGTACCCGACCTAACAAAGAAAACACAAAACATCTTTATTTCTCTACATAGTCTCCTTTCAGCTCGATACACCTTTCCCAGCGATGTTCAATAGCTTCGATACCCTGTTTATAGTGAGAACCGCCGAGTTCTGCAAAATAGCCATCAACTGCAAACACCACCTCTTCATTGTTGGCAAATCTTTTAGCACCAACTTTGGAAATAGAAAATAATTAGAAGGGACTAAATCTGGCGATTAGGGTGCATGAGGAAGCAATTCGAATTTTAACTCACCGATTTTGGCGATAATGGATGTCTGAACTGGTGCATTGTCTTCATGAAACAGAATTCTTTTTCGCTAAATGCAGCCGTTTTTGCTTGATTTAATCATTCAAACGCTGCAATAAGTTTGCATAATACTCGACATTGATTGGTTTTCCTTTCTGAAGATAATCAATGAAGACTATCCCACGCGCATTCCAAAAAATTGACGCCATGATCTTGCTTGCAGATGGAAATGTCTTCGCCTTCTTCCCCTTTCAGTCCACTGTTTTGACTGTTCCTTCGTCTCAGGGTGAAGGGATGGACCCATGCTTCATCCATGGTTATAATCGACACAAAAATTTGCCTTATTGCATCAAAACATCCTTGTAATGCTGCCTTTGTCCCATTGTGAGTAATCGCGGCATCCATCTTACACATAGCTTTCTCATGTCTAAAATTTCAGTCAGTATGCGATGTACAGCTCATGAGACCGGGACCGCTGTCGATCGCATCTCCTCACTTACCTCACGATGCTGAGTGGGCACCGGTCCTATACCCGGGACGTAAAATCCACACCCCACGGTTGGGATCGAACCCGGGCACATTCCAGAATCAGAGCACCATCCTGCAGCTCACTGCGCCACGGCGCAGGACATTGTTTTTTTTATTTATTCATGGGGTCTCAGAAATACATTTCCAGTGAAATCCTTATATGAAATTTTTGGGTGGAATGCAATACCTTCTCTACCTACTAGACTTGATAGAGAAATTAAAAATTGATATGACGTAAGTTGTATGCTTTAGTAATTTTTGCAATTTTTTGTGTAACAATAATAATATTTTGTCTGTCTTATTTATCAATTTATACAAAAGTCATTAGAATGAAGAGGACTTTACTGATTATTCTCAAAAATTCAAGATATACATTGTATATTTGTCATGTAAATATCTGAAACATGTGGTATTTTAATCAAAATAGTTGAACATTTTTGAGAATAAAAAACAAGTTTAAAATTCCTATAGAAGGGTGGTTTGGGAAATGAGGCTTTTCTGAAAATCTTTGTATCCTTAGAAAATGCTGAACTTAAGCTTGGTATTGTTAGATGTTGGGGTGAAGGTCAAAAAGGTTACCAGAAAATGATTAATTTAGGACGCCCCAATACGCACATGGGGAGGGGCGCAACTCGCTGGCAGCAAAACTCCAGGACCTTGGTGTGTAAATTTAATGGAAAGGCGTGGGTTTTTATATTACACTGAATAATTACATAACACACATTACCCTTACATACCTGAGATTTATTCACAAACGTTGTGCGACTCTACATAATTCACAAAGGAAACAGGATGGAGGTAGATGCCACAGACCGTAGACCGGCCACACACACGACTGGCTCCAACGACCACTTCCACTCGAGTGACGCTATTTTACCCCCACCAAACGTATCTAGCCGAAGCCAGACGGAGCTGACGTCATACCAGACGGTTAAGCGGAAATATAACTAAGGAGATCCAATGATGTACATCTGTTAGTAACAATACAGCACAACGGTGCATCTGGTAATGACAATAAGGTTAATAATACGCCACAGTATTTAACGAACTTTTAACCATATGTTACTGTTTTAACCATTTAGTTATATGTTCACACACACACATACATATATACCTACCTAACCTAACCTAGCCTAGCTTAACTAACCTTTTTTCTAAAAGTACTCTTTTTGGATTCAGGGAGCTGCTTCCAAATTTCTTCATACCAGTATCTCAAACATTAAAATTCATTTGGGAGTATTTATGACTAGATAAAAGATAATGTACGAGATAATGTTCATGCAAAGGCTTTCCTGAAATCACTTCTTTTGTGATGCCTGACTTATTATTCCACAGTCAAGGATTGGAATTCTTCTCGATATCAAAGAATTTTAATAAAACCTTTAAAGGTGCATAAATGTAATAAAAATCTGATGTGTTACACTCACATGACTTTGTCTACTCTTGTACAAACTATTTTTACAAACGCTTATTCTCCATCTACTTCATGTTAATCGAGATAAACATTTGCAGAGTCTATCTTATTGCTAATTTTCTTATAGATGTAAGGGGAATATATATTTACAAGGGCAATATAGAAATACAGTAGCCTTTAAGCACATACATATCTCTTAATAGCTGGTTGCTAGGTGCAGCACTATTCTCTTTGCCACAGATTAATACTCTTTGCATATCCAAGACAAAAAAAATGAATAACGAATTCCCATTTGAGAACATAAGTATTGAAAAATTTAAGGAAATAACAAGCAATATCTCGAAAATGGTTCACTCAACAACAAAAATGTATATGACATAAATTGTGTATTTTAACGCGATCTACATCTTTTGTGTAGTAAAATTTTGTCTCTCTTATGGTTTACCAGTTTACCAAAAGTCATTCACAATGAAGAATACTTTTGGAGACATTCCCAGAAAATTCAAGATATAAATTTTATTTGTCATGAAAATATCTTAAACATATGATATTTTAATCAAAATCGTTAGAGCCATTTTTGAGAAAATTAAAATTTTCGAAAAATGTTCCATGTAAAGGGTACTCTGCGGTGGGGGGATTTTCTTGAAAATCTTCGTGTCGCAGCTCTGGAAGATACTGAACCTAAATACCAAGTTTGGTGTTTATCCGACTGTTCGTTTCTGAGTTATGCTGTTCATAGACAGACAGACAGACAGACACACACACGGACATGTTTCCAAAAAATAATTTTGGATTCAGGGTATCTCAAAACATGTATTTCCGGTGAAATCTCGGTATCGAATTTTTGTGTGGAATACAATACTTCCGCTACTTACTATACGTAGTAGAGAAAGTAAAAATAGAATTGTGTTTAATCTCTTTAACCTTGCGCACCAATTGGTGAAATATAGTTGCACTGGTTGCAGATTAACATTCATGGAACTAAATGACTTAACATGCGTGCTCAGGTTTGCGTCAAGCGGCAATCCTGAATTCTTGTGAATGAGTCAATTGCTTATTAAATAACCAACAACAACCTCCACATACACACTTAGGTACCATTCAAACACCAGACTCCGGACATACCGTGAAACGTTTTTGTTTAAAGACAACTTTCTGGAGCCCAGCCAGAAATCGAATCCGGAATACCTCATATAGCAGGCAGTTTCTCTGCCGAATGAGTTCTTGGACCAGTAATAGCACTTAAAGTGTTCGTTTTCAAGCATTTGGTGTTTCATTTAGCGCTCTCCTCTCTGTTGATATGGAATCCCCTTTGCAGTTCTGCTTAGGCAAACCTTTTGGCATCCGCGCTATCCGGTATAAACTAACTTCAACTAAGGACGGCTTGTGGGGCCACCTGGTATATATTACATATTATGTGAGAATACGTAGTCACGGAGGACTGAGATTGCAGATGAAAATTAGGTTATGTCTGAAAGCATGAGGTGGAAGTACTTGCAATTATCGCACGGGGCGGCAGTACTCCTGGAGCCGACATCCTTCTAACATGGCTGTACCAATATTCCTTTAATTTGGTGAGTTTAAAGTTTTTATGTGGACAGGTAACGGGCCTGTCGGACAACCCCCAACTTGGAGGACTAGGGACTCTTCTGTCTTAGCCCAAATGATCCAATTTTATGACACCAGATACTCGCCCTCACCCTTCCCCTTAAGGGAAACGATTTGCTGATTGCATACGAAATTTTGCATATACCCGCGCGCGAAACTATATTTGAGGGAGTTGCAGAAATCTCATAACGTGCATTTATTCTGAATGCTCAATATCAAATTATTGCGCGGACTGCAAAAGGGTAGAAAAAGTATAAAATGTAATAACTTAAGTCAGGCAAAACATGAAGAAAATTTTTTCCAAAGTATGAACATATGAAGAAAAAATCACCAAAATATAATGAAATGTATATTTTTAAAGACAAAACATCTTATATCTTAAGGGTTTGGGGCAGGTTCATCTCATTTGTTTAAAAATAGGCTTTATAGATTTTTGTGCATCTTTAATAACAACATATTAAATGAAATACCACAAATTACACGCAGTTTGTAGATTTTAATCATTATAAAACCCTTAAACACATAAACAAAGCAAAGGAATTTACTGCTTACGTTGATCTTGCATAATAATATTTACAATGGTTCGCGAAAATAAAACTCTTCAAGAATACAGGGCGTTTTAATTCCGCAGCGTAAAGGAAATGCTACATTTTCTCAACCGAACCTCACAGTTTTTCCAGAAGCGTAACCTGGAAAGAGTGGCTTGGACTTGCTGAATGTGTTTTACAGAGTATTTGAAATGCCCGGTTCATTTCTACGGAAATTATTTTAAAAGCAAGTAGTCGTAAATCTTACAAAAAAGAATAAATATTAAAATTTTACCAAAATATTATGAAATATTAATTTTTTTGTCCCTTGCATTGAATTCTACACATACCAAAACGTAAAAATCTGATGTATCACATTCACATGATTTTGTCTGTTGCTTATTAGTGGGTACATGCAAATTGCGTGGTAGAAAGGATGTATAGCATAGTGGTGGAGGCAAGGATGTTATACGCAGCAGAGATATGGGGGCTGGATAAAGGATGGGAAAATGTAAATGCTATACATAGGAATTTTTTTGCAAAATAAGCCTGGGATTACCAAGAAGTTCACCGAATGGAGTAGCACAAGCAGAACTAGGGAGGGTGGGAGCTAAAGGCAAAATGGTAGAAAGGTCAATTAAATACTGTTTCAGAATAAAGCTACTAGAGGAAAATGATATACTAAAGCAATGCTTGGTTGTACACGAGAAAATGGGGGGGAAAAGAAACTTGGATGCACAATATATAGACAACACTGGAAGAAATAGGAATGGGGGAAACATGGGCAGAAAGAAATAACAAAAGAAAGGGTTTCTGGAAAGAAATTAGAACAAGAGTGGAGGATATTGAAAAGCAAGAAATTATAAATCGTTTCAAAGAAAAAAGGTCATTAATAGATTATAGATATTTAAAAACAGAATGGGGAAAAGAAAGATACATCGAAGTATGTCACAAAGAGGCCAGAATGGGGTATGCATGGGCGAGGAGTGTAATGCATTTTAAGTGGTCTAACAGGGAGAAGAAGGGGGGGAGATGTACTAAATGTAATGGATTACATGACAATTGGCATTATATTCTGAATGCGAGGACACGGATAAAAGAAGAGAGCATTTTATAATAGAGAAATGGGAAAATTTACCAATAGAGCTAAAAGCTAGGAAGGTTTTTAATACAAGATCAAATGAATGTAGAGAAAGCAGGAAAAATTAGGTTAAAGTGGTTAAAAGAGACGTGAAGCAAATTGAAGAAAATACGGAAAAAGGGTAACAAGGCAACAAAGTATACAGTGGAAAATTATACTTCCCCATTATAACAACAGAATGTTAAATATAAGGGGAAGAGAAATAATAAGCAACTCCACTGTATTGTAAACATTGTATGTAAAGTTCAAAGTAGATAATAAATCATCCATTCATGTTATGGGTATACCAATTATTTAATGAAAGTTTGTTTTTCTATCTACTTCATTTTAATCGAGTTAAACCCTTTCGGAAATAGCTGTATTACACATTTCGTTATAGATTACAAAGGGAACAGCGACAGTCAAATGTTTAAGAACTGGACGTTCTACCTTGGCCTTAAAATTCCATACTGCTTCCATGACATCGCGAGAAACAACAGAATGTTGACAGGACTTCAAAAGCATAAGTATTAAACAATTTGAACCATCAACAACGAATAATTCGGAAATAATTTATGCTACAAACAGTTTATTTGAAATAAATTCTGTGATTTAAAGAGCTCTACATTTTATGTTCAGTACGTTTACGTCTACCACTTAACGTATACCTACCAGTTATGCAAGATTATACAAAATTCCTTCCGAATGAGGTGGACTCTACAGGGCACTCCCGAAAATTCAAGATATACTTTTATTTAACATATAGAATTTGAATGTAAATCGTTAATGCCATTTTAAGGAAATAAAATATTTGGAAAAAGACTCAATTTAAAGGATAGTTTGGGGAAGGGTGGGATATTCCTGAAAATTCGTGTCGCATCCTTGGAAGGTACTGAAAGTAAATCCAAGTTTGGTGTTTATCCAACGTTTAATTTTTACTTATGCTGTTCAACAACACACACACGAATCTTTTTCTAAAAATGCTTATTTTGATTCAGGGGCCTTAAAACGTGTATTTTGAAAGGGATATATTATACATATATAGAGGAATTGTACATACGAAAGCGAAACCATACATATAAGAATTGTACAGTAATACTTTAATTCACTAACATGTTAAAATATTCAACATCTAACATTTGTACAGAGCTGATTGTAAGAAACGGGCGAGCTAGCAAAATTCCAGGAAAGCATAAAGAGCGTACCTGTCACCAAGCCAACAGGCAGGGAACCGGTAACGGTACGGAGAAATAGAACAGATAGAGAAAAGAAAGAGACGGAGATATGGAACTGACGCTTAAGCGCACGGATCTGAAGCCACACATTCTCATACATGTTAAGGTAACGCGATCTGAGGGCTAGTAGGAAACGTCGTTACGTTTTTAAACGCAGAGTTGAGCGTCACTAGGCTCCCGTATATAAGGGCAAACAAGGCCTCAGAGTCCACTCACTCTCTATCAGTGATCTTCAAGAATTGTCGTCGGCACGAGGTGCTGCAAATACACGTGGGTGCATACAAGGGTGGGAGTGCGTGTGCAGATAGTTAGGCTCCTGACTTATCTAAAGTGGTGGGATTATAATAATGGGAAAAACTAGCCGCCCATAATTATTTCAGTTGTGAATAAACTTCATTGATTAAGGGAAAATTTCAGTGCATTCTTTAGGTTGCCTCATCCACTATAACCTGAGAATTAATTGACCTAATAGTGGTTGCAACTATGAAGCCCGGGACTTAAGTACTTACAATGTTTGTAAGTCGCCATTGGGGTATGACATCTCAATACAATTTGAGATCTCCTTGTGGTTTACCGGGAAAAATGCGAATCAGCTGGAGAATTTAATGTGTCGGCATGTTGCCATGGTAGCTCAGTGGTTAGAGCAACCGGACGGAGACCGGGAGATCCGTGGTTCAAATCCCGGCTATGGCATTGAATTTTTCAGTCTTCTGATTCTACCTTTCCAATTAATAATTAGATATAGTTAGGAATGGAATACGCAACAACCGACGAGCATCTATAGCCGAGGAAGAAGAACACCGCAACAGGCAACAACAACCCAAGGATCGACGATTTCCCGCTACAAACGTCGCCAAATTCCCCGCTACAAATTCCTGTAAAATCTCGCTATCTAATTTTAGGGTAGAATGCGGTACCTTCTCTACCTACCATGTGGGTACGTGGTATAGAAAGTAAAAATACTTGTTCCTATAACGTCGTCCTCCGTGGTCTAGTGGTACCATGCTAGCCTCTAGTTCCCGAGGTCGTGGGTTCAAACCCTGCGGAAAGTTTGCTTAGAGGCCTCTTTATCAGCCTTGAGGTACTTCTACATACCGTAAATCTATGACACGGGACCACCGGCTTTACTTCCCTTCCGAAGGAAGCCATGCTAAACCCAAATCCAGAGATCTCGAGTTCGATTCCCGGTTGGAGGATGGAAACGTTTTCTTAAACCATTATTCTCCATCCTCTCTAGAATCTGGAAGTATGGGTGAGAGTGTAAATGTTTGTGTGTGTGTGTGTGAATTGAATATTTATAAAAACCCAACATAAAAACAAATCCCAAGATGCAGAATAACTATTCCAAAGGCAAAGTTCCCGATATGACCTTAGATATTAAAGGCGAGGGGTCATGTGTGACTGTATATTATGTCGAAAATTAGCAGGTCTTATATTGTTAACAGGATACGACTGGACGTTATTGCCGGTGACACAGAAGTCTACAGCCAAAAGGAAGCAGCATATAAAGCGACCAATGAACGCCTTCATGGTGTGGGCCCAGGCCGCCAGAAGGAAACTTGCAGACCAGTATCCTCAGCTGCACAATGCAGAACTCAGTAAGACATTGGGCAAGCTCTGGAGGTGAGTGCAAAACCTTTACTTCTATGTTGATATTGCTGCCTACTCTTTTATTATTTATTCTGTTGTGATTCTCATTGATTCTTGATATTGAGTCGAAATTTGAATGGACTTTACAGGATACAAAGTTTATCATATACGAAAGACGGTAAAGCATGCAGATTTGTCGCCCATTTGCAAAACGGCGACCAAGAATTTTTAGGCTTCCCTCTGACTCCTCAGAAGCGCAATACTAAGAGACATTTGAACTCCATACACAAAACTAGGCATATGTGATACTAAACATCTGATGTGTTGCACTCACATGACTTTCTCTGCTCTTGTACAAACTATTTTTACAAACGCTTATTCTCCATCTACTTCATGTTAATCGAGATAAACATTTGCACACTCTATCTTATTGCTAATTTTCTTGTAGATGTAAGGGGAATGTATATTTACAAGGGCAATTTGGAAATACAGTAGTCTTTAAGCACACACATATCTCTTAATAGCTGGTTGCTACGTGCAGCACCATTCCCTTTCACACAGATTAATACTCTTTGCATATCCAAGACAAAAAAAATGAATAACGAATTCCCATTTGAGAAAATAAGTATTGAAAAATTTAAGGGAATAACAAGTAATATCTCGAAAATGGTTCACTCAACAAAAAAATGTATATGACATAAATTGTGTATTTTAACGCGATCTACATTTTTGTGTAGTAAAATTTTCTCTATCTCTTATGGTTTACGAGTTATGCAAAAGTCGTTCACAATGAAGAATACTTTTGGAAACATTCCCAGGAAATTCAAGATATACATTTTATTTGTCATATTTTTGAGAAAATTAAAATTTTCGAAAAATGTTCCATATAAAGGGTAATCTGGGGTGGGGGATTTTCTTGAAAACCTTCGTGTCGCATCCTTGGAAGATATTGAACCTAAATACCAAGTTTGGTGTTTATCCGACTGTTCGTTTCTGAGTTATGCTGTTCACAGACACACACACACACGGACATGTTTCCAAAAATGCTTTTTTTGGATTCAGGGGGTCTCAAAACATGTATTTCCGGTGAAATCTCGGTATCGAATTTTTGGGTGGAATACAACACTTCCCCTACTTACTCTACGTAGTAGAGAAAGTAAAAATATAGAGTTAGGTTGAAAAACTCAATGTCATAGCCGGGATTTGAACCGAGGATCTTCCGTTTTCCGTCCGGTTGCTCTAACCAACTGAACTACCATGGCAACACAGCACTTGACGTTACAACCAGACAGGCAGACAAACGGCTTCATTACGATTGCCGGTGGGGAGCCGAGTGGCTTCGCAACGCCTGCCGGCGGAGAGAGCCGAATTACGTTGGCCGCCCTAATAATTGTTCGTTGGCGTTTTTCGGGCGGAGTCGAGCTGAATCACTGAAAGCAAAGAATAGTATTGCACAAGTAAACAAACCATTATTTTTTCCAGACTTCTCTTTGCATTACCCTAACACAGCTACAGTAGAAGAAATAATTATTTCAATTAAACCAAAATTTTGACATGGACATATTTTATACCCATTAATAAATGATAGAGGGCTGAAACAGTAATCTGAATGTAACACATACGATTTTGTCTTCTGGTTTTTTCTCTTTAAACAAACATTGAGTAGCTCCAAGCTCTTTGAACCCTTCGTTCACTTAATTACTCATTAATGATACTCATCTCATTCATGGGTGTGTAAATAAGTTTAAAAAACTTTAAATAGTGAGCAAAATGAGTTTTTGTGGTGTTATATTACGGTTGATGAAACTTGGATCGATTACTATCAACCTGAAACCAAACAACAATCAAAGTAGTGGATTTCCTTCGGCGAACCTGCTCCAAAGAAAGCGAAAACCATTCCATGGCAGCTATCTTTTGGGATTCACAAGGAGTGATAGAAATCCACTACCTGGAAAAGGGTAAAACCATCACAGCTTCACATTATGCCGCAATGCTGGACCAGTTTCACAAGGAATTGTTAAAGAAACGACCCCATTTTGTGAAGAACAAGGTTCTCTTTCACCAGGATAATGCACCCGCACACAAATCAGCCATTGGCATCGCAAAATTTGTGGAATTGGGCTACGAACTGCTACCTCTCTCATCATATTCTCCAAATTTGGCTCCGAGCGACTATTTCCTCTTTGCAAACCTGAAAAATTGGCTCCGTGGGAAGAAATTGACGTCCAGTGAACACATCATAGCAGAAACCTCGTATTTTGCAGACTTCGAAAAATCATATTTTTTTTTTTTTTTGCAAGGGTTAAATAATTGGAGAAAAGTTGGACAACGTGTATTCAGTTAAAGGAGACTACGTTGAGAAATAAAATTGACTTTTTTGAAAAAAAAATGTTATTTTCTTTAAAAAGGCACACAGAATTATCAAACCGTCCTCGTGTGTATATTTTATACACTGTAACCTATACACTACAACTGTGGGTTTTGTTTCAGAATCCTGCTCAAACGATTAGGCGGAGGCCAAGAGAAATGTTTTTCATATCCATTTTATTATCACTCATTCGAAATAGTACGAAATAAACTGTATTTTTAAAGAGAAACTTTGTTTTTAGTTTCCTGAAACTTTTTGAGTGGGCTGAAAGCGTTTTTTTCCCCAAAACTTCAATTGTTTTCTCACATAAGCCGTATTTAAGACAAGGATGCAAAGATTGAGTCAGACCAAAATATTCAATCTTTTTTAATTAAAAAATTCAATGGAAACACCATTTAATGTAAATACACGGTTATTTAAACTTTACACATCTATTTCTAATTAACGACAACATATAGCGACACATACGAAACACCATTGAATACAGGAAATATCAAAGTTTTAGCCCCACCTATTAGTTCCATTCAGTGTCTACAGCGGCGCTGTGTTTGTTTACGAGAAAATGGCGACGCCACAGAATGCAAAGAGTGAATCTATTGTTTCATTTCAACGTGCATTTCGTTGCAAGTTCAACAACGCGCCGCCTCGTCATAAAAATTTACAATTGATACAATAAATTCGTAGAAGATGGTTGCGTATACAAACGGAAAAGCACTGGTCGTCCTTGCATAACAAATGGTGCTCATTTTGAACACATAAAATAAAACTTTGAACCTTTCTCTATTCAGTGACGTATCGCATGTGTCGCTATCTATTGTCTATTTATTTTGCTAGAAATCTATACGCTTGCTCTAAGTTTCATATTGTATACAAATAATATTTAACGTGAATAATGAAATATTGTTTAAAATGCATTTTTAGGTACATGTATCACTATAGAGTGATGTCATCGCTTCATACTTATTTTTACTTTCTCTACTACGTATAGTAAGTAGGGGAAGTATTGTATTCCACCCAAAAATTCCATACCGAGATTTCACCGGAAATACATGTTTTGAGATCCCCTGAATCCAAAAAAAAAGCATTTTTGGAAACATGTCCGTGTGTGTGTGTCTGTGTCTGTCTGTGAACAGCATAACTCAGAAACGAACAGTCGGATAAACACCAAACTTGGTATTTAGGTTCAGTATCTTCCAGAGATGTGACACGAAGATTTTCAAGAAAATCCCCCCACCCCAGAGTACCCTTTACATGGAAGATTTTTCGAAAATTTTAATTTTCTCAAAAATGGCTCTAACGATTTTGATTAAAATATCATATGTTTAAGAATGTATATCTTGAATTTCCTGGGAATGTCTCCAAAAGTATTCTTTATTGTGAATGACTTTTGCATAACTGGTAAACCATAAGAGATAGACAAAATTTTACTACACAAAAAATGTAGATTGTGTTAAAATACACAATTTATGTCATATACATTTATTTTGTTGAGTGAACCATTTTCGAGATATTACTTGTTATTCCCTTAAATTTTTCAATACTTTTCTCAAATGGGAATTCGTTATTCATTTTTTTGTCTTGGATATGCAAAGAGTATTAATTTGTGGGAAAGGGAATGGTGCTGCACCTAGCAACCAGCTATTAAGAGATATGTATGTGCTTAAAGGCTACTGTTTTTCTATATTGCCCTTGTAAATATATTTTCCCCTTACATCTACAAGAAAATTAGCAATAAGATAGAGTCTGCAAATGTTTATCTTGATTAACATGAAGTAGATGGAGAATAAGCGTTTGTAAAAATAGTTTGTGCAAGAGTAGAGAAAGTCATGTGAGTGTAACACATCAGATTCTTTTCATTTACATCTCCGCAGATGGAAACAAAATGTTGGGCACCACCAATATAGCAAGGCAACGGAAGTGGGGAAAGTCTTCTCACAGCTTCAAATGAAGTAAAAATTATTTACTTAAGCAAAAACAAGAGAGGAAAATAACCATTACCATGCAAGCGTCACAGGCGCTAATGGGTTTTGCCTTGGAAACAACGGCAGCAGATTCCCCTTATGGAAAAATCTTCATTTGCTCGCTGCTTATCAAAATAAACTAACGTGCCTTAAAGATGGATTTTTAACAGCAACTTAAGAGTGTGAAAGTCAAAGCTAGTGTATTCTGTAAATATAAACATTGTCCCGGGAAAACACGCCCGGTTACTTGGTTAGGAGAATTATGCACCGACTTCTACGCTTGGCGTGAAGAAATAAACAACTTAAAAAAAGAAAACGTTATTTGCATTCCCAACATTAGGAACCTTTTAAAATAAATTCGTCCATGTGATTAATTTATGTTCAAACATTTTATTATTTTTATGTGTGCAGCAAAGGTAATTGATTTTAGAGATGATTAATCTAAGAAAACCAAAGGATAATACAATAGAAACTTTATGAAGAGGTATAAAAATTTGCGCCACCCAACATTATTATTTATATTATTATTATTATCATCCAACACACGGCTTGTGTGGAAGAACAATTAATTCCATTAATTGACCTAATAGTGGTTGAAACTATGAAGCCCGGGACAAAGTACTTACAGCATTGTAAGTGCCATTGGGGTATGTCATCTCAATACAATTTGAGATCTCCTTGTGGTTTACAGGGAAACATGCGAATTAGTTGGGGAATTTAATGGCATGCTGGCATGGTAGCTCAGTGGTTAGAGCAACGAGACGGAGACCGGGAGATCCGAGGTTCAAATCCCGGCTATGGCATTGAATTTTGGAATCATCTGGTCCTACCTTTCCAACCTTGTCCAACACACGGCGTGTATGGAAGAACAATTAATTCAATTATTAGTATTATTTTCATGCGAATGAGCCCATGTAAGACTATGCAGAGTACTTAGAGGCGCTTCTTTGCTTTCCTTTGAATCCATAGTTCTCCCATTCTTTGGTCTTGTGTTTTCTTACTCTCGTCTGTCCATGTTGTCCCACTTTCTCTACTACGTATAGTAGGTAGGGGAAGTATTGTATTCCAACCAAAAATTCGATACCGAGATTTCACCGGAAATACATGTTTTGAGACCCCCTGAATCCAAAAAAATCACTTTTAGAAAAAGTTCAGTTTGTCTGTCTGTGAACAGCATAGCTCAAAAACAAAAATATAAATACCAAACTTGGTATTTAGGTTCAGTATCTTTCAAAGACGCGATACAAAGGTTTTCAAGAAAATCCCCCACCCCAAACTATCCTTTAAGTGGAATATTTTTTGAAAATGTGTATTTTCTCAAAAATGGCTCTAACGATTTTGATTAAAATAGCGTACATTTAAAATATTTTCATGACAAATAAAATTATATCTTGAATTTTCTGGGAATGTCCCCAAAAGTATTCTTCTTTCTAAATGACTTCTGCGTAAGAGATAGACGACGCTTTTCTACACGAAAAAACACACAATTTATGTCATATGCATTTTTTTGTGGAGTGAACCATTTCCGAGATATTCCTTATTACCTATACTTTTTCTGAAATGGGAATTCGTTATTCGTTTTTTTTTTGTCCTGGTAATGCAAAGAGAATGGAATACTCCACATAGCAACCAGCTCTTAAAATATTTGACTATCGCTTAAAGCCTAGCACATTCCTTACACCTAAAAGAAAATTAGCAATATGCAGTTTCTGCAAATGTTTATCTCGATTAACTGAACTAGATGGAGATTGTCGTTTAAGCTTTCTGTATTTCCCTAATCCCCTGTTACCTACAAGGAGACATGTAATAATACCATTTCTGCAATTTCTTATCTCAGTTAAACCGAGCGGGATGGCCCAGGCTTTGCGTCTGTGGCCTGCATTCGGGAGGTCGTGCATTAGATTCCCGCGGCATACCTTCCTGACCCATGCGTTTTTTCGGGGGTTTCCCTTTGTCACTGCGCGAATGCTGGGAAGGCTCATTGTCTCCCCCAAATGTCTCTTCCCTCATTCCCTCTCGTTTCGTCTTCTCTTTGTGGCTGTGTGTCGGACGACTGCAAACAGGTGGCGCGAATGGCTTGCGTGTTGGAATTCCTTCTCGGCCCCGTCAGATGGAGGCCGATAGTCTCCGCTGGGGGAAAGCTTATCAAGTTTGTAGCTGTTAGAGACCCCTGCGTGTGCCGGTGCTACAGTCCATACGTCATCAGCGGTTCCTTCATCTCGTCCGCTTCTCCCGGGGGTGTATGCACAAAAGATCCCTGTGTGGTCGAAGTGCTAGGGTCCTCTCCATATTGTAATTCTAATTCTATCTCAGTTAACATGAAGTAAATACAGGGAGACTTATGAAGAACTGACACATTTATTTCTTTAATTGTTTCAAAACAAGTTATGCTAGCGACAACTTATTACACCTGATATACAGAGGAATTTAGGGAGATTTCTTACCTCTATAGCAAATGTTGAAAATGTCCTCCATCCTGCATAAGGCACAACTCAACACGTCGTTCCATGTTACTGGCCACTCGTTGAAGGTCTCTGTTGTCAATAGCTTGAATCTCCTATGTAATGTTGTACTTCAGATCGTCCAATGTCTGGGAACGTGTGGCATGAACCCTGTCTTTTAAGTAACCCCATAGAAAGAAGTCCGGCGATGTCACATCCGGAGATCTCGGTGGCCACAGGTTCTTGGAAATTATCCGGTCGTCAAAGAAACTTGCAATTAGTGCCATGGATTCATTAATGTATGGTATGTAGCGCCATCCTGCTGAAAATATCCTTGACTCAGCTCTACAGTTGCTCAGAAAAGTTCATGAAAATCCGACGGTACTCTACAGTGTGCACATTGTTTTAAAAAAAATTGGTCTCACTATTCTCTGTGTGGATATTGAGCACCAAACTCCGATTTTAACCGGGTGCATATGCGAGTTCACATAGCCGGATAAATGGAACCATGTGATGGAAAATATGTCAGGATTTTGCACAATGAACGCCTGAAACCAAC
Organism: Deroplatys truncata; assembly: GCA_030765065.1. Classification (NCBI taxonomy): domain Eukaryota; kingdom Metazoa; phylum Arthropoda; class Insecta; order Mantodea; family Mantidae; genus Deroplatys; species Deroplatys truncata. The sequence goes on along the minus strand of CM060989.1, from coordinate 62,258,777 downwards.
AACAATAATTCAGTCGTCTATCCTTATCTGGTTCCTGTAATTGATGGACAACCATAATCCAATACGACTTTAGACCTGCACTTTTCACAGCTCTCTGACACATTGAGTAGCTGTACCCTGTCTCCTCGACAAACGTCTTAATGATTTTTTGGGCGACTGATCCAGTCGTGCTCTTACGTCAACAACAACCGTGGGAAGCCTAGGTGAACGAGTTTTGCCTTTGTCATTCACCAGAGATCCAGTTGTTCCAGTTTGTTTACCAGTCCCAGTATTGTGTTTCTTTGGGGAGTCTTGGTATGCCCTTTGAGTAGCTGAAATTGAATTCGTAATCCAGTATTGCTTTACAAGGAAGAGTCGTTCATTTAATGTGTACTCCTTTTTCACGTTGACTAGAACAAAATTCAAAAACATCTGCGCATCTAGCGACATGTAATCAAAACTCCAGAACATTCTGCTTAATTTGGTGCTACAATTGGGGCATTGAGTGAATTTCGAACAAAATAATTAAAGAAAGAAATGTCAGTTCTTCATAAATCACCTTGTAGAAGAATAAGCTTTTATAATAATAGTTTGTTGGAGAATGGGTAGGGAAAGCCATGTGAATGTAACAGATAAACAGTTACATTCCCTTACCAATAAACCAGGAGTCGCCACTGCTTCATTGATATATTAAGATTAGTACTGTTTCGATCGGGGCCCACCACATAAAACTTTACGTAACAAGAATTTGAGTAAGTCCAGACTATACATTTGCTAGTGATCACTGTTTGTGTATTAATTGCCGAAGGTTCTTAGCGACGCGGTACTAACTACAGACACTCTGGCCTTCTTCAACTTTCCCACCTGTTGAATGTTAGGCAACGCTCACCAAATACATAGCGCGAAGGTCAAAACTTGCCATGCCTTGACCCGACACCTCACTGGTAAATCTTCATCCACTTTAGTATCAACTTTGACTTACCATTGTGACTGTGTATGCAACAAGACAATTACTGTTGAAGTAAACATACGTTTGAGCAAACTGCCTACAAACATCGCTAAAAACATTGTTAGGTTCACGGGTACGTGACAATAAAGATTAAATAACACCCAAATGAAATTATACGCATACTTGTCAACTTTTACGGTTTGTCCGTAAAATGTACAGGAGCAGAGAGACATAACATGGCATTAAATTTGTTGCATTATATTGTAACATAAGATTACAGGATGGTCTACCTAGGAAAAAAATCTAATGTGTTACACTCATATGACTTTCTCTACTCTTGTACAAACTATTTTTATAAACGCTTATTCTCCGTATGCTTCATGTTAATCGAGATGTTAATCTTATTGCTAATTTTCTTGTAGGTGCAAGGGGAATATGGTAGGCTTTAAGGGATAGTCAAATCTTTTAAGAGCTGATTGCTATGTGGCGCATTCCATTCTCTTTGCATCTCCAGGACATAAAAAAATGAATAACGAATTCCCATTTGAGAAAAAGTATTGTAAAATTTAAGGGTATAACAAGCAATATCTCGAAAATGGTTCACTCAACAAAAAAAAGATATATGACATAAATTGTGTATTTTAACGCGATCTACATTTTTTGTGTAGTAAAAGCTATGCAAAAGTCGTTCACAATGAAGAATACTTTTGGATGCATTCCCAGAAAATTCGAGATATACATTTCATTTGTCATGAAAATATCTTAAAAATATGATATTTTAATCAAAATCGTTAGAGCCATTTTTGAGAAAATTAAAATTTTCGAAAAATGTTCCATGTAAAGGGTAATCTGGGGTGGGGGGATTTTCTTGAAAACCTTCGTGTCGCATCTCTGGAAGATACTGAACCTAAATACCAAGTTTGGTGTTTATCCGACTGTTCGTTTCTGAGTTATGCTGTTCACATACACACACACACACACACACAACGGACATTTTTCTAAGAATGCCTTCTTTTTATTCAAAAACATGTATTTCCGATAAATTATCTGTATCTAATTTTTTGGTAGATGCTATAGTTTCCCTAGTTACTATATGTACTAGAGAAAGTAATAGGTTATTTATTTTCCTTGAACGAAACATAGCTATGTTAGGATTCTATGTGTACATAAAGTCACCATGGCGATTGAGGGTTAACATTCTTGAAAGTAATCGGCCATGATATGACTGCGTTCGTTGGGAAGAGGAAACTAAACAGTTGCAGAAGAAGTGGGTGGGGCATCGGAAAGACAGTCAGGTAAAGAAAACATCCGAAGTTCCGAGCTGCGATGCTGAAGCTTGCAATTGTAGTACTGTTTTCCTTCTGCAATTGTTCATTTCCTATCGCCTGTCCCCTCATTCTCCTCTGAACCGTAGTCTTGGTGATGTTACTTATTGTCAACAGTAACAGTGGCGCCCTCCTCCACGCGCACTTTATCGTGGCCGATTGGTCTTGACGCAAATTTGAATTCTGTTGGTTTAAGCTGCTAGCTGAAGGAGTTTTTTTTCTCATGATTTCCGGTTATGGGAGCATAAACTTACAAAAATTCATTTATCTATTTATCTTCCTGTATGTAAACTTGGTGTAATCCTCTCCTAAAGTTGCTCTAATATTTATTATATGTCTAATAAAAAGTGTCATCAGATATAGGTACAGATATACGTTATAAGAACGAAGAGGATACCCCACGCACTGAGACCTGCTTAGATCTATTGTGGCTACCACCCTCCAAGAGGAAGGGATGAAGTGAAGGAAACACAGGAGGCTAAAGGTCGCAGAGACGCGCGGAATTCCCTAACAATTCCAGGCTCAAAGGCCCGTCGCACACTGCTGCCCCACAGAAGGCGATGAGCGACCCGACCAAGCAGCCCTCTAATATGCACGGGCAGTGCTCTTCCCGTTGAGCAAACATCACCGTCATACGGCACGAAACCAGCACATCTGAAAGGCGTGAAGGAAACGAAATGAAAGGGAGACGATGGAAAGGAAATCGTGGTAGGTGAGAAACCACCCAAGCATTCGCCTACCAGGGAAAATCACAAAAAATCCAAGGTCAGAGTGGATTGTTGATGGGAATCGAATCCTGGACCTCCCGAATGTGAACCTCACACGTTACCGAGCCATCTCTCATGGAGCTTCTGTGCAAATACATTAGGTCACCAGAAGTGGATGTATCTACAAATGTTTATCTATTAACATGAAGTAGATGGAGAATAAGCGTTTGTAAAAATAGTTTGTACGAGAGTAGAAAAAGTCATGTGAGTGCAACACATCAGATTTTTCTTAATTCTCTATCGCCAGCCTACTGTTATAGCTTAGGGAAGTACTGTATTTCATCCAAAAACTCAAAAGTCGGGATTCGAAATCAGAGTCGCATTTAAGTCCAATATATTTCAAGGATACAAGTTCTAGATTTTTATGAAATGTTCTTACAAACAACAGTTTTACACAGAAACAAGTAGTTATGTTTAACTGTTTTGATAAAATGTCATACGTTTAAGATATTATCGTAGGTAATTCCAAAGAGGTGAAGAATTTATCTGATAAACCTCGTAACTTCGAATGGGATTTATTAAGACTACTCTATGAACAAAATGTAGCAATATTTAGTTGTACAAAAGAAAACGGGGAAAAATAAGCTTGGAAGCACAATATACAGACAACATTGAAAGAAATAGGAATAAGGGAAACATGGACAGAAGGAAACTACAAAAGTAAGGGGTTCTGTAAAGGATTTAGAAACGAGTGGAGTGGAGGATATTGAAAAGCAAGGAATTATAAGTAGTTTCAAGGAAGAAAGGTCATTAATAGATTGTACAAAGAGGCCAGAATGGGGTATGCATGGGCGAGGACAGTGTAATGAATTTAAATAGTCTTAACAGGGAGAAGAAGGGGGAGAGACGTACCAAATGCAATGGATTACATGACAATTGACATTATATTCTGGAATGCGAGGACACGGCTAAAGGAAGAGAATTTAATACTAGAGAAATGGAAACATTTACCAATAAAGCTAAAAGTTAGGAAGATTTTTTAATACAAGATCAGATGTATATATGGAGAAAGCAGGAAAACATTTAGGAAAAATTAGGTTAAAGTGGTTAAAAGAGACGTGAAGCAAATTGGAAAAAATACGGAAAAAGAGTAACAAGGCAAAAAAGTAAATAGTGGAAAATTATACTTCCCCATTATATATACAACAGAATGTTAAATATAAGGGGAAGAGAAACGATAAGCAACTCCATCGTATTGTAAACATTGTATAAATTACATGTAAGTACAAGGTAGGCACTAAATTATTCATTCATTCATGTGAACAAAATGTAACAGATTACAAAAAAGATCTTACGTATTTCATTCTCATGACTTTCTCTACCCTTTATCGTTTATTAGTGGATATACAAACTATTCTAAATAAGCTAATTTTTCCGTAAACTTCATTGTAATTGAGATAAACATTTGTTATAATAGCTACATTACACATTTGGTTACAAAGAAAGGAAACAGCGATAGTCAAATATTAAAGAATGGGACGCTATATGGGGGCCTTAAATTCCATGCACTCGCGAGAAACAACTGAAAATCGACGTTACAAAGTACTGAAGCAATCGAACCATTAATAACGGATATCTCGCAAATGGTTGATGCCACAAAAAGAGATATTTGAAATAAATTGTGTGTTTTAATGAGATCTACATATTTTATGTAGTATGTTTTCGTCTATCACTTAACATTTACCAATTACACAAGATTATACAAAATTCCTTCCGAATGAAGAGGACTTTACAGGTTATTCCCAGAGAATTTGAGATATACATTTTGTTTTTCATATAAATATCCTTAATATATCATATTTTAATCAAAATTGTTAGAGCCATTTTTAGATAATAACAAATTTCGAAACATCTTCCGTGTAAAGAGTAGTTTGAATGAGGGGGGGATTTTGTTGAAAATCTTCGTGTCATATCCAAGCACTAAAGATAATGTTGCATACTTGCAGAACGGTTGAAACACGTACATGTTTTGGTGTATACGAAGGTGATACTAAAAATTTTATATTTGACAGCTGTTTTGTAAGTGATTGCTGTGTAGTTTGTTCGATTCGCTCTAATAGTGTGTTGAATATCACCCCTAAATATTTTGTGCTCACCCAAAAATGAATTTGACTATAGAGTATTTTCGAGATATGATTTTTTAGGATTTTAAATCGTCATTAACGCCTAAATAATGTGAAGATCGGCTCAGAAATACATTTGATGAAGAAGGCCCCATCTAAGGCAAGAGCTTATAATTGGTACAGCGAATTCAAGAGAGATAGGTTTTTTTACTTTCTCTAATACCTATAGTAAGAAGGGAAGTATTGTATTCCACCCAAAAATTCGATACCGAGATTTCACCGGAAATATATGTTTTGAGACCCCCTGAATCCAAAAAAAGGCATTTTTGGAAACATGTCCGTGTGTGTGTCTGTGAACAGCATAACTCAGAAACGAACAGTCGGATAAACACCAAACTTGGTATTTAGGTTCAGTATCTTCCAGAGATGCGGCACAAAGGTTTTCAAGAAAATCTCCCCACCCCAGATTACCCTTTACATGGAACATTTTTCGAAAATTTTAGTTTTCTCAAAAATGGCTATAACGATTTTAATTAAAATATCATATGTTTATGATATTTTATGACAAATGAAATGTATATATTGGATTTTCTGGGAATGTCTCCAAAAGTATTCTTCATTGTGAAATACTTTTGCATAACTGGTAAACCATAAGAGATAGAGAAACGTTTACAACATAAAAAATGTAGATCGCGTTAAAATACACAATTTATGTCATATACATTTTTTTGTTCAGTGAGCCATTTTCAAGATATTGCTTGTTATTCCCTTAAATTTTCCAATACTTATACTTTCTCTCAAATTCGTTACTCTTTTTTTTATGTCCTGGACATGACATGCAAAGAGACATGGAATGCGTCACATAGCAACCAGCGCTTAAAATATTTGACTATCGCTTAAAACCTACCATATTCCCCTTGCATCTACAAAAAAATTAGCAATAAGATTGACATCTTGATATCGCGATTAACATGAAGCATATGGAGAATAAGCGTTTGTAAAAATAGTTTGTCCAAGTGTAGAGAAACTCATGTGAATGTAACACATAAGATTTTTTGTCTTGGATATGCAAAGAGTATTAATCTGTGGCAAAGAGAATGGTGCTGTACCTAGCAACCAGCTATTAAGAGATATGTCTATGCTTAAAGGCTACTGTATTTCTATATTGCCCTTGGAAATACAAAACAAGGGGAACATAGTACGCCTTAAGCGATAGTCAAATATTTTTAGGACTGGTCGCTATGTGTAAAATGTAATTCTCTTTGCATGTCAAAAGATCGTTTCTGAAAATGTTTATCCCGATTAATATGAAATAGATGGAGAATAAGGGTTTGTAAAAATAGTTTGTAAAAGAGTAGAGAAAGTCATGTGAGTGTAACACATAAGATTTTTTAAAACTATTCCTCGATGGATTTTCTAAACATTTTCAGTATCACCCTCGTATTTTATTAATCCATAATGATGTGGCGAGGATGTGTGTGTATTGTCACGCCAGACACATTATTGCGTCGTTGGCGGCAGTATTGTTGGGGTAATGCTTTCGGCTGGAGTTTTTGAAGTTTCTTCCGGCGTGGCGACTCGTCACCCTCTACCTGGTGATCCTAACTAGCGGTAGAGAGGGGGAAGTGAGCGTTAGTTCTTCGTGTTGTGTGTTAGCGTCACTTTGGTCTGAGTGTGTGGTATGAGAGGTTGTATGTCAAATCGTGTGTATGTGGCCTCGTGTGTGTAACATCTCCCTTCAATTTCTTCCTTTTTATCTTTTGTGTGTGATGTAGGGCCACTGTGCTTGTACTGAATAAACCACAGGTAATGTGGTTAATCTGAAATTCTGTGTATTTTGTTATAAGTATCCCACGCCTGCTCTGGAATGTGTAGTTTAAGATTCTGGTCCTCTTGCTACCTCTGCTGCTATGCCTCCCAATGTATATGCTGGGGTAACTAAAATTTAATATTTAGCTGTAAACCTTTTGGCCTCACCTCGGTATATAACAATATTACGTGTTATTTAGATAATTAATTTTATTCTTGGAATAGCCTTAACAAATGCTTTCCTAGAAAAATTCTCTGAAGACTTCGTTACCTAATTCACCGTGATTCTTAATGTTACTTATTATGATAGTTTCCACTGTAATTAAACCAGTGAGTACACACTTAAGAGTGTTCTCAAAATATTTGATTCAAACAGCCCTGAAAATGTGTTATATAATAACAATGCATAACTTCGACAAAAGAAAGAGCTGTTTTGTGGATTTTTATTGTCTTGTACATAATTAAGTAAATTTGGAGCAACAACATATTAAAATGTAAGCTTTCGCGGTATCGTTTTTGCTGCTCTCCATTTGCATTCCTTCGTCAGTCAAATATTAATATTACTAATTTATTAGCACTCGCCAAGTCTCATTTTCTAAAGCAGAAAAGGCATAATTTCTTGTTATAAGATCTCCTGTCCCTCCACATAGTCCACACAAAAGTTATTCAAACTAAATGCACGTTACGCTGCACTGTAGTTACATGTTAAATAGGGAAAGATATAAAGCATCACGGCTGATATACGAGGGCTGATCAATAAAGACTGACACTGATGTTTTTTCACAGATATTTATTACTCCATTTCAATGTTGACATGATATTTTTCAAAGTAGTCCCCTCCTGACTGAATGCACTTTTTATACGTCTCTGCCAGTCCTCGAACACATGGTGCAGGCCATTCTTTGTCAGGTCTTTGAGAATCGCCTCACTTTTCTTTAGCACTGCTTCAGTGGTCTCAAATCGAACGCCCCGGAGCTTTGCCTTTAGTAATGGGAATAAAAAGAAATCACAGGGGGTAAGACCGGGGCTTTAAGGCGAATGCGGCACACAGGTAATCATGGTAAATCATGGCTGGTAAATCATTCCATTCCGAAACGCCAGGCCCACCTTGCTTACCACAGAGGACTCGCCCTTCTTTGAAGTCCTTAAACCACCTAAACACCGTTGCACGAGGTACTGCATCTTCACCGTATGCTTGCTTCAGCTTTTCGAAAGTTTAAAGGCTGTATGATTTAAACGAAAGTAAAATTTTATTGCGCTGTATTGCTCCTCTCGTGTCGCCTCCACTTTGTGGTATGCGAAATTCAAGTAGGGTTAACAATATACAGCATTACTACCAACCTACCGTTACGAGAGTGCTGTCGCTTATGGAAATTATACATGAAACCCTGCTCTTTTCAAGTATTCCTGTTAGAGACATGAAACTATCAAGGAAACTACAGAAAAAAATCAATCTCAGTCTTTATTGATCAGCCCTCGCATCTATGTATAAAGAAAATCCATTCGTTTGTTTTTCAGTTGCGTAGATGTCTTTATTACTCTATGATTGAAGTCTTTAGTATCGTAACGTAATATACCATAACTCACCCGGAAATCCACAACATATACAGAAAATAAGCTTTTCTAAGTATAACTAACGCATATACGAGGGCTGTTCCAGAAGTACCCAACCTAACAAACAAAAAACTAAAATTTTAGGAAAAAGCGTATTTATTTCTCTACATACTCTTTCAGCTCGATACACTTTTCCCAGCGATGTTCAATAGCTTCGATACCCTGTTTATACTGAGAGCCATCGAGTTCTGCAAAATAGCCATCAACTGCAGACTCCAGCTCTTCACTGTTGGCAAATCTTTTACCACCAAAACATTTCTTCAACTTTGGAAACAGAAAATAATTAGAGGGGGCTAAATCTGGCAAATAGGGTGCATGAGGAAGCAATTTTAACTTTAAGTCATTGATTTTGGCCATGGCGATAATGGTTGTGTGAACTGGTGCATAATACTCGCTATTGATTGCTTTTCCTTTTTGAAGATACTCAATGAAAATTATCCTACGCGCATCCCAAAAACTAACGCCATGACCTTGTCTGCACATGGAACTGTCTTCGCCTTCTTTGGAGCCGATTCTCGCCTTTCAATCTAATGTTTTGAACTGTTCCATCGTCTCAAGTATGAAGTGATGGACCCATGTTTCACCCATGGTTATGAATCGACGCAAAAGCTCGGCTTTATTGTAGCAAAATATCCTCACGAAGCTGCTTTTGTTTCATTGTGAGTAAACGCGGCACCCATGTTGCGCACAACTTTCCCATGTCTAAATTTTTAGTCAGTATGCGATGTACAGCACTTTTTGAAATACTTACGATGTCTGCTAGCTCGCGCAATTACAGTGGACGGTCATCCAATACCATTTTGTGGATTTTCCTCACAATTTCTGGCGTGGTTTCGTCATTTAGTCGACCACTGCGATGTTCGTCATGGCAACTCGTACGGCCTCGCTTAAACTCTGCCACCCAATATTTTACTGTTGTAAACGAAGGAGCAGACTCCCCCAGAGTAGAATCTAGCTCAGCTTTAATATTAGTTGGACTAAGACCTTTCAAATGAAAGTATTGTATGACATAACGATGGCCAGTTTTATCCATAGTCATTTGTTTGAAACAACAACCGCTATATATACGTCAGGTCGGGTACTTCTGGGACTGCCCTCGATTATTGCGTGTAATAGCATTCAAAGAAATAATAACCAAAAATTATGGTGTTCACGTGCTCTTGTGCCCTTACACAGCAGCCGCCACTGAATTAAACTTTGTAGGAAAATAAGGAACTACGTGCAAAGAACGCTTGCGGAAGGAGGCGCTATAAATGGATTGCGATTATTGACTCGGCGGGTCTCTACAGAAGCGGCGGCCATTAAAAAATGTTTGTATTGGTGCTGCTCCTGGTGGCGGCTCTTGACACGAAACAGAAGAGAAACGCCTTTCTCAAATAAACTGAACGTTTTGATGTTTTCAAAATATATGCATGGACGATTATTTTTAATCACACTCTCTCTCTGCTAGCCCATCTTTCCGTTCGGAAGTCTCCTTTATAAACTATTAAGGCCGTTTAATGCGTGAGGATCCAGAAAGCCAGACCCGATTAACAATGTAGGAAAACAAATAAGCAATTCAAAACCCGTTCAAGACTTCGATTTTTATTAACTCGATTTCTTTGATCCGCGGAAGGAAGAAAACAAATCTAAAGCTCGCTGCTGTGTATTGCTTAGAAAACTTAATGAGACTCGGCCATTTTTAAATCCAGTGTAGTAACAATTGAGATAAAGGTTGATAAATAAACACATAGGAATAACTGAACTTTTAAGTGACCTAACGTACACTATTAGCCAGGATAGTGGCTTTTCGCTTTCTCTACCAGAAACAGGTATGTAGGGGAAGCACTGCATTCCACCCAAATATTCGATATTAAGATCTAACCGGAAATACATGTTTTGAGGCCCCTTGAATATAAAAAATATCTGATATGATAATTGACAAGACTTTCTCTACCCTTTATTGTTTATTAGTGGGCATACAAATTATTCCCACAAATGTTCATTTTTCTATTTATTTTATTTTAATCCATACCAACATTTACAGAAATAGATATATTACACATTTCGTTATAGATACAAAGGGAACAGCTATAGTCAAATATTCAATGACAAAGTATTGAACAATTTGAAGCATTAATAGACGATATATCGGAAATGGTTGATGCCACAAAAAAAATTATTTGAAATAAATTTGTGTATTTTAAAAGAGAGTTTTATTTATGGACGCTCTTTAACTGCTGTGGTCCTTAGCGTCCCATTCTATATTGGCGTGAAAGATCGGTAATTTTGCTCAGAGGCCTCTTTATCAGGCTTGAAGTTCTTTTACGTGCCATACATCTACGGCACGGGACCACCGGCTTTACTTCCCTTCCGAAGGAAGCAATGCTAAGGATTCTTACGCCCGAAAAAATTCATTTGAACCTGCGACCTCGGGAACTAGAGGCTAGCAGTCATATAAGATTATATAAAATTCCTTCCGAATGAAGAGGACTTCATAGGCTATTCCCAGAAAATTCAAGATATAAGTTTTATTTGACATGTAAATATCTTGAATATATAGTATTTTAGTTCAAAATCGCTAGAGCCATTTTTGAGGAAATCAAAAACTAGAAAAGATTTTCTGTATAAAAGATAGTTTAGCGAGAGGGGATTTTCTTTGAACATCTTAATGTCGCATCTTTGGAAGATATGAGCTTAAATATCAAGTTTGCATTTATATCACTTTTCACTTTTGAGTTATGCTGTACACACACGCGCGCGCGGACCTTCCTCTAAAAATGTTTTTGACTCAGTTGGCCTCAAAACACCTATTTTCGGTGCAACTTTTGTATTCAATTTTTGGGTGGAATGTAACCTCTACCTACTAGGTACGGGGTAGAGAATATGTAAATGCGTAAAGTACTGAAAAATCAAAAAAACTTATTAATTAATGTGTTCGAAATGGTTAATGCTACAAGAAACGTATTTGGCATACAATGTATGTTTTAACAAGATCTGTATTTTTTGTGCATTAAGTGTTTTTCTACCGTATTTTATTTGACGTGTTTTAAATTTGCTTTGCATTATTATTATTATGTTCTGTGTGCTTTTATTTCCTAAGAATTTACGGTATACAGGGTGTACCATTTATTGAGACTGTACAATATCTCCAAACCTAAGCGTTGTAGAAAGACATGTCTTTAAAAAAAGCTGCTTGACATTATGGGGGAAAGTAAATGACATTAGTCGTGTTTTGTATGGAGGACGTTATGATGGTCGTTTTACTTTTTTTAAATGGGAACCTACATTTTGTATGTTGTTTACTCAGAAAGTGGTTTATGAAAAACTGTTTATTTTGTGATGAGGAATAAGGAAACAAAATAAAAAATGTTGGTTCCCAATTACGAGACGTAACTTGACCCTCAAATGCCCATCCATGTATGGTCCAACCATTCACTGCGCTCTTCGTACACATCCATTCAGAATTTTCCTTGTTATTTACTTTGGTTCCCATTAAAAAAATTCTGTGTTACACTCACATGACTTTCTCTACTCTTGTACAAACTATTTTTACAAACTCTTATTCTCCGTCTATTTTATATTAATCGAGATAAAATTTGCAGAAAAGATCTTTTGACATGCAAAGAAAATTACATTTTACACATAGCGACCAGTTCTAAAAATATTTGACCATCGCTTAAGGCTTACTATGTTCCCCTTGTTTGTATTTGCAAGAGCAATATAGAAATACAGTAGCCTTTAAGCATCGACATATCTCTTAATAGCTGGTTGCTATGTGCAGCACCATTCTCTTTGCCACAGATTAATACTCTTTGCATATCCAAGACAAAAAATGAATAACGAAATTCCCATTTGAGAAAATAAGTATTGAAAAATTTAAGGGAATAACAAGCAATATCTCGAAAATGGTTCACTCAACAAAAAAAATGATATATGACATAAATTGTGTATTTTAACGCGATCTACATTTCTTGTGTAGTAAGATTTTGTCTATCTCTTATGGTTTACCAGTTACGCAAAAGTCGTTTACAATGAAGAATACTTTTGGAGACATTCCCAGAAAATTCAAGATATACATTTTATTTGTCATGAAAACATCTTAAACATATGATATTTTAATCAAAATCGTTAGAGCCATTTTTGAGAAAATTAAAATGATCGAAAAATGTTCCATGTAAAGGGTAATCTGGGGGGGATTTTCTTGAAAACCTACGTGTTGCATCTCTGGAAGATACTGAACCTAAATACCAAGTTTGGTGTTTATCCAACTGTTCGTTTCTGAGTTATGCTGTTCAGACACACACACACACAGTCATACACAAACGGACATGTTTCCAAAAATACCTTTTTTGGATTCAGGGGGTCTCAAAACATGTATTTCCGGTGAAATCTCGGTATCGAATTTTTGGGTGGAATACAATACGTCCCATACTTACAGCGTCCTCCAAATAAAACATGACTGCTGGCATTTACTTTCCCCCATAATATCAAGCAACTTTTATTAAAGACATTTATTTCTACAACGCTTAGGTTAGGAGATATTGTACAGTCTCAATAAATGGTACACCCTGTATAACAGACCCTTATACAAGTGCGTTTCACGTATAGAGAAATAAGAATTGTATTGAACGGTATTACCATTCCACACATAACAAATTTCTTGCTTTGTGTCTGCATATAGGATCCTGAGCGATGAAGAAAAACAACCTTTCATAGAGGAAGCAGAGAGACTGCGTAATGCCCATAAGAAGGACCACCCTGATTATAAAGTAAGTTTTAAAATAGACGAGTATATTAATTAACCTACATAAAATGTGTTCTGCTTGTGGGGCTAAATTAATTACTGCTTCGTAACGTCTTTGTATAGGGATTGACAATGAGAAACGAAACTGTTTGTTTGCTTAATTAATTCACTCTTTGGAAGTTCATAGTTAGTGTACAATGATCCCAAATATTTCTTCACAGGAGATAAATAGAATGGCTCAAATGTAATTCTTTTTACTTTCTCTACTACGTGTAGTAAGTAGGGGAAGTATTGCATTCCACCCAAAAATTCGATACCGAGATTTCACAGGAAATACATGTTTTGAGACCCCGTGAATCCAAAAAAAGCATTTTTGGAAACATCCGTGTGTGTCATTGTGTCTGTCTGTGTGTGTTTGTGAACAGCATAACTCAGAAACGTACAGTCGGCTAAACACCAAACATGGTATTTAGGTTCAGTATCTTCCAAAGATGCGACACGAAGGTTTTCAAGAAAATACCCCACCCCAGATTACCCTTTACATGCAACATTTTTCGAAAATTTTAATTTTCTCAAAAATGGCTCTAACGATTTAGATTAAAATATCATATGTTTAAGATATTTTCATGACAAATGAAATGTATATCTCGAATTTTCTGGGAATGTCTCCAAAAGTATTCTTCATTGTGAACGACTTTTGCATAACTGGTAAACCATAAGAGATAGACAAAATTTTACTACACCAAAAATGTAGATCGCGTTAAAATACACAATTTATGTCATAAACATTTTTTTTTGTTGAGTGAACTATTTTCGAAATATTGCTTGTTATTCCCTTAAATTTTACAATACTTATACTTTTTCTCAAATTCGTTATTCATTTTTTTTATGTCTTGGACATGCAAAGAGAATGCAATGCGCTACATAGTAACCAGCGTTAAAATATTTTTGACTATCGCTTAAAACCTATCATATTCCCCTTGCATCTACAAGATAACATCTCGATTAACATGAATCATATGGAGAATAAGCGTTTGTAAAAATAGTTTGTAAAAGGGTAGAGAAAGTCATGTGAGTGTAACAGATCAGATTTTTTTAGATAGCATGGCCCTAAAAGTAGAACTTCTCAATGCACACGAGCTAAAAGCTTTAGATTATCGAGAAGTGCGATAATCTTCAGTGTGACAAACTTTGATTTCAAGTCCAATCACATGGCAGTTACCCTTTATATTTACATACCCTTTATGTACCCTTTATGTTGATAATATAAATCGTCATACTTCAATCTATCGCAATTCGTTGTAATTCAGAAGAAACTGAAATGGAAGTGATGTTACAGAAGCAGCAGAAAGAATAACACTAGAAGTACTTACCCAAAAAATCCAGAAATCAATATGATATAGCATATAATCGCCCCATTGCCTGGTTTAAGGCAAAACATGTTGACAATAATTTCACTGAAAATCAACAAAACATCGAAAAATCTTAAATTTCGCTTTTTTAACGCATATATTTTGTTTTATGAACCGCGTTTAAAAGGTGATCTCTGTTAGTTTCAGGAATCAATATAATATTATTGATATTTTACAAATTCAAGTGCTGTTTAAAAAATAATATATGCCACGGCAGTTAAAAGTGTTTTAATTTTGCTCTTAGGATTTTACCATTCCTTCGCAAAATAAAACCTTACTTCTAACCCCAGTATCATAATCTACTATTATATTCAATAACTAATGTACAATTATTGCCAAAATTATATAAAATTATTTCTAGTACATGTAGTATTACTGTAAATGTAATGTAGCATGTTAAATAAATTAATAAAAAATAGTTCCAATACAAAGTTAGCTTAGGTTATGAACTCGTGAAGAGAATTTTCCAAGAATTATTTATTCATGTAATATGTGGCCCACAGGTGGAGAAGATATTGGGTTCCACCCAAAAATTCAATATCGGTATTTAACCGGAAACGCATGTTTTGATGCCTCTTGAAACCAAAAGAAGCATTTTCAGAAAAAAGATCCGTGTGAACTGAAAAACGAAAAGTCAGATAAATACCAAACTTGGTATTTAAGTTCAGTATCTTCCAAAGATGTGATATGAAGTTTTTTTTAAAAAAAAAATAACCCACTCCAGCTACTATTATTATTGAAGATCTTTCGAAATTTTTTATTTTCTGAAAAATGGCTCTTAATGATGTTGATTAAAATCCATATATTAAAGATACTTGCATGACAAATAAAAACGCATATCTTGAATTTTCTTGTAATAGCCTGTGCAGTCCTCTTTAATCGGAAGGAATTTTATTTAATATTGTATAACTGGTATACGTTAAGCGATAGACGAAAACGTACTGCACAAAAAATGTAGATCTCTTTAAAACACAGAATTTATTTTTAATAAGTTTTTGTGGCATATGCCATTTCCGAGATATCGATTATTAATCGTTCGCATTGTTCAATACTTTGTCGTCGACATTCAGTTGTTTCTGGCGATTGCATGGAAACAGTATGGAATTTTAAGGCCAGCATATAACGTCCAGTTCTTAAACATTTGACTGTCGCTGTTCCTTTTTTATCTATAACGAAATGTGTAATGTAGCTATTTATGTAAAGGTTTATTTGGATTAAAATGACGTAGATAGAAAAATAAGCTTTCATAAAAGTAACTTATATACCCACTAACACGTCAGATTTCTTTTTATACAGTATCAACCAAGACGACGGAAACCGCCGAAGTCTTCAACTGCATCACTACAGTGTCACAGTTCGAGTCCCGGTGTTTTGCCTGACTCTGCAGAGTTGCCAAGTACCTCTGGTGTCACATCGTCCTCTCCACCTCCACCCACCTCCCGGTGCCATCGGTAAGTAAAGTACTTACACTCTTGTGAGTTTATCAAAGTGTTTCTTTCACCTCACCTTTCGATAAACACTTCTTAAATTAGGGGTATTTACCCATAGGTGAAATTTCTAAATATTGTAGTTTTTATTTAATTTGTTTTACAATTTTGTCAAATATTGCTCTAACCCAATCACATGTATTTTAAATTTCATAAACTTAAACAGAGTATTATTTATGGACGTTATTTAAGGCAGTATTTTAACACTTGAATAATTTCAATTAAATTATATAATATGTAAATTCAATAACAGCCCGCCTTGAAACAATATGTATGTAATAATTTGTAAAAATGTATGTAACAGTCATTGCATATGCTTATATTATTGTAAACATGTTCAATAATGTTATGTAAATGCATTACGTAATCTAATAATATAAGAACTGTGAGAATAATAAGTTTAAAGTTGCTAACAATGAGGTAACCTTGAGGCAATAATGAGTTTGAGAGTTTAAATGTTACTAGTCATGATTAGAGCAACGATAATGTAAATTTTGTGACAGTTTAAAAATAGCCAATCAACAGCCAGAAAAAGCTTTAGTAAAATGCAGATATTCTATTGGACTAGGATTAGCCAATCAGAGACTTGAAATACAGAAAGTTAAAAGTTTATACGGTTGAAATATGTTCAGTTGGCTGCAGACCTTGATAGTAACCGGCTGGAAGATGCGTTCTCTAGAGAAATATTACGTATTCGTGTGAGACGTAAAATAAGTATACGTGATAAAAAAGTACAAGTATTAAATTAAAGAATCTCACAGCTCTTAATATCAGTGTACTGCTATTTAATTTGTGTCAAGGAATAATACAAAGAAGTGAATTTAAACTTAAAATCTGTGTAAGCCTACATTCTTGTCGCAACACGCCCTGATTAAGAGAAACGTGTCTCTAAAACAATACTGAAGCAACCGAGGCAAACATAAACATAAATAATGTCTATAGAAGCAGTTTAATAACAAAGTTAATATTTTTTTTTAAAACTTGGAGCGTAACAACAAAAATACATCTTCAAATCGGCTTTTCTTACGTAAGAGTATATTACGTAACAAACCATCTACTTCAAATTGGCTTACCAAAGCGTGGTGCAAACTCCAACAACAGTAACATAAATAAACTACTTCTTCAAATTGACGTCCATACGTGGAGAAAAATAAATAAGTAAACAACGTCCCATTCTATATTGGGTGTGAAAGATGGAAATTTTATTCAGAAGCCTCTATCAGGCTTGAGGTTCCTTCATGTGCCGTAAATTTACGACACATAAGAGGCTGGCTTTATTTACCTTCCGAAGGAAGCCATGCTAAGCATTTTTACGCCCGAAAAGCTCCATCGCCCTCGCAGGGTTTGAACTCACGACCTGGGGAACTAGAGGCAAGCATGGTACCCCTAGACGACGGAGGATTCCCCCTAGGCGCTGAACACTCGTCGCCCCCTGGGAACACTGTCATAGAATGTGAACATTTCCGTTTAAAGCCAGAGGTCTTCCAGCAAACTAAGTGATTCGTTAAGTAGGCTAAATATTGGACAAGAATGGAGATTAGACGGATTATTAAAATAATGTCTAGTAAATGTTTCTTTTTGAGAGTAAAAACTATAACTGGCTTCAGTTTTATATTTTGCTGCACTTAACAATACTGCAAATAAACTGTGCAACATGGTGTTTTATTTAGTTTTTATTACTTTCTCTACTACGTATAGTAAGTAGGGGAAGTATTGTATTCCACACAAAAATTTGATACCGAGATTTCACCAGAAATACATGTTTGAGATCCCCTGAATCCAAAAAAAGCATTTTTGGAAACATGTCCGTGTGTGTGTTTGCATTACTCGGAAACAAACAGTCGGATAAACACCAAACTTGGTAGTTAGGTTTAATTTTCTCAAAAATGGCTGTAACGATTTTAATTAAAATATCATATGTTTAAGATATTTTTATGACAAACGAAATGTATAACTCGAATTTTCCGGGAATGTCTCCAAAAGTATTCTTCATTGTGAACGACTTTTGCATAACTGGTAAAGCATAAGAGATAGACAAAGTTTTGCTACACAAAAAATGTAGATCGCGTTAAAATACACAATTCATGTCAATACACATTTGTTTTGTTCGGTGAACCATTTTCGAGATATTGCTTGTTATTCCCTTAAATTTTCCAATACTTATACTTTTTCTCAAATTCGATATTCATTTTTTTTGTCCTGGTAATGCAAAGAGAATGGAATACTCCACATAGCAACCAGCTCTTAAAATATTTGTCTATAGCTTAAAGCCTACCAATTCCCCTTGCATCTACAAGAAAATTAGCAATAAGATTAACATCTCGAAAGCTCGATTAACATGAAGCATGTGGAGAATAAGTGTTTGTAAAAATAGTTTGTACAAGAGTAGAGAAAGTCATGTGAGTGTAATACATCAGATTTTTTGGATTAGATAGATGATTCTAATAATGTTTAGTCAATGTATCCTCTGTGACACTAAAAAAAGAAACAGGTTTTATGTAGTTATATATTTACGCATGGTTATTATAAATGATGACGAGTAAAGCTATTGCTCAAAGTTATATATTCATATGCGAATAGTTTAAAATTTTGTACGTAAAACAGGACGCCATTGCATGCAAACCGACTCCTTACTATAGATATGCCATCTGTGAAAGTCAGTAAAATGCCTCCCAAAGTTGCGGTGACGGCATAAATGAAAGTGGGTGTACCAAGAGAACCGGACTAATTCAACAGAGAAAAATTGAAAATTCCAGATGGAGAACTAGTGTTGCGAAACCATTTCTTAAGAAGGGAGAAAAACAGAACCCGGAAAAACTATAAAGCAGTAAATTTACTCAACATTGTGTTGAAAATTACAACAAAATTAGTTCAACAAAACCTTCACGAAATAATTTAATTGAATTTAACAAACCTATAAGTTTATGCTTTATTGATCTTGAAAAGGCTTTTGATAGGCTGGAATTTATAGATTTTTCAAATATTTCAGAAGAAAAAATTGTACAAATTCGTTGATTTTACATATTAGTGATACCTTTGAGGACATTTTAACAGAATGAAATGAATGGGAAGTTGTCGGAGAAAATACCAGTCAGAAGAGGAGTTCCTCAAGATTTCCTAAGTCCACTATTGTTTAATTTAATAATTAACTATATTGGAACTAAAGCCTGAAATAAAATGAGAGATAAAGACCTTAATATTGTATGTTGCACTGATGTTTTGATGTTGGTTAATGAAGACGGTTTGCAAAGATTGTTATATAGATATCTATCATGGCTGCCGAAAGCACAATATGAAAATACCATTAACTAAACTAAATCTGTGACTGTAACTAAATCCCTCTTAATATGTAAGCTAGAATTGGAGAGAAAAACGATTGAGCAGGTCATGGCATAGTTTGGGATCACTGTAGACATTAAGACATTATATTGAGAAGAAAATTTCTGATATGGGACATTCACATGACTTTCTCTACCCTCTACCAAGGCTTCTTTTTTATCTACTAGATTTTAATCTACATAAAATTTTGTAGAAATAGCTACATTACACATTTCGTTATAAATGCAAATGGAACAGCGATAGTCAAATGTTTAAGAACTGATCTCTATATGCTGACTTAACTTCCATACTATTTCCATGAAATCGCGAGAAACATTCAATGTTGACAGAACTTAAAGAGAAATACCAAGAAATGAACAATAATAATAACGGATTTTAATAATAGATATCTCGGAAATGGCTTATGCCACAAATAAACTTGTATGAAATAAATTGTGTGTTTTAAAGAGATCTACATTTTTTGTGTAGTACGTTTACATCTATTACTTAACGTTTACCAGTTATACAAGATTATACAACATTTCTTCCAAATGAAGTGGACTTCACAGGCTATTTCCAGAAAATTCAAGATATATATTTTATTTGCTATGTAAATACGTTTATTATATTATGGTATTTTAATCAAAATCATTACAGCCACATTTTGAAAAAACTGTCATGTAAAAGGTAGTCTGGAGGGGGGATATTTCCCTAAAAATCTTCGTGTTGGATCTTTGGAAGGTACTGAAACTAAGTAATAATTTTGGTATTTATTCGAATTTTCGTTTTTGAGTTATGACGTTCGCAGAAGTATTTATGTCCAAAGATGTGACACTAAGATTTTCAAGAAAATGCCCTCACCTCAAACTACCGGAATATTTTTTGAAAGTTTTGATTTTTTAAAAAATGGCCCTAACAATTTTGATTAAAATACCATGTATTAATGATATTTACATGAAAAATAAAATATATATCTTGAACTTTCTAGGAATAGCCGATGAAATTATCTTCATTCGGAAGGAATTTTGCATAATCTTTTATAACTGACAAACGTTAAGCGATAGACGAAAACGTACTACACAAGAAATGTAGATCTCTTTAAGACACAGAAATTATTTCAAATGGCTTCTATTGTGGCATAAGCCATTTAGGAAATATTCGTTATTAACTGTTAGAATTGTTCGTTACGTGGTTATTCTTTAAAGTCCTTTCAGCATTCAGTTGTTTCTCGCTATTGCATCGAAAGTATGAAATTTTAAAGCAGCGTATAACGTCCAGCTCTTTAATATTTGACTATCGCTGTTTCCTTTTATCTGTAACGGAATGTTTAATGTAGCTATTTTGGCAAAGGTTTATTTGGATCAAAATGAAGTAGATAGAAAAAAATCTGATGTGTTTCTCTCACAAGACTTTCTCTACTCTTGTACAAACTATTTTTACAAACGCTTATTCTCCATATGCTTCAGTTAATCGAGATATCGAGATGTTAATCTTATT
Organism: Deroplatys truncata; assembly: GCA_030765065.1. Taxonomy (NCBI): domain Eukaryota; kingdom Metazoa; phylum Arthropoda; class Insecta; order Mantodea; family Mantidae; genus Deroplatys; species Deroplatys truncata. The sequence goes on along the minus strand of CM060989.1, from coordinate 62,237,831 downwards.
GCTAATTTTCTTGTAGATGCAAGGGGAATTGGTAGGCTTTAAGTAATAGTCAAATATTCTAAGAGCTGGTTGCTATGTGCAGTATTCCATTCTTTTGCATTACCAGGACAAAAAAATGAATAGCGAATTTGAGAAAAAGTATAAATATTGGAAAATTTAAGGGAATAACAAGCAATATCTCGAAAATAGTTCACTCAACAAAAAAAATGTATATGACATAAATTTTGTATTTTAACGCGATCTACACATTTTGTGTAGTAAAATTTTGTCTATCTCTTATGGTTTACCAGTTATGCACAAGTCGTTCACAATGAAGAACACTTTTGGAGACATTCCCAGAAAATTCGAGATATACATTTCATTTGTCATAAAAATATCTTAAACATATGATATTTTAATCAAAATCGTTAGAGCTATTTTTGAGAAAATTAAAATTTTCGAAAAATGTTCCTTGTAAATGGTAGTTTGGGGTGGGGGTATTTTCTTGAAAACCTTCGTGTCGCATCTCTGGAAGATACTAAACCTAAATACCAAGTTTGGTGTTTATCTGACTGTTCGTTTCTGAGTTATGCTGTTCACAGACGCACACACGGAGATGTTTCCAAAAATGCTTTTTTTGGATGAAGGGGTCTCAAAACATATATTTCCGGTGAAATCTCGGTATCGAATTTTTGGGTGGAATACAATACTTCCCTTACTTACTATACATAGTAGAGAAGTAGGAAAAAAAGCAAAACAATTAAGTTTTATGCTCCTCTTATGAAAATGAAATTATTCCTGTAGCCGTATAAGACAAGTGTTTTTTGATTCCTAGAGAAACTACATTGTTATTTAATATTTGTCTCTCTGCAGGATGAAGCTGTGTCTTGCGGATTCACCGCCAGGTCCAGACTGCAGTTTCACCAAGCTGTACACTGAGAGAGATGAAAACAGATCTGAGGAACAGCTCAAAACAGCATATTCCTGGTAAGTTCTGAATCCAAATTTACACTAAGAGGTGACACTGTGTGTCCAAGTGTACAAGTTACGGAAAAAATAATGTGCAGGAATTTATAGAGCTGAAAGGCAATATCAAACTGAGCATTTTGAGGTTAGGAGCAAAGGTTCGCAGATGCAGTATAACAACAGGGGCGCTGCTTGAACACAATTAAATTTGACTTTATGAAACATCATTTGTCAAAATGAGATGTAACTCACACAAGTGTGTACGTACTGTACCAACAAATGAGTACTTGTACACAATGAGAAACTAACCATTACATGCACGTACTGCACTGAACAAGACGAGTATTCGGTATTATATTAGTGACTACAGTGCCATTTAAACACCTGAGACTCCTGCCATTTCACTCTAAGAAGAGAAGTGCGATAGCAGCATTGCCACATTATATTAGAGCGTGTCAGCTGTTAAACGCACCGAATAACAAACAGCATGTAGCGGGAAACAGTCGTTGGGCGAGATTTGTAGCAGGAAACCGATGATCCTTGGGTTGTTCCTGTTGCAGTGTTCTTCTTCCTCGGCTATTGGTGCTCGTCGGTTGTTGAGTATTCCATTCCTAACTATCTCTAATCATTAAATCTCAGGTTCTAGTGGGTGAGGCAAGTTAAAAATACACTGCAAATTTCCCTTTATCAATGAAGTTTATTTCACAGTTAGAATAGTTATGGGCGGCTAACTTTTCCCATTATTATAATAATCCCACCACTTTAAGTTAGTCAGGAGCCTAGCTATATTCACACGCACCCCACCCTTGTGCATCTGTAGCACCTCGTGTCGACGTGACTTCTCGATGAGATATATTTAGAATAAGAGCGGGCTCTGAGGCTTTGTCTGCCCTTATATACGGGAGCCTAGTGACTCTCACCTCCGCATTTGAAAATGTAACGACGTTTCCTATTGGCCCTCAGGCCGCGTTACCCTGACATGTATGAAAATGTATGGTTTCAGATCCGTGCGCTCAGGCGCCATGATGTAGCGTTGTACCGCTCGGTGACAGGTACGGTCTTTATGATTTCTTGGAATTCTTGCTAGCTCGCCCATGTCTTACAATCAGCTCTATAAAAATGTTAATGTTGAATATTTTAACATGTTAGTGACTTCAATTATTACTGTACAATTCTTATATGTATGATTCCCCTTTCATATGTACAATTCCTCTATATATGTATAATATATCCCCTTTCAAGCTCGCTGGAACGTAACGGTAGTAAGCAGTAGTAGCTAAACATGGCAGCGTGACAAAGTTCAGCTTGTAGGCGAAGGGAAAGGAGGATGGTGGCACCTTACTGGCTAGAGCAATAGCGAGGGGACCGAAACATATCCCTCCAGGAAGTGTCAGAAATCTCATGTTATTTGAATTGTACCGCAGTACTGTACATGAGTGCGATTTGTTTACAAACTGAGACGTACTACAAAAAATGTAGATCTCTTTAATATACATATTTTATTTATTCTAAATAACTTTCTTTTTTTCCCGTCAGCTATTTCTGGATTATCCGTTATTGTTTATTTAAATTTTTACTTTCTCTACCAAGTTATTGCATTCCATCCCTAAATTTGACATAGATATTTCACCGGAGATGCATGTTTTGAAGCCTCTTGAATAATATAATAATATATTTTGAGTAAGGTCCGCATGTGTGTGTCTGTAAACAGCATAACTTAATCACGAAAAGCCGGATAAACACCAAACTTGGTATATTAGTTTAGTACCTTCTAAACATGCAAGACAAAGATTTTCAATAAAATTACCCCATCCAAAAGTACCCTTTACGTGGAACATTTTTTGAAGGTTTTCATTTTCTAAAAAATAGCTCTAACGATTTTGATTAAAATGCCATATATAAAAGATATTTGCATGACAAATAAGACGTATATCTTGAATTTTCGGGGAATTCCTATGAAATCCACTTCATTCAGAGGGAAGTTTGTGTAACCTTGAATAACTGGAAAACGTAAAGCGATAGACGAAAACGTACTACACAAGAAATGTAGATCTCTTTAAAATACACAATGTTTCTGAGATATCCATTATTAAAGGTTCAAATTGTCCACTGCTTCGTCATTGTCTTAAAGTACTTTCAACGTTCAGTTATTCCTCCTGATTGCATGGAAGCAGCATGAAATTTTAAAGCCGGCGTATAGCGTCCAGTTCTTAAACATTTCACTCGCTGTTCCCTTTGAATCTATAACGAAATGTGCAGTGTAACTATGTCTTCAAAGGTTTATTTGGATTAAAATGTAGTAGATAGAAAAATAGGCTTTAGCAAGATTAGTTTGTATACACAATAATAAAAATATGGGGTAGAAAAAGTTATATGAATGTATTATATCAGATTTTTCAATACTGTTCCATTTTTACTTTCTCTACTACGTATAGTAAGTAGGGGAAGTATTGCATTCCACCCAAAAATTCGATACCGAGATTTCGCCGGAAATACATGTTTTGAGACCTCCTGAATCCAAAAAAAGCATTTTTGGAAACATGTCCGTGTGTGTGTCTGTGTGTGTGTGTGTCTGTGTGTGTGTGTGTCTGTGAACAGCATAACTCAAAAACTAACAGTCGGATAAACACCAAACTTGGTATTTACGTTCAGTATCTTCCAGAGATGCGACACGAAGATTTTCAAGAAAATCCCCCTACCCCAGACTACCCTTTACATGGAACATTTTTCGAAAATTTTAATTTTCTCAAAAATGGCTCTAACGATTTTGATGAAAATATCATATGTTTAAGATAATGTCATGAGAAATGAAATGTATATCTCGAAATTTCTGGGAATGTCTCCAAAAGTATTCTTCATTATGAACGACTTTTGCATAACTGGTAAACCATAAGAGATAGACAAAATTTTACTACACAAAAAATGTAGATCGCGTTAAAATACACAACTTATATCATATACATTTTTTTTTGTTGAGTGAACCGTTTTCGAGATATTGCTTGTTATTTCCTTAAATTTTCCAATACTTATACTTTTTCTCAAATTCGTTATTCATTTTTTTTATGTCCTGGACATGCAAAGAGAATGGAATGCGCCACATAGCAACCAGCGATAAAATATTTGACTATCGCTTAAAAGCTACCATATTTCCCTTGCATCTACAAGAAAATTACAAATAAGATTGACATCTCGATATCTCGATTAATATGAAGCATATGGAGAATAGGCGTTTGTAAAAATAGATTGTACAAGAGTAGAGAAAGTCATGTGAGTGTAACACATCAGATTTTTTATTTATGGACGCTCTTTAACTGCTGTGGTTCTTAGCGTCCCATTCTATATTGGGTGTGAAAGACCGGTAATTTTGCTCAGAGGCCTCTTTATCAGGCTTGAGGTTCTTTTACGTGCCGTAAATCTACGACACGGGACCACCCGCTTTACTTCCCTTCCGAAGGAAGCCGTGCCAAGGATTTTTATGCCCGAAAAAATCCATCGCCCTCCGCCGGGTTTGAACCCGCGACCTTGGGAACTAGAGGCTAGCACGGTACCACTAGTCCACGGAGAACGACTTAAGGTGCCCTGAGTCCAAAAAAGAGAATTTTTAGAAAAAGGTTCGTGTGTGTCTGTTAACAGAATAACTCAAAAACGAAAAGTCGGACAAATACCAAACTTGGTATTTAGATTCAGAATCTTTCAAAGATACGACACGAACACTTTCAAGAGAATCCCCCCACCCAGACTACCCTTTACGTGGAACATTTTTCGAAAATTTTGATTTTCTCAAAAATGGCTCTAACGACTTCGATTAAAATATCATATCTTTAAGACATTTTCATGGCAAATGAAATGTATGTGATGAATTTTCTGGGAATGTCCCCAAAAGTCCTCTTCATTTTGAATGACTTTTGCATAACTGGTAAACCGTAAGAGATAGACAGTATTTTACTACAAAAATGTGGATCTTGTTAAAACACACAATTTATGTCATATACATTTTTTGTGTAGTGAACCATTTCCGAGATATTCCTTGTTATTTGTTTGAATTTTTCAATGTTTGCACTTTTTCTCAAATGGGAATTTGTTATTGGCTTTTATTATGTCCTGGACATGCAAAGAGAATGGAATACTCCACGTAGCAATCAGCTCTTAAGAGATTTGACTATCGCTTAAAGCCTACCATATTCCACTTGCACGTACAAGAAAATTGGCAATAAAGGTTTTCTGCAAAGGTTTATCTCGATTAACATGAAGTAGATGGAGAATAAGCGTTTGTAAAAATAGTTTGTACTAGAGTAGAGAAAGTCATATGAGTGTAACACATTTAAACATTTGACGATCTGTATTCTCTTTGTACTTACAACGAAAATGAAGACTATTTATGCAAACGTTTATAGTAATTATATTTATACAAATACAGGAAGAATAAGCTTCTGAAAGAAGTTTGTAAAAATAAAGGATAGTGGGTAGAAAGTCATGTGAATGTAATACATCAAATGATTTTTATTTATTTTCCCCGTTGTAAGCAGCAGAAAGCTTGTGGATTCACTGGACCAAGAAAACAAATGGGCTGTGTTACAAAAATATATAAGCATTCCGCTGATGTTTTAATATATCATGAAGTGCAATTACTTGTAGGTTTATCCCCATAGTTTTTGTGGAAACTCTTGTTCAACTAAAGGTTTTGAATTCTATATCCGTTTTAATGCACTACACATGTTCGATGAATGAATATCAAAGTTGAAACTAGATACATTTTTATGCCCGTCTATTTGCTTGAGCGAACTCCAAAAGCAGCGGTCGTTGTCTCTCCAGAGTCTGCGCAGAAATCCCAGTTTCTGTGCAAGGAAGCCTTCTTCGGTGTTCTATTGCCGGGACATACAGGTAGACATGGTTTACATTTGCCTTCGTTACTCTCTGCAGATTTCTCACCTTTACATGTGTTGTCTTTTGTTGTTTTCTGGCAGTCATTGCCCCTTTCAGATGCACTGCACCTCCTGGCTCTCCTTCTGGCAGAACTCCTTCTCCTTCTCCTTCTTCTGGCTACACTTCTTCTCCTTCTCCTTCTAGCTGAGCTCCTACACCTTCTTCTGGCTGCACTTCTTCTCCTTCTTCTGGCTGTACTTCTTCTCCTTCTCCTTCTAGCTGAACTTCTTCTACTTCTCCTCCTTCTAGCTGAACTTCTACTTCTTCTCCTCCTTCTAGCTGAACTTCTACATCTTCTTCTACTGCCGCTTCTTCTTCTCATAGCCCTGTAAGCTGAATTGACTGCCCTAAGTAAGGTGTCTCTGCTGACACCTTTCTTAGGGGACGTAGTCCTCGGAGTTCTGTAGGCAGAGCTTCTGCTGCTGGGGCTAAAAGTAGACCTCAATCTGCTACAAGGCCTACGAGCAGATCTCTTCCTGTAAGGCCTACGCCTACTCCTGGTGCGAGACCTCCAGGTGCCCCTTTTCCTTCTCCGTGATCTGTGAGCAGATCGCATGCTGCACCTGCCGCAACACTTGTGAGAATATTTCCTTCTTCTGCTAAGGGACTTACGAGCAGACCTAGGTTTTCTACGAGATCTGCCAGCAGATGTCCTTTTTCTACTGCCAGACCTGCAAGCTGATCTACCTGTATTACACGAGCCGCAGGTGGACCTAAGGTCAAATATTCTTCTCATCTCCTGCTTCCTCCAAAGATTCAGAGATATTCTTGAATACCGGAGTTTCTCGTCTGAATCCATCCTCTTCCAGCATTTGCCTGCCTCCCTGGACACTTCTTTCATTGGTTTCCCCTTCAGTCTTTTCCTGAAGCGTACGAAGTAGAGAATGAACGGCGAAATAGGCATCCGTTTGGGTATGCTAGAAGGAAAAAGCAAAATAACCCTTCTAATATCCATTTCTTTCAGCATTTCAAGGCTGCAACATATGATGAAGCTTGATGAGAGCGGGAATCAATACATGAAGCTTTTGCTAAGAGGGGAAATGATACACATTACTAGTTCAAGAACAGATGACACCTCTGGGCTGAATAACAATAATAACAAATATAATAAGCATTTTAAAAACCTTATGTGTTACATTCACATGATATTCTCAACCCTCTAACGTTTATTAGTAGGTATATAAATTATTCTTAAGCCCCTTGTACACGAACAAACATTTTTTCAACTCAAGAGTTTACAAGTCAAACATTTTTCAGTATGTGACAAGATTGGAAAAGACTTGACAAGGCCTGCCAGGACTGTATTTACAGGTTGTCTCTTCGCCAAACTGAAACCCTTCAGAACACGTTGATAATTTATCACACGCAAAGCAATTTAGTATTTGCGTCACGGTATATTGTTCTTTACTAATATTATGTAGCACTTTCACGTATTATATCCAATGAAATCACATTACGAGTGTGGAATACAACGAAAATAACGCCAACTGATAGGTTAACCACACTATATAACATTGCATTAATGTATACATAGTTCGGAAATCTGCCTGGCATTATTGCTTCATAACTGCCTTCATCTGCTCCATCTTGTGGTAATTCACGGAGCCCTCGATGTACAGACATGACCAGCTTATGTATAACCTAATCAGTTCGCATACGACATACCTTGGCCGGGTAGCCATTTTTGTTTACTTTTCGCTTTCAGCCATGTTGCAGATTTCGTGACGCACTGTGAATACTCGCATTTCATTGGCCAAAACCATCAAATCATTGTGAAATCTTTGATCGTTTAGAGCATGTCCTTATTTTCTTTCAAGACTTTAAAAGTATTGCAAGCAATTTGACAAGAAAAGTTGTGAAGTTGTGACAACTCTTGAAAAGGATTGTAAAGTATTGAATTTGACAGAATTTTGATCGTGTACAGAAGCATTTAGTTTCTCTACTACTATAGTAAGTAGGCGAAGTATTGTAAACCACCCAAAAGATTGATACCGAGATTTTACCAGAAATATATATTTTGAGGTCTCTTGAATCAAAAAAAAAAAGAAGCAGCATTTTTAGTAAAAGGTCCTTGGGTATGTGTGTCTATGAACAGCATAACTTAAAAACAGAAAGTCGGATAAATACCACACTTGGTATTTAGGTTCAGTACCTTCCAAGGATGCGACACGAAGATTTTCAAGAAAACCCCCCACCCCAAACTATCCTTTATATGGAGCATTTTTCGAAATTTTTATTTTCTAAAAAATGGCCGTAACGATTTTGATTAAAGTACACTAAATTAAAGAATATTTACAGGACAAATAAAATGTATATCTTGATCTTTTTGGGGAATAGCTGTGGAGCCCACTTCAGTTGGAGGGAATTTTGTATAATCCTGTACAACTGTTAAACGTTAAGCGATAGTCGAAAACGTAGATCTCTTTAAAACGCACAATTTATGTCAAATGACTTGTTTTGTGGCATAAGCCAGTTATGAGATATCCGGTATTAAAGGTTCAAATTGTTCATTACTTGATCATTCTTTAGAGTCCTTCAGTTGTTGCTTGTTACTGGATGGAAACAGTATGGAATTTTAAGGCCAGCGTATAGCGTCCAGTTCTTAAACATTTGACTATCGCTGTTCTTGGGATTGAAATATTGTAGACAGAAAAATAAGCTTTAGTAATAATAGTTTGTATACCCAGTAATAAATGATAGAGGGTAGAGAAAGGCATGTGAATGTATCACATCAGAGTTTTTACTATCTACATCATTTTAATCGATATAAACGGAAATACTACATTACACATATCGTATAGATACAAAGGGAACAGTGATAGTCAAATGTTTAAGAACTGGACGCTATACGCTGCCTTAAAATGCCATACTCTTTCCATGCTATCACTGAATGTCGACAGGACTTTAAAAGAATGACAAAATATTGAACAACATGAATCATTAATAAGGGATATCACGGAAATGTTTAATGCCACAAAAAAGGTATCTGAAATAAATTGTGTGTTTTAAATGCTTATATTTTTGCGCCACCCATCCTGGATGCTCTGTCTGATCCATGAGTGTCTGTTCCTCGACGGGCCTCTGACCCCAGGCACCCGCTTGTAAGTCCTGGGGGGTGTAAGTCCTACATAAGAGGAGGGTAAACAGATAATGAATGAATGAATATATTTTTGCGTAGTACATTTTGGCCTATCGTTCAACTTTTACCAGTTATACAATACCGGATAAACTTTCTTCCAATGAAGGCGACTTCACAGGCTATTTTCAGAATATTCAAGATAGACGTTTTATTTATCATGTAAATATCTTTAATATATGATATTTTAATCAAAATCGTTAGAGCCATTTTTCAGAAACTCAAACATTTCGAAAAATCTTCAATATAAAGGGTAGTTAGTTGGGGGATTGGCTTAAACATTTTTGTGTTGCTTCTTTGAAATACACTGAACTAAGTTTGGTATTTATCCGACTTTTCGTTTTCACTTATGTTGTCCACAGAAAGACACGCACACGGATATTTTTTCTTAAAGTCCTTTTTTATTCAGGGGGCCTCAAAACATGTATTTCTGGTGATATCTAGATATCGAATTTTTTAATGGAATGCAGTACCTTCTCTAACTGCTATACGTACGTGGTAGCAAAAGTAAAAAAATCTGATGTGTTACACTCACATGACTTTCTCTACTCTTGTACAATCTAATTTTACAAACGCCTATTCTCCATATGCTTCATGTTAATCGAGATATCGAGATGTCAATCTTATTGGTAATTTTCATGTAGATGCAAGGGGAATATGGTAGCTTTTAAGCGATAGTCAAATATTTTAACGCTGGTTGCTATGTGGCGCATTCCATTCTCTTTGCATGTCCAGGACATAAAAAATGAATAACGAATTTGAGAAAAAGTACAAGTATTGGAAAATTTAAGGGAATAACAAGCAATATCTCGAAAACGGTTCACTCAACAAAAGAAATGTATATGACATAAGTTGTGTATTTTAACGCGATCTACATTTTTTGTGTAGTAAAATTTTGTCTATCTCTTATAGTTTACCAGTTATGCAAAAGTCGTTCACAATGAAGAATACTTTTGGAGACATTCCCAGAAAATTCGAGATATACATTTCATTTGTCGTAAAAATATATTAAACATATGATATTTTAATCAAAATCGTTAGAGCCATTTTTGAGAAAATCAAAATTTTCGAAAAATGTTCCATGTAAAGGGTAGTCTGGGATGGGGGAATTTTCTTGAAAACCTTCGTGTCGCATCTCTGGAAGATACTGAACCTAAATACCAAGTTTGGTGTTTATCCGACTGTTCGTTTTTGAGTTATGCTGTTCACAGACACACAGACACACAGACACACACACACAGACACACACACAGACACATACACACGGACATGTTTCCAAAAATGCTTTTTTTGTATTCAGGAGGTCTCAAAACATGTATTTCCGGTGAAATCTCGGTATCGAATTTTTGGGTGGAATGCAATACTTCCCCTACTTACTATACGTAGTAGAGAAAGTAATAAACATAATGGTTTTTGGTCCTGGAAGTTCTTTTATTTAAAACAATACTTTATATACCCGTGTTTGTTTTCAAATAATCAAACAATTTGTCATTTTCATAAAAATATGATGTGTTACATTCATATGACTTTATCTACCCTCTATCTTTATTAGTGGGTATACAAGCTTTTCTTACTAAAACTTATTTTTCTATATACTGTATTTTAATCCAAATAAACCTTTGCAGAAATAGCTACATTATACATTCTATTATAGATACAAAGAGAACAGTAATAGTCAAATGTTTAAGAACAGGACATGTATGCTGGCTTTAAATTCCATACTGTTTCCATGCAATCGCGAGAAACAACTCAAAATCGATGAGACTAAAAGCATGACAAGTATTGAACAATTCGAACCTTTAATAACGGATATCTCAGAAACGGCTTATGCCACAAAAAACTTATTTTAAGTAAATTGTGTGTTTTAAAGAGATCTACATTTTTTGTGTAGTACGTTTTCGTCTATCGCTTAACATTTACCAGTTATACAAGATTACACAAAATTCCTTCAGAAAGAAGAGATCTTCACAGACAATTCCCAGAAAATTCAAGATATACATTTTATTTGTCATGTAAATATCTTTAATGTATGATATTTTAATCGAAATCGTTAGAGCTATTTTTAAAAAATAAACATTTTCGAAAAATTTTCCATGTAAGGGGTATTTGGGTGTGGGGAGGTTTCTTGAAAATCTTCGTCGTTTCTTTGAAAGATACTGAACAGTGCTAAATTTGGCATTTACCCGACTTTTCATTTTTGTCCACGGACAGACACACGCATACCTATCTTTTTATGAATGCTTTTTTTGGAATCAGGGGGCCTCAAAATATGTATTTCTGTTGAGATCTAGATGCCGAATTTTTTAATGGAATGCAATAGCTTCTCTGCCAACTATGTACGTGGTAGCGAAAGTAAAAAAAAAAATCAATGTATTGCACTCACTTGACTTCCTCTACTCTTGTACAAACTTATTTTCTGTCTACTTCATGTTAATTGAGATAAACTTTTGCAAAAGCTATCTTATTGCTAATTTTCCTGTAGGTGCAAGGGGTAGGTTTTAAGCGATAGTCAAATGTTTTAAGAGCTGGTTGCTATGTGAAGCATTCCATTCTCTTTGCATGCCCAGGACATAAAAAACGAGTAACGAATTCTCATTTGAGAAAAAGTATATGTATTGGAAAATTCAAATAAATAACAAGGAATATTTGGAAATGGTTCACTCCACAAAAAATGTATATGATATAAATTGTATGTTTCAACGAGATCTACATTTTTTGTGTAGTAAAATGTTGTCTATCTCTTAGGGTTTTTCAGTTATACGAAAGTCATTCAGAATGAAGAGAACTTTTGGGGACACTTCCAGAAAATTCAAGATATACATTTCAATGCCATGAAAATATCTTAAACATATATTTTAATCAATATCGTTAGAGCTTATTTTTGAGAAAATCAAAATTTTCGAAAAATGTTCCATGTAAAGGATAGTATGGTGTGGGGGATTTTCTTGAAAATCTTCATGTCGCATTTTTGAAAGGTATTGAACCTAAATACCAAGTTTGGTATTTATCCAGCTTTTCGTTTTTGAGTTATGCTGTTCACAGACACATACACGGACCGTTTTCTAAAAATGCTTTTTTTATTCAGGGGGCCTCAAAGCATGTATTTCCGTGAAATCTCGGTATAAAATTTTTGGGTTCAATGCAATACTTCCCATACTTACTATACGTAGTAGAGAAAGTAATAAACATAACCTTTTTTTCCTGGAAGTGCTTCTATTTAAAACAATACTTTATATATACCTACGTTTGTTTTAAAATAATTAAACAGTTTGTCATTTTCATAAAAAGGCAAAAGCAGTCAAGTTTTGGAAACACTGACCCTTTCCAACACAATTTTCACAGTAAACTGCTTTTTTGATGTGGAGTTCATTTCATCTGGTTATTTAGGTGTTACTCTCAAATGTTAAAGTCTTGTGTTACATTCACATGTCTTTCTCTATTCATTAGGGTACAAACTATTCCTATATAAGCATATTATTCTATTTCTTGTTAATCTAGATATGCTTTCAGTTCACCTTTACACATTTCGTTATGAGATACAGCAGGTGAAGCGATTGAGAGATTTTAAGGAGCGTATCGCCATACTATTATGGCTTTGAAATTCCATGTTCCTTACATGACCGCTAAAAAAAATCTGATGTGTTACATTAACATGACTTTCTCTACCCTGAATCGCTTATTAATGCGTATACAAATTAGTCTTAGGATTTCCTATCTTCTTCATCTTAATCGAGATAAAACTTTCCGGAAACACTGCATTTTTGCTTTCTCTACTACGTATAGTAAGTAGGGGAAGTATTGTATTCCACCCAAAAATTCGATACCGAGATTTCACCGGAAATACATGTTTTGAGACCCCCTGAATAAAAAAAAAAGCATTTTTGGAAACATGTCCGTGTGTGTGTGTGTCTGTGAACACCATAACTCAGAAACGAACAGTCGGATAAACACCAAACTTGGTATTTAGATTCAGTATCTTCCAGAGATGTGACACAAAGATTTTCAAGAAAATCCCCCACCCCAGACTACCCTTTACATGGAACATTTTTCGAAAATTTTAATTTTCTCAAAAATGGCTCTAACGATTTTGATGAAAATATCATATGTTTAAGATAATGTCATGAGAAATGAAATGTATATCTCGAAATTTCTGGGAATGTCTCCAAAAGTATTCTTCATTGTGAACGACTTTTGCATAACTGGTAAACCATAAGAGATAGACAAAATGTTACTACACAAAAAATGTAGCTCGCGTTAAAATACGCAATTTTTGTCATATACATTGTTTTTGTTGAGTGAACCATTTTCGAGATATTGCTTGTCATTTCCTTAAATTTTTCAATACTTATTTTCTAAAATGGGAATTCGTTATTCATTTTTTTGTCTTGGATATGCAAAGAGTATTAATCTGTGACAAAGGGAATGGTGCTGCACCTAGCAACCAGCTATTAAGAGATATGTATGTGCTTAAAGGCTACTGTATTTCCATATTGCCCTTGTAAATACATGTTCCCCTTAAGCCCTGTCCACACTGGTTAACATTTAATAAAACTTGTCAAGTGCAACATGTTATCAGTTTACATGTTGGCCAAATTTTGATGGCAGAATTGACTTAACATGTTAACTGAAAGAGTTGTGCTTACACTTTTAACATGTTGAATGTTTTCCGCTTTTAATGGAAAACTTGTTAAGTCAATTTGCTCTCTGTGTATGTGATTGGGTGAACTTCAGAAGTTTCCAGACTGTAATCATGGCAACGGCATACTTCTGATTCCTTCAAGCTATTGTGTTTAGTAGTTGCGTTTTGGCTCGTTCTGTGGTTGTATCCTTGATTTGTTTGCTTCATGTGCAGTTATGGAATGGACGAAAGAAAAGACACTTTCATTAATAAAATCTTTGTTGAGGCTGTCATTATGGAACTTTGTAATAAAAAGGATGGATAATTATTACCATGATGTGTGCAATTTATTGTTGTTCCAGAGGCAATATCAAAAAGAAAGCTGGCTTTACTTTGTTAGAGAATTGCAACAAAAAAAGACTCAAGTCTGACAGCTGGAATGGCTGCTCTCAAATATGTGTCCTTTTTATGAATTATAGGTTAGAAACCTTGCTCAAAGCTAAGTTGAAGTCACTTTGACTGTACTCAAGAAATTGAAGTCAAATCTGCTCCAAATTTTAAACTCATTAAAAATATTTTCACTCCCCTGCCGATTAACCAGATAGAGCCTCATCACCTTCTACTTTTCTTTTTATTACATACCAAGCACAGATACAAATAGCAATGGTCAAATCCTCATCACTGGAGTCCATTTTGCTTTTAGTTGAGAGATTTTGTTGTCCCAACAAGTTAACTGGTGTGGATGGAATGTTAAAGGTTCATAGTTATAACATGTTGAAGGCATTTAACATGTTGAATGAAACATTTTGTTAATTGTTGAATGTTAACTATTGATATGTTGAACAGTGTGGACTCACCTTAACATCTACAAGAAAATTAGCAATAAGATGGAGTCTGCAAATGTTTATCTCGATTAACAGGAAGTAGATGGAGAATAAGCGATTGTAAAAATAGTTTGTACAAGAGTAGAGAAAGTCATGTGAGTGTAACACATCAGATTTTTTAAATTTAAAATGTTCGAAAAATGCTCCATGTTAAGTGTAGTATGGGTGGGGGGGGATTTTCTTGAGAATCTTCGTGTCGTATATTTGGCAAGTATTGGACCTAAATACTAAGCTATTTTTCCGACTTTTCATTTTTCAGTTATGCTGTTCACACTCGCGCGCGCTCGCGCGCGCACACACACACACACACATACACACACCTGGACATTTTTCTAAAAATGCACTTTTTGGATTCCGGAGGCCTCAAAACATGTATTTCTGGTGAAATCTTAATATCAGATTTTTGGGTCCAATGGAATACTTTCTACTAGGTACGTGGTAGAGCAGGTGAAAAGTAAACTCCATTGGTTAACAGTTTGACCGACTTGTTTATCCTTTGCATATCCTCTTTGCATATCCAAGACAAAAAAATGAATAACGAATTCCCATTTGAGAAAATAAGTATTGATAAATTTAAGCGAATAACAAGCAATATCTCGAAAATGGTTCACTCAACAAAAAATGTATATGACATAAATTGTGTATTTTAAAGCGGTCTACATTTTTTTTGTAGTAAATTTTGTCTATCTCTTATGGTTTACCAGTTATGCAAAAGTCGTTCACAATGAAGAATACTTTTGGAGACATTCCCAGAAAATTCAAGATGTACATTTTATTTGTCATAAAAATATCTTAAACATATGATATTTTAAACAAAATCGTTAAGCCGTTTTTGAGAAAATTAAAATTTTCGAAAAATCTTCCATGAATAGGGTAATTTGGGGTGGGGGGATTTTCTTGAAAACCTTCGTGTCGCATCTCTGGAAGATACTGAACCTAAATACCAAGTTTGGTGTTTATCCGACTGTTCGTTTCTGAGTTATGCTGTTCACAGTCAGACAGACACACACACACACACACACACACACACACACACACACACACACACACACACACACACGGACATGTTTCCAAAAATGCTTTTTTTGGATTCAGGGGGTCTCAAAACATATTTCCGGTGAAATCTCGGTATCGAATTTTTGGGTGGAATACAATACTGACCCCTACTTACTATACGAAGTAGAGAAAGTAAAAACATTTTTAATTGTGAAGAAGACTATGATTTGTACTAGGTAAAATTCTTGTTGTATATAAATTTTAATAATGTTATAATTAGAGGCGCTTTACTGCCAACCTAAGCTATTAGTGTAATCCGCGAGAATAGCGTTGTTAGAGGTAGAAAATTGCCCGTTACTAATATAATACCCACCATTTGCATCCAGTTCATGTAACACACACTAACCCTGACCTAATCTTGGATAACTCTTAAAAAACACAGTACTCCCAGGTTCTGTGAATTCCTAAAAAATTGTGGTTTGTAAGAATATTGATATATGAATTCCTGCAAAGACAAGATTGTCCCTCCCTCTTAGCACAGTGTATAGAAAAAGAAAACCACATATCTGTTGGGAAAGTGCATTCTTCACTTGCACACGCGTCAACAATATAATCACAACATTCATCTAATATTTTAATCCCGAGACCAGACGTAAAATCAAAGGTTGAAACTATTGTATCTATGGCCACGTTAAATAGTGTTAAAAATTTATGGTAAGGCACCTTAGAAATTGTGTTTTGTAGTAGATGTTGAACTTCTAGAGGCTGTGACCCAACCCCCCTTTTAAGGATCCTTTCTTTTGTAGTAAAATTCTTGGTTAACCACAACTAACTTCCCATTTTGTCGGTAATGCGCATGCGCTAGGAAATTGCCAACCTATCGTAGTTAGGAAAATCCGCTAGATAGCAATGTTTCGATTTTGTTCCTACTGTTCGCTTCCCGCTCACATAAATGATAAAGATAATGCATTACAATAAATAAAACCGGTGTGCAGTTAAGGAACGCACGCTAGCTTCGGTCTCGTGCTTTGTTGTAACCTCCGGTTGCTAATTAACCCATATAAACCTAACCTAACCTCCCGTGAATCAGAAACCTAAGCTTATATAAATAGTGAATTAAAAACAGCGCTAAAGAGTGACCGCTCGCTTCGCTCGCCTGCTTTAATGTAACCATTGCTTGCCAATTAACCTAATAGCAGTAATATTAAGGCCACTTCTGCGAATAAAGAGGTGCATGGATATTCGTTCTTCGCGAAAGGGTGGCGTTGTTCGTTAGTCACAGAGGTGTTAAGTCATATGTTGGCATCTCTGCATTTCTGAAAACAAGATGAAACAAACTCAGCAAGACGGAGGAAGTGGCACCTGTCAGAAAACCCCGAAAGTACTACGGGGCTATAGATACAATAGTTTATTGCTCATTTTATATAAATATTGGCAAGGTATTCAGGTAATTGTAGCTATAGGCCAACATATAAACATGTTTTAAAAATGATTCAGATATTATTTTAAAAGAACCTCACATAATTTTACACATTTTTAAAAACTATCATAAAATGAAAATAGTATTGAATTATAGTATAAATAATAATTATTTCACTATTTAATAGCATTCCAATGAATTTGAATGCTCATAAACTTTTGAATTTTGTTTTTCATTTACCAGTTTTTCAAATTTAGATGCAATATTATATGTGCACAGAACAAGTATATTAATAAGATGTGAATATGTAATAGTTAAACGCAATTTATTCTTAATAACATTCATGCCCAAAAAATGCTCACAATTAATGTATGTGGAGTCAAATCTACACATGGACCTTATCCGTGAATTTCACGAAGGGACATTTTCTAAAATTCAGTCGGTATCGAAGTGGGTGATACAAAATGCTCTTTAAACTAGCATAAAGACCTGAGTGGTTTTGAATCTCTTATCAGTAAGCTATAGTACTTAACCTCCCGGTGGTACTTGCGGAGTTTCCCGACAGGTGCCACTTCCTCCGTCTCATTGAGGTTGCTTCATTTTGTCTTCGGAACTGCAGAGCTGCCAACAGACGACTAACAAACGCCGCTATGACGTAGACAGCGCCATCCTTTCACGAATAATGAATATCCTTGTAACCCGAGGTTAGGTTATGATGCCTATATTAGTATATGTATATGAGCGGGATAACAGGGTCCTGTGGTATCTAAATTTAGTCCGAGGTTGGACTACGACCTGGGTTAGTGTATGTATATGAACGGGATGACAGAGTCCTGTGGTATCAAAATTTAGCCCGAGGTTAGACTACGGCACTAGGTTAGTGTGTATATATATATATATATATATATATATATATATATATATATGAACGGGATGACAGAGTCCTGTGGTATCAAAATTTAGCCCGAGGTTAGAGGTTAGACTACGACACTAGGTTAGTGTGTGTGTTGTGTGTGTGTGTGTGTGTGTGTGTGTGTGTGTGTGTCTGTGTGTCTATATATATATGAACGGGATGACAAGGTCCTGTAGTATCAAAATTTAGCCCGAGGTTAGACTATGACATCTAGGATAGTGTGTGTATATATGAACGGGATAACAGGGTCACGTGTTATCAATAATTTAGCCCGAGGTTAGACTACGACACTAGGTTAGTGTGTGTGTGTGTGTGTGTGAACGGGATGGCAGGGCCCTGTGATATCAAAATTTAGCCCGAGGTTAAACTACGACATCTGGGTTAGTGTATATACAGAGTGAGCCAAAAGACTCCGAACCGCCTGCGCGGTGTTTTTCCCGTCCGCGTTCTCGGCGCTCGTTGCCGTCTGCTGCTATCGTAGAAAGTCGCGGATGAAATCATACAACATGTTTGAAACTACTTTTAAAGGTTGTAGGTACTTACCAACTTTGCTGAAACTGGCCACCGTCGTTGTCCATACATTTTTGGCACCTCTTTAGGAAACTATCCATCACTCGCCGTAGTTTACGTTGGGAAATTTCCTGACGGATATTTTGTTTTAATTCCTCCAGCGTGTGTGTGTTTGTCTTGTATACTTTATGCTTTAAGTTACCCCGTAGGGGTATTTTATGAACAATATTACTGGCTGCGCGGTGTTTTTCCACTGGGCGTGTGGAAATATGATAAAAACATAACACACTGCTGCTATAAACAAAGTCCGCTTTGTGATTTTGCCTTGCAGTGAAGTGCAGTTTTGAGTTGACGGTGATGTGATGTGGTTCAGTTATTACGAGTTATTTATTATTTTGTCCTGTACTTAGTACTACTTAGTCACAAAGTACATTATGGCTCAGTATATGTTTTCTACTGCACAGCGTGTATTTATTTATGATTCGTATGTGTTAATTCGGTCAGCTCGCCAAGTGAAAATACAATTTGCAGAAAGATTTCCAGGTGTAAAAGTTCCAGGCCGTACAACAGTCCATGAACTTTACAGTAAATTTCAGGCCACAGAAAGTGTTCAGGCTAAGAAATTTAAAAGATGGCGTTCGGTTGTTACTGAAGAAACATTAGACGACATCGGTCATCGTTTGGAAAATTCCTCCCAAAAATTCCATAATGGATATTTCCTAAAGAGATACCAAAAATGTATGGACGACGGTGGCCAGTTTCAGCATTTCCTTTCATAAAGTTGGTAAGCAAAGCCTTTAAAAGTGGTTTTAAAAATGTTGGATGGTTTCATCCGCACCTTTCTATGATAGCAGCAGACGGCAACGAGCGCCGAGGACGCGGACAGGAAAAACACCGCGCAGGCGGTTCGGAGTCTTTTGGCTCACTCTGTATATATGAACGGGATGACAGGGTCCTGTGGAATCAAAATTTAGCCCGAGGTTAGACTACGACACCTAGATTGGTGTATCTGTAAATAAACAGGATTCAAATAACCTGTTCTCGTGAATTACACTTCTAACCCTTGGATTGTCAGTTACTTCTGACAACCTATGCGGAAGAAGAATAACAATGCGTTAAAACATCGCCAGTCTAGCGGATTTGCCTAATTACGATAAGTTGGCAATTCCCTACGCGCATGCGTACTATCGACAAAATATCGAATTTTGTCGTCGTTAACCAAGA
Source organism: Deroplatys truncata (assembly GCA_030765065.1). Lineage (NCBI taxonomy): Eukaryota > Metazoa > Arthropoda > Insecta > Mantodea > Mantidae > Deroplatys > Deroplatys truncata. The sequence continues at coordinate 62,218,262 of CM060989.1, read as the reverse complement.
ATTTTACTATAAAACAAGAGATCCTTAAAAAGGTGGGTGGGCCACAGGCTCTGAACTGTCAACATCCACTACAAAACACTATTACTAATCCTTTTATGCTTTTTAAAACTATTTATCGGGGGCTAAGTACTATAGTTTCACCTCTATTATTTCCATTTGCAAGGATGGGGAGTATTTATGAATCTCGGGCTCTGAAATACAAAATAGACTTACAAACAAATCTATATTACTCTTTTTCAGATTCGAAACAGGATTTTGTAACGATAAAATAGGTTCAGATCGGATTTTGAGGTATCGGCGTGCCATTACTTGGTCCGCTGGCCAAGAGTTGGTCGCCCCTGGGTTATAGCTACAAAATTGAAGCACTAATTTTTCTCTTATTTCAGATTGTGTAAACTTTTCCATGTATGTAGTATTACACACCGTTCATAAGCCAATAAAAAGAATATCAACTTAAGTAATGCTCCCAAAATTATGTTCAAATCTAACTACAAAATGTTAGCCTATCTAGGTTTGCGGAATATAATGTAAAGCTGTCATATACACAGTAAACATGACAGTGAATTCCAGAAAATACTGCAAGCAAACGTTCAAAAACATTGAAACTACTGGGAAATCCTAGCCTGTTTATGTATGAAAGTTCATATTGACATTCTTACCATAATATTTGTGATTTCTTGATATATTTGTATTTTTCTCCAGCAGTCATACATTTCCATTTCTTTGAAGCTTCCTTTATAACAGCTTGTATTGAGCGACTGGGCATTGCCTTTCGTAATGCTTTAATGTATAAAAAGAATGGCGGAAACCAAAGAGGTTTTTTCTGGCTTGTTTTTGTTTGGCATTTTCTCCTTCGACGTGATTGTGATCTAAGGTGTTTAGCCATTTGTAAAAATCTGCTGTAAATTTAAATATTAAGGTAGGGAGATATTACTCAAAATGTTGTTTACATGTTGCTATGTCGGTTGTCTTTGTTTTCTTTACGCATCCGCATGCAGCTTTGCCACTCTTTATTAAAAGTGTCGCTAGGTAGCAGCACAAACAAAAAACTACAAATACCAACAGATGGCATCATCCAAATTAGTGAAGTCACTAGGCTTTGCGTTCTCTTTCGATGATTTCTTAGAGCCCGTTAACAAAATGCTCAAAGCAATAATGGAATTGAAAACTTATGATTCAACATTGTGATGAAAAAACATAATCCAAAAAAATATGCCACAAATATTGCTGTGCAGCCATCTTGGGTGAGCAGATGGCAGTATATATGTTGTCCTCCGTGGACTAGTGGTACCGTGCTAGCCTCTTGTAACCGAGGTCGCGGGTTCAAACCTGGCGGAGGGCGATGGATTTTTTTGGGCGTAAAAATCCTTAGCATGGCTTCCTTCGGAAGGGAAGTAAAGCCGGTGGTCCTGTGTCGTATATTTACGACACGTAAAAGAACCTCAAGCCTGATAAGAGGCCTCTGAGCAAAATTTCCGATCTTTCACGCCCAATATAGAATGGGACACTAAGGGTCATAGTAGTTATAGAGCGTCCATAAATAAAACACACATTTAGATTGCAGTATTTAGGAGGCGCCAACAAAAAGGAAGACCTCCAAAAAGCTCATTTACACCAGAACATGTGTATGCTAAAAAAAAAATTAAAACCTAAAGCTCCCTAAATTAAATTGGGTTTTATTTAACTGCTTTGGTCCTTAGCGTCCCATTCTATATTGGGCGTGAAAGACCGGTAATTTTGCTCAGAGACCTCTTTATCAGGTATGAGGTTCTTTTACGTGCCGTAAATCTACGACACGGGACCACCGGCTTTACTTCTCTTCCGAAAGAAGCCATGCTAAAGATTCTTATGCCCAAAAAAAATCCATCGCCTCCGCCGGGTTTGAGTCCGCGACATCGGAAACTGGAGGCTAGCATGGTAACCGCTACACCACCGAGGACGATCGTATAGCTTTCCATTCAATATCTGAATGTATTTTAGAATTATACCACTTGGTAAAAATGCTTTTGGATTTTTATTTTCTCCGTTTCCTTTCACTATCCATAAAAAACATAGCAGGGCTATCTACTTCGGAAATTTAGATGTGGTACTAGTTGTAGAAAGTAGTGTTATTTATTACTTTGTATTACGTTTTTGACTGCTAAATAGATGGAGAACAAAACACTTCTAAATTAACAATGCAATTAACTTAATCTCATGAGAATATTTTATTTTTTAAGAATTGCATTTTTTTTAAATTTAGTGCTTAATGTACATACAATAATAAAAGGTTGCAACAGAGTATCCGAAATAGAATTCAAGTGGTTGGAACGGCTATATAACACAGTGGTGGAGCCCAAAATCCTGCACAGAGAGGAGACATCGAAATTTGATGAGAGGTGGGTAGTAGTTGTTGAAGTCCATAGGTTATTTTATAAAGAATCCCTAGGCCTACCAACATCAAGTGTCAAACATGTGGCACAAATAAAAGGGGGCCGAAAATCAAGCAAGGATAAAATTATAGAGAGAGTATTGAAGTATTGGTACAGAATAGTACACCTAGAAGAAGAAAATAATATAGTAAGACAGTGTCTAGAATTTCAAGAAAAAGGTTTAAAACCTACAGGGTGGGTGTATCGTTTGAAAAATATCCTAGAATCAAACGGTCTAGGAGAGATTTGGTGGAAAAAGGAGAACAATGAATTACATTCTTGGAGAGAAGTAAGAAAAAGGGTAGATGATATGGAAATACAAAATTAAGGTGACAAGGTACTCTGAAATGGTCAAAAATCACATTTTTTGTTTTAAGCACCAATAAAATCTCTATTATTTACAGTTTTTGGGGATTAAGAGGTTTCTAACACATTTATATATCATTTAAATGCTAGTGTGCGTTCCTTTAAAGCAACGCCCCTTTTTAGAACATGTTTGTACCTTTTAACAACGAACTACTATATCATGCCCAGCGAGCAGTTCAGCAATTAACAAAAGAGGCCAGGACCAAGAGAAGGCAATCAGAAAAGCTGAAGCAATCCAGAAATGAAGGATCAGATGATGATGACCCTGGAATGTACTGAAATGTTTCAGAATTTTAACGTTCAAACTTTAAATTCAGTTTTCTCAAAACAACATTTTCGGATACTTAGGGACCTTTTTCTCAGAAAGTATGAAAGGCAGAGAGCTGAAATTTTCAGTACATGTGTACAGATTATAGTTAAACTTTCTGAGCCACAATAATACTTTTATAGTGTATATTAGTGATATTAAGAAAGCAACAACATTGCAAATTTTCACCATTTTTACTTTGCAGTTAACTTTTTTTTTCAATTTCTAGTGAACTGATATACATAACTAAATAATTGAGATTCAGAAGATAGCTGATTATATCAAGAACAAGCATGCAAACGTGTGATTCTGTATTGCAAGTAGTATCAGATAAAAAGGTACATGAATTCACATGTTTTAAGAGTACATTTTATTTTTTTTCTGCTGGATGAAATTATTTTTACTGACTCAACTACATAAGCTATCAATGCACACAACCACTTGAAATAAATGTCATGATTTATAGAATAATTCATAAAAATTTCAGAACGAATCATTGAGAACTTTAAGAGCAGTGGTAATCTAACACACTTAAGGTGTAATTTCCATGTGTTCAGACTAGCTTGTCCCCGTAAGAGAGTATAAAAGATTAAAGTCAACATTGAAGAAGATGGTTTCTTCACGTATGGAAAGCCAATTTGAAGTAGGAGTTGTATTGTATTTCGACTGTTGGGAAGCCGAACTTGAAGTAGTTGCAACCGCACGTAGGTTAAAAAGTTTCCGGTAGCCTTCGCCCCAAAAAATGTACTTTGTGGTGGCCTTTGCCCCCCAAAAATGTTTAAAAAATATTAACTTTGTAATTTTGTCTGTTTCTTTAAATATTATATATTTATGTTTGCCTCGGCTGCGTCAGTATTATTGTTATAGACATGGATAGGGAGGAGTGCGACTAAGAATGTAGGCTTACACATATTATATTTTTACTTCACTACATTTATTAATTCTTGACACAATTTAAATAACACTTCACTGATATAGAGAGCTGTGAGATTCTTTTATTAATTACTTTCACTTTTTAACACGTAAACTATTTTCGCCTCACACGAATACATATTAAATTTCTCGAGGACACATCTCACGTCCGGTTAGGAACACTGTCTGCAAGCAAGGCGTTCAGTTATGAGCGCTGTCTACAAGCAACTGATTTGATTTCTACCGCCTAAATTTGTAGATTTCTGTATTTCAAATTTCTGATTGGCTATTTCCTTAGCTCTCTACAGGTGGACCATTTAAGTTGAGACTACAATATCTCCAAAACTAAGCGTTGTAGAAAGAAATGTCATGTATAAAATTTGCTTGATGTTATGGGGGAAAGTAAATGCCATTAGTCGCGTTTTATTTGGAGGACGTTGTGATGGTCATGTTAAGGTCTATTTAATTTTCTTAAATGGAAACCTACCTTTTTGGTGTATGTAAGTAAAGTTTTATGGGTACATAAAGCTAAGACTAATTCTAAATTAAGTACGTAAAATAAATATGTAAAAAAATGTATAACAGTATAAAATTAATTAAGCCTAAGCATAATAAAAGCAAAATAACCAGAATAAAATAAACCATAATTAACATTACAATACCAAAACATTAATTATTATAATCTTAACCATTAAACTTAAATACAAAAAACAAATAAACAAAAACGTACAAATTACATAAATAAATTAAAAATGCACTCACAATTAACAAAATACCTCTTCAATCAACACAAGTACTTCCATTTCATTATTAGTCATCACAATACCTTTACGTATAACATCCAATTTAAATTTTACAGTTTTTTATTTTCAATTAGAACACTTTTAATATTATTTTAACTATTTAATTTTATTTGTTATTCTTATTTATCAATTAACAATTTTAATATACTCAATTACTTTAAATGTATTTCATTTTTTCATTTTATATATAGATTTTATTTTCTTAATTCCTTTTATTTTAAATTTATTCGTTCACTGGAAGTGTGATGGTGTTTCGGTGCGGCGTGGAAGGAAAAAAGTATGCTCTCTGTGAACGTTCTCCGTCCCTCGGCCTTTGGCTAGTTGCCGGGGTATAAGGACCATCCCTTGGGGTCGTTGGACTCTCTGTGTGGGATCTCTGGTCTGTCTGTCCGACTGATGGGGCGCCTAGATCTGGAAACTGTAGGGATCCTGTCATTGCTGTGCCCTCACTTCTGTTTCCGGCCGCCCGGAGTCACCTCTCACCCCATCCCGCCCTCCTGGGGGCGTCCCCTCGAGGGGCATAGGTACAATATCCCCACTAGGGATCGGTGCCCTCTGATTACCATTCCATTCCGTGTTACCATAAAGTAATATTTTGTTGTGTATGTTGCAGTGGTCATACGCAATACCAGCTGATGGGCGGCGGAAGTACAATGGACTCTTCTGTCGGACATCACCATCATTCCCAGGGCTACCCGCGGCCTGGTAGTTCAGGTAGCAGCACCACATCTCCAGGAGGCTACGTGTACGGCGGAAGCCCAGGAGGAGGTTCGGGGCTAATGGGTGCAACAGCTACAGGATTCGGAATGCGGTCCGCGGCCGCCGCTTCGACTACTACCTCTGCTAATTATATGTCTGCCCCAGGGGCGGGAGGAGACTTTCTGCACCATCACCACCACCAGCAGACACCTTCCACTCCGGCCAGCCCGTTCCCAGCGCCGAGTTTCCCTAGTACACATCACCAGGCCTTCTACCCCTACGGGCCTCCTCAGGGTCCTTACTATATGTCTCCTAGGTAAGTTATACCTTTCGATGAAATTACTTTGTTTTATTTCAGAACTGGAGTTCATCACAATTAAGACAATGCATACCGAGCGAGGTGGCGCCGTGGTAACGCATTCGAGAGCTCCCGGGTTCGATTTCCGGCCGCCGCCCTCTCGACCCTTGGTTTTTTTCCTATCCCTCCATTTCGCTCCATTAATCACCATTCATTCTTCACCCCGTTAGGTTTTTTTTTCAGGTTTGGAAATGTCGGTGTTAGTGCTTCGTTATGGAATGTCAGGGGAAAAGGATGCTCTCTGTGAACGTTCTCCGTCCCTCGTCTTCGACTGGTTGCCGGGGTATAGGGACCGTCCCTTGGGAGCGTTGGACTCTCTGTGTGGGGTCCCCGGTCTGCCTGCCTAGATCTAGAAACTATAGGAATCCTGTCATTGCTGCGCCGTCACTCCTGGTTCCGACCGCCCGGTGTCTCCTCTCACCTCATCTCTCCCTCCCGAAGGTGTCCTCTCTGGGGCGTCGGTACAATTTCTTTATTCCTGGACCAACATCGAATCTCCACATCCAATCTAAGGCAATGCATCTGTGAAATTTGGTTAAAAAATACATGAAAATATTTTATGCCATTCTTTCATGCTACACAACTGGTTTTTTTAATATCAATTTTAAGGCCACACATGACTATTTAATTGTCGTTTCCAGTTAACTAAAGCACCACATTGAACTTTAACTCTACTTTTCTCAATTCCTTCTTTTCAGCATTTTTCACTGTTCAAAATGCTCCTTGGATCACTGTTTTTAACTTATTGACTTGACATCTTCAAGACTGCCCCAGGAAGTACTGATTTAAGAATTATTGTGCACTGGTTACAACATATTAAATTGTTTAGTTGAAATTAATTATTTTCCTTAACTCACACTGGGAACGTTGAAAAGTTCAATAACATGTATATAATATTTTTCTCTTAAACTAACTTTGCTTTATTTTGTTTCTGCGCAGACGCGAAGAGCTTTGTGACAATCTTGCTAGTCGAGCTTTGGCATGATCTAGCTCTACATTGGATGGCCCCTTCTTGATGCATTGTTATTCTTTAGCAAAGATAGTCGGAAGCACACACGCAGGTTGAATAGTAGCACAGCTCTAGTCACGCGACTGTCAGCGCATAGCGATCGAGAATGAAAAAATCTGATGTGTTACACTCACATGACTTTCTCTACTCTTGTACAATCTATTTTTACAAACCCTATTCTCCGTATGCTTCATGTTAATCGAGATATCGAGTGGTCAATCTTATTGGTAATTTTCTTGTAGATGCAAGGGGAATATGGTAGGTTTTAAGCGATAGTCAAATATTTTATCGCTGGTTGCTGCGTGGCGCATTCCATTCTCTTTGCATATCCAGGACATAAAAAAATGAATAACGAATTTGAGAAAAAGTATAAGTATTGGAAAATTTAAGGGAATAACAAGCAATATATCGAAAACGGTTCACTCAACAAAAGAAATGTATATGACATAAATTGTGAATTTTAACGCGATCTACATGTTTTGTGTAGTAAAATTTTGTGTATCTTTTATGGTTTACCAGTTATTCAAAAGTCGTTCACAATGAAGAATACTTTTGGAGACATTCCGAGAAAATTCGAGATATACATTTCATTTCTCATGACATTATCTTAAACATATGATATTTTAATCAAAATCGTTACTGCCATTTTTGAGAAAATTAAAATTTTCGAAAAATCTTCCATGTAAAGGGTAGTCTGGGGGGGGATTTTCTTGAAAACCTTCGTGTCGCATCTCTGGAAGATACTGAACCTAAATACCAAGTTTGGTGTTTATCCGACAGTTCGTTTTTGAATTATGCTGTTCACAGACACAGACACACACACACACGGACATGTTTCCAAAAATGCTTTTTTTGGATTCAGGGGGTCTCAAAACATGTATTTCCGGTGAAATCTCGGTATCGAATTTTTGGGTGGAATGCAATACTTCCCCTACTTACTATACGTAGTAGAGAAAGTAAAAAAAAGATAGTGTACTATCTGTCTCTCTTTCTCTCTCTATGCAGTGGCTTTCCCCCTACCGTCTTCTGTGTCCTCCTCTATGTGCTCATGTGTCTAAATTCCCGGCAGTGAGCCGGGTCTCCTGAATTGGAACTGACGTCTGACACATTTTTTGCGCTGATCAGCTAGCAGCCTTGGCTTCAGTGACACACATTTAATGGCACCCGTCATTGCTGTGCTGCTGCTTTGAGCTGTGTTGCAATAGCTTCCTCCGCGGTTGGCCCTCAGCTTTTATTTTTAATAACCCTACCAAATGGGGAGAGCGAGGAATCACTTAGTACCCACCCAGTGGCGATCAGCCGAGAAAATTGGACATCGTCTCCTGCCTCCATTGGTTGACTGCTGGAGGTGAGTGGTGGACTGTAGATATTCCAGTACCACTGATGCACTCCGGTATTTAGTGAAGAAAGATGAAGGGCTCTCAAGCACAGAATGAAAGAACGAATATGTACAGTGGTACCAGGTGACACTCTTCAACTTGGTTAACAATGCCACCTGCCCATGCAGACAAGATTTCTATTTAAGGTAGGCATATGCCCTACTGGTACTTTGTGTATACTTGTGGTGGATTCAAGTATATAATGATGTATTATTATGATAGAACTTGGTATTTGAGTTTAGCTTAAACTACTCCACTCTTAAAGGTGCTGCGTTGGTCTATAGTGCTCAAGTTTGTCATATTCATCTGCTCCGATGAAATGGCTCTGCGTTTATCTATTCTAGTCTGATACACTCAGTTTTGTGTGGTTCTGTGTTAGTGTTTTTAATGGGATAAATATTTAATGGGTTAAGGAATGTAAGGATAGAGTAGATAGAAGGGAATTCAGGAGGGGGAATCTAATTTGTCCAGTACCACCGACTTCTTATTGATATTAGCGCTAAGGATAAACTGGCACGCGATGCGTGAAGAGCGAGAAAGTTTTTACAATTCATCAATCAAGAGCAGATCGCCCAGGTTCACTTGGGTGGAATTTAGTTCAGCAAGTACCTAGCTGTTTTATGCTAGAAGACGTTCCTGGCCGCGGTGGACCACTTGAGCGTCATCCGTTAACGTAGTGACCATGCCTAATCTTCCTTAACCTGGTTGGTCACTTGCGAGGCTATCAATTTAGGCAGGCGCCGGCTGGCAGGAAAGCATGACAGCTGCTAGCCTTGACTATATGCCCCAACTGACATCTTGACTGCGATTGGTGATAATACGGATGTATTCTTTAACAATTGATTGATCTTTACGATTTCGTCTATTTGAATTTCTCGGCGAAGACTGGCCCCACCTCCTTTAACTGCTGTAAGCTTTCAGACATCTGGGGTTTGTTTCAATGTTGTACCTCGAAAGGAACAGTCAGTGGCCGAGGTCTACGACCGGCCTTCTGGTGAATGAGAGTTTATTCAAGAGCGTCTGATACTGTATCTCCAAAAATATTCAGCCATCTCGTTCAACTAGTCCAGTCGTTCAAATTTATGTGTAGATATGTGATTTAGCGAACAGATCCTGTAGGTGTTGTCGCGTTGGAGTTGGAGTTCTGTTGTTGGCTTCTTCTTGACGAGATGGGTGGTGGTAGTGTTCTTGACCAGGATTGCAACTGAGTCGGTAATGAAGTTGCTTCGTGATGTTGCACATGTTGTTAGTGTCGACGGACAGGATGTAGTGGGCATGTGGGCTGACACAAACGCTGGCGGTTCTTCAAAGAACAGGACTTGCATTTAGTCGAAAATGGAGAGTGTTCACAGTAGTAGAATTTCCGTGTTGTTGTGTTCCAAAAGATGCAATATTTGAGACGTTACAGTCACAGGTGAGAGCTGGGAATTGGCTGCTCCATAATAATGCTCCAGCTTATGGTGCGCTCACGATCCAGTTCTACGCACGTACCAAGGCAATCATCTATGCTTACCCCACTCCCAATCACCAAATTTGGTCCAAGTTAATGTTTTTGATTATTTAATTTGTTAATTTTTTTCTTAGTAGGAAGTTTAAGGTAGCCATTTTCACGTGTAGTCTCACACGATGCTTGACGAGCTTGACTAAAAGTCCTGAGAAAATTCCAACGCTCTGAAGTAGCGAAATGACTGCCTTGGGTTCTATTTCAAAGCGGACAGTACCAAAATTTAAATGAAGAAATGTCTGTTTCATTTACGCCACATGTCTCGTAATATATTGATTGCACCTATTATGTTTTACTAACAGTTAATTATGTTTTGGACAAACATTGCAAGTCATTTTTATCTTGATTACAGGTGAAGATGCAGTTTCAAGAAAACCAGGAAAGTGGGTTCACTTCGGCGAAGAATGCTTTGTAGTTGATTTATCATGGACCTCAATTTTGTATGTTATATATTATTTATTAAATAAATTGAATGGACAAATTTGACAGATAAGTTTGAAGTTATTGAGGAAGAAACAAACCATGGACAAGATTTTTACTGTGAAGTTTCAGGTGCATCTTTGTTTCACTACAGAGTTTGTATGGTTGATCATAGACTTCTAAACCCTGTTCCATATAACTTTCAGTACACTAGTTACCTCTCATTGACCGTTGCAGTGAAATACGTTGTTGTGCAACACAAACTAGTTCCTTTATTTAACATGATCAGTTTTCTTAATACATTTGAACAAGATATTCATGTTTACATTTTCATTATCATATGAGTAAAAAAACTATTACGTAACAGAGTTAATGCATTTAGAATGCTTGCAAATTCTTATCAGCAAATAGATAGGAGGATCCTTCTGTATAAACCTGCCTCTCAGGATGACGAAGGCATGTGCATCTATCATGACAGTGTTGTTATCGCCTGAGCTTCCTCTTCACAGGGCTTGTTCACTTCAAAGGTGTACATTAGCCAATCATGGGGAAGGAGAAGAAAAGGGAGCGCGGAATAACACATGTCAGCAAGGCAAGGTTATAAGAAACAGGGTTAAGAGTACAGTTGATTTCCCTCTCTTGAAATATGTTTGGAAAATTCTTCGGACAGCTTTCTGTAATCCTTCTTTAGTTAAAGACTTCCAACAAAAGTAGTAGCTAAGAACAAATTGAAAGGATCAGTTTAATACCAGCAAAATGTCAATATAATCCCATTTATGTTTTCATCCAGAACACATGTGCTAAAACACAAAACTAATGTACAGGATGACAGGCAAGTGTCAGAGCTCAGTTCTGGAAGTTGTGCGTTTTGTGTTGGCTTCCCAGAAATGCTCAACAACTTGTTTTTCTCAAGTACTAAGTTAATACTATCTTGAAGCTTTGTGTTTTAAAGTGCTTTCGACATTGGCGAAGTAGCTGTTACTATCGCTGTCCACATCTAGGCATAAAATAACTCGTGAATTACTGTACTGCACTGAAAGTTTAAGCTTAATGCTTTTCTTTCACACGTCGGCTCGCGCGCCGGCCACCATAACTCCAACTCCCGCCGAAACACTTGTAATGTCCCCGCAACCGCCTCAGGTTCTCATATAGTTACAATTACAATGATGATAAGCACATGTCTTATCATAAAAGATGTTGGAAATGCTGTCCTCTATCCACAAACTTCCCAAGAAGATGCCAGAAATATGCTGACAGAGAAGAACAACATTTCCAAAATCTCTTGTGGCTTATTATCACTGTGACTGTAAATATGAGAACCCGGGCTGATGCGGTAATAATCAAGACGAAAAGCTTAACAAACCAGAGAAGTGATGCATACTTTAAGGGATGAGACATACGACCAACATTACACATGCTCTGAGAGCCGAGACCCCGGTCCAGTGTTAGCCATGCATCTCACGCCTCACCATGACGTGATGTCAGACGTCAGCCGGAAGGCAATCCATAAGAATATACTGTACTCGTGCCGGAAAAAGTAGTGAAGACATGACATGAAGACAAGTAGGAAATATAATACGTCACAGTAGCCCCACAACCCAAATAAATTCCCAAATCGGTAATGTGCACATAGAAATAATTAAATACATAAGGACACACTTCACTGCACGAATACAATCCTGCCGTTTGTGAAAATTGCAACACCAAGAAGGAAACGCATGCATTCAATGAATTTAATACCACAGGTTAGGTACATGACAAGTAACAAATGATAAACATTTCAAATACATGACCTTTGAACCCTAATATTCAGTATTTGGTGTGGCCTCCATGCGCTGCAACTAGAGCTGCTATACGCCGTGGTATTGAATTAAAATGGTTCTGAATGAGTTCCTGAGGGATTTCCCTCCACGCACTTTGTATTCGAGCTCACAAATCCGTGACACTGGTCTGGAGAACCGTGACGCACCAGGTGCCGACCAACCAAGTCCCAGACATGTTCGATGGGCGACATGTCAGGTGAACGTGCAGGCCAGGGAAGCAATGGTACCTGTCACTCTTTGAAGAAGGCTTGTACATTCCTCGCAATATGTGTCCGGGCATTGTCCTGTTTAAATGTGGCCTGTGGAGATGCCTGAAGCAGGGGGAGTACCTCAGGCTCTATAATCACCGTTAGGTACCGGTTACTGTTCAAAGTGCCCTCAATTGGTAGCAGGCGAGATTGGTTGTTGTAACCTATGGCGACCCAAACCATCACACCTGGTGTTTGTCGATGTGCCGCTCAACAATGCAAGCACTCCAGATTGCGCTCACTACGGTGCCGCCGGACACGTATGTGAGTATACTGTAGGACACGTTGAAACGGGACTCGTCCGAAAAGACTACATTTTGCCACTCAGCACCCCAGTGACGCTGTTCATGTGCCCATTGCAGTCGGAGGAGCATGTGGTTTCTGGACAATGGAAGCCGACGTAATGACATGCATGCAACCAGTCCAACCTGCAGCAGATGGCGACGAACCGTTGATGCAGACAAGTTCATACCCGTTGCAGTGTTCCAGCGTCGAGCTAACACTGTGGATGAAGCTGTACGGTCCGTTATGGCCATGCGGACAAGATGACGGTCATGTTCCGTTGTCCAGTAGCCGCTCTTCGCTGCGTACGACCTTTATCTATCCACTGCTTCCACACACGCATCACTGTCGTAGCAGCATGCCCTGTACGAGCCGAAATGCCACGGTATGACAAACCCGCCTCCCGGAGACCGATCATCTGCCCCGTTCGAATCACTCACATGCCGATATGGCTCCCTTTGACGTCGACGAGGCATACTGGTACTCACCTTATTGTTTCCACCTTGTTTGATATCTCTGCACTGACTACACTGGGCGCAACACTGATCTTGTCGCACCGACACGGGAGAGGCTGCTCGGTCTACGTGTACCCCATCTCTCTGCAAACCTTATCACTTATTGCTTGCACACTCTTCTACACTTCCACCAAGTTTGGAGTTATTCGGGAAATTCTTTCTTGGTGTTGCAATTTTCACAAAACGGCAGTGTAATATAATGTAAATATTTGTCGATACATTTCAAATTCTGCTAAGCCGTTGCAAAACAAAGGTTCATTTTTACTTTCTCTACTACGTATAGTTAGTAGGCGAAATATTGCATTCCACCCCAAAATTTCGATACCGAGGTTTTACCGGAAATAAATGTTTTGAGGCGCCTGAATCCATATAAAGCATTTTTGGAAATATGCCGCTGAGTGTCTGTCTGTGTGTCTGTGAGCAGCATAACTCAAAAACGAAAAATCCAATAAATAACAAACTTGGTATTTGAGTTTTATATCTTCCAAGGATGCGATATAAAGATTTTCAAGAAAATCGCCCCCCCACTACCCGTTACTTGGAACATGTTTCGAATATTTTTATTTTCTAAAAAATGGCTCTAACGATTTTGATTAAAATACAATATATGAAAGATATTTACATGTCAAATAAAATGTATATCTTGAAATTTCTGGGACTAGCCTAGAAAGGGCACTTCATTTGGAAGGAATTTTGTATAATCTTGTATAACTTGTAAAAGTTAAGCGATAGACGAAAACGTACCACACAAAAAATGTAGACCTCTTTAAAACACACAATTTACTTGAAATAAGTTTTTTGTGCTATAAGCCGTTTCTGAGGTATCCATTCCTTTAACGTCCCATCGAATTTCAGTTGTTTCTCCCGATTGCATGAAAACAGTATGGAATTTTAAGGCCAGCATATAGCGTCCAGTTCTTGAACACTTGACTATCGCTGTTCTGTTTGTATTTATAGCGAAGTGTAAAAATATTTATTCGTTAAAAAATTTAGTTATTTTTGTAAAGGTTTATTTGGATTAAAATGTAGTAGATATGAAAATAAGCTTTAGTAAGAATAGTTTGTATACCCACTAATAAAGATAGAGAGTAGCGAAAGTCATATGAATGTATCACATCAGATTTTTATGGACATCTTCGTAAGGCTAAGGGTGTATTTTACAAATGCTACCTCATTATTTACACCACAAAGGCAGCAGAAATGTAATGCAATAGTTTCATGTGCTATCTTCTCTCTCTATTTATTTTACATTGCTTTAACTACGCGTTCATATCGCGACGGAACTGTTAGGGGATACCTTGGGGCTTTGCTGTGTGGCAGACAATTAACCTTCTAGGTCTCATTTCTGTACCATACCATATTGCTTCTTCACATGTCCACCGAGACCTTAGTACTAGGCAGCTGTACCTCTGCTTCTATACTGACGGGCAGATGGCAGCCTTGACATGTGTCCACAGAGGCCTCAGTGCCAGGCAACTGTACCTCTGCTTCTGCTATTACCATCTATTTTAATATTATTTGATATCGTTATTTGAGGCCGCCTATACACAAAAAAGAAACATTTTTAGAGAAAAGGTCTGTGTGTGTGTAACTCAAAAATGAAAAGTGGGTTAGAAACCAAACTTGGTATTTAATTTCAGTACCTTCCAAAGATGCTACACAAATATTTTCAAATAAATACCTTCACCCCAAAGTACCCTTTACATGGAAAATTTTTCAAAGTATTTTTATTTTCTGAAAAATGTCTAACGATTTTGATTAAAATACCATAAGCTTACATAATAAATAAAATGTATATCTTGAATTTTCTGGAAATAGCTTGTGAAGTCGTCTTCATTCAGAAGGCAATTTATATAATCTTGCATAACTGGTGAGCGTTAAAAGAGACGAAAACGTACTACACACACAAAAAGGCAGATCTCTTTAAAACACACAGACTATTTCAAATAACTTTTTTGTAGCAACAGCCATTTCCAAGATATCCGTTGTTAATGATTCGAATTCTTCAATACTTAATCATTCTCTTTAAGTCCTATCGATTTTCAGTTGTTTCTCGCGATTGCATGGAAAGAATATGGAATTTTAAGACCAGCGTAGAGCATCCAGTTCTTAAACGTTTGACTATCGCTGATCTCTTTGTAATTATAACGAAATGTGTAATGTAGCTATTTCTGCTATGATTTATTTGGATTAAAATAAAGTAGATAGGAAAATAAACTTTAGTAGGAATAATTCGTATACTAATAAGCGATAGAGGTAGAGAAAGTAATGTGAATGTATCACATCAGATTTTTTGTTATAAGTATTTGTTCTATTTCACAAAAATTATAGTGTTTAATTTTATTTTAAAATTTACGACAAATCAATTAGATTTTTTTTAAATTCAAAAGAGCTTATTTAATATTTTATTGTTTTCATATCTGCATCGGGCATACGTTCTCAGATTTTACAATGAGGACAAAATGTATTTTATTTTCGTGATCGAAATACCTCCCATATTTATGAATCTGGCATATCCATAGACAATCCTTGAACATTAAGAACATAAATGACGCTTTTAATTCGAACGCAATTAGGCCTTTAGGATCTTTAACTCCAAACTTTAATACACACACTGATTGGTTGTGATTCGTCTTTTCAGTAATTCCTTAAAAGCATATTTACGCTTAATTTCCTCGACAATTTTAAAACGACGATTTGCTGGTATTGAGCTGACCCCTTCAATATTGTGAAGAGATGCTTCTTTTTTTTTCCTCCAGAACTTTCGTAAAAGCTTTCAAAGTTTATTTTTATTTTTCAATTTAAATATCTAAGTTGCACAAGGAAAATACTTATTTGGTTTAAATTAATGCAGGTACCAGTGTGGTCATGTCACCTGTGAGAAAAAGTTGTTTGTACTCGGGCGTATTCCTGATTTGTATTTGTATTCATAAATGCAGAATAAAATATGTAAAACAAATTGCCTAAATTTATTGACAGATGCTTCTCTTATAGTTCCTTCCTTGTTTTCTCTCCAATAGTGCTTTTCCTTCACACTGGTTCAAACAATGGAGGACATTGGATGTTTTTGGGCGTAAATTTACGGCACGTAAAAGAACCTCAAGGCTGATAAAGAGGCCTTTGAGTAAAAAATTCCGATCTTTCACGCCCAATATAGAATGGGACGCTAAGAACCATAGTAATTAAAGAGTGTCCATAAATAAAACTCAATTTAATATTTTCACACTGGCCGCCACAGCTCGAACTCCCGCCAAAACAGTTATAATATCCCCGCAACTGCTTCACGTTCTCAGAGTTAAGCTACAATTATAACAAACACATACCTTATCACAAGAGATGTTGGAAATGTTCACCTATATCCGCATGTTTCTGTCATCTTAGGGAATTTTAATTCACATTGGAGAATTAAACATCCGATTGAGCGAATTCCTCGCCGCATCTTTTCTTTTAGTTCTTACAATGTATGGGGTTTGTTGCTCACATCTTATTACAATAGATACAAATCACATGCAGTTAAATAAAAAACGTGAGGGTCGTGAGCATAACTTAGTGAAATCCCTCGGTGTTGTGAACACAGCAATTTTATAGTGTAGAAAAATTTAATGGGTTTCGTTTACACCGAGATAACTCAAAAATTAAAATGCTAATTACAGTTCTGTAAGAGGTATGTTAAAGAGCACAGATTGAGATGAATATTTTTTAATTTGTATTATGAAAACAAATCAGCGAGGAACTTTTTTCCTTGAAGAGACAGATGGGGGAGAGAAGACTATGAAACACCCTAAATATATGAATTAGCTTTTGGAAGATATCCCATGATAATACCTCATTTATGCCAAATGCTATCGCTAGTTATATGCAAACATTTGTTTTCACACCCGCTGCACCTTGCGCTATGCGTGGCCTGTCACAGCAATCTACAAACACAACATTTTTGTTGCAATGATATTGTGTCTTTAGTTCTGCCTTTACAGTTGGATAGTTACAACAGTGATGTGATTAAGTGATAAACGCTTTTGTGAGAGTAAAATGAAACACGGGCTATGTGAATTTAGGCGTGCGCTGCTTAAGCAGCGACTCAGAGCCATGCCCATCCAAGGCAGTTAGAGAGGGGGAATACATGGCCAGGTTAGTTACCCTTCCCAAGAGTTTTTCCTAAGTATCTGAACTATAATTACATTATTGTCAAACATTTCCTGAATTAAATTTAATGACTCATCCGCTGTTTGCGCGGTAGTTGGAAATAAATGGTGTAAGTCATTCTTGTAAGTCTCTGCATTTCAGAACATATAGGTCCTATTATTCTGAATGCATTTACTGTACACCAGTTTTCGCGTCATGCAAGAGAATCTCGTGTGGAAAATCGAATTTCTCTGTGCTCCAATATGTGTTATTTTGCGATAAAACTAGCCATATAGCCTTGAAATGCTTCGCCAGAGAAGAATATTAAGCGTGGATCAATTATTGTACCATTTCGTAAATACAATTAATTACACATAATAACTCTACTAATGAGCATATGAAAAATGAGGTGTAAGCAAAAAAAAAAACATACATTGGAAGAATTAAAGAAAACATCAGGAGAGAAATTCACTCAATTTCATATATTGAACTGTCGAGTGTGAATGAACATTTCTTGAGAGGATGGCAGAAGATGGATAGAGAAGGACAACATTTCCAGCATCTCTTATGATAAGGTATGTGCTTATATTATCGTTGTACTTGTAACTGAAACCATGAGAACTGAAGGAGATATTTATTAGCCCCACGTTGGGCGCCAATTTGAAGAAGCTGTTTTGTTGTATTGTTATTTGCCCCACGTTGGGCGCCAATTTGAAGAAGTATTTTTATTAGCCCCACGTTTTGGGCGCCAATTTGAAGAAGTTGTTTTGTTGTATTGGCGGCGCCGCGGCCGAGTGGTTAGACCGCTCGCCTCCCACCGAGGCGGCCTGGGTTCAATACCAGGGACCTGCATGTGGGATTTGTGGTGGACGAAGCGGCGTCTGGGCGGGTTTTCTCCGGGTTCTCCGGTTTCCCCCGCCATTCATTCCACCAACTGCTCCATCATCACCTTTCCTTTCATTCATTTCACCAACATTTCGATTCATCTACTTCCTCCATCCCATACCAGGCATCGGGCTGATCACCCATCCTGGATGTTCTATCTGATCCATGAGTGTCTGCTCCTCAACGGGCCTCTGACCCCAGGCACCCGCCTGTAAGTCCTGGGGGGTGTAAGTCCTACATAAGAGGAGGGTAAACAGATAATGAATGAATGAATGAATGTTTTGTTGTATTGTTATTTGCGCCACGTATGGAAGCAATTTGATGTAGATAGTATCTTTACGTTATTTGCACCAGGCTTTGGGCATCAATTTGAAGTAGATTGTATTGAAGGAGTTGTATTATATTTCAACTGTTGGGGAGCCGAACTTGAAGTAGTTGCAACCGCACGTATGGTACCCGGTAGCCTTCGTCAAAAAAATTTAAAAGTATTAACTTTGTAATTTGACTGTTTCTTTAAATATTTAATATTTATGTTTGCCTCGGCTGCGCCAGTATTTATTTTAGACATGGATGTCTTGGCAGGGTTGTGGTGCACTAAGAATGTATGCTTACACAGATTATAATTTTACTTCACTCCTTTTATTAATGCTTGACACGATTTAAATAACACTTCAGTGATAGAGGGCTGTGAGATTCTTTTATGAATTACTTGCACTTTTTTAACACAAGCTATTTTTTGTCTCACACTGAATACGTATTAAATTCTCGAGGACGGGTTCTCGCGTCCGGTTAGGAACACTGTCTACAAGCAACTGACTTCTGAATTTGTAAATTTCGCTCCATTTTTTTTCTGATTGGTTAATCCTAGTCCAATAGAATACCTTCATTTAACTAAAGCTTTTTCTGGTTGTTGATTGGCTATTTTATAAATTGTCACTAAAATTACATTATTGTTGCTCCAATAATCACAAGTAACATTATTAAACCCTCACTCATTATTGCCTCAAGGTTACCTCATTGTTACCTCATTGTTAGCAACGTTTAATTTATTATTCTCACAGTTACTACATTATTAAATTACGTAATACGTTCACATAACATTATTACACGTGGATACAATAATATAAATATATACAATGACTGTAATATACACTCCTTATATATTGTTACATACACATATTGCTTTAAGGCGGCCTGTTATGAATTTATGTATTATATAATTAGACTGAAATTATTTACTTAAGTGTTAAAAATACTGCCTGAGAACATGAAGCGGTTGGAGGGATATACCTCTATCGCTGTAGAAGGAGCGAGGCGGCCGGCGCGCGAACAGAGGTTCTCTACTTAAGTAGGAAAAGTATTGTATTCCACAAAAAATAGATGTCGGGATTTCACGGAAATATATGTTTTGAAGCCCCCTGAGCCCAAAAAAGGAATTTTTAGAAAATGATCCATGTGTGTGTACAGCATAACTCAAAAACGAAATGTTTCGATAAATACCAAACTTGGCATTTAGGTTCAGTATCTTCCAAAGATGCGACACGCAGATTTTCAAGAAATTCCCCTAGCCCAAACTACCCTTTACATTGAATATTTTTCGAAATGTATTTTCTAAAAGGTGGCTCTAACGATTTTTATTAAAATGGCAAATGTAATATTTACATGACGAGTAAAATGTAAATCTTGAACTTTCTTGGAATAGCCTTTGAAGTCCTATTCATTCGGAAGGAATTTTCTATAATCTTGTATTGCTGGTAAACGTTAAGTGATAGACGAAAATGTACTACACAAAAAATGTAGATCTCTTTAAAACACACAACTTAAATTAAGTAAGTTTTTTGTGACATAAGCCATTTTTGAGATATCCGCTATTAAAGTTTCGAATTGTTCATTACTTGGTCATTAAAGTCCTGTCAGCATTCGATTGTTGCTCACGATGTTATGGAAATATTATGGAATTTTAAGGCCAACATATAGCGTCCACTTTTTACTTTCTCTACTACGTAAAGTAAGTAGGGGAAGTATTGTATTCCACCCAAAATTTCGATACCGAGATTTCACCGGAAATACATGTTTTGAGACCCCCTGAATCCAAAAAAAGCATTTTTGGAAACATGTCCGTGTGTGTGTCTGTGTGTCTGTCTGTGTGTGTGTCTGTGAACAGCATAACTCAGAAACGAACAGTCAGATAAACACCAAACTTGGTATTTAGGTTCAGTATCTTCCAAGGATGCGACACGAAGGTTTTCAAGAAAATCCCCTCACCCCAGAGTACCCTTTACATGGAAGATTTTTTGAAAATTTTAATTTTCTCAAAAATGGCTCTAACGATTATGATTAAACTATCATATGTTTAAGATATTTTTATTGCAAATAAAATGTATATCTTGAATTTCCTGGAAATGTCTCCAAAAATATTCTTTATTGTGAACGACTTTTGCATAACTGGTAAACCATAAGAGATAGACAAAACTTTACTACACAAAAAATGTAGATCGCGTTAAAATACACAATTTATGTCATATACATTTTTTTAGTTGAGTGAACCATTTTCGAGATATTGCTTGTTATTTCCTTAAATTTTCCAAGACACTTTTTCTCAAATTCGTTATTCAGTTTTTTATGTCCTGGATATGCAAACAGAATAGAATGCGCCACATAGCAACCAGCGCTTAAAAGATTTGACTATCGCTTATAACCTACCATGTTCCCCTTGCATCTACAAGAAAATTAGCAATAAGATTGACATCTCGATATCTCGAGTAACATGAAGCATATGGGGAATAAACGTTTGTAAAAATAGTTTGTACAAGAGTAGAGAAAGTCATGTGAGTGTAACACATCAGATTTTTAAACATTTGACTCTAGCTATTCCCTTTGTACATTAATGATATGTGTAATGTAGCTATTTCTGCAAAGGCTTATTTGGATCAAAATGAAATAGAAAAATAAGCTTTAGTAACAACAGTTTGTATACCCATTAATAAGCGGCAGAGGGTAGAGAAAGTCATGTAAATATACAACATGATTTTTCATATTCTAATATATTTTCTTTCTCTACTACGTATAGTAAGTAGGGGAAGTATTGTGTTCCACCCAAAAATTCGATACCGAGATTTCACCGGAAATACACGTTTTCAGGCCCCCTGAATCCAGAAAAAGCATTTTTGGAAACATGTCCGTGTGTGTCTGTGTGTCTGTCCGTGTGTCTATGAACAGCATAACTCAGAAACGAACAGTCGGATAAACACCAAACTTGGTATTTAGGTTCAGTATCTTCCAGAGATGCGACACGAAGGTTTTCAAGAAAATCCCCCCACCCCAGATTACCCTTTACATGGAACATTTTTCGAAAATTTTAATTTTCTCAAAAATGGCTCTAACGATTTTGATTAAAATATCGTATGTTTAAGATATTTTCATGACAAATAAAATGTATATCTTGAATTTTCTGGGAATTTCTCCAAAAGTATTCTTCATTGTGAACGACTTTTGCATAACTGGTAAACCATAAGACATAGACAAAATTTTAATACACAAAAAATGTAGACCGCTTTAAAATACACAATTTATGTCATATACATATTTTGTTGAGAGAATCATTTTCGAGATATTGCTTGTTATTCCCTTAAATTTTTCAATACTTATTTTCTCAAATGGGAATTCGTTATTCATTTTTTTGTCTTGGATATGCAAAGAGTATTAATCTGTGGCAAAGGGAATGGTGCTGCACCTAGCAACCAGCTATTAAGAGATATGTATGTGCTTAAAGGCTACTGTATTTCTATATTGCCCTTGCAAGTACAAGAGCACAAGAGTAGAGAAAGTCATGTGAGTGTAACACCAGATTTTTTTGCATAGACCTTACAAGATTTAATGTCCTACTCATAACCTGAAGAATTTACCTGCAAGATAATGCCAACACTGGAGAGTAAAAGAATCAATTTACATCAACTCATCATATGTATGTTTCATAGCAACTACTTCAACAGAACCCAGTGTAAGGTATGAAAAAGAACGGAAGTGATTCACTGTCATATTATTAAGAGTTAGTTATATCTAAGATATTCTATGTAGGTGCAATTATTAGAAACAGCACAAAAATGTGTGGAGAAACATTTTCAGTACTCATTACAAGAAATATGATTTTTAGTGGCCTTTCTTTGGCTTTTTTGTTTAACTTGCTTTAATCGGGTAGATCATTTTGGATGATGAATAAAATGGATGAAATGATACACAAATGAGCTTGTGATCCAGAGAACTTAAGTTGCCCGACATTTATCTGTTTAGGATAAGGGAAAACCTTAGAAAAAACCTTATCCGAGTAATTTACTTTAATCGAGATTAGAACTTTGGATCTCTTGAATGTGAGGAAAAAGTTTTGTTGGAGTTGTTTATTTATTTAGCTCCACGTATGGAAGCCAATTTGAAGAAGGTTATTTTTTCTTTACGTTATTTGCACCATGCTTTGGGCGTCAATCTGAGAAAATGTTTGTTGCTGCTACGTATGGAAAGTCAGTTTGAAGATGATGTATTATATTTCAACTGTTGGGGATTCGAACTTGTAGTAGTTGCAACCGCACTTATAGTAGTTTCCGGTAGCCTTCGCCCCAAATGTACTTTCAGGTGACCTTTGCCCCAAATGTATTTTTAGATGGCCTTTGCCCCAAGTTTTAAAAAAAGATATTAACTTTGTAATTAAACTGTTTCTTTAAATATTTAATATTTATGTTTGCCTCGGCTGCGTTAGTATTATTTTAGAGACATGAATATCTTGGCAGGGCGTGATGCGACAAGAATGTAGGCTTAGCAGCTTTTAAGTTTTAATTCACTCCTTTTTATTAATCCTTGACACAAATTAAATAGCACTTCACTGATATAGAGAGCTGTTAGATTCTTTTATTTATTACTTGCTCTTTTTAACACGTATAATTATTTTTCGTCTCACACGAATACGTATTATATTTCTCTAGATGACGCATTTGCATCCGGTTACTATCACTGTCTGCAGGCAACTGAATAGATTTCAACCGTCTAAACCTGTAAATCTCTGTATTTCAAGTCTCTGATTGGCTAATCCTACTCCAATAGAACACCTGCATTTAACTAAAGCCTTTTCTGGCTGTTGATTGGCTATTTTTAAACTGTCTCAAAATTTACATTATTGCTGCTCTAATAATGACTAGTAGCATTTAAACTCTCAAACTCATTATTGCCTCAAGGTTACCTCAATGTTACCTCATTGTTAGCAACGTTTAACTTATTATTCTCACAGCTCCTACATTATTAAATTACGTAATGCATTCACATAACATAATTGAACATGTTTACAATAATATAAGCATATTCAATGACTGTTACATACATTTTACAAATTATTACATACCTACATATTGCTTCAAGGCGGACTGTTACTGAATTTACATATTATATAATTAGACTGAAGTCATTTAAGTGTTAAAAATACTGTCTGAAATGTGAAGCAGACACGCTATCCCCACACCATGAAGATGTATTGTTTAGCATTTTGTTTTATAAAAGCACAGAAAAATATTTTTTTAGACAGTATGGCCTAAAAGCAGAACTTTTAACATAGTGCACACGAACTAAAAGCTTTACATTATCGCGCTAGTGCCATAAACATTTTATATCACTCCAATGTGACCAACTTTGGTTTCAAGTCCAATCACATGGCATTTGCCCTTTGTATTTGCAGATGTTTAACAATTCGACTTTGATTAGGTTTTACTTTTCATTATGTCTTTTTACATGATTAATTACTCATGGCATCGCATTACCTGTTTACGATACAAATCGTTATACCTCAATTTATCGCAATTCGTTCCAGAGTTAATCGATACCTTGTGCTTACTTTGATCTAAAATGTTATTCTTTTATCTAGTATAACCTACATAAAGATTAAATGGCGGTAATTATGAATTCAGAAGAAGCTGAAATGGGAGAGCCAGGTGAAATTACAGAAGAGTAGAAAGTATAACATTAGAACTACTTACCCTAAAAATCCAGAATGCTATATGATATAGCATTTAATCTCTTCATTGCCTGGTGTAAGGAAAAACACACTGAAAATAACTTCACTGAAAATGACTGCTAGCGAATCAAAAAAACATCAAAACATCTGCCATCTCGCTGCACATGAGAGTTGATCTCGTTTTTAATGTAGTTTCTCGTGTTTCAGGAATCTTGCTATACGCGTGCGTTGATCTCGTTCTAAACGTGATTTCTCTTAGTTTTAGGAATCGATATAATATTATCGATATTTCATAAATGCGAGTGCTCTCTAAAAATAGTAAATACCACATGTATTAAAAGTGGCTTTATTTTGCTCGTAGGATTGGATAACTCGGCCTACGGCCTTGTTGCACCAACTAGTATACAATATGTCGTTACACTTTCTGTAGTTCTCAAGCATCATATGGTCTTTAACAGCGGTAAATCAATTATATAAACTTTAGTGCAGATTTTTAAAGTAATAAACAGGAACAAAGTGAAACTAAGGATCGATAATTTTGAAAACAGGAAATCAGTACTAAACTTTTAAAGAAGTTTTAAGGAGGGACTGGGTCAAGAAAAATATGTTGATATCTGATATAAAACTGAAAGGGAAGGATTAACATGTGAAAGAATAAGGACATTATGGCTAAATGGACTGAAAGCAAATAAGGAATTTTGCAGGTTATATGGAAGCATAGACATCGACACTGTTTAATAGAATTTCAGGAAAACACAACGTTAGAAGTAGTTTGAAACAAGTAGTAAGGTATTCTGGTTTTGAAATACATAGGGGAATGTTTCTGAAAACGTGGTAAATATTTAGGGAAGGCAAGAGAAAATAGTGAAAAATTAAGACAAATAAGGTTTAATAATACAAAAGGACTGAAATAATAGTCAAGAACAAGAACAAAGAAGATACGACAGAACTGCTTAGGAAAGAATATCTATAGATTTAGAAGTATGAAACAAATATAAGAGTGTAAGATAGGGATAGCATCAAGCTGGCACAAATAACAGGGTGTTTAGTATATAGGGTCCTGTAAGAGCAGTCTATTCCGATTGAGTAGAATTTATTATATTGTTAAATGTAATTATTGTGAAATGTGAATAAAAACTACTTATTAATAAAGAAGTAATAACAAAATTATCTCAACACGGTGTTGCTGATCAATCACAGTTGTGCACATAAAATGTGTAGACTACGGTAAGTACGGGAGCAGTGTTACTGATTAATCAATAGTAATATTCATAATATCTAATAGTTATACTGTGACACACAGTGTTGCTCACTATAGCAGATTTCACAGATATACCTATTGATACTATTACTAATTAATAAACATATTTGTAACATACTGACCAGGTACTGTTAATATAAAAATGCTGCCGATTAATCAGAATGTTCACACACACATTGACTAGGTGCTGTTAGTTTGACAATGCTATTGATTAATCAAAATGAACACATTACTTAACGTTTGTGCAGCCAAAATATTGGATAATTCAAGATATACCTACTAATGTGGCTTTAAATTCCACAACACTGTAAAGAACAAGTGAATAGCAACAGCATTTTAAAAAATCTGATGTGTTACACTCACATGACTTTCTCTACTCTTGTACAATCTAATTTTACAAACGCCTATTCTCCATATGCTTCATGTTAATCGAGATATCGAGATGTCAATCTTATTGGTAATTTTCTTGTAGATGCAAGGGGAATATGGTAGCTTTTAAGCGATAGTCAAATATTTTAACGCTGGTTGCTATGTGGCGCATTCCATTCTCTTTGCATGTCAGGACATAAAAAAATGAATAACGTATTTGAGAAAAAGTATAAGTATTGGAACATTTAAGGAAATAACAAGCAATATCTCGAAAACGGTTCACTCAACAAAAGAAATGTATATGACATAAGTTGTGTATTTTAACGCGATCTACATTTTTTATGTACTAAAATTTTGTCTATCTTTTATGGTTTACCAGTTATGCAAAAGGCGTTCACAATGAAGAATACTTTTGGAGACATTCCCAGAAAATTGGAGATATACATTTCAGATGTCATGAAAATATATTAAACATATGATATTTATACAAAATCGTTAGAGCCATTTTTGAGAAAATTAAAATTTTCGAAAAATTTTCCATGTAAAGGGTAGTCTGGAGTGGGGGGATTTTCTTGAAAACCTTCGTGTCGCATCTCTGGAAGATACTGAACCTAAATACCAAGTTTGGTGCTTATTCGACTGTTCGTTTTTGAGTTATGCTGTTCACAGACACACACACACACACACAGACACACACACACACACACACACACGGACATGTTTCCAAAAATGCTTTTTTACTTTCTCTACTTCTCTACTACGTAGAGTAAGTAGGGGAAGTATTGCATTCCACCCAAAATTCGATACCGAGATTTCGCCGGAAATACATGTTTTGAGACCTCCTGAATCCAAAAAAAGCATTTTTGGAAACATGTCCGCTTTATTCAGAAGGAATTTTGTATAATCTTGCATAACGGGTAAACGATAAGAGAAAGACAAAAGGTTGTTGTTACCAGAAAATTTAAGATACCTATACATTTTGTGATGTAAATATCTTAAATAGGCATATGGCATTTTAAGCCAAATCGTTAGTCACTTTTGAGAAAATTAAAAATTTCGAAAAATGTTTCCATTCAAAGCGTGGTTTAGGGTGGGAATTTTCTTGAAAATCGTATCCTATCTTTGGAAGATGCTGAACTTAGATACCAAGTTTGGTATTTATCCAACTTTTCGTTTTGGAGTTATGCTGCTCTCCCTCATACACATACAGGGGCATTATTTCGGCCTACAAAGTTATGAGAAATAACTAGACTACTGGTTATTATTCCTCTACCGAAAGAAAAGAATACGAAAACTGTACTTTGAATAAAAATATTTCACATTAAGAAATAAAGGATAACTTTCTCCTAGGCTAAATGTGTCGTTAAAATTCACATGAAAATTCGGACACTCCTTCAGGCAATCTTGCCCCCCCCCAAGCAGAAACTGAAATGACGCTCCTGTGCACACACATGCACATAGCTGTTTTAAAAATGCTTTCTTTTAGATTAGGGGGCCTCAAAATATGTAGGTCCTACGCAAATGCATAATTAATTCCTACTACTTCCACGAAAAGTAACTTTGATTGAAAATTAGATAATTAAGTTCAAAATTTGGGAGCGAATGTTTGCTCATAAATAAATAGAGCTTATCTAAAATGTACCACAAACACAGTGGAGGACACTTTTATGAACATTATAGTTATGGTTACTGACGCGAATTTTATGCATCTGATTTCGACATTGAAAGATTTGCAATCGAAACGTGTACCATTAAAGTGTTGTAATTTATAAAATGGTTCTGGACCCCTCCCCACCAAGAAGACACAAAGTTAGCAATGTAAACATTTAGTTGGAAAAATTATTTAGGGGATTTTGGTCCGATTTCAGATGTAATTAGCGGTAAATAGTTCGTCATTGTTGGCAACCCTGCTTGGCTATGCTGTAAATAAACAAATGGTGGAAAAGTGGAATTCGTAAACAAGAATAGAATAAAAATTGGCGATAATTAAGCAAATATAAGTAATTATTAGTTAAATATATGAAAGCTATATAAAAATGGGTTCCTTTGAAATTATGCGGTCGGAGTTTTTGGTAAGCAATCGGCTAAAAGTGATGTAAACCAACTAATGATATAACCTATTTCTTTGAAATAAAGCTTTCTAATTTACTTTTCAGGCATCAGTGAAATTGGCGTTTGAGGGAAATAGTTACAACATTTTAAAGAAGAAATATGACTCCTACAAAGTCAAGTGAGTAGCATTAATTATTTATTATAAGTAATGTCATTACAATAAATATAAATGTTACCTATGTCCCGTTTATGATCTGCGAGTTAACTTCACCGTTTGAAATTCATTTATAACCTATCCCAGGGCTTATTTCCTAGCTCTGTGTTATTTTAATTTCTTTTAAGCAGTCAAATATATTATTTTTCTGGTGCAACATTTTAAACTTGCCATCATCAACAGACATACAACTCCAAAAATTAAGCCCAAGTATTAGTAATATAGTTTAGCACATTAATAGCTCTAATTACCTATTCTTAAGGAGGTCATGCAATCATACTCGTATATTATGTTGTCCAAAGCAGGAGGTAAAATGATGATTAAATGCTGTACTTGCCCAATGCTTTGCTTCTGTTTTGACTGCATGTAAAATGTTAAATCACTAAGTCATGTATCAAGTTTATACTATATACAGTGAAACTTGTGTAATTCGAATATGATGGGCCTAAGAAAATATTTGAATTATTAAAGGATGTTAATTTAAAAACTGTTAGGTAATCTATGTAACATGTATTCTGAAGTCAGCAGAGTATATTATACAGTAATTTGAAGAAATGCTGTACAATAGTAACAAAAGTACACATTGATAGTCCTAACGGTGTCATGAGTCATTCTAACTTAGGTTCACTGTGAATACATCATGTATATAGCAGGCACAAGAGCGTTTTCTAAGAGATGAGAAAGACTTGTTGATATATTGGAATGTGAGTGGTAATCAAGCTCTTCTATCACTGTAGTTGCTGATTCTACAAATTTTGACCGGAGCACGGTACACTGTTCTCCTTGAGGTAGTCCATTGTCATGTTTCTCACTTCTTGAAATCAGAAAAAGTGCTAATTGTATAACATTTCAGATTTAGAATTAGGAGTTTGCCCATTGTCATAGACTCCTGCCCTGCCACATTCCATAACTTGGTGTCATTCTGGAGATTATTTTTTCAAGTTAAACAAAATTATGCTTGAATAAAAGACAATATTTATGCACTCCTACATAGATTCAAGATGACAAAGGAAAAGTTTGAATTAAAAGCTTTTGAATTACCCAAGTTTCACTGCATATTATAGGCTTTATGTAGCATACTGAACTGTTATAACCTCCATACTAGACTCCATGTTACATAAATAATAAAATAATAATGTTTTTAACAGTTTTCTTATGAAAATACGTTGAAATGATGTTAAAATCTGGAATATCCTTCAGGTGCAACAATTACACCATAAATAAGGTATCTCATATAAAATTTCTTGGGCTTCAAATAGCTCAACTGGAGAGAAAACAAAAATCATGCTGCCAAAACTCAGCTTGGCTTCCTTTGCCTTGAGAAACTTAAAACATTTGCTCCACCAAAATGTCTTAAGCACAGTATATTTTGCCTACTTTCACTCCCTGTTGTGATATGGAATAATGTTCTGGGGTAATTCAGTACATAGCAAGCAAGTATTTATATTACAAAAAAGGCCATGTGTATTATCTGTGGTGTTGAGTCCCGTCATTCCTGTAAACCCTTGCTCAAAACCCAAAAATTCTTTCTCTCACTGGTGAATATGTACGCATATACTCTCTTGAGCTACCTTACAGATAATTATAACTTCACAACAAACCTTGCTGTGCATGACCACAATACAAGGCAAGCAGGCGATTTGCATAGACCAGCAAATAGCTTAAAATGTTCCAAAAAGGATGTTACTATTCTTCAGTAACAATTTATAATAACCTTCCATGCTACTTAAAACTATTAGGCAAGCTTGATCAACATAACATCTTTAAGAGTTAAAGTCTTTCTTATATATTCACTCTCCATATACTATGGAGCAATTTTTTAATTTGTCATGCAACATATAAATATTCAATACATAGGGCAGATGGCATATGATGGTGACTTACACTTATTAGTTATTGTCCTACTGTAATGCATGTTGATAAGTTTACTCTTGGAATGGTAATGGTTTGCAAATTTTCATTTCTTAAATAATGCATGGTGTGGGGAGAGAGAGGAGAGGGAGAAATGTTCTTGGTGTTGGAAATTGAGTTTTTATTTATGGACGCTCTTTAACTACTATGGTCCTTAACGTCCCATTCTATATTGGGCATGAAACACTGATAATTTTGCTCAGAGGCCTCTTTATCAGGCTTGAGGTTCTTTTACGTGCCGTAAATCTACGACACGGGACCACCGACTTTATTCCCTTCCGAAGGAATGTTATTGGTTAAACAATGTCTTGTTGCTGGGTATGTTTATTAGTTATGCTGCATATTTCATAATTGTATGATGTGTTCAATGTCCCTGAGCATTGCTCAGTGGGACTAAATGAACAAACAAACAAACCTACAGTGCTACATTTATCTTCTGCTTTTTTTGTTCAGTGAATTTTAACCTCTTTTTGATTTTTAATTTTTCAGATTAAAACTAAGACTTACATTTTTTGTTTGCAGTGATGCTGACAAACGTAGTGCACTGGACCAAGTTCTTCGGGACTACTTGCTAATGCTCTTATCTGAGCCATGCAACAGTGTAGTCACATATGAAACATATGTGTCATTTTGCATTGAAGCATGTCGCCAAGACATGTGCACTCCTACCATGCCTGTGATGCTCCTTGGGGATATTTTCGATGCATTGACTCTTGATAAATGTGAATCACTCTTTGCATTTGTTGAGAATGGGGTAAACATATGGAGAGAAGAATTATTTTTCAGTGCTTGCAAGAACAACCTCTTGAGAATGTGCAATGGTAGGTACTGTATAATTACCATGGGTCATAGCTTATAACTGAAGAAGATATTTATTTAGCTCCACGTATGGAAAGCCAATTTGAAGAAGTTGTTTTCTTTTACGTTGTTAGCAACACGCTTTGAGCGTCAATTTGAAGTAGTTTGTATTGAAGGAGTCGTATTATATTTCAACTGTTAGGGAGCTGAACTTGCATTAGTTGTAATGGCACATATGGTAAACAGTTTCTGGTAGACTTCGCCCCAAATGTATTTTCAGGTGGCTTTTGCCCCAAGTTTAAAAAATAAAATTACTGTTTCTTTAAATATTATATATTTATGTTTGCCTCGGCTGCGTCAGTATTTGTTAGAGACACGTTTCTCTTGGCAGGGTTTTGGTACGACTAAGAATGTAGGCTTATACAGATTATAATTTGACTTCACTCCTTTTTTTAATGCATGACACGATTTAAATAACACTTCACTGATATAAAGAGAGAGCTGTGAGATGTTTTTATTAAATACTTGCACTTTTAACACGTAAACTATTTTTGTCTCACTCAAAATACGTATAAAATCTCTCGAGGATGCATCATGCATCCGGTTACAATTACTGTCTGCAGGCAACTGAACTGTTTTCCACCGCCTTAATTTTGTAGAGTTCTGTATTTCAAGTCTCTGATTGGCTAATCCTAGTCCAATAGAATACCTTCATTTAACTAAAGCTTTTTTTGGTTGTTGATTGGCTATTTTATAAACTGTCACTAAAATTACATTATTGCTTCCAAGAATCACAAGTAACATTATTAAACTCTTAAACTCATTATTGCCTCAAGGTTACCTCATGGTTAACAAGGTTTAACCTATTATTCTCACAGCTCCTACATTATTAAATTACGTAATACATTCACATAACATTATTACACATGGATACAATAATATATACATATACAATGACTGTAATATACACTCCTTATATATTGTTACAAACACATATTGCTTTAAGGCGGGCTGTTATTGAGTTTATATATTATATAATTAGACTGAAATTATTTAAGTGTTAAAAATACTGCCTCAAAATAACAATATAGGCCCTAATTTCATTTAACATAGTGTTAGACTATTTTTTGTTGTATTTCAAAATCTTTTTGTTGAATTATTTAACTGTCTTGTTGCATAGCATTAGTTTTGTAACACATTTTGTCATGTATTTCATGTATTCCAAAAAATTTGAAAGTGCAGATGGCGTCTGTGATGCATGCTTGTTCAGTAAGTCTTTACAAACGCCATATTTGCCGTAAAAGGGGTTTTTGTCAGTTTTAGTCACATTGTTTTTTCTGCATCATAATACGAATGTGTTTCGAAGGGCCCTGGCGCGTCATCATTGGTTTCATAATTAGTTTCCTCACTGGTTTCTGCACTAGATTCATTATCACTTTCACTAGAACTTTCTGCAGTCTCTGTTTCATATTCAGAAAAATCACCACCTTCACTAATACGCTTTGTATCAGTTTTCTCAAACCCTCCTTGTCATCCACATAGATTCGTTTTGTGGCCATGATGGCTACTAATGCGAGTGCAGGAAGAATAAAACTATTTGGTGAGGTCATACTGCGGGAATTACAAACATCACATGTGAGCACTTCATTCGAAACATATACAAATGACATTTGTGAGAAGGAACCAAAACTACATGTAGTTATGTAGAGCAATGCAGCATTGCGAGCTGAGCTTGTCGTATGATTCATATGCCAAAACAGCATGTGCCAGCCCTGGTCGTCAAATGATGTGGATGTTAAATAAAGTTACTTTATTATTATTATTATTATTATTATTATTATTATTATTATTATTATTATTATTATTATTATTATTATTATTATTATTATTATTATTATTCCATGCTGCCTGCAGTGTAAAGGGACTTGGGTTCGATTTCCTGTACCGGCATTGGAATTCAAGTCTGAGCCCATGCAGCTCTAAGACCTGATACATTATATAGGAAATTATGTTGTTTATGCAAATACAGTGATTGCATGTATACTGGTGAGCTTAAAAAGTGACGTACAACTGAGATAGATAAATAGTTGCTTTGGTTTAACTGCCCCACGTTTGGGAGCCAACTTGAGAAGGTGGTTTGTTTATGTAATTTATTAAGCTTCATGCATTGGAAGCCAATTTGAATTAGTTTTGTTCTTGGAGTTACTTTGCTTAAGAAGTATGCAACACGCTTTGGGCGTCGGTTTGAAGTTGTTGATTACGTAATAATTACTGTTGTTACGCAATATGCTGCTACATATGAGAAGCTGATTTTATACTATAATATTTAACTTTGTTATTAAAACTGCTTCTATATATTATTTATGTTTGAATTTGCCTTGGCTGCTTCAGTAATGTTTGTAGAGTCATGTATCTCTAAGGCAAGGTGCGGTACGACAATAATTGTGGACATACACATAATTTTAAGTTTTTAAAAATCACTTCTTTTATTTTATCCTTTGCACATTTTAAATATAGCACTACACTTTTAAGAGCTGTGAGATTCTTTAATACTTTCACTTAGCGCGTATACATATTGTATGATTCACAAGTAATATTTCTGTAGAGAACACATCTTCCATCTGGTCACTACCAAGGTTTGCCAGCAACTGAACATTATCTCAACCATTAAACCCGTAAGCTTCGGTATTTCAAGTCTCTGATTAGCTAATTCTAGTCCAATAGAATATCTGCATTTTACTTAAAGCTTTTCTTTGCTATTGATTGGCTAATTTTAAACTGTTACTGAATTTACATTATCGTTGCTGTAATCATGACTAGTAACATTCAAACTCTCAAACTCATTATTGCTACAAGGTTACCTCATTATTACCTCATTGTTAGCAACTTAAAACTTATTATTCTCACAGCTCTTGCATTATTAGAGTATGTAATATATTTACATAAAATTATTAAAACATGTTTACAATAAAAAAAATCTGATGTGTTACACTCACATGACTTTCTCTACTCTTGTACAATCTATTTTTACAAATGCCTATTCTCCATATGCTTCATGTTAATCGAGATATCGAGATGTCAATCATATTGGTAATTTTCTTGTAGATGCAAGGGGAATATGGTAGCTTTTAAGCGATAGTCAAATATTTTAACGCTGGTTGCTATGTGGCGCATTCCATTCTCTTTGCATGTCCAGGACATAAAAAAATGAATAACGAATTTGAGAAAAAGTATAAGTATTGGAAAATTTAAGGAAATAACAAGCAATATCTTGAAAACGGTTCACTCAACAAAAGAAATGTATATGACATAAGTTGTGTATTTTAACGCGATCTACATTTTTTGTGTAGTGAAATTTTGTCTATCTCTTATGGTTTACCAGTTATGCAAAAGTCGTTCACAATGAAGAATACTTTTGGAGACATTCCCAGAAAATTCGAGATATACATTTCATTTCTCATTACATTATCTTAAACATATGATATTTTCATCAAAATCGTTAGAGCCATTTTTGAGAAAATTAAAATTTTCGAAAAATGTTCCATGTAAAGGGTAGTCTGGGGTGGGGGGATTTTCTTGAAAACCTTTGTGTCGCATCTCTGGAAGATACTGAAACTAAATACCAAGTTTGGTGTTTATCCGACTGTTCGTTTTTGAGTTATGCTGTTCACAGACGCACACACAGACACACACACGGACATGTTTCAAAACATGTATTTCCGGTGAAATCTCGGTATCGAATTTTTGGGTGGAATGCAATACTTCCCCTACTTACTATACGTAGTAGAGAAAGTAATAAGCATTTGCAATGACTGTTACATACAATTTAAATAATTATTACATACATATTGTTTCAAGGCGGGCTGTTATTGAATTTACTTATTATAAAATACAATTGAAATTATTCAGGTATTAAAATATTGCCTCACAACACAGCTGCTTATATTTGTACTGACAAATCTAGCCCCACCCTCTACCAGTGTGACCTTCCATATTTCTCATGATTAACATTATTCCAGCCATTGGATTGGCGGGTGCTTTACCTCCCTCAAAATTTGGTCAAACTGCCAACATTACAAGTTACTTGCCCATGCTTTCTTACCATTAAGGCAATGCTTCATTGAACTTTGGTGCAAAAATAAAATATAATGCAGTACACTCATGGTTATCTGTGGTAATGGAGGGGAATGCTACTGTGAATAAACCAAAACAGTGGTTAACCCAAAAAGGAATAATCTTATGGTATGTAGGTACTAATATGAGGCATGTTTATGGACATTGAGTTGGTTATTCAAGTCAAGTGTTTCTTTAACAATACTCTAGTAATTTAATTGAATCTTGAGTTGATGTACACACTAAAGCTTCACTTACTTGAAATTAATCAAACATGTTTTGAAATCACCACTTGCTTTCATCTTCAGCTTTTATCCAACTGAGCATGCCAGGAATTTGGATCCATAAATGTAGGTGGTGTGGAAGTTGTGTCATCTGGTGTGTCCATGATCAAGCTGCTTAAGATTGTTGAGTGCGGGATATCAAAGTTCATTACTGTTTTCATGCTTTGATTATGTATGTTTTCTTAAACTTTTAGTTCTGCTGGATTGGTGGTGCATTTCAGGAGTCTGATTTTGGGGTTGATGTCGTGGTTGTCGTGCCTGACAAATTAAGGCTTCGTAAGGACCTCTGTGATACACTTAAAAGCACATTGTGTACACAGTGGGACATCACTGGGGGTACATTGCTTATCTCTTCTTTTCTAATGAATTTTATCTTGCAATATATTAGAATAAGTAGACTGCAATATAATCAGTAGGAGCAAAAAATGCTCATATGCATGTAAGTCATAAACTTGCATGAAACTTATACCAACAGGGATAAAATTTCTTTACAGCTGAGTTATTGCACTAAGAATATAATATATGGTATTGCTCACAAGTTAACTGCAGAACGTTTTGTTTAAATTAACATAGCTCTAATTGGTGCACGGAACCATTCTGTCCATAACAGAGAAGGGCATCTTTATGTTTCGTCCATAATGGCAAAGGGGTTAAATGAAACCTTGTATGTATGAGAGGCATTCTAAAAGTTCTCAGCCTATCTCAGAGATGTAAAGATGTCCAAATTACTATGATAGTTGTTTCATATTATCTTTAGATGGCACTTGCAAAAGTTTCAGGTGTGTAAGTGTAGCGACTTGTTTGTGACAATCATGTAAAAAATCTGATGTGTTACACTCACATGGCTTTCTCTACTCTTCTACAAACTATTTTTACAAACGCTTATTCTCCATATGCTTCATGTTAATCGAGATGTTAATCTTATTGCTAATTTTCTTGTAGGTGCAAGGGGAATTGGTAGGCTTTAAGCGATAGTCAAATATTTTAAGAGCTGGTTGCTATGTGGAGTATTCCATTTTCTTTGCATTACCAGGATAAAAAACATTGAATAACGGATTTGAGAAAAAGCATAAGCATTGGAAAATTTAAGGGAATAACAAGCAATATCTCGAAAATGGTTCACTCAACAAAAAAAAATGTATATGGCATAAATTGTGTATTTTAACGCGATCTAAATTTTTTGTGTAGTAAAATTTTGTCTATCTCTTATGGTTTACCAGTTAAGCAAAAGTTGTTCACAATGAAGAATACTTTTGGAGACATTCCCAGAAAATTCAAGATATACATTTTATTTGTCATGAAAATATCGTAAACATATGATGTTTTAATCAAAATCGTTAGAGCCATTTTTGAGAAAACTAAAATTTTCGAAAAATGTTCCATGTAAAAGGTATTCCGGGGTGGGAGGATTTTCTTGAAAACCTTCGTGTCGCATCTCTGGAAGATACTGAACCTAAATACCAAGTTTGGTGTTTATCCGACTGTTCGTTTCTGAGTTAATGCTGTTCACAGACAGACACACACACGGACATGTTTCCAAAAATGCTTTTTTTGGATCCAGGGGGTCTCAAAACATATATTTCCGTTGAAATCTCGGTATCGAATTTTTGGGTGGAATACAATACTTCCCCTACTTACTATATGTAGTAGAGAAAGTAATATGAGCTTGTTTTGAAGGGTTTAGCCCCAACAGAAATACAAGAGGAGTTAAATTTAACATTAAACGGCTCTTCCCCTTCATTTTTGACTGTTAAAAATGTGACTGTACGTCCATTCAAGATGATGAGCACTCAGGATATCCCAAAAACCTAGGATTGACAAAATTTCACAAGGCCCAACTCAGTGATCACCAATTCAAGGTGTGAGAGTTGGCATACAATGTGAACACCTTGATAGAATGTGTCCACTACAGTTTACACAAAGTTTTAGCAGTTATAATTACTTAGATGGAGAAACTAGCGAAGTTTATCAATAGCCCTTTTGTGCTTCTAATTTGTCTAAGTTTCTTTTTGTGTATTTTAATTTCTTTAATTTCAGACTTACTGAGGCGATTGTCCAGATCACAAAATACTGTATTCTGTGGGAGGATTCTTCTTTTCTTGGCCAAGTTCTTTCCATTCTCTGAAAGATCAGGTATGTGTATGTACTATGGCAGAACATTTAATAACATACAATTTGCTAATAAATGCAAAAGATAACATCCATTTTTGACTTTGAAGTGTTGAAATATGACAAAAAAATATGAGGTGATACGTTCACATGACTTTCTCTACCCTCTATCTTTATTAGTGGGTATACAAACTATTCTTACTAGAGCTTATTTTTCTTCCACTACATTTAATCCAAATAAACCATTGCAAAAATAGCTCCATTACACGTTTACACATACAAAAAAAA
Source organism: Deroplatys truncata (assembly GCA_030765065.1). NCBI lineage: Eukaryota > Metazoa > Arthropoda > Insecta > Mantodea > Mantidae > Deroplatys > Deroplatys truncata. The sequence continues at coordinate 62,180,828 of CM060989.1, read as the reverse complement.
CAGCGATAGTCAAATGTTTAAGAAACAACTGAAAATTGATGGGGCTTTAAAAGAATGACAGGTATTGAGCAATTCAAACTTTTAATAATGGAAAAAAAAAAAACTTTATTTTAAGTATATTGTGCATTTTAAACACATCTACATTTTTGTGTGGTGTGTTTTTGTCTATCACTTAACGTTTACAAGTTATACAAGATTATACAAAATTCCTTCCGAATGAAGAGGACTTCCTAGGCTATTTCCAGAAAATTCAAAATACACATTTTACTTGTCATGTAAATATCTTTCATATATGGTATTTTAATCAAAATCGTTAGCCATTTCTAGAAAATTAAAATTTTAAAAAAATGTTTCATATAAAGGTTAGTTGGGGTGGGGGAGTTTCTTGAAAATCTTCATGTCGCATGCTTGGAAGATAAAAAAACAAAAGATAATAAAATTAATACCAATCTTACTTCATAAGAAATCGTTTGAGCAACAAGGACCAAATATTAAAAATAATTTTGTAGGAAAGAATTTTATAATAATAATAATAATAATAATAATAATAATAATAATAATAATAATAATAATAATAATAATAATAATAATAATAATAATAATAATGCATTTATTGTCAATAGACTGAAATACAGTTTCTGACATTGTCAAATGGTTACTTATTATGTAATTACAGGTTTATAATACAATTTATTCAAACTTACATACTACAATTCGTCCATGGTATAGACAGCCTTATTTATTAGGTAACTCTTAAGCCTAGTCTTAAAACTATGTGCTGTATTAGGTTGCTTTACAAAATCTGGCAGCTTATTATATAGGAATTGTCCCATTACTTTAGGATCCTTGTAACTAACTGCAATTCTAAAACCCTGTCTGAAGAAATCACTGTTATGTTGTGTATTGTAGTGATGAATATCATTGTTTCTCAAATTATCTTTTTGTAATGCATATATTATTACTTTATAAACATATAATGAAATTACTGTAAGAATTTGTTTATCTTTAAAAAATGTTCTGCACGAATCCCTATGATTTAAGTGATATATTATTCTGATTGCCTTCTTCTGTAATTTCAGTAGTCTTTCAATGTTTGCTTTTGTACAACACCCCCAGATTTCTATCCCATACATTAAATGAGGAAGGATGACCCCATAGTATATCATTTTTAATTCTCTTTCTTGAAGAATATTTGAGAAATACCTAAGTAAATACAATGACTTGCTAATTTTACCACAAATATGCTGAATGTGTTCTGACCATGTTAATTTTTGGTCAATTATGATTCCCAGAAATTTATGTACATTTGTGCTAACTATATTATAATTTGGTAGTTGAAGAGTATTATGCGTATTGTTAGAATTCCTTAGATTAAATTGGATTAGTTTGGTCTTCGACATATTACATTTTAAATTATTTTCCCTAAAAAATTTAAAAAGCGAGTTGATGTTTCTTGTCATTGTGTTAAGTAGTTTCTCAGTTGAAATATCCCAACATACAGTAGTTGTGTCATCGGCATATGAAATAACTTTACTATTGTCTGTGGTAGGAATGTCATTCACATAGAGAATAAATAAAAGGGGACCTAATACTGAGCCTTGAGGTACTCCATATTTTACAGTTTTAAATTTGGAAGTAGTTTTGGTTGTTAAGTTTCCTTGTTTATGATATATTTGAGTAGCCTGCTTTCTGCCAATAAGATACGAGCAAATTAGATCTCTAGTTAGACCCCTAATCCCAAATGCTTCCAGCTTGGTCAATAAAATAGTATGATCTACACAATCAAATGCTTTGGTAAGGTCAAAAAATAGTGTTGCAGTTTTTTCTTTATTTTCTAGGTGTTTGACTATATTACTCGTGCACTCCATTATTGCTGAAATAGTAGAATAATGTTTCCTGAAACCATGTTGTGAATTAGTAATGACATTATGTTTTTCTAAGAAATGAATCAGACGTAATATAACGCTTTCAAAAATTTTGGCTAATTCAGATGTTAATGTAATTGGCCTGAAGTTATTGATGTCCTTAGTATCACCTTTTTTATGCACGGGAGTGACTATTGATATTTTAAGACATTCCGGAAACTCTCCTCTCAAAATAGAGTAATTAATAAGATACTCAAGAGGGCTTGCAAGAACATGTTTACACTGTTTTAGAGTTAGGGAATTAATTTCATCCCAACCACTAGTGGTTTTGTTTGGTAACTTATTTATGATACAAATAATTTCAGTTGTAGTCACAGGATTAATAAAAACAGATGGATATATTGTTTTAGAGTTAAAATTGGTTACAGGAATTTGGTAACTTGATTGTACCGCAAAAATTCAGAAAAAAATCACTTATATATTCACATAATTGAATAGGGCCTTTTTGTACTGAGCCATTTATGTTCAATTCCAGATCTTTAGTGTTGGGATTATTTTTTCTAGCATCGTTAACTATACCCCATGTTGTTTTACCAATGTTCCCTGAATTGTTTATTTTGCTTCTATACACAGAAGCTTTAAGATCATTAAGAGTTACCAAATAATGCTTTTTTGTCTGTTTGTACAAATTTTTGTAATGTTCATTTGCTGTTGATTTATGTAATTCATAATACTGCTTCATTTTATTTCTGAGCTTAATGGTTTCAGAATCTAGTTTAACTTTTGAGTTTTTGTTCTTATGTACAACTTTAGTTTTAGTATGGCAACATGCATTAAAATGAATACTGAATACATTAATATAACTATTTTGGCAGAATAAAGTGCAATAGATTTAGAATCTAAATAGATAATTATAGTTAATGACTAAACTTAAATACCAAGTTTGGTATTTATCTAACTTTTCTTTTTGAGTTATGCTGTTCACAGACATGTTTTCAAAAATACTTTATTTGGATTCAGGGTGCTGAAAACATGTATTTCTGGAGGAATGCAGTACTTCCCCTATTTACTATATGTAGTAGAGAAAGTAAAAATCCCACAAATTAAATTGAATTGAGTTTTATTTATGGATGCTCTTTAACTACTATGGTCCTTAGCGTCCCATTCTATATTGGGCGTGAAAGACCGATAATTTTGCTCAGAGGCCTCTTTATCAGACTTGAGGTTCTTTTATGTGCAGTAAATGTACGACACAGGACCACTGGCTTTACTTCCCTTCCGAAGGAAGCCATGCTAAGGATTTTTACACCTGAAAAAGTCCATTGCCCTCCGCCGGGTTTGAACCCGCGACCTTGGGAACTAGAGGCTAGTATGGTAGGTAAAAATCCCACACCGATGTGTTATGTTCACATGACTTTCTCTATTCATTCTTCTACAAACGATTCTTAGAAAAGATTATTATTCTAATTACTTCTTGCTATCCAGATTAAATTTCAAATCACTTTTATGCATTTTGTTGTAGGATACAGTAGGTAAAGCGAATCAGATTTTTAAAGAGTGTGTCACTGTGTGATGGCTTTGAAATTCATGCTCTTTGCATGACCACAAGAAAAAAGTAAGTTAGACTCCCTATTTGAGGAAATTATAAGTAATTATTTATTTAGAAACTTTTTAACAGTGAAGGCGAGGTTAAATACTTGAGCATTAGAAGTCAAATTTAGGACACCTTTGCTTCTCTTACCCTGTTATTATACAGCACATGTTTCAGAAGCCTTCGTTTCCATCATCAGTTGTAGGTCGACTGGCCAGTTGATCTCCATTCTTCATTCATACATTGTAACAAAAACTATTTAAAATTGGTTTGGAAATAAGAAAATTACTGATGTCAAACTGAGAGTTTTGTTTTTCTGCGCTGTAATAATTCTCTTTAATTTGATATTAATTTAAATGGAACACTGTAGTTATTTATTTCATAGTTTATTGAATATTTCAAATACAATGGAGTCTCGTTAGCACGTTCCTCGTTAACATGTTTTCCCATGTATTACATTGAATTATAAAAGTTCCGATACCAAAAGCACCAAATGTAATAAATAGTGTTTGTTTAGTACATTTTTCAATCCTGCATACTATGTTCGAAGTTTGACGTCCTCATTCACTGTTTTGGCCAGCCCTTGGTCGGTCCAGTGGGTGTAGCGCTTAACACGTTCGAAGTTTGCTACTTGGTCAATTCTTGGTCACGACAAAGATATTACCTTCTACTGTACTTGTAACACGATGCACACTCGTCATTTTATTTTTTTTAGTGGAAATTATCAAATGCGTAATAAAACACACAGAAAAACCACTTCCATAATTCACAATTTATTCTTCTCAAAAACATTTACTAACCTCAAAACCTGCTTAAATTATATAGGGAAACAAACTAACTTATTATTAATAGAGTCAACTGAAAAATTCAATGTCACAGCTGGGATTTGAACACATTGAATTTTTCAGTTGACTCTATTAATAACTTGCCAAGACTGGCTAAGGTTGTAAAAAGTATAATTAATTTCAATTAATTATGTATCTAATAATAATAAAGTAAAACTAACATATGTTTAACATGTTTGCCAATGTAAATCCAAGTTGACCAATATAAAAGCTTGAATTGTTTATTCTCGGACTTTGTGTATCCAAATCAATCTCAAATTCTCAATACGTATTGAGTTTAACATGGAAATGTAGTAATTATTAGATTTTATTACATAATATGTTCTTAAATTGCAGATTTTGTATTTTCGTTAACATGTTTTTCCTGTCTATGATGTCCAAATCCTCAGGTCCCTGCAAAAATGCACTAATGGGATTCTACTATACATATAAAACAAAATGTGTTCCACATTAAAATGATTTCATAAAACAATTCTATTTTGTACTTTAAGGATAATAAGGGGTTTAAAGCACTGTTAGAATGATAATTTTTCAAATTTTACTCCAGTGATAGCAGTATATACTCCAGTTATGCACACTAACCTTCTGTCAATGTGGTTTGTTTTTAATCTCAAGGTTAGTCTGTGGCCAGTGTAGTATATTATTGGTTACCAATAAGATTTATCATTATTAGAATAAAAAAGAAAAGCACATTAAAATTTTTTGGTCATAAAAATCGTTAGCATGGCTTCCTTTGGAACGGAAGTAAAGCTGGTGTTCCCTATCATAGATTTATTGTACGTAAAAGAACCTCAAGCCTGATAAAGAAGCCTCTGAGCAAAATTACCGGTCTTTCACGCCCACTATAGAATGGGACGCTAAGGACCACAGCAGTTAAAGGGCGTCCATAAATAAAACTCAGATTAATTTAAACCTAAAATGTCACTACTATGCACAGCAAATGATTTATAAGAAAGCATTTTAAAGTTATAGGAATATAAATTCAGTATTTATGTACCTTACTTCTACAGAAGTATTATAACTAATCTAATATAAATAGTAATATAATTATTATTAATATTTTAATCAGTACATCAGTTAGAGACTATATGGTCGGTGTGCAAATATAAAAACAGAGTGCCAACGTAACAAATACAATATAATTACCTTCCCAATACATATTGCGTGTTTATGGAGCAGTTGCCAGTTATGAATGGAACCTAGCAACCCGAATATCACCAGATTCTAGCGACTTATCCCATAGTGGTGGAAAAATGTCAAGGTTTTACTTTAGTAACCTCTCGTATATTGCAACCTCCATACATTTATTCATGCGCCTTATAACCAATGTTGTAAGTGATCATGTCCGAATTTATGTTGATTTTGAAAAAATACACTAAGACACGGGGTTCAAAAACGATCTATGTGCTGAAAGTTATATTAAGTTATACGGGGTGAGCCAAAAAACTACAAACCGGCTGCGCGATGTTTTTCCTGTCTGCATCCTCAGCACTCCTGCTGTCTGCTGTTATCATAGAAAGGCGTGTATGAAACCATACAACATTTTTAAAACTACTTTATGAAAGGAGATGCTGAAACTGGCCACCATACATTTTTGGCACCTCTTTGGGAAACTATCCATCACTCGCCGTAGTTCACGTTGAGAAATGCTGGCAATTTCCTGGCAGATATTTTGTTTTAATTCTTCCAGGGTGTGTGGGTTTGTCTTGTATACTTTGTTTTAGGTTACCCCAGAGATAGAAATCGTAGGGGATTAGGTCAGGCGACTGAGGGGGCCACAAATCTGTAGTAATAATTCTGTCCTCAAACACACTTTCAATTTTTCTCATCAAAATATTGGAGTATAAGCTGTTGCAGTGTCTTGTTGAAAAAAGTCAAAATCACGCTCCCTGGCTATTAATTCTCTAAAAAAAGGGAGCAGAATTTTATTCACATATGTACAGGCTTTAACTCTTGACTCAAAAAAAATTGGCAAGTGATGGATAGTTTCCTAAAGAGGTGTCAAAAATGTATGGACAATGACAGTGGCCAGTTTCAGCTTCTCCTTTCATAAAGTGGTAAGTAAAGCCTTTAAAAGTAGTTTTAAAAATGTTGTATGGTTTCATCTGCGCCTTTCTATGATAGTGGCAGATGGGAACAAGCACCAAGGACGTGGACAATAAAAACACTGCACAGGCAGTTCGTAGTTTTTTGGCTCTCCCTGTATATGTATATAAAGAGCATTCATTTAAAAACTGTTGCATGCGCAGTTTTGTTTCTCAGCGGCTGGGAGCAGTGATCCCCATTCTTTCCCATACAAGTGTCGCCTCCTGTCTTGGAATGTTGCTTTGAAATAGTGCTTTACCAGAATGGAACAGTTGACTCCAGGGCAGCGCATTTTTGTGTGTAAATGTTACCACAATTACGAATCACCTCATCCTGTTTGTGCAGAATTTCATGTGCAGTTCCCTGATCAATTGCCTCCTTCCAGAAAAGCAATCATGATATTGCAAATAAATTTGGTTTTATTGGATCAGTCCACAACAAAAAACATGCAGTAGCATACAGTTTTAACAAGAGGATATACTACAAAAACTTGAGCATTTGGCAACAAAATTACCTCTCACAATAGCAAGAGTGCATTATTGTGAGATTGTGTGTGTGTGTGTTTTTTTTTTCTTTTTGTTTTTTTTTCTGTAACATTGCATTCCATAAAAAAAAAATTTAGAAAAAGGTTCCATGTATTTGTCTGTGAACAGCGTAACTCAAAAAATTAAATGTCAAATAAATACCAAACTTGGTAAATAAGTTCAATATCTTCCAAAAACGTGACACAAAGGTTTTCAAGAAGATCCCAAACTGCCCTTTACTTGGAACATTTTTCAAAGCTTTTGATTGTCTAAAAATGGCTCTTAATGATTTTGATTAAAATACCACCTATTAAAGATATTTACAGACAGATAAAATGTATATCTTGAATTTTCTGGCAATAGTCTGTTAAGTCCTTTTCTTTTGGAAGGAATATTGCAGAATCTTGCACTGGTAAACATTAAGTGATAGATTAAAAGTTACTACACCAAAAATGGGCATCTCTTTAAAACACACAATTTATTTCAAATACTTTTTTTTGCCATTTCTGAGATAACCATTATTAATGGTTCGATTTTTTTTCAATATTTGTCATTCCTTTACGTCCTGTCACTTTTCAGTTGTTTCTCATGATAGCATGTAAACAGTATGGAATTTTAGGGCCAGCATTTTATTTAATTTTTGTTCACTGTCCTCCGGCTAGCTATGATCTTTTGGTCAAGCACTTCTCTTTATACAGGTTGTGTAAACGGAAGGGAGTCTCTTATCCAAAAATAACACTGATGAAAGAATTTGTTTTACACTTTTATTGTCGAACACATTTACTCACATTTACACATTGATCTTGACACTCGCCAAACTGAAACTGTTATAATAACTTCATTACTGATCAATCTTAATTCGCGTACTTCAACTTTTTGTATAATTAACTTTATAATACTTGAGATTTTTTTATAACTCTGTTACGCGTAACCTGCAAATTGATATCCGATGTGTGCCGTACAAATACTTTCGACGAACTGACTGACTGAAGGCGACGTGTACTTTACAAATATTTTCGATGAACTGACGGGCTGAATACGACGTGTAGTGTACAAAGATTTTTGATGAACTGACGGACCGAAGGACTTTACCTCTAACCTAGCCTCTATTTATACTACTACACACCGATACGCCTAAAGATTATAACTGAGCTGCGATTGGCTAATAAAACGCGCCAACATTACGTAACTTCCTCGTCTCCAATAATGATAAACAGCTCACCCCCTTGCTGCATTATTGCACGCTATTATTGTCAGTTTCAGTAAGGCAGTATAAACTTACTTCCCAACAATAATTACAATCAACAAACATCTCAAATCAATGTTACACAAAAATGCATATTCATACTATAATCACTCTTTACATTTAAATAATTTATGATACAAATTACTGCATCAAATGTATATCTTGAATTTTCTGGCAATAGTCTGTCAAGTCCTTTTCTTTTGGAAGGAATATTGCAGAATCTTGCACTAGTAAACATTAAGTGATAGACGAAAAGTTACTACACCAAAAATGGGCATCTCTTTAAAACACACAATTTATTTCAAATACCTTTTTTTGCCATTTCTGAGATAACCATTATTAATGGTTCGATTTTTTTTCAATATTTGTCATTCCTTTAAGTCCTGTCACTTTTCAGTTGTTTCTCATGATAGCATGTAAACAGTATGGAATTTTAGGGCCAGCATATAGCACCCAGTTCTTAAATATTTGACTATTGTTCTCTTTGTATCCTAACAAAATGTGTAATGTAGCTATTTCTGTGAAGGTTTATCTCAATTCCAATGAAGTAGATAGAAAAATAAACTATCATAAGAATAATTTGTATAGTCACTAATAAGCAATAGAGGGTAGAGAAAATCATATGAATGTAACACATCAAATTGTTTTTTATCTGTGAATGAATATTTAATATACCCAATGCTGGTCTTCTTTTGACAATGCCTAGTATCACCTGAACAACCCTGTGAGCAATCAAAACATGCTATTGGTGTACCAAAAATTCATTTAATGATTAACTACAGTGGAATCTCGTTACATGTTCCTCATTAACACGTTTTCCTGTGTATTACGTTGAATTATAAAAGTCCCGGTACCAAATCACCAAATATAATAAATAACATTTGCTTAGTGCGTTTTCCCGGTCCCGCTTACTACGCTTGAAGTTTGATGTCCTCATTCGCTGTTTTGGCCAATCCTTGATCTGTCCAGTGAGAGTAGGCGTTTAACACGTTCATAGTTTGACGTCCTCATTTGCTACTTTGGTCAATCCTTGGTCACGGGGTGGATATCGGCAGCCAATCACATGCATGTATGTAAATATTTGTGTGACACGATTTCTGGGCATGGTGAACGCTAACGATAGTTTCTAATGTTGAGTGATGATCAAACATAGGTACGTAGATTGTATTTTAACTTTTCATTTGCAATGAAAAAAAAGAAAGAAAAGAAAGTGTAGTAAATAACCAACAGTGAAAAACTGAAAATCCTTGAAATAGATCACAGTCCAAATATAAAACATGTTGATGTAGTGTGGAAGTTAAACATTTCTCCGTCAACCTTAGACACAATTGTTAGCAAACCTGAATTGATTGAAACTGCTTTTAAAGAAGGGAAAGATGCTAAAACAAAACTTTCCTCTTGGAAAATAGGATTGGAACGAAATTTGTTGCATGGAAACACCTACTGTATTCAAATCGTATTGTATACGCCAAAGATACTATCGTCTATTGTACTCGTAGCATGATGCACACTCATAATTTTGTTTTCTTTTTTAGCGGAAACTGTTATCACATGTGTAAAAAAAAATCATAGCAAAGCTACTACTTCCACAATTCGCAATTTATTGCTCAAAAACATTCATAACCTAAAAAATCCAAGTTGACCAAAATAAAAGCTTGAATTATTTATTCTCAGGCTTTGTGTATCCAAATCCATTTAAACATATTGAATTTAACATGGAAACGCGGATCGTATTCGGTATGAAATTGTACTCAAAATCGATTTAAATTGCCCATGGAGATGTAGTAATTATTAGATTTTTATTACATAACTGTGTTTTTAAATTGCAGATTTTGCATTTTCGTTAACACGTTTTCCCGCCTATGACGTCCAAATCCTTAGGTCCCTGCAAAAATGTGCTAACGAGATTCTACTGTATTTGATTGTGGTTTTGCTCTTACTGTTGCCGATTAGTAATTATAATAGTGATTATTGATTTTGTTATTGTTATTTGTAGGTTGTGTTAATAGCTTAGTATTATTGAAGTAAATAAATAACTGGAAGCTTAATTTTAGGCCTAAACATTGTCAGTGAATTTAATCTTGACAATCTGACGGAGTTTGGCGTTGAGGGCTCAAATGATCTCAAGGACATTTTAGCAGATAAAGAAGAATTGTTGGAGGAGGAGTCTAAACCAGATACCAAGTAAGTATAATTCAGATTTGGAAATTTGAGTGCTTCTTAGAGTGCACTTTACCTTCATACTGTGGCCACTGCATGGTAGCTCACACGTCAGCCACCACAGTCAGACTCCTGTAAAAACAGTTACAATATTCTCACAACTGCCTCACGTTCTCATATTTACAGTTACAATTATAACGATAATAAGCTCATACCTTATAAGAGATATTGGAAATGACCTCTATCCATAAGCTCCCCAATAAATAAAAATCACATTAAATCAGAGGATTGCAAGAGCCATAATTCTTTACTAATTACACTATCTTCAAAAGTTTCCTAAACTAAATTTAATGGCTCATCAGTTGTGTGCCCGGTAGTGAAGTCTTGTTGGAAAAATCCAGACTGACATTCAACGTTGGTCAGTTGTTCAAAAAATGGTGTACCCCTCTGGATTTATTGTTTGTTTAAAAACAAAATAGGTCGTACTATTCTGTATGCATATACTGCACACCACACACAGCAATCTTCACATCATGCAAGGGAATCTTGGGTGTAAAATCTGGTTTCTCTGTGCTCCAATATCTGTTATTTTGTGACAAAACATAGCCATATAAATGGAACCATGCTTTGTTAACGAAGAATATTAAACTTAGGTAATATACTCCATGGTCTCACAAAATCTAATGACACAAATTTAGCCAACTCTGATCATATGAAAAATACGATGTATGCAACAAACCCCAGACATTGAAAGAACTAAAAGAAAACATCAGGTGAAAAATTCACTCAATTTCAATATTGAATCCTCCAATGTGAAAGAAAACTTCCTGAAAAGATGCCAGAAATATGCGAAAAGAAAAGGACAATATTTCCAATATATTTTATGTTAAGGTATGCAATTATCATCATTGTAATTGTAACTATGAGAAAGTGAGGCGGTTACGGGGATATTATAACTATTTTAGCAGGAGTACAAGCTGCAGTGGCCAGTGCGTGAGTTGCCATTTTGTGGCCAGAGTATAAAGGAAGAGCACCATAGAAGTTCCCAAAGTCATTCAAGCCATATACATTTTCAAAAGTTAAAATTTTTTGTTTACAGTTTACTCACATGCAACTGTAAGATGTAACTTTAATGCTTATATATAGTTTGTTAATAAACTGTTAAAGAAAGGCATGTGTATTATAACTTTAATTGGAAGCAGGTGAAAAAATATCATTTGTCAATTACAAACAAACACCATTGCAATGAGCAAAATTGACGTTCCACTTTTCTATGAGGGTAACACTGAAAACTTTTAGAAAATCAAACAGGGATTAGTTTTAAAAAAATTAAATTGATTTGATTGTTTTTCAAAATATTCCCATTTAACATCAACACATTGTCGCATTTGATGAAATCAATCCTTAAATATCCTTATTACCTGACGTTTCATCACACACTTAGAGAACACATATGATATTGTTCACATGTACTCTGTGACTGAACTGCCATTGCAATTTCAAATTGTAGGAGAGGTGGGAGGGGGGTAGGTAGTACCTGATCAAAGTATTGCTTGACAGAGTGGTGGTCGTCAGGTAATAATGACATGACCTCCAGACCACGGTCATTAAGCCCAGAAATAATTAGTTTTAATAATCATAAGATGTCCTCAAACAGTGGCAAGATTTTCATCAGTAACAGCAGTTCTTGGGCATCCTTCATGAAATTCTCATTGAGAAAAAACTGATTTCTTTTGAATTTGCTGTATGAATTATAAATTGTTGCCTTAGATGGGCTTCTTTGCCAAATGCATTTCAAAGCTATTCTGTACATTGTTTAGGCATTAATGACAATTTAAAATCATAAAAAAACATAGCCCAGAAATGTTCTCTAGTTAAATTCATTTTTAGGTGAAACAAGATCTTTAAATGATGATAATCAACAAACTATTACAGCAAGTCATACAAACTACACGGCAATCAACTTGCAAAACATTAGAAGGTATTTATTTAAAGGTGAGTCGGAATTGTTACACTAACATCACTTAAGTTTACTCACTTAACATGTTTCGGGAAACAGTTGTTCCCATCCTCAGAAGGTTAATTCGACTGGCCCGTGTTGTTGGTGTTTCCGTTTTTTGGACTGGATCCTGTGGTGGCATCTTGTGGTGGAGAAATGTACTTCCAGAGAGGATTTGGTGGCGGCAAATCAAAATTCATTAGATTTGTGTTGTGTTTTAGAATGGTGATCTTCTCCCATGCATCTAATTCAGCTGCAAATTTGGCTGGTTTGACTAATGTAATATTGGGTTTGATGTTGTGATTAGTGATCCAAAAATGGTGTGAAACTGCAGATTTGTCCATTTGTTTGTATTTGATACATCTCATGTGCTCCTTTAGCCTAGTTTCTAGGTTTCTTTTTGTCTTACCTATGTTTACTTTATTGCAATCTGAACAATTGATTTTATAGATTCCAGCTTTTTTGTCTTGTGGAATGGGGTCTTTTAACTTGTTACAAAGTAATTTCTCTATGTTAAATTTGTTCTGTGGAGCTAGGCTGATGTTATGTGCGACGGTATTAATGTTGTATTTGTTTAACATTAATTTTAGTTCCACGTTGTGGAGCCAATTTGCGACGGTATTAGTTACCATGTTTGTTTACCTCAGTGTTTGTGGAAGCCATTCTTGTGACGTCATACGTTGGTTGGGTCATTTGTTCTGTTTGTAGCTCCCTCTGGCGTAGCAATTTGTATCAGTTTTAAATGTCCACCGGCTAGCTGTTTGTGGTCGAATATGTTTCTCTTGCAGGGTGTGAATCGGAAAGGAATCTTTTGTCTAGAAATGATATTGACGAAGAAATTGGTTTTATAATCTTTATTGCAGAACACGTTCACGAACACTTTCACAGATTTATTAGATAATCGCCATACTGAAACTGTTTGTAATAACTGCTTATCACTTTTAACTCGCATACTTCAACTTTGTGTATTTAACTGTATGATACTTTATAATTACTCTCGTAATTCTGCTGCGCGTAACTTGACGAAATGAATGAATTGAGAGACGACGTGTATAGTACTGAGAATTCTGTTGAACTGGGGGTCGACGTGTAGTGTACTGAGAATCTTGTTGAACTGCGGGGCGACCGACTTCGAGCCTGGCTATTTATGCGCTTACCTCAAGATACGCCTAAGGATTATAAATGAATTACTATTGGCTAATAAAACGCGCCAACATTAGCGTCTATTTTAATACCCAATGAAAACCACTAATACATATTTCTTTTAGAGAACATTCTGGAAGCTTTTTTTACCGAAAAGGCGCGAAACATTACGTAACTTCCTGGTTCCCGGTAACGATAAACAACTCACTCCACCGCTGCATTCCTGCGTTATTGTTAACAGTTTCAGTAAAGCCATATATTATTATTTACCAATAATAATTACAATTATTAAACCTCTGAAGTCAATGTTATATAAAAATACATATTCATATTAAAATAATTATTTACATTTGAGTAATTTGTGATACAAATTACCGTATCATACATGTGCTCCTTTAGCCTAGTTTCTAGGTTTCTTTTTGTCTTACCTATGTTTACTTTATTGCAATCTGAACAATTGATTTTATAGATTCCAGCTTTTTTGTCTTGTGGAATGGGGTCTTTTAACTTGTTACAAAGTAATTTCTCTATGTTAAATTTGTTCTGTGGAGCTAGGCTGATGTTATGTTTCATGAAAATCTTCTTAAATTTGTGAAATGTTCCTGGGTGGTATGTGAATTTCTTGAACTTTAGCTCTTTATCTTGCTGGCTGAGATTTGTTGTGTTTCTGATGTGCATCTGTCGTTTGAATTTTGCAATTTTTTTGTCAATAGTTGCTTTGTTGTACCCATTATGTATTGCTGTGTCTACTATATGCTGGTATTCTAACTGGTATTCTTTTTTATTTAAGGGGGTATATACCAGTCTATGTGTTAGGCTGTTTAGTACTGCATGTTTGTGTGTGGTTGGATTGAAACTCTTTATTTTTTATGTAATTAGTAGAGTGTGTTGGCTTCCTGTATATGCCAAAGGTTAGGTTCTTTTGTTCTCTGATGATTTTTAGGTCTAAAAATGGTAGCATGCCTTCTTTTTCTATTTCTATGGTGAATTTTATTGATTGGTTCTGTAGGTTTAGTAAGGCTAAGGAGTCTTGTATGAACCTATTAGGGACAACAGCGAAGATGTCGTCAACATATCTGTGCCAAACTTTAAACATGTATGGAAAGGAAGTTGTTATGTGTGTTTCTAAGTAGCTCATAAATAAATCTGCCAAGAAGGGTGAAAGTGGATTGCCCATGGTTAGACCAGTTGGTTGTTGATAGAACTTCTTATTGAAACTAAAACAATTTTGTGCAATGCATAAATTGGTAAGTTGTATGAGGTCTTCTATTAACCTTCTGAGGATGGGAACAACCGTTTCCCGAAACATGTTAAGTGAGTAAACTTAAGTGATGTTAGTGTAACAATTCCGACTCACCTTTAAATAAATTCAATACACATCACTGTTTCTAGCTTCTTTTCATTACAATATATACGGCATTAGAAGGTAGTTGTTAAATATAAACAAATTTAATTTGTTTTTAGAAACATGGCATTCTAAAAATGTTCAGTATCGCCCTCATATCAGTATGGCATTACCATTCTCATTACAAGGCTATTGTGAACCAAAGTGTATTCATTTTGCTTCCCGTTCTCGTTTCACTTTTCAGGTTATTGTGAACCATCCTTTACTAATAGACATAATAATCATAAGGCAACAATTGATTCTCCCAGAGCCACTGAAATCATAAAACCAATTTCATGTGTTTATTTTTTTCCAGAGAAAATTATGAATCTTTGTAAGTGTTCAGGTTTATATGGATCAAATTATATAATAAAGAGTATAGAACTTTTTCCTTCTTTTTCACAGAATCAAGATTGATTACAACCTTTACTGTAAATTTTGGGCTCTTCAGGATTTCTTCCGCAATCCCAATCAGTGCTATAATAAAGTCCACTGGAAAACTTTCTCAGCAGTAAGTAAGGAGTAATGCTTCTTTTATCTTGCATTCCTAATCTTCTTGGCAATTAAAGGATAACAGTTATAAATTAAGGCTTTATTAGTGGGGTATGTCATGAAAAAAAAGTAATTTTTAGGCCTAATCTTTATATAAGGTATGTACAGGATGTTTCAGGACCTCTGCAACAGCTCTGAGGAACAATAGATCTCGTAGAGGGGAACATTTTTTTCAAGCAACCACCATCTTCCGAAGCATAATTACAGAGTTATTCACCCCTGTTTGAAGCGTATCTGGTAGGATAGGTTTGAGAGGTACCAGTACACTTTGACTGTCTGTTTACAACTGCTGAATCAAATGACATCACCTCTTCTTCATATGTAAAATGATCTTTACTGCCACCGAGAACATTAATTATGCTGCAAAAATATTGTATTGTTACTCATAACATTAATCACTTTCAGTTCAAGTTCACTGGCACCGCAGACTATAATGATACATTGTAGACTAGGCAGTGTACATGGCTTATGATGGCGAGGTGGGAAGGAGACAGAGATAACACTGTTGTGAATCCCTGCAACTCTTGTTCGTTGCATCAGTGCGCTGCTACTGTTGCCAGGTAGCGATTGGTTTCCCGTGGCAGCAAATATATAGCTATTTGTAGGACTGGTGGGAATTTTAAATCAAATACTGGACATTTTAATATCAGTTTCAAGTATAAGACGCACTGAATTTTGGAGGCAGTTTCTCAAAGAAAAAAGTGTCTTATAGGCCATAAAATATGGTAAATCACATTAGTGAAGTGATAGTGAGAATTTAGTGAAGTGACAGTAAAAATTAGACAAAGGTACAAAATTCTGCATCAGCAATTTCCATATCTAGGCCACCAATAAAGCGCTTATTCTCAATCAAATATTTTTCTGCTGAAATTGCATTATCTTACCCAAGTAATAAACTAAAATAATATTTTTTTCTGGAGATGTTAGTTTCTCTCGTCCCATTCCTATAAAAACTGTTACTGTAGTCCATATTTATCTAATTACTGGCTGAACTCTGTTGGCGCAAAAGAAATTTGTATCTGACTTAAATGTTATTTAGTGAGACTTAAAAATACATAATTATTTCTGCAATCACCTTAAGTTTTTGAGTCCCAGGCATTTTTACTTTCTCTACTACGTATAGTAAGTAGGGGAAGTATTGCATTCCACCCAAAAATTCGATACCGAGATTTCACCAGAAATACATGTTTTGAGACCTCCTGAATCCAAAAAAAGCATTTTTGGAAACATGTCCGTGTGTGTGTGTGTCTGTGTGTGTGTCTGTGTGTGTGTGTGTGTGTGTGTGTGTCTGTGAACAGCATAACTCAAAAACGAACAGTCGGATAAGCACCAAACTTGGTATTTAGGTTCAGTATCTTCCAGAGATGCGACACGAAGGTTTTCAAGAAAATCCCCCCACCCCAGACTACCCTTTACATGGAAGATTTTTCGAAAATTTTTATTTTCTCAAAAATGGCTCTAACGATTTTGATGAAAATATCATATGTTTAAGATAATGTCATGAGAAATGAAATGTATATCTCGAATTTTCTGGGAATGTCTCCAAAAGTATTCTTCATTGTGAACGACTTTTGCATAACTGGTAAACCATAAGAGATAGACAAAATGTTACTACACAAAAAATGTAGATCGCGTTAAAATACACAACTTATATCATATACATTTCTTTTGTTGAGTGAACCGTTTTCGAGATATTGCTTGTTATTTCCTTAAATTTTCCAATACTTATACTTTTTCTCAAATTCGTTATTCATTTTTTTTATGTCCTGGACATGCAAAGAGAATGGAATGCGCCACATAGCAACCAGCGTTAAAATATTTGACTATCGCTTAAAAGCTACCATATTCCCCTTGCATCTACATGAATATTACCAATAAGATTGACATCTCGATATCTCGATTAACATGAAGCATGTGGAGAACAGGTGTTTGTAAAATTAGATTGTACAAGAGTAGAGAAAGTCATGTGAATGTAACACATCAGATTTTTTCAATTGAAGAGCCAACAAACCTAAGCTTTTTGGACCTGTTTGGAATGGTCTTTTTTCCATTATATTAAGGAAATATGTTAAAATATATCACTATATTGTGATTGGGTGATTTTCAAGGATACCTCAAAAATAAGAAAATATGCTTAACTTCAGTGTATACATTTTATTGGAAATTTATGAAATTCATCTAAACGTGATTTTAACCCTCTGTGGCCGGAATTATTTTGCTACATGTCGCTTTTCCTATAATTCCCAAACTGACTTTTATATCCCTATCACCGGCACTCCAGCTCAAGCGACTCGAATAGTCGTGATCATTAGTGCGATACAAAGTGGGCTGGCCATCCATTCAAAGACAAATGTCACAAGTTCGAGTACCAGCGACTGCAGTCAAATGTGCTTATGGTGAAGGACGGGGAGGGCCCAAGTAAAATAACTGGTGTAATGGCATGCTTGGATGCTGACAGGGTTACATTTGACTGCAGTTGCATGGATTTTGCTCTATATTATTTAAAAAAAACCACTACAGTTTTATTGCAAAAATATTAATATTTTTACAACATAAAACAGCTATAAATAGCCTAATTTTATTGTTGAAGGTTAGTATAATATGAAATTTGAAAAAGTAGCTGATTAAAAATACTAAACCCTAAAAATTTACGAAATGTAATGAATATGTTACACCAGGCTATAAAGGCTTAAAAGAATCTACATAAAGGAATTTAACATCATAATTACCTCATCATTTCTGTAAACTGTTGTAAAGGAACAACCAGCCTAATGCAGTGTCTTACACAAAATGTTTGTCACTACACCTTTTCTTTGCTGGAGGTCTAAGAGATATTGCTTTAGAAGTCCTGGGTTGAACAGGATTCATGTGGGTGGGCGTGTCATCACCTGGTTCAGCTAAATCAGCATTTCTATCATCTCCCCTGTATTTGTCGCTATCAGCATCTAAAAAAACAAAACAACGTAAACTATAATAGATATTGCAGCTTCTGTGTGATGAAAAGAACATTACTCCCATTGAAAAAGTTTACTTACCATAACTTACCAGCATTGTCTGGAGCATATTCATGATCTGAAAACTTGAAAAACTCATTTCGAAGGAATAGAGGAAACCGCTGCATATTGATGTTTTTATACCAAATGTAGCACAACTATTTGTCACCCTCTAGGAAAATAGCAAGGATAGCTCTCTTAGTTTTCCAATACATTTATCAAAATGGCAACAGATGGCATTAAAGATTGGACAACTCAAAGAAAAAAAATATACCTGACCATCATCGCATAGCCCAAACCCAAGTTGTAGCCGTGAAAATGCATTGCAGTTGTAAGAAATACATCCCTGAGCTCTACTCAGGTGTAGGCCACATGAACATTTCACGTGGCCTGAGCCCAATTCAGGCTTGGGCTTCAGTGTGTTACAGTATGGTCCCGGCCATCTGACCTGGTTGGCAGAAAAAAAAAAAGGCGCAAAAATTGCAAATTGTTGAGCATACATGAGTAAGCAGCATTCATACTTCTGAAATTAAACAAATGATTGTACACTGCCGCTTGCCGGGCCATTATTAGATGGAACTGGCCACATGACACAGTGATGTGTCATAATTTAAAATAAAGAGAGTTGAAGGTTGTCTTCAAACCATGATATCACTCCAAACATAAAACTCTTAAAACCGATCAACAGCAGCAATGAATTGGACGTCTGGGAAAAAATACATATCGTCAAACACAGGAATCGCATAATGAATTTCGAACTGCCGCCACCCAGCAGCCTTTGGAGGTTCATCAGCCCAGCACCAGAGAACACCACTAGCCACACACATTCCCCAGACAATAACCGGCAAAATCAGTTGAAAACATGCTGACGATGGGAGCAAACCGTCTCCCGAAACGCGTTCAAGTAAGAACATTTTAGTGATGTAATGTAACAACCTTCAACTCTCTTTATTTTAAATTATTTCATTCATTGGAACACTACATCACTTACTTGTAAAATAGCGAAAACAAATTGCACATAGCTGTAGAAAATAGATTCAGGCCAGAAATAATACATAAGAAAATAAACAGAGCAGAGAATAAAAGAAGTTACCACACTCACCCCTGCTGAAAAATAAAAGATCTTTAAAAAATTCATATACACCCAACAGCTTTCTACAAATTTCAGAGAATCTTCAAACAGCACATTTCTTTGGCCCCCAAAAAACAATTACAACATTAAGAACTTATTAAACTCCAAATTAAAAGATGACATCCCACAAGAGAACAAACCAGGAATATACCAGATCAATTGCAACGACTGTGAAAAAATCTACATTGGGAAAACCAAAAGAAACATAAAAACAAGAGCAAAAGAACACTAGTTACATAAAGGAAAAACAGGAAGAAAAATCAGTAGCTTGGCATTTTTGGAGAGACAAACACACCATAAACAGAAACCCTAAAATACTAAAAAATTATTTCAGGAAAACATTTCTACAATTTGGGAAAACATTTATATTTGGAAAAACAGAAACTGCATTTATAATTTTGGAATCCCGCCAGGAGACTTACTTTTGAAGAAGTTCTTCCAACTGCCACCAGAGATCAAGCTAACAGCTAGGACAAATGATGCAGGCAGTTGACAAGGAATTGAGGATGGGAGCAATTAACTCCTGAAACATCTATTTTACAAGTAAGTGATGTAGTGTTACAATGAAGTAGTTGTATTTTTACATTATTTGCCCCACATTTGGTACAAAGTTTCCGGTGGCCTTCACCTCAAGTTTACTTTCCGGTGGCCTTTGCCCCCACGTTTTAAAAAAATCAACTTTGTATTTTAATATTTCTTTAAATATTATATATATGTATGTTTGCCTCGGCTGCATCAGTATTAATTTGCAGAAACATGTATCACTTATCAGGGGGTGATGCGGCTAAAGAATGTAGGCTTACACAAATCATAACTTTTACTTCACTCCTTTTATTAATCCTTCACACGATTAAATAACACTTCACTTATATAGAGACCCGTGAGATTATTTATTAATTACTTGCACTTTTTAACACATAAACTTTATAATATTCTCGCCATAATGAATTTTATATGTCTCACACTGAATACATACCGAGTGAACTGCTCAGGAATGTTGCCTTCTAGCATCCAGTTGGGTACACTATCTTCTAGCGACTGCCTTCTACCGCCTGAATTTGCAAATTTCATCTATTGGCTAATTTTACTCCAATAGAAAACTTTTATTTAGCTTAAGCTTTTTCTAGTTTTTGATTGGCTATTTATAAACTGTTTTAAATATTACATTATTGTTCCAAGAATTACTAGTAGCATTATTAAACTTTCTAATTTATTGTTGTCTCAAGGTTACCTCATTGTTAGCAACTTTCAGCTTCTATTCTCACAGCTCCTACATTATTAAATTACGTAATACATTCACATAACATTATTATACATGTACACAATATATAAACATAATACAATGACTGTTACATACATTTTATATATTATATTATACACATATTGCTTTAAGGCAGGCTGTTATTATATTTTATATTATATAATTAGGCTGAAATCATTGAAGTGTTAAAAATACTGTCTCAACAATCAACTCAATAATTACTAAAAAAAAGGTCATATTTGTTACCTCCCATGTCATCCAACCTTCCTGGTCATTCGACCAGGCCACAACCCGTGTAAATAAAATAATTGGGACTGTACTACAATTGTTAAGAGGAATTTAATAACACATTTGATTTTATTGAAATTTAGCTTCATATAGCTTCTACCATAGGCATAAGCTTCTGTGTAAAAAGTCAGTATCATAAATCAGTCAATAATATGTCCACTAAAGTGGATGAATGTTACCTTGTATATCACATACAATAAAAACACGGTTTAATGTTTCAGCATGCATCCAATGTGTTGTTGGCATTCAAGAGCTTCAAACTGGACGATCCTCAGGGAAAGGGTCAGAAGATTCAGTATCATGATAAACACATACAGCAGACACAGCAACATTACTTTGCTAAGTTCCTTACCAACCAGAAGCTTTTGGAACTTCAGCTCAGCGATGCTAATTTCCGACGTTACGTGTTGTTGCAGTTTTTGATACTTTTCCAATACCTTAACTCTCCTGTTAAGTTTAAATCGTGAGTATGCTCAAGCTCTTTTTCATACATAAGGCTTTTATTTATGTGTTATATGCATAAGATTTGTTGTGCACTGACTTTGTTGATAAGTGCAGATGCAGCAGGGAGATTGCCCTGGACTACCTCTGTGGTCGAGGGGTTAGCATTTTGGCTTTACTCAGCCCAGAGGTCCAAGGTTCTATTCCTGACTGGGGTGAGAGAAGTTTCCTTTAATTAGAATGATTTTCTCTGCAGAGTTTGGATGTATGAATGTGATTGTATTGTATGATAGAAATTAATAAAACCAACTTAGAAACGTACAGTTCAATGAGTGATAACTATACCCCCGCCGCTGTAACGTTGCACTTGACAGCTAGCGTTTAAGTTGGTACACTCGCGAAAAAACAGATGAAAAGCTTCAACCGTTTGACTTCCTAAGCCAATCACAAGGCAGCATTCCGGATGGTCGATGACAAAGCGGAACCGGATCTAGAATCGGCTCTGTTGCCGGATGTAACTATTCCCAACCACGTGCTTCAGTTTGTGAATCTCTAGCATGAGCGTCGAGTTGTTCTTTGCAAGTTACATATTGTTCATTGTTATTTATATTTGTGGTTATTGTTTGATAGTTTTGTTATTGTGCATTTATACATATACATTTATTTATATTTATCTATTTATATATATTTCATTCATATTTATTTAAACAAAACTTAAGTGTGACAATGTCTAAAAAACAATGCCGATCGCCGAGTGATGATTCACGAAGTGAAAATCGTTTGCGCCGAGGTGTGCCACTTAATAATCAGGCATTGGAACTATTAAGGAGAACCCGGGTATTCTTTGAACAGGAAAAGGAGTACGTGAAGCTTCATGGCAATCCCTCTATTCCTGCTGATAAAGCCGTACAACGAACTGCAGCAGCTCTTGGACTAAGCACGAGAACTGTTATTCACAAGGGAGTGAAACTCCAAGAGAAAGAGGACAAAATTCCTGAACCATCTGGAACGCAACAGGTATTTCTATCAGCTCCAGGGAAGAAAAGAAAGCAGCCTCATCCAGTCACAAATCTTGATGCTTTCCAATTAGACGCCATACGTAGACACATTTATGCCTATTATCATAGAAAGGAGTATCCGACGATACCAAAGCTGCTTATATCGCTTATTTTCAATTAACAATAATAATATGAAATAGTTATTATTCATTGACGTTCGCTACTTACGTACACTTTTTGTATGCGGCTTAGACACTATAGAAAGGAGAACAATCAGCTGTTGTTGTTTACTAGCCACTCTGGCAACGTCGCAACCACAATGTAGCCAACCTTACGCGAAGCCACACGAACTGTCAAGTGCAAAGATACAGTGGCAGGGGTATAGGGCTTGCGTGGAAGAACAATTAATTACTGTTTATTGACCTAGTAGTTGGTTAAACATCATTGGAGCATGTCGTCTCAAATAATTTGAGATCTTGTGGTTTACTGGGGAAAATGCAAGCCATTTGTGGAATTTTATGTATATTGGCATGTTGCCATGGTAGTTCACTTGGATAGAGCAACTGGACGGAAACCAGAAGAACCGTGGTTCAAATCCTGGCTATAGCATTGAATTTTTCAGTCATCTGATTCTACTTTTCCAACCTTGCCCTACACAAGGCTTGTGTGGAAGAGCAATTATTAATTACTAGGGACAGGAAAATTTTGTTTTAGTTTTTAGCAGATAAGAGAGTTATTACTTTCTCTACCATGTACATGGTAGAGAAGGTATTGCATTCCACCCAAAAATATGATATCAAGATTTCACTAGAAATACATGTTTTAAAGCCCCCTGAATCCAAAGAAAACATTTTTAAAAAATCTGATGTGTTACACTCACATGACTTTCTCTACTCTTGTACAATCTAATTTTACAAACGCCTATTCTCCATATGCTTCATATTAATCGAGATATCGAGATGTCAATCTTATTTGTAATTTTCTTGTAGATGCAAGGGGAATATGGTAGCTTTTAAGCGATAGTCAAATATTTTAACGCTGGTTGCTATGTGGCGAATTCCATTCTCTTTGCATGTCCAGGACATAAAAAAATGAATAACGAATTTGAGAAAAAGTATAAGTATTGGAAAATTTAAGGAAATAACAAGCAATATCTCGAAAACGGTTCACTCAACAAAAAAAATGTATATGATATAAGTTGTGTATTTTAACGAGATCTACATTTTTTGTGTAGTAAAATTTTGTCTATCTCTTATGGTTTACCAGTTATGCAAAAGTCGTTCACAATGAAGAATACTTTTGAAGACATTCCCAGAAATTTCGAGATATACATTTCATTTCTCATGACATTATCTTAAACATATGATATTTTCATCAAAATCGTTAGAGCCATTTTTGAGAAAATTAAAATTTTCGAAAAATGTTCCATGTAAAGGGTAGTCTGGGGTGGGGGGATTTTCTTGAAAACCTTCGTGTCGCATCTCTGGAAGATACTGAACGTAAATACCAAGTTTGGTGTTTATCCGACTGTTAGTTTTTGAGTTATGCTGTTCACAGACACACACACACACAGACACACACACACACAGACACACACACACACACACACACAGACACACACACGGACATGTTTCCAAAAATGCTTTTTTTGGATTCAGGAGGTCTCAAAACATGTATTTCCGGTGACATCTCGGTATCGAATTTTTGAGTGGAATACAATACTTCCCCTACCTACTATACGTAGTAGAGAAAGTAAAGAAGGTTTGTGTATGTTTCTCTGAACAGCATAACTCAAAAACGAACAAGAATGATAAATACTAAACTTTCTATAGGTTCAGTACCTTCTAAAGATGAAACATAAAGATTTTAGAAAAATTCCCCCACCCAAACTACCCTTTAGATGGAACATTTTTCAAAATGTTTGATTTTCTAAACAATGACTAACAATTTTGATTAAAATACTGCATATTAAAGATATTTACATGACAAATAAAATGTACATCTTCAAATTTCTGGAAATAGCCTGTGAAGTCCACTTTCCACTTCATTCGGAAGGAATTTTGTATAATCTTGTGTAGCGGTTAAATGTTAGAGATGAAAACATACTACACTAAACTGTAAGTCTCTTTAAACACACACAAAGTCTGATATTTAGTTGTTTCTCGTGATTGTTGTAACGGTACTTTTTATAATGTTATTACTTGTGATGTTTGTGTATGTGTGTTTACTTCACGCGTTGAAGCCATCTTGTGACGTCATTCATTTGTTCAGTTTGTAGCTCCATCTGGTGTTAGCAATTTGCAGCAGTGTTTGTGTTCGTTTGAAAGAACGATATTGTTATCTTAATTAATTTTGGTTTACTGTCCTCGGCTAGCTATTATTTCTCGGTCGAACATATCTCTTGATCAGGGTTGTGTAAACGGAAAGGAATCTTTTATCCAAAAAGAACACTGATGAAGAAATTTGTTTTATACTTTTATTGTCGAACACGTTAACTATCACATTTATACATTGATCTTAACACTCGCCAAACTGAAACTGTTATAACAACTTCTTACTGATAATTCTTTTAATCCACGTACTTCAATCTTTTGTATAATTAACTTTACCATACTTTAGATCTTTCATAATTCTGCTGCGCGTAACTTGTGAATCTATATCCGATGTATGCCGTACTAATACTTTCGACGAACTGACGGGAATGCGACGTGTAGTATACAAAGAATTTTGATGAACTAGACTGACTTTACCTCCAACCAACTGCTTTTATACCCATACACTCCGATATGCCTAAAGATTATACCTGAGTTACTATTGGCTAATAAAACGCGCCAACATTAGCGTCTATTTTAATATCCAATGAAAATTATGAATACATATGCTCTAGGGAAATATTCCAGAAGGTTCTAAACGGAAAAACGCGCCAACATTACGCAACTTCCTCATTTCCAATAATGATAAGCAGCTCACCCCCCCTCGCTGCATTATTGCGCGCTATTATTGACAGTTTCAGTAAGGTCGTATAAACTTACTTCTCAACAATAATTACATTCAACAAACATCTCAAATCAATGTCACATAAAAATGCATATTCATATTACAATCATTATTTACATTTAAGTAATTTGTGATACAAATTACTGCATCATATGCCCCACTAGAAACATAATTATAAATATTTACAACTTGTTTGGAAATTTTATAATTGGGTTTTTAGTCTCCTAAATCTTGGAACACACGCTATCACTTTCACTTAACACATCACACGCATTTAACACACGACATATGTTTTTTTTTTTTTTTTTATCTCGCCACTACTTACTGGCTCTGGTTTAATGTGTTTAGACTTTAATCTGACATTACAATTTTTTTTTTATAGCAAATACTGTACCCTGAATTATTTAATTACTGTTACAAAAAATGGTTTACTTTCTTATATTGTTAACAAAAATTTATCAATTCAAGAATTTTGTGTAATTATTAAACATATTTACCAAAAATATTCACCCTTTACACAAATATATTTACATCTCTAAAATCTGGACACTGTTTCACATTTTCTGTTTGCTACATAAATATTTGTTTTTTTTTTATTTATTATTATTTTTACCCATTTTTGTTATTTTGTACTTTATTTTAACAATACTCTTGGAATTGTATTTACGTACTTTTACTTTAATATCATATTAAGTTTCAATCTTTACGTTCTTAATCTCAAATACTGTTATAGTTACTAAAAATTTAATTTTTTTTTTTTAAATAAACATTTCTCTTTTTTTTTTTATAATTTATTTCTCTTTTCAAATGACATATAAATAATTAACCCTCTTACGTTCCAATACATTTCTCTGCAAGTCATCTTTAACTATCCAGCATTTACTTCACATCTCATTGCTATTTACCCTCCTGGATCAAATTGTGTGTGGCTAAACATTACTCGTAGCCATTTCCTAACCTTCAAAATTTTGTTCATGAATCGCCTCTTGTATTCATATGAAATTTCGTCCCATGATAACATTTGAAAACAATCTAAAGTTTCCTGAATTACACATCTTTTAACAACTGTTATTCTCAATTCTTCTGCTATCTCTTTAATTTGAAAGTACTCTGACAAATCTGTAATAAACTGTACTGGATTGGAGTTTTCATTTTGAACATCTTGGTACAATTTATTTCTTTGCATTACTGACTCCTTCTGTATTTCTGATATCTCCCCTCTGAAATTAACTTGCGCCTGATTCACATCTACATTCATAACCTCTTTCATTTCTCTTATCTCATTTGAAATGTTACTCATTCTACTACCTGACTCTGTACATTCTACATCAACATGTTCATTTTTAGTATTAACCTCACTTTCTTTGTTACCTATTTCCCTGCTCATATCTGACATTTTCTTTGAAACTTCTCCTATCTCACTTGCTATTATTTCCTTTTCATCACTCATTTTTGGCATACTACTATCCAGCTTCGTAACTTTCTTTTCAATTTCTTCCCTGCTTTGATCTACTTTTTGCTCTAATATCTCATTACTCCTACCAATATCTTCACTCATTTGATCTAATTTCTTTTCTAATCTCTCAAAATTCTTTTGCATATCTTCCCTTAATTGATCTCTAAAATTTCTCAGCATTTCCATCATCATACTAGCATCAAAATTAATATTTCCTGCTATTCTATTCTTACTTTCTGCACTAACATTTTCTCCCTCAAATTCTACATTGTTTGAGCTATTTTCTATAACCTGTATTGAATTACAGCTAACTGTTACACTATCCCCCTCCATCATTGTTTCTTCAATATTATTAGTAGCCATTGTTTTCTTTATCCTACCGCTCCTAAGGTACATTTAAAAGTTTTACACTTTTTTTTTTTAGAATAAAAATCACACGTTTCTAACCTTTCTGATGGTATCTGCTGATGTTGCTTTGATGTCCAGCTTCTGCCCCTCTCTCCTAGGTTATATGTTGCTTCTGCGTTGTATTATGATGAATCTGCGTTGTCTCGATGTTTTTGTGTCCACTCATCCGCGTAGTCTGTCGTTCCTATAGTTGTTTCTGGAATCTGCGTCTTCTCGATGTTTTTGTAGTTGAATTCCCCTGTTGCCTTGTAATCTCGGAATTACGATGTCCAATCATCCGCGTAGTCTGTCGTCCCTTTTGTTGTTTCTGGAATCTGCGTCTTGTAGATCAATTCACTGCTCCATTCATTCCACATCCTGGTTAATTCTGCTACTTTCCTGGTTAATTCTGCTACTTTCCTGGTTACTTTGCCCCTTTCCTGGTCACTTTGCCCCACGCTGGGCGCCAATTTGTAACGGTACTTTTTATAATGTTATTACTTGTGATGTTTGTGTATGTGTGTTTACTTCACGCGTTGAAGCCATCTTGTGACGTCATTCATTTGTTCAGTTTGTAGCTCCATCTGGTGTTAGCAATTTGCAGCAGTGTTTGTGTTCGTTTGAAAGAACGATATTGTTATCTTAATTAATTTTGGTTTACTGTCCTCGGCTAGCTATTATTTCTCGGTCGAACATATCTCTTGATCAGGGTTGTGTAAACGGAAAGGAATCTTTTATCCAAAAAGAACACTGATGAAGAAATTTGTTTTATACTTTTATTGTCGAACACGTTAACTATCACATTTATACATTGATCTTAACACTCGCCAAACTGAAACTGTTATAACAACTTCTTACTGATAATTCTTTTAATCCACGTACTTCAATCTTTTGTATAATTAACTTTACCATACTTTAGATCTTTCATAATTCTGCTGCGCGTAACTTGTGAATCTATATCCGATGTATGCCGTACTAATACTTTCGACGAACTGACGGGAATGCGACGTGTAGTATACAAAGAATTTTGATGAACTAGACTGACTTTACCTCCAACCTACTGCTTTTATACCCATACACTCCGATATGCCTAAAGATTATACCTGAGTTACTATTGGCTAATAAAACGCGCCAACATTAGCGTCTATTTTAATATCCAATGAAAATTATGAATACATATGCTCTAGGGAAATATTCCAGAAGGTTCTAAATGGAAAAACGCGCAAACATTACGCAACTTCCTCGTTTCCAATAATGATAAACAGCTCCCCCCCCCCTCGCTGCATTATTGCGCGCTATTATTGACAGTTTCAGTAAGGTCGTATAAACTTACTTCTCAACAATAATTACATTCAACAAACATCTCAAATCAATGTCACATAAAAATGCATATTCATATTACAATCATTATTTACATTTAAGTAATTTGTGATACAAATTACTGCATCATAGTGCTCAAAGAACAGGCATTTTAAGGCCATTATATAGCTTCTAGTTTTTAAAACATTTGCCTATCACTATTATCTATAACAAAATAGCTATTTAGCTATTTCTGGAAAGGTTTATATGGATTAAAATGAAGTAGACAGAAAAATAAACGTTTATAAGAATGATTTGTATGTCTACTAAAAATGATAGAGGGCAGGGAAAGTCATGTGAATGTAACACATCAGAAATTTTTTTTTTATAGTTTTTGGTGTTATTTTTAATGGTTTGCAGTTTATTTTGGTCATATTTTTATGATGCACAATTTTGGAAATGTGGTTTATGAAAGATAAAATCTATGCTGAACTTTGATTTTAAATTACTTCATTAAGAAGTTAATTTTAAATGCATGTACTTCATTTAGAAATAGAAATACATGTAGATTTATTTCCATCTTTCTTTAATACAACACTACAAATATAACTTGTATTTCAAAATTTTAAAAATCTAGTGCATCTGTAAACTAGCTCTCCCGTACTTTAACCCTAGGTTGTATATATGGGATAAAGCTGTTATACCATCTCTTCACTTTCCAGTTGTCCTCCGTGGTTTAGTGGTGCCATGCTGCCTCTGGTTCCCGAGGTTGCGGGTTCAATCCCAGTGGAGGATGATGAATTTTTTTCAGGCATAAAATTCCTTAGCATGGCTTCCTTTGGAGGGGAAGTAAAGCTGGTGGTCTCGTGTCATAGATTTATGGCATGTAAAAGAACATCAAGCCTGATACAAAAAAGGCCTCTGAGCAAAATTTCTGGTCTTTCACGCCCAGTATAGAATGGGATGCTAAGAACCATAGTAGTTAAAGAGCGTCCATAAATAAAACTCAATTTCAATTTCAGTCCTTATCTAGCATAAAATTAAACACAACAAAAATTTAAGTGTCAAAAAAGTGTTAAGGTTTATCTAAAAGTGTTAGACATACTTCAATACTACCAAGTATCGAGAGTATTGAGGTATCGACGGTTCAAGATCCATCCCTAATTATAAGCTTTTTCTCTGCACAAGAATTTAAAATTTGTAAGGTGTAACAGTGTGAAATAAATAATATTCTGTAATTTATTTAAAGGTGAGTCGGAATTGTTACACTAACATCACTTAAGTTTACTCACTTAACATGTTTCGGGAAACGGTTGTTCCCATCCTCAGAAGCTAATCCGACTGGCCCGTGTTGTTGGTGTTTCCGTTTTTTGGACTGGATACTGTGGTGGCATCTTGTGGTGGAGAAATGTACTTCCAGAGAGGATTTGGTGGCGGCAAATCAAAATTCATTAGATGTGTGTTGTGTTTTAGAATGGTGATCTTCTCCCATGCATCTAATTCGGCTGCAAATTTGGCTGGTTTGACTAATGTAATATTGGGTTTGATGTTGTGATTAGTGATCCAAAAATGGTGTGAAACTGCAGATTTGTCCATTTGTTTGTATTTGATACATCTCATGTGCTCCTTTAGCCTAGTTTCTAGGTTTCTTTTTGTCTTACCTATGTATACTTTATTGCAATCTGAACAATTGATTTTATAGATTCCAGCAAGACAAAAAAGCAATAAAGTATACATAGGTAAGACAAAAAGAAACCTAGAAACTAGGCTAAAGGAGCACATGAGATGTATCAAATACAAACAAATGGACAAATCTGCAGTTTCACACCATTTTTGGATCACTAATCACAACATCAAACCCAATATTACATTAGTCAAACCAGCCAAATTTGCAGCCGAATTAGATGCATGGGAGAAGATCACCATTCTAAAACACAACACACATCTAATGAATTTTGATTTGCCGCCACCAAATCCTCCCTGGAAGTACATTTCTCCACCACAAGATGCCACCACAGTATCCAGTCCAAAAAACGGAAACACCAACAACACGGGCCAGTCGGATTAGCTTCTGAGGATGGGAACAACCGTTTCCCGAAACATATTAAGTGAGTAAACTTAAGTGATGTTAGTGTAACAATTCCGACTCACCTTTAAATAAATTCAATACACATCACTGTTTCTAGCTTCTTTTCATTACAATATCAACGTAATATTCTGTAAATTGTAATTTTATACCTTTGTGGAATATTACCAAATAGCAATCTGAAATGTTCCATTTAGGGATTTTTCATGATATATATGGAAGCTATTTAAGTATAAAGTTCTGTTTTTTATGTATTTTTCAGTTTTCAAACAAGTAATTGTTAATATATTTTATGTTTATAGAGAAACCCATGAGCTCAAACCTGAACAAGGAGAGTGGGTAAGAGAAACTACAGACATGGTGTATAAGCTGCTGGAGGAAACCCCACCAGATGGAGCAGTTTTTGTTCAGACGGTGAAGCATATCCTTAAGGTATGTCCTTAAGCTTATTCTTAGGGAAGAGATTAAGTTGTGCTTTCTGGGATGGTATTTGGTGAACATAGACTTTTATTCATGACACTTTAATAACTTATCTATCGGCATATCACCATAGTAGTTATTAATCTACTTACATACTTAGAATAAGATGCTCACAGAGATGAAATGTGATAAAAGCTCAAAATATACCCGCTTTCCGGTAGCCTTCGCCCTAAGTTTAAAAAAATATGAACTTTGTAATTTAACTGTTTCTTTAAATATTATATATTTATATTTGCCTTGGCTACTCAGTATTATTGTTAGAGACATGGATGTCTTGGCAGGGTTGTGGTGCGACTAAGAATGTAGGCTTACACAGATTATAATTTTACTTCGCTCCTTTTATTAATGCTTGATACGATTTAAATAACACTTCACTGATATAGAGAGCTGTGAGATTCTTTAATTAATTACTTGCACTTTTTAACACGTAAAACTATTTTCGTCTCACACAAATACATATTAAATTTCTTGAGGACACTTTTTGCATCTGGTTAGTAACGCTGTCTGCAACCAACTGAATTGATTTCAACCGCCCAAACTTGTAAATTTCTGTATTTCAAGTCTCTGATTGGCTATTCCTAATCCAATAGAATACCTTCATTTAACTAAAGCTTTTTCTGGTTGTTGATTGGCTATTTTTAAACTGTTTAAAAAATTACATTATTGCTTCCAAGAATCACAAGTAACATTATTAAACTCTCAAACTCATTATTGCCTCAAGGTTACCTCATTGTTACCTCATTGTTAGCAACTTTTGACCTATTTCTCACAGCTCCTACATTATTAAATTACATAATATATTCACATAACATTATTACACATGGATACAATAATATAAACATATACAATGATTATAATATACATTTTTTATATATTGTTACCTACACATATTGCTTTAAGGCGGGCTGTTATTGAATTTATATATTATACAATTAGACTGAAATCATTTAAGTGTTAAAAATACTGCCTCATACTTTACCCTTGATTTAATTGGCAAAAGCTATGCAGCAATTGTCAAAGCTGCTACTTCAATATCTAAAGAGATGCTTTCTTCAGAATCACTCATTCAGAATGAACTAGCCAGTTTTTCTTGATTCCGCATACGTAATAAAGCAGAATCTGGTTATTACGTTTTTATAGAGACCCAAGGATTTGGACGTCATAGACAGGAAAATGTGTTAACGAAAATACAAAATCTGCAATTTAAGAACATAATTATGTAATAAAATCTAATAATTACTATGTGTCCATGGAGAATTGAAATTGATTTGAGTCCAATTCCATACTGAGTATGATCCATGTTTCCATATTGAATTTAATATGTATTGAGACCAATTTGGATACACAAAGTCTGAGAATAAAAATAATAATTGAAGCTTTTATCTTGGTCAACTTGGATTTATGTTGCCAAACCTGTTAAACATATGTTAGTTTGTTTGTCTGTGTAATTTAAGCAGGTTTTGAGGCTAGTGAATGTTTTTGAGAAGAATAGATTGCAAATTATAGAAGCAATAAAAGTGGCTTTGTTGTGTGTTTTATTACACATGTGATAGCAATTTCTGCTAAAA
Source organism: Deroplatys truncata (assembly GCA_030765065.1). Classification (NCBI taxonomy): domain Eukaryota; kingdom Metazoa; phylum Arthropoda; class Insecta; order Mantodea; family Mantidae; genus Deroplatys; species Deroplatys truncata. The sequence continues at coordinate 62,148,048 of CM060989.1, read as the reverse complement.
AAATAAAATGATGGGCGTGAACCGTGTTATGAGTAGAGTAAACATAGTATCTTTGGGGTGTTCAATGCGATGTGAATACGGTAGGTGTTTCCATGTAACAAATTTTGATCCGATCCTTTTCCGATCCTATTTTCCAAGAGGAAAGTTTTGTTTTAGCATTCTTTCCTTCTTAAAAAGCAGTTTCAACCAGTTTAAGTTTGCTAACAATTGTGTTTAAGGTTGATGGGGAAATGTATAACTGCCGCGCTATATCTACATGTTTCATATTTGGATTGCGATCTACTTCTTCAATGATTTTCAGTTTTTCAGTGTTGGTTATTTGCCGCACTTCCTTTATCTCTATTGCAAATAAAAAGCTAAAATATAATCTGCATATATTTGGTCAACACTCAACAGTAGAAACTATTCCACACACACAAATCGCGCCACACAAATATGTACGTACATGCATGTCATTGGCTGCCGGTCGCCACCCTGTGATCAAGGATTGACCAAAGTAGTGAAGAGGACATCAAACTTCAAACATGTTAAGCACCTACTCCCACTTGACGGACTAACTGACCAAAACAGCGAATGTGGACGTCAAACTTCGAACATAATAAGCAGGAGCGAGAAAACACACTAAACAAACGTTATTTATTACATTTGGTGCTGGAACTTTTATAGTTCAACGTAATACATGGTAAAACATGCTACCAAGATTCTACTGTATATACCATTCTGTTGTTATTGTAAACAAATTAATATCATTACATCAGCTCTTTTATTGCTAGACCAAGTTCTTCTTCCTCTTCCTCCTCCTTTATTTATTTATTTATTTATTTATTTATTTATTTATTTATTTATTTATTTATTTATTTATTTATTTATTTATTTATTCTCCAACATTATTTCAACTCTAGTGCACCAAGCATTCTAGTGCTTAACCAGAGGTTGTTCTACTTTTCTACCATTTCTTTGTTTAGCAAATGTTTTAAATATGTATTTGGACATAAAGAATAACCGAATTCCAGGTTGGATTTGGCAGAAGGTGTTGCAATCTGATCGGCTCTCTCGTTTCCAACATTCCAACAACTCACTATAGGCAAACATGTTTGATATTTTGAATAATGCTCTTTCTAATTGTATTTACCAGAGGATTGTTGTTGTATTTGTCTTGAATGGCTAGGAGAAAGGCATTTGAATCACTGAACACATGCATTAAGTTCATTTTCAATACTCCATCATATAGCTTGATCTAAAGCAAACATTCCTGCTTGAAAAATGGAACAGGTAGGAGCTAGACGAATTCCTTTGCTGAACATTTCTGTGTCATGATCACTGCAGGTATAAACTATGAAAGTGCATCCTACGTAACTGGTTTTATCTGTTTCTTCAACGGTTCATGAGTCGTCAGTAAAGAGGTCAGTGCCGTGAATATAGTTACAATAGTTTTGCTTAACCAGTTCACATTGCACACCAGGGTGTCCAGCTTCCAGGAATGGAACTCTACTGTCCATTCCAAACCAGAGTGCCTCTCACTGTAAACAAACTCTTTGTATTATCTGTGCAAAAGTAGTTCGCAATCCCTGCCCCTAATGGTTGCTTGTTCCCCTCTCACGTGCTTGTTGAACATTGTTTCAACCTATAAAAAGGCGCCCTGCATGAGAATCATAGTTCAAAATGTAACGTGAAGTAACAATCTATTTTATAGGTATGCAGAAATGAACATTTTACTTACATTAATCACAATCCTTGAGCAAAAGTGCAACACCCAAATCCGAAACCTCCGAAGTTGACTCAGCTGCCATATCAGAATCAGAACTACTCTCCAAAATAACGACAAGCTTATCCGCAATTCCACAGCACTGTCGCACACAAAACAAGTTCCCACATTTTATACTCCTCTTCTATGTTCTGTTATGTTTGTTTATACTCCCTACGTGCTTTGGCTACACTTCTCATTAAAATGCCTGTAAAATCGGATATTAGTTTTGTAATATGCACTAATGCAAGTGTCAGGTATTTTTCTAATAGTGAGTTGAATATATGAAGTACTGTTTGTCTTTCGCCACTTTTTAACTGTTTCCCTTTTTTGTGTTTGAACAGTTTATTCGCACTACACGGACCTTCCTCTGCCATGTGAAATCAAATACCAACTGACTAAATCACAAGATTTGACCTGAGATGAGCACACGTGTGATTGTGTATTATGAATGACTGTTCACTTATCATATATCCTGTGTTACACAAAGTGTTTATTTGGTTCTCAGATAGCACCTCTGGGAATTCATTGCTGCATTTCTCGTACATGTAAGAGAGTGGCAGTCATGCAAACAGTTGGTATTAACAAGCAAGGTGCTCTCGGCATTAGCGCAATAGCAGGCAAAAATCATATTTTGTAATCTCTTAACAGTTAGTATATATCCATTACCTTTAGCAATGAGTTCTTATGATAACCATAATAAAATGTGCAGTTCTACCTTTCCTGCCCTAATATTTCATGATACCAATACATTTATTAACAAACTATTTACGTTGGCGTAAGAATGTGTTCTTGGGTTTGTGACAAGCAGAAACACATGCAAAATCTGTGGAATTGGGCTATGAATGGCTACCTCACCCACCATATTCTCTAGAGCGACTTCTTCCTCTTTGTAAACCTGAAAAATTGGCTTGGTAGAAAGAAATTCATGTTCAGTGAAAACATCATGGCAGAAACAAGCTCATAATTTGTAGAATTTGAAAAACCATGTTTTTTTGGAAGTGTTAAAAAAATTGGAGAAACTTTGGGCAGTGTGTATTGAATTGAAAGGAGACTATGTTGAGAAATAAAGTTGATTTTTTGGAAAGAAATGTTATTTTCTTTAGAAAGTCATGGACTTATCAATTCGCCTTCATACACTGAAATCTCCTTAGTGTGTTTATGCAGGGATCCAAGGAGTTGAATGTCATAAATGGGAAAAGTAATAATGAAAACTAAAAAATTTGCAATTTATATGAATTTTATATAAGGATTACTGTTTAGCAAACCCAGCTAACGTCATCTTCCATGGTGCAGTGGTTACCATGCTAGCCTCTAGTTTCCGAGGTTGCGGTTTCAAAACTGGTGGAGGGCTAAGAATTTTTCAGGCGTAAAAATCCTTAGCATGGCTTCCTTCAGAAAGGAAGTAAAGTTAGTGGTCCCGCGTCATAGATTTACGGCACATAAAAGAACCTCAAGCCTGATAAAGAGGCCTCTGAGTAAAATTTCCGGTCTTTCACGTCCAATATAGAATGGGATGCAGTTAAAGAGCGTCCATAATAAAAGTCAATTTAATTTTTAAACCCTGCTAACAAACTTGGTTACCATATTCAAAGAAAATAAAGCAAAATTTTCTTAGGTGAGGTTATTAAAATATTTTGACAGTATGATATGCATATTGCACCATTATAAGTGGACTTGATTCTCTTTTGTTTTGCTGTGTCTTCTGTTTTATTAGTTGCTGATTTGTGATCACTAGTACAGTATTGCTTGGAATGAAATAATGCACATTTGTCTGACTTGAAATCAATGGGAAACAAATAGAATATGCTGAAGAAATTAAATATCTACGAATTGCACTAGATAGAAAATTAAAAATGAAAGCCCATATACAAAATATCACGAAAAAGGCTATAAGAGGAACTAACATATTGAAGAGATTAGCTGGATCTAAATGGGGCAGTCAATAGCAGTTTTAAATAAAACATACAACAGCTACATAAAACCAGTATTAAAACATGGATGTGAATTAATATTAACTGCAGCCGATGATAAAATTAATATGATTGAGAAATGTTAAAATCAGTGTTTAAGATTGATAACAGGAGCAGTGAAAACAATGCCAGTTAGTGCAATTCTTGCTGGAACAAATAATAACCCAATGAAAGCCAACATTGAAATATAAGCTGCACAATTATATGTAAAATTAAAAACAAACCCAAGCAAACATCAATGGTTTCAACAACTACCTAGAGAATACTAGCTAAAAACACAGATTACAAACAAATCCTTTTTAGAGAAGAATTATAATTATCTAAATTTATCAAAAAAATGCGCTCCTCATTCTGCTAGAACTAATCCAATGGATTTTATTAAGATAGTAACAAATAAATAGCTGACAGAACAACTAAATAAACAAGAAGACTCACCAGAAGTATGCAGAATTGCTACACTTGAACATCTACATAATCAATTCCCCGAAACAGAGTGGCTTAGAATTTATACACATGGTTCTGGAGATAAATTGAAGAATAATGTGGAAGGTGATATATACTGTAAATAATTTTCACATTATTTTACATTGCCTAGACAATCCACAAGTTTTGATGGTGAAGTTGCTGCAATACAATGAGCATTAGAAATACAACAGGACTGATATAAAAGAAAATAAAGTAGTAGTTCTCACAGACTCAGTTTCTGCCATTCAAGCAATAGAACAATATGAAAGTCCAGATGAATCTTATAATATTAAGGATGTAAGATTTTATTATAGATTACTCCAAACAAAATTTCAACAGATAATATTACTGTGGATACCAGCACATGTGGGAATGAATGGTAATGAGACAGCAGACTTTCTGGCCAAAAAGGGTATGACTTTCTCTACTGTTGTACAAACTATTTTTACAAATGCTTATTCTCCATATGCTTCATGTTAATTGAGATATCGAGATGTTAATCTTATTGATAATTTTCTTGTAGATGCAAGGGGAACTGGTAGCCTTTAAGCGACAGTCAAATATTTTAAGAGCTGGTTGCTATGTGGAGTATTCCATTCTCTTTGCATTACCAGGACAAAAAAAAAGAATGAATAACGAATTTGAGAAAAAGTATAAGTATTGGAAAATTTAAGGGGATAACAAGCAATATCTCGAAAATGGTTCACTTAACAAAAAAAATGTATATGACATAAATTGTGTATTTTAATGCGATCTACATTTTTTGTGTAGTAAAATTTTGTCTATCTCTTATGGTTTACCAGTTATGCAAAAGTCGTTCACAATGAAGAATACTTTTGCAGACATTCCCAGAAAATTCAAGATATACAGATCATTTGTCATGAAAATATCTTAAACATATGATATTTTAATCAAAATCGTTAGAGCCATTTTTGAGAAAATTCAAATTTTCGAAAAATGTTCCATGTAAAGGGTAATCTGTGGTGGGGGGATTTTCTTGAAAAGCTTCGTGTCGCATCTCTAGAAGATACTGAACCTAAATACCAAGTTTGGTGTTTATCCGACTGTTCGCTTCTAAGTTATGTTGTTCACAGACACACACACACACACACACGGACATATTTCCAAAATGCTTGGAGGCCTCAAAACATATATTTCCGGTGAAATCTCGGTATCTAATTTTTGGGTGGAATGCAATACTTCCCCTACTTACTATACGTAGTAGAGAAAGTAAAAATGTCCCAAGGAAAGAAGCCGTTGCTCACTTCGGATTGGCCACTAGACATGGCTGTCTGGCAGAACATCTACATAGGTTTGGTTTTATGAATGACAAAGCATGTAAGATTTGCAATGCTGACAAGATTTTAAATGGAGAACATCTACTAGAATTGAGGAAAGCTGTACCAGATGGGAAGATACACAATTTATATTGGCTAGCTAGGGAAAAATTGATGGATCAAAATCCTGCACATTAGATCAACAACAACATTTGTCTTATTTTATATGGTTTTCTGCGGAGTAACAACTATTTTCTGTCCTGGGCTTTCAACAAAAAAATCAAAGCCTCTTCCACAAGTATGTTCTTTTATAGTTCCAGCATGTTCATATTCTAGTACATAGGCTTTGTAAAACCTTTTAGTCTTTTAGTAATTATGAATTATGATTAGCTGATGTTTTATAGACCATGTCCAGCAGAATGAATAGGGCTTTCCAATGGTAAAAAAATTATAAAAATTAGTTCAGTGGTTTTCGAGATTACCCTGCAAACAGATGCATGTGCGTGTGCACACACAACATTTTCTCTCCTTATAATATTAGTACGTGGTTCAAATCCCGCCTTGGCTGTCCTCTCTGACTGAGGATTTTTTCAGGCTTTTCTTCAGTCCTGATAACTGACAAATGCTGTGGAAGTACTTTAAACTTGGGCCCGGAGAATCTCCTTCCCAGTTTATCATTTCATTGGTGTCCATTGCTTGTGTTGATGGATGTGGTAAGAATGAATGTTAAACACTACTATTACACTTCTAAAGAAGGGTTATATGACATTACCTACACCCAAGAAGTTTCTTCTTAATGGCATATGTAGTGCCTCTGGTGGTTTCATGATGAATTTGAGATTTACAAGCAAACATTTGGATTTTTTCTGGTAAATCTTCTCACATTTTATACTTGTTTATAGGTAACTGAATAGTTATTAGCTTCAAAATGTCTGGTTTTAAACCTGTAAACAGACATTCAAATGGCTTTAATGTCCTAGCAACACTGCATTAAAAAGACTTTGCCATGAATCCCAGGGCAGAATTGATATGTATGCTTTAATAAAAACAATTTGACTTTCCAGAGAGAAGAGCATTGGAACTCCTGGAAGAATGATGGTTGCCCAGAATTCCAGAAGCCGACATATCAAGCTGGTGCAGAAGATGCTGCAGAGGAAGTTGGAGAGAAGCGTAAATCTTTGCCTCGACCCCGTAGACCAAAGAAAAGTCTGGGTGATCAGATGAAGGATGCTACTCAGAATGGCAAATTTATACTGGGACAGTAAGTAGTTGCTGGTATTTTATTTTAAAGCAGAAATAAAGCAATCGTGTAATTCTGCTCTGTTTATACACGGTAATTTATGAAGAGCTGACACATTTCTTTAATTATTCTGTTCGAAATTCACTCAGTGCCCCAATTTTAGCACCAAATTAAGCAGAATGTTCTGGAGTTTCGATTGCCTGTCACTAGATGCACAGATGTTCATGTTTTATTCGTAATTATTAGTTTTACTGTCGGCAACTGTATTTGAGATTTTGTTCTAGTCAACATGAAAATTAAATGAATGACTCTTCCTTGTAAAGCAGTACTGGATTATGAATTCAATTACAGCTACTCAAAGGGCATACCAGAGTGAATTTGGTGTTCGGAATCCTCCCCAAAGAAACACAATACTAGCACTGGTAAACAAATTGGAAACAACTGGATCTCTGGTGAGTGATAAAGGCAAAACTTGTTCAGCTAGGTTACCACAGTTGTTGTTGATGTAAGAGCACGACTGGATCAGTCACCCAAAAACTCATTAACACGTTTGTCGCAGGAGACAGGGTGCAGCTACTCAATGTGTCAGAGAGCTGTGAAAATTGCAGGCCTAAAGCCGTATAGGATTACGGTTGTCCATCAGTTACAGGAACCAGATAAGGATAAACGACTGAATTATTGTCATTGGTTTCAGGCATTCATTGAGCAAAATCCTGCCATGTTGTCTATCATATGGTTCACAGATGAAGCATGGTTCCATTTATCCGGCTATGTGAACTCAAATAACTCATGCTATTGGGCCAGTCAAAATCCACATGTTATTCATGAAGCACCCGGTTGAAATTGGAGTTTGGTGCGCAATATCTGCACAGAGAATAGTGGGACCAATTTTTTTTTAAAACAATGTGAACACTGCAGAGTACGGATTTTCATGGAGTTTGCTGAGCAGCTAGATGATGTAGAGCCGAGTCAAGGATATTTCCAGCACGACAGCACTACATGCCATACATCAAATGAATCCATGGCACTAATTGCAAGTTTCTTTGATGACCAGATAATTTTCAACCGAGATCTCCGGACTTGACATCGCCGGACTTCTTTCTATGGGGTTATTTAAAAGACAGGGTTTATGCTACACGTCCCCAGACATTGGACAATCTGAAGCACAACATTACACAGGAGATTCAAGCTATAGACAACAGAGTGCTCCAACAAGTGGCCAGTAACATGGAACGACGTGTTAAGTTGTGCCTTATGCAGGATGGAGGACATTTTCAACATTTGCTATAGAGGTAAATAATCTCACAAAATTCCTCTGCATTTCAGGTATAATAAGTTGTTGCTAGCATAACTCGTTTTGAAACAATTAAAGAAATAAATGTGTAAGTTCTTCATAAATCACCCTGTAGTAAACTAGCACTGAACATGCACTGCAATAGATTGTAGGATTTGGCTTACAAAAGATGATTGAAATGTGTATTTTATTAACCAAAGGCATCATTGTGCAATATGTAACATACCTCACTTTTTGTGTGACTGGTGTGTTGTATTTATGACATGCAGCTAAATATATTGTGGTAAGCTACAGAAAGGCTTCCAAATACAGAGGCGGCAGGCCAGGTAAAGTAGGTGAAGAGTTTTTCACCTTATATTTCCTGTTTGTACCATTTCTTACTTTGCTTTAAATGGAGCATTTAATACAACAATAAAACTGAAATGTTTAGTCTAGGTAGTGCAGATGTTGAAGTTATCAACTTCCTCTTCTTTTGTATCTTGACTTCGAAGGCAAGCTCAGACCTCTCTCCCGAGGGAAGGGGAGGCTACACCAGCTCAACTCTTCAAAAAAGAAATGTTTGGGAAGGTTGCTATGGTAATGTGACAACATTATTGCTTCTCTAGCAATGGAAATAAAGAACTTCTGTCTCAACACTGAAGCATTTCTTTTGCACCATCATGTAGCAGCTTTTAGGTTCTAACATAAGACCTTTAGACGAGTAGTCAGTCAGTGAGCATGTGAACACTACCGTTGTATTTGAACACTTTAACATTTATCTCCTAATTCTTGCTTGTTCTGTTAACTGCCCTAGAGGAGTGGAATCTTCTATATGTAACCCAGGATATTTACGAGGAATAACTACAAATGGTACCATCAAAACACTGAGCGTTAATAAGCTTTTACTCAAACAATTTCTCTTCGCAAATGTTGCCCAAGTATATTTCAAATAGAAATAAAAGTTCAACTTGGTATCCACAATCACATTTCCCATTTACATATTAAAATATTTAACCATTACAGTAATTAAGGATTAATACCCTTAGTGAAAAAAAATCTGATGTGTTACACTCACATGACTTTCTCTACTCTTGTACAAACTATTTTTACAAACGCTTATTCTCCATATGCTTCATGTTAATGGAGATATCGAGATGTCAATCTTATTGATAATTTTCTTGTAGATGCAAGGGGAATATGGTAGGTTTTGAATAACGAATTTGAGAAAAAGTATAAGTATTGGAAAATTTAAGGGAATAACAAGCAATATCTCGCAAACGGTTCACTCAACAAAAGAAATGTATATGACATAAATTGTGTATTTTAATGCGATCTACATTTTTCGTGTAGTAAAATTTTGTCTATCTCTTATGGTTTACCAGTTATGAAAAAGTCGTTCATAACGAAGAATATTTTTGGAGACATTCCCAGAAAATTCGAGATATACATTTTATTTGTCATGACAATATCTTAAACATATGATATTTTAATCAAAATTGTTAGAGCCGTTTTTGAGAAAATTAAAATTTTCGAAAAATGTTCCATGTAAAGGGTAGTCTGGGGTGGGGGGATTTTCTTGAAAACCTTCGTGTCGCATCTCTGGAAGATACTGAACCTAAATACCAAGTTTGGTGTTTATCCGACTCTTCGTTTTTGAGTTATGCTGTTCACAGACACACAGACAGACACACACACGGACATGTTTCCAAAAATGCTTTTTTTTGGATTCAGTGAGTCTCAAAACATGTATTTCCGGTGAAATCTCGGTATCGAAATTTTGGGTGGAATACAATACTTCCCCTACTTACTATACGTAGTAGAGAAAGTAATACTGCACATTTGGTAAATTGCTTTCTGTTACAAAATATTCATTCATTCATTCATTCATTATCTGTTTACCCTCCTCTTATGTAGGACTTACACCCCCCAGGACTTACAAGCGGGTGCCTGGGGTCAGAGGCCCGTCGAGGAGCAGACACTCATGGATCAGACAGAGCATCCAGGATGGGTGATCAGCCCGATGCCTGGTATGGGATGAAGGAAGTAGATGAAACGAAATGTTGGTGAAATGGATGAAAGGAAAGGTGATGATGGAGCAGTTGGTGGAATGAATGGCGGGGGAAACTGGAGAACCCGGAGAAAACCCGCCCAGATGCCGCTTCGTCCACCACAAATCCCACATGCAGGTCCCTGGGATTGAACCCGGGCCACCTCGGTGGGAGGCGAGCGGTCTAACCATTCGGCCACGGCGCCGTCTTGTTACAAAATATTACTTTCACAAAATATCAGTAGTTATATACTGCCCGATTAACTTGAGGTGGCAGCTCGGTGCGCAGTACAAGGGGGGCAACTAAGAGTGGTGGGAGACCAACTGCAGCCACATGTGGCAAAGAGGGAGGGGAAATCACATGCATCTTACCTTGAGGCTGGTTTCAGACAACAGACGCAACACCAGCAGAAGATCCAGTTGAATCTGCAGTTCCTTGCTCTTGATAGTCTTCACCTTCCTCTTCACTAGAAAACTTGGAGAAATCACTGCTTTCGTCGGTGTCGCCCCCTAGATGAATAATAATTTCCTGTCCGCCATCCAGCAAGCCTTCACTGCGCATGAATTCTAGCTCAACATTGATGACGTGCATATGGAGCAGTGTGTGATGAATGTATATATGTTTCATCCATATATATTATAGGACGGCCCTCACTTCTGTATACTGTTTTATCATTCTAAGATAATGCAGCCGCTTAGTTCTGATGTCGTGCCACTCCATTAGGACTTTTCTATTCTTTTTTGTCCTTTTCCAGGTAAAATCCAACTTAAGTAGTATCTTTCTTAATGTAGATACATTCCCTTCAAAGTTGATCGAGTCCTTTAACTTTGGATTCACCTTCTTCAGCGTCGGTCTTTGCTTGTGAAGAATATAGAATTCATTCACAGTTCGGCGCACTAATGCCTCATTGAAAGTATCTAAGCTCGCAGAATAAGACCCTTTAGGTCTCTTTTTATGCTGTGTAGAGAATGAAGGTGAAATGCCACTATCAATATCTATGGTTTCCTTAATAATTCTTCTTACACTTCTTTCAGAAGTGCCTGTTGCCTCAGCAACACTCTTTTCAATGTTTTTCACATTAATGTTTACCACGCCAGCCACTACATGTCTTTTCATGTATTTATATACATTGCTAATAACTTCCCTGATTTGGGAGTGCAGTACTTTGCCTTTAAGTTTACTGCCCATTTATTAACAGTAAGTAAAATGCAATCCAAAAAATACTCAATGCAGGCACTCACAGTTACACACACATACAGAGAATACAACTCGGAACAAAGCAAACTGTTTCGTGTATATGCTGTTATAGATGAACATATAACGTGCATTGACACAAGCCTTAAAAAATGACAGAAGTTCAGATAACGCACATGCAGCATCAACAACTCCGCATGCGTAACTGACCCGCACTCTCCTCTCGGGATAGATAACAGACTTATCGTTTAGTGCACAGCTTTCCTCAGCCGCCACCTCAAGTTAATCGGGCAGTACCAAACTTCCTCCTAAAACAGTGTAGATTCCGAAAAGTAGATTTAGATAACTCGCAAAGTCATAAAATTTAGTTGAAACAAGAATTTTATGAAAGTTCTTTTCTACACCTTCGCAGCTCTGAAAAACACAACCACTCACTTTGGCTATCATAATGTCTCTCTTTGGCATTCTCCTTGCAGAGCGTCCTGCCTCTCAGTTGTAGGGAGGCTGACATCACCTCAGGTGAGGGTGCAGAAATCCACCACACTAGAGCAGGCTTATCCCCACTTCTCAGAGAGTGGCTTCAAGAACTTATCTTACCTCCTGGTCAAACAATTTTTTATGTCCGATGTGCCAACTGTAGTCTGTGGAGGGCAATATGGTACAACACTGAATCCAAGTCAGTTTATGTCTTGTTTCCTTTTTTGTTTGTTTGTTTATGTTTCCAATAAAATAAAATTATATGAGATGTGTATTTATGGAGTATGATGAATACTGAATATATGTTGTAGTCCTTTCTAATGCTCCCCATATGGCCTATCACCGTTTGGGAGATAACCCATTCCACCAAGTGATGACTAGACCCATTTCTGAGGTGAAGGCACCCATCGGAATATGTTGCCCCCAATGGTAGGGGGTCATCCTCTGTGGTCTAGGGCTACCATGCTAACCTCTAGTTCCTGAGGTCGCAGGTTCAAGCCCATTGGAGGGCAATGGATTTTTTCAGGCATAAAAATCCTTAGCATGCCTTCCTTTGGAAGGAAAGTAAAGCCAGTGGTCCCTTGTTGTAGATTTCTGGCATGTAAAAGAAGTTCAAGCCTGATAAAGAGGCCTCTGAGCAAAATTTCTGGTCTTTCATGCCCAGACATGGTCTTTCAGTTACGGAATAGAGAACCTTGCAGCATAGTAGACTGTGTGTGGAACATGCATTTGTGCGATCCACGACCTTGGCATAAAAGAAGGCACTGTACTAGACCAGCTGTAACACTGAAAATGGCACTTTAAAGTGCAATTTAAGTTTAACATGTGAATTGTTTACCTTCTTGTAAGTAAATATGCTCAAAATAATACATGTACGTTGTAATACTTATTTTATTAATTAATTGTAAGAGTACTTATATAATTACTTGACAATTGTGAAATAACAATTATAAGTTTCGCAGATGATACTGAAAAAATTTGGAAGCAGTAAAATAATTAACTAAATTAGCAATGCAACGTTTTCAAGAAATCGGCCTCACCATCAATACATCGAAATCTGTTTGTTTATCCATTAGAAATGGAAAATATTCTCCTAATAATATGATTATTTCTGAAGATAATGAAATTCACTGTTAACACCCTGATGAGAAAATATGTTACCTAGGCATCAACTTAAAAGATGAAATAATTTTTGACAGTCATCAAACTTTAGAAAGCTGAAACTTTAGAAAGTTCACCCCTGTTACAAGCAGACCAGAAATGTATTATTCTAAACTCATCCATCTCAATGATATTAATTTATCTCTTTCAAGTTATTCCAATGGAGAAAATTCCGCAAAAATTTTTAACTGATGCTGACAAAATTTTAAAATGCACTTTAAAAAACATTCTACAGTTACCAATGGATGTTCCAGATTATATGGTATACACTGAAAGAAAATTTAAAGGCCTTGGTCTATTCTGCGCCTCATGGGAAGTTCGACTCCAACTATAAACATCTGCAAAGTTCTAAAATGCTTCAACGACCCACTTGTTAACACTGTAAAAGATTTTGATCAAGAAACTCAAAACTGTTTACGACTCCTCAACATCATCAAAATGGCATTAGAGAACCTGTAAGTTTTCTCCCAGGTGCAAGGATTGTAAGACAACATCTGAGAGAAAAAGAATTCCAACTTTGGAGTGAATTACCACACAAAGGAAGAGGAGATAAAATGTTCAGTGATTATACACCTGCTAATAAATGGATCCAAGATCATCGCGGACTTTCTTGCTCTGAATGGAGAGATGCCATCAAAATGACTGCTGGAGTTATTGCTGTACGCTCCTTACCAGGGAGGTCACAGAACAATACCCTCTGTCGCTGTTGTGGCAGAGCACGAAACGCTTGCACACGTTCTGGGTGCTTGCCCATACGGAGAAGTGCTGCAAAACAGCAGACATCACAAAATAAGAAGCGTGATTGCAGCAGGTATGAAGGAAAAAGGTTTTCAGGTCCACGAGGAGGTATATGGATTATCCAACATCATCGACATCATCGCCTACAAGACATTATTTGAGAGAAGCGGGTTAATCATTTATCCTACTGCGCGCTTTGAATCCCACTGTCAACAGCCCGAAGTAGTAGACGCAGAAAAAAAGGCCATTTATGAACCCACTATCTCCTATTACAAGGATAAATATAATTTAAATAACATCTCAGTCTCGGGATTGATGGTAGGAGCTAGAGGTACAATACCCAAAAATCTACATGAGTTTTGGGTAGATTATGCCTAGATAAATGCCTACTTTATCAAATAGCAATCATGGCTATTAGAGGATCAATTCTCATCCTCAGAAATCATTTGTATTCAATATAATATCGATATACACTTTACAAATCATTGAAATTATTATATATTTATATATGTATTTATTTTAACTGCATAAAAGGATTATTTTGTACTACTTTTCTGTCCTGATTTAAATTCATTTTTATTTCAAGTTGATTTTCATTATTTTGATATGTTAACTATAAATCGTTGTTGTTGTTATTGTTATTATTATTATTTTTATTATTATTATTATTATTAATTTAAATTTAAATGTGCTAATTGTATAGGTATACTTGTCTATATGGCAGCCCTTAATTGAGGGAAGTCTTATAATAAAAATATGTGGAGTATTTCTTGCTTAGTGTAGCTATATTTTGGTCAATGGCCAATCACATTCTTGCTGGGACATGCATTTATTTACATCCAGTAGGCTAATTATAACACTAGTCTGCATGATATCGGATGACTGAAAACTAATAAGTGATTCTGACTCACTTTTTTATGCTGATTTCAGAACTGATTGTAGTTTTTTTTCTATCACGTACAGTTTTTTCACAATTTCACTTCAAAAATATAGAGATATAAAGATATTGCTTCCGCCACTACACATAAAATTGGGCTTGATGAAGCAATTTGTAAGGGCTCTACCACAGGATAGACCCTGCTTCAAGTACCTTTCCAAGAAATTTCCCTTCATTACACAAGACATATTAAAGGTTGGAATTTTTGTTGGTCCTCAAATAAAGAAATTGATGAAGGATGAAGATTTTGAGAAGACAATGAATGAGAGAGAAATAGAAGCATGGAACGCCTTCCAATCAGTTACTGAAAACTTCTTAGGCAATAACAAAGATCCAAATTACAAGGCCATTGTCGAAACAATGTTGGAAAATTTCAAGAAGATGGGTTGTAACATGAGTGTAAAGGTGCATTTTCTGCATTCACATATCGACTACTTTCCAGAAAATCAGGGACATTATAGTGAAGAGCAGGGTGAACGTTTTCACCAAGATATTAAGGAAATGGAGAGGAGGTGCCAGGGGAGATGGAATGAAACTATGATGGCCGACTACTGTTGGATGTTGAGGAGGGACAGTCATCTTCAAGAATCTGCAAGGAAGTCAAAGAAGAGAAAGTTTGAAAAAAATTAAATGAAACGCTTTGGCTTCTTGTTTTGTTAAAATGTAGTCATGAAATAAATTAGGGGAGTTCTTGAGAGTATTCTTAAAATGTTTCTTGAATAAAAACTTACCTTGTGTGAAATGGTATTTGAATATTTTTCTACGCTCATTAGTAAAATTGTCAAAACATTACTTCTTATTTTGTGTAAAAACCTGACATGATAGAAAAAAATGAAAGTTATTTCTGGAATCAGCATAAAAACTTGATTCAAGAACACCTACTTTTAAGAAATAATCTGACAAAAAGTTTGAAAATGCAGACTAGTGTAATCCATATAGAATACTTTATAATCATAAGTGAAGTGTGTAAATTAGTTTACCTTTTCAATGATAGTGTTTTTGATTTTGTTCTGCAGCCATGAGCTTACACGGTTATGGAATCTGTGTCCAAGCAACCTAGAGGCATGCAAGTCCAAGGAACGTGACTTTTTACCTTCACTGGAGGCATACTTTGAGGAGGCCATCGAACAGCTTGATCCTGCAGCTATGGTGGAGGATGAGTACAAGTAAGTTATTCATTAGGATAGATAGATAGATATTTTATTTCACTTCATTAATTACATAAATTAATTCTGATATAAAGCTCTATAATACATAATTTTATCTCTACACATTACCCCTTACATATACTTTTCTCTTTCACTAAATTGCTGCATTTCTAAGGACCCATAACATCCAACATCATGGTTATTGAGTTACTGGGTCCTATTTAATTTTATGATTCATCAATCTACATTTTCTTTCTAATTCCCTATTTCTAATTTTTTTCAACCACCTAAATATATTCTATTGCTTTCTCTCCTACGTATAGTAAGTAGGGGAAGTATTGTATTCCACCCAAAAATTCGATACTGATATTTCACCGGAAATACATGTTTTGAGACCCCCTGAATCCATAAAAAGCATTTTTGGAAACATGTCCGTGTGTGTGTGTCTATGAACAGCATAACTCAGAAACGAACAGTCGGATAATACCAAACTTGGTATTTTGGTTCAGTATCTTCCAGAGATGCGACACGAAGGTTTTGGAGAAAATCCCCCCACCCCAGATTACCCTTTACATGGAACATTTTTCGAAAATTTTAATTTTCTCAAAAATGACTAACGATTTTGATTAAAATATCACATGTTTTAAGATATTTTCATGACAAATAAAATGTATATCTTGAATTTTCTGGGAATGTTTCCAAAAGTATTCTTCATTGTGAACGACTTTTGCATAACTGGTAAACCATAAGAGATAGACAAAATTTTAATACACAAAAAATGTAGATCGCATTAAAGTACACAATTTATGTCATATACATTTTTTTTGTTGAGTGAACCATTGTTATTCCCTTAAATTTTTCAATACGTATTTTCTCAAATGGGAATTCGTTATTCATTTTTTTGTCTTGGATATGCAAAGAGTATTAATCTGTGGCAAAGGGAATGGTGCTGCACCTATCAACCAGCTATTAAGAGATATGTCTATGCTTAAAGGCTACTGTATTTCTATATTGCCCTTGCAAATACAGAATAAGAGGAACATAGTACGCCTTAAGCGATAGTAAAATATTTTTAGAACTGGTCGCTATGTGTAAAATGTAATTCTCTTTGCATGTCAAAAGATTGTTTCTGGAAATGTTTATCTCGATTAATATGAAATAGATGGAGAATAAGATTTTGAAAAATAGTTTGTACAAGAGTAGGGAAAGTCATGTGAGTGTAACACATCAGATTTTTTTTAATAAACTTTACTTGGATTTAACTCTTAACATCCTTTTACCTATAATTTCATTTCGTAATCTAGACCAATTGCTTCTTTACAATTTTTCCCTCATATTCATTGTTCCATTAAATGCCAGTAATTATTAAACTTGCTATTACATAATGGACATTTGCCTTCATTTTCTCCTTCTCCTATGCCTTTTAACCTTACCACCCCTGATCTAGCCCATGCAAAGCCCTCTCTTGCTATTTTGTTACAAACATCAACAGTTTTTTCTTTCCCATGTCCTTTTAATCTCTGTATATACACATAATGACCTTTTTGAATTGGAACTACCAATTATTTCCTGTCTTTCCATATCTTCAATCCTCAATCTGACTCTTTTCCAACACCCCTTCTCCCGTGATTGTCTATATCTCCAAATATCCCCACACCCTATTTCATTGAGAATTGCTTCTAGGCGCTTGTACCAAGTATCCTCTTTATTTAGCTTTCGCTGAACCTCCAAACATTGTTTTAAAATATTGTTATTCTGTAATTCCTCAATTCTCAGCCATTATTTCACTACTCTTTCAATAATTTTAGCCTTACTACTGAATCTCCCTAGCTCCATTTGTGCAACCCCATTGGGTGAGGCTCTTGGTAGACCCAAAGTTATTTTACAAAAGCTCCTATGCACTTTATTTACCTGTTCCCACCGCTCCTCGATACCCCAAATCTCTGCACCATACAGTATTTTTGCCTCAATTACTGCTCCATATACTCTTTCTATCCATTTTACGTGCATCCCAGATATTTTATCTAAACATACTCTAATAACTTTCATTGCCACTTTTCCGTTAGCTAAAACCTGTTTCTTTTGTTCACCCCATCTACCATTGCTACTTAGTCTTGCTCCCAAATAATCAAAATTCCTTACAACCTCAAATTCCTTACCTTTCCAACAGCATTTTTCATCTTTTCTCAGCTTCTTACCCTTTTTGAATACCATTATTTTTGTTTTGCTTGTATTAACCGTAAGGCTCCACTTGTTACAAAACCTCTCTATTGCTCCAATTACTTTGTTTAATCCCACAGTAGTTATTGATCCTGCAACCAAATCATCCGCAAATAGTAACCCTGGTATCTCCTCATTACCAATTGTTGGAGAGTGACTATTTTCAAACTTAATTATCTCTAAAATATCATCAATGAAAAAATTAAATAGTATAGATCTTAACTTGCAGCCTTGCCTTAAACCTATACAATTTTTAATCTCCTTCGTCTTTACATTAGGATATATTTAACCTTTCTTAGTTCATCTTAGGAGGATGTATTTTAATTTTGTCCTTTATTGGTAAAATAAACTGTGTTTCACTATAAAAATTATAAAAAGTGTACTACAGTCCGGCCCTGACATTTCTCGAGAGGGGTAAACACGGTGTTGCCAGTTATTTAGCGGAATTTCAAGCAGAGGAACGTATGTATTTCACGCATTTGCAGATCGCATCGCTACTTCATAAATGTACTTGGACAATATGTGTATACATAGCCACCAGGAATGGATATCAGAAAAAACAATAGACAAGAAGATAAAAAATCTTATGTTGCACTCACATGACTTTCTCTACTCTTGTACAAACTATTTTTACAAACACGTATACTCCATACGCTTCATATTATTCGAGATATTGAGACGTTAATCTTATTGCTAATTTTCTTGTAGATGCAAGAGAAATTGGTAGGCTTTAAGCAATAGTCAAATATTTTAAGAGCTGGTTGCTATGTGGAGTCATCCATTCTCTTTGCATTACCAGCACAAAAAAAAAAAACATGAATGACGAATTCCCATTTGAGAAAAAGTGTAAGTATTGGAAAATTAAAAAGAAAAAAAAAAAGTATGTGACATAAATTGTGTATTTTAACGTGATCTACATTTTTTGTGTAGTAAAATTTTGTCTATCTCTTATGGTTTACAGTTATGCAAAAGTTGTTCACAATGAAGAATACTTTTGGAGACATTCCCAGAAAATTCAAGATTTGTCAGATATATTTGTCATGAAAATATCTTAAACATAAGATATTTTAATCAAAATCGAGCCGCTTTTGAGAAAATAATTTTCGAAAAATGTTCCATGTAAAGAGTAGTCTGGGGTGGGGGGATTTTCTTGAAAATCTTTGTGTTGCATCTCTGGAATATACTGAACCTAAATACCTAGTTTGGTGTTTATCCGACTGTTCGTTTCTGAGTTATGCTGTTCACAGACACACACACGGACATGTTTCCAAAAATGCTTTTTTTGGATTCAGGGGGCCTTAAAACATATATTTCCCATGAAATCTCGGTACCGAATTTTTGGGTGGAATGCAGTAGAGAAATACTATATGCAGTAGAGAAATTAAAAAGTTTGAAAGACAGAAATACATCCAACAAACGACTACTTTACTCAGACCACAAAAACCACAAGGACATAGGAGGTTCACTTACCACCCTTTGACCCATCATATATTTCAAAGGATTTTCAAGAAATACAACATCACCTTGTATTCACAGAATAACCACAATATACAGAAACTACTATGCAACAGAACAAAAGATCTTATACCAACGATAAATCAGCTAGTATATATCAAATTGTTTGTAATGAATGTAACCTGGTATACTAGGAAGAACCAAAAGAAATCTGAAATAGGACTTAAAGAGCAAATGAGTTGCATTTACCAAAAACAGACGGATAAATCAGCAGTAGCACATCATTTCTGGTCTTCAAACCATGAAATCACTCAAAACATAAAACTCTTAAAACCGATCAACAGCAGCAATGAATTGGACATCTGGGAAAAAATACATATCGTCAAACACAGGAATCACCTAATGAATTTCGAACTACTGCCACCAAGCAGCCTTTGGAGGTTCATCAGTTAGATAAACCTTTGCATAAGTATGTCACCTGGTGGCATTTCAAAATTGAAATTGCGGTTCCTGTTCTTCCAAATGTAAATGTTTTCCCGAACTGTATATTCTGTGTTTCCTAAAATGTATTTTAGTATTTTCAGATTTCTGTTTATGGTGTGTTGGTCTCTCTAAAGGTACCAAGCTACTGCTGATTTGTCTTCCTGGTTTTGCTTTATGTTCCTAATTATTTCTTTTGCTGCTGTTTTTATGTTGCCTTTATAATTCCTGATGTAGATTTTTACTTTCTCTACTACGTATAGTAAGTAGGGGAAGTATTGTATTCCACCCAAAAATTCGATACCGAGATTTCACCGGAAATACATGTTTTGAGACCCCCTGAATCCAAAAAAAGCATTTTTGGAAACATGTCCGTGTGTGTGTCTGTGTGTGTGTCTGTGAACAGCATAACTCAAAAACGAACAGTCGGATAAACACCAAACTTGGTATTTAGGTTCACTATCTTCCAAGGATGCGACACGAAGGTTTTCAAGAAAATCCCCCCACCCAGAGTACCCTTTATTACATGGAAGATTTTTCGAAAATTTTAATTTTCTCAAAAATGCCTCTAACGATTTTGATTAAAATATCATATGTTTAAGATATTTGTATGACAAATAAAATGTATATCTTGAATTTTCTGGGAATGTCTCCAGAAGTATTCTTCATTGTGAACGACTTTTGCATAACTGGTAAACCGTAAGAGAGAGACAAAATTTTACTACACAAAAAATGTAGATCGCGTTAACATACACAATTTATGTGATATACATTTTTGTTGTTGAGTGAACCATTTTTGAGATATTACTTGTTATTCCCTTAAATTTTTCAATACTTATTTTCTCAAATGGGAATTCATTATTCATTTTTTTGTCTTGTATATGCAAAGAGTATTAATCTGTGCCAAAGGGAATGGTGCTGCACCTAGCAACCAGCTATTAAGAGATATGTATGTGCTTAAAGGCTACTGTATTTCTATATTGCCCTTGTAAATATATATATTCCCCTTACATCTACAAGAAAATTAGCAATAAGATAGAGTCTGCAAATGTTTATCTCGATTAACATGAAGTAGATGGAGCATAAGCATTTGTATAAATAGTTTGTACAAGAGTAGAGAAAGTCATGTGAGTGTAACACATCAGATTTTTTCTCCACAATAAGTTCTGCCTCTCTAAAGTACATTGTATTCACATTTACAGGAAGGTGAATGAAGGCAACTTTGGATGGAGGGCCTTGCGTTTATTGGCACGTCGTAGCCCACATTTCTTCACACACAGTAATAACCCCATCAATAAACTGCCAGAATATTTAGAGACCATGATCAAGAAGATTGCTAAGGACAGACCAGTAAGTAAACATTAAATCAGAATTTATTTTCTCATTTTCTTAATTCAGCTTAGATCGTGGCTATGTATGCAAATTCATTACATTGTTTTCAAATATAATGTAACTGCATTTGAACCTCCCTAACACATTATGCATATCTATGTTTTTTGCAGATATACGCTAAATGTTTTAGGCATCAAACTTTATCCATTAATATTTAGCTGAATTATACGTTTTCTCATTAAGTCATATTTTTATGGTCCCCATGTACAACATATATTAGTTGTACAACTTAAATTGTAAATAAATGTACAACTTGAGTCAATTGGGGAATTCAATATCCCACTGGCATGTTGTCACAGTAGCCCAATGGTTAGAGCAACTGCATGGAGGAGGGAGAACCGTATCCAAATCCCGGCTGTGGCGTTGAATATTTCAGTTGACTCTATAATAAAAAACTTGCCTACTGTCCATTCCAAACCAGAGTTCCCTCTGATGTAAACAGAAGCATGTGCTTCTGGTTGTCACGAACCCAAGAACACACTCTTACGCCAAAGTAAATAGCTCCTTAATACATATATTGTATTATGAAATATTAGAGCAGGAAAGGTATAGAACTGCACATTTTATTGCGGTTATCCTAAGAACTCATAGTTACAGGTAATGGATATATACTAGCTGTTAAGAGATTACGAAATATGATTTTTGTCTACTGTTGCGCTAACGCCGAGAGCATCTTGCTTGTTAATACCAACCGTATGCATGACTGAAACTCTCTTACATATACAAGAAATGTAGCAATGAATTCCCAGAGGTGCTATCTGAGTACTGAATAAAAACTTTGTGTAACACAGGAAATAAGATAAGCGAACAGCCATTCATAATACGCTAGTACATGTATGCTCACCTCAGGTCAAATCTTGTTATTTAGTCAGTTGAGCTCACATGGCAGAGGAACGTGCGCGTGGTACAAATAAACTGTTCAAACACAAAAGCGGGAAACAGTTAAAAAGTGGCTAAAAACAAACAATACTTCATATATTCAACTCACTATTACAAAAATACTCGACACTTGCATTATTGCATATTACGAAACTAATATCGGATTTTACAGGCGTCTCAGTGAGAAGTGTAACCAAAGCGAGCAGGGAATATAAACAGACATAATACAACATAGAAGAGGATAAAATGTGGAAACTTGTTTAAAGTGCGACAGTGCTGTGGAATTGTGGATCAGCCTGTCATTATTTTGGAGAGTAGTTCGATTCTGATATGACAGCTGAGTCATCTTTGGAGGATTCGGATTTGGGTGTTGCACTTTTGCCCTTGGATTGTGATTAACGTAAGTAAAATGTTCATTGCCGCATACTTATAAAATCGATTGTTACCTCAGGTTGCATTTTGAACTATGATTCTCATGCAGGGCGCCTTTTTATAGATTAAATAGTGTTCAACAAGCAAGTGGGAGGGGAACAAGCTGCCATTAGGGGCAGGGATTGCGAACTACTTTTGCGTAGATAATACATAGAGTTTGTTTTCAGTGAAAGGCACTCTGGTTTGGAATGGACAGTAGACCAGGCTAAGGTCTATTAAAAGTATAATTAATTTATACAATAACAATAAAGAATTAAAAACCTTAAAAAACCCATTTACCCAGCACTGAAGTACTTGCGATAAGCAGGTCGCCGCTAAGTTTGTCATCTCAAGTGAGATGCCTTAGTGGTCTATCTGGGAAACAACTTGAGTCAATTGGGGAATTCAATGTCCCATTGGCATGCTGTCACAGTAGCTCAATGGTTAGAGCAACCGCATGGAGAGCGGGAGAACCATGTTCAAATTCCGGCTGTGGCGTTGAATTTTTCAGTTGACTCTGTATTAAAAAAAAATATTAGTTTACTTATTCATTTATATATTATGCTTATGTTATGTTAAGGTATACAGTGGAATCTCGTTAGCACGTTCCTCATTAACACGTTTTCCCGTGTATTACGTTGAATTATAAAAGTCCCGGTACCAAATCACCAAATATAATAAATAATGTTTGCTTAGTGCGTTTTCCCGGTCCCGCCTACTACGTTTGAATTTTGACGTCCTCATTCGCTGTTTTGGCCAATCCTTGATCGGTACAGTGGGAGTAGGCGTTTATTATAACACGTTCATAGTTTGACGTCCTCATTTGCTACTTTGGTCAATCCTTGGTCACGGGGTGGATATCGGCAGCCAATCACATGCATGCATTTAAATACTTGTGTGACACGATTTCTGTGGGCGGGATAGAGAATGCTTTACCTTGGCGTGGTAAACGCTAACGATAGTTTTTAATGTTGAGTGATGACCAAACAACCGTAGATTGTATTTTAACTTTTCATTTACAATGAAAAAAAGAAAGTGTAGTAGGTAAATAACCAACAGTGAAAAGCTGAAAATCCTTGATGTAATCACAATCCAAATATAAAACATGTCGATATAGTGCAGAAGTTCCATCAACCTTAAACACGATTGTTAGCAAACCTAAATTGATTGAAACTGCTTTTAAAGAAGGGAAAAATACTAAAACAAAACTTTTCTCTTGGAAAATAGGATCAGAAGAGGACCGGAACGAAATTTGTTGCATGGAAACACCTCCGTATTCAAATCGTCTTGTATACACCAAAGATAATATCGTCTATTGTACTTGTAACACGATGCACGCTCATAATTGTTTCTTTTTTAGCAGAAATTATCACGTGTGTAATAAAACACACAGCAAAAGCACTATTGCCGCTTCCACAATTCGCAATTTATTTTCTCAAAAACATTCATAACCTAAAAAATCCAAGTTGACCAAAATAAAAGCTTAAATTATTTATTCTCAGGCTTTGTGTATCCAAATCCATTTAAACATATTGAATTTAACATGGAAACGTGGATCGTATTCAGTATGAAATTGTACTCAAAATCGATTTAAATTGCCCATGGAGACGTAGTAATTATTAGATTTTTATTACCTATGTTCTTAAATTGCAGATTTTGCATTTTCGTTAACACGTTTTCCCGCCTATGACGTCCAAATACTTAGGTCCCTGCAAAAATGTACTAACGAGATTCTACTGTATTATGCACAGTTTCTGTATACTGTATCCTTGCTGTTGCAACATAAAACATTAGGCATGTTGGATGAGGCATCAATATTTTGGGGACACATTATTGCTACACAAGAGTTAACAGTATTGTCAGGCATATTTATCATTGGGTGCATTCAGCGCGCCAAGTGCACTGCTGGAGCGAAGAAATACTTCGCTGCACAGGCAGCAGAAAGAATGATTGCAGACTATATTTAATAAAGGATGTATCCTATGATATCTTTAGCAACGAGGAGCTGCATAAAAGGATGGAGGAAGGCAGGGCTTTGTTTTATCTTAGGACTATTTAATAGACTATTAAGCCTCATCATTTATAGTATTTATGCAGCAATAACAGTGTAAGTAGTTGTTCCTGAGACCACATGTAGGTACCACATAATGCTAATCGGAACCAGTTTTAAATGCTTCTTTTCCTGAGTGTCTAAAAGTACAATGTATAGTTTAATATTTAAACTCATGGTCATTAATAATATCTTAGAGAATACAAATATTTTACCGATTCCACCTTTATGCTCCGAATATGCTTTAATACGTTCCTAAATGATGCATTGCTTTGGCTTCCATTAACTGCAAGTAAAAAAAAAAAAACAAACTTATGTATTGCGTTCACATGACTTTTTCAACCCAACACTTATTTTTCTACCTACTTAATTTTAATCGAGATAAACTTTTCTGGAAATAGCTGCGTTACACATTTTTTTACAGATACAAAGGGAATAGTGTTGGTCAAATGTTTAAGAACTCGATGGTATACACTGGCTTTAAAATTCTATATTCATTTCATGACATCACGATTAACAAAAATCAACAGGACTTGTAAAGTATGATAAAGTATTGAACAATTTGAACCAATAATAGTGGATATCTCGAAAATGGCTTATGTTACAAAAAAGTTATTTTAAATAAATTATGAGTTTAAGGAGATCTACATTTTTTGTGAAGTACATTTTTGTTTATCGCTTAATGTATACCAGTTCTGCAAAATTATGTAATATTTCTCCTCGGATGAAGAGAACTTCACAAGCTGTCCCCAAAAAAATGAACATATACATTTTCTTGTCATGCAAGTATCCTTAATATGTGCTAATTTAACCAAAATCATTAGTGCTATTTTTAAGAAAATCAAACATTTCCACTTAAAGGGCAGTTTGAGTTTGGGGGATTTTCTTGAAAATCTCTGTATCACATCTTTGAAAGATATTGAACTTAAATACCAAGTTCGGCATTTATCCGACTTTTTGTTTTTGAGTTATGCTGTTTACACACATATGCATGCACAAATGGACGCACATACACACACACACACACAATATTTTTATAAAAATGCTTTGTTTTGGATTCAGGGAGTCTCAAATATGCATTTCAGGTGAAATCTAGATATCTAGTTTTGGGTGGAATGCAATACCTTCTCTACCTACTGGGCACATAGTAGAGAAAGCAATTAACATGTGTCATCTGCATATAAATCAATTCTTGCTTGGTTTACTGTTGAGAACAGGTCATTATTATAAATAAACCCTAAGATAGACCCCGGTAGAAAGTAAACAAATATTCCTCATGCAAAGGAACGTTATAAGAATCATTCCCAGCACCCATAGCAGACACGCTTGCAAACATCTTTTTAGAAGACTGAAGATATTAGCCCTACATATTTTCAGTTTTAAAATTTTATGTATGCAATCGAACCACATTTATTACAAACATGGAAATTCATGAGATAAACACTAGACAAAAGGGTAACATCCATCATCCCGGTGCAAAGCTTTCTTCCTTCCAGAAAGATGTATATTATGAGACCATAAAAATATTTAATACTCTCCCTAATGATCTTAAGGGAAAAGTTGACAATTTCAATGTCTTTAAAACTGCTGTTAAAGAGTACCTACGCTCAAAAGCATATTATTCTGTACAAGATTATCTGAGTGACAAATTATCCTGATGATAATACATATATAGCTTTCTAAGTAATATTGAGGCAATATTTTTAACACTTAAATGATTTCAGTCTAATTATATAATATATAAATTCAATAACACCCCACCTTAAAGCAATATGTGTATGTAACAATATATAAAAAATGTATATTACAGTCTTTGTATATGTTTATATTATTGTATACATGTGTAATAATGTTATGTGGATGTATTACGTAATTTAATAATGTAGGAGCTGTGAGAATAATAGTTTAAAAGTTGCTAACAAAGAGGTAACAATGAGGTAATCTTGAGGCAATAATGAATTTGAAAGTTTAATAATGATACTTGTGATTCTTGAAAGCAATAATGTAATTTTAGTGACAGTTTAATAAATAGCCAATCAACAACCAAAAAAAAAAGCTTTAGTTAAATGAGGGTAAATTATTGGACTAGGATTAGCCAATCAGAAACTAAAATGGAGCAAAATTTACAAATTTAGAAGTCAGTTGCTTGTAGACAGCGCTCCTAACCGGACGTGTTGCTTGTAGACAGTGTTCCTAACCGGACGCAAGATGCGTCCTTGAGAAATTTAATACGTATTTTGTGTGAGACAAAAATAGTTTACATGTTAAAAAGTGCAAGTAATTAATAATAAAAATCTCACACCCCTCTATATCAGTGAAGTGTTTTTAAATCGTGTCAAGTATTAATAAAAGGAGTGAAGTAAAATTATAATCTGTGTAAGCCTACATTCTTCAGTCGCACCACTCCCTGCTAAGACATTCATGTCTCTAAAAAATATAAATACTGACGCAGCCGAGGCAAACATAAATATATAATATTTAAAGAAACAGTCAAAATTACAAAGTTAATATTTTTTTTAAAACATTTGGGGCAAAGGCCACCGGAAAGTACATTTGGGGCAAAGGCTACCGGAAACTTTTTACTATACGTGCAGTTGCAACAACTACAAGTTTGGCTCCCCAACAGTTGAAATATAATACATCTTCAAACTGGCTTTCCATACGTAGCAGCAACAAACCTTCTTCAATATTAGTAAATATTAATGATAATTGCCTGCTCTAGAATTAATGAAGCTATTTAAATGTATACTGACAGTAAATGCTATGCATTACTAATCAAATAGAACAAAATGATGAGACGAACAAAGGTACAACCTAGTGAAAGTTAAAATAACTGTTCTTGACTATAAATATAATGTTAACCTTATAATGGTAGGGAGGTATTCGATTTTGTACAAAATTACGAGGGTAATCCCAAAAGTAAGGTCTCCAAAGCGCTGGGATCGCAGGGAAACTGTTTGTGTGGATGTTGGCCATACTGCTTTTTTCCTTCCTCCCACCACTCTCTTCCAAAACCACCGCACATCCCTTAGCGCCCTGTCTTGGCTTGGCAGCCAGTTATAATGGAGGTCCCGTTAGCCACTACCGCCAGGTGCGAAGTTCGCGCAGTTATTCGCTTATTGAGTGCAAAAGGGGTTAAACCTGTCGAAATTCATCAACAGTTGATGGAAGTGTATGGAGAGTCTTGTATGGATGTCAAAAATATCCGCAAGTGGTGTAGAGAATTTGCAAATGGCCGCACGGAAATTCATGACGAGGAAAGATGCGGGAGACCCTCCATTTCTGATGAAATAATTGCAAAGGTTGAACAAATCGTGCTTCAAGATTGACAGATCACTCTCGATGAGCTCTGCATTGTTGTTCCTGAGATTTCTCGAAGCACTATTCATCGGACTTTGATTGAAGAGTTAAAATTTCGGAAGGTGTGCGCAAGATGGGTCCCAAGAATGCTGACAGAAGATCACAAAAGACAACGCGCTGAAACTTCCTGCCAATTCCTTCAACGCTATGCAGACGAAAAGGACAACCTTTTGGATTCAATAGTCATGGGTGATGAAACCTGGGCTTTCCACTTCACACCTGAGACCAAACAACAATCACGTGAGTGGCGGCATTCCGGTTCACCCAAGCCGCGAAAATTCAAGAGAACACAGTCTGCCGGTAAAGTCATGGCAACTGTGTTTTGGGATCGAAAGGGGATATTGTTGGTCAACTTTATGGATCCTGGGACAACAATAAATGCTGCCAGGCATTGTCAGACATTAAAAAAACTCAGACGGGCAATTCAGAACCGTAGAAGAGGAATGTTGAGCAGGGGCATAAGCCTTCTCCATGACAATACTCGCCCCCACACCGCCCATCAAACCATGAATCTTCTGCAACAGTTTGGATGGGAAACCTTTACCCATCCACCCTATAGTCCAGACTTAGCACCCAGTGACTACCACTTGTTTCCCAAGTTGAAAGAATACTTGGCTGGAAGGCGCTTCGGTGACGACGATGAAGTGAAAAATGAGGTCCATCACTTTTTCAAGAGCATGGCGGCAAGCTGGTTTGACATGGGCCACAGCGTCTACAAAAATGCATCAACCGAAATGGCGATTATGTGGAAAAATAGACAAATGTTAAAGCTTCAAAACTATGTACCATTTGTTGACAATAAAAGTTTATTTTTATTTTTAAAAAAATTGGAGACCTTACTTTTGGGATTGCCCTTGTACACCTGATTTGTTTCATTTTGTATATAATATGTCTTTATTTTATTTTAAATGTTTTGTATTCTATGTAATATTTATGTATATATGTAATTTTTATACATTTCCTTGACATGTTTTATGTTCACAAGCCTTTATGGCTGCTAGTGAACTCACAGAATGCAATCCAATCTAATCCTGCAGATCTGCAAACTTATTTCTTAATTTCTGTAATGATTTTGCCTCGTGAAGTTATATATTTTAATTAATTTTAATTGTGTTTTGTTTAGTCAATGCTGCCTGGTGAAGAGAAACCTGAGTTGATCGATAACATGGATGTGCAAACTGTGGTCCAAGAGGAAGATGAAGAGCTACTTAAAGGAGAAGAAAAGGAGGAGAGAACAGAGGATATCAAAGTTGGGTCATTTACTAAAGAGCAGCTTCAAGCTGTTGCAGCAAAAGTAGCTCCTTATTGGAAGAAGCTGGTCCCTAAGTTGGGATATCCATCTGAGGAGGTATACGTGAGCAGTGTAGTTTACTTATGTTGCGTTCAATGTTGTAGTTAAGTATATGTTAAGTTATTGGGCTGCTGCAGATAAAATGACAATTAATGCTCAGAAAAGTAAGTGTTGCATTTAGCAGATCTAAGGCGGAAATCCTACAAAACTATCACATAGATGGGGAAAAAATTCTCTATACCCCCGCCGCTATAACGTTGCACTTGACAGTTCGTGTGGCTTCGCGTAAGGTTGGCTACATCGTGGTTGCGACGTTGCCAGAGTGGCTAGTAAACAACAACAGCTGATTGTTCTCATTTCTATCGTGTCTAAGCCACATACAAAAGTGTACGTAAGTAGCGAACGTCACTGAATAATAACTATTTCGTATTATTATTGTTAATTGAAAATAAGCGATATAAGCAGCTTTGGTATGGTCGGATACTCCTTTCTATGATAATAGGCATAAATGTGTCTACGTATGGCGTCTAATTGGAAAGCATCAATATTTGTGACTGGACGAGGCTTCTTTTTTTTCTTCCCTGGAGTTGATAGAAATACCTGTTGTGTTCCAGATGGTTCAGGAATTTTGTCCTCTTTCTCTTGTAGTTTCACTCCTTTGTGAACAACAGTTCTCGTGCTTAAACCAAGAGCTGCTGCAGTTCGTTGTACGGCTTTATCAGCAGGAATAGAGGGATTTCCGTGAAGCTTCACGTACTCCTTTTCCTGTTCAAAGAACTCCCGGGTTCTCCTTAATAGTTCCAATGCCTGACTATTAAGTGGCACACCTTGGCGCAAAGGATTTTCACTTCGTGAATCATCACTCGGCGATCGGCGTCGTTTTTCCGACATTGTCACACTTAAGTTTTGTTTAAATAAATAATATGAATGAAATATATATAAAATAGATAAATATAAATAAATAAATGTATAAACGAACAATAACAAAACTATCAAACAATAACCACAAATCTAAATAACAATGAACAATATGTAGCTTGCAAAGAACAACTCGACGCTCTGCTAGAGATTCACAAACTGAAGCACGTGGTTGGGAATAGTTACATCCGGCAACAGAGCCGATTCTAGATCCGGTTCCGCTTTGTCATCGACCATCCGGAATGCTGCCTTGTGATTGGCTTAGGAAGTCAAACGGTTGAAGCTTTTCATCTGTTTTTTCGCGAGTGTACCAACTTAAACGCTAGCTGTCAAGTGCAACGTTATAGCGGCGGGGGTATAGGTGGACAGCTGCAAATATTTGGGTGTTTACTTGGCAAATAACACTGGATGGGAGGACCACGTAAATTCTGCATCTAGAAAAGCGTGGAAATCATTACATTTCATAATGAGGATACTGAAAAAGGGGAGTGCAAAGTCCAAAGAAATTTAAAATAGAGAGAGTTGAAGGTTGTTACACTACATCACTAAAATGTTCTTACTTGAACGCATTTCAAGAGAACAGTTTGTTCCCATTGTCAGCATGTTTTCAACAGATTTTGCCGGTTATTGTCCAGGGAATGTGTGTGGCTAGTGGTGTTCTATGGTGCTGGGCTGATGAACCTCCAAAGGCTGCTGGGTGGCAGCAGGTTGAAATTCATTAGGTGATTCCTGTGTTTGACGATATGTATTTTTTCCCAGATGTCCAATTCATTGCTGCTGTTGATCGGTTTAAGAATTTGATGTTTGGAGTGATTTCATGGTTGGAAGACCAGAAATGATGTGCTACTGCTGATTTATCTGGCTGCTTTTGGTAAACGCATCTCATATGCTCTTGAAGTCTTATTTCAAGATTTCTTTTGGTTCTTCCTATGTATGCCAGGTTACAGTCATTACAAACTATTTGATATATACCAGCTGATTTATCGTTGGGGATAGGGTCTGTTGTTCTGTTACGTAGTAGTGTCTGTATATTGTGGTTATTCTGTGGAGACAGGATGATGATGTATTTCTTTAAATCCTTTGAAATTTATGATGTGTGCAAGGGTGGTAAGTGAACTTTCTATATGCTTGTGGTTTTTGTTGTCTGAGTAAAGTAGTCATTTGTTGGATGTATTTCTGTCTTTCAAACTCTTTTATCTTCTTATCTATTTTTTTCTGGTATCCATTCATGGTGGCTATGTGGATAATGTGTTGGTATTCTTTCTGGTATTCCTCTTTCTCCAATGGTATATGTACTAACCTGTTTGTAATACTATTTAAAATTGCATGTTTGTGGCTTGTAGGATTGTAGCTATTGTTTTTAATATAATTTTCTGTGTGAGTTGGTTTCCTGTAAATGCCGAACGTTAGTTTGTTGTGTGCATTATTTCTGATGATCCTGATGTCTAGGTAAGGGTAATTGACCATTTTCTTCTTTTTCTATTGTGAATTTTATAGATCTTTTTTGTAAATTCAATAATTTCAAAGCATCTTCTGAAAGTTTTTTGGAACAAAAGCAATAATATCATCTGCGTACCTATATCAGATTTTGAATAGATGTGGGAAAGCTTTAGTAATATGGCATTCAAAATGGCTCATATATAGTTCTGCGAAAAATGGTGAAAGGGGGTTTCCCATAGTTAGGTCTGTGGTTTATTTAAAGATTTTGTTATGGAATGAAAAGAAATTCTGGTTCAGACATAATTTGGTTAGTTACTTAAGTTAGTTTTAATAAGTTAGTTATAATTAATTATAAACATTACTTAGATGTATATTTGAAATCTTATAAATGTGTTGTGCATACTAATGATAAACTTATTGACTACACTGAATGGATAGGTAATTTGTGAATGTAAATAGTAAAGTAACTAATGATTGCAAAACTTTTAACTGTTGTATTACACTGGTAGCTATGATTGTTTATGATTTGTTGTCTATGTCTATGGCTTATGATTGTTGATAGAAAGTTATTCATATTATTGTTTATTGTTCATTGGATTATTATTGTTTGTGCTATTATTTTGTATATTAACTCTGCCACTGGGTAATACCCATTTGCAGTGAATAAATACACAAATACTCTTGTTTTCCAGAAGTAATGTAATTTACAATTTTGAATATTTGCCTCAGTTATGTAAATAATACCATTTAGAGGTTTCTTTTTTGGGCTCTGTGTTAGAATTAGAGGGTGGATTTATATGCACTAAATACAGTGCTTTTCCCTTATACAGAGTGAGCCAAAAGACTCTGAATCGCATGCAGGGTGTTTTTCCTGTCCACGTCCTGGGTGCTGGTTGCTGTCTGCCACTATCACAGAAAGGCGCGGATGAAACCATACAACATTTTTAAAACTACTTTTAAAGGCTTTACTTACCAACTTTATGAAAGGAAATGCTGAAACTGGCCACCGTCATTGTCCATACATTTTTGGCACCTGTTTAGGAAACTATCCATCATGGAATTTTGGGGGGGGGGGGGGGAATGGTCAAAAACGTCCTATTTGAACTTGGCCAGTAGCACGTTTGTATTTTTTGCTGTGTGGGGGCAAGTGTTGTGCAAAAACACAACACCAGATTCAAAAGACCATGCCACTTGTTTTGGATTGTTCTTCTTAGCCATTTCATATTTCACATGCAGTTTACACTTGGTGGAATCTCTTATTTTGTCACTTATGTTGTTAGGTTATAGTTAGCAAACTTGCAGCAGTACAATGCTCCACCTTGCACAACTAGAAGCGTACTAAGCCAATGCGCATGCTGATGTCAAAATGGTGGCACTACCCCCACTACTTATCGTGCTATGCATGAATGGAGGTTACTTTCTGGACAGCCCTCATACTATTGTAACGTTCTTGCAAAGCCGATTCTGGATAGTCGATGCAAGAAAGTCACAACTAAGAAAAAAAATTATTTGCCGGGCCCATTATAGAATGCATTAGTAGTAAGGTATTCCCCCAGAGTAATAATTATTTAGTACTATAACTTAAAGGAATCAAGCGATTTAAAGAAGCTTTAAATAAGAACAAGAGGCTGTACAGCCCCAAAGATACTGAATATATTAACTCAGAAATATATTACAATTAAAGCACGTTACATTTAACTCTGTCCTTCTCACACATTACAAAAGAAAATTTAACATGCCATATAATAATGTAAACACGCTTCCATGAAATGTTGTATGCCACTCCACACTGTATAAAAATTTTGAAATTTACTTACGCCTGAAGATACATGTTATAACAAATTTAGAATAGACCAAAAGGTGTGGAGACGGCCACTCCCAGACACGAAGCTCACTCCAAGTCCTTCTTCGATGTTAGTCGAGAACGAAGTCATACACTGTCTTTTTTCTCCTTTAGGCATCGCTCGGGGTACACACTGGGCAGGTCAGGTGATAACGTAGAATCAACATTAGCGTCACCTGTACTGGCGGAGAGGGTGCAACCTGGCGAGCGCTGTAGAACTTTGTGCAGCCAGCTCCTAGTATAAGGCAGGCTGTTGGCATAAGAAGCAGGGGCCAGCATTGTATCTTATGACTGTGATACAAGAAGAGCTGCAGCCATCTCTGTGAAAGTGTCCCTCAAAGAAAGAAAGAAAGAGCGAGAATTGGCTCGCTATTCAAGTATACTGGATGGCAATTCATTATCATTCGGTTCAAGGAAATCACTCATGGTTGAAAACTTAAATCTGTATTCTTTGTGGATCCCCAGGAGTCTGTGGACCACAAGTTGGGAATTGAAGCTGCATTATTCATCAAAAGCTATGATGCCACGTTCGCTGAAAGTTTTCATATGTTAAACAGACCAGAAGTGATGTATTTTATTTCTGAGAGGGGTCAGATGAGAAACAATAGCTTTTGTTTATTTGAATCCCCTTTCATCTTGTACTGGACACACAAAAGGGTGAATTTTTGTATTTTAAATTTATGATTCTGAAACCTTTTTACTAGTTTTAATTTTTTTAGCAGCTATTCAGGCTTATGACATGTTGGAAGAAAATGTTAGTACTGTCTGAAAATGAACGAGGAGTAGGAAAACTCATTTACATTCTTCACTGTAAAATTACCTGGACATGTTTTCAAGAGTCCCTTGCTCTCATCATCAGCTGCTTACCTACTGGCTGGTGGTTGTTTTATTGTCCTGTATCTGCTTGTGTTGACCATCTGTGTGGTATCTGGTGAGGGTTTGATGTACTTGCTGAGTTTGTCCTCTGCTGGGATATTGAAATTCATTGCAATATTCTTGTTCTTCCAAATGTAGATTTTCTTCCAAGTGGATAGTTCCATAGGTTTTGAGACTTCTTTTAACAGTTTGACACCCGGGTCTATTTCATGATTCGCAACAGCAGATTTTTAAAATTGTTTTTGGTGAATGTTCCTGAAGTATTCTTTTCTGCGCGTTTCAATATTTCTTTTGCGTTTCCCAATGTATTTCATGTTGCAATCTAGGCATTCTATGGTGTATATTCCGGACTTTTGTTCTGGAGGGACTTGATCTTTCAATTTGAACCTAGGAGATTATCTGAAAATTTTCATACCATCTACACTTTTATCATAAATTTGAAAACATCTTTAGAGAATTCCACGTAAAACTTGCACCGTATAACAAACACGGCATTAAAAATCTGCTGTTGTGAATCATTTTTGGGAGAAAAACCACGAAATAGACCCGGATGTCAAACTGATAAAAGAAGTCTCAAAACCTATGGAAACTATCTGCTTGGGAGAAAATCTGCATTTGGAAGAACAACAATATTGCAATGAATTTCAATATCCCAGCAGAGGACAAACTCAGCAAGTACATCAAACCCCCACCAGATACCACCACAGGTGGTCAACACAGGCAGATACAGTACAATTAAACAACCACCAGCCAGTAGGTTAGCAGCTGACGAGAGCAAGGGACTCTCGAAACACGTCCAGGTAATTCTACTTAAGTGAAGAGTGTAAATGAGTTTTCCTACTCCTTGTTCATTTTCATTTGAAATGCTTCGCTATCAACCACTTCTACATTATTACTTATAAACAGTACTGTCTGTACAGCAATGTTTTAGCTAGGAGTTGGTGGAGTCCTTCAAGCATGTAGGGGTTGAGCTTGTGGAAGGTGGTAGTGTTTTTTGTTTGGTCTGAAGCAAGTGAGGGGTAAAGACGCATGATGTGAAAGCCTGTTGGCTGTTTTCCACTGTATGCACCAAGCGCGGCACAAGTTCAGCATACTGTGTACCCCTCCCACCAACTAAGGCTTTACTTGAGAGATGAGCCACCCCACCCCACTAGTTAAAACATTGCTGAACAAATGGTATGTATGACATCTACATATAATTCCTCTAATCTAATTGTGAAATTTGCAGCAATTCTTTGAAACAGAGGGCAGTACAGATGAAGAACGAGCATTCAGCATGCTACAAATATGGTCAGAAGATGACGAAGATGCTAGTCCAGAAAATCTCATCTATTCATTAGAAGGTCTTGGATTGATAGAAGCTGCTCAGGTGCTCAAGGATCTGTCAGCATAAAAGTAAATCTTCTCTTGTTTTTATAAGTGTGAATTAAGAAAGGATGTAATGTTGAGGTAATAAACTCAATTTTGTATGTACATGCAGCATTTATTTACTAGCGTTTTAAAAGGGCATTCTGGAAACTCTTGGACACAATTGAAGCAATTAGTTTCTACTCTGCATTCATCTCAAGTGTGATCCTAATGTAAAGGATCATTTAGGGTTGCAATAAAAACAATTGGTTGGCAATTCAAAATAAGTGAATCACATGTCCCTATATTTTTTTCGAATTTATGCAATCCATTAAGAAACTGATGTGCCTTAGTCTATCGTAACTATTTACTCTACACCTCACATATGTACGTAGACAGAAGATGGCTTAACAACTCAGTGAATAAGTGATTTAAGGGGCAAAAGGTATTTGCGATATAAATCCATTCCAAAAACATTGTACTCTTACACTGGGAACTTCACCAGGTTTCTGCACAATTTATAAACTTTGCTTTTTACTTTCTCTACTACGTATAGTAAGTAGGGGGAAGTATTGTATTCCACAGAAATTTTGATACCGAGATTTCACAGAAAGTACATGAATCCAAAAAGAGCACTTTTAGAAAAAGGTCTGTCTGTGTGTTTGTGAACAGCATAACTCAAAAACAAAAAGTTGGATAAATACCAAACTTGGTATTTAGGTTCAGCATCTTTCAAAAATGCGACCGAAGATTTTAAAGAAAGTTCCCCCACCCCAGACTACACTTTATATGAACATTTTTCGAAAATTTTGATTTTCTCAAAAATGGCTCTAACGATTTTGATTAAAATATATCTTTAAATGTATATCTTGAATTTTCTGGGAATGTTCTCA
The DNA here is from genome assembly GCA_030765065.1 of Deroplatys truncata. Lineage (NCBI taxonomy): Eukaryota > Metazoa > Arthropoda > Insecta > Mantodea > Mantidae > Deroplatys > Deroplatys truncata. The sequence goes on along the minus strand of CM060989.1, from coordinate 62,111,518 downwards.
AAAGTCCTCTTCTTTCTGAATGGCTTTTCATAACTGGTAAACCATAAGAGATAGACAAAATTTTTCTACACAAAAATGCAGGGCTCATTAAAACACATAATTTATATCATATACATTTTATATCCTTGTTATTTGTTTGAATTTTCCAATATTTATACTTTTTCTCAAATGGGAATTCATTATTTATTTTTTTATGTCCTGGACATACAAAGAGAATGGAATGCTCCACATAGCAACCGCTCTTAAAAGATTCGACTATCACATAAAGCCTACGAATTCCCCTTGCATCTACAAGAAAATTGGCAATAAGATAGTCTCTGCAAATGTTTATCTCAATTAACATGAAGTAGGTGGAGATTAAGCATTTGTAACAATACTTTGTACAAGAGTAAAGAAGGTCATGTAAGTGTAACACACAAAATTTTTACAGTATGCATTCCTACACCCCCACCCCTGAAAAATCCTGTTTTTTTTAAATTTTTTTTTTATGGATGCTCTTTAATTGCTGTGGTCCTTAGTGTCCCATTTTATATTAGGTGTGAAAGACCGGTAATTTTACTCAGAGGCCACTTTATCAGGCTTGAGGTTCTTTTACGTACCGTAAATCTATGACATGGGACCACCGGCTTTACAACTCCTGTTGAATGAACACCTATCATAATGGATCCACCTTCAAAATGAGTTAAAACAAAATGGCGGATGTATGCAAAGGGAAAGTGATAGGTTATGGCCAATTAAAGACATGCCTAGATTCATAATAGAGTTATAGAGTCAAATCAGTAAATGTTAAATAGATTAATAATTCAATTCTGGCATAAACCACAGCATTTACTAGTTTGTATAGCAAGCCTAACAATTTGAACCATGTTAATAATGAAGTTAAAACAACAAAAAAAACTTAAAATTACACTAGAGGTTATATTTAGTTCGTTCAGTATTGATTGTTACTCCCCCTATAACTCCTGTAAAGTAGCAATATGAAATGTGTGTCAATTATTCGTGAAGATGACTATAGTACTGTCTACTGCCACCAGATGTTGTTGCTGCTTCCCATAGGTAGAGTATTGCAGCAGCAATTGTTCTGGCTTGTGGGTACACTTGTGGTTTTCCATTCTTTACGCTGCTTGACAAAGACCTTAATGTGATGATTAGTGATTAAAAAAAAATCTGATGTGTTACACTCACATGACTTTCTCTACTCTTGTACAATCTAGTTTTACAAACGCCTATTCTCCATATGCTTCATATTAATCGAGATATCGAGATGTCAATCTTATTTGTAATTTTCTTGTAGATGCAAGGGGAATATGGTAGCTTTTAAGCGATAGTCAAATATTTTATCGCTGGTTGCTATGTGGCGCATTCCATTCTCTTTGCATGTCCAGGACATAAAACAAATGAATAACGAATTTGAGAAAAAGTATAAGTATTGGAAAATTTAAGGAAATAACAAGCAATATCTCGAAAACGGTTCACTCAACAAAAAAAATGTATATGATATAAGTTGTGTATTTTAACGCGATCTACATTTTTTGTGTAGTAAAATTTTGTCTATCTCTTATGGTTTACCAGTTATGCAAAAGTCGTTCATAATGAAGAATACTTTTGGAGACATTCCCAGAAATTTCGAGATATACATTTCATTTCTCATGACATTATCTTAAACATATGATATTTTCATCAAAATCGTTAGAGCCATTTTTGAGAAAATTAAAATTTTCGAAAAATGTTCCATGTAAAGGGTAGTCTGGGGAAGGGGGATTTTCTTGAAAATCTTCGTGTCGCATCTTTGGAAGATACTGAACGTAAATACCAAGTTTGGTGTTTATCCGACTGTTAGTTTTTGAGTTATGCTGTTCACAGACACACACACACACACAGACACACACACACACAGACACACACACACACACACACAGACACACACATGGACATGTTTCCAAAAATGCTTTTTTTGGATTCAGGAGGTCTCAAAACATGTATTTCCGGTGAAATCTCGGTATCGAATTTTTGGGTGGAATGCAATACTTCCCCTACTTACTATACGTAGTAGAGAAAGTAAAAATACTTATAAGGGATTTCAACCTACGAAATATCCATTTAGTTCGTGACAGACTGATGTCAAGCCCACTTGACCACAGCAACCTCTACTAATCTCTCTCTCTCTTGAAACATTTCAGTATCAAGCTGTTTTCTAGTCTACAAAAAGATATTTATGTTTTAGCTCTTGGCAGCTTAATAGAGTTCACGGAACTTTTTGTCATTGATATTTAATACCTCCAAGAATGATTAACTGTTTTTGACACAATACAGCTACAAAATAGATTATTGCTTTAGAAATGGAGTGAAGTTTTCAAGTATCCATTTAGTTCGTGACAGACTGATGTCAAGCCCACTTGACCACAGCAACCTCTACTAATCTCTCTCTCGCTCTTGAAACATTTCAGTATCAAGCTGTTTTCTAGTCTACAAAAAGATATTTATGTTTTAGCTCTTGGCTGCTTAATAGAGTTCACGGAACTTTTTGTCATTATAAAATGTATTGTATCTTGAATTTTCTGAGAATAGCTTGCGAAGTCCTCTTCAGTTGGAATGAATTTTGTATAACTTGTAAACCATAGGAGATACTTGCTGCACAAAAACTGTGGATCTCATTTAAATACACTATGTCAAATAATTTTTGTGGCATTTACCATTTCTGAGATATTCTTTGTTGTTTGCTTGAATTTTCAAATAATTTATATCCTTTTCAAATACTAAGCTTCTATTCATTTTTAATTTCTCTGACTCATACATAGTGAGTAGAAAAGGTATTCCATTTCACCCAAAAGTTTGATACCAAGAATTCACTGAAATACATGTCTGAGGTCCTCTGAATAACATAGAAAGAAAAAAAAATCTGATGTGTTACACTCACATGACTTTCTCTACTCTTGTACAAACTATTTTTACAAACGCTTATTCTCCATATGCTTCATGTTAATCGAGATGTTAATCTTATTGCTAATTTTCTTGTAGATGCAAGGGGAACATGGTAGCTTTTAAGCGATAGTCAAATCCTTTAAGTGCTGGTTGCTATGTGGAGCATTCCATTCTGTTTGCATATCCAGGACATAAAAAAATGAATAATGAATTTGAGAAAAAGTATAAGTATTGGAAAATTTAAGGGAATAACAAGCAATATCTCGAAAATGGTTCACTCAACTAAAAAAATGTATGTGACATAAATTGTGTATTTTAACACGATCTACATTTTGTGTGTAGTAAAATTTTTTCTATCTCTTATGGTTTACCAGTTATGCAAAAGTCGTTCACAATGAAGAATACTTTTGGAGACATTCCCAGAAAATTCAAGATATACATTTCATTTGTCATGAAAATATCTTAAACATATGATATTTTAATCAAAATCGTTAGAACCATTTTTGAGAAAATTAAAATTTTCGAAAAATGTTCCATGTAAAGGGTAGTCTGTGGTGGGGGGATTTTCTTGAAAACCTCCGTGTCGCATCTCTGGAAGATACTGAACCTAAATACCAAGTTTGGTGTTTATCCGACTTTTCGTTTCTGAGTTATGCTGTTCACAGACACACACACGGACATGTTTCCAAAAATGCTTTTTTTGGATTCAGGTAGTCTCAAAACATGTATTTCCGGTGAAATCTCGGTATCGAATTTTTGGGTGGAATACAATACTTCCCCTACTTACTATACGTAGTAGAGAAAGTAAAAAACACTTTTAGAAAAAGCTTTCTGTGTGTGTGTGTGTGTGTGGGTGCGCAAAATGAACAACACTTGGTATTTACCTTCCAAAGATGTGACACAAAGATTTTCAAGAAAATCTCTCCACCCCAAACTACCCTTTAGATGGAAAGTTTTTTGTAATTTTTTAATTTCTAAAATCTGGCTGTAACAATTTTGAATGTAATACCATATATTAAAGATATTTACATGACGAATAAAATGTACATCTTGAATTTTCTGGGAATAGCTTGTGTATGTTCCTCATTAGGATGGAATTTTGTATAATCATGTATAACTGGTAAACGTTAAGCGATAGATGAAAACACACTACACAAAAAACGTAGAGCTCTTTAAAAACATAATTTATTTCAAATAACTTTTTTGTGGCATAAGTGATTTCCAAGATATACGTTATTAATGGTTCGATATGTTCAATAATGTCATTCTTTGTCAGTCATTTTCAGAATTGCATGGAAAGACTATGGAAATGTAAGACCAGCATAGTGTCCAGTTCTTAAATATTTGACGTGTTGTTCCCTTTGAATCTATAATGAAATATGTAATTTAGCTATTTTTGCAAAGGTTTATCTCAATTAAAATGAAGTAGATAGGGAAAAAAGAAACTTTAATAAGAATAATTCGTATAGCCAGTAATAAATGACAGAGAGTAGAGTTGTTTTTTTTTTTTTTTTAATAGATGCCCTTTTACTACTATAGTCCTTAGGATCCCATTCTGTATTGGGCATGAAAGACTGGTAATTTTGCTCAGAGGCATCTCTATCAGGCTTGAGGTTCTTTTATGTGCCGTGAATCTAAGACACGGGACCACCAGAAGAATGCTGTGTAGATTGTGCATGTGATCTCTGGGAGAATATTCTTGTAGCCTTTGAAAGAGGTTGATTATTCATGGAAGGAATTAACCTCACAGTATGAATTATGCTGGGTGCATCATCTGAATAAAACTCTCAGCCTTCCAGACTGTATTTAAGACTACAGAAAAAAAAAAATCTGATGTGCTACACTCACATGACTTTCTCTACTCTTGTACGAACTATTTTTACAAACGTTTATTCTCCATATGCTTCATGTTAATCGAGATATCGAGATGTCAATCTTATTGCTAATTTTCTTGTAGATGCAAGGGGAACATGGTAGGTTATAAGCGATAGGCAAATCTTTTAAGCGCTGGTTGCTATGTGGCGCATTCTATTCTGTTTGCATGTCCAGGACATAAAAAATTGAATAACGAATTTGAGAAAAAGTAAGTATTGGAAAATTTAAGGAAATAACAAGCAATATCTCAAAAATGGTTCACTCAACTAAAAAAATGTATATGACATAAATTGTGTATTTTAACGCGATCTACATTTTTTGTGTAGTAAAATTTTGTCTATCTCTTATGGTTTACCAGTTATGCAAAAGTCGTTCACAATAAAGAATACTTTTGGAGACATTCCCAGGAAATTCAAGATATACATTTTATTTGTCATAAAAATATCTTAAACATATGATATTTTAATCAAAATCGTTAGAGCCATTTTTGAGAAAATTAAAATTTTCGAAAAATCTTCCATGTAAAGGGTACTCTGGGGTGGGGGGATTTTCTTGAAAACCTTTGTGTCGCATCCTTGGAAGATACTGAACCCAAATACCAAGTTTGGTGTTTATCCGACTTCGTTTCTGAGTTATGCTGTTCACAGACACACAGACACACACACGGACATGTTTCCAAAAATGCTTTTTTTGGATTCAGGGGTTCTCAAAACATGTATTTCCGGTGAAATCTCGGTATCAAAATTTTGGGTGGAATACAATACTTCCCCTACTTACTATGCGTAGTAGAGAAAGTAATATGTTACATTCACATGAATTCTCTACTCTCTGTCGTTCTTTGTGGTGTAGTGGTTACCATATTAGCCTCTAGTTGCTGAGGTCACGGGTTCAAACCTGGCAGAGGGCGATTGATTTTTTTGGTCGTAAAAATCTTAACATGGCTTCCTTTGGAAGGGAAGCAAAGCCGGTGGTTTGGTGTTGTAGATTTATGGCATGCAAAAGGACCTCAAGCCTGACAAAGAGGCCTCTGAGCAAAGTTTCCAGTCTTTCATGCTCAATATAGAATGGGATGCTAAGAACCACAGCAGTTAAAGTGTCCAAAATAAATAAAAAGTATGCAGGCTATGTAACAAAGAGGATGAAACTGTCTCTTGTATAATCTTCAAATTTGAAGCACTGGGTAAGAAAAAATATGAACTTTTGGGTCTGATAAACCCAAATTATGATTTTCCTAAAGAAAACTTAGTCAAGAAACTGCTGTCCCAAATTAAAGGTGTAGGACTATTTAACAAACAGTAGTGCGACTTTGTCTAGTTTTTCAACTGTCACTGTTTTGTTTTAATGTAGTTCACCATCACTGGGAGTTCACTTTACGGAGGGTTGCCTCACTTAAGCTCGGACGACTTTAAATCACTCTTCTACTCTGTCACTGGTCAAACTACTTATGCTTATTACTGCATCAGTTCACTGTGAGTGCCAGCTGTCTGCTAGACCAGTCTGAGGCAAAGTTTACTCATAATGGCTTCAACAATCGCTGACTTGTGACAGGGGTACATTGTTGGGCTTTCCGATGCCATTTACAGCCATTCAATGATAGTGGAAAGGCGCAAACAAAAAGGTCTTACCATAAGTAAGTCCTGTGTGGGGTGTATAATACAGCTGCATAAAAATGGATTCCCACCTGAGACTCAATGTGCAAAAAAAACTAGCAAGAAAAAGGTCACAACCAACACGACCTAAAGCAGTAGTAGCCAAGGTGAATGCAACAGTGACTCAAGAAAACCCACCAGCCCAAAGAAGTATTTCCAGCTGCATTGGAATATCCAACAGGACCGTCTATTGGATAATACACAGCAATTTAGGTCTATACCCCTGCCGCTATAACATTGCACTTGACAGCTAGCGTTTAAGTTGGTACACTTGCGAAAAAACAGATGAAAAGCTTCAACCGTTTGACTTCCTAAGCCAATCACAAGGCAGCATTCCGGATGGTCGATGACAAAGCGGAACCAGATCTAGAATCGGCTCTGTTGCCGGATGTAACTATTCCCAACCACGTGCTTCAGTTTGTGAATCTCTAGCAGAGCGTCGAGTTGTTCTTTGCAAGCTACATATTGTTCATTGTTATTTGTTATTTAGATTTGTGGTTATTGTTTGATAGTTTTGTTATTGTTCGTTTATACATTTATTTATTTATATTTATCTATTTTATATATATTTCATTCATATTATTTCTTTAAACAAAACTTAAGTGCGACAATGTCGGAAAAACGACGCCGATGGCCGAGTGATGATTCACGAAGTGAAAATCCTTTGCGCCGAGGTGTGCCACTTAATAGTCAGGCATTGGAACTATTATGGAGAACCCGGGAGTTCTTTGAACAGGAAAAGGAGTACGTGAAGCTTCACGGAAATCCCTCTATTCCTGCTGATAAAGCCGTACAATGAACTGCAGCAGCTCTTGGTTTAAGCACGAGAACTGTTGTTCACAAAGGAGTGAAACTACAAGAGAAAGAGGACAAAATTCCTGAACCATCTGGAACACAACAGGTATTTCTATCAACTCCAGGGAAGAAAAAAAAGAAGCCTCGTCCAGTCACAAATATTGATGCTTTCCAATTAGACGCCATACGTAGACACATTTATGCCTATTATCATAGAAAGGAGTATCCGACCATACCAAAGCTGCTTATATCGCTTATTTTCAATTAACAATAATAATACGAAATAGTTATTATTCAGTGACGTTCGCTACTTACGTACACTTTTTGTATGCGGCTTAGACACGATAGAAATGAGAACAATCAGCTGTTGTTGTTTACTAGCCACTCTGGCAACGTCGCAACCACGATGTAGCCAACCTTACGCGAAGCCACACGAACTGTCAAGTGCAACGTTATAGCAGCGGGGGTATAGAACGGCGCCATAAAGCACGTGGACACACCTTGAAAGAGCAGCACATCAGAGAACGCTTCACCAACGCAAGAAAACTCTATGCACACCACCTGGCAAGTGAAAAGTGGCAATGGGTGGTTTCTTTAGATGAAGTATGGGTTTATCTAGGTGACACAAAGAAACTCGAGCCATTTATTGCCATCAAATGGGACAAAAGTGGCGCTCCAACTTTATTCGGGAGAACAAGGAAAAGTTTTCCAAGGGATTCATGGTGGTTGCAGGCTTTAGCTCTCGGGGGGGAAACTCGTATTCACACAGTTGCCAACAATGTAATAATTAATACAGCCTACTATCAAAGGAATGTTATGGGCTCAATTTTTGATGAAGAGATTCCTCAGTTGTATGGTGAGGATGCCCCAAATGTTTGTAGAGCATCCAGTCACACCTCTCGATCTTCCCAACATTACTACCACTGGAATGCTATGGAAATGGTTGTCAATGTGATACCATTTAAAAGGATCCCTGTGAAGTCACCAGATGCCTTGCCAATGGATTTTTGTGGATTTGGTCTGCTGAAACAGCGTCTTGCTTCTTGGCGTCCCACCACAATTGAAGGACTCTGGAAAGCCTGCTAGGAGGAGTGGGCTAACATCCTCCTTCCTGTTCTTAGATGCAGCCCTCTTAAATTGAAATTGTGCTGCAGAGCCATAGTTAAAGCCCGTGGAAATCACATTGAACACAATAAGTAATGGCAAAAGGGAATCTCGCCATGAAAAAACATAAGCAAAAACGTCTGAGCTTAAGTGGGGCAACCCTCCGTAATGTCACTTCACTAAGGTGAACTAGTTCAACTCTCTGCAATTCCACTTCCTTCGTAATGTGCTTCTTCACCCTGGATGGTTCACTTCACTCGGGAGTTGAACATAAGATCCTCACAACCTGTTGCTCCACAGTAGCACTCACTGCACATCACAGCAGTTGTCACGTGTCACTTGGAGAATTGCTCTTAATCTCGCACCAGAAATGCAGTCGCTAACTCCTTGCACTGACTGGACTGCACAAGGATGCTCGCTTCTATGGTCAGTGGAATCCTTCCGCAAGGTTCTTGAATGTTCTAGAATATTCCAACAAGCTTTCTGAAGGAGAGGGGGAGAAGAAACTTCCAGAAAGTTCTAGTTATCTCCTAATAGTACGCCCAGTGTTTATGCTAACAAACAGCAGTTATCTTATTACTCGGACCACCCAGCGCTGACCTCATTATCTTGGGTCATAGCCAATGCGTCACAATAGTGATAGGTGATAATACAACAAACCTTTGGTTTCAGTCTTAAGGGCAGTTACAACCCAATTCCATCACTACAATAGTCAAGTCAATTGTGTTGGAACATCATATCCATGTTATCTGCTAGCCACTAGTTCCCGAGGTCGTAGGTGATGGATATTTTTCGGGTGTAAAAATCTTAGCATGGCTTCCTTCGGAAGGGAAGTAAAGCTGGTGGTACCATGTCATAGATTTACAGCACGTAAAAGAACCTCAAGCCTGATAAAGAGGCCTCTGAGCAAAATTACCGGTCTTTCACACCCAATATAGAATGGGATGCTAAGAACCACAGCATTTAAAGAGCGTCCACAAATAAAACTCAGTTTAATTTAATTTTCACAACCCGTTGCTCCACAGTAACATTTGCTGCACACATAGCAGTTGTCACTAACTCACTCAGAGAATTGCTCTTAATGTTACACCAGAAATGCATTTTTTTCTTCTTTTTTTTTATTTATTTATAGACGCTCTTCAACTACTATGGTTCTTAGCGTCCCATTCTATATTGAATGTGAAAGACCTGTAATTTTGCTCAGAGGCCCCTTTATCAGGCTTGATGTTCTTTTACGTGCCGTAAATCTATGACACAGTACCACCGGCTTTACTTCCCTTCCGAAGGAAGCCATGCTAAGGATTTTTATGTCCAAAAAAAATCCATCGCCGTCCACCAGGTTTGAACCCGCTACTTGGGAACTAGAGGCTAGCACGGTACCACTAGTCCACGGAGGACGACAGTTGTTAACTCGCTCGCAGACTCAGTAACTCTCTTGCACTTGACTTGTAACTGACTGGACTGCGTGAGGATGCTCGCTTATATGGTCAGTAGAATCTTTCTACAAGGTTCTTGAAGATTCTAGAACTATTTTGACACATTTCTGGAGGAGGGGGCAGAAGAAGCTTCCAGATAGTTCTAATTATCTCTTGATAGCATGCGCAGTGTTTACTTGGAAGCGGAGGTTATCTTTTTACTCGGACTGCCCGGCACCGACCTCCTGATAACCTTTGCCCATAGCGTCACAATAGTGATAGGCGATAATACAACAAACTGGCAAATGAATTGTATATCTCGAATTTTCTGGGAATGTCTCCAAAAGTATTCTTCATTGTGAACGACTTTTGCAAAACTGGTAAACCATAAGAGATAGACAAAGTTTTACTACACAAAAAATGTAGATCGCATTAAAATACACAATTTATGTCATATACATTTTTTGTTGAGTGAACCATTTTCGAGATATTGCATGTTATTCCCTTAATTTTTCCAATACTTATACTTTTTCTCAAATGGGAATTTGTTATTCATTTTTTACTTTCTCTACTATGTATAGTAAGTAGGGGAAGTATTGTATTCTTCCCAAAAATTCAATACCGAGATTTCACCAGAAATACATGTTTTGAGAACCCCTGAATCTAAAAAAAGCCTTTTTGGAAACATGTCTGTGTGTGTCTGTCTGTGTGTGTGTGTGTGTGTGTGTGTGTGTGTGTGTGTGTGTGTGTGTGTGTGTGTGTGTGTGTGTGTGTGTGTGTCTCTGTGAACAGCATAACTCAGAAACGAACAGTCGGATAAACACCAAACTTGATATTTAGATTCAGTATCTTCCAGAGATGCGACACGAAGGTTTTCAACAAAATCCCCCCACCCCAGATTATCCTTTATATGGAACATTTTTCGAAAATTTTAATTTTCTCAAAAATGGCTCTTAACAATTTTGATTAAAATATCATATGTTTAAGATATTTTCATGACAAATAAAATGTATATCTTGAATTTTCTGGGAATGTCTCCAAAAGTATTCTTCATTGTGAACGACTTTTGCATAACTGGTAAACCATAAGAGATAGACAAAATTTTACTATACAAAAAATGTAGATCGCATTAAAATACACAATTTATGTCATATACATTTTTTTTTGTTGAGAACCATTTTCGAGATATTGCATGTTATTCCCTTAATTTTTCCAATACTTATACTTTTTCACAAATGGGAATTTGTTATTCATTTTTTACTTTCTCTACTACGTATAGTAAGTAGGGGAAGTATTGTATTCTTCCCAAAAATTCAATACCGAGATTTCACCAGAAATACATGTTTTGAGACCCCCAGAATCCAAAAAAAGCCTTTTTGGAAACATGTCTGTGTGTGTCTGTCTGTGTGTGTGTGTGTGTGTGTGTGTGTGTCTCTGTGAACAGCATAACTCAGAAACGAACAGTCGGATAAACACCAAACTTGATATTTAGATTCAGTATCTTCCAGAGATGCGACACGAAGGTTTTCAAGAAAATCCCCCCACCCCAGATTACCCTTTATATGGAACATTTTTCGAAAATTTTAATTTTCTCAAAAATGGCTCTTAACAATTTTGATTAAAATATCATATGTTTAAGATATTTTCATGACAAATAAAATGTATATCTTGAATTTTCTGGGAATGTCTCCAAAAGTATTCTTCATTGTGAACGACTTTTGCATAACTGGTAAACCATAAGAGATAGACAAAATTTTACTTACAAAAAATTTAGATCACGTTAAAATGCACAATTTGTGTCATACATTTTTTTTGTTGAGTAAACCATTTTCGAGATATTGCTTGTTATTCCCTTAAATTTTTCCATACTTATTTTCTCAAATGGCAATTCGTTATTAATTTTTTTTATGTCCTGGTAATGCAAAGAGAATGGAATACTCCACATAGCAACCAGCTCTTAAAATATTTGACTATCGCTTAAAGCCTAGCAACTCCCCTTGTATCTACAAGAAAATTAGCAATAAGATTGACATCTCGATTAACATGAAATAGATGGAGAATAAGCATTTGTAAAAATAGTTTGTACAAGAGTTGGGAAAGTCATGTGAGTGTAACACATCAGATTTTTATTTATAAGAATATTTTAGTGCACTACTGCATTAATTTGCATTTTCAAATGCATTAATATTAACTTACAGCAAGATGGTAACACTGCATTAAAGGAATGTTGAGTGCAGAACATTACTCTACCGTTGTTGCTTAGTTCTGAGCTTTACTGTGCTCTAGCAGTGGAATGTAAGTTTGGAGTCAGAACAATCTTGGCTCCATCTCTCCCATAAGAACCATGTAGTGACATACACATTAGCCTTATACACAGTGCTTATGAGTGTAGATGGTGTCAATCTGAAATTGGCTCCAAGCTTCAGAAAACTAAACCAGCTGCTTAATGCACCTGTTCTATGAGGGAACACATATTTGGAAACAATGCTTTATGAGCAATTTCCAAAACATTTCTCTTTCTTACCTTTCGATGCAAATGGTGCCATTGCACAGCAGCATTACCCCAGAAGCCATCCCTGATATATTGTATAGTACACATTTTCAGGATTCTCTGCTCTTTTTGTGGTAATTAACATTATAATTTCTGTCACTGCTGCTGTAAAAGCTCTCAGAGACTGATTTAGCAAAATCTACTCTTAAGCATAAAAAAATTTCTGATGTGTTACACTCCCATGACTTTCTCTACTCTTCTACGAACTATTTTTACAATTGCTTTGCAGAAACTATCTTATTGCTAATTTTCTTGTAGATACAAGGAGAATATGATAGGCTTTAAGCGATAGTCAAATATTTTAAGAGCTGGTTGCTATGTGAAGCATTCCATTCTCTTTGTATGTCCAGGACGTACAAAAATGAATAATGAATTCCCATTTGAGAAAAAGTATAAGTATTGGAAAATTCAAACAAATAACAAGGAATATGTCAGAAGTGGTTCACTCTACAAAAAAAATTATATGACATAAATTCTGTGTTTTAATGAGCTCTGCATTTTTTGTGTAGAACAGTTTTGTCTATCTCTTACAGTTTACCAGTTATACAAAAAGCCATTCAGAAAGAAGAGCGCTTTTGGAGACATTCCCAGAAAATTCAAGATATACATTTTATTTGTCATGCAAATATCTTAAATATATATTTTAATCAAAATCGTTAGAACCATTTTTGAGAAAATCAAAATTATTAAAAAATACTCCATGTAAAGGGTAGTCTGGGGTGAGCGGATTTTCTTGAAAATCTTTGTGTGCATCTTAGAAAGATACTGAACACACACACGCATGCACGCACACACCTTTTTCTAAAAGTCCTTTTTTTGGATTTAGGGGGCCTCAAAACATGTATTTCCGGTGAAATCTAGGTATAGAATTTTTGGGTGGAATACAATACTTCCCCTACTTACTATACGTAGTAGAGAAAGTAATAATGAGTGCGTGATAGTAATATATTTTATATTTCAGTGAGCTTGAATATGGTTACAAAGTTGCATATATTGTGATGCATTATTCACGTTAAATAAGACTCCCAAGTTTATCTATATCACATAAAAGGTAGGTAGAGAATAGTTTCTGTGTATGTTCAGGCGAATCAAACATTTAAGTAAATAACATGCTTAATGATTAAAATCTGTGGTTAATTGCCTTTCTTTTCCTATATAACATTACTTCCATTTTGTTTGTTGATTATTGTTTTGGGATTATTGAGTTCAAGGTACATAATGGATTTATGTGCAGTGCATATTATGGATTAAGTTACACAAATATATGACTTGTACCAATGAGAAGAAACAGTTTCCATTCCTTTTATAAACATTACTCTTAAGCCCAAATAGAAACAAAAGGTTTCAGTATGACAGAAACATGTGCCAATTAATGAATGAATGATTTTTTTACACAATCCTTTTTACAATATTTCACTTATAAACTAACTTAATCTATGTACAAATTTTCTTGCCAGCTATCTTCTACCTATATTGCTCATTTTGCCTGGCACACTGGCCTTATCGCTAAGCTGAGCTGCCCTTGCTGCCCTTAATCACCTATACTCCATACTCTCCCTCCTCCGTTTGCCCTTCTACCCTTCTTGTCTCTTTTACTTTTCTAATCCATTTCTCCTTTACTTTCTTTAAGAACTCCCCCATATTCTTAGTTTTCTTTTCTTCTTTTCTTGTTAACATTTTAATTGCTACTATTTTTCCATTCATTTTTTTCCATTTTTCCTCCCATACTTTTGTCTCCATTCTGCTAATTCTTTGCATTCCGTCATATAATGCTTTGTGTTTTCACTACCTTGGCATAGTTCACAAATTCCAGTTTTCTGCCTCTTAGCCCTCTCAGGTACATTGATCCTGTTCTCATCCATGCAAACGCTTCTTTTTCTGCTCTATTACAATAATCCACTTACCTTTCTCTTCCCCATTTCCTTTTTACTAATCTATAGAACCCTAGTGATTTTTTATTCTCTAAGCTTCCCCAAAACTCTTGTCTTTCTATGTCCCCCACTCTGTTTCGTACTGTTATCCAGAAGCCGTTGCTATTTCTTTCTCCTGCTCTCCAAATATCTCCCATTCCTATCTTCTCCATAATTTTTTTTACCCCTGTCCATCAGCTATTTTTATTACTTTCTCTACTACGTATAGTAAGTAGGGGAAGTATTGTATTCCACCCCAAAATTTGATACCGAGATTTCACCGGAAATACATGTTTTGAGAACCCCTGAATCCAAAAACAGCATTTTTGGAAACATGTCCGTGTGTGTGTGTGTGTGTGTGTGGGTGTGTGTCTGTGAACAGCATAACTCAGAAACAAACAGTCGGATAAACACCAAACTTGGTATTTAGGTTCAGTATCTTCCAGAGATGCGATGGTTTTCAAGAAAATCCCTCCACCCTAAACTACCCTTTACATGGAACATTTTTCAAAAATTTTAATTTTCTCAAAAATGGCTCTAACGATTTTGATTAAAATATCATATGTTTAAGATATTGTCATGAGAAATGAAATGTATATCTCAAATTTTCTGGGAATGTCTCCAAAAGTATTCTTCATTGTGAACGACTTTTGCATAACTGGTAAACCATAAGAGATAGACAAAATTTTACTACACAAAAAATGTAGATCGCGTTAAAATACACAATTTATGTCATATACATTTTTTTGTTGAGTGAACCGTTTTTGAGATATTGCTTGTTATTCCCTTAAATTTTCCAATACTTATACTTTTTCTCAAATTCATTATTCATTTTTTTATGTCCTGGACATGCAAAGAAAATGGAATTCGCCACATAGCGACCAGTGGTTAAAATATTTGACTATCGCTAAAAACCTACCAATTCCCCTTGCATCTGCAAGAAAATTAGCAATAAGACTGACATCTCAATATCTCGATTAACATGAAGCATATGGAGAATAAGCGTTTGTAAAAATAGTTTGTACAAGAGTAGAGAAAGTCATGTGAGTGTAACACGTCAGATTTTTTTTCATACTCTTTTGTTGTTCCATACATATCTTTAAAATTTCCCCTTCATCTTTTTTCAGGCATCTAAATCAAAATTTCAGTATCCTTTCCAGCACCATTACCTTTCTTCTTGTTCTTCCTAATTCCACTAACGGTACTTCCCCTGGTGTTGGTAACCCTAATAGCTCTTTA
The DNA here is from genome assembly GCA_030765065.1 of Deroplatys truncata. Taxonomy (NCBI): domain Eukaryota; kingdom Metazoa; phylum Arthropoda; class Insecta; order Mantodea; family Mantidae; genus Deroplatys; species Deroplatys truncata. The sequence continues at coordinate 62,096,058 of CM060989.1, read as the reverse complement.
CAGAACGTTCTATAGCTCTGGTCTATTTTTCTGCTTAATTCAGATCCCTCCCCAAATTTCAGCTGTATATAGCATTCTTGCTTCTATCAATGCCTCATATATTCGTGCCAATTAATAATGCCTATTTCTGGATCGGCGAACTGGAAGCTGCCATCACTACATGTGAAGATTAATTTATAACTAATAATTTTGCATTATTTCAATAACATTATAAATAACTGTATTACATCTAGCTTCATATCTTGTTTTCTGATACTTTATGTATTGATGTTATGCCATTCATTTTGTGTACTGTAGTGTAAACATTGATACATTCACTGTATACATGTCCACAAAATACATCTTGCATAATTATTGTTTGTTATTGAATATGAATCAGCAGAATAACATCAGCTAGACTAGTATGAAAAACACGGTTATGTATCGCCGTAACAGAGCCGAAATTTTTCATGCTAATGGCTAGTTTCTCAGGCCTTTTGGACTACTATTTGACTTCACCACCAATAATTAATGTGCGAGGTTCATTCTTGTGGTTGTGTTTGTTCTGTGTTGTTTTGTATGTTGCCTGCTTCAGTGTCTATTTCTTTACAGATGGCATTAAGTGAAGCGCATCTCCTCCTGCAGCCACTTCTACGGGAGCAAGAGCGAGATCGTCGCCTCTTTGAGCATAGTCTCAATCTTTTGCATACAGTCTTCAGTTTAAGGCAGGGACGACTCCGTCTTCTCCGACTCGTACACCTTCTCCTGCATATGGCAGGTCGTTTTCTCCTGCAGGAACTTCTCCTCCTCCTCCTGCAGGAACTTCTTCTTCTTCTGCAGGAACTTCTTCTTCTTCTGCAAACAGATCTTCTCCTCCGACAGCTACTCCTCCTCCTTCTCCGACTTCTTCTCCGACAACTGCGCCTCCTGCGACAGCTGCTTCTCCTCCGTCTCCGACAACTGCTTCTCCTGCGACGCCTACAGCTCCTAGATCTCCTTCTCCCTCCGTGCATAATACGCATGGATGCCCTCACGTAGCGGCATTTCTGTTCAGGGGTCATGCATTTCCAGCGTCTACCTGCCTCCTTTGCAACTTGTGTCACTGGCTTACACTTATTGCTAGGGCATTGCCGTAAGCGCATGAAAAACAGAATGAATGGTGAAATAGGTGTATATCGTCTCCTGGAAAACAAACAAAATATGTTTACAAATTCCTATATTTTGTATAGTTTTATTTTTGAATTTTGATTGAAAGTAAGCTTATAACATAAAGTAATGTAATAATTGAAATATTTTGAGGCTAATATGTGACATTAATACTTCATTTACTGCACAGGACAAGTTTTGGGAGCCTTTGCTTTCATCATCAGCTGCAACTGGTGTAGTTGCTGGAATTGTTCCCTAGATCACAGGTTCAAACCTAGCAGAGGGCAATGGATTTTTTTAGAGGGTAAAAATCCTTAGCATGGCTTTCTTCGGAAGGGAAGTAAAGCTGGTGTTCCTGGATTGTGATAAAGAGAACTCTGAACAAAATTTCTGGTCTTCCATGCCCAATATGCAGGGTGAGCCAGAAGACTCCAAATCGCCTGCACAGAGTTTTTTCCGTCGCATCCTCAGCGCTTGTTGCTGTCTGCCGCTATCATAGTAAGGCGCGGATGAAACCATACAATATTTTTAAAACTACTTTTAAAGGCTTTACTTACCAACTTTATGAAAGGAAATGCTGAAACTGGCCACCGTCGTTGTTCATACATTTTTGGCACCTCTTTAGGAAACTATCCATCTTGGAATTTTTGGGGGGAATTTTCCAAATGATGACCGATGTTGTCTAATGTTTCTTCAGTAAGAACCGAACGCCATCTTTTACATTTCTTAGCCTGAACACTTCCTGTGGCCTGAAATTTACTGTAAAGTTCATGGATTGTTGTACGGCCTGGAACTTTCACACCTGGAAATCTTTCTGCAAATCGTACTTTCACTTGGCGAGCTGACCGAGTTAACACATACGAATCATAAATAAATACACGCTGTGCAGTAGAAAATATATACTGAGCCATAATATACTTTGTGACTAAGTACAGGACAAAATAATAAATAACCCGTAATAACTGAACTACATCACATCACCGTCAACTCAAAACTGCACTTCACACTGCACAGTAAAACCACAACAGCGTGACATTGTTTATAGCAGCAGTGTGTTATCATGTTTTTATCATATCTCCACATGCCCAGTGGAAAAACACAGCGCAGCCAGTAATATTGTTCATAAAATACCCTCCAGGGTATCTTAAAGCATAAAGACAAGACAAACCCACACACCCTGGAAGAATTAAAACAAAATATCTGCCTGCAAATTTCTCAACGTGAACTATGGCGAGTGATGGATAGTTTCATAAAGAGGTGCCAAAAATGTATGGACAATGACGGTGGCCAGTCTCAGCATCTCCTTTCATAAAGTTTGTAAGTAAAGCCTTTAAAAGTAGTTTTAAAAATGTTGTATGGTTTCATCTATACCTTTCTATGATAGCGGCAGACGGCAACGAGTGCCGAGGATGCGGACAGGAAAAACACAGTGCAGCCGGTTCATAGTTTTTTGGCTCTCTCTGTAGAATTGGATGCTGTGAACCTTAGTAGTTAAAGAGCGTCCATAAACAAACACTCAATTTAGTTTTGTACGAGGGCTGATCAACAAAGACTGAGACTGAATTTTTTTCACAGATGTTTATTACTCCAATTCAATGTTTACATGATCTTTTTCAAAGTAGTCCCCTCCTACTTCAATGCACTTTTTATAGCGTCTCTGCCAGTCCTTGAACACTGCTGCAGACCATTCTTTGTCAGGTCCTTGAGAATCGCCTCACTTTTCAGAGTGCTTCAGAGTTCTCAAATCGAATACCCCTAAGCTTTGCCTTTAGTGATGGGAATAAAAAAAGTCACAGGGTGCAAGATAGGGACTATAAGGTGGATGTGGTGCACAGGTAATGTTGAATCGAGCCAGAAACTGCATGACTTGATTTGCGACGTGAGGCCGTGCATTGTCATGATGAAGCCGCCATCCAGTCCGAGAAAGCTCTGGTCATTTCTTTGCAATGTGCTTCCTCAGTGTAGCCAATACTGACGTGTAGTATGCTGCTGTAACAATAGGGGGGGGGGAACTGCATGCTGGTAAATCATTCCATTATAGTCATTATAGTCCAAAAATGTGATCACCATCACTTTCCCTGCAGATGGAACAACTTTTGCCTTTTTTGGTGTTGGAAAACCTGGCGATTTCCACACTGTGCTGGCTTGTTTTCCTTCAGGATCATAATGATGCAGCCATGACTCATCACCAGTGATAATCGATTTAAAAAATGCATCCCCTCCATCAGCAAAGAGACGCAGCACCTCATAGCTTGTCTCCATTCGCACAGCTTTTTGTTCAGGAGTCAACAGACGTGGCACCCAATGAGCACAGACTCGGGTCATATGCAGATGGTCGTGCATAATTGTAAACACACTGCCATATGAAATTCTCAACACTTCACTGAGGTTACGTAATGTTATACGCCGATCCTCTCGGACAATCACAGCAGCTGTGTTGATGTTGAACTTCAGTCACAGCAGAAGCCGAAACACCAGGCCCACCTTGCTTAACACTGACAAGTCGGCCTTCTTTGAAGTCCTTGAACCACCTAAACACTGTTGCATGAGGTAGTGCATCTTCACTGTATGCTTGCTTCAGCTTTTCATAAGTTTCGGTGGCTGTATGGTTTAAACGAAAACAGAATTTGATTGCGCTGTACTGCTCCTCTTACGTCACCTCCATTGTTTGGTATGCGAAATGCACGTAGGGTCTACAAAATAGAGCATTACTACCACCCTACCAATACAAGAGTGCTGCCGCCTACCAACATTATACATAAAAACCCGCTCTTTTCAAATACGAAACTATCACGGAAGCTACAGGAAAAAATCAGTCTCAGTGTTTGTTGATCAGCCCTCGTAGTTGCTGGAAGTCTGGGTGTAGCTCAAGATGATGTGATGTCTGCTACATTTTCTGGTGGTGGACAGCAGATTCATCATTCATCTTGAGCTACGTTCTAGCAACTATAACAAAAGCTTCTGAAATATGTCCTGTGTATGAAAACAATAAGTGAAGTATCAGTATTGCAAATTGACTTGAAAAGATTTTTACTTTCTCTACTACGTAGAGTAAGTAGGGGAAGTATTGCATTCCACCCAAAAATTCGATACCGAGATTTCACCGGAAATACATGTTTTGAGACCTCCTGAATCCAAAAAAAGCATTTTTGGAAACATGTCCGTGTGTGTGTCTGTGTGTGTGTGTGTGTCTGTGAACAGCATAACTCAAAAACGAACAGTCGGATAAGCACCAAACTTGGTATTTAGGTTCAGTATCCTCCAGAGATGCGACACGAAGGTTTTCAATAAAATCCCCCCACCCCAGACTACCCTTTACATGGAACATTTTTCGAAAATTTTAATTTTCTCAAAAATGGCTCTAACGATTTTGATGAAAATATCATATGTTTAACATAATGTCATGAGAAATGAAATGTATATCTCGAATTTTCTGGGAATGTCTCCAAAAGTATTCTTTATTGTGAACGAATTTTGCATAACTGGTAAACTATAAGAGTTAGACAAAATTTTACTACACGAAAAATGTAGATCGCGTTAAAATACACAATTTATGTCATATACATTGCTTTTGTTGAGTGAACCGTTTGTGAGATATTGCTTGTTATTCCCTTAAATTTTCCAATACTTATACTTTTTCTCAAATTCATTATTCATTTTTTACTTTCTCTACTACGTATAGTAAGTAGGGGAAGTATTGCATTCCACCCAAAAATTCGATACCGAGATTTCACCGGAAATACATGTTTTGAGACCTCCTGAATCCAAAAAAAGCATTTTTGGAAACATGTCCGTGTGTGTGTGTGTCTGTGTGTCTGTGTGTGTGTGTCTGTCTGTGAACAGCATAACTCAAAAACTAACAGTCGGATAAACACCAAACTTGGTATTTACGTTCAGTATCTTCCAGAGATGCGACATGAAGATTTTCAAGAAAATCCCCCCACCCCAGACTACCCTTTACATGGAAGATTTTTCGAAAATTTTAATTTTCTCAAAAATGGCTCTAACAATTTTGATTAAAATATCATATGTTTAAGATATTTTTATGACAAATAAAATGCATATCTTGGATTTCCTGGGAATGTCTCCAAAAGTATTCTTTATTGTGAATGACTTTTGCATAACTGGTAAACCATAAGAGATAGACAAAAGTTTACTACACAAAAAATGTACATCGCGTTAAAATACACAATTTATGTCATCTACATTTTTTTAGTTGAGTGAACCATTTTTGAGATATTGCTTGTTATTTCCTTAAATTTTCCAATACTTATACTTTTTCTCAAATTCGTTATTCAATTTTTATGTCCTGGATATGCAAACAGAATAGAATGCGCCACATAGCAACCAGCGCTTAAAAGATTTGACTATCGCTTATAACCTACCATGTTCCCCTTGCATCTACAAGAAAATTAGCAATAAGATTGACATCTCGATTAACATGAAGCATATGGAGAATAAACGTTTGTAAAAATAGTTTGTACAAGAGTAGAGAAAGTCATGTGAGTGTAACACATCAGATTTTTTAGCTATGGTTTAAGCTGTAAGAAGGACTCTCATGACTTTGTGCTAAATTGGAAGAACAAACATTAACCTAGTAGTCAAGGAGGTAGCTTCTTTGAAAGCTTTGAAATTAGAACATAAATCATACAAGGTATGATAAAAAATAACGGTAATGTTTTTAATTTCGTGAGCTTTATACATCCGGTGTTCAACATTTTTGTTTTATATCAAACAAATAGAGGAATTTGAGTATGATTTATATAAATTGATTTTATGTTAATTATAGTTGTGATGAAATTTACAGCTGATGAAAGTAAAAACCATCATAATGTTAAACTTGGCATCAAATTTAATAAACCTTTATTAATTAACAATCTTGGTACAAATGTTCCTGATGTATTTTTGCATTTTCAGCTGTTTCGAATATTTAGTTTATTGTTGACAGTCGAAAAAGTTATACATGTTTTCGAGTGCTCGGCAAGTTTTTACTTTCGAAAAAGATGGATCAAAGAATTTGCATTGAATGTTGCTTGAAAAATGGAATAAGGTGCAGCACCGCATTTGAAATGTTGACTGTGGCTTTTGACAAATCTACTATGAGTAAGACAAGAGTTTACGAGTGGTATAAACATTTCAAAGAGGGTCGAGAAGACATTGAAGACAATGACCGCCCTGGACACCCTAGCACATCAATTACTGACAACAATGTGGAAGAAGTAAAGAAAATGGTTCTGGAAAATCGCCAAATCACCATTAGAGAGTTGCTGATAATGTTGGCATATCCGTTTGCTCATGCCAAGCAATTTTTTCGGATGTTTTGGGCATTAAATATGTAGCAGCAAAGTTTGTTCCGAAATTGTGGAATTTCAACCAAAAACGATGTTGTGCAAGACCTTGCTCAGGAATTGCTGAATGAAGTTGAAAATGATCCAGAACTTCTAAAGAAGGTTATAACAGGTGACGAAACATGGGTATATGGGTATGACATCAAAACTAAGGCCCAATCGTACCAATGGAAACTGCCTGAAGAGCCAAGATCGAAAAGAATTTGACAAGTTTAATCATATGTGAAGGTTCTTCTCACTGTTTTCTTTGATTACAATGGGATAGTGCATCAGAAGTTCCTGCCTTATGGTCATATGGTCAATAAGGAATATTACCTGAAAATTATGTGCGTTTGTGTGAAGCAATTCGAAGAAAACAACTACAATTGTGGCAAAATCACTCGTGAAAATTGCATAATTATAATCTACCCGCTCACACCTCAATGCTTGTTCGTGACTTTTTGGCAAAAAACAAAACCATTATGTTGCCTCAGCCACCGCATTCGCCAGACATGGCCCCCTGTGTTCTTTCTATTCCCGAGGCTGAAGAGAACTATGATAGGATGATGTTTTGCCACCATTGATGAGATGAAAACATAATCGCTGAAGGAGCTGAACACCTTTGTGAAAAGTGAGTTCCAGAAGTGCTTCCAAGATTGGAAAAAGCACTGGCACAAGTGTATTATATCTGCGGGGGATTACTTTGAAGGGGACAAAGTTGATGTTGATGTTTAAATAAAAATTCTTTAAGAAAAAAAAATTCCTGTTACTTTTTGATCATACCTTGTATATGTTGTAAGGAAGGTAAGCTGTAGTTCTTATGATGGTGTATAACTGGATCAACAGAGTGGCTGATTTTATATACAAAATATGCTAACCTCTCCTGCAGTAATGGCTAAACTTTGTGGAGGAGTATTACTTTTATTATAGAGCCGGGTCTCCACTGCCTCAACACTCAACACTAAACATAAACCAGTTTAAAAACATGTAATGCGAAACATGTTGTGTCATACGTGCAGTTGGAATTCCTTCTCCACTACATTAACAAGTGAGGTAAAGTGTAAACATGTTGCATTTGTTAATATAAATAATCACATGGATTCTGTTTATGAAGATTTAGCCTTTGTGGTCACAATGTGTGCATGGTGAAAGAGGTGCAAGAATAAAACAAGAAAGTTATGGGTACAATTTTATCTGAACTGAAAGTTGAGGAGTCGAAAGAAGATTTTAATTTGTTGCTGACTATAATTTCAACAGCAATTGCAAAACAGGAGGAGAATTTCAGAGCAGTCATACCAGCTGAACTAGATTAGACTTAACCTCTTTCTTCCTCTTTTTTTTTTACTTTCTCTATACGTATAGTAAGTAGGGGAAGTATTGTATTCCACCCAAAAATTCGATACCGAGATTTCACCGGAAATATATGTTTTGAGACCCCCTGAATCCAAAAAGAGCATTTTTGGAAACATGTCCGTATGTGTGTCTGTCTGTGTGTCTGTGAACAGCATAACTCAGAAACGAACAGTCGGATAAACACCAAACTTGATATTTAGGTTCAGTATCTTCCAGAGATGCAACACAAAGGTTTTCAAGAAAATCCCCCCACTCCAGATTAGCCTTCACATGGAACATTTTTCGAAAATTTTAATTTTCTCAAAAATGGCTCTAACGATTTTGATTAAAATCATATGTTTAAGATATTTTCATGACAAATGAAATGTATATCTCGAATTTTCTGGGAATGTCTCCAAAAGTATTCATTGTGAACGACTTTTGCATAACTGGTAAACCATAAGAGATAGACATAATTTTACTACACAAAAATTGTAGATCACATTAAAATACACAATTTATGTCATATACAGTTTTTTGTTGAGTGAACCATTTTCGAGATATTTCTTGTTATTCCCTTAAATTTTTCAATACTTATTTTCTCAAATGGGAATTCGTTATTCATTTTTTTGTCTTGTATATGCAAAGAGTATTTATCTGTAGCAAAGAGAATGGTGCTGCACCTAGCAACCAGCTATTGAGATATATGTATATACTTAAAGGCTACTGTATTTCTATATTGCCCTTGTAAATGTATATTCCCCTTACATCTACAAGAAAATTAGCAGTAAGATAGAGTCTGCAAATGTTTATCTCGATTAACATGAAGTAGATGGAGAATAAGCGTTTGTAAAAATAGTTTGTACAAGAGTAGGGGAAGTCATGTGAGCTTAACACATTAGAATTTTTTTTAAGGGAATGGAGCAAGGAAAGCATAGTTTTCACATGAAAGGACTGCAGTTTATTTGTTTTAAAAACACAAGAAATGTCACTTTGAAGTGGTTCTTTTCACTGCCATCTCTTGCAACAAAAGCTCTAAGAAGTATGAGTCATTCATGCCATGGGCAATCATGTAGTCAAAAAGGGTTTCTGGGTGCAGTCACATGGTCAGAGATGAAACAGTGGTGGGGTCACCTTCTTGTTTGGAGGAGAAGTATGTCCAGTATTTATGAAATGTTTAGTCCAGTTAATGTAGACAAAGTTACCAATTTTCTCATCTTTTGTATCCTGACTTCGAAGGTAAGCCCAGATCTCTCTCCCAAGGGGAGAGGCCACAACAGCTCAACCCTCCAGCAAGAAAAATATTTTGACACTTCATGTTCAGCATTTCTCTTATTTGAGAAGATTGTCATGGTTATGTGAGACATTATTGCTTGTCTAGTTATGGAAGTGAAGAACTCCTATCTTGAAACTGAGGCATTGCTTTTGCATCCTCAGGTAGCAACTTGTAGATTGTAATGTAAGAGTTTTAGATGAGTAGTCATTGAATAGGTGTGAGCTTATGAATACTGAATGCAAGTCAATTTGTTTCTAGTTTCTTTGTTTGTTTATGTCCCCAACAAAATAAAATATGTTACTTAAAAGTGGTCAGTAAGTAATGTTATGAATACTGAATGTAAGTAAATTTGTGCCTTCGTTTCTTTTTACTTTCTCTACTACGTATAGTAAGTAGGGGAAGTATTGCATTCCACCCAAAAATTCAATACCGAGATTTCACCGGAAATATATGTTTTGAGACCTCCTGAATACAAAAAAAGCATTTTTGGAAATATGTCCGTGTGTGTGTGTGTGTGTGTGTGTGTGTCTGTGTCTGTGTGTGTGTGTGTCTGTGAACAGCATAACTCAAAAACTAACAGTCGGATAAACACCAAACTTGGTATTTACGTTCAGTATCTTCCAGAGATGCGACACGAAGATTTTCAAGAAAATCCCCCCAACCCCAGACTACCCTTTACATGGAACATTTTTCGAAAATTTTAATTTTCTCAAAAATGGCTCTAACGATTTTGATTAAAATATCATATGTTTAAGATAATGTCATGAGAAATGAAATGTATATCTCGAAATTTCTGGGAATGTCTCCAAAAGTATTCTTCATTATGAACGACTTTTGCATAACTGGTAAACCATAAGAGATAGACAAAGTTTTACTACACAAAAAATGTAGATCGCGTTAAAATACACAACTTATATCATATACATTTTTTTGTTGAGTGAACGGTTTTCGAGATATTGCTTGTTATTTCCTTAAATTTTCCAATACTTATACTTTTTCTCAAATTCTTTATTCATTTTTTTATGTCCTGGACATGCAAAGAGAATGGAATGCGCCACATAGCAACCAGCGATAAAATATTTGACTATCGCTTAAAAGCTACCATATTCCCCTTGCATCTACAAGAAAATTTTAAATAAGATTGACATCTCGATATCTCGATTAATATGAAGCATATGGAGAATAGGCGTTTGTAAAAATAAATTGTACAAGAGTAGAGAAAGTCATGTGAGTGTAACACATCAGATTTTTTTGTTATGTTTTCAACATATAATTGAGTATTTTATTAGAACCTCCTTTTAATAGATGGAATGATGACAAGAAAGACCTTTTAATTATTGGGCAGCCAATTAATTCATTGAAAATTTGCGTAAAGAAAGAAATGATGTTCTGTGAAATCGTATAATTTGAAATTCAAAGATTTTTTGTTTTCTGAATGTTGTTGGTTATGCACTAGTGTATACTTTAAATAATGTATAACTTTGGTTTCTTAAAAGATAGGGGGATTAAGTAATATTAGTAGGGTGAGTTTTTTTTTACTTTCTCTACTACGTATAGTAAGTAGGGGAAGTATTGTATTCCCCCCAAAAATTCGATACCAAGATTTCACCGGAAATATATGTTTTGAGACCCCCTGAATCCAAAAAAAGCATTTTTGGATACATGTCCGTGTGTGTGTCTGTGTGTGTCTGTGAACAGCATAACTCAGAAACGAACAATCGGATAAACGCCAAACTTGGTATTTAGATTCAGTATCTTCCAGAGATGCGACACAAAGGTTTTCAAGAAAATCCCCCCCACCCCAGATTACCCTTTACATGGAACATTTTTCGAAAATTTTAGTTTTCTCAAAAATGGCTCTAACGATTTTGATTAAAATATCATGTGTTTAAGATATTTTCATGACAAATGAAATTTATATCTCGAATTTTCTGGGAATGTCTCCAAAAGTATTCTTCATTGTGAACGACTTTTGCATAACTGGTAAACCATAAGAGATAGACAAAATTTTACTACACCAAAAATGTAGATCGCGTTAAAATACACAATTTATGTCATATACATTTTTTTTGTTGAGTGAACCATTTTTGAGGTATTGCTTGTTATTCCCTTAAATTTTCCAATACTTTTTCTCAATTGCGAATTCGTTACTCATTTTTTTTATGTCCTGGACATACAAAGAGAATGCAATGCTCCACATAGCAACCAGCTCTTAAAATATTTGACTATCGCTTAAAGCCTACCATATTCCCCTTGCATCTACAAGAAAATTAGCAATAAGATTAATATCTCGATTAACATGAAGCATATGGAGAATAAGCGTTTGTAAAAATAGTTTGTATAAGAGTAGAGAAAGTCATGTGAGTGTAACACATCAGATTTTTTAGTGTGTAGCAGTAGACAAACTCTGCTTAGATTCATTTTTATACATATTTTGAGGTCCCCTGAACCCAAAAGAATAATTTTTAGAAAAAGGTCAGTGTGTGTGTTTGTGAACAGCATAACCCAAAACTGAAATGCCCAATAAATATCAAACTTTGTGTGCAGGTTCTGCATCTTTCAAGATACAACACAAAGATTTTAAATAAAATCCCCCCAACCCCAAACCACCTTTTAAATGGAACATTTTGGGTAATTTTTTATTTTCTCAACAAAACAATACGGCTCTAATGATTTTGATTCAAATACTGCGTGTTTAGGAGACTTACTTGAATAAAATGTATGTCTTGGATGCTCTGGGATTACTTTTTAAGTTCTCTTGAACTGGATGGAATTTTGTGTAAGTTAACCGAATTTTCATTTTTGAGTTATGCTGTTCACAGACACAAATATAGACACAAGGATATTTGTCTAAAAATGCTTTTTTTCAGAGGACCTCAAAGCATATATCTCCAGTGAAATCTTAGTATCGAATCTTTGGGTGTAATGCAATCAATACCTTCTCTACCTACCATGTGTGTATAGAGAAAGTAATAAGCTTTTGGATGAGTTGTTTATAGCAGCTATATAAAAATAAATCCTAGTGGGTAGAGAAAATCATGTGAATGTAATTCATCAGATCTATTTCCTGTAACTCATCATAAATTTTCACAAGAAATAGTTTCAAATAGTTATTACCACAATTTCTAAGCTGAGACCATAAAAATCTGATTTGTTGCACTCACATGAGTTTCTACTCTTCTACAAACTATTCTTACAAATGCTTATTCTCAATATACTTCATGTTAATCGAGATATCGAGATGTTAATTTTATTGCTAATTTTCTTGTAGATGCAAGGGGAATATGGTAGGTTTTAAGCGATAGTCAAATATTTTAACGATGGTTGCTATGTGGCGCATTCCATTCTCTTTGCATGTCCAGGACATAAAAAAATGAATAACGAATTTGAGAAAAAGTATAAGTATTGGAAAATTTAAGGGAATAACAAGCAATATCTCGCAAACGGTTCACTCAACAAAAGAAATGTATATGACATAAATTGTGTATTTTAACGCGATCTACATTTTTCGTGTAGTAAAATTTTGTCTATCTCTTATGGTTTACCAGTTATGAAAAAGTCGTTCATAATGAAGAATACTTTTGGAGACATTCCTAGAAAATTCGAGATATACATTTTATTTGTCATGACAATATCTTAAACATATGATATTTTAATCAAAATCGTTAGAGCCGTTTTTGAGAAAATTAAAATTTTCGAAAAATGTTCCATGTAAAGGGTAGTCTGGGGTGGGGGGATTTTCTTGAAAACCTTCGTGTCGCATCTCTGGAAGATACTGAACCTAAATACCAAGTTTGGTGTTTATCCGACTGTTCGTTTCTGAGTTATGCTGTTCACAGACACACACACACATGGACATGTTTCCAAAAGTACTTTTTTTTTGGATTCAGGAGGCCTCAAAACATGCATTTCTAGTGAAATCACGGTATCGAATTTTTGGGTGGAATGCAATACTTGCCCTACTTACTATACGTAGTAGAGAAAGTAAAAATATATTCCTTTAACCTGCATACTATCCTTTCCTTTGCTCATTCCTTTAAAGTAAATAAATTGCTATATTCCTTTCATTTACAAACTTTCCTTTCCTTGGCCCATTCCTTTAAAACAAATCCCTCTCTGACCACTTGTCATCCTGTGACCACATGGCCTCCCCCACCCAGCACATCTACTTCCTGTTCCCAGAGCCACAAGATAACAATTGTAACAGTGGTGGGGCCACCTTCTTCTTCAGAGAGAAACTGAAAATGGCAGGTAAGCGCTGGGTCCCAGTATATCCAGTAATTCCTTTGATTCTTGTATCAAGTGCTCCATTTAAAGCAAATTAAGAAATAGTGTAAGCAGGAAATAGTAGGTGAAAAACTCTACCTACTTCAGCTGGCTCTGGATAATAGTACTAAACATGTTTATGTGTTGTTACATCGTCATTATTATTATTATTATTATTATTATTATTATTATTATTATTATTATTATTATTATTATTATTATTATTATTATTATTATTATTATTATTATTATTATTATTATTATTAATAATAATAATTTTGTAAAACAATCACTAGAACCTTGATTATCCAATTAATAATTCGGCTCATTAACTCTCATCTTTTTTTTTTTAAATTAAATCAATGTTACTTTTTGTGGAAGTTGAGTTATTTGTGAAACAAACATCTATGATTTGCCCTGGATATGTATTTAGAGCTAGTGTGAACATATTGTATATCAACAGATTGCTTCAGTATTCCAAAAATTCTTAAGTAAAGTGCCCTTTAAGCCAATGCATTGGTGAAATTTGGTAAAAATTCTGATGTGTTACATTCACATGACTTTCTCTATCCTGTGTCATTTATTAATGGATATAAAACCTATTACAAAAGCTTACTTTTCTATTTACTTCATTTTAATTGAAACAAACCTTTGCAGAAGTAGCTATATTACACATTTCATTATAAATACAAAGGGAATAGTGACAGTCAAATGTTTAAGAACTGGATGCTATACGCTGGCCTTAAAATTCCATACTCTTTCCATGCAACTGCAAGAAACAACTGAATGTCGGCATGACTATAAAATGACAACCATTAATAAGAGATATCTCGGAAATGGTTGATGCCACAAAAAATAGTTATTTGAAATAAACTGAAAGTTTTAAAGAGATCTAAACTTTTTATCTAGGAGCTTTTGTCTATTGCTTGACAATTACCGGTTGTACAAATTTATACAAAATTGCTTCTGAATGAAGACTTCACAGGCTGTTCTCAGAAAATTAAAAAAAAATATATACTTTATTTTTCAAGTAAATGTCATTAATATATAGTGTTTAAATCAAAATTGTAAGAGGCATTTTCTAGAAAATAAAATATTTCGTAAAAAGTTCCATGTAAAGGGCAGTTAGGGGTGAGGGGGCTTTTATTAAAAATCTTTGTTTCGCATTTTTGGAAGGTACTGAACCTAAATACCAAGTTTGGGTTTATCTGACCTTTCGTTTTTTAATTATTCTGTTCAAAGCCACACACACTGACCATTTTCTAAAAATACGTTTTTCATTCAGGGGGCCTCAAAACATGTATTTCCGGTGAAATCTCGGCATTGAATTTTTGGGTGGAGTACAATACCTTCTCTACCTACTATGTACGTGGTAGAGAATGTAAAAAGCTAAAAATTTTATCCACCCCACTTACTGCTTTCACCTTGTTAAACCCCTTTATCCTCATTTCCTCCCCTACCCCTTAACGCTTTTTAGTTTTGTCTTCTTAAAGTGACTGTGGTGTCACCTGAAGGGATAAAAATCGTTGGTGCTCGGGCCTCGAGCTATTTGGACTATTTCCTCATGTTGCGCTCTAAGGTTCGAATTGTGTTTTTATTTACCCTTGCGGTTCAAATACGTCCACTAGACCATTTTTTAATGCAAGAAGCATAATCGTTTAAGAAAATCATAAAAAAAAGTAAGTTTATCTCGTATTATGTACTTATTCTGTGAGAAGTATTAATTTGAAGACATGTGATTTATTAAAAAACAAAAAAAAACAAAAAAAAAAAAACACTTGCGCACACTGTTGAAAAACGAAAGAATGTCGATAGTAACTGTGTTGATTTCACGCTGTTTATTTTAAGTGAAACTGAGTTGTGATTCGTATGAAATAGGATGTACATTTCTTTGACAACATTTCACATAGCGAAGGTAAGATTTTACATTTTTTTTTTTTTTTTTTTACAAAGCAAATGAACAGGTTGCATTTTAGAATTTTGAGCAAGATGATAGTTTTAATAATAATTATGTATCGGTGCAAAAAGAAAACCTTAACCAACAAAGACAAGTGGAATGTGATTGGAACAATTCTGCAAAAAAGTGACACATCTGAACTCTCAGTGAAGAAGCAGAACTGACCCAAATATAACGATGGGGAATCTATATTAACAGTATCTTAATAGCAAATATATCGGATTTCATGAAACTAAACCTCAGGCAAGTTCAACAACCTTGTCTTGCGATCGTCTTTTGTGTTCGTATGTATTCTTATGGCGGAATAACCGCGTCTCATGTCCATTGCTATAATATTACTACTTTTCAAAGCATATACTGTACCTAGATAAACTAAACCGCGGGGTGGGGATAGCATGTCTGCCTTACATTCAGGTGGTACTAAGTTCGAATCTTGGTCAGGTTGAGTTACCCATATAAGGTTATTTTCGGGATTTTCCTTATCCTGAAAATATGAACGTAGGGTAACTTTAAGCTCTATTGACCCAGAGGCGTAGCTGTCAGCGGGGGGGGGGGCGGGGTCCCCTCTTTGCTAAAAAATGTAAAAATTAATAGCTCCGTTAAAATAATAGCAACTTTTTAGGTTAGCGGGAATGAGATAGGTACTTCCTAATCCTATCACTGTTAGCGCTATATTTACACTACGTATCTTGGACAATATGATCAAAGGTGATAGCAAGTCAGAAATTGTACTTGAGATGACGCTGGTACAACGTGTTGGTGTTGGTTTGGTGTTAAGATATCAAGGGCATGTTTTCGTTCCGGTGCTAAATTTGAGTGGTTTCCAAATCAGTGGAATATCTCCCAGTTTAGAACATAACTAAAGACCCTATTTTGTAGCGAAATAAAATGGCTTACAGCGGTAATATAAAATACTTCACACGGTCATTAATTATCATGTCAACACATTTGCCGTTAATCCTATCCGAATTTTAATTCCAGTTGCTTCTCCTTAATTTGTGAATATAAAATCGATTTATTTAAATGTTTCAACCCAGAATTAATTAATATTTATCATTTGAATTGATATTTAGCATCCATTAAGACTTGAAACAAATCGGTCACCGGATGCTGTAAATAATTACTCCCATTGTAATGCAGAAACAGTAGGCTATGCTCAGTGACGGCTCGTGAACTTATGAATTGGGGATGCTGCAGTGAAATTGGTTATATCAATTTATTGATTTAAATATGACAATTATTAAATGCAGCACAAAAATTAATATGGTGTTGGCCCACCCTTAGCCTTGATGACAGCGTTCACTCTCGCAGGCATACTTTCAATCAGGTGCTGGAAGGTTTCTTGGGGAATGGCAGCCCATTCTTCACGGAGTGCGGAACTGAGGAGAGGTATCGATGTAGGTCGGTGAGGCCTGGCACGAAGTCGGCGTTCCAAAACATCCCAAAGGTGTTCTATAGGATTCAAGTCAGGACTCTGTGCAAGTCAGTCCATTACAGGGATGTTATTGTCGTGTAACCACTCCGCCACAGCCCGTACAGTATGAACAGGTGCTCGATCGTGTTGAAAGATGCAATCGCCATCCCCGAATTGCTCTTCAACAGTGGGAAGCAAGAAGGTGCTTAAAATATCAATGTAGGTCTGCGCTGTGATCGTGCCACGCAAAACAACAAGGGGTGCAAGCCCCCTCCAGGAAAAACAGGACCACACCATGACACCACCACCTCCGAATTTCAGTTGGCACTACACACGCTGGCAGATGACGTTCACCGGGCATTCGCCATACCCACACCCTGCCATCGGATCGCCACATTGTGTACCGTGATTCGTCACTCCACACAACGTTTTTCCACTGTTCAATCGTGTAATGTTGACGCTCCTTACACCAAGCGAGGCGTCGTTTGGCATTTTCCTGCATGATGTGTGTCTTATGAGCAGCCGCTCGACCATGGAATCCAAGGTTTCTCACCTCACGCCTAACTATCATAGTACTTGGGGTGGATCCTGATGCAGTTTGGAATTCCTGTGTGATGGTCTGGTTAGATGTCTGTCTATTACTCTTTACGACCCTCTTCAAATGTCGGCGGTCTCTGTCAGGCAACAGACGAGGTCGGCCTGTACGCTTTTGTGCTGTACATGTCCCTTCACGTTTCCACTTCACTATCACATCAGAAACAGTGGACCTAGGGATGTTTAGGAGTGTGGAAATCTCGCGTACAGACTTCTGACACAAGTGACACCCAATCACCTGACCACGTTCGAAGTCCGAGTTCCACGGAGCATCCCATTCTGCTGTTTCACGATGTCTAATGACCACCAAGGTCGCAGACAATGAGTACCAGGCAGTAGATGACAGCCTAATACACCTAAGATGAAAAACGTATGTTTGTGGGGATGTCCGGATACTTTTGATCACGTAGGGTATATGTGGTCACCTCACTTAGTAATCAATATGAGGTTCGTTAACGCCTATCTGTGAGCGTAGTCCCGCCTATATTGCAATAAAAATAAAAAGGAAAGGTACAATTAGTCATCCCTTCAAACAAAGTATGTTAAAAATGCTTAGAACCCACGTTTGTGTGAAAGTCGTATATAGTTTGTTTTCTTAAATGAGGGTTTTGTACTTACATTTTGCTTCGTGCAGTAGTACTAACAACAAATGAACAGTAACTGAAAATGTATTACCTATAAATAAAGTCCTTTCTTCTATCTGAAGTTTGGAAACACTCATACTTGCACCGAGTTAGTATAAGCTGTCCCATCAAAGAAACTCGCGGATACACGGAGAAATGCCCTAAATCTGAAGACAATCCTCTTACCCTTTTTAGGTTGTAGGATGTATTTACCGGAGGGGGACACCTCGCCACTGCGACCAGCTTGATCTATTGTGGCTACACGCCCCTTAAGGCAGACAGGCCTGCAGAGACGCGCAGAAGTCCCTAATATTTCCATTTTGAACACCCGCGCACCAGTAGAAGCGAAGAATTCCGAGAGAGGACGGCGAAACGACCCTAACGGGCGGGACAACGCACCCTGGCACTCATGGGGAGAAATATTTCCAATTCGCAAGCAATTACGTCATCTGCCCCACACCGCCAGCACTGCAGGACCCGAAGACACACCTGAAACGTTAAAGGGAGAGATGAAATGGGGCAAAGGAGAAATTGTGGTAGCATACACCTTTCCGGCATTCGCCTAGGCGATCGGGAAAACCACGAAAAACTTCAGTGTCCAATGGGCGGTCACCGGGAATCGAACCTGGGACCTCCCGAATACGGGTTACAGACGTTGCCGCCTGAGCCATCCCGCTCAGTCTTGCTCTTGGTATGCTACATTACAAGAACTCTGTTAGTGCAGTCATCTTCGGTAAACAGAAAAGATTCTAGCTAGAAATGTAATGTGTCAGAATTGGCTACTATGAATCGGTTATATTCTATATTGCTATAAGTATTCGAACTCTGAAACTAGAAAAGACCAGACATTAGGTGCCCATCTGCCCGCCTGTTTTACATGTTCTACTTTTATAGCAAAATTACAGTGTGAAGACAACAATCGTGGCCATCTTGTCGTTATATCACATGCGCAACGGGAACTGTCAACCTAAATGAAAAGTGAAATCCGCGGAATAAGCGATGCATTTTTAATTTTCTTTTGCCGCTAATATAAATCCAATTCAATGTTATTGACAATGCATCAAAGAAAAAAAATGGCTTGCGGAGGATGTGAAAATACTATATACATGGTAGTGGGAGAGCAATTAGGTGTGGAGAATCTACAACTGCAGTAGTTACTAGTATAGCATGGAATTATCAACGAAGTGTATATGTGGGATGTATGTTAACCTCCCGTAAATCAAAAACCGAAGCTTAGAAATGCACGCTCGCTTCGCTCGCGTGCTTTTGTAACAACTGGTAGCTCATTAAAGTAAGCTTATATATAAACAACTGAGGCTTTTCTGCATTGCTTTGGTCTTCATTGAAAACGTTCATAAAAACCAAAGGAAAGGAATAAATTACCTTAGGATTGGATTTTAGGAGTAGTTGCCCGTTCTATAGCTGGTGCCCACCTGCCCGTCCGTTTTAGGTGTTTTACTTTTATAGCAAAATTACGGTGTGAAGACAACGAACGTGGTCATCTTGTCGCTATTGCACATGCACAATGGGAACTGCCAAACTAAATGACAAATGAAATCCGCGGAATAAGCGATGTGCTCTTACTTCTTCATTTTCTTTTACCGCTGATATAAACGCAATGCATTACAGGAAACAAAATGGCTTGCGGAAGATGAGAAAATACAATATCTATGGTACTGAGAGAGCAATTAGGCATGGAGAACTTACAGCTACATTAGTAACCTAAACTTTTATATATATATATATATATATATATATATATATATAAATAAAATAAACCTAACCTCCCGTGAATCAGGAACCTAAGATTATGTATAAAAAACTAAATCTAACCTAACCTTCCGTTAAAATTAAATTGAGTTTTATTTATGGACGCTCTTTAATGCTGTGGTTCTTAGCGTCCCATTCTATATTGGGAGTGAAAGACCGGTAATTTTGCTCAGAGGTCTCTATCAGTCTTGAGGTTCTTTTACGTGCCGTAAATCTACGACACGAGACCACGGACTTTGCTTCCCTTCCAAAAGAAGCCATGCTAAGGATTTTTACACCTCCATCCATCGCCCTCCGCCGGGTTTGAATCCGTGACCTCGGGAACTAGAGGCTAGCTAACCTCCCGTGAATCAGAAACCTAAGCTTATATATATATATATATATATATATATATATATATATATATATAAACTAGACCTAACCTTCCGTAAATCAGAAACCTAAGCTTATATAAAAAACTAAACCTAACCTCCCGTGAATCAGAAACCTAAGCTTATATAAAAAATAAACCTAACCTAACCTCCCGTGAATCAGAAATGTAAAAGACTAATAAACCTAAAATAAAAAAGTAATCAGGAACGCACGTTGCGTAGGCGGTATCTCACTGGCTTTGGGGGTATTTGTTATTCATATGTTGCCAGCATTGTGTTGGAGCTAGAGGATGACATAAAGTAATATCCGTCCACCGTGGACTAGTGGTACCGTGCTAGCCTCTGGTTCCCAAGGTCGCGGGTTCAAACCCGGCGGAGTGCGATGGATTTTTTCGGGCGTAAAAATCCTTATCATCCTTTGGATGGGAAGTATAGCCGGTGACCCCGCGTCGTACATTTACGGCACGTAAAAGAACCTCAAGCCTGATAAAGAGGCCTCTGAGCAAAATTACCGGTGTTTCACGCCCAATATAGAATGGTACGCTAAGAACCATAGTAGTTAAAGAGCGTCCACAAATAAAACTCAATTTCAATTTTGTAGGAGAAGTAGGACATCAGTTTCATCGTTTTTTTTAAAGACCAACGTAATGCAGTTTACCGACTAACCCTAACCTAACCTACCGTGAATCAGAAACCTAAGCTTAGGAACGCAAGCGAGGCTTTAGTCTAACCACTGGTAGCTAATTAAAGTAAGCTTCAATAAAAAAAAAACTAACCCTAACCTAACCTCCCGTAAAGAAACAAAAAACTAATAAACCACCCAAAAAGCAATTAGGAGCGCAAGCTGTATGCGTTTGGCGGTATTTGTTAATCATATGATGCCAGCATTATGTTGGAGCTAGAGGATGACAGAGTAACATCTTTAGAAGTACGACATCAGTTTCATCGCGTTTTAAGACCAACGTAACGTAATTTACCCCAATCACTCTGACAATTCCCCTATTCACAGCTTTTCCAACTTCAGATGTGATCGGGCGGTCCTAGCGGCAGTAAATGCAAATAGTCCAGGCATCCGATCAGAAACGAGAATACGTCAGCCTGTAATATTTAGTAAGCAATGGTTTGTAATGAACAACTTTAAAACATTGTGATT
Organism: Deroplatys truncata; assembly: GCA_030765065.1. Lineage (NCBI taxonomy): Eukaryota > Metazoa > Arthropoda > Insecta > Mantodea > Mantidae > Deroplatys > Deroplatys truncata. Next base: position 62,074,850 of record CM060989.1, on the reverse strand, counting down.
TGTTCATTAAATCGTTGTTCCTGTTATATGCATTCATAATTTGTATTGGAAAACGTGTTAGAATATATATGTGTTTTGGAATAAAATAGTAAGAGATAGGGTAATTCCGGGAGAGATGGACCAGTTAATTATTTTTCGAACCGGCCATTAGAGCGAGTTAGCGGTAGTGTCTCCTGCTAATGGCAGATGTGAATGTGTGACTGTTATTTTCGTCTTGATTTGTTGAAGCATTTCACTTTATATACCGCATAACTAAAATCAGGTATGTACATTTTTTTTCACTATTTATATAGTTAGGTATTATACACAGTATTTGATATCACACTTTTACCAAAGCTTCTTAGGAAGCGTAAAACAAGTAAATGTACCCCTATGGCCAGTTCTGGTGACGCTGGCCCCAAGCGATGCAAAAAGGCAGGCTGGTCCATCTCTCCCTGACATTCGGGAGAGTTGGACCACGTCCTCACTCGAGAGATGGACCATATTTTTTATAACTTTAATTTTTATACAATCCTTTTTTGGTAAAACGTTAGTGGTTATAGTGTAATATATAAACCAACATTTGTCTACTTATTGACTAATGGCATAGATATACATACATATGCATGTATATATAGTGTGAGTATGGATAAATAGTTTATAAAAGGAGAAATAGAGATAGATGCCTTATTATTATTATTATTATTATTATTATTATTATTATTATTATTATTATTATTATCATTATTTTCAGAGGAATGCCAACCACCTACAAAAGGAAACAGGGCTCTACAAGAGGATTTTGGAGCGTAGACCACTTACAGAAGGCTGTGGATGCAGTAAAAAAGCAACTTATGGGAATCAACGAAGGTGCTAGATATTTCAAATTATTTACCTTTGACTGATGCTTAAAGTTCCACATGATCATTCCTCAAACTCATGATTTCTCGTCAGTTCCTGGGACCTACTACGTGGAAAATAATTCCCCTAATGAAACTCAGGTAGACAAGGAGACCCAAATACCAACACCAAGTAAACTCCTTAATGACATTTCCCCAATAGCAACTTTGAAGAAGAAAGCTACTCTAAGTGGTAAAGCAGCAAGTGTTTCCAAGATACCGAATTCAAAGGGGAATGTTAACCTTTGGAAAGCTAAGAAGAGTAGACCTAATGGAAAATCTAATGTATCTAAAACTAAGAGGCCAAGAACCAGAAGAAGAGGGAGCGACAATTCTGATTCCGAAGAGTCCCTAAACGATGATGTTGTATGCAATGACAGTGACGATGATCTTGAAGAGTGGAATGAAAATGAATGTGCTGGGTGCGGAGATGACTACAACGCAACCAAAAGCAATGAAGACTGGATCCAATGCCCAATGTGTTCCCATTGACTTCATGAGAACTGCACCAAATACGGCATCAAGTGCGACTTATGTGGGAGGAGAGAGTAATTCTAAAAAACATACTCCAAAATGAACTCAGCAAAATAACAAATGTTTGTTCTACATGATAAATGATTTACAATATACCAATAAGTACTAATTACGAATGTATCATTTAATTCTCCTCCTATTTTATGCAGGTCCATCTCTCCCATATACCATGGTCCATCTAACCCGGGTACTACGGGTTAGATGGACCATTTGTGTAATTTTTTTGTTCATATTTCACAAGTCTGTTAATACGTATTTTGCATGTATACAGCTATATATTGTTTATTGATGGCACCAAAATCATAACGTACTACCATTTTAACCACTTTTACTAAAAATAAAATAAATATGGGCAATTCAGAAAAGGGGGTCCATCTCTCCCGGAATTACCCTATCTGTGTTTTTTGAGTATTCCGAGCCTTTGGGAATATTGTACGATATTTCCAAATGAGTTCTTTAAAACTAAATGTAATGAAACTAGAAACAACGCTAGGAATTCTGACCCAATTCACTCTTCACGTAAAATTACTATTGTGATTACTCTTACCCGCTTCTTGCCATCAGTCTGTTGTATTTACATTTCTCTACAGAGCTCATGCTATTCCACTTCCGTGCTGCAGCTCTTGCGACTACCGTCATAGAACGGCCGGGCATACATTTTCGGTAATGTTTAAGGAAATAGAAAAACGGTGAACTGCGTCCATGTAATCTTTTTCTTCGTCTGGAACAGGACCTTCTCCGTCTTCTACACGATGAACGCCTAGCCATATGTTAAATACAAAAAATAAATTTATAAAAATCGAGTTATTTCAAGAGAATTATGCCACAGAAAATTTTGTTTGTTCTACGATATAAACGTTGCTATGGCTAGGCAGTTGTTGAAGTTTGTTTATTATCAGAGCACTACCAAATGTATATATCTGACTGTTCCGCATTGCAAGTCGTCCTCCGTGGTGTTGTGGTTACCATGCTAGCCTCTAGTTCCCGAAGTCGCGGGTTCGAGGGCGATGGTCGATTTTCGGCACGTAAAAGAACCTCAAGCCCGATAAAGAGGCCTCTGAGCAAAGTTACCGCTCTTTCACGCCCAATATAGAATGGGGCGCTAAGGGCCACAGCAGTTAAAAAGCATCCATAAATAAAACTCAATTTAGTCCCTCATTGCGAGCCTCTAGGCCCTTTAGGATCTTTAAATAAATAAATAAGTGTATTATTTTATGTAGGGAACTAACTCGTTATTCACCATTTAGTCTGTCTCCCTCAGCTTATGCTAAGTTCTTAGGCGTGCATAGCTTATATTTTCCCTAGACATCTATACTAATATTAAGGAAAGAATTTGTTGAAAAATTCTGCTTCTTTTTCTTCCCCTCCCCCTCCTCCTTATTTAACGGCGCCCTGAGATAGTCTTGATCTCTTTAACTCTTATACCAACAATATTAAATGATTATTACATTAAATTCCTCTTATTATATTTTATTTATTTTTCAGTATCAATCCATTTGATATTCACATTAATTACTTCAATTATCTTTTATTTCAATAAGACTATATAGTTTTTTTCTTCTTTTTTCTCATTTAAGACTTTTTCATTTGCTAGTAAATCTTATTTATGGATGCATACTTTTATTTACTTTATTAAAGACGTCTTTTGTTTCGCTGCAAATTAATTCGTATTTCCTGTATCACATTTCCACTTTAAAAACCCCACTTTCACCTTCAATAATAATAAAGATGGTAATAATGATATTATAACTTTTATTAATTAACACATGATTTTCACTTTTATTTTTAGCTCTTACTGATAACTTCAATCGTATTCGGGAGGTCCCGGGTTCAAATCCCGTGGGTCGACGAATCTGTCTGAGGCTTTTTCGTGGTTGTCCTCAGTCGCCAAGGTAAATACCGGATTGGATATTTAATACCACGACCCAAAGTTCCATCTTAAGTCTAAAACAATAGTAAAATGAAAAATAAGTTGTAATAGCGAATGTTATGCCATCTATGCACAGACAATGTAAGCAGTTAGACTGGACGGCACCCTAACGCCATCTGCACGGCATGAAGCAGAAGATACGGCTGCCATGCGCTGGGGGTCACTGTGGGCACGTGACGAAGCAATATGGCATTTCCAAGGATGAGACCTAGAAGGCTAACTGTCCCCTTTCTGTGTGAGGACGGCGGTTAGACGGGACGGCACCCTAATGCCATCTGCACGGCATGAAGCAGGTGGTTACAGTGATGAGACCTAGAAGGCTAACTGCCCGCCTTTCTGTGTGAGGGCGGCGGGTTAGACGGGACGGCACCCTAATGCCATCTGTACGGCATGAAGCAGGTGGTTACAGGGATGAGACCTAGAAGGCTAACTATCCGCCTTTCTGTGTGAGGACGGCGGTTAGACGGAACGGCACCCTAATGCCATCTGCACGGCATGAAGCAGGTGGTTACAGGGATGAGACCTAGAAGGCTAACTGTCCGCCTTTCTGTGCGAGGGCGGCGGTTAGACTGGACGGCACCCTAATGCCATCTGCACGGCATGAAGCAGGTGGTCACAGGGATGAGACCTAGAAGGCTAACTTTCCGCCTTTATATGGGGGCGGCGGTTGGACTGGACGGGACCCTAATGACATCTGCAGGGCATGAAGCAGGTGGTTACAGGGATGAGACCTAGAAAGCTAACTGTCCGCCTTTATATGGGGGCGGTGGTTGGACTGGACGGCACCCTAATGCTGTCTGCACGGCACGAAAGCAGAAGATTCGGTAGCTATGCGCTAGGGTCTCTGTGACACGTGACGGAGCGGGTGGTTACAGGGATAAGACCTAGAAGGCTAACTGTTACATATCGTTCTAAGAGTTATGCACCAACAGATCCATAGCGATATAACCAAATGAGTTAAAGCGACGTAAAATAAAATAGAACAAAAAAAGAACTTCAATGTTTATTTTTGAATTCTATTAGCTTTAACACTTTCCTTGAATTAAACCCTCTTGCATTTTTTAATCTAAGAAAAGTTCTTTTTCCTAGTTTTATCATTCCATGTTTAATATTGATTTAACGATCTCTGAATCATTCTTCTTTCTTAAGTTATATTTAATTTTGCAAATTTCGTAAACCAACAAATTTAATCCAAACTGTTTTCCTCTTCCAAATTGTTATAACCTCTGCTTCTTTCAACTGAAGGCTGCTGTATACAAAGTTTACCAGGATGCAAAACATTAAAATATCAAATGTATACATAAGTAAGTAGTTGTTACAGATTCAAATATATATATATATATATATATATATATATATATATATATATATATATAAATAGCGAATATGTGATATGAGATATTGGATAATGTCTGACACAATTTAATTCATAAATAACAAAACTAAAATTATAAAATTAATTCCTAGAAATATACAACATTTTTAAAATGTTGAGATATTAAAATCGTACAAATGATTTTTTAATATGAGAAGTTGCTCTTTAATCAGCGTAAGAATAGCATTTATTTATAAATGCATTTTTTTTTCAGAATTGTATAAACAAATTTGGAATGGTTTCTCTAGCTCCTATCAGAGGCCGACACTTGAAGTAGTGTCACACAACTTGAGTCAATTGGGGAATTCAATGTCCCACCGGCATGCTGTCACAGTAGCTCAATGGTTAGAGCAACCGCACGGAGAGCGGGAGAACCGTGTTCAAATTCCGGCTGTGGCGTTGAATTTTTCAGTTGACTCTATATTAAAAAACCAAGTTTGGTGTTTATCCGACGTTTCGTTTCTTAGTTATGCTGTTCTTAGACACCTACGGACCTTTTTCTAAAAATGCTTTTTTTCTGCATTTAGTGGGCGTTAAAACATGTATTTCCGGTGAAATCTCAATATCGAAGTTTTTGGATGTCATGCAATACCTTCTCTACCTACTATGTACAGGTTGGAGGAAGTAAAAATCTGAGTTGTTGCATTCACATGATATTCTTTTCCTGTTCTTCAACGAGCTATTCTTTAAGAACGCTTTTTTTTCTAAATAGGGTGTACCATTTAAGTAGAGATACAATATCTCCAAAACTAAGCGTTGTAGAAAGAAATGTCTTTAATAAAGATTGCTTGAAATTATGGGGAAAGTAAATGCTATTAGTCGTGTTTTATTTGAGGGACGTTATGATGGTCATTTTAGGGTCAGTTTAAATTGTCCCTAAAATTACCACGTCCTCCAAAAAACAGGACTAATAGCATTTACTTTCCCCCATAATATCAAGTAACTTTTATTGAAGACATTTCTTTCTACAACGCTTAGTTTTGGAGATATTGTACAGTCTCAACTTAAATGGTCTCCACCCTGTATAATTCATAATATTCGAGATAAACCATTCGTAGAACTTGTTTTATTACATTTTTCCTCATAGGTACAAAGGGAATAGGCTGACGCGATAATCAAATTTTCTAAGATGGAGATATTTCTTTTATATGATGGCTTCAAAATTACATTCTCTTTGCATGGCCAGGAAAAAAAAACCAGTAACGATCACACATCTGAGATAAGTATTAAATATATAGAAAATCCAATCGACAACAAAGAAATCTCTGAAATGGTTCACTCCACCAAACAAATCATTTGGCATAAATTTCGTACTGAAACAAGATCTGCATTTTTTTGTGCAGTAAGATTTTTCTATATCTTACGGTTTACCAGTTATACAAAAGTCATTCATAATGACAAATAAAAAAATCTGATGTGTTACACTCACATGACTTTCTCTACTCTTGTGCAAACTATTTTTACAAAAGCTTATTCTCCATATGCTTTATGTTAATCGAGATATCGAGATGTCAATCTTATTGGTAATTTTCTTGTAGATGCAAGGGGAATATGGTAGGTTTTAAGCGATAGTCAAATATTTTAAGAGCTGGTTGCTATTTGGAGCATTCCATTCTCTTTGCATTACCAGGACAAAAAACCATGAATAACGAATTTGGGAAAAAGTATAAGTATTGGAAAATATATCTCGAAAATGGTTCACTCAACAACAAAAAATGTATATGACATAAATTGTGTATTTTAACGCGATCTACATTTTTTGTGCAGTAACATTTTGTCTATCGCTTATGGTTTACGAGTTATGCAAAAGTCGTTCAGAATGAAGAACACTTTTGGAGACATTCCCAGAAAATTCGAGATATGCATTTCATTTGTCATAAAACTACCTTAAACATATGCTATTTTAATCAAAATCGTTAGAGCCATTTTCGAGAAAATTTTCGAAAAATGTTCCATGTAAAGGGTACTCTGGGGTGGGGGGATTTTCTTGAAAACCTTCGTGTCGCCGCATCTCTGGAAGATACTGTACCTAAACACCAAGTTTGGTGTTTATCCGACTGTTCGTTTCTGAGTTATGCTGTTCACAGACACACACGGACATGTTTCCAAAAATGCTTTTTTTGGATTCAGGGAGTCTCAAAACATGTATTTCCGGTGAAATCTCGGATCGAATTTTTGGGTGGAATACAATACTTCCCCTACTTACTATACGTAGTAGAGAAAGTAAAAATCTGACGTGTTACACTCACATGACTTTCTCTACTCTTGTACAAACTATTTTTACAAACTCTTAAACTCCATATGCTTCATGTTAATCGAGATATCGAGATGTTAACCTTATTGCTAATTTTCTTGTAGGTGCAACGGGAATATGGTAGGCTTTAAGCGATAGTCAAATATTTTAAGAGCTGGTTGCTATGTGGAGCATTCCATTCTCTTTGCATTACCAGGACAAAAAACCATGAATAACGAATTTGGGAAAAAGTATAAGTATTGGCAAATTTAAGGGAATAACAAACAATATCTCGAAAATGGTTCACTCAACAATTCATTCATTCAGTCATTATCTGTTTACCCTCCTCTTATGTAGGACTTACACCCCCAGGACTTACAAGCGGGTGCCTGGGGTCAGAGGCCCGTCGAGGAGCAGACACTCATGGATCAGACAGAACATGCAGGATGGGTGATCAGCCGATGCCTGGTATGTGATGAAGGAAGTAGATGAAACGAAATGTTGGTGAAATGGATGAAAGGAAAGGTGATGATGGAGCAGTTGGTGGAATGAATGGCGGGGGAAACCGGAGAACCCGGAGAAACCCCGCCCAGACGCCGCTTCGTCCACCACAAATCCCACATGCAGGTCCCTGGGATTGAACCCTGGCCGCCTCGGTGGGAGGCGAGTGGTCTAACCACTCGGCCACGGCGCCGCCACGGTTCACTAAAAAAAAATGTATATGACATAATTTGTGTATTTTAACACGATCTAGATTTTTTGTGTAGTAAAATTTTGTCTATCTTTTATGGTTTACCAGTTATGAAAACGTCGTTCACAATGAACACTTTTAGAGACATTCCCAGAAAATTCAAGATATACGCTTTTTTTTGTCATGAAAGTATCTTAAATCTATGATATTTTAATCAAAATCGTTAGAGCCATTTTTGAGAAAATTAAAATTTTCGAAAAATGTTCCATGTAAAGGGTATTCTGGGGTGGGGGCATTTTCTTGAAAACCTTCGTGTCGCATCTTTGGAAGATACTGAACCTAAATACCAAGTTTGGTGATTATCCGACTGTTCGTTTCTGAGTTATGCTGTTCACAGACACACACAGACACTCACACGGACATGTTTCCAAAAATGCTTTTTTCGGATTCAGGGGGTCTCAAAACATGTATTTCCGGTGAAATCTCGGTATCGAATTTTTGGGTGGAATACAATACTTCCCCTACTTACGAGGGCAATCCCAGAAGTACCCGCCCTGACGTATATACGAGTATAGCGGTTGTTTCAAACAAATAACTGGTAGAAACTACCACCCTTATAAAGCTTAGGTTTGAAGCTTGACGATGCTACGTTCTTTAGTAATTGTTTGGCGGTCATTAATAGTGAACTCTCAGCGAATTTGTAAACATGGATAAAACTGACCATCGTTTTGTCATACAATACTTTCATTGGAAAGGTCTTAGTCCAACTAATGTTAATGCTGAGCTAGATTCTACTCTGGGAGAGCCTGCTCCTTCGTTTACAACAGTAAAATATTGGGTGGCAGAGTTTAAGCGAGGCCGTACGAGCTACCAAGACGAACATAACAGTGATCGACCAAATGAGGTGACCACGCCAGAAATTGTGAGGAAAATCCACAAAATGTTATTGGATGACCGTCGATAGAAAGTGCGCGAGTTAGCAGACATCGTAGGCATTTCAAAAAGTGCTGTACATTGCATACTAACTAAAAATTTAGATATGAGAAAGTTATGCCCAAGATGAGTGCCGCGTTTACTCACAATGGAACAAAAGCAGCGTCTTGAGGATGTTTCAATCGAGTGTTTGGCGATGTTTCGCTGCAATAAAGCCGAGGTTTTGCATCGATTCATAACCATGGATGAAACATGGGTCCATCACTTCACACCTGTGACGAAGGAACAGTCAAAACAATGGTTTGAAAGGGGAGAATCGGCTCCAAAGAAGGCGAAGACAGTTCCATCTGCAGGTAAGGTCATGGCGTCAGTTGTTTGGGATGCGCGTGGGATAATTTTCATCGATTATCTTCAAAAAGGAAAAGCATTAATGGCGAGTATTATGCAAACTTATTGCAGCGTTTTAATGATGAAATCAAGCAAAGACGGCCGCATTTAGCGAAAAAGGAAGTCCTGTTTCATCAAGACAATGCACCAGTTCACACATCCATTATCGCCATGGCCAAAATCAATGAGTTAAGTTCGAATTGCTTCCTCATGTACCCTATTTGCCAGACTTGGCCCTCTGTGATTATTTTCTGTTTCCAAAGTTGAAGAAATGGCTTGTCAACAATGAAGAGGTGGAGTTTGCAGTTGATGCTATTTTGCAGAACTCGACGGTTCTCACTATAAACAGGATATCGAAGCTATTGAACATCGCTGGGAAAAGTGTATCGACCTGAAAGGAGACTATGTAGAGAAATAAAGATGTTTTTTCACCAAATTTTTGTGTTTCTTTGTTAGGTCGGGTACTTCTGGGACAGCCCTCGTAGATAGACAAATTTAATAAATATTTTGAAAGAATAGTTTGTATACCCATTAACAAACAACAAAGGATAGAGAAAGTCATATGAATGTAACACATCAGAACTTTTTTACTGTAAAGTGACCTTTTATGACCCCGAAATTTGAAACATTGTTGCAAATTATACGAATTGAATAAAAGAGGTTATCTTCTTGAAGAGGTAATTTGCAAGCATTGATTCTCTATGAAGCACTATTTATGGTAAGTCACGTGACGTAATTAGCGCCATTTTAGCCATTTTGTTGGTGTGCTGGTGTAATTTTCTCGTGAACATCTCATTTCCGGCAGTTGCACGTTGCCATGGTTACGTTACTATGACGTCATCGAGACCCATCGCCATTTGCGTGAAGCTGATGTTCCTCCCTCTCTGTCTTGTTGACGTCACATTGACGTCACTGATACTCCTTGGTGATCGCTAAATGTCATAAACAGAGTGAAACGTGGGAGTCAGAGGATACTGTGGTATTTGATGGTTCCTGACCACGTGGAAATAATATCGCTCATATTTTTATTCTCCGATGTTAAATATTAAAACTTAGGCCCAGATTTTATGTAATAAAATAATTATATGTGAAATGAAACATTTTATTTCTTTGCTAGAATATAAAAGTTTACAGGTAGTCGAACTGAGATTACTGTATTGGGGAGGTTGTAAGCCCCATGCCTGCACTGCTCTAGAGGTATGAAATTTGAAACACATATAAATCAATGTTATCTTATTGCACTGACTTCTTTGTATTACATAGAACATGATGCCCATTTTTTTTAATTTTCTAACGAATATACTATTTATTCACCCATTTTAATACAAAAAATTCTAGCATCCCTGATTTTAATGCTAGGGTTATAGGGTTATAGTCAATACCACAATAAGTAACCCAGAAATAAGTGGTAAACATTTCATCATCGTAAAACAGGTGGTTTTTGAGAAAATGCAAAAATGCTTACAGAAAATTACGTTTCAAGAAAACCTAAATTAAAGTTGGCAGTTACCTTAGAACAAGTCACTTCCATACAGTAGCTCATCACAGTCAAATTCTTCATCTGTATCTTATTACCCCTGTGCTTTTATCTAGCATCTTTGACATCTTTTCTGAATCAAAATCAGCGTTTTTCACTCTCAAAATCTCGAATTCCTTGCAAATGTTCAATGTGTTCTTCCAAGTTGAATGTTGCACTAGCAACTTCACACGACATTCCTTCATTGAAAGTGTCGTCCTCCTTGGACTAGTGGTACCGTGCTACCCTCTAGTTCCCAGGTTGCGGTTCAAACCCGGCGGAGGGCGATGGATTCTTTTTCTGCGTAAAAATCCTTGGCATGACTTCCTTCGGAAGGGAAGTAAATCCGGTGGTCCCGTGTCGTAGATTTACGGCACGTAAAAGAACTTAAAGCACAATAAATAGGCCTCTGAGCAAAATTACTGGTCTTTCACGCCCAATATAGAATGGGACGCTAAGGACCATAGTAGTTAAAGAGCGTCCATAAGTAAAACTCAATTTAATTTTAATTTTCACTGAAAGCTAAAACCCTGTCCAAAGTGATTAACATTTAACAAAACTTGTCAAGTGCAACATATTAACAGTTTGCATGTTGGCTAAATTTCGATCACAGAATTGACTTAACATGTTAACCAAAAGAGTTGTGTTTGACACTTTTTAACACGTTGGGTGTTTTCCGCTTATAATTGAAAACTTGTAAAGTCAATTCGCTCTTTGTGTATGCGATTGGGTGAACTTCAGAAGTTTCCAGACTGTAACCATGGCAACGGTGCACTTCTGATTCCTTCACGTCATTGTGTTCGGTAGTTCCGTGTTGACTCGTTATGTGGTCGTATCCTTGATTTGGTTTGCTTCATGTGAAGTTATGGAATGGACGAAAGAAAAGACACTTTATTAATAAAATCTTTGTTGAGGCTATACCAAACTGTGCAACTTATTGTTGTTCCAGAGGCAATATAAAAGCCTCACTTTGCTAGAGAATTGCAAAAAAGGCTCAAGTCTGGCAGCTAGAATGGCTGCTCTCAAATGTGTGTTCTTTTTGTGAATTATAGATTAGAAACACTGCTCAAAATGAAGTTGAAGTCACTTTGATTTGTTCTCAAGAAATTGTTGAAGTCAAACCTGCCCCGAATTTTAAACTCATTCAAAATATTTTCATCCTGTGCCGATTAACAAGATAGGGCCTCATCACCTTCTACTTCTGACTATCGCTTAGGCCTACTGTGTTCCCCTCATTCTGTTGTACTACAAGAGAATAAGCGTTTGTAAAAATAGTTTGTACAAGAATAAAGAAAGTAATCTAAGTGTAACACGTCAAATGTTTAGAAAAAAAATCTGATGTGTTACACTCACATGACTTTCCCTACTCTTGTAAACCTATTTTTACAAACGCTTATTCTCCATATGCTTCATATTAATCGAGATATCGAGATGTTAATCTTATTGGTAATTTTCTTATAGATGCAAGGGGAATATGGTAGGCTTTGAGCGATAGTCAAATATTTTAACTCTGGTTGCTATGTGGCGCATTCCATTCTCTTTGCATGTCCAGGAAAAAAAAAAAATCTGATGTGTTACACTCACATGACTTTCTCTACTCTTGTACAATCTATTTTTACAAACGCCCATTCTCCATATGCTTTATGTTAATCGAGATATCGAGATGTCAATCTTATTGCTAATTTTCTTGTAGATGCAAGGGAAACATGGTAGCTTTTAAGCGATGGTCAAATATTTTAACGCTGGTTGCTATGCGGCGCATTCCATTCTCTTTGCAAGTCCAGGACATAAAAAAATGAATAACGAATTTGAGAAAAAGTATAAGTATTGGAAAATTTAAGGGAATAACAAGCAATATCTAGAAAACGGTTCACTCAACAAAAGAAATGTGTATGACATAAATTGTGTATTTTAACGCGATCTACATTTTTTGTGTAGTAAAATTTTGTCTATCTCTTATGGTTTACAAGTTATGCAAAGGTCGTTCACAATGAAGAATACTTTTGTAGACATTCCCAGAAAATTCAAGATATACATTTTATTTGTCATAAAAGTATCTTAAACATATAATATTTTAATCAAAATCGTTAGAGCCATTTTTAAGAAAATTAAAATTTTCGAAAAATGTTCCATGTAAAGGGTAGTCTGGGGTGGGGGGATTTTCTTGAAAACCTTCGTGTCGCATCTCTGGAAGATACTGAACCTAAATACCAAGTTTGGTGTTTATACGACTGTTCGTTTCTGAGTTATGCTGTTCACAGACACACAGACAGACAGACAGACACACAGACACACAGACACACAGACAGACACACACACGGACATGTTTCCAAAAATGCTTTTTTTGGATTCAATGAATCTCAAAACATGTATTTCCGGTGAAATCTCGGTATCGAATTTTTGGGTGGAATGCAATACTTCCCCTACTTACTATACGTAGTAGAGAAAGTAAAAATGAATAACGAATTTGAGAAAAAGTATAAGTATTGGAAAATTTAAGGAAATAACAAGCAATATCTCGAAAACGGTTCACTCAACAAAAGAAATGTATATGATTTAAGTTGTGTATTTTAACGCGATCTACATTTTTTGTGTAGTAAAATTCTGTCTATCTCTTATGGTTTACCAGTTATGCAAAAGTCGTTCACAATGAAGAATACTTTTGGAGACATTTCCAGAAAATTCAAGATATACATTTCATTTCTCATGACATTATCTTAAACATATGATATTTTCATCAAAATCGTTAGAGCCATTTTTGAGAAAATTAAAATTTTCGAAAAATCTTCCATGTAAAGGGTAGTCTGGGGTGGGGGGATTTTCTCGAAAACCTTCGTGTCGCATCTCTGGAAGATACTGAACCTAAATACCAAGTTTGGTGTTTATCCGACTGTTCGTTTTTGAGTTATTCTGTTCACAGACATACAGACACACACACGGACATGTTTCCAAAAATGCTTTTTTTGGATTCAGGAGGTCTCAAAACATGTATTTCAGGTAAAATCTCGGTATTGAATTTTTGGGTGGAATGCAATACTTCCCCTACTTACTATACGTAGTAGGGAAAGTAAAAAATGACCGTGTTTGTGTCTCTAAACAGCATAACTCAAAAGCGAAAAGTCGGATAAATACCAAACTTGCTATTTAGGTTTAATACCTCCCAAAGATGCGACACGAAGATTTTCAAGAAAATCCTCCAACCCCAGAGTATCCTTTACATGGAAGATTTTTCGTAATTTTTCGTTTTCGAAAAAAGCAGCTCTAACGATTTTGAATAAATACCATATATTAAAAATATTTGTTACACATAAAGTGTATATCTTTAGTTTTCTGAGAATAGCCTTTATTGGGAAGATATTTTGTATAATCTTATATAACTGGTAAATGTTAAGCGAAAGACGAAAACGTACTACATTAAAAACGTAGATCTCTTTAAAACACACAATGTATTTAATATACTTTTCTGTGACATGAGCCATTTCTGAGATATTCGTTATTAAAGGTTCGAATTGTTCCTTTCGTAGCCATTCTCTTTAAGTCCTTTTCAAGATTCAGTTGTTTCTCGCGAGCATGGAAAGAGTATGGAATTTTAAGGCCAGCACATAGCGTCCAGTTTTTAAACATTTGACTATCGCTGTTCTCTTTGTATCTATAACGAAATGTGTAATGTAGCTATTTCTGCTAAAGTTTATTTAGATTAAAATGGAGTAGACATAAAAATAAACTTTAGTGAGATAGAGGGTAGAGAATGTCATTTTGAATGTATCACATCGGATTTTTACTTTCTCTACTACGTATAGTAAGTAGGGGAAGTATTGTATTCCACCCAAAAATTCGATACCGAGATTTCATCGGAAATATATGTTTTGAGACCCCCTAAATCCAAAAATTGCATTTTTGGAAACATGTCCGTGTGTGTCTGTGAATAGCATAACTCAGAAACGAACAGTCGGAACACCAAACTTGGTATTTAGGTTCAGTATCTTCCAGAGATGTGACACGAAGATTTTCAAGAAAATCCCCCACCCCAGATTACCCTTTACATGGTACATTTTTCGAAAATTTTAATTTTCTCAAAAATGCCTATAACAATTTTGATTAAAATATCATATGTTTAAGATATTTTCATAACAAATGAAATGTATATCTCGAATTTTCTGGGAATGTCTCCAAAAGTATTCTTCATTGTGAACGACTTTTGCATAACTGGTAAACCATAAGAGATAGACAAAATTTTACTACACAAAAAATTTAGATCGCGTTAAAATACACAATTTATGTAATATACATTTTTTGTTGTTGAGTGAACCATTTTCGAGATATTGCTTGTTATTCCCTTAAATTTTCCAATACTTTTTCTCAAATGGGAATTCGTTATTCATTTTTTATGTCCTGGACTGCAAAGAGAATGGAATGCGCCACATAGCAACCAGCTCTTAAAATATTTGACTATCGCTTAAAGCCTGCCATATTCCCCTTGCATCTACAAGAAAATTAGCAGTAAGATTAACATCTCGATTTACATGAAGCATATGGAGAATAAGCGTTTGTAAATATAGTTTGTACAAGAGTAGAGAAAGTCATGTGAGTTTAACACATCAGATGTTTCCTTTCATTTTTACGTTTTAGTCATCTTGATGCTTTCTGTTTTAACTTCTTATCTACGCTATTAGGTTTTTCCTTTTTACCTTTTCCTTAATGCTTTGACCTCTAATTCTTTGCACTTTTATTCCAAAGCTTCTTAACTGCTTTTTAAGGTGGTCTGCATTAGCCATCTTGCCATGTTTCCTTCTTTCCTTTTTGTGATATTAACTTTATTTTATTTATGGTCACTAGCTCCAGTTCATTAACTAAAAAGCGCTGACCTATGATTTCATATAACCTTTGAAGTTCACCCCGTGCTGCAGTATGTGCCTCGGGTGCGGCTGTTTGATATGCTTACCACCCACGCGCGTCCTTTCTGAGGGCAAAATAGAACTTTTCCTAAATTGTAACACACGGTCGTCCCCAGCGTGGAGTAGGTCTACGCAGAACTGGACCACTAGCAACTCAAATACTATAGAATTCAAATACAGGATGTGAAAAGGGAGTCATGTGCTAGAAAATTGTCATACGAGAGGTATGGTGTTTATCGATAGATTCGCGAGTAGTAATACTTTCCTACGATTATATCTATATCTTCTTTTTCCTAATGACCCGTTACGATCTCACAGGCCAGTTTTATGTCCTGCACTTCCTTGGACGGCACAGTGAACTGTTGGGCGATAACGAAGCATGACTTTGGAAATTATCCGAACTCATTCATACAAATGATTCCTACAGGAATTCTTTTTACTTTCTCTGCTACGTATAGTAAGTAGGGGAAGTATTGTATTCCACCCAAAAATTCCAATATAGAAATTTCACCGGAAATACATGTTTTAAGACCCCCTGAATCCAAAAAAAGGGTTTTTGGAAATATGTCCGTGTGTGTGTCTGTCTGTGAACAGCATAACTCAGAAAAGAACAGTCGCATAAACACCAAACTTATTATTTAGGTTCAGTATCTTTCAGAGATGCGACACAAAGGTTTTCAAGAAAATCCCCCCACCGCAGATTACCCTTTACATGGAACATTTTTCGAAAATTTTAATTTTCTCAAAAATGTCTAACGATTTTGAATAAAATACCATAAGTTTAAGACCTTTTTATGGCAAATGAATTGTATATCTCGAATTTTCTGGCATCGTTGTGAACGACTTTTGCATAACTGGTAAACCATAAGAGTAAGACAAAATTTTACTACACAAAAAATGTAGATCACGTTAAAATACACAATTTATGTCATAAACATTTTTTTGGTTGAGTAAAGCATTTTCGAGATATTGCTTGTTATTCCCTTAAATTTTTCAATACTTATTTTCTCAAATGGGAATTTGTTATTCATTTTTTTTTTGTCTTGGATATGCAAAGAGTATTAATCTGTGGCAAAGAGAATGGTGCTGCACCTAGCAACCAGCTATTAAGAGATATGTCTATGCTTAAAGGCTACTGTAGTTCTATATTGACCTTGCAAATACAAAACAAGGGGAACATGTACGCCTTAAGCGATAGTCAAATATTTTTAGAACTGGTCGCTATGTGTAAAATGTAAAAGATCGTTTCTGCAAATGTTTATCTCGATTAATAGGAAATAGATGGAGAATAAGAGTTTGTAAAAATAATTTGTACAAGAGTAGAGAAAGTCATGTGAGTGTAACACATCTGATTTTTTATTACTCTATTTTACGTCGTTTTAACTACAGGGTCATATCACGACGGGTCTGTTAGTGGATAACTCTTAGATCGAGGTGTGGCGGACAGTTAGCCTTCTAGGTCTCATTCCTGTAACCACTCGCTTCGTCACGTGTCTACAGAGACCTTACTGCATTGCAACTTCTGCTTCGTGCCGTCCAGATGGCATTAGGGTGCCGTCCAGTCTAACTGCTGCTTTCATATAGAAAGGCAGTTAGGCTTCTAAGTCTCATCCCTGTTACGTCGTCTTCCGTGGTGTAGTGATTACCATGATAACCTCTAGTACCCGAGGTTACGGGTTCAAAACCGGCGGAGGGCGATGGATTTTTTTCGGGCGTAAAAATCCTTAGCATGGGGAAGGGAAGGGAAGGGAAGTAAACCGGTGGTCCTGTGCCGTACATTTACGGCACGTAAAAGAACCTCAAGCCTGATAGGGAGTCCTCTGAGTAAAATTTCTGGTCTTTAACGCCTAATATAAAATGGGACATTAAGGACCACAGCAGTTAAAGAGCGTCCAAAAATAAAACTCAATTCTTTTTCATCTTGTAACCATGCCATCTTGCTTCAGATGGCATTAGGGTGCCGTCCAGTCTACCTGCTTTCATTGTCTGTGAATAGATGGCACATCATTCGCTATTACCACGTATTTTTAATTTTTACTATTGATTTTTACTTTCTCTACTACGTATAGTAAGTAGGGGAAGAATTGCATTCCACCCAAAAATTCGATACCGGGATTTCACCGGAAATACATGTTTTGAGACCCCCTGAATCCAAAAAAAGCATTTTTAGAAACATGTCCGTGTGTCTGTGTGTGTGTGTGTGTGTGTGTGTGTGTGTGTGTGTGTCTGTCTACAGCATAACTCAGAAATGAACAGTCGGATAAACACCAAACTTGGTATTTAGGTTCAGTATCTTCCAGAGATGCGACACGAAGGTTTGCAAGAAAATCCCCCCAACCTAGATTACCCTTTACATGGAAGATTTTTCGAAAATTTTAGTTTTCTCAAAAATGGCTAACGATTTTGATTTAAATATCATATGTTTAAGATATTTTCATGACAAATAAAATGTATATCTTGAATTTCCTGGGAATGTCTCCAAAAGTATTCTTCATTGTGAACGACTTTTGCATAACTGGTAAACCATAACAGATAGACAAAATTTTACTACACAAAAAATGTAAATCGCGTTAAAATACACAATTTATGTCATATACATTTTTTTTGTTGAGTGAACCATTTTCGAGATATTGCTCGTTATTCCCTTAAATATTTCAATACTTTTTCTCAAATGGGAATTCGTTATTCATTTTTGTCTTGTATATGCAAAGAGTATTAATCTGTGGCAAAGAGAATGGTGCTGCACCTAGCAACCAGCTATTAAGAGATATGTATATGCTTAAAGGCTACTGTATTTCTATATTGCCCTTGTAAATATATATTCCCCTTACATCTACAAGAAAATTTGCAATAAGATAGAGTCTGCAAATGTTATCTCGATTAACATGAAGTAGATGGAGAATAGGCGTTTGTAAAAATAGTTTATACAAGAGTAGAGAAAGTCATCAGATTTTTTAGACTTGAGATGGAACTTTGGGGTCGTAGTATTGAATATCCAATCCGTTATTTACCTTAGCGGCTGAGGGACCACGAAAAACCTAATTCAGATTGGTCGGTCCAGAGATTTGAGCCCGGGACGTCCCAAATGCGGTCCTCAGACGTTACCGCCTGAGCCAACCCGCTAGGTTCTGGGATTCTTGTATGTACGTGATGACTTGGTTCTAAGTGTGGTTCCTTTATCCTTCATCCTTTGTAATCCTACCTGATCTTATTATATCTTATATCTACATTAATATTATAAAGAGATGCAATTTGTACGTATGTATGAATGTAGGAGTAGGATTAGGTGCGGAGGGGGACCTAGCACCCCTACCTACAAGATCTCTTGTGCCTAAGCTCGACGGAGTGCCCCGGGTGAGAGGAGACAGCGGGTGGCCGGAGGCACGATAGGGCAGAGGGCAGAGTCCCTACCTTTTACAGATTGAAACTCCCGGATGACAGCTGGTGCAACCGACTCCCCTCCCCTGGAGGGCCCGGGACTCGGAGACCGCTCCCATTCCGGGAACGAAGGGTTACATAGAGCATCCTTTTCCCCGCTATGCAACACCGAGTCTCCCGCCGACACTTTCAACCCTGAAACAGACCAAGCATGAGAATGTAGGTTTGATTGAGGTTTATTTATGGGCGCTGTTTAACTACTATGGTCCTTAGCGTCCCATTCTATATTGGGCATGAAACACTGATAATTTTGCTCAGAGGCCTCTTTATCAGGCTTGAGGTTCTTTTACGTGCTGTAAATCTACGACACGGGACCACCGAAGGAAGCCATGCTAAGGATTTTTACGCCCGAAAAAATCCATCGCCCTCCGTCGGGTTTGAACCCGCGACCATGAGGGAATGAGACAATGAGGGAATGTAGGTGAAATGGATAGACAGGAAATTGGGGGGATGGAATGAATCTTTCCAGTATTTGCCTAGTGACCCGGGCAAATCCCCGAAAAAACCCATGCGTCAGGATGATCGGCTGCGGGAATCGAATCCACGACTCTTGGTCCATAAAATGCATTCTAATTTAATAAATTATTGAAAGATTAAAAATGATTTACAAAGGCATTGTATGTTTGAGACAAGACGAGCGTTTGGTTTACGTCAGACACACCTAGAGACAGTGATTATTACTGTACAAAGGTGCCTTTTGTTTACATTTGACACACCACAAAAAGTTTCACAATCGGAGGCGTCGTCCTCCGTGGTGTAGTGGTTACCATCCTAGCCTCTAGTTCCCGAGGTCGCGGGATCAAACCCGGCGGAGGGCGATGGATTTTTTTCGGGTGTAAAAATTCTTAGCATGGCTTCCTTCGGAAGGGAAGTAAAGCCGGTGGTCCCGTGTCGTAGGTTTATGGCACCTAAAAGAATCTCAAGCCCCTGATAAAAGAGGCCTGTGAGCAAAATTACCGGTTTTTCACGCCCAATATAGAATTGGACGCTAAGGACCACAGTAGTTAAAGAGCGTCCATAAATAAAACTAAAAAAAATTGGAGACTAACATGCCTGATTTTATGTTAACTCATGTAACGCAATACAAAAGCTTCTGCTACCGTTTCTTTTTTACTCAAAATGCTTATTTTGATATTGCCTTTCTACTGTGCAATTTCCTGTATATTGGTTTTCCGCATCCAATATATCATTATTATTCGTTTTAATCTTTGAGGACTTGTTTCGAAAGTAAAACATTAAGTTTTGCAAGCTTATTGGTAGCACTGTAGGATGTATTTATCCGAGGTGGACACCTCGCCACTGCGACCAGCTTGATCTGTTGTGGCTACACCCCCAGGGGGGGCAGGGATGAGGTGAAGGAACGTAGGAGGTCGCATACCCGCAGGCAGACAGGCCCAAAGAGACGCGCAGAAGTCCCTAATATTTCCCGTTTGAACACTCGCGCATCAGTAGAGGAGAAGAATCCCGAGAGAGCGCGAAGAAGCGATCCTAACGGGCAGGACAACGCACCCTGGCGTTCACGGGAAGAGATGTTTTCAATGCGCAAACAACTGCGCCATCTACCCAACACCGCCAGCGCCTCAGGACCGAAGACACTCCTGAAAAGTGAAAGGGAGAGTTGAAATTAGAGGAAATGGGGAAAAGGAGAAATCATGTTAGAATACACCACCCCGGCATTTGCCTAGGCGACCAGGGGAAAACCACGAGTGGGCGGTTACCGGCAATCGAACCAGCGACCTCCCGAATGCGGGCCATGGACCTTGGCGCCTAAGTCATCCCACTCGGTTGGTGCCACTGTAATTCATTACTGCTTACCTATAGTACGAGGGCTGTCCCAGAAGTACCCGAGCTAACAAAGAAAACAAACATTTTGGGAAAAAACATTTTTATTTCTCTACATAGTCTCCTTTCAGCTCGATACACTTTTCCTAGCGATGATCAATAGCTTCGATACCCTGTTTATAGTGAGAACCGTGAGTTGTGCAAAATAGCCATCAACTGCAAACTCCACCTTTTCATTGTTGGCAAATCTTTTACCACCAGCCATTTCTTCAACAGAAAATAATCAGAGGGGGCTAAGTCTGGCAAATAGCGCGCATGGGGAAGCAATTCGAACTTTAACTCATTGATTTTGGCGATAATGGATGTGTGAACTGGTGCATTGTCTTGATGAAACAGAACTTTCTTTTTCGCTAAATGTGGCCGTTTTCGTTTGATTTCATCATTCAAACGCTGCAATGAGTTTGCATAATACTCGCCATTGATTGCTTTTCCTTTTTGAAGATAATCAATGAAAATTGTCCCACGCGCATCCTAAAAACTGACGCCATGGTCTTACCTGCAGATGGAACTCTCTTCGCCTTCTTTGGAGCCGATTCTCCCCTTTCGTTCCAATGTTTTGATTGTTCCTTCGTCTCAGGTGTGAAGTGATGGACCCATGTTTCACTATGGCTATGAATCGGCGCAAAACCTCGGTTTTAATGCAGGAAACATTGCCAAACACGCGACTGAAACATCCTCACGAAGCTGCCTTTGTTCCATTGTGAGTAAAGGCGTCACCCATCTTGCGCACAGCTTTCTCATGTCTACATTTTCAGTTAGTGTGTGATGTACAGCGCTGTTTGAAATGTCTACGATGTCTGTTAGCTCCGCACTTTCAGTCGACAGTCATCCAATACTATTTTGTAGATTTTCTTCACAATTTCTGGCGTGGTCACCTCATTTGGTCGACCACTGCAATGTTCGTCTTGGCAGCTCGTACGGCCTCACTTAAACTCTGCCACCCAATATTTTACTGTTGTAAACAAAGGAGCAGACTCGCCCAGAGTAGAATCTAGCTCAGGTTTAATATTAGTTGGACTAAGACCTTTCAAATGAAAGTATTGTATCACATAACGATGGCCAGTTTTATCCATGTTTACAAATTCGCTGAGAGAGTTCACTATTAATGACTGCAAACAATTACTAAACAACGTAGCATCGTCAAACTTCAAACTTGAGCTTTATAAGGGTGGTACTTTCTCTTACGGTCGTTCACAATGAAAAATAAATATTTATCTTCCTCATCAATAAATGGAAATATACAAAAATAATCATACTAATTCTTTTGGAAACATTTCCAGAAAATTCAAGATATACATTTTATTTGTCATGAAAATATCTTTAACATATGATATATTAATCAAAATTGTTAGAGCCATTTTTGAGAAAATTAAAATTTTCGAAAAATGTTCCATGTAAAGGGTAATCTGGGGTGGGGGGATTTTCTTGAAAACCTTCGTGTCGCATCTCTGGAAGATACTGAACCTAAATACCAAGTTTGGTGTTTATCCGACTGTTCGTTTCTGAGTTATGCTGTTCACAGACAGACACACACACACAGACAGACAAACACACAGACACACTAACGGACATGTTTCCAAAAATGCTTTTTTTGGATTCAGGGGGTCTCAAAACTTGTATTTCCGGTGAAATCTCGGTATCGAAGTTTTGGGTGGAATACAATGCTTCCCCTACTTACTATACGTAGTAGAGAAGGTAATAAAATGTAAGTATATCGTGAATTTCCTGGGAAGAGCCTATAAAATCCTCTTCATTTGGAAGGAATTTTGTATAATCTAGTGTAACTGGTAAACAATGAGTGATAGACGAAAACGTTATACAAGAAATGTAATAGTGATCTCTTTAAAATACACAATTCATTTCAAATGAGCTTTATGCTTCATAAGCCATTTCTGAGATATCTATTATTAATGGTTCGAATTATTCTCTATTTTGTCATTCTTTTAAAATCCTATCGATTTTGAGTTGTTTCTCGCGATGTCATTGAAACAGTATGGAATTTTAAGGCCAGCGTATAGTGCCCGTTTCCTAAACATTTGACTATCGCTGTTCCCTTCGTATCTATAACGAAATGCTTAATGAAGCTATTTCTGCAAAGGTTTATCTCTATTATAATGAAGCAGATAGAAAAATAGCTTTTCGTAAGGATGGTTTGAATATGCATTAATAAACGATAGAGAGTAGAGAAAGTCATGTGAGTAATACATCAGATGCTTTACTATCTCCTCCACATACATAATAGGTAGAGAAGGTAATGCATTCTACCCAAAAATTCGTATCGATATTTCACGGAAATACATGTTTTGAGGCCCCCAAATAAAAAAAGGGATTTTTAGAAAAAAATGTCCGCTTTTGTCTGTGTGTGTGCGAGTCTGAAAAAGCATAACTTAGAAACGAAAAGTATTTAAATACCAAATTGGTATTTAAGTTCACTATTTTCCATAGATGCGACACGAAGGTTTTCAAGAAAATCCTTCGATCCCCAAATACATGTAGCATTTTTCGAAAGTTTTGTTGCCACGAAGATTTTGGTTAAAATACGAAAGAAATGCACATCTCTTTTAAAGACACAATTCATTTCAAATAAGCTTGTTGTGCCCTAAGCTATTTCTACAATATCCATTATTAATGTTTCGAATTATTCACTATTTTGCCATTCTTTTAAAATCCTATTGATTTTCTCGCGATAAATAAGATAAACAAATATTATATAAAGTTTATAAATTTATTGTCTAGGTTATTAAATTAAAATAATTTGATGTAGTGCATTTGTGTTTAAATATATATTTCAGCAGTAAATAGTAAGTGTGAACATAGGTATGAAATGTTTTAACTAACTTTAAAGGGGAATAAATAATAGGGTTTTAGGATTATTTATGTACAGGTATGTAGTTATAGATAGTAGGAAAGAAATATATATATATGAATATAAATAAGAAAATATTATTAATTGGCATATAATTATTTTGGTGTGAAAGTAAAATTTAAAAATAGAAGTAAATTTGTGAATTATTATTATTATAATAGTGTATTAAGTAAGTTTTATTATATATTAATTTAGCTGTATAACGGAAAACGAAGAACTTATTTAAACTAGAAGGTTTTGGCAAATAGTACTGAATACCAGTGGAGTAGTTTTTAGCTTTGTAGCAAGTTTTGTTAGTTAAATAGCTGGATACCAGTTGCTTTTATGCTGGTTACCAGTATTAGTATAGATTTATAGGTTTTGTAATTATTATTTATTTACACCTTTACTATCTATTGTTTCGTTTCCTTACTTATGTTTTCTATTTTATGTTTTCTTTGTAGTTAGATAGTAGTTATGGACTTAATCTGTAAAATGAATGTATGTAAGAACTAAAAAATTTGATTCAATAAATAGACAATTTGGATATATGCCCGGGTATAGTAACCTAGATGTCGGGGTTGAGTATTAAAACATTATGTTATTCCATTTTTTTTAATTTTATTTTTATTTATTCATTTTTTGTTTTGTTTCTCGCGATATCATGGAAACTATGAATTTTAAGGGCAGTATATAGCGTCCAGTTCTTAAACATTTGACTGTCGCTGTTCTCTTTGTATCTATAACGAAATGTGTAATGTAGCTGCTCTGCAAAGGTTTATGTGGATTAAAATGAATTGGACAGAAAAATACGTTTCAGTCAGGGTAGTTTGTATACACTCTAATGAACGATAGAGGTTAGAGATAGTCATGTGAATGTATTTGTTTTTCTATTCGTTATACAATTTCAAAGCTATCACATAGCGACTCCCTTTTTACATTCTCTACTACGTATAGTAAGTAGGGGAAGTATTGTATTCCACCCAAAAATTCGATACCGAGATTTCACCGGAAATACATGTTTTGAGACCCCCTGAATCCAAAAGAAGCATGTTTGGAAACATCTCCATATGTGTGTGTCTGGGAACAGCATAACTCAGAAACGAACAGTCGGATAAACACCAAACTTGGTATTTAGGTTCAGTATCTTCCAGAGATGCGACACGAAGGTTTTCAAGAAAATCCCCCCACCCCAGACTACCCTTTACATGGAACATTTTTCTAAAATTTTAATTTTCTCAAAAATGGCTCTAACGATTTTGATTAAAATATCATATGTTTAAGATATTTTCATGACAAATAAAATGTATATCTTGAATTTTCTGGGAATGTCTCCAAAAGTATTGTTCATTGTGAACGACTTTTGCATAACTGGTAAAACATAAGACCTAGAAAAGATTTTACCACACAAAAAATGAAGATCGCGTTTAAATACACAATTTATGTCATATGCATTTTTTGTTGTTGGGTGAACCATTTTTGAGATATTGCTTGTTATTCCCGTAAATTTTCCAATACTTATACTTTTTCTCAAATTCGTTATTCATTTTTTTTGTCGTGGTAATGCAAAGAGAATGAAATACTCGACATAGCAACCAGCTCTTAAAATACTTGACTATCGTTTAAAGCCTACCAATTCCCCTTGCATCTACAAGAAAATTAGCAATAAGATTAACATTTCGATTAACATGAAGCATATGGAGAATAAGCGTTTGTAAAAATAGTTTGTACAAGAGTAGAGAAAGTCATGTGAGTGTAACACATCAGATTTTTAAAAATCTGACTATCGCTTTAGCCTACTGTGTCTTTCTTACATCTACAGTTAGATGTATGAATGTGTAAAGAAAGTTTGACTCAATTAACAAGAAGTAGATAGGTAAGAATATTTAGTAGAAGATTTAGTAGAGAAAGTTATATGAATGCAGCACATCATATTTTATGCTGATGTTAATTGATTAGAAATACCAGCACTTAATTAAAGTAGCTGGGTATTACTAGCTTGTTGCAGTTGAGAACAGACGTAGGAAAAACACCAATTTATCGGAGAACAGAAGCCGAATGTAGGCGTCCCTACATAACTAGTGACACCTACACGTTTTCCATGGTAACCTCCTGTTTACAGCGTGGGCGTTCACTCAATGTGACGTGTTAGTTAAATGCAAATACTGCTACCTTATCTAACAAGCATGGGCCCACGCTGGTAAAAAAAAATCTGATGTGAAACACTCACATGACTTTCTCTACTCTTGTACAAAGTATTTTTACAAACGCTTATTCTCCATCTAGTTCATGTTAATCGAGATAAACATTTGCAAACTCTATCTTATTGCTAATTTTCTTGTAGATGTAGGGGAAAATATATTTACAAGGGCAATATAGAAAAACAGTAGCCTTTAAGCACATACATATCTCTTAATAGCTGGTTGCTAGGTGCAGCACCATTCCCTTTGCCACAGATTATAACTCTTTGCATATCCAAGACAAAAAATCTGATGTGTTACACTCACATGACTTTCTCTACTCTTGTACAATCTAATTTTACAAACCCCTATTCTCCATATGCTTCATGTTAATCGAGATATCGAGATGTCAATCTTATTGGTAATTTTCTTGTAGATGCAAGGGAAATATGGTAGCTTTTAAGCGATAGTCAAACATTTTAACGCTGGTTGCTATGTGGCGCATTCCATTCTCTTTGCATGTCCAGGACATAAAAAAACTGAATAACGCATTTGAGAAAAAGTATAAGTATTGGAAAATTTAAGGAAATAACAAGCAATATCTCGAAAACGGTTCACTCAACAAAAGAAATGTATATAACATAAGTTGTGTATTTTAACGCGATCTACATTTTTTGTGTAGTAAAATTTTGTCTATCTCTTATGGTTTACCAGTTATGCAAAAGTCGTTCACAATGAAGAATACTTTTGGAGACATTCCCAGAAAATTCGAGATATACATTTCATTTCTCATGACATTATCTTAAACATATGATATTTTCATCAAAATCGTTAGAGCCATTTTTGAGAAAATTAAAATTTTCGAAAAATCTTCCATGTAAAGGGTAGTCTGGGGTGGGGGGATTTTCTTGAAAACCTTCGTGTCGCATCTCTGGAAGATACTGAACCTAAATACCAAGTTTGGTGCTTATCCGACTGTTCGTTTTTGAGTTATGCTGTTCACAGACACACAGACACACACACACAGACACACACACACACAGACACACACACACACACACACACACAGACACACACACGGACATGTTTCCAAAAATGCTTTTTTTGGATTCAGGAGGTCTCAGAACATGTATTTCCGGCGAAATCTCGGTATCGAATTTTTGGGTGGAATGCAATACTTCCCCTACTTACTATACGTAGTAGAGAAAGTAAAAAATGAATAACGAATTCCCATTTGAGAAAATAAGTATTGAAAAATTTAAGGGAATAACAAGCAATATCTCGAAAATGGTTCACTCAACAAAAAAAATGTATATGACATAAATTGTGTATTTTAACGCGATCTACATTTTTTGTGTAGTAAACCTTTGTCTATCTCTTATGGTTTACCAGTTATGCAAAAGTCGTTCACAATGGAGAATACTTTTGGAGACATTCCCAGAAAATTCAAGATATACATTTTATTTCTCATAAAAATATCTTAAACATATGATATTTTAATCAAAATCGTTAGAGCCATTTTTGAGAAAATTAAAATTTTCGAAAAATCTTCCATGTAAAGGGTACTCTGGGGTGGGGGGATTTTCTTGAAAACCTTCGTGTCGCATCCTTGGAAGATACTGAATCCAAATACCAATTTTGGTGTTTATCCGACTGTTCGTTTCTGAGTTATGCTGTTCACAGACAGACACACACACACACACACACACACACAGACACACAGACACACACACGGACATGTTTCCAAAAATGCTTTTTTTGGATTCAGGGGTTCTCAAAACATGTATTTCCGGTGAAATCTCGGTATCGAAATTTTGGGTGGAGTACAATACTTCCCCTACTTACTATACGTAGTAGAGAAAGTAATAATTGAATAACTTGACACAAATACGCAAGGTTTGTATACGCCTAAACAAATCCAACTTTTACTTTTAAAACATTATAAATACTTAAGGGTATCTATCAGAGCGAGATGGATCCGCTGTAATGTAGTTTGTTTATTACCATTACAGTGTAGTATGAAAACGTCGATACAAGTAAATTAGAAGCTCATATTCCGAAGGTCGTCCAATAAGTAAGTTTCCCTATTTTATAAAAAAAAAACATTACACATAATTGATCATGTTAAATTAATTTTATTTATATTGTACAATCTTCTGTTACTTTTCTACATAGTCAATATGTTTTTCAAAACATTTTTGTGGACGTGACACAAGTTTTTCCAAGCCAATGTTGCATCAGGCCGGTTCCTGTGCTCGCAACCAGCTCATCATCATCGGTGTTAAAAGTGCTTACCTTTGAGTTGGAGGAACATATGAAAATCACTTGGGGCAAGCTCCGGTGAATACGGAGGATACGAGAAAACTTTCAAGTTGAATCTTGACCCAGGCGGAGCTCAGAAGATTCAACTGGGAAGTTTTCTCGCATCCTCCATATTCTCCAGATCTTTTCCCAAGTGATTTTCACGTTTTTCCCTGACTCAAAGGTCATCTTGGAGGTAAGCACTTTAATACCGTGACGAAGATGAATCTGAAGTGAACAGCTGGTTACGAGCACAGCGCCCGACTTCTGGTTCACTTCTGATTCATCTTTGTCACGGTGTTAAAGTGCTTACCTCCAAGATGACCTTTGAGTCAAGGGAACCTGGGTCAAGATTCAACTTGGAAGTTTTCTCGTATCCTCCGTATTCACCGGAGCTTGCCCCAAGTAATTTTCACATGTTCCTCCAACTCAAAGGTAAGCACTTTTAACACCGATGATGAAGTCAAATCAATGAACAGCTGGTTGCGAGCACAGGACCCGGCCTGGTGCAACACTGGCTTGGAAAAACTTATGTCACGTCCTCAAAAATGCTTGGAAAAACATGTTGACTATGTATAAAAGTAACAGAAGGATTGTACAATAGATATCAAATTAATTCAACATGATCAATTGTGTGCAATGTGTTTTATAAAATAGGGAAGCTGGTTGGACGACCCTCTTATAATCAATGTTATAAAATTCGTCTGTGTTATATATAAGATTTAACGTCAATTAAGTTTTTTTAGACACCATACCTAAAAGTAGAACTTCTAACATAGATCACACGAGCTAAAAGTTCTTCATTGTGAGCAACCTTGGTCATTATGTCCTTTTACATGATTCATTTCTCCTATGCTCGTATGATCTGTTCACAATACAAACCGTCATACTTCAATTTATCGCAATTCATTGTAGAGTTAATCTATACGTTATATTGGCAGCTTTCTGTGATCTAAAACGTTACTCATTTATCTAACCTACATAAAGATTAAATGGCGGAAATTATGAATTCAGACTGAAATTGAAGTGAAATTATAGAAGCAGCAGAAAGAAAAAGTCTAGAATTACTTACAAAAAAAATCCAGAAAGCAATATGTATTGCATTTAATCGCTTCATTGGTTGGTGTAAGGCAAAACATGGTGAAAATAATTTCACTGAAAATGACTGCTAGCGAATCAACAAAAGTTCAAAATATCTGATATCTCGCTTTTTAACGTCATTTTTCTCGTTTCAAGAGCGTTCTAAACGTGATCTCTGTTAGTATCAGGAATCAATACAGAGAATTATTCACAATCTATGGTAGCAAACTTAAGACCCCCTTACCTTATGAAAAACCACGCCTCCACCAGCAGTGATGTTCTATCTGGCAGCCTTTAGCTTGAGCTATCAAACTACAGCACAGCTTCCACTGGAGCAAATTACTACGAAATACTTGGATGTCCAATTTATCCATTCCTCCTGGCAGCTTTCCAGAGACCATCCAAATTTCGCGGTCGTCTGCTTCCAAGGGCTCTTTTCAGTAACCCAAATACACAAAATCCCATTTTTACCACCACCTATTTTTCATTTTTACTATTGTTTTAGACTTAAGGTGGAACTTTGGGTCGTGGTATTCAATATCAAAGCCGGTATTTACCTTAGCGGCTGAGGGAAACCCCGAAGAAACCTCAGTCAGATTGGTCAGCCCACGGGATTTGGACCCGGGACCTCCAGAATGCGGGCCACAGACGTTACCGCCTGAGCCTTCCCACTCGGTTGTGTTATATTTGTTTCTTTAAATGCCATTTATCAAATGCTGCAGTTGTGTATGTAATGATACAGTGTCAAAGCCTCTGGATAATTATTCTGATTCTATAAATGTATGCACTAAACTTTCTCGATGCCAAAACCTTCTAATAATCCTAAGGTTTAACTTTATTTCCTTTGTATTTATGCTGTAATCAAGTTCGTTAGCAGGGCATGCTAAATAATTGTATAAAGAAGGAAAACTGCTAACATAGAAATCAGTGAACCGTATTTTACATTGAGAAGATTTTTTCTCGATGGTCGTAGACTATGTGTATTTTCCAATGGCCTGGGATTGCGGAATCGTATTTCGTTATGTGTTAAGGCTTTCCGTATTATTGAACATTATGTATCTTTATGTTATTAAATAACTAAGGGACCAAAAAGAGAGTGCAAAGATTTAATGTTTAAAAATAAATGTTTAAAATTATTTAAATAAATAATTTAACCGACGGGTCTTCTACCGCTAAAGGTTACTTATAGGCTACGCAGAACTTGAAAGAGTGTCGGCAGGAGGTCAAGGAAGTCAGACGTTCCGCCAATGTTTTAATCCTTTGGCATGAATCGGGAGATTTTTCAACCAATATTTGGAAGAGTCGGGACTGTGTGAAATTGCAATTACAAGGGGCAAAGTGGAAAAGTAACTATAAGAACCCTCATTTAATAAATAAATTAATTAATTAATTTTCATTGCAGTTTAAAAAACTAACCGTGCAACTTGGGTAAGCCAGCTAGTACGTAATAAAATCATTTCTTTTAATGTTTATCTCGATTAACATGAAGCAGATAAAAGAATAGGCTTTTATAATAATAGTTTGTTGAACAATAGGTAAGAACGTCGTGTGGATGTAACACAATATTTTTTTCTAAATTTCGGGTATAAAGCATTTATGGATATAACTTGACACTTGTTTATTTTCATAGGCCCTCTATATCTACCAGGTGTGGCAATAAAGAAACCGGCTTCGTCGATGACAATGAGAAGAGTGGGGCGTTGGCCTTGGGACTCTCCCTGAAACGTGTACAAAATTTCACGCCGTTGTGGTGGTTAGTCTGGCTGTGAACCTTCTTAAAACGGGTCGTGTATCTCAGATCCGTCGGAATTATGCTACGCTCTAAAGTAGAACAACGTGTTAACATCAAATTTCTCACAAAACTTGTAAAACGCTCCACAGAAACTTACGATTTGTTGAAATAAGTTTATGATGATCAGTGTCTACCTCGTACGCAAGCTTTCGAGTGGGTTAAGAGGTTCAAGGACGGTTTGGAAGACGTCCAAGACGATCCGAAATCGGGCCGTCCTTCCAATTCGAAAACTGAAGAGAATATGGAAAAGGTCGGTAGAATTGTTCGAGAAAACCATCTGAAGGGTGCCTGAAGGTCAGACTGTCAATCAAGTTTATTATATAAGTTCTGAAGATCCTCCGTTAACGTGTACGATGAAGCAGACCAGATCTGTGGAAGAATCGCTCTTGGATTCTTCATCAGGAAAACGCGCCGACCCATAACGCGATGTCTGTGAAGAGGTTTTTAGCGAAAAACAACATTCCAGTGACGGAACATCCACCGTATTCGCCTGACCTAGCACCATGCGACTTTTTTCTCTTCCCAAAAGTGAAGTCTGTGCTCAAAGGAACCAGGTTCGAGTCAGTGGATGCAGTGAACGAAAAAGCGACGAGACTCCTCAACAGCATAACAGAAAAGGACTTGCAGCACTGCTACCAACAGTGGAAAATTCGCATGGAGTGTTGCAGGGATCGGGGAATGGACTACTTTGAAGGGGACACCATTTCAGTTGTACAAGTTTTTTACTTTCTCTACTACGTATAGTAAGTAGGGGAAGTATTGTATTCCACCCAAAAATTCGATACCGAGATTTCACCGGAAATACATGTTTTGAGACCCCCTGAGTCCAA
Source organism: Deroplatys truncata (assembly GCA_030765065.1). NCBI lineage: Eukaryota > Metazoa > Arthropoda > Insecta > Mantodea > Mantidae > Deroplatys > Deroplatys truncata. Next base: position 62,043,170 of record CM060989.1, on the reverse strand, counting down.
AAAAAAGCATTTTTGGAAACATGTCCGTGTGTGTGTGTGTGTGTGTGTGTGTGTGTGTCTGTCTGTGAACAGCATAACTCAGAAACGAACAGTCGGATAAACACCGAACTTGGTATTTAGGTTCAGTATCTTCCAGAGATGCGACACGAAGGTTTTCAAGAAAATCCCCTCACCCCAGACTACCCTTTACATGGAAGATTTTTCGAAAATTTTATTTTTCTCAAAAATGACTCCAACGATTTTGATTAAAATATCATATGTTTACGATATTTTTATGACACATAAAATGTACATCTTGAATTTCCTGGGAATGTCTCTAAAAGTTTTCTTCATTGTGAACGACTTTTGCATAACTGATAAACCATAAGAGATAGACAAAATTTTACTACACAAAAAATATAGATCGCGTTAAAATACACAATTTATGTCATATACATTTTTACTTTCTCTACTACGTATAGTAAGTAGGGGAAGTATTGCATTCCACCCAAAAATTCGATACCGAGATTTCACCGGAAATACATGTTTTGAGACCTCCTGAATCCAAAAAAAGCATTTTTGGAAACATGTCCGTGTGTGTGTCTGTGTGTGTGTGCGTGAACAGCATAACTCAAAAACTAACAGTCGGATAAACACCAAACTTGGTATTTGCGTTCAGTATCTTCCAGAGATGCGACACGAAGATTTTCAAGAAAATCCCCCCACCCCAGACTACCCTTTACATGGAACATTTTTCGAAAATTTTAATTTTCTCAAAAATGGCTCTAACGATTTTGATTAAAATATCATATGTTTAAGATAATGTCATGAGAAATGCAATGTATATCTCGAAATTTCTGGGAATGTCTCCAAAAGTATTCTTCATTATGAACGACTTTTGCATAACTGGTAAACCATAAGAGATAGACAAAATTTTACTACACAAAAAATGTAGATCGCGTTAAAATACACAACTTATATCATATACATTTTTTTTGTTGAGTGAACCGTTTTAGAGATATTGCTTGTTATTTCCTTAAATTTTCCAATACTTATACTTTTTCTCAAATTCGTTATTCATTTTTACTTTCTCTACTACGTATAGTAAGTAGGGGAAGTATTGCATTCCACCCAAAAATTCGATACCGAGATTTCACCGGAAATACATGTTTTGAGACCTCCTGAATCCAAAAAAAGCATTTTTGGAAACATGTCCGTGTGTGTGTCTGTGTGTGTGTGTGTGTGTGTGTGTGTGTGTGTCTGTGTGTGTGGGTCTGTGTGTGTGTGTGTGTCTGTGAACAGCATAACTCAAAAACGAACAGTCGGATAAGCACCAAACTTGGTATTTAGGTTCAGTATCTTCCAGAGATGCGACACGAAGGTTTTCAAGAAAATCCCCCCACCCCAGACATCCCTTTACATGGAAGATTTTTCGAAAATTTTAATTTTCTCAAAAATGGCTCTAACGATTTTGATTAAAATATCATATGTTTAAGATAATGTCATGAGAAATGAAATGTATATCTCGAATTTTCTGGGAATGTCTCCAAAAGTATTCTTCATTGTGAACGACTTTTGCATAACTGGTAAACAATAAGAGATAGACAAAATTTTACTACACAAAAAATGTAGATCGCGTTAAAATACACAACTTATGTCATATACATTTCTTTTGTTGAGTGAACCGTTTTGGAGATATTGCTTGTTATTTCCTTAAATTTTCCAATACTTATACTTTTTCTCAAATTCGTTATTACTTTCTCTACTACGTACAGTAAGTAGGGGAAGTATTGCATTCCACCCAAAAATTCGATACCGAGATTTCACCGGAAATACATGTTTTGAGACCTCCTGAATCCAAAAAAAGCATTTTTGGAAACATGTCCGTGTGTGTGTCTGTGTGTGTGTGTGCCTGTGTGTGTGTGTGTCTGTGTGTCTGTGTGTGTGTGAACAGCATAACTCAAAAACGAACAGTCGGATAAACACCAAACTTGGTATTTAGGTTCAGTATCTTCCAGAGATGCGACACGAAGGTTTTCAAGAAAATCCCCCCACCCCAGACTACCCTTTACATGGAAAATTTTTCGAAAATTTTAATTTTCTCAAAAATGGCTCTAACGATTTTGATGAAAATATCATATGTTTAAGATAATATCATGAGAAATGAAATGTATATCTCGAATTTTCTGGGAATGTCTCCAAAAGTATTCTTCATTCTGAACGACTTTTGCATAACTGGTAAACTATAAGAGATAGACAAAATTTTACTACACAAAAAATATAGATCGCGTTAAAATACACAACTTATGTCATATACATTTCTTTTGTTGAGTGAACCGTTTTCGAGATATTGCTTGTTATTTCCTTAAATTTTGCAATACTTATACTTTTTCTCAAATTCGTTATTCATTTTTTTATGTCCTGGACATGCAAAGAGAATGGAATGCGCCACATAGCAACCAGCGTTAAAATATTTGACTATCGCTTAAAAGCTACCATATTCCCCTTGCATCTACAAGAAAATTACCAATAAGATTGACATTTCGATATCTCGATTAACATGAAGCATATGGAGAATAGGCGTTTGTAAAATTAGATTGTACAAGAGTAGAGAAAGTCATGTGAGTGTAACACATCAGATTTTTCATTTTTACTTTCTCTGCTACGTATAGTAAGTAGGGGAAGTATTGCATTCCACCCAAAAATTCGATACCGAGATTTCACCGGAAATACATGTTTTGATACCTCCTGAATCCAAAAAAAGCATTTTTGGAAACATGTCCGTGTGTGTGTCTGTGTGTGTGTGTGTCTGTGTGTGTGTCTGTGTGTGTGTCTGTGAACAGCATAACTCAAAAACGAACAGTCGGATAAGCACCAAACTTGGTATTTAGGTTCAGTATCTTCCAGAGATGCGACACGAAGGTTTTCAAGAAAATCCCCCCACCCCAGACTACCCTTTACATGGAAGATTTTTCGAAAACTTTAATTTTCTCAAAAATGGCTCTAACGATTTTGATGAAAATATGATATGTTTAAGATAATGTAATGAGAAATGAAATGTATATCTCGAATTTTCTGGGAATGTCTTCAAAAGTATTGTTCATTGTGAACGACTTTTGAATAACTGGTAAACCATAAGAGATAGACAAAATGTTACTACACAAAAAATGTAGATCGCGTTAAAATACACAACTTATGTCATATACATTTCTTTTGTTGAGTGAACCGTTTTCGAGATATTGCTTGTTATTTCCTTAAATTTTCCAATACTTATACTTTTTCTCAAATTCGTTATTCATTTTTTTTATGTCCTGGACATGCAAAGAGAATGGAATGCACCACATAGCAACCAGCGTTAAAATATTTGACTATCTCTTAAAAACTACCATATTCCCCTTGCATCTACAAGAAAATTACCAATAATATCGACATCTCGATTAACATGAAGCATATGGAGAATAGGCGTTTGTAAAAATAGATTGTACAAGAGTAGAGAAAGTCATGTGAGTGTAACACATCAGATTTTTTTGTCCTGGACATGCAAAGAGAATGGAATGCGCCACATAGCAACCAGCGATAAAATATTTGACTATCGCTTAAAAGCTACGATATTTCCCTTGCATCTACAAGAAAATTACCAATAAGATTGACATCTCGATATCTCGATTAACTTGAAGCATATGGAGAATAGGCGTTTGTAAAATTAGATTGTACAAGAGTAGAGAAAGTCATGTGAGTGTAACACATCAGATTTTTTTATGTCCTGGACATGCAAAGAGAATGGAATGCGCCACATAGCAACCAGCGATAAAATATTTGACTATCGCTTAAAAGCTACCATATTCCCCTTGCATCTACAAGAAAATTACAAATAAGATTGACATCTCGATATCTCGATTAATATGAAGCATATGGAGAATAGGCGTTTGTAAATATAGATTGTACAAGAGTAGAGAAAGTCATGTGAGTGTAACACATCAGAGTTTTTTGTTGTTGAGTGAACCATTTTCGAGATATTGCTTGTTATTCCCTTAAATTTTTCAATACTTATTTTCTCAAATGGGAATTCGTTATTCATTCTTTTGTCTTGGATATGCAAAGAGTATTAATCTGTGCCAAAGGGAATGGTGCTGCACCTAGCAACCAGCTATTAAGAGATATGTATGTGCTTAAAGGCTACTGTATTTCTATATTGCCCTTGTAAATGTATATTCCCCTTACATCTACAAGATAACTAGCAATAAGATAAACATGAACTAGATGGAGAATAAGCGTTTGTAAAAATAGTTTGTATAAGAGTAGAGAAAGTCATGTGAGTGTAACACATTAGATTTTTTATAAAACAATGCACATTTGTATTTTAAACTCGTAATCCAGGGACGACTTAATTTATATCTACCAAACTTTGCAATATACTTCCTACCGAGCGGTATGGCTCAGGCGGTTTGTCTATGGCCTGTATTCGGCAGGTGTGGGTTCGATTCCCGTGGCCGACCTTTCTGACCCATGGTTTTTTTCGGGGTTTTCTCGGGTCGACAGGCGAATGCTGGGAAGGATTCTCACATCCCCCGAATTTCCTCTCCCTCCATTTCATCTCCATTCTCATTTCACTTCATGTTTTATCCGTTGGTCTCGTTCAGGGTTGGAAGCGTCGGCGATTGTGTTTCGGTGCAGTGTGGAAGGGGGAAAGGATGCTTTTTGTGGCTCCGTCCCTCGGCTTTCGGCTGGTTGCCAGGGGTATCCGAACCCTCTTGAGGGGCGTTGGATCCCCTATGTGCGGGGTGGGGTCCCCGGCCTGCTTATCCGCCTGCCGGGGAGTCTCTATCTGAAACTTAAGGACCCTACCATTCCTATGCCGTCACTCCTGCTTCCGGCCGCCCGGTGTCTCCTCACACCTCATCCTTCCTCCCGGGGACGCCCCCTTGTGGGGCGTAGATACAAAATCCCCCTATGTGGATCAGTGCCGAAACCCCTCCGTAGCCACTCAATTCAATCCAACACACTTCTTTATAAAGACATGAGCTGTGATAAAAAAAGTTAAAAAGTTCGGTAACGTTCTTTTGGTTTTGGAAAACTTGTCGATGATAAACATTTAAGGGTTTAAATTTCATTACCTTCTTTAATTTTTAAGTTACTACCCTTCAAAAGCGAAATTTATGGTCTTATGCTAAATATTCTACATGATAGAATTTTAAAAATAGTTTTCTTTTAAGTGACCACAGCATTAATCTGTAGCGCACAAAACTATTCTATAATACGTTTGTATTATTTGACATAATTGTTTAGAACATATTGTGTATTTCTACTTTTTAAAACGTTATTTATTGCTCTCGAAATTAATAACTCGAAAACACTTTGGTGTAGGCACAGTAAATGTAAATGACAGTTTTAATTTATGTTTTTTCGAAATGTTCACTAACATTTTTAAAACACTCGAAACGGAACACTTTGAATGAGCGAAAATGTTGAAAGAGGGGAAAAGCATTTTTATCTATTTTGATTGGAAAAGGAGGCAATCATTTGACACTTTCGTACTGAAAAATTTTATCTGTATTGTTAAATATAGCAGTGTGTTTGTAAGAATTGTATTTGTACACTAACATGACATTTTCTTGCTTCATTGCTTTTTAAATTTAAGGACTATGGTGCTTCTACTCTGTGCTGGCGTTCTGAGTGGTGACATGAACTTTTATCAGGCAATAACTGAAAGTAGATTAATTACTAAACGCATTAATAAGTGCTTAATCATCAACATTAGTATTTTACGTGGAATGTTGTTACTTTTGTAAGAAGTGGATGACTGCATAAGAGTTAGCACATCAAATAAAGTGCGCATGAATGAAACAAATATAGGACTTTACTTTTTAAACGTTAATAAAACGTTTCAGTTTCTATACGTAATCTATACGAATCTCTCACCCATAGAGGTTCACAGAGAACAATGGAAGTTTTCTTTTAAAATTATAAACTGATGCAAATTTGTATATACCGTCTTCTCATCCTGCGGATTGGTAACCAGGCAGCCCTGCATTTTACACACGATGCTGACACCGCATTCACCAGCCCGCTGATAGGGCTACGGTAGTGCCAATTAATATGCTCTATTAGCGCAATGGTTAACATGCTGAAAAGTCATGATTAAGCCCCGAATTTTTAGGTTCTAAAAAGTTAAAATTAGGTTCTATGTATCAGTGTATTAGGATTTTATAGGATCTTATATGTTGAATTTAGGAATTTATAGGATCTTTGGCATATATATATATATATATATATCACATACATATATTCATGCAAATCACTGGGCACTTTGTTTAAAACACTAACTTTAAATTGTAAAAAGTTAAATTAAATGTAACTTTAGTATGTATTTGAAAGTACCAAATTCAAAAATGTCGTGTTAGAAACGGAAGAAGCAATAATGCATACTACTCAACAGCGCTATTAAAATGTTTGCCTCTAGTTTTTACCTATTGTTGCGGCATGTAAACATCAAACGTTTCAGAAATGCCGTTTGCCACTGACCATCTCTTTCGACTATAGCTAGAAAATGATAACTGAAGGCGGCGAACGTTTTAATTACTTTATTATTGTGGGGACGGTTTAATTAAAGTTTATTGTTATAAGGTATTGCGCAAGATTTCATAATCTAATTATTTAATAGTCTCCGTTCGTTTTAAAAACACTTTTACATTCATAAATCTACTCTTATTTGCTTAAATAACCGAATTAGGCACTTTTAGGTTCTATCACGAACAATAGGTTTTCTTAGGTCCTAACGTAAAATTAGGTCAATTTAGGCTCTATAAAATTGAAGTATATTACTCGTTGGTAACTAAAACATTAAAATAAACCGAAGTTTGGAGTGTAGGTGGTCAGGAATAAAATAGATCAGAACCCAAGAATCCGGGGCTTAGTCATGATGAAGGTCGGAAGTTCAAATTACACCTGCGAGTAAATAAATTTTTTATTCATTTCTGTCGAGAGCATTTTAACAAATCATGATTTCCTTTCGAATGCACCAGAAGGTGGATTTGCATATTTTAACAAGTAACAATTTATAACAGCCTTTTTATTTATTTTATTCTTAAGCAATGTAACTATTTAATTAATTGATATTATTAAAATAGGTTTACATTATTTAATGTAGAATAGTGATGAGATACAAATCTTTACTAAGAAACCTTACAGGACCTATATTATAGGTATTGTCATTTATTTATTATAGGATAATAAAATTTCAGATGTGCAGTGGTAGGTGGTCACACATCAGAAAAACGAAAGGCACAGAAATCGTGTATCACAACTTTCTAAAAGACCTTAAACTGCAGAAAGCTTGGATACATGGATATCAACTTAAAGCTGCATTCAATGTTTTCATCTCTACTGTATGCTCAAAACACTTTAAGCCATATTATTCGACGGTTCTCACTATAAACAGGATATCGAAGCTATTGAACATCGCTGGGAAAAGTGTATCGAGCTGAAAGGAGACTATGTAGAGAAATACATATGTTTTTTCCCAAAAGTTTTGTGTTTTCTTTGTTAGGTCGGATACTTCTGGGACATCCCTCGTATTGTATAGGTATAATATTACTAGTATGACGATATTAATATCATTTTTCAAAACAAAAAGTGTTCATATTCCTTACAAACATTCATGTCACCAGTCTAACTAATATTGCCAATAATACCATATATTATACCGTATATTGTCGTCCTCCATGGTCTTGGGGTACCACATGGTTCCCATGGTGGCGGGTTCAAACCCGGCGGAGGGGATGGATGTTTTTCGGGCATAAAACTCTTTAGCATGGCTTCCTTCAGAAGGGAAGTAAAGCAAAACCCACGTCGTAGATTTACGGCATGTAAAAGAACCCCGAGCTTAATAAAGAGGCTATGAGCAACATTTCCGGTCTTTCACGTCCAATATAGAATGGAACGCTAAGAACCATAGGAGTTAAAGAGCGTTCATAAGTACAACTTAAGTTAATTTATACCATATAATACCCCAATAGTATTATGCGACTAATACAGCTATGGTTTTAAACGATGCGACAACTTAATATAGCTCTGTGACAAGGAACAGAAACCCAGTGCGCTTTTTACTTTCTCTACTACGTATAGTAAGTAGGGGAAGTATTGCATTCCACCCAAAAATTCGATACCGAGATTTCACCGGAAATATATGTCTTGAGATCTCCTGAATCCAAAAAAAAGGATTTTTTGAAACATGTCCGTGTGTGTGTCTGTGTGTGTGTGTGTGTGTGTGTGTCTGTGAACAGCATAACTCAAAAAACGAACAGTCGGATAAGCACCAAACTTGGTATTTAGGTTCAGTATCTTCCAGAGATGCGACACGAAGGTTTTCAGGAAAATCCCCCCACTCCAGACTACCCTTTACATGGAAAATTTTTCTAAAATTTTAATTTTCTCAAAAATGGCTCTAACGATTTTGATGAAAATATCATATGTTTAAGATAATGTCATGAGAAATGAAATGTATATCTCGAATTTTCTGGGAATGTCTCCAAAAGTATTCTTCACTGTGAACGCCTTTTGCATAACTGGTAAACCATAAGAGATAGACAAAATTTTACTACACAAAAAATGTAGATCGCGTTAAAATACACAACTTATGTCATATACATTTCTTTTGTTGAGTGAACCGTTTTCGAGATATTGCTTGTTATTTCCTTGAATTTTCCAATACTTATACTTTTTCTCAAATACGTTATTCATTTTTATATGTCCTGACATGCAAAGAGAATGGAATGCGCCACATAGCAACCAGCGTTAAAATATTTGACTATCGCTACCATATTCCCCTTGCATCTACAAGAAAATTATCAATAAGATTGACATCTCGATATCTCGATTAACATGAAGCATATGGAGAATAGGCGTTTGTAAAATTAGATTGTACAAGAGTAGAGAAAGTCATGTGAGTGTAACACATCAGATTTTTTCTCTTGCAGGAGGTTCTGACGCCAGCAGCTACATTTATGAATCAATCACAGTTCGTACGAAGTCTGCACTGTGTCCGAGTTTTCCGTGTTTTGGTTCTACGTCAGGCAATCTTACGCAATCGGAAGCAACACACGCTTTTTGATGGGATTTCCTGAGATTCAGCATCTAAATTTTGCTGTTAGATTCCTGGCTGGGGGTGGGAATTTTTCTCTAGCCTAGATTAATCCATATCCTCCCCAGAGTCTGGAAGTATGAATGTGTGTATGATATAATGATTAAAAATTTCTGTTGTGTTACACTCACATGACTTTCTCTACTTTTGTACAAAAATTGTTTACGAACGCTTATTCTCCATATGATTCATGTTAATCGAGATGTTAATCTTATTGCTAATTTTCTTGTAGGTGCAAGGGTAATAGGTAGGTTTTAAGCTATAGTCAAATATTTTAAGAGCTGGTTGCTATGTGGAGTATTCCATTCTCTTTGCATTACCATGACAAAAAAAAAAATGAATAAGGAATTCCCATTTGAGAAAAAGTATAAGTATTGGAAAATTTAAGGGAATAACAAGCAATATCTCGAAAACGGTTCACTCAACAAAATATATGTATATGGCATAAATTGTGTATTTTAACGCGATCTACATTTTTTGTCGTAAAATTTCGTGTATCTCTTATGGTTTACCAGTTATGAGAAAATTAAAATGTTCGAAAAATGTTCCATGTAAAGGGTAGTCTGGAGAGGGGGGATTTTCTTGAAAACCTTCGTGTCGCATCTCTGGAAGATACTGAACCTAAATATCAAGTTTGGTGTTTATCCGACTGTTTGTTTCTGAGTTACCTGTTCACACACACAGACGCACACACGGACATGTTTCCAAAAATGCTTTTTTTTGGATTCAGGCGTTATCAAAACATGTACTTCCGGTGAAATCTCGGTATCGAATTTTTGGATGGAATGCAATACGTCCCCTACTTACTATACGTAGTAGAGAAAATAAAAGCACAAAAACAAAAAGGGGTTTGATTTCTACGTTCTCTACTGCTTACCTATAGTAGGTAGAGTGAATATAGTATTCCACCGAAAAATTCGATATCGAGATTTTATCGAAAATATAAGTTTTGAGGCTACTGAATCCAAAACGAAACATTTTTAGAAAAAAAAACTCAAAATGAAAATTCGGTTAAATACCAAACTGGATATTTAAGTTCCAGGAATACGACACTAAGATTTTCAAGAAAATCACCACCCCAAACTACCCTTTTTATGGAACATTTTTCGAAATTTCTTATTTCCAAAAACTGACTCCTACGATTTTGATTAAAATACCATATATTAAAGATATTTACATGACAATGGTATGGTTTTAATTTTCTGGGAATAGGCTATGAAACCCTCTTCATTTGGAAGTAATATTATATAATTATTAAATGATTATTGTGATTCCCTCTTCACGGACAATACGTGTATACGTTACATCAATGGTGTACGTCGTTACGATCACAATAACACCATGTCTCCACCAGTTGTCATGGTTCCGTCTAGTTGACCGTAGAAACATTCATTGTCTTTTACTTCTCTTTAAACTTATTCACACTTCTTCCCCTACATACCTAGCTTCTCGCTTTAAAAGTTTGTCCTCGTCTCACAACCTTCATACATGCTCGGAAAATCGTCACATACTTTGAATCATCTTTTACTGTGAAGGTTGCTAGGCTCTGGGATTCACTTCCACAAGATGTCACGGGCTGTCATACTTTATATGCTTTTCGTCACGGGTTGCAGATTTTAGTTAAAAATAATCGTTAACTTAGAAGAAATATCATTTTCGATGTATATTTGTGTACGTATGCCATATTTGTAAGATATTCATTACTATTAACTTAGTTTCTTTATATTTTCAATTAACTTGCAGAGTTTATTATTGTTGCGGTTGCACCACGATAGGCACCATTTTGAAGCTGTTTTATACCATGGATGCCAATTTTCGGGAGCTTGTTTCTAGGAGTGTTCGCCCCACGTACGGTATAAACTTTCCGGTGGCCATCGCCCCACGTTTAACAACCAACTTTTTTATTGTTATGTTTATTTAAATATTATATATGTATGTATACTTCGGCTGCGTCATTAGTATTTTGCAGAGCACGTATCTCTTAACAGGACTGGTACGGCTAAGGAATGAAGGCTTACGCATATTATAATTGTATTTAACTTTTTTTTACTTTCTCTACTACGTATAGTAAGTAAGGGAAGTATTGTATTCCACCCAAAATTTCGATACCGAGATTTCACCGAGAATATGTTTTCATACCCCCTGAATCCAAAAAAAAAAAAAAAACATTTTTGGAAACATGTCCATGTTTGTGTCTGTCTGTCTGTGTGTTCGTTTTCAGAAACGAACAGTTGGTTAAACACCAAACTTGGTATTTAGGTTCAGTATCTTCCAGAGATGCGACACGAAGTTTTCAAGAAAATCCCCCCACCCCAGATTACCCTTTACATGGAACATTTTTCTAAAATTTTAATTTTCTCAAAAATGGCTCTAACGATTTTGATTAAAATATCATATGTTTAAGATATTTTCATGACAAATAAAATGTATATCTCGAATTTTCTGGGAATGTCTCCAAAAGTATTCTTTATTGTGAACAACTTTTGCATAACTGGTAAACCATAAGAGACAGACAAAATTTTACTACACAAAAAATGTAGATCGCGTTAAAATACACAATTTCTGTCATATACATTTTTGTTGTTGAGTGAACCATTTTCGAGATATTGCTTGTTATTCCCTTAAATTTTCCAATACTTATTTTCTCAAATGGGAATTCGTTATTCATTTTTTGTCCTGGATATGCAAAGAGTATTAATCTGTGGCAAAGGGAATGGTGCTGCACTTAGCAACCAGTTATTAAGAGATATGTATATGCTTAAAAGCTACTGTATTTCTATATTGCCTTTGTAAATATATTTTCCCCTTACATCCACAAGAAACTTAGCAATAAGATAAGAGTCTGCAAATGTTTATCTCGATTAACATGAAGTAGATGGAGAATAAGCGTTTGTAAAAATAGTTTGTACAAGAGTAGAGAATGTCATGTGAGTGTAACACCTCAGTTTTTTTTATTAATTTTTTCAAACGATTAAATACCACTTCACTGATATATCCTACTATAGAGCTGTGACATTATTGTTAACTGCACTTTTAACAGGTAAACTTTATATTATTCTCACCACAATGAATTTCCATGTCTCACACTGAACCCGTACCGAACCGAACTGCTTGGATACGCTTTCCTGTAGCGTCTACCGCTTGAATTTGTACATTTTCTCTGTTTCTAGTCTCTAATTGGCTAATCCTACTCCAATAGAATACCTTTATTTAACTTTTAGCTTTTCTAGTTTTCGTTGGCTATTTATAAACTGTTTTAATATTACCTTATTATTATTCCAAGAGCTTTTAGTAGCCTTTTTTAAACTTTATAATTAATTGTTGTCTCAAGGTTACCTCATTGTTAGCAACTTTCGGCTTCTACATTGTAATTCTGTTTGCTACGTAAATCAGCTACTTCTATTCTCACAGCTCTTACATTATTAAACTACGCAATACATTCACATAACATTTTATACATGTACACAATAAAATAAACATAATACAATGACTGTAATATACACTTTATATATTATACAGATATTTCTTTCAGGCGGGCTGTTATTATATTTTATATTATACAATTATAATTTAAGCTGTTATAATTTAAGCTATATGATACTGCCTCAAACTTAACTATACTGTTTCTCTAATATTTGTGTTATTTCTGTTTTGTGTTCCTTTAAATATTATCTGTGTACCATCAATGTGATCGTAATATTGTATTCAGGCTTGTTCTAGATCGTTGAGCAGAAGAGAAGACCTTATGGCCTTAGCTCTGCCACAGTAAATAAATAAATTAAATTTAATCTTTAAAACAGTTTATTTCAAATAACTTTTTTGTTATGTCAGCCATTTCCAAGATATCCATTATAAATGGTTAGAATTGTTCAATATTTTGTCATCCCTTTAAAGTCATGTCGATTTTGAGTTGCTTCTCGTGATGACGTGGTATTTTAAGGCCGGCGTATAGCATGCAGTTATCAAACATTTTACTAGTGTTATTCCCTTTGTATCCATTACGAAGTGTGTAATGCAGTTATTTCCGGAAAGGTTTATCTGATTTAAATAAAGTAGATAGGAAAATAACTTTCCTAAGAGAATTTGTATACCCAGTAATGTCAATACAACATTTTTGGGTCGGACATCGATCTTCCTCTAGCAAGCGATAGAGCAAATAAAAGGAGATAGTGGAGCACGTGTAATACCAGAGGCCTTGGCACAGAAAACACTCAAATAAGCGGATCTATACGGAGTTTTAAGAAAATTTAGAGAGAGCAAGATGGGGAATAGAATTGTGTTTGGAACAGACAGAGCTAGTTTAGCAATCACGTTTGAATGCCATGCGTGGGAGGTAATCCGCTGCAGTCAGGCAGCGCAGTTTAACGACATTGATGTGGGTTGCTAAACCCTTCGGCTTAGCGCTGAAGGAGGTACACCCTATTGTTAGTGAATGCCAGCGAAACCGCAATCCAAGCCAGTAATTATACTCCCAGAAATATGATCTAGTGAGATGTCTCCGCGGTATCATGTGAGCCTCCCATTCGAGAGGGGACCCGGCTTTGATTCCCAACAGACCATGTGTTTTTCGTGGTTTCTCCGGGTCGGTGGCGTATGGCGGAGCCGAACAGATGGTGCGGATGATTGCTCAAAGGAAAGAGCAAATGCCCTTGGACGCTAGAGGGCTGCTTGGTCGACGGGTCACTAAACCGATGTACTGTTATATCATCACACTTTCTGAGGTACAAGGGCAGTCCCAGAAGTACCCGACCTGATGTATATAGAGCGGTTGTTGTTTCAAACAAATGACTATGGTAGAAAGTACCAACCTTATAAAGTTTAAGTTTGAAGTTTGACGATGCTACGTTGTTTAATAATTGCTTGGCAGCCATTAATAATGAACTCTCTCAGCAAATTTGTAAGCATGGATAAAACTGGCCATCGTTATGTTACACAATACTTTCATTTGAAAGGTCTCAGTCCGACTAATATTAAAGCTGAGCTAGATTCTACTCTGGGGGAGTCTGCTCCTTTATTTACAACAGTAATGTATTGGGTGGCAGGGTTTAAGTGAGGCCGTACGAGTTGCCAAGACGAACATCGCAGCGGTCCACCAAATGAGGTGACCACGCCAGAAATTGTGAAGAAAATCCACAAAATGGTATTGGATGACCGTCAACTGAAAGTGCGCGAGCCAGCAGACATCCTAGGCACTTCAAAAAGTGCTGTACATCGCATACTAACTGAAAATTTAGACATGAGAAAGCTGTGGGCAAGATAGGTGTCGCGTTTACTCACAATGCAACAAAAGCAGCGTCGTGAGGATGTTTCAGTTGAGTGTTTGGCGATGTTTTGCTGCAATAAAACCGAGTTTTTGTGTCGATTCATAAACATGGATGAAATATGGATCCATCACTTCACACCTGAGATGCAGGAACAGTCAAAACAGTGGATTGAAAGGGGAGAATCGGCTCCAATGAAGGCGAAGACAGTTCCATCTGCAGGCAAGTTCATGAAGTCAGTTTTTGGGGTGCGCGTAGGATAATTTTCATTGATTATCTTCAAAAAGGAAAAACAATCAATGGCGAGTATTATGCAAACTTATTGCAGTGTTTGAATGATGAAATCAATCAAAAACGGCCGCATTTAGCGAAAAAGAAAGATCTGTTTCATCAAGACAATGCACCAGTTCACACATCCATTATTGTCATGGCCAAAATCAATGAGTTAAAGTTCGAATTGCTTTCTCATGCACCCTATTCGCCAGACTTAGTCCCCTCTGATTATTTTCTAATTCCAAAGTTCAAGAAATGGCTCGGTGGTAAAAGATTTGCCAACAATGAAGAGGTGGAGTTTGCAGTTGATGGCTATTTTGCAGAACTCGACGGTTCTCACTGTAAACAGGGTATCGAAGCTATTGAACACCACTAGAAAAGGTGTATGGAGCTGAAAAGAGACTATGTAGAGAAATAAATACACTACGTGATCAAAAGTATCCGGACACCTGGCTGAAAATGACGTACAAGTTCGTGGCGCCCTCCATCGGTAATACTGAAAGTCAATATAGTGTTGGCCCACCCTTAGCCTTGATGACAGCGTTCACTCTCGCAGGCATACTTTCAATCAGGTGCTGGAAGGTTTCTTGGAGAATGGCAGCCCATTCTTCACGGAATGCAGAACTAAGGAGAGTTACCGATGTAGGTTGGTGAGGCCTGGCACGAAGTCGGCGTTCCAAAACATCCCAAAGGTGTTCTACAGGATTCAAGTCAGGACTCTGTGCAGGCCAGTCCATTACAGGGATGTTATTGTCGTGTAATCACTCTGCCACAGCCCGTGCAGTATGAACAGGTGCTCGATCGTGTTGAAAGATGCAATCGCCATCCCCGAATTGCTCTTCAACAGTGGGAAGCAAGAAGGTGCTTAAAATATCAGTGTAGGTCTGCGCTGTAATCGTACCATGCAATACAACAAGGGGTGCAAGCCCCCTCCAGGAAAAACATGACCATACCATAACACCACCACCTCCGAATTTCACTGTTGGCACTACACACGCTGGCAGATGACGTTCACCGGGCATTCGCTATACCCACACCCTGCCATCGGATCGCCACATTGTGTACCGTGATTCGTCACTCCACACAACGTTTTGCCACTGTTTATTCGTGTAATGTTGACGCTCCTTACACCAAGCAAGGCGTCGTTTGGCATTTTCCTGCGTGATGTGTGGCTTATTAGCAGCCGCTCGACCATGGAATCCAAGGCTTCTCACCTCACGCTTAACTGTCATAGTACTTGGAGTGGATCCTGATACAGTTTGGAATTCCGGTGTGATGGTCTGGATAGATGTCTGCCTATTACTCTTTACGACCCTCTTCAAATGTCGGCGGTCTCTGTCAGTCAATAGACGAGGTCGGCCTGTACGCTTTTGTGCTGTACATGTCCCTTCACGTTTCCACTTCACTATCACATCAGAAACAGTGGACCTATGGATGTTTAGGAGTGTGGAAATCTCGCATACAGAGTTCTGACACAAGTGACACCCAATCACCTGACCACGTTCGAAGTCCGTGGAGCGTTCGACGGAGCGTCCCATTCTGCTGTTTCACGTTGTCTAATGACTACTGAGGTCGCGGATAATGAATACCAGGCAGCAGGTGGCAGCACAATGCACCTAAGATGGAAAAACGTATGTTTGTGGGGTGTCCGGATACTTTTGATCACATAGTGTGTGTTTCTTCTCAAAATTTGTGTGATTTCTTTGTTAGATCGGGTACTTCTCGGACAGCCCCTTGTATTAATTTATAATGGACGAGACGGCTTTACATGAATTGCTAGAATTAGCAACAAAATTAACATTAGCTTCAACTTTGGCACTTCTAGTAGAAGATTTTTAATTTTTATTGGCGATGTAATGTGCCTTTTTTTCCGAAAAATCGCATTAATTCCCGAGATATCACGAAGCCTTAGGATCTCGCTGCTCACGAGTCTCACTTCTTCAGTGAACCATGGATTTTTACTTTTCCTATTTATATTTAGGTCTTAGTACAATATGGAAAGAAATTGTTTAATAAATATATAACCAATTAATAAAGACACTTTAAGATATTAAGCTTGAGAAAATAAGGCCTTTGTAGTATCTAACAAAACAAATTTAAAAATCACAAGTTATCATTAGCAATATTTCTGCTAAGATTTTTAACATTCTCAACAGAATCATTATTACCTACTATTTTCATCGGTTTTAAAATAGATTTCACTATCAATGGCTTTGTAGTTGAAAAAAACCCCAAGTCAATAACTTTATGCATTTAGAATCTATATAGCGGCTGACGCATTCCACTCTGGTCCAGTCACTCACTTTATCTCGTCTCCTCTTGGTCTCCACCCAAGTCATTCCTTATCCTCTGCTCAATTCACTCCCTTGGTCTCCACTCCAGTCACTCCATTGCTCTCAGCCAATCAATAAACTTTTCTCGTATCCAGTAACTCCCTTGGTCACGGCCTGTCACTCCCTTAGTCTCATGTTCAGCCAATTCCTTGTTCTCTTCCAGTCACTCCCTTCGTATCGCGTCCAGTCACTCCCTTGGCCTCTGCAAATCACTCTCTTGGTCTTGTCTCCGGTCATCCCCGTTTTGGACTCGCCACTCATTTGGTCGTCACTCCAGTCACACTCCAGTCTCGTCCTTTCACTCCCTTGGTCTCAATTCAAGTCACTACCTGGTTTCGATTAGTCACTCTTTGTCTCATATCTTGTCACTCCGTTGGTCTCGCCCAGTCACCACCTTCGTCTCGTTCCGGGCATTCCGTTGTATTGGCTGCAGTCACTCCCTTGTGCTCACACAGCCACTCCCTTGGTGTAGACTCCAGTCAGTCCCTACTCCAGTAGCGACTCCCTTTGTCTCGTGTCCTATGCCTCCCTGTAACTTCCTTAGTCTTGTCCAGTCACTCCCTTCGACTCCGGGCCAGTCACTCCCTTTATTTCTGACGATCCCTTCCTTTGTCTCGCCTCGAGTCACTTCCTTGGTCTCGGCTCGTCATTCCATTGCTCACGGCCAGTCAATCCAGTTGTCTCGCAAAAATTAAATTGAGTTTTATTTATGGACGCTCTTTAACTGCTGTGGTCCTTAGCATTCCATTCTATATTGGGCGTGAAAGACCGGTAATTTTGCTCAGAGGCCTCTCTATCAGACTTGAGGTTCTTTTACGTGCCGTAAATCTACGACCCTTAGTCTCGTTCATTATCACTTCCGTGGTATCGTCCTCTGTTACACCTTGATCACGTCTCCAGTCACTGCCGTGATCTCTTCTCCAGTCACCCCCTTTGTGTCGTCGGCTGTCTCTCCCTTGACCTCGTTCTGTCACTCCCTTGGTCTCGTCGTATCACTCCCTTGGTTTCGGCGCCGGTCACTCGCTTGGTATCGTGCTCTGTCACGCGCGGTGTCTCGGCAGAATTTTATTTAAATATTATAAAATAATAATTTTTGGTTCAATATGATATATGTCCCCAGTTACTCCCGGTGTCTCGTATTTTGTCACTCCCGCGGTCTCGTCACTGTCCTACCTTGGTATCGTCTCCAGTCACTACCTTGGTCTGCTCTCTGTTACTCCTTATGTCTCGTGTCCTTTCACTCCCTTCGTCTCGTGTCTTGATACTCTCTTCTCGTCCTCCTATCACTCCCTTGGTCTGTCTCCTGTCTCTCCTTTTGACTCCTCTCCTGTCGCTCTCTTGGCCTCGTCCTCAGTCTGTCTTGAGCTGGGTTTGTCACTGCCTTCGACGCTTGTCCTGCCACTCCTTTAATCTCGTCTTCAGTCATGGCT
Source organism: Deroplatys truncata (assembly GCA_030765065.1). Lineage (NCBI taxonomy): Eukaryota > Metazoa > Arthropoda > Insecta > Mantodea > Mantidae > Deroplatys > Deroplatys truncata. The sequence goes on along the minus strand of CM060989.1, from coordinate 62,024,755 downwards.
TTACTCCGTTAGTCTCGTGAAATTTCACTTCCTTCGTCTCTTGTAACTCCTTTGGTCTCGTCCACGGTCACTCCCTTGTTCCGTCCTCTATCACTCCTTTGGTCTAGGCATCTGTCGCTACCTTGTTCTCGTCTGTTGTCGCTCCCTTGGTTTCATTCTATATCACCCCCTTGGTCTCTTCACCCGTCACTCCACATGTCTCATCTCCAATCACTCTCTTGGTCTCGCACTCTGTCACCCCCGTTGTTATCTTGTCTCCTATCACTCCATTAGCCTCATTCTCTGTCACTCCCTTCATATGTTCTTCACTCTCCTCGTCTCGTGCCCTGAGGCTCCCTTGGTCTCGTATCCAGTTGTTCCCTTGGACATGTCAGATGTAACTCCCGTGGTCTTGTCTCCAATCACTCCCTTGGACTCGTCTCCTGTCACACCCTTCGTCTCGTCTTCTGTCTCTCCCTTCGTCACGTACCCTAGCACTGCGTCTCGTATCGTGTCACTCTTTTCGTCTCGTCTCAGTCACTCTTGGATTCGTATCCAGACACTCATTTGGACCCGTTCTCTGTCAATCCTTTGCTCCCCTGTCACTCCCTTGGTGTCGTGCTCATTCTCTCCCTTGGTGTCGTCTTCTGTTACTAACTTGGTTTCGAGTCTTGACACTCACTGTATCATGTCCGCTTGGTCTCGTCTACTTTCACTAAATTGGACTCCTCTCTTGTCAGTCCCTAGGTCACGTTCACTGTCGCTCCCATGGTTTAGTCCTGTCACTCCCTAAGTCACGTTTCCAGGCACTCCCTTGGACTCGTGTCCTGTTATTCACACCATTTCATGTCCTGTCGCTTCCTTCGTCTCATCTCCAGTCGCTCCCTGATGTCGTCCTGTAACTCCCTTGGTCTCGTCTCCAGTCACACTCTTCGTCTCGCGTACTGTCACTCCGTTGCTCTCTTCCCGTCACTCCCATTGGTCCCGTGTCCTGTCACTATTCTCCGTCTCGTCTTCAGTCATTCCGTTGATTTCATCTCCAGTCAACCCTTCGTCTCGAGCCCTGTAACTACCTACGTCTCGTGTCTTATCACTTCGTTCATCTCCAGTCCAGTCACTCCTTTCGTCTTGTCTCCGGTCACTCCCTTGTTCTCGTCTGAAATAGTACAATCCTGTGTCTATTGCTTGGAATCGTCTCTTTACAGTTCCCTTTATGCTTCCTCTGTCACTCTCTTAGTCTCGCTTCCAATCACTCCTTTGGGCTCTTCCGCTTTACTCCCTCGAACGCGTCCTCTGTCACACAAGTGATCTCGTCTCCTGTCACTACATTGGGCTCGTCCTCTGCTGTCATTTCCTGCTCTCATCCTGTCACACACTTTGGTTTCGTTTCCTGTCACTCCCTAAGTCTGGTTTTCAATCACTTCCATGATCTCGTCTCAAGTCACTCCCTTCGTCTCGTCCCAAGTCACCTACTTGGTCTCGTCTTTTTTCTTCCGTGGTCTCGTTTCCTGTCACTCCATTCTTCTCGTATCCTTTCCTCCCTTCGACTTGTGTCCTGTTACTCCCTTGGTCTCGTATACAGTCATGGTCTTGTCCATTGTCACTAGCCTCGTCTCTTCTCCTGTCACTCCGTTCGACTCGTGTCATGTCACTCGATTCGTCTTGTCTCCAGTCAGTCCCTTGGTCTCGAGTGCAATCATTCCCTTGGTCTCGTTCTCATTCACACCCTTCGTCTCGTGTCCTTTCACTCCATTGGTCTCGCCTCCAGTTACTTCCTTGGGCTCGTACTTGCACTCCTATTGTTTCGTGCCCTGTCACTCCCTTGTCTCGTTTGCAGTCTCTGCCTTAGTGCTGTCACTCCCTTTGTCTACTGCATTGTCCTTCCCTTTGTCTCTCCGCCTTCCTTCTATTGGTCTCCTCCGCCTTCACTCCTTTATTTCCGTCTCTACTCTCTCATTCGGACGTGTCCTTTTTTGTCCTGTGGTCTCGTCTCCAATCGATCCCATGGTCTGGTCTACAGTAACTCCCTTGGTCTCGCCCAATCCTTCCCTTGGTCTCGTTCAGTTACTTCCTTGGCCTTGTCCAGTCACTCACTTCCTGTCGCGTCCAGCCACTCCCTTGTTATCGCCGCTGGTCACTTGTTTGATCTCGTCTCGAATCACTCCCTTGGACTCGGCCAGTCACTCGTTTGTCTTGTCTCTAGTCAATCCCTAAGTCTCGTCCAGTAACTCTCTTCTCGTTTCCAGTCACTTCCTTGGTCAATGGCCAGACACTTCCTGGTCTCGACTCCAGTCACTCCCTTTGTACAGTCAGTCACCCTCTTTGTCAGGTATCCAGCCACTCTCGTGGTCTCGCGTAGTCATACCCATCATCTCAATTCCGCTCTCTCTCTTGGTCTTGTCTCCGGTATCCACACCAGTCACTCCGTTCTCATCGTGTCCTGACACTCCATTGTTCTCTACTCCAGTCACTTTCTTGGTCTCGACTCTAGTCAGCCCCCTGATCTCGTCTTCGGTCTCTCCCTTGCTATCGTCTCCGGTCACTCTATTGGTCTCCACACCAGTCACTCTCGTATCCTGTCTCTCTCTCTCTTGATCGCGTTATCTGTAACTCCCTTAGCTTCCTTCCCATTCCGATTTTGATTTCCATTCTTGTCACTCCTGGGTCTCGTATATTGTCACTTCCCTGGTCTTGTTCTCTCTATCCCTTTTTCGTCCTGTCACTCCCTTTGTCTCGGGTCCTGTCACTCCATTGGTCTCGTCTCCAGCCACTCTCCTCTTCTCGCCCAGACACACTCTTGGTCTCGTCCAGGCACTCCCTTCGTCTCGGGACCATTCACACCCTTAACCTCGGCAAGTCACTCCCTTTGTCTCGACTCCAGTCACTTATTTGATCACGACCGGTCACTTCCGTCGTCTCGTGTCCAGTCACTCCTTTGTCTCGACTCCGGTAACAGCTCTGGTCACTCCATTGGTCTCCACTCCAGCCTCTTCCTTCGTCTCGACCCCAGTCATTCCCTTAATCTCGGCGAGGACACCTTGGTATGGACTTCAGTCACTCCCCTGGTCTCGACCGCAGTCACTCCCTTCGATTCGTGTCCAGTCCGTTCCTTCCTAGTCCTCATTCATGACTTTGATCTCCTCTGCTGTCACTTCCGGTCTCGTCTCTGTTACTACCTCGGTTCGTCCTGTCACTTCCTTTGTCTCGTGTCCTGTTACTCCGTTTTTCTCGGCAAGACACTCTGTTGGTCTCGACTCCAGTCGCTCCCTTAGTAAAAAAATCCAGTCACTCCCTTTGTCTCGTGTCCTGCACTCCCTTGGTCTCTTCTCCGGTCACTCCATTCGTCTCCACCCCAGTTACTCCCTTCGTCTCGGATCCAGTCACTCCCTTGGTCTCTGCCAGTCACCTACTTTGTCTTGTGACCAGTCACTCGCTTGTTCTCGATTCCGTCACTACATTTTTCAAGGCCAATTATTCGCTTTGTCTGGTGTCCTGCCACTCCCTTTGTCTCGGATGCCACCCCTTCGTCTCTACTCCGGTCACTCCCTTGCTCTAAACTCAAGTCACATCCTTGGTCTCGACTCCAGTAACTTCCTTGTTCAGGCACAGTCATCCCCATCGTCTCGTGTCCAGTTACTCCCATTGTCTCCTCCAGTCACCTCCTTGCGCTTGTCTCGTCACTCCCTTTGTTTAGCTTCCTGTCATCCCTTGATCTCTTCTCCAGTCACTTCCTTGGACTCGGCAAGTCACTCCCTTTCTCTCGTGTCCCCTCACTGTTTTGGTCTCGCTTCCATTAACTTCCTTATTCTCGACTCCAGTCACTGCCTTTTTTCGTGTCCTCTCACTCTTTTGGTCTCGTTTCCAATCCACCCCTTTGTGCCCACACCAGTCATTCCCTCGGTCACGGCCAGTCACTACCGTGTCCATTTAATCCCATTGGTCTCGTACAGTCTCCCTCTTCGTCTCGTGTCCAGTCACTCCTTTGGTCTCGGACAGTCACTTCCCTGGCTTCATTTAGTCACTCCCTTTGTCTCGTGTGCTGTCACTGCATTGGCCTGGTCTCTAGTGATTCTTTTGGTCTCGACACCAGTCACTCTCATGGTTTTGAGTACAGTTACTCCGTTGCCTCGTGTTGTCACCTCGTTGGTCTCCACTCCAGTCACTCCCTTCGTCTCGTGTCCAGTCACTCCTTTGGTCTCGGACAGTCACTTCCCTGGCTTCATTCAGTCACTCCCTTTGTCTCGTGTCCTGTGTCTGCCTTGGTCTCGTCTCCAGTCACTCTCTTGGTCTCGCCAGTCACTCTCTTGGCTCTCCAGTCACTCCCTTCGTCTCGTGTCTTGTTACTACTTTGCTATCGTTCCTTTGTTCTCGACGTCAGTCGCTCTCTTGGTCTTGGCCAGTCAGTCCTTATCTCGACCCTAGCCACTCCCTTTCTCTCGTGTCTAGTCACTGCATTGATCTCGTTTCCAGTCAATCCCTATTTCTCGGCCAGTCAGTCTCTTGGTCTCGACTCCTGTCTCTCCCTTGTTCTCGACTCCACTCACTCCTTGGTCTCGTCCAGGAACTCCCTTCGTCTCGTGTCCTGTGAGTCCCTAGATCTCGTCTCCAGTCACTCACTTGGTATAGTCCTGTATCACTCCCGTTGTCTCGTCCCGTCTCTCTCTTGGTCTCGTGTACTACTGTTACTCCCGCGGTCTCGTCCCTGGTAACTCCCTTGGTCTCGTCTCCAGTCACTTCCTTGGTTCGACCTGCCACTCCGTCTCGTATCGTCACTCCCTTCGTCTCGTCTCCAGGCACTGCCTTCTCACTCTCTGTCACTCCCTTGCTTTCGTATCCAGTCACTCCTTTGGACTCGACCTGTCATTCCCTTTGTCTCTTTTGCTGTCAGATCCTTCGTCTCGTGTCCTGTTACTCCCTTAGTCTCCTCTCCAGTCACTTACTCGGTTCCGTCCTCTTTGAAAGTTTGTTCTCCTTTCATGGCCAGGAAAGAAAGGGGAAAAAATGGCTTCCATTCGAGAGGAAGGTTTTTAAAAATTCAAACCTATAACAAGGAATATCTCGGAAACGGTTAATTATGCAAAAATGTATTTGACATAAATTGTATACATTAACGAAATCTACATTTTTTTGTATTGTAAGATTTTATCTATCTCTTAGAATTTACCGGTTATGAAAAGTTATTCAGAATGAAGAGTACTTCAGAGGCTATTCCAAAAAAATTCAATAAATACGTTTAATTTGTCATGAAAATATCGTAAACATATGGTATTTTAATAAAAGTCATTATAGTTATCTTGAGATGGTAAAAGATAAAGAAAAATGTTCATTGTAAAGCGCAGTTTAAGGTCGGTTGAAAATCTTCGTGTTGCACCCTTCAAGACGCTGAACTTAAATGCCAAGTTGAGTACTTAACCGACTCGTTAAGTAGCATGATAGGTGGAGAAGGCATTGCATTCCACTAAAAAATTCGATACCGAGATTTCAAAGAAATACATGTTTTGAGGACGTCCGAATCCCCCCAAAAATCATTTTTATAAAGGTCCGTGTTTGTGAACAGCATAACTTAAAAACGATAGGTCAGATAATAGCCAAACTTGATGTTTAAGTTCAGTATCTTCCAAAGATACGACGCAGAGGTTTTCAAGAAAATCCCCCACCCTAAACTACCCTTTACATGCAGCATTTTTCAAACATTCTGATTTTCTAAAAAATGGCTCTAACGATTTTGATTAAAATACCGTATATTAAAGATATTTACATGGAAAATAAAATGTATATATTGAATTTTTTGGGAATAACCTTTGAAGTCCTCTTCATTTGGAGGGAATCTTGTTGAATCTTGTGTAACTGGTAAACGTTACGTGATAGAACGAAAACGTACTACACAAAAAATGTAGGTCTCTTTAAACACACAGAGCTGATTTCAAATATTTTTTACAACACAAGCCTTTCTGAGATATGCGTTATTAATGGTTCGGATTGTTTATTTGTTGGTCATTCTTTAAAGTCCTTTCAACATTCAGCTGTTTCTCGCGATTGCATGGGAACGGTATGGAATTTTAAGGCCAGCATATAGCGTCCAGTTCTTAAACATTTGACTATCGCTGCTCTCTTTGTATCTATAACGAAATGTGTAATGTAGCTGTTTATGTAAAGGTTTATTTTCTTTAAGGGGATAAGGTACTCTAAAGTGGTCAAAAATCACATTTTTTGTTTTATGCATTAATAAAATCTATCAGAAAAGCTGAAGCAATCCAAGAATGAAGGTGCAGATGATTATGACCCTGGAATGTGCTGAAGTGTGTCAAAATTTTAATGTTCAAACTGTAAGTTCAGTTTTATCAAAACAACATTTTCGGATACTTATGTACCTTTTTCTCAGAAAGTGTGAGAGGTAGAGAGCTGAAATTTTCAGTACATGTGTATAACACATAGTTAAACTTTCTGAACCACAATCATAACTTTATAAAGTATATTAGTGATATTAAGAAAGCAACAACGTTGCAAATTTTCCACATTTTTACTTTGCAAATAATTTTTTTTCAATTTCTAGTGAACTGATATACATATCAAAATATCTGAGATTCAGAAAATAGCTGATTATACTAAGAACAAGCATGCAAAAGTGTGATTCTGTATTACAAGTAGTACCAGAGGAAAAGGTGCATGAATTCACAAGTTTTAAGAGTAAATTTTGTTATTTTTCTGCTGAATGAAATCATTTTTACGGACTCAAATACATAAGCTATGAATGCAAACAACCACTTGAAATAATGGCAATAATTTCTATAATGATTCTTAAAATTTCAGGAAAAACGATTGAGAGCTTTAAGAGCAGTGGTAATTTAACACACTTAAGGTGTAATTTCCTCGTGTTCCAGACTACCTTGTCCCCTTAAAATGTGTATTTCCGGTTGAAAAAGTTGTTTTATTAGCTACACGTTTTGGGCACCAATTTGAAGAAGATTTGTTTGTATTGTAACTTGTTTGCAACACGCTTTGGGCGTCAATTTGAAGAAATTTTATGTTGTATTGAAGGGGTTGTATTATATTTCAACTGTTGGGGAACCGAACTTGTAGCAGTTGCAACTGCACGTATGTTAAACAGTTTATGGTAGCCTTCGCCCCAAATGTACTTTCAGGTGGCCTTTGCCCCAAGTTTAAAAAAATATTAACTTTGTAATTTGACTGTATCTTTAGATTTGTTTGCCTCGGCTGCGTCAGTATTATTGTTAGAGACATGTTTCTCTTAGGCAGGGTTGTGATGTGACAAGAATGTAGGCTTACACAGATTTTTAGTTTTAATTCACTCCTTTTTATTAATCCTTGACACAAATTAAATAGCACTTCACTGATATAGAGAGCTGTGAGATTCTTTTATTTAATATTTGCACTTTTTTACACGTATACTATTTTCGTCTCACACAAATACATAATTAATTTCTCGAGGACACATCTCACGTCTGGTTATGAGCACTGTTTAGAAGCAACACATCTGGTTATGAGCACTGTTTGGAGGCAACTGAATTGATTTCAACCGTCTAAACTTGTAAATTTCTGTATTTAAAGTCTCTGATTGGCTAATCCTACTCCAATAGAATACCTGCATTTAACTAAAGATTCTTCTGGTAGTTGATTGGCTATTTTTAAACTGTCTCAAAAGTACTTATTGCTGCTCTAATAATGACTAGTAGCATTTAAACTTCCTTACTCATTATTGCCTCAAGTTTACCTCATTGTTAGCAACTTTAAACTTATTATTCTCACAGCTCCTACATTATTAAATTACGTAATGTATTTACATAACATTATTACACATGGATACAATAATATAAACATTTCACAAATTATTACATACACATATTGCTTCAAGGCGGGCTGTTATTGAATTTACATATTATATAATTTAATTTAAATTATTCAAGTGTTAAAAATACTGTCTCACGGTGAAATGTCGTTATTGAATGTTTACTATAGTTAAATAGCAGAACAAGTAAACACGTATTTTACTGTGTAAAAAACGAGGTCCATAGTCGTATCCATATCCAAAATAAATTAGAAAAAGGGGTTAAAGTTATGATCACAGATAATTCAGAGGACAGAGAGCAGATTTTAGAGCACTGGTGTCACGAGGGAAGAAGAAAAAACCCAAGTAAATCGCAGTTGGTCACCGTTAAAGAAGACAGCGTTCCGATGGATATTTCCGTCGTTAGCAGCGAAAGGGTTAAAACTTGGCAAAGGTCAAGAGTCACTGTGGAGAGCGATCTGTCGGGATGCTGCCGTAAATAGTGTAGCAGATCGATTCGTGTGCAGCCGCAGCTGTGAGCTATTGTTTTCATTCGACTGCCTTGTTTATGGCTGGCAACTTCTTTTGTGAATAGCAAATGTGATATTCCTTTATGCCGTTCTCTTCGAGATCGTCTTCTGTTTTTTCTCCCTTGAGAAAAGCAGACTTAACCAACCTTAAACACACAAACACACCGTATAAATATAGGCAAGAGTCTTAGACAGTCTGACCGTAGTACAAGGGATTTCTTGTCTACTGATCGAAAAGTTGTGCATACACTTTTGCATGCAAAAATCTTCATCTATTTCCACTTTATATGGGTTCTACGTGTAAGGCTCGCATTTGAGCCTGGGTTCCATTCCTGTCGACACCCATTCTGACTTGTGTTTTTGTGGTTTTCCCTGGTTGGTAGGCTAAGCCTGAGCGAATGCTACTCATCTAACACAACTTCCTTTCTATAATTTCGTTTCCTTCCCATATTTCTGGTGTGCTTCAGGTTTCGTGGCGTATGGTGGTGCTGGATGTTTCCAGGTTCCTGTGGCTCCTTCACTTCATCCCTTCCTCCTGGAGGATGGTAGCCACAATAGATCTATGTAGGTCACAGTGCGCGAAGTGTAGTTACTCTAAATAACTGAAGAGTTAGCTTTCAGTTAGCTAATACAGTTTTGTGGTAAGTAGACGGGTAAACAATGGTAACTGTTATTAAAAGAAATTGATTTGCATCAGCAACAAGCTCATCTACGAGGGCAGTCCCAGAAGTACCCGATAGTGGGTCCTTTATTAAGTACGTATAGATAGTGGTGGCTGTTTCAAACAAATGATTATGGTGGAAAGTACTAACCTTATAAAGCTTAAATTTGAAGTTTGACGATGCTATGTTGTTTAGCAAATGTTTGACAGCCATAAATAGTGATCACACTCAGTAAATTTGTAAACATGGATAAAACTGGTCATCGTTATGTGTTACAATACTTTCATTTGAAAGGTCTTAGTCCACCTAATATTAAAGCTGAGCTAGATTCTACTCTGGGGGAGTCTGCTCCTTCGTTTACAACAGTAAAATATTGGGTGGCAGAGTTTAAGCGAGGCCGTACGAGCTGTCAAGACGAACATCGCAACGTTCGACCAAATGAGGTGACCACGCCAGAAATTGTGAAAAAAATCCACAAACTGTATTGGATGACCCTCGACTGAAAGTGCGCGAGCTAGCAGACATCGTAGGAATTTCAAAAAGTGCTGTACATTGCACACTAACTGCAAATGTAGACATGAGAAAGCTGTGCGTAAGATGGGTGCCGCGTATACTCACAATGGAACAAACGGAGCGTCGTGAGGATGTTTCAGTCGAGTGTTTGGCGGTGTTTCACTGCAATAAAGTCGAGTTTTTGCGTCGATTCAAAACCATGGAAGAAACATGGGGCCCACCACTTCACACCTGAGACGAAGGAACAGTCAAAACAGTGGATTCAAATGGGAGAATCAGCTCCAAAGAAGGCGAAGACAGTTCCACCTGTAGGCAAGGTCATGGCGTCAGTTTTTATGGATGCGCATGGAATAATTTTCATTGATTATCTTCAAAAAGGAAAACTAATCAATGGCAAGTATTATGCAAACTTATTGCAGCGTTTGAATGATGGAATCAAACGAAAACGGCCGCATTTAGCGAAAAAGAAAGTTCTGTTTCATCAAGACAATGCACCAGTTCACACATCCATTATCGCCATGGCCAAAATCAATGCGTTAAAGTTCGAATTGCTTCCCCATGCGCCCTATTTGCCAGACTTAGCCCCCTCTGATTATTTTCTGTTGAAGAAATGGCTTGTTGGTAAAAGATTTGGCAACAATGAAGAGGTGGAGTTTGCAGTTGATGGCTATTTTTTAGAACTCGACGGTTCTCACTATAAACAGGGTATTGAAGCTATTGGACATCGCTGGGAAAAGTGTATCGAGCTGAAAGGAGACTATGTAGAGAAACAAAACGTTTTTTCCCAAAATGTTTGTGTTTTCTTTGTTAAGCAGGGTACTTCTGGGACAGCCCTCGTATATTAATTTTACAAAGGAGAAAAGTTTTATGTGTATGTGGGAGCACGGGTGTACGTATTTAGGGCAATCTCAAGAAAGCATTCAACCGATTTGATAATTCTTTCACAATTGAAAATTCCTATTCTTTCTGAGGGACATGGTGTATAAAACACCTTCTAATTTCATTTCATGAATTACTAAAACATTAAAAAGAATTAACAAAGCCCTCGTACTTGAATACCAATATATTGGAGTTATAAAAGAACATACTTGTGAAGCAGGCTTGACTTTTAATTAAGAGTGCAATATAGTAAAAAATAGTTCTTGTTACTACACAGAATATGCATCTAAAATAAGATAAAAGCCCCGGATATATAATTCCAAGCAATATATACGTAGATGGTCAATATTTAGCAACCAAGACACAGCTAAACAAAATAAAATCGAATCTGCTTATAAAGATAGGATACGCATGCGATACCAATGCCAACATATGTTAATACTCCTCAAGTAAGAGAGCTTTGCTCTCTCATATTTTGCTTTATTTTCTTTGTATGTTGTAATCAAGTTGGTTAGTAGAGTATGTTAATTTGAAGTAGATGTTTTATGTTTATTTATATATGTTTTTAGGTAAACTTGAAGAATGTTATCTTGTGCTTTTGTTTTGTTTGGTTACTAATTTTAACCGCCCCACGTATGGGAGCCAAACTTGTAGTAGAATTTGTTGTTGCGTAATGTTTAAACTTGAAGAAGGTTATGTTGTGTTGCTTCTGTTAACTTGAAGTATATTTATGGTTACGTATTGTTTTTACGTAAACTTGAAGATAGTGTGTGCTTACGTAATATTTATTTAGTTGCATTTAAGGAATTTTTGGAACACGCTTTTGGGCGTCGGTTTGAATTTGTTGATTACGTAATAGTTACTGTTAATACGCAATATGCTGCTACGTATGAGAAGCTGATTTCACAATGTAATTTTGTTGTTACACTTCAAGTTTTACACTATAATATTTAACTTTGTTATTAACACTGCTTCTATATATTACTTACGTTTGAATTTGTCTCGGCTGCGTCAGCTTTAGAGACATGTTTCTCTTTGTCAGGGTGCGGTGCAACAAGAATGTAGACATCATAGAATTTAACTTTTTAAATTTACTTCTTTATTTAATCTTTGCACACTTTTATAAAGCACTACACTTTTTTAAGAACTGTGAGAATCTTCAATACTTTCACTTAGCGCGTATACATATTTTACGATTCACACGTAGAGAACACGTCTTCCGTTTACTACCAAAGCTTGCCAGCAACTGAGCAACTTCCAACGGCAAAAATCCGTAAGCTTCGGTATTTCAAGTCTCTGAATGGCTAATTCTAGTCCAATAGAATATCTGCATTTAACTTAAAACTTTTCTTTGCTGTTGATTGGCTAATTTAAAACTGTCACAGAAATTACGTTATCGTTGCTCTTATCATGACTAGTAATATTCAAACTTTTAAACGCATTATTGCTACAAGGTTACCTCATTATTACCTCATTGTTAGCAACTTAAAACTTATTATTCTCACAGCTCTTGTATTATTAAAGTATGTAATGTATTCACATAACATTAATAAAACATGTTTACAATAAAAATAAGCATTTGCAATGACTGTTACATACAATTTAAATAATTATTACATACTTATTGTTTCAAGGCGGGTTATTATTGAATTTACTTATTATAAAATACAATTGAAATTATTCAGGTATTAAAATACTGCCTCAAATTGTATAAAGAGAGAAAATTATGTTCATCTAACATTAGAAACCAATCAGGTGATATTTTACAATCAACAACTGAGAAGTTTATTTTTCTCGATGGTCGCAGACTTTGCCTCTTTTCCAAAGAGGTTAACTTGGTGGTCTGGGAGTGGAGAATCATTATATTCATCAGCTTCATATCTATTTCGTGTTATATATTAAAGGTCTGTTTATTATATGAAAACTATGTAGCTTTTATGTTATTAAATATACAAGCACCTGGTTAATCCCGATCTCCGGTTTATCCGGATAGATTTTTGTTACCTTTTTCTCTTTTTAACACCAAAATGTGCGGCATACAGTTAGTACGGTACGGTATATGTGCAGTTATGTTGGCACCGCAGGTAGCATAGGGATCGCCGGTCCCACGCTTCCAGCTACCGTTACTACGGTTAGTGTGGATCTGTTCCTTACAGATTTAAGAAGCTGTATCAGTATTGTTCTATTGTTCCCGTGTTTTGAGTGTGCGTGGATGAAATAATGTCTCATGTGGAGGCATTGGTACAGCTGGAAAACTAATGGTTTACGTAGAACGTCAGTCGGAAACAACTCCAGCCGAACTGATATTACTCAAACGTCTACGCGATCGTGCTGCTCTCAAACGCCTCACACGTTTGAAATAAAAGAAACTTACACGCTACATATTTTAGTAAATAAACCTGAGTAGACTACAGTAAATATAGAATTTAAGTGCTAAAAAAGTGTTTCTTGTTAGCACCAAAAGACAAAAGGTTTGTACAATGGCAGCCCAGAAAGTCCTAGACGTTTAGGCCTATCGTGGCGATGATTAGGGATAGAGCCGCCATCTTGGCGTCAGAACGTTCCTACATTCACTACGCATCCAGCTGTGGTAGCGTGAGGACTGTGCCTTCCTTACTGTGCTCTCTGTGAGTTGTTAAAATGTGCGCTGGAATAGAAAATCCCGCCACTTGTGAAGTGCGGCCTGTGATCAGGTTTTTGTTGACTAAAAAGAACAAACCAATTGAAATTTATCGTCAACTTTGTGATGTTTACGGGCAGGGAATAATGAGTGAAAGCCGAGTCAGGCAATGGTGCATTGATTTTAAAAATGGCCGTACCAATGTTCACGACGAGTATCGCAGTGGTAGGCCTAGCATTATGACTGATGAACTGTCAACGCAAATCAATGACAAAATTCCTGAAAATCATTGTTTCCGATTACAGAACTTTCGGAACATTTTCCCCAAATATCACGGAGTTTGGTGCATCAAATTGATGCTCTGATACTGACGCTGAACTGCATGCCAGTGTAAACCAGTGGTTGAAGTCGCGGGCGGCAGATTTCTACAGAGAAGGTATTGAAAAACTTGTGCCACGGTATGATAAATGCCTCAATTTGAATGGCGATTATGTAGCAAAATAGCTTAAGAGTGTATCTTTCAAATTTAGATAATAAACGTTGATATTTGCATTTTGTTAATTGTTTATTTCAAAACGTGTGAGACTTTCTGGATTACCCTCATATATTGGAGTACATATTAGAGTTTTGCATTTAGTAGAATAATTCCGGATTACCTGCGATCCCCCTAATCCGGATAAACGAGGTTCTTGAGCACATAAGACCAAGAGAAGGTACAAGGGTTCAATATGTCACTTGTGATTGTCTAAAGGATTAATCGACTACTGGAAGACCGTTGATTTTTCCACCGTCAAAGCATACTTATAGGCTATGCAACGTTTCCATAACTTGGTGACTGTCGGGAGAGGGGTTAAGGAAATCAGACGTTCCGTCTATGCTTGTCCTCCTTTTATGCGAATATCGGGCGAATTTTCACCCGTTATTAATAATAGCCGGGGCTGCACGAAATTACAATTATAAGGGGTAAAGGGGTAACAATTTCATAAAGAATGGGGGTGGCAAATGAAATTAATTAAATTGTCATTCGATTTTAAAATCTAGCCGTGCAAAGTCGGGTACCCAGCTAGTAAAAAATAAAATGACTAACATGACTTTTCAAAACTTGACTTAAAATGGTAACATTTAAATGCAAACACTGCAAATGTTTCTGATGCGTCTAAAGCTGAGGAAAACATTATTTGAAATAAATTGTGAGATTTAACCAGGGCAATGCTTTTCTAAAATAAACGTCAATTGCTTCTCAGTTACACCAAAGTCTATGGAAGTGAAAGAGACTTAATTCCATTTACACAACATTAAAGAGTCAAATTCTATTTCCCATGACAGTATATTCGCATTATAATCCTTATTATATTTTGTAAAAATAAAAATAAAAGACTTCAAATTTGTTCATACAGGATTCATTAATTGGGGAATTTCCGTAGAAATCTTCACCTTTTATAAAACTTCCAGGATTTAAATACAAACTTGTTATATCTATCCATCTTTATGTTTTAAGTAATGTGGTCCATCTAATTAACCTCATTCACTAATTCAATCACCCATTCAATCAATCACTTAACCAACATTTGCGATATCACACCGTCAATAAACCACCCACTCACCCTATCACAGACCCATTCATTCACTCAGTTATTCAACAACCCACTCGTTCAATCCCTTACTCAACCACTTACACATTTCCTCTATCACTCAATGATTTACTCATTCTTCACACACAAACACCCATCCACTTCCTCACAGTCTCCCTCACTCATTCACACACTCCCTTACCCACTGACACACTCGTTCCCTCACTCAATTAATGAAGTAACATTGCCAATGTTTTGGGTCTAATGCAATATTTCCTCTACAGTACATATTTAATTTCAACTTGATTTAATTAAATTGCAAAATAAAATAGTAACATTTTCCAATAGCCAATATCATTTGCATATTTGTCCTTATATCTACACCTAAAATACTCTGCACCATAGAGGATTTCACTAAATAAATTTAATATTAATTTAATGCTAAAGAGAGCAAACTTTACATAAAGACCCTTAGCGATTTTGACCAAATTTAGCATACATGTGTTTTAGGACAAGAGTAAACATACTGTGGAGGTGCTATTACTAAAATCCACCCCAAAGGAAGGTGCTGAGTAAAGGGTTCGTTGGAAAGCAATTTTGAGGGTTTTCATACTCAGTGGGTCTATTGTTTCAATGTTTTACCTAAATAAAATGTTTCCTTTATTATTTGAAGGGCGGTAATGTAAAAAACTAATGGGAGATGGGGTTGAAAATTTTTCAAGGGGAGGCACTTTGGAGGATTTTCAATAGGATGAGAATTTGACACACATAATTCTTTAGGACAAGAATGAAGATACTGAGGATGCTATCTAAAAATACCACTGCTTGAGGTAGAGGGGGCGGAAAGTGTTCGGCGGAAAGCAACTTTTAGGTTTTTCAGTACCAGCGGGTCTGTTTTCTCAGTACTTTTGTAAAATAAAAGTACAAATCATGTTCTCTTCTTTAACGAATAATGTAATAAATGTTTGGCAGGAGGCAACTTTGAGGTTATTAAATACTACGAGCGGCACTATTTATATTTTGAACATTGGCAACCCTGAATGTTGTAGGTGCCATCTGACGTTTCCAATGAAAGTTTGACATTTTTTACCATTATCTACTTCAAACATTTTGTCAATAGAGCGTCATTTGTTTTGTTTACACTAACTTGAGAATTGTGTGTCAACAAAAACATGGAATTAACTCGTGAAAATGTTCGTGCAATGATTTATTACGACTTTCGACGTGGATTATCAAGACAAGAGTGCATCGATCAACTAACTTCCACATTTGGCGACGAAGCTCCATCCTTTGCCACTGTAAAACGCTAGTATAACGAATTTAATCGTGGCCGCCGTTCGCTCAATGATGAAGTTCGTGAAGATCGTCCATAATCAGTTGTGCCAGAAAACATTGATGCTGTGCAAAAACTAATAATGAAAGGTCGTCATGCGACATATTGTGAGATTGAGGCAACCCTAGGCATTAGTTCCATCAGCATACGTATGTAAAATATTGCATGATTATTTAGCCGTGAAAAAGGTTTGCTCTCGTTGGATCCCACATAATATGACGCAATCTCAAAAAGATGCTCGTGTCGATTGGTGTACAAAAATGCTCCAGAAATGCAGTGGCGGTGCCTCAAAAGACGTATACAAGATTGTAACAGGTGACGAATCATGGATCTATGCGTATGAGCCGGAACGTGCACAGCAGTCAACTGTATGGGTTTTTCAAGATGAAGCAAATCCAACAAAAGTCGTTCGCACTCGAAGCACTTCGAAGCAAATGGTCGCTTGCTTTTTCAGCAAAACTGGCCATGTGGCGACAGTGCCTTTAGAGGAACGTAAAACGGTCAATGCCGAATGGTACACAACCATTTGTTTGTCGGAAGTCTTCGGTGAAGTAAGGAAAACCAACAAGAAACGTAGAATCGTTCTTCATCAAGACAATGCTAGCGCGCACACATCTCGTCTAACAGAGAATTTGAAGGCTCAAAAAATCGAATTGATGGGTCATCTGCCATACAGTCCTGATTTGGCACCCAATGACTTCTTTTAGTTCCCGAACATCAAGAATAAATTGCGTGGACAGCGATTATCGTTGGCAGAAGAAGCCGTTGATGCCTTTAAAAACCATGTTTTGGAGATGTCTCAAGAAGACTGGAATAAATGCTTTGACAAATGGTCCAAACGGATGCAAAAGTGTATTGATCATAAAGGAGAATATTTTGAAAAACAATAAAGCAGTTTTCAATCAGAAATTACTTCGTTTTAAGTATTAGGCTCAAAGTATAAATAGTGCCCCTCGTAGTGGTTATATTTTCTTAACAATAAACAGATAAATGTTGCTCCTTTCGTTTTTTTAGTGTTGCTAATGCGAAAAACCAACCCTAATGGGTGACGGGTTTAAAAAGTGTTGGAAGAGAGATGATTTGGAAGATTTTTAGTGGGAATGGAGAATTTCTCACAATGAAATTTATGTGATCAAATTAAAAGAATTGAATAACAGCAAAATTGTAATTGCTTTAATTAATATAAGTAGGAATTAACAAATATTTGAAAAAAATTGTTTTATCAAAATCATAAACCCCTGGGGAATACCGGATGTTTCTGCAAGTATTAAGAGGAACAGCTTACTCTGAGTATGTATCAGGTTTTAAAAACCTACAATTCGCAAAAACATATATAATGGAAATGATGAAATATTTACTATACAATTGGAAGGAAATGAGAATTATTTTGGTAGGTGTTTCATGGTTCTATTACAGTTTATTTAAAAATAATATATAAAAATACAAACAGAATATTTTCCAAAAAATATACACGGTTTAAATGTCTTTTCCTTGCAAACTATTTGCAGTACGGAACTCAAAAAAGTCATTCATTCATTCATTCATTATCTGTTTACCCTCCTCTTATGTAGGACTTACACTCCCCAGGACTTACAAGCGGGTGCCTGGGGTCAGAGGCCCGTCGAGGAGCAGACACTCATGGATCAGACAGAGCATCCAGGATGGGTGATCAGCCCGATGCCTGGTATGGGATGAAGGAAGTAGATGAAACGAAATGTTGGTGAAATGGATGAAAGGAAAGGTGATGATGGAGCAGCTGGTGGAATGAATGGCGGGGGAAACCGGAGAACCCGGAGAAAACCCGCCCAGACGCCGCTTCGTCCACCACAAATCCCACATGCAATCCCTGGGATTGAACCCGGGTCGCCTCGGTGGAAGGCGAGCGGTCTAACCACTCGGCCACGGCGCCGCCTCAAAAAAGTCATGCATACTCTAAAAGATGCTTTTTACTCTATTAAGTAGAATAATTAAAATATACCAAGTGATTTAGTCTTAAATAATGTTTACTGGGTTAAAAACATGTATACTATTTTTACTTTCTCTACTACGTACAGTAAGTAGGGGAAGTATTGCATTCCACCCAAAATATCGATACCGAGATTTCACCGGAAATACATGTTTTGAGGCCCCCTGAATAAAAAAAAAAAAACATTTTTGGAAACATGTGTGTGTGTCTGTGAACAGCATAACTCAGAAACGAACAGTCGGATAAACACCAAACTTTATATTTAGGTTCAGTATCTTCCATAGATGCGACACGAAGGTATTCAAGGAAATCCCCCACCCCAGGTTACTCTTTACATGGAACATTTTTGAAATTTTTAATTTCCTGAGAAAGGTCTCTAAGAGTTTGATTAAAATATCATATATTTAAGATACTTTCATGACAAATAAAATGTATATCTCGAATTTTCTGGGAATGTCTCAAAAAGTATTCTTCATTGTGATCGACTTTTGGTAAACTGGTAAACCATAAGCGGTAGACACAATTTTACTACACAAAAAATGTAGATCGCGTTAAAATACACAAATTATGTTATATACAGTTGTTTTGTTGAGTGAACCATTTTCGAATTATTGCTTGTTATTCCCTTAAAATTTGCAATACCTATACTTTTCCTCAAATGGGAATTTTTATTCTTTTTTACTTTCTCTACTACGTATAGTAAGTAGGGGAAGTATTGCATTCCACCCAAAAATTCGATACCGAGATTTCACCGGAAATACATGTTTTGAGACCTCCTGAATCCAAAAAAGCATTTTTGGAAACATGTCCGTGTGTGTGTCTGTGTGTGTGTGTGTGTGTGTGTGTGTGTGTGTGTGTCTGTGTGTCTGTGAACAGCATAACTCAAAAACTAATAGTCGGATAAACACCAAACTTGGTATTTAGGTTCAGTATCTTCCAGAGATGCGACACGAAGATTTTCAAGAAAATCCCCCCACCCCAGACTACCCTTTACATAGAACATTTTTCGAAAATTTTAATTTTTTCAAAAATGGCTCTAACGATTTTGATGAAAATATCATATGTTTAAGATAATGTCATGAGAAATGAAATGTATATCTCAAAATTTCTGGGAATGTCTCCAAAAGTATTCTTCATTGTGAACGACTTTTGCATAACTGGTAAACCATAAGAGATAGACAAAATTTTACTACACAAAAAATGTAGATCGCGTTAAAATACACAACTTATGTCATATACATTTCTTTTGTTGAGTGAACCGTTTTCGAGATATTGCTTGTTATTTCCTTAAATTTTCCAATACTTATACTTTTTCTCAAATTCGTTATTCATTTTTTTATGTCCTGGACATGCAAAGAGAATGGAATGCGCCACATAGCAACCAGCGATAAAATATTTGACTATCGTTTAAAAGCTACCATATTCCCCTTGCATCTACAAGAAAATTACCAATAAGATTGACATCTCGATATCTCGATTAACATGAAGCATGTGGAGAATAAGCGTTTGTAAAAATAGATTGTTAAAGAGTAGAGAAAGTCATGTGAGTGTAACACATCAGATTTTTTTCCTGGTAATGCAAAGAGAATGGAATGCTCCACATAGCAACCAGCTCTTGAAATATTTGACTATCCCTTAGAGCCTACCATATTCCCCTTGCACCTACAAGAAAATTAGCAATAAGATTAACATCTCGATCAACATGAACCATATAGAGAATAAGCGTTTGTAAAAATAGTTTGTACAAGAGTAGAGAAAGTCATGTGAGTGTAACACATAAGATTTTTAATTAATATTTTACAATAGGTTTTCTACTTCTACGAATGCTTAATACGTACTGAACTTTAAAAGTCTGCTTCTCAGAGCAAATTTATATATAAAAAGGAAGTGTACCAAATGCCAACCTTCTCTGATGAGTACTCCCTGAGAAAAAGGTGTCTTTGTAGGTAAAATTAAAGTGTTTGAAATCTGGTGATGTTCTGCGGCACATTCCATGTCTAAATTTAAACGACAGTATAGTCTACATAAAATGCCGTTAATAGTGGTAATAATGGTCCAAACACCATATGTATGCATATATAGTTTTGTTAAGGAAATTTAAGCGAATTTTTTATCACAAAAACAAAACATGTGATCTTTGAGCTATCAGAGTTAACTGTTTCTAAATACAACAGCCATGCTTTCATATATTCAAAATAATCTCAGTGTTAGAAAACAATAGAAAAATCAACACATTTCCTTGTTCTCCGCAACATATTTTGTCAAGTAATGCTTTTAAAGCTGTAAGAACTGTTTTTCCTGAGGTTTTAGTAAAACTTAAGCAATAAATAAATTGGTTAATAATCACCAGGCATAGGAAATCTTAAGCAGTTGGCTTAAATATATTTACACTCAAACCATACGTCAGCACAAAAAATATAAACAACAGCCAAGAGTCACTGACGGGCAGGTAAACATTTTCTGGTGAGTTTACGAGGAACAAGGGCGGTTTGTAACTTCTTAAGTCCAGTAATAGTCAATTTACTTTTGTTCTGGCTTTAATGCACAAATTTTTTACTATTTGTTTTGCTTGTTATACATTCAGAATTATACTGCTTCCCATGGTAATCAGAAAACTCAGATTTCATGTTACCTACCGATCAACAATATATTGCAAGTTTAACCAATATACGAGGGCGGATTGATTGTCCATGACTTTGACGAGAGATGGCGTTCTAACCACAGGTTTCTTGTTTGCTCCCAAGTCTTACATCTATTCCGGGTATAATTGCAGAAATTCGTGTCATTTGCTTCTTAGAACATTGTTGAGAGCGTCTAAAATAAGCAGATATGTCTTGCGTCGTAGAAAATGAGGAAAAGTGAATTTCGTATTCCGATAAAGCACTAATTTTTGTGTGGTAAGACGGTGAAGGAAACGGAAGAAAAGCTGAACAAGTATTATTGGGACTCTGCACCATCACATGGCATGGTTCACAGAATTTCGATGTGGCCGTTCGAGCACAAGAGATGACTTGCGCACAGGACGGCCGGTTGAGGTCACAACAAAAGAAATGGTGAACAAAGTTCACGATATTCTGTTGAAAGACCGCCGAGTGAAAATCACTGAGATAACCAAGACCGTAAACATCTCAAGTGAACGGATGTATAACATACTGCACGAATTTTTGGGTATGAGAAAGCTGTCAGCAAGATGGGTGCCGCGACTGCTCACAGTTGAGAACAAGCGGAATCGTGTGACCATTTCACAGGGATGTTAGAACCTGTTCCAGCGCAAGCCAAATGAGTTTTTTTACGGCGTTATATCACGGTTGATGAACCTTGGATCCATTACTATCAACGTGAAACCAAACAACGATCAAAGCAGTAAATTGCCTTCGACAAACCTACTCTAAAGAAAGCTAAAACCGTTCCGTCGGCAGAAAAAAATTATGGCAGCTGTCTTTTGGGATTCAGAAGGGGTGATAGACATCCACTACCTGGAAAAAGGCTAAAACGCTTACAGGTTCATATTATGCCGCAATGCTGGATGAGTTTCACAAGGAATTGTTAAAGAAATGACCACATATGGTGAAGAAAAATGTTCTGTTTCACCAGGATAATGCACCCGCACACAAGTCAGCCATTGCCAACGCAAAATTTGTGGAATTGGGCTACGAACTGCTAGCTCACCCACCATATTCTCCAAATTTGGCTCCAAGTACTTCTTCTTCGCAAACCTGAAAAATTGGCTCGCTGGGAAGAAATTCACACCCATTAAACACATCATGTCAGAAACAACCTTATATTTTGCAGACTTCGAAAATAATATTTTTTGGAAAGGTTAAAAAATCGGAGAAACGTTAGACAACGCGTATTGAATTGAAAGGAGACTATGTTAAGAAATAAAATTGATTTTTTGGGAAAAAAGTGTTATTTTCTTTAAAAAGTCACTGACTTATCAATCCGCCCTCGTACTCAAAAGCTTTAATGAAACCCACTGTTCACTAGCAGTTCCTGTAGCAGCCAGGAAAGAGAGAGAAACCATTTCCCACTGTGTGCGTCGCTAAGAAACCAGGTTCTTGGAAATTGCAAAACACCTCTCTCAATATTGATGTTTGGTTCCTGCTGTTCGCCCACACAGTCTGACGCGTGCATTTACAACCTTACATCTGCTCTTGCTTACATGCCAGCTCCAACATAATCTGTTTTTTTCTCGTGAAACCTAACTAAATTATAGTGTGAGAACAAGCAATACAGATTACCTCATATTCTCTTCTGTTCTAAAAGCAGTTTTATTTTCAGTACTTCTAGTTGGCAGAGGAAGTATTGCACTCTACCAAAAATTTCGATACCGAGATTTCACCGGAAATACATGTTTTGAGATCCCCTGAATCCAAAAAAATCATTTCTGGAAACATGTCCGTGTGTGTGTCTGTCTGTCTGTCTGTCTGTGTGTCTGTCTGTGAACAGCATAACTCAGAAACGAACAGTCGGATAAACACCAAACTTGGTATTTAGGTTCAGTATCTTCCACAGATGCGACACAAAGGTTTTCAAGAAAATACCCCCACCCCAGATTACCCTTTACATGGAAGATTTTTCGAAAATTTTAATTTTCTCAAAAATGGCTCTAACGATTTTGATTAAAATATCATTTGTTTAAGATATTTTCATGACAAATAAAATGTATATCTTGAATTTTCTGGGAATGTCTCCAAAAGTATTCTTCATTGTGAACGACTTTTGCATAACTGGTAAACCATAAGAGATAGACAAAATTTTACTACACAAAAAATGTAGATCGCGTTAAAATACACAATTTATATCATATACATTTTTTTTGTTAAGTGAACCATTTTCGAGATATTGCTTGTTATTTCCTTAAATTTTTCAATACTTTTCTCAAATGGGAATTCGTTATTCAGCTTTTTGACTTGGATATGCAAAGAGTATTAATCTGTGGCAAAGGGAATGGTGCTGCACCTAGCAACCAGCTATTAAGAGATATGTATGTGCTTAAAGGCTACCGTATTTCTATATTGCCCTTGTAAATATATAAAGAAATATATAAACATACAAGAAAATTAGCAATAAAATAGGTTCTGCAAATGTTTATCTCGATTAACATGAAGTAGATGAAGAATAAGCCTTTGTAAAAATAGTTTGTATGAGTAGAGAAAGTCAGGTGGGTGTAACACATCAGATTTTTTACTTTCTTTACCACGTACCTAGTAGGTAGAGAAGATATTGCATTCATCCAAACATTCGATATCAGATTTCACCGTAAATACACTTTTTGAGGCTCCCTGAATACAAAGTAAAACATTTTTAAAAAATCTGATGTGTTACACTCGCATGACTTTCTCTACTCATGTACAAACTATTTTTACAAACGCTTATTCTCCACATGCTTCATGTTAATCGAGATGTTTCTTATTGCTAATTTTCTTGTAGGTGCAAGGGGAATATGGTAGAATTTAAGCGATAGTCAAATCTTTTAAAAGCTGGTTGTTATGTGGCGCATTCCATTCTCTTTGTATGTCCAGGACATAAAAAAATGAATAGCGAATTCCCATTTGAGAAAAATGTATTGGAAAATTTAAGGGAATAACAAGCAATATCTTGAAAATGGGTCACTTAAAAAAAAGTATATGATATAAATTGTGTATTTTAACGAGATCTGCAATTTTTGTTTAGTAACATTTTGTCTATCTCTTATGGTTTACCAGTTATGCAAAAGTCGTTCACAATGAAGAATACTTTTGGGGACATTCCCAGAAAATTCGAGATATACATTTTATTTTGTCATGAAAATATCTTAAACAAATGATATTTTAATCAATATCGTTAGAGCCATTTTTGAGAAAATTAAAAGTTTTGAAAAATGTTCCATGTAAAGGGTAATCTGGGGTGGGCGGATTTTCCTGAAAACCTTCGTGTCGCATCTCTGGAAGATACTGAACCTAAATACCAAGTTTGGTGTTTATCCGACTGTTCGTTTCTGAGTTATGCTGTTCACAGACAGACACACAGACACACACACATGGACATGTTTACAAAAATGCTTATTTTGGATTCAGGGGTTCTCAAAACAATATTTCCGGTGAAATCTCGGTATCGAATTTTTGGGTGGAGTACAATACTTCCCCAACTTACTATACGTAGTAGAGAAAGTAAAAAATATCTGTGAACGCATAACTCAAAACGAAAAGTCGGATCTACACCAAACTTGGTATTTATTCAGTACCTTCCAAAAATGCCACACGAGTATTTTCAAGTAAATCCCCATATCTCAAAATTACCCCATAATGGAACATTTTTTGAAGTTTCTTATTTTCTAAAAATGGCACCAACGATTTTGATTAAACCATCATATATTAAAGACATTTACATGAAAATAAAATGTATACCTTGCATTTTCTGAGAATAACCTCTGAAGTCCTCTTTATTCGGAAAGAATTTTGTATAATCTTGTATAACAAGTAAACGTTAAGCGATTGACGTAAACGTGTTACACAAAAATGTAGATCTCTTTAAAATATACAATTTATTTCAAATAACTTTTTGTGGCATCAGGCATTCTCGAGATATCCGTTATTAATGGTTCGAATTGTTCAATAATTTGCAATTATTTTAAAGTCCTGCCAATTTTCAACTATTTCTGGAGAGTAGCGAATTTTAAGGCCAGTTCTTAAACATTTGACTATCGTATTCCCTTTATTTCTATAACGAAATGTTTAAGTCAGCTATTTCCGAAAGTTTTATATCGATTAAAATGAAGTAGATAGGAAAATAAACTTTAGTAAGTATAATTTGTATACCCGCCAATGAGCGATAAAGGATAGGGAAAGTCATAAGAATGTAACACATAAGATATTTAATAATTATAAAAATCTTTTTGGTTATACGTTTATAAAGAAGACAGAAATAATATCTGAAATCTCTATAAAAATGTAATTAATCTGCTAATGTTCACGTTAATTCTATTCTATATATAATTGTAACAATAATATATATATATATATTATATAATTTTTCTTTTATAAATGCAAGGATATAGATATGAGAGAAAAATCAGGAAACTATGCGTTTTCATTATATTTAGCTATTTTAGGGAGTTATATTTAAAGGAATCAGTATTTTAGGTAATTATTAAAAGGTGATATACGCCAGTATAAAAATGAGGAATATATATATATATATATATATATATATATATATAAATCTGATTTATGTTTCTATTAAGTGATAATAAGTCCAAATTTTCATTCTGTACAAACACAAATGAGGATAAAAAGAAATTTAAGGAAAGATTGAAAGACCTATCCCATCAGTGTTAAATCTGTTAAATTCATGACTAGTTTTCAGTGGTGTTTTAGGATATCAGGCTGAAATGTAGATTCGTGCATTCTTAGTTCACTGATCTACTTTTATATGACAAGATGGATTTATTTCCTTAATTATGTCATTTTTGTTAAACGTTATCGGCAGTTATTTAAAGAAATGGCCAAATATATTATTAATACCACAGTAGATCCACAATAGCACTTAGAACTGGCTTTTACCATCCTAAAATTTAATTTTTCCCTCTTCAATAATTCCTGAGAAAACGGTTCATTTATGCCAGAAAATGTAATTCACAGTAAAAATCCGTTAAAGGCAAGAATGGAGAAAAAAAACTAGGATATATTTGCAAATAAAGAAAGTCTATGGGTTGAGCAAACAGAAGTTGCCATACTTAACATAGTACCACTTTTGTATAGTAATGTTCTCCTATAATATGAATTTGGTATAAAGTTCAATATCATACAAAGATGTAACACGAAGCTTTTCAAGAAAATCCCCCACCCCAAGTACCCTTCACATGGACAAGTTCTCGAAATTTTTATTTTCTAAAAGATTCCCCTAACGATTTTGATTAAACTTGAGGCAGTATTTTTAACACTTAAATGATTTCAGTCAAATTATATAATATAAAATATAATAACAGCCCGCCTTAAAGCAACATGTGAATAATATACTATATAAAATGCATGTTACAGTCATTGTATTAATGTTTATATTATTATGTACATGTTCAATAATGTTATGTGAATGTATTATGTAATTTAATAATGTAGGAGCTGTGAGAATAATAGGTTAAAAGTTGCTTACAATGAGGTAACCTTGAGGCAGTAATAATTAGAAAGTTTAAATGCTACTGGTAATTCTTAGAAACAATAATGTAATTTTTGTGACAGTTTATAAAATAGCCAATCAACAACCAGAAAAAGCTTTAGTTAAGTGAAGGTATTCTATTGGACTAGGATTAGCCAATCAGAAACTAAAATGGAGCAAAATTTACTAATTCAGAAGTTAGTTGCTTGTAGACAGCGTTACTAACCGGACGCGAGACACGTTCTCGAGAAGTTTAATACGTATCCATTGTGAGAAAAAAATAGTTTACCTGTTAAAAAAATGCTAGTAATTAATAAATAATCTCATAGCTCTCTCTATATCAGTGAAGTGTTATTTTAATCGTTTAAAGAATTAATAAATGTAGTGAAGTACAAATTATAATCTGTGTAAGCCTACATTCTTAGCCGCACTACTCCCTGCTAAGACATTCATGTCTCTAAAAAAAATATAAATACTGACGCAGCCGAGGCAAACATAAATATATAATATTTAAAGAAACAGTCAAATTACAAAGCTAATATTTTTAAAACTTGGGACGAAGGCTACCGGAAACTTTTTACTATACGTGCGGTTGCAACTACTTCAAGTGTTCGGCTCCCCAACAGTTGAACTACAATACAACTCCAACTTCAAATCGACTTTCCATACGTGAAGCAACAAAGTACTTGAAACTACCACATATTAAATATATTTACATGAGAAATAAAATGTATATCTTATTTTTCTGGGAGTAGTTGTGTATTCCTCTTCATTTGGAAAACAATTTATATAATCTTGTATAACTGGTAAACGTTAAGCGATAGACGGAAACGAACAAAACAAAAATTGTTGATCTCTTTAAAACACAATTTATTTCAAATAACTTTTTTCCCATCAGCCATTTTCAAGATATCTATTATGAATGATTTGCATTGCCCAATACTTAAACACTCTTTTAAGGTCTTGTCGATTTAATATGTTTATCGGAATGTCATGGAAACAGTATGGAATTTAAGGTCAGCGTATAACGTCCAGTTCTTAAACATTTGACTATCGCTATTTCCTTAGTATCTATGATGAAATGTGTAATGCAGCTATTTCCGGAAATGTTTATCTGGATTAAACTGAAGCAGATAGGGAAATAAACTTTCGTAAGAATAATTTTCATACCCATTATAAGCAATAGAGGGTAGGGAAAGTCATGTGAATGTAATGCATTAGATTTCTCTCTGTGAATTGGTGCAGAATTTACACTACAAAATGGTAGATGCAATGCCATTTTAAAAACCTGATGTGTTACACTCACATGATTTTCTCTACTCTTATACAAACTATTTTTACAAACGCTTATTCTCCATTTGCTTCATCTTAATCGAGATAAATCTTTGCAGAAACTATCTTATTGCTTATTTTCTTATAGGTACAAGGGGAATATGGTAGGCCTTAAGCGATAGTCAAATATTTTAAGAGCTGGTTGCTATGTGGAGCATTCCATTCTCTTTGTATGTCCAGGACATAAAAATAAAAATTGATGTGTTGCACTCGCAGACTTTCTCTACTCTTGTACAAACTGTTTTTACAAACGCTTATTCTCCATCTACTTCATGTTAATCCAGATGTTAATCTTATTGCTAATTTTCTTGTAGATGCAAGGGGAATATGGTAGGCTTTAAGTGATAGTCAAATATTTTAAGAGCTGGTTGCTATGTGGAGTCCAGAATATTAAAAAAAATCCCATTTGAGAAAAAGTATAAGTATTGGAAAGTTCAAACAAATAACAAGGAATACCTCGGAAATGGTTCACTCCACAAAAAATGTATATGACATAAATTGTGTGTTTTAACGAGCTCTCCATTATTTGTGTAGAAAAAAATGTCTATCTCTTACGCTTTACCAGTTATGCAAAAGCCATTCGGAAGGAAGAGGACTTTTTGGGAGATTCCCAGAAAATTTAAGATATAAGTTTTATTTGTCATGAAAATATCTTAAATGTATGATACTTTAATCAAAATCGTTAGAGCCATTTTTGAGAAAATCAAAATTTTCTAAAAATGTTCCATGTAAAGGGTAGTCTGAGGTGGGAAGATTTTCTTGAAAATCTTCGTGTCACATCTTTGAAAGATATTGAACCTAAATACTAAGTTTGGTATTTATCCGACTTTTTGTTTTTGAATTATGCTGTTCACAGCACACACGGACCATTTTTGGATTCAGGGGGCCTCAAAATATGTATTTCCGGTGGAATCTCGCTATGGAATTTTTGGGTGCAATGCAGTACATTTCCTGCTTACTATAGGTAGTAGGGAAAGTAAAATTACATTTCAAATATAAGTATTATCCTACAATAATACCAAATGAGAGGAAATTACAATTAATAAAACTGCACAAAAAAACTAAAAATGTAATTTTTTGCAAATTTCGCAATTTAGTCTCCTCTTAAATGTATAAAATATTTTCAACAAAGACCGATTTAATTTTTTCTTGTTAATATTTCTAAAACGTATCCCAGTTATGTAAACCAGCTTAGACGAACATAAGGCTGGTAAACTGAAATGTCGGTGCTTGTATAAGTGATGTCTGGTTTACTATGTTCTAACCTTGTCCAGAAGCACTTAACAATGAGGACTGGAATCAGCAGCGCACTTCAAGTGTTGGTTAAATATAGCTTACCTCGTGTTTCCTTTTAGATGATCGTTTCTTTTGTGCAGTGTTTGACTGACGCATTGGTGCCGCGTCAATAAGGCTATCGAGACCTTCGTTTTCCAGAGCAGTCGATTGCCCCAGGCCACAAACTAAGGTTGTTGGGGTCCAATGTTGATAACTTTTAACAAAAAGTGAGCATTTGGAACGTAGGTCTGATGTAGCCAGCAGCCTGTTTTGTTATGTCGTTTAAAACAGATATCGTATGTTGCTATTATCTTAACAGGCGTCAATCATGCCAAAACCCTGACTGAAATTCTAATGTATCACAATCTCAATGTCACTTGAAGGGCAAATACTTATGACTAAACCTGTTCCGTATAAATCTGTCCGTATCTCTTAACTGTCACGTGCACTGGACCACTAGTCACGTCTCATTGGCTGCTGTCATGGAATAGGTTGTGTGTTACAAACTAGTTCCTTATTTAACATATTATATGTATATTCGAATATAATTGACAAATTTACATTTTCATAACCGTTGGAACAATATAGTTAATACATCTGGAATGTATGTAAATCGTTATCAGCAAATAGTTAGGAGGATCCTTCGGTTTAAATCTTTTTTATTACAGGTTTATTTAAGGTCGTTTTGATTACATGCTTTTATTACGGCCTGTTATAAAAATACATTATGATATACATATACGAGGGTCGTCCAATAAGTAAGTTTCCCTATTTTATAAAAAACATTACACACAATCATGGTTGAATTAATTTTATTTATATTGTACAATCCTTCTGTTACTTTTCTGCATAATCAACATGTTTTTCCAAGCATTTTTGGGGACCTGACACAAGTTTTTCCAAGCCAATGTTGTACCAGGTCGGGTCCTGTACCCGCAATCAGCTGTTCATGATTTGACTTCATCATCGGTGTTAAAAGTGCTTACCTTTGAGTTGGAGGAACATGTGAAAATCACTTGGGGGCAACCTCAGTGAATACGGAGGATACGAGAAAACTTCCAAGTTGAATCTTGACCCAGGCGGAGCTCAGAAGATTCAACTGGAAAGTTTTCTCGGATCCTCCATATTCACCAGATCCTTTCCCAAGTAGTTTCCACATGTTCCCCTGACTCAAAGGTCATCATTGAGGTAAGCACTTTAACAGCGTGACGAAGATGAATCAGAAGGAACAGCTGGTTACGAGCACAGGACCCGGCTTCTGGTTTGGTATTTATCGGACGATTCTCTTTAGATTTATGTTGTTCAAAGTCATGCATATACACGCGCACACCCACAGGCCACATTTATTCATGGGAATTCCTTAAAGTGCGTTTTTAAACTTAATTATTAAGGGAGCCTCTAAACAGGTGCTTTCACTGAAATCTCGATATCAAATTTTGATGAAGTGGAATACTTTCTCTACCTAGGTTGGTGTAGAGAAAGTAAAAATAGAATTCATCTTAAACCAGTTAATCGCTGCACATAATCAAATGCTACAGACAGCAGTAACTAATGATGGATGGCAGTTCTAGGAAAGACGCTTGCAGCCATGGTTGTATTGGCTTCTGTCAGTAACGTGACAAGCTACACGTGTTTGTTTACAGAGGTGGAGGCAACATCCTGGAAATTTGGGAAGATCTAAGAGAACCAATCACTTGACCCTACCTTCTTTGGGCTTTCCTATACCTACATGGATATTTTTACTACTAACCCAGTAGATCTCCATCACGTTAGTTAATTGAACTAAAATTTGAAACTAGATAGATAAGGTATCTTTATTGGTTTCAAATTATTGAATTTATTACACAAGTGTTTAGTGCATGGGTCATTGCCGTACATGCATATTTAATATACAAGTTATGGAGACAAAATAAATAACAGAAAAAAAAGGAGAATGGAGATAAATTACCTTTGACTAACTGAACAAATTGGACCTAGCTTCACGCACTTTAGCCAAGAAGTTGCCCATGTTTTGCCAGTTCCTCTGGTCACCCAGTAAATTCCAACATGCCAATCTCTTTCTTGACGGACTTAAGAATTTTTCTGTGAGTTTAATTGTTCGCTGGTTCTCCCACTGTGCACATTCCGCCAAAATATGTACCCAGTCCTCATCCAAATAACAGAAGGGCAGATTCTCCTGCCAGAAACGTCAGTCATTTTCTGTGCCCTCCAGCCCTCCCAGTCTAAACCATGCCATTCCTGATCTTTCCTTTCTTCCTAGTTTAGTATATATGCCTCTTTACCCCAATTCAATTTTATTTCATTTGCTAGACTTAGAGAAGGTTTAATTTTACAATCCGATTCTATTTCCTGTTGGTTGATGTCTCTTAGTCTTCTTTTACAACTTTCCATATGTTTTTGTCATTTGTTTCAGCTCTTTACCATACTAACCCCAAACTTTATTAAAAGCTGCCGGAAATGTGTGGCAGTGAAAGGATTTCTGTAACTATTCCTTAAATACCCTGTAATTGAAATGCAGTAAAATATTTAGAGAATGAAAATTTGAAACTAAGGAGATCGGAGAAAGGCATACAAACCGGAGTTGAAGCTTTAAATATTACGTAGAAACAGAGGAAAATAATTTGAATTGGTTATTAACGACAAAAAATGCATTTATTGAACGTCTATCTATGTTTTTTTCTTTTAGAATGTTTCATTTTTTAAGGTATAGGGTATACAACGGAGGGGTAACCTCACACACTACGATCTATGTGAGCTCAATTGGGGCTATGACCCCCCCCAGGAGGAGCAGATGAAGTGAAGGAACCACAGGAGACCAGAGAGACGCGCGGAGGTCTCTAACAGTTTCTGACTCTGAGACCTATCCCACTACTGTAGCTGTCCAGAGAGGGTAACGAACAACCCGTATAACCAAGCAGCTCTTTAGTATCCACGGGAATACTCTTTCCTTTGAGCAAGAATCCACGCCTTCTGTCCAACACTGCCACACACCACGGAATCTAGAAGCACACCATGAGAAGGAAACGGAATGAGGGAAAGGAAATCGTGGTAGATTAGAAACCTCCTCAGCATTCGCCTAACGATCAGGGAAAACCGCAAAAAACGTCAAAGTGGGCGATCGACCGGAATTGAACCCGGGGCTCCCGATTTTGAGCCTCATACGTTACTGCAGAAGTATCTCGCTCGGTTTATTCCAGCATAATCAACCCATTAACCCTTAAAGGCTCGGTACGTATTCCCTTGCCCAGTAATGGACGGCCTAGTTTTTGAGTTGCAATTGAATGTGTTTGGATCTCATGGGAGGATCATGTGCGTGTTTTATTTTCTTCTCGATCAAAATATTCCACGGTTTAATGCGGCCCCTCGAAACCTTTGAATTGACCCGCTCTCCTTTAAGGGGCAAAGTACTCTGAAATGGTCAAAAATCACATTTTTTTGTTTTAAGTACTAATAAAACCTTTCTTATTTCCAGTTTCAGAAAATATATACTTTTTGGGGGTAAGAGGTTTTTAAGACATTTAAATACCATTTAAATGCTACTCTGCATTCCTTTAAAACTGTCATGCAACGCCCCTTTATAGAACATTTTTGTGTCTTTCAACAAAGAACGAATATATCATGCCCAGCAAGCAGTTCAGCAATAAACAAAAGAGGCCAGCTCCAAGAGAAAGCAATCAAAAAAGCTCAAGTATCCAAGAATGAAGGTACAGATAATTATGACCCTGGAATGTACTGAAGTGTACCAGAAGTTTAATGTTCAAACTTTAAATTCAGCTTTCTCAAAACAACATTTTTGGATACGTATGTACCTTTTTCTCAGAAAGTATGAGAGGTAGAGAGCTGAAATTTTCAGAACATGTATAAAGCACATAGTTATACTTTTTTAACCACAATTATAATTTTATAATGTACATTAGTGATATTAAGAGAGCAACAAGATTGCAAATTTTCCATAGTTTTACTTTTTGACTTTGCAATTAACTTTTTTTCAATTTCTAGTGAACTGATATACATAACTAAATAATTGAGGTTCACGAGATAGCTGATTATATTAAGAACAAGCATGCAAAAGTGTGATTCTGTATTGCAAGTAGTATTAGAAAAAAAATGTACACGAATTCACGTGTTTTAAGAGTTAATTTTATTATTT
Source organism: Deroplatys truncata (assembly GCA_030765065.1). Taxonomy (NCBI): domain Eukaryota; kingdom Metazoa; phylum Arthropoda; class Insecta; order Mantodea; family Mantidae; genus Deroplatys; species Deroplatys truncata. The sequence continues at coordinate 61,992,023 of CM060989.1, read as the reverse complement.
TTATGCTGAATGAAATAATTTTTACGGACTCAACTACATAAGCTATCAATGCATACAATCACTTGAAATAATTGTCATGATTTGCAGAATACTTTATAAAAATTCAGGATAAAGCATTGGGAACTTTAAGAGCAGTGGTAATTTAACACACTTAAGGTGTAATTTCCATGTGTTCAGACCACCTTGTCCCCTTACGTTGGTTTTATACCTACCATCCCACCCTTCCCAAAAAGGAAACCTGCATAGCTGGTTGGTCTTAGTGACGCTTGCTTTTTGTGACCTAGGTTAGGGATCGAATTTCGGCTCAGAACAATTGTAATTAGGCTGCTTTATTTCGACTACCCAATATTAGTAGATTTGCTGGTATATGAAAGAACTTGCAGGGTAAAATTCGGGCAGCTGACTGAAATAACCTTAAAAGTAGATAATTTTAAATAAACTAAAAACACCATATTATCAGAATTAATTGTTCTTCCACACAATTCGTGTGTTGGACAAGGTTTGAAAGGTTGAATCAGGCGACTAAAAAATTCAATGCAATAGCCAGGATTTGAACCACGAATCTCCCGGTTGCTCTAACCACTGAACTACCATGGCTACCTGTGTGGAAGAACAATTAATTCCATTAATTAATCTAATAGTGGTCGAAACTATGAAGCCCGGGACTTAAAAGTACTTGCAGCAATGTAAGTCGCCATTTGAGATCTCCTTGTGGTTTACGGGGGAAAAAATGCGAATCAGTCGGAGAATTTAATGTCGTGCCGACATGTTACCATGGTAGCTCAGTGGTTAGAGCAACCGGACGGAGACCAGGAGATCCCTGGTTCAAATCCTGGCTTTGGCATTGAATTTTTCAGTCGTGTGATACTACCTTTCCAATATATCATTACTTGGCATAGGAATATTTAAGCATTTGGCTTCAAGTTATCTACATTTAAATAATTTCCATTATAAAGAATGTAAAGAACAGTGGCCACGAGTCACTAACGGACAGGTAAACACGGTCTGGCGAGTGCTGTCGACAAACGCGAAAAGACTGTACCAGTGATGGGGTGGTTTGTAACCTGCGACGTCACTGCGTTAAGTCCAGTAACAGTTCAATTTTCATTTCCTTTACTTTAATGTTTAGGAATTCCTATATCTGATTATTACTAATCAGCACTACTACTCCGCCGCCGCCGCCAACTTGTCACCGACTTCATAGTGAACCAAAGATCCTTTCCGATCTGATTGTAAACTCGTCTTGCCATCTTCTAGAGCGTCCCTGGGCTCGATGTCTAAAAGTTCTATAATATCTATCTTTATCAGTCACTATTTTTCCTGCTACAGATATGCTCCTATAGTTATTCGTTTATTTCTGTTATATTTCTTAAAAGTATGATTTTTAGCTGCCTCAATATGCCTTCGATTTTATTTTCTCATTGCTTAAATCTCTGAACCATACATTAAAGTAAACATTACCGTAACTTTAATCAAGTTTAAACTTATTTGTTTAACATATGGTGATTTATTCTACACACATATTACAATTTTCCAAATTTGTATCTTTATATCTTTCACCTTTATATGTTATACAACATCTCAAATAACTGAAACCACTTACTTGCTTCGGTAGTGTACTGTTCATTATTGTTTTAGTTCTTATGGGCTATTTTCCCAGAATTACCCTAATTCTCGACATTTTTACAAAGGTTTACCTTGTTTGTATATAGTTTGTTGCACACATTCCAAGTTACAATTTTACAAATTTGTTACGTTTATTTTCATGCTTCTATTTTATTATGTATACGAGGGGCACTATTTATATTTTGAGCCTTGGCAACCCTGAATGTTGTAGGTGCCATCTGACGTTTCCAATGGAAAGTTTGGCACTTTTGACCATAATCTACTTAAACACTTTGTCAATAGAGCGTCATCTGTTTTGTTTACACTAACTTGAAAATTGTGTGTGAACAAAAACATGGAATTAACTCGTGAAAATGTTCGTGCAATGATTTATTACGACTTTCGACGTGGATTATCAAGACAAGAGTGCATCGATCAACTAACTTCCACATTTGGCGACGAAGCTCCATCCTTTGCCACTGTGAAACGCTAGTATAACGAATTTAATCGTGACCGCCGTTCGCTCAATGATGAAGTTCGTGAACGTCGTCCAAAATCAGTTGTTGTGCCAGAAAATATTGATGCTGCGCAAAAACTAATAATGAAAGATCATCAAGCAACATATTGTGAGATTAAGGCAGCCCTAACATTAGTTCCACTAGCATATATAAAATATTGCATGATTATTTAGCCGTGAAAAATGTTTGCTCTCGTTGGATCCCACATAATTTGCCGCAATCTCAAAAAGATGCTCGCATCGATTGATGTACAACAATGCTCAAGGAATGCAATGGCGGTGCCTCAAAAGATTGTAACAGATGAAGAATCATGGATCTATGTGTATGAGCCGGAACGTAAACAGCAGTCGACTGTATGGGTGTTCCAAGATGAAGCAAATCCAACAAAAGTTGTTCGCACTCGAAGCACTTCGAAGCAAATGGTCGCCTGCTTTTTCAGCAAAACTGGCCATGTGGCAACAGTGCCTTTAGAGGAACGTAAAACGGTCAATGCTGAATGGTACACAACCATTTGTTTGCCGAAAGTCTTCGGTGAAGTAAGGAAAACCAACAAGAACCGTAGGATCGTTCTTCATCAAGACAATGCGAGCGCACACACATCTCGTCTAACAACAGAGTATTTGAAGGTTCAAAAAATCGAATTGATGGGTCATCCGCCATACAGTCCTGTTTTGGCACCCAAAGACTTCTTTTTGTTCCCGAACATCAAGAATAAATTGCGTGGAAAACGATTTTCGTTGGCAGAAGAAGCAGTTGATGCCTTCAAAAACCATGTTTTGGAGGTGTCTCAAGAAGATTGGAATAAATGCTTTGACAAATAGTTCAAACGGATGCAAAAGTGTATTGATCATAAAGAAGAATATTTTGAAAAACAATAAAGCAGTTTTCAATCAGAAATTACTTTGTTTTAATCATTAGGCTCAAAATATAAATAGTGCCCCTCGTATGTCTGGTGCCTTACTATGTGTTGCACAGCCAGTGTAGCTCCCTGGCCTTCAAAACTGCTGTGCAACCTTTACTTCTCTTTGCTAAAGCCTCATTACAATTTAATACATTTTATGTTATCTTCTCCCCCTCCCTCTTCTTCCCTTTGACGTTCTTTATTCATTTCTCTTTCATTTGTATTAAAAAATTTCCTATTTTTCTATTTCTTCCTTCCTGCTTGCTTGTTCGCATTTTCAGTGTGACTAAATCCCCCGCATATTATTCCATTTCTTGTTCCAGATTTACTCTCTCCTAGTCGTCCTCCGTGGTCTAATAGTACCAAGCTAGCTCTAGTTCCCGAGGTCGCGGGTTCAAACCCGGCCGAGAGCGATGAATTTTATCGGTTGTAAAAATGCTTAGCATAGCTTTCCTTCGGAAGGGAAGTGAAGCCGGAGGTCCCGTGTCGTAGATTTACGGCACGTAAAAGAACTTCAAGCCTGATAGAGGCCTTTAAGCAAAATTACCGATCTTTCACACCCAATATAGAATGGGACGCTAAGAACAATAGTAGTTAAAGAGCGTCTATAAATAAAACTCAATTAAATTTTTCATTAGGTTCCTAACTTATGTTATATTACACGTGAGAGCCTGAAGCGTCTTGGTTAAATTGTATTGTAATTTGAGGATTTATTGTGTATTATTGATTGTTGAATGATGGTATAATTAATTTTACTTTACTTAACCACTAATTTGCAAAGATATAACCTTGCAAATGGGTTTTAAGTGTAATAAAGATAAAATTAATTCGAAATTACTAAATCTATAATGCTAATGTTACCGTTCTTGCTTTCATTATAAGTTTCTTTATAGTTATAGTCATAATTGATAGATTTCGTAATTGATTAGTATCTTTAGCATTAGAGAGAGGGGAGGAGACGCGACGAGAGGGCAGGAAAGGTTTTTCAAGAATTCCTCTACGCTCAAACGCCATTTACGTGAAAATCAGTCCGTTAACTTTTAGTTTATTAACATGAATCTAACGATTGTAATTAATGAGCGAGATAGCTCCGTGGTAATGTGTAACGTTCGTATTCTGGAGGCTCCGGGTTCAATTCTCGTCGACCGCCCACTCTTACCTTGGGTTGGTGATTTTCGCTGGTCGGCAGGCGAACGCTGGAGTGATTTCTCATCTACCACGATTTCCCTTTTATCCCGTTTTCTTCTCATCTTTCAGGTGTGCTTCTAGGTTTCGTGGCGTATGGCAGTGTTTGCTCAAAGGAAAGAGAGGACTGCTTTATCGACGGGTCGTACATCGCCCTCTTTAGACAGCTCCAACACAGGGATGGGTCTTCGGGCCTGGAACTGTTAGGGACATCCGCGTGTCTCTGGCCTCTGCGGCCCTTAGCCTCCTGTGGTTCTTTCACTTCATCCCCTCCTGTGGGAGATAGCCACAATACACCTATGTAAGTGGCAGTGCGCGAGGTGTCTCCTGCCATTACATAATCCACAACTCACATAACGATTGCAATTAAAATATCATGGTACTTATTTGCATCATGTATATCTGGAATTCTCTGTGACTTTCCTTTCACACTTATTAAATTGTATGAAACAGCAAACAGTAAGAGAATAGACAAGGAACAAATTTCAGGGCAAAGCAAAGCTTATTAAAATACATATTTGTGAAAATAGACTAGTTTTTGGAACATTTGTTGTTTTATATTTAAGCTTTCCTGGGTTAAAAATCCACCATGGTCGTTATCCAGGTACATATAAAAATAAGTGATTTCTCTCTTCTCTTCCCTTCCCTTCCCTTCCCTTCCCATCCCATCCCATTCCATCCCATCCCATCCCATCCCTTCCCTTCTCTTCTCTTCCGTTGAATTCTGTTCAGTTTTGTTGGGTTCTCTCTTCTTTTCTCTTATTTTCTCTTCTACTCTCTTCTCTTCCCCTCTGTTTTATTCTCTTTTCTTCTGTTATTCTTCTGTTCTGTTCTCTTCTGTTCTCTCCTTTTCTCCTTTGTTTTGTTCTACTTTTTTTGTCTTCTTCTCTGTTCTGATCTCTTCTTTCCTCTTCTGTTCTCTTCTCTTCTGTTTTGTTCGGTTTTCGTCTGTTCTGTTCTGTTCTCTTATCTTCTCTTAATTCCCCTTCTCTTCTGTTCTCTCCTTTTCACTTTAATTTTGTTCTGTTCTATTTCTTTTCTCTTTTTTCTGTTCTAATCTCTTCTTTCCTCTTCTGTTTTGCTCGGTTTTCTTCTGTTCTGTTCTCTCCTCTTCTGTTCTGTTTTCTTCTCTTATCTTCTCTTTTTTCTGTTCTGTTCTATCCTCTTCTTTTCTGTTTTCTTCTCTTATCCTCTCTTCTGTTTTCTTCTCTTAACTTCTGTTCTTTCCCCTTCTCTTCTTTTTCGTTCCCTTCTTTTCTCTTCCCTTCCCTTCTGTACTATTCCTGTTCTGTTCTCATTTTTTCCTCTATCTTCTCTTATGTTCTGTTCTACTTCTTTCCTCTTCTCTTCTGAACTCTTTTTTCCTCTTCTCCTCCCTTAAGCATGCTCAAAAACACCCGTTCCCAGAATGGTCACGTTATAGTAAGTTTCCATGGACAATTCTACTACAAGGAAGTACTGTAATGTATTTTATTCTATCCTCCAGAATTAAATATTTATGTTCTAAATTAATTTAGTTGACTGTTGATTTGACCAAGATTAGCAGAATGAAAGACAAATATTTAAGGGAACAAAGGATATTTCTCACGAGTATTAGAATCTCGCACTGCGCCAGCTGTAAGCGATCATAACACAGGCTATCTTTATACTGTGCGCAAGCAAGGCGGTAGTGAGAGTTTAATTGGCCATTGCATCGGACACGTAACGTTGGGTTGTGTAACGCAGACTCTACGTCCCAGAATAAATCAAAACTCTTCAGTGAAAATCTGTAATGAAATACAAACCCTAGAACGGACAAAGAAAACAGATATTGTCAACTTTCTACAATTAGATTATGCGAAGGAATAAAGCTAAGATTAGAAAACGAAAAACTCAAACTACTTTTTTTTGAGAAAGTCAAAGAGTTAAAAACAGCACTGTAAGTACCAATGAACAGGAAAATTATCATGGCTAGAAAAATTCCCCTTACTCTCATATATGCGGATTGGTATTTAGGCAACCCAGCATTTTACAGAAGATGTGAAATGCAGGTACTGACACCGCATTCACCAACCCGCTAGTAGCGCAATGGTTAACATGCTGTAAAGTCGTGGTGAAGGTCGGAAGTTTAAATCACGCCTGCGAATAAATGAATCTTTTATTCTTTTCTGTTCATGTTTCGAGAACGTTCTAGCAAATCATTATTTCTTTCCGAATGCACTAGAAAGTGCATTTGCGAAGTTCCAGCCGTTCATGCTCACTATGGAATAATGTTTTCGAATAGAGAGTATCTAGACATGCTACACTATGTGATAAAAAGTATCCGGACACCCCCACAAACATACGTTTTCATCTTAGGTGTATTAGGCTGTCATCTACTGCCTGGTACTCATTGTCTGCGACCTTGGTGGTCATTAGACATCGTGAAACAGCAGAATGGGATGTTCCGTGGAACTCGGACTTCGAACGTGGTCAGGTGATTGGGTGTCACTTGTGTCAGAAGTCTGTACGCGAGATTTCCACACTCCTAAACATCCCTAGGTCCACTGTTTCTGATGTGATAGTGAAGTGGAAACGTGAAGGGACATGTACAGCACAAAAGCGTACAGGCCGACCTCGTCTGTTGCCTGACAGAGACCGCCGACATTTGAAGAGGGTCGTAAAGAGTAATAGACAGACATCTAACCAGACCATCACACAGGAATTCCAAACTGCATCAGGATCCACTCCAAGTACTATGACAGTTAGGTGTGAGGTGAGAAACTTTAGATTCCATGGTCGAGCGGCTGCTCATAAGCCACACATCACGCAGGAAAATGCCAAACGACGCCTCGCTTGGTGTAAGGAGCGTCAACATAACACGATTGAACAGTGGCAAAACGTTGTGTGGAGTGACGAATCACGGTACACAATGTGGCGATCCGATGGCAGGGTGTGGGTATAGCGAATGCCCGGTGAACGTCATCTGCCAGCGTGTGTAGTACCAACAGTGAAATTCGGAGGTGGTGGTGTTATGGTATGGTCGTGTTTTTCCTGGAGGGGGCTTGCACCCCTTGTTGTATTGCATGGTACGATTACAGCGCAGACCTACACTGATATTTTAAGCACCTTCTTGCTTCCCACTGTTGAAGAGCAATTCGGGCATGGCGATTGCATTCTTTCAACACGATCGAGCACCTGTTCATACTGCACGGGCTGTGGCAGAGTGGTTACACGACAATAACATCCCTGTAATAGACTGGCCTGCACAGAGTCCTGACTTGAATCCTATAGAACACCTTTGGGGTGTTTTGGAACGCCGACTTCGTGCCAGGCCTCACCAACCTACATCGGTAACTCTCCTTAGTTCTTCATTCCGTGAAGAATGGGCTGTCATTCCCCAAGAAACCTTCCAGCACCTGATTGAAAGTATGCCTGCGAGAGCGAACGCTGTCCTCAAGGCTAAGGGTGGGCCAACACCATATTGACTTCCAGCATTACCGATGGAGGGCGCCACGAACTTGTACGTCATTTTCAGCCAGGTGTCCGGATACGTTTGATCACGTAGTGTATTAGTATACGGGAATGCGCAGCAGAACGCAACGGAGGCACGTCGTCTATAAAAATTACCTTCAAGTGGCAGTATTTGAACCTGGGACCTTCACCACTGAAGGCCAACGCGCACACTGCTTATGAGTGCAAGTCACTGCATGCACGACGGTGAAAAGCATCATTTCAGCCGAAATTAATACGACGCGATGCAGTGGACAGTGTTTACGGCATTGTCTGTACAACGTCGGGACTACATAACTTCTCAATCCACAGGCTGAGAAGACTCACCGGTATGTATATAGAGGAAAGGTCCCTAATTTGAACCGCCTCTTAAATTTAACCGCTCCGATATTTTCCAAACTGTTCGACAGATGGCACCATAATCCTAGCAGAAGCGTGGCGTGTCGGCTATGAATGCTTGGAGTTGTTGACTTTGCATTCTGAGCTGTGGTTTCAGTTGTATGAAGTGTTGTGTGTTTTTGATGCTTCAGAAGTAATATTTGACTCATCTAGCTAAGCTTATAGGACCAATTAGGCAAGTTTGAGATGCTCTATATATTGCATGTTATGAAGTGCTTATTTAGCAACAATATTCATGCATACGTTTTTTTCTTTCAAGCAGCGTCTCTCCTTATCACATAGATGCTGCGGCCGTCACCTCCTTCGTCCGTTGCTGTAGGCTTACCTTGATGCTTCTCCCGTTGGTTCCAGAAGTTCACAGTGTGTTGGTTCTCTTCAATTTTATCCTCGGCTAGCTGCAGTAGTTTTCTTTAACCTATATAGGAGCATGGACTTATCCTCGGTAAAGGAAGCGTAGATCTCGGGTGGTGATATAGGAAGACATAGACGTGCTTTGTTTATGAAAAGATGACACTGCCGTTTCTTTTTATTTAATTAACACTCGTAGTATACAACACTGGTATTGCCGCCGTAAAATACTGTCCACCGCTGTTAAACTACGGCGCGGATATGACACGAAGTTTAAATATGCTTATTATCTCTTTACGAGTAGCGGATCTTAGGTGTGTTTCTAAAACTGTCTTGATTCCCTTTTTGGCGCGATATCTCACACATTCTGCAGCATCTCTCCCTGACCACACATGACAAAAACTGTCAAACAAACTGCAATGCTAAACTGACATGACAAAGCTGTCTTGCTAAAACTCCATGACAAAACTGTCTTACTAAAACTGCCTTGACAAAACTGCCTTGCTAAAACTGCCTCACTGCAATGCTAAAATTCCATGACAAACTGCCTTTATTCACTTTTTGGCGCGATATCTCACACATCCTGCCGCATCTCTCCCTGACCACACATTACGAAAACTGCCTTGACAAAACTGACGACAAAAACTGTCCTGAATTTGCTCCAAACAGATCCATTTATAGTCTCAGGCTTCTGGGGCTGCTTCCTTTCCTATTGGTCCATTTTTAGCGCCACTCGACGCGTCTAACTATTTCGAATAAACTTCCATAGATCTCATTGGTCCAAGTTTAATATAAATCGCGGCTTTTCCTACATTTAGCGTTAGGTTATCTGTCTCGCTCACTTGGTCACGGCGAATTATCCAATAAAGGGACAAAGGCGTTACACCCTCGCTGTAGGAATAATGGCACAGCGACCCAAAGACATGTCATAAACTAGGTTTTCTGCCTTCGAAGGCACTATTCCTGTATCTAAAACATTTCGTCGTGGACAGTATTTTAACACAGCGCTTAAATTATTTACATTAAACCATTTATAACTCTACTAATATTAGTAACCTAGATAGATACATAACGTTAAATCACCCTTCTTAAAATATACAAGCAGTGTGAGAAAAAGATATTTACATAGTACGATTTAACATCAATAAACGTTAATTAATAAATTATCTATAATTACAGTTCTCGGGCCCGGCCTAGAGTTGTCGTTTCAATGCTAAAGCTTCCAAAATGGCGTGGCTCGTAAATTGAACCACTGTTTGAACCCTATATTGAACTGGTCCAATTTAGGAAACCTATTGAAGTTCTAGGGTTGTTCAACTGCGAATAGTGTATTTTGTGAATAAATATCGATATAATATGTTAAGTTAAAAAATCATGTTAAAAACAGTGGCTGACATGAGTATGTGAATGTGAATTGTCTGATATTATGGATATGATCCAGTCTATGAGTTGTAGGATATGATTTCACCAAAAGTGTGCAAAAGTTAGTGCAAAGAAGAAAGTGTTTTATAGTGAAGACTGTGTATAATTGGACTCTTTTGTATGAGAGTAAAAATTAGTAAAAGCTCTATATTTGCAAATAATAGCTATTCCAAAAACCAAGTGATTGTCATTATATAAAAATTCAAAATATTCAAGGAAATTTCTATCCTTATCACAATTTTGGAATTATTTTTGTTGTTGATAGCACATTTGTTTTGAATGTACAATAAAATATGTGTATTTTGTATTAATAAAATACTTTAAAACTTAAAAGCAATGGGGTTCATTTTAAGACACGGGTGATTCAATTTAAGGACCACGTTCCTAATTTGAAACGATTTACATCATCTCACTTTTTAATTGTTATTTAATTGGTAATTGTATTAATTTTAAATTGTGTTGAGGATATTGATAGCTCAAGGATTTGTCACTTTAACGCTTGTATTTCTGAAAATTTTGATTTGAAATTATAATTATTATTTACTATTTAGGCGTAAGTGGTTCAATATAGGGACCTTTCCCCTATTGGATATACAAATTATTCTTCCAAAGTTTATTTTCCTAGCATTATAATCGAGATAAACTTTTCCGGGAATAGCTGCATTACACATTTGTAATAGATACAAAGGGAATAGAGATAGTCAAATATTTAAGAACTGGACGCTATACGCTGACAACATTCCATACTCTCTCCATGACATCGCGTAAAACAACTGAAAATCGACAGGGCTTTAAAAGAATGGCCAAGTATTGAACAATTCGAACCATAAATAACGGATATGTCGGAAATGGCTGTGCCACAAAAAATTATTTGAAATAAATTGTGTGTTTTAAACAGATTTGCATATTTTGTGTAGTACGTTTTCGTCTATCGCTTAACGTTTACCAGTTCTATATGATTATACAAAATTTCCTTGGACTTCACAGGCGATTCCCAGAAAATTCATATACATTATACTTGTTAGGTAAATTTCTTTAATATATAGTATTTTAACCAAAACAGCAAGGGAGAAGAAACATTGGATGTCTTCGTATAGCATCTTTAGGAAGATACTGAACCTAAATGCTCAGTTTTGTTTTATCCGAATTTTTATTTTTGAGTTATGCATTTCACCCATACAGTCCTTTTTATAAAAAGTTCGTTTTTTTATTCAGGCTACCTAAGAATGTGTACATCAGGTGAAATCTCGATATCGAATTTTTGGGTGGAATTCAATACTTTTTCTACTTATTACACTAGTCTGCATTTTCAAACTTTTTGTCAGATGATTTCTTAAACGTGGGTGTACTTGAATCAAGTTTTTATGCTGATTCCAGAAATAAATTCCGTTTTTTTCTATCACGTCAGGTTTTTACACAAAATAAGAAGTAATGTTTTAACAATTTTACTAATGAACGTAGAAAAGTATTCAAATACCATTTCACACAAGGTAAGTTTTTATTCAAGAAACATTTTAAGAATACTCTCAAGAACTCCCCTAATTTATTTCATCACTACATTTTAACAAAACAAGAAGCCAAAGTGTTTCATATAAATTTTTTTCAAACTTTCTCTTCTTTGACTTCCTTGCAGATCCTGAAGAAGACTGTCCCTCTTCAACATCCAACAGTAGTCGGCCATCATAGTTTCATTCCATCTCCCGTGGTACCTCCTCTCCATTTCCTTAATATCTTGGTGAAAACGTTCACCCTGTTCTTCACTATAATGTCCCAGATTTTTTGGAAAGTAGTCAATATGTGAATGCAGAAAATGCACCTTTACACTTATGTTACAATCCATCTTTTTGAAATTTTCCAACATTGTTTCGACAATGGCCTTGTAATTAGGATCTTTGTTATTACCTAAGAAGTTTTCAGTAACTGATCGGAAGGCGGTCCATGCGTCTATTTCTCTCATTCATTGTCTTCTCAAAATCTTCATCCTTCAGCAATTTCTTTATTTGAGGACCAACAAAAATTCCAGCCTTTAATTTGTCTTGTGTAATGAAGGGAAATTTCTTGGAAAGGTACTTGAAGCAGGGCCCATCCTGTGGTAGAGCTCTTACAAATTGCTTCATCAAGCCCAATTTTATGTGTCGTGGCGGAAGCAATATCTTTATATCTCTATATTTTTGAAGTAAAATTGTGAAAAAAATCTCATGTGTTACACTCACATGACTTTCTCTACTCTTGTACAAACTATTTTTACAAACGCTTATTCTCCATCTACTTCATGTTAATTGAGATAAACATTTGCAGACTCTATATTATTGTTAAGTTTCTTGTAGATGTAAGGGGAATATATATTTACAAGGGCAATATAGAAATACAGTAGCCTTTGAGCACAAACATATCTCTTAATAGCTGGTTGCTAGGTGCAGCACCATTCTCTTTGCCACAGATTAATACTCTTTGCATATCCAAGACAAAAAATGAATAACGAATTCCCATTTGAGAAAATATGTATTGAAAAATTTAAGGGAATAACAAGCAATATCTCGAAAATGGTTCACTCAACAAAACAAATGTATGCGACATAAATTGTGTATTTTAACGCGATCTACATTTTTGTGTAGTAAAATTTTGTCTATCTCTTATGGTTTACCAGTTATGCAAAAGTCGTTCACAATGAAGAATAGTTTTGGAGACATTCCCAGAAAATTCATTTTATTTGTCATGAAAATATCTTAAACATATGATATTTTAATCAAAATGGTTAGAGCCATTTTTGAGAAAATTAAAATTTTCGAAAAATCTTCTATGTAAAGGGTAATCTGGGGTGGGAGGATTTTCTTGAAAACCTTCGTGTCACATCTCTGGAAGATACTGAACCTAAATACCAAGTTTGGTGTTTATCCGACTGTTCGTTTCTGAGTTATGCTGTTCACAGACAGACAGACAGACGCACACACACACAGACGCACACACGGACATGTTTACAAAAATGTTTTTTTTTTTGGATTCAGGGGGTCTTAAAACATATATTTCCAGTGAAATCTTGGTATCGAATTTTTGGGTGGAATGCAATACTTCCCCTACTTACTATACGTAGTAGAAAAAGTAAAAATGTACGTGACAGAGAAAAACTAAAAGCAGTTCTGAAATCAGCATAACAAAGTGAGTCAGAATCACTTATTAGTTTTCAGTCATCCGATATCATGCAGACTAGTGCATAGATGAGTAGCAAAGAAACTAAAACGTTTCAGTGATCTCAGCAGACAATAGCTTAAGACAAGTATGGCTGCGAGTTCTGCGTATAAATGACACTTTTCACACATATTTGTGTTTAAAAGCTAGTAGCAAAAAGGGCAATGCCGAAACTAACTAGGCTATGCCATGCCCTGGTGTGACATCAACTTAAAACGAAAGTAGAGAGGGTGTTGCGGGTTCTTTCAGCGGCGGCGTCCACAGATGCGTGTTAATATTCAAAAAGTGGGCGTGCTTATACATTTTCGTGTTGAAACATTAACGGCTTCAGCTGTTTACAGCTTCCTTGCGCAGATTTTAGCTCTGTATCTGTGCCGTGCGTCCCACGTAAGTGTACAGACCACACATGTTGACAGAAGTTTGAGAGTTCAAGGTCACTTGTGCTGCCTTGGATTTGTATCGTCCAAATTCGCTCCTTTCTATTTTCATAACTAATAAAATTGATGTGTTATATTCACACGACTTCCTATACTCCTGCAGGTCTTTTCGGCTATGAAATTCCACCCATTGAATTTTTCGCCCATTTTCGCATAGAATAGTTGGTAGAATATAATTGTCATTAATATTATTACCATGGAAAAGACAATAAAAATACTCGTAAGCACTCGTATTGTGTTAAACGTGAAATATGTAATGGATGGGTATACTTTTTGTTCAGTCTTTTGAGACAGTGGATGGGTGAAGGTAGAAAACCAATTGCTCGTGCCTAAGCTGGCTACGTGTGGCGGCTCTTTGTGATAACTACCGCACCGGTCGCGCGCCATCCTTATCTTCTCTTTCTGCTGTCTCAAAAGGGTGTGAAAACAAACAATAACAAAATCAATGTAACAGGAGATGTTACCACCCTATCTGATCCTGCAAAAATAAAACACACTCATGAGGAGGATCAATAGCAATTCTGCTGCTATAGAGATGGAATAGCCAGTGTAGCAGAAGACGAAGTTTTAATGTCATTGTCTGAAAAAAAAATTGGTTATTAAAGCCATTAACAAACATCAAAATAAAAACCGTCTACCATTGCCTTGGATCCTTGCAGATAATACAATTATTCCCCCATATGATACAAAATACAAGGCACAGGGTTTTACTTTCTCTACTGCGTATAGTAAGTAGGGTAAGTATTGTATTCCATCCAAAAATTCGATACCGAGATTTCACCGGAAATACATGTTTTAAGGTCCCCTGAATCCAAAAAAAAAACATTTTTGGAAACATGTCCGTGTGTGTGTCTGTCTGTGAACAGCATAACTCAGAAACGAACAGTCGGATAAACACTAAACTTGGTATTTAGGTTCAGTATCTTCCAGAGATGCGACACGAAGGTTTTCAAGAAAATCCCCCCACCCCAGATTACCCTTTACATGAAACATTTTTCGAAAATTTTAATTTTCTCAAAATCTATTGCTCAAAGTTGTAAATTTGTATGTGAATAATCTAGAACTGTGTACGTAAAACAGAACACCACTGTATGCGCGAAAAGGTAAACAGATACACGCACCTGCTCCTGTCAGAAGAAACGTACATAGATATTCTAAACCAATTAATGGCGGCTATAATAGCAAGAATCCATAGAGGACTCAGACCAGCAGTTGTATTGATAGACTTTGAACCTACCTTCATGAATGTAGTGAGACAAGTATTTCCTGTAGCCAGTGTACAAGGATGTCCATTTCCGACATTCTGTTCTTAGTGTATCTACCACAGCGATGAAAATGATGTGTTATATGTCCAACAGATGTCACTCTATGTCATACACTAGCTCAACAGATATCACTCTGTCATACACTAGCTCTAACGCAATTCTGGCAACATATGAATAACTAATGCCGCCAAAGTCGGTAAGATACTCAGCCTCAAGGCGTAGCCGGGAGATTGAGGGCCCTCAGCCTCAAAGCGTAGCCGAGGGATGTTTTCTAGAAGGGAAGGAGTGTAGCAGTTGCGTTCCTAAGCTTAGGTTTCTGATTCACGAGAGCTTAGGTTAGGTTTAGTTTCTTTTATTTTTATATATAAGCTTAGGTTTCTGATTCACGGGAGGTTAGGTTAAGTTTTTTATATAAGCTTACGTTTCTAAATTCACGGAAGGAAACTTTCACAAAAAGAATACAAAAATTACAATTTTGATGGATAGTCTTTCTTACTATGAATGCGTTGCGTTTTTGTCAGCGGCAACACTAAACGAAGAAGAAGAAATTCTAGTAACAACAACACATCGCATATTTAGCGGATTTCACTTTTTATTTAGGTTGACAGGTCCCATTTTGCATGCCCTTTAGCAACAACATGGGTACGTTTGTTGCGTTCATAACGCGGTTTCCCTATAAAAGTAAAACGCCTAAAAAGGGCGGGCAGGTGGACACCAGATATTGAAGAGATCACATCCACTTCTAAACTCACTCCAGAGGTAATTTATTCGCTTTCCTTTTGCTTTTATAAGCATTTTCAACGAGGATACACTAAGAGCTAATTTGCCTCTATTTCATTATACGCAGAGTATTTCTGACAAAGAGTAACCTGAAAGTCCCATACACGGAGAATCGATTCATAAAACATTCAGTAAAATGCTCCTTGCACTACCTCTTATACTGCTGGTA
Source organism: Deroplatys truncata (assembly GCA_030765065.1). NCBI lineage: Eukaryota > Metazoa > Arthropoda > Insecta > Mantodea > Mantidae > Deroplatys > Deroplatys truncata. The sequence goes on along the minus strand of CM060989.1, from coordinate 61,976,337 downwards.
GACTTTGAGAATGTCTTCGATCAGGTGTTATTTCTATATTATCGTACATGATCTTGTAACATACATCGAGGTTACATACGTACGAGAACTATGTGCAAGGGTGCGTCGTCGACATATGCCTCCACGATTCCCTCCTGATTTCTGGAACGTATATGGTCACGTTCTTTCCGGGTAGCAGCGTGCGAATGTTGCCATTCAAAGCTCAAGAAATTAATTGCCAGTCACCATACATCGCTGTGGAAATTCTTAGGCCATATATGGAAAGTTTAAGATCAAAACCAGGCAACTATGGTCCACCTCAGAGGGCATACAAATATTAGGAAGCCTATTAGCAAAAAATAACTCTTAAACCAGAATCAAATTGACTCAATAGTTGGAAAGTTTTTAAGATTATAAGAACGATAACATCTCACAGTATCTAAAGTCAATATCTTACAAACTGAAGTAGATCAGTGAAGATTTTCAGAAGCCCGTGGAGAGTGATGATTCTGGCTGACTTTTGTTAATAACTACTTTAAATTCTCGTGATGAAATAAATAAAATTTGTGCATAACCATCTCAGAAATTCCTGTGGTACGATAAAAAATTGCGTTTTATTTATGGACGCTTTTTAACTGCTATGGTTCTTAGCGTCCCATTCTATATTGGGCGTGAAAGACCGGAAATTTTGGTCAGAGGCCTCTTTTTCAGGCTTGAGGTTCTTTTACGTGCAGTAAATATACGATACGGGACCACCGGGTTTACTTACCTTGCAAAGGAAGCCCAAAAAATCCATCGCCCTTCGCCGGGTTTGAACCCGCGATCTCGAGAACTAGAGGTTAACAGGTACCACTTGACCCGGAGGACGACGGTACAATAAAAGCACACAATTTTAGTATAACCATCTCACACATTCTTGTGGTACAATAAAAATTAACATTTTTTGTATAACCATCTCACAAACTACTGTGATACAGTAAAAGTGTACATGTCGCTGAAATTCGTCATTTCGCGAAGATCCTAGCCAGATCATGAAAAGCTGAAGTATGCTGAAAAGTTCCAGAAGTTCTTTATGAAATGACTGAGCTTTTTAGGCATATAGTGTAACTCTACTCTAATTTAATCTAATCTAACCATTCTCTAGCTGCTGGCTTTTGGAGGTCCCGTCAGCGTCATGTCTGTCATCTGTCATGCCTAAGATCTTGGTAAAATGACGGATTTCAATAAAAGTCTACCATGTATATATATATATATATATATAAAATAACTAATGGAAAAATAGATTTAATGGGCGAAACTTTTCATGGTCCAAAAATTCACGGGTTTAGAAACAGTGTACTTAAATATTAATGGGCGAAGTGACAATGGTCTTACTTTGTTTGGAGGACGTTTTGATGGCCATTTTAGGGCCAATTTAATCTTTTTAAATGGGAACCTACAATTAGGGAAAGTCCTTCAAGTGTTATCCAAATAAAACACGACTAATGTCATTTCCTTTCCCCCACAACATCAAACAACTTTTATTCAAGACGTTTCTTTCTACAACGCTTAGTTTTGGAGATATAGTACAGTCTCAACTTAAATAGTCCAACCTGTATATTGCTTGGAATGAAATATTCGCAGCATTTGTCTTCTAGATCTAGTTTGAAAAGGGGTGGATTTTATGCCCAAGCACTGCGACCTTAAAGATCTATTGCGCATCCCTCCCTTTCATCAGTTAAGTAGTCTGTTGCTCGATATGAACTTAACCAGAGTGCTAACTGAGGCTTTCGATAGTTCATCTATCTTTGGAAAGTGATTGCCAAAAATACTTGCTCTTTGTTTCGCAAGAGCAGGGCAATCACATAACAGTCTCATCTCCTTCTAGGCATCTACTACATATAGGGTTGTTAAAAAATCCCATTCTGTATAGATTAAACTTTAGGGCACAGTGTCCTGTAATGAATCCTGTTGCCCATGCAAGCCTTCTTCTACTAAGACCGCGCAGGTACTTTGCCCTGCTGTTATCCAGATCTGTAATAAACAACTTGGAATGTCTGCAACCCTCAATGGAGTTCCAGTAGTTCTTGTGTTCTGCTTGAGCCCAGCACCTGATAGCCTGTTTCACTGGTCTGTAGGACACCCCCAGTACAGGCTCCGGACCAAAAAATGGGATTTCGCTGCCAATCGTGGCTGCTTCATCTGCTTTCTCATTGCCTGGTATACCTGTGTGTCCTGGCACCCACATAAGTTGAACCTTGTTGTGTTCAGCCAGTATCATTAAGGATTCCCGGCATACTGAGACGAGATTTGATTTTATTGATGGTGATTCAAGTGCTTTAAGAGCAGCTTCACTGTCAGCTTCTATTCTTATATCTCCTTTTAATGCTTTCCATGACACTGGCTAGGATTGCATAAACCTCAGCCTGGTAAACTGTAGCTAAGGTACCCAGACTATAAGAAATTTTGGTGCCATTACCGTAAAGCCCAGCTCCCGTTCCTGATTTGGTTCTAGAACCATTAGTATACCCAAGCATTTGTCTTATTTTACATGCATTATCTGTGGAGTAGCCACAACTATTTTCTACTCCATGGCATTCTCAATTAAAATTCAAAGCCTTCCACGCAAATATGTTCTTTCACAACTTCAATGTTTTCGTATTCAAGTACAAGGTCTTTATAAATCCTTTTGTAATTTGTGAAATGAAATTAGAAGGTGTTTTGTAGACCATGTTCTTAAGAGAATGTTGGACTTTTCGTTAGCGAAAGAACTATGAAAATCCTCTGAGTGGATTTTCAAATTACCCTTGAGGCAGTATTTTTAACTCTTAAATGGTTTCATTCTAATTATAGAATATATAAATTTAATAACAGCCCGCCTTAAAGCAACATGTGTATTTAACAATATATAAAAAGTGTACATTACAGTCATTGCATATGCTTGTATTATTGTATCCATGTGTAATAATGTTATGTGAATATATTACGTAATTTAATAATGTAGGAGCTGTGAGAATAATAGGTTAAAAGTTGCTAACAATGAGGTAACCTTGAGGCAATAATGATTTTGAGAGTTTAATAATGTTGTTTGTGATTCTTGGAAGCAATAATGTAATAAAAGTGACAGTTTATAAAATAGCCAATTAACAACTAACAAAAACGTTTAAGTTAAAAGAAGGTATTTTATTGGATTAGGAATAGCCAAACAGAGACTTGAAATACAGAAATTTACAAGTTTAGGCGGTTGAAATTAGTTCAGTTGCCTGCAAACAGTGTTCCTAACCGGACGCGAGACACATCCTTGAGAGATTTTATACATATTCATGTGAGACGAAAAATAGTTTACGTGTTAAAAAGTTAAAGTAATTCATAAAAGAATCTCACAGTTCTCTATCAGTGAAGTGTTATTTAAATCGTGTCAAGCATTAAGAAATGGAGTGAAGAAAAACTTAAAATCTGTGTAAGCCTACATTCTTCAGTCGCACCACGCCCGGCTAAGACATCCATGTTTCTAACAAAAATACTGACGCAGCCGAGGCAAACATAAATATATATTATTTAAAGAAACAGTAAAAATACATTTTTTGGCGAAGGCTACCGGAAACTGTTTACTATACATGCGGTTGCAACTACTACAAGTTCGGTTCCCCAACAGTTGAAATATAATACAACTCATCCTTCAATAAAGACAATACAAACTGCTTCACCCTACACACATTACACTTTTTCTGTGTTTATAATATTAATACAGATATCGATGTAGGTACAATAGGATATAGCAGACTGGTGCGATAATCAAATATAGGATCATTATGTGACGACTTTGAAACTCCATTCTTAACCACGACTATGAAAAACAAACAGCGACTTACTGCTTAAACCTAAAAGGTATTTGAAAGTTTAAACTAATAAGACAGAATATCTCGGAAATGACAAATGCCATGAAAATTGTATTTGATATAAATTGTGTGTTTTAAAGAGATATATAGTTAGTAGTAAGAGTTTGTGTACTTCTTGCATTTTGGAAATTACACAAAATTATACAAACTTCATTGGGATGAAGAAGGATTCATTATCTATTCCTAGAAAATTCAATATATACATTTTATTTTTCATACAGATATCTTAAATGTGTGGGATTTTAATATGAGAATCGTTAGAGCCATTCTTGGGAATACAAAACATAAACATTTTTGTTGTAAAGGGTAGCTTTGGGTGGGCCTGGGAACGTATCCTTGAAAGTTGTTGAACTTCAATACCGGTTTGGTATTTATCCGACATTTCATTTTTGAGTTATGCTGTTGACAGAAGGGCCATGTGGCCCATGCAAGGTATGTTTCCCACATACATGGATGTAAAAGGAGTTGCCGCATCACAGATTTCTAAAGGGGCAGTATGGCTTACCGAGGTGAATGTCACTGAGTAATGCTGCCTTTACTGATATTTATTCCGCTAAGCCTCTCGTGGTCGTCTACTTGCAGTTCGAGATAGGTACTCCAATTAAAGAGATAATTGCTGCAATATTCACCATAAGGTATATACGTATATGGTTATGATCTATAGGGGAACGCATCGAAATGTAACGGTGTCCCTAAGGTTGTTCTGTACGTTTCTCTAATGCGTATCCAGAAAAGTGAATAGGTCGTGGTGTCCGCATTTAATGACCCGCGAGGTCGCCCAATTTAACCCTCCTTTAATTTTTACTTTCTCTACTACGTGTAGTAAGTAGAGGAAGTATTGCATTCCACCCAAAAATTCCATACCAAGATTTCACGGAAATACGTGTTTTGAGACCCCCTGAATCCAAAAACAAGCATTTTTTTTGTCTTGGATATGCAATGAGCATTAATTTGTGGCAAAGAGAATGGTTCTGCACCTAGCAACCAGCTATTAAGAGATATGTATATGCTTAAAGGCTACTGCATTTCTATATTGCCCTTGCAATTACAAAACAAGGGTAACATGGTACGCCTTAAGCGGTAGTCAAATATTTTTAGAATTGGTCCCTATGTGTAAATGTAATTCTCTTTGCATGTCAAAAGATCGTTTCTGCAAATGTTTATCTCGATTAATATGAAGTATATGGAGAATAAGAGTTTGTAAAAATAGTTTGTACAAGAGTAGAGAAAGTCATGTGAGTGTAACACAGATTTTTTCTATCTAGTTCATGTTAATCGAGATAAGCATCTTGAGAGATTCTTTTATTACATATTTTCTTGTAGATACAGCAGGATTAGGGGAGTAAAGTAGGCTTAAGTGATAGTCAAATGTTTTTTATGTGGAAATAACACTTTATCCTTCTCTTACGGTTTAACAGTTATGCAAAAGTCATTCATAATGAAGAGAGCTTCAGAGGCCGTTCCCAGAAAATTTAAGGTATAAGTACGTTTTATTCGTGATGGAAATGTTTCAAACATATATTGTAATCAAAATCGTTAGAGCCATTTTTGGGAAAATTAAAGTTTCCGAAAAATATTGCGTGTAAATGTTGTTTTGGGTGAGCGATGTTCTTGAAAATTTTCGTGCCATGTCTTTAGAACTACGATATATGGGTGAAATACAATAATTCCTGTTCTTACTATACGTAGTAAAAGACTAATGTTGTGTTATACATTTAATTATATTAGGAGAAGATGAGACCTTAAGCTTTATGTAACGTGTTGTAAATTATATATTTCTTGCAACTTTGGCAAATAAAGTTATGAACCCGAACCTGCTTAACCTTTTGTGTTGAGGGCATTGTTTTCTTCACACAACATTCATCATCAAATAGCACGTGTTTATATATATATATATATATATATATATATATATATTTCCATAATGCTGTACAAAATTCTTAAAATTTTTAATGCATTACTTTGAGTTGCTATTTATTCTTTAGTCCACCATGCATTTTAACACCGTGGTTATTTATGCATGGTGGATCATAACAAGTTCATATTGCTTTATTTTTCTAAACCATTTTTCTCTTACTCTCCCCATACATTCTCCTATTCTTTTTACATCCCTCTTCTTTTGTATTTTCATTATCCTAACTTTTAATACTTCTTTGTTAACATTCTCCCATTCTTTAGGTAAAATCTGATCTCTCCACAACTTAGTTTCTTCACATTAAATTATATAATGCAAATCATTATCTGCCTCTCCACAAAGAGGACACCTATTCAAATTCGCTCCCTTAGCCTATACGCACTTAATCTGGACCAGACCCACTCTTCTGTCACTAACCTATTACCTACATCCACATACTTCTCCCTTCCCCAGTCCACCTTTAATTGTCTATATAGTTTTAAGCTTTTCTTTCCTTCCAGACTTTGAAATAATTATTGTTTCTCTATATCTTCTACTCTGTTCCTCACTTCTTTCCAGAAACCTTTAAATAACCCCTCTCTCCCCTCTCATAAGTTACCCATTCCTATTTCCAGTAAAATTCTCCTTATTCCTTGAGCCCAGTTCATCCCATCATTGGATTTGTCTTGTATTATTAAACATTGCTTAAAGATATTATGCTCGTCCAATGATTTCAATCTATATCCTTTCTACTATCATGCCCTTACTACCCACTCTTCCCAACTCCAACATTGCTGCTCCATTAGGTGATGAAATAGATAAACCTAACATACATTTACGATCTATGTGCTTTATCAATCATCTCTCGTTCTTTGTCACTTCCCCAAATCTTTGATCCATAGACCATTTTTGCTTCAACTACAGCTTTATAAACCCTTTCCACCCATTTAATTTGCATATCTGGTATTTTCTTTAAGCATATTCTTATAGCAGTCATTGCTAATCTTTCTTTAGCTAAGGCACTTATCTTCCATCTCCCATTACTACTTATTCTCACTCCCAAATAATCAAACTTGTTTACTGTTTGCAACTCTTCCCCTTCCATATACCACTTTTCCTCTTTCTTCAATTTATAGCTCTTTTTAAATACCATTATCTTTGATTTTTTAAAATTTATTCTTAAACTCCATTTCTTACAAAATGAATATATATATATATATATATATATATATATATCACACGTTGACTTGCAGATTCGTTTGAACACCTTGTATTGCTCAGTGCAAACGTAAGAGGTCAAAAATACTTCAAACGTATTTTATTGTTCATAAAATAGCTTGCGTTCTATCAATAAACAGGAACGTTTATAACAACTGTTGCTCGGCGCCATTGGTGTTCCCACTCATACGTCATCAAGGTCCTGTATCCTTTGTTTGCTTTTCTTGCACTCTTTTCATGTTCTCTTTAGTGGTTGCCAATTCGCAGAGCAATAGTCTCTGAATGGTTTTTAAAGCCTCGTTTACGTTTGGGCAACTGTAATCGCTCTAGTAGAGCTGTTTTACTTTCTTTAATACATACTTATGGTAAGTAGAAGAAGTATTGTATTACATCCAAAAATTCTATGTCGATATTTCATCGGAAATACATGTTTTGAGGTATGACCTGAACCCAAAAAAGAATTTTAAAAGGGGTCCTAGTGTTTATTTTTGTGTGTTTCTCTCTGTGTGTTTGTCTGTGAACAGCATAAATTAAGTCGGTGAAGTATGAAACTTGATATTTAAGTTCAGAAGCCCAATGTCCTGGGAGAATCATCCTGGGGAAAATAATCACCATAAAATACGACGTTCTATCCGGGAAGAAAACCAAAACCTCAAAAAGACGATTGGCTAACGCCAAGAATTCTTTGTAGATACCCGTAGATCAACACTATTTACCTTTTAAAGTAAATACATAATCGCTACACATAGGCTAATGCATGCCATATTTTTATAATCAAGCCATTTGCACCAACTGCATAATACAAATAAAATCACTGTAACCTATGCGTTTGCACTAACTGCAAGAATAGTATACGACTAACCACCCGGAATTGCTCAGGGCGTACATCATGTGTAATCCCAGGTAATTAACAATGCATGCAAGCTCATCATTTTTCATTGAAACTGGGTGGTATACGTCCAACTAATGTGCACGAAAGCCAGATCAACTAATGCGCATTAACATGTGGAGGGGTTTTAGTGGGTAGGGCCATTCTCTGATGCCGAGTCCCATATTCTCAGCTTATTTGACGCAAGCACGTAAAATGTATTTCCCCTCCAGAAAATAAATAAATAAATAAATTTTAAAAATAAGTTCAGAACCTCCCAAGGATGCGGCACGAAGATTTTGAAGAAAATTCCCCACCCCAATCTACTCTTTACATGGAAAATGCTTCGTTATATTTTATGTTTTCAAAAATGGCTCTAACGTTTTTAATTAAAATACTTTATGTTTAAGCAATCTTAATGATAAGTAAAATGCATATCTTGAATTTTATGGAAATGGTCTCAAAAGTACCTTTCATTCTGGATTACTTTTGTATAATTGGCAAACCGTAAGAGATAGGACAAATCTTACTATACAAAGATGTGTATCTCTTCGAAGCATACAATGTACGTTAAATAAAATTTTTGTGATATTCTTTATCAGTTTAAATTCTCAATACTTTATACTTTTTTCAACTGCAAATCGTGGTCATCCAAAAAGAAGGACGTTTCAAGGCCTCACATAGTGACGCACTTTTAAAAGACTTGACTATGTTTTTAGTTTACTGCAGTTTTACTTTCTCTACTACGTATAGTAAGTAGGGGAAGTATTGTATTCCACCCAAAAATTCGATACCGAGATTTCACCGGAAATATATGTTTTGAGGCTCCCTGAATCCAAAAAAATTAAAAAATGAATAACGAATTTGAGAAAAAGTATAAGTATTGGAAAATTTAAGGGAATAATAAGCAATATCTAGAAAATGGTTCAGCCAACAAAAAATATATGACATAAATTGTGTATTTTAACGGGATTTACATTTTTTGTTTGTAAAATTTTGTCTATCTCATAGTTTACCAGTTATGCAAAAGTCGTTGAATACTTTTGGAGACATTCCCAGAAAATTCAAGATATACACTTTATTTGTCATGAAAATATCTTAAACATATGATATTTTAATCAAAATCGTTAGAGCCATTTTTGAGAAAATTAAAATTTTCGAAACATGTTTCATGTAAAGGGTAATCTGGGGTAGGAGAATTTTTTTGAAAACCTTGGTGTCGCATATCTGGAATATACTGAACCTAAATACCAAGTTTGGTGTTTATCCGACTGTTCGTTTTTGAGTTATGCTGTTCACAGACACACACACGGACATGTTTCCAAAAATGCTTTTTTTTGGATTCGGGGGGCCTCAAAACATATATTTCAGGTGAAGTTTCGGTATCGAATTTTTGGGTGGAATACAGTACTTCCCCTACTTACTGTACGTAGTAGAGAAAGTAAAAACGTTTTTGTAAGAATATTTTATAAAGGAGTGAGTAGATAAAGTTATGAGAATGTAATATATGAGTTTTTTTCTAAATTCGCCAGTATGTGTGACAGAAATGCAGATTATCCGACGTTTTCATATTATATTTGTTTAGAATAATTCAATGGAAACTGGCAGGCGTATCTTGGGGGTGTGTATGCCGCAAAGTAAAACTAGGTAACAAATGAGTATCGCTGGCAGTTTGACTGCGATAAATTCACAAGCAGTTTTCTGGTACCGTGCCAGGTTGGACAACCCAGCGCGGAACTCAATGAAATCTGCTTAATTTGTATTTAAAAATATCGAAGAACGTGCCAAATACTCGAGGTGAGGACTGGAGGGAAAAAACATTTTGACCTCTTTAGTTCTCCTACTTTGTTGCAACAGAAATTATGGAAATAATTTTATAACTAGTTCCCTTTCTCTCTGAAGGATGGCATTGATGCTACATGCAGAAGTTTTAGAAACTCTGGGGCATTTAGGGATTCATGAACTAATGCACTTATTTCTGATGGCTTTAATCGCCCACAATGAAGGAAGGAAAGGGACAAGAAAGGGAGCAAATGTGGGGGTTTATCTTTGACATTAATATTCAAGCGAGTTGTCAAAATTCAAATATAATTTATTCAAAACTTCAAAAAGAAATACTGCTTGACATTTTAAGTATATATATCTAAAGCGATTACAAAACTATTCACAACTATTTTATACATGTAAATAATTGGTCTGTATAAATATACACCTAACTGTATTCTAAAACACAATCACAGCTCTAGCCGTTTTTCATTTATATTTCTTTGATTTGTTTTTTTTTTAGTTTATCCTATTCGTGTCCTAAATTTTGATATATTCATTATCTAGTTTTATATAAAACTAAGGAAACCTATCTGATTTTAATTGCAATTATACTTTCCTTAAAACCGTTTTATAGCTTGCAATATTTTAGTTCAATTTAAGATACAAGCTAAAAAATAAAATTTCTGACATTTTAAATTGTACAGTTACCAGTTATATTTAAGAACCTTAGCTTCCTTCATATTGTTTAACACATATGTAAAAGTTCCTAGTGGTTTATTCTCTATTGATTTCCATAATCCAGCATTATACATTCTCCTCACAGCTTGTAAAAATACAGAGTGATCTCTCGCTGGAACTCCCAAAATAACACTTGAGTGATGTATGTATCGTATACAAGCCTTCTTAGCAAGTCTGAGAATCCGTAACTTCACTTGCGGGCTGAGTCAGCGTGCGTTATTAGGGTTCATTAGCCTACCTTAGAACTGTCTCGATAGTGCCGCTGGTATTCGTTATAACTCTGTTACTCTGAAGGTTAACATTCGGCTTGCCTTCGCTTCTCGGAAACCTCTTAGGCATTAACTCCACGTGGAGTGAAGTGAAGCGACTTCTGAGAATAAACAGTGCATTGCTGATGTTTCACGTTGCACCAAAGAAGGTGTCATTTCAGCCAATGAAAGCTGATGCAGTACGTTTTTAACACTTAAATGATTTCAGTCAAATTATGTAATATAAAATATAATAACAACCCACCTTAAAGCAATATGTGTATGCAACAATATATAAAAAGTGTATATTACAGTCATTGTAAATGTTTATATTATTGTATACATGTTCAATAATGTTATGCGAATGTATTACGTAATTTAATAATGTAGGAGCTGTGAGAATAATAGGTTAAAAATTGCTAACAATGAGGTAAGCTTGAGGCAATAATGAGTAAGAAAGTGTAATAATGCTACCAGTCATTCTTGGAGCAACAATAATGTAATTTTTGTGACAGTTTATAAAATAGCCAATCAACAACCAGAAAAAAGCTTAAGTTAAATAAAAGTATTCTATTGGATTAGGAATAGCCAATCAGAGACTTTAAATACAGAAATTTACAAATTTAGGCGGTTGAAATCAAGTCAGTTGCTTGTAGACAGTGCTCACAACTGGACGCGTTGGTTGCAGACAGTGTTACTAACCAGACGCGAGATGCGTCCTCGAGAAATTTAACACGTATTTTGTGTGAGACGAAAATAGTTTACGTGTTAAAATGTGCAAGTAATTAACAAACGAATCTCACAGCTCTCTATATCAGTGAAGTGTTATTTAAATCGTGTCAAAAATTAATAAAAAAAGGAATGAATTAAAAATTATAATCTGTGTAAGCCTACATTCTTCAGTCGCACCACCTCCCTGCTAAGACATTCATGTCTCTAAAATTAAATACTGACGCAGCCGAGGCAAACATAAGTACATAATTTTAAAGAAACAGTAAAAATTACAAAGTTAATTTTTTTAAAAACATTTTTTGGGGCAACGGCCACCGGAAAGTACATTTGGGGCGAAGGCAACCGGAAACGTTTTACTATACGTGCGGTTGCTACTACTTAAAGTTCGGCTCCCAAACAGTCGAAATACAATACAACTCCTAAAAACTCGTTTCTTCAAATTGGCTTCCAAAGCGTGGGGCAAATAACAATTCAAACCCTCTTCTTCAAAGCGAAGAAATCTTTTTACTGCACTTGGAGTTAACAATGCCTAAGAAGCTACCGTGAAGCAAAGGCAAGCTACATGTTAACCTTTAGAGTAGCACAATCATACTACTTAGTTGTGCTTTTCAAGCTAGTAACTAAAGAGCTTTGTACTCGACCACAAACTCCGATATAGCTGAATACAAGACACACATTGACTTTTCACCCAAAAATTCAATCCCGAGATTTCGCCGGATGAATCCAAAAAAGCATTTTTAGAAAACGGTCCATGTGTCTGTGTGACTGAACAACATATCTCAAAAACTAAAAGTCGTATAAACACCAAACTTGGTATTTAAGTTCAGTACCTTCCAAAGATGCAACAAAAAGGTTTTCAAGAAAATCCCCCACCCCAAACTATCCGTTCCATGGACGATTTTTCAAAATTTTTTATTTTCTCTAACATGGCTGTTACCATTTTGATAAAAATGCCATATATTAAAGATATTTACATGACAAATAAGACGTGTATCTTGAATGTTGGGAATAGCGTGTTAAGTCCTCTTCGTATGGGAGGAATTTTGTATAATCTTGTATAACTGGATAGACGAAAACGTACTAAACAAAAAATATAGTTCTCTTTAAAATACACAATTTATTTCAAATAACTTTTTTGGACATAAACCATTACCGAGATATCCGTTGTTAATGATTGTTCAATACTTTGTCATTCCTTTAAAACGTCTACATTCAGTTGTTTTTCGCGATTGCATGGAAGAGTATGGAGTTTTAGAGCCAACATATAGCTTCACTATAGGTTTACCTCGTAAGAATAATTTTTATACCTATTAATAAATGACAGAGGGTAGAGAAAGTTTTGTGAATGTAACACAGACTTTTTTTACCAAATAGGGCTTCTTTTATGATCTGGATTTAAGCGTCCCATTTTTTTTCAAAACCAGCCCATTGTGCGATAAAGATATAAGAAGAAATAGCTGTCAATCTAAAAGCAAAAATACCGCCTGTCGCCAATGAAAGCGCGTCGGTACTGAGAGCTGACTCAGAGTGCGTAACCAGCATTGTAGTTTTTTAGTCCTGGCATTCACTGCCTACTGTTGTATAACGCTGATTGGGCACGCTAATCTTCTATGGCAGGATTACAGACTGTTTCTGATGACATAACAGCTGACTGGCGGAATTGCTCTCCTAGAATTACGTCTATTTGGTTATCTCCTACAGGGAGCGATAAAAGAAAGACTTAATGTACTCATATTGCCTCTTATTTTGTGCATGGCTCAGGGGAGAAAACAGACAGGTAACCCTTAATATATGGGTAGATTAAACTAGAGCGTAGAGGGAGCTTCGGTTGTACTTCACCAGGTAGCGTGACCACTCAGTATTTATTTTAGAAACTCATTTACGTAAGAAGTATCTAGTATTATAAACATGGAGACATTAGATAGTTTTTTGGTTTTATAATTTTTTAATATAATCATTGTTGGTTTGTGAAGAAAATGTAATAATACAAGATCATGTGATAAAGTGCACTGGTGCACTGGCTGATTACTGGTCGATTCTAACCATATTTAACAATTGTCTTCCGAAAGATAGTTATTTTATAATTTAAGAACTTATATTACAAAGGGCAAGTCCAAGAAACTCACAGACAGATAAGTGTCGCTCAGTTTTGGAGCCAACGGCCAAATATTAAAACTAACAATTACAAGATACTAATCTATAAGTTACACCTATTTCTGCCATATATACATATAATTACATTTACACTTTATATACATAGAAAGTTACCAAAATCTTTTACAATACAAAAATTTTCACATTTAAATGATGTGATCAAAACACACACATATTAAAATGCATTAATATGTACAAATTATTGATTTTACACCTTTTTACTATCTAAAATACCGTCTATTTTTCCTCCATAGTGGTTTTAACATCTCTATTTTGTATTAATATTTTCTAAACTATCATTCTAAATTAATCTCAGATGTATGGGAATGAATTAGCTGAGCCGAATTTTTAAATTTCTTATTTAATGATCTGATGAACTATGACTGCCTTAAATAAAAATAATAAAAGCATCCCAAAATTCTGGCCACTGGAAGACGTAAATATTAAAGTTTACTTTTTATGCCTTTTCCCCATTTTCTGTACAGTAATTTAGTCTTTGAACTCGGCCTCATGTGGTCTATGTATGTTAAAACAATACACTCTTTAATAGCTTTAGTAATTAAACGATTAATTCGGTCAACAGTAACTCACAGTACGTTTAACCTTATGTATCCTACGTTATCTTAAAGGCCTTAACATTTCATATTTCTGGCTGCTTTCTTTCATTGCATTTTTCATAGCAATGTGGAGTAGAAAGCTAGACAACAATGTTTAAGTTTAAAAACTTAACTTTATATTCTCAAAGTCAATTTTGAACTACTGTTCAGAGATCATTTAAATGTAATTTTTGGGCGATAAGTAATGTCAGAACAATTTTATAGAGGCGTTAAATACTGAATGTTTATTTTGTCCACCTTAATTTTGTCAGCATTGTTGTTTATTAGAAATATTTCTTTCTGAATTTGCTAACATTTTCATGGCATGTGCGCGAATAAATAATTAAAACTGATATATTGTTTTCCATTAAATTATAAGCAATTTCAATTAGTTCACTTCTGAAAATATGATTCTTTGAGTGAATGAACCTTTTTAGAGAAAAGAAAGTAAAAGAATATGTCTGTTAGGTAAATAAATTTTAGCAGTATTCAGATTTCATTTGACAGAACCGCTCTTCTTAAAGACAAAAACATTGATTTTCCATAAAGGAAAGTTTATGTATATAGAGAACCACAATTAACCACAAAATAGAACATATTTCTACTTTCTCTACTACGTATAGTAAGTAGGGGAAGTATTGCATTCCACCCAAAAATTTGATACCGAGATTTCACCAGAAATATATGTTTTGAGACCCCTGAAGCAAAAAAAAGCATTTTTGGAAACATCTGTGTGTGTGTGTGTGTATGTGTCTTTGAACAGCATAACTCAGAAACGAACAGTCTGATAAACACCAAACTTGGTATTTAGATTCAGTATCTTCCAGAGATGCGATATCAAGGTTTTCAAGAAAATTCCCCCACCCCAGATCACCCTTTACATGGAACATTTTTCGAAAATTTTAATTTTCTCAAAAGTGGCTCTAACGATTTTGATTAAAATATCATATGTTTAAGATATTTTTAAGACAAATAAAATGTATATCTCGAATTTTCTGGGAATGTCTCCAAAAGTATTCTTCATTGTGAACGACTTTTGCATAACTGGTAAACCATAAGAGATAGACAAAATTTTACTACACAAAAAATGTAGGTTCTTTTGTTGCTGAGTGAACCATTTTCGAGATATTGCTTGTTATTCCCTTAAATTTTTCAATACTTATTTTCTCAAATGGGGATTCGTTATTCATTTTCTTGACTTGGATATGCAAAGAGTATTAATCTGTGGCAAACAGAATGGTGCTGCACATAGCAACCAGCTGTTAAGAGATATGTCTATGCTTAGAGGCTACTGTATTTCTATATTGCCCTTACAAATACAAAACAAGGGGAACATAGTAGGCCTTAAGCAATAGTCAAATATTTTTAGAACTGGTCGCTATGTGTAAAATGTAATTCTCTTTGCATGTCAAAAGATCGTTTCTGCAAATGTTTATCTCGATTAATATGAAATAGATGGAGAATAAGAGTTTGTAAAAATAGTTTGCACAAGAGTAGAGAAAGTCATACGTGTGCAACACATCAGAGTTTTAAAACTAATGAACCTAAAAGAATTGTGTTTAGCATCAAGTGTAGTTACTATAAGAGTATAATATTCTCTATGAATTTCAAAATTTTCGAATAAATATTAGGCTGTTACATTCATTTATAGTGTTTGTTTATTTATTAGCATAGAAACACAACGGAATTAATTCATTTTGTTTATATTTTGCCGATTTTAAATGTTGTGCTCGTGAAACTTAACGCTATTTGTGGAATTAAACGAACACTTCTGATATAGAAAGTTCTACGCAGAGAATGCTATCAAAACCACGGATAAAAAGGATTTTGTCGTTTTAAAGCGCGCTAGTATGACCCTTCGTGCAAAATGATCTACGTCAGTCAACCCGAGAATTAGCACTACAATCAGTATGATCGGTTAGTCGGTACGCGAGATTTGTATTCAATAGGTTTCAAAGCGCTACGAACTTATGCATCAATCTAGTGTTATACAATTTAGACTTTTCACCGTGTATTCCTTACTAACGTGAAAATGTTGCAATGTTACAAATGTATGAATGATATGCTCAATTTCCGTACCCAGTGACTTTAGCTCTGTTTTCAAGAAATCGTATCGCAGGATTTAAAAACCAAACGTTCGTTGTTTGCGGAATTTCATTGGATATCGTTTCTAGTTGCAAATATGTAATATTTCATTTTACCGCTGATAGAAACAAAAGCTGCACGAATAAAAGTAAATTTCCTGCGAGAATTAACGTAATAGTTTGCCTGCTTTGCAACTAGATAAAGAATCCTAAGTATACAGTTTTGTAACGTGCAGGTTAAGAAACATACGTAAACATATAGGCGTTTTTGAAAGCATGCCAGTTTATTTCCACCTGAAGTTTGCTGGAAATAACTAACGTCTGTAAAACCTGTACCCACGCCGCTGTATACGAAACAAAATCATATTTCTAAGATATTAGCTATCTCCCTACTATCGATTTTTATAATTTTCTTCCTGGCTTCTTCAGATCTAAAAATATCATTTAGGCACTGAGTTTGAAATCTCCCATGGTTATTATTATAATTTCAAAATTTACAGAAGTGCGTTTAGGTTTTTCAGACACCATTAATTATTTGTAGCCAGAATTTTGAAAGGTTAAATTTAGATTTAAAGAAAGCTTACTTTATTTTACTTTTCAGGAGCGTTCGCGAAGGCTTATGCTGATCCAATAATAAACTAGTGAAGTTAATTTCTATATACTTTCATTAAAAATACTGAGGAGGTTTCTTTTTTAAATAAATATGCATCAGGTATTTCGCAAATGCTCCTTATCAGAAGTTTGTGAATACACTTAATCCGATATTCCAACAACTTCTGCTTTTTATAAACAGTTATTTTGATGTATTAAACTTGAAATTTCTGCTTTCTCTTTCATAGTATATACACATCTGGACAAAAATAATTCCTCTACAACAGGTTTATGGAACTTAAATGTCAAGTTAAGAGATTCGTTCCTAGTACTTTAACCTGTTGCACACCAACTGGCCCAGATAAATCGTGCTCAGTGGAGGCATACATACAGGTAAAAAGGTTTGCCATATCACAATTAGAGATATCATACTGAAGTATAACCGCGCGGTCAGTTCTGCGTTGGAACTGGTTTATGCTCTACCATAGTAGATAGAGTCGTGAATGTAACGTCAGATTTTTAATTTGTCACGATATCCGGTAACTAGTACCTTATAAACAGACAAAACTTTGTACCTGAATGTACCGGCACAGCTATTCTGGACCATCTAATTTATGTTGTACTTTAAAATGAAACCACGTATGTAGATACATTAATTGACTAAAACGTTCGCTATAGAAATTTTGGGCAGATTTTCAGCACAATGATTTCTGTCAAAGAACAACACTTCATGACTACACCATTTGTTACAATGTAAAACTTTTATAATTCCAGAAGTATATCCATTTACAATTCATTTCTGTTTTTTAAAACACTAAGGGCCGGTTTCACCAACAGATGCTAAATTTTAACACAATGTTAAACTGATTTAACGATGAAGTCAACACAAATTCTGTTTCATCAAGCAATGTTAAGTTTAACAATGTGTTAAAGTCGGTGTTAAGTTAACATCCCCATATCCCTGTGTTAAGGCGTTTAACAAATGTTAGAAACTGGAAAATGGCTGCCGCAAATCAAGCTGTTGTTGCGAGTTTGCTACAACTGTCATTTTTGAATGTCATTCCTAATAGAAGAGTAGTCGTACGTCATAATAAATTTGAAACCCTGCAAATGGAGGAATTTTAAAAGCAATATAGACTGTCCAAGGAGTCATGGTTTTATGGTAAATACGAGAGGTTAGAATACTACCAATAGAAGAATGTTAATTAGGTACTTAGATTTTATGCTACTAACATTTTTCATTTACTAATGATAAGGTTGGTATTTCCAAAACTACCGTTTGTGGGTTTATCCGGAAGGTTTTCAAAGCAATTGCTTCAAGAAGCAAACTATTTTTTCGAGTCTGCTTGGTTAATCAACAATAACACATTTTTGTCCACATTAGTATCAATGCAGTGTCCACCACCAGTTTTAAACTATCTTAAACGCTCTTCGCAGCTAACATTTCTGGTGCAGCACTTTGTTAGCATAAAAGTGCCATAGTTGCTTACTGGACTTCAGAGAAACACGTTCATTCCAATTAAATTACTCGTGGATTTTGTCCCAGGCTGCATTCTTATCCTTTAATGTAAGACTGTCGGCTTTTTCGCATTTGACTGTACGTCTATACTTATTAATCAGATGTTAATTAACGAGTTTCAAACGGTGAAACGTTTATTTCAGTTTACATCGTGATTCTAACCTCAAACAACCGGGAAAATCACATGGACATTGCCATGAATGTAAATAGTTGTCGGCTATTGACACAGAGAGCGCGGCGATACGCAGACAAACGTGCATCGGAGTACGTTCAGAAGCAATGAAGTTCGGCCACCACCTTCTCGAAAGCTAGCGTTCGCAGTTCTCTTTGCCGTTAACAAAATGTTAGCTAACAATTTGCTGTAAAAGCTTGATGAAACGCAAAAGTTTTAACCTTATGTTAAACTTTGTACACCTTATTAACAAACTAGATGTTAGAGCATTTTTAACATCGGTTGGTGAAACTGGAACTAAGGAACACTAATAGGGTTTGTTGTGTAAGAGCTAAACAATTACCAACATCTATTCTAAAGTCGTTATAGTATTAATGAAATTGTTTTATATTTTAAAAAATATATTTAGGTAAGGTTTTCTATAAGTTCTGAATATTCATCATTTGAAACTGAATCAGTCCTCAAATGATGGTTTCATCTTTAAGGAATACACATATCACATTATTCCTGTAGCACCTCTTACAGTTACAGTAAACATTGAATTATATTTCAAGTTTAAACAGCTACTGGCCAGAAATTAGGAAAGTAGACAGTTTTAGAAGTGAATTACGAGGGTAATCCAGGAAGTAACGACCGCATGGCTTTAATAAACTAAAAACAATATTTTATTAAAAACAGTCATTTAAAATTTGAAGGTTACTTTATTTCTTTGCATAAACACCTCCATTATTTAAGCGTTTGACGCATCATTCTATGGGCTGTAATCCCATGCTGTAATCGGCTGCCGCCAGATCATTAAGCCAAGATGTGCGAACACAATTTCACCAAGCAGAGAACAAGAAATGTTTGGGAAATAAATTAGTAGCTCGTCTAGGGTTACGTGTCTGTCCTGCATGATTTTGTTCACTTGATTTTTCAGATCATCTGTGATCCGTGATGGGCGTCCGGGTCGAGTTTCATTATGCACATTTGTTCATGTATTGTTGGAAATTCCATACCACTTCCTCACACATTTCTCTTTCATTACTCTATCACCAAACACTTTCTTTAGTTGACAGTACATTCCTACAGGGTTCAACTTCCGAGCTCCAAAAATAGAATTTCATACCTCACAATCACACAGCTCATTTTGAACAATCACAGAATGCACAATAACAACTTGTGAAACCATTAGACCCTGATAAAAGCCGGATAGCAATCTGCGCATCGAGAATGCGCAAACGGTCCTTAATTTCTGGATTAGCCCATATATAAGAATTCCTATTCTAGCTCTAGCTATAAATAAGTATTAGAAGAACAGCAAGACAAGATATTAGGTATACGTGTAAAGTTAAATTTCAGATGCGTTCATTTTGCAGCAGAAATAATGCGTAGCATTGATGAGATTTATTGTTATGAAAATAATCCTAAAAACTGTAAATTTTAGGATGCTCTTCATATAATATGCCCGAAAATATGTATTTTATCAATCATATCTGATATATTTTAACTTATTTTAAGCTCTTAAACATACAATTTAAACTCGCATTTCAAGCGGCAGTGCGTTGTTTTCGGAGTACTATCGGCTACATTAATGCCATCCCCTCTTGGTTTATCAGTTACGTTAGCAGGCTCCACAATGAGCATGTATACAGAAGGAGGACGGTAAATGTTGTGTATTCTGCTTTTGTTTACGTGTTTTTTCATGCTAAAGAGACCCGACGAAACATGGTTCTAAATTCTCTTCGTATGAAAAACAGTAAAATGGAACAAGAAGGGATTACATTACTTCATTTTCACACAAATAGACACAAAGCAAAACGAACGCATCCAAAAAGAAACAAAAGCACATCTAGAGTTTACATTTCATTTTCGTTATGAAGATAAACTTGCCAGCTTAAGGGGTCACCGAGGTGTTAAAAATTTCACTGCAGTATGCAATTGTATGTTTGTTACATTTATTAATATCTTTGTAACAAGTTGTCGATGGAAATTTTCATATACTGGATAGCTTTTATTTAAAAAAAATTATAGGGCAAAATGTGATAAATAAAAAAATGGCACACATAATAACCTAATTATTTAAAAAAAAGCTATGACTGATAACAAAATCGCAATTGGAAATTTTATTACGTACATTCGGAAGTGCATTGAGGAAAACTTTCAGGTATCTAGCTGTATTTTTGTGGGTTTTGAATACGGGGGGGGGTTGACAACTTGAGAAAATGACTCATCATTTATCAGGACAGAGAGAAATTTAAACGGCGCAGCGCTTTAAAAATGCTACATCCGCATTAGGGGATTAAAACTTCGCATATATGCAGTTTGAAGCATGATGCGTTTTTTGTACCAAAATGGTTAAAATATCACCTCGGTACCCTCTTAAAATAGAATCTTGAAGTAACGAAAATTAATTTGAAGTCTTCTCTCAAGCCTAGCAATATTTGGAACATAGATACCTAATTTAGGAGGATGAATTCCACTTTGTCCTTTTTATTCATCTTTGCACTTGGAAGGAAATGTCAAAGTCTGTGATACACTGTTGTCTGATTCGTTTTCGATATAACAAGGTCTTTGTATAAGAGGATCCTCAGAACCATGCTGGTCTGACAAAGTATCTCATACGATGGGAATAGTCTGATTATCACACGATAGTATCCACTCCCATACCCTCCGACTAATTGTCTTCTGGTCTATCGTGGTTTCCAGACCATAAGCACTCATGAGCTTCTTGAGTCGAGACTTTTTCTCTTCTGCCGTACCGTCGTCATGGTTTATATACAGGTTTAAGGAGCCCTTCCTAGAGAGAGCTGCGCTAGAACCTGCACCTATTGCAGAGGTCTTTGCTGAGGAATGCTTACGATCAACCCAGTCGTCCTTGAGATATTTGTTAACCTCTGAAACAGATGCTCTTTTCTCGGGTTTACACTCTAGTAGTCGCCTCAAGAGACGTATGAAACGGGTTGTGAAGAGATGAAATTGCGCTGGAACCACTGTCGTTTTCCGTTTATGCCACCTCAGGAATCTGTGATAGGCCACGTCGGATATGTCTGCCATCTGCCAAGGTGGACAGCCTGTCATGCAAACGAATATAGTTATACCCAGTTGCCAGGCATCGGAGGCGAGGCGACACTCATACCGTTCATTGGGAACAAGTTCGACAACCTCTGGTGGTAGGAATGATTGCCAGGTACACCGATGTCGGGTCACAAGCGTGCCTTCAGAGACTGTAGCACCAAAGTCACATAGTTTAATTAAGGACATGTCCTCGGCGAAAATAAGCACGTTTTCCAACTTGAGGTCTCTATGGACGAGCTTCAGCGAATGAAGGAAGCCTAACGCTGAGGAGAGTTGCTGGGCGATTTTCTTCACTTGAGGTTCAGGCAGGCCCCCGATAACCACTGCCCCCGCAAGGTCTCCCAGCGGTGCATATTCCTGTGCGAACACATAGCAGCCCTGACTGGCAAAGGCCACGGGGTAGACCGAGAGAATGTTGGGATGTGGGCTCAAGTGGTAACTATAGTGGTACTCTCTTAGGAATTCCGTTTCTGTTGTGAGCTCCATGTGAATTGCCTTGAGGACCACCCTGGTGTTGGTTCTACGGTGTCTGGCTAGGAAAACTCTAGCGAAGCTGCCCTCCGCTAGCGTCCTGGTGAGTTCATATTCGCTGGAAATGTTCAGCTTAGGTAAGGTCAGCCTTGGGATGGTGTGTATGCTCTCCGTGGGCTTCTTGCGCTGCTTCATTTTCTGAAACAACAAAACACAAACAAATCAGTTTTCGTGTGACCATACCTAAGTTATTCTTTCTTTACTACGTATAGCAAAGCATTTTTGGAAACATGTGTCTGTCAGTCTGTGAACAGCATAACACAAAAACGAAAAGTCGGGTAAATACCAAACTTGGTACTTGAGTTTACTATCTTCCAAGTATGCAACACGAAGATTTTCAAGAAAATCCTCCCTCCCCAGACTATCCTTTACATGGAACATATTTCGAAAATTTTGGTTTACTCAAAAATGGCTAACGCTTTTGATTAAATATTATAGCGTATATGTGTGCATTGTCGGGTCGGACTCATTATTGCTGTGTATATTGATATTGTTGAACTAATTATTTCGTTTTTAATTTGAATTCTTGTTCGACGCGGCATACTTCCCCCCAATTCCTAGTCAAGGGGGTTGAAGGCAGGTTGAGGGAAGAGCCTCTTTGTCTGATAGCGTGGGTCTTGAGTAGAGTCAGTCTAGAGTAGGTCTTCTGAGTGTGTAGTTTGTATATAGGAGTGTGTGTTTCGTGTGTGTGCGTGGGTCATCTCCCCCAGTGTTTGCCTGTAACCTTTTGTGTACAATACAGAGCACCTTATTAATTATAATAAACCAGAGTTAAATGTGAATTTATATGTATTATTTATAAATACCCCACTACCGCTTTAAGTTGTGCAGCAAGTTCTTGGTATCTTTTTGTGTGCTTCTAAGTCTACGTCCCCCAATGTTTATGTCGGGGTAACTAAATTTAATATTTTAGATGCAAACCTCTCGGCCTCACCCCGGTGTATTACAAAAAACGAAACGTCGGGTAAATACCAAACTTGGTACTTTAGTTTACTATCTTCCAAGGATACGACGCGAAGATTTTCAAGAAAATCCCTACACTCCAGACTACTCTTTACATGGATTATTTTTCGAAAATTTTGATTTTCTCAAAAACGGCTAGCGATTTTGATTAAAATATCATACGTTAAAGATATTTTCATTGCAAAAATTTATATCTATTCTGGGAATGTCCCAAAAAGCTCTCTTCATTCTGAATGACTCGCATAACTGGTAAATCGTAAGAGATAAACAAAAGTTTACTACACAAAAAATGTAGATCTCATTAAAACACACAATTAACGTCATATACATTTTTTGTGGAGCGAACCATTTCATTATTATTGTTTGAATTAAATTAAATTGAGTTTTATTTGTGGACGCTCTTTAACTACTGTGGTCCTTAGCGTCCCATTCTATATTGGGCGTGAAAGACCGGTAATTTTGCTCAGAGGCCTCTTTATCAGGCTTGAGGTTCTTTTATGTGCCGTAAATTCTTTACTTCTCTTCCGAAGGAAGCCATGCTAGAGATTTTTACGCCAGAAAAAATCCTACACCCTCCGCCGGGTTTGAACCCGCGACCTCGGGAACTAGAGGCTGAATTTTCCAGCAATTATACTTTTTCGCAATTGAGAGTTCGTTATGCAAAGAGAATGGAATGCTCCACATAACAACCAGCTCTTGAAAGATTTTACTATCGCTTAAAGCCTGCCATATTCCCCTTGCATCTACAAGAAAATTAGCAATAAGTTTCTGCAAATGTTTATCTCGATTAACATGAAGTAGATGGAGAATAAGCGTTTGTAAAAATAGTTTGTACAAGAGTAGAGAAAGTCATGTGAGTGTATCACATGATATTTGTTTTATTTGTTCCATTTATACTCGCCTTTAATAGCAATGGTCATATCGGCGGCTTTTACTTTTGGAATATGCTACCTATCGAAAATGGTGTTAAGACGTATACAGTTGTGATTGGATATCTGGTTTTTCTTTGCGATTTATACATTAGATTACACACACACACATTCACACTCTTATTCATATACCAGACTCTGGGGAGGATAGTTAATAATCTTGACTAGAGAAAACTTCCCACCCCCAGCCCGGAATCGAACCCGAGACCGTTGGCACAGTAGGAAGATTCTCTACCTACTGAGTTTCGAAGCCAACCAACCTCTTAAGTTATTGCTTTTAATTTTAGAACCACTTTGTTCTACGCTGTAAGATATAATCTTTGGACGTTTCACACCCTCCACCCACCCTTAATCTTTGCTTTCATCCTTTGTAGCAATAAAACGCACTTATTTAAACAAGCATAAAAAAGCGATTCCATTGGTAAACGTAGATCAAAGTATAAATCACTTTATTATATGTTGTTGCATTATAGATAAAATGTTAAACATGTGATCAAAAGTATCCGGACAGCCCCCATAAACATACGTTTTTCATCATAGGTGCATTGTGCTGCCACCTACTGCCTGGTACTCATTATCCGCGACCTCAGTAGTCATTAGACATCGTGAAACAGCAGAATGGGACGCTCCGTGGAGCTCACGGACGTCAGGTGATTGGGTGTCACTTGTGTCAGAAGTCTGTACGCGAGATTTACACACTCCTAAACATCCCTAGGTCCACTGTTTCTGATGTGATAGTGAGGTGGAAACGTGAAGGGACATGTACACCACAAAAGCATACAGGCCGACCTCGTCTGTTGACTGACAGAGACCGCCGACATTTGAAGAGGGTCGTATAGTTTAATAGGTAGGCATCTATCCAGACCATCACACAGGAATTCCAAACTGCATCAGGATCCACTCCAAGTACTGTGACAGTTAGGCGTGAGGTGAGAAACCTTGGATTCCATGGTCGAGTGGCTGCTCATAAGCCACACATCACGCAGGAAAATGCCAAACGACGCCTCGCTTGGTGTAAGGAGCGTCAACATTACACGATTGAACAGTGGCAAAACGTGTGGAGTGATGAATCACGGTACACAATGTGGCGCTCCGATGGCAGGGTGTGGGTATAGCGAATGCCCGGTGAACGTCATCTGCCAGCGTGTGTAGTGCCAACAGTGAAATTCGGAGGTGGTGGTGTTATGGTGTGGTCGTGTTTTTCCTGGAGGGGCTTACACCCCTTGTTGTTTTGCGTGGCACGATCACAGCGCAGACCTACATTGATATTTTAAGCACCTTCTTGCTTCCCACTGTTGAAGAGTAATTCGGGGATGGCGATTGCATTTTTCAACATGATCGAGCACCTGTTCCTATTGCACGGACAGTGGCGGAGTGGTTACACGACAATAACATCCCTGTAATGGACTGGCCTGCACAGAGTCCAGACTTGAATCCTATAGAACACCTTTGGGATGTTTTGGAACGCCGAACTTCGTGCCAGTCCTCACCTACCCACAGCGATAACTCTCCTCAGTTCCGCACTCCATGAATAATGGCCTGCCATTACCCAAGAAACCTTCCAACACCTGATTGAAAGTATGCCTGCGAGAGTGAACGTTGTCATCAAGGCTAAGGGTGGGCCAACACCATATTGACTTTCAGCATTACCGATGGAGGGCGCCATGAATTTGTACGTCATTTTCAGCCTGGTGTCCGGATACGTTTGATCACGTAGTGTAGGTAACATAAACTCACATGCACGAGGTGTTCAAACACATATTTTATTGAGCTACAATGTTAATAACTGGTGTATAAGATAAAGGTGCAGACTAACGGAGGGGGCACCCGAAACCGTGCAGAGCACCGCACGCAGGTCAGCCGGCCCCTTGTGCTTCTAACGCGGCCCCCCGGAAGGGAGGAATGGATGAGGGGAGAGACCCGAAGGGCGACCAGATCCGGATGACAACGGACGCAAACACAGACGGGGTCCCTAATGTTTCCAGATTGAACGCCTCCAACGTCACCCCAGCCCACTCTATTGGTCCCCGAGCCTTCGGGAATTCCAGCCAAGTAGTCCCTGGACGACGTCAGGATGAAACTTCCAGAGAGCGCATAGCCAACGCCCAGCCGCAACCCGCCGAACACCGTCGCCGGGTCCTACAACCGAAGCAGATGACAAGGAAGGTGGGTACAGGAAATGGGGGCAGGAGAGCCATAGTAGAAGATGAACCACTCCAGCCTTCGTCCGCCGACCCGGGGAAACCACGAAAAACCCTTTGGTTAGAGAAAGCTGTCGCCGAGGATTGAACCCGGAACCCTCTGAATGCGAGCGCACATGCTACATGCCACGTCTCTCGGTTATAACTGGTGTAATTAAATACTAATCAAATGATCATTGTTTCATTCGTAGTATGACAATGTAACTCAAAAGCAATATTTATTAACACCTGTTACATGAAGTATTTTTACGTTAATAACAGTTCATATTCAATGAGAAGAACGAAACTGGCTTTTCTGTGCTATAAGTGCATATATTACTAGTTCTAATTTCGAGCTGCCTTTCATCAATAGGGACTCAAAAAGTTCATCAGTAATAGCAGACCTATACAGGTGTACCAAAGTATTTTCAGGGAATGTGGAGGTATCTTAAACAAGAGATTTGGGATAGGAGACGAATGGCCGGTCTAATCAAGTTTCGAAGTTACGGCTATAAGTTTCTAAAATGTCATTACGCCACCGGCTAATAATGATACCATTCAAGAGGACAACATGCGAAAATGAAGGAACGTTTGAGAGCTTACCTCTCTGGCGCAATGATTATGACGTAAGCTTTCGAGTAAATGGTAGTCATTGAGTTCGAGTATAATTCACTTTTTTGTTTGTTTGTTTTGTTGAGTAGAGCATATTAATGCACTTTTAACCTGTTTCAAATTCATGTTTCAGTTTATGAACTTTAATTTAAACATGCCAGTAGCATTAATGACAATCCTTGCTAACAAAAAGTTGAATCATGCTTAATACATTCACATGCTGTACTTCAAAATGGAAAGTGGTTTAAAGGCTGAAAGAAAGAATAAAAACATAAAAATAGTTTTATAGGAACTGCTATAAATGGCGACCTGCATTTTCAAGGCAAAGTTGACTGCGGCGAAGAAACGATTGTCGAATTCTATCCAAGTTTCTGGTGTGTGTCGAATGTCACATGCTGCTATTCTTCGGGCAGTTAAGTCCTCTTCTGAGGTGATAGATGTTTCATACACCATAGACATGACGTGACCCCAGAAAAAGAAATCAATTGGATTGAGGTCCGGAGAGCGTGGTGACCAAGCTACTACTGGACTCCTTCCGATCCATCGAGCAGGAAAAACTTGGTTCAATTTGCTCTCGCACAGCCAAGGAGAATGGAGCGGAGCTTCATCATGTCGTAGCCACATTCGACGACGAATATACAGAGGTACATCTTCAAAAAATACAGGTACAATGCTCTGCAACAAATAATGATAAACATGTCCATATAACCGAGGGGGAAGCAGATATAGGTCAATTACATGGTCTGAAACAATTTCATACAATTTGTTGACCAAAAACATCTGTTGGTTATTCTTATCCACAACGGAATATGGATTGACATAGTTTATTGAGTTGAAAACTAGATCATCCCTGGGGAACAAAGGCTCATCAGTAAACAATACCGACGAAAAGAATTAAGGCTGAAGAACCAAAGCCCATTTACAAATTTGTACCCGAGGGCCAAAGTCTCCCAGGCTTAGTGCTTGTAGCTTTTGACGGTGAAGTGGGTGAAGTTGTTTTTCGTGTATGGCTTGCCATAGCTAATATGGTTAATGCCCAGTGCACGAGTAATAGCGCATGTGCTGGTAGATGGTTGTTCTGAAATTCTTTGCAGAACATTCTCCTCAAATTGCACTGTGCGCCGAGTTCGTATAACATCCGTACCGATCCTGTTTATCTGAAGGTTCCACACGTCTATCGACGGAAAGTGGAGAGATATGGTGGCGCCTATTGGGTTGCATTCCCTTGTACAGAGGTGCAGAAGATAAGCCACTATTTCTTGATTCACCGTAAATACACTATGTGATCAAAAGTATCCGGACACTCCCAAAAACATACGTTTTTCATCTTAGGTGCATTGTGCTGCCACCTACTGCCTGGTACTCATTATCCGCGACCTCAGTAGTCATTAGACATCGTGAAACAGCGGAATGGGACGCTCCCTGGAACTCACGGACTTCAAACGTGGTCAGGTGATTGGGTGTCACTTGTGTCAGAAGCCTGTACGCGATTTTTCCACACTCCTAAACATCCCTAGGCCCACTGATTCTGATATGATAGTGAAGTTGAAACGTTAAGGAACATGTACAGCACAAAAGCGTACAGGCCGACCTCGTTTGTTACTGACAGAGTAATAGACATCTATCCAGACCATCACACAGGAATTCCAAACTACATCAGGATCCACTCCAAGTACTATGATAGGCGTGAGGTGAGAAACCTTGGATTCCATGGTAGAGCGGCTGCTCATAAGCCACACATCACGCAGGAAAATGCCAAACGACCCCTCGCTTAGTGTAAGGAGCGTCAAAATTACACAATTGAACAGTGGCAAAACATTGTGTGCAGTGACGAATCACGGTACACAATGTGACGATCCAGGGCAGGGTGTGGGTATGGCGAATGCCCGGTGAACGTCATCTGCCAGCGTGTGTAGTGTCAACAGTGAAATTCGGAGGTGGTGGTGTTATGATGTGGTCGTGTTTTTCCTGGACGGGACTTGCATCCCTTGTTGTTTTGCGTGGCAGGATCACAGCGCAGACCTACATTGATATTTTAAGCAGCTTCTTGTTTCCCACTGTTGATGAGCAATTCGGGGATGACGATTGCATCTTTCAACACGATCGAGCACCTGTTCATGCTGCACGGGCTGTGGCGGAGTGGTTACACGACAATAACATCCATGTAATGGACTGGCCTACACAAATTCCCGACTTGAATCCTATAGAACACCTTTGGAATGTTTTGGAACGCCGACTTCGTGCCAGTCCTCACCTACCCACAGCGATACCTCTCCTCAGTTCCGCACTCCATGAATAATGGGCTGCCATTCCCCAAGAAACCTTCCAGCATCTCATTGAAAGTATGCCTGCGAGAGTGAACGCTGTCATCAAGGCTAAGGGTGGGCCAACATCATATTGACTTCCAGCATTACCGATGGAGGACGCCGCGAACTTGTACGTCATTTTCACGTAGTGTAAGTTGCATATCTGCAAGCTCAGAGGTGCATATATTATCCATGTTGTCTCACAGACAATCCTCAGCATACTAACCTTAGTGAGCCGGATCAAGGAAATGATAGTAGGTATTGCACTGGCCAATCGAATCGTGTCGTGAGTATACGTATCGCAGCATTTTTTCGTATGGAGTTAAAACAAAATTAACTGCATGATAGGAAACGAATCAATACCTACGGGCCATCAGCTTTTGGCGTTACACATTAAACCACACGAGCAGTTAAAGAAACGCCTCTAGAGTAGGCTGCATAACGCAAAAAAGCAGTTCATCGATGGTCAGTGTCGCACATCAAGTGATTAGATCGAGATCTGAGAGATTTTAGTGGCATTTAACCTTGAGAACGCCAATTTTTCATCCGGCTTTGCTTTAACACTGAACTTATCAGTTTAGATACCAATATGTTTAACATAATATAATTGTGTTATGTTTAGTCGTGGACCATGCATTACCTACCTCAAATTGCTTATACCAGACACGTCTACAATCTCTGAAATTATTTCGGTGTGGTTCATTAACACCATGTATTTTTATATTTCGTTTTAGAAAATCTCGTTGAAGCGAACACTGGTACTCGTGCAAAGTCTTTCAAATCAGAAAGTGTCTCATTCGGGTCGCGGTTGTAAAAATCAACCAAATTAAATTCCTTGTATTGTGCTTCAGTAGATTATTACACCAGCGAAGCCCAATCTCTTCTCTTATGAGCTAATAACGTCACATTGTCGCTTCTTCCATCTCCTCGTTTTGTGGTATGAAGTATTACCGCTTCACTCACTCTGACGGCTGGTTACCTAGGACTACCATGGGCACATGAATGGTCATAGCTCCGCGAACAATGCTTGAGGGTAAATTTGTCCTTCCCTTTTTCACTTAAGGTTGAGCATCGCTGATTACACTGTATATAAATTAAAAATCTGAGGGCTTAATTTATTTAATTGTTCGAAATTCAAAAGCAAATGTTGAAAGCAAAACTAGTAAATGATTGGCCAAATAATCAGGTTGAACAAATAGGAATTCTTAAAGCTTTAGAATCCACATCATCCCTAGCTAAAATCAGCTCTAAAGAAAGAATAATCGTTGTGTACACAAAGAATCAAGTTATTCTCGATGTATTAAAACAACTTTAATCAAGAACACAAAATATCAGAAATACATTAAGAAAACTTCGAAAATAAAATTGGATAATACACTATGTATGGTCAAAAGCGTATGCTGGCAATCAGGGCAATGAAATGACAGATAGATTAGCAAAAGAAGCTGCGACAGAAACCAGCGGAACTATAGTGTACAGAAGAAAACCCAAATCTTAAATTATTACTGAGGTAAACGAAGAAGGAACTATACAATGTCAAAATGAGTGGAATAACACGACAAAAGGAACCAGCTGTAAGAAAGTCTTCCCATCTGTTACAGATAGAGCAAAACTTAAAGTTAACATAACTTCAGGATTTACAGAAATAGTTACCGGACACAGGCAAAAATAAAGAACATCTTCTTAGTATAGGAATCGTAAACGATCCAACCTGCTATTGGAATGCAATCCAAGCTCTACATTATCATCTCTACGACTGCGAAATAAAACAAGCAAGAAATGTTTTAAAGAATGAAATACACAAAGAAGGAGGAACATGGCCAATATCCCAAAAGACTTTATACAAAAGCTTATAAAACATTTTATGAAATACATAAAAACATTGTATACGACTAATGTGTATATATATGAAGTAATAGCGTGCACTTATATCATGTAAATAAGTTAAGGTTAATGATATACAATGTAAATAGGTTAAGTACTACATGTAATATTACCACTGCAATGGGCATAATGACAAAAATAATGCAACCCCGTTTCTTCTAATGTTTATTTGTTGGAAGTTTGTAGACGGGGCAAACAAAAGTAGCTCGCTGGCCGGGTTTGGCCCATAAGCCATAGTTTGGCAAACCCTGCCCTAGAGGGGAAGCACAAAACTATCTAATGTACCATTTCCAAGAAGAACTAGGAAATGACAAAAAAATCGACAGGAAGAATGGAATGCAATTCAGTGTTGACAAAAGCATGCCAAAAAGGAAATGAAAGTCTGCCCCATACAAATGGCTAACACAGAATGGAGTAACATCGTGTAGATGTCCAGTGAGGATACATAAACTTTAGAAGCAAAAACTTCCTGACAATATAACTATCGCTTCTTCGTCACCCCTATATCATTGCAACATAAATCAGTGAAGTGGTACTGACCAGCTTCATCGGGCCAAATCAGTTATCACAGTGGACTAAAAACTCTGCTGCAAAAGTTGATATGGATGTAAAGAAGAAGAAAAAGATTACTAATTAATCTGCAAGATCTACAGCAGTATCAAATATGGTTCAGTTTGGTATGCAACATGGTCTACCAATGCTTCATCCTTAGGGAAAGCTAGGGCAAGAAGAGTCACTTTGTATTGATAGTTTTTGTATGGAATATAGAATAACATTTGGCAACAAAGCTTTTCAGACTTCTTTAGACTTTAAAATTAATTTTATTTTATAAAAGTTGCATATTACTGATGTATATGAAGTTATGCACAACTTTTTAAACATCAGTGTGACAAAATGGGTAAAAGGAATCGTAGATAAAAAGGACAGTGCTAAATATTAAGACTGTACTAAATTTTCTATGCTAGGCCGTGTTTAGGTTACTTCTATGAACAAACTTGCTTTAGCAAACGAACTCTTGCAGACCGTGACTTCGCAAACCACCCATGCACAAATATGAACACTATTGGATTAATAGCATCAATAATTTATTGTAAATAATAGGAATTTTGCAATAAAACCTTATAAGTTTAAATGCGATCCTGGACTTAAACTAATAGTAACGAAAGAGGCAGCTAAGATTTTTAAGTTATGCTATAGCATACATTTTGGCATTTATGACATACATAAAATTCTATGCACCATAGAATGCATACAGTGCATGTGCCCATTCACTGCATATGTCTCACTGAATCCACATTTATCCTGCTCTTGATTCAGGATATGGTTCATCTCAAATAATTCAGAAATATTTTTGGCCAGGAGCTCGTTCAACAGGTTTCCTGAGGAATTTAATGTTTCCTCCCGCAATGTGGCTCTTGAGTTAGATTTTGTATTGGGAGATTAAGCTTTCTTACAATATTTCTACTTTCAGTTGTTTCCTTTTTATTGGACTTTGAAGTGTGCTTTTCCTTGAAGATTTTCTTAACTGGCCTAAAAATGTTATGAGAACCTAAATGTTGTGACGGTTATAGATATATTTTACAAATTGTGATAAATATTTTATTAAGTTCGAGATATTCACTTCAAAATTGATTTAAGTAAAAACCATAGAATTGGTTTTAGAATTCTTGCAAGTCGTTTTCCGGATGCTTGTGTGAGTAGGGGTTATATCGTATCATTTTATGGGCATGATCACCACAGGTTCACGAGAGTTCTACACTTGGAGAGACTATACAAATAATGCTATCGCCGCTTACGTCAGTGCTGAGTGAAGCACAAGATCGGCATACTCCTTGGGTATTTAAACTTAGAGCTTTTGGACGGCTTTCGCTCTGCCTATCACTTACCTAACAGAAGTCTGTGACGGTCGGAATTTCGAATTTGTTTTGTGCTAGTTTTCTAACTTCGACATAGGCCCTAGGCACGACAAAGATAGAAGGCCGGACTTCTAGCTCTTTCTCTCTTCTAATGTAGTTTAGATTTATTTATTAGAAAGGTTAAAAATCCTCTTGGAACAAGGATTACACTTGAACTTTTTAAAAGGTGCAGATTCTTCTTGCCCGAAGATTCACCTCAGAACGAGATTGGTAGCAATGATAAGAAATTACTCCAAAAACATATACGACCTCGATGGAAAGATAGCAGATACTAATGTCGTAACAATGAATGCAATTGGGATAACACTTGATTAACATTTAAAAAGTAATTACAATTTTAAATTATTTAGTTCTGTCAAGAGTGAACAACAGAAGAAACGGAAACAGAAGAATCTCTGATATAAATACATCGAGTCCTCACTTCGGCTTCCACAAACATGTATGCTCTCATTCAATTTATTTAGACTATTCCTCTTTCCCAACGTGATTCACTTTGTCTTGCCCTTCCCCAAAATCATACTTATGAAGAGCTTCATTCAGTTTCTTTTTTATTTCTTTGATAAAGAAGATTCCTCGATAATCCAGAGTCTAGCGCATGAATGCGAGTGTCCTTGCGTGTGTTTTAAACATTTAACCTTTGACAGCTTTGGATAACATGAAATCAGCAGCAATGAAATAGATTTTTTTAAAGAAATGTTATAAGTTTCCAAATTTTTGCATAATTCTTTCATTACAACTTTAATGGCAAGCCAACAGTTACTACAATAATATAACTACGTTGTTATATCAAGAAATTCCAAAAAAATCAACATTTCTGCAAACACTGCTGCCATAGAAACATAGGAAACGTTTAGCAAACATACAGTGCAGCTTAGTAATTCTGAAAATATTTATAAAAATTGTAGACTATTGTACAATTATTAGTATACTAAAAGTAATTGCTATAAACTAAGACTTAATCATATTTTCTCCTATTTAATAATGCTTTAACTATTTATTTATTTAAAATACTTTCTTCATTTGAGGGCTGCCATGTAGACAAGATATAGCTATACAATAAAAATTCTTTTAAAAGAATTAAAATGATAAAAAATTATAATGCAAAGTATAAAAAAGCTATCAAATTATTAACAATCAAATTCAAATGAAATATCAATCTTTTCATAATAAAATTCTAGTCTTTTAGCTAAAATATGAGACAGTGTTTTTAGCACTTAAATGATTGCAGTATAATTGTATAATATATAAATTCAATAATAGCCCACCTTAAAGCAATATGTGTGTGTAACAAAATATAAAAGTGTATATTACAGTCATTGTATATGTTTATATTATTATGTACATGTTCAAAGTTGTTAACAATGAGGTAACCTTGAGGCAATAATGAATTGGAAAGTTTAATAATGCTACTAGTAATTCTTGGAAACAATAATGTAATTTTTGAGACAGTTTATAAATAGCCAATCAACAACCAGAAAAAGCTTAAGTTGAATGAAGGTATTCTATTGGAGTAGGATTAGTCAATCAGAGACATGAAATACAGAAATTTACAAATTCAGGCGCTGGAATTCAGTTGCTTGTAGACAGTGTTCCTAACTGGGTGCGAGACGCGTCCTCAAGAAGTTTAATACGTATTCAGTGTGAGACAAAAATTCATTACGGCGAAAATATTATAAAGTTTACGTGTTAAAACGTGCAAGTAGTTAATAAATAATCTCACAGCTCTGTATATTAGTGAAGTGTTATTTAATCGTGTCAAGGATTAATAAAAGGAGTGAAGTAAATATTGTAATCTGTGTAAACCTAACATTCTTTAGCCGTATCACACCCTGTTAAGAAATACATGTTTCTGCAAGTTAATACTGACGCAGCCGAGGCAAACCTAAATATATAATATTTAAAGAAACATTCAAATTACAAAGTTAATTTTTTAAAGTTGGGGCGAAGCCACCGGAAAGTGAACTTGGGGCGAAGACCACCGGAAAGTGAACATAGGGGCGAAGGCCACCGGAAACTTTATGCAATACGTGGTTGTTACTTCATCAAGTTTTTGGTTCCCCAACAGTGGAACTACAATACAACTTCTCTTAAAATAATACTTCTTCAAATACTAATGCAGTTAAAAAGGTTATGTAACAATTTCAATGAAATGCCAAACTATCAATATTACTATTCAATGTTTTCTGAGGATAGGAATTGATCCCCTGATAGTCATGATTGCAATCTATAAGCAGATGTTTATCCAGGCCATAATCTACCCAAAATTGGTAAAAATCTTTTGGATATCGTTCCCCTAGCTCCTATCATGAAGCCAGTGACCGATATTTAAGCTTGTATTAATTGTCCTTGATATAGGACATAGTGGGTTCATAAATGACGTTTTTTTTACAGGATTTCTGATCCATAAACAGATTTTAAGGAATTTTTAAAAAAAATTACCACGTTTATCATTATGTAAGCATTTACGCTCATACGATTAGTATAAAATAAACATTCCGGAAAAACCCAAACACGTTCAGGTATCTTTTCGAACCAAGGTCCATGCTAAAGATAGCTGCAGCTAATGTAATTATCCATCTCTTATGAAAAAGGATTGTTTGTGACGGCACTTGTTCTATAAATAGTTTGGGTTGGGACCATCCCTCGGAAATCGATGTTTGCTGACGTCATAGATGACGTCATCGCCCCATTTCCCGCCCCGCATCCATTCGTTGGGCTCATGGCGTGAAGTGGGACACAAAAGCCCACTCAAATTATCCCCCACATTGTTGTGCGGTTGGCAGATTGTTCTCGTCACTTAACGGTCTATTGTTGACCTTTTTCGTTAGGACAGTTTCTACTTGTGACCATTAAATACGTCTAAATAGCGGATTTATGAAGTAACCTGCAAATTAAAGAAATTCAGGGGTAACTGCTTACAGCTGATATGACCATTGGTTTTGCTATTTGGAATTTCGGTCTGTATCTTTGCATTTAAGCGCTCGTTTGTGGTTTGCTTTAACAAAATTGGTGTATTCTTGCTCACGTTATAATTTATAGTCTTAACGTTTTATAACAATTACCAAGGATTTTCGAAAAAAATTCTGATGTGTTACACTCACATGACTTTCTCTACTCTTGTACAAACTATTTTTACAAACTCTTATTCTCCATCTATTTAATATTAATCGAGATAAACATTTGCAGAAACGATCTTTTGAAATGCAAACACAATTAAATTTTACACATAGCGACCAGTTCTAAAAATATTTGACTATCGCTTAAGGCCTACTATGTTCCCCTTGTTTTGTATTTACAAGGGCAATATAGAAGTACAGTAGCCTTTAAGCATAGACATATCTCTTAATAGCTGGTTGCTAGGTGCAACACCATTCTCTTTGCCACAGATTAATACTCTTTGCATATCCAAGACAAAAAACGAATAACGAATTCCCATTTGAGAAAATAAGTATTGAAAAATTTAAGGGAATAACAAGCAATATCTCGAAAATGGTTCACTCAACAACAAAAAAAATGTATGTGACATAAATTGTGTATTTTAACGCGATTTACATTTTTTGTGTAGTAAAATTTTGTCTATCTCTTATGGTTTACCAGTTATGCAAAAGTCGTTCACAATGAAGAACACTTTTGGAGACATTCCCAGAAAATTCAAGATATACATTTTATTTGTCATGAAAATATCTTAAACATATCATATTTTAATCAAAATTGTTGGAGCCATTTTTGAGAAAATTAAAATTTTCGAAAAATGTTCCATGTAAAGGGTAATCTGGAAGATACTGAACCTAAATACCAAGTTTGGTATTTATCCGACTGTTCGTTTCTGACTTATGCTGTTCACAGACACACACACGGACAAGTTTCAAAAAAAAAATTCATTCAGGGGGTCTCAAAACATGTATTTCCGCTGAAATCTCGGTATCGAATTTTTGGGTGGAATACAATACTTCCTAGATTTACTATACGTAGTAGAGAAGGTAATAAGCAAGCAACTAAATAGGTTTGTAAATTTGTCATTAGTTAAACATTCCATTAATAGTATTAATTGGTAATTTGTCGCAGGACCATCCACGGCGAGGAATTGGGCCCAAGTTGCGCCATTCAGGAACACTTTTTCAGGGGAATTTAACTTTTGGGGAATACAATAATATTGAAGTAAATTAAAGCAGGTAATATAAACACATTTATTACAATTTTTAATCGAGTATTGTAATTGTTAATTCAGCTTGTATTTTTCAGTCTGTTAATGTATCCCCGCAAATGGTAATCTTAAGTGCAATTCATACTTATGGCGTAATGTGACATCAAATCAGCTTACCATGCTAGCCTCTAGTTCCCGAGGTCGCTGGTTCAAACCCGGCAGAGGGGGATGGATTTTTTTCAGGTGTAAAAATCCTTAGCATGCCTTCCTTCGAAGGGAAGTAAAGCCGGTGGTCCCGTGTCGTAGATTTACGGCACATAAAAGAATCTCAATCCTGCTAAATAGGCCTCTGAGCAAAATTATCGGTTTTTCACGCCCAATAGAGAATGGGACGCTAAAGACCACAGCAATTAAAGAGCGTCCATAAATAAAACTCAATTTAAGTTTTCAATTTTATATCGTCATAATTTTTGGAAATATGTAAAGGGAACTATAAAATTATAATCTGAACTCTGGAGCTCTATTCATGACTTTGACCCCCCTGAACTTTAGGCGAAACCTTGGAGGAAAAAAACTAGTGGATCATGGTCTACAAGCCCAAACTATATACGAGTAATTATTGTGGAGTAAGTGTACAAATTTCGTTCCGAGTGAAGAGGAACTGAGATAGATACTTTTCTCTCGTCTTCTCCAACAATTTCCCTGAGGTGTTGATCATTTCTCTTACTGTGCAATATCTTCTGGTCAACAGGAATGCCATGACACAAATTTGTTGTTGCTCCCGAGACTCTTTTCGTTGGCTATGCTAAGAACGGTTGTAAGAACGTTTCACAAAAAGAATGATCCGTTCAGTAAGCATCACGTTGAATGGTGGAATGTCTGCAGCATATTTTGCCAATGTCCAAATTGACGACGGAAGCAAAATCTGAAACTTGGGCAATAAACGTTGAGAGGTTCGGGCGATGCATATTGTCTGGTTGTAGCCAGTCAACAGCGTCTTTGCTCCGGGCTACACCTGCTTGCAAAGATAACTTGATGTTCCTTTTTCTTGAAAATCATAGTGCTGGTATATTAAGAACACCTTTTATGACTGGCGTTAGACACACTTTCTCTACCACTACATAGTACATCCAAGAATTCGATACCGAGATTTCGCCGGAAATACGTGTTACACTCACATGACTTTCTGTACTCTTGTACAAACTATTTTTTACAAACGCTTATTCTCCTTATGCTTCATGTTAATCGAGATGTCAATCTTATTGCTAATTTTCTTGTAGATGCAGGGGGAATATGGTAGCTTTTAAGCGATAGTCAAATATTTTAACGCTGGTTGCTATGTGGCGCATTCCATTCTCTTTGCATGTCCAGGACATAAAAAAAATGAATAACGAATTTGAGAAAAAGTATAAGTATTGGAAAATTTAAGGATATAACAAGCAATATCTCGAAAACGGTTCACTCAACAAAAGAAATGTATATGACATAAGTTGTGTATTTTAACGCGATCTACATTTTTTGTGTAGTAAAATTTTGTCTATCTCTTATGGTTTACCAGTTATGCAAAAGTCGTTCACAATGAAGAACACTTTTGGAGACATTCCCAGAAAATTCGAGATATACATTTCATTTCTCATGAGCTTATCTTAAACATATGATATTTTAATCCAAGTCGTTAGAGCCATTTTTGAGAAAATTAAAATTTTCGAAAAATCTTCCATGTAAAGGGTAGTCTGGGGTGGGAGGATTTTCTTGAAAACCTTCGTGTCGCATCTCTGGAAGATACTGAACCTAAATACCAAGTTTGGTGTTTATCCGACTGGTTGTTTCTGAGTTATGCTGTTCACAGACAGACACACACACACACACATAGAGACAGACACACATACGGACATGTTTCCAAAAATACTTTTTTGGGATTCAGGAGGCCTCAAAACATGTATTTCCGGTGAAATCTCGGTATCGAATTTTTGGGTGGAATGCAATACTTCCGCTACTTACTATACGTAGTAGAGAAAGTAAAAAAAAGGCATTTTTATAAAAGGTCCGCACCCGTGGATAAATACCAAACTTGGTGTTTAAGTTCAGCATCTTCCAACAGTGCTCCACGAAGATTTTCAAGAAAATTCCCCCAACTTCAGTTTCCCTTTATAAGAGATTTTTCAAAATGTTTTATTTTTTAAAAAATGGCTCTAACGATTTTGATTAAAATACCATGTATTAAAGACATTTATACGATAAATAAAATGTATATATCTTGAATTTTTTGGGAATAGTCCTTTCATTCAGAAGTAATTTTGTAAAATTTATATAACTGGTAAACGTTAAGCGATAGACAAAAAAGCACTTCACAAACAATGTAGATCTCTCTACAAATCACACAGTTTCATGGCATCAGCCATTTCCGAGATATCCGCTATTAATGATTTTAATGTTCATCTTTTATCACTGTTTTAAAGTCCTGCCGACTTTCAGTTGTTTCTCGCGGATTCATGGAAAGAGTATGGAATGCTAAGGCCAGTTCTAAAACATTTGACTATCGCTATTTTCTTTTGTATCCATAACGAAATAGTAATGTAGCTATTTCTACAAGTTTGTCTCGGCTGAAATGAAGTAGATATAAAAATAAGCTTTCGTAAGTATAGTTTTTATACTCATAAATAAATGATAGAGAGTAGAGAAAGTCATATGCATGTAGCACATACGACTGTTTTATAAAGCTTTGCAGAAATAGCTACATTACCATTTCGTTACACACACCTTTTTTCTAAAAACGATTTTTCTTTGTTTCAGGGAATCTCGAAATGTATTCCAATGAAATCTCCATATGGAATTTTTGTGGAGTGAAATACTTCCCCAGGCAAGTGGTAGAAAAGTTAAAATAGCAGTTGAACGTAATTTATAATTTTATACAATTATTAGATAATAACATTAATTCATAGTATACTATTTGTTGTATCTGCACATGAATTTTCATTGTTTTCTTATTTTGGGTAGTGTATAGGTGGCTCCGAAAGGAAACCCAAGCATTAATACTGATTTGTGTACTGTTGTAACATTACCATGTTAAAATATCTTATAGGTAAAATATATAATAAAATAGTTTTTCACTAGCCCTCAGTAACATATTAAAATTAAAATGTTTCTATAACTCATTTATAGCGGATTTAAAGCATAAATCTGTATAAGTAAAACAGATAAACGAGGGACTTCTGTTCGTTAAATATCTTATTTAAAAGCCAATTATAATTTCCAGCTGTTTTAAGAAAGATGAGAGGAGTGAACAGTTCTGCTGTCTTTAATAATTACTATTGGATTGAATTGTGAAGTGGAACGGTTTGAGCACCGATTCAGGAACGGGGATATTGTACCGGCGCCCCCGGGAGGGAGGGATGAGATGGAGGGTGACAGCGGACGGCCGGAACCAGGAGTGACGGCACAGCAGTGAGGGTCCCTAGGTTTACAAATTGAAAGACCCGGCAGTCCTTATACACCGGCAACCGGCCAAAGGACGGAAACAGTTCACAAAGAGCATAATTTTCCCTGCCATGCTGCACCGAAACACCATCACTGACACTTCTAGCACTGAAACAGGTCATGCAGGGTGAAGAATGTATGAAATGATTAATGGAACGAAATGAATGGATTGAAAATTCGGAGGATAATAAATACTAGAATTCATAGATAAAAATCGTGAAGAGAGGTGCAACACTCTATACAAATAAGTAATTTAGAGGCATTTAAAGCACTACTGAACTGAACACCAAAGTACCTTTGTTGCATATACCTACTAGTTTTACTTTCTCTACTACGTGTAGTAAGTAGGGGAAATCTTCTATTCCACCCAAAATTTCGATACCGAGATTTCACCGGAAATATATGTTTTGAGACCCCCTGAATCCAAAAAAAAGCATTTTTGGAAACATGCCCGTGTGTGTGTGTCTGTGAACAGCATAACTCAGAAACGAACAGTCGGATAAACACCAGACTTGGTATTTACGTTCAGTATCTTCCAGAGATGCGACACGAAGGTTTTCAACAAAATCCCCCCACCCCAGATTACCCTTTACATGGAACATTTTTCGAAAATTTTAATTTTCTCAAAAAATGGCCCTAACGATTTTGATTAAAGTATCATATGTTTAAGATATTTTCATGACAAATGAAATGTATACCTGGAATTTTCTGGGAATGTCTCCAAAAGTATTCTTCATTGTGAACGACTTTTGCATAACTGGTAAACCATAAGAGATTGACAAAATTTTACTACACAAAAAATGTAGATTGCGTTAAAATACACAATTTGTGTCATATACATTTTTGTTGTTGAGTGAACCATTTTCGAGATATTACTTGTTATTCCCTTAAATTTTCCAATACTTGTTTTTTCAAATTGGAAGTCGTTATTCATTTTTTGCCTTGGATATGCAAAGAGTATTAATCTGTGGCAAAGAGAATGGTGCTGCACCTAGCAACCAGCTATTAAGAGATATGTCTATGCTTAAAGGCTACTGTATTTCTATATTGCCCTTGCAAATACAAAACAAGGGGAACATAGTATGCCTTAAGCGATAATAAAATATTTTTAGAACTAGTCTCTATGTGTAAAATGTAATTCTCTTTGCATGTCAAAAGATCGTTTCTGCAAATGTTTATCTCGATTAATATGAAATAGATGGGGCATAGGAGTTTGTAAAAATAGTTTGTACAAGGGTAGAGAAAGTCATGTGAGTGAACACATAAGATTTTGTTTAATAGATCACAAGAGTAGTGCCAAAACATGATCTTTTTTACTTTTCTACT
This sequence comes from Deroplatys truncata, assembly GCA_030765065.1. Taxonomy (NCBI): domain Eukaryota; kingdom Metazoa; phylum Arthropoda; class Insecta; order Mantodea; family Mantidae; genus Deroplatys; species Deroplatys truncata. The sequence goes on along the minus strand of CM060989.1, from coordinate 61,934,574 downwards.
ACTTACATATAGTAAGTAGGGGAAGTATTGTATCTCGCCCAAAAATTCGATGTCGAGATTTCACCAGAAATATATGTTTTGAGGCCCCCTAAACCTTCAAAAAGTATTTTTAATACAAGGAACGTGCGTGTGTGTTTCTGTGAACAGCGTAACTCAAAAAACGAAAAGTCAATTAAAACCAAACTTGGTATTTAAGTTTAGCATCTTCTAAGGGTGCAACTCGAAGATTTTCAAGAAAGTACCCCCACCTAAACTGCCCTTTACATGAATTATTTGTTAAATGGTTCTAACGATTTTGATTAAAGTACCGTATGTTTAATATATTTTGATCACAACTGAAATTAATATATTCAATTTTCTGAATGTCTTTTCCATAAGTGGTAATACGTAAGAGGTGAACAAAATCTTACTTCACAAAAAATGTAGATCTCGTTAAACCACACAATTTGTGCCCATATATTTTTTGTGCCGTTAAACATTTTCGGGATATTCATTGTTATTGTTTTACATTTTAAAATATTTATACTTTCTCAAGTGGGAACTCATTTGTTTCTTTTCCCTCGTGGTCATGCAAAAGGAACGGAAACTTAAAACCATTGCCTATACAGGTTACAACATAATTTGATATTTTCCCACCATTATGGGATAAGTCACAAGAATCTGGTTATATTCGGGTTGTTAGATTCCATTCATAACGCCAACTTCTCCTCAAATACGCACCTGTTACATGTATTCGGAAGGTTAGTTGTATTGTATATGTTACGTTCGTGCCTTATTTTTACATTCGCAGGTATTCAAGCTTTGCAAGCCGACAATTTAATCGCCAACTGACGCATTGATTATAATATTAGTGAGATTACGTTAATTATATTATACAGGATGGACCGTTTAAGTTGAGACTGTACAATATCTCCAAAACTAAATGCTGTAGAAAGAAATGTATTTAATTAAAGTTGCTTGATATAATGGGGGAAAGTAAATGCCATTAGTCGTGTTTTGTTTGGAGGACGTTATGATGGTCATTTTAGTGTCAACATAACTCTTTAAATGGGAACCTACAATTAGGGTCAATTTAAATTTCTTTCTACAACGCTTAGTTTTGGAGATATATAGTCTCAACTAAAATAGTCCACCCTGTATATTAATATAGCAATTACATTACTATTACCTTTGCAGTTAACTAGAAATTTGAATAATGTTTGCAATATTTGATGCAGGTGTTGGCAATTTGAGTGGACTTTTATTTTTATAGGAAGATATATGCGTAAAAAAACCGAAATTTAATATTTTGATTTACCTAAGTACTCCGAAACCATATTAAAATATAACAAGTTGTTCTTCATACTATTACAGCACAGTAATTTGCAGCTTAAATTAAATTGAGTTGTATTCATGGACGCTCTTTAACTGCTGTGGTCCTTAGCGTCTCATTCTATATTGGGCGTGAAATACTCGTAATTTTGCTCAGAGGCCTCTTAATCAGGCTTGAGGTTCTTTTACGTGCCGTAAATCTGAAGGCTAGCATGGTAACCACTACACCTCGGAGGACGACGTAATTTGCAACGTTTAGTAACATAAGCATGTTATATAAATTAAGTCCATATCACGCTTCAGTGCTTAATTTAATACTTAAGGTACATCCAGGTAATAGGTAATCAGCGATTATGGCGGAGAAGGAAGGTAATGAGCAAACGTTTGCACCGAAGAAAAGAATATTACAGAGCAATACATAGGTATGATGTGACAGTGACTCATAATACTAACAAAAGACCGAAATATTGCGTCTTTTGTAAATAGGTTGTGTGGTAGTTTCTCTGGTTATATACAGAGTGAGCCAAAAGACTCAGAACCGCCTGCGCGGTGTTTTTCCTTTCCGCGTCCTCGGCGCTCGTTCCCGTCTGCCGCTATCATAGAAAGGCGCGGATGAAACCATACATTTTTAAAACTACTTTTAAAGGCTTTACTTACCAACTTTACGAAAGGAAATGCTGAAACTGGCTACCGTCGTTGTCTATACATTTTTGGCGCCTCTTTAGGAAACTATCCATCACTCGCCGTAGTTCACGCTGAGAAATTTCCTGGCGGATATTTTGTTTTAATTCTTCCAGGGTGTGTGGGTTTGTCTTATACACTTTATGTTTTAAGTTACCCCGGAGGTGTATTTTATGAACAATATTACTGGCTGCGCGGTGTTTTTCCACTGGGCGTGTGGAACTATGATAAAAACGTGATATCGCACTGCTGCTATAAACAAAGTCAGCTATTGTGGTTTTTCTGTGCAGTGTGAAGTGCAGTATTGAGTTGACGGTGATGTGATGTGGTTCAGTTATTACGAGTTATTTATTATTTTGTCCTGTATTTAGTCACAAAGTATATAATGGCTCAGCATATGTTTTCTGCTGCACAGCATGTATCTATTTATGATTCGTATGTGTTAACTCGGTCAGCTCGCCAAGTGAAAGTACGATTTGCAGAAAGATTTCCAGGTGTAAAAGTTCCAGGCCGTACAACAATCCATGAACTTTACAGTAAATTTCAGGCCACAGGAAGTGTTCAGGCTAAGAAATCTAAAAGACGGCGTTCGGTTCTTACCGAAGAAACATAAGACGACATCGGTCATCGTTTGGAAAATTCCCCCCAAATATTCCATGAGGTGCCAAAAATGTATGAACAACTACGGTGGCCAGTTTCAACATCTCCTTTCATAAAGTTGGTAAGTAAAGCCTTTAAAAGTAGTTTTGTTGTATGGTTTCATCCGCGCCTTTCTATGATAGCAGCAGACGGCAATGAGCGCCGAGGATGCGGACAGAAAAAACACCGCGCAGGCGGTTTGGAGTATTTTGGCTCACTCTGCATCTAGTGTCTCAAGTTAGAATGTTGACTGCTCTGGCATGCGGCGTCAGTCATCTTTGTTTTTTAGTAACCTGAGTTAGGCTGTTCTCTCCTATACATAGCGACCCGCTCTTAAAAGATTTGACTATCGCTTAAAGCCCCTGTTGTACCTATAAGGAAATATGCAATAAGACAATTGCTGCGAATGCTTATATCTCGATCAACATGAAGCAAATAGAAGAATAAGATTTTTGTATTAATAGTTTGTACAGGATTGAGTAGAGAAAGTCATGTGAGTGCAACACATCAGATTTTATCTTCTGTCTTCTTTTACGAAAGTATGAATATCTTCTTTATAATGCTTGAAGCACTCTATACTTGGCCTCCACGCCCTAAAATTGAACTTCTGAACCGAGTGAGATGCTTTAGCGTCGCGGCAGGAGTTCAGAAGGTCATGGGTTCAAATTCCATCTATTAGCTAAGCGACTGGGGCTTTATCGGGATTTCCCTCGGTGAATATAGGGATGAATATTTTGGTGCCAGGACAAATTATCCATCATTTCAATAAAACTTTGATCTGTCCAACATTCGCGAAACAGTTTTACGTCAAAAGGGGAGATAGATGTATTAAATTTGAAGTAGGTTGTTGCTTCACGTATGGAAAGCCAATTTGAAGTAGGAGTTGTATTGTATTTCAACTGTTGGGGATCCGAACACTTGAAGTAGTTGCAACCGCACGTATGGTAAAAAGTTTCCGGTAGCCTTCGCCCCAAGGTTAAAAATATTAACTTTGTAATTTGACTGTTTCTTTAAATATTATATATTTATGTTTGCCTCATGCATTTCTTTGCAGGGTGTAGTGCGGCTAAGAATGTAGATTTACACAGATTATAATTTTTACTTCACTCCTTTTTATTAATTCTTGACACGATTTAAATAAAACTTCACTGATATAGAGAAATGTGAGATTATTTATTAGTTACTATCATTTTTTTAACACGTAAACTATTTTTGTCTCACACTGGATACATATTAAACTTCTCGAGGACGTGTCTTGCGTCCGGTTAGGAACGCTGTCTACTAGCAACTGACTTCTAAATTTGTACAATTTGCCCTATTTCAGTTTCTGATTGGCTAATCCTACTTTTATTTAACTTAAGCTTTTTTCCTGGTTGTTGATTGGCTATTTAAAAACTGTCTCAAAAATTACATTATTGTTGCTCCAATAATGCCTAGTAGCATTATTAAACTTTCTTACTCATTATTGCCTCAAGGTTACCTCATTGTTAGCAACTTTTAACCTATTATTCTCACAGCTCCTACATTATTAAATTGCATAATACATTCACATAACGTTCTTGAACATGTACATAATAATATAAATATTAATACAATGAATGTTACATGCATTTTATATATCATATTATACACATATTGCTTTAAGGCGGGCTGTTATTATATTTTATATATTATATAATTTGACTGAAATCATTTAAGTGTTAAAAATACTGCCTCAAATTATTTAAGAATTGTTCGATAAAACTGTTGCAAATTATAGTTTTCTGCTGCAATTATATTAAGAATCTATAAACTTGTTATATGGATTGTGACTTTATTTATTAAATTCATAAAATAGTTGTTGTTAATTTGAATGCTGTAAATTATAATTTGCAGTTTTAACATGTAAATGCGTAAATAACGAATCTACAAAACTGTTTAAATGAGAATTTTATATGAGGCATTATGAAAAGGGATCTAAATCTGGCCTCGTAGCTCAGTAGGTAGAGCATCTGCCTACTGTGTGAGGGGTCCCGGGTGGGGGTGGGAATTTTTCTCTAGCCAAGATTATGCCATATCCTCCCCATAGTTTGCAAGTATGAACATGTGTGTCATCTAATGCATAAAATCCAAAGTTTATCAGAAATCCAACGACAAACAAATACGCGTTAACACCATTGCCCATAGGCAATTATATGTCAAAGGAAAGGCCGCCGATAAGACCATTGCAGTTAAAGGCAGGACTTAAATGAAACTAAATTAAAAACTGTGATGTGTTGCACTCACATGACTTTCTCTACTTTGCACAAACTATTCTTACAAAAACTTATTCTCCATATACTTCATGTTAATCGAGATAAACATTTGCATACACTATCTTATTGCTAATTTTCTTATAGGTGTAAGGGGAATATGGTAGGCTTTAAGCTATAGTGGTTGCTATGTGGAGCATTTCATTGTCTTTGCATGTCCAGGACATAAAAAAACGAGTATTTAATCCCATTTGAGAAAAAGTTATAAGTATTGGAAAATTCAGACAAATAATACGAAATATGGGTCACTCGATAAAAAAATGTATATGACATAAATTGTGTTTTAACGAGATCTACATTTTTTCGTGTAGTAAAATTTTGTCTATCTCTTACATTTTACCAGTTATGCCAAAATCATTCAAAATAAAGAGAACTTTTGGGGATATTCCCAGAAAATTCAAGATATACATTTCATTTATCATGAGGATATCTTAAACATATGTTGTTTTAATAAAAACCGTTAGCCATTTTTGAAAAAATAAAAAAAATCGAAAAATGTTTTATTCAATGGGAGTCTGCGGTGGGGGATTTTTTTTTATTTCTTTGTGTCGCATCTTTGAAAGATACTGAAACTAAATACCAAGTTTGGTATTTATCCGACTTTTCGTTTTTGAGTTATGTTGTTCACAGACGCACACACGGACCTTTTTAATAAAATGCTTCTTTTTTGGATTAGGGGTGCCTCAAAACATATATTTCCGGTGAAATCTCGATATTGAATTTTTGAGTGGAATGCAATACTTCCCCTACTTACTATTCATAGTAGAGAAAATAACAAAAATATATACCCAAAATACACATCTGAGGTTCTGTAAATCCAAAATGGCGGTGTGTACTAGTCGCTCAATATGTCTGTATGCACATCAGTCTATGAACAGTTTAACTCAAAAATGAAATACCAGATGCCAAATACGTTAATTATACAATGTATTACTTATGCGCTACGTTTTTGAAAATCCTAAAATCTGTATTTCTTAACCTATAAGGCCCAACGTTTAATCCGAAAATCCAACACAAAAGCTGAGCAATTATAGAGAATATTATCCTTTATTAATTTTATAGAATCTTGAATTTTATTAAGATCTGCTTTGAGGTGAATCACTAGAGATTTCAAATTAAAATTTAATTTTAGGGTTTTAAAAATACTATAAAAGTCTCGAAAGATATAAAAAGTCCTGTGAATGTGTGTGAGAACAGCATAACTTAGGCAGACACCCACACCCACCCCCACACACATGGACCTTTTTCTAAGAGTCTCAATACAGGTATTTACGACGAAATCTCGGTATCGAATTTTTGGGTGGAATGCAATACCATCTCAACCTAATATGTATGTGTTAGAGAAAGTAAAAAGTGAGTAATGTATCATAAAAGACCCGATATTCGCTATTTAATCGACGAAAGTTGCAACCATACTTTAATTTCAAAAGCTGTAGTTGATTAACTTCGATTAAGTTTTGGATTAGACTCCAGATATTGTATGTATAATGTGCTTGCCCGTAATGTTACGGAGCCAAGTTCGAACAAAGGTTGAGTTAAGCAGCTTTAATTAAAGGTTGTCATTAGGCCAAGGGATGAATGTGGGTAGCTTTAGGACTCTAGGTCTCGAGTTCGTTCATTCCTCTGACATGACCTCTTGCAAATGTTTAGTGAGCATTTTCTTTGTAAAACTAGGTGTCCTTGCAGACACGAACTTCTAATTTATCCTGAAATATGATTTTACATTTAAAATCTAGAAATGCATTTTGTGTTTGTTGTTTTCTGGACTGCTTACCTATAGTGAGCAGAGGAAATATTGTATTCCACTCAAACGTTCTATACGAGATTTCACCGGAGGTTATGTTTTGAGGCCCTCTGAATCCAAAAAAGAAGCATTTTTAGAAAAAGGTCCTGTGTTGCGTCCATGTGACTGTGTACAACATAACTCTAAAACGAAACATCAGACAAGTACCAAACTTGGTATTTAAGTTCAGCATCTTCCAACACGAAGATTTTCAAGAAAATTCCCTCACCCCAAATTGCCTTTTACATGGAACGTTTTACCAAATTTTTTATTTCTAAAAAATGGCTCCAATGATTTTGATTAAAATACCTTTACACTACAAATAAAGTATATATCTTGAATTTTGTGGAATAGCCTGTGAAATCTACTTCATTCGGAAGAAATTTTGTAGAATATTGTATAGCTTGTAAACGTTACGTGGTAGACGAAAACGTATTGAATATAAAATGTAGATCTCTTTAAACCATACAATTTATTTCAAGTACGTTTTTTTGTAGCATCTGCTATTTCCGAGGTATTAGTTATTAATGGTTCGAATTCTTCAATATTCTTCTTTTCAAGTCTTTTCGATATTCAGTTGTTTATCGAATTGCATGCAAAGAGCATGGAATTTGAAGATAGGAAAATAAACTTTCCTAAGAATAATTTGTATATCCACTAACAAGCGCTAGAGGATAGAGAATGTCATGTGACTGTAACACATCAGCTTTTTTTAAAAACGAAATGTGGGATAAATACCAAACTTGGTATCTTCTAGATGCAACACAAACATCTAAAAAAGAACCTCAAACTATCGTTTACATATAAAATGTTTCGGAATTTTTTAATTTTTAAAAAACGACAAACGATTGTGATCAAAATGACATATATTTAGTATATTTAAACAGCAAACAAAATGTAAATCTTTAATTTTCAGGAAATAGGCCGTAAACTCCTCTTTATTGGATTGAGCTTTATATAATTTCATATGACGGGTAAACCACAACATTATACAGACAAAATCTAGCTACCCAAAACTGTAGATCTCTTTAAAACTAAATTTATTAAACTTATTTCAAATGGCTGTCTCTGTGTCATCAGCCATTTCCCAGTAATCTTTTTAAAGTGCTTGTCTTTATTCAGTTGTTTCTCCCGATGGCATGTAAAGAGAGTAGAATTTCAAGGCCAGCATATGGATATTTAATCGATTCTGTTTTGTGTATCCGCCACATTCCTACGATGAAATATGTAATAGAACTATTTCTGCAAAGGTTTATCTCGTTTAACATGCAGTGGATAGAAAAAAATCTGATGTGTTACACCAACTCTTGTACAAACTATTTTTACAAACACTTATTCTCCATATGCTTCATGTTAATCGAGGTATCCAGATGTTGATCTTATTGCTAATTTTCTTGTAGATGCAAGGGGAATTGGTAGGCTTTAAACGAAAGTCAAATATTTTAAGAGCTGGTTGCTATGTGGAGTATTCCATTCTCTTTGCATTATCAGGACAAAAAAATGAATAACGAATTCCCATTTGAGAAAAAGTATAAGTATTGGAAAATTTAAGCGAATAACAAGCAATATCTCGAAAATGGTTCACTCAATAACAAAAGAATGTGTATGACATAAATTGTGTATTTTAAAGCGATCTACATTTTTTGTGTAGTAAAATTTTGTCTACCTCTTATGGTTTACCATTTATGCAAAAGTCGTTCACAATGAAGAATACTTTTGGAGACATTCCCAGAAAATTCGAGATATACATTTCATTTGTCATTAAAATATCTTAAACATATGATATTTTAATCAAAATAGAACAATTGTTGAGAAAATTAAAATTTTCGAAAAATGTTCCACGTAAAGGGTAATATGGGGTGGGAAGATTTTCTTGAAAACCTTCGTGTCGCATCTCTGGAAGATACTAAACCTAAATACCAAGTTTGGTGTTTATTTGATTGTTCGTTTCTGAGCTATGCTGTTCACAGACACACATGTTTCCAAAAATGCTTTTTTTGGATTCAGGGGACCTCAAAACATATATTCCGGTGAAATCCCGGTATCAAATTTTTGGGTGGAATAGAATACTTCCCCTACTTACTATACGTGGTAGAGAAGGTAAAAAAGTGTTACATTCGTATGAGCTTTTCTACCCAGTCTTCAACAAAATATTCCTACAAAAGTTTATTCTTTGTTGGATAGAGCAACTGGACGGAAGAGGGGAAATCCGTGGTTCAAATCCCGGCTATGACATTGAATTTTTCAGTCTGATTCTACCCTTCCAATCTTGTTCTACACACGGCTTCTCTGGAAGAACAATTAATTTAGTTTACAGAAATGGTTTTATTACAGATTTCGTTGTCGGTATAAGGGGAATAAGTGATAGCCAGATCTTTTAAGAGGGTCGCTATGTAATGGCTTTGAAATTTTGGAGAAAAAAAAACGAAAAGCGACTTAGCAGTTGAAAAAAATGGTTAATGCCACAAAAGAGTTTGACATAAAATTGTATGTTCTAACGAGATCTGTTAGGAAGTGTTTGGCTCTCTGTAATGGTTTACAATTATACACAATTCATTCATAATGAAGAAGACTCTATAGGCTATTCTCAAGTTATATGTATTATTTGTCATGTAAATATTGTAAATATATAGGCATCTTAATCAAACCCGTTAGGGCCACTTTTCAGAAAATAAAAAAATATCCATAATTTTCTTCCATGTGAGGGGTAATTAAGGGATGGGGCATTTCCTTGAAAACCTTCTTGTCGTGTGTTTGGAACATATGAACGTAAATAACCAATTTGGTATTTCTCTGACATTTCGTTTTTGAGTTATGGTGTTCACACACACACACATAAGCACGGAGCGTTTTCCAAAAATCTGTGTTACATTCACATGACTTTTTCTACCTTCTATCGCTTATTATTTGGTATAAAATTATTCTTACGAAAGTTTATTTTCCTATCTACTTCATTTTAATAGAGATAAACTTTTGCAGGAATAGCTACATTACACATTTCTTTATAATACACAGAGAACAACGATAGTCAAATGTTTCAGAACTGGACGTTATATGCTGGCCTTAAAATGCTATATTGTTTCAATGACATCGCGAGAAACAACTGAAAATCTACAGCACTTCAAAAAAATAGCTAAGTATTGAATAATTGGAGCCATTAATAACGGATATCTCGGAAATGGCTGATGCCACCAAAACATTTTTTGAAATAATCCTCCGAATGAAGAAGATTTTAAAGGTTGTTGCAAGAAATTCTAGATATAAAATTTCTTTTTCATGTAAAGATCCTTAATATGTGACATTTTTGAGAAAATAAAAAATTTATAAAAATGTTCCATATAAAAGGTAGTTGAGACTTTTGGAATTGTCCTGAAAACCTTCGTGTCGCATCTTTTGAAAATACCAGTTTTGGATTTCTCTGACATTTCGTTTTAGAGTTTTGTTGTTTTCATTTACACACATAAACACACAAACACTTGCATTATTCTAAAAATTCTTTTTTTAATTCAGAAAAACCTGTATTTTCGTTGAAATCACTATATCGAATTTCTTTTTGTGTATCTACTAGGTACGTGATAGAGAAAGTCAAGTGAGTGTAATACAATAAAGGTTTATATTTAATCATTGCACTGTTATTTTTACTTTCTCTACTACGTACAGTAAGTAGGGGAAGTATTGTATTCCACCCAAAAATTCGATACCGAGATTTCACCGGAAATACATGTTTTGAGACTCCCTGAATCCAAAAAAGCATTTTTGTAAACATGTCCGTGTGTGTGTCTGTCTGTGAACAGCATAACTCAGAAACGAACAGTCTGATAAACACCAAACTTGGTATTTAGGTTCATTATCTTCCAGAGATGCGACACGGTTTTCAAGAAAATCCCCCCACCCCAGATTACCCTTTACATGGAGAAAAGTTTAATTTTCTCAAAATGGCTCTAACGATTTTGATTAAAATATCATTTGTTTAAGATATTTTCATGACAAATAAAATGTATATCTTGAATTTTCTGGGAATGTCTCCAAAAGTATTCTTCATTGTGAACGACTTTTGCATAACTGGTAAACCATAAGAGATAGACAAAATTTTACTTCACAAAAAATTTAGATCACGTTAAAGTACACAATTAATGTCATATACTTTTTTTTGTTGAGTGACCCATTTTCGAGATATTGCTTGTTATTTCCTTAAATTTTTCAATACTTATTTTCTAAAATGGGAATTTGTTATTCATTTTTTTGTCTTGGATATGCAAAGAGTATTAATCTGTGACAAAGAGAATGGTGCTGCACCTAGCAACCAGCTATTAAGAGATATGTATGTGCTTAAAGGCACACATCAGATTTTTTGTTTTATATTTTTTGCCCTTTGATGATATTTGCAAATTTGAGGCCTGTCATACGACACACAACAAAGAATCTCTATAATGAAAGTTACATTTACATACCATTAGAGAAGTAGCTGGTTATCCAATCTGCCAAGCGATAAAGCTAATGCCCGAGTCGACCAGTAATTAGGTGCTGCAGTATTGTCGTATTCAGGAACTCGATGTGGGTTGCACGGACGTCCTCAGCTGAGTGAATGGAAGGACGCACCTCCAGGTGGCCGGGTTTATAGCAGACGCTGCGGCGCAGCACCCTTCCCCCTCTCCACCTCCACCTCCAGCGTCCCTCCCTCACTCCTTTCCTCCTTTCGAGAAGAATAGAAAATCCGTGTCTGCTTACTTTTGACAACCAATTACATTCTGTATGATATGTAAGGAAACTACCATTGTGCTGAGAGAATTATTAAAAATTATATTTCTGATATGCGAGACTCTTTTATATTGTGTCTCATATTTTCATTTTCACCTCATAGACAGTATATCAAATTCACGTTTACGGATAGCTAAGACTGCACATAATGAATAAAAAGCTGATGTGTTACACTCACATGACTTTCTCTACTCTTGTACAAACTATTTTTACAAACGCTTATTCTCCATCTACTTCATGTTGATCGAGACTCTTATCTTATTGCTAGTTTTCTTGTAGATGTAAGGGAAAAATATATTTACAAGGGCAATATAGGAATACAGTAGCCTTTAAGCACATTCATATCTCTTAATATCTGGTTGCTAGGTGCAGCACCATTCCCTTTGCCACAGATTAATACTCTTTGCATATCCAAGACAAAAAATGAATAACGAATTCCCATTTTAGAAAATAAGTATTGAAAAATTTAAGTGAATAACAAGCAATATCTCGAAAATGGTTCACTCAACAAAAACAATGTATATGACATAAATTGTGTATTTTAACGCGATCTATATTTTTTGTGTAGTAAAATTTTGTTTATCTCTTATGGTTTACCAGTTATGCAAAAGTCGTTCACAATGAAGAATACTTTTGGAGACATTCCCAGAAAATTCAAGATATACATTTTAATTGTCATGAAAATATCTTAAACATATGAAATTTTAATCAAAATCGTTAGTGCCATTTTTGAGAAAATTAAAGTTTTCGAAAAATGTTCCATGTAAAGGGTAATCTGGGGTGGGGGGATTTTCTTGAAAACCTTCCCAAAAGCATTCCCAGAAAATGCTGATTTCAGAACTGCTTTTAGTTTTTTCTATCATGTACAGATAGAGATATAAAGATATTGCTTCCGCCACTACACATAAAATTGGGCTTGATGAAGCAATTTGTAAGGGCTCTACCACAGGATGGACCCTGCTTCAAGTACCTTTCCAAGAAATATCCCTTCATTACACAAGACAAATTAAAGGCTGGAATTTTTGTTCGTCCTCAAATAAAGAAATTGTCGAAGGATGAAGATTTTGAGAAGACAATGAATGAGAGAGAAATAGAAGCATGGACCGCCTTCCGATCAGTTACTGAAAACTTCTTAGGCAATAACAAAGATCCTAATTACAAGGCCATTGTCGAAACAATGTTGGAATATTTCAAGAAGACAGGTTTTTACATGCGCGTAAAGGTGCATTTTATGCACTCACATATCGACTACTTTCCAAAACATCTGGGACATTATAGTGAAGAACAGGGTGAACGTTTTCACCAAGATATTAAGGAAATGGAGAGGAGGTACCAGGGGAGATGGAATGAAACTATGATGGCCGACTACTGTTGGATGTTGAAGAGGGACAATCATTTTCAAGGATCTGCAAGGAAGTCAAAGAAGAGAAAGTTTGAAAAAAATTAAATGAAACACTTTGGATTCTTGTTTTGTTAAAATGTAGTCACGAAATAAATTAGGGGAGTTCTTGAGAGTATTCTTAAAATGTTTCTTGAGCAAAAACTTACCTCTTGTAAAATGGTATTTGAATACTTTTCTACGCCTATTAATAAAATTGTCAAAACTTTAATTCTTTTATGTAAAAACCTGACGTTATAGACAAAAACGAAAGTTATTTCTGGAATCAGCATAAAAACTTGATTCAAGAACATCTACCTTTAAGAAATCATCCGACAAAAAGTTTGAAAATGCAGACTAGGTAATTAATATAAGTGAGTCAGATGGTGACTAATTAGTTGGCGTGCAAAGTTTCTACACCTGTGAATATAAAGTGAGGACGCCAACGTAACATTTACAATTTAACTAACCTTTCCAATACATGTAGGAGGTGTGTATTTGCGGAGGGGTTTCCGGTTATGAATGGAGTCTAATGCCGAGATTTCGATGAACTTACGGTAACGTGACTTAACTTAATGCGACGTAACTTAAGAGGTTGGAAATGCCAGACATACAAAGAGAATGGAATGCGCCACATTGCAACCAGCTCTTAAAATATTTGACTATCGCTTAAAGCCAATTCCCCTTGCATCTACAAGAAAATTAGCAATAAGATTAACATCTCGATATCTCGATTAACATGAAGCATATGGAGAATAAGCGTTTGTAAAAATAGTCTGTACAAGAGTAGAGAAAGTCATGTGAGTGCAACACATCAGATTTTTTTTATTCAGCTTTATCTCTGGCATTTGCCATGAAATTTTCTACTGACCTTTATCTCTGGCCTTTGCCAGGATCTGTTATAGAAGCGTGTTAATGACCTAGAAGTTAAGTGCGCTTAAACAAAACCAACCAACGGCCCTGTCATTTCGCTAATTCCTCGCTATCTAGCGGTAAGTCAAGCTGTCGATTCCCGCTCGAAAGTGAACTGGTGGCATATGTCATTGGTGTTACCGCCTCGGGTTCCGTCAGTCAAATGTCTCTGTCACTCTATTTTAACATGCTGGACCACCTGTTGAAGAACATGTGTTTACTTGCAAAGTTTACTTTAAACGTGAATCTGCTCACTGTGTGCGCGTGGAGTTTGTTGAAAAGATTCCAAACTCTGAACCACCTCCAAGAAGAATCTGATGTGTTACACTCACATGACTTTCTCTACTCTTGTACAAACTATTTTTACAAACGCTTATTCTCCATATGCTTCATGTTATTCGAGTAATCGAGATGTTAATCTTATTGCTAATTTTGTTGTAGATGCAAGGGGAATTGGTAGGCTTTAAGCTATATCAAATATTTTAAGAGCTGGTTTCTATGTGGAGTATTCCATTCTCTTTGCATTACCAGGACAAAAAAATTTAATAACGAATTTGAGAAAAAGTATAAGTATTGGAAAATTTAAGGGAATAACAAGCAATATCTCGAAAATGGTTCACTCGACAACAAAAATGTATATGACATAAATTGTGTATTTTAACGCGATCTACATTTGTTGTGTAGTCAAATTTTGTCTATCTCTTGTTTACCAGTTATGCAAAAGTCGTTCACAATGAAGAATACTTTTGGAGGCATTCCCAGAAAATTCGAGATATACATTTCATTTGTCATGAAAATATCTTAAACATAAGATATTTTAATCAAAAGCGTTAGAGCCATTTTTGAGAAAATTAAAATTTTCGAAAAATGTTCCATGTAAAAGGTAATCAGGGATGGGGGGATTTTCTTGAAAACCTTCGTGTCGCATCTCTGGAAGATATTTTATTTGTGTTCAAAATATCTTAAGGATACAAAGTTTTAATCAAAATCTTTTATGCCAATTTTAAAAAATAAAGAAAAGGAAGAAGGAAGTGATAAACATTCCATGTAAAGTTTGGTATTTAACCGGGTTTTCGAAGTGTTCCATCCTTAATAATTCTTTTAAAGTCTTGTCGATTTTCAGTTGTTTCTCGCGATGTTGTGGGAAGAGTATGAAATTTTAAGGCCAGCGTATAGCGTACAGTTCTTAAACATTTGACTATGTTATTCCCTTTATATCTATAAGAAATGTGTAATGTAATTGTTTCCAAAAAAAATTTTATCTTGATTAAAATGAAGTCGATAGGAAAATAAACTTTCATAACAATAATTTGTATACCTATGAATAAACTATAGAAGATATATAAATCATGCATATGTAACACATCAGATATTTTAAAAATCTCAATATCGCTTTAGCGTACTGTATCCTTTTTATACTACAATTAATGTGTGAAGAGTCATGTGAATTATACACACCAAATTTTTCTAATACAGAACGGGTTTTCGCAGAATTTCCAGAATTATTTAAAATTAGAACGGACCTAACCTTAATTAGAAACTTTGTTCTTATATTGGTCGATTTCAGTATATCCAGTACACAAAGCACAATACTTTCAGGGGCTAGAGTTGGGACATCGTAAAGCAAATAACCTGAAACTGAGAGGTAAATATTACGTATTCCAAAAAGGTTTTACATAAGTCGATTGGAAACCTTGTTACTTAAGATATTGTATAAAGCTGACTCTCTAAAATATGTCTCGCACAAAGTCTGGTTATGAAGTATCCAGTATCTTTCCAACACTTGAATATATAAGTCGTCCACGTCATCATCATTATCTTAAAAATCTGATGTGTTACACTCACATGACTTTCTCTACTCTTGTACAAATTATTTTTACAAACTCTTATTCCCCATCTATTTCATATTAATCGAGATAAACATTTGCAGAAACGATCTTTTGACATGCAAAGAGAATTACATTTTACACATAGCGACCAGTTCTAAAAATATTTGACTATCGCTTAAAGCGTACTATGTTCCCCTTGTTTTGTATTTACAAGGGCAATATAGAAATACAGTAGCCTTTAAGCATAGACATATCTCTTAATAGCTGGTTGCTAGGTGCAGCACCATTCTCTTTGCCACAGATTAATACTCTTTGCATATCCAAGACAAAAAATGAATAACGAATTCCCATTTGAGAAAATAAGTATTGAAAAATTTAAGGGAATAACTAGCAATATTTCGAAAATGGTTCACTCAACAACAAAAATGTATATTGCACAAATTGTGTATTTTAACGCGATCTACATTTTTTGTCTAGTAACGTTTTGTCTATCTCTTATGGTTTACCAGTTATGCAAAAGTCGTTCACAATGAAGAATACTTTTGGAGACATTACCAGAAAGTTCGAGATATACATTTCATTTGTCATAAAAATATTTTAAACATATGATATTTTAATCAAAATCGTTAGAGCCATTTTTAAGAAAATTAAAATTTTCCAAAAATGTTCCATGTAAAGGGTAATTCTGGGGTGGGGGGATTTTTGTTGAAAACCTTCGTGTCGCATCTCTGGAAGATACTGAATCTAAATACCAAGTTTGGTGTTTATCCGACTGTTCGTTTCTGAGTTATGCTGTTCACACACACGGACATGTTTCCAAAAATGCTTTTTTTGGATTCAGGAGGTCTCAAAACATATATTTCCGGTGAAATCTCGGTATCGAATTTTTGGGTGCAATACAATACTTCCCCTACTTACTATACGTAGTAGAGAAAGTAAAAATCCTTAGCATGGCTGCCTTCGGAAGGGAAGTAAAGCCGGTGGGCCTGTGTCGTAGATTTACGGCACGTAAAAGAACCTCAAGACTGATAAAGAGGCCTCTGAGCAAAATGTCCGGTCTTTCACGCCCGATGTAGAATGGGACGCTAAGGACTACAGAATTTAAAGGGCGACCATAAATAAAAATCAATTTAATTTTATCATCATTATCTGGATATTTTTACTTTCTCTGCTACCTACAGTAAATAGGGGAAGTATTGTATTCTACCCAAAAATTCTATATCAGATTTGGCCAGAAATATTGTTTTGAGGTCCCTTAACCCAGAGGATCAGTTCTAGAAAAATGTCCGTGTGTGCGTATCTGTGAACAGCATAACTCAAAGACGAAAAGTCGATTAAATACCAAACTTTGTATTTAAGTTTAGTATCTTCCAAGTATGCGATACGAATTTTTTCAGGGACCACCCCCCCCCCATCCCAAACTACTCCTTATATGAAAAACGTTTCGAAAATTTGATTTTCTCAAAAATGGTTGTAAATATTTTGACTAAAACACTATATATTTAAGATATTATCATGTAAATGAAAAGTATATCTTGAATTTTCTGAGAATAGCCTCCGAGGTCCTCTTCATTCTGAATGACTTTTACATAACTGGTAAACATAAGAGATACACAAAATCTTACTACAAAAAAAATGTAGATTTCGCTAAAGTGCGCAATTTATGTCACATACCTATAGAAAGCAATCAACGGAATACATAAATTCCGCGAAGAATGTGGAATTAAAGTAAATATAAATAAATCAAAAGTTATGGTATTTAAAAGAGGAAATAAACTAAAAGAGAAGAGAAATGGCATATGGGAGGTTTAAAGTTAGAAGTTGTCATGGATTTTGATTATTTGGGGGCGAGGATGAGCAGTAATGGTGAATGGGTGGCGTATAGCAGGAAGGTTATGGCTAAAGGAAAGGCGGCAATGACAGGAGTAAGGATGTGCAAATACAAATTAGAAACGCCGACTAAATGGATAGAAAGAATGGATGAGGCATTGGTAGAAGCAAGAATGCTATATGCTGTAGAAATTTGGGGGGGATCTGAATTAAGCAGAAAAATAAACCAGAGCTATAGAACGTGCTGTAAAGAGCTATTGCCAAGATCAGCGCCAGGGCAGTTAGCGTTTGTGAAATTAGGAAGAACAAGAAGAAAGTGGTGCTAGAAAGGATATGCCTGAAAAAAGATGAAGGGGAAATTTTAAATATATGTATGGAACAACAAAAGAGTACGAAAAATAAAAATACCTGATGGACAGGGGTAGAAACATTATGGAGAAGATAGGATGGGAGATATTTGGAGAACAGGAGAAAGAAATAGCAACGGCTTCTGGATAACAGTAAGAAACAGAGTGGAGGACATAGAAAGACAAGAGATTTGGGGAAGCTTAGAGAATAAAAAACCACTAGGGTTCTATAGATTAGTAAAAAGGAAATGGGGAAGAGAAGGGTATGTGGATTATTGTAATAGAGCGGAAAAAGAAGCATTTGCATGGATGAGAACAGGGGTAAGAGGCCGAAAAGCGGAATTTGTGAACTATGCTGAGGCAGTGAAAGCACAGAGACAGAATGCAAAGAATTAGCGGAATGGAGACAAAAGTATGGAAGGAAAAATGCGAAGAAATGCATGGAAATATTGTGGCAATTAAAATGTTGAGCAGAAAAGAAGAAAAGGAAAATAAGAATATGAGGGAGTTCTTAAAAAATGTAAAGGAGTAACGGACTAGAAAAGTAAGATAGATAAGAAAGGGGAAACGGAGGAGGGAGAAGAGGGAGAGGATGGGCAATAGGTGATTAAGGGTAACAAGGGCTGTTCAGCTGAGCCATAAGGTCAGGGTGCCAGGCAAAATGAGCAGTATAGCTGGCAAGAAAATTTGTACACAGGTTTAAGTTAGTTTATAAGTGGAATATTGTAAAAAAGGATTGTGTATAAAAAAATTCTGATGTGATACACTCACATGACTTTCTCTACTCTTGTACCAACTATTTTTACAAACGCTTATTCTCCATATGCTTCATATTAATCGAGATATCGAGATGTTAATCTTATTGCTAATTTTCTTGTAGATGCAAGGGGAATTGGTAGCTTTAAGCGATAGTCAAATATTTTAAGAGCTGGTTGCTATGCGGAGTATTCCATTCTCTTTGCATTACCAGGACAAAAAATGGATAACGGATTCCCATTTGAGAAAGAGTATAAGTAGTGGAACATTTAAGGGAATAACAAGCAATATCTTGAAAATGGTTCACTTAACAAAAAAAAATATGTATGATCTAATTTTTTGTGTGGTAAAATTTTGTCTATCTCTTATGGTTTACCAGTTATGCAAAAGTCGTTCACAATGAAGAATACTTTTGGAGACATTCCCAGAAAATTTGAGATATGCATTTCATTTGTCTTGAAAATATCTTAAACATATGATATTTTAATCAAAGTCGTTAGAGCCATTTTTGAGAAAATTAAAATTTTCGTAAAATATTCCACGTAAAGAGTAATCTGGGTAGGGGTAATTTTTTTAAAAACACCTTCTTGTCGCATCTCTGGAAGATACTGAACCTAAATACCAAGTTTGGTGTTTATCCGACTGTTCGTTTCTGAGTTATACTGTTCACACACAGACAGACACACACGGACATGTTTCCAAAAATGCTTTTTTTGGATTCAGGAGGTTTCAAAACATATATTTTCGATGAAATCTCGGTATCGAATTTTTGGGTGCAATACAATACTTCCCCTACTTACTATACGTAGTAGTGAAAGTAATATACAAATAAAGTTTATTCATTCATATATCATATACATTTTTGTGGCTTTGACAATGTCCGAGATTACTGAATACTTAAACTTTTCTCATATGGGACGTCGTAGTGTTTTTCTTTTTACTGTCTCTTAAGCTTACTGTATTACTCTATTCCAACTGTACCTACAAGGAAATATGTAATAAAACCATTTTTGTAAATGTTTATTTAGATTGACATGAATTAAATAGAAGAATATGCCTTTGTTAAAAATGTGTAGGGAACGTCATTGCAAGCAACACATCAGATATTTTAATATCCGTTCTGTCCACAGCTGTCTCCCCATTTCAGCCTTGTTTTTCCGAGATTCCATTTGTTTTGTAGGTATTACTGTGTTAATATTTTTTATATAATCTATAAATAAGAACAGCAATTGTTTTTCTCCCTGGCAGGTTGTATAATTAACGTTACGTGAATGGAGCTGGTTAAAAGCCCACGCCCGGACTGAATATAGCTTTACGTGGGGGCAGCAGTCGTTATTGTATATATTTGTGTGTGTGATTATAATGGAACATATTTTGTTAATTTTTTGTTCTCTCTAAATCACAGTAATATTTTGATTATTTTGAGTTATATAAAGATAGAGCCGGGTTAAACCCTTCCTTAACAGTAAAATGTTTGGAGTTTATTATATTGTTCTCTATCTTTATAGTTTTAATTAAATAGAGTATTCCTCTAATAAGAAGGAGTAGATTTTTAACTAAATTATTTGAAGGAATGTCTTCCTTTGGGTATACAATAACCGGTAGGTTGTGCCTTTTCTTACTTAGAGCTCTGAATTTAAAGGTTATATTCTAAGCAGCTTCGTATTCTTCATTGCATAGCCTATATATTGATTGTATAAAACCTGACCGCTCGTACGGTGTTTTGCGTCTGGGTAGCTTAACATGCCACAGCCGGTTGTGCCAGCACACTGTCTTCGCTTCTTAAATCTATATTCCTGTAAACCTGTACATAAAATATGACAAAATTAACTCTTACCTAGAAAATGTTGTACGTGCAGAAGTTACTGAAACCCCAACTCATTGTGCTAACTTCGATTGCGATTGTCGTGGCGAACGTTCAAGATTTTCCCCAATTTCGTCTAATGTTTCTTCTGTTAACACTGTATGTCCTCGCATGTGTTTCTTGTTTTACACTGAACCAGTAGACTCAAATTTATTCACAAGATCGTGAATTGAAGCTCTGAAGGCAATTCTGCAGAAAACTTCAGGATGAATTCTTCACGAATGCGAAAATCCGATTTGTCCGAGGGTGGATCGAAAGGCAACGCACAATATTGTTTTTACAAAAAAGTTTAATAGTTAAGAAAAAAAATGACAAATGAACTTACACCTTTCACCTACTTTTCGACATAGTCACCAAGTTTCTCAACACATTTCTCCCTTCGCAAGGTCCGGTCTGCACGGTGATTGCTGGAGCACCTCCCAACCAAATTTGGTGAATTTCTGACGAACAGTAGCAGCAACTTGGGGGCGAGCATTGTCATGAAGAATTTTGACATCGTCAGCGTTCATGTTGTGGTGTTTGTCACGAAAGGCACGACGCAACTTCACCAAAGTTTTCATGTAAGCTGCAGCATTCACAGTGGTCCCGTGTTCAACAAAGTCCACCAATACATCATCATGCATGTCCCAGAACACCGTCACAAGCACTTTCCTAGCAGACTGAGTCACTTTGAATTTTCTCTTCACTGGGGAACCAGCATATTTCCAGTCCATACTTGCCTGCGTGTAGTGGTATGCCCACGACTCATCACCAGTGACGATTCCTTTCAGAAAGTCATGTACTTCTGCGGTATACCGCGTTAGGTGTTCCAAGCTCATCATTCGCTGGCCCTTGAGTTGTCTGTCAGGTTCTTAGGCACCCAGCGAGCACTAACTTTACGAAATTTCAACGTATCATGAACAATGTCGTACACTGTACCATAGGAAATGTTGAAATGTCGCGATATGGTTCGCAGTTGCACACGCCGGTCGTTCAAAATTGCCTCCGACATTCTACGGGGTTGCAGCTGCCCTCTAGGAAGAATGTACACCATCTGGAGACATTGCTACGATCTATACAACCATCGCCATACACGCCACGCATGTCACTGTGAATATCACTGGTTTATGCCCTTTGGCCCACAAATATCGAACCACACCTCTATGCTCTTCACACGGCGACGACAGTAACATACGCGCCATCTTTGTTGCGTAGTTCACGCTTCTCTCGCTAGAGATGCACATGAAACAAAACATACCCTCTGTAGTGAAAACTTTAAAATATAAATTTGTGAGATTTCAGAATTCCAGCTGCAATATCAAGGCAGAAAAGGTTATTGTACGTTACTTTTCGATCCGCTCTCGTATTTGTAGGAATATCTTCCTTTGGGTTTAAAATAACCAGTGGGTTGTGGTTTTCCTACTTAGAGCTTTGCGTTTAAAGATTATATGAGAAGCAGCTTCGTCTTCTTCAGCGCATAACCTATATATTGAATCTTGTTCAAGGATTCTCATTATACAGTATCGTCGGTATAAAACCTGACCGCTCTCACGGGGTTTTGCGCCTGGGTAGCATGACATGGCACAGCCGGTCGTGCCAGCACTCTGTCTTCGCTTCTTAAATTTATATTCCTATAAACCTGTACATAAAATATAACAATAACTCCTACCTCATAGCAAATACTATATGCGCAGAAATCACTGAAACCCCAACTTTTTGCGCTAACTTCGATTGCGATTTTCATGGCGAACGTTCAAGATTCTCCCCAATGTCGTCAATGTTTCTTCTGCTAACACTGTACGTCTTCGCATGTGTTGCTTGTTTTGCACTGAACCAGTAGTCTCAGATTTATTCACAAGATTGTGAATTGAAGTTCTGGAAGTAATCGTGCAGAAAACTTCAGGATTAATTCTTCACGAACGCGAAAAGTCGATTTATATTTAAAGTAACATTTACATACAAATATACGTTCTTATACAGATATGCCTGCCTTCCCATCTTCGCAGTGGACTACTGACGCTAATAACTACATGGTAACTGAAGGACAGAAACTTTGTCGTGAGTGCGAGGTGTGGGGAGTGGTAATCTAGCTGGCATTGGCTCTAACGCGCAACACCGTGCGAGCAGGCAGGTTTTATACCAAAGACTCGGTATGTCGGCGTTTCCTTAATCTAAAATGTTCGGTCGATAGCCCAGTTATAAGGAATTTAAAATAACTACACTTCAAATAGTGTATCTTGAATACTCCGTAATAAACCTATAAGACCTGTTTATTCTTATTGATTTTTCTATAAATGAGAAACTGTAAGACATAGTTAAAAGTTACTATTGGAGAAATGTAGAATTGCACTCAAATGGCTTTTTGTGGTAAAAGATGTTCCTAAAATACTCGCTGTGTGTTTTAAGTTTTTCCAAAATAAAGCTTAATTAGGTGAAAATGTACAATTCTTCCTTTTACTTTCTCCACTTCTTAGTTTCTGTAAGCAGAGAAAATTGTATACCATCAAAACATACCACCAATTACCAAGTTTTCACCGAACATACACGTTTTGAGGATCTCTGAATCCATAAAAAAAATCTGATGTGTTACACTCACATGACTTTCTCTACTCTTGTACAAACTATTTTTACAAACGCTTATTCTCCATCTAATTCATCTTAATCGAGATGAACATTTGCAGAGTCTATCTTATTGCTAATTTTCTTGTAGATGTAATGGGAATATATATTTACAAGGTCAATATAGAAATACAGTAGCCTTTAAGCACATACATATCTCTTAATAGCTGGTTGCAGCACCATTCCCTTTCCCACAGATTAATACTCTTTGCATATCCAAGACAAAAAAATGAATAACGAATTCCCATTTGAGAAAATAAGTATTGAAACATTTAAGGGAATAACAAGCAATATCTCGAAAATGGTTCACTCAACAAAAAAAAATGTATATGACATAAATTGTGTATTTTAACGCGATCCCCATTTTTGTGTAGTAAAATTTCGTTTATCTCTTATGGTTTACCAGTTATGCAAACGTCGTTCACAATGAAGAATACTTTTGGTGACATTCCCAGAAAATTCAAGATATACATTTTATTTGTCATGAAAATATCTTAAACATATGATATTTTAATCAAAATCGTTAGAGCCGTTTTTGAGAAAATTAAAATGTTCGAAAAATGTTCCATGTAAAGGGTAATCTGGGGTGGGAGGATTTTCTTGAAAACCTTCGTGTCGCATCCTCGGAAGATACTGAACCTAAATACCAACTTTGGTGTTTATCCGACTGTTCGTTTCTGAGTTATGCTGTTCACAGACATACACACGGACATGTTCCCAAAAATGCTTTTTTTGGATTCAGGGGGTCTCAAAACATGTATTTCCGGTGAAATTTCGGTATCGAATTTTTGGGTGGAATACAATACTTCCCCGACTTACTATACGTAGTAGAGAAAGTAACAAAAAAGCATTTGTAGGAAAAGTATGTGTGTGTGTACAGTATAACTCAAGAACGAAAGGTTGTTTAAATACCACACTCGATGTAATATAGGTTCATTAGCTTCCAAAGATGCAACGCGAAGATTTTAAAGAAAATACCCTACCCCAACTTGCCCTACACTGGAAGAATTTTCAATGTTTTTTATTTTCTCAAAAATGGCTCTAGCGATTTCAATTAAATAATCATATATTTGAGATATTTACATGAAAAATAAAATTTTAGGAGAATAGCCTCTGAAGTACGAAAGAAGAAATATATACGAATATAAACAGGGAAAATTTGTGTTTGCATAACCGGTAAACGAAAACCCACTACATAAAATATCTTCAAAACACACAATTTGTTTGAAAAACTTTTTGTGACATAAACTATTTCCGATATATCCGTTCGAATTTTCCAATGTCTTGTCATGCTTTAGCCCTGTCGATTTTCAGTTGTTTCTCTGATGCCATGGAAAGAGAATTTTAAGGCTAGCATACGAATATGGCATCCAGTTCTTAAACATTTGACTATCGCTGTTCCATTTGTATCTACATGTATCTTTTTCTGCAAATGTTTATGTCGATTAAAATGAAGTAGGTAGAAAAACAAGCATTAGTAAGAACAGTTTGCATAGCCACTAATAAACAATAGAGGGTAGGGAAAGTCATGTGAATGTAACACATACGATTTTTCCATTAAAACATTTGTTATGTGTGGGATAGGTTGATGAAAATTTCGCATCATATAGTCCGACTTAAGTATGACATTTTGTATTTATTTGACTCTTGTGATTTATTTGATATACTACGTACATAATGTAGAGGAAGTATTGCATTCCAACCAAAAATTCAATATCGAGATTTCATCTGAAACACATGTTTTGAGGCTCCTCGAATTCAAAAAGGCACACCTTGGACCAGAAATAGTTCCAAGTATGCATGTATGTGGCTGTATGTGGTCTGTCTGTGAACAGCATAACCCAAAACCGAAAATTACTTTAATTACTAAACTTTGCAGCATCTTCGGAGGATGCGAACGAAGGTTTTCAAGAAAATCTCCTGCTCCAAACTACCCCTTACATGAAACATGTTCATTATTTTTTATTTTCTTAAACGTTCTCTGACAATATATTTAAGATATTTGCATGGTAAATAAAATAAAGGGTGCTGGTGACATATGATCATCCTTTTAAGCTACTGGAATTCTACAACCAACTTCCTATGTAAATATGGGATAAATGTGGCATAGGCCAGACCTAACCATTTATATAAAGGGCTGAAAGTGCCCTCCACCGGCATCCTGGCATCGCTACGCTCTTATGAAAATGTTCTGGTTAACGTATTGTAGTTCTTGAGGCGAGATGTTATTTATCTCATTTATAATGTTCTCTTTAAGTTGGTCTTCGGCCCGAGGCTTGTCCGGTGACCGCGGTGCCCATAGATGTTTGCTGACAAGCTCATTTTCAGGAAACATTTTGTTGATACGGACCATAGTGGTTGGACGTGTGGCATATGGCACCATCTTGCTGAAAGACGCCATAATCCTTTTCATTTTCTGTTAATTTTGCATAGAAAGACTCAAAGCTCTTCAGATATCGTGCACTGTTAATCGCATCATTGAAAAAAATGGGGTCTTTAATGCGCATTCCTGACACTGCACACCATACGTGTATCTTCTCTGCGTGAAGAGGTTCTTCATGCACAATATGTCCACGTTATTCTGTGACCAATACCTGTGTATCATTATTGGTGTCATATATTTGGGGGACGTGTTCCTGACATCAAAACAGTAAAAAATGTTCATATGTACATGAGTCTGAAAATCAAGCGTTTCGTTGTTATAGGTCAAAGAAAATGTATTCCATGAGTGAACAGACGAATATGCACTACACGTATGGCCATGCAGACGGCAATGCAGCACGAGCACGTGGACTTTACACAGAAAGGTACCTTGATATGCAGTTACCGTGTGCAAGAGCATTCGCACGAATCCACCAACGCTTGAGAGAGAGTGGGGCATTTGAGAGGAGTACTAGGGATGTTGGGAGACCAAGAGCGTTACGAAGCATTGAGCTTGAAGAACTAGTTCTTCGTGCTGAGGACGCAGACCCATTACAAAGCGCAAGACGTATGGCTGTAAGGGAAAGAGTTATATGCTATCTGGAGAATTCTGCATTAAAATCTTCTGTACCCGTATCACCTTCAACGTGTGCAAGAACTAATTGAGGCGGACTTTGAGCCAAGAAGATTCTGTCAACGCATGTTGCAGCAGTGCGCTGTGTTCACCAATTTCCTAGCCTGTATGTTATTCACGAATGAGGCTGTTTTACTCGAGACGGCATCTTCAATGCTCCTTACATTCATAATTGGGCATTTGAAAATTCTAATGAAGTACGACAGGACAACCATCAACAAAGCTTCTTTCTCAACGTTTGGGGTGGAATCATTCATGGTCACCTTATTGGTCCCTACTTCTTCTCTCGGCGTCTGCATGGACAAACCTATCTCCAGTTTCTAGAAATGAATTGCATCACTTAACTGATAATGTGCCTCTGGACATCAACCAACAAATGTGGTTTTTACACGATGGTGCTCCAGCTCATTTCAGTATGATAGTACGAAATTTTTTGAATGATCGATTTCCGCAAAGATGGATTGATCGAGGGGGGCCCATTGCATGGCCTGCTCAATCGCCTGATTTGAATACAATGTATTTTTTCGTCTGGGGACATTTATGCGACTCCTGTACCTGATGTTAACATTTTGAGAGGACGTATCCAAACTGGATTTGACCAAGTACGAAACACACCAGAAATTTTCAACAGAGTACGCCAGAGCATGGAACACAGGCTTACTGCATGCACTGAAGCAAGAGGAAGCCACTTTGAGCAATTTTTGTAACTTTCGATTTATGTTGTAACTCTGAAATAAATGATTTTCAGACCCATGTTCATATCAACTTGTTTTTACTGTTTTGATGTCAGAAATACGTCCCTCAAATATATGACACTAATAATGATACACCCTGTATCTGCAATTCTGTGAGTTAACATAACCAGACAAATGAAACAAGGCTTCATTTCCATAAAGAGTAGTGTCGGATCCAAGAAACGGTCAACAATTAAAGACAACCAGTTGCAAAAGTAACTCGTTTCTCTGTCTGGTTCTTTCAATTCAGTACTACGCTCACATGAAATGGTAGGAATTTGAGATCTTTTAGCACACGATGGCACATTGTGCGGATATATCAGCCAGCTGAGATAATCTCCTAATCGATTTCTTGGGGCTTCTCGTTATGTCCATACGAATTCTGTCGACTATCGTCAAGGTCTTCGCTATCGGACACTTTTTCTTCTTCACATTCACAGCGGATCCTGCAGTCCTTCATTTCTTATACAGATCTTGAATTGTGTAGGTTTTGGGTATGTTGTCATGATGTTTCCCCTCAAACATTTCTTTAGTCTCCTTAATGAACCTGTCTTTATGTAAAATTCCACAATAACAATTCGTTTTTCAATTAAAAACTGCAACATTTCTCCCACGATATTCACGATAATTACTGTTAAACTCAACTGTACAATTCTAAGGGCCGGTTTCACAATTCAGGCTTAAGTCGAACCTTTACTAAGCTACGGATGCAGCTTAAACAAAACTTAAGCTTTGGTTAAAGCTTTGCGAGTTTCACAGTAGGGCAACCACGTTTGGCGTTACTGAGCTGAACAACTCCTCGGAACTTTAAAGTTGGTAACGCTTGCGCATGCGCATCGAGCGAATTCCCATCATTTGTTTATGGCGGCGCTGTTCCTGAAAGTAAGGTTTTATAGGTTATTAAGATACACACATTAAAATGACCGAAAAATCAGAGCCAAAACGTACTGCTAACTTCGATTCTCAAGAAGTTAGCATTCTGTTAGAAACTGTAAAGCACTATAAACACATAATAGAGTGCAAGCAATCTGATAAGGTACTGTGGAGCAGGAAGAACCAAACGTGGGGGAAAATTGCGGAGTTATTCAATGCAAAGAGCGGAATAATATACAATTTGAAGAAAGTTACAAAAAAGAAATACGTCGACGAGAAATGTGCTATTCGGGGTACAGGTGGAGGTCCGGTTGTGCCATCGTTAATTATTACAATCGACGAGGAAATAAAGGAATTAATTGGTGTCCAAATTGATGGATGTGAAACAATTTTCACAACCCTACATGCTGTAGATTTTGAGACGCCGGAAAAATCTCCAGCTGCAATTAGCATGCTTCCACTTGCATGTAATCTCAACGTCAAAAACAGCATTGCTTCTGACGAGAGGGCTTTGTTCCTGAAATATAAAGTAATAATACCTTATGAGCGATAAAGTATATTATAAAGGCGTAAGAATAAATTTAATATTAAATTTTACTTACCAGTCTGTTTTATATTTAATTGCATCATCAATAATCTCTAGTACCATCATCGCAGACTGTTTACTTAACCGAAACCTCTCGTAGAATTCTCGGTCATTCCATATGTAGAAATGATTTGGACGCATTCTAAACACTTTAGGCCGTCTTCTGTTGTGGATATGGTTTAACATAATTTGCATTTCCTCGTCACTTAAATCGTCGTCCTCAGATAACATGGCGACCCCTTAACTTAAACCGCAGTTCAGTACGGTTTAGGCCCAGTTTCACAGTATAAGCTTAAACTTCGAATCGGGCTTAACCGGAGAGTTAAGCTACAGCCGAGTTTTACAGTGCGTAGTTCAAGCGCTAAGCTGAGATTATACGGAACTCGACTTAAACCGTACTGAACTGCGGTTTAAGTTAAGGAGTCGCCATGTTATCTGAGGACGACGATTTTAGTGACGAGGAAATGCAAATTATTTTAAACCATATCCACAACAGAAGACGGCCTAAAGTGTTTAGAATGCGTCCAAATCATTTCCACATATGGAATGACCGAGAATTCTACGAGAGGTTTCGGTTAAGTAAACAGTCTGCGATGATGGTACTAGAGATTATTGATGATGCAATTAAATATAAAACAGACTGGTAAGTAAAACTTAATATTAAATTTATTCTTACGCCTTTATAATATACTTTATCGCTCATAAGGTATTATTACTTTATATTTCAGGAACAAAGCCCTCTCGTCAGAAGCAATTTTTCTTTTGACGTTAAGGTTACATGCAAGTGGAAGCATGCTAATTGCAGCTGGAGATTTTTCCGGCGTCTCAAAATCTACAGCATGCAGGGTTGTGAAAATTGTTTCACATCCATCAATTTGAACATCAATTAATTCGTTTATTTCTTCGTCGATTGGTGTAATTAACGATGGCACAGCCGGACCTCCACCTGTACCCCGAATAGCACATTTCTCGTCGGCGTATTTCTTTTTTATAACTTTCTTCAAATTGTCATATTTCTTCTTCAGCACGGTAGCATCTCTGTATATTATTCCGCTCTTTGCATTGAATAACTCCGCAATTTTCCCCCACGTTTGGTTCTTCCTGCTCCACAGTACCTTATCAGATTGCTTGCACTCTATTATGTGTTTATACTGCTTTACAATTTCTAACAGAATGCTAACTTCTTGAGAAGTGAAGTTAGCAGTACGTTTTGGCTCTGATTTTTCGGTCATTTTAATGTATGTATCTTAATAACCTATAAAACCTTCCTTTTAGGAACAGCGCCGCCATAAACAAATGATGGGAATTGGCTCGATGCGCATATGCGCAAGCGTTACCAACTTTAAAGTTCCGAGGAGTTGTTCAGCTCTGTAAAGTGGTTGCCCTACCGTGAAACTCGCAAAGCTTTAACCAAAGCTTAAGTTTTGTTTAAGCTGCGTCCGTAGCTTAGTAAAGGTTCGACTTAAGCCTGAACTGTGAAACCGGCCCTAAGTCGAGTCCCGTATAATCTTGGCCTAGCGCTTGAACTACGCACTGTAAAACTCAGCTGTAGCTTAACTCTCCGGTTAAGCCCGATTCGAAGTTTAAGCTTATACTGTGAAACCGGACCTAACAGGTAACCATGTGAATGCAGTGTAGCCAAATAAACGAAGTGAGACCGACATTATTTATGAGCGCAAGAACACAGGCGCCAAATATGAACGAAGTGAGACCAGGCGCAATGAGACACTGAGGCGTACCGGTTCTACGGAGTTATTTAAGTTGAGACTGTATAATATCTCCAAAACTAAGCGTTGTAGAAATAAATACCTTTAATAAAATTCGCTTGATATTATGGGGAAGGTAAATGACATTAGTCGTATTGGTTTGGAGAACATTATAATGGTCATTTTAGGATCAATTTAATTTCTACTTTTTCTACTACATATAATAAGTAGGGGAAGTATTGCATACCATAAAAAAATTCGATATCAAGATTTCACCCGAAGTACATGCTTTGAGGTGCCTGTTTAAAAAATCTGATGTGTTACACTCACATGACTTTGCCTACTCTTGTACAAATTATTTTTACAAACGCTTATTCTCCATATGCTTCATGTAATCGAGATGTTAATCTTATTGCTAATTTTCTTGTAGATGCAAGGTGAATAATCACAAGTTTAAGATATTTTCATGGCAAAATAAATGTATATGACGAATTTTCTGGGAATGTCACCAAAAGTCCTCTTCATTCTGAATGACTTTTGTGTAACTGGTAAACCGTAAGAGATAGACATGTTTTACTACACAAAAATGTACACCTCGTTAAAACACACAATATGTCATATAAATTTTATTTTTGTCTAGTGAACCATTTCCGAGATATTCCTTGTTATTTGTTTGAAGTTTCAAATACTTATACTTTTTGTCAAATGAGAATTCGTCATTCGTTTTTTTATGTCCCGGACATTGTCGCGGTATCTTTCGTGTTATCTTATTTGCTGAGCGCCTGTTATTGTTTTACTATTTTGAATTTTGAGTTCTTTGTCCTCCGGCTAGCTATTATTACCCAGTCGAGCAAATCTCTTAAACAGGGTGTGTAAACGGAAAGCAATTGTTACTAAACGATAACACTGATAAACGAATTTGTTTTTACACTTGCCGTCACACTTCATTAATTTCACAGATTTACTTTTAATACACGCCTGACTGAAACTGTTATATTTTCGAATGTAACTATAATCACTTATTTGCCGCACATTATTAATTCGCGTATTTCACATTTTATAACTAGCTTTACGACGCGAGAGATTCTGTAGAACTGCGCGACGTGTAACCCGTGAATGATTCTGTTGAACTGTGCGACGTGTAACGCGTGAATGCTTCTCTTAAACTGTGCGTTACCCGTCTCTGGCTTTAGAATTTATACTCCCTCACCCCGATATGCCTAAACATTATAACAGCTGCTATTGGTTAATAAAGCGCGTCAACATTAGCGTCAATTTTTATATCCAATAAAAATTACGAACACATATGCTCTAGGGAAGATATTCCCTCAATTTATAAAGAAAAGCGCGCTACTCTGACGTCATTTATTTGTCTCTTATAATTGATAAACAACTCACCCCCTCGCTCATTGTTACCCGCTCCTATTGTCAGTTTCAGTGAGGCCGTGTAAACTTATTTCCTAACAATGCTTATAATTAACAAACATCTCAAATCATTGTCATACAATAATGTTAATTTACACTACAATCACTCTGGCATTCACAGTGTTGTGATATAAAATACTGCCTCAACATGCAAAGAGAAAGGAATGCGCCACATAGCAACCAGCTCTTAAAAGATTTGACTATGGCTTAAATCCTACCATATTCCCCTTGCACCTACAAGAAAATTAGCAATAAGATTAACATCTCGATTAACATGAAGCATTTTGGAGAATAAGCATTTGTAAAAATAGTTTTACAAGAGTAGAGAAAGTCATGTGAGTGTAACACATTAGATTTTTTTATTTCTTCCGCTTCACGAAGTATTCTTTCTTGCAAGTTTCCACATCAGGCACTTCTGTAATGTATACCGAGTTTTCATATCGCCCCAAAGAAAAACATGAATTGGATTTAAATCTGGTGATCTTGGTGGCCATCTTATTTGTCCATTCCGAGCAATCCAGCGTTCTACACGGTTCTACTTGGAGGTGCGTCGTCATGTAACAGTCACATGTTATAATTCCTTGCTGCCAAGGGAACATCCTCAAGCACAACTGGTAATAATTCCTGAAGAAACTGGAAACTGATTAATGTGTTTTCTATGATTCCTGCCCAAACATTTACAGAAAATCTGCGCTGAAAGCTGTCTTGTCTCATCGAGTGTAGATTGTCGTAATCCCAGGTGTGTGCATTATGGTAATTAGTTACTCCATTTCTGGTAAACGTTGCATCATCCATTGCAAGAATTTTAAGGAGAAAGTCCCCTCCTTGTTGAAGGAAGCATTCGGAAAATGCTACCCTTGGCACATAATCTGCTTCAGAGATATACTGCACGCGCTGAGTATTATAAGGGTGTAGCAATTCTTCTTTTAATGTTCTCAAAACAGTCCAATGAGATAGGCCGATAGTACGAGTTACACCACGCTGCTGCTTCCAGGATCTTGTAACAAGTGAAGGATTTCTCCATCTTGTGCAACATTTCTTTGAGCAACTCCTTCAACATGATATACGTTTCGTGTATATAGAACTCTTTGACAGTTGAACAAATGTGCTGCGATGTGGTGATCGTCTGTTCGGAAATCTTTTTCGATAAATTCTTGCCACAGCTGTCGTATGACGAGTTTCACCGTAAATGAATAACATTTCAAGATACTGTACATTAGTAAAGTGAGCCATTTTGATAATCCGCTATTTCTCTGCTCTTGTACAAACTGTTTTTACAAACGCTTGTTCTCCATATGCTTCATGTTAATCGAGATGTTAATCTTATTGCTAATTTTCTTGTAGATGCAAGGGGAATATGGTAGGCTTTAAGCGATAGTCAAATATTTTAAGAGCTGGTTGCTATGTGGCGCATTTCATTCTCTTTACATTACCAGGACATAAAAAAATGAATAACGAATTCCCATTTGAGAAAAAGTATTAAGTATTGGAAAATTTAAGGGAATAACAAGCAATATCTCGAAAATGGTACAACCAACAAAAAAGAAAGTATATGACATAAATTGTGTGATTTAACGCGATCTACATTTTTTGGGTAGTGAAATTTTGTCTATCTCTTATGGTTTACCAGTTATACAAAAGTCGTTCACATTGAAGAATACTTTTGGAGACATTCCCAGAAAATTCGAGATATACCTTTCATTTGTCATGAAAATATCTTAAACATGATATTTTAATAAAAATCGTTAGAGCCATTTTTGAGAAAATTAAAATTTTCGAAAAATGTTTCATGTAAAGGGTAATCTGGGGTGGGGGGATTTTCTTGAAAACCTTCGTATCGCATCTCTGGAAGATACTGAGCCTAAATACCAAGTTTAGTGTTTATCCGACTGTTCGTTTCTGAGTTATGCTGTTCACAGAGAGAGAGAGAGAGAGAGAGACACACACACACACACACATGGACATGTTTCCAAAAATGCTTTTTTTTTGATTCAGGGGGTCTCAAAACATGTATTCCCGGTGAAATCTCGGTATGGAATTTTTGGGTGGAATACAATACTTCCCCTACTTACTATACGTAGTAGGGAAAGTAAAAATGTTCGTTCCCAACTACGAAACGTAACTTGACCCTCAAATGACCATCCATGGGTGGTCCAACCATTCTTTGCGCTCTTCGTACACAGCCATTCAGAATTTTCGTTGTTATTTACTTGTAAGAACAATTGCAAAGCCCTTTATATTCACTTTTAAATTGGATTATGCCCCATTTAGGCGTAGGCAGTTAGTCTATAAGTATGTATTTGTTTTATTCTAAAGCAGAAATTTCCAAGTCAATTGTGCTTGTATATTCCTATGCTCTAAATGGCGCACCTAATGACGTCAGAGGTACGGTCGGCCACGTGTTGCTGACTCACGTGCAAGTGGAAACAGGTCAGAACAAAGTTTTTGTCCGTTATATTACTTGTATCAGGCTTGCCAAGTCTCTGTCTTTCCTAAATTAAATATCACTTACGTCTGCCGAGAAGTGAACGTTCTCCTGAAGTTACACTATTTCGAATAATTATTTTATTTAGCTTACTTTCTGGTGTTCTGTCCTCGTGATTTCCTAAGGTACGGAAGGAATATGCAAACGCATACGTAATGACTAGAGACAGGTAAAACATGTCATTTAGTATTCTAAACCATACTTGCTATCACTTAGGGAACAATTATTTTTACCTTTTGCAGTGTGTAACATTCAATGCACGAGAGAAAACAATTATTATTTCATAATATGTTGGTACGATCGTAATATTTTATGAAAACCTTCATATTTTGAAAAATTTACAACTTTTCGCCTTTAAAGTAATTGTCTTCTTTCTGTCTTTCCAGATATTGTATTCTAGTTCTCTGTAAAACACATTTAGAAACCTCAAGCCACTTTTTCTAACTCAGGTGCAGTCGCGAAAATGTAGCATTTCGTCAAGTGCGAAATTAAACTCTCTCTAATCTTGAAGATCTTTTTTTATTTTCGGGAAGCGGTGCGTTTTGTAATTATATTTAAGCTAGGTCAAAGCAACCAGAAACTTATTTATCTTTTAAGTTTAAAGATTTAACAATGATTAAAATATATAAAACCTATATCATTTGATATTTTATAATTAAATACTGATAAAAATCTATAAAGCCTATTTTTTAAACCAATGAAGTGAACCTGCTCAAAACCCTTAAAGTATAAGATGTTTTGTTTTAAAATATATATTTCATAGTATTTTGCGATTTTTTCTCCATATTTTGGTAAAATTTTTCATTTTTACTTTCTCTACCACGTACCTACATAGTACGTAGAGAAGGTATTGCATTCCACCCAAAAATTATAAACGGAAATTTCGCCGTAAACATATACGTTTTGAGTCCCCTAAACCCAATAAAAGAATTTTTAGAAAAAAGGTCCGTGTGTGTGTCTGTATGTATGGCATAGCTCAAAAATGAAAAATAGGATAAATACCAAACTTGGTATTTAAGTTCAGTATCTTTAAAGGAAGCGACACGAAGATTTTCAAGAAAATCCCCCACCCTCAACTATCCTTTATATTGAACATTTTTAGAAAATTTTGATTTTTAAAAAATGATAACAATTTTGATTAAAATACCATACATTAAACATATTTGCATGAAAAAAATCTGATGTGTTACACTCACATAACTTTCTCTACTCTTGTACAAACTATTTTTACAAACGCTTATTCTCCATCTACTTCATGTTAATCGAGATAAACATTTGCAGACTCTTATCTTATTGCTAATTTTCTTGTAGATATAAGGGGAAAATATATTTGCAAGGGCAATATAGAAATACATGTGGCCTATAAGCAGATACATATCTGTTAATAGCTGGTTGCTAGGTGCAGCACCATTCCCTTTCCCACAGATTAATACTCCTTGCATTTACAAGACAAAAAAATGAATACCGAATTCCCATTTGAGAAAATTAGTATTGAAAAATTTAAGGGAATAACAAGCAATTTCTCGAAAAGGGTTCACTCAACAAAAAAAAATGTATATGACATAAATCTACATTTTTGTGAAGTAAAATTTTGTTTATCTCTTATGGTTTACCAGTTATGCAAAAGTCGTTCACAATGAAGAATACTTTTGGAGACATTCCCAGAAAATTCAAGATATACATTTTATTTGTCATCAAAATATCTTAAACCTATGATATTTTAATCAAAATCGTAAGAGCCATTTTTGAGAAAATTTAAGTTTTCGAAAAATCTTCCATGTAAAGGGTAATCTGGGGTGGGGGGATTTTCTTGAAAACCTTCGTGTCGCATCTCTGGAAGATACTGAACCTAAATACCAAGTTTGGTGTTTATCCGACTGTTCGTTTCTGAGTTATGCTGCTCACAAATACACACACGGACATGTTTCCAAAAATGCTTTTTTTGGATTCAGGGGGTCTCAAAACATATATTTCCGGTGAAATCTTGGTATCGAATTTTTGTGGAATACAATACTTCCCCTACTTACTATACGTAGTAGAGAAAGTAATAAAGTGTATACCATGAATTTTCCAGGAATAGTCTGGGAAGTCCTCTTTGGAAGGAATTGTGTATAATCTTGTATAATGGTAAGCGTTAACGATAGACGAACACATACTATACAAAATAAATGTAGATCTTTTTAAAACTCACAATCTATTTCAAATAAGTTTTCTTTTAGCATAAGCCATCTATTTCTGTGATATTCGTTATGAACAGTTCGAATAGTTCGTTATTAATAGTTCTTGTCAACATTCAGCTGTTTCTCGCGATTGCATGGAAGCAGTATGGAATTTTAAGACCAATATATATATATATATATATATACTCGTACCGTCCAGATCTTATCCTATAACGAAATGCATTTTTGGAAACATGTCTGTGTGTCTGTCTGTGAACAGCATAACTAGAAACGAACAGTCGGATAAACACCAAACTTGGTATTTAGGTTCAGTATCTTCCAGAGATGCGACACGAAGGTTTTCAGAAAAATCCCTCCACCCCAGTTTGCCCTTTACATGGAACATTTTTCGAAAAATTTTAATTTTCTCAAAAATGGCTCTAATGATTTTGATTAAAACATCATATGTTTAAGATATTTTCATGACATATGAAATGTATACCTCGAATTTTCTGGGAATGTCTCCAAAAGCATTCTTCATTGTGAACGACTTTTGCATAACTGGTAAATCATAAGAGATAGACAAAATTTTACTACACAAAAAATGTAGATCGCGTTAAAATACACAATTTATGCCATATAGGTTTTTTTTGTTGAGTGAACCATTTTAGAGATATTGCGTTATTCCCTTAAAATTTCCAATACTTGTACTTTTTCTCAAATGGAAATCCGTTATTCATTACATTCTCTACTACGTATAGTAAGTAGGGGAAGTATTGTGTTCCACCCAAAAATTCGATACCAAGATTTCACCGGAAATATATGTTTTGAGGCCCCCTGAATCCAAAAGAAGCATTTTTGCAAACATGTACGTGTGTGTACCTGTGAACAGCATAACTCAGAAACGAACAGTCGGATAAACACCAAACTTGGTATTTAGGTTCAGTATCTTCCAGAGATGCGACACGAAGGTTTTCAGAAAAATCCCTCCACCCCAGTTTGCCCTTTACATGGAACATTTTTCGAAAATTTTTTTTTAATTTCCTCAAAAAAAGACTAACGATTTTGATTAAAATATCATATGTTTAAGATATTTTCATGACAAATAAAATGCATATCTTGAATTTTCTGGGAATGTCTCCAAAAGTATTCTTCATTGTGAACGACTTTTACATAACTGGTAAACCATAAGAGATAGACAAAATTTTACTACACAGAAAATGTAGATCGCGTTAAAATACACAATTTATATCATATACAATTATTTTGTTGAGTGAACCATTTTCGAGATATTGCTTGTTATTCGCTTAAATTTTCCAATAATTATACTTTTTCTCAAATGGAAATTCGTTATTCATTTTTTTTGTCCTGGTAATACAAAGAGAATGGAATACTCCACATAGCAACCAGCTCTTAAAATATTTGACTATCGCTTAAAGCCTACCAATTCCCCTTGCATCTACAAGAATATTAGCAATAAGATTAACATCTGGATTAAAATGAACGAGATGGAGAATAAGCGTCCGTAAAAATAGTTTGTACAAGAGCAGAGAAAGTCATGTGATTTCAGATTTTTTTTACTAAAACTTAATTTTCTATCCCGTAACAGTCCCCCAGTCCCCCTATTCTATCCGTGTTCCCTTGGATATAGAGAACACCGCTCTCTTCTGATACCTTCCCTCTTCCTTCAAACTCCTAACACGGCGTGCAGTTTGCTCTCCTTATCCCACAACGTAATTGCTCTGGTCGCCAAAGTTTTCAGTACGTCTCTCTTGTCGCGGTATCGTTCCTGTTATCTTATTTGCTGAGCACCTGTTATTGTTTTACTATTTTAAATTTTGAGTTCTTTGTCCTCCGGCTAGCTATTATTACCCAGTCGAACAAACCTCTTAAACAGGGTGTGTAAAAGGAAAGGAGTTGTTACTAAAAGATAACACTGATAAAAGAATTTGTTTTTACACTTTTATTGCCGTCACACTTCATTAATTTCACAGATTTACTTTTGATACACGCCTGACTGAAACTGTTATATTTTCGAATGTAACTATAATCACGTATTTGCTGCACATTATTAATTCGCGTATTTCACATTTTTTAACTAACTTTACGACGCGAGAGATTCTGTAGAACTGCGCGACGTGTAACCTGTGGATGATTCTCTTAAGCTGAGCAATACTTGTCTCTGGCTTTAGCTTTTTATACTCCCTCACCCCGATATGCCTAAACATTATAACAGAGCTGCTATTGGTTAATAAAGCGCGCCAACATTAGCGTCTATTTTTATATCCAATCAAAATTACGAACACATATGCTCTAGGGAAGATATTCCCTCCATTTCTAAAGAAAGGCACGCTACTATGAGGTCATTTGTTTGTCTCATCTAATTGATAAACAACTCACCCCCTCGTTTCATTGTTACCCGCTCCTATTGTCAGTTTCAGTGAGGCCGTGTAAACTTATTTCCTAACAATGCTTATAATTAACAAACATCTCAAATCATTGTCATACAATAATGTTAATTTACACTACAATCACTCTGGCATTCACAGTGTTGTGATACAAAATACTGCCTCACTCTTGGTAGCTGGATGTTGATTTGACCCCACATATAAATAACGGTTGGTTTGTGTTTCTTTCCTATACACGGAATGTTCCAAGTTACCGACCATGTGCCTCGTCATCAGGACATTCAAAAACGGCAGCTGACCATTGCGGGTGTTTGTTTCTATGAGTGTTCGCCCCACGCTTGGGATGGCAAACTTGTAGCAATTGTAACCACGTACGGGTACATATTTCCCGGTGGTCCTCGCCCCACGTTTAGGAACCAACTTTTGCGGGTTGTCGTGTGCTTATTTTATGTGTAATAATTATTTTTAATGTTTATTTATTTATGCCTTGGCTGCGTCAGTAATATTTGGTAGAGCAAGTATCTCTGAATAGGTCTGGTACGGCTGTAGAATAAAGTTTACACACGTTACACGTTTTTTATTAATCCTACATGGCAGTTTATAACACTTCACTGATGTATCGTACTATAGAGCTGTGAGATTATTGTTAATTACAGTTTTAACAGGAAAACATTTATATATTATGCTCACTACACTGAATTTACATGTCTCACATGCAACCACTGAACTCGTACCGAACTTAACTGCCCGGGCGCGCTATCTTCTAGCGTCGACCGTTGAATTTGCACATTTCTCTATTTCTAGTTTCTGATTGGCTAAGCCTACTCCAATAAAATACTTTATTTTTACTTTGGCTTTTCTTTCCACATCCACGTGACCACTTACAAACTGTTTTAAATATTACATTATTATTCTTTCAAGAACTATTAGTAGCCTTTTTTTAACTTTCTAATTTATTGTTGTCACAAGGTTACCTTATTGTTAGCAACTTTCAGCTTCTACTTAGTAACTCTGTTTGTTACGAAAATCAGCTTGCTTCTATTCTCACAGCTCCTTATTTGTTAAACTATATAATACAGTCACATAATATTTTGTACGTATACATAATGAAATAAACATAATAGAATGACTGTAGTATACACTTTTATATATTATAATATACCCATTTTGCTTTTAGGCGGGCTGTTATTTTTTATATATCCGTTTGTGTGTGTGTGCGTCTGTGAACAGCATAACTCAGAAACGAACAGTCGGATAAACACCAAGCTTGGTATTTAGGTTCAGTATAGATTTGGTGCACAGGATGTTTTGTAGAGAAATACTAGGACTACCGAAGTCAATTGTAAGACAGGTAGCACAATTAGAGATGGGCAGGGTGACAACTAAGGGGAAGATAATGGACAGAGCTTTGAAATTTTGGTTCAGAACTTTAAATCTAGGAAAAAGTAATGTGTTAAGACAATGTATTGAATACCAAGAGAATAGCTTAATGAATGATGGATGGGTAAGTAAATTACGGAACATTTTGGAGAAAAATGGGTTAGGAGATATATGGAGAAGGAGAGAAAATAACGTGAAAAATTTTTGGAAAAAGGCGAGGAAAAGACTGGAAGATATAGAAATACAAATCATGTTCAGTGAGATTGCCGAAAAGAGCTCATTAGTTTGTTATAGGCTAATGAAAAATACATGGGGTTGGGAAAAATATATAGACATAGTAAATAAAGAAGAGAGAGAGTCTATTGCATGGGTAAGAACCGGAGCATGGAGGCTAAAAGGGCTAAGACAGGGTATTCCTCAGAACCAATGTCCGATATGTGGTGGTAATGAAGATATTGAACACATAGTATTTAAGTGCCAAGGAACAGAAAATTGGAGAAAAGAATTTTTTAATAAGAGGTGGTTGAAGGGGGATAGAAATACGCTTATGATTGAAATGATATGCAAGGACGCTAGAAGCATTGGACGGTTTTTGTGTAAAGTAAAAAATAAATGGCTTTGGACAGTGGAAAGAGAAAAGTAAGAGGTAGTGCATCTTACTTTGAATGGAAAACTATAGTGAATGTGTGATGGTTAAGTAATCAATAAATGAAAAGTGAAAAACAAGTGGAAATGGGGCATGAAAAAAAAGAGCAAGATAATTTATTGACAAGAAATTGTAAAATGTAAATAAACTGTAGTGATTGTCTACTGAATGAGTGACCAGGGTCAAAGTGCAGTAGACAATCAAATTTGTAAAACTCTTAGCACAATAAACAAACTGCAACCTATGTTATTTAATTAAGCATTCACGTAAAGCCACGCAACGCAAGAGTTTGCACCCATGCTATTTAATAGAA
This sequence comes from Deroplatys truncata, assembly GCA_030765065.1. Classification (NCBI taxonomy): domain Eukaryota; kingdom Metazoa; phylum Arthropoda; class Insecta; order Mantodea; family Mantidae; genus Deroplatys; species Deroplatys truncata. The sequence goes on along the minus strand of CM060989.1, from coordinate 61,893,827 downwards.
GCAATCACGTAAAGACACGTAACGTAAGAGTTTGTACCCATGTTATTTATGAAAGTATTCACGTAGAGCCACGTAATGCAAGAGTGTGTATGTTATTTAATGGAAGTATGCACACAGTCACGCAACGCGCTACGTAACGCAAGAGTTAGCACTCATATTATTTAATGTAGCATTCACATAGATCACGCAACGCGCTACGTAAAGCAAGGGTTTGCACCCATGTTATTTAATTAAGGCATTCACACAGTCACGTAACACGCTATGTAACGCAAGGGTTTGCAAACCCCAAACTTTACGTTAGCGTTGTGTGCATAGGTGAATACCTAATGCTGCATTGCTTTCTCCATGCATTGCCACCTTCTGAACAACACACGATTGCGATTTTAGGCCATCCGCTATACAATCATAGTGCTCTTACGTTTGGCCATGCCATGCCATTTTAAAAGCTGACGCCAGATGCTGATCTGATGATTGTGATACAATAATTGTTATATTCCATTTATTTATAAAGATTGGAAGAATTTTCCTTTTGGATATTATAGGTTATGTTATTAAATTTGAAACTTGCGGTACGCTCGAAAGGTTTTCGTTTATACAGAAATCTAGAATCCTGTGCCACCTCTTTCGCTACGTCTGCGGCTGCATTGTGAATGGTCTTCCATCATGCCTGTGCTTATGGCGCGTTTCATTGTGAATGGGTCCTAGATCAGGTGAATACAGAAAGTGGCGCCCCACGTAGGAATATATTTTTATTTTCTTACTACGTGTAAGTAGATGAAGTATTGTATTCCACCCAAAAATTCTATGTCAAGATTTCACCGGACATATATGTTTTGAGGCCTCCTGATTCAAAAGCCTATTTAAAAGGTCCGTGTGTAAATGTGTGTGTGTGTGTGTGTGTGTCTTTAAAACAATTTACTTCAAATAACTTTTTGTGACGTCAGCCAATTCTGAGATATACGTTATTAATACTTCGAAATATTTCAGTACTTAGCCATTCTTTTAAAGTCCCGTCGATTTTCAGTTGTTTCTCGCGATATCATGGAAAGGGTATGGAATTTTATGGTCAGCACATAGCGTTCAGTTCTTAAACGTTTCGCTATCGCTATTTTCTTTGTATCTTTAACGAAATGTATAATGCAGCTTTTTTCGGAAAGGTTTATCTCGGTTAATATTATCTAGGCAGGAAAATAAACTTTTGTAAGAATAATTTGTATATTTCCTAATAATCGAGGGTACAAAGTCATAGGAATGTAAGAATGAAATCAAAATAAGGCCTATTACTTTTAGAAAACTTGTAGTACATAATCTGTACAGAATTTACAGGCTGGATCACTTATGTTGAGACTGTACAATATCTCCAAAACTAAGCGTTGTAGAAATAAATATCTTTAATAAATGTTGTTTGTTTTAATGGGAACCTACAATTAGTGTCAAATTAAATTGACCCTAAAATGACCATCATAACGTCCTCCAAATAAAACACGACCAATGGCATTTACTTTCCCCATAATATCAAACAACTTGTATTCAAGACATTTCTTTCTACAACGCTTAGTTTTCGAGATATTGTAGTCTCAACTTAAATGGTCCACAGTAGTATATGCCCCACGGGAGGTAGACGCCGCCAACACGTCACTGGCGCCAAGTTAGAGGTATTCCCCCGTCCTTGAAACGTATGTTTCAAAGACAAGGGAATTCCCTTGACCTTGAACTGAGTCAGTGACGTGTTGCGGAGATCTGCCTCGCCGTGGGGGTATAATTAGAAAGGTATATAAGAAAAGGTTATAGTACTTTTTATGTTAATTGTGTTGTATTAATCTTGCGAGAAAGAGAAACGTATAAGAAAAAAAATGTATGTATTTATATTGATGATGGTAGCACTTACGAGTGCTAGCGAGGAAGGAGAGAGTTGCGTTAGTTTTGGAAGATGCGGATTTGAGGTCGATGCTGATACGGGTCATTTGCAGAATGCAACTATGTGTCGCAAAGATTATGAATTACTGTCAAATTGTTCTTGTATATATAAAAAGGATAGTGTATGTAAATTTAATGCTAAATCCATGGATATAAAAAGTATTAAAAATGTATATACGTGTCTAAAGCCCGTGACAAGATGTCAGGCAGGAAGGAGATGTAGTCTAATGTATTATAAAAATATACCTGTCGGACAGGTACAGTGCGAGATGGGTTTTATGATGAATGAGGTTTGCGAATGCGTTGCGGCTCACAAAAATCAAGAAGGATGTAACTTTCAGGGTACTTCCGTTAAAATGATTGCAAACGATGATAAACTTATATTGGTCGAAATGGTAGACTGTAGAGAACTGATTGACTTGTTTGATGTTCCAGAAGGTATAGGTCTTGATTGGAAGTTAACGTCAAAAGAAACAGAATTGATCACCGTATATAGTATGATAGACGATATGAATACTTATTTTACAGATAATTACATATATGTTTTTGGAAATTGTGGGGATGCGGAATGGAAATTAAAGATAGGAAACAAAAGTGTTATAACGGGAAGGGTGAAAAGATCTGCATCTAGATGGGCCGCTGAAGGTACGTTTAACATTAGATCGGAATGTGGACAGACGTCGGCCGAATCTGGAGGGCGCATCTCCGTAGAGAGCTTAAGAAGAGCTGCGTTTGAGAAATGTAAGTCTTCCGTTAGTAAGGTTAAGCAAAAGCTTGTGAGAGAATATGCTGAAAAGACGAAAAATTTGAATCAAAAAATTAGTTTATTAACCGAAGAAAATAAAAGAATTAAGGAAGATTTGAAAAAATCGGGTGCCGCGATAGCAGGCTTAAAGAGTGAATTGGAAGTTCGAAATCATAATTTATCTAAGCACAAGGATTTAGTTGACAGTATTAAAAGAAATGCGCATCATATATACGATCAATTTCAAGAATTACAAACTTTAATATCTAAGTTAACTAAAACGGGGGCGTGTACAGATGTAAAAGATGAGGAACCTGATTTATTTGTAAACTATGATCTTGAGGAATTAGAAGGAGAAGAAGAAGAAGAAATTGGAGGGGTTGGAGGAAGAAGAAGTGAAGAGGAAAAGGAAGAAGTTGAAAAACATAGTGATGAATTTTCGTATATTATATAAAAAGACTAATCCAAAGGAGTGGGAAATGAAGAGGAAATAAGGCTTTTTAAATACATAATAAAGAAAAAAAGGTAAGTGTGTACATTATTATAGCATTAAGTTGTAAGTTAAGGTTTTTTTTTGTAAAGGAAGAGGAGATAAGGATTTTTTAAAATATATAACAAAGAAGAAGGTAATATATATATATATTTTTATTCAGCTTTTTTTTTTTGAGGCTACAATGCCTCACCCTCACCAAGAATACAATACTAATAGTTTTTTACATTTTGCATTTTATTTTGAATGTGTTAGACTAAAATGCTTTTAAGTTCAGCTTTTTTTTTGAGGCTACAATGGCTCACCCTCACCAAGAATACAATACTAATAGTTTTTTACATTTTGCATTTTATTTTGAATGTGTTAGACTAAAAAGCTTTTAAGTTCAGCTTTTTTTTTGAGGCTACAATGGCTCGCCCTTACTAAGAATACATTACATTTTATTTTGAATGTGATAGACTGAAAGTTTTAAGTATGAAATTTTGGTTTAAATTGCTATACATTGAAAGGAGTATCCAATCAAGTTTATCTTTGTAATCTATTACGAATTGCTCCGAAAGTGTCTGATTCATCGCTATATTTGACCAATCTAGTTTATTCGCATATTTTCTCATTGTTTCTTCCGATAGTGTTTGATGCATGCATATTTTCTCCCAATCTATGTACTGTATACACTCAGTTATTACTTTTTCTGTTATATTTTGGTACATGGACACACTGTACCAATTCAATCTATCTGCATATTTTATAATTGTTGCTTCTGTCAATTTTTGATATATGCTTGCTAGTTCCCAATCAAAACAATCTTTGCATTCATCTATCACCTTTTCCGTTATGCTATCACTGCTGTGAGCACATAACCAAGTCCAGTTCAATTTGTTTTTAAAGTTAATTATAAAATCCTCACTTAGTGTTTTATGAGATGTAATTTCATCCCAATTAAATTTGACACTAAACTCGCGAATTACATCGTAAGAAAATTTAATTGATGTTATTGATTTGTTTTTGATGTTTTTTTGAATTAAACTTTTTAAAAATGAATATCTATATTTATCATAATAAGATAAATCCTTAAAATTTATGAACATTTTGGTTAGCATGGATCGGTTAATATCTGTATAAACACCAAGAGGAATTTTATATTTAACTATTGTATTAGCACACAAATGCTGCAGGTTCATCATGATTTGTTTAATTAGTGGAACCAAATTTTTTGTCCCCTCTTACGGTTTTTCTTTTAATGTGATTAACTTTTTTTGTAACCGGTGTTTCAATTTTATAAAGAATAAGCTGTGCAATAGCTTTTGATTTATTGATACTTATGACTTTGCCAGATAAATTAAATAATATGACATTTATGGTTCCACTATAATCCTGGTCAATAACGCCACCTAAAACAATTAAATTTTTTACTGCATTACTTGATCTCGTGTTAATGATGGCGCATGTTCCTTTAGGCAACTTTACAGATACCTTAGTATCAATTATAGTGCTACACCAAGGAAAAACTGATGTAACTTTAGGACTAAACAAGTCATAACCTGCAGAGTTGTACTTACGTACTGGAGCCTGTGCAGATTCGTCGTGCAAGCTGTAATATAATTTAATGTCTTTTTCTTTTTTTTCTTCTATCACAATAACACTGCCGTCTGATGTTCCTTCTTCTTCTTTTCTTGCCTCGGGTTCTTGTAGGTTAAGCGAAGGTTCTTTGCTGCATGGTTCAGGTTCATCAGATACTGTATCTATCAGTTCTTCTTTTATTGCTTCAATAGTAGAAGACTGGACGATGTCTTCTTCTTCTTCTTTGTTTTTGGATTCTGGCTGAACGGTGGGTTGAACAATTAATTCTTTTTCTTTTCTTTCCTGAAGAAAAGTCGATTCTGGCAGAGCGATGACTTCTTCTTCTTCTTCTTCTTCTTGAAGTACACGATGCAAAATTTCCTCGAAATAGTGGTCTGTAGGTTGCGAGTACATAAGAGTATCGTGTTCTTGGTGAGGATGAGACATTGTGCATGATCTGGAAATATATAGCTTGGTTTTATACTGTGTATTACACGTGATTAAGAACACCTAAGGCTAGAAAGGCGGATGTAATACCAAGAATAGGGCGGTATAAGGTGAACGCAGCAACTTGGACTACTGTATAGTTAAATGTCAGGGATAGGGCGGTACAAGGTGAACGCGGAAACTTGGACTACTGTATAGTTAAATGTCAAGGATAGGGCGGTACAAGGTGAACGCAGCAACTTGAAATACTACATAGTTAAATGTCAAGGATAGGGCGGTATAAGGTGAACGCAGCAATTCATGTTATATAAATTGTTGTTGTGCTGAGGACAACTTACAGTGCGGCAAGAGCAACTTGCTGCAAGGACAAGGACGTGTTATAATAAGGAAAAGTTACCAAGCATAGATTAGTGCAAGAGCACTCGGTACGGGAAATACTAAAAGCGTTACACCTAAGGCTAGAAAGGCGGAAGGCTATGTTATATAAGTTGTTGTTCTATCGAGAGGAAAATACGATGTACAAATTGGCACGTATCGACATAAGGAAAACGCTGCAAGGAGAATTAAATGTCAAGGGTAAATCGTGCATATAAATAAAGCCGGCGTACACGTTTTAATGCAGGAGGAAAAGAAGAAGCTTGCAATCTTACTGAACACGTGAGTACAATGGAGCATTTCTCAATTTTAAATCACAGACAAAGAACATTAGATAGATTTTATTCAGGATATACAGAATCTAGTATATTAGTAGATGCAATAAACACAAACGAATATGACGAACAAGATGAAATCGATCCGATGGAGTGGGTACATTTAATATTTGAAGAGTTTTTAGAATTTGCTAATCGTGAATTGTTACATTATAATCCTAGTTATTTTGGCATGTCCGTGACCAATTCGCAGGATCCTCCTAAAAGCTTTCACATAAGCGTTAGAAGATTTGACCAGATTAACATGGAGACAATTCTAAACTCTTTAGAAAGGGTTATTCAAAGTAATCAGAATTTTTTCTTACATGGACCGTTAAAGTTTACATGTGTTCATACAAAAATACATACAGGAAATTGCTTTAGCGTTTGTCAAATGTGTAGACAAAATAAGGGTATCATAGCTATAGAAAATGATGACTTTTTATGTCTTCCTAGATCGATTGCTGTAGCAATTGCCAAAATTGATAACGACAAAAACTATGCTTCTATTAAAAGATGCAATAAAAAACAAACAGAACAAGCAATGAAATTGTGTACTCTTGTAAATAAAAATACAGGATTCACCGTAAATGACGTAGTTTGTTTTGAAAAACATTTAAAATATAAATATTCTTTTACAGTGTTTGGAGATCATGATGGTAAAAACGTTTTGTATAAATCCACAATAAATAGTAACAAACATATAGATTTGCTACATCATAATAATCACTTTAGCGTGATCGTAGATGTACACAGAGCATTTAAATGCAAATATTACTGCAGACAGTGCAATTCTCCGTTTAAATATAAAAAGGAGAAACATCGCTGTGATTTTGCCTGTTCAAAATGTCATCTTCAATGTAATAATACATTTGATAGATTTGTATATTGCCAAAACTGTAATCGTGATTTTAAAGGACAACTTTGTTATGAAAATCACTTAAAGAAAGGTGTCTTTTATCCAGGAACAATATCTGTTTGCGATACAGAAAAAGTTTGTAATAGTTGTTGTAAATTATATAATTTAAGAAAAAGAAAAGTAGATCATGTCTGTGGTGAAATGTTTTGTTCTGTGTGTAAAAAATATGTAGCATCCGATCATTTATGTTTTATTCAACCATACAAGAGCAAACAATTAAGTAAAAACTTTATAATATTTTTTATTGATTTCGAGTGTACTCAGGAAAAAATATTTAATTTACAAAACGACAAGTTAGAACACGAACCAAATCTCTGTGTTCTTTATCAGGCATGTGATGGGTGTATTGATACTTATACAAAATTGAAAACTTGTCACAAATGCGGCGTAAAAGAATGGATATTTAAAACAGATCCCGTACGTGAGTTAATAGAATACATTACACTACCACGTACAATACTTAAAGATATAATCGTTATTGCACACAATCTCAAATCTTATGACGGACATATTCTGCTTAAGTATATGGTTGGTACGTTAGGTTGGTCACCCGAATTAATTATGAACGGTACTAAGATATACAGAATAAAGTACAAAAACATAACGTTTATAGATTCTTTAAATTTTATACCAATATCTTTGGCTAGATTTTCAAAAACATTTCAATTACAAGAAACAAAAGGTTATTTTCCATATCTATTCAATACAAAAGAAAATGAAAATTATGTTGGAAATATGCCGGATCGTAAATACTATTGTCCCGAAGGAATGTCAATAGAAGAACGAAAAGAGTTTGAAAAGTGGTATATCGAAAAAGATAAATCTGGTTACACGTACGATATGCAAAAAGAACTTGTAGATTATTGTCGAATGGATGTACAGTTATTATGCTTTGGCGTTTCTAAATTTAGAAAAGAATTTATAAATGAAAACGGAATTGACCCTTTTAGAGAATGCGTGACAATTGCTAATGCTTGCATGAACGTATACAGAAAGCGTTTTATGCCTATAGATACAATTTCAGTATTACCATTAGGTGGATATCGCTTAGGAGATAAACAGTCGCGTGTAGCGTTAATTTGGGTTACTTGGTTAGAGAAAAAAGAAGGTATTTATATACAACATGCATTGAATGGTAGAGAAATAAAAATTTTAAATCATAAAGTTGATGGGTATAGAGAAGATGTAAAAATCGTTTACTTTTTTCATGGATGTTTTTATCATGGTTGCTTAAAATGTTTTAAAGATAGATCCTCATACATTTACGGTTCGCACTATGAAACTATGAATTCTAGATACGAATCGACCGAGAGAGTCACAAATCAAATGAAACAAGCTTCATATACTGTTGTGGAATTATGGGAATGTGAATTTAAATCCATGATTGAAACTGACAAAGATCTCGAAAGTTATGTAAATAATTTTTCGTCTACTCTTCTGGAACCTCTTGAACCGAGAGATGCGTTTTACGGTGGGCGAACAAATTGCATTAAGTTATATTATGAAGTACAAGAAAATGAAAAGATATTTTACTACGATGTATGTAGTTTATATCCTTTTGTTAACAAAACCAAACCCTATCCTGTTGGTCATCCAACAATACACTACGAGGAGAATAAGATTCCGGATTTAGATCTTATCAAAGGAGGACTTATAAAATGTAAGATTTTACCACCTACAGACCTCTATCATCCGGTACTACCTTTACGCCTGAATGGAAAATTAATGTTTCCTTTGTGTACTGGTTGTGCACAAGTAGAAAATCAAGCAATGTGTAATCATACCGATGAAGAGAGATGTTTAAATGGTACGTGGGTTTTGGACGAGGTTAAAGTCGCTATCGATGAAGGTTACAAAATTTTAAAAATTTATGAAATTTGGGAATATCAGATGGCACAATACGATTTTAAAAAGAAAGAACATGGACTTTTTGAAAGATATGTTAATCAGTTTTTAAAAATAAAAACAGAAACGTCCGGATGGCCGTCGGAATGTAATACTGAGGAGAAAAAAAAAGAGTTTATTATAAGTTTTGAAGAAAAGGAAGGCATTAAATTAGATACTGATAAAATATCTTTTAATCCTGGTAGACGTGAATTAAGTAAATTGATGCTTAATTCGTTTTGGGGTAAATATGGGCAAAGAGATAATTTACCGACTACAGAATTGGTGACAGAATATTCTCGTCTTGTTGAACTTTTAAACAATCCGAGTGTAGAGGTTCATACATATCTTCCAGCAACAGACGACGTAATTTATGTTGTTTGGAGCTACATTAAGGAAAGTCCTAAAAAAATCCTACCACTAACGTTGTTATTGCTGCTTACACTACGGCCCATGCTCGTCTTGAGCTTTACTCATATCTTAAGAAATTAAATGAGCGCGTACTGTATTTTGATACGGATTCTGTTATAGTATCCCATAGACCAGGAGACTGGTTACCACCTATAGGATCTTTCCTTGGATGCATGACTAATGAATTAGAAAAATATGGTAGGGATGCTTATATAGATAAGTTTGTTTCAAGCGGTCCTAAAAGCTATGCATTCAGAATAAGATTTGGAGAACACACAAAAATAATATGTAAAATTAAAGGCATTACACTAAATTCTGGAAATCTAGAAAAACTTAATGAAAGTGTAATGACAGATATTGTATTAAATGACAACAATATGAAGATTACACTACGCAATACTCAGATTTCTAGAAAACCTTTATGGACTTTAGTAACACAACCGTGTATTAAAACCTTTCGTTTGGTAGTAAATAAACGAAAAAGAGTTTTAAATTTTGACACAGTACCCTATGGATATGAAAAAAGAACACGCAAGTAGCGTTTTGATTAAATTATGGTGATGAAGTTGTAGTAACGTCAGTAGTGGAAAAAATGTCTTCAGAATCGGACGATGATTCTGCAGGTTATACCTTAGACAGCTTGTCTAACGTGGAACCTCTACGTTTACCTTCCAAGCGCAAATCCGATCAGGAAATCTCATATTTTAAAAAAGTTCCTAATTTAGCTATTTTAAATCAATCAAGTAAACGTGATACTGATTTGAAATATTCTTTTTTTAATAAAGTCCCCAAATTATCAATATTAAACAAAACAAACAAAATTCGAAGAAGTGATGGAAACCAAAAACTGTTTAAACCAAATACTGCAACCGATTTGATTAACGTTCTCTTTGATTCAAGTTCTCAAAATAACAGTGAGCCAATACATAAAAAAGATTTAAAAAGAAACATTAACGCACTTTTTGATAATACACAGAATAAAAGATATAAATTAAATAAAGAAAAAGTTGTAACACCAAATTTAGAACTAGATATGACTTATGAACTGCGTAATCCTAAATTAGAAAAATCAAAAAGAATACCAACACAAAGATATAAACCTTATAAATCAAATAATTTTTTCCAACAAAAATGGATTGTCAAAAACTTTAAAAGAAGTAAAAGTCCTCTTCAAGAAAAAGAAGAAACCATCAATGAACATTTTAAAAAACTTAAAAAGGTTAATGTCAACACGAAAGATATATCTAGAGGGGAAGTCGTAGATAAAAATTTTAAAAAGTTTAAAAAAGTTAATACTGGACAAACCGTAGAAATGAAAGATCCATCTCAAGGGGAAGTCGTGGATGAAAATTTAAAAAGATTTAAAAAAGTTAATGCAGGTCAAACCGTAGAAATGAAAGATTTATCTCAAGGAGAAGTCGTGGATGAAAATTTCAAAAAATTTAAAAAAGTCAATGCCATTAAAGAAGTGGAAATGAAAGACTTATCGACCTCTAATTTAGGTGACTTAGAAAATGAAATACCTTCGGAAACAGTGGATCCAAGAATAACCAAGTTTAAATTTCCTAGCACTATGCAAGTCGCGGGTCCCTCGCGTAGCGGAAAATCTACGTTTGTTAGAAATTTATTAAAAAATGCTGATAAATTATTCAGTGAGCCTATAAAAAGATGTTTATGGTGTCATCCTTCCGAATATCCACCTCCTCCTAACACTGAACGTGAATTTAATAATTGTACGTTTAATGTGCGAATGCATGAAGGAGTGCCAGATTTAGAATCAGTAAAAAACGGGGATATGGTAGTATTAGATGATCTAATGTATGAAGCAGAAAATAATAACGTATCAAATTTTTTTACCAAAGATTCACATCATAAAAATTTTGGTGTAATTTATATATTACAAAACATTTTTCCACAAGGTAAAAAATTTAGAACTATGTCGCTTAATTCGAATTATATTGTGGTGTTTAAAAACAATAGAGATAAGTTACAAGTAGATAGACTATTTCAGCAACTTGAGCCGAGAAGTTCGAAATTTTTGTTAGAAGCATTTGAAAAGGTTACTGAAAAACCACACGGTTATCTAGTGTTAGACTGTACGCAGCAAACTCCTGACAAATTTCGTTACAGAACAGGGGTGTTACCTGACGAAACGTTATCGTGCTTTATTTCTAAAAAGAAAAATGGCACCTAAATTATCTCCAAAAGTTTTTAAAAAAGTTTGCAAATTATCTTCCCGCACAGTTGCTAAACAGTGCGGTAATCTAGCAGTTCTCAGTAAAGCAAAACCCAAGTTACGAAAAAAAATTTTAAGCGAAGCCAATCCGGAATTAGTAAAAGCTATTTCCGAGTGTGTATTAAACATCAGTAACGGAAAGGTACCGATTTCTAACAAGTGTAAAAATCGTTTAAAAAAGCATAAAAAATTGTGGAGAAGGTTAGCAGATAAAAAAACTTCTTTTAAAAAAAAGAAAAATATAATTATACAAAAAGGAGGATTTCTACCTTCATTTATACTGCCAGTATTAGGTGCATTAGGAAGCGCTCTAGTGTCAAAGTTTGTTTAAAATCATGAAATACGGTAAACAAATCATGTTACTTTACCCGCAACCTGAAAGTTTGAAAAAAATTAATGTTATTGACAGAACTTTAGAAAATTTATCTAGCGATATAGAAGCTATACAAAATCGAGCTATGTCGCCCGATGAAAAATGGAAATTGCTTAAATATAAATTAATAAATTATCACGATATTGTGTCAAAACTTCGAAAGCCTTACATACAATCACAAGAAGAATTATGGAAAGAATCTAATAAAAAAGAAGAGGAAGAAGATAATTTTGAAAGCGACTGGGAAACCGATCAACCTAAAACTAAAGTTAAAAAAACTAAAACTAAAAAGAAAATAAAAAAGATAGAGTCAACCAAAAAAATTAAGACTGAACCCGTTTATGATATAAGATATAAACCTTATAACTTACGTTCTACTAAATCAAAATGGCAGAAGCTTTAACCGAAAGAGATAAAAGAATACTTAATAAATATTATTCTAAGCTTGATCATTATGCAGGTCTTGGGAATATTAATAAACTTCGTAAAGCTACCGGAATTTCTAAGCAAAAAATAAATAAATATTTACAAGGAGAAGACAGCTACACTTTTCATAAATACGTAAGAAAAAGGTTTCCTACTAAACATTATCACGTTACCAACATCGATGATTTGTGGGAAAGCGACTTAAATGTGTTAAATAATATTAAGAACTACAATAAGCCTTATATTTATATTTTAACTATCATCGATGTCTTTTCTAAATATGCATGGGCACTACCGTTAAAATCTAAAGCGGGTACTGAAATTGTGAAAGCGTTTGATTATATATTTAAGCAGTATAAACGTATTCCAAAAATTTTGCAGACAGATAAAGGTACTGAATTTACTAACAAGCAATTTCAATCCTTTTTAAGAAATCGGGAAATCCTTCACTATACTACGAAAAATAATGTAAAAGCTAGCGTTGTAGAAAGATTCAATAGAACGCTTAAAGAAAAAATGTGGAAATACTTTACGTATAAGAATACTTACAAATATACGGATGTATTACCTAAATTATTAAAATCTTATAATAGTTCGTATCACAGATCAATAAAAATGGCACCTATAGATGTAAATGAAACTAATATTATGTTAGTTTATGAAAATTTATATGGAAAGGATTTGCGTACAAAAAACGTATTCAAACCACAAAAATATAAGACAGGTGATCATGTTCGTATATCTAAACTAAAAATGAAGTTTGATAAAGGTTACGAACAAAATTGGACCGATGAAATATTTAAAATTAGAGAAGTAATAAAAGGTGAACCGATTGTGTACAAGCTAGAAGATTTATCTGGAGAAGATTTAGATGGTATCTTTTACACGGAAGAAATACAAAAGGTACAACCTCAATCTGTCTTTAAGATAGATAAAATTTTAGACGAGAGAGGTAAAGGAAGCAGTAAAGAAGTGCTAGTTAAGTGGAAAGGTTACCCTGCAAAGTTTAATTCCTGGATAAAACAATCAGATATAATAGCACAATGATACGAAGAGAACCTTTTTCCATTACACTTACCAGTAATGGATCCATGGATCACTTTAAAAATAACACTACATCGAGTTTTTGCAACATGCTACCCCAGCGAACGGTCTTGCTAGGAGAATGGGAAGTTGCTCTAACCAAAATAAGATATCCCGGAATGTTCATAAATATTACAAAAAGTGATAATTTTTTAAAAGGAGATCGAATACACGTAACTAAAACCGGCATTAATACGTACAGTTTTCGTTACGATTTAGGAGAATCTACAATTACTGATAATGTAATGCTTTTAAATGAAATTAATCGCGTATTAGAAAAAAATGCATTCGTTAAAACGTTTTTTAAATACAACTCAAATACTGGATTTGTAAGCATTAATTCCGAAGCAATAGATAAAAGCGAATCAATTGGAGATGCAAAACCAAAGAAACGAGGAGACAACGAACAAGGAGACTCGAAACCGCAGAAGCAAGACACTGTCCAAGATACTTCAACTTCGAAAACTAAAAAACAAGAAGTAACTCAGTCAGCTGAATCAGCAACAGTACAATTGGATGATGTAAGAACGAATAAACATTACATTCGTAACCTGTATTTGTCACCCGATTTAAACAGGCAGTTAGGCTTTAATTTTGGAACCAACGTGGCTAAAACTACACGTGCATCGTATCCTATGAATCTATATCTAACATTTCCTTACGAAATGTTTGTTTACTGTAACTTAATACATCCTCAAATGGTTAGCGATACATTTGCTCAGATAATTGAAAGCACAACAGTAGATTTAAATATTGGGAATAAAAATTTAGCAGTGGAAAAAACATTCTTTCCTCAAAATTGGGTACCTTTACTTCAACACGATTTTAACATTATAAAAATAGATTTAAGAACGGGTACAGGAGAATTTTTACCATTTGTAGACGGATTTTCTTCAGCCGTTGTACTTTCATTTAGACCAAAAAAAATAATGAATCATCACGAACTTGCTAAATATTTTTTAAACCAAACAGGAAGAGGCGTCGAAGAAAATCCAAATTTTGTATTATATAAAGGAAAACGTTTTCAAAGAGGTTACGGTCTTTTTGGTGCACTTAAAGGAATATGGAGGTTCATGTCTCCAATTTTTAAAAGTGCTGCAAAAACTGTAGGTAAGGAAGCTGTTAACGTAGGCGCAAATGTTTTAACCGATGTGGTAACAAGCAAAAAACAATTCAAAAATTCGCTTAATGAAAGATTAAAGGAAAGTACTGAAAACATAAAGAGGAAGGCTGATAAATCTATAGATACCATGCTAGGATCTGGAATAAAACCACATAAAAAAAGAAAACTGGTTCATTCTAGAGTTAAACCGCACCACAAAAGCAATAAAAGAAGAAAAAGAAGAAAAAAAGATATATTTACTTAAAACCATGTCGAATATTTACACACATTCAGCGTTTAAAATATTTGACGATCAACCGATACAAACTGGAGTGGACAGTACTAATATTATCGAACTTGATACGCAAAATGCTATATCGTATAATTCTCCGTTAATATTTCACTACGCAGGAAATGCAGATACTTATTTGGATCTTTCATACATAGTGTTACGTTTACGTTGTAAAATAGTAAAAGAAGATGGTAACAATTTCACACCACCTGCACCTGGTATCGATGTTCCTGTTACTGAAAAATCTACGATTGTTAACAATTCTTTAAATTCTCTTTTTCAACAAATTGAGGTTATTTTAAATAATGTCACAGTATCTCAACCTCAACCGGGATATCCATACAAATCATATTTCGAAACTTTGTTAAACTATTCTACAGATGCTATGGAAACATGGCTTCAATCATCACTTTGGAAATTAGACGATCCTGATAAAATGGATGATATAGAGGGAAATAGTGGTTTAAAATGGAGATACGGTATTACAAAGGAAAGTAAGGAGTTTGAAATGATGGGTTGCTTACACAGTGAAATATGTAATCAAGATAAATTTCTATTAAATAACGTGTCCATGACTATTAAGTTGACTCCTTCAACTCCGGAATTTCACCTTATTGGAAAAGGAAAAACTGTGATAACTTCAGCTAAATTATCTCTTAAACGTGTTTATCCATCGCCCACTATTCTATTAGCCCATCAAGAGGCGCTTACAAAAAGTAATGCAAAGTATCACCTAATTGGAGTAGATTTTCAACCGTTTAATATTCCAAAAGGAACTATAAGCAAAAACATAAACGACATTTTTGTAGGTAAGGTACCACGCCGAATCATAATAGCTTTTACTACAAATAAAGCATTTAGCGGTGCATTCGATGAAAACCCATACAACTTGAAACATTTTAACATGAATTTTTGTCAGTTATTCATTAATGGGCAACCAATACCTTTGCAACCACTGACTCCGGATTTCGAAGGAAGAAAGTATTTACGATGCTATCAGACATTAAAAGATGGCTTAGGTATTCTTTGCGACGATCGAGAACATTCCATTTCTCTAGATAACTATGCGAAAGGATATACTATATTAGTTTTTGATTTAACAGCAGATATGAGCGCTAACGAACCATATATTTCAGGTCTGCAGCACGGAAATGTTTCCATAAATGTAGCCTTTAAAAAGGCTTTAACTGATCCGGTAACTATGCTTGTTTGCTCAGAATATCAAAAACTTTTGGAAATAGACGTAAATAGATCTATATACATTTCATAATGAATACTAATCAAATACATACATTTTTATACAATAATCCGCATACTCGTCCACACTTTATTGGAGTATTTGCACGTGATCAAATACCAAAAGGACAGACATTTAAATTTCCCATTGCGATGGTAATAAATACTGACCCTAGCAACAAACCAGGACAACATTGGATATGCATCTTTATATCTAAATCTGGTATAGGAGAATACTTTGATAGTTTCGGACATGCTCCTCTTCATTCGAATATTTTAAACTTTTTGCAATATCAATGTGGAAAAAACTGGGAATATAATAGACGACGATTGCAAGGTTCTCATAGCTCAACTTGTGGACATTATGTTATTGCATATCTTCTTCATCGATGTTATAACTTACCAAAAAATATATTTTTTTCAAAATTTAAAATTAAAGATTTTAAATATAACGACAGTGTAATCACTAAGATTGTATGCGCTTCTCAAACATCCTGTAAAAATGAAGGAGTTCCATATCAAATATGCAAACCAATAAAAGGTGAGTAAATTGTATCTTTACATTCATTTTGTTTTCATTTTTCATTATAGAAACATGTCAACGGGTGCAGGTTTTATATATTTTAACTTTTTAATTGACAATGAACGTGAATACATAGTTAAAGAACTTTCTGTATGTGGTTCAAATCATGAGGTTCAGACGTGGATATTTCTTCCTCCTTACGAACGCAACGTATTAAACGAATTGGTTAAATCGACCAATGACAGAATTGTTGCAAAAGTCCATGGATTAAAATGGGAAGACGGAGACGTAAAATACAATTTATTGGCATACATCTTAAAGAGATGCGTGGATAGATTTACTGTAGTATTTACAAAAGGTGAAGAAAAAGCCAAATTTCTTCGAGCAATAACTGGACGTACCATAATAAATATAGATGAAATAGAGCCTTATCAAGAGGCGTTTGCTACATTTAATGCAAATCCTTGTATGCATCCTTGCCATAAAATACCTATTCTTAACTGTTCTCAAAGAAATGCTATTAATATTTCTATGTGGTACTCACACGTAGTTAATAGACGTGACGTTTACCCATGCGATCCGAAACCAAACGAATCGCGTCTCCCCTCCGATTTGAACCACGATCCAATCAATTTTAAATCTGCCATTTACGATGTATATATTAATGATCTGTTTTAGAATGCACACCTCAGTAATCAAACCTTAGAGGCAGGAACAGGATATCAGACGAAGTGTTAAAAAAGATGTAAGTATATACAATTAAATTGTTCTTACAAAGAAATTCATGTCAGATTGGCCGAGTGGTTAAGGCGTCGTACTTAAGATACGATTCTCTTTAAAGAGAGCGTGGGTTCAAATCCCACATCTGACATTTCTTTATTTTATTCTTTCAGGTCTACAGATATTAAAAAACTAAAGTTGAACAGTGATGAAGATGAAGTTAAATCCGCATCTAAACCTGATTCATCATTAATTGGAATCCAAAGCAACATTTACTTTCTCGATCATGGTCAAAAGAAATTTCTATGTATAGGATTTTCACCAGAATTTCCATACGATTTACGGATTACCATTTCCAAATGTGGTGAACATCGTGGTATATTACTATATGACTTGAACGAATGGAAAAATTTAATTCATTGTATAAATTGTATTGATACCGGTTCCAAGAAAGAAAATTTTAAATGGAAATGCAATTTAACAGAAGATTTACATTTAGATATAAAATATGTATTTGGCACGCAAAATGTGATTTTAAAACAATGTCAAGGGGATGAGCAGGTCTCCCTATCACTAATTGAAGAAGAATGGACAAATTTATCCAAACTTTATCCGGTTGTAAACGATATATTCTATCACAAATTAAAGGAATCTAAAGAAGTAAAGAATCTTATACTGGCATACTGCAATTACATAAAAGACACAACAGAATTGTTAGAAGATACGAGTAACATGTCTTACTCGCGCTTCACCGAGTACATGATATGCGTCACACCAAGAATTTACCACGAGATACGTTTCTTTCTTCACAAACAGCTAGTCACGTGTAACGAAAAACGTCATGAAACAAGTCACGTGTAATGCTATCATATAAAAGTGCCGTGCAAGAACCTAACACATCGTCATTCTTCAGCAAGGAATCAAGTCATGGACACCGCCGCCGCAGTAAACAAGATGCTGGAAGAACTTAATGAAATAGGTAAAGAATCAAAACCTCTAACCACAGTAGAGTTAACACAAAATAAAAACTATTTAATTGAAGAAGCTCGTTCCGTTCAAACCAAATACGGAAAAAGAACAATAATAAAAATTATTGGAAGAGATTTTTTTCTGCCATCAAAATTCAACGAAATCTCAGGAGAAAGTTTAAGATTATTAAATAAAAAAGAGTACTGCTTGGTTTACAAAGGAGGGGATGCCTACGCATTCGTCAAAATGGAATAAAAAGGTGAGTAAGCAATGGAAAAAAAAACCATTACTATAGTCATGCAGCTCGATAGTATATTGTTAACTTATATGTCAATAACATTGTTATTATTCATCTGTATCACTTTTTGTATTTTAAAATTACATAAACTTAAATGCACATGTACTTCTTGCAGTGCATGCGCAGAACACATGTGCTTCTTACAGTACATGCGCAGAGAAAAACAACCAGAAATCGTATAAATAACGAGGTACATTTTTAATATTTGTCACTTATCATTATGTCTGTCACTTCGGAGCCTATCTATCTAGGAAACAATGCTTTGGCAAGAATAACAATTAATCAGGAGTTTCTTGTTAACACTTGTGGTGCATATCAAAGTCTAGATACATTTAAAATTTTATCTACTTCCATCACACAATGTGAATACACTAAAACTAAAAGTGTTGAAATCAAAGTGGGTAAATGCTCAGAATACCACGAATTACAAAGAACAGATATTTTTAATGTATATTTTACACTTTCTAGATTGGTTCCAACGGCAGAAGAAGCCAGGGTGAAAGTAAAAACAAACGGACGATGCATAGATCAACTTGTAACACGACAAGGAAACCTCAACGTGTTAAAAGAAGAAGAAGAAGACAGTGAACATGTGCTGGTAGGTGCTCTGTTTTTACCGAGGGTACATCAACACATTCATAACAAATTTCATCACCTTGGATATCTGATAGAAAGTAGAGAACTGGAAGAAGAAAAACAAAGAGACAGAAACGTTCGAAAACTCTTGTGCAATAGTGATTCGAAAGAAGAAGAAGAAGAAGAAGAAGAAGAAGGAAGAGACATGTGCGGAACTTATAATTCCTTGTGTTCAACAATAATTAAATTAACATTTTATAACGTCGATAAACTATAAGTTCAATAACATTTTTTTTCATATCTGTAAACATCTCTTTTATTGTCAAGAAAAATATTTATCCTGTTTTAATTAATTATTATCATTATTTAATTGTGATTAAACTTTTTATTGTCAAGAAAATATTTTTATCCTGTTTTATACCATATTGAAAATTATTTTTGTATTCACATATTTAATTGTAATTAAACTTGTTATTGTCAAGAAAATATTAATCCTGTTTTAATTAATTATCGTTATATATTTTTTCTGTATTCAATTATTTAATTAAAACTACTTTTATTGTTATTAAATTTTATATCATATTGAAATTATTTTTTGTATCCACATAATGTAACCAAAGAATTACAATAAAAAAAAATGCCCCACGGCGAGGCAGATCTCCGCAACACGTCACTGACTCAGTTCAAGGTCAAGGGAATTCCCTTGTCTTTGAAACATACGTTTCAAGGACGGGGGAATACCTCTAACTTGGCGCCAGTGACGTGTTGGCGGCGTCTACCTCCCGTGGGGCATATACTACTGTCCACCCTGTATAATTAGCCAAATACGCATATATTTGCGCACGTGAATTGGAACCGATCTATTTTCACTGCTATTTCTAGCTATGTTTAACAAAATATTATTGCATACAACGCGATTATAAAATTCTCTGTATTATTTATTATAACTGAAATAGATCAACAGCCCATCTTACTTTCTCTATCACGTACATATTAGCTAGAGAAGCTCTGTATGCCACCTATAAATTCCATATCGAGATTTCACCGGAAATAATGTTTTGATGCTCTGTGAATCTAAAAAAGTCTGATGTGTTACACTCACATAAATTTCTCTACTCTTGTACAAACTATTTTTACAAATTCTTATTCTCCATATATTTCATATTAATCGAGATAAACATTTGCAGAAACAATCTTTTGACATGCAAAGAGAAAATCATTTTACACATAGCGACCAGTTCTAAAAATATTTGACTATCGCTTAAGGCGTACTATGTTCCCCTTGTTTTGTATTTGCAAACGAAATATAGAAATACAGTAGCTTTTAAGCATAGACATACCTCTTAATAGCTGGTCGCTATGTGCAGACCATTCTCTTTGCCACAGATTAATACTCTTTGCATATCCAAGACAAAAAAAAATGAATAACGAACTCCCATTTGAGAAAATGATTATTGAAAAATTTAAAGGAATTGTAAGCAATATCTCGAAAATGGTTCACACAACAACAAAAAATGCATTATGACAAAGTATTTTAACGCGATCTACATTTTTGTGTAGTAAAATTTTGTCTATCTCTTATGGTTTACCAGTTATACAAAAGTCGTTCACAATGAAGAATACTTTTGAAGATATTCCCAGAAAAGTTGAGATATACATTTCATTTGCATTGAAAGTATCTTAAAAATATGGTATTTTAATCAAAATTGTTAGAGCCATTTTTGAGAAAATTAAAATTTTCGAAAAATGTTCCATGTAAAGGGTAATCTGGGGTGGGGAATTTTCTTGAAAACCTTCGTGTCGCATCTCTGGAAGATACTGAACCTAAATACCAAGTTTGGTGTTTATGCGAGTGTTCGTTTCTGAGTTATGCTGTTCACAGACACACACACGGACATGTTTCCAAAAATGCTTTTTACTTTCTCTACTACGTATAGTAGGTAGGGGAAGTATTGTACTCCACCCAAAATTCGTTACCGAGATTTCACCGGAAATACATGTTTTGAGACCCCCTGAATCTAAAAAAAAGCATTTTTGGAAACATGTCCGTGTGTCTGTGAACAGCATAACTCTGAAACGAACAGTCGGATAAACACCAAAATCCCCCACCCCAGATTACCCTTTACATGGAACATTTTTCAAAAATATTAATTTTCTCAAAAATGGCTCTAACGATTTTGATTAAAATATCATATGTTTAAGATATTTTCATGACAAATGAAATGGATATCTCGAATTTTCCGGGAATGTCTCCAAAAGTATTCTTCATTGTGAACGACTTTTGCATAACTGGTAAACCATAAGAGATAGACAAAATGTTACTACACAAAAAATGTAGATCGCGTTAAAATACACAATTTATGTGATATAAATTTTTTTGTTGACTGAACCATTTTCGAGACATTGCTTGTTATTCCCTTAAATTTTCCAATACTTATACTTTTCCTCAAATTCGTTATTCATTTTTACTTTCTCTACTACGTATAGTAGGTAGGGGAAGTATTGTGTTCCACCCAAAAATTCGATATCAAGATTTCACCGGAAATATATGTTTTGAGACCCCCTGAATCCAAAAAAAGCATTTTTGGAAACATGTCCGTGTGTGTGTCTGTCTGTGTGTCTGTGAACAGCATAACTCAGAAACGAACAGTCGGATAAACACCAAACTTGGTATCTAGGTTGAGTATCTTCCAGAGATGCGACACGAAAGTTTTCAAGAAAATCCTCCCACCCCAGACTACCCTTTACATGGAACATTTTTGGAAAATTTTAATTTTCTCAAAAATGGCTCTAACAATTTTGATTAAAATATATTTTTAAGATACTTTCATGACAAATAAAATGTATATCTTGAATTTTCTGGGAATGTCTCCAAAAGTATTCTTCATTCTGAACGACTTTTGCATAACTGGTAAACCATAAGAGATAGACAAAATTTTACTACACAAAAAATGTAGATTCCGTTAAAATACACAATTTATGTCATATACATTTTGTTGTTGAGTGAACCATTTTCGAGATATTGCTTGTTATTCCATTAAATTTTTCAATACTTATTTTCTGAAATGGGAATTCTTTATTCATTTTATTATCTTGGATATGCAAAGAGTATTAATCTGTGGCAAAGGGAATGGTGCTGCACCTAGCAACCAGCTATTAAGAGATATGTATGTGCTTAAAGGCTACTGTATTTCTATATTGCCCTTGTAAATATATATTCCCCTTACATCTACAAGAAGATTAGCAATAAGATAGAGTCTGCAAATGTTTATCACGATTAACATGAAGTAGATGGAGAATAAGCGTTTGTAAAAATAGTTTGTACAAGAGTAGTGAAATTGATGTGAGTGTAACACAGATTTTTTATATCCTGGACATGCAAAGAGAATGGAATGCGCCACATAGCAATCCAGCGCTTAAAAGATTTGACTATCGCTTATAACCTACCATATTCCCCTTGCATCTACAAGAAAATTAGCAGTAAGATTGACATCTCGATATCTCGATGAACATGAAGCATATGGAGAATGAGGGTTTTAAAAATAGTTTGTGTAAAAGTAGAGAAAGTCAAGTGAGTGTAACGCATCAGATTTTTTTGGATTCAGGGGTCTCAAAACACATATTTCCGGTGATGTCTCGGTATCGAATTTTTGGGTGGAATACAATACTTCACCTACTTACTATACGTAGTAGAGAAAGTAAAAATTCAATCTATATATTTTATTTGCCATGTAAATATAAGGTCATTATATTATTTGGTAACCAATTCGCGTTCCACTCTCGTTCACTATTAACTCGCCATTTGCCGGAAACACAACTACCGTTTGGCGCTCGAAAATGCACTGGCATGTGTTGCTGGCAGGTCCAGGCAGTCAAGTAGCTCTGTCGACACGGTACACATGGTATGCCACTTTCTTTAGAAGAAGAAAACGTGTTTATTTTTAAGGTTTATTTTAACCACGAATCTGCTCGCTATGTGCGCGGGGAATTTGTTGAAAGTTTCCAAAATCTCTGTCACCTGCAAGAAAAACTATCATCAATAAATTTGAAGTTTAGGTTTCTAGGAGAAGATAGGTTTTAACTGAAAATAAACTAAATGAAGTTGGTACCGGTTTATAATGATCACCTCGAAAATCGCTACATAAATCGCTCAACAAACAGGTTTTATCTCCTCTCCTGCAAGAATCGTCATACACGAGTGTAAGCGTTGAAATAAAATGATCACGATAAGCGAGCGAATTACTGAAATTATTGTTTGCTCTGGTCTGTGGAACATAGTTTCATTGACATACAGCTTTTGTTTTTCTCTAATAAATCTTGGTTGCGCCTAAATGGACGTTTAAACACTACAATCGAATTGGGTTTTAGAAAAAGCTGTGTTATTGCCACAAACACATGACAATGACCTCAAAATTGGAGTGTGGTGTACGATAAGTGCTAGAAGAATAATAGGACCTATTTTATATAAGGACGCAGTGCACGATTTTTCGAGCAGAGGAAGAAAATTGTATGGTTGGTTTTAGCAAGGTTCACTTACGACTGACGAGTCATTAAATGTAATCAGAGAAGTGTTTGGTGACAGAATTATCAGTGTTGGTTTGTGACCCTCTCGCTTTTTGACATAACGAGCGTGATATTAGTTTATGGGGTTCCTTGAAAGAGTGTGTTGTTAAAATCCTCGCATACTGCAGGAACTTGGAGATAATATCGTGCATGAAGTCACAAGAGCTTAGGCGAGTGAGTGACATGGAGGTTTGATGTTTTTCTGAGAGCAGATCAACATTTCCAGCATCTAATACAAGGTAAGGATTTTTAGTGCCAGCCCCATTTCACCAGCAACTCTCGGCTGTCTCTCGCAGTGGAGGGAGCCTGCGAGTGGGTTACCATATATTTATATAATACTTTATAAGGTATAATCCTGTATCTTTAATATAGGATAATTTAATACAAATCGTTAGAGCCATTCTTCAGAAAATCAAACAGAAAAATGTTCCATGTAAAGGGTAGTTTGAAAGGAGGGTGTTTGTTAAAAATCTTTGTAAGTTACTGATCTTAAATACCAAGTTTGGTATTTATCCGAAAATTTGCTTTCGAGTTATTCTGTTCACAGACTAGCGCGCGCGAGGGCATTTTCTAAAAATGACTTTTGGATTCAGGAGCCCTCAAAACATGCATTTACAGTGAAATATCTATATCTAATTTAAGGGCGGAATACAATGCCCCCTCTACCTACAATATGCGTGTTAGAGAAGGTAAAACTCTGATGTGATACATTCACATTACTTTCTCTACCCTCTATTTAGTGGATATACAAACTATTCTTACTAAAACTTGCTTTTTTATCTACTACATTTAATCCAAATAAACATTTGCAAAAATAGCTAGTTAGCTAGGGGAGGCCGGGGGCAAGTTAACGAACGGGGCAAGATGACGACTGACTTAGTTCAGCTTTATATTATTAGGTAACACCACCTTACGAATACTACCAGCACTCCACACTGTTAGACACTAAAAAGTCGTACGCTGAAGTCGCTGCCGCCATTTCATTGTTTGTTAGATGACGTTCATGTATTTTGTCTCTGGTGTTGTTATTTTCAAGACCTTCGCCATAAGATCTCGTGGTCTAACAGGTAAGATATCTGGTTATTCTTTGCTATACATTGATACCTTAGATAATATAATTTTCACAACCGCTATTTATTTAAATTTAATTCTTGTTAATCCTACCACAAAAATTAAAGACTTCTAGCGTTCCCGATCGGGGCAAGTTGACTGGGGCAAGTTGACGATCTCGTCATTTTGTCCCAAGTGCTTTTCACTGCTTTCTTTTTGTTGTTTATATGCATTTATTCCGTTTTGTGATTTTCTTGAGCTACATGATCCCCAAACTGTTCCATAACGCGGCGTATGGACACATACATAATATTTTAGTTCTCTCTTTTGGGTTATTTTTGTAATTTCTGGCGATTTTGAATTTTCAGATATGGTTAGGAATTATAAAAAAGGTCTTCTAAAGGGTGCTGGGACAGAAATGATATGCGTGCTGCTTTGTTAGAGGTCAAAGAGGGAAGAATGAGTAGCTTGGATGCAGCAAAAGCCCGAACTTTCGACTCCTAAGACGTCAGTCCAGACTTCCAAAGAAATAGTGCAATGTCCTGCTTGTGATGAGATCTATGTTGATCCTCCATCACAAGACTGGATAGAATGTTGCAAATGCCACGTATGGTGGCACGAGAACTGCTCAAACTTTGGAGAAATATTTGTTTGTGACTTTTGTTAATGAAAAACCACAAATTATGAGATATTAATTTATTATGAAGTAAAATGTTCAACATATTAACCATTTAATTGTCTGCTATTCAACATAAGATACGTAACAATGTATAAAATAATTACCGTACTGTTATGCTTTCTAATAATAAAAATCTGATGTGTTACACTCACATGACTTTCTCTACTCTTGTACAAACTATTTTTACAAACGCTTATTCTACATCTACTTCATGTTAATTGAGATAAACATTTGCAGACTCTGTCTTATTGCTAATTTTCTTGTAGATGTAAGGGGAATATATATTTACAAGGGCAATATAGAAATACAGTAGCCTTTAAGCGCATACATATCTCTTAATACCTGGTTGCTAGGTGCAGCACCATTCCCTTTGCCACAGATTAATACTCTTTGCATATACAAGACAAAAAAAAAATGAAAAACGAATTCCCATTTGAGAAAATAAGTATTGAAAAATTTAAGGGAATAACAAGCAATATCTCGAAAATGGTTCACTCAACAAAAAAATGTATATGACATAAATTCTGTATTTTAACGCGATCTACATTTTTTGTGTAGTAAAATTTTGTCTATCTCTTATGGTTTACCAGTTATGCAAAAGTCGCTCACAATGGAGAATACTTTTGGAGACATTCCCAGGAAATTGAAGATATACATTTTATTTGTCATGAAAATATCTTAAACCTATGATATTTTAATCAAAATCGTTAGAGCCATTTTTGAGAAAATTAAAATTTTCGAAAAATCTTCCATGTAAAGGGTAATCTGGGGTGGGGGGATTTTCTTGTAAACCTTCGTGTCGCATCTCTGGAAGATATTGAACCAAACTACCAAGTTTGGTGTTTATCCGACTGTTCTGTTCTGAGTTATGCTGTTCACAGACACACACACAGACAGACACACAGACACACACACGGACATGTTTCCAAAAATGGTTTTTTTGGATTCAGGGGGTCTCAAAATATGTCTTTCCGGTGAAATCTCGGTATGGAATTTTTGGGTGGAATACAATACTTCCCCTACTTACTGTACGTAGTAGAGAAAGTAAAAATGTATTCAACTTGTATCAGAATTGTCATCTTGCCCCGTGGCCAAAGTCATCTTGCCCCGATACCGGGGCAAGATGACACTTTTGCCCATTTTTTTAAATGGACAGAATAATTATGATTATATCAAAATAAAATTTTATCCAACTAAGTACAGTACAACAAAAGGCCATCCTAATAATACATGCAAAGGAAAAGAAATTACCTTAAAAATGAATTTATTAAAAATGGTTAACTATTAACATCGTCAACTTGCCCCGGTCTCCGGGATTTGTTAAAATTCTTCGTAAGTTACTGATATTAAATACCAAGTTTGGTATTTATCCGAAAATTTGCTTTCGAGTTATTCTGTTCAGATTAATTTTCTAAAAATGACTTTTTGATTCAGGAGCCCTCAAAACATGCATTTCCAGTGAAATTTCTATATCTAATTTAAGGGCGGAATACAATGCCCCCTCTACCTACAATATGCGTGTTAGAGAAGGTAAAACTCTGATGTGATACATTCACATAACTTTCTCTACTCTCTATCTAGTGGATATACGAACTATTCTTACTAAAACTTGCCTTTTTATCTACTACATTTAATCCAAATAAACATTTGCAAAAATAACTAGTTAGCTACATTAAACATTTCGTTATAAATACAAAGGGAACAGCGACAGTCAAATGTTTAAGAACTGTAAGCTATATGCTGGCCTTAAAATTCCGCAGTATTTCCATGCAATCGCGAGGAACAACTAAAAATCGATGGGATTTTAAAAGAATTAAGTATTGAACAATTCGAGCCTTTAATAACGGATATCTTGGAAGTGGCTTATGCCACAAAAAAGCTTATTTTAAGTAAATTGTGTGTTTTAAAGAGATCTACATTTTTTGTGTGGTACGTTTTCGTCTATCATTTAAGGTTTTCAAGTTATACAAGATTATAAAAAATTCCTTCTAGATGAAGTGGGCTTCATAAGCTATTCCCAGAAAATTCAAGATATACATTTTAGTTGCCATGCAAATATCTTTAATATATGGTATTTTAATCAAAATCGTTTGAGTCATTTTTTAGAAAATCAGAATTTTCGAAAAAACGTTTTATGTAAAGGGTAGATTGGGGTAGGGGCATTTTGCTGAAAATCCTTTTGTCGCATTCCTGGAAGATTCATCATTCATTCATTATCTGTTTACCCTCCTCTTATGTAGGACTTACACCCCCAGGACTTACAAGCGGGTGCCTGGGGTCAGAGGCCCGTCGAGGAGCAGACACTCATGGATCAGACAGAACATCCAGGATGGGTGATCAGCCCGATGCTTGGTATGGGATGAAGGAAGTGGATGAAGCGAAATGTTGGTGAAATGGATGAAAGGAAAGGTGATGATGGAGCGGTTGGTGGAATGAGTGGCGGGGGAAACCGGAGAACCCGGAGAAAACCCGCCCAGACGCCGCTTCGTCCACCACAAATCCCACATGCAGGTTCCTGGGATTGAACCCGGTCCGCCTCGGTGGGAGGCGAGCGGTCTAACCACTCGGCCACGGCGCCGCCTATTCCTGGAAGATGCCGAACTTAAATACGAAGTTTGGTACTTCTCCAACTTTTTGTTTCCAAAACTGCTTTATTTGAATTGAGGGTGGCCTCAAACATGTATTTCCGGTGAAATCTCGATATCGAATTTTTGAGTGGAATATATGCACCTTCTCTACCTACCATGTACGTGGTAGAGAAAATAAAAATTAATGATTACAAAAATAGTATAAAACAGAGATTTATTTAATTCGTTAAAATTGCTTTCCAGAAAGTTATAAATTAACATAGATATATCTGCTCTACAAGTAGACAAATCTGATGCACTGTATTCACATGAATTTCTCTACTCACACTTCTACAATTTATTCTTACAAGATATTATAACTTCTTGTTAATCCAGATAAACCTTAATTCATGTTTACACAATGAAATACTGGAGAGCAAGACTGCTATTAACTTTGGTGTCAAATGCAGCACACTAGAAAACAACAACACAAACAGTTGTAGCATGTTCTTTACATGACGTCGAAGGGGGGTGGGGGGAGAAAATCTTCCCATTTGTGAAAAGTATTAAGTATTTGAAAATACAAACCAATAACCGGATTATCTCGTAAATGGTTAACTCCACGAAAAATTTGACACAAACTGTGTGTTTTAACGATCTGCTTTTTTTACGTAGTAAGATTTTGTCTATCTTACGGTTAACAGAGTTATGCAAAAGTCATTCAGAATGGAAGAAGTTTAATTTTATGGTGGTGTTGTATTGTATTTCGACTGTTGGGGAGTCGAACTTGAAGTAGTTACAACCCCACGTATGGTACCCGGTACCTTCGTCCCAAATTTAAAAATATTAACTTTGTAATTTGACTGTTTCTTTAAATATTAGTATTTATGTTTGCCTCGGCTGAGTGAGTATTAGAGACATGCATTTCTTTGCAAGGCATGGTGCGGCTGAAGAATGTAGGCTTACACAGATTATAATTTTACTTCACTCCTTTTATTAATGGTTGACACGATTTAAGTAACACTTCACTTATATAGAGAGCTATGGGATTTTTTATTATTAATTACTTGCACTTTTTAACACGTAAAACTATTTTCGTCTCACACGAATACGTATTAAATTTCTCGAGGACGCATCTCGCGTCCGGTTAGGAACACTGTCTACAAGCAACGCGTCCAGTTATGAGCGTTGTCTACAAGCAACTGAACTGATTTCTACCGCCTAAATTTGTACAATTTGCCCTATTTCAGTTTCTGATTGGCTAATCCTAGTCCAATAGAATACAGTCATTTAACTAAAGCTTTTTCTGGTTGTTGATTGGCTGTTCTATAAACTGTAACAAAAATTACATTATTGCTACCAAGAATCACCAGTAGTATTATTACTTTCTAATTCATTATTGCCTCAAGGTTACCTCATTGTTACCTCACTATTAGCAAATTTTGACTTGTTTCTCACAGCTGCTACATTATTAAATTACTAATACATTCACATAACACTGTTACACATGTATACAATAACATAAACATTAGCAATGACTGTTACATACATTTTACAAATTATTACATACACATATTGCTTTAAGGCGGGCTGTTATTGAATTTACATATTATATAATTAGACTGAAATTATTTAAGTGTTAAAAAATACTGGCTCAGAATGAAGAGGACTTCAGAGACTATTCCCAGATAATTTAAGATATACATTTTATTTTTCATGAAAATAAATTAGATTTATTTTAGTCAAAATCATTACAGCCATTTTTTAAAAAATCAAAATTTTAGAAAAATTTTCCATGTAAGTGGTAGTTTAGGTGGGGAGATTCGTCGCATTCTTGAAAGATGCGGGGGTTAAATACGAAATTTGGCATTCATTCAGAAAAGTGTTTTTTTACAGGTGTTATAAAACTGTAGACTAAATTTTTCGAGTTTTCATATCTTACAAATTTCACTGCAAATGAAGTGTATCGGACACGACACCAGGACTGGAGAAACAGCAATCTCACTTTACACACTTATTAACGCGAGAAGAGAAAACTGACTTGTCTCATCCCCAGTTTGGGAAATGAATTTCATAACTGTAATGATACCTACTCCTTAGATAGCAACTACCCATCAACCCACAAGTCTAGTTCCCGAGGTCGCGGGTTGAAACCCAACGGAGGGCGATGGATTTTTTAGGAGGTAAAAATGCTTAGCATGGCTTTCTTCGGAAGGGAAGTAAACCGATGGTCGTAGATTTACGGCACGTAAAAGAACCTCAAGCCTGATAAAGAGGCCTCTGAGCAAAATTACAAGTCTTCCACGTCCAATATAGAATGGGACGCTAAGGATCACAGCCGTTAAAGAGCATCCACGAATAAAACTCCATTTAATTTAACCCACAACCAACTCTTTCCAGACTATTAAACAGGATAATGATTTTCACTTTCTCTAACACCTACCTAGTAGGTAAGAAGGTTTTACATTCCACCCAGAAATTCGATGCTGAGATTGCATTGTGAAGACGTTTTTATTTGCCCCACGTTTTGGGAGCCAATTTGAAGAATGTTTGTTGCCGATACGTATGGAAAGACAGTATGAAGATGATGTATTATATTTCGACTGTTGGGGAGCCGAACCTGAAGTAGTTGCAACCGCACGTATGGTACAGGTAGCCCTCGTTCCAAATGTACTTTCCGGTGGCCTTTGACTCAAATGTTTAAAAAAAATTAACTTTGTAATTTTGACTGTTTCTTTAAATATTATATATTTATGTTTGCCTCGGCTGCGTCAGTATTTATATTTTTTTAGAGACATGAATGCCTTAGCAGGGGGTGGCGCGACTTAAGAATGGAGGCTTACACCGATTATAATTTTACTTCACTCCTTTTATCAATGCTTGACACTATTTAAATAACACTTCACTGGTATAGAAATATATTATTTTATTAATTACTTCACTTTTTAACACGTAAACTATTTTTTGTCTCGCACGAATAAGTATTAAATTTCTCGAGGACACATCTCGCGTCCGGTTAGAAACACAGTCTACAAGCAACTGACTTGATTTCTACCGCCTAAATTTGTAAATTTCTGTATTTCAAGTCTTTGATTGGCTAATCCTAGTATAATAGAATACCTTCATTTAACTAAAGCCTTTTCTGGCTGTTGATTGGCTATTTTATAAACTGCCACTAAAATTACATTATTGTTACTGCAAGAATAACAAGTAGTTCTGTTAAACTCATTATTGATTCAAGGTTACCTCATTGTTACTTCATTGGTAGCAACTTTTAACTTATTTCTCACAGTTCCTACATTATTAAATTACGCAGTACACTCACATAACATTATTACACATGTATACAATAATATAAACATATACAATGACTGTAATATACACTTTTATATATTGTTACATACACATATTGCTTTAAGGCGGGCTGTTATAATATTTTATATTATATAATTAGACTAACATCATTTAAGTGTTAAAAATACTGCCTCAAATGGAAATCCATGTCCCCCTGAATAATAATAATAATAATAATAATAATAATAATAATAATAATAATAATAATAATAATAATAAAAAAATAAAACCCGTATATAAACAGTCCGCCTATGTGTGTGCTTGAACAGCGTAACTCGAAAATCTGATGTGTTACATTCGCATGACCCTCTCTAATCTTGTCCAAACCATATTTACAAACGCTTATTCTCCATCTACTTCATGTTAGCAATCCTATTGCTAATTTTCTTGTAGGTGCAAGGGGAATATGGTAGGCTTTAAGAGATAGTCAAATATTTTATGAGCTGGTTGCTATGTGGCGCATTCCATTCACTTTGCATGTCCAGGACATAAAAAAACGAATAACGAATTCCCATTTGAGAAAAAGTATAAGTATTGGAAAATTCAAACAAATTGCAAGGAAAATCTTGAAAATGGTTCGCTCAAATATATATATATATATATATATATATATATATATATATATATATATATGACATAAATTGTGTATTTTAACGCGATCTACATTTTTGGTGTAGTAAACATTTGTTTATCTCTTACGGTTTACCAGTTGTGCAAAAGTCGTTCACAATGAAGAATACTTTTGGAGACATTCCCAGAAAATTCGAGATATGCATTTCATTTGTCATGAAAATATCTTAAACATATGATATTTTAATCAAAATCGTTAGAGATTTTTGAGAAAATTAAAATTTTCGAAAAATTTTCCATGTAAAGGGTAATCTGGGGTGGGGGATTTTCTTGAAAACCTTCGTGTCGCATCTCTGAAAGATATTGAACCTAAATACCAAGTTCGGTGTTTATCCGACTGTTCGTTTCTGAGTTATGCTGTTCACAGACACACACAAACACAGACACGTTTCCAAAAATTCTTTTTTTGGATTCAGGGGACCTCAAAACATATATTTCCGGTGAAATCTTGGTATCGAATTTTTGGGTGGAATACAATACTTCCCCTACTTACTATACGTAGTAGAGAAAGTAAAAAAGGGAACAGTGGCAACACCAAGAACAGATACGGAAAGAAAAATCATTACAATTGCGTAACTTCACAAGAAGGAGAGGTAAAATGTTTCGGTAACCATGGAGCTCTACGTAAGGCCATCCTGTAATACATCCAGCAGGATACACTGACGTCAGCAGCTCTTTGACCCAGTGTGATTGAGAAGCTTCGTTTTAATGGAATATTGAATAAGCTACTCCTGTTGTTCAATGTGTTGGTTATGTTTTGTTATCTAACATTTCAGGCCTGTCTCTTCCAGAACTTTCTGATTACCGCAGATGCATGAAATAATGTCGAAGAAACCCTGACTTTATTTACATAAGCATAATACAGGGTGATTTATGAAGAACTGACGCATTTATTTCTTTAATTGTTTCGAAACGAGTTATGCTAACGACAACTTATTATACCTGAAATGCAGAGGAATTTTGTGAAATTATTTACCTCTATAGCAAATGTTGAAAATGTCCTCCATCCTGCATAAGGCACAACTCAACACGTCGTTCCATGTTGTAGCCACTCGTTAGAGGACTCTGTTGTCAATAGCTTGAATCTCCTGTGTAATGTTGTGCTTCAGATCGTCCAATGTCTGGGGACGTGTGGCATAAACCCTGTCTTTTAAGTAACCCCATAGAAAGAAGTCCGGCGATGTCAAATCCGGAGATCTCGGTGGCCACAAATTCTTGGAAATTATCCGGTCGTCAAAGAAACGTGCAATTAGTGCCATGGATTCATTTGATGTATGGCATGCAGCGCCGTCCATGTGCTGGACAATAGGGCAAGATTTTGCACAATAAACGCCTGAAACCAACTACAATAATTCATCCTTATCTAGGTTCCATATCTGGTTCCTGTAACTGATGGACAACCGTAATTCTATACGGCTTTAGGCCTGCACTTTTCACATCCTTCGGACAGATTGAGTAGCTGTATCCTGTCTCCTGCGACAAACGTTTTAATTATTTTTGGGTGACTGATCCAATCGTGCTCTTACGTCAACAACAACTATTGGAAGCCTAGATGAACGATTTTTACCCTTTTCGCTCACTAAAGATCCAGTTGTTTCCAATTTGTTTATCAGTCCCAGTATTGTGTTTCTTTGGGGAGGATTCCGAACACCAAATTCTCTCTGGTATGCCCTTTGAGTAGCTGTAAATAGGTTTGTTCCAACACGATTCAGAATCGATTCCGAATTATCTGAGTGTGCACAGTAGCTAAGTGGCGTTCCAACACGACAGAGAATCAGTTCAGAACCAATTCTGAATTTCCAGTTTGCTGTTCCAACGTATTTGGGAACTAGTTCGGAACGAGTGAAATCGGTTCGGGATTAAGAGTAGGAACTGAAAATTCCAGACATGCGCAGATTGTATGGTCTACAGCGCATACTCAGTTAATTCAGAATCGATTCTAATCGCTTGGAACAAACCCGACAGAGAGTATTGAAAAAGTGACATACTCTCTGTATTCAGTAGAAAATAAAGTTTAATATGTAATTTATTCTTCCATGCGTGTTTATTTCTCAATACGGAATAGCAAAGGTGTTTGGTAAGCAGTTGCTCGCTGTTGAGTAGTATGGCGACATACTTGAGGAAAATAACAAACGTCTAACAAAGCCAGGTAGCAAAACAGCGTTCAAAGATAACAATAATGAGTGATTTAGAAGGTGACAGTGATCTTTTTAATGATGCATCGACTTCCGAAGAAGAGGATTATTTCCATTTAAACGTTATTCCGTTATTTTGGGACCTTTACCCCTTTCTGGCACATTTATACCATTTTCCCCCAACCATGCCCATAATCCCCTTTTTTTCTTTTAAGTTTCATTCCAACTTATTCTTTAACTTTCAATTAACGTCTCCTCAGCTTGCTGTGTACGTGCGAATAGTAAGTCTACCTCTTTCAGTAAACGCCGCGCGGGAATTGAAAGCACACCCGCAACAATGGAAAATAATTGTGTGTTCGACGAAAACCTCTTTCTCTCACTTTACTGCTATAAAGTAGCCCGCAATAATGCAATTGACAATGAGTGATTCTATTCCACCAGTATCAGTAGCCTGCTGTTCGTGAATGTGAGTTTGTTGCTGTGAGAGACGTCATCTGTTTACGTGGAGACGAAGCCTGGGCAGGCAGAGACGACAATAACCTCAACCGCGCAGTTCCGAGAATTATTAAGATTGGGCTATAATTCACAAAACAATTATATATAAAGAAATAAAAATTTCAGCCCAATTGAATAGATAGTTTAGAAAATAGCAATTTCAGTTGTGCATCCCCTTAAATAAACCAGCACCTTATTGTGCCTTTTTCACCTTATTTGAGCACCTTTTCCCTTCCTTTTTTCATCTGAAATTTGCAACTAAAAATCCTAACCCTGATCATAAGCATACATTGGTACCATGTAGTTTTGTATTATTTGAATTACGTTCGGAATAGAATTTATGTGGGGTGTCATTGTCTCAGAGTATTGGAGTTTTAAATTAAACATTGTGTTTAGAAGCTTCTGTAGCAGGAAACCTAATGTTAAATTGGAATTGTGTTAAATTACTTTTTCCGGGTTCTGGTTTAAATATAATATCTATAAATTACAATTGTTATTCGCAATAACTCAGTATCAATGGCTTTAAGCCGATAAACGAACGCGATTTATTTTTGCTCGAATATTAGGACTGGAATCCGTATGAAAGAAACGCTTACGATGTACATCGGCGGAGTTTGATTTCATTCATCAACGCTGTAAACGTAGATATTTGATCGTCTTCTGATTGACCGTGCAACGAAGAAGGCCGTGACAGAACGCGAACGGTTCAAGTAGTGTTCCAACCACACAGAATTCCGAATTAGTTCTGTGAGCGTACCGGACTGGCGCATGTGCATTAGCATGTGTTGGGATTAGTTCCGAACCCGTTCAGAACCGTGTGTTAGAACAAACCTAATAAATTCGTAATCCAGTATTGCTGTACAAGAAAGAGTCGTTCATTTAATGTCTTCTCCATTTTCACGTTGACTAGAACAAAATCTCATAAACCGTTGCCGACAATAAAACTAATAATTACGAATAAAACATGAACATCTGCGCATCTAGACAGGCAATCGGAACTCCAGAATATTTTTCTTAATTTGGTGCTAAAATTGGGTCATTGAGTGAATTTCGAACAGAATAATTAAAGAAAGAAATGCCAGTTCTTCATAAATCACCGTGTATCATATTTTCTCAGGCAGAGATAATCATTTGACGATAAATAACAGTCCACGAATTCCCACACAAGTTTTTCTGGATCATATGCTATCCCGGACGATGTCGGCGAAATTTTCAAGGACAGAAATATTATTCCAAGGACAACCTTTAGCTTAAATCATAATGTATTTGGTCACAGGCCAATGAATAATTCTAAACACAACATTTGCAGATTCCCAAATTAAAATTAAAAGCGAATCCATAATAAATAAACAAAAAATCTAATGTGATAGATTTACATGACTTTTTTTGGCCCTATAATATCTATTAGTGTGTATACAAACTATTCTTATCAAAGTTCATATTTCTATCTACTTCATTTTAATCTAAATAAACTTTTGCAGAAATAGCTACATTACACATTTCGTTATGGATACAAAGGCAACAGCGACAGTCAAATGTTTAAGAACTGGACGCTATACGCTGGCCTTAAAATTCCATACAGGAATTCAATAATGACAGGTATTGAACCAATCGAACCACTAATAACGGATATTTCGGAAATGTCTGGTGGTACAAAAATATTTATTTGAAATAAATTGTGTTTTAAATTTTTTGTGTAGTACGTTTTCGTCCGTTGCTTAACATTTACAAGTACTAAGATTACACACAACTTCTTCCAAATAGAGTGCATTTCAGGCTATTTCCCGAAAATTCAAGATACGCACCTTACTTGTAATGTAAATATATTTAATACATGGCATTTTAACCGAAATCGTAGGACATTTTTTAGAAAATCAAAATTTCGAAAAATCCTCTAGGTAAAGGACAGTCTGGGGTGGGAAGATTTTTTAAAATCTTCGTGTTGCGTCTTTGAAAGATACTGAACCTAAATACAAAGTTTGGTATTTATTCGACTTTTTATTTACTTTCTCTACTACGTATAGTGAGCAGGGAAGTATTGTATTCCACTCAAAAATTCGATACCGAGATTTCACCGGAAATATATGTTTTGAGGCCCCCTGAATCCAAAAAAGCATTTTTGGAAACATGACCGTGTGTGTGTCTGTGAACAGCATAACTCAGAAACGAACAGTCCGATAAACACCAAACTTGGTATTTATGTTCAGTATCTTCCAGAGATGCGACACAAAGGTTTTCAAGAAACCCCCACCCCAACCTACCCTTTACATGGAACATTTTTTTAAAGTTTTAATTTTCTCAAAAATGTCTCTGACCATTTTTATTAAAATATTATATTTATAGCATATTTTCATGACAAATGAAATGTATATCTTGAATTTTCTGGGAATGTCTCCAAAAGTATTCATTGTGAACGACTTTTGGTAAACTGGTAAAACATAAGAGATAGGCAGAATTTTACTACACAAGAGATGTAGATCGCGTTAAAATACACAAAAACAAAATTTTCGAAAAATGTTCCATGTAAAGGGAGTTATGCTTTTCACAGACACACACACGGATATGTTTCCAAAAATCCTTTTTCTTAGATTCAGGAGATCTCAAAACATATACATCCTATGAAATCTCGGTAACGAATTTTTGGGTGGAATACAATACTTCCCCTACTTACTATACGTAGTAGAGAAAGTAAAAAGCATTTTCAGAAAAAGGTCCGTGTGTGGATATGTTTGTGTGTGTCTGTGAACAGCAGCACTCAAAAACGAAAAGTCAGATCAGTACCATATTTGGTATTTAGGTTCCGTATCTATTTTCAAAGATGCGACACGAAGATTTTCAAGAAAATCCCCCTACCACCGCCTACTCTTTAAGTGGAACATTTCTCGAAATTTTTTATTCTTTTAAAAATTGTTCTAACGATTTTGATTAAAATATCACATGTTTGAGATACTTTCATGGCAAATGAAATGTATATCTTGAATTTTCTGGGAATGTCTCCAAAAGCCGTCTTCATTCTGAAAGAATTTTGCATAACTGGTAAACGGTAAGAGACAGACAAAATTTTACTGCACAAAAAATGTAGATCACGTTAAAATACACAATTTATGTCACATACATTGTTTTTGTTGAGTGAACCATTTTCGAGATATTGCTTGTTATTCCCTTAAATTTTCCAATACTTTTTCTCAAATGGAAATTCGTATTTCATTTTTTTATATCCTGGACATACAAAGAGAGTGGAATGCGCCACATAGCAACCAGGTCTTAAAATATTTGACTATCGCTTTAAAGCGTACCATTTCTCCTTGCATTTACAAGAAAATTAGCAATAAGAATAACATCTCGATTAGGTTGAAGCATATGGAGAATAAGCGTTTGTAAAAATAGCTTGTACAAGAGTAGAGAAATTCAGGTGAGTGTAACACATAACATTTTTTGGATTCAAGGAGTCTGAAAACGTGTATTTCCGGTGAAATCTCGGTATTGAATTTTTGGGTGGAATACAATACTTCCCCTACTTACTATACGTAGTAGAGAAAGTAAAAATAAATAAAATTCTAACATTTATAGAACGTGTTTTATATAAGTTCAAAGATAGGACACTCTTGCTGAAAGACCCTACATGTGCGTTTCATTATTAAAAAAGTTAAAAGTTTTATTTTCTCAAAAATGGCTCAAACGATTTAAATTAAAGTATCTTATGTTTAAGACATTTTGTGGCAAATAAAATCAATATCTTGAATTTTCTGGGAATGTCTCCAAAAGTATTCGTCATTGTGCACGACTTTTGCATAAATGGTAAACCATAAGAGATAGACAAAATTTTACAACACAAAAATGTAGATCGCGTTAAAATACACAATTTATGTCATATACATTTTTTTGTTGAGTGAACCATTTTCGAGATATTTTGTTATACCCTGGAATTTTCCAATATTTATACTTTTTCACAAATGGGAATTCGTTATTCCATTTTTTTTTTGTCTTGGATAAGCAAAGAGTACTAATCTGTGGCAAAGAGAATGGTGCTGTACATAGTAACCAGCTATTAAGAGATATTTCTATGCTTAAAGACTACTGTATTTCTATATTGCCCTTGCAAATACAAACAAGGGGAACATGGTACGCCTTAAGCGACAGTCAAATATTTTTAGAACTGGTCGATATGTGTAAAATGTAATTCTCTTTGCATGTCAAGAACATAAAAAAAGAATAACGAATTTTCAGTTGAGAAAAGTATAAGTATTGGAAAATTTAAGGGAATAACAAGTAATATCTCGAAAATGGTTCATTCAACAAAAAATGTATATGACAAATTGTGTATTTTAACGCGATCTACATTTTTTGCGTTGTAAACCTTTGTCTATCACTTATGGTTTAGCAGTTAGCAAAAGTCGTTCACAATGAAGAATACCTTTGGAGACATTCCCAGAAAATTCAAGATATAGATGTTATTTGCCAGAAAATGTCTTAAACATATGATACTTTAATCAAAAATGTTTGAGCCATTTTTGAGAAAATAAAAATTTTCGAAAAATATTATATGTAAAGGGTAATCTGGGGTGGGGGTTTTTCTTGAAAACCCTCGTGTCGCATCTCTGGAAGATAATGAACGTAAATACCAAGTTTGGTGTTTATCCGACTGTTCGTTTCTGAGTTATGCTGTTCACGGACAGACACATACGGACATGTTTCCAAAAATACTTTGTTTTGGATTCAGGAATCCTCAAAACATGTATTTCTGGTGAAATCTCGGTATCGAATTTTGGATTGTAATACAATACTTCCCTACTTACTGTACGTAGTAGAGAAAGTAAGAATATATATGTGTATAAATGAACATCAACAATAACCACAAATATAAATAACAATGAACATTGTTGCAAACAACAACTCGACCCACATGGTTGGAAATAGCTACATCCGGTAACAGAGTCGCTTTCGTTTTGTCATACACCACCGAAATGCTGCCTTGTGATTGATTAGTTTAGGAAGTCTAACGGTTAAAGCTTTTCATCCATTTTTTGCGAGTGTACCAACTTAATCGCTAGCTGTCAAGCACAACGTTTCAACGGCGGGGGCAGAAACTGCGGTGAACATTAATGCATGGCTATTTGATGATTAACACGGTAAAATTGTTACCTCGGTAGGTTTAAGATCCCTGAAGGTTTGTTTAGCGAGGAGGTGCCTACGGTCACATGTATACCGCCAGATTAGTTCTTTTTATAAACATCCCCTACTTCTGCCATCTACATATGCGGACGCAAACTATATCATTTTGCTTCGTATAGATGGCAGTACGGTTTGATTAATTCAGTTTGTTTAAGAAAATAAATAAAAATAGTCAAATTTAAAAAGAAATGTACCAAAAGGTTAATGATAAATGTTTTAAAATAACAAGTGAATTCAGATTTGATAATTTTGATGTTCAAGTTTTTGCCATTTCTTTTTTACACGTACGCAAAGCAATAACACGTTGCACGTTAACGCGTGATGCATCGAATATAAATGTAGCGTTAATACCTACATGAGCGTTACATATTTCATTAGCTAAGGAATTTTTGTAAGCGGATCGGACTACTGAGTGAGTCAGATCCGCAATCATTTATGTTTTCACTAATAGTGTTGATTACTGATTTTATCGCAAATACTTCCTCTCCGCAGTCGGAGTCGTTTTACATTTAACGTAGTTTTTTAATAATGAAATGCACATTTAGGGTCTTTCAGCAAGAGTGGTCCTATCTTTGAACTTATATAAAACACGTTCTATAAATGTTAGAATTTTATTTATTTTTACTTTCTCTACTACGTACAGTAAGTAGGGGAAGTATTTTATTCCACTAAAAATTCGATACCGAGATTTCACCGGAAATACACGTTTTCAGACTCCTTGAATCCAAAAAAGCTGATGTGTTACACTCACATGACTTTCCCTACTCTTGTACAAACTATTTTCACAAACGCTTATTCTCCATATGCTTTATGTTAATCGAGTTGTTAATCTTATTGCTAATTTTCTTGTAGATGCAAGGAGAAATGGTAGGCTTTGACTATCGCAGTCAAATATTTTAAGACCTGGTTGCTATGTGGCGCATTCCACTCTCTTTGCATGTCCAGGACATAAAAAAAATGAAAAACGAATTCCCATTTGAGAAAAAGTATTGGAAAATTTAAGGGAGTAACAAGCAATATCTCGAAAATGGTTCACTCAACAAAAAAATGTATGTGACATAAATTGTGTATTTTAACGTGATCTACATTTATTGTGCAGTAAAATTTTATCTTTCTCTTACGGTTTACCAGTTATGTAAAATTCTTTCAGAATGAAGTCGACTTTTGGAGACATTCCCAGAAAATTCAAGAAAATTCATTTCATTTGCCATGAAAGTATCTCAAACATGTGATATTTTAATCAAAATCGTTAGAGCAATTTTTAAAACAATAAAAAATTTCGAGAAATGTTCCATTTAAAGAGTATGCGGTGGTAGGGGGATTTTCTTCGAAATCTTCGTGTCGCATCTTTGAAAAAAAGATACGGAACCTAAATACCAAGTTTGGTATTTATCTGACTTTTCGTTTTTTAGTGCTGCTGTTCACAGACACACACAAACATATCCACACAGATTAACACACGGACCTTTTTCTGAAAATGCTTTTTACTTTCTCTATTAGTATATTAAGTAGGGGAAGTATTCTATTCCACCCAATAATTCGATACCAAGATTTCACCGGAAATATATATGTTTTGAGATCCCCTGAATCCAAAAAAAGGATTTTTGGAAACATATCCGTGCGTGTGTGTCTGTGAAAACCATAACTCAGAAACGAACAGTTGGATAAACACCAAACTTTGTATTTGGGTTCTGTATCTTCCAGAGATGCGACACGAAGGCTTTCAAGAAAATCCCCCCACTCCAGTTTACCCTTTACATGGAACATTTTTGGAAAATTTTAATTTTCTCAGAAATGGCTCTAACGATTTTGATTAAAATATCATATATTTAAGATACTTTTATGACAAATGAAATGCATATCTTGAATTTTCTGGGAATGTCTCCAAAAGTATTCTTCATTGTGAACGACTTTTGCATAACTGGTAAACCATAAGCGATAGACAAAATTTTACTACACAAAAAGTGTAGATAGCGTTAAAATACACAATTTATGTCATATACATTTTTTTACTGAGTGAACCATTTTCGAGATATTGCTTGTTATTCCCTTAAATTTTTCAATACTTATACTTTTTCTCAAATGGGAATTCGTTATTCATTTTTTTATGTCCTGGACATGCAAAGAAAATGGAATGCGCCACATAGCAATCAGCTCTTAAAATATTTGTCTATCACTTAAAGCCTACCATATTCTCCTTGCACCTACAAGAAAATTAGCAATAAGATTAACATCTCGATTAACATGAAGCATATGGAGAATAAGCGTTTGTAAGAATAGTTTGTACAAGAGTAGAGAAATTCATGTGAGTAATGGCTAGATATACTGCGATATTTGAAATCAAATTCATACTCTTCTCAACGAATGAGTGGAAAATGAAATGCGGTGTATTGCACTGCAGCAAAACTAGGCACGCTGAATAAACTTACGTAGTTAGCTTGTATTGCTATATCCTTATTAGGATGAATTAAGCAGAGAAATCTGACTATTCCGTCACACCTGTACTGGCATATGGGGACATGGGCACAACCAGCAATAATATGGCGGATAATAGCACGTGATCTCGTTTACCAATAACAATCAACACACCACTTCGCCACTGTCACTTAATACAATCATTGTAACCTGCGCGGCACGTGTGGAAACAAGAGATACAGTTGGTGTACATATGCCTTTGTGGACACGTGTCGAGTCTACCATCTGCCCGTCACAAACCAAAGGTAGACTTGGGCATGTGACGTAGTTAAAGCGACGTAAACTAAATAGAGCGAGAGATATCTAGTGTATTTGTCATTCCTTGTCAAGCAGAAATGTTTGCTATTCAAGAATGTGCAAGCCTGTGAATATAAATTCATATTTTTATACATTCTGATAAGCATATGTATTAAAAACTCACCTCCCACCAGTTTAATTAAAAATTGGTGTGAGAATATTATTAGAAGCTAGTAGCTTCTTCGTCGCAGAATGTAGTTTAACTATGTTAGGTATATACCAAGTACCAAGCCATAAATGTGTAATGCAGGATCGCCCAAACGTTTTACATGCCGGGCCACTAATTAATCTGAGGATTGTCCGCCTTTCAGACACACAAACACACACATGTTTAATAAAATTACATAAAATGTAACATTTTATGGAATGTCAAAACGGTAAAATAGGTTTTAGTTAATGGTTTTTAAATACCTTTATACGAGTATAAACCAGTTTTGCAGAGCTTTGTACTATAACAGGTATATGTGAATTCGTTATTCGTATTTTTATGTCCTGGACATAAACATTTCTGCAAATGTTTGTCTAGATTAACATGAAGTAAATGGAGAATAAGTGTTTGTAAAAATAGTTTGTACAAGAATACAGAAAGTCATGTGAATATAACACATCAGATTTTTACTTTCTCTACTACGTAGAGTAAGTAAGGGAAGTATTGTATTCCACCCAAAAATTCAATACCGAGATTTCACCGGAAATACATGTCTGTCTGTGAACAGCATAACTCTGAAACGAACAGTCGGATAAACACCAAACTTGGTATTTAGGTTCAATATCTTCCAGAGATGCGACACGAAGGTTTTCAAGAAAATCCGCCAACCCAGATTACCCTTTACATGGAACATTTTTCGAAAATTTTAATTTTCTCAAAAACGGCCGTAACGATTTTGATTAAAATAAGACACGTTTAAGATATTTTCATGACAAATGAAATGTATATCTCGAATTTTCTGGGAATGTCTCCAAAAGTATTCTTCAATGTGAACGACTTTTGCATAACTCGTAAACCATAAGAGATACACAAAATTCTACTAAATAGAAAATGTAGTTCGGATTAAAATACACAATTTATGTCATACATGTTTTGTTGAGTGAACCATTTTCGAGATATTACTTGTTATTCCCTTAAATTTTTCAATACACTTTCTCAAATTGGAATTCGTTATTCATTTTTTTGTCTTGGATATGCAAAGAGTATTAATCTATGGAAAAGAGAATGGTGCTGCGCATAGCAACCAGCTATTAAGATATATGTCTATGCTTAAAGGCTACTGTATTTCTATATTGCCCTTGCAAATACAAAACAAGGGGAACATAGTACGCCTTAAGCGATAGTCAAATA
The DNA here is from genome assembly GCA_030765065.1 of Deroplatys truncata. Taxonomy (NCBI): domain Eukaryota; kingdom Metazoa; phylum Arthropoda; class Insecta; order Mantodea; family Mantidae; genus Deroplatys; species Deroplatys truncata. The sequence goes on along the minus strand of CM060989.1, from coordinate 61,850,175 downwards.
TTTTTAGAACTGGTCGCTATGTGTAAAATTTAATTCTCTTTGCATGTCAAAAGATCGTTTCTGCAAATGTTTATCTCGATTAATATGAAATAGATGGGGAATAAGAGTTTGTAAAAATAGTTTGTACAAGAGTAGAGAAAGTCATGTGTGTATAAGACATCAGATTTTTTTTTCCTTTTCTTTATGTCCTGGACATGCAAAGAGAATGGAATGCTCCACATAGCAAGCAGCTCTTAAAATGTTTGACTATCGCTTAAAGCCTACCATATTCCGGTTGCAGCTACAAGAAAATTAGCAATAAGATAGTTTCTGCAAATGCTTACCTCAATTAACAGGAAGTAGATGGATAATAAGCTTTTGTAAAAATAGTTTGTAGAAGAGTAGAGAAAGTGATGTGGGTTCAACATATCTGATTTTTTTGGACATAACTCTGCTCTATAATACCCCATTTCACACTTTTATAGTCCCTCCTGGCTGCAACATTCTAAATCTACTTTACAGATACCAGATTCATATAAAATTGAGCCCAAGTACTTACATTGTTTTACAGCTTTAATGTTCCCTTGTGGTAGGATAATATCTCGGCCTTCACCATCCACTACTAAATCTTTTTCCATGTTTACCTTCAGTCCTGCATCGAATGCCTTCAATAACTTACCCACAAATATTTAACATGGTATCGGCATTCAGCATCGCCGATCGAAGAAAAAACCTCAATGCCGATTAGTGTAAAGTACATTTTTAAAATTAATTAACGGGAAGGGTGTATCTGGTGTTCGGAACTTAATGTCTGGTTTTTGCTCAGAGGTGTCAGGAAAACTACGTCCTGGAGATGTCCATGTTCAAGCTAGTGATGATTTTTTGAAGTTTAATATATTAATACCTATAAAATGGAAAAAATAGGAATAGTTTGTAGCAGACAAAATAAACGACAGTGGTGGAGAAAGTTATGTGAATGTAATACATCAGATTTGTTCATATATATCTTTATTGTGTAGTATGCTATACTATAGGTATGCATATAGTATGTTTTGGTACAAATGAAATGTTGTAGTCTGTCATATTCATCTTTTATGTGTCCATGTGTATTTTAGTGCAGAACTTAGTCATAAATTCATAATTCAGTATACTTCAAAGATATGCGTGTGTGCTGAAAGTGCATAGTGTTAGCGAAACACAGGGTAGTTTATTAAATAATTAGTCCATTTTATGCGTCCAAAAACTCACTTTTTACAGCCTTGAATACGATGTCTAGCCATCAGATAATTTCATTGAGTTATATGGTTTTGAACATAACCGATAGATAGAAACGAAATGACAGGTTTTGCATGACTTCAGGAACCATGAAAGTTTATGGCAAGGTAAAAATACTGCATATTTCTACTACCTTAGTTGTAGAAATCGTTGGTAGGTAGCGCCAATATGCTGCGGAGCTTTTTCGTGTGGAATATCAATAACTGAGGTACTCGGCAGATGGCACTGTTTACACTAGAATTTCTGGTGAGAGAGGACAGAATGGTCGCTAGAGTGCAGTAGTTTAGCAATGCAGCTAAGGCACTAATTTCTAAACTTTATTCCCGCAAATCTGCCACTGAATACAGAAAACTTGTAGTTAATAAACCACCACCATAACAGTCTGTTTGCCATTATACTATTACTAAAAAAAAAATCTGATGTGTTACACTCACATGACATTCTCTACTCTTGTACAAACTATTTTTACAAACGCTTATTCTCCATATGCTTCATGTTAATCAAGATAACGAGATGTTAATCTTATTGCTAATTTTCTTGTAGGTGCAAGGGGAATTGGTAGGCTTTAAGCGATAGTCAAATATTTTAAGAGCTGGTTGCTATGTGGAGTATTCCATTCTCTATGCATTGCCCGGACAAAAAACATTAATAACGAATTTGAGAAAAAGTATAAGTATTGGAAAATTTAAGGGAATAACAAGCAATATCTCGAAAATGGTTCACTCAACAAAAAAAAATGTATATGACATATTTTGTGTATGTTAACGCGATCTACATTTTTTGTGTAGTAAAATTTTGTCTATCTCTTATGGTTTACCAGTTAAGCAAAAGTCGTTCACAATGAAGAATACTTTTGGAGACATTCCCAGAAAATTCAAGATATACATTTTATTTGTCATGAAAGTATCTTAAATATATGATACTTTAATCAAAATCTTTAGAGCCATTTTTGAGAAAATTAAAATTTTCGAAAAATGTTCCATGCAAAGGGTAATCTGGGATGGGGGGATTTTCTTGAAAACCTTCGTGTCGCATCTCTGCAAGGTACTGAACCTACATAACAAGTTTGGTGTTTATCGGACTGTTCGTTTCCGAGTTGCGCTGTTCACAGACACACAGAGATACACATGGACATGTTTCCAAAATGCTTTTTTTGGATTCGGGGGGTCTCAAAACATATATTTCCGGTGAAATCTCGTATCGAATTTTTGGGTGGAATACAATACTTCCCCTACTTACTATACGTAGTAGAACTGATGTGCAATGTTCACATGGTTTTCTCTACCCTCTAACGTTTATTAATGGGTATTCTTACTAAAGCTTGTTTTTCTATGTACTTTATTTTAATCGAGAAAAACCTTCGCTGAGGTAGCTATATTACACGTTGCGTAATAAATGCAATGGAAATAGCCGTAATCAAATGTTCAAGAACTGGACGGTTTATATTGGCCTTAAAATTCGTTACTCTTTCCATGCAACCGCGAGAAACAATTCAATATCAAACTGGACTTTAAAAGAATGACAAATAAATCAACAATTCAAAGCATTAATAAAGAATTTCTTGTAAATGTATGATGCCACAAAAGATATTTGAAATAAATTGTGTGTTTTAAAGGGATTAACGTTTTACTTTCTCTCCCACGTGCATAGTAGGTAAAGAAGATATTGCATTCCACCCAAAAATTCGATACCGAGATTTCACCGGAAATACATGTTTTGAGGCCACCTGATTAAAAGAAAAGCTTTTTTAGAAGGAAGTCTTGTGTATGTGTTTCTATGTATGTAGGTCTATGAACAGTGAAGCTCAAAAACGAAAAGTTGGATAAATATTGTGGCAGTAATTTGTATCCCAATAATGTAAATGCCAGAGTGATTGTAGTGTAAATAAGCATTATTGTATGACATTGATTTGAGATGTTTGTTAATTATAAGCATTGTTAGGAAATAAGTTTACACGGCCTCACTGAAACTGACAATAGGAGCGGATAACAATGAGCGAGGGGGTGAGTTGAATATTAATTAGAAGAGACAAACAAATGACGTCAGATTGGCGCGGTTTTTTTAGGAATAGCGGGAATATTTTCCCTAGAGCATATGTTTTCGTAATTTTTGATTGGATATAAAAATAGACGCTAATGTTGGCGCGTTTTATTAACCAATAGCAGCTCGGTTATAATCTTTAGGCATATTGGGGTGTGGGAGTATAAAAAGCTAAAGTCAGAGGCAGATTTCACCAGTTCAACAGAATCATTCAGAAGTTAAACGTCGCTTAGATCATCAGAATCGTTCGCGGGTTACACGTCGCGTAGTTCAACGGAAGCATGCTTCAAGTACACGTCACGCAATTCTACAGCATCTCTCGCGTCTTAAAGTTTGTTATAAATGTGAAACACGCGAATTAATAATGTGCAGTAAATAAGTTATTATAATGATATTAGAAAATATAACAGTTTCAGTTTGGCGTGTATCACGAGTCAATATATGAACTTAATTAATTGTGACGGTAATAAAAGTGTAAAAACAAATTATTTTATCAGTGTTATCTTTGAGTAACAAATCCTTTCCGTTTACACACCTTGTTTAAGAGATGTGCTCGACTGAATAATAATAATAATAGTTAGCCGGAGGAATATGAACCCAACATTCAAAGTAGTAATTCAATAACAGGCGCCCAGCAATAGATAACACGAAGTTACCGCAACAAATTGGCTTTCAAACATTGTGCAGATAAACATGAAGCATCTTTCAACTACTAACAAATATCATACTTCAATATCAAAGTTGGTATTTTGATTTAGCACCTCCCAAATATGCGGCACAAGGATCAAGAAAATCCCCCACGCCAAATTACCCTTTACATGCAGAATTTTCGAAATTTTAGATTTTCTAAAAATGACTCTAACGGTTTTGATTAAAATACCGTATATGATAGACGTTTACATTACAAATAACATGTATATCTCGAATTTTCTATTAAATTTCCTGCGAAGTACTCTTCATTAGGGGAAGTTTTGTATAAGCTTGTATAACCGGAAAATGTACTACACACAAATTGTATATCTCTTTAAAAACACAGTTTATTTCCAAATAGCTTTTTTTTGTAGCATCAGCCATTTCCGAGATATTCGTTATTAAATGTTCGAATTGTTCAATACTTGGTCCTTCTTTTAAACAGCTGTCAGCATTTCAGAATGTAGAATTTTAAGGCCAGCGTATAACGACCAGTTCTTAAATGTTTGATTATCGTTATGTCCTTTGTATATACAGGGTGGATCGTTTAAGTTGAGACTGTATGTCTCCAAAACTAAGCGTTGTAGAAAGAAATTTATTTAATAAAAGTTACTTGATATTATGGGAGAAAGTAAATGCCATTAGTCGTCTTTTCTTTGGAAGACGTTATTGTAGTTATTTTAGGGTCAATACGATTGTTTTTAATGGGAACCTATAATTAGGCTCAAATTAAACTGACGCTAAAATGACCTTCGCAATGTCCTCCAAATAAAACACGACTAATGGCATTTACATTTCCCCATAGTATCATCAACTTTTATTCAAGTCATTACTTTCTACAACGCTTAGTCTTGGGAGATTTTGTACAGTCTCAGCTTAAATGGTCCACCCTGTATAACGAACTGTGAAATGTAGCTATTTCTGCAAAGGTTCATTTGAAATAAATGAAGTAGATAGGAAACTAACTTTCGTAAGAATAATTTGTATACTCACTAGTAAGCTATAGAGCGTAGAGGAAGTCACACCTGTAAATGTAATATATGAGATCTTTTGGTGCGTTTTCGTTATCACTTAACGTTTACCAGTTATAGAACATTATATAAAATTCTTTCCGATTGAAGAGGACGTTACAGGTTATTCAAGATATAGGTACTTTTATTTTTAGGTTTGGGACTTCGATACCGTCGATACCTCGATACTCTCGACACTCGGTGGTATCGGAGTAGATCTAATATTTTGAGATAAACCTTCGATACTTTTAAATTTTGTATTATTGAAAGTTGTTGTGTTTAACTTTATGCTAGATAAGAAATGAAAGTAGTCGAAACTTCACGTTATTGCCTCGCACGTTTCCCAAGGACTTGCTGGACTGTAGTTCCTGATAGACCTTGACTGCGATGAATGCAACATTCCACACACCCTTATGTCTAAATAAAAATATATAGGGTAGTTAATTTATATTCGAACTCACTCGCGGCCTCTCTCTATTGCGCGAGACAGCCGGCAGTCGCCGGGGAAATTACGCCGGCACAGGCGGACTAAAATCCTTACCTTATAATAGCTGCTGGAAATGTTGAACTTCTGCTCTCAAACAGGCAGCATATCTCGTGTAAATATTCTCGCTCACTCTCCGAAGCTCAGCAGGAATTAGTGTGATTGGTGCCGCCTTGGAGCGTTTGCCTCGAAAATCGTTTTGAAATCATTAATATTCATTTGACCTATTGGCTTTGACGTACATTTTCTTTTCTGCCATGTGCAAGCGGTCGACAGTCGTTAATATGAGGTGGGTCAAAAGCTCCATGGTCTGGTGTCGACCTCCGTGGTGTAGTGGTTGCCATGCTAGCCTCTACTTCCCGAGATCGCGGGTTCAAACCCGGCGGAGGGCGATGGATTTTTTTTCGGGCGTAAAAATCCTTAGCATGACTTCCTTCGGAAGGGAAGTAAAGCGGGTGGTCCCGTATGTAGATTTACGACTGAAGTCCGCAACAATTAAAGATCGCCCATATATAAAACTCAATTTAATTTTTCTATTGTCTGGTGGTTAGCATGCTATTCTCCAAATCCGGAGGTCCCGGGTGTGATTCCCGGCTGTAGGGTGGAGATTTTTCTTTAGCTGATTCAGGCTGGTTCACAACAATCAGAGAACGGTAACCAAAAGGAAACGAGAACGGGAAGCAATGCAACGTACAAGATTTTGGTTCGAGAACGGGATTGCATATCGATCACAAATTGGAAAGTCGATTTTGCGCATTGGAATTTCATTTGTTTTTAACTGAGCAATATTTTTTCACCTGCTTCCATTTCAGCCAACATAATGCGGGTTAGCCAACGTCAAAATTCGATAGAGTAAACTGCGTCGTCCTTTACCTTTATTTATATTTACTTGGACAATGCAGTCGGTGGGTCACATTTTTATTGTTCAGAGTCTGAACACATGGAAATTACACCAGTGTTAAATTACCACTGCTCTTAAAGTTCACAATGGTTTTTCCTGAAATTTTTATGAATTATACTATAAATAATGAAAATTAATTCAAGTGGTTGTTTGCATTTATAACTTATGTAGTTGAGTCCATAAAATTATTTCATTCGGCAGAAAAGTAATAAAATTTACTCTTAAAACATTTGAATTCATAAACTTTTTACTTTCTCTACTACGTATAGTAAGTAGGGGAAGTATTGTATTCCACCCAAAATTTCGATACCGAGATTTCACCGGAAATATATGTTTTGAGACCCCCTGTATCCAAAAAAAGCATTTTTGGAAACATGTCTGTGTGTGTCTGTGTGTCTGTCTGTGTGTCTGTGTGTGTCTTTCTGTCTGTGAACAGCATAACTCAGAAACGAACAGTCGGATAAACACCAAACTTGGTATTTAGGTTCAGTATCTTCCAGAGATGCGACACGAAGGTTTTCAAGAAAATCCCCCATCCCAGATTACCTTTTACATGGAAGATTTTTCGAAAATTTTAATTTTCTCAAAAATAGCTAACGATTTTGATTAAAATATCATATGTTTAAGATATTTTTATGACAAATAAAATGTATATCTTGAATTTTCTGGGAATGTCTCCCAAAGTATTCTTCATTGTGAACGACTTTTGCATAACTGGTAAACCATAAGAGATAGACAAAATTTTACTACACAAAAAATGTAGATCGCGTTAAAATACACAATTTATGTCGTAGACATTTTTTTTGTTGAGTGAACCATTTTCGAGATATTACTTGTTATTCCCTTAAATGTTTCAATACTTATTTTCTCAAATGGGAATTCATTATTCATTTTTTTGTCTTGGATATGCAAAGAGTATTAATCTGTGGCAAAGGGAATGGTGCTGCACCTAGCAACCAGCTATTAAGAGATATGTATATGCTTAAAGGCTACTGTATTTCTATATTGCCCTTGTAAATATATATTCCCCTTACATCTACAAGAAACTTAGCAATAAGATAGACTCTGCAAATATTTATCTCGATTAACATGAAGTAGATGGAGAATAAGCGTTTGTATAAATAGTTTGTACAAGAGTAGAAAAAGTCATGTGAGTGTAACACATCAGATTTTTTCTCTAATACTACTTGCAATACAGAATCACAGTTTTGCAGGCTTGTTCTTAGTATAATCAGCTATCGTCTGAATCTCAAGTATTTAGTTATGCATATCAGTTTACTATAAATAGAAAAAAAAGTGATTTGCAAGTCAAAAAAGTAAAACTGTGGAAAATTTGCAGTGTTGTTGCCTTCTTAATATCACTACTATACACTATAAAATTATTATTGTGGTTCAGAAAGTTTAACTATGCATTGTATACCTGCACACTCTACCTCTCATACGTTCTGAGAAAAAGGTACATAAGTATCCAAAAAATGTTGTTTTGAGAAAACTGAATTTAAAGTTTGAACATTAGAATTCTGACACACTTCAGTACATTCCAGGGTCATAATCATCTGCACCTTTTTTATTGGATTGCTTCAGCTTTTCTGATTGCCTTCTCTTGGTCCTGGCCTCTTTTGTTAATTGCTGAACTGCTGCTGGGCATGATATAGTCGTTCGTTGTTGAAAGATACAAAAATGGGGGCATTGCATGGCAGTTTTAAAGGAATGCAGACTTGCATTTAAATGTATTTAAATTTCTTAAAAACTTCTTAACCCCAAAAAGTGTATATTTTTGAAACTGGAAATAACAGATTTTATTACTGCCTAAGAAAATGTTATTTTTTGACCATTTTAGAGTATCTTGTCCCTTTAAACAGAGTACATGGCTACACATTGACTTCCACCAGAGCATTACTTAATACTTGTCTAACAACGTATAAAAATATTTCTATATGTTTATTTACTCTCTCCGCGAACTTCTTGTCACTTTTAACACACATTATTGCACGGCTATGTTAAAAAACTGCGTTACGTTCTTAAACTAATTTCTTGTTGCAAGGAGCATAGGTTTCTCCTGCTTTTAAAGCCCAAAAACTGTGTGAAGTTTCTTTAAGCATGTCGTATAGTACGAATGTGAAGCTAGAAAACTAATTCTATTAGTCCTCGAACTGGCGCGATTTTACTTTACGCTTAAACACTGACAAATTTCTGTATTCGGTAGAATACACCGGCAAAATTCCCAGTTTCTCAAATATTCTTTCCCTAGCGCCAGTTACTTGTGTCCTATTTGCTTGCCAACTAACAAAGACTTCTACAACATGTAACGCACAGTGCAATAACCTTTACTCTTTTCCTTTCCAACGCTCATTATATTTCTGCCGGTGCGAAGTCTAACTTAAAATAAAATGTAGGTACAGACATATTTCTTACATTTCACATGTGAATGAACCCTGCTGTATAAAAAATGTGATATGTTGCACTCAAATGACTTCTTCTACCCCTGTACAAACTATTTTTACAAACGCTTATTCTATATATACTTCATGTTAATCGAGACATCGAAATGTTAATCTTATTACTAATTTTGTTGTAGGTGTAAGGGGAATTGGTAGGTTTTAAGCGATAGTCAAATGTTTTAAGAGCTGGCTGCTATGTGGAGCATTCCATTCTCTTTGCATGTCCAGGACATAAAATGAATAACGAATTCCCATTTGAGAAAAAGTATAAGTATTGGAAAATTTAAGGAAATAACAAGCAATATCTCGAAAATGGTTCACCCTACAAAAAAAATGTATATGACAAATTGTATATTTTAACGCGATCTACATTTTTTGTGTAGTAAATTTTGTCTATCTCTTATGGTTTACCAGTTAAGCAAAAGTCGCACAGTGAAGAATACTTTTGGAGACATTCCCAGAAAATTCGAGATATACATTTCATTTGCCATGAAAATATCTTAAACATGTGATATTTTAATCAAAATCGTTAGAGCCATTTTTGTGAAAATTAAATTTTTCGAAAAATGTTCCATGTAAAGGGTAATCTGGGTTGGGGGGATTTTCTTGAAAACCTTAGTGTCGCATCTCTGGAAGATACTTAACCTAAATACCAAGTTTGGTGTTTATCCGACTGTTCGTTTCTGAGTAATGCTGTTCACAGAGACACACACAAAACCTATATTTCCGGTGAAATCTCGGTATCGAATTTTTTTTGGAATACAATACTTCCCCTACTTACTATACGTAGTAGAGAAAGTAAAAAGAATAACTAATTCCCATTTGAGAAAAAACAAGTATTGAAAAATTCAAATAAATAACAAGGAATATCTCGAATTGGCTCAGCTACTTTGGAAGCACAATGGGCCCACTATGGTCTACGTGAGGTTCTGTGTCCCAGTTAGTGGAGGCTTCTCTGTCTGACTATTCCTAACTCCTGACACCTTTGTGAGAAACGTCATGAGTAATGACATAAATAGTATACTCTGGACTTGTTCAATTGTATTTCGCAGCCTTATTTCAGTTGTTTGAACTTGCTGTAAGACTGAACGCAACGTTTGACGTATTATTTTAAATATATGATTCCTCGCACAGACGTTTTTATCTAAGAAAATGACATCTCCAACCGAATCCAGGGTTCGATATTCGTAGACAGCCGCACTCTGACTTTGGGTTTTTCGGTTTTCCCTGGTCGATAGGCAAATGCTGTGGTTTCTTATCTAAGATTTCCTTTCCATCATTTCCCTTCTCATGTTTCAGGTGTGTTTCTAGGTTTTATGGTGTACGACAGTGGTGGATGCATGCTCAAAGGAAAGAGTACTGCCGCTGAACACCAGAGGGCTGCTTGGTCGACGGGTCGTTCATCGCCCTCCCTAGGCAGCTCCAGCAGTGGGAGGGACCATCGAGACAGGAACTGATAGGGACTTCCGCGCGTCTCTGCCTGCGGTCTCTAAGCTCCTGTGGTTCCTTCCCTTCGTTGCTTACTCCTTGAATTGGTGGCCACAATAGATCTGTGTATGTCGCAGTGCGTGAGGTGTCTCTTCTCCGTTGTATTACTATTTTTAATTTTTTGTAGGTTGGCTGTATTGGTTTGTGCGCGCGCACGTCGACATGTTGTTCCTTTGTCTCCGGTTGTGGAATGTTTGACCGTAGTGTTGCATTGCTGCACCCCTACCGTTTGCACCAAAGAAGAACATCGTGCGGTTATCCGTTTTTTGTCGTCTGAAGGTGTACCAGGAGACGGAATCCATTGAAGACTTTTCGCATAATATGGGGGCAATGCTTTACCTCGGCGTGATGTGTACGAGTGGATTGGAAAGTTCAAAAATGATTGGACAACTGTGAAGGACGAGGAAAGAGCAGGACTCCCATCCATATCCACTAGTGGCGTCAACATTGAGAAAGTCCATATCCTGATTCAGAGAACCGAAGATTGACTGTCGATGAAGTGGCAAACTTAAAAATGCCTTAAGGGGCTGTCGATTCACCACAGACCAAGAATTGAAGGAACGGTGCATACATAGCTTGACTCAGGCTATAAAACTTAATCTGAGGCCATCAGATGGCTTGTGAACGACTGACCATGTGCTTGAGAAGCAAGGAAAATACGTTGGAAAATGAAGTAATTGTAAGTTTCGATTGCTGTTATAATAAATTTAAAAAATTAACTGCGGATACTTATTGACTTATCTTCTATACCTATACATATGGAAACTCCAAATAGAAAACTTCTTCATATTTATGCTACTATATTATTACACCAGCATGGACAAAAACACCACAAATCAGTGTAAATTGGAAATGCTCGCAGTTCTAGAGGCACGATAGCTATGTCGTAAAAGTCAGATGTATTACAGATTAATTACCATTTTAGTCGCTACCGGCAGAAATTTATTAAAAACCAACATCAGAATCTTGCTGTTGATGTTTCTCATTCTCCGGTTCTGAGTGAACTGTTATTCCAAACTTTGCCACTTCGCTCTGGTCTGGTCTATAAACGAAGTTTGCTTTAATTTGTTTTGAAAGCAATTAAGAAAACGGTATTCTAAGATATGGTTATCACCCTGTTTATTTTAGAGAAGATAAATTCTGGAACGAAGAAGTTTTTGGAAACCACAACAGACTTTAAAAGTCAAAGTCTAGCGTATGCGTTCACAGCTGTACCTTCATAAGCTCCAGTCAAAAATCCGTAACCTGGAACCAGTTGCGACTCGCGCAAAGAGCTCCAGAGGTATTTGCCTTCCCTACTGCCTTGAGTCTGAAAACACTTAAGAATAAGTTCTGCTTAGATTATGGCTCAAAACGTGTGTATAACTCATTTCCATAGACACATAGGGACACCTTTCCTTCACACACAGACAAGGTAATAAATTCCACCCAAAAAGTCGATACCGAGAGTTCACCGAAATACATGTTTTGAAGCCCCTGAATAAAAACATTTTTGAAAACATATTTTTAAGGTGTGTGTATGTGTGTCTATGAACAGCATACCTCAAAACCATTATGTCCAATAAATACCAATCTTGGTATTTAAGTTCAGTATCTTCCAAAAATGGGACATGAAAATTATCAATGGAATCCCCCTCCCACAACTATCCTTTGCATGACACATTGTTCGAAATGTTTCATTTTCTAAAAATGGCTCTAACGGTTTTGATTAAAATGAAATATATTAAATATATTTACTTTAAGAATAAAATGTTTATCCTGAATTTTCTGGAAACACCTTGGGAAGTCCTGTAGAAGGAATTTGATATAATCTTGCATTACTCGCATAGTTAAGCGATAGAGGAAAATGTACTACATAAAAAATGTCGGGTCCTGTGCTCATAACCAGCTGTTCACTTCTGAATGATCTTCGTCACGGTATTAAAGTGCTTACCTCTAAGATAACCTTTGAGTCAGGGGAACATGTGAAAATCACTTGGGAAAAGATCTAGTGAATGTGGAGGATGCGAGAAAACTTCCCAGTTGAATCTTCTGAGCTCCGCCTGGGTCAAGATTCAACTTGGAAGTTTTCTCGTATCCTCCGTATTCACCGGAGCTGGCCCCAAGTGATTTTCATATGTTCCTCCAACTCAAAGGTAAGCACTTTTAACACCGATGATGCTGATGAGCTGGTTGCGAGCACAGGACCCGACCTGGTACAACACTGGCTTGGAAAAACTTGTGTCGCGTCCCCAAAAATGTTTTGAAAAACATGTTGACTATGTAGAAAAGTAACAGAAGGATTGTACAATATAAATAAAATTAATTCAACATGATCAATTGTGTGTAATTTTTATTTTATAAAATAGGGAAACTTACTTATTGGACGACGCCCTCTATCCGAGTAGTGGCGTAATGGGATCGAAATTTTTAAAAGCTAGAAGTACCCATTTATTAAAATTCAAGGTATGCATCAAACGAAAAAACAAAATCAAGTGCTTTATTCATTATTATTCATACAATAATAGTTTGAAGGTTTAAATATCTCATACTTGTTATCAAACTGAACAAATAAATATAGTAGAGCTTATAAACTTGCAGAAAAAATGAACAAACAATACTCAATACCTACAGGTTTTACAATAAATAAATACCTTGATTCAAATGAAGTTATGACTTACTAATTGGAGCGGGTACTACCCCATGCTTTTTGGTTTCTCTAATACGTACCTAGTAGTTGAAGGTATTGCATTCCACCCAAAAATAGGATAGCGAGATTTAATTGGAATTACAAATTTTGATGCCCCCTGAAGACAAAAAAAATTCTGATGCGTTACACTCGCATGACTTTCTCTACTCTTGTACAAACTATTCTTACAAACTCTTAATCTTCATATATTTCATATTAATCGAGATAAACATTTGCAAAAACGATATTTTTACATGCAAAGAGAATTACATTTTACACATAGTGACCAGTTCTAAAAATATTTGACTATCACTTGAGGCGTACTATGTTCTCCTTGTTTTGTATTTCCAAGGTCAATATAGTAATACAGTAGCCTTTAAACACATACATATCTCTTAATAGCTGGTTGCTATGTGCAGACCATTCTCTTTGCCACAAATTAATTCTCTTTGCATATCCAAAACAAAAAAAAATGAATAACGAATTCTCATTTGAGAAAATCAGTATTGAAACATTTAAGGGAATAACAAGCAATATCTCGAAAATGGTTCACTCAACAACAAAAGATGTATATGATATAAAATGTGTATTTTAACGCGATCTACATTTTTTGTGTAGTAAAATTTTGTCTATCTCTTATGGTTTACCAGTTATGCAACAGTCGTTCACAATGAATAATACTTTTGGAGACATTGCCAGAAAATTCAAGATATACATTTCATTTGTCATGAAAATATCTTAAACATGTGATATTTTATTCAAAATCGTTAGAGCCATTTTTGAGAAAATTAAAATTTTCAAAAAATCCTCCATGTGAAGGGTAATCTGGGGTGGGGGAATTTTCTTGAAAACCTTCGTGTCGCATCTCTGGAAGATATTGAACCTAAATACCAAGTTTGGTGTTTATCCGACTATTCGTTTCTGAGTTATGCTGTTCACAGACAGACAGACACACACACACACTCACACACACACACACACGGACATGTTTCCAAAAATACTTTTTTGGATTCAGGGGGTCTCAAAACATATATTTCCAGTGAAATCTCTGTATCGAATTTTTGGGTGAAATACAATACTTCCCCTAGTTACTATAGGTTGTAGAGAAAGTAAAAAATATTTAGCAAAAATCTGATGTGTTACACTCACATGACTTTCTCTACTCTTGTACAATCTAATTTTACAAACGCTTATTCTCCATATGCTTCATGTTAATCGAGATATCAAGATGTCAATCTTATTGGTAATTTTCTTGTAGATGCAAGGGGAATATGGTAGCTTTTAAGCGATAGTCAAATATTTTAACGCTGGTTGCTATGTGGCGCATTCCATTCTCTTTGCATGTCAGGACATAAAAAAATGAATAACGTATTTGAGAAAAAGTATAAGTATTGGAAAATTTAAGGAAATAACAAGCAATATCTCGAAAACGGTTCACTCAACAAAAGAAATGTATATGACATAAGTTGTGTATTTTAACGCGATCTACATTTTTCGTGTAGTAAAATTTTGTCTATCTCTTATGGTTTACCGGTTATGGAAAAGTCGTTCACAATGAAGAATACTTTTGGAGACATTCCCAGAAAATTCGAGATATACATTTTATTTGTCATGACAATATCTTAAACATATGATATTTTAATCAAAATCGTTAGAGCCGTTTTTGAGAAAATTAAAATTTTCGAAATATGTTCCATGTAAAGGGTAGTCTGGGGTGGGGGGATTTTCTTGAAAACCTTCCTGTCGCATCTCTGAAAGATACTGAACCTAAATACCAAGTTTGGCGTTTATCCGACTCTTCGTTTTTGAGTTATGCTGTTCACAGACACACAGACAGACAGACACACAGACACACAGACACACAGACACACAGACACACAGACAGACACACACACGGACATGTTTCCAAAAATGCTTTTTTTGGATTCAGGGAGTCTCAAAACATGTATTTCCGGTGAAATCTCGGTATCGAATTTTTGGGTGGAATGCAATACTTCCCCTACTTACTATACGTAGTAGAGAAAGTAAAAAATGCCCTGTGTATGTCTGTGAACACCATAAATCAAGAGCGAAATTTCGGATAATTACTAAACTTGGTGTTTAAGTTCAATATCTTCCAAATATGCGACACGAAGTTTTTCAAAAAATCCCTCGCCCCAAACTTCCCTTTCTATGGAACATTTTCGAAATTTTTTATTTTCTAAAAGATGGCTCTTGTGTTTTTGATTAAAATACCATATATTAAATATATTTAGATGACAAATAAAATGTGTATCCTGAAATTTTTGGAAATAGCCTGCGTAGTTCTCTTCATTTGGAAGGAATTTTGTATAAACTTGTATAACTGGTAAACGTTAAGTGATAGACAAAAACGTATGTTTTCGTGTAACGCTTACCAAGTATGGAAAATCATATAAATTTCCTTCCGGATCAAGAGGACTACAGAATTATCCCTAGAAAATACAAGAATACACATATTTGTATTGTAAATATATTTAACAATTAGAAAAACAAATGTTACGAAAAATTTCCCATGTAAAGGTTAGCTTGGAGTGGGGGATTTTCTTGAAAATCTTTGTATCGCATCTTTGGAAGGATTTTTAGGTGGAGTAAAATACTTTCTCTATCTGCTATGTATAAGGTGGAGAAAGTAATAATTGCATTGTCATTAGGATCACAGCTGTAATCATTTTCCCTTTGCCCAAAACTTAGTTTATTTCAAATTTTATAACGCAATAAGTTATAATAATTTACGATATCTGTGTCGTACAACGTTTTATCTACTTTAGTTACATAATATATATTTTTACTTTCTCTACTACGTATAGTAAGTAGGGAATTATTGTATTCCACCCAAAAATACGATACCGAGATTTCACCGGAAATACATGTTTTGAGACCCCCTGAAACCAAAAAAAGCATTTTTGGAAACATGTCCGTGAGTGTGTGTGTCTGTGAACAGCATAACTCAGAAACGAACAGTCGGATAAACACCAAACTTGGTATTTAGGTTCAGCATCTTCCAGAGATGCGACACGAAGGTTTTCAAGAAAATTCCTCCACCCCAGACTACCCTTTACATGGAACATTTTTTGAAAATTTTAATTTTCTCAAAAATGGCTCTAACGATTTTGATTAAAATATCATATGTTTAAGATATTGTCATGAGAAATGAAATGTATATCTCAAATTTTCTGGGAATGTCTCCAAAAGTATTCTTCATTGTGAACGACTTTTGCATAACTGGTAAACCATAAGAGATAGACAAACTTTTACTACACAAAAAATGTAGATCGCGTTAAAATACACAATTTATGTCATGTACATTTTTTTGTTGAGTGAACCATTTTCGAGATATTGCTTGTTATTCCCTTAAAATTTTCAATACTTATTTTCTAAAATGGGAATTCGTTATTCATTTTTTTGTCTTGGATATGCAAAAAGTTATAATCTGTGGTAAAGGGAATGGTGTTGCACCTAGCAACCAGCTATTAAGAGATATGTATGTGCTTAAAAGCTACTGTATTTCTATATTGCCCTTGTAAACATATTTTCCCCTTACATCTACAAGAAAATTAGCAATAAGATAAGAGTCTGCAAATGTTTATCTCGATTAACATGAAGTAGATGGAGAATAAGCGTTTCTAAAATTAGTTTGTACAAGAGTAGAGAAAGTCATGTGAGTGTAACACATTAGATTTTTTAAAATAGAAGTACATGAGTACTAGATGAATTAAATGAACTTTGAAAAATGAGTTCTGACAAAGATATTGCAAACGCAAGAATATTGTTCTCAATGTTTATAATAAATAAAATTGATGCTATTTTGTGTATTGTTTATGTATGGCTTACAATACGCAAACAATTTCGTGATAAGAGTTACATTACGAAAATCGTTACGTAATAGAAGCTTCATTAGAAACTAGTTAGGTAGTGAAGAAGTTTGCGACGGTTTTTAGTATTGTAAAATCCGCATTACATAACTGAAGTAGACAAAATGTATAAATTATACTAATTTCATCTACTAAAGGAAACTTCTCCAATATTATGCGAAGTTGGCAGTTGAAGTTTCCAGAAAAAAATAAAAAGGTTTTATTTAAAATGCGCATTTCGCATTATATCGCATTTTCAAACTATACTGAGTTATATGAATAAAAATGAGTTTATAGTATACGCTTCACTTTTTAAAGTAAATGCTAGGTTTGGTAAGAATAAAACCATATGTGTATCTACTTAATTTTGAGAACATGCTCAAGTAATGGAAGCAGAGTAGAACATACTCAGGCCTCCATCTTACAAGAGTATGTACTCATATTTGGTATGAATAAAAGCTAGTATATTCTCAGTTTTATGAGTTCATTCTCCTCTCGTGCTGAGCTTAGTTAGATGCATGCTCACTTCTGAGTATATATTTATTTATTTTTTACTTAAAACTAAATACAAAGAGAATGGCACAGTTTATGAAGTGTATAATACTCATGGAAAAGTTGCAAACATAGCTATTGTATTAAAGAGGTTTCAAAATCCTGCATTGTTTCAGAAAAACATAACCTAGAAATAACATTGAAGGTCAACTTTATTAATTAACGTTACTATGTGAAGTGTTAACTTCAAAATTCAGATACCTACTACTCATAACTTTATAAGAAAACCGTTTCACAGTATACCTAAATTGTGTAAATATCCTGGGATTCTAAAAACAGTCTGGTGAGTTCATCCAGCACCTCATGAGTTATGACTTTCCAATCCACGATTATTCCTTTAACTTTGCTTATAACCATTTTATTTATTGGTTTTTTAGCTTTGCCATGAACATTCAAGGAGTTTCAAAATCCTGTATTGCTGAATGAAGACATAACCTAGAAGTATTATTGAAGTCAGAATTATTAATTAAGCTTACTATGTAAAATACTAATACCAAAATTCAGTTGCTTAAGAAGTTACTTATATCAAAACTCTTTTGTAGAAAAATAGTGTAAACATCCCAGGATTCTAGAAACAATCTGATTTGAATTTGCATGTAGCACCTTATAATTATGACTTAAGAATCCATGAATATTTTCTTTTTGCCTGATTTATTGATAATAGAATTTTGCCTATTTTATTTTATTTGTTGTTTTGGTAATTTCATT
The DNA here is from genome assembly GCA_030765065.1 of Deroplatys truncata. Taxonomy (NCBI): domain Eukaryota; kingdom Metazoa; phylum Arthropoda; class Insecta; order Mantodea; family Mantidae; genus Deroplatys; species Deroplatys truncata. The sequence continues at coordinate 61,832,067 of CM060989.1, read as the reverse complement.
TACAGCTTTGCTTTTGTGTGTGTGTGTGTGTGTTGCTTCACTTAATTTTTAATTTCTTGAAGGACCTAATATTTCCCTAATATTTCTGCTGAAACTTGTTATAAAATACAGGATAATTCCTGAATAGTTTATATGGGACAGAACCAAATACAACAAAATCTCCTCTCTAATTCAGAATGCCAAATAACACACCACCACACACTCAACAAAGCTAGTATATGGTCAAAGACTGTAGATGACATGAGTATATGCTTACATTTAAGTGAACAAGATGGCTGTGGGGATGAGTATATACTCGTATGAGGTAATAGGCTTTTAATCTTACGAAAACGAGTATGTTCTGATTGAGCTGAGTATATAATCACAGAAAGTGTTCATACTCATGAGTATAAACTTTGAATAAGTACTTGCTTTTTATTCATATAACCCATTAAAAGTAGTTTACAGGTGGTGAAAATTGAAAACACAAGAGTACAAGTCTTTGTTAGCATTTGCGAAAAATCACCATTTCTAGTAATGATTGCCACATTAATGACGAAAGAGAGAAACTCAGTTTAAAACGTATCCCTATTGGTTGATCATGCATAAACAGGAGCTGAAAAAGTTCCAGCAAATGTGCACGGTGTGGGTTGAAACAGATGGCATCGTATTTGTAAATGTTTCCCGAGTATAGCGAAGAGTAAACGTTAAAGAAACTCGTGGTAGGAAGGCAATAGTGAAAAATGTTGCTTTAAGGAAGATCGCCCCTTCGCTTACGTTTTATGGGCCCACTTTGTTTTCATCCAATCGCAGTGCACCGCTAACAATTTCTTCTTGCACAGCACGTAACATTTTAGATCCCCATCCCCCATTGCAGTCAATGGAACTTTGACTTTAGCTAACTTGTATAAAGTAGACTCGCGATTAACCGAGTCCCGATTAACCAAGACTCCGGGTTAACAGAGGGAGTTACTGGAAAATGAATGTACATTTCTTCGGGCGTAAAAATCCCTAGCATGCTTCCTTTAGACGGGAAGTAAAGCCGGTTGTCCTGTTGTAGACTTACGGCACGTAAAAGAACCTCAAGTGTGATAAAGAGGTCTCTGAGCAAACCTTCCGGTGTTTCACGCCCAATATAAAATGGGACGCTAAAAACCATAGTAGTTAAAGAGCGCCCATAAATAAAACTCAATTCAATTTTTACTTTCTCTACTATGTATAGTAAGTAGGGGAAGTATTGTATTCCACCCAAAAATTCGATACCGAGATTTCACCGGAAATATATATTTTGAGACCCCCTGTATCCAAAAAAAGCACTTTTGGAAACATGTCCGTGTGTGTGTCTGTGAACAGCATAACTCAGAAACGAACAGTCGGATAAACACCAAACTTGGTATTTAGGTTCAGTATCTTCCAGAGTTGCGACACAAAGGTTTTCAAGAAAATCCCCCCACCCCAAATTACCCTTTACATGGAACATTTTTCGAAAATCTTAATTTTCTCAAAAATGCCTCCAACGATTTTGATTAAAATATCATATGTTTAAGATATTTTCATGACAAATGAAATGTAGAACTAATTCTATTAATTGACCTAATAGTGGTTGAAACTAAAAGCCCGGGACCTAAGTACTTACAAAGAATGTACGTCGCCATTGGGGTATGATATCTCAATACAATTTGAGATCTCCTTGTGGTTTACCCGGAAAAATGCGAGTCTGCTGGAGAATTTAATGGCGTGCCGGCATGTTGCCATGGTAGCTTAGTGGTTTGAGCAACCGGACGGAAACCGGGAGATCCGTGGTTCAAATCCCGGCTATGGCATTTAATTTTTCAGTCATCTGATTCTACCTTTCCAAATGAAATGTATATGTCGAATTTTCTGGAAATGTCTCCAAAAGTATTCTTCATTCTGAACGATTTTTGCATAAATGGTAAACCATAAGAGATGGACAAAATTTTACTACACAAAAAATGTAGATCGCGTTAAAATACACAATTTATGTCATATACATTTTATTTGTTGCGTGGACAATTTTCGAGATATTGCTTGTTATTCCCTTCAATTCTCCAATACTTTTCTCAATTGGGAATTCTTATTCATTTTTTTATGTCCTGGACATACAAAGAGAATGGAATACGCCACATAGCAACCAGCTCTTAAGATGTTTGACTATCGCTTAAAGCCTACCAATTCCCTTTGCATCCACAAGAAAATTAGCAATAAGATTAAATATCGATATCTCGATTAACATGAAGCATATGGAGAATAAGCGTTTGTAAAAATAGTTTGTACAAATTTTTATTGTTGTATCAGTGCGATGCTAGCGTCCAAGAGAGGCAAGGGGTTAGCCCAAAAGCTCTGAAATAATGTTTATTGCACGATCCCTAAAACAACTGCTTGTCGGATTATTAATACCCGAAAAATGGTACTTTACTAGGCCGCTGAAATCGTCATGGAAACTTTAAGGGGTTCCAGATGACAGTGATCAGTCATACCAACTTTAACAGGGTTTTAAACAAAATACTTGATCATAAAACAAGAAATATAATCCAACGTTGGTTTTTATGTTAATCATAAACGTTACCAGCATTTTTCACAAAACAATTCACATTTAAAAATCTGATGTTTCGCTCACATGACTTTCTCTACTCCTGTACAAACTATTTTTACAAACGCTTATTCTTCATCTATTTCATGTTAATTCAGATAAACATTTGCAGAAACTTATTGTTAATCTTCTTGCAGGTGCAAGGGGAATATGGTAGGCTTTAAGCGATAGTCAAATCTTTTAAGAGCTGGAGGTGCTCGAAGCCATACGATACCAGGTGGAGATTTCTCCAGGCTTGCCGAAATCACAGGGAATCTGCTAAATATAACCAAAAGAGATTACGTCTGAGTGAGAGAGAGGCTGGGCAGAGATTGAAAAAAGAGGCCGGAACTGAAACGGGAAGTCCGAATTCCTCTTGGAACAGAAGGGTGGAAGATACCAGAGAACATGTTCTCATACGACGCTAATGTGATCAGGCAATCACAATATTGCTCTAAGAAACTGTGGAAAAATGGCGTCTTTAGCTGGTGGTATAAATAAGGTGGATCCCCGGCAATCACACAACTGGATGCATTTTCCTCGGGATGTGAACTTCATGCCACTCAGCTGGCCAAACGCGTGGCAACGCTGTTAACAATTTAAAAGCAACTTAGAGTGGGAGGTACAGATAGATAGGCTCCCATAACCCAGTAAAATAATTGTGGGATGGAATTCACGGCCAGCTGCGAATAAGTGTGCAAATAAATTACAGTTAAACTGAATTTAAACTTTTTCATTTCCTGCAACCACTCCTGAGATAAGAGTTAAAAGCATAGGCCAGCACAAAGGTATTATAGGAAGCTTTTAGAGGAATTCACCAGCGCACCAAAAGAAAGTCAACGAGGCAACTGAAGAGATTAGCTGTTCCGTCGCGAAAAGTAGAGAGAGACATGCACGTACTGAAAAATTTCAAACTAATGTTAACGGATATCTCGGAAATACTGAAACCACAAAGAAGTTATTTGAAAGTATGTTTCAAGTGTTGTAGCTATTCATTTATATCTGGCGATGTCATGGAAACAGTATGGAATTTCAAGGTTAGGATATAGCGTCCCCCTTTTTAACATCTGAGTATCGACTCAGCTTCCCCTTATCACCCTTGTACCTACAACAAAATGTATACTGAAAGTATTTCTACAAAGATTTATCTATATTAACATAAAGTGCATAGGCAAAAATTCTGCTGTGTTACACTCACATGACTTTCTCTACTCTTGTACAAACTCTTATTCTCCATCTACTTCATATTCATCGAGATAAACATTTGCAGAAACGATCTTTTGACATGGAAAGAGAATTACATTTTACACATACCTACCAGTTCTAAAAATATTTGACTATCGCTTATGTTCCTCTTGTTTTGTATTTGCAATCGCAATATAGAAATACAGTAGCCTTTAAGCATATACATATCTCTTAATAGCTGGCTGCTAGGTGCAGCAGCATTATCTTTGCCACAAATTAATACTCTTTGCATATCCAAGACAAAAAAAATCTGATGTGTTACACTCACATGACTTTCTCTACTCTTGTACAAAGTATTTTTACAAACGCTTATTCTCCATCTAGTTCATGTTAATCGAGATAAACATTTGCAGACTCTATCTTATTGCTAAATTTCTTGTAAATGTAGGGGAAAATATATTTACAAGGGCAATATAGAAAAACAGTAGCCTTTAAGCACATACATATCTCTTAATAGGTTGGTTGCTAGGTGCAGCACCATTCCCTTTGCCACAGATTATAACTCTTTGCATATCCAAAACAAAAAAATGAATAACGAATTCCCATTTGAGAAAATAAGTATTGAAAAATTTAAGGGAATAACAAGCAATATCTCGAAAATGGTCCACTCAACAAAAAAATATATATGACATAAGTTGTGTATTTTAACGCGATCTACATTTTTTGTGTAGTAAAATTTTGTCTATCTCTTATGGTTTACCAGTTATGCAAAACTCGTTCACAATAAAGAATACTTTTGGAGACATTCCCAGAAAATTCAAGATATATATTTTATTTGTCATAAAAATATCTTAAACATATGATATTTTAATCAAAATCGTTAGAGCCATTTTTGAGAAAATTAAAATTTTCGAAAAATCTTCCATGTAAAGGGTACTCTGGGGTAGGGGATTTTCTTGAAAACCTTCGTGTCGCATCCTTGGAAGATACTGAACCTAAATACCAAGTTTGGTGTTTATCCGACTGTTCATTTCTGAGTTATGCTGTTCACAGACACACACAGACACACAGACAGACACACAGACACACAGACAGACACACAGACACACAGACAGACACACAGACACACACACGGACATATTTCCAAAAATGCTTTTTTTGGATTCAGGGGGTCTCAAAACATGTATTTCCGGTGAAATCTCCGTATCGAAATTTTGGGTGGAATACAATACTTCCCCTACTTACTATACGTAGTAGAGAAAGTAAAAAGTACAAGTATTGGAAAATTTAAGGAAATAACAAGCAATATCTCGAAAACGGTTCACTCAACAAAAGAAATGTATATGACATAAGTTGTGTATTTTAACGCGATCTACATTTTTTGTGTAGTAAAATTGTCTATCTGTTATCGTTTACCAGTTATGCAAAGTCGTTCACAATGAAGAATACTTTTGGAGACATTCCCAGAAAATTCGAACATATGATATTTGGATCAAAATCGTTAGAGCCATTTTTGAGAAAATTAAAATTTTCGAAAAATGTTCCATGTAAAGGGTAATCTGGGGTGGGGGGGATTTTCTTGAAAACCTTTGTGTTCCATCTCTGGAAGATACTGAACCTAAATACCAAGTTTGGTGTTTATCCGACTGTTCGTTTCTGAGTTATGCTGTTCAGACACACACACGGACATGTTTCCAAAAATGCTTTTTTTGGATTCAGGGGGTTTCAAGACATATATTTCCTGTGAAATCTCGGTATCGAATTTTTGGCTGGAATGCAATACTTTCCCTACTTACTATACGTAGTAGAGAAAGTAATAACGTTTCGTAAGTATAATAAAAATAAACGATAATACATCTGATTATGATAGGAAACATTTTGTAATGACACTCCTATATGCTGATCAAATAATCATTTCTGATAATGAAGATACGCTACAAAGAGCACTAATTGAACTAAATAAGATAGTTTTTAACTATAATTTAGATTATGTAAACTCGTATTAGACAATAATACAATTGAACAAGTTAACAAAGTTTGAAAAATAAAGTGAGAAAAGATACGATGATGAAGTTCTATAGATCCTGGCAATTCCAGTTGCTCTATACAGTAGCGAAGCCTGGACAATGATAAATAGAGATAAAAGCAGATTACAGGCAGCGAAAATGAGATTTTTAAGAACAGTATTAGGAGTCACTAGAAGAGATAGAAGAAAGAATGATAACATAAGAAAACAATTAAGGGTCTTTAACCTAAATGAAGAAAAGAGCAGAACAGATAAAAGTGGCTAGAACACGTAGAGAGAATGAATGAGGAACGTTACCCAAAGAAAATATTCTATTACATACCTAAAGGAAAACGAAATGTCGGAAGATCAAGGAAACGTTGGATAAATCAATAAATTAAACGTTTGGAGCGCACAACAAGCTTTAGGAAAGGTTGAGTGCTTGGTAATGATGAAGAAGAAGATATAGAAAAACCTGGAATGAAACATAACAATTTTTTTCATCCCTCTATAACATTCTATTGAGCAGCTCTAATATACAGGGTGGATCATTTAAGTTGAGACTGTACAATATTTCCAAAACTAAGCGTTGTAGAAAGACATGTCTTGAATAAAAGTTGCTTGATATTATGAGGAAAAGTAAATGCCATTAGGTGTATTTTAGTTGGAGGACAATATGATGGTCAATTTAATTTTTTAAATGGGAACCTACAATTAGGGTCAATTTAAATTGACCCTAAAATTGAGGCAGTGTTTTTAACACTTAAATAATTTCAGTCTGGTTATATAATATATAAATTCAATAACAGCCCGCCTTAAAGCAATATGTGTATGTAACAATATATAAGGAGTGTATATTACAGTCATTATATATGTTTATATTATTGTATCCATGTGTAATAATATTATGTGAATGTATTACGTAAGCAGCTGTGAGAATAATAAGTTAAACGTTGCTAACAATCAGGTAACACTGAGGTAACCTTGAGTTAATAATGAATAAGGAAGTTTATCAGTACTACTTGTGATTCTTGGAGTAACAATAATGTAATTTTAGTGACATTTTATAAAAATAGCCAATCAACAACCAAAAAAAGCTTTAGTTAAATGAAGCAATTCTATTGGAGTAGAATTTGCCAATCAGAGACTTGAAAAACAGAAATTTACATGTTAAGGCGTTTGAAATCAGTTCAGTTGCCTGCAGACAGTTACTAACCAGACGCATAAAGTGTCCTCAAGAAACATAATATGTATTCGTGTGAGACGAAAAATAAGTTTACGTGTTAAAATGTGCAATTAATTAATAAAAAGAATCTCACAGCTCTCTATCTCAGTGAAGTGTTATTTAAATCGTATCAAGTATTAATAAAAGGAGTGAAGTAAAATTATAATCTGTGTAAGCCTACATTCTTAGTCGTATCACAACCCTACTAAGAGAAACGTGTTTCTAACAATAATACTGACGCAGCCGAGGCAAACATAATATGTAATATTTAAAGAAACAGTCAAATTACAAAGTTAATATTTTTTAAACTTGGAGCAAAGGCCACCTGAAAGTACATTTGGGGCGAATCCTACCGGAAACTGTTTATTATACGTGCGGTTGTAACTACTACAAGTTCGGCTCCCCAACAGTTGAAATACGATACGACTCCTTCTAAAATACTACTTTCTCAAAATGTTCATCACAACGTCCTCCAAATAAAACACGACTAAAGGCATTTACTTCCATCCATAATATCAGGCAACTTTGAGGCAGTATTTTATATCACAACACTGTGAATGCCAGAGTGATTGTAGTGTAAATTAGCATTATTGTATGACAATGATTTGAGATGTTTGTTAATTATAAGCATTGTTAGGAAATAAGTTTACACGGCCTCACTGAAACTGACAATAGGAGTGGGTAACAATGAAACGAGGGCGTGAGTTGTTTATCAATTAGATGAGACAAAAAATGACGTCATAGTAGCGTGCCTTTCTTTAGAAATGGAGGGAATATCTTCCCTAGAGCATATGTGTTCGTAATTTTGATTGGATATAAAAATAGACGCTAATGTTGGCGCGCTTTATTAAGCAATAGCAGCTCTGTTATAATGTTTAGGCATATGGGGGTGAGGGAGTATATATTCTAGAGCCAGAGACAGGTATCGCACAGCTTAACAGAATCATTCACGAGTTACATGTCGCGCAGTTCTACAGAATCCTTCACGAGTTACACGTCGCGCAGTTCAACAGAATCCTTCACGAGTTACACGTCGCGCAGTTCAACAGAATCCTTCTTGAGTTACACGCGCAGTTTAACAGAATCATTCACGGGTTACACGTCGCGCAGTTCAACAGAAATATCTCTCGCGAGTTACACGTCAGGTAGATCTATGGAAGCATTCACGAAGTACACGTTACGCAATTCTACAGTATCTCTGGCGTCGTAAAGTTGATTACAAGATGTGAAATACCCGAATTAATAGTGCGCGGCAAATAAGTAATTGTGTTACTTCGAAAATATAACAGTTTCAGTCAGGCGTTTATAGGAGTAATTATGTGAAATTAATAAAGTGTAAACGGCAATAAAAGTGTAAAAACAAATTCTTTTATCAATGTTATCTTTTAGTAACAACTCCTTTCCGTTTACACGCCCTGATCAGAGATATTTGCTCGACTGAGTAATAATAGCTAGCCGGGGAACAATTCAAAATAGTAAAACAATAACAGGCGCTCAGCAAATAAGATAACACGAACGATACCGCGACAACTTTAATTAAAGACATTTCTTTCTACAACCTTAGTTTTGGAGATATTGTACAATCTCAACTTAAATGGTTCACCCTGTATAGTCCGTTGACATTTTTAAACGTTTCCTTAAAAGAAAGAAATAATGTTCAGTGTTTTGCGTTCTAAGTTTTGAGTGTACCAGTCCCTGTAGTTTTCTCTAAGAAAACCTTATTATAAAATTTATAACACTAACAGTGACTACCAACAGAAGTGTAAGATGTTGCAACAAGTCACAAGCAAAACGAGAAGTGATGGTAGTTTCTAATTGCTATACTGGAATCTGCTCCATGCTCAGCAAGGCTGTTAAAAACCCATTTCCACAGTCCATTTCTCTAGCAATATAAAAACCTGCACATTAGCACTTTACCTATTCAAATTGAGCGTGATTTCCTTCCCGCCAGCTCAGCAAGCACATTGCTTTTGTGTCGAGTGCGGGAATTATGGGACCTACACACAACGGGCAAAAGAAAACGGAAACATTTGCATAATGCTGACTTGGAACTCTTGCCCTTTTTATGTGTTTCTTGAAAATGGTTTCTGCTCTTTGGCCTCGTATCACTGCTTGCTTATTGTTTTTACTTGATTCTATAGTAAAGGCGTTCCCAATAACCGTGGGCTTTGATTTCTAATGCACACATTAAACGCGATAGCATACAGTTTATCACTTTATCACGTTGAAATTTCACCGAAAATTTATGTTCTGAAGCTCCCTAAAAAATTGTTTATTCTCCATAATGCTGTACAAGAATCTTACAATTTATCATATATTACTTTGAGTTTCTATTTTATTCTTTAGTCCACCATGCATTTTAACTTCGTGGTTATTTATGAATGTTGGTCCATAACAGATTCATATTGCTTTATTACTTTCTCTACTACTACGTATAGTAAGTAGGGGAAGTATTGTATTCCACCCAAAAATTCGATACCGAGGTTTCACTCGAAATACATGTTTTGAGACCCCCTGAATCGAAAAAAATGCATTTTTGGAAACATGTCTGTGTGTGTGTCTGTCTGTGAACAGCATAACTCAAAAACGAACAGTCAGATAAATACCAAACTTGGTATTTAGGTTCAGTATCTTCCGGAGATGCGACACGAAGGTTTTCAAGAAAATCCCCCCACCGCAGATTACCCTTCACATGGAACATTTTACGAAAATTTAATTTTCTCGAAAATGACTAACGATTTGGATTAAAATATCATATGTTTAACATACTTTCATGACAAATAAAATGTATATCTTGAATTTTCTGGGAATATCCCCAAAAGTATTCTTCATTGTGAGCGACTTTTGCATAACTGGTAAACCATAAGAGATAGACAATATTTTACTACATAAAAATGTAAATCGCGTTAAAATACGCTATTTATGTCATACACACTTTTTTTGAGTGAACCGTTTGCGAGATATTGCTTGTTATTCCCTTAAATTTTCCAACACTTATACTTTTTCTCAAATGGGAATTCGTTATTCATTTTTTTTGGTCCGGGTAATGCAAACCAGCTCTTAAAATATTTGACTATCGCTTAAAGCCTACCAATTCCCCTTGCATCTACAAGAAAATTAGCAATAAGACTAACATCTCGATATCTCCATTAACATGAAGCATATGGAGAATAAGTGTTTGTAAAAATAGTTTGTACAAGAGTAGAGAAAGTCATGTGAGTGTAACACATCAGATTTTTTTTCTAAGAGCCTGTTTCACCAAAAGATGCTAAACTGGAAAATGGCGGCCGCAAACCAAGCTGTTGATGCGAGGTTGCTACAGTTGGCATTTTTAATGTCATTCCTAACGGAAGAGTAGTCGCACGCTATAATAAATTTGAAACCCTGCAAAAAGAAGGATTTTTAAAGCAAAATAGACTATCCAAGGGGTCATGAGCATGGTTTTATGGAAAATATAAGAGGTTAGAATACTACCAACAGAAGCATGCCTGTGTTAATTAGGTACTTAGATTTTATGCTACTAACATTTCTCGTTTAATTGTGATAATGTTGGAATTTCCAGCTTCCGTTTGTGAGTTTATCCGGAAGGTTTCCAAAGCAATTGCTTCAAGAAACTAACAGTATTTTTTTCGGGTCTGCTTGATTAATCAGCGATAACACATTTCCGTCCATTTTAGTTTCAATCCAGTGTCCACCACCAGTTTTAAACCGTCTTAAACGCTCTTCGCACCTAACGTTTCTGGTGCTGCACTTTGTTAGCATAAAATTGCCGCAGTTGCTTACCGGTTAAGCGATAGAGGAAAGCGTACTGCACAAAAAATGCAGATATCTTTGAAACACACAATTTATTTCAAATAACTTTTTTGTGGGATCTACCATTTCCGATATATCCGTTATTAATGGTACGAATTGTTCAATACTTAGCGATTTCTTTAAAGTCCTGTCGATTTTCAGTTGTTTTTCGCGATTGCATAGAAAGAGTTAGAATTTTAAGGTTAGTATATAACGTCCTGTTCTTAATGGGGCAAGGCACTCTGAAATGGTAAAATATCACATTTTTTGTTTTAGGCACTAATAAAATCTCTATTATTTCCAGTTTCAGAAAATATATACTTTTATATATATACCATTTAAATGCAAGTCTGGATTCCTTTAAAACTGTCATACAACCCCTGTTTTAAAATTTTGTTGTATCTTTCAACAACGAACGACTATATCATGCCCAGCGAGCAGTTCAGCAATTAACAAAAGAGGCCAGGGCCAAGAGAAGGCAATCAAAAAATCTGATGTGTTACTCACATGACTTTCTCTACTCTTGTACAAACTATTTTTACAAACGCTTATTCTCCATATGCTTCATGTTAATCGAGATGTTAATCTTATTGCTAGTTTTCTTGTAGATGCAAGGGGAATTGGTAGGCTTTAAGCGATAGTCAAATATTTTAAGAGCTGGTTGCTATGTGGAGTATTCCATTCTCTTTGCATTACCAGCACAAAAAAATGAATACCGAATTTAAGAAAAGTATAAGTATTGGAAAGTTTATGGGAATAACAAGCAATATCTCGAAAATGGTTCACTCAACAACAAATATATATATGACATAAATTGTGTATTTTAACGGGATCTACATTTTTGTGTAGTAAACTTTTGTCCATCTCTTATGGTTTACCAGTTATGCAAATGTCGTTCACAATGAAGAATACTTTTTGAGACATTCCCAGAAAATTCAAGATATACATTTTGTTTGTCATGAAAGTATCTTAAACATATGATATTTTACTAAAAATCGTTAGCCATTTTTGAGAAAATTAAAATTTTCGAAAAGTGTTCCATGTAAAGGGTAATCTGGAATGGGGGGAGTTTCTTGAAAACCTTCGTGTCGCATCTCTGGAAGATACTGAACCTAAATACCAAGTTTGGTGTTTATCCGACTGTTAGTTTCTGAGTTATGCTGTTCACACACACGGACATGTTTCCAAAAGTAGAGAAAGTAAAAACTGAAGCTATCCAGGAATGACGGTGCAGATGATTATGATCCGGAATGTACTGTAGTGTGTCAGAATTGTAATGTTAAATCTTTAAATTCGGTTTTCTCAAACCAACATTTTTGGATTGTTATGTACTTTTTTCTCAGAAAGGATGACAGGTAGAGAGCTGAAATTTTACTACATGTGTACAACTCACAGTTAAACGTTCTGAACCACAATCATAATTTTTAATGTATATTAGTGATACTAGAGAACAACAATGCAAAATTTCCACATTTTTAATCTATTGACTTCGCAAATAATTTTTCTTTCAATTTCTAGTGAACTGATATACATAACTAAATAATTGTGGTTCAGAAGATAGCTGATTATACTAAGAACAAGCCTGGAAAAGTGTGATTCTGAATTTGAAGTAGTATTAGAGAAAAAAGTATATGAATTCACATGTTTTAAGAGTAAATTTTATTATTTTTCTGCTGAATGAAATACTTTTTATGCATTCAACTAAATAAGCTATCAATGCAAGCAACCACTTGAAATAATTATCGTAATGTATAGAGTAGTTGATAAAAATTTCAGAAAAAACCATTTAGAACCTTAACAGCAGTGGTAATATAACACACAAGGTTTAATTTCCCTGTGTTCAGACTACCTTGTCCCCTTAAACATTTGAGTATCCCTCTTCCCTTTGTATCTCTATTTCTGCAAAGGTTTATCTCGATTAAAATGAAATAGATAGGAAAATAAACTTTCGTGAGAATAATTTGTGTACCCACAAATGACCGATTAGAGGGGGAGAGAGAGTCATGTGAACGTAAGACGTAAGATTTTTTTAGCAATTTTCGCCATTTAGTGACAGCTTTACATTGAGGATTTATGCATAATGTCACAGCAGCAGATCTCTTTTGAAGATCACTCCACAGATATAAAACTGCGAGAGAGATCACTAAAACAGATTTAGCTTTACAAACGTTTTATTCCAGAAGGACCGTTTTCAATTGTCATACCACTTCGTGAACACTCGCAGTGTAGATACGTTGTTTGTAGCGATGTTTGAAAGTAATGACAACTGTGTTTGTGTCTGCTCTTTCTGAATATGGGAAGGGAAAACATTTACGATTCCACATCCGGCAAGTTCTGTTCTTCAAAGGACTAAACAGCTTTTGTGTCAGGAGATGAAAGGGAAGTGCTGGGAAAAAGAAAGCTCTTTTGTATGCCATGAGAGACAAACGCGTCATGAAACGGAAACATCCATACACAATATGCTGAGAAATAAACATTTCTGCACATCTATAGGCACAAAGTTGAACAACCTATCGGGATGCCTAAGTGAGATGTTCCGGGTTCAAATGCCGTAGGCCAACCAATCTGACGAGTATTTTCGTGATTTCCCTCTGTCACCGAGGTAAATACCGGACTGGATAATTAATATCACGACCCAAAGTTCCACCTTGTCTAAAAATATATGGTAATAGGGAATGCTCTGTCATTTATCCAAGATAATGAAAGTAGGTAGACTGGAACGCAACCTAATGCCATCTGCCCGGCACGTGCAGAAGCAGAGGTGCAGTTGCCTAGCACTAAGGTCTCTGTGGGCACATGTCGAAGCTGTCATCTACCCGTCACAGAAACAGAGGTACAGTTGTCTAGCACTAAGGACTCTGTGGACACGTGTCGAAGCTGTCACCTGCCCGACGAGTAAAGAAGTAGATGTGCAGTTGTGTAACACTAAAGTCTCTGTGGTCTCTTGTCAAAGCTGCATCTGCCCTTCACAGAAACAAGCACAGTTGCCTAGCACTAAGGACTCTGTGGACACATGTCAAAGCTACCATGTGCCCTTCACAGAAGCAGAGGTACAGTTGCCTAGCACTAAGGACTCTGTGGACACGTGTCAAAGCTACCATCTCCCTTCACAGAAGCAGAAGTTCAGTTGCCTAGCACTAAGGACTCTGTGGACACATGTCAAAGCTACCATCTGCCCTTCGCAGAAGTACAGTTGCCTAGCACTAAGGACTCTGTGGACACGTGTCAAAGCTACCATCTCCCTTCACAGAAGCAGAAGTTCAGTTGCCTAGCACTAAGGACTCTGTTGACACGTGTCAAAGCTACCATCTGCCCTTCACAGAAGTACAGTTGCCTAGCACTAAGGTCTCTATGGACACGTGTCGAAACTGTCACCTGCTGGACGAGAAAAGAAGTAGATGTACAGTTGCCTAACACTAAGGTCTCTGTGGTCTCTTGTCAAAGCTGCATCTGCCCGTCAGAAACAGAGGTACAGTTGCCTAACATTAAGGCCTCTGTGGGCACGTCGACGCTGTCATTTGCCCGTCACAGAAACGGAGGTACAGTTGCCTAGCGCTAAGGACTCTGTGGACACGTGTCAAAGCTGCATCTGCTCATCAGAAACAGAGGTACAGTTGCCTACCATTGGGACCTCTGTGGACACGTCGACGCTTTCATCTACCCGTCACAGAAACAGAGGTACAGTTGCCTAGCACTAAGATTTCTATGGACACGTGTAAAAGCTACCTTCTACTCATCATATGTAGAAGCAGAGATACAGTTGCTTAGCACTAAGGTCTCTGTGGACACGTGTCGAAGCTGCCATTTGCGCTTTACAGAAGCAGAGATAAAGTTGCCTAACACTACGAGTAAGCCTCTATGGACACATATCGAATCTACCATCTGTCATTTACGTATGGAAGCGGAGGTACAGCTTCCTAGCACTAAGGCCTCTAAGGATACGTAACGAAGCGAGATGACATGAGACCTAGAAGACTAATTGTCCGCCTCACACCGAGCCACGAGGTATCTCCTAAACAGATCCTTGGCGATATGGCCACTTAGTTAAAGCGACGTCAAATAGAGAGGGAGAGGGAGAGACTTTATGCAGAGACGATGAAGACAAACATGTTTATTAAAGCAGGTGGCCGTCTTGGGTCACGTTTTACGCAAACGTTTCACTGTTAGGTACTGAAAAAACATTTATACTTGTGATGATTTTGAAATATCTTCATAAAATTCAAACCACGCAGGCACTTCCACACCCAAGGTAACTTACGCTATCGAAAGACAGATTTTGCAGATCTTTTAGCTTTAAGAATAATTACGAGGGTCGTCCAATAAGTAAGTTTCCCTATTAAACCATTACACACTATTGATCATGTTGAATAAATTTTATTTATATTGTACAAATCTTTCTGTTACTTTTCTACATAGTCAACATGTTTTTCCAAGCATTTTTGGGGACGTGACACAAGTTTTTCCAAGCCAGTGTTGTACCAGGTCGGATCCTGCGCTAGCAACCAGCTGTTCACTGATTTGACGTCATCATCGGTGCTAAAAGTGCTTATCTTTGAGTTGGAGGAACACGTGAAAATCACTTGGGGCAAGCTCCAGTGAATACGCAGTATACGAGAAAACTTCTAGGTTGAATCCTGACCCCAGGACCTTTATTTTATAAAACTCTGATTGTTACATTCACTTAACTTTCTCTACTCGCTATTGTTTATTAGTGGGTATACAAGTTATTCTAACGAAAGCTTATTTTTCTGCCTACTTAATTTAATAGGGATAAACCTCTCAGAAATAGCTGTATTACACATTTAGTTACAAATACAA
Source organism: Deroplatys truncata (assembly GCA_030765065.1). Classification (NCBI taxonomy): domain Eukaryota; kingdom Metazoa; phylum Arthropoda; class Insecta; order Mantodea; family Mantidae; genus Deroplatys; species Deroplatys truncata. Next base: position 61,816,473 of record CM060989.1, on the reverse strand, counting down.
AGGGGACAGCGATTGTCGAATGTTTAAGAACTGGACGCTATATGCTGTCTTAAAATTCCACACTGCTTCCATCAATGGCGAGAAACAACTAGAAATCGGCTGGATTGGATTTGCTACCGAGGGGGCGCGGCACCGATCCAGAGTGGCGTCCCTGGGAGAGAGGATGAGGCGAGAGGAGACACCGGGTGGCAGGAACCAGGAACGACGGCACAGCAGTGACAGGGTCCCTAAGTTTCCAGATAGAGAAACCCCAGACAGACTGGGGACCCCACCACACACGGGGATACAATGCCCCTCAGGGAAATTCGGATACTCCGGCAGCCAGTGGAAATCTGAGGAATGGAGAGAGTCACAAAAAGCATTCTTTTCCCCTGCCACGCCGCACCGAAACACCATCTCCGATACTTCCATCCCCGAAAAAAACAACAGAATCAAAGATCAATGAAATGAAGAGACAGTAAATTCGGGGGATGAAAGAAAACGACCCGGAAACCTCTGAAAATACCCATGAGTCAGAGTGGGCGGTCTTTGGGGATCGATTTCGGGACCTCCCGAGTGCGGGCCACAGACGTAGTGCCTGAGCCATCCCGCTCTGTAAAAATCGACGGTACTTAAATACAAACTATTGAACAAGTCGAAGCATTAATGACGGATATCTCGGAAACGGCTGATGCCACAAAAAAGGTTGACTAAAATAAAATGTGTGTCTTAAGAAGAGCTACATTTCTTGCGTAGTACGTTTTCGTCTGTCGCTTAACGTTTGCCAGTTATACAAGATTAAACAAAATTCCTTCCGAATGAAGCACACTTCACAAGCTGTTTCCACAAAATTCAAGATATACATTTTATTTGCCGTATAAATATATTTAATATACAATATTTTAGTCAAAAATCGTAAGAGCTATTTTTTTAGAAAATCAAAAATAGTAAAAAATGTTCCATGTAAAGGGTAGTTTGGGGTGGGGAGATTTTCTTGAGAATCTTCGAGTCGCATCTTTGGAAGCTACTTAACCTAAATAACAAGTTTGGTATTTATCCGACTTTTCATTTTGAGTTATGCAGTTACACTCACATGACTTTTCTACTCTTGTACAAAATATTTTTACAAACGTTCAATCTGCATCTACTTATGTTAATTGAGATATCGAGATGTTAATCTTATTGCTAAGTTTCTTGTAGATGCAAGGGGAATTGGTAGGCTTTAAGCTATAATCAAATATTTTAATTGCTGGTTGCTATGTGGAGTATTCCATTCTCTTTGTATGTCCAGGACAGAAAAAAAATGAATAACTATTTTGCATTTGAGAAAAAGTATAAGTATTGGAAAATTTAAGGGAATAACAAGCAATATCTCGAAAATGGTTCACTCAACAAAAAAATGTATATGACATAAATTGTGTATTTTAACGCGATGTTTTTGTGTAGTAAAATTTTGTCTATCTCTTATGGTTTACCAGTTATGCAAATGTCGTACACAATGAAGAATACTTTTGGAGACATTCCCAGAAAATTCAAGATATACATTTTATTTGTCATGAAAGTATATTAAACATATGATATTTTAATCAAAATCGTTAGAGCCATTATTGAGAAAATTAAAATTTTCGAAAAATGTTCCATCTAAAGGGTAATCTGGGGTGGGGGGATTTCCTTGAAAACCTTCGTGTCGCATCCTTGGAAGATACTGAACCTAAATACCAAGTTTAGTGTTTATCTGACTGTTCGTTTCTGAGTTATGCTGTTCACAGACACACACACACACATACACACACGGGCATGTTTCCAAAAATGCTCTTTTTTGGATTCAGGGAATCTCAAAACATATATTTCCGGTGAAATCTCGGCATAGAATGTTGGGTGGATTGCAAGAGAGAGTAAAACGTAACTGGAAGGTTGTTGGACAGCAGAACTGAAGACTAGCTTTAGAAAGGCAGACATAATGAAGAATGTCAAAAGGGGAGAGAAACAGTGTTCTTTATAAGACAGAGAAGAAGAAGTGAAGCCCGTCTCCATTCACTTGAAATATTGATAAGGTTTTATGGGAAGAGATTTCCTTGATGTCACGTTGAATAATTAAAGCGATGAGGAATGGACGGGGCGTCTGCTACCTCTGGGTGCCACACAATTCTGTCATATCATTTTCTTCTCTTTCCTACCACTTTTCTTCTTTTGTTTTAGTTTTGTCCTCGCGTTCACTCTACATTTCTCATCATGTATTTTTACCTTTTTCTCTCGTCTTACGTGCAACATATTTCCTGTTTTCATTCTTTATTGCCTTCTATAATATTGTGCTGATTTATGAGTTTCTTCTTTTTTTACTTCTTCTACTACTTACCTATGGTAACTAGCAGTAGTATATTCATTCCACCCAAAAATTCCATATCGAAATTTCACGTTTTTAGACTCCCCTGAGTCCTCCCCAAAAGGCATTTTTGGAAAAAGGATGGTGTGTGTGTGTGTGCGTGCGTGTTTGTGTTTGTGTTTTTGAACAGCGTAACTTAAGAAGGAAAATTTGATGTGTTACACTCACCTGACTTTCTCTACTCTTGTACAACTATTTTTACAAACGCTTGTTCTACATCTACTTCATGTTAATCGAGATAAACATTTGTAGACTCTATCTTATTTCTAATTTTCTTGTAGATGTAAGGGGAACATGGTAGGCTTTAAGCGATAGTCAAATATTTTAAGAGCTGGTTGCTATGTGGCGCATTCCATTCTCTTTGCATGTCCAGGACATAAAAAAAATCTGACGTGTTACACTCACATGACTTTCTCTACTCTTGTACAAATTATTTTTATAAACGCTTATTTCCATCTACTTCATGTTAATCGAGATAAACATTTGTAGACTCTATCTTATTGCTAAATTTCTTGTAGTTGTAAGGGGAATATATATTTACAAAAGCAATATAGAAATACAGTAGCCTTTAAGCACATACATATCTCTTAATAGATGGTTGCTAGGTGCAGCACTATACCCTTTGCCACAGATTAATACTCTTTGCATATCCAAGACAAAAAAATGAATAAAGAATTCCCATTTGAGAAAATAAGTATTGAAAAAAATAAGGGAATAACAAGTAATATCTCGTAAATGGTTCACTCAACAAAAAAATGTATATGACATAAATTGTGTATTTTAACGTGATCTACATTTTTTGTGTAGTAAAATTTTATCTATCTCTTATGGTTTACCAGTTATGCAAAAGTCGTTCACAATAAAGAATACTTTTGGAGACATTCCCAGGAAATTCAAGATATACATTTTATTTGTCATAAAAATATCTTAACAATATGATATTTTAATCAAAATCGTTAGGGCCATTTTTGAGAAAATTAAAACTTTAGAAAAATCTTCCATGTAAAGCGTACTCTGGGGTGGGGGGATTTTCTTGAAAACCTTCGTGTCGCATTCTTGGAAGATGCTGAACCCAAATACCAGGTTTGGTGTTTATCCGACATTTCGTTTCTGAATTATGCTGTTCACAGACACACACACACACACACAGACACACAGACAGACACACGGAAATGTTTCCAAAAATGCTTTTTTGGATTCATGGGGTCTCAAAAGATGTATTTCCGGTGAAATCTCGGTATCGAAATTTTGGGTGGAATACAATACTTCCCCTACTTACTATACGTAGTAGAGAAACAAAAACTTAAGGGAATAACAAGCAATATCTCGAAAATGGTTCACTCAATAAAAAAAAATGTATATTACATAAATTGTATATTTTAAAGCGATCAACATTTTTGTGTTGTAAAATATTGTCTATTTCTTATGGTTTACCAGTTATGCAAAAGTCGTTCACAATGAAGAATACTTTTGGAGACATTTCCAGAAAATTCAAGATATATATTTTATTTGTCATGAAAATATCTTAAACATATGGTATTTTAATCAAAATCGTTAGAGCCGTTTTTGAGAAAATTAAAATTTTCGAAAACTCTTCCATGTAAAGGGTAATCTAAGGTGGGGGGATTTTCTTGAAAACCTTCGTGTCACATCTCTGGAAGATACTGAATCTAAATGCCAAGTTTGATGTTTATCCGACTGTTCGTTTCTGAGTTATGCTGTTCACAGACAGACAGACAGACACACAGACACACACAGACACAGAAACACACGGCCGTTTCCAAAAATGCTTTTTTTGGAATCAGGGGGTCTCAAAACATATATTTCCGGTGAAATCTCGGTATCGAATTTTTGGGTGGAATACAATGCTTTCCCTACTTACTACAGCTAGCAGAGAAAGTAAAAAGTCTGATAAATACCAAACTTGGTATTTAAGTTCAGAATCCTCCAAGGCTGCAACACGAAGATTTGAAGACAATTCCACACTCTAAACTACAATTTACATTGAAAGTTTTCTCGCAAATGGCTCTAAAGGTTTAGATTAAAATAAAAGGCTTGTTTTTAAAGTAAATAATGTTTTAATATTTTACCGTTGCAGGTCTATAGTCATGGTTTTGAGCATGCGTGAACACTTCGTCCATTCATTAGTAAGCCAGATGCAGCTGTGAGCGACCGTAATTTTTGTGTTTTCCTGTAGTTAGTGTTTCGAAATGTTCAAAACAATAGAATGAACCGCTTACTGTGAAGTCTGATCAGTGATTCGTTTTCTGAATGCAAGAATTGTTACGCCAGCAAACATTCATCGCCAATTGTATCAGTTTTATAGGGAAACAATAATGAGTCGTAATGCCCGGCCGCACATTCCGGATTGGGCACCAGGCAGTTTTCATCTGTTTCTTCATCCGAAGTAATTCCTTGGTGAAATACATGTCAACGACGACGATGTTGTGAAACAAGTTGTGCAGAGTTGGCTTTCAACACAAGCGGCATCATTCTTTGATGAAGGCATGAAAAAACAGTTTCACGTTACGATAAGTGCCTGAATAACGGCGGTGACTATGTGTAGAAATAGTGTAAGGTGTAAGGTAATGAAAGATAATAAAGTATTTCGAAAGTAATGTTCGGTTAGTTTTTAAAAAAAATTCGGTACTTTAAAATCACGCTTCGTATAATATGTTTAAGATATTTAAGTGCCAAATAAAATACACTTAAATTTTCTGGAAATAGGTTGTGAAAACCTCTTCATTCGGAAGGATTTTTTTTATAATTTCTTAAAGTGGTAAATCACAAATAGGGCTGCGACATCGGAGTCGCTACGTGGAGGAAAGCGTATAGAATAGGAAGGTAAGGGTGTAGTGATAAGTGCGTTACGGTCTATACATGAAGAAGTATGCATGTCTTGTAAACGTATATTCTACTTCTGCTATATTATTTATAACATAGAGAACTGACTTATATAATTGAAATGTCTTTATTAAATCATTAATGCAAAACGCTACGTCACAATGTGCACATGGATAAGATTCGATGTCAATTATTGCAATGAATTATATCTCCCAACTTTGTATCCTGTAGTTTATATAACGGAATATTGGGAGAAATAAATGCCGTGCATAATTCATTAAACGTTTGGTTTGATCGAGGTAGCTCTTGTTGTAGCAGTTTATCCTCACGTTTTGCAATACAACGCTTGCATGGTTTGCAATAAAAGTTTTCATTAATAATAGAGAAAACATTTTCCCTATACTCCAATATATAGTTTTACAACGTTGTTGATTTTCTCACCCTTTCCTTTGGCATTCGTTTACGTGAACACTGTGCAGTGATACACCTGACTCAACTGTACAGGTAACTCTCTCGGTGTAAACAGTCGACTACAGGACGCTTCTAAACAAACGTAACGACTCCGATGTCGCAGCCCTAATAATAAGAGATAGACAAAAAGGTAGTACACAAAATATATAGATCTGTTTAAAACAAAACATTTATTTCAAATAACGTTTTGTTGAATCAGACATTTCCTAGATATACATTATTAGTAGTTGGTGTTTGTATGTTCTGGATAAATTAATGGTTATTTAATTGGCTTAATTGATTTTAATAGGGCTTAATTGGTCTTTCGTGTAAAGCCGACCCAAGTGGCATGTATGTTCTGGATAAATTAATGGTTATTTAATTGGTTCAATTGGTCTTTCGTGTAAAGCCGACCCAAGTAGCATGTATGTTCTGGATAAATTAATGGTTATTTAATTGGTTCAATTGGTTTTAATTGGTATTTCAGGCAAAGGGGACCTATAGTGCATGAGTCTTCTGGATCAACTCAAGGTTACTGGTGGAGTTGGTGGTCTTAAATCGGTCTTATTTGATCTTTCGTGCAAGACCCGACCTAAAGTGAATGAGAGTTCACCATCAAATTTATGGTTACTGGCGAGTTGACAGTTTGTCATTCCAGGCCACGTGGAGGGCTTTAGAGCAAGACCCGACCTAAACACCATGAGAGTTCAACATCAAAATTTATGGTTATTGCTGGAGTTGGTAATTGTGAGGGTCGCTTACATGTCCACGTGGTGACATTTACTTGAAGAAACATTTAAAGGCTCGTCCCTCCTCCTCGGCTTTGGGTGAGGGAGGTAATCAAAATAATGTATGCATTTCCAGTCAGCTATGAGACATGATTCACCCCCTATAAAGTACACAGCGTTAATTCTAATTACGCCCCTCATATACATCAAATAAAAAATACAAGTTTCAATTTTTGTGGCTAACACGTCTAACGAATGGAAATGTTTAATTTTCACCATCCTACCGGGACTTGATGCTTTCTACGACATGAATAACATGCTACTTAAAACCGTGTATGTATACAGTGAGGTCTCCCTCCACGTCAGTTTAAAAGACGATCGCCCGACTCTTCTGTCGCGTCCCCTCTGTCTGGAGCTTCAATCATGGAGGTATAGTGTATCCCGAAAGAACGTTCGCCCTACTATGGATAAAGAGTACACGGTTATCAAAAATATGTATGTATTAAGTATCTGTTGCGAGTAGCTCTACCTCCCATGAGTTAGCGTTTAGAGATTACGACAATATATCGCACCTCTCTCTCTCTCATGCACACACATACACACACATACCCACTCATAATCAGGCTTAACACGCTACAACAGTATGTGTATAGCAATTTTTGGGACAGTCACCTATAATGCCGGTGATTAAGGCTATTGACTCACCCTTCGTATAAGGGAATAACAAGCAGAGACGGTCATCTATTGACGCTATTGATTTTTTCGGCTGGCTTCCCCTCTCATAACGATGCTAGCCATTGTCAGACTCGTCCCCTACTGCTAAAGGTTCGCTTTATCCACGCGAGATGTCAGAAGGCTACAGAACTATAGATACCAACAGTATCCAATCCGCTATTGATTTTTCATTAAAACTGCATGAGAGTCAAACACACCTTAAATTATAATGAAAAAATTTCTTTATAGAGATAGCTAATTACAGTGTTACAAGCTGTATGTACAGTGAAATAAAAACGAATCACATTTAAAAAATTCTCATATGTTACACTCACATGATTTTCTCTACTCTTGTACAAACTTTTTTTTACAAACGCTTATTCTTCTTTGCTTCTACTAGCTGCAAGAGGAATACGGTACGCTTTAAGCATTAGTCAAATCGTTTAAGAGCGGGTTGCCATGTGACGCGTTCCATTCTCTTTACATGTCTAGGACATAAAAAATGAATAACGAATTCGAGAAAAAATATAATTATTGGGGAATTTAAGGGAATAACAAGCAATATCTCGAAAATAGTTCTCAATAAAACAGGGGGCCTCAAAACATAAATATCCGGTGAAATCTCGTTATCGAATTTTTGGGTGGAATACAATACTTCGCTTACTTACTCTACATAGTAGAGAAATTTAAAATACTTAGTTATAACAACGGGAAAGATGTCTTGTATCTTTTTTCCCACGAGGTGTATGATTCATACAATAAAGAGTAATTGAACAATGCCTTTATTATTTAATTAACAGTACACCAAAAGGCAGCTGCAACCATCAAAAAGTTCCCTCCCTTAAGTTACTTAAGTTCATGAAGATTTACAATTTCCTGTCTAAGGGCAATTTATCCTAATATTTCCCACAGATGTATGATTCTTACAAGGTAATTGAACAATACCTTTATTATTTAATTAACAGCACACCAAAAGGCAGCTGCAACCATCAATAAGTTCCCTCCCTTAAGCTGCTTAAGTTCATTAAGATTTACAATTTCCTGTCTAAGGGCAATTTAGTTTAACGTTTCTCACACAGATGTATGATTCATACAATAAAGAGTAATTGAACACTTCCTTTATTATTTCATTAACAGTACACGAGAATATATTACTTAAGACACGGCGTCAAATACATTTATAAGTTCATCAGATGTGATTAAAGATCCTGGGGGAAAAGAAACGTGAATCACTAGACAAGGATAGATATAGCCAGCTAATATTATTTAACCAATCAAAACACTCGATTACGGAGTGGATTCTCCTGCGCATTCTTTCTGGGAGAGGGAGAATGAACTTCAAAATCTATATAAGAAGGAAGCAGGAGAGTTAAAGTTCATTCTTAAAGGAATAACGTCAGTGATTGTGATAGCGTGTGTTAGTGCAAAGATCTTCAAGTACCTAATTCATCTTAGATTTCAATTCGCAAGGTAAGTGCATATACTAGATTTCATACAGGAAATTCGGGTGATGTAATCTTAAAAAAGTCGAGTGAAGATAGTGAAAGTCAAAATCACATTTAAAAAAAAACGTGATCACCTAGGCTCGTAAAGTTTGTCTTGCAATAATGTAGCAGGGTCAGTGTCTAGATGTATATTAAAACTTATATATCACTAACCAACGTCTAAACATCACACAAAAAACTTTAAAGGCAATACTGTAACAAAAAATAACCGAGCTTAAGCAAGCTAAAACATAATACATTCTATCTGAACAAGCTCTTACGCAAATATTCAGTTTTTCAGAACGCTAAAGTACGATTGAAAAGGAATATATACGTTAAAATCAAGTTCCATTTCCACGCAAATTAAAAAAAATACGGGATACGAAACATCAGAAGAGAACACAAAAGTAGACTAAAAATGAGAATGCAAGCGCAAATAGTAGTAGGTATTTGGGGACTTTAGTTACTTTCAAGTGCAACTTATTTTAACTCCAGCAACCTTAAGGCAGGTCTTCTATTAGCTAATTTTATAATTAATAAAACAATTAATGTTTGAAAATACTTCATTAACATACTAATTAACAAAAATTAACTTAACTCTGAATTTGTCGTTGAAACTCTGTAATCTGCTATAAAATAGCTTGCATAATATATAAAAAATACTCTTACGACATACAAAAAGCTTAACATACTTAAAGCATAACCTCGAATGTCAAAAACTGAAAAAAAGTTGAAAAGCGGTAATATGCCAGAAAATGAAGTATAGAATATAGGGAAATTATCCTTTTCTTCATTCATCAAGTTTACATACCTAAATTATTATTTTCCAGTGAAGATGCCTATGAACTCGAAGACAAACAAATTGAGTCTGGCAGGACGTGTCCGCCGCTCACCTGTCCCGGCACAGGACGGTCCTGGGCCCAGCACTCTACCGTCACCACCACCACTATCACCATTGATAGACGACGGGGCAGCTGCGTGGCTTGATGCTGATAATGCTGCGGATTTTATCATCCCACCTCCGCCAGGTTGCGGAGATGTTATCGAGAATTTCAGCGTCGTCCAAAATAACGACAGGGAGGATACATCCATGGAGGGAATTTGTACCTGCACTAACTGCGGGTACAAGACAGCGCTCATCGAGTTGCTTCAGTCATGCCAAGGTAAGTCATTCACCTCTTTTAACATTAATATTGATGCAATTTATTCCCAAGTCTTCTACTAGAAGACTGCCTGCATGATTGTCACAGATGCTAACAATGTGATGCTCCTATTGTTGCAGATCTTGAACCTCTACACCCCGAGCCAGAGCCTCAGGCGAATGAGGCTTTGAGAAAAGGTGTCAAGAGACTTCGTGAAGCAGAAGAGGAGCGTGGTTCTGAAGAAGGAATGTGCAGCAGCCAACCCGCCCGCAAATTAAATTAGCAGGAGTACGCAGCACATGTAAACGGAGCCACGGCAACATCGTCCAGACCAGCCCAGACAATTGATTCATCCTCACCATCACCGGCAAAAATGGTATGTCGAAATGATTACGATGACCTAGAATGTAGGGTAATAGAGTCTGCATTCAAAGGTCGTATTTTCAATAGTAAAATTGAAAATACGGCTGGGATAATTGACCCCAGCGAGTTTCTCGAGGCATGCAGGGCTCTCGTTATTAAGGAAATCGAATCCACTCTAAAGAAGAGTATGTCTGGGATAAAGATGAGTTGTTCATTGAACGTCTCATACTTAATCCAGACACCAGATCATGAAAAAGTGGAATCGATATTTCTCAATTCCAAGACAACGGAGATCCAGCAATCATCTAACCTCGATGTCATCTTTCATGCAATGAAAAACGAAATTTTAGAAAATCTAGCCTGTTTTGAAGGCCAATCTAGTTCAAAGACACTGTTCGCAATCCACTCGCTGATAAATAGCGCAGCAAACTATAATCCCCTTCGTGCTTCAGGATACATAGAGTTGCCAGCATGCATCAAGCGAAAGAAGGCAGTTCTTAATATTCAGAATGCCGATCATTTCTGTTTCGCTTGGTGCATGCTAGCTTCCACATACCCTGCAAAAGTCAACAAAAATAGACCATATTCATACCCACAGGATTTGCTATTCAAAGCGTTCAATTATGCTGGAATTACTTTCCCGTTTTCCCTCGATCAGATTGAACGCTTTGAGAAGCAGAATCCAGATGTATCTATAGCTGTATTTGCCCTGAATGCCAACGACTCAGTGGAGTCTATTCATAAACCATCTGAGAGGAAGGCTAGACAAGTGAACCTCTTAATGGTTGAAGAGGGTGGCAAGTCTCACTACTGCCTCATCACCAACTTATCGAGGCTTATTAGAAGTCAGATAACACATAATTGCAGAAAAGTGTGGCTATGCGAGGCATGCATGACAAGGTGTTCTAATGAGGATGCCTTGAGAGTGCATAAACTGAAATGCAATAAATGTCAGATCCTCAAAATGCCAAAGCAGAATGAGGTTCTGGAATTTAATGCATATTCAAAGTGTGCCCCTGTACCTTTTGTGATTTATGCAGATATCGAATCTGTTTTGAGGAAGGTCCACTCATGTGAACCCTCTGACGCAGAGAGCTGGACCCGAACCATACAGGAACATGAAGCGATATCGATAGCGTTGAAGGTTATATGTAGACATGATCAGTCCTTGTCGAGATTTAAGCTCTTCAGAGGTGGCAGTGCACTCAATGACTTCTTCAGCGAACTTAGAAAGATTGCTGATGAAGTCATTGAGATATATGGGCGAATACAGCCCATGCATATGTCGCCTCAGGATGTCCTGGATTTCAACAATGCTAATCACTGTCACATATGCAGGAGAGATTTTGCTATAGATGATGTTAGGGTGAGGGACCATTGTCATATCACTGGAGCATATCTTGGAGCGGCTCATAATGCTTGCAATTTGAATAGAAAATTGCCGAATTTTATTCCAATTTTCTTTCATTGCTTAAGCAATTATGACAGTCACTTCTTGATCAGGCACATGGCATATGATAAGGCTCCTATTTCATGTATAGCACAATCATCTGAACGTTATCTGGCATTTACTAAATGGTACAAGGGCATTAATTTCAGGTTTCTCGACAGCTACAAGTTTCTCGATGACAAGTTATCTAGCTTGGCAGACATGCTGAGCGCTGATGACTTCAAGGTCACTAATGCCGAGTATTCTAATCCAGAACACCTGGAACTAATGAAGTGCAAGGGCATATTCCCCTATACATACCTGGATACCATCGAGAAGCTCCAAGAAGAGGAGCTCCCGCCTATAGAGCTTTTCGACGGTGTCACAGAGGAGGAATATGCTCATGCACTTAAGGTATGGAGCACATTAAACATAAAGAATCTCGGGGAATATAGTGACCTTTACCTAAACACCGATACTCTGCTTTTAGCGGATGTATTCGAGAAGTTTAGAGACTTGTCGCTAGGGATGTATAACCTTGACCCTACATGGTACTACACTCTGCCATCACTAGCCTTCGATGCCATGCTTAAGACAACGAGAGCAAAGCTCCAGCTAATAAGCGATCCCAACATGCTAGAATTTTTCGAGGAAGGTATTCGCGGTGGGCTTTGCACGGTATCAAAGCGGTACTCCAAAGCCAACCACGAATACCTTGTAGACTACAAATCTGATGAACCTCGAAACTTTTTATCATACTGGGACATCAAAAACTTGTACGGCAAGAGCATGGCGTCCCCAATGCCGTACGGGAACCTCAGATGGCTTGATAGGGACGAAATAGACACCATCGACTTCGCTGCGATCCCTGAGGACTCCAAGACAGGATATGTCCCAGAGGTGGATTTGGAGTATCCTGACCATCGCCATGATGCACACAATGATCTACCTCTCTGTCCCCGGAGCGAGATACCACCCGGCAGCCAATACAAGAAACTGATTGCAAGACTTGAGAACAAAAGCAAATATGTCTTGCATTATAAAATCTTGCAACAGTGCCTAGATCTGGGGCTGCTATTGAGACATATTCATCGGGTGGTATCGTATGACCAAGCTGAATGGCTTAAGGTCTATATTGACCTTAACGCCGAGAAGCGAACCAGGGAAACTTCCAAGTTTGGTCAAAACCTCTGGAAGAAAATGAACAACGCTGTGTGCGGTAAGTTCATTGAAAAGTGTTCGCAAGTACAGAGATTTCCGTTACCTGGGAGCAAGCACGGAAATTGACGGCTCGTCCAACATATGTATGTAGCCACATTTTTTATGAAAACTTAGTCGGCATAGAGTTGGCTCGAGAGGAGATCCTCATGAACAAACCAATCTATATTGGCCATGCAATTCTCGATCTTTCAAAATTTATTATGTATGATTTTTTATAAAGTAATGAAACCCCAACTGAATGACCTGGTCCTGAATTATATGGATACAGATTCATTCATTTTCGAAACTTCTACAGACATTTACAAATTCATGAAAACAATCCCCAGCATTTTGATACATCAAATTATAAGCAAAATAATGTATATGACATAAAGCAGGCCAACAAGAAAGTGATTGGGTTGTTTAAAGATGAGCTGGGTGGCATGGTGATGACTGAGTACGTTGGACTTAGGGCAAAGCTCTACAGCTATAAATATAACAACAGCACCATCATAAAAGCATAGGGGATTACCAAAGGTGGAATGCGAGCAATCACCTTTGAGAAATATTTCGAGTGTCTAAAAGATTTAAATAAAAAATTTTTGGCTAAACAAATTTGCTTCAGAAGTACAAAACATAAAGTCTCGACTGTGGAAATTAACAAAATTGCATTGCATGGAGGAGACACGAAGCGCAAGATGATTGATGGCTCTCGTGCAACTCTCGCGTGGGGCCATAATTCACTTAGGGCCTCGTAATCCATTCCGACTTCCCTGGATGTCACATCCCCATCTCATGTATTATATTGTATATAGATTATTTATTGTCTAGTTTATTAATTGTATATATTGTATTTAATTATTTTTACTGTTTTTTTAATTATTTTATATAATACAATGTTAATGGTACATTGTTCAGTTAAATGTATCAAGGGGGAATCAAATTACTATAAATAAAAACATGAGGTACTGCATTTAAGACTCTTTATTTCAGTAATAGCTACAATAAATCCTTTCCATCAGTCCATTGGCTATTAGGGAATCCATACCATTTCACTAGAATCCTCTCTCCTTGCCTACGCAAAATCTTCTCCACTAAATAAGTGTTAGGGAATAGTGTAGAATGTAGTTCATGTCCATAAAATGCTCCTTTTATATGCTCTCCATCATTATCCTTTATGATGTAGGTTGTAGGATTGGTTCGTTTCACATGAGCCACTTGGAAAATTTCAACACTCCCGCTGGGTTCAAAACCCTTTTCGAAATGTCCTTTATTCTTAGATATCCACACATAATCGCCGACACTAAACCTCCTTGCACTCGTCTTCTCTCATTTGGGATGGTTATACTTGTAAACAGTCAGAAGAAGGTCATTGTTCCTCACTTCACTGGGTTTCATTTTGATGGTTGAGTGGTAAGTGTCATTGTACTCTGCAACGATTTTAGGTAGAAGATCTAGCCACTTATATGATCCTTGAGCTAGAAACTCCCGATACATCATATTCTTTAAAGCTCTGATTAAACGCTCAACAGCTGCAGCCTTCACATTAGTATAGGTACTGTAGGGACTGATATTATACTTTGTCATTAGATTTTTAAAGTGCTTGTTATAAAATTCTTTTCCGTTGTCACTCTGTATATTCTTGGGTGGCGTTTCCATGACCTTTAGTATATCTTCCATGGCCTTTGTAACCTGTAGTCCTGACTTGTCCTTTAATGGCCTTGCATAGGCCATTTTAGATTAGAAGTTGACTGCAATCAGGATATACTTGAAATTCTTGTTGAGATTTGCATGGCGGATCATCTCAACCAAGTCGATTTGCATCAGATCATGCAGACCTTTGCTAACGATCTTTCGACGCAAGAAGTTTCTTCGGGCGGGAGCATGGAGCTCTCTTGCTATATCTTGCTTCACCGTCATGCTATAATCCTAGCCGATTTCAGTTCTTGAATAATTTCTTCAATTTCTTGTGTGTGATTATTATTTCCGGTGTCTCTGGATGCAATGAGAAGCCTCAGGCGATTCACCAGGTCGTTAGGGTCGTTCCAGTAGATGTAGTCTTGCCTCGTATCAGGGCGATGCTCCTTCCACTGCAAACCTAAACCCTTGTGTTTCGGTACTAGAGGCCGTATAATGCTTTTATACTTGTAGGAATTGCCTGATCTCAGCTGCCCGTGCTTGCTGAAGTTTCTTGGATGAACATGTGTTGCTTTCAATATTCTGCTATATGTATCCAGATCCCCTTCTGTATATACATGCATTTCAGGTATCCTCTTGAAGATGAGTTCACTCAATCCAGGTGTCACCTCGTACGTTTCATCACCTACTGGTACTTTATTGTTGAGGAAGTCAATGATCTTGTTCCCCAGCATATAGCTTCCATCTTCGTATCTCACACCGTAGGCATTGTCTATTTCATTCTTGTCATTCCTTCGAACTTTCTGCAGGAATCTTAAGATATTCTCATCTTTCTCCTCTTTAAGTGGATCACTCTTTTTCTGACTCTCCTCATTGTTTGAAGTAACACTATTGTTTTTCTGAATTTGTAGTATATCATGTAACGGTTCTGCTACTGGCTGAAGAGCTTCACTCATTACTCTCTGGGTCTCAAACTTTTGTCCTTTTAGTGCACGTAACTTTTCCCTTATAGCCTTTGTATGCCTGGCTACAGATTCTTTAAGTCTTATGCTCTCGCTGTCCATCTTGAAATGATCTTGAATGTTGTTATTCACCTCAATATATAGCTGTTCTATTCTGTTGGCCTCAGTTTATATGCTATACTCATTTCGATATTTAGAATATGGCCATCTTTTGCTCGATTGGCCGGAGCAGTAAAGGTGAGTGTATCTCCATTTGCAATAGGAGTAGGGAAGGTTCTGACTATGTTATTGTTTATAGCAAATAATGTATCTGCTCTTACAAAAGGAGGAGTTGACGATGTCATATAGCATGCAACGACCTCTCCGTTTACAGGTGCTCTGTAGTATTCGAGACCCGATGTTAAATGTGTATCTTAGTGAATTCCCTCTGAAAGGCTTCGTCTGCAGGCTAAAAACGTGGTGACCTTTCATTTGATCTAATAGCGCATTTATAACATTCACTTGTGATTTAAGAATATTCACATTATTCATAGCTATTGTCAAGTGCTTATCCATGGAACTCTGTTGGCTCGCCATAGTTTCCATATGTTTCACTACTGTTTCGGTGATATCACTTCCAATAGAGGCTAGTCTCCTGTTTAGAGCTTGCTGTGCTTCATTGTGCTTTTTACCAATAATGTGTTTAACAAACTTTTTACTAGCTGCATCACTGTCATCGATGGGATCTGCTATCTGTCTTATTCTTCTTTTTTGAAAGGAAGCGTTCCCAGCTGAATCGATCGCTGGTGTTCTTGCATTAACATAGTCTGATACATATTTCCTATTCAGTACATCGTAGTCCTCCTGAGGTGATAATATTATCTTCATTCTTATTGTATCTAGAGTAATGTTGTTTCCAGCGTCTCGTTTAAGTGCATGTTTGTCCAGGTATTTCATTAGAGACTCATATTTTCCATCTAGCGATTTCTGGATGTGATTCCTTATCATAGTTTCAAGTTCACCCATACGCTGATATGCCACTTTTTTGGTGAATTCCTGCATTCGATTTTCGGTAGAAGTCGTAAGGGTGTCAACATAACGTTTAGTGCTTGCGTCATTGTCTTCCTCGGGATCATGAACAATTCATAGTCTCTTGTTTTTAAATTGATAGTTTCCTTTTCCATCTCGGTTTATGATGAATTGATGAAGTGCTCTTTTAACTGGAGCAGTCCTCTGTGAACCGAACCTGTCAATACTCATTTCGATCTATGAATGATCCTTTTCTTTCTTTTCTACTTTAATATATACATCGAAGCCGTTCCTATATCGACCCTCATTCATAGGGAATTCAGGAACTATTACTACAAATGGTCTTCCTTCCGAGACACTTTCCCAAACACCCTTGCACAGGTCTTTAAATTCAGTATATGACATGTCAGTGTTCACATAATCCTCATATATATGTTTCAAGTTTAAATTATCCTGCTTGAAGAGAATAATCATGTTCGTGTTGTCTCTTATTAGATGTTTAGGCACTTTAGCATACGACTGTGTTAAATATATAGAGTCCACATAACGGTGTCTGCCCATGCTGTAAAAAGAGGCGATCTTCCCCTGCTTTTCAGTGATTACGTCATCGAATATAAATATGGAGTTTTCTTTAACTTCAGAGGGATGTAAGACACTTTCTCCATCTTCATAAGTGTTCACTTCTATCCCTTCAATGTTTTCGAGTAGCTTAATGAGATATTGATACTTTGGCTGGTAAAGGGACTTTGAATAGATGTACAAGTTTTCAAAACGTAAACCATTCACATGAAGCCGCATATTCAGTAATACATTAGTTTTTCCGGCGCTTGAGCTGCCTAGAATAAGAGCTCTGACATTAGAGGGAAATAACTTTCCGTGTCGATTGCATCTAAAATCACTTTCAAAGTCTAGCACCTGAATGGGCAGGGAGCAATCTTGCTTCACGAGCTCCATCTTAATAACTAAATATAAAAAAGCATGCTTAATGTATATATACATATATACCAGGTGCGCATGGATTTCAGTTTGTAGCTTGGGAGTATAAAAGTCCAATACTATTTTAAAGTCAGCTAGTCTATCATGGGAGCTAGGAGGATCAAGATCTCCAGAGGCTCTGGGTTAATTAACTCTCTTATTAATTGGCTGCCCTTTGAAGCACATTTACCGGGCTACAGATATTGCGGTCCGGGTACGAAGTTGGAAAAACGCCTACAGAGAGGAGACCCCGGAATTAACCCATTAGACGAAGCCTGTAAGCAGCACGACATCGCCTACGCTGAGCACAGGGACTCTGCTACGAGAAATATAGCCGATAAGATCTTAGCCGAGAAGGCGTGGAAAAGAGTACAGGCATCGGACGCTACTTTAGGAGAAAAGTTGGCCGCCAGGCTAGTTACAGCAATTATGAAGGGCAAGGTGGCTGTAGGTGCTGGCTCCAGGAAGAAAAAGCATGGAGGATTTCTGCCTCTCATTCCTATTATTGCAGCCCTAGGTGCTGCAGCTGGAGGAGCAGCTCAAATCGTCACAGCAGTGAATAAGAAAAAGGCTGCAGATAAACAGCTTGCAGAAATGGCAAGACATAACAGAGAGATAGAAGCAAAAGGAAAATGTCTTCAAGTGAAGAAGAATAAGACGAGAAATGTCAAAAAGAAGAGACGCAACAGCAAGAATGGAAATTCAAAAAACTCTGGAAGAGGACTGTACTTGTCCCGGAAAAAGCCTTGAGTAACATTGATCTCGACATGTATGCTAGACGTTTAAAGATTCCGCATTTTAGAGGTGTATTTATGATTGATGAGTTGCCTACAAAGCCTCATCACCATGAGAGGATTATCGTCAATCTCGATTCTTCAGAGAATGAAGGTACCCATTGGGTTGCTGTAAGGAAGGAGGGTAGCATTGCATTTTATTTCGATAGCTTTGGGAACCTAAAGCCTCCTAAAGAGATAGAAAGGTATCTCAGAGGTGTTAGGTTAATGTATAATACTGAGAGGTTTCAGAGTTTTAGCTCAGTCATCTGTGGGCACCTGTGCTTACAATTTCTATCACAATGAGTTACACTATTGCCGTTAGCGGTAATGAATCTGTTCTGACAACACACCTGAATCCTCCTCTGAGGATCGATCCTAAAGGATATTATGATATCGCTCTTTTGAATCTTGAAACCTTCTATTCTATTCCCAATGTGGATCATAGCAATAATCAGTTTCATTACATTTACAACGACAATCTTAAAGTCATTGATATACCTCATGGAACTTATGAGATTACTAATATTAATGCATACATCAAAGATAAGCTTCAATTGGATGAGGATGTCTTCTTTATTCGGCCTAATAATAATACAATGAAGGCTGAAATTAAATGTCCTTTTCCTATGGATTTTTCAAGGGAATGCTCTATTGGATCCCTTTTAGGCTTCAGTGAAAGCAAAGTCATTCCTGCTAATCAAGTGACTGAATCTGATTTCCTAGTAAACATATTTAAGGTGAGCATAATACGAATCGAGTGCAGTATTGTAACAGGCTCTTTCATCGACGGTAAAAGCCGACACTCGATCTATGAGTTTTTCCCTTCTGTTCCGCCAGGATATCACATTTCGCAAGAGCCTTCAAATCCCATTTACCTGCCTATCATAGACACTAACTTTATCGATCAAATCACTCTTCGAGTAGTCGACCAGAACGGTCATCCCATCAACTTTAGAAACGAGGATATAAGCATAAGACTTCACATACGTCGTAATGGGAATAGATTTTAGCAGAAGAAGACGCCTATGAGGATATAATAAGCCTGCGCATCGTCGTATATATCATACTCTACCTGCGACACTCAGTGTGTTAACATCGAGCAATAGGAGGTTCCTTGAAGCATTGGGCTTCAGAATTCTGTGATGGACATCTTCAATGTGACGGAAACACCTACATTTGAGGACAAGATTGCTAAAGAAGAGGAGCATGTGTTTTTACCGTATAATACATCGGCTCTGGATGCGAATGATGAAATTAGAATCCCTTGTCAAGCTGAAGATTTATATACTCTACCTAACCGGAGTTATCTCTACATTGAGGGATCTGTTACTAAACCTAATGGAACAACTACTACAGCAAGGCTCACCAATAATGCTATTGCATTTATGTTTGACGAGATTCGATTGGACATGAATGGATCGACTATAGACAGAACAAGAAATCCAGGGATTACATCAACTATGCGCAACTATGCTGCACTCAACTCTATGGAATCCAACCGTTTACTCAATGCTGGATGGTGCTACCCTGGAGAAGATGTGGATATTGTGCATCCTGCAAGTGGAGCATTCAACGCTATAGTACCGCTGTCAATGCTTCTGGGATTTCCAGATGATCACAAGGACCTCATACTCAACAGCAAGTTTGAGCTGGTCCTCATTCGATCCAAGGACTCTAAAAACTGTATTCTGGCAACCGAAGGAGAAGAAAATGCTATTGTTAAACTTACACGTATCGAGTGGCGGATGCCTATAATACGCCTTTCTGATGGTGAAAAGCTGGAGATCCTTAAGATTGTCAAGTCAGACAGGCCATTACATATAGCCTTTCGAAGTATGGATCTGCATACTCAGCCTGCGGTACCTCAAACTAGATCATTTACATGGAACGTTGCAACAACATCGAGACCCGAGAAACCAAGATTTGTTATTTTGGGAGCGCAGACTTCGAGAGTAAATAATGCAACTAAAGACTGTTCCGAGTTTGATCATTGCAACATAACCAATTTGAGACTGTACCTCAATAGTGAATGTTATCCCTACCATGATATGAACTTGGACTTTGGAAACTCTAGATTTGCCTCATTATATGAAATGTATTCAAAATTCCAAAGCTCCTATTATTCGAGAGAGAATTACCCCTTATTGAGGAGAACAGATTTTCTTAAACATGCACCGATATTTGTCATTGACTGCTCACATCAGCCTGAGGAGGTTGTAAATGGAGCTGTCAATATTAGACTGGAAATTCAAACTAGTGCAAATATTCCTGCACAGACATCTTTGTATTGCTTGATAATTCATGACAAAGTATTTACATACAAGCCCCTGTCTCATGTGATGCAGTCTTTAATTTAAATGTAGTTATTTTATGCTTGATATAAGGAAGTGTAAGGGGGTTTTTTCGTGAATAAAAGCAAGTTATAAAAGATATATTTACTTCTTTATTTTCTTATTATACATTTCCAGCGCCATCTGTCTCCAACTCCTTGTCCCTACATATGTGTCTTCATTTACAATACATAGGTTCTGCAGATGTCTATCTATATAGGATTCGAGTCTTTTTATTAGTGATAGTACATCATAATTCAAATGAATTTCACCG
The DNA here is from genome assembly GCA_030765065.1 of Deroplatys truncata. NCBI lineage: Eukaryota > Metazoa > Arthropoda > Insecta > Mantodea > Mantidae > Deroplatys > Deroplatys truncata. Next base: position 61,795,794 of record CM060989.1, on the reverse strand, counting down.
TAATTTAATGACGTATTAAAAAGTGTAATTTTTCCACTTTCCATAAACACCGTGATATTATAGGAGAATACAACATGTTCACTGTACTCTCTGTTCGGACACTTCTTCACTTTCAGATATGTTTCGAATTCTGCGAGACTTTTTTGAATTATCTGCCAATCATATTTTGTCATATACACGAAATTATTATTGTCTGTTTCTTTTATGAGGAGCACTGGGGTTTCATAATACAATCCTATATTGACACTACTGCTTCTTGAGGTGTAGCCGCCTTGGAGCACGAGTGCGGGTGCTTGCATCTCTCTTCGGGGTGTTTGCGCAGGTAATTCGCTCTTCCAATAGCGCCAACCTCCTATGGAGATCTTCAAAGGTTTTATTGTTCTTCCTCTTGGTGGGCTTCTTAGTAGCGGACCTGAAACATTACATATTGCGTCTATTAGAAAAATCATTTTTAAATAAATTCGCAGGTCTCCTGAAAGGAATTGCATATGTTAGACACCATGAATGGGAGCGATGTAGTTTTATTTAAAGCATGCGTGTTCTTTCATGGATTTGAAATTAATACTCACTGTATTGCTTTGTGTAATTCTGCTCGTTTCCTGGGTGAATGTTCAGGAGTCACCTGGAGCATATCGCCATCTACTTGCAAATTGATTGGCCTCTCTTGGTCATCCAAAGTCATCAAAAGCTGCGGTACATTCGGGAAATCTACTTCATCTATGTTCTCTGTAGGAATAGGCGTTGTCTGACGATTTCTGGAACAATTTTAATTATTTTTTTAAACATTAGATATTCTACAACCCCGTGCAGGGTAAGAGCATCTAGATATTTTCAATGCCACTTACCTTAGGCTTCCCCGCCTGAGTAAGAATACAGCGCAGTTTTCATCACACAGGAAGTACGACTTCATTTGATCGTGCACCTCTGGCTTCTCGCATAGGGTTGCATGCGTATCACCATTACAAAATTCAGAATGATATTGGACTGCATGGGTGGTTACAAGGACATCGACATCATTCACGCCTCTGTGTTGTTCCTCATCTGCATCCCCTCCTCTGGAAGAACGAACATATTTCAAATTCGTTACTTTCTTTAAAGATTAGATGTAGCATAGTATTTCCTAGAAAGGAATAAAAAAGAGGGTCTACTTACAGGTACCTTCTTCTGTAGACTGGGCAGTTCTCTGTGCATATTTCTCTTGAAGACATCTGGTCATGATATGAGGGCATGTTACAGACAATTGAATGTATGAACCCATTGCACTCCTCCTTGTGGTAGTAGGTGTAGTGGTACGCTTCCTCTTCACACTCACTCCAAAAATCTTCCATTCCTGCCATACTAATAACGTGCAGATTGAGAAACTCTTTCTACAAAAACCTTCAAATAATACTTTCAGGGTGCTAGGCCTGAGACCTTATATAGCAGTGGTATAATGGTGGGGGGATAATTGCAGAAGGATAGGGCGGCGCATGCGCGGTCATAGGGTTTGAGGGCGGAGCTTGAAGCGAAGAATAGCCGTCTATTAGCTTTCACGGATGCGGTCCATTAATTTTTAAATTTGCAACTGTATCGGATTTGAAAGATTTATTAGACAACATGGGAAAGCGGTGTAGCAATGGTTCTCACGGTCGGTGAATCATGTTTCATCCTTAAAGTAATTACCTCCCCCACCCCCAGCCTGTACTTTCCTTGAGGAGGGATTTAGGTCGGGTCTTGCACGAAAGACCAATTAAAACCAATTGAACCAATTAAATAACCATTAATTGATCCAGAACGTACCCGCTACTTGGGTCGGCTTTGCCTGAAAGACCAATTGAACCAATTAAGTAGCCATTAATTTATACAGAACATACATGCTACTTGGGTCGGCTTTACACGAAAGACCAATTGAACCAATTGAACCAATTAAATAACCATTAATTTATCCAGAACATGCATGCTACTTGGGTCGGCTTAACACGAAAGACCAATTAAGCCCTATTAAAATCAATTAAGCCAATTAAATAACCATTAATTTATCCAGAACATACAAACACCAACTACTATTATTATTGGTGCGAATTTTCATTTGTAGTTTTTTAAAAAATTATGTCGCTTTTCAGTTCTTTCTCGAGATATCGTGGAAAGAGTATGGAATTTCTGGGCGACCTGGGTTTTTAACATCTGACTATCGATTCAGTTCCCTCTATCCCTCTTACACCTTCAAGGGAATGTGTAATGTATCTATTTCTGCAAAGGTTTATCTTGATTAACGTGAACTAGATGGAAGAATAAGATTAGAATAGCTCTTAGAAACTATATAACAATCAACGAAAGTAAGTAGAGAAAATCATGTGAATTTACGTAATAATATATTGTTTTTTATTATTACTTTATTGCTCATATGGTTCCATTGTTTGTCTTTACACAGGCACCTTTACTTTTCCTTTGAATTTTCTTTAGAGGTTGATGGTAGTCGGTGTTACATTCGTCACGGGTGATGTAAATGGTTACTCTTGTGTGTGTGTATGTGTGTGTGTGTGTGTGTGTGTGTAAAATATATAGGGTGGACCATTTAAGTTTAAACTGTGCAGCATCTTCAAAACGAAGCGTTGTACAAGGAAATGCCTTGAATAAAAATTACTTAATATTATGGGGGAAAGTAAATGCCATTAGTCGTGCTTTATTTGGAGGACGTTGGGATGAACGTTTTAGGGTAAATTTAATTTATAGAAATCTACCCTTTTTATGTTGTTTTCTCACTCCTCGTAAAAAACTAAACAACATTTGTATAAAGCAGTTTGCAATTGTTCTTACGCCAACGTAAATAACAACGAAAATTCTGAATTGCTATGTACGAAGAGCGCAATGAATGGTTGGACCATCCATAGATGGTCATTTGAGGGTGAAGTTACGTTTCGTAATTGGGAACCAGCATTTTTATTTTGTTTCCTTATTCCTCATCACAAAATAAAAAGTTTATATAAGGAATTTTTTAACGAGTAAACAACGTACAAAATGTAGATTCCCATTAAAAAAAATTACATTGAACCTAAAATGACCACCATAATATCCTCCACACAAAACAGGACTAATGGCATTTACTTTCCATCATAATATTAAGCGACTTTTATTAAAGACATTTCTTTCTAAAATGCTCAAGTTTTGGAGATATTGTACAGTCTCAACTTAAATGGTCCACTCTGTGTATATATATGCAGGTATGTTACTTATAATCAGCACATATAAGTGCATTATTAATTACCTTTTTGATGATCGTAATAAGATGCAGGTTGGCCCCGTAGCTTATTCGGTAGAGCTGCTGCCTGCTGTGCGATGGGTCCCGGGTTCGATTACCGGTTGAGGAGATGGAAATTTTTCCTCTAGCCAAGATTATTCCGTATCCTCTCCAGAGTCTGGAAGTAAGAATGTGTGCGAGATCTAATGATTAAAATACCCAAAGTGCAAAATTTCTTAATACACAATTTCTCCTAAAACTCTCATGTATTTTAAACCACTTTAGCAAACTGATTCTGAGGGAAGGATTCGAGATTATCACATGGATTTATTAAAACCAGAAGACAAAAAGAAATCAGATCACTAAAATTTCAGTTTCAAGAAGAAATAATTAGAAATAAGGGATTTTTTATTCTACATTTTGCCTTCTTTATAGTGGATTGTTTCAAGGATCCGATGACCATTAGACCCCTCCACTTATCCTGAATGAGGAAGAAGGGATCGGTCAGAACCTCACGGGAATTAGGGGGCTAGCGCCCCCTTACCATTATTTTGATTTCCAACGGGAGTAACCCTATAATGTTCTTAACAAGGACCTATATCAATTGATCTTTCTGAGGAAAGCCTATGGACTTGTCTGGGTAAGTTCTCCATCTAACATTCAACTATAAACCCAAATTCTTCTGGTAGTTTTTGATGCTGCATAGACTGTTTCGAAGTGACATCGAACCAAAGGTAGCTTATTACTTTCTCTACTACATATAGTAAGTAGGAGAAGTATTGCATTCCACCCAAAAATTCGATACCGAGATTTCACCGGAAATACATGTTTAGAGGTTTACTGAATCCAAAAAAAAGCATTTTTGGAATAATGTCCCTGTGAGTGTTTCTCCTCTGTGTGTGTCTCTGTGAACAACATTTTAAAGATATTTACATAACAAATAAAAGGTATATCTTGAACTTTCTGAGAATAGCTTACGAAATCCTCTTCATTCGGAATGAACTTTGTATAATGTTGTATAACGGTAAACGTTAAGCGATAGACGAAAACGTACCACAGAAAAAGTCTAGATCTCTTTAAAACACACAATTTACTTAAAACAAGTTTTTGTGGCATAAGCCGTTTCTGAGATATCTGTTATTAAAGGTTCAAATTGTTCAATACTTGTCATTCATTTGAAGTCCCATAGATTTACACTTCTTTCTCGCGACTGAGTGGAAACAGTATGGAATTTTAAGGCAAGCATTTAGCAATTCTTAAGTATTTGACTATGGCTATTATTTTTTTATTTATAACTAAATGTGTAATGTAGCTATTTTTGCAAAGGTTTATTTGGATTAAATGTACTAAGAACTTGTTGAGGCAGTGATTGGAATTTCAAGAAAGGAGCTTAAAGAAAAATGGGTGGAGTTATAGCATACAAACTAATTTGAAAAATAGTGGTCTGGGAGAAATTTGGAGAAGGAGGGAAAATAATGCTAAGGGCTCTTGGAAAGAAGCTAGGCGGAGGTTTGAAGATATAGAGATAAAAATTTATTTAGTAACATTGGGAAGAAAAGTTCCTTGGAATCATATATATTAATAAGGGCTAGAGAACAGTATGTGGATAACTCAAATAAGGAACAAAGAGAAAGTATAGCCTGGGTACGAGCAGGTGTATGGAGACTAATAGGAATGAGAAATGGGTTCCCACAGAACCAGTGTCCAATATGTGGGGAAAGAGAAGATTTAGAACATATAGGTTTTGATTGTAAAGGTACACAGCATTGGAGAAAGCAAGCTATAAATGGGAAATGGTTAAAACTGGACAGGAAAGTAGTCTTAAGCAAGATTTTTAACAAGCATGGTAAGAAGGTAAAAGAGTGCCTGTCCAAAGTAAAAAATCTGATGTGCTACACTCACATGACTTTCTCTACCCTTGTACAAACTATTTTTACAAACGTTTATTCTCCATATGCTTCATGTTACTCGAGATATCCAGATGTCAATGTTATTGCTAATTTTCTTGTAGATGCAAGGGGAACATGGTAGGTTATAAGCGATAGTCAAATATTTTAAGCGCTGGTTGCTATGTGGCGCATTCTATTCTGTTTGCATATCCAGGACATAAAAAATTGAATAACGAATTTGAGAAAAAGTATAAGTATTGGAAAATTGAAATAAATAACAAGCAATATCTCGAAAATGGTTCACTCAACTAAAAAAATGTGTATGACATAAATTGTGTATTTTAACGCGATCTACATTTTTTGTGTAGTAAAATTTTGTCTCTTATGGTTTACCAGTTATGCAAAAGTCGTTCACAATAAAGAATACTTTTGGAGACATTCCCAGGAAATTCAAGATATATATTTTATTTGTCATAAAAATATCTTAAAAATATGACATTTTAATCAAAATCGTTAGAGCCATTTTTGAGAAAATTAAAATTTTCGAAAAATCTTCCATGTAAAGGGTATCCTGGGGTGGGGGGATTTTCTTGAAAACCTTCGTATCGCATCCTTGGAAGATATTGAACCTAAATACCAAGTTTGGTGTTCATCCGACTGTTCATTTCTGAGTTATGCTGTTCACAGACAGACACACAGACAGACACACACACGGACATGTTTCCAAAAATGCTTTTTTTGGATTCAGGGTGTCTCAAAACATATTTCCGGTGAAATCTCGGTATCGAATTTTTGGGTGGAATACAATACTTCCCCTACTTACTATACGTAGTAGAGAAAGTAAAAATCTGATGTGTTACACTCACATGACTTTCTCTACTCTTGTACAATCTAATTTTACAAACGCCTATTCTCCATATGCTTCATGTTTATCGAGATGTCAATCTTATTGGTAATTTTCTTGTAGATGCAAGGGAAATATGGTAGCTTTTAAGCGATAGTCAAATATTTTAACGCTGGTTGCTATGTGGCGCATTCCATTCTCTTTGCATGTCCAGGACATAAAAAAATGAATAACGCATTTGAGAAAAAGTATAAGTATTGGAAAATTTAAGGAAATAACAAGCAATATCTCGAAAACGGTTCACTCAACAAAAGAAATGTATATGACATACGTTGTGTATTTTAACGCGATCTACATTTTTTGTGTAGGAAAACTTTGTCTATCTCTTATGGTTTACCAGTTATGCAAAAGTCGTTCACAATGAAGAATACTTTTGGAGACATTCCCAGAAATTTCGAGATATACATTTCATTTCTCATGACATTATCTTAAACATATGATATTTTCATCAAAATCGTTAGAGCCATTTTTGAGAAAATTAAAATTTTCGAAAAATCTTCCATGTAAAGGGTATCCTGGGGTGGGGGGATTTTCTTGAAAACCTTCGTATGGCATCCTTGGAAGATACTGAACCTAAATACCAAGTTTGGTGTTCATCCGACTGTTCATTTCTGAGTTATGCTGTTCACACACACACTCACGGACATGTTTCCAAAAATGCTTTTTTTGGATTCAGGGGATCTCAAAACATGTATTTCCGGTGAAATCTCGGTATCGAATTTTTGGGTGGAATGCAATACTTCCCCTACTTACTATACGTAGTAGAGAAAGTAATAAATGGTTATGGACAATAAAAATAGATGTGAATTAGCTTCATCATGTGATGTTAAGTTATCTAATTATATTATCATTACTATAATATTAGTATTATTAGATTATAATTTTGGTATTACTATTATTATTATTATCATCATTTTTATGTATAATTAATGAATGTAATATGGGTAGAATATGGCAAGATAACACCTTGGGCTGATGTATAGCCATTATCTAAGGAAGATTGCTAGCACAAATAAATAAATAAAACATAGAACAATAAGCATTAGTAAGATAAGTTTGTATAACCACTAATACAGATAGAGGGTAGAGAAAGTCATGTGAATGTATCACATTAGAATTTTTGTTCCAATAGTCCGAAAGTGTGTGTCAGAACTTGGAAAAACATTCAAATAAAGGTTTTCTCAGAATTGAAAATTGCTTACTTTTATGATTTGGCTTTTTGTCTTATGTCATACAGCCATAGCTTAAAAGCATCAGATTCCCTTAGACGATGCTCTAGATTCTTGAGAAGGCGATTAGGAAATTGTCTTTCGAAGACCAGGCGTAGGGCGATGGATTTTTTAGGGCGTAAAAATCCTTAGCATGGCTTCCTTCGGAAGGGAAGTAAGGCCGGTGGCCCCTTGTCGTAGATTTGCGGCACGTAAAAGAACCTCAAGCCTGATAAGAGGCCTGTGAGCAAATTTACCGGTCTTTCACGCCCAGTATAGAATGGGACGCTAAGGACCACAGCAGTTAAAGAGCGTCCATAAATAAAACTCAATTTAATTTAATTTAACCATCCTGAGTGGAGATTTGCACATGAACAGCAAAATGTATTCCTACCAGTAATGTAAAGTCGATACCCATTTTACTACATCCGTTTGAAAAGTAAGACTAATCAGAACCGATTAGTGTCTGACTCGCAATCGGGAGGTGCTGGGTTCGATCCCCAGCGATCGCCCACTCTAACCCATGGTTTTTCGCAATTTCCCCGGTTTGGCAGGTGAATGTTGGGTGGTTCATCTTTTGCCACGACTCTCCTGCCGCTCAGTTCTTGTGCCTATCATCTTCTTTGTCATCCGTTTTAGTTCTGTAGGACCAGGCGACGATGTTCCGCGAGTTGCGCCTGGGCGGTGGCTGTGCGCACTGTAGAGGTTTCTTCCCTGGCGTCGTTGCCGGACTGCTCAGTTAGGTCTCGCCTCAGAGTGGGTTCCGCCCCAGAGAGACTTGTGGGTGGCCTGGGCGGCGTCGGATGCATTCGATCTGGAAGCGATAGGAACCATGCCCATGCTTGAACCCGTCGTCATAGGAATCTGATTGCCCTTCAGGTAGAAGCAAAAATGGCCGTCGCAGCCTCTTGCCGTGCTCTGCTCCGGTTGCGGGGGATCTCTCTATTTTTCGTAACTTTACCTTTAAGACCAACCAGAATAAGACTAACTTGAACGTACTCTGGTTTTCTTTGGGGAACGGTACCAAGACATGGAATACACATTTGGAGAAATATGGACTTCGATTGCCTTATTGGATAGAGACACATGTAGGATGTCCAAAGTATCTCACAATTCTAAGAACTGTGCGTGGTCACTCTTGCCTACTCTGCATTCACTCTTAGGTTGATCCGCGGCAAAACAAACCCACGTGGTCAGTGCACCGTGTTGCAACACAGTAGCAATGCGCCCAGGAAAGTAGTTCCATGCTAATACTCTGAATTTTAGAATGAATTTATCCTTAAATAGTATAATATTCTATACAAATACCTAAGCTTTTATTTAACGCTGATTTGTACCGTAAAACTGAGCTACAAGTCCCATCATGCAATTCGTATGAGTCACCTGACATCCGGGTAGGCGCAGAATATTGTTTACAGCCAGAAACCAGCAGTTGTGTTTAGTATCATGGAGGACGGTGAATTTGTTCTTCTGTTTTCGTCGAATTACGAAAGCATTAGCAGCGCAAACCGTTGACCAGTGGTGAAAAAACAATAGTGTTGAATCTTTATTATAAGTTATGTGAGAAATATCCAACACTTTCCGCGAAAGAAATTGTGAAATTAACTTCTGAGTTCACCGGTGTTTCGAGTACAAGTATAAACAGTGCTTGTGCAGAAAAATCTGAAACGGCAAAAGTGGTTACACCCGTGGGGGGGAGCATATAAAATACGCGATGCAAGAATGTAGTGATTTTGAGAAGAATGCAATTCGCGTAAAAGTGCAAAATTTCTTTTTTAAAATGAGGCGCCAACAGTTAATATAGTGCCGTTTCCAGAGAGCGAATAAATTAAGTTATCGCATACCTGTTAGTTTAATTTTCGCTCATTTATTTTAGAATTAACTATTATTATATGTGCAAACGTTTATTTTGTTGCAACTATCAATCTTATCACCTTTAACCCTTAACAGAATATGCTAGTCACTGTTTCAATTGTCGAAATTAGGACTACGTGCCGCTTGTACTCGCCACATGGTCTGAAAGTGTGACAGTATTTCTAGTGCGAATGGCGGAAGGATACATAATAACGGTGCACTGGTCACCTGGGGTTTGTTTTGACGCGGATCAATCTAAGAGTGAATATAGAGTAGTGGACTAGCAAGCTACTTTGCCCTGTTTGTTGCGGAGTAGCTAGGGATGAAATGTTGTACCTTCACTATATGGCTGACTTGGACGCAACCGACAAATACACATATTTGCTACTACAGGAAGAAAGATTTTAGGCCCCATGGTTAGATTTCAGACTGAGTATGAGAGTATGATTTTTCGAAGTCTGCGAGGTTGTTTCTGCTATTATGTGTTCTGGACGTGAATTGCTTCCCAGCGAGCCAATTTTCAGGTTTGCGAAGAGGAAGTCGCTCGGAGCCAAATCTGGAGAATATAGTGGGTGAGGTACCAGTTCGTAGTCCAATTCCACAAATTTTGGATGAAAATGGCTGACTTGTGTGCGGGTGCATTATCCTGGTGAAAGAGCACATTTTTCTTCTCCAAATGGGGACGCTTCTTTAACAACTCCTTGTGAAACTGTGCAGTGCGGCATAATATGAATTTGTGATCGTTTTACCCTTCTCCAGGAACTGGATGTCTTTATCCCAAAAGACAGCTGCCATGATTTTTCCTGCCGACGGAATGGTTTTCGCTTGGATTGGAATGGTTTTGCTTTGGAATGGTTTGTGAACCATACCATGTGATGGAGCCGAGTCCCCATAATACTTGTTCAGCTTTTCTTCCGTTTCCTTCACCGTCTTACCACGCAAAAAGTAGTGCTTTATCAGAACACGTAATTAACTTTGAGGCAGTATTTTATATCACAACACTGTGAATGCCAGAGTGATTGTAGTGTAAATTATTATTGTATGACAATGATTTGAGAGATTTATAAGCATTATTAGGAAATAAGTTTACACGGCCTCACTGAAACTGACAATAGGAGCGGGTAACAATGAAACGAGGGGATGAGTTGTTCATTAATTAAAAGAGGCAAACAAATGACGTCAGAGTAGCGTGCCTTTCTTTAGAAATGGAGGAAATATCTTCCCTAGAGCATATGTGTTCGTAATTTTGATTGGATAAAAATAGACGCTAATGTTGGCGCGCTTTATTAACCAATAGCAGCTCTGTTATAATGTTTAGGCATATCGGGGTGAGGGAGTATAAATTCTAGAGCCAAAGACAAGTATCGCGCAGTTCAACAGAAGCATTCACGAAGTACACGTTACGCAATTCTACAGAATTGTGAAATACGCGAATTAATAATGCGCGGCAAATAAGTGATTATAGTTACATTTAAAAATATAACAGTTTCAGTCGGGCGTGTATCAAGAGTAATTATGTGAAATTAATAAAGTGTGACGGCAATAAAAGTGTAAAAACAAATTCTTTTATCACTGTTATCTTTTAGTAACAACTCCTTTCCGTTTACACACTCTGTTCAAGAGATATGCTCGGCTGAGTAATAATAGCTAGCCGGAGGACAAAGAACCCAAAATTCAAAATAGTAAAACAATAACAGGCGCTCAGCAAATAAGATAACACGAAAGTTACTGCGACAACTTTTCTCCATTTTCTACGAAGCAACACACATCTGCTTATTTTAGACGTTCTCAACAATGTTTTAAGAAACAAATGACGACACATTTCTGCAATTATACCCAGAATAGATTGTAAGACTTGGGTGCAAACAAGAAACCTGTGATTAGAAGGCTATTTCTCTTCAAAGTCATGGGCTTATCAATCCGCCCTCGTAGTTACCTCCTCTACTACGTGTAGTTTTCTTATTCTTCTTCATCTAACCAAGTGTTAAGCCTTCAGGCCTGTTACGATCTCTTTTTGGGATGGCCGGCTGATCTCTTTCCCCAGCTTTGAGAATGCGTTGTGGACTCATCTTATGTAGGCATTGTCTCCAGTTGTTCTGTAATATTGTATGTATTCCAGGACTGATTGCATCTTTAGCTCTTTTAAAATAAGCTCATTGGCCTTTAGATTCCCATTTAGTGTAACCAGCAATCCTTCACATGAACTTCATTTCTGAAGCAGTTATTCTGCTTCTCTCTTTTCTTTAGGATCCAAGCCTCACTGCCATAGCAGAGGACAGGTCTTGCTAAGGTTTTGTACAGCCTTAGACGAGTGTACTATTTAGTAAAGCCGTTGGAAGACACTATATTGAACTTTAATATTTTGTCGGTGATATCAACTTCATCAAGAAATGACAGTTTGTATCCAAGTATGAAAATTCGTTTTTTCTTCCTAATGTTGTAGATTTTATACAAATTTTGCTTGGAATGGATATGCTCCCTTAAATGCCATTATTTTAGTTTTATTTTGACGCAGCCACGCTACGTCCTCTAACAATGAAGCACTACCTTTGCCTCACGATTGCTGCGTTTCTCCTCCTAATTGTTTTTTTACACTTTGCCACGGCTGCTCGAGCATGAGATCTTAATCTCTGGGTATGCGTGGATGTGTACAGAGAAACACGAACGCTTTCTTGGAACACTTTTATTTTCACCATTTAAAATAAAACTTAAGGTTTGCCGATCTTTTTTAAATGCATACGATGCTACTGTGTCTTCACCAAGACCGAAGACTATTAACTACAGCTGAACGTTCTACCCTCTTGCATGTTCGCCGCCAATGTTCACAACTCGACGAGAATGTTGTCCCGTTCTCACCAATTGCTCAGGACAGAATGAATTTCACCACCGCGCTACAAAGAGGAAAAACTCCTAACTTCCCCTCTCTCTCCTCAAACTTAGCGTCATGAAGCCTTTAATGACCTTCACATCCCGGCCAGTGCAACTGTGCCCATAAATTCCAAGAGAAACTGGCCTCAGTTATTTTACCCTTTATACCTGGGGCTGGTCTCTAATTAGCTAAACTGTGCCTGTCTGGTCTTTCTGTCGCTTTTAACAGTCAACAATTTTCCAATGCTTCTCTTTTTTATACATACACTGAAATCAAATATTTTATTATTTATTTTATAGCACTATTCTCAGATTATTACGATAATTATTGACTTCATAATTTCGACTTCAATTTATTGAAATTTGCATATTGCACAGATGTGTTGTTTTATGTAAGTTCTCGTAGAGCATTGTAGATCGTGTGAACTCTATATATGGGGTATGAACCCATTAGGTTAAATTTAGCTTACTTTTCTATATTTTAGTGTAGGATGCACAAGAATTTTTGATATTTTAGGAAACAGTTTAACTCTGTTATGTGTAATCATTACTGCTGTTGATACTATTATTATCCTCAAAAAGAATTATATCTAAGGATTTTCTTCTATTTAAAGTTATATATTAATGTGGAAGTTCTTTCCAATTTTTAATAATATGTTTAATGCAGATTATGAAGAGAAATGGAGAAAGTCCACAACCCTGCCTTACACCTATGTTTATATTTACCCAATCTGATATGTTACCATCAACTTTAACTGCAACAGAATTTTTCCTGTAGTTAAATATATTTTGAATTATTAGTTGTGGAACTTTGACTTCTGCAATCATTTGTAGCAGTTTGTTTCTGTCTACCCTATCGAATGCTTTTACGAGGTCTGTGAATGCTAGGTATGTTACTATATTGAACACACTGTTTTTCAATCAGTAACTTCATCGAGAAATATCCATACTACGTTTAGTAAGTATTGTATTCCACTCAAAAATTCGATATCGAGATTTCACCTGCAATCTATGTTTTGCGGCCCCTGGACCTCCCTCCCCAAAAAGCATTCTTAGAAATGTCCATGTGTGTGTGTCTGTGAATAGCATAACTCAAAAACGAGAAGTCGGTTGAAAACCAAACTTGGTGTTTAAGCTCAACATCTTCCAAGATTGCGACAAGAAGATTTTCAAGAAAATCCCCTCATCCTGAACTACCCTTTACATGAAAAATTGTCAAAAAATTATATTTTCTCCAAAATAGCTCTTAAAGTTTGATTAAATTACTATATGTTTAAGATATTTTCATGACGAATGTAATGTACATCTGTGTTTTATGGGAAACGTCCTCTTCATTTTGAATTACTGTTACATAACTGGTAAACCTTAGATAAAAACCTTACTACACACAAAAAGAATGTAGATTTCGTTAAAGTACACAATTTATGTCAAATAGTTTTCGTACCGTTAACCATTTCGAGATATTTCCTGTTATTGGTTTGTATTTTGAAGTACTTATACTTTTCTAAAATGGGAAGTCAAGTCGTTATTTGCTTTCTCTTCCTCTCTCTCTCTCTCTCTCTCTCTCTCTCTCTCTCGGAACGGAATTCGAAAGCTAAATAAGTGATCCATTCTTAAAAGATTTGACCATCGCTTAAAGCCTACTGTATTCTCCTAATCCCCATGTACCTACAAGGATGTCATGCAATAAGACAATTTCTGCAACTGTTTATCTCGATTAACTTGAAGTAAATAGAAGAATAAGCGTTTGTAAGTATAGTTTGTACAAGAGTGAATAGAGAAAGTCATGTGAGTGCAACACATCAGAAATGTTTTCTACTTGTATAGCAGTTATATTCATGCATAAATACAGGGTCTTTCAACAAGAGTGTCCTATCTTTAACATGTGATAGCTGCTGTTGTTATTGAGTTACAGCAGTCATTTTTTCATGTGGTTACAGTTTTTATTGACAAATAGCCATGGAACGTTACAGCAGTCAGCAACGCGTAGAAATTGTGAAGATTTATTATAAAAATCTGATGTGTTACACTCACATGACTTTCTCTACTCTTGTACAAACTATTTATACAAACGCTTATTCTCCATCTACTTCATATTAATCGAGATATACATTTGCAGAGTCTATCTTATTGCTAATTTTCTTGTAGATGTAAGGGGAATATATATTTACAAGGACAATTTGGAAATACAGTAGCCTTTAAGCACATACATATCTCTTAATAGCTGGTTGCTAGGTGCAGCACCATTCCCTTTCCCACAGATTAATACTCTTTGCATATCCAAGACAAAAAAATGAATAACGAATTCCCATTTGAGAAAATAAGTATTGAAAAATTTAAGGGAATAACAAGTAATATCTCGAAAATGGTTCACTCAACAACAAAAAATGTACATGACATAAATTGTGTATTTTAACGCGATCTACATTTTTTGTGTAGTAAAATTTTGTCTATCTCTTATGGTTTACCAGTTATGCAAAAGTCGTTCAGAATAAAGAATACTTTTGGAGACATTCCCAGGAAATTCAAGATATACATTTTATTTGTCATAAAAATATCTTAAACATATGATATTTTAATCAAAATTGTTAGAGCCATTTTTGAGAAAATTAAAATTTTCGAAAAATCTTCCATGTAAAGGGTATTCTGCTGTGGGGGGATTTTCTTGAAAACCTTCGTGTTGCATCCTTGGAAGATACTGAACCTAAATACCAAGTTTGGTGTTTATCCGACTGTTCGTTTCTGAGTTATGCTGTTCAGACACACACACACACACACACACACACACACACACACACACACAGACACACACACACGGACATGTTTCCAAAAATTCATTTTTGGATTCAGGGGGTCTCAAAACATGTATTTCCGGTGAAATCTCGGTATCGAAGTTTTAGGGTAGAATACAATACTTCCCCTACTTACTATACGCAGTAGAGAAAGTAAAAATGGATCAACTGTTCGCCAAACTTCCCGTGTATTGCGTGAAGTTTACGGTGTGTATAATTGTCTCGGCGTTTGATCGATAAATTTGAAAGAAGTGGTTCTGTCAGGATCAAAGAACTCCTGTACATAATCGACGTAAGCGCTCCAACGAAAACATAGGCGCCGTTCTTGAGTGTGTACGCGAGAACGGAAACAAATCAATTGCTCGTCGAGCGCAAGATTTGGGGCTTTCGCGGACCACTGCTTGGCGAATTCTGCATCTGGATTTAAAGTTTCACGCTTACAAAATGGTGTTAACTCAAGAACTAAAACCCAACGACCATAGATTGCGCCGTGTATTCGCTGAATGGGCTATGGAGTAATTGGAAGCTGACCCGGATTTTTGTCGAAAATTCATCTTCAGCGACGAAGTTCACTTTTGGATGGATGGTTGTGTTAACAAACAATCACAATCCAATGCAGATTCAAGAACGACTACATCCCCAAAAGCTACTGAGTGGTGTGGATTTTGGTATGGTGGAATTATTGGTCCATGTTTCTTCCAAGATGAAGATGGAGAAGCTCTTTCAATGGAGAAAGATACCGGGCTCCTATAAAGGACTATTTTTGGCCTCAATTGGATGGTATGGATCTCGGAAACATCTGGTTCCAGCAAGATGATACCACATATCATATTGCTCTGGAAACAATCAATCTTTTGAAGGAGAGCTTCAGAGGTTTCATAATTTCCCGTGGTGGTGATGTGAACTGACCCCGGAGGTCATGTGATTTAACGCCGTTGGATTACTTCTGGTGGGGTTATGTTAAATCTCGAGTTTATGTCAAGCCAGAAAGAGTAAATGACCTTATGAATAACATTACGCGTGTTATTCGTGAAGTTGAACCTAATTTGCGTTCTTCTGTCATTGAAAATTGGGTCAACCGTATACGCTGCGGTCACTTAACTGATGTTCTCTTCCACACGTAATAACATTAATTATTTTCCAAAATAAAACAAGATATAAACCTATATATATCAGTTTTAGGGTAATAATTATGTACTTTTAAAATATTTTAGAGTCACTTTTCAAACATTTATAGCTCATTAAAATCCGAGCCGCTCATTAGACATTCTTTCAGGTCTCAAAAATTTTCTCATAATTCTATGTCGAATCTTTTCCCCATTACGGCTTACTTTACCATAGTCATTATTTTCTGTTTGGTCCTGACGCTGCTGTTCGTGGCCCAAGATTTCAACACCACCTGCTACTTCGCAATATTCGAACACTAACCAACTCGAATCTTATAAGAGATCCCATTTAGAGGAAGCAAGTCTGGTCCCCTATAGCGACCCTAGTGACATGAGTCACCATTAATCACTTTTATAACAACCCTCGCAAACTTGTAGATGCATACCCCATCCTTCGACACAAATTGGTTTAGCTGCTATGAGGAAGGACTCAAAATCCCGCTATCACAAGTGATGAACGAAAATCCCATGTTATGGTTAACCTTTGTTGTTGAAACATTCATCTAGGATGGTTTACAATGATAGTATTATTGCCATATTGCATATAAGGTTCTAGAGAATGCTTTGTATAGAACTTAGCATGTTTATTTAAAAATCTGATGTGTTACATTCACATAACTTTCTGTACTTCTGTTGTTTACTAGTGGGTATACAAATTATTCTTACGAAAGTTAATTTTTACTTTCTCTACTACGTATAGTAAGTAGGGGAAGTATTGCATTCCACCCAAAAATTCGATACCGAGATTTCACCGGAAATACATGTTTTGAGACCTCCTGAATCCAAAAAAAGAATTTTTGGAAACATGTCCGTGTGTGTGTCTGTGTGTCTGTGTGTGTGTGTGTCTGTGTGTGTGTCTGTGTGTGTGTGAACAGCATAACTCAAAAACGAACAGTCGGATAAGCACCAAACTTGGTATTTAGGTTCAGTATCTTCCAGAGATGCGACACGAAGGTTTTCAAGAAAATCCCCCCACCCCAAACTACCCTTTACATGGAAGATTTTTCGAAAATTTTAATTTTCTCAAAAATGGCTCTAACGATTTTGATGAAAATATCATATGTTTAAGATAATGTCATGGGAAATGAAATGTATATCTCGAATTTTCTGGGAATGTCTCCAAAAGTATTCTTTATTGTGAACAACTTTTGCATAACTGGTAAACCATAAGAGATACACAAAATGTTACTACACAAAAAGTGTAGATCGCGTTAAAATACACAACTTATGTCATATACATTTCTTTTGTTGAGTGAACCGTTTTGAAGATATTGCTTGTTATTTCCTTAAATTTTCCAATACTTATACTTTTTCTCAAATTCGTTATTCATTTTTTTTATGTCCTGGACATGCAAAGAGAATGGAATGCACCACATAGCAACCAGCGTTAAAATATTTGACTATCGCTTAAAAGCTACCATATTCCCCTTGCATCTACAAGAAAATTACCAATAAGATTGACATATCGATATCTCGATTAACATGAAGCATATGGAGAATAGGCGTTTTTTAAAAATAGTGTGTACAAGAGTAGAGAAAGTCATGTGAGTGTAACACATCAGATTTTTTTACTTTCTCTACTACGTATAGTAAGTAGGAGAAGTATTGTATTCCACACAAAAATTCGATACAGAGATTTCACCGGAAATACATGTTTTGAGACCCCCTGAGTCCAAAAAAAAGCATTGTTGGAAACATGTCCGTGTGTGTGTGTGTGTGTGTGTGAACAGCATAACTCAGAAACGAACAGTCGGATAAACACCAAACTTCGTATTTAGGTTCAGTATCTTCCAGAGATGAGACACAAAGGTTTTCAAGAAATTCCCCCCTCCTCAGATTAACCCTTTACATGGACCATTTTTCGAATATTTTAATTTTCTCAAAAATGGCTCTAACAATTTTGATTAAAATATCATATGTTTAAGATATTTTCATCACAAATGAAATGTATATCTCGAATTTTCTGGGAATGTCTCCAAAAGTATTCTTCATTGTGAACGACTTTTGCATAACTGGTAAACCATAAGAGATAGACAAAATTTTACTACACCAAAAATATAGATCGCGTTAAAATACACAATTTATGTCACATACATTTTTTTGTTAAGTGAACCATTTTCGAGATATTGCTTGTTATTCCCTTAAATTTTCCAATACTTTTTTCTCAAATGGAAATTCGTTATTCATTTTTACTTTCTCTACTACGTATAGTAAGTAGGGGAAGTATTGCATTCCACCCAAAAATTCGATACCGAGATTTCACCGGAAATACATGTTTTGAGACCTCCTGAATCCAAAACAAGCATTTTTGGAAACATGTCCGTGTGTGTGTCTGTGTGTGTGTGTTTTCGTGTGTGTGTGTCTGTGAACAGCATAACTCAAAAACTAACAGTCGGATAAACACCAAACTTGGTATTTACGTTCAGTATCTTCCAGAGATGCGACACGAAGATTTTCAAGAAAATCCCCCCACCCCAGACTACCCTTTACATGGAACATTTTTCTAAAATTTTAATTTTCTCAAAAATGGCCCTAACGATTTTGATGAAAATATCATATGTTTAAGATAATGTCATGAGAAATGAAATGTATATCTCGAAATTTCTGGGAATGTCTCCAAAAGTATTCTTCATTATGAACGACTTTTGCATAACTGGTAAACCATAAGAGATAGACAAAATTTTACTACACAAAAAATGTAGATCGCGTTAAAATACACAACTTATATCATATACTTTTGTTTTGTTGAGTGAACCGTTTTCGAGATATTGCTTGTTATTTCCTTAAATTTTCCAATACTTATACTTTTTCTCAAATTCGTTATTCATTTTTTTATGTCCTGGACATGCAAAGAGAATGGAATGCGCCACATAGCAACCAGCGATAAAATATTTGACTATCGCTTAAAAGCTACCATATTCCCCTTGCATCTACAAGAAAATTACAAATAAGATTGACATCTCGATATCTCGATTAATATGAAGCATATGGAGAATAGGCGTTTGTAAAAATAGATTGTACAAGAGTAGAGAAAGTCATGTGAATGTAACATGTCAGATTTTTTTATATCCTGGACATGCAAAGAGAATGGAATGCTCCACATAGCAGCCAGCTCTTAAAATATTTGACTATCGCTTAAAGCCTACCAATTCCCCTTGCATCTACAAGAAATTAGCAATAAAATTAATATCTCGATTAACATGAAGCATATGGAGAATAAGGTTTGTAAAAATGGTTTGTATAAGAGATGCTAGCCTAATTCAATATCTTTTCAGTGATCGCGAGAAACAACTGAATGTTGACAGGACTTTAAGAGAGACAAAGCATTGTACACTTCGAATCACTAATAACGGATATCTCAGAAATAGCTAATGCAACAAAAACTTTATTTTAAATAAATGGTGTGTTTTGAAGAGATCTATATTTCTTGTGTAGTACGTTTTCGTCTATCGCTTAACGTTTACCAGTTATACAAGATTATACAAAATTCCTTCCGAATGGAAAGAACTCCACAGGATACTCCCAAAAAATTCAAGATAAACATTTTATTTGTCATCTAAATATTTTTAATATGTGGCATTTTAATCAAAACCGTTTGAGCCGTTTTTAGAAAATAAAAAATGTGAGAAATATTCCATATATAGTGTTGTCTTAAAAATTTTCGTGTTGCATCTTTGGAAGATACTGAACTTAAATACCAAGTTTGGTATGTATCTGACCTTTTTATCCGAATTTTTGGGTGGAATGCAATAACTTCTCCACCTACTAGGTACGAGGTAGAGAAAGTAAAAAGGTATATGCATCACATCCCCGTAAGGCTGGCCTTTGAAGTCTTCTACATTCGGAAGGAATTTTGTATAATCTTTATATAACTGGTACACGTTAAGCCACAGACGAAAAGGTACTACAGAAGAAATGTACGTCCCTTTAAAACACACAATTTATTTCCAATAGCTTTTTTGTAGCATCAGCCATTTCCAAGATATCCGTTATTAATGGTTCGAATGTTCATTATAAGCCATTGTCTAAAGTCCTGTCGATTCTCAGTTGTTTTCTCGCGATATCATGGAAAGAGTATCTAATATTTAGGCCAGTATATAGCGTTAGGTACTTAAACATTTGACTATCGTTACCCCCTTTGTGTTTATAACAAAATGTGTAACGCAGCTATTTCTGGAAAGGTAGGAAGTACATAGCAAAATAAACTTCAGTAAGAATAATTTGTATATTCACTAATAAGCGTCAGAGATTAGAGTGGGTAGTGAATGTAATATACATTTTTTATTTTTCTATTTTAATGGAATAATAGCAAAGTAACTAGGAGAAAAAAAGACTCAAACGAGAGTTTTGTTGAAAACTTCTTGTACTGTGTCCGGTGATTGTTGTAGGCACGTGACGGGAGGTGCGTTTTAACCTAGCGGAACGACAGGCCCAGAGGGATGATGGGGCGCTGAAAATCAGTTTACAACCCCTGCTTGCTTCCTCTGTCCCACAATGCAGCTCGTCAAACACTCCCTCTCTCATCCGCATGTCGGTCACATCCTCCCAACAGACCGTGTTTTGCAAAGGACCGGCCGAGGAGAAAAATGACGATCTCTTAAGTAATCACTCGCTAGTTTTTTCACCAACTGTAGCGCTAGATACTTCTCGGTTTGTCAGGCATAAGATCAGAACTGATCGATCATTTTATATATATTCTTTATTGCCGCTTCAACTTTATAGTCATATCGCGACTACTTTAGAATACAGAACATGTTTACAATGAAAATACAATATTTTAAACAGTAATAGTACATACAACATTAAATTCTATAGATAGGTGTGTTACACATTGCTGTACAATTTTGTCGCTTTCATAAACTTTAAATTTATTTTTTGTGCTGAATTTAGGGCGTGTGGTAAGCTGTTGGTATGTCACATCTTTCTCTGTGTTGTACATAGTAATGGCAGGTTGTAACGAAATGAGGTTGGATCTGCAATGGTCGAGGGTCACGGTTGAGGAGATGTTTGTGCGTTATAGAAGTATGTCCAATACGTAGTCGAGTTAATACAACTTGGTCTTTGCGGTTGAAATGATAGTGTTGAAGTCTGGACTCGGAAATGTAGATACCTTGTAACTGGCTTCTAGATGTTTGCTTCCATTGATTAATGTAAGTCTTTATGATGAAGTCGTGTGTGGGATCTTGATGTCCTGAGGGGATGTTTGGTAGCTGCTTTGATTGTCTGATCAGCTGATTCTTTCTCAGAATTCCGACATGAGACGGAGTCCAGGCGAATGTTACTGATTTACCTGAGATTAGTATTTGGTTGTACAGTTTCTGAAGTTCCTTAACGGTATTTTGGGGGATTGAGCTTTGTTGAAGGGATGTTAAAGCTTTCAACGAGTCGAAAAATATTATGTAATTATGTAGGTAATCCTTTTACTTTCTCTACTACGTATAGTAAGTAGGGGAAGTATTGTATTCCACCAAAAAATTCGATACCGAGATTTCACCGGAAATATATGTTTTGAGACCTCCTGAATCCAAAAAAAGCATTTTTGGGAAACATGTCCGTATGTGTGTCTGTGTGTCTGTCTGTGAACAGCATAACTCAGAAAGGAACAGTCGGATAAACACCAAACTTGGTATTTAAGTTCATTATCTTCCAGAGATGTGACACGAAGGTTTTCAAGAAAATCACCCCACCCCAAACTACCCTTTACATGGAACATTTTTCGAAAATTTTAATTTTCTCAAAAATGGCTCTTACGATTTTGATTAAAATACCATATGTTTAAGATATTTTTATGACAAATGAAATGTATATCTCGAATTTTCTGGGAATGTGAACGACTTTTGCATAACTGGTAAACCATAAGAGATAGACAAAGTTTTACTACACAAAAAATGTAGATCGCGTTAAAATACACAATTTATGTCGCCTACATTTTTGTTTTGTTGAGTGAACCATTTTCGAGATATTGCTTGTTGTTCCCTTAACTTTT
This sequence comes from Deroplatys truncata, assembly GCA_030765065.1. Taxonomy (NCBI): domain Eukaryota; kingdom Metazoa; phylum Arthropoda; class Insecta; order Mantodea; family Mantidae; genus Deroplatys; species Deroplatys truncata. The sequence goes on along the minus strand of CM060989.1, from coordinate 61,773,910 downwards.
TCAATAATTTTCTCAAATAGGAATTCGTTATTCATTTTTTGTCTTGGACAGGGAAAGAGTATTAATCTGTTGCAAAGAGAATGGTGCTGCACATAGCAACCAGCTATTAAGAGATATGTCTAAGCTTAAAGGCTACTGTATTTCTATATTGCCGTTGCAAATACAAAACAAGAGGAACATAGTACGCCTTAAGCGATAGTGAAATATTTTTAGAACTGGTCACTATGTGTAAAATGTAATTCTCTTTGCATTCAAAAGATCGTTTCTGCAGATGTTTATCTGGATTAATATGAAATAGATGGAGAATAAGAGTTTGTAAAAATAGTTCGTACAAGAGTTGAGAAAGTCATGTGTGTGTAACACATCAGAATTTTTTTTCATTTTATGCTTGAACAGCTTTTTCTGTGAGTGACATTTTCTGGTGTAAGAGACTCATTTTATCAGAGTTTTGTAAGTTTAAATTAATACTTAAAATAACAAAAGATAATAATAATGATAACGGAGAAGAACAGCATGAAGAGATTGATTGATCAGGAAAGGAAGGGGAGATAGCTAAGCAAACAGTGGATCATTGACATATTCTTTCACTGCTTATAGTAGCGTTGACATTTAACCTTATGATTTCCTCGTTTTTCCAGAAGAGCATCAATACACCGAAAGCAGACCTAGTATGCCCCAAGGTTGAAGAAACAGAACAAAAGCGGAAATTTTGCCAGGGGAAAGATACATTTGGGATATTGAAAAAACATTTCCAGTTGTATTGGAAAGATAAATAGATTGCTATCACCTTTGTTTTATCCCCGCAAGATAGACTTCCATACCCAGTCCGTTCAATATACTAAGTACATTTATTCAACCGTTTATATTCAACTGAAGTTGTGCTTTGAAAGGAAAAAAGAATTCACTTACTTTAAATTGCTTTCTGCTCCGAATATCGGTTTCTTTTCTCCTGTGTAGGAAGTTTTAAAGTAAACAGATTTAATAACAGGTAAGGTAAATAGGAGTCGTAAATTTCTTCAAAATCACGATGACGTAAACCATCGGAGAGATAGCGGTATGTGAAATCGTGTGGTGTTATAAATGGCTGAATTCTTGAAATAATAACTAGGCTTCGGACATGACTTTAGATTAAGGGGAGAGGAGAGAGACAGTAGTCTCGTGGGCTACTGAGTTTGTGCTGTGCTGAGTACTGTGTACGCAATAGGTATAGATGGGCACAGAAGTAAGTATACAGTTCTGTAGTAAACTTAAGCTTTTATAACAAAGTATAAATAAGATGAACAAAATAATAAATCTGAACTGTGGCAGATGAAATAATCAGTTTCATGTGCGATTTACATGCCTGGACAATTATTACAGCATATTTTCTGAATGTATCAAACGTAAAACGTCTTCTCAAACTCAAAAAATCTGATGTGTTACACTCACATGACTTTCTCTACTCTTGTCCAAACTATTTTTACAAACGCTTATTCTCCATATGCTTCATGTTAATCGAGATGTTAATCTTATTGCTAATTTTCTTGTAGATGCAAGGGGAATTGGTAGGCTTTAAGCTATAGTCAAATATTTTAAGAGCTGTTTGCTATGTGGAGTATTCCATTCTCATTGCATTACCAGGACAAAAAATTGAATAACGAATTTGAGAAAAAGTAAGTATTCGAAAATTTAAAGGAATAACAAGCAATATCTCTAAAATGGTTCACTCAACAAAAAATGTATACGACATAAATTGGTTTACCAGTTATGCAAAAGTCGTTCACAATGAATAATACTTTTGAAGACATTCCCAGAAAATTCGAGATATACATTTTATTTGTCATGAAAGTATCTTAAATATATGATATTTTAATCAAAATTGTTAGAGCTATTTTTGAGAAAATTAAAATTTTTGAAAAATGTTCCATGTAAAGGGTAATCTGGGGTGGGGGGATTTTCTTGAAAACCTTCGTGTCGCATCTCTGGAAGATACTGAACCTAAATGCCAAGTTTGGTGTTTATCCGACTGTTCGTTTCTGAGTTATGCTGTTCACACGCGCGCACACACACACACACACACACACACACGGACATGTTTCCAAAAATGCTTTTTTTGGATTCAGGGAGTCTCAAAACATATATTTCCGGTGAAATCTCGGTATCGAATTTTTGGGTGGAATACAATACTTCCCCATCTTACTATACGTAGTAGAGAAAGTAAAAAGTTTAAATCTTCTTGAAAAGCTCCGTTCCACATCGCATGTTGTTACTAGTGCAAAACGAAAGTGACGAACGTTACACACCTCTCGGAAACGCATGCATTTTCATTATTTAGAATATCATTATTAATGCCTAATAGGTACATAATTGCATTTCCTAGGTTTTTATCTAAACACTCTTCAGTTTCTGCTTTGCTATTTCAGCAGTAGAATATTTGCCTACTTGCTTAAAGTGTTGTGCCAAATTATCGACAAGTTTCAAGAACTCTGGTATTACCATCTATGACAAAGACAAATAAAATTTGCGTGAAGTAGATTCAAAGGAAATTTCATAGCTGTACATTTCTCCAGAAAGATTTTAAAAGCAGAATTTTGCAGCTTATTAAATGAGATATTTGTGCTTACCATCATGTCAGACGAATCGCTGTAAGCTTCGGTTTGGCTACATGAGTTCATGGTTTCTGATGTGGATAATATACCCTCACCCCCTCATTTCTAGGAAGCAACGTAATAATTTGTGAGTTGTTTTATTTACAATGTCTTGCAAGAAAAACCCTTCTCTCTCCTTTGATTTCAATTGGCATACTTTACAAAATATATTTTCCTCTCTTACATCAAAATACTCATGTCCATATTCATTTACAAGCAAGATACGTCTCTTACTAGTTGTTTTTTGCATGCTTTGTCAGTTATCAACGACCGGACTTCGTAACTTCAGAACAGGCTGTATGTATACTGATCGCTTGCTTTGGGCGAATGACTGGCAGTGCTTGGGGAGAGGGAGGTCTCAGTGAAACCTGTGCGCACGTAACTGTTTTCCAGTCAAAGCGCAACGAAACAGCAACCGTGTCCGAAACCTAATAAATCCTCCATATTTGCAGATAGCAAAGTGTAACATTATGCTTTATATTTAAGTCAGCAGTGGAGGAAAATAGTGTCAATTAGTTAAGTTTTCTCTGTCACTTCGCCTTATAGAGGTATAATGAACCATGCTCGAATCGACCTCTTTTCTCTACCTCTCTCCCTCTGTGCTCACTTTGTCGAACACAGGACTCCTCTTTCTTCCGATTGCTAACTGGGGGGCCGAACATAGGACTTCTCTTCTATCTTCCGTTCATCTAAACGTTTGAATTTTAATTACAAAATTTAATTTATTGAATACACTTGAAGGCCATTACATCCACAACAATGCGCTTAAAATACCAACACACATTATAAGAGCTGATGAAAATGTCTTCCACTAGCCTCAATTGTAGCGCCGCACCATCGACTATTGCACTCGTTTAAAGATTGCTGGCATGTTCCTGTATCACAGGTAATTATAACCTTGCTGTTACGTCCTCTTCCGATTCGATGGTGTGTCATAAACAAGGGCTTTAAGATGACCCCAAATGAAAAAAAAATCAATTGGTGTCAAATCAGGTAAACGGGAGGCCAACGAACTGGAGCGCCTCTTCCAATCCACCTCGCCGGAAAACGAAGATCATATGGAATATCTTCCAGCAACTCAGATAATATAATCATATCAAGAAAGTTGTGGTAAATTTGTCGATTTAAACTAGCTATCAGTGGATATGAACCCTACGAAGTAATCATGCACTAAGCCAGCCCACACGTTGACTAAACGTACATATCAGAAAGTTATCATAGCATGAATCTTTCCATGATTACAACAAATAATCATCACCTGGCCTACACTGAAGAAGACACTAAGATTTACCAGCCTCCTAATCACTTTTGAATGAAAAGCTTCACTCTACCAATCTGTTATAGGGAATATTCTGACTACACACATTAATGCATGTACTTATCAAACGAGCCGTTTCCGAACATGGATTACTGTATGAAAGTTGTTCATAATTGTCTCCTCTATCATCCCTAAAAGTTTGTAACATAGTCAGAATCAACTCTGTATAGCTGCAAAGCTTTTAGAAAGTCCGCGGGAGGAGGGTAGAAACATCAAGAAATATCTGCTTGCGCTCCTCAAATTTCCGCTTTCCTCTTTCCCTCTCCAACAAACATACGGCTTGTGCCGAAGTACACTATCATCCACACGATGAAGCCGGTCCATAGTAGTTGTTTCACAATAAAATTTAAGGAAACAGGAAAATGATGGATGTACCTTTTGGAATCCATTTTCTCATTCATAAGTCTTGGGTGAATGTGTCTTGAGGGAATAAATTATACTTAAGACGCCTCGTAACCTAAGAGAAGGTATAAAGCTTATCGGGTGTGAGCATCTAAACCTTACTCGGCCATTCCAATAAGTAGTTCACCGCTAAAATAATACTTGCAGACTATACAACATTTCCAGAACCTGGAAGGCTATCGAAGAAACTTAAAGGAATAAGGAATACAACATCCGCCGATATTTCATACCTTTTATGTGAATATCGAGGAGTTTTTCATAGTACGTATAGGTACTCACTGGAAAGGGACACTTCGCGCACTGCGACTAGCATAGATCTATTGCGGCTACACCCCTAGGAGGAAGGATGAAGTAAAGGAACAACAGAAGACCACAGGCCATAGGCAGACAACCCAGAGACGCGCGGAAGTCATAAACTTTTAAGCTCAAAGATCTGTCCCACTGCTGGAGCTTCCGAGAGGTGGCGAAGAACGACCGACGTCAAAGCACGGGGAGTGCTCGTTCCATTAAGCATGCATCCGCGCCATCTTCCAGCACTGCCATACACCACGAAACCTAAAAGCACCCTGAAAGATGAGGAAATTGAGTGATAGAGAAATGATGGAATGAAAATCGTGGTATAGAAGAAATTACCCCAACATTCGCTTACCGACCCGGGGAAACCACGAAAACCCCATGGGCCGTGAATCGAACCCGTGACCTCCCGAATGCGAGTCGCACACGCTACTGCGGCGCCACCTCACTCGGTATTTTCCATAGTTATTAAGAATATCCTCTGTCTTTATGAAATTAGCTTCTAAAGAGTAAAGGAGAACATTTACCATTAGAAGTTTCTAGATCATCTACGATAATTACATAAAGAATACGGGGGCAGGTGAATTAAACGAAATAATCATTCGTGGTTTAAAAAGTCATCCATGGTACGCTGTGTAGGCCATAGTTATGTATAAAAGCTACTCACATGAACATATTGCCATTTTCATTGTCAGTACATTATTAAGCAGATATCTGGGAAAAAACTTGAGTCAATTGGGGAATTCAATGTCCCACCGGCATGTCACAGTAGCTCAATGGTTAGAGCAACCGCACGGAGAGCAGGAGAACTGTGTTCAATTCCCGGCTGTGGCATTGAATTTTTACTTTCTCTACTACGTATAGTAAGTAGGGGAAGTATTGTATTCCACCCAAAAATTCGATACCGAGATTTCACCGGAAATACAAAAAAAGCATTTTTGGAAACATGTCCGTGTGTGTCTGTGTGTCTGTCTGTGAACAGCATAACTCAGAAACGAACAGTCGGATAAACGCCAAACTTGGTATTTAGGTTCAGTATCTTCCAGAGATGCGACACGAAAGTTTTCAAGAAAATCCCCCACCCCAGATTACCCTTTACATGTAAGGTTTTTCGAAAAATGGCTCTAACGATTTTGATTGAAATATCATACGTTTAAGATATTTTAATGACAAATAAAATGTATATCCTGAATTTTCTGGGAATGTCTCCAAAAGTATTCTTCATTGTGAACGACTTTTGGTAAACTGGTAAACCATAACATATAGACAATATTTTACTACACAAAAGATGTAGATCGCGTTAAAATACACAATTTATGTCATATACATTTTTTTTGTTGAGTGAACCATTTTCGAGATATTGCTTGTTATTCCCTTAAATTTTTCAATATTTATTTTCTCAAATGGGAATTCGTTATTCATTTTTTGTCTTGGATATGCAAAGAGTATTAATCTGTGGCAAAGGGAATAGTGCTACACCTAGCAACCAGCTATTAAGAGATATGTATGTGCTTAAAGGCTACTGTATTTCTATATTGCCCTTGTAAATATATATTCCCCTTACATCTACAAGAAAATTAGCAATAAGATAGAGTCTGGAAATGTTTATCTCGATTAACATGAAGTAGATGGAGAATAAGCGTTTGTAAAAATAGTTTGTACAAGAGCAGAGAAAATCATGTGAGTGTAACACATGAGATTTTTTCAATTGACTCTACATTAAAAACTTGCCAAGATCTGGCTAAAGTCTCTAAAAAAGGTGATTCATTTCAATTAATTATATACATAATAATTAAAAAAACAGCAATAATAATATCTGGTACTAATTTTAACGTTTATTCATCTTTACCATTTTCCTTTGAATTTCTGTCCCTTTTAATGTCTTTCACACCATTTGTCGTTCACCATCCTCTCATAGATAGTTCTTCTGGTTGTGTCACTTTATCCACTAGAGTTGCAATAGTCTGGTCGTGATTCATTTTTTCCTAGTCAGTCCTGTCAGAAGCTAGTTTGTGTATGTGTTGGCAACCCTGGGGAGCCCTTAGAAGCGTGCTGGTTACCGCTTGGCCCCCTGGGAGCATAGCCTGATGTTACATAGGGAATTCTCCCTCGACAAAACGTAATAATCATGTCACTAACTCAATGACTGGACTCACGTACTCGAGCTCTTTCTGGAAAAGGTTACATGTAACTAAAGTTCGCTTTTATTTTCTCCACCCTTCACGTAAGACATGAAACATTTTTAAATTGGTTATCGATATTTCAGCGGAAATACAATTTCAAAGGCCTGTGAATAGAAAAGAAAAAAAAAATTGAAAAGCATTTGTTGTTTCTCTCCCTCTCACAAGAGCGAGATATCTCCGCAGTAACACGTTAAGGTCGCATTCTGGAAGCCTTGGGTTCGATTCCCGTCAGGCCGCCCTTTTGGTGGTTTCCCCGGGTCGGTTTTTCAATGCTGGGATAGTTCCTCTTCTACCACGAATTACTGCCCATCATTACTTGTCCCGATCATATCTTATCTGCTTATGGTTGAAGGACCAGGTGACGGCGTTCGGTGTGTGGAAGTGCGCTTTGGAAAGGTTTCTCTCTGGCGTCGGTTGGATTGCTGCCGGACCCGCCTTCCGGAGCGGCATCCCTATGATCTAAGGGTCCCCAGAAGGCACGAGGCTTGTGGGTAGGGTGGTCGGTGTCGATGCGTTCAATCTGGAATCGTTAAGGACCCCATCCATTCTTGCGTACATCCACCCGGATCTGGTCACCTTCACCCCCTCATCCCTCCTTCCCAGGGGTTAAATTACAACCACAAAGGGCCACATTGGCCTACGTGCGGTGCTCTGCCCAGGTTTCGGGGGCCCCTCCGTGATATGTATTCCTACTCCTCTTTCTCTCCCTCTCTCTGTGCGCGCGTATATTTGTATTTTCCCAAAAATAGTTATAACAATTACGATTAAAATACCCTGCATTTAAGACGTGACAACATTACAAATTAAACTTATATCATGACTTCTCTTGGAAAGCCTGCTAAGCGTTCGAAGAAATTTGGTATACCTTTGTATAACGGGTGAACGATAAGAGGTAGAAAAGAACTCGCTAGAAAAAAATCTGATGTGTTGCACTCACATGACTTTCTCTACTCTTGTACAAACTATTTTTACAAACTCTTGTTTTCCATCTACTTCATGTAAATCGAGATAAACATTTGCAGAAGCTATACTATTGCTAGTTTTCTTGTAGGTGCAAGGGGAATATGGTAGGCTTTAAGCGATAGTCAAATGTTTTAAGAGCTGGTTGCTATGTGGAGCATTTCTTTCTCTCTACATGTCCAGGACATAAAAAGGAAACAAATGTATATATGATACAAACTGTGTGTTTTAACTGCTCTACATTTTCTATGTAGAACATTTTGTCTGTCTCTTACGGTTTACTAGTTATGCAAAAGCCATTCAGAACGAAGAGGACTTTTGGGGACATTCCCAGAAAGTTTAAGATGTACATTTTATTTGTCATAAAATATCTTAAACATGTGATATTTTAATCAAAATCGTTAGAAGCATTTTTGAGAAAAAAAATATTTACGATAAATGTTCCATTTAAAGGGTAGTCTGCGGTGGGCGGATTTTTCTGAAAATCTTCTTGAAAGATAATGAACTAAATATCACGTTTGGTATTTATCCGACTGTTCATTTTTGAGTTACGCTGTTCAGACACACACACACACACACACACACACACACACACACACACACACCTTTCTCTAAAAATGCTTTTTTATTCAGGGGGCCTGAAAACATGTATTTCCAGTGAATAATTGATATTGAATTTTTGGGTGGAATGCAACACTTCCCCTACTTACTGCACGTAGTAGAGAAAGTAAACATTCTCTGATGTGCTTCATTCACATGACTTTCTCCACCTACTATCGTTTACTACTTTCTCTACTACGTACAGTAAGCAGAGGAAGCATTGCATTCCACTCAAAAATTCGATACCGAGATTTCACCGGAAATGCATGTTTTGAGGTGTCCTAAATCCAAATAAAGCGTTGTTGGAAACATGCCAAATGTGTGTTAGTCTGTGAATCTGTGAACAGCATTACTCAAAAAAGAAAAGTTGGATACATACTAAACTTGGCATTTGAGTTTAGTATCTTTCAAGGATGCAACACGAAGATCTTAAAGGAAATCCCATCACCCTAGACTATCTTTTACATGGAACATTTTTCGAAAATTTTGATTTTCTCACAAATGGCTCTAACGATTTTGATTAAAATATCATATGTTTAAGATATTTTCATGGGAAATGAAATGTATATCTTGAATTTTCCGGGAACGTCCTCAAAAGTCCTCTTCTTTCTGAATGACTTTCGCATAACTGGTAAACCGTAAGAGATAGACAATTTTGTCACGTACATTTTTTGTCCAGTCAACCATTTCCGAGATATTCGTGGTTACTTGTTTTAATTTCCAATATTTTTTCTCAAAGCGGAATTCTTGTTGGTTTTTTTTAATTTCCTGAATATGCAAAGAGATTGGAATGCTTCACATAGCAACCAGCTCTTAAAAGATTTGACTATCGCTTAAAGCCTGCCATATTCCCCTTGCACCTACAAGAAAATTAGCATCAATATATTTATCTTATTTAGCAATAAGTTACTGCAAATGTTTACCTCGATTAACACGAAGTAGATGGAGAATAAGCATTTTTACTTTCTCTACTACGTATACTTCGATACCGAGATTTCACCGGAAATACATGTTTTGAGACCCCTGAATCCAAAAAAAGCATTTTTGGAAACATGTCCGTGTGTGTGTGTTTGTGTGTCTGTCTGTCTGTCTGTCTGTCTGTCTGTGTGTGTGTCTCTGTCTTTGAACAGCATAACTCAGAAACGAACAGTCGGATAAACACCAAACTTGGTATTTAGGTTCAGTATCTTCCAGAGATGCGACCCGAAGGTTTTCAAGAAAATCCTCCACCCCAGATTACCCTTTACATGGAACATTTTTCGAAAATTTTAATTTTCTCAAAAATGGATCTAACAATTTTGATTAAAATATCATATGTTTAAGATATTTTTATGACAAATAAAATGTATATCTTGAATTTTCTGGGAATGTCTCCAAAAGTATTCTTCATTGTGAACGACTTTTGCATAACTCGTAAACCATAAGAGATAGACAAAATTTTACTACACAAAAATGTAGATCGCGTTAAAATACACAATTTATGTCATATACATTTTTTTTGTTGAGTAAACCATTTTCGAGATATTACTTGTTATTCCCTTAAATTTTCCATTACTTATACTTTTTCTCAAATGGGAATTCGTTATTCATTTTTTTGTCTTGGATATGCAAAGAGTATTAATCTGCGGGAAAGGGAATGGTGCTGCACCTAGCAACCAGCTATTAAGAGATATGTATATGCTTAAAGGCTACTGTTTTTCTATATTGCCTTTGTAAATATATATTCCCCTTACATCTACAAGAAAATTAGCAATAAGATAGACTCTGCAAATGTTTATCTCGATTAACATGAAGTACGTGGAGAATAAGCGTTTGTATAAATAGTTTGTACAAGAGTAGAGAAAGTCATGTGAGTGTAACACATCAGATTTTTAAAAATAGTTTGTAGAAGGGTAGAAAAGCTCATGTGAGTGTAACACAGGTTTTCTATAGCTATTACAAAATTGTCACTGTTCTACCTACTTCATGTTAGTTAATTGTCAATTATCAATAATTCCTAAATTATAATTATTACTGAATTCCTTTTTGTGTATATGTACTCAGGTGGAAATATCGCTACAGCTACCATGGCAATTTGCCGGTACGGATTTAAATTCCCCAACTGATTCACGTTTTTCTCGGTAAACCACAAGGAGATCTCAAATTGTATTAAGATGACATACCCCAATGGCGACTTACAATGCTGCAAGTACTTTAAGTCCCGGGCTTCATAGTTTCGACCACTATTAATTAATTAATTATTTAATGGAATTAATTGTTCTTCCACACAAGCCGTGTGTTGGAAAAGTAGTATCAGACGACTGAATAATTCAATGCCATAGCCGGGATTTGAACCACGGATTTCCTCTACGTCCGGTTGCTCTAACCACTGAGCTACCAGGTAACTTGCCGGTACGAGATTGAATTCCCGAACTGATTCGCATTTTTCCCGGTAAACCAGGAGGACGGTATTAAGTAGTAGTCTTGACTATCGATGAATGAATTGAAATAGCTATAAATAAATATTACAATGAATTCGGAGGTTTTCAGTAGCAGTATAAATCAACCTCATTGTATATGACCGACAGGGTCATCACCAAACATCAATCAGTGATGTAGTTGTGCGGTTAACCAACATGCACCGTAATCAACCGTCCGGACAGGCTAGTCAAATTAGACATGCGGGTAATTCGGGTATATGATGCAGGTCTAACACATTTTGCTAAGGAAGAACAAACAACCTGATTATTAAGCATTTCCCTACGTCACTTAGCTAGGACAGCATTGGTCCAAAGACAAAATATCAGTAGTTCACCACAGGTAAGCTATTTTTAAAGGTCCTGAATAAATCTATCACTTATTAATGAGTATACAAATTATTCTTACGAAAGCTTGTTTTCCTATTTTCTTATTTTAATCGAGATAAACATTTCCAGAAATAATAGCGTTACACATTTCGTTATACATATAAAGGTAACAGCAACAATCAGATGTTTAAGAACTGGAGGCTATATGCTGGCCTTAACATTTCATACTCTTTTCATACAACCGCGAGAAACAACTGAAAATGGACAGGACTGTAGTACGTTTACGTCTGTCGCTTAACGTTTTCCAGTTAAATAATAATATACAAAGTTCCTTCCGAATTAAAAGGATTTCACATGTTATTCCCAGAAAATTCAAATTATGCATTTTATTTGTCAAGTAAATGTGTAAAATATAGAGTAGTTAAATTATATTCGAACCCACACGCGGCCCCTCTCTACTGCGCGAGACAGCCGGCAGTCGCCGGGGAAATTATACCGTCAGAGGCGGACGACAGTCCTTACCTTAGAATAGATGCTGGAAATGTTGATCTTCTACTCTCAAGCAGGCAGCGTATCTCGTGTAAATATTCTCGCTCACTCTCCGAAGCTCAGCAGCAGGAATTCTTGTGATTGGTGCCGCTTTGGAGCGTTCGCCTCGAAAATCGCTGAAAAAACTAGGGCAGGAAACAGGTGTATCTCGATCTTCTGCGAGAAATGCTACACCTCTGTTGAAACTGAAGCCCTATCGCTACACACGAATGCAGGCGTTAAAGCCAAATAATCCCGTTAAACGCATGAATTATTGTAACTGGTTCTTCCAATCCATAGAAAGGTGTTTCATTGACCCACTGCTTTTGTTTTTCACTGATGAATCTTGGTTTCATTTAAGTGGACGCGTTAATACTCACAACAGTCGATACTGGGCTTCAGAAAAACCTGTGCTACTGGATGAAACGCCTCGTTATGATCAGAAAATTGGAGTGTGGTGTGCACGAGTGCTAGAAGAATAATAGGGCCCATATTCTTTAATGAAACAATAAATGCAGAGCGACATCAGAGGTTAATTCTGAGGCCATTTTGCAATCGCTTGACAGAAGAAGAAAAATCGTATGCTGAATTCCAGCAAGATTCTGCAACAGCACATACGGCTGCCGAATCATTATATGCAATAAGAGAGGTGTTTGATGATAGAATAATTAGTGTTGATTTGTGGCCCGCTCGTTCTCCTGACCTATGGGGTTGTGATTTTTATTTATGGGGTTCTTTAAAAGACAAAGTGTATCGTTCCAATCCTCGCAAGCTACAGGGACTTAGAGAAAACATTGTGCAAGAAATCACAAGAATTCCTGCTGCTGAATTTCGGAGAATGTGTGAGAATATTTACACGAAATAATGCTGCCTGTTTGAGAGCAGAAGGTCAAATTGTCCATTTGAATCGTAGTTTGGAGTGGGGTATTTTCATGAAAATATTTGTCGATCCTTGGAAGATAACGAACTTAAATACCCAGGTTAGTTTCATGCAAGCGGTTCTATTTTACTAAATTGCTTTTTTTGTGTCAGGTACCTGAAAATCTCGATATGTTTGGACGGAATAAAATTTATGGTCTAGGTAATAATTCTGAGTCAGTGGAAGTTTAAGAATGTCAGAAATTATAATCACTTTATTTTGTACACACAAATGACCTTGCTTACTCGACAGTTCAAAAGGGTGACCACCATAGTCAATACAGACATAACATAGTCTTAAAAAATTCTGGCTCAGTCTACTAACCTCGTCCCGAATCTTATAAGGCTTATCAGACGTTTCAAGTATCATGGCGAGAAATGTTTTGGTGGGGGAAACTGATGTCGCGTACACCAGTCTTTTGATTCTCCCCTGCAAGAAGAAATCATCCAGGCGTCAAATCAGGGAAGCGGGGTGTCCATGCAATTGGACATTCCCTTCCGATTCAGAGCCCGGGATATGTGTCATTTGGTACGTTAGGTACTGCAAGAAAAAAGTGTGCAGGTGCTCCGTCTTGTTGTACCCACAACTGAACGGCTTAATCAATTATGTGTATCAATCTTGGCAAAGTAAGCTTACATCCGTAGTGTTGTTTCTGACATTACCAAGCTTGCTCTGAGTCAGGATTACTTCCTAGACCATTCTTTTTACTTTCTCTACTACGCATAGTAAGTAGGGGAAGTATTGCATTCCACCCAAAAATTCGATACCGAGATTTCACTGGAAATACATGTTTTGAGACCTCCTGAATCCAAAAAAAGCATTTTTGGAAACATGTCCGTGTGTGTGTCTGTGTGTGTGTGTGTGTCTGTGTGTCTGTGTGTCTGTGTGTGTGTGTCTGTGAACAGCATAACTCAAAAACTAACAGTCGGATAAACGCCACACTTGGTATTTACGTTCAGTATCTTCCAGAGATGCGACACGAAGATTTTCAAGAAAATCCCCCCACCCCAGACTACCCTTTACATGGAAGATTTTTCGAAAATTTTAATTTTCTCAAAAATGGCTCTAACGATTTTGATGAAAATATCATATGTTTAAGATAATGTCATGAGAAATGAAATGTATATCTGGAAATTTCTGGAAATGTCTCCAAAAGTATTCTTCATTATGAACGACTTTTGCATAACTGGTAAACCATAAGAGATAGCCAAAATTTTACTACACAAAAAATGTAGATCGCGTTAAAATACATAACTTATATCATTTACATTTTTTTTGTTGAGTGAACCGTTTTCGAGATATTGCTTGTTATTTCCTTAAATTTTCCAATACTTATACTTTTTCCCAAATTCGTTATTCATATTTTTATGTCCTGGACATGCAAAGAGAATTGAATGCGCCACATAGCAACCAGCGATAAAATATTTGACTATCGCTTAAAAGCTACCATATTCCCTTTGCATCTACAAGAAAATTACCAATAAGATTGACATCTCGATATCTCGATTAATATGAAGCATATGGAGAATAGGCGTTTGTAAAAATAGATTGTACAAGAGTAGAGAAAGTCATGTGAGTGTAACACATCAGATTTTTTTTAAGTTTTTGTATTTCGACCCCTCTATAGGTTCCTATCACGCTTGAGGTTCTTTTACGTGCCGTAAATCTACGACACGTAAAAGAACCTCAAGCTGATAGAGAGGGCACTGAGCAAAATTACTGGTCTTTCACGTCCAATATAGAATGGGACGTTAAGGACCATAGTAATTAAAGAGCGTCCACAAATAAAACTGAATTTTAATTTTAACCGTATGAAATTTTGAAATGCTGAGATAAAGTTCGCTGTTGGATCCGCCGGTCGTTCAGAATTGCCGCCTCAATGGCTGTGACATTCTGGGGGTTTGCAGCTGTTACCGGCCGTCCGGAACGTGGCGAATCAAACATTATCACGGTCTCTTTGACGAATGCACACCACCTGGAAACATTGCTACGGTACATATAATCGTCCTCATACACATCACGCATGTTCCTGTGAATTTCACTCGGATTATGCCCTTTAGTCCACAAAAATCTCACTACAAGACGCTACTCTTCTCCGTGGACTAGTGTTACCGTGCTAGCCTCTAGTTCCCTCGGCGGAGGGCGATGGATTTTTTTCGGACGTAAAAATCCTTAGCATGGCTTCCTTCGGAAGGGAAGTAGATTTACGGCACGTAAAAGAACCTCAAGCCTGATTAGGAGGCCTCTAAGCATAATTACCGGTCTTTTACGCCCAAAATGGAATGGGACGCTAAGAACCATAGTAGTTAAAGAGCGTCCATAAATAAATAAATAAATAAAAAAATTAACATGCGTGCCATTTTTGTCGGAGAGTTCACGCTTCTCTCACTAGAGCTACACATGAGAACAAAGTAGCACCTGTAGCGAAAGCTTCAAAGTATATGTTGGTGAAATTTCAACATCCCAGCCGCAATACTAACGCAGAAAAAATTATTGTGCGTTACTTTCCGAGTCACCCTTGTATATACATAATTTTTATGTGGTATGTTGTACACTAAATTTTTACTTTATCTATCACGTGCCTAGTACATAGAGGAAGTATTGCATTCCATCCAAAGGCATGATACTGAGATTTTACTGAAAATATGTGTTTTGAGGCTCCTGAGTTCAAAAGAAGGATTTTTAGAGCAAGATCCGTGTGTGTGTTCAGAATGAAGGGAATATCACAGCCTATTTCCAAAACATTCAAGATATACGATTGAATTTTCATGTAAATATCTACAAGTAGTGATATTTTAATAAAAATCGTTAAAGCCATTTTTGATAAAACCAAAAATAACGAACATTTTTTCCATGTAAAGTAGGGTTCTCTTCAAAATCTTCACGTCACATTCTTAGAAAGACCAGAAAATTTGCTGAGAGGCCTCTTTGTCAGGCTTGATGTTCTTTTACGGGCCGTAAATCTACAACACGGGACCACCGACTTTACATCCCTTCCCAAGGATTTTTACACCCGAAAAAATGCATCGCCCTCCGCTGGGTTTGAACCCACGACCTCGAGAACTGGAGGCTAGTATGGCACCACTAGACAACGGAGGACAATTAGTAGAGGTTGGTTGGTGATGTCAAGGTGGACTGGAATTAGGGTTGGAGTGGGATTATGTGTGGATGTTGCCTCTACCCGTCGCCATGCGCGCCATCTTTGTTGCATAGTTCACGCTTCTCTCGCTAGAGCTACACATGAGAACAAAACAGTGTCTGTAGTGAAAGCTTCAAACTATGTGTTGGTGAAATTTCAACATCCCAGCCGCAATAACAACGCAGAAAAGAATTATTGTGCGTTACTTTCCGATCTACCCTTGTATATGCAACTTTTTTATGTGGTATGTCGCATACTAAATTTTTACTTTCTCTATCGCATACCTAACAGGTAGAGGAAGTATTGCTCCCTGAATTCAAAAGAAGAATTTTTAAAACAATTTCACAGCCTATTTCCAAAATAATTTAAGACATACATTTGAATTTTCATGTAAATGTCTACAAGATGTAATATTTTAATGAAAGTCGTTAGTCATTTTTTGAGACAACAAAAAATAACGAGTATTTTTCCAAGTAAAGTCTAGTTTTGGGTGGGGGTTTGTCCAAAGTCTTAGTGTCGCATTCTTTGAGGCAGTATTGTATATCACAACACTGTGAATGTCAGAGTGATTGTACTGTAAATTAACATTATTGTATGACAATGATTTTAGAAGTTTGTTAGCTATAAGCATTGTTAGGAAATAATTTTACACGGCCTCACTGAAACTCACAATAGGAGTGGGTAACAATGAAGCGATGGGGTGCGTTGTTTATCAATTAGAAGAGACAAACAAATGACGTCAGGGTAGTGCGCCTTTCTTTAGAAATGGAGGGAATATCTTCCCTAGAGCATATGTGTTTGTAATTATGATTGGCTGACAAAACAGACGCTAATGTTGGCGCGCTTTAGTAACCAATAGCAGCTCTATTATAATGTTTCGGCATATCGGGGTGAGGGAGTATAAATTCTTGAGCCAGAGGCAAGTATCGCGCAGTTCTAAGAAATCTCTCTCGCGAGTTACACGTCAGGCAGTTCTAAGGAAGCATTTATGAAGTACACATTACGCAATTCTACAGAATCTCTCGCGTCGTAAAGTTAGTTACAAATACGCGAATTAATAGCGCGCGGTAAGTAAGTGATTGTAGTTACATTTGGAAATATAACAGTTTCAGTCAGGCGTGTATCAAGATTAAATATGTGAAATTAATTAAGTGTGACGGCAATAAAAGTGTAAAAACAAATTCTCTTATCAGTGTTATCGTTTAGTAACAACTCCTTTCCGGATACACACCCTGTTCAAGAGATATTTGCTCGGCTGCGTAATAATAGCTAGCCGGAGGACAAAGAACCCAAAATTCAAAACAGTAAAACAATAACAGGCGCTCAGAAAAAAAGATAACACGAGAGATTACCGCTATGATATACACACATATGGACGTTTTCTCTAAATATATTTTTAGGGGTGCGGGGGATCTCAAAACATGTATTTCCGGTGAAATCTTCAATTGATTGTTTTGAGTGAAATGAAATACTTCTTCTAGTTTGTTAGTACGTATTAGAGAAAGAAATTAAGAATATTTTGTAGAAGCTAGATAAAAATAAACGATATCGGGGAGGGAAAGTCATATGAATGTAATGAAGATAGAGGTGCAGTGAAACAGAAACAACCCAGTATCGCCTACTCATGAGCTCTGAGCAGAGCTTGTGTATCGTGGATGTAAAGGAGAAACAATTAGGTTAGGTTTCCTCAGATTGAAATGACGAGGTACACGAGGACGGGCAATATCGGCTTAGTGTTCCGGGGGAGATTACGGTTCTCATGCCTGAACTGCAGTCAGTTTACCCCTCTCCTCGAATAAAGAAAACAAACCAACTTGGCATCTATTCTGCCTCAGCTACTCTCTGCGGATTACCACATGATATCTATACATGAGTGGGTGGATCAAGTTCCCTTGTATTGATGGAAAGGTACCAGAAATATAGTGAACCTTCTCCGGTGAACATACTTGAAAATCCATTTCAGCACCCAACTTGCAGTATTACTTTTCGAGTCCAGCGAAGGGTTAATATAGGAGAATAATAATTTCATAATTAATGCATACGATTTTTACTTTCTCTACCACGTACAAATTATTGATGCCACCAAAAAATTTGTTACCGAGATTTTATCGAAATTACATGTTTTGATACCCCTGAATGAAAAAAATCTGATGTGTTGCACTCACATGACTTTCTCCACTCTTGTACAAACTATTTATCAAACGCTTATTCTCCATATGCTTCATGTTAATCGAGATGTTAATCTTATTGCTAATTTTCTTGTAGGTGCAAGGGGAATATGGTAGGCTTTAAGCGATAGTCAAATATTTTAAGAGGTGGTTGCTATGTGGAGCATTCCATTCTCTTTGTATGTTCAGGACATTAAAAAAAAGCGAATAATGAATTCCCATTTGAGAAAAAGTATAAGTATTGAAAAATTAAAAAAATAACAAAGAATATATCGGAAATAGTTCACTCGACAAAAAAAATGTATATGATATAAATCGTGTGTTCATTCAGAGAGAAGACTTTTTGGGAACATTCCCAGAAGATTTATTTGCCATAAAAATGCCTTAAACAGATGCTATTTTAATCAAAATCGTTAGCCATTTTTGATAAAATAAAAAATTTCGAAAAATGTTCCATCTAAAGGGTAGATTAGGGTGGGAGATTTTCTTGAAAATGTTCGTATCGCATCTTTGAAAGCTACTAAATCTAAATACCAAGTTTGGTACTTATCCGACTTTTCGGTTTTGAGTTACGCTGTTCATAGACACAGACACACACACGCACCTTTTTCTAAAAATGCATTTTTTTTAGATTCAGGGACCACAAAACATGCATTTTCTGTGAAATCTCGATATAGAATTTTTGGGTAGAATGCAATACTTCCTCTACTTACTATAGTAGTAGAGAAAGTAAAAATGCATTTTTAGTAAAAGGTGCGTGTGTGCGTCTGTGAACAGCATAACTCAAAAACGAAGTCAGATAAGTACCAAACTTGATATTTGAGTTCAGTACCTTCCAAAGATGCGATACGAAGATTTTCAAGAAAATTCCCCGCATCCCAAAAAAGCCCTTACATGGAACATTTTTGGTAAATTTTGATTGTTTCAAAAATGACTAACGATTTTGATTAAAATATCATATGTTTAAGATATTCTCATTATAAATGAAGTGTATATCTTGAATTTTCTGGATGTCCCTAAAAGTCTTGTTCATTGTGAATGACTTTCGCAAAACTGGTGAACCGTAACAGATACACAAAATCTTACTACACAAGAAATGTAGAACTCGTTAAAACACAGAATTTGTCATGTGCATTTTGTTCGTCCAGTGAACCATTTCCGAGATACTTATTATTTGTTTGAATTTTTCAATAGTTCTACTTTTTCTGAAATGGGAATTCGTTAGTCTTTTTTTATGTCCTGGACATGCAAAGAGAATGGAATGCTCCACATAGCAACCAGCGTTAAAATATTTGACTATCGCTTAAAAGCTACCATATTCCCCTTGCACCTACAAGAAAATTAGCAATAAGATAGTTTCTGCAAATGTTTATCTCGATCAACATGAAGTAGATGGAGAATAAGCCTTTATAAAAATAATGCCTTTTCAGAAAATGGTCAATGTAATATGTGTGTGTGTGTGTGTGTGTGTGAACAGCATAAGTCAAGAACGAAAAGTCGGATAAATACCAAACTTGATATTTTAGTTCAGTACCTTCCAAAGATGCGACATGAAGATTTTCAAGAAAATCCCCCCATCCCAAAAATCCCTTTACATGGAACATTTTTTGAAAGTTTTGAATTTTTAAAAACTGGCCGTAACGATTTTGATTAAAATACTTTAATATAAAGATATTAACATGACAAAATGTATATCTTGAATGCTCTGGGAATAGCCTTTGAAGTCCCCTTCATTTGGAAGGAAATTTGTATAATCTTGTATAACTGGTTAAACGATAAGCGAAAACGTACCACACAAAACATTTACACCTCTTTAAAATAAGCAATTTGTTTCGAGTAACTCTTTATACCATCAGCCGTTTCCGAGATATCCGTTATTAATTGTTCGAATTGTTCAATACTACCTAGGCGTTCTTTTGTTCTGTGGATTTTCAATTGTTTCTCGCGAGGTCATGGAAAGAGTATGGAGTTTTAAAGCCAGCATATAGCAATAGCGTTCAATCCTAAAACATTTGACTATCGTTATTCCTTTGTAACGAAATGTGTAACGCAGCTATTTCCGGAAACGTTTATCTCAATTGGTAAGAATTATCTGTGTACGATTAATAAGCGATAGAAGATAAAGAAAGTCATGCAAATGTAACACATTAGATTTTTTTGTACTTGGTTTAGGGTACTAGCCTATTTCTTCTAGAGTATGAATCGTTCCATCTTCCTTGGCTTCTCCTCCTCCTAGAATTTTATCTCCAGGTAGATATCCTTACAATTCTATCAGATGCCATTCTTGAAATATAGTCATTCCATTCTTATCTTGGTTTCTTTGTCCGTTTCACAGTATTCTTTGTTCTGCATTTGACCCTCATATCATCGTTCCGGTCTATCAAGTTTCGTTACCCCACTAATTTTTTTTTACTTTTTGTTTCTGTTACCTCCATCAAGTCTTTACAGTGTTTGCTCTAGTTTCGGATAAGAATGTTAATATTGGTCTAATGACACTTTTATAAATCCCTATTTTAGGTTCGGTATGTAAGTATACCGGTACTGGTTATTTCCACCCTCATCACACTGTGGCTACCGCACGGCTTCTGGCGAGCCGGCCGCCGCACCTTGGATTCTCGCCGAAGCAATATAATATCCCCGCAAACGCCTCACATTATAGTTATAATTATTACAATATTAAAATTACACACAAAAGCTCGTTTATTGATTCTGACGAAGTTATATTTGGAGGGATAGTATCTCAGCATAAAATGGCCGTACAATGAAAACTAGGGGTCACAGTATTTTGAGGCCTATACTAGTAGGGCAGTCTGGCTCCAATTCGGATTCATCCAAGGAAGATGTAGCTGACAGTCTTATTTTCCGAGCTCTAACGAGATATTACAACGAAGAAAGTACTTAAACTACAGATTATTGTATAGTACCATGGGGAAATTAATGTATAATTATTTTCAACTTGTGAAGACTTCCATGGTTGACTTGCTTACACAAGCCCTCGTTATCATTACCTTACAACTTGTTATTGCAACTTTCACCCTGACTTAGCTGACCGGTTTGAGGAGGATCAGGGTTATGTGACCGAGACGACAAGCGAACAGTCGTTGTGTAGGGTTGCCATATCTCTTATACAGCACGAAAATTACAATTGTGCGGAAACTTCAATCCCAAATTTTACGAAATCGATTGACTTTACAAAAATAATGTATAGGAAAGATAGGTTCAGTTTCTTTTAGGTTATTCATAGCCACAAGTGTGGTTTGATATATGTTCACGGGTTACACCGAGTAGAGTGCACACTAAACCGATATCAGTAACACTAGCAACTATTGCAATGGCGAAAAGTGAAAACAAGCTTTTTTCTTCATTCAATTCACTCTGGGGGCGCGGTTCTGCAACAGTGGTAATATAACATGCACTATTGGAGCGCGAAGTGTTCCTACTGGATGCATGAAGCAGTGGCCGATAGTGTTTGGGCTGGGATCTAGGGATTA
Organism: Deroplatys truncata; assembly: GCA_030765065.1. Classification (NCBI taxonomy): domain Eukaryota; kingdom Metazoa; phylum Arthropoda; class Insecta; order Mantodea; family Mantidae; genus Deroplatys; species Deroplatys truncata. The sequence continues at coordinate 61,752,495 of CM060989.1, read as the reverse complement.
CGTTGTTGGTTCCTGTTTGTATAAGAGCAAGCTTGCAGATCCTCGCTAGTCTGAAGTATGGGAAGGACTTGCCATTGTGATGGCCAATGCAGATAACACATACACACGCCAAATCACAATTGAAGGCACAAATAAAAAAAACAATTTGTTATGCTCAAAACGAGAAGTGCAAGAAGTTAATGTACTAAATTATAAGATTAAATTAGATTAGAAAGCGTTCTGTTGGTTCTTTGATGGCCAAAAGGTCTTGAACATAGAACGTGTCAAAAGCTTTTATATTTCTATTGTATTGAACTTAATAAAACTTGGCTTTTACAGCTTGTGTCACTGCACAAGGTATTACATTCTTACTTGCATGCAAGGAGTGTCAGGATTTTACAAAGTTGTAAATTATGTACAATAAACTTATTCTTTTTGCACACATAAAGTGTACATTTTAAGTTATGATGCTAAAAAGTAAACACCAAGCATCAAATTTCTATTACATTAAAAAATTGTCACGTCTACTGAATACAAAATTTCTTCCCCTCAACTGCTTAAACCTTTGCAAAGAGGGTGAGAATTTTAATATATACAATTAAAATATTAAATATGTACAATAAAACAATTTTTCATATATTTAAAGTGCACAATGTTTCAGATTATGGTGTTAAAATATATAGTAAATATCAAATTTCTACTACTTTGAAAGCATGGTTAGGTACTGAGTATAAAATTCACTTCGCTTAGCATTTAAAACCTGTGTCACTGCTCAAAAATTACATCTTTACTTGTATGAAAAGATGGTAAAAATTCAGTATTGAGATAAAAATATCAAATATATATGTATATATATTAAATGTATTAAAGTATTTATTATTTGGCTTAATACAGTAACTTAACATTATAGGAATATGTAGTATACTAAAACTTAATTGTCAACAGGCTAAATTGTGGTTTAAATATTCTTCTAGAGAGTAAAAAGATTAATACAGAGGAACTCTTTTAGGGAGGCTTTAACATTTTTCAAATTGCTTATTACTTTCTCTACTACGTATACTAAGGGAAGTATCGTATTCCACCCCAAAATTCGATACAGAGATTTCACCGGAAATATATGTTTTGAGACCCACTGAATCCAAAAAAAGCATTTTTGGAAACATGCCCGTGTGTGTGTGTGTGTGTGTGTGTGTGTGTGTGTGTGTGTGTGTGTGTGTGTGAGTGAGTGAGTGAGTGAGTGAGTGAGTCTGTGAACAGCATAACTCAGAAACAAACAGTCGGAAAAACACCAAACTTGCTATTTAGGTTCAGTATCTTCCAGAGATACGACACGAAGGTTTTCAAGAAAATCCCCCCACCCCAGATTACCCTTAAATGGAACATTTTTCGAAAATTTTAATTTTCTACGAAATGGCTCTAACAATGTTGATTAAAATATCATATACTTAAGATATTTTCAGGACAAATGAAATGTATATCTCGAATTTTCTGGAAATGTCTCCAAAAGTATTCTTCATTGCGAACGACTTTTGCATAACTGGTAAACCATAAGGGATAGACAAAATTTTACTACACAAAAAATGTAGATCGCGTTAAAATACACATTTACGTCATATACATTTTTTTTGTTTAGTGAACCATTTTCGAGATATTGGTTGTTATTTCCTTAAATTATCCAATACTTATACTTTTTCTCAAATTCGTTATTCATTTTTTTGTCCTGGAAATGCAAAGAGAATGGAATGCTCCAAATAGCAATCAGCTCTTAAAATATTTGACTATCGCTTAAAGCCTACCAATTCCCCTTGCACCTACAAGAAAATTAGCAATAAGATTAACATCTCAATTAACATGAAGCATATGGAGAATAAGCGTTTGTAAAAATAGTTTGTACAAGAGTAGAGAAAGTCATGTGAGTGTAACACATCGGATTTTTTTCCCTTGAGATTAGTAGAGAGAGCATTGTATATCTTAATTGTTTCATAGTAAACACCTTTTTGGAAGCAAGATAGCTTTGCATTTGTATGATGGATATTTCCTCTTTTGTCTAGTGTTAACGTTATGTATGTAATAAAGTTATGTCGATTATTTGCATAAAATTTTAGGATGTAGAATATATAAACACAAAGTAAGGTTAGTATACCTAGTTCCTGAAATAGTTCTTTGCATGACTGCCTGTTATGTGTGTTCCAAGTTATTCCTATCACCTTTTTTGTATTAGGAATATGCGTTTACTATCCACTAAGTTGACCCAGTAAATTATTCCATATTCCATGATGGAATTAAAATAGCAAAGTAAACTAACTTAAGCATATCAATTGAATGAAAATTTACCAAAGTTCGAATGGCATAACATGCTGCATTAAGCTTAGGTGTGATGTGGTTGATATGTGACTTCCAATCTAAGTGCTTGTCTACTAAAAGACCTAGAACTTTGATTTCGTTAGGTTGTTCCAATAATGAATCATTAATTCCTATTTCTACTTGTGTTAATTATGAATTTGACTGCTTTTGTTTTTTCAAGGTTTATTGAAAGTTTGTTGCTTTGAACCAGTCTGACATGCAAGAGAAGCAAGAGTGGCTTCTTAGTAACATACAGTAATAATTGGGAACATACACGACAGCTTAAACCATTTTTAATGAAACGTGAAGTCAAGGAAAACATATTTTAGAATCCCTTTTCGCAAGACTCGAAACGCTACTAGGTTGCGACGTCACCGTCTGGTACCAAATGCAGTCGTTGCATATGCTTGCGTTCATGGTGGACGCATATTGTGGTTAGAGCTTTATGTTTGCATTTTTTCCTTCACAATAACGAATGAAGGTTTTAAAAAGGCACAATCAGATAATGTGCTTTGTGTGGTATCATTGTTTTCCGGAAATAAGAACTTTTTATGGCTGCCGAAATTCGTGGATAAAAATATATTAAGTAGCATACCCCCCATTATACGCCTGGTGATGTAAGTCTAGTAATTTGCGATAAATATAATGCTTATGTTGAAAAAATTAAAATGTGTTAGTGATTAGTTTTTAGAAGCTAACAGTGAAGCATAGTGATCGCATTTCTCGTTCGCAACGAAGTATTATGCCAAACATCTGACTAAAAATTGTTTTTCATTAGTCTAGCATATTTATTGCCTATTAATTTGTATTACATAAAGATAGCACGCCACAGGAATAATGGGGAGAGATTGAAAATAGCTGCAACTCGTTAACACTATGAAACGCAAATATAATTGCTTTAAAATTTACAAAATACCTCTAATTATGGTGTAAGAATGAAATGAAGAAGAGAGCAAATAAATCGATAAGGTATTATTTTGTTACTGGAAGATGATGAAGATAACGAAATTGCTTAGCATAGAATTATCAGATGTTTTGATCCTTACTTTATAGTTCTTAATTTGTCACGAGAAAAGATAGGTTTAGTAATATAGTATTCATTGTTACCTTTAATTAATACGTACTAAAGTAATCTGATTTAAATAATTTGATTAAGGTGCCATAGTTTGTCATTTTCAGGAGGAATAAAACGTATATTTTGATTTTTCTGTGAGTAGTCTGTGAAGTCTTCTTCATTCTGAGTGACTTTTGTAATTTTACTGCACAAAAAGTGTAGATCTGGATAAAACACACAATTTATGGCAAATGAATTTTTGTGGCGTTGACCATTTCCGAGATATTTTTTATTGGTTTGACTTTTCAAGTAGTAAGTCGCTATTCGTTTTTCTCGTGGTCACAATCGTGCAAAGAGCACGTTTATCTCAATCAAAAAGAAATAAACAGAAAATTAAGCTTTTGTAAGAATAGTTTATAAAAGATTGAGTAGAGAAAGTAGTGTAAATGCAGCACATCATGTTTTTTTCTTTCTTGTTTTTAGGTCAGGCGAAATGTTGGATGGAATACAATACTTCCTCTACCACAGGTAAGGAGTAGTACACAAAGTAAACATGTTTGGTATGAATGTAGGAACGGAATATAATGCTGACTCGGTATACTTTGTAGTTGTTATTTTCTGGACGCGTTGGTGGCTATATAACAGTGTGGCATAAGATTTGTTACGTATCTTTCCCTGATGTCTCTTAGGGTTTGTTACCTTCAGTTTTTACTAAGTTTAGAATCTGATGTGCAAACCAATGTAACTCTAGTGTTACTGTGAGTTTGGTTTTATTTATGTGTGGGTGGTAACAATGATAAAATCAAGCCTAGTTTTGATTAATGTTTTGTTTATTCTCAGACGTATTTTATTGAGAAGAGCAAATTTATATTAATACTTTTATGTAAACAATCATCAACTTTTTTCTGTAATAATGAACAGTATCTAACGTTTTATTTTATATATATATATATATATATATATATATATATAATTAATTATACTTTTTAGAGACAGCCTGATCTTGGCAAGTTTTTAATATAGAGTCAACTGAAAAACTAATGCCACAACCGGGATTTGAACAGGGTTCTCCCGCTTTCCGGGTGGTTGTTCCAACCGTTGAGCTATTGTGACAACATACCTGTGGGACATTGAATCCCCAATTGACTCGTTGTTTCCCAGACAGACCACCAAGGCATGTCACTAGAGAGAGAATCTCAATGGCGACTTGCCATAGAAAGTACTTTAATGCTGGGTGCTTATGGACTTCTTAAGGTTTTCATTTTATAATATATAAAATTGAAATTAATTATACTTTTTAGACTCCTTAGCCTGGTCTTGTCGAGCTAAAAAGTATTTATCTTCGCTACAAATAATGCTTATTTACATGCTACTATGCGGGGAGTATACCATATTAAATTTTGTCTCTCAAGCCCTTTTATTCTTTGTAAGACATTAACAATACAAATACCTTCAATATGTTACTATACTCTATTATCCTTTTGCTCTGCGGTATTGTCGTAGACAAGTATTAATTTATTTATAATATGTGGCGTCTTTTTTCATTTAAGCCTCGTGTCGTGAAATAGTAGATTATGATACAAGTTTCAGTTCCCGAGGTCGCGGGTTCAAACCCAGCGTAGGGGAATGGATTTTTTTCGGGCGTAAAAAAATTCTTAGCATGGCTTCCTTCTGAAAGGAAGTAAAGCCGATGGTCCCGTGTCGTAGATTTACGGTACGTAAAAGAACCTCAAGCCTGATAAAGAGGCCTCTGAACAAAATTTCCGGTCTTTCACGCCCAATATAGAATGCGAAGCTAAGGACCATAGTAGTTAAAGAACGTCCATAAATAAAACTCAATTTAATTTTTTTAGATACAAGTGTTATAAGCAGGGTTATATTTTTCGAGTAGGAATGTTTGTGAAACGAAGGCCTTTTGCAATCCTACTAGCAAAATAAAACCACCTTTAACACGTGTGGCATATAGTGTTTTTAGAAAGCGCTCGAATTTGTAAAATATCAATAAAATAATAATAATAATATATTGATTCCTGAAACTAAAAGAAATCACGTTTAAAACGAGATCAACTCTCGTGTACAACGAGATGTCAAATGTTTTGTTGCTTGGCTAGCAGTAAGTTTCAATATGTTTTGCTTTACATCAGACATGAAGCAATTAAATGCTAAAACATATTGCTTTCTGGGTAAGTAGTTCTAGTGTTATTCTTTCTGCTACTTCTGTAATTTCACCTGGTTCTTCCATTTCAGTTTCTTCTGAATTCATAATTGCCGCCATTTAATCTTATGTAGGTTATACTAGATAAAAGAATAACGTTTTAAATCAAAGAAAGCGCAAGTCTGCCAATATAAGGTATAGGTTATCTCCACAACGAATTGCGACAAATTAAAGTATGACTATTTGTATTGTAAACAGATAATGCAATTAATCATGTAAAAATACACAATGAAAAGTAAAACCTAATCAAACCAAGTCCAGTTATTAAACATGTGCAAATACAAAGGGCAATTACCATGTGATTGGACTTAAAACCAAAGTTTGTCACAATGGACTGATGTAAAACTTTTATCGGACTAATGCGATAATGCAAAGCTTTTAGTTCGTGTGCACTATGTTAAAAGTTCTACTTATAGGCCATGCTGTCTAGAAGTTATTTTGTGGTGTTGATTCTCCCTAAAACGGGTAGAATCTCATTTTCTGTGTTACGTTTTTATATAACATATTATATGTTTTTAATCAAATTTAAAGTCTCAAATTTCTAATATAACAATATAATAATTCTGTAGTGGTAAGGAAAAAGCTGATAAGTCACTTTTTGCAACTTTACGGGTGAGGAATTTTAAATTTCAGTGGCTTATTAAAATCAAAATTAAAATGAATATTGCGGTTATTTATTAATTTATTACACCTGGCTGAAAATGACGTACCAGTTCGTGGCGTCCTCCATCGGTAATGCTGGAAGTCAGTATGGTGTTGGGCCACCCTTAGCCTTGATGACAGCGTTCACTCTCGCAGGCATACTTTCAGGTGCTGGAAGGTTTCTTGGGGAATGGCAGCCCCATTCTCACGGAGTGCGGAACTGAGGAGAGGTATCGATGTAGGTCGGTGAGGCCTGGCACGTAGTCGGCGTTCCAAAACATCCCAAAGGTGTTCTATAGGATTCAAGTCAGGACTCTGTGTAGGCCAGTCCATTACAGGGATGTTATTGTCGTGTAACCACTCCGCCACAGCCCGTGCAGTATGAACAGGTGCTCGATCGTGTTGAAAGATGCAATCGCCATTCCCGAATTGCTCTTCAACAGTGGGAAGCAAGAAGATGCTTAAAATATCAATGTAGGTCTGCGCTGTGATCGTGCCACCCAAAACAACAAGGGGTGCAAGCCCCCTCCAGGAAAAACACGACCACACCATAACACCACCACCTCCGAATTTCACTGTTAGCACTACACACGCTGGGAGATGACGTTCAACGGGCATTCGCCATACCCACACCCTGCCATCGGATTGCCACATTGTGTACCGTGATTCGTCACTCCACACAACGTTTTGCCACTGTTCAATCGTGTAATGTTGACGCTCCTTACACCAAGCGAGGCGTCGTTTGGCATTTTCCTGCGTGATGTGTGGCTTTTGAGCAGCCGCTCGACCATGGAATCCAAGGATTCTCACCTCACGTGTAACTGTCTTAGTACTTGGAGTGGATCCTGATGCAGTTTGGAATTTCTATGTGATGGTCTGGATAGATGTCTGCCTATTACTCTTTACGACCCTCTTCAAATGTCAGTGGTCTGTCAGTCAACAGACGAGGTCGGCCTGTGCGCTTTTGTGCTGTACATGTCCCTTCACGTTTCCACTTCACTATCACATCAGAAACAGTGGACCTAGGGATGTTTAGGAGTGTGAAAATCTCGCGTACAGACTTCTGACACAAGTGACACCCAATCAACTGACCACGTTCGAAGTCCTTGAGTTCCACGGAGCGTCCTATTCTGCTGTTTCACGATGTCTAATGACTACTGAGGTCGCGGATGAGTACCAGGCAGTAGGTGGAAGCATGATGCACCTAAGATGAAAAACGTGTGTTTGTGGGGTGTCCGGATACTTTTGATCACATAGTGTAGCTAACAGTGGCCTTTCCCTCATATTATATTTTATATGTTATAACGTTATATACTTGTTCTCTACCATGTGTGCATTATGAATTAACACTTGAAACTTAGAACAAAAATATTAAAGAAAGAAATTATTAATGTGTTGATGCTGAGAAGCTGTGAATTAGATATCTTATTGCATTAATAAGTTATCGTATTTGTTTGTCCGTGACTAGTATTGTATGTTGCTTCAAACTCCCTAAAACAACAGGAGTTAAGACAGTAAGTTTTGCCAGTACTTGCCTGGCACCTTTCCTGATAGCATACCGAAATGCCTAAAAAATGACAAGAAGTGACATATCAGAACACTATAAAATTAACTACATATTAAATCATTTGATCATTATTTAGCCAAGGCTATTTACGTTTATTAAATAATTAAATGTTTACTGCAAATTTTCTACAGTATTATTCCTGCCAGAAATTTCTTATTACGTCGCCAAGTACAAATTCCTTTATAACGCTGTAGAGCTGAAGTTACGCTTAGAGGGGGAGCGAAAGGGACTCTTGTATTTCAGCGCGGCGTGATTTAGCTAATATGAATTGTGTCGGCTGACCTCACAATACCGCATTAAGCAGATGACTGCACACGAAAGTTACAAAATGTGGCGCTACTGATGGGCAAGGGGTGGAAAATAATTGGCGTTCGGGTCGAGTGATCCCAGATCGATTGCCTTGCTGCAGGTCAAATTCCCACATGTTCAACATATAAGAATCTTATTGCTTCTTCTACTACGTACATAATAGGTAGAGACGGTACTGCATTCCACACACAAATTCGATACCAAATTTCACGAAATACACGAAGGTCCGTGTGTGCGTGTCTCTAAAAAACGATGTGGATACATACCAAACTTTAACATTTAGGTTTAGTACCTTCCAAAGATGCAACACGTAGATAATCAGAAAATCCCCCACCCCAAAATACCCTTTCATGGAACGTTTTATCGAAATTTTTTATTTACCGAGAAACCTGTAAGGATTTTGGTTAAAATATCTATATTAAAGATATTTGCATGACAAATAAAATATAGATCTTGAATTTTTTGGGAATAGCCTTCATTTGGAAGGAATTTTGATAATCTAGTGTAACTGGTAAGTGTTAAGCGATGGACGAGAACGTACTAAACAAACTATAGATGCCTTTAAAATACACACTTTATTTTAAATAACCTTTTTGTAGCATCAACCATTTCCGAAATATCCGTTACTAATGTAGCCATTATTTTAAAATCCTATCGGTTTTCAGTTGTTTCTCGATGTCATGGAAAGAATATGGAGTCGCCCTCCGTGGTGTAGTGGTGACCATGCTAGTCTCTAGTTCCCGAGGTCGCGGGTAAAACCCGACAAAGAGAGATGGATTTTTTTTCGGGTGTAAAAATTCTTAGCGTGGCTCCCTTCGGATGGGAAGTAAAGTCAGTGGTCCCGTCGTAGATTTATGGCACATAAAAGAACCTCAAGCCTGATAAAAAGGCATCTGAGCAAAATTGTCGGTCTTTCACGTTGAATATAGAATGCGACACTAAGAACCACAGCAGTTAAAGAGCGTCCATAAATAAAACTCAGTTTCAGAGAGTATGAAATTTTAAGGCAGCATATAGCGTCCAGTTCTTAAACATTTGCTTTGTATCTATAACGAAACGTGTAATACAGCTGTTTCTGGAATGGTTTATCTGGATTAAGATGAAGTAGATAGAATAAACTTCAGTAAGGATAATTTGCATACACACCAATAACGCTAGAGGGTAGAGAAAGTAATGTGAATTTAACATTAGATTTTATATAAAACGCTTAAATCGTCGCGTATTTCAAGCGGGGATTTTTGAGACCCTTAATTACGGCGTTCCACTAAAAATATACTGAGCTTTCGGCTCATTTTGAAAGCGTTTGTGTTCTGTATTGTAAAAAAGCTGATGTGTAACACTCACATGACTTTCTCTACTCTTATACAAACTATTTTTACAAACGCTTATTCTCCATATGCTTCATGTTAAGATATCGAGATGTTGATCTTATTGCTAATTTTCTTGTAGGTGCAAGGGGAATTGGTAGCCTTTAAGCGATAGTCAAATATTTTAAGAGCTGGTTGCTATGTGGAGTATTCCATTCTCTTTGCATTACCAGGACAAAAAAATGAATAACGAATTTGAGAGAAAGTATAAGTATTGGAAGATTTAAGGGAATAACAAGCAATATCTTGAAAATGGTTCACTCAACAACAAAAATGTATATGACATAAATTGTGTATTTTAACGCGATCTACATTTTTTGTGTAGTAAAATTTTGTCTATCTCTTATGGTTTACCAGTTATGCAAAAGTCGTTCGCAATAAAGAATGCTTTTGGAAACATTCCCAGAAAATTCAAGATATACATTTCATTTGTCATGAAAATATCTTAAACATATGATATTTTAATCAAAATCGTTAGAGCCATTTTTTAGAAAACTAAAATTTTCGAAAAATGTTCCATGTAAAGGTAATCTGGTGTGGGGGAAATTTCTTGAAAACCTTAGTGTTGCATCTCTGGAAGATACTGAACCTAAATACCAAGTTTGGTGTTTATCCGACTGTTCGTTTCTGAGTTATGCTGTTCACAGACACACACAGACGGACATGTTTCCAGAAATGCTTTTTTTGGATTCAGGAGCCTCAAAACATATATTTCCGGTGAAATCTCGGTATCGAATTTTTGGGTGGAATACAATACTTCCCCTACTTACTATACGTAGTAGGGAAAGTAAAAAAAACTGCAAATTATTAACATTTTAGCGATTAAAATCAAATTGAAGGTCCGTAATTTCTACATAGCCGAGCGTTTCCGAAATGAAGCTACCGTTTCCGAAACGCTTGGAACATTTGTTAGCTAAAAGAAAAGTACAGTGCGATCAAATATATACGTAATAGCCTGCAGCTCGTTGGAAGCGCGGGGTGTAAACAAACTGTTTTATTTATTTTTGTTGTCATTAGAGGTTAAATATAACCACAATACAATCCTGTGCAGTAGTCGTAACGGTATTAATGTATTTATAAGTCATTATCGCATGTGTTCCGTGGTGTAATGGACTGGCAAGCCATTCTGCGACACTCTTTCTCCTCTTTTCTCCCTCCTACTTCGTGAGTTGAGAGCAATTGGACTTTACGGGGACACAATGCTAACACAGGGAGAGCCATAAAACTACGAACCGGCTGCGCGGTGTTTTTCCTGTTCCCGTCCTCGGGGCTAGCTGCCGTTTGCCGCTATCATAGAAAGGCACGGATGAAACCATACAACATTTTTAAAACTACTTTTAAAGGCTTTACTTACTAACTTTATGAAAGGAGATGCTGAAACTGGCCACCGTCGTTGTCCATACATTTTTGGTACCTTTTTTGAAACAATCCATCACTCACCGTAGTTCACGTTGAGAAATCCTGGCAATTTCCTGGCGGATATTTTGCTTTAATTCTTCCAGGGTGTGTGGGTTTGTCTTGTACACTTTGTTATATAAGTTACCACAGAGATAGAAATCCCAGAGGGTTAGATCGGGGGACCGAGGGGGCCACAAATCTCTACTAATAATTCTGACCTCAAACGCACTTTCAATTGTTCTCATCGTATTATTGGCCGTATGAGCTGTTACAGCTTCTTGTTGAAAAAAGGCAAAATCACGCTCCCTGTCTGTCAATTCTCTAAAAACAGGGGCAAAATTGTATTCACGTATGTACGGGCTTCAACTATTGATTCGAAAAAAATTAGCCCTATAACTTTTTCATCCGCGCCTTTAGGCGGCAACGAGCGCCGAGGACGTGGGTGGAAAAACATCGCGCAGCCGGTTCGTAGTTTTTTGGCTCCCTTTGTAGAATAGAATAGAACCTTCTTGGACGGTAGATAAACCGAAGAACAAAATCGGGGACTGATTATACCTCGAAACCCTTCCAGTGGCAACTCGAAAGGACAGTCGCCCGCTACGTGTTTGACTGAGTTGGGATACCACTCTACAAATTATATATGTGCACAGATATTTTTTGTTCCTGATTAGTACGTAATTGTTAAGTATATTCTCATTCATCTGATGTTTTGTCGACCACCATAATTATTACGCTTTCATGACAGATTGAAAATGTGCTCAGGTATGTTATGAGTGCCCGAACCCAGCTAAAATGTGATTCAGTACATAATATTGATATAATGCAATGCTACTGTTAAAGGTAAATAAAGCATTGGGGAATCTCGTATATTTACAAAACATTCAATCATACAACAAAGCCGTAAAATACCTGCACGGGTAGGTACATTTGGATTGGGCTGAGACTGATTGGCAATTTATGGTGTATTTGGACCATAAATTGTGCGAATTATTCGCGTGGGTTATCTATCAAAAATTCGATACCGAGGTTTCACCGGAAATACGTTTTGAGACCCCCTGAATCCAAAAAAAAAGCATTTTTGGAAACATGTCCGTGTGTGTGTGTGTGTCTGTCTGTCTGTCTGTCTGTGAACAGCATAATTCAGAAACGAACAGTCAGATAAACACCAAACTTGATATTTAGGTTCAGTTTCTTCCAGAGATGCGACACGAAGGTTTTCAAGAAAATCCCCCTATCCCAGATTACCCTTTACATGGAACATTTTTCGAAAATTTTAATTTTCTCAAAAATAGCTAACGATTTTGATTAAAATATTATATGTTTAAGATATTTTCATGACAAATAAAATGTATATCTTGAATTTTCTGGGAATGTCTCCAAAAGTATACTTCATTGTGAACGACTTTTGCATAACTGGTATACCATAATAGATAGACAAAATTTTACTACACAAAAAATTTAGATCGCGTTAAAATACACAATTTATATTATATACATTTTTTTGTTGAGTGAACAACATATTCGAGATATTGCTTGTTATTCCCTTAAATTTTTCAATAATTTTCTCAAATTGGGAATTCGTTATTCATTTTTTTTTTGTCGTGGATATGCAAAGAGTATTAATCTGTGGCAAAGAGAATGCTGCTGCACCTAGCAACCAGCTATTAACAGATATGTATGTGCTTAAAGGCTACTGTATTTCTATATTGCCCTTGCAAATACAAAACAAGGGGAACATAGTAGGCCTTAAGCGATAGTCAAATATTTTAGAACTGTCGTAATGTGTAAAATGTAATTCTCTTTGCATGACAAAAGATCGTTTATGCAAATGTTTATCTCGATTAATATGAAATAGATGGAGAATAAGAGTTTGTAAAAATAATTTGTACAAGAGTAGAGAAAGTCATGTGAGTGTAACACTTCAGTTTTTTTATCCTATCCGGATTTCATGTTTTTGCGTCTACAAACCAGTACGGGAAATTGAACTTTCCAATACATTTACTTTCCGTACTCTAAAACCAACCTCTCAGTACTCTCTTAAACTATTTAATCATCAACTTAACTGAAACTTGTCCAACATTATGTGCAGTACAATATTTAACAAATACTTATACAAAGTATTTCGGCCATGAACAATTTTTTTTCAGGACTTGTTTTGTTATTCCGACCTGAATCTATCTTACTCGTCCTGAAAAAACCCACTTTCCTGTACAGCTATGTAAATAACTGCCAAGTGAATATATTCATCCGACTAATATATCACTCAGAATTTTCAAAGCGACGTGGTTAACCCTGAGAAAGGCGAGTTGCTAAGATAAGAGTATTCTTAATTTCCTGCCTTCTAGCTAATGGCACCTTTAGGATTCATTTAGATCTAATAACTGCTTTTTCATATTGGATGTATGTACTCTGAGACTGGAAAGTTGAACCAGATTTTAAAAATTCACATGCCAACAAACTCAGACGAAATGTTTCAATATTAATGAACATGAAATTGTATTACGTACTTAGATCAGTCTTATCTGTCAAATTGCATGTGTAAAATAGCCGAATCAAGTACTTCGAAAACCTGCTTAACCTCTTATCTACCTTAGTATATCCCTGAAGTGCGCGACTGGCATGAGCGCTTTCCTGTATGTTGTGTTTAATACAAGCATGTGTCGATAATAAAGAACAAACATTTCAGAGCAAATATTTGCGCGTTTAGAAAAAGAGAAGTCTATATAATTCATATGGCAATGTTTAACGCGGAATAAAGAATACTGCCATCTTAGCCCAGTGATGGAGCATTGTTATTAAAGCCTAAGATCCACGGCTCAAGTCCTAGCCACGGAACTGAATTTTTCAAGTGAAATTCCACCCTCCAAAATATCCATACTTTATGCACTATTCACCACCAAAGTATACCACGATTGCATGCTTGAGATTAACTTCTGCAGTGTTGAAAACATGCCCTGCCTTAAATACAATGACCTAGATTAAGATACTAATGCATAATCACGGCCTAATTAAAATTTTATTACGAAATAGTATTTGCAAAGAAAAATACCGAATGCTTAGTTACCGGTTGTTAGTCATTTGCGTCATTCATAAATATTCCTTACATGGGCACTAGCTTCGTTTGCCTTAGTAATTTAATTATGGAAACCTAAATATAACAAGGCGGGACAAGCAGCCAGAGGCGCCTACCACAATATTGACCTATCTAGCCGAAATCAGTTCAGTTTCAATCAATTATGGCCGTCTGTCGCTGTAAAATTTTCGAAATGAGCTTATTGCACTAAATGTCAACTTTCTATGAAATTATTAAACATAAGCAAGTGTAATAGCTAACAAACCAATCAAAAGAGAAGTGTGTGAAATTAGATATCAGTACATTAAGTTGAATAATTATAATAATAATAATAATAATAATAATAATAAATATATTTGTGGATTTATCTTACAAAATAGTCTTAGAAAATACCATTCAATCTTCTCTGTGCCGAATATGTATAATCGACCACAACATGGCAACCATTGTTCTGCTAATATTATTTTGGTAATTAGTTATTGAAAAAAATTAAGAAAATTCACGTAGACAATATATTTATATTTAGTGGTGTTTAAAGCCCATTCTTCTACATACGGCATCACGGCGGTAAACTCTAACCAGGCAAACGGATTCTTATGTCAAGTTATCTACAATAGAGCCATATGACAATATAATACTTGTATAAAATTCAGTAACAGTTCAACTTTATTTCCTTTCGTCCTGACTTTAATGTTTAGGCATTCCTATGCCTGCTGATAATACATGACATGAAATAACTAGGTAAGGAAAGCTGGGAATGAAACGTTCCAGGTCTAAGTTTAGGATACCTTCCCGGAATTTGCCAGTTATGACTGAGGAACACCTGGAAAATATCCGAGTCAGGGAGGATGGTCCTGGCAGGATTTGAATAGCAGAATTTCCATTCAAAAGTCCGTGCCTTAACGACCTCAATGCTTGAGGATGTTCCCCTTGAGCAACAACGGAATATGTGGTACATGCATGATGGAGCACCAGCACATTTTGCTGATACTATGCGAAGACATGCTCTAAGATGAATATGTCGAGGAGGGCCTTTACTTGGCCTCCACGATTACCTGATCTCAATCCTTTGGATTTTTCTGTATGGGGTCACCTCAGAAGTGTGGTGTACAGCACACCCGCTGATACCGTTGAGGTACTGGAGCAGAGTAGTGCTTTCAAGAATTTCGAGATAATCTGGGGGTGTTTGAAATACTTCGAAACTCACTGCAGAGACGAGTACAGTATTAAAACCAGATGCAAGGACAATACTTTGAACACCTCCTTTAACAGGGAAGAGTGTACAGTATCAATAACATGTAACACACTAAAGTAGAATTGTATTCCTTGTTAAGTTAAGCTATGACTGAATTTTGAGGCAACTTAGAACGGCAATTATTAAACGAAAAGTCTACTTGCTCGTTTGCTGACCCATGTTTAGCATACTTTCAACCGTTTCAGTTTGCGCTATTAATTATGATACAGTCGGTATATGTGTAATTGTAAAACAATAGAAAATCGAATTAAATGTAAATTAAACGAGGCAATTATAGGTATAGGTATTCAACTGGGGGGAACACCTGCGACCTGCATAGATCTGTTGTGTGGCTAACACACAGGTGGAAGGGATGAAGTGAAGGAACCACAGGAGGCTACAGCCTCAGCCAGACAGGCCACAGTGACACGCGGAAGTTCCTAACAGTTCCAGTCTCGTAGACTCGACCCATTGCTGGTGCTGCCTAGAAAGGGCGATAAACGACTCGTCGAGTGTCCACAGAGAATACGCTTTCCTTTGCGCAAGCATCCGCGCTATCTGTCCGGCACCACAATACGCCACGAAACCTAGAAATACGCCTGAAAGATGAAGGAACTGGAATGAAAGCGGAATGATGGAAAGGAAGTCGTGGTAGATGATAAATCACGCCAGAATTCGCCTACCGACCAGGGAAAACCACGAAATATCCAAGGTCAGCGTGGACTGTCGATGGGAATCGAACTCGAGTCCTCCCAAACGCGATTCTCACACGTTACCGCGGAGCCCTCTCACTCGGTAGACGTGGTAATTACGATGTTATTATTAATTAATTACCATCAGTGTTTGAAGTAGTCCAATTAGGAAGCCTCGTATGCCTTATTCATGTGTACCAGTATTAATTCAAGCCAAAAAAATTCTTTGCAAGAATTTTCTCTTTTATTAAGAGAAATAACAGACTAGGGATATCAGTTCTTTTTGAACCCAGGCACTACAAAATCCTTCGAGTGGCTTTAAGCTACAATCCGAACAGTTCTCTTACTGATAGTATTTTTATTATATTTTGCAACTCCCTGGGGGATATCACGGCCAATTTCTTACCCACTTCGCTCGGAGAAGAGGTAGAAAGAGAGAGACAAGGAGAAATAGAGAGAGATTTCAGTGTAATTTTCGAACTGCCGCCAGAGGGTAGCAAACTCCCCCACTCATGTCGTCTCGATTTTTCTTCAACCTGTTGTTGTGTTTCTACCCCGCATTTCGTAGTCCCAGCGGTGTTTGGGTAAAGGAACAACTAACGAGATTCCGCAAAGCTCATAAGTACAATTGTATCTGAGCAGTTCGTTTTATTATACTGCAAGTCTCAGTGCAATGTTTAGCTGTACTCTGACAGAAAATAATCTTGCTTTGTTTATCTTCCTGTATTTCGATTATGATGCGTTATAATATTTATACGCAATTATTGACAAGAAGTCAAATAATTCAACAAAGAAATGATAGCGGGATTGAAAAATAATTGCAATAAATAATTTCCGTATATTAAATCAAAGTTGGAGTCGGAAATATTTGTCCGGAGAAAAAAGGTAATTAGCGAGCAAAGTCATTAGTAATAGCGTAAGTAGCGAACGTGTTGGCTGTAAAAGTTCTTGGAATGCAGTTAGAGTTGGGTTCTGTACGTTCAAGCACTTACATAGATAGAAACTTTATAAATTAGAATGAGAATGAAATTCTTAGATTCGAGAAAGTTCTGCGTAGTAACATTGTAAGAGACGCATGGTAGGTGTTTAAGATTGGCCCTGCGCGAAAAGGAACCTTGTTGGGATAGTTCCGAGGCTGGCGGAGCTTAAGTAATAAGACAACGTATATTGCTAAAATTAGCGTCTTACCATTCTTTTCTTCGTGTACAGCCTTAGGGGCTTACAGTCTTTTACGGTGATCGGCAGTTCGTATCGCCTAAGTTAGCGGTAGCCGCGAAGTGTTTAGCCGGTAAGTATTTTAGTGATTCACGGCAAATTACGCTTCTAGTTTCTTTTATTGCGGAAAATCCTAAAATTGGTACTGTGATGAAGTTAGTAAGTATAATGTCAGCTGTTATAGTTTCGAGTGCTACTATTCATAATCAGTTGGTTCTTTGTCTTCAAGCGGTCGGCAACTCCTTCAATAGCTCAATTATTAGATTACATTAAATTTCTCAGTCAATTTAAGCTGGTGTTTTGCTTTCAAACTACACTCACGCATACCCTGAGAGAAAGATCTCATAGCCTACCATTCCAGCAGCCGGCAGGAGGATCAACACAGATATTTTACGTCAGTTATTGTTTCCTAAACATATCCTCATTTTCTTCACTTCATCGGTTAGGCTTTAATCTGTTCCAAGCTTCATTAATTCCACCTTTCCAGGACCTTCATTGACCACAGTATCCTTTAGATTTGAAGTAAAAGGGTAGTTTACGCATTCATTCTAAACGCTTGAACTTCTTTTAAGTTTCTAAGAGTAATTTTATTTTAATGTCATTTTAAATTGTTAAAAGTTTGATGCTAATAATATTTTATTTTAGATGGCTTTTACCTTCGTCTTTCCTTTTTAATAGCCATGTCACAATCCCTATAAGGGTATTGGAGGTGCAATTTCGTTTCAGTACCCTTTCGAGTTTGACTCTCATAATGTAGACATCCTATGTAGTAAATATAATGGCCCTAATGATTAAAATGAGGCACTTTTACTGATTTTTCGACAATAGCTTGCCTCTATGCACCAATGTTTTAGGATTTTTGCTTGAAATGTTTGCAAAATACTGTCTAAAATGTATTACTCAGGATTCCTTTCTTTACTTTAAATAAAATGTGTTTGTTAGCGAATAATAATGTACCTAAAACATTATTACGTTCTCTAGCACCTACCTATAGTAGATAAAAATTGGATAACGGCATTTCACCGGAAATAAACGCTTTGGGATTCCCTAAACTCTGCTGAGAAGATAATTTTTTGTTACAAAAAGTGCGCGTATCTCATGCTTTTTACCCCGTCTATATTTTCACCCCATATTTTTAATTTATTTTAATGTTGGATAACGCTATAGTTCACTTATCGCGTTCATATTATCAGGATAATTAAACATTAAAGTAAATACCGAGGAGGCTGACGCACTCAACACGTCTTCCTTGCTTTGTGTGTTAGATCCGACTGCATATAATATTGTGACCATGTCCAGTTTTCTCTGTCACTTCACTTTTCTCCGTGACGTAGGCTCTTCTTCGTATGATTCGCTCGCTGGGTTATCGAGCACAAGGCTCATAAGTCACTGTAGTTACGTCTCAACTGTCGTCACATACTCACTTGTAGAACCGCACTTGATATCGCATCAGAAACGCACTCGCCAACTCACTAATTCACTCGCGAGTGCGGTGGCTTATATGCCGCTGGAATTTTCATCATAGTATTCTAGAATGTTCTGTTGGCGGGGCGAAAGGAAACTTTCGGAAGATTCTGTTTATCTGTCGTTGGCGCTTCTGGTGTTTTCGCTGGGCGAGAGCGCTACTGACGCGGATTGTAGATATATTGTATTAACTATAGTATTGTAGAGGGGACTTAGTAATCAAGTTTCGGTAAGGAAAGCTCAATCATTTCAAATCTCCGCTTAACGTTAAGCAACCCACACTGACGTGTGCACCTGTGTTTATAATCGAGTGCTTCGAACATTACGTCATTTATCATTCAACTCAGATTGCTTAACTGAGGTTTTATTGGTGGTTTTCCTTTAGTATTAGAATGGATATCAGGGGTTTTTATAGCGCTTGTGACTGAGATCATTATTGTAGTCAGTTTTGCTTTCTCTACCAGATAGATATTGCATTCCACCCAAAAACTCGATATCAATATTTCGCCGAAAATACATGTTTTGAGGCCCCTGAATTTTTTGGAAATGGCCTCTGAAATCCTCCTATGAATTTTGCATAACTAATAAACCGTACGAGATAAGGAAAATCTTACTACATACAAAATGTGCGACAGATTCGATGTCCGCGTTTTGCACAGAACATTCCCTCGTCGCGGCGTGGCTTTGTTTTCTGCTCCTGTTCTCCGCAGAATTTTGCCCTTGCTAGGTAGAATTCAGTGGAGAAACAAGAATTTTGCTTATAGGATTGATAAGCGGTAACGAAAATCTCAATGTGTGGACAGGTAGCTGGGAAAAGTGGTAACACACACGTCTCACGCTTAAAAGACAGTACAGATTAAATGGAGCATTATTGCCAATACACGCTTCCACTTTGGCGCCCAGCTATATATCACCAAATAGTGAAATATCTGCGCTGCCGTTTAAGGCAATTGTAAGACATTTAATTTTCACCTCCACCTTAATCTCCTCTTTGTATTTTTAGTACTTCGAAATGTAATTTTACAGGCACAAAAATATTTGGAGACAATGCGCTGCTCTCCGCTTGGCGCTGTTTAATTATATTGCGTTGACTTAGGCTTCTTTTTGTTTCCTTCTTCCTTTTTGCATTCTTTTTACGGGTCCTTAGAGGTCCCTTCATTCGTTCCTTTTTACTTTCTCTACTACGTATAGTAAGTAGGGGAAGTATTGCATTCCACCCAAAAATTCGATACCGAGATTTCACCGGAAATACATGTTTTGAGACCTCCTGAATCCAAAAAAGCATTTTTGGAAACATGTCCGTGTGTGTGTGTGTCTGTGAACAGCATAACTCAGAAACGAACAGTCGGATAAACACCAAACTTGGTATTTAGGTTCAGTATCTTCCAGAGATGCGACACGAAGGTTTTCAAGAAAATCCCCCCACCCCAGACTACCCTTTACATGGAACGTTTTTCTAAAATTTTAATTTTCTCAAAAATGGCTCTAACGATTTTGATGAAAATATCATATGTTTAAGATAATGTCATGAGAAATGAAATGTATATCTCGAATTTTCTGGGAATGTCTCCAAAAGTATTCTTCATTGTGAACGACTTTTGCATAACTGGTAAACCATAAGAGATAGACAAACTTTTACTACACAAAAAATGTAGATCGCGTTAAAATACACAACTTATGTCATATACATTTCTTTTGTTGAGTGAACCGTTTTCGAGATATTGCTTGTTATTTCCTTAAATTTTCCAATACTTATACTTTTCTCAAATTCGTTATTCATTTTTTTTATGTCCTGGACATGCAAAGAGAATGGAGTGCGCCACATAGCAACTGGCGTTAAAATATTTGACTATCGCTTGAAACCTACCATATTCCCCTTGCATCTACAAGAAAATTACCAATAAGATTGACATCTCGATATCTCGATTAATATGAAGCATATGGAGAATAGGCGTTTGTAAAAATAGTTTGTACAAGAGTAGAGAAAGTCATGTGAGTGTAACACATCAGCTTTTTTATCCTATGCATTACTGTTTCTGAGCACCCGGGTAGCCTTAGCTGCTTCTTTTACTGCCTTATTAACATTCATTTTACTTGAATAATAACCTAACACATTCATTATTACTTACTCTTCTTAGTTTACCAACATTTCATCTCTTCCTAGGTTCTCCCTCCATAACCACAAATATTTAGGTAAACTCTTAGATAAATAACCTACATAACACTCCACACTATAAACGTACTCACTTCCTTACAACTGATGTTAACCTTTGCTGAGTTTTACGTCGCGCCTGACCTGTTAGCTGAATAGATGGGTGACTTTTGTTAGTTATACGCAATGAATGCAAGAGCTTTGTTTTAAAACTGTCTCCAAACCGCCTGAATCTTCTTACTTTCTCTACTACGTATAGTAAGTAGGGGTAGTATTGTATTCCACCCAAAAATTCGATACCGAGATTTCACCGGAAATACATGTTTTCAGACCCCATGAATCCAAAAAAAGTATTTTTGGAAACATGTCCGTGTGTGTGTCTGTGTGTCTGTCTATGTGTCTGTGAACAGCATAACTCAGAAACGAACAGTCGGAGAAAAACCAAACTTGGTATTTATGTTCAGTATCTTCCAGAGATGCGACACGAAGGTTTTCAAGAAAATTCCCCTACCCCAGATTACCCTTTACATGGAAGAATTTTCGAAAATTTTAATTTTCTCAAAAATGGCTCTAACGATTTTGATTAAAATATCACGTGTTTAACATATTTTGATGACAAATAAAATGTGTATCTTAAATTTTCTGGGAATGTCTCCAAAAGTATTCTTCATTGTGAACGACGTTTGCAAAACTGGTAAACCATAAGAGATAGACAAAAGTTTACTACACAAAAAATGTAGATCGCATTAAAATACACAATTTATGTCTTATACATTTTTTTGTTGAATGAACCATTTTTGAGATATTGCTTGTTATTCCCTTACATTTTTTTTCAATACTTATTTTCTCAAATGGGAATTCGTTATTCATTTTTTTGTCTTGGATATGTAAAGAGTATTAATCTGTGGCAAAGGGAATGGTGCTGCACCTAGCAACTAGCTATTAAGAGATATGTATGTGCTTAAAGGCTACTGTATTTCTATATTGCCCTTGTAAATATATATTCCCCTTACATCTACAAGAAAATTAGCAATAAGACGGAGTCTGCAAATGTTTATCTCGATTAAGATGAAGTAGATGGAGAATAAGCGGTTGTAAAAATAGTTTGTACAAGAGTAGAGAAAGTCATGTGAGTGTAACACATCAGATTTTTTCTAGTTTGGTTTTCCATTTTTAAACCCAATAACAAAACGCTTCTGGCTGGCTGACTTTTCTACGGCATACGTATAGAATTTTCTGAAAATATTTAATTTAAAAAAGTATAGTGCTCTTCTTATTAAAGGAAGAGAATTCAAAGTGGGCAAGTGTCTGCAGTAGTTTACTCTAGCTAAGAAAAGAATATTATCGCGTTATACCCTTAAGTTTATTAATTATTGGGTGCTGAGCATAGAAACAGCAAATATCGGAATTTTAGTGAAAAACTCGTTTTGTTTTTGAAATTTGTGGCCACAGAAATCTACAAAGACTTAAAAAAATTGTATAATCTGATAGAGAAAAATATTTTGCATAGGATCATGTGTTTAAAATTAAAATTTATAAAACTGAATATTTATACCATGTTATTACTTATTAGCAACTTGACAACAGCGCGAGAGTAGAAAAGGAGGAAGCTAATGGCAAGATGTATGCTTAGATAGATACAGAGATATCCCATTTGCCCCCATACTATCTTTTAAGGTTGAGACAAGCTTAAGTCGAATCTAAACTGTATTTTCAAACATTCCACACGCGCCACTTTTAAATGTTTTTCCTGGTAATATTTCGTTGCTATCGCGCACTGAATTATGAATGTCTTACGTAACTCTTCTTATTAGATGCATGCAAAATTACTTGTCATCTTCGCGGTTTATGACAAACTACGCCGGGATATACACTTTGACACTTCAATTTTCTGCGCGATATTTCTCGGAAATAATTACTATGATTTTGATTACAACTTTTACGCGCGAATTTCTTTCCTCTGAGCGATGCGGATTCTGTGTGGTTTACAAGACAACTGTGTGATATTCTTTTGGCGCTAACCTCTTTCTTCAGAGCGACCTGAACTTTGCATGCTTTATATGATAACTGTATGTTGAACAAGGGGTTACAACTGCTATATATACAAAAATAACACGTGTGAACTGTTATACTTACTTCTGATTGGCTACATTTTCGTGCCGTTGCTGCCGTTTGTTTAAAATGGTAATTTCTGTTGTCTATAAGAAAAATTGTACATTTTAGAGATGTTACAAATATTCTGGGATTTGGTATCTTTTTACTTTCTTTATTACGTATAGTAAGTAGGGGAAGTATTGTATTCCACCCAAAAATTCGATACCAAGATTTCACCGCAAATACATGTTTTGAGACCCCCTGAATCCAAAAAAAGCATTTTTGGAAACATGACCGTGTGTGTGTCTGTGAACAGCATAACTCAGAAACGAACAGTCAGATAAACACCAAATTTGGTATTTAGGTTCAGTATCATCCAGATATGCGACAACAAAGGTTTTCAAGAAAATCCTCCCACCCCAGATTACCCTTTACATGGAACATTTTTCGAAAATTTTAATTTTCTCAAAAATGGGTCTAACGATATGATTAAAATACCTAATATTTAAGATACTTTCATGACAAATAAAATGTATATCTTGAATTTTCTGGGAATGTCTCCATAAATATTCTTCATTGTGAACGACTTTTGCATAACTGGTAAACCATAAGAGATAGACAAAATTTTACTACACAGAAAATGTAGATCGCGTTAAAATACACAATTTATGTCATATACATTTTTTTGTAGAGTGAACCATTTTCGAGATATTGCTTGTTATTCCCTTAAATTTTCCAATACTTATACTTTTTCTCAAATTCTTCATTCATTTTTTTGTCCTGGTAATGTAAAGAGAATGGAATACTCCACATAACAACCAGCTCTTAAAATATTTGACTATTGCTTAAAGCCTAGCAATTCCCCTTGCATCTACAAGAAAATTAGCAAAAAGATTGACATCTCGATATCTCGATTAACATGAAGCATATGGACAGATGACGGACAGATGGTGCGGATGCATGTTCACTGGAAAGAATATCCCCTGTGGACATCAGAGGGCTGCTCGACTGGTGGGTCGTTCATCGCCCTCTCTCGACGGCTCCGGCGGTGACACAAGGGACTTCCGCGCATCTTTGTGGCGTGTCTACCTACGACCTGTAGCCTCCTGTAGGGTTCCTTCACTTGATTCCTTTCTCCTGGCGGTGGTAGGCACAATAAATCTTGTAGGTCGCGGTACCGAGGTGTCTCTCTCCGTTGAACGACCTATAATCCATACCACAGGGAGAGTCCAAAAAGCTACGAACCGGCTGCGCTGTGTTTTTCCTGTCCGTCACCTCGGCGCTCGCTGCCGCTGTCATAAAAGTCACGGATGAAACCGTACAGCTTTTTTAAAAATACTTTTAAAGGCTTTACTTAGCAACTTCATGAAAACAGATGCTGAAACTGGCCACCGTCGTTGTCCATACATTTTTGGCACCTCTTTAGGAAACTATCCATCACTCGCCGTAGTTCACGTTGAGAAATGCTAGCAATTTCCTGGCGGATATGTTGTTTTAATTCTTCCAGGGTGTGTGGGTTTGTCGTACACTTTGTTTTAAGTTACCCCAGAGATATAAATCGTAGGGGGTTAGGTCGGTGGACCGAGGGGGCCACAAATCTCTACTAATAATTCTGTCGTCAAACACACTTCAATCGTTCTCATCGAAATATTGGCCGTATGAACTGTTGCAGAGTCTTGTTGAAAAATGGCAAAATCACCCTCCTGTCTGTTAATTCTCTAAAAACATGGGGCAAAATTGTATTCATATGCATGCTTCAACTATTGACTGGAAAAAATGGCCCTTTAAGCAAATCCTTTAAAAGTAGTTTTAAAAATGTTGTATGGTTTCATCTGCGCCTTTCTATGATAGCGGCAGACGGCAACGAGCGCCGAGGACGCGGACAGGAAATACACCGCGCAGCCGTTTCGTAGTTTTTTGGCTCTTTGTGTATACAGTGTAGAAAGTAAAAAATACTATATTCGAAAAAACATACTTTCAAAACATAGTTTTTCTGAAGGAAAGGCGTGTGTGCTACTAAAGGTTATCCTCACATTTCTTGTTTAAAATAAAAGAAGATCACTTTTTAGACTGTATATTATTTAGTTTCCAAAACGTTTTGTACACCATATTTAGACAAAGTTACTCAAGATAATGAGAATTATTTTAACTTAAACGCAAAAACATATGTGTTTTCCTTCTAACTCGCCGTCGTAGGTCGGAAAACTTTGTATTTGTTCATTTATAAACTAATTTCCATCATAGAAATGTTCTTTTTTCAATAATACTTTTAAAATAACGGTTTGCATTAACGGTTAGAGATTATATTAAGTCACTTTTCGAGCGGCTCGCTGCAAATTAAAATTCCGCTGTTAATTCCTTAATCCATTACAATAGCACTGCACACGATATTCTACGTCTGTTTTACGGTTTTCTCGCCATATCTTCGTCACATCGTTTAAAAATCAGCATTAAGTTCTTCCTTGGCAGAGAAACATACAACAACCACTCGAAAAACAAAACATTTCTTCAAGTGTTCTTGTTCAAGATGCAAATATCTAACGGCATTGCTTATTGTCTCCATTGCTTGAGCGATTTTCAGTTCACAGCATGTCTCTAGCTGTTGAATGATGCCAGTTCCCTCAGGTAGCCAAGAACCACACGCTGAGTGAAGTCAGTGCCACCACAATGATAGAAGACGATCTAATGCTCATGGTTCCACCTTCAACTAGAACACAAGAAAAGCGATATGATAATATGATGTAAGCAGTCACGTGGAGTTTTCTCTCAATTAACTATCTATAGCTATTCTATAAAGGATTCATTTAAGTACAGTCTAAATGGAGATTTTCGTGAATTTTTCCCATTTCAAGTTTTTTGCATGTGAATATTCCAGATCTTTCGCTCATTTTGTAGCGGTGCATTAATTGTAAATAATTCAAAAAATATAATGTATTACACTCACATGACTTCCTCTACTCTTGTACAAACTATTTTTACAAACGCTTATTCTCCATATGCTTCATGTTAATCGAGATATCGAGAGGTTAATCTTATTGCTAATTTTCTTGTAGTTACAAGGGGAATATGGTAGGCTTTACATGACATAACTTTTTAACGACTCTACATTTTTGGGGAGAAAACGTTTGTCTATCTCAAGGTTTGCCAGTTATGCAAAATTCATTCAGAATGAAGACGACTTTTGGGGACATTCCCAGAAAATTGAAGATATACTTTTAATTTGCCATGAAAGTATCTTAAACATATGATATTTTAATCAAAATCGTTAAAACCATTTTTGAGAAAATAAAAATTTTCGAAAAATGTTCCGTATAAAGGGTAGTCTGGGGTGGGGGAATTATCTTGAAAATCTTCGTGTCGCCTCTTTGAAAGATACTGAACAGACACACAAAATGACCTTTTCTAAAAATGAGTTTTTGTGTTCAGGGGCCTCAAAACATGTATTTCCGGTGAAATCTCGATATAGAATTTTTGGGTGGAATGCAATACCTGCTCTATTTACTATACGTAGTAGACAAAGTAAAAATATTATTGGAAAAACGCTGTGTGACTCGCGCTGAATTACCTACGGGGTACCTAGGGTCCTGCGCATCCCGATTCGCCTACCCGGCCGGCTGGGTGTGGCTAATGACCGGTTCGTTTAGAATAATAGTCGTGTAACGAACTCATTATGTGCCATCTCACCGCAGTTTAGGCAATTAGTAATTACTGTTCCAGAAGATTCCTTCGGCCGGTTCTGGTAACCACCCTTTCTAGAACGCTCCGCTTTGTATATTGTTCCGAGTGTGCCAAAAATGACTCAAGTGTAACGTTTGTGCTACGCTGAGTACCTAAGTGATAAATAAAGTGTGTTTCGCAGGTACTAGTGCTCTCATCTGTTACAGTATTGTTAAAACTAAGTAACTTAGTAAACATTAGTGTAGCGAGTATGCCTTTTTTATTTTAATCGGGAAGTTTCAATATAATAAAATTGCAGAAGCAACCGATGACACAGAATACTGTGAGACTGCAGGATACTGAGACAGTTTGTACAGTTTTTTCGTTAAATTTTACATTTAACAGCAATTTCCAAACAACTAAAATTGTGTATACAAATGCTCCATTATATTAGAAATAGATTGATACTTAGTACTAAATTTTTACCACCAATTTTTTAGATTTATAAGATTGGATTGCAACTACGTGTAAGTGTTATTTATGCAGCTAATCCTCAAATGTAAGGAATTTTGCTAATCTCTCTTGTATATACATTTCTTGCAGAGGATAATTTTATCGCGCACTGTTAATTTTCACATTACGTATAAGAATTTACAGTAACAAGCTGTAGGATAATTATAGTGTTTAACGCCCGTTCTTACTGCATACTGCACCATAGGCGGTGGCCTCTGATAGTACGTGCAATGAAATGATCAGGCTAAGGATCCGGGACAACTAGAGTGAAGTGAAGTGTACTGTACTGTGGATCGCGAAGGGTGGAGTGAGGTGGCGCATTGGGGTGTATCGAGCGGGAATGCTCGGGTGGCAACATCTGTGACACACATTCGGGAGGCCACGGGTTCGATCACCGGCTACCATCCACTCTGACGTATAAGTTTTTCGCGGTTTCTCAGGGTCAGCAGGTGAATACTGGGGTGGTTCATCTTCTATCACGACTTTGCTGCACCTCTTCCTTATCAATTTCAGGTTGTAGGACCAGGCGACCGTGTTCGTCGGGTTGCGGTTGGACGGTGGCTTGCGCTCTGTAAGAGGTTTCTTCCTGGGTCGCTGCGAGGATTACTCAGGTCACTCCTCCAGTGGGCTCCACCCGATAGGGGTCTGCTGGGGGTTTGATGCAGTTTTGGTAAGACTGGGCGGATGTGTTCAATCTGGAAACGTTAGGGACCCCGTCTGCATCCGGATCTGGTCCCCTTCGATTCTCTCCCCTCATTCCTGCCTCCCAGTGGTCACTTGGAAGCAAAAAGGGCTTTACGACCTGCCTGATGTGCTCTGCCCGGTTCCGGGAGCCCCTCCGTGACATGTACCTTTTACCTTTACCTTTACCTTTACAATCCGCTTCGGAACTAGAGGTACAATACACTTGTGTCTCTCATTCCGATGTATGTGTCCTACTTCATTTTCCATCATCACTAGACTGTACTGTTTACAGTAGCCTATAAGGCAGCGCATTTGCATCTTTGTTTACATCAACAGTACTGTTTTTACGTAGCTCTTTGTTAGGTTTCACATGCAATGGATGCTAAATTGTCCCTGAAAATGATTGTTGAGAAAAGAAATATGGGAAGGAAACGTTCCAGGCCTAAGTTTAAGATACCTCCACAGTAATTGCCAGTTATGAGGATTGAGAAAAGCCTCAATCAGAGAGGAACGGTCCTGGCTGGACTTGAACCACGGAATTCATCTCAGGAGTCCGTTATTTAGCGCGCTCGGTTTCCTGTGTCGGTACAGCTTTAGGATAAGAAATGGGTTGATATTTTGATACCCACCTAGTAATAAGGCCTCGCGCCTATCCTCTAGAATATCGTGTGGTGCACGATGGTGGTTTAGAGCCATTGCTGGAATGGTGGCGACGCATCGGACCTGCATCCGTCCCTCCAGGAAGTGGTGTGGTCTCACTTCCAAGCGCAGTCCAACCATTGACGTCACCAGCCCCTGATGCTGCACCATCCGCTCGTAATCTGGTTTCATCTGTGAATCAAGGCAAAACATGTCATGATATCATGGCCTACCATTCTGTTGAGCTACATTTAAAACAGCAACATATATAAAGTATTAATGGAGGTTTAAATAAGTACGAAGGCTTTCACGGCCGGAGTTAATAGATAAAACATTAAAATCTTCCGGGCTGGAGGGCCGTGGACTAAGGGTATAACTACTATAACCCGACGTTTCGGTCAACTCTGTGGTTGCCATCTTCAGGAGTGTAACACCCAGGACAGCTTGATAACGACTGCCGACTAGGCAAGAGATGTTCCGCAATTTATAGCTCACGTCAAGGTCAAAACTGCCGACGTGAGCTATAAATTGCGGAACATCTCTTGCCTAGTCGGCAGTCGTTATCAAGCTGTCCTGGGTGTTACACTCCTGAAGATGGCAACCACAGAGTTGACCGAAACGTCGGGTTATAGTAGTTATACCCTTAGACCACGGCCTTCCAGCCCGGAAGATTTTAATGTTTTATTTATTAATGGAGGTCTTAACTGACTGTGGTAATGTATTTATGTGTCGCTCTTTCTGAAAAACTTAAGCGTTGAGGCAGTATTTTTAACACTTAAATGATTTCAGTCTAACTATATCATATGTAAATTCAACAGCAGCCCGCCTTAAAGCAATATGCGTATGTAACAATATATAAAAATTGTATATTACAGTCATTGTATATGTGTATATTATTGTATCCATGCGTAATAATGTTATGTGAATGTATTACGTAATTTAATAATGTAGGAGCTGTGAGAATAATAAGTTAAACGTTGCTAACAATGAGGTAACCTTGAGACAATAATGAGTTTGAGAGTTTAACAATGCTACTAGTCATTATTGGAGCAACAATAATGTAAATTTTGAGACAGTTTAAAAATAGCCAAACCAGAAAAAGCTTTAGTTAAATGAAGGTATTCTATTGGATTAGGAATAGCCAATCAGAGATTTGAAATACAGAAATGTACAAGTTTAGGTGATTGAAATCAATTCAGTTGGTTGCAAACAGCGTTACTAACCAGACGCAAAAAGAGTCCTCAAGAAATTTTGTACGTATTCGTGGGAGACGAAAAATAGTTTACGTGTTAAAAACTGCAAATAATTAATAAAAGAATCTCACAGCTGTCTATCAGTGAAGTGTTATATAAATCTTGTCAAGCATTAATAAAAGGAGTGAAGTAAAATTATAATCTATGTAAGCCTACATTCTTAGTCACACCACAACCCTGCTAAGAGAAACGTGTCTCTAACAAAAATACTACGCAGCCAAGGCAAACATAAATATTTAATACTTAAAGAAACAATCAAATTACAAAGTTAATATTTTTAAAAATTGGGGCATAGGCTACCGGGTACCATACGTGCGGTTGCAACTACTTCAAGTTTTCGGCTCCCCAACAGTTGAAATACAATACAACTCCTTCAATACAACCTGCTTCAAATCGGCTTTCCATACGTGGAGCTCGAAAAGACAATAACTTCTTTCAAATTGTCTTCCACACGTGGAGCTAATAACTTCTTCAAATTGACGCCCAAAGCGTGGTGCAAATAACGTAACTATTATTTCTCGGCGTTTATTAATCCTTAAACAGCAACACTGTCTTTGGGATACTGATGATCTATTTTTCGAGAGCTAGGACATGACAGTGCTGCAGGCGGGGGAAACAATTGTAAAAATACATAGCACAGAAAGCCTATCGTTGGAGAATAAGCGCTGGGTTTCTCTTTTGATATTGTCACTCTTGGCCTCTTATTTATTTTACCTTACTTTTAACTACGTGGTCATATCGCATCGTATCTGTTAGTAGATACCTCGTAACTCGGTGTGTTTGAGTAGTTAAGTAACCCTTTAGTCTTATCGCTGTGCCATAACACCTTGTTTCGTTACGCTTCCACGGAGACCTTAGTGTTAGGCAACTGTATCTCAGCTTCTACACGTGCCGAGCAGAAGGTATTAATTACCTGCTTTTATTATTTGTAGATAAGAGCATTCCCTATCACCATCTACTTCCATTTCTACTATTTTTTAGACTAAAGGTGGAACCTTAGGTCGTAATGTTAAATATCCAATACGGTATTTACACAACAGTCAGATTGTTCGGCCGACGGAATTGGAACCGGAACCTCTCAAATGCGGAACCACACATCTAGTTTATTTTATTCCTATATTTCGGTTAGCTTTGTTAGCTTCCTATCACGCTCTTGTGTACGTATATAGGGCCGCCCTAGCGGTGCTTTCTGTAATATACAGTCACTGATTCCGCTACTAGGCGCACATGGTTGCATATGATAGTCCCACACATTAATTGCGCCACAGGAGAGAAGCAGGACGTTGTGGGAGTGAACTATCCGACAATTTTGCTCGGGGATCTTCTCTTTCAAGATATGTGGTTTTTTTACGTACAAATAAACATTACACGGGACCAATGGCTTTCCTTTCCTTTCCTTCCCTTCCGAATGAAGGCAAGTTAAGGATTTTTAAACCCGAAAAAATTCATAGGCCTCCTCTGGGTTTTAACTTGTTTAAAAAGAGACTAGAATGTTAAGTACTAGATCACGGAAGATATTTATGTTTTGTAATAAATTAGTATTATGGTAGGTAATTAATTGTTCTTTCACAAGTCGTGTGCAGGAAAGATAGAATCGGACTGAAAAATACTATGCCAGAGCCGGGTTTTGAACCACGAAGCTTCCGGTTTCTCTTTGGTTGCTCTAACCAACTGAGCTACCATGCGGGCGCGACATTAAATTCTCCAACTAACTCGCATTTTTTCCGGTAAACCAAAAGGAGATCTCATTTTATTTTGAGATGACATACCTTTATGACGACTTAATTGTTGTAAGTACATTAAGTCCCAGGCTTTATAGTTTAACCAGCTATTAGGCCAATCAATGGTAATTGTGTTTTCACGCCAGCCGTGTGTAGAACAAGGTTAGAAAGGCAGAATCAAACTGAAAAATTCAATGCCATATGCGGGTTTTGAGCCACGGACTTTCAAGTTACCGTCCGGTTGCGCTAACCAACTGAGCCGACAATTAGCAAATTTTCTTTATGCACTGAAGTACGCCGTAGTTCACGTTGAGAAATGCTGACAATTTCCAGGCGGATATTTTGTTTTAGTTCTTCCAGGGTGTGTGGGTTTGTCTTGTATACTTTGTTTTAAGTTACCTCAGAAAAAGAAATCGCAGGGGGTTAGATCGGGGGACTGAGGTGGCCACAAATCTCTACTAATAATTCTGTCCTCAAACACACTTTCAATTTTTCTTATCGAAATATTAGCAGTATAAACTGTTGCAGAGTCTTGTTGGAAAAAAGGCAAAATCACGCTCCCTGACTGTTAATTCTCTAAAAAAAGGGGGGGGGCAAAATTGTAGTCACATATGTACGTGCTTCAACTGTCGACTCGAAAAAAATTGGCGAATGATGGATAGTTTCCAAGAGGTGCCAAAAATGTATGGACAACGACGGTGGCCAGTTTCAGCATCTCCTTTCATAAAGTTGATAAGTAAAGCCTTTAAAAGTACTTTTAAAAATGCTGTACGGTTTCATCCGCGACTTTCTATGATAGCGGCAGACTGTAACGATACCGAGGACGCGGGCAGGCGGTTCGTAGTTTTTTGGCTCTCCCTGTAGTATTAATATAGATGTTAAGTTATCCATAAAATGTTACTTATTAGAAGAAACCAAGAGGTACTTACAGGGACATCGTTGATATACCAGCGGAGTCTGGCAGGTGGATAGGATTTCCCCGAGGTGCAGTTGAGGCAGAGTATATCCCCCACTTGATAGGCACGCTCTTCACCCATAATTTCGGGCCCATCTTGTGGCAATGCTGCAATAACAATACATGTTCCCATGTAAGTCTCACTTCCATAATCTGCATTCAAAGCATTCCATATTCATGTTACCAACCTTTTCATTTACATAGTATAGCCGATGTCTAAATGTACCATTAGTCCATAATGGTGTGATAAATCAATATAACTATACTCTATCTCGGACATGAACGATCCTGTTGTAAACAACTTGGAGGAGCGAAGTTTTGCAACACTAGCTGTAGCAGCCGTAACTTATTGACAATAAATCCAGTAAGACTTGCCATCACGTTACTAAATCTATGTGTAACAAAATTAATATTATTGTGTAGTACTATAAGGCTACGCTTCGGGATTATTTTCTTTAAGCATCGTAAAACAATGCGCGATCATTAGCCTCTTACCACTTCTTAAGGTTTGCCTCGGTTGTGTTTTATTTCGGCGGATTGACAGACCTGCTCCATGATGATAAACTGACTGCTTTAAATTGCATACAAGTGTTCTGGGCTTGTGAAGTATACGAGAGGTGTAGGAAATAACAGTTTTAAATATCAGAAACGACTGTGCACGATAAACAATAACATTTGAATCAGCATTCACCGCGGGACCTAGAATATTCCGAGAAGGGCGTATGGTATTAGCAATACAACTTATTATACAACTTTTTCATTAGTAATACAAAATTAGGATGCATATTGTTTAACAATAATAAATTAATAAGATATCACTACGCGTGTCCTCGATTTCATCTGTCTCTGTGCTTATACAGGTGGGCCATTTAAGTTAAGACTGTATATCATCTCCAAAACTAAGCGTTGTAGAAAGAAATACCTTTAATTAAAATTACTTGATGTTATTGGGGAAAGTAAATGCCATTAGTCGTGTTTTGTTTGGATGACGTTATGATAGTCATTTTAGGGTCAATTTAGTTTGTTTAAATGCGAACCTACAATTAGGGTTACTCTATAATCTGATAAAACCGTTTCAGTTTGAAGCTAGAACTAGATGCCGCGATGATGGTGCGACTATTTGATACTGCAATGTAGATACCACCTTTTATCGTTATTTCCAATATCTGTTGTTTATTCTGCTCCGGCTGCTCCAGTGGTAGAGCTATGAGTGCTTTCACTCAGAGTATGCGTGGATGTATGTTGAAGGACAACACAAGTTTAACTTGATTGGGTGGTACTTGAGTTCTTGAAGCGAGTTGTCGAAAGTTTGAAATAAAGAAATAGATTGATTTTGAATTGTAGCACTCGAAACCATATCACTTGAAATATTATATCTGCCAACTTCTGCAGGATCAATTTTGACGGTTAGAAATAACTGTTTTCACAATAAACTAGACGCATAACTCGCCGTGAGTCGCTAAAATGGCAGAATCCCTCGCGGCAGCCGCGAAATCTTAATCACACAAACGCGTCACTGAGTGCTTAAAATATCACACGAGCAAGTACCGCTGGTGGCACCAGGGAAGAGTAGCACAACTATGTGCACGAAGGTGTGCACGAGCGAATGTATCTGATTAACATGCACGCCTATTTATTAATTTTAGCTCCGCCTAATTCATTATTCCGTTATTTTTCACGTGCAACCAATGCTTCAGTTCTTTCTTGTCCTTATTCGTCCGACTTTGTTACTAACTGAGGCTGGCTTAACTCTCAGAAATATAAAAGTCTTCTCTTTTCCTGAATTCTGCCTGCGTGACTGCAAACGTACTGGGTTTATAACCTAACTGCGTTCCCAAAAATCCTTAAGCTAATGTACTCGCTACTTCGGCTCACTAATGATTTCCGTTAACCTGACTCCTAAGTACCCTCGTGTTTTCGGACAAAACCTTTCAACTACCAATGAGTACTACTATTTCTCGATACCGATACTGACTTTGAGCGCTAGACTCAGTACTCATTTGTTAAAAAACTGTAAAGGTGATAGTTTGTTCACTGAATTATGTTCTTATAGTAGTTTTCTGTGTATAAAATAATGTAACCAAGTTTGTATTGTATGCTAATTCCGAAATTGTTACTGTTTGACCTTCACCAATGATATACGGACAACTTCTCCAATTGCCAGTAATTTTTTTTATCTTGATAATTTGATAGATTTTATATCACCTGTTAGTTAAGGCTAATAATAATAATAATAATAATAATAATAATAATAATAATAATAATAATCACAATAATAATTTATTTGCTTCCCTATTTGTGTAACTATATTTTATGCTGAAAGCTTTTTTAAATGATTCTCTACGCATAGAAAAACAAATATTAGTAATTCTTTATTCTGCAAACTTCAAAATATAGAGTAATATATATTACCTTCTCTACTACGTATAGTAAGTAGGGGAAGCATTGTATTCCACCCAAAAATTCGATACCGAGATTTCACCGGAAATACATGTTTTGAGACCCCTGGATCCAAAAAAAGCATTTTTGGAAACATGTCCGTGTGTGTGTGTCTGTCTGTGAACAGCATAACTCAGAAACGAACAGTCCGATAAACACCAAACTTGGTATTTAGGTTCAGTACCTTCCAGCGATGCGACACAAAGGTTTTCAAGAAAATCTCCCCACCCCAGACTAACCTTTACATGGAACATTTTTCGAAAATTTTAATTTTCTCAAAAATGGCTGTAACGATTTTTATTAAAATATTATATGTTTAAGATATGTTCATGACAAATGAAATGTATATCTCGGAATTTCTGGGAATGTCTCCAAAAGTGTTCTTCATTGTGAACAACTTTTGAATAACTGGTAAACTATAAGAGATAGACAAAATGTTAATGCACAAAAATGTAGATCGCGTTAAAATACACAATTTATGATGTATACATTTTTTGTTGTTGAGTGAACCATTTTCGAGATATTGCTTGTTATTCCCTTAAATTTTTCAATACTTATTTTCTGAAATGGGAATTCGTTATTCATTTTTTGTCTTGGATATGCAAAGAGTATTAATCTGTGGCAAAGGGAATGGTGCTGCACCTAGCAACCAGCTATTAAGAGATATGTATGTGCTTAAAGGCTACTGTATTTCCAAATTGCCCTTCTAAATATATATTCCCCTTACATCTACAAGAAAATTAGCAATAAGATAGACTCTGCAAATGTTTATCTCGATTAACATGAAGTAGATGGAGAATAAGCGTTTGTAAAAATAGTTTGTACAAGAGTAAAGAAAGTCATGTGAGTGTAACACATCAGATTTTTTTATCTTAAAAATATTGAGTAGTATTCATGAAACTCTACTAAAATAACAAATATTTCCATACACTGTATTATGTTACGTCTTAAGTTTTGATTTGTTTCTACTGGATTCACAGATTTTGGTCACCGGAGTAGGTAAATGTAATGGCTGAGAGTGAGTCACCAAGCCTGGCTGTTGCAGAAACGTGATTTAGTGCGTCAGTTAAATCAGCTTCATTCACAACTCACTTAACGCTGTATGTTACATGAGTAGTTTTGCATATTTTTATTTAGACACAAATGTCTAGAATGTTCCATTCATTCAGCCTCATGAAACGCAGTCAAGATCTATCAAGAACTATAGTCCAACTCTTTGGGGACACATGCGTGGAAATAAATGGTGCCTCGAACCCTTTCGTTCCTTATCTAGCATAAAGTTAAACGTAACAACTTTCAATAATGCGAAAAAATATCGAATGTTTATCTCAAAGTATTAGACATACTTCGATACCATACTTCGGTATCGCGGTCCCATCCCTTACTTTCAACCCAAGCTTGATACATTATACACTGATTTAATATACGGAAATTATTGATTATTTATATATTCCCGTCGATAATTACGGTATGAAGTTCCATAAGAAAATTCTCTTTTACGTTTTCTTATTTATACGTTATTTTAGCTATTTCTCTTCGAAAACGTATAACTGAGTTTATGCTGTATACCATGCTTTAACATAAATTGTTAGAAGTTTTTGAAAGAAATAAGTAGACTTACTTCGTTCACTCCATCTTTATAAACACTCTGACTATTGTTGGGTTGTAAACACTGATTACAAAAAAATATAAAAGGGAACTCAATAAAAATCTTCTCTTGCTTAATAAATAAAGCTGTGGGATTGCATGTCATAATATTCGTACGCCAGAATTATGCTTAATCTATAATTGAGCTAATGAACTAATTCTGGCGCTAAAATGTTCATTAACTAACAAAATGATAACAACGATAATTATTTGGAAAATAAATTAACAGCCGGTCCATTGGAGCAACAATTACTTGTTTTATAATTACCTGTTAGAGTAGGTGAACACAAATGAACAGATTGTTGCTTCAGTAAACAGAAATTCATTTATTGAGCCATAATAAACCACAATTTATACGAATCTCCACTGAAAATGCATCCCAAATAAACAAAAACGTAAAACGGAATACAGCTGCAGTATTTTTGATATTCAACTCAAAACTCAACACACACTGGCTGGCCGCGTAGCTCAGCCGGTAGAGCAACTGCCTGTTGTACTAGGGGTCACGGGTTCGATTACCGGCTGGGGGGGTTGGGAATTTTTCTCTGGCCAAGATAGTCTGGAAGTATGAACGAGAGTGTGACGTGTATGATTTAATGATTAAAAACTAAAGTGCAAGAAACCCAACGACAAGAGTTAACATCAGTGCAGGAGGCAATAAGTCCCAAAGGAGAGGCCGCCGATAAGAACAGTGCATTAAAGGCGGAGTATAAATGGAACTTAAAACAGAAAACAAACAACCACACACACTCTGCTTAAACAAATGTTCAATCAGAAAAATTTTACCGACGGTTTAGGAACTAACGAATGGCGGCACAGCCCTATTTCAATTGAGGTTTTACAAAGAAAAGTAGCAGCTTTAATTTTTTTTACAGGGACACCAATCTCAGGGAGACACACTGTGCTCTTTAATATACCTCTTACAGAACTGGAATAACGATTTTAGTTTTTGAGTTATCACGATATAAACAAGATTCTATTAAATGTTTGTACACTATAAAATTGCTGCGTTCACAACAGTGACCTGACACTTCATTCCCGCGTATCAGCCCACTTACTCTTTAAAACACCTCATTGGATAACCCAGTAGCTAAAGACAAGTAGAGTGCAGGCAATTTATCTCTCCTGAATACTTGCGCACTCCATAGACCAAGGGATTTGAGCTTATTATACTGTAATTACCAAAATATAGATATTTGCATGACAAAGTATATAGCTTAAATGTTTTAGCAATAGCCTTTTTTCTGACTGACTTAGGTATAATTGATAAGCCGTAAGAGATAGATAATGTCTTACTACACAAAAATGCAGATCTCAGTAAAGCGCACAACTTATGTAAATTTGTTTCGTCGCTAACGAACATTCTTTGTTACTGGTTTAAATTTTCAAATACTTGCACCTTTTTCTAGTGGAAAGTCGCTATACTTCTTTTTACTTTCTCTACTACGTATAGTAAGTAGGGAAAGTATTGTATTCCACCCAAAACTTCGATACCAAGATTTCACCCGAAATATATGTTTTGAGGCCCCCTGAATCCAGAAAAAGCATTTTTGGAAACATTTCCGTGTGTGTCTGTGAACAGCATAACTCAGAAACGAACAGTCGGATAAACATCAAACTTGGTGTTTAGGTTCAGTAACTTCCAGAGATGCGACACGAAGGTCTTTAAGAAAATGCCCCCACCCCAGATTACCCTTTACATGCAACATTTTTCGAAAATTTTAATTTTCTCAGAAATGGCTCTAACGATTTTTATTAAAATATCATATATTTAAAATACTTTCATGACAAATAAAATGTATATCTTGAATTTTCTGGGAGTGTCTCCAAAAGTGTTCTTCATTGTGAACGACCATAGGAGATAAACACAATTTTACTACACAAAAATGTAGATCGCGTTAAAATACACAATTTATGTCATATACATTTTTCTTATTGAGTGAACCATTTTCGAGATATTGCTGATTATTCCCTTAAATTTTCCAATACTTATACTTTTTCTCAAATGGGAATTCGTTATTCATCTTTTTTATGTCCTTGACATACAAAGAGAATGAAATGCGCCACATAGCAACCAGCTCTTAAAAGATTTTACTATCGCTCAAATACTACCATATTCCCCTTGCACCTACAAGAAAATTAGCAATAAGATTAACATCTGGATTAACATGAAGTATGTGGAGAATAAGCGTTTGTAAAAATAGTTTGTACAAGAGTAGAGAAAGTCATGTGAGTGCAACACATCAGATTTTTCAGAAATAGTTCAGTATACATTTTATTGTAAGTTTATAGAAGCATACAGGAGCCTGAGATGGCAATAATTATTTTACATACGCAAGTCTTGGTATTTATTCTTTGAATAAGCACATGAGTAAAGCAAGTCACAAAAGGTCACTTTCAAACATTGGAAAATTCAAACAAATACAGAATATGTATTGAGAGTTTTCTCATTAACGTAACACACAGCAAAATGAACAGGATTTTTATGAATAGTTTGTTTGTACACTATAACATACAGCAAGTTCCTTTTCTACTACTACCTGGGACACAGTTCCATAGCTATACTGATGAAAGCCGAACCAAATGATTTTAATTGCTCTCAGTCCTTTGAAGATGATTCAGAAGAACGAGGAAGGCGAATGAAAAAAACTTGACTTTCACATGACTTTCTCTACCTTATATCGTTTATTAGTGGCTATGCAAACTATACCTACGAACGATTACTTAACTATCTACTTCACTTTAATTGAGATAAACCTTTGCAGAAATAGCTACATTACACATTTCGTTATACATATAAAAGGGATAGCATAATTAAATGCTTAATAAGTGAACGCTATACGCTGGTCTTAAAATTTCATTCTCTTTCCATGCATTCGCGTGAAACAACTGAAATAGTTCGAACTATTAATAACAAATATCTCGGAAATGGCTTATGCTACAAAACGTTATTGGAATAAATTGTGTGTTTTTGAGATATCTACATTTTCTGTGAATACGTTTTCGTATATCGCTAAACGTATTCCAGTTATACTAGGTTATATAAAGCTTTTTGAAAAATGTTCCATGTAAAGGGTAGTTGGTGGTGGGCAATTTTGTTGAAAGTCTTCTTATAACATCTTTGGAATATGCTAATCTCAAATACCAAGTTTGGTATTTATCCAATTTTTTTTTTGTTTTTGAGTTATTCTTTTCACAGACACACGCGGACATACACATACAGACCCTTTTCTAAAAGTCTGATATGTTACACTCACATAACTTTCTCTCCTCTTGTACAAACTATTTTTAAAAAACGCTTGTTCTCCATATGCTTCATGTTAATTGAAATATCGAGATGTTAATCTTATTGCTAATTTTCTTGTAGATGCAAGGAGAATTGGTAGGCTTTAAGGGATAGTCAAATATTTTAAGAGCTGGTTGCTATGTGGAGTATTCCATTCTCTTTGCATTACCAGGACAAAAAAATGAATAATGAATTTGAGAAAAAGTATAAGTATTGGAAAGCTTAAGGGAATAACGAGCAATATCTCTAAAATGGTTCACTCAACAACAAAAAATGTATATAACATAAATTGTGTATTTTAACGCGATATAAATTTTTTGTGTAGTAAAACTTTGTCTATTTGTTATGGTTTACCAGTTATGCAAAAGTCGTTCACAATGAAGAATACTTTTGGAGACATTCCCAAAAGGTTCGAGATATAAATTTCATTTGTCATAAAAATATCTTAAACATATGATATTTTAATCAAAGTCGTTAGAGCCAGTTTTGAGAAAATTAAAATTTTCGATAAATGTTCCATATAAAGGGTAATCTGGGGTGGGAGATTTTCTTGAAAACCTTCGTGTCGCATCTCTGGAAGATACTGAACCTAAATATCAAGTTTGGTGTTTATCCCACTGTTCGTTTCTGAGTTATGTTGTACACAGACACACACGGACATGTTCCAAAGATGCTTTTTTGGATTCAGGGGGTCTCAAAACATACATTTCCGGTGAAATCTCGATATATAATTTTTGGGTGGAATGCAATACCTTCTCTACTTCCTATGTACGTGGTAGAGGAGGTGAAAAAAATCTGATTTGTTGCATTCATATGACTTTCTCTACCCTCTTTATTTTAGTAGTGGGTATATAAATTATTCTTACTAAAGTTTGTTTTCCTATCTACTTCATTTTAATCCAGCTACATTACACTTTAGTTATAGACACAAAAGGAAGAATTATAGTGACATTTTAAGAACTGGATGTTGTACGCTGGCCTTAAAATTCCATACTGTTTCCGTACAGTCACCAGAAACAACTTAAAATCGATGGGGCTTAAAAAGTATTAAAAAAGTATTGAACAAATCTAACCATTGATAACGGATATCTCGGAAATGGCTGTTGCTTGAGGCAGTATTTTTAACACTTAAATGATTTCAGTCTAAGTATATAATATATAAATTCAATAACAACCGGCCTTAAAGCAATATGGGTATATAACAAGATATAAAATTGTATATTACAGTCATTGTATATGTTTATGTATACATGTGTAATATATGTAATGTGAATGTATTACGTAATTTAATAATATAGGAGCTGTGAGAATAATAGTTTAAAAGTTGCTAACAATGAGATAACCCCGAGGCAATAGTGAATTTGAAAGTTTAATAATGCTACTTGTGGTTCTTGGAGCAACAATTATGTAATTTTAGTGACAGTTTTTAAAATAGCCAATCAACAACCAGAAAAAAGCCTTAATTAAATGAAGGTATTCTATTGGAGTAGGATTAGCCAATCAGAAACTAAAATGGAGCAAAATTTACAAATTCAGAAGTCAGTTGCTTGTAGACAGCGTTACTAACTAGACGCGAGATGCGTCCTCCAGAAGTTTAATACGTATTCAGTGTGAGACAAAAAATAGTTTACGTGTTAAAAAATGCAAGTATTTAACAAAAGAATCTCAGAGCTCTCTATATCAATGGTGTTATTTAAATCGTGTCAAGCATTAATAAATGGAGTGATTTTTGGGTGGAATGCAATAGTTCCCCTACTTACTATACGTAGTAGTGAAAGTAAAAAGAGAAGAACGCATATGTTGATGAATTGTTTCCAATAGGAAAGAAAGAAGGAAGGAAGGAAGGAAGGAAGGAAGGAAGGAAGGAAGGAAAAGGCAATACAAGTAGTACCGCTGTGTTCCCATGCTGCCCCCTTCGGTTCCTCGTCATTTCAGAAGTGTTTTGTTAAGTAAGCAGTTTCTCTACAAATGACATAACGTTTGTAAAGCAACTATATTTTAACAATATTTTAGCCAAAAAAACAAATAGAAAGGTATATAATTTGTGAGTATGTACACATTAAAATATCACTGAAAGAGCTGATATTTAGCAGCAATTCCAGTGATTTAATATTGTGATGTATGTAAGAATTGTTGCGTACGTGACCTTGGCCGCCTGGATCGGGTATTACGTAAGAGAGTGGTGGGGGTAAGCAAGCTTAGATAGCGTCCCACGCCGAAGTAGCGTGGCTTGGCAGTCAGTGAGTAGAGTCGCAGCTAGCAGGCAGGTTGTGTTGTTACGCGCTCCCATACAGACATGTATGGCGTCCTCGCCGACGGACATGAAGCTAAGGAGCTAATGTAATCCCCTTTTATTTAATAAACCCCCTTGCCATCCATCTCTATTCTTTTAATTTATCATAGTAGAAAGATCCTTTCTTCCATCTGAACCATGTAGGAATCCTTTTATTAGATATTCTATAATATTTTTCATTTTCATTTAGCTGCGTCCCTTGTCGTGGCCTCGCCTTATTTAAATTGTTAACTTCCTGGTACCTTATTAGCGAGTCGCCCTATCTCCCATCGAGTATTTGTTTAGAGGTCACGACAATATAGTGATGGTGTTAGTGCAAGGGAAAGTAAAAAACAAATATTTTAGGGGCTCAGAATTAATGACTACACATCTGTTTATATATGCAATGAAAGGTTTCAAATGGGTCGTATAGAAATGGAATTGTTATTGCAAGATAATTGGACATCACATTCAGCATGCAAACTGACACATGTGGAGCATTGACCTCAAAACAATAATACACAATAATACGTGTGTGTTACGTTGCACTGGATGGGAACTACGAGGTATGATCAAAAACTTTCCGGAATGGCTTCACTACAATGCTGATGCTGCGATTTCTTTAATTCTTACCCAGACTGTACATGCAGCGTTCCTTCCCGATAAAAATGTGAGGTCACGTGACTTCCTGTGACCATGCAGTGACGAGGTAGGCGCTCTGAAGTGAACACGTGTTTTGCAAGTGCTGCGATTTTTCCGCGTAGCAAAATGCCAGATTACAAGAACAAACAAAGAACATCAAATTTTGCTTTAAACTCGGTAAAACTGCAATGGAAGCCTATGAAATGTTAAGAAAAACGTATGGGGAGGAAGTTATGGGCAAAACTCAAGCATTTGAGTGGTTTTAGAAATTTAAAAGTGGTGAGACATCAGTTAAAGATACAGATCGTTCGGGGCAACCCTGTTCCAGCAAAACCAGTGAAAACACGAATCAGGTGAGGGAAATGGTCTTAAATGATAGGCACATTACAATAAGAGATCTTTATGACTCGCCAGGACTCTCCTTTGAAAGTGTTCAAAACATTTTGGAGGAGTGGTGACTAGTTCCTGCATCATGACAATGCGCTCGCGCACAAAGCCCTTTCTGTTCGCCAATTTTTGGATAAAAATAGGATGAATACTCTTCCCCATCCCGCCTATTCTCCATATTTGGCACCAAAGGACTTTTTTCTTTTCCCGCGACTTAAAATGCGGCTCCGAGGACACCGTTTTGAGGACATTGATGCCATCCATCGCGAATCGCAGAAGGCTCTGAACATGTTTAAAGAGGGGGACTTCCAGAGGTGCTTCCAGCAGTGGCAGAAGCGCTGGGACAAGTGTATCAACTCCCAAGGAGACTACTTCGAGAGTGGCAGTGCAGAGTAGACAAAACAAACTGTTGTGTATTTATGACGTCATTCCGGAACCTTTTTGATCACACCTCGTAGTTGCCAGTTTCATGCAATAACAGATATTGACGATGTAGTTGTTGGTTCATTCGTCTCTAATTTTCTCTAAAATAAACAATTTTATTTTCATTTGTTACCTTACATGGCGTCAACTAAAGTGAAAATCCCACGTTCACGCTTAAACTAATCAATTCAATGTACAACACAAGAAAGCACATTCAGCAAACGACCTATCAAATCACAGGTCAATCAATATTTTTCATGTTTTAATCCTCAAGTGTAACTAAATATATTTCTTCTTCTTCTGCTTCAACCTGTCCTGGCACCAAATTGCTGATACCATCGTTTCTTTGGTCTCCAGGCTTCCTCTTCCCTTATGGGTGATAATTTAAAACTGCTCTGGGTACCTTTATCTGACATTCTGTCAAAGTGTGACTTCCAATTTTCTTTATGTCTTTATTACACTATTTAATTATACTTTTAGTTCTTCCAGAATTGTTATATTGGTTTTTCTGTCCAGTTTTGTGTATGCTGCTATAGATCTCAGGAATCTCATATCTGCTGCTTGTAATTTTAGCAAATGTTGATTTGTGTTAATAAATAGATTTGTGTTACGAATATGCTAGATCCCCGGTGACCGATACTCTAACCTTTGGGGTTTTTCGTGGTTTCCCGGGATCAGTAGACGAATGCTGTGGTGGTTCCTCTTCTACCACGATTCTCCCGTACCCATCATGTCCTTCGTGTGAAGGTACGCTTTGTAGAGGTTTCTTCCCTGGTGTGGATAGGGACTGCTCAGAACCCGCCTGCGCGTAGATGCCCTTCGGGGGGATCTCCGGGGGTTAGGGCTTGTGAGTGGGCTTGGGCGGCGTCGGATTCGTTCGAACTGGAAACGTTAGGGTCTCCGTCCATGATTGTGCACGTCGTCATCCATATCGGGTTCTAGTTTCTCAAACTACACAAGTTATCAACATTGTACTATGAAACATAATTTACAAGTAGCTGTAATCGTTTCCTTGTTATTTGTAAATTGTAAATACTGTAAAACATGGTCAGGTTTAAGCATGCACAAAGAGCTAAATACTCAACTTGTAATTAATATTATGACAGATAGATCCTACTGGGCGCGGCGCGGTAGGAAAGTTGGAGGCACAAAAGCTACGGGCCTCCTACAAGAACGAAGTTTAGAGACTACACCTTAGAAGAACTGTAACCCCGGTATAACAAGAAACAGCAGCTAGACTGCTGTGAGTGGAGCGCTGTGTTTGCAAAGTTAGAGTAAAGCAATCATTATTACGAATATTTAGCCACCTGTTTGTAGCTCTGCAGAAGTGGGATCACATTGTTTTGCTTCGAGATTGAAGATATTAGGAAAGGCAGCCAGGTGAGTTATGTGGATGCTACGAAGAGCAC
The DNA here is from genome assembly GCA_030765065.1 of Deroplatys truncata. Lineage (NCBI taxonomy): Eukaryota > Metazoa > Arthropoda > Insecta > Mantodea > Mantidae > Deroplatys > Deroplatys truncata. The sequence continues at coordinate 61,707,770 of CM060989.1, read as the reverse complement.
AGTATCCTTACCAAATAGAAGAAATTCACGAGCCATGAAATATGGTTAGTTAGAATATTTATTTTCTGTTGAACCTATTCCCATTGAAGAGAATACACAGGTAACTGTCCAATTATTTTCCATTAAGTTACACAAAAAAGAAAGAATATACCAGCTGGATGGGAACTTATTATATTCCTTCCAATGTGTACTTCAAAGAAGTATTACAAACAAAATATATAATGGCATTTTGTTCTTTGAACGGGGGTTTTAGAAAAACACAGTTCTTGTTCCAAATTAGGTGTTTAATTCAATGAAAATGTTGAAAATTACAAATGAGTAGAGTAATCTATTTCTGACATAGTTTCAGCAGTAAATATGCGACAACACACACGGGGTTTATAAATAATTATTAATTTTAAAGGATACAAACACCTACAGATAATATATTGCAAACAGGTCGAGGTAGGTCACACAATCTGAACCGGATTTTGGATGTAAACAAAACATAGCCTACCTCACTCCTATCCTTTCTCTGAAGGGTGAATAACGGTTTAGTTTCCCACATATTGTACCTTAAGCCAAACAAACACGATGAAAGGGCGATGTAATGTTTTAGCGAAATAATAAGTACAGCTAGCATGCCAATGCTTACACTCGAACAGTGTAAAATGAGGGAATATCTTCAGTGTCAAATAATGGCCTAATGACGTAGTTGTTTTGTGTTTATATTCATAAAGATGTTTTGGTTGATTACATTACAACAGTATCAGTTGCAAAACGTATTTATGTCTAATGTTGAACGAATTGATAAACATATGTAGATTGTAAGTTTAAGTTGCAAAATGTGCCATTAGAAGATTCAGATGTAATTTTTTGGAGTTAGCAGACACAAAACGTTTGTTTTTTTACGCTCATGAGACACACAACACTGTGAAAGCGAAAGTGAATCTGTTTACGTGGTGTTCTCATACTGGTTTTGAAAGTGAAAATTACACCTCTGGGGTCAGAAAATCCTGCAACGTTGCCAGCATGTCTGTTTTATGTTCTCATAGAGTAAGATGGAAGCTACAAAATGTTTTTCAAATAATGAGATCTGTAATTGGTATAAATTAATGTAACTACTTCCCTTCCACCCGGTATATACCGCTTATTATTCTCTCCGTTTTGCAGAATTATATCTGCCTAGAAATATTTTCAAATTAGGTAATTTGCAGGATGCATAGACACTACTCAGCTGTTCATATTATAGTCGATAAGGATATCATGAACATAACGATTTGTATTACACATTTTCATCCTCTCCTCATTTTCAGCATCATCTTTCTCGTAGTAGTCGGTATCTTCATCATGATGCTTATGGTCGGATTTATTTTCATTATCATCCCCCAGATGATGGACTGCATCTTCTCATCCTAAATTTCCATCTTCATTATCATCCTTTTTATCTTGGTGGTAGATATTTTCATATTCCTCATTATCCTCGTCCTGGTGATTGGCATCATCCTCATCAGGAGTAATTTATTCTTGTCTTCGTGGTCAACGTCATCGTCTTCAGCCTACCCCACCTCCTCATGCCCGGCATCGTCATCCTTCGCTTCCTCCCCTTGGAGGTCGACATTACCATCATATTCATTATCAATACATCTCCAAATGTTCGACATCCACCACCATCATATTCATCTTCACCTACATCATTATCTCCTCCAAATGGACGGTATCACCATTATCGTCATGATATTTATAATTATCAACTTCATCACCACCTTCTCATTCAAATTGTTGATACCATCACCACCACCATCATCTCTAAATGGTCGTCAACATCCTAATTTCCAAATGGTCGACATCACCATTATCTTAAAATTGTCGGCATGACCATCATCATGATATCATAATCACCAACTTCATCACCATCTTCTCATACAAACTGTCGACATCACCATTATCATCATGATCTCCAAATTTTCATCATCCTCCTTTTCGTGGCTGGCATCAACTTAATCATCATTCTCGTACTTCTAGTAGACATAATCTCCATCATTCTCCTCTTCCTCGTGGTCCACGTAATCATAATAATTCCTGTCATGTTGGAAATCATCCATTTCGTCATCGTGTTCGTGTTATATTTACGAGGGCTGATCAATAAAGACTGAGACTGATTTTTTTCACAGATATTTATTACTCCATTTCAATGTTGATATGATCTTTTTCAAAGTAGTCCCCTCCTAACTGAATGCACTTTTTATAGCGTCTCTGCCAGTCCTCGAACACATGGTGCAGGCCATTCTTTGTCAGGTCTTTGAGAATCGCCTCACTTTTCTTTAGCCCTGCTTCAGTGCTCTCAAATCGAACGCCCCGGAGCTTTGCCTTTAGTAATGGGAATAAAAAGAAATCACAGGGGGTAAGACCAGGGCTTTAAGGCGGATGCGCACACAGGTAATGTTGAATTTAGCCAAAATTTCCTGGACTTGATTTGCGACGTGAGGCAGCGCGTTGTTGTGATGAAGTCGCCACCCAATCCGATGATGTTCTGGACGTTTCCTTGTAATGTGCTTCCTCAGTGTAGCCAATACTGACGTGTAGTAGCTGCTGTAACAGTAGTGTGAGGGGGGGGGAACTGCATGCTGGTAAATCATTCCATTCCGAAACACCAGGCCCACCTTGCTTACCACAGAGGACTCGCCCTTCTTTGAAGTCCTTGAACCACCTAAACACCGTTGCACGAGGTAGTGCATCTTCACCGTATGCTTGCTTCAGCTTTTCGAAAGTTTCAAGACTGTATGATTTAAATGACAATAAAATTTTATTGCGCTGCATTGCTCTTATCGTGTCACCTCCATTTCGTGGTATGCGACATTCAAGTAGGGTCAACAATATACAGCATTACTACCAACCTACCGTTACGAGAGTGCTGTCGCTTATGGACATTATACATGAAACCCTGCTCTTTTCAAGTATTCGTGGTAGAGACATAAAACTATCAAGGAAACTACAGAAAAAATCAGTCTGTCTTTATTGATCAGCCCTCGTATAAACGCGCTTGTCAGAGCTTTCGGAAACGAAGCAAAGTTCTCACAAGCTACCAATAATGAGATAATGTTGACGTTTCTGAGCGACTCTTTACTGATACTTGTTCCTCAAATGAAGCTAATTTAAAGGACTAGGGGTTGGTAAATAATAACGAGGGTAGAGCCATTGAACCCCCCTAACTAAGCACATTATACTATTACAACAATGCATGTCGCGAAAAACGAAATGAGTCAGCGCACAATTTATAACACCCGCTCCCCTATTTGACATTTTGTAGCGAAAGGGTATGTTGCCACAAGGGTGCAATTCCAGGCACGTATTTTGTTCATGTATTTATTATTACATCAAACGTAACGGCTGCAAAAATTAACAACCCCAAAGTACCAGGTACTGAAGACGCAGCAAGAACTAAATATAAATGGAGAGTGCAGTCGATCAATACAATCGAAACAAATAAAACACAATAGCTAATGAAGACACTCAGAATAGGAAGAAAGGAAGAAAGCCTTGCTAGAAGAATACCAACTGTTTTTCCTACTTTGCTACAGAATAAGAAGGCTTTAACTACTGTTCCTATTCTTGTTCTTTACTTCTTCTCTTTTCTTATAAGCCTTAAGGTCCTTGTACACGATCAAATTTTTGTCAAATTCAACGCTTTATAGGACTTTCCAAGAGTTGTCACAACTTCACAACCTTTCTTGTCAAATTGCTTCCAATACTTTGAGTATTTGAAAGTCTTGAGAGCAAATAAGGATATGCTCTTAAACGATCAAAGGGTTGACAATGATTTGATGGCTTTGGCCAATGTAATGCGACTATTTACACTGCATCACGAAATCTGCAACATGGCTGAAATCGAAAAGAAAAAATTCTGATGTGTTACACTCACTCTACTCTTGTAGAAACTATTTTTACAAATGCTTATTCTCCATATGCTTCATGTTAATCGAGATGTTAATCTTATTGTCATTTTCTTGTAGATGCAAGGAGAATTGGTAGGCTTTAAACGATAGTTAAATATTTTAAGAGCTGGTTGCTATTTGGAGTATTCCATTCTCTTTGCATTACCAGGACAAAAAAAATGAAGAACGAATTTGAGAAAAGGTACAAGTATTGGAAAATTTAAGGGAATAACAAGCAATATCTCGAAAATGGTTTACTCAACAAACAATATATATAACACAAATTGTGTGTTTTAACGCGATCTACATTTTGTGTGTACTAATATTTTGTCTATCTCTTATGGTTTACCAGTTATGCAAAAGTCGCTCACAATGAAGAAAACTTTTGGAGACATTCCCAGAAAATTCGAGATATACATTTCATTTGTCATAAAAATATTTTAAACATATAATATTTTAATCAAAATCGTTAGAGCAGTTTTTGAGAAAATTAAACGTTTTGAAAAATTTTCCATGTAAAGGGTAATCTGGGCTGGGGGTATTTTCATGAAAACCTTCGTGTCTCATCTCTGGAAGATACTGAACCTAAATACCAAGTTTGGTGTTTTTCCGACTGTTCGTTTCTGAGTTATGCTGTTCACACACACACACAGACACACACACGGACATGTTTTCAAAAATTTTTTTTTTTGGATTCAGGGGGCCTCAAAACATGTATTTCCGGTGAAATATCGGTATCGATTTTTTGGGTGGAATACAATACTTCCCCTACTTACTATACGTAGTAGAGAAAGTAACAAAACTGGCTACCTGGGCAAGAGCTGTCATATGCGAGCTGATTAGGTTATACGAAAACTAGGCATGTGTGTACGCCGTGGGCTTTTCATGGATTACCACATGAAGGCAAGAGCATATGAAGAAATTGTCGGGCAGATTTCCGAAGTGTACAATAATGCATTAATGCAGTGTTACATGGTGTAGTTAATTTATCAAGTCGTATTATTTCCAATGTATTCTTTAATCGTAATCCGATTTCATGGGCTATAATACGTGGAAGTGCTAAGTTAATTTACCTAGAGAACAATATTTCATTGCAAGTTGTTATACCATGACGCTAATAGTAATTCGTTTTACACGTGATAAATTATCAACATGTTCTTAAGAGGTTAAGGTTGGCCAAGAGGCAACATGTAAATACATTTATGACATTGTCAAGCCTTGCCGGGTTCTTGTCAAGTCTTGTCCAATCTTGTCAAATATTGAAAAACATTTGACAGTTTTTCATGTAAACCCTTGAAGTAAAACAAAAGTTTGATCATGTACAAAAGGCTTAAGGCGTACTCGCACAAAACATATAACAAACACACATACTACAGAACAGTAACAAAAGACACAAGCACAAAACCATATACTGAAACATATGCAGACGACGTCTACAACGGAACACCAGGAAAATAGGGCAGCTGCATTGCTACATCAATAAACTGCATCCAAAAATAAAATTCACTGTCGAAACCGAACGCAATAAATCCCTAATCCTCTGAAAATATTTGAAAAGAAAAAAAATACAACACTAAAATATACAGGAAGCCCACAATCGCAAAAACTCGCATACTGCACGTCAAAGCCATCATATAGTGCGTTATAGAAGTCCCACATATTTTATGCTACACCCAATTGGAAATGTTTTTCAATTGTGACAGTTTTAATGTTATTTATTTGTTGAGCCCCACGTTTGGGAACCAAATTTGCGACGGTGTTCTTTGTTAAGTTTGTTAGCTCCACGTTGTGGTAGCCAATTTGCGATGGTATTAGTGTTTGTTTGAAAGAATGCTACTGTTTATTTGCCGCACGTATAAAAGACAACTTGTCGCGGTCACTTCGTGTTATCTTTTACTGAGCGCCTGTTATTGTGTTTAATTTTTGGGTTCACTGTCCTCCGGCTAGCTATGATTTTTTTGGTCGAGCACTTATCTTATACAGGTGTGTAAACGGAAAGGAGTTTTTATCCAAAGATAACACTAATAAAAGAATTTGTTTTATACTTTTATTGTCTTAACACATTATTCACTTTCACATATTAATCTTGACACTCGCCAAACTGAAACTGTTATAATAACTTCTTTAATGTCCATTATTAATTCGCGTACTTCAACTTTTTGTGTAATTAACTTTACGACACTTGAGATTTTTCATAACTTTGCTACGCGTACACTGCAAATCGATAAACTATGCGACTGTTTCTGTTGAACTCGGCGACGTGTAATGCACAAATGTTTCCGATGGACTGGAGCCGACGTGTAATGTACAAATGTTTCCGATGGACTGGAGCCGACGTGTAATGTACAAATGTTTCCGATGGACTGAAGGGATCTACCTGTGACTTAGCCCTTTTTATACTCCCACACCCCGATATGCCTAAAGATTATAACCGAGCTCCTATTGGTTAATAAAACGCGCCAACATTGGCGTCTATTTTTATATCCAATGAAAATTATGAACACACATGCTCTAGGGAAAAATGTTCCCGCAAATTCCTAAGAAAAACGCGCCAATATTACGTCATTTGCTCGTCTCTAATAATGATAAACAGCTCACCCCCTCGCTATATTATTGCACGCTATTATTGTCAGTTTCAGTAAGGTCGTATAAACCCACTTCTCAACAATAATTACAATCAACAAACATCTCAAATCAATGTCACACAATAATGCATATTCACACTATAATCACTCTTTACATTTACATAATTTGTGATACAAATTACTGCGTCACAATAAATCTGATAATGCATTCCCATGACTTTCTCAACCCTCCATCGTTTATTAGGTGTATGCAAATTATTCAGACACAAACTTATTTTTGTATCTACTACATTTTAACCCAAATAAACCTTTGGAGAAATAGCTACATTACACATTTCGTTATAGATACAAAGGGAACAGCGACAGTCAAATGTTTAACAACTGGACCCTATAGCTGGCCTTAAAATTCCTTATTGTTTCGATGCAATCGCGACAAACAACTGAATGTTGAAAGGACTGAGAATGACCAAGAAATGGACAATTCGAACCTTTAATAATGGACATAACAGAAATGGTTTGTGCCACAAAATAATTATTTGAAATAAATTGTGTCTTTTAGAGAGATCTACATTTTTCCTGTAGTACGTTTTCGTCTATCGCTTATCAGTTATACAAGATAGTCAAAACTCCTTCCGAATGAAGAGGATTTCATAGGCTATTCACCGAAAATTCAAGATATACATTTTATTTTGTATATAAATATCTTTCATATATTGTATTTTAATTAACATCGTTAGAGCCATTTTTAGAAAGTCAAACATTTCAAAAATGATCCATTTAAGAGGTAGTTTGGGGTGGAAGGATTTTCTTGAAACCCTTCGTGTCATATCCTTGGAAGATATTGAATCAAAATTCCAAGTTTGGTATTTATCTGACTTTTCGTTTTTACACACACACACACACGGACATTTTTCCAAAAATGCTTTATTTGGATTCAGGGGGCCTCAAAACGTATATTTCCGGTGAAATATCGGTATTTTTGGGTGGAATGCAATACTTCCCCTACTTACTATGCATAGTAGAGAAAGTAAAAGCGCTTGAAAGCTTGGACACTTTTTTACAGAAACAAACCATTCGAAATATCTTCTTGTGGAAGTTCTGACGTCATGGGAAACATTTTTAAATGCCACCCTGTAGGTTTTTGTTTAAAATCTCAAAGATTTTATTATTGTGTTTGGCTTTACAAGGTATCAATTATTTTATACTACAAACGTTGCTATGCTAACCAAATAAACAGTTTTGTGTATTGCGTTTTCGTTTATCGCTTAACGTTTACAAGTGAGACAAGATTATTATACAAAATTCCTTCTGAATGAAGAGGACTTCATAGACTAGTCCCGGAAAATTCAAGATATACATTTTATTTATCATGTTAATATCTTTAATGTATGGCATTTTAATCAAAATCGCTAGTGCCATTTTTGAGAAAATAAAAAATTTCGAAAATGTTTCATGTAGAGGGTAGTAGGGGGGAGTTTCTGGAAAATCTTCGTGTCGCCTCTTTGGAAGATACTGAAATAAAATACCATGTTTGGTATTTATCTAACTTAATGATTTTCACAGACACACGTGGATCTACTTCAAAAAAATACTTTTTACTTTCTCTACTACGTATAGTAAGTAGGGGAAGTATTGTATTCCACCCAAAAATTCGATACCGAGATTTCACCGGAAATATATGTTTTGAGACCCCCTGAATCCAAAAAAAGCATTTTTGGAAGCATGTCCGTGTGTGTGTCTGTCTGTCTGTCTGTGTATGTGTGTGTGTGTATGTGTGTGTGAACAGCATAACTCAGAAACGAACAGTCGGATAAACACCAAACTTGGTATAAATATTTGGTTCAGTATCTTCCAGAGATGCGACATGAAGGTTTTCAAGAAAATTCCCCCACCTCAGATTACCCTTTGCTTGGAACATTTTTCGAAAATTTTAATTTTCTCAAAAACGGCTCTAACGATTTTGATTAAAATATCATATGTTTAAGATATTTTCATGACAAATGAAATGTATATCTCGAATTTTCTGGGAATGTCTCCAAAAGTATTCTTCATTGTGAACGACATTTGCATAACTGGTAAACCATAAGAGATAGACAAAATTTTACTACACAAAAAATGTAGATCGCGTTAAAATACACAATTTATATCATATACATTTTTGTTGTTAAGTGAACCATTTTCAAAATATTGCTTGTTATTCCCTTAAATTTTCCATTACTTATACTTTTTCTCAAATGGGAATTCGTTATTCATTTTTTTATGTCCTGGACATACGAACAGAATGGAATGCGCCACATAGCAACCAGCTCTTAAAACATTTGTCTATCGCTTAAAACCTAGCATATTCCCCTTGCATCTACAAGAAAATTAGCAATAAGATTAACATCTCTATTAACATGATGCACATGGAGAATAAGCGTTTGTAAAAATAGTTTCTACAATAGAGAAAGTCATGTGAGTGTAACACATCAGATTTTTTATTCAGGGGCCTCAAAACATGTACTTCCGATGAAATCTCGGTGTCAGATTTTTGAATGGTACACAATACAGTAAGTACGTATTAGGTAAAGCATAGGTAATAATGAATGTGACATCCAAAAGAGCCAACACAGCAGACAGGAGAGAGATAGCTTCATTATTCTCCGTTACCACAACTAAAGCTTACATAAAGCTGTCATCTCAAGCAAGAAACTCAAATATAAGGTATTGTTCAAAACAATTTAAATATAGATTAGCTTTTTAAAATATAGTTAAAGATGGAAATGATGAAATTTGATACAGTATTTTATATCACAACACTGTGAATGCCAGAGTGATTGTAGTGTAAATTAACATTATTGTACGGCAATCATTTTAGATGTTTGTTAGGAAATAAGTTTACACGACCTCACTGAAACTGACAATAGAGTGGGTAACCCTGACGTCTTTAGAAATGGAGGGAATATCTTCCCTAGAGCATATGTGTTAGCAATTATGATTGACTGACAAAACAGACGCTAATGTTGGCGCGAATTAGTAACCAATAGCAGCTCTACTATAATGTTTAGGCATTTCGGTGTGAAGGAGTATATATTCTCGAGCCATAAGCATGTATCGCGCAGTCTTGAGGAATCTCTCGTGAGGTGCACGTCATACAGTTTGGAAGAATCTCTCGCGTCGTAAAGTTAGTTACAAAATGTGAAGTACGCGGCAACTAATACGACAGTAATTACATTCGGAAATATAACAGTTTCAGTCAGGCGTGTATAAAGATTACAGATGTGAACTATTTAATTAGCTGTGACGGCAATAAAAGTGTGAAAATAAATTCTTTTATCAGTGTTATCTTTTAGTAACAACTCCTTTCCGTTTACACGCCCTGCACAGAGATATTTGCTCGGCTGAGTAATAATAGCTAGCCGGAGGACAAAGAACCCAAATTTTAAAAAAATAATAAAACAATAACAGGCGCTCAGCAAATAAGATAACACGAACAGATTACTGCGACAAATTGTATCCTTATTAATTTTTTTTTCAATAAGTAATATCAGCACACTTAAACACTTCAACAGAAATCTCACAGAAATACAAAGATACAGAGTATCCAATCTGAAATGTCAATATTACTCCAACTGCTACAAGGAAAATCACTCAACACCAGATAAGAAGAACACACACAAGACATAAATCAAAATTTTCAGGACACATAATTTCAGATCTCAGTTGCAAAAACAAACACAGACATGGAAATGCTATACGTTTGCCAAAACCTAAAATCACACTTGAACAATTCGAAAATGACTTGCACACAAAACTATTTTCCAATTCTATATTGCCACAACACATATTTCCCTTTTTATTCCCACCAACAGGGATAGCTGAGGTCGTGAACGGGAGGTCTGTGGTTCAAATCCCGCCAGGATTGTTCTTCCTGATAGGACTTTCTCAGGTTTTCTTCACTCCACAAATGCTGAGGGGTAGTCTAACTCGGGCCGTCCAAAATCTCCTTTCCCAATTATTTTATTTCATGCATCACCAGTGTTACCGCCTGTGGTCTGTATGTAGTAAGGCGTTAAATACTATTAAAACATTTAACCCCTATTGCCTCATTACCCTAAAATGAATCTAAAAACCTCATCTGAACTGTTCAGATGTTCAGAATAGTTCAGATTAAAACTGAGAAAAAAATCTCGCATATGTTTACAAAGAAAATGTCACATTCCATGGACATATAGACGCCGCCATATTTAGAAGTAATACCAACTTGAAAAAAACTCTATTTTGAAGGATAACTAAAATGTACCTCTCAACTCTAAGGAGTACAGGAATTTTAATTTTTTCTCTGAGTTTAGGTTATAAAATGGCAGAAGTAGTACCAAAAATAGATATAATTAAAGCACAAGCATATTCCTTACAATAATAAAATGATGCGACTTATTTAGGTTTTAACTGTAACTTCACTATTGTGACTGTGCTCAGTTAGTCACCTCACTTTGCTTTGCGCGTAGCAGTGGAATGAATCACGCAAAGCAGCCTCTGCTTCCCTCCTGGAGTATCGAATACTAGACTCGCACGCCGAGCAACACCCGCTGTACGTCACAGCTGTAGCACTTTATGTAGTATCAACATAAAAAACGCACTATATCATTCGCGAGCATGCTCGTATATAAGGGTCGGAGAGTTCCAGAATGTTCGCGGGAGGCGGTGTAAAGGAAGCGTCCAGAATTATCTGGTCGCGTCTCGAAGGCACTCGTGGTATTTACGTCTGGGAGAGTGTTCTGCCCCCGGATTCATCATAATACGTACCAAATTAAAAAGCAAATTCCAATTTATAAGGTTGGACAAAAGACTAAAAACTTCACTTTTTAGCAGTTTTAGCAGTTTTAGCAGTTTACTCCCTCTTAAGATTGTCCCACATATCTGAATGAAATAATTGCAGGATACTTACACACAACCTCCATACGGCCTTCACCATGCACCGAGGTGAAGGAAGGCGCCTCTGCTGAAACCTCGCAGCGGTACAGGCCACTAGATTTGAGATTCACACTCTTCAACACGACCTGCTGGGCATCCGAATCTTGATGCTGTAACAAAATACAAAAATGGAACTAAAAAAATGTTAAGAGTATAAATTAAAGCATAATAAGCAACTTCAGTGAAGTAAAATATTTTATAAGAAAAAATAGTTACTTTGGCATGATAGTGCTTTTTATCTGCCTTGCGAATATTGAAAGAGAATTATATAAATTTTATAGAAAACCTAGGTCTACGAATTATGACTATAAATATGCTGTTATATCACTCGTTATTATCATGCAGGCTAAATACATGTAATAAAGAACCAATTATTAATAATGATTCTGAGTATTCTATCACCCTGCATATATGATTACATAGAAGTCAGCCCTGAAACTAATTTATTACGTTATTTTTATTGCGCGAGTAAACGCTTAGAAATCGAGCGCAGCAATAAAAAAATATCACGGTGAAAGTGTATCTGAAGATTTCTTTTAAATCAATGTCGTATGGAAATTTATTTTATTTAGAAGGTGTGCTTAGGTGATTAAATTTCCTTCTCTTTAGCAGTAAACACATTCTTTCAGCTAGTGAATAAAACAGTAACCGTGCGGAATGTCTCGGACCTGTATTCGGGAGGTCACGGGTTTGAACCGGGCCGACAAATCTGAACGAAGCTATTTTTAATGACTTTCCTCAATCGCTAGACGAATGCTGGGTTGGATAATTTGTTCCGTGAATTTTCCTATCATTCATCATTACATTACATTTCATTTCTTTCTTCTTCACCGCCATACCAGGCATTGGCCTGATCATCCATCCTGTATATGCTAGAATTTGCTCGTTCCTCGACAAGCTACTGCCCAAGACATTGGCTTGTTAGTCCTTAAGGTAAGTCCTATAAAGAGGAGGGAAATCCGTTAAAGAAGAAGGATAAGGCAGTAACAAAGTCTCAACTTTCCCTTATTTTGAAACGAGACTAGATAGAACCTGCATTTTGTGAAAGACGGTTGTTACTTCACGTATGGAAAGCCAATTTGAGGTAGTAGTTGTATTGTAGTTCAACTATTGGGGAACCGAACTTGAAGTAGTTGCAACCACGTATGGTACAAAGTTTCCGGTGGCCTTCGCCCCCGATGTTCACTTTCCGGTGGCCTTCGCCCCAATGTTTAGAAATCAACTTTGTATTTTAGTGTTTCTTTAAATATTATATATATATATATATATGTGTGTGTGTGTGTGTGTGTGTGTGTTTGCGTCGGCTGCGTCAGTATTAATTTGTAGAAACATGTATCTCTTATCACGGGGTGATGCGGCTAAAGAATGTAGGCTTACACAAATTATAATTTTTACTTCACTCCTTTTATTAATCCTTTACACGATTAAATAACACTTCACTGATATAGAGAGCTGTGAGATTTTTATTAATTACTTGCACTTTTTAACACGTAAACTTTATAATATTCTCGCCGTAATGAATTTTCTTCTCACACTGAATACGTACCAACGAATGAACTGCTCAGGTACGTTGCCTTCTAGCGACTGGCGTTTACCGCTTAAATTTGTAAACTTTTCTATTTCAAGTCTGTAATTGGCTAATCCTACTCCAATAGAATACCTTTTATTTAACTTTCAGCTTTTATACTTTTTGCTTGTCTATTTATAAACTGTTTTAAAATAGTACATTATTGTTCCAAGAATTACTAGTAGAATTATTAAACTTTCCAATTCATTATTGCCTTAAAGTTACCTCATTGTTAGCAACTTTCGGCCTCTATTTTCACAGCTCCAACGTTATTAAATTACTTAATACATTCAGATAACATTATTATACATATACACAATAATATAAACATATACAATGACTGCAATGTAACTTCTTATATATTGTTACACACATATTGCTTTAAGGCGGGCTATTATTATATTTTATATTATATAATTAGACCAGAATCATTTAAGTTTAAAAATACTGCCTCAATTTCCAGGTTACGATAGTTGACAGATTGCAAATACAAAATTTAAGATAGTAACACAAATTTCTTATAATAATTGAATAGAATTGAGTTTTTATTTATAGACGCTCTTTGCCTGCTATGGTCCTTAGCGTCCCGTTCTATATTGGGCGTGAAAGACCGGTAATTTTGCTTAGAGGCCTCTTTACCAGGCTTGAGGTTCTTTTACGTGCCGTAAATCCACACGGCTTTACTTCCCTTCCGAAGGAAGCCATGCTAAGGACTTTTACGCCCAAAAAAATCCATCGCTCTCCACCGGGTTTGAACCCGCGACCTTGGAAACTAGAGGCTAGCATGGTAACCACTACACAACGGTGGACGAATAATAATAATAATAATAATAATAATAATAATAATAATAATAATAATATAAACTAATCATGTTGAGGTTAGGAGCATGGCCGTAGATGCAGTATAATAACAAGAACGTTGCATGAACATAATTGAAATCTGACTGTATGAACTATCTTCATTTGCTAGTCAAAATGAAATGTAACTCACGACAAATGTGTGCGTACTGTCTCAACTAATGCACACTAATACACAGTGAGAAACTAACTATTACGTGTGCGTACTGTACTGAACAAGACAAGTGTTCAGTATTACCGTACCATCCAGTAGACTTCACATGAGACAAATCTAGTGTCAGTGGCTATTATAGTATTATAGTACTGTACAGGTGTGTATTTTGTTTGCATCTGACACGGAACAAACAGGTTTCACAACTGGAGACTCTAAAGCGTCGGCCACACGGCAGCGACCTACTTGTACGGTATACAAGATGAGTTATAAGTCCAACGACAAACTTCAGGGGTTGTTTCCCGACTGGAAATGGACCACAGAAGTCCATATCAACTTGTGTATAGTTTCCAAGTAAATGACACTGATGACATTCTCTCATAACTTGCAGTGTACGTTTTGTGTGTTGCAGATAGTGTGATTTAAGCAACGTAGAAGCACAATACAAGGGGCACTATTTATATTTTGAGCCTTTGCAACCCTGAATGTTGTTGGTGCCATCTGACGTTTACAATGGAAAGTTTGACATTTTTGACCATAATCTACTTCAGATATTTTGTCAATAGAGCGTCATTTGTTTTGTTTACAATAACTTGAAAATTGTGTGTCAACAAAAACATGCAATTAACATGGATTATCAAGACAAGAGTGGATCGATCAACTAACTTCCACATTTAGCGACGAAGCTCCATCCTTTGCCACTGTGAAACGCTGGTGTAATGAATTTAATCGTGGCCGCCGTTCGCTCAATGATGAAGTTCGTGAAGGTCGTCCAAAATCAGTTGTGCCAGAAAACATTGATGCTGTGCAAAAACTAATAATGAAAGATCGTCATGCGACATATTGTGAGATTGAGGCAACCCTAGGCATTAGTTCCACCAGCATATATAAAATATTGCATGATTATTTAGCCGTGAAAGAGGTTTGCTCTCGTTGGATCCCACATAATTTGACGCAATCTCAAAAAGATGCTCGTGTCGATTGGTGTACAAAAATGCTCAAGAAATACAATGGCGGTGCCTCAAAATACGTATATAAGATTGTAACCAGTGACGAATCATGGATCTATGCGTATGAGCCGGAACGTAAACAGCAGTCGACTGTATGGGTGTTTCAAGATAAAGCAAATCCAACAAAAGTTGTTCGCACTCGAAGCACTTCGAAACAAATGGTCGCTTGCTTTTTCAGCAAAACTGGTCATGTGGCAACAGTGCCTTTAGAGGAACTAAGACGGTCAATGCCGAATGGTACACAACCATTTGTTTGCCGGAAGTCTTCGGTGAAGTAAGGAAAACCAACAAGAACCGTAGGATCGTTCTTTATCAAGACAATGCGAGCGCACATACATCTCGTATTTGAAGGCTCAAAATATCGAATTGATGGGTCATCCGCCATACAGTCCTGATTTGGCACCCAATGACTTCTTTTTGTTCCCGAAAATCAAGAATAAATTCCGTGGACAACGATTTTCGTTGGCAGAAGAAGCCGTTGATGCCTTCAAAAACCATGTTTTGGAGGTGTCACAAGAAGACTGGAATAAATGCTTTGACAAATGATTCAAACGGATGCAAAAGTGTATGGATCATAAAGGAGAATATTTTGAAAAACAATAAAGCAGTTTTCAATCAGAAGTTACTTTTTTTAATTATTAGGCTCAAAATATAAATAGTGCCCCTCGTAGTCCCGTATTTATTCCAGGAACAAGCCGAGAAATTTAAATTAAATCGAGTTTTATTTACGGACACTCTTTAACTACTATGTTCCTTAGCGTCCCATTCTATATTGGGCTTGAGGTTCTTTTACGTGCCGTAAATCTACGATAAGGGACCACTGTCTTTACTTCCCTTCCGAAGGAAAGCATGCTAAGGATTTTAATGCCCGAAAAATTCCATCATCCTCTACCGGATTTAAACCCGCGATCTCGGGAACTAGAGGCAGGCATGGTACCCGTAGATCATGGAAGACGACAGGAACAAGCCGAGATGGTGTTTGTGTATGGCCAAGCAGGTGGAAACGGTCGAGAGGCAGCATGGATGTATCGAGCCAGGTACCCTGACAGACAACACATGCTTTAGGGTTTGCCGAAAAAAAATTTCAACATGCAAAGTTTGTGCAGATCGAGCTTTCTTTGTGCGAGCTACCATCTTGTAGTCCACACGCGCCTTAATCCCGATACAAGCTGGTTTGTGCAGGTAAACGCGTGTTAAAGCCTGCACGTGTAGTCGGCGCATAACATGACGGATTTAATGGTGAGCATGGAGCTTAGTAAAATATCTTCTGTGACTCCTGGTTTCGTCAAAATGCTTTTGGTACTGCCTTCCTACTGTATAATTTTCTGCACATTGTTTTTCCGCAGCAGTATACAGTGTATATTGCCGGGATGAAAGGGGCATAGATCCCATCCTTTAAGGGGACAAGGTATTCTGTACACATGGAAATTACACCTTAAATGTGTTAAATTACCACTGCTCTTAAAGCCCTCAATGATTTTCCCGAAGTTTTTATGAATTACTCTATAAATCATGACAAATATTTCAAGTGGTGGTTTGAATTTATATCTTATGTAGTCGAGTCCGTAAAATTACTTCATTCAGCAGAAAAATAATAAAATTTACTTTTAGAACACGTGAATTCATGTACCTTTTGCGCTGATCCTACTTGCAATACAGAATCACACTTTTACATGTTTGTTCTTATTATAATCAGCTATCTTGTGAACCTCAATTATTTAGTTAGGTATGTCAGTTCACTAGAAATTGAAAAAAGAAGTTAATTGCAAAATCAAAAAAGTGAAAATGTGGAAAATTTGTAATGTTCTTGCTTTCTTAATATCACTAATATGCATTATAAAATTATGATTGAGCTTCAGAAAGTTTAGCTATGTGTTGTATACATGTACAGAAATTTTCAGCTCTCTAACTTTCATACTTTCTGATAAAAAGGTACATAAGTATCCAAAAATGTTATATTGAGAAAACTGAATTTCAAATTTGAACATTAAAATTCTAATACACTTCAGTACATTCCAGGGTCATAATTATCTGTACTTTCATTCCTGGATTGTTTCAGCTCTTCTGATTGCCTTCTCTTGGTCCTGGTCTCTTTTGTTAATTGCTGAACTGCTCGCTGGGCATGATATAGTCGTTCGTTGTTGAAACTACAAAAATGTTCTAAAAAGGGGCGCCGCATGACAGCTTTAAAGAAATGCTAACTAGCATTTAAATGGTATTTAAATGTCTTATGAACCTCTTAACCCCCCCCCAAAAGTATATATTTTCTGGAACTGCAAATAATACATATTTTATTAGTGCCTAAACCAAAAATGATATTTTTGACCATTTCACAGTACCTTGTCCTCTTAAACAGGAAGTATAATTTGATAAGGACACTGATAACATCTATAAACAGCCTTTTTCTATGATTCATGGATTTTGTACGAAATGCACATACGTTCAGCAACACAGTTTCCATTGTAGGTGATTGAGAAAATAACGATTCACAGGCAGGGCCAGGCCCACATTATCGTCAAGTAAAATGCGCGCTTTGTCTCCAATGCACTTTTGTAAACACTCGTAATTATTGACTGCTTTATAAGTGGAATGACATTTAATTCCCAAGACACATCTTACGTGTGTTTTCAGCGAAATGTTTAATGCAAACATTGAAACCGAAAAGTATTTGTTTAATTTTGAATGAAACAAAAATAATTTGTTTAGAAACACGAAACCTTTCACAGCCGTAGTCAATGTAAAATGAACAGCTTCTGGTCTAGTTTACTCTTGTAAGGCCCATCGGTCGTAGCCGAACCTTACAGGAGTAAAACTCGGCACCGCTCTTGAAGATGTTCACCGCAGCTGTGAACGAAACGATTGGAGTTAGAAGAAGTTCCAATGGACCACGACGTACAAGCCCGAAAACTGTATACTCTACATAAATATTTTATCTTTAATGTTTATTTATTATATACACAATGTAAAGTACCAAATAGGTACTGTAATTTATAACTATCAGACACAAAAATGTTCAGGTTCTCGTCGAGGTATTCATTAAAACATAAATAAGTGTGCAAATCTGCTCTTAGTATATCCTTGTTGAAAATAGTTATAAAAGCAAAAGGAAAGCAAATAAATTACCTTAGGAGTGAGTTTAGAAGTGGACGTGATCTCTTCAATATTTGGTGCCCATCTGCCCGCCCCTTTCATGTGTTTTACTTTTATAGGGAAATAGCGTTATGAATGCAACAAACGTAGCCATGTTGTTGCTAAAGCACATGAAAAATGGGAACTGCCAACCTAAATAAAAAGTGAAATCCGCTAAATATGCGATGTGTTGTTACTAGAATTTCTTCTTCTTCGTTTAGTGTTGCTGCTGACAAAAACGCAACGCATTCATAGTAAGAAAAACTATCCACCAAAATTGTAATTTGTTTATTCTTTTTGTGAAAGTTTGTTATATTAATGTTATTTCCATTAAATAAAGAAGTTCCTTTACTGTAACAGTGGTAGATAGTTTACGCAAGCCTACATAAAAAAACCTAACCTAAGGCTAACCTTCCGTGAATTCAGAAACCTAAGCTTAGGAACGCACTCTCGCTTCGCTCGCGTGCTTTGACGTAGCCACCGATAGCTAATTAAAACAAGCTTATATATAAAAAAGACTAAACCTAACCTCCTGTGAATCAGAAACCTAAGCTTAGGAACGCGCGCGAGCGAAGCGACGTGCTTTGATGTAACCACTGGTAACAAATCAAAACAAGGTTATATAAAAGTAAATCAGAAACCTAAGCTTATATAAATATATATATATATATATAAAAGAAACTAAACCTAACCAAAACTCTCGTGAACTAGAAACGCAAGCTTAGGAACGCAACTGCTACACTCCTCTCCTTCTAAAACATCCCTAGGCTACGCTTTGAGGCTGAGTATCTTACCGGCTTTGGCGGCATTAGTTATTCATATGTTGCCAGCATTACGTTAGAGCAAGCGTATGGCATAGAGTGACATCTGTTGGACATATAACACATCATTTTCATCGCTGTGGAGGATACACTAAGAGCAGAATGTTGAATAAGTGTATATTCTTATTTAACAATTCAAAGAAAATGAATACAACAAAGGAAATTAATTATTTAATAAACAACACTAACTGACCGAGCGGGATGGCTCAGGCGGTAGCGTCTGTGGCCTATCTTCCGGAGATTCTGGGTTCAAATCTCGTACACGGACAAATATGAATGATTTTTTTCGTGGTTTCCCTCACTGCCAATGTAAATACCGTATTCATATTTAATACCACGACCGAAAGTCCCACCTTGAGACTAAAACAATAGTAAAAAATAAAAAATGCATAACACTGAATGCTGTGCCATCTATCTACAGATAAGAAAGCACATAGACTGGACGACACCCTAATGCCATCTGCCTAGCGCATGTAGAAGCAGAGGTACAGTTGCTATCCACCTGCCTCTGTGGACGTGTGACGAAGTAAGATGCTATGGTACAGGGATGAAACCTAGAAGACTGTCTGCTACACACCGACACAGTTGATCTAACAAATCCGTCGCGATATGACCACGTAGTTAAAGCGATGTAAAATAGAGGGGGAGGGAAAGGCTGAGCAAAGACTACCGGTGGAATCTCGACATCGAATTTTTGTGTGGACTAAATACTTTCCATTATAGATATGGAACACAAAAGGTAAACATAGGCATATTTCTATTTGGGGATGTTTATATGGGATGATTAATTAACAATTATCAGCCAAAATGTTAGGTGTTTTCAGCTTAGCGTTGTGTGGCATCTAATCTGCCCCCCCTAATTTTATGAATACATTGAGAGACGGGAAGGTATTACCAACTTTATCAAAAATGCCAAAAAATCAAGTTCGAACGTCTTAATAAAGCAGAGAGAGAGAGAGAGCAATTTTTCCCCTTGCTCTCTTTTCAGACAGGGGTTAGGTTGGATAATTTAATTGCTTTCGGGGCCGTTGGCAGGGTGCGCGGTGAAGGGATACATGATTGATGAGAGCGGCCAACCTTGGGGCCATACAAAGAATCGCTGCCTGAAAATTTGAGCGCGCCAACACCGTTATTACCTGGACGGGAAATATACGTATGATTGATTATTTAACCCGGATGGTAAGCCGACTACCTGGTACCGTAAGAACGGCACTATTATTGAATTTGTGATGTTAGTAGAAAAACAATATAGTTTCAACGTATGAAATTTTTTTGCATACTTTGCCCTCCCGAAATCGCGAGTTCAAACCTGGCGGAGGGCGTTGAATTTTTTTGTTTCTCTACCACGTACCTAGGAGGTAGAGAACGTATTGCATTCCACGGAAAAAATTGATACCGAATATCTTTTGAGGTCTCCTGATTACAAAAATATTTATAGAAGGGTGCATCAGTCTGTGAACAGTTTAACTCAGAAAAGTAGAATAAATACCAAACTTGGTTTTCAGATTCAATATCTTCCAAAGATACGACACGAAGACTTTCAGGAAAATCCCCCACCCCAAATTACCCTTTACTTGGAATATTTTTCGAAACTTCTTTATTTTCTCAAAAATGGCTGTAAGAATTTTGGTTGAAATATTACATATTAAAGGTATTCACATTACGAATAAAATGTATATCTTGAATTTTCTGGGAATAGCCTGTGAAGCCCACTTCATTTGGAAGGAATTTTGCATTATATTGTATAACTAGTAAACGTTAACGATAGACGAAAACGTTCATTCATTCATTCTCTGTTTAACCTCATCTTATGTAGGACTTACAGACGGGTGCCTGGGGTCAGAGGCCCGTCGGGGAGCAGACACACTCATGGAGCAGACAGAATATCCAGGCGCGATGCCTGGAATGGGATGAACGAAGTAGATGAAACGAAATGATGGCGAAATGGATGAAAGGAAAGGTGATGATGGAGCAGTCGGTGGAATGAATGGCGGGGGAAACCGGAGAACCCGGAGAAAACCCGCCCGGACGCTGCTTTGTCCACCACAAATCCCACATGCGGGTCCCGTGGGATCAAACCCGGGCCGCCTTGGTGATAGGCGAGCGGTCTAACCACTCGGCCACGGCGCCGCCCCGACGAAAACGTACTACACAAAAAATGTAGATCTCTTTAAAACGCACAATTTATTTCAAATACTTTTCGTGTGGCATTAGCCATTTTCGAGATATACGTTATTAATGGTTAACGAATCGTTCAATATTTTGTCATTCTTTTCAAGCCCTTTCGATATTTAGTTGTTTATCGCGATTGCATGCAGAGCATGGACTTTTAAGCCAGTATATAGCGTTCATTTCTTAAATATCGCTATTGCCTTTGTATCTATAAATAAATGTATTATACAGCTGTTTCCAGAAAGGTTTATCTTGATTAAAATGAAAATAAACTTTGGAAAGAATAATTTGTGTACCCACTAAAAGCGATGCAGTAGAGAAAGTCGTGTGAATGTATCGCATTAGAATTTTTCTCAAGCATAAAAATCTTTAGCCTGTCTTCCTTCCTTCCGAAGGGAAGTAAAGCCGTAATGTTTATTTGGACGTAAAGTAATCTAATCTCTTAAAGAGAAGGTCCTTGTGCACAATTGTCGACCATTTCACGCTCATAGCGCTTTGCTTCTCTTCCGTGGTCTATCTATGGGCAGTGGGCCAATCACCAGCCGCCAGCGCTCCTAGTGCAAAATCAGTAGTAGTTGAAACTTACTTGATTATAGAAAACACCGCTAGGGTGTCCTGTTTGCCAGTTATCTGGACAGGATCAATTCTGCTATTGGTATTCCACTCCAGTATTGGGCAGAGGGAAATAACCTAACTTCCTTTGGGGGAGCGCCCTTCGGATGGGAGAACCCTATTGGGTAGAGTTAGGCCACTGAAACTGTCTAAAGGTGCGTATCACGGAGGGGGCCCCCGGAACCGGGGCAGAGCACCCCTGGGAGGGAGAGATGAGGGTCGAAACGCCAAGGGTGACCAGATCCGAATGCCGACGGGGGCAAGCATGGACGGGTTCTTTAATCTTTCCTAAAACGCATCCGAAGTCCCTGCCCACAAGCCACCAACCTCAGGATCTCCGGGAGCGCAGCCCACGCTGAGGAGAGCCCTAACTGAGCGGTACCGCAGCGACGCCAGGGAAGAAACCTTTACAGAACGCAAGCCACCGCCCAGCCTCAACCCGCCAAACATCGTCGCCTGGTCCTACAGCCCTAAAACAGATGACAAGGAAGATGAGGGGTACAGGAAATGAGAGGAGGGAGAGTCGTGGTAGAAGATGAACCACCCTAGCATTAGCCTGGCGACACGGGGAAAGCCCATAGGCCAGAATGGACGGTCGCCGAGGATCGATCCCGGGATTTCCCGAATGCGGGTCACAGACGTAACCACCTGAGCCATTCCGCTCGGTCTGAAACTAAGACGATGTAAAGTCAGAATGAGACTGAATATATCTATGGACGGATAGGTAAAATAAAGTAAGTTTATTCTCTGGAAAATAAAGCCTGTGTAACTGAAGTGGAAAATATTCGAAGACCTTTTCGTTCTATTTTTGTCTATCATCACGGACTGTACACTATTGCAAGCTTGGGAAGTGCCTCTCAATAAGCGCGATCCCATCATCGTCTTTGCTGATAAGCAAGAAGAGTAGTAAGAAGCTCAGCTGGTCCGAAGCTCTGTTGGTAGAGCACCTGACTGCTGTTCTGGGGTCCGGGTTCGATTTCCCCTGGGGGTAGGAATTTTTCTCTAGCCAAGATTATTCCCCATCCTCTCCACAGGCTGGAAGTATGAATGCGAGTGTGAATGTGTGTGTGATTAAGATCCAAAGTGTACTAGAAACCTATAGACAAGCGAATATAAGATAACAACCTTGCCTATAGGCAATAATATGTTCCAAAGGATAGGCCGCCGATAAGGTCATTGTAAGTAAATGGAACTTTTAAAAAAAAAGGATAAAAAGCTCGCTCGCGCTAATTCGCCAGTTGCTCACTGAGACTTGCGTTTACTTGGAATTGCCCCGTTGAGTTCTGCAAATCTTTAAGGCACAAAGGGATATCTACACATTTGAAATACGGCGCGGTTGGTATACATCTTTAAAAAAAACTCCGATCCAACGTGTGTCATGAGTTAAACCCATCAATGTAAGGTTTTAGGCGGCGCCGAGGCCGAGTGGTTAGACCGCTCGCCTCTCATCGAGGCGGCCCGGGTTCAATCCCAGGGACCCGCATGTGGGATTTGTGGTGGACAAAGCGGCGTCTGGGCGGGTTTTCTCCGGGTTCTCCGGTTTTCCCCGCCATTCATTCCACCAACTGCTCCATCATCACCTTTCCTTTCATCCATTTCGCCATCATTTCGTTTCATCTACTTCCTTCATCCCATACCAGGCATCGGGCTGATCACCCATCCTGGATATTCTGTCTGCTCCTTGAGTGTGTCTGTAAGTCCTACATAAGATGAGGTTAAACAGAGAATGAATGAATGTAAGATTTTAAGCATATTTAATGTATTTTGATTTACAGAGCTACCGCCGGCATAGTCTACTATGCTTGGCAACAGTGCTCTGTGCGAGTATTGGCCAACGAACATATGCCTTTAACTTTTGGACTTACTGCATAAGTACACACATCAGTAGTGGTAAAATATGTTTATTCTCAACATCTGAGATAGTGGAAGAGTGGAGAAGGGTAGATCAGACTTAAGCTGAAGAGAAAGCAACTGATTTTTGGGATCTTAACCAAAACCATGCAGTCTGGAAGATTGAACAGTGGCAGATCCATGATTCAACTGTGCCTGCATGGCTCTCGTAAAGTAGTCAGAAGCCTTTACTGCTGAATCTCTTCATACAACCGGGCAGATCCAAAGAAAAACCACCATGGCAATCTAAGGTTAAACGATTTTGTGTCATTCTTAAATGTTTAAGTTTTCTACGAACATTTAAGAGGAGTGGGAAGAAAAGAAGAGCAATTAAATGAGCAAGGCGATTGATTATTTTCTATGGTGGGATAGGTAAAAATAAACCTAAAGCAGGATAGTAGTTTTAACAGGATTTTTGCTTTTTCTACTACGTATAGTAAGTAGGGGAAGTATTGTATTCCACCCAAAAATTCGATACCGAGATTTCACCGGAAATATATATTTTGAGACCCCCTGAATCCAAAAAAAAACATTTTTGGAAACATTTCCGTGTGTGTGTGTCTGAGAACAGATAGCTCAGAAACAAACAGTCGGATAAACACCAAACTTGGTATTTAGGTTCAGTATCTTCCAGAGATGCGACACGAAGGTTTTCAAGAAAATCCCCCTACCTCAGATTACCCTTTACATGGAAAATTTTAATTTTCTCAAAAATGGCTCAAACGATTTTGATTAAAATATTATATGTTTAAGATATTTTCATGACAAATAAAATGTATATCTTAATTTTCTGGGAATATCTCTAAAAGTATTCTTTATTGTGAACGACTTTTCCATAACTGGTAAACCATAAGAGATAGACAAAATATTACTACACAAAAAATGTAGATCGCGTTAAAATACACAATTTATGTCCTATACACTTTTTTGTTGAGTGAACAATTTTCGAGATATTGTTTGTTATTCCCTTAAATTTTTCAATACTTATTTTCTCAAATGGGAATTCGTTATTCATTTTTTTTGTCTTGGATATGCAAAGAGTATTAATCTGTGGCAAAGAGAATGGTGCTGCACCTAGCAACCAGCTATTAAGAGATATGTCTATGCTTAAAGGCTACTGTATTTCTATATTGCCCTTACAAATACAAAACAAGGGGAACATAGTACGCATTAAGCGATAGTCAAATATTTTTAGAACTGGTCGCTATGTGTAAAATTTAATTGTGTTTGCATGTAAAAGATCGTTTCTGCAAATGTTGATCTCGATTAATATGAAATAGATGGAGGATAAGAGTTTGCAAAAATAGTTTGTACAAGAGTAGAGAAAGTAATGTGAGTGTAACACATCAGATTTTTACAAATAAAAATCAAGGTTATGAGGTTCTACAATATGTATCACGACACCAAAAGTACAAATAAAGGTAATACGAATTTACGTACTTAAGGAAGAAATAAAGAAATAAACTGAGCATGACTTAGAGATTTTGCTACATTTAATAAAGTTAACTTAGTTATTAGATTCCTCATCTAAAAGGATTCACGAATGTGTATGGGATACGAAATATCGGTAATTAGTTATGCCATCACTAACACAAAGAAAGAAATGCATTCTAAGAGATCTAAGAGAAAAGAAGTATAGTGATACAACCTCGCATCAATTCCTATTTTCGTCAGTAATGATCAGATGTAGAAAGTAAAGCTCAAAACAGCAGATCAGAAAAGAGAAGCTTTCGAAGTATATCTGTTATAAGATGAATCCATCAAGGCTACAATAGTATTTAAAAACTGCGATGGCAGAAGATAATATTAATAATTAATGGAATAATACCGAAAGTTGCAGCAACTGAAACATTAGAAACAATTGGTTTTGAGGAAGAAGAAAGCACTGCACATCTGGAATATCAAAATTTAAGCTGCCACAAATGAAGAGCAGGCGGAATATAATGAATTACTACAAAAGAATGTGGATGAAGTCAAAGCGGCAAGAAAAGAAAAAAAACGAAGTTATTTGACGAATAGGATAGATCAATACCCAATGTAGAAATGCAATGTGTCGTCTATATACTCCTTATGCAATTGCATAAATTGGAGAAGGACTGCATGTCTAAATATAATTAATAACAATAGTATGCAGAAAAACGATATAAGGAACTCTGGAGAAACGGTAACAATTAAACATGATCCGGTATGTGTCTTTAAAGAAAACCAAATAGGAAATATTAATGAATATGAGCCAGAATACATCTCGTTAGAAGAGCGGGATGGCTCAGGCGGTAAAGTCTGTGGCCCGCATTCGGGAGGTCCCGGGTTCAAATCCCGTGGGCCAAATAATCTGTCTGAGGCTGTTTCGTGGTTTTCCTCAGTCGCCAAGGTAAATACCGGATTGGATATTTAATACCACGACCCGAAGTTCCATCTTAAGTGTAAAAAAAATAGTAAAATGAAAAGTTAGTGGCAATCGCGAATGCTATGCCATCTATCTACAGACAGTGTAAGCAGACTGGACGGCACCCTAACGCCATCCGGCTACCATGTACTGGGGGTCTCTGTGGGCACGTGACGAAGCAAGATGGCATTACCAGGGATGAGACCTAGAAAGCTAACTGTCCGCCTTTCTGTGTAAGGGCGGCAGTTAGACTGGAAGGCACACTAATGCCATCTCCACGGCATAAAGCAGGGGTTACAGGGATGAGACCTAAAAGGCTAACTATTCATCACATATCGTTTTAAGAGTTATCCACCAACATATTCATTGTGATATGACGAAGGAGTTAAAGCGACGTAAAATAAAATGGAATAAAAAAGCAGTGTTAAAATAAATGAAAAACAAAAAAAGGTACCAGGAGTTGATAAAATAGTACAGAAGTATTTATTGCAATACCGAATAGGATACTGTAGAAAGAGATGCCTGGAGTGAAGGTGGTACAGGATGCAAGCTTAATCCATGGAAATGAAGTAGAAGAATAGAAAAGGATAATCATAAGAGGAAGTGGTGGTGGTGTGAAGTACAAAGTACTGTTACCGTAAGTTATACGCGTTTATGCTTCATCTTGATCTCCGAATATTAGGACGCTGAGTTTGGTAGCAGTAGAGGAACACTGCACATTTCTGGTGCTCACCAGCCTGGGTGGCTTTTGGCACGAAGGCGCATTTTCGGAGCGTGTTTTTACTTTCTCTACTACGTATAGTAAGTAGGGGAAGTATTGCATTCCACCCAAAAATTCGATACCGAGATTTCACCTGAAATACATGTTTTGAGACCTCCTGAATCCAAAAAAAGCATTTTTGGAAACATGTCCGTGTGTGTGTCTGTCTGTGTGTCTGTCTGTGTGTCTGTGAACAGCATATCTCAAAAACGAACAATCGGATAAGCACCAAACTTGGTATTTAGGTTCAGTATCTTCCAGAGATGCGACACGAAGGTTTTCAAGAAAATCCCCCCACCCCAGACTACCCTTTACATGGAAGATTTTTCGATAATTTTAATTTTCTCAAAAATGGCTCTAACGATTTTGATGAAAATATCATATGTTTAAGATAATGTCATGAGAAATGAAATGTATATCTTGAATTTCCTGGGAATGTCTCCAAAATTATTCTTTATTGTGAACGACTTTTGCATAACTGGTAAACCATAAGAGATAGACAAACTTTTACTACACAAAAATGTAGATCGCATTAAAATACACAATTTATGTCATATACCTTTTTTTTGTTGAGTGAACCGTTTTCGAGATATTGCTTGTTATTTCCTTAAATTTTGCAATACTTATACTTTTTCTCAAATTCGTTATTCATTTTTTTATGTCCTGGACATGCAAAGAGAATGGAATGCGCCACATAGCAATCAGCGTTAAAATATTTGACTATCGCTTAAAAGCTACCATATTCCCCTTGCATCTACAAGAAAATTACCAATAAGATTGACATCTCGATATCTCGATTAACATGAAGCATATGGAGAATAGGCGTTTGTAAAAATAGATTGTACAAGAGTAGAGAAAGTCATGTGAGTGTAACACATCAGATTTTTTTATACTGTGGATTTTTCGTCTTTCGCTAAATCTTACTTCAGCCACGTGTTACATAAATAAATAGCCGTTAACGATGGTTGATGTTATCAGCCATAATCCTTATACTCCCAACTCTCTCCCTCCTTTTTAGAAGCGGCTGATGTTCAATTACACCCATAAGAACTATTTTACATAAAGATATCATTGGTTAATGTCTTACTTTTGGAAAGATTCCTTCAGAGATGTACAACGAAATTAACTCACATCTAGTTTGACGCCCTCCAGATGATAGCTGTGTTGAGGAGGGTTAGAACGGAGTACATAGCGGTAGAACTCTTCATGATCTTTATACCACGTGACTGAGTACAACTTGTCGTCCTCTAAATCGTATTGGCACTGTAGGATGGCTTTGTGACCCTTAAGAGTAAACTGTGGCACGGACACCCTCAGTAGCTTTAGGCACAGCATCCCTGAAACAGCAACATTCATGTAAAATATACCAAATCTAGATTGTACCAGATGTTTCTTTATTCTTGCACATCTGCGGGTGTGTTTACATGCAATGACACAATTAGTGGTTGAAGAACTCATTTGTCTAGGGCGTCGAGGAGTGGGAAAAGATCCGTAAAAGATTTCCACAATTAGTACATACCCTTTTTAATGAGGAAATTGCTCACTCATGCAACACATAAAACCTGTACCAATCTCACTTAAGTACTTCACTTATTTTCGAGGGCAAGTTGGAAAGTAAGTTCCGCTAACAGTAAGATGTTTAAGGAATGCTACTTTATTTTTAAAGCTTTTATTGCACACGAGTGAAAAGTAAACCGTTAAATTATCTTCAACATAATTTCCATTTACATGTATTCAGATATTTATCGTACCGCTTCATTACCCTCTCTGCATAGAAGACTGCCGTTCGTGATTGTAGCTTCGCTAAGTTCTCTTTGAACTCCGCAACCGTTTCAAACCGAAGTGTCATAAACCATTTATTCTGTTTTGGGAACAGGAGCCAAGTCGGATATATACGCTGGACGATCAAAAACCTCCCACTTACACTGTTGCAGGAGATTTTGAGTGCGAGCAGCAGTATGCGACCGAGCATTATAGTGGAAGAAAACAACCTCAGAATTCAACATGTCACGTCGGTTGTTCTCAATTGCTTTCCTAAGTTTTGTTAGTTTCTGATAGTTAATACTAGTGTTTATTGTTGTGCCTAGTTCCATGAACAACCATACACCTTGCTTTCCCCTCCCCAGCAGCTGCCAGGAGCTTCTTTGTTCAAAATGTTTGGATATATTTTTGTGATCCTGTCCAGTCCACAAGATGGCAGGCTGAGGGCAGCCTGAAGGAGTGTTATTAAGCCTGCCTACCCCTGATAAGTTTAACTGCTATTGATAGGATGGGGGTTGCAGAGTGACGGGTGAGAGTGAGGTTGAAGCGGTGAAAGGAGGTAGCAGATTTACTCCTGGATGGCTACTGGCCAGGGTGCAACAGCCTTTCTGCACCACTGCTGTTATTTTTTTACCAAAAGTTTGCTTTTTGGGGGGTGCTCTTGTTAATTTTGAGTCAAAGCAACTCTTGAAGGATTATGAATGAGCTCAGCTTTAGCTCTGCTGGATGTGCTCCTATGTTACCGAGGGTGTACGCATGCCACTCGGAGAGCCCGGTGTCGCCTCAATCGGCGTTCAAGTGATTGTAATCCCCAAGAGACCTAACGAGGGCGCTCCGATGGAATGGCAATCTGTCGTATAGTTTGGTAGCCCGGCGCCTAATTTCATCCTCCACATATGGAAGAGAAGTGAATTAGTCCTCGTTACTACTTCGTGAGGTAGCTTCACAGGAAGGAACGGCATGCAGAATGGAGCGCCTGGTGAGTTCTATTCTGTACACTCTATAGACTCAGCAGACTGGAGTCTACTGCTAGTCTCAGATCTCGCAGGCAAATAGTAATAGGGGGTAATCAAGACTCTGAAAATGTGTAGCTTTAAGTAAACAGATATCTCCGACTTGAGCATGGGGTACAGTGAGGCTATAGCTCCAGTGGCCCGATGCGATAGGTCTCTGATGTGCTGCCGAAAAGTTAAGCCCTTATCTAGCTTGACGTTCAAGTATGTGATGCCATTTGTCCATTGAATCCTTCGGCGGAGATAAGTAGATGTGGGGGACTTTGCAGGGAGTTGGCTCTTTGCTAGGAGAATGCCGTGGCTTTTGACCGGGTTAACGGACATCCGCCAATGCCTACACCAACCTTGGCTGAAGCGAAGGTATCGTTGTATGAGGTTGAAGGCTCTGATGAAATTCCTGTCTGTACAGAATAACCGTATGTCATCAGCATACTGAGCTATGTTGACCCGGTGCTCTGTAGATAGGTCAAACGCGCGGGTGATACCACAGAGTCTTCGGGGACTCCGCATCGTACTGGCATAGCGTAGACGTTTTCCTTGCGACGGAAAGTAAAAAAGTGCGGTGTTTGAGGTATGTGTATATTAGGTACACGATATGAGTTGGTAGCTCCAGTTGAATGAGTTAATGCAGGAGACCCGTGTGCCAGATACACACGGGTCCAGAGACACTACCGCAGTGAAAGCCCTGTCCTGGAAATCCAAGGTAATGACCTCCACCACTAGCAGCAGCTGCTGGGGGCGTCGAATCCCCAGGGCAAAATCCAAACTGATGGGCAGGGATGGCTTCAATGTCAGAAGTAGGGATAATCATTCGAGTACTACCCACGTTACGTCTCATTTCCCATGATAATCGTATCGAGAAAGCTTTTACCTTCACTCTTGCAGCTCCCATCCTCATGCTTTTACTGGACTTCACACAGAATTTTCGGCACCCACCGAAACACAAAACTTGCGATAAGCAAACCTTTCTGTCACTACTTCATACAGAACAGCCCTACTGTTTTGCAGAAAATGCTCACGGAGTTCTGAAACTGTGAAACGGCGATTTTGTCTGGCTACATCGTCCAAAATTCTAACAGGTTCATCGTTCACAACGGCTGGTCGTTCGATTCGTTCATCATAAATCTTAGTGCGCCCGTCGAAAAACATAAAAGTGTAGTGTAATGAATACCACAGAGGAGGTTCCCTTGCACTGCGACCTAAGAGAGATCTTTAGTGGCTAGCACCCCCAGGCGGAAGGGATGAGCTGAAGGAATCACTGGAGGTTGCGGACCGCAGGCAGACAGAACACAGAGACGCGCGGAAGTTCCTAACGGTTCCTGGCTGGAAGAACTGAGCTCCCCGGACAGGACGATGACCAAGCAGCGCTCTAGTGTTCACGGGGAATATTTTTTTCTTTGAATAAACATCCACGCTATCTGTTCGACACCCCAATAGACCAGGAAACCAAGAAGAACGCTTGAAACATGAAAAGAAACGGAATAAAAGGGAAATGATGGAAAGGAAATCGTGGTAGATGAGAAGCCACCCCAGCATTCGCCTAACCAAGGGAAGAGTGGGCGGTCGACGTTACCGCGGAGCCTTTTGGCTCGGTCGACGTTGAATAATACTCTCACTCGTAATGTTCTCGTACACTGCAGTGATCTCTAATTGAATTGCAGCAGTAGCTTTGGGGGGGGGGGTACACAAACCGTGCCTCAGTCTTGTTGGGAGCTTCTATTGCTGCACACATTTTACAAGCCTGTCTTGGTGAAAGACACTGTCGAATGCAACCTCACACTGACACTGCCAGGAGTTTACAGAACCAAGCTGCACGGCGAATCAAGTTATAGCGCTACTACGTCTCTCCTGCTGTGAATTAAGAGACCCGACTTACTTTCCTTATTGCCCTCGTGGTATTGTTCTCCCTAGAGAGAACACAACTGTTATTCTAGCGATGCTGGAGGAAATCCTATAGTCATTTGATTAAAAGAATAACAAAATGCTTAGAAGTAAATTGCTATTAAAATAAATTCCCTTTATTTACTTTCTTTGGTGTGGAACCCATTATTACTTTCTCTACCACGTACATAGTAGGTGGTAAAGAAGGTATTGCATTCCAAAAATAGCAATTTTAAGAAAATGTTCATGTGTGTACCTATGTACAAAATAACGAAAAGTCTTATAAATGCCTAACTTGGTACTTAGGTTCGGTACCTTCCAAAGAGCGCCACAAATGTTTTCAAGAAAATCCCCTACCCCAGAAAAATCCTTTACATGTACAATTTTTCGATAATTTTGATTTTCTAACAAATCGCTCTTAAACGTTTGATTAAAATACCGTAAATTAAATATATTTATACGACAAATAAAGGTATATCTTGAATTTTCTAGGAATAGACTGTGAATTTCACTTCAATTTGGAAGACATTTCATATAATCTTGTATAACTGGTAAACAAACGATAGACGAAAATGTACTACACAAAAATGTTATATCTTTAAAACACAGAATTTATTTCAAATAGGTTCTCTGTGGCATAAGGCATTTCTGATATATCCATTATTAAAGGTTCGAATTGTTCATTCTCTTTAAGTCCTGTTACCATTCAGTTGTTTCTCGCGATTGCATGGAAAGAGTATGGAATTTTAAGGCCAGCGTCTAGCGTCCAGTTCTTAAAGATTTGACTATCGCTCTTCTCTTTGTAATACAGCTATTTCTGCAAAGGTTTATTTCTATTAAAATGTAGCAGATAGAAAAAAAATCTGATGTGTTACACTCACATGACTTTCTCTACTCTTGTACAAACTATTTTTACAAACACTTATTCTCCATCTACTTCATGTTAATCGAGATAAACATATGCAGACTATCTTATTGCTAATTTTCTTGTAGATGTAAGGGGAATATATATTTACAAGGGCAATTTGGAAATACAGTAGCCTTTAAGCACATACATATCTCTTAATAGCTGGTTGCTAGGTGCAGCACCATTTCCTTTGCCACAGATTAATACTCTTTGCATATCCAAGACAAAAAATGAATAACGAATTCCCATTTGAGAAAATAAGTATTGAAAAATTTAAGTACCTCGAAAATGGTTCACTCAACAAAAAAAGGTATATGACATAAATTGTGTATTTTAACGCAATCTACATTTTTTGTGTAGTAAAATTTTGTCTATCTCTTATGGTTTTCCAGTTATACAAAAGTGATTCACAATGAAGAATACTTTTGGAGACATTCCCAGGAAATTCAAGATATACATTTTATTTGTCATAAAAATGTCTTAAACATATGATATTTTAATCAAAATCGTTAGAGCCATTATTGAGAAAATTAAAATTTTCGAAAAATCTTCCATGTAAAGGGTAATCTGGGGTGGAGGATTTTCTTGAAAACCTTCGTGTCCCATCCTTGGAAGATACTGAACCTAAATACCAAGTTTGGTGTTTATCCGACTGTTCGTTTCTGAGTTATGCTGTTCACAGACCAGACACACACACACACACACACACGGACATGTTTCCAAAAAGACAAGGTTCAATTAGTAATAATATTTTGAAGCGATTCATTTAGGACCCTTTTAGGTATCTTGATTTCAATGCTACGACAGTTCCTCGACATTATTAATCTAAAAGTTGTATTTATATTCTGCTTATACTGTGCCACCATTAGAAATATGAAGCAAACTGTTACGGAGCATGTATATCGGATATTTTCTTCAGCGCTAGCCGGCGTATGATTGTTTAGAGAGATAAGGCGCTCTCAGCCAAAGAAACATCCAGAACGTAATCGAGGTGCATGGAGAAATTTCTAGTAGTGTCCATCCCTTCCCCGCCTCGGACAAAACTTTCCAGGCATTCTTGTGCGTTTATAAAAGGAGGCTTGATCGCCACCGAGAAGGTTGTAGTAGTAGTAAGGTTCAGTGTTGTGTGCTATTTACTCAACGAGTAAAAGTGGACAAAGTCACAATGCAGATGGATCGATGAAAACATTTGCTTTGGGTATTTTCGCTAAAAAATGCAGAATATTATAAGATTGAAGGTAGTGTTTAATATTATTGAATAAAAATTTTGCACATGGAGTCGTTGGTAGTGTAGATAGGTGCAATTCTTCTACAGTTTTATTATTAAATAATTTTTATGCTTAATAATAGGGAATGATAAAGACATTCAACTATCAAGCAATACCGCGACATCAGACATTGTATGTATACCCCACACGCATTTACGTTTAACACTGAACGGGTAGTTTGAATACAGAAAGGGTCTACCAAGAAAGCTGCTGCCAAAGAGTTTGTAAGGTTTTGCTGTTATACCAAATTTCTTTATTCTTCATTTTGACACTTACCAATACTTTCTGTACATTCTTTATACCTGTACGCAACAGGATGTGCCTTTATCGAAAAAAATACATTACATAATTTAGCAACAATTTCTTCAAGGTCAACTGTAGCACAAAATGAAGAGAGTGAATGTGTACAACGAAGGAATGCATTGTTAATGCCAGATGTTTGTAATACACTTTATTTCTCATTAAAAAGAGAAATTATCTCCAATAATTTGTATTATAAAGAGTTAGACATATGTATTACACTTTCCTATTTCTGTAAATTATTACCGTAACCCTGGAATCATGAGAGTAATTTTCCTTTTAGTTATCTTTAGAATGTATAGAAAAATTAAAATGGTTACTATCAAAATAGAATCCTATTTAAAATTTGACTAAGTCGTAAGGAAAGCAATCTAATCCTCTGAAGGATAAAAAATCTGATGTGTTACACTCACATGACTTTCTCTACTCTTGTACAAACTATTTTTACACACGCTTATTCTCCATCTACTTCATGTTAATCGAGATAAACATTTGCAGACTCTATCTTATTGCTAATTTTCTTGTAGATGTAAGGGGAAAATATATTTACAAGGGCAATATAGAAAAACAGTAGCCTTTAAGCACATACATATCTCTTAATAGCTGGTTGCTAGGTGCAGCACCATTCCCTTTGCCACAGATTAATACTCTCTGCATATCCAAGACAAAAAAATGAATAACGAATTCCCATTTTAGAAAATAAGTATTGAAAAATTTAAGGGAATAACAAGCAATATCTCGAAAATGGTTCACTCAACAAAAAAAATGTATATGACATAAATTGTGCATTTTAACGCGATCTACATTTTTTGTGCAGTAAAATTTTGTCTATCTCTTATGGTTTACCAGTTATGCAAAAGTCGTTCACAATGGAGAATACTTTTGGAGACATTCCCAGAAAATTCAAGATATACATTTTATTTGTCATGAAAATATCTTAAACATATGATATTTTAATCAAAATCGTTAGCCATTTTTTAGAAAATTAAAATTTTCGAAAAATTTTCCATGTAAAGGGTACTCTGGGGTGGGGGATTGTGTTGAAAACCTTCGTGTCGCATCTCTGGAAGATACTGAACCTAAATACCAAGTTTGGTGCTTATCCGACTGTTCGTTTCTGAGTTACGCTGTTCACAGACAGACAGACAGACACACACACAGACAGACAGACAGACACACAGACACACACACACGGACATGTTTCCAAAAATTCTTTATTTGGATTCAGGGGATCTCAAAACATGTATTTCCGGTGAAATCTCGGTATTGAATTTTTCGGTGGAATACAATACTTCCCCTACTTACTATACGTAGTAGAGAAAGTAAAAAGAGAGGTGTTCAATTGTTTTCAAGCTTCTGTGGAAGGTGTTCAGATAGCCTACACAGATATTAAACAAGAATCAAAGGTTTGAAGCCCGCACTCTAATGATGACATCCTGTAATTAACAATTAAGCGGTAGAGCACTTTTGAATGGGGTCCGAACATTGTTCGCAATTTCATTTCCGGTGGCATTTCTAACTACCTCTGCAATGAATCTACCTGTAAAATTAGTTTAATAAAAAAATTTGATGTGACGCATTCACATGACCTTCTCTACCCTCTATAATTTATTAATGGGTATACAAACTATTCCTGCTAAAGCTTATTACTTTCTCTACTACGTATAGTAAGTAGGGGAAGTATTGTATTCCATCCAAAAATTAGATACCGAGATTTCACCGGAAATACATGTTTTGAGACCCCCTAAATCGAAAAAAAGCATTTTTGGAAACATGTCCGTGTGTGTGTCTGTGTGTGTGTGTGTGTGTGTGTGTGTGTGTGTGTGTGTGTGTGTGTCTGTCTGTCTGTGAACAGCATAACTCAGAAACGAACAGTCGGATAAACACCAAACTTGGTATTTAGGTTCAGTATCTTCCAGAGATGCGACACAAAGGTTTTCAAGAAAATCCCCCCAACCCAGATTGCCCTTTACATGGAACATTTTTCGAAAATTTTAATTTTCTCAAAAATGGCTCTAACGATTTTGATTAAAATATCATATGTTTAAGATATTTTTATGACAAATAAAGTGTATATCTTGAATTTTCTGGGAATGTTTCCAAAAGTATTCTTCATTGTGAACGAATTTTGCATAACTGGTAAACCAAAGAGATAGACAAAATTTTACTGGACAAAAAAAGTAGAACGCGTTAAAATACACAATTTATGTCATATACATTTTTATTGTTGGGTGAACCATTTTCGAGATATTGCTTGTTATTCCCTTTAATTTTTCAATACTTATTTTCTCAAATGGGAATTCGTTATTCATTTATTTGTCTTGGATATGCAAAGAGTATTAATCTGTGGCAAAGGGAATGGTGCTGCACCTAGCAACCAGCTATTAAGATATATGTATGTGCTTAAAGGCTACTGTATTTCTATATTGCCCTTCTAAATATATATTCCCCTTACATCTACAAGAAAATTAGCAATAAGATGGAGTCTGTAAATGTTTATCTCGATTAACATGAAGTAGATGGAAAATTAGCGTTTGTAGAAATAGTGTGTATAAGAGTAGAGAAAGTCATGTGAGCGTAATACATCAGATTTTTTGGCTCATTTTCTTACTATTTGAGTTTATCGGCTTTGCGAAATGCTTATTAAGTGATTCGAAAATCCAAACAAGCTGCCCATTTATGGGCAATAACGTCACTGTAAGACTAAGGAGCCCATTTTACTGATTAGTTCAAGTACAGGAAGCAGCATTCCACGCGTCATTTATTTGCACATTTGGTGAATTATTTACACATTTTGGGATTTTGACCGTGACCAATTGCTCCCTAAACCTCCGGTATTACATTCTGAGCTATATTGCTTATATTTGTAAATTCTACAACCTTCCGCACGTTCCTTCTTTTCGCATACTATTTTCAACTTCTCTCAACTTTCCATTTCTATTTCCTTCTCCGTTCCACAAAATTCTACTAAAGCTCTTACCTGAGACCATCTAAAAACTATTTATTTTTACAGTGTTATTATTTTTAGACATTTCTCTCTAATAAATGTTTTCCTCCATTCATTTGCTCTTTTACATTCCATCATTTGGATGCCGAGGATATCCAAACGAATATTTCGGATCACTTCCAAAACTATTGTAATCAACGAGGCAGTATGACTTTGTTTTCCGTTAATCTATAAGGTGTTTTCAAATTTATTTTGAGATACAATACCCAATGGCGACTTACAATCTGGTAAGTACAGAGAGTGCGAATCGCAGTTGAACCGAGAAAGCGAGCGGGAGGAAGCTGGTAGAGCGCGAGGTAAACAGCGGCATTCCACGAGGGCGGACTGATAAGTCAGTGACTTTTTAAAGAAAATAAAAAAAAATTCCAAAAGAATAAATTACATTTCTCACCTTAGTCTTCTTTAATTTCAACACACATTGTGCAACGTTTCTCCAATTTTTTTAACCGTTCCAAAAAATATGATTTTACGAAGTCTGCAAAATATGAGGTTATTTCTGACATAGTGTGTTCACTGGTGGTGAATTTTTTCCCAGCGAGCCAATTTTTCAGGTTTGCGAAGAGGAAGAAGTCATTGGGAGCCAAATTTGGAGAATATTGTGGGTGAGGTAGCAGTTCGTAGCCCAACTCCACACATTTTGCGATGACAATGGTTGACTTGTGTGTGGGAGCATTATTCTGCTGAAAGAGAACCCTGTCTTCACCAAATGGGGGCATTTCTTTAACAATTCCTTGTGAAACTGATCCAGCATTGCTGCATAATATGAACCTGTGATCGTTTTACCCTTTTCCGGGTAGTGAATGTCTATCACCCACCCCTTGTGAATCCCAAACGACAGCTGCCATGATTTTTCCTGCCGACGGGGTTCTTTGGAGCAGGTTCACCAAAAGAAATCCACTGCTTTGATTGTTGTTCGGTTTCAGGTTGATAGTAATGGATCCAAAATTCATCAACCGTGCTATAACGCCGCAAAAACTCATTTTGGTTGCGCTGGAACGTGTTCAAACATCCGTGTGAAATAGTCAATCGATTCCGTTTGTTCTCAACTGTGAGCAGTCGCAGCACCCATCTTGCTGACAGCTTTCTCATACCCAAAAATTCTTGCAGAATGTTATACACCCGTTCACTAGAGATGTCTACGATCTTGGCTATCTCACGGATTTGTACTCGGCGGTCCCCCAACACAATATCGTGAACTTTGTTCACCATTTCTTCTGTTGTGACCTCAACCGGCCGTGCTGTGCGCACGGCATCTCTTGTGC
Organism: Deroplatys truncata; assembly: GCA_030765065.1. NCBI lineage: Eukaryota > Metazoa > Arthropoda > Insecta > Mantodea > Mantidae > Deroplatys > Deroplatys truncata. Next base: position 61,669,563 of record CM060989.1, on the reverse strand, counting down.
TTAAACGGCCACATCGAAATTCTGTGAACCATGCCATGTGATGGAGCAGAGTCCCCATAATACTTGTTCAGCCTTTCTTCCGTTTCCTTTACCGTCTTACTACGCAAAAAGTAGTGCTTTATCAGAACACGTAATTCACTTTTCTCCATTTTCTACAAAGCAACACACATTTGCTTAGTTTAGACGCTATCAACAATGTTCTAAGATTAATAATGACGACGAATTTCTGCGATTATACCCAGAATAGATGTAAGACTTGGGTACAAACAGGAAACCTACAATTAGAACGCTATCTCTCGTCAACTTCATGGACTTATCAATCCGTCCTCGTATTTGCGTAATTCTCCTTCAATGCTGCATGGCCCCATATGTTTCTAATCAATGCTTAGTGCAGGTTAAGGTGTTAGCAATAGAACACGTGTATGAATGAACTCTTTGTTACTGTCGTTATTTGGGCACTTTGAAGAGTTAGAAGGCGTAACCACGGTTTCCATTCCATCATTTTCCTCTCGTTTCGTTTCCTGCTCATCTTTTAGGTATGTTACTATGTTATGAAGACACAATACACGGAAAAATAAGAGCAGTGAAGTACTGGCTAAGGCTGATGCATGGGGATAACTCCAAACTACGATCCAAATGTTATAAATACCAGCGAGAACACCTGTCTCCTAAGTTTTGGGCAGCTGATTTCGAAAGGGGTTTGAGGAGAATAAGAATGGGGTCAGTATTGCTAAAAGCTGAAACAAATGGCAAAAACATATGGAAAGGTGTTAAAAGAAGACAAAGAGACATCAACCAACAGGAAATAGAATCTGATTGTAAAATTAAACCTTCTCTAAGTCTAGCAAATGAAATAAAATTAAACTGGGGTAAAGAGGCATATATACTTAACTTAGGAAGAAAGGAAAGATCAGGAATGGCATGGTTTAGACTGGGGGGCTGGAGGGCACAGAAAATGACTGACGATTCTGGCAGGAGAATCTGCCCATTCTGTGATTTGGATGAGGACTGGGTACATATTTTGGCGGAATGTGCACAGTGGGAGAACCAGCGAACGATTAAACTGAAACAAAAAGTTTTAAGTCCCTCAAGAAAGAGATTGGCATATTGGGATCTGCTGGCTGACCAGAAGAACTGGCAAAACATGGGCAATTTTTTGGCTAAAGTGCGCGAAGCTAGGTCAAATTTGTTCAGTTAGACTAAGGTAATTTATCTCTATTTCCCTTTTTCTTGTGTTTTCTTTCTCTGTTGTTTATTTTGTCACCCTATTGTATCTTAAATATGCATGTACGGTCAATGACCCATGCACTAAATACTTGTGAAATAACTTCAATAATTTGAAACCAATAAAGATACGTTGTCTATCGATCTATGTTTCGTGGCGTATGGCGGTACCGGACAGGTGGCACGGATACATGTTCAATGGAAAGAGTACTCCCCGTGGATACCAGAAGGCCGCTTGATTGGTGGGTCAGTGATCGCCCTCTTTCGGCGGCTTCTGCAGTCGGACAGGTCTACGAGCTTGGAAATGTTAGTAACTTTCAACTGTCTCTGCGGCCTGTAGCCTCGGATGATTCCTTCGCCCCATCCCTTCCTCCTGCGGGGTGTTAGCTGCAATAGATCTGTGCAGATCTGTGTCCCCTCTGTTAAATCACCAATACCGGCATGTTGCCATGGTAGCTGACTTCCGGCATTGAATTTTTCATTAAGATTCTACCTTTTCTACCAATGCATACCTATGGCTGATTGGAGCAAAATATTTACTATTTCTCAAAATAAAGTACAAGAACTACAGGTACTCACCTTGAGGGCACAGTGCCACTAACAGGAGCAACAGGTGGGTCCAACAATCCTCGCTCATGATGCGTACTACCTCATTACTTCATATCTCTACATCCTCTGCAACACAAACGTAACAAACAGTTAATCCTTAATTGTGTTGAATTGGGAACACTTCTATTAAATTACTGAAGTTCAACAGAAGTCATATTTTCATATTTGCGAAAGCTGTAGGTACTAGAATTTAAAAATTTTCTCTGTAACGCTCATGATTCGCCTGAAGGAAGGTCCAAATGCAATGTCCAGTTTTCCTCTTCTCTAATCGGCCAAGCGCACCCACATACAAATATACACGCACTATATTGTTTAAAGAAATAAGTGTGAACGTGAGACTGCAATTAATATGTTTGGAGAAAAGAATACCCGAAAGCAATTTAAGTACAAAGATTCCTCCTCAACAAAAAAAAACTATAACATAAATTGTGTATTTTAACACGATCTACATTTTTTATGTAGTAAAATTTTGTCTATCTCTTATGGTTTACCAGTTATGCAAAAGTCGTTCACAATGAAGAATACTTTTGGAGACATTCCCAGAAAATTCGAGATATACATTTTATTTGCCATCAAAAATATCTTAAACATATGATATTTTAATCAAACTGTTAGAGCTATTTTTGAAAAAAATTAAAATTTTCGAAAAATGTTCCATGTAAAGGGTAATCTGGGGTGGGGAGATTTTCTTGAAAAACTTCGTGTCGCATCTCTGGAAGATACTGAACCTAAATACCAAGTTTGATGTTTATCCTACTGTTCCTTTCTGAGTTATGCTGTTCACAGACAGACACACACACGGACATGTTTCCAAAAATACATTTTTTGGATTCAGGGGGTCTCAAAACATGTATTTCCGGTGAAATCTCGGTATCGAATTTTTGGGTGGAATACAATACTTCCCCTTCTTACTATATGTAGTAGAGAGAGTAAAAATGGAACTTTTTAGCAAGTAGTCTGTGTGTGTGAACCGTATAACTCAAATTAAATGTTCAATAAATAGTTACCAAACTTGATATTGAAATTTTTGTTAGCCTATTTCTGTCGTGTGGGGGTAGCCTGTATGCCTTGCAAGGGGAACATAGTAGGCCTTAAGCTATAGTCAAATATTTTTAGAACTGGTCGCTATGTGTAAAATGTAATTCTCTTTGCATGTCAAAAGATAGTTTCTGCAAATGTTTATCTCGATTAATATGAAATAGATGGAGAATAAGAGTGGGTAAAAATAGTTTGTACAAGAGTAGGGAAAATCATGTGAGTGTAACATATCAGAAATTTTTTTTCATTTTATGCTTGAACAGCTTTTTCTGTGACTGACATTTTCTGGTGTAAGTGACTCATTTTATCAGAGTTGGTAAGTCTAAATTAATACTTAAAATAACAAAAGATAATAATAATGATAACGGAGAAGAACAGCATGAAGAGATTGATTGATCAGGAACGAAAGGGGAGATAGCTAAGCAAACAGTGGATCATTGACATATTCTTTCACTGCTTATAGTAGCGTTGAATATTAACATTATGATTTCCTCGTTGGGATATTGAAAAACATTTCCAGTTGTATTGGAAAGATAAATAGATTACTATCACCTTTGTTTTATCCCCGCAAGATAGACTTCCATACCCAGTCCGTTCAATATACTAAGTACATTTATTCAACTGTTTATATTCAACTGAAGTTGTGCTTTGAAAGGAAAAAAAATTCAATTACTTTTCTTGAATTTTCTGGGAATGTCTCCAAAAGTACTCTTCATTATGAACGACTTTTGCATAACTGGTAAACCATAAGAGATAGACAAAATTTTACTACACAAAAATGTAGATCGCGTTTAAATACACAATTTATGTCATAAACATTTTTTGTTGAGTGAACCGTTTTCGAGATATTGCTTGTTATTTCCTTAAATTTTTCAATACTTATTTTCTCAAATTCATTTTTTTTGACTTGGATATGCAAAGAGTATTAATCTGTGGCAGAGAATGGTGCTGCACATAGCAACCAGCTATTAAATGATATGCCTGTGCTTATATTGCCCTTGCAAATACAAAACAAGGGGAACATAGTACGCCTTAAGCTAGTCAAATATTTTTAGAACTGTTTGCTATGTGTAAAATCTAAATCTCTTTGCATGTCAAAAGATCGTTTCTGCAAATGTTTATCTCGATTAATATGAAATAGATGGAGAATAAGAGTTTGTAAATATGAGTGTAACACATCAGACTTTTTTATTCAGGAATCCTCAAAACATATACACATTTTGTTAAGATACAAACAGAACAATAATAGTCAAATGTTTCATAACTGGACGCATTACGCCGTCCTTATAATTCCTTACTGTTTCCTTGCAATCGCCAGAAACAACCGTAAATCCATGGGAGTTAAAAAGAATGACAAGGTATTGAAGAAGTCGAAACATTAATAACAGATATCTCGGAAGTTATTTGAAATAAACTGTGTTTCAAAGAAGTCTACACTTCTTGTGTAGCACGTTTTCGTCTATCGCTTAACGTTTACTAGTTATACAAGATTATATAAAATTCCTCTATTCTCAGAAAATTCAAGATATACATTTTATTTGTGATGTAAGTATCTTTAATATTTGACTCCTTTTTACTTTCTCTACTACGTATAGTAAGTAGGGGAAGTATTGCATTCCACTCAAAAATTCGATACCGAGATTTCACCGGAAATACATGTTTTGAGACTCACTGAATCCAAAAAAAGCATTTTTGGAAACATGTCCGTGTGTGTGTGTCTGTGTGTCCGTGTGTCTGTGTGTCTGTGAACAGCATAACTCAGAAACGAACAGTCGTATAAACACCAAACTTGGTATTTAGGTTCAGTATCTTCCAGAGATGCGACACGAAGGTTTTCAAGAAAATCCCCCCACCCCAGACTACCCTTTACATGGAACATTTTTCGAAAATTTTAATTTTCTCAAAAATGGCTCTAACGATTTTGATTAAAATATTATATGTTTAAGATATTGGCACGAGAAATTAAATGTATATCTCGAATTTTCTGGGAATGTCACCAAAAGTATTCTTCATAGTGAACGACTTTTGCATAACTGGTAAACCATAAGAGATAGACAAAATTTTACTACACAAAAAATGTAGATCGCGTTAAAATACACAATTTATGTCATATACATTTGTTTTGTTGAGTGAACCGTGTTCGAGATATTGCTTGTTATTCCCTTAAATTTTCCAATACTTGTACTTTTTCTCAAATTCGTTATTCGTTTTTTTATGTCCTGGACATGCAAAGAGAATGGAATGCGCCACATAGCAACCAGCGTTAAAATATTTGACTATCGCTTAAAATCTAGCATATTCCCCTTGCATCTACAAGAAAATTAGCAATAAGATTAACATCTCGATATCTCGATTAACATGAAGCATATGAAGAATAAGCGTTTGTAAAAATAGTTTGTACAAGAGTAGAGAAAGTCATGTGAGTGTAACACATCAGATTTTTATAAAACAAAAGATACCGGTAAACGTTCGATGTAAAGGAAGCTTGGATCAAGGGGAGTCTCTTGGATCCCTCGTGTTGCATCTTTGGAGGGCACTGAACTTAAATACCAAGTTTGGTGTTGATCCAACTTTTCGTTTTTGAGTTATGCTGTTCACAGATACAAGCACCACACACACAAATATAGACACGGACCTTTATCTAAAAATGCTTTTTATACAGGGTCCTCAAAATATGCATTTCCGATGAAATCTCGGTATCGGATTTTGGGTGGGGTGCTATACCTTCTCTAGCTACTAGGTACATGGTAGAGAAAGTAATAATAACGTGGAATTGTATCCTTTAAACAGGCGATTTAGGTAAACAGTGACGTTAGTATTTTAATGAGGACGAAATGGTTCCCCTAGGCTCTGATTTATGCTCTTAAAGTTTCTTGGCCAATAGAAAGTCAGTGTTTATCTCTCGGGGGTCAACCTGAACCTTCCTTCTGCATATTATAAATCGAAAACACGTTTCGCTCATATCAGTTATTATCCACGCCCGACGTTTTGTAAGCAATAATAGGCAATTTTTGCAACATGGTTAACCGTGAACGCATTGGGCAGAAACCGCAGCCCTACGGAAAAGCGATTTATTGAGGTTTTGCTTCCAGTTTTAGCCACGTTAACTCTTTGAAGTGCGTGCACAATAAAATATGGTGTTTAAGCTTTTTAATTGTAACTATGATGTATATATTGGCTTATTTTTGCGCATTGTGGTAAATAACATGTTTCATACCATTTGCTTAACCATACAGCATTTCTGGTTCACCGTAAACCTGCTTGTTATTTTAGTTTACTATCTGATTTTAACCAGTGTTTAGCATAAGGGATATTTTATTTAATGTCATACAAAGTAAAATGTTGCAATTCTTGATATTCGACGTACTGAATGTCATAAAAGTTACCAAAATTTAGTACAGTGTACTAAATCAGGCTGATTTTTTATAACTTCGGGAGATTTTATTGCAAGCGTTAAAAACGGTTCAATATAAGTAAAAATATCTGATGCGTTACACGGATATGATTTTCTCTACTCTTGTACAAACTATTTTTACAAACGCTTATTCTCTATCTACTTCATGTTAATCGTGACAAACATTTGAAGAAACGATAGTCAAATCTTTTAAAAGCTGGTTGCTTGTGGAGCATTCCATTCTCTTGCAAGTCCAGGACATATAGAAAAAAAACAATAACGAATTTCCACATGAGAAAAAGTGTTATTGAAAATTAAAAAAAACAATGAATATCTCAGAAATGGTTCACGCCACAAACAAAATGTATACGAAATGAGTTTTACATTTTTTGTATAGAAAGATTTTGTCTATCGCTTACCGTTTACCAGTTATGAAAAAGTCATTCAGAAAGATGACTTTTGGGGATATTTCCATAAAATTCAAGATATACATTTTATTTGTCATTAAAATATCTTTGTCGTACTAGCCATTTTTGAGAAAATCAAAATTGTCAAAAAAATGTTCCATGTAAAGGGTAGTCTGAACTTAATACCAAGTTTGGTATTTAACCGAATATATAATAGTTCCCCTACTTACCATACGTAGTAGAGAAAGTAAAAACTCAGTTTATATTGTCGCGTTATGCTACAAGTAAGATGGGGAAAGAGGCAAAGCCTTCGCTCGGTAGGAAACATCGCGTGATCTCTGGAACCATCCTTCGACTGCCACGACCGGACATCGAATTAGGAACTGGTGAAACCTGAAAATGCCTATTCCTACATTTTAATTAAAATAGAAAGTTAAATAATAGCTCAACGATAGCCCCCGCTTGGCAGGAGAGGAATCCGGGACGGGCCTGAATTTGTTTGTGGATAAGGAGAGAAGATAAAATATTTTAGTGTGCATCATATACTACTTTTTCACATTCTTGGGAGTTAAGCTAGATAGATGCCTAACTTTCGAGGGACACATCCCGGCCACTAGGGCTACGGCTTCATTGTACCCCATGCTGAGGTCGGGAATGCCTGTCCCGCTTAAGCTACCCCTTTTCGAGCGCTTATAATCCCATTCCTGCTTTACGCCTGCGAGATCTGGGGCATGGCCGCAGATTCCAGTTTCTTGGTTCTGCAACGGGTGCAGAATAGGAGCTTTCGGGCAATCTATTCTGTATACCGCTCCTTTCCCGTGAGACTGCTTCACGAAGCGTCATGTCTCCTTACGTGAAGAAGGAGCGCACTCGTTCGGTATCTTGGGGATTATAACTCCAGAACTCGCCGTTTGAGGCGCCACCGTCCTCCCCGCATGGCATGCGGGCACATCCTGTAACAACGGAGCATCTCCAACAGCAGCTAAGGCTGATTTCCTATACAATCCTTTCAAGAGTAGCTTGGACTTTCTAAATTACTACCCCTACATCAAAAGATTGGAAAATTACTTCACACCAGCGGTGCATAAGGGCCGTTGCACCATGACCGGCAACCATTGAGGAGCAAAAGCGGGTGATTACAGGGATGAGACCTAGAAGGCTAACTGTCCGTCTTTCTGTGCGGGGGCGGCGGTTAGACTGGACGGCATCCTAATGTCGTCTGCACGGCATGAAGCAGGTGGTTACAGGGATGAGACCAGTGTGCCATCTGCACGGCATGAAGCAGGTGGTTACAGGGATGAGACCAGTGTGCCATCTGCACGGCATGAAGCAGGTGGTTACAGGGATGAGACCTAGAAGGCTAACTGTCCCCTTTCTGTGCGGGGGCGGCGGTTAGACTGGACGGCATCCTAATGTCGTCTGCACGGCATGAAGCAGGTGGTTACAGGGATGAGACCTAGAAGGTAACTATCCGCCTTTCTGTGTGAGGACGGCGGTTAGATGGGACGGCACCTTAATGCCACCTTCACGGCATGAAGCAGGTGGTTATAGGGATGAGACCTAGAAGGCTTAACTGTCCGCCTTTCTGTGTGAGGACGGCGGTTGGACTGGACGGCACCCTAATGCCATCTGCATGGCCTGAAGCAGGTGGTTACAGGGATGAGAACTAGAAGGATAACTGTCCCCTATTGTGCGGGGGCGGCTGTTAGACTAGACGGCACCCTAATGCCATCTGCACGGCATGAAACAGATGGTTACAGGGATGAGACCTAGAAGGCTAACTGCTCGCTTTTCTGTGCGGGGGCGGCGGTTAGACTGGACGGCACCCTAATGTCGTCTGCACGGCATGAAGCAGGTGGTTACAGGGATGAGACCTAGAAGGCTTAACTGTCCGCTTTTCTGTGTGAGGGCGGCGGTTAGACTTGACGGCACCCTAATGTCGTCTGCACGGCATGAGGCAGGTGGTTACAGGGATGAGACCTAGAAGTCTAACTGTCCCCTTTCTGTGCGGGGGCGGCGGTTAGACTAGACGGCACCCTAATGCCATCTGCACGGCATGAAACAGATGGTTACAGGCATGAAACCTAGAAGGCTAACTGCCCGCTTTTCTGTGCGGAGGCGGCGGTTAGACTGGACGGCACCCTAATGTCGTCTGCACGGCATGAAGCAGGTCGTTACAGGGATGAGACCTAGAAGGCTAACTGTCCGCTTTTCTGTGTGAGGGCGGCGGTTGGACTGGACGGCACCCTAATGTCGTCTGCACGGCATGAAGCAGGTGGTTACAGGGATGAGACCTAGAAGGCTAACTGTCCGCCTTTCTGTGTGAGGGCGACGGTTAGACTGGACAGCACCCTAATGCCATCTGCACTGCATGAAGCAGGAGTTATAGGGATGAGACCTAGAAGGCTAACTGTCCGCCTTTCTGTGCAGGGGCGGCGGTTAGACGTGACGGCACTCTAATGTCATCTGCACGACACGAAGCAGAAGATTCGATAGCTATGTGCTAGGGTCTCTGTGACACGTGACGGAGCGGGTGGTTACAGGGATGAGACCTAGAAGGCTAACTGTCCATCACATATCGTTCTAAGAGTTATCCACCAACTGATCCGTCGAGATATGACCAGGGAGTTAAAGCGACGTAAAATAAAATAGAGTTAAAAAAAGAGCATATACCAAACATATTTACATAATAAATAAAATGTATATCTTCAATTTTCTTGGAAGAGCTTAAGTCCTCTTCTTTAAGAAGGAAATTGACATAATCTTGCATAACTGGTAAACATTAGGCGATAGACGAAAACGTACTACACATATTAAAAGTAAATCGTGTGTAGTAACTTTTTGTCAATATCATATGGTTACTCGTTATACAAAAGCATTCCAAATTAATTCCGAATGAAGACTTCATAGGCTATTCCTAGAAAATTAAATATATATAATTTTTCGTGTAAATATCTGAAACATTTGTTTTTTTAATCAAAATCGTTAGAGCCATTTTTGATAAAATAAAAAGTTAAAATTTATTTTCTATACAAAGGGTAATTTGGGATGGAGGGGAATTTTTTTTTGAAAATCGTATCGCATACTTGGAAGATATTGAACATAAATACCAAGTTTCTACTCTCTGGCTTTTCGTTTGAATTGTGCTGTTCAGTCACACACAGACACACACCTACACATTGGCATTACACCATACGATGATAATATCCGTGATGGTCAGTTGTCGGAGGAATGCTATAGTAACAAGTCAAAACCTTGCAACAATCTCGCTAACAATCAAAAATCAGAAAGTGAAATTAAGAAAAGTTTAAGGTAATCTGCAGAACGCCTTATCTTCAGTCAAGCAACGAATCTTTTCGATAACACTATAATAATAACCTACTGACAAACTCCACTGTTAGCTACTAATTTGAGAACAGATTGAAGGCACATGGCAGCATATAAAATCCTTATGTTATATTCACACGACTTTCACTATTCACTATTATCTATTTTCATGCAGCTTCTACAAACTATTCTTAGGTAAGCTTATTACTTTCTCTACTACGTAAAGTAAGTAGGGGAAGTATTGTATTCCACCCAAAAATTCGATACCGAGATTTCACCGGAAATACATGTTTTGAGACCCCCTGAATCCAAAAAAAAGCATTTTTGGAAACATGTACGTGTGTGTGTCTGTGTGTGTCTGTGAACAGCATAACTTAGAAACGAACAGTCGGATAAACACAAAACTTGGTATTTAGATTTCGTATCTTCCAGAGATGCGACACGAAGATTTTCAAGAAAATCCCCCCACCACAGTTGACCCTTTACATGGAACGTTTTTCGAAAATTTTAATTTTCTCAAAAATGGCTCTAATGATTAAAATATAATATGTTTTAAGATATTTTCATGACAAATGAAATGTATATCTCGAATTTTCTGGACATGTCTCCAAAAGTATTCTTCATTGTGAACGACTTTTGCATAACCGGTAAACCATAAGAGATAGACAAAATTTTACTACACAAAAAATGTAGATCGCATTAAAATGCACAACTTATGTCACATACAGTATTTTGTTCAGTGAACCATTTTCGAGATATTGCTTGTTATTCCCTTAAATTTTCCAATACTTATACTTTTTCTCAAATTCGTTATTCATTTTTTTTATGTCCTGGATATGCAAACAGAATAGAATGCGCCACATAGCAACCAGCGCTTAAAAGATTTGACTATCGCTTAAAACCTACCATTTGCCCAAAATATTTATCTCTTTTTATGAATTTTACAGCCCTTTCCTGTATTTTTTCTAACGAATCAATTTGATTAATTCTATACTGGTCTCGACATGTTGCTCCACATTCCATAACTAAAGACTTATAGGCAATTTCCCTAGACTTTGCGCTCCCCTTTTTCAGTATCCTCATTATGAAATGTAATGTTTTCCACGCTTTCCTAGATGCAGAATTTACCTGGCCGTCCCATCCAGCGTTACTCGTCAAGTACACACCCAAATATGGTCAGCTGTCCACCAGCGGAATTTTTTCCCCGCCCATGTAATACTTATGTATTTGTATTTATTGTACTAAAGATTTTCACATTTTGATTGTCTACTGCACTTTGACCCTGGCCACTCATTCAGTAGACAATCACTACAGTTTATTTACATTTTACAATTTCCCGTCAACACATTCTGTAGACAATCACTACAGATTATTTACATTTTACAATTTCTCGTCAATAAATTATCTTGCTTCAGTTTTTCATGTCCCATTTCCAATTACTTTACCATCACACATTCACCATAGTTTTCCAATCAAGGTAAGATACACTACCTCTTACTTTTCTCTATTCACTGGTCAAAGCCATTTATTTTTTACTTTACTCAAAAACTGTCCGATGCTTCCAGCGCCCTTGCACATCATTTCGATTATAAGTGTATTTCTATCCCCCTTCAACCACTTCTTATTAAAAAATTCTTTTCTCCAATTTTCTGTTCCTTGACACTTAAATACTATGTGTTCAATATCTTCATTACCACCACATATCGCACATTGGTTTTGAGGAATACCCTGTCAGCCCTTTTAGCCTCCATGCTCCGGTTCTTACCTATGCAATAGATTCTCTCTCTTCTTTATTTACTATGTCTATATATTTTCCCTACCCCATGTATTTTTCATTGGCCTATAACAAACTAATGAGCTCTTTTCGGCAATCTCACTGAACATGATATGTATTAGGAATTCCCCCTTTGATCTGCTGAATGCAATGGACCTACTTTTCTTAGCATTAATTGTCGTTTTATTTGCAGTAGCCCAATTACTTATTTCATTTAAATCACCCTGAAGCGCGGATTCATCTACAATATTCCAATATCGTACTTCATATTTTGCGGGACATGAACGAAGTCATATGTTTAATTAAGATGTTGATTAAATAGTTGAAGGGAATACTAAAATGTTGGCGTTGAAATACGGAAAGGTTCAATTTTCCGTACTGGTTTGAAGTCGGAAAAAAATGAAATCGCGGGTGGTATTAAAGAAAAGTATATAAAATTCCTTCCGAATGAAATAGAGTTCACAGAAAATTCCCAGCAAATTTAAGATATATATTTTATTTGTTACGGAATGTCTTAAAATTATTGTATTTCCTTAAACATCGTTAGCCATTTTTAATAAAATAAAAACACACGAAAAACTTTTCATGTAAAGGGTAGTTGGGGTGCTGTATTTTCCTGAAAATCTTCGTTTTTGAGCTATATTGTTTAGAAACACACACTCACGATCTTTTTCTAAAAACGAATTTTTTATTCAGCGATCCTGAAAACGTGTTCCCAATGAAATATCCGTATGGAATTTATGGGTGGAATGCAACACCTTCTCTACCTACTATGTACGTGATAGAGAAAGTAAAAAAGGACAAAACATTGACAAATTCAAACCAATAGAAAAAGTTATTTGAAATCAATTGTGTGGTTTAAAGAGATCTGCATTATTTTTGTGTAGTACGTTTTGTCTCTTTCTTCTGGTTTTAACACGTATGCCAAATAATACAAGATTCCTTCCGAATGAAGAGGACTTCTTAGGCTATTCCAAAATATCTGATGTGTTACACTCACATGACTTTCTCTACTCTTGTACAAACTATTTTTACAAACGCTTATTCTCCATCTATTTCATATTAATCGAGATAAACATTTGCAGAAACGATCTTTTGACATGCAAAGAGAATTACATTTTACCCATAGCGACCAGTTCTAAAAATATTTCACTATCTCTTAAGGCGTACTATGTTCCCCTTGTTTTGTATTTGCAAGGGCAATATAGAAATACAGTAGCCTTTAAGCATAGGCATATCTCTTAATAGCTGGTTGCTAGCTGCAGCACCATTGTCTTTGCCACAGATTAATACTCTTTGCATATCCAAGACAAAAAAAATGAATAACGAAATCCCATTTGAGAAAATAAGTGTTGAAAATTTTAAGGGAATAACAAGCAATATCTCGAAAATGATTCATTCAACAAAGAAACTGCATATGACATAAATTGTGTATTTTAACGCGATCTACATTTTCTGTCTAGTAAAATTTTGTCTATCTCTTACGGTTTACCAGTTATGCAAAAGTCGTTCACAATGAAGAATACTTTTGGAGACATTCCCAGAAAATTCGAGATATAGAATTCATTTATCATGGAAATATCTTAAACATATGATATTTTAATCAAAATCGTTAGAGCCAGTTTTGAGAAAATTAAACTTTTCGAAAAATCTTCCATGTAAAGGGTAATCTGGGGTGGGGGAATTTTATTGAAAACCTTCTTGTCGCATCTCTGGAAGATACTGAACCTAAATACCAAGTTTGGTGTTTATCCGACTGTTGGTTTCGGAGTTATGCTTGTTCACAGACACACACACGGACATGTTTCCAAAAAAAATTTTTTTTGATTCAGGGGGTCTCAAAACATGTATTTCCGTTGAAATCTCGGTATCGAATTTTTGGGTGGAATTCAATACTTCCCCTACTTACTATACGTAGTAGAGAAAGTAAAAACACATTCATCTTTTTATCAAATATCTTCAACGTGTTGTATTTTAATAAGAATCGTTTATGCCATGTTTGAGAAAATAAAGAAATCTGCATGTAAAGGGTACTTTGAATTGGAGGAACTTTACTTGAAAATATTTATTTGCATTTTTGGAAGTGATTGAACTTGAATTCTTGGTTTGGTATCTGATATTTGTTTTTTAGTTATGCTGTTCATAGACATACACACACAAACACACGGACCTCTTTCTGAATTTTTTATTATTCAAGGGGGTTCAAATCATTATCTCTGCTGATACCTCAGTATCGAATTTTTGGATGGAATGCAATACTTTCCCTATCTATTAGGTAGAGAGACTAAAAGGAACACATATCGTCCTTCAAATTTCATTTGTATCCGTTGTGAAAAGTAAACAAAGTTATTAGGGTAATAACATACACTATTTCATCTCACAAACTCCTAGTCTGGAGTACCAACAAATTTCGTTGGTTTCCTTCTCTAGATATATCAGAATATTTCATTCCGAGTTTCCATTCCAGATAATAAATTCATGGAAACCACATACTTACATCATTAGTATTGCAAGCCTAAGATACACGTGTTACATAGAAACACACTCGTCTTCTTGGATATTCCACTCAGCTCATTAAGAAATCACTAATCACTCAACTTTATTTTCTAGTAAATCGCTTCAGTCTATTTTGTGTGACAAAATATATCCAATGTGTTCCAGTCACATGAATTTCTCTACTCTTGTAAAACTATTTTTACAAACGCTTATTCTCTATATGCTTCATGTTAATCGAGATAAACATTTGCAGAAACTATCTTGTTGCTAATTTTCTTGTAGGTGCAAGGTGCAAGGTAGGCTTTAAGCGATAGTCAAATATTTTAAGAGCTGGTTGCTATGTGGAGCATTCCATTCTCTTTGCATGTCCAGGACATAAAAAAAAACAAATAACGAATTCCCATTTCCCGGAAATGGTGCACTCCACAAAAAAAAATTATGTGACATAAACTGTGTTTTAACGAGCTCTGCAGAACAATTTTGTCTATCACTTACGGTTTACATGTTATGCAAAGCCATTCAGAATGAAAACGTTTGGGGGACATTCCCAGAAAATTCAAGATATACATTTTATTTTGATGAAAATATCTTAAATATATGATACTTTAATCAAAATCGTTAGAGGCATTTTTGAGAATCCAAAATTTTAGAAAAATGTTTTATGTAAAGGGTAGTCTGGTGTGGAGAGGTTTTCTTGAAAATCTTCGTGTCGCATCTTTGAAAGATACTGAACCTAAATACCAAGTTTGGTGTTTATGCAACTTTTCATTTTTGTGTTATGCTGTTTACAGACACACACACGTACCTTTTACTAAAAATCTGATGTGTTACACTCACATGACTTCCTCTACTCTTGTACAAACTATTTTTAGAAACTCTTATTCTCCATCTGTTTCATATTAATCGCGATAAACATTTGCAGAAACGATCTTTTGACATGCAAAGAGAATTACATTTTACACATAGCGACCAGTTCTAAAAATATTTGACTATCGCTTAAGGCGTACAATGTTTTGTATTTGCAAGTGCAGTATAGAAATACAGTAGCCTTTAAGCATAGACATATCTCTTAATAGCCGGTTGCTAGGTGCAGCACCATTCCCTTTGCCACAGATTATAACTCTTTGCATATCCAAGACAAAAATATGAATAATGAATTCCCAGTTGAGAAAATAAGTATTGAAACATTTAAGGGAATAACAAGCAATTCTCGAAAATGGTTCAATCAACAAAACAAAATGTATTTCACATAAATTGTGTATTTTAACGAGATCTACATTTTTTGTGTAGTAAAATTTAGACTATCTCTTTCGTTTACCAGTTATGTAGAAGTCGTTCGGAATGAAGAAAGATTTTGGGGAGATTCCCAGAAAATTCAAGATATACATTTCATTTGACATGAAAATACCTTAAACATATGATATTTTAATCAAAGTCGTTAGGGTCATTTTTGAGAAAATCAAAATATTTGAAAAATGTTCCATGTAAAGGGTAGTCTGGCGTGGGGGATTTTCTTGAAAATCTTCGTGTCGCATCCTTGGAAGATACTAAACTCAGATACCAAGTTTGGTATTTATCAAACTTTTCGTTTTTGGATTATGCTGTTCACAGGCAGACACTCTCACAGAAGTGTTTCCAAAATGCTTTATTTGGTTTCAGGGCACCTCAAAACATGTATTTCCAGTGAAATCTCGGTATCGAATTTTTGGGTGTAATGCAATGCTTTACCTACTTACTATACGAGAAACGAATAACAAATTCCCATTTGAGAAAAAGTATGTGTATTGGAAAACTCAAAGAAATAACAAGGAATATCTCGGAAATGGTTCACTCCACGAAAAACAATATATGACTTAAATTGTGTGTTTTAAAGAGATCTACATTTTTTGTGTAGTAAAATATGATTTATCTCTTACGGTTTATCAGTTATGTAATAACTTTTCAGAATGAAGAGGGCTTTTGGGGACATTCCCAGGAAATTCAAGATATACATTTTATTTACCATGAATATATCTTTAATACATGATTTTTTAATCAAAATAGTTACAGCCATTTTTGAGAAAGTCAAAATTTTCGAAAAAATTTTCCATGTAAAGGGTAGTCTGGGGTGGAGGGATTTTCTTGAAAATCTTCGTGTCGTATCCTTGGAAGATACTGAACCTAAATACCAATTTTGGTATTTATAGACTTTTCGTTTTTCAGTTACTGTTCACACACACACACACACGAACACACACGGACGGACAGGTATACACACATACCTTTTTATAAAAATACTCTTTTTGAGTTCAGGGGGCTCAAAACATGTATTTCCGGTGCAATCTCCGTATCGAATTTTTGGGTGGAAATGCAATACTTCCCCTACTTACTATACGTAGTAGAGAAACACGCGCTGCAGCTTGGTAGAGAAAACTGGCTGGAGGTAAATAAACGAAAAGCAGCCACGTAACATATTATGTTAATGATTCCGTGCCATGCACTTGAAATTATTTAGTTCTAAATTTTTAAAATATCTTTAGCAGCAGCTGAACCTTTCAGAAATCTCTTAATTTTCTTGAATTTTAGCGGCATATTAAGGTTACCCATAGTAAAAATTTGGTCAGAATTTTCAAAAAAGTTATTTTTTATGTTTAAAAAAATAATTTTAATCGTTTGCATCAATACAGCGTCAGTATTGTGCAAATTTTCAGTAGAAACACGGAGAGATTTAACTTAACTGGAATACGGTTTTCCCTACACTGTAAACTGTTCAAGATATGACATAATCAATTCGACCACTGAGGATAAATTGTTACAGTAAAAATATGATGTTAAATTCACATGATCCACTACCCTCTACCGGTTGCAGCAATAGCTACATTATACGCTTCGTTATATATACAAAAGAAAAAGTCACAGTCAGATGTTTTAAGAACTGGATGCCATATGCTCGCCTTACTCTTTCCATGCAATCGCGAGAAACAACTGAATGGCGACAGGACTTCAAAAGAATAACAAATTCGAACAATTCGAAACATAAATAACGTATTTCGTCAACGGCTGATGGCACAAAAGTCATTTAAAATAAATTGTTGGTTTTAAAGAAATCTACATTTTTTTATGTAGTGCGTTTTCATTTATCAGTTAATGTTTACCAGCTATACAAGTTTATGTAAGATTTCTTCTGAATTAAGAGGACTTCAATGGCTATTCCCAGAAAACTCAAGTCTATACATTTTGATGTGTTATGTAAATATATTTAACATATGGCATTTTCATCAAAATCGTAGGGCCGTTTTTGGACAATAAAAAAATCGAACAATTTGGCATGTAAAGGGTTGTTTGTATGAGGGATTTTCTGTCATATCTTTGGAAAACTTAGTATTTATCCGACTTTGAGTTTATGAGTTATGCTGTCCACACACATACACACACACACACACACTCACTCACACAGGCACACGGGCCTTTTTGTAAACCTTTTTACTTTCTCTACTACGTATAGTAAGTAGGGGAAGTATTGTTTTCCACCCAAAAATTCGATACCGAGATTTGACCGGAAATACATATTTTTGGACCTCCTGAATCCAAAAAAAGCATTTTTGGACACATGTCCGTGTGTCTGTGTGTGTCTATGTATCTGTCTGTGTGTGTGTCTGTGAACAGCATAACTCAGAAACGAACAGTCGGATAAACACCAAACTTGGTATTTAGGTTCAGTATCTTCCAGAGATGCGACACGAAGGTTTTCAAGAAAATCCACCCACCCCAGATTACCCTTTACATGGAACATTTTTCGAAAATTTTAATTCTCTCAAAAAGGGCTCTAACGATTTTCATTAAAATATCATATGTTTAAGATATGCTCATCACAAATGAAATGTATATCTCGAATTTTCTGGGAATGTTTCCAAAACTATTCTTCATTATGAATGACTTTTGCATAACTGGTAAACCATAAGAGATAGACAAAAGTTTACTACACACAAAATGTAGATCGCGTTAAAATAAACAATTTATGTCATATACATTTTTGTTGTTGAGTGAACCATTTTCGAGATATTGCTTGTTATTCCCTTAAATTTTCCAATACTTATTTTCTCAAATGGGAATTCGTTATTCATTTTTTTGTCTTGGATATGCAAAGAGTATTAATCTGTGGCAAAGAGAATGGTGCTGCACCTAGCAACCAGCTATTAAGAGATATGTCTATGTTTAAAGGCTACTGTATTTCTATATTGCTCTTGCAAATACAAAACAAGGGGAACATAGTAGGCCTTAAGCGATAGTCAAATATTTTTAGAACCGGTCGCTATGTGTAAAATGTAATTCTCTTTGCATGTCAAAAGATCGTTTCTGCAAATGTTTATCTCGATTAATATGAAATAGTTGGAGAATAAGAGTTTGTAAAAATAGTTTGTACAAGAGTAGAGAAAGTCGCGTGAGTGTAACACATCAGATTTTTTTATTCAGTGGGCCTCAAAACATGTATTTTCGGTGAAATATCGATATCGATATTTTTGGTTAGGATTTCAAATATTTTTCTGCAACATCCAGAAGAGAAAAGTTTCTCTATGCCAATTTTGCATATTAGTATTTAAATAATGTATTTTTTATACTTTCAAAATTACGATTTGTGTATTGTGTGGAATACCTGATAAATTAATATAATAAAAGTAAAATAGAATGCTTTTTCTCAAACTGTAAACATCTACAGGAAATTGAAAAAACACTTATAGTAGTGGTAGAGCAGATGTAACAAAATTTTGAAAACATTTTGATAAAAACCTGAAGTTTAACACATTTTACCTATGGGTATCCATAAAGTGTAGGTAATATATATATATTTTATGGTAATTTTCCCCGGATAATTTGTATTGTGATATGGATAATCTGATACTGAAAATAATATTTACATTTTACCAGAAGGGTATGCACTGGGACCGAAGTTCTGTCTTCAACTTTGTTCCATCGTGTTACTTGCAGTTTACCACTACGTCTTGCACAAAGATTAGCACTAGCGACACTGTTTCGTCCGATCCGCTCGGCTACTGGCGTCGCGACGCACTGAAGAACACCACAACACATTCACTCTCCATCCTCTCAGCCTCGCGCATGCCCATATCCCACGAAAAGCGAGTGTTTCGTATTCAGATACATTAGAATCCGAGCAAACATTATAATGGAGGGGATCGGGTTGACGGTTAACCACAAATTTCGGATAACCCATCCTATTTAATACAAATATTACGTCTAATAAACAATTACACAAAAACTATTTGAACACACGAATCCTGTGTTACATTTCCTCTTACATTTATAAACCTCTGATGTGTTACGTTCATCTCACTTCCTCTACCCTCTCTTGTTTATTAGTAGGTATACAAACTATTCTTACGAAAGCGTATTTTTACTTTCTCTACTACGCATAGGAAGTAGGGGAAGTATTGTATTCCACCCAAAAATTCGATACCGATATTTCACCGGAAATACATGTTTTGAGCCTCCCTGAATCCAAAAAAAAGCCTTTTTGGAAGCATCTCCGTGTGTGTGTCTGTGAACAGCATAACTCAGAAACTAACAGTCGGATAAACACCAAACTTGGTATTTAGGTTCAGTATCTTCCAGAGATGCGACACGAAGGTTTTCAAGAAAATCCCCCCACCCAGACTACCCTTTACATGGAAACTTTTTCGAAAATTTTAATTATCTCAAAAATGTCTAACGATTTTGATTAAAATATCACATGTCTAAGATATTTTCATGACAAATAAAATGTATATCTTGAATTTTCTGGGAATGTCTCCAAAAGTATTCTTCATTGTGAACGACTTTTGCATAACTGGTAAACCATAAGAGATAGACAAAATGTCGCATCTTAGGAAGATACTGAACCTAAATACCAAGTTTGGTGTTTATCCGACTATTCGTTTGCGAGTTGTGCTGTTCACAGACACACAGACATACCTACGGACCTTTTTCTAAAAATAAAAAAAATCTGATCTGCTACACTCACATGACTTTCTCTACTCTTGTACAAACTATTTTTACAAACGCTTATTCTCCATATGCTTCATGTTAACCGAGATATCGAGACGTTAATTCTTGTGGATGCAAGGGGAATTGGTAGGTTTTAAGCGATAGTCAAATATTTTAATAGCTGGTTGCTATGTGGAGTATTCCATTCTCTTTGTATTACTTTAGAACAAAGAACTTCCCCTGCTTGCTATACGTAGTAGAGAAAGTAAAAAAAAGATTATCATTATTAAAATTTTACTGTAGCACAAAATAATGCGGTACGAGCTCTATGAGCCGACTAACTTACATGTCAGTAGAGCCGTTTGTGAAATGGCTTTTTTACTTTCTCTACCAACATTCCACCCAAAAATTCCATAACGAGATTTCACTGGAAAAATATGTTTTGAGACCTTCTGAAACCAAAGAATTTTTTAGGGAAATGAAAAGGTTGATGAAGTAGCTAAAGAAGCAACATGCCACTCTCCAAGCCTGGCCGACCTCAAGGTCCCGCATCACGACTTCCAAAATTTCCTAAAGTATGAAATATGGAAGAAATGGAAGTTCCACGTCCAATAGCAAACTAATCGCCTTAAGCTCTAATGCTAGTTTCAGTTACCCAATAAAACATCTAATTCTTCGTGACCAGGTACTTCTCACCAGGCTATGTATCGGACATACTGCACTTACCCATTCATATCGTCAGCCTACATGCAAGCACTGTCACTCCATTCTCACAGTTCAGCATATAGTTGCAGAGTGCCCTATCTATGACGTTCATCGGCTTCAGTGTGGTATTCCTGCTAACCTCTCGGTAGCCTTGAGTGATCAACCATCTGTCACAACATAGTAAAGTTTTTAAAAGAAATAAAATTGTATAATGTTACATAATCAAAGCAGTAATTTGTTTCAAAACATTGTATGCTTAAAAATTTATTGTAGTCGCGTTATGACTAATGTTAACGCGACAATAATAAATTTAAAAAAAAATAGAAAAATTTTCGTGTGTGAACAGAATAATTAAAAACCCAAAGGGCTGATAAATATCAAACGTGGTATATAATTCAGCATGTTCCAATGATGCGTCCCATCCCAAAATATGCTTTAGAAAAAATGTTAGCTTTTTATTTTCTCAAACATTTCTCTAATAATTGTATTAAAATATAATATAGTTGACATATTTACATGACAAAATGTATTACCTTAATTTTCTGCGAATAGCTTGTGAAGTCCCCATTTTGAATTTTGTAAAAACGTGCATAAATATAAAACCATTACAGATGAAGAACCATTTCCTGAGGAAGAAAGGTTGAGGCAGTATTTTAATACCTGAATCATTTCAATTGTATTATATATAATAAGTAAACTCAATAACAGCCCGCCTTGAAACAATATGTATGTAATAATTATTTAGAATGTATGTAACAGTCATTGCATATGCTTGTTTTTATTATAAACATGTTTTATAATGTTATGTGAATACATTACATACTTTAATAATGCAAGAGCTTTGAGAATAATACGTTTTAAGTTGCTAACAATGAGGTAACCTTGTAGCAATAATCAGTTTGAGAGTTTGAATGTTACTAGTCATGATTAGAGCAACGATAATGTAAATTCTGTGACAGTTTAAAATTGGCCAATCAACAGCAAAGAAAAAGCATTAAGTAAAATGCAAATATTCTATTGGACTAGAATTAGACAATCAGAGACTTGAAATACCGACGCTTACGGGTTTAACGGTTGAAATGATGTTCAGTTGCTGGCAAACCTTGGTAGTGACCAGATGAAAGATGTGTTCTCTACAGAAATATTACGTGTGAATCGTAAAGTATGTGTATGCGCTAAGTGAAAGTATTAAAGAATCTCGCAGCTCTTAAAAAGTGTAGTGCTTTATTAAAATGTGCAAGGATTAATAAAAGAAGTGAATTTAAAAACTTAAATTCTGTGTATGTCTACAATTATTGTCGTACCGCACCCTGCCTAAGAGAAACGTGACTCTACAAACACTATTGAAGCAGCCGAGGCAAATTCAAACATAAATAATATATATAGATGCAGTTTATAATAACAAAGTTAAAGATTATAGTGTAAAATCAGCTTCTCATACGTAGTAGCATATCGCGCAACAACAGTAACTATTACGTAATCAACAACTTCAAACCGACTCCCAAAGCGTGTTGCAAACTTCATAAACAAAGTAACTCCAAGAACAATACTTTTCAGGTTAGCTTCCCAAGCGAGAAGTTAATAAAATTACGTAATAGTATTACGTAAGCATAAACCATCTCAAGTTAGCTTCCAATGTGTGAAGCTAAATAATAATTTACGCAAATATATTACGTAACAAAATATCTATCTTAAGTTGTCTCCCATACGTGGGGCAGTTAAACTTAAAGCAACTATAATTCTATCTCAAGGTAGAGGTCATTAAGATACATAATTTGTGTGAAATATTTGTTTTCTTCGCGATAATCGGTTTTGGAATATTTGTTGTAAGTCTAAATTTTTCCCAAGCGTAAATAGACATGTACATACTGAGGCTTTCACGGCCGGCGTCATGACTACAAATTGAATTACTACTGTCCGGGCTTATAGGCCATGGTCTAGAAGGCATCCTGACACCGACGTTTCGCCAAGTGCTGCGCTTGGCATCTTCAGAGGTGAAGTGATTCAGTGTCTGCGGTGGTAGGAGCCTGAATGGAATGCTCGAATGTTTTCGATCCTCCTGCTTGAGTTCTTTATTTAATGTTCATCGCAAGAGCTAGTTATTTATATGTGGTTTCCGTATGTTGTAAATATGTACATTGTTTACATGGCAAAATTAATTTACTGGTATGGTTTTGTGAATGAATGTAAAAATATATTGTAACGTTACTAAATTTGTGAATTTCTTTCTCAGAGCTTTCGCTTCCAAGGAGTGCTGAATGGACCATTTGGTATGATTATTTCATTTACGTTTACTTCTAATTTTATTACCTTGTTATAGTAGAACTGTTTTCAACTGTTCCTTCTTTTCGTTTCTGTTGTTTATATTCTAAAACGTTTTCAAATGCTTAGCAAGAAACGAACCGGCTTTATTTTAATGTTAAGAAGTGTTTTTACCGGGAAAGCAGCCAAAGAGATTGCTGATTCTGTTAGCCAAAATAATGATATATTTGTTTAGGTTAAAAACACAGTGCAAAAGTAGCTCAGTGATGGCATTGTGTTTATCAGCTGTGATAAATGTTAACCCTTGGAGTGCTGATGCAAGATAAAATTCTGTATTTAGGTAATGATTTACACTTAAAATCAATTTCTAATTATAATGGAATATCCAACTTTCTTGTGCATAATGAGCTGTGGCTGCAGAACATTACAATTGATCAAGTAAAAAATAATCTCCAATGCAGAGATAAATACTTTTGAATTACAAGAATCATTCAAAGGTTTTAGGTAGTGTGCTAGGAAAGTTTTTCCAGTGTTATGGACTAGGATGTTTTTACCGCACAATTGAAGTCTATAGCTCTTATTAATAATGGATCCATGTACTGGTTGTTTCATCCACAAGCTGTTATGCAAAAGGTTTGTACGATGCAGAAGGAGTAGGTCTTGCTATTGCTTTCGAGGACTTAAATAAGTTATGGAATATAATGACTAGCAAATTTCCATTAGCTAAAGATTTTGATGTTCCGTTTACATTATTTCCCTTTGTATTTTATGGTTCTGAGGCTTATAAGTGATGAATTAATATATATATATATATATATATATATAAAAGAGTTTAAAATAATAAAAAGGTGCATAATTCCTATTTACAGCGCAGGAAAGTGAGAAAAACTAGTACAAAAATGTTGCGTAAAAGTAAGGAGTATAAGGAATTGTAAAATAGAAGTTGGAAAAAGCAAAGCAATCTCTGAATACCCTCCTCCTCGTATGACTTACAAGCCACTGCTTGAGGTCAGATGCCTGCTGGGGAGCTAAAAGCCTATGGATCAGAAAGTGACAACCAGGATGGGGGATCAGCCCGAAGCCCGGGATGAGAGCGAAGGGGGAGATGATAGATGAGATACAAGAGATGAATGACAGGAAATGTGAAGATGGAGCACCGGTGGAATGATGAATGGCGGGAAAAACCGGAGAACCGGAGAAAACCCACCAAGCGCCGTTTTGTACACCACAAATCTCACATGCGGTCCCCTGGGATAGAACACGGGCATCCTTGGTGGGAGGCGAGAGGTCTAACCACTCGGCCACGGCGCCATCCACGAAATGGAACATAAAAGAAATAAAGCGGGAAAGCAAAAAGCTAGAGAAAATGAATGTTGAAAAGAATTAGAAAATAAAGTAGACAAATAATGCAACAATCTAGAAAAGATGTAAGTTACAGGTATTAGAAGAATAGAGAAGTACAGAACTTATACATATGCTACAAGTGGTGTCCTCTGTGGTCTAGGGGTACCATGTTAGCCTCTAGTTCTCGAGGTCGCGAGTTCAAACCTGGCGGAGGGCGATGGCTTAGCATGGCTACCTTCGGAAGGGAAGTGAAGGCGGTAGTCCCGTGTCGTAGATTTATGACACGTAAAAGAACCTTAATCCTGATAAAGAGGCCCCAGAGCAAAATTTCTGGTCTTTCACGCCCAATATAGAATGGGACGCTAAGGACCACAGCAGTTAGAGCGTCCAGAAATAAAACCCAATTTAATTTATATGCTACAAGCTAAGGAAGATGAAGATGAACAACAATCAGTAAGTCAGAGAAACAAGGAGCTTATGCAAAAAAATTGGAAAAGGCGAAAATTATAAAGAAACGGAAACAGTGATAATCCAGTATGCATAAAGCAAACTAGAACATATGAAAATTACACATAAACCGAAAAAATGAAGAATAAAACATTAAAACTAGTACAAAAAAGTAACGAGGTTCTCCGTTTAAGGCACTACATCTATAATAATTTAGTGGAAACGGGTAAAAATAGAATTTTATCTGAGGCAGAAAAATGAACCAGAGTATATTTGTTGCTGTTGTAAAGTTGTGTTTTAACACTCTGTTACTAAACTGAACCTGTTTAAAGGAAAGCAATATAACGACAACTTTGAAGGGTTTCTTGTAGAAATATACAGGGTTATTCAAAAAGAAGGAAAAGACTTTAAATATTTATTTCTAATGAACGACAATAGATGGTGACAAATGCGATACTCACTGAATAGAGTATTTTGTGTGTTCAAAATGAGCACCATTTGTTTTACGAGGACGACCAGTGCTTTTCCGTTTGCATACGCAACCATCTTCAAAGAATTTATTGTATCAATTGTAAATTTTTTATAACGAGGAGGCTTGTTGTTGAACTTACAACAAAATGCACGTTGCAATGTAACAATGGATTCACTCTTTGCATACCGCAGCACACAAAACGACTTTTCCTGTGGCGTCGCCATTTTCTCGTAAACAAACATAGCGGCGCTGTAGGCACTGAATGGAACTAATAGGTAGGGCTTAAAATTTTGAACTTTCCTATATTCAATGATGTGTTGTATGTGTCGCTATCTATTGTCGTTCATTAGAAATAAATATATAAAGTCTGTCCCTTCTTTTTGAATAACCCTGTATAATTAACTTTCTTTATTAATGTGTAATACTTGTAGAAATTAGATTATGAAACCACAAGTTTCGAAAATGACCACAAGTTGTATGAAATTTGTGGATGTGCCCAAATGTGAGAGTATCAAGAAACCTCTGTAGAGGAACGATTATGTAAGGCCTCTTCCATATAATTTTGCCCAGTATCTCTTAATTGTCATCTACACTAGTCACCTCGCATTGGCTGCTGTCGTGGAATAGGCTGTTGTGCGATACAAACTGTTCCTTATAAAACATGATCATACGAGGGTCACTATTTATATTTTGAGCTTTGGCAGCCCTGAATGTTGTAGGTGCCATCTGAGGTTTCCAATAGAAAGTTTGACATTTTTGACCATAATCTACTTCAAACATTTTGTCAATAGAGCGCCATTTGTTTTGTTTACACTGACTTGAAAATTGTGTGTCAACAAAAACATGGAATTAACTCTTGAAAATGTTCGTGCAATGATTTATTACGACTTTCGACGTGGATTATCAAGACAAGAATGCATCGATCAACTAACTTCCTTCCACATTTGGCGACGAAGCTTCATCCTTTGACACTGTGAAACGCTGGTAAAACGAATGTAATCGTAGCCGCCGTTCGCTCAGTGATGAAATTCCTGAAGGTCGTCCAAAATCAGTTGTTGTGCCAGAAAACATTGATGCTGTGCAAAAACTAATAATGAAAGATCGCCATGCGACATATTGTGAGATTGAGGCAACCCTAGGCATTAGTTCCACCATCATTATAAAATATTGCATGATTGTTTAGCCGTGAAAAAGGTTTGCTCTCGTTGGATCCCACATAATTTGACGCAATCTCAAACAGATGCTCGTGTCGATTGGTGTACAGAAATGCTCAAGAAATACAATAGCGGTGCCTCAAAAGACGTATATAAGATTTTAACAGGTGACAAATCATGGATCTATGCGTATGAGCCAGAACGTAAACAGCAGTCGACTGTATGGGTGTTTCAAGATGAAGCAAATCTGACAAAAGTTGTTCGCACTCGAAGCAAATGGTCGCCTGTTTTTTTCAGCAAAACTGGTCATGTGGCAACAGTGCCTTTAGAGGAACGTAAAACGGTCAATGCCGAATGGTAAACAACCATTTGTTTGCCGGAAGTCTTCGGTGAAGTAAGGAAAACCAACAAGAACCGTAGGATTGTTCATCAAGACAATGCGAGCGCACACACATCTCGTCTAACAACAGAGTATTTGAAGGCTCAAAAAATCGAATTGATGGGTCATCCGACATACAGTCTTGATTTGGAACCCAATGACTTCTTATTGTTCCCGAACATCAAGAATAAATTGCGTGGACAACGATTTTCGTTGGCAGAAGAAGCCGTTGATGCCTTCAAAAACCATGTTTTGGAGGTGTCTCAAGAAGACTGGAATAAATGCTTTGACAAATGGTTCAAACTGATGCAAAAGTGTATTGATCATAAAGGAGAATATTTTGAAAAACAATAAATCAGTTTTCAATCAGAAATTACTTTGTTTTAATTATTAGGATCTAAATATAAATAGTGCCCCTCGTATATATTAATACATATTCGAAAATAATTGTGAAATTTGCGTTTTCATAAGCATATGAATTAAGTATATTACCTAACAGAGTTAAAGCATCAAGATTGCATATAAATTCTTATCAATATATACGTGGGAGGAACCTTCGGTTTAAACCCGCCTGTCGAATGACGAAAGCACCTGTATGTATCGCGGCATAGTGTTTATATCGCTTTCATCGCATATCCTTGCACCACTGCACCGGCATTTTGTCATAATTTGAAGATACTCCGAGGAGAAGGAAGAAAACTTATAGCGGAAGAATACATGCCGGCGGGGCAAAGTTATAAGAAAAACAGAAGTTGGTCCTATATACCTACCGCTTATGCAACTGCACCCTTAACATTTTTTGAACTTAATCTAATCCACACCGAGCTAGATGGTTCCGGGGTAACGTGTGAGACTCTCAATCGGGAGGTTAAAGCCGATCGATGGTCGTCAATTTTTAAGCCGTTCCTTTTGCTTCAATTTTAGATAACGATTAATATTACCTGCTCTGTTGATGAGTTTTATGATGTCATCTCGTGGGTCGTTCCGCTTTATCTCGAGCGCCGGCTGCTCTAGTGGTATAGCTACGAGATCTTTATCTCATTGTCTGCTTGGGTGTATTGTGAAAGGATAACACTTCTTTAAATTGACTGAGACATTTATTGTGATCTAGTACTTGAGGAATCGAAGCGAGTTTCCGATCGCTTGAAGGTAAAGAATGAAACTGGTTATGAATCATATCCTGAACTATAAAAATTCACTTATTATACGGCTAACTTCTGCAGTATCAATTTTAAGGTTTGAAATAACCGTTTCCGCAATAAAAGAAATTTGAAGCGTAATTGCCGTGAGTAGCTAAAATGCATACCGGTAAAACCTCTTGCAATAGCCGCTAAATCTTTGTCACATAAGCGCGTCACTACGCAACTTAAATGAAACTAAACTTCACACACATACTCACAAGCGTCACATAATTAACTGAATAAATCTCAAGAGTGTGTATCTGATTTAGAATGCGTGCTCTTTTGTTAACTTAAGCTCCCCAGATATCAATACCTCTACCATTACTTCTCAATGCCTAATCCTTAAAAATCCTACGTGTGAGTCTTTGTCACCGTTACTATGCGATACCTCCCCGGTTCTAAGAATTTCATTTACCTTTCTCTTTTACAGAGTTTCTTTCTATGTAACTTTCTAAACGTACTGAACTTAACTCTAAACTACATTTCAAGAATCTTTAAGCTAATGTGTTCTATCCTCAGCTGTTGCTAATGACTTTGGTTAACATAACTCGCTAATGACCTTTTCCCCGGATAAATCTTTTCAACTCAGGATTATTACGTTATACATTGATTTAATGTATGGAAATTATTTATTGCAATTATTTATCTATGTTACTATTATTTATTTGTTTAATTACTTATATCTTCCTGTTAATAATTACGGTATCAAGGTGCCGAGTTTTCGCCTGCTCCATCACTCTTTTATTTCTGGTTTCCATGGGTCGATAGGCGGATGCTGGGGCGGTTCTCCTTCTACCACGAATTTCCTGTCATCATTTCCTTTCAACTATTTCAGAATTGTAGGCAGTACCGGCTCATGGATATACATTTTGGGTTTTCACAAAATTTGAGAATCAGATAGCTCTGAAAGTGTGAAATAGCATCTGCTGCATGCTAGTTATGGTTATGAACAAACTGATGCAACTGCAGGCACTCCCAACAACAACAACAACAACAATAATAATAATAATTATTATGATAATCATAATGCATAAGTTGTCTAAAAACAAAGTATTATTTTTGAATGTATGTTGTGTGCACAAAGTACAACGTTTTAAGGCAGGAACGAAGTAATATTGTGTATATTAAATTGTAGTTCAGAGCATGGATGCTCTGGATTAAGCGGAGAAGTTTCCATTCATGTGCACGTATTGCATTAATCTAATATAGGCACTGTCTGCTGTAGTGCTACCATATAGTGGCATTAATGTAAAATTGTAGCTATAGTAGGGAAACACAACGAGGAAGAGAAGCTTCGTGCACGCCTTCAAGTGTGCACAATCCATATATATTTGACCGATAAGATAATTACGTCATACCAGTTGGGCATGCACAAAAGCTCCTTAAAACGTACATAAGTCAAGCTGACACTATTCCAAGGATCCCCAGGTTGCGGGTGGCTAAGATAGGGCTAGCCGTCATCAGGATTGATGGGATGCTGGAATCGTTAGGGACCCCGTCTTTGCTAGGGCACATCGTCGTCCAGATTTGGTCCCCCTTCAAGTCTCCCCTTTATCCCTACTACTCCTAACTCCTAATCTAGTCCACAATTTGAGTAAAGGGCTCTGTTGTAAATATTCAACGTGTGTCTACGCGTTCTACACAGATGTTTTGTTGAGACAGTAACAATGCAGTTGCAGTGACATATTTAACACAGATCCTCGTAGTATACAGGGTGTACCATTTACGTTGAGACTGTGCAATATTTTCAAAACAAAAACGTTGTAGAAAGTAATGCCGTTAATAAAATTTGCTTGATATTATGGAGGGAAAATAAATGCCATTAGTCGTGTTTTGTTTGGAGGATGTTATGATGGTCATTTTAGGGTCAATGTAGTTTTTTTAAACGGGAACCTACAATTAGGGTCAATTTAAATATATCATAACATCGAACTACTTTTATTAAAGACATTTCTTTCTATAACGCTTAGTTTAGAGATGTTGTAAGTCTCAGCTTAAATGGTTCACCCTATATGTTTGGACCAAGCGAGGGCGCCGCAGTAATGTGAGCGACTCCATTTGGGAGGTCCCAGGCTCGATTTCCGGTGATCGTCCATCCTGACCGATAAGTTTTT
The DNA here is from genome assembly GCA_030765065.1 of Deroplatys truncata. NCBI lineage: Eukaryota > Metazoa > Arthropoda > Insecta > Mantodea > Mantidae > Deroplatys > Deroplatys truncata. Next base: position 61,639,278 of record CM060989.1, on the reverse strand, counting down.
CGTGGTTTCCCTGGTTCGGCAGTGGTTTATATTATACCACAACTCTCTTGTCCCTCATTTCCTGTACCCATCATCTTCCTTGTCATCTGTTTCAGGGTTATAGGACCAGGCTACCGTGTTCGGTGGGTTGCGGTTGGGCGGTGGTTTTGCGCTCTGCAGAAAGTTCTTCCCTGGTGTCGTTGCTGGACTGCTCAGTTAGGTCTCGCTCCGAGTGGGCCCCCACCTATTGACATGCTCACTGAACGTTATTTCCACAAGGCAAGGAATTTATTTTCCAACAAGATGGAGCACCTCCTCACTGACATTTGCTGTTTGGGAACATCTGAATGAGCGGCTTCCAGGACGATGGATTGGATGTGCCCGAAATTATGATAATGTCTTTTAAAAGTGGCTGCCAAGGTTGCCTGACTTGATGGTCTGTGACTTCTTGTTATGGGTTACATAAAGGATTGTGTCCATGTACCCCCATTGCCTCAAAACCTGCAAGAAGTACAACATCTTATCACTGCTGCCATCGAGTCCATTTCATCAGATATGTTGCAGCATGTGTGGCATGAATGAGAATAACGCCTTGATGTATGCAGCATCACTCATGGGAGCCACATTCAATGTCTATGAGATCTAGTAAACAATATTTGAGTTTTTCTTTCGAATGTCACCAACTCCATCCAAATACAACTATCCAAAGCAACGCAATATCAGTCAAAGTATGATGATATTTTTGCTTTCTCTACTACGTATAGTAAGTAGGGGAAGTATTGCATTCCACCCAAAAATTCGATACCGAGATTTCACCGGAAATACATGTTTTGAGACCTCCTGAATCCAAAAAAAGCATTTTTGGAAACATGTCCGTGTGTGTGTCTGTGTCTGTGTGTGTGTGTGTGTCTGTGTGTGTGTGTGTCTGTGTGTCTGTGTGTCTGTGTGTCTGTGTGTCTGTGAACAGCATAACTCAAAAACGAACAGTCGGATAAGCACCAAACTTGGTATTTAGGTTCAGTATCTTCCAGAGATGCGACACGAAGGTTTTCAAGAAAATCCCCCCACCCCAGACTACCCTTTACATGGAACATTTTTCGAAAATTTTAATTTTCTCAAAAACGGCTCTAACGATTTTGATTAAAATATCATATGTTTAAGATATTGTCATGACAAATAAAATGTATATCTCGAATTTTCTGGGAATGTCTCCAAAAGTATTCTTCATTGTGAACGACTTATGCATAACTGGTAAACCATAAGAGATAGACAAAACTTTACTACACAAAAAATGTATATCGCGTTAAAATACACAACTTATGTCATATACGTTTCTTTTGTTGAGTGAACCGTTTTCGAGATATTGCTTGTTATTTCCTTAAATTTTCCAATACTTAATACTTTTTCTCAAATTCGTTATTCATTTTTTTTATGTCCTGAACATGCAAAGAGAATGGAATTCGCCACATAGCAACCAGCGTTAAAATATTTGACTATCGCTTAAAAGCTACCATATTCCCCTTGCATCTACAAGAAAATTACCAATAAGATTGACATCTCGATATCTCGATTAACATGAAACATATGGAGAATAGGCGTTTGTAAAATTAGATTGTACAAGAGTAGAGAAAGTCATGTGAGTGTAACACATCAGATTTTTATGGACATACTGTATTTTAAAAAATGGTACTACCTGAAGTACTACATTTTGTGTTGCGAATTCTACACCACTTCACAGAAAAATGTCAAAACTCCTCTTAGGAGCAGAGAGGTAAAGTTTAATCCAATTTTTGGGGGAGTTTTTCTATACAAATTGGTACTACTGTTACATATGGCAGCCTCTGTGTTCTCATGTCATGTAGTTTATTTCTATACTAATATAGATATGCAAGTTTTTGCTTTGGACATCTGGGGTTTCAGTGGTTTGTGGGTGGGACCCGGGGGTCATCGGATGCGTTCAATCTGTAAGCGTTAGCGACCCCATTCATGTTTGCACACCTGGATCTGGTTGACCTTCTGGTTTCCCCTCATACCTCACTCCCAGAGGTCACGGTAAAAGCAAAAGGGGCCGTTGCGGCCCTCTTTTTCCCCCGTACCTTTATTTTTATCTTTTACTACATGTTTGGGACAATTAAACCAGCAGTCGTCTGCGATGGGTTGAAAATCTTACACTGTATAAGAATAACAGTATACAAATAGATTAATTATATTTAAAGAGGTATGAAAGACAATATACAGGAAATGTGGACTTTATCGTCGATAACAAAGCTAAAGAGGTAAACACTTGGAAATAATAGCCGAAGTGAAACTTCAATATAATGACACTGAGGACGCGAAGAAGTACTTTTATGTCCAGAAATAAAATGGAGACAAACACAAAGGGGATAACAGTGCCAGGACAGGACAAAAACACCAGTCGCTTGGCAATTAATAGAAAACTTCGATCAACTTTGTTTTCGCGAGCCAATCTTTTAGTAGTTCAAAATATCTTACATACAGCAACCGGACTAAATCAGAATTTAGACGAAATGATCGTATATCTTCCACACCAAGCAGAATGTTGTTCTCATGGCCAAACGGAACATGTTAAAACAATGCGTGGTCAACATCAATAATACAATTTTATTTTAAAAAATATTGTATTATTAAATTATTATTACTTTCTCTACTACGTATAGTAAGTAGGGAAACTATTGTATTCCACCCAAAAATTCGATACCGAGATTTCACCGGAAATACATGTTTTGAGGCCCCCTGAATCCAAAAAAAAGCATTTTTGGAAACATGTCCGTGTGTGTGTCTGTGTATGTGTGAGTGATGTGTGCGTCTGTGAACAGCATAACTCAGAAACGAACAGTCGGATAAACACCAAACTTGGTATTTAGGTTCATTTTCTAAAAAATGACTAACGATTTTGATTAAAATATCATATGTTTAAGATATTTTCATGATAAATGAAATGTAGATCTCGAATTTTCTGGGAATTTCTCCAAAAGTATTCTTCATTGTGAACGACTTTTGCATAACTGCTAAACCATAGGAGATAGAGAAACGTTTACTACACAAAAAGTGTAGATCGCGTTAAAATACACAATTTATGTCATATACATTTTTTTTGTAGAGTGAACCATTTTCTAGATATTGCTTGTTATACCCTTAAATTTTTCAATACTTATACTTTTTCTCAAATGGGAATTCGTTATTCATTTTTTTATGTCCTGGACATGCAAAGATAATGGAATACTCCACATAGCAACCAGCTCTTAAATATTTGACTATAGCTTAAAGCCTACCAATTCCCCTTGCATCTACAAGAAAATTAGCTATAAGATTAACATCTTGATTAACATGAAGCATATGGAGAATAAGCGTTTGTAAAAATAGTTTGTACAAGAGTAGAGAAAGTCATGTGAGTGTAACACATCAGATTTTTTCTATCAATATGATATATATGGACTTTATTTTCTGAGTTAATTTATGTTGTAATAATGTTCGAAACGCAAAAAAAAGAAAACATAATTTTGTGTATGATGGCCTCCAAAAGAGAGAGGAAATTAAAGTAAATTATTAAAATTAAATAAAGTAATATAATAATAAAATTAAGTTCCTTTCTTAGAAAGCTTTTCCTTTTACATTAAGATTCATGTATATGGTAATTTTAATCTGTAGATTTTAATTTCAGTTATGCACTCCAAATTGATTTAACTCGTCTATTTTGAAATGGGGGAATATATCAACAATTCAGAATTTACTTTCATTTCGCAACTTTGTCTTTTGGTCAATAACCAACATTTGTTTACATTAAACGTCAGTTCTAACTTGCAGAGCCTCATGTGTAATTTAGAATATGCTAAAACCGGTTTATCGTAATTATAGTCCCTCAGTCAATGAATAAAACCAGTTTATCAAATTACTATATAAAAAGACTAAAAACTGCATGTATCCAATGTGACAGCTGCCCATTATCAGCTCATGTATCGATAACGACTAAAGTTAACCGGCAAATTCGTATCATTGTTCCCTTGCTGAATGCAGCCAGTATCGTAGTAACACGCCACGTTCATTATTTATTGCGTTCATGATTCATTTGTTATCAAGAACGCTAATGGAATGAAGCAATGTTTGACAAGTTCGTGTTTCTCAAAGAGTTTCTGACAGCTACAGCAGGGATGCCAAAATATGCACTGTAGCATAGGCGTCCAATTGTAATACATTTTTGCGGGAGCAGGATTGTGCAATGAAATCGGGTTTAAATAAAATATTTAAAGCAATTATTAAGTAAAAGGTATTTAACCACAATATAGTACAGATGCTTTGAAATCCTAAAAATTAAATAAATTGTTCATTAAATTATGTTTTAAGAAACTACAGGATTGTTAATACAACTAGCGGCCGGTAGAGTGCGGCTCCGTGAAACGATAACGTCTCGCCCGCCAGTGCCGGTGTCGAGCGTGCGGTTATCTAGTCAGTTGGAAAGCACGATTGCATATTATTTTGTATGCAACCTAGCGTTATTATGGTTGTTTGTTAATTATGCCGTCATTCAAGTTCACAAAGGGTGTGAGCTGATTACGTGAAAAATGATTCTTGCAGAGCAGTGATAAGGCACTTTGCAAGAGAATACCTTGGTAATCGTGTTCCAAATAGAGAAGCTTGTTGCAAAGTTCCGAGAGACAAGATAAGTGAATGATGGGAAACGTGTACGAGATGCCTGGTTCTTACTGAAGAGAAGTTAGATACGGACCGTCTCGAACATGCCCCGAAAAAAATCACTATGTGCTCGGAGACAGGTGTGTCAATGTTCTCTGGCTGAAATACAACAAAGTTGCATAAACTATGACTGTATAAAATTACCCTCGTCCACGAACCGAAGCCCCGCGATTATGACGACAACATTTTCAACATCCGAGAACTGTCCCAGAAGTCCATCGCCTGTGGAGCCGCATGTAGCAAGAACGGGTGTTAAACACTGCTTAAAAAATCTGATGTTACACTCACATGACTTTCTCTACTCTTGTACAAACTATTTTTACAAACGCTTATTCTCCATATGCTTCATGTTAATCGAAATGTTAATCTTATTGCTAATTTTCTTGTAGATGCAAGGGGAATTGGTAGGCTTTAAGCGATAGTCAAATATTTTAAGAGCTGGTTGCTATGTGGAGTATTCCATTCACTTTGTATTACCAGGACAAAAAAATGAATAACGAATTTCCATTTGAGAAAAAATATAAGTATTGGAAAATTTAAGGGAATAACAAGCAATATCTCGAAAATGGTTCACTCAACAAAAAAAATGTATATGACATAAATTGTGTATTTTAACGTGATCTACATTTTTTGTGTAGTAAAACTTTGTCTATTTGTTATGGTTTACCAGTTATGCAAAAGTCGTTCACAATGAAGAATACTTTTGGAGACATTCTCAGAAAATTCGAGATATACATTTCATTTGTTATGAAAATATCTTAAACATGTGATATTTTAATCAAAATCGTTAGAGCCATTTTTGAGAAAATTAAATATTTTCGAAAAATTTTCCATGTAAAGGGTAATCTGGGGTAGGGAGATTTTCTTGAAAACCTTTGTGTCGCATCTCTGGAAGATACTGAACCTAAATACCAAGTTTGGTGTTTATCCAACTGTTCGTTTCTGAGTTATGCTGTTCACAGAACACACACGAACATGTTTCCAAAAATGCTTTTTTTTTGGATTCAGGGGGTCTTAAACATGTATTTCCGGTGAAATCTCGGTGTTGAATTTTTGGGTGGAATACAATACTTCACCTATCTACTATACGTAGTAGAGAAAGTCAAAATGCTAACAGTTTACACTCCATTAAGAAACTAATGGAATTTAGTTCATTTAATATATGTTATACGGCTATTTGATATTCCTATACTCCTTCTGTCATTTCAAAATATTTTTAAATGGTAAATGAATAGGTGCTTGTGTCTACTTCAATGCTTATTACAGTGCCAATATTAGTGCCTATTTTCAAATATTTCTAGTGCCTATTTGGCGCCCTAATTTACGTTTTAGTGCCTATTTCACGAGCTCTAGTCATCAACATCAGGTTTCCAATCAGCACTGTTGTTGCATGTTTTCGAGGAAATAGTATATTATATATTATGGGAGAGAAACAGATGTTTTTCATCAGCTACATAATTGGAGCCCGAGGGATTTATCTGGAGGGCTATAAATGTACTCAGGGGAAAATCATTTCATTCCGTTGTGTATATACTATTTTTCCTATATCGGAGCTAAATTGTCACATTTTATTTATTTGTATTGAATTTCACTGCAACTGTTTAATTCAGGTGCTGTCAAATTTTTGACAAGCGTCTTTGTAACGATTGGAAACATTTGTGTAGCAACGTTTTTGTTGCTTTTTATAACGATTGCAGTGTTTATTACATGTTTTGAGACACCCTAAATCCGGAAAAAGCATTTTTTGGAAATGGTGCGCGCGCGCGTGTGTGTGTGTCTGTGAACAGCTTAACTAAAAAATCTGATGTACACTCACATGACGTTCTCTACTCTTGTACAAACTATATTTATAAACTAATAAATGAATTACAACTATCCGGGCTTATAGGCCGTGGTCTAGAAGGAACCGAGGATTCCGACGTTTCGCCAAGTACAGCGCTTGGCATCTTCAGGGTGAAGTGATTCAGTGTTTGCGGTGGTCGGAGTTCAGACCCGGATAGTTGTAATTCATTTATTAGTTATGACGCCGGCCGTGAAAGCCTCAGTATGTACATTATATTTATAAACTCTTATTCTCCATCTATTTCATATTAATCGAGATAAACATTTGCAAAAACGATCTTTTGACATACAAAGAGAATTACATTTTATACATAGCGACCAGTTCTAAAAATGTTTGACTATCGTTTAAGGTGTACTATGTTCCCCTTGTTTTGTATTTGCAAGGGCAATATAGAAATACAGTAGCCTTTAAGCATAGACATATCTCTTAATAGCTGGTTGCTAGGTGCAGTACCATTCTCTTTGCCACAGATTAATACTCTTTGTATATCCAAGACAAAAAAATGAATAACGAATTCCCATTTGAGAACCTAAGTATTGAAAAATTTAAGGGAATAACAAGCAATATCTCGAAAATGGTTCACTCAACAAAAAAAAATGTATGGCATAAATTGTGTATTTTAACGCGATCTACATTTTTTGTGTAGTGACATTTTGTTTATCTCTTATGGTTTACCAGTTATACATTTTATTTGACATGAAAATATCTAACATATGATATTTTAATCAAAATCGTTAAAGCTATTTTTGGGAAAATTAAATTTTCGAAAAATGTTGTATGTAAAGGGTAATTTGGGATGGGGTGATTTTCTTGAAAACCTTCGTGTCGCATCTCTGGAAGATACTGAACCTAAATACCAAGTTTGATATTTATCCGACTGTTCGTTTCTGAGTTATGCTGTTCACAGACACACACACGGATATGTTTCCAAAAATGCTTTTTTTTGGATTCAGGGGGTCTCAAAACATGTATTTCCGGTGAAATCTCTGTATCGAATTTTTGGGTGGAATATAATGCTTCCCCTACTTACTACACGTAGTAGAGAAAGTAAAAAGGAAAGTGGTATAAACACCAAATTTAGTATTTAACTTCAGTATCCACTGGCTCATCTTGGGAGTTTATACATGAACTACCCTACCTTGAGTAGGAGGCCGTTGCTCTAAAGGGATGTAAGGCTATGTTATATATGTTCTAAACATGCGACACGACGATCTTCAAGAGAATCCCCCCACCCCAAAGTACACTTTGCATGCAACATTTTTTAAATGTTTTATTTTGTAAAAACCTGCTCAAATGATTTTGATTAAAATACCATATATTGCGGCGGTATTACTTATAATGTTTGTGTATTTGTGTTTACTCCACGTGGTGAAGCCATTTTGTGACGTGATTCTTTGTTAGGTTTGTTAGCTCCACATAGTGTTAGCAATTTGCGGCAGTATTAGTGTTTGTTTGAAAGAATGCTACTTTTATTTTATTTAATTTTGGTTCACTGTCCTCCGACTAGTTATGATCTTTTTGGTCGAGCACTTCTCTTTATACAGGTTGTGTAAACGGAAAGGAGTCTCTTATCCAAATATAACACTGATGAAAGAATTTTTTTTACACTTTTATTGTCGAACACATTCACTATCACATTTACACATTGATCTTGACACTCGCCAAACTGAGACTGTTATAATCACTTCATTACTGATCATTCTTAATTCGCGTACTTCAACTTTTTGGATAATTAACTTTACAACACTTTAGATTTTTCATAACTCTGCTACGCGTAACTTGCGAATCGATAGCCGACGTGTACTGTACAAGTATTTCTGCTGGACTGAAGGCGACGTGTAACGTACAAATATTTTTGGTGAACTGACGGACTGAAGGACTTTGCCTCTAACCTAGCCCTTTTTATACTCCTACACCCCGATATGCCTAAAGATTATAACTGAGTTGCTATTGGCTAATAAAACGCGCCAACATTAGCGTCTATTTTTATATCCAATGAAAATTATGAATACATGTGCTTTAGGAAAAATGTTCCAGCAAATTCTAAAGAAAAACGCGCCAACATTACGTAACTTCCTCGTCTCTAATAATGATAAACAGCTCACCCCCTTTCTGCATTATTGCACGCTATTGTCAGTTTCAGTAAGGCAGTATAAACTTACTTCTCAACAATAATTACAATCAACAAACATCACAAATTAATGTCACATAAAAATGCATGTTCATACTATAATCATTCTTTACATTTAAATAATTTGTGATACAAATTACTGCATCAATATTAAAGGTATTCACATGACAAATAAAATACATATCTAGAATTTTCTGGGAATAGTCTGTTAAGTTCTCTTTATTCGGAAGGAATTTTGTATAATGTTGTATAACTGGTAAACGTTAAGCGATAGACGAAAATGTACTACAGAAAAAATGTAGATCTCTTTAAAACACACAATTTATTTCAAGTAAGTTTTTTGTGGCATAAGTCATTTCTGATATATCCATTATTAATGATTCGAGTTGTTCATTTCTTGATCATTCTCTTTAAGTCCTGTTAACAATCAGTTGTGAAGTAGGAGTTGTATTATAGTTCTTATGTTGGGGAGCCGAACTGGAAGTAGTTGCAACCGCACGTATGGTACCCGGTAACCGTCGTCCAAAATTTAAAAATATTAACTTTGTAATTTGACTGTTTCTTTAGATATTATATATTTATGTTTGCCTCGGCTGCGTCATTATTATTGTTAGAGGCATGGATTTCTTTGCAAGGCGTGGTGCGGCTGAAGAATGTAGGCTTACACAGATTATAATTTTGAATTCACTCTTTTTACTTTCTCTACTACGTATAGTAAGTAGGGGAAGTATTGCATTCCACCCAAAAATTCGATACCGAGATTTCACCGGAAATACATGTTTTGAGACCTCCTGAATCCAAAAAAAGCATTTTTGGAAACATGTCCGTGTGTGTGTCTGTGTGTGTGTGTCTGTGTGTGTGTCTCTGTGTGTGTGTGTGTGTCTGTGAACAGCATAACTCAAAACCGAACAGTCGGATAAACACCAAACTTGGTATTTAGGTTCAGTATCTTCCAGAGATGCGACACGAAGGTTTTCAAGAAAATCCTCCCACCCCAGACTACCCTTTACATGGAAGATTTTTCGAAAATTTTAATTTTCTCAAAAATGGCTCTAACGATTTTGATTAAAGTATCATATGTTTAAGATAATGTCATGAGAAATGAAATGTATATCTCGAATTTTCTGGGAATGTCTCCAAAAGTATTCTTCATTGTGAACGACTTTTGCATAACTGGTAAACCATACGAGATAGACAAAATTTTACTACACAAAAAATGTAGATCGCATTAAAATACACAACTTATGTCATATACATTTCTTTTGTTGAGTGAACCGTTTTCGAGATATTGCTTGTTATTTCCTTAAATTTTCCAATACTTATACTTCTTCTCAAATTCGTTATTCATTTTTTTATGTTTTGGACATGCAAAGAGAATGGAATTCGCCACATAGCAACCAGCGTTAAAATATTTGACTATCGCTTAAAAGCTACCATATTCCCCTTGCATCTACAAGAAAATTACCAATAAGATTGACATCTCGATATCTCGATTAACATGAAGCATATGGAGAATAGGCGTTTGTAAAAATAGATTGTACAAGAGTAGAGAAAGTCATGTGAGTGTAACACATCAGATTTTTTATTAACTCTTGACACGATTTAAATAATTCTTCACTGATATTTAGGGCTGTAAGATTCTTTTATTAAATAATCGCACTTTTTAAACACGTAAACTATTTTCGTCTCACACTGAATACATATTAAACTTTTCGAGGACGCATCTCGGGTACGGTTAGGAACACTGTCTACAACCAACGCGTCCAGTTATGAGCGCTGTCTACAAGCAACTGAACCCTAAATTTGTGCAATTTTTCCTATTTCAGTTTCTGATTGGCTAATCCTAGTCCAATAGAATACCTTCATTTAACTAAAGCTTTTTCTGGTTGTTGATTGGCTATTTTAAAACTGTCTCAAAATTTACATTACTGTTGCTCCAATAATGACTAGTAGCATTATTAAATTTTCTTACTCATTTCCTCAAGGTTACCTCATTGTTACCTCATTGTTAGCAACTTTTAACCTATTATTCTCACAGCTCCTACATTATTAAATTACGTACTACATTCAGATAACATTATTACATGTATACAGTAATATAAACATATACGATGACTGTTACATACATTTTACAAATTATTACCTACACATATTGCTTTAAGGTGGGTTGTTATTGAATTATATATATTATATAATTAAACTGAAATCATTTAAGGTTAAAAATACTGCCTCAGTTGTTTCCGCGATTGCATGAAACAGTATGGAATTTTATGGTTAGCATATAGCGTCCAGTTCTTAAACATTTGACTGTCACTGTTCCCTTTGTATCTATAACGAAATGTGTAATGCAGCTATCGCTGCAACGGTTTCTTTGGATTAAAACGTAGAAGATAGAAAAATAAACTTTAGTAGGAATAGTTTGTATACCCACTAATAGACGTGTATACCCACTAATAATAAATTGTGTCACATACGATTTTATTGTAAATTTAAATGCAAAATGGATAATTTTGAAGAACGAAAATATACAGGGTGGACCATTTAATTTGAGACTGTACAATACCTCCAAAGCTAAGCGTTTTAGAAAGAAATGTCTTGAATAAACGTTGCTTGATATTATGGGGGAAAGTAAATGACTTTAGTCGTGTTTTATTTGGAAGATATTAGATGGTCATTTTACGATCAATTTAACTTTATTAGATGGGAACCAACCTTTTTCGTTTTCTCACTTCTCATAAAAAGCTAAATAGCAGTTTTATAAAGTACTTTGCAATTGTTCTTGCACCAACGTAAATAACAATGAAAATTCTGAATGGCTATGTACGAAGAGCGCAATTAATGTTTGGACAATTCAGGAATGGTCATTTGAGCGTCAAGTTACGTTTCATAATTTGGAACCAACATTTTTATACTTTGCTTCCTTATTCCTTATCACAAAATAAACATCTTTTTATAAAGCATCTTCTAACGAGAAAAAACATACAAAATGTAGGTTCCAATTTAAAAAAATTAAATTGACCCTAAAATGACCATATAACGTTCTCCAAAGAGAACACGACTAATGATATTTACTTTCCCCCATAATATGAAGAAACTTTTATTCAAGACATTTCTTTCTACAACAATTTAGTTTTGGAGATATTGTACAGTCTGAACTTAAATGGTCCACCCTGTATAACGTATGTGGCAGTGAGATAGTGGTTTGTTACGAAAAAATCCAGAAGATATTACGAAGGGGGTTACACTCGTTTTAAAAATGGTTTTTAACTGAAGAATGTACAAATGTATTCAGAAAACATATAATTGGTTTATTTCACGGAGATATGGAAGAAATGCGTCTTCTACTTGATGGTTTCATGTTGAATGCGGATGACGATATGTATATTTGTTATTTAAGGTAACTAGTATAGGTGTAATTCATTAAGGTTAGATCGCTGAAGTAATTGTTAAACCGCCATGGTGGACTCGCATTCCGGAAGTCCCGGGTTCAATTCACGGTGACCGCCTACTTTAACCCATGGGTTATATCGGGGTTTTCCTGGGTCTTTATGCGAATGTTGAATTGGTTTCTTTCAGCCCCCGAATTTCCAGTCCATTTCATTGCATTCATTTTATTCATCCTTCACCCGTTAGGTCTGTTGCAGGGTTGGAAGTGTCGGCGATGGTGTTTCGGTGCAGCGTGACAGGGAAAAGGATGCTCTCTGTAGAACGTTTTCGGTCTCTCGGCCTTCGGCTGGTTCCCGGGGTATAAGAACCGTACCTTCAAAACGGCGGTATCTTCGTCTGAAAACTGTAGGGACCTTGTCATTGCTGTGCCCTCACCTCCTGCCTTGTGGAGCATAGGTACAATATCCTCCCTGGATCGTTGCCGAGTCCCCTCCGATAATAACAGTAATCAGAGAGTAACAGGAGTGTTAATATTTTTCTCCGTTAACGCGAGAAGTATTACATTATTTCCTTAAAGAGAAAATGTGATATTTCTCTCCTGTTTTTGGAACCTATTAACTGACATTTAGCTCCGATTATGGAAAGATAAAATTTTTGGCTTCCCTGTCATTAAGGTTTTCTACAGTATACGGATACCTTACTAGCTAAAATATATTCCTGGACACGGATAATTTAAACAGACTTGTAGTTCTAAGCCCCAATTTTGGCAGCGCTGTAGTATCCGAAACCTTTGGAGAAACAGAAGCAATATTGAGTTTTGCTGTGAACATAAGAATTCCTCTTACTGTAATTTTGTCAATGGCTGGAGAATTTCACGCACTTTGTCCTTTGATATGGTATTAAAACAAGTGAGGTGAAAAGCTGGTGTGCTTCACTGATCAATGGCACACAGAGAAAATATCTCTTTTGGCATTTCACAGCACCTTCCTTGGCGATCTATTGTCAAGAGGTTTAACAGCAATACTAGTGTAAAGAAATGTGTAGGGTTGACAAAACGGTTTGAATCACTCCAGACTTGTAACACATTACGGTTTGCGCAATTTACATCTTAATAAAGAGTATTTAATTAGTAAGGAATAATGAAAATAAAACTAAAATTAGTCATTTTTAAAAAAAATTCTCGGAGACGTAACCTTTAATATTTTAAAGGAATATTTTTCAAAAACGAAACAAGATTTTCAGCCAATATTGTACAGGGTGTAACGTTATTGACAAATATTTTAAATGGCAACATATTAATTTTCTCTGAAAGGTAGTTATCTCATGTAGTTGCATGAACAATTTCATTTGTTTCACACAGAAGGTTTAGTTGCTATGGGAACAGTTTAATTGTAGGTCACGAAGACATAGCAAAAAAAGACAAAAACAAAAAACATATGGTGCTCGTCCAGTTTTTCAACTGTCACTGTTCTAAGTTTTTATCTAGTTCACCTTCACTGGGCGTTCCTAATTTTCACTAACACTTCACTAAGATGAAGTAGTTCAACTACTCGTCACTTCACTTCCTTCGTGATGTCTCTTCGCACCGGATGGTTCACTTCACTTGGAAGTCGAACCAAGGCCTCCACAACCCGTCGCTCCCCAGTAGCACTCGCTGCACGCCTCAACACGCCTCGCTCGCTCAATGACTGACCGACGCAACTCAATTCACACTCAACTGGCACTGACTCCCGCGAGAGCGCTCGCTTATATAGTCAATGGAGTGCTTGCACAGGTTTTCGAACGTTCTAGAACTATTTCGACACAGTTTCTGGAGGAGGGGGAAGAAGTAGCTTCCAGAACGTTTTGTTTGTTTGCCGATAGGCCCCCGGTGTTGACGTTGGTGAGCGGCGGTTATCGTTGTTTACTGCGACCGCTCGGCGCCGACCTCCCGATAACCTTGGGCCATAGGCAATGCGTCACAATATGGATTGCTTGGAAGGGAATCCCCGCGGCATTTGTTCTAATTTTACGTGCATTTTCTATGGACTAAAAACAACTGCTTTCTACTCCATGACATTCTCAACTAAGAATCGAAGCCTTTTTCGCAAGTGTTTTCTTTTACAACCCCAATTTGTGCGCACTTTAGTACATAGCTTTGTAAATCCGTTTTAGTCTTTTAGTAATTTATGAATTTAAATTAGATGTTTTATACTTCATGTCACTAAAAAAGAATAGGGTTTTTCAATAATGAAAGAATGATCAAAATCAGTTGATTGGGTTTTTAACATTATCCTACATACATAATATTCCCTCTTTGTAATGCTAGTATAGTGCATATTTACAGACCATGTCATTGTCTCAGACCTTCATTAAGCTTCAGTAATTATTCTTGATGAATTTCAGTAGCAATATTGTCACAAGCTAGTCTAATTGTGCTGATGGTATAAGTATGATTTTTGTCTTCATTCATATGAAATCGTTGCAGAGCATATCAGTGTATTTCATAATCACATTTATGAATTTTTTTACGTTCCATTTATACCCGCACTTAACTACATTAGTGTTATCGGCGGTGTTTTCCTTTGGAGCTTATTGCCTAAGGCAACAGTGTTAATTCGTATTCGTTGGGTTTCTTGAACTTTGGGTTTTTATCAGTAGATCATACACACATTCACGCACTAATTTATACTTCCAGACTCTGGGGAGGATAGATAACAATCTTGGCTAGAGATAAATTCCCACCCCCAGCCGGGAACCGAATCCGGGACCCCTCGCACAGCAGATGCTCTACCGATTGAGCTACGGGGCCGGCCATTTATGAATTGTGATAATAGCGTGGGACTAAAATTGAATAATTATGATTTTCTATACGTTTTAACCTGTGTCTTAGTTCACGGAAGGAAAACGGGCGGCATAGGGATGAAACTGGTATTCTGCGTAAACATTGCAAAGGTCCCATAACAGTTTGGTAGCAAGTGCTGAGGTCCCAGGATAATCCCGGTGCCATAAACCACCAAGTTTATGCTCCTAGAGGAGCACTTTGTGGGGTAGTCCAACTGATTTTACATTCTCTAGCTCGATTCTCTTTTATGTAGACTGTTATTGTAGCGTCGGCAAAACAAATAAAAGATTAAACACTGTCGCGTACACGAGATACCATTAGAACCCCTGCATCCTTTCGATACATACTAAACACTTGAAAAGTGTAGCCTAGAGAACATCGAACGAGAGTGGGTATAAAGTAACAGAAACGAAAGTGAGGCTCGCATTTGGGAGATCCCGGGTTCGATTCCCGTCGGTCCGGTCTTCTCGTGGTTTCCCCAGGCCGTTAGGCGAATGTTGGGATGTTGCTGCTTCTACCACGAATTTTCTTTCCAGCATTTCTTGTCCCCATCATTTACTTTTGTCTGTTTTACCTAATCTGTTTAAGGGTAGTAGGACTAGGCGATGGCGGTTGGTTTGTTGCGGCAGGATGGTGGAATTTGCGTACTGTAAAGATTTCTTTCTGGTACTTGGTGGGATTGCTGAGGTCCCGTCTTTTGGGACTGTTTCGTCTACTCCTGGGACCTCCTGTTTGCAGGTTACTAAGGCATAGATAGCCAACGTCAGGATTTCGCTGTGGAAGCTCTCGGTGATGACGTGTCCTAACAGTCCTCGCTGTGTTGAAAGATGCTATCGCCATCCCCGAATTGTTCTTCAACAGTGGGAAGCAAGAAGGTGCTTAAAATATCAATGTAGGTCTGCGCTGTGATCGTGCCACGCAAAACAAGGGGTGCAAGCCCCTCCAGGAAAAACACGACCACACCATAACACCACCACCTCCGAATTTCACTGTTGGCACTACACACGTTGGCTGATGACGTTCACCGGGCATTCGTCATACCCACACCCTGCCATCGGATCACCACATTGTGTACCGTGATTCGTCACTCCACACAACATTTTGCTTTGCAATTAACTTTGATGGCTCAAAATAAAAATAGAGTACTTTGTTTACCTTTATGTCGTCAGCTTTTAAGCTTTGTAATTATCTTTTAAAATATGCCAATTTTCGTGTATATTCAGCAAATAAATACTTTCGCGAGAAAACGAGAAATTCGTAAAAATTCGCGAAAAAGGTAAAAGTTTAAATAGTCTACATTTACTATGAAATATTTTTTCGCGTTTATCGTTAATAACAAAAAGACGCGGCTCTGTGCATCAGTTTTAATGCGGAGAAATCTGTTCTCTAATGTTTGTTTCTAGCTGAAAACTATAGCATCCTAACTTTAAAGTCTTTTAACATGCACAGGTATATATATATATAATATGTCTAAGGTTACAAGTTTAGTTTATAGAAAATGAAAATAGCTTTTTCTTCAAAAATGACCAAACTTTCACACATGGTTAGCCCTTAAGCCACCATCTTGTAAGTATACTACATGAAAATGATAATTAAATACATGCTCGTCATCCAAAACAGCCCAGTTCGTGGATAATTTTTAATTTATCAGAAATTACTACAACGTTTTTGAACAAAACATCACAAATTTAAAACACATGCATATCAAATAAAATCCGTATTTTCTATTTTATACAAACTTAATTAAATTTTATGTTGATAACTCATAAGAAATAGGCGTAAACTTACAAAATCAAATGTACATTTCGTTGAACCAGAGTATCTACATACAACGGTCTATAATATTAAGCTTTTCCAAAAACGTTACCTATTGGCATTTATATCATCCCATTAATTATGAAAAAGAAACAAAGAAACGCTAACCAAGGAGCTGGGATTACATACTTTTTACTTTCTCTACTACGTATAGTAAGTAGGGGAAGTATTGTACTCCACCCAAAAATTCGATACCGAGATTTCACCGGAAATATATGTTTTGAGATCCCCTGAATCCAAAAAAAAAGCATTTTTGGTAACATGTCCGTGTGTGTGTCTGTGTGTCTGTCTGTGAACAGCATAACTCAGAAACGAACAGTCGGATAAACACCAAATTTGGTATTTAGGTTCAGTATCTTCCAGAGATGCGACACGAAGGTTTTCAAGAAAATCCCCCCACCCCAGAGTACCCTTTACATGGTACATTTTTAGAAAATTTTAATTTTCTCAAAAATGGCTCTAACGATTTTGATTAAAATATATGTTTAAGATATTTTCATGACAAATAAAAGGTATATCTTGAATTTTATGGGAATGTCTCCAAAAGTATTCTTCATTGTGAACGACTTTTGGTAAACTGGTAAACCATAAGAGATAGACAAAATTTTACTACACAAAAAATGTAGATTGTGTTAAAATACACAATTTATGTCATATACATTTTTGTTGTTGAGTGAACCATTTTCGAGATATTGCTTGTTATTCCCTTAAATGTTTCAATACTTATTTTCTCAAAAGGGAATTCGTTATTCATTTTTTTGTCTTGGATATGCAAAGAGTATTAATCTGTGGGAAAGGGAATGGTGCTGCCTAGCAACCAGCTATTAACAGATATGTATGTGCTTAAAGGCTACTGTATTTCTATACTGCCCTTGTAAATATATTTTCCCCTTACATCTACAAGAAAATTAGCAATAAGATAGAGGTTGCAAATGTTTATCTCGATTAACATGAAGTAGATGGAGAATAAGCGTTTGTAAAAATAGTTTGAACAAGAGTAGAGAAAGTCATGTGAGTGTAACACATCAGATTTTTTACCATAGTTACCGTAATTAGCAGGAAAAAAATACAAAAAGTAAAATTATATGATCACTTGTAGAATTATTAAGAAACTATAGTGGAGGGAAGATTATGTTAACATAATTTCATATGGAGATTTAGTAATAGCTCTCTTAAAACAGATTTTCAATTATTTGAAGGTACTACAAATGTTTATGTTTATAAAGATTCCTTTGTTAGTAGTATCTTATAGAAAGAAAAAGGGAAGTATAGAAGCGTTATAAAAACTTAATGCTTTCATCGCTGTTAGATGAAGCTCTTAAGCATTCCTTGTATTAAATATTCTATGTGACTGCATCTCTAGCACTTCTGGGGGATTCAAAAAGCCTTGCGCTCTCCTTTAAGGAATATTCAAATGAAGGAAGAAAAAACATTTAAAAGCTGTCAAACAGAAGAAAAAGAACAAACCAAGAAATAGAACAGGGTAAAAATCGAAGAGACATACTTGAAATATCCCTAAAAGGCAACGAAAGAGCATTATATAAATTGTTAGATGTGTAACAATAGATAATGTGCTTGGCTCACAGTATATATACAGGGTGGACCATTTAATTTAAGACTACAATATCTACAAAACTAAGCGTTGTAGACAGAAATGTTGTGAATAAAAGTTGCTTGATATTATGATGGAAAGTATATGCCATTAGTAGCGTTTTATTTGGAGGACGTGTGATAGTCACTTTAGGGTCCATTTAACTTGACCCTAATTGTATGGTTTCATTTAAAAAAGATTCTCTCCGAATGAAGAGGACCTCACAGGCTACTCCCAGAAAATGCAAGACATGCATCTTATTG
This sequence comes from Deroplatys truncata, assembly GCA_030765065.1. Classification (NCBI taxonomy): domain Eukaryota; kingdom Metazoa; phylum Arthropoda; class Insecta; order Mantodea; family Mantidae; genus Deroplatys; species Deroplatys truncata. The sequence continues at coordinate 61,620,735 of CM060989.1, read as the reverse complement.
GTCATTTAAATATCTTTAATATGTGGTATTTTAATCAAAATCGTCATAGCCCGTTTTTAGAAAATTTAAATATTTCCAAAAATGGTCCATGTAAGGGGTAGTTTAGGGTGGGGGATTGTCTTAAAAATATTCATGTCGCATCTTTGGAAAATACTGAACGTAAATACCAAGTTTGGTGTTTATCAGACTTTTCCTTCCGTTTCGTTTTTGACTTAAGCTGTTCACAGACACACACGGGCATTTTTCTATAAAAATATTTTTTCTTTGATTCAGGGGTCTCCGGTGAAATCTGGATATCGAGTTTTGGGTGGTATACAATACCTTTCCATTTGATTTTCAGTTGTTTCTGACGACTCTATAAATCAAATAATTATTAGGAAAACAACTATGCATACTTTAACTTTATAATTTTTAATTAAGGGCATTTTAAAATAAAATAGAACTAGAAATAAGCTTATTAAAATGATTAGTAGCTTAGTAGAAGGTTTTGTGCTGGCTGCTAGTGCTGGTTCACTGGTTTTCAGTGAATACAGTTAAACAGGAGTAGATAGTAGCTGGTTACCAGCAAGTGTGGACAAATATAGAATTTAGAATTGTAATTAGGTTTTTTTTTGCGCCTTTACTCTAATCTAATAATTTGTAATCTTTTTCTTTCTTTTATTTATTATTTTTCAAACATTGTGTAGTTTGTAGTTTAGTTATTTTATCTGAAAAAAATTGATGTAATATAAAAGGTAAATGTGTTCTGAGAATAAATGTAAAGTTCGAATGTATGTCCCGGCGCAGTAACCAAGGTGCCAGGATAATATATTCAGACTTTATTTATTTATTTTATTTTATTCTGGCGATTGCATTGATACAGTTTGGACTTACAAGGCCAGCATACAGCGTCCAGTTCTTAAACATTTGACTATCGCTGTTCCCTTTGTATCTATAACGAAATGTGTAATGTAGCTGTTTCTGCAACGGTTTATTTGTAATAAAATGTAGTAGATAGAAAAATAAGCTATAGTAAGAATAGTCAGTATACCCACTAATAAACGACAGAGAAAGTCAGGTGAATGTATTACATGAGACCTTTTAAAGAACTGTCGATATTCAGTTGTTTCTCTCGATGTCGGGGAAATGTTATGAAATTCCACGGCTGGTATATAGGACCGTTTTGAATGTGTGATTATTGTAATCCCTTTTGTACCTATAATGAAATGTGTAATGAAACTATTAATGCAAATGTTTATGTCAATTAACTTGAAGGAGATCGATGAATAAGATTTTGGAGGAATAGTTTGTAGAAGTTATACAAAACTAAACGATAATTAGTAGAGAAAGTCATGTGAATGTAACACATCACTTTTCATTCTGTTTTTCAGTGCAGAAGTTCTCAAAGTAGAGTTCCTTTAATAATAATGATAATAATAATAATAATAACAATAATATAATATTAAATAACACATAACCTTGATATTAGTCAAAGATACAGATACAGATCTCTCTCTCTCTCTTGTCGTGTTATTCTATTGAGTGAATTTTGTTGGTTAAGGAATTCTTGCACTAAGCTACAAAATTGAAAGGTTATCCTTAATATAAACAATTAAATACATAACATGCCAATCATTCTTAGCTTACTCACACTATTTAGATTAAGTAGAATTCATTTGGCTCTGATGCGTATTTTATTACTGTAACATTTAACTACAGCACTATCACTTAAGTGTCTTAAGTATATTCACAGCTTCAAGTGTAGCTTCGGCTTGACAAGTGCGCGTCCTTCCCTTATTAAAACAGCATTTAATTCAAGAAGTTTCTTGGAGCTATCCGAATGTTGATACCCGTCGCTGGTCTCATGACTAGGTTAAACTCAAGGTTATTTTCAATGACATCTAAATCGCTGTGTGTGATCGTGTATCGTCTCAGAAATGTTGATAGCATCGCCTTCAGCTCCAACATAGCGAAACGATAGCCTACACAAGATCGACGTCCAGCACCAAAAGGGAAATAACAATAAGGATGTCTTCCTTCAGATGTCTGCGCCAAAAAGCGGTCCGGATCAAACCTGCTAGGGTTTGGGAAGTACTTGGTGTTGCGGTGTGTGGCGAAGGTTGACACGATGACGTTGCTTCCCTCCGGAAGTATGTAGCCGTTTTTCAGGTCTGTTTCCTCGGGAACTCGACGGAACATGTAAGGTACGGCAGGGAATAGCCGCATAACCTCCTTGATTACCTGTAGACAGTGAAAGCGAACAGTAATTTAAATCCCATACGTATAGAGTATACAAAGAAGGGCATTAACCCACGTAGCTCTTTTGTGGCTAACACCTCCCGGAAGGATCCAGAAGTAAACAGATCCTTTATTTTCTCAGAAGCAGGTCGTAATTAAGGCTCTAAGTACTCATAAGGTAACGTCAGGACTGGTTTAAACTGCCTAAATATGCTCACAAGCTTGACAGAACAGAATGAAGTTCAACTCAACTGGGTGCTGGGTCATATTGGCACAGAAGGAAATGAAAAAACTGATGAATTTACCAGACAAGGGGCAGCTTCATAATGTATTGGTCCAGAGGAACTCTGGAGGATCTCTAGGAACATCTCTATGTTTAGTATGAATGATTTACTGTCTGCTTTAAACTGTGCATACAATTTATATAGTGTATGCAATACAATGTAGTTGCTTATTATTTCTCTTTCCCTTATATTTAACATTCTGTTGTAGAACAAGAGTGGAGGATATTGAAAAGCAAGAAATTATAAGTAGTTTCAGGAAAAAAGCACATTAGCGAATTAAAAATATTTTAAAACGGAATGGGGAAAAGAAAGATACATCGAAGTATGTAACAAAGAGGCCAGAATGGTGCATACATGGGCGAGGACAGGTGTAAAGAATTTAAGTGGTTTAACAGGGAAAAGAAGGGGGGAGATATACAAAATGTAATGGATTACATGACAGTTGACATTATATTCTGGAATGCAATGATACGGATAAATAGAGAGATAATTTAATACTAAAGAAATGGAAACATTTTCCAATAGAGCTAAAAATTAGGAAGATATTTAATACAAGATCAAATGAATATATGATAGCAGGAAAATATTTGGGACGTATAAGGTTAAAACAGTTAAAATAAATGTGAAGCAAATTAGAGAAAAGGTGGAAAAAGGGTAACAAGACAAACATTAAATAGTGGATATATTATACTTCACCATTATATATACAACAGAATATTAAATATAAGCGATTTTATTAACAGAGGCTATTAAGAATTGATCCAAAGTAGAACATCCTAAAATCTGCCTTAAAACTCCAGGAAACAAACACGGTAAACTATTTATTAGAAAGCCATGTAAGAAAAGAATTGAAAGCTTACTTAAATGTAACAGACACGATCGGAATTATTCACGGTAACTTAGATTGCAGATTGTGCAACAAAGAAACTGAAACAGCCCAGCACATTGTATGCTCCTGTGAGGCCTTGACTTAATGAATAATGACATAATGAATTGTCTTTAAAACGATACAGGTAGCACAATAAGCCAAAGGCTGAAGTGCGTCCGGAGCAATGACGGAAATCTGTATCGAATAAGACAAGACAGACTACAGAGATCCGCGGAAGCCCATAACAGTTCCAGACTTGAAGATCCGTCCCACTGCTGGCGCTGTCTGGAGAGGATGATGAATGGCCCGTCGACCAAGCAGTGTCCATGGGAGTACTCCTTCCTTTGAGCAAGCATCCACGCCATTCTATCCGGCACCGCCTCACTCCACGAAACCTGAAATTCGCCTACCGACCAAAGAAACCACGAACAAGCTTAGGGTGGGAAGTCGACGGGAATCGAACCTGCAACTTCCCAAATGCGAGCTTTACACGTTACCGCGGAACATCTCGCTCCATAGGTATTCTCAGCTTCCGGAGAAGGCGCGTCATCTTCTGTAGAAGAAACATAAGAAGCTCATACGAAATGAGTGAAACGTATAAGTAACCTACTGGATGTAAATAAATGCACGTGGATAGAAAGAATGTTGATTGGCCTTGACCGAATTAAGCTACCACTGCAACTGCTAATTAACGCTAAGCTAGAAATAATCAAAATGACTGAAAAATTCAATGCCATAGCCGGGATTTGAACCACGGATCTCCCGGTCTCCGTCCGGTTGCTCTAACCACTGAGCTACCATGGCAACATGTCGGCACGACATTAAATTCTCCAACTGATTCCCATTTTTCCCGGTAAACCACAAGGAGATCTCAAATTGTATTGAGATGTCATACCCCAATGGCGACTTACATACATTGTAAGTACTTTTAAGTCCCGGGCTTTATAGTTGCAACCACTGACATAATAGTATGTAAGTCGCCATTGGGGTATGACATCTCAATACAATTTGAGATCTCCTTGTGGTTTACCGGAAAAATGCGAATCAGTTGGGGAATTTAATGTCGTGTCGGCATGTTGCCATGGTAGCTCAGTGGTTAGAGCAACCGGACGGAGACCGGGACATCCGTGGTTCAAATCCCAGCTATGGCATTGAATTTTTCAATTCTTTTGTGTGAAAGAATAATTAATTCCATAGAAATAATACCTTTATCATTTCATAATTCTCATACAATTATTAAAGTACCATTAGAATTAACGAATAAAGCAAATATTACTAAAGAGTATATATATTATCGCTTTCTGTACCACTCAAAAAATGCGATACCGAGATTCCACGGGAAATACATGTTTTGAGGCCCCTTGAATAAAAAAAAGCATTTTTACTTTCTCTACTATGTATAGTAAGTAGGGTAACGTTTAGAAAAAGCCCATGTGTGTATACGTCTGTGAATAGCATAACTCAAAAAGGAAAAGTCGGATAAATACCAATCTTGGTAGTACCTTACAATGATACGACGTGCAGATTTTCAAACAAATCTCCCCACTCAAGACTATCCTTTACATAGAAGATTTTTCGAAATTTTTAATTTTCTATAAAAGGCTAACGATTTTGATTCAAATGCCATATTTTAAAAATATTTTCATGAGAAATAAAACGTATATCTTGAATTTTCTGAGGATACCTTGTGAAGTACACCACATTTTGTATAATCATATATAACTGGTAAACGTTAGGGGACACGGGAAAACGTACTCCACAAAAATTGTAGACCTCTTTAAAACAATTTATATCAAATAAGTTTTTTGTGACATAAGCCGTTTCTGAGGTATAGGTTGTTAAAGATTCGAAGTGTTTATTTCTTGGTATTTCTCTTAAGGACGCTTGGTAGAGATTGCACGGTATTTTGGCGCTTTTTTCGCAATTGAAAGAAAGCCAATTTCCTCGAGAATTACATCATCTAGGGCAATGAACTGTTTTACTGCTTATTAAAAAAGGTTTTCCGAGTATATTGGCATCAGGGTTTTGTTAGCTAGTATTAAATCTTTCAATCGTAAAAATATATAAATATCGTAAAATAATTTCTAAAAGGATGCTTTCATTTATAGCTACACTTTTCTCTGAAAATAAAGATCAGAACTCCAATTTTTTCATTATTAGTTTTTATAAGTAGCTTAAGAGAGCTGGTTAACTATAAACCCATATGAAGGATTAATTTAATTTTAAAAAGATAGTCCCAAGAAAATAATTTTTGGCTTAATTTTTTATATTTATAAATCTATGTGGAAACGTAATTTCTGATAAAAATTTTAACCTACTAACTGCAGCTATACAAACACAAAAAATTTCAAACTTCTATGTTAAATATATCACAATAAAAGTGTACCTGAAGTTTAAAAAATAAAACTTACGTAAAATGGCCAAAAAAAAGGTGAGCACATTGTTACATACCAATACTATAACATCTCTACACCATAAGAGCCCTTTAAAGGTTCAGATAACCAATATATATACCGCGCGAGTGTTCTCAGCCTACGAATTTAGAAGTTACGCAATCCCTACGTTGTACACACTGTGCAGTAAACACTGTCCACTGCATCGCGTCGTATCAATTTCGGCCGAAATGACCGCTTTGTACCGCTCGTAGCGCAACAGTATGCGCATTGGCCTTCAGTGGTGAAGGTTCCAGGTTCAAATACTGCCACTTGTAGGTACTTTTTATGTTTAGCAAATTTAACAAGAGTTGGTAGTTTGGCATGGAAGTGTCGTTTCACTTAATTACTTTAATTATGTGAATTTCATTAAAACACACATTGTTACTTGCTAGAATCTGCAAATCCACTTTCTAGTGCATTCGAAAAGAAATCATGATTTGCTAGAATGTTCTCGAAAAATGAACAGAAACGAACAAAAAGCTCATTTATTCACAGGCTTGATTTGAACTTCCGACCTTCACCATAACTTTCCAGCATGTTAACCATTGCGCTCCTAGAGCACGTTAACAACTAGCACCACCGTAGCGCTAATCAGCGAGCTGGTGAATGCGGTGTCAGCACCTACATTTCGCATCTTCTGTAAAATGCAGAATTGCCTAGTTACCAATCCGCAGGATGAGAAGACTCACGCGGCATATCTTTCCTACATGAAATTTGTTCAAAATTGTCTCCTCTATTATCCTTAAACGTTTGTAATATAGTCACAGCATCAACTTATATATTGGATTTTATTAAATAACCAGCGAAAATTTATTCTTAAATCGTCATATAGGGAGAAAACATAAAAGATAAACAAATATTTCATTAAAACATACGAAAATATTGTTGTTATTAACTGCTCCTGAGATATTTCTTGTGGTTCAACCGAAGTTTCTAATATTTTAAATAATATAACTTTTAAAGTACTAAGTTACTGTTCAGATAATTACCTGATCTAAGTACGACATCTGGGCAAAGTCCTGGAAGCAAAGGGGCCTTTGGAGATCATCCTTCCCCAGTATATCGTGTTGTTCTTGAAGAAGTTTTGTCTGTACATCCGGATGTTCCCCAAGAACTGCCAGGACGAAACAGAACGTTGTAGCAACAGTCTCACCACCTGCTCCAATAATTGATATCATTTCATCAATCAATTCATCAGGAGTCATATCTCCTCCCTTCACAAGGAGATCTAATATGGAATTCCCTGACCCTGCTGTTGGTAACCTCTCGAAAAGTGCCGTTCTGATGCGACCATGGAGCTCTCCCAGTATATCCAACTGTTCCTTGCCCAGGCTTGAGCGATAGAAGATGCAGTCAAAGAAATAATGCGGTTCCTTTGTTCTCTCTCCCATCAATTTCAGCGCCCTAAGGAATTTTCTTTGTAATTCAGTTTCATCTTGCAACTGAATATCCAGTTTATAGTCCATAGCAGCTTCACAAATAATATCTATTGAGCACAGATCAACGAAGCGTGTGACATCAAAGGATTCTCCACTCTTTGCGAATCTTGCCAATTTATCAACCAAGATGAGAGAGTTTTTTGACAAACACTCTACGAATCCTTCCATAATGCTATTATGAAAAGCGTGAGCGATCTTCTTGCGTTGTTTTCGCCAAGTGGAACCTTCGGAAGTTATAAGACCGTTTCTGAAGAATGGTCGGGCCAGTTTTAATATTTTAGAAGGCCTTGTTACAAATCTGGTGTTGCCGAGAATGTTCTCGATTGCAATTGGGTCGGATACTACGACAAACAACTCATTCGCAAGCCATAATCGGTACGTGTGACCGTGGATCTTCGTAAGATGGACAGCAACACGAAAAGCTTGCACCAAATCCTTCCCTGCAAGCAACAGGAGGTTACCGATAAGGGGGAGAGCTGTCGGGCCCGGAATAGACTTCTCTAAGGATTTCTGGCGATCCAGTCCTCTCTGACGTTGAAGGTGCATCATTATTACGAACAAAATGATAACGAGCATGCCCAGGTAGAAACACACCATCCTAGTTACCTGCAAGGAATAAAACAGGAATATGTTATTCAATACTGAAACCGCTGAACTACTCCTAAATCATGCTCTGCTGTTTGTAGGCAGAGATTACACAACTTTTCGGAAATATTGAAATTAAAAGATAGATACTGTTTTCTCGCTGTATGTCTTTAAGCTCTAGGGACAGGAATATACGAGGGCTGTCCAGAAAGTAACCTCCGTTCATGCATAGCACGAGAAGTATTGGGGGTAGCGCCGCCATTTCGACATTAGCGTGCGTGTCGCTCAGTACGCTTCTAGTTGTGCAAGGTAGAGCATCGTACTGTCGCGTGTTTGTTAGTTATAACCTAACAACATGAGTGCCGAAATAACAAATCCCGCCAAGTGTGAAGTGCGTGTGAAGTGTGAAAAGGCTAAGAAGAGCAATCCAAATCAAGCGTCGTGGTCTTCTGATATCTGGTGTTGTGTTTTTGCACGACAATGCTCGCCGTCACACAGCAAACAACACAAATGAACTTTTGGCCAGGTTCAAAGTACTTTTTGACCATCCCCCGTACAGCCCGGACTTGGCCCCTAGCGATTTCTATCTGTTCCCGTACAGGAAAAAGTGGCTTTCAGCTCAGCGCTTTGGCAAGGAGAAGAACTTCAAAACCCCATGACAGCTTGGCTTAGTTCACAGGCGGCAGAATTTTATACAGAAGATATTTCAAAGACTGTAAAATGGTATGAGAAGTGCTGGAATCTGTTTGAAGACTATGCAGAAAAATGGAGAAAAGCTGTAGTTTTCAGATGTATATAACACACTTTTGTATGTATATCGGTTTCATGTCTATTTAAAAACGGAGGTTAGTTTCTGGACAGCCCTCGTATTATTGTATCCACTTATTAAAATATTTCAGTTCTATTTAGGATAGGTATAGGAAAGGATATACAACTGAGGGAGACACTTAGCCTAACCTACTTAGATATCTTGTGGTTACACCCCTCAGGAGAAATGGAAGAAGGAATGGAACCAGAGTCTACAGGCCACAGTCAGACAGGCCGAGACAGGCATTTCCTAGCATTAACTGGAGCTGCCCATAGATGCCGATGAGCAACCCTTGCAACCAGGCAACGGGACCAGTCTATCCTTGGGGCAAGCATTTGCGCCATCTGTCCGGCACTACCCTTCACAGCGAAACCTGAAAGCACACCTCAGACATGTGAAGCAGACGGAATGAAATGGAAATGAGAGAAGGGAAAGCACGGTAGTAGAAGATAAAAGCACCATAGCATTGGTGTGCCTATCGGCCAGAGAAAAACACAAAAAATCCAAGATCAGAATGGGCAGCCGCGGGGATTATACCCGGAACCTCCTGAATGCGATCCTCACGCATTATCGCAGAGTCAGTTCACTGTGTTCAGTACTACAGGGTGATTTATGAAGAACTGACACATTTCTTTCTTTAATTATTCTGTTCGAAATTAAATCAGTTCCCTAATTTTAGCACCGAATTAAGCAGAATGTTATGGAGTTTCGATTGCCTGTCCCAGATACGCAGATGTTCATGTTTTATTCGTAATTGTTAGTTGTATTGTCGACAACTGTTTATTTTGTTCTAGTCAACGTGAAAATGGAGTACACATTAAATGAACCACTCTTCCTTGTAAAGCAATACAGGATTACGAATTCAATTACAGCTACTCAAAGGGCATACCAGAGAGAATTTGGTGTTCGGAATCCTCCCCAAGAAACACAATACTGGGATTGGTAAACAAATTGGAAACAACTGGATCTCTGGTGAGTGAAAAAGGCGAAACTCGTTCATCTAGGCTTCCCACGGTTGTTGACGTAAGAGCACGACTGGGTCAGTCACAAAAAAATCTGATGTGTTACACTCACATGACTTTCTCTACTCTTGTACAATCTATTTTTACAAACGCCTTTTCTCCAAATGCTTCATGTTAATCGAGAAATCGAGATGTCAATCTTATTGGTAATTTTCTTGTAGATGCGAGGGGAATATGGTAGCTTTTAAGCGATAGTCAAATATTTTAGCGCTGGTTGCTATGCAGCGAATTCCATTCTCTTTGCATGTCTAGGACATAACAAAATGAATAACGAATTTGAGAAAAAGATTAAGTATTGGAAAATTTAAGGAAAAAACAAGCAATATCTCGAAAACGGTTCACTCAACAAAAGAAATGTATATGACATAAGTTGTGTATTTCAACGCGATCTACATTTTTTGTGTAGTAAAATTTTGTCTATCTCTTATGGTTTACCAGTTATGCAAAAGTCGTTCACAATGAAGAATACTTTTGGAGACATTCGCAGAAAATTCGAGATATACATTTCATTTCTCATGACTTTATCTTAAACATATGATATTTTCATCAAAATCTTTAGAGCCATTTTTGAGAAAATTAAAATTTTCGAAAAATGTTCCATGTAAAGGGTAGTCTGGGGTGGGGGGATTTTCTTGAAAACCTTCGTGTCGCATCTCTGGAAGATACTGAATCTAAATACCAAGTTTGGTGTTTATCCGACTGTTCGTTTTTGAGTTATGCTGTTCACAGACACACACACACACACACACACACACAGACACACACACGGACATGCTTCCAAAAATGCTTTTTTTGGATTCAGGAGGTCTCAAAACATGTATTTCCGGTGAAATCTCGGTATCGAATTTTTGGGTGGAATGCAATACTTCCCCTACTTACTATACGTAGTAGAGAAATTAAAAAATCATTAAGACTTTGTCGCAGGAGATAGGATACAGCTACTCAATGTGCCAGAGAACTGTGTAAAGTGCAGGCCTAAAGCCGTATAGGATTACGTTGTCCATCAGTTACAGGAACCAGATAAGGATAGACGACTGAATTATTGTCGATGGTTTCAGGCGTTCATTGTGCAAAATGCTGCCATATTGTCCATCACATGATTCACAGATTGAAGCATGGTTGCATTTATGTGAACTCAAATAACTCACGCTATTTGGGCAGCGAAAATCCACATGTTATTCATGAAGCACCTATGCACCCAGTTAAAATCGTAGGTTGGTGCGCAACATCCGCACAGAGAATAGTGGAGCCACTTTTTTTTAAACAATGTGAACACAGCAGAGTACCGACGGATTTTAATGCAGTTTGCTGAGCAACTAGACGATGTAGAGCTGATTCAAAGATATTTTCAGCAGGACGGCACTACATACCATACATCAAACTAAACCATGGCACTAATTGAAAGTTTCTTTGACGACCGGATAATTTTCAAGAACCTGTGGTCACCGAGATCTCCGGGTTTGACATCGCCCGACTTCTTTCTATGGAATTACTTAAAAGACGGGGTTTATGTCATACGTCCCCAGATATTGGACGATCTGAAGCACAACATTACACAGGAGATTCAAGCTGTTGACAACAGAGTCCTCCAACGAGTGGCCAATAACATGGAACGACGTGTTGAGTTGTGCCTTATGCAGCATGGAGAAAATGTTCAACATTTGCTATAGAGGTAAATAATCTCCCAAAATTCCTCTGCTTTTCAGGTATAATAAGTTGTCGCTAGCATAACTCGTTTTGAAACAATTAAAGAAATAAGTGTGTCAGTTCTTCATAAATTACCCTGTATTTAAGACTAGTAAACCTTAACTTCTATCCTATCATTGCATTAACCGGAAATATTATTTTTCCTTCTTTCTCTCTACTTCCTTCTATTGTCTCTTCATCCATCCCCCTCTTTCCCCTCCCTTCCTTCTCTCTCTCTCTCTCTCTCTCTCTCGCCATATACTCCTCTTCTCCCTGCCTTTTTATTTTCTATCTCCACTCTATTTGAAAATATATCCCCCTCCGCTTCTTCCCTATTTCTCTCTCTGAGCCAACATCATGAGTAGGCCAAGAACATTGTGCCTTTAAGACAATGCATCTGTGAAAATAAAAAATCTACAGTTTTCTTCTGGTTGCTTTCACTTTTATATACCATATATAAAACACATGCTGTACATAAAATTTTAACAAGTTACGCTAAACCGTTGTCAAAATATTGCTGTTTTCTTTATGATTAATAACTACTTGATATGGTAATACGAAATGCTTCTTGAGCCCTACGGTTTATCGTATTGTTCCCAAATTTTTAATTTCAGCTTAGTATACACATGTAGAGAAGTTATTGTACAGTCGTTTCTTAATTTTAATTATTGACGACGTATTCTCAATATGTGAGACACTTTTGATGCGTCGTTGATGAATGTACTGCCGGCTGCTACAGTGGTGAGATATGGGATCTTTTTCTGAGGGTATGCGTGGGTGGGTGTGAGAATAGACAATACCAGTTAAGTCGACTGATAAATTTAATGGAGGCTAAAACAAGCTCTTTGAAGCGAGTTGCCGACATATGATGATGAATAATTAAATTGTTTGTGAATTTTAGCCCGAAAAACTATAACTATTGAAGTATTAGATCTGCTAACTTCTGAAGTATCATAAATTTACGGTTTAAAATGACTGTTCCCGTAATAACAACGAGAAGCGTACTTTGCCGTGAATCGTTGAAATGTTAAACGGCGAATCCCCTTGCGGCTACCGCCAAGTGAACCCGAGTGCGGTCTTTAGGCGTTACTGACTGCCGATAATCTATCAGAGTAAAACACTTCTTAAAATGTAAAAGTCTGAAGACCTAATTTTAGGAATATATCTCTTTTATCAACTTAAGTCCCGCTTACTTCATGACTGCTCCACCAAAGTTCCTACATTACACGTTGCCAAATCATAAGCTCCTTATTAGCATCTGAAACACAATTTTTACTCTGACTTGCTAAATTCTAAAATTTCCTCCCGTTTCTAATTTTCAGAGCTGGTTCTTACATATCTCTTATTTCTGAATTTACCGAGTTCTAATTGCCTGACCCTTGAGTTAGTGGGTTTCTTGTTGACTGAGTTCACCAGAACATCTAATTCCCTTAGCTACTCTTACTTCAAACCAATTGCTTTGTCTCAACACGTAACTTGCCTGGTAATGAATTCTTATCCACTGGCAGAACCGTTCTTCTTACATTATGCATTACTTTTTATATATGGAAGTTATTTAATGCAATTATTCGTCTATCTCCCTGTCATGTTTTTATAAAATTATTGATAGTACAAGTCAATAGTTCCGGTATGATTATTTTAAAACAAACACATAGTTTGTTTCACATGTTACTGAATTTTTCAACCTTTTTAATTTGAGTCATAGAAAATAATTAATTTCACTTGAACTATTTCATATTTTTTAACCAGTGCGTTGCAATTTTTAAATGCATAACTCCTGAAGTTCTTATGAAAATTTCAATGCAATAAGTTATAAATTGTAGTCCAAGGAACATTTTGAAAAGGGAAAAATGCTGAAAAAAGGAATTGAGAAAAATTTAGTTACAAGCATAACGCGTAGCTCTACTAAATGGTATAGGACCGATTAAATAGCCATTTGTGACTTTAAAGTCTTCGATATTGAAAACGCACTTGTGTAGCAAGAAAGGAGAAGTTGCTCCTCCCAAAAAAAAAAAAAATCGAAAAGCCTACAGTTAGGAAAACATTTTGTTACATTCACATGACCTTTTTTTACCTGCTATTGTTTATTTTGTAACACTTCTACAGACTATTCTGACTAAAGTTTATTTTTCTACCTACTTATTGTTAATCAAGGTAAACCTTTACAGAAATATTTTCATAACACATTTCCTTGAAGGTACAGTGCTGTCATTTTAAGGCGAGGCCACAGACGGCTATATGCGTAACAGGCTGTACTGCAGTGATCGTGGTATTTTTCCGATGCGCAACTGCGGTGCACGACGCGTTCAGCTGTGCTTCAGTCGCTGCTTTGTTTTTGTGCTTGTGCATCTCAAAAGTGAGTTTATTAAAGATATCTGTGTTGGTGTGATTTGTTTAAGAGTGTTAATGTCTTATTATTAGTTCACTGCAATATCTGTCGACAAATTCGTGCTTGAACAACGAATACATACATAAAAACCGAATCATGTAGATAAATGTGTAGATAATTTCAGGAGAAAATTCTGGTATTCCAGTACCAAGTAGAGAAACTGTTAGCTGTCTGATTAATACAATTAGGACAAACAGATCGCTAAACGCTAAACCTAAGAAGCGAAAACAAATGTTCCAACGGAGGAAAAATTGACGAAATTGGTGCATCTATTTGTGAGGAACACTAAAAACAAAGTTTATAAAAACAATCCCCATACCAGAGACGAACTTAAAAAAATCTGATGTGTTACACTCACATGACTTTCTCTACTCTTCTACAATCTATTTTTACAAACGCTTATTCTCCATATGCTTCATGTTAATCGAGATATCGAGATGTTAATCTTATTGCTAATTTTCTTGTAGATTCTAGGGGAATTGGTAGGCTTTAAGCGATAGTCAAATATTTTAAGAGCTGGTTGCTATGTGGAGTATTCCATTCTCTTTGCATTACCAGGACAAAAAAAATGAATAACGAATTTGGGAAAAGGTGTAAGTATTGGAAAATTTAAGGGAATAACAAGTAATATGTCGAAAATGGCTCACTCAACAAAAAATGTATATGACATAAATTGTGTGTTTTAACGCGATCTACATTTTTTGTGTAGTAAAATTTTGTCTATCTCTTATGGTTTACCATTTATGCAAAAGTCGTTCACAATGAAGAATACTTTTGGAGACATTCCCAGAAAATTCGAGATATACATTTCATTTGTCATGAACATATCTTAAACATATGATATTTTAATCAAAATCGTTAGAGCCATTTTTGAGATTTTCGAAAAATGTTCCATGTAAAGTGTAATCTGGCGTGGGGTGATTTTCTTGAAAATCTTCGTGTCGCATCTCTGGAAGATACTGAAACTTAATACCAAGTTTTGTGTTTATCCGACTGTTCGTTTCTGAGTTATGCTGTTCACAGACACACACACGGACGTTTCCAAAAATGCTTTTTTTGGATTCAGGGGGTCTCAAACATGTATTTCCGTGAAATCTCGGTATCGAATTTTTGGGTGGAATACAATACTTCCCCTACTTACTATACGTAGTAGAAAAAGTAAAAATATAAAAAGAGAAATTGTGAATATTACACAAAAGCTGCATGTTACTATCACTCGTGAGTAAGTAACGCGGGAGTTACGGAACAAAAAACCCTCAGTGTAATAAACAGTGTGCGGAGCACGCATACGCGCGATCTTTGGCCTTACTATAAACTGATTGTATTGTACAAGGGGATGGAGGAAACCGAATCGATATTCAAATCTTTAAAACCTGGGGCGTTATATGCTGGCCTTGAAATTCCACACTCTTTCCAGAAATTGCGAGAAACTGAATAGCAACAGAACTTTTTAAACAACTACAAAAATATTGAAAAACTCAAACTAATAACGGATATCTCGAAAGAGGCTGACGCAAAAAAGACAATTTGAAATAAATGATATGCTTTAAAGAGATCTACATTTCTTCTATATACGCTTCATCTCTCCCTCTCCCCCCCTCTCTCATGGTTACCAATTATAGAAATTCATACAAAATTCACAGGGCTTCATAGGCTATTCCCAGAAAAAAAAACCAGAAAAAAAAAATTTTATTTGTCATGTAAATATCTTAAACGTATATTATTAGAGCTATTTGTGAGAAAATCAAATATTTCGAAAATTTTACCATGAAATAGGTACTTTGGGGTGGGCGATTTTCTTGAGAACATTCGTGTCGCATATTTGAAATACCAAGTTTGGTATTTATTGCACGTTTCATTTTGGGGTTATTCTGTTCACAGACACACAGAGAATACACATACCTACATGGACCTTTTAAAGAAAATCTGATGTGTTACACTCACATGACTTTCTCTACTCTTGTACAAACTATTTTTACAAACGCTTATACTCCATATACTTCATGTTAATCGAGATAAACTTTTGCAGAAAATCGTTAGCCATTTTTGAGAAAATAACAATTTTCGAAGAATGTTCCAAGTAAAAGGTAGTCTGGGGTGGGGGATTTTCTTGAAAATGTTCGTGTCACATCTTTGAAAGATACTGAACTTAAATACCTAGTTTGGTATTTATCTGACTTTAAGTTTTCGACTTATGCTGATACACAGACACACACAGGGATCTTTTTCTACAAATGCTTCCTTTTTGGATTCAGGGGGCTAATTTTCTTATAGGTGCAAGGGGAATATGGTAGACTTTAGCGATAGTCAAATCTTTTAAGAGCTGGTTGCTATGTGGCGCATTCCATTCTCTTTATATGTCCAGGACATAAAAAAATGAATAACGAATTCCCGTTTGAAAAATAAGTATTAGAAAATTCAAGCAAATAAAAGGAATATCTCGGAAATGGTTCATTCCAGAAAAATGTGTATTACATAAATTCTGTCTCTTAACATGATCTACATTTTGCGTGTGGTAGAATTGTGTCTATCTCTTACGGTTCCCAGAAAATCCAAGATATACATTTCATTTTCCATGAAAATATCTTCAACATATAACATTTTAATCAAAAATTTTATAGCCGTTTTTGAGAAAATAAAAATTTTCGAAAAATGCTCCCTGTAAAGGGTAGTCTGGGGTGGGGGGATTTTCTTGAAAATCATAGTGTCATATCTGCAAAGGATACTGAACATAAATACCAAGTTTGGTATATCTCCAACTATTCATTTTTCAGTTACGCTGTTCACAGACATGAACTTTTTGCTAAAAATGCTTTTTTTTTATTCAGGGGCCTCAAAACCTGTATTTTCGATCAAATATCGACATCGAAATAAACAATAGTGTTTAATGTTTAATGGAAGTTAAGTGAGAAATATTCAGTACTTCCCGTGAAGGAATTGGTGAAATTAATTTCCGAGTTCACCGGTGTTTCGAGTAAAAGTGTAAACACCGCTCGTAAAGAAAATATGTGTTACACTCACATGATTTCTCTATTCTTGTACAAACTATTTTTACAAACGCTTATTCTCCATCTACTTCATGTTAATCGAGATAAACATTTGCAGAAAATCGTTAGCCATTTTTGAGAAAATAACAATTTTCGAAGAATGTTCCAAGTAAAAGGTAGTCTGGGGTGGAGCATTTTCTTGAAAATGTTCGTGTCACATCTTTGAAAGATAGTGAACTTAAATACCTAGTTTGGTATTTATCTGACTTATGCTGATACACAGACACACACAGGGATCTTTTTCTACAAATGCTTCCTTTTTGGATTCAGGGAGCGTCAAAACACGTATTTACGGTGAAATCTCGATATCCAATTTTTGCGTGGAATGCAATAATGCAAAATCGCTGCAACGATTTTCATTAAAATATCATATATTTAAGATACTTTCATGACAAATAAAATGTATATCTTGTATTTTCTGGGAATGTCCACAAAAGTATTCTTCATTGTGAACGACTTTTGCATAACTGGTAAACCATAAGAGATATGCAAAATTTTAGTACACAAAAAGTATATCGCGTTAAAATATTGCTTGTTATTCCCTTAAATTTTCCAATACTTACACTTTTTCTCCAATGGGAATTCGTTATTCATTTTTTATGTCCTGGACATGCAAAGAGAATGGAATACTCCACATAGAAACCGGCTCTTAAAATATTTGACTATCGCTTAAAGCCTACCAATTTCCCTTGCATCTACAAGAAAATTAGCAATAGGATTAACATCTCGATATCTCGATTAACACGAATCATATGGAGAATAAGCGTTTGTAAAAATAGTTTGTACAAGAGTAGAGAAAGTCATGTGAGTGTAACACAACCTGTTTGTTTGTTTGTTTTTGTAACCTTTTGTAAACACGTGTAACACAAAAATGTATAAGTTCAATTCGCACCATACGTCATCTCAAACGTTTGTTACAATCGTAGGGGAAGAGTTCTATAGTTTATTTGTACCTATGCCCTCCGTTTCTTGGTTTTAGCGCGGCAAGATAACCTTCTGTTCTACTCCAGTTTCTCTGGTAAACTAGAAACAATAGTAAATAGACTCACCTGATGGGACCACTCCAAGGGATATACTAGGCGAACACCAACGGTGTTATTTAGTTGTGTTTCTTGCGTTACGTAACAAAATGTTCCAAATGTATACGCGTGACTCAAACAACGTATTTACTCACTGAAGGACAATGCTTCTGAAGGTAATCAAATTGTTAATGCAGCTGCGCTGTCATCCAGTGAAGCATGCATTTCCCCTTCCCTCAAAGAAACACACAATAGGAGAATTAGGTACTAATTTCTGTTTTCTTACGCACTGCATACAGCGGCGGCTGCTATATGAAGTAGTTGAGTTAGCCCCAAGTTTAAAAAAAATATATTGTTACTGTTTCTTTAAGTATTTATATATTTATGTTTGCCTCGGCTGCGTCAGTATTATTTTAGAGACATGGAATTCTTGGCAGGGCGTGATACGACAAGAATGTAGGCTTACACAGATTAGTTTTAATTCACTCCTTTTTATTAATCCTTGACACAAATTAAATAGCACTTCACTGATATCAAGTGCTGTGACATTCTTTTATTTGATACTTGCACTTTTTAATACGTATACTGTTTTTGTCTCACACGAATACGTGAGTAATTTCTCGATAACACATCTCCCGTCTGTTGGCAGGCAACTGACAAGCTTTCTAGCACCTAAATGTATAGATTTGTGTATTTCAAGTATCTGATTGGCTAATCCTAGTTCAATAGAATACCTGCATTTAATTAAAGCTTTTTCTGGTTGTTGATTGGGTCACTAAAATCACATTATTGATACTCCAATAATCAGAAGTGGTATTATTAAACTCTCAAACTCATTATTGCCTCAAGGTTACCTCATTGTTACCTTATTGTTAGCAACTTTTAACTT
Organism: Deroplatys truncata; assembly: GCA_030765065.1. Taxonomy (NCBI): domain Eukaryota; kingdom Metazoa; phylum Arthropoda; class Insecta; order Mantodea; family Mantidae; genus Deroplatys; species Deroplatys truncata. The sequence goes on along the minus strand of CM060989.1, from coordinate 61,602,047 downwards.
ATTATTCTCACAGCTACTACATTATTAAATTACGTAATACATTCACATAACATTATTGAACATGTATACAATAATATAAGCATATGCAATGACTGTTACATACATTTTACAAATTATTACATACACATATCGCTTCAAGGCGGGCTGTTATGGAATTTACGAGGGCTGATCAACAAAGACTAAGACTGATTTTTTTTCACAGATCTTTATTACTCCAATTCAATGTTTACATGATCTTTTACAAAGTAGTCCCCTCCTACATCAATGCACTTTTTATACCGTCTCTGCCAGTCCTTGAACACGTGCTGCAGACCATTCTTTGCCAGGTCCCCGAGAATCGCCTCACTTTTCTTGAGCACTGCTTCAGAGTTCTCAAATCGAATACCCCTAAGCTTTGCCTTTAGTGATGGGAATAAAAAAAGTCACAGGGTGCAAGTAAGATCGGGCTATAAGGTGGATGTGGTTCACAGTTAATGTTGAATCGAGCCAGAAACTGCATGGCTTGATTTGCGACGTGAGGCCGTGCATTGTCATGATGAAGTCGCCACCCAGTCCGAGAAAGCTCTGGTCGTTTCTTTGCAATGTGCTTCCTCAGTGTAGCCAATACTGACGTGTAGTATGCTGCTGTAACAGTAGTGTGAGGGGAAACTGCATGCTGGTAAATCATTCCATTACAGTCAAAACATGTTATCACCATCACTTTCCCTGCAGATGGAACAACTTTTGCCTTTTTTGGTGTTGGAGAACCTGGCGATTTCCACACTGTGCTGGCTTGTTTTCCTTCAGGATCATAATGATGCAGGCATTACTCATCACCGGTGACAACCGATTTAAAAAATGCATCACCTCCATTGTCTGGTATGCGAAATGCACGTAGGGTCTACAAAATAGAGCATTACTACCAACCTACCAATACGAGAGTGCTGCCGCCTACCAACATTATACATAAAAACCCGCTCTTTTCAAATATTTATGTTACAGATACGAAACTATCACAGAAGCTACAGGAAAAAATCTGATGTGTTACACTCACATGACTTTCTCTACTCTTGTACAAACTATTTTTACAAACGCTTATTCTCCATATGCTTCATGTTAATCGAGATATCGAGATGTCAATGTTATTGGTAATTTTCATGTAGATGCAAGGGGAATATAGTAGGTTTTAAGCGATAGTCAAATATTTTAAACTCTGGTTGCTATGTGGCGCATTCCATTCTCTTTGCAGGTCCAGGACATAAAAAATGAATAACGAATTTGAGAAAAAGTATAAGTATTGGAAAATTTAAGGGAATAACAAGCAATATCTCGAAAACGGTTCACTCAACAAAAGAAATGTATATGAAATGTATTGTCGCATCTCTGGAAGATACTGAACCTAAATACCAAGTTTGGTGTTTATCCGACTGTTCGTTTCTGAGTTAATGCTGTTCACTGACACACGCGGACATGTTTCCAAAAATGCTTTTTTTGGATTCAGGGGATTCGTTGAAATCTCGGTATCAAATTTTTGAGTGTAATACAATACTTCCCCTACTTACTATACGTAGTAGAGAAAGTAAAAATCGCATACAGTTAAATCACGGGATAGTAAGGTCCACAATCCTTTAGTAATTACCCTATCACAAAAAATTTCCGAAATTCAATTTAATGACTCATCAACTGCATGCGCGGTAGCAGAGTCTTGTTGGAAAAATCCATCTTGGCATTCAGTGGTCCGTTAGCTGTTCAAAACTGGTGCAAGTCATTCCTGTATATATTTGCATTTATTTGTTTGTTCAAAAAATAAAAGATCCTATTATTCTGTATGCACTTACCGCACACCACATACAGCAATTTTGCCGTCATGCAAAGGAATCTCGTGTGTATAATAGGGTTTCTCTGTGCTCCAGTATCTTATTTTGTGACGAAACATAATCAGGAGAATAATATTAAGCGTGGAACTATTACTATTATCATTTATATTTCGCTAAGTAAAATTACAGAAATTTACTGGAGAAATTTTGGATATTGAATTCTGGAGTGTGAATGACAATTTCATGAGAAATGTGTGGACAAAAAGACAACAATCCCAATATCTCTTATGATAAGGTATGCACTTATTACCGTTGTATTATTGTATCTGTAACTGCGAGAATGTGAGGCGATTGCGAGGATCTTATAACTGTTTCAGCGGGAGTGACTGCTGCGGTAGCCGGTACACGAACAGCCATGCTTTGGCCACAGTGTGAGGGAGAACACTGTAAATACATAGTAAGATTCTTTGATGTGAAACAAAACGAGTGGTTTCCCCTCTTCCCCTCTTTGTTTGTTTCTAGATCTTGAACTAAGTATGAATAACCACAGGCAAAGTATGTAAAAACAATAATAATAATAATAATAATAATAATAATAATAATAATAATAATAATAATAAATGTAAACACCAGTCTTTATTCTGTGTACAATTTATGTTCATACATTTTAGTATTTATCCAACTTTCAGATTACTGGCAATATTTAAATGAAACATGTCAAATTTGTCACACGTGACTCGTAATAACTATTATACAGCTACGGACAATGAGTTTATAATAAACAAACTGATAATATTTAGGACTCTCTGGTTTGTTGTTAATTTAGAAATAATGGTAACACAAATACAAAATATCGTTCAGGATAATGAGGAATGCATTCTATAAGTCTGATTTTTATAAGTGTTTTAGCGGTAGGTTTGCAGCTTAAACATAAAAATAAGGTTGTAGAAAATTAATGGTGATTTAAATTTCTTGGGGAAACGGCTCAAAATGGTCATGGGACTACCGCCCGACCGTAACATCCTCTGCCTCCAGCTATACGTGACATTAAGAATAGGGTCCACTGACAGTAATTTACTGTTTTTATGAGCTGTACTGTACTGCCTAAAAATGAGAAACAAGCTTTACCTGGATGAGGCTACATCGGCAGTATTTTACTGCAAATGTATGTATGTCAGCGGTAGGTTCAAGGTCGTACTGCCGAGAATAGGCCGGGTTTCATTTTCTTGTAGTAATTGCTCCCGCCTTGATTTTACTGGCCATTGTAACCCTCTTGAAAAGCTCGTAGTCCGTATTTCAGCTGTGCTTCGTTGAATATTTCAATCTACGTTTTATTGTTAAAATGGAGCTTGATAGTGAATTAATAACAATTGAAGTTGAGAAATATCCAGTTCTCTATAATCCTGAAAACGGAAATTCTAAGAATAGAAATGCGAAACTTGAAGCCTAGAAGAAAATATTTGCGGCTGGCGAAATAACTTTTACAAAAGAGGTTAGTCTTATTGTACTTTTTATTAGTAGAGGAATATTGTGTTTCACCCAAAAATTATGTCAAAATTTAACCGGAAACATATATTTTGGGGTCCTCTGAATCCAAAAAAAAGCATTTTTTAGAAAAAAGTTGTGGATGTGTATGTGTCTGTAAACCGCATAACTCCAAAACGAAAAGTCGAATAAATATACCAAACTGGGCATTTAAGTTGAGTATCTTCCAAGAATGGGACACGAAGATTGCAAACAAAATTCCCCTAACCCCTGAAAGGGGATATACCATACATATATAAGAATTGCACATAGTAATAATATAATTCACCAAGAAACATGTTAAAATATTAAACAACCAAGAATTGTACAAAGCAGATTGTAAGAAACGGGCGAGCTAGCAAATTCCAAGTAAAAGATAATTGCAAGTAGAGCCCACCTTTCATCAAGCTAATGAACAGGGAGCCGATAGCGGTAACGAGGAATAGAAAGAGACAGATAGAGAAAACGAGGAGACGGAGGTATTGAACGCGCTTCCCAACGCGTCATGGTGACGCGTAAGAGCAAAACTTTGAAGTGGAATTTCTCATACATGTTATGTAATGCGGTCCGAGGACCAATTAGAAATGTCATTATATTTTGAAGCGCAGATGTGAGCGTCACTAGGCTCAGGTATATAAAGGCGAACAAAGCCCCACTATCTTCCAGAATTTCGTCGACACAAAGTGTTACGCTCTTGCAACAGATGCACGTGTGTGTATGTGGGTGTACAGTTAGCTTAGGCCCCTGATTTATTCAAATGGTGGGATTAGTATAATGGGATAATCTAGCTGCCCATAAATATTTAAATTGTTAATAAACCACATTTATTAAGGGAAATGCAGTATGTCTTTAATTTGTCTCACCCACGATAACCCTGAAAACCGAGAATTAGCTATATAGGGAAAGGTTAGGAATGAAAAACTCAGCAGCCGACGTGCATCCATAGCCGAGGACGGAACACTGCAGCAGATAGCATCAACCCAAGGATCGACGCTTTCCAGATGCAACGATTTCCCGCTACAAACGTCGCCCAACAGCCGTTTCCTGCCACAGCCCAACTACCCTTTATATGAAACATTTTTCGAGAATTTTGATTTTCTAAAAAACGGCTGACGATTTTGATTAAAATACCATATATTAAAGATATTTACATGGCGAAGTGTATATCTTGAATTTTCTGGGAATAGCTTGTGAAGTCCTCTTCATTCAGAAGGAATTTTATATAATGTTATATAACTGGAAAACGTTAAGGGATAGTCGAAAACGTACTAAGCAAAACAAATAGATGTCTTTAAAACACACATATTTATTTCAAGTAAAGGCCAGCAAATAGTGTGCAGTTCTTAAACATTTGACTATCGCTGTTCTGTTTGTATCTATAACGAAATGTAGTTTTTTATGCAAGGGTTTATTTGTATTAAAATGTAGTATACAGAAAAATAAGCTTTAGTAAGAATAGTTTGTGTGCCTAATAATAAGCGATAAATGGTAGAGAAAGTCATGTGAATGTATACGTTTTATTTATATTACGACAAACTAGTAATAAAAGGTGATAATCGTCTTTCAGTGCGCATGCACTTCACACTGTTCAGTACCTGGTAACCCAGTGGAGCCCAGTGGAGTGGAGCCACCTCAATGAAAGCTTTGGTTTTAAACAGCAGTAAATGTAGCCATCCTGTTTGACTGCAGAAAATATGCAGTATAGTACTGCTCATTAAAGCAGTAAATAACTGTCAGTGGAGTTCTAGCCTATGGGTGCAGGGCAGGAGTGAAGATGGTTTTTGGTCAGCAGGACAAATCTACTAGATGGCTTAGGCGATTTTCGCCAGATCATGAATCAGTATTTCTGACACAAGAGCTCCCCATTTGGACACCAGAAATCTTATCAAGTGGAATACTTCTCATGCCATAGAATACAGAAGGAGAAAACGCCGCTACCAGGTGTCAGATTCGGGTTCTCTCTCATTCAAAATAGCAATATAATTGCAATCGAAAGTGTATTTTAGTCAGTATATATATATATATATATATATATATATATATATATATATATATAGTTCGAATCCCGATACTGGGGTCTGAGATGCCTGTCCCTTTAAAGTTACACCTTTTTCGGGCGCTGATAATCCCCTTCCTGCTTTATGCTTGCGAGATCTGGGGCATGGCCGCAGATTCCAACCTGCTGCTCCTGCAACGGGTACAGAATAGGTGCCTTCGGGCCATCTATTGTGTAAACCGCTCCTTTCCCGTGAGACTGCTTCACGAAGCCTCATCTCTTCCTTACGTGGAGGATGAAATTAGGCGCCGGGCCGCAAAATTTTACGACCAGTTGCCATACCATCAGAGCGCCCTAGTTAGGTCTCTTGGGGATTATGACCCCAGAATACGCCGCTTGAGGCATCACCGGTTTCCCCGCATGGCTTGCGGGCATATCCGGTAACAGCGGAGTAATTCCAACAGCAGCTAAAGCTGAACTCCAATACAATCCATTCAAGAGTAGCTTGGACTTCAAAATTAAAATCCCAACATGTTTATAATTACAAAATTCATACCACCAGCGGTGCACAAGGGTAGTTACACCATGACCGGCTACCGTTGAGGAACAAACTTTGTTACCTCCTTTCTCTCCCCCTACCTAAAGAACAACCGCCATCCTGTAACCCCCATATCCCGTCACTACGTGGTAAAGCCCTAATTAGGGAAGGTACACGCCTAAGCACACCATCGGGTTGCCCTCAACCTGCCATCTGACGCACAGCACAGCACAGCACAATGGTAACATATGTGAAACTGAATTATATAAGTATCACGTGTGGACTGAAAAAAATATAAAGCTGTGCACTGTCGCTGGTTAATTTTATCTTATGGCTTAAGGCAAGATAAAAAGCCCTATCCCACCTATACTAAATCTGCCCATTATCTCAAACTATTTTATATCGAACTGAAATTTTATAGGATGTAGACGAATGTCTTCTAAGTTCAGTGATCTACGTTTATACTACAGAGTGAGCCAAAAGACTCCGAATCGCCTGCGCCGTGGTTTTCCTGTCCGCATCGTCGGCACTCGTTGCCGTCTGCCGCTATCATAGAAATGCGTGGATGAAATCATACAACATTTTAAAACTACTTACCAACTTTACGAAAGGAGGTGCTGAAACTGGCCACCGTCGTTGTTCATACATTTTCGGCACCTCTTTAGGAAACTAATCACTCGCCATAGTTCACGTTGAGAAATTTACTGGCGGATATTTTGTTTTAATTCTTCCAGGGTGTGTGGGCTTATCTTATACACTTTATGTTTCAAGTTACCCCGGAGGGGTATTTTAATACTACCGGCTGCGCGGTGTTTTTCCACTGGGCGTGTGGAGATATGATAAAAGCATGATAACGCACTGCTGCTATAAACAAAGTCACACTGTTGTGGTTTTGCTCTGCAGTGTGAAGTGCAGTTTTGCGTTGACGGTGATGTGATGTAGTTCAGTTATTACGAGTTATTTATTATGTTGTCCTGTACTTAGTCACAAAGTATATTATGACTAAGTATATGTTTTCTACTGCACAGCGTGTATTTATTTATGATTCGTATGTGTTAACTCGGTCAGCTCGCCAAGTGAAAGTACGATTTGCAGAAAGATTTCCAGGTGTAAAAGTTTCAGGGCGTACAACAATCCATGAACCTTACAGTAAATTTCAGGCCACATGAAGTGTTCAGGTTAAGAAATCTAAAAGACGGCGTTCGGTTCTTACCGAAGAAACATTAGACGACATCGGTCATCGTTTGGAAAATTCCCCCCCAAAATTCCATTAGGGATAGTTTCATAAAGAGGTGCCAGTTTCAGCATTTCCTTTCATAAAGTTGGTAAGTAAACCCTTTAAAAGTAGTTTTAAAAATGTCGTATGGTTTAATCCGCGCATTTCTATGATAGCGGCAGACGGCAACGAGCACCGAGTATGCGGACAGGAAAAACTGCGCGCAGGCGGTTCGGAGTCTTTTGCCTTACCCTGTATTGTATTAAGCAATATTGTTTTTGTTCAACTTCGATACCATTTTAGGTAAAAAATTTCAGTAATTACTTTTAAAAAATTAACAAACCATCTCATTAACACCAAAATGGATCCACAACAACACTTAGAGGTTGTTTTTATCATTCTAAAACTTAATTTAGATATTTTCAATTGTTTTGGAGATAACAGGTTATTTATACCAGAAAATGTCGTTTACAAAAAAAGGTGTTCAAAGAGAAAAAATGGAAAAAACTATTATTTTTGAGAGAGTTTACCAATTTATTGAAAAAGTCTTCCCCATATAGATAGGCTAAAATTTCTCTCTCTACTCCAAAGTGTGTGAAATTATTATTGTTTGGTGTGAATTACAGAATTTGCATTAAAATTAGCAGATGAAATACTAATAAAATATATATTAAATTAAGGAGGGAGTTTTATTTTATAATACTGTTATAAATGCCATTGTTGGCAGTTTTCAACGTTTAGTCTCCTCTTAAGTAAAAGGAATGCCTCAATGCTATACAGTTCTATACTGTAGGGCAGGTTTGCAGAGTCTAGTTGCCACAACAGTGTCAAGTGGATGTACTATGTTACATCCCTTTGTGCTATGTGGACGTTGAATCCGCATGCCGGCTTCACTATGAGCGCCGCCTCCAGACTTGTGTCGATTGCTTCTCTGCCGCCGACTGTATACACCACGCGATATCTCCTTAACGTGATGGACAGCATCATCTTTACCAGCATCATCCCGTACTTGTATCCCATGCAGTTTCTTCTCCCAGCTCCGAAAGGCAGATAGCAATATGGATGACGTCCCTCCGAGTTCTTAGCAGAGAAGCGCTCAGGATCGAACTTCTCCGGGTCCGGGAAATAGCGGGGATTCCGATGTAGCAAAAAGGTAAACACTACAGCGTTACTTCCTTCGGGTAAAACGTAGCCGCTACCGACGTCGGTGTCTTCCTCTATTGTTCTAAATAGTAACGTCAGGGGCGGATAGAGACGTAGCACCTCTTTCACCACCTGAAACACAACCAGTGGAAATACTACAGTGCTTTTCTTCCACACTGCGGCCCGCATGCGCCACAGTATCTAGCCGCAAGTGCGGCTTTAGCTGTGCGATATACAGGGAGTGCCAAAAAAACTACCAACCGGCTGCGCGGTGTTTTTCCTATCCGCGTCCTGGGCGCTCGTTGCCGTCTGCCGCTATCGTAGAAAGGCGCGGATGGAACCATACAAAATTTTTAAAACTACTTTTAAATGCTTTACTTACCAACTTTATGAAAGAGGATGCTGAAGCTCACCACGGTCGTTGTCCATACATTTTTTGGCACCTCTTTAAGAAACTATTTATCACTCGCCGTAGTTCACATTGAGAAATGCTGGCAATTTCCTGGCGAATGTTTTGTTTTAATTCTTCCAGGGTGTGTGGGTTTGTCTTGTACACTTTGTTTTAAGTTACCACAAAGATAGAAATCGCAGGGGTTAGGTCGGGGGACGAGGGTGCCAGAAATCTCTACTAATATTTCTGTTTCAAACACACTTTCAATACCATAGCCGGGATTTGAACCACGGATCTCCCGGTCTCCGTCCAATTGCTCTAACCACTGAGTCACCATGGCAACTTGCCAGTAGGATATTAAATTCCCCAACTGATTCGCATTTTTCTCGGTAAACCACAAGGAGATCTCAAATTGTTTTGAGATGACATACCCCAATGGCGACTTACAATGTTGTAAGTATTTAAGTCCCGGGCTTCATAGTTTCAACCACTATTAGGTCAATTAATGGAATTAATTGTTCTTTCACACAAGCCGTGTGTTGGACAGGCTTGGAAAGGTGGAATCAGAGAGACTGAAAAATTCAATACCATGGCCGGGGTACAGTTGGGAAATTTAATATCCTACCGGCAAGTTGCCATGGTAGCTCAGTGATTAGAGCAACCGGACGGAGATCCGGAGATTCTTGGTTTAAATCCCGGCTATGGCATTGAATTTTTCAATCGTCTCATTCTACCTTTCCACACTTTCAATTGTTCCCATAGAAATGTTGGCCGTATAAGCTGTTGCAGAGTCTTTTTGAAAAAAGGCAAAATCACGCTCCTGGCAGTTAATTCGCTAAAAAAAAGGGGGGGTCAAAATTGTATTCACATATGTAAGGGCGTTAACTGCTGACTCGAAACAAAATTGAAACTGTTCTGAGGACAGAATTATTAGCCGAGATTTGTGGCTCCCTCAGACCAATATCCGCCAGGAAATTGCCAGCATTTCTCAACGTGAACCACGGCGAGTGATGGATAGTTTCCTAAAGAGGTACCAAAAATGTATGGACAACGACGGTGGCGAGTTTCAGCATCTCCCTTCATAAAGTTGGTAAGTAAAGCCTTTAAAAGTAGTTTTAATAATGTTGTATGGTTTCATCCGCGCCTTTCTATGATAGCGGCAGACGGCAACGAGCGCCGAGAACGCGGACAGGAAAAACACCGTCCAGCTGGTTCATAGTCTTTTGGCTCTCTCTGTAGAAGGCGAATAAAGCTTTTCGCAAGCTTTTATGTTTGTGGTCAATGGGCAGAGTTTAGCTTCCTGCACTGATTGGCTGACACCGCCGAAACAGTTATAATATCCGCGCAACCGCCCCACGTTCTCATATTTACAATTACAATGATAATAATCATGTAAAGTTCAATATTTGAATTAACTTCTAGCCTGATGCTTTCTTTTAGTTCCTCCAATGTATGGGGGTTTATTGCATACACTTTATTACTTTCTCTACTACATATAGTAAGTAGGGGAAGTATTGTATTCCACCCAAAAATTCCATACCGAGATTTCACGGGAATACATGTTTTGAGACCCCCTCTGAATCCAAAAAAAGCATTTCTGGAAACATGTCCGTGTGTGTGTGTGTGTGTGTGTGTCTGTGAACAGCATAACTCAGAAACGAACAGTCGGATAAACACCAAACTTGGTATTTAGGTTCAATATCTTCCAGAGATGCCACACGAAGGTTTGCAAGAAAATTCCCCCACCCCAGACTACCCTTTACATGGAGCATTTTTCAAAAATTTTAATTTTCTCAAAAATGGCTCTAACGATTTTGATTAAAACATCATATGTTTAAGATATTTTCATGAGAAATGAAATGTATATCTCGAATTTTCTGGGAATGTCCCCAAAAGTACTCTTCATTGTGAACGACTTTTGCATAACTGGTAAACCATAAGAGATAGACAAAATTTTACTACACAAAAAATGTAGATCGCGTTAAAATATACAATTTATATCATATACATTTCTTTTGTTGAGTGAACCGTTTTCGAGATATTGCATGTTATTCCCTTAGATTTTCCAATACTTATACTATTTCTCAAATTCGTTATTACTTTCTCTACTACGTATAGTAAGTAGGGGAAGTATTGCATTCCACCCAAAAATTCGATACCGAGATTTCACCGGAAATACATGTTTTGAGACCTCCTGAATCCAAAAAAAGCATTTTTGGAAACATGTCCGTGTGTGTCTGTGTGTGTGTGTGTGTCTGTGTGTGTGTGTGTGTGTGTCTGTGTGTGTGTGTGTGTCTGTGAACAGCATAACTCAAAAACGAACAGTCGGATAAACACCAAACTTAGTATTTAGGTTCAGTATCTTCCAGAGATGCGACACGAAGGTTTTCAAGAAAATCCCTCCACCCCAGACTACCCTTTACATGGAAGATTTTTCGAAAATTTTAATTTTCTCAAAAATGGCTCTAACGATTTTGATTAAAATATCATATGTTTAAGATAATGTCATGAGAAATGAAATGTATATCTCGAATTTTCTGGGAATGTCTCCAAAAGTATTCTTCATTGTGAACGACTTTTGCATAAGTGGTAAACCATAAGAGATAGACAAAATTTTACTACACAAAAAATGTAGATCGCATTAAACTACACAACTTATGTCATATACATTTCTTTTGTTGAGTGAACCGTTTTCGAGATATTGCTTGTTATTTCCTTAAATTTTCCAATACTTATACTTCTTCTCAAATTCGTTATTCATTTTTACTTTCTCTACTACGTATAGTAAGTAGGGGAAGTATTGCATTCCACCCAAAAATTCGATACCGAGATTTCACCGGAAATACATGTTTTGAGACCTCCTGAATCCAAAAAAAGCATTTTTGGAAACATGTCCGTGTGTGTGTCTGTGTGTGTGTCTGTGTGTCTGTGTGTGTGTCTGTGTGTGTGTCTGTGAACAGCATAACTCAAAAACGAACAGTCGGATAAGCACCAAACTTGGTATTTAGGTTCAGTATCTTTCAGAGATGCGACACGAAGGTTTTCAAGAAAATCCCCCCACCCCAGACTACCCTTTACATGGAAGATTTTTCGAAAATTTTTATTTTCTCAAAAATGGCTCTAACGATTTTGATGAAAATATCATATGTTTAAGATAATGTCATGAGAAATGAAATGTATATCTCGAATTTTTTGGGAATGTCTCCAAAAGTATTCTTCATTGTGAACGACTTTTGCATAACTGGTAAACCATAAGAGACAGACAAAATGTTACTACACAAAAAATGTAGATCGCGTTAAAATACACAACTTATGTCATATACATTTCTTTTGTTGAGTGAACCGTTTTCGAGATATTGCTTGTTATTCCCTTAAATTTTCCAATACTTATACTTTTTCTCACATTCGTTATTCATTTTTTTTATGTCCTGGACATGCAAAGAGAATGGAATGCGCCACATAGCAACCAGCGTTAAAATATTTGACTATCGCTTAAAAGCTACCATATCCCCCTTGCATCTACAAGAAAATTACCAATAAGATTGACATCTCGATATCTCGATTAACATGAAGCATATGGAGAATAAGCGTTTGTAAAATTAGATTGTACAAGAGTAGAGAAAGTCATGTGAGTGTAACACATCAGATTTTTTTATGTCCTGGACATGCAAAGAGAATGGAATTCGCCACATAGCAACCAGCGTTACAATATTTGACTATCGCTTAAAAGCTACCATGTTTCCCTTGCATCTACAAGAAAATTACCAATAAGATTGGCATCTCGATTAACATGAAGCATATGGAGAATAAGCGTTTGTAAAAATAGGTTGTACAAGAGTAGAGAAAGTTATGTGAGTGTAACATATCAGATTTTTTTTAAATTTCACCCATAGATGAAAATCGTATAAGTTATATCAGGGGATCTTGTGAGCTATAATCCTGTACTAATTACACTATCTGAAAAAGAATTTTCTAAATTAAACTTGATGATTCATCAGCTGTGTTCGCGGTAGCAAAAGTCTCTTTGGAAATGCCCAGATTGATATGCAACGTCACAGTTCAAAAAATGGTGTCGGTAAATCACTCCTTTATCACTCTGTATTTATTATTTGTCGAAAATATAGGTCCTATTATTCTATATTCATTTATTGTACACCGTACACCAATTTTTGCGTCATGCAAAGGAATCTCGTGTGCTAAGTCGGGTTTCACTGTGATTCAATATCTGTTATTTTACGACGGAATATAACCATGTAAATGGAACCTTGCTTCGTAAGAGAAGATTGTTGAGCGTGGGTAAATTACTCTATCATTGACATTTTGCAAAATCCAATTACAGAAATTTTCCTGACTCTGATGACCAAGTGAAAAGTAAACTGTATGCAACAAGTCTAATAATTGGAAGAACTAACAGAAAATATCTGGCAGAAATTCACTCAATTTCAGATATTGAACTCTCGAGTATAAATAAACATTTCCTGAGAAGAAGCCAGAAATGTATGGGCATAGAAGGGCAACATTTCTTATGATAAGGTGTGTGTTTATTTTCATTGTAACTGTAACTATGAGAATGTTAGACAGTTACGCGGATATTAAAACTGTTTCGGCGGGAGTCCGAGTCTTATCCGCCGACGTACGAATCGCCGTGCGGTGGCCGCAATGTGGAAGAAAAGCACTGTATATTGCGATACATGTACGTTAAGTGAATCTTTGCAGAACGATGAAGATTTTTATCGATGAAAGCGATCACATAGCGACACAGTCTTTAAAAATCTGACTGTCTCTCTACTTACTGTATTATAACTAAATTTCTAAGTTGAACTGAAAGTTTTTATCTGGATTAACAAGTTAAAATATGAGCTTTTGTAAGAATAGTTTATGGAAGCGTGAGTAGAGAATGTTACAGTGTTAAATTCCATCTTCTGCATTTGTTTTTCAGTTTGCGAACAAAACTATTTATTGTACTATGCAAGAAAAATGAAACATTTTGAGTGAAAAATGACTGATAATAACTGGGCAACCAGGTCATCTCAAGATTTCAGGAGGTATAGTGACCTTCAGCGGCGATATACTCTGTTGGTCAGCTGTGAACCAAAATGTGATTGAAAGGAGCATCCATTATCCTGTTTACAAGCATCACAGCGTGGCGAGGAGTTACGATGTTATACAATATTTGAAGAATTCTGAAATACTCGTTTGCAGTATGTCCAAAATATAAAGAGAAATAAACCAACAATATATGTAAACATATAGATATATGAAGCACTTAAGTTTAGGCTGTACATTATCTCAAAGACTAAGCTTTGTAGAAAGAAATGTCTATAATAAAAGTTGCTAGATATTATGGGGGAAAGTAAATGCCATTAGTCATATTTTATCTGGAGGACGTTGTGATGTTCATTTTAGGGTCTTTTTAGAAAAAGGTCGGTGTGTGTGTCTGTGAACTCAATACTATTTGATTAAATACTATATGTTTAAGATATTCGTATATCAAATAACATGCGCATCTTGAATTTTCTGGGAATAGTTTGTGAAGTCCTCCTTATTCTGAACTACTTTTGTATAATTTGTAAGAGATGGATAAAATCTTACTACAGAAAAAATGTAGAGTTCGTTAAAGCACACAATTTATGTCAAATAAATTTTCTGTGAGGGTTAACTAATTATGAGATATCCTTTTTATTGATTTGAATCTTCATAGACTTTTTTTTTCTTAACTGGTAAGCCGCTATGCATTTCTGTTTTCTTGATGTATTGCAAAGAGCACAGATACGCTCTTTAATATCTTCTCTTCCTACTATGTACGTGGTAGAGAAAGTAAAAATCTGACTAACGTTTTAGCTACTGTATTCTTCTTATATCTACAACGAAATGTGAATTAAAGTTTATCTGGATTAACAAGAAGTGCAAAAATAATATTTTGTAAGAAGAGCTTGTAGAAGAGTGAGTAGAGAAAGTCATGTCAATGCACAACATCAGATTTTAAGAGCATTTTCTCTCATGTTAAAGTAAGTGGATCGAGGCAATTAGGATGTCGAATGTTTTTGTGGAGAGCAACATTCCCATAGTAGGCTCGAGAGAAAATAAATAAATAAAGAAAGAAAATCAGGAAATTGGAACATGGACAAACAAGAATAGATCAAAAAATCTGATGTGTTACACTCACATGACTTTCTCTACTCTTGTACAAACTACTTTTACAAAGGCTTATTCTCCATCTACTTCATGTTAATCGAGATAAACATTTGCAGAGTCTGTCTTATTGCTAATTTTCTTGTAGATGTAAGGGGAATATATATTTACAAGGGCAATAAAGAAATACAGTAGCCTTTAAGCATATACATTTCTCTTAATAGCTGGTTGCTAGGTGCAGCACTATTCCCTTTGCCACAGATTAATACTCTTTGCATATCCAAGACAAAAAAAATGAATAACGAATTCCCATTTAAGAAAATAAGTATTGAAAAATTTAAGAGAATAACAAGCAATATCTCGAAAATGGTTCACTCAACAAAAAAGTGTATATGACATAAATTGTGTATTTTAACGCGATGACCACTTTTTGTGTAGTAAAATTTTGTCTATCTCTTATGGTTTACCAGTTATGCAAAAGTCGTTCACAATGAAGAACACTTTTGGAGACATTCCCAGAAAATTCAACATATACATTTTATTTGTCATGAAAATATTTTAAACATATGATATTTTAATCAAAATCGTTAAAATTTTCGAAAAATCTTTCATGTAAAGGGTAACCTGGGGTGGAGGGATTTTCTTGAAAACCTTCGTGTCGCATCCTTGGAAGATACTGAACCTAAATACCAAGTTTGTTGTTTATCCGACTGTTCGTTTCTGAGTTATGCTGTTCACAGACACACGGACATGTCTCAAAACATATATTTCCGGTGAAATCTCGGTATGGAATTTTTGGGTGGAATACAATACTTCCCCTACTTACTATATGTAGTAGAGAAAGTAAAAAGAGAATAGACCAGAAAGAAAACGTAAAGTGGATTTTTCCAACTTGTGTTTTGTGTGCTCCTCCAAGGAGCTCCATGGCAATAAAATAAATAACCGAAAAAAGGTTATAACCACACAGTAAGAGAATTATAAATAGAAATGTACAAAGTTAAAGTGTCGGTTGTGCTGCGTTTGCTTTGTTTTTGTGGAAGGCGCTACCGTCGCCGACCGGTTGGGGGATCTTGAATTCTGTGGGCTATGTCAGTTGCGTCCATGTAAATATGTTTTCGAAAAATTAGTACGGGATTTGCGTCCGCATCTAACTGCTTAGGTAGCTTGGGTAGGTTTAGGTTATTCGATAAGACAGTTAAACACTATAGAACGCGTTCTGCTACAGCATAGAGGTCAAACTGGACATACGTATGAGGCAGTATTTTATATCACAACATTGTAAATGCCAGAGTGATTGTAGTGTAAATTAACATTATTGTATGACAATGATTTGAGATGCTTGCTAATTATAAGCATTGTTAGGAAATAAGTTTACACGGCCTCACTGAAACTGACAAAAGGAGCAGGTAACAATGAGCGAGGGGGTGAGTTGTTTATTAATTAGAAGAGACAAGCAAATGACGTCAGAGTAGCGTGCCTTTTCTTTAGAAATGGAGGGAATATCTTCCCTAGAGCATATGTGTTCGCAATTTTGATTGGATAAAAAAACAGACGCTAATGTTGGCGCGCTTTATTAACCAATAGCAGCTCGATTATACGCTTTAGGCATATCGGGGTGAGGGAGTATAAATTCTAAAGCCAGAGACAAGTATTGCTCAGTTTAATAGAATCATTCACGAGTTACACGTCTGTTTGAGGCCTTAAAGGAGTAATTTTAGCCAATTCAGCTATTGATATTATTCTTCATGATAAGCTGGAATAAAGTTATCAGGATCTCCTAGAATATAAGGTTCTTTGAGAGATAAGAGGGAGCGCAGTTCAACAGAAGCATTCACGAAGTACACGTTACGCAATTCTACAGAATCTCTCGCGTCGTAAAGTTAGTTACAAAAGTGTGAAATGCGCGGTAAATAAGTGATTATAGTTACATTCGAAAATATAACAGTTTCAGTCAGGCGTGTATCAAGATTAAATATGTGAAATTTATTAAGTGTGACGGCAATAAAAGTGTAAAAACAAATTCTTTTATCAGTGTTAACTTTTAGTAACAACTCCTTTCCGTTTACACACCCTGTTCAAGAGATTTGCTCGACTGAGTAATAATAGCTAGCCGGAGGACAAAGAACGCAAAATTCAAAATAGTAAAACAATAACAGGCGTTCAGTAAATAAGATAACACGAACGATACCGCGACACGTAATAGTTATCGTTTTTAGTTGTGCACGAGCCATGGAGTCGATGACAAGTAACCTTTATTTGTGATCTTTGTTTACAGATTTAGACATCACAAGGATGTGCTTTGGACGTTCTGCATGAAATTTTGTAAGTGTTTAATAAAGTTAAATGTTACAAAATGAAAAATAAAAAGGGAAATGTTGTTTGTGCCAGGAATTGAAAATACTGGGATCAATAATTCAAATCTTTCAGAGATGACGCAACTGACGTATTAACCAATAAATCCAGGGACGCAACTGATGCATTAAACAAGAATTCCAGGGACGCAACTGACGTATTAACCAAGAAATCCAGGGACGCAACTGATGTATTAAACAAGAACTCCAGGGACGCAACTGACGTATTAACCAAGAAATCCAGAGACGCAACTGACGTATCAACCCACAAATCCAGGGACGCAACTGACGTATCATCACAGAAATCCAGGGACGTACTGACGCTTCAACCAATAAATCCAGGAACGCAACTGACGTATTACCCAAGAAATACAGAGACGCAACTAACGTGTCAGCCAAGAAATCCAGGGACGCAACTGACATACTAACCAATAAATCCCGAGACACAACTGACGTATCAACAAATAAATTCAGGGACGCAACTGACGTGTTAACCAAGAAATCCAAAGGCACAGCTGACGTATCAACGAAAAATCCGGGACGCAACTGACGTATAAAACTGGCCGCGGGAAGCACTCACCGGTCACCAGAATTCTAAGCTGGGTAGTTATGTGAGGAAAAGGACCACTTCGGTTTGGCTTTCGGTAAAGGCTATGTAGTAGACACTACGCAGACTACCTTGTGGTTCCCGCGAGTATTTTGTGCTTTATTTCAGAGCTCTCCTCTTCGGGATGACTTATTATTTAACGCAAGTTTCTGTGTATTGTATTGTTATTGAAGGCTACCCTTATTATAAGTGTTAAATTGGGCGCACAGGACTTGAGCTGGATTTGTTATCTCTTTCATATATATTAGGAGTTAAGTATAGCCAGGCACCTTTTTCATAACCCTTAGCCAAATTGTTATTGCTTGTGACCGTACTGGTATAGTATATGAAAATTTCTAAGTAAGACGCTGCAAGTTTTATTCACAAGGTGTAATATTGGCAATTGTTTTTACACAACTAAAGTTGTTAAGAACTACTGCGGGTAGGTAAATTCACAAGAGGGGTGCCTGGCGGTGCAATTTGGTAGCAGAGCATGGTTATTCCGATCCTGTCTTGTAGCTTTTTACTGCGGTTTATTTCTGAGCTTTTGTGTAGCTTTACTTATTGATCATAGTTAGTTAACTTGAATAAATTACGAAAGCATGAGCGCGTATTTAAATTTAGTGTGTACAGGGCTCAAATGGAGGCCTCTGCTGGTCAGTGGGTTGTAACCACGCTCTGCTTCTCTGCAAAATGAAGGGTAGTTCACATGGAGAGCTTCTTAAAAGTAGGAAAATCCCTATATTGCCTATCCCTATTGCCTATAAAAATAGCTTGAAGAAAAATTGTACACATTTGTAATATATCCTAGAGACTGGTACAAAATGAGGGAAATTGGTATGAAAATTTCACATTTTTAGCCAAATTGTTATATGTGTAGGGATTTGTAAATTTTTATGAGTTTGGTGAAAGTTTGCAGATGCATTTCGGATTGGTTAACATTGATCTTAAATAGGCTATTTTATGTTGGGTGTCTTCTAAAGTTGTAGGATGTTGTAGGTGAGTGTTTAGAAGCCGAAATTTGTCTGATATCTGTCTTTTCAGAGAGAAAAAGAACTCCTGTAAAAACTGAAAGCGTTACTCAGATAGCTTGACTTACCAGCATCGAAGGCAAGTTATATGACCTCCACGACTTACCTGTTCGGTGTAGGTCATTTTCTGAAGGTCCTCCCAAGAAACCTCTCTGTGGGGATCATCCTGGAAGATGCACTTCTGTTCCTGGAACACTCGCTCTTGCACATCTTGGTGCACCCCGAGCATGGACATCGTATAACAATACAAAGTGGCGCTGGTCTCTGAGGCTGCACCCAAAACATTTAACATTTCCTCGTGCATCTCCTCCTTGGTCATTTGCCCTTCCGTCAAGAGTCGATCTACAAGAGGCGTGACGTTCTCTATGTTCGTCCCGGTAGCTGATTCATTGAACTGCTTCGCTCTCTCTTCCAGAATGTCCCTCACCAGCTGTAAAAATTTGACACACAGAATGATAATCTTGAGTTTACTAAAGTTTGCAGAATACTGTTCCCATATAAAGACGACGACAGGCAGAAAGGTGGAATGTCACTCTTTTGTCAAAATTGAGATCATGTAAAAGCTGGAAGGTTATATATAGGAGAAGGTCTCAAACTACCATATATAAACTGTACAGTTACTGCAGTATACTATTTGAAAATTTACTGGACAGGATGGTTGGTATCAAACAGCAAAGGAAGGGGTAACGTAATTTTTGTTCAATTAAAGCAACAGTATAATGAATTAAACTTGCTCTATTGGTAACACTGCTTTAATGAAAACCAAAACTTTATTTCAATAAATAAAAAGTAAAATATAATACATTAGAGCAAAACTGAAAAATTGTTTACAGTTCACCTTAATATGGTTTAAAATATTAATTCATTATAGCTCTATATTTAATTATTAAGTTATGTTATACAAATCGCTATTAATTATTAATAAGTCAAATAAAATTAACAATGTGGATTTCATATTGTGATATTCCCCTTCTCTTGGCCACTTCTATGTCATTATCCCAGATATTCTTAGGACACTAAAAAGAATGAATTATTCTTATATTGAACATACTAGATTAACTACAATTCAAAATGCATGGTTGTGTTTTTCATTTGTCACACAGTTCTAGAATAAAATATGTCAAATTTTAAATTAGCTCTCTTCAAAAATTTTGTAAGCTTCACATTCCTCCTTTTCCTCCTCTGGTCTTCATATGTTTACACTAGTAGAACCTGCAGCACTAATATAACCCGTAATAAAATTGCTTTTTACGAGTGCTAATAAAAATTAAACATTAAGTAAAATAATTAAGGGTAAACAAACTTGTTTTCTCTCTGTTTATTATTTTACGTCACTTTAACCATGTGGTCATATCGCGACGGATCTGTTAGAAGACGCCTTGTGGCTTGGTGCGTGGCGGAAAGTTAGCCTTCTAAGTCTCATCCCTGTACCATACCACCTTACTTCGTCATATGTCCACAGAGGCAGATGTGCAGCAAATGTACCTCTGCTTCCACACGTGCCAGACAGATAGCATTAGGATGCTGTCTAGTTTACCTGCTTTCATTATCTGTGGATTGAGGGCATACCATTCGTTTTACAATCTATTTCTTATGTTTTATTATTGCTTAAGTGAAACTTTGGGTCGTAGTATTAAGTATCCAATTCGGTATTTACCTTGGTGACTGAGGAAAACCACGAAAGAAAAACCAGTCAGATTGGTTGGACCACGGGATTAGAACCCAGAATCTCCCGAATGCGGGCTACATACGTTACCGCCTGAGTATACCTTATTCAATATGCTCATTATTACCATGTTTCTATGGGGGACTGAAATCAATTTGAGTTCACATTCCGTATCGAATACTGCATGAAAACGCGGACTCAGATCAAACTGATTCTTCCCGTTAGGAAGTACTATCGGATTGAATTTATATTTCATGGAAACACGTACCGTATTACAATCGTATTGAATATGCCAAGAGTACCAACTTCTGCAGTACTTGTGGTACGCTGTTCACTTGTATTTTCTTTCTTCTAGAGACTCCGAAAAGCGTAAAAACCCTTTGTTGTGGTATAAATATTGAAGAAGATGGTTTGTTACATTATTTGCACCACGCTTTGGGCGTCAATTTGAGATATGGTTTGTATTGAAGGAGTTGTATTATATTTCAACTGTTGGGGAGCCGAACTTGTAGTAGTTACAACCGCATATATAGTAAACAGTTTCCGGTAGCCTTTGCCCCAAATGTACTTTGAGGCGGCCTTTGCCCCAAGTTTAAAAAAATATTAACGTTGTAATCTGTTTCTTTAAATATTATATATTTATGTTTGCCTCGGATGCGTCAGTATTATTGTTAGAGAGACGTTTCTCTTAGCAGGGTTGTGATGCGACAAGAATATACGCTTACTCAGATTATAATTTTTAATTCACGCCTTTTTTTTATTAATTCTTGACACGATTTAAATAAAACTTCACTGATAGAGAGCTGTGGGATTCTTTTATGAATTACTTGCACTTTTTAACACGTAAACTATTTTTCGTCTCACACGAATACATATTATACTTCTCGAGGACGTGTCTCGCGTCCGGTTAGGAACACTGTTTACAGGCAACTGACTTCTAAATTTGTAAATGTTTCTCCTTTTCAGTTTCTGATTGGCTAATCCTACTCCAATAGAATATCTTCATTTTACTAAAGCTTTTTCTGGTTGTTGAATTACATTATTGCTTCCAAGAATCACAAGTAGTATTGTTAAACTCTCAAACTTGTTATTGCCTCAAGGTTACCTCATTGTTAGCAACGTTTAACTAATTATTCTCACAGCTCCTACATTATTAAATTACGTAATACATTCACATAACATTATTGCACATGGATACAATAATATAAACACATACAATGACTGTAATACACTCCTTATATTGTTACATACACATATAGCTATAAGGCAGGCTGTTATTGAATTTATATATTATATAATTAGACTGAAATTATTTAAGTGTTAAAAATACTGTCTCAATATGGTTCAAGCCGCTAGTATATGAATTTAAAGGTGATGGCTCATTCGGAAATTTTTAAGCCAATTTTCCATCTTAAAATGTAAGCAAACTATACGTTACCTCCCACCAATCTTAGGCTTCTTTAATCTAACATACAGACCTACGTTTCGCCCATTTCTGCCAGAAATTGTTGCAATAATACACAACAGAGCCGCTTTAATGTTTTCATATTTACGTTGCATATTCTTCACAAAATCATAGCTACACTAGCTTCAAAACCTTTGTATAACACCAAGAACGACAAATTTTTATGTTTAGCAGCTTCGCCTTTCGCCAAAGTAAGTCGATTGAGCATCCAGATCGATCTCAACGTATTGAATTTAATGTGGAAACGCGGATCGTATTTAGTACGGAATGTGTATTCAAATGGATTTCAATTCCCCATTGAAACGTAGTGTATGTAAACGTAACTATACTCTGTCTGAGGTAACCGATTTAATACACGAATAAAGTAAGTAATGAAAAATCAATAAAACTTCTTAAATATTAATTCTATTCAAATTATGTAAATAGAAGCAATACACAGGTAAAATTTTGTTATGCAATATTCTACTAAAAATTGAAAATAAATAAGATATTTCGATTTTGGGTCCGTGAAACCCCTTTGGACGTGTAGTCTATTTTAAATGAAATATAAGGTAACAAAAATGGGTTTCTTCGTCTTGGGCGCGCGCACATACACACATACCAAATGCACAACAAAAATAAAAAAGAAATACTTTTTTTGTTTCAACACTAACCACTTAACACGTTATTCTAATTATTCATTCAAAAGCGAGAAGTAGTGAAACATTTCCTGTTATAGCTTGAACGGATGGATGATGTTCAGGAAATGTATAAAACAGAGACAGAAAAGGCGAACCTTGAACATATTCTGAAGAAAGTTGTTTTGTTATTTGCCCCACGTTTCGCGCCAATTTGAAGTAGTAATGGTATTGTAGTTCAACTGTTAGGGAGCCGAACTTGAAGTAGTTGCAACCGCACGTATGGTACCCGGTAGCCTTCGTTTCAAAAAAATATTAGCTTTGTAATTTGACTGTTTCTTTAAATATTATATATTTATGTTTGCCTCGGCTGCGTCAGTGTTATTGTTAGTGACATGGATTTCTTTGCAAGGTGTGGTGCGGCTGAAGAATGTAGGCTTACACGGATTATAACTGTTACTTCACTACATTTATTAATCCTTGACATAATTTAAATAACACTTCACTGATATAGAGAGCTGTGATATTCTTTTATTAATTACTTGCACTTTTTAACACGTAAACTATTTTTTGTCTCACACTGAATATGTATTATACTTATCGAGGACGCATCTCGCGTCCGGTTAGGAACACTTTCTACAACCAACACGTCCAGTTATAAGCAACTGACGGGGTTTCTACCGCCTAAATTTGTACAATTTGCCCTATTTAAGTTTCTGATTGGTTAATCCTACTCCAATAGAATACTTTCATTTAACTTAAGCTTCTTTCTGGTTATTGGTTGGCTATTTTTTTAAACTGTCACAAAAATTACATTATTGCTTCCAAGAATTACAAGCAGTATTGTTAAACTTTCAAATTCATTATTGCCTCAAGGTTACCTCATTGTTACCTCATTGTTAGCAACTTTTAACCTGTTATTCTCACAGCTTCTACATTATTAAATTACGTAATACATTCACATGTATACAATAATATAATCATATACAATGACCGTAATATACACTTTTTATTTATTGTTACATACACATATTGCTTAAGGTAGACTGAAATCATTTAAATGTTAAAAATACTGCCTCAATTCTGACTCGTGGTGTGAAAAGGTGCAATAAAATATTTTCAAAAATAGCAAATATTGCTTGTTTCTAACTTAAAATATTTAAAACATTGCAATAAACAATTTAATACATGTAGCGCAGTGGGCTCGAGTATGGTGCTCTAGTTCGCGGTTACAAAATGTGTCATCCCTCCCTTGGGGATGCGGATTTTAAAGCCCAGATATAGCACCGGTGCCCATTCATCATCATGAGGAAAGTGAGGAGCTGCGATAGGTAGCGATCCTGACCAGTGCGCCAACTTTCTTGCTGGGGAATACGTAAAGTTGGCCAACATCACCTCCCCGTATCAGTGGGATGATCGTCCAGCTCTACCATGTGTCGGCACTCGGGTTGGCAGGCTGTAGCGCCACAGGATTTGCTTATTAAATATGTACATACCTTATGGAAGTAGTGGACTATACTGTCGTTTTCTTTCTTCATGCTGGTAAAATTGAAGATCCAATCGAATATTAACCAGGGTCTTCGGAACCGCTCAGCTGTAATATCTACTCCTCTCAGAACGTTTCTAGGAATGTCAGCGTTTTCACTGAGATCTGTGCCGAGGATAGTTCCTGTCGTGGTCTCCCAAGCTGTATTCATCGTACAAAAGAAGGCAAGCTCATGGATCTTGAACAAGGAGGATCCGTCAGCGAACTTTTGGAAACGATCTGCCAAATTTTCGGCATGTCTGTAGAAGACAGAAAGGTATTTTCTGACTACGTTTTCTCCGAAGTGTGGGGCTAGCATCCTCCTATGCAGCTTCCAAGTTTCACCCTCGGAGATAAGTATCCCGTTCTTCAAGTAAGGCTTTACAACCTTGGTGGCATATTCAGTCCTGCTGAGAAATTTCTTGTTACCAATTATCCTCTCCGCACCCACGGGATCAGAAACGCATATGAATAACAGATTACCTATCCAAAATCTTACGATAGTTCCGTATTCACCGAGGCTTCGCAAGGCTTTGAAGGTTTGACTTAGGTCACCAGCTATCAGTAAATTTATATTTCCTATAATAGGTAAAGTTGGTGGCCCTGGAATTTTATCAGCCAGTTTTCTTCTATGCTTTCCTCTCTGCCAGTAGATCATGGTGTAAATTAAAATAGTTAACATAGCGGCTATCACCAGGAACATTCTAAACCATGTAGTGAAATCGCTAAGGTCATCCTTAGTGACTGAGGCCATCTTCTGGTATGGTGCTTAGGGAAACCCTGCAAGATGAAATCATAAAAATGTCCCATTTAAGCATCCTGCAAAATTATATTTATATAGAAGTTTCCCACCCTTCTCTTTTTACTTTCTCTACCAGTTACATAATAGGTAGAGAAGGTACTACATTCCACCCAGAAATTCATAAGCAAGAGTTCACAGGAAATATGTTTTGAAGCACCCTCAATCCAAAAAACACAATCTAGAAAAAGGTCCGAATGCGTGTGTATGTGTGAACAGCAAAACTCTAAAACGAAAAGTCAGATAAATACCAAACTTAGTATTTAGGTTCAGTATTTGGAGGAATCCACGAAAAAACATCACTCAGATTGGTCGGCTCACGGGACCTCCCAAATGCGGGCCACAGACGTCACCGCCTGAGCCGTCCCGCTTGGTACATAATCGTCCTCCGTGGTGTAGTGGTACCGTGCTAGCCTCTAGTTCCCGAAGTCGCTGGTTAAAACCCGGCGGAAGACGATGGATTTTTTCGGGCATAAAAAACCTTAGCATAGCTTCCTTCGGAAGGGAAGTAAAGCCGGTGGTCCCGTGTAATAGATTTACTGCACGTAAAAGAGCCTCAAGCCTGATAAAGAGGCCTCTGAGCAAAATAACAAGTCTTTCACGCCCAATATAGAATGGGACCCTAAGGACCACGGCCGTTAAAGAGCTCCATAAATAAAAACAAAAGCTCAAAAACCGCTCGGTACATGTATTTTGTCTTCTAAAGTTAAGGAATTACAAAGAAATCGTGATGATTTTATTTTACTAAACTGCAAAGACGAATTGCGTTTTCGGTCATCTTAAACTGTAAACTCTCGTTATTATTTTTATTATTAGTAGTACACTATCTGTAATCGTATAACAGTAAGAGTTAAAACACCATATCCAAGGTTAATGGAGGTTTATCAGTTTGAATTAAGCTTAAACTGTATACAAATAAGTAAATGAAAAATAAGTGGATTTTCTCTTAGACTAGTATGATTAACTCTTCTCTATAACTGAGCTATATTTTTAAAGTAGACTTTTTTTTCTGAAATTCATGATTCGTTTTTTATTAATCTTTAATCGCATTATTCTTTTAATACAGTGTAACTTCTTGAAGATAACAAGCGTGACATCCTTCTACAGCAACACTTTCAATTGGGAAACATATGACACGCTTCGTATTTTAACATTCTCATTTTTACCATGCACTACCGTGGACATAAAGTCCTCCCTAGGTTCTATGTGCTGATCGGAGGGCTTCGTGTACCTTCGTAACAGCTGTGTTTACAAGACATCCAGGAACTGTAGAATAGTCCGTGCCTGTGAGCGCAATGGTTACCTTATAAGTACGGCCCGGATTTTTAGGTTTTAACCTATATTTTTCCTCTCTATTTAATTAACATATTTCAAGATATATATTCGTTTAACACTTCCTGGAGCAGAATTTGAAGATGTATGCAACTATCTACTACAAGCCAAAAAATTAATCTTAAAAGTAAGTACCAAAAAATCAGAATTAAAGATACCTGTATTGATTCGCGAAGCAAAACATAAAAAAACTATTTTAATCAGAAAAACCTAAAAAATATCTGATGTGTTACACTCACATGACTTTCTCTACTCTTGTACAAACTATTTTTACAAACGCTTATTCTCTATATGCTTCATGTTAATCGAGATGTTAATCTTATTGGTAATTTTCTTGTAGATGCAAGGGGAATATGGTAGGCTTTAAGCGACAATCAAATATTTTAAGCGCTGGTTGCTATGTGGGGCATTCCATTCTCTTTGCATGTCCAGGAATAAAAAAATCTGATGTGTTACACTCACTTGACTTTCTCTACTCTTGTACAAATTATTTTTACAAACGCTTATTCTCCATATGCTTCATGTTAATCGAGATATCGAGATATCAATCTATTGTTAATTTTCTTGTAGATGCAAGGGGAGTGTGGAAGGTTCTAAGCGAAAGTCAAATCTTTTAAGCGCTGGTTGTTATGTGGCGCATTCCATTCTCTTTGCATTTCCAGGGCATAAAAAAATGAATAACGAATTTGAGAAAAAGTATAAGTATTGGAAAACTTAAGGGAAGAACAAGCAATATCTCGAAAATGGTCCACTCAACAAAAAAAATGTATATGACATAAATTGTGTATTTTAACGCGATCTACATTTTTGGTGTAGTAAAATTTTGTGTATCTTATGGTTTACCAGAAAGTTATGCAAAAGTCGTTCACAATGAAGAATACTTTTGCAGAAAATTCGAGATATACATTTCATTTGTCATGAAAATATCTTAAACATATGATATTTTAATCAAAATTGTTGGAGCCATTTTTGAGAAAATTAAAATTTTAGAAAAGTGGTCCATGTAAAGGGTAATCTGGGGTGGGGGGATTTTCTTGAAAACCTTCGTGTCGCATCTCTGGAAGATACTGAACCTAAATACCAAGTTTGGTGTTTATCCGACTGTTCGTTTCTGAGTTATCTGTTCACAGACACATATACACGGACATGTTTCCAAAAATGCTTTTTTTTTATTCAGGGGGTCTCAAAACATGTATTTCCGGTGAAATATCGGTATCGAATTTTTGGGTGGAATACAATACTTCCCCTACTTACTATACGTAGTAGAGAAAGAAAACTTCTATTTTAAGCATATAAGAAACCTAAAATGACCTACTTATAAGCTACTGACAACAGAGCATGGAACAACGTTACGGTGGCCGCGAGGTTAAGAAGGCATTGCTTGCGCTTATAAGCAATGGTTGATATCTCGCAACAGCTGTAACTTTCTTTGTTGTGTAGAACATAACATAATAATGAAGAGTCAGCCTTTCTCATAATGTAGAAACAGTTACTACAATTAATTTAAAACCGATATTAAATTAAGTCCAAAGTATCTATATTACTGAAGATAATCTGATCTGTTGCATTCGCATGAATTTTTTCATTCACTCCTCAACTGATTATTTTTCGGTCTGCTTTCTTTTTTTTCATTTTTTGTTTTTATTTTTTGTTTTTTGCTTGAAGTTTAACGTCCTTTAATCTGGTAGGTCCTATAGGACGATGAATGAACAAAATGGGTGATGTGATCTCAAATGAGCCCGGGATCTATAGAGCTTAAAGTTATTTGATATTCGTTTTCTCAGGATAAGGAAAAATTTCAAAAAAAGAAACATTATCAGCTTAACTCGCCCTAACCGAAATTCGAACTCGGAACATCTAAATGTGATGCAATAACTCGACCCCCACACCACAAAGGCGTGCTGCCCACTTCTTCTTAATCGAGATACACCTTAATTATACAGCTACACAGTTCGTCGTAGGTATAAGAAAGATATCATAAGCTAAAGCGATAGTCAAACCTTTCAAAAAACGAGTTGCTTTGAAACTGCATGCTTTTTGCATGACCGCGAGAAAAAGTCTGTTACACTCACATGACTTTCTCTACTCTTGTACAAACTACTTTTACAAACTCTTATTCTCCATCTATTTCATATTAATCGAGATAAACATTTGCAGAAACGATCTTTTGACATGCAAAGAGAATTACATTTTACACATAGCGACCAGTTCTAAAAATATTTGACTATCGCTTAAGGCCTACTATGTTCCCCTTGTTTTGTATTTGCAATATAGAAATACAGTAGCCTTTAAGCATAGACATATATCTTAATAGCTGGTTGCTAGGTGCAGCACCATTCTTTTTGCCACAGATTAATACTCTTTGCATATCGAAAACAAAAAAATGAATAACGAATTCCCATTTGAGAAAATAAGTATTGAAATATTTAAGGAAATAATAAGCAATATCTCGAAAATGGTTCACTCAACAAAAAGAATGAATATGACATAAATTGTGTATTTTAACGCGATCTACATTTTTTGTGTAGTAAACTTTTATCTATCTCTTATGGTTTACCAGTTATGTAAAAGTCGTTCACAATGAAGAATACTTCTGGAGACATTCCCAGATAATTCAAGATATACATATATTTTATTTGTCATGAAAATATCGTAAACCTATGATATTTTAATCAAAATCGTTAGAGCCATTTTTGAGTAAATTAAAATTTTCGAAAAATGTTCCATGTAAAGGGTAATCTGGGGTGGGGGATTTTCTTGAAAACCTTCGTGTCGCATCTGTGGAAGATACTGAACCTAAATACCAAGTTTGGTGTTTATCCGACTGTTCGTTTCTGAGTTATGCTGTTCACAGACACACAGACACATAGACACACATACACGGACATGTTTCCAAAAATGTTTTTTTTATTCAGGGGGTCTCAAAACATGTATTTCCGTTGAAATCTCGGTATCGAATTTTGGGTGGAATACAAGACTTACACTACTTATTATACGTAGTAGAGAAAGTATAAATTGTGATGTGATACATTCACATGATGTTCTCTTCCCTCTATCTTTAATAGCGAGTATACAAACTATCCTCATTAAAGCTTATTTGTCTATCTACTACGTTTTAATCCAAATACAACTTTGAAGAAATAGCTACATTATACATTTCGTTATAGATACAAAGAGAATAACGACAGTCGAATGTTTAAGAACTGAACGCTATACGCTAGCCTTAAAATTCCATACTGTTTCCTAGCAATCGCGAAAAACAACCGATTTCTCAAAAATGGTTAATGCCAAAAAAAAGTTGCTTGAAATAGGTTATGTCTTTTAAAGAGATCTACATGTTTTGTGTGGTACGTTTTCGTTTATCGCCTAAAGTTTACCAGTTATACAAGATTATACAAAATTCGTTGCGAATGAAGAGGACTTCACAGGCTATTCCCAGAAAATTAAACATATATATTTCATTTGTCATGTAATTATCTTTAATATATGGTATTTTAAGTAAAATCGTTAGCCATTTTTAAAAAAATTAAACAAAAATTGAAAAATGTCACATGTGAAGAGTAATTTGGGGTGAAAAATGTTCGTGGGTGTCTTTGGAAGGTACTGAAGTAAATTCCAAGTTTGGTATTTATCAGACTTTGTGTTTTTCATTTATGCTGTTCAGAGATTTTTTCTAAAAATGTTTCTTTTTAATTAATGGAGCCTGAAAACACGTATTTACACGAAATCTAGATATAGAGTTTTTGGATGGAATACAATACCTTTTCTAACTAAGTATGTAATAGAGAAAGTAAAGCATCTTATGTGTTGCACTCACATGACTTTCTCTACTCATGTAAAAACTATTTTTATAAACGCTTATTCTCCATCTATTTCATGTTAATCGTGATAAACATTTGCAGAGTCTATCTTATTGTTAATTTTCTTATAGGTGCAAGGGGAATATGGTAGGCTTTAAGCGATAGTTCAATCATTTAAGAACTGGTTACTATGTGGAGCATTTCATTCTATTTGCTTGTCCAAGACATAAAAAAGCTAATAAAGAATTCCCATTTGAAAAAAAATAAGTATGGGAAAACTCAAACACACAACAAGGAATGCCTCGGAAATGGCTCACTCTACAAAAAAATATATATGACATAAACTGTGTGTTTTAACGACCTCTACATTTTCTATGTAGAAAAATGTTGTCCATCTCTTACGGTTTATCCGTTATGCAAAAACCATTCAGAATGAAGAGTACTTTTGGGAACATTCCGAGAAAATTCAAGATATACATTTTATTTGTCATGAAAATTCTTAAATATATGATATTTTAATCAAAATCGTTAAAGCCATTTTTGAGATAATCAAAATGTTCGAAAAATGTTCCATGTAAGGCGTAGTCTGGGGTGGGGGATTTTTCTGAAAATCTTCGTGTCGCATCTTTGAAAAATACTGAACCTAAATATCAATTTTGATATTTATCTGACTTTTCGTTTTTGAGTTATGCTGCACAAAGGCACACACACGCATTTTTAAACTGCTTTCTTGGATTCAGGGGGCCTCAAAACATGTATTTCTGGTGAAATCTCGATAACGAACTTTGGATGGAATGCAATACTTCCCCTACCTACTATACGTAGTAGAGAAAGTAAAAATATGATGTGTTATATTCACATGACTTTCTCCACTGACTACTCTACAAAACTATTGCTACAAAAGCTTATTCTTCTACCTGCTACTATAAACTATTCTTAAAAGAGCATCATGTTAATCGAGATAAACATTTGCAGACATGTTTTTATTATACCTTTCGTTATAGGTTCAATTGGAATACAGTAGGCTTAAGCGATAGTCAAATGTTTTAAACTGTGTAGTGGTTTTGAAATCCAGTTCTCTTTCCTTGAGAAGAAAAAAACTTTAATGAGTTGCATTCACATAACTTTATCTACTGACTCTTTTATAAACTATTATTACAGGGTGATTTATGAAGAACTGACACATTTATTTCTTTAAATATTCTGTTCGAAATTCACTCAGTGCCTCAATTTTCACACCAAATTAAGCAGAATGTTCTGAAGTTTCAATTGCCTGTCACTAGATGCGCAGATGTTCATGTTTTATTCGTAATTGTTAGTTTTATTGTCGGCAACTGTTTGAGTTTTTGTTCTAGTCAACATGAAATTGGAGTACACATTAAATGAACCACTCTTCCTTGTAAAGCAATACAGGATTACGAATTCAATTTCAGCTACTCAAAGGGCATACCGGAGAGAATTTGGTGTTCGAAATCCTCCCCAAAGAAGCACAATACTGGGACTGGTAAACAAATGGGAAACAACTGGATCTCTGGTGAGTGAAAAAGGCAAAACTCGTTCATCTAGGCTACCCACGGTTGTTGTTGACGTAAGAGCACGATTGGATCAGTCACCCAAAAAATCATTAAGACGTTTGTTGCAGGAGACGGGGTACAGCTACTCAATGTGTCAGAGAGCTGTGAAAAGTGCAGGCCTAAAGCCGTATAGGATTACGGTTGTCCATCAGTTACAGGAACCAGGTAAGGGTAGACGACTGAATTATTGCCGTTGGTTTCAGGTGTTCATTGTGCAAAATCCTGCCATATTGTCCATCACATGGTTCGCAGATTAAGCATGGTTCCAATTATCCGGCTATGTGAACTCGCTAATGCACTCGGATAAAATCGCAGTTTGGTGCGTAATATCCGCATAGAGAATAGTGGGACCAATTTTTTTTTTAAAAAATGTGAACACTGCAGAGTACTGTCGGATTTTCATGGAGTTTGCTGAGCAGCTAGACGATGTAGGGCTGAGTCAAGCATATTCTCAGCAGGTCACGCCATACATCAAATGGACCCATGGCACTAATAGCAAGTTTCTTTGACGACCGGATAATTTCCAAGAACCTGCGGCCACCGAGATCTCCGGATTTGAAATCGCCGGACTTCTTTCTATGGGGTAACTTAAAAGACAGGGTTTATGTTATACGTCCCCAGACATTGGACGATCTGAAGCACAACATTACACAGGAGATTCAAGCTATTGACAACAGAGTCCTCCAACGAGTGGCCAATAACATGGAACGACGTGTTGAGTTGTGCTTTATGCAGGATAGAGGACATTTTCAACATTTGCTATAGAAATGAATAATCTCCCAAAATTCCCCCGCATTTCAGGTATAATATGTTGTCGCTAGCATAACTCGTTTTGAAACAATTAAGAAATAAATGCGTCAGATCCTCATAAATCACCCTGTACTAAAGCTTGCTCTTTTATCCATAATCGAGATAATCGAGATAAACCTCAACTATGCAGTTACACATATTTTAGTTTTAGGTGTATGAAGAATACAGCAGGTTAAAGTAATAGTCAGACTTTTTAAAAAGCGCGTCTCTATGTAATAGCTTTTAATTTTTCCATGAACGCGAGAAAAAAGTATAAATTTGAAAATCCAAACCAATAACAAACTATATCTCGGAAATGGTTAGCGTCACAAAAATTATTTAATATAAATTGTGTACATTCACATGACTTTCTCTACCCTCTATCGTTTATTAGTGGGTATATAATCTGTCTTATTAAATCTTATTTCTATATCTACTTCAGTTTAATCTAAATAATCCTTTACAGAAATAGTTACACTACACATTTCGTTGCAGTTACAAAGGCAACAGCAATAAACAAATGTTTAAGAGCTGAATGTTATATGCTGGCCTTAAAATTCCATACTGTTTCCATGCATTCCTAATAAACAACTGAATGTTGACAGGACTTTAAAATAATGGCTAAGTATTTAATAATTCGAACTATTAATAACAGATATCTCGGAAAAGGCTGATGCCATAAAAAGTATATAAAATAAACCGTGTGTTTTAAAGAGATCTACATTTCTTTTGTAGTACGTTTTCGTCTTTCGTTTGACGTTTACCGATTATACAAGATTATACAAAATTCCTTCCAAATGAAGAGACTATTCCCAGAAAATTCAAGATATAAATTTTAGTTGTTTTATAAATATTTCTAATATATGGTATTTTAATCAAAATCATTTGGCTGTTTTTAGAAAATAAAAAAAATATTGAAGAATTTTCCATGTAAAGGGTAGTTTGGGGTGGGGCGTCGCATTTTTGGAAGGTATTGAACTTAAATACCAAGTTTTGTGTTGACAGTTCTTGAGTTACGCTGTTCGCAAATACACACAGACACAGTTATGTAACTTTTCTAAATATGTTTTTATTGTATTCAGGGGGCCTCTAAACACGTATTTCCGGTGTATTCTCGGTATCGAATAATTGGGTGGAATGTATCCACTACTCTACCTACTAGATATGTGGTAGAGAAAGTAAAAATTTATTCGTTTTAAAGATGTTGGCTGTAAAGGAAAGGGAATGCGTTTGGAAAGGTGCATTAATCCGAAAATTTAGACTAAGTTATGATTCTGTTATGTGACCTACAGGGGCATCTACGACAGCTGAGAGCGAAAAGTAATTGACTGTGTGCAAACTAACAGAAATAAATTGATGGAAATGCGACGACAATCATTGCACGTGATCAACAATTATAACAGAGTTTGGAAGCTTGTCTCCAGCTGAGTTAAAAAAAATGACACCGCAGCTACGACAACAAGAGCCATTGCCTATGATATTAAAAATTACCACAAAATTTTCACGAAATTTATACCGTATTTTAAAGTATAAATGCATTTATATTTTTCACGTAATTTTTTAAAAATAAACACGAAAAAAACCTGACCCTGAATATAAGCTTTTGAAAATTCAAACCAATAACAAAGTATATCTAGGAAATGGTTAATGCCACAAAAATCGTTGCTCAATATAAATTGTGTCTTTTAACGAGATCTACACTTGCTTTTGGTATAAGTTTTGTCCATACAAGATATTTGCAGCACATTCAAGATATACGAAAGATTCGTGTAAAGATGGGAAGATTTGTCTGAAATTCTTTGTGTCGCAAACTATATTTTCGGTTAAAAATCGATATCGAATTTTTGGGTGAAATGTAATACTTACTCTACGTACTATAGGTAAGTGATAGAGAAAGTAAAACGTAATAGAAGAAAAGAACATTAAACGAAACGTCTGCAAAGTTCTTGAGTTCTACTGGTAGACTAACAAAAGATAACCTACCTGCATTCGCCACACTTGACCAGAAGCTGTGTCCTTTAAGTCTCGGCTGCACATAAACATTGCTCTGTAATGTTACATAAACAATCACTGAAGCACAAGAAACATCGCCAAGGAGTGGGAGTACTTGAAGGAGGGAAGAAACAGGACAATAGAAGGAAGCCTGCGAAAATGAAAATGACCCTATGACTCAAGCACATATCCGTAATTTACAGTAAGAGTGAAATCAAAATTACTTTCTCTACTACGTACATATAATGAGTAAGAAAGTATTGCATTCCATCCAAAAATTCGATACCGAGATTCGATAAACCTTTCCAGACCACTAAATAAATAAAAAATCTGATGTGTTACACTCACATGACTTTCTCTACTCTTGTACGATCTAATTTTACAAACGCCTATTCTCCATATGCTTCATGTTAATCGAGATATCGAGATGTCAATCTTATTGGTAATTTTCTTGTAGATGCAAGGGAAATATGGTAGCTTTTAAGCGATAGTCAAATATTTTAACGCTGGTTGCTATGTGGCGCATTCCATTCTCTTTGCATGTCCAGGACATAAAAAAAATGAATAACGCATTTGAGAAAAAGTATAAGTATTGGAAAATTTAAGGAAATAACAATCAATATCTCGAAAACGGTTCACTCAACAAAAAAAATGTATATGACATAAGTTGTGTATTTTAACGCGATCTACATTTTTTGTGTAGTAAACTTTTGTCTATCTCTTATGGTTTACCAGTTATGCAAAAGTCGTTCACAATGAAGAATACTTTTGGAGACATTCCCAGAAAATTCGAGATATACATTTCATTTCTCATGACATTATCTTAAACATATGATATTTTAATCAAAATCGTTAGAGCCATTTTTGAGAAAATTAAAATTTTCGAAAAATCTTCCATGTAAAGGGTAGTCTGGGGTGGGGGGATTTTCTTGAAAACCTTCGTGTCGCATCTCTGGAAGATACTGAACCTAAATACCAAGTTTGGTGCTTATCCGACTTTTCGTTTTTGAGTTATGCTGTTCACAGACACACACACAGACACACACACAGACACACACACACACAGACACACACACAGACACACACACGGACATGTTTCCAAAAATGCTTTTTTTGGATTCAGGAGGTCTCAAAACATGTATTTCCGGCGAAATCTCGGTATCGAATTTTTGGGTGGAATGCAATACTTCCCCTACTTACTATACGTAGTAGAGAAAGTAAAAATCTGATGTGTTACACTCACATGACTTTCTCTACTCTTGTACAATCTAATTTTACAAACGCCTATTCTCCATATGCTTCATGTTAATCGAGATGTTAATCTTATTGGTAATTTTCTTGTAGATGCAAGGGGAATATGGTAGCTTTTAAGCGATGGTCAAATATTTTAGCGCTGGTTGCTATGTGACGCATTCCATTCTCTTTGCAAGTCCAGGACATAAAAAAATGAATAACGAATTTGAGAAAAAGTATAAGTATTGGAAAATTTAAGGAAATAACAAGCAATATCTCGAAAACGGTTCACTCAACAAAAGAAATGTATATGACATAAGTTGTGTATTTTAACGAGATCTACATTTTTTGTGTAGTAAAATTTTGTCTATCTCTTATGGTTTACCAGTTATGCAAAAGTCGTTCACAATGAAGAATACTTTTGGAGACATTCCCAGAAAATTCGAGATATACATTTCATTTCTCATGACATTATCTTAAACATATAATATTTTAATCAAAATCGTTGGAGCCATTTTTGGGAAAATTAAAATTTTCGAAAAATGTTCCATGTAAAGGGTAGTCTGGGGTGGGGGCATTTTCTTGAAAACCTTCGTGTCGCATCTCTGGAAGATACTGAACCTAAATACCAAGTTTAGTGTTTATCCGACTGTTCGTTTTTGAGTTATGCTGTTCACAGACACACAGACACACACACACACGGACATGTTTCCAAAAATGCTTTTTTTGGATTCAGGTGGTCTCAAAACATGTATTTCCGGTGAAATCTCGGTATCGAATTTTTGGGTGGAATGCAATACTTCCCCTACTTACTATACGTAGTAGAGAAAGTAAAAAGCATTTTTAGAAAACACCAAACTTGTTATTCAAGTTCTGCATCTTCCAAGGATACAACACGAAGATTTTAAAGCAAATCTCCCATTCCCAAATTACCCTTTACATTGAAAAATGTTCATTATTTTTTATTTTCGTAAAGTGCCCTAACGATTTTGATTAAAATAACTTACGTTTCAGATATTTGCGTAATAAATAAAATGTTCCTCGGTAGCCCTCTTCATTCTAATGGCTCTTACATAACTGGTAAACTGTAAAGTATAGAAAAAAATCTGATATGTTACCTCACATGACTTTCTCTACTCTTGTACAAACTATTTTTACAAACGCCTATTCTCCATATGCTTTATGTTAATCGAGATATCGAGATGTCAATCTTATTGCTAATTTTCTTGTAGATGCAAAGGGAATATGGTAGTATTTAAGCGATAGTCAAATATTTTAAGAGCTGGTTGCTATGTGGCGCATTCCATTCTCTTTGCATATCCAGGACATAAAACAAATGAATAACGAATTCCCATTTGAGAAAAAATATTGAAAAATTTAAGGGAATAACAAGCAATATCTCGAAAATGGTTCACCCAACAACAAAAATGTATATGACATAAATTGTGTATTTTAACGCGATGTACATTTTTTGTGTAGTAAAAGTTTGTCTATCTCTTATGGTTTACCAGTTATACAAAAGTCGTTCACAATGAAGAATACTTTTGGAGACATTCCCAGAAAATTGGAGATATACATTTCATTTCTCATGACAATATCTTAAACATATGATATTTTAATCAAAATCGTTAGAGCCATGTTTGAGAAAATTAAAATTTTCGAAAAATGTTCTATGTAAAGGGTAGTCTGGGGTGGAGGATTTTCTTGAAAACCTTCGTGTCGCATCTCTGGAAAATACTGAACCTAAATACCAAGTTTGGTGTTTATCAGACTGTTCGTTTCTGAGTTATGCTGTTCACAGACAGACACACACACGGACATGTTTCCAAAAATGCTTTTTTGGATTAAGGGAGTCCGAAAACATGTATTTCCGGTGAAATCTCGGTATGGAATTTTTGGGTGAAATACAATACTTCCCCTACTTACTATACGTAGTAGAGAAAGTAGAAAAGAATAACGAATTTGAGAAAAAGTATAAGTATTGGAAAATTTCAACAACTTATCTGAAGCATAGGATTTCGTCCATATCCAACTTAATATGCAGAACAACATCTAACCAATATATAAAGTATTTTGACATAGTAGAAACAAAATAAGGCGGCGCCGTGGCCGAGTGGTTAGACCGCTCGCCTCCCACCGAGGCGGCCCGGGTTCAATCCCAGGGACCTGCATGTGGGATTTGTGGTGGACGAAGCGGCGTCTGGGCGGGTTTTCTCCGGGTTCTCCGGTTTACCCCGCCTTTCATTCCACCTTCTGTCTGATCCATGAGTGTCTGCTCCTCGACGGGCCTCTGACCCCAGGCACCCGCTTGTAAGTCCTGGGGGGTGTAAGTCCTACATACGAGGAGGGTAAACAGATAATGAATGAATGAAAAGAAACAAAATTCTGTACGTAATTACAGGAAAGTGTTTTTTTTTAGGGCTCGTATCGATATTCCGGCAACCGTACTGAATAAGCTAGCTTTCCTATAACGTAAATAATAATATTATTATTATTATTATTATTATTATTATTATTATTCAGATACAAAAAACTGCGGTGTGTAGTTTGCAAAAATATGTAGAGGCTCTCAAAACTATATACCATGGCTTAATTTATTCGCACATTCAATATGGCATAGAAGTATGGGAGGCTGTAGTAATACCCTCATCCAGAGGGTTCTAGTATTCCAAAATAAGTGTATCAGAGCAATGTTCAAAATGGGAAAACGTGAGTCCTGTAAGGAAATCTTTAAAAGAGAAAAACTATTTACTGTAGTATCTTTGTACATATATAAAGTAATCTGTCTGACTGAACTGCACAAACCTAAAACAAATAGTGAAATACATGGTCACGACACAAGGTGTAAATTGGACTTGCACAAAAATAGTTATGATTTAAAATCTATAAACAAAGATCCCTTTATATTTGATTTATATATGCACAACCGACTACCAATTGAAGGTAAACAAATATCTTTTAAACAATCCTGCATATAATATTAATGATTTTCTTCTGTGTACTTAAAAACGCTTGAAAGAATCTGTATACAGTATTCATACTTTCAACAAAGTGTAAACAAACACATACATTTTCTAAACTGTAATATAAGTTTTTACTTTCTCTACTACGTACAGTAAGTAGGGGAAGTATTGTATTCCACCCAAAAATTCGATACCGAGATTTCACCGGAAATATATGTTTTGAGACCCCTGAATCCAAAAAAAGCATTTTTGGAAGCATGTCCGTGTGTGTGTGTCTGTGAACAGCATAACTCAGAAACGAACAGTCGGATAAACACCAAACTTGGTATTTAGGTTCAGTATCTTCCAGAGATGCGACACAAAGGTTTTCAAGAAAATCCCTTCACCCCAGATTACCCTTTTCATGGAACATTTTTCGAAAATTTTAGTTTTCTCAAAAATGGTTCTAACGAGTTTGATTAAAATATCATATGTTTAAGATATCTTCATGACAAATGAAATGTATATCTCGAATTTTCTGGGAATGTCTCCAAAAGTATTCTTCATTGTGAACGACTTTTGCATAGCTTGTAAACTATAAAAGATAGACAAAATTTTACTGCACAAAAAATGTAGATCGCGTTAAAATACACAATTTATGTCATACACATTTTTTTGTTGAGTGAACCATTTTCGAGATATTGCTTGTTATTCCCTTGAATTTTCCAATACTTTTTCTCAAATGGGAATTCGTTATTCATGTTTTATGCCCTAGACATACAAAGAGAATGGAATGCGGCACATAGCAACCAGCTCTTAAAAGATTTGACTATCGCTTAAATACTACCATATTCCCCTTGCACCTACAAGAAAATTAGCAATCAGATTAACATCTCGATTAACATGAAGCATATGGAGATTAAGGTTTGTAAAAATAGTTTGTACAAGAGTAGAGAAAGTGATGTGAGTGTAACACATCAGATTTTTATCTTTGTACTTGACAATGCTCGAAACTTGTAATTGAGTCTAAGGGCAATAAACTTATGTATCAAATGGTTTACCTGGCGATCGTAGTATGAGCCTTAATGCAATAAGTGGATGGGAATTATTGTTCCCCTTCTACGATCTTTATCTAAAGTAATGATGAAAATGATTTAATTAAAGAGTATAACGTTATTTCTACCATTAAATTTCAAATAGCAGTTAACAAATACAATAAACAATAGGTACTTACTTACCTTTATATTTTATGAAATCAGGTACGTGTACGCAACACAAATAGGACAAACAGTACTATGTATTTCACTTTGTTGACGGGCACTAACTGGGTCAAGCCTCGGAGACAAACTGCATGCCTTGACTAACAAGATTTGTGGGGCACGTCGCAGTTGATCACCTTTAATACAACAAACCGATGTTCTCGTTTAAATAAAAGTTCCAGGATGATCAGTGAGGTAATAATAGGGTAGTTCCCTTAACCACTATAAGGAAAATCATCTCTGAATGGGTTATAAATAACCACTAGTAGCAATGTGCGCAAGTGGAACATATATGAGGCATATTTTTAAAATAAGCATCGATAATTTTTACTTTCTCTACTACGTATAGTAAGTAGGGAAAGTATTGCATTCCACCCAAAAATTCAATACCGAGATTTCACCGGAAATACATGTTTTGAGACCCCCGAATCCAAAAAAAGCATTTTTGGAAACATGTCCGTGTGTGTGTCTGCGTGTCTGTCTGTGAACAGCATAACTCAGAAACGTACAGTCGGATAAACACCAAACTTGGTATTTAGGTTCAGTATCTTTCAGAGATGCGACACGAAGGTTTTCTAGAAAATCCCCCACCCCAGATTATTCTTTACATGGAACATTTTTCGAAAATTTTAATTTTCTCAAAAATGGCTCTAACGATTTTGATTAAAATATCATATGTTTAAGATATTTTCATGGCAAATGAAATGTATATGTCGAATTTTCTGGGAATGTCTCCAAAAGTATTCTTCATTGAGAACGACTGTTGCATAACTGGTAAACCATAAGAGATAGAC
Source organism: Deroplatys truncata (assembly GCA_030765065.1). Classification (NCBI taxonomy): domain Eukaryota; kingdom Metazoa; phylum Arthropoda; class Insecta; order Mantodea; family Mantidae; genus Deroplatys; species Deroplatys truncata. The sequence goes on along the minus strand of CM060989.1, from coordinate 61,561,556 downwards.
AAAATTTTACTACACAAAAAATGTAGATCGCCTTAAAATACACAATTTATGTCATATATATTTTTTTTTTTTTGTTGAGTGAAGTATTTTCGAGATATTGCTTGTTATTCCCTTAAATTTTCCAATACTTATACTTTTTCTCAAATTCGTTATTCATTATTTTTGTCCTGGTAATGCAAAGAAAATGGAATACTCCACATAGCAACCAGCTCTTAAAATATTTGACTATAGCTTAACGCCTACAAATTGTGTATAACAATAAGAGGTAGAATGCATTACCAAGAAATAAGAAAGAGGACATGATTAAAGAACGCCGCGACCACAGGAACCTACCTTACATGGAAATGGGCAGGACAAGTTATCAGTGGACACAGAGTGACTTCTTGGGGACCCCAGGATTGGTTAGAGCAAAGTCGGCAGGCAGAGCGCCCGTTCGTCAGACTGAACCTTCGGCAGCAGGTGGACCACGATAGCCAAAGAGAGAGAGAGAGAGAGAGAGAGAGAGAGAGGGAGACAAACTTGGGAGAAAATTATCTAATGTGATACAATCACACGATTTTCTCTACCCGCTATCTTTATTAGTGGGTATACGAACTATATTAAAGCTTATTTTCCTTTCTACTAAATTTTAATCGAAATAAACCTTTGCAGAAGTAGCTACATTGCACATTTCGTTATAGATACAAAAAAGAAGACCGGTAGACAAAATGTTTAAGACCTGGAAGCTATATGCTGACCTCCAAATCCCATACTGTTTCTATGCAAACGCGAGAAACAGCTGAATGTTGACAGGACTTGAAGAGAATGACCAAGTAATGAACAATTAGAACCTTTATTAACGGACATCTTAGAAATAGCTTATACCACAAAAACTTATTTAAAATAAATTGTGTTTTAAAGAGATCTACATTTTTGTGTAGTACGTTTTCGTCTATCGCCTAAGGTTTACCACTTAAACAAGATTATAAAAAATTCGTTCCGAATGAAGAGGACCTCAGAAAATTCAAGATATATATTTTATTTGTCATGTAAATATCTTTAACATATGGTATTTTATTCCAAATCGTCAGACTTTTTAGAAAATGTAGACTTTCCAAGAATGTTTCAAGTAATAGGTAGTTTGAGTTGGGGAATTTTCTTGAGAACATTTGTAATGTACCTTTGGAAGGTATCGAACTTAAATACCAAGTTTTGTATTTATATGAATTTTCGTTTTTGAGTTATGCTGTTCACACACACGTACACATGCATATACGGATCTTTTTCTAAAAATGCTTTGTCTGTATTCAACGAGCCTCGAAATATGTATTTCCGGGAAATCTCGGTATCGAATTTTTTGGTGGATTGCAATATCTTCTCTACATACCATATACGAGGTAGATAAATTAAAAACAAATCGTATGTTTTACATCCACATGATTTTCTATACTCACTACCGTATATTTTTATATAACTTCTTCAAACTATTCTTAAAAAGGCTTATTTTTGTATCTACTGCGTATTTATCGAGATAAACGTTTGCAGACAAAGGTTCATGACACCTTTCATTGTTTGTAAAGGATTCCCAAGAGGTAAAAGCGAAAACAGCGGTGCTTGGCGGTAGGCGTATGACTTTGCCCTATGTCGACATTTCATAACCTGTTCCTATGAGATAGCGAAGTGTGGAAGGTTCAACGAAAGTATTTGCATTTCGCGAAGGGCAGTATTAAAAATGGTCACTGAACCAATTCAGTATATCGACATCGGGCAAAACAGGCATACGTCTTAACTACTAAACACCTCATGTTTTCCACTTTCACCTTTTGAGGCGACCGTAAGTGTAGGAAAAACGGGAAACGAAGTAATAGGCAGATGCTTAAAAGCGGTTGTTATATGCTGCCCTTGAAATTACAATATCTTTTTCTGACTTCGCGAGAAGAACTGAATGATGACTATTCCAAAACATTACTATTGATATTAAATAAAATTTAATAAGGTAAATAATTAAACAAATAAACACGAATATATAAATAAAGATATAAATGAATTAAATAAAATATTGAACTACTATAAATGAAAGAATTACCATGAGAACAATGAAATATTATAAATAGATAACTTTAACTTTATAAAAAAGTTTTAATTAAACAAAATTTTAAATAAAATATAAATAAACTTATTAAAATGATTAGTAGCTTAGTAGAAGGTTTTGTGCTGACTACCAGTACATTTTCGCTGGTTTCCAGTGAATGTAGTCAAATAGGAGTAGATACCAGTTGCTAAGTTTGCTGGTTTCCAGCAAGTAGATAAATTAGAATTTAGAATTGTAATTAAGTTTTTTATCTCCTTTAATATAATAATTTCTATTTATCTTTCTTTCTTTGACTTTTATTTATTATTATATTATTATTTCGTAGACATTGTGTAGTGTGTAGTTATTTGATGTACTATGAAATTGAAATGTGTTTGTGAGAGTAAATGTAAAGTTTGAATATACATCCTGGTGTAGTAACCAAGCAACCGGGATAGCATTTTCAGGTTTTATTTATTTATTTCAAAACATGACAAAGGATTGTAAAATGCGGACCAACAGTATCGAATATTTCAGAAATGGCTGATGCCACAAAGAAAAGTTATTTGAAGTGAAATGTGTGTTTTAGAGTTCTACATTTTTGTGTAATAACATTTTGTCTAGCTCTTGTGGTACCAGTTATACAAAATGATACAGAATTAATTTTCAATAAAGAGGATTAGACAGACTATTTCCAGAAAATTCAGGATTTTGTTTATCCTGTATATATCCCAAACATGAAGTACTTAATTAAAGTCGTTAAGAGACATTTTTGATAAATCAAAAATAACGAAAAGTTTTCCATGCAAAGGACAGTTTGGGGTGGGGATTTCCTTAAAAATCTTGGTGTCCATTTTTGGAAGATGCTGAAATTAAATACCAAGTTTGGTATTTAACCGAGGTTTCGTTTTTAGTTTCTCTACCACATACATATAGGTAGAGAGGATATTGCATTCCACCCAAAAATTCGGTACCGAGATTTCACAGGAAATTCATGTTTTGAGCTCCCTTGGATCCTTGTGTATGTGTCTCTGTGAACAGCATAACTCGAAAACAAAAATTAGGATAATTACTAAACTTCGTATTTAGACTCAGCATTTTCCAAAGATGCGGCACGAAGATTTAAAAAAAAATCCCCCACCCCAACTACCTTTTATATGGTACTTTTTCGAAATTTATTTCCTAAAAATGTCTGTTACGATTTTGATTAAAATACCACATATTAAAGATATTTAATGACAAATAAAATGTATATCTTGATTTTTCTGGCAATATCCTGTGAAATCCACTTCATAGTTTTTTTATGCTGTTCACTGACACACGTACCTTGTGCTCAAGAGTTTTTCGTACCTCAAAACGTGTATTTCCGGTTAAATCTCGGTATCGAGTATTTGGTTGAAATGCAATACTTCCTCTAATTATTATAGTTAAGCAGTTGACAAGGTAAAAATAAAAAATAGGATACGTTACATTCACATGACTTTCTTTACCTTTATCGTTTTTCAGTGGGTATACAAATTATTCTTAAAAAAGTTTATTTTCCTATCTAATTCATTTTAATCAAGATAAGCCTTTCTGAAAATAGCTACATTACGCATTTTGTTATAGATACAAAGGGAATAGCGATAGTCAAGTGTTTTTAAGAATTAAGACGCTATACGCTGGCCTTAAAATTCCATATACTTACTCTTTCCATGACATCGCGAGATAGTACTTGAAAAGAATGCTTAACTCTTGAACGATTCACCCATTAATAACGGATACTTCGGAAACGGCTGATACCACAAAAAAGTTATTTCAAAATTATTGTATTTTAAAGAGATCGCATTTCTTCTGTAGTAAGTTTTCGTCTATCGCTTAATGTTTGCCAGTAATTCAAGATTATATAAATTTACTTTCGATTGAAGAAGACTTCACAAGCTATTCTCAGTAAATTCATGACATACATTTAATTTTTCATATAAATATCTTTAATATATAGTATTTTAATCAAAATGTTAGAAATTTATTTTTACAAAATGAAAAATTTTGAAAAATGTTATATGTAAACCGTAGTTTGGGGCGAGAGAATTTTCTTGAAACATTTTGTGTCTCATCTTTGGAAGTTACTGAACCTAAATACCAGTTTGGTATTTATCAAACTTTTCGTTTTTGAGTTATGCTGTTCACAGGCCACACAGAGACATGGATATTTTTGTAAAAATGTTTTTTGGGGGCACAAGGTGCGTCAAAACGTGTATTGTGAAATCTCGGTATTTAATTTTTTGATGGAATTAAATACCTTCTCTACCTACTAGGTACGTGGTAGAGAAATTAATAATGAAGGCAGCTTTCAGAGGTACCTATAATGAAGGTTGCTTTTAGATGCCTTCAGGAACAACTTGCAGGTTTTCAGGCTTGAAACTCTCTGAAATTAATATTTTTAAAGAGACGTCCCATTTTCTCAAGGACACATAGGTATGGCTCCATCGTGATGATGTCATACTCCATGGTCTAATGATACCATTCTAGCCTCTACTCTGTATTCACTCTTAGATTGATCCGCGGCAAAACAAACCCACGTGGTCAGTGCACCGTGGTACAACACGGTAGCCATGCGCGCAGGAAAGTAGTCCCATGCTAATAATCTGAACTTTAGAATGAATTTATTCTTAAATAGTATAATATTCTATACAAATACCTAAGATTTTATTTAACGCTGATTTATACCGTAAAACAGAGCTACAAGTCCTATGAAGCAATTCGTATGAGGCACCTGACATCCGGGGAGGCGCAGAATATTGTTTACAGCTAGAAGGTAGCAGTTGTGTTTAGTATCATGGAGAACGGTGAATTTGCTCTTGTGTTTTCGTCGAATTACGTAAAGCATTAGCCGCGGAAACCATTGACTAGTGGTGTAAAAACAATAGTGTTGAATCTTTATTATAAGTTATGTGAGAAATATCCAACAGTTTCCGCGAAAGAAATGGTGAAATTAACTTCTAAGTTCACTGGTGTTTCAAGTACAAGTATAAACAGTGCTTGTGCAGAAAAATCTGAAACGAGAAAAGTGGATACACCCGGAAAAAAAAGACAGCACATGAAATACGCGATGCAAGAATGTAGTGATTTTAAGAAGAATACAGTTCGCGTAACAGTGCACAATTTCTTTTTTAAACTGAGCCGTCAACAGTTAATAAAGTGTCGCTTCCAGAGAGCGAATAAATTAGGTTATCGCATACCTGTTACTTTATTTTTCGCTCATTCATTTTAGAATTAACTATTATTATATGTGCAAACGTTTAGTTTGTTGCAACTATCAATCTTATCACCTTTAACCCTTAACAGAATATGCTAGTCACTGTTTCAGTTGTCGAAATAAGGACTCTGTTATTTTTTTGCATTGCGTAGTACTTGTACTCGCCACATGGTCTGAAAGCGTGACAGTATTTCTAGTGCGAATGGCGGAAGGATATATTATAGCAGTGCACTGGCCACCTGGGGTTTGTTTTGACGCGGATCAACCTAAGAGTGAATACAGTTTAGTTCCGAGGCATTCCGCGTGTTGAGAGCCGGCGGAGGGCGATGGATTTTTTTCGGGAGTAAAAAGATTCCTTCGAAAGGGAAGTAAAGCCGTAGATTTACGGCACGTAAAAGAACCTCAAGTCTGATAACGAGGCCTCTGAGCAAAATTACCGCTGTTTCACGCCCAATATAGAATGGGACGCTAAGAACCATAGTAGTTAAAGAGCGTCCATAAATAAAACTCAATTTAATTTTTAAATCGTGATGATGATTTCCTAGCTTCCATGTAATTATACTTGAATTAACGTTTTATAACTATTAGACAACTTTTTCTTCAGAGGACAGACTCTCGTTTTATGTTAAGGACCCCTTTATAATCCTTGTAAATTTTGTTAATACTCATTCAGTGTTTTCTGAGGAAAAACTTCACAAATGTGAAGAATTTTATAATGGACATAAGGGTAGAAAAGCTGATATTAAAAGAAATGGCTTTCTTATTCAGGTGTCACAAATAGGGTAAATCTCTGTAGTGAAAGTTCTAGATCTTAACTCCGGCAGCATTAAACATACATCGCATTTACCACGGTGTTACAGGATATATAGAGGTGTGTAACAACGGACAAGCAAGCTTCTGAAGGAAGGAAGGAATGAATGAAGGAGAGGAGAAGAGCAGAGCAGACTTGGGTCGGTAGGAAAGGAATTTGCAATGAAGCCTCACGCTTCCATAAAACGATTGGTACACTCTGGTTAGGATTATAAACACAACAGAACGCTGTAAGCTTTTATGATGGCAAAGCCGAGCAGGTTGCATGACGTCAACTTGACAATAGCCTACCTATTCCATATTACACAGTGATCTATAGCACGTCTCACACTTGAAAGACTGCGATCGGTATACCAATTTATTATCATCTTGTGAATGATAATCACTACATAGTGAAATATCTGCAGTGCTATTTAAGGCTATTGTAAGGCATTTAATTTTCACCTACACTTTATCTTTCCTCTTTCTATTACTTTCTCTACTACGTATAGTAAGTAGGGAAGTATTGTATTCCACCCAAAAATTCGATACCGAGATTTCACCGGAAATACATGTTTTGAGACTCCCTGAATCCAAAAAAAGCATTTTTGGAAACATTCCGTGTGTGTTTCTGTCTGTCTGTGTGTCTGTCTGTGAACAGCATAACTCAGAAACGAACAGTCGGATAACACCAAACTTGGTATTTAGGTTCAGTATCTTCCAGAGATGCGACACGAAGATTTTCAAGAAAATCCCCCAACCCCAGATTACCCTTTACATGGAACAGTTTTCGAAAACTTTAATTTTCTCAAAAGTGGATCTAACGATTTTGATTAAATATCATATGTTTAAGATATTTTCATAACAAATGAAATGTATATCTTTTCTGGGAATGTCTCCAAAAGTGTTCATTGTGAACGACTTTTGCATAACTGGTAAACCATAAGAGATAGACAAACTTTTACTGCACAAAAAATGTAGATCGCGTTAAAATACACAATGTATGTTGTATACATTTTTTTTGTAGAGTGAACCATTTTCGAGATATTGCTTGTTATTCCCTTAAATTTTCCAATACTTATACTTTTTCTCAAATTCGTTATTCATTTTTTTATGTCCTGGAAATGCAAAGAGATTGGAATGCGCCACATAGCAACCAGCGCTTAAAATATTTAACTATCGCTTATAACCTACCATATTCCCCTTGCACCTACAAGAAAATTAGCAATAAGATTAACATCTCGATTAACATGAAGCATATGGAGAATAAACGTTTGTAAAAATAGTTTGTACAAGAGTAGAGAAAGTCATGTGAGTGTAGCACATCAGATTTTTTTAGTTCGAAATACGATTTTATAGCCCTAAAACATATTATCAAACAAATATGGAGATATAAAATGAAAAAGTTTCAAGTTGACAAGTTATCTTCGCCGTTTATCTTGATAAAATTACATTCAGCGTGGATGGAATGTTATCAAATAGCAAAGAATGAACAATGCGCCCCACTCCGCTTTGCGCAATTTCATCATATCGCGATAACCTATCGTACTTTTGTTTTTGCCATCCTTTTTGTTTTCTTTTTTGATGGCGTCCATACATTTCCTTTTTTATCTTATACACTACTGTTTCTGAACACCCGGTAGCCTAAGATGTTTCTTCTAGTGACTTATTAACACTAATTTTACTTGAATATCTTACACCATTATTATTTTGCGTTTGTTTTAGTTTATGAATATTTCGTCTCTTCATAGTTTCGTCCTTCACAACTACACATGTACGTAAAACGTTAAATAATCTACATAACAGTTTAGTGTTCCATACGCTATAAACGTACACACTTTCTTATAACTTATGTTAAACTTTACTGTCTTATGCCTGTGCCTGGCACCTGTTAGCTGGATGACTTTTGTTTGTCATACACAATAAAAGCAAGAAGTTACAAGATTCCAGTTTCTTTAAAAAAAACTGTCTCCAACCCTCAACTTTTTCTCTCGCTTGGTGCCCGTTGTAAACCCAATAACAAAAAAGTTTTCTCGCTGGCTGGCGTTTCTATAGGCACAGGATTTTACGAAAATATTTAACTTAAAAATTATAACGCGCATCTTATTAAATATAAAGAATTCAAACTAGACAGATAATAGCACTGTAGTTTGCTCTAGCTAAGAAACAAATATTGCTACGTTCTGACATTTAGTTTATTAGCTATTGAATAATGAGCATAAAACAGCAAAAATCAGATATTTTCTGAAAAACACGTTTTCTTTATAAATTTAGACACAAGAAGCCTATAACGGCTCTAAAAATGATGCAATATGATAGAGAAAAATAAAATATTCTGCATATTATAATGTGTTCAAAGCTGAAAAGAGTAAAAGTGTTATAGTCAAGAGATACCCCATTTACCTTCATACTGTTTTTAAAGGTTGCGACAAGCTATAGAAGACTTTTATTATGATTCCTCCCCAATCCTTATAATTATAATTTTGTACTGTCCTGGCTATTCCTAATAACAGGGATAATACATTCCCCTGATATTCACGCAAAAGGGTGTGAAACGTCAGCGGAATGTCTGGATTCCTTAACCTCCCTACAACAGTCTTCCAAGTTATGGAAATCCTGCATAGCCTACAAGTGTAGTCAGTTGTATATGACTTAGATTAGCTATAGTTAGATATGAATGGATTCCTACTGGATGGAGTCGGAGTAGCAGGGAACTCTGCTTCAGCCAATGTGAGAACCTTCATTGGTTTGAGGAACCCAGCTGCTACTCCGACTCCATCCAGTAGGAATCCATTCATATCTAGCTTTAGCCCATCAAAGCTATCAGAATATCTTCCCCACGTGGAGTAAATTGCATGGAAGGAGTTGCTTCCGCTTTACTGCTCTGAATACCTAGTTGGGATGTCAGTCTAATTATAAATCGAATGGTCAGCACTTATTTTAGATAATCACACAAGTGGCCTTTTAAGTCTTGTACCTTCTCTTTGGCCCCATAGTTAATTATCAATACAAGCAGCATCGTTTTCACATAATACATAGACCCTTAACATATACAACTAAATAGAGTTGAAGCTGGTGAATACGAAGATTCCGAACTCCCAGGTCACCAAGTTAACCTCTTTGAAAAAGACGTATAGTCTACGACCATCGAAAACAACTAATATTCTGAGTTGTTAATTATAAAATAATGGTTGAAAGATTTCTAAGTTAGCTGGACATAATTTTCTCTCCTTATTCAATTACTTAAGATACTCTACTAACAATCTCAATTATAACGTACAAAGTAAATGAAGTAAAACGTTCCTACTTGAGAGTTTATTAAATTATGTTGACATTGGTATCGATGCGTATCGTGTCGTTATAAGCAAATTCAATCCTCTTTTGTTTTGTTGGTCATAGTTGCTAAATTATATCCTTCTACATATACATATATTTCTTGGAAAAATATCCATGGCATTTTTTTATTTTATATGCATATTCTGTGGAGTAACAAAAATATTTTCTACTCCATGACGTTCTCATATAAAAGTAAAAGTCTTCTTTGCAAGCATGTTCTTCTATAACTGCAAAGTGTTTATATTCATGTACAAGGCTTTGTAAATACCGTTTAATTCTTTAGTAGTTTATAGAATTAAATTAAAAGGTGTTTTACAGACTATGTCCGTGAGAATGAATGGGTTTTTTTAATGGTGAACGGAGCCGACCAATCTGACTGAAGATTTTTCGCGGTTTTCCTGGTCGCTAGGCGAATACTGGGAGGATGTTTTGATCCGTGATATGCTATGAACCAAAAGTTTGATTGCTCCTCAAAAAAAGAAATATATATATATATATATATATATATATATTGGGCGTAAAAGACAGGAAATATTTCTCAGAGGCCTCTTTATCAGGCTTGAGGTTCTTTTACGTGCGGTAAATCTACGACACGGGACCACCGGCTTTACTTCCCTTCCGAAGGAAGCCATCTAAGGATTTTTACGCCCCCCAAAAAAATCCATCGCTCTCCGCCGTGTTTGAACCTACGACCTTGGGAACTAGAGGCTTGCATGGCAACCCTAGACCACAGAGGACGATGATTGCTTCTCGGCAGTCTACTGACCCAAACTAGGCTAATAAGTCCCTGAGGGTATAAGTCTCCAAAAACTCTGAAGAAGAAGAAGAGACAATTATCAAAGTCGTTGAGTGTTTTTTTGAGATTACCTACACACACACACACACACACATATTTTCTCTCTTTATAATATTAATACAGATAATCCTATGTAGTAATAAGGGTCTTCCAGCCTAGAGTATTTTGATGAATCCGTAGTGTCAGTGGCCCACATTCGGGAGGTACTGGATTCAAACTCATTAGGCTGACTAATCTGACCGAAGGTTTTTTCGCGGTTTTCCTCGGTCGCTAGGCGAATGCTGGATTTGATAATTTGATCCGCGAATTTTTCTATCATCCCTTTTATCATTACACTTCATTTCCTTCTTCACCGACATACCAGGCATAGGACTGATCACCCAGCCTGGATATGCTATGATCCAGTGTTTGCTTGTTACTGACCCAAAGCTTGGCTTGCAAGTCCAAAGAGGAGCGTAATCCGTTGAAGAAGTAGTATTTTGATTGAGCCCCAATTTTCTAAACTGTCTTGTATGCAGGATACAGCAGGATGGGAAGAGGTTTCAGACTGAAACAGAACCCCAGCATGTTAGTTTGAAATTTGAGTTTTATTTATAGACGCTCTTTAATGCTGTGGTTTTTAGCGTCCCATTCTGTATTGGGCGTGGCTTAAGGTTCTTTTACGTGCCGTAAATCTACGACACGGGACCACCAACTTTACTTCCATTCTGAAGGAAACCATGCTAAAAGTTTTTACTCCACCAAAAAAATCCTTCGCTCCCCGCCGCGTTTGAACCTGCGACCTTGGGAACTAGAGGCTAGCATGGCAACCCTATACCACAGAGGACGATGATGCTTCTCGACAGTCTACTGACCCAAGCTAGGCTAATAAGTCCCTGAGGGTGTAAGTCCTCCAAAAAGGAGGGTAATCTGAAGAAGAAACCATTATCAAAATGGTTGAGTGGTTTTTGAGATTATCTACTCACACACACACATTTTCTCTATTTATAATATTAATATAGATAATCCTGTGTAAGGCTAATAAGGCCTTTCAGCCCAGAGTATTTTGATCGAACTGAGCTGGATGGCTCAGGCTGGCATCTGTGGCCTACATTCTAGAGGTCCCAGGTTAAAATCCCCTGGGCTGACTAATCTGACCAAAGGTTTTTTCGCGGTTTTCTCGGTCGCTAGGCGAATGCTGGGTTGGATAATTTGATTCGCGAATTTTTCTATCATCCCTTTCATCAGTACATTTCATTTTCTTCTTCTTCACCGCCATACCAGGCATTGGGCTGATCACCCATCCTGGATATGCTATGATTCAAAGTTTGCTTGCTCCTTGACAGGCTACTGACCCAAAGCATTGGTTTGCAAGTCCTTGGGGATATAAGTTCTCCAAAGAAGAGTGTAATCCGTTAAAGAAAACGTATTTTGATGCAGGATACAGAAGAATGAGAATGGGTTTAAGACCGAAACAGATTCCCAGCATGTTTCAGTAAGTAACGAGTGTACCAGACTTGGAAAGGAACGCAGCTCATGAGTTGAAATGCAATGAACCCTATAAAATTGTAATCGAGGTACGTAAAACTGTAGCCGAGGAATTCTTTGTAAATTCCAACATGGTAGGGGGAAGTTCCGCTGCAATATAATCTTCTCCCCTATCTCCCTTTGAGCACACGCCCTTCTCCAACAGGTATGACGTTATCCATTCTTGAGATGAGCTCTCTAAGCTATCCTTCGTGTGCGAGTATTCTGGTGTGAATGCGCTGTCATCGAATCCAAATGTCTAAGACTGTTGCATGCTTAGGAAATAATTTTCTTCGTAGCAAATTACATCTAACACACGAAGATCCAATCACCGCTCTTATTGTCTTTGCTTTCTCTACTAACGAGTGAGATGGCCCCGTACTAACGTGAGAGTCTCACTCTGAGCTTGGGTTTTTCTTGGTTTTCCCTAGTCGGTAGGCGAACGTTGGATGGTTTCTCCTTTACCACGATTTCCTTTCCATATAGAGGTAGCGTGAACACATGCAAATTACACCTTAAGTGTGTTAAATTATCACTGCTCTTAAAGATCACAATGGTTCTTCCTGAAATGTTTGAGTCATTCTATAAATGAAGACAATTATTTCAAGTAGTTGTTTGCATTGATAGCTTACGTAGTTGAGTCCGTAAAAATTATTTCCTTCAGCAGAAAAATAATAGTTTACTCTTAAAACATGTGAATTCATATACCTTTTTCTCTGATACTACTTGCAATACAGATTCACCCTTTTGCATTCTTGTTCTTAGTATAATCAGCTATCTTCTGAACCTCAATTATTTAGTTATGTATATCAGTTTACTAGAAATTGAAAAACCGTTATTTGCAAAGTTAAAAATCTGATGTGTTACACTCACATGACTTTCTCTACTCTTGTACAAACTATTTTTACAAACGTTTATTCTCCATATGCTTCATGTTACTCGAGATATCGAAATGTCAATCTTATTGCTAATTTTCTTGTAGATGCAAAGGGAACATGGTAGGTTATAAGCGATAGTCAAATCTTTTAAGCGCTGGTTGCTATGTGGCGCATTCTATTCTGTTTGCATATCCAGGACATAAAAAATTGAATAACGAATTTGAGAAAAAGTATAAGTATTGGAAAATTTAAGGAAATAACAAGCAATATCTCGAAAATGGTTCACTCAACTAAAAAAATGTATATGACATAAATTGTGTATTTTAACGCGATCTACATTTTTTGTGTAGTAAAATTTTGTCTATCTCTTATGGTTTACCAGTTATGCAAAAGTCGTTCAAATAAAGAATACTTTTGGAGACATTCCCAGGAAATTCAAGATATACATTTTATTTTTCATAAAAATATCTTAAACATATGATATTTTAATCAAAATCGTTAGAGCCATTTTTGAGAAAATTAAAATTTTCGAAAAATCTTCCATGTAAAGGGTACTCTGGGGTGAGGGGATTTTCTTGAAAACCTTCGTGTCGCAACCTTGGAAGATACTGAACCTAAATACCAAGTTTGGTGTTTATCCGACTGTTCGTTTCTGAGTTATGCTGTTCACAGACACACACACACACAGACAGACACACAGACACACACACGGACATGTTTCCAAAAGCTTTTTTGGATTCAGGGGGTCTCAAAACATATATTTCCGGTGAAATCTCAGTATCGAAATTTTGGGTGGAATACAATACTTCCCCTACTTACTATACGTAGTAGAGAAAGTAAAAAAGTAAAAACGTGGAAAATTTGCAACGTTGTTGCTTTCTTAATATCACCAATATACATTATAAAATTATGATACCTCGGTATAGAATTTTGGGTGGAATGCAATACTTCCCTACGTAGTAGAGAAAGTAAGAAGTCAAGTCTTTTCTATTTCTAGATTTTGTTATCCATCTATTACACAATATGTTTTGCACGATTGTCTCTGTTTTATTTTGAAGAATGAATTATCAATGAAAAAGCAATTTGTATTGAAGCTATACATCATCACCTCGAATTTGCGGTAACGCAATACAGTCAGTTCACATTTATAGCAACTAATACGATGCCTTACAAGGGGCCATTGTCACACTGATGTGGCAGATTGAGTTGCGGTTTTTTTACTTTCTCTACTACATATAGTAAGTAGGGGAAGTATTGTATTCCACCCAAAAATTCGATACCGAGATTTCACCGGAAATATATGTTTTGAGACCCCCTGAATCCAAAAAAAGCATTTTTGAAAACATGTCCGTGTGTGTGTCTGTGTGTCTGTGAACAGCATAACTCAGAAACGAACAGTCGGATAAACACCAAACTTGGTATTTAGGTTCAGTATCTTCCAGAGATGCAACACGAAGGTTTTCAAGAAAATCCCCCCACCCCAGATCACCCTTTACATGGAACATTTTTCGAAAATGTTAACTTTCTCAAAAGTGGCTCTAATGATTTTGATTAAAATATCATATGTTTAAGATATTTTCATGACAAATGAAATGTATATCTCCAAAAGTATTCTTCATTGTGAACAACTTTTGCATAACTGATAAACCATAAGAGATAGACAACATTTTACTACACAAAAAAGGTAGATCGCGTTAAAATACACAATTTATGTCATATACATTTTTTTGTTGAGTGAACCATTTTCGAGATATTGCTTGTTATTCCCTTAAATTTTCCAATACTTATACTTTTTTCCAAAATGGAATTCATTACTCATTTTTTTGTCCTGGTAATGCAAAGAGAATGGAATACTCCACATAGCAACCAGCTCTTAAAATATTTGACTATCGCTTAAAGCCTACCAATTCCCCTTGCATCTACAAGAAAATTAGCAATAAGATTAATATCTCGATATCTCAATTAACATGAAGCATATGGAGAATAAGCGTTTGTAAAAATAGTTTTACAAGAGTATAGAAAGTCATGTGAGTGTAACATATCAGATTCTTATAGTGAAAATGTATCGAACACGTAAGTACCTATCTGTCTCGGCTTTCTTTCTCATAGGATCCCTATTCGACGGGAAAAGATTATAAAGTGTTAGGTTGAAACGGTTGACTTAAGGTCTGTCTTCCACTCAACATTCAGCTGTTTGATACTATGTCTGGCGCTGTAGTAATTATGCAAGGTTGCCAACAGGAAATGCCGGTCAAATTAATCAAGATTCAGAATATTCAATTCGCAAGTGATAAGTGAATTAAATTAACATAAATTAAAAATATATTATGCACATTTAAACAGTTTATATATGGGAACCTAGGTATAAGTTAAACATAAGAGACCTTAAAAAATTATTTGAAATATAGTTTGCATAAAAAATATATCTAGACACATCTTTATTATATTTCCTTACAAAGAAATAACGTATTATGAATTGACGTAAACATGCATATCTATACGAGGGCAGTCCCAGAAGTACGCGATCTGACGTATATATATGGTTGTTGTTTCAAAGAAATGACTAAGGTAGAAAGTACCACCCTTATAAAGCCGAAGTTTGACGATGCTACGTTGTTTAGTAACTGTTTGGCAGCCAGTAATAGTGAACTCTCTTAGCGAAATTGTAAACATGGATAAACCCGGCCATCGCTATGTAATAAAACACTTTCATTTGAAAGGTCTTAGTCAAACTAATATTAAAGCTGAGCTATATTATACTCTGAGGAAGTCTGCTCCTTCGTTTACAACAGTAAAATATTGGGTGGAAGAGTTTAAGCGAGGCCGTACGGGCTGACAAGACTAACATCGCAGTGGTCGACCAAATGAGGTGACCATGCCAGAAATTATGAAGAAAATCCACAAAATGACATTGAATGACCGTCGACTGAAATTGCGCGAGCTAGCAGATATCGTAGGCATTTCAAAAAGTGCTTTACATCGCACACTAACTGAAAGTTTAGACATGAGAAAGCTGTGCGCAAGATGGGTGCCGCGTTTACTCACAGTGGAACAAAAGCGCGTCGTGAGGATGTTTCAGTCGAGTGTTTGGCGATGTTTCGCTGCAATAAACCGAGCTTCTGCGTCGATTCATTACCATGGATGAAACATGGGTTCATCACTTCACACCTGAGACGAAGGAACAGTAAAAACAGTGGATTGAAAGGGGAGAATCGGCTCCAAAGTAGGCGAAGACAGTTCCATCTGCGGGCAAGGTCATGGCGTCAGTGTTTTTGGGATGCGCGTGGGATAATTCTCATTGATTATTTTCAAAAAGGAAAAGCAATCAATAGCGAGTATTATGCAAACATATTGCAGCGTTTGAACGATGAAATTAAGCAAAAACGGCCGCATTTAGCAAAAAAAAGTTCTATTTCATCAAGACAATGCACCAGGTCACAATTCCATTATCGTCATGCCAAAATCAATGAGTTAAAGTTCGAATTGCTTCCTCATGCAACCTATTCGCCAGACTTAGCTCCCTCTAGTTAGTTTCTGTTTCCAAAATTGAAGAAATGGCTTGGTGGTAAAAGATTTGGCAACAATGAAGAGGTGGAGTTTGCAGTTGACGGCTATTTTGCAGAACTCGACGGTTCTCACTATAAAGGGTATCAAAGCTATTGAACATGCTGGGAAAAGTGTATTGAGCTGAAAGCATATTACGTAGAGAAATAAAGATTTTTTTGCCAAAATTTTTGCGTTTTCTTTGTTAGGTCGGGTACTTCTGGGAGAGCCCTCGTACATTCAGATGTTCCAGCAGTTGATCGTTCATAATTAATACATTTATTCCCCAATTCATGTTTAGGAAGAATTAACACATACCACGCTGCATGGAGACATAGAATAGAAAAAAAACTGTATTCCTTCGTCAGTGTATCAACACAACCGCGAATGGGACCGGATAGTAAACTTTGCCTCTCACCAAAACTACAACCAAGATTTCATGTAGCGAAGAGAAAATCGATCGCAGTTACGTTTAATTACTTTCTCTACTACGTATAGTAAGTAGGGGAAGTATTGCATTCCACCCAAAAATTCGATACCGAGATTTCACCGGAAATACATGTTTTGAGACCTCCTGAATCCAAAAAAAGCATTTTTGGAAACATGTCCGTGTGTGTGTCTGTGTGTGTGTGTGTGTGTGTGTCTGTGTGTCTGTGTGTGTGTGTGTCTGTGAACAGCATAACTCAAAAACGAACAGTCGGATAAACACCAAACTTGGTATTTAGGTTCAGTATCTTCCAGAGATGCGACACGAAGGTTTTCAAGAAAATCCCCCCACCCCAAACTACCCTTTACATGGAAGATTTTTCGAAAATTTTAATTTTCTCAAAAATGGCTCTAACGATTTTGATGAAAATATCATATGTTTAAGATAATGTCATGGGAAATGAAATGTATATCTCGGATTTTCTGGGAATGTCTCCAAAAGTATTCTTTATTGTGAACAACTTTTGCATAACTGGTAAACCATAAGAGATACACAAAATGTTACTACACAAAAAGTGTAGATCGCGTTAAAATACACAACTTATGTCATATACATTTCTTTTGTTGAGTGAACCGTTTTGGAGATATTGCTTGTTATTTCCTTAAATTTTCCAATACTTATACTTTTTCTCAAATTCGTTATTCATTTTTTTTATGTCCTGGACATGCAAAGAGAATGGAATGCACCACATAGCAACCAGCGTTAAAATATTTGACTATCGCTTAAAAGCTACCATATTTTCCTTGCATCTACAAGAAAATTACCAATAAGATTGACATCTCGATATCTCGATTAACATGAAGCATATGGAGAATAGGCGTTTGTAAAATTAGATTGTACAAGAGTAGAGAAAGTCATGTGAGTGTAACACATCAGATTTTTTGTCTTGGATATACAAAGAGTATTAATCTGTGGCAAAGGGAATGGTGCTTCACCTAGCAACCAGGTATTAAGATATATGTATGTGCTTAAAGGCTACTGTATTTCTATATTGCCCTTGTAAATATATATTCCCCTTACATCTACAAGAAAATTAGCAATAAGATAGAGTCTGCAAATGTTTATCTCAATTAACGTGAAGTAGATGGAGAATAAGCGTTTGTAAAAATAGTTTGTACAAGAGTAGAGAAAGTCATGTGAGTGTAACACATCAGATTTTTTTAAATTGGAACCTACATTTTTATGTTGTTTTCTTACTTCTCATAAAAAACGTCTTAATAAAAGTTGCTTTATATTATGGGGGAAAGTAGATGCCATTAGTCGTGTTTTGTTTGGAGAACGTTGTGATGATCAATTTAATTTCTTAAATTGGAACCTACGTTTTACTTTCTCTACTACGTATAGTAAGTAGGGGAAGTATTGTATTCCACCCAAAAATTCGATACCGAGATTTCACCGGAAATATATGTTTTGAGACCACCTGAATCCAAAAAAAGCATTTTGATAACATGTCCGTGTGTGTGTCTGTGTGTGTCTGTCTGTGTGTCTGTGTGTGTGTCTATGAATAGCATAACTCAGAAACGAACAGTCGGATAAACACCAAACTTGGTATTTAAGTTCAGTATCTTCCAGAGATGCGACATAAACGTCTTCAAGAAAATCCCCCCCACCTTAGATTACCCTTTACATGGAACATTTTTCGAAAATTTTAATTTTCTCAAAAATGGCTCTAACGATTTTGATTAAAATATCATATGTTTAAAATATTTTCATGACAAATAAAATGTATATCTTGAATTTCCTGGGAATGTCTCCAAAAGTATTCTTCATTGTGAACGACGTTTGCATAATTGGTAAACCATAAGAGATAGACAAAATTTTACTACACAAAAAATGTAGATCGCGTTAAAATATACAATTTATGTCATATACATTTTTTTGTTGAGTGAACCATTTTTGAGGTATTGCTTGTTATTCCCTTAAACATTTCAATACTTATTTTCTCAAATGGGCATTCGTTATTCATTTTTACTTTCTCTACTACGTATAGTAAGTAGGGGAAGTATTGCATTCCACCCAAAAATTCGATACCGAGATTTCACCGGAAATACATGTTTTGAGACCTCATGAATCCAAAAAAAGCATTTTTGGAAACATGTCCGTGTGTGTCTCTGTGTGTGTGTCTGTGTGTGTGTCTGTGAACAGCATAACTCAAAAACTAACAGTCGGATAAACACCAAACTTGGTATTTACATTCAGTATCTTCCAGAGATGCGACACGAAGATTTTCAAGAAAATCCCCCCACCCCAGACTACCCTTTACATGGAACATTTTTCGAAAATTTTAATTTTCTCAAAACTGGCTCTAACGATTTTGATGAAAATATCATATGTTTAAGATAATGTCATGAGAAATGAAATGTATATCTCGAATTTTCTGGGAATGTCTCCAAAAGTATTCTTCATTGTGAACGACTTTTGCATAACTGGTAAACCATAAGAGATAGACAAAATTTTACTACACAAAAAATGTAGATCGCGTTAAAATACACAACTTATATCATATACATTTTTTTTTGTTGAGTGAACCGTTTTCGAGATATTGCTTGTTATTTCCTTAAATTTTCCAATACTTATACTTTTTCTCAAATTCGTTATTCATTTTTTTATGTCCTGGACATGCAAAGAGAATGGAATGCGCCACATAGCAACCAGCGATAAAATATTTGACTATCGCTTAAAAGCTACCATATTCCCCTTGCATCTACAAGAAAATTACAAATAAGATTGACATCTCGATATCTCGATTAATATGAAGCATATGGAGAATAGGCGTTTGTAAAAATAGAGTGTACAAGAGTAGAGAAAGTCATGTGAGTGTAACACATCAGATTTTTTTTTCTAGTGATGGGTGCCTGTAAGAAATAAAACTGAAGAGATAAAAAACTGCTCATGTTTCTAAGTTCTCTCATTTAATACTTTTCATACGATATCATTAGCGAATCATTGTTTTCTTGTCAAAGATTAGCCTATGGAGAGAAAGCCGAGACATCGGTATTTTTATTTTCGATCTATTTTCACTAAAAAAATCCCAGCTCGATCTGTAACTCAATGTGACAATGGCCCCATGTTAATTACATACTATGATTTGAGAGACTTGGAGTCGATTGTTTTATGGTTGAAGCTATGACTCAAAGTGGTTGTTAAAAATAAAGTATGGTCGCTAATAAATATAAATTATTTCTAAAGGAATTTAAAGTTGGAGAGGTGGACTATGAAGAAGCAGATATTGAAGAGGTATGGAAAATTGGGTTCTATTTTACTTCCTGCCCGTGTATAGTATTATATGTATTGTGACGCCTATACTTGACACAGCAATGTGACGGCTCCATGTGACGTAGTACCCGCCCGGCGCCCCTCCAGATGTGACGTAAGGTCACTTTGCCCAACCCATCGCGTATGCCAGAGGTGATGAACATGAGGACATTGCTCAGTGAAAATCTCTTAGACGGAAGAAGTCCGGCGTTCATCTTTGTTATGGCTAAGGTCTATTTATAAGTTAGCAAAAATAAATTTAAAGAACTGACCGACACATAGTCCTGCTAGGCAAGAAATAGTCGAGTTCCAGCCGTCAAAATCTCTAAGTTTAAACACCCAAGTAGTATGCTGACTAGTAATTTAGCCAGCATTGACGTATGTTAGTGTCAGCATGAATTGTACAATCCACCCACGTGTCGAGCACGAGGTGATCATTCCCCTAAAATTCATACGATCATAATCTCTGCTTACAGAAGTATCCAGGAAATGACTAAAAGAATTATAAAGCCAATTCCTTGGATTTATTTGAACAAATTTTGTCCTGAGTATCTCAAACTTTATAAAATTATATTTATCGCATTTTTGTAAAACTATAATCGTCAAAATATTATTACAGCTATCAAATATATGTTGATAGACATTGGGAAGACGTAGAAAACACACAATCGTGCAAAAACATATACGGTAAGATATGAACATTGCACTTTTTATCATCATAGGGACGATGCTTTCAACCTGACTATGAATTGAGGGTTGCATGAAACTATAAAAGAAGAGGGCGTTTGACTCGCATGGTAATTCGTAGGATGAGTGGTAAATTATATTCTCGTATTATTTAGGAATAGGTTGTTACTCCTGCCAAATTGTAAACTAATATTCTTACACAGCTTAAGCCCAAAGAAAAGAAAATATGGTTTCACAATCCAGAATCATGTCATCTGTTGCGGAGAATTCCCAAGATGCCGCATGCAAATTCCAGTCGCTATTGTCATAGCGCGCGAGGTGGTCAAACAAATGAGAAGTATCCCTGGACTTGATTTCCCTGGGGACCTCAGTGTCCCTGCGTGCCTTACACATGCAATACACGCACCGACTCAAATCATACACCGCCCTGAGACTCAATAAGAAAAAAAAAATCAACAATATCGCCCCTCTACCATTAAGGTCTGATCGGAAAGTAGCTGCCATTTTCTGAAATGGCTAACTAATCACTTCGTTTTTATAATTTTTATAGTCGTATTACAAATACAATAATTTGCATTTTGGCAACTTCATTATAGAATCGTTAAAAGCAAATAAGTGTAGTTTGGATGAGCGAGCGAGGTGATGCCGCGGTAACGTGTACAACTCGTATTCGGGAGCTTCCGGGTTCGATCTCGGTCGACCGCCCACTCCGAACCATAGATTTTTCGTGCTTTTCCCGGGTCGGCAGGCGAATGCTGTTGGTTTCATCTTCTACCACGACTTTCCTGCCCCTCATTTCCTGTGCCCATCATCTTCCTTGTCATCTGTTCAGGGTTGTAGGACCAGATGACGGGGTTCGGTGGGTTGCGGCTGGGCGGTGACTGGGCGGTTTCTTCCCTGGCGTTGTTACGGGACTGCTCGGTTAGGTCTCCTCCGAGTGGGGGGACCGCCTGGAGTTCGTTGGCTTGTAGGTGAGCCCGGGCGGCGCGGATACTTTCGATCTGGAAACGTTAGGGACCCCGTCCAGCCGGTATCATCCGGATCTGGTCACCTTTCGGATCTCTCCCCTCATTCTTCCCTCCCAGGGGTCACGGTAGTAACAAATAGGGCCGTTGTGGCACAATTTAAGGTGCTTTGCCCCGATTGCGAGTGACCCTCCGTTCGTCTTTACCTTTACCAGTCTGGAAGCAGGATGTGTTGCCGAATGTAAAACGTGGTACTATTTCACAAGCTTTACATGTGTTGTTCAGCTTGCAATTTTTGATGCGACTCGATCTTTCACTATTCACCGGAGACGATTGCGGTTCCTGACGTGAAAGCCTCGAAAACCTCGAGGTCCTGGATTCGAATCCCGTTGGGCCGGACATCCGGTGATTTTTCCCAGGTCGATTGGCAAATGCTGGGTTGGATCCTCTTCTACTACGAATTCCTGTCCATTATTTCTTATTCCATCATTTACTTTCATATGTTTCACGGTTACAGGACCAAGCGACGGCGATTGGTGCGTGGCGGAGGGACGGTTTAACGCTGTGTAAAGGAATCCTCCCTGCCGCTTAGATGGCCGGCTAATGACCCTTCCCGGAGAACTCGTTTTCACTGGACCCCTGGGTCGATGATGGTGAAGGCAGGCTCGCACCAGCCTCAGAATTTGTATCGCTTTGGAATCGTTAGAGCCCCATTCCTGCTAGCGCGCATCCCCGCCCGGATCTATTCGCTCTTTGCGTATCCCATTCATCCCTACCTCCTACGGTGTCCTCCGTGGTCTAGGGGTACCATGGTGGCCTCTGGTTCTCGAAATCGCGGGTTCAATCCACCGGAGGACGATGGTTTTTTTCGGGCATAAAATCCTTAGCATGGCTTCTTTCGGAAGGGAAGTAAAACCTGTGGTCCTATGTCGTAGATTGACGGCGCATAAAAGAACCTCAAGCCTGATAAAGAGGCCTCTGAGCTAAATTTTCGGTCTTTCACGCCCAATATGGAATGGGACCTAAGAACCATAGTAAACAAACAGTGTCCATAAATAAAAACTCATTATATTACCTTCTTCCTAGAAGTTAATTAAGGCCTACTGAGATGGCTTACCTGCGTTGCCGAGCTCCAGTGTTTGGGTGCCCCCTCCGTCTGGCCATCCCGTCCTGTCCGGTGTGAAAGTCCTATACTATATACCTCGTATACCCACAATGAATGTAATTAATATCTCGAGTTACAAAACGTAGCTGTACAAAGCTTTGTATGAATAGTTGGTAGAAGAGTGAGTAGAGAAAGTCATGTGAACGCAACACTTCCAATTTTAATGTTTATTTTTCTGAAGCTATAGCAAAGCTTTAAACAGAATTTTGAAGTTTGCAAAATATAAACTTTACAACCAATAGTGTACTTTCTGTCCTTTAAATGCCTTTCATCAGTGTAACACGTGCCGCACCATTCCCACAGTACTATTGAATGACAAAAGAGCTTTTAAAGGAAAATTTCAGGTTTAGTTTCAGATGCCATTATAAAATGAATGCCTGCTAATAGAGTATGTGAAACATTCGAGTAATTTCAGTTATTCTCCCATAATCTGAGTATTTTCATGCAAGGCTTTCTTCTTTAGCAAGCACTATTCTATGAACACATATTTGAAGAGATGTGCATAATTAAAATATACAGGGTGATTTATGAAGAACTGACACATTTATTTCTTTAATTGTTTCAAAACAAGTTATGCTAACACCAAATTATTATACCTGAAATGCAGAGGAATTTTGGGAGATTTACCTCTATTGCAAATGTTGAAAATGTCCTCCATCCTGCATAAGGCACAACTCAACACGTCGATCCATGTTACTGCCCACTCGTTGAAGGACTCTGTTGTCAATAGCTTGAATCTCCTGTGTAATGTTGTGCTTCAGATCGTCCAATGTCTGAGGACGTGTGGCATAAACCCTGTCTTTTAAGTAACCTTATAGAAAGAAGTCCGGCGATGTCGAATCCGGAGATCTCTGTGGTCACAGGTCGTCAAAAAACTTGCAATTAGGGCCATGGATTCATTTGATGTATGGCATGTAGTGCCGTCCTGCTGAAAATATCCTTGACTCAGCTCTACATCGTCTAGTTGCTCAGCAAACTCTATGAAAATCCGACGGTACTCTGCAGTGTTCACATTGTTTAAAAGAAATTGGTCCCAATATTCTCTGTTAGGATATTGCGCACCAAACTTCGATTTTAACCGGGTGCATAGGTGCTTCATGAATAACATGTGGATTTTCGCTGGCCCAATAGCGTGAGTTATTTGAGTCA
The DNA here is from genome assembly GCA_030765065.1 of Deroplatys truncata. Taxonomy (NCBI): domain Eukaryota; kingdom Metazoa; phylum Arthropoda; class Insecta; order Mantodea; family Mantidae; genus Deroplatys; species Deroplatys truncata. The sequence continues at coordinate 61,537,712 of CM060989.1, read as the reverse complement.
CATAGGGGATAAATGGAACCATGCTTCTTTTGTGAACCATGTGATGGACAATCTGGCAGGATTTTGCACAATGAACGCCTGAAACAAACGACAACAATTCTGTCGTCTATCCTTATCTGGTTCCTGTAACTGATGGACAACCGTAATCCTGTACGGCTTTAGGCCTGCACTTTTCACAGCTCTCTGACACATTGAGTAGCTGTACTCTGTCTTCTGCGACAAACGTCTGAATGATTTTTTGGGTGACTGATACAGTTGTGCTCTTACGTCAACAACAACCGTGGTAAGCGTAGATGAACGAGTTTTGCCTTTTTCACTCGCCAGAGATCTAGTTGTTTCCAATTTGTTTACCAGTCCCAGTATTGTGTTTCTTTGGGGAGGGTTCCGAACACCAAATTCTTTCTGGTATGCCCTTTGAGTAGTTGTAATTGAATTCGTAATCTAGTATTGCTTTACAAGGAAGAGTCGTTCATTTAATGTGTACTCCATTTTCACATTGACTGGGGCAAAATCTCAAACAGTTTCCGACAACAAAACTAACAATTATGAATAAAACATGAACATCTGCGCATCTAGTGACAGGCAATCAAAACTACAGAATATTCTACTTAATTTGGTGCTAAAATTGGGGCATTGTGTGAATACCGAACAGAATAGTTAAAGAAAGAAATGTCTGTTCTCCATAAAGCACTCTGTAGTTCATCTTAAATTTCACTTGCCGTTAGCAATGACATTGACCACGTGACTTAATTACAAATAATATGCGTTACTTTCCCACGACGTTCTCTATTCACTCTTCAATAAATTGTTCTAAGAAAAGCCTATTCTTCTATCTAATTTCTAATTTATGGTAATCGAGATAAACATTTGCAGAAATCGTTTTTACTTTCTCTACTACGTATAGTAAGTAGAGGAAGTATTGTATTCCACCCAAAAATTCGATACCGAGATTTAAACGCAAATATATGTTTTGTGACCCCCTGAACACAAAAAAATTCTGATGTGTTACACTCACATGACTTTCTCTACTCTTGTACAAACTATTTTTACAAACGCTTATTCTCCATATGCTTCATGTTAATGGAGATATCAAGATGTCAATATTATTGATAATTTTCTTGTAGATGCAAGGGGAATATGGTAGGTTTTAAGCGATAGTCAAATATTTTAACGCTGGTTGCTATGTGGCGCATTCCATTCTCTTTGCATGTCCAGGACATAAAAACATGAATAACGAATTTGAGAAAAAGTAAAAGTATTGGAAAATTTAAGGGAATAACAAGCAATATCTCGCAAACGGTTCACTCAACAAAAGAAATGTATATGACATAAATTGTGTATTTTAACGCGATCTACATTTTTTGTGTAGTAATATTTTGTCTATCTCTTATGGTTTACCAGTTATGAAAAAGTCGTTCATAATGAAGAATACTTTTGGAGACATTCCCAGAAAATTCGAGATATACATTTTATTTGTCATGACAATATCTTAAACATATGATATTTTAATCAAAATCGTTAGAGCCGTTTTTGAGAAAATTAAAATTTTCGAAAAATGTTCCATGTAAAGGGTAGTCTGGAGTGGGGGATTTTCTTAAAACCTTCGTGTCGCATCTCTGAAAGATACTGAACCTAAATACCAAGTTTGGTGTTTATCCGACTCTTCGTTTTTGAGTTATGCTGTTCACAGACACACAGACAGACACACAGACACACAGACAGACACACACACGGACATGTTTCCAAAAATGCTTTTTTTGGATTCAGTGAGTCTCAAAACATGTATTTCCGGTGAAATCTCGGTATCGAAATTTTGGGTGGAATACAATACTTCCCCTACTTTCTATACGTAGTAGAGAAAGTAAAAAAGCATTTTTGGAAACATTTCCGTGTGTGTGTGTGTGTGTGTGTGTGTGTGTGTGTGAACAACATAACTCAGAAACGAACAGTCGGATAAACACCAAACTTGGTAATTAGGTTCAGTATCTTCCAGAGATGCGACACGAAGGCTTTCAAGAAAATCCCCCCACCCCAGATTACCCTGTACATGTAACATTTTTCAAAAATTTTAATTTTCTCAAAAATGGCTCTAACGATTTTGATTAAAATGTCATATGTTTTAGATATTTTCATGACAAATAAAATGTATATCTTGAATTTTCTGGGAATGTCTCCAAAAGTGTTCTTCATTCTAAACGACTTTTGCATAACTGGTAAACAATAAGAGATAGATACTGGAAGATACTGAATCTAAATACCAAGTTTGGTGTTTATCCGACTGTTCGTTTCTGAGTTATGCTGTTCACAGACACACAGACAGACAGACAGACACACACACGGACATGTTTCCAAAAATGCTTTTTTTGGATTCAGAAGTTCTCAAAACATGCATTTCTGGTGAAATCTCGGTATCCAATTTTTGGGTGGAATACAATACTTCCCCTACTTACTATACGTAGTAGAGAAAGTAAACATGAATAACGAATTTAGAAAAAGTATAAGATTTGGAAAATTTAAGGGAATAACAAGCAATATCTCGAAAATGGTTCACTCAACAAAAAAATGTATATGACATAAATTGTGTATTTTAACGCGCTCTACATTTTTTGTGTTGTTAAATTTTGTCTATCTCTTATGGTTTAGCAGTTATGCAAAAGTCGTTCAAATGAAGAACACTTTTGGAGACATTCCCAGAAAATTCAAGATATACATTTTATTTGTCATGAAAATATCTTAAACATGATATTTTAATCAAATTCGTTAGAGCCATTTTTGAGAAAAATAAAATCTTCGAAAAATGTTCCATGTAAAGGGTAATCTGGGGTAGGGGGATTTTCTTGAAAACCTTCGTGTCGCATCTCTGGAAGATACTGAACCTAAATACCAAGTTTGGTGTTTATCCGACTGTTCGTTTCTGAGTTATACTGTTCACAGACACACACACGGACATGTTTCCAAAAATGTTTTTTTTTTTGGATTCAGGGGATCTCAAAACATGCATTTCTGGTGAAATCTCGGTATCGAATTTTTGGGTGGATTACAATACTTCCCCTACTTATTATACGTAGTAGAGAAAGTAGAAACGTGTAATTATTAAGTGATTATTTCATTAGCAACATCGTTGTCTTTAATTCCTGCACTGTTGAAGCTTTATTTCTCATTGCAGGGCTTTGTGATCTATTCAGTAGTACTGACTGTTGTTTCAGCAAATTTACGAGCTGTATTTGTTCATTTGTTAGAGTTTGCCGCCTTTTATAATCTGTCGTGTTAAGTTTTAAATGAGAATGGCCGAGACGAGAATGACCGAATACAAGCAGAAGCGCCGGATGAATTGGAAATTGGATTATTATCGAAAGGTAAAGCTATGTCATGGAAGTATAAACTTCTAAGCATTAGGTCACTGTTTATATGTATGAAATGAAGTATATGCTATTCCTTCCAGCTTTTCCTATATAGGATTGCCATACGTCACGGATTTCGTGGACAATCCGCGATTTTACTCTAGAAGAGAATGTCCTGGACGAAGAGATAAAAGTCCGCGAAAGCAGTGAGTGCTAAAAAAATGTTGTTATTATTAACTTGAGTTTTACCGCCAAACGCCGATCAAGTATTTCACCATTCCTTACGATAGAAGTTTCCAGATGGCAACACCGTGGCTGACGAAGACCATCGATATATCGCCGATCTCGCGCTAACAGCGGAAGCAATGCTATAATCGATTATTTGTGATTTTGCTGTATCCGGTTCCTTTATTTCTAGTGCCTGCCTCGTGCTTGTACGTTCTGTGGTTTGTATGAGGTTAACATTCATAAGATTGTGTTTCTGAAGAGCAATACTTAGAACTGCTTGCAATTGTGCAATTATATTTCTCCATTCCAGGGCATAATGCTAATGTGGAGAGAGTATTTTCTTTAGTGAATGCACAATGTACAGAAGAAAGGAACAGACTGGCATTAACTTCAGTCAATGCAATGCTCCAAATTGACTATAACATGAAAAATATGAATTTACATGTTTTTCAAAGACTGAGGCAGTATTTTTTAACACGTAAATAATTTCAGTCTAATTATATAATATGTAAATTCAGTAACAGCCCGCCTTGAATCAATATGTGTATGTAATAATTTGTAAAATGTATGTAACAGTCATTGCAAATGCTTATATTATTGTATACATGTGTAATAATGCTATGTAAATATATTACGTAATTTAATAATGTAGTAGCTGTGAGAAATAGGTTAAAATTTGCTAACACTGAGGTAACCTTGAGGCAATAATGAGTTTGAGAGTTTAAATGTTACTTATGATTCTTGGAAGCATTAATGTAATTTTAGTGACAGTTTATAAAAATAGCCAATCAACAACCAGAAAAAGCTTTAGTTAAATGCAGGTATTTTATTGGAGTAAAATAAGCCTTCAGAGACTTGAAATACAGAAATTTACGAGTTTAGATGGTTGAAATCAATTCAGTTGCCTGCAGTCAGTGCTCGTAACTGGATGCGTTGTTTGTGCGTCCTCGAGAGATTTAATACGTATTCGTGTGAGAGGAAAAATAAGTTTACGTGTTAAAAAGTGTAATTAGTTAATAAAAAGAATCTCACAGCTCTCTATATCAGTGAAGTGTTATTTAAATCGTATCAAGTATTAATAAAAGGAGTGAAGTAAAAATTATAATCTGTGTAAGCCTACATTCTTAGTCGTACCAAAACCCTGCCAAGAGATACGTGTCTCTAACAATAATACTGACGCAGCCGGGCAAACATAAATATATAATATTGTGGCAGTAATTTGTATCACAATAATGTAAATGCCAGAGTGATTGTAGTGTAAATAAGCATTATTGTATGACATTGATTTGAGATGTTTGTTAATTATAAACATTGTTAGGAAATAAGTTTACACGGCCTCACTGAAACTGACAATAGGAGCGGATAACAATGTGCGAGGGGGTGAGTTGAATATTAATTAGAAGAGACAAACAAATGACGTCAGATTGGCGCGCTTTTCTTAGAAATAGCAGGAATATTTTCCCTAGAGCATATGTTTTCGTAATTTTTGATTGGATATAAAATAGACGTTAATGTTGGCGCGTTTCATTAACCAATAGCAGCTCGGTTATAATCTTTAGGCATCGGGGTGTGGGAGTATAAAAAGCTAAAGTCAGAGGCAGATTTCGTCAGTCCAACAGCATTCACGCGTTATACGTCGCACAGTTAGTTCATCAGAATCGTTAGCGGGTTACACGTCGCGTAGTTCAACGGAAGCATACATGAAGTACACGTCGCAATTCTACAGAATCTCTCGCGTCTTAAAGTTTGTTATAAATGTGAAACACGCGAATTAATAATGTGCAGTAAATAAGTGATTATAGTGATATTACAAAATATAACAGTTTCAGTTTGGCGTGTATCACGAATCAATATGTGAACTTAATTGTGACGGTAATAAAAGTGTAAAAACAAATTCTTTTATCAGTGTTATCTTTGAGTAACAAAATCCTTTCCGCTTACACACCCTGTTTAAGAGATTTGCTCGATGAATAATAATAATAATAATAATAATAATAATAATAATAATAATAATAATAATAATAATAATAATAGCCGGAGCACAATGAACCAAAAATGCAAAATAATAAAACAATAACAGGCGCCCAGCAATAAGATGACACGAAGTGACTGCGACAAATTGGCTCCCATACATGGGGCATATAAACATGAAGCATCTTCCAACTACCAACTAATAACAAATATACTACTGCAATAGTTAAAGAAACAGTCAAATTACAAAGTTAATATTCTTTTAAACTTGGGGCAAAGGCCACCTGAAAGTACATTTGGGGCGAAGGCTACCGGAAACTGTTTATCATACGTGGGGTTACAACTACTACAAGCTCGGCTCCCCAATAGTTGAAATATAATACAACTCCTTCAATACAAACTACTTCAAATTGACGCCCAAAGCGTGGGGCTGTTAACGCAAAGACGATAACCTTTCTTTAAATCGGCTTTTCCATACGTGAAATAATAACTTTCTCAAGACTCGTGCAGAATCAGAGCAAGCTCGTTTCTTCTGTTCAACGCTCAGAGAAATATTACTGGTATAAAGCCTAGAGTAAAATATATCACAATTGTGTATATTTTAGTAATTTATGTTTAATGTTTTAGTTAAAAAGTTATTTAAGACAAACTAAGATTAATTTTCTTCATTAATGACAATTCCTTTATCGACGGCGTTAATGCTTGGACTATGTCCTTGATTTTGATTCTTAGTTTATGGCAACCCTATTCATATACGTAAAACAAAACCTAATACTACATATTATACATACGGCTCAATGACTCTTTATGATGCACGCTTACAGAAAAATCTGATGTGTTACACTCACATGACTTTCTCTACTCTTGCACAAACTATTTTTACAAACGCTTATTCTCCATATGCTTCAGTAAATCCAGATATCGAGATGTTAATCTTAGTGCTAATTTTCTTGTAGATGCAAGGGGAATTGGTAGGCTTTAAGTGATAGTCAAATGTTTTAACAGCTGTTTGCTATGTGGAGTATTCCATTCTCTTTGCATTACCAGGAGTAAAAAAATGAATAACGAATTTGAGAAAAAGTGTAAGTATTGGAAAATTTAAGGGAATAACAAGCAATATCTCGAAAATGGTTTACTAAACAAAAAAATGTATGTCACATATCACTCGATCTACATTTTTTGTGCAGTAAAACTTTATCTATCTCTTATGGCTTAGCAGTTATGTAAAAGTAGTTCCCAATGAAAAATACTTTTGGAGGCATTCCCAGAAAATTCGAGATATACATTTCATTTGTTATGAAAATATCTTAAACATATATTTTAATCAAAATCGTTAAAGCAACTTTTGAGAAAATTAGAATTTTCGAAAAATGTTCCATATACAGTATAATCTGGGGTGGGAGGAGTTTCTTGAAAACCTTCGTGTCACATGTCTGGAAGATACTGAACCTAAATACCAAGTTTGATGTTTATCCAACTGTTCGTTTCTGAGTTATGCTGTTCACAGACACACAAATACACATGCATATGTATCCAAAAATGCTTTTTTTTGGATTCAGGGGGTCTCAAAACATATATTTTCGGTGAAATCTGGGTATTGAATTTTTGGGTGGAATACAATACTTCCCCCACTTACTATAACGTAGTAGAGAAAGTAAAAATTAAGACCAAAAGCTTTGATATAAATGTGGCAAACTTGCAGCTATGGCCAGTGTATCTCTCAAATATGCCAATGTTTATTTTAAATAACAAACTTTTTATTAAACTAAAGATATCCGGTCCAATAATGGATTAGCGATTTCTTCAAGCAGCATCTTGTGCCACATTTGACTTTTTCGTCTTCTTCTTTTTCCTCTGACGGCGAACTCTCCCTAGGCGTCTCCGACGATTCTTACGTCGTCGAAGACGTTCATAATCTTCCGAGTCGGGGTCTGGGTATTCAGAGCCACCATCGTCATCACCATCACCCTCATCAGGATTATCACCTCCATCAGGATCGCTGCCGCCACCGCCACCGCCGCCGCCACCGCCACCGCCACCTCCACCTCCCGGTTTAGGAAATGGGTACATCATCCACATCCAACAGCCCGCATGTCGATTGCGCCGATTTTCTGGCGTCAAGTATCCGTAGTGGCCTGTTGCAAATTAAATTATATGTGAGAAAACATAAACCAGTTTTCAGTAAAATTGTTCCTATTTGCAATCGATTTCCTTAGGACACAATCACATTGTTTTTTAGGGTTAATTACTCGATACAAAAATCATTTGTCATGTGTGCTATGACCAGGACAAGGTAACGGAGAGACACCTCCACCCAGGGTAGATCTTTGGTATTTAGAAGGAAAACGAAGTAAATTTAATTTCTTTAAATTGTATGTTGTTTTCTCGTTATAAAATTGTTTATAAAAAGCTATTTATTTTGTGATGAGGAATAAGGAAAATAAAAAATGTTAGTTGCCAATTACGAAACGTAACTTCACCCTCAAATGACTACCCATGGATGGTCCAAACATTGATTGCGCTCTTCGTGCACAGCCATTCAGAATTTTCGTTGTTGTTTATGTTCATGTAAGAACAATTGTTTATACAACTACGGTTTAGTTTTTTGCTAGTGGTGGGAGAACAACATAAAACATCGGTTGTGTTACACTCACATGACTTTCTCTACTCTTGTACAAACTATTTTTACAATCGCTTATTCTCCATATGCTTCATGTTAATCGAGATGTTAATCTTATTGCTAATTTTCTTGTAGATGCAAGGGGAATTGCTAGCCTTTAAGCGATAGTCAAATATTTTAAGAGGTGGTTACTATGTGGAGTATTCCATGCTCTTTGCATTTCCAGGACAAAAAAAATGAATAACGAATTTGAGAAAAAGTATAAGTATTGGAAAATTTAAGGGAATAACAAGCAATATCTCGAAAATGGTTCACCCAAAAAAATGTATATGACATAAATTGTGTATTTTAACTCGATCTACATTTTTTGTGTAGTAAAATTTTGACTATCTCTTATGGTTTACCAGTTATGCAAAAGTCGTTCAGAATGAAGAACACTTTTGGAGAATTCCCAGAAACATCGAGATATACATTTCATTTGGCATAAAAATATCTTAAACATATGATATTTTAATCAAAATCGTTAGCCTTTTTGAGAAAATTAAAATTTTCGAAAAATGTTCCATGTAAAGGGTAATCTGGGGTGGGGGATTTTCTTGAAAACCTTCGTGTCGCATCTCTGGAAGATACTGAACCTAAATACCAAGTTTGGTGTTTATCCAGCTGTTCGTTTCTGAGTTATGCTGTTCACAAACAAATAGACACACACGGACATGTTTCCAAAATTTTTGGGGGGATTCAGGGAGTCTCAAAACATATATTTCCGGTGAAATCTTGGTATCGAATTTTTGGGTGGAATAAAATACTTCCCCTACTTACTATACGTAGTAGAGAAAGTAATAAGATGTGTGCAACAAATACCCATACATTGTAGGAAATAAAAGAAAATATGAGGAGAGAAGTTAGCTCAATTTCGTATATTGAACTCTCCAGTATGAATAAAGGTATTTTGAGAAGATGTTATAAATATGTTGATATCGAAGGATAAAATTTCCAACATCCCTTATGATAAGGTATGTTGCTATTGTCATGGCAATTTTAACAAGTATGTGAACGTGAGGCGGTTGCGGGAATACAAGATGTGTTCAAAAACAAACCGAACATTTAAAATAGCGCGTCAACCGCCTCAGGGAGTACGTTTGCCTCGTTTGCTATGGCCGTTGGCTGCCTAGCTACCACCGCTGAAGTGAGCATGTGCACGAGCTGTTTGTGTGACAAAATAACAATGAAAGAGCTTGAAGAACAACTTGTATGCGTGAAATTTTCTACATGAGTATATGAGCAGCACGCAGTGCTACGAAGCATTTCGAACACGGCAGAATTTCTGTTGGTGAGGATCCCAGGCCTGGACGACCTTCCATATCAACAGATGATGACCATGTTGAGATTGTCCATCAGGAATTTGTACTACGTGATCAGATGGTAAACAAGGAAGTCTACCAGGAATTTTAGCGCGTTTGAGGGATGCTGTATGCATGAAGGTGGCCTGAATTGCGAAAAAAGCCATACGTGGATGTTGCATCATGCCACGTTGTGTCCCATTCAACAGAACTAGCCCCAGTAAACTTTTTTTCTGTTTTCAAAAATTAAAACCACGCTAAGACGACGTCGTTTCCAAACCATATAGGAGGTTAAGGACAATGCGACAGGATACCTGCACGCCATCCCAGAAAATGGTTTCCAAGAGGCATTCCAAAACTGGATGAAACGTTGGGAACGGTGTATTGCCAGTAGAGGGGACTACTTTGAGGGGGGCAGTGTTTTAAACGTTGTACAATGAGCAATAAAGACGTTATAGCAAAAGTTAGGTCCTTTTTTTTAACATACCATGTATTATAACTGTTTCAGCGAGATTCCGAGAGATGGCCACAATATGAAGGAAAACTGTATAATGGTTTCTAATTACGTAAAATTCAATATGAATGATGAGAGCTTTAGCGGATTCAGGCAGTCTCAAGACTTGTACAATGAGTGATTCCTCAATATTGAATTATTACGTGTAATATAGTATTACATCAATCGATAGAAGGGAGTTAAAACTGCGACAAATGGCTGATAGGTATTACATTACTAAAATACCTGGAGGCCTGCCCCTTGGAGGAGGACCTGGTGGTCTTGATCCTGGCGGCGGCGGTGGCGGTGGTGGTCGTCGTGATCCTCCATCTGGCGGGGGATCATCATCAAAGTCATCATCGTAGTATTCATAGTCGTCATCCTCTTCACCATCAGTATCGGTACCATTTCTTCTGATGTCTGGTTCAGACTGTCTTTTGACACGGTTCTGACGTTTTTGCACTACAACAAACAAAATTCTGATGTGGTATACTTATACAACTTTTTCTACCAAATACAAATTCATATATTATAGCACTACCTGGCTACCCCAGCATTGCAAGGTCCCAAATGCTAATTTTAATTAATTTCAGAATTTAAGCTCCCCTCTTGGATTTTATGCTGAGTTCTCTAATTTACCTTTAGAAAGTTTTGAAACTCAAAATATTTTCAATAATGAACCGAAACTTCCTGGTATTCACGCAAATGGAAGTAAAATACTATTGAATATTACTTTCTCTACTATGTATAGTAAGTAGGGGAAGTATTGTATTCCACCCAAAAATTCGATACCGAGATTTCACCGGAAATATATGTTTTGAGACCCCCTGAATCCAAAAAAAAGGATTTTTGGAAACATGTCCGTGTGTGTGTGTGTGTGTCTGTCTGTCTGTCTGTCTGTGAACAGCATAACTCAGAGACGAACAGTCGGATAAACACCAAACTTGGTATTTAGGTTCAGTATCTTCCAGAGATGCGACTCGAAGGCTTTCAAGAAAATCCCCACCCCAGATTACCCTTTACATGGAACATCTTTCCAAAATTTTAATTTTCTCAAAAATGGCTCTAACAATTTTGATTAAAATATCATATGTTTAAGATATTTTCATGAAAAATGAAATGTATATCTTGAATTTTCTGGGAATGTCTCCAAAAGTATTCTTCATTGTGAAGGACTTTTGCATAACTGGTAAACCATAAGAGATAGACAAAATTTTACTACCCAAAAAGTGTAGATCGCGTTAAAATACACAATTTATGTCATATACATTTTTTTAGTTGAGTGAATCATTTTCGAGATATTGCTTGTTATTCCCTTAAATTTTTCAATACTTATACTTTTTCTCAAATAAGTTATTCATTTTTACTTTCTCTACTACGTATAGTAAGTAGGGGAAGTATTGTATTCCACCCAAAAATTCGATACCGAGATTTCACCGGAAATACATGTTTTGAGACCTCCTGAATCCAAAAAAAGCATTTTTGGAAACATGTCCGTGTGTGTGTCTGTGTGTGTGTGTGTGTGTGTGTCTGTGTGTCTGTGTGTGTGTGTGTGTGTGTGTGTGTCTGTGAACAGCATAACTCAAAAACGAACAGTCGGATAAACACCAAACTTGGTATTTAGGTTCAGTATCTTCCAGAGATGCGACACGAAGGTTTTCAAGAAAATCCACCCACCCCAGACTACCCTTTACATGGAACATTTTTCGAAAATGTTAATTTTCTCAAAAATGGCTCTAACGATTTTGATTAAAATATCATATGTTTAATATAATGTCATGAGAAATGAAATGTATATCTCGAATGTTCTGGGAATGTCTCCAAAAGTATTCATTGTGAACGACTTTTGCATAACTGGTAAACCATAAGAGATAGACAAAATTTTACTACACAAAAAATGTAGATCTCGTTAAAATACACAACTTATGTCATATACATTTCTTTTGTTGAGTGAACCGTTTTCGAGATATTGCTTGTTATTCCCTTAAATTTTCCAATACTTATACTTTTTCTCAAATTCGTTATTCATTTTTTTATGTCCTGGACTTGCAAAGAGAATGGAATGCGCCGCATAGCAACCAGCGTTAAAATATTTGACCATCGCTTAAAAGCTACCATATTCCCCTTGCATCTACAAGAAAATTAGCAATAAGATTGACATCTCGATATCTCGATTAACATAAAGCATATGGAGAATAGGCGTTTGTAAAAATAGATTGTACAAGAGTAGAGAAAGTCATGTGAGTGTAACACATCAGATTTTTTTATCCTGGACATGCAAAGAGAATGGAATACTTCACATAGCAACCAGTGCTTAAAAGATTTGACTGTCGCTTAAAGCCTAGCAATTCCCCTTGCATCTACAAGAAAATTAGCAATAAGATTAACATCTCGATTAACATGAAGCATATGGAGAATAAGCGTTTGTAAAAATAGTTTGTACAAGTGTAGAGAAATGCATGTGAGTGTAACTCATCAGAATTTTTAAATTATTGTTCCGCTTATACCACACCTTTAATTACAGCGGTTATATCGGCGGTCTTTTACCTTTGGAACATATTGCCTATCGGCAATGCTGATTAAGTCATAAACATTCGTCATTGGGTTTCTGGTTTTTCTTTGGATTTTATGCATTAGATCACACACCATTCACAGTCTCATTCATACTTTAAGACACTAGGGAGGATATGGAATAATCCTGACTAGAGAAAAGTTGTTAGTGATTGTTGTAAATGAGCATAGATTTTTTAACCGCAAATGTATATAAAAATCAAAGGTAGTAAATATAAAGCCGCAAACTAACTTTTTTCCATTGAAATTGGACCAAAAGTGCGCCTTATTTTCGGACCAATACGGTATATTGCATTTTATCGCCTGTACCTTACAGAGCACAGACATACAGCGCCATTCAAAGGTGTGCTGTACTGAGTGCGAGAATTAATAAGTAGTCTTATATTGTGCAAGTAATTACAGTTTGACAATCTACCGCGAGTTTTTGGCTATAGCATGGTGCACCTTTACGAACATGCCAAAAAAAAAAATAAACTAATTGTGGTGCAGAGAAGAATCCGTCTTTACTACTGAGAGAAGCCGAAAACTCTGTTCTGAGCTTACAAGTGTTCGATCTGTAGGCACATCCCAACGAGAATTGGAGGCAATATTCTCTATAAATCTTTGATATGAGTTTCATTACAAAGTTTTCTTTTGCATGCCTTCACATATTTATTTGCTTTAATTTATCTCCGGCAATTGTGACGTTTAATATAGATTTCCAAGTGGTGTGGAAGCCATAGCTCTGGCGCCAAAAATTAGCCAATCAGGTAAAAGGGGGAGGGAATGCTGCGCGGAAGAAAACATGTCAGCGGGGTAAGGTTATAAAACACAAGTTTGAGTATTGTCATTGTGTACCTGCCCTTAAGCCTTAAACACAGAAATGATTGGGAACTTGTAGGATGGTAGATTTTATTTTTCGGTTGGGGATAGTAAGGAGGTAACGCTTAGTTTATATGCTCCTCAACGGTTGCCTTTTCAGAAGCAATATCCTTCGCTGCTCCGCTGGTGCCTGTTATTCCAAAAATAGGGGAAGGGAGAGTATTTTCGTTCAGATATATGTTGTTGGCTGGTTTAATGTCTTCGTTACCGGGGATGCCCACACGCCATGCGAAGAATACAGTAACGCCTGCATCAGCGTTTTGTGGCTAAGTAGTCCCCCAGGGATCTGACAAGGGTGTTCTCATGGCTATTTAATCTGTCGTAGAAATTGTGACACGACGCCTAATCACATCCTCAACGTATTGGAGAGTCCAGGTTTCAGGTAGTAGCCTCAATGAGAACGACGGCAGATAGAATCGATAGATCGGAGTGCGTTATTCTGCATTCTCTGTAAACTGAGAAGCCAGAAGTCTGCTGCCATGCCGAGCATTTCGCAGCCATAGAGTATCAGTGGTAAGATAAGCACCTTATAATGGCGTAACTTTAGGTGAATCGGCATGGTGGAAGCCATAACACGACTACCGCCCCCTTGCCCTGTTCATCGTCCCCCACTGGTGTTCACGAAAAGTTAGGCCTTTGTTAAGAGTGACATCTAAGTATCACATGGAAGTTCCCCACTCTTTCCTTTGGCCTTGATAGATGCATGTGTTTGCTGTGGGGATTCGTCGTCTTGTGAACAGAACAGCATGACTTGCCCAGATTTACGGAGATCCATCACTGCCTACACCAGTGCTACACATGTCGGAGGTGTCTCTGGTTAGGGTTGAAGGCTCTGAGTAGGTGTCTGTCTGGTTTTGTATAGCAGAACGTCATCAGCAAACTAGGCCATATTGACGCCTCGCACCGCTGAAAAGTCTGCCACGAATGGATTAAACAGCGATGGAGATTAAACACAGGCTTCAGGGAATCCGCCTCATATGGATTTTTGTGTTGATGTTTTCCCCGCAACTACTATGCCTCATGCCAGGTTTTCGAGAAGGCCTTCTCGACATCCAGAGATACCACCGAAGTGAAAGTCCTGTCCTGGAACCCCAGGGTAGCAGCAGCACCTGCTGGGTAGTCGAGTGCCAGGATGGGAACCAAAGAGATGGATTGAAATGGCTTGAATGTCAGCCAGTAGCGGCGACAAGAGGTGCAGTACAAGCCTCTCGAAAACTTCCGAGAGAATGGGTAGGAGGGTAATGGAACGGTAGCCTGAAGAAAGTGCCGGATCTGTTGCTAGGTCTCAAGATGCACACCACCTGGGGTACATTTGAGCCAGAGTAATACTCATAACCTGGTAAGAAAGAGCACTGCTCTGAAAAGAAAACTGCGTGGCATGGCGGATGTCAGCTTGTACTGTCCGCGTACCCTTTTTGGTATTGAGATGCCGGACTTAACTTGAGCGGATGATTGGGAGCGGATCTACCACTTCATCAGGGGGTATACCCGCCGATAGCGACCAACCTCCTGGTAAACACGGAAGATGAAATCTACATCCTGAGGGTCCAATCTCGGCCTGCAGGTATCCTCAAGTTAGTTCGTAGACTCCCAGGCTTGCACGTTG
The DNA here is from genome assembly GCA_030765065.1 of Deroplatys truncata. Lineage (NCBI taxonomy): Eukaryota > Metazoa > Arthropoda > Insecta > Mantodea > Mantidae > Deroplatys > Deroplatys truncata. Next base: position 61,522,681 of record CM060989.1, on the reverse strand, counting down.
AGTCCTTGATTGTGTGGCATCCGGTAGCCTTCGGGCTACCCATCAACGGCGGATAAGGAGCTCGGGGTCCAGTGTTAGGAACTCTGTTTGGGGAAGTGGAGAAGTTTGAATGGTGAAGTTGTGAACTGTTCGCACCTCTGTGGTTGTGAAGGATGGGATTGCTGTCACCAGGTAAGGGTGGGATTGATGCGTTGAGACAATTCTTTATGCATTTCCAGTCTATTTTTCTGGAGTGACCTGAGAAATCATTTTATCTCAGCCAATACAGGATTATGGTCGGAATGTAATGTAGTAAGCGATGTGAGCGTGACGTGATAGGGCTAGTGCTTGATGATCGCAAGTCAATAACAGATGGTGGTCAGGTGGTCGACTTTGCAGATGGTGTGTGTGTGTGTGTTGCTAGGAACCCGTACTCTTACCTGGGGATCCTTATCTATCATGATATATTTACTGGCTCTAGTATTTGCGCCGGGGCCTAAATGCTAACGTTGGTGTTTGGCGTTAAGATTGTCTGCTAAAATCGCGCAAGGATGAAGGTCTAAGATGGATTGGTAGTCAGCAGGGACGAACAGTCTACCAGATGGGCGGTAAACGGAGACTATTATAACCTCCGTACCTCCGAGTTCAACACACACTGCCGTCGCATCAAGGGTTTATGTGGACATTTTTTCCACAGAATACTCCGAGAACGTTCAAAGAAAACAGCAAATTAAACAGAGACAGCGGCAAAGCACTTCATGCGGCATGGTAGTCCTTACTGACAGAGCCAGCTGCCATTGGTTATTCATCACCCAATGCGAGAAGAGGAGGCAGGCTCAGACTAGACATAAATGTGGGCAACAAGAAAATTAGGTGCCGGGCTCAAAGTTTCTACACCAGATTAAACAGCAATGAGGACGACTTTGTCAAATCCCTAGGGGACTACTTCCCATAGAATGCTCATACAGGCGTTACCATGTTCCTCGCATAGTGCGTGGGCATCCCCGGTAACAAACACTAAACCAGCTAACAGCTTGTATCTAAACGTAAGCACTCCCCATGGGAGTGGTCAATCAAAATTTAAAAAAAATATTTTGGGAATAAAACACCAGGGGAGTAGTGGAAGAATGCTGCTCCTGAAAAGGCAACCCCTGAGCATCATATAAACTTAGCGCTACCTTCTAACTAACCCCAAAACTAAATCTACCATCCTATAACTACCCTACCATTTCTAAGGGCAGGTACACAGCTAGACTCACCACAAGCCTACCAAACAGAGCGACCCAATGATTGCCGGTCAGTAGCGGCTGCCTCGACACAGGTGAAGCGAAATCGCCAAGCATTATGACGCGGCCCACATTGGAAGCACAAGAAGTTCCTGCAATGTATAGGCATTGGAAGGGTACATACCTACTAATCACAATCGATTGTACCGTTATACTCAGAATTCGTTTGTCCTTTGTTAATCTCTGTGTTCTGTTTGCTTAGCTGTCACATTGTGGTCTCTGCATTCGGCTTTAGATCTGAGCGTTTGCTTTCTGTGTATAAGATTGGATGCAACCATGCTTATGTGAAGAAACCTATAGACAATGTTACGGTTCCGGCAGCATACACGTGCAGCTGCAGGTATACTAGAGATTGCATTATACATCGTAAATTCGCTATGTAAACTGCATTTAGCAATCCTTAGTTTTGCTTTTGTCATCCATGCATTCAAATAAGTTTAAGTAAATACAAAATTCATACAAAGTTATCGTCTATATTCATATACATACCTTGAACCTGTTCAAATGTCTCCTTTTGGCTGCTGAATGTTAGCTCTATAATCTGGAACTAGAGATCACGTAATTTAGAGTAGAAATTTTAAAGATAATTATAGAAATAAAAGTAATTTTTCTGTATTACATTGTCACAATACTGGTTGTGAGAATTGGAAGCGTAACTTAAAGTTTAAATGGCATGGTAATTGTGGAGGAATAAGCAACACGTAGGAAGAAAATGCAAGGCCTGAAGTTTTAATAAGAAGGCAGATACATATTGCTCCCAAAGTAGGTGGTGCAAATAGCTCTTATGGATGCCAAAGAGCGGTGCCCAACAGCTAGCGTAGTGTATATGCAAATCCTCTTAAAATTAGGGATTGTGAGACTACTTGTCAGAATATGGTTCTGCATTATTCCACCCCAAAATCAATGCAGCTAAAGTACCTTTGAAATGGGGAGAGTTTTGGTCTCCAACGAATCAGACGCTATTATTAAAACTACTACTTCGTTATCCCCCACTCATTTGCATACTGCCTAGCGCAAGGAAATAGATAAGGGATCTTTATTGGTTTCAAATTATTGAAGTTATTTCACAAGTATACAGTGTATGGGTCATTGACCGTACATGCATATTTAAGATACAATAGGGTGACAAAATAAACAACAGAGAAAGAAAACGCAACAAAAAGGAACAAGAAAAAGGGAAATAGAGATAAATTACCTATGTCTAACTGAACAAATTTGACCTAGCTTCGCGCACTTTAGCCAAAAACTTGCCCATGTTTTGCCAGTTTCTCTGGTCAGCCAGCAGATCCCAACATGCCAATCTTTTCTTGAGGGACTTAGAAATTTTTCTTTCAGTTTAATCGTTTGCTGGTTCTCCCACTGTGCACATTCCGCCAAAATATGTACCCAGTCCTCATCCAAATCACAGAATGGGCAGATTCTCCTGCCAGAATCGTCAGTCAGTTTCTGTGCCCTCCAGTCTCCCAGTCTAAACCATGCCATTCCTGATCTTTCCTTTCTTCCTAAATTAAGTATATATGCCTATTTACCCCAGTTCAATTTTATTTCATTTGCTGGACTTAGAGAAGGTTTAATTTTACAATCCGATTCTATTTCCTGATGGTTGATGTCTCTTAGTCTTCTTTTAACACCTTTCCATATGTTTTTGTCATTTGTTTCAGCTCTTAGCCATACTGACCCCATTCCTATTCTCCTCAAATTCCTTTCCAAATCTTGCCCAAAACTTAGGAGACAGGTTTTCTAGCTGGTATTTATAACATTTGGATCGTAGTTTGGAGTTATCCCTATGCCTCAGCCTTAGCCAGTACTTCACTGCTCTTATTTTGCAGTGTATTGTGTCTTCATAACATCCCACCCCCCTCAATACCCCCGAATTTGATGTGTCTTGTGAAACTCCAAGAACTCTCTTCCAAAATGCTACCTGTGTTTTGTTTACATGATCTTCTCTTTCCCATCCCCTGATTTCACTTCTGTATAACAAAACCGGCCTTATCATAGAGTTATACATCTTTTCTAATGTATCTACAGGTACATCCGGTATCCGCGAGAGGTTACGTAATAATTCATTTAACTGTCCTCCTGCTTTGTAGTTAGTTACTGATAGATGCTTGTTCCATTTTCCTCTCATATTAAACATTACTCCTAAATAGGAGAAATGTTTAACGTTTTGTAGTTCTAGTCCCTTGTGGTACCATTTCTCGTCCCTGTCATACACATAGCCAGTTTTGAAAGCAATTGTTTTTGTTTTATTAATGTTTACCACCAGACCACATTGTTTACAATATTCTTCCAACCTATTAATACCTTTCTGTAAGCCTTCTATCGTCACTGACAAAATTGTCATATCATCCGCGTATGCAAGGAAATATAAGTACCTCGCGAGACACACCTGCTTTGCCATACGCTTAATCAGTAAGTTGCCGAGCATTTTGAAATCTACTTGATTTCTCTATTGTTACGACTTTTAAAAAATGTGTATAACCTACAAATGATATTTCGAACCTAGCTTCCCAATACCTGTCTCTTCGACTAGCCACATAAGGCCATTATACGAATTCATGCCTGTTCTGTTGTTAGTTAAAGCAACAACTGATTACTGATATGAAGAATTTGAACTCTGAAAAGTAAACATAAGACCCACACGCTTACGAGTAAATATGTCACGATGGACGTTCTCCAGATGCAGCATTCCGCTTACCAGGATAAGTGAGCTGTTGCCTCTCACCTTGAACAACAGAGAGGGGAAACAAACAGCTTCCTGGTGCTTGCTCAAAGTAATTCCTTTAGCACCATCCTGGCAGTATTTCGCGTTACAGTACTATGTAATTATAAATATTTTATAATGTGCACATAAAAATGATGGCCATTTCAGTGCCTACGTGGCTCTGATCGAATATATGGTAGTGTTTATTTATTTGTATCATGAAAACTATTTGAAGTAAAAGTATGTGGTTTTCACAAACATTCACAGGAAATACATGTTTTGAGGCCTCTAGAATAAAAAAATCTGATGTGTTACACTCACATGACTTTCTGTACTCTTGTACAAACTATTTTTACAAACGCCTATTCTCCATATGCTTCATGTTAATCGAGATATCGAGATGTCAATCTTATTGCTAATTTTCTTGTAGATGCAAGGGGAGTATGGTAGGTTTTAAGCGATAGTCAAATCTTTTAAGCGCTGGTTGCTATGTGGAGCATTCCAATCTCTTTGCATGTCCAGGACATAAAAAAATGAATAACGAATTTGAGAAAAAGTATAAGTATTGGAAAATTTAAGGGAATAACAAGCAATATCTCGAAAATGGTTCACTCAACAAAAAATGTATATGACATAAATTGTGTATTTTAACGCGATCTACAGTTTTTGTGTAGTAAAAGTTTGTCTATCTCTTATGGTTTACCAGTTATGCAAAAGTCGTTCACAATGAAGAATACTTTCCCAGAAAAATCTAGATATACATTTCATTTCTCATGACAATATCTTAAAGAAATGATATTTTAATCAAAATCGTTAGAGCCATTTTTGAGAAAATTAAAAATTTCGAAAAATGTTCCATGTAAAGGGTAGTCTGGGGTGGGGGGATTTTCTTGAAAACCTTCGTGTCGCATCTCTGGAAGATACTGAACCTAAATACCAAGTTTGGTGCTTATCCGACTATTTGTTTCTGAGTTATGCTGTTCAGAAACACACAGACACACACGGACATGTTTCCAAAAAAGCTTTTTTTGGATTCAGAGGGTCTCAAAACATGTATTTCCCGTGAAATCTCGGTATTGAATTTTTGGATGGAATACAATACTTCCCCTACTTACTATACGTAGTAGAGAAAGTAATTAGGAACAGGTCCGTAAGCGCGTGTCTGTGAACAGATAACTCAAAAACAAAAGTCGGATAAGTACTAAATTTGGTATTTAAGTTCAGTATGTTCCAAGGATGCAACATCAAGATTTTCAAGAAAATCTCTCCACCCCTAACTACCCTTTACATGGATCATTTTTCGATTCTTAGGGAATTTGATTAAAATACCATATATTAAAGATATTTACATGGCAAATAAAATGTATAGCTTGAATTTTCTGGGAATGTCTCCAAAAGTATTCTTCATTGTGAACGACTTTTGCATAACTGATAAACCATAAGAGAAAGACAAAATTTTACTACACAAAAAATGTAGATCGCGTTAAAATACACAATTTATGTTATATACATTTGTTTTGTTGGGTGAACCATTTTCGAGATATTGCTTGTTATTACCTTAAATTTTTCAATACTTATTTTCTCAAATGGGAATTCGTTATTCGTTTTTACTTTCTCTACTACGTATAGTAAGTAGCGGAAGTATTGCATTCCACCCAAAAATTCGATACCGAGATTTCACCGGAAATACATGTTTTGAGACGTCCTGAATCCAAAAAAGCATCTTTGGAAACATGTCCGCGTGTGTGTGTGTGTGTCTGTGAACAGCATAACTCAAAAACGAACAGTTGGATAAGCACCAAACTTGGTATTTAGGTTCGGTATCTTCCAGAGATGCGACACGAAGGTTTTAAAGAAAATCCCCCACCCCAGATTACCCTTTACATGGAACATTTTTCGAAAATTTTAATTTTCTCAAAAATGGCTCTAACGATTTTGATTAAAATATCATATGTTTAAGATAATGTCATGAGAAATGAAATGTATATCTCGAATTTTCTGGGAATGTCTCCAAAAGTATTCATTGTGAACGACTTTTGCATAACTGGTAAACCATAAGAGATAGACAAAATTTTACTACACAAAAAATGTAGATCGCGTTAAAATATACAACTTATGTCATATACATTTCTTTTGTTGAGTGAACCGTTTTCGAGATATTGCTTGTTATTCCCTTAAATTTTCCAATACTTATACTTTTCTCAAATTCGTTATTCATTTTTTTTATGTCTTGGACATGCAAAGAGAATGGAATGCGCCACATAGCAACCAGCGTTAAAATATTTGACTATCGCTTAAAGCCTACCATATTCCCCTTGCATCTACAAGAAAATTACCAATAAGATTGACATCTCGATATCTCGATTAACATGAAGCATATGGAGAATAGGCGTTTGTAAAATTAGATTGTACAAGAGTAGAGAAAGTCATGTGAGTGTAACACATCAGATTTTTTTTGTCTTGGATATGCAAAGAGTATTAATCTGTGGAAGAAGGAATGGTGCTGCACCTAGCAACCAGCTATTAAGAGATATGTATGTGCTTAAAGGCTACTGTATTTCTATATTACCCTTGTAAATATATATGCCCCTTACATCTACAAGAAAATTAGCAATAAGATAGAGTCTGCAAATATTTATCTCGATTAACATGAAGTAGATGGAGAATAAGCGTTTGTAAAAATAGTTTGTACAAGAGTAGAGAAAGTCATGTGAGTGTAACACATCAGAATTTTTTTTAATAAAAAGCTTCGAAAAATTTTCCCTTAAAAGGATAAATTAGAATACTGGGATTTTCTTGAAAATCTTCATTCACTTCTTTGGAAGACATGGAACTTAAATACCAAGTATGCTATTTATTAGAGTTTTAGTTTTTGAGTTTACTGTTCACACAACCTTTTTCTGAAGACTCTTTTTGAATTCACAGGACTCAAAGCATGTATTCCCAGTAAAATCTCAAAACAGAATTTTGAGTGGAATGAAATACCTCCTTACGTACTAGGTAGGTAGTAGAGAAATTAAAAACGTCATGTTAATCTAGTTAGTTTTTACGATCAATCTACTTAAACGATTTGCTTTGTTCAATTCGCTCCTAAAATGAACAACCTCACAATATGATTGAGTTGTCAGTGCTCTGAATAAATGCATTTAACTTGGGTTGGAATAAAACACTATTACGATGAGAGAAAACTAAAGTTATGAAAGTCTGTCAGGAAAAATCAAGAAAAAGGTGTTCAAATATATTACTAATGATGATAAACAGGAACAAAGCCACATTGCCTCCAGCATTTATTAAGACAGTGCACATGCCACATCAATTACAAATCCCATTAACATCTTTAAATGTTTAACAATAGAATTGACATTTTTAACTATTTGACCTGAAACTCGTATGAGTGGATTACCTTTTATTATTTGATGGGAAAAGATTACAGGCTTTAAGATTACGTTGAAGATGTTTTTGCTTTCTCTACTACGTATAATAAGTAGGGAAAGTGTTGCATTCCAACCAAAAATTCGATACCGAGATTTCACCGGAAATACATGTTTTTAGGCGCCCCAAATCCAAATAAAGCATTTTTGGAAACATGTCCATGTGTGTCTGTCATTTTGTGGACAACATAACTCAAAAATGAAAAGTCGGATAAATACCAAACTTGGTATTTGATTTAAGTATCTTCCAAGGATGCGACAAGAAAATCCACCCCATCCCAGACTAACTCCCTTTCATGGGACGTTCTTCGAAATTTCCGATTTTGATTAAAATATCATATGTTTAAGATATTTTCATGGGAAATGAAATGTATATCTTGAATTATCTGGGAATGTCCCATTCATTCTGAATGACTTTTTCATAGCTGGTAAACCGTAAGAGACAAACTTTTACTGTACAAAAAATGTACACAATTTATGTAGCATATATATATATATATATATATATATATATATATATATATATATATTGTCCAGTGAACCATTTCCGAGATATTGTAATTGTTTGAATTTTTCAATGCATATACTTTTTCTCAAGTGGGTATTCGTTATTCTCTTTTTTAAGTCCTGGATATACAAGGAGAATGGAATGCTCCACATAGCAACCAGCTCTTAAAAGATTTGACTATCGCTTAAAGCCTACCATATTCCCCTTGCATCTACAAGAACATTAGCAATAAGATTAACATCTCGATTAACATGAAGTAGATGGAGAATAAGCGTTTGTAAAAATAGTTTGTACAAGAGTAGAGAAAGTCATGTAAGTGCAACACATGAATTTAGGTGGGGAAGTTGAGAAGCTACACGGAGATTTAAACCTACAAAGTCAGGAACAGTAAGCGAACTCCATGGGTGGCATTGTAAGAAGCATTAGTCATACCCCACTGAGAACCATAAAGCCGTAAAGAGTGTTTACAAATAATCAACTTTGAAACATTCTGAAACATCTGTTTGAGATCTTGTATACGAATTATTTGCTGGCAAGACTTTTCTTATTATAGTTGTGTTCCCCATTATTACTACTACAAGAATATACGCAATCATGTGAACAAAGCCTGGCTGTTCCGAGCGCTCACAAAAGTACCCGATTCGACCTTCGTCTCTCAGACGCCAACCAATTTTGAATTGACTGAGTGTACGTACTAAGACAATATATTAAATGGCATTTAATGGAGTGAGGCAGTATTTTTAACGCTTAAATAATTTCAGTCTAATTATATATGTAAATTCAATAACAGCCCACTTTGAAGCAATACGTGTAGGTAATAATTTGTAAAATGTACATAACAGTCATTGCATATGCTTATATTATTGTATCAATGTGTAATGATGTTATGTGAATATATTACGTAATTTAATAATGTAGGAGCTGTGAGAAATAGGTCAAAAGTTGCTAACAATGAGGTAAGCTTGAGTCAATAATGAGTAAGAAAGTTTAACAGTACTACTTGTGATTCTTGGAGTAACAATAATGTAATTTTTAGTGACAGTTTATAAAATAGCCAATCAACAACCAGAAAAAGCTTTAGTTAAATGGAAGTATTCTATTGGAGTAGGATTAGCCACTCAGAAACTGAAAAGGAGAACATTTTAGAAATTTAGAGTTCAGTTGCCTGCAGACAGAGTTACTAACCAGACGCAAAAAGTGCCCTCAAGAAATATATGTATTCGTGTCAGACGAAAAATAAGTTTACATGCTAAAAACGTGTAATTAATTAATAAAAAAAAATCTCACAGCTCTCTATATCAGTGAAGTGTTATTTAAATCGTATCGAGTATTAATAAAAGGAGTGAAGTGAAATTATAATCTGTGTAAGCCTACATTCTTGTCGCATCACAACCCTGCTAAGAGAAACGTGTCTCTAACAATAATACTGACGCAGACGAGGCAAACATAAATATTTAATACTTAAACAGTTTAATTACAAAGTTAATTTTTTTAAACTTGGGGCAAAGGCTACCGGAAACTGTTTACTATACGTGCGGTTGCAACTGCTACAAGTTCGGCTCCCCAACAGTTGAAATACAATACAACTCCTACTTCAAATCGGCTTTTCCATACGTGAAACAATTAGCAATTACAGGAGCTACACATAGTAACATATTAACGCATGCAAACTATTTATATTCGAATGTACTTTTTCTAGAATTATATGTTTTGTGTTTCTATTAGTTAAATACCTATACAAATATTGTTTTGAAGAAAAGTATTATTATTAGCCATTTCTTAATATTATCAGCATTGACTCTTCTCTCTTAGTGATTCCAATCAATATTCGGTTGACTCTGGATCATTTAGAAGACAGCACTATCACAAAATAGCCTTGGTGTATTTCTCGTTTCACTGGAGAATTGATGTAGTAAGTCTCTGGAAAAGTCTAACACGTATAATATATCAAATTTAGAATTTGGAATCTGCAGTGGCTAGTGGACATACAGATAATTATTACATTTGATAAAAGAAAGTCTTATGTGTTATATTTACATGACTTTTTCAACCCACTATCATTTATTCCTAATATATAGCTGCTACAAACTATTCTTAAGTTTATCTTTCTATGTACTTCATATTAATTGAGATAAACACTTGCAGAAATAGTTTCATTAATCATTTTGTTATAGGTACAAGGGGGACAATACACATTAACACTCTCATAAATAAAATTCTTGAATATTCTACCAAAAAAATAAAAGCAAATCCCCCTCTGCGATAGGCAGATTTTTAAAAGCGGGTCGCTATAGGCTAGCCTTGAAATCCCATACTCTTGCCATGATATCGCGAAAAACAACTAATTCATGTCCGCTTCAAAAAATAAAAAGAATTGAATAATTAAATCCAATAACAAAGAATATCTCAAAATGGCTGATGCCACAAAAATTATTTGAAATAAATTGTGTGTTTTAAAGATATGTATATGTTTTTTGCAATAAGTTTTTGCATATTTAACAGTTATAAAAACAATAAAAATATTTCCGAAAGAAGAGGACTTCACAGGCTATTCCCAGAAAATTCGAATTATACATTCCATATATCATATAAATATCTTAAATAATATAGCATTTTAAATAAAATCGTTAGAGCCATTTTTGTAAAAATCAAAAATAAGAAATATTTTACAAATGGTAGTTTGACTAGGGAAAATTTTCTTGAAAATCTTCGTGTTACAACTTTGGAACGTACTGAACTTTTGGAATTTATCTAACAGTTCGTTTTTTGAGTCTGGCTGTGAAATACTTCCTCTACCTACTAGGTAAACTGAGCGAGGTGGCACTGCGATAGTGTGTGCGACTCACATTCGGGAGGTCCCGGGCTCGATTCCCGGCGATCGGCGCTTTGACCCATGGGTTTTTCGTGGTTTCCCCGGGTCGGCGGGCGAATGCTGGGCTGGGCCCTTCATTTCCTGTACCTATCATCTCCTTCATTGTCATCTGTTTCAGGGTTGTAGGATCAGGCGGCGGTGTTCGGCGCGTTGCGGCTGGGCGGTGACTGCTTTGTAGCGGCTTCTTCTTTGGCGCCGTTGCGGAACTACTCAGTTAGGACCCACCTTCTAATAGACCCCTCCAGGGGTATCACCGGTGGTTAGGAGGCTAGTGAATGGGCTCGGGCGGCGTCGGATGCGTGCAAACTGGAAATGTTAGGCATCACCTCCGTGCTTGCGTCCTTTGTCATCCGGATCGGGTGGCCCGTCTTGTCTCTGCCCTCATCTCTCCCTCCCTGGGTCGCGGTAGAAGACAAAAAGGGCTGTTCTTGCGGCGCTCTGCTCCGGTTACGGGGGCCGTACCGTTGCCTCTTACCTACTAGGTACAAAGAGCGCCAAAGAAAATCTCACTGCATCTCACGTCTATGTCACCTTATTTATCATTGTACGTGGCCTTGCAAAGCCATGGCCATTTCATTGGTTGCTTTAGGTCACGGTGCAAGGGTACGCCACTCCTTCTGCTAAATAGTTACATCAATAACCACAACAAAGATTACAAAATGGCGTAGAAACGAAATACATGTTTACGCTCTCGATCGTATTGGCTAAAAGAGAAAGAGTGAGTGCATTCAGTTTGTCATACAGACCTCTTATCGTGAATGGATACCTTATCGACTAGTACAGGACACCCCTTAAAATCTAAGGGGAAAACTTGATGAGCGCGCAGTTTAACGAAATGTAGAATGTGCAGTGTGAGATTTTCAGGGGGTGCAAATTAAAGCTTGAACGGTATTCATTAAATACATAGCAAGGCAGCAATTTATAACAAAAAATAAACAGAACTGTATTCTCACAGTGGTATTAATGCTTGTTGCTTCATAGAAGCAAACATAACTAGATAATAAATAAATACAGTAGCATGTTTTCCCTCTAATTCAAACTATAATTGGTTAATATACCTTTACTAACTTATTGCTGATCATAGGAATACACACAAAAATATTCTTATTGCCATAATATGTATGTCATATTCGGTAAACCTTATACATATTTATCTCTAGTTTCTAAACATGATCAGCCAATTATAACAAAAGAGTAATTTGCATTTAGTAAACGAATATCACAGGGAGTACCCACTTTCTGACGGGTATGTAGACCGTCTTCCCCACTTTCCTGGAATATTTTTATCCAGTAATTTACTATAAAAACACTTTCATGCACTGCCGTTGCAATTGCTGTAACAGTGCGACCAGCCTCCCACATACCCACGATACATCCACGAGTAATTTTGCTAGTATACGGCATGACTGTTTCTGAGACAATAAACATGTTTTGGTTTGAATAACACAGAAAAAGCAAAGGCATAAAACTCCCCTTTTTCCCCCTTATTGTAATGTTATCAAGCCACATGCTCTGCGATTTGTAAGGTGAAGGACACGCCTCAAAAGACCCCAGAAAACAGATACAAAATCCGCTGAAGATTTTCTTTGGCGCTCCGTGTACGTGATAGAGAAAGTAAAACTAGACTCACCAAGAATAGCGTCCCTAGCAAGAGCACAGTAGATGATGTCATGCTGACAGACACAGGGTAATAACATCGCCAGCAGCTTTTATATCAAGGATTTTTATGCAGGAAACAAAACTGGGCAGCAAAAAAGGTTGGGAGGATGTTGCAAGGTGTATTTCCTGGATATTAGCATATAGTGGCTAAACATTGAAACGTCAACAGGGCTAACATACGGTCCACTGGGACATTTGGATTCCTAGATATGTTTTGTTATCCTTGTTCTCGCTCCCTCTCCTCCTTTATCTTTCTCTCACCAGCTATAGTATTTGATTATTTTAGAATTAACAACACAATAGCAGTGGCTACACTAAAGTTATGATGAATAACATTCACAAGACTTTATCTACCCAGTATCGTTTATTAATTTCTTTATTACGTATAGTAAGTAGAGGAAGTATTGTATTTCATCGGAAATATATGTTTTCAGGTCCCTTGAACCTAAATAAAGGTCTGTGTATGTGAACAGTATATCTAAGAAACCAAAAGTCGGTTAAATACTAAAATTGATATTTACGTTCAATATCTTCCAAAGCTTCGACACGAAGATTTTCAAGAAAATCTCCCCATCTCCAACTACCCTTTACATGGAACATTTTTCTACGTTTTGCATATTATAAAAATGGCTCCAACGATTTTAAAAAATACCATATCCTAAGGGTATTTATATCTCATATAAAATGTATCTCTTGAATTTTTGGAGCATAGCCTATGAAGTCTTCTTCATTCGGAAGGAATCTTGTATAACTGGTAAACGTTAAGCAGTAGACGAAAAGGTACTACACAAAAATTCTGATGTGTTACAATCACATGACTTTCTCTACTCTTGTACAAGCTATTTTTACAGACACTTATTCTCCATATGCTTCATGTCAATCGAGATATGGAGATGTTAATCTTATTGCAAGGGGAATTTCTAGGATTGAGGGTTAGTCAAATATTTTAAGAGCTGGTTGCTATGTGGAGCATTCCATTCTCTTTGTATTACCAGGACAAAAAAATGAATAACGAATTTGAGAAAAAGTATAGTATTGGAAAATTTAAGGGAATAACAAGCAATATCTCCAAAATGGTTCACCCAACAAAAAAAAGTATATGACATAAATTGTGTATTTTAACCCGATCTACATTTTTGTGTAGTAAAATTTTGTCTTATCTCTTATGGTTTACCAGTTATACAAAGGTCGTTCAGAATGAAGAACAGTTTTGGAGACATTCCCATAAAATTCGAGATATACATTTCATTTGTCATGGAAAATATCTTAAACATATGATATTTTAATCAAAATCGTTTGAGCCATTTTTGAGAAAATTAAAATTTTCGAAAAATCTTCCATGTAAAGGGTAATCTGGGGTGGGGGGATTTTCTTGAAAACCTTCGTGTCGCATCTCTGGAAGATACTGAACCTAAATACCAAGTTTGGTGTTTATCCGACTGTTCGTTTGTGAGATATGCTGTTCACAGACACACAGACACACACACGGACATGTTTCCAAAAACGTGTAGTTCCAGTGAAATAATGACATCAAATTGTTGCGTCAAATACAAACTTTCTCTGCTTGCTGTAAGTACGTAGTAGGTGATGTAAAAGCCGTAGCTCTCTCAGATTGAGGCACATTTGGGCATGTAAAAGAAGAAAAACTGCATATTTCATGCACACTCTTCTGTGTCTTGAATACGTTACAAAGTAAGACATAGATGATAACAAGAAATGTCGAGTGAGTGGAACTCTATAGTTGCTAAAATCGTTTATTTAAACCTTTACATATGGAGATTATACAGGGTGTCCATGAAGGCCCAATACATTTTCATATGTATTTTCGTGGTCTACTACAACACAATAAACATTACATTAGGATAGAGTGGGAACCTATAAAGCTAATCACTAGCGGTTCGTGAGTATACATTGTGGGTGTTCACAGAATTTTAGACAGCCTGAAAATGTAAAATAGCATAACACTAGTATGCATGATATCGGATGATTGAAAACTAATAAGTGATTCTGACTCACTTTTTATGCTGTTTTCAGAACCGCTTTTAGTTTTTTTCTATCACGTACAGCGTTTTTTTCACAATTTTACTTCAAAAATATAGAGATATAAAGATATTGCTTCCGCCACTACACATAAAATTGGGCTTGATGAAGCAATTTGTAAGGGCTCTACCACAGGATTGACCCTGCTTCAAGTACCTTTCCAAGAAATTTCCCTTCATTACACAAGACAAATTAAAGGCTGGAATTTTTGTTGGTCCTCAAATAAAGAAATTGATGAAGGATGAAGATTTTGAGAAGACAATGAATGAGAGAGAAATAGAAGCATGGACCGCCTTCCGATCAGTTACTGAAAACTTCTTAGGCAATAACAAAGATCCTAATTACAAGGCCATTGTCGAAACAATGTTGGAACATTTCAAGAAGATGGGTTGTAACATGAGTGTAAAGGTGCATTCACGTATCGACTACTTTCCAAAAAATCTGGGACATTATAGTGAAGAGCAGGGTGAACGTTTTCACCAAGATATTAAGGAAATGGAGAGGAGGTACCAGCGGAGATGGAATGAAACTATGATGGCCGACTACTGTTGGATGTTGAGGAGGGACAGTCATCTTGAAGGATCTGCAAGGAAGTCAAAGAGGAGAAAGTTTGAAAAAAATTAAATGAAACACTTTGGCTTCTTGTTTTGTTAAAATGTAGTCATGAAATAAATTAGGGGAGTTCTTGAGAGTATTCTTAAAATGTTTCTTGAATAAAAATTTACCTTGTGTGAAATGGTATTTGAATACTTTTCTACTCTCATTAGTAAAATTGTAAAAACATTACTTATTTTGTGTAAAAACCTGACGTGATAGAAAAAAACGGAAGTTATTTCTGGAATCAGCATAAAAATTTGATTCAAGAACACCTACTTTTAAGAAATCATCTGACAAAAAGTTTGAAAATGCAGACTGGTGTAATAGTTATGATTATGAACCATTTCCTACAATTGATCCTAATAGTAATAATAATAATGCCGAACTTATCTGACGCAAGAAAGTGCTATTTTTGTGATGTTTGTTGTGTACATAATTAGGTACACCGTCTTACGACAAAAGCGAAGTAATGCATCAATTAAATTGTAGTCGAGATTATGGGTAGTATGGAGAAGTTTCCGCATATGTGCATTTACCTACTTCTGCTACAGTGACTCTTAAAACTTCTGTCGTAGTGTGCTACCAAACATTGACGTAAAATTGTAGTGATACTTGCGGCTTTCCCGGTTGTTGTTGTTGAATAAATTGTGTTTTATAGGTGTTTGGTGTTATTTAAGGAATAGGTAAAGTGTCGTTCGGTGATCGTGTCGACTAGTGTTAGAATACTCATCCTCGTGGTCCCTGGTTCTTCTTCTTCTTCTTCTTCTTCTTCAACTAGCCAGCTGTTGTACATGCAGTAGCGCGTGAGACGAGGGACAACATATAAAATAGTTATACAGAGTGAATCACCTAAAACCTGCCTATAAACAGATTTTAATAATACTGAGAAAGTGTATTTTTTGAGCAAACATACAATTTTAAATGTAACAATGCCTAGTTACAGCAACAGAATGAACGAAGGGTAAATTAGAATGTCAGTTGCGTTTGTTGCAAGATTCTAGTGCAAGTGGTTTACGAGAAATCTTAATTTTAAACTTTTACGCACCGACACTTGTACAACCTGTGGTAGCACAAACTAAAGACAAACAAAAGAGAATTATAATACTTCTGTGGATTCTTACAGGTAAAGAGAACATAGCCCTTCAAAGGTTGTGTTCAAAATGACCACAGGCAGCTTCAATACACACTTTCAGTGTTCTATGGAAAGACTACTGCACACGTTCTAGCATTTCAGCGGAAATTTCACAGCAGGCAGCAGTAATACGACGTTTCATATCATCTGGTGTAGTTGATACATCCTTGTAGACAGTGTCTTTCAGCCTTCCCCACAGAAAAAAGTCTAAAGGGGTCAGATCCGGTGAACGGGCCGGCCAAGGTACAGGTCCACTTCGTCCAATCCAACGATTTTGAAACAATCCGTTATGATAAGCTGTAGTACTTCGTGCCCTATGGGCTGGACAACCATCATGTTGGTACCACAGGTTCCTCCTAGTCTGCAAAGGAACGTCTTCTAGCAGCTGGTCTGTCAGGAGGCTGCGATACTTCTGCGAATTCATTGTTCCTTCTATGAACAAAGGGCCTATGAGCTGATGGTTCACTATCCCACACCACATGTTTAAACTCCATGGACGCTGACGTTCCACCTGACGAAGTGAACGGGGATTGTCAACAGACCAATAGTGCATGTTTCTGCGGTTTACCTGGCCATGATTAGTAAATGTTGAAACAAGATACATGTTGTATCTGGAGTATCATGTCTTAATGCCCATGTACAAAAGTTAACACAATTCTTAAAATCGTTTCCATGCATCTCTTGATGGAGAGAGATGTGATAGGGATGGAACCTATGTCGATGGAGAATGCACAGTACACTTGCCTGACTTATGCCACATCCACGTGCGATTGTGCGGGAGCTAATTTGCGGATCTACTGCAGGCAGCCAAAACATTAATTTCTGCCTCTTCTCCAGTCACTTGTTTGTTTCTGTTACGTTTTCTAGGTGTTACAGTCCGACTTTCACGTAATTGGTTGAAGAGGTTGATAAATAATTGCCGAGATGGTTGAGGTCTATTGAGATACGTTTCCACATACACCATACAGGAATGAACTGCATTCTTCCTACACTCTCCATACACCATGAGCTTGTCGGCTTTTTCTGCATTAGTAAACCCCATCTTCCACTCACGACTTACTGCTTGAACTGTCACAAACTGACCAGAAAGTCGCAATGCAATCAATGAGCAGAAAACACAATGCAAACAAACATAATAACAACTAAGTAGGTTGAATGGGACAAACCATTGTGGGGTGGAAACTTTTCGAAATACGATTTCTCGTAAACAGCTTGCACTATAATACTGTAAAAAAGCCCATTGGCATTCTAATTTACCCTACCTTTATTCTGTTGATGTAACTAAGCATTGTTCCGTTTAAAAAATTGTATGTTTGCCTCAAAAAATACATTTTCTCAGTATCATTAAAATCTGTTTATAGGCTAAATGTACGAGCCCCTGACTCCAACCAATGCTGAGAAAACTGCACATCAATAGCACTTTCCATTTCCGAAATATTTGCGGTGCAAGTTTTAGGTAATTCACCCTGTATATTGATTAATGCGAGTATAACGTTTCCATAGTTAAATTTACATACACTGATCACAATTGCACTTGTCTTATTTATAGTAACACTTGAGGACGACACTTCTACTGTTCCATTGAGGTATAACGTGGGAACATACACGTTGAATACTGTATAAGTATTATATCTGATAAACGAGATTATTTAGCAAATTTGTAGCGCGACATTGTCTCCTTTGTTACTTGGCGCGAATTCGCCTCCCGGAGTAACGTGAAGACAAGCTGAACAATTTTAATAAAACTGGCCCACTAACAGTATTTTCTAACTTTATATACAATCTGAACTTCGCCCGAACATTTAATTTTCTAAATTCCGATTGAGGAAGTATTTTTAACATTTGAATTATTTAAATTAAATTATATAATATGTAAATTCAATAACAGCCCGCCTTGAAGCAATATGTATGTAATAATTTATAAAAATGTATGTAACAGTCATTTCAAATGCTTATATTATTGTAAACATGTTCAATAATTATATGTGAATGCATTAGGTAATTTAATAATGTAAGAGCTATGAGAATAAAAAGTTTAAAGTTGCTAACAATGAGGCAACAATGAGGTAACCTTGACGCAATAATGAGTTTGAGAGTTAAATGTTACCAGTCATGATTAGAGCAACGATAATGTAAATTTTGTAACAGTTTAAAATTAGCCAATCAACAGCCAGAAAAAGCTTTAATAAAATGCAGGTACTCTATTGGATTAGGATTAACCAATCGGAGACTTGAAATACAAAAGTTTACGGGTTTTGGACGGTTGAAATATGTTCAGTTGCCTGCAGACCTTGGTAGTGACCAGATGGAAGATGTGTTCTCTAAAGAAATATTACGTATTCGTATGAAACGAAAATTAAGTAAACGCGTTAACAAAGTGCAAGTATTAAGTAAAAAGAATCTCACAGCTCTTGATATCAGTGTAGTGCTATTTAGTTTGTGTCAAGTATTAATAAAAATAAGTGAATTTAAACTAAAAATCTGTGTAAGCCTACATTCTTGTCGCACCACGCCCTGTCAAAGAGATACGCGACTCTAAAGTAATACTGAAGCAGCCGAGGCAAAAACAAACATAAATAATATCTATAGAAGCAGCTTAATAACAAAGTTAATATAATATTATTAAACTTTGAGTGTAACAACAAAAATACATCGTCTTCAAATCAGCTTCTCATACGTAGCAGCATATTACGTAACAACAAACAATCTTAATTCAAATTGACGCCCAAAGCCTGGTGCAAACTTCAACAGAACATTTTCTTCAAATTGGTTTTCCAAGTGTGGAAATAAATAAACTCCAAGACATTAACTTCTTCAAGTTGGCTTCCCAAGCGTGAGGCTAATAACCTACGTAACAATAAATTACGTAAATAAATAATCAGCTAACAACTTACTATCTTCACGATTGGCTACTGACGTAAGCGTTGAAGCTTTTAAACATTTTAAAAATCTTTACCATTGCATCATTGGTTCCTACTAGCCAGGTGATCTGTTTTCTTGGAATGTGAAATCAAGTGAGGGTGACTTGCAAGACCTTGGCTCTTGGTGGATACAAACCTGGGTACAGTTACTTGTCCACGGCATCCCGATTTCTCTTTTATGATCCTTCCTACCAGTGGAAGTTGCATCGTCTTGTTAGGGGAAAAACTGATCGGCTAAGAAATCTTACTGACTATTGCATGAAATATCTGTATACATAAATCTTATCTTTCCTTCTCCCCTCTGTCTCCATATATAAGTATTCTTAATTATCGTATATAAAATAACTTGATTTACATCCAATATTTTAATAATTGACTCGCAATACTTTATTTACATGATAGTAAATAATGCAGTTCGGGAATAACTTCGCGCGCTAGTGCACTTCTTGAAGTGTGCATGACGCGCATTAATTTGGCCCCATGCGGTAATTATATCCCACCATTTGCACATGCGCAGAAGCTCCTTAAAACGTACACAAACTAAGATGTGCTAGGGACCTTACTTCATGTTTCATCGAGTTTAGAGGAATAACGCGGTAGATTTAAACGCCATAGATTTTAAATTACCAATATACGGTGTCAAAAATTAGGGTATTTACGTGCTCTTCTGCAGCAACCGCTACTGAGCCTAATGCAGTTCAGTATGTCCACCTTCATTTTCAATATACTGCTTCCATCGCTTTGTGGCCTTAAATTCCACACCGTTTCCATGAAATTGCGAGAAACAACCGAAAATCGATGGGATTTAAAAATGACACGTATTGAACAAACCGAACCATTAATAACGAATATCTCGAAAATGGCTGATGCCACAAAAATTGTTTGTAATAAATTGTGTTTTTAAAAAGACCTCCATTTTTTGTAAGTAATATTTGTCTATAGCTTTGTCTGTTTCTTTCAAAACCGTTAGAGCCATTTTCGAAAAATGTAAAGGGTAGGGAGTGGGGGCTTTTCTTGAAAATTTTCGTGTCGTATCTTTGGAAGATACTGAACTTAAATACCAAGTTTGGTACTTATCCGACGTTCAATTTTTGAGTTAGTAACGTAACCTTGATGATAAAACCACGCTTCATCAGTGAAGAACGTTAAAAGTGCGGTAGATACAGCGCTACTCTGGCGGCAGGCGCGCCACTCCTTCCAATGCCGCCGCGGAACGGCCCGGTCGATCTACACACCACGCGCGGACCTTTTCTAAAGATTTTTTTTTTAATTTGGAGGCCTCAAGGCATTATTTCCGGTGAAATCTCGGTATAGAATTTTTTGTTGAATACCTTACCTTCTCTACCTACTATGTACGTGGTACAGAAAGTAAAAAGGGTGTAAATATGTTTTTGCACGACTCAATGATTACTACAAAAAATGATTTTGTACATTGAGCCCTGTCCCTAGTCATCGTCATCGTTAATGTCAACTTCATTGCGTCCTGCAGCTTGTGCCAGCAAACAAATGTGTAAAGCATGGTCACCTTTGGCGATATGGACAGCAGTCATATCATGTATTACATGTCCTTGTTTAATGATTCTGGATAATGTAGCAACACGTCTTCTTAATGCTGAAAAAAGAGTCACAAGGCCTCAGCATTACACCGGAAGAGTGTTCTATTTGTCACAATTGATGTATATCACTCTCAGCTTCCGCCGTTATTGTTAAAGGCAGCTTTAGTAATTCAGTGTGATTCGGTAACGTCAGTGAAATGAGAATTTATAAAGTCCTGTGCAACATTATTATTATTGTTATTATTACCGTTCGCTTTATTATAGCTTAAAAGCTGAAAATGGAAGTTAGCACCAATTCTCCCTTCCACAGTGCTTTATGGAGGAACTGATTTCAATAAGAATAGTTGCATTTTGCTAAGGAGAGCATTTTTTACTTTCTCTACTACCTACTAGTAGCAAGAAAAAGTAATACATTCCATCCATAAATTCTACGAAATTTCACTGCAAACACATATTTTGAAACGCCTTGAATACGAAAAAAGATTTTAGAGAATGGTCCATGTAAGTGGTGTCTGTGAACACACAACCCAAAAACGAAAAGTCGGAATAGATACCAAAATTGGTATTAAGTTCATCTTCCAAAGATGTGACACAAATGTTTACAAGAAAATCCCTCACCCCAAACTACCATTTATATAGAATTCTTTTTAGATTTTATTTTTTCGAAAATGGGACCAAAGGTTTTGATTAAAATACCATATATTTAAGACATTTCCATGAAATGTATATAGTCCAGCCATAAATTCTGTCCTCTGTTTGTAGCTCCACAACTTAAAAATAAATGATTTAATGGAATTGTTACAAGTTACCATGGTAGCAGATTTATTATTCTAAACACATTTGCTCTGTGTAGTTTCCTATATCAACCAATAAATATGGAATGGGGTGTAAATGAAAACAGAATTGCAGTGATTGCTCTTTTATAATGTGGTAAAAATCTACTGAAATTCGTTTACCGAATTGTCAAGAGATTTGTTGAATCTTCCTCTATCGAAGGCTTACCAAGATCAGGCAGGTCACGTACCATAAGGACTTCAGGAGTGGTCAAAGTAGTAAGAGAACGAATACGTCGAAACCCACTCCGGAAGCAAAAACTAATGGCCCGAGAGTTAAATGTATGCGCCAAATCCATGTCTCGGATTATCAGAGAAGACCTTCATATGAGAGCTTATCGACGGTCAGTGGGACATTTGTTAACCTCGAACGTAAAGAAAATTAGGTTTGAAATGTCAAAGAGGCTCTTACACTGGCATGCTCAGAATGGTCATGAAAATATCCTCTTCACAGCTGAGAAAATTTTCACGCTAGAGGAGAAGTACAATAAGCAAAATGATAAAATATATGCACGAGGCTCAGAGAAAGCTAAGATATCAGTTCCCCGTGTCCAGAGAGGGCACCACTCAGCACCAGTGATGGTTTGGTGGGGCGTGTCACATCAAGGAGTAACATCTCTCCATTTCTGCAAACAAGGAGTAAAAACAGGAGCCAGACGGTACCAAAAGGACATCCTAGAGAGGGAGTTGTGAGACCCTTGAGCAAGACACTCTTCAATGGTAGCCATTGGGTCTTTCAGCAAGACTCAGCCCCAGCTCACGAGGCTAGAACAACTCAAGCATGGCTCAGGGGCAATGTTCCAGAATTCATTGCAGCGGAAAACTGCCCCTCTGGCAGCCCAGAGCTGAACACACTGGACTATAGGCTTTGGGATATCTTGGAGAGTGGTAAAACCACACTCCAGTTTGGAATCTCTAAAGCGAGATCTCGTAAAGGCAGCGCAGGAGATTCCTCTAGATGTCATCCATGCTGCAGTAGCAGACTGAAGTGAAGTCCTTTTCATTTGGAAAAGTACAATCGTGTATAGGTGGTTAACGTTAAGCAATACACGAAAGCGTACTACACAAAAAAATGTGTAGCTGTGTAAAACACACAATTTATATCAAATATTTTTTTGTAACATTGACCATTTCTGAGATATCCGTTATTAATGGTTCGAATTGTTCAATACGTTGTTATTCTTTTAAAGTCCTGTCGATTTTCAGTTGTTTCTCGCGAATGCATGGAATTTTAAGGCCAGCCTGTAGTGTGCAGTTCTTAAACATGTAACTATCGCTATTTCCTTTGTATCTATAACGATACAATCTATCACTAGCTATTTCTGTAGGGGTCTTGATTAAAATGAAGTATATCGAAAAATAAGCTTTCGTAAGAATAGTATTTGTGCCCACAATAAACAATCGAGGATAGAGAAAGCCATGTGAACGTAGCACATCAAAATTTTAAGATAGTAATTAAAGCCACGGGAGGTGGCAGTTTTGATGTTAGTGGTTGCTGGCTAGGATCAGTAATGATATATTTAAGCTCTAACGGGTGTTACAGTATATAATGTTGGCGCCTAACTTGTTTATTTTATGTTAGTTAATTATTTATTAATGTAGATACCTACTCGAGTTCTGATATTTCCTCAGCTAGCTCAGTTATACTTTGGTCGAGCATGTGTAGCAAACAGGTAAGGTAAACGTATATGCATAACCTAATTGAAAAAAAATCTGATGTGTTACACTCACAAGACTTTCTCTACTCTTGTACGAACTATTTTTACAAACGCTTATTCTCCATCTACTTCATGTTAATCGAGATAAACATTTGCAGACTGTATTTTATTGCTAATTTTGTTGTAGAGGTAAGGGGAATATATATTTACAAGGGCACTATAGAAATACAGTAGCCTTTAAGCATATATATATATATATCTCTTAATAGCTGGTTGCTAGGTGCAGCACCATTCCCTTTGCCACAGATTAATGCTCTTTGCATATCCAAGACAAAAAAATGAATAACGAATTCCCATTTGAGAAAATAAGTATTGAAAATTTAACGGAATAACAAGTAATATCTCGACCATAAATGTATTTGACATAAATTGTGTATTTTAACGCGATCTACATTCTTTGTGCAGTAAACTTTTGTCTATCCCTTATGGTTTACCAGTTATGCAAAAGTCGTTCACAATGAAAAATACTTTTGGAGACATTCCCAGGAAATTCAAGATATACATTTTATTTGTCATGAAAATATCTTAAATATATGATATTTTAATCAAAATCGTTAGAGCCATTTTTGAGAAAATTAAAATTCTTGAAAAATTTTCCATGTAAAGGGTAATCTGGGGTAAGGGAATTTGTTGAAACCTTTGTGTCGCATCTCTGGAAGATACTGAACCTAAATACCAAGTTTGGTGTTTATCCGACTGTTCCCTTCTGAGTTATGCTGTTCACAAACACACACATGGACATGTTTCCAAAAATGCTTTTTTTGGATTCAGGGGGTCTCAAAACATATATTTCCGGTGAAATCTCGGCATTGAATTTTTGGGTGGAATACAATACTTCCCCTACTTACTATACGTAGTAGAGAAAGTAAAAAGGGGGCAAAATTGTAATCAGGCATGTACGGGCGTCAACTGTTGACTCGAAAAAAATAATTGAAAGTGTGTTTGAGGACAGAATTATTAGTCAACCTAACCCCCTGCGACTTCTATCTCTGGGGTAGCTTAAAAAATAAAGTTTACAAGACAAACCCACACACCCTGGAAGAATTAACACAGGAAATTGCCATGATTTCTCAACGTGAACTACGGCAAGTGATGGTCAGTTTCCTAAAGAGGTGCCAGAAATGTATGGACAACGCGGTGGCCAGTTTCAGCATCTTCTGTCATAAACGTGGTGAGTAAAGCCTTTAAAAGTAGTTTAAAAAATGTTGTATGGTTTCATCCGCGCCTTCCTATGATAGCGGCAGACGGCAACGAGCGCCGAGAATGCAGACAGGAAAAACACGAAGCAGTCGGTTCGTAGTTTTTTGGCTCTCCCTGTACATTGGTCTTATCGGCGGCCAGTCCTTTGGAAGTTATTGCCTGTTGGCAATGGTGTTAAATCTACTCTTGCAGTAATGGTTTTTTATTTTCTCTACTACGTATAGTAAGTAGGGGAAGTATTGTATTCCACCCAAAAATTCGACACCGAGATTTCACCGGAAATACATGTTTTGAGACCCCCTGAAGCCAAAAAAAAAGCATTTTTGGAAGCATGTCCGTGTGTGTGTCTGTGTGTCTGTGAACAGCATAACTCAGAAACGAACAGTCGGGTAAACACCAAACTTGGTATTTGGGTTCAGTATCTTCCAAGGATGCGACACACAGTTTTTCAAGAAAATCCCCCCACCCCAGAGTACCCTTTACATGGAAGATTTTTCGAAAATTTTAATTTTCTCAAAAATGGCTCTAACGATTTTGATTAAAATATCATATGTTTAAGATATTTTTATGAAAAATAAAATGTATATCTTGAATTTCCTGGGAATGTCTCCAAAAGTATTCTTTATTGTGAACGACTTTTGCATAACTGGTAAACCATAAGAGATAGACAAAAGTTTACTACACAAAAAATGTAGATCGCATTAAAATACACAATTTATGTCATATACATTTTTTAGTTGAGCGAACCATCTTCGAGATATTGCTTATTATTTCCTTAAATTTTCCAATACTTATACTTTTTCTCAAATTCGTTATTCAATTTTTTATGTCCTGCATATGCAAACAGAATATAATGGGCCACATAGCAACCAGCGCTTAAAATATTTGACTATCGCTTATAACCTACCATGTTCCCCTTGCATCTACAAGAAAATTAGCAATAAGATTGACATCTCGATATCTCGAGTAACATGAAGCATATGGAGAATAAACGTTTGTAAAAATAGTTTGTACAAGAGTAGAGAAAGTCATGTGAGTGTGACACATCAGATTTTTAATCATTAGATCCTACACTCATTCATACTTCCAAACTCTGGGGAAGACAGGAATTAATCTTGACTAGAGAAAAATTGCCACCCCCTCGGCCGGAAATCGAACCCGGGACCCTTCCCACAGCAAGCAGTTTGCTCTACCGACTGAGCTACGTGGCAAGCACGGTATGTTGAAGCGATCTTCAGTTCTTCAATGTTTCTGCCATAAAACGACCGCACCTTAGCGTCATTCAAAGAGCTGGCCGCAACCGTAAATAAGACGTAAGAACACGGCATTCATTACCCTAGAGAAGGCGAAAGGTTTATCATAGTTGAAATGAGCCACCTATCAAACCAAAATCTCATGCTGAACATGTTCCTAGCAGCCCCATTGCAAAGAACTTCTTAATTTATAGCAATGGATTGTATAAACCCTCTTAGGTATCTGGTAACGTTCTTTTACACCAAATCTTTCCGAGGGAACACAGTAAGAGGCAATTTTATCTCCCACACGAATTAAGGCGACCTCATTCGCACTTTATCTTCAACACTACATAATCAATTTGAAATTCGCTCTACTCTCTTCTAAGTTACAAAATTGACTCCGGCGGCGCCATGCTCAGATAAAAACTTTCATTTTCTCCCAAATGGCTATGAGAAGGGAGGTTTTATCTTTTGGCAATTTATGTGAGAGGATGTGGGGGAGGATGCGAGGGACTGTTTCTTTTCGCGTCATTTGCGTTTTTCCTCGACTTAATTTAAAATAACTGCTCCTTCCTCTTAACATTGGAACAAATGGCAACCTTCTGACAGAGGTTTATTCCTTTATCTTGTTAGAGCTCTTTTTGCAGCGTTGCAGCTTCTGGCTCTGTACCCCAAAAAGAGCGTGCATTCGACAAGCGAATGCCACTTCATTTTTTGAGGTTACTCGTAAAATGCACTCCCTTTAAGAGCTGCGGGACTCAAATAGAATAAATCGTTTAATACGCTCGATTTGTGGCCATGATGTGTAGAATCTTATATGAGGTTATTATTCCTTTATAATTACTTTCTCTACTACGTATAGTAAATAGGGGAAGTATTGTATTCCATCCAAAAATTCGATACCGAGATTTCACCGGAAATACATGTTTTGAGACCCCCTGAATCCAAAAAAAAGCATTTTTGGTAACATGTCCGTGTGTGTGTCTGTCTGTATGTCTGTGAACAGCATAACTCAGAAACGAACAGTCGGATAAACACCAAACTTGGTATTTAGGTTCAGTATCTTCCAAGGATACGACACGAAGGTATTCAAGAAAATCCCCCCACCCCAGATTACTCTTTACATGGAAGATTTTTCGAAAATTTTAATTTTCTCAAAAATGGCTCTAACGATTTTGATTATAGTATCATATGTTTAAGATATTTTTATGACAAATAAAATGTATATCTTGAATTTTCTGGGAATGTCTCCAAAAGTATTCTTCATTGTGAACGACTGTTGCATAACTGGTAAACCATAAGAGATAGACAAAATTTTACTACACAAAAAATGTAGATCGCGTTAAAATACACAATTTATGTCATATACATTTTTACTTTCTCTACTACGTATAGTAAGTAGGGGAAGTATTGCATTCCACCCAAAAATTCGATACCGAGATTTCACCGGAAATACATGTTTTGAGACCTCCTGAATCCAAAAAAAGAATTTTTGGAAACATGTCCGTGTGTGTGTCTGTGTGTCAGTGTGTGTGTGTGTCTGTGTGTGTGTCTGTGAACAGCATAACTCAAAAACTAACAGTCGGATAAACACCAAACTTGGTATTTACGTTCAGTATCTTCCAGAGATGCGACACAAAGATTTTCAAGAAAATCCCCCCACCCCAGACTACCCTTTACATGGAACATTTTTCGAAAATTTTAATTTTCTCAAAAATGGCTCTAACGATTTTGATGAAAATATCATATGTTTAAGATAATGTCATGAGAAATGAAATGTATATCTCGAAATTTCTGGGAATGTCTCCAAAAGTATTCTTCATTGTGAACGACTTTTGCATAACTAGTAAACCATAAGAGATAGACAACATTTTACTACACAAAAAATGTAGATCGCGTTAAAATACACAACTTATATCATATACATTTTTGTTGTTGAGTGAACCGTTTTCAAGATATTGCTTGTTATTTCCTTAAATTTTCCAATACTTATACGTTTTCTCAAATTCGTTATTCATTTTTTTATGTCCTGGACATGCAAAGAGAATGGAATGCGCCACATAGCAACCAGCGATAAAATATTTGACTATCGCTTAAAAGCTACCATATTCCCCTTGCATCTACAAGAAAATTACAAATAAGATTGACATCTCGATATCTCGATTAATATGAAGCATATGGAGAATAGGCGTTTGTAAAAATAGATTGTACAAGAGTAGAGAAAGTCATGTGAGTGTAACACATCAGATTTTTTTTCTTGAGTGAACCGTTTTCGAGATATTACTTGTTATTCCCGTAAATTTTTCAATACTTATTTTCTCAAATGGGAATTCGTTATTCATTTTTACTTTCTCTACTACGTATAGTAAGTAGGGGAAGTATTGCATTCCACCCAAAAATTCGATACCGAGATTTCACCGGAAATATATGTTTTGAGACCCACTGAATCCAAAAAAAGCATTTTTGGAAACATGTCCGTGTGTGTGTCTGTGTGTGTGTGTGTCTGTGTGTGTGTGTCTGTGTGTGTGTGTGTCTGTGTGTGTGTGTGTCTGTGAACAGCATAACTCAAAAACTAACAGTCGGATAAACACCAAACTTGGTATTTAGGTTCAGTATCTTCCAGAGATGCGACACGAAGGTTTTCAAGAAAATCCCCCCACCCCAGACTACCCTTTACATGGAAGATTTTTCGAAAATTTTAATTTTCTCAAAAATGGCTCTAACGATTTTGATGAAAACATCATATGTTTAAGATAATGTCATGAGAAATGAAATGTATATCTTGAATTTTCTGGGAATGTCTCCAAAAGTATTCTTCATTGTGAACGACTTTTGCATAACTGGTAAACCATAAGAGATAGACAAAATTTTACTACACAAAAAATGTAGATCGCGTTAAAATACACAACTTATGTCATATACATTTCTTTTGTTGAGTGAACCGTTTTCGAGATATTGCTTGTTATTTCCTTAAATTTTCCAATACTTATACTTTTTCTCAAATTCGTTATTCATTTTTTTTTGTCTTGGATATGCAAAGAGTTATAATCTGTGGCAAAGGGAATGGTGCTGCACCTAGCAACCAGCTATTAACAGATATGTATGTGCTTAAAGGCTACTGTTTTTCTATATTGCCCTTGTAAATATATATTCCCCTTACATCTACAAGAAAATTAGCAATAAGATAGGGTCTGCAGATGTTTATCTCGATTAACATGAACTAGATGGAGAACAAGCGTTTGTATAAATAGTTTGTACAAGAGTAGAGAAAGTCATGTGAGTGTAACACATCAGATTTTTTTGTCTTGGATATGCAAAGAGTATTAATCTGTGGGAAAGGGAATGGTGCTGCACCTAGCAACCAGCTATTAAGAGATATGTATGTGCTTAAAGGCTACTGTATTTCTATATTGCCCTTGTAAATATATGTTCCCCTTACATCTACAAGAAAATTATCAATAAGATAGACTCTGCAAATGATTATCTCGATTAACATGAAGTAGATGGAGAATAAGCGTTTGTATAAATAGTTTGTACAAGAGTAGAGAAAGTCATGTGAGTGTAACACATCAGATTTTTTTACTTGTGGATACATGTTTTATATTAAGGCATATAATGCGCTAGTGTAAATACAAAACTACATATTAAATTTCTCTACAAGTGCCTAGTATGCTAGAGGAAATATTGCATTCCACCCAAAAATTCGTTGTTGAGATTTCACCGTAAGCTACATGTTTTGAGTTCCTCTGAATCCAAAAGGATACATTTTAGAAAACGGTCTCTCTGTGCATGTGTTTAACAGCATAAATAAAAACTGGGAATTTGGACAAATAAACTTGGTATATAAGTTTAGTATTTTCTGAAGCAACATACAGTACTAGCCATGGACAAACTAATACGATAGTTCACTGATGTAATAAGATATCTAATTCACAGCTTCTCAGAATCAACACATTAATAATTTCTTTCTTTAATATTTGTTGTTTTAAGTGTTTACGTGTTATGTATTTTCTTTGCTAATATTGTACGTATAATAATTAAGAGGATGTTAAAAACAGTTTATAACGTTATAACATATACAATATAATATGAGAGGGAAAGTCATTGTTAGCTATACAACCAATATTGAAAACTACGAGAAATGCAGTAGCATCTATGTAAGCTTGTAACGAACCTTGGATTCATAATTAAGATAATTGAGTCTTAAACTGTTATTAGATGCTATTGGATAGTAGAACCAATCAGGTACAGTGATACATTTCCTATAATTGAAACACGTACGCTAAGAAAACGGTTGAAGGGAACGCTAACAGAAGTTTGTCAGTCTTCGAGCAGGAAGGTCGTGTATAAGCTCGTCTCTAAATAGACGCTAAAACTACGTATTTAAAGTCTAACAGTTATACATATTTTAACATGACAAACGTGATACTGAATTGTGAATATTTCCATGTGGTTTATCTAAAATACAAGTAAAATAATTAACAGAATACGTGTGTGCAAAATATTTTAACATTCTCCATACCTAACCCTGACAAGACAATTGCTCTCCGACACAAATACAGCAGCCTTGGCACAATTATAAAATAATAATTACAACATACTAACACACACACAAGAATAGGATACACGTTCATCAGATTCCAGTCTACGAGAACGTCGAGATACATCATAAGAGTACGGGTATCAAGACGACCTACAGGTACATAAAACAGCATCCATCATCCCCCAACGGTCCATCATCATTAACTTAGTGGGGTCCTACCAAGAAGGAACCGCTACATTTCCAAAGATGCGACACGAGGATATTCAAGAAAATCCGCCATAAACTACCCTTTTCGAAATTTTCTACTTTCCCAAAAATGCCCCCAACCATTATGATTAAAATGCCATATATTTATAATATTTAGATGACAAATAAAATACATGCTTTGAACTTTCTGGGAATAACCTCTGAACTCCTTTTTATGTGAGATTAATTTTGTATAACTGTTAAAGCTTAACATAGTAAAAAATGTAGAATTATTTAGAACACGCAGTTTATTTCAAATGACCATTTTTATGGCATCAGGCGTTTCCGATAAATCGTTAATATGGGTTTGAATTTTTCAATACTTTTGTAGTTTTATAAATGCTGCATTCTTTCTATGTTTCTCGTGATATCATGGAAATTTTAAGCCCAGTATATAGTGCCCCTTCTTTTAAGGAAACCGATCGGTGAAAATTGTCAAAAATTAGGGTTTAGACTTTTTAACTTAAGTCCAATTCTCTAGGAATATTTTCGTGTAAATATTTTTTAAATCGGAGAGGAAATTATGGGCTTATGTGGCACTTTCAATACCCCTTAGTGGAGGGAGAGGTATCGCGTCTGAGGCTTTTTTTTTTTTTGGTATTTCTAATAATGTTTCCAAAATTTGGAGCACATGCGTTAATCAGCTTTTAATTATGCATTTAAAGTACAAATGTAGATTATTTTATGAAAAATACATAAGTGGGATATCAGGCTAGTTAATATGACTGAGTTTTTTAGTATGTTTTTCATGGTCGCAATATATTAGACGTCTTTCAGCATTTAAAATGCATCTTACGATGCAGTAATTAAGTTGTTAGAGTGAAGCTTTGGAAATAGTTTCCCCACAACATGCTAAGTAAAACTTGCCATGTGTGAGACAAAGTATTATAACGCCTAGCTAGCCCAAATTTGATTAATACTGTGACCGCGCTCGCGAAGTTTACCTGGAGCCGCCGATCAGCGCATCCCGATCCGGCAGCTGAGTGAGGCTTACGACAGGCTCTTCAAAACAGTAGCCCTCGCAGCAAGCCCATTATTGTGCCGCCTCCCCGCAGTTTGGGTAATTGTTGTCCAGAAGATTCTTTTCTTCAGGTTCTAGTAGCTCCCCCTTCGAGAACGTCCCACTTTGTTTGTGGGCCCTATACAGAGCGCTAACTAGTTGGACAGTTCAGTTAGTGAAGAAGTTGCGAAAATAATGAATTTGGACTGTTGAAAGTGAACAGTACAGAATGCAGTTCAGTTTTTAGTTGTGATTCAACGGATCAGTTGTATTCTGTTCTGAGTTTGCGACAACAGTAACTCAAGTGTAAAGTCCTGTGCTAAGCTAAGTGTCTAAGTGATAAATAAAGTGTGCTTAACAACTAAAGATGTTCTCGTTTGTTACAATATGTTTTTTTGCAAAAGCAGAATTTAATATTTAAATGGGGACCTACAATTAAGGTTAATTTAAATTGTCCCTAAAATGACCGTCACAACGTCCTCCAAATAAAGCACGACTAATGGAACTTACTTTCCACCACGATATCGAGCAACTTTTATCAAAGACATTTCTTTCTACAAAGCTTAGTTTTGGAGATATTGTACGGTCTCAACTTAAATGGCCAATCCTGTATAATTGCAGCTGAATGTTGTAGTGATTTGAAGGGAATCCCAAGTCCTGGACGTCGGAAGTTCTTGATCTCGCCAACCGTCTTCAACAGCGCTTCTGTCACCAAACAGCTGTTAGTTGGTTGATTCCGTTGAAACTCATGACGACGGTAGTACATTTAAAGGTAAAAGAAAAGGAAATAAGAGTGGAAGAAAAATAAAATGAAACAGCCCAGAAGGGAAGGTACTGAGTATGTTAATGCAAGTGTTAAGAAGATTGAAGCGCGCAAAACAGGCAATCCATGCAGGTATGCAGGCCTATTTTTTGAACAGGTTATTGTGTTATACTTTACAGAAACGTATTAATTAATTTTAGGATGATGCCAAGTCTTTATTGAAGTATTTACAATCAGATGCTATCAACTCCATTATCACTTGTTGGATCTGATGACACACTTAGTGAAGATAATGTTACAGAAAATAAGTAAATGAACTTTGTAAGGAATGCTGAGTGTAGAGTGCAGCATAGGTATTCATAACCTAGAGTACTTTTTTATATTTTCTAATAAAGTGTAATCTTTCAATTCAAACTTCATATCTGTTCATAGGAATGTTAGAAAATACTCTAGTTTGCATTTCTACATTTTGTTATAAAGTAAAGTATTTCAATAACACTTATTTATTTGAAGAACATCTTTTATTTATTCCAAATGGTGTCCTGTGAGTTCAAAAACGTTCCAAGTCCAGTCGTTTTGTACATACTTTAACTTTCAGAAAACAGACTTAATGAATTCATAATTGCTATAAATACTGACCACATGAGAGTTAAGAAAATTTGGCTTATACAAGTATTTTGAGAAATATTTAGTTTTTTGTCTCTCCTGAAACATTTTACTCCCTGGACTTGAGATGTTTTTGAAATCACCGTTTCAGTTATTCCCCACGTTTGGTTTTTCTTACTCCATAGTGATTTGTGCCATTACTTGCACTCTATTACGTATTTATGCTGCTTCACAATTTCTAGGAGAGCGCTGACTTCTTGAGAAGTAAACTTCTGCATTTTGACTCTAATTTGTATCGGTCATTTTAATGTTATGTTGCTGGATAATCTACAAAAGTTTATTTTAGGAACAGCGTCGCCATAAACAAACGATTGGAATTCACTTGATACCCATGCACAAGCGTTACCAATTTTACTATTCCGTGGAATTATTCACCTCAGTAAAGTCAGAATGGTGAAACTGGCAAAGCTTAAGCCTTGCTTAAGTGGTGTCCGTAGCTTACTAAATCCTCGGCTTAAGCTTAAACTGTGAAACCGACCCTTAGTGTACAGTGTTGCTGGACTTCAGCTTTGTAAGCGAACTGAACGAAGCAACTATACCATTTTCAATGTTAATATACAACTGTTAATGGGTCATATGAATAACAATCAAGTACTTACTCAAAGTTTATACTCATGAGTATGAACACTTTCTGTGATGATATACTCAGCTCAATGAGAACATACTCGTTTTCATAAGAATAAAAGCCTACTACCTCATACGAGTATATACTCATCCGCACAAGCATCTTGTTCACTTAAATGTAAGTATATACTCATGTCATCTACACTCTTTGACCATATACTAGCTTCGTTTAGTGTGTAGTGTTGTGTTATTTGGCATTAGAGGAGTAGATTTTGTTGTATTTTGTTCTGTCGCATCTAAACTGCTCAGGAATTATCCTGTGTTTTATAACAAGTTTCAGCAGAAATGTTAGAGAAATATTAGGTCCTTCAAGAAATGAAATATTAATTGAAGCAACACCACAAAAGCATAGCTGTAAATGAAAGAGGCAAAATTATATTATCAATAAATTAGGCAAAAAGAAAATATTCACGCATTCTTAAGTCATAAATATAAGGTGCCGGATGCAAATTCAAAATCAGACTTGTTTCTAGAATCCGGGATGTTTACACTATTTTTCTGCGAAACAGTTTTATTATAAGTAACCTAACTTCGTAAGCAACTGAATTTGAGGTTAGGATGTTACATAGTAAGCTGAATTAATAAATCTGACTTCAATAATACTTGTAGGTTATGTTTTCATGCAGCAATACAGGATTTATAAACTCCTTGAATGTTCATGGCAAAGTTAAAACACCAGTAAATAAAATAGTTATAAGCAAAATTAAAGAAATAATTGCGGCTTGGAAAGTCATAACTCATGAAGTGCTGGATGAACTCACCAGACTGCCTTTAGAATCCCAGGATATTTACACTATTTAGGTATACTATGAAACGGTTTTCTTATAAAGTTATGAGTAGATATCTGGATTTTGAAGTTAGCACTTTACATAGTAAGGTTAATTAATAAACTGACTTTCAATGTTATTTCTAGATTATGTTTTTCTGAAACAATGCAGGATTTTGAAACTTCTTTAATACATATGGCTGTTTGTAACTTTTCAGCTCATAAACTGTGCCATTCTCTT
Source organism: Deroplatys truncata (assembly GCA_030765065.1). Lineage (NCBI taxonomy): Eukaryota > Metazoa > Arthropoda > Insecta > Mantodea > Mantidae > Deroplatys > Deroplatys truncata. The sequence continues at coordinate 61,488,161 of CM060989.1, read as the reverse complement.
CATATTTAGTGTTAAGTAAAAAAAATCAATATATACTCAGAAATGAATATGCATCTAATCATGCTCAGCAAGAGAGGAGAATGAACTCGTAAAACTGAGAATATACTAGCTTTTATTCATACCAAATAAGAGTACATACTCTTGTAAGATGGATGTTTGAGTATATTCTACTCTGCTTCCATTACTTGAGCATGTTCTCAAAATGAAGTAGATACTCAGATGGTTTTATTCTTAGCAAACCGAGTATTTACTTGAAAAAGTGAAGCATATACTATGTACTCATTTTTATTCATATAGCCTAATATGTTTGCATTTTGTATGTAACCTTTGTATTAATACTTAACGTTTCACGGAAAATGCATTCTGTGACTTGTATGTTACCATGAATGACTTTAACACTCATATCATATCTCCTTTTACTCACATACGCGCAAAGATCTTTAACGAGGGCGTCAGTGTACTTTTAATATTCAATTTATGGGTATGAAATGTATAGGCGTTTGAGTGCACTGCGATGCTTTTGGCACCAGGAACGTGCCCAGATTGTGTGGATTACCGTCTGTACTATCGTCAGGACACCTAACAAGTCTATTATATAAATAGACCGGATTACATCTAATTACATATTTTAATGCTACGTATTTATGCACGAATTAGAGGCAAATAGTTACGAAATACATATTAGGAATGGTGTACATAAGCTTTATTTTACATTATGTATTTTACATATTTGGTGTAATATTACATATTTCACACCACACTATATAATTTCATATATTTTACAATGTTTGCAGAATTATACATTTTTACTTTCTCTACTACGTAGAGTAAGTAGGGAAAGTATTGCTTTCCACCCAAAAATTCGATACCGAGATTTCACAGGAAATATATGTTTTGAGGCCCTCTTAAACAAAAAAAAGCTTTTAGAAAAAGGTCGTAAGTATGTCTGAATAGCATAATTCTAATACGAAAATTCGAATTAATACCAAACTTGGTATTTAGGTTCAGTGTCTTTCAAAGATGCGACACGAAGATTTTCAAGATTTTTATTTTCTCAAAAATGGCTCTAACGATTTTGATACCATATATTTAAGATATATTTATGACAAATAAAATGTATATCTTGAGTTTTCTGGGAATATCCCCCAAAGTTCTTTCTTTCAGAATGGCTTTTGCATAACCGCAAAAGCGTGCGCGCGCGCGCGCCATTTTCGAGATATTTCTTCTTATTTGTTTGAATTGTTCAATATTATACTTTTTCTCAAATTTGAATTCGTTATTCTTTATATATGTGCTGGACATGCAAAGAGAATGGAATGCTCCACATAGCAACCAGCTCTTAAAAGATTTAACTATCGTTTAAAGTCTACCACATTCCCTTGCATCTACCAGAAAATTAGCAATAAGATAGTTTCTGCAAATGTTTATCTCGATTAATACGAAGTAGCTGACAATAAGCGTTTGTAAAAATAGATTGTGCAAGAGTAGAGAAAGTCATGTGAGTGTAATACATCAGATTTTTTGAAACATGTCCATGTGTGTGTTTGTGAACAGCATAACTAAAAATCGAAAAGACGGATAAATACCAAACATGGTATTTTAGTTTAGTATCCTCCAAGGATGCGATACACGAAATTTTTAGAAAATCTCCCCACACAAGACTACTATTTACATGGAACATTTTTCGAAAATTTTTATTTTCTCAAACGTTTTGATTAAAATGTCATATGTTTAAGTTCTGGGAATGTCCCCTAAAGTCCTTATTTCTGAATGAATTTCACATAACTGGTAAACCTTAAGAGATAGACAAAATTTTAGTACACAAAAAATGCAAATCTCATTAAAACACACAATTTATGTTATATACATTTTTTTGTCGAGTGACCCATTTCCGAGATATTGCTTGTTATTTGTTTGAATTATCCAATACTTATACTTTTTCTCAAATGGAATTCGTTTTTTATGTCCAGGACATACAAAGAGAATGGAATGCTCCACATAGCAACCAGCTCTTAAAATATTTGGATATCGCTTAAAGCCTACCATATTCCCCTTTCACCCAGTTCCTGCAAATGTTTATCTCGATAAGCATGAAGTAGATGAAGAATAAGCATTTACAAAAATAGTTTGTACAAGAGTGGGAAATAAATGCGAGTGTAATACATCAGATTTTTCGATTTATTTTGCGGCTCTATAGAATTATCATTATTTATTATCTAATACCGTAGCAAGAAAGGAAAAATAATTTATAAGTTTTATTATGCTACTCATACAATGTCAATTCCATACGCTTTCAAAGCTAAATTGCACGAGTTCGATGTTGACAATGACTCTTTTTAATACACACCATTTGTTACGAAGTTGAGCCATTGTCAGAAGAGTGTGTATGGCAACAGAACATTTGGAAAAGTATATTACATATAATTAATTGTGCATCCTATTCCAGTATAACTTAAAAGCTTGAATTTGAATGGAAGACACTTGTCTTTCAGTACTTTGTACCAGAAGTGAACCGATTAGGATTAGTGTAGTGATTTCAATTTGACTACATTTAAACTGTATTTTATAGCAAAGAAAATGTTTTATTTTATATATAATTGCTTCATTGCATATTTATTTACACATTTAGGCAATTTTGGTTTCATATTTACGTACATGCTTCTTAAATTGGTGTTACATAAAGTCCTAGTAATCATCTAGGAAACTTCCATAGCCAAGTCTCATTCTAATTATCGTTGTAACATGTTTTATTGTAATGCTGTATTCGGAAAACAGGATAACCTCGGAAAGCTTGCCTGTATTATCGTACTTAATGTGTTGTGTATGAGACCAGCGGTTTGTTAACACGTAACTGTCACACAAGTTTGGAGTGAGTGTTTATTCATTTAGGTATTACTATAACCTTCATGCCCACCTCATATGCCTTTAATCGCTAGAGGAATGAGAATGAATGAAAACGCCACAGCAGATGAGTGAAGACATAGCGAATTGCAATGTCTAAATAACTGGTATCCATGAAATTAAGAAGGTTCTTGATGAATTGTTTTTAAAATTAGTGTTTAAGTGAATTTTTTGTAGATTTATTGTCTAGTAACAACATTTCTAGGTAGCACCATCCGTCTGTATCGTACTTGACTTCTTCTTCTTATTATTATTGTTTTTCCGACGGCGTTGGCGGCCACGTCGACGTGAACGATTTCTACGTTGCCGAGAGCGCTTACTAGAACCTTTAAGAACTTGATCTTGCATCTTAGCATCACCAGTATTCACTGTTTCGCTCCCGGGGACACTGCTGTCTTCTCCAGGACTGACACTTCCGGTACTATCATCTCCAGAGGTACCACCATCTCCACCTCCAGTAGCTTCGCCTCCGGGAATGTCACCATCTCCATCTCCGGTAGCATCGCCTCCGGGAATGCCACCATCACCATCTCCACCTCCGGTAGCATCGCCTCCGGGAATGCCACCATCACCATCTCCACCTCCGGTAGCATCGCCTCCGGGAATGTCACCATCGCCATCTCCACCTCCGGTAGCATCGCCTCCGGGAATGTCACCATCTCCATCTCCGGTAGCATCGCCTCCGGGAATGTCACCATCACCATCCCCACCTCCGGTAGCATCGCCTCCGGGAATGTCACCATCTCCATCTCCTGTAGCATCGCCTCCGGGAATGTCACCATCTCCATCTCCGGTAGCATCGCCTCCGGGAATGCCACCATCACCATCTCCACCTCCGGTAGCATCGCCTCCGGGAATGTCACCATCTCCATCTCCTGTAGCATCACCTCCGGGAATGCCACCATCACCATCTCCACCTCCGGTAGCATCGCCTCCGGGAATGTCACCATCGCCATCTCCACCTCCGGTAGCATCGCCTCCGGGAATGTCACCATCGCCATCTCCACCTCCGGTAGCATCGCCTCCGGGAATGTCACCATCACCATCCCCACCTCCGGTAGCATCGCCTCCGGGAATGTCACCATCTCCACCTACGGTAGCATCGCCTCCGGGAATGCCGCCATCACCATCCCCACCTCCGGTAGCATCGCCTCCGGGAATGTCACCATCTCCACCTCCGGTAGCATCGCCTCCCGGAATGCCACCATCACCATCTCCACCTCCGGCAGCATCGCCTCCGGGAATGTCACCATCACCATCTCCACCTCCGGTAGCATCGCCTCCGGGAATGTCACCATCTCCATCTCCACCTCCGGTAGCATCGCCTCCGGGAATGTCACCATCACCATCTCCACCTCCGGTAGCATCGCCTCCGGGAATGTCACCATCTCCATCTCCACCTCCGGTAGCATCGCCTCCGGGAATGTCACCATCACCATCTCCACCTCCGGTAGCATCGCCTCCGGGAATGTCACCATCTCCACCTCCGGTAGCATCGCCGCCGGGAATGTTACCATCGCCATCTCCACCTCCGGCAGCATCGCCTCCGGGTATGCCAGCATCACCATCTCCACCTCCATTTGCTTCGCCTTCGGGAATATCACCATCACCATCTCCGGTAGCTTCGCCTCCATTACCTCCAGCGCCACTGCCGCCTGAATCGCCGTTTGTTCCACCTTCAGAGTTGCTGCCTCCGCTACCGCCTCCAGAGCCACTGCCACCCGAACTACCACCTCCAGAGCCACCACTCCCAGAACCACTGCCTCCAGAGCCGTTGCCTCCGGAACTATCACCTCCATTACCGCCACCTCCCGAGTTATCTCCTCCATTGGTACCGCCTCCCGAGCTACCACTTCCTCCCACATTATCACCTCCAGAACTACCTCCTCCGGCACTGTCTCCTCCAGAGTCACCTCCTGAAGCGCCACCTCCAGAACCTCCGCCTCCTGAAGCGCCACCTCCAGAACCGCCGCCTCCCGAAGCGCCACCACCAGAACCGCCGCCTCCCGAAGCACCACCACCAGAACCGCCGTTTCCAGTACTGCCACTTCCAGAACCGCCGCCTCCTGAAGCGCCACCTCCAGAACCGCCGCCTCCTGAGGCGCCACCTCCAGAACCGCCGCCTCCTGAACCACCACCTCCAGAACCGCCGCCTCCTGAAGCACCACCTCCAGAACCGCCGCCTCCCGAAGCACCACCACCAGAACCGCCGTTTCCAGTAGTCCCACCTCCAGAACCGCCGCTTCCATTACTTCCACCACCAGAACCATTTCCTTTGGGGCGCCGTCGACGGCGATTTCTCTGTCTCCTGGGAAACATCCATGTCCAGAAACAGCCCGCATGGCGTCCGTGTCGATGAGGTGGCAAGGAAAATCCGTTGGGCCCTAGTTTGGAATAACGAGGTACATGAAATTTTTAGGGTGAGTGTAACTCAATACTTTCTAGTAAAAATATATCCACATAATAAACTTTAAAATTAAGTTTTATAAAGAGTAACTTTTCAAGAAATAAATCGTGAAAGTCGTGAATTCTAAGTAGCGATCGGTAGAAAGCTTTAATATTTTAATCACTAGCAGCTATGCTAAAAAAATAACACGTGCTGTCACTTAAAATGACTGGATGTATTGGAGGATCCTTTTCTCAGATTAACTTTGGACGATGTTCAACGTTCAACAACATACTATACTGTAGCGTATGTGTGTGCATCGTCGCGTCGGACACATTATTGCTGTGTAGCATGACATTGTCGTGTATAATCATTTTGATTGGGAGCTTGAATTTCGTCCGGCGCGACATCTCTCCCCCTCCCCACCTCCTCAGTCTGGTGGCGTCACTAATAGTGTCAGTCTTATGTGTGTCTTCAGGGCGAGTGAATGTGTGTGTCGGAATACGTGTGTTTTTCGTGTGAGTGTGCAGCGTCTCCCTCCAATGTTTGTCTGTAATCTGTTGTGTACGATGTAGCAGCACCTTATAAATTTTAATAAACCACAGGTAATGTGTTAAATGGGTATTTGTTATGAAAATCACACTCCTGTTTTAGATTTGTGCAGCAACTTCCTGGTATCTCTCGTTTGCCTCGGCAGTTACGTCCCCCAATGTTTATGCAGGGGTAACTAAATTTAACATCTAGCTGCAAAAACTTTTAGCCTCACCCCGGTGTACAACAATACGATGTGATGCTTTCCGGACTGTCTCTTCGCGAATGCTGGTTTTATTCCTGTGTTCTGTCAGAGATGATTTGTATTCATTTTCGAAAGGAAAAGCCCGCAGAAGTTCTGGAAGACCACTATTCTTGACGTTACGCCTTCACAGACGAAGCTAATGTTAATGTTTAGCATCCTGTGCGCGATTTCCTTCAAGGTGCATTTAAATAATGTTAAACAATACCTCTCTGACTTTTTGAGGGGTCCTTTTGACGCAAAATATTAGTTTTAACGCAGTAATTCTCTAAAAGGACCAATGTTAAAAAGAGCAGGTGTCAGTTGATTCCATTCTAACTCTACATGGCAGGATAAAAAGTGATCAAACAGCAATCAGATTGTTAACTTGTCGTGTTTATGTGATTTATTTGTAACTGTAACACAAATAACAACTCATAATATTAGGTTACAGCTAAGACATGCTGTAGAGAAGTAAAAACATGTATATAACATCAAGTATGCTTTCCGAATGCGGTGTTTGCCCGGAGTGAATGATTGTGATGCTTCCAGAGTGGTATTTAAATTTGTAATAAGTTGTCCTTGGTGTTCATATAAGCCGATTTGAGTTGACCTCTGTAAACTTTTAATAACTTCGCATTGATGAGAATATCAAAATTTTCGGATTGTACGAGGGCTGATCAACAAAGACTGAGACTGATTTTTTCCTGTATCTTCCGTGATAGTTTCGTATCTGTAACATAAATATTTGAAAATAGCGGGTTTTTATGTAAAATGTTGGTAGGCAGCAGCACTCTCGTATTGGTAGGTTGGTAGTAATGCTCTATTTTGTAGACCCTACGTCCATTTCGCATACCAGACAATGGAGGTGATGCATTTTTAAATCGATTATCACCGGTGATGAGTCATGGCTGCATCATTATGATCCTGAAGGAAAACAAGCCAGCACAGTGTGGAAATCGCCATGTTCTCCAACACCAAAAAGGCAAAAGTTGTTCCATCTGCAGGGAAAGTGATGGTGATCACATTTTTTGACTGTAATGGAATGATTTACCAGCATGCAGTTCCCCCTCACACTACTGTTACAGCAGCATACTACACGTCAGTATTGGCTACACTGAGGAAGCACATTGCAAAGAAACGACCAGAGCTTTCTCGGACTGGGTGGCGACTTCATCATGACAATGCACGGCCTCACGTCGCAAATCAAGTCATGCAGTTTCTGGCTCGATTCAACATTACCTGTATACCACATCCACCTTATAGCCCCGATCTTGCACCCTGTGACTTATTTTTATTCCCATCACTAAAGGCAAAGCCTAGGTGTATTCGATTTGAGAACTCTGAAGCAGTGCTCAAGAAAAGTGAGGCGATTTTTAAGGACCTGACAAAGAATGGTCTGCAGCACGTGTTCAAGGACTGGCAGAGACGCTATAAAAAGTGCATTGAAGTAGGAGGGGACTACTTTGAAAATGATCATGTAAACATTGAATTGGAGTAATAAACATCTGTGAAAAAAATCAGTTCAGTCTTTGTTGATCAGCCCTCGTATTTCAGGATTGCATGCGATTCGGAGTAAGGAAGTTGTGAGGAGCATCTTGTGCTAATATATCGTAGGATCACGTGTGCAGTTTGATCCAGAAATGGATGATGACAAAAATGCTACTTCGTGTGTGAGTGTTTTGCTAAATTAGTAGTAGTAGTGGTGGTGGTATTTATTAATTATTTAGTATTACATTAATTCCATAACACAGTCATATGGGTCATAAGACCGTACATGCTCTCTAGAAAAATACCTGGTCTGTATACGTGACTTGCAGTATCGACCAGAAAACAACTATTTTTTATAATCACCACACTATATACATACATATAAAATTAAAAAAAAACTCTGAATCACACACTCAAACACATATACACACAGTCGCGCACAAGTACTCAAGCACCACATATGTTTAAAGAAAAATTACATAAACACCTTATCTCTTAGTACACGTACTTCCATTAAGTATGTGCCCAAGCTTGCCCAGTTTTGGCTGTTTAGAATCAAGTCCCAGCATGCTGTCCTCCGTCTGTTGGAAGCCAAAAATACTTCCGGTAATAGTTTTTTCCTAATACCCTCCGTCTGCACGCATGCTGCCAAAATATGCGTCCAGTCTTCTTGTTCCCCGCATAATGGGCAAATCCTTCTGCAATCATCATCAACAATCTTTCCACCCTCCCAACCTAAGCCATGCTATTCCAGTCCTCTTTTTTATACTCAATTCCAAAATATATGTTTCCTTACCCCACCTAGATTTTATTTCACTTTGTAGCTCCAATGTTGATCTTTGTCTACATTCAGATTCTATTTTCTGCCTATTTATATCGCATAGTCGTCTTTTGACTTTTCTCACTGCACTGTGTATTTTCATTATACCTTTGCCAGATATCATTTAAGCCAATTTTTTATAATACGCGTTGCAACCCCGCCGCCCACCATTATGGATGCTCTATGTTGTTCATTTGATGACGATAACATATTGCTCTCAGAGTTGTCTGATCACCTTTAATTATTCGCAACCAGTACCTAACTACGTTTAGTTTAGCAAATGCAGCATCTTCCCGTGTTTTGCTAAATGCGTAGGACAAAAGCATTGAGAGATGTTGCAAAGCATATCAGCCTGATCTGTAGCTAGAGATGACCATGATGAGGTCTCAAAGAATACTTTAGGAAGTCGGAAGGTGATGCCATCCATACGTGAGCGGCCCTAAAATCCTAATACAACTGTAGAATATTTCAATATTAAGAGTGACAAACAAAACCACACATTAGGAAGGCCTTGAGAGAACGATGTTGTCGTAATACAGTTCCAAGAAGATGACGCTGACCTCTGACTCATCTGTGTTGTTCCTGGCAGTTGCTTCAGTGGACTCAGAGTCCTGGGTTCGATGGTTGGATGGCAGGGATTTGGAATTTGTTTCGGTAGAGCTGAGGTTCTTGTTTTCAGGGGTGGTGACACTGCCTTGATGATATTAATAATACTGCCGGAGAAGTTTGAGTTATTTCTTTATTTGGTTACGTAGATTCCTATCTGGTCGACCCGCCACCTTCGTCGTCGAAACCACTGTTATTCTTATCACTTTCGAAGTCGCTACTTATGTGTTTCTCCGACTAGCCCTCGAATTGCCTAGATTTCATAACTTCATTTTTACACTATAAACTTTCTGATTATTTTCTTCTTATTTTGTTTCGTCGACCGTCCTCGTGGTTAGTTTGTACCGGAAAGTGTCTCGGCCGTCCTCATGGTTAGTTTGTACCGCAATGTGTCTCGGCGTTTCTTTTCCTCTTTCACGCCTTTCGCCAAACTTAGAAATTTCCCCCACCTTTCTTAAGTTTCGTTCCGTCTTAAGTTCAAACGTATCATGTGATGCCTACGCGATCTTTTGATTGGCTATCATTTTGTTTCATGATTTTTATTATTGGCTACCCCCACTTGACAACTTTCACCTCTGCTTCTTACAGCTTATTTTGAGTTTTAAAATCTTCCCACGAATACTCTTAGATCGTAGATAAGGCACATATACTTCCTGACCCTTCTAAGCTTTGAAACCGTTGTAAACGACCTGTCCGAGCCAAGATACAAAGGCGAAACTTCCGGTAGGCTTGTTGTCATTCACGCAGGTAAAATACCTTGGAGGACAACAAACTTTGTTTCCTGTCTTCCCTACAAAACCCATTCCTAATATGAATTCAGCACATTTTCGTCGCTATGTTCGATCCTATATTATTATTATTAATTATTATTATTATTACTATTATTATTTCTCCTGGGTCTCGATAACCAGCTTCAAAGAGAAGAGATTGCGCTTAACGCAGGAAGATCCAGAGTTTCGTCTATCTACCACAGTGATATAGAAACACTAAATTGGGATATCCAATTATGGAAAAATATATTTGCAATGGTATTAGAAGTTTGCTCTTGCATAAAAATTGCTTAAATCAAGTGAGAGAATCGATCTATGCCAATTAGTAAGTTGAATTTTTCAAGTTTGATTCAACTTTCCAACCTACATACGGACAGTGTGAAAGAACACTTATAGATCGGTAAGTATTTGCATCCTTGATATGGAAGTAGACGGTTCAGAAACGACTGAGATTTTTTACAGATTTCCCACAGTCCTCTTAAATAGCAAATGTCGGAGAGGTACCCTAAAAGGGTAAAGGCACTGACGAACGGAGAAGCTCCGAAATCAGGACAATGCATCCACGCAGGCCATCCGGTCTCTTGTGCTTCAACCGTGACCCCTGGTAAGGAGGAATGGATGAGGAAAGAAACTCTAAAGGCAACCAGATCCGGATGTTGGCGGGCGCAAGTACGAATGGGTCCCTAATGTTTCCAGATTGAATGTCTTCAACGCCGCCCGAGACCACTCATTGGGCTCCGAACCCCCTAGGGGTCCCCGAAGGAGCGCCTGCCCGAAAGCACCTAGAAGCGGGTATCCAACCTAGTGGTCCCTGTACGACGTCAAGAAGAAATCACCGTGCATAGGCACCGCCCAGGCGCAACCCGCCGAACACCGTTACCTGCTCCTACAGCCCTGAAACATGCAAAGCTGGTGGATACAGGAAATAAGAAGCTTGGTAGAATATGAACCACCTGAGCATTCGCATACAGACCCGAGGAAGCCACGAAAAGCCCTGGATTAGAATGGGCGGTAGCCGAGGATCGAATCTTCTCCCGAATGCGAGACGCACACATTACCTCACTCTGTGGAGGTACCTTAAATTTAGAGCTAGAACGTTTCCTTTCCAAATTTCCTTTCCCAGTTATTTCATGTATCGCTAAGTCACCGCCTGTGGTGCCGTATTTAGTAAGAACGAGTGTTTAATACTATTCTAAAAATCTGATGTGATACATTCACATGTCTTTCTCTACCCTCTATTAGTGAGTACAAGCTACTCTTACTAAAGCTTATTACTTTCTCCACTACGTATAGTAAGTAGGGGAAGTATTGCATTCCACCCAAAAATTCGATACCGGGAATACATGTTTCGAGACCCCCTGAATCCAAAAAAGTATTTTTGGAAACATGTCCGTCTGTTTGTCTGTCTGTGTGTGTGAACAGCATAACTCAGAAACGAACAGTCGGATAAACACCAAACTTGGTATTTAGGTTCAGTATCTTCCAGAGATGTGACACGAAGGTTTGCAAGAAAATCCCCCACCCCAGATTACCTTTTACATGGAACATTTTTCAAAATTTTAATTTTCTCAAAAATGGGTCTAACATTTTGATTAAAATATCATATGTTTAGGATATTTTCATGATAAATGAAATGTATATCTCGAATTCTCTGGGAATGTCTCCAAAAGTATTCTTCATTGTGAACGACTTTTGCATAACTCATAAACCATAAGAGATACCATACTAAAATGTGCATCGCCTTAAAATACACAATTTTTGTCATATACAATTTTTTGTTGAGTGAACCATTTTCGAGATATTGCTTGTTATTCCCTTAAATTTTCCAATACTTATACTTTTTCTCACATTCGTTATTCAATTTTTTTGTCCTGGACTTGCAAAGAGAATGGAATGCCCACATAGCAACCAGCTCTTAAAATATTTGACTATCGCTTAAAGCCTAGCAATTCCCCTTGCATCTACAAGAAAATTAGCAATAAGATTAACATCTCGATATCTCGATTAACATGAAGTATATGGAGAACAAGCGTTTTTAAAAAATAGTTTATACAAGAGTAGAGAAAGTCATGGGAGTGTAACACAAGATTTTTTTTATATCTACTACGTTTTAAGCAAATAAACCTTTGCAGAAATAGGTACATTATACATTTCATTATAGGAGGAACAGCAATACCATATGTTTTAAGAACTGGACGCTATGTGCTGGCCTTAAATTCCACACTCTTTCCATGCATTTGTGAGAAACAACTGAATGTTGAAAGAACTTCAAAGAATGACCAAGAAATGAAAAATTCGTACCATTAGCAACCGATATCGCAGAAATGGCTTATACCATTTGAATTAATTGAAATTATTTGAAATAAATTGTGTGTTTTAAAGAGATATACATTTCTTGTGTAGTACGTTTTCGCTTAACATTTACGTTATACAACATCATACAAAATTCTTTCCAAGTGAACAGGACTTTAAAGGCTGTTCCCAGAAAATTCAACATATACTTGTACATTGTATTTGTCATGTACATATCTTGAATATATAGTATTTTAATCAAAATTGTTAGTTTTTATAAAATCAACGTTTTCGAAAAATGCTTCATGTAAAGGGTAGTTGGGGTGGGGATTTTCTTGAAAATCTTTGTGTCGAATCCTGAAATATACTGAACTTAAATATCAAGTTTGGTATTTATCCGACTTTTCGTGTTTGAGTTATGCTCTTCATAGACACACAGACTCGCGCACGCGCACCTTTTTCTAAAACGCCTTTTTTTTAATTCAGGGCGCCTCAAAACATGTATTTTCGGTGAAATATCGGTATCGAATTTTTTGGGTGGAATGCAATACCTTCTCTACCTATTATATACGTGGTTGAGAATGTAAAAAACATTCTAATGTGATACATTCACATCTTTCTCTGCCCTCTGTCTTTATTAGTGGGTATACAAACTTTCTAACTAAAGCTTATTTTTCTGTCTACTTCATTTAATCCAAATAAAAATTTGCAAAAATAGCCACATTACACATTTTGTTATAGATACAAAGAGAACAGTGATAGTCAAATATTTAAGAGCTGGACGCTATATGCCGGCCTTAAAATTCCACACTGTTTCCATGTAATCCCGAGAAACAACTGAAAGTCGATGGGACATTAAAATAACAAAAAAAACCTATTTAAAGTAAATTGTGTTTTAAAGAGATCTACATTTTTTGTATGCTTGGTTTTGGTCTATCGTTTAACGTTAACAAGTTATACAAGATTATACAAAATTCCTTCCGAATGAAGAGTTCCTAGGTATTTCCAGAAAATTCAAGACATACATTTTATTAGTCATATAAATATCTTTCATATATGGTATTTTAATCAAAATCGTTAGCCATTTTTTAGAAAAACAAAATTTTCGAAAAAAAGTTCGTTTTAAAGGGTAGTTGGGGTGTGGGTTTGCTTGAAAAGCTTGGAAGATACTAAACTCATATACCAAGTTTGGTATTTATCCGACTTTTTGTTTTTGAGTTATGCTGTTCGGACAGATACTCACACGGAAATGTTTCCAAAAATGTTTATTTAAATTCAGGGCGCCTCAAAACATGTATTTCCGGTGAAAGCTCAGTATTTAATTTTTGGGTGGAATGCAATACTTCCCCTGCCTACTGTACGTAGTAGAGAAAGTAAAAAACAGATGTTAGTACATTTGTTATTCCACTGTATCTATATGTGGTATTTCTATTCCAGATATAGATACAGAATTTAGAATATACAGTCCTTGTAGGCAGGATAATAATCCTTGTAGTAATCCTAAATAAATGCAAGAGAATGCTAAGCTGCATCCTGTAGTGTATCTGGTACTTAATTTCGAGTACCTGGAGGACCTCTGTTTGGCAATTCCAGTGGTCCTGATGGTCTTGGTCGACCTGGTACTGCTCCATGTGGCGAAGAATCATCAGCATCATAATAATAGTCCGAATAATCGTGGTCCTGAATAGCAGTACTGGAGTCTTTAGCTCCAGTGATCTTTCCATCAACATGACGTCTAATCCGAGTCTGCATCATGTCGCCCTGTGCTGTAATAAATATGTACAACAATAAAAACACACTTTAAATACTACTAATCAAGGACTAGGAAACTAAGAAACATGTATCTTTAATTTAGATTCTAACGTTTGCATAACATTAAATTTCAGGTGTGGATTTTGTAATGAAATAATGCAGGAGTATTGGTAAAGCTGCTGCTGCTTATTATTTGAGGCAGTATTTTATATCACAAAACTGTGAATGCCAGAGTGATTGCAGTGTAACTTAACATTATTGTATGACAATGATTTGGGATGTTTGTTAATTATAAGTATTGTTAGGAAATAAGTTTACACGGCCTCACTGAAACTGACAATAGGAGCGGGTAACAATGAAGCGAGGGGGTGAGTTGTTTATCAATTAGAAGAGACAAGCAAATGACGTCAGAGTAGCGCGCTTTCTTTAGAAATGGAGGGAATATCTTCCCTAGAGCATATGTGTTCGTAATTTTGATTGGATATAAAAATAGATGCTAATGTTGGCGCGCTCTATTAACCAATAGCAGCTCTGTTATAATGTTTACGCATATCGGGGTGAGGGAGTATAAATTCTAAAGCCAGAGACAAGTATTGCTCAGTTCAACAGAATCATTCACGGGTTACACGTCGCGCAGTTTAAGAGAATCATTCACGAAGTTCACGTTACGTAATTCTACAGAATCTCTCGCGTCGTAAAGTTAGTTAAAAAATGTGAAATACGCGAATTAATAATGTGCGGCAAATAAGTGATTATAGTTACATTAAAAAATATAACAGTTTCAGTCGGGCGTGTATCAAGAGTAATTATGTGAAATTAATTAATTGTGACGGCAATAAAAGTGTAAAAACAAATTCTTTTATCAGTGTTATCTTTTGGTAACAACTCCTTTCCGTTTACACACCCAGTTTAAGAGATTTGTTCGACTGGGTAATAATAGCTAGCCGGAGGACAAAGAACTCAAAATTAAAAGTAGTAAAACAATAACAGGCGCTCAGCAAATAAGATAACACGAACGATACCGCGACATATTAATGAATGGTAAGTAAGATAGGGTGAAACTACCATAGTAGGACAATGGACCAGTTGCATAGCTTAAGGGTAGACTTTGAGACTGAGTATACCTAAATAAATTACCAAGAAACTTGAGAAGGTGGTACTCTTAATATAATTTATTTACGTAATTTATTAGCCTCACGCTTGGGAAGCCAACTTGAAGTAGTTGTTGTCTCTAGGAGTTTATTGTTAGAGTTTGCATCACACGTTTTTGGTAAGCCAATTTGAAGTGGATTGTTTGTTACGTAATATGCTGCTACGTATGTAAAGCTGATTTGAAGATGTGTTTTTGTTGTTACGCTCCAAGTTTAAAATATTACTTAACTTTCTTATTAAACTGCTTCTATAGATAGTATTTATGTTTATGTTTGCCTCGGCTGCGTCAGTCTTACTTTAGAGACACGTTTCTCTTAATCAGGGCGTGGTGCGACAAGAATGCAGGCTTACACAGATTTTAAGTTTAAATTCACTTCTTTTTATTAATCCTTGGCAAAAATTAAATAGCACTACACTGATATTAAGAGCTATGAGATTCTTTAATTTAAAACCTGCACTTTGTTAATGTGTATACATCGTGTTACGATTCACACGAAGACGTAATATTTCTTTAGAGAACACATCTTCCATCGGGTGACTACCAAGGTCTGCTAGCAACTGAACTTATTTCAACCGTCAAAATCCGTAAGCTTCTGTATTTCAAGTCTCTGATTGGCTAATTCTAGTTCAATAGAATATCTGCATTTTACTAAAGCGGTTTTATTTTCTGTTGATTGGCTATTTTTAAACTGTCACAAAATTTACATTATCGTTGCTCTAATCATGATTAGTAACATTTAAACTCTCAAACTCATTATTGCCTCAAGGTTACCTCATTATTACCTCATTGTTAACAACGTTAAACTTATTCTCACAGCTCTTACATTATTAAAGTATGTAATGTATTCACATAACATTATTGAACATCTTTACAATAATATAAGCATATGCAATGACTGTTACATACATTTTTACAAATTATTACATACATATTGCTTCAAGGCGGGCTGTTATTAAATTTACATATTATATAATTTAATTGAAATTATTCAAATGTTAAAAATACTGCCTCAAACAAGTGATGAAAAACTAATTACTACAATCACTTTCACCGCTGCTTACCCCAACGCCCCAACCCCTATTGCTACTTCATGTAAAATTGTAGTGGTGCATAGTTAGGCAGCTTCGAAACCTCATGATACGGCAACTAAGTCGAGTAGAGACTGGGATGGCTGAGCGAGTGCAAATCTAATCAAGAGTGGACTTATATAGCTTTTCCCACTAAATTTCGACCTCTCGTTGTAGGAAGACATGCCTATATTTTGTTGTGCATTAAGAGCACAAAGGTGGCAGCAGCAGAGACTTAACACGTTTAATGAGGTGTTTAGTCTCTGTGTACCTACTCTCTCTAAGGTACGGAAACAGGACAATAGGGGTTGGAGACAAGAGTAGGGCAAGGCAGTGTAACATAAACATTCCATAGCTCAGTTATTGGTAAACCAGCAGTATGTGCAGTGCAGTACAGCGATAATTTTACGTAAACCTGTATATTGTTTTCATTGTGCGTGTTTTATTCATAATTTTACAAATATGCACAATTGAATCGATTTAGTGGATTGCTATTTAAAAACTCAGTTTTTGAATCTATCTTATGAGAAAAATTATGAACTTAAAGGCAAAAGACCAATTCTTAAGTTTGGCATTGTCTTCTAGAAAAAGAACCAAAAACGGACATTTCAAACATCCTGAAACAGTAAACTTATTTGGTTAACTGGCAGTTACTTTCATAACAAAGTGTGTTGCTTCGTATGTTTGCTTTTTGGCGGTGAAAAGGAATGGAGTGTTGAAGGAATATCAAATATTAAAAACATTTAAAGAAGGGTTTGCAATAAAAATCGCCGACTGGAGCTTATATAAAAGAAAATATAAGTGAGTTCCTAAATTGTTTTCATGATTTACAATTATAGAATGGTTTATAGGCTTTTTGTAAAGTTACACCTAACGCTATATTTTTACTTTCTCTACTACGTATAGTAAGTAGGGGAAGTATTGTATTCCACCCAAAAATTCGATACCGAGATTTCACCGGAAATACATGTTTTGAGACCCTCTGAATCCAAAAAAAAAGCATTTTTGGAAACATGTCCTGTGTGTGTGTCTGTGAAAGCATAACTCAGAAACGAACAGTCGGATAAACACCAAACTTGGTATTTAGGTTCAGTATCTTCCAAGGATGCGACAAGAAGGTTTTCAAGAAAATTCCCCACCCCAGATTACCCTTTACATGGAACATTTATCGAAAATTTTAATTTTCTAAAAAATGGCTTACGATTTTGATTAAAATATCACGTGTTTAAGGTATTTTCATGACAAATGAAATGTATATCTCTAATTTTCTGGGAATGTCTCTAAAACTGTTCTTCATTCTGAACGGCTTTTGCATAACTGGTAAACCATAAGAGATAGACAAAATTTTACTGCACAAAAAATGTATATCGCGTTAAAATACACAATTTATGTCATATACATTTTTGTTGTTGAGTGAACCATTTTCGAGATATTGCTTGTTATTCCCTTACATTTTTCAATAATTTTCTCAAATGGGAATTCGTTATTCATTTGTTTGTCTTGGATATGCAAAGAGTATGGTGCTGCACCTAGCAACCAGCTATTAAGATATATGTCGATGCTTAAAGGCTGCTATATTTCTATATTGCCCTTGCAATTACAAAACAAGGGGAACATAGTGCGCCTTAATTGATAGTCCAATATTTTTAGAACTGGTTGCTATGTGTAAAATGTAATTCCCTTTGCATGTCAAAACATCGTTTCTGCAAATGTTTATCTCGATTAATATGAAATAGATGGAGAATAAGAGTTTGTAAAAATAGGTTGTATAAGAGTAGAGAAAGTCATGTGAGTGTAACATCAGATTTTTATAATCTAGTTTAGATTAAAATGTATGTTCAGTCGATTTCGGCAATTAATAGTGATGCTAATGACTACTAAAATAAGAACTAATAATAATAATAATAATAATAATAATAATAACAATAACAATAATCAAATCGTAATACAGAATTAACACTATTTTATGAAACACTAATGTGGATCGTTTAAAAAATTCTAAATTCAATTTTTAAAACATATATATATATATATATATATATGTGTGTGTGTGTGTGTGTGAAATATTATGCTGTATATGTATTTAGAAAAACTGAATAAATTAGAAAGATTGGGAATATAAGCCCAAATTTAAGGAATTAGGTACCAGTTAAGTATTATAGAAGTCAATTTATTTATAGTTACACTTATGCGTATAAACTGAAGAGCAGACAAGAGAGCAGCATGGTGACACTATTATAGAATATGCAACGGAGGCGGACACTTTGTACATAGACCTATAAAGACCTATTATGGCTACCACCCCTCAGGAGGAATTGATGGCTCGAAGGAACCACATGAGGCGTCAGGCACAGGCAGACAGCCACAGAGTCGCACAGAAGTTCTTAACATTTCCTGGCCTGGAGACACGACCCACCAGCTAAGCCGCAGAGAGTAAGCAATGAACGACCCATACAACCTAGGCAACCCTCTGGTGTCTACCGGGAGAAAGTATCTGCGCCATTTGTCCAGCACTGCCTCATAATCATGCCTGAGGAACCTGAAAACACACCTGAAATAAGAGAAGGGCACGGAATGAAAGGTAAATAAGAGAAAGTATATCTGGTAGAAGAGAAACTACCCCAAAATTCGCCATTCAATCAAGGAAAACCACGAAAACTCCAACATCAGAGTGGGTAATCGACGGCAATTGAACCCGGAACCTCCTGAATGCAAACCTCTCGCGTTACCGCGAAGTTATCTCGCTCGACAGGCGACACTATTAGCTGTAGCTAACACATTTGCTGGCTTAAAACCAACATTAGAAATTTGGCAATCTTAAAAGGAATCGCTCATGAGAGCAGTCTGCATTTCTAAACATTTTCTGTACGAGTTAATCAAAATAATATTCTTGAGCAATTGGTTTATTTTTCTACTAGTTATTTTTACCTTCTCTACTACGTATAGTAAGTAGGGAAGTATTGTATTCCACCCAAAAATTCGATACCGAGATTTCACCGGAAATACATGTTTTGAGACCCACTGAATCCAAAAAAAACCTTTTTGGAAGCATGTCCGTGTGTCTGTCTTCAGTCTGTGAACAGCATAACTCAGAAACGAAAAGTCAAATAAATACCAAACTCGATATTTGAGTTTACTATCTTCCAAGGATGCGACACGAAGATTTTTAACAAACTCCTTCTCCCCAGACTACACTTTAGAACATTTCTCGAAAATTTTTATTTTCTCAAAAATGCCTCTAACGATTTTGAAAAAAAATAACATATGTTTAAGATACTTTCATGGTAAATGAAATACATATCTTGATTTTTCTGGGAATGTCCCCAAAAGTCCTCTTCATTCTGAATGACTTTTGCATAACTGGTAAAGCGTAAGAGATAGACAACATTTTACTACGTATCAGGGAAGATGATATTTGCAACAAGGAACATCTCTGGAACTATATTAAGAATGTGTGGAATCATATAGAATCAAAATATTGTGAAGTAGCTATTAAATCTAGGGAGAATACTTTGATGAAAATAAAATATAATTATTCCGTTTGTATTATATATATATATATATATATATATATATATTTAAGATTTTTAGAGAAATTTTTGCAGAAATAAGGTTTGTTGTGTGTTTATATCTGAAATACCAGATAATAGCCATGGCGTACTGAGATTAACGAGTAATACAAATCATCTTTGAAGCCATACAGGTACTTCCTCGTTTTTTTACTTGCTCTACTACGTTCCTAGAAGGAAGAGAAAGTCATGTGAATGTAAATTTATTTAATATTTAGTCAACAAAAACATTAATTCACATATTAGCAGGGAGGTGAATAGTGAAGAAGGTAATTTCTGCCCCACGTATGGAAGCCAATTTGAAGAAGGTTAATTTTATGGTGGTGTTGTATTGTAGTTCGACTGTTGGGGAGCCGAACTTGAAGTAATTGCAACCGCACGTATGGTAAAAAGTTTCCGGTAGCGTTTGTCCCAAGTTTAAAAATATTAACTTTGTAATTTGACTGTTTCTTTAAATATTATATATTTATGTTTGCCTCGGCTGCGTCAGTATTATTGTTAGAGACATGGATTTCTTTGCAGGGAGTAGTGCGGCTAAGAATGTAGGCTTACACAGATTATAATTTGTACTTCACTCCATTTATTAATTGTTTACCCATTTAAATAACACTTCACTGTTATAGAGAGCTGTGAGATTATTTTATTAAATACTTGCACTTTTTTAACACGTAAACTATTTTCGTCTCACACTGAATACGTATTAAACTTCTCGAGGGCGCATCTCGCGTCCGGTTAGTAACGCTGTCTACAAGCAACTGACTACTGAATTTGTACAATTTGCCCTATTTCAGTTTCTGATTGGCTAATCCTACTCCAATAGAATACTTTTATTTAACTTAAGCTTTTTCTGGTTGTTGATTGGTTATTTTATAAACTGTCTCAAAAATTACATTATTGTTGCTCCAAGATTTACTAGTAGCACTTAAACCTTCTAATTCGTTATTGCCTCAAGGTTACCTCATTGTTACCTCATTGCTCGAAACTTTTAACCTATTATTCTCACAGCTCCTACATTATTAAATTACGTAATACATTCACATAACATTATTGAACATGTACATAATAATATAAACATTAATACAATGACTGTTACATGGATTTTATAGATCGTTACATACACATATTTGTTTAAGGTGGGCTGTTATTATATTTTATATTATATAATTTGACTGAAATCATTTAAATGTTAAAAATCTGATGTGTTACACTCACATGACTTTCTCTACTCTTGTACAAACTATTTATACAAACGCTTATTCTCCATCTACTTCATGTTAATGGAGATAAACATTTGCAGACTATCTTACTGCTAAGTTTCTTGTAGATGTAAGGGCAATATATATTTACAAGGGCAATATAGAAATACAGTAGCCTTTAAGCACATACATATCCCTTAATAGCTGGTTGCTAGGTGCAGCACCATTCCCTTTCCCACAGATTAATACTCTTTGCATATCCAAGACAAAAAAATCTGATGTGTTACACTAACATGACTTTCTCTACTCTTGTTCAAACTACTTTTACAAACGGTTATTTTCCATATGCTTCATGTTAATCGAGATATCGAGATGTCAATCTTATTGGTAATATTCATGTAAATGCACGGGGAATATGGTAGGTTTTAAGCGATAGTGAAATATTTTAACGCTGGTTGCTATGTGGCGCATTCCATTCTCTTTGCATGTCCAGGACATAAAAGAAATGAATAACGAATTTGAGAAAAAGTATAAGTATTGGAAAATTTAAGGAAATAACAAGCAATATCTCAAAAACGGTTCACTCAACAACAAAAATGTATATGACATAAATTGTGTATTTTAACGCGATCTACATTTTTTGTGCAGTAAAATTTTGTCTATCTCTTATGGTTTACCAGTTATGCAAAAGTCGTCCACAATGAAGAATACTTTTGGAGACATTCCCAGAAAATTCGAGATACACATTTCATTTTCATGACAATATCTTAAACACATGATATTTTAATAAAAATCGTTAGAGCCATTTTTGAGAATTATTAATATTTTCGAAAAATGTTCCATGTAAACGGTAGTCTGGGGTAGGGGGATTTTCTTGAAAACCTTCGTGTCGCATCTCTGGTAGATACTGAACCTAAATACCAAGTTTGGTGTTTATCCGACTGTTCGTTTCTGATTTATGCTGTTCACAGACACACACACACACACACACACACACAGAGAGAGAGAGAGAGAGAGAGAGAGAGACATGTTTCCAAAAATGCTTTTTTTGGATTCAGGAAGTCTCAAAACATGTATTTCCGGTGAAATCTCGGTATCGAATTTTTGGGTGGAATACAATACTTTCCCTACTTACTATACGTAGTAGAGAAAGTAAAAATGAATAACGAATTCCCATTTGAGAAAATATTGAAAAATTTAAGGGAATAACAAGCAATATCTCGAAAATGGTTCACTCAACAAAAAAATGTATATGACATAAATTGTGTATTTTAATACGATCTACATTTTTTGTGAGGTAAAATTTTGTCTATCTCTTATGGTTTACCAGTTATGCAAAAGTCGTTCACAGAAGAATACTTTTGGAGACATTCCCAGGAAATTCAAGATATACATTTTATTTCTCATTACAATATCTTAAACATATGATATTTTAATGAAAATCGTTAGAGCCATTTTTGAGAAAACTAAAATTTTCGAAAAATCTTCCATGTAAAGGGTAATCTGGGGAGGAGGGATTTTCTTGAAAACCTTCGTGTCGCATCTCTGAAAGATACTGAACCTAAATATCAAGTTTGGTGTTTATCCGACTGTTCGTTTCTGAGTTATGCTGTTCACAGACACACACACACAGACACACGGACATGTTTCCAAAAATGCTTTTTTTTGGATTCCGGGGTCTCAAAACATGTATTTCCGGTGAAATCTCGGTATCAAATTTTGGGGCGGAATACAATACTTCCCCTACTTACTATATGTAGTAGAGAAAGTAAAAATACTGCCTCAATAGTGCTCAACACTGTTCATAAATCGTACCTTATTCTTCTTTCAATAAAATGTGACTTCTTAGATTTAAGAAGCTTGTTATACCTGCAGATTGTTGTCTACTGGATTATTCTGATAAAGAAGCAGTGCAATTGCATCTCGAGCAGATTCTCTAGTAGTCTTACCTCCAATCTGTAGGTGTGTCCATCTCCGACTGAGGGCCGCTCCCTTTGTTGCCTGAAACTGAGGAGTAGCAACCTTTAATTTATATGTATTTAAATTTCTCCAAAGAAACATTAAGCACATTTCTGCACATAAATTATGACACAAGACTTTGCATAAGGTGCTCAAACATTTTTTTCCGACTCCTATATGTAAATGTGTTCATCTGTTAGAAATTTGCGCGTTTGCGCGCTCTCCTACTCAAATCCGTTGGAAAAAAGTTTATTTTTACGAAAATAGGTATATTTACATATCTTTATCAGTAGATACGTATTGTCATTATTCATCAATGAAGGTTTTAATTTCATTTGTCGAAAATGTTTTTGCTTTTTTACTTTTCTACTACGTATAGTAAGTAGGGGAAGTATTGTATTCCACTCAAAAATTCGATACCGAGATTTCACCGGAAATATATGTTTTGAGACCCCGTGAATAAAAAGCATTTTTGGAAACGTGTCCGTGTGTGTGTCTGTAAACAGCATAACTCAGAAACGAACAGTCGGATAAACACCAAACTTGGTATTTAGGTTCAGTACCTTCCAGAGATACGACACGAAGGTTTTCAAGAAAATCCCCTCACCCCAGACTACCCTTTACATGGAACATTTTTCGAAAATTTTAGTTTTCTCAAAAATGGCTTTAACAATTTTGATTAAAATATCATATGTTTAAGATATTTTATGACAAATAAAATGTATATCTTGAATTTTCTGGGAATGTCTCCAAGAGTATTCTTCATTGTGAACGACTTTTGCATAACTGGTAAACCATAAGAGATAGACAGAATTTTACTACACAAAAAATGTAGATCGCGTTAAAATACACAATTTATGTCATATACATTTTTGTTGTTGAGTGAACCATTTTTGCGATATTGCTTGTTATTCCCTTAAATTTTCCAATACTTTTAACGAATTCCCATTTGAGAAAAAGTATTTCATTTTTTTGTCTTGGATATGCAAAGAGTATTAATCTGTGGCAAAGAGAATGGTGCTGCACATAGCAACCAGCTATTTAGAGTAATGCCTATGCTTAAAGGCTACTGTATTTCTATATTGCCCTTGTAAATATACATCTATCTTACATCTACAAGCAAATTAGCAATAATGCAAATGTTTATCTCGATTAACATGAAGTAGATGGAGAATAAGCGTTTTTAAAAATAGTTTATACATGAGTAGAGAAAGTCATGCGATTTCTGTTCTAACAAGTAACACAATTTTTATACTTGGATATATCAGTTGCATGTTTTACATTTAGAGTAGCCTTCAATAACGAATAATTTGTCCACAAGGTTGGGGATTTAATTGTTTTTGACATTTTTTCAAAGTAAATTATGAGCACAATTTCTGACAATTAAGCTACATTATTTCTTGCTCGCCAAACCATGAACTTGTCATACAACTTTTCATATATTTTCTTTGATTTTTTCAGGAAGTAAATTCTTGCTTACAATTATCGCCTCCTCCAGGATTATCAGGAGGTGTGGAGCTAAATTCCACCTCTTAAAATTCACTGATAAACATTTCTGTCTGCATCTTGTAAAATCAATACCTGCGACCTTAAATAATTATTCACTTGTTACCGAAACGCATCTAACATATGTATGGAGAAATGAACTTATCACATTTTTATTTTCTTTCGTATGCAACTCTGTTATAATGGTTGTTAAGACGCTCGTGAAGTTTTCGATGCGAGCGAGCTCGTGTCAAAAGTTACTCGCCACTCGCGTCTTAATAACGCCCATTATAGATTCGTTGCATAAATAATTCCCTTGCTTTGAAATCTCGCAGGGAAACAAAAGTTGGAGCCAAAACATTAAACAGCCTAAAATAAAATCTTAAGTTGTGGTTTGCATGCTAGAACCAATACATTTATTAGATACATAGGGGCTCTCGAAAACGGGGCAGAGCACCGCAACGATCCTTTTTGCTTCGAAGTGATCCCTAGGAGCGGACGATGAGGGCATAGAACCGAAGGGCGAACACCTCCGGAAGACGAAGTGCGCAAGCATGGAGGCATGTTGCCGTGGTCAAAATAAATGAGTTAAAGTTCGAATTGCTTCCTCATGCACCCTATTCGCCAGACTTAGCCCCCTCTGATTATTTTCTGTTTCCAAACTTGAAGAAATGGTTTGGTGGTAAAAGATTTGCCAACAATGAAGAGGTGGAGTTTGCTGTTGATGGCTATTTTGCAGAACTCGAACGGTTCTCACTATAAACAGGGTATCGAAGCTATTGAACATCGCTGGGAAAAGTGTATCGAGCCAAAAGGTAACTGTGTAGAGAAATAAAGATGTTTTGTTTTCTTTGTTAGGTCGGGTACTTCTGGGACAGCCCTCGTATATCTGTTTGTAGCATTGTGTGTATTGGAAATAATTAAATCAACAATGACACTGCACCCATCAAAAACGTTACAGGTGGTGAACTTACCAGTAGTAGTGTACCCACTAACACAACAACAGCATACGTCATGCTGACTTACAGACTGTAACAATATCGCCTGTTTAAAACAACATTAGCTTTTATAGCAAGGATTTGTGTGCAGGAAATAAGTAGCAAAAAAGACAGGAGGAAGTTGACAGATCCATGTACCTGGATAATGACTCTATAGTGGATGACTATACCCAGAATAGGTGGTCCAGCTAAAATACTTCTCTCTGGCTTTTTCGGATATTGTAGCATGCTAGGAGAATATATACATATTTCGTTCCTTTTCTCAAACCCGTAGCTTATCAGCTAGAGAAAGGCAAGACAAGAAATTTCATGCTCTAAGCCAAGAAAATCCAATCCTTTCCAGAAAACCCATCTGGAAAAATCTGATGTGTTACAATCACATGACTTTCTCTACTCTTGTACAAACTATTTTTACAAAAGCTTATTCTCCATATGCTTCATGTTAATCGAGATATTGAGATGTTAATCGTATTGCTAATTTTCTTGTAAGTACAAGGGGAATATGATAGGCTTTAAGCGATAGTCAAATCTTGCTGGTTGCTATGTGGCGCATTCCATTCTCTTTGTATGTCCAGTACATAAAAAATGAATAACGAATTCCCATTTGAGAAAAAGTATAATGGAAAATTTAAGGGAGTAACAAGCAATATCTCGAAAATGGTTCACTCAACACAAAAAATGTATATGACATAAATTGTGTATTTTAACGCCATCTACATTTTGTGTGTAAAATTTTGTCTATCTCTTATGGTTTACCACTTATGCAAAAGTCGTTCACAATGAAGAATACTTTTGGAGACGTTCCCAGGAAATTCAAGATATACATTTTATTTGTCATAAAAATATCTTAAACATATGATATTTTAATCAAAATCATTACAGCCATTTTTGAGAGAATTAAAATTTTCGAAACGTCTTCCATGTAAAGGGTAGTCTGGGGTGGAGGGATTTTCTTGAAAACCTTCGTGTCGCATCTCTGGAAGATACTGAACCTAAATACCAAGTTTGGTGTTTATCCGACTGTTCGTTTCTGAGTTATGCTGTTCACACACACACACACAGACATGTTTCCAAAGATGCTTTTTTTGGATTCAGGGGGTCTCAAAACATGTATTTCCGGTGAAATCTCGGTATTGAATTTTTGGTTGGAATACAATACTTCCCCTACTTAGTATACGTAGTAGAGAAAGTAAAAATCCGTATCATCCTTTCCAACAAGTCAGATACACGTGACGCTACGTACAAAATAAAATGTCTTCTACTCTTCACGAATTTTACTTTCTCTACTACGTATAGTAAGTAGGGGAAGTATTGTATTCCACCGAAAAATTCGATACCGAGATTTTACCGGAAATATATGTTTTGAGACACCCTGAATCCAAAAAAATCACTTTTAGAATAAGATTCATGTGAGTGTTTGTGAACAGCATAAATCAAAAACGAAAATTCGGATAAATTCCAAACTTGGTATTTAGATTTAGCGTCTTTTAGAGATGCAATACAAAGATTTTCAAGAAAATCACCCCACCCCAGACTACCCTTCACATGAAACATTTTTCGAAAATTTGTATTTTCTCAAAAATGGCTGTATCGATTTTGATTAAAATGCCATAAGTTTAAGATATTTTCATGACAAATGAAATGAATACCTTAAACTTTCTGGGAATATCACCAAAAGCCCTATTCTCTCTGAATAGCTTTTCCATAATTGGTAAACCTTAAGTGATAGACAAAATGTTTCTACACAAAAAATGTAGATCTCGCTAAATACACCATTTATGTCATGTACTTTTTTGTGGAGTGAGCCATTTCCGAGATATTCCTTATTATTTGTTTGAATTTTGCAATATCCCGATTTTTTGTCAAATGTGAATTCGTTATTCGTCGTTTTATGTCCTGGACATGGAAAGAGAATGGAATGCTCCACATAGCAATCAGCTCTTAAAACATTTGACTATCGCTTATCCCCTTGCACCTACAAGAAAATTAGCAATAAGATAGTTTCTGTAAATGTTTATTTGGATTAACATGAAGTAGATGAAGTATAAGTGTTTGTAAAAATGGTTTGCACAGGAATAGAGAAAGTCACGTGAGTGTAATACATCAGATTTTTTTCTTTGTACTTAATTTTAATCCTGGTAAATGTTTGCAGAAATAGCTACATCACACATGTAGTTAGATACAAAGAGAACCATACGCTGGCCTTAAAAATTCCATACTGTTTCCATGCAATCGCGAGAAACTATTGAAAATCCATGGTACTTAAGAATGACAGAGTATTGAACAAATCGAACAACTAATAACGGATATCTCGGAAATGGCTAATGCTACAAATAAAAAGTTGTTTGAAATAACCTATGTATTTTAAAGAGACCTACATTTTTTGTGTGTTACGCTTTCGTCTATCACTTAATGTTTACCAGTTATGCAAGACTTTACAAACCTCCTCCCGACTAAGAGGACTTTACAGGCTATTCCCAGAAAATTTAAAATATATATTCTATTTTTCATACAAATATCTTTAATGTATGGTATTTTGATCAAAATCCTTAGAGCCATGTTTTAGGAAATAAAAAATTTCGAAAATGTTTTCATGTAAAGGGTAGTTTGGGCTGGAGAGATTTTCTTGAAAATGTTCATGTCCTATCTTTGGAAAGTACTGAACCTAAATACTGCTACCAAGTTTAGTATTTATGGCTTTTCGTTTTATAGTTATGCTGTTCACAATCACACACAGGGACCTTTTTTCTAAGAATGTCTTTTTTAATTCAATGGGCCTCAAAACGTGTATTTCCGGTGAAATCTCGGTATCAAATTTTTGGGTGGAATGCAGTACCTGCTCTTCCTACTATGTACGTGGTAGAGAAAGTAAAAATTTGATGTTACACTCAGATAACTCTCTGTACTCTCTATCGTTTACTAGTTGGTATACAAATTATTCTTACGAAAGTTTATTTTTCTATCCACTTCATTTTAATCCAGATAAACCTTTGCGGAAACAGCTACATTACAGGTTTCGTTAGGATATAAAGAGAACAGCGATAGTCAAATGTTTAAGAACTGGACGCTATACGCTGGCATTAAAAATCCATGCTATTTCAATACAATCACGAGAAACAACTGAAAGTTGATGGGACTTAAAACAACCACAAAGTATTGAACAAATGGTACCACTAATAACGGATATATCGGAAATGGCTGTACCACAAAAAAAATTATTTGAATCAAATTGTGTGTTTTAAGGAGATCTACATTTGTTGTGTAGTACGTTTTCGTCTCGCTTAACGTTTACCAGTTATACAAAATTCTTTCCGAAGGCCTTCGGTCTTTTCACAGAAAATGCGAGAAATACATCCTATTTATCATGTAAATATCTTAAAAATATGTCATTTCAAACTCGTTAGAGCCACTTTTTAAGAAAATAAAAAATTTTGAATAATATTCTATGTAAAGTATAGTTTGGTGTAGGGGATTTTCTTGAAAATCTTTGTATGGCATCTTAGGAAGGTACTGAACTTGAATACCAAGTTTGATATTTATGGAGCTTTCGGTTTTGAGTTATGATTTTTTTCTGAAAATGCCTCAAAACATTTCGATGAAATATCGACATCAGTTTTTGGGTGGAATACAATACCTTCACTAAGTACCTGGTAGACAAAACCGAGCGAGATGGCGCCGCGGCGCCAGGTTCGGTCCTCGGTGACCGCACACTGACCCATGGATTTTTCGTCATTTCCTCGGGTCGGCAGGCGAAGGCTGGTGTGGTTCATCGTTTACCACGACTCTCCTGTCCTTCATTTCCTGTACCCGTAATCTTCCTTGACATCTGTTTCAGAGTTGTAGAATCAGGCGACGGGTTTCGGTGTGTTGCGGCTGGGCGGTTGCTGTGCATTATGTAGAGGTTTCTTCCCTGGCGTCATTGCGGAACTTCTCAGATAGGTCTCGCCTCCGTGGCTTCGGATGCCTTCGATCTGGAAACGTTAGTGACCCCGTCCATGTTTATGCTATCGTCATACGGTTCTGGTCCCTCGTCGGGTCTCTCCCCTCATCCCTTCCTCTCAAGAGTCACGGTAAAAGCGAAAAAGGGCCTTTGCGGCCTACTTGCGGTGTTCTGCCCCGGTTGCAAGGGCCGCTCTGTTTGTCCATACCTTTACCTTCACCTGGCAGAGAAAATATAACTGTGAAAGAACTGGGGAGTAATAGACGAAACAGACTTCCGAGGAAGGGAGAAGTGAGAGGTTGCAGGTGGAAAAGGAATTTTGTAATCTAGTGATCGATAAAAGGAATCAGATTTCTTTTATAGGAACATCTCACTGTTTGCGAATAAGCAGTAACCACTGTGCTTTTTGGGACTGGAGTCCCTTCGAAGTTCATTCCTTAGCATTCATTCTGTTCCTACTCCTGAGGAATCGTTCCATAACGCTTAAATTCCCATTAAATTATTTTACTTCTATAGTATCATACCATCGGCTTCACTGCAGTGTGTTTTGTTTGCTGAGAAGAAATAAAGAAAAAGAAGAAAAGAAAAGCAACCTCCTTGTGTATAGAGATTACAATATACGAGAGTTTACCAAAGTAAAACTTAAACAGTTTTCCACCATTATAGAATAAGCCACTAGAACCTGGTGATATTCAGGTTGTTAGGTGCCATTCATAACCGGCAACTCCTCCACAAATAACGCACCTGTTACATGAATCGGGAAAGATAGTTATATTGTATCTGTTACATTGGCGCTCTGTTTTTATATACCAGGTGTTCAAACTTTGCACGCCGACCGTTTAGTCGCCAACTGATGCAGTGATTATACTATTAATTATATTTTATATTATTATATTATTTATATTAGATTAGTTATACGTACATGGACTATTCCAGAAGTACCCAACCTAACAAAGAAATACAAACATTTTGGGAAAAAGACGTCTTTATTTCTCTACATAGTCTCCTTTCAGATCGATATATTTTTCCCAGTGTTGTTCAATAGCTTCGATACCCTGTTTATAGTGAGAACCGTCGAGTTCTGCAAAATAGCTATCAACTGCAAACTCCACCTCTTCATTGTTGGTAAATCTTTTACCACCAAGCTATTTCTTGAACTTTGGAAACAGAAAATAATCAGAGGGAGCTATGTCTGGCGAATAGGGTGCATGAGGAAGCAATTCGAACTTTAACTCATTCATTTTGGCCATGGCGAAATGGTGTGTGAACTGGTGCATTGTCTTGATGAACAGAACCTTTTTTTTCGCTAAATGCGACCGTTTTTGTTTGATTTCATCACAAAAACGCTGAAATAAGTTCGTATAATATTTGCCGTTGATTGCTTTTCCTTTTTGAAGATAGTAAATGAAAACTATCCCAAGCGCATCCCAAAAAGCTTACGCATAACCTTGCCTGCAGATGGAACTATCTTCGCTTCTTTGGAGCCGATCTCCCCTTTCAACCCACTATTTTGACTGTTCCTTCGTCTCAGCCGTGAAGCGACGGACCCATGTTTCATCCATGGTTATGAAGCGACGCAAAAATTCGGCTTTATTGCAGCGAAACATGCTCACGACGCTGTTTTTGTTCCATTCTGAGTAAACGCGACACCCATCTTGCGCACAGTTTTCTGAAAAATGTTCAGTTATTGTGCAATTTGCAGCACTTTTTGATATGCCTACATGTCTGCTAGTTCGCGCACTTTGTCGACGGTATTCTAGTACCATTTTGTGGATTTTCCTCACAATTTCTGGCGTGGTCAACTCATTTGGTCGACCACTGCGATGTTCGTCTTGGCAGCTCGTACAACCTCGCTTAAACTCTGCCACCTAATATTTTGCTGTTGTAAACGAAGGAGCAGACTCCCCCAGAGTAGAATCTAGCTCAGCTTTAATATTAGTTGAACTAAGACCTTTCAAATGAAACTATTGTATCACATAACCCTGACCAGTTTTATCCATGTTTACAAATTCGCTGAGAGAGTTCATTATCAATGGCTGCCAAAGAAAGCCTAAACAAGGCAGCATCGTCAAACTTCAAACCTATGCGTTATAAGGGTGGTACTTTCTACCACAGTCATTTGTTTGAAACAATAACCGGAATATGTACGTCAGGTCGGGCACTTCTGGGACTGCCCTCGTATATAATTAGGCTAATTGTACGATGATTTTATTATAAGTTTATTATTCATTCATTCATTATCTGTTTACCCTCCTCTTATGTAGGACTTACACCCCCCAGGACTTACAGGCGGGTGCCTGGGGTCAGAGGCCCGTCGAGGAGCAGACACTCATGGATCAGACAGAACATCCAGGATGGGTGATCAGCCCGATGCCTGGTATGGGATGAAGGAAGTAGATGAAGCGAAATGTTGGTGAAATGGATGAAAGGAAAGGTGATGATGGAGCAGTTGGTGGAATGAATGGCGGGGGAAACCGGAGAACCCGGAGAAAACCCGCCCAGACGCCGCTTCGTCCACCACAAATCCCACATGCAGGTCCCTGAGATTGAACCCGGGCCGCCTCGGTGGGAGGCGAGCGGTTTAACTACTCGGCCACGGCGAGTTTATAAGTTTATTAAACAATTATTATTATTTATTACTAGATATTATTATATCTTACCTTTGCAGTTGGTGCAAGCGTTGTATGCGTGGAGTATTTTCAGAGGAAGACGATTCACGTAGAAGGAAACCAAGAAATGTAATTGTTTGGTTTAGGTAAGTACACCGAAATCACATTAAAACGTAACTATAAGTTGTTCTTCATATTGTTGCAGCACAGCAATTGCAACGTGTAATAACATACGTATGTTATATAAATTAAGACCACAGCACGGTTCAGTGCTTAATTTAAAACTTAAGGTGCATCCAGCTTTTAGACAATAGATAATCAGCAGTTATGGTGGAGAAGGAAGGTGATGATCAAAGCTTTGCACCGAAGAAAAAAATTATTAGGTTGTTTGGTGATTTTTCTGATTATATATCTAGTGGCCTAAGTTAGAATTGGTCGTCGTAACATGCGGCATCAGCCATGTTGGTTTTTGAGTTATCTGTGTTAGGCTGTGTCCCCTATAAAGATAGTGGTGTAAATCTGAATTTTAAAAAAATGTTATGCGTTTCACACACATGACTTACTCTACTCTTGTACAAATTAGTTTTACAAACGCTTATGCTCCAACTACTTCATGTTAATCGAGATAAACATTTGCAGACTTATTGCTAATTTTCTTGTAGATGTAAGGGGAATATATATTTACAAGGGCAATATAGAAATACAGTAGCCCTTAAGCACATACATATCTCTTAATAGCTGGTTGCTAGGTGCAGCACCATTCCCTTTGCAACAGATTAATACTCTTTGCATATCCAAGACAAAAAAATGAATAACGAATTCCCATTTGAGAAAATAAGTATTGAAAAATTTAAGGGAATAACAAGTAATATCTCGAAAATGGTTCACTCAACCAAAAAAAATGTATATGACATAAATTGTGTATTTTAATGTGATCTACATTTTTATATAGTAAAATTTTGTCTATCTCTTATGGTTTACCAGTTATGCGAAAGTCGCTCACAATGAAGAATACTTTTGGAGACATTCCCAGAAAATTCAAGATATACATTTCATTTGTCATGAAAATATCTTAAACATATGATACTTTAATCAAAATTGTTAGGGCCATTTTTGAGAAAATAAAAATGTTCGAAAAGTTTTCCATGTAAAGAGTAGTATGGGGTTGGGGGATTTTCTTGAAAATCTTCATGACGCATCTTTGAAAATAGTGAACCTAAGTACCAAGTTTGGTATTTATCCAACTTTTCGTTTTTGTTTTATGCTGTTCACAAACACACACACAGACCTTTTTCTAAAAATTCTTCTTTTTTGGCTTCAGGGTGCCTCAAAACATGAAATCTCGGTATCAAATTTTTGGGTTGAATGCAATACTTCCCATACTTACTATATGTACTAGTGAACGTAATAAAGTTGAATATGCGTATATTACGTTATGCGTGGATTTATGAATGCAGTAATCTTAACAGCGGAGCTATAACTCAATTCAGTTTTACTGGTGCATGATATCAGTATTTTTACTTTCTCTACTACGTATAGTAAGTAGGGGAATTATTGTATTCCACCCAAAAATTCGATACCGAGATTTCACCGGAAATACATGTTTTGAGACCCCCTGAATCCAAAAAAAGCATCTTTGGAAACATGTCTGTGTGTGTGTGTGAACAGCATAACTCAGAAACGAACAGTCGGATAAACACCAAACTTGGTATTTAGGTTCAGTATCTTCCAGAGATGCGACACGAAGGTTTTCAAGAAAATCCCTCCACTCCAGACTACCCTTTACATGGAAGACGTTTCGAAAATTTTAATTTTTTCAAAAATGGTTGTAATGATTTTGATTAAAATATCATATGTTTAAGATATTTTTATGACAAATAAAATGTATATCTTGAATTTCCTGGGAACGTCCCCAAAAGTATTCTTCATTGTGAACGACTTTTGCATAACTGGTAAACCATAAGAGATAGACAAAATGTTACTACACAAAAAATGTAGATCGCGTTAAAATACACAATTTATGTTATATACATTTTTTGTTGAGTGAACCATTTTCGAGATATTGCTTGTTATTCTCTTAAATTTTTCAATACTTGTTTTCTCAAATGGGAATTCGTTATTCATTTTTTTGTTTTTTATATGCAAAGAGTATTAATCTGTGGCAAAGGGAATGGTGCTGTACCTAGCAACCAGCTATTAAGAGATATGTATTTGCTTAAAGGCTACTGCATTTCTATATTGCCCTTGTAAATATATATTCCCCTTACATCTACAAGAAACTTAGCATTAAGATAGTCTGCAAACGTTTATCTCGATTAACATGAAGTAGATGGAGAATAAGCGTTGGTAAAAATAGTTTGTACAAGAGAAGAGAAAGTCATGTGAGTGTAACACATCAGATTTTTATTTGGCATTTGTTGAAAATTACTTTCTCGGTTTTAATGCTTGCAGAATCACAAATGTATATAAAAGTTCCCATGAATTAATGTTATAGTATGTCTTTACTGCAGCTATATATGCCTTCGTTTAATAGATTCTCTCTGACAGTCTATTAACTGGAATTGTACTGGAAAGTAAATGTGCATGTAGTGCACAATGTGGGTAAATTAAGCACTTCTATTTGCTAGCACGGTCTGAGCTAGCTCAATTTATCCTGGGTTGGTACTCGTGGTATTCTAAGTAGTTCCATTTATCGTGAGTTGATAATGGGCTAAATTCTCACTAACCACAGGCAAGCCACTGGATACGCATGCACCAGGACTTCATTTCTCCTCGCCCATTACCAACCCACAGATCCTAACACTGTTAATGCCCATAGCTATGTACAGAGGCACTAGACCAGCGGTTCCCAAACTTCCTGCACACAAACCCCCTTTTTGATAATGAAATTATTGACGACCCCTCTATTCACTTCGCTACTTAATCATTAATTTGCAAGTTTTCGCGCGAAGTTAAAGGATAAATTAATTGAGCTTTCTTCAGACCAAAGTTTATAATTGACTTTCCAGAAGGAAGATGTGTATCAGTTCTGGCTAGGAAGAAGAACAGAATACCCTGGTGTCTGCCGCAATGAATGTGCTTATTCCATCTGCACCTCGTATCTCTGCGAAATTGGATTTTCGACAATGATTTTTTTTCGAGTGGAAGAGAAAATGATTAAATCACTGACTCCAGCCCCGTTGGAAATCGGGACTGAGTGTATGGGATTCACCAATAGTCGGTATACCCACTAAAAACTCCTCCACCGGTAGGAAAATGGAAGAAGGAAAAGTGGAATAAACTTGGCTTTGTGCGGTCCCGCATAGAACCCGCGTTAGTACGTGAAGGCTGTTGGCTGCCGCCCTACGAGCGGGAGCGGGTAAAGGTAGTTACTAGGTTGCAGCCATGAAATCTGACTGCAATACTAGTGGGAATGGCGAGGGTTTGGAATAGAATGGAAGTTAGGAATGAGGATGGTACTGATGATGCTGCTGTTGCTGGTTAAACTGCTGCATTGCTGCAAGAAGTTGCGACTCTCTCTGGATCTTTCTTGAATCTGGAACCTGAATCAGAGTTTCGTCCATGGCGTCGAGTCGTGATGATGTGCTGTCAAACTGCTCAGTTAGGAAACCTTGCTGAGCAACTGATGTAGCTTGAAGTTCTCGGATGAGTTCCTCCAGGGCTGTCAGCTTCGCCGACATGTTCAGGAACTCCTGATCAGCGTCACAGAGGCCCTAGACTTCCTCGATGATCGGTGTTGGTGATAGTGCTGGTGTCGGCGCTGGCGATGGTGCTGGTGTCGACGGATGTGGAGTGGTCGTCTGCGGCGAGGTTGGTGCTGGTGGCTTCGGCGGGGCCTTCCTGCGAGGATACAGGGGGCAGAGCGCTTGGCCAGTGAAGTGTGTTGACCCTCCACGTGTGGCACAGTAGCGGCGGCGGCGAAGGTCGTGCTGCTTACAGATGCTGTTGTGCTGGCGGAACCACAGTAGTGGCACCTTGGTTGTGCTGAGCAGGTCGTCTCCTCGTGCCCGTAGGCACAGCAGCGCCTGCAGGGAGCCTGGCGTTCTACTCGGCTGGCCTCGATGCGTAAGCACCGCCCTAACAAGGGCAGGCCCGCCGTCAAGGCAGCTTCATAGTCGCCAGGGTCTGCGTACTCGATCCTCACGAGCGAAGTGGGTCCTGGGCTCCGAAGATCCGAGTGGCCTTCAAGACTGGTGAGCTGCGCTGATGAACCTGACTGCCAGGTCCCTCGGGACTCCTCTAATAACAGCGCTGTACCTCCCATGAAGTACAGGCTGGATCTGCGCAGGCTGGGTACTTCCCAGGATTGGCGGCTTGGGTGTCGATGAAGGTTGCGGAAACTGCGGCGGCAGTCGCGGCGAAGCTTCGCTGGAGCATAAGTTGCGGCGGCTGCGGCGAGTACTCCTCGGCGGTGCCGGAGGAGAAGAAGACGGTCCTGCCTTAGCAGGCTCGGCGACTCTACGTTGCTTCTTCTTCGCCATCTCGGAGCTGTCAATGATGAATATCAAGACTAAATATAGGAATAGATAACGCGTGCAACTAATATACAGCCAGACATTGAACGATTAATTAATAGCAAACATACTTATCACTAATCATCCTGATGTGCAGTGTAATAATTAATGGTTTACATAAAATTGTACATGTGCATTTATGCGAAATTGTAGTATTAATGTGCTTCTTAAATACCAACCCTGATTCTGTTTAAATGTAATATGTAATAGGTGGCTAAATTCTATTTTCCCCATTGTTATAATAATTAACAATAAAAATGATTCATTAATGATTCAAAATATCCACTGCGATCCCCCCAGATAGAATACGGCGACCCCCTTGAGGGTCGCGACCCATAGTTTGGGAACCGCTGCTTTAGACCAACACTTACCCATTTTAATAATATAGGTTATGTTTATTTAATAAAATTTGTCGTTTCTAACGATCCCCATATTGGCCTATAACCTCCGGGGGTTACTTCATTCCACCAAACGATGACTGGACCCATTTTTGAGGTGGAGGCACCCAACGAGTGGAGTCTGTTGCCTCCCATGGTAGGATGATGTTGAGGACAGCGGTGGAAAGAGAGGACCTACAGCTTTTACCATGGACTCCAAACCACCTTGGAGACACTTCACACGACTAAGTCGGAGACAAAGGCATGGCTAGGGCCACTCCAGAGCCCGGAATCGAACTCCGGACCTCAGTACGAGAGTCGGAGACCCTTCCCAATCGCTATTTTATCAAATTCTTATGCCTATAATTTAGTTTATATGCATACACTGTTTAACTTTTAAATATGTTAGGATTACGGTTTGCGCATCGATTATAGGTTATGTTCGGTTCACCAACATCCTAGGGACAGTCAGACGGAGGGACCTTCAGTAACTCGAGCACATAGTGAGCCCTTTGTGCTTCCAACTTCACCCCTGAAGGGAAGGGATAAAAGGGAGAACCAAAGGGCGACCAGATACGGACGACGATGTGCGCTAGCAAGGATGGGGTCACTAATGATTCCAACATGATGCCAAAGCTAGCAAGCCCTGCCTTAGCCACCCACAACCGTGAGGTCCCAAGAATGAAAGGGGGCCCCAGCAGTTCCGCCAAGCGCCAGGGAGAAGTCTTTCCAGAGCACAAATTCCACCCTCCTGCCGCAACACACCAACCACCGTCGTCCGGTCTCACAACGCTGAAACAATTGGAAGAAAATGATGGATGGAAAATTCTTGTTGGAAGAACCACTCCAACATTCCCTACCGACTCGGGGAAACCACGAAAGAAAACCATGTTCAGAGTCGCCGGCCCAATGAGAATCGAATGCAGGACCTTCCGAATGCGAGTTTCACACTTACTGCGGAGCCATCACGAACACCTTACTTCTACATTAATTCTATATTTGGACATATAATTTGCAGACATTATTTTTAAATGACAAACTGTTTTTGTTATTTACATTATTCTATATGTCTGTACTGGATTTTTTTATACAGTTTGTGTATCACCTCAGGAATTAGCCTATTGATTGACCATCTAACAAACTCGCAGAAAATTTTCTTCCGCAGACTTATTGATCAGAAG
This sequence comes from Deroplatys truncata, assembly GCA_030765065.1. Classification (NCBI taxonomy): domain Eukaryota; kingdom Metazoa; phylum Arthropoda; class Insecta; order Mantodea; family Mantidae; genus Deroplatys; species Deroplatys truncata. Next base: position 61,450,323 of record CM060989.1, on the reverse strand, counting down.
ACTAATTAAAGTAAACCAAACCACTATTTATTTATTATTTCTAATTTATTTTAAAGTACGAGCTCCGCTCTTACAAAGCTGTAGAGCTTGAGAATTCTGGAAAAATATAAGTGAAGTTACTCGCCGCCCTTCGTATACGAGGTGTGATCAAAACGTAACGGGAATTTCTGATTTTCTTAAAGAATTTTTATTTCAACATCAACTTTGTCCCCTTCAAAGTAATCTCCTTCGGAATAATACACTCATGCCAGCGCTTTTTCCAATCTTGGTATGCACTTCTGGAACTCGCTTTTCCTTATGATGCTCAGCTCCTTCAGCGATTCTGTTTTTATCTCATCGGTGGTGCCAAAACGTCGTCCTTTTATGGTTCTTTTCAGCTTCGGGAATAAGAAGTCGCAGGCGGCCATGTCTGGCAAATACGGTGGCTGAGGTAGCATAATGGTTTTGTTTTTTTGCCAAAAAGTCACGAACAAGTATTGATGTGTGAGCGGGTGCATTATCGTGATGCAATTTCCACGAGTGGTTTTGCCACAATTCTGGTCGTTTTCTTCGGATTGCTTCATGCAAACGGCGCATAACTTCCAGGTAGTATTCCTTATTGACCGTACGACCATAAGGCAGATACTCCTGATGCACTATCCCATTTTAATCGAAGAAAACAGTGAGAAGAACCTTCACATGTGATCGAACTTGTCGAATTTTTTGCGGTCTTGGTTCTTCAGGCAGTTTCCATGAGACGATTGGTCCTTAGTTTTGACGTCATACCCATGTTTTGTCACCTATTATAACCTTCTTTAGAAGTTTAGGATCGTTTTGACTTCATTCAGCGATTCTTGAGCGATGTCTACGCGACGTCGTTTTTGGTCGAAATTCAACAATCTCGGAAGAAACTTTGCTGCTACACGTTTCATGCCCAAAACATCCAAAAAAATTGCTCGACATTAGCCAAAGGATATACCGACATCATCAGCAACCTCTCTAATGGTGATTCGGCGATTTTCCAGAACCATTTTCTTTACTTCCCCCACATTGTCGTCAGTAATTGATGTGCTAGGGAGTCCAGGGCGGTTGTCGTCTTCAACGTTTTCTCGACCCTCTTTGAAACATTTATACCACTCGTAAACTCTTGTCTTACTCATAGTAGATTAGCCAAAAACCACAGTCAACATTTCAAATGCTGCACTTTGTTCCGTTTTTCAAACCAAATTTAATGCAAATTCTTGGATCCATCTATTTCGAAAGCAAACATTTGCCGAGCACTCGAAAACACGTGTAACTTTTTCGACTATCAACAATAAACTACACATTCAAAACAGCTGAAAATGCATACCTATATCAGGAATATGTGTACCAATAAGATAAAACAAAAGTTTTAAACATTGGAAGTATAAAGCTCGCGAGATTAAAAAATTCCCGCTATTTTTTGGTCACATCTCGTATATGTTGATGTGAGCTCACAAGTTCATATAAATGGAAAAGCAACTCTGTAAGATAGGTATAAATAAGAGTCTGTTTTCGTTAAAATTAAATCCGCAACGAATGTCATTTTTTCATTTATAATTATGTGTATAATGTGTATGCGTGGTAATTTCTAAAACCATTTAACCGATTTTGATAATGCTTTCACCACGGAAAACCCCATTTCTTTCCAACGTACGGATCTATAAAACACCTTATAATTTCAATTCATAAATAACTGAAAGATTATAAAAGATTTACAAAGTCCTTGTGCTTGATGACGAAACGTTGGGGTTATAAAAGAAACCGCTCGCAAGGAAGGTCTTGACTTTTAGTTGAGAATGCATGGAGCAGAAAAGGGTTGCTTTTACCCCACAGAATATGCATGTAAAATTGAGCGCGATGGCTTAGGAAGTAACGTCTCTGGCCTGCATTTTTCTTTTTTTTTATGTGTTCCCTTGTCTACCCAGTTTATTATTACTGTGTTTTACTGTATTCGTTACCGCTTATTACCGTAATTACACAACACATAGACACAAACACGCATGGCCATGGCGGGACTCGAACACGCGACCTTCAGCTTAACGGAGCGCCAAAGCTATACACTCCAGCGACCACGGCTACGAGGGCCGGCGAGAAAACTTCGCGGATCAAATTATCCAACCCAGCATTCGCTAGCAATAGAGCATTCGGAAGATTGTGCGTTCAAACTCCCGGGGCCGACCAAACTATCCGCAGGTTTTTTTTGTGGTTTTCTCTGTCGCTGGGCGAATGCTGGGTTGGATAATTTGATACGCGAATTTTTATATCATCACTACATTTCATATCCTTCTTCACCGCCATATTAGGCATTAGGCTGATTACCTATCTTGGATATGCTATGATCTAGAGTTTGCTTGCTCTTCGACAGGCTACTGAGCTAAAACATTGGCCTGTAAGTCCTTGGGGCTGTAATTACTACAAAGAGGAGGGTAACCAGTTAAACAAAAAAGAAAAAAATAAGAAAACTACCGGGGATATTTCGTTCCAAGCAATATATAGATCACGATTTAGCAACTTAGCAAAACAAAAGAGAATCAAATCTGCCAATGGCAATATATTTTAATAATCCTCATGTAAGAAAGTTTTGCTTTATTTCCCTTTATTCTTTGTATGTTATAATAAAGATCGTTAGCAGGATATGTTAAATAATTGTATAATACAGAAAATTGTGTCCAGCTAACATTAGAAATTAGTCAGCCGATATTTTATAACTAATAATCCAAAGAATTATTTTTTTCAATGGTCACAAACTATACATATTTTCAAAAGAGGTTAACTTAGTGACCTGGGAGTGTGGAATCTGCATATTCACCAGCTTCACCTCTATTTCTATAATTAAATTGAGTTTTATTTATGTAACGCTCTTTAACTACTATGGTTCTTAGCGTGAGAGACAGGAAATTTTACTCAGAGGCCTCTTTATCAGGCTTCAGGTTCTTCTACGTGCTGTAAATCTACGACACAAGACCACTGGCCTTGCTTCCCCTCCGAAGGAAGCCATGCTCAGGATTTTTACGCCCGAAAGGAAGCCGTCGCCCTCCGCCGGGTTTGAACCCGTGACCTCGGCAACCAGAGGTGGTACCTCTAGACCACGTAGGATTACACATCCCTACTTCGTTGTACATGTTAAGGACCTATGTATTATGTGAAAACTATGTAGTTTTTATGTTATTTAAAATGTACCTACTGTGATTATCTAAAAAATCTGATGTGATACTTTCACATGACTTTCTCTACCCTCTACCTTTATTAGTGGGTATACAAAGTATTTACTAAAGCTTATTTTTGTACTACATTTTAATCCAAATAAACCTTTGCAGAAATAGCTACATTACCCTTTCGTTATAGATACAAAGGGAACAGTGAGAGTCAAATGTTTAAGAACTAGACGCTATATGCTGGCCTTAAAATGTCATACTGTTTCCATGCAATCCGAGAAACAACTAAATGATGAAAGGACTTTAAGAGTATGACCAAGAAATGTACAATTCGAAACTTTTGATAAAATATCTCAGAAACGGCTTAAGCCACAAAGAAAACTTATCTTAAATAAATTATGTGTTATAAAGAGATCTACAATTTTGTGTAGTACGTTTTCGTCTATCGCTTAACGTTTACTAGTTATACAAGATTGTGCAAAATTCCTTCCCAATGAAGAGGATTTTATTGGCTATTCCCCAAAAAATCAAGACATAGATTTTATTTTTCATGCAAATATCCTTCATATATGCTATTTTAATAAGGACCTATTAAACTTTAGAAACTAAAAAATTTCGAAAAAAAATATTCCATGTAAAGGGTAGTTAGAGGGGGATATTTTGTTGAAAACCTTCGTGTCGCATCTTTGGAAGATATTGAACCTATATACCAAGTTTAGTACTTATCCGACTTTTCATTTTTGAATTATCATGTTCACAGATACACACACGAATGTGTATCCAAAAATCATTTATTTGGATTCAGGGGCCCTCAAGACATGCATTTCCGGTGAAATCTGGGTATAGAAGTTTTGTGCGGATTGCAATACTTCTCCTACTTAGTATACGTAGTAGAGAAAGTAAAAATTACTTGATAATTATTTCACCGCCAATGGTACTTATAGGCATGCAGCATTTTCAGAGCTTGGAAGACTGTCGGGGAAAGGTTAAAGAAATCAGACGTTCCGTCGTTGTTTCACTTTCTTTTGCGTGAATATCCGAGGATGTTTTGTCGTCCTCGTGGTGTGATGGTTACCCTAGTTCTCGAGGGGGCGAGTTCAAACCTGGCGGAGGGCGATGGGTTTTTTCGGGCGTAAATATCCTTAGCATGGCTTCCTTCAGAAGGGAACTAAAGCCAGTAGATTTACGGCACGTAAAAGAACCTCAAGCCTGACAAAGAGGCCTCTGAGCAAAATTACCGGTCTTTCACGCCCAATATAGAATGGGATGCTAAGGATCATAGCAGTTAAAGAGCGTCCATATATAAAGCTCAATTTAATTTTATCGAGGATTTTTTATTCGTTACTAGAATAGCAGGGTTCCTACAAAATTGCCTGCAATTATATGGGATAAAGGGGAGGATTCAGTAGAAAAAGTCGTCTATATCATTGTACAATAATTTCATAAAGAACGGAGTGTTCAACGTCATTAATTACATCGTCATTCGGGTTTAAAAATCTACCCGTGCAAAACCGTGTAAGCCATTTAGTGAGTTAATGAAGGCTAGTTTAATAGCCATGTTTTTCAACGCTGAAATAATGCTTGCAGTTATCACATAACATCTATAAATTATTAGACCCTGAAGTTCTAGGCCATGCTAACAAGAGTACACACGCAAACTGCCAGCAGAGGTCACCTTGTTAATTGTAGTTCCACTTTGGTTCATGTTATAGTCCTGCGTGACCACCTGTCCGCATCGGAAGGGCTCGGATACATCGGAAAAATACAGCATTAAGGCCGGTATTCAGTATCGCATCAAGTAATACTTATTCCTAGAATCAAGCTTTAATCTAGGTTTATTTCAGGTTATAACTCGATGTCGGACGTTATAAAGATACTCCTGTAATAAAGAGAGAAAATTTGTATTATGTAACTCCGAATTTTCTCCGCAGTAACGTATAAGGCTTGCATTCAGGCGGTCCTGGGTTTGATTATCGTCGACAGCCCACTCTACCTTAGGTTTTTCGTGGAATACTGGAGTGGTTTCTCGTCGACCATGCTCTCTTTAGGATAGTACTAGTCAACGGAAGGGTCACCTAGCATCTCGACCCCCAATTGATCTTTTGTGAGCACGCCCACGGCAGCAATGGATGAGGCGAGGCAACCGTTCGAGACATGTGGGTTGCAGAGCGAGGCCGGCGCAAGTCGACAGAGTTCCTAACAGTTCTAGCCTTGACCACCCGGTCACGGGAGGGTCGCTCCGACTCACAACCCAGCAGTGGAGGCTCGACAGGATCTCTAGCAGAGCTGATAATAACTTCCAAACCGCAAGTCTCTAGACCAACTGCCCGACACCTACCGAACCATATCCCCTTAAATTAAACTGAGTTTTATTTACGGACGCTCTTTAACTCCTGTGGTCCTTAGCATCCCATTCTATATTGGGCGTGAGAGACCGGAAATTTTGCTCAGAGGCCTCCATCAGGCTTGAGGTTCTTTTACATGCCGTAATTCTACGACACGGGACCACCGGCTTTACTTCCTTTCCGAAGGAAGCCATGCTAAGGATTTTTACGCCCGAAAAAATCCATCGCCCTCCGCCGGGTTTGAACCCGCGACCTTGGGAACTAGAGGATAGCACACGGTACCACTAGTCCACGGAGGACGACAATATGAAAGAGGAAATCCGTGATAGAATGCAGCACTCCAGCATTCGCCTTTGTCAATCAGGGAAAACTACGAAAAACTCATGCTTAATTTGGGTGACTACTGGGAATCGAAACCACGTTCTCCCGAATGGAGCCTCGCACGTTCCCGGGCCTCCTAGGGGATGTGTAAGCCCCACAGGGGTTGAGGACCCGGCTGCTCCGAGGTGTTTAAATCTAGAAATGGTAGAGACCATGCCCTCTGTCTGCCATGCCTCCTGGTCGGGCCGCCCTCTGTCTCCTGAATCCTCAATACCCCTCCCGGGGGCGCCCTGACTGGGTCATACCCACAAAAGACCTGCTTATGTCGAAGTGTTAAGTCCCCCTCCGTTTAGAATCCTAATTATACTCACTATGCATCATTGTCGTGTAAATGCAGAAGTGATGTGAATGACATTACATAGAATTAAACGGAAACTACAACCCCGGTTAGTTTTAACCATCCCCTTCCAACTGGATTGAGCTATTTATTCCTCATGTTTTTCGGATGACTCCCTATGACATTAATTGGAAGCGCCAGTGTAGCTGAGGGACTGTCCATGGAGGAATGTAATACAATGTATTCCTCCTTGGAACGCCCCATAATTCCCCGCGCGCGTTCTGAACAATCGTGTTTTCTAGTTGAGCTCCATATTGTGATTTCTGTTCCATTTTCTTATTTAAGCTTTGTTTTGAGCACTTTTATTTATTACTTGTTATTTTTACTTTCTCTACTACGTATAGTAAGTAGGGGAAGTATTGTATTCCACCCAAAAATTCGATACCGAGATTTCACCGGAAATACATGTTTTGAGATCCCCTGAAACCAAAAAAGCATTTTTGGAAACATGTCCGTGTGTGTCTGTCTGTGAACAGCATAACTCAGAAACGAACAGTCGGATAAACACCAAACTTGGTATTTAGGTTCAGTATCTTCCAGAGATGCGACACGAAGGTTTTCAAGAAAATCCCCCCACCCGAGATTACCCTTTACATGGAAGATTTTTCGAAAATTTTAATTTTCTCAAAAATGGCTCTAACGATTTTGATTAAAATATCATATGTTTAAGATGTTTTCATAACAAATAAAATGTATATCTTGAATTTTCTGAGAATGTCTCCAAAAGTATTCTTCATTGTGAACGACTTTTGCATAACTGGTAAACCATAAGAGATAAGACAAAATTTTACTGCACAAAAAATTTAGATCGCGTTAAAATACACAACTTATGTCATATACATTTTTTTGTTGAGTGAACCATTTTCGAGATATTGCTTGTTATTCCCTTAAATTTTTCAATACTTATTTTCTCAAATGGGAATTCGTTATTCACTTTTTTGTCTTGGATATGCAAAGAGTATTAATCTGTGGCAAAGGGAATAGTGCTGCACCTAGCAACCAGCTATTAAGAGATATGTATGTGCTTAAAGGCTACTGTATTTCCAAATTGCCCTTGTAATTATATTATCCCCTTACATCTACAAGAAAATTAGCAATAAGATAGACTCTACAAATGTTTATCTCGATTAACATGAAGTAGATGGAGAATAAGCGTTTGTAAAAATAGTTTGTACAAGAGTAGAGAAAGACATGTGAGTGTAACACATCAGATTTTTATACTTATATTTGGGTTGTGGAACTTAAACAATTTTATAGTTCAGCTGTTTCTCTTGGCCAGTTGTTTTATGTTTCGCGTTATTTAACTAAGAAAACGTTTGCTCCGCCTTTTGACCAATTTTGTTCGCTGTTACTTATTTAAACATTTTTTGTTGTTTAATTTGGTTAAAATGTTAAGGTAATCAAAATACAGGAAATGTGTGTAACTGACAGCAATACGGATGGCAACACCACAGAAATAAAGCTGTTCAGATTCCCGACAAAAGGTTTGAAAGATATTCAAGATCAGCGCCAGGGTAAGTGAATAAGTATAGTTTAATTTCCCATAAAGTTGTGTATTAGTATGTATAAGCAAAACTAACAGAGCAGGTGCATATGTCCATACACAAGTTTCGAAGTAATGTAGATAGAAACAGGCATACGTAACGTTTGTGAATATTTTGTAATGTCATTATGAAAGTGTTGAAATCTCATAGGAAACCTAACTGCCAGTAAATGTGTATGCTTGAACGCAAAAATTATCTAAAATGCGAAACTATATATGCTTAGAAACCGATTTTGCTGAACTGATGATAAAAACGGCGGGTAACCTGCATTACGTTGTTTTTCAAAAGCGATGAAAGTTATGTCGTACATCTCGTACAGATGTCACCCTATGTCATCCTCAAGCTCCAACACAATGCTGGCAACATATGAAAAACAAATATCGCCAAAGCCAGTAAGATACCGCCAACGCTCGCAGTGTACGTTTCTAATTAGGTTTATATATAAAATAAGCGTAATAATTCATGGGAGATTAGGTTAATTTTAGTTTGTTTTATTTATGGATGATCTTTAACTATGGCGGTTCTTAGCGTGCTATTCATATTGGATGTGAAAGACCGGAAATTTTTCTCAGAGGTCTCTCTATAAGTCTTAGGTTCTTTTACGAGCAGTAAATCTCAATAATATTAGTACTCTAAGCATCTTCTGTGTAAAACAGGTCCTGTTAAACATATAGCGTTCTTTCTTTTCTTTTCCCCTGTCTCAAATGGGAACGGTGAAGGAATATGAATGGAGGCTTCGGAAAAAGTAAGCAAAGTAATGTAATATTAAATCTACATATTTAAATCTTGATTTGCAGAGTTAGCTCATTTTCTTTTTCTTTCTTTTTTCATTTCTTTCTTACTTACTTCCACGCCCGTGTAACTCATTTTTCCTTACATAGTATAAAATATATTTTTGAACAAATAATTTTCCATATCTACTTATTCCAGAAATAGGGAACACAAGTTATGCGTTTATATCAGCGGAAAAAGAAAATGAAGAAGTAAGAACACCATTTATTCCGCGGATTTCACTTCTCATTTAGGTTGGCAGTTCCCATTGGGCATGTGCAATATCGACAAGATGGCCACGTTTGTTGTATTCACACCGTAATTTTGCTATAAAAGTAAAACGCCTAAAATGTGCGGGCAGGTGGGCACCAGCTATAATACGGACAACTAGTCCTAAAATCCAATCCTAAGGTAACTTATTCCTTTCCTTTAGCTTTTATTAGTGTTTTCAATGAAGACCAAAGTAATGCAGCAAAAGCCAAAACGGCTGATGCATGCAATGCACTTCTGAGTGTCAGCAATAAAGGTGACAAAATATGCCATATATTCATGAAAATAAGTAAAGCACCATGTTACGTGTTCTTTATTATGTGTAATAATGTGTTGAAGTCAATAAAAGGCATGCAGTGTATGCGTGTGTTACGTGTATATGCTGATACCGGCCATAATCCAATACCGAAGTATTGCGTATTTTGTTTGTACATATTTGTAAATAAGTGAACTTGCGCTGTTGTACCTATGAACATTTAATGGTGTACGCTGTTTATGGCTACGTATGAAGTTCTGATAAAGGTGAGTCCACACTGTTCAACATATCAACAATTAATATTCAACAATTAACAAAATATCTCATTCAACATGTTAAATGCCTTTAACATGTTATAACTGTGAACGTTTAACATTCTATCCACACCAGTTAACTTCTTGGGACAACAAAATCTCTCAACTAAAAGCAAAATGGACTCCAGTGATTAGGATTTGACAATTGCTATTTGTATCTAGTATGTAATAAAAAAAATCTGATGTGTTACACTCACATGACTTTCTCTACTCTTGTACAATCTAATTTTACAAACGCCTATTCTCCATATGCTTCATGTTAATCGAGATATCGAGGTGTTAATCTTATTGCTAATTTTCTTGTAGATGCAAGGGGAATATGGTAGCTTTTAAGCGATAGTCAAATATTTTAACGCTGGTTGCTATGTGGCGCATTCCATTCTCTTTGCATGTCCAGGACATAAAAAATCTGATGTGTTACACTCACATGACTTTCTCTAATCTTGTACAATCTAATTTTACAAACGCTTATTCTCCATATGGTTCATGTTAATCGAGATATCGAAATGTCAATCTTATTGGTAATTTTCTTGTAGATGCAAGGGAAATATGGTAGCTTTTAAGCGATAGTCAAATATTTTAACGCTGGTTGCTATGTGGCGCATTCCATTCTCTTTGCATGTCCAGGACATAAAAAAAATGAAACACGAATGTGAGAAAAAGTATAAGTATTGGAAAATTTAAGGGAATAACAAGCAATATCTCGAAAACGGTTCACTCAACAAAAGAAATGTATATGACATAAGTTGTGTATTTTAACGCGATCTACATTTTTTGTGTAGTAAAATTTTGTCTATCTCTTATGGTTTACCAGTTATGCAAAAGTCGTTCACAATGAAGAATACTTTTGGAGACATTCCCAGAAAATTCGAGATATACATTTCATTTCTCATGACATTATCTTAAACATATGATATTTTCATCAAAATCGTTAGAGCCATTTTTGAGAAAATTAAAATTTTCGAAAAATCTTCCATGTAAAGGGTAGTCTGGGGTGGGGGGGATTTTCTTGAAAACCTTCGTGTCGCATCTCTGGAAGATACTGAACCTAAATACCAAGTTTGGTGCTTATCCGACTGTTCGTTTTTGAGTTATGCTGTTCACAGACACACACACACACACAGACACACACACAGACACACACACAGACACACACACTGACACACACACGGACATGTTTCCAAAAATGCTTTTTTTGGATTCAGGAGGTCTCAAAACATGTATTTCCGGTGAAATCTCGGTATCGAATTTTTGGGTGGAATGCAATACTTCCCCTACTTACTATACGTAGTAGAGAAAGTAAAAAATGAATAACGAATTTGAGAAAAAGTATAAGTATTGGAAAATTTAAGGAAATAACAAGCAATATCTCGAAAACGGTTCACTCACCAAAAGAAATGTATATGACATAAGTTGTGTATTTTAACGCGATCTACATTTTTTGTTTAGTAAAATTTTGTCTATCTCTTATGGTTTACTAGTTATGCAAAAGTCGTTCACAATGAAGAATACTTTTGGAGACATTCCCAGAAAATTCGAGATATACATTTCATTTGTCGTAAAAATATATTAAACATATGATATTTTAATCAAAATCGTTAGAGCCATTTTTGAGAAAATCAAAATTTTCGAAAAATGTTCCATGTAAAGGGTAGTCTGGGGTGGGGGGATTTTCTTGAAAACCTTCGTGTCGCATCTCTGGAAGATACTGAACCTAAATACCAAGTTTGGTGTTTATCCGACTGTTCGTTTTTGAGTTATGCTGTTCACAGACACACACACACACAGACACACACACACAGACACACACACGGACATGTTTCCAAAAATGCTTTTTTTGGATTCACGAGGTCTCAAAACATGTATTTCCGGTGAAATCTCGGTATCGAATTTTTGGGGTGGAATGCAATACTTCCCCTACTTACTATACGTAGTAGAGAAAGTAAAAATCTGATGTGTTACACTCACATGACATTCTCTACTCTTGTACAATCTATTTTTACAAACGCCTATTCTCCATATGCTTCATATTAATCGAGATATCGAGATGTCAATCTTATTGATAATTTTCTTGTAGATGCAAGGGGAATATGGTAGGTTTTAAGCGATAGTCAAATATTTTAACGCTTGTTGCTATGTGGCGCATTCCATTCTCTTTCCATGACCAGGACATAAAAAAAATCTGATGTGTTACACTCACATGACTTTCTCTACTCTTGTACAATCTATTTTTACAAACGCCTATTCTCCATATGCTTTATGTTAATCGAGATATCGAGATGTCAATCTTATTGCTAATTTTCTTGTAGATGCAAGGGGAATATGGTAGCCTTTAAGCGATGGTCAAATATTTTAACGCTGGTTGCTATGCGGCGCATTCCATTCTCTTTGCATGTCCAGGACATAAAAAAATGAATAACGAATTTGAGAAAAAGTATAAGTATTGGAAAATTTAAGGGAATAACAAGCAATATCTCGAAAACGGTTCACTCAACAAAAGAAATGTATATGACATAAGTTGTGTATTTTAACGAGATCTACATTTTTTGTGTAGTAAAATTTTGTCTATCTCTTATGGTTTACCAGTTATGCAAAAGTCGTTCACAATGAAGAATTCTTTTGGAGACATTCCCAGAAAATTCGAGATATACATTTCATTTATCATGACATTATCTTAAACATATGATATTTTAATCAAAATCGTTAGAGCCATTTTTGAGAAAATTAAAATTATCGAAAAATGTTCCATGTAAAGGGTAGTCTGGGGTGGGGGGATTTTCTTGAAAACCTTCGTGTCGCATCTCTGGAAGATACTGAACCTAAATACCAAGTTTGGTGTTTATCCGACTGTTCGTTTTTGAGTTATGCTGTTCACAGACACACACACACACACAGACACACACACACACACACACAGACACACACACACACAGACACACACACGGACATGTTTCCAAAAATGCTTTTTTTGGATTCAGGAGGTCTCAAAACATGTATTTCCGGTGAAATCTCGGTATCGAATTTTTGGGTGGAATGCAATACTTCCCCTACTTACTATACGTAGTAGAGAAAGTAAAAAGTATAAGTATTGGAAAATTTAAGGAAATAACAAGCAATATCTCGAAAACGGTTCACTCAACAAAAGAAATGTATATGACATAAGTTGTGTATTTTAACGCGATCTACATTTTTTGTGTAGTAAAATTTTGTCTATCTCTTATGGTTTACCAGTTATGCAAAAATCGTTCACAATGAAGAATACTTTTGGAGACATTCCCAGAAAATTCGAGATATACATTTCATTTCTCATGAGAATATCTTAAACATATAATATTTTCATCAAAATCGTTAGAGCCATTTTTGAGAAAATTAAAATTTTCGAAAAATCTTCCATGTAAAGGGTAGTCTGGGGTGGGGGGATTTTCTTGAAAACCTTCGTGTCGCATCTCTGGAAGATACTTAACCTAAATACCAAGTTTGGTGCTTATCCGACTGTTCGTTTTTGAGTTATGCTGTTCACAGACACACAGACACACAGACACACACACACACACACAGACACACACACGGACATGTTTCCAAAAATCCTTTTTTTGGATTCAGGAGGTCTCAAAACATGTATTTCCGGTGAAATCTCGGTATCGAATTTTTGGGTGGAATGCAATACTTCCCCTACTTACTATACGTAGTAGAGAAAGTAAAAATCTGATGTGTTACTCTCATGTGACTTTCTCTACTCTTGTACAAACTATTTATACAAAAGCTTATTCTCCATCAACTTCATGTTAATCGAGATAAACATTTGCAGAGTCTATCTTATTGCTAATTTTCTTGTAGATGTAAGGGGAATATAGTAGCCTTTAAGGACATACATATCTCTTAATAGCTGGTTGCTAGGTGCACCACCATTCCCTTTCCCACAGATTATGGGAATTCTTTGCATATCCAAGACAAAAAAAAAATGAATAACGAATTCCCATTTGAGAAAATTATTGAAAAATTTAAGGGAATAACAAGTAATATCTCGAAAATGGTTCACTCAACAAAACAAATGTATATGACATAAGTTGTGTATTTTAACGTGATCTACATTTTTTGTGTAGTAAAGTTTTGTTCTATCTCTTATGGCTTACCAGTTATGCAAAAGTCGTTCACAATAAAGAATACTTTTGGAGACATTCCCAGGAAATTCAAGATATACATTTTATTTGTCATAAAAATATCTTAAACATATGATATTTTAATCAAAATCGTTAGAGCCATTTTGAGAAAACTAAAATTTTCGAAAAATCTTCCATGTAAAGGGTACTCTGGGGTGGGGAATTTTCTTGAAAACCTTCGTGTCGCATCCTTGGAAGATACTGAATCTAAATACCAAGTTTGGTGTTTATCCGACTGTTCGTTTCTGAGTTATGCTGTTCACAGACAGACACACACACAGACAGACAGACAGACACACACACACACACGGACATGTTTCCAAAAATGCTTTTTACTTTCTCTACTACGTATAGTAAGTAGGGGAAGTATTGTATTCCACCCAAAATTTTGATACCTAGATTTCACCGGAAATACATGTTTTGAGACTCACTGAATCCAAAAAAAAGCATTTTTGGAAACATGTCCGTGTGTGTGTCTGTGTGTCTGTGTGTCTGTGAACAGCATAACTCAAAAACGAAGTCGGATAAACACCAAACTTGGTATTTAGGTTCAGTATCTTTCAGAGATGCGACACGAAGGTTTTCAAGAAAATCCACCCACCCCAGACTACCTTTACATGGAACATTTTTCGAAAATTTTAAGTTTCTCAAAAACGGCTCTAACGATTTTGATTAAAATATCATATGTTTTAGATATTGTCATGACAAATAAAATGTATATCTCGAATTTTCTGGGAATGTCTCCAAAAGTATTCTTCATTATGAACGACTTTTTCATAACTGGTAAACCATAAGAGATAGACAAAATTTTACTACACGAAAAATGTAGATCGCGTTAAAATACACAATTTATGTCATATACATTTCTTTTGTTGAGTGAACCGTTTGCGAGATATTGCTTGTTATTCCCTTAAATTTTCCAATACTTATACTTTTTCTCAAATTCGTTATTCATTTTTTTTATGTCCTGGACATGCAAAGAGAATGGAATGCGCCACATAGCAACCAGCGTTAAAATATTTGACTATCGCTTAAAACCTACCATATTCCCCTTGCATCTACAAGAAAATTATCAATAAGATTGACATCTCGATATCTCGATTAACATGAAGCATATGGAGAATAAGCGTTTGTAAAAATAGTTTGTACAAGAGTAGAGAAAGTCATGTGAGTGTAACACATCAGATTTTTTGGATTCAGGGGGTCTCAAAACATGTATTTCCGGTGAAATATCGGTATAAAATTTTTGGGTGGAATGCAATACTTCCCCTACTTACTATACGTAGTAGAGAAAGTAATAAAAGTAGAAGGTGATGAGGTTCTATCTTGTTAATCGGAACAGGAGTGAAAATATTTTGAATGAGTTTAAAATTCGGAGCAGGTTTGACTTCAATTTCTTGAGAACAAGTCAAAGTGACTTCAACTTTGTTTTGAGCAAGGTTTTTAACCTATAATTCACAAAACGGACACACATTCGAGAGCAGCCATTCCAGCTGCCAGACTTGAGCCCTTTTTGCAATTCTCTAGCAGAGTGAGGTTATTATTTTCTTTTTCTGATATTGCCTCTGGAACAACAGTAAATTGCATATAGTGTGGTATAATTATCCATCCTTTTTAATACATATATTACAATGTTCCATAATGATAGCCTCAACAAATATTTTATTAATGTAAGTGTATTTTCTTTCGTCCATTCCATAACTTCACATAAAGCAAACCAAATCAAAGATATAAACACGAAACGAGTCAACACGGAACTACCGAACGCAATAGCTGCCATATTTACATTCTGGATACTTCATCCAATCACATACACAGAGAGCAAATTGACTTGACAAGTTTTCCATTAAAAGTGGAAAACATCCAACATGTTAAAAATGTCAAGCACAACTCTTTCGGTTAACATGTTAAGTCAATTCTACAATCGAAATTTGGCCAACATGCAAACTGTTAACATGTTACACTTGACAAATTTTTTAAATATTAATCAGGTGTACAGGGCTTTAAGGAAACAACACTGCAAGTTAAGCTTAAAGTTTTACATGTTATGTGTTAATCCAATGAATGTGCAAAACAGTAACCTTGCGTGTATCATCCAGAATGCACTCCAAAGGCGTCCATAAATTTAATGGGAAAACGCGTGTTGCTTCGAAATGAACTAACCAACACTATGCTTTTATATTTGTGAAATTCCAGTGTTTAGATGCTAAGGAAAACGAATGTATAAGTTGTATGCTATGTTTACGCTTTCCCTTACAAATCCGAGTTTATATTAATATAAATCAAGAATTAAAACAGTTTATCTTTAATTCGCAACGATTATAAATACTCACTTGCTAATATGACTCTATTTTGTGTTGTGATATACATATAACACAAAGTGTGTGTACGAATTCCTTCCTTTTTAATGAGTTTGCAGCAAAAGTACCTTTCGTTTGCTTCATATTAAGATAAGCTTGCTTCTAGGTAAAAATTTGGGTTTCATCTCTACATTTCTTTACCTATTCTTGCATTTGTCTTTCGAATATTAGGACTGTCGTTATATATTCTGTTATTAAAAGGCAACTGCTGGATTTGAGAAAATTCTGCTGTACTGAAAACTCTGGCTGCTAAAATGAAGTTCCTTGTGCTGATATTCTGACTGTTAGTTTTCACAAGTTTGCTTTACACATTCAGAACGTTTATAGTGGTTTAGTAATCTACTAATACATGTATGTTTTATTTTACTTCTATGTCCTTTCACATCATTGCCTTCATTATTGTTATCGCAGTTTGTTATTATCATTATTAGTCTTACATAAGTGTAGAAAATAATAGTAGTTTATTGATACTAACAATTAATGTACAACAGGAGACACTCCATTTCAGATACAGTATCTGGGAGGAGGTTGCTCAAAAACTCAACCTGAATGTCGAAACAGTGACTGCCGCCTATATGTGTGGAAGACGTTTTACACCAAACCTTTTCTGGAGTTAAAACAAGTCCAAATTGCAGGAAACGAGACGAAGAGAGTAACAGTAGATGAGACGAAGGTAGTGAAACAGAACAAATTCAAGTTAGTGACCGGTGACAATACCAACGAAGAGACAGAAAACGAGACGTTGAAAGTGACGGGAGACGAGGCTAAGAGACTGACAGAAGATATGACGAAGAGAGTGAAGGGTGAAGAGTCCACGGGAAAGGCAGTAGGGTGGACAAAGGGTGTCAGACGACAATCCCTGAGGAAGGAGATGAGACAAAGACTGTGATAAGAAGGGCGAAGGGAGTGACAAGAGTCTAGTCCAAGGGAGTGCTAGAAGAGACCAAGGGAATGACTGGCTATATGGGGGAGGGGGTTTTGACGAACCCACGGAAGAGACAGCGGAGGAGACCAAACGAATGACAGGAGTTGTGAGGGAGGGAAGTCACAGGAGACGAGATGAGAGGAGTGACCTAAAAGGAGAAGAAGGCAGTGATAAGGTACGAGACGGAGGGGGGAGAGAAGGCAGGCTAAATAAGGAGAGTAACAGCGAAAAGACAACGGCAATGACAGTAGTCGTGATGAGGGTATTTACAGGACACGAGACGAGGGGAGAGATAAGAGAGGAAACCAAGGGAGCGACAGGAGACGATACTAAAAGCGTGACAAGAGGGAGGGAGAAGAGACAAGACCAAAAGGGTGACCGATTGCGATACAAAGGGAGTAACAGGTTACGAGTCCAAGAGAGTGCAGGAGACTAGTGAAGGTAGTCCAAGGAAATGACAGGTGATGCGACCAAGTAATGACGTGAGACAGGATAGGGAAGTGATAGGAGATCTGAGGAATTAAATGACCCTAGGGGAAAGGAATGGATTGATAGGAGATAATACCAACGTAGAGATAGGAGACGAGAACAAAGAAGCGATATAGAGGATAACAAGGAAGTGACAACTGACAAGACAAAGTGAGTGACATACGACGAGACGATGGCAGTGACAGGAGACGTGTCGACGGTACTGAAAGTAAACGAAACAGTGTGACAGGAGCAGAGGCGAAGGGATTTAAGGATGATGGGACCAAGGGGGATTCAGGATACGAGACCAGGGGAATGGCAACACCCATGACGAAGAGAGGGAGGAATGACAAGAGATGACACGAAAGGAATTGCTGGATGCGTGACGAAGGGTATGACATGAGGCGGGAAAGAAGTTGACAAGAGAGAGAGAAGTGAATGAAGAAACGAAGGGATTTTCAGGGGCCGATGGCGTCAGGAGAGAATAAAGATGAAACCAAGGGATGTGACAGTGAACGAATACAAGGGAGTAGCATTTGATTAGACATAGACAATGACAGAAAATATAACTTCAGTGCATAATAATAGTTGTAAACTTTAAATAAATATGAATGTGAAACCATCAATATCTTTTTCTCTAACATCATCCTTGCATGCCCAAACTGGAGATAAAATGTTAATATTGCGCTATAAGTTCTTTGATAACACAGCAATCATACAAATTAATAAATAGATTTAATGTTCATCCAAGACTAAATAAATCTTAGAAATGTTTGTATAAAAAACCCAAAATTTCACAACCACGTTTGCTTGCATTCAGCATCAAGTATATAGCAAAGCTTCCTTTGGAAGGGAAGTAAAGCCGGTGGTCCTGTGTCGTATACTTACTGCTCGTAAAAGAACCTCAATCCTGATAAAGAGGCCTCTGAGCCCAATTTCCCGTCTTTCACGCCCAGTATAGAATAGGACGCTAAGAAAAACAATAGTTAAAGATCGTCCACAAATAAAAGTCAATAATATCAGTACCCTAAGCAGCGTCTCTGTAAAACTGTCCTGTTAACCGTATAGCGTTCTTTCTTTGCTTTTCCGCTATCTCAAATAGGAAGAGTGAAGGAATATGAATGGAGACTTTGAAAAAGTAAGCAAAGTAATGTAATGTTAAACCCCTTTTGCAGAGTTAGCAGATTTGATTCTTTTTCCATTTTTACTTTCTCTACTACGCATAGTAAGTAGGGGAAGTATTGTATTCCACCCAAAATTTCGATACCGAGATTTCACCGGAAATATATGTTTTGAGACCCCCTGAATCCAAAAAAAGCATTTTTGGAAACATGTCCGTGTGTGTGTCTGTGTGTCTGTCTGTGTGTCTGTGAACAGCATAACTCAAAAACGAACAGTCGGATAAACACCAAACTTGGTATTTAGGTTCAGTATCTTCCAGAGATGCGACACGAAGGTTTTCAAGAAATTCCCCCCACCCCAGACTACCCTTTACATGGTAGATTTTTCGAAAATTTTAATTTTCTCAAAAATGGCTCTAACGATTTTGATGAAAATATCATATGTTTAAGATAATGTCATGGGAAATGAAATGTATATCTCGAATTTTCTGGGAATGTCTCCAAAAGTATTCATTGTGAACGACTTTTGCATAACTGGTAAACCATAAGAGATAGACAAAATTTTACTACACAAAAAATGTAGATCGCATTAAAATACACAACTTATATCATATACATTTTTGTTGAGTGAACCGTTTCCGAGATATTGCTTGTTATTTCCTTAAATTTTCCAATACTTTACTTTTTCTCAAATTCGTTATTCATTTTTTTATGTCCTTGACATGCAAAGAGAATGGAATGCGCCACATAGCAACCAGCGATAAAATATTTGACTATCGCTTAAAAGCTACCATATTCCCCTTGCATCTACAAGAAAATTACAAATAAGATTGACATCTCGATATCTCGATTAATATGAAGCATATGGAGAATAGGCGTTTGTAAAAATAGATTGTACAAGAGTAGAGAAAGTCATGTGAGTGTAACACATCAGATTTTTTCTTACTTGCACACACGTGTAAGTCATTTTTCTTCACATAAAATAAAATATATTTGTGAACAAATACTTTTCCACACTTATTCCAGAATTAGGGAGCACAAGTTACGCAAGTTTAGAAACTATACAAAATATTTCCTAACACAATAAATATACTGAATCCTGTA
The DNA here is from genome assembly GCA_030765065.1 of Deroplatys truncata. Classification (NCBI taxonomy): domain Eukaryota; kingdom Metazoa; phylum Arthropoda; class Insecta; order Mantodea; family Mantidae; genus Deroplatys; species Deroplatys truncata. Next base: position 61,430,809 of record CM060989.1, on the reverse strand, counting down.
CACTGTAACCTATACTAAACCATCACTGTTTACAATTAAGATGGGGGATAAGAACTAAGAATTAGAATGAAATCACCAACTCCATCATTAATGCACTATCATGTGATCATACATACGCGATAAAAATTGTGCTATTCAGAATTATAATTGAAAAACGCCCCCATTTCTTTGATTTTGTGAGAATTAGAAGTGGCGTAATTCGCCATTGGTAATTCCATGTATCTGAATCTCTATGTAATTTTGAGCATTTGTTTTAAATGCCACTCATTTAATTGTCTGTGGGCCAAAGGAGGCATGACATAAATTTACTTGGTTTTCCAAACTTCAGATTTTAATAATACTGTAGAAATAACTTTAGCCATATTGATCATGTAATTTGAAAATATGCTGACACCAGAAATAAATTGGGGATAAAATGCTAAACGTGCTACATATTATTCAAATAACTATGATTAAATACAAGCTTTAAGGGCACCTTAATGCATATCTTCATTGAATGGTATCACACAGCAATTTGGGCATTTTTATTGTTCCATTTATACCCTACCTTTAACAGCAATGGTAATATCGGCATACTTTGCCTTTGGACCATAATGCCTATCAGTAGTGGTGTTAACTCGTGTTCCATTGTGTTTAGTTTCTGGTTGATTGTTTGGTTTCTCTACACTAGATGACACACACACACTCCCACAGGGTCCTACTACGGTAGGCTGGGATTGGTGTTCCAGGGGTCCCGAGCCACACTCTCATTGGGTTTCTCTAAGACGTGAGAGGGCTTATGCCAAACGCCCAATCAACTTTGGTCCACAAATGTATTTGACCAAGTATCAAATACTTCCCGAACACACTCGGACGAATACCGCTGCGCAGGACGCAGGAGAGTCATAGGGGTGGCTGTGTAATACGTAATCCCAGCCCCTGAATATCATGTAGGACTGTGTTCGTATCCGTTGATAAATGTCAGTCTCGGGGAGGGGCCATTACATGAGCTGTTACACTTCTGAAGGCGATTGGTTTCCTTTAACTATGAATTGGGAGGTGAGCAAGGTCCAAGTCAGGACTCTCACCTAAGCTGGAGTGGCGCCCAGGATGTCAGCATGCCATCGGAGACATTTGTAGTGGTGGAGGTTTCAAGTGCTATAGATTTTAAAAAATCTGATGTGTTACACTCACATGAATTTCTCTACTCTTGTACAAACTATTTTAACAAACGCTTATACTCCATCTACTTCATGTTAATCGAGATAAACATTTGCAGACTCTATCTTATTGCTAAGTTTCTTGTAGATGTAAGGGGAATATATATTTACAAGGGCAATATAGAAATACAGTAGCCTTTAAGCATATACATATCTCATAATAGCTGGTTGCTAGGTGCAGCATTATTCCCTTTGCCACAGATTAATACTCTTTGCATATCAAAGACAAAAAAATGAATAACGAATTTGAGAAAAAGTACAAGTATTGGAAAATTTAAGGAAATAACAAGCAATATCTCGAAAACGGTTCACTCAACAAAAGAAATGTATATGACATAAGTTGTGTATTTTAATGCGATCTACATTTTTGTGTGGTAAAATTTTGTCTATCTCTTATAGTTTACCAGTTATGCAAAAGTTGTTCACAATGAAGAATACTTTTGGAGACATTCCCAGAAAATTCGAGATATACATTTCATTTCTAATGACATTATCTTAAACATATGATATTTTCATCAAAATCATTAGAGCCATTTTTGAGAAAATTAAACTTTTCGAAAAATGTTCCATGTAAAGGGTAGTCTGGGGTGGGGGGATTTTCTTGAAAACCTTCGTGTCGCATCTCTGGAAGATACTGAACCTAAATACCAAGTTTGGTGTTTATCCGACTGTTCGTTTTTGAGTTATGCTGTTCACAGACACACACACAGACACACACACGGACACGTTTCCAAAAATGCTTTTTTTGGATTCAGGAGGTCTCAAAACATGTATTTCCGGTGAAATCTCGGTATCGAATTTTTGGGTGGAATGCAATACTTCCCCTACTTACTATACGTAGTAGAGAAAGTAAAAATTCACAAAGACAACACCAAAGTAGTTGTTAAAGATGTAGTCGAGTGTTGTGGTTCTCGATACTTAGTTATTAGGAGAACTGAGGTAGTAAGGAAGGAAGTTCAGTGCGGTTAGTCCATTCATTATCCAAAAAGGTCTGGATAAAATTACTGGTGGAGTAATATCCCGTATTTGAACTCGTAATAACACGCTCCTGGCTGAAGCACATTCAGCATCCCATGCAGCTATTATACAGAAAGCAAATATGTTACCTAGCTACTCCATACGAGTTGAGATACACAAGACCTTGAACTCCCTGTGCATTGGACGGTATCTCAAATGAGGAGATTCAGGAAAACCTTGAAGATTAAGGTGTGATATCTGTATATCGGGTTCAGTGGAAAGGAAGAGGTGAATTTGCACCTACTCATATCATGTTTCTTGCCTTTGATCGGGTAGACCTCCCATAAAGGATTAAGGTAGGGTATGAAGCCATTGAAATTAGGCCATATATCCCGACCCCACTATTATAAATGCCTACGCTTTGGTCACACAGGTGATTTCTGTAACGCTGAAGCTACTTGTGTTAACTGTGGGGAATTCTCACATGAGGGAGCATATACATCAGCTCCAGCGTGCGCTAATTGCAGTGTTAAACATGCATATAGTTCCCGAGAATGCCCTCGTTTTACAGAGGAAAAGATGATCCAAGAGTTCCAGGCTAGGGAGAAGGCTTTCTTCTCGGAAACCCGGAAACTTTTGTTCATCTGCCAACCCTCTGTCCGTAGTCGAGTACCTATGGCTCAGTTGCAGCTAAACCAGCAACACAAACCAGCGATATTAACGGAGCTTCAATTTCAGAAAGGATTCTCGTAGATAGACCTCCTCCAAAGCCCACGAAATCAATATCTACATCTACAGCTGCAACATCTGCAAAGTCTGTTTCTGACAAAGTTCCTTAGTAAAGTCAACATCAAGACCACCGCCCTCAAGCCCATAGTTTATAATGAACCACAGATAAAGTTCTAGAATGGCTATATCAGACGAAAAGTCTGTACCCAGAACATCCAAGAGAAAGAAAAGTTCACTTGTCTATTAAGTCTATTTGTCCGCGTTGTATCGAGGGTCTGTCGGTCCATCACGTGTTGCTACAGTGCATTGCTCCAGCAGATTATCGGAACACTCTGCAATTGCCGGGCAATCTTACAGAGGTTTTGGTTTGATGATAAGCAAGTGGTTTATAGTATTTTTAATTTTGTGTCAAAGATAAATTTCGAAATGCGGATTTGGTCATATTGGTATCAGTTATTTTATACTTCTGCGTTTAGTGTTATATATTCATATTTATTTCTGATATGTGCTATGATTTTTATGTTGATCCTTATCTCTGGTCTTTGCTAAGATCTTTATATTCAACTTTATCTCTAGCTTTTGCCATGATCCGTTTTACAAGGGCAATAATCACCTAGCACTTGGGTGACCTAAAACACAAATCGTCATCGTCTCAAGCCTGATAAAGAGAACTCTGAGCTAAGTTTCCGATCTTCACGTCCAATATTGAATGAGACGCTCTGGACTACAGCAGTTAAAGATCGTGCATAAATGAAGCTGAATTTAGTTTTTCCTTTCCTCCCGGGGCATAAGCAAAAAAAATGTGCTTAAATCGAGGTACTAAGACTCCCTCCACTTAGAATCCTAATTCTAATTCTACTGACTATACATCAAATTCGTATAAATACAGAAGAGGAATGAATGACACTACACCGAATTAAACCCAATCTACAACCTGTGTAAGCTTTAATCATACCTTCCAAGTGGATTGAGTTATTTATCCCTCCACATTTTCGAATGACTCGGTATGAGATTAACTGGAAGCGCTAGTGTGGCTGAGAGAACGTCCATGGAGGAATATATTACAATATATTCCTCCATGAAAAGTCCCATAATTCCCGCGCGCGTTCTCAACAATCACTGTTTTTTAGTGGTGCGCCATATTGTGATTTCTGTTCCATTTTCCTATTGAATCTTTTTTTTGCGCATGTTATTTATTACTTGTTACTTTTATATTTATATTTGTGGTGTTCGGTTTATACAATTTTATAGTTCAGCTGTTTCGTTAGGTTATTTAACTAAGAAGAATGTTTGCTCCGTCTTCTGACCAATTTTGATTCTTGTTACTTACGAGGATATTTGATGCTATTTAATTTGTTTAAAGTGTTAGGGCATTGAAAATACATAAATTGTGTAGTAACCGGCTGCAATACGGATGGCAACACCACAGAAGTAAAGCTGTTCAGATTCCCGAGGAAAGGTTAGAAAGATATCGAAGGTTAGCGCCGAAGGTAAGTGAATAAGTATAGTTTATTTCCCATAAAGCTGTATATCAGTATCTATAAGCGAAACTAACAGAGCAAGTGCACAGGTACATACACAGGTTTCTAAGTAACGTAAATATAAATACGCACACGTAACGTTCGTGAGCATTTTATAAGGACATTATAAAAGTGTTAAAAACTCATTGGAAGCCACACTGTCGGTGAATGCATAACATGGAGCTTAAAAACAACCTAAAATGCGAAACTACACATGGAATTATGGAGGATGATGTGTACCTTGCTCGTGCTTGGGACACCATTTTGCTGAATTGATATTAAGAACAGCATGGCAATGATATAAAACAAAGCGCTCATATTGGAATATAGGCAAGTGTTTTGGTACTTATATTTACGTATTTTATTTATACATATTTTTAAATAACTGTACTTGCTCTGTACTGTTGTACTATAAATATTTATTGGTGTACTCTGTTTATACCTAGGTACGAAGTTCTCATAAAGATAACAACGCTGCAAGTTAAGGTATACATTTTACAGGCCATATGTAATCTAATGCATGTACAGCACAGTACTTTTGTGTGTATATAATATAAACCAAGAATTAAAACAGTTTGTTTAATTTGCAACGATTATAAACACATATTCACTTGCCAATATAAATCTGTTTGCTGTGACAAATAACAAAAAAACGTGTATGTTTTGCTTTCTTTTTAGTTAAAGAGCCTTTCTTTGGCTTCTTATTAAGATAAACATTCTTCTAAGTAAAAGTTGGGGATTCGTCCCTACATTTCGTTATCTATTCAGATGTTAGGTTTTGCTTGTATATTCTGTTATTAAGCGGAAAGTCCTGGATTTGAAACAATTTCTGCGGTGTTGTAAACTCTAGCTGCTAAAATATTTTGTTTCTTGTACTGATATTCTGGGTGTTAATTTTCACAAGCTTTTTTTAACACATTCAGAACTTTTATAGTGGCTTAGTACTCTATTATTACATGTATGTTTTATTTTACTTTTATGTCCTTTCACATTTATGCCATATAATTATCATAGTTATGATCATTTTTATTAATCTTGTATAATTGTGGAAAATAAGAGCAGTTTATTGATATTAAAAAATTAATGTACAACAGAGGACACACTATTTCAGATGCAGTATCTGGGCAGAGGTCGTCGCTCGGAATCGAAACCTTAATGCCGAAGCAGTGACCACCGCCTGTATGTGTGGAAGCCGTTTTGCACACAATCTGTTCTGGAACTAAATCAAGTCCAAATTGCAGGAGACGAGTCGAAGAATGTAACAGTAGAGGAGACGAAGGTAGTGAATGTGGATAAGACCAAGTTAGTGACCGGTGACGATACCACTGGAAAGTCAGAAGACGAGACAATGAAAGTGACAAGAGACGAGACTAAGGAACTGACAAAAGACAGGCGAAGCGTCCTCGGGAAATACAGAAGGGCAGACGAAGGGTGTCAGGCGACAGTGTGAAAGGAGATGACACGAGGGGTGTGACGAGACGAGGTGAAGGGAGGAACAAGAGTCTAGACCACAGCAGTGCTGGAAGAAGAGACGACGGGAACGACTGGAGAAATATGGGAGGGGTGACATAACGAATCCCCTGGAGAGACAGTAGAGCAAACGAAGTGTGTGACAGGAAATGAGACCAAATGAATAACTGGAGCTATGAGGGAGGGGAATACAGACGACGAGTCCAAGAGTGTTAGGGGGGACTGATAGGAAAAACGACCAAAGGGGTGACTTAAGACGAGATGAAAGAAGTGACAGTAGACGAGACCAAGAGTGACATGTACGAAGTAAGTGACAGGTGAGGTTACATTAGAGGTGAGTGACATGCAAAGTGAAGGGAGGGATATCAGACGAGACAAGCAGGGTGACAAGAGTCGGAATGGAGGGAGTACCTAAGACGAACAAACGGTGTAAAGGTGACGAGACCCAGAGAATGATAGAGAGGTGCGGTAGATAGGGACAGATGACATTACGGTGGAATGACATGAGGCGAGATGAAGGTTGGCACAACAGACAATACAAGGAAGTCACAGGAGACGAGTGACTTAAAATGAGAAGAAAGCAGTGATAGGGTACGAGACGAACGGGGAGAGAAGGCAGCTTAAATAAGGGGAGTAACAGTAGAAAAGACAAAGGCAATGGCTTAGTGGTGAAGATGGGATTTACAGGAGACGAAGGCAGTGACAAGAGAGGAAATCAAGAGAGCGACATGAGACGATACTAAATGCGTGATAGGGAATGAGACTCAGGTAGGCAAAAGAGACAAGACCAAAAGGGTGACTGATTGCGATATAAAGGGAGTAACAGGTTACGAGGTCCAAGACAGTGCAGGAGATTAGTGAAGGTAGTCCAAGGATATGACAGGTGATGCGACCAAGTAATGACATGAGACAGGATAGGGAAGTGATAGGAGATCTGAGGAATGAAGTGACCCTAGGGGAAACAAATGGATTGACAGGAGATAATACCAATGTAGTGACAGGAGACGAGACCAAGTGAGCGATAGAGAGAACAACAAGGAAGTGAAAACTGACCAGACAAAGTGAATGACAGAAGACGAGATGATGGCAGTGACAGGAGAGGAAAAACATGAGAGAGACAGTAGATGTGTCGAAGGTACTGACATTAAATGAGACAGTGTGGCAGAAGCAGAGACGAAGGGAGTTGAGGATGATGGGACCAGGGGGATTTCAGGATAGGATTCAAGGTGAGTTCAACAGACAAGACGAAGAGAGGGGGATGTGACATGAGACGACACGAAAGAATCTACTCGATGCGTGACGGAGGGTGTGACATGAGACGGGAAAAGTAGTTGACAGGAGAAGAGAGAAGGGAATGAAAAGGCGAAGGGATAGACTAGAGACGAAATCAAGGGAGTGACAATTGATTAGACCTAGAGAGTGATAGAAGATATAGTTCCAGTACATAATAGTTGTATAATTTAAATAAATACGAATGTAAATTCATCAGTCCGTTCTTTCTCCTATCATCGTCGTTGCGTGACTAAACTGGAGGTAAAGTATTCAATATTACTCTATAAGATCTTTGATAATACAGCAATCATAAACATTAATAAAGAGATTTTATCTGCATTCAGTACTAAATAAACCTTAGAAACGTTTATGTAAAAAAACCTAACATTTCACAACCAAGTACATCCCTACACTGTTCTTGTGATTTTTACGAAATAATGTCAAGCTATCTAAAAGCAATCAAGATTATTTGCTTTCCAAGATGTAGGAATAGGTCATATCTAAGAAAAAATACACCAAAATGTTTACTATCCTAACGTAACAATACCCGTGGACACAGTAAGTAGATTCAAATGATAAATATATAGCTTTAGAAAGAGCAAATGTGAGGATTTCTGCAAAATAATGTATTTAGTTTGTTTGAATTCACCATCAAGTGTATACCATGACTTCCTTCGGAAGGGAAGTAAAGCCGGTGGTCCTGTGTAGATTTACTGCTCGTAAGAGAACCTCAAGCCTTATAAAGAGGCTTCTGAACAAACGTTCCGATCTTTTATGCCCAATATAGAATAGGACTCTAAGAACCGCAATACATAACGAGCTTCCATAAATAAAACTCAATAATATTACTACCCTAAACAGCTTCTATGTAAAAAAAGTCCTGTTAAACTTATAGCGTTCTTTCTTTGCTTTTCCATCATCTCTAACAGGCAGAGTGAAGGAGTATAGGTGGAGGCTTTGGAAAAATAAGCAAAGTGATGTAATATAAAAGCCGTATGTTGCAATCTTGATTTGCAGAATTAGCTGAATTACTTTCTTACCTACACATGTATTTAAGTCATTTTTCCTCACATACTATAAAATACATTTGTGAACAAATAATTTTCGAACTTATTCCAGAAATGGGAAACACAAGTTATGCAAGTTTAGAAACTACACAAACAATTATTAACACAATACATATACTGAAATTACACGCCGTAACCTATGCTAAATCATCACTGTTTACGATTAAGAATGTGGATATAAACTAATAATTAGAATGAAAATACCAGCCCATCATTAATATACTATCACGTGATCATACATACAAGATATAAATTACGTTATTCAGCATTATAATTGAGGCACGCCTCCATTTCTTTGAGGTTGTGAGAATTTAAAATGCTAAAACTCACTATGGGCAATTGTGTGTATCTGTAACTCTGCATAATTTTCAGCATCAGTTTTAAATAATAAATGTAACATAAATTTCTCCGATTTTTAAGATAATAGGATGCAAAGTTAGCATAAATGGTCTGCTCACGAATGTCTTATCACCAAATGCAAAGTAAGAAATATTTAAATAGTTGATGCTTTAACATAAGCACTGTGTGTACTGGACTTTAGCTGCTCAGTTTGTTGCCTTGGTAAGTACTATTAAGACAATATAATATTTATATTGCGTGCAAACAAACCTGGGGAGGATTCACCTACAACTAATACTACTACTACTACTACTACTACTACTACTACTACTACTACTACTACTACTACTACTACTACTACTACTACTACTACATACTATAGATGTATAGGTAATAGAAGTGTACGTTAGGGCAAATAGAGCATCTAAATGACAAAAGGATGCTGAATCATGTAATTAACTCTTTTGCCGCCAGTCATTTAATTGTTCGTGGTCCAAAGGAGGCATGACACAAATTTACTTGATTTTCCAAACTGCAGAGTTTCAGAATAATGTGGAAATAATTTCAGTCATATTGGTCCTGCAGTTTGAAAATATACTGAGACCAGAATTAAACTGGGGGAAAATGTTCAACGTGCTACATAATACTCAAATAATAATAATAATAATATAATAATAATAATAATAATAATAATAATAATTAAATACACACTTCAAGAGCAACGCAAGGCATATCTTGATGGAATGGCGCCACGCAGTAATTTGGGGATTTTTTATTGTTCCATTTATACCCCGCCTTTAATGGCGGTGGTCATATCGGCATCCTTTACTTTTGGATCATAATGCCTATCCGCAGTGGTGTAAACTCGCGTTCCATTGTCTTTGGTTTCAGGTTGCTGCTTTGATTTTTCTACATTAGATCTCTCTCTCACACACACACTACCAGTGCCTACTACGGTAGTTAAGGGATTGGCGCTCCCGAGGTGCTGAGTCACACTCTCGATTGGGTTCCTCTAAGACCTGAGACGACTTATGCCAAACGTCCAATCAAATTTGGCCCACAAGTGTGTTTGACCAGTCATCAGTTACTTCCCCGAACACAGTCTGACGGATACCACTGCACGGGACGGAGGGGAGTCGCAAGGGGTGACTGGGTAATGCGTAATATCAGCCCCTGAGTATCATGTAGAACTGTGTTCGTATCCGTTGATAAAGTTCAGTCGCGAGGAGGGGCCATTACATGAGCTGTTACACTCCTGAAGGCGTTTGGTTTCGTCTATCTATGAATTGGGAAGTGAGACCCTAAGATGAGCAAGGTCCAGTCCAAGACATTGAGTGGCGCCCAGGATGTGAGCATGCCATTGGAAACATTTGCAATGGTGGAGGAATTAAGCCCTATGGATCCTAAAAAAAATAAAAACCCACCAAAGTAGTTGTAAAAGACATAGTCAAGTATAGTGGTCCTCCCTGCTTAGTTATCAGTAGATTTGAGAAAGGAAATAAGTTCTGTACGGTTTGTCCATTCACTATCCAAAAGGGTCTGGATAAAATTGCTTATTCAAGTAAAATCCTGTATTAGAAGTCGTAATGGCACGCTCCAGGTCGAAGCACATTCAGCATCCCAGGAGCTATTATACAGAAAGTAAACATGTTAGCTAGCTACCCCATACGAGTTGAGATGCACAAGACCTTGAACTCCTCGCGCGGTGTTGTAAACACCCGTGAATTGGACGGTATGTCCAATTAGGAGATTCAAGATCAAGGTGTGACATCTGTATATCGGGTTCAGCGGAGAGAAAGAGGCGAATTTGTGGCTACCCGTCCCTGTTTCTTACCTTTGATCGGATAGACCTCCCTTAAAGGATTAAGGCAGAGTATGAAGGCATTGAAGTTAGCCCATATATCCCGAACCCACTGCGATGCTGTAAATTCAGCGCTTTGGTCACATAAGTGATTTCTGTAACAGTGAAACTATGTGCGTTAACTGTGGTGAATTCTCACATGAGTTAGCATGTACCTCAGCTCCAGGAAGCGTTAACTTCAGAGGTGAACAACCATCTAGTTCCCGAGAATGTCCTTGTTTTACAGAGAAAAGGGCGATCCAAGAGTTCCGAATTAGGGAGAAGGTTTCCTTCTCGGAAGCCCGGAAAGTCATGCGTATCCGCCAACCCTGTGTCCCGAATTCCGGTACCTATAGCTCAGTTGCAGCTAAACCGTACCGAGTCGGGAAAACGCAACTCAAACCAGCAATAATAAAGGGACACAATTTCGGAAAATATTCTGGTAGCCAGATCACATCCAAAACCCACCAAATCAACATTCACATCTGCAACAGCATCTACAAAATCCGTTACTAAAAGATCCCTTCAGCAAAGTCAACGTTAAGACCATCGATCTCAAGCAATAAGATCGGCAAACCCATAACCCATAATACACCACAGATAAGGTTCTAGACCAACTATAACAGAAATTGACTTTCTGGAAGGAAACGAAAAGCCTGTACCCAGAACATTCAAGGGAAACAAAAGTCCGCTTGTCTATTATCTAAAACTCTATTTGTCCGCTTTGTAGCGGTTTGTCGGTCCATCAGAGTGTATTGCTCTAGCAAAGTATCGGAACACTCTGCACCTGCCTGTCTTGCAGAGGTTTTGGCGGATGATAAACAGGGCGTTGACAGAATTTTTACTCTCTCTACTACGTATAGTAAGTAGGGAAGTATTGTATTCCACCCAAAAATTCGATACCACGATTTCACCGGAAATACATGTTTTGAGACCCCCTGAATCCAAAAAAAAGCATTTTTGGAAACATGTCCGTGTGTGTGTCTGTCTGTGAACAGCATAACTCAGAAACGAACAGTCGGATAAACACCAAACTTGGTATTTACGTTCAGTATCTTCCAGAGATGCGACACGAAAGTTTTTAAGAAAATCCCCCCACCCCAGATTACCCTTTACATGGAACATTTTTCGAAGATTTTAATTTTCTCAAAAATGGCTCTAACGATTTTGATTAAAATATCATATGTTTAAGATGTTTTCATTACAAATAAAATGTATATCTTGAATTTTCTGGGAATGTCTCCAAAAGTATTCATTGTGAACGACTTTTGCATAACTGGTAAACCATAAGAGATAGACAAAGGTTTACTACACCAAAAATGTAGATCGCGTTAAAATACACAATTTATGTCATAAACATTTTTTTTGTTGAATGAACCGTTTTCGAGATATTGCTTATTATTCCCTTAAATTTTTCAATACTTATTTTCTCAAATGGGAATTCGTTATTCATTTTTACTTTCTCTACTACGTATAGTAAGTAGGGGAAGTATTGCATTCCACCCAAAAATTCGATACCGAGATTTCACCGGAAATACATGTTTTGAGACCTCCTGAATCCAAAAAAAGCATTTTTGGAAACATGTCCGTGTGTGTGTCTGTGTGTGTGTGTGTGTGTGTGTGTGTGTGTGTGTGTGTGTGTGTCTGTGAACAGCATAACTCAAAAACGAACAGTCGGATAAACACCAAACTTGGTATTTAGGTTCAGTATCTTCCAGAGATGCGACACGAAGGTTTTCAAGAAAATTCCCCCACCCCAGACTACCCTTTACATGGAACATTTTTCGAAAATTTTAATTTTCTCAAAAATGGCTCTAACGATTTTGATGAAAATACCATATGTTTAAGATAATGTCATGAGAAATGAAATGTATATCTTGAATTTTCTGGGAATATCTCCAAAAGTATTCTTCATTGTGAACGACTTTTGCATAATTGGTGAACCATAAGAGATAGACAAAATTTTACTACACAAAAAATGTAGATCGCGTTAAAATACACAACTTATGTCATATACATTTCTTTTGTTGAGTGAACCGTTTTCGAGATATTGCTTGTTATTCCCTTAAATTTTCCAATACTTATACTTTTTCTCAAATTCGTTATTCATTTTTTTATGTTCTGGACATACAAAGAGAATGGAATGCGGCGCATAGCAACCAGCGTTAAAATATTTGACTATCGCTTAGAAGCTACAATATTCCCATGCAATTTCTGGAAGCGCATTCTAGGGTTGGGGAGAGGTACTTCAAACTACGGAGTTCTTCGGGAGGTAGGATGCTGGGAAGATGCTGTATTTGCTAAACTAAATGCAGTTAGGTACTGGCTGCGAATAATTAAAGGCGATCAAACAACTCTGAGAGCAATATGTTATCGTCATCAAATAAACAACATAGGGCAACCAAAATGGTGGGCAGCGGGGTTGCAACGCGAATTATCAAAAATTGGCTTAAATGATATCTGGCAAAGGGGTAATGAAAATACACACAGTGCTGTAAGAAAGGTCAAAAGACGACTATGCGATATAAACAGGCAGAAAATCGAATCTGAATGTAGACAAAGATCAACATTGGAGCTACAAAATGAAATAAAAACTAGGTGGGGTAAGGAAACATATATTTTGGAATTGAGTATAAAACAGAGGACTGGAATAGCATGGCTTAGGTTGGGAGGGTGGAAAGCTCGCAAGATTGTTGATAACGATGGCAGGAGGATTTGCCCATTATGCGGGGAACAAGAAGACTGGACGCATATTTTGGCAGCATGCGTGCAGACGGAGGGTATTAGGAAAAAACTATTACCGGAAGTATTTTTGGCTTCCAACAGACGGAGGACAGCATGCTGGGACATGATTCTAAACAGCCAAAACTGGCCAAGCTTGGGCACATACTTAATGGAAGTACGTGTACTAAGAGATAAGGTGTTTATGTAATTTTTCTTTAAACATATGTGGTGCTTGAGTACATGTGCGCGACTGTGTGTGTGTGTGTGTGTGTTTGAGTGTGTGATTCAGTGTGTTTTTTTTTTTTTTTTCAATTTTATATGTATGTATGTATATAGTCGGTGATTGTAAAAAAATAGTTGTTTTCTGGTTGATACTGCAAGTCACGTATACAGATAAGGTATTTATCTAGAGAGCATGTACGGTCTTATGACCCATGCGACTGTGTTATGCAATTAATGTAATACTAAATACTTAATAAATACCACCACTACTACTACTACAATATTCCCCTTGCATCTACAAGAAAATTACCAATAAGATAGACATCTCGATATCTCGATTAACATGAAGCATATGGAGAATAAGCGTTTGTAAAAATAGTTTGTACAAGAGTAGAGAAAGTCATGTGAGTGTAACACATCAGATTTTTTTGTCTGTATATGCAAAGAATATTAATCTGTGGCAAGAGAATGGTGCTGCGCATAGCAACCAGCTATTAAGAGTAATGTCTATGCTTAAAGACTGTTATATTTCTATATTGTCCTTGTAAATATATATTCCCCTTACACGCAAAAATCACCTAAAATGCGAAACTACACATGGGATTATGTAGAATGGTGTGTACTTTGCTCGGGCTTACGACACCGATTTTCCTGAATTGATATTAAGAACAGCATGGTAATTATATAAAACAAAGCGCTCCATATTGTAATATATGCAAGTTTTTTTGGTACTTCTATTTACATATTTTATTTATACATATGTGTAAATAACCATACTTGCTCTGTTCTGTTGTACCTATAAAGATTTAATGATGTAGGCTGTTTATACCTATGTACGACGTCCTGATAAAAATAATAACACTGCAAGTTAAGCTTAACATTCAAATGCCTTATGCAATCTAATGAATGCGTTAGGACAGTAACTTTATGTTTATCTCGCAAAATGGACTCCAAATGCGTGCATATATTTAATGGAGAAATGTGAGCTGTTTCTAAATGAACTAACCTAGACTGTGCTTTTATCTTTGCGAAATAACAGTATTTAAATGCTAAGGAAACCAAATGTATCGGTCGCATGCTGTGTTGACACCCCCCTTGCAGATCCTACTTTACAGTAATATAAATAAAAATTAAAACTGTTTATTATTATCTTTAACTTGCAATGATTACAAATACTCACTTGCTAATGTGACTTTGATTTTTCTGTTGTGATAAATTATACAAAAACTTATGTATGCATTGCATCCGCTTTTAGCGAATTTGCAGCAGAAAGCCCTTCTTCGGCTTCATATTAAGATAAAATTACAAATTTGGGTTTCGTCGCTCCATTTCTTTACCTATTCTTGCAATTGTATTTCAGATATTAGGCCTGTGGTTGTGTGTTCTGTTATTAAAAGGAAGTGCTGGATTTGAGACAATTTCTGCTACATTGAACACACCGGGTGCTAAAATAAAGTTTTTCTTTGTTGCTGATATTCTAAGTGTTAGCACTAACATTCTAAGTTTCTTTACATATTCAGAATTTTTGTAGTAGTTTAGTAATGTATTAATATATGTATGTTTTATTTTACTTTTATGTCCCTTCAAAATGACTTTATTATTGTTATCGCTGTTATTGTTATCCATTATTGGTAGTCTCACATAATTGTAGAAAATAATGATAATTTATTAATATTAACAATTAATGTATAACAGAAGACACTCTATTTCAGTTGTAGCATATGGGCAGAGGTCGCTCAGAATCGAAACCTGAATGTTGAAGCACTGACCACCGCCTATAACTGTAGAAGACGTTTTTTATCCACTCTGTTCTGCAACTAAAACAAATCCAAATTGGAGGAGACGAGACACAGAGAATAAGGATACGAGACGAAAGTAGTGAAAGAGATAAGACCAAGTTAGTGACCTGTGACAATACAAACGGAGAGACAGAACACGAGACGATGAAAGTGACAGGATACGAGACTAAAGGACTGACAGAAGATATGCCGAAGAGAGACAGATGAGTCCACGGTAAAGATAGGAGGGTAGAGGAAGGGAGTGACATAGAACTTCCCTAGGGAGTGACAAGAAACGAGGAGAAAAGAGTGACAAGAGTCTAGACCAAGACAGTGCTTGAAGAAGAGACCAAGGCAATGACAGGAGATATAAGGAAAGGCAGGACAGATGTCGAACACACGGGAGAGAAAAGAGAGGAGACGAAGGTTGTTATTGGAAACGAGACCAAACGAATGACGGAAGCGATAAGAGTGACAGATGACGGGTCCAACCCAGTGAGGGAACAATACCAAGAGAGCAATAGGAAATGTGACTAAGGGAGTGATTTGAGTCGCGATGAAAGGAGTGATATTAGATGAGAACAAGAGAGACAGGAGATGTGACGAAGTAAGTAACTGAGTTTACGAAGACCAAATGTAGTGAGGGATAGCAAACGACAAAAGCAGAGTGGCAAGAGGCGGATTCAAGGGAATACCTTAAGACTGGACGAAGGACGTAAAGCAAACGAGAAGTAGTGGTGATATAGATGCGCGGAAGGTAGTGACAGATAACTTATAGGGAAGACATGAGACGAGCTAAAGGAAGGCACAGCAGACGACACCAGGAAGTCACAAGAAACTAGATAAAGGAGTGAATTAAAACGAGAAGAAGACAGTGATACATAACGAGCCGAAGGAATAAGGGGAGCAACAGTAGAGAAGATAAAGGCAAAGACAGTAGTCGAGATGGGGGATTTACAGGAGACGAGATGAAGGGATTGAGGAGACGTAGGTAGAGGCAGGAGACGTGAATAACGGTGTGACAAGAGATGAGAATCAGGGAGAGACAGACAATACCAAGGGAATGACAGATTACGAGATACGGGGAGTGACGGTTTACGAGACTAAGAGTGTGTAGGAGACTACTGACGGTAGTCCAAGGGAATGACAGGTGTTGCGACAAATAAATATAACATGTACATTACAGAGGAGTGGCAGGATTAAAGGAATGCAGTGACAGGAGATAATACCAAGGTAGTGACAGAAGAGAACAAAGAGATGACAGCTGAAGGAAAAGGGGAGTGAGAGAAGATGTGTCCAGAGTACTCATAGTAGACTACGCGATGTGACAGTAGAAGAGAGAGTTAAGGGTATCGAAATCAAATGTGTTTCAGGATACCAGACTAGGGGAATGGCATTAGACGAGACAAGGGGAGATGCAGGCGTAACGACGGCAGTAACATGACACGAGACAGAAGGAGTTACTGGATACGTGACGGAGGGTGTGACATGAGAGGGATAGGAAGTTGATAGGAGACGAGAGAAGGGAGTGATGAGACGAAGGGATTGACAGAGGACGATAGGGTGGGAGCGACTGGAAACGATACCAATAGAATTGATCAGGGAAAATTCAAGGGAGTTACAGTTGATTACACCAAGAGAGTAATAAAAGATATGGCTGAAATCATAATATTAGTTTTAAGATAAAAATATGTATGATTGTAAAATTATCAATCGTTTTTACTTTCTCTACTACGTATAGTAAGTAGGGAAAGTATTGCATTCCATTCAAAAATTCGATACCGAGATTTCACCGGAAATGCATGTTTTGAGACCTCCTGAATGCAAAAACGTATTTTTGGAAACATGTCCGCGTGTATGTCTGTGAACAGCATAACTCAGAAACGAACAGTCGGATAAACACGAAACTTGGTATTTAGATTTAGTATCTTCCAGAGATGCGACACGAAGGTTTTCAAGAAAATCCGCCACACCAGATTACACTTTACATGGAACATATTTCGAAATTTTTAATTTTCTCAAAAACGGCTCTAACGATTTTGATTAAAGTATCATATGTTTAAGACATTTTTATGGCAAGCAAAATGTATACTTTGAATTTTCTGGGAATGTGTCCAAAAGTATTCTTCATTGTGAACGACCTTTGCATAACTGGTAAACCATAAGAGATAGACAAAATTTTACTACACAAAGAATGTAGATCGCGTTAAAATACACAATTTATGTCATATACATTCTTTTTTGAGTGTGAACCATTTTCGAGATATTGCTTGTTATTCCCTTAAATTTTCCAATACTTATACTTTTCTCAAATGGGAATTCGTTATTCATTTTTTTTGTCTTGGATATGCAAAGAGTATTAATCTGTGGCAAAGAGAATAGTACTGCACATAGCAAGCAGCTTTTAAGAGATATGTCTATGCTTAAAGGCTACTGTATTTCTATATTGCCCTTGCAAGTATATATTCCGCTCACACCTACAAGAAAATTAGCAATAAGATAGAGGCTACAAATGTTTATCTCGATTAGCATGAAGTAGATGGAGAATAAGCGTTTGTAAAAATCGTTTGTACTGAAGTCAAATATTAGTAGGTAGTAGTTGGAGGATGCTTCATGTTTATCTGCACCACGTATGGGATCCATTTTGTCGCGGTAACTTCGTGTTATCTTATTTCTGAGTGCCTGTTATTGTTTTACTTTAAATGTTGGGTTCATTGTCCTCCGGATAGCTATTATTATTATTCAGTCGAGCATATCTCTTGATCAAGGTGTGTAAACGGAAAGGAGTTTTTGCTGAAAGATAACACTGATAAAAGAATTTGTTTTTACACTTTTCTTACCGTCACACTTTATTCATTTCACATTATCTTTTGATACACGCCAGACTGAAACTGTTATATTTTCTAATATCACTATAATCACTTATTTGCCGCACATTATTTATTAATTCGCGTATTTCACATTTATAACTAACTTTACGACGCGAGAGATTTTGTAGAATTGCGCGACGATTCTCTTAAACTTTGTGACGTATAACCCACGAATACTTATGTTGAACTGAACGACGTATTACACGCGAATGCTTCTGTTGGACTGTGTGCCACCCGCTTCTCGGCTTTAGCTTTTCATACTCCCTCACCCAATATGCCTAAAGATTATAACGGAGCTGCTATTGGTTAATAAAACGCGCCAACATTAGCGTCTATTTTTATATCCAATCCAAATTACGAACACATATGCTCTAGGGAAGAAATTCCCTCCATTTCTACAGAAAAGCGCGCCAATCTGACGTCATTTGCTTGTCTCTAATAATTGATAAACAACTCAACCCCTCGCTCATTGTTACCCGCTCTTATTGTCAGTTTCAGTGAGGCCGTGTAAACTTATTTCCTAACACTGCTTATAATTAACAAACATCTCAAATCATTGTCATACAATAATGATTTTACACTACAATCACTCTGGCATTTACATTGTTGTGATATAAAATACTGCCACAGTTCAAGAGTAGAGAAAGTCATGTGAGTGTAACACATCACATTTTTTCTGTAACTTTTACCCTATAACATCTGTGATTACACAGCAATCATAAAGTTCATAAAGCTATTTAATATGCATTCATTACTAAATAAATCTTAGAAACGTTTAAATAAGGAAAATCTAAAATTTCACAGCCAGGAACATCTCTTCACCATTCTCGTGATTTTTATGCAAAAATTTCAAGTTACCTACATGCAATCAAGATTATTTGCTTTCCAAGTCGGTAGGAAAAGGTAACATCTAAGACTAAATACTGCAAAATTAATACTACGATATCGTAACATAATACCCTTAGACACTTCGGATAGCGTGTATATACATACACTTGTACTCACCTGACAAATACGCACCTTTATAAAGAGTAAAGACGTGAATTTATGTAAAATAAATAATGTATTTAGATTCTTTGGATTCACATTCAAGAATATCGCAGGGCTTCCTTCGTAAAGGGAGTAAAGCCAGTAGTCGGGTGCCGTAGATTTACCGCACATAAAAGAACCTCAAGCTTCATAAAGACGCCGCTGAGCAAAATCTTCTGACTTTCACGCCCAATATTTAGTGGGACGCTAAGAGCCAGGGTACTTAAATACATCCATAAATAAAACTCAATAATAACAGTACCCTAAGCAACCTATGTCAAAACGACGTTTTCTCCTTGCTATTTACCTACTCAAAAATGAAGAATTAAGGCATGCTAATAAAGACTTCAGAAAAGTAAAGCCATATTGAATCCATGTATTTGAAAAGCCTGATTTTCAGAATTAGCAGATTTTCTTTTCTTTTTATTTTTGTTTCTCCTTCTTAAATTCTCCTCATACACATGTAAGTCATTTTCCCTCACATTTATAAAATATAACGGTGAACAAATAAATTGTCATTAAATATTCCAGAAATAGGGAACACAAGGTACGCAAGCTTAGAAACTATACAAAATAATTAATACGATAGACATATTGACCCACCACTGTTTACAAAAGTAAGTATGGGGATAAAAGCTAAGAAGCAGAATGAAATCATCAGCACAAGATTAATGCACTATCATGTGTATATAATACTCACAATACAAAAACTATGTTATTTAGCATTATAATTGATAATGTGAAAATTTAAAATGCCATAATTCGCTATTGGCAATTTTGTGTATCTGTAAATAATGGGTAGTTTTGAGCAACTTGTGTACATATTGAATGTGTCATAGTTTTCTGCAAGTTTCAAAACAGTATGTTGCAGATAGCCTAAATGGTTTTCTCTCAGGTGTAATATCATCAAATCTAAAGCAGGTAATTTTATATACCTTGTACTTTAACATAAGCACTGTGTGTGATTGTTGAACTGGAATTTCGCTCCTCAGTTTGCGGCCTTTGTAAGTACATGCTAGACAATATATTACCCATGTCACACGTAAAAACAAGTCTGAAAAGACTACTATTACTACTACTACTGCTGCTGCTACTAATACTACTACTACTACTACTAATAATAATAATAATAATAATAATAATTATTATTAACATACACCTTTTTGTGTTACCATTATAACAGCAAAAAAGTTCATATAAACAATTAAATATTTATACTAGTTTCATATTAAAGATAGTAAACCACCTTGACAATTTATTTGCATTTGTTGTAGAGCAGGGAATATGGGTCTATACAACATAATTTGTGATATAGAAAAACTTTTAATAGATAGGCAATGAGATCTCCAGGAATCTCAAGACGTACACGAGAAACCCTTAGGTCCAGGTGCTAATTTCCTTTCCGCATAGAATCCTAATTCTAGTTACTATTTATCATTTTATAAATGCAGAAGATGGGTGAATGAATCTACACAGAATAAAAAGGATACTACAACCCCTTTAGTTTTAATCATCCCCTTCCAACTGGATTGACCCATTTATTCCTGGTGTTTTTACGATAATTCCCTATGAGATTATTTGGAAGCGCTAGTGTGGTTGAGAGACCATCCATGGAGGAATATACTACAGTATACTCCTCTATGGAATGTCCCATAATTCCTCGCGCGATCTCAACAATCCCTGCTTTCCAACTGAACGCCATTTTGTGATTTCTGTTCCATTTTCTTAATGAAACTTTCTTTTAGGCAGTTTTATTTATTAATTGTTAATTTTATATTTCTATTTGGGTTGTTAAATTTATACAATTTTTTAGTACAGCTGTTTCGTTGGCCACTTGTTTTATGTTTCTTATTATTATTTAAATAAGAATAACGTTTGCTCCGCCTTTGCAGCAATTTTTTCCGTGTTACATATTTAAACATTTTTTGTTATTTAGTTTGGTTACAATGTTAAGATTTTCAAAATACTTAAGTGTGTAGTAAGTGACAGCAATACGGATGGCAACACCACAGAAATAAAGTTGTTCAGATTCCCGACGAAAGGTTTGCAAAACTTTGAGATCAACGCTAAGGTAAGTGAATAAGTATAGTTTATTTCCCCATAAAGCTGTACATAGTATGTGTAAGCAAAACCAAGAGTGAAGGTGCATAGATCTAAAAACAGGTTTTGAAGTACTGTAAATATAAAAACGAACACAAAACGTTTATGAATATTTTATGTGAACATTATAAAAGTATTGAAATCATAGGAAACCGCACTGCGGTTTTGGCTTTGCTACATTACTTTGGTCTTTATTGAAAACGTCTGGTAAAAGGTAAGGTAGGATGAATACTTTTGTTACTTGTGTTTACGTATTATATTTATATATATATTTGAAAATAACTTTACTATCTCTGACTGTTGTACCAATTGTGTACCCTGTTTAGAACTACGTACGAAGTTCTGATAAAAATAACAATGCAATTTACGCTAAACGTTTTACACGCATACCTTACTCTAATGCGTTTACTAGATGGTAACGTTGTACATTGCGCGAAATTAATTCCAAAATCGTGCATAAGTTTAACAAAAAAACTGTGTGTCGGTTCTAAATCAACCAACCGAAACCGTGGTTCTATCTTTTCAAAATACCAGTATTTAAATGCTAAGGAAATGTTCGGTTGTATGCCCTTACAGATCCTAGTTTACAGTGATATTAATCAAGAATTGCAACAGTTTATTATCATCTTTAACTTGCAACGAATATAAACACGCACTTTCTAATGTAACATTGATTTCGCTGTTGTGATAAATAACACAAAATGTCTACATGTTTTCCTTCCTTTCTTGCAGTTACTTTGCAGCAAAACCCCTTTCTTTGGCTAAGTACAAATTTGGGTTTCGTTGCTCCATTTCTTTGCCTATTCTTGTAATTGTCTTTCAGGTATTAGTCCTGTGGGTGTATATTCTGTTATTAAAAGGCAAGTGCTGGATTTCAGCCACATTCAGCTGTTCTGAACACCCTAGCCGATAAAATAGTTTTTCGTTCCACTGTTATTCCCAGTGTAAATTTTCGGAAGTCTTTTAAACATTCAAAATTTCTATAGCCGTTTAGTAATCAAGTACTAAATGTAGGTATGTTTTGTTTTACCTTTATGTCCTTTCACATTGATGTCTTTAGTATTGTTATAGTTTATTATATGTCTTACATAATTGTAGAAGATAATAGTAATTTTTTGGTATTAACAATTATTGTATAACACAAGACCATGCTCCATTTCAGATACAATATCTGGACAGAGGTCGCTCACAATCGATACCTGAATGTTGAAGCAGCGACCAACACCTATATGCGTGGAAGCAGTTTTATACCCAATATGTTTTGGAACTATAACAAGTCCAAATTGAAGGAGGCGAGACGAAGGTAGTGAAAGAGATGAGACCAAATTAGTGACCGATGACAATACTAACGGAGAGAAAGAAGACTAGAATAAGGGACTAATAGAAGATATGACGAAGGGAGTGATAGGTGCAGAGTCCGCGAGAAAGACAGAAGGGTAGAATTAGGGGGTGACAGGCGAATTTTCCTAGGGAGTGTTTAGAGACGAGGCGCAAGTGGTGACAAGAGAGGAGGCGAATGGAGTGATAAGATTCTAGAACTAGCCAGCGCTTGAAGAAAAGACCAAGGGAATTGCAGGAGTTATAAGGGAAGCGAATATCAGATGAAGAACGCACAGGAGTGAAAAAAGAGGAGACGAAGGATGTGTAAAGAAACGAGAATTAATGAATGACGAGAACTGTGAGGGAGGGGAGTGACAGATGACAAGTCCAAGCCAGTGTGAGGTGACGATACCAAAGGACCGATAGGAAACGTGGTCAAGGGCGTGATTGGATACGAGATGAAAGGAGTGTCATTAGATAAGACCAAAAAGTGACAGAGATGTGACGAAAAAGTAAATGAGTAACGAAGAGAGTGGCATCAGACGAAATGATGGGAGGCACGAAGAATGTAAAGTAGACGATATCGAGGGAGTGATATAGATGTGTCGAAATTAGTGATAGATGACTTACTTAGGGATGACATGAGACGAGAATGAAAGGAGACACAGTAGACTAGACCAGGAGGTCACATCAATCGAGACAAAAGAGTGACTTAAAACGAGAAGACGGAAGTGATACGTAACGAGAGGAAGGCAGAGAAGGCAGTCTAAATCTAGGGAGCAACAGTAGAGAAGATAAAAGCAAAGACAGTAGTGGTGATGAGGTAATTTAAGGAGACGAGCTGAAGCGAGCGACAGCAGACGAAACGTAAGTGGTGACAATAGAGGAGTCCAAGGGAGCGGGAGGAGACGAGACTGAGGGCATGACAAACGATGAGAATCAGGGAGAGACACAGTATACCAAGGGATTGACGGATTACTAGATGCAAGGAGTGAAAGTTACGAGACCAAGAGAGTGTAGGATACTACTGAAGGTAGTCCAAGAAATGACAGGTGTTGCGACAAAGAAATATAACATGCACATGACGGATGAATGGCAGCAATGGTATGACAGGAGGTAGTACCAAGGTGGTGACGGTAGAAGAGAGTTAACGGTAACGAGACCGAATCTGTTTCAGGATACCAGACTAGTCGAATGACGAGAGACGAGAAGAACGGAGCTGGAGGCGTAACGACGGAAGTGACATGACACGAGACGGAAGGAGTTAATTGGATGCGTTACGGAGGGTGTGACATGAGAGGGACAGGAAGTTGATAGGAGACGACAAAATGGAATGATGAGACGAAGAGATTAACAGAGGACGATAGCGAAGGGGGTGACTGGAGACGATACCAAGAGAATTGATCAGGGAAAATTCAAGGGAGTAACAGTTGTTATGACCAAGAGGGTGACAGAAGATATAGCTCCAAGCATAATATTCGTTTTAATATCCCAATGTGTATTATTGTAAAATAATCAATGGATTTTACTTTCTCTGCTGCTTATAGTAAGTAGGGGAAGTATTGTGTTCCACTCAAAAATTCGATTCCGAGATTTCACGGGAAATATATGTTATGAGACCCCCTGAATACAAAAAAAGCATTTTTGTAAACATGTCCGTGTGTGTGTCTGTGTGTGTGTGTCTGTCTGTGAACAGCATAACTCAGAAACGAACAGTCGGATAAACACCAAATTTGGTATTTACGTTCAGTATCTTCCAGAGATGCGCCACAAAGGTTTTCAAGAAAATCCACCCACCTCAGATTACCCTTTACATGGAACATTTTTCAAAAATTTAATTTTCTCAATGGCTCAAACGATTTTGATTAAAATATCATACGTTTAAGATATTTTCATGACATATAAAATTTATATCTTTAATTTTCTGGGAATGTCTCCTAAAGTATTCTTCATTGTGAACGACTTTTGCATAACTAGTGAACCGTAAGAGATAGACAAAGAGTTTACTGCACAAAAAATGTAAATCGCATTAAAATACACAGTTTATGTAATATACATTTTTTTTGTTGAGTGAACCATTTTCGAGATATTGCTTGTTATTCCTTTAAATTTTTCAATACTTATTTTCTCAAATGGGAATTCGTTATTTATTTTTTGTCTTGGATATGGAAAGATTATTAATCTGTGGCAAGGGAATGATGCTGTACCTAGCAACCAGCTATCAAGAGATATCTATGTGCTTAAAGGCTACTGTATTTCTATATTGCCCTTGTAAATATATATTCCCCTTACGTCTACAAGAAAATTAGCAATAAGATAGAATCTGAAAATGTTAATCTCGATTAACATGAAGTAGATGGACTATAAGGCATTTGCAAAAATAGTTTGTACAAGAGTAGGGAAAGTCACGTGAGTGTAACACATAAGAGTTTTTCTGTAATATCATGTTGGCATGATTAAACTGGAGGTAAAATATTTAATATTACCCAATAACAGCTGTGATTACACAGCAATCATAAAGTTAATAATTGGATTCAATGTGCATTCACTACTGAATAAAACTTAGGAACTTTTAGATAAGGAAAACATAAAATGCCTCAGCCAGGAATACACTGACACTGTCCCCATGATTTTAAAGCAATAATATCAAGTTACCTAAAAGCAAGCTTATTTGTTTTCCAAGGCGGTAGGAAAAAGTCACACATAAGAAGAAACACTCCAAAATTAATACTACGATATCATAACATAATACCCTTAGACACTTCAAATAGCGTGTACATACATATACTGTACGCACCTGACAAACACACACCTTTAAAAAGAGCAAATTGTGAATCTATGTAAAATAAATAATGTGTTTAGTTTGTTTGCATTCACCTTCAAGAATATAGCATGGCTTCCTTCGAAAAGGGAGTAAGGCTCGTAGGCGTATGCCGTAGATTTACCGCACATAAAAGAACATCAAGCCTCATAAACACGCCTCTGAGCAAAAGCTTCTGTCTTTCACGCCCAATATGGAGTAAAACGCTAAGAGCCAGGGTACTTACAAGACAGCTATAAATCAAACTCAATAATAATGGTATCCTAAGCAACTTCTGTCAAAACCAGGTGCTTTTAGATGTACAACGTTCTTTCTTTTCTTTTTACCTACGTCATAAATGAAGAGTGAAGGAATACGAATGGAGACGTTACAAAAAATAAGAAAAATAAAACAATGTCAAATCCATATATTAAAAAAATCTTGATTTGCGTAATTCGGAGATTTATTTTTTTTATATTTGGTTTCTCTTTCTTATCTTATACATCCCTTCTTACACATGTAAGGCACTTTTGTTCACATTTTATAAAATTTAATGCTGAGCAAACAAATTGCCATTACGTATTCCAGAAATAGGGAATACAGAATATGCAAGTTTAGAAGCTATACAAAATCATTATTACCACTATATATAGTGAATTATCAATGTATAGAAGTAAGTATGGGGATAAAAACTAAGAAACAGAATGAAATCACCAACATAGCACTAATGCACTATCATGTGTACATGCGTAGTAACAAGACAAAAATTATTATATTCAGCATTATAATTGAAACACACCTGCTTTTCAATGACAGTGTGAGAATTTAAAATGCCACTATTCCCTATTGGCAATTCTGTGTATCTGTATGTGTTGGGTAATTTTGAGCATCTTGTGTACATATTGAATACGGCATGGTCTGCTCTCAGGTGTCGTATCACCAAATCTAAAGCAGGAAATTTTTATATACCTTGTACTTTAACTTAAGCACTGTGTGTGATTGTTGCACTGGAATTTTGCTCCTCAGTTTGCTGCCTTTGTAAGTACATGCTAGACAATATAATATACATGTCACACGTAAAAAAATCTGAGAATACTACAATTATTACTGCAACTACCACTAATACTACTAATAATAATTATTATTAACATACAACTTTTTGTGTTACCATTATAACAGGAAAACAAAGTTCACATAAGCAAGCAAATATTTATAATAGTTTCATATTAAACATGATAAACTACTTTGACACTTTATTTGCAGTTGTTGTAGAGAAGGGAAAATGGGTCTATATAGCATAATTTGTGATATGTAAAAAATTTTAATAGATAGGCAATGAGATCTCCAGTAATCTCAGGACGTGCACGAGAAAACCTTAGGTCCAGGTGCTAATTTCCTTTCCGCATAGAATCCTAATTCTAGGTACTATTTATCATTGCATAAATGCAGAGGAGGGGTGAATGAATCTACACAGAATTAAACGGATACTACATCCACTTTAGTTTTAATCATCCCCTTGCAACTGTATTGACCCATTTATTCCTGGTGATTTTATGATAACTCCCTATGAGATTAATTGGAAGCGCTAGTGTGGTTGAGAGACCGTCCATGGAAGAGTATACTACAGTATACTCCTCTATGGAATGTCCCATAATTCCTCGCGCGATCTCAACAATCCCTGCTTTCCAGATCAGCGCCATTTTGTGCTTTCTGTTCCATTTTTACTTTCTCTACTACGTATAGTAAGTAGGGGAAGTATTGCATTCCACCCAAAAATTCGATACCGAGATTTCACCGGAAATACATGTTTTGAGACCTCCTGAATCCAAAAAAAGCATTTTTGGAAACCTGCCCGTGTGTGTGTCTGTGTGTGTGTGTGTGTGTCTGTGTGTGTCTGTGTGTGTGTCTGTGAACAGCATAACTCAAAACCTAACAGTCGGATAAACACCAAACTTGGTATTTACGTTCAGTATCTTCCAGAGATGCGACACGAAGATTTTCAAGAAAATCCCCCCCATCCCAGACTACCCTTTACATGGAATATTTTTCGAAAATTTTAATTAACGATTTTGATGAAAATATCATATGTTTTAAGATAATGTTATGAGAAATGAAATGGATATCTCGAAATTTCTGGGAATGTCTCCAAAAGTATTCTTCATTATGAACGACTTTTGCATAACTGGTAAACCATAAGAGATAGACAAAATTTTACTACACAAAAAATGTAGATCGCGCTAAAATACACAACTTATATCATATACATTTTTTTTGTTGAGTGAACCGTTTTCGAGATATTGCTTGTTATTTCCTTAAATTTTCCAATACTTGTACTTTTTCTCAAATTCGTTATTCATTTTTTTATGTCCTGGACATGCAAAGCGAATGGAATGCGCCACATAGCAACCAGCGATAAAATATTTGACTATCGCTTAAAAGCTACCATATTCCCCTTGCATCTACAAGAAAATTGCAATAAGATTGACATCTCGATATCTCGATTAATATGAAGCATATGGAGAATAGGTGTTTGTAAAAATAGATTGTACAAGAGTAGAGAAAGTCATGTGAGTGTAACACATCAGATTTTTTTATTGAAACTTTCTGTTGGGCAGTTTTATTTTTTAATTGTTAATTTATACTTCTATTTGGGTTGTTAAATTTATACAATTTTATAGTACATCTGTTTCTTTTGGCCAGTTGTTTTATGATTCTTATTATTTAACTAAGAAAAACCTTTGCTCCGTCTTTGCGACAATTATTTCCGTGTTATATATTTAAACATTTTTTGTTATTTAGTTTGGTCACAATGTTAATATTTTCAAAATACTGAAGTGTGTAGTAAGTGACAGCAATACGGATGGCAACACCACAGAAATAAAGTTGTTCAGATTCCCGACGAAAGGTTTGCAAAATTTTGAGATCAACGCTAAGGTAAGTGAATAAGTATAGTTTAATTCTCCATAAAGCTGTACATAGTATGTGTAAGCAAATCCAACAGTGCAGGTGCGTAGGTCTAAAAACAGGTTTTGAAGTACTGTAAACATAAAAACGAACACAAACCGTTTGTGAACATTTTATGTGAACATTATAAAAGTATTGAAATCTTATTGGAAACCTCACTGTGGTGTTTGGCTTTACTTCATTACTTTGGTCTTTATTGAAAACGTCTGGTAAAGGGTAAAGTTGGATGAATACTTTTGTTACTTGTGTTTACGTATTATATTTATATATATTTGAAAATAACTTTACTTTCTCTGACTGCTGTATCAATGGTATACCCTGTTTAGACCTACGTACAAAGTTCTGATAAATAAAACAACACTGCAATTTACGCTAAACGTTTTACACGCATACCTTACTCTAATGCGTTTACTTCATGATAACGTTGTACATTGCGCGAAATTAATTCCAAAATCGTGCATAAATTTAACAAAAAACTGTGTCGGTTCTAAATCAACCAACCGAAACCGTGGATCTATCTTTTCAAAATACCCGTATTTAAATTCTAAGGAAATGTTTCGGTAGTATGCCCTTACATGTCCTAGTTTACAGTGATATAAATCAAGAATTGCAAACGTTTATTATCATCTTTAACTTGCAACGAATATAAATACTCACTTTCTAATATAACATTGATTTCGCTGTTGTGATAAATAACAAAATGTCTACATGTTTTCATTCCTTTTTTGCAGTTACTTTGCAGCAAAAACCCTTTCTTTGGCTAAGTACAAATTTGGGTTTCGTTGCTCCATTTCTTTGCCTATTCTTGTAATTGTCTTTCAGGTATTAGTCCCGTGGGTGTATATTCTGTTATTAAAAGGCAAGTGCTGGATTTGAGCCACATTCTGCTGTTCTGAACACCCTAGACGATAAAATAGTTTTTCGTTGCACTGTTATTCCCAGTGTAAATTTTCGGAAGTCTTTTAAACATTCAAAATTTCTATAGCCGTTTAGTAATCAAGTACTAAATGTAGGTATGTTTTGTTTTACCTTTATGTCCTTTCACATTGATGTCTTTAGTATTGTTATAGTTTATTATATGTCTTACATAATTGTAGAAGATAATAGTAATTTTTTGGTATTAACAATTATTGTATAACACAAGACCATGCTCCATTTCAGATACAATATCTGGACAGAGGTCGCTCACAATCGATACCTGAATGTTGAAGCAGCGACCAACACCTATATGCGTGGAAGCAGTTTTATACCCAATATGTTTTGGAACTATAACAAGTCCAAATTGAAGGAGGCGAGACGAAGGTAGTGAAAGAGATGAGACCAAATTAGTGACCGATGACAATACTAACGGAGAGAAAGAAGACTAGAATAAGGGACTAATAGAAGATATGACGAAGGGAGTGATAGGTGCAGAGTCCGCGAGAAAGACAGAAGGGTAGAATTAGGGGGTGACAGGCGAATTTTCCTAGGGAGTGTTTAGAGACGAGGCGCAAGTGGTGACAAGAGAGGAGGCGAATGGAGTGATAAGATTCTAGAACTAGCCAGCGCTTGAAGAAAAGACCAAGGGAATTGCAGGAGTTATAAGGGAAGCGAATATCAGATGAAGAACGCACAGGAGTGAAAAAAGAGGAGACGAAGGATGTGTAAAGGAACGAGAATTAATGAATGACGAGAACTGTGAGGGAGGGGAGTGACAGATGACAAGTCCAAGCCAGTGTGAGGTGACGATACCAAAGGACCGATAGGAAACGTGGTCAAGGGCGTGATTGGATACGAGATGAAAGGAGTGTCATTAGATAAGACCAAAAAGTGACAGAGATTTGACGAAAAAGTAAATGAGTAACGAAGAGAGTGGCATCAGACGAAATGATGGGAGGCACGAAGAATGTAAAGTAGACGATCTCGAGGGAGTGATATAGATGTGTCGAAATTAGTGATAGATGACTTACTTAGGGATGACATGAGACGAGAATGAAAGGAGGCACAGTAGACTAGACCAGGAGGTCACATCAATCGAGACAAAAGAGTGACTTAAAACGAGAAGACGGAAGTGATACGTAACGAGAGGAAGGCAGAGAAGGCAGTCTAAATCTAGGGAGCAACAGTAGAGAAGATAAAAGCAAAGACAGTAGTGGTGATGAGGTAATTTAAGGAGACGAGCTGAAGCGAGCGACAGCAGACGAAACGTAAGTGGTGACAATAGAGGAGTCCAAGGGAGCGGGAGGAGACGAGACTGAGGGCATGACAAACGATGAGAATCAGGGAGAGACACAGTATACCAAGGGATTGACGGATTACTAGATGCAAGGAGTGAAAGTTACGAGACCAAGAGAGTGTAGGATACTACTGAAGGTAGTCCAAGAAATGACAGGTGTTGCGACAAAGAAATATAACATGCACATGACGGATGAGTGGCAGCAATGGTATGACAGGAGGTAGTACCAAGGTGGTGACGGTAGAAGAGAGTTAACGGTAACGAGACCGAATCTGTTTCAGGATACCAGACTAGTCGAATGACGAGAGACGAGAAGAACGGAGCTGGAGGCGTAACGACGGAAGTGACATGACACGAGACGGAAGGAGTTAATTGGATGCGTTACGGAGGGTGTGACATGAGAGGGACAGGAAGTTGATAGGAGACGACAAAATGGAATGATGAGACGAAGAGATTAACAGAGGACGATAGCGAAGGGGGTGACTGGAGACGATACCAAGAGAATTGATCAGGGAAAATTCAAGGGAGTAACAGTTGTTATGACCAAGAGGGTGACAGAAGATATAGCTCCAAGCATAATATTCGTTTTAATATCCCAATGTGTATTATTGTAAAATAATCAATGGATTTTACTTTCTCTGCTGCTTATAGTAAGTAGGGGAAGTATTGTGTTCCACTCAAAAATTCGATTCCGAGATTTCACGGGAAATATATGTTATGAGACCCCCTGAATACAAAAAAAGCATTTTTGTAAACATGTCCGTGTGTGTGTCTGTGTGTGTGTGTCTGTCTGTGAACAGCATAACTCAAAACCTAACAGTCGGATAAACACCAAACTTGGTATTTACGTTCAGTATCTTCCAGAGATGCGACACGAAGATTTTCAAGAAAATCCCCCCCATCCCAGACTACCCTTTACATGGAATATTTTTCGAAAATTTTAATTAACGATTTTGATGAAAATATCATATGTTTTAAGATAATGTTATGAGAAATGAAATGGATATCTCGAAATTTCTGGGAATGTCTCCAAAAGTATTCTTCATTATGAACGACTTTTGCATAACTGGTAAACCATAAGAGATAGACAAAATTTTACTACACAAAAAATGTAGATCGCGCTAAAATACACAACTTATATCATATACATTTTTTTTGTTGAGTGAACCGTTTTCGAGATATTGCTTGTTATTTCCTTAAATTTTCCAATACTTGTACTTTTTCTCAAATTCGTTATTCATTTTTTTATGTCCTGGACATGCAAAGCGAATGGAATGCGCCACATAGCAACCAGCGATAAAATATTTGACTATCGCTTAAAAGCTACCATATTCCCCTTGCATCTACAAGAAAATTGCAATAAGATTGACATCTCGATATCTCGATTAATATGAAGCATATGGAGAATAGGTGTTTGTAAAAATAGATTGTACAAGAGTAGAGAAAGTCATGTGAGTGTAACACATCAGATTTTTTTATTGAAACTTTCTGTTGGGCAGTTTTATTTTTTAATTGTTAATTTATACTTCTATTTGGGTTGTTAAATTTATACAATTTTATAGTACATCTGTTTCTTTTGGCCAGTTGTTTTATGATTCTTATTATTTAACTAAGAAAAACCTTTGCTCCGTCTTTGCGACAATTATTTCCGTGTTATATATTTAAACATTTTTTGTTATTTAGTTTGGTCACAATGTTAATATTTTCAAAATACTGAAGTGTGTAGTAAGTGACAGCAATACGGATGGCAACACCACAGAAATAAAGTTGTTCAGATTCCCGACGAAAGGTTTGCAAAACTTTGAGATCAACGCTAAGGTAAGTGAATAAGTATAGTTTATTTCCCCATAAAGCTGTACATAGTATGTGTAAGCAAAACCAAGAGTGAAGGTGCATAGATCTAAAAACAGGTTTTGAAGTACTGTAAATATAAAAACGAACACAAAACGTTTATGAATATTTTATGTGAACATTATAAACGTATTGAAATCATAGGAAACCGCACTGCGGTTTTGGCTTTGCTACATTACTTTGGTCTTTATTGAAAACGTCTGGTAAAAGGTAAGGTAGGATGAATACTTTTGTTACTTGTGTTTACGTATTATATTTATATATATATTTGAAAATAACTTTACTATCTCTGACTGTTGTACCAATTGTGTACCCTGTTTAGAACTACGTACGAAGTTCTGATAAAAATAACAATGCAATTTACGCTAAACGTTTTACACGCATACCTTACTCTAATGCGTTTACTAGATGGTAACGTTGTACATTGCGCGAAATTAATTCCAAAATCGTGCATAAGTTTAACAAAAAAACTGTGTGTCGGTTCTAAATCAACCAACCGAAACCGTGGTTCTATCTTTTCAAAATACCAGTATTTAAATGCTAAGGAAATGTTCGGTTGTATGCCCTTACAGATCCTAGTTTACAGTGATATTAATCAAGAATTGCAACAGTTTATTATCATCTTTAACTTGCAACGAATATAAACACGCACTTTCTAATGTAACATTGATTTCGCTGTTGTGATAAATAACACAAAATGTCTACATGTTTTCCTTCCTTTCTTGCAGTTACTTTGCAGCAAAACCCCTTTCTTTGGCTAAGTACAAATTTGGGTTTCGTTGCTCCATTTCTTTGCCTATTCTTGTAATTGTCTTTCAGGTATTAGTCCCGTGGGTGTATATTCTGTTATTAAAAGGCAAGTGCTGGATTTCAGCCACATTCAGCTGTTCTGAACACCCTAGCCGATAAAATAGTTTTTCGTTCCACTGTTATTCCCAGTGTAAATTTTCGGAAGTCTTTTAAACATTCAAAATTTCTATAGCCGTTTAGTAATCAAGTACTAAATGTAGGTATGTTTTGTTTTACCTTTATGTCCTTTCACATTGATGTCTTTAGTATTGTTATAGTTTATTATATGTCTTACATAATTGTAGAAGATAATAGTAATTTTTTGGTATTAACAATTATTGTATAACACAAGACCATGCTCCATTTCAGATACAATATCTGGACAGAGGTCGCTCACAATCGATACCTGAATGTTGAAGCAGCGACCAACACCTATATGCGTGGAAGCAGTTTTATACCCAATATGTTTTGGAACTATAACAAGTCCAAATTGAAGGAGGCGAGACGAAGGTAGTGAAAGAGATGAGACCAAATTAGTGACCGATGACAATACTAACGGAGAGAAAGAAGACTAGAATAAGGGACTAATAGAAGATATGACGAAGGGAGTGATAGGTGCAGAGTCCGCGAGAAAGACAGAAGGGTAGAATTAGGGGGTGACAGGCGAATTTTCCTAGGGAGTGTTTAGAGACGAGGCGCAAGTGGTGACAAGAGAGGAGGCGAATGGAGTGATAAGATTCTAGAACTAGCCAGCGCTTGAAGAAAAGACCAAGGGAATTGCAGGAGTTATAAGGGAAGCGAATATCAGATGAAGAACGCACAGGAGTGAAAAAAGAGGAGACGAAGGATGTGTAAATAAACGAGAATTAATGAATGACGAGAACTGTGAGGGAGGGGAGTGACAGATGACAAGTCCAAGCCAGTGTGAGGTGACGATACCAAAGGACCGATAGGAAACGTGGTCAAGGGCGTGATTGGATACGAGATGAAAGGAGTGTCATTAGATAAGACCAAAAAGTGACAGAGATGTGACGAAAAAGTAAATGAGTAACGAAGAGAGTGGCATCAGACGAAATGATGGGAGGCACGAAGAATGTAAAGTAGACGATATCGAGGGAGTGATATAGATGTGTCGAAATTAGTGATAGATGACTTACTTAGGGATGACATGAGACGAGAATGAAAGGAGACACAGTAGACTAGACCAGGAGGTCACATCAATCGAGACAAAAGAGTGACTTAAAACGAGAAGACGGAAGTGATACGTAACGAGAGGAAGGCAGAGAAGGCAGTCTAAATCTAGGGAGCAACAGTAGAGAAGATAAAAGCAAAGACAGTAGTGGTGATGAGGTAATTTAAGGAGACGAGCTGAAGCGAGCGACAGCAGACGAAACGTAAGTGGTGACAATAGAGGAGTCCAAGGGAGCGGGAGGAGACGAGACTGAGGGCATGACAAACGATGAGAATCAGGGAGAGACACAGTATACCAAGGGATTGACGGATTACTAGATGCAAGGAGTGAAAGTTACGAGACCAAGAGAGTGTAGGATACTACTGAAGGTAGTCCAAGAAATGACAGGTGTTGCGACAAAGAAATATAACATGCACATGACGGATGAATGGCAGCAATGGTATGACAGGAGGTAGTACCAAGGTGGTGACGGTAGAAGAGAGTTAACGGTAACGAGACCGAATCTGTTTCAGGATACCAGACTAGTCGAATGACGAGAGACGAGAAGAACGGAGCTGGAGGCGTAACGACGGAAGTGACATGACACGAGACGGAAGGAGTTAATTGGATGCGTTACGGAGGGTGTGACATGAGAGGGACAGGAAGTTGATAGGAGACGACAAAATGGAATGATGAGACGAAGAGATTAACAGAGGACGATAGCGAAGGGGGTGACTGGAGACGATACCAAGAGAATTGATCAGGGAAAATTCAAGGGAGTAACAGTTGTTATGACCAAGAGGGTGACAGAAGATATAGCTCCAAGCATAATATTCGTTTTAATATCCCAATGTGTATTATTGTAAAATAATCAATGGATTTTACTTTCTCTGCTGCTTATAGTAAGTAGGGGAAGTATTGTGTTCCACTCAAAAATTCGATTCCGAGATTTCACGGGAAATATATGTTATGAGACCCCCTGAATACAAAAAAAGCATTTTTGTAAACATGTCCGTGTGTGTGTCTGTGTGTGTGTGTCTGTCTGTGAACAGCATAACTCAGAAACGAACAGTCGGATAAACACCAAATTTGGTATTTACGTTCAGTATCTTCCAGAGATGCGCCACAAAGGTTTTCAAGAAAATCCACCCACCTCAGATTACCCTTTACATGGAACATTTTTCAAAAATTTAATTTTCTCAATGGCTCAAACGATTTTGATTAAAATATCATACGTTTAAGATATTTTCATGACATATAAAATTTATATCTTTAATTTTCTGGGAATGTCTCCTAAAGTATTCTTCATTGTGAACGACTTTTGCATAACTAGTGAACCGTAAGAGATAGACAAAGAGTTTACTGCACAAAAAATGTAAATCGCATTAAAATACACAGTTTATGTAATATACATTTTTTTTGTTGAGTGAACCATTTTCGAGATATTGCTTGTTATTCCTTTAAATTTTTCAATACTTATTTTCTCAAATGGGAATTCGTTATTTATTTTTTGTCTTGGATATGGAAAGATTATTAATCTGTGGCAAGGGAATGATGCTGTACCTAGCAACCAGCTATCAAGAGATATCTATGTGCTTAAAGGCTACTGTATTTCTATATTGCCCTTGTAAATATATATTCCCCTTACGTCTACAAGAAAATTAGCAATAAGATAGAATCTGAAAATGTTAATCTCGATTAACATGAAGTAGATGGACTATAAGGCATTTGCAAAAATAGTTTGTACAAGAGTAGGGAAAGTCACGTGAGTGTAACACATAAGAGTTTTTCTGTAATATCATGTTGGCATGATTAAACTGGAGGTAAAATATTTAATATTACCCAATAACAGCTGTGATTACACAGCAATCATAAAGTTAATAATTGGATTCAATGTGCAT
Source organism: Deroplatys truncata (assembly GCA_030765065.1). Taxonomy (NCBI): domain Eukaryota; kingdom Metazoa; phylum Arthropoda; class Insecta; order Mantodea; family Mantidae; genus Deroplatys; species Deroplatys truncata. The sequence continues at coordinate 61,394,682 of CM060989.1, read as the reverse complement.
TCACTACTGAATAAAACTTAGGAACTTTTAGATAAGGAAAACATAAAATGCCTCAGCCAGGAATACACTGACACTGTCCCCATGATTTTAAAGCAATAATATCAAGTTACCTAAAAGCAAGCTTATTTGTTTTCCAAGGCGGTAGGAAAAAGTCACACATAAGAAGAAACACTCCAAAATTAATACTACGATATCATAACATAATACCCTTAGACACTTCAAATAGCGTGTACATACATATACTGTACGCACCTGACAAACACACACCTTTAAAAAGAGCAAATTGTGAATCTATGTAAAATAAATAATGTGTTTAGTTTGTTTGCATTCACCTTCAAGAATATAGCATGGCTTCCTTCGAAAAGGGAGTAAGGCTCGTAGGCGTATGCCGTAGATTTACCGCACATAAAAGAACATCAAGCCTCATAAACACGCCTCTGAGCAAAAGCTTCTGTCTTTCACGCCCAATATGGAGTAAAACGCTAAGAGCCAGGGTACTTACAAGACAGCTATAAATCAAACTCAATAATAATGGTATCCTAAGCAACTTCTGTCAAAACCAGGTGCTTTTAGATGTACAACGTTCTTTCTTTTCTTTTTACCTACGTCATAAATGAAGAGTGAAGGAATACGAATGGAGACGTTACAAAAAATAAGAAAAATAAAACAATGTCAAATCCATATATTAAAAAAATCTTGATTTGCGTAATTCGGAGATTTATTTTTTTTATATTTGGTTTCTCTTTCTTATCTTATACATCCCTTCTTACACATGTAAGGCACTTTTGTTCACATTTTATAAAATTTAATGCTGAGCAAACAAATTGCCATTACGTATTCCAGAAATAGGGAATACAGAATATGCAAGTTTAGAAGCTATACAAAATCATTATTACCACTATATATAGTGAATTATCAATGTATAGAAGTAAGTATGGGGATAAAAACTAAGAAACAGAATGAAATCACCAACATAGCACTAATGCACTATCATGTGTACATGCGTAGTAACAAGACAAAAATTATTATATTCAGCATTATAATTGAAACACACCTGCTTTTCAATGACAGTGTGAGAATTTAAAATGCCACTATTCCCTATTGGCAATTCTGTGTATCTGTATGTGTTGGGTAATTTTGAGCATCTTGTGTACATATTGAATACGGCATGGTCTGCTCTCAGGTGTCGTATCACCAAATCTAAAGCAGGAAATTTTTATATACCTTGTACTTTAACTTAAGCACTGTGTGTGATTGTTGCACTGGAATTTTGCTCCTCAGTTTGCTGCCTTTGTAAGTACATGCTAGACAATATAATATACATGTCACACGTAAAAAAATCTGAGAATACTACAATTATTACTGCAACTACCACTAATACTACTAATAATAATTATTATTAACATACAACTTTTTGTGTTACCATTATAACAGGAAAACAAAGTTCACATAAGCAAGCAAATATTTATAATAGTTTCATATTAAACATGATAAACTACTTTGACACTTTATTTGCAGTTGTTGTAGAGAAGGGAAAATGGGTCTATATAGCATAATTTGTGATATGTAAAAAATTTTAATAGATAGGCAATGAGATCTCCAGTAATCTCAGGACGTGCACGAGAAAACCTTAGGTCCAGGTGCTAATTTCCTTTCCGCATAGAATCCTAATTCTAGGTACTATTTATCATTGCATAAATGCAGAGGAGGGGTGAATGAATCTACACAGAATTAAACGGATACTACATCCACTTTAGTTTTAATCATCCCCTTGCAACTGTATTGACCCATTTATTCCTGGTGATTTTATGATAACTCCCTATGAGATTAATTGGAAGCGCTAGTGTGGTTGAGAGACCGTCCATGGAAGAGTATACTACAGTATACTCCTCTATGGAATGTCCCATAATTCCTCGCGCGATCTCAACAATCCCTGCTTTCCAGATCAGCGCCATTTTGTGCTTTCTGTTCCATTTTTACTTTCTCTACTACGTATAGTAAGTAGGGGAAGTATTGCATTCCACCCAAAAATTCGATACCGAGATTTAACCGGAAATACATGTTTTGAGACCTCCTGAATCCAAAAAAAGCATTTTTGGAAACCTGCCCGTGTGTGTGTCTGTGTGTGTGTGTGTGTCTGTGTGTGTCTGTGTGTGTGTCTGTGAACAGCATAACTCAAAACCTAACAGTCGGATAAACACCAAACTTGGTATTTACGTTCAGTATCTTCCAGAGATGCGACACGAAGATTTTCAAGAAAATCCCCCCCATCCCAGACTACCCTTTACATGGAATATTTTTCGAAAATTTTAATTAACGATTTTGATGAAAATATCATATGTTTTAAGATAATGTTATGAGAAATGAAATGGATATCTCGAAATTTCTGGGAATGTCTCCAAAAGTATTCTTCATTATGAACGACTTTTGCATAACTGGTAAACCATAAGAGATAGACAAAATTTTACTACACAAAAAATGTAGATCGCGCTAAAATACACAACTTATATCATATACATTTTTTTTGTTGAGTGAACCGTTTTCGAGATATTGCTTGTTATTTCCTTAAATTTTCCAATACTTGTACTTTTTCTCAAATTCGTTATTCATTTTTTTATGTCCTGGACATGCAAAGCGAATGGAATGCGCCACATAGCAACCAGCGATAAAATATTTGACTATCGCTTAAAAGCTACCATATTCCCCTTGCATCTACAAGAAAATTGCAATAAGATTGACATCTCGATATCTCGATTAATATGAAGCATATGGAGAATAGGTGTTTGTAAAAATAGATTGTACAAGAGTAGAGAAAGTCATGTGAGTGTAACACATCAGATTTTTTTATTGAAACTTTCTGTTGGGCAGTTTTATTTTTTAATTGTTAATTTATACTTCTATTTGGGTTGTTAAATTTATACAATTTTATAGTACATCTGTTTCTTTTGGCCAGTTGTTTTATGATTCTTATTATTTAACTAAGAAAAACCTTTGCTCCGTCTTTGCGACAATTATTTCCGTGTTATATATTTAAACATTTTTTGTTATTTAGTTTGGTCACAATGTTAATATTTTCAAAATACTGAAGTGTGTAGTAAGTGACAGCAATACGGATGGCAACACCACAGAAATAAAGTTGTTCAGATTCCCGACGAAAGGTTTGCAAAATTTTGAGATCAACGCTAAGGTAAGTGAATAAGTATAGTTTAATTCTCCATAAAGCTGTACATAGTATGTGTAAGCAAATCCAACAGTGCAGGTGCGTAGGTCTAAAAACAGGTTTTGAAGTACTGTAAACATAAAAACGAACACAAACCGTTTGTGAACATTTTATGTGAACATTATAAAAGTATTGAAATCTTATTGGAAACCTCACTGTGGTGTTTGGCTTTACTTCATTACTTTGGTCTTTATTGAAAACGTCTGGTAAAGGGTAAAGTTGGATGAATACTTTTGTTACTTGTGTTTACGTATTATATTTATATATATTTGAAAATAACTTTACTTTCTCTGACTGCTGTATCAATGGTATACCCTGTTTAGACCTACGTACAAAGTTCTGATAAATAAAACAACACTGCAATTTACGCTAAACGTTTTACACGCATACCTTACTCTAATGCGTTTACTTCATGATAACGTTGTACATTGCGCGAAATTAATTCCAAAATCGTGCATAAATTTAACAAAAAACTGTGTCGGTTCTAAATCAACCAACCGAAACCGTGGATCTATCTTTTCAAAATACCCGTATTTAAATTCTAAGGAAATGTTTCGGTAGTATGCCCTTACATGTCCTAGTTTACAGTGATATAAATCAAGAATTGCAAACGTTTATTATCATCTTTAACTTGCAACGAATATAAATACTCACTTTCTAATATAACATTGATTTCGCTGTTGTGATAAATAACAAAATGTCTACATGTTTTCATTCCTTTTTTGCAGTTACTTTGCAGCAAAAACCCTTTCTTTGGCTAAGTACAAATTTGGGTTTCGTTGCTCCATTTCTTTGCCTATTCTTGTAATTGTCTTTCAGGTATTAGTCCCGTGGGTGTATATTCTGTTATTAAAAGGCAAGTGCTGGATTTGAGCCACATTCTGCTGTTCTGAACACCCTAGACGATAAAATAGTTTTTCGTTGCACTGTTATTCCCAGTGTAAATTTTCGGAAGTCTTTTAAACATTCAAAATTTCTATAGCCGTTTAGTAATCAAGTACTAAATGTAGGTATGTTTTGTTTTACCTTTATGTCCTTTCACATTGATGTCTTTAGTATTGTTATAGTTTATTATATGTCTTACATAATTGTAGAAGATAATAGTAATTTTTTGGTATTAACAATTATTGTATAACACAAGACCATGCTCCATTTCAGATACAATATCTGGACAGAGGTCGCTCACAATCGATACCTGAATGTTGAAGCAGCGACCAACACCTATATGCGTGGAAGCAGTTTTATACCCAATATGTTTTGGAACTATAACAAGTCCAAATTGAAGGAGGCGAGACGAAGGTAGTGAAAGAGATGAGACCAAATTAGTGACCGATGACAATACTAACGGAGAGAAAGAAGACTAGAATAAGGGACTAATAGAAGATATGACGAAGGGAGTGATAGGTGCAGAGTCCGCGAGAAAGACAGAAGGGTAGAATTAGGGGGTGACAGGCGAATTTTCCTAGGGAGTGTTTAGAGACGAGGCGCAAGTGGTGACAAGAGAGGAGGCGAATGGAGTGATAAGATTCTAGAACTAGCCAGCGCTTGAAGAAAAGACCAAGGGAATTGCAGGAGTTATAAGGGAAGCGAATATCAGATGAAGAACGCACAGGAGTGAAAAAAGAGGAGACGAAGGATGTGTAAAGGAACGAGAATTAATGAATGACGAGAACTGTGAGGGAGGGGAGTGACAGATGACAAGTCCAAGCCAGTGTGAGGTGACGATACCAAAGGACCGATAGGAAACGTGGTCAAGGGCGTGATTGGATACGAGATGAAAGGAGTGTCATTAGATAAGACCAAAAAGTGACAGAGATTTGACGAAAAAGTAAATGAGTAACGAAGAGAGTGGCATCAGACGAAATGATGGGAGGCACGAAGAATGTAAAGTAGACGATATCGAGGGAGTGATATAGATGTGTCGAAATTAGTGATAGATGACTTACTTAGGGATGACATGAGACGAGAATGAAAGGAGGCACAGTAGACTAGACCAGGAGGTCACATCAATCGAGACAAAAGAGTGACTTAAAACGAGAAGACGGAAGTGATACGTAACGAGAGGAAGGCAGAGAAGGCAGTCTAAATCTAGGGAGCAACAGTAGAGAAGATAAAAGCAAAGACAGTAGTGGTGATGAGGTAATTTAAGGAGACGAGCTGAAGCGAGCGACAGCAGACGAAACGTAAGTGGTGACAATAGAGGAGTCCAAGGGAGCGGGAGGAGACGAGACTGAGGGCATGACAAACGATGAGAATCAGGGAGAGACACAGTATACCAAGGGATTGACGGATTACTAGATGCAAGGAGTGAAAGTTACGAGACCAAGAGAGTGTAGGATACTACTGAAGGTAGTCCAAGAAATGACAGGTGTTGCGACAAAGAAATATAACATGCACATGACGGATGAGTGGCAGCAATGGTATGACAGGAGGTAGTACCAAGGTGGTGACGGTAGAAGAGAGTTAACGGTAACGAGACCGAATCTGTTTCAGGATACCAGACTAGTCGAATGACGAGAGACGAGAAGAACGGAGCTGGAGGCGTAACGACGGAAGTGACATGACACGAGACGGAAGGAGTTAATTGGATGCGTTACGGAGGGTGTGACATGAGAGGGACAGGAAGTTGATAGGAGACGACAAAATGGAATGATGAGACGAAGAGATTAACAGAGGACGATAGCGAAGGGGGTGACTGGAGACGATACCAAGAGAATTGATCAGGGAAAATTCAAGGGAGTAACAGTTGTTATGACCAAGAGGGTGACAGAAGATATAGCTCCAAGCATAATATTCGTTTTAATATCCCAATGTGTATTATTGTAAAATAATCAATGGATTTTACTTTCTCTGCTGCTTATAGTAAGTAGGGGAAGTATTGTGTTCCACTCAAAAATTCGATTCCGAGATTTCACGGGAAATATATGTTATGAGACCCCCTGAATACAAAAAAAGCATTTTTGTAAACATGTCCGTGTGTGTGTCTGTGTGTGTGTGTCTGTCTGTGAACAGCATAACTCAAAACCTAACAGTCGGATAAACACCAAACTTGGTATTTACGTTCAGTATCTTCCAGAGATGCGACACGAAGATTTTCAAGAAAATCCCCCCCATCCCAGACTACCCTTTACATGGAATATTTTTCGAAAATTTTAATTAACGATTTTGATGAAAATATCATATGTTTTAAGATAATGTTATGAGAAATGAAATGGATATCTCGAAATTTCTGGGAATGTCTCCAAAAGTATTCTTCATTATGAACGACTTTTGCATAACTGGTAAACCATAAGAGATAGACAAAATTTTACTACACAAAAAATGTAGATCGCGCTAAAATACACAACTTATATCATATACATTTTTTTTGTTGAGTGAACCGTTTTCGAGATATTGCTTGTTATTTCCTTAAATTTTCCAATACTTGTACTTTTTCTCAAATTCGTTATTCATTTTTTTATGTCCTGGACATGCAAAGCGAATGGAATGCGCCACATAGCAACCAGCGATAAAATATTTGACTATCGCTTAAAAGCTACCATATTCCCCTTGCATCTACAAGAAAATTGCAATAAGATTGACATCTCGATATCTCGATTAATATGAAGCATATGGAGAATAGGTGTTTGTAAAAATAGATTGTACAAGAGTAGAGAAAGTCATGTGAGTGTAACACATCAGATTTTTTTATTGAAACTTTCTGTTGGGCAGTTTTATTTTTTAATTGTTAATTTATACTTCTATTTGGGTTGTTAAATTTATACAATTTTATAGTACATCTGTTTCTTTTGGCCAGTTGTTTTATGATTCTTATTATTTAACTAAGAAAAACCTTTGCTCCGTCTTTGCGACAATTATTTCCGTGTTATATATTTAAACATTTTTTGTTATTTAGTTTGGTCACAATGTTAATATTTTCAAAATACTGAAGTGTGTAGTAAGTGACAGCAATACGGATGGCAACACCACAGAAATAAAGTTGTTCAGAATCCCGACGAAAGGTTTGCAAAATTTTGAGATCAACGCTAAGGTAAGTGAATAAGTATAGTTTAATTCTCCATAAAGCTGTACATAGTATGTGTAAGCAAATCCAACAGTGCAGGTGCGTAGGTCTAAAAACAGGTTTTGAAGTACTGTAAACATAAAAACGAACACAAACCGTTTGTGAACATTTTATGTGAACATTATAAAAGTATTGAAATCTTATTGGAAACCTCACTGTGGTGTTTGGCTTTACTTCATTACTTTGGTCTTTATTGAAAACGTCTGGTAAAGGGTAAAGTTGGATGAATACTTTTGTTACTTGTGTTTACGTATTATATTTATATATATTTGAAAATAACTTTACTTTCTCTGACTGCTGTATCAATGGTATACCCTGTTTAGACCTACGTACAAAGTTCTGATAAATAAAACAACACTGCAATTTACGCTAAACGTTTTACACGCATACCTTACTCTAATGCGTTTACTTCATGATAACGTTGTACATTGCGCGAAATTAATTCCAAAATCGTGCATAAATTTAACAAAAAAAAATGTGTGTCGGGTCTAAATCAACCAATCGAAACCATGCTTCTATCTTTGCAAAATACCAGTATTTAAATGCTAAGGAAATGTTTCGGTTGTATGCCCTTACAGATCCTAGTTTACAGTGATATAAATCAAGAATTGCAACAGTTTATCATCATCTTTAACTTGCAACGAATATAAACATTTAGTTTTTAATGTAACATTGTCTTCACTGTTGTGATAAATAACACAAAATTTGTACATGTTTTTCTTCCTTTTTTGTAGTTACTTTGCAGCAAAGACGCTTTCTTTGGCTAAGTACAAATTTGGGTTTCGTGTCTCCATTTCTTTGCCTATTCTTGTAATTGTCTATCAGGTACTAGTCCCGTGGGTGTATATTCTGTTATTAACAGGCAAGTGCTGGGGTTGAGACACTTTCTACTGCATTGAACAGCCCAGCTGCTAAAATTAATTTTTTCTTTGCACTGGTATTCCGATTGTTAATTTCGCACGTTTTTTAAGCAGTCAATACTTTTAAAGCCCTTTAGTAAATAAGTACTACATGTATTTTTTATTTTAGTTTTACGTCCTTTTGCACTGTTGTCTTTATTATTCTTATGCTATTATTATTAGGCTTACATTTGTATAAATTAATGATAATTTATTGATATTAACAAGTAATGTACAACAGAAGACACGCTATTTCAGATACAGTATATGGGCAGAGGTCGTTCAGAATCGAAGCCTGAATGTTTGAAGCAGTGACCAACGCCTATTTGGGTATTAGACGTTTTGCGCCCAATCTGTTCTGGAACTAAAGCAAGTCCTAATTGGAGGAGACGAGACGAACGTAGTGAAAGAGACAAGCCAAGTTACTGTCGGGTGACAATACCAACGGAGGGACAGATGGCAGAAAATGGACGTGACAGAAGACGAGACTAAGGGACTGACAGTTGGAGAGTCCACGGGAAAAGCGAGTACGGTAGAAAAAGTGAGTGACAAGAGAGGAGGCGCCAGTGGTGAAAAGGGACGAGGCGAATGGAGTGACAAAATTCTAGACCAAGGCAGTGCTTGAAGAAGAGACCAAGGGAATGAAAGGAGCTGAAGGGTATGTCAGGAAACGAGACCTAACAAATGACGTGAGCTGTGAGGGAGGGAAATAACAGATGATTCCAAGCCAGTGAGATGGGACGATGCCAAAAGAATCATGGGAAACCTGAACAACGGAGTGATTGAAGAAGAGATGAAAGGAGTGACATAAGATGAGCCCAAGATAGTGACAAGGGATTTGAATAAGTAAGTAACTGAGGTTACGAAGGGAGTGACATCAGACGAAATGAAGGGAGGGATAGCAAGCTAGAAAAGCATAGTGACAAAAGACGGAATGAAGGGAGTGCCATAACGCTGGACGAAGGACGTAAAGGAGATGAGATCCAGAAAGTGATATAGATGTACGGAGGATAGTGACATGACTTATTTAGGGATGACATGAGACGAGATGAAAGGAGGCACAATATACGAGACCAGGCGGTCACATCAATCGAGACAAAAGAGTGACTTAAAACAAGAAGAAGGCAGAGAAACGTAACGAGAAGAAGGCAGAGAAGGCAGTCTAAACCTAGGGAGCAATAGTAGAGAAGATAAAGGCAAAGACAGTAGTAGTGATGAGGGAATTTACAGGAGCCGAGATGAAGTGAGCGACAGCAGACGAGACGTAAGTAGTGACAATAGAGGAGACCAAGTGAGCGGCAGGAGACGAGACTTGGGCATGACAAACGATGAGAATAAGGGAGAGACACACGATACCAAGGGAGTGACAGATTACTAGATGCGATGAGTGAAGCGTTACGAGACCAAGAGAGTGTAGGATACTACAGAAGGTAGTCCAAGAATTGACAGGTGATGCGTAAAAGACATGACAGTGGAGTGGCAGGATTAAAGGAATGGAGTGACAGGAGATAATACCAAGGTGGTGACAGAAGAGAACAAATAGGTGGCAGCCGTCGCGACAAAGGGACTGACAGGAGATGTGTCCACGGTACTCATAGTAGACTACACGACGTGACAGTAGAAGAGACGACGAGAGTTTAGGGTATCCAAACCAAAGTTGTTTCAGAATACCAGACTAGGGGAATGGCATGAGACGAGACAAAGAGAGATGCAGGTAACGACGGGAGTAATATGACACGAGACGGAAGGAGTTACTGGATGCGTGACTGAGAGTGTGACATGAGAGAAACAGGAAGTTATAGGAGACGAGGGAGTGATGAGACGAAGGGTTTGACTGAGGACAATAGGGTGGGAGTGACTGGAGACAATACCAATAGAATTCATCAGGGAAAACTCAAGGGAGTAACAGTTGTTATGACCAAGAGGGTGACCGAAGATATAGCTCCAATCAAATATTCGTTTTAAGATCAAAATATGTTGGTTTGTAAAAACATCTATTGTTTCTTCTGTAACATCATCCTTGTACAATTAAACTGGAGGTAAAATATTTAATATTACCCTATAACATCTGTGATTCCATAGCAATCATAATGTTAATAAAGGGATTTAATGCGCATGCAGTACTAAATAAACCTTAGAAACGTTCAGATAAGAAAAATATAAAATGTCTCAGCCAGGAACACACTGACACTATCCTCATGATTTTAAAGCAATAATATCAAGTTGCTTAAAAGCAATCAAGTTTATTTGCTTTCCAAGGCGGTAGGAAAAGTCACGCCTAAGAGGAAACACTCCAAAATTATTACTACGAAATCATAACATAGTACCGTTATACACTTCTGATAGCGTGTATATACATATATTCTATGCACCTGACAAATACACACCTTTAAAAAAAGCAAAGATATGAATTTATGTAAAATAAATGATGTATTTAATTTGTTTGCATTCACTTTCAAGAATATAACATGGCTTCCTTCGAAAAGGGAGTAAGGCTGGCGGTCGGTTGCCGTAGATTTACCGTACATAAACGAATCTCAATCCTCATATAGACGCCTTTGAGCAACGTCCTCTGCCTTTCACACTCAATATACGGTGGGACGCTAAGGAACATGGTACTTATAGAGCGTTCGTAAATAAAATTCAATAATAATGTTATCCTAAGCAACTTCTGTCAAAACCAGGTGCTTTTAGATGTGCAACGTTCTTTCTTTTCTTTTTACCTACGTCATAAAGGAAGAGTGAAGGCATACAAATGGAGACCTTAGAAAAAATAAGAAGAATAAAACAATGTCAAATCCATATATTCCAAAATCTTGATTTGCATACTTAGGAGATTTCTTCTCTTCTTTATTTTTGCTTTCTCTTTCTTTTCTTATACTTCCCTTCTTACACATGTAAGCCACTTTTCTTCACATTTTATAAAATATAATGGTGAACAAACAAATTATCATTACGTATTCCAGACATAGTGTAAGCAGTACATGCAAGTTTAGAAGCTATACAACATAATTATTAGCACTTATATATAGTGAATCATCAATGTTTAGAAGTAAGTGTGGGGATAAAAACTAAGAAGCAAAATGAAATCACCAACATACCACTAATGCACTATCACGTGTACATGCATAGTAGGAAGAAAACAATTATTATATTCAGCATTTTAATTCAAACACACCTGATTTTCATTGACAGTGTGAGAATTTAAAAAGCCACTATTACCTATTGGCAATTCTGTGTATCTGTATGTGTTGGGTAGTTTTGAGCATCTTGTGTACATATTGAATGCGGCATGGTCTGCTCTCAGGTGTCGTATCAACAAATCTAAAGCAGGAAATTTTTATATACCTTGTACTTTAACTTAAGCACTTGGTGTGATTGTTGCACTGGAACTTTTCTCCTCATTTTGCTGCCTTTGTATGTACATGCTAGACAATATAATATCCATGTCACACGTAAAACAAATCTGAAAATATTACTATTACTACTGCAACTAATACTACTAGTAATAATAATAATTATTATTAACATACAACTTTTTGTGTTACCATTATAACAGGAAAACAAAGTTCACATATGCAAGCAAATGTATATACTAGTTTCAAATTAAAGATGATAAACTACTTTGACCCTTCATTTGCATTTGTTGTATAGCAGAAAAAAAGGCTGTTATATAGCATAGTTTGTGATATGTAAAAAATTTTAATAGATAGGCAGTGAGATCTCCAGTAATCTCAGGACGTGCACGAGAAAACCTTAGGTCCCGGTGCTAATTTGCTTTCCGCATAGAATCCTAATTCTAGGTACTATTTATCATTGTACAAATGCAGAAGACAGGTGAATGAATCTACACAGAATTAAACGGATACTACAACCCCTTTAGTTTTAATCATCCCCTTGCAACTGGATTGACCCATTTATTCCTGGTGTTTTTACGATAACTCCCTATGAGATTAATTGGAAGCGCTAGTGTGGTTGAAAGACGTCCATGGAGATATATACTACAGTATACTCCTCAATGGAATGTCCCATAATTCCTCGCACGATCTCAACAATACCTTGAAGCTGGTTATCGAGACCCAGGAGAAATAATAATAATAATAATAATAATAATAATAATAATAATAATAATAATAATAATAATAATAATAATAATATACGATCGAACATAGCGACGAAAATGTGCTGAATTCATGTTAGGAATGGGTTTTGGAGGAAAGGCAGAGAAATAAAGTTTGCTTCCTCGAAGCAGAGGTATTTTACCTGCGATGGTCAACGAACCTGCATACCGGAAGTCTCGCCTTTATACTTTTGGCTCGGACAGGGTTTACAACGGTTTTCAAGGCTTAAAAGGGTGAGGAAGTAGACGTGCCTTATCTACGATCTAAGAATGTTCGGGAGAAGATTTTAAAACTCAAAATAAGCTGTGAGAAGCAGATGTGAAAGTTGTCACGTGGGGGTAGCCAATAGCAAAAAAAATCATGAAACAAAAATTATAGCCAATCGAAAGATCGCGTAGGCATCACATGATACGTTTGAACTTAAAACAGAACGAAACTTAAGAAAGGGAGAGGGGAAAATTCCACTGTTTTGGCAAAAGGCGTGAAGGAGGAAAGACACGCCGAGACAGTCGGGGACAAAACTAACCATGACAGTGGCCGAGGCACATTCCGGTACAAATTAACCACGAGGACGTCGACGAAACGAAATTAGAAGAAAATAATCAGAAAGTTGATAGCGTAAAAATAAAGTTATGAAATCTAGGCAATTCGAGGGCTAGTCGGAGAAACACATAAGTAGCGACTTCGAAAGTGATAAGAATAATCGTGGCTTCGACGACGAAGGTGGCGGGTTGACCAGATAGGAATCTACGTAACAAAATAAAGATATAACCCAAACTTCTCCGGCAGTATTATTAATATCATCAAGGCAGTGTCATCACCCCTGAAAAACAAGAACCTCATGCTCTACCGAATCAAACCCCAAATCCCTGCCATCCAACCAACGAACCCAGGACTCTGAGTCCATTGAAGCAACTGCCAGGAACACCACAGCTGATGAGTCAGAGGTCAGCGTCATTTGGCGCCCACTACGTTGGGGCTCGAAATACTGCCAACGGATAACGCACCCGGAGAACCGACAACGGAAGGAAGACGACGCCGATGACGACATCAGCAACCACCAGCAGCAGAGTGTACCGATAGACGTGGGGGCAACAAGCGACATCGACGCCGCTCCATTACAACGAGGAAGCAGACATTCAGCGCAGACATCATCAGTGTCCAAAAAAGTGTGTAAGTGTAGTGAAGTGTTTTGTGAACTACTACAACACTTCGCAGCAGCTCAACCCAGCACCGAGTAAGTGTTAACTGCATGATACATAAGTTAATGAAATTTTGGAAGGGAGTGTATATGCAATAGATATAAGTAAACTGGGGTATGTATGTTTGTAAATGCTGTTAAGAAGCAAGAAATTAACCGGCAACGTTATGGAAGGTAATAGCAATGAACAAGGGGAAATTTTCAGTAACAATAGCACGCGGGTAGGTGTAGAAAATGGAGATAACGAAACATTAGAACACCAAGTTACCGGATCACTTAACACGAGCGAAATGCTGCAACAAATGTTGGCTCAATTGAGCCTCCTAAACACTAAGATATCAGAACAAGAGCAAACACTTGGGCAAACACTGACTCAACGATTTTCAGAACAAGAGCAAACACTTGGGCAAACACTGACTCAACGATTAACAATACAGGAACAAACATTGCAGCAGCAGATAGCCTCACAATTAAGCATCCAACATAAGGAAATCAGTCAGGGCTTAGAAAATAAAATACAGGGTGTCTTGTCAGAAATTAGAGCAAGTCAAAATGTAATCTACGAGGATGTAGAATACATAAGAAACGAACTAAAAGCAACACAGACTAGTGTAGAGGTAGTAAGGAAGGAACTTGTCGTGGAAATAGACGCCATCAGGGCCCAACAAGTTGTAAACAATGAAAACTTAATATGTACAATTAGTGATAAGGCAAGGGAAGAAGCAATGACAGTCTGTATAGCATTACAGAACAAGCAACAGGCACTTGAAGCAGGGGTTGACAAATTAAGGGAGGAGCTGACACAGACCGTCAATGCTCGCAGGGACGCGGTAGAACAAATCGAACCGCGATCCCAGGGAGCCACGGACGCGCGAATTACCTCTCAGGTTTCCGCGCTTTCGTCGTTCCAGTGTAACAACCCGAGTAGCGAACCGAGGTCGAACGAACCTGCCTGCACTCCTTCGGCCTCACCGCACCCGGCAAGTGAAATGTCAAGCACCGTAGGGCCTCTGCAACAATGCAATATACCTATACAATTTTTGAATGAACTACCAATCCCCAAGTTCAACAGTGAAGTCGATAATGCGAAGCAGTTCATTAATGACCTCGAATCTTATTTCGCCCTTAGGGGAATTCCCGACCGTTTCAAAATGGTAATTATAAAAAGGAGCTTGATAGGCCCGTCCCTGAGTTGGTTTCGATTGACGGTAGGCGAGCATGCACAATATGAACATTTTAGGTCTGCATTTTTGGAAAAATATTGGAGTGGCGTTGCACAGTACAGGGTGCGCGCAGAAATAAATAATGGCCGATACAGGGAAGAGAAGCGTGAGTCGATGGTCGACTACTTCTTGCGACTCGGCCAATTAAGCCAACTCCTGGACCCACCGATGCCCGAAGGTGAATTTGTATCCCTCCTGACACGACACTTCCCAGACGTTATACGTCATCACCTCGTGGTAGCACGTCCGAGGACGCTGAGCGAAGCCATTGAACTACTTACCGCTCTGCAGGGGTACGGAACGCGGGAAGAAGATAGGCCCAGAATCAGGACTGAAGGCAGACACAGTGATCGGATAAATTCGCATCGTAATGATGGGACGAGGGCACAAGGGGCGTTGAACAACTACTCCACAGTCCGACAGCGTTATCAAGAGCCATTTGCAAGAAATCGGGAGAGAAGCTATAGGCCCTGGAACCAAACGGGCACGGGTAGGCCACCGATGCAACATGAGGAGTATCCCGTTCACTACATGAGATTCTCCAGGTACCCGGCGAATAGTAGACAACACCGGGGAAATAACCTCCACGGTGGAACAGCGGATAGGCCAAGAACGCCTCCGAACCGCCCAGAAACTCCCCCGAACCGACCTGGAAACACCCCGGGCAGGCCTAGGACACCTCCGAACAGGCCAAGAACGCCTCCGAATTGCCCAGAAACTCCCCCGAACAGGCCAAGGACACCTCCGAACAGGCCGAGAACACCTCCAAGCCGGCCAGCGACCCCACGACGTAGAGATGAGGACCATGGGCTCTCAAGCATGCCTACGTACAGCTACGCATGGACGCCGAGCGCGTATCTATCACAGACACGACAGCCGCAAAATGTCCACCGCGAAATGGATGACGCGATAGGTCACCGAAGCGGGGCAATGGCAGGACGAAGCATAGGCCAAGGGACAGGCCCCAGTCAAGGATCGTGGCCACGACGGTCGGAAAACTGGAGACAGGAAGAATTGTAGCGTTCCCAGGCTCAACCTCGGAGAATGCGCGCAGGTTCTCGCATTACACAGGGAACGAGAACAAAAATACCAGAAGAACCATTTTTATTGAATATTTGCACATTGGGAAAAGGCATTAACGTGGTAAGAATTTTCACGCAACAACTGTGCGAAGGGAGAGATCTTAACGACACGCCTCTGCAGTCAGCTGATGAATCGGAAGTAGGTCAAGCACCCCAGTATTGTGAGTTAAACACAGAAAATGAAAATGTTTATTTCGGTGAGAGACCGGACGACTTGCAGGTAGTCAGTGATCAAAACATGACCCTATCAGGTATACGCGAATATGTAGCATCAACAGACTGCTTAAACCATCAAGAGAAAGAAGGAATACAGACGAATGCATATGTGTTGGAAAGGTCCTTATCGGATATCACAAACCTTCGGGGACAGGGTATATCAACTCCAATCGTCCATTTAAGCAGGGTCAATGAAATTTAGTAGAGTCGGATAGGGAAAATGTACAAACGCACTCGGAACACGAGTAAGGAAAGTCATATATGCGAACATTGTTTACAAACAAATTGGTAGCTTTGGGATAGCAATGTCCTGTTAAAACAGTGTGCTTGACATTCACGATGTTAATGACATAGAGTAAGAAAACCGGACAGAATGTATACCTGGCAAAAAAAAGTACCAAAAGGGGTCTTGAGTGTGGAGGCTGCTAATAGCTTCCAGAAAACCAGTATTGTATGTAAAGTGCAAGAGAGAGAGAGAGAGAGAGAGAGAGAGAGAGAGAGAGAGAGAGAGAGAAAGATGGAACTAAGATGTGTAATTAAAAAAAAAAAAAAATATTGTTTGAAGAATGTATTGTGTGTATAAACAGATTTCTTAAATGTAAATGTTTTGTAGCCTGGTTGTTGACGGCCAGATATTATGTAGATTGTTTTTCTTTTACTTGGTGAAAATACTTGTGTAAATTTGAAATTGTATTGTGTACAGTGATTGAAATGTATTGTGAACAGAATAAATGTGTAACGGTGGGCTCGCCATCAAATCGTCGTAAGCCACTGACTAAATAAATGAATGAATAAATAAATAAAATGATAAATGAAAGGAATAGAGGGAGAGAGGGACTTTAGATTAGCTTAGATGGGACATTAACGATAAACCCATCATCCAACCTAAAGGTCCGATGATAAGTTTACCGTCAGGGCATATGAAGCTGGTTATCGAGACCCAGGAGAAATAATAATAATAATAATAATAATAATAATAATAATAATAATAATAATAATAATAATAATAATAATAATAATAATAATAATAATAATAATATACGATCGAACATAGCGACGAAAATGTGCTGAATTCATGTTAGGAATGGGTTTTGGAGGAAAGGCAGAGAAATAAAGTTTGCTTCCTCGAAGCAGAGGTATTTTACCTGCGATGGTCAACGAACCTGCATACCGGAAGTCTCGCCTTTATACTTTTGGCTCGGACAGGGTTTACAACGGTTTTCAAGGCTTAAAAGGGTGAGGAAGTAGACGTGCCTTATCTACGATCTAAGAATGTTCGGGAGAAGATTTTAAAACTCAAAATAAGCTGTGAGAAGCAGATGTGAAAGTTGTCACGTGGGGGTAGCCAATAGCAAAAAAATCATGAAACAAAAATTATAGCCAATCGAAAGATCGCGTAGGCATCACATGATACGTTTGAACTTAAAACAGAACGAAACTTAAGAAAGGGAGAGGGGAAAATTCCACTGTTTTGGCAAAAGGCGTGAAGGAGGAAAGACACGCCGAGACAGTCGGGGACAAAACTAACCATGACAGTGGCCGAGGCACATTCCGGTACAAATTAACCACGAGGACGTCGACGAAACGAAATTAGAAGAAAATAATCAGAAAGTTGATAGCGTAAAAATAAAGTTATGAAATCTAGGCAATTCGAGGGCTAGTCGGAGAAACACATAAGTAGCGACTTCGAAAGTGATAAGAATAATCGTGGCTTCGACGACGAAGGTGGCGGGTTGACCAGATAGGAATCTACGTAACAAAATAAAGATATAACCCAAACTTCTCCGGCAGTATTATTAATATCATCAAGGCAGTGTCATCACCCCTGAAAAACAAGAACCTCATGCTCTACCGAATCAAACCCCAAATCCCTGCCATCCAACCAACGAACCCAGGACTCTGAGTCCATTGAAGCAACTGCCAGGAACACCACAGCTGATGAGTCAGAGGTCAGCGTCAACCTGCTTTCCAGCAGAGCGCCATTTTGTGATTTCTGTTCCAATTTCTTATTGAAACTTTCTTTTGGGCAGTTTAATTTATTAATTGTTAATTTTGTACTTCTTTTGGGTTGTTAAATTTATACAATTTTATAGAACAGCTGTTTCTTTTGGCCAGTTTTATGTTTCTTATTATTTAAATAAGAAGAGCGTTTGCTCCGCCTTTGCAGCAATTTTTCCGTGTTATATTTTTAAACTTTTTTTGTTATTTAGTTTGGTTAAAATGTTAAGATTTTCAAAATACTGAAGTGTGTAGTAAGTGACAGCAATATGGATGGCAACACCACAGAAATAAAGTTGTTCAGATTCCCGGCGAAAGCATTGCAAACTTTTGAGATCAACGCTAAGGTAAGTGAATAAGTATAGTTTAATTCCCCATAAAGCTGTACATAGTATGTGTAAGCAAATCCAAGAGTGCAGGTGCATAGGTCTAAAACAGGTTTTGAAGTACTGTAAATATAAAAACAAACACAAAATGTTTGTGAACATTTTATGTGAATATTATAAAAGTATTGAAATCATTTTGCTATATTACTTTGGTCTTTATTGAAAACGTCTGGTAAAAGGTAAAGTAGGATCAATACTCTTGTTACTTGTGTTTAAGTATTATATTTATATATATTTGAAAATAACTGTACTTTCTCTGACTGTTGTACCAATGGTGTACCCTGTTTAGACCTACGTACGAAGTTCTGATAAAAATAACAACACTGCAATTTACGCTAAACGTTTTACACGCCATACCTTACTCTAATGCGTTTACTACATCGTAACGTTGTACAATGCGCGAAATTAATTCCAAAATCGTGCATAAATTTAACAAAAAAAAATGTGTGTCGGGTCTAAATCAACCAATCGAAACCATGCTTCTATCTTTGCAAAATACCAGTATTTAAATGCTAAGGAAATGTTTCGGTTGTATCCGCTTATAGATCCTAGTTTACAGTGATATAAATCAAGAATTGCAACAGTTTATTATCATCTTTAACTTGCAACGAATATAAACATTCACTTTCTAATGTAACATTGATTTCGCTGTTGTGATAAATAACACAAAATGTCTACATGTTTTCATTACTTTTTTGAAGTTACTTTGCAGCAAAAACCCTTTCTTTGGCTAAGTACAAATTTGGGTTTCGTTTCTCCATTTCTTTGCCTATTCTTGTAATTGTCTTTCAGGTATTAGTCCCGTGGGGGTGTATATTCTGTTATTAAAAGGCAAGTGCTGGATTTGAGCCACATTCTGCTGTTTTGAACACCCTAGCTGATAAAATAAAGCTTTTCGTAGCACTGTTATTCTCAGTGTAAATTTTCGGAAGTTTTTTAAACATTCAGAATTAGCCCAATTATTGTATAACACAAGACCATGCTCCATTTCAGATACATATCTGGGCAGAGGTCGCTCACAGTCGATACCTGAATGCTGAATTAGAGACCAATACCTATATTTGCGGAAGGGGTTTTATACCCAATATGTTTTGGAATTATAATAAGTCCAAACTGAAGGAGGCGAGACGAAGGTAGTGAAAGAGATAAGACCAACTTAGTGACCGATGACAATACCAACGAAGAGACAGAAGACGAGAATATGGAACTAACAGAAGATATGACGAAGAGAGTGACAGATGCAGACTCCGCGAGAAAGACAGAAAGGTAGAATTAGGGGGTGACAGACGAATTTTCCTAGGGAGTGTTTAGAGACGAGGCGCAAGTGGTGACAAGAGAGAAGGCGAATGGAGTTGTAAGATTCTATAACTAGCCAGCGCTTGAGGACAAAACCAAGGGAATTACAGTAGTTATAAGGGAAGTGAATGACAGATGAAAAACCCACAGATTTGAAAAGAGAAGAGACAAAGGCTGTGTAAGGAAAGGAGATCTTAAGAATGACGGGAACTGTGAGGGAGGGGAGTGACATGACGTGTCCAAGCCAGTGTTAGGGGACGATACCAAAGGACCAATAGGAAACGTGGCCAAGGGAGTGATTGCAGACGAGATGAAAGGAGTGACATTAAATGACACAACATAGTGACAGGAGACGTGACGAAGTAAGTAAATGAGTAACCAAGGGAGTGGCATCAGAGGAAATGAAGGGAGGCACGAAGGATGTAAGGGTGATGATATTCAAGGAGTGATATAGATATGCGGAAATTAGTGACAGATGACTTACATAGGGATGACATGAGAGGCACAGTAGACTAGACCAGGAGGTCACATCAAACGAGACAAAGGAGAGACTTAAAACAAGAAGAAGGCAGTGATACGTAACGAGAGGAAGGCAGAGAAGGCAGTCTAAATCTAGGGAGCAACAGTAGAAAAGATAAAGGGAAAGGCAGTAGCGGTGATGGGTGAATTTACAGGAGACAAGATGTAAGTAGTGACAATAGAGGAGTCCAAGGGAGCGGAAGGAGACGAGACTGAGGGCATGACAAACGATGAGAATCAGGGAGAGACACATTATACCAAGGGAGTGACAGATTACTAGATGCGAGGAGTGAAATTTACAAGACCAAGGGATTGTAGGATACTAATGAAGGTATTCCAAGAAGTGACAGGTGTTGCGACAAAGAAATATAACATGCACATGACAGAGGAGTAGCAGGATTAAAGGAATGGAGTGACAGGATATAATACGAAGGTGGTAACAGAAGAGAACAAATAGGTAGCAGCTGTCGGGACAAAGGGAGTGACAGGAGATGTGTCCAGGGTACTCATAGTAGACTACACGACGTGACAGTAGAAGAGACGAAGAGTGTTAACGGTAACGAGACCAAAGGTGTTTCAGGATACCAGACTTGGAGAATGACGTGAGACGAAAAGAAAGGAGCAGGAGGCCTAACGACAGCAGTAACATGACACGAGACGGGAGGAGTTACTGGATGGGTTACGAGGATGTGACATGAGAGGGTTAGGAAGTTGATAGGAGTCGAGAGAAGGGAGTGATGAGACGAAGAGTTTGACAGAGGACGATAGGGTGGGAGTGACTGGAGACGTTACCCATAGAATTCATCAGGGAAAATTCAAGGGAGTAACAGTTGCTATGACCGAGAGGGTGTCGGAACATATAGCTCCAATCATAATATTCGTTTTAAGATCCCACCATGTATGATTGTAAAATGATCAATCATTTCTTCCGTAATATCCTGCTTGCATGATTAAACTGGATGTAAAATATATAATATTACCCTATAACATCTGTGATTACACAGCAATCATAAAGTTAATAATTGGATTCAATGTGCATTCACTACTGAATAAAACTTAGGAACTGTTAGATAAGGAAAACATAAAATGCCTCAGCCAGGAATACACTGACACTGTCCCCATGATTTTAAAGCAATAATATCAAGTTACCTAAAAGCAAGCTTATTTGTTTTCCAAGGCGGTAGGAAAAAGTCACACATAAGAAGAAACACTCCAAAATTAATACTACGATATCATAACATAATACCCTTAGACACTTCAAATAGCGTGTATATACATATACTGTACGCACCTGACAAACACACACCTTTAAAAAGAGCAAATTGTGAATCTATGTAAAATAAATAATGTATTTAGTTTGTTTGCATTCACCTTCAAGAATATAGCATGGCTTCCTTCGAAAAGGGAGTAAGGCTCGTAGGCGTATGCCGTAGATTTACCGCACATAAAAGAACATCAAGCCTCATAAACACGCCTCTGAGCAAAAGCTTCTGTCTTTCACGCCCAATATGGAGCGAGGCGCTAAGAGCCAGGGTACTTACAAGACACCTATAAATCAAACTCAATAATAATGTTATCCTAAGTAACTTCTGTCAAAACCAGGTGCTTTTAGATGTACAACGTTCTTTCTTTTCTTTTTATCTACGTCATAAAGGAAGAGTGAAGGAATACGAATGGAGACGTTACAAAAAATAAGAAAGATAAAACAATGTCAAATCCATATATTAAAAAAATCTTGATTTGCGTAATTCGGAGATTTCTTTTTTTTATATTTGGTTTCTCTTTCTTATCTTATACATCCCTTCTTACACATGTAAGGCACTTTTGTTCACATTTTATAAAATTTAATGCTGAGCAAACAAATTGCCATTACGTATTCCAGAAATAGGGAATACAGAATTTGCAAGTTTAGAAGCTATACAAAATCATTATTATCACTATATATGCATAGTGAATTATCAATGTATAGAAGTAAGTATGGGGATAAAAACTAAGAAACAGAATGAAATCACCAACATAGCACTAATGCACTATCATGTGTACATGCGTAGTAACAAGACAAAAATTGTTATATTCAGCATTATAATTGAAACACACCTGCTTTTCATTGACAGTGTGAGAATTTAAAATGCCACTATTCCCTATTGGCAATTCTGTGTATCTGTATGTGTTGGGTAGTTTTGAGCATCTTGTGTACAGATTGAATACGGCATGGTCTGCTCTCAGGTGTCGTATCACCAAATCTAAAGCAGGAAATTTTTATATACCTTGTACTTTAACTTAAGCACTGTGTGCTTGTTCCTCTGGAATTTTGCTCCTCAATTTGCTGCCTTTGTAAGTACATGCTAGACAATATAATATACATGTCACACGTAAAAAAAATCTGAGAATACTACAATTATTACTGCAACTACTACTAATACTACTAATAATAATTATTAACATACAACTTTTTGTGTTACCATTATAACAGCAAAACAAACTTCACATAAGCAAGTAAATATTCATACTAGTTTCATATTAAAGATGATAAACTACTTTGACACTCTATTTGCGTTTGTTGTAGAGCAGGGAAAATGGGTCTATATAGCATAATTTGTGATATGCAAAAACTTTTATTAGATAGGTAATGAGATCTCCAGTAATCTCAGGACGTGCACGAGAAAACCTTAGGTCTTGGTGCTAATTTCCTTTCCGCATAGAATCCTAATTCTAGTTACTATTTATCGTATAAATGCAGAAGATGGGTGAATGAATCTACACAGAATTGAACGGATACTACATCCACTTTAGTTTTAATCATCCCCTTCCAACTGGATTGACCCATTTATTCCTGGTGTTTTACGATAACTCCCTATGAGATTAATTGGAAGCGCTAGTGTGGTTAAGAGACCGTCCATGGAGGAATATACTACAGTATACTCCTCTATGGAATGTCCCATAATTCCTCGCGCGATCTCAACAATCCCTGCTTTCCAGCTGAGCGCCATTTTGTGATTTTTGTTCCATTTTTTTATTGAAACTTTCTTTTGGGCAGTTTTATTTATTAATTGTTAATTTTATACTTCTATTTGGGTTGTTAAGTTTATACAATTTTATACTACAGCTGTTTCTGTTGGCCAGTTGTTTTGTTTCTTATTATTTAACTAAGAAAAACGTTTGCTCCACCTTTGCACAAATTGTTTCCGTGTTACATATTTAAACATTTTTCGTTATTTAGTTTGGTTACAATGTTAAGATTTTGAAAATACTGAAGTGTTTAGTAAGTGACAGCAATACGGATGGCAACACCATAGAAATAAAGTTGTTCAGATTCCCGACGAAAGGTTTGAAAAATTTTGAGATCAACGCTAAGGTAAGTGAATAAGTATAGTTTAATTCCCCATAAAGCTGTACATAGTATGTGTAAGCAAAACCAAGAGTACAGGTGCATAGGTCTATAAACAGGTTTTGAAGTACTGTAAATATAAAAACGAACACAAACCGTTTGTGAACATTTTATGTGAACATTATAAAAGTATTGAAATCTTATAGGAAACCGAACTGCGGTTTTTGGTTTTGCTACATTACTTTGGACTTTATTGAAAACGTCTGGTAAAAGGTAAAGTAGGATGAATACTTTTGTTACTTGTGTTTACGTATTATATTTATATATATTTGAAAATAACTTTACTTTCTCTGACTGTTGTACCAATTGTGTACCCTGTTTAGACTTACGTACGAAGTTCTGATAAAAATAACAACTCTGCAATTTACGCTGAACGTTTTACACGCAATACCTTACTCTAATGCGTTTACTACACGGTAACGTTGTACATTGCTCGAAATTAATTCCAAAATCGTGCATAAATTTAACAAAAAAAACTGTGTGTGGGTTCTAAATCAACCAACCGAAACCATGCTTCTATCTTTGTAAAATACCAGTATTTAAATTCTAAGGAAATGTTTCGGTTGTATGCCCTTACAGATCCTAGTTTACAGTGATATTCAAAATACATGAAATGTGTAGTAACTGACAGCAATACGGATGGCAACACAACAGAAATATAGCTGTTCAGATTCCCGACGAAAGGTTTGCAAAATATTGAGATCAACGCTAAGGTAAGTGAATAAGTATGGTTTAATTTCCCATAAAGCTGTAGATTAGTATATGTAATCAAATCCAACAGTGCAGGTGCATAGGTCTAAAAACACTGCAGTTTTTTTGGCTTTTTTGCGTTACTTTGGTCTTCATTGAAAACTTTTCGTTTATACATATTCGAAAATAACTGTACTTGCTCTGATCTGTTGCATCTATGTTGTACCCTATTTATACCTACGTACGAAGTTCTGATAAAAATAATAACACTGCAATTTGCGCTAATTATTTTGCACGTCAGTTGTCAATCTAATGCATGTAAAACACATTAACGTTGTTTATTGCGCAGAATGCACTCCAAAAGCGTGCATAAGTTTAACGCAAAAATGTGTGCTGCTTCTAAATGAATTAACCGAAGCTATGCTTTTATCTTTGGGAAATACTAGTATTTAAATGCTAAGGAAACAAATGTATTGGTTGTATGCCATGTTTACGCTTATACATTAGGATGCTAGTTTACAGTGATATAAATCAAGAATTAAAACGGTTTATTATTATCTTTAACTTGCAACGATTATAAATATTCACTTTCTAATGTGACTTTGATTTCGCTGTTGTGATAAATAACACAAAATGTGTACATGTTTCCCTCCTTTTTTTAGTGAATTTGTAGCAAACAGCCTTTCTTTGGTTTCGTGTTAAGTAAAACTTTTTCCAAGTACAAATTTGGGTTTCATCTTTACATTTCTTTACCTACTCTTGCAATTGTCTTTCAGATATTAGGCATGTGAATGTATATTCTGTTATTAAAAGGCAAGTGCTGGAGTTGAGACACCTTGTAGGCTAGCGAATGGTGCATTTAGAAAAGTAAGGAAAATAGAATCAATGCCAAATCAATATAAACTTCTTAAACTTCTTTGTTTAATTATAACATCATCAATAAGTATAATTAAACTTTTCGGAAGCTAAATTCTCTCATTTATTTTTATTTTACGCTGAACATTTCTTTCTGTATAAAAAATGATATGTCTTTTTCCATATAATGTTAAAAGCTAATTGTAGTACCGATGTACTACTACACAGTTTGAGTATTGATGAGATCCTGAACTGTCGAGTTCGAGCACTGATCGAATCCTGAAATACTAAGGGTAAGAAAATTATTTATAGTTTCTTGGCAACATTCACTATTCTATTGCTACTCCACTTTTTATGAAATCTATAAGTTTGTTTGGCCAATTATACTGCCATTTCACAGATTTCCTTACACATAAAAATGTTACCAGTGTTGGTCATGTTTGCTCTCAAAATAAATATAATTTATAAATACTAAGAAACGTTAACATAAAAAAGCTTCACAATTCTATAATAAATTCAAAATAATAATCATGATAATAACATCAACAATATTCAAATAACATAATACATACATAAAAGTAGCATTAAGTTGAACCAATTGTGTATATCTTATATTTTTATTCATACAGGTAAGTGAAATATAATTTCTACTTAACCTGTATTTAGCTTTTCTGCTTCACTTGTAAACCAGGATCTGCAGGGATAAATCTCTCTTCTCTCCTGCAATCCCTTAGAGTCGTCACTCACTTGCTCTCGTCTACTTGTCACTCCTGTGGTCTCAACACCTGTCTTTACCTTCGTCTCATCTCCTCTCACTTCCTTTTTCTGGTCACTTTAACTCTGCTGGTAGCGTCAACTGTTATTTCCTTAGTCTCGTCCCCACTTACCCCCTTCGTCACGTCTCCTATTTTTCCCAACTGTCACCCTTTAGTCTCTTCACCTGTCACCTCATTCGTCTGGTCTGCTCACTCTCTTCTCGTAACCTATCTTCGCCTTCGTCTAACCTCCAGTCGCTCTCTTCGTGTGGCCCCCTGTCACAAAATTGTTCTCGTCTCCTGTCGCTCTTTTAGTCTCGTCACCTGTTAATCTCTTGGACTCGTTAGTCTGTCTCCTGTCGCTATCTACCTTCTCGACTTCTGTCATTGCATCTACTTGTCTTCTGGAACTAACTTCTTCTCCTCGTCTCATTTCACTCCCTTTTACTCGTCTATTGCCATGTCCCCGGGCCGCTTCCTGTGACTCCCTTTGCATCGTCACCTGTCAATCCGGTGGAGGGTGATGACTTTTCCGTGCGTAGAAATTCTTAGAATGACTTCTTCGGAAGAGAAGTAAATCTGGTGATCCCGCGTAGACTTACGGCACGTAAAAGAACTTCAAGCCTGATAAAGAAGCCTCTGAGCAAAATTTCCGATATTCACGCCCAATATAGAATGGGACGCTGAGGACCATAGTAATTAAAAGAGCGTTCAATAATAGAACTCAATTTAATTTTCTGTTCAAATCTCTCCTGTCACCTCCTTGGACTCGTTATCTGTCACCCCGTTTGTCTCTTCTACTGCCATTTCCATCGTCTAGTCTTTGGTCACTCCTTTGGTCTCGATTCTTGTTACTCATTTCTTCTAGTTTTCCGTCACTCTGTTCCTCACATCACCTACCGCTCCCATCGCTTCTTCTACCGCCCTCTTGGTCTCGTCAGCTATCACTCTCATGGTTTTGTGCTGCAATTCCTTTGGTTTTATCTACTCTAAACCCTTGGTCTGGTTCCAGTCATTTCATTGATCTCGTCGCCTCTTATCCATTCGTCTCCTCTCCTGCCTCTCCTAAGGACTCGTCACCTCTCACTTCCTTCGTATCATCTCCTGTGATTCCACTAGGTCTCGTCTCCAGTCACTCCCATCGTCTCGTCTTCTGTTACTCCTCTGGTTTCGTCCCTTGTCTCTGTTTTGACTTCTCTCCTCTCACTCTGTTTGTCTCGTTACAATTACTCGCATCGTCTCGTCTCCAGTAACTCCTTTATTTTCCCATTTAACATTCCCTGTCAGGCCCTTGATCCCATCTCCTGTTACTCCCATCGTCTGGTTCCCTGTAACTACCTTCGTCTAATTATCTGTCACTCCCTTCGTAAGATCCCCTGTCACCTTGTCTCATCTCCTGTCACTATTCTCTTCACATTTTCTGCCAGTCTCTTCTGTTCCCTATTACTACCATCGTCTAGTCACCTACCATTCCCTTAGTCACGAGATCTACATCTTATGTGGTAATTTTATACTTGTATCTATCTCTTGCGATGTACCATTTATAAAAAATGTGTTGAAAATGGAAATTACTTCTCAGACTTGTTACATATTTAAATATTTTTGTTATCTGATTTGGTTATAATGATATGGTATTCAAAATCCAGGAAATGTGTACTAACCGGCTGCAATACGGATGGCAACACGACAAAAAATAAAGCTGTTCCAATTCCCGACGAAAGGTTTGAAACGTATTGAAGGTCATCAGCAAGGTAAGTGAATATATGTAGTTTAATTTCCCATAAAGTTGTATATGAGTATGTATAAGTAAAACCAACAAAGCAAGTGCATAGTTCCATATACAAGTTTAGAAGTAATGTAAATAGAAATATGAACACGTAGCGTTTGTGCGACGTTATAAAAGTGTTAAAAGCTCATAGGAAACCGCGCTGTCAAAAAATGTGTATTGCTGGAGCACAAGCATTATCTAAAATGCGAAACTAGATGGAATTATGTAGGATGATGTGTACTCTTGTGATGATTATTAAATCGTCAGGAAATAAAGCCAACATTATGTACCATGTCATAATAGATCGAAGAAAGAGTTCCGCCACTGATTATTGACGTGAAAGGCTCCGCGGAGTGCTATTGGAGTTCAAAGAGGTTAACCGCGGTGCCTAAAAAATAAATTGAGTTTTATTTATGGACGCTCTTTAACTACTATGGTTCTTAGCGTCCCATTCTATATTGGGCGTGAAACACCTGTAATTTTGCTCAGAGGCCTCTTTATCAGGCTTGAGGTTCTTTTACGTGCCGTAAATCTACGACACGGGACCACCGGCTTTACTTCGCTTCCGAAGGAAGCCGTGCTAACGATTTTTACGCCCGAAAAAATCCATCGCCCTCCGCCGGGTTTGAACCCGCGACCTTGGGAACTAGAGGCTAGCACGGTACCACCAGTCCACGGAGGACGACCGCGGTGCCTAGCGACACGTGTTGCATTTAGTATAAGTATAGCTGACACCACCTTTAGTATCAGTACAGCAGTGTCTTCGTACATATGCAATAAAATGGAGTCTTCGATTTCATGTTATACAGTTGTGTCTTTAGTTCAATGCAGTAAAGTTCAGTATTTGCCTGCATGCTTCAATGTATTAAATTACGGAGAGAATATTATTTGCCTGCAATATATTAGGCACAACTTTTAGCTGTTATGATCATCGTTGCAGCTTGTCTTCACTACTTCAAAGATTTTTCAGAATAATAATATTTAAAAGCAAAAATTCCATCATACAAGCAGCACTGTACACGTCTTGTAGAGTTTTTGGCTGGCTGCAAGATTAGTCAAATGTTCCTGTCTTGCGACGTGAGAAACAACGACCTTTCCAGAACATCGATCTGAAGATACTCTTTATATACTCAGTTATTAAAAGTGTGTACAGAGAAAGAGGAACTTGTGGACATTATAAGACACAGTGAAAAGCGAGTGAAGTTAGGGAAATTAAAAGCTTTAAACTCAATTAAACAACAAGGTATAGCACGCAAGAAAATCTAAATTAGAACTCGCCATTTTATGTTGGAAGGTCACAATGAAGTTTTAATGGTGTTTAACGGTCAAAATAGCTATCTTTGTTTATATTGTGGCATGTGCACAGATATTAATGTTAAGACGCCCTCTGGACTCCGAAGCTCGGCAGTTTTGTCCGTGAATAGGGGCGAATGAGGGGAAACAGTGTCATTGGAAGGGATATGGCGTTAGTGACACTTGGAGTGTTAGCGTGGCTTCGGTTCATTCTGTGAGTAGGCTTCGAGTGAGTCAGACGGACAACTGCCTAAGACATGGCGTCCTCGCCCGGCAGACACATGGGGTAAGAAATCTTTTATAATAAATCTACCAGCTATCCATTCTCTTGCAGTTTTAATTATGATAGTGTAGAGTTCCTTGCCTCTCCCTTCAGCCAGAAATTATGTTGGTGTAGTAATTATTTTGTAATCTAACTTTAGCTGCGTCCCTTCGTCGTTGCCTCGTAAATTAAAGTTCTTTGTTTGGTTAACGATCCCTCTCGCAAGCGAGTTGCTCCCATCTGCATTTCTAAGTTAATTTAAGTGAGGCATACGACAATTGGCGTGAGTCGCCGGGTAGAATTTAAATTGTTGTGAGATTTTCAAGTGCAAAATTTTTTTTTCCCTCTAAAACGTAACGGTTTCTAGCCCTCCACGTGGTCGCGAAAAATCTAAATTTGTTTCTGGCTTAAGGGTAAGGATTTTTATGCTTTAATTTGTGATTCTCATCTTCTAAATTTTGTTGCTATCATATCTGAAAGTCTGGTTTCGAAATTTTAATTTTGAGCTCATTTTTACATTTTTCCATTGTCTGCCGGCGTGACGCTAAAACTTCTGACTCCATTTTCCCCTTGTTTTGGCTTCATTTCCTTTAAATTGTATTGCTGTGCTAAGTGGTTCGTGCTGGTTTTCAAAAAAAAATGTTTTTGTGAAAGTTGAGTTGTGAAACGACTGAGATAACGAGCGAGATAGTTGTAGCTTTGAAAATGTGCTCGTCATGTGTTGGCCATTTAGTTGAAAATCTTGTTTTCTGTGCTTATTAGCAGTGGTTCTGGAAACTTATAACTTTATATTCCAGTGATTGTGATTTCTAGCTGTTTACTATACTTTTCTGGGACATTTTTCGTGTAACTTTTATGTACACACATGTGTATGTCATTTTTGTATGTCATTTTGTTTTGTTCTTTTCATGTTTATTATATTTATTTTCCTTATGTCGACGAGGGCGTCGACTTCGGTGGCCAGGGGGAGATGTGGCATGTGCACAGATATTAATGTTAAGACGCCCTCTGGACTCCGAAGCTCGGCAGTTTTGTCCGTGAGTAGGGGCGAATGAGGGGAAACAGTGTCATTGGAAGGGATATGGCGTTAGTGACGCTTGGGGTGTTAGCGTGGCTTCGGTTCATTCTGTGAGTAGGCTTCGAGTGAGTCAGACGGACAACTGCCTAAGACATGGCGTCCTCGCCCGGCAGACACATGGGGTAAGAAATCTTTTATAATAAATCTACCAGCTATCCATTCTCTTGCAGTTTTAATTATGATAGTGTAGAGTTCCTTGCCTCTCCCTTCAGCCAGAAATTATGTTGGTGTAGTAATTATTTTGTAATCTAACTTTAGCTGCGTCCCTTCGTCGTTGCCTCGTAAATTAAAGTTCTTTGTTTGGTTAAAGATCCCTCTCGCAAGCGAGTTGCTCCCATCTGCATTTCTAAGTTAATTTAAGTGAGGCATACGACAATTGGCGTGAGTCGCCGGGTAGAATTTAAATTGTTGTGAGATTTTCAAGTGCAAAATTTTTTTTCCCTCTAAAACGTAACGGTTTCTAGCCCTCCACGTGGTCGCGAAAAATCTAAATTTGTTTCTGGCTTAAGGGTAAGGATTTTTATGCTTTAATTTGTGATTCTCATCTTCTAAATTTTGTTGCTATCATATCTGAAAGTCTGGTTTCGAAATTTTAATTTTGAGCTCATTTTTACATTTTTCCATTGTCTGCCGGCGTGACGCTAAAACTTCTGACTCCATTTTCCCCTTGTTTTGGCTTCATTTCCTTTAAATTGTATTGCTGTGCTAAGTGGTTCGTGCTGGTTTTCAAAAAAAAATGTTTTTGTGAAAGTTGAGTTGTGAAACGACTGAGATAACGAGCGAGATAGTTGTAGCTTTGAAAATGTGCTCGTCATGTGTTGGCCATTTAGTTGAAAATCTTGTTTTCTGTGCTTATTAGCAGTGGTTCTGGAAACTTATAACTTTATATTCCAGTGATTGTGATTTCTAGCTGTTTACTATACTTTTCTGGGACATTTTTCGTGTAACTTTTATGTACACACATGTGTATGTCATTTTTGTATGTCATTTTGTTTTGTTCTTTTCATGTTTATTATATTTATTTTCCTTATGTTGACGAGGGCGTCGACTTCGGTGGCCAGGGGGAGATGTGGCATGTGCACAGATATTAATGTTAAGACGCCCTCTGGACTCCGAAGCTCGGCAGTTTTGTCCGTGAGTAGGGGCGAATGAGGGGAAACAGTGTCATTGGAAGGGATATGGCGTTAGTGACGCTTGGGGTGTTAGCGTGGCTTCGGTTCATTCTGTGAGTAGGCTTCGAGTGAGTCAGACGGACAACTGCCTAAGACATGGCGTCCTCTCCCGGCAGACACATGGGGTAAGAAATCTTTTATAATAAATCTACCAGCTATCCATTCTCTTGCAGTTTTAATTATGATAGTGTAGAGTTCCTTGCCTCTCCCTTCAGCCAGAAATTATGTTGGTGTAGTAATTATTTTGTAATCTAACTTTAGCTGCGTCCCTTCGTCGTTGCCTCGTAAATTAAAGTTCTTTGTTTGGTTAACGATCCCTCTCGCAAGCGAGTTGCTCCCATCTGCATTTCTAAGTTAATTTAAGTGAGGCATACGACAATTGGCGTGAGTCGCCGGGTAGAATTTAAATTGTTGTGAGATTTTCAAGTGCAAAATTTTTTTTTCCTCTAAAACGTAACGGTTTCTAGCCCTCCACGTGGTCGCGAAAAATCTAAATTTGTTTCTGGCTTAAGGGTAAGGATTTTTATGCTTTAATTTGTGATTCTCATCTTCTAAATTTTGTTGCTATCATATCTGAAAGTCTGGTTTCGAAATTTTAATTTTGAGCTCATTTTTACATTTTTCCATTGTCTGCCGGCGTGACGCTAAAACTTCTGACTCCATTTTCCCCTTGTTTTGGCTTCATTTCCTTTAAATTGTATTGCTGTGCTAAGTGGTTCGTGCTGGTTTTCAAAAAAAAATGTTTTTGTGAAAGTTGAGTTGTGAAACGACTGAGATAACGAGCGAGATAGTTGTAGCTTTGAAAATGTGCTCGTCATGTGTTGGCCATTTAGTTGAAAATCTTGTTTTCTGTGCTTATTAGCAGTGGTTCTGGAAACTTATAACTTTATATTCCAGTGATTGTGATTTCTAGCTGTTTACTATACTTTTCTGGGACATTTTTCGTGTAACTTTTATGTACACACATGTGTATGTCATTTTTGTATGTCATTTTGTTTTGTTCTTTTCATGTTTATTATATTTATTTTCCTTATGTCGACGAGGGCGTCGACTTCGGTGGCCAGGGGGAGATGTGGCATGTGCACAGATATTAATGTTAAGACGCCCTCTGGACTCCGAAGCTCGGCAGTTTTGTCCGTGAGTAGGGGCGAATGAGGGGAAACAGTGTCATTGGAAGGGATATGGCGTTAGTGACGCTTGGGGTGTTAGCGTGGCTTCGGTTCATTCTGTGAGTAGGCTTCGAGTGAGTCAGACGGACAACTGCCTAAGACATGGCGTCCTCGCCCGGCAGACACATGGGGTAAGAAATCTTTTATAATAAATCTACCAGCTATTCATTCTCTTGCAGTTTTAATTATGATAGTGTAGAGTTCCTTGCCTCTCCCTTCAGCCAGAAATTATGTTGGTGTAGTAATTATTTTGTAATCTAACTTTAGCTGCGTCCCTTCGTCGTTGCCTCGTAAATTAAAGTTCTTTGTTTGGTTAACGATCCCTCTCGCAAGCGAGTTGCTCCCATCTGCATTTCTAAGTTAATTTAAGTGAGGCATACGACAATTGGCGTGAGTCGCCGGGTAGAATTTAAATTGTTGTGAGATTTTCAAGTGCAAAATTTTTTTTCCTCTAAAACGTAACGGTTTCTAGCCCTCCACGTGGTCGCGAAAAATCTAAATTTGTTTCTGGCTTAAGGGTAAGGATTTTTATGCTTTAATTTGTGATTCTCATCTTCTAAATTTTGTTGCTATCATATCTGAAAGTCTGGTTTCGAAATTTTAATTTTGAGCTCATTTTTACATTTTTCCATTGTCTGCCGGCGTGACGCTAAAACTTCTGACTCCATTTTCCCCTTGTTTTGGCTTCATTTCCTTTAAATTGTATTGCTGTGCTAAGTGGTTCGTGCTGGTTTTCAAAAAAAAATGTTTTTGTGAAAGTTGAGTTGTGAAACGACTGAGATAACGAGCGAGATAGTTGTAGCTTTGAAAATGTGCTCGTCATGTGTTGGCCATTTAGTTGAAAATCTTGTTTTCTGTGCTTATTAGCAGTGGTTCTGGAAACTTATAACTTTATATTCCAGTGATTGTGATTTCTAGCTGTTTACTATACTTTTCTGGGACATTTTTCGTGTAACTTTTATGTACACACATGTGTATGTCATTTTTGTATGTCATTTTGTTTTGTTCTTTTCATGTTTATTATATTTATTTTCCTTATGTCGACGAGGGCGTCGACTTCGGTGGCCAGGGGGAGATGTGGCATGTGCACAGATATTAATGTTAAGACGCCCTCTGGACTCCGAAGCTCGGCAGTTTTGTCCGTGAGTAGGGGCGAATGAGGGGAAACAGTGTCATTGGAAGGGATATGGCGTTAGTGACGCTTGGGGTGTTAGCGTGGCTTCGGTTCATTCTGTGAGTAGGCTTCGAGTGAGTCAGACGGACAACTGCCTAAGACATGGCGTCCTCGC
Organism: Deroplatys truncata; assembly: GCA_030765065.1. Classification (NCBI taxonomy): domain Eukaryota; kingdom Metazoa; phylum Arthropoda; class Insecta; order Mantodea; family Mantidae; genus Deroplatys; species Deroplatys truncata. The sequence continues at coordinate 61,360,739 of CM060989.1, read as the reverse complement.
CCGGCAGACACATGGGGTAAGAAATCTTTTATAATAAATCTACCAGCTATCCATTCTCTTGCAGTTTTAATTATGATAGTGTAGAGTTCCTTGCCTCTCCCTTCAGCCAGAAATTATGTTGGTGTATTAATTATTTTGTAATCTAACTTTAGCTGCGTCCCTTCGTCGTTGCCTCGTAAATTAAAGTTCTTTGTTTGGTTAACGATCCCTCTCGCAAGCGAGTTGCTCCCATCTGCATTTCTAAGTTAATTTAAGTAAGGCATACAACAATATATATATATATATATTAAATGGTTAAAATTAAATGCGTCATGAGTTTCTCTTCATTAGTCAAAACCCACGTCCTCTGGTAGTAGGGAAGGTGGTAGTTGTTACAATAAATACACGAGTCGTTAAAGAAGGGTTGCGGTTATTATACTCCTTTCTTTCCACGATTGATTAAGTCCAGCGATAACGCTAATAATTACCAATAATTGTTATAACCTTCACCACCAAAAAGAAAGTAACATAAATGGAAAAGTCGCGCGTTGCACTCTGTCTGTGCTTAGGAAACTGTTTTTGCTGAACTGATAATAAAAATGGAATGACAATTGTATAAAACAAAGTGCTCCATGATGAAGTACAGCCAAATCTTTTGTTCCTTCTATTTATGTATTTTGTTGTACATATTTGAAAATAACTGTTCTTGCTCTGTTTTTGTACCTATAAACATTTAATGGCGTACGCTGTTTATACCCATGCACGAAGTTCTGATAAAAATAAAAACGCTGCAAGTTAAGGCTTGACGTTTAATTGCTATATGTCAGTCTAATGAGTTTACAGCACACTGACCCTGGTTATCACCCAGAATGCAGTCCAAAAGCGCGCATAAATGGAATGGCAAAATGCGTACTGCTTCTAAATGAACTAATCTTAGACTCCTAGACTATGCTTTTATCTTTGCGAAATACCAGTATTTAAATACTGAGGAAGCGAAGGTATCGGTTGTATGCTGTGTTTACGTTCACCCTTGCAAATCCTAGTTTGAATTATTAAATCAGGAATTAAAACAATTTATTATATGTTTAAATTATTTTAAATATATTATAAATATTCACTTACCAATGTGGGTTTGATTTTGCTGTTGTGATAAATACCACAAAAATTTGTGTATGCATTGCTTCCTTTTTTGTAAATTTTACAGCAAATGAACCTTTCTTTGGCGTCATATTAAGATAATCTTTCTTCTAAGTACATATTTGGGTTTCCTCTCTATATTTTACCCCAGGGAGCCACTTTTGGTGGGTACGGGTTGGGCGTACCCGGGGTCCCGAGCCATTCACCTTTCACCGCCTCCAACCCCACTCGCGTTCTCTACTATTCATCCTCTTAGAGGTTTATTGTGATTCTTAGTTTGTACAGTACTAGATTTTTTAACTCCTTTCTGATCAGCAGAGCTATTTTCTATCATCGTGGTTCTTTCCCACGGTTTCAGCACGGCTTCCGAAATGAGCGCTTTACGGAGGTCTCGGGTGCAAGCTTGGGGGACCCCTCACACTGTCCTGTGTGTATCCTTAGGTGCGGATCCCGTCCACGCCGTCAAATGCACCCACGTAGCTCTCCGGGGGCCCGGCTGTGTCAATTCCCCGATTGTCGAGTGTCGCTGGGTTAGTATCATGGGCCGGATGTGTTTCCGCTGAGAGACCCCGGTGTAATCAACCACAAGTCCCCTGGATATGTCTCTTGCTCGATGCGCGGCGTAGAATGGGGTGTCACGGGTGGTAATTCCTGTAGTAGGGGCTTAAAACCGGTTCTGTGTGGTGAACTGCTTACACATATTAAAAATAAATTGAGTTTTATTTATGGACGCACTTAAATGTGATAGTTCTTACCGTACCATCCTATATTGGGCGCGAAGGATCGAAAATGTTGCTCAGAGGCCACTCTTATCAGGCTTGAAGGTCTTTTACGTTCCGTAAATCTACGACACGGTACCACAGGATTTATTTACTTTTCGCAGGAAGCCACGCTAAGGATTTTTACGCCCGAAAAAAATCCATCGCGGGTTTGAACCCGCGACTTTGGAAAGAATTAGAGGCTAGCACGCAGTGGAGATTGGGGAGTAGCTCTACTGAAGTGCGCCTTGAGATCGGTCTTGCGAGGGTTCCCAAAACGGCACAGACCGTGAAGATATGGTGTCTTGTTCTTTAACCCCAGCATGGCAGGCCGACGGTTCCGGATGGGATTCCAAGCATCATGTCACCGCGAAAAATCTTTTTGAATCACCCTTTCTTGGTTGTGAATTTGACTCATGAAGGAAAGGCGTTTAAGGACCTTAGCCCCCTTTACCTCTAACATGAGCTGGACCGGTAAAGAACGCGACGCGACTTAAAGGCGACAGGTTGCTGATAGATACGAACAATGCAGACCAGACTCAGGAGTTCTTGAAAGCGAGTTTATTGGGCTCCTACCTCATCCATGTAGCACCACACGAATTCTTAACTCTGTTAGGGCGCTTGTCGTCACCTCCAGTCTGGACGATCTGTCGAAAGAGGAAATAGTCACCTGTCTTTCCGAACAATGAGTGTGTCATGCGTACCGATTTTCTCGCAAACTGGATGGTCAAGAGAACCCCTTGCGAACGGCGTCTTTCACCTTCAGATGTACCGTGTTACCAGAATAGATTTTTTGTGGTTACGAGCGTGCCGCCATACGTGCGTATATCCCAAATTCCATGCACTGTTTTAGAAGTCAGAGGTTCGGCATACTACTCGCTCGTGTACCCAACATGCTGTTTATGAGCGTTGTGGTCTACCTGCCCATGATGACGTGACCGGTATTCGAGACCCTAGTTGTTTGAACTGTGAAGACTGCGATCCATCTAGCGAGTTCCAGAGGTGGCGCGTTCAAACCTGGCGGAGGGCGATGGATTTTTTTCGGGTGTAAAAATACTTAGCATTACTCCCTCGGGAAGAGAAGTAAAGCCGGTGGTCTCGTGTCGTAGATTTACGGCTCATAAAAGGACCTCAAGCCTGAAAAAGAAGCGCCTGAGCAAAATTTCCAGTCTTTCGCGCCCAATATAGATTGGGACGCTAAGCACCATAGTAGATAAAGAACGTCCATGAATAAAACTCAATTTCAATCACATTCAAGTAGCTCGCGACAGTGTTGGAGGTTTCTAGACGAAAAATATATACAGAAGCTGCGCCTTAAGGAACACCTAACATTTCCTGAAGCACGGCGGCGCTTTGTGCAACTTCAACCTCCAACTACCACTGGTTATTCATCTACGGTCCGTTACTCTGTGTCGTTCAAGCGCACGAAATTCGGGGCACTTTTGGCATGGATTTCCCCACGCAACTTTTCTTCGGTGACTTGAATGCCAAAACCTCTCTCTGGGGATCCGACAATGACTATACCCGAGGGTGTCTTATAGTGCACGTTTGAATACGTCTGGCTTACGTTTGTTAAATACTGGTGTTCCTACCTTCTTATCCTCTGCCTGTGGCACCCACTCACCTTTAAATATCTCTTTCTGCAGCCCGGCATTACTTTCCCTCTTTGATTGCTCCCGTATATTTTGGCAGTAATTATTAGCCTATTGCCATTCACTTATCCAGCCACCATCCTATATCCTCAGGACATCCTCACTGGATTCTTTCGAATGCTGACTGGAGGAGGTTTCGTTCCCTCGTTTATCTCCCGATGATGTTCTTGACACCTTCGGTGAAACGCCAGAGCATTTTACTTTCTCTTTCCTGTGGCAGCTTATTTCAGCATTCCTTGAGGTTATTCTATCCCACGTCACGTTGATGTCCCTTGGTGGACCGCGAATTTACGTTTTTGTTCCCCAAGGCGCACATGCGTCCCTTCCGTGTCTTTCAGTTACATCCAAAAGTGAACTTCGTTGATTTTACGCGTTCTCAGGCCAGAGCACGTTTCGTCCTTCGCAAAGTAAAATACAGTTCTTAAGAACCTTATATCGTTTCCCTTTCCCGTCATGGTTATGTGCAAAACATTTGGGTCGATGTTCGACCTATGTATGGCAAGAGTCGTCATGCGATCATTCCCAGTCTTGCCGTAAACGGCTCCACATACACCACGATAAAGATATAGACGAACCGCTGGCCACCTCTTTCGCTGCTCCTAGCCAAACAGATATGATAGCTTCTTTCTGTCTATCAAAGTCTTTGTAGAGCGGCTGGACATTAATTTTCACAGTGACACTAGCGAGCGGTACAAGGCACCGATTACCGTAGCCAGATTGCCCATTCTCTGCCTATCGCCAGAGATTTTTCCCCTGCTCCCTATATCATACACCGACATACGAACAGAGACGAAGCATAAGAGAAGTGACGAGATCAAGACATATATTGGGTTTTTAGGAACATAGTGACCAGGAGAAGAAGGTGGTAATAGGTCATGAGAACAAGCGACTGAATTCCGAAGCTGGAGACTGACGCGCGCCATAATGGACCGTAAGCCACCAAAATTGGACCATGAGTGGCCAAAGAACCCGTTCTCACATCGCCTATAGCCGGAACCTGACCAGAGATATCGGCTGATTGATCAGGCATGTCTCCAAAAGGAAAACGAGGACCAACTCCCTAACACAAAGGCTAGGCATTCCGTGCCGAAAGGGTGCATGGCATATGAGAGATGTGTCCATAACGGAACCTCTGACAACGAGCCTACCTCTCAGAATACTTAGTCCTACCCAGGCATATAAGGCTCTTACTGGTTGGATCTGAGATTTCTCCAGCTAAAGCTGCGAACTAGAGTGGCTTGTAGTTCGTCCTAAGAGGACGGGTCTTCAACAGGGAACCACGAATAATCTCGAATGTTGAAATTAACGGAACTAGGGTCTGGAGAAGGAGCCGAACCAATCAGACTGTAACGTAGGAGAAAGAACAGGAACTCCGTCAGATTTGGAGTTGCTGGCCCTGCCTTCAAAACCGGAGCACCCGTACGTTGATGTTGGGAGCACTATAGTTTAAACCACAATGGTTGGGGCACTCAAAGCGACTCCTCTTGTGACATGGGAGGAAAGGAGTGAAACGTGAGCAGAAAAAGGGAGTCAACAGACAGGAGATAGTATCATGCAAATAGAACATACCAAATTAAAATTTACACATTTTTACATATATTTTCGTGCTTCCGCTTTATTAAGTACATGCCTGATACTCTATTTTGTAACAAAACCTCGGTGGCTTGATCATCATTTTATTCCATTACACACCTCCCTTTCGAATTTTCTCAACAATTATTCTTTATTTCTGTTAAAAGGTCGCCTACTTTCCTATTTGCTTCTTCGTTCTCAGTTGTTAGTATTTTCAGTGCGACTGCATTACCCCCTTTATTATTCCATTTCTTAAATAATATTCTCCAGTAAAATTTAAATTTGTTTGCTTTCTTTTCATCACCATATCTCCTGCTTTCAATGCCTCTCAACCTTTCCATCACCTGGATCCAGAACCTTTCCCCTAGAAACTGTACAATACGTTTCATTCCTGCTCCCTCAAACGCTTGCTTCTAAACTGCTTACCAACTGTTCTCGTCATGCAGCACCGACAATATTCTTATCACTTTGTGGCACTCTACTTCTTCTTATATGCAGCAATTCTCGTAAAACTCCTTACCCGGGCCTGATGGCTGCAAACCTAATAGTTTTTAGAAAATCCCTTGTAGCTGTGGTACACCTTAATAGGAAACTCCAATTTTGCGCTCCGTACTACATTTTTGGTCCACTATAAGCGCATTTAACCTGTCCAACAGTTTTTTGAACATTTATAAATTAAAGTTGCATGTTCCTACATTACTGATACCCGCTTTGCTTTTGGAATTATACTTCTACTGTGTTCGTCTAAATCGCCTTTATTGCTTAGTTGCTGCTCAAAGTAATCGAATTCCTTACTCACATAAAATGTCTTATCAGACAGGTTTATAGCCTGCTTTTACTTAATTACTTCCTAATTAAAAAGCCTAATTTTGCCATTGTTAATATTCCCGTATATTTCCCATATCTCGCAGAACCACTGTGTCTGATATAATGTTCCCTGTAGTCGTATACACTTACGCCTCCCACTGCTACATGATCTAAAAGGTGCCGAGCCAAGCAAGAGACAGCTGACGAGATCGTGGGAGGGACGAGAGCTTTTACGAAGGAAAGGAGGTGGAAGTGAACTTGGCGATGAGAAGAAGGAAGTGTCATCCGCAGCTGGGGGCCTCTGCGGTGCGTAATGGCCTGCAAGCTCTTTAGCTGGACCTTGAGTGGGTACCGGACGCGTCGGCAGGTGGCGGATAGCCGGAGCCTGCTCAGCGATGTCGGCTGAGTCCGACACGCTGAGCAGGTCTGTCTCTATTAGGAGATCGCGGACAAACTCCCCAACCCCAAGGTGTGATGCGTTCCGTGCCGAAGGGGTGCATGACACATGGGAGATGTGTCAATAACGGAGCGTCTGAGAAAGTGACGACCTCTCAGAGTATTAAGTCTTACCCAGGCATATGGGGCTCTGCCTGGGCGGACCTGCAATTTCCCCAGCAAAATATGGGAACTATACTCGCGTGTAGTTCCTCCTAACCACACGGGTCTTCGAAAGGAGACTCCGACGGTGAATCAAAGTTGAGGTAGACGGGGCCTGCAAAGGCGACCGATCCGCCAAGACTATAGAAATGGAGACAGGATAACAAGGTCTTCCAGTGATCTGGGAGGTGTAGGACCTGCCTTCAAAAACCAACTTCTGTGCTTTGACACTGGGAGTAACAAAACCTCGGTGGCTTGATCATCGAGAGGAGCCTCTCCTGGGGTGACTTGGGAGAAGAGGAAAGGAGTGACAGGTGAGGAGACAAAGGGCGTGAGAAGACAGGAGATGGTGAGATGTATCTTCCAAATTCTAAGTTACGCTTTACAATATTTACCTCTGTTTGCTAAAGCTTCACTAAAATTCATTTCGCTCTGTATTAACTTTCCTCTTCTATTCGGCTTTCCTCACCATTTTATCTTTCATTTTTATTTAAAGATCACCTCCTTTCGTATTGTTTCTTCCTTCTCGGTTGTTAGTATTTTCGGTGCGACTAAATCACGCCTATACTATACCTTTTCTTATCCCATACTTTCCTTTAAAATTTCGAAGTTTTTTTTTCTTTTAATACATCTCCACATCTCCTGCCTTCAATATCTCTCAAACTTTCCATCACTTGAACCCAGAACCTTTCCCCTTGTAACCATATATTACCTTTCATTCCTGATTCCTCCAACGCTACATTCTACCCTGCTCCCGAACTGTTCTCGTCTTATGCTCTTCTGTTGTAGCATGCAGCCTCGGCAAAATTCTGTCATTCTCTGAGGTACTGTGCCTTTCCTTCTATTTTGAGCAATTCTAGTAAAACCCTTTACCCGAGGCTGATCGCGGCACACCTAATAGTTGTTTAGAAAATTCTCTGTAGCTCTGGTCCACTTAATGCTTAATTATGACCCCCCAAATTTCTCTCCGTACAACATTCTTGCTTCCACCATAGCCGTATTTACCCTGTCGAACAAATTGTTTAGACATTTCTAAATTATACCTACGAGTTCCCTCGTTTATCATATCCGCTTTGATTTTGGCATTATCTTTGCGGTTCTGTGATACTCCCAGTTTCAATTCCTACTTACTGGCAGCACTAAGTAATCGAATTCCTGGACCAGTAAAAATTCTAAATTACTCAAGTTCCATTCCTTGTCTTTATTGAGTTACTTTCTCTTTAAAAACACCAATTTTGCATTTCTTTATATACCCGTTTATTTCCCAATCGTCGCAGAGCCATTGTATCTCATATAATGTTTCCTGTAGACATCTAAATTTACGGCATGCACCCCTAAATCCCTAATAGGTGGCAAGGTGAAGCAAGAGAGAGCTGACGAGTTCAAGGGAGGGACAGGTTTTAGAAAAGGAGTAAGGAGGAGAAGAAGGTGGTGATAGGTGATGAGACCAAGGGAGTGCCATCCGGAGCTGGGGGCTATGCGGTGCGTAATAGTCTGCAAGCCTTTAAGCTAAACCTTGAGTGGGTACCGGACGCGTCGGCAGGTGGCGGATAGCCGGAGCTTGAGCAGCGATGTCGGCTGACTACCGGCACACTGATCAGGCCTGTCCCCAGAAAAAGGGGACCGCGGACCAACTCCCCAACCCCAAGGTGTGATGCGTTCCGTGCCGAAGGGGTGCATGGCACATGGGAGATGTGTCCTTAACGGAGCGTCTGAGAACGTGACGACCTCTCAGAGCATTTAGTCTTATCCAGGCATACGGGGCTCTACCTGGGCGGACCAGAGAGTTCCCCAACAAGATCTGGGGCTTATGCTGGCGTGTAGATCCGCCTAACCGGACGGGAATTCAAAAGGGGACCCGATGAATAGAAATACTGAGGTTGAGATAGACGAGGCCTGAACAGGGGACCGTTACGCAAACACGATAGCAATATAGACAGTATAACAACGCCTGCCCATGATCTGGCAGGAGCTGGCTCCACCTTCAGAAACCAACTTCCGCGCTTTGACATTTGGACTGATATAACTTTGGTGGTTCGGTCATCTATAGGTGCCTCTCTTGTGGTGACATGCGAGGAGAGGAAAGGAGTGACGGTAAGGAGAAAAAGGCAGTCGGAACGCAAGAGATGGCGAGATCAGTCTTCCAATTTTCAAGCAACACTTTACAAATTTTCAAACATTTCCTCTCGTGCTGCTTCTCAATTGTGAATATGCCTGATACTCTTTTTGTGTTCCGCAGCCGGTTTAACTCTCTGCCCTTAAAGCACTTCTGCGCAACCTTTAACTGTCTTTGCTAAAGCTTCACTAAAATTTATTTTGTTCCATTACACCCCTCCCTTTCGAATTTTCTCAACAATTCATCATTATTTCTGTTAAAAGGTCGCCTACTTTCCTATTTGCTTCTTCGTTCTGAGTTGTTAGTATTTTCAGTGCGACTGCATTACCCCCTTTATTATTCCATTCCTAAAATAATATTTTCCAGTAAAATTTCATTTTGTTTGCTTTCTTTTCATCACCATATTTCCTGCTTTCAATACCTCTCAACCTTTCCATCACCTGGATCCAGAGCCTTTCCCCTAGGAACTGTACAATACGTTTCATTCCTGCTCCCTCAAACACTTGCTTCTAACCTCCTTCCCATCTGTTCTCGTCATGCAGCACCGACAATATTCTTATCACTTTGTGGCACTCTACTTCTTCTTATATGCAGCAATTCTCGTAAAACTCCTTACCCGGGCCTGATCGCTGCAAACCTAGTAGTTTTTAGAAAATCCCTTGTAGCTGTGGTCCACCTTAATAGTTAACTCCAATTTTGCGCTCCGTACTACATTTTTGGTCCACTATAAGCGCATTTAACCTGTCCAACAGTTTTTAGAACATTTATAAATTAAAGTTGCATGTTCCTACATTAATGATACCCGCTTTGCTTTTGGAATTATACTTCTACTGTGTTCGTCTAAATCGCCTTTATTGCTTATTCGCGCCTCAAAGTAATCGAATTGCTTACTCACTTAAAATGTCTTATCAGACAGGTTTATAAACTGCTTTTACTTAATTACTTCCTAATTAAAAGGCCTAATTTTGCCATTGTTAATATTCCCGTATATTTCCCATTCCTCGCAGAACTACTGTGTCTGATATAATGTTCACTGTAGTCGCATACACTTACGCCTCCCACTGCTACATGATCTAAAAGGTGCCGAGCCAACAAGAGACAGCTGACGAGATCGTGGGAGGGACGAGAGCTTTTACGAAGGAAAGGAGGTGGAAGTGAACTTGGCGATGAGAAGAAGGGAGTGTCATCCGCAGCTGGGGGCCTCTGCGGTGCGTAATGGCCTGCAAGCTCTTTAGCTGGACCTTGAGTGGGTACCGGACGCGTCGGCAGGTGGCGGATAGCCGGAGCCTGCTCAGCGATGTCGGCTGAGTCCGACACGCTGAGCAGGTCTGTCTCCATTAGGAGATCGCGGACCAACTCCCCAACCCCAAGGTGTGATGCGTTCCGTGCCGAAGGGGTGCATGACACATGGGAGATGTGTCAATAACGGAGCGTCTGAGAAAGTGACGACCTCTCAGAGTATTAAGTCTTACCCAGGCATATGGGGCTCTGCCTGGGCGGACCTGCAATTTCCCCAGCAAAATATAGGAACTATACTCGCGTGTAGTTCCTCCTAACCACACGGGTCTTCGAAAGGAGACTCCGACGGTGAATCAAAGTTGAGGTAGACGGGGCCTGCAAAGGCGACCGATCCGCCAAGACTATAGAAATGGAGACAGGATAACAAGGTCTTCCAGTGATCTGGGAGGTGTAGGACCTGCCTTCAAAAACCAACTTCTGTGCTTTGACACTGGGAGTAACAAAACCTCGGTGGCTTGATCATCGAGAGGAGCCTCTCCTGGGGTGACTTGGGAGAAGAGGAAAGGAGTGACAGGTGAGGAGACAAAGGGCGTGAGAAGACAGGAGATGGTGAGATGTATCTTCCAAATTCTAAGTTACGCTTTACAATATTTACCTCTGTTTGCTAAAGCTTCACTAAAATTCATTTCGCTCTGTATTAACTTTCCTCTTCTATTCGGCTTTCCTCACCATTTTATCTTTCATTTTTATTAAAAGATCACCTCCTTTCGTATTGTTTCTTCCTTCTCGGTTGTTAGTATTTTCGGTGCGACTAAATCACGCCTATACTATACCTTTTCTTATCCCATACTTTCCTTTAAAATTTCGAAGTTTTTTTTTCTTTTAATACATCTCCACATCTCCTGCCTTCAATATCTCTCAAACTTTCCATCACTTGAACCCAGAACCTTTCCCCTTGTAACCATATATTACCTTTCATTCCTGATTCCTCCAACGCTACATTCTACCCTGCTCCCGAACTGTTCTCGTCTTATGCTCTTCTGTTGTAGCATGCAGCCTCGGCAAAATTCTGTCATTCTCTGAGGTACTGTGCCTTTCCTTCTATTTTGAGCAATTCTAGTAAAACCCTTTACCCGAGGCTGATCGCGGCACACCTAATAGTTGTTTAGAAAATTCTCTGTAGCTCTGGTCCACTTAATGCTTAATTATGACCCCCCAAATTTCTCTCCGTACAACATTCTTGCTTCCACCATAGCCGTATTTACCCTGTCGAACAAATTGTTTAGACATTTCTAAATTATACCTACGAGTTCCCTCGTTTATCATATCCGCTTTGATTTTGGCATTATCTTTGCGGTTCTGTGATACTCCCAGTTTCAATTCCTACTTAGTGGCAGCACTAAGTAATCGAATTCCTGGACCAGTAAAAATTCTAAATTACTCAAGTTCCATTCCTTGTCTTTATTGAGTTACTTTCTCTTTAAAAACACCAATTTTGCATTTCTTTATATACCCGTTTATTTCCCAATCGTCGCAGAGCCATTGTATCTCATATAATGTTTCCTGTAGACATCTAAATTTACGGCATGCACCCCTAAATCCCTAATAGGTGGCAAGGTGAAGCAAGAGAGAGCTGACGAGTTCAAGGGAGGGACAGGTTTTAGAAAAGGAGTAAGGAGGAGAAGAAGGTGGTGATAGGTGATGAGACCAAGGGAGTGCCATCCGGAGCTGGGGGCTATGCGGTGCGTAATAGTCTGCAAGCCTTTAAGCTAAACCTTGAGTGGGTACCGGACGCGTCGGCAGGTGGCGGATAGCCGGAGCTTGAGCAGCGATGTCGGCTGACTACCGGCACACTGATCAGGCCTGTCCCCAGAAAAAGGGGACCGCGGACCAACTCCCCAACCCCAAGGTGTGATGCGTTCCGTGCCGAAGGGGTGCATGGCACATGGGAGATGTGTCCTTAACGGAGCGTCTGAGAACGTGACGACCTCTCAGAGCATTTAGTCTTATCCAGGCATACGGGGCTCTACCTGGGCGGACCAGAGAGTTCCCCAACAAGATCTGGGGCTTATGCTGGCGTGTAGATCCGCCTAACCGGACGGGAATTCAAAAGGGGACCCGATGAATAGAAATACTGAGGTTGAGATAGACGAGGCCTGAACAGGGGACCGTTACGCAAACACGATAGCAATATAGACAGTATAACAACGCCTGCCCATGATCTGGCAGGAGCTGGCTCCACCTTCAGAAACCAACTTCCGCGCTTTGACATTTGGACTGATATAACTTTGGTGGTTCGGTCATCTATAGGTGCCTCTCTTGTGGTGACATGCGAGGAGAGGAAAGGAGTGACGGTAAGGAGAAAAAGGCAGTCGGAACGCAAGAGATGGCGAGATCAGTCTTCCAATTTTCAAGCAACACTTTACAAATTTTCAAACATTTCCTCTCGTGCTGCTTCTCAATTGTGAATATGCCTGATACTCTTTTTGTGTTCCGCAGCCGGTTTAACTCTCTGCCCTTAAAGCACTTCTGCGCAACCTTTAACTGTCTTTGCTAAAGCTTCACTAAAATTTATTTTGTTCCATTACACCCCTCCCTTTCGAATTTTCTCAACAATTCATCATTATTTCTGTTAAAAGGTCGCCTACTTTCCTATTTGCTTCTTCGTTCTGAGTTGTTAGTATTTTCAGTGCGACTGCATTACCCCCTTTATTATTCCATTCCTAAAATAATATTTTCCAGTAAAATTTCATTTTGTTTGCTTTCTTTTCATCACCATATTTCCTGCTTTCAATACCTCTCAACCTTTCCATCACCTGGATCCAGAGCCTTTCCCCTAGGAACTGTACAATACGTTTCATTCCTGCTCCCTCAAACACTTGCTTCTAACCTCCTTCCCATCTGTTCTCGTCATGCAGCACCGACAATATTCTTATCACTTTGTGGCACTCTACTTCTTCTTATATGCAGCAATTCTCGTAAAACTCCTTACCCGGGCCTGATCGCTGCAAACCTAGTAGTTTTTAGAAAATCCCTTGTAGCTGTGGTCCACCTTAATAGTTAACTCCAATTTTGCGCTCCGTACTACATTTTTGGTCCACTATAAGCGCATTTAACCTGTCCAACAGTTTTTAGAACATTTATAAATTAAAGTTGCATGTTCCTACATTAATGATACCCGCTTTGCTTTTGGAATTATACTTCTACTGTGTTCGTCTAAATCGCCTTTATTGCTTATTCGCGCCTCAAAGTAATCGAATTGCTTACTCACTTAAAATGTCTTATCAGACAGGTTTATAGCCTGCTTTTACTTAATTACTTCCTAATTAAAAAGCCTAATTTTGCCATTGTTAATATTCCCGTATATTTCCCATTCCTCGCAGAACTACTGTGTGTGATATAATGTTCACTGTAGTCGCATACACTTACGCCTCCCACTGCTACATGATCTAAAAGGTGCCCAACCAAGAAAGAGACAGCTGACGAGATCGTGGGAGGGACGAGAGCTTTTACGAAGGAAAGGAGGTGGAAGTGAACTTGGCGATGAGAAGAAGGGAGTGTCATCCGCAGCTGGGGGCCTCTGCGGTGCGTAATGGCCTGCAAGCTCTTTAGCTGGACCTTGAGTGGGTACCGGACGCGTCGGCAGGTGGCGGATAGCCGGAGCCTGCTCAGCGATGTCGGCTGAGTCCGACACGCTGAGCAGGTCTGTCTCCATTAGGAGATCGCGGACCAACTCCCCAACCCCAAGGTGTGATGCGTTCCGTGCCGAAGGGGTGCATGACACATGGGAGATGTGTCAATAACGGAGCGTCTGAGAAAGTGACGACCTCTCAGAGTATTAAGTCTTACCCAGGCATATGGGGCTCTGCCTGGGCGGACCTGCGATTTCCCCAGCAAAATATGGGAACTATACTCGCGTGTAGTTACCCTAACCAGACGGGTCTTCGAAAGGAGACTCCGACGGTGAACCAAAGTTGAGGTAGACTGGGCCTGCAAAGGCGACCGATCCGCCAAGACTATAGAATTGGAGACAGGATAACAAGGTCTTCCAGTGATCTGGGAGGTGTAGGACCTGCCTTCAAATTCCAACTTCTGTGCTTTGACACTGGGAGTAACAAAACCTCGGTGGCTTGATCATCGAGAGGAGCCTCTCTTGGGGTGACTTGGGAGAAGAGGAAAGGAGTGACAGGTGAGGAGAGAAAGGGAGTGAGAAGACAGGAAATGGTGAGATGTATCTTCCAAATTCTAAGTTACGCTTTACAACATTCACCTCTGTTTGCTAAAGCTTCACTAAGATTCATTTCGCTCTGTATTATCTATCCTCTTCTATTCGGCCTTCCTCACCATTTAATCTTTCATTTTTATTAAAAGATCACCTCCTTTCTTATTGTTTCTTCCTTCTCGGTTGTTAGTATTTTCGGTGCGACTAAATCACGCCTATACTATACCATTTCTTATCCCATACTTTCCTTTAAAATTTCGAAGTTTTTTTTTTCTTTTAATACATCTCCACATCTCCTGCCTTCAATATCTCTCAAACTTTCCATCACTTGAACCCAGAACCTTTCCCCTTGTAACCATATATTACCTTTCATTCCTGATCCCTCCAACGCTACCTTCTACCCTGCTCCCGAACTGTTCTCGTCTTATGCTCTCCTGTTGTAGCATGCAGCCTCGGCAAAATTCTGTCATTCTCTGAGGTACTGTGCCTTTCCTTCTTATTTTGAGCAATTCTAGTAAAACCCTTTACCCGAGGCTGATCGCGGCACACCTAATAGTTGTTTAGAAAATTCTCTGTAGCTGTGGTCCACTTAATGCCTAATTATGACCCCCCAAATTTCTCTCCGTACAACATTCTTGCTTCCACCATAGCCGTATTTACCCTGTCGAACAAATTGTTTAGACATTTCTAAATTATACCTACGAGTTCCCTCGTTTATCATATCCGCTTTGATTTTGGCATTATCTTTGCGGTTCTGTGATCCTCCCAGTTTCAATTCCTACTTACTGGCAGCACTAAGTAATCGAATTCCTGGACCAGTAAAAATTCTAAATTACTCAAGTTCCATTCCTTGTCTTTATTGAGTTACTTTTTCTTTAAAAACACCAATTTTGCATTTCTTTATATACCCGTTTATTTCCCAATCGTCGCAGAGCCATTGTATCTCATATAATGTTTCCTGTAGACATCTAAATTTACGGCATGCGCCCCTAAATCCCTAAGAGGTGGCAAGGTGAAGCAAGAGAGAGCTGACGAGTTCAAGGGAGGGACAGGTTTTAGAAAAGGAGTAAGGAGGAGAAGAAGGTGGTGATAGGTGATGAGACCAAGGGAGTGCCATCCGGAGCTGGGGGCTATGCGGTGCGTAATAGTCTGCAAGCCTTTAAGCTAAACCTTGAGTGGGTACCGGACGCGTCGGCAGGTGGCGGATAGCCGGAGCTTGAGCAGCGATGTCGGCTGACTACCGGCACACTGATCAGGCCTGTCCCCAGAAAAAGGGGACCGCGGACCAACTCCCCAACCCCAAGGTGTGATGCGTTCCGTGCCGAAGGGGTGCATGGCACATGGGAGATGTGTCCTTAACGGAGCGTCTGAGAACGTGACGACCTCTCAGAGTATTTAGTCTTATCCAGGCATACGGGGCTCTACCTGGGCGGAACAGAGAGTTCCCCAACAAGATCTGGGGCTTATGCTGGCGTGTAGATCCGCCTAACCGGACGGGAATTCAAAAGGGGACCCGATGAATAGAAATACTGAGGTTGAGATAGACGAGGCCTGAACAGGGGACCGTTACGCCAACACGATAGCAATATAGACAGTATAGCAACGCCTGCCATGATCTGGCAGGAGCTGGCTCCGCCTTCAGAAACCAACTTCCGCGCTTTGACATTTGGACTGATATAACTTTGGTGGTTCGGTCATCTATAGGTGCCTCTCTTGTGGTGACATGCGAGGAGAGGAAAGGAGTGACGGTAAGGAGAAAAAGGCAGTCGGAACACAAGAGATGGCGAGATCAGTCTTCCAATTTTCAAGCAACACTTTACAAATTTTCAAACATTTCCTCTCGTGCTGCTTCTCAATTGTGAATATGCCTGATACTCTTTTTGTGTTCCACAGCCAGTTTAACTCTCTGCCCTTAAAGCACTTCTTTGCAACCTTTAACTGTCTTTGCTAAAGCTTCACTAAAATTTATTTTGTTCCATTACACCCCTCCCTTTCGAATTTTCTCAACAATTCATCATTATTTCTGTTAAAAGGTCGCCTACTTTCCTATTTGCTTCTTCGTTCTGAGTTGTTAGTATTTTCAGTGCGACTGCATTACCCCCTTTATTATTCCATTTCTTAAATAATATTTTCCAGTAAAATTTCATTTTGTTTGCTTTCTTTTCATCACCATATTTCCTGCTTTCAATACCTCTCAACCTTTCCATCACCTGGATCCAGAATCTTTCCCCTAGGAACTGTACAATACGTTTCATTCCTGCTCCCTCAAACACTTGCTTCTAACCTCCTTCCCATCTGTTCTCGTCATGCAGCACCGACAATATTCTTATCACTTTGTGGCACTCTACTTCTTCTTATACGCAGCAATTCTCGTAAACCTCCTTACCCGGGCCTGATCGCTGCAAACCTAGTAGTTTTTAGAAAATCCCTTGTAGCTGTGGTCCACCTTAATAGTTAACTCCAATTTTGCGCTCCGTACTACATTTTTGGTCCACTATAAGCGCATTTAACCTGTCCAACAGTTTTTAGAACATTTATAAATTAAAGTTGCATGTTCCTACATTAATGATACCCGCTTTGCTTTTGGAATTATACTTCTACTGTGTTCGTCTAAATCGCCTTTATTGCTTATTCGCGCCTCAAAGTAATCGAATTGCTTACTCACTTAAAATGTCTTATCAGACAGGTTTATAAACTGCTTTTACTTAATTACTTCCTAATTAAAAGGCCTAATTTTGCCATTGTTAATATTCCCGTATATTTCCCATTCCTCGCAGAACTACTGTGTCTGATATAATGTTCACTGTAGTCGCATACACTTACGCCTCCCACTGCTACATGATCTAAAAGGTGCCGAGCCAACAAGAGACAGCTGACGAGATCGTGGGAGGGACGAGAGCTTTTACGAAGGAAAGGAGGTGGAAGTGAACTTGGCGATGAGAAGAAGGGAGTGTCATCCGCAGCTGGGGGCCTCTGCGGTGCGTAATGGCCTGCAAGCTCTTTAGCTGGACCTTGAGTGGGTACCGGACGCGTCGGCAGGTGGCGGATAGCCGGAGCCTGCTCAGCGATGTCGGCTGAGTCCGACACGCTGAGCAGGTCTGTCTCCATTAGGAGATCGCGGACCAACTCCCCAACCCCAAGGTGTGATGCGTTCCGTGCCGAAGGGGTGCATGACACATGGGAGATGTGTCAATAACGGAGCGTCTGAGAAAGTGACGACCTCTCAGAGTATTAAGTCTTACCCAGGCATATGGGGCTCTGCCTGGGCGGACCTGCGATTTCCCCAGCAAAATATGGGAACTATACTCGCGTGTAGTTATCCTAACCAGCCGGGTCTTCGAAAGGAGACTCCGACGGTGAACCAAAGTTGAGGTAGACGGGGCCTGCAAAGGCGACCGATCCGCCAAGACTATAGAAATGGAGACAGGATAACAAGGTCTTCCAGTGATCTGGGAGGTGTAGGACCTGCCTTCAAATACCAACTTCTGTGCTTTGACACTGGGAGTAACAAAACCTCGGTGGCTTGATCATCGAGAGGAGCCTCTCTTGGGGTGACTTGGGAGAAGAGGAAAGGAGTGACAGGTGAGGAGAGAAAGGGAGTGAGAAGACAGGAAGTGGTGAGATGTATCTTCCAAATTCTAAGTTACGCTTTACAACATTTACCTCTGTTTGCTAAAGCTTCACTAAAATTCATTTCGCTCTGTATTAACTATCCTCTTCTATTCGGCTTTCCTCACCATTTAACTTTCATTTTTATTAAAAGATCACCTCCTTTCGTATTGTTTCTTCCTTCTCGGTTGTTAGTATTTTCGGTGCGACTAAATCACGCCTATACTATACCATTTCTTATCCCATACTTTCCTTTAAAATTTCGAAGTTTTTTTTTTCTTTTAATACATCTCCACATCTCCTGCCTTCAATATCTCTCAAACTTTCCATCACTTGAACCCAGAACCTTTCCCCTTGTAACCATATATTACCTTTCATTCCTGATCCCTCCAACGCTACCTTCTACCCTGCTCACGAACTGTTCTCGTCTTATGCTCTCCTGTTGTAGCATGCAGCCTCGGCAAAATTCTGTCATTCTCTGAGGTACTGTGCCTTTCCTTCTTATTTTGAGCAATTCTAGTAAAACCTTTTACCCGAGGCTGATCGCGGCACACCTAATAGTTGTTTAGAAAATTCTCTGTAGCTGTGGTCCACTTAATGCCTAATTATGACCCCCCAAATTTCTCTCCGTACAACATTCTTGCTTCCACCATAGCCGTATTTACCCTGTCGAACAAATTGTTTAGACATTTCTAAATTATACCTACGAGTTCCCTCGTTTATCATATCCGCTTTGATTTTGGCATTATCTTTGCGGTTCTGTGATACTCCCAGTTTCAATTCCTACTTAGTGGCAGCACTAAGTAATCGAATTCTTGGACCAGTAAAAATTCTAAATTACTCAAGTTCCATTCCTTGTCTTTATTGAGTTACTTTCTCTTTAAAAACACCAATTTTGCATTTCTTTATATACCCGTTTATTTCCCAATCGTCGCAGAGCCATTGTATCTCATATAATGTTTCCTGTAGACATCTAAATTTACGGATGCGCCCCTAAATCCCTAATAGGTGGCAAGGTGAAGCAAGAGAGAGCTGACGAGTTCAAGGGAGGGACAGGTTTTAGAAAAGGAGTAAGGAGGAGAAGAAGGTGGTGATAGGTGATGAGACCAAGGGAGTGCCATCCGGAGCTGGGGGCTATGCGGTGCGTAATAGTCTGCAAGCCCTTAAGCTAAACCTTGAGTGGGTACCGGACACGTCGGCAGGTGGCGGATAGCCGGAGCTTGAGCAGCGATGTCGGCTGACTACCGGCACACTGATCAGGCCTGTCCCCAGAAAAAGGGGACCGCGGACCAACTCCCCAATCCCAAGGTGTGATGCGTTCCGTGCCGAAGGGGTCATGGCACATGGGAGATGTGTCCTTAACGGAGCGTCTGAGAACGTGACGACCTCTCAGAGTATTTAGTCTTATCCAGGCATACGGGGCTCTACCTGGGCGGACCAGAGAGTTCCACAACAAGATCTGGGGCTTATGCTGGCGTGTAGTTCCGCCTAACCGGACGGGAATTCAAAAGGGGACCCGATGAATAGAAATACTGAGGTTGAGATAGACGAGGCCTGAACAGGGGACCGTTACGCCAACACGATAGCAATATAGACAGTATAGCAACGCCTGCCCATGATCTGGCAGGAGCTGGCTCCGCCTTCAGAAACCAACTTCCGCGCTTTGACATTTGGACTGATATAACTTTGGTGGTTCGGTCATCTATAGGTGCCTCTCTTGTGGTGACATGCGAGGAGAGGAAAGGAGTGACGGTAAGGAGAAAAAGGCAGTCGGAACACAAGAGATGGCGAGATCAGTCTTCCAATTTTCAAGCAACACTTTACAAATTTTCAAACATTTCCTCTCGTGCTGCTTCTCAATTGTGAATATGCCTGATACTCTTTTTGTGTTCCACAGCCGGTTTAACTCTCTGCCCTTAAAGCACTTCTGCGCAACCTTTAACTGTCTTTGCTAAAGCTTCACTAAAATTTATTTTGTTCCATTACACCCCTCCCTTTCGAATTGTCTCAACAATTCATCATTATTTCTGTTAAAAGGTCGCCTACTTTCCTATTTGCTTCTTCGTTCTGAGTTGTTAGTATTTTCAGTGCGACTGCATTACCCCCTTTATTATTCCATTTCATAAATAATATTTTCCAGTAAAATTTCATTTTGTTTGCTTTCTTTTCATCACCATATTTACTGCTTTCAATACCTCTCAACCTTTCCATCACCTGGATCCAGAACCTTTCCCCTAGGAACTGTACAATACGTTTCATTCCTGCTCCCTCAAACACTTGCTTCTAACCTCCTTCCCATCTGTTCTCGTCATGCAGCACCGACAATATTCTTATCACTTTGTGGCACTCTACTTCTTCTTATATGCAGCAATTCTCGTAAAACTCCTTACCCGGGCCTGATCGCTGCAAACCTAGTAGTTTTTAGAAAATCCCTTGTAGCTGTGGTCCACCTTAATAGTTAACTCCAATTTTGCGCTCCGTACTACATTTTTGGTCCACTATAAGCGCATTTAACCTGTCCAACAGTTTTTAGAACATTTATAAATTAAAGTTACATGTTCCTACATTAATGATACCCGCTTTGCTTTTGGAATTATACTTCTACTGTGTTCGTCTAAATCGCCTTTATTGCTTATTCGCGCCTCAAAGTAATCGAATTGCTTACTCACTTAAAATGTCTTATCAGACAGGTTTATAGCCTGCTTTTACTTAATTTCTTCCTAATTAAAAAGCCTAATTTTGCCATTGTTAATATTCCCGTATATTTCCCATTCCTCGCAGAACTACTGTGTCTGATATAATGTTCACTGTAGTCGCATACACTTACGCCTCCCACTGCTACATGATCTAAAAGGTGACGAGCCAAGCAAGAGACAGCTGACGAGATCGTGGGAGGGACGAGAGCTTTTACGAAGGAAAGGAGGTGGAAGTGAACTTGGCGATGAGAAGAAGGGAGTGTCATCCGCAGCTGGGGGCCTCTGCGGTGCGTAATGGCCTGCAAGCTCTTTAGCTGGACCTTGAGTGGGTACCGGACGCGTCGGCAGGTGGCGGATAGCCGGAGCCTGCTCAGCGATGTCGGCTGAGTCCGACACGCTGAGCAGGTCTGTCTCTATTAGGAGATCGCGGACCAACTCCCCAACCCCAAGGTGTGATGCGTTCCGTGCCGAAGGGGTGCATGACACATGGGAGATGTGTCAATAACGGAGCGTCTGAGAAAGTGACGACCTCTCAGAGTATTAAGTCTTACCCAGGCATATGGGGCTCTGCCTGGGCGGACCTGCGATTTCCCCAGCAAAATATGGGACTTATACTCGCGTGTAGTTACCCTAACCAGACGGGTCTTAGAAAGGAGACTCCGACGGTGAACCAAAGTTGAGGTAGACGGGGCCTGCAAAGGCGACCGATCCGCCAAGACTATAGAAATGGAGACAGGATAACAAGGTCTTCCAGTGATCTGGGAGGTGTAGGACCTGCCTTCAAATACCAACTTCTGTGCTTTGACACTGGGAGTAACAAAACCTCGGTGGCTTGATCATCGAGAGGAGCCTCTCTTGGGGTGACTTGGGAGAAGAGGAAAGGAGTGACAGGTGAGGAGAGAAAGGGAGTGAGAAGACAGGAAATGGTGAGATGTATCTTCCAAATTCTAAGTTACGCTATACAACATTTACCTCTGTTTGCTAAAGCTTCACTAAAATTCATTTCGCTCTGTATTAACCCTCCTCTTCTATTCGGCCTTCCTCACCATTTTATCTTTCATTTTTATTAAAAGATCACCTCCTTTCTTATTGTTTCTTCCTTCTCGGTTGTTAGTATTTTCGGTGCGACTAAATCACGCCTATACTATACCATTTCTTATCCCATACTTTCCTTTAAAATTTCGAAGTTTTTTTTTCTTTTAATACATCTCCACATCTCCTGCCTTCAATATCTCTCAAACTTTCCATCACTTGAACCCAGAACCTTTCCCCTTGTAACCATATATTACCTTTCATTCCTGATCCCTCCAACGCTACCTTCTACCCTGCTCCCGAACTGTTCTCGTCTTATGCTCTCCTGTTGTAGCATGCAGCCTCGGCAAAATTCTGTCATTCTCTGAGGTACTGTGCCTTTCCTTCTTATTTTGAGCAATTCTAGTAAAACCCTTTACCCGAGGCTGATCGCGGCACACCTAATAGTTGTTTAGAAAATTCTCTGTAGCTGTGGTCCACTTAATGCCTAATTATGACCCCCCAAATTTCTCTCCGTACAACATTCTTGCTTCCACCATAGCCGTATTTACCCTGTCGAACAAATTGTTTAGACATTTCTAAATTATACCTACGAGTTCCCTCGTTTATCATATCCGCTTTGATTTTGGCATTATCTTTGCGGTTCTGTGATCCTCCCAGTTTCAATTCCTACTTAGTGGCAGCACTAAGTAATCGAATTCCTGGACCAGTAAAAATTCTAAATTACTCAAGTTCCATTCCTTGTCTTTATTGAGTTACTTTTTCTTTAAAAACACCAATTTTGCATTTCTTTATATACCCGTTTATTTCCCAATCGTCGCAGAGCCATTGTATCTCATATAATGTTTCCTGTAGACATCTAAATTTACGGCATGCGCCCCTAAATCCCTAAGAGGTGGCAAGGTGAAGCAAGAGAGAGCTGACGAGTTCAAGGGAGGGACAGGTTTTAGAAAAGGAGTAAGGAGGAGAAGAAGGTGGTGATAGGTGATGAGACCAAGGGAGTGCCATCCGGAGCTGGGGGCTATGCGGTGCCTAATAGTCTGCAAGCCTTTAAGCTAAACCTTGAGTGGGTACCCGACGCGTCGGCAGGTGGCGGATAGCCGGAGCTTGAGCAGCGATGTCGGCTGACTACCGGCACACTGATCAGGCCTGTCCCCAGAAAAAGGGGACCGCGGACCAACTCCCCAACCCCAAGGTGTGATGCGTTCCGTGCCGAAGGGGTGCATGGCACATGGGAGATGTGTCCTTAACGGAGCGTCTGAGAACGTGACGACCTCTCAGAGTATTTAGTCTTATCCAGGCATACGGGGCTCTACCTGGGCGGAACAGAGAGTTCCCCAACAAGATCTGGGGCTTATGCTGGCGTGTAGTTCCGCCTAACCGGACGGGAATTCAAAAGGGGACCCGATGAATAGAAATACTGAGGTTGAGATAGACGAGGCCTGAACAGGGGACCGTTACGCCAACACGATAGCAATATAGACAGTATAGCAACGCCTGCCATGATCTGGCAGGAGCTGGCTCCGCCTTCAGAAACCAACTTCCGCGCTTTGACATTTGGACTGATATAACTTTGGTGGTTCGGTCATCTATAGGTGCCTCTCTTGTGGTGACATGCGAGGAGAGGAAAGGAGTGACGGTAAGGAGAAAAAGGCAGTCGGAACACAAGAGATGGCGAGATCAGTCTTCCAATTTTCAAGCAACACTTTACAAATTTTCAAACATTTCCTCTCGTGCTGCTTCTCAATTGTGAATATGCCTGATACTCTTTTTGTGTTCCACAGCCAGTTTAACTCTCTGCCCTTAAAGCACTTCTGCGCAACCTTTAACTGTCTTTGCTAAAGCTTCACTAAAATTTATTTTGTTCCATTACACCCCTCCCTTTCGAATTTTCTCAACAATTCATCATTATTTCTGTTAAAAGGTCGCCTACTTTCCTATTTGCTTCTTCGTTCTGAGTTGTTAGTATTTTCAGTGCGACTGCATTACCCCCTTTATTATTCCATTTCTTAAATAATATTTTCCAGTAAAATTTCATTTTGTTTGCTTTCTTTTCATCACCATATTTCCTGCTTTCAATACCTCTCAACCTTTCCATCACCTGGATCCAGAATCTTTCCCCTAGGAACTGTACAATACGTTTCATTCCTGCTCCCTCAAACACTTGCTTCTAACCTCCTTCCCATCTGTTCTCGTCATGCAGCACCGACAATATTCTTATCACTTTGTGGCACTCTACTTCTTCTTATACGCAGCAATTCTCGTAAACCTCCTTACCCGGGCCTGATCGCTGCAAACCTAGTAGTTTTTAGAAAATCCCTTGTAGCTGTGGTCCACATTAATAGTTAACTCCAATTTTGCGCTCCGTACTACATTTTTGGTCCACTATAAGCGCATTTAACCTGTCCAACAGTTTTTAGAACATTTATAAATTAAAGTTGCATGTTCCTACATTAATGATACCCGCTTTGCTTTTGGAATTATACTTCTACTGTGTTCGTCTAAATCGCCTTTATTGCTTATTCGCGCCTCAAAGTAATCGAATTGCTTACTCACTTAAAATGTCTTATCAGACAGGTTTATAAACTGCTTTTACTTAATTACTTCCTAATTAAAAGGCCTAATTTTGCCATTGTTAATATTCCCGTATATTTCCCATTCCTCGCAGAACTACTGTGTCTGATATAATGTTCACTGTAGTCGCATACACTTACGCCTCCCACTGCTACATGATCTAAAAGGTGCCGAGCCAACAAGAGACAGCTGACGAGATCGTGGGAGGGACGAGAGCTTTTACGAAGGAAAGGAGGTGGAAGTGAACTTGGCGATGAGAAGAAGGGAGTGTCATCCGCAGCTGGGGGCCTCTGCGGTGCGTAATGGCCTGCAAGCTCTTTAGCTGGACCTTGAGTGGGTACCGGACGCGTCGGCAGGTGGCGGATAGCCGGAGCCTGCTCAGCGATGTCGGCTGAGTCCGACACGCTGAGCAGGTCTGTCTCCATTAGGAGATCGCGGACCAACTCCCCAACCCCAAGGTGTGATGCGTTCCGTGCCGAAGGGGTGCATGACACATGGGAGATGTGTCAATAACGGAGCGTCTGAGAAAGTGACGACCTCTCAGAGTATTAAGTCTTACCCAGGCATATGGGGCTCTGCCTGGGCGGACCTGCGATTTCCCCAGCAAAATATGGGAACTATACTCGCGTGTAGTTACCCTAACCAGCCGGGTCTTCGAAAGGAGACTCCGACGGTGAACCAAAGTTGAGGTAGACGGGGCCTGCAAAGGCGACCGATCCGCCAAGACTATAGAAATGGAGACAGGATAACAAGGTCTTCCAGTGATCTGGGAGGTGTAGGACCTGCCTTCAAATACCAACTTCTGTGCTTTGACACTGGGAGTAACAAAACCTCGGTGGCTTGATCATCGAGAGGAGCCTCTCTTGGGGTGACTTGGGAGAAGAGGAAAGGAGTGACAGGTGAGGAGAGAAAGGGAGTGAGAAGACAGGAAATGGTGAGATGTATCTTCCAAATTCTAAGTTACGCTTTACAACATTCACCTCTGTTTGCTAAAGCTTCACTAAGATTCATTTCGCTCTGTATTATCTATCCTCTTCTATTCGGCCTTCCTCACCATTTAATCTTTCATTTTTATTAAAAGATCACCTCCTTTCTTATTGTTTCTTCCTTCTCGGTTGTTAGTATTTTCGGTGCGACTAAATCACGCCTATACTATACCATTTCTTATCCCATACTTTCCTTTAAAATTTCGAAGTTTTTTTTTTCTTTTAATACATCTCCACATCTCCTGCCTTCAATATCTCTCAAACTTTCCATCACTTGAACCCAGAACCTTTCCCCTTGTAACCATATATTACCTTTCATTCCTGATCCCTCCAACGCTACCTTCTACCCTGCTCCCGAACTGTTCTCGTCTTATGCTCTCCTGTTGTAGCATGCAGCCTCGGCAAAATTCTGTCATTCTCTGAGGTACTGTGCCTTTCCTTCTTATTTTGAGCAATTCTAGTAAAACCCTTTACCCGAGGCTGATCGCGGCACACCTAATAGTTGTTTAGAAAATTCTCTGTAGCTGTGGTCCACTTAATGCCTAATTATGACCCCCCAAATTTCTCTCCGTACAACATTCTTGCTTCCACCATAGCCGTATTTACCCTGTCGAACAAATTGTTTAGACATTTCTAAATTATACCTACGAGTTCCCTCGTTTATCATATCCGCTTTGATTTTGGCATTATCTTTGCGGTTCTGTGATCCTCCCAGTTTCAATTCCTACTTACTGGCAGCACTAAGTAATCGAATTCCTGGACCAGTAAAAATTCTAAATTACTCAAGTTCCATTCCTTGTCTTTATTGAGTTACTTTTTCTTTAAAAACACCAATTTTGCATTTCTTTATATACCCGTTTATTTCCCAATCGTCGCAGAGCCATTGTATCTCATATAATGTTTCCTGTAGACATCTAAATTCACGGCATGCGCCCCTAAATCCCTAAGAGGTGGCAAGGTGAAGCAAGAGAGAGCTGACGAGTTCAAGGGAGGGACAGGTTTTAGAAAAGGAGTAAGGAGGAGAAGAAGGTGGTGATAGGTGATGAGACCAAGGGAGTGCCATCCGGAGCTGGGGGCTATGCGGTGCGTAATAGTCTGCAAGCCTTTAAGCTAAACCTTGAGTGGGTACCGGACGCGTCGGCAGGTGGCGGATAGCCGGAGCTTGAGCAGCGATGTCGGCTGACTACCGCCACACTGATCAGGCCTGTCCCCAGAAAAAGGGGACCGCGGACCAACTCCCCAACCCCAAGGTGTGATGCGTTCCGTGCCGAAGGGGTCATGGCACATGGGAGATGTGTCCTTAACGGAGCGTCTGAGAACGTGACGACCTCTCAGAGTATTTAGTCTTATCCAGGCATACGGGGCTCTACCTGGGCGGACCAGAGAGTTCCACAACAAGATCTGGGGCTTATGCTGGCGTGTAGTTCCGCCTAACCGGACGGGAATTCAAAAGGGGACCCGATGAATAGAAATACTGAGGTTGAGATAGACGAGGCCTGAACAGGGGACCGTTACGCCAACACGATAGCAATATAGACAGTATAGCAACGCCTGCCCATGATCTGGCAGGAGCTGGCTCCGCCTTCAGAAACCAACTTCCGCGCTTTGACATTTGGACTGATATAACTTTGGTGGTTCGGTCATCTATAGGTGCCTCTCTTGTGGTGACATGCGAGGAGAGGAAAGGAGTGACGGTAAGGAGAAAAAGGCAGTCGGAACACAAGAGATGGCGAGATCAGTCTTCCAATTTTCAAGCAACACTTTACAAATTTTCAAACATTTCCTCTCGTGCTGCTTCTCAATTGTGAATATGCCTGATACTCTTTTTGTGTTCCACAGCCGGTTTAACTCTCTGCCCTTAAAGCACTTCTGCGCAACCTTTAACTGTCTTTGCTAAAGCTTCACTAAAATTTATTTTGTTCCATTACACCCCTCCCTTTCGAATTTTCTCAACAATTCATCATTATTTCTGTTAAAAGGTCGCCTACTTTCCTATTTGCTTCTTCGTTCTGAGTTGTTAGTATTTTCAGTGCGACTGCATTACCCCCTTTATTATTCCATTTCATAAATAATATTTTCCAGTAAAATTTCATTTTGTTTGCTTTCTTTTCATCACCATATTTCCTGCTTTCAATACCTCTCAACCTTTCCATCACCTGGATCCAGAACCTTTCCCCTAGGAACTGTACAATACGTTTCATTCCTGCTCCCTCAAACACTTGCTTCTAACCTCCTTCCCATCTGTTCTCGTCATGCAGCACCGACAATATTCTTATCACTTTGTGGCACTCTACTTCTTATTATATGTAGCAATTCTCGTAAAACTCCTTACCCGGGCCTGATCGCTGCAAACCTAGTAGTTTTTAGAAAATCCCTTGTAGCTGTGGTCCACCTTAATATTTAACTCCAATTTTGCGCTCCGTACTACATTTTTGGTCCACTATAAGCGCATTTAACCTGTCCAACAGTTTTTAGAACATTTATAAATTAAAGTTGCATGTTCCTACATTAATGATACCCGCTTTGCTTTTGGAATTATACTTCTACTGTGTTCGTCTAAATCGCCTTTATTGCTTAGTCGTGCCTCAAAGTAATCGAATTGCTTACTCACTTAAAATGTCTTATCAGACAGGTTTATAGCCTGCTTTTACTTAATTACTTCCTAATTAAAAAGCCTAATTTTGCCATTGTTAATATTCCCGTATATTTCCCATTCCTCGCAGAACTACTGTGTCTGATATAATGTTCACTGTAGTCGCATACACTTACGCCTCCCACTGCTACATGATCTAAAAGGTGCCGAGGCAAGCAAGAGACAGCTGACGAGATCGTGGGAGGGACGAGAGCTTTTACGAAGGAAAGGAGGTGGAAGTGAACTTGGCGATGAGAAGAAGGGAGTGTCATCCGCAGCTGGGGGCCTCTGCGGTGCGTAATGGCCTGCAAGCTCTTTAGCTGGACCTTGAGTGGGTACCGGACGCGTCGGCAGGTGGCGGATAGCCGGAGCCTGCTCAGCGATGTCGGCTGAGTCCGACACGCTGAGCAGGTCTGTCTCCATTAGGAGATCGATTACCAACTCCCCAACCCCAAGGTGTGATGCGTTCCGTGCCGAAGGGGTGCATGACACATGGGAGATGTGTCAATAACGGAGCGTCTGAGAAAGTGACGACCTCTCAGAGTATTAAGTCTTACCCAGGCATATGGGGCTCTGCCTGGGCGGACCTGCGATTTCCCCAGCAAAATATGGGAACTATACTCGCGTGTAGTTACCCTAACCAGACGGGTCTTCGAAAGGAGACTCCGACGGTGAACCAAAGTTGAGGTAGACGGGGCCTGCAAAGGCGACCGATCCGCCAAGACTATAGAAATGGAGACAGGATAACAAGGTCTTCCAGTGATCTGGGAGGTGTAGGACCTGCCTTCAAATACCAACTTCTGTGCTTTGACACTGGGAGTAACAAAACCTCGGTGGCTTGATCATCGAGAGGAGCCTCTCTTGGGGTGACTTGGGAGAAGAGGAAAGGAGTGACAGGTGAGGAGAGAAAGGGAGTGAGAAGACAGGAAATGGTGAGATGTATCTTCCAAATTCTAAGTTACGCTTTACAACATTCACCTCTGTTTGCTAAAGCTACACTAAAATTCATTTCGCTCTGTATTAACTATCCTCTTCTATTCGGCTTTCCTCACCATTTTATCTTTCATTTTTATTAAAAGATCACCTCTTTTCGTATTGTTTCTTCCTTCTCGGTTGTTAGTATTTTCGGTGCGACTAAATCACGCCTATACTATACCATTTCTTATACCATACTTTCCTTTAAAATTTCGAAGTTTTTTTTTCTTTTAATACATCTCCACATCTCCTGCCTTCAATATCTCTCAAACTTTCCATCACTTGAACCCAGAACCTTTCCCCTTGTAACCATATATTACCTTTCATTCCTGATCCCTCCAACGCTACCTTCTACCCTGCTCCCGAACTGTTCTCGTCTTATGCTCTCCTGTTGTAGCATACAGCCTCGGCAAAATTCTGTCACTCTCTGAGGTACTGTGCCTTTCCTTCTTATTTTGAGCAATTCTAGTAAAACCCTTTACCCGAGGCTGATCGCGGCACACCTAATAGTTGTTTAGAAAATTCTCTGTAGCTCTGGTCCACTTAATGCTTAATTATGACCCCCCAAATTTCTCTCCGTACAACATTCTTGCTTCCACCATAGCCGTATTTACCCTGTCGAACAAATTGTTTAAACATTTCTAAATTATACCTACGAGTTCCGTCGTTTATCATATCCGCTTTGATTTTGGCATTATCTTTGCGGTTCTGTGATCCTCCCAGTTTCAATTCCTACTTAGTGGCAGCACTAAGTAATCGAATTCCTGGACCAGTAAAAATTCTAAATTACTCAAGTTCCATTCCTTGTCTTTATTGAGTTACTTTCTCTTTAAAAACACCAAT
Source organism: Deroplatys truncata (assembly GCA_030765065.1). NCBI lineage: Eukaryota > Metazoa > Arthropoda > Insecta > Mantodea > Mantidae > Deroplatys > Deroplatys truncata. The sequence goes on along the minus strand of CM060989.1, from coordinate 61,331,313 downwards.
TTTGCATTTCTTTATATACCCGTTTATTTCCCAATCGTCGCAGAGCCATTGTATCTCATATAATGTTTCCTGTAGACATCTAAATTTACGGCATGCGCCCCTAAATCCCTAATAGGTGGCAAGGTGAAGCAAGAGAGAGCTGACGAGTTCAAGGGAGGGACAGGTTTTAGAAAAGGAGTAAGGAGGAGAAGAAGGTGGTGATAGGTGATGAGACCAAGGGAGTGCCATCCGGAGCTGGGGGCTATGCGGTGCGTAATAGTCTGCAAGCCTTTAAGCTAAACCTTGAGTGGGTACCGGACGCGTCGGCAGGTGGCGGATAGCCGGAGCTTGAGCAGCAATGTCGGCTGACTACCGCCACACTGATCAGGCCTGTCCCCAGAAAAAGGGGACCGCGGACCAACTCCCCAACCCCAAGGTGTGATGCGTTCCGTGCCGAAGGGGTGCATGGCACATGGGATATGTGTCCTTAACGGAGGGTCTGAGAACGTGACGACCTCTCAGAGTATTTAGTCTTATCCAGGCATACGGGGCTCTACCTGGGCGGACCAGAGAGTTCCACAACAAGATCTGGGGCTTATGCTGGCGTGTAGTTCCGCCTAACCGGACGGGAATTCTAAAGGGGACCCGATGAATAGAAATACTGAGGTTGAGATAGACGAGGCCTGAACAGGGGACCGTTACGCCAACACGATAGCAATATAGACAGTATAACAACGCCTGCCCATGATCTGGCAGGAGCTGGCTCCGCCTTCAGAAACCAACTTCCGCGCTTTGACATTTGGACTGATATAACTTTGGTGGTTCGGTCATCTATAGGTGCCTCTCTTGTGGTGACATGCGAGGAGAGGAAAGGAGTGCCGGTAATGAGAAAAAGGCAGTCGGAACACAAGAGATGGCGAGATCAGTCTTCCAATTTTCAAGCAACACTTTACAAATTTTCAAACATTTCCTCTCGTGCTGCTTCTCAATTGTGAATATGCCTGATACTCTTTTTGTGTTCCACAGCCGGTTTAACTCTCTGCCCTTAAAGCACTTCTGCGCAACCTTTAACTGTCTTTGCTAAAGCTTCACTAAAATTTATTTTGTTCCATTACACCCCTCCCTTTCGAATTTTCTCAACAATTCATCATTATTTCTGTTAAAAGGTCGCCTACTTTCCTATTTGCTTCTTCGTTCTGAGTTGTTAGTATTTTCAGTGCGACTGCATTACCCCCTTTATTATTCCATTTCTTAAATAATATTTTCCAGTAAAATTTCATTTTGTTTGCTTTCTTTTCATCACCATATTTCCTGCTTTCAATAACTCTCAACCTTTCCATCACCTGGATCCAGAACCTTTCCCCTAGGAACTGTACATTACGTTTCATTCCTGCTCCCTCAAACACTTGCTGCTAACCTCCTTCCCATCTGTTCTCGTCATGCAGCACCGACAATATTCTTATCACTTTGTGGCACTCTACTTCTTCTTATATGCAGCAATTCTCGTAAAACTCCTTACCCGGGCCTGATCGCTGCAAACCTAGCAGTTTTTAGAAAATCCCTTGTAGCTGTGGTCCACCTTAATAGCTAACTCCAATTTTGCGCTCCGTACTACATTTTTGGTCCACTATAAGCGCATTTAACCTGTCCAACAGTTTTTAGAACATTTATAAATTAAAGTTGCATGTTCCTACATTAATGATACCCGCTTTGCTTTTGGAATTATACTTCTACTGTGTTCGTCTAAATCGCCTTTATTGCTTATTCGCGCCTCAAAGTAATCGAATTGCTTACTCACTTAAAATGTCTTATCAGACAGGTTTATAGCCTGCTTTTACTTAATTACTTCCCAATTAAAAAGCCTAATTTTGCCATTGTTAATATTCCCGTATATTTCCCATTCCTCGCAGAACTACTGTGTGTGATATAATGTTCACTGTAGTCGCATACACTTACGCCTCCCACTGCTACATGATCTAAAAGGTGCCGAGCCAAGCAAGAGACAGCTGACGAGATCGTGGGAGGGACGAGAGCTTTTACGAAGGAAAGGAGGTGGAAGTGAACTTGGCGATGAGAAGAAGGGAGTGTCATCCGCAGCTGGGGGCCTCTGCGGTGCGTAATGGCCTGCAAGCTCTTTAGCTGGACCTTGAGTGGGTACCGGACGCGTCGGCAGGTGGCGGATAGCCGGAGCCTGCTCAGCGATGTCGGCTGAGTCCGACACGCTGAGCAGGTCTGTCTCCATTAGGAGATCGCGGACCAACTCCCCAACCCCAAGGTGTGATGCGTTCCGTGCCGAAGGGGTGCATGACACATGGGAGATGTGTCAATAACGGAGCGTCTGAGAAAGTGACGACCTCTCAGAGTATTAAGTCTTACCCAGGCATATGGGGCTCTGCCTGGGCGGACCTGCGATTTCCCCAGCAAAATATGGGAACTATACTCGCGTGTAGTTACCCTAACCAGACGGGTCTTCGAAAGGAGACTCCGACGGTGAACCAAAGTTGAGGTAGACGGGGCCTGCAAAGGCGACCGATCCGCCAAGACTATAGAAATGGAGACAGGATAACAAGGTCTTCCAGTGATCTGGGAGGTGTAGGACCTGCCTTCAAAAACCAACTTCTGTGCTTTGACACTGGGAGTAACAAAACCTCGGTGGCTTGATCATCGAGAGGAGCCTCTCTTGGGGTGACTTGGGAGAAGAGGAAAGGAGTGACAGGTGAGGAGAGAAAGGGAGTGAGAAGACAGGAAATGGTGAGATGTATCTTCCAAATTCTAAGTTACGCTTTACAACATTTCCCTCTGTTTGCTAAAGCTTCACTAAAATTCATTTCGCTCTGTATTAACTATCCTCTTCTATTCGGCTTTCCTCACCATTTTATCTTTCATTTTTATTAAAAGATCACCTCCTTTCGTATTGTTTCTTCCTTCTCGGTTGTTAGTATTTTCGGTGCGACTAAATCACGCCTATACTATACCATTTCTTATTCCTACTTTCCTTTAAAATTTCGAAGTTTTTTTTTTCTTTTAATACATCTCCACATCTCCTGCCTTCAATATCTCTCAAACTTTCCATCACTTGAACCCAGAACCTTTCCCCTTGTAACCATATATTACCTTTCATTCCTGATCCCTCCAACGCTACCTTCTACCCTGCTCCCGAACTGTTCTCGTCTTATGCTCTCCTGTTGTAGCATGCAGCCTCGGCAAAATTCTGTCATTCTCTGAGGTACTGTGCCTTTCCTTCTTATTTTGAGCAATTCTAGTAAAACCCTTTACCGAGGCTGATCGCGGCACACCTAATAGTTGTTTAGAAAATTCTCTGTAGCTCTGGTCCACTTAATGCTTAATTATGACCCCCCAAATTTCTCTCCGTACAACATTCTTGCTTCCACCATAGCCGTATTTACCCTGTCGAACAAATTGTTTAGACATTTCTAAATTATACCTACGAGTTCCCTCGTTTATCATATCCGCTTTGATTTTGGCATTATCTTTGCGGTTCTGTGATCCTCCCAGTTTCAATTCCTACTTAGTGGCAGCACTAAGTAATCGAATTCCTGGACCAGTAAAAATTCTAAATTACTCAAGTTCCATTCCTTGTCTTTATTGAGTTACTTTCTCTTTAAAAACACCAATTTTGCATTTCTTTATATACCCGTTTATTTCCCAATCGTCGCAGAGCCATTGTATCTCATATAATGTTTCCTGTAGACATCTAAATTTACGGCATGCACCCCTAAATCCCTAATAGGTGGCAAGGTGAAGCAAGAGAGAGCTGACGAGTTCAAGGGAGGGACAGGTTTTAGAAAAGGAGTAAGGAGGAGAAGAAGGTGGTGATAGGTGATGAGACCAAGGGAGTGCCATCCGGAGCTGGGGGCTATGCGGTGCGTAATAGTCTGCAAGCCTTTAAGCTAAACCTTGAGTGGGTACCGGACGCGTCGGCAGGAGGCGGATAGCCGGAGCTTGAGCAGCGATGTCGGCTGACTACCGGCACACTGATCAGGCCTGTCCCCAGAAAAAGGGGACCGCGGACCAACTCCCCAACCCCAAGGTGTGATGCGTTCCGTGCCGAAGGGGTGCATGGCACATGGGAGATGTGTCCTTAACGGAGCGTCTGAGAACGTGACGACCTCTCAGAGTATTTAGTCTTATCCAGGCATACGGGGCTCTACCTGGGCGGACCAGAGAGTTCCCCAACAAGATCTGGGGCTTATGCTGGCGTGTAGTTCCGCCTAACCGGACGGGAATTCAAAAGGGGACCCGATGAATAGAAATACTGAGGTTGAGATAGACGAGGCCTGAACAGGGGACCGTTACGCCAACGCAATATAGACAGTATAACAACGCCTGCCCATGATCTGGCAGGAGCTGGCTCCGCCTTCAGAAACCAACTTCCGCGCTTTGACATTTGGACTGATATAACTTTGGTGGTTCGGTCATCTATAGGTGCCTCTCTTGTGGTGACATGCGAGGAGAGGAAAGGAGTGACGGTAAGGAGAAAAAGGCAGTCGGAACACAAGAGATGGCGAGATCAGTCTTCCAATTTTCAAGCAACACTTTACAAATTTTCAAACATTTCCTCTCGTGCTGCTTCTCAATTGTGAATATGCCTGATACTCTTTTTGTGTTCCACAGCCGGTTTAACTCTCTGCCCTTAAAGCACTTCTGCGCAACCTTTAACTGTCTTTGCTAAAGCTTCACTAAAATTTATTTTGTTCCATTACACCCCTCCCTTTCGAATTTTCTCAGCAATTCATCATTATTTCTGTTAAAAGGTCGCCTACTTTCCTATTTGCTTCTTCGTTCTGAGTTGTTAGTATTTTCAGTGCGACTGCATTACCCCCTTTATTATTCCATTTCTTAAATAATATTTTCCAGTAAAATTTCATTTTGTTTGCTTTCTTTTCATCACCATATTTCCTGCTTTCAATACCTCTCAACCTTTCCATCACCTGGATCCAGAACCTTTCCCCTAGGAACTGTACAATACGTTTCATTCCTGCTCCCTCAAACACTTGCTTCTAACCTCCTTCCCATCTGTTCTCGTCATGCAGCACCGACAATATTCTTATCACTTTGTGGCACTCTACTTCTTCTTATATGCAGCAATTCTCGTAAAACTCCTTACCCGGGCCTGATCGCTGCAAACCTAGTAGTTTTTAGAAAATCCCTTGTAGCTGTGGTCCACCTTAATAGCTAACTCCAATTTTGCGCTCCGTACTACATTTTTGGTCCACTATAAGCGCATTTAACCTGTCCAACAGTTTTTAGAACATTTATAAATTAAAGTTGCATGTTCCTACATTAATGATAGCCGCTTTGCTTTTGGAATTATACTTCTACTGTGTTCGTCTAAATCGCCTTTATTGCTTATTCGCGCCTCAAAGTAATCGAATTGCTTACTCACTTAAAATGTCTTATCAGACAGGTTTATAGCCTGCTTTTACTTAATTACTTCCCAATTAAAAAGCCTAATTTTGCCATTGTTAATATTCCCGTATATTTCCCATTCCTTGCAGAACTACTGTGTGTGATATAATGTTCACTGTAGTCGCATACACTTACGCCTCCCACTGCTACATGATCTAAAAGGTGCCGAGCCAACAAGAGACAGCTGACGAGATCGTGGGAGGGACGAGAGCTTTTACGAAGGAAAGGAGGTGGAAGTGAACTTGGCGATGAGAAGAAGGGAGTGTCATCCGCAGCTGGGGGCCTCTGCGGTGCGTAATGGCCTGCAAGCTCTTTAGCTGGACCTTGAGTGGGTACCGGACGCGTCGGCAGGTGGCGGATAGCCGGAGCCTGCTCAGCGATGTCGGCTGAGTCCGACACGCTGAGCAGGTCTGTCTCCATTAGGAGATCGCGGACCAACTCCCCAACCCCAAGGTGTGATGCGTTCCGTGCCGAAGGGGTGCATGACACATGGGAGATGTGTCAATAACGGAGCGTCTGAGAAAGTGACGACCTCTCAGAGTATTAAGTCTTACCCAGGCATACGGGGCTCTGCCTGGGCGGACCTGCGATTTCCCCAGCAAAATATGGGAACTATACTCGCGTGTAGTTACCCTAACCACACGGGTCTTCGAAAGGAGACTCCGACGGTGAACCAAAGTTGAGGTAGACGGGGCCTGCAAAGGCGACCGATCCGCCAAGACTATAGAAATGGAGACAGGATAACAAGGTCTTCCAGTGATCTGGGAGGTGTAGGACCTGCCTTCAAAAACCAACTTCTGTGCTTTGACACTGGAGGTAACAAAACCTCGGTGGCTTGATCATCGAGAGGAGCCTCTCTTGGGGTGACTTGGGAGAAGAGGAAAGGAGTGACAGGTGAGGAGAGAAAGGGAGTGAGAAGACAGGAAATGGTGAGATGTATCTTCCAAATTCTAAGTTACGCTTTACAACATTTACCTCTGTTTGCTAAAGCTTCACTAAAATTCATTTCGCTCTGTATTAACTATCCTCTTCTATTCGGCTTTCCTCACTATTTTATCTTTCATTTTTATTAAAAGATCACCTCCTTTCGTATTGTTTCTTCCTTCTCGGTTGTTAGTATTTTCGGTGCGACTAAATCACGCCTATACTATACCATTTCTTATCCCATACTTTCCTTTAAAATTTCGAAGTTTTTTTTTTCTTTTAATACATCTCCACATCTCCTGCCTTCAACATCTCTCAAACTTTCCATCACTTGAACCCAGAACCTTTCCCCTTGTAACCATATATTACCTTTCATTCCTGATCCCTCCAACGCTACCTTCTACCCTGCTCCCGAACTGTTCTCGTCTTATGCTCTCCTGTTGTAGCATGCAGCCTCGGCAAAATTCTGTCATTCTCTGAGGTACTGTGCCTTTCCTTCTTATTTTGAGCAATTCTAGTAAAACCCTTTACCCGAGGCTGATCGCGGCACACCTAATAGTTGTTTAGAAAATTCTCTGTAGCTCTGGTCCACTTAATGCTTAATTATGACCCCCCAAATTTCTCTCCGTACAACATTCTTGCTTCCACCATAGCCGTATTTACCCTGTCGAACAAATTGTTTAGACATTTCTAAATTATACCTACGAGTTCCCTCGTTTATCATATCCGCTTTGATTTTGGCATTATCTTTGCGGTTCTGTGATCCTCCCAGTTTCAATTCCTACTTAGTGGCAGCACTAAGTAATCGAATTCCTGGACCAGTAAAAATTCTAAATTACTCAAGTTCCATTCCTTGTCTTTATTGAGTTACTTTCTCTTTAAAAACACCAATTTTGCATTTCTTTATATACCCGTTTATTTCCAAATCGTCGCAGAGCCATTGTATCTCATATAATGTTTTCTGTAGACATCTAAATTTACGGCATGCACCCCTAAATCCCTAATAGGTGGCAAGGTGAAGCAAGAGAGAGCTGACGAGTTCAAGGGAGGGACAGGTTTTAGAAAAGGAGTAAGGAGGAGAAGAAGGTGGTGATAGGTGATGAGACCAAGGGAGTGCCATCCGGACCTGGGGGCTATGCGGTGCGTAATAGTCTGCAAGCCTTTAAGCTAAACCTTGAGTGGGTACCGGACGCGTCGGCAGGTGGCGGATAGCCGGAGCTTGAGCAGCGATGTCGGCTGACTACCGGCACACTGATCAGGCCTGTCCCCAGAAAAAGGGGACCGCGGACCAACTCCCCAACCCCAAGGTGTGATGCGTTCCGTGCCGAAGGGGTGCATGGCACATGGGAGATGTGTCCTTAACGGAGGGTCTGAGAACGTGACGACCTCTCAGAGTATTTAGTCTTATCCAGGCATACGGGGCTCTACCTGGGCGGACCAGAGAGTTCCCCAACAAGATCTGGGGCTTATGCTGGCGTGTAGTTCCGCCTAACCGGACGGGAATTCAAAAGGGGACCCGATGAATAGAAATACTGAGGTTGAGATAGACTAGGCCTGAACAGGGGACCGTTACGCCAACACGATAGCAATATAGACAGTATAACAACGCCTGCCCATGATCTGGCAGGAGCTGGCTCCGCCTTCAGAAACCAACTTCCGCGCTTTGACATTTGGACTGATATAACTTTGGTGGTTCGGTCATCTATAGGTGCCTCTCTTGTGGTGACATGCGAGTAGAGGAAAGGAGTGACGGTAAGGAGAAAAAGGCAGTCGGAACACAAGAGATGGCGAGATCAGTCTTCCAATTTTCAAGCAACACTTTACAAATTTTCAAACATTTCCTCTCGTGCTGCTTCTCAATTGTGAATATGCCTGATACTCTTTTTGTGTTCCACAGCCGGTTTAACTCTCTGCCCTTAAAGCACTTCTGCGCAACCTTTAACTGTCTTTGCTAAAGCTTCACTAAAATTTATTTTGTTCCATTACACCCCTCCCTTTCGAATTTTCTCAACAATTCATCATTATTTCTGTTAAAAGGTCGCCTACTTTCCTATTTGCTTCTTCGTTCTGAGTTGTTAGTATTTTCAGTGCGACTGCATTACCCCCTTTATTATTCCATTTCTTAAATAATATTTTCCAGTAAACTTTCATTTTGTTTGCTTTCTTTTCATCACCATATTTCCTGCTTTCAATCACTCTCAACCTTTCCGTTACCTGGATCCAGAACCTTTCCCCTAGGAACTGTACAATACGTTTCATTCCTGCTCCCTCAAACACTTGCTTCTAACCTCCTTCCCATCTGTTCTCGTCATGCAGCACCGACAATATTCTTATCACTTTGTGGCACTCTACTTCTTCTTATATGCAGCAATTCTCGTAAAACTCCTTACCCGGGCCTGATCGCTGCAAACCTAGTAGTTTTTAGAAAATCCCTTGTAGCTGTGGTCCACCTTAATAGCTAACTCCAATTTTGCGCTCCGTACTACATTTTTGGTCCACTATAAGCGCATTTAACCTGTCCAACAGTTTTTAGAACATTTATAAATTAAAGTTGCATGTTCCTACATTAATGATACCCGCTTTGCTTTTGGAATTATACTTCTACTGTGTTCGTCTAAATCGCCTTTATTGCTTATTCGCGCCTCAAAGTAATCGAATTGCTTACTCACTTAAAATGTCTTATCAGACAGGTTTATACCTGCTTTTACTTAATTACTTCCTAATTAAAAAGCCTAATTTTGCCATTGTTAATATTCCCGTATATTTCCCATTCCTCGCAGAACTACTGTGTCTGATATAATGTTCACTGTAGTCGCATACACTTACGCCTCCCACTGCTACATGATCTAAAAGGTGCCGAGCCAAGCAAGAGACAGCTGACGAGATCGTGGGAGGGACGAGAGCTTTTACGAAGGAAAGGAGGTGGAAGTGAACTTGGCGATGAGAAGAAGGGAGTGTCATCCGCAGCTGGGGGCCTCTGCGGTGCGTAATGGCCTGCAAGCTCTTTAGCTGGACCTTGAGTGGGTACCGGACGCGTCGGCAGGTGGCGGATAGCCGGAGCCTGCTCAGCGATGTCGGCTGAGTCCGACACGCTGAGCAGGTCTGTCTCCATTAGGAGATCGCGGACTAACTCCCCAACCCCAAGGTGTGATGCGTTCCGTGCCGAAGGGGTGCATGACACATGGGAGATGTGTCAATAACGGAGCGTCTGAGAAAGTGACGACCTCTCAGAGTATTAAGTCTTACCCAGGCATATGGGGCTCTGCCTGGGCGGACCTGCGATTTCCCCAGCAAAATATGGGAACTATACTCGCGTGTAGTTACCCTAACCAGACGGGTCTTCGAAAGGAGACTCCGACGGTGAACCAAAGTTGAGGTAGATGGGGCCTGCAAAGGCGACCGATCCGCCAAGACTATAGAAATGGAGACAGGATAACAAGGTCTTCCAGTGATCTGGGAGGTGTAGGACCTGCCTTCAAATACCAACTTCTGTGCTTTGACACTGGGAGTAACAAAACCTCGGTGGCTTGATCATCGAGAGGAGCCTCTCTTGGGGTGACTTGGGAGAAGAGGAAAGGAGTGACAGGTGAGGAGAGAAAGGGAGTGAGAAGACAGGAAATGGTGAGATGTATCTTCCAAATTCTAAGTTACGCTTTACAACATTTACCTCTGTTTGCTAAAGCTTCACTAAAATTCATTTCGCTCTGTATTAACTATCCTCTTCTATTCGGCTTTCCTCACCATTTTATCTTTCATTTTTATTAAAAGATCACCTCCTTTCGTATTGTTTCTTCCTTCTCGGTTGTTAGTATTTTCGGTGCGACTAAATCACGCCTATACTATACCATTTCTTATCCCATACTTTCCTTTAGAATTTCGAAGTTTTTTTTTTCTTTTAATACATCTCCACATCTCCTGCCTTCAATATCTCTCAAACTTTCCATCACTTGAACCCAGAACCTTTCCCCTTGAAACCATATATTACCTTTCATTCCTGATCCCTCCAACGCTACCTTCTACCCTGCTCCCGAACTGTTCTCGTCTTATGCTCTCCTGTTGTAGCATGCAGCCTCGGCAAAATTCTGTCATTCCCTGAGGTACTGTGCCTTTCCTTCTTATTTTGAGCAATTCTAGTAAAACCCTTTACCCGAGGCTGATCGCGGCACACCTAATAGTTGTTTAGAAAATTCTCTGTAGCTCTGGTCCACTTAATGCTTAATTATGACCCCCCAAATTTCTCTCCGTACAACATTCTTGCTTCCACCATAGCCGTATTTACCCTGTCGAACAAATTGTTTAGACATTTCTAAATTATACCTACGAGTTCCCTCGTTTATCATATCCGCTTTGATTTTGGCATTATCTTTGCGGTTCTGTGATCCTCCCAGTTTCAATTCCTACTTAGTGGCAGCACTAAGTAATCGAATTCCTGGACCAGTAAAAATTCTAAATTACTCAAGTTCCATTCCTTGTCTTTATTGAGTTGCTTTCTCTTTAAAAACACCAATTTTGCATTTCTTTATATACCCGTTTATTTCCAAATCGTCGCAGAGCCATTGTATCTCATATAATGTTTTCTGTAGACATCTAAATTTACGGCATGCACCCCTAAATCCCTAATAGGTGGCAAGGTGAAGCAAGAGAGAGCTGACGAGTTCAAGGGAGGGACAGGTTTTAGAAAAGGAGTAAGGAGGAGAAGAAGGTGGTGATAGGTGATGAGACCAAGGGAGTGCCATCCGGAGCTGGGGGCTATGCGGTGCGTAATAGTCTGCAAGCCTTTAAGCTAAACCTTGAGTGGGTACCGGACGCGTCGGCAGGTGGCGGATAGCCGGAGCTTGAGCAGCGATGTCGGCTGACTACCGGCACACTGATCAGGCCTGTCCCCAGAAAAAGGGGACCGCGGACCAAATCCCCAACCCCAAGGTGTGATGCGTTCCGTGCCGAAGGGGTGCATGGCACATGGGAGATGTGTCCTTAACGGAGGGTCTGAGAACGTGACGACCTCTCAGAGTATTTAGTCTTATCCAGGCATACGGGGCTCTACCTGGGCGGACCAGAGAGTTCCCCAACAAGATCTGGGGCTTATGCTGGCGTGTAGTTCCGCCTAACCGGACGGGAATTCAAAAGGGGACCCGATGAATAGAAATACTGAGGTTGAGATAGACGAGGCCTGAACAGGGGACCGTTACGCCAACACGATAGCAATATAGACAGTATAACAACGCCTGCCCATGATCTGGCAGGAGCTGGCTCCGCCTTCAGAAACCAACTTCCGCGCTTTGACATTTGGACTGATATAACTTTGGTGGTTCGGTCATCTATAGGTGCCTCTCTTGTGGTGACATGCGAGGAGAGGAAAGGAGTGACGGTAAGGAGAAAAAGGCAGTCGGAACACAAGAGATGGCGAGATCAGTCTTCCAATTTTCAAGCAACACTTTACAAATTTTCAAACATTTCCTCTCGTGCTGCTTCTCAATTGTGAATATGCCTGATACTCTTTTTGTGTTCCACAGCCGGTTTAACTCTCTGCCCTTAAAGCACTTCTGCGCAACCTTTAACTGTCTTTGCTAAAGCTTCACTAAAATTTATTTTGTTCCATTACACCCCTCCCTTTCGAATTTTCTCAACAATTCATCATTATTTCTGTTAAAAGGTCGCCTACTTTCCTATTTGCTTCTTCGTTCTGAGTTGTTAGTATTTTCAGTGCGACTGCATTACCCCCTTTATTATTCCATTTCTTAAATAATATTTTCCAGTAAACTTTCATTTTGTTTGCTTTCTTTTCATCACCATATTTCCTGCTTTCAATAACTCTCAACCTTTCCATTACCTGGATCCAGAACCTTTCCCCTAGGAACTGTACAATACGTTTCATTCCTGCTCCCTCAAACACTTGCTTCTAACCTCCTTCCCATCTGTTCTCGTCATGCAGCACCGACAATATTCTTATCACTTTGTGGCACTCGACTTCTTCTTATATGCAGCAATTCTCGTAAAACTCCTTACCCGGGCCTGATCGCTGCAAACCTAGTAGTTTTTAGAAAATCTCTTGTAGCTGTGGTCCACCTTAATAGCTAACTCCAATTTTGCGCTCCGTACTACATTTTTGGTCCACTATAAGCGCATTTAACCTGTCCAACAGTTTTTAGAACATTTATAAATTAAAGTTGCATGTTCCTACATTAATGATACCCGCTTTGCTTTTGGAATTATACTTCTACTGTGTTCGTCTAAATCGCCTTTATTGCTTATTCGCGCCTCAAAGTAATCGAATTGCTTACTCACTTCAAATGTCTTATCAGACAGGTTTATAGCCTGCTTTTACTTAATTACTTCCCAATTAAAAAGCCTAATTTTGCCATTGTTAATATTCCCGTATATTTCCCATTCCTCGCAGAACTACTGTGTGTGATATAATGTTCACTGTAGTCGCATACACTTACGCCTCCCACTGCTACATGATCTAAAAGGTGCCGAGCCAAGCAAGAGACAGCTGACGAGATCGTGGGAGGGACGAGAGCTTTTACGAAGGAAAGGAGGTGGAAGTGAACTTGGCGACGAGAAGAAGGGAGTGTCATCCGCAGCTGGGGGCCTCTGCGGTGCGTAATGGCCTGCAAGCTCTTTAGCTGGACCTTGAGTGGGTACCGGACGCGTCGGCAGGTGGCGGATAGCCGGAGCCTGCTCAGCGATGTCGGCTGAGTCCGACACGCTGAGCAGGTCTGTCTCCATTAGGAGATCGCGGACCAACTCCCCAACCCCAAGGTGTGATGCGTTCCGTGCCGAAGGGGTGCATGACACGTGGGAGATGTGTCAATAACGGAGCGTCTGAGAAAGTGACGACCTCTCAGAGTATTAAGTCTTACCCAGGCATATGGGGCTCTGCCTGGGCGGACCTGCGATTTCCCCAGCAAAATATGGGAACTATACTCGCGTGTAGTTACCCTAACCAGACGGGTCTTCGAAAGGAGACTCCGACGGTGAACCAAAGTTGAGGTAGACGGGGCCTGCAAAGGCGACCGATCCGCCAAGACTATAGAAATGGAGACAGGATAACAAGGTCTTCCAGTGATCTGGGAGGTGTAGGACCTGCCTTCAAAAACCAACTTCTGTGCTTTGACACTGGGAGTAACAAAACCTCGGTGGCTTGATCATCGAGAGGAGCCTCTCTTGGGGTGACTTGGGAGAAGAGGAAAGGAGTGACAGGTGAGGAGAGAAAGGGAGTGAGAAGACAGGAAATGGTGAGATGTATCTTCCAAATTCTAAGTTACGCTTTACAACATTTACCTCTGTTTGCTAAAGCTTCACTAAAATTCATTTCGCTCTGTATTAACTATCCTCTTCTATTCGGCTTTCCTCACTATTTTATCTTTCATTTTTATTAAAAGATCACCTCCTTTCGTATTGTTTCTTCCTTCTCGGTTGTTAGTATTTTCGGTGCGACTAAATCACGCCTATACTATACCATTTCTTATCCCATACTTTCCTTTAAAATTTCGAAGTTTTTTTTTTCTTTTAATACATCTCCACATCTCCTGCCTTCAACATCTCTCAAACTTTCCATCACTTGAACCCAGAACCTTTCCCCTTGTAACCATATATTACCTTTCATTCCTGATCCCTCCAACGCTACCTTCTACCCTGCTCCCGAACTGTTCTCGTCTTATGCTCTCCTGTTGTAGCATGCAGCCTCGGCAAAATTCTGTCATTCTCTGAGGTACTGTGCCTTTCCTTCTTATTTTGAGCAATTCTAGTAAAACCCTTTACCCGAGGCTGATCGCGGCACACCTAATAGTTGTTTAGAAAATTCTCTGTAGCTCTGGTCCACTTAATGCTTAATTATGACCCCCCAAATTTCTCTCCGTACAACATTCTTGCTTCCACCATAGCCGTATTTACCCTGTCGAACAAATTGTTTAGACATTTCTAAATTATACCTACGAGTTCCCTCGTTTATCATATCCGCTTTGATTTTGGCATTATCTTTGCGGTTCTGTGATCCTCCCAGTTTCAATTCCTACTTAGTGGCAGCACTAAGTAATCGAATTCCTGGACCAGTAAAAATTCTAAATTACTCAAGTTCCATTCCTTGTCTTTATTGAGTTACTTTCTCTTTAAAAACACCAATTTTGCATTTCTTTATATACCCGTTTATTTCCAAATCGTCGCAGAGCCATTGTATCTCATATAATGTTTTCTGTAGACATCTAAATTTACGGCATGCACCCCTAAATCCCTAATAGGTGGCAAGGTGAAGCAAGAGAGAGCTGACGAGTTCAAGGGAGGGACAGGTTTTAGAAAAGGAGTAAGGAGGAGAAGAAGGTGGTGATAGGTGATGAGACCAAGGGAGTGCCATCCGGAGCTGGGGGCTATGCGGTGCGTAATAGTCTGCAAGCCTTTAAGCTAAACCTTGAGTGGGTACCGGACGCGTCGGCAGGTGGCGGATAGCCGGAGCTTGAGCAGCGATGTCGGCTGACTACCGGCACACTGATCAGGCCTGTCCCCAGAAAAAGGGGACCGCGGACCAACTCCCCAACCCCAAGGTGTGATGCGTTCCGTGCCGAAGGGGTGCATGGCACATGGGAGATGTGTCCTTAACGGAGGGTCTGAGAACGTGACGACCTCTCAGAGTATTTAGTCTTATCCAGGCATACGGGGCTCTACCTGGGCGGACCAGAGAGTTCCCCAACAAGATCTGGGGCTTATGCTGGCGTGTAGTTCCGCCTAACCGGACGGGAATTCAAAAGGGGACCCGATGAATAGAAATACTGAGGTTGAGATAGACTAGGCCTGAACAGGGGACCGTTACGCCAACACGATAGCAATATAGACAGTATAACAACGCCTGCCCATGATCTGGCAGGAGCTGGCTCCGCCTTCAGAAACCAACTTCCGCGCTTTGACATTTGGACTGATATAACTTTGGTGGTTCGGTCATCTATAGGTGCCTCTCTTGTGGTGACATGCGAGTAGAGGAAAGGAGTGACGGTAAGGAGAAAAAGGCAGTCGGAACACAAGAGATGGCGAGATCAGTCTTCCAACTTTCAAGCAACACTTTACAAATTTTCAAACATTTCCTCTCGTGCTGCTTCTCAATTGTGAATATGCCTGATACTCTTTTTGTGTTCCACAGCCGGTTTAACTCTCTGCCCTTAAAGCACTTCTGCGCAACCTTTAACTGTCTTTGCTAAAGCTTCACTAAAATTTATTTTGTTCCATTACACCCCTCCCTTTCGAATTTTCTCAACAATTCATCATTATTTCTGTTAAAAGGTCGCGTACTTTCCTATTTGCTTCTTCGTTCTGAGTTGTTAGTATTTTCAGTGCGACTGCATTACCCCCTTTATTATTCCATTTCTTAAATAATATTTTCCAGTAAACTTTCATTTTGTTTGCTTTCTTTTCATCACCATATTTCCTGCTTTCAATAACTCTCAACCTTTCCATTACCTGGACCCAGAACCTTTCCCCTAGGAACTGTACAATACGTTTCATTCCTGCTCCCTCAAACACTTGCTTCTAACCTCCTTCCCATCTGTTCTCGTCATGCAGCACCGACAATATTCTTATCACTTTGTGGCACTCTACTTCTTCTTATATGCAGCAATTCTCGTAAAACTCCTTACCCGGGCCTGATCGCTGCAAACCTAGTAGTTTTTAGAAAATCCCTTGTAGCTGTGGTCCACCTTAATAGCTAACTCCAATTTTGCGCTCCGTACTACATTTTTGGTCCACTATAAGCGCATTTAACCTGTCCAACAGTTTTTAGAACATTTATAAATTAAAGTTGCATGTTCCTACATTAATGATACCCGCTTTGCTTTTGGAATTATACTTCTACTGTGTTCGTCTAAATCGCCTTTATTGCTTATTCGCGCCTCAAAGTAATCGAATTGCTTACTCACTTAAAATGTCTTATCAGACAGGTTTATACCTGCTTTTACTTAATTACTTCCTAATTAAAAAGCCTAATTTTGCCATTGTTAATATTCCCGTATATTTCCCATTCGTCGCAGAACTACTGTGTCTGATATAATGTTCACTGTAGTCGCATACACTTACGCCTCCCACTGCTACATGATCTAAAAGGTGCCGAGCCAAGCAAGAGACAGCTGACGAGATCGTGGGAGGGACGAGAGCTTTTACGAAGGAAAGGAGGTGGAAGTGAACTTGGCGATGAGAAGAAGGGAGTGTCATCCGCAGCTGGGGGCCTCTGCGGTGCGTAATGGCCTGCAAGCTCTTTAGCTGGACCTTGAGTGGGTACCGGACGCGTCGGCAGGTGGCGGATAGCCGGAGCCTGCTCAGCGATGTCGGCTGAGTCCGACACGCTGAGCAGGTCTGTCTCCATTAGGAGATCGCGGACTAACTCCCCAACCCCAAGGTGTGATGCGTTCCGTGCCGAAGGGGTGCATGACACATGGGAGATGTGTCAATAACGGAGCGTCTGAGAAAGTGACGACCTCTCAGAGTATTAAGTCTTACCCAGGCATATGGGGCTCTGCCTGGGCGGACCTGCGATTTCCCCAGCAAAATATGGGAACTATACTCGCGTGTAGTTACCCTAACCAGACGGGTCTTCGAAAGGAGACTCCGACGGTGAACCAAAGTTGAGGTAGATGGGGCCTGCAAAGGCGACCGATCCGCCAAGACTATAGAAATAGGGACAGGATAACAAGGTCTTCCAGTGATCTGGGAGGTGTAGGACCTGCCTTCAAATACCAACTTCTGTGCTTTGACACTGGGAGTAACAAAACCTCGGTGGCTTGCTCATCGAGAGGAGCCTCTCTTGGGGTGACTTGGGAGAAGAGGAAAGGAGTGACAGGTGAGGAGAGAAAGGGAGTGAGAAGACAGGAAATGGTGAGATGTATCTTCCAAATTCTAAGTTACGCTTTACAACATTTACCTCTGTTTGCTAAAGCTTCACTAAAATTCATTTCGCTCTGTATTAACTATCCTCTTCTATTCGGCTTTCCTCACCATTTTATCTTTCATTTTTATTAAAAGATCACCTCCTTTCGTATTGTTTCTTCCTTCTCGGTTGTTAGTATTTTCGGTGCGACTAAATCACGCCTATACTATACCATTTCTTATCCCATACTTTCCTTTAGAATTTCGAAGTTTTTTTTTTCTTTTAATACATCTCCACATCTCCTGCCTTCAATATCTCTCAAACTTTCCATCACTTGAACCCAGAACCTTTCCCCTTGTAACCATATATTACCTTTCATTCCTGATCCCTCCAACGCTACCTTCTACCCTGCTCCCGAACTGTTCTCGTCTTATGCTCTCCTGTTGTAGCATGCAGCCTCGGCAAAATTCTGTCATTCCCTGAGGTACTGTGCCTTTCCTTCTTATTTTGAGCAATTCTAGTAAAACCCTTTACCCGAGGCTGATCGCGGCACACCTAATAGTTGTTTAGAAAATTCTCTGTAGCTCTGGTCCACTTAATGCTTAATTATGACCCCCCAAATTTCTCTCCGTACAACATTCTTGCTTCCACCATAGCCGTATTTACCCTGTCGAACAAATTGTTTAGACATTTCTAAATTATACCTACGAGTTCCCTCGTTTATCATATCCGCTTTGATTTTGGCATTATCTTTGCGGTTCTGTGATCCTCCCAGTTTCAATTCCTACTTAGTGGCAGCACTAAGTAATCGAATTCCTGGACCAGTAAAAATTCTAAATTACTCAAGTTCCATTCCTTGTCTTTATTGAGTTACTTTCTCTTTAAAAACACCAATTTTGCATTTCTTTATATACCCGTTTATTTCCAAATCGTCGCAGAGCCATTGTATCTCATATAATGTTTTCTGTAGACATCTAAATTTACGGCATGCACCCCTAAATCCCTAATAGGTGGCAAGGTGAAGCAAGAGAGAGCTGACGAGTTCAAGGGAGGGACAGGTTTTAGAAAAGGAGTAAGGAGGAGAAGAAGGTGGTGATAGGTGATGAGACCAAGGGAGTGCCATCCGGAGCTGGGGGCTATGCGGTGCGTAATAGTCTGCAAGCCTTTAAGCTAAACCTTGAGTGGGTACCGGACGCGTCGGCAGGTGGCGGATAGCCGGAGCTTGAGCAGCGATGTCGGCTGACTACCGGCACACTGATCAGGCCTGTCCCCAGAAAAAGGGGACCGCGGACCAACTCCCCAACCCCAAGGTGTGATGCGTTCCGTGCCGAAGGGGTGCATGGCACATGGGAGATGTGTCCTTAACGGAGGGTCTGAGAACGTGACGACCTCTCAGAGTATTTAGTCTTATCCAGGCATACGGGGCTCTACCTGGGCGGACCAGAGAGTTCCCCAACAAGATCTGGGGCTTATGCTGGCGTGTAGTTCCGCCTAACCGGACGGGAATTCAAAAGGGGACCCGATGAATAGAAATACTGAGGTTGAGATAGACGAGGCCTGAACAGGGGACCGTTACGCCAACACGATAGCAATATAGACAGTATAACAACGCCTGCCCATGATCTGGCAGGAGCTGGCTCCGCCTTCAGAAACCAACTTCCGCGCTTTGACATTTGGACTGATATAACTTTGGTGGTTCGGTCATCTATAGGTGCCTCTCTTGTGGTGACATGCGAGTAGAGGAAAGGAGTGACGGTAAGGAGAAAAAGGCAGTCGGAACACAAGAGATGGCGAGATCAGTCTTCCAATTTTCAAGCAACACTTTACAAATTTTCAAACATTTCCTCTCGTGCTGCTTCTCAATTGTGAATATGCCTGATACTCTTTTTGTGTTCCACAGCCGGTTTAACTCTCTGCCCTTAAAGCACTTCTGCGCAACCTTTAACTGTCTTTGCTAAAGCTTCACTAAAATTTATTTTGTTCCATTACACCCCTCCCTTTCGAATTTTCTCAACAATTCATCATTATTTCTGTTAAAAGGTCGCGTACTTTCCTATTTGCTTCTTCGTTCTGAGTTGTTAGTATTTTCAGTGCGACTGCATTACCCCCTTTATTATTCCATTTCTTAAATAATATTTTCCAGTAAACTTTCATTTTGTTTGCTTTCTTTTCATCACCATATTTCCTGCTTTCAATAACTCTCAACCTTTCCATTACCTGGATCCAGAACCTTTCCCCTAGGAACTGTACAATACGTTTCATTCCTGCTCCCTCAAACACTTGCTTCTAACCTCCTTCCCATCTGTTCTCGTCATGCAGCACCGACAATATTCTTATCACTTTGTGGCACTCTACTTCTTCTTATATGCAGCAATTCTCGTAAAACTCCTTACCCGGGCCTGATCGCTGCAAACCTAGTAGTTTTTAGAAAATCCCTTGTAGCTGTGGTCCACCTTAATAGCTAACTCCAATTTTGCGCTCCGTACTACATTTTTGGTCCACTATAAGCGCATTTAACCTGTCCAACAGTTTTTAGAACATTTATAAATTAAAGTTGCATGTTCCTACATTAATGATACCCGCTGTGCTTTTGGAATTATACCTCTACTGTGTTCGTCTAAATCGCCTTTATTGCTTATTCGCGCCTCAAAGTAATCGAATTGCTTACTCACTTAAAATGACTTATCAGACAGGTTTATAGCCTGCTTTTACTTAATTACTACCTAATTAAAAAGCCTAATTTTGCCATTGTTAATATTCCCGTATATTTCCCATTCCTCGCAGAACTACTGTGTGTGATATAATTTCACTGTAGTCGCATACACTTACGCCTCCCACTGCTACATGATCTAAAAGGTGCCGAGCCAAGCAAGAGACAGCTGACGAGATCGTGGGAGGGAGCTTTTACGAAGGAAAGGAGGTGGACGTGAACTTGGCGATGAGAAGAAGGGAGTGTCATCCGCAGCTGGGGGCCTCTGCGGTGCGTAATGGCCTGCAAGCGCTTTAGCTGGACCTTGAGTGGGTACCGGACGCGACGGCAGGTGGCGGATAGCCGGAGCCTGCTCAGCGATGTCGGCTGAGTCCGACCTGCTGAGCAGGTCTATCTCCATTAGGAGATCGCGGACCAACTCCCCAACCCCAAGGTGTGATGCGTTCCGTGCCGAAGGGGTGCATGACACATGGGAGATGTGTCAATAACGGAGCGTCTGAGAAAGTGACGACCTCTCAGAGTATTAAGTCTTACCCAGGCATATGGGGCTCTGCCTGGGCGGACCTGCGATTTCCCCAGCAAAATATGGGAACTATACTCGCGTGTAGTTACCCTAACCAGACGGGTCTTCGAAAGGATACTCCGACGGTGAACCAAAGTTGAGGTAGACGGGGCCTGCAAAGGCGACCGATCCGCCAAGACTATAGAAATGGAGACAGGATAACAAGGTCTTCCAGTGATCTGGGAGGTGTAGGACCTGCCTTCAAAAACCAACTTCTGTGCTTTGACACTGGGAGTAACAAAACCTCGGTGGCCTGATCATCGAGAGGAGCCTCTCTTGGGGTGACTTGGGAGAAGAGGAAAGGAGTGACAGGTGAGGAGAGAAAGGGAGTGAGAAGACAGGAAATGGTGAGATGTATCTTCCAAATTCTAAGTTACGCTTTACAACATTTACCTCTGTTTGCTAAAGCTTCACTAAAATGCATTTCGCTCTGTATTATCTATCCTCTCTATTCGGCTTTCCTCACCGCTTTATCTTTCATTTTTATTAAAAGATCACCTCCTTTCGTATTGTTTCTTCCTTCTCGGTTGTTAGTATTTTCGGTGCGACTAAATCACGCCTATACTATACCATTTCTTATCCCATACTTTCCTTTAAAATTTCGAAGTTTTTTTTTTCTTTTAATACATCTCCACATCTCCTGCCTTCAATATCTCTCAAACTTTCCATCACTTGGAACCCAGAGCTTTTCCCCTTGTAACCATATATTACCTTTCATTCCTGATCCCTCCAACGCTACCTTCTACCCTGCTCCCGAACTGTTCTCGTCTTATGCTCTCCTGTTGTAGCATGCAGCC
Organism: Deroplatys truncata; assembly: GCA_030765065.1. Classification (NCBI taxonomy): domain Eukaryota; kingdom Metazoa; phylum Arthropoda; class Insecta; order Mantodea; family Mantidae; genus Deroplatys; species Deroplatys truncata. The sequence continues at coordinate 61,310,065 of CM060989.1, read as the reverse complement.
TCGGCAAAATTCTGTCATTCTCTGAGGTACTGTGCCTTTCCTTCTTATTTTGAGCAATTCTAGTAAAACCCTTTACCCGAGGCTGATCGCGGCACACCTAATAGTTGTTTAGAAAATTCTCTGTAGCTCTGGTCCACTTAATGCTTAATTATGACCCCCCAAATTTCTCTCCGTACAACATTCTTGCTTCCACCATAGCCGTATTTACCCTGTCGAACAAATTGTTTAGACATTTCTAAATTATACCTACGAGTTCCCTCGTTTATCACATCCGCCTTGATTTTGGCATTATCTTTGCGGTTCTGTGATCCAGCCAGTTTCAGTTCCTACTTAGTGGCAGCACTAAGTAATCGAATTCCTGGACCAGTAAAAATTTTAAATTACTCAAGTTCCATTCCTTGTCTTTATCGAGTTACTTTCTCTTTAAAAACACCAATTTTGCATTTCTTTATATACCCGTTTATTTCCCAATCGTCGCAGAGCCATTGTATCTCATATAATGTTTCCTGTAGACATCTAAATTTACGGCATGCACCCCTAAATCCCTAATAGGTGGCAAGGTGAAGCAAGAGAGAGCTGACGAGTTCAAGGGAGGGACAGGTTTTAGAAAAGGAGTAAGGAGGAGAAGAAATTGGTGATAGGTGATGAGACCAAGGGAGTGCCATCCGGAGCTGGGGGCTATGCGGTGCGTAATAATCTGCAAGCCTTTAAGCTAAACCTTGAGTGGGTTACCGGACGCGTCGGCAGGTGGCGGATAGCCGGAGCTTGAGCAGCGATGGCGGCTGACTACCGGCACACTGATCAGGCCTGTCCCCAGAAAAAGGGGACCGCGGACCAACTCCCCAACCCCAAGGTGTGATGCGTTCCGTGCCGAAGGGGTGCATGGCACATGGGAGATGTGTCCTTAACGGAGGGTCTGAGAACGTGACGACCTCTCAGAGTATTTAGTCTTATCCAGGCATACGGGGCTCTACCTGGGCGGACCAGAGAGTTCCCCAACAAGATCTGGGGCTTATGCTGGCGTGTAGTTCCGCCTAACCGGACGGGAATTCAAAAGGGGACCCGATGAATAGAAATACTGAGGTTGAGATAGACCTCTCTTGTGGTGACATGCGAGGAGAGGAAAGGAGTGACGGTAAGGAGAAAAAGGCAGTCGGAACACAAGAGATGGCGAGATCAGTCTTCCAATTTTCAAGCAACACTTTACAAATTTTCAAACATTTCCTCTCGTGCTGCTTCTCAATTGTGAATATGCCTGATACTCTTTTTGTGTTCCACAGCCGGTTTAACTCTCTGCCCTTAAAGCACTTCTGCGCAACCTTTAACTGTCTTTGCTAAAGCTTCACTAAAATTTATTTTGTTCCATTACACCCCTCCCTTTCGAATTTTCTCAACAATTCATCATTGTTTCTGTTAAAAGGTCGCGTACTTTCCTATTTGCTTCTTCGTTCTGAGTTGTTAGTATTTTCAGTGCGACTGCATTACCCCCTTTATTATTCCATTTCATAAATAATATTTTCCAGTAAAATTTCATTTTGTTTGCTTTCTTTTCATCACCATATTTCCTGCTTTCAATACCTCTCAACCATTCCATCACCTGGATCCAGAACCTTTCCCCTAGGAACTGTACAATACGTTTCATTCCTGCTCCCTCAAACACTTGCTTCTAACCTCCTTCCCATCTGTTCTCGTCATGCAGCACCGACAATATTCTTATCACTTTGTGGCACTCTACTTCTTCTTATATGCAGCAATTCTCGTAAAACTCCTTACCCGGGCCTGATCGCTGCAAACCTAGTAGTTTTTAGAAAATCCCTTGTAGCTGTGGTCCACCTTAACAGTTAACTCCAATTTTGCGCTCCGTACTACATTTTTGGTCCACTATAAGCGCATTTAACCTGTCCAACAGTTTTTAGAACATTTATAAATTAAAGTTGCATGTTCCTACATTAATGATACCCGCTGTGCTTTTGGAATTATACCTCTACTGTGTTCGTCTAAATCGCCTTTATTGCTTATTCGCGCCTCAAAGTAATCGAATTGCTTACTCACTTAAAATGACTTATCAGACAGGTTTATAGCCTGCTTTTACTTAATTACTACCTAATTAAAAAGCCTAATTTTGCCATTGTTAATATTCCCGTATATTTCCCATTCCTCGCAGAACTACTGTGTGTGATATAATGTTCACTGTAGTCGCATACACTTACGCCTCCCACTGCTACATGATCTAAAAGTTGCCGAGCCAAGCAAGAGACAGCTGACGAGATCGTGGGAGGGACGAGAACTTTTACGAAGGAAAGGAGGTGGACGTGAACTTGGCGATGAGAAGAAGGGAGTGTCATCCGCAGCTGGGGGCCTCTGCGGTGCTTAATGGCCTGCAAGCTCTTTAGCTGGACCTTGAGTGGGTACCGGACGCGTCGGCAGGTGGCGGATAGCCGGAGCCTGCTCAGCGATGTCGGCTGAGTCCGACACGCTGAGCAGGTCTGTCTCCATTAGGAGATCGCGGACCAACTCCCCAACCCCAAGGTGTGATGCGTTCCGTGCCGAAGGGGTGCATGACACATGGGAGATGTGTCAATAACGGAGCGTCTGAGAAAGTGACGACCTCTCAGAGTATTAAGTCTTACCCAGGCATATGGGGCTCTGCCTGGGCGGACCTGCGATTTCCCCAGCAAAATATGGGAACTATACTCGCGTGTAGTTACCCTAACCAGCCGGGTCTTCGAAAGGAGACTCCGACGGTGAACCAAAGTTGAGGTAGACGGGGCCTGCAAAGGCGACCGATCCGCCAAGACTATAGAAATGGAGACAGGATAACAAGGTCTTCCAGTGATCTGGGAGGTGTAGGACCTGCCTTCAAAAACCAACTTCTGTGCTTTGACACTGGGAGTAACAAAACCTCGGTGGCTTGATCATCGAGAGGAGCCTCTCTTGGGGTGACTTGGGAGAAGAGGAAAGGAGTGACAGGTGAGGAGAGAAAGGGAGTGAGAAGACAGGAAATGGTGAGATGTATCTTCCAAATTCTAAGTTACGCTTTACAACATTCACCTCTGTTTGCTAAAGCTTCACTAAAATTCATTTCGCTCTGTATTAACTATCCTCTTCTATTCGGCTTTCCTCACCATTTTATCTTTCATTTTTATTAAAAGATCACCTCCATTCGTATTGTTTCTTCCTTCTCGGTTGTTAGTATTTTCGGTGCGACAAAATCACGCCTATACTATACCATTTCTTATCCCATACTTTCCTTTAAAATTTCGAAGTTTTTTTTTCTTTTAATACATCTCCACATCTCTTGCCTTCAATATCTCTCAAACTTTCCATCACTTGAACCCAGAACCTTTCCCCTTGTAACCATATATTACCTTTCATTCCTGATCCCTCCAACGCTACCTTCTACCCTGCTCCCGAACTGTGCTCGTCTTATGCTCTCCTGTTGTAGCATGCAGCCTCGGCAAAATTCTGTCATTCTCTGAGGTACTGTGCCTTTCCTTCTTATTTTGAGCAATTCTAGTAAAACCCTTTACCCGAGGCTGATCGCGGCACACCTAATAGTTGTTTAGAAAATTCTCTGTAGCTCTGGTCCACTTAATGCTTAATTATGACCCCCCAAATTTCTCTCCGTACAACATTCTTGCTTCCACCATAGCCGTATTTACCCTGTCGAACAAATTGTTTAGACATTTCTAAATTATACCTACGAGTTCCCTCGTTTATCATATCCGCTTTGATTTTGGCATTATCTTTGCGGTTCTGTGATCCTCCCAGTTTCAATTCCTACTTAGTGGCAGCACTAAGTAATCGAATTCCTGGACCACTAAAAGTTCTAAATTACTCAAGTTCCATTGCTTGTCTTTATTGAATTACTTTCTCTTTAAGAAAACCAATTTTGCATTTCTTTATATACCCGTTTATTTCCCAATCGTCGCAGAGCCATTGCATCTCATATAATGTTTCCTGTAGACATCTAAATTTACGGCATCCACCCCTAAATCCCTAATAGGTGGCAAGGTGAAGCAAGGGAGAGCTGACGAGTTCAAGGGAGGGACAGGTTTTAGAAAAGGAGTAAGGAGGAGAAGAAGGTGGTGATAGGTGATGAGACCAAGGGAGTGCCATCCGGAGCTGGGGGCTATGCGGTGCGTAATAGTCTGCAAGCCTTTAAGCTAAACCTTGAGTGGGTACCGGACGCGTCGGCAGTTGGCGGATAGCCGGAGCTTGAGCAGCGACGTCGGCTGACTACCGGCACACTGATCAGGCCTATCCCCAGAAAAAGGGGACCGCGGACCAACTCCCCAACCTCAATTGTGAATATGCCTGATACTCTTTTTGTGTTCCACAGCCGGTTTTACTCATTGCCCTTAAAGCACTTCTGCGCAACCTTTAACTGTCTTTGCTAAAGCCTCACTAAAATTTATTTTGTTCCATTACACCCCTCCCTTTCGAATTTCCTCAAGAATTTATCTTTATTTGTGTTAAAAGGTGTGTGTGCGTGTGTGTGTTCGTGTGTGCGTGCGTGCGTGTGTGTGTGTGTGAGAGAGAGATAGAACAACATAACTCAGAAACGAACAGTGTATAACACCAAACTTGGTAATTAAGTTCAGTATTTTCCAGAGATTTGACACGAAGGTTCCCAAGAAAATCCCCCCACGCCAGATTACACTTTACATGGAACATTTTTTGAAAATGTTTATTTTCTCAAAAATGTCTCTAACTATTTTGATTAAAATATCATATGTTTAAGTTATTTTCATGACAAATGAAACGTATATCTCGAATTGTCTGGGAATATATCCAAAAGTATTCTTTATTGTAAACAATTTTTGCATAACAGGTAAACCATAAGAGATAGACAAAATTTTACTACACAAAAAATGTAGATCGCGTTAAAATACACAATCTATGTCATATGCATTTTTTTTTTTTGAGTGAACCATTTTCAAGATATTGTTTGTTATTCCCTTTAATTTCCCAATACTTATACTTATCTCAAATTTTTATTCATTTTTTGTCCTTGTAATGCAGAGAGATTGGAATACTCCACAGAGCAACTAGCTCTTAAAATATTTGACTGTAGCTTAAAGCCCACCAGTTCCCCTTGCATCTACAAGAAAATTAGGAATAAGTTTAACATCTCGATATCTCGATTAACATGAAGCATATGGAGAATAAGCTGTTGTAAAAATAGTTTTTACAAGAGTAGAGAAAGTCATGTGAGTGCATTACATCAGATTTTTTTTACTGTTTTCTGTTTTTCAACGCCAACTTTTGGAGTACGACATGATAGTTTGGAAGTAGAATCATCTCATAGTGCTGAAGACTATGTGGCAGTGAAATTTCTCATATGTACTATGTAAGACAACGTAGTATATATGTTGTGAAAAGAAAAATCATTTCTTGAGTTTGGAATAGTCTATATATCACATGATATATGCAAATGGTTTTCAAACTTTTATTCTGATTCACTGCTTTTTATTTTACTAGTATTTAATACACCTTAAATTTGCGTAAATGTGCTACTTAATCAAGTGGTAAAAGTATAAAAAATGGTGATTGATTTGAAACATTAGTTTGTTAGCGAGGACGTGTTGTGCTGAATGTGTTTGATAGCAGTGAATTTGTTGGTGTATTGTGGAGTTGTAAGTGATTTTATAGCACACATTCTCCCTAAAAGTGTTGAAATCTCCTAGAAGTAGTTATAGGACAGCGAAAAAGCGACCTTCAAAAAAACCAAGGCAAAATAGCCCAAGCAACAAAGCTAGCTGTAGCTGCAGCCAGGTAAATATTTCTAAAGTACCAAACAATCTGTGATTCAGTATCCAACGCGGTTATTTTGCATATCTAGGGCGCGCTCCTAAAAATCAACGAATTCCGGTGTTAATGGTAGATTGTTTTATGCTGATAAAGTTTTTATCATCTTTGTTTGTTGGAAAGGTTCCGTAATGGAGACCGACGCTAATTTATTACACGCGCGTGGCTACGTTTATTGTGGATATTTATTAAGAATGCTGTCTAGAAGGCGCAGTATATGGCTAAAGAAGCCACATGTGAGGTCTAAGCGTGCAGTAAATATTAGATTTAAACTAATTAAAACCTGGGTTTCAATGTTGGCAAAAGACGTTCAATGTAGCGTTCTGCAACAATGGCATATGCCGCTTGAGGCTGGCTGCCGTACCGCGGGTCGCTCCTCGTAATTATAACAGCCGTTCAGTGAAGCGAGTAGCGGTACTTTGGTTAAAAATTGCGCGTATTTCAACAATCTTTTGGATGCTTTGAAGAAATCTGATCTTTTTCATGCATCTTTGGGCCGTTATAGAGGATAGTTGTTTACGATGCGGTATTGTATCCCCTTTCAGTAGTATTATGTACGCTTAAAGGACCCATGGATGAGTTCAATGAATTGGATCTTTTGAATGATTTTCTATCTTTTATTTAGAGTAAGATTTTAACACATTGTATACACTTTAACTACACAGGCATTTCACCCGAGGTACTTAGGGGGTTAATATATATACACATACACATGCTTTGGTTTCTGAAGTCACGGAAGGTTAGCATTACCTTAGTTTTTTACATTCTCTACTACGTATAGTAAGTAGGGTAGTATTGTATTCCACACAAAAATTCGATATCGCGATTTCACCAGAAATACATGTTTTGAGACCCCCTGAATCCAAAAAAAGAATTTTTGGAAGCATGTCTCTGTGTGTGTCTGTGAACAGCATAACTGAGCATATGCTTAAGATATTTTCATGACAAATGAAATGTATATCTCGAATTTTCTGGGAATGTCTCCAAAAGTATTTTTCGTTGTGAACGACTTTTGCATAACTGGTAAACCATAACAGATAGACAAAATTTTCCTACACAAAAATAGTAGATCTCGTTAAAATACACAATTTTGTCATATACATTTTTGAGTGAACCATTTTCGAGATATTGCTTGTTATTCCCTTACATTTTAAATACTTATACTTTTTCTCAAATTCGTTATTCATTTTTTTTATGTTCTGGACATATAAAGAGAATGGAATGGGCCACATAGCAACCAGCTCTTAAAAGATTTGACTATCGCTTAAAACCTACCATATTCCCCATGCATCTCAAGAAAATTAGCAATAAGATTTACATCTCGGTAAACATGAAGCATACGGAAAATAAGCGTTTATAAAAATAGTTTGTACAAGAGTAGAGAAAGTAATGTGAGTGTAACACACCAGATTTTTATTTCCTCTACTACGTATAGTAAGTAGGGGAAGTATTGTATTCCACCCAAAAATTCGATACCGAGATTTCACAGGAAATATACGTTTTAGGCTCCCAGAAACCAAAAAAACATTTTTGGAAACGTGTGTGTATGTGTGCGTGCGTGCGTGTGTGTGTGTGTGTGTGTGTGTGTGTGTGTGTGTGTGTGTGAACAGCATAACTCAGAAAGAACAGTCGGATAATCACCAAACTTGGTATTTAGGCTCAGTATCTTCCAGAGATGCGACACGAAGGTTTTCAAGAAAATCTTGCCCTTTACATGGAATATTTTTCGAAAATTTTAATTTTCTCAAAAACGACTGTAACGATTTTGATTAAAATATCATTTGTTTAAGATATTTTTATGACAAATAAAATGTATATATCGAAGTTTCTGGGAATGTCTCCGAAAGTATTGTTCATTGTGACGGACTTTTGCATAACTGATAAACCATAAGAGATAAACAAAGTTTTACTACACATAAAACGTAGATCGCGTTAAAATACACAATTTGTCATATACATTTTTACTTTCTCTACTGCGTATAGTTACATGTTTTGAGACCCCCTGAATCCAAAAAAAGCATTTTTGGAAACATGTCCGTCTGTGTGTCTGTGAACAGCATAACTCAGAAACGAACTGTCGGATAAACACCAAACTTGGTATTTAAGTTCAGTATCTTCCAGAGATGCGACACAAAGGTTTTCAAGAAAATTCCCCACTCCAGACTACCCTTTACATGGAACATTTTTCGAAAATTTTAATTTTCTCAAAAATGGCTTTAGATAATTTTGATTAAAATATGATATGTTTAAAATATTGTCATGAGAAATGAAATGTATATCTCGAATTTTCTGGGAATGTCTCCAAAAGTATTCTTCATTGTGAACGACTTTTGCATAACTGGTAAACCATAAGAGATAAACAAAATTTTACCACACAAAAAATGTAGATCGCGTTAAAAAACACAATTTATGTCATATACATTTCTTTTGTAGAGTTAACCATTTTCGAGATATTGCTTGTTATTCCCTTAAATTTTCCAATAGTTATACTTTTTCTCAAATTCGTTATTCATTTTTACTTTCTCTACTACGTATAGTAAGTAGGGGAAGTATTGCATTCCACCCAAAAATTCGATACCGAGATTTCACTGGAAATACATGTTTTGAGACCCACTGAATCCAAAAAAAGGATTTTTGGATACATGTCCGTGTGTGTGTGTGTGTGTGTGTGTGTCTGTGTGTGTGAACAGCATAACTCAAAAACGAACAGTCGGATAAACACCAAACTTGGTATTTAGGTTCAGTATCTTCCAGAGATGCGACACGAACGTTTTCAAGAAAATCCCCCCACCCCAGACTACCCTTTACATGGAACATTTTTCGAAAATTTTAATTTTCTCAAAAATGGCTCTAACGATTTTGATGAAAATATCATATGTTTAAGATAAGGTCATGAGAAATGAAAAGTATATCTCGAATTTTCTGGAAATGTCTGCAAAAGTATTCTTTATTGTGAATGACTTTTGCATAAGTGGTAAACCGTAAGAGATAGACAGAATTTTACTTCACAAAAAATGTAGATCGCGTTAAAATACACAACTTATGTTATATACATCTTTTTTGTTGAGTGAACCGTTTTCGAGATATTGCTTGTTATTTCCTTAAATTTTTCAATACTTATACTTTTTCTCAAATTCGTTATTCATTTTTTTTATGTCCTGGACATGCAAAGAGAATGAAATGCGCCACATAGCAACCAGCGTTAAAATATTTGACTATCGCTTATAACCTAGCAATTTCCCTTGCATCTACAAGAAAATTACCAATAAGATTGACATCTCGATATCTCGATTAACTTGAAGCATATGGAGAATAGGCGTTTGTAAAAATAGATTGTACAAGAGTAGAGAAAGTCATGTGAGTGTAACACATCAGATTTTTGTATGTCCTGCACATGCAAAGAGAATGGAATGCGCCACATAGCAACCAGCGTTAAAATATTTGACTATCGCTTAAAACCTACCATATTCCCTTTGCATCTACAAGAAAATTACCAATAAGATTGACATTTCGATATCTCGATTAACGTGAAGCATATGGAGAATAGGCGTTTTTCCTTAAGTTTTACGTCCCACTGTATCTAAACTCATATGTATGTCAATGCACACAACAATGTAGCAGCCGCTTGCTTTTTCAACAATGAGCAATACATTGTTGATAAAGTAAACGCAGGAGAGTACAAATCAGTTACGTCTGATTGACTGTTGAAGGAGGATGTAATTTTACTTATCATAGTGAGTGGTGAAATACCTTTATCATGGCATACCGAATGTGAACTGGAAGCTGCAGGCAATATGTTTGATAGTTCGGAAAACGTTTCAGAAGAAGGAAACCATACTAGTGAAGATAGCATTCGTCCTACAGACAATGATGATAGAAGTGACAATTTTCAAACTGTGGAAGTGGTTCAATCGAAAAATAAAAACTTCAATTGGAGTTTAGACCCTTTCCACAACATGGAAGAGCATCCACTGCTAACATAATCATATAAACACCTGGTCCAACCAGATATGCTACATCCAGAGTAAGTGATATAAAATCTTCTTTTCAAGTAATTATGAACAAAACACTCTGCAGCATTGTGCTGAAAATGACTAATATTAGGAGCCGAAGAGTGTACGGTGATAAATGGGAAGATTTAGATGAAATTACCTTAGAAGCATACATTGGTGTACTATTGCTAGGTGGTGATTATAAATCATATGGTAAATCAACAAGAAGTTGTGGGATCCAGAATCAGGTAGAGCCATTTTTACTTTCTCTACTACGTATAGTAAGTAGGCATTTTTGGAAACATGTGTGTGTGTGTGTGTATGTGTGTGTGTGTGTGTGTGTGTCCATATTCCCCTTGCATCTACAAGAAAATTTCCAATAAGATTGACATCTCGATATCTCGATTAACATGAAGCAGATGGAGAATAAGCGTTTGTAAAAATAGATTGTACAAGAGTAGAGAAAGTCATGTGAGTGTAACACATCAGAATTTTTTTTATGTCCTGGACATGCAAAGAGAATGGAATGCGCCACATAGCAGCCAGCGTTAAAATATTTGACTATCGCTTAAAACCTACCATATTCCCCTTGCATCTACAAGAAAATTAGCAATAAGATTGATATCTCGATTAACATGAAGCAAATGGAGAATAAGCGTTTGTAAAAATAGTTTGTACAAGAGTAGAGAAAGTCATGAGGGTGTAACACATCAGATTTTTACTTTCTCTACTACGGATAGTAAGTAGGGGAAGTATTGTATTCCATCCAAAAATTCGATACCGAGATTTCACCGGAAATATATGTTTTGATACCCTTGAATTCAAAAAAAAGCATTTTTGGAAACATGTCCGTGTGTGTTTCTGTGAACAGCATAACTCAGAAACGGACAGTGGGATAAACACCAAACTTGGTATTTACGTTCAGTATCTTCCAGAGATGCGACACGAAGGTTTTCAACAAACTCCTACCACCCCAGATTACCCTTTACATGAAACATTTTGCGAAAATTTTAATTTTCTCAAGAATGGTACTAACAATTTTGATTAAAATATCATATGTTTAAGATATTGTCATGACAAATGAAATGTATATCTCGAATTTTCTGGGAATGTCTCCAAAAGTATTCTTCATGTGAACGACTTTTGCATAGCTGGTAAACCATAAGAGATAGACAAAATTTTACTACACAAAAAATGTAGATCGCGTTAAAATACACAATTTATGTCATATACATTTCTTTTGTTGAGTGCACCGTTTTCGAGATCTTGCTTGTTATTCCCTTACATTTTCCAATAGTTATACGTTTTCTCAAATTCGTTATTCATTTTTACCTTCTCTACTACGTATAGTAAGTAGGGGAAGTATTGCATTCCACCCAAAAATTCGATACCGAGATTTCGCCGGAAATACATGTTTTGAGACCTCCTGAATCCAAAAAAAGCATTTTTGGAAACATTTCCGTGTGTGTGTGTGTGTGTGTGTGTGTGTGTGTGTGTGTGTGTGTGAGTCTGAACAGCATAACTCAAAAACGAACGGATAAGCACCAAACTTGGTATTTAGGTTCAGTATCTTCCAGAGATGCGACACGAAGGTTTTCAAGAAAATCCCCCCACCCCAGACTACCCTTTACAAGGAAGATTTTTCGAAAATTTTAATTTTCTCAAAATTGGCTCTAACGATTTTGAAGAAAATATCATATGTTTAAGATAATGTCATGAGAAATGAAATGTATATCTCGAATTTTCTGGGAATGTCTCCAAAAGTATTCTTCATTGTGAACGACTTTTGCATAACTGGTAAACCATAAGAGATAGACAAAGTTTTACTACACAAAAAATGTAGATCGCGTTAAAATACACAACTTATGTCATATACATTTGTTTTGTTGAGTAAACCGTTTACGAGATATTGCTTGTTATTTCCTTAAATTTTCCAATACTTATACTTTTTCTCAAATGCGTTATTCATTTTTTACTTTCTCTACTACGTATAGTAAGTAGGGGAAGTATTGCATTCCACTCAAAAATTCGATACCGAGATTTCGCCGGAAATTCATGTTTTGAGACCCCCTGAATCCAAAAAAAGCATTTTTGGAAACATGTCCGTGTGTGTCTGTGTGTGTATGTCTGTGAACAGCATAACTCAAAAATGAACAGTCGGATAAACACCAAACTTGGTATTTAGGTTCAGTATCTTCCAGAGATACGACACGAAGGTCTTCAAGAAAATCCCCCCACCCCAGACTACTCTTTATATGGAACTTTTTTCGAAAATTTTAATTTTCTCAAAAATGGCTCTAACGATTTTTATTAAAATATCATATGTTTAAGATATTGTCATGAGAAATGAAATGTATATCTCGAATTTTCTGGGAATGTCTCCAAAAGTATTCTTCATTGTGAACGACTTTTGCATAACTGGTAAACCATAAGAGATAAACAAAATTTTACCACACAAAAAATGTAGATCGCGTTAAAATACACAATTTATGTCATATACATTTCTTTTGTAGAGTTAACCATTTTCGAGATATTGCTTGTTCTTCCCTTAAATTTTCCAATACTTATACTTTTTCTCAAATTCGTTATTCATTTTTACTTTCTCTACTACGTATAGTAAGTAGGGGAAGTATTGCATTCCACCCAAAAATTCGATACCGAGATTTCACTGGAAATACATGTTTTGAGACCCACTGAATCCAAAAAAAGGATTTTTGGATACATGTCCGTGTGTGTGTGTGTGTGTGTGTCTGTGTGTGTGAACAGCATAACTCAAAAACGAACAGTCGGATAAACACCAAACTTGGTATTTAGGTTCAGTATCTTCCAGAGATGCGGCACGAAGGTTTTCAAGAAAATCCCCCCACCCCAGACTACCCTTTACATGGAACATTTTTCGAAAATTTCAATTTTCTCAAAAATGGCTCTAACGATTTTGATGAAAATATCATATGTTTAAGATAAGGTCATGAGAAATGAAAAGTATATCTCGAATTTTCTGGAAATGTCTCCAAAACTCCAAAAGTATTCTTTATTTTGAATGACTTTTGCATAACTGGTAAACCGTAAGAGATAGACAGAATTTTACTTCACAAAAAATGTAGATCGCGTTAAAATACACAACTTATGTCATATACATCTTTTTTGTTGAGTGAACCGTTTTCGAGATATTGCTTGTTATTTCCTTAAATTTTCCAATACTTATACTTTTTCTCAAATTCGTTATTCATTTTTTTATGTCCTGGACATGCAAAGAGAATGAAATGCGCCACATAGCAACCAGCGTTAAAATATTTGACTCGCTTATAACCTAGCAATTTCCCTTGCATCTACAAGAAAATTACCAATAAGATTGACATTTCGATATCTCGATTAACGTGAAGCATATGGAGAATAGGCGTTTTTCCTTAAGTTTTACGTCCCACTGTATCTAAACTCATATGTATGTCAATGCACACAACAATGTAGCAGCCGCTTGCTTTTTCAACAATGAGCAATACATTGTTGATAAAGTAAACGCAGGAGAATACAAATCAGTTACGTCTGATTGACTGTTGAAGGAGGATGTAATTTTACTTATCATAGTGAGTGGTGAAATACCTTTATCATGGCATACCGAATGTGAACTGGAAGCTGCAGGCAATATGTTTGATAGTTCGGAAAACGTTTCAGAAGAAGGAAACCATACTAGTGAAGATAGCATTCGTCCTACAGACAATGATGATAGAAGTGACAATTTTCAAACTGTGGAAGTGGTTCAATCGAAAAATAAAAACATCAATTGGAGTTTAGACCCTTTCCACAACATGGAAGAGCATCCACTGCTAACATAATCAAATAAACACCTGGTCCAACCAGATATGCTACATCCAGAGTAAGTGATATAAAATCTTCTTTTCAAGTAATTATGAACAAAACACTCTGCAGCATTGTGCTGAAAATGACTAATATTAGGAGCCGAAGAGTGTACGGTGATAAATGGGAAGATTTAGATGAAATTACCTTAGAAGCATACATTGGTGTACTATTGCTAGGTGGTGATTATAAATCATATGGTAAATCAACAAGAAGTTGTGGGATCCAGAATCAGGTAGAGCCATTTATACTTTCTCTACTACGTATAGTAAGTAGGCATTTTTGGAAACATGTGTGTGTCTGTGTGTGTGTGTGTGTGTGTGTGTGTGTGTGTGTGTGTCCATATTCCCCTTGCATCTACAAGAAAATTACCAATAAGATTGACATCTCGATATCTCGATTAACATGAAGCAGATGGAGAATAAGCGTTTGTAAAAATAGATTGTACAAGAGTAGAGAAAGTCATGTGAGTGTAACACATCAGATTTTTTTTTATGTCCTGGACATGCAAAGAGAATGGAATGCGCCACATAGCAGCCAGCGTTAAAATATTTGACTATCGCTTAAAACCTACCATATTCCCCTTGCATCTACAAGAAAATTAGCAATAAGATTGATATCTCGATTAACATGAAGCAAATGGAGAATATGCGTTTGTAAAAATAGTTTGTACAAGAGTAGAGAAAGTCATGAGGGTGTAACACATCAGATTTTTACTTTCTCTACTACGGATAGTAAGTAGGGGAAGTATTGTATTCCATCCAAAAATTCGATACCGAGATTTCACCGGAAATATATGTTTTGATACCCTTGAATGCAAAAAAAAGCATTTTTGGAAACATGTCCGTGTGTGTGTCTGTGAACAGCATAACTCAGAAACGGACAGTCGGATAAACACCAAACTTGGTATTTAGGTTCAGTATCTTCCAGAGATGCGACACGAAGGTTTTCAACAAACTCCTCCCACCCCAGATTACCCTTTACATGGAACATTTTTCGAAAATTTTAATTTTCTCAAAAATGGTTCTAACAATTTTGATTAAAATATCATATGTTTAAGAAATTTTTATGACAAATGAAATGTATATCTCGAATTTTCTGGGAATGTCTCCAAAAAGTATTCATCATTGTGAACGACTTTTGCATAACTGGTAAACCATAAGAGCTAGACAAAATTTTACTACACAAAAAATGTATATCGGTTAAAATACACAATTTATGTCATATACATTTTTTGTTGAATGAACCATTTTCGAGATATTGCTTGTTATTCCCTTAAATTTTTCAATACTTATTTTCGCAAATTGGAATTCGTTATTCATTTTTTTTGTCTTAGATGGCCAAAGAGTATTAATCTGTGGCAAAGAGATGGTGCTGCACATAGCAACCAGCTATTAAGAGATATGCATATGCCTAAAGGCTACTTTTCTTGTTATTCCCTTAAATTTTCCAATATTTATACTTTTTCTCAAATTTGTTATTCATTTTTTTGTCCTGGTAATGCAAAGAGAATGGAAGAATATATATACTCCATCTCTTAAAATATTTGACTATCGCTTAAAGCCTACCAATTCTCCTTTCATCTACAAGAAAATTAGCAATAAGATTAACATCTCGATATCTCGAGAATGGGGAATAAGAGTTTGTAAAAATAATTTGTACAAGAATAGAGAAAGTCATGTGAGTGTAACACATCGGATTTTTTCATAATCTGTACCTCATATTTGAGTATTTTACGTTTCTAAGTTATTTTGAAAATAAAAAACCTTTGCAGCTCTATTACCAAAATCTTCAAAGCCCATACGCCCATAAAATCAACACCGCATCATGTAGACTATATATTACTAAGTAATAAACTTTTTGTCTATGTATATTTTCTACATAAATTCTAGTTTTTAACACCAGAAGCTTCGTTAAAACTTTGTTACCCATCCTTCTCAAGGAAGTGGAAAATTTACCATGTTTCTCATAATACAATGTTTAGTGCTTACCTCAAATTTGAAAAAAAAGTGAAATAAAATCACCTCCAATTTTTAGTTTCACTGCCACATATAGCGCATATATGTATTACAAACAAACATTCGACGTCGAGATTTCACCGGAAATATATGTTTTGGGGCCTCTGAAATTAAAAAGAAAGTATTTTTAGAAAAAGATCCGTGTGTTTGTGTCTGCGAACCCAAAAACGAAAAGTTGGTTAAATACCAAACATGGTATTTAAATTCAGCATCTATCAAGGATGCGACACGAAGATTTTTAAGAACATTCTTTACCCCAGACTACCGTTTATACGTAAGTTTTTCGAAAACTGTTATTTTCTCAAAAATGGCTTAATATTTGAGTAAAATACCGTATTATTAAGATATTTTAATGGCAAATGAAATATATGATTAAATTTTCTGGGAAAATTCTCCGAAGTTCACATTCTGAAACAAGTTTCCATAATTGGTAAACCTAAGATAATAGACAAAATCTTACTGCACAAAAAAATCCCTTAAAACACAAGGTTTATGTGAAATACGTTTTTTTCTGTAGTCAAGCATTCAAGATATTCCCTATTAGTTTGAATTGTTAAACACGACTAGCTCTTAAAAGATTTGACTATTCCTTAAGTCTACCGTATTCCCCTTGCACCTACAGGTAAACATGTAATAAAACAATTTCTACGAATGTTTATCTCGATTAGCGTGAAGTAAATAGAAGAATAAGTTTTTGTAACAATAGATTGTTGAAGAATGGGTAGGAAAAGAAGCGTGAATGTGACATATCAAAAATTCTTTTAATAGTTTTTCACTTCTGCCTAAAGCTGTTGTTCCGGTCATTTTGACCCATATAATTAGTAGTTTAACCAATATTGTTGACACATCGTGCATTGTTGATGTGTTTGATAAAGCATATTTTTGCATTGTGTTAGGAGCTGTTTTGTTCTTACATTGTTGCATTTTGCACGCATTGTTTTGAAGTACAGGATACACAACAGAAATTACAATACATTAGTTGCGTATGAAGTCTTCAAGAAAAAGATAGAAAACTCGAATTACTGATGAGAGTTTAGACTCTTCCAAACAAAATACAGAGAGAAGCTACTACCAAACTAAAACCAAGTGTTGTCTTATGCAGAATTTATTTGTAAAATGTGCAGTGTTAAAGTAATGTTACTCTTGTGTGGAATATTCATATTCCTTAGAATAGGTAAAAAACAGCAGCATAATATGAAATGCCTGAAAAACCACATGCTTTTTCTACCCTCTGTAGTTTATTAGTGGGTATATAAACTATTCTTACTAACGCTTATTTTTATAAACTGTCTATAAAATTACATTATTTCTTCCAAGAATCATAAGTAGTATTATTAAATTCTCAAACTCATTATTGCCTCAAAGTTACTTCATTGTTAGCAACCTTTGACCTATTTCTCACAGCTCCTACATTATTAAATTATGTAATATATTCACATAACATTATTACACATGCATACAATAATATAAACATATACAATACCTGTAATATATATATACTCCTTATATATTGTTACATACACATATTGCTTTAAGGCGGGCTGTTATTGAATTTATATATTATATAATTTGACTGAAGTCATTTAAATATTAAAAACACTGCCTCAACTTCAATATCAAGTTATAGGACATTTAATTACTTTCTCTACTACATATAGTAAGTAGGGGGAGTATTGTATTCGACCCAAAAATTCGATACCGAGATTTCACGGTAAATACATGTTTTGAGACCCCCTGAATTCAAAAAATGTAATTTTGGAAAGATGTCCGTGTATATGTGTGCCTGTGAACAGCATAACTCAGAAACGAACAGTCGGATAAACACCAAACTTGGTATTTAGGTTCAGTATCTTCCAGAGATGCGACACGAAGGTTTTCAAGAAAATCCCCCCACCCCAGACTACCCTTTACATGGAAGATTTTTCGAAAATTTTAATTTTCTCAAAAATGGCTCTAACGATTTTGATGAAAATATAATATATGTTTAAGATAATGTCATGAGAAATGAAATGTATATCTCGAATTTTCTGGGAATGTCTCCAAAAGTATTCTTTATTGTGAATGACTTTTGCATAACTGGTAAACCGTAAGAGATAGACAGAATTTTACTTCACAAAAAATGTAGATCGCGTGAAAATACACAACTTATGTCATATACATCTTTTTTGTTGAGTGAACCGTTTTCGAGATATTGCTTGTTATTTCCTTAAATTTTTCAATACTTATACTTTTTCTCAAATTCGATATTCATTTTTTTTATATCCTGGACATGCAAAGAGAATGAAATGCGCCACATAGCAACCAGCGTTAAAATATTTGACTATCGCTTATAACCTAGCAATTTCCCTTGCATCTACAAGAAAATTACCAATAAGATTGACATCTCGATATCTCGATTAACTTGAAGCATATGGAGAATAGGCGTTTGTAAAAATAGATTGTACAAGAGTAGAGAAAGTCATGTGAGTGTAACACATCAGATTTTTTTTATGTCCAGCACATGCAAAGAGAATGGAATGCGCCACATAGCAACCAGCGTTAAAATATTTTACTATCGCTTAAAACCTACCATATTCCCCTTGCATCTACAAGAAAATTACCAATAAGATTGACATCTCGATTAACATGAAGCATATGGAGAATAGGCGTTTTTCCTTAAGTTTTACGTCCCACTGTATCTAAACTCATATGTATGTCAATGCACACAACAATGTAGCAGCCGCTTGCTTTTTCAACAATGAGCAATACATTGTTGATAATGTAAACGCAGGAGAATACAAATCAGTTACGTCTGATTGACTGTTGAAGGAGGATGTAATTTTACTTATCATAGTGAGTGGTGAAATACCTTTATCATGGCATACCGAATGTGAACTGGAAGCTGCAGGCAATATGTTTGATAGTTCGGAAAACGTTTCAGAAGAAGGAAACCATACTAGTGAAGATAGCATTCGTCCTACAGACAATGATGATAGAAGTGACAATTTTCAAACTGTGGAAGTGGTTCAATCGAAAAATAAAAACATCAATTGGAGTTTAGACCCTTTCCACAACATGGAAGAGCATCCACTGCTAACATAATCAAATAAACACCTGGTCCAACCAGATATGCTACATCCAGAGTAAGTGATATAAAATCTTCTTTTCAAGTAATTATGAACAAAACACTCTGCAGCATTGTGCTGAAAATGACTAATATTAGGAGCCGAAGAGTGTACGGTGATAAATGGTAAGATTTAGATGAAATTACCTTAGAAGCATACATTGGTGTACTATTGCTAGGTGGTGATTATAAATCATATGGTAAATCAACAAGAAGTTGTGGGATCCAGAATCAGGTAGAGCCATTTTTACTTTCTCTACTACGTATAGTAAGTAGGCATTTTTGGAAACGTGTGTGTGTGTGTGTGTGTCCATATTCCCCTTGCATCTACAAGAAAATTACCAATAAGATTGACATCTCGATATCTCGATTAACTTGAAGCATATGGAGAATAGGTGTTTGTAAAAATAGATTGTACAAGAGTAGAGAAAGTCATGTGAGTGTAACACATCAGATTTTTTTTTATGTCCTGGACATGCAAAGAGAATGGAATGCGCCACATAGCAGCCAGCGTTAAAATATTTGACTATCGCTTAAAACCTACCATATTCCCCTTGCATCTACATGAAAATTAGCAATAAGATTGATATCTCGATTAACATGAAGCAAATGGAGAATAAGCGTTTGTAAAAATAATTTGTACAAGAGTAGAGATGGTCATGAGGGTGTAACACATCAGATTTTTACTTTCTCTACTACGGATAGTAAATAGGGGAAGTATTGTATTCCATCCAAAAACTCGATACCGAGATTTCACCGGAAATATATGTTTTGATACCCTTGAATGCAAAAAAAAAGCATTTTTGGAAACATGTCCGTGTGTGTGTCTGTGGACAGCATAACTCAGAAACGGACAGTCGGATAAACACCAAACTTGGTATTTAGGTTCAGTATCTTCCAGAGTTGCGACACGAAGGTTTTCAACAAACTCCTCCCACCCCAGATTACCCTTTACATGGAACATTTTTCGAAAATTTTATTTTTCTCAAAAATGGCTAACGATTTTGATTAAAATATCATATGTTTAAGATATTTTCATGACAAATAAAATGTATATCTTGAATTTTCTGGGAATGTCTCCAAAACTGTTCTTCACAGTGAACGACTTTTGTATAACTGGTAAAGCATAAGAGATAGACAAAATTTTAATACACAAAAAATGTAGATCGCGTTAAAATACACAATTTATATTATATACATTTTTTTTGTGAGTGAACCATTTTCGAGATATAGCTTGTTATTCCCTTAAATTTTCCAATACTTATACTTTTTCTCAAACTCGTTATTCATTTTTTACTTTCTCTACTACGTATAGTAAGTAGGGGAAGTATTGCATTCCACCCAAAAATTCGATACCGCGATTTCACCGGAAATACATGTTTTGAGACCTCCTGAATCCAAAAAAAGCATTTTTGGAAACATGTCCGTGTGTGTGTCTGTGTGTGTGTCTGTGTGTGTGTGTGTCTGTGTGTGTGTGTGTCTGTGAACAGCATAACTCAAAAACGAACAGTCGGATAAACACCAAACTTGGTATTTAGGTTCAGTATCTTCCAGAGATGCGACACGAAGGTTTTCTGGAAAATCCCCCCACCCCAGACTACCCTTACCATGGAACATTTTTCGAAAATTTTAATTTTCTCAAAAATGGCTCTAACGATTTTGATTAAAATAGTATATGTTTAAGATAATGTCATGAGAAATGAAATGTATATCTCGAATTTTCTGGGAATGTCTCCAAAAGTATTCTTCATTGTGAACGACTTTTGCATAACTGGTAAACCATAAGAGATAGACAAAATTTTACTACACAAAAAATGTAGATCTCGTTAAAATACACAACTTATGTCATACACATTTCTTTTGTTGAGTGAAGCGTTTTCGAGATATTGCTTGTTATTCCCTTAAATTTTCCAATACTTATACTTTTTCTCAAATTCGTTATTCATTTTTTTATGTCCTGGACTTGCAAAGAGAATGGAATGCGCCGCATAGCAACCAGCGTTAAAATATTTGACCATCGCTTAAAAGCTACCATATTCCCCTTGCATCTACAAGAAAATTAGCAATAAGATTGACATCTCGATATCTCGATTAACATAAAGCATATGGAGAATAGGCGTTTGTAAAAATAGTTTGTACAAGAGTAGAGAAAGTCATGTGAGTGTAACACATCAGATTTTTTTTGTGAGTGAACCATTTTCGAGATATAGCTTGTTATTCCCTTAAATTTTCCAATACTTATACTTTTTCTCAAACTCGTTATTCATTTTTACTTTCTCTACTACGTATAGTAAGTAGGGGAAGTATTGCATTCCACCCAAAAATTCGATACCGAGATTTCACCGGAAATACATGTTTTGAGACCTCCTGAATCCAAAAAAAGCATTTTTGGAAACATGTCCGTGTGTGTGTCTGTCTGTCTGTGTGTCTGTGAACAGCATAACTCAAAAACGAAAAGTCGGATAAGCACCAAACTTGGTATTTAGGTTCAGTATCTTCCAGAGATGCGACACAGAGGTTTTCAAGAAAATCCCCCCACTCCAGACTACCCTTTACATGGAAGATTTTTCGAAAATTTTAATTTTCTCAAAAATGGCTCTAACGATTTTGATGAAAATATCCTATGTTTAAGATAATGTCATGAGAAATGAAATGTATATCTCGAATTTTCTGGGAATGTCTCCAAACGTATTCTTCATTGTGAACGACTTTTGCATAACTGGTAAACCATAAAAGATAGACAAAGTTTTACTACACAAAAAATGTAGATCGCGTTAAAATACACAACTTATGTCATATACATTTCTTTTGTTGAGTGAACCGTTTTCGAGATATTGCTTGTTATTTCCTTAAATTTTCCAATACTTATACTTTTTCTCAAATTCGTTATTCATTTTTTACTTTCTCTACTACGTATAGTAAGTAGGGGAAGTATTGCATTCCACCCAAAAATTCGATACCGAGATTTCACCGGAAATACATGTTTTGAGAACTTCTGAATCCAAAAAAAGCATTTTTGGAAACATGTCCGTGTGTGTGTCTGTGTGTGTGTGTGTGTCTGTGTGTGTGTGTGTGTGTGTGTCTGTGTGTCTGTGAACAGCATAACTCAAAAACGAACAGTCGGATAAGCACCAAACTTAGTATTTAGGTTCAGTATCTTCCAGAGATGCGACACGAAGGTTTTCAACAAAATCCCCCCCACCCCAGACTACCCTTTACATGGAAGATTTTTCGAAAATTTTAATTTTCTCAAAAATGGCTCTAACGATTTTGATGAAAATATCATATGTTTAAGATAATGTCATGAGAAATGAAATGCGTATCTCGAATTTTCTGGGAATGTCTCCAAAAGTATTCTTCATTGTGAACGACTTTTGTATAACTGGTAAACCGTAAGAGATAGACAGAATTTTGCTACACAAACAATGTAGATCGCGTTAAAATACACAACTTATGTCATATACATTTCTTTTGTTGAGTGAACCGTTTGCTTGTTATTTCCTTAAATTTTCCAATACTTGTACTTTTTCTTAAATTCGTTATTCATTTTTACTTTCTCTACTACGTATAGTAAGTAGGGGAAGTGTTGCATTCCACCCAAAAATTCGATACCGAGATTTCACCGGAAATACATGTTTTGAGACTCACTGAATCCAAAAAAAGCATTTTTGGAAACATGTCCGTGTGTGTGTCTGTCTGTGTGTCTGTGTGTCTGTCTGTGTGTCTGTGAACAGCATATCTCAAAAACGAAGAGTCGGATAAACACCAAACTTGGTATTTAGGTTCAGTATCTTTCAGAGATGCGACACGAAGGTTTTCAAGAAAATCCCCCTACCCCAGACTACCCTTTACATGGAACATTTTTCGAAAATTTTAATTTTCTCAAAAATGGCTCTAACGATTTTGATTAAAATATCATATGTTTAAGATATTGTCATGACAAATAAAATGTATATCTCGAATTTTCTGGGAATGTCTCCAAAAGTATTCTTCGTTATAAACGACTTTTTCATAACTGGTAAACCATAAGAGATAAACAACATTTTACCGCACAAAAAATGTAGATCGCGTTAAAATACACAATTTATGTCATATACATTTCTTTTGTAGAGTTAACCATTTTCGAGATATTGCTTGTTATTCCCTTAAATTTTCCAATACTTATACTTTTTCTCAAATTCGTTATTCATTTTTTTTATGTCCTGGACATGCAAAGAGAATGGAATGCGCCACATAGCAACCAGCGTTAAAATATTTGACTATCGCTTAAAACCTACCATATTCCCCTTGCATCTACAAGAAAATTAGCAATAAGATTGACATCTCGATATCTCCATTAACATGAAGCATATGGAGAATAAGCGTTTATAAAAATAGTTTGTACAAGAGTAGAGAAAGTCATGTGAGTATAACACATCAGATTTTTTTATGTCCTGGACATGCAAAGAGAATGGAATGCGCCGCATAGCAACCAGCGTTAAAATATTTGACTATCGCTTAAAAGCTACCATATTTCCCTTGCATCTACAAGAGAATTACCAATAAGATTGACATCCCGATATCTCGATTAACATGAAGCATATGGAGAATAGGCGTTTGTAAAAATAGTGTGTACAAGAGTAGAGAAAGTCTTGTGAGTGTAACACATCAGATTTTTACTTTCTCTACTACGTATAGTAAGTAGGGGAAGTATTGTATTCCGCCCAAAAATTCGATACCGAGATTTCACCGGAAATACATGTTTTGAGACCCCGTCAATAAAAAAACATTTTTGGAAACGTGTCCGTGTGTGTGTCTGTAAACAGTATAACTCAGAAACGAACAGTCGGATAAACACCAAATTTGGTATTTAGGTTCAGTATCTTCCAGAGATGCGACACGAAGGTATATAACTTTGGTGGTTCGGTCATCTATAGGTGCCTCTCTTCTGGTGACATGCGAGGAGAGGAAAGGAGTGACGGTAAGGAGAAAAGGGTAGTTGGAACACAAGAGATGGTGAGATCAGTCTTTCAATTTTCAAGTTACACTTTACAAATTTTCAAACATTTCCCCTCGTGCTCCTTCTCAATTGTGAATATGCCTGATACTCTTTTTGTGTTCCACAGCCGGTTTAACTCTCTGCCCTTAAAGCACTTCTGCGCAACCTTTAACTGTCTTTGCTAAAGCTTCACTAAAATTTATTTTGTTCCATTACACCCCTCCCTTTCGAATTTTCTCAACAATTTATCATTATTTCTGTTAAAAGGTCGCCTACTTTCCTATTTGCTTCTTCGTTCTGAGTTGTTGGTATTTTCAGTGCGACTGCATTACCCCCTTTATTATTCCATTTCTTAAATAATACTTTCCAGTAAAATTTCAATTTGTTTGCTTTCTTTTCATCACCATATCTCCTGCTTTCAATACCTCTCAACCTTTCCATCACCTGGATGCAGAACCTTTCCCCTAGGAACTGTACAATATGTTTCATTCCTGCTCCCTCAAACGCTTGCTTCTAACCTGCTTCCAAACTGTTCTCGTCATGCAGCACCGACAATATTCTTATCACTTTGTGGCACTCTACTTCTTCTTATATGCAGCAATTCTCGTAAAACTCCTTACCCGGGCCTGATCGCTGCAAACCTAATAGTTTTTAGAAAATCCCTTGTAGCTGTGGTCCACCTAAATAGTAAACTCCAATTTTAAGCTCCGTACAACATTTTTGGTCCACTATAAGCGCATTTAACCTATCCAACAGTTCTTTGAACATTTATAAATTAAAGTTGCATGTTCCTACATTAATGATACCCGCTTTGCTTTTGGAATTATACTTCTACTGTGTTCGTCTAAATCGCCTTTATTGCTTAGTGCCGGCTCAAAGTAATCGAATTCCTTACTCACTTAAAATGTCTTATCAGACAGATTTATAGCCTGCTTTTACTTAATTACTTCCTAATTAAAAAGCCTAATTTTGCAATTGTTAATATTCCCGTATATTTCCCATTCCTCGCAGAACTACTGTGTCTGATATAATGTTCAATGTAGTCGTATACACTTACGCCTCCCACTGCTACATGATCTAAAAGGTGCCGAGCCAAGCAAGAGACAGCTGACGAGATCGAGGGAGGGACGAGAGCTTTTACGAAGGGAAGGAGGTGGAAGTGAACGTGGCGATGAGAAGAAGGGAGTGTCATTCGCAGCTGGGGGCCTCTGCGGTGCGTAATGGCCTGCAAGCTCTTTAGCTGGACCTTGAGTGGGTACCGGACGCGTCGGCAGGTGGCGGATAGCCGGAGCCTGCTCAGCGATGTCGGCTGAGTCCGACACGCTGAGCAGGTCTGTCTCCATTAGGAGATCGCGGACCAACTCCCCAACCCCAAGGTGTGATGCGTTCCGTGCCGAAGGGATGCATGACATATGGGAGATGTGTCAATAACGGAGCGTCTGAGAAAGTGACGACCTCTCAGAGTATTAAGTCTTACCCAGGCATATGGGGCTCTGCCTGGGCGGACCTGCGATTTCTCCAGCAAAATATGGGAACTATACTAGCGTGTAGTTACCCTAACCAGACGGGTCTTCGAAAGGAGACTCCGACGGTGAACCAAAGTTGAGGTAGACGGGGCCTGCAAAGGCGACCGATCCGCCAAGACTATAGAAATGGAGACAGGATAACAAGGTCTTCCAGTGATCTGGGAGGTGTAGGACCTGCCTTCAAAAACCAACTTCTGTGCTTTGACACTGGGAGTAAGAAGGTGGTGCCATCCGGAGCTGGGGGCTATGCGGTGCGTAATAGTCTGCAAGCCTTTAAGCTAAACCTTGAGTGGGTACCGGACACGTCGGCAGGTGGCGGATAGCCAGAGCTTGAGCAGCGATGTCGGCTGACTACCGACACACTGATCAGGCCTGTCCCCAGAAAAAGGGGACCGCGGACCAACTCCCCAACCCCAAGGTGTGATGCGTTCCGTGCCGAAGGGGTGCATGGCACATGGGAGAAGTGTCCTTAACGGAGCGTCTGAGAACGTGACGACCTCTCAGAGTATTTAGTCTTACCCAGGCATACGGGGCTCTACCTGGGCGGACCAGAGAGTTCCCCAGCAAGATCTGGGGCTTATGCTGGCGTGTAGTTCCGCCTAACCGGACGGGACTTCAAAAGGGGACCCGATGGGTAGAAATACTGAGGTTGAGGTAGACGAGGCCTGAACAGGGGACCATTACGCCAAGACGATAGCAATATAGACAGTATAACAACGCCTTCCCATGATCTGGCAGGAGCTGGCTCCGCCTTCAGAAACCAACTTCCGCGCTTTGAGATTTGGAGTGATATAACTTTGGTGGTTTATATTATATACATCTTTTTTGTGAGTGAACCATTTTCGAGATATAGCTTGTTATTCCCTTAAATTTTCCAATACTTATACTTTTTCTCAAACTCGTTATTCATTTTTGCTTTCCTTACTACGTATAGTAAGTAGGGGAAGTATTGTATTCCGCCCAAAAATTCGATACCGAAATTTCACCGGAAATACATGTTTTGAGACACCCTGAATCCAAAAAAAAAGCATTTTGGAAACATGTCCGTGTGTATGTCTGTCTGTGAACAGCATAACTCAGAAATGAACAGTCGGATAAACACCAAACTTGGTATTTAGGTTCAGTATCTTCCAGAGATGCGACACGAAGGTTTTAAAGAAAATGCCCCCAACTCAGATTACCCTTTACTGGAAGATTTTTTGAAAAGTTTAATTTTCTCAAAAATGGCTCTAACGATTTTGATTAAAATATCATATGTTTAAGATATTTTCGTGACAAATCAAATGTATATCTTGAATTTTCTGGGAATGTCTCCAAAAGTATTCTCCATTGTGAACGACTTTTGCATAACTGGTAAACCATAAGAGATAGACAAAATTTTACTCAAAAAATGTAGATCGCGTTAAAATACACAATTTATGTTATATACATTTTTGTTGTTGAGTGAGCCATTTTCGAGATAATTTCCCTTAAATTTTTCAATACTTGTTTTCTCAAATGGGAATTCGTTATTCATTTTTTGGTCTTGGATATGCAAAGAGTATTAATCTGTGACAAAGAGAATAGTGCTGCACCTAGCAACCAGCTATTAAAAGATATGTATGTGCTTAAAGGCTACTGTTTTTCTATATTGCCCTTGTAAATATATTTTCCCCTTACATCTACAAGAAAATTAGCAATAAAATAGAGTCTGCAAATGTTTATCTCGATTAACATGAAGTAGATGGAGAATAAGCGTTTGTAAGAATATTTTGTACAAGAGTAGAGAAAGTCATGTGAGTGTAACACATCAGATTTTTACTTTCTCTACTACGTATAGTAAGTAGGGGAAGTATTGCATTCCACCCAAAAATTCGATACCGAGATTTCACCGGAAATATATGTTTTGAGACCCAGTGAATCCAAAAAAAGCATTTTTGGAAACATGTCCGTGTGTGTGTCTGTGTGTGTGTGTGTGTGTGTGTGTGTGTGTGTGTGTCTGTGAACAGCATAACTCAAAAACGAACAGTCGGATAAACACCAAACTTGGCATTTATGTTCAGTATCTTCCAGAGATGCGACACGAAGGTTTTCAAGAAAATCCCCCCACCCCAGACTACCCTTTACATGGAACATTTTTCGAAAATTTTAATTTTCTCAAAAATGGCTCTAACGATTTTGATGAAAATATCATATGTTTAAGATAATGTCATGAGAAATGAAATGTATATCTCGAATTTTCTGGGAATGTCTCCAAAAGTATTCTTCATTGTGAACGACTCTTGCATAACTGGTAAACCGTAAGAGATAGACAGAATTTTACTACACAAAAAATGTAGATCGCGTTAAAATACACAACTTATGTCATATACATTTCTTTTGTTGAGTGAACAATTTTCGAGATATTGCTTGTTATTTCCTTAAATATTTCAATGCTTATACTTTTTCTCAAATTCGTTATTCATTTTTTTATGTCCTGGATATGCAAAGAGAATGAAATGCGCCACATAGCAACCAGCGTTAAAATATTTGACTATCGCTTATAACCTACCATATTCTCCTTGCATCTACAAGAAAATTACCAATAAGATTGACATCTCGATATCTCGATTAACATGAAGCATATGGAGAATAGGCGTTTGTAAAAATAGATTGTACAAGAGTAGAGAAAGTCATATGAGTGTAACACATCAGATTTTTTATGTCTTGGACATGCATAGAGAATGGAACCAGCGCATAGCAACCAGCGCTCAAAAGATTTGACTATCGCTTGAAACCTATCATATTCCCGTTTCATCTACAAGAAAATATAATAAGATTAACATCTCGATTAACATGAAGCATGTGGAGAATAATCGTTTGTAGAAATAGTTTGTACAAGAGTAGAGAAAGTCATGTGAGTGTAACACATCAGAATTTTTTTTGCCTTCTGTACTACGTACAGTAAGTAGGGAAGGTACAAAACAGAATTATTATGCACGGGACCAGTGTTTATTGTAAAACAATTTGGACGACACGTTAGAGTTCCAAAATTTAAATGAAAAGACCGTGGGAAGATTTCATAAAAATAAATTAAAACCCTTCAAAGAGAGAGAAATTAAATTAGTAAAGGAAAATATATGTATATAGGTAAATGTTAGAAAATGTTGGAATATGTATGCATAGTGACTATGCATGTGAAACTAAAGCAAATCCTGATTTTCGACAAACATCTATCGAAGAAATGTAGGTAAGCTTAATAACTTGAAATATAATTTAAATAAAATATAAAATACCTATATTTATCAATTTTTGTAAACAAGGTATAACGAATAATTTTCTAAGTAATCTTATAAACTTGATACTTAAGAACAAAATGCGATTAAACGATAACGATTAGAAATGCATTTGGTAATCATGTTTGATATACGTAATTTTAGGGCTATCACATAAAAATATAACAACTTAACATCAAGCGAGAATATAAATTATAGGAATTGGTTTTTCTTCGACGGAATAACGAATTATTGGTTGGAGGTTATAATAAATAAGTATTAATGGAGTATTTAGCCATATTGAACTGTGCGAAAATAAATGTGTGAATTCTTCCATTGTGGATGAAGTTTGCCACGACGAGATTATAAAATAATCTTACTATGATATACGAATGAATAATAGGAAAAATGACGAATTCAGTTTTCTCGCAAAGTAATTCTAGCCTTGAGATTATAAGGTTCATATCGTGATAACATACATTCGTATTGAAAAGTTTATAAATAATCGATAAATCTTGCAGATCTTACGTCTAGGTCTTTTTTTTTTTTGGGTAGTGGATCGGGTTGGGACAGAGAAAGGTCTTTTTTTTTGGGGTAGTGGACGGGGTTGGGAGAGAGAATTTCAGGAAGGTGTTTAGAAGGAGTAGTGAGGAAAGGTGGTGGGGTTCCGCTGAGCACCCCCGATAGTGCGGAAGGTTAGCTGCCAGCTTATTTCGCTGGCGGCGGGAGACGGGAAGGACCGGGAGACAGACATGACCGAGGCCCTGACTGCCCCCCGGGGAGTGGCGGGATTTGAAAAAGGATCTTTAATCATCCGTTAATTTTGGCGCGGTCCTCGGAAGGAGCCCGCAGGTGGTCTGAAGTGACTCGGAAAGAAGCGTGCCGCATCTAGCGACATTAGGTAGCCGTTGGTTCGCTCCTGTTCATTCTTCATGGCCGAGAGAGCGGATGACCACTCGGCCATCGTCGTGAGCAGGGTTGATGTCGTGTGCCTAACCTCCTCTAGGCATTCTGTCGGAGGTGGCTGTGCTGATGGTGGTGGCAGGCTGGCGATTGATTCTTCCAGGCCTCGGATGGCTGTGTTTGTGGACGTTTCGCAGTTCTGCTCCACTCCTCTACCTCTAAGAAAACATCCCTCGGATAAATTTTTCGGTTTGGTGCCTCAACGTTGGGCAATGTAACGGTCGCAATTGTTGGATCTTAACATAATTAAAATCCGAGATTGATTTAATAGAGAGGGATACTTGGGATAAAACTAATGCCTTATGATGTGCATCAAATGCTACAGTTCAGTATTTCAGAGTGAGAATGAATGGAAGCATGTGTAGAAATTATTTATCACCGAAGAATACGAAGGGAAATATAAAAGAAGGCCACATGCAATGTTTGGTTTCATCGTCACAACATTTAGTTCCTTCGTCATATACCTCATTTGATATCTTCGTCAATCCAGACTCTAAACGAAATAAACGATAATTAAGACTCGAAATACACGAAATACGAAGGGTTTGTGGATTTATTAGAATTATGGGTAACCTGCATTAGGTTAGTCTTCAAAAGCGATGAAAGTGATGTCCTAAACCTCCTACAGATGCCACACTATGCCTCTAGCTCCAAACCAATGCTGACAAAATATAAATAACAAATACCGCCAAAGCTAGTAAGAGACCACCAACGCTCCCAGCGTGCGTTCCTAATTACGTTTTAATTTAGGTTTATTAGGTTTTTACGTTTCTGATTTACGTTCTACTTCGTTATTGGATTATTGTGAAAATAGAAGCTTTTAATCGGAGTTTTATGCTATCCACAGTAATTATTGGAAAATGAGGAACGTCCCTTTTATGCGACCGTTCTTATATAGTCGCTTTTGGCGACATTTGGAAGGAATTGCTGCCAACATTAATCATTCGAGTTTTAGACGCGCAGGTCCCTCGGCTTCGGCCGCAGCACTCCTTCCCTAAAAAACTTCCCTCGGCTACGCTTTGAGGCTGAGGGCCCTCAATCCTTCGGCTGGACGTTGAGCACTGTTCATTCAGAAATTTATGAAGAACCGTGTTTTCTGAATAAGGGTGGCCTCGGTTTTTTCGAACCCTTTTGTTCAAGAGAACGGAGATACTAAGAATTAATTGCTATAGCAAACAATAGAAACGCTATCTCGGAATGCGTTTCTCCAGGGGTATCGTCATGCTTTTTCTAGATTACATTGCCATTTATTGTACTTCTCAGCGTATGCGGTTTTTGGAACGGCGTATGCAGAAATGTTGGATAAACTTCAAGAATGGTATTCTAAAAACGGCTTTCGTTTCTCAACTGAATAGTCAATCTCCGTGAACCTCTGGCGCCGTAGGAGACGATTACAATCTTCGCTGCTATTCGGTCCAGATTTACTACCATCGCAGATTCGACGAGTTTGCGGGAGCTGAGCTTTGACACCTTTCTATTGGCGTTTGTCGCCACAGTTATCAGTTTCCTTGCAATGGAATGTCATCTCGGGTTTACACACTAGTGGGCACTTTAGATATCTTCTTTGTTTCTTAACACAAGATATATGGTTCACACGCTTACCTAGATGGCGCGTCCTCCTTGGCCGCCGTTTCACTTTGAAGCTGCACCAATTCGCCTATTCCCGGTTATCCAAACTTTTAACCTTAATGATTCGCGTATTCTCAGTTACAAGATATACTACAGTCTTACTTTACACTTCCCTCATCCACGCGTTAATTAACTATGACCGTCTGCTGTGGGCCGAAGCAGTTCCCAGTAAAATGCAAACCTCACACTCTTCAAATCAGCATTCTCCGCATCGGCGTGTGCGCAACCTAATTTGTGAGCAATTGGCAACTCCTACATAAACTTCTTATACTCACTGTTCATGAGTTTATTGAGACTAAGCTAGAAACTTCTTCCGCAAACTCTAGACATTCTTTAAGCTGTGTCCTTTTCTCTCGGGCACCAATCTCTCTTCGCAAGACCCCACAGGGGCCTATTACGTTAGGTACGAGATTGGCGCACTCGGGGTCCCGAGTAACACTCTCGATTGGCTTCCTCTAATTGGTGAGAAGGCTTATGCAAAACGCTTAGTTAACTTTCGTCCACAAGTGTGTTTTACTATCTGTTACCTCCCTGAACACAGTCCCTCGGATACCACTGCGCGGGACGAAAGAGCATAGTTGCAGAGGATGAATGGGTTAGGCGTAATTACCATCCCCTGAGTATCAAGTAGGACTGAGGTCGTACCCACTGTTAAGGTCAGTCCCTGTGGTGGGCAATTGCATGAGCTGTTACACCCCTGAAGTCGATTGGGTCCCTCTGTCTTTGAATTGGTGAGCAAGGTCCATGTCAGAACTCTCCACAGCACTAAGCGGCACCCAGGATGTGAGCATGCCATCGGAGACATTTGCAATGGCGGAGGATTTTTTCGCAGTGGAAAAATAAAACAAAGAAAATCAATTAATACGAAAAAAGTATTTAGGAGTTGTGGTCTTTGTTACTTAGTATTTAAGAGAACAGAGGAAGGGAAAAAAGTTTACATTGGTTTACCCTTTTATGGTTCAAAGGGGTCTTGACAAAATTCCTGGTCCGGTGAAGTCGTACATTAGAAGTCGCAAAGGCACGTTTCCGGTTGAAGCCAATTTAGTATCCCAGGCAGAAATTATCTTGAAAGCAAGTATGTTAGCCAGTTATCCGATTCGTGTTGAAATGCACCTCGCGCGACGTTCGAACACCCGTGCATTGGATGTATATAGAATGAGGAGCTTCCAGAGAATCTAGAAGTACAGGGCGTGACATCGGTATATCGTGTTATGCGGAAAGAAAGAGCTGTATTTGCTCCTACTCGTACCCTTTTCCTTACCTTCGATCGGGTTTATCTCCCTCAGAGTATTAAGGCGGGTATGAAGTCATTAAGGTTAGGCCATGTATACCAAATCCGCTTAGGTGCTATAAGAGTCAGCGCTTTGGACACACTAGCGAGTTTTGTAACCGTAAATCTCCGTGCGTTAACTCTGGAGACATCTCTAACGATGCAGCATGTACATCTGCTCCAACGTGCGTTAACTGCATCGGTGAACATCGATCAAGTTTCAGAGAA
Source organism: Deroplatys truncata (assembly GCA_030765065.1). Lineage (NCBI taxonomy): Eukaryota > Metazoa > Arthropoda > Insecta > Mantodea > Mantidae > Deroplatys > Deroplatys truncata. The sequence goes on along the minus strand of CM060989.1, from coordinate 61,277,459 downwards.
TCCCCCTGTTTTACAGAGGAGAGTGCGATCCAGGAGATCTAAGTTAGGAAGAAGGCGTCCCGTTCGTGAGCCCAGAAACTTCTGCGTATCCGCCAACCTTCTATCCCGACGTCCGGTAGCTATTGCTCAGTATAAGCTAAACCGGTTGGGTAATCGCAACGAAGACCAGGGATATCGACCTGGCCGGCATTTCCGAAAAGATTCTCGTAGCTAGAAAGCAGCCTTCAAAATCAACGACAACACCAATATCTTTTAAATTTGCTACTCAAATCACCACCTCGGTAAAATTACCATCAAAGCCTTCGACCTCAAACAGCAACACTAACAAGACCGTATTACATAATGCACAGACAAAGAACTTCAGCACCAGTTATGTAGGAACCGACATCCTAAAAGAAAATAACAGGACTTGATCCAGAACACATAAACACAAAAAATCTCCTTGGAGATCCTCATCTGAGGAATCTTCTACATCTACATCTTCGCCGATCTCCACTTTCAATCGAGGTTCTCAAATCGAAGCTTTCAATTGGAAAGGGGTCCTCTTGCGCGGAGGAGACAGAGCAGCACGATTCTTCCCGCACTGCCAGAACGACAGTAAAAAAGGTGCAGAATCCTTTCGGCGTTATTGGAATGGCGCATGCAGCGATGCTTAATCTCCATGAATGGAGTTCTGAAAATGGCTTTCGTTACTAAACTGAGAACTCAATCTGCGTGAACGTTTGTTGCCGTAGGAGACGATTACCACCTTCGTTCCAATCGGTCAAGATTTACTGTCATACGCAGATTCGACGAGATTCCTAGGGTTGACCTGTGATAGGAAACTTTATTGTCATCGCATATAGCACAGTTGAAATCGCATTCTGACCTCTGAATATCTTGCGGATATTAATTAGCAAATGTTTGGAGCAGATTGGACTGTTTTACTGCGACTGCATCGCACATTAATCCGATCAAGAATAGATAGTATTGCTGTATCTTTTATTCCTCAGCACGACCATCTGCACTGAGGGGTTTACACGCAGTCCATAGTCGCGGTATTCGAGTGAATATTGGTGCCTCTCCGACTATTTCATTTATGAGTAATTTCTGCCGAATCGGCAGAAGCTTCTCGCGTTATCGACGTAATGTCGTTTTAGTAAATTATGGCTTTGCGCTTAAATATATGCCTCAGGATCCAACGTTCGCTTCTTTTTCTCTCACTGAGCTGGAAGAACGTTTTAGGAATAGCTCCATTAATCAAGGCCTGCAGGACTTCGTTTCCGGGAGCTTCTTAGATAGCAAGAATTTGAAATGCCTAGTATGTTTGCTAAGGCGGAGAGTGTCCCCCCACCCAGTTGGTTTCCTGCGACATCTCACGTAGAACTTCGGATGACGGCATACCGCAAGTGTAGCCTGCCTACGTGTAATATCCGCAATTTTTTTTATAGAATTTCTCTCGAGTTAGTGATCGAGTATGAATCTACACCAACGGATCTAAGCACAGAAACGGTGTTGATGTGCTTATGTTCATGGAACCGAATCCTATAGAGTTGGTTTTCATTATAACACATTCATTTAGAGTGCTGAGCTGTATACCATATGCGAGGCATTTTGTATGTGCGTCGTCGAAAATTGGGAGAATGTTTCCGTTTGTGAGATTCCCTTGGTGCACTTCATACCGTTCGTAAATTGTAAAAGATCAAACCATTGTTTAGCGATTCCAGGATGCGCTTCATATTTTATACGCTTCTGGAGTTAATGTGGATATTTGGTCACGTTGACTTGCCAGGGAATATACTTGGAGTTTTGCAGCTAAGGCGGCAAACATAGAACCCAGTGTTATAATACCTCGAGTAACTTCGGAAGGTTTAGGCTTGTTTGTGAGGAGAGTGGCGCTGTTGTGCTGGCGCGAGGAGTGGTTACCTCTCCGCGGAAATAAGCTTACAGCAGTGGACATTCCGACAAACTGGGTAACCTCCTCTAACGTATTTCGTCATCAGGGGTGATTTTGACTCGGTTGCGTATTGGCAACTGTAATTTCACCCACAATTATCTTTCTAATAGTGCTCCTGCTTCTATTTTTCCTGTTTGTAGTGAAGCTCTTTCGGTCCGTCACGTGTTGCTAGAGTGTATTGCTCTAGGATATCTTCGGGACTCTGCACCTTTCGGCCAGCCCTGCAGAGGTCTTAGCGGAAGATAAGTAAACGGTTGAGATTTTTAATTTTGTGTCAAAGGTAAATTTCCAAATGCGGATTTAGTCACGCTAATAGCAGGTGTGTCATACTTCTCGCTTTGGTCTGATATGTTCATATTTATTGCTAACTTGCCTTATCCAGTGGCCCACCTGCGGTGGGTACGGTTTTGGCGTACCGGTATCTTGAGCCACACCCTATTGGGTTCCTCTAAGAGGAGAGAGGGCTTATGCCAAACAGAAAAATCAACTGTGGTCCACAAGAATGTTTGACCAACGTCTAGTTACCTCCCTAAACGCAGATTGAGGGAAACGGCTTCTCGGGACTGAGAAGGGCAGTCGCAAGGGGTGATTGAGAAATGTGTAGCTCCCAGGCCCTGAGTATGACTGTTCGTATCCGCTGATACACGTCAGTCCCGGGGAGGGGCCATTACATGAGCTCTTACACTCCTGAAGGCAATTGGTTCGTTCTATCTGTTAATGAGGTGAGACCCTAAGATGAGCAAGGTCCAAGTCAGGCCCCCAGGGGCTCATGTTATGTGAGTACGGGTTAGGCGTACCCGGGGTGCCCGAGCCATTCATCGCCATATTCATCCGTTCATCCCCGTCCGGTCGAGGTGGGTTCGTCCTCGTGACCGAGGGACTCAAGGTAGGCCCTCGTGCGTTCTGTGCATTTCATTCCATGACGCCCCTCGCCATCGTTTCTTAGTTCTCTCTTCTATTTACGCACATTTCGCCCCACGTCCATTCATTTACACATATATTTTCCTTCTTCGCCGGCCTACCTTTAGTGCGAAACGCCCACACACTTTTAGTTTCTTTTAGGCGTTTATTTTAATCCTCCGTGGACACAGCCTGATGGATACCCGCGCACTGGGTGCGCAGCTGGGTGAGTAGGTAATGGCGTCATCCCCACCATCCGGGGTCGTCATGTAGGGTTTGTGTTCGTATCCGCTGTTCAACTACAGTCCCGCGGGAGGGCCATAGAATGAGCTGCTGACTTTTGACGGCGATTGGGGCCCTCTATCTATGTTCTGAGATGTGTGACCCTGGGGTGAGATAGGTATAGATAGGCCAATGAACTCGTAGACTATCTTTCCGACCAAAAGGTAACAGTAGTGCATCGAGTGCAGGCCAAACGCGACGGAGTATTGGTACCCACTCGTAACCTGTTTGTAACATTTGATGGCGTCGATCTGCCCACGAGCATTACAGCAGGGTACGAACGCATTGCGACGAGGTCCTATATTCCTGGACCTCTGCGTTGTTTTAAATGCCAACGTTTTGGGCATACGCAAGTCTCTTGCAAGAGTGCCGTTTCCATCTGTGCCTCTTGTAGTGAGCGCTCACACGATGGTACCTGTTTATCCGCCCCCGTCTGCGTAAATTGCAGGTCTCATTCTGCTTCATTTGCCAACTGTCCGCGGTATTTGGACGAGAATGCAATCCAGGAGATCCGGGTAAAGGAGAAACTATCCTTCGCCGAAGCCCGGAGGCGTTACATTACGCGCCAAATTTCGATCCTGCGATCTGGTAATTTTAGTTCTGTTGTTGCCTCGCCAGTACCCAAGAGGGATGCCGAGAATCAGACGTGGACGATGACTTCATTGGCCGCCACTACCATCCGGTCGTCTACTTCTAGCACAGTTACCAAGCCAGCTAAGCCTGGTCCTAAAGTACTGAAGTCCCAAGCCTTTGAGAAGAAATCAAAGCAGAAGCTACGCCGAGAAGATTTTTTGAAAGACCCTCCACGTGCACGTGTTAAAATGAATTCACCTTCTCCTCCTCAAAGGTCGCAGTCCCAGGATGCTCCTGGGACAAGCCGCGCTCAGCGGCACCCCTCACCCATTGCCACCCAGAACCGATTCTTGGCGCTTAAATCGGTTTCGGGCTCTGAGCGCGTGGGCCATGCCTCCGAGGAGGCTATGGAGTCTGACCAACTCCATACCGAAAGCCCGAGCCCAAATGTTAAGCACAAGGTACTTTTGAGCCGCCCTTCTAAATAAGAAGTGTATCCCTTTATTTTATGGCTATCCTGACCTGGAACTTATGTGGTGTACGATCGCATAGGGCGGAACTGCAACTTTTATTGCGCTCCCATTCACCTATGGTCGTGTGTTTGCAGGAGACTAAGCTTCTCGCTCACGATCCTTTTGAGCTCCGAGGGTATACTCCGGTTCGCTACGATCTTGAACCGGAGGACGGTACTCCTGCTCACGGAGGTGTCATGTTATTAGTGCGTAACGACGTTCATTTTCAAAATCCCACTCTTACATCCGAATTGCAAGCTGTTGCCGTTAGGCTTCACTTACCGGGCTTTTTCTTTCCTGTTTGCTCTGTGTATTCGGCTCAATCGTCTCTCCTCGCTCGCGCGGACAACCGAGCTCTCCTGTCCGCTCACCCAACAACATTTCTTCTTTTGGGATATTTTAATGCCCATCACCTCCTGTGGGGTTCGCCAAGGGCTTTTGCGATGGGAACTCTTCTTTCCGACATTTTTTGCCAGTTCAATCTCTCCATCCTCAAAACAGGTGAACCTACTTTTCTTTCTGATTCTTCTGGTACATCCTCTCATATGGACCTTGCCGTTTGCTCACTCCAGCTTGCTAGTCGTCTGCAGTGGAACGTCGTCGCTGACACCTACTCCAGGACCATTACCCCTGCATCGTTTCTCTTCTGTTTCACCACGTCCAGGATTCCAGAGTACCTTCCTGCATATTCACAAAAGTCGACTGGTGTTTGTATTCCAGCCTCGTGTATTTTGACGACAAGCCTTTCACCGACATTAACCAAATGGTGCAGCACCGTACGTCTACGGTTCTATCTGCCACCGAACGCGCAATTCCCCGTTTCTCCTCTCAACCTCGGCGTCTACCTGTTCCGTGGTGGAACGAGGATTGTCGAGACGCCTTTCGTTCCCGTAGAACTGCGCTTAGGCTGTTTCGGCGACACCCTACACTTGATAATTTGGTTACTTTTAAACAATCGCGCGCCAGGGCTCGTCGCATTATTCAGGATAGCAAGAAGGCGTCTTGGACTTTTTTGCCGAGTCTTTTAATCGCTTTACGCCTTCATCTGTTGTTTGGGTTAAACTTCGTTGCTTCTCAGGTAAAGTGTCGCATTGTACTGTTTCTGGTGTTCAGGTTCCCAATGCCACCATAGTGGATCCGGCTGCCATCGGTAACACTCTGGGTGCAGCCTTTGAGGCGGTTTCCAGTTCAGACCATTATTCCGCCGACATTCGCTCGATTAAGGACCGGCTGGATTCCGCAACCTATAATTTTCGGTCTGCTAATAATGAGTGTTATAATGAACTTTTCACAATGAGGGAGCTGGAGCACGCTCTTCATTGCTCTAGGCACTCCGCTCCTGGGTCGGACGGCATTCATGTCCTGATGTTAAAGAACCTTTCAGCCGACAGTAAAGTCTTTCTCTTACAAGTCTATAACTGTATTTGGCAAGACGGCTTTTTTCCTTCCGTTTGTCGCGAAGGCACTATTGTCCCTATACTTAAGCCTGGGAAGGATCGCCATACCTTCCAGCTACCGCCCTATCTCCCTCACCAGTTGCATTTGCAAGGTGATGGAGCGTATAATCAACGGGCGGTTGACATGATGGCTTGAGTCTCAGAACCTTCTTGCGAACGCTCAGTGCGGATTTCTTCGCCATCGCTCTACCGTAGACCATCTGGTGTCTGTCGACGCAGATTATGAATAGATGTTTCTGAGAAAGTGTCAAATGGTGGCTGTTTTTTTTTTGGCCTGTAGAAAGCTTATGACACTTGTTGGAGGGAGGCATATTACGTACACTTCACGCATGGAATATCCGCGGTCGTCTTCCCATATTTCTTCGGGAGTTTATTACGGACCGCGTCTTTCGTGTACGTGTGTGCTCGGTTTTATCTAGTAGTTTTACTCAAGAGAACGGTGTACCTTAGAGCTCTGTACTCAGTGTCTCACTTTTTGCGATTGCTATCAACCCCATTGTTGACTGTATTCCTCTCGGCATTTCCACGTCCCTTTTCGTCGAAGATTTTGCCATTTATTGCAGTTCAAGGCGGACCTGTCTGCTCGAAACGCCGTCTCCAGAGGTGTATGGACCGTCTCGACGCCTGGAGTAACGATAACAGTTTTAATTTCTCCGCCGAGAAATCCATCTGCATCAACCTCTGGCGCCGGAAGGCTTTCCCTCCGCCCTCTCTCCATCTTGGGCCGGAGATCCTTCCGTTTGCAGACGAGGTGAAATTTTTGGGGTTGATCTTTGATAGGAAGATTAGTTAGATCTCGCACATTTCCTTTTTAAAACCAAAGTGTGACCGTTCTCTTAATCTTTTACGTGTGTTAAGTGGCACATCCTGGGGAGCTGATCGGACCATGCTTCTTCGTGTTTATCGCTCTGTGGTCCGATCCAAGCTTGATTACGCTTGCATTTTCTATTCATCGGCACGTCCATCTGTGTTACGTCGCTTGAATGCCATTCGTCATCGTGGTATAAGGGTCGCTACGGGGGCCTTTCCAACTAGCCCTGTGCCCAGTCTGTACGCTGAAGCTGCTGAGCCTCCGCTGTCCTTCAGGCGTAAGATGCTTTTGTGCAGCTATGCATGTCGATTCGCAAGCTTGCCTGAGCACCCGTCCTTTGAGTTATTTTACGAGGATTCGCTTGAACAGCACCATTTAATTAGCTCCTCTGCATTGCTCCCTCCAGGGGTTCGATTCCGTCAGCTTGTTCGGCATCTGGACGTTACGCAAGCGCCGTCCCTTCCGAGGGGGGAAACGCGTTTTCCTCCATGGTTGCGCGCTGAGCCCCACTGTCACCTTGGGTTAACGTCGATGCCTAAGAATGACACTCCTTCAGTCCGTAGATCGGTTTATTTAGAACTATAAGCGCAATTCTTGGACTTTCATTTTATCTTTCCCGATGGATCTAAGACTGATGCTGGAGTAGGGTGTGGCAATTTTTATGGTGAAAATAGTTTTACCTTTCGTTTACCGGGACAATGTTCGATTTTTACCTCCGAACGTCTTAGCATTTATCAGTCTCTTTTATACATCCGGCGGCACGACTTACGGCAATGAGTTGTATATTCTCTCTGAGTGCCCTTCAAAGTATTCGCGCGCTGTACGTTTCCCACCCGCTCGTACAGGGCATTCATGACCTGCTCCACTCGCTAGGGTCTTCTGGCATCCACGTCTCCTTCGTGCGGATTTCAGGTCATGTGGGCATCTCAGGAAACGTGTCTGCCGACGCTGCTGCAAAATCGGCGATTTTATTACCCAGATTTTTACCTCTGTTGTTCGCTTGTAACATTTTTGTGTTATTTTACGTGATCCTCTCACTTTGGCGCGATGAATAGATAGTCCTCAGGACGAACACATTGCGGGAAGTTAGACCTCTCCCGTTAGTCTGGGGTACCTCTTCTCGTTCCTCGTCGGGAAGAGGTGATTTTAACTCGTATACGTATCGGACATTGTCTTTTTTGTCATAGACACCTGCTCAGTGGTGACCCCGCTCCACTCTGTGAGCAGTGTGACGCACCCTTAATGGTGCGTCATAGTTTAGAAGAGTGTCATGTTTCAGGTCCATTGCGCGCTCGTGTGTGTCTGCCTGTTGGCATAGCCAACGTTTTGGCAGACGACGCGCATGCTGTAGATTGGCTTTTACGTTTTAGTATTGACAGCGGCTTTACCTTGCGCATGTGACGCACTGAACGTCTTATAGTTTTGTGATTTTGTATTGTCAGTTTTAATTGGGGCTCTTCCCCCCTGGGGTCATATGGCGCTATGTTCCCTTGACTTCTACAGGTCCTGACACGTTTTAGTCTTTTATTGGTTTTTTGCCAGGTTTTTAGTGTGGTTGTTTTAGAATTTGTAGCCATGTTTTTTAGTGTTTTTGACAACGCGGGTTTGGTGCCGTTTATTAGTTCTTGGCTTTTAAATTGTATATCTTGTAAAGGCGCCGATGACCTTTGATGTTTAGCACCCTTAAGCCCATATCATCATCACACTTCGGAAGGGAAGTAAAGCCGGCGATCCTTTGTCGTAGATTTATGGGACGTAAAAGAATCTCAAGCATGATAAAAAGGCCTCCGAGCTAAGCTACCGATATTTCACGCCTAATATAGAATGGGACGCTAAGCAGCATAGTGTTTAAAGAGCGTTCACAAATAAAACTCATTTTAATTGGATTTAATCTTCACCGAAGGATCTCCCCCAAGGGGCTCACATTATGTGAGTACGGGTTTGACGTACACGAGGTGCTCGAGCCACTCATCGCAGTATTCATCCCTTCATCCCCGTCCGGTCGAGGTGGGTTCGTTCTCGTGACCGGGAGACTCAAGGTAGGCTCTCGTGCGTTCTTTACATTTCGTTCAATTCCGCCCCTCGCCATCGTTTCTTTCTTGTTAATCACTTTTCGAACATTTCGCACCACGACCATTCATTCACACATCTCTTTTCCTTCTTCGGCGGGCTACCTTGCGTGCAAAACGCCCACACAGTTTGATTTATTTTAACTTTTTCTTTTAATCCTCCGTGGATACAGCCTATGGATACCCGCGCACTGGTTGCGCAGCTGGGTGAATGTGTAATAGCGTCATCCCCACCACCAGGGGTCGTCTTGTAGGGTATGTGTTCGTATCCACTGTTCAACTGCAGTCCCACGGGGGGCATTGCATGAACTGCTGACTTCCTACGGCTATTGGGCCCCTCTGTCTATGTTCCGGGATGTGTGACCCTGGGATGAGTATGATATAGATAGGCTACTCACCCAACCCGGGGTAACGCCCGGGAAATCAGAGCCCGAGGTCGGAGACGGTTGCAATGGTGGAGGATTTCTTTCGCTATGAAGCCCCCTTTCTCCATTATTAACGAGCGCCGAAAAGTCTATGTAACAGGGATAGCACCACCGACATCTGGTTGTTACTTGGTCATTTCACAAACAGAAGAAGCACAACGTTTTGAGGTGAACCCTTTCATTATTCAGAAGGGCATTAATGCTATTGTTGGTGCGGTTCAGTCCTGCAATCTTCTACGGAATGGTTACTTATTAGTACAAACAGTCCGATCAGCAAAGTTAAACCTTGTTGCGCACGACGCTTCTCCACGGTTATCCCATCCGTATTGAGAAGCACCGCACCTTGAATTCCTGACGAGGCGTCGTTACCACCTATAGCCTCGATGGTATGTCGGACGATGAACTCGCTGACTATCGTTCAGAACAAAAGTTTACAGCAGTGCCTCGAGTGCAGGCCAAACGCGACGGAGAATTAATACCAACTCGTACCCTGTTTATAACATTTGATGGCGTAGATCTGCCCACAAGCATTTCAGCAGGGTACGAACGTATTGCAGTGAGGCCTTATATTCCTAGATCTCTGCGTTGTTTCAAAAGCCAACGTTTTGAGCATACGCAAGTCTCATGTAAGGGTGCCGTTACCGCCTGTGCATCATGTAGCCAGCCCTCACGCGAAGGTACCTGTTCAACAGCTCCCGTCTCCGTTAATTGCAAAGGGTATCATTCTGCGTCATTTGCCGACTGTCCGCGGTAGTTGGACGAGAAGGCGATCCAAGAGATCCGGGTGAAGGAGAAACTCTCCTTCGCTGAAGCCCGGAGGCGTTACGTTGCGCGCCAACCTTCGCTCCTGCGATCTGGTACATTTAGTCTGTTGTTGCCTCGCCAGTGCCCCTAAAGGATGCCGAAACACAGACCTGGACCATGACAGCATTGACTGCCACTACCATCCGGCCGTCCGTCCATCTCCAGCACGGTTATCAAGCCATCTAAAGCTAGTCCTAATGCTCTGAAGTTTTAAGCCACCGAAAAGAAGCCAAAAGAAACTTTGTAGGGAAGATTTTCTGAAAGACCCTCCGCGTGCGCGCGGTACGTAAAATTCACCTTCTTCTTGAAGGTCGCAGTCACAGAATGCTCCTGGGACAAGCCGCACTCAGCGGCATCCCTCACCCATTGCCACCCAGAACCGATTCTTCACGCTTGAATCGGTATCTGGCTTGAGCCCCTGGACCCTCCCTTCGAGGAGGCTATGGAGTCTGACCAAATCCATACCAAAAGAATGAGTTCAAAGGTTAACCAGAAGGTAATTTTGAGCCGCCCTTCTAAGTAGACAGTTTACCCTTTCCTTCATGGCTATCCTAACCTGGAATTTACGTGGTGTACGATGGCATAGGACGGAACTGCAACTTTTATTGTGTTCCCATTTACCTATGGTCGTGTGTTTGCAGGAGACTAAGCCTCGCCCTCAAGACCCTCTTGATCTCCGAGGGTACTCAGGTTCGCTACGATCTTGCACCGATGAGGCTCCTCCTGCTCATGGAGGTATCATGATATTAGTGCGTAACGACGTTCATTTTCAGACTCACACTTACATCCGACTTGCAAGCTGTTGCTCTTAATTTCAGGATAGCAAGAAGGCGTCCTGGACTCGTTTCGTCGAGTCTTTTAATCGCTTCAAGCCTTCCTCTTTTGTTTTGGGATAAACTTCGTCGCTTCTTTGGTAAAGTGTCACATTGTACTGTGTCTGGCCTTCAGGTTTCCAATGCCACCATAGTGGATCCGGCTGCCATTGCTAGCACTCTCGGTGCTGCCTTTGAGGCGGTTTCCAGTTCTGCCCATTAATCCGCTGGCTTTCGCTCTCTCAAAGACTAGCTGGATTCCGAGACCTATAATTTTCGGTCTGCTAATAAGGAGTGTTATAATGAACTATTCACACTAAGGGAATTGGAGCACGCTCTTCATTGCTCTACGCACTCCGCTCTTGGGCCGGACGGCGTTCATGTCCTGATGTTAAAGAACATTTCAGCCGACAGTAAACTCTTTCTCTTACGGGTCTATAACGGTATTTGGCAAGACGGCTTTTTTCCTTTCGTTTGGCGCGAAGCCACCATTGTCACTATATTTAAGCCTGGGAAGGATCGCCAACTACCTTCCAGCTACCGCCCTATTTCCCTCACCAGTTGCCATTGCAAGGTGATGAAGCGCATGATCAACGCGCGGTTGACATGGCTTGAGTCTCAGAAACTTCCAGCGAACGCTCAGTGCGGATTTCGTCGCCATCGCTCTACCGTCGGCCATCTGGTGTCGCTGTCGACGCACATTATGAATGGATTTCTGAGAAAGTGTCAAACAGTGGCTGTGTTTTTTACCTGGAGAAAGCTTATGACACTTGGAGGGGCGGCATTTCACGTACACTCCAAGCATGAACTTTACGCGGTCGTCTTCCCATATTCGTCAGTTTATGAGGGGTCGCGTCTTTCGTGTACGTGTGGGCTCGGTTTTATCTAGCAGTTTTATTCAAGAGAACGGTGTACCGCAGGGCTCTGTACTCAGTGTACACTTTTTGCGATTGCGATAAACCCCAATGTTGAGTGTCTTCCACCTGGCATTTCATCGCCCCTTTTCGTTGACGATTTTGCAATTTATTGCAGTTCACGGCGGACCTATCTGCTCGAACGCCGTCTCCAGAGTTGTATCGACCGTCTGTACGCCTGGAGTAACGCTAACGGCTTTAATTTCTCCGCCGAGAAATCCGTCTGTATCAATTTCTGGCGCCGGAAGGCTTCCCTCCGCCCTATCTCCATCTTGGGTCGGTGATACTTCCGTTTGCAGACCAGGTGAAATTTTTGGGGTTGATCTTTTATAGAAAGCTGAGCTGGACTTCACGCATTTCCTTTTTAGAAGCAAAGGTGACCGTTCTCTTAATCTTTTACGTGTTTTAAGTGGCACATCTTGGGGAGCAGATCGGACCATCCTTTTGCGTCTTTATCGCTGTTTGGTCCGGTCCAAGCTTGATTGCGGGTGTATTGTCTATTCATCGGCACGTCCATCTGTGTTACGTCGCCTTAGTGCCATTCACCAGTGTCATACGAGTCGCTACGGGGCCTTTCCAACCAGCCCTGTTCCCAGTCTGTATGCTGAAGCTGCAGAGCCTCCGCTGTCCTTCAGGCCTGAGATACTTTTGTGCAGCTATGCATGTCGACTCTCAAGCTAGCCTGGTATTGTGAACTTATGAATGCCATCATTATCCTACAAATGAACATACCTAGAATTAGAACACATCGACCAGAGCTGAGGTTGAATTCATCCAAAATAATCCTTTAGTCGTATGTTTGTAACAGACTAAGCTCCGTCCTAAAGATAGCTTTCAAATCAGGCGGTATACCCCAGCAGCGTGCGGCGGAGCTTACACCCGAAAAGGGCATTCCGGAGCACGGGTCACTAAAATGCTCATCAGAGATGGTATATTTGTGAAACCTGTATCCATACTGTCTGATATTCAGTCAGTGGCTGTAAACATTAAACTGCCATCCATCCAATTTACCATTTGTAACATTTAGCTGCCTCCATCTGATAACATTTCACTCGTGAATTAAGAAGATCTCGTTTCCCAGTTACCAACGCATTTTCTGTTGGTGGGAAACGTTAATGCCCTTCATCCTCTTTGAGGCTCACCTGCAGGTTTTTAGGACAATTATAAATTAGCTGTTCTGAAACAGGAAAGGCTACATTTCTGTCAGACGCTTTCAACAATTTTCTTACACGTTGATATTGCAGTTTCTTCACAGTTAGCGGTTTCTTTGCAATGGAATGTATCTCCGATTTTCACTCTAGTTACAACTTTCCATGTTATTAGTCTCTTAACTCAATATTTATGTTACGACCGCTTCCGGGATAGCGCTTAGAGCAAGTCAACTGGACCCCTGACTCCCAGTTGGCTGTGTTTAATCATATTGAGCACTGCTCTGTGAATTTCTTGTTAGAGCATCTCATAAAGAAGGCCGTTTCTACTGCTGAGCAACCTTTTTCGCGGTCGATTGCCCACTCCGTCGATTTCCGTTCCCTTGGTGAACGAAAGAATGCCGAAAGGCCATTCCTGCCAGCAGGCGAGCTCTTAGTGTTTTCCAGCATCTCCCCACGCTGGATATCCTAATCGAATACAAGAAAATGCGTGCCAGGTCTAGACATGTTATAATGATAGCAAAAACACATGAGGCAAATTTATGGCTTCACGTTATCGACACACCTTCCTCTGTCGTTTAAGATAAGTTAAGACACGTGACCGGAAAATCGACCCACATACCAATTGCCCCACATCATAGCCCTTCATTAGCAAACACAAAGTAGCCGAAGCAGCCCTGCTGCGCTGAAGGTTAATCTGTAACACCCTATGCTGGGCATGAAGTCTTTTCCTTTAGGGGTAGAAATTCTATCCTTCGGAGCCCCCTGAAAACTCCAGGTTACAAATTTCCACCCAATTAAACGAGTCGCTGTCTAGTGATAAGACCAGCATTTGCCCCCCTTATCAGTCACCGTGCGACTCGTAACATACCAGTCGTCTCAGTTGAGGCCAGTGTTTTATTTTTCATGCTCAACATGACGGCTGGAATGTTGACAGTGCCGTGGAAATATACCATATTCCTTGGTCTCTTTCGAAAGTCCTTAGCATGCTTAACTTGCAACGGCATTCCCTCTCACAGATCCCCGCAGGGGCTCAGTTTATGTGAGTACGCGTTTGGCCTACCCGGCGTCCCAAGCCACTCATCGCCATCGTCATCCCATCACCCTCGTTCTGTCGAGGTGGGTTCGTTCTCGTGACCGGGGGACCCAACGTAGGCTCTAGTGCGTTCCTTGCATTTCATTCCACGTCTCCCCTGGCCATCGTTTCTTGCTTCTCTGGTCTATTTCCGGTCATTTCGCACCACGAACATTCACACATGTCTTTCCTTACTCGCCGGCCTACCTTACGTTCGAAACGCCCACACATTTCGTTTTCTTTATTTTAATCCTCCGTGGACACAGCCTGACGGATACCCCTGCCCTGGGTGCGCAGCTGGGTGAGTGGGTAATCGCGTCATCCCCACCACCCAGGGTCGTCATGTAGGGTCTGTATTCGTATCCGTTGTTCAACTGCAGTCCTGCGGAGGGCCATTGCATGAGCTGCTGACTCCCCACGGCCATTGCGCCCCTCTATGTTCTGGGAGGTTTGACCCTGGTATGGATAGGCCATTCACCCAAGCCGCAGTAATCCGGGAAGACAGCCCGAGGTCGGAGACGGTTCCAATGGTGGAGGATTTCTTTCGCTATGGAGCCCTCTTTCTCCATTACTTCCCCCCCAGGGACTCACCTTATGTGAGTACGGGTTAGGCGTATCCGAGGTGCCCGAGTCATTCATCGCCATCTTCATCGCTTCATTCCCGGGCGGTCGAGATGGGTTCGTTCTCGTGACCGGGGGACTCAATGTAGACTCTCGTGCGTTCTGTGCATTTCATTCCATGACGCCCTCGCCATCGTTTCTTTATTATCTCTTCTATTTATGCACATTTCCCCCCACATCCGTCCATTTACACATCTATTTTCCTTCTTCTCCGGTCTACCTTGATTGCGAAACTCACACACATTTTTAGTTTCTTTTAACCTTTAATTTAAATCCTCCGTAGACACAGCCTGACGGATACCCGCGCACTGGGTCCGCAGCTGGGTGAGTCGGTAATGGCGTCATCCCCACCACCCGGAGTCATGTAGGGTTTGTGTTCGTATCCGATGTTCAACTGCAGTCCCGCGGGGGGCTCATTGCATGAGCTGCTGAGTTCTGACGGCGATTGGGTCCCTCTGCCTATGTTCTGGGAGGTGTGACCCTGGGGTGAGTTTGGTATAGATATGTCACTCACCCAAGCTGGGGTAACGTCCGGGAAGTCAGAGCCCGAGGTCGGAGACGGTTGCAATGGTGGAGGATTTCTTTCGCTATGGAGCACCCTTTCTCCATTATTAACAAGCGCCGAAAGGTCATTGCAACAGAAGTAGCACCAGCATCAGCTGGTTGTTACTTAGTGATTACCCGTACTGAGGAAGGACAATCATTTGAGAAGGTGAACCCTTTTATAATCCAGAAGGCATTGACTCAATTGCTGGTCCTGTTCATTCCTGCACTCGCCTACGAAACGGTTCACTGTTGGTTGAGTAAGTCCGATCAACAAAGTAAGACCTTGCTGCGCTCCACGCTTCTCTACGGTTATCCTATCCGTGTTGAGAAGCACCGCACCTTGAATTCCTGCCGAGGCGTCGAATATCTTTCCGACCAAAAGTTTACAGCGGTTCATCGAGTGCAGGCTAAACGCGACGGTATGTTGGTACCTACTCGTACCCTGTTTCTCACCATCGATGGCGTCGATCTTCCCACTAGTATTTCAGCAGGGTACGAACGTGTTGCTGTGAGGCCCTATATTCCTAGACCTCTGCGTTGTTTCAAATGCCAGCATTTTGGGCATACGCAAGTCTCTTGTAAGAGTGCCCTATCCATCTGTGCCTCATGTAGCCAGCCGTCACACGAAGGTACTTGTTCATCAGGACCCGTCTGCGTTAATTGCAGAGGGTCTCATTCTACATCATTTGCCGACTGTCCGCGGTACTTGGACGACAAGGCGATCCAGGAGATCCGGGTAAAGGAGAAACTTTCCTTCGCTGAAGCCCGGAGGCGTTACCATGCGCGCCAACTTTCGCTCCTGCGATCTGGTACATTTAGTTCTGCTGTTGCCTCGCCAGTACCACGAGTAGATTCCGAAACTTAGACCTGGACCATGACTGCATTAACCGCCACTACCATCCGGCCGTCCATTTCTGCTATAGTTACCAAGCCATCTAAAGCTGGTCCTAAGGTCATGAAGTCCCAAAGCACTTATAAGAAGTCCAAGCAGAAACTCCGCAAGGAAGATTTTTTGAAAGACCCTCCGCGTGCGCGCGGTTAGAAAAATTTACCTTCTCCTCCACGAAGGTCGCAGTCCCAGGATGCTCCTGGGACAAGCCGCAGTCAGCGGCCACCTTCACCCATTGCCACCCAGAACCGATTCACGGCGCTTGAATCGCTCTCTGACACTGAGCGCGTGGGCCCTCCCTTCGAGGAGCCTATGGAGTCTGACCAACTCCATACTAAAAGCCCGAACCCAAAGGTTAAGCAGAAAGTAATTTTGAGCAGCTCTCCTAAGTAGACAGTTTATCCCTTTTATTCATGGCTATCCTGACCTGGAATTTACTCGGGGTACGATCGCATAGGGCGGAACTGCAACTGTTATTGTGTTCCCATTCGCCTATGGTCGTGTGTTTGAAGGAGACCAAGCTACGCCCTCACGACCCTTTTGAGCTCCGAGAGTATACTCCTGTTCGCTACGACCTTGATCCGGATGAGGGTACTCCTGCTCATGGAGGTGTCATGATATTAATGCGTAACGACGTTCGTTTTCAGACTCTCACGCTTACGTCAGACTTGCAAGATGTTGCCGTTAGACTTCACTTACCCGGTTTTTTCTTTTCTGTTTGCTCCATCTATACATTTCCGTCGTCTCCCCTAGATAACGTGGACTTTCGAGATCTCCTGTCCGCTCTCCCAACACCATTTCTTCTGTTGGGAGGTTTTAATGCCCATCACCCCCTGTGGGGTTCGCCAAGGGCTTGTTCGAGGGGAATTTTTCTTTCTGACATTTTTGATCGGTTCAACCTCTCCATCCTCAATACAGGTGAACCTACATTTCTGTCTGATTCTTCTGGTACATTCTCTCACTTAGACCTTTCCGTTTGCTCCATCCAGCTTGCTTGTCTGCAGTGGAACGTCGTCGCTGACACCTACTCCAGCGACCATTACCCCTGCATCGTTTATCTTTTATCTTACCACGTCAGTCTTCCAGAGTACCTTCCTGGATATTCACAAAAGCCAACTGGATATTGTATTCCAGCTACGTGTGTTTTGCTGACCAGCCCTTCACTGACGTTAACCAAATTGTGCAGCACCTTACGTCTACGATTCTATCTGCTGCCGAACGCACAATTCCCCGATCTTCCACTCTACCTCGGCGTATTCCTGTTCCGTGGTGGAACGAGGATTGTCCGTTCGTGCTCATAGAACTGCTCTTAGGGTGTTTCGGCGACACCGTACGCTAGATAATTTGGTTACTTTTAAACAATTGCGCGCCAGGGCTCGTCGCATCATTCAGGATAGCAAGAAGGCATCTTGGACTCGTTTTGTCGAGTCTTTTAATCGCTTCCTCTGTCGTTTGAGATAAACTTCGTCGCTTCTCCGGTAAAATGCCGCATTGTACTGTGTCTAGCCTTCAGGTTTCCAATGCCACCATAGTGGATCCGGCTGCCATTGCTAACACTCTGGGTGCTGCCTTTGAGGCGGTTTCCAGTTCTGCCCATTATTCCGCCGGCTTTCGCACTCGCAAGGACCGGCTGGATTCCGAGACGTTTAATTTTCGGCCTGCTAATTCGGAGTGTTATAATGAACTTTTCACAATGAGGGAGCTGGAGCATGCTCTTCATTGCTCTAGGCACTCCGCACCTGAGCCGGGTGGCATTCATGTCCTGATGTTAAAGAATCTTTCAGCCGACAGTAAACTCTTTCTCTTACAGGTCTATTATCGGGTTTGGCAAGACGACGTTTTTCTTTCAGTTTGGCGCGAAGCCACCGTCGTCTCTAAACTTAAACCTGGGAAGGATCGCCAAGTACCTTCCAGCCACCGCCCTATCTCCCTCACCAATTGCATTTGCAAGGTGATGGAGCGTATGTTCAACGGGCGGTTGACATGGTGGCTTGAGTGTCAGAACCTTCTGGCGAACGCTCAGTGCGGGTTTCGTCGCCATCGTTCTACCGTCGATCATCTGGTGTCTCTGTCGACGCATATTATGAACGCATTTCTGAGAAAGCGTCAAACAGTGGCTGTGTTTTTTTGACCAGGAGAAACATTATGATACTTGTTGGAGGGGCGGCATTTTACGTACACTCCACGCATGGAATATACGCGGTCGTATTCCCATATTTCCTCAGAATTTTATGACGGATGGCGTCTTTCGTGTACTTGTGGCTCGTTTTTATCTAGTCGTTTTATTCAAGAGTCCGGTGTACCACAGGGCTCTGTACTCAGTGTCATACGTTTTGCGATTGCGATCAGCCCCATTGTTGTGTGTTCCACCTGGTATTTCTTCGTCCCTTTTCGTTGACGATTTTGCCATTTATTGCAGTTCATGGCGGACCTGTTTGCTCGAACACCGTCTCCGGAGATGTATCGACCGTCTCTACGCCTGGAGTAACGCCAAAGGCTTTAATTTCTCCGCCGGGAAATCCGTCTGTGTCAATTTCTGGCGCCAGAAGGCTTTCCCTCCGTTCTTTCTCCATCTTTGACCGGATAGACTTCCATTTGTAGACGAGGTGACATTTTTGGAGTTGAAAGCTGAACTGGACTTCGCACATTTCTTTTTTAAAACAAATTGTAACTGTTCTCTTATTCTTTTGCGTGTTTTAATTGGAACATCCTGGATAGCTGATCGGTCCGTCCTTCTGCGTCTTTATCGCTCTTTGGTCCGATCCGGGGGCATTGTCTATTCATTGGCGCGTCCATCTATGTTACGTCGCCTGAATGTCATTCACCATCGTGGCATTGGAATCGCTACAGGGGCCTTACCAACCACCCTGTACCCAGTCTGTATGCTGAAGCTGCTGATCCTTCGCTATCCTTCAGGCGTGAGATGCTTTTGTGCAGCTATGCCTGTCGACTCTCGAACTTGCCTGACAACTCGTCACTTGAGTTATTTTCCGAGGTTTGCCTGATCGGCAATATTTAGTTAGTTCCTTTGCATTGCTTCATCCAGGGGTTCGATTTCGCCAACTTCTTCGGCATTTGGACGTTATACCAGCGCCGACACTTCCCAGGGGGGAAACGAGGTTTCCTCCTTGGTTGCGCGCTGAGGCCCACTGTCACCCTGGGTTAACGTCGATGTCGAAGAATGAGACCCCTTCTTCAGTCCTTAAATCAGCCGTTTTAGAAATTCAGACACAATTCGGAGAATTTCATTTTATATATACTGATGTGTCTAAGACTGATGTTGGAGTAGGATATGCCTTTATGTTTGGTCACCATAGTTTTACCTTTCGTTACCGGGCAATGTTCCATTTTTACCGCCGAACTTATTAGTATTTATCAATCCCTTTTATATATCCAGCGGCACGACTTACGGCACTGTGTTGTTTGTACGGACTCTGATTGCCCTTCAGAGTATTAACGCGCTGTACAATTCCACCCCCTCGTACAGCGCATACATGACCTGCTCCACTCGCTTGGTGCTTGGCATCAGTGTCTCCTTCATGTGGGCATCTCAGGAAAGGAGTCTGCCGACGCCGCTGCCAAGTCGGCAATTTTATTACCCAGATGTTTTACCTCTGTTGTTCCCTCCACTGATTTCTATGTTATTTTACGACATCGCATCCTCTGCCTTTGGCGCGATGAGTGGACGGCCCTCCGGGGGAATACGTTGCGAGAGGTTAAACCTCTCCCGTTAGTCTGGGATACCTCTTCTCGTTCTTCTTGTCGCGAAGGGTAATTTTAGCTCGTTTACGTATCGGACATTGCCTTTTTAGTCATAGACACCTGCTCAGTGGTGACCCCGCACCACTGTGAGGAGTGTGATGCGCCCTTAACGGTGCGTCATATCATAGCAGAGTGTCAGGTTTTAGTTCCATTGTGTGTTCGTGTGTCTCTGCCTGTTGGCAGACGACGCGCATGCTCTAGAATGTCTTTTACGTTTTATCAGTGACAGTGGTTTTAGTCGGCGTATTTGATGCGCAGAGCGTCTTTTAGTTTTAGATTTTTTACTTTCTCTACTACGTATAGTAAGTAGGGGAAGCATTGTATTCCACTCAAATATTCGATACCGAGATTTCACCGGAAATATATGTTTTGAGATCCCTTGAATAAAAAAAAAAGCATTTTTGGAAACATGTCCGTATGTGTGTGTGTGTGTGTGTGTCTGTCTGTCTGTGAACAGCATAACTCAGAAACGAGCAGTCGGATAAACACCAAACTTGGTATTTAGGTTCAGTATCTTCCAGAGATGCGACACAAAGGTTTTCAAGAAAATCCCCCCACCCCAGGATACCCTTTACATGGAAGATTTTTTGAAAGTTTTAATTTTCTCAAAAATGCCTCTAACGATTTTGATTAAAATATCATATGTTTAAGATATTTTCATGACAAATAAAACGTATATCTTGAATTTTCTGGGAATGTCTCCAAAAGTGTTCTTCATTGTGAACGACTTTTGCTTAACCGGTAAACCATAAGAAATAGAGAAAATTTTACTGCACAAAAAATGTAGATCGCGTTAAAATACACAATTCATGTCATATACATTTTTTTTGTTGAGTGAACCATTTTCGAGATATTGCTTGTTATTCCCTTAAATTTTTCAATACTTATTTTCTTAAATGGGAATTCGTTATTCATTTTTTGTCTTTGATATGTAAAGAGTATTAATCTGTGGCAAAGGGAATGGTGCTGCACCTAGCAACCAGCCATTAAGATATATGTATGTGCTTAAAGGCTACTGTATTTCTATATTGCCCTTGTAAATATATATTCCCCTTAAATCTACAAGAAGATAGACTCTGGAAATGTTTATCTCGATTAACATGAAGCATATGGAGAATAAGCGTCTGTAAAAATAGTTTGTACAAGAGTAGAGAAAGTCATGTGAGTGTAACACATCAGATTTTATTGTCTGTTTTAATGCGGGGCTCTTCTCCCCTGCGGACATATGGCACTCTTGTCTCCTGACTTCTACAGTTCCTGACACGTCGCTTAATCTTTCATTGTTTTATTTACCATATTACTTTCTCTACTACGTATAGTAAGTAGGGGAAGTATTGCATTCCACCCAAAAATTCGATACCGAGATTTCACCGGAAATACATGTTTTGAGACCTCCTGAATCCAAAAAAAGCATTTTTGGAAACATGTCCGTGTGTGTGTCTGTCTGTGTGTCTGTGAACAGCATAACTCAAAAACGAACAGTCGGATAAGCACCAAACTTGGTATTTAGGTTCAGTATGTTCCAAAGATGCGACACGAAGGTTTTCAAGAAAATCTCCCCACTCCAGACTACCCTTTACATGGAAGATTTTTCGAAAATTTTAATTTTCTCAAAAATGGCTCTAACGATTTTGATGAAAATATCATATGTTTAAGATAATGTCATGAGAAATGAAATGTATATCTCGAATCTTCTGGGAATGTCTCCAAACGTATTCTTCGTTGTGAACGACTTTTGCATAACTGGTAAACCATAAGAGATAGACAAAATTTTACTACACAAAAAATGTAGATCGCGTTAAAATACACAACTTATGTCATATACATTTCTTTTGTTGAGTGAACCGTTTTCGAGATATTGCTTGTTATTTCCTTAAATTTTCCAATACTTATACTTTTTCTCAAATACGTTATTCATTTTTTATGTCCTGACATGCAAAGAAAATGGAATGCGCCACATAGCAACCAGCATTAAAATATTTGACTATCGCTTAAAAGCTACCATATTCCCCTTGCATCTACAAGAAAATTACCAATAAGATTGACATCTCGATATCTCGATTAACATGAAGCATATGGAGAATAGGCGTTTGTAAAATTGGATTGTACAAGAGTAGAGAAAGTCATGTGAGTGTAACACATCAGATTTTTTTGTTTAGTGTTTTACACTAAGTGGGTTTGTGTCCGATTTTAGTTTTTGGATTTTAAATTTTATACGTTGTTAGGGAGCTGTTAACCGTAGCTGTTTAGCCCCTTAGATCCTATATTATCATCACACGTCCTTCTCACTGTTACAGATTTAAATTCCATGCGGCAGCCTTCATAGTACTTGTGTTACCCAGCCAAGGCGGCCCCGGGAAAAGAAGGCCTCCTCGTGTGACACACCAGTGCAGCTGCGCCGAGATGGGTTGGCTGCTTATCTATGTGGACACAACGATGAAAGGCTTCAATTAATGACCACGAGAAGGCAAGCAAGACAATCTTACAACCAGCAATTCCGATGTCCCAGGAGATCCTGCTGACTGAAATTCATTACGGTCTTCCCAAGGGAAAGAATCCAGAAGAACTCTAAGACGACTGGCTAAACATAGCCTAAGAGTATTTACCTAAATCTTTTACTGTAACCTAGATTAGATATACAACAATAACGTTTACACTAACTGCAGTGCATGCCAGCTACACACCTTTCATTGACTAACCGGGGTGCTATGCGGGACCTGAGTAAATTGCACGAACTAATAAATACAATGGCAGACTAACAAGTGGAAGGGTTTTTTTACTTGCGGTGGTGTCGTGTGTTAATAAAGTTCACGCGTAATACATTTTTTTAAAGTTTAATTACTTATGATTTTTTAGATTAAATTTATTTATGCCTCGGCTCCGTCAGTGATATCTGGTAGAGCAAATATATATATATATATATATATATATATATATATTTAACATTTTTTTTTAAA
Organism: Deroplatys truncata; assembly: GCA_030765065.1. Lineage (NCBI taxonomy): Eukaryota > Metazoa > Arthropoda > Insecta > Mantodea > Mantidae > Deroplatys > Deroplatys truncata. Next base: position 61,254,966 of record CM060989.1, on the reverse strand, counting down.
AAAAACTCAACATTTATCCCTAAATTCTTACATCTGCACACTGACACAACCATTAAACTGAACTGCTTGGGCACGCTACCTCTTAGCGTCCACGGTTTAAATTTTTACATTTTTACTTTCAGTACTACGTATAGTAAGTAGGGGGAAGTATTGCATTCCACCCAAAACTTCGATACCGAGATTTCGCCGGAAATACATGTTTTGAGACCTCCTGAATCCAAAAAAAGCATTTTTGGAAACATGTCTGTGTGTGTGTATGTGTGTGTGTCTGTGTGTGTGTGAACAGCATAACTCAAAAACGAACAGTCGGATAAGCACCAAACTTGGTATTTAGGTTCAGTATCTTCCAAAGATGCGACACGAAGGTTTTCAAGAAAATCCCCCCACCCCAGACTATCCTTTACATGGAAGATTTTTCGAATATTTTAATTTTCTCAAAAATGGCTCTAACGCTTTTGATGAAAATATCATATGTTTAAGATAATGTCATGAGAAATGAAATGTATATCTCGAATTTTCTGGGAATGTCTCCAAAAGTATTCTTCATTGTGAACGACTTTTGCATAACTGGTAAACCATAAGAGATAGACAAAATTTTACTACACAAAAAATGTAGATCGCGTTAAAATACACAACTTATGTCATATACATTTCTTTTGTTGAGTGAACCGTTTTCGAGATATTGCTTGTTATTTCCTTAAATTTTCCAATACTTATACTTTTTCTCAAATGCGTTATTCATTTTTACTTTCTCTACTACGTATAGTAAGTAGGGGAAGTATTGCATTCCACCCAAAAATTCGATACCGAGATTTCACCGGAAATACATGTTTTGAGACCTCCTGAATCCAAAAAAAGCATTTTTGGAAACATGTCCGTGTGTGTGTCTGTGTGTGTGTGTGTGTGTCTGTGTGTGTGTCTGTGTGTGTGTGAACAGCATAACTCAAAAACGAACAGTCGGATAAACACCAAACTTGGTATTTAGGTTCAGTATCTTCCAGAGATGCGACACGAAGGTTTTCAAGAAAATCCCCCCACCCCAGACTACCCTTTACATGGAACATTTTTCGAAAATTTGAATTTTCTCAAAAATGGCTCTAACGATTTTGTTTAAAATATCATATGTTTAAGATAATGCCATGAGAAATGAAATGTATATCTCGAATTTTCTGGGAATGTCTCCAAAAGTATTCTTCATTGTGAACGACTTTTGCATAACTGGTAAACCATAAGAGATAGACAAAATTTTACTACACAAAAAATGTTGATCTCGTTAAAATACACAACTTATGTTATATACATTTCTTTTGTTGAGTGAACCGTTTTCGAGATATTGCTTGTTATTCCCTTAAATTTTCCAATACTTATACTTTTTCTCAAATTCGTTATTCATTTTTTTATGTCCTGGACTTGCAAAGAGAATGGAATTCGACACATAGCAACCAGCGTTAAAATATTTGACTATCGCTACCATATTCCCCTTGCATCTACATGAATATTACCAATAAGATTGACATCTCGATATCTCGATTAACATGAAGCAAATGGAGAATAAGGGTTTGTAAAATAAGATTGTACAAGAGTAGAGAAAGTCATGTGAGTGTAACACATCAGATTTTTTTTATGTCCTGGACATACAAAGAGAATGGAATGCGCCACATAGCAACCAGCGTTAAAATATTTGACTATCGCTTAAAAGCTACCATATTACCCTTGCATCTACAAGAAAATTACCAATAAGATTGACATCCCGATATCTCGATTAACATGAAGCATATGGAGAATAGGCGTTTGTAAAATTAGATTGTACAAGAGTAGAGAAAGTCATGTGAGTGTAACACATCAGATTTTTTTTTCCTAGTTTCAGGTTGGCTAAGCCTACTCTAACATAACACCTTTAGTTTTACTTTGAATGACTTTCTGCACCCTCGTGATCATTTACAAACGGTTTTGAACGTTACATCGGCATTGTTCCATGGACTATTGGTAGCCTTTTTTAACAAGTTATTGTTGCCTCAAGGTTACCTTATTGTTAGCAACCTTCAGGTGTCTCTGCCTGTTGGCAGACGACGCCCATGCTCTAGAATGTCTTTTACGTTTTATCAGTGACAGTGGTTTTAGTCGGCGTATTTGATGCGCAGAGCGTCTTTTAGTTTTAGATTTTTTACTTTCTCTACTACGTATAGTAAGTAGGGGAGGTATTGTATTCCACCCAAAAATTCGATACCGAGATTTCACCGGAAATATATGTTTTGAGGCCCCCTGAATTAAAAAAAAAAGCATTTTTGGAAACATGTCCGTGTGTGTCCGTCTGTCTGTCTGTGAACAGCATAACTCAGAAACGAACAGTCGGATATACACCAAACTTGGTATTTAGGTTCAATATCTTCCAGGGATGCGACACAACAAAATCCCCCCACCCCAGGATATCCTTTACATGGAAGATTTTTCGAAAATTTTAATTTTCTCAAAAACGGCTCTAACGATTTTGATTAAAATGTCATATGTTTAAGATATTTTCATGACAAATAAAACGTATATCTTGAATTTTCTGGGAATGTCTCCAAAAGTGTTCTTCATTGTGAACGACTTTTGCTTAACCGGTAAACCATAAGAAATAGAGAAAATTTTACTACACAACAAATGTAGATCGCGTTAAAATACACAATCATGTCATATACATTTTTTTTGTTGAGTGAACCATTTTCGAGATATTGCTTGTTATTCTCCTAAATTTTTCAATACTTATTTTCTTAAATGGAAATTCGTTATTCATTTTTTTTTGTCTTTGATATGCAAAGAGTATTAATCTGTGGCAAAGGGAATGGTGCTGCACCGAGCAACCAGCTATTAAGAGATATGTATGTGCTTAAAGGCTACTGTATTTCTATATTGCCCTTGTAAATACATATTCCCCTTACATCTACAAGAAAATTAGCAATAAGATAGAGTCTGCAAATGTTTATCTCGATTAACATGAAGTAGATGAAGAATAAGCGTTTGTAAAAATAGTTTGTACAAGAGTAGAGAAAGTCATGTGAGTGTAACACATCAGATTTTTTTATACTGTATAATTAGACTGATATCAGTTAAGCGATAAAAAAAATACTGCCTCAAATTGCCCTCTTTTAGAAATATTTAAAAATTGGGTTCTTTTGGTTTTGTTCTTTAATTTTTAAATATTTTCTGAAAGTCTCCCGAAAGAAGAAAACACAACCTTTACTATAGCACTTGCTATTTCTCACTGGCACTATTTAGGTCATACGCACTAGTTTTTACAACACTCGCGTAGCAGGGTAGTTTATACCTTATCTGTCATATGTTTGCCACTCTTACTGTACAAATGTCAACGATTTGGTGTTCAATAACCTGGGTAAAGTTTGTTTATTTACGAACATAGCCACTATTAAGTATCCTATTTGCTACACATTTAATATTTAGTTAGGCATACTAACAAATGTTACCATTTATTTACAAGTTATTGCTTAAACATATTTATATTTCTATCAATTTATATATTATACATTATAAATGTAGTTGCTATTCAGATTTCTGGTGTTTTTCTCAATAACAGTGGATTTTCTTCTATTACATCATATTTATCAATAATCCCTTTTATTTTATTTACCAATCGGTTACATTTGGTAAAGATATAAAAGAAATAATACTTCGGATTATTTAAGTGATTTTGCGTACTGTAGTTATTAAATGCTGATTTCTTTATGCTTTGTAATGCTATCCCCCTTTATGTTCCGGATACTTTATTTGTATTTATCTTCTTTTTCTGTTTCTTCTTGTGCCACAGTCTGTTTACATTTGTACGGCTTCAACATTTGTTTGTAGAATCTTCCAATTACTTTATTTGTTTTATTGTTGCTTAGTTCGTATGTATCTGTGCCAAATATATTTAGTATTTCATAAGGACCATTATAACTAAGTAGCAATCTCCAATATTCCTTACGGAGTTCATTTGACAACCTTTTGCTTTTCACTAGCACTTGATCTCCTATCATGACGGTTGGAATCTCGATAGTGCCAGGAAAACATACAACATCCCATGGTCTGTTTGGAAGTCCCTCTACATTCATAACTTGTAACGCCATTCCCTCTCAAAGAAACCCAACTCGGGCAACTGTGCATACCAGCCTCTGTATTGTTTCTATGTTGGCGCCGGTTATCCAAGCGATCCCTTTGGGGGGGATCTTAGGAGATGGTAGGAGGGGTCGAAAGGAAGTAGCGGGGTCCCGCTGATGCACCCCCGTTAGTAAAGGTGGTAGGTTGCTGCTGCGTGAGGCAGGAGCGAAACAGGGATGGGTTCCGAGCCTCCAGACATTGCCGAAGACCTGACTGGAGCCTCGGGGATAGAAAGGAAATAATTTATTCATAAATCAAACTGCTCCTAGCGTGCTTGGGAGGGGCTTTGAAGATCAGGCTGGTTTGTCTCTCTAGCGGTGATTGCTGCTGATCCTGCTGCGGTGTCTCGGGTAATAGTCGTCGGGATTGTGACTGGTGTATGTCTCGACGAAGCGTAGGTTGCGTCGGGCGCGAGCACTCAGAGAGAGCTACGAAGGTTCGGTTGGTGTAGGAGGTGATGACTGTGTTGATGTAGAAGCTGTTGAGTTGTCCTGGTTATCTAGTAGGTCGTGGACTTGATGAACACGCTCCTACAGTGACTGGAGGAGCGTGTGTAGCTGGTTGAACTTGATGGTGAAGGCTGTCATCTGATCGTGCAAACCCTGCATGGTGGCGTCAATGTTGTCGAGGCGGCGGAGACGGGTTTCTGCGTTATCTTCTGCGATGAATGACGTAATGGTGTGGACTTCCTCGGTGACGTCTCCGAGACGGCCCCTATCATCAGGACCTCGGAGTGGAGGTCCTGGGCGGCTTCCCGTAAGCGCTCCTCGGAGTTGTGGTGAGGCAGTGTAGGCTGTTCAGGCGCTGTTGTTTTAGGTAAATTCTGGGGAATTGGCCCGAAGTTGTGAACTGCCCGTGGTGGTGTAGGTGGCGCTGCGTTAGCTGGCGGTGTGGTCCTCGGCGTACGAGGATATCTTGGACACTGTGCCTGATCTGTGTAGTGGCTGAAGCCATTACAGATGGCACAGTACCGTCGTCGTCGTAGATCGTGGCCTCTGCATTCGGTGGTGAGACTGGAGAGCCGCAGTAGTGGCAATGCGATGTTGCGGTGGAGAGGTAAGCAGCATGGCCATAGGAGCAGCAGCGGCGACATGGCTGATGGCTTTCTGCTCGGCTAGCCTCTAGTCAAAGAACCCGCCCTAATAAGGGCAGGCCCGAGCTCAAGACTGCTTCGCAGTCGGCCGTGTCAGCCATTGCCAAGCGGACGAGAGATTTTGGGCCCCGGGACGAAGTGATGCGACTGGCCTTCAACCTTGAAGGCCAGTATTGTCGAGCGGCGGCGAGGATGAACCTTGTAAGGTCCCGGGGAACTTCGTAGACCACAGCACTACATCTGTATGGATGAGTGGAGTGTAAAGATGGCGATGCAGTCGATGTCACTGGTGATGGCTGCGTTGGGCTGGCTCCTCCTCAGGGAGGTGGCTGTGTTGCAAGCGGTGTGAGCGGTACTGGCGATGTCATATGAGGTGCCGGTTCTCTCTGTGGCGGAGACTTAGGCGAAGGAAGCCCCGGCCACCGGCGGTGGTGTAGCAAGTCTGGCGGCAAATGTCGGTGGAACGGCCGGCTTGTCGGCGGTGGCAACCAGCGTGGCGTGGCAGGCTTCAAGGCAGTTGACGGTAGAGCAGCAGGCTTGTCGGCGGTGGCAGACTTCAAGGCAGATGCCGGTAGAGCGGCACGCTTGTCTGCGTTGGCGACCGGCGGTGGTTTGGCGGTCTTCAAGTCTGTTGCCGGTAGAGCGGCCGGCGTTTCAGCGGTGACGGAGACCGGAGAAGCGGCTGGATTCGGCGGTTCAGCAGCTGAGCCTTCTGTGGGTGCCGAGGTTGCAGCGGAGTATCCTTCCTGCGGCTTCCCTCCAAGGTGGCGTTGCTTCTTTCTTCCCATGCCTCCAGGCAGAAGAGACGATGTAGACACCTCGGAGGCTGGCGTGCGTCGAGAGATTCCCTGCGGAAACCCAGCATTTATAAATTCTGGGCTCACATCCTCGAGACCTGGTATACAGTTTTCAAGGTTTTTGCTTGGATCAGTTCTGAGTGTGCTGGATCCAACCTGATTTTATGGTACACAAAAAGGATGACTATTTTTATAACAGCCAAAACTTCCTTGAAAGATATAGTCTGCTACTGTGAGCTCCTATACTTTTTAGGTTGCTGCTGGATAGGGTTGCTCGAGTCTGAGTGAGGCCTTTTCTTCCTTTCACTGGCCTCAGTCCCCTTCACTTTAATAGAGGCCGTCTTGTACAAGTTCTCAGTCCATGTTCCCTCTTTCATTTTCCTTTCTCTTAAGAGCTTTTTTACGCTAAGCATACGAGAGTATCATAGTTTTCTGTCTCATCTGGTCGATGCCTGTCACTAATGTCTTAATGGGGGTTTCAGCTTCTTTCACTGGATCGGTGGAACTGTTTAACATGCCTGTGGAATGAACCACTTGCCTTAAGACCTCCTCCTATAATTCCATTGTCAACCCTGGGTAATTGCCTTTCCTTGTTTGGTAGACACTAAGCCCATATGGGGCTTTACACTTCTTTCACTGTATAGGCGGAACTGGTTGACGGGCCTGTGGATGAACCACTTCCTGTACAACCTCTGTCTCCAGTTCTGATGACAAATCTGAGAAAACTGCCTCTCTTTGTTGTGTTTGTTACAATTTAATTTTTGTACCATTTTTGACCCACGAGTAGTGGGGAAACATAAGGTCATCTGTTGCAGAGCCCCATATGTCCCAACAAGGCTATGCTGCTCATGGAGGTCGTCTTTTATCCCTGAGGCTATTTTTGAAACACAATACACTTGTGCCATCCATCCCTCGGCACGGACTAAGGCTTACGTCGCACATTACATAAAGGGATTAGGGGAGGTCGTTTGTGGTCTCGGTAGAGACAACTACTCTGAGAGGTAACCAATAGTTGCCTCCTAGAAACAGGTAACGGCTAAGCAGCACCTGCCGACGCGCCCGGTGTTTGTTCAAGCTATTTCTCCGGCAATACTCCAGGTGGCCGGATCGGCGGTAGTTGTTGATAATGATGGTGATAAATGAGTGGCCTCTAAAAGATACAGCCATGCACGCTAGCTCAAGAGCCCATTGTGCCTCACATACTCGCAATTACACTAGTTTCAATGGTCCGTATATATCGAACCACGTCCTTGATATTTGCGTTTTTTATTTCCTCAGGTACCATAACAAGGTCCCCTTGGATACTTACCCATGCACAACGAAACCGTCACATAGTATACGCTGTGAGGTCTCAAAGTCCCTCGCACATTTCCTACACAAATACTACTATACAAGACCCGATATGCATAAATTAGTGAACTCTGCACTATCATTTTGAAGAGCTGAAATTGACATTAACCCTGCCTTATACTTCCCTGGAGTCTGGCACAGCCAGGAGTCTGACCAATTTCATCACAATAGCCCTTCCAGGAAGTGCTCTTGTCCTTCCTTAAATCTTTATTGTATTGAGTTAACACCTTTCTGCATTCAGTCCACGAGCCTGAAAATTTTGCTTTGTTGGAGAGTCTTGTTGCCTCTTTTCACTTATGTGCTTTACTTATTCCACCAATTAACGTCGTTGTACACCAGGACAGCTGCTATTATATGCTTCAGTTCTCGCTTCCTGAAGAAGACTAGATGCTATCTATAGGTCTGCATAACTGTCTGCTTCAATATCAGTTTTGTTCAGCTTTTCAGCTAAGTTATCTCTGTAGGAGTCCCAGTCAGTTTTCCTAGGATTTGTCTTTATTTCTAATTTTCGGAATAGAACAAGTAAATCAAACCATGCGTGTTTGTGGTCTTAACTACTCACTTCATTACATATCATGATTTTACAAATTTACCAACATAATTGGTAGCTACTGTTGGCTTAAAACCTTCCTCCCTGTTGTCTGAAACAAAAGCACGGCCCGTTTCCTAATTTCACTATATCTACGTTAATAGACATAATAAAATTGAAGAAATTCTCACCTTCTTGATTGATGTTACTGCTCCCTATGCAGTGTGATGGGTATTTGCAGCACTTCCAGGATTAAGCGGGAGTTGTCCTTTAGGGATCCGGCCTCCAACCCTTTAACTTCCTTTGTGGAGTGACGTTCTGAAGCATTATATGGAAGGTACCCGGATACGAGGATAACCTCCTTAGCTACGGCCAAATTTGATGATTGTAGTTTTACTACCGTCATATCTCTGAACAGAGATGCATAAGGGGCAGTATCCGTATTCCTTGGTTTACAGGGATTTAGGTCCTTGGAGTCTGGTTATATCTTGTATAAACTATATCTCCACCTAACTCTTTCAGATCTCTAACATCCCCGTCGAAAACCAAGGTGTTTGTATAAGGTGCACGTCATAGCCCATCATTAGCACACACAAAGTAACCGAATCAGACCTGCTGTTCTGTAGGTTTATCTGTAGCACTTTCGTCTAGGCTTGAAGCCTTCTTCTTCAGGGGTAGATAGTGTATCCTTTAGACCCCCTGAGGGCTTGAGGGTACAAATTCCCCTCCAATTAAAACGAGTCATAGTCTAGTGATAAGACCAGCATTTGCCCCTTATCAGGCACCTTGTAGCTGATAACCTACCAATCGTCTCAGTTGAGTCCAGTGTTTTGATTTTTCATCCTCAACATGACCAGGGAAACAGTGCCAGGGACACATACAATAGCCCTTCTTCTCTTTGGATGGTCCTTGGCATGCATAACTTGCAACGCCATTCCCTCCCTAAGGTTCCCTACTCCGGCAACAGTGCATACCAGTCTGGCTTTGTTTCTGTGTATGCAGAGGTAATCCAAAGGAACCCGTGCGGAAACTTTGCATTTAGAAATTGTGGGCTCACCTCCCCCGGAGATCTGGTATCCACAGGTTCCACGATTTTTGCTTGGATCAGTTCTGCTATGTAGCGGGAATATGTCGATCCTTGGGTTGATGTGATCTTCGGCAGTGTTCTGCTTCTTCCTCGGTTATTGATGCTCCTCGGTTGTTGTGTATTCCATTCTTAACCTTTCCTACCTATATCTAATTATTAATTCTCAGGTGGTTATGGGTGAGATGTTAAAATATATACTGCAATTTTCCCTTAATCAATGTAGTTTGTTCACAATTGAAATAATTATGGGCGGCTAAGCTTTCCCATTATGATAATCCCACCACTATAAATAACTCAGGGGCCTAGCTATCTGCACACGCATTCCTACCCTTGTGCACAAACGTGCATCTGTCGCACCTCGTGTCGACGTGAATTCTTGAAGACCAGTGATAGAGAGTGGGCTCAGAGGCCTTGTCTGCCCTTATATATTGACGCTCACCTCGGCATTTAAAAATGTATCCACGTTTCCTATTGGTCCTCAGACCACGTTAACTTAACATGTATGGGAATGTGTGGCTTCAAGTCCGTGCGCTTAAGCGTCACCCTGGTGCGTAGTGAAGCCCATTAAATATCTCCGTCTCTTTCTTTTCTCTGTTTCTTTCTATTTCTCCGTGCCGTTACCGGTTCCCTGCCTGTTGGCTTGGTGAAAGGTACGCTCTACTTAGCAGTATGCTTTTCTTGGAATTTTGCTAGCTCGTCCGTTTCTTACAATTAGCTCTGTACAAATGTTGCATGTTGAATATTTTAACATATTATTGAATTGTATTATTACTGCATAATTCTTATATGTATGGTTCCTCTTTCATATGTATAAATCATGTATATATGTAAAATATATCGCCTTTCAGCGTGTGCCGTATCCCACCTAACTTTATGGTCCACACAAAGGACGACCATTCTTATTACAGTCAAAGCTTCGTTAAAAGACATACCCTGGCGCTGTTAGCTCCTATACTCTTTAGGTTGCTTCTGATTAGGGGTGCTCGAATCTGGATGAGGTCGTTTCTTTCCTGCAACGGCCTAAGTTCCCTTCACTTTAATAGAGACCGTTTTGGACAAGTTCTCAATCCAAGTTCCCTCTTTCATTTTCGTTTCTCTTAGAAGTTCTTTACGCTTAGCACACGAGAGCATCTTAGATCTCTGTCTCATCTGGTCCATGCCTAACACCAATGTCTTCATGGGGTTTTCAGCCTCTTTCACTGGATGGGCGGAACTGGTTAACACGCATGTGGAATGAACCACTTCCCTTAAAACCGTCACCTTAATTCCACCGTCAACCCTGAGGAAATTGCCTCTCCTTGTTGGGTAGACACCAAGCCCTCACGGGTTTTCAGCCTCTTTGACTGGTTCCGCGGGACTGGTTGACGGACCTGTGGAATGAACCACTTCCTGTACAACCTCTGACTCAAGATCTAATGACAGGTCTGGGAAAATTGCTTCTCCTAGTTTGGTTTGTTTAAAATATTAGTCTTCCATTTTTTGACCCACGGGTAACGGGGAAAAATACGCGTTCGACTGATTCAGGGACCCACTGTGCCTAAAAAGGCTATGATACTCAGGGAGGTCTCTCCTCCAGGGAGGAGGCTCTGTTTTAGACACAATACGGTTGTGCCATTCATCCCTTTGGCACGGACTAAAGCTTGCGTCACACATTACACCGAGGGATTAGCGGAGGTGATTTACGGTTTCCATAGAGACAACTACCCTGAGAGCTAAACCGATAGTTGCCTCCCAGGAACAGTCAGCGGCTTCCAGCACCTTCCGACGCGCCCAGTGTTTGTTTAAGCGATTCCCCCGGCAATACTAATATACTCCAAGGGTACCGTTTTGGAGGTACTTGATGATAAATTATTGGCCTCTAAAAGTAGCATCAATGCAGGCAACTCAGAAGCCCATTGTGCCTCACATATTGGAAATACTGTAGTTCACTGGTCCGTAGAAATCGGAATACGTCCTAGATCTTTGCATTTATTTATATCCTCACGTTCCAGGAAAAGAAACCCCATGGATACTCCCTGTGCACAACGAAACCTTCGCACAGTGTGTGCTGTGAGGTCTCAAAGTCCCTCGCACATTTCTTACATACATGCTCCTGTAAAAGACCCATTATCCAAACATTAGTGAACTCCCCATCCTCATCTTGAAGAGTTGAAATTCGCATTAACCCTAGCTTATATTTCTTGGGAGTCTAGCACAGCCAGGAGTCTGACCAATTTCATCACAATGGCCCTTCCAGGAAGTGCTCTTGTCCTTCCTTAAATCTTTATTGTATTGAGTTAACACCTTTCTGCATTCAGTCCACGAGCCTGAAAATTTTGCTTTGTTGGAGAGGCTTGTTACCTCTTTTCTCTTATGTGCTTTACTTATTCCACCAATTAACGTCTTTGTACACCAGGACAGCTGCTATTATAGGCTTCAGTTCTCGCTTCCTGAAGAAGCCTAGATGCTATCTATAGGTCTGAATAACTGTCTGCTTTAATATCAGTTTTGTTCAGCTTCTCAGCTAAGTTATCTCTGTAGGAATCCCAGTCAGTTTTCCTAGGATTTGTCATTATTTCTAATTTTCGGAAAAGAACAAGTAAATCAAACCATGGGTGTTTGTGGTCTTAACTACTCACTGCATCAAATGCATGTCATGATTATAAAAATTTACCAACATAATTAGTGGCTATTGTTGGCTTAAAACCTTCCTCCCTGTTGTCTGAAACAAAGCTCGGCCCGTTTTCTAAGTTCATTACATCTACGTTAATAGACATAAAATTGAAGAGATTCTCACCTCCTTGAATGATGTTACTGCTCCCTATGCAGTGTGATGGGTATATGCATCACTTCCAGGATTAAGCGGGAGTTGTCCTTTAAGGATCCGGCTTCTAACCCTTTAACTTCCTTTGTGGAGTGACGTTCTGAATCATTATATGGAAGGTACTCCGGTACGAGTATAACCTCCCTTGCTACTTCCTTATTTGATGATTGTAGTTTTACTACCGTCATATCTCTGAACAGAGATGAATAAGGGGCAGTATCCGTATTCCTTGGTTTACAGGGATTTAGGTCCTTGGAGTCTGGTTAAATCTTGTATAAACTACTTCTCCACCTACCTCTTTCAGATCTCTAACATACCCCTTGGAAAACCAAGGTGTTTGTATAAGGTGCTCGTCATAGCCCCTCATTAGCACACACAAAGTAGCCGAATCAGCCCTGCTGTTCTGTAGGTTTATCTGTAGCACTTTCGTTTGGGCTTGAAGTCTTCTTCTTCAGGGGTAGATAGTCTATCCTTTAGAACCCCCTGAGGGCTTGAGGTTACAAAATTCCACCCAATTAAAACGAGTCATAGTCTAGTGATAAACCAGTATTTGCCCTTTATCAGGCGCCTTGTAGCTGATAACCTACCAATCGTCTCAGTTGAGTCCAGTGTTTTGATTTTTCATCCTCAACATGACGAGGGAAACAGTGCCAGGGAAACATACAATAGTCCTTCTCTTTGGATGGTCCTTGGCATGCATAACTTGCAACGCCATTCCCTCCCTAAGGTTCCCTACTCCGGCAACAGTGCATACCAGTCTGGCTTTGTTTCTATGTTTGCAGAGGTAATCCAAAGGACCCCGTGCGGAAACCTTGCATTTAGAAATTGTGGGCTCACCTCCCCCGGAAATCTGGTATCACAGGTTCCACGATTTTTGCTTGGATCAGTTTTGCTATGTAGCGGGAGTATGTCGATCCTCGGGTTGATGTGGTCTTCGGCAGTGTTCTTCTTCTTCTTCTTCGGTTATTGATGCTCCTCGGTTCTTGTTTATTCCATTCTTAACTTTTCATACCTATATCTAATTCTTAATTCTCAGGTTATTGTGGGTGAGGCAAGTTAAAAAATATACTGCAATGTTTCCTTAATGTAGTTTATTCACAATTGAAGTAATTATGGGCGGCTAAGCTTTCCCATTATGATAATCCCACCACTATAAGTAACTCAGGAGCCTAGCTATCTGCACACGCATTCCCACCCTTGTGCACAAACGTGCATCTGTCGCACCTCGTGTCGACGTGAATTCTTGAAGACCAGTGATAGAGAGTCTGCCATTATATAGGTGAGCCTAGTGACGCTCACCTCGGCGTTTAAAAATTTAACTACGTTTCCTATTGGTCCTCAGACCACGTTACCTTAACATGTATGGGAATGTGTGGCTTCAAGTCCGTGCGCTTAAACGTCACCCTGGTGCGTTGTGAAGCCCATTCAATATCTCCGTATCTTTCTTTTCTCTGTCTCTTTCTATTTCTCCGTGCCGTTACCGGTTCCCTGCCTGTTGGCTTGGTGAAAGGTACGCTCTACTTAGGATTATGCTTTTCCTGGAATTTTGCTAGCTCGTCCGTTTCTTACAATTAGCTCTGTACAAATTTTGGATGTTGAATATTTTAACATATTAATGAATTATATTATTACTGCATAATTCTTATATGTATGCCTCCTCTTTCATATGCATAAATCCCATATATGTATAATATATCCCCTTTCAGCGTGTGCCATATCCAATTTAACTTTATGGTCCACTCAAAGTATGGCCATTCTTATTACAGTCAAAGCTTCGTTAAAAGACATACTCTGGCGCTGTTAGCTCCTATATTCTTTAGGTTGCTTCTCATTAGGGGTGCTCGAATCTGGGTGAGGTCGTTTCTTTCCTGCACCGGCCTAAGTTCCCTTCACTTTAATAGAGACCGTGTTGAGCAAGTTCTCAATCCAAGTTCCCTGTTTCAGTTTCCTTTCTCTTAGGAATTCTTTACGCTTAGCACACGAGAGCACCTTAGATCTCTGTCTCATCTGGTCGATGCCTAACACCAATGCCTTCGTAACCTCTACATTATATAGCTCAAGGGGGGTAGAGCAAGCTACCGAAAACAGGGTCAAACATTAATCTACACGAGGCCCGATAGGGGCGAGTTGAACTAAATTCTTACATACCTGAAAATACTTAAAAATATATCTAAATCATGATGCGGAAGGATAGAGGCATCTCAATACTTGAAGACACATGCTAAAAGTTTAAATGACTGAACATATTAAGAATAATTCCAGATTACCTTCTTGCTATCGGCGACAAGTCCCCCATGTTCCAACTGCAGTGTACTGTGGTCACATTTTCAAGAGACTGCCTTAGCGTCAGACGCTAATACTGAGGAACCGGTTTTCCCCCACTAACATGACCTAATTCCGGTCTGTATTACCAACCAAGAACCACCCAACAAAAATTACCATAAGCAACTCTTAATACATACATTTCCACAACTAAATGCCACAATATTTGGTTCATTCCTATACATTGCTCCCTCCAGGTGTTCGATTTCGCCAACTTCTTCGGAATTTGTACGTTACGCCAGCGCCGACGTTTCCCAGAGGGAAACGCGGTTTTCCCCTTGGCTGAGCACTCAGGCAAACTGTTAACTTGGGTTAAAGTCGATGCGAAGAATGAGACCGCTTCTTCAGTCCTTAGTTCCGCATTTTTAGAGCTTCAGGCGGAATTCGGGGACTTTGATTGTATATATACACATTTATATTGATGTGCCTAAGTTCGAGTAGGGTGTGCCTTTAGTTGTAGTCAACATAGCTTTACTTTTCGTTTACGAGGACAGTGTTCGATTTTTACCTCCGAAATTTTTAGTATGTATCAGTCACTTTTATGCATCCAGCGGCATGACTTAACGGCACTGTGTGCTATGCGCAGGCTCCCTTAGCGCCCTTCCGAGTATTAACGCGCTGTACAATTACCACCCACTCGTACAGCGCATACAGGATCTCCGCTCGCTCGTTTTTTCTGGCACCAGCCCCTCCGTGTGGATTCCTGGTCATGTGGGCATCTCATGAAACGAGTCTGGCGACGCCGCTGCCATATCAGCAGTTTTATCACCCAGATGTTTTACATGTGTTGTTCCCTCCACTGATTTCTATATAATTTTACACCACATCCTCTTGCTTTGGCACGATGAGTGTACGGCCCACCGGGGGAACAAGCTGCGGGAGGTTCAAACTCTGTCGTTACTCATGGGTACTTGTTTTCATTCTTCTCGTCGGGAAGTGATAATTTCAACTCATTTGCGTGTCGGTCATTGCTTTTTAGCCCAGTGGTGACCACACACCACTCTGTGTGCAGTGTGATACGCCCTTAACGGTGCGTCACATTTAAGCAGAATGTTAAGTTTTAGATTCATTGCGCGTTCGTGTGTCTCTGACTGTTGGCATAGCCAACGTTATGGCAGACGACGCGCATACTGTAGAATGTCTTTTACATTTTATCACTGGCAGTGGTTTTAGTCGGCGCATTTGATACGCTGAGCATCTTTTAGTTTTGTGATTTTACATTCTCTGTTTTCATGGCGTCTTTTCTACCCGGCGGACATCTGAGCTCCTATTCCTTACATTCTACAATACCCGACTCGTCGTTTTGCTCTTTTATTCTATTTGCCATCATTTTGTTGTGGTTATTAGAATTTGCTTTCTGGTTATTTAGTGTTTTAGACTAAGCGGGTTTGTGCGCCTAACATGAAGACATAATGGCAAATCGGAGGTCTCGTCCAGCCGACAAGACGAAACCTCCAAGCGAAGGGATGAGTCTCAACAGATCGCATCGTGGCGATCATCATCGGCTTCCTTTCTTATTTAGCAGCACTTCCGATCAATGAAAAACTGGACTGGACCATACCACAGAATAGTTTGATCATCTCTTGACGACAATATCAGAAGAGTCAACGTCTACACTAAGCACAAGGGGTATACCTTTCGGTTCAACCTTGCGTTCATTGACTTTCCACTGATTAGTGTTGATTCCTGGAATCTGGCTCCCAAGCATTTCGAAGAGAACTTCATTCTCCACCTGCGGACCTTGGAAATCTTACTGGGAATCTTTTATACATTGGCAGTACGTCCATTTCCACTATCTTGAGCCTGTATACCTCTCAGAAATAAAATTACAAATGTTTGCTTTCAGCCGCGACAAGGTTTGCTTCTTGTGGAAGATACTATTGGGTGTACCTTTGCCGGAATGCAATCCTCGAATGTCAGCATGTTCCTCTCCTTAGGGAGTCCTTCGATGAGTCGTTCGAACGCCATCCGGACCTGGTGTCTGTCCGCTGTGTCTGGCCTTCAGGTTCGCAAAGCTACCGTAGTGGATCTGGCACCCTTTGCTAATACTCTGGGTGCAGCCTTTGAGGCAGTTTCCAGTTCTGACCATTATTCCGCCGGCTTTCGCACTCGAAGCCCGGCTGGATTCCGAAAGCTATAGTTTTCTGTCTCCCAATCAGGAGTGCCATAATGAACTTTTCACAATCAGGGAAATGAAGCGTGCCCTCCATTTATTTAGCACTCTGCTCCAAGAACTGACAGCATTCATGTCCTGATGTTAAAGAACCTTCGAGCCAACAGTAAACTCTTTCACTTACAGGTGTATAACGTATTTGGCAAGATGTCGTCGTTCCTTCAAATTGGCGTGAAGCCACCATTGTCCCTATACTTAAGCCTGGGAAGCATCGCCAAGTACCTTCCGGCTACCGTCCTATCTTCCTCACCAGTTGCATTTGCAAGGTGATGGAGCCAATGATCAACGGGTGGTTGACATGGTGGCTTGAGTCTCAGAACTGTCTGTCAAAAGCTCAGTGCGAGTTATGTCGCCTTAGCGCTACCGTCGATCATCTGGTGTCTTTGTCGACGCATATTATAACGGTTTTCTGAGAAAATGCCGAAGATTGTCTGTGTTTTGACCTGGAGAATCCTTATTGTACCTGTTGGAGGGGCGGCATTTAACGTACACTCCACGAATGGAATATGCGCGGTGGTCGCCGTATATTTCTTCGGGAGTTTATTTCGATCGCGTCTTTCGTGCACGTGTGGGATCGATTTTATCTAGTCGTTTTATTCAAGAGAATGGTGTTCCGCAGGGCTCTGTATCCATTGTCACTTTTTGCAATTGCTATCAACCCGTTTGTTGAGTGTATTCCACATGGTAAATCATCGGCCCCTTTCGTTGACGATTATGCCATTTATTGCAGTTCACGGCGGACCTGTCTGCTCGAACGCCGTCTTCAGAGCTGTATCGACTATCTCTACGCCTGAAGGAACGCCAAGGCTTTACTTTCGACGCCAAAAAAAACAGTCTGTTTTAATTTCTGTCGCCGTAAGGCTTTCCGTTGCCCTCTCTTCATCTTGGGCCCAGTCTTCTATCTGCGGGCGAGGCTAAATTTTTGGGGTTGATCTTTGATCGAAAGCCGAGCTGTACTCGTACATTTGTTTTTTAAGAGCAAAGTGTGACCGTTCTCTTAATCTTTTACGTATTTTAAGTTTCACATCCTGGGGAGCTGATAGGACCGTTCTTCTGCGTCTACGTCGCTCTTTGGTCCGATGCAAGCTTGATTACGAATGCATAGTGTATTCATCGGCGCGACCATTGTGTTACGTCGTTTGAATACCGTTCAGCATCGTGGCATAAGAGTCGCTACAGGGGCCTTTGCAACTATCACTGTACCCATCTGTGTGCTAGAGCCTCGGCTGTCCTTTAGGTGTGAGATGCTTTTGTGCAGGTATTGCTGTCGACCCTCAAGCTTGCCTGACACCAGCAGTCCTTCGAGTTATTTTTCGAGGATTCGCATGATCGGCAATATTTACTTCGCCCTTCTACATTGCTGCCTCTAGGGGTTCGATTTCGCCAGCTTCTTCGGCATTTGGACATTACGCTTGCCTGGACGCTTCGCAGAGGATAACGCGGTTTCACCCTAAGTCGCGAACTCAGTTGCATGTCACCTTGTATGAAATTCGATGCCGAAGAATGACACCCCTTCTTCAGTCCCTAGATCCGCATTTTTAGTTTCAGGCGTAATTCGGGGACATTGATTGTGTATATATATTTTTTTTATTCAGCATAGCTTTACCTTTCTTCTACGGGGACAGTGTTCGATTTTTACCGCCGAAGGTTTTAGTATTTACAGTCACTTTTATACATCCAGCGGCATGACTTTCGACACTGTGTTGTTTACGCAGACTTTGAGCGCACTTCGGAGTATTAACGCGCAGTACAATTACCACCCACTCGTACAGCCCATACATGATCTCCAGTCGCTCGTATTTTCTGCACCATCATCTCCTTCGTGTGGATTCCGAGTCATGTGGGCGTCTCAGGTAACGAGTCTGCCGACGCCGCTGCCAAATCGGCAATTTTATCACCCAGAGGTTTTACACGTGTTGTTCCCTCCACTGATTTCTATGTAATTTTACGACATCACATCCTCTTACTTTGGCGCGATGAGTGTACCGCCCACCGGGGGAACAAGTTGCGGGAGGTTAAACCTCTGTAGGTAGTCATGGGTACCTGTTTTCCTTTTTCTCGTCGGAAAGAGGTAATTTTAACTCTTTTGCGTATCGGTCATTGCCTTTTTAGCCATAAGTACCTGACCGGTGGTGACCCCACACCACACTGTGTACAGTGTAATGCGCCGTTAACGGTTAATCACATTTTAGCAGAATGTTAAGTTTTAGATCCACTACGCGTTCGTGTGTCTCTACAGGTTGGCATAGCCAACGTTTTGGCAGACGACGCGCATACTGTAGAATGTGGTTTACATTTTATCACTGGCAGTGGTTTCAGTCGGCGCATTTGATACGCTGAGCGCCTTTAGTTTTGTGATTTTACATTCTCTGTTTTCATGGCGACTTTTCTACCCGGCGGACATCTGAGCTCCTGTTCCTTACATTCTACGATACATGACTCGTCGTTTTGCTTTTTTATTGTTCTGTTTGCCATGATTTTGTTGTGGTTATTAGAATTTGCTTTCTGCTTATTTAGTGTTTTAGACTAAGCGGGTTTGTGCGCCCAGCATGAAGACATAACGGCAAATCGGAGGTCTCGTCCATCCGACAAGACGAATCCTCCAAGCGAAGGGATGAGTCTTAACAGATCGCATCGTGGCGATCATCATCGGCTCCCTTTCTTATTTAGCAGCACTTCCGATCAACGAAAAAGTGGACTGGACCATATCACAGAAGAGTTTGATCCTCTCTTGACGACAATATCAGAATCTACACTAAGCAGAAGGGTAATATCTTTCTGTACAGCCTTGCGCTTATAGACTTTGCACTGATTAAAGTTGATTCCTGGAATCTGCCTCCCAAGCCTTTCGAAGAGAACATCATTCTCCACCTGCGGATATGGGAACCAGACTAGGAATCCTCTATACTTTGGAAGTGCGTCCATTCCTTCCATATTGGGCCTGTAGTCCTCCCAGGCCATAAACTAGAAATGTTTCCTTTCACCCACCACAAGGTTTCCTTGTTGTGGAAGCTACTATTAGGGCTACCGTTGTCGGGTAGCAATTCTCTAATCTCAGGATGTTCCCCTCCTTAGGGAGTTCATCCATGACTCGTTCGAACGCCACCCGGACCTGGATGATCTGTTCCTTTCTAAGAGCGACCCGGGGAAAGCCAACATCAACGATTACTACAACTGCGCTTAACGTGTTTCGGCGACACCCTACACTTGAACATTTTGTTACGTTTAAATAACCACGCGCCAGCGATAGTTGCATTTTTCAGGAATGCACGAAAGCGTCCTGGACTTGTTTTGTCGAGTCTTTTTGATCGCTTCACCCCTTGCTTTTTGGGGGGTTAAACTTCGTCGCTTCTCCGTTAAAGTGTGGCATTGCACTGTGTTTGGTCTTTAGGTTCCCAATGCCACCATAGTGGATCGGGCTCCCATTTCTAACACTCTGGGTGCAGCCTTTGAGGCGGTTTTTAGTTCTGACCATTATTCCGCCGGCGTTTGCACTCTCAAAGACCGGCAGGATTCCGAAAGCTATAGTTTTCTGTCTCCCAATCAGGAGTGTTATAATGAAGTTTTCACAATGAGGTAACTGAAGCGCGGCCTCCATTTTCTGGGCACTCCGCTCCTGCGACTGACGGCATCCATGACCTGATGTTAAAGTACCTTTCGGCCGACAGTAAACTCTTTCACTTACAGGTGTATAACCGTATTTGGCAAGATGGCGTCGTTTCTTCAATTGGGCGTGAAGCCACCATTATCTCTATGCTCAAGCCTGGATAGCATCGACAACTACTTTCCGGCTACCGCTCTATCTCCCCCACCAATTGCATTTGCAAGGTGATGAAGTCAATGATCAACGGGTGGTTGACATGGTGGCTTGAGTCTCAGAACTTTCTGTCAAAATCTCAGTGCGGGTTTCGTCGCCATAGATTTACCGTCGACGATCTGGTGTCTTTGTCGACGCACATTATGAACGGATTTCTGAGAAAGTGCCAGAGAGTGGCTGTGTTTTTGAATTGGAGAAGGCTTATTATACGTATTGGAGGGGCGGCATTTTACGTACAGTCCACGTATGGAATATACGCGGTCGTCTTCCTATATTTCTTCAAGAGTTTATGACGGATCGCGTTTTTCGTGCACGTGTGGGCTCGATTTTATCTAGTCGTTTTATTCAAGAGAATGGTAATCCGCAGGCCTCTGTATTCACTGTCACACATTTTGCAATAGCTATCAACCCGTTTGTTTAGTGTATTCCACATGGTATTTCATCGCTCCTTTCGTTGACGATTATGCCATTTATTGCAGTTCACGGCCGACCTGTCTGCTCGAACGCCGTCTTCAGAGCTGTATCGCCTATTTCTATTCCTGAAGTAACGCCAACGGCTTAGTTTCGCCGCCGAGAAATCTTTCTGTTTCTATTTCTGGCGCCGTAAGGCTTTCCCTCGCCCTCTTTATCTTGGACCGCTATCTTCCATCTGCGGGCGAGGTTAAGTTTTGGCGATTGATCTTTGATCGAAAGCCGAGCTGTACTTCGTACATTTGTTTCTTAAGAGTAAAGTGTGATCGTTCTCTTAATCTTTTACGTATTTTAAGTGGCACGTCCTGGGGAGCTGATCGGACCGTTCTTCTGCTTCTTTGTCGCTCTTTGGTCCGATGCAAGCTTAATTACGGATGCATAGTGTATTCATCGGCGCATCCATCTCTGTTAAGTCGTTTGAATACCATTCAGCATCGTGGCATAAGAGTCGCTACAGGGGCCTTTGCAACTATCCCTGTACTCATCTGTATGCTAACGCTGTAGAGCCTCGGCTGTCCTTTAGGTGTGAGATGCTTTCGTGCAGGTATGGCTGTCGACTCTCAAGCTCGCCTGACACCAGCAGTCCTTCGTTTTATTTTTCGAGGGTTCGCATGATCGGCAATATTTAGTTCGCTCTTCTGCATTGCTGCCTCCAGGGGTTCGATTTCGCTTAGCTTCTTCGGCATTTGGACATTATGCCAGCCTCGACGCTTCCCAGGGGGGAAACGCGGTTTCACCCTTGGTCGCGAACTCAGTTGCACTGTCACCTTGTATTAAATTCGATGCCGAAGAATGACACCTCTTCTTCAGTCCCTAATCGGCATTTTTAGAGTTTCAGGCGGAATTCGGGTATATTGATTGTTTATATATATCATGGGTCTAAGTCTGATTTTTATTCAACATAGCTTTACCTTCTTTTTACCGGGCCAGTGTTCGATTTTTACCGCCGAAGTTTTTAGTATTTACAATCACTTTTATACATCCAGCGGCATGACGTACGGCACTGTGTTGTTTGCTCAGACTCCCTGAGCGCCCTTCAGAGTATTAAAGCGCTGTACAATTACCACCCACTCGTACAGCCCATACATCATCTCCACTTGCTCGTTTTTTTCTGGCACCAGCGTCTGCTTCGTGTGGATTCCGAGTCATGTGGGTATCTCAGAAAAAGAGGGTGCCGACGCCGCTGCCAAATCGGCAATTTTATCACCCAGAGGTTTTACATGTGTTGTTCCCTCCACTGATTTCTATGTAATTTTACATCACATCCTCTTGCTTTGGCGCGATGAGTGTACCGCCCACCGGGGGAACAAGTTGCGGGAGGTTAAACCTCTGGCGTTAGTCATGGGTACATCTTTTCCTTCTTCTCGTTGGAAATGAGGTAATTTTAACTCGTTTGCGTATCGGTCATTGCAATTTTTAGCCATAAGTACCTGCTCGGTGGTGACCCCACACCATACTGTGTACAGTGTAATGCGCCGTTAACGGTGCGTCACATTGTAGCAGAATGTTAATTTTAGATTCGTTGCGCGTTTGTGTGTCTCTACCTGTTGGCATAGCCAACGTTTTGGAAGACGACGCGCATACTGTAGAATGTCTTTTACATTTTATCACTGGCAGTGGTTTTAGTCGGCGCATTTGATACGCTGAGCGTCTTTTAGTTTTGTGATTTTATATTGTCTGTTTTCATGGCGTCTTTTCTACCAGGCGTACATGTGAGCTTCTGTTCCTTACATTCTACAATACTTGACACGTCGTTTTGCTCTTTTATTGTTCTATTTGCCAGGATTTTGGTGTGGTGGTTTTTAGAATTTTCTTTCTCGTTATTTAGTGTTCTAGACTAAGCGGTTTTGTGACCGTATTTTGTTTATGAATTTTAAATTTAATACGTTGTAAGCGCACTGATGATGTTAGATGCCTAGGGCCCTTAACCCCAATATCATTATCGGCTGCCTTTATTATTTAACAGCAGTTCGGATCAATGAAAAAGTGGTATGGGCCATTCCACAGAAGAGTTTTATCCTATCTTGACGATATCAGCCTCCATACTAAGCAGAAGGGGTATTCCTTTAGGTACAACCTTGCGCTTATAGACTTTCCACTGATTAAAGTTTATTCCTGGAATCTGCCTCCCAAGCCTTTCGAAGAGAACTTCATTCTCCACTTGCGGACCTGGGAACCAGACTTAGGAATCCTTTATACTTTGGAAGTGCGTCCATTCCCACCATATTGAGCCTGTAGTCCTCCCATGCGATAAACTAGAAATGTTTCCTTTCAACCACGACAAGATTTCCTTGTTGTGGAAGCTACTATTAGGGCTACCTATGCCGGGTAGCAATTCTCGAATCTCAGGATGTTCCCCTCCTTAGGGAGTTCATCCATGATTCGTTCGTACGCCACCCGGACCTGCATGACCTGTTCCCTTGTAAGAGCGACCTGGGAAAAGCAAACATCAATGATGACCACACCTGCACTTAGAGTGTTTCGGCGGCACCCTACACTTGATAATTTTGTTACGTTTATACAACCGCGCGCCAGCGCTCGTCGCATTCTTCAGGAATGTAAGAAAGCATCGGGGCCTCGTTTTGTCGAGTCTTTTTGATCGGTAATCGTCTTCCCGTTTTGGGGATAAACTTCGTCGCTTCTCCGGTAAAGTGCGGCATTGCACTGTGTGGTCTTCAGGTTCCCAATGCCACCATAGTGGATCGGGCTCCCATTGCTAACACTCTGGGTGGAGCCATTGAGGCGGTTTCTAGTTCTGACCATTATTCCGCCGGCTTTTGCACTCACAAAGACCGGCGAGATTCCGAAACCTATAGTTTTCGGTCTCCCAATCAGGAGTGTTATAATGAAGTTTTCACAATGAGGTAACTGAAGCGCGCACTCCATTTTCTGGGCACTCCGTTCCTGGGACTGACGGCATTCATGTCCTGATGTTAAATAACCTTTCAGCCGACAGTAACCTCTTTCATTTACAGGTGTATAACCATATTTGGCAAGATGTCGTTGTTCCTTCAATTTGGCGTGAAGCCACCATTGTCCCTATACTTAAGCCTGGGAAGCATCGCCAAGTACCTTCCGGCTACCGTCCTATCTCCCTCACCAGTTGCATTTGCAAGGTGATGGAGCCAATGATCAACGGGTGGTTGACATGGTGGCTTGAGTCTCAGAACTTTCTGTCAAAAGCTCAGTGCGGATTTCGTCGCCATAGCTCTACCGTCGAACATGTGTCTTTGTCGACGCATATTATGAACGGATTTCTGAGAAGGCGCCAGAGAGTGGCTGTATTTTTGACCTGGAGGAAGCTTATTATACGTGTTGGAGGGGCGGCATTTTACGTACAATCCACGCATGGAATATACGCGGTGGTCTTCCTATATTTCTTCGAGAGTTTATGACGGATCGCGTCTTTCGTGCACGTGTGGGCTCGATTTTATGGTGTTCCGCATGCCTCTGTATTCACTGTCGCACATTTTGCAATTGCTATCAACCCGTTTGTTTAGTGTATTCCACATGGTATTTCATGGTCCCCTTTCGTTGACGATTATGCCATTTATTACAGTTCACGGCGACCCTGTCTGCTCAAGCGCCGTCTTCAGAGCTGTATCGCCTATCTCTACGCCTGAAGTAACGCCAACGGCTTAGTTTCGCCTCCGAGAAATCCGTCTGTTTCAATTTCTGGCGCCGTAAGGCTTTCCCTCGCTCTGTGTTCATCTTGGGCCGCCATCTTCCATCTGCGGGCGAGGCTAAAATTTTGGGGTTGATCTTTGATCGAAAGCCGAGCTGGACTTCGTATATTTGTTTCTTAAGAGTAAAGTGTGACCGTTCTCTTAATCTTTTACGTATGTTTAGTGGCACATCCTGGGGAGCTGATGGGACCGTACTTCTGCATCTTTGTCGCTCTTTGGTCCGATGCCAGCTTAATTACGGATGCATAGTCTATTAATCGGCGCCTCCATTTGGGTTAAGTCGTTTGAATACCATTTCAGCATCGTGGCATAAGAGTCACTACAGGGGCCTTTGCAACTATCCCTGTACTCATCTGTATGCTAACGCTGTAGATCCTCGGCTGTCCTTTAGGTGTGAGTTGCTTTGGTGCAGTTATGGCTGTCGACTCTCAAGCTCGCCTGACACCAGCCGTCCTTCGTTTTATTTTTCGATGATTCGCATGATCGGCAATATTTAGTTCGCTCTTCTGCATTGCTGCCTCCAGGGGTTCGATTTTGCCAGCTTCTTCGGCATTTGGACATTACGCCAACGCCGACGCTTCCCAGAGGGAATGTTTCTATAAATATTATAAATTTTTATGTTTGCCTTGGCTGCATCAGTATTAATTTGTAGGAACGTGTGTATCTCTGCAGGATGTGATACGTCTAGAGAATGTAGGCTTACACAGATTATAAATATAGCCACTAGCTTAGAATTATAATTTTCTACGTAATTAAAGACTTATAAATGATTAACCTACATCTTGTGCGTAACGTGTGTTGGCTTCCTGCCATCTTGTGAACATGTGTGTATAAATCATAGTTTCTGAACCAAATCCGCGGGAAACACTTAAAGTTAAGGTCAAGTTAGCTACTTGCTTCCTGAAGTTAATGACCCAGGATGGAATACATAATTCCATTTAAACAACCCCAAAATTAAGATTTCCTGTGTCCGTTTTAACGGCCGCTATGCACTAATGGGTTAATCCCAGATTGCACTATGTTAGAGTACCTGACAGGTCGAACCGTCCTTGGCTTCTTAGCCTCTGTTTTTTGTTGGCGGAGTTGTGCTCGTTCGATTCGAATTGAAGGTTCCAGACGGGCCTAGTTCCGGTCCGGCCGTGGCTTCTTAAGAGTCCCTATGACTAGAGATACATGTTTCCTCCGCGCTCGCGGCCAGTCGCTTAGCCATTCTTATCCTCTTCTTCTCTGGTTTACAAACATTTGTAGACTTCAGTTTTAGGGTACCGACCACACTGGACAGTTCCCCGAAAACCCCAGCTTGTATATCCTTCTCAGGAGGCGAGGCCTGCATTTCCATATCTTCGCGTGTCGCAGTCCTTGATGCGTCACGCGGGACCGGGTTCCCTGCAGGGACTCCTATTAATGAAGTATTGTCTTTACGTTATTATTTGTACCATGTTTAGGTGCCCATTTGAAGGAGTTGTATTTTAGTTCGACTGTTGGGGATACAAAAACTTAATGAAATAAATGTCCCACGTATGGTACAAAGTTTCCTGTGCATTTGCCCCAACTTTACTTTCCGATGACCTTTACCCAAGCTTTAAAAAATTAACTTTGTAGTTTCAATGTTTCTTAAAATATTATAAATTTTTATGTTTGCCTTGGCTGATCAGTATTAATTTGTAGAAAAGTGTGTATCTTTGCAGGGTGTGATACGGCTAGAGAATGTAGGCTTACACAGATTATAATTTTTACTTCACTCCTTTTGTTACTCCTTGGCACCATTAATAACACTTCAACTCTATAGAGAGCTGTGAGATTATTTATTAATCACTTGCACTTTTATAAACAAGTAAGCCATTTTTGTCTTACACTGAATACGTGTTAAACTTCTCGAGGACGTGTCTCGCGTCCAGTTAGGAAAACTGTCTACAAGCAACTGACTTCTAAATTTGTACAATTTGCTCTATTTCAGTTTCTGATTGGCTAATCCTGCTCCATAAGAAAATACGTTTATTTAACTTAAGCTTTTCTGGTTGTTGATTGGCTATTTATAAACTGTCTAAAAAATTACATTACTCTTGCTCCAAGAATTACTAGTGCCATTTATAAACTTTCCAATTCAGTATTGCCTCAAGGTTACCTCAGTGTTAGCAACTACTGACCTATTTTCTCACAGCTTTTGCAATATTAAATTACATAATACATTTACATAACATTATTAAACATGTACATGATAATATAAACATTAATACAATGACTGTTACATGCATTTTATATATTATATTATACACATGTTGCTTTAAGGCGGGATGCTATTATATTATATAATTTGACTGAAATCGTTTAAGTATTAGAAATAATACCTCACGATCTCCGCGCTTACGTTTGCAATTGGTCCAGTGTCCCTATGAGGGGTTGCGGTTTTAGATACAGGGCCTGCTCCTCCAGGTCTCCGGGTGTAGCAGGTCTTGTATCCCTTCCTTTTGTCTCAACGGCAAAGTCCCCCTTCGAGGGCCCAGCCGCTCAACTTCAGTTTTGGTTCTTTCATGGTCCCCTAATACAGGGCCCTCCGGTTTTAAGGAACAATTATCAGCAATGATTCCAACGATTGGCTAGATATACCACACCTCCACCAAGGCAGAGCCCTGCATGCCTGGGTAAAGCTATATTCTTCTCTGGTATATAGAGAGGTACCTCAGAGGTCGTCAGGTAACTCATAGGCTCCGCTCATGACACATCTCCCATGTGCCATGCACCCAATCGGATCGCATAACTCCTTACGGACAGCGAGTTGTTTCGTGTTTCCTATACATTACTAGTACTAGTAGTAACACTAGTATCATTTCGCTGGCGGTGTCGTATACCAGCATGTGCATATTAATGTTAGAAATATAGCCACTATCTTAGAATTGTAAGTTTCTACGTAATTAAAAGACTTATAAATGATTAACCTACATCTTGTAAATAACCGTGTACTGGCTCCCTGTCATCTTGTCAACATGTGTGTATAAATCATAGTTTCTAAACCAAATCCGAGGGAAACACTTAAATTAAAAGTCAAGTTAGCTACTTTCTTCCTGAAGTTAATGACACCAAGATGGAATACATAATTTGATTTAAACATCCCCAGAATTAGGATTTCCTATATCCCCTTTAACGGACGCTATGCACTAATCGGGTAATCCCAGATTGCACTATGTTAGAGTACCTGACAGTCCGAACCGCCCTTGCCTTCTCAGCCTCTTTTTTGGCGGAGTTGTCTTCGTCCGATTCCAATTAACGGATCCAGAAGGGCCTAGTTCCGATTCGGACGTGGTTTCTACAGGATCCCTATGACTAGAGACACATACTCCACCTACGTTTGCGTCCAGGCGCTTAGCCATTCTTATCCTCTTCTTCTCTGGTTCACTGACATTTGTACACTACTTCAGTTTTACGGTGACGACTCCATTGGACAGTTCGTCCAAAACCTCGGCTTGTATATCTTTCTCAGGAGGCGAGGCCTGCATTTCCACATCTTCGGGAGTCGAGGTCCCCACTATCCTTGATGCGTCTCGCGGGACCGGTTGCCTATAGGGGCTCCGATTGACGAAGTATTGTCTTTACGTTATTATTTGCACCACATTTAGGTGCCAGTTTGAAGGAGTTGGATTGTAGTTCGACTCTTGGGGAGCCAGAAACTTGATGAAATAACTGCCCCACGTATGATACAAAGCTACCGGTTGATTCGCCCCAACATTTCTTTCCGGTGGCCTCTGCCTCAACGTTGATAAATTTAGTTTGTAATTTGAATGTTCCTTTAAATATTATATATATATTTATGTTTGCCTCGGCTGCGTCAGTATTAATTTGTAGAAACGTATGTATATTTACAGGGTGTGATGCGGCCAGAGAATGTAGGCTTACACAGATTATAATTTTTACGTCACTCATTTTATTAATCCTTGACAAGATTAATAACACTTCAATAATATAGAGCTCTGACGTTATTTATTACATAGTTGCACTTTTTTAACACGTAAACTATTTTCGTCTCACACTGAATACGTATTCAACTTCTCGAGGACGGGTCTCGCGTCTAGTTAGGAGCACTGTCTGCAAGCAACGGACTTCCGAATTTGTACAATTTGCTCTACTTCCGTTTCTGATTGGCTAATCCTACTCCAATAGAATACTTTTATTTAAGTTAAGCTTTTTCTGGTTGTTGATTGGCTATTTATAAGCTATCTCAAAAATTACATTTTCGTTGCTCCGAGAATTACTAGTTCCATTATTAAACATTCAAATTCTTTATTGTCTCAAGGTTACCTCATTGTTAGCAAATATTGACCTACTTTCTCACAGGATTTACATTATTAAATTACATAATACATTCATATAAAATTATTAAACATATACATAATAGTATAACCATTAATACAACGAATGTTACATGCATTTTATATATTATACACATATTGCTTTAAGGTGGGCTGTTATTATATTTTATATTATGTAATTTCACTGAATTCATTAAATGTTAAAATTACTGCGTCAAAGTGCCCCCTTTTAGAAATATTTAAAAATTATGTTCTTATGGTTTTGCCTTTTTAAATTCTTAAATGTTTACTGACAGTCTGCTCAAAGAAAGAAACATAACCCTTTTTTATAACACTTCCTATTTTTTCACTGTCGCTTTTATTTAACACCCCCTGGTTTTCACTACACTCCTGTAAGACAATAATTTATCTTTTTGCAAAAATAAGCCTTAAAGGGGTCGAAAGTCTATCCCTCCGAACCCCCAGTAGGTCTTGAAGTTACGACTTTCCAGCCATCTAAACGAGTCGCAGTCTAGTGAAAAGACCAGCTGTTGCCTCTTATCAGTCACTTTGCGGCTCATAACCTGCCAATCGTCCATGTTGGCGCCTATGTTTTTATTCTTCATCTTCAACAAGAAGGTTGAAATGTCGACAGTAGCAGGGACACATGCAATACTACTTGGTCTCTTCGAAAGGTCCTTGGCATCCATAACTTGCAACGCCATTCCCTTCCAAAGGTCCCCAAACTGGGGAACAGCGTGTACCAGCCACTGCTTTGTTTCTATCTTTGCACAGGCTATTCAAAGTTTCCCCTATGAAAACCGAACATTTAGAAATTGTGGGCCTACCTCCCCCAAAGACTAGGTATCCAGAGCTTCCAAGATTTTTTCTTGCATCAGTTCCGAATGCACCTTATCCAACTTCATGTTTTGGTCCACACAAAGGATGGCAATTCTTAATACAGTCAACCCGTCCTCAAACATCGTATTCTGCTGCAGTGAGCTCTTATGCCTTTTAGGTTGCTGTTGAATAGGGGTGTTCGAGTCTCAGCGAGGTCTTTACTTCGCTCCACTGGGCTCAGTTCCCTTCACCTTAATGTAGGTGTACTTGGGCGTGTTCTCAACAGTCCTATTTCCCTTCTTCATTTTGCTTTCTCTTAGCGTTTTACGCTGAACACGCGAGAGTCCCCAGTCTCATCTGTTCGATGCCTGACACTAAGGCCTCCACAGCGTTTTCAGCTTATTTCACTGGATTGGCAGAACTGGTTGAGCCTGTGGAATGAACCACTCCCATTACAACCTCCGCCTTCTGTTTTATTGACAAATCTGAGGAAATTGCCTCTCCTTGTTGGGTTAACACTAAGGCCCCCAAGGGGCTCTCACTTCTTTCACTGGATCGGCGGAACTGGTTGAAGCACCTTTTAAATGAACCACTTCTTAAAGCCCTCCTTCGAGGGCCCAACCGCCACAACTTCTGTTTAGGTACTTTTAGGGTCCCCTAATACAGGCACCTCCGGTTTAAAGGAATAGTCATCTGTCATGATTCCCACGGTTAGCTAGGGATAACGCAGGTCCACCCGGGCAGAGTCCTGCATGCCTGACTAAGGCTATATACTCGTCAGGTATACAGAGGGGTACCTGAGATGTCGTCAGGTATCTCAGAGACTCCGTTAACGACACATCTCTCATGTGCCATTCATCCCATCGGAAGGCATAACACCTTAGGGTTGGCGAGTTGTTTCGTGTTTCCTATTCATTAGCAGTACTAGTAGTAACACTAGTACCATTTCGCTGGCGGTGTCGTATACCAGCATGTGCATATTAATGTTAGAAATATAGCCACTATCTTGGAATTGTAAGTTTCTACGTAATTAAAGACTTATAAATGATTAACCTACATCTTGTAAATAACCGTGTACTGGCTCCCTGTCATCTTGTGAACATGTGTGTATAAATCATAGTTTCTGATCCAAATCCGCGGAAAACACTTGAAGGGAAAGTCAAGTTAGCTACTTTCTTCTTGAAGTTAATGACACCTAGATGGAACACATAATTCGATTTAAACAACCCCAAAATTAAGCTTTCCTGTGTCCGTTTTAATGGACGTTATGCACTAATGGCTTAATCCCAGATTGCACTATGTTAGAGTACCTGACAGGCCGAACCGTCCTTGCCTTCTTAGCCTCCGTTTTTTGTTGGCGGAGTTTTCTTCGTCCGTTTCCAATTAAAGGTTCCAGACGGGCCTAGTTCCGTTCCGGACGTGGCTTCTAAAGGGTCCCTATGACTAGAGACACATGCTTCCCCCGCGCTTTCAGCCAGGCGCTTAGCCATTCTTCTCCTCTTCTTCTCTGGTTCACTGACATTTGTAGACTTCTGTTTTAATGTGCCGACCACACTGGACAGTTCCCCAAAAACCTCAGCTTGTAAATCTTTCTCAGGAGGCGAGCCCTGCGTTTCCACATCTTCGCGTGTCGCAGTCATCACTATCCTTGATGCGTCTCGCGGGAACGGGTTACCTACAGGGGCTCCGTTTCACGAAGTGTTGTCTTTACGTTATTATGTGCACCACGTTTAGGTGTCAATTTTAAGGAGTTGTATTGTAATTCGGCTGTTGGGGAGCCAACAACTTGATGAAATAACTGCCCCACTTATGGTACATATTGTCGTGTGCCTCTCTTTAAATTACTTTACAAGAACAGATGGGAGCTACTCACTTGCAAGAGGTACGGGCAAATCAAACAAGAACTTCACCTGCGAGGCTACGACGAGGGACGCAGCTAATTTAAAGTTCAGAAAACATTACTAATCAGAATAATACCTGGCTTTAAGGGAAGGGAAGAACACTACACTACCATAATTAAGACTCCAGAAGAGTGGATTGCTAAGGATTTAATGAGATAACAACTGGTACAATGACTTACATTCTTTTCCCATTGCTACCGACGAGGACATCGTGCTTTAGCAGTCGCACTTCTTCCTTGCACGGATCTTACTTATTGACTGTTAAAAACAACGCTAAACTCAGGTGTCACTGACGCTATCCCCTCCCTAATACTTAGTTCCCCTAACACCTAGTTCCCCTACTCCCAGGCAGACTGCTGTCACGGATCCCGGTGCCCAGAGACTTTATTCTATCATCTTAGGCATACGCCACATCTCCCCCTGGCCACCGAGATCGACGCCCCTGTCGACACAAGGCAAACCAATAGTAACAATCAAAGGACAAACAAAATGACATACATAATAAAAAAGAATTAAACATGTGTGATGCACCAAAATATAACAGAATAATATACGTGTGTGATAAGCACCCAGACGACGACAATGTTGCTTTTTTTTCTTTTTGATTTTGTTTTTGTTTTTAGATGGCTGGCTCGAGAATCTTGAGTGCTATGGGATAATATTGTTAGAGCACCCCGCACACGCACACACCACGCTATCAACGACACAAACATCACCCAATTTTCACAATTCACTTTTTGCAATTCACGAAACTTTATACTTCAAAATGACCAGCACGAAGAACTTAACACAGTGATATAATTTAGTAGAAATGAAGCCAAAATAAGGGCAAAATGGAGTCAGAAGTTTTAGCGTCACGCCGGCAGACAATGGGAAAAATGCAAAAATGAACTTAAAATTAAAATTTAGAAACGAGACTTTTAGACTTGTCCTTGTTCTTTTTTGACAGATCATTTTCCTCCTTCCATTTTATGGTAGTACTCTGGGAAGCCGGATCTCCTGATGACCCCAGATGAAATTCTTTGGTGAGCACATCATTTTCAAAGTATGGATTCTTCTCGAAATGGAAGTTGATTCTGTAGCCTGACTTAATATCCTCAAACTCTTCAACCTCAAGTTTGGAAAGGTAATGCAAGCAGTCTTCTTCATCCTCCTCAAGAATTGCAGAAATCTGGGGATGATTTACAAAAGCTGTCACCCAAAAGTTTGGTATGCGCTTAATGATGTCGTTTCTCTTCTCGAAGAATGGTTTTCTGAGCTTGTTATATTTCTGCTCCACCTTGAGTATCTCTTCGCTGGCCTTCTCGTTCAGGGCATCGATTTCATTTTGACAAGAATCTATCTCTTCCAATGCTTTCTGTGTGTCTGCATCATAATCCTTACCTTCTTCTCCTTCGTTTGCACCACTGGTGCCTTCCATTTTCTTAATCTTTTTAGGAGTTGGTCCGCTCGACATTTTAATATCTTGAAATATTATTGCTGAAACCACACAATTTTCAAACTCGACCGATCTGCACAAGACTCACTACTGAGACACCACCAATTGTCGTGTGCCTCTCTTTAAATTACTTTACAAGAACAGATGGGAGCTACTCACTTGCAAGAGGTACGGGCAAGAGGTACTACACTCCTGTAAGACAATAATCTATCTTTTTGCAAAAACAAGCCTTAAAGGGGTCGAAAGTCTATCCCTCCGAACCCCCAGTAGGTCTTGAAGTTACGACATCTAAACGAGTCGCAGTCTAGTGAAAAGACCAGCTGTTGCCTCTTATCAGTCACTTTGCGGCTCATAACCTGCCAATCGTCCATGTTGGCGCCTATGTTTTTATTCTTCATCTTCAACAAGAAGGTTGAAATGTCGACAGTAGCAGGGACACATGCAATACTCCTTGGTCTCCTCGAAAGGTCCTTGGCATCCATAACTTGCAACACCATTCCCTTCCAAAGGTCCCCAAACTGGGGAACAGCGTGTACCAGCCACTGCTTTGTTTCTATATTTGCACAGGCTATTCAAAGTTTCCCCTATGAAAACCGAGCATTTAGAAATTGTGGGCCTACCTCCTCCGGAGACTAGG
This sequence comes from Deroplatys truncata, assembly GCA_030765065.1. NCBI lineage: Eukaryota > Metazoa > Arthropoda > Insecta > Mantodea > Mantidae > Deroplatys > Deroplatys truncata. The sequence goes on along the minus strand of CM060989.1, from coordinate 61,221,605 downwards.
TATCCACAGCTTCCCAGGTTTTTTCTTGGATCAGTTCTGACTGTACCTTATCCAACTTCATTTTATGGTCCGCAGAAACTATGGCTATCCCTATTACAGTCAAATCCTCCTCAAAAGATATATAGTCTGCTCTTGTGAGCGCCTATGCCTTTTAGGTTGCTGTTGAATAGGGGTGTTCGAGTCTGAGCGAGGTCTTTGCTTCGCTCCATTGGACTCAGTTCCCTTCATCTTAATGCAGGTATACTTGGGCGAGTTCTCTTCTTCATTTTGCTTTCTCAGCGTTTTACGCTGAACACGCGAGAGTCCCTTCAGTCTCATCTTTCGATGCCTACACTAAGGCCTCCACAGCGTTTTCAGCTTCTTTCACTGGATCGGCAGAACTGGTTGACGAGCCTTTGGAATGAACCACTGCCATTACAACCTCCGTCTCCTGTTTTATTGACAAGTCTGAGGAAATTGCCTCTCCTTGTTGGGTTAACACTAAGGCCCCCACGGGCCTCTCAGCTTCTTTCACTGGATCTGCGGAACTGGTTGAAGCATCTTTAAAGTGAACCACTTCCTCTACAACGTCCGTCTCCAGTTCCATTGACAAGTTTGAGGATAACGCCTCTCCTTCTATGGTTTGGTTTAAATGCAAGTCACTTTCCATTTGCGTCCCACGAGTAACGGGGAAGTATGGGCTCCACTGAGGCAGATCCTCACTGTGCCCCAGCAAGGCTGTTATACTCGGGAGATCGCTTGGTATCCCTGAAGCTCCGTTCAAGTCACAATACCCTTGTGCCATTCATCCCTTCGGTACTGACTACGGTTTACGCCACAATTTACACCTTCGTATTAGGACAGTTGGTTCGCGGTCTCCGTAGGGACAACCTGTTCTGAGAGATAAACCGATAGTTGCCTCCCAGAAACTTTGTAATTTGAAGGTTTCTTTAAATATTATATATATATATATGTTTGCCTCGGCTGCGTCAGTATTAATTTGTAGAAACATGTGTATCTTTACCTAGTGTGATGCGGCCAGAGAATGTAGGCTTACACAGATTATAATTTTTACGTCACTCATTTTATTAATCCTTGACAAGATTAATAACACTTCAATAATATAGAGCTCTGACGTTATTTATTAAATAGTTGCACTTTTTTAACACGTAAACTATTTTCGTCTCACACTGAATACGTATTCAACATCTCGAGGACGGGTCTCACGTCTAGTTAGGAGCACTGTCTGCAAGCAACGGACTTCCGAATTTGTACAATTTGCTCTACTTCCGTTTCTGATTGGCTAATCCTACTCCAATAGAATACTTTTATTTAAGTTAAGCTTTTTCTGGTTGTTGATTGGCTATTTATAAGCTATCTCAAAAATTACATTTTCGTTGCTCCGAGAATTACTAGTTCCATTATTAAACTTTCAAATTCTTTATTGTCTCAAGATTACCTCATTGTTAGCAAATATTGACCTACTTTCTCACAGGATTTACATTATTAAATTACATAATACATTCATATAAAATTATTAAACATATACATAATAGTATAACCATTAATACAACGAATGTTACATGCATTTTATATATTATACACATATTGCTTTAAGGTGGGCTGTTATTATATTTTATATTATGTAATTTCACTGAATTCATTAAATGTTAAAATTACTGCGTCAAAGTGCCCCCTTTTAGAAATATTTAAAAATTATGTTCTTATGGTTTTGCCTTATTAAATTCTTAAATGTTTACTGAAAGTCTGCTCAAAGAAAGAAACATAACCCTTTTTATAACACTTCCTATTTTTTCACTGTCGCTTTTATTTAACACCCCCTGGTTTTCACTACACTCCTGTAAGACAATAATCTATCTTTTTGCAAAAATAAGCCTTAAAGGGGTCGAAACTCTATCCCTCCGAACCCCCAGTAGGTCTTGAAGTTACGACTTTCCAGCCATCTAAACGAGTCGCAGTCTAGTGAAAAGACCAGCTGTTGCCTCTTATCAGTCACTTTGCGGCTCATAACTTGCCAATCGTCCATGTTGGCGCCTATGTTTTTATTCTTCATCTTCAACAAGAAGGTTGAAATGTCGACAGTAGCAGGGGCACATGTAATACTACTTGGTCTCTTCGAAAGGTCCTTGGCATCCATAACTTGCAACGCCATTCCCTTCCAAAGGTCCCCAAACTGGAGAACAGCGTGTACCAGCCACTGCTTTGTTTCTATCTTTGCATAGGCTATTCAAAGTTTCCCCTATGAAAACCGAGCATTTAGAAATTGTGGGCCTACCTCCCCCAAAGACTAGGTATCCAGAGCTTCCAAGATTTTTTCTTGCATCAGTTCTGACTGTACCTTATCCAACTTCATTTTTTGGTTCACACAAAGGATTGCCATTCTTAATACAGTCAACCCCTCCTCAAACATCGTATTCTGTTGCAGTGAGCTCCTATGCCTTTTAGGTTGCTGTTGAATAGGGGTGTTCGAGTCTCAGCGAGGTCTTTACTTCGCTCCACTGGGCTCAGTTCCCTTCACCTTAATGTAGGTATACTTGGGCGAGTTCCGTTCTTCATTTTGCTTTCTCAGCGGTTTACGCTGAACACGCGAGAGTCCCTTCAGTCTCATCTTTCGATGCCTGACACTAAGGCCTCCCCAGCGTTTTCAGCTTCTTTCACTGGATCGGCAGAACTGGTTGACGAGCCTTTGGAATGAACCACTGCCATTACAGCCTCCGCCTCCTGTTTTATTGACAAGTCTGAGGAAATTGCCTCTCCTTGTTGGGTTAACACTAAGGCCCCCACCGGCCTCTCAGCTTCTTTCACTGGATCTGCGGAACTGGTTGAAGCACCTTTAAAGTGAACCACTTCCTCTACAACGTCCGTCTCCAGTTCCATTGACAAGTTTGAGGATAACGCCTCTCCTTCTTTGGTTTGGTTTAAATGCAAGTCACTTTCCATTTGCGTCCCACGAGTAACGGGGAAGTATGGGCTCCACTGAGGCAGATCCCCACTGTGCCCCAGCAAGGCTGTTATACTCGGGAGATCGCTTGGTATCCCTGAAGCTCCGTTCGAGTCACAATACCCTTGTGCCATTCATCCCTTCGGTACTGACTACGGTTTACGCCACAATTTACACCTTCGTATTTAGGGCAGTTGGTTCGCGGTCTCCGTAGGGACAACCTGTTCTGAGAGATAAACCGATAGTTGCCTCCCAGAAACTTTGTAATTTGAAGGTTTCTTTAAATATTATATATATATATGTTTGCCTCGGCTGCGTCAGTATTAATTTGTAGAAACATGTGTATCTTTACCTAGTGTGATGCGGCCAGAGAATGTAGGCTTACACAGATTATAATTTTTACGTCACTCATTTTATTAATCCTTGACAAGATTAATAACACTTCAATAATATAGAGCTCTGACGTTATTTATTAAATAGTTGCACTTTTTTAACACGTAAACTATTTTCGTCTCACACTGAATACGTATTCAACATCTCGAGGACGGGTCTCACGTCTAGTTAGGAGCACTGTCTGCAAGCAACGGACTTCCGAATTTGTACAATTTGCTCTACTTCCGTTTCTGATTGGCTAATCCTACTCCAATAGAATACTTTTATTTAAGTTAAGCTTTTTCTGGTTGTTGATTGGCTATTTATAAGTTATCTCAAAAATTACATTCTCGTTGCTCCGAGAATTACTAGTTCCATTATTAAACTTTCAAATTCTTTATTGTCTCAAGGTTACCTCATTGTTAGCAAATATTGACCTATTTTCTCACAGGATTTACATTATTAAATTACATAATACATTCATATAAAATTATTAAACATATACATAATAGTATAACCATTAATACAACGAATGCATTTTATATATTATACACATATTGCTTTAAGGTGGGCTGTTATTATATTTTATATTATGTAATTTCACTGAATTCATTAAATGTTAAAATTACTGCGTCAAAATGCCCCCTTTTAGAAATATTTAAAAATTATGTTCTTATGGTTTTGCCTTTTTAAATTCTTAAATGTTTACTGAAAGTCTGCTCAAAGAAAGGAACATAACCCTTTTTTATAACACTCTCTATTTTTTCACTGTCGCTTTTATTTAACACCGCCTGGTTTTCACTACACTCCTGTAAGACAATAATTTATCTTTTTGCAAAAATAAGCCTTAAAGGGGTCGAAAGTCTATCCCTCCGAACCCCCAGTAGGTTTTGAAGTTACGACTTTCCAGCCATCTAAACGAGTCGCAGTCTAGTGAAAAGACCAGCTGTTGCCTCTTATCAGTCACTTTGCGGCTCATAACTTGCCAATCGTCCATGTTGGCGCCTATGTTTTTATTCTTCATCTTCAACAAGAAGGTTGAAATGTCGACAGTAGCAGGGACACATGCAATACTACTTGGTCTCTTCGAAAGGTCCTTGGCATCCATAACTTGCAACGCCATTCCCTTCCAAAGGTCCCCAAACTGGGGAACAGCGTGTACCAGCCACTGCTTTGTTTCTATCTTTGCACAGGCTATACAAAGGTTCACCTATGAAAACCGAGCATTTAGAAATTGTGGGCCTACCTCCCCCAAAGACTAGGTATCCAGAGCTTCCAAGATTTTTTCTTGCATCAGTTCTGACTGTACCTTATCCAATTTCATTTTTTGGTTCACACAAAGGATTGCCATTCTTAATACAGTCAACCCCTCCTCAAACATCGTATTCTGTTGCAGTGAGCTCCTATGCCTTTTAGGTTGCTGTTGAATAGGGGTGTTCGAGTCTCAGCGAGGTCTTTACTTCGCTCCACTGGGCTCAGTTCCCTTCACCTTAATGTAGGTATACTTGGGAGAGTTCCGTTCTTCATTTTGCTTTCTCAGCGGTTTACGCTGAACACGCGAGAGTCCCTTCAGTCTCATCTTTCGATGCCTGACACTAAGGCCTCCCCAGCGTTTTCAGCTTCTTTCACTGGATCGGCAGAACTGGTTAACGAGCCTTTGGAATGAACCACTGCCATTACAGCCTCCGCCTCCTGTTTTATTGACAAGTCTGAGGAAATTGCCTCTCCTTGTTGGGTTAACACTAAGGCCCCCACCGGCCTCTCAGCTTCTTTCACTGGATCTGCGGAACTGGTTGAAGCACCTTTAAAGTGAACCACTTCCTCTACAACGTCCGTCTCCAGTTCCATTGACAAGTTTGAGGATAACGCCTCTCCTTCTTTGGTTTGGTTTAAATGCAAGTCACTTTCCATTTGCGTCCCACGAGTAACGGGGAAGTATGGGCTCCACTGAGGCAGATGCCCACTGTGCCCCAGCAAGGCTGTTATACTCGGGAGATCGCTTGGTATCCCTGAAGCTCCGTTCGAGTCACAATACCCTTGTGCCATTCATCCCTTCGGTACTGACTACGGTTTACGCCACAATTTACACCTTCGTATTTAGGGCAGTTGGTTCGCGGTCTCCGTAGGGACAACCTGTTCTGAGAGATAAACCGATAGTTGCCTCCCAGAAACTTTGTAATTTGAAGGTTTCTTTAAATATTATATATATATATATATGTTTGCCTCGGCTGCGTCAGTATTAATTTGTAGAAACATGTGTATCTTTACAGGGTGTGATGCGGCCAGAGAATGTAGGCTTACACAGATTATAATTTTTACGTCACTCATTTTATTAATCCTTGACAAGATTAATAACACTTCAATAATATAGAGCTCTGACGTTATTTATTAAATAGTTGCACTTTTTTAACACGTAAACTATTTTCGTCTCACACTGAATACGTATTCAACATCTCGAGGACGGTTCTCACGTCTAGTTAGGAGCACTGTCTGCAAGCAACGGACTTCCGAATTTGTAGAAGTTGCTCTACTTCCGTTTCTGATTGGCTAATCCTACTCCAATAGAATACTTTTATTTAAGTTAAGCTTTTTCTGGTTGTTGATTGGCTATTTATAAGCTATCTCAAAAATTACATTTTCGTTGCTCCGAGAATTACTAGTTCCATTATTAAACTTTCAAATTCTTTATTGTCTCAAGGTTACCTCATTGTTAGCAAATATTGACCTATTTTCTCACAGGATTTACATTATTAAATTACATAATACATTCATATAAAATTATTAAACATATACATAATAGTATAACCATTAATACAACGAATGCATTTTATATATTATACACATATTGCTTTAAGGTGGGCTGTTATTATATTTTATATTATGTAATTTCACTGAATTCATTAAATGTTAAAATTACTGCGTCAAAGTGCCCCCTTTTAGAAATATTTAAAAATTATGTTCTTATGGTTTTGCCTTTTTAAATTCTTAAATGTTTACTGAAAGTCTGCTCAAAGAAAGGAACATAACCCTTTTTTATAACACTCTCTATTTTTTCACTGTCGCTTTTATTTAACACCGCCTGGTTTTCACTACACTCCTGTAAGACAATAATTTATCTTTTTGCAAAAATAAGCCTTAAAGGGGTCGAAAGTCTATCCCTCCGAACCCCCAGTAGGTTTTGAAGTTACGACTTTCCAGCCATCTAAACGAGTCGCAGTCTAGTGAAAAGACCAGCTGTTGCCTCTTATCAGTCACTTTGCGGCTCATAACTTGCCAATCGTCCATGTTGGCGCCTATGTTTTTATTCTTCATCTTCAACAAGAAGGTTGAAATGTCGACAGTAGCAGGGACACATGCAATACTACTTGGTCTCTTCGAAAGGTCCTTGGCATCCATAACTTGCAACGCCATTCCCTTCCAAAGGTCCCCAAACTGGGGAACAGCGTGTACCAGCCACTGCTTTGTTTCTATCTTTGCACAGGCTATACAAAGGTTCACCTATGAAAACCGAGCATTTAGAAATTGTGGGCCTACCTCCCCCAAAGACTAGGTATCCAGAGCTTCCAAGATTTTTTCTTGCATCAGTTCCGAATGTACCTTATCCAACTTCATTTTTTGGTCCACACAAAGGATTGCCATTCTTAATACAGTCAACCCCTCCTCAAACATCGCATTCTGTTGCAGTGAGCTCCTATGCCTTTTAGGTTGCTGTTGAATAGGGGTGTTCGAGTCTCAGCGAGGTCTTTACTTCGCTCCACTGGGCTCAGTTCCCTTCACCTTAATGTAGGTATACTTGGGCGAGTTCCGTTCTTCATTTTGCTTTCTCAGCGGTTTACGCTGAACACGCGAGAGTCCCTTCAGTCTCATCTTTCGATGCCTGACACTAAGGCCTCCCCAGCGTTTTCAGCTTCTTTCACTGGATCGGCAGAACTGGTTGACGAGCCTTTGGAATGAACCACTGCCATTACAGCCTCCGCCTCCTGTTTTATTGACAAGTCTGAGGAAATTGCCTCTCCTTGTTGGGTTAACACTAAGGCCCCCACCGGCCTCTCAGCTTCTTTCACTGGATCTGCGGAACTGGTTGAAGCACTTTTAAAGTGAACCACTTCCTCTACAACGTCCGTCTCCAGTTCCATTGACAAGTTTGAGGATAACGCCTCTCCTTCTTTGGTTTGGTTTAAATGCAAGTCACTTTCCATTTGCGTCCCACGAGTAACGGGGAAGTATGGGCTCCACTGAGGCAGATCCCCACTGTGCCCCAGCAAGGCTGTTATACTCGGGAGATCGCTTGGTATCCCTGAAGCTCCGTTCGAGTCACAATACCCTTGTGCCATTCATCCCTTCGGTACTGACTACGGTTTACGCCACAATTTACACCTTCGTATTTAGGGCAGTTGGTTCGCGGTCTCCGTAGGGACAACCTGTTCTGAGAGATAAACCGATAGTTGCCTCCCAGAAACTTTGTAATTTGAAGGTTTCTTTAAATATTATATATATATATATATATATATATATATATGTTTGCCTCGGCTGCGTCAGTATTAATTTGTAGAAACATGTGTATCTTTACAGGGTGTGATGCGGCCAGAGAATGTAGGCTTACACAGATTATAATTTTTACGTCACTCATTTTATTAATCCTTGACAAGATTAATAACACTTCAATAATATAGAGCTCTGACGTTATTTATTAAATAGTTGCACTTTTTTAACACGTAAACTATTTTCGTCTCACACTGAATACGTATTCAACATCTCGAGGACGGTTCTCACGTCTAGTTAGGAGCACTGTCTGCAAGCAACGGACTTCCGAATTTGTAGAAGTTGCTCTACTTCCGTTTCTGATTGGCTAATCCTACTCCAATAGAATACTTTTATTTAAGTTAAGCTTTTTCTGGTTGTTGATTGGCTATTTATAAGCTATCTCAAAAATTACATTTTCGTTGCTCCGAGAATTACTAGTTCCATTATTAAACTTTCAAATTCTTTATTGTCTCAAGGTTACCTCATTGTTAGCAAATATTGACCTATTTTCTCACAGGATTTACATTATTAAATTACATAATACATTCATATAAAATTATTAAACATATACATAATAGTATAACCATTAATACAACGAATGCATTTTATATATTATACACATATTGCTTTAAGGTGGGCTGTTATTATATTTTATATTATGTAATTTCACTGAATTCATTAAATGTTAAAATTACTGCGTCAAAGTGCCCCCTTTTAGAAATATTTAAAAATTATGTTCTTATGGTTTTGCCTTTTTAAATTCTTAAATGTTTACTGAAAGTCTGCTCAAAGAAAGGAACATAACCCTTTTTTATAACACTCTCTATTTTTTCACTGTCGCTTTTATTTAACACCGCCTGGTTTTCACTACACTCCTGTAAGACAATAATTTATCTTTTTGCAAAAATAAGCCTTAAAGGGGTCGAAAGTCTATCCCTCCGAACCCCCAGTAGGTTTTGAAGTTACGACTTTCCAGCCATCTAAACGAGTCGCAGTCTAGTGAAAAGACCAGCTGTTGCCTCTTATCAGTCACTTTGCGGCTCATAACTTGCCAATCGTCCATGTTGGCGCCTATGTTTTTATTCTTCATCTTCAACAAGAAGGTTGAAATGTCGACAGTAGCAGGGACACATGCAATACTACTTGGTCTCTTCGAAAGGTCCTTGGCATCCATAACTTGCAACGCCATTCCCTTCCAAAGGTCCCCAAACTGGGGAACAGCGTGTACCAGCCACTGCTTTGTTTCTATCTTTGCACAGGCTATACAAAGGTTCACCTATGAAAACCGAGCATTTAGAAATTGTGGGCCTACCTCCCCCAAAGACTAGGTATCCAGAGCTTCCAAGATTTTTTCTTGCATCAGTTCCGAATGTACCTTATCCAACTTCATTTTTTGGTCCACACAAAGGATTGCCATTCTTAATACAGTCAACCCCTCCTCAAACATCGTATTCTGCTGCAGTGAGCTCCTATGCCTTTTAGGTTGCTGTTGAATAGGGGTGTTCGAGTCTCAGCGAGGTCTTTACTTCGCTCCACTGGGCTCAGTTCCCTTCACCTTAATGTAGGTGTACTTGGGCGTGTTCTCAACAGTCCTATTTCCCTTCTTCATTTTGCTTTCTCTTAGCGTTTTACGCTGAACACGCGAGAGTCCCCAGTCTCATCTGTTCGATGCCTGACACTAAGGCCTCCACAGCGTTTTCAGCTTATTTCACTGGATTGGCAGAACTGGTTGAGCCTGTGGAATGAACCACTCCCATTACAACCTCCGCCTTCTGTTTTATTGACAAATCTGAGGAAATTGCCTCTCCTTGTTGGGTTAACACTAAGGCCCCCAAGGGGCTCTCACTTCTTTCACTGGATCGGCGGAACTAGTTAAGCACCTTTTAAATGAACTACCTCTTAAAGTCCTCCTTCGAGGGCCCAACCGCCACAACTTCAGTTTAGGTACTTTTAGGGTTCCCTAATACAGGCACCTCCGGTTTAAAGGAATAGTCATCTGTCATGATTCCCACGGTTAGCTAGGGACAACGCAGGTCCACCCGGGCAGAGTCCTGCATGCCTGAGTAAGGCTATATACTCGTCAGGTATACAGAGGGGTACCTGAGATGTCGTCAGGTATCTCAGAGACTCCGTTAACGACACATCTCTCATGTGCCATTCATCCCATCGGATCGCATAACACCTTAGGGTTGGCGAGTTGTTTCGTGTTTCCTATTCATTAGCAGTACTAGTAGTAACACTAGTACCATTTCGCTGGCGGTGTCGTATACCAGCATGTGCATATTAATGTTAGAAATATAGCCACTATCTTGGAATTGTAAGTTTCTACGTAATTAAAGACTTATAAATGATTAACCTACATCTTGTAAATAACCGTGTACTGGCTCCCTGTCATCTTGTGAACATGTGTGTATAAATCATAGTTTCTGATCCAAATCCGCGGAAAACACTTGAAGGGAAAGTCAAGTTAGCTACTTTCTTCTTGAAGTTAATGATACCTAGATGGAACACATAATTCGATTTAAACAACCCCAAAATTAAGCTTTCCTGTGTCCGTTTTAATGGACGCTATGCACTAATGGCTTAATCCCAGATTGCACTATGTTAGAGTACCTGACAGGCCGAACCGTCCTTGCCTTCTTAGCCTCCGTTTTTTGTTGGCGGAGTTTTCTTCGTCCGTTTCCAATTAAAGGTTCCAGACGGGCCTAGTTCCGTTCCGGACGTGGCTTCTACAGGGTCCCTATGACTAGAGATACATGCTTCCCCCACGCTCTCAGCCAGGCGCTTAGCCATTCTTCTCCTCTTCTCTGGTTCACTGACATTTGTAGACTTCTGTTTTAAGGTGCCGACCACACTGGACAGTTCCCCAAAAACTTCAGCTTATAAATTTTTCTCAGGAGGCGAGCCCTGCGTTTCCACATCTTCGCGTGTCGCAGTCATCACTATCCTTGATGCGTCTCGCGGGAACGGGTTACCTACAGGGGCTCCGTTTGACCAAGTGTTGTCTTTACGTTATTATGTGCACCACGTTTAGGTTTCAATTTGAAGGAGTTGTATTGTAATTCGGCTGTTGGGGAGCCAACAACTTGATGAAATAACTGCCCCACTTATGGTACATATTGTCGTGTGCCTCTCTTTAAATTACTTTACAAGAACAGATGGGAGCTACTCACTTGCAAGAGGTACGGGCAAATCAAACAAGAACTTCACATGCGAGACTACGACGACGGACGCAGCTAATTTAAAGTTCAGAAAACATTACTAATCAGAATAATACCTGGCTTTAAGGGAAGGGAAGAACACTACACTACCATAATTAAGACTCCAGAAGAGTGGATTGCTAAGGATTTAATGAGATAACAACTGGTACAATTACTTACATTCTTTTCCCATTGTCTACCGACGAGGACATCGTGCTTTAGCAGTCGCACTTCTTCCCTGCACGGATCTTACTTACTGACTGTTAAAAACAACGCTAAACTCAGGCGTCACTGACGCTATCCCCTCCCTAATACTTAGTTCCCCTAACACCTAGTTCCCCTACTCCCAGGCAGACTGCTGTCACGGATCCCGGTGCCCAGAGAGTTGTGTATTCTATCATCTTAGGCATACGCCACATCTCCCCCTGGCCACCGAGATCGACGCCCCCGTCGACACAAGGCAAACCAATAGAAACAATAAAAGGACAAACAAAATGATATACATAATAAAAAAGAATTAAACATGTGTGATGCACCAAAATATAACAGAATAATATACATGTGTGATAAGCACCCAGACGACGACAGTGTTGCTTTTTTTTCTTTTTGCTTTTGTTTTTGTTTTTAGATGGCTGGCTCGAGAATCTTGAGTGCTATCGGATAATATTGTTAGAGCACCCCGCACACGCACACACCACGCTATCAACGACACAAACATCACCCAATTTTCACAATTCACTTTTCGCAATTCACGAAACTTTATACTTCAAAATGACCAGCACGAAGAACTTCACACAGTGATATAATTTAGTAGAAATGAAGCCAAAATAAGGGCAAAATGGAGTCAGAAGTTTTAGCGTCACGCCGGCAGACAATGGGAAAAATGCAAAAATGAACTCAAAATTAAAATTTAGAAACGAGACTTTTAGACTTGTCCTTGTTCTTTTTTGACAGATCATTTTCCTCCTTCCATTTTATGGTAGTACTCTGGGAAGCCGGATCTCCTGATGACCCCAGATGAAATTCTTTGGTGAGCACATCATTTTCAAAGTATGGATTCTTCTCGAAATGGAAGTTGATTCTGTAGCGTGACTTAATATCCTCAAACTCTTCAACCTCAAGTTTGGAAAGGTAATGCAAGCAGTCTTCTTCATCCTCCTCAAGAATTGCAGAAATCTGGGCATGATTTACAAAAGCTGTCACCCAAAAGTTTGGTATGCGCTTAATGATGTCGTTTCTCTTCTCGAAGAATGGTTTTCTGAGCTTGTTATATTTCTGCTCCACCTTGAGTATCTCTTCGCTGGCCTTCTCGTTCAGGGCATCGATTTCATTTTGACAAGAATCTATCTCTTCCAATGCTTTCTGTGTGTCTGCATCATAATCCTTACCTTCTTCTCCTTCGTTTGCACTACTGGTGCCTTCCATTTTCTTAATCTTTTTAGGAGTTGGTCCGCTCGACATTTTAATATCTTGAAATATTATTGCTGAAACCACACAATTTTCAAACTCGACCGATCTGCACAAGACTCACTACTGAGACACCACCAATTGTCGTGTGCCTCTCTTTAAATTACTTTACAAGAACAGATGGGAGCTACTCACTTGCAAGAGGTACGGGCAAGAGGTACTACACTCCTGTAAGACAATAATCTATCTTTTTGCAAAAACAAGCCTTAAAGGGGTCGAAAGTCTATCCCTCCGAACCCCCAGTAAGTCTTGAAGTTACGACATCTAAACGAGTCGCAGTCTAGCGAAAAGACCAGCTGTTGCCTCTTATCAGTCACTTTGCGGCTCATAACCTGCCAATCGTCCATGTTGGCGCCTATGTTTTTATTCTTCATCTTCAACAAGAAGGTTGAAATGTCGACAGTAGCAGGGACACATGCAATACTCCTTGGTCTCTTCGAAAGGTCCTTGGCATCCATAACTTGCAACACCATTCCCTTCCAAAGGTCCCCAAACTGGGGAACAGCGTGTACCAGCCACTGCTTTGTTTCTATCTTTGCACAGGCTATTCAAAGTTTCCCCTATGAAAACCGAGCATTTAGAAATTGTGGGCCTACCTCCTCCGGAGACTAGGTATCCACAGCTTCCCAGGTTTTTTCTTGGATCAGTTCTGACTGTACCTTATCCAACTTCATTTTATGGTCCGCAGAAACTATGGCTATCCCTATTACAGTCAAATCCTCCTCAAAATATATAGTCTGCTCTTGTGAGCGCCTATGCCTTATAGGTTGCTGTTGAATAGGGGTGTTCGAGTCTGAGCGAGGTCTTTGCTTCGCTCCATTGGACTCAGTTCCCTTCACCTTAATGTAGGTATACTTGGGCGAGTTCTCTTCTTCATTTTGCTTTCTCAGCGTTTTACGCTGAACACGCGAGAGTCCCTTCAGTCTCATCTTTCGATGCCTACACTAAGGCCTCCACAGCGTTTTCAGCTTCTTTCACTGGATCGGCAGAACTGGTTGACGAGCCTTTGGAATGAACCACTGCCATTACAACCTCCGTCTCCTGTTTTATTGACAAGTCTGAGGAAATTGCCTCTCCTTGTTGGGTTAACACTAAGGCCCCCACGGGCCTCTCAGCTTCTTTCACTGGATCTGCGGAACTGGTTGAAGCATCTTTAAAGTGAACCACTTCCTCCACAACGTCCGTCTCCAGTTCCATTGACAAGTTTGAGGATAACGCCTCTCCTTCTATGGTTTGGTTTAAATGCAAGTCACTTTCCATTTGCGTCCCACGAGTAACGGGGAAGTATGGGCTCCACTGAGGCAGATCCTCACTGTGCCCCAGCAAGGCTGTTATACTCGGGAGATCGCTTGGTATCCCTGAAGCTCCGTTCAAGTCACAATACCCTTGTGCCATTCATCCCTTCGGTACTGACTACGGTTTACGCCACAATTTACACCTTCGTATTAGGACAGTTGGTTCGCGGTCTCCGTAGGGACAACCTGTTCTGAGAGGTAAACCGATAGTTGCCTCCCAGAAACTTTGTAATTTGAAGGTTTCTTTAAATATTATATATATATATATATGTTTGCCTCGGCTGCGTCAGTATTAATTTGTAGAAACATGTGTATCTTTACAGGGTGTGATGCGGCCAGAGAATGAAGGCTTACACAGATTATAATTTTTACGTCACTCATTTTATTAATCCTTGACAAGATTAATAACACTTCAATAATATAGAGCTCTGACGTTATTTATTAAATAGTTGCACTTTTTTAACACGTAAACTATTTTCGTCTCACACTGAATACGTATTCAACTTCTCGAGGACGGGTCTCGCGTCTAGTTAGGAGCACTGTCTGCAAGCAACGGACTTCCGAATTTGTACAATTTGCTCTACTTCCGTTTCTGATTGGCTAATCCTACTCCAATAGAATACTTTTATTTAAGTTAAGCTTTTTCTGGTTGTTGATTGGCTATTTATAAGCTATCTCAAAAATTACATTTTCGTTGCTCCGTGAATTACTAGTACCATTATTAAACTTTCAAATTCTTTATTGTCTCAAGATTACCTCATTGTTAGCAAATATTGACCTACTTTCTCACAGGATTTACATTATTAAATTACATAATACATTCATATAAAATTATTAAACATATACATAATAGTATAACCATTAATACAACGAATGTTACATGCATTTTATATATTATACACATATTGCTTTAAGGTGGGCTGTTATTATATTTTATATTATGTAATTTCACTGAATTCATTAAATGTTAAAATTACTGCGTCAAAGTGCCCCCTTTTAGAAATATTTAAAAATTATGTTCTTATGGTTTTGCCTTATTAAATTCTTAAATGTTTACTGAAAGTCTGCTCAAAGAAAGAAACATAACCCTTTTTTATAACACTTCCTATTTTTTCACTGTCGCTTTTATTTAACACCCCCTGGTTTTCACTACACTCCTGTAAGACAATAATCTATCTTTTTGCAAAAATAAGCCTTAAAGGGGTCGAAACTCTATCCCTCCGAACCCCCAGTAGGTCTTGAAGTTACGACTTTCCAGCCATCTAAACGAGTCGCAGTCTAGTGAAAAGACCAGCTGTTGCCTCTTATCAGTCACTTTGCGGCTCATAACTTGCCAATCGTCCATGTTGGCGCCTATGTTTTTATTCTTCATCTTCAACAAGAAGGTTGAAATGTCGACAGTAGCAGAAGCACATGTAATACTACTTGGTCTCTTCGAAAGGTCCTTGGCATCCATAACTTGCAACGCCATTCCCTTCCAAAGGTCCCCAAACTGGGGAACAGCGTGTACCAGCCACTGCTTTGTTTCTATCTTTGCATAGGCTATTCAAAGTTTCCCCTATGAAAACCGAGCATTTAGAAATTATGGGCCTACCTCCCCCAAAGACTAGGTATCCAGAGCTTCCAAGATTTTTTCTTGCATCAGTTCTGACTGTACCTTATCCAACTTCATTTTTTGGTTCACACAAAGGATTGCCATTCTTAATACAGTCAACCCCTCCTCAAACATCGTATTCTGTTGCAGTGAGCTCCTATGCCTTTTAGGTTGCTGTTGAATAGGGGTGTTCGAGTCTCAGCGAGGTCTTTACTTCGCTCCACTGGGCTCAGTTCCCTTCACCTTAATGTAGGTATACTTGGGCGAGTTCCGTTCTTCATTTTGCTTTCTCAGCGGTTTACGCTGAACACGCGAGAGTCCCTTCAGTCTCATCTTTCGATGCCTGACACTAAGGCCTCCCCAGCGTTTTCAGCTTCTTTCACTGGATCGGCAGAACTGGTTGACGAGCCTTTGGAATGAACCACTGCCATTACAGCCTCCGCCTCCTGTTTTATTGACAAGTCTGAGGAAATTGCCTCTCCTTGTTGGGTTAACACTAAGGCCCCCACCGGCCTCTCAGCTTCTTTCACTGGATCTGCGGAACTGGTTGAAGCACCTTTAAAGTGAACCACTTCTTCTACAACGTCCGTCTCCAGTTCCATTGACAAGTTTGTGGATAACGCCTCTCCTTCTTTGGTTTGGTTTAAATGCAAGTCACTTTCCATTTGCGTCCCACGAGTAACGGGGAAGTATGGGCTCCACTGAGGCAGATCCCCACTGTGCCCCAGCAAGGCTGTTATACTCGGGAGATCGCTTGGTATCCCTGAAGCTCCGTTCGAGTCACAATACCCTTGTGCCATTCATCCCTTCGGTACTGACTACGGTTTACGCCACAATTTACACCTTCGTATTTAGGGCAGTTGGTTCGCGGTCTCCGTAGGGACAACCTGTTCTGAGAGATAAACCGATAGTTGCCTCCCAGAAACTTTGTAATTTGAAGGTTTCTTTAAATATTATATATATATATATATATATATGTTTGCCTCGGCTGCGTCAGTATTAATTTGTAGAAACATGTGTATCTTTACAGGGTGTGATGCGGCCAGAGAATGTAGGCTTACACAGATTATAATTTTTACGTCACTCATTTTATTAATCCTTGACAAGATTAATAACACTTCAATAATATAGAGCTCTGACGTTATTTATTAAATAGTTGCACTTTTTTAACACGTAAACTATTTTCGTCTCACACTGAATACGTATTCAACATCTCGAGGACGGGTCTCACGTCTAGTTAGGAGCACTGTGTGCAAGCAACGGACTTCCGAATTTGTACAATTTGCTCTACTTCCGTTTCTGATTGGCTAATCCTACTCCAATAGAATACTTTTATTTAAGTTAAGCTTTTTCTGGTTGTTGATTGGCTATTTATAAGCTATCTCAAAAATTACATTTTCGTTGCTCCGAGAATTACTAGTTCCATTATTAAACTTTCAAATTCTTTATTGTCTCAAGGTTACCTCATTGTTAGCAAATATTGACCTATTTTCTCACAGGATTTACATTATTAAATTACATAATACATTCATATAAAATTATTAAACATATACATAATAGTATAACCATTAATACAACGAATGCATTTTATATATTATACACATATTGCTTTAAGGTGGGCTGTTATTATATTTTATATTATGTAATTTCACTGAATTCATTAAATGTTAAAATTACTGCGTCAAAGTGCCCCCTTTTAGAAATATTTAAAAATTATGTTCTTATGGTTTTGCCTTTTTAAATTCTTAAATGTTTACTGAAAGTCTGCTCAAAGAAAGGAACATAACCCTTTTCTATAACACTCTCTATTTTTTCACTGTCGCTTTTATTTAACACCGCCTGGTTTTCACTACACTCCTGTAAGACAATAATTTATCTTTTTGCAAAAATAAGCCTTAAAGGGGTCGAAAGTCTATCCCTCCGAACCCCCAGTAGGTTTTGAAGTTACGACTTTCCAGCCATCTAAACGAGTCGCAGTCTAGTGAAAAGACCAGCTGTTGCCTCTTATCAGTCACTTTGCGGCTCATAACTTGCCAATCGTCCATGTTGGCGCCTATGTTTTTATTCTTCATCTTCAACAAGAAGGTTGAAATGTCGACAGTAGCAGGGACACATGCAATACTACTTGGTCTCTTCGAAAGGTCCTTGGCATCCATAACTTGCAACGCCATTCCCTTCCAAAGGTCCCCAAACTGGGGAACAGCGTGTACCAGCCACTGCTTTGTTTCTATCTTTGCACAGGCTATACAAAGGTTCACCTATGAAAACCGAGCATTTAGAAATTGTGGGCCTACCTCCCCCAAAGACTAGGTATCCAGAGCTTCCAAGATTTTTTCTTGCATCAGTTCCGAATGTACCTTATCCAACTTCATTTTTTGGTCCACACAAAGGATTGCCATTCTTAATACAGTCAACCCCTCCTCAAACATCGTATTCTGCTGCAGTGAGCTCCTATGCCTTTTAGGTTGCTGTTGAATAGGGGTGTTCGAGTCTCAGCGAGGTCTTTACTTCGCTCCACTGGGCTCAGTTCCCTTCACCTTAATGTAGGTGTACTTGGGCGTGTTCTCAACAGTCCTATTTCCCTTCTTCATTTTGCTTTCTCTTAGCGTTTTACGCTGAACACGCGAGAGTCCCCAGTCTCATCTGTTCGATGCCTGACACTAAGGCCTCCACAGCGTTTTCAGCTTATTTCACTGGATTGGCAGAACTGGTTGAGCCTGTGGAATGAACCACTCCCATTACAACCTCCGCCTTCTGTTTTATTGACAAATCTGAGGAAATTGCCTCTCCTTGTTGGGTTAACACTAAGGCCCCCAAGGGGCTCTCACTTCTTTCACTGGATCGGCGGAACTGGTTAAGCACCTTTTAAATGAACTACCTCTTAAAGCCCTCCTTCGAGGGCCCAACCGCCACAACTTCAGTTTAGGTACTTTTAGGGTCCCCTAATACAGGCACCTCCGGTTTAAAGGAATAGTCATCTGTCATGATTCCCACGGTTAGCTAGGGATAACGCAGGTCCACCCGGGCAGAGTCCTGCATGCCTGAGTAAGGCTATATACTCGTCAGGTATACAGAGGGGTACCTGAGATGTCGTCAGGTATCTCAGAGACTCCGTTAACGACACATCTCTCATGTGCCATTCATCCCATCGGATCGCATAACACCTTAGGGTTGGCGAGTTGTTTCGTGTTTCCTATTCATTAGCAGTACTAGTAGTAACACTAGTACCATTTCGCTGGCGGTGTCGTATACCAGCATGTGCATATTAATGTTAGAAATATAGCCACTATCTTAGAATTGTAAGTTTCTACGTAATTAAAGACTTATAAATGATTAACCTACATCTTGTAAATAACCGTGTACTGGCTCCCTGTCATCTTGTGAACATGTGTGTATAAATCATAGTTTCTGATCCAAATCCGCGGAAAACACTTGAAGGGAAAGTCAAGTTAGCTACTTTCTTCTTGAAGTTAATGACACCTAGATGGAACACATAATTCGATTTAAACAACCCCAAAATTAAGCTTTCCTGTGTCCGTTTTAATGGACGCTATGCACTAATGGCTTAATCCCAGATTGCACTATGTTAGAGTACCTGACAGGCCGAACCGTCGTTGCCTTCTTAGCCTCCGTTTTTTGTTGGCGGAGTTTTCTTCGTCCGTTTCCAATTAATGGTTCCAGACGGGCCTAGTTCCGTTCCGGACGTGGCTTCTACAGGGTCCCTATGACTAGAGATACATGCTTCCCCCACGCTCTCAGCCAGGCGCTTAGCCATTCTTCTCCTCTTCTTCTCTGGTTCACTAACATTTGTAGACTTCTGTTTTAAGGTGCCGACCACACTGGACAGTTCCCCAAAAACTTCAGCTTATAAATTTTTCTCAGGAGGCGAGCCCTGCGTTTCCACATCTTCGCGTGTCGCAGTCATCACTATCCTTGATGCGTCTCGCGGGAACGGGTTACCTACAGGGGCTCCGTTTGACGAAGTGTTGTCTTTACGTTATTATGTGCACCACGTTTAGGTTTCAATTTGAAGGAGTTGTATTGTAATTCGGCTGTTGGGGAGCCAACAACTTGATGAAATAACTGCCCCACTTATGGTACATATTGTCGTGTGCCTCTTTTTAAATTACTTTACAAGAACAGATGGGAGCTACTCACTTGCAAGAGGTACGGGCAAATCAAACAAGAACTTCACATGCGAGACTACGACGACGGACGCAGCTAATTTAAAGTTCAGAAAACATTACTAATCAGAATAATACCTGGCTTTAAGGGAAGGGAAGAACACT
The DNA here is from genome assembly GCA_030765065.1 of Deroplatys truncata. Taxonomy (NCBI): domain Eukaryota; kingdom Metazoa; phylum Arthropoda; class Insecta; order Mantodea; family Mantidae; genus Deroplatys; species Deroplatys truncata. Next base: position 61,201,923 of record CM060989.1, on the reverse strand, counting down.
ACACTACCATAATTAAGACTCCAGAAGAGTGGATTGCTAAGGATTTAATGAGATAACAACTGGTACAATTACTTACATTCTTTTCCCATTGTCTACCGACGAGGACATCGTGCTTTAGCAGTCGCACTTCTTCCCTGCACGGATCTTACTTACTGACTGTTAAAAACAACGCTAAACTCAGGCGTCACTGACGCTATCCCCTCCCTAATACTTAGTTCCCCTAACACCTAGTTCCCCTACTCCCAGGCAGACTGCTGTCACGGATCCCGGTGCCCAGAGAGTTGTGTATTCTATCATCTTAGGCATACGCCACATCTCCCCCTGGCCACCGAGATCGACGCCCCCGTCGACACAAGGCAAACCAATAGAAACAATAAAAGGACAAACAAAATGACATACATAATAAAAAAGAATTAAACATGTGTGATGCACCAAAATATAACAGAATAATATACATGTGTGATAAGCACCCAGACGACGACAATGTTGCTTTTTTTTCTTTTTGCTTTTGTTTTTGTTTTTAGATGGCTGGCTCGAGAATCTTGAGTGCTATCGGATAATATTGTTAGAGCACCCCGCACACGCACACACCACGCTATCAACGACACAAACATCACCCAATTTTCACAATTCACTTTTCGCAATTCACGAAACTTTATACTTCAAAATGACCAGCACGAAGAACTTAACACCGTGATATAATTTAGTAGAAATGAAGCCAAAATTAGGGTAAAATTGAGTCAGAAGTTTTAGCGTCACGCCGGCAGACAATGGGAAAAATGCAAAAATGAACTCAAAATTAAAATTTAGAAACGAGACTTTCAGACTTGTCCTTGTTCTTTTTTGACAGATCATTTTCCTCCTTCCATTTTATGGTAGTACTCTGGGAAGCCGGATCTCCTGATGACCCCAGATGAAATTCTTTGGTGAGCACATCATTTTCAAAGTATGGATTCTTCTCGAAATGGAAGTTGATTCTGTAGCCTGACTTAATATCCTCAAACTCTTCAACCTCAAGTTTGGAAAGGTAATGCAAACAGTCTTCTTCATCCTCCTCAAGAATTGCAGAAATCTGGGGATGATTTACAAAAGCTGTCACCCAAAAGTTTGGTATGCGCTTAATGATGTCGTTTCTCTTCTCGAAGAATGGTTTTCTGAGCTTGTTATATTTTTGCTCCACCTTGAGTATCTCTTCGCTGGCCTTCTCGTTCAGGGCATCGATTTCATTTTGACAAGAATCTATCTCTTCCAATGCTTTCTGTGTTTCTGCATCATAATCCTTACCTTCTTCTCCTTCGTTTGCACCACTGGTGCCTTCCATTTTCTTAATCTTTTTAGGAGTTGGTCCGCTCGACATTTTAATATCTTGAAATATTATTGCTGAAACCACACAATTTTCAAACTCGACCGATCTGCACAAGACTCACTACTGAGACACCACCAATTGTCGTGTGCCTCTCTTTAAATTACTTTACAAGAACAGATGGGAGCTACTCACTTGCAAGAGGTACGGGCAAGAGGTACTACACTCCTGTAAGACAATAATCTATCTTTTTGCAAAAACAAGCCTTAAAGGGGTCGAAAGTCTATCCCTCCGAACCCCCAGTAGGTCTTGAAGTTACGACATCTAAACGAGTCGCAGTCTAGCGAAAAGACCAGCTGTTGCCTCTTATCAGTCACTTTGCGGCTCATAACCTGCCAATCGTCCATGTTGGCGCCTATGTTTTTATTCTTCATCTTCAACAAGAAGGTTGAAATGTCGACAGTAGCAGGGACACATGCAATACTCCTTGGTCTCTTCGAAAGGTCCTTGGCATCCATAACTTGCAACACCATTCCCTTCCAAAGGTCCCCAAACTGGGGAACAGCGTGTACCAGCCACTGCTTTGTTTCTATCTTTGCACAGGCTATTCAAAGTTTCCCCTATGAAAACCGAGCATTTAGAAATTGTGGGTCTACCTCCTCCGGAGACTAGGTATCCACAGCTTCCCAGGTTTTTTCTTGGATCAGTTCTGACTGTACCTTATCCAACTTCATTTTATGGTCCGCAGAAACTATGGCTATCCCTATTACAGTCAAATCCTCCTCAAAAGATATAGTCTGCTCTTGTGAGCGCCTATGCCTTTTAGGTTGCTGTTGAATAGGGGTGTTCGAGTCTGAGCGAGGTCTTTGCTTCGCTCCATTGGACTCAGTTCCCTTCACCTTAATGTAGGTATACTTGGGCGAGTTCTCTTCTTCATTTTGCTTTCTCAGCGTTTTACGCTGAACACGCGAGAGTCCCTTCAGTCTCATCTTTCGATGCCTACACTAAGGCCTCCACAGCGTTTTCAGCTTCTTTCACTGGATCGGCAGAACTGGTTGACGAGCCTTTGGAATGAACCACTGCCATTACAACCTCCGTCTCCTGTTTTATTGACAAGTCTGAGGAAATTGCCTCTCCTTGTTGGGTTAACACTAAGGTTCCCACGGGCCTCTCAGCTTCTTTCACTGGATCTGCGGAACTGGTTGAAGCATCTTTAAAGTGAACCACTTCCTCTACAACGTCCGTCTCCAGTTCCATTGACAAGTTTGAGGATAACGCCTCTCCTTCTTTGGTTTGGTTTAAATGCAAGTCACTTTCCATTTGCGTCCCACGAGTAACGGGGAAGTATGGGCTCCACTGAGGCAGATCCTCACTGTGCCCCAGCAAGGCTGTTATACTCGGGAGATCGCTTGGTATCCCTGAAGCTCCGTTCAAGTCACAATACCCTTGTGCCATTCATCCCTTCGGTACTGACTACGGTTTACGCCACAATTTACACCTTCGTATTAGGACAGTTGGTTCGCGGTCTCCGTAGGGACAACCTGTTCTGAGAGGTAAACCGATAGTTGCCTCCCAGAAACTTTGTAATTTGAAGGTTTCTTTAAATATTATATATATATATATATATATATGTTTGCCTCGGCTGCGTCAGTATTAATTTGTAGAAACATGTGTATCTTTACAGGGTGTGATGCGGCCAGAGAATGAAGGCTTACACAGATTATAATTTTTACGTCACTCATTTTATTAATCCTTGACAAGATTAATAACACTTCAATAATATAGAGCTCTGACGTTATTTATTAAATAGTTGCACTTTTTTAACACGTAAACTATTTTCGTCTCACACTGAATACGTATTCAACTTCTCGAGGACGGGTCTCGCGTCTAGTTAGGAGCACTGTCTGCAAGCAACGGACTTCCGAATTTGTACAATTTGCTCTACTTCCGTTTCTGATTGGCTAATCCTACTCCAATAGAATACTTTTATTTAAGTTAAGCTTTTTCTGGTTGTTGATTGGCTATTTATAAGCTATCTCAAAAATTACATTTTCGTTGCTCCGTGAATTACTAGTACCATTATTAAACTTTCAAATTCTTTATTGTCTCAAGATTACCTCATTGTTAGCAAATATTGACCTACTTTCTCACAGGATTTACATTATTAAATTACATAATACATTCATATAAAATTATTAAACATATACATAATAGTATAACCATTAATACAACGAATGTTACATGCATTTTATATATTATACACATATTGCTTTAAGGTGGGCTGTTATTATATTTTATATTATGTAATTTCACTGAATTCATTAAATGTTAAAATTACTGCGTCAAAGTGCCCCCTTTTAGAAATATTTAAAAATTATGTTCTTATGGTTTTGCCTTATTAAATTCTTAAATGTTTACTGAAAGTCTGCTCAAAAAAGGAAACATAACCCTTTTTTATAACACTTCCTATTTTTTCACTGTCGCTTTTATTTAACACCCCCTGGTTTTCACTACACTCCTGTAAGACAATAATCTATCTTTTTGCAAAAATAAGCCTTAAAGGGGTCGAAAGTCTATCCCTCCGAACCCCCAGTAGGTCTTGAAGTTACGACTTTCCAGCCATCTAAACGAGTCGCAGTCTAGTGAAAAGACCAGCTGTTGCCTCTTATCAGTCAATTTGCGGCTCATAACCTGCCAATCGTCCATGTTGGCGCCTATGTTTTTATTCTTCATCTTCAACAAGAAGGTTGAAATGTCGACAGTAGCAGGGACACATGTAATACTACTTGGTCTCTTCGAAAGGTCCTTGGCATCCATAACTTGCAACGCCATTCCCTTCCAAAGGTCCCCAAACTGGGGAACAGCGTGTACCAGCCACTGCTTTGTTTCTATCTTTGCACAGGCTATTCAAAGTTTCCCCTATGAAAACCGAGCATTTAGAAATTGTGGGTCTACCTCCCCCAAAGTCTAGGTATCCAGAGCTTCCAAGGTTTTTTCTTGCATCAGTTCCGAATGTACCTTATCCAACTTCATTTTTTGGTTCACACAAAGGATTGCCATTCTTAATACAGTCAACCCCTCCTCAAACATCGTATTCTGTTGCAGTGAGCTCCTATGCCTTTTAGGTTGCTGTTGAATAGGGTGTTCGAGTCTCAGCGAGGTCTTTACTTCGCTCCACTGGGCTCAGTTCCCTTCAGCTTAATGTAGGTATACTTGGGCGAGTTCCGTTCTTCATTTTGCTTTCTCAGCGGTTTACGCTGAACACGCGAGAGTCCCTTCAGTCTCATCTTTCGATGCCTGACACTAAGGCCTCCCCAGCGTTTTCAGCTTCTTTCACTGGATCGGCAGAACTGGTTGACGAGCCTTTGGAATGAACCACTGCCATTACAGCCTCCGCCTCCTGTTTTATTGACAAATCTGAGGAAATTGCCTCTCCTTGTTGGGTTAACACTAAGGCCCCCACCGGCCTCTCAGCATCTTTCACTGGATCTGCGGAACTGGTTGAAGCACCTTTAAAGTGAACCACTTCCTCTACAACGTCCGTCTCCAGTTCCATTGACAAGTTTGAGGATAACCCTCTCCTTCTTTGGTTTGGTTTAAATGCAAGTCACTTTCCATTTGCGTCCCACGAGTAACGGGGAAGTATGGGCTCCACTGAGGCAGATCCCCACTGTGCCCCAGCAAGGCTGTTATACTCGGGAGATCGCTTGGTATCCCTGAAGCTCCGTTCGAGTCACAATACCCTTGTGCCATTCATCCCTTCGGTACTGACTACGGTTTACGCCACAATTTACACCTTCGTATTTAGGGCAGTTGGTTCGCGGTCTCCGTAGGGACAACCTGTTCTGAGAGATAAACCGATAGTTGCCTCCCAGAAACTTTGTAATTTGAAGGTTTCTTTAAATATTATATACATATATATATATATATGTTTGCCTCGGCTGCGTCAGTATTAATTTGTAGAAACATGTGTATCTTTACAGGGTGTGATGCGGCCAGAGAATGTAGGCTTACACAGATTATAATTTTTACGTCACTCATTTTATTAATCCTTGACAAGATTAATAACACTTCAATAATATAGAGCTCTGACGTTATTTATTAAATAGTTGCACTTTTTTAACACGTAAACTATTTTCGTCTCACACTGAATACGTATTCAACATCTCGAGGACGGGTCTCACGTCTAGTTAGGAGCACTGTCTGCAAGCAACGGACTTCCGAATTTGTAGAATTTGCTCTACTTCCGTTTCTGATTGGCTAATCCTACTCCAATAGAATACTTTTATTTTAGTTAAGCTTTTTCTGGTTGTTGATTGGCTATTTATAAGCTATCTCAAAAATTACATTTTCGTTGCTCCGTGAATTACTAGTACCATTATTAAACTTTCAAATTCTTTATTGTCTCAAGATTACCTCATTGTTAGCAAATATTGACCTACTTTCTCACAGGATTTACATTATTAAATTACATAATACATTCATATAAAATTATTAAACATATACATAATAGTATAACCATTAATACAACGAATGTTACATGCATTTTATATATTATACACATATTGCTTTAAGGTGGGCTGTTATTATATTTTATATTATGTAATTTCACTGAATTCATTAAATGTTAAAATTACTGCGTCAAAGTGCCCCCTTTTAGAAATATTTAAAAATTATGTTCTTATGGTTTTGCCTTATTAAATTCTTAAATGTTTACTGAAAGTCTGCTCAAAAAAGGAAACATAACCCTTTTTTATAACACTTCCTATTTTTTCACTGTCGCTTTTATTTAACACCCCCTGGTTTTCACTACACTCCTGTAAGACAATAATCTATCTTTTTGCAAAAATAAGCCTTAAAGGGGTCGAAACTCTATCCCTCCGAACCCCCAGTAGGTCTTGAAGTTACGACTTTCCAGCCATCTAAACTAGTCGCAGTCTAGTGAAAAGACCAGCTGTTGCCTCTTATCAGTCACTTTGCGGCTCATAACTTGCCAATCGTCCATGTTGGCGCCTATGTTTTTATTCTTCATCTTCAACAAGAAGGTTGAAATGTCGACAGTAGCAGGGGCACATGTAATACTACTTGGTCTCTTCGAAAGGTCCTTGGCATCCATAACTTGCAACGCCATTCCCTTCCAAAGGTCCCCAAACTGGGGAACAGCGTGTACCAGCCACTGCTTTGTTTCTATCTTTGCATAGGCTATTCAAAGTTTCCCCTATGAAAACCGAGCATTTAGAAATTGTGGGCCTACCTCCCCCAAAGACTAGGTATCCAGAGCTTCCAAGATTTTTTCTTGCATCAGTTCTGACTGTACCTTATCCAACTTCATTTTTTGGTTCACACAAAGGATTGCCATTCTTAATACAGTCAACCCCTCCTCAAACATCGTATTCTGTTGCAGTGAGCTCCTATGCCTTTTAGGTTGCTGTTGAATAGGGGTGTTCGAGTCTCAGCGAGGTCTTTACTTCGCTCCACTGGGCTCAGTTCCCTTCACCTTAATGTAGGTGTACTTGGGCGTGTTCTCAACAGTCCTATTTCCCTTCTTCATTTTGCTTTCTCTTAGCGTTGTACGCTGAACACGCGAGAGTCCCCAGTCTCATCTGTTCGATGCCTGACATTAAGGCCTCCACAGCGTTTTCAGCTTATTTCACTGGATTGGCAGAACTGGTTGAGCCTGTGGAATGAACCACTCCCATTACAACCTCCGCCTTCTGTTTTATTGACAAATCTGAGGAAATTGCCTCTCCTTGTTAGGTTAACACTAAGGCCCCCAAGGGGCTCTCACTTCTTTCACTGGATCGGCGGAACTGGTTGAAGCACCTTTTAAATGAACCACTTCTTAAAGCCCTCCTTCGAGGGCCCAACCGCCACAACTTCAGTTTAGGTACTTTTAGGGTCCCCTAATACAGGCACCTCTGGTTTAAAGCAATAGTCATCTGTCATGATTCCCACGGTTAGCTAGGGATAGCGCAGGTCCACCCGGGCAGAGTCCTGCATGCCTGAGTAAGGCTATATACTCGTCAGGTATACAGAGGGGTACCTGAGATGTCGTCAGGTATCTCAGACACTCCGTTAACGACACATCTCTCATGTGCCATTCATCCCATCGGATCGCATAACACCTTAGGGTTGGCGAGTTGTTTCGTGTTTCCTATTCATTAGCAGTACTAGTAGTAACACTATACCATTTCGCTGGCGGTGTCGTATACCAGCATGTGCATATTAATGTTAGACATATAGCCACTATCTTAGAATTGTAAGTTTCTACGTAATTAAAGCCTTATAAATGATTAACCTACATCTTGTAAATAACCGTGTACTGGCTCCCTGTCATCTTGTGAACATGTGTGTATAAATCATAGTTTCTGATCCAAATCCGCGGAAAACACTTGAAGGGAAAGTCAAGTTAGCTACTTTCTTCTTGAAGTTAATGACACCTAGATGGAACACATAATTCGATTTAAACAACCCCAAAATTAAGCTTTCCTGTGTCCGTTTTAATGGACGCTATGCACTAATGGCTTAATCCCAGATTGCACTATGTTAGAGTACCTGACAGGCCGAACCGTCCTGGCCTTCTTAGCCTCCGTTTTTTGTTGGCGGAGTTTTCTTCGTCCGTTTCCAATTAAAGGTTCCAGACGGGCCTAGTTCCGTTCCGGACGTGGCTTCTACAGGGTCCCTATGACTAGAGACACATGCTTCCCCCGCGCTCTCAGCCAGGCGCTTAGCCATTCTTCTCCTCTTCTTCTCTGGTTCACTTCTGTTTTAAGGTGCCGACCACACTGGACAGTTCCCCAAAAACCTCAGCTTGTAAATCTTTCTCAGGAGGCGAGCCCTGCGTTTCCACTTCTTCGCGTGTCGCAGTCATCACTATCCTTGATGCGTCTTGCGGGAACGGGTTACCTACAGGGGCTCCGTTTCACGAAGTGTTGTCTTTACGTTATTATGTGCACCATGTTTAGGTGTCAATTTGAAGGAGTTGTATTGTAATTCGGCTGTTGGGGAGCCAACAACTTGATGAAATAACTGCCCCACTTATGGTACATACTGTCGTGTGCCTCTCTTTAAATTACTTTACAAGAACAGATGGGAGCTACTCACTTGCAAGAGGTACGGGCAAATCAAACAAGAACTTCACATGCGAGGCTACGACGAGGAACGCAGCTAATTTAAAGTTCAGAAAACATTACTAATCAGAATAATACCTGGCTTTAAGGGAAGGGAAGAACACTACACTACCATAAATAAGACTCCAGAAGAGTGGATTGCTAAGGATTTAATGAGATAACAACTGGTACAATTACTTACATTCTTTTCCCATTGTCTACCGACGAGGACATCGTGCTTTAGCAGTCGCACTTCTTCCCTGCACGGATCTTACTTACTGACTGTTAAAAACAACGCTAAACTCAGGCGTCACTGACGCTATCCCCTCCCTAATACTTAGTTCCCCTAACACCTAGTTCCCCTACTCCCAGGCAGACTGCTGTCACGGATCCCGGTGCCCAGAGAGTTGTGTATTCTATCATCTTAGGCATACGCCACATCTCCCCCTGGCCACCGAGATCGACGCCCCCGTCGACACAAGGCAAACCATTAGAAAAAATAAAAGGACAAACAAAATGACATACATAATAAAAAAGAATTAAACATGTGTGATGCACCAAAATATAACAGAATAATATACATGTGTGATAAGCACCCAGACGACGTCAATGTGCTTTTTTTTCTTTTTGCTTTTGTTTTTGTTTTTAGATGGCTGGCTCGAGAATCTTGAGTGCTATCGGATAATATTGTTAGAGCACTCCGCACACGCACACACCACGCTATCAACGACACAAACATCACCCAATTTTCACAATTCACTTTTCGCAATTCACGAAACTTTATACTTCAAAATGACCAGCACGAAGAACTTAACACCGTGATATAATTTAGTAGAAATGAAGCCAAAATTAGGGTAAAATTGAGTCAGAAGTTTTAGCGTCACGCCGGCAGACAATGGGAAAAATGCAAAAATGAACTCAAAATTAAAATTTAGAAACGAGCCTTTCAGACTTGTCCTTGTTCTTTTTTGACAGATCATTTTCCTCCTTCCATTTTATGGTAGTACTCTGGGAAGCCGGATCTCCTGATGACCCCAGATGAAATTCTTTGGTGAGCACATCATTTTCAAAGTATGGATTCTTCTCGAAATGGAAGTTGATTCTGTAGCCTGACTTAATATCCTCAAACTCTTCAACCTCAAGTTTGGAAAGGTAATGCAAGCAGTCTTCTTCATCCACCTCAAGAATTGCAGAAATCTGGGGATGATTTACAAAAGCTGTCACCCAAAAGTTTGGTATGCGCTTAATGATGTCGTTTCTCTTCTCGTAGAATGGTTTTCTGAGCTTGTTATATTTCTGCTCCACCTTGAGTATCACTTCGCTTGCCTTCTCGTTCAGGGCATCGATTTCATTTTGACAAGCATCTATCTCTTCCAATGCTTTCTGTGTTTCTGCATCATAATCCTTACCTTCTTCTCCTTCGTTTGCACCACTGGTGCCTTCCATTTTCTTAATCTTTTTAGGAGTTGGTCCGCTCGACATTTTAATATCTTGAAATATTATTGCTGAAACCACACAATTTTCAAACTCGACCGATCTGCACAAGACTCACTAGTGAGACACCACCAATTGTCGTGTGCCTCTCTTTAAATTACTTTACAAGAACAGATGGGAGCTACTCACTTGCAAGAGGTACGGGCAAGAGGTACTAAACTCCTGTAAGACAATAATCTATCTTTTTGCAAAAATAAGCCTTAAAGGGGTCGAAAGTCTATCCCTCCGAACCCCCAGTAGGTCTTGAAGTTGCGACATTCCAGCCATCTAAAAGAGTCGCAGTCTAGTGAAAAGACCACCTGTTGCCTCTTATCAGTCACTTTGCGGCTCATAACCTGCCAATCGTCCATGTTGGTGCCTATGTTTTTATTCTTCATCTTCAACAAGAAGGTTGAAATGTCGACAGTAGCAGGGACACATGCAATACTCCTTGGTCTCTTCGAAAGGTCCTTGGCATCCATAACTTGCAACGCCATTCCCTTCCAAAGGTCCCCAAACTGGGGAACAGCGTGTACCAGCCACTGCTTTGTTTCTATCTTTGCACAGGCTATTCAAAGTTTCCCCTATGAAAACCGAGCATTTAGAAATTGTGGGCCTACCTCCTCCGGAGACTAGGTATCCACAGCTTCCCAGGTTTTTTCTTGGATCAGTTCTGACTGTACCTTATCCAACTTCATTTTATGGTCCGCAGAAACTATGGCTATCCCTATTACAGTCAAATCCTCCTCAAAAGATATAGTCTGCTCTTGTGAGCGCCTATGCCTTTTAGGTTGCTGTTGAATAGGGGTGTTCGAGTCTGAGCGAGGTCTTTGCTTCGTTCCATTGGACTCAGTTCCCTTCACCTTAATAGAGGTATACTTGGGCGAGTTCTCTTCTTCATTTTGCTTTCTCAGCGTTTACGCTGAACACGCGAGAGTCCCTTCAGTCTTATCTTTCGATGCCTGACACTAAGGCCTCCACAGCGTTTTCAGCTTCTTTCACTGGATCGGCAGAACTGGTTGACCAGCCTTTGGAATGAACCACTGCCATTACAACCTCCGCCTCCTGTTTTATTGACAAGTCTGAGGAAATTGCCTCTCCTTGTTGGGTTAACACTAAGGCCCCGACGGGCCTCTCAGCTTCTTTCACTGGATCTGCGGAACTGGTTGAAGCACCTTTAAAGTGAACCACTTCCTCTACAACGTCCGTCTCCAGTTCCATTGACAAGTTTGAGGATAACGCCTCTCCTTCTTTGGTTTGGTTTAAACGCAAGTCACTTTCCATTTGCGTCCCACGAGTAACGGGGAAGTATGGGCTCCACTGAGGCAGATCCCCACTTTGCCCCAGCAAGGCTGTTATACTCGGGAGATCGCTTGGTATCCCTGAAGCTCCGTTCGAGTCACAATACCCTTGTGCCATTCATCCCTTCGGTACTGACTACGGTTTACGCCACAATTTACACCTTCGTATTAGGGCAGTTGGTTCGCGGTCTCCGTAGGGACAACCTGTTCTGAGAGGTAAACCGATAGTTGCCTCCCAGAAACTTTGTAATTTGAAGGTTTCTTTAAATATTATATATATATATGTTTGCCTCGGCTGCGTCAGTATTAATTTGTAGAAACATGTGTATCTTTACAGGGTGTGATGCGGCCAGAGAATGTAGGCTTACACAGATTATAATTTTTACGTCACTCATTTTATTAATCCTTGACAAGATTAATAACACTTCAATAATATAGAGCTCTGACGTTATTTATTAAATGGTTGCACTTTTTTAACACGTAAACTATTTTCGTCTCACACTGAATACGTATTCAACTTCTCGAGGACGGGTCTCAATCCTACTCCAATAGAATACTTTTATTTAAGTTAAGCTTTCTCTGGTTGTTGATTGGCTATTTATAAGCTATCTCAAAAATTACATTTTCGTTGCTCCGAGAATTACTAGTACCATTATTAAACTTTCAAATTCTTTATTGTCTCAAGGTTACCTCATTGTTAGCAAATATTGACCTATTTTCTCACAGGATTTACATTATTAAATTACATAATACATTCATATAAAATTATTAAACATATACATAATACTATAACCATTAATACAACGAATGTTACATGCATTTTATATATTATACACATATTGCTTTAAGGTGGGCTGTTATTATATTTTATATTATGTAATTTCACTGAATTCATTAAATGTTCAAATTACTGCGTCTAAGTGCCTCCTTTTAGAAATATTTAAAAATTATGTTCTTATGGTTTTGCCTTTTTAAATTCTTAAATGTTTACAGAAAGTCTGCTCAAAGAAAGAAACATAACCCTTTTTTATAACACTTCCTATTTTTTCACTGTCGCTTTTATTTAACATCCCCTGGTTTTCACTACACTTCTGTAAGACAATAATTTATCTTTTTGCAAAAATAAGCCTTAAAGGGGTCGAAAGTCTATCCCTCCGAACCCCCAGTAGGTCTTGAAGTTACGACTTTCCAGCCATCTAAACGAGTCGCAGTCTAGTGAAAAGACCAGCTGTTGCCTCTTATCAGTCACTTTGCGGCTCATAACCTGCCAATCGTCCATGTTGGCGCCTATGTTTTTATTCTTCATCTTCAACAAGAAGGTTGAAATGTCGACAGTAGCAGGGACACATGCAATACTACTTGGTCTCTTCGAAAGGTCCTTGGCATCCATAACTTGCAACGCCATTCCCTTCCAAAGGTCCCCAAACTGGGGAACAGCGTGTACCAGCCACTGCTTTGTTTCTATCTTGGCATAGGCTATTCAAAGTTTCCCCTATGAAAACCGAGCATTTAGAAATTGTGGGCCTACCTCCCCCAAAGACTAGGTATCCAGAGATTCCAAGATTTTTTCTTGCATCAGTTCCGAATGTACCTTATCCAACTTCATTTTTTGGTTCACACAAAGGATTGCCATTCTTAATACTGTCAACCCCTCCTCAAACATCGTATTCTGTTGCAGTGAGCTCCTATGCCTTTTAGGTTGCTGTTGAATAGGGGTGTTCGAGTCTCAGCGAGGTCTTTACTTCGCTCCACTGGGCTCAGTTCCCTTCACCTTAATGTAGGTATACTTGGGCGAGTTCCGTTCTTCATTTTGCTTTCTCAGCGGTTTACGCTGAACACGCGAGAGTCCCTTCAGTCTCATCTTTCGATGCCTGACACTAAGGCCTCCACAGCGTTTTCAGCTTCTTTCACTGGATCAGCAGATCTGGTTGACGAGCCTTTGGAATGAACCACTGCCATTACAACCTCCGCCTCCTGTTTTATTGACAAGTCTGAGGAAATTGCCTCTCCTTGTTGGGTTAACACTAAGGCCCCCACGGGCCTCTCAGCTTCTTTCACTGGATCTGCGGAACTGGTTGAAGCACCTTTAAAGTGAACCACTTCCTCTACAACGTCCGCCTCCAGTTCTATTGACAAGTTTGAGGATAATGCCTCTCCTTCTTTGGTTTGGTTTAAATGCAAGTCACTTTCCATTTGCGTCCCACAAGTAACGGGAAAGTATGGGCTCCACTGAGGCAGATCCCCACTGTGCCCCAGCAAGGCTGTTATACTCGGGGAAATCGCTTGGTATCCCTGAAGCTCCGTTCGAGTCACAATACCCTTGTGCCATTCATCCCTTCGGTACTGACTAAGGTTTACGCCACAATTTACACCTTCGTATTAGGGCAGTTGGTTCGCGGTATCCGTAGAGATAACCTGCTCTGAGAGGTAAACCGATAGTTGCCTCCCAGAAACTTTGTAATTTTAAGGTTTCTTTAAATATTATTTATATATATATAAATAAATATTTATGTTTGCCTCGGCTGCGTCAGTATTAATTTGTAGAAACATGTGTATGTTTACAGGATGTGATGCGGCCAAAGAATGTAGGCTTACACAGATTATAATTTTTACGTCACTCATTTTATTAATCCTTGATATGATTAATAATACTTCAATAATATAGAGCTCTGACGTTATTTATTAAATAGTTGCACTTTTTTTAACACGTAAACTATTTTCGTCTCACACTGAATACGTATTCAACTGCTCGAGGACGCGTCTGGCGTCCAGTAAGCAACACTGTCTACAAGCAACTGACTTCCGAATTTGTACAATTTGCTCTACTTCAGTTTCTGATTGGCTAATCCTACTCCAATAGAATACTTTTATTTAAGTTAAGCTTTTTCTGGTTGTTGATTGGCTATTTATAAGCTATCTCAAAAATTACATTTTCGTTGCACCGAGAATTACTAGTACCATTATCAAACTTTCCAATTCATTATTACCACAAGGTTACCTAGTTACTAGCACCTATTGAGCTATTTTCTCATAGCTTTTACAATATTACATTACATAATACATTCACATAACATTAAACATGTACATAGTAATATAAGCATTAATACAATGACCGTTACATGCATTTTATATATGTTATACACATGTTACTTTAAGGCGGGATGTTATTATATTATATAATTTGACTGAAATCATTTAAATATTAAAGTACTACTTCACGGACTTCGCGCTTACGTTTGCAATTAGTCCTTTGTCCCTAAGAGGGTTTGCGGTTTTAGATACTGGGCCTGCTTCTCCATGTCTCCGGGAGTAGCAGCTGCTGTATCCCTTCCTTTTGTCTCGACGGCAAAGCCCTCCTTCGAGGGCCCAGCCGCCGCAACTTCAGTTTTGGTACTTTCAGGGTACCCTAATACAGGTACCTCCGGTTTAAAGGAATTGTCGTCTGCCATGATTCCCACCGTTAGCTAGGGATAACACAGGTCCACCCAGGCAGAGCCCTGCATGCCTGGGTAAGGTTATATACTCGTCAGGCATATAGAGGGGTACCTGAGAGGTCGTCAGGTATCTCAGAGACTCCGTTAACGACACATCTCCCATGTGTCATGCGCCCCCATCGGATCGCATAACACCTTAGAGTTGGCGAGTTGTTTCGTGTTTCCTATTCATTAGTAGAACTAGTAGTAACACTAGTATCATTCCGCTGGCGGTGTCGTATACCAGCATGTGCATATTGATGTTATAAATATAGCCACTAGCTTAGAATTGTAACTTTCTACGTAATTAAATACTTATAATCGATTAACCTACATCTTGTGCATAACCGTGTACCGGCTCCCTGTCATCTTGTGAACATGTGTGTATAAATCATAGTTTCTGAACCAAATCCGCGGAAAACACTTGAAGGGAAAGTGAAGTTAGCTACTTTCTTCTTGAAGTTAATGACACCTAGATTGAACACATAATTCGATTTAAACAATCCCAAAATTAAGCTTTCCTGTGTCCGTTTTAACGGACGCTATGCACAATGGCTTAATGCTAGATTGCACTATGTTAGAGTACCTGACAGGCCGAACCGTCCTTGCCTTCTTAGCCTGTTTTTTTGTTGGTGGAGTTGTCTTCGTCCGATTCCAATTAAAGGCTCCAAACGGGCCTAGTTCCGTTCCGGACGTGGCTTCTACAGGGTCCCCATGACTAGAGACACATGCTTCCCCCACGATCGCGGCCAGGCGCTTAGCCATTCTCCTCTTCTTCTCTGGTTCACTGACACGCCAGTGAACTCCCTTCTGTCCTCCCCTCTTGAACAGAAAATTGATACTTTAGCAGAACAGCTTAATATCTTGACTGAGCAAATGAAACAGATACAAGGACGTCCTAAGCGTCAAAATAATTTTGAAACCAAACTCATTCGCTCTAAACCTAACAGGAACCCTGGGCGTGGTCGATCGAGCAATAATGGCGTTTCGCATAAACATTGGGAACATCCTAGGCGTGAAGGTATAAGGGATGGACGCCCCATTTGCTTTAAATGTAATAAGTAGGGACATGTAGCATTAAATTGTAGACGTCCACAGAACCACCAAAACGCCATAAGCCAGTCACGGACGTAGGATTCGTG
This sequence comes from Deroplatys truncata, assembly GCA_030765065.1. Taxonomy (NCBI): domain Eukaryota; kingdom Metazoa; phylum Arthropoda; class Insecta; order Mantodea; family Mantidae; genus Deroplatys; species Deroplatys truncata. The sequence continues at coordinate 61,186,122 of CM060989.1, read as the reverse complement.
GCTCGAAATTCTGAACCAGGCTATGATAACCCAAGGACCACTGTTCAACCTGCTAATGTTTTACTTACAAGTGGCACCATAAATGGTACAAATATTGATGTTTTATGGATATAAATAGTGCTGTAAGCATCGTTCATCAAAAAAAAATCTGATGTGTTACACTCACATGACTTTCTCTACTCTTGTACAAACTATTCTTACAAACTCTTATTCTCCATCTATTTCATATTAATCGAGATAAACATTTGCAGAAACGATCTTTTTACATGCAAAGAGAATTACATTTTACACGTAGTGACCAGTTCTAATTATATTTGACTATCGCTTAAGGCGTACTATGTTCCTCTTGTTTTGTAATTGCAAGGACAATATAGAAATACAGTAGCCTTTAAGCATCGACATATCTCTTAATAGCTGGTTGCTAGGTGCAGCACCATTCTCTTTGCCACAGATTAATGCTCTTTGCATATCCAAGACAAAAAAATCTGATGTGTTACACTCACATGACTTTCTCTACTCTATACAATCTATTTTTACTAACGCCTATTTTCCATATGCTTCATGTTAATTGAGATATCGAGATGTCAACCTTATTGGTAATTTTCTTGTAGATGCAAGGGGAATATGGTAGCTTTTAAGCGATAGTCAAATATTTTAACGCTGGTTGCTATGTGGCGCATTACATTCTCTTTGCATGTCCAGGACATAAAAAAATGAATAACGAATTTGAGAAAAAGTATAAGTATTGGAAAATTTAAGGAAATAACAAGCAATATCTCGAAAACGGTTCACTCAACAAAAGAAATGTATATGACATAAGTTGTGTATTTTAACGCGATCTACATTTTTTGTGTAGTAAAATTTTGTCTATCTCTTATAGTTTACCAGTTATGCAAAAGTCGTTCAGAATGAAGAATACTTTTGGAGACATTCCCAGAAAATTCGAGATATACATTTCATTTCTCATGACATTATCTTAAACATATGATATTTCAATCAAAATCGTTAGAGCCATTTTTGAGAAAATTAAAATTTTCGAAAAATCTTCCATGTAAAGGGTATCCTGGGGTGGGGGGATTTTCTTGAAAACCTTCGTGTCGCATCTCTGGAAGATACTGAACCTAAATACCAAGTTTGGTGTTTATCCGACTGTTCGTTTTTGAGTTATGCTGTTCACAGACACACACACAGACACACACACAGACACACACACAGACACACACACACACACACACACAGACACACACACGGACATGTTTCCAAAAATGCTTTTTTTGGATTCAGGAGGTCTCAAAACATGTATTTCCGGTGAAATCTCGGTATCGAATTTTTGGGTGGAATGCAATACTTCCCCTACTTACTATACGTAGTAGAGAAAGTAAAAATGAATAACGAATTCCCATTTGAGAAGATAAGAATTGAAAAAATTAAGGGAATAACAAGCAATATCTCGAAAATGGTTCACTCAACAAAACAAATGTATATAACATAAATTGTGTATTTTAACGCGATCTACATTTTTTGTGTAGTAAAATTTTGTCTATGTCTTATGGTACCAGTTATGCTAAAGTCGTTCACAATGAAGAATACTTTTGGAGACATTCGCAGAAAATTCAAGATATACATTTTATTTGTCATGAAAATATCTTAATCATATGATATTTTAATAAAAATCGGTAGAGCCATTTTTGAGAAAATTAAAATTTTCGAAAAATGTTCCATGTAAAGGGTATTCTGGGGTGGGGGATTTTCTTAAAAACCTTCGTGTCGCAACTCTGGTAGTCGTTTCTGAGTTTCTGCTGTTCACGGACACACACGCGGACATGTTTTAAAAAATGATCTTTTTGGATTCAGGGGGTCTCAAAACATATATTTCCGGTGAAATCTCGGTATCGAATTTTTGGGTGGAATATAATACTTCCCTTACTTACTATACGTAGTAGAGAAAGTAAATATATACAGACTCCTTTAATACCCTTCGCTCAAAGTTTTCTCATACGCTCGGCAGATAAGTTGATTGATGCTAATTTATCTACTATATGTGATTTTACATTAGGCCATGTACGTTTTTCGGAACAGTTTTTAGTGCAACCAGATTTTCCCCATGATATGTTATTGGGTAAGGATTTTCTTCGGCGAAATAAGATACTAATTGATTTAGTTAATTTTAACATTGTGTTGCAAATTACAGAGGCTAAGACAGTTAAGATATTTTGCAATGAAAAGATTGGTTGTCGCATACCTCAGGTTATGTTAGAACCGGAGGATGGCGTAGGCATAATAGGAAAAGCTACGTGTCACAGGATGTAGGACTTCCGCCATTTAGCTCAACCCAAGTATGTCTCAAGCTTTCTTTGCCCCACCGAGGTTCATTTTTGCTCGAACCATCTGAAACTATTGCACAAAAGAAGCAAATCGATATACCGTCGGTGTTATGTACAAATGAATCGCATATAGTTATCCCTGTGACAGCCCGTCCTCAAGCACTTTTCCTAAGACTACCATAGCTTATATACATGAAGTAGCGCTAGTTCAAGCTGCTAATTGGAACAAACAGAATATATACGATGTCAATATTAAAGATTAATTTCCACCTTAATTCAGAACTGACAGCTCCTCAACGCTGCCAGTTAGTCTCTTTTGGTAAAATACAGATACGTCTTTGCCACTACATTACAGCAATTGGGTACCATTAACCTAGGTGAATTTGAAATCAAACTTACTGACCCCGACCCATTAGACAGCGCCCTTAGCACGTCTCACAAAAAAAGCGCGATATAATTAACACGCAGGTATAAGAAATAAAAGAGGCCAACATTATCAGAGATTCTAATAGTCCTTTTGCTTTCCCTGTGATTCTAGTCCGTAAGAAGGATGCTGAATTTAGATTTTGCGTAGACTATCCCAAATTAAATGCAGTTACAGAAACCTTATAATTCCCTCTACCCCTTATTAATGATCTCTTGAGCTATTTAGGAGACCCAAAATGGTACTGCATCCTGGATTTGCTTTTAGTGCTTATTTTAGGCGCCTATAGCAGAAGAGAGAAATTCCCTGCCTTTATAAAGACGGAATCCGTTTTAGAATTTCAAAATCTCTCATTTGGCTTGAAAAGCACACCAAGATTTTTCAGTTACTTAGGAGATAAATTGTTAGGTTATTGGAAATATAAAAAAGCATTAGTGTACCTTGACGATATAGTTGTGTTTGCCAGTGATTTCAATCAGTTATTGCAAAATCTCGAAGAACTCTTTCAGAAGTTAGAACAGCACAATTTTAAGCTCAAACCTTAGAAATGCTTCTTTGCTATGTCCAAGATTAAGTTATTGGGTTTTGAAGCGTCTGAACAAGGTATAGAACCTGACCAAGATAAACTGCGTGCAATCAAAGAATTGCCCGCTCCTAAAAATGTACTCGTACGTCAGCTGCAACGAGTTTTAGGACTCTGTGGTTTTTACCGCAAATTTATCTCTAACTTTGCATCCTTAGCCGAACCCCTATACTCTCTTACCAAAAAAATCAGGAATTTATTTGGACTAATGAACATCAAATAGCGGTTTAAACACTCAAAAATGCTTTAGTTTCCCCACCAGTGTTAATGCATCACACACCTAGAGCCTCTACTAGAATACACGCGGATGCTTCCGGTGTTGGTATCGGTTCTTGTTTGTTACAGGAACATGATGGTCAATTTCATCCTGTAGCTTATTGCAGTAGCACTCTTTCGAAATTTGAGAAAAACTACAGTGTATCCGAATTATAATCTGGGCTATTGTTTATGCCCTCATTCACCTTCGACCCTATATATTATATATATATATATATATATATATATATATATATATATATATATATAATATATATATGGTTACCCTGTAGAAAAAGTTAGCGAGCAATAATTTCTCTGCAGAACTCTTACCTTGTAACAGAATGTGGTGACGGACTGTTCTGCGTTCTTCCTTTAACGCTACGTAATTAATGTGTATATAATTGTATTCTGTGCGTTTCTTGCGTATAGGTATTTTAATATTTTCACACCTCCCCTTACATGTATGTTACGATCAATGAAATTCTGACCAATGGTGCTATTGTTTTACAGCAATAGACGGATAAGCTTAAACTCACTTGATTTCTTGATAACCATGCCTTATGATTAAGCAAGCTCCTAAATCAGTTACTTTGCATTAATATTGGTATTCTGAAGTAAGACAGTTATCGCTTACGTTCTGGGTGTTGCGCTGCCAAATGAGCCTTCAGTGCTTCACGCCCGACTACGGAGGGACTAGTCACCATCCGGAGGGGGCGTTACTTCCCCATCCCCACCTAAGACTTTTTTGATGTCTTATCTGTCGTTCTAAAGGAAAAACAAACCCCAGTTTGCCAGTTAATTTTCATGAAGATTGTTTAGATAATTCAATAGTTGTAAACCTTAGTAACAAGCAATGCGAAAGCGTTTACTCAGCAGTTAACCACCCTTTGAAGTGTTTTCTGAATACGCATAAACCTATACCAATTTAAGTAGTAATTATATACGTCTGTTTTATTGTAAATACTTAGATTACGCATATATCAATTTCTAATCTTTCTCAGTTTTTTACATATAATAAGGGATCCAGTATGTAGCACTTCCTTTCCCATTATTGTAATAATCAAATGATTAAGTGTTTTATTTCATTTATCAATTATCTTTTCTTCTACTCATTTTGCGTTCTCTTTTTAGCTCCCTCCCCCCGCTACTTTTCTGGAATAATGCCATGCTTTAATGAGTTAATGATGTAAAGCTTTGGAAACATGACATACTATGTATCCTAATTCGGTTATCATTATGAGTATGCAAGCAGTAAAACGCATTTATTTTGCCCTGAATTATATATGCTAAAGCGAGAACAGTTATTTCTTACGTGTTAATTTTTTCATCGTAAATTTGGAACTTTGTGGTAGCCCTCATCCTCTGAGGCCTCGTATGCAACATTACTGCCCCATCTCTCTAATCTCCCTCTCTCAAACTCCCCCTCTTTTCCATAAATCTAAGAGAAAGAGATCATGTTTAATATGGTTTGAAATATTTAAAGCAATATTTTATATCATGATTTTTCAAGACTGTTTCTTCAGACATAGCCCCATTAAAGTATATAAACTCTTATTTTTGCAGGATGTCCATTTTAGTTTCCGTCAAAGACCGGAAATACTTATAGTTAAGTACTGATGTATGCTCGAGTTTATCACTATTACCTTTCATCACTTTACACCTTCTTTTTCAAATTATTTTAAATAATGTATATTGCACCCACCTCTTGTTATCTGCTAATGCAATCGCCATTTATTTAATGCTTGTAATGAAAGATTTTAATTTTAAAATAAATACATATTGTGGTTTTCCAATGATCTAAACATAATCCTTATCTGAATTATATTGATTTAAACACGTATATAAATAATAATAATTATTATTATTATTTTGTGTTTTACAATTTTATTCTATTGTGAGATATACTCTCATTTACTTTTAGTTCTGTTCACAGATTGTATACTTTGAGCTACGATTGTTTATGTTATTCCATATTGAAATATTCAAGAGTCCAAACACAGTCCTTTTATGACTTTTGACAGCACTACCGAGGAATTTTGTGCTAGTTCACTCTCATGGTGTCTATAGATTTGAATGACAACAACTTCTCTCCACTCTGATTCATCGATTTATTATTTTTGTTTGAGCACATTTACATCTCAAGAAAGTTTGTTTATTACAGGTGTGGCAGATGCACCTTCTCGTCGTTGGAACATTGGTTCCCTAACTCTCGTCACTTAGAATATAAATTATTTTGGTAATATTAGATAGTCTGTACTTTAGATGAGGCGGTATTCTAATACCTAAATAATTTCATTTGTATTTTTATAATAGTAAATTCAATAACAGCCCACCTTGAAACAATCTGTATGTAATAATTATTTAAAATGTATGTAACAGTCATTGCATATGCTTATTTTATTGTAAATATGTTTAATAATGTTATGTGAATACATTACATACTCTAATAATGCAAGAACTGTGAGAATAATAAGTTTTAAGTTGTTAACAATGAGGTAATAATGAGGTAACCTTGAGGCAATAATGAGTTAGAGAGTTTGAATGTTACTAGTCATAATTAGAGCAACGATAATGTAAATTCAGTAACAGTTTAAAATTAGCCAATCAATAGCAAAGAAAACTTTAAGTAAAATGCAGATATTCTATTGGACTAGAATTAGCCAATCAGAGACTTGAAATACCGAAGCTTGCAGGTTTAACGGTTGAAAAATGTTCAGCTGCTGACGAACCTTGGTAGTGACTAGATGGAAGATGTATTCTCTACAGAAATATTACGTGTGAATCGTAAAATATGTCTATGCGTTAGCTAAGTGAAAGTATTAAAGAATCTTACAGCTCTTAAAAAGGTCTAGTGTTTTATAAAAATGTGCAAGGATTAATAAAAGAAGTGAATTAAAAATAATTAAATTCTGTGTATGTCTACAATTATTGCCGTACCGCACCTTGCCTGAGAGATACATGACTTTACAAACATTACTGATGCAGCCGAGGCAAAATTCAAACATAAATAACATATAGAAGCAGTTTTAATAACAAAGTTAAATATTATAGTGTAAAACTTGGAGTGTAACAACAGAATTACATCTTAAAAATCAGCTTCTCATACGTAGCAGCATATTGCATAACAACAGTAACTATTACGTAATCAACAACTTCAAACCGACGCCCAAAGCGTGTTGCAAACTTCTTAAACAAAGTAACTTCTTCAAGTTAGCTTCCCAAACAAGCATGAAGCTTAATAAATATTACTTAACAAATACAACAACTTCATAGAGTAGAATATGGAAGCGCTTCCTTAGAGTAATTACTTAGATTTATGTTCTAAATTTATTAATCACATTAGTAATAATTATATGACACTCCTATGGTTTTGTTGTTGTTATTGTTCTGAGAAACATAGCTTTACGGGCTATCCTGATGGTCTTGTGGATGTGTTATGACGGAATTCCTGATGACCCCTTAGAGATAACTTACAATTGAGATGAAGAGATAATTTTCATCCAGTGCACTGTGAGTGCACACGTTTAGAGTAAACAAATATATGTTTTGTCATTGTTTTTCACATTTAAGTGGTATACAAAGAAAAGAATGCATTCTTTAACATTCAGGTTAAAATTAAATATTTATGCGCCTGTAAGATATACCCCTTGGAGAACCTGGATGTACTTTATCCAGGGGGAGTTAGTAATATGATATTAAAGAATAATGTTCAATAAACAAGAATAAGTTAATAGTTAATGCTCAATGTATATGCATGTTCATTTACAGACAACAGTTGGTAATAATGTATAATAACTAATAATGCATCACAATGGTTCATATCAACAACATTAACAACTTAAATTAAATACCTAACTTTGGCAGACATGGTATCGCTATGTGAATTTCAGTTTAAATTCCAAAATATAGTTTGTGCTATATTAATTCTGTAAAATAAGTTTTGTTTTCTTCTGAAACAATTTGTTTACATTTTTATTCAGAACCCTTGAATTTTTCTGTGGGGCAGATTTCTGCTGTATATTGTAATTAACTTGAAGATAGGAAGTGTTATTTATACTTTATAAATTTTATAAACACAAGTATATGTGTAATTTTTAAGAAAACTCTAATATTCATTAAATATTTTATTTGGCAAAAATAAGCAAGCTTCTGGCAGAAATTTGTGTTGAAACATGCTCTACAGGGATGTTGACTTTATTATTAAATGTTAACAAGTTTATGCCTTTTATCAGGAATGCAAAAAGTTTAAAGGAGCAGCAGAAGTTATTTTTTGAGTAAATAAATATAATTTTCTGAACACGTATATTTTCTGTAAAAAATTGTAATTTGTGGAAAAACAGTAGCTTCTAAACTTTGTTATCCATTTGAAGTTTTTGCTATTAACTTTGATATTTTAACCTAAATCTTGTTTTCACTTCCGCTTACACTCATAGTAACACATGGAAAACTCAAAAACTCAGAAAAATTCCATAATGTGTACAATTGAGTTACTGAAAACGCATTGTTGTTGTACTCACCTGTTGCTTCATTGTAAACATTGTCGTTTTTATAGTAGCTGAATTTTCAGAGAGTTAAGCTGATGAGAATTAAACCGATTATGTCATGACTTTTGTGACTTTTGTGAATTCTGCTTATGCTATATTTATTCAAGCACAAATAATGTTAAGGGTTCAGTATGTTGTACATATATTGTCGTCATGTATACAACAATATTGTATTTTTAACGCATATATGCTAATAATGTTATGTCATGAATTTCTTTTGTACAGCTTCTTTATATTTTATGCCATGCTTATGTAAACGTTCAGATTGCATTTATTTACAAGCAAGCTCTTTCTTACATTTGTCATAACTTTTTTTTCTTGGTAACGGTCACATTAATCTTTTTTTTTTCATTTTATTAGATGTTCTGTAATCTATTTTTTATGAGTCATGAGGTCATTGAGTGCTTCCTTTTATGTCATGACTTTTATTATGAGTGCTGTGAACCTATCGCCATTAAGCGGTTCGAACGGCTTACAAACGTAGTAAGTCACAGTATTCTGACACTAACATACCTGCATATGGACTTACTGCGTGTGTGGATATCCTTGCTGCTAATACTACGTCGCACTTGTAAAATACTCAAATGGATTACTACTTGGTGTAATGATCGCCAGCGTGTGCAGACGGATGCTATATCTTCGTTTCTTCATACAGTGAATGTCAGACGTTGTTCCAAACAGTGGATAAGACTTGGAGTTTACATTAATTGTTCTTAAACTCCAAAGTAAGACGCAGCCTTGGCTACTGGTTGATATCACTAACCACGTCCTGTTGCAGTGATAACGGACTGCTCGTTTTTGCAGCTTTGTCAGCATAGCCGATATACAGGTATGCCACTCACTTCGTTACTTCAGGAATTACAGGTGTAATTACTTCAACTTACGACCCGTGGATCGATGCCCAAGGATGACCAACATATTTCCACGTACTCAAGCACTCTATCCAATTACTTTCCCTCTTTTTTGACTTTTTCTGTGACTCACTAATGTTATTATTGTAATTTTTAATTGTTTACACCTGTGTAATAATTGTTTATGTATGTGTGACCTTGTACCACTTTTTGATTATTTATCAACACACAGTGATAGTGTGTTATTTTGATGCCGGAGCAGATGTAACTTATGGGTGAAGTTAAGTTAAATTATGTTCCTAAAAATTACTTTCCTTTAGAATTTGACTCATGTGAAGCTTATTTCTTGCATTCTTACTTCACATGGTGCAACACAGGATGTACAGTGAGTCGTCATTTAGCACTAGTCATACCCTTGTGGTATTATGTGGGTTGTTGATGCTAACTCATAGAGCAGAGGTTAACTCTCCATATATGGCCATGTCCTGTGTGGAGGCGTCTGCCTATAATATAAAAAGCCTTCACTAAATCTATGGACATGGCAGTATTGATAGGAACAACCCCAGGTGCGGCCGGAGGCGCTACCCAGATCAACGCCCACTTTTAGCTATGGCATCCAGCGTAACATCTGCTCTAAGGTACTAGGTAACCAGAAACCGATCTTTCTCAAATACTTAATTCTATGAATGGCTTGCTTGCTCAGTTTCATTGTCTGTAGTCGTTTACTATATTAAATTTTTTATCGTTTTTGTTAATTGTGTTTTGCTGTTCAGAGTTGTTCACCATCCCTTACTCCCGCTATGCTCCCAAATTGTAATGTCTTTACCCATTCTAAGGTAGGACGTTACAATATGAGAGATCTGGAAAGTCGTTATTCTGAATGCATTTTTACATGCTCTACAACGTGGCTACCTAGTAAGTAGAAGTATTGATTTCACCCAAAAATTCAATATCGAGATTTCACCAGAAATGCATGAAACCCCTGAATCCAAATAAAGTATTTTTGGAAAAATGTGTGTCCGTGGGTCTATTCCTATGAACCGTATAACTAAAAAACAAAAATTCGGATAAATACCAAACTTAGCACTGTTCAGTATCTTCCAAAGATGCGACACAAAGGTTTTCAAGAAAATCCCCCCACTCCAAACTACACTACATGGCTCGTTTTTCGAAATGTATTGTTTTCTAAAAAAATGGCTGTAACGATTTTGATTAAAATATTATGTATGAAAGAGATTTACATGAGTAACAAAATGCATATTTAATTTGTTTATTTATTTATTTAAGGTCTCTTGAACGATTTAGTTTTATCGCGACCATACAGAATAACAACATAATATATTAATACTCGTAGTAATATGATTACAACAAGCTATGCATACAGATACAATGTATGGTAAAATTAAACCTTTCTGTTGAGATTTGTGAGATTAATACTAAATAATGATTTTACTTATATTGGATAGGTTTCCTAAAGCTGTCTAAATGCAGTAGAGAACTTTCTCTCTTCATTATACAGTGAACAGGTTGTAAAAAATGTTCGATTGTCAGTAGAATATGATTGGCTGCATAGAGGAGCAGGTTTTTTAACTAGTAGGTGGCTATGGTTATTGGTGGCATGTCCAATTCTTACGCGTGCACTGACTAATTGATTTCTTCCGGAAAGATGATTTATTGGGCTACTGATTTGTGGAGCTTTCTTTGTTTGTTTTCTATTATTTAAGGGCGGTTAACTCCTAGGTCATTAGAACCCTTGTAAAACGGAGATAAAATTCTGTACAAAATATCATGGCAAACGCCAGAGATAATCATAAATATAAAAAAATCGTAGCAAACGCAAAATAAACATAAAAACCATAGCGCAAGTTATAAACAAATACAAATGTATAAAAGTACGAAACATCTGCTATTAAATTAAAAATCCTATCAATCGCTTGCTTATCAGCCGCTCAGACCCTCGCAACACTGGCCGGCAGTTGCAGTGTGTCCCGAAGATGTGCTAGAGCAATACACTCTAGCAACACGTGACGGACCGAAAGAGCTGCGCTACAGAGCGGACAAGTAGGAGGAGAGTCACCCCGAAAAATATAACCGTAAGTAAAATTGTAGTGGCCAATACGCAACCCAGACAAAATCATCTCCTCACGACGAGATACGCGAAAGGAACTTATACAGTTTATCGGAATGTCACTACTCTAAGGTTATTTCCGCGGAGAGACAACCACCTCCTCGCGCCACCATGGCAGCACCGCTCTCAGCACAACAAGCTTAAAGTCTTCCGACGTTACCCGAGATATTAGGTTTGTTCCAGCACGATTCAGAATCGATTCCGAATTATCTGAGTGTGCGCAGTAGCTAAGTGGCGTTCCAACACGACAGAGAATCAGTTCAGAACCAATTCTGAATTTCCAGTTTGCTGTTCCAACGTATTTGGGAACTAGTTCGGAACGAGTGAAATCGGTTCGGGACTAAGAGTAGGTACTGAAAATTCCAGACATGCGCAAAGTAGTATGGTCTACAGCGCATACTCAGTCAATTCAGAATCGATTCTAATGGCTTGGAACAAACCTGACAGAGAGTATAGAAAAAGTGACATACTCTCTGTATTCAGTAGAAAATAAAGTTTAATATGTAATTTATTCCTCCATGCGTGTTTATTTCTCAATAGCAAAGGTGTTTGGTAAGCAGTTGCTCGCTGTTGAGTAGTATGGCGACATACTTGAGGAAAAGAACAAACGTCTAACAAAGCCAGGTAGCAAAACAGCGTTCAAAGATAACAATAATGAGTGATTTAGAAGGTGACAGTGATCTTTTTAATGATGCATGGACTTCCGAAGAAGAGGATTATTTCCATTTAAACATTATTCCGTTATTTTGGGACCTTTACCCCTTTTTGGCACCTTTATACCATTTCCCCCCAACCATGCCCATAATCCCCTTTTTTCTTTTAAGTTTCATTCCAATTTATTCTTTAACTTTCAATTAACGTCTCCTCAGCTTGCTGTGTACGTGCGAATAGTAAGTCTACCTCTTTCAGTAAACGCCGCGCGGGAATTGAAAGCACACCCGCAACAATGGAAAATAATTGTGTGTTCGACGAAAACCTCTTTCTCTCACTTTACTGCTATAAAGTAGCCCGCAATAATGCAATTGACAATGAGTGATTCTATTCCACCAGAATCAGTAGCCTGCTGTTCGTGAATGTGAGTTTGTTGCTGTGAGAGACGTCATCTGTTTACGTGGAGACGAAGCCTGGGCAGGCAGAGACGACAATAACCTCAACCGCGCAGTTCCGAGAATTATTAAGACTGGGCTATAATTCACAAAACAATTATATATAAAGAAATAAAAATTTCAGCCCAATTGAATAGATAGTTTAGAAAATAGCAATTTCGGTTGTGCATCCCCTTAAATAAACCAGCACCGTATTGTGCCTTTTTCACCTTATTTGAGCACCTTTTCCCTTCCTTTTTTCATTTGAAATTTGCAACTAAAAATCCTAACCCTGATCATAAGCATACATTGGTACCATGTAGTTTTTGTATTATTTGAATTACGTTCGGAATAGAATTTATGTGGGGTGTCATTGTCTCAGAGTATTGGAGTTTTAAATTAAACATGGTGTTTAGAAGCTTCTGTAGCAGGAAACCTAATGTTAAATTGGAATTGTGTTAAATTACTTTTTCCGGGTTCTGCTTTAAATACAATATCTATAACTTACAATTGTTATTCGCAATAACTCAGTATCAATGGCTTTAAGCCGATAAACGAACGCGATTTATTTTTGCTCGAATATTAGGACTGGAATCCGTATGAAAGAAACGCTTACGATGTACATCGGCGGAGTTTGATTTCATTCATCAACGCTGTAAACGTAAATATTTGATCGTCTTCTGATTGACCGTGCAACGAAGAAGGCCGTGACAGAACGCGAACGGTTCAAGTAGTGTTCCAACCACACAAAATTCCGAATTAGTTCTGTGAGCGTACCGGACTGGCGCATGTGCATTAGCATGTGTTGGGATTAGTTCCGAACCCGTTCAGAACCGTGTGCTGGAACAAACCTATTGTAACACTCGGTTCTGTGTTTGCCAGTTTAGTTGCCAAATCCGCAAGCTCATTCCCTGCAAGCCAGCGTGACCAGGTATCCAAGCTCAATCCACATTAACGCCAAAAGTGTATAAACCACGGAGGGCATGCTGGATACGATGATCATTTGGGTGGTTGTTGTACAGCTCACGAAGGCTCGGAAGTGCGCTAAGGTAACACTCAAAATGAAACGTTCTCCCAATTTTCGACGACGCACATACAAAATACATCGGATATGGCATATATATCTACACTATAAGAGGATGTGCTATCATGTAAAGCAAATGTATGGGGTTTAGTTCCATGAAAATAAGCATATTAGCACGTTTGGTGGGCTTAGATCACTCGGTGTAGATTAATATTCGGCCACTGTCACCGGAGAGAAATTCTAGAAAAACACGTGCGGTTATTAAACGTAGGCATCGCTGACGTGCGCCATACCGTCATCCCAAGTTCTACGTGAGATGTAGCACATAACCTAGTGGGGAAAAGCCTCTCCGTCTTAGCAAACATGCTAGGCATGTCATGCTAGCTTCTCTGTTACAGAACTTACATGTGTAACCAAAGCGCTGGAATTTATAACATCTTAGCGGGTTCGAGATATATGGCCTAATTTCAATGGCTTCATATCCTGTCTTAATCCTATGAAGAACATCTACCCGACCAAAGGTAAGGAACAAGGTACGAGTAGCCACAAATTCGCCTCTTTCTCTCCACTGAATCCGATTTACAGATGTCACATCTTATTCAAGATTTCCTTGAATCTCCTCATTCCACACACCGTTAATGTACGGGTGTTTACAACACCGCGCGAGGAGTTCAAGTCTTGTGCATCTCAAATCGAATGGGGTAGCAGCTAACATGCTTACTTTCTGAATAATACCTCAGCGATGCTGAAAATGTGCTTCAACCAGGTGCGTGTCATTACGAGTTCAATACAGGATTTTACTGTACCAGCAATTTTATTTAGACCCTTTTGGATAGTGAATAGAATAACCGTACTGAGCTTCCTTCCTTCCTCAGTTCCACTGATGACTAAGTAGCGAGGACCACAACACTAATTTCATGTATTTCTTATTTTTTGGTATCCAAGGCTCTTGAATCCTCCACCATTACAAATGTCTCCGATGGCATGCTCACATCCTGGGCGCCCACCCAGTTTAGGTGAGAGTTGTGACCGGACCTTGTTCACGTTAGAGTCCCACTACTCAATTCATAGATAGAGGGACCCAATCGCCTTCAGGAATGTAACAGCTCATCTAATGGTCCCTCCCAGGGACTGACGTTTATCAATGGATACAAACACACCCATATACAATACGCAGGTGCTGAGAGTTACGCATTACCCGGTCACCCCTTACGGCACCCCTCCTCCGTTTCGCGCAGCAGTATCCGCCAGACAGTGTTCAGGTAGGTAACTTGTACTAGTCAAACACGCTTGTGGACCAAAGTTGATTGGGCATTTGACATAAGCCCTCTTACCTCTTAGAGGAACCCCCCCCCCTAAGGGCTCACCTTATGTGAGTACGGGTTAGGCGTACCTGGGGTGCCCGATCCAATCATCGCCATTTTCATCCTTTCATCCCCGTCCGGTCGAGGTGGGTTCGTTCTCGTGACCGGGGGACTCAAGATAGGCTCTCGTGCGTTCTGTGCATTTCATTCCATGACGCCCTCGCTATCGTTCCTTCTGTTCTATTAATGCACATTTCGCCCCACGTCCATTCATTCACACATCTATTTTTCTTCTCCGCCGGCCTACCTTGCGTGCGAAACGCCCACACAGTTTTATTTATTTTACATTTTATGTTAATCCTCCGTGGACACAGCCTGACAGATACACGCGCACTGGATGCGCAGCTGGGTGAGTGGGTAATGGCGTAATCCCCATCACCCGTCTTCGTCACGTAGGGTTTGTGTTCGTATCCGCTGTTCAACTGCAGTCCCGCGGGGGGCCATTGCATGAGCTGCTGACTTCTGACGGCGATTGGGTCCCTCTGTCTATGTTCTGGGAGGTGTGACCCTGGGGTGAGTTTGGTATAGATAATGCCACTCACCCAAGCCGGGGTAACGCCCGGGAAGTCAGAGCCCGAGGTCGGAGACGGTTGCAATGGTGGAGGATTTATTTTGCTATGGAGCACCCTTTCTCCATTACTCACAACAAGCGCCGAAAAGCCTATGTGACAAAAGTAGCACCGCCGACATCTGGTTGTTAGTCACTTCACGTACAGAAGAAGGGCAAAGTTTTGAGAAGGTGAACCCTTTCATTATTCAGAAGGGCATTGACGCTATTGCAGGTGCGGGTTCAGTCCTGCACTCGTCTTCGAATTGGTCCATTGTTGGTTCAAACCAAATCCGAACAGCAGATTAAGTCCTTGTTGCACGCCACGGTTATTCTATCCGTGTCGAGAAGCACGGCACCTTGAATTCCTGTCGAGGCGTCGTTACCACCCATAGCCTCGATGGTATGTCAGACGAGGAACTTGTTGACTATATTTTTTATCAAAAGGTGACAGCTGTTCATCGAGTGCAAGTTAAACGCGACGGAATTTTGGTACCAACTCGTACCCTGTTTATCAGTTTCGATGGCGTCGATCTGCCCACGAGTCTTTCAGCAGGATACGAGCGTATTGCGGTGAGACCCTATATTCCTAGACCTCTGCGTTGTTTCAAATGCCAACGTTTTGGGCATACGCAAGTCTCACGTAAGAGCGCCGTTACCATCTGTGCATCATGTAGCCAGCCCTCACACGAAGGTAACTGTTTAACAGCATCCGTCTGCATTAAGGGTCTCATTCTGCTTCATTTACCGACTGTCTACGATATTTGGACGAGAAGGCGATCCAGGAGATCCGGGTAAAGGAGAAGCTCTCCTTCGCCGAAGCCCGGAGGCGTTACCAAGCGCCAACCTTCGTTCCTGCGATCCGGAACATTCAGCTCTGTTGTTGCCTCGCCAGTACCCCATAAAGATGCAGAGACACAGACCTGGACCATGACTGCATTGACTGCCACTACCATCCGGCCGTCCGTCTCTAGCACGGTTATTAAGTCATCTAAACCTGGTCCTAAGCTTCTGAAGTCTCAAGCCACCGAAAACTTCGCAGGGAAGATTTCCTTAAAGACCCTCCGCGTGCGCGCGGCAAGAAAAGTTCACCTCCTCGAAGGTCGCAGTCCCAGCATGCTCCTGGGACAAGCCGCGCTCAGCGGCCCCCTTCACCCATTGTCACCCAGAACCGATTCTCGTCGGCTCTTGAAACAGTTTCTGGCTCTGAGCGCGTGGGCCCTCCCTTCGAGGAGGCTATGGAGTCTGACCAACTCCACACCAAAAGCCCGAGCCTAAAGGTGAAGCAAAAGGTAATTTTGAGTCGTCCTTCTAAATAAGACCTTTATCGCTTTTATTTATGGCTATCCTGACCTGGAATTTACGTGGTGTACGATCGCGTAGGGCGAAACTGCAATTTTTATTGCGTTCCCATTCACCTATGGTCGCGTGTTTCCAGGAGACTAAGCTTTGCCCTCACTGTCCTTTTGATCTCCGCGGGAATACTCCGGTTCGCTACGATCTTGAACCGCAGAAGGGTGCTCCTCATGGGGGTTTCATGTTAGTGATTAGCGACGTTCATTTTCAAACTCTCGCTCTTACGTCCGACTTGCAAGCTGTTGCCGTAGCTGTTCAATTACCCGGCTTTTTCTTTTCTGTTTGCTCCGTCTATTCACCTCCATCGTCTCCCCTCGCTCCCGCGGACATTCGAGCTCTCCTGTCCGCTCTCCCAACACCATTTCTTCTGTTGGGAGATTTTAATGCCCATCACCCCCTGTAGGGTTCGCCAAGCGCTTGTGCGAGGGGAACTCTTCTTTCCGACATTTTTTACCAGTTCAATCTCTCCATCGTCAATACAGGTTTCTTTCTGATCCTTCTGGTACATTCTCTCACCTGGACCTAGCCATTTGCTCACTCCAGCTTGCTAGTCTGCAGTGGAACGTCGTCGCTGACACCTACTCCAGCGACCATTACCCCTGCATAGTTTCTCTTCTGTCTCACCACGTCCACATTCCAGAGTACCTACCTGGATATTCACAAAAGCCGACTGGAGATTGTACTCCAGCCTCGTGTATTTTGACAAGCCCTTCAGCGACATTAACCAAATGGAACAGCACCTTACGTCTACGATCACATCTGCTGCCGAATGCGCAATTCCCCGTTCATCCTCTCAATCTCGGAGTCTACCTGTTCCGTGGTGGAACGAGGATTTTCGGGACGCCGTTCGTGCCCGTGGAACTGCGCTTAGGGGGTTTCGTCGACACCCTACACTTGATGATTTGGTTACTTTTAAACAATCGCGCGCCAGGGCTCGTCGCATTATTCAGGATAGTATAAAGGCGTTCGGGACTCGTTTTGTCGAGTCTTTTAATCCCTTCACGCCTTCCTCCGTTTGGGATAATCTTCGTCGCTTCTCCAGTAAAGTGTCGCATTGTGCTGTGTCTGGCCTTCAGGTTCCCAATGCAATCATAGTGGATCCGGATGTCATTGCTAACACTAAGTGCTGCCTTTGATGAGGTTTTCAGTTCGGACCATTATTCCGCCGGTTTTCGTACTCTCAAAGACCGGTTGGATTCCGAGACCTATAGTTTTCGGTCTCCTAATCAGGAGTGTTATAATTAACTTCTCACAATGAGGGAGCTGGTGCACGCCCTCCATTTCTCTAGGAACTCCGCTTCTGGGCCGAATGGCATTCATGTCCTGATGTTAAAGAACCTTTCACCGACAGTAAACTCTTTCGCTTACAGGTCTATAGTCGTATTTCGCAAGACGGCGTTTTTCCTTCAGTTTGGCGCGAAGCCACCATCGTCCCTATACTTCAGCCTGGGAAGGATCGCCAACTAACCTTCCAGCAACCGCCCTATCTCCCTCACCAGTTGCCTTGCAAGGTGATCGAGCGTATGATCAATGGGCGGTTGACATGGTGGCTTCAGTCTCAGTACGTTCCGGCGAAAGCTCAGTGCCGGTTTCGTCGCCATCGTACCGTCGACAACCTGGTGTGTCTGTTGCATATTATGAACGGATTTCTGAGAAAGTGTCAAACTGTGGCTGTGTTTTTTGACCTGGAGAAAGCTTGACACTTGTTGGAGGGGCGGTATTTTACGTGTACTCCACGCATGGAATATACGCGGTCGTCTTCCCATATTTCTTCGGGAGTTTATGACGGATCGCATCTTTCGTGTACGTGTGTGCTCGGTTTTATCTATTAGTTTTATTCAAGAGAATGGTGTACCACAGGGTTCTGTACTCAGTGCCACACTTTTTGCGATTGCTATCAACTCGAGATCAAGAATGCTAGTGAACTACATAATTTACTTTCCAGTTGTAAGCAAATTCTGCAGCCGCCGTACAAACTAGGAATGTGCAGTGTTGTGCATTTCAGAGATTTGCAACCAGGGGGGTAGCGTCAATGGATGTGAGGGATGTATTGCATACCCTATAATTTTTCTCAAACTGGCGGCAAAATTGGTGTTGATTATAATTTTGTGATACACAGTCGTTTTAATGTCATTAAACACCAGGCTTTCTAAATATTATGATTTGAATTTGCGCCAGTCTGTATAGAAATAAATCTCGGATCAACGGCACCTACCGTCAGCTGGAGGAAACTGGCGTTTGGCTTGACTCATGGTATGTACTGGGTTGGAGTAAATCTCGTGTTAAAAATCGTGCTCATACTATTGCATTCATAGACGTGAATAGGGAGTAATTCCGAGTTGTTTTGATTCTTGTATGTGTGTTTCTTCTTTTATGAAAATTTGAGTGTGCTTTGGACACTTGGTTACTCACTATCAAAGCAAATATAGGTTAAGATTTGCGCAGATTCTCGGAGGAAGATATGTAAACAGGCAGTATACATCCGAGAGGTCACGAGGCGGATAACAGCTACAATAGCAAACAATACATTGTTTCAGTGCGGTTGTGGCAACAAAAATGGAAATAAACTGTTATGTGATCGACAAACTCAAGGTAAGAAGCTTCCAGACATTAATTTTCTCTGAAAAGGAAGATATAATTAAAGCAGGTCCTCCAAAGCCCGTACTCAGTATTACAACAAACATTAAAAAGTGTATAAGGCATTTCCACATCAAAGTTTATGAAAGTGAGTCATGGCTGTGCGGTTGTAACACCTTAAACTGATTGTTGCTCAAGTCTTCTTTTTTCAAATGAAAAGTGTGTCTGGAATTCTAGTGGTTATGAAGATTTGAATAACATTTATAAGACAGCCAAAAAACACAACTATTCTTGTTATATAATATGTGAAAAACAACTAAAACTTTTCGGGAAAACTCCCAGAATAGAATTTTCATTGAATACTCGGAATAAGCTCTCACTTGAACAGCATAACAATGAAGTGAAAAAGAATAGAGCTTTACTTTCTCATTTTGTACGGGCTGTATGCTTTTTAGGAAAGCAAGCACTTGCTTTTCGTGGTCACAATGAGAATGATCTTCAAACAGCGGCAACTATATTGAATATTTAAATGAATTAGCAGTATATGACACCTCTCTAAAAGAGCACTTAGAAAAGTCGATTGTTTTTCGTGCAACTTCACCTAATATTCAGAATGATTTAATTTCAAGTGTGAGTGCCGTCATGACGCCTGAAATTATGAAGGAAATTTCTGGCGCCTTCTTTGTTTCATTGGTATTAGATGAAACTCCTGAAATTGCAACCCTGAACACTTCATTTGCAAGTGGCTGATGGTAATTAACATCACTCATGTAATAAGACTGTAACAAGTAATTCATTCAATGGGCATGTCCTTCGCAGTTTATAACTAAGAATATTAATGGCATAAGTATGTGCCCAGATCTTTGAAGTCATTTAGAAATGTGGAAAATGTCCCTTTACTCTTTTAGTATTTAAACGACATAGAATGCACTGGTCACTAAGTACTTCATTTCCAAGAGGTTTGGCATAGTAAAAGCTCAAAACGTCACAAGTAGGTCAGGCATACTTCAATATGATTTACATTAACTTAGTTCAAGCTAGAAACACAGTTTAAAATAATAAACCAAGAAGGGCTTATGTATAAAATCCGAAATCGTGACATCACACTTGAAAAGCTATGTGTAACCATCTTGTGGATCACTTACATTGGAATTCCATTGGTGTCCAGGCGCATTGTACTCACGTGTGTTTCATAACATCCATTGTATTGCTTTCATTGCAATTGGGATGGAAATATATTATTGCAAGAATAATATTAAATAGTAAACAAAAAATAATATATTCTGCATTTCTGAAACCTGCCTCACTTTTTTATTTGCCACCACTGTAATAAAATGTCCTCCAAAATTGTTGCACTAATGGTTCTCAATGAAATGGATAAGAATTGGGATAAACTTTTAGGGAAGAAGATGTTCACTGTGAGTAATGTTTTTACTTTCTCTACTCCGTATAGTAAGTAGGGGAAGTATTGTATTCCACCCAAAAATTCGATACCAAGATTTCGCCGGAAATATGTGTTTTGAGAACCCCTGAATCCAAAAAAAAGCATTTTTGGAAACATGTCCGTGTGTGTATCTGTGTGTCTGAACAGCATAACTCAGAAACGAACAGTCGGATAAACACCAAACTTGGTATTTAGGTTCAGTATCTTTCAAGGATGCGACACGAAGGTTTTCAAGAAAATCCCCCCACCCCAGATTACCCTTTACATGGAAGATTTTTCGAAAATTTTAATTTTCTCAAACGATTTTGATTCAAATATCATATGTTTAAGATATTTTTATGACAAATAAAATGTATATCTTGAATTTCCTGGGAATGTCTCCAAAAGTATTCTTCATTGTGAACGACTTTTGCATAACTGGTAAACCATAAGAGATAGACAAATTTTTACTACACAAAAATGTAGTTCGCGTTAAAATACACAATTTATGTCCTATAGATTTTTTTTGTTGAGTGAACCATTTTCGAGATATTACTTGTTATTCCCTTAAATTTTTCAATACTTATTTTCTCAAATGGGAATTCGTTATTCATTGTTTTGTCTTGGATATGCAAAGAGTTATAATCTGTGGGAAAGGGAATGGTGCTGCACCTAGCAACCAGCTATTGATGCAGTAATTTGTATCACAAATTACTTAAATGTAAATAATGATTGTAATATGAATATGCATTTTTATGTGACATTGATTTGAGATGTTTATTGATTGTAATTATTGTTGAAAAGAAGTTTATACTGCCTTACTGAAACTGTCAATAATAGCGTGCAATAATGCAGCGAGGGGGTGAGCTGTTTATCATTATTGGAAACGAGGAAGTTACGTAATGTTGGCGCGTTTTTTCCTTGAGAATCTTCTGGAACGTTTCCCTAGAGCATATGTATTCATAATTTTCATTGGATATAAAAAGAGACGCTAATGTTGGCGCGTTTTATTAGCCAATTGCAGTTCAGTTATAATCTTTAGGCATATCGGGGAGTGGGAGTATAAATAGAGCTAGGTTAGAGGTAAAGTCCGTCAGTCGGTCAGTTCATCAAAATTCTTTGTACACTACACGTCGTCTTCGGTCCGTCAGTTCGTCGAAAGTATTTGTACGGCACACGTAGGATATCCATTTGCAGGTTACGCGTAACAGAATTAGGAAAAATCTCAAGTATTGTAAAGTTAATTATACAAAAGGTTGAAGTACGTGGATTAAAAGTGATCAGTAAGAAGTTATTATAACAGTTTCAGTTTGGCGAGTGTTAAGATCAATGTATAAATGTGATAGTTAACGTGTTCGACAATAAAAGTATAAAACAAATTTCTTCATCAGTGTTATATTTGGATAAAAGATTCCTTTCCGTTTACACAACCTGTATAAAGAGAAGTACTCGACCCAAAAGCTAGCCGGAGGACAAAGAACCAAAATTAAATAAAATAACTAGCTTTTTTTTTTAAACAAAAAAAATAATACTGCCGCAAATTGCTAACACCAGATGGAGCTACAAACCGAAAAAATGAATGACGTCACAAGATGGCTTCAACGCGTGAAGTAAACACAAATACACAAACAAACATGTTAAATAAATACACTAGCAAATTGGCTCCCAAACGTGGGGCTCAATAAATAAATAATGTTAAATATAACATCAAGTACACTCGCACTATTAAGAGATATGTATGTGCTTAAAGGCTACTGTATTTCCAAATTGCCCTTGTAAATATATATTCCCCTTACATCTACAAGAAAATTAGCAATAAGATAGTCTGCAAATGTTTATCCCGATTAACATGAAGTAGATGGAGAATAAGCGTTTGTATAAATAGTTTGTACAAGAGTAGAGAAAGTCATGTGAGTGTAACACATCAGAGTTTTCTCTATTGTGGATATTGTTCTGTGAATTCACGGAACAAGTCAGATACGTGTAACATAACTATATAATAGGTTTATATACTTGTTACACAATACAGTAGTGTAGTGTTGGAAATACTGTCAATAAACTGCAACAAATAATAGGAAATACTTGATCTCAAAAAGAAAAAAAAACACTTTTTTACAGATGTGCATGAATAGTGTACTTGAGATACAATCTTAAGTCACTTAACCAAGTTGTTCAACTAACAATTCTTGTAGATACTTGCTTGTATTGTACAAGTATCCTATAATAGTGAACACATATACACTTTTAACATTAGATGACAATTGTAATCTGTTTTGGGGGAGCATTAAACACTTCAACATACAGGTACTGAATACCTCTATGGTATTTATATTATCTATAGTTATAAGGTATGTGTGCACTATAAATCTGAGGGCACTATATACCACAGTATCAGGTTTCGAAAATATTGAATAAAAGACTGAAGACTACTATCAAACAGAACGTGTTTTCTTCACACCAGAAGCTCCAGTGCGTGCGTTATATGTGTAAGTTACAAAACAACACTTGAAATTGCAAAATCCTTACGCGCTTGTAGGAAGGTAAATTTGTTGCTTCAGGTATAGTACCTGGAAATGGTGCTACGGACGTGTCTAGTATGCCCAGTTATGCATATTTATAAAAAATGTAAACTGTGACTTGCAAAGAAAGAAAAAAAAACTAGTCACAACGTTACGATTCAATTGAAGCATTCAATTAGACATACACTATTCCAAATCTTGTTGCAGTGATTTAAAACTCAGCAACTAAAGAAAACCATGGATTAATACTAATAGTTTCTAAACATTTTTGTACTGGTAAAAATCAAAATGCTGATTTTTTTATAGCTTTGGCAAGCTAGAACACATAATGAATCACCTTTTTTCACCCAAGTTATTGTAAATACCTAGTTGCACTCTGAATACTGGTCACATGAAATAATTTTAAATGAACATGGGCTTCATTTTAATGAGCCCCTCTCTCCAGTATACTCCTCTTGACTAAAACTAAAAATCCAATGCAATTATTATTTGCATGGAATCTAAAATGAAGGTCAGAAGAATAAAATGTATGAAAAACAGGCTTTGCCTAAATAGTGACCAATTTACAGAAGTGCTGCTACATAATGTGAAGCAACCCTTAATCCAGTGTTGACATAGATTTTTGCTACAGTGTGGTAATAGTGGTGGTTATAGTTTAAAGCTAGAAACACAAAGACCAGAAAAATAATCTTAATTATAAATAAAAGAGTTAATTCTACATGCTAAGCAAAAGTAATAGCAAAGAAAATATCCATTCCCCCTCCCCAAAAATCAAAATCTATGACCACCTCATTCTTTCTGGCCTTTGCTATTTCTAACTTTAATCTCTGGGTCTTTATTTTGGCTTCCTCTGTCCTTTTTTTGTTCTGCTCCACTAGCACAACAGCAAGTCCATTTATTGCAGACACAAGGCTTTCATTGATCTCTAAAGGCCTGTATCATGCTCATAGCACTTGGTGGGCTTTCTGTTGATATGCCTGTAATTAAGAGTGATGCAAATTCTTACTGAATAATACAGACTATTGATCCTAAATAAATACAAAAACACCTTATGGAACTTTTGCTTTTTAAAACTTGTAGAGCTTTTTAAGTAAATTACCTGGTATGCAATCCTCGACTTGTGGAAAGCCTGCTTGCATCCTCCCAAGAGGTTGAAGCCTCTGTTGGTTGCAATGGAAATGCTGAAGATGTTGGTGATGATGTTGATGCTGCTGCGGGTGATGGTAGTGGAGGTCGCAGTAGCAATACTGCTGCTGAAGGTGTTGGTGATGCATGTGGCAGCAGTGGCAATAGCGATGTTGCTGCAGGTGTTGGTGGTGATGGCGATTCTGCTGATGGTGCTGGCAGTGGCAGTGGCGGCAGCGATGATCACATTTGAGGCACCTGTGATAATAAGCAGCCCATATGTACCTGTACTATTCCAGAGCAACTTTTGTGTACAAACCCTAATTCTGGTCATACATAATTTCTAAAACATTCAG
Organism: Deroplatys truncata; assembly: GCA_030765065.1. Classification (NCBI taxonomy): domain Eukaryota; kingdom Metazoa; phylum Arthropoda; class Insecta; order Mantodea; family Mantidae; genus Deroplatys; species Deroplatys truncata. The sequence continues at coordinate 61,161,634 of CM060989.1, read as the reverse complement.
AAGTAACAACTTCAAGTAAACTTTGATGCAGTAATTTGTATCACAAATTATTTAAATGTAAAGAATGATTATAGTGTGAATATGCATTTTTATGTGACATTGATTTGAGATGTTTGTTGATTGTAATTATTGTTGAGAAGTAAGTTTTTACGGCCTTACTGAAACTGACAATAATAGCGTGCAATAATGCAGCGAGAGGGTGAGCTGTTTATCATTATTAGAGACGAGGAAGTTACGTAATATTGGCGCGTTTTACTTTAGAATTTGCTGGAACATTTTTCCTAGAGCATATGTGTTCATAATTTTCATTGGATATAAAAATAGACGCTAATGTTGGCGCGTTTTATTAGCCAATATTAACTCAGTTATAATCTTTAGGCATATCGGGGTGTTGGAGTATAAAAGGGCTAGGTTAGTGGTAAGGTCCTTCAGTCCGTCAGTTCGTCGAAAACATTTGCACGTTACACGTCGCCTTCAGTCCAGCAGAAATATTTGTATAGTACATGTCGGCTATCAATTCATAGGTTACGCGTAGCAGAGTTATGAAAAATCTCAAGTGTTATAAAGTTAATTATACAAAAGGTTGAAGTACGCGAATTAAGAATTATCAGTAATGAAGTTATTATAACAGTTTCAGTTTGGCGAGTGTCAAGATCAATGTGTAAATGTGATAGTAAATGTGTTCGACAATAAAAGTGTAAAACAAATTCTTTCATCAGTGTTATCTTTGGATAAGAGACTCCTTTCCGTTTACACAACCTGTATAAAGAGAAGTGCTTGACCAAAAAGATCATAGCTAGCCGGAGGACAGAGAACCAAAATTAAATAAAATAACAGTAGCATTCTTTCAAACAAACACTAATACTGTCGCAAATTGCTAACACCAGATGGAGCTAACAAACCTAACAAATGAATCACGTCACAAGATGGCTTCACCACGTGGAGTAAACACAAATATACAAATACATTAATAATACCGTCGCAAATTAGCTCCCAAACGTGGGGCTAAAAACATATAAACATAAATATACCACTTCAACTTACTTCGAGTCCATTGGCCATCAAGTAGCATTGGTCCAAGCATCTGAAGAAGCTCGTCTCCAAGGTAGTCAGAGCTTTGCAGTCATGGGTCCAACAGGAGTTTTTCTCATGGCTGCCTGGTACAAACGACTTTTCCTCTTTAGCGAGCTCCTCCAATCTGTGAAAATGTACAACATAAGAGGTGTCATATCAGTAACATGCTGTTTGCTTACAAGCTTAGATGATTTGGCAGCATTACTCTAAAGACATAAATTCAAAACAGCTTTAATGATGAAAATAGAGATAAATATTTAGCAGAAACTCCAGTAAAAATAATCTGATGTGTTACACTCACATGACTTACTCTACTCTTGTACAAACTATTTTTACAAACGTTTATTCTCCATATGCTTCATGTTAATCGAGATATCGAAATGTCAATCTTATTGCTAATTTTCTTGTAGATGCAAGGGGAACATGGTAGGTTATAAGCGATAGTCAAATCTTTTAAGCGCTGGTTGCTATGTGGCGCATTCTATTCTGTTTGCATATCCAGGACATAAAAAATTGAATAACGAATTTGAGAAAAAGTATAAGTATTGGAAAATTTAAGGAAATAACAAGCAATATCTCGAAAACTCAACTAAAACAATGTGCATGACATAAATTGTGTATTTTAAAGCGATCTACATTCTTTGTGTAGTAAAATTTTGTCTATCTCTTATGGTTTACCAGTTATGCAAAAGTCGTTCACAATAAAGAATACTTTTGGAGACATTCCCAGGAAATTCAAGATATACATTTTATTTGACATAAAAATATCTTAAACATATGATATTTTAATCAAAATCGTTAGAGCCATTTTTGAGAAAATTAAAATTTTCGAAAAATCTTCCATGTAAAGGGTACTCTGGGGTGGGGGGATTTTCTTGAAAACCTTCGTGTCGCATCCTTGGAAGATACTGAACCTAAATACCAAGTTTGGTGTTTATCCGACTGTTCGTTTCTGAGTTATGCTGTTCACAGACACACACACAGACAGACACACAGACACACACGGACATGTTTCCAAAAATGTTTTTTTGGATTCAGGGGGTCTCAAAACATGTATTTCCGGTGAAATCTCGGTATCGAAATTTTGGGTGGAATGCAATACTTCCCCTACTTACTATACGTAGTAGAGAAAGTAAAAATGTTTCCACCACCATTCCTTACACAGCATTAAATTAAACCTATTTAAAAAGATAAATAAGAAAGTCAGGCAGTATGTGTTATGAATTATATGTACTTTTAAACTAATTTCACTATTACCAGTATTCTGGAACTATCTCCCAGAATATTCATATCCCAAGGACATGACTTAACACACGTCATTTATATAATAGTAAGTTACATCCAGGCGTCACATGTAGTGACTCGCATAAATATTACAGACTAGATAGCGACATATTTATTACTTTCTCTACTACGTATAGTAAGTAGGGGAAGTATTGCATTCCACCCAAAAATTCGATACCGAGATTTCACCGGAAATATATGTTTTGAGACCCACTGAATCCAAAAAAAGCATTTTTGGAAACATGTCCGTGTGTGTGTCTGTGTGTGTGTGTGTGTGTGTGTCTGTGTGTGTGTGTGTGTCTGTGTGTGTGTGTGTCTGTGAACAGCATAACTCAAAAACGAACAGTCGGATAAACACCAAACTTGGTATTTAGGTTCAGTATCTTCCAGAGATGCGACACGAAGGTTTTCAAGAAAATCCCCCCACCCCAGACTACCCTTTACATGGAACATTTTTCGAAAATTTTAATTTTCTCCAAAATGGCTCTAACGATTTTGATGAAAATATCATATGTTTAAGATAATGTCATGAGAAATGAAATGTATATCTCGAATTTTCTGGGAATGTCTCCAAAAGTATTCTTCATTGTGAACGACTTTTGCATAAGTGGTAAACCATAAGAGATAGACAAAATTTTACTACACAAAAAATGTAGATCTCTTTAAAATAAACAACTTATGTCATATACATTTCTTTTGTTGAGTGAACCGTTTTCGAGATATTGCTTGTTATTCCCTTAAATTTTCCAATACTTAAACTTTTTCTCAAATGGGAATTCGTTATTCATTTTTTTGTCCTGGTAATGCAAAGAGAATGGAATACTCGACATAGCAACCAGCTCTTAAAATATTTGACTATCGCTTAAAGCCTACCAATTCCCCTTGCATCTACAGGAAAATTAGCAATAAGTTTAACATCTCGATATCTCGATTAACATAAAGCATATGGAGAATAAGCGTTTGTAAAAATAGTTTGTACAAGAGTAGAGAAAGTCATGTCAGTGTAACACATCAGATTTTTTTTAATTGTGAAAGTAGAAATATCAGACCCCTTAAGGTTTAACTCGGGGATATTATGCTGGGTTTATTCAAAGATATGTATTACCAAGAAAAGCACAAAGAAATATTTTGAAACATACATATTAATCAAAAGTGTTTCTAAATACTGCTTCAGCGATCATGATAAAACCAGGTATTAAGAGCCATTAAAGTGAATGCGGTAAAACTAAGATTCACATTTAAACACTGAGGAAACAGTTTCTTTTGTATTAATTTATTCAGAGCTCCACGTGTACATACATATATATAAAGTGAAATGTGAAAACACTACTGTAGAATTCCACTATAAGTAGGCTAATATAGGTTTGCTGATCCACGCTGTAACGCAATCGTAAAGTACCCTTAAAGCAGATTAGAGAGCTGACAGCTCTGTTGAGTAGGGATAAATAATTCTCTGTTCCCTGGTAAGTGACTTTTATCACACGACACCTTCTAGGACTTAGCACGGCTTCCTTCGGAAGGGAAATAAAACCGGTGGTCCCGTGTCGTAGATTTACGGCACGTAAAAGAACCCCAAGCCTGATAAGAGGCCTCTGAGCACAATTACCGGTGTTTCACGCCCAATATAGAATGAGACTCTAAGAACCATAGTAGTTAAAGAGCGTCCATAAATAAAACACAATTTCAATTTCACCTTCTAGGAGTAACCAACATAATAATTACAATTGTAGTTTTGTGTACCTCTTCGTAGTTGCTGTGGGCATCCCTTTTTGTTAATCGGATAAGCAAGAGTTTCCCTATGGTATGAAGTAAGACATACTGTTTTACCCCGGCCTACCACCACCTGGTACCATAAACTTGATGTGTTATTTATCTGTACTTAGTTCTCAGTGTGGCGTCAGTGATACGATACACGAACAAACTTAATTTAGTCTCTTTCGCGGTTTTAAAAAGCTGGTTATCGATGGTAATTTTAATAAACTCATTGAAATGAATAAACCGCAGTACCTGCAAAGATTTCGATCAGAGTGGCTAAAAAGTGAACGCTTTAAGAAGTGGCTGTGTAGGGTGGAGGCAGACGACACGAAGTGCTATTGTAAGTATTGTAAAGTGCAGTTATCAGCAAAATTAAATGATTTAACAAAACATATGAACACTAAAGGTACTCGTCCACGATGCAACTTAAATGGCTTGCTACTTCGAACTGCGCAACAAAAGTGGAGTTGCATCGTGTAAACTGCCAAGCAAGTAGGAAAATTGCACGCGCAACTCAAATTCAGCGCAACTTCTAAGTGGCGTGCAACTTAGGAAGTTGCTTCGTGTATGCTGCGAAAAAAAAGAAAGTTGCGCCATCTGAAAGTGGCTTGAACAGTTTAGAAAACTTTTGTGGCGTATTCCGTGCAACTTTGTTATGTCGTCTGCTGTGATAGTAAATAGCTGTTTGAGAGGTAGGTACAAGGATTATAATTTGTGTTACACTAAATACAGAATTAAGACAGATACATGCATTTTATTTCCTTAACAATACGAACAATTTATTGCAGTGCGGTGACAATTTATTTCTTCATAGCTAATAATGTCCTTAACAATAAATGGACGAGGGAAATGACAAAAACGTTTATTGAACTGATTGAGGCCAAAGATTGCTTGTGGAGAGTAGACTGCAGATTACAGAAATAAACAAAAGCGCCAAATTGCGTTACATGATATAGAAATAGAGTTCTACATGTCAGCAGAGGAAATTAAAGTAAAAATCCACAGATTGAGAATCCAGTTCACCAACGAAAGGAACAAAATGAAGGCAGGGAAATCTGGAAGTGGTGCAAAAGACAAGTATAAAACAAAATGGGAATTTTACGATGCACTTCAGTTTATGTTTTACCACACCAGTACCAATAATGATGCAGTAGATGAGTAGATTCTTTGGTAAGTACCAACACACTCACTTTAAATGTAGCGATATTGCCATGGAACCACTCCTTCACGGCAAAAAATACTTCTTGAATTCCTAACGTTTTTTGCTGCAGTATGAGGATTCATACTTACAGTTCTTTGCAACGGCACAAAGCCTTAGTTCTTGTTGTGCCAAATATAAAAAATAAATACATCTTTGACTGATAGCTGCTGCCCTAAAAAAATCTCATTGATTATATAGATGACAGCCGAACGTGTTATATATTAAACTCGGTAATGTTGCCGCTCCATTATTTTAAGCCGAATTGCCTGTGGCTAGAAATCTCAGTGTCAATACGCTGTTGCTGATATTGACCTTCTCATTATTGTATATTGCTTTTGTATTACAGGTGCTATTCTTCTAAGCAGATAATTAAAGTCAACCGCTCACATGCGTAGGAAATTCTAAATTTTGATCTCCGCCGTAGATCTCTTGCAGCAAGTTGTTTACAACCCCACAATATTCGCGACTTAAAATCCACTCTCTTACTCAACACTTTCTGGCCGTTCTTTTACGTTTTTCTCTACGTCGACGAAGTAAAATAGAGGACAGACATGCTACGGATAAAAATTCATTATCAGACGACATATTCGCCATACCAAGCACACAGCTGACTAGAAAGTGGCATGCAGAAAAATTACCGCCACAAATATAGCATCGTGTAAACGCTCGGTGCAACATTTCTGTGGACATGCCACTTTTATAGTGGCGCAACTTGAAATCGTGCAACTTTGCAAGCTGTGTGTAAACAGAACGTGCCACATTTGTGGCCCGCAAGAAAAGTGGCATGCCATAAAACTGGCATCGTGGATGAGTACCTTAACAAACATAAAAAGGTGAAAGCACATTTTCGTGATCCACATCAACATATGTTACCGTTCAAACCAGTGAACATTGAAACAAAACAAGTGGAAGCACGAATTGCATTCATTACAAAACACTGTTCTTTCAAAGTAGCTGATCACATGTGCGAACTCTGTAAATCGAGTTTTACGGATAGCAGGGGTACCAGTGAGCTAAAGATACACAGAACAAAATGTGCTGCTGTAATTTGCAATGTCATAGGACCATATTTTGAGGAACAGTTGTTAAAACATATTGGTGATAGGCGTTACAGCTTACTGATTGATGAAAGTAATGGGTGTTCGGTTACGAAATTATCAAGTATTATTCCAAACAAAGAAATGTATTGTTGCAACCTACTTGCAGGAAATACAACTTTAGTGAATGTACCGCTGATGCTCTTGTCTCAGCCTTAAAGACTTGTATAAAGGGAAAAGGTTTAAATTTTGCGAAATTAATAGCAATTGGGACTGACAATGCATCGGTGATGACTGGTGTCAACAATGGCGTGTACGCCAAGCTGAAATCTGAATTACCTCACTTGCAGCTAATTAGATGTGTGTGTCTTTCTCTGCAGCTAGCAATTTCTCATGCTACTGCAGAATTCCTTCCTATGAACTTAGATTTTCTAATCAGAGACCTGCAACTGGTCCTCCCATTCGCCAGTCAGGCAGGTCGCATACAAACATGTGTATAGAGCAATTAATGAAGTAGAACTGCCGTTGAAGATTGTAAATGTAAGTGAAACTCGCTGGCTGTCTATTTTAGTAGCAGTGAACAGAATACTTCAACAGTGGCTTGAGCTGAAATCTCATTTTTACTTTCTGTACTACGTATAGTAAGCAGGGGAAGTATTGTATTCCACCCAAAAATTCGATACAGAGATTTCACCGGAAATACATGTTTTGAGACCCCCTAAATCCAAAAAAAGCATTTTTGGAAACATGTCCGTGTGTGTGTCTGTCTGTGAACAGCATAACTCAGAAACGAACAGTCGGATAAACACCAAACTTGGTATTTAGGTTCAGTATCTTCCAGAGATGGGACACGAAGGTTTTCAAGAAAATTCCCCCACCCCAGACTACCCATTACATGGAACATTTTTCGAAAATTTTTATTTTCTCAAAAATGGCTCTAACGATTTTGATTAAAATATCATATGTTTAAGATATTTTCAGGACAAATAAAATGTATATCTCGAATTTTCTGGGAATGTCTCCAAAAGTGTTCTTCATTGTGAACGACTTTTGCATAACTGGTAAACCATAAGCGATAGACAAAATTTTACTGCACAAAAAATGTAGATCGCGTTAAGATACATAATTTATGTCGTATACATTTTTTTGTAGAGTGAACCATTTCCGAGATATTGCTTGTTATTCCCTTAAATTTTCCAATACTTATACTTTTTCTCAAATTCGTTATTCATTTTTACTTTCTCTACTACGTATAGTAAGTAGGGGAAGTATTGCATTCCACCCAAAAATTCGATACCGAGATTTCACCGGAAATACATGTTTTGAGACCTCCTGAATCCAAAAAAAGCATTTTTGGAAACATGTCCGTGTGTGTGTCTGTGTGTGTGTGTCTGTGTGTGTGTCTGTGAACAGCATAACTCAAAAACGAACAGTCGGATAAACACCAAACTTGGTATTTAGGTTCAGTATCTTCCAGAGATGCGACACGAAGGTTTTCAATAAAATCCCCCCACCCCAGACTACCCTTTACATGGAACATTTTTCGAAAATTTTAATTTTCTCAAAAATGGCTCTAACGATTTTGATTAAAATATCATATGTTTAAGATAATGTCATGAGAAATGAAATGTATATCTCGAATTTTCTGGGAATGTCTCCAAAAGTATTCTTCATTGTGAACGACTTTTGCATAAGTGGTAAACCATAAGAGATAGACAAAATTTTACTACACAAAAAATGTAGATCTCGTTAAAATACACAACTTATGTCATATACATTTCTTTTGTTGAGTGAACCGTTTTCGAGATATTGCTTGTTATTCCCTTAAATTTTCCAATACTTATACTTTTTCTCAAATTGGTTATTCATTTTTTTATGTCCTGGACTTGCAAAGAGAATGGAATGCGCGCATAGCAACCAGCGTTAAAATATTTGACCATCGCTTAAAAGCTACCATATTCCCCTTGCATCTACAAGAAAATTAGCAATAAGATTGGCATCTCGATATCTCGATTAACATAAAGCATATGGAGAATAGGCGTTTGTAAAAATAGATTGTACAAGAGTAGAGAAAGTCATGTGAGTGTAACACATCAGATTTTTTTTTATATCCTGGACATGAAAAGAGATTGGAATGCGCCACATAGCAACCAATGCTTAAAAGATTTGACTATCGCTTATAACCTACCATATTCCCCTTGCATCTACATGAAAATTACCAATAAGATTGACATCTCGATATCATGATTAACATGAAGATTATGGAGAATAAGCGTTTGTAAAAATAGTTTGTACAAGAGTAGAGAAAGTCATGTGAGTGTAACACATCAGATTTTTTTGTCCTGGTAATGCAAAGAGTTTGGAATACTCCACATAGCAACCAGCTCTTAAAATATTTGACTATAGCTTAAAGCCTACCAATCCCCTTGCATCTACAAGAAAATTAGCAATAAGATTAACATCTCGATTAACATGAAGCATATGGGGAATAAGCGTTTGTAAAAATAGTTTGTACAAGAGTAGAGAAAGTCGTGTGAGTGTAACACATCAGATTTTTTATAGCTAGAATCAATGAGCGTTGTTATTCCACAGAGATTTTATACTAGATGTATGCAGACCGTCGTAATTATGCATTTCTGTCTTTCTCAAGCCAATACTAAAGCTAGTTCAGACGTAAACAAACACTTTTAGAGTGAAAATAAATATCCCACAAAACTTCTGGAAGATTTATTGCTGCTTATCAAGTTTCTATGTACGAAAATTGTGCTTCCGGATAAAAGATTAGACTTCATTCGGGACAAACTGGAAGATCATTTAGATCCAAAACCGTATCTTGGCTATGAATTTAAGACGGAAATGTCTATTGAAAAATTCCCTCAGGAAGTTGAGAAAGATATGCGCGAAGGGTGCCTTAAATTCATTGTTGGTCTAGTAAATCAACTACGTCAACGCTTCCCGAGAACATTAAAGTTTTGCGGGAAATTGCCCTATTTTCACCTGACGAACGTCTCAGATCTGTAGAAGGTCTGTAATTGAAATAGCAAAACTGTTTACAGACGATCAAGAAATATTAATAGCTGTAGACTTTCAGTGGAAAAATTTACGCAATGTACAGTGGCATGAAGTGATAGACTGTGTTAAATTTTGGGTAGAAGCACAGTTATAGACACTCCAGAGGAAAAAAATCCTTTTCATAAACTGACAAATATTGCCTTAAATGTGTTGTCACTCCCACATTCTAATGCAGATGTCGAGCATGCGTTCAATTTTGTAAATAATACATCAAAACAAAAGAACAGAATGAAAGTAAGGACATTGCATTCAATACTTTGTCAAATATGGACTAAAAGGGGAATGCAAATGTTGCCATTCATATGAACTGCCGAAATAGTTGTTGCAATGCTACTGCCAACCATCAAATTCATCTTTATCATCAACTTCGACTTTATTCTTTGAAGGGGTGGACAGCGAAGACGAGGTCACACGTTCAAACCCGACGGAGGGTGTTGGATTTTTTCGGGCGTAAAAATCCTTAGCATGGCTTCCATCGGAAGGGAAGTAAAGCCTGCTGTGGTCCTGTGTCGTAGATTTACGACACGTAAAAGAACCTCGAACATGATAAAGATGCCTCTGAACAAAATTACAGGTAGTTTACGCCCAGTATAGAATGGAACGCTAAGGACCATAGCGGTTAAAGTGTCCATAAATAAAACACTGAGCACGAGGTGGTGACGGCAGAGGATAACACATTTAATTGAGGTACCTTGTTTAATTTTAAATTATTGGTCCTTAAATAATTACTTTCTCTACTACGTATAGTAAGTAGGGGAAGTATTGTATTCCACCCAAAAATTCGATACCGAGATTTCACCGGAAATACATGTTTTTAGACCCCCTGAATCCCCCCCCCAAAAGCATTTTTGGAAACATGTCCGTGTGTGTGTCTGTCTGTCTGTGAACAGCATAACTCACAAACGAACAGTCGGATAAACACCAAACTTGGTATTTAGGTTCAGTAACTTCCAGAGATGCGACACGAAGGTTTTCAAGAAAATCCCCCCACCACAGAGTACCCTTTACATGGAACATTTTTCGAAAATTTTAATTTTCTCAAAAATGGCTCTAACGATTTTGATTAAAATATCATATGTTTAAGATATTTTCATGACAAATTTGAATTTTCTGGGAATGTCTCCAAAAGTATTCTTCATTGTCAACGACTTTTGGTAAACTGGTAAACCATAAGAGATAGACAAAATTTACTACGCAAAAATGTAGATCGCGTTAAAATACACAATTTATGTCATATACATTTTTGTTGTTGAGTGAACCATTTTCGAGATATTGCTTGTTATTCCCTTAAATTTTTCAATACTTATTTTCTCAAATGGGAATTCGTTATTCATTTTTACTTTCTCTACTACGTATAGTAAGTAGGGGAAGTATTGCATTCCACCCAAAAATTCGATACCGAGATTTCACCGGAAATACATGTTTTGAGACCTCCTGAATCCAAAAAAAGAATTTTTGGAAACATGTCCGTGTGTGTGTCTGTGTGTCTGTGTGTGTGTGTGTCTGTGTGTGTGTCTGTGTGTGTGAACAGCATAACTCAAAAATGAACAGTCGGATAAGCACCAAACTTGGTATTTAGGTTCAGTATCTTCCAGAGATGCGACACGAAGGTTTTCAAGAAAATCCCCCCACCCCAAACTACCCTTTACATGGAAGATTTTTCGAAAATTTTAATTTTCTCAAAAATGGCTCTAACGATTTTGATGAAAATATCATATGTTTAAGATAATGTCATGGGAAATGAAATGTATATCTCGAATTTTCTGGGAATGTCTCCAAAAGTATTCTTTATTGTGAACAACTTTTGCATAACTGGTAAACCATAAGAGATACACAAAATGTTACTACACAAAAAGTGTAGATCGCGTTAAAATACACAACTTATGTCATATACATTTCTTTTGTTGAGTGAACCGTTTTGGAGATATTGCTTGTTATTTCCTTAAATTTTCCAATACTTATACTTTTTCTCAAATTCGTTATTCATTTTTTTTATGTCCTGGACATGCAAAGAGAATGGAATGCACCACATAGCAACCAGCGTTAAAATATTTGACTATCGCTTAAAAGCTACCATATTCCCCTTGCATCTACAAGAAAATTACCAATAAGATTGACATATCGATATCTCGATTAACATGAAGCATATGGAGAATAGGCGTTTTTTAAAAATAGTGTGTACAAGAGTAGAGAAAGTCATGTGAGTGTAACACATCAGATTTTTTTTTGTCTTGGATATGCAAACAGAATTAATCTGTGACAAAGGGAATAGTGCTGCACCTAGCAACCAGCTATTAAGAGATATGTATGTGCTTAAAGGCTACTGTATTTCTATATTGCCCTTGTAAATATATATTCCCCTTACATCTACTAGAAAATTAGCAATAATATAGAGTCTGCAAATGTTTATCTCGATTAACATGAAGTAGATGGAGAATAAGTGTTTGTAAAAATATTTTGAACAAGAGTAGAGAAAGTCATGTGAGTGTAACACATCAGATTTTTTTGTCTTGTATATGCAAAGAGTATTAATCTGAGGCAAAGAGAATGGTGCTGCACCTAGCAACCAACTATTAAGAGATATGTGTATGCTTAACGGCTACTGTATTTCTATATTGCCCTTGTAATTATATATTCCCCTTACATCTACAAGAAACTTAGCAGTAAGATAGAGTCTGCAAATGTTTATCTCGATTAACACGAAGTAGATGGAGAATAAGCGTTTGTAAAAATAGTTTGTACAAGAGTAGAGAAAGTCATGTGAGTGTAACACATCAGAATTTTTTAAGCTAAGCTGCTGCACTACTGCATCTAGAATGTAAGTTGCAGGGTATTGCTAAAGAATGAAGCAGGTAAATGTCTTTATTCTTGGGTCTTTCTATTTTCTTTATTCTTACACTTATTTACATTTTGGTAATGTTGCTGCCAGCCTCTCCCTGTTCTACGTCACCTCGCTAAATCATACCAACGTTGTAGCGATAAAAAAAAGCGAGAATGGTGTGTATGCTGGCAGTGACGCGAATGAATGCGAGTTATGGTAGGCGAATGGACCGTAAGTGTAAATGGAACGGATTGTATGCATGATCAGGAAGAAGGGGGCCTGCTAAGGGGTTTTTACGCAAATCCTCATAAATTTGCTAAAATGAATGGTATTTGGTGCTAAGGGACATTTAAAGTATTGCGTTTGTCATCACACTAGCACTTGAATTGCGTGTTGGTTAAATAAGCGAATATTACGATGTTACATTTTAAGGTTATTTACCTATTGGGGAATTGCTGGAGGTTATGATTTAATAATTATTTGAGGTTATGCGGTGTGTAGCTTAGCCAAAGTTTATTTCACCACAATATGAAGACGCCCTCATTTATTCTGTAATTGTACTGCTCAATCTTATATTTTGGGTTGAATTAAGGAATGTAATGCATACGCAACATGCCATTATCAAATAATAGCTGGTGTGTTACTAACAGTTAATACACATGGCAGTAAAACACGTAATAAAAGTAAATAACCGTTGCTTTATGAATAATTGTCAGTCAAACCAGATCTTCACGTGATTAAGCAGCTAATTAAAATGCCGAGATAAATGAAAGCAAATAATGCGTAATAGTAATAATAGTAAACAAATAATCGTAACTTTAAGAATAATTGTCAGTCCAACCAGGTCTACTTGCTCTTTTGTGATGCAAATGTTAGCCTTTAAAAAGGCTGTTTTTGCATAACTTTGGTTAAAGCAACCGAAGAGAGGAAGAAAGAAAACAGATTAAGGTTATATATGTAAAAGGTTAGGAGTGAAGGAAGGAAAGAAACTTGGAAGAAGCATGAATACGGAGAGAGTTTATGCTGCAGGATAGTTCTCGGAGAGTGTCACGAGGAAACTTTGAAATACTCTACGATTAGGAGAGCCACACCTGTACATGAACTCGTGCAGGTACGAAGAAAACAACTCCCGAGAAGTGCCAAATTGCCTCCGGATCTTACCCTTCGACCGCAACTACATATTCTCCGCCTTCTGGGTATGCACGTCTGCGTTGTGGGGGTTCACAAAATTTTCATTGTGAACCACAACGGAATGCATATAAACCCGTTGTTTGTATGCTCGATGTTAGCATATGCCGCTCAGCCATCGGAACTATGTGCGATCCAGGCAGGATGTATTACTGGATCGGTGCCTCCAGTGTTGGGCTGTCCTGTCTGGTACTTCCACCAGGAAGCACTTGGCCGATCTTCTTTCCACTCCACCGAAGACCCAGTGTCCTTCCCTCCACTGACCATGGTGGTATTTTCGGTGGAATTATTTGGACTCGTCAGGGGGACGCCATTCTCGTCGCAACCGCCAATTTGTGAGGCATGCCTCTCCAAATGCATTTCGCACTCCTCGCGGCAGTAGTTGGCCCAATCCACCGACGTGTGCCAGTGATCAACGCCGGACTCATGGGCACATTGATATTGCAGGTAATCCGACGGCCAGCAGAACATGAATGCCAGAATTTGTTTAATCTCCAGATTGCTTCGTTCGAAGAAAGAGGCATACCTCACACTTCTCTTCGATCTGCACTGAGAGCAACTCCGGCTTTGGCCGTGGACCTGGAGACGACAAGGACGATCACATCTGTTGCATCGTGCCATGTTCTGCACGATCGCCGACGAGCACACCACTTCAGAGCAAGCTCCGGAGTAACAAGGGCGTCCAGAAGATCCTCTATCCTTCCAATCCTCCAATGAAACTTCCTGAAATTCCATCACCTCCGCCTGCGGCACAGTTGAAAACTCACCCCAATTAGCCATTTTGATGACTTTCCCGCGCCCTCTCTCTCTCGTCGGCATTTATACGTAATGCCAACATCATCCTCATAATGCGGTACTGCCACTCGCGTATTTCTAGCGATGTTTTAATTTATCGTGTTGGCAGTATACGGTGACGTAGGACAGGGAGAGGCTGGCAGCAACATTACCTTACATTTTACACAAACGGTTTTACAAAAGTATTTTACATTTCATAACCTCAAATGATCAATTTTGGAGAAGTCTGAACCTTAGAGATCTACAAACACAGTGTCTGTTAGAATGCTATCAATTGCAATAATGAATTATTTAGGCAGTATTCTATTTGTATTGTAAGTCATTACACACTCCCGAGTCGCTGAACATGCAGGAAGAAATATGGCAAGGAATAAATGCAGGACTGTATCTGATTGCATAAGCTACAAGCAACATAGTTCAATGTTTTGATTTTATTACATGAACACTGAACACATCACTGTTCCAAATATTGTTCAGCTACCATATAGATTAGTTTTCAGGCATCACTTAATGTTTAGGTGTATTAGTTAACGTAAAATGTTTACAACATACTGCCATACATACCTTCCCTGATTGACTTATGGTTTGGTCAGTAGTGGGCACTTTGAGGCTATTGTAATTCATGTCTTAGTTCAGAACGGTCACCAGTATTTGGGCAAACAATACTGTGGGAAAGAATGACACACAATGAGCTGTAGTAAAGCCAAAGGGTCTAATGGTTTTGAGATTTATTGGAGGTAAGATTAATGTTAGTGTGTGTATATGAACTGGATTCAACATTTGTCACTAACGTTGATATTCTCGTGGATTACACTAAAATATTTTGGAATGGCAGCTTCCTCCATGCATGCAAGTATTTACAAAATGGATCATTTGTTAACATTGGGTAAATTGCTCTTAGGTGGTCTTCAATAGCCCGAAGCATGTTGGCAGGCTGAGGACAGCCCGAAGAAGTGTTATCTAGTGTACCTACCCTTGCTAGGGTTTAACCACTGGTAGGTAGGAAAGGGGTTTGCAGGATGACGGTTGAGACTGAGGTTGTGGGGGTGATAGGAGGTAGCATTGAGCTCCTCGACGACTGCAGATCAGGGTGCAATGGCCCTAGTACATCGCTGGTGGATGGTAATATCGAAATTGTTTTGGATTAAATTTTGAATTTACCAAGCAACTCATAGTAGGACTATAAGGAGTTCAGATTTTGCTGCTGGTTGGAGTAACTCCTTTGTTATCGGGGGTGCCCCCATGCCATGCGGGGAACCCGGTGACGCCTCAAGCGGCGTTCTCTGGGGTTATAGTCCCCTAGAGACCGAACGAGGGCACTCCGATGGAATGGCAACTGGTCGTATAGTTTTTTTTAGCCCGGCGCCTAATTTCATCCTCCAGGTATGGAAGAGATGAGGCTTCATGAAGTAGTCTCACGGGAAAAGCCGGCATACAGAATATATGGCTCGAAGTCTCCTATTCTGTACCCGCTGCAGTCGGAGCAGACTGGAGTCTGCGGCCATGCCTCAGATCTCGCAGGCGTAAAGCAGGACGGGGACTGTAAGTGCTCTGGAGAGATGCAACTTAAGCGGTATCGGCATCACGGATCCCAGCATGGGGCACAGGGAGGCCGTAGCCGCCATGCTCCGACGCGAGAGATCCGCGATGTGACCCCGAAAGTTAGACGTCTATCTAGCTGAACACCCAAATAGGAAATGAAAATCGTCCACTCTATCCTACGTCGGAGATAGGTAAATGAGGGGAAGTTGGCGGGGAAGCGGCGCTGTGTAAACAGAATGGTGTGGCTTTTCTACGGGTTGATGGACAATCGCCAACGCCTGCACCACTCTTGGATGAGGCGGAGGTGTCGCTGAATTGGATTGAAGGCTCTGTGAGGATGTGTTTGTGCAGTATAGCAGCACGTCATCAGCATACTGGGCTATATTGACGTGCTGCTCTGCTGATATGTCGGCCACATACACGCTAAAGAGCGTAGGGGATAATACAGAACCTTCGGGGACTCCGCTTCGTATTGGCTTGTGTGTTGATTTGTACTCCCAACTGAAACAGAAAAAGTTTGGTGTCTGAAGTATGAGTGTAAAAAGTGTATGTAGTGCGGTGGCAGTTCCAGCTGAATAAGCTTGTATAGGAGACCCGCATGCCAGGTCGTGGAGAAGGCCTTCCACCACTCGCAGCAGCTGTTGGGGTCGAGTGCCCAGGATGAAACCCAAACTGGTGGTCAGGTATTGCGTGAATGTCACCCAGTACAGGGGACTAGCGGGCAAGTACTAGCCTCTCGAAAACTTTCGAGAGAACTGACAGGCGACTGATGGAGCGGTAATTGGAGGGGTGAACCGGGTCTTTCCCCGGCTTCAAGATGCAGATCCCCCTTGCCTCTCTCCACTCACGTGGGAAGTGATATAGGGCGAGACACATATTGAAGACCTTTGTAAGAAAGAGAACGGCTCGGAAGGGAAGGCGGCAGAGCATGGCGGATGTGAGCCCGTCAGGTCCCGCAGCCTTTTTGGTGTTGAGACGCCGGATTGCGCCTTGGACTTCGCTGAGTTTGACGACAGGAGGCCGAGCCGCCTCGTCCAGGGGACGCTGAACGAATCAGCGAACTTCCTGACATGTGCTCGGAGAAGGCGTCGTCCTGGGGATCATCTCGGGGCCTCATGGTTCGCTCAAGACAGTCCGAAAATACATTAGATTTGGCTTGAGGTTCATAGGCCAGGCCTAGGGTGCCTTGGAGCGGCGAGGTGTATTGGCCTCGTCGGTTCCGAAGCCTTTTGGTGATCTGCCACACGTCTGCACCCTCGATGTTCGTGCGAGCCATCCTGTCCTCCCACGCGCGCACTCTGAGCTCGCGAAGGCGGACCCTGACTTCTCGGCGCAAGCGCCTCAGAAACTCTCGATTTTGAGCCGTGCGGTACTGTTGATACCGCAGTCTGCGGGCTGCCCAGGATTGTCGAATGAGAAGGATAAGTTCTACAGGTAGAATATCTGGGTGTAGGGGCGGAGGGGTGAGAACAGTCAGGTTTTGGGCAGTTTTCACCACGGTGGAAGTGAAGGAAGAGACCACAGCCTCTAGGGATGGGATGTCGGTGATTCTTGAGTTAGGCAGGATGGAGACGTTGAGGCAATGCCTTACACAGTCCCAGTCAACATCACGGGCATGACTGGCAACCCGGGTGTTAACTTCAGCCAACACCGGATTGTGGTCTGAATGAAGTGCATTGATCGAAGTGAGTGACGTATGAAAGGGGAAGTGCTTGGTGATCACGAAGTCAATAACAGTTGCCCGTCCTTGACCTCGTGGATGGTGGGTGGGTTGCCAGGGACCCTCTACTCTGAGCTGAGGGTCCGGGTCTACCATGCGAATAATATCATTGCTTCGAGCATTCGGTCGGGGGCCGCAATGCCAACGCGGATGCCTGGCATTGAAGTCCCCGGCCATAATGATGTCAGGATGTAGGGCGAAAATGGAATGGTAGTCAATGGCTACAAACTGCCTCCGAGGAGGGTGATATACAGACACCATCAAGACTTCTGTCCCGCCGAGGTCAACAAAAACAGCCGTGGTCTCTAGGGTTTGAAGTGGAGGGAGGTGAATGGGTCGGTGGACTACGCTGCTCTTCAGGAAGACCACTGTGCCGCCTCCTTGGCGGCCCACACGATCTGTCCTGAGGCAGTTGAAGCCCGGTAGACGGAATGAGGTATTTGGACGGAGATGTGTTTCCGAGACTAAGATGACACCCAGTGCATGCAGGCGGCAAAGTGCTGGAGCTCGTTCCCCTGGAGCGCCAGACCACGCGTTCCAAAACGCGAACCGGAATGAGGTGCGAAGCCCATTACGATTCGCCATTTTGTCCCTTGCGGGTGACGCTGGAGAAGAAAGCAAGCACTTCCATGGCTATAGCAATCTTTGCGGCCGGGTCGGTGGCGGAGAGGAATCTGACCAGCAGATCACAGATGCGCTGGCCGTGGGTTGCAGCAACTGCTGCAGACACGCAATCACATCAGGATACTGTGGGACAGAGGGTGGAGTGGGGTTGGTCTTGGAAGGATGGTAGGTGAAGGGCGCTGAGGCGCCGGTTGATCAGTGCCTTGCCCCGCCCCCGACTGTCCCGCTCGCGTGGAAGTACCACGGTCGCGCGGGGAGACGGGATCTGAACTCGGCTCCTGAGTCGCCCGGCGTCCCCTTGCCCTTTTGGGGCGGGGTTCAGTCCGGGGGCTGGAACTGGTGTTGTAGTTGGGGTGATTGTTATGTATGAGCCCGTGATCTGCCGGGGCCATCTGCGGCCCTCTGTGTCACTGCGGCATATGAGAGTTGCTGCTGTTGCGGTCGTGGTGTTTGATCCTGTTGTCTTGGTTGTTCCGAAGATGAAGGGCCCGGTTGGGTTATCTTGGCTGGTTAAGGCGGTTGCCTGCTCTGGTTGATGTCAGGTGCTGGTCTCCTGGAGGCAATCATCGCCCTCCTGGTGGGGTAGCCTCCGTACCAGGCAACGTACTCGCCCTTGCAGTTCGCACACGTCGGCACATCGTCAAGAGTACGGGGGCAGATCTCCTTTGGGTGAGCTCCACCGCACCTTAAGCAGCGCAGGTTGCGGTGGCAAAAGTGACTCAGACACCGGTGGCATTGGGGAGGTCCGCCAGAGCCACAGGATGGTTCTACGTTAACCCGGAGGTAACAGATGGAAGTGACTCCATCAATCTTGGCCTCCGGGTCGTTGGCCCGCTCTACTACAACTAAGAAGAGGTGGATGGGGACTTTGGGCCCTTGCCCGTTGGTAGCAGGCCTGGTGAGCTGCTTCACCAATCTCCCACCGCTGCGTACCGGAAGACCACGAATGACTCTCCGCAGATCACGGGTTGGGTTTTGTCCAACCCGTAGGTAAAGTGGGGACTTCCCCTCCTCTTTAGGTGTTGTAAGAGAAGAGTATAATCACCGGCTACTTTCGCCTGGAAAACAAAGCGGCTTTTATTTCGCCGTACCGCGCACGCTCCACTAAGGGTCGGCATGACCTCCCTAAGGAAGCCAATGGACACCGCGAAGTCATCCACGATAATCGGCGGAATGTGCCTTCTAGTTACAGAATGGGCGTAGCCGGAGCTGCACACCCCCTGCAGCCAATCGGGCAGCACGCTGCTTTGTTCTCGACTGCAAACTGCAACAGCGATGGAAGTGATGTCTTAATGTCCTACAGATGTCACTCTGTGTCATTCTCTAGCCCTACAGATGTCACTGTATGTCATTCTCTAGCTCTAACGCAATGCTGGCAACATATGAATAAGTAATGCCGCCAAAGCCGGTAAGATATCGGTGTGCGTTCTTAATTACTTCTTATTTTAGGTTAATTGATTTTTTAGGTTTCTGAATTCAGTAAGGTTAGCCTTAGGTTAGGTTTATATGTAAGCTTAAGTTTCTGAATTCACAGAAGGTTAGCCTTAGGTTAGGTTTTTATATATATAAGCTTAGGTTGCATAAATCATAGATAGTTACTTCGTTGATTATTCCAAGCTGCACCATGCATATTCCATGCAATTCCTGCAGGGACTGCAAGTTTTCAATACCTAAGTAGTCTTTTGTAACGGTGTATATGCTATTTTCACAGCCTGTGCACATCTTCTTTCCTGTTATGCGCTGCTTCTCTGAATGCGTTGCGTTTTTGTGAGCGGCTATACAAAATGAAGAAAAAGTAATAACGACGCATCGTTGCATCGCTTATTTCGCGGATTTTCACTTGTTAGTTACGTTGGCACTTCCCATTGAGAGTCTGTATTAGCGGGAAGTTGGCTACGTTTGTTGTGTTTACATCGCAATTTTCCTATAAAAGTAAAACCCCTAAAAAGGACAAGCAGATGGGCACCAACTATTGGCGAGGTCACATCTACTTATAACCTCACAAGGTAATTTAGACCATTCTATATTACTTTTTTCAGCGTTTTTAATGAAGACCACCTAAGAGCAATAGTGCCGTTAACATTCAATGATATTACTATTTAACAAGTCTTTCAAAGCAGGTGGGTGGGTGGTTTAGAGCCTTCTTAAGTACGCACATATCATCTTAAACCCATTATTATATGCGTTTTCCTTCCCTAAGGTTCTATTTGTTACCAAATTAATCAGAAGTTAAGTATGAAAATATTACCAATGTTTATATTACGGAGAAGGGAGGACCGAAATTCCCCCCTCTCAATAACACCAAAACAGTAAAGCTTTTAAAGTATGTGCAATGCAAAAGAAATCTTCTGTGAAATTTGTTTTAATTTTATATCTGTATCTGAGCATAGCCCTACATAGTTTGTTTTAAACATTAATTTTATCATTTACTGTTCTAGCAATGTTAGGTTTCAACTGTATAACAATAGTGCATTTGATTGTTGTGATAATGTAAGTAAAGTGGCACATATAACTTTAGGTAGGTTTCATTAAACACATTCCAAATGTTTTAAACTAAACAAACTTTTAGATCTTCGATGTACAAAATCATATCAATAGCAAGTTTACCTTGGAAAGATGCAAATAAAGATTTCATGTTTGCATCATTTGCTTCTCCTAATTTCTTTTAAGTAGTAAAATCTTTGAAATAAGCAGGTGGACACTCATATGATTACTTTTTCTTGGAGGTTCTGACTGGAACTGGACGCAGGGAATTTTCTACAATTTCTTTATAGTTGGATGTTTTTGTAATCAGTTGTGAGTTTTGAATTCATACCTTGAGTTTGAGTAGGTTCATAGTTGGGCAACTTCATCTACAATAGGCACCCCCGGGAGGAATGGATGTGGTGAAGGGAGGCACCGGGCAGCCAGAACCAGGGGTGATGGCACAGCAATGACAGGATTCCTGAAGTTTTCAAATATAAACTCCCACAGGAGTGGTCCTTATACCCCAGCTGAAGGCTGAGGGACAGAGAAGGTTCACAGAGAGCACCCTTTTCCCCTGCTATGCTGCACCTAAACTCCATTGCCGACACTTCCAACCTTGAAACAAGCTAAATGGAGTGAAGGATTAATGAAATGGAGGGACAGGAAATTCAGGAGATGTAAGGGTCCTTCTCAGCATTCACCTGGCAACCCAGGGGAAACCCTCTCCCCCCCCCCAAAAAAATACCATGGATCAGAAAGGTCAGCCACAGGAATTGCACCCATGACTTCCCAAATGCGGGGTACAAACATAACTCCCTGAACCATCCTGCTCAGTGCTAAGAACCATAGTAGTTAAAGAGAGTCCATAAATAAAGTTCAATGCTTTTTTCCCTGTCCTCTTCTGCACATCTTCTTACACTGTCTTGCATTATCCTTCTCTATGTTACCCCTTCATCTACATATGGCTATCAAATATTCTTTCCCATTCCATCTCTCTCACACACACATGCACACAGCAGTGATTCACTGTGCCTGTCAATGCAATGGCCTATGCTCAATTTCTATAATGGTGGTACTTAATGTGGGATATAATCTTTAGTAATATAATTTCATGTACATATACACAGTTAAATTTTGAAACCCGGTGACTCATAATGATCTAACACCTAAACTCATCTCCTACTCAAACTATGTTAGCTACCAACATGCATAATTTCTCATTGTTCTTTGTCAGTTTTAAGCTACCAAGATTTTCAGAACTCTGGATTCAGTATTTAAAATTCATTCCTATTGCATTCACAAGCTAACATTCACCAAATTTCCTATTAAAACTAGGAACCACAGGATCTAGCAGTTCATTGTGGCTTGATATGGCCTGTTGGCCTACATTTACCTTCTTGTTTTACACTAAAGTAGTGTCATGTATATATAACGTATAGTTGTTTACAATGGAAAAATATTGCTATGCAATGTATAAAATTTGAACACTACACCTCATTATTAAACCTTTGCTTTTTAACTGATGTTCAGTTGGTATGAAACAAGTATGCAAACTTCAAAATGATTTTGCTGTCATGGAATATATATGTAATATAATTTCCAATATATAATTCTGTGATGAAACTCTTTTTGAGCCATAATTGTGTGTGTTAATTCAATAAGTCAGAAAAATAAGTCCAACAATTTATTTTTTAAATGTTTTTTGCATTCAGTGTATCCCTTTTCCAGGATTTAATTTACTTTAGGTGACAGCTTGGTTCATGTAACATGGCTAAAGGTTACAAAGAAATATTTTTCTATCAACTAGGGATGTGCATATTCAGTTGTTTCATTGTGCTTCACAGCATGACAGGTTAGAAAATGACCAAATACACTTTAGAACCAACAACGCTCATCAGATGCTTCAAAGTTTAACACTATCAGAGTTGAATAATAAGAAATTGACCTCCAGCTGGGGATACTTTATTGAAACTGAAAGCTAAAACAGTACCCCTTTTCAAACAGCAGACAAGAGAGAAAGAGAAAAAAAAAAAGGAACAATAAGATGCATTTTATGCTATAGTAGGAAAGAAAATATTGAAAGTGTTTGACAGCATAACAATTCTTGTGTCGCCCTTCATTTGGAGAACTATTTTGAGATCTACCATATCCAACAATCATATTAGGCATTACAATTAGTCAATCAATGCTTGCAATATCATGCAGGCCAAAATTTCAGGAAAAAAAGTTTATTGGTTGATTTTAAATTAATTTTTAAAGTTTACGATGTACTCGTGCAGCTATATTTAAATAAGATTTCTGAAGTAGCCAGGAGGGTATCCTGCTTTGTACAACCTGGGAAACAAGTCACATGGTCTTTGGATAATTCAGAGCTGTAGCCTTGATTTTACAGTGTGATTTTTGCTAGGTCAGCAGCATAGAGTGCACTTGTCTGTTGACAATCTCAGCATTTCTCTGATACATAAATTTCTAATTAGCTTGGTACATAAGTAAATATATCTATAAATATTTTATTCCTCTCTCTATAACCCATTGATACCCTGATTAAGCTTACTTATTTCAGTTACAGTCTAATTAGGGTAGCATGGGATTATCTGTACTGATATATCAACAGCAGATTTGTTGCACCTTTGTTTGAACCCTATTGCCACAGATTACTATTGTTACTTGGTTCTTGGCTTTCTTTCCATTACTTTAAATGCACTTTAATTTCATCTATCCAGATATAAAATGCATAAAAGCTTTCATGCCACTAATAATGTACTTTTTTCACAGATTTGCTAATGAAATTTAAGAACAGAACTTTTCATTTGCAACAACTATAGTACAATGGATATCAAAATCAAAGGAGAGCGTTGTTTCTGAGACTTTTGTTTACAGAATAATGGAAAGCTTTTTACCAAGGATCTAGTAAAAGAAATTTGGGAATGAAACTATTACAAGTGGCAGAGACTGTGATATATATACCAAAACATAAATTAAACAGGAGAGACAGGTTTCAAACTTTTATTCGCAAAATCAAAGAAAAGTTTTTGAAAAAGATCCTGTAACGGGACATAATAAAAGCAATTAAGATGGTGAAATTGAAACCAAAATAGGAATTAAAGAAGAACAATGATGGCTGCAAAGAACTTCCACTGAAACTCTGTATAGTTATGATGGTAAGTTATGTAGAAAAAATGCATCAGATTGCTAACTTGTTTTAATTGTCTCTACTTATAACTCTAAATTATGGTTTGTAAGCAAATAACATTCGTTTATTTTGCCTAAAAAATAAGGAAAGAAATACTTTGTAAATATTGTATTTTAAAACATTGTCATTTAGTAGTCCAAGCGTAAACAGAATATGCTTTTCTGATGAACTTACTGTATACATTTGATCAGAAACAATGGCATAAAAGAAAAAGTTTTGTAATAATTCATACAAAGAATTATGGACTTTGTGCATTTATAAGATAAGGGGGGAGAAGGGAAAGGCAGTACAGCAATAAAAGGAAGTGCCTAAAGACTGAAGTTAAACAATTTAATGGAAGGACTCTGTTACAGATATCAACTATGTGGACTGTTAAAATAAATAAATCATCACCAAATGGGGATCCAAATTTAACAGTGCTTCAAAATACACATATAATATATAAATATTGCCAGTTTCATTTTTGGAAATAGTTCTCTAACAGGAGAACATATATTCTGTTTTATACAGATGAAATGAGAGTCTGCTTTGACAGTCTAGATAATGTATTATAATAAAGGCTATAATAAATAAGTATCTAAGCAAGAATATACGATGGAGCTCATCCTACTTCTAGTTCCACTATACTACAAGAGATCTGGTATAGCCATCTGGTTCACCTTCAGCAGTTATAAAAACTACCACCTGAGGTCCTTCCAATCGTCCACATGGGTTAGATACAATTTGTATCGTGGAGCGAGAGTCAGTCGTTTCCAATTCCTGCAGAAGATGAGACCTTGAAGTCTCAAAACAATCGTCCAGATTTTACCACCATGATGTAATTAAAGGCTTTTAATATCATTTGACTCATTTATTTTATCATTGACTTCTTCACTGTTAAGATTGTCCTATTTCAACTTTGATGAAGAATATACATGTCTTTTTGCAGATTTCGAAAAAGCATTTGATACACTAAATAGAAAAGCATTAGCTTGTAAATTAAGAAGGAAAGAGGTAAGTGAAAACTTTATAAAAGAAATCAGGAAGATTTACAAAAGATATAAAATTTTGTATAAGATGTAGATGTAATGGAATTACAGAAATGACTGAGCAAAACGTAGGATTAAGACAAGGATGCAAATTAAATCCCATATTATTTCATATATTGATATATGACATATCAGATAGAGTGAAACAAAACGTCTGCACTGTCCCATAATAGCAAATAGAGAGATACCAGCTTTACTATACATGGATGATCGAATGGTTGGGGCTATAACTGTAATTGGGCTACAGAAAGCAATCAATGGAATACAGGAATTCTGCTAAGAATGAGGAATTAAAGTAAATGTAAACAAATCAGAAATTACGATATTTAAGTGAGGAAATAAATTAAAAAAAATCTGATGTGTTACACTCACATGACTTTCTCTACTCTTGTACAATCTATTTTTACAAACGGCTATTCTCCATATGCTTCATGTTAATCGAGATATCGAGATGTCAACCTTATTGGTAATTTTCTTGTAGATGCAAGAGAAACATGGTAGCTTTTAAGCGATAGTCAAATATTTTAACGCTGGTTGCTATGTGGCGCATTCCATTCTCTTTGCATGTCCAGGACATAAAAAAATGAATAACGAATTTGAGAAGAAGTATAAGTACTGTAAAATTTAAGGAAATAACAAGCAATATCTCGAAAACGGTTCACTCAACAAAAGAAATGTATATGACATAAGTTGTGTATTTTAATGCGATCTACATTTTTTGTGTAGTAAAATTTTGTCTATCTCTTATGGTTTACCAGTTATGCAAAAGTCGTTCAAAATGAAGAATACTTTTGGAGACATTCCCAGAAAATTCGAGATATACATTTCATTTCTCATGACATTATCTTAAACATATGATATTTTCATCAAAATCGTTAGAGCCATTTTTTAGAAAATTAAAATTTTCGAAAAATCTTCCATGTAAAGGGTAGTCTGGGGTGGGGGGATTTGCTTGAAAACCTTCGTGTCGCATCTCTGGAAGATACTGAACCTAAATACTAAGTTTGGTGCTTATCCGACTGTTCGTTTTTGAGTTATGCTGTTCACACACACACACACGGACATGTTTCCAAAAATGCTTCTTTTGGATTCAGGTGGTCTCAAAACATGTATTTCCGGTGAAATCTCGGTATCGAATTTTTGGGTGGAATGCAATACTTCCCCTACTTACTATACGTAGTAGAGAAAGTAAAAAAAACAAGAGAAATAGCAGATGGGGAGTTTAAAGTTAGAAGTTGTCCAGGAGTTTGATTATTTAGGGGTGAGGATGAGCAGTGTTGGAGAATGGGTGGCGCATAGCAGGAAAGTTATAGCCAAAGGAAAGGCGGCAATGATAGGAGTAAGGATGTGCAAATATAAATTAGAAATACTGACTAAATGTATGGAAAGAAGGTATCAGGCATTGGTAGAAACAAGAATGCTATATGCAGTTGAAATTTGGGAGGGAGGGGATCTGAATTAAGCAGAAAAATAGACCAGAGCTACAGAATGTTTTGTAAAGAATTATTGTGGTTATCAAGATCAACACCAGAGGAAGTAGAGTTAGTGGAATTAGGAAGGACAGAAGGAAAAGGAGTGATATTGGAAAGTATATTGAAATTTTGCTTTAGATGCTTGAAAAAATATGAAGGGGAAATTTTAAAGATTTGTATGAACCAACAAAGGAGTACAATAAATGAAAATAGCTGGTGGGCAGGGGTAGACAAAATTATAGAGAAGATAGAAATGGGAGATATTTGGAGAGCAGGATGAAGAAATAGCAATGACTTCTGGATAACAGTAAGAAACGGAGTGGAGGACATTGAAAGACAGGAGATCTGGGGAAGCTTAGAGAATAAAAAATCACTAGGGTTTTATAGGTTAGTAAAAAGGAAATCTGGAAGAAAAGGTTACATGGATTATTGTAATTAGAGTGGAAAAAGAAGCATTTGCATGGATGAGAACAGGATTGATGTACCTGAGAGGGCTAAGAGGCAGAAAAAGTGGAATTTGTGAACTATGCAGAGGCAGTGAAAGCATAGAGCATTATATGACAGAATGCAAAGAATTAGCAGAGTGGAGACAAAAAGTATGGGAGGAAAAGTGCGAAAAAATAGATGGAAAAATAGTAGCAATTAAAATGTTGACAGGAAAAGAAGAATAAGAATATGTGGGAGCTTTTAAGGAAAACAAAGGAGAAATGGATTAGAAAAGTAAAGGAGATAAGAAGGGTAGAAAGGCAAATGAAGGAGGAAGGGTGGATCATAGGTGATTAAGGGTAGCAAAGGGCTGCTCAGTTGAGTTATAAGGCCAGGGTGACAGGCAAAATGAGCAGTATAGGTAGAACACGATGGCCAGAAAATTTGTACATAGGTTAAGTTAGTTTATATAAGGGAAATATTATAAAAAAAGGATTGTGTATAAAAAGATTTACAAATTTAATTCAGTTCATGACAGTCACATTATCAGTTATAATCACACATTTGGAGTATTGATATTCTGTCTACATATAAAACAACTCTTTGGTACATTTCCATTCTGAAAATTTGCATTGCAGTTTACACAGCAAGAAGAATCTGAATGCTAAACTCTAAATGGTGTATAAAGTTGGAAAACATACAAAAAGATACAAATGGGATTTTCTGACTGCATCACTTAGGGTTTCCTTAAAACTGCTGTGATAAGTAAGAGTGAGATGGAATTCCTCCTCATTAAATTGTAAATATTACTAATAAATTATGCATTGTGTGTTCTGCAAGGCCAGAAATGTTAGCTCACCTTTTGTTGAATGAAGGCTTTATTGCATTGAAAATATGGGCAATTTTGAGGTAAGAAAACACCCAAGCCTGCTTTTAATAAAATTTATGCACTTTTTGCACTATATAAAATGTTGTTCACCATTGGCACTGGGGATTAATTGATCTGCATAATTTTCCCTCTGGCTTCCCAATATAAAGTCTGTAAGTTATCACTTTTAAAGCCTTTGCATTTGGCGAGATGTTGTTTGTTCAGGATAACATCTTCTTCACAGAGAGTGCACTTGGATGTAAGTAGGCATCCTATCTTGTAGAGGTGTTCTGTGAGGAAATCTTGGCCAGGTGCCATCCTAAATAAGGCCACTGCAGTCTTTTTTGGCATTTTTTGTATATCAACTCTATCTTTAATATTCTTATAATCTTGATCCTTTAATTTATCTTCTTCATCAAGTCTCTGCTGTCTTTTGAAATGTTGTTTAATGTTATTTAATTGTTTGTTTATTTCTATTTGTCCTACAGGTTTTGTTTGTTGTATTGCACCTTTCTTTGCTAATTGATCCGCATGTTCATTGCCCAAAAGTCCAACATGAGCTGGGATCCATTGTAGAGTGACATGATTTCTAGTTTCAACTGTTTTAATTAGGCTTCTTATTTCTTTAATATTTCTTGTTGTTTTATTATTGTAATTTACTATTCCATCCATGTCTGATTTTGAGTCTGATAAGATGACTATTTTTTGTTTTATGTATGGTCTATATAAAATGATCTGTAATGCTGCTTTTTATAGCTGTTAATTCTCCATTATAGGGTTTGACGTTTCATCTAATGTTAGATACTGTGCAAAATGTTTACAGTATATTCGTGCACCAGCATTCTTTTTATTGATGAGGGATCCATCTGTATATATTCGGAGCCATTCTTTTTCTGGGTATCTTTCATTTTCTGTAGCTATTGCTATGGCTCTCATTTCATCCGGTATATTGTTTTGTTTGTGTATTGGTCATTCTGATATTGTATATCAATATATTCTATTGGACTCGTTACCTCTGTTGCAATTATATTCTTGTATTTTAAGTTATTAATATATGTTCTGAAGCTTGAGTTTTTAAATTACTTATAGTATCTGCTGTGTGGTACCACTTGTATCTGTTTCTATTGACTTGCAGTTTTTGTGCTAGAGTAATTGCTTTCAACTCGTGTTCCAATTCTATAGCCATGTTTTTTGTGAAGTTTTGTAGTACATTAATTGGTGTTGTTTTTACAGCTCCTGTTATTATTCTTAGTGAATTATTTTGTGAAATTTTTAGTTTACATTTAAGTCTCTTGTTTACTGTTTGTAGTAGTTCTCCTCCATACAATAGGTTAGGTTTTATGTATGTTTTATATGTATTATTAAGGAGGTCCATGTTTTCACCCCATTTTATTCCTGCTAAACATTTTAAAACGTTGTTAGGCATGCTTCCCATATAAAATGCATATATTATAATGCTGTTAAAATAGTAAACAGATTCCAGTTTTCTACCTTCTCTGACTATGTACTGGAAGGCAGTATATGTCTTCATGGTGTTTGTTATTTGGATTCAACAAACAACTCATTCTATGCACATGTTGAAGTACACAATAAACTAGAAACTTAATTGTTGCAGATTATAGACACAATTTCATTACCAACACTTTAGAAATAGGTTTTTTGTTTAAAAGAATAGAAATGTCATACACAGGTACAGAATTTCTGAAGAAATAAGTACATTTAACAAACCTTAATTTGCCAAACTGATAATAAAATAATGTTTAGTATAATTTTCAAAATTCAAAGTTTTATACTAGCTTATATTCTACAAATTGTTCATCTAATTCATTGGTTAACATTCTTCTATGCTTTATATGTGAAGTAATTTGTCATTTATGGAAAATCCATGCAGTCTACCCACAGTTGTAAACCTGTTTCCTGAAGAGAATCATGTTAAGGTTAGACTGTGTAGTGTACAAATGGATTATTCTGTTACAGAATGGAGCAGATGGGGACTTTTCTTCTACATACTACCTGAGATAAGCACCTAGATTAAGCTTTGTCCACAATCTCTCATGTTTTACTTGTTAGTATTAGCTATGTAACATTTTTCCACACGGTGGAATTCTTGATCAAGTTGTATCCATGACTATATTCATTTTGTCATATCCTGTATTAGTGTTAGCTATGGAACATTCTCTGAACATAAGCAGTGTAACACAGTTCTTTAAACAAGTTGTATCAGGAACTATGCGAGTGTTTTAACCAGAGTGAGTTAAATGATCTAGTGACATCTTGCCTTCCCAAAAAGGTTAGTTGTGTTGTTAGGTTCTAGACTTCAAGGAAAAGATCAACTATGCTCAGAAACATCAATCAATTTGTACCAACAATGCTTAAGAGATTTTAAATTCTTTTTCTCTGAAGGTTGGCCATGTTATATATTGCAGAAATGTGATAGAACTTGCACTTCCAAATTATGACCTAAGTGAATACACACTTTATTGATGCTTCTAAGTGAAGTTTAACTTCATAACGGAAATGCTATTGGTTCAATGCCCATTGCCTATTCAGTGATCCTCAAACAACCATGCAGAAATTCAGAGCTGCTGATATTGCAACTGAAGTACAGTAAACACAGCTGGCAAGTTTATGGTGATTTTCAACATTCTGGTTTACCAAATTTCAATGCTTTCTTTGTTAGGTAGCAGGGAACAAGTTGATCAGTGGACTAAGAATGGCTGGCCAGCTGAGAAAATTTGGAAGTCAGTTTTAAGAATGTTATATGCTAAAGACTTGAGAGTCCTTCTAAAGTTGTGCTGTCACCTCTTCACGTGGCTTAAGGAAGCAATTTCTGGAGGCTTTAAATAGGAAAGAGACTACTTTAAATATATATGTGAGAACTTTCCACTACGATCTGAAGCAAAATTAAAAGAAGATATATCTAGTGATCCTGATATTGTAGCATGTATGTGTGTGCATTGTTGCATCAGACACATTATTACTTTGTAGCATGACATTGTTGGGTATACTTATTTTGATTGGGAGTTTGAATTTCATCCAACGTGGCATTTCTTTCCCTACCTCCTAATCAGGGGTGGAGAGAGGAAAGGGTGTGAGGTACTAGCTTCTTTGTTTAATGGTGTCAGTCGTGTGTGTCTCTTCAGGGCGAGTGGTTGTGTATGTAGTGTGTGTGTTTCGTGTGTGTGGAAAATCTCCCTCAAATGTCTATTCTGTAATCTTTTGTGAATGATGTAGAGCAAGGGTGGCGAAAACGACTTCCTTCCGCAAGTCACCAAATATGCAACACACACTGCATCACCCATAGCACGTGATAAACAAAAGGACGGTTGGAGAGAGGGAACGGCGCCTGCGAGTCAAAATAACTTGCGAAGCACTTTTTTGCCACCTCTGATGTAGAGGCACCATGTCAAATGTTTAATAAATCACAGGTAATGTATTAATGTGAAACCAATGTATTTTTGTTATGAATATCCCACGCCTACTTTAAAATGTATATTAAGGTTACTAGTCCTCTCGTTGCTGCTGCAGCTATATCCCCCAATGTTTATGCCGGGGTAACTAAATTTAATATTTTAGCTGCAAAACCTTTTGGCCCCACCCCAGTATATAAATATGTAACAAAGCTGATGTTCTGATGCAGCATATAAAAACACTAGGATGAAGGGAGAAAACTGCATGGATATCTTTCTGTAAAGTTGTTTCAAAATTTCTTGGTAACAATAAGGATTCCTAATTATTGAAACATTGTGGCTAACATGCTTGAAGCATACAAGGGACTTGTTTGTAATATGAGTCTCAAAATTAATTTTCTGTTTTCTCACCTAGATTACTTCCTTACCTAGGATTTTAGTGAAAAGCAAGGGAATGATTTCACAAAGATCTGAGGAGTACAAAAGGAGGTACTAGGAATGCTTAAGCATCAGTTTGCTTGTGACTGTTGATATTAAACGATGAAATACCTGAAGACAAACATAAAAGAAAGAAGAGCAAAAGACTTTCTCAAATAAAGCAACAAGTGTAATTATTATATGAGTATATTGTGATAATTTACACATCCAGTAGTGAATTAAGACAAAACAAAGCAAAAGCACCATAGTGACATGTGAATAAGCATATACATAATTTAAGCAAGTTGTGTTTTATAATATTGTTTTTGCATTTTAAATAAAGTGAAATGAAGTGTTCATGATAATAGTCACATAATTACACATTTGAAGTGATTTTATAAACAATCCTGACATGACAGAAGTGAACGGATTGAAAAAGTTTATTCAGTATATCTAGATTATACAAAATCTTTTTATTTACTTTAGCAACAATCACAATGTAAACTCACAGGCAAGTATAGTTAAACCTATATCAGGATCAGAACTGAAGTTGCAACTGACTTTGGTTCCGTTCCAGTAGCAGCAGAGATTTTAAGTAACTGTTCATAGTCACCATAATAAAACAAAAGTAAAAGGTTTTCACAGTTGATTAAGTATTGTGAAGAGTGGAGTAGTGCTTTTAGCCTTCAGAAAATCTGATGTTATATTCAAGCATAACAAAGAAGGACAGAGTGCTTGCCCTGCTCTCATATGTGCATTTTACTTTCAATACCACTAAGTGTAGTAGGTGGAGAAAGTAGTATATTCCAACCAAAAATGCTACCAGATTTATCCTAAAATAAATTTTGAGGTCCAACAACACAGCTATTACAGTAAAATGGGTCTGTGACAATACCATAACTCAAAAACAAAAAGTAGAACAAAATACTCAACTTGGCATTCAAGTTTGGCATCCCACAAAGACCAAACACACAGAATTTCAATGTAATTTCTCCAATCCAAACTAAATATTTTAGATATTTGCATGGTTAAAGGAATGTTAATTTTCAATTTTCACTGAATATACTTTGAATGCCTCTTCATTTTGAATGAAATTTATATAATTTTGCATTGCTGATACATAGTATATATAAGACAAAAAGATTATCAGTCCAGCTTTCATTAAAGATGTCATTTATATGAAGTAAACTTTTTTTGTGGAATTGATTACCACCATGATATTGGTTGCTATTAATTTAAATTTTGGAGAGTTGTTCTACTTTATTTGGAGGGCACCATTCATTTGTATCTTGTGATGTCATGCAAAAAGTCTACAGTTTTAAACCCAACATATTGTGACCCACTTCTTTACGATTTGACTATAATTTCAGGCTACCTTAAACAAATTTGTAATGAAACAATTTCGGCAAACTTTTATCTAGAGTAATAATTTAAGTAACTGAAAGAATAAGGGTTTGTAAGAATAGTTTGTTAAGGAGTGGGTAGACAAAACCTTGTAATTGTAACATAGATTTTTCCTATTGTCTTAGCTGAAACACTTGGAGAATCTTAAAATATGCTAACTTCGGATAAACTTCTCTGGGGTATATGCAGGAATAGTATGATTTGGTACAGACTTCTGCAAAATGTGGATACATAGACATTGCTAATCAACCGCAAGTTCAGCGTATCATATTGCATTTCCCCTGGAGCTGTTGTCAGAAACATGTTGATGGTCTCTTATTGCTTATTCCACTGCAGCTGCTGTCAGTCACAATTTTATTCTCATATTTTAGTCTCATATCACATTTTCCACTGAAGATGGTGTCAGTCACGTGTTGACTCTCATATCACTTGTTCTACTACAGCTGGTGTAGTCACATGTTGATTGTCTCATATCACTGTTACATGGCAGATGCAGTCAGTTATATGTCGTCCTCCGTGGACTAGTGGTACCATGCTAGCCTCTAGTTCCCGAGGTCACAGGTTCAAACCTGGTGGAGGGTGATGGATTTTTTTGGGCATAAAATCCTTAGCATGGTTTCCTTCGGAAGGGAAATAAAGCCGGTGGTCCCGTGTCGTACATTTATGGCACGTAAAAGAACCTCAAGGCTGGTAAAGAGACCTCTGAGCAAAATTACTGGTCTTTAATGCCCAATATAGAATGGGACACTAAGGACCATAGTAGTTAAAGAGCTTCCATAAATAAAAGTCAATTTAAATTTCAGTCAGTCATATGATTGTATCATATAAATTGTTCTACAGCTAGTATAGTCACATGTTGATTGTCTCATATAAATTGTTCTACAGCTGGTATAGTCACATGTTGATTGTCTCATATCTTTTGTTGCATGGCAACTGTAGTCAGTCACTGATGACTATCATATTGTTTGTTCTACTACAGCTGTTCACATGTTGATTGTTTCTTATCACTTGTTACAATGCAGTGCAGTCAATCACATGATGCCTGCATCATGCCGTATCACGTGCTCCAATGAAGTTGGTGTAGTTACATCACTTGTTACAGTGCATCTGGAGTCAGACATGCAATGACTGTATCATATCACTTGTTTTTCTACAGTTGGTGTAGTCAAATGCTGATTGTTACATATCACTTGTTACACTGCAGATGAGCGAGTCACATGTTTATTGTGGCTTCCAGGTCATGTGGGCATCTCCGGTAATGTCTGCCGACGCCGCTGCCAGATCGGCGATTTTATTACCCAGATATTTTACCTCTGTTTTTCCCTCCACAGATTTGTTTGTTATTTTACGTAGCCGCATCCTCTCGATTTGGAGGGATGAGTGGACGGCCCTCCGGGGGAACAAGTTGCGGGAGGTTAAGCCTATCCCGTTAGTCTGGGGTACCTCTTCTCGTTCGTGTCGTCGGGAAGAGGTACTTTTAGCTCGTTTACGAATCGGACATTGCCTTTTTAGTCATAGATACCTGCTTAGTGGTGACCCCGCACCACTGTGTGATCGGTGTTATATGCCATTAACGGTGCATCACATTTTAACAGTGTGTCAAGTTTTATCTCCATTGCGCGTTCGCTTGGGTCTGCCTGTTGGCATAGCCAACGTTTTGGCAGGTGACGCGCATGCGTTAGAATGTCTTTTACGTTTTATCAGCGACATTAGTTTTAACCGACGCATATGATGCGCTGAGCGCCTTTTAGCTGTGTGTTTTTATATTATCTTTTTAATGGGGCTCTTCTCCCCAGTGGACATATGGCGCTCATGTCCCATGGGTTCTACAGCACTTGACATGTCGTTTTACTCTTTTTGACAATGATTTTAGTGTGGTGGTTTTTAGAATTTGGTCTGTTGGTTTTACTGTTTTCGACCAAGCGGGTTTGTGTGTGGTATTTTAATTTTTGCCTTTTAACTTTTTATATTTTATACATTGTGAGGGCGCTAATAACCTTAGATGTTGAGCGCCCTTAAACCCCATCTCATCATCATCATCATCACATGTTAATTATATCACATCACTTCTTCCATTCCAACTAGTAAAATGTTGACTGTCTTGTATCATGTGTTGAATGCTTCATATTGTTTTGAGAGAGAGAGACATTGAAAAGAAATAAGAAATAAAATGGAATTAATATAAGAAATGCTATAATCATCCACAATTACTTATACTGCTGCACATATAAGAGAAGCTGTCTTCACACTTTTAGAGCCCCCCAGGGGCTCACCTTATGTGAGTACGAGTTTGGCGTACCGGGAGTACCCAAGCCTCTCATCGCCATCATCATCCCTCCACCCTCGTCCGGTCGAGGTGGGTTCGTCCTCGTGACCGGGGGACTCAAAGTAGGCTCTCGTGCGTTCCTTGCGTTTCGTTCCATGCCGCCCCTCGCCATCGTTTCTTTCTTGTCTAGTCTCTTTCCGAACAATTCTCACCACATCCATTCATTCACACATCTATTTTTCTTCCTCGCCGGCCTAGCTTGCGTGGGAAACACCCACGCACTTTTTGGTTTATTTTACCATTCTATTTATTTTAATCCTCCGTGGACACATCCTGACGGATACTCGCACACTGGGTGCGCAGCTGGGTGAGTGGGTAATGGCGTCATCCCCACCACCCGGGGTCATGTAGGCGTGTTCGTATCCGCTGTTCAACTGCAGTCCCGTGGGGGGCCATTGCATGAGCTGCTACCTTCCCACGGCCATTGGGTCCCTCTGTCTATGTTCTGGGAGGTGTGACCCTGGGGTAAGACTGGTATAGATAGGCCACTCGCCCAAGCCGGGGTAACGCCCGGGAAGTCGGAGCCCGAGGTCGGAGACGTTTGTAATGGTGGAGGTTTTCTTTCGCTATGGAACCCTCTTTCTCCATTATTTCGAAGAAGCGCTGAAAAAGTTTGATAACAGAAGTACCACCAGAGACATCTGGTTGTTACTTAGTCATTACACGAACAGAGGAAGGACAAACTTCTGAGAAGGTGAAACCTTTTATTATTCAGAAGGGCATTGACGCTATTGCTGGTTAGTTTCCGTCCTGCACTCGCCTTTGAAATGGTTCATTGTTAGTACAAAGCAAGTCCGATCAACAAAGTAAGATATTGTTGCGCGCCACGCTTCTCCGCGGTTATCCCATCCGTGTTGAGAAGCACCGCACCTTGAATTCCTGTCGAGGCGTCGTCACCACTCACAGCCTCGGTGATATGTCGGACGATGAACTGGTCTAACATCTTTCTGATCAAAAGGTAACAGCGGTTAATCGTGTGCAGGCTAAACGCGACGGAGTGTATTCACCCACTCGTGCCCTGTTTCTAACCTTCGATGGCGTCGATCTGCCCAGAGTATTTCAGGAGGGTAGGAACGAATTGCGGTGAGACCCCATATTCCGAGACCTCTGCGTTGTTTTAAATGCCAACGTTTTCGGCATACGCAAGTCTCTTGTAAGAGTGCCGTTTCCATCTGTGGCTCATGTAGTCAGCCCTCACACGATGGTACCTGTTCATCAGCCCCGTCTGCGTTAATTGCAAAGGGTCTCATTCTGAGTCATTTACCGACTGTCCGCGGTACTTGGACGAGAATGCAATCCAGAAGATTCGGGTAAAGGAGAAACTGTCCTTCGCTGAAGCCCGGAGGCGTTACCATACGCGCCAACCTGCCCTCCTGCGATCGTGTTCATTCAGCTCTGTTGTTGCCTCGCCAGTTCCCCGGTAGGATGCCGAAACTCAGACCTGGACCATGACTGCCTTGACCGCAAGGACCATCCGGCCGTCCATCTCTGGCACACTTATCAAGCGCTCTAAAGCTGGTCCTAAGGACCCTCCTGGGACAAGCCGGTTCAGCGGCACCCGTCACCATTGCCACCCAGCACCGATTCTCGGCGCTTGAATCGGTTTCTGGTACTGAGCGCGTGGGCCCTCCCTTCGAAGAGCCTATGGAGCCTCACCAACTCCATACCAAGTGCTCGAGCGCCAAGGTTAAGCAGAAGGTTATTTTGAGCCGCCCTTCTAAGTAGGAAGTTTATCCCTTTTATTCATGGCTATCCTGGTCTGGAACTTACGTGGTGTACGATCGCATAGGGCGGTACTACAACTTTTATTTCGTTCCCATTCACCTATGGTCGTGTGTTTGCACGAGACCAAACTTCGCCCTACGATCCTTTTGATCTCCGAGGGTATGCTCCGGTTCGCTATGATCTTGCATCGGATGAGGGTACTCCTGCTCATGGAGGTGTCATGCTATTAGTGCGTAACGACGTTCATTTTCTGACTCTCACACTTACGTCTGACTTGCAAACTGTTGCCGTTAGGTTTCTATTACCCGGCTATTTCTTCTCTGTTTGCTCCGTATATTCACCTCCATCGTCTCCCCTCGCTAACGCAGACATTCTAAATCTCCTGTCCGTTTTCCCAACGCCATTTCTTCTGTTGGAAGATTTTAATGCCCATCACCTCCCTGTGGGGTTCGCCTGGGGCCTGTACAAAGGAAACGCTTCTCTCCAACAGTTTTGCTCAGTTCAACCTCAATACAGGTAAGCCTACCTTTCTTCATGATTCTTCTGGTACATTCTCTCACATGGACCTTGCCGTTTGCTCCATCCAGCTTGCTTGCCGTCTGAAACGTCGTCGCTGACACCCACTACAGCGATCATTACCCTTGCATCGTTTCCCTTATGTCTCACCACGTCCAGCATTCCAGAGCACCTATCTGGCAATTTCATAAAGCCGACTGGAGACTGTATCCCAGCCTCGTGTCTTTTGTGGACCAGCCCTTCCCTGACGTTAACCAAATGGTGCAGCACCTAACCTTTACGAGCTGTCTGCCGCCGAACGCACAATTTCCCGTTCGTCCTCCCACCCTCGGCGTATTCCTGTTCCGTGCTTGACTGAGGACAGTCGGGCCGTTCATGCCCGTAGAGCTGCGCTTAGGGTGTTTCGGCGACATCCTACACTTGATAATTTGGTTACTTTTAAACAGTCGCGCGCCAGCGCTCGTATTATTCAGGATAGCATGAAGGAGTCCTGGACTCGTTTTGTCGAGTCTTTTATTCGCTTCATCCTTCATTTATTGTTTGGGGTAAACTTTGTCGCTTCTCCGGTAAAGTGTCGCATTGTACTATGTCTGGCCTTCAGGTTCCCTATGCTACCATAGTGGATGGTTGCCATCGCTAACACTCTAGGTGCTGCCTCCAGTCACTCCCTTTGTCTCCCCTCCAGTCAACCTCTGTCTCGCCTCCTGTCTTTTCCTTGGTCTCGCCTCCAGTCACTCCCTTGGTCTCTCCTCCAGTCACTCCCTTGGTCTCGCCACCAGTCACTCCCCTGGTCTCGCCTCCAGTCACTCGCTTTGTCTCGCCTCCAGTCACTCCCTTTGTCTCGTCTCCAGGCACTCCCTTGGTCTCGTCTCCAGTCACTCCCTTGGTACCGCCTCCAGTCACTTCCTTGGTCTCGTCACCAGTCACTCCCTTGATCTCGTCTCCACTCACTCCGTTTGTACCGTCTCCAGTCACTCCCTAGGTTTCGCTATCAGTCCCTCCCTTGGTCTGACCTCCAGTCACTCCCTTGATCTAGCCTCCAGTCTCTCCCTTTGTCTCGTATCCAGTCATCCCTTGGTATCGCTTCAAGTCACTCCCTTGGTCTCCACTCCAGTCACTCCCCTGGTATCGCTTCCATTTACTCTCTTGGTCTCGCCTCCAGTCACTCCCTTGGTCTCGACTCCAGTCACTCCCTTGGTCTCGACTCCAGTCACTCCCTTGATCTCGCGTCCAGGCACTCCCTTGGTCTCGCGTCCAGGCACTCCCTTGGTCTCGCGTCCAGTCACTCCCTTTATCTCGCCTCCAGTCTATCCCTTGGTCTCAACTCCTGTCACTCCCTTTGTCTCGCCTCCTGTCACTCTCATTGTCTCGTCTCCAGTCACTCCCTTGGATCCGTCTCCAGTCACTCCCTTGGTCTCGCTTGCAGTCACTCCCTTGGTCTCGCATCCAGTCACTCTCTTAGTCTCGCCTCCAGTCACTCCCTTGGTATCGACTCCAGTCACTCCCTTGGTATCGAATCCAGTCACTGCCTTGGTCTCGTATCCAGTCACTGCCTTGGTCTCGTATCCAATCACTCCCTTGGTCACGCTTCCAGTCACTCCCTTGGTCTCCTCTCCATTCGCTCCCTTGGTCTCGCCTCCGGTCACTCCCTTGGAATCGCATCCATTCACTCCCTTGGTCTCGCCTCCATTCACTCCCTTGGTCTCGAAACTAGTCACCCCCTTGGTCTCGTATCCAGTGACTCCCTTGGTCTCGCCTCCAGTCACTCCCTTGGTCCCGTCTCCAGTCACTCCATTGATCTCCTCCTGTAACTCCCGTTGTCTCCCCTCCTGTCACTTCCTTTATCTCGCCTCCAGTCACTCCCTTGGTCTCGCCTCCTGTCACTCCCTTGGTATCAACTCCAGTCACTCCCTTGGTCTCGTCTCCAGTCACTCCCTTGGTCTCCTCTCCAGTCACTCCCTTGGTCTCCTCTCCAGTCACTCCCTTGGTCTCGCTTGCAGTCACTCCCTTGGTCTCGAAACCAGACACTCCCTTGGTCTCGAAACCAGACACTCCCTTGGTCTCGCCTCCAGTCACTCCCTTTGTCTCGCCTCCAGTCACGCCCTTTGTCTCGCCTCCAGTCACTCCCTTTGTCTCGCCTCCTGTCACTCCCTTGGTCCCGTCTCCAGTCACTCCCTTGATCTCCTCTCCTGTCACTCCCTTGGCCTCGTCTCCGGTCACTACCTTGGTCTCGCCTCCGGTCACTCCCTTGGACTCCTATCCAGTCACTCCCTTGGTCTCGCCTCCTGTCACTCCCTTTGTGTCGCCTCCTGTCACTCCCTTTGTCTCCTCCAGTAACTCCCTTTGTCTCGCCGGCAGTCACTCTCTTGGTCTCGCTTGCAGTCACTCCCTTGGACTCGCCTCCAATCACTCTCTTGGTCTTGCCTCCAGTCACTCCCTTGGTCTCGTCTAAAGTCACTCACTTTGTTCGCCTCCAGTCACTACCTTTGGCGCACCTCCAGTCACTCCCTTGGTTTCGTCTCCAGTCACTCCCTTGGTCTCGCTTGCAGTCACTCTCTTGGTCCCGCCTCCAGTCACTCCCTTGGTCTCGACTCCAGTCACTCCCTTGGTCTCGCTTGCAGTCACTCCCTTGGTCTCGAAACCAGTCACTCCCTTGGTCTCGAAACCAGTCACTCCCTTGGTCTCGCCTCCAGTCACTCCCTTTGTCTCGCCTCCTGTCACTCCCTTTGTCTCGCCTCCTGTCACTCCCTTGGTCCCGTCCCCAGTCACTCCCTTGATCTCCTCTCCAGTCACTCCCTTGGCCTCGTCTCCGGTCACTACCTTGGTCTCGCCTCCGGTCACTCCCTTGGACTCCTCTCCAGTCACTCCCTTGGTCTCGCCTCCTGTCACTCCCTTTGTCTCATCTCCTGTCACTCCCTTTGTCTCGCCTCCAGTAACTCCCTTTGTCACGCCTGCAGTCACTCCCTTGGTCTCGCCTCCAATCGCTCTCTTGGTCTCGCCTCCAATCACTCTCTTGGTCTCGCCTCCAGTCACTCCCTTTGTCTCGCCTCCAGTCACTCCCTTTGGCTCGCCTCCTGTCGCTCCCTTGGTCTCGCCTCCTGTCACTCCCTTGGTCTCGCCTCCTGTCACTCCCTTTGTCTCGCCTCCTGTCACTCCCTTTGTCTCCTCCAGTAACTCCCTTTGTCTCGCCGGCAGTCACTCCCTTGGTCTCGCCTCCAATCACTCTCTTGGTCTCGCCTCCAGTCACTCCCGTTGTCTCGCCTCCAGTCACTCCCTTTGGCTCGCCTCCTGTCACTCTCTTGGTCTCGCCTCCAGTCACTCTCTTGGTCTAGCTTGCAGTCAATCCCTTCGACTCGCCTCCAATCACTCTCTTCGTCTCGCCTCCAGTCACTCCCTTGGTCTCGTCTCCAGTCATTCCCTTTGTCTCTCCAGTCACTCCCTTTGGCTCGCCTCCTGTCACTCCCTTGGTCTCACCTCAAGTCACTCCCTTGGTCTCGACTCCAGTCACTGCCTTGGTATCGACTCCAGTCACTCCCTTGGTATCGACTCCAGTCACTCCCTTGAACTCACCCCCAGTCACTCCCTTGGCCACGCCTCCAGTCACTCCTTTTGTCTCGCCTCCAGTCATTCCCTTG
Organism: Deroplatys truncata; assembly: GCA_030765065.1. Lineage (NCBI taxonomy): Eukaryota > Metazoa > Arthropoda > Insecta > Mantodea > Mantidae > Deroplatys > Deroplatys truncata. Next base: position 61,120,635 of record CM060989.1, on the reverse strand, counting down.
GTCTCGCCTCCAGTCACTCCGTTTGTCTCGCTTCCAGTCACTCCCTTGGTCTCGCTTCCAGTCACTCCTTTTGTCTCGCCTCCAGTCATTCCCTTGGTCTCGCCTCCAGTCACTCCGTTGGTCTCGCTTCCAGTCACTCCCTTGGTCTCGAAACCAGTCACTCTCTTGGTCTCGCCTCCAGTCACTCCCTTTGTCTCGCCTCCAGTCACGCCCTTTGTCTCGCCTCCAGTCACGCCCTTTGTCTCGCCTCCAGTCACGCCCTTTGTCTCGCCTCCAGTTACTCCCGTTGTCTCGCCTCCTGTCACTCCCTTGGTCCCGTCACCAGTCACTCCCTTGGTCTCGCCTCCAGTCACACACTTGGTCTCGCGTCCGGTCACTCCCTGGTTCTCGCCTCCAGTCACTCCCTGGTTCTCGCCTCCAGTCACTCCCTGGTTCTCGCCTCCAGTCACTCCCTTGCAGTTACACTCTTGGTCTCGACTCCAGTCACTCCCTTGCTATTGACACTAGTCACTCCCTTTGTCTAGTTTCCTGTCACTCCCTTGGTCTCGCCTTTAATTACCCCCTTTGTCTCGTCACCACTCACTCACTTAGTCTCGTCTCCAGTCACTCCCTTGGTCCCGTCTCCAGTCACTCCCTTGGTCTCGTCTCCAGTCATTCCCTTGCTCTCGCCTACAGTCACTCCCTTGGTATCACCTCCAGTCACCTCGGTGTCGCTCCAGGCACTCCCTTTGTCTCGCCTCCAGTCCTCCCTTGGTTTCGACTTCAGTCTTTGACTTGGTTTCGACTCCAGTCACTCCCTTGGTCTCATCTCAGTCAGTCCCTTGATCACGCCTCCAGTCACTCCCTAGACCACGCCTCCAGTCAATCCCTCTGTCTCGCCTCCAGTCACTCTCTTAGTCTCGCCTTCAGTCACTCTCTTGGTGTCGCCTCCAGAAACTCCCATTGTCTCGCCTCCTGTCACTCCCATGGTCTCCCCTCCAGTCACTCCCTTGGTCACGCTTCCAGTCACTCACTTGGTCTCGCGTACAGTGACTCCCTTTGTGTCGCCTCCAATCGCTCCCTTGGTTTCGCTTCCAGGCACTCCCTAGGTCTCGCCTCCAGTCGCTCCCTTGTTCTCGCAGCAGTCACTCCCTTGGTCTCGCCTCCTGTCACTCCCTTGGTCTCGTCTCCAGTCACTCCCTTGGACTTGTCTCCAGTCACTCTCTTAGTTTCGCCTCCAGTCACTCCCTTGGTATCGCTTGCAGTCACTCCCTTGGTCTCGAAACCAGTCACTCTCTTGGTCTCGCCTCCAGTCACTCCCTTGCTATTGACACTAGTCACTCCCTTTGTCTAGTCTCCTGTCACTCCCTTGGTCTCGCCTTTAATTACCCCCTTTGTCTCGTCTCCACTCACTCACTTAGTCTCGTCTCCAGTCACTCCCTTGGTCTCGCCTCCAGTCACTCCCTTGGTCTCGTCTCCAGTCATTCCCTTGCTGTCGCCTCCAGTCACTCCCTTGTTATCACCTCCAGGCACCTCCTTGTCGCTCCAGGCACTCCCTTTGTCTCGCCTCCAGTCCTCCCTTGGTTTCGACTTCAGTCTTTCCCTTGGTTTCGACTCCTCACTCCCTTGGTCTCGTATGCAGACACTCCCTTGGTCTCCTCTCCAGTCACTCCGTTGGTCTCGTCTCCAGTCACTCCCTTGATCAAGCCTCCAGTCACTCCCTTGACCACGCCTCCAGTCAATCCCTCTGTCTCGCCTCCTGTCACCCCCTTTGTCTCGCCTCCAGTCACTCTCTTGGTCTCGCCTTCAGTCACTCTCTTGGTGTCGCCTCCAGAAACTCCCTTTGTCTCGCCTCCTGTCACTCCCATGGTCTCGCCTCCAGTCACTCCCTTGGTCACGCCTCCAGTCACTCACTTGGTCTCGCGTACAGTCACTCCCTTTGTGTCGCCTCCAATCGCTACCTTGGTTTCGCATCCAGGCACTCCCTAGGTCTCGCCTCCAGTCGCTCCGTTGTTCTCGCAACAGTCACTCCCTTGGTCTCGCCTCCTGTCACTCCCTTGGTATCGACTCCAGTCACTCCCTTGGTATCGACTCCGGTCACTCCCTTGGTCTCGTCTACAGTCACTCCCTTGGTCTTGTCTCCAGTCACTCCCTTGTTTTTCTCTCCAGTCACTCCCTTAGTCTCGCTTGCTGTCAGTCTCTTAGTTTCGCCTCCAGTCACTCCCTTGGTCTCGCCTCCAGTCACTCCCTTGGTCTCGCTTGCAGTCACTCCCTTGGTCTCGAAACCAGTCACTCTCTTGGTCTCGCCTCAAGCCACTCCCTTTTTCTCGCCTCCAGTCACGCCCTTTGTCTCGCCTCCAGTCACTCCCGTTGTCTCGCCTCCTGTCACTCCATTGGTCCCGTCTCCAGTCACTCCCTTGGTCTCGTCTGCAGTCACTCCCTTTTTCTCGCCTCCGGTCACCCCCTTGGACTCCTCTCCAGTCACTCCCTTGGTCTCGTCTCCAGTCACATCCTTGGTCTATCTTCCGTTCACTCCCTTTTTCTCGACTCCTGTCACTCCCTTTGTCTAGCCTCCAGTCACTCCCTTTGTCTCGCGTCCTGTCACTCCCTTGGTCTCGCTTGCAGTCACTCCCTTGGTCTCGCCTGCAGTCACTCTCTTGGTCTCGCCTCCAGTCACATTGTTGTTCTCGCCTCCAGTCACTCTCTTGGTCTCGCCTCCAGTCACTCTCTTGGTCTCGCCTCCAGTCACTCCCTTGGTCTCGTCTCCTGTCACTCCCTTTGTCTCGCCTCCTGTCACTCCCTTGGTCTCGTCTCCAGTCACTCCCTTTTTCACGCCTCCAGTCACTCTCTTGGTCTCGCTTGCAGTCACTCCCTTGGACTCGCCTCCAATCACTCTCTTGGTCTTGCCTCCAGTCACTCCCTTGGTGTCGTCTCAAGTCACTCCCCTGGTATCGCTTCCATTTACTCTCTTGGTCTCGCCTCCAGTCACTCCCTTGGTCTCGACTCCAGTCACTCCCTTGGTCTCGACTCCAGTCACTCCCTTGATCTCGCGTCCAGGCACTCCCTTGGTCTCGCGTCCAGGCACTCCCTTGGTCTCGCGTCCAGTCACTCCCTTTATCTCGCCTCCAGTCTATCCCTTGGTCTCAACTCCTGTCACTCCCTTTGTCTCGCCTCCTGTCACTCTCATTGTCTCGTCTCCAGTCACTCCCTTGGATCCGTCTCCAGTCACTCCCTTGGTCTCGCTTGCAGTCACTCCCTTGGTCTCGCATCCAGTCACTCTCTTAGTCTCGCCTCCAGTCACTCCCTTGGTATCGACTCCAGTCACTCCCTTGGTATCGAATCCAGTCACTGCCTTGGTCTCGTATCCAGTCACTGCCTTGGTCTCGTATCCAATCACTCCCTTGGTCACGCTTCCAGTCACTCCCTTGGTCTCCTCTCCATTCGCTCCCTTGGTCTCGCCTCCGGTCACTCCCTTGGAATCGCATCCATTCACTCCCTTGGTCTCGCCTCCATTCACTCCCTTGGTCTCGAAACTAGTCACCCCCTTGGTCTCGTATCCAGTGACTCCCTTGGTCTCGCCTCCAGTCACTCCCTTGGTCCCGTCTCCAGTCACTCCATTGATCTCCTCCTGTAACTCCCGTTGTCTCCCCTCCTGTCACTTCCTTTATCTCGCCTCCAGTCACTCCCTTGGTCTCGCCTCCTGTCACTCCCTTGGTATCAACTCCAGTCACTCCCTTGGTCTCGTCTCCAGTCACTCCCTTGGTCTCCTCTCCAGTCACTCCCTTGGTCTCCTCTCCAGTCACTCCCTTGGTCTCGCTTGCAGTCACTCCCTTGGTCTCGAAACCAGACACTCCCTTGGTCTCGAAACCAGACACTCCCTTGGTCTCGCCTCCAGTCACTCCCTTTGTCTCGCCTCCAGTCACGCCCTTTGTCTCGCCTCCAGTCACTCCCTTTGTCTCGCCTCCTGTCACTCCCTTGGTCCCGTCTCCAGTCACTCCCTTGATCTCCTCTCCTGTCACTCCCTTGGCCTCGTCTCCGGTCACTACCTTGGTCTCGCCTCCGGTCACTCCCTTGGACTCCTATCCAGTCACTCCCTTGGTCTCGCCTCCTGTCACTCCCTTTGTGTCGCCTCCTGTCACTCCCTTTGTCTCCTCCAGTAACTCCCTTTGTCTCGCCGGCAGTCACTCTCTTGGTCTCGCTTGCAGTCACTCCCTTGGACTCGCCTCCAATCACTCTCTTGGTCTTGCCTCCAGTCACTCCCTTGGTCTCGTCTAAAGTCACTCACTTTGTTCGCCTCCAGTCACTACCTTTGGCGCACCTCCAGTCACTCCCTTGGTTTCGTCTCCAGTCACTCCCTTGGTCTCGCTTGCAGTCACTCTCTTGGTCCCGCCTCCAGTCACTCCCTTGGTCTCGACTCCAGTCACTCCCTTGGTCTCGCTTGCAGTCACTCCCTTGGTCTCGAAACCAGTCACTCCCTTGGTCTCGAAACCAGTCACTCCCTTGGTCTCGCCTCCAGTCACTCCCTTTGTCTCGCCTCCTGTCACTCCCTTTGTCTCGCCTCCTGTCACTCCCTTGGTCCCGTCCCCAGTCACTCCCTTGATCTCCTCTCCAGTCACTCCCTTGGCCTCGTCTCCGGTCACTACCTTGGTCTCGCCTCCGGTCACTCCCTTGGACTCCTCTCCAGTCACTCCCTTGGTCTCGCCTCCTGTCACTCCCTTTGTCTCATCTCCTGTCACTCCCTTTGTCTCGCCTCCAGTAACTCCCTTTGTCACGCCTGCAGTCACTCCCTTGGTCTCGCCTCCAATCGCTCTCTTGGTCTCGCCTCCAATCACTCTCTTGGTCTCGCCTCCAGTCACTCCCTTTGTCTCGCCTCCAGTCACTCCCTTTGGCTCGCCTCCTGTCGCTCCCTTGGTCTCGCCTCCTGTCACTCCCTTGGTCTCGCCTCCTGTCACTCCCTTTGTCTCGCCTCCTGTCACTCCCTTTGTCTCCTCCAGTAACTCCCTTTGTCTCGCCGGCAGTCACTCCCTTGGTCTCGCCTCCAATCACTCTCTTGGTCTCGCCTCCAGTCACTCCCGTTGTCTCGCCTCCAGTCACTCCCTTTGGCTCGCCTCCTGTCACTCTCTTGGTCTCGCCTCCAGTCACTCTCTTGGTCTAGCTTGCAGTCAATCCCTTCGACTCGCCTCCAATCACTCTCTTCGTCTCGCCTCCAGTCACTCCCTTGGTCTCGTCTCCAGTCATTCCCTTTGTCTCTCCAGTCACTCCCTTTGGCTCGCCTCCTGTCACTCCCTTGGTCTCACCTCAAGTCACTCCCTTGGTCTCGACTCCAGTCACTGCCTTGGTATCGACTCCAGTCACTCCCTTGGTATCGACTCCAGTCACTCCCTTGAACTCACCCCCAGTCACTCCCTTGGCCACGCCTCCAGTCACTCCTTTTGTCTCGCCTCCAGTCATTCCCTTGGTCTCGCCTCCAGTCACTCCGTTTGTCTCGCTTCCAGTCACTCCCTTGGTCTCGCTTCCAGTCACTCCTTTTGTCTCGCCTCCAGTCATTCCCTTGGTCTCGCCTCCAGTCACTCCGTTGGTCTCGCTTCCAGTCACTCCCTTGGTCTCGAAACCAGTCACTCTCTTGGTCTCGCCTCCAGTCACTCCCTTTGTCTCGCCTCCAGTCACGCCCTTTGTCTCGCCTCCAGTCACGCCCTTTGTCTCGCCTCCAGTTACTCCCGTTGTCTCGCCTCCTGTCACTCCCTTGGTCCCGTCACCAGTCACTCCCTTGGTCTCGTCTCCAGTGACTCCCTTGGTCTCGTCTCCAGTCACTCCCTTGGTCTCGTCTCCAGTCACTCCCTTGGACACCTCTCCAGTCACATCCTTTTTCTCGCCTCCTGTCACTCCCTTTGTCTAGCTTTCACTCACTCCCTTTGTCTCGCTTCCTGTCACTCCCTTGGTCTCGCTTCCTGTCACTCCCTTGGTCTCGCTTGCAGTCACTCCCTTGGTCTCGCCTCCAGTCACTCCCTTGTTCTCGTATCCAGTCACTCCCTGATCTCACTTCCAGTCACTCCCTTGATCTCGCTTCCAGTCACTCCCTTGGTCTCGCCTCCAGTCACACACTTGGTCTCGCGTCCGGTCACTCCCTGGTTCTCGCCTCCAGTCACTCCCTGGTTCTCGCCTCCAGTCACTCCCTGGTTCTCGCCTCCAGTCACTCCCTTGCAGTTACACTCTTGGTCTCGACTCCAGTCACTCCCTTGCTATTGACACTAGTCACTCCCTTTGTCTAGTTTCCTGTCACTCCCTTGGTCTCGCCTTTAATTACCCCCTTTGTCTCGTCACCACTCACTCACTTAGTCTCGTCTCCAGTCACTCCCTTGGTCCCGTCTCCAGTCACTCCCTTGGTCTCGTCTCCAGTCATTCCCTTGCTCTCGCCTACAGTCACTCCCTTGGTATCACCTCCAGTCACCTCGGTGTCGCTCCAGGCACTCCCTTTGTCTCGCCTCCAGTCCTCCCTTGGTTTCGACTTCAGTCTTTGACTTGGTTTCGACTCCAGTCACTCCCTTGGTCTCATCTCAGTCAGTCCCTTGATCACGCCTCCAGTCACTCCCTAGACCACGCCTCCAGTCAATCCCTCTGTCTCGCCTCCAGTCACTCTCTTAGTCTCGCCTTCAGTCACTCTCTTGGTGTCGCCTCCAGAAACTCCCATTGTCTCGCCTCCTGTCACTCCCATGGTCTCCCCTCCAGTCACTCCCTTGGTCACGCTTCCAGTCACTCACTTGGTCTCGCGTACAGTGACTCCCTTTGTGTCGCCTCCAATCGCTCCCTTGGTTTCGCTTCCAGGCACTCCCTAGGTCTCGCCTCCAGTCGCTCCCTTGTTCTCGCAGCAGTCACTCCCTTGGTCTCGCCTCCTGTCACTCCCTTGGTCTCGTCTCCAGTCACTCCCTTGGACTTGTCTCCAGTCACTCTCTTAGTTTCGCCTCCAGTCACTCCCTTGGTATCGCTTGCAGTCACTCCCTTGGTCTCGAAACCAGTCACTCTCTTGGTCTCGCCTCCAGTCACTCCCTTGCTATTGACACTAGTCACTCCCTTTGTCTAGTCTCCTGTCACTCCCTTGGTCTCGCCTTTAATTACCCCCTTTGTCTCGTCTCCACTCACTCACTTAGTCTCGTCTCCAGTCACTCCCTTGGTCTCGCCTCCAGTCACTCCCTTGGTCTCGTCTCCAGTCATTCCCTTGCTGTCGCCTCCAGTCACTCCCTTGTTATCACCTCCAGGCATCTCCTTGTCGCTCCAGGCACTCCCTTTGTCTCGCCTCCAGTCCTCCCTTGGTTTCGACTTCAGTCTTTCCCTTGGTTTCGACTCCTCACTCCCTTGGTCTCGTATGCAGACACTCCCTTGGTCTCCTCTCCAGTCACTCCGTTGGTCTCGTCTCCAGTCACTCCCTTGATCAAGCCTCCAGTCACTCCCTTGACCACGCCTCCAGTCAATCCCTCTGTCTCGCCTCCTGTCACCCCCTTTGTCTCGCCTCCAGTCACTCTCTTGGTCTCGCCTTCAGTCACTCTCTTGGTGTCGCCTCCAGAAACTCCCTTTGTCTCGCCTCCTGTCACTCCCATGGTCTCGCCTCCAGTCACTCCCTTGGTCACGCCTCCAGTCACTCACTTGGTCTCGCGTACAGTCACTCCCTTTGTGTCGCCTCCAATCGCTACCTTGGTTTCGCATCCAGGCACTCCCTAGGTCTCGCCTCCAGTCGCTCCGTTGTTCTCGCAACAGTCACTCCCTTGGTCTCGCCTCCTGTCACTCCCTTGGTATCGACTCCAGTCACTCCCTTGGTATCGACTCCGGTCACTCCCTTGGTCTCGTCTACAGTCACTCCCTTGGTCTTGTCTCCAGTCACTCCCTTGTTTTTCTCTCCAGTCACTCCCTTAGTCTCGCTTGCTGTCAGTCTCTTAGTTTCGCCTCCAGTCACTCCCTTGGTCTCGCCTCCAGTCACTCCCTTGGTCTCGCTTGCAGTCACTCCCTTGGTCTCGAAACCAGTCACTCTCTTGGTCTCGCCTCAAGCCACTCCCTTTTTCTCGCCTCCAGTCACGCCCTTTGTCTCGCCTCCAGTCACTCCCGTTGTCTCGCCTCCTGTCACTCCATTGGTCCCGTCTCCAGTCACTCCCTTGGTCTCGTCTGCAGTCACTCCCTTTTTCTCGCCTCCGGTCACCCCCTTGGACTCCTCTCCAGTCACTCCCTTGGTCTCGTCTCCAGTCACATCCTTGGTCTATCTTCCGTTCACTCCCTTTTTCTCGACTCCTGTCACTCCCTTTGTCTAGCCTCCAGTCACTCCCTTTGTCTCGCGTCCTGTCACTCCCTTGGTCTCGCTTGCAGTCACTCCCTTGGTCTCGCCTGCAGTCACTCTCTTGGTCTCGCCTCCAGTCACATTGTTGTTCTCGCCTCCAGTCACTCTCTTGGTCTCGCCTCCAGTCACTCTCTTGGTCTCGCCTCCAGTCACTCCCTTGGTCTCGTCTCCTGTCACTCCCTTTGTCTCGCCTCCTGTCACTCCCTTGGTCTCGTCTCCAGTCACTCCCTTTTTCACGCCTCCAGTCACTCTCTTGGTCTCGCTTGCAGTCACTCCCTTGGACTCGCCTCCAATCACTCTCTTGGTCTTGCCTCCAGTCACTCCCTTGGTGTCGTCTCAAGTCACTCACTTTGTTCGCCTCCAGTCACTACCTTTGGCGCACCTCCTGTCACTCCCTTGGTCTCGCCTCAAGACACTCTTGGTCTCGACTCCAGTCACTTTCTTGGTATCGACTCCAGTCACTCCCTGGTCTCACACCCAGTCACTCCCTTGGTCTCGCTTGCAGTCACTCCCTTGGTCTCACCTGCAGTCACTCGCTTGGTCTCGCCTCCAGTCACTCTCTTGGTCTCGCCTCCAGTCACTCTCTTGGTCTCGCCTCCAGTCACTCCCTTGGTCTCGCTTGCAGTCACTCTCTTAGTCTCGCCTCCAGTCACTCCCTTGGTCTCGCCTCCAGTAACTCCCTTGGTCTCGCTTGCAGTCACTCCCTTGGTCTCGAAACGAGGCACTCTCTTGGTCTCGCCTCCAGTCACTCCCTTTGTCTCGCGTCCAGTCACGCCCTTTGTCTCGCCTCCAGTCACTCCCTTTGTTTCGCCTCCTGTCACTCGGTCCCGTCTCCAGTCACTCCCTTGATCACCTCTCCAGTCACTCCCTTGGTCTCGCCTCCGGTCACTCCCTTGGACTCCTCTCCAATCACCCCCTTGGTCTCGTCTCCAGTCACACCCTTGGTCTCACCTCCTGTCACTCCCTTTGTCTCGCCTCTTGTCACTCATTTGTCTCGCCTCCAGTCACTCCCTTTGTATCGCCGCCAGTCACTCCCTTTGTCTCGCTTCCTGTCACTCCCTTGGTCTCGCCTCCAGTCACTCTCTTGGTCTCGTCTCCACTCACTCTCTTGGTCTCGACTCCAGTCACTCCCTTTGTCTCGCCTCCAGTCACTCCCTTTGGCTAGCCTCCTGTCACTCCCTTGGTCTCGTCTCCAGTCACTCCCTTTGTCTCACCTCCAGTCACTCCCTTTGGCTCGCCTCCTGTCACTCCCTTGGTCTCGCCTCCAGTCACTCTCTTGGTCTCGCTTGCAGTCACTCCCTTGGACTCGCCTCCAATCACTCTCTTGGTCTCGCCTACAGTCACTCCCTTGGTCTCGTCTCAAGTCACTCACTTTGTTCGCCTCCAGTCACTCGCTTTGGCGCACATCCGGTCACTCCCTTGGTCTCGCCTCAAGTCACTCTCTTGGTCTCGACTCCAGTCACTCCCTTGGTATCGACTCCAGTCACTCCTTTTGTCTCGCCTCAGATCATTCCCTTGGTCTCGACTCCAGTCACTCCCTTGGTCTCGCTTGCAGTCACTCCCTTGGTGTCGAAACCAGTCACTCCCTAGGTCTCGCTTGCAGTCACTCCCTTGGTCTCGAAACCAGTCACTCCCTTGGTCTCGCCTCCAGTCACTCCCTTTGTCTCGCCTCCTGTCACTCCCTTTGTCTCGCCTCCTGTCACTCCCTTGGTCCCGTCCCCAGTCACTCCCTTGATCTCCTCTCCAGTCACTCCCTTGGCCTCGTCTCCGGTCACTACCTTGGTCTCGCCTCCGGTCACTCCCTTGGACTCCTCTCCAGTCACTCCCTTGGTCTCGCCTCCTGTCACTCCCTTTGTCTCGTCTCCTGTCACTCCCTTTGTCTCGCCTCCAGTAACTCCCTTTGTCTCGCCTGCAGTCACTCCCTTGGTCTCGCCTCCAATCACTTCTTGGTCTCGCCTCCAATCACTCTCTTGGTCTCGCCTCCAGTCACTCCCTTTGTCTCGCCTCCAGTCACTCCCTTTGGCTCGCCTCCTGTCACTCCCTTGGTCTCGCCTCCTGTCACTCCCTTGGTCTCGCCTCCTGTCACTCCCTTGGTCTCGCCTCCTGTCACTCCCTTTGTCTCGCCTCCTGTCACTCCCTTTGTCTCCTCCAGTAACTCCCTTTGTCTCGCCGGCAGTCACTCCCTTGGTCTCGCCTCCAATCACTCTCTTGGTCTCGCCTCCAGTCACTCCCGTTGTCTCGCCTCCTGTCACTCTCTTGGTCTCGCCTCCAGTCACTCTCTTGGTCTAGCTTGCAGTCACTCCCTTCGACTCGCCTCCAATCACTCTCTTCGTCTCGCCTCCAGTCACTCCCTTGGTCTCGTCTCCAGTCATTCCCTTTGTCTCTCCAGTCACTCCCTTTGGCTCGCCTCCTGTCACTCCCTTGGTCTCACCTCAAGTCACTCCCTTGGTCTCGACTCCAGTCACTGCCTTGGTATCGACTCCAGTCACTCCCTTGGTATCGACTCCAGTCACTCCCTTGAACTCACCCCCAGTCACTCCCTTGGCCACGCCTCCAGTCACTCCTTTTGTCTCGCCTCCAGTCATTCCCTTGGTCTCGCCTCCAGTCACTCCGTTTGTCTCGCTTCCAGTCACTCCCTTGGTCTCGCTTCCAGTCACTCCTTTTGTCTCGCCTCCAGTCATTCCCTTGGTCTCGCCTCCAGTCACTCCGTTGGTCTCGCTTCCAGTCACTCCCTTGGTCTCGAAACCAGTCACTCTCTTGGTCTCGCCTCCAGTCACTCCCTTTGTCTCGCCTCCAGTCACGCCCTTTGTCTCGCCTCCAGTCACGCCCTTTGTCTCGCCTCCAGTCACGCCCTTTGTCTCGCCTCCAGTTACTCCCGTTGTCTCGCCTCCTGTCACTCCCTTGGTCCCGTCACCAGTCACTCCCTTGGTCTCGTCTCCAGTGACTCCCTTGGTCTCGTCTCCAGTCACTCCCTTGGTCTCGTCTCCAGTCACTCCCTTGGACACCTCTCCAGTCACATCCTTTTTCTCGCCTCCTGTCACTCCCTTTGTCTAGCTTTCACTCACTCCCTTTGTCTCGCTTCCTGTCACTCCCTTGGTCTCGCTTGCAGTCACTCCCTTGGTCTCGCCTCCAGTCACTCCCTTGTTCTCGTATCCAGTCACTCCCTGATCTCGCTTCCAGTCACTCCCTTGATCTCGCTTCCAGTCACTCCCTTGGTCTCGCCTCCAGTCACACACTTGGTCTCGCGTCCGGTCACTCCCTGGTTCTCGCCTCCAGTCACTCCCTGGTTCTCGCCTCCAGTCACTCCCTTGCAGTTACACTCTTGGTCTCTACTCCTGTCACTCCCTTGGTCTCGCCTCAAGTCACTCTCTTGGTCTCGACTCCAGTCACTCCCTTGGTATCGACTCCAGTCACTCCTTTTGTCTCGCCTCAGATCATTCCCTTGGTCTCGCCTCCAGTCACTCCGTTGGTCTCGTCTCCAGTCACTCCGTTGGTCTCGCTTCCAGTCACTCCCTTGGTCTCGCCTCCAGTCACTCCCTTGGTCTCGTCTCCAGTCACTCCCTTTGCCTCGCCTCCAGTCACTCCCTTTGGCTCGCCTCCAGTCACTCCCTTTGGCTCGCCTCCTGTCACTCCCTTGGTCTCGCCTCCAGTCACTCTCTTGGTCTCGCTTGCAGTCACTCCCTTGGTCTCGCCTCCAATCACTCCTTTGGTCTCGCCTTCCAGTCACTCCCTTGGTCTTGCCCCCAGTCACTCCCTTAGCCACGCCTTTATCACTCCTTTTGTATCGCCTCCAGTCACTCCCTTGGTCTCGTCTCAAGTCACACCGTTGGTCTCGCTTCCAGTCACTCCCTTTTTACCGCCTACAGTCACTCCCTTGGTCTCGCCTCCTGTCACTCCCTTTGTCTCTCCTCCTGTCACTCCCATGGTCTCGCCTCCAGTCATTCTCTTGGTCTCGCCTCCAGTCATTCCGTTGGTCTCGTCTCCAGTCACACCGTTGGTCTCGCTTACAGTCACTCCCTGTTCTGTCGCCTCCAGTCACTCCCTTATTCTCGCCTCCTGTCACTCCCTTTGTCTCGCCTCCTGTCACTCCCTTTGTCTCTCCTCCACTCACTCCCTTTGTCTCGCTTCCTGCCACTCCCATGGTCTCACCTCCAGTCACTCTCTTGGTCTCGCCTCCAGTCATTCCCTTGGTCTCGTCTCCAGTCGCTCCCTTGGTCACGCCTCCAGTCACTCACTTGGTCTCGCGTCCAGTCACTCCCTTGGTCTCGCTTCCAGTCACTCCCTTGGTATTGACACCAGTCACTCCCTTGTTATCGACCCCAGTCACTACCTTGGTCTTGCCTGTCACTCCCTTGGTCTCTCCTCCAGTAACTCCCTTGGTGTCGCTCCAGTCACTCCCTTTGTCTCGTCTCCAGTCACTCCCTTGTTGTCGCTCCAGTCACTCCCTTGGTCTCATCTCCAGTCACTCCCTTGGTCTCGTCTCCAGTCACTCCCTTGGTTTCTCCTCCAGTCACACACTTGGTCTCGCGTCCGGTCACTCCCTGGTTCTCGCCTCCAGTCAGTCCCTGGTTCTCGCCTCCCGTCGCTCCCTTGTTCTCGCAGCTGTCACTCCCTTGGTCTCGCCTCCTGTCACTCCCTTGGTCTTGTCTCCAGTCACTCCATTATTCTTCTCTCCAGTCACTCCCTTGGTCTCGCTTGCAGTCACTCTCTTAGTTTCGCCTCCAGTCACTCCCTTGGTATCGCTTGCAGTCACTCCCTTGGTCTCGAAACCAGTCACTCTCTTGGTCTCGCCTCCAGTCACTCCCTTGCTATTGACACTAGTCACTCCCTTTGTCTAGTCTCCTGTCACTCCCTTAGTCTCGCCTTTAATTACCCCCTTTGTCTCGTCTCCACTCACTCACTTAGTCTCGTCTCCAGTCACTCCCTTGGTCTCGCCTCCAGTCACTCCCTTGGTCCTTTCTCCAGTCACTCCCTTGGTCTCGTCTCCAGTCATTCCCTTGCTCTCGCCTCCAGTCACTCCCTTGGTATCACCTCCAGGCACCTCCTTGTCGCTCCAGGCACTCCCTTTGTCTCGCCTCCAGTCCTCCTTTGGTTTCGACTTCAGTCTTTTCCTTGGTTTCGACTCCTCACTCCCTTGGTCTCGTATGCAGACACTCCCTTGGTCTCCTCTCCAGTCACTCCGTTGGTCTCGTCTCCAGTCACTCCCTTGATTACGCCTCCAGTCACTCCCTTGACCACGCCTCCAGTCAATCCCTCTGTCTCGCCTCCTGTCACTCCCTTTGTCTCGCCTCCAGTCACTCTCTTGGTCTCGCCTTCAGTCACTCTCTTGGTGTCGCCTCCAGAAACTCCCTTTGTCTCGCCTCCTGTCACTCCCATGGTCTCGCCTCCAGTCACTCCCTTGGTCACGCCTCCAGTCACTCACTTGGTCTCGCGTACAGTCACTGCCTTTGTGTCGCCTCCAATCGCTCCCTTGGTTTCGCATCCAGGCACTCCCTAGGTCTCGCCTCCAGTCGCTCCGTTGTTCTCGCAACAGTCACTCCCTTGGTCTCGCCTCCTGTCACTCCCTTGGTATCGACTCCAGTCACTACCTTGGTATCGACTCCGGTCACTCCCTTGGTCTCGTCTCCAGTCACTCCTTTGGTCTTGTCTCCAGTCACTCCCTTGTTCTTCTCTCCAGTCACTCCCTTGGTCTCGCTTGCTGTCAGTCTCTTAGTTTCGCCTCCAGTCACTCCCTTGGTCTCGCCTCCAGTCACTCCCTTGGTCTCGAAACCAGTCACTCTCTTGGTCTCGCCTCCAGCCACTCCCTTTTTCTCGCCTCCAGTCACGCCCTTTGTCTCGCCTCCAGTCACTCCCGTTGTCTCGCCTCCTGTCACTCCATTGGTCCCGTCTCCAGTCACTCCCTTTGTCTCGTCTGCAGTCACTCCCTTTTTCTCGCCTCCGGTCACCCCCTTGGACTCCTCTCCAGTCACTCCCTTGGTCTCGTCTCCAGTCACATCCTTGGTCTCGCTTCCGTTCACTCCCTTTTTCTCGACTCCTGTCACTCCCTTTGTCTAGCCTCCAGTCACTCCCTTTGTCTCACGTCCTGTCACTCCCTTGGTCTCGCTTGCAGTCACTCCCTTGGTCTCGCCTGCAGTCACTCTCTTGGTCTCGCCTCCAGTCACTCTGTTGTTCTCGCCTCCAGTCACTCTCTTGGTCTCGCCTCCAGTCACTCTCTTGGTCTCGCCTCCAGTCACTCCCTTGGTCTCGTCTCCAGTCACTCCCTTTGTCTCGCCTCCTGTCACTCCCTTGGTCTTGTCTCCAGTCACTCCCTTTGTCACGCCTCCAGTCACTCTCTTGGTCTCGCTTGCAGTCACTCCCTTGGACTCGCCTCCAATCACTCTCTTGGTCTTGCCTCCAGTCACTCCCTTGGTCTCGTCTCAAGTAACTCACTTTGTTCGCCTCCAGTCACTACCTTTGGCGCACCTCCTGTCACTCCCTTGGTCTCGCCTCAAGACACTCTATTGGTCTCGACTCCAGTCACTCCATTGGTCCCGCCTCCAGTCACTCCCTTGGTCTCGTCTCCAGTCACTCCCTTTTTCTCGCTTCCGGTCACCCCCTTGGACTCCTCTCCAGTCACTCCCTTGGTCTTTCTCCAGTCACTCCCTTGGTCTCGCTTGCAGTCACTCTCTTAGTCTCGCCTCCAGTCACTCCCTTGGTCTCGCCTCCAGTAACTCCCTTGGTCTCGCTTGCAGTCACTCCCTTGGTCTCGAAACGAGGCACTCTCTTGGTCTCGCCTCCAGTCACTCCCTTTGTCTCGCCTCCTGTCACTCCCTTTGTCTCGCGTTCAGTCACGCCCTTTGTCTCGCCTCCAGTCACTCCCTTTGTTTCGCCTCCTGTCACTCCCTTGGTCCCGTCTCCAGTCACTCCCTTGATCTCCTCTCCAGTCACTCCCTTGGTCTCGCCTCCGGTCTCTCCCTTGGACTCCTCTCCAATCACCCCCTTGGTCTCGTCTCCAGTCACACCCTTGGTCTCACCTCCTGTCACTCCCTTTGTCTCGCCTCTTGTCACTCATTTGTCTCGCCTCCAGTCACTCCCTTTGTATCGCCTCCAGTCACTCCCTTTGTCTCGCTTCCTGTCACTCCCTTGGTCTCGCCTCCACTCACTCTCTTGGTCTCGACTCCAGTCACTCCCTTTGTCTCGCCTCCAGTCACTCCCTTTGGCTAGCCTCCTGTCACTCCCTTGGTCTCGTCTCCAGTCACTCCCTTTGTCTCACCTCCAGTCACTCCCTTTGGCTCGCCTCCAGTCACTCTCTTGGTCTCGCTTGCAGTCACTCCCTTGGACTCGCCTCCAATCACTCTCTTGGTCTCGCCTCCAGTCACTCCCTTGGTCTCGTCTCAAGTCACTCACTTTGTTCGCCTCCAGTCACTCGCTTTGGCGCACATCCGGTCACTCCCTTGGTCTCGCCTCAAGTCACTCTCTTGGTCTCGACTCCAGTCACTCCCTTGGTATCGACTCCAGTCACTCCTTTTGTCTCGCCTCAGATCATTCCCTTGGTCTCGCCTCCAGTCACTCCGTTGGTCTCGTCTCCAGTCACTCCGTTGGTCTCGCTTCCTGTCACTCCCTTGGTCTCGCCTCCAGTCACTCCCTTGGTCTCGTCTCCAGTCACTCCCTTTGCCTCGCCTCCAGTCACTCCCTTTGGCTCGCCTCCTGTCACTCCCTTGGTCTCGCCTCCAGTCACTCTCTTGGTCTCGCTTGCAGTCACTCCCTTGGTCTCGCCTCCAATCACTCCTTTGGTCTCGCCTTCCAGTCACTCCCTTGGTCTTGCCCCCAGTCACTCCCTTAGCCACGCCTTTATCACTCCTTTTGTATCGCCTCCAGTCACTCCCTTGGTCTCGTCTCAAGTCACACCGTTGGTCTCGCTTCCAGTCACTCCCTTTTTACCTCCTCCAGTCACTCCCTTGGTCTCGCCTCCTGTCACTCCCTTTGTCTCTCCTCCTGTCACTCCCATGGTCTCGCCTCCAGTCATTCTCTTGGTCTCGCCTCCAGTCATTCCGTTGGTCTCGTCTCCAATCACACCGTTGGTCTCGCTTACAGTCACTCCCTTTTCTGTCGCCTCCAGTCGCTCCCTTATTCTCGCCTCCTGTCACTCCCTTTGTCTCTCCTCCACTCACTCCCTTTGTCTCGCTTCCTGCCACACCCATGGTCTTACCTCCAGTCACTCTCTTGGTCTCGCCTCCAGTCATTCCCTTGGTCTCGTCCCCAGTCGCTCCCTTGGTCACGCCTCCAGTCACTCACTTGGTCTCGCGTCCAGTCACTACCTTGGTCTCGCTTCCAGTCACTCCCTTGGTATTGACAACAGTCACTCCCTTGTTATCGACCCCAGTCACTCCCATGGTATCGTCTCCAGTCACTACCTTGGTCTTGCCCGTCACTCCCTTGGTCTCTCCTCCAGTAACTCCCTTGGTGTCGCTCCAGTCACTCCCTTTGTCTCGTCTCCAGTCACTCCCTTGGTCTCTCCTCCAGTCACTCCCTTGGTCTCATCTCCAGTCACTCCCTTGGTCTCGTCTCCAGTCACTCCCTTGGTCTCTCCTCCAGTCACACACTTGGTCTCTCCTCCAGTCACACACTTGGTCTCGCGTCCGGTCACTCCCTGGTTCTCGCCTCCAGTCACTCCCTGGTTCTCGCCTCCAGTCACTCCCTTGCAGTCACACTCTTGGTCTCGACTCCAGTCACTCCCTTGCTATTGACACTAGTCACTCCCTTTGTCTAGTTTCCTGTCACTCCCTTGGTCTCGCCTTTAATTACCCCCTTTGTCTCGTCTCCACTCACTTAGTCTCGTCTCCAGTCACTCCCTTGGTCCCGTCTCCAGTCACTCCCTTGGTCTCGTCTCCAGTCATTCCCTTGCTCTCGCCTACAGTCACTCCCTTGGTATCACCTCCAGTCACCTCGGTGTCGCTCCAGGCACTCCCTTTGTCTCGCCTCCAGTCCTCCCTTGGTTTCGACTTCAGTCTTTGACTTGGTTTCGACTCCAGTCACTCCCTTGGTCTCATCTCAGTCACTCCCTTGATCACGCCTCCAGTCATTCCCTTGGTCTCATCTCAGTCACTCCCTTGATCACGCCTCCAGTCACTCCCTTGACCACGCCTCCAGTCAATCCCTCTGTCTCGCCTCCTGTCACTCCCTTTGTCTCGCCTCCAGTCACTCTCTTAGTCTCGCCTTCAGTCACTCTCTTGGTGTCCCCTCCAGAAACTCCCATTGTCTCGCCTCCTGTCACTCCCATGATCTCGCCTCCAGTCACTCCCTTGGTCACGCTTCCAGTCACTCACTTGGTCTCGCGTACAGTGACTCTCTTTGTGTCGCCTCCAATCGCTCCCTTGGTTTCGCTTCCAGGCACTCCCTAGGTCTCGCCTCCAGTCGCTCCCTTGTTCTCGCAGCAGTCACTCCCTTGGTCTCGCCTCCTGTCACTCCCTTGGTATCGACTCCGGTCACTCCCTTGGTCTCGTCTCCAGTCACTCCCTTGGTCTTGTCTCCAGTCACTCCATTATTCTTCTCTCCAGTCACTCCCTTGGTCTCGCTTGCAGTCACTCTTAGTTTCGCCTCCAGTCACTCCCTTGGTATCGCTTGCAGTCACTCCCTTGGTCTCGAAACCAGTCACTCTCTTGGTCTCGCCTGCAGTCACTCCCTTGCTATTGACACTAGTCACTCCCTTTGTCTAGTCTTCTTTCACTCCCTTGGTCTCGCCTTTAATTACCCCCTTTGTCTCGTCTCCACTCACTCACTTAGTCTCGTCTCCAGTCACTCCCTTGGTCTCGCCTCCAGTCACTCCCTTGGTCCTTTCTCCAGTCACTCCCTTGGTCTCGTCTCCAGTCATTCCCTTGCTCTCGCCTCCAGTCACTCCCTTGGTATCACCTCCAGGCACCTCCTTGTCGCTCCAGGCACTCCCTTTGTCTCGCCTCCAGTCCTCCCTTGGTTTCGACTTCAGTCTTTTCCTTGGTTTCGACTCCTCACTACCTTGGTCTCGTATGCAGACACTCCCTTGGTCTCCTCTCCAGTCACTCCGTTGGTCTCGTCTCCAGTCACTCCCTTATTCACGCCTCCAGTCACTCCCTTGACCACGCCTCCAGTCAATCCCTCTGTCTCGCCTCCTGTCACTCCCTTTGTCTCGCCTCCAGTCACTCTCTTGGTCTCGCCTTCAGTCACTCTCTTGGTGTCGCCTCCAGAAACTCCCTTTTGTCTCGCCTCCTGTCACTCCCATGGTCTCGCCTCCAGTCACTCCCTTGGTCATCCCTCCAGTCACTCACTTGGTCTCGCGTACAGTCACTGCCTTTGTGTCGCCTCCAATCGCTCCCTTGGTTTCGCATCCAGGCACTCCCTAGGTCTCGCCTCCAGTCGCTCCGTTGTTCTCGCAACAGTCACTCCCTTGGTCTCGCCTCCTGTCACTCCCTTGGTATCGACTCCAGTCACTACCTTGGTATCGACTCCAGTCACTACCTTGGTATCGACTCCGGTCACTCCCTTGGTCTCGTCTCCAGTCACTCCTTTGGTCTTGTCTCCAGTCACTCCCTTGTTCTTCTCTCCAGTCACTCCCTTGGTCTCGCTTGCTGTCAGTCTCTTAGTTTCGCCTCCAGTCAATCCCTTGGTCTCGCCTCCAGTCACTCCCTTGGTCTCGCTTGCAGTCACTCCCTTGGTCTCGAAACCAGTCACTCTCTTGGTCTCGCCTCCAGCCACTCCCTTTTTCTCGCCTCCAGTCACGCCCTTTGGCGCACCTCCTGTCACTCCCTTGGTCTCGCCTCAAGACTCTCTTGGTCTCGACTCCAGTCACTTTCTTGGTATCGACTCCAGTCACTCCCTTGTCTCACACCCAGTCACTCCCTTGGTCTCGCTTGCAGTCACTCCCTTGGTCTCACCTGCAGTCACTCGCTTGGTCTCGCCTCCAGTCACTCTCTTGGTCTCGCCTCCAGTCACTCTCCTGGTCTCGCTCCAGTCACTCCCTTGGTCTCGTCTCCAGTCACTCCCTTTGTCTCGCCTCCTGTCACTCCCTTGGCCTCGTCTCCAGTCACTCCCTTTGTCACGCCTCCAGTCACTCCCTTGGACTCGCCTCCAATCATTCTCTTGGTCTTGCCTCCAGTCACTCCCTTGGTCTCGTCTAAAGTCACTCACTTTGTTCGCCTCCAGTCACTACCTTTGGCGCACCTCCTGTCACTCCCTTGGTCTCGCCTCAAGACACTCTAATGGTCTCGACTCCAGTCACTCCATTGGTCCCGCCTCCAGTCACTCCCTTGGTCTCGTCTCCAGTCACTCCCTTTTTCTCGCCTCCGGTCACCCCCTTGGACTCCTCTCCAGTCACTCCCTTGGTCTCGTCTCCAGTCACATCCTTGGTCTCGCAGCAGTCACTCCCTTGGTCTCGCCTCCTGTCACTCCCTTGGTATCGACTCCACTCACTACCTTGGTATCGACTCCGGTCACTCCCTTGGTCTCGTCTCCAGTCACTCTCTTGGTCTTTCTCCAGTCACTCCCTTGGTCTCGCTTGCAGTCACTCTCTTAGTCTCGCCTCCAGTCACTCCCTTGGTCTCGCCTCCAGTAACTCCCTTGGTCTCGCTTGCAGTCACTCCCTTGGTCTCGAAACGAGGCACTCTCTTGGTCTCGCCTCCAGTCACTCCCTTTGTCTCGCCTCCTGTCACTCCCTTTGTCTCGCGTTCAGTCACGCCCTTTGTCTCGCCTCCAGTCACTCCCTTTGTTTCGCCTCCTGTCACTCCCTTGGTCCCGTCTCCAGTCACTCCCTTGATCTCCTCTCCAGTCACTCCCTTGGTCTCGCCTCCGGTCACTCCCTTGGACTCCTCTCCAATCACCCCCTTGGTCTCGTCTCCAGTCACACCCTTGGTCTCACCTCCTGTCACTCCCTTTGTCTCGCCTCTTGTCACTCATTTGTCTCGCCTCCAGTCACTCCCTTTGTATCGCCTCCAGTAACTCCCTTTGTCTCGCTTCCTGTCACTCCCTTGTAGTCACTCCCTTGGTCTCGCCTCCTGTCACTCCCTTGGTATCGACTCCACTCACTACTTTGGTATCGACTCCGGTCACTCCCTCGGTCTCGTCTCCAGTCACTCCCTTTGTCTCGCCTCCTGTCACTCCCTTGGTCTCTCCTCCAGTCACTCCCTTGGTGTCGCTCCTGTCACTCCCTTGGTCTCGTCTCCGGTCACTCCCTTGGTCTCGCGTCCAGTCACTCCCTTATTGTCGCTCCAGTCACTCCCTTTGTCTCGTCTCCCGTCACTCCCTGGGTATCGACTCCAGTCACTCCCTTGGTATCGACTCCAGTCACTCCCTTGGTCTCGCCTCCAGTCACTCCCTTGGTCTCGCCTCCAGTCACTCCCTTGGTCTCGCCTCCAATCACTCCCTTGTTCTCGCCTCCAGTCACTCCCTCGGTTTCGTCTCCAGTCACTCCCTTTGTCTCGCCTCCTGTCACTCCCTTGGTATCGATTCCAGTCACTCCCTTGGTCTCGCTTCCAGTCACTCCCTCGGTATTGAAACCAGTCACTCTTGTTATCGACTCCAGTCTCTCCCTTGGTATCGACTCCGGTCACTCCCTTGGTATCGACTCCAGTCACTCCGTTGGTCTCCTCTCCAGTCACTCCCTTGGTCTCGTATCCAGTCACTCCCTTGCTCTACTCCCCAGTCACTCTCTTGGTCTCGCCTCCAGTCACTCCCTTGGTCTCAAAACCAGTCACACTCTTGGTATAGCCTCCTGTCACTCCCTTTGTCTCGCCTCCTGTCAATACCCTCGTTCTCGCATCCAGTCACTCCCTTGGTCTCGCGTCCAGTCACTCCCTTGGTCTCGCCTCCTGTCACTCCCATGGTATCGACTCCAGTCACTCCCTTGGTCTAGCGTCCAGTCACTCCCTTGGTCTCGTCACCAGTCACTCCCTTGGTCTCCTCTCCAGTCACTCCCATGGTATCGTCTCCAGTCACTCCCATGGTATCGACTACAGTCACTCCCTTGGTCTCGTATCCAGTCACTCCCTTGGTCTCTCCTCCAGTCACTCCCTTGGTGTCGCTCCAGTCACTCCCTTTGTCTCGTCTCTAGTCACTCCCTTGGTCTCTCGTCCAGTCACTCCCTTGGTCTCGACAACAGTCACTCCCTTGGCCTCCTCTCCAGTCACTCCCTTGTTATCGACTCCAGTCACTCCCATGGTATCGTCTCCAGTCACTCCCATGATATCGACTCCAGTCACTCCCGGGGTCTCGCTTCCAGTCACTCCCTTGGTATTGAAGCCAGTCACTCCCTTGTTATCGACTCCAGTCTCTCCCTTGATATCGACTCCAGTCACTCCCTTAGTCTCCTCTCCAGTCACTCCCTTGGTCTCCTCTCCAGTCACTCCCTTGGTCTCAAAACCAGTCACTCCCTTGGTATAGCCTCCAGTCAATCCCTTGGTCTCGTCACCAGTCACTCCCTTGGTCTCGCCTCCTGTCACTCCCATGGTATCGACTCCAGTCACTCCCTTGGTCTCGTCTCCAGTCACTCCCTGGGTATCGACTCCAGTCACTCCCTTGGTCTTGTCACCAGTCACTCCCTTGGTCTCGTCTCCAGTCACTCCCTCGGTCTCGTCTCCAGTCACTCCCTGGGTATCGACTCCAGTCACTCCCTTGGTCTCGCCTCCAGTCACTTCCTCGGTCTCGTTTCCAGTCACTCCCTTGGTCTCGTGTCCAGTCACTTCCTCGGTCTCGTCTCCAGTCACTCTCTTGGTCTCGCCTCCAGTCACTCCCTTGGTCTCGCATCCAGTCACTCCCTTGGTCTCGCCTCCAGTCACTCCCTTGGTCTCGCTTCCACTCACTCCCTTTGTATCGCCTCCAGTCACTCCCTTAGTCTCAAAATCAGTCACTCCCTTGGTATAGCCTCCAGTCACTCCCTTTGTCTCGCCTCCTGTCAATACCCTTGTTCTCGCATCCAGTCACTCCCTGTGTATCGACTCCAGTCACTCCTTTAGTCTCTCCTCCAGTCACTCCGTTGGTCTCGAAACCAGTCACCCCCTTGGTCTCGCCTCCTGTCACTCCCTTGGTATCGATTCCAGTCACTCCCTTGGTCCCGGTTCCTGTCACTCCCTTGGTATTGACACCAGTCACTCCCTTGGTCTCGCTTCCTGTCACTCCCGTGTTCTTGCCTCCAGTCACTCCCTTGGTATCGTGTCCAGTCACTCCCTTGGTCTCGTGTCCAGTCACTCCCTTGGTCTCGTGTCCAGTCCGTCCCTTGGTCTCGCCTCCAGTCACTCCCTTGGTCTCGCCTCCAGTCACTCCCTTGGTCTCGCCTCCAATCACTCCCTTGTTCTCGCCTCCAGTCACTCCCTCGGTCTCGTCTCCAGTCACTCCCTTTGTCTCGCCTCCTGTCACTCCCTTGGTATCGATTCCAGTCACTCCCTTGGTCTCGCTTCCAGTCACTCCCTCGGTATTGAAACCAGTCACTCTTGTTATCGACTCCAGTCTCTCCCTTGGTATCGACTCCGGTCACTCCCTTGGTATCGACTCCAGTCACTCCGTTGGTCTCCTCTCCAGTCACTCCCTTGGTCTCGTATCCAGTCACTCCCTTGCTCTACTCCCCAGTCACTCTCTTGGTCTCGCCTCCAGTCACTCCCTTGGTCTCAAAACCAGTCACACTCTTGGTATAGCCTCCAGTCAATACCCTCGTTCTCGCATCCAGTCACTCCCTTGGTCTCGCGTCCAGTCACTCCCTTGGTCTCGCCTCCTGTCACTCCCATGGTATCGACTCCAGTCACTCCCTTGGTCTAGCGTCCAGTCACTCCCTTGGTCTCGTCACCAGTCACTCCCTTGGTCTCCTCTCCAGTCACTCCCATGGTATCGTCTCCAGTCACTCCCATGGTATCGACTACAGTCACTCCCTTGGTCTCGTATCCAGTCACTCCCTTGGTCTCTCCTCCAGTCACTCCCTTGGTGTCGCTCCAGTCACTCCCTTTGTCTCGTCTCTAGTCACTCCCTTGGTCTCTCGTCCAGTCACTCCCTTGGTCTCGACAACAGTCACTCCCTTGGCCTCCTCTCCAGTCACTCCCTTGTTATCGACTCCAGTCACTCCCATGGTATCGTCTCCAGTCACTCCCATGATATCGACTCCAGTCACTCCCGGGGTCTCGCTTCCAGTCACTCCCTTGGTATTGAAGCCAGTCACTCCCTTGTTATCGACTCCAGTCTCTCCCTTGATATCGACTCCAGTCACTCCCTTAGTCTCCTCTCCAGTCACTCCCTTGGTCTCCTCTCCAGTCACTCCCTTGGTCTCAAAACCAGTCACTCCCTTGGTATAGCCTCCAGTCAATCCCTTGGTCTCGTCACCAGTCACTCCCTTGGTCTCGCCTCCTGTCACTCCCATGGTATCGACTCCAGTCACTCCCTTGGTCTCGTCTCCAGTCACTCCCTGGGTATCGACTCCAGTCACTCCCTTGGTCTCGTCACCAGTCACTCCCTTGGTCTCGTCTCCAGTCACTCCCTCGGTCTCGTCTCCAGTCACTCCCTGGGTATCGACTCCAGTCACTCCCTTGGTCTCGCCTCCAGTCACTTCCTCGGTCTCGTTTCCAGTCACTCCCTTGGTCTCGTGTCCAGTCACTTCCTCGGTCTCGTCTCCAGTCACTCTCTTGGTCTCGCCTCCAGTCACTCCCTTGGTCTCGCATCCAGTCACTCCCTTGGTCTCGCCTCCAGTCACTCCCTTGGTCTCGCTTCCACTCACTCCCTTTGTATCGCCTCCAGTCACTCCCTTAGTCTCAAAATCAGTCACTCCCTTGGTATAGCCTCCAGTCACTCCCTTTGTCTCGCCTCCTGTCAATACCCTTGTTCTCGCATCCAGTCACTCCCTGTGTATCGACTCCAGTCACTCCTTTAGTCTCTCCTCCAGTCACTCCGTTGGTCTCGAAACCAGTCACCCCCTTGGTCTCGCCTCCTGTCACTCCCTTGGTATCGATTCCAGTCACTCCCTTGGTCCCGGTTCCTGTCACTCCCTTGGTATTGACACCAGTCACTCCCTTGGTATTGACACCAGTCACTCCCTTGGTCTCGCTTCCTGTCACTCCCGTGTTCTTGCCTCCAGTCACTCCCTTGGTATCGTGTCCAGTCACTCCCTTGGTCTCGTGTCCAGTCACTCCCTTGGTCTCGTGTCCAGTCCGTCCCTTGGTGTCTCCTCCAGTCACTCCCTTGGTGTAGCTCCAGTCACTCCCTTGATCTCGTCTCCAGTATCTCCCTTGGTGTCGCTCCAGTCACTCCCTTTGTCTCGTCTCCAGTCACTCCCTGGTTATCGACTCCAGTCACTCTTTTGGTATCGACTCCAGTCACTTCCTTGGTCTCGCCTCCAGTCACTCCCTTGGTTTCGCCTCCAGTCACTCCCTTGGTCTCGTCTCCAATCACTTCCTTGGTCTCGCGTCCAGTCACTCCCTTGGTCTCGTCTCCAGTCACTCCCTCGGTCTCGTCTCCAGTCACTCCCTTGGTCTCGCGTCCAGTCACTCCCTTGGTCTCTTCTCCAGTCACTTCCTTGGTCTCGCGTCCAGTCGCTTCCTTGGTCTCGCCTCCTGTCATTCCATTGGTCTCTCCTCCAGTAACTCCCTTGGTGTCGCTCTAGTCACTCCCTTTGTCTCGTCTCTAGTCACTCCCTGGGTATCGACTCTAGTCACTCCTTTGGCATCGACTCCAGGCACTCCCTCGGTCTCGTCTCCAGTCACTCTCTTGGTCTCGCGTTCAGTCACTCCCTTGGTCTCGCGTCGTCACTCCCTTGGTCTCGTCACCGGTCACTCCCTTGGTCTCGTCACCAGTCACTCCCTTGGTCTCCTCTCGTCACTCCCTTGGTCTCGTAACCAGCCACTCCCTTGGTCTCGTCTCCAGTCACTCCCTTGGTCTCAAAACCAGTCACTCCCTTGGTATAGCCTCCAGTCACTCCCTTTGTCTCGCCTCCTGTTTATACCCTTGTTCTCGCGTCCAGTCACTCCCTTGGTCTCGCCTCCTGTCACTCCCATGGTATCGACTCCAGTCGCTCCCTTGGTCTCGCGTCCAGTCACTCCCTTGGTTTCGTCACCAGTCACTCCCTTGGTCTCGTTTCCAGTCACTCCCTTGGTCTCTCCTCCAGTACTCCCTTGGTCTCGTCTACAGTCACTGCCTTGGTCTTTTATCCAGTCACTCCCTTGGTCTCGCGTCCAGTCACTCCCTTTTCTCGTCTCCAGTCACTCCCTTGGTCTCGCTTCCAGTCACTCCCTTGGTATTGATACCATTCACTCCCTTGGTCTCGCCTCCAGTCAGTCCCTTGGTCTCGCCTTTAGTCACTCCCTTGGTGTCGCTCCAGTCAGTCCCTTTGTCTCGTCTCCAGTTACTCCCTTGGTCTCGCCTCCAGTCACTTCCTTGGTGTCGCTCCAGTCACTCCCTTGGTCTCGTCTCCGGTCACTCCCTTGGTCTCGCGTCCATCACTCCCTTGGTCTCGCCTCCAGTCACTCCCGTGGTCTCGTGTCCAGTCATTCCCTTGATGTCGCTCCAGTCACTCCCTGGGTATCGACTCCAGTCACTCCCTTGGTCTCGCCTCCAGTCACTCCCTTGGTCTCGTCACCAGTCACTCCCTTGGTCTCGTCACCAGTCACTCCCTTGGTCTCGTCTCCAGTAACGCCCTTGATGTCGCTCCAGTCACTCCCTTGGTCTCGTCTCAGTCACTATCCTGGTGTCGCTCCAGTCACTCCCTTGGTCGCGTTTCCAGTCACTCCCTTGGTCTCCTCTCAAGTTACTCACTTGCTCTCGTCTTCAGTCACGCCCTTGGTCTCGAAACCAGTCACTCCCTTGGTCTCACCTCCAGTCACCCCTGGGTCTCGCGTCCAGTCACTCCCTTAGTCTCGTCTCCAGTCAGTCCCTGGGTATCGACTCCAGTCACTCCCTTGGTATCGACTCCAGTCACAGGAGACAAAGGGAGTGACTGGAGACGAGACCAAGGGAGTGACTGGAGAGATCAAGGGAGTGACTGGAGGCGAGACAACGGGAGTGACTAGAGGCGAGACAAAGGGCGTGACTGGAGGCGAGACAAAGGGAGTGCAGGAGGCGAGACAAAGGGAGTGACTGCAAGCGAGACCAAGGGAGTGACTGGAGAGAACAAGGGAATGACTGGAGACAAGACCAAGGGAGTGACTGTACGCAAGACAAATGGAGTGACTGGAAGCGAGATCAAGGGAGTGACTGGATACGAGAACAAGGGAGTGACTGGAGTCGATACCAAGGGATAGACTGGAATCGAGACCAAGGGAGTGACTGTAGGCGAGACCAAGGGAATGACTGGAGGCGAGACCGAGGGAGCGACTGGAGACGAGACCAAGGGAATGACTGGAGGCGAGACCAAGGTAGTGACTGGAGGCGAGTCCATGGGAGTGACAGGAGGCGAGACAAAGGGTGACTGGAGGAGAGACAAAGGGAGTGACAGGAGGCGAGACAAAGGGAGTGACAGGAGGCGAGACCAAGGGAGTGACTGGAGGCGAGACCAACAATGTGACTGGGAGCGAGACCAAGGGAGTGACGGGTCGATACCAAAGGAGTGACTGGAGTCGTGACCAAGGGAGTGACTGGAGTCGAGACCAAGAGAGTGACTTGAGGCGAGACCTAGGGAGTGGCAGGAGGCGAGCCAAAGAGAGTGACTGGAGGCGAGACAAAGGAAGTGACTGGAGACGAGACCAAGGGAGTGACTGAAGGCGAGACCAAGAGTGATTGGAGGCGAGACCAAGGGAGTGACTGCAAGCGAGACCAAGAGAGCGACTGGAGGCGAGACAAAGGGAGTGACAGGTGGCGAGACAAAGGGAGTGAAAGGTGGCGAGACAAAGGGAGTGACTGGAGGCGAGGCAAAGGGAGTGACTGGAGGCGAGACCAAGGGAGTGACTGGAAGCGAGACCAAGGGAGTGACTGGAGACGAGACCAAGGGAGTGACTGGAGGCGAGACCAAGGGAATGACTGGAGGCGAGACAAAAGGAGTGACTGGAGTCGAGACCAAGGGAGTGACTTGAGGTGAGACCAAGGGAGTGACAGGAGGCGAGACGAAGAGAGTGATTGGAGGCGAGTCGAAGGGAGTGACTGCAAGCGAGACCAAGGGAGTGACAGGAGGCGAGACAAAGGGAGTTACTGGATGCGAGACAAAGGGAGTGACAGGAGGCGAGACCAAGGGAGTGACTGGAGACGAGACCAAGGGAGTGACTGGAGAGGAGTCCAAGGGAGTGACCGGAGGCGAGACCAAGGGAGTGACTGGAGACGAGGCCAAGGGAGTGACTGGAGAGGAGATCAAGGGAGTGACTGGAGACGGGACCAAGGGAGTGACAGGAGGCGAGACCAAGGGAGTGACAGGAAGCGAGACCAAGGGAGTGACAGGAAGCGAGACAAAGGGAGTGACTGGAGGCGATACAAAGGGAGTGACTGGAGGCGAGACAAATGAGTGACAAGAGGCGAGACAAAGGGAGTGACAGGAGGCGAGACCAAGGGAGTGAATGGAGACGAGACCGAGGGAGTGACTGGAGGCGAAACCAAGGGAGTGACTGGAGTCGATACCAAGGGAGTGACTGGAGTCGATACCCAGGGAGTGTCTGGAGACGAGACAAAGGGAGTGACTGGAGACGAGACAAAGGGAGTGACTGGAGCGACAAGGGAGTGACTGGACGCGAGACCAAGGGAGTGACTGGAGAGGAGACCAAGGGAGTGACTGGAGCGACACCAAAGGAGTGACTGGAGGAGAGACCAAGGGAGTGACTGGACGCGAGACCAAGGGAGTGACTGGAGGCGAGACCGAGGGAGTGTTGGAGACGAGACAAAAGGAGTGACTGGAGCGACACCAAGGGAGTGACTGGAGGCGAGACCAAGGGAGTGACTGGAGGCGAGACCACGGGAGTGACTGGTGTCAATACCAAGGGTGTGACTGGAAGCGAGACCAAAGGAGTGACTGGAGACGAGAAAAGAGTGACTGGACGCGAGACCAAGGGGTGACTGGATACAAGACCAAGGGAGTGACTGTAGACGAGACCAAGGGAGTGACTGGAGGAGAGACCAAGGGAGTGACTGGACGCGAGACCAAGTGAGTGACTGCACGCGAGACCAATTAAGTGACTGGAGGCGAGACCAAGGGAGTGACTGGAGGCGAGACCAAGGGAGTAACTGGAGGCAAGACCAAGGGAGTGACAGGAAGCGAGAACAATAGAGTGACTGGAGGCGAGACCAAGGGAGTGACTGGAGGCGAGACCTAGGGAGTGACTGGAGACGAGACCAAGGGGTGGACTGGAGACGAGACCAATTGAGTGACTGGAGGCGAGACCAAGGGAGTGACTGGAGGCGAGACCAAGGGAGTGACTGAACGCGAGACCAAGGGAGTGACTGGACGAGAGACCAAGGGTATTGACAGGAGGCGAGACAAAGGGAGTGACTGGTTTCGAGACCATGGGAGTGACTGGATTCGAGACCAAGGGAGTGACTAGAGACGAGACCAAGGGAGTGACTGGTGAAGAGACCAAGGGAGTGGCTGGTGACGAGACCAAGGGAGTGGCTGGTGAAGAGACCAAGGGAGTGGCTGGTGACGAGACCAAGGGAGTGACTGGAGGCAGGACCAAGGGAGTGACTGGATACGAGACCAAGGGAGTGACTGGAGACGGGACCAAGGGAGTGACTGGAGGCGAGACCAAGGGAGTGACTGGAGGCGAGACCAAGGGAGTGACTGGAGACGTAAGCAAGGTAGTGACTGGTTTCGAGACCAAGGGAGTGACTGGAGCAGAGACCAAGGTAGTGACTGGAGGTGACCCAAGGGAGTGGCTGGTTTCGAGACCAAGGGAGTGACTGGAGGAGAGACCAAGGGAGTGGCTGGACGCGAGACCAAGGGAGTGACGAGACGAGATAAAGGGAGTGACTGGAGACGAGACAAAGGGAGTGACTGGAGCGACACCAAGGGAGTGACTGGAGGAGAGACCAAGGAAGTGACTGGATACGAGACCAAGGGAGTGACAGGAGGCGAGACAAAGGGA
This sequence comes from Deroplatys truncata, assembly GCA_030765065.1. Lineage (NCBI taxonomy): Eukaryota > Metazoa > Arthropoda > Insecta > Mantodea > Mantidae > Deroplatys > Deroplatys truncata. The sequence continues at coordinate 61,091,361 of CM060989.1, read as the reverse complement.
GTGACTGGATGCGAGACCAAGGGAGTGACTGCTGTCAATACCAAGGGAGTGACTGGAAGCGAGACCAAAGGAGTGACTGGAGTCGATACCAAGGGAGTGACTGGAGGCGAGACCAAGGGAGTGACTGAACGCGAGACCAAGGGAGTGACTGATGACGAGACCAAGGGAGTGACTGGAGGAGAGACCAAGGGAGTGACTGGACGCGAGACTAAGGGAGTGACTGGACGCGAGACCAAGGGAGTGACTGGTGACGAGACCAAAGGAGTGACTGGACGCTAGACCAAGGGAGTGACTGGAGTCGATACCATGGGAGTGACAGGAGGCGAGACCAAGGGACTGACTGGTTTCGAGACCAAGGTAGTGACGACGCGAGACCAAGGGAGTGACTGGACGCGAGAACAAGGGTATTGACGGGAGGCTATACCAAGGGAGTGACTGGTTTTGAAACCAAGGGAGTGACTGGAGACGAGACCAAGGAAGTGGCTGGTTACGAGACCAAGGGAGTGACTGGAGGCGAGACCAAGGGAGTGACCGGATACGAGACCAAGGGAGTGACTGGAGGCGAGACCAAGGGAGTGACCGGATACGAGACCAAGGGAGTGACTGGAGGCGAGACCAAGGGAGTGACTGGGGAGTAGACCAAGGGAGTGACTGGAGAGGAGACCAAGGCAGTGACTGGAGTCGATACCAAGGGAGAGACTGGAGTCGATAACAAGGGAGTGACTGAAGGAGAGAAAGGGAGTAACTGGAGGCGAGATCAGGGGAGTGATTGGAGGCGAGGTAAAGGGAGTGACTGGAGGCGAGTCAAGAGATTATCTGAAGGCGAGACCAAGGGAGTGACTAAACGATACCAAGTTAGTCTCCAGAGCTGTATCGACCGTCTCTACGCCTGGAGTAACGCCAAGGGCTTTTAAGTTCTCCCCCGAGAAATCCGTCTGCATCAATTTCTTGCGCCGGAAGGCTTTCCCTTCGCCTTCTCTCCATCCTGGGTTGGAGGTCCTTCCATTTCCAGGCGAGGTGAAATTTTGGGGTTGATGTTTGATCGAAAGCTGAGCTGGATTTCTCACATTTCCTTTTTAAAATCATGTGTGGCCGTTCTCTTAATCTTTTACGTGCTATAAGTGGCACATCCTGGGGAGCTGAACGGACCGTCCTTCTACATCTTTATCGCTCTTAGTCCGATCCAAGCTTGATTACGGGTGTATTGTCTATTCGTCAGCGCGTCCGTCTGTATTACGTCGACTGAATGCCATTCACCATGGTGCATACGAGTCGCTAAAGGGGCCTTTCCAACCAGCCCTGTACCGTGCCTATATGCTAAAGCACCAGAGCCTCGGCTGTCCTTCAAGCGTGAGATGCTTTTTTGCAGCTATGCCTGTCGACTCTACAGCTTACCTGACCACCCGTCTTTCGCGATATTTTACGATTGGCTTAATCGGCAATATTTAGTTAGCTCTTCTGCATTGCTCCCTCAATGGGAGAGACTGGTTTCCAGACCAAGGGAGTGAATGGAGTCGAGACAAAGGGAGTGACTGGTGCGACACCAAGGGAGTGACTGGAGGAGAGACCAAGGGAGTGACTGGGGAGTAGACCAAGGGAGTGACTGGATACGAGACCAAGGGAGTGACTGGATACGAGACCAAGGGAGTGACTGGAGACGAGAGCAAGGGAGTGACTGGAGACGAGACCAAGTGAGTGACTGGAGACGAGACCAAGGGAGTGACTGGAGTCGATACCAAGGGAGTGACTGGTGTCAATACCAAGGGAGTTACTGGAAGCGAGACCAAGGGAGTGACTGGAGTCGATACCAAGGGAGTGACAGGAGGCGAGACCAAGGGAGTGACTGGTTTCGAGACTAAGGGAGTGAATGGAGTCGAGACCAAGGGAGTGACTGGACGCGAGACCAAGGTATTGACAGGAGGCGAGACAAAGGGAGTGACTGGAGGCGAGACCAAGGGAGTGGATTGTTTCGGGACCAAGGAAGTGAATGGAGTCGAGACAAAGGGAGTGACTGGAGCGACACCAAGGGAGTGACTGGAGGAGAGACCAAGGGAGTGACTGGACGCGAGACCAGGGGAGTGACTGGATACGAGACCGAGGGAGTGACTTGAGTCGATACCAAGGGAGTTACTGGAGGCGAGACCAAGGGAGTGGCAGGAAGCGATACCAAGAGAGTGACTGGAGGCGAGACCAAGGGAGTGACTGCTGACGAGACCAAGGGAGTGACTGGAGGCGAGACAAAGGGAGTGACTGGATACGAGACCAAGGGAGTGACTGGAGTCGATACCAAGGGAGTGACTGGAGTCGAGACCAAGGGAGTGACTGGTGGCGAGACCAAGGAAGTGATTGGATACGAGACCAAGGGAGTGACTGGAGTCGAGACCAAGGGAGTGACCGGAGGTTAGACCAAGGGAGTGACTGGAGGTTAGACCAAGGGAGTGACTGGATACGGGACCAACTGGATACGGGACCAAGGGAGTGACTGGACGCGTGACCATGGGAGTGACTGGATACGAGACCAAGGGAGTGACTGGAGTCGATACCAAGGGAGTGACTGGAGGCTAGACAAAGGGAGTGACTGGAGACTAGACATAGAGTGTGACTGGAAGCGATATCAATGGAGTGACTGGATACGAGACCAAGGGAGTGACGAGACAAAGGGAGTGACTGTAGCGACACCAAGGGAGTGACTGGAGGAGAGACCAAGGGAGTGACTGGATACGAGACCAAGGGAGTGACAGGAGGCGAGACAAAGGGAGTGACTGGATACGAGACAAAGGGAGTGACTGGAGGCGAGACAAAGGGAGTGAGAGGAGGCGAGACAAAGGGAGTGACTGGAGGCGAGACCAAGGGAGTGACTGGAGGAGAGACCAGTGGAGTGACTGGAGTCGAGACCAAGAGAGTGACTGGAGTCGAGACCAAGAGAGTGACTGGAGGCGAAATCAAGGGAGTGACTGGCCAATACAAAGGGTGTAACTGGACACGAGAGCAAGGGAGTGACTGGAGTCGAGACAAAGGGAATGACAGGCCGACACCTAGGAAGTGACTGGAGACGAGACAAAGGGAGCGACTGGTTCACAACAAGGCAGTGACTGGACTCAACTCAAAGGGATCGTCCCCTGTAGCGTAGTGGTTACCATTCTAGCCTCTAGTTCCCGAGGTCGTGGTTTCAAACCCGGCGGAGAAAGGTGGATTTTTTCGGGCGTAGAAGACCTTAGCACGACTTTCTTCGGAAGGGAAGTAAAGTCGGTGGTTCCGTGTCGTGGATTTACATCACGTAAAAGAACCTCAAGCCTGATAAAGAGGTCTGTAAGCAAAATTACCGGTTTTTCACGCCCAATATAGAATGGGACGCCAAGGACCACAGTAGTTAAAGAGAATCCATAAATATAACTCAATTTCAATTTTAGACACAAAGGGAGTGACTGGAATCGAGACAAAGCAAGTGTCTGGCCGACACAAAGGCTTGGCTGGACATGAAACAAAGGGAGTGTCTGGCCTACATGGATTGACTAGACACGAGACACAGGATGTGACTGGACAAGTGACAAAGGGAGTGACTGGTCGACACAAACGGATTGCCTGTAGTCGAGACAATTGGAGTGGCTAGACACGTCACGACACAACTCCCTTGATGTCGACCACTCACAGTCGACTGCAGTAACTGGACTGGTTTGGACGGGGTGCCCAGGCTCTAGGCTGGGTCTACGGGTTGGACTGGCCTGTGAGCCAAGGCCGGGGCTCAGGGGCTGGAGACCAGGGATTGGACTGAGGCCCATCTGGGTCCAGGGGCTCTGCTCTAGACCAAGGCCCACGTGCTGGGCTGAGTTGGGCGATGAGCCTGGGATGGGGCACAGCGGCTAGTCTGGTGACCAGGAACTGTGCTGGACTCGGCTCTGTGCAGTGTCCCAGCAGCTGTGCTTCGGCAAACTTCCCAATAAAGCATAATTAGAATTTGAAGATCATCCGGCTCTAAAAAACACTGGTCTTGTAAACCAAAAATAAGAATAAATAACTTTTAAAACTTCAAAGGAAAGAAAACCTATCATTAATTCCCAAAATTAATATTGTGGCTGGGCTAGGCTCTGGCCAGGAGCTGGGCATTGGCCTTGGGACTACTATGGGTCCTAAGGCCTGGGGTTTAAATTCTGGGGACCAGAGTGTAGGCTGGCCTGCGCCGGGTTGTACCCCGGCTCAGAGGCTAGGGCAGAAGGGCTGAGCTGGGTAGGTGTACTGGGCGGCAACACAGAGGCTAGGCTAGTACCCAGGATAATGCCTGGGGCTCAGGGGCTGAGCGTGGCTAGATTCCAGCGGCTGGGCTTGGCTCACCACGGGACGGGTCCCAGCAGGTGTACTGACGCCAGGGGGCAGTACTAGTGTGGGACCCAGGATCTGGTTGCCTTTGGCGCAGAGGCTGGGACTCAGTATGAGCTTACCTGGAGGAGGCCCACAGGACTTGTACTGCTGTGTGTGGACGGCCTGTTTGCAGCTGCTAGCGTATGGGGCCGTACTTGTCATTGCAAGGACTGGCCTGGGGTTGCTGTAGTTGCAGAACTTGGGCTGGAGCTGGTGCACTAAGGCAGCAGGACACCAGGTGGGTGGTAGGGTCTGGTCTGAGACTGCAGGATTCTTGGCTAGGGCTGAAGCGCCTGCAGAGCAAGGGCTGGGCCTGCAGCACCTCTTCTGGGCCTATTGGGCTTAGCCTGGGCTGGGAGTGCTGAGGTTCTGGAGATGCACGGTTTGGGATGTGCAAGGCCTGCGCTGGTCCTGCCTTGATCTGCTGGGGCTGCAGGGCCTGAGCTTATACTGCTGGGATACATGGCTTATAATAAGGCTACAGGGCTTGTGCTTTAGCTGCTGTGTGTGGAGGGCTTAGCCTGCGACTGTATGGTCTGGGCTCCAGTGTCGGCCTAGTGGTGTTAAGTGCAGAGCCTGGTCTGAAACTGCTGGGCTGGGGCTGGAACGACAGGGATTAATCTGAGGCCACAGGGCTCGGGCTGCAGTTTCTGGGCTAGGGTACAGGCCCCGAGCTGAGATTGCACTGCCAGTACTGGGGTTGCAAGTCCTGGGCTGGGATTTTATGACTGGGTGTTGGACTGCAGGGCAAGCCTGGTCTGGGGCTCCTGGGACTGGGCTGCGAATGAAGAGCATGTTGTGGAGCTTCAGGTCCTTGGTTAGGGCACCTGCGCTTGATGTGACGCTGCTGGGGATAGGTTGGTCTGAGTCTCCTGGGGGTGCTGTAGTCCTGTAGGTGGTGTTAAGTATTGTAATATTGATAGGGAAAAGTGAAGTGATATATAGGAGAATTAATTTTAAAATAATTACTGTGAAATTAAAATTAAGTGATAAAATAATTGAAGTTAATTAAAATGGTTAAATTAATGCAGTGAAGTGAATTAAAATTAAATGAGAAATTAATGTGAAGTGTAATGAAAGTAGTATAATTGGTTAGGTTAAGTTAAATGACACCGGCCAACATGGTATTTGGATGGAAACTAGGACTACCATGTGATGATCGGTATGCCTCCTGATGCGGAACAATCAGCAATGGATTATGTTGGAGTGCTGACAGACTAGAAGACATCCACCATCTCGCCAGTGAGCACCTGAAGCTGGCAAATGACTGGATGAAGGGTCGTAATGATTGTTTGGAAAACAATATCCAGGAAGATAACCTCGTATGGCTTTATCGTCCCATGAGAACTTAAGGAAGGTGTGCAGAAGCTGCAACATTTCTGAAATGGCATATAAGGTTATCACCTATATCAAGGGTGGCGAAAACGCCTTCCTTCCGCGAGTCACCAAATATGCAACACGCACTGCAGCACTCAGTAGCATGTGAAAATCAAACAGACGGTTGTAGAGAGAGAACCTGCGCCTGCGAGTCAAAATAACTCGCGAGTCACGTTTTCGCCACCTCTGACCTATATCAACAGTGTGGTGCAACACATTCAGCATCAACCCCAAGGGAAACTGATGGTGGACCATCTTATTGCCAAGAAGCTCGGGACAACCAGCGGTGAGGGCTTCAACTATCCCATCTAAGTCTCCAAGGGGCTGGTTGAAGAGCTAAGTAGACATAGCAGCGCTCTTATTCAGCAATAATACCAGAAGCACTGAGATAAGTAGATTCTGATGGAGGCTTCTTTCTACCCGCCTCCCACAACATTCTAGAACTCTCTCAAAAATTCCAGCAGCATACATGAGCGAACATGGTCGCAAATGAACTGGTTGGTGAGTTAATGTGTTGTACTTGATGCAACAAAATGCTGGTTCTATGAGTGAGCTTGTGACCTAAGTGAGCACTGCAACTGCAAGAGATTAGAGGTCTTGTGTTCGTTGCCCCAGTAAGTGAAGCAAAACGAAGAAGAGACTGCTTTGTGCATATTTCATTACACCACTATGTCGCAAGGGAAAGTGAAGTGATAGTGAAAGCCGGACAGTCACAATATACCATTTGAAAGAGGAAAATTAAAGTTTTTATGCCATGTATGTAACAATCCTTTTGTGGTAACCTTTCTTAGAACTTAAAATGTCACATCATAAAATCCATCAGCAGTTTAGGAAAACATATTGCAGTCAGAGAGTTAAAGGATGTTGATCTTTTCAAAAAATCCCTTGTTGCTCCCTGATCTGCTACCCTACAAAGATGCCTTCCTCAATTTTTGCAGCCTTTTTAACTACAAATAAGTTAATAAGAAATGAACATGCTATGGAGAGGGTGGAGGGAGGATATTTTTGGATTTAGGAGAGCAGAACTCATACAAAATAAATTTCAAACTAAAAAAAAAATTTCATGTTTGTGTTATTCATAGCCCACTTTAGTACACCAGAGATTACTCCTGCATATAAGCCACAAACTACTCATTCACAGAATGAAAAACAATAGTAATTCCTATAGTATGAATTTCACTCAGGAATCTTCAGCTATTTGAATTATTTCAATTAGACAAGATCCTTTTGACAAAGATAAGTAAAAGGATCTAACAGGTTACATCAAGAAGCATGGCTATGAAGAACAGGATATCAAACAAAATGCTATCAACTACTTGTACTAAGTATATAATTACAACAATATTTCAAATTTGCACCTCTCGGACATAAAACATATGTAAACTACACAACATAAAGCACTTTGTGTAATCTAGGTACAGTTCACGATTTATCTCGCTTCTTCAGGGAACGCTTGTTAGAGCAACGACTGATGATATCAGTAACATGCCCTTTATGGTCAAATATCTTCATCACTTGGGCCTTTGCCTCCTGCATTTGATCCTTTATCACTTTACTCCTTTGCATATTCCCCTGCAGAAAAAATAAATGCAATAATATAATATTCGGTTACATTCAACAAATTATCAAAACAAATGTTATTGCTTTTTGATAGTTAAGCATCTACGAGGGTGGTCCCAGAAGTACCCGACCTAACAAAGAAAACACAAACATTTTGGGAAAAAAATCTTTATTTCTCTACATACTCTCCTTTCAGCTCAATACACTTTTCCCAGCAGTGTTCAATAGCTTCAATACCCTGTTCTGCAAAATAGCCATCAACTGCAGACTCCAGCTCTTCACTGTTGGCACCAAGCTATTTCTTCAACTTTGGAAATAGAAAATAATCAGAGGGGGCTAAATCGAATGAATAGGGTGCATGAGAAAGCAATTCGAACTTTAACTCATTGAATTTAGCCATGGCAATAATGGATGTGTGAACTGGTGCATTGTTTTGATGAAACAAAAGCTTTCTTTCCACTAAATGCGGCCATTTTTGCTTGATTTCATCATTCAAATGCTGCAATAAGTTTGCATAATACTCGCCATTGACTGCTTTTCCTTTTTGAAGATAATCAATGAAAATTATCCCATACGCATCTCAAAAAACTGCCGCCATGACCTTGCCTGCAAATAGAACTGTCTCACCTTCTTTGGAGCCAATTCTCCCCCTTTCAATCCACCATTTTGTCTGTTTCTTTGTCTCAGGTATGAACCATATTTCAACCATGGTTATGAATCGACACAAAAACTCGGCTTTATTGCAGCAAAACATCGCCACTCGACTGAAACATCTTCATGATGCTGCTTTTGTTTCATTGTGAGTATACACGGCACCCATCTTGCGCATAGCTTTCTCATGTCTAAATTTTCAGTCAGTATGCGATGTACAGCACTTTTTGAAATACTTGCAATGTCTGTTAGTTCGTGCACTCAGTTGATGGTCATCCAATACCATTTTGTGGATTTTTCTCACAATTTCTGGTGTGGGTCACCTCATTTGCTCGACACCACTGCGATGTTCATCTTGGCAGCGCCTACGGCCTCGCTTAAACTCTGCCACCCAATATTTTACTGTTGTAAACGGAGGAGCATCCTCCCCCAGAGTAGAATCTAGCTCAGCTTTAATATTAGTTGGACTAAGACCTTTCAAATGAAAAAATTGTATTTCATAACGATGACCAGTTTTATCCATGTTTACAAATTTGCTGAGAGCGTTCACTATTGACTGCCAAACAATTACTAAATGACGTAGCGTCATCAAACTTCAGACTTAAGCTTTATAAGGTTAGTACTTTCTATCACAGTCATTTGTTTGAAACCACTACTATCTATACATCAGGTCGGGTATTCTGGGACTGCCCTCGTAACAAAAATGTTTATTTTACTGCATCCACAAAAAGTAAAAGGTTATTATTACATGAAAGTACTTTCATTTATCATTACACAAATAATCATAGAGCTACAAAATGCTACATATACACTTTTTCAAAACAATTTAAAGAATTGCAGAAATTTAAATTGCATCAATAAAACCATTTGAGAATTGAGGCAGTATTTTAATACCTGAATAATTTTAATTGTTATTTATAATAGGTAAATTCAATAACAGCCCGCCTTGAAACAATACGTATGTAATAATTATTTTAAATTGTATGTAACAGTCATTTCACATGCTTATTTTTATTGTAAACATATTTTATTAATGTTATGTGAATACTTTATATATTCTAATAATGCAAGAACTGTGAGAATAATAAGATTTAAGTTGCTAAGAATGAATAATAATGAGATAATTGTGGCAATAATGTGTTTGGAATTTAAAAATGTATTGGTCATGATTAGGACGACCATGATGTAGTTACAGTGACAGTTTTAAAATAAGCCAATCAACAGCAAAGAAAAGTTTTAAGTTGAATGCAGAAATTCTATTGGACTAGAATGGGTCAATCAGAGACTTGCATTACCGAAGCTTATGATTTTTCCTGGCAAGACATGATAGTGTGTAGATGGAAAAACGTGTTCTCTACGGGCGTTTAGTAAAAATTGATATACTCGTTAAGTGAGTGTATAAAAGTTTCTCACAGTTCTTTTAATAGTGTAGTGGTTTATAAATATGTGCAAGAAGTTAATAAAAGTGAAAATCTAAAAGTTTAATTCTGTTACGTCTACAATAATTGTCGTTACCACACCTTGTATAAAAATCCTGACTCTAAATTAAGACTGATGCAGCCGAGGAAAATTCAAACAGTAATATTACGTAAGCATTAAATTCAATTCGACGCTCAAAGCAACTATTAATACGTAACAACTCTTCAAGTTTACGCAACAACAGAAAAATCATTTTCAAGTTACGTATTTATTACGTAACCAGCATCAATAAAACATCATCTTCCAACTACCAGCTAATCAACTTCAAATTGAATGAGGAACTGAAATAGTTTGTGTGTGTTTTGTAAAGTGTGCTGGTTCAGATCTCTTTGTATTATGTGAGAGGAAGTTAGCCGCCTTGCTGGTATGCCTGACTTACAGAGATCACACTGGGTTGGGAGGTGGCAAGCAGTTAGTGTGCAGAGGACAGTTGGCTTATGGTTTACCAGAGGGGAAGGAAGTTCCTTCTCCTAGCATGCTTGGCATGCTACTTCGCATAACTTCTCACAGTTTTGGTAAAGTATGCAGCAATGTAAATCTGGCTAGGTTTCTCTATTTTGGAACCGTTTCGGCTATTATTCAAAATTTGTTTTAGAACTTGAGGCAGTATTTTTAACACTTAAATAATATCAGTCTAATTATATAATACAAAATATAATAACAGCCCGCCTTAAAGCAATATGTGTGTAATAATATATAAAGTGTATGTAACAGTCATTGTATTATGTTTATATCATTATGTACATGTATAATAATGTTATATGAATGTATTACGTAGTTTTAACAATGTAGGAGCTGTGAGAATAGAAGTAAGCTGCTTTCCGTAGCAAACAGAATTACAAAGTAAAAGCCGAAAATTGCTAACAATGAGGTAACCTTGAGACAATAAATTAAAAGTTTAATAATGCTATTAATAATTCTTGGAACAATAATGTAATATTAAAACAGTTTATAAATAGCCAATCAACAACTAGAAAAGCTTTAAGTTAAATAAAGTATTCTATTGCGAGTAGGCTTAGCCAATCAGAAACTTGAAATAGAGAAAAAATACAAATTCAGGTGGGAGACGCTATAAGACAGCGTTCCCAAGCAGTCAGATTTTGTACATGTTCAGTGTGAGACATAAAACTTTATTGCGGTGAGAAAAATATAAAGTTTACGTGTTAAAAGGTGTAATTAACAAAACTCTCATAGCTCTAAAGTAGGATATATCAGTGAAGTGTTATTTATTCGTGTCAAGGATTAATAAACAAAGTACAATACAATTATAATTTGTGTAAGCCTCACCACCCCTGCTAAGAGATACGTGTTCTAAAAATTACTACTGACGCAGCCCAGGCATACATATATAATATTTAAATAAACATTAAAATACAAAGTTGATTTTTAAACGTGGGGGCAAAGGCCACCGGAAAAGTGAACGTGGAGGCAAAGGCCACCAGAAACTTTGTATCGTACGTGGTGCAACAACTACAACAATTTAACTTCTTCAAACTTTAAAGAAAGGTTGCCAAGTTCTACTTCCGAGTCTGAGCCATAATAAACTGTCAGAATGCCTACAGCAAGAGGTAATAGTGTGACATTGGAAATTCTCAGCATGTCTTAACTGTTATTAAAAGGGAGGAATGTCCCGTAATTACTGTATGGGTTGTAACTGGTCCATTGTGAAGTATGACAAATACGAATGCTATTATTGTATTTTACTTGTTTTGGAACAAAGTCATTGGAAATGGTTATGAATACTGTCCTATTTTTCCAACACTGCCTTACTTTAACATAATAGTAGATGGTGACATTTCAGAGTGTGTGCCGTAAAACCAGCTGCCTGTTGCTAAACATCCAATATTTTAATTGCATTTTATTCAACTAGCATTGTGTGCAGTTTTGCGATGGCTGTTACATGTGTTGAGAAGTCACTGTGTTTTGGAATTTCACACTAGTAGGTGAGTGATTATTGTCCAATATAAGTACAACAAGAACCCACCAAGTGAAAATTCAGTTCAGAAACTGGTTATCTATGTAAAGGAAAATTACCTGGTTGCCCATCAACATCGAATGCATGCAGGCTTTTTTGCACGAAGTTCACGAACAACAATTGCTGATAGACAATAGGATAAGCTAACAGCAGCAGGATGCAGAGTTCTCCATAAACACTTGTCCTTAAACTTCAACTGCACCAACAACTATTCAATGACTATCACAAGTATCGGCTTCAATTTTGTTTACAGTTCCAAGAAGTGATGACGAATGAAGAAAGTCTGCAGAAGGTGATTTTCAGTAACAAAGCTACCTTTTAATTAGTAAACCAACATACGAGGTGTGGCAATAAATAAACTGGACTGATGCTCTAACTCTCTATAGAAAAAACTTAACACAGTTGAAATGCTGTCTCCTTTGCACCACTCCATGCAAATTTTCCACTGTTGGTAGCAGAGCTGCAAGCCTTTTTCTGTTATGCTGTTGAGGAGTCTCGTCACTTTTACCTTCACTGCATCCACGGACTCGAACCTGGTTCCTTTGAGCGCAGACTTCACTTTTGAGAAGAGAAAAGTCACATAGTGCTAAATCAGGCAAATACAGTGGATGTTCCATCACTGGAATGTTTTTCGCCAAAAATCTCTTCACAGACATCGCATTATGGGCCAGCGTGTTATCCTGACGAAGAATCCAAGAGCAATTCTTCCACAGATCTGGTCTCCTTCGTCGCACACATTCACAGAGGGTCTTCAGAACAGTTGTATAATAAACTTGATTGACAGCCTGATCTTCAGGCTATCTTCTTGAACAATTCTACCGACCATCTCCACATTCTCTTCAGTTTTCGAAGTGGAAGGATGGCCCGATTTCGCATCGTCTTCCCTACCGTCCTTGAACCCTTTAACCCACTCAAAAACTTGCATACGAGATAAACACCTATCACCATAAACTTGTTTCAACAAATCATAATTTTCTGTGGCAGGTTTTCCAAGTTTTGTGAGGAATTTGATATTGACACGCATAATTCCAACGGAGAACAGATACACGACCTGTTTCTAAGAAGGCTCACAGCCAGACTAACCACCATAGTGGCGTGAAATTTTGTACACGTGCCAGGGAGAATCCCAAGGCCAATCCCCATTCTTTCCTTTGTCATTGATGAAGTCAGAAATGCGCACAACAATCACTCCAGTTTCTTTATTGCCACACCTCGTAATGTCAGAATATGGAGAACTGAATCTCCATATGCCATTGTGGAATACCAGCATGATTCAGCAATGAATGCTACACACAAATGTAATGCGTTCTGTTCATTTCAATATAAAGAATGTACATACTGTTCTATTTCATGGAAAGAACAGTAACTGGGATTATGTATCTGGATATGCTACAACAATGGCTTATATCTCAGTTGCCAGAAAACTGTAATTGCATTTTTCAACAAGATGGCCGACTTGCCACTTCCACAATGAAGTTCTTCTCGATTTGAAAACATGTTGCCAAGACTATGGATCTGGTGACCAGCACCAACTGCTGTGGGGTCTCCCCTCCCCAGATCACCAGACCTCACATCGTGTGACCTCTTTTTGTGGGGTTACCAAGACAGGAAGCAATACCCTAGTGTCATAGAAGTAAGGGAGCATAACATCGCAGCATTAAACACTACCAACAGGTCCATGTTGACACAAGCGTGGCAAGCACTGGATTATCATGTGGATGTATGCCATGTCATTCTTCGTACACACAGTGAACATTTGTAGATGTAAAATTAGTACCTTGTTCATTCTCAACTGATTTCATTAATGTAAGTTAAACCGTTTATTTACAATAAATTTTGTAATCCCTCAAACCTTTTTGAAATACCCTGTGTACTCTTGCACCATTAAGGGAACAAGGTACTCTGAAGTGGTCAAAAATCACATTTTTTGTTTTAGGCATTAATAAAATCTCTATTTCCAGTTTCAGAAAATATATACTTTTTGGGAGTTAAAGAGGCCATTTAAATGCTAGTCTGCATTCCTTTAAAGCTGTTATGCAACACCCCTTTATAGAACATTTTTGTATCTTTCAACAACAAACGACTATATCATGCCCAGCAAGCAATTCAGCAATTAACAAGAGGCCAGGACCAAGAGAAGACAATCAGAAAAGCTGAAGCAATCCAGGAATAAAGGTGCAGATGATTATGACCCTGGAATGTACTGAAGTGTATCAGAATTTTAATGTTCAAACTTTAAATTCGGTTTTCTCAAAACAACATTTTTGGATACTTATGTACCTTTTTCTCAGAAAGTATGAGAGGTAGAGAGCTGAAATTTTCAGCACATGTATACAACACACATTAAACTTTCTGAACCACAATCATAATTTTATAATGTATATTAGTGATATTAAGAAAGCAACAACATTTTTTTTTTTTTTTACAAATTTCCTTGCCAGCTATGCTGCTCTTTTTGCCTGGCACCCTGGCCTTCTGGCTCCTCTAAACATTCCTTACTACCTTTTATCCCTATTTGCCCATCTTCTCCTTCCTCCATTTGCCTTTCTACCTTTCTTAAAAATTTTCTTTCTTTTAAATTCCAAGAACAGTCAAAGAATAAATAGGGAAAGGGCTAAAATTAATGTTTTGGAATGCGGAAGGGCTAAGAAATAAGATAGGTAGTGGGGAAATGAAAAATGTTGTGTGTTCTATGGATTTTGTAGGAGTAGCAGAGACATGGTTGGGAAAGGATGAGGTAGTAGAAATTGCAGGTTTCAAGTTTCTAGAGAAAAAGGCAAGGAAAAGATGCGGTAGGGGAAGAGCATCAGGAGGAGTAGGTCTATTTGTAAAGAGTGATTCGGAAAAAATTATTGATATAGAAAAAATGGAGAATAGAGGTACCAATGTGCTATGGTCAATAATTAAGCAAAATAATGGGGTAAGATTAGGAATAGGGGTGGCATATAACCCACCAGAAATATCATTTTTTTACGACAGTAACTTGTATATACCCCCGCCGCTATAACGTTGCACTTGACAGTTCGTGTGGCTTCGCGTAAGGTTGGCTACATCGTGGTTGCGACGTTGCCAGAGTGGCTAGTAAACAACAACAGCTGATTGTTCTCATTTCTATCGTGTCTAAGCCGCATACAAAAAGTGTACGTAAGTAGCGAACGTCACTGAATAATAACTATTTCGTATTATTATTAATGTTAATTGAAAATAAGCGATATAAGCAGCTTTGGTATGGTCGGATACTCCTTTCTATGATAATAGGCATAAATGTGTCTACGTATGGCGTCTAATTGGAAAGCATCAATATTTGTGACTGGACGAGGCTTCTTTTTTTTCTTCCCTGGAGTTGATAGAAATACCTGTTGTGTTCCAGATGGTTCAGGAATTTTGTCCTCTTTCTCTTGTAGTTTCACTCCTTTGTGAACAACAGTTCTCTTGCTTAAACCAAGAGCTGCTGCAGTTCGTTGTACGGCTTTATCAGCAGGAATAGAGGGATTTCTGTGAAGCTTCACGTACTCCTTTTCCTGTTCAAAGAACTCCCGGGTTCTCCTTAATAGTTCCAATGCCTGACTATTAAGTGGCACACCTTGGCGCAAAGGATTTTCACTTCGTGAATCATCACTCGGCGATCGGCGTCGTTTTTCCGACATTGTCGCACTTAAGTTTTGTTTAAATAAATAATATGAATGAAATATATATAAAATAGATAAATATAAATAAATAAATGTATAAACGAACAATAACAAAACTATCAAACAATAACCACAAATCTAAATAACAAATAACAATGAACAATATGTAGCTTGCAAAGAACAACTCGATGCTCTGCTAGAGATTCACAAACTGAAGCACATGGTTGGGAATAGTTACATCCGACAACAGAGCCGATTCTAGATCCGGTTCCGCTTTGTCAACGACCATCCGGAATGCTGCCTTGTGATTGGCTTAGGAAGTCAAACGGTTGAAGCTTTTCATCTGTTTTTTCGCGAGTGTACCAACTTAAACGCTAGCTGTCAAGTGCAACGTTATAGCGGCGGGGGTATAGTAAATTAGAAGAAGAGATGGAAGAAATACAAGAAAAGATGCCAGAGATAGAATTTATTGTGATGGGAGATTTGAATGCGAGAATAGGAGAAGAGAATGGAAGGTTATTAGGTAAAGAGCAGATACAAGAAGATAGGGATGTGATAAGGCCAAGGAAAAGCAGGGACGTAGCTATAAATAAGGAGGGAAAAAAATTACTAGAATTTTGCGAGACAAATAACATGCTAATATGTAATGGATTAATGAAAGGAGACGAGGAGGGGGAGTTTACATTCGTAAACGCAAACGGTCAAAGTGTAGTAGATTACATATGTAGTGAGGAACTGGAGGATAGAATCACCACGTTTAAAATAATAAACGAAGTAGTAGGTAGTAGTCATTTCCCACTAATGATGGAAATAAATGTTCTGGAACAGAGGGTAAAGAATAAAGAAACAGTTAAAATAAAAACAATAAAGGTGTATAAATGGAGAGAAGTATTAAAAGAGAAATTTGTGAAAGAATTAAAGTCAAAGGCAAGCCAGATTGTGGAGTGTGGTATAAAAATGGCTATGGATGAGGGAAATTCAGAAAAAGTGTTACAGTTACTAAAATTATTACTAACAAGAGCAGGAGTAGGGATGGAAAGAAGGCATAGAAAAGACCAAGAAATTAAGGGGTGGTTTGATGAAGAATGTAGAAAAAAAAAAGGAGGTATTTAAAGAGCTTATTAGTTGGAGGAGGTCAGAGAAAGAAAGGGATAGACAAAATCTGGTGAAACTTAAGGGGGAATATAAAGGTTTGCTTGAGGCCAAGAGGAAAGAATGGCAGAGAAGTATAGAAAAGAAAAAAGCAACAACATTGTAAATTTTCCATGTTTTTACTTCTTTGCCTTTGCAAATAATTGTTTTTCAATTTCTAATGAACTGATACACATAACTAAATAATTGAGGTTCAGAAGATAGCTGATTATACTGTTGGACGAGAAGAAGGCGAGCGGGGTTCTGTAACTGTTTATCTGCTCACGTACTGTCGATTGTTTACTACGAAATGTGTTTATGTGTACAAATGAACCACCCATGCTGCCAGATCTGATACTAGTAGAACAGCAACCTCAGTAATAGGTGTTAACGCATTGGCTCTTGCCATGGGTGAGTACTTGACAACACTGTGTAGTAGTTTATAATCTCTTAACATGCTTATCGTATACACATGGAGAGCGTAAATATGATACGGACGCAGGAAAGTGCTGATGTTACACATTCCTTCCTCCTTCTCGTGGTCTATCAGTACTAAGAACAAGCGCGCAAAAGTGTGATTCTATACTGCAAGTAGTATCAGAGAAAAGGTACATGAATTCATATGTTTTATGAGTAAATTTTATATTTTTCTGCTGAATGAAATAATTTTTATGGATTCACCTACATAAGCTATCAATGCAAACAACCACTTGAAATAATTGTCATGATTTATAGAATAATTCATAAAAATTTCAGGAAAAACCATTGAGAACTTCAAGAGCTGCGGTAATTTAACACACTTAAGGTGTACTTTCCAGTATTTAGACTTCCTTGTCCCCTTAAAGGACTTAATGGATAAACACTTTTGAATGGACTACACAGAATAAAATTGAAAAAAAAAAAAAAGGTTCCTCCTTTTCATTGGCGATAGAAGATTCTAGTAATTAATATAATTATCCTTCAAAATCTGATCTAATTTTTTAAAGCTTTTCTTACATTAAAGTGAAGTTGAGCGGCTTTTATTCAGTTATAAGTTCCCTTTGGTCAAGAGGAGGTAAATACACAATGAAGTCTAAGTAGCAAGCCAAGCACACCAACTGACTGTGGAACAATTTAAACTACCCTACCAATCAGCTTGAAAATATGCAATTTTATTTATGCCATATTATTTTAAAGATGGATGAAAATGCTATTAAAGCATGGTCAGGAGCATTTTTTTCTAATTTAAAGGAAACCTTTTTCAATTACACCCCATATATAGATAGGAAAACTGTTTCATTTATTTGCCGATTTTAATTGGTGTTCAAATATTATCCCCATTTTAAAAGTCTCATATTGATACTGGAATTCATTCCCGATATTACAGCAGAGTTTTAAAAACACTTCACTTGTTCCGCTTACATAGTTTTAGCTAGAATGTTTCCCAGGCTCTTTCCCACATTGTCAGTTAGCAGGTAAGTGGAACAAGTGAAATGTTGTTAAAACTCAACTGCAATATTGAGAATTTAAAAAGCTTCATAAGTTCTTAAGTAATTTAATTTTTAAATGGAATTTATGTTTACTTTCAAATCTATCAATTGATTAGTAAGTTACTTTAAATGCAAATTTGAATAACTTTTCTATTGTATCCTCTAAAAGATAGGTGCAGTCAACTGTCAGCAACAGCTGAGAAAGGAAAATAATAACTCTAGGAAGAAAATGCACAGCAGCACAGTAATAAATGAAGCACATTTTGTAATCACATTGAGACAAATATTAAAAGGATGAGAATCTCGAAAGGGAAATATTGCTTGGAAATTAAAAGGGAGTAGAATTCAAACTGGAGATTTTGTTTAAATATATCAAACGTTTTAAATATTTGTTAATTTGAGGAGAGTTAGTCATTTACTAAGATTATACCATTCTTTATTCATTCTAGATAATATTTGTATATATTTTGGATAGCTGAAATGTCCAGAATATTAAGAAAAGGAAGAAAAATATTAGTTATTTTAATATTTTGCATAGCCTATTATGAAATAACTCATCAATAAGAAAAATTTATATTACTTGATTCAGCTATGTAAAGGTGTCAGACAATACCTTTTGATTTGTAACCATAGCAACGACAAATACTATATGAGCCTTTTCCAGAGAGTAGGGGATGTCTTGGCATCATAAATTATAAAGTCTCGAAAAATAAATCGAGCCAGGAAATAATTAACAATTGTGATTCAGTTATTTTTTGTGCAGTAATACGTTTTTCAGAATAAATTCAAAATTTCTGAGAATCTGTAATCTTATTTTACAATTCCTTCCCGTACCCCCTTTGGAAATAATATCCTGAAATAACATTATAAAGAGCTCTAATAGCTCGTGCATAACTAACTCTTGCGGCAAGAGATGCAATGGAGAAATAAATCAGAACCCAGTGAGAGAAACATCGCAGAGATACATAGGCGCTTCCAGATCTCCAACTCTGGTGAGTACACTAGATTTAAAGATACCGCGAAGCCAGCTGCTCAATGCAATGTGCCAACATAATAAAAAAATCCTGTTTTAACATCATTCTTAAAGGCATGATAACCACAATTTGGCTCTGAAATAACAGTGCCTCAATCAATGTCCTCAAATTGCCCCTTTACTATAACTCCTTTGATGGCAGTAATAATGACATAGTTGAAAATTTACCTCTTTAATCCCCATATTCTTTACTTTGAATCAATCTTGAATTACAGATTTTAATGTACCAAATAAATTAATTCCTCCATCTGCAAATATATGGTACTCCTGTATGTTGGTTTAAGCTGAATTCAATCAATGTCAAATTTGTTGAACTTAAATGTGTTCACTCTTGTTTTTGCTATATCACAATCAAAATATGGTTCACAAAGCATAAAATCTCAGTTCTGCAGAGTTTGTTAGCTTAGGTTTCTCATTCTTATCATTTAAACAAAATTTTTCCATCACTAGCTTTATACAGGGTGATTTCTGAAGAAGTGACATTTCTTTCTTTAATTATTCTGTTCAAAATTCACTCAATGCCCAAATTTTAGCACCAAATTAAGCAGAATGTTCTGGAGTTTCAATTGCCTGTCACTAGATGAGCAGATGTTCATGTTTTATTCGTAATTGTTAGTTTTATTGCAGCAATTGTTTTTGAGATTTTGTTCTAGTCTAGTTGTAGTCACAGTGAAAATAGAGTACACATTAAATGAACGACTCTTCCATGTAAAGCAATACTGGATTACAAATTCAATTACAGATACTCAAAGGGCATACCAGAGAGAATTTGGTGTTTGGAATCCTCCCCAAAGAAACACAATACTGGGACTGGTAAACAACTGGATCAATCACTCAAAAAACCATTAAGACATTTGTCGCAGAAGGTAGGGTACAGCTACTCAATGTGTCAGAGAGCTGTGAAAAGTGCAGGCCTTAAGCCATATAGGATTAAAGTTGTCCATCAGTTACAGGAACCAGACTAGGATAGACGACTGAATTATTGTCGTTGGTTTCAGGCATTACTTATGCAAAATCCTGCCATATTGTCCATCACATGGTTCACAGGTGAAGCATGGTTCGACTTATCCGGCTATGTGAACTCAAATAACTCACGCTATTGGGCCAGTGAAAATCCACATGTTATTCATGAAGCACCTATGCACCTGGTTAAAATTAGAGTTTGGTGCGCAATATCCACACAGAGAATAGTGGGACTATTTTTTTTTTTTTTAAACACTGCAGAGTACTGATGGATTTTCATAGAGTTTGCTGATGACCAACTAGATAATGTAGAGCTGAGTCAAGGATATTTTCAGTAA
This sequence comes from Deroplatys truncata, assembly GCA_030765065.1. Taxonomy (NCBI): domain Eukaryota; kingdom Metazoa; phylum Arthropoda; class Insecta; order Mantodea; family Mantidae; genus Deroplatys; species Deroplatys truncata. Next base: position 61,071,400 of record CM060989.1, on the reverse strand, counting down.
GGCGGTGCTACATGCCAGACATCAAATGAATCCATGGCACTAATTGCAAGTTTCTTTGACGGCCGGATAATTTCCAAGAACCTGTGGTCACTGAGATCTCCAAATTTGACATCGCCAGACTTCTTTCTATGGAGTTACTTAAAAAACAGGGTTTATGCCAGATGTCCCCCAGACATTGGACGACCTGAAGCACAACATTACACAGGAGATTCAAGCTATTGACAACATAGTCCTCCAACGAGTGGACAGTAACATGGAACAACATGTTGAGTTGTGCCTTATGCAGGATGGAAGACATTTTCAACATTTGCTATAGAGGTAAATAATCTCCCAAAATTCCTCTGATTTCAGGTATAATAAGTTGTCGCTAGCGCAACTCGTTTTGAAACAATTAAAGAAATAAATGTGTCAGTTCTTCATAAATCACCCTGTACAATTAGTTGTCCATAGACTAGGTGGTTCATTTGTTCAATTCCTTTTTAAGGCTTGTTGAAGGAACAATTGAGAATCTTGCTACCTGTCAGGAGGTTTATCATCAAGAGACTGAACCAATACATATACATAACTTCTAATATTAATTGCTCACCTTAATAAGTTCATTTACTCTGTTTATATCTTTATCTAGTTCTTTTCCAGTCTTCTTCTCCATAACTTTCAACATTGCTGACAGTCTCTCAAAAACCTGCATCTCCAATTCTGACTGCAAGATTAAGAATAACATTTGCTTAAAACAATATTCAAAACGTACATAACAAAGCTACACACTTTCTTTGACAGAGGTATCAGCATGTAGAATTTAAGAAGAAAAGTTATATTTCATTTAAATATACAGGATTTCTTTTTTATAGCCTCTAGTTCCCAAAGTCGCGGGTTCAAACCTGGCGGAGGGTAATGGATTTTTTTCAGGTGTAAACATCCTTAGCATGGCTTCCTTCAGAAAGGAAGTAAAGCTGTGGTCCCATGTCGTAGATTTATGGCACATAAAAGAACCTTAAGCCTGATAAAGAGGCCTCTGAACAAAATTATCGGTCTTTCATGCCCAATATAAAATGGAACGCTAAGGACCACAGTATTTTATTTCTTTATTTTGTTTTTTTCACTTTTTAGGAGAATTGTAAGGTTATCAAACTGTAGTAGTATTACTTGTATATGTTTGTATTTGTTAGCCCCACATTTGGGAGTCAATTTGCGATGGTTTTACTTATAATGTTTGTGTATTTGTTTACTCAACATGGTGAAGCCATCTTGTGACGTGTTTCATTTGTTAGGTTTGTTAACTCCATCTGGTGTTAGCAATTTGCGGCAGTATTAGTTTTTTTGTTTAAAAAAAAAAATGCTACTGTTATTTTATTTAATTTTGGTTCTTTGTCCTCCGGCTAGCTATTATTATTATTCAGTCGAGCAAATCTCTTAAACAGGGTGTGTAACGGAAAGGATTTTGTTACTCAAAGATAACACTGATGAAGAAATTTGTTTTACACTTTTATTGTCGAACACGTTAACTATCACATTTACACATTGATCTTGACACTCGCCAAACTGAAACTGTTATAATAACTTCATTACTGATAATTCTTAATTCGCGTACTTCAACTTTTTGTATAATTAACTTTATAACACTTGAGATTTTTCATAAATCTGTTACGCGTAACCTGCAAATTGATATCCGAAGTGTGCCGTGCAAATACTTTCGACGAACTGACGGGAATGCGACGTGTAGTGTACAAAGAATTTTGATGAACTGACGGGGTCTACCTCTAACCTACTCTTTTTATACTCCTTCACCCAGATATGCCTCAAGATTATAACTGAACTGCAATTGGCTAATAAAACGCGCCAACATTAGCGTCTGTTTTTATATCCAATGAAAATTATGAATACATATGCTCTAGGGAAATGTTCCAGAAGATTCTAAAAGAAAAACGCGCCAATATTACGTAACTTCCTCGTTTCCAATAATGATAAACAGCTCACCCCTTGCTGCATTATTGCACACTATTATTGTCAGTTTCAGTAAGGCAGTATAAACTTACTTCTCAACAATAATTACAATCAATAAACATCTCAAATCAATGTCACATAATAATGCATATTCATACTATAATCATTCTTTACATTTAAGTAATTTATGATACAAATTACTGCATCAAAACATATTTTTATATTTTCAATGAAGTTATGGAGACTACTTGCACTTTAAAATTAAATTGAGTTTTATTTATGGACGCTCTTTAATTGCTGTAGTCTTTATCGTCCCATTCTATATTTGGCATGAAAGACCGGTAATTTTGCTCAGAGGCCTCTTTATTAGGCTTGAGGTTCTTTTATGCGCTGTAAGTCTACGACATAGAACCACCAGCTTTACTTCCCTTCCAAAGGAAGCCATACTAAGGATTTTTACACCCAAAAAAATCCATTGTCCTCCTCCAGGTTTGAACCCACAAGCTCGGGAACTAGAGGCTAGCATGGTAACCACTACACCACAGAGGACGACACTTGCACTTTAACACTAGTTCTAGATGTGCAGTTATTGCTGTCTACTTCTGCCAGTTCTTTTAACAGCTAATTAAGAAGTTTTCACGAGCAAATATTTGAAATTCAAGAATGCACACAAGATATCTTACAAGGGTTAGCATGTCTGTACCTTTCATCTTTGTAATAGGCTGAATTAAGAATTTAGTTTTAAAATCATATGAGAGTCACAGATATGTATTGAGATACGGAAAATTGGCCACCACTGGGGAAAGCATTGTTGCTTTGTCAAAAAAACTGACTCATTGGTAATGCAATGGTAGCAGGTAGACCATTGTTGTGCCATTCATTTTTGCTCAGTTTATGTTTGAAGTCTGGAAAGTGTGGACGTTTTTTCAAGCACAATGGAGATTCAGAGAGAGCATTTTCTTGTAACGATTTTGTAAGACTTCAAATTGTGGCTTAAATGAAATACAGCCACTTGAGCATTTGAGGGGGGCTTTTGGGGACTATTCTCCATCACGTGCCACTGTGGTTTGCAGAATTTAAGAGGGGGTGGCAATCTCTTGAAGATTAAGAGAAGAGTGGCAGACCAGCAACAGTAGTGACTGACAAAAGCTGTGGAAACAATGATTAGGGAAGATCCAAGACTAACCTACAAGGACATTGAGTTGGCATTAGAGATTAGTTCGCCGAGTGTTTCAACCATCCTTCACATACACCTTCGTGTAAAAACAATTTCTTCAAGATGGATGTCCATGGGGTGGAATGGTGCGAAGAAATGCTGAAAAGATTTAACTGTGGAGAGTCTCGCAGTGTTTCAGATATTATTACGGGTGACAAAACATGAATCTATCAGTTTGACCCTGAAACAAAATGCCAGTCCTCTATTTGAGTCTTCCCAGATAACCAACCATTCGTCAAGGTGACAATGCTTACAAACTCCTGTTACAAAAGAGCAGCAGTGTAAAGAAAAGTAGAACCATGCTAAATAGATAATAATAAAAGCACATGAAGACTCTTGGGACAAATTGTGTCAAGGTCAAGAGAGCAAGGAGTGCCGGAAAGAAAACGATCATGCAACAGTTGTGCTTGAAAATCAGAAAACTGTTACTGCAAAATAGTACACAGAAGATTGTGCTCCGAAAGGGTTTCAAAGAATACAAGAAGAGCGTCCAAAGACGGGACTAAAAGACACATTGCTGCACCATGTCATGCATCAGCTCACACTGCCAATGTCACAATGGGGTTTCTGCAAGGAACTGAGGCAAAACTATCGACTCGTCCACCCTATAGTCCCGATCTGGCACTATATGATTTCTTCCTGTTCCCTACAGTGACTTCGAGGTCACCGATTTTCTAGCCCTGAAGCAGCAGTTTCTGCATGCGAAGAGGAGTGATCTACAGTGCCAGAAACGGAGTGGTGTGGATGCTTCCAGAAGTGATTCCGGAGGATTGAACGCTGCACACGTGCCAGGAAGAATACTTTGAGAAACTGGGATAAACAAAACGTTTGTGACTATTTATATTTTGCTGTCTCAATACTCATCTAGTGACCCTCGTATGTGACACACATTTTGTTCAGATCAGTCATATGTACTGATTTGTATGAAGGTTGTTTTCAAATGAGATGTCTGTCCTTGAGCGCCACGAGACCGTTAACCAATGGGAGTCTTACTGTTGAGCTCCAACTAGTAGAAAGTGTGCCCTTCAAGGGAATCATTTTCTATAAATACCACTTACGCTATGTCCAAATATTCCAATTTTGCAAAAATAAATCAATGAAAACCACATATTACTTTCCCTACTACGTATAGTAAGTAGGGGAAGTATTGTATTCCACCCAAAAATTCGATACCGAGACTTCACCGGAAATACATGTTTTGAGACCCCCTGAATCCAAAAAAAGCATTTTTGGAAACATGTCCGTGTGTGTGTGTCTGTGAACAGCATAACTCAGAAACGAACAGTCGGATAAACACCAAACTTGGTATTTAGGTTCAGTATCTTCCAAGGATGCGACACGAAGGTTTTCAAGAAAATCCCCCCACCTCAGATTACCCTTTACATGGAACATTTTTCGAAAATTTTAATTTTCTCAAAAATGGCTCAAACGATTTTGATTAAAATATCATATGTTTAAGATATTGTCATGACAAATGAAATGTATATCTCGAATTTTCTGGGAATGTCCCCAAAAGTATTCTTCATTGTGAACGACTTTTGCATAACTGGTAAACCATAAGAGATGGACAAACTTTTACTACACAAAAAATGTAGATCGCGTTAAAATACACAATTTATGTCATATACATTTTTTTTTGTTGAGTGAACCATTTTCGAGATATTACTTGCTATTCCCTTAAATTTTTCAATACTTATTTTCTCAAATGGGAATTCCGTTATTCATTTTTTTGTCTTGGATATGCAAAGAGTATTAATCTGTGGCAAAGGGAATGTTGCTGCACCTAGCAACCAGCTATTAAGAGATATGTATGTGCTTAAAGGCTACTAGATTTCTATATTGCCCTTGTAAATATATATTCCCCTTACATCTACAAGAAAATTAGCAATAAGATAGTGTCTGCAAATGTTTATTTCGATTAACATGAAGTAGATGGAGAATAAGCGTTTCTAAAAATTGTTTGTACAAGAGTAGAGAAAGTCATGTGAGTGTAACACATCAGATTTTTACTTTCTCTACTACGTAAAGTAAGTAGGGGAAGTATTGCATTCCACCCAAAAATTCGATACCGAGACTTCACCGGAAATACATGTTTTGAGACCTCCTGAATCCAAAAAAAGCATTTTTGGAAACATGTCCGTGTGTGTGTCTGTGTGTGTGTGTGTGTGTGTGTGTGTGTGTCTGTGAACAGCATAACTCAGAAACGAACAGTCGGATAAACACCAAACTTGGTATTTAGGTTCAGTATCTTTCAGAGATGCGACACAAAGGTTTTCAAAAAAATCCCCCCACCCCAGGGTACCCTTTACATGGAAGATTTTTTTAAAATTTTAATTTTCTCAAAAATGGCTCAAACGATTTTGATTAAAATATCATATGTTTAAGATATTGTCATGACAAATGAAATGTATATCTCGAATTTTCTGGGAATGTCTCCAAAAGTATTCTTCATTGTGAACAACTTTTGCATTACTGGTAAACCATAAGAGATAGACAAAATGTCACTACACAAAAAATGTAGATCGCGTTAAATACACAATTTATGTCATATACATTTTTTTGTGGAGTGAACAGTTTTCGAGATATTGCTTGTTATTCCCTTAAATTTTCCAATACATACTTTTTCTCAAATTCGTTATTCACTTTTTTATGTCCTGGACATGCAAAGAGAATGGAATGCGCCACATAGCAACCAGCGCTTAAAATACTTGACTATCGCTTGAAAACTACCATATTCCCCTTGCATCTACAGTGAAAATTAGCAATAAGATTAACATCTCGATATCTCGATTAACATGAAGCATATGGAGAATAAGCGTTTGTAAAAATAGTTTGTACAAGAGTAGAGAAAGTCATGTGAGTGTAACACATCAGATTTTTTTTAGTTAAAATAGTTTTCATAATACAAATGAATAAACACACCCATATACTTGATCAGAGCCCTGAAGGCACTGAAATTACACATACAGGGTGGACCATTTAAGTTGAGACTGTACAATATCTCCAAAACTAAGCATTGTAGAAAGAAATGTCTATAATAAAAGTTGCTTGATATTATGGGGGAAAGTAAATGCCATTAGTCATGTTTTATTTGGAGGATGTTGTGATGATCATTTTGGGGTCAATTTAATTTTTACTTTCTCTACTACGTATAATAAGTAGGGGAAGTATTGTATTCCACCCAAAAATTCGATACCAAGATTTCACTGGAAATATATATTTTGAGAGCCCCTGAATCCAAAAAAAGCATTTTTGGAAACATGTCCATGTGTGTGTGTGTCTGTGAACAGCATAACTCAGAAATGAACAATCGGTTAAACACCAAACTTGTATTTAGATTCAGTATCTTTCAGAGATGCGACACCAAGGTTTTCAAGAAAATCCCCCCTCCCCAGACTACCCTTTAGATGGAAGATTTTTCAAAAATTTTAATTTTCTCAAAAATTTTAATTTTCTTAAAAATGGCTCTAACGATTTTGATTAAAATATCATATGTTTAAGATACTTTCTTGACAAATAAAATGTATATCTTGAATTTTCTGGGAATGTTTCCAAAGGTATTCTTCATTGTGAACAACTTTTGCATAACTGGTAAACCATAAGAGATAAGACAAAATTTTACTACACAAAAATGTAAATCTCGTTAAAATACACAATTTATGCATATACATTTGTTTTGTTGAGTGAACCATTTGAGATACTGCTTGTTACTCCCTTAAATTTTCCAATACTTATACTTTTTCTCAAATTCATTATTCATTTTTTTTTTTGTCCTGGACATGCAAAGAGAATGGAATACTCCACATAGCAACCAGCTCTTAAAATATTTCACTATCGCTTAAATACTACCATGTTCCCCTTGCATCTACAAGAAAATTAGCAATAAGATTAACATCTCGATTAACATGAAGCATATGGAGAATAAGCGTTTGTAAAAGAGTAGAGAAAGTCATGTGAATGTAACACACCAGATTTTTTTAAATGGGAACCTACTTTTTTTATGTTGTTTTCCCACTCCTCATAAAAAACTACACAACATTTGTATAAAGCACTTTGCAACGTAAATAACAATGAAAATTCTGTATCTACGAAGAGCGCAATGAATGGTTGGACCATCCATGGATGGTCATTTGAGGGTCAAGTTACATTTTGTAATTGGGAACCAACATTTTTTAATTTGTTTCCTTATTCCAATGAATGGTTGGACCACCCATGGATGGTCATTTGAGGGTCAAGTTACATTTTGTTATTGGGAGTCAACATTTTTTATTTTGTTTCCTTATTCCTCATCACAGAATACACAGTATTTTCTATATACTACATGGTTCTTTCACTGGTGTAGACAATTAAACATTGATGGAAGGTAAGTACACAGAATATCACCATCTACCTTAGGGTAATAAATGTTCAAAATGATGCCCTTCTACCTTAATGCATTTTCCAACTTTGTGAATCAATGACTGATGTGTCCGTAAAAGCATGTCTCTTTCAATACTGGCACAAGCATTTCGTATGCATGCCTTTATGTTGTTCAGAGTCACCAATGTTTCACAATACACTTTTCCCTTAAGGTAAACCGCATAAGAAAAAGTCTGGTGATGTAGGGTCAGGACATTGAGCTGGCCAATTAATGGGACCTGTGCGTCCTATTCAACAATCAGGAAATTGTTATTTAAAATATCCCTAGCAGTACGTGCATAGTGCACAGGGCATCCGTCGTGCTGATACTACATTTGCGACCTGCTGTGTAATGGCACTTCATCTAACAATAACGGCAACTCCTCCATTAAAAAGTTTCTGTACTTTGCACCTGTTAAGGTGCCATCAGTGAAGTATGGTCCAATGTCACCCAAAATCCCACACCACACATTAACAGACCAGGGTTTCTGATGTTCCTCTTCTCGGAACCAATGTGGATTTTCCACAGCCCAATATTGCATATTGTGCCAATTTACTTCACCATGATTTGTGAAAGTACACTCGTCACTAAACAATACGAACCGAATAAAGTTGTTATTAATCCGCAGTCTGTCTTATGCCCACCTAAGGAACGTTAGTCTATTCAGAAAATTGTCACCATGTAGTTGTTGATGTAATGACACATGCTAGGTATGGAATTTATGCCGTTTCAATATTTTGAGGAGACTACTTTTAGATATTCCCACATTGATTGCTAATTTGTGAGAACTGACATGAGGTTGTAATTCACTGCAGTTAGCACCACAACTTCTCTAGCTGTTCTTCTGCGCCTCCGTTTCTTTGGCTGGACACTGCTTTCTTCAGAGAATTGTTTTATCACACAATAAAATGAAGCTCTTGATGGAGTTCTTCTATCAGGAAACCTTTCTGCATACAGAAGAACAGCCTGTTCCACATCTCTCCTCGATTCCCCATAAATGAGAACCATTTCCACCTTTTCTGGTTGAGAAAGTTGGTCCATTTCAACCCACAGTCAATTGAATACACTTCAAATGTTAAACTTAAATGGAACTGGTGGTTGTTACTCAGTGATCGCTAATTGTAGGTACATACTAGCAGTGGATCCACCTGGACTCAAAGGTGGCTGCAAGTACACTAATGACAGATACAAGGAAATTGTTCTACTGTGGAAAGTAAAAAAAACAACAGACACCAAGTCTCATTGGCTCCTCACCTACTGTTATTATGCTGCACTATGTTGAATGGATCTAAGCATTCATTATGCTCTTCATACACAGCCATTCAGAATTTTCGTTGTTACTTGGGCAGATTGAAAAGTAATGCACAACAATTTTTTTCTGCCTTGGTATTGCAGCTGGAATATTGCAATTTCAAACAGATATAGTTTGAAGTTTTTACTACAGAGGGTATTTTTTGTTTCATGTTCAGCTCTAGTGAGAGAAGCGAGAAAACGCAATAAAGATGGCGCACATGTTACTGTCATCCACGTGTGAAGAGCAGAGAGGTGTGGTTTGATATTTGTGGGCCAAAGGGCATAAACCGAGTGATATTCACAGGGAATGCCTGGCATGTATGTGGATGATTGTATGGACCATAGTAATGTCTCCAGGTGGTGTGCATTCTTCCTAGAGTGCCGTGTGAACCTTAGTGATTCGCCACGCTCCAGGAAGTCGTTAACAGCTGCAACCCCGCAGAATATCAAGAGGCATTGAGACGGCAATTTTGAACGACTGGCGTGTGCAACTGCGAACCTTATCATAACAGTTCAACATTTCCTATGGTGCAGTGTACAACATTGTTCATGACACGTTGAAATTTCGTAAAGTTAGTGCTCGCTGGTTGCATAGAACCTGACAGACAACCACAAGGGCCAGCGAATGATGAGCTTGGGTCGCCTAACGCGGTACACTGCAGAAGGGCATGACTTCCTGAAAGGAATCATCACTGGTGATGAGTCGTGGGCGTCGTGGTCATACCACTATACGCACAAAACCAAACAGATAAGTATGGAGTGGAAACATGCTGGTTCTCCAGTGAAGAAAAAATTCAAAGTGACTGAATCTGCTAGGAAAGTGCTTGTGACGGTGTTCTGGGATATGCATGGTGTTGTATTGGTGGACTTTGCTGAACACAGGACTACTGTGAATGCTGCAGCCTACATGAAAACAGTTGCATCGTGCCCTTCGTGACAATCGCCACAACATGAATGCTGATGATATCAAAATTCTTCATGACAATGCTCGCCCCCATGTTGCTGCTGCTGTTCATCAGAAAATTGCCAAATTTGGTTGGGAGATGCTCCTGCATCCACCATATAGTCTGTACCTTGCACCATCGGACTTTCATCTGTTTGGTCCCATGAAGAAATTGCTGGCCGGAAAACGCTTTGCGAGAGATGCGGAAGTGAAATCAACAGTCCACAGATGGCTATACTCCAAGGAAATGGACTTCTACGAACAGGACATATTGAAACTGAGATCACGATGGGAGAAATGTGTTGAGAAACTTGGTGACTATGTCGAAAAGTAGGTAAAAGGTGTAAGTTCAGTTGTGATTTTTATTATTGTTGTTTTAACTATTAAATTTTTTTGTAAAAAAAATTATTGTGTGTTACTTTTCGATCACACTCGTACTTACGTTGGTAAGAAGAATTGCAAGGTGCTTTATATAAAAGTTGTTTAGTTTTTTATGAGGAATAAAAAACAATATACAAAATGTAGGTTCCCATTTAAAAAAATTAAATTGACCCTAAAATGATCATCACATGTCCTCCAAACAAAATACGACTAATGGCATTTACTTTCCCCCATAATATCAAGCAACTTTTATTAAAGACATTTCTTTCTACAACGCTCAAGTTTTGGAGATATTGTACAGTCTCAACCTAAATGGTCCACCCTGTATATATTTGTAATTACATAGTACTGCAATGCAAACTCTTGCCTGAATGATGGTAAAGAAATTATGTTGAACAAGCAGCAGAAATTTGCTTGTTTCCTCTCTCTTTGTTGCTCAAGATGAGAGCCAGCAGTTCACTTAGCCTGGTAAGCAGAATGCTGCATCTGGAGAGTGTTAGCCATGATATGTTTATGAATGTTTACCCTTCAGAGTTAAAATACTTCATATCAATACTCAGTTGTTGCTTGAAGTAGCAATACCATGAATTTGTGCAATGGCCTTAAGTGGTGAATTTAGTGGCTATTTCAAGTATTGCAAAGCCAGGCTTGAAATATTAGTTTTAGGGATATATACAGTGGAATCTCGTTAGCATGTTCCTCATTAAAACATTTTCCCATGTATTACATTGAATAATAAAAGTCCCGGTATCAAATCACCAAATGTAATAAACAACGTTTGCTTAGTGCGTTTTCCCGGTCCCGCTTACTACGTTTGAAGTTTGACGTCCTCATTCGCCGTTTTAGCCAATCCTTGATCGGTCCAGTGAGAGTAGGCGCTTAACACCTTCAAAGTTTGACGTCCTCATTTGCTACTTTGGTCAATCCTTGGTTATGGGGTGGATACCGGCAGTCAATCACATGCATGTATGTAAATATTTGTGTGACACGATTTGTGAGGGCGGGATAGAATATGCTTTACCTTGGCATGGTAAACGTCAACGATAGTTTCTACTGTTGAGTGTTGACCAAACATACGTAGATTGTATTTTAACTTTTCATTTGCAATGAAAAAAAGAAAGTGTAGTAAATAACCAACACTGAAAATCCTTGAAGTAGATCACAATCCAAATATGAAACATGCAGATACAGTGCGGAAGTTAAACATTCCTCCGTCAACCTTAAACACAATTGTTAGCAAACCTAAATTGATTGAAACTGCTTTTAAAGAAGGGAAAAATGCTAAAACAAAACTTTCCTCTTGGAAAATAGGATCAGAAGAGGATCAGAACGAGATTTGTTGCATGGAAACACCTACCATATTCAAATCGTATTGAATACACCAAAGATAATTATCGTCTATTGTACTCGTAACACGATGCACGCTCTTTTGTTGTCTTTTTTAGCGGAAATTGTTATCACATGTGCAATAAAACACACAGCAAAGTCACTATTGTCGCTTCCCTAATTCGCAATTTATTTTCTCAAAAACATTCATAATCTCAAAAATCCAAGTTGACCAACATAAAAGCTTGAATTATTTATTCTCAGGCTTTGTGTATCCAAATCCATTTGAACACACATTGAATTTAACATGGAAACATGGATCATATTCAGTATGAAACTGTACTCAAAATCGGTTTCAATTGCCCATGGAGACGTAGTATTTATTAGATTTTATTACATAACTATGTTCCTAAATTGCAAATTTTATATTCACGTTTTCCCGCCTATGACGTCCTTATTCCTTAGGTCCCTGCAAAAGCATACTAACAAGATTCTACTGTATTTTTTAAAAACAACAAAGAGAGAGAGAAATCGACTCAATTTTAAAAATACTCAGCAACTTACTGCTAAAGTGTGTGGTGTAGGCAAAGCAAGTGTGTTGATATTGTAATGAAAAGAAGCTAGAAACAGTGATGTGTATTGAATTTATTTAAAGGTGAGTCGGAATTGTAACACTAACATTTCATTACAATATCAACGTAATTTAAGACCAACAAGTCACAAGAAGCAAAAGTTATAATTGGCCACCACGTTGAAAAAGATACAAGTCATGGCAGAAAACAAGGTAAGATTAGAAACCCTAAATTTCAATACAGATTTCAGTGGAATAAAAAGTGACATCAAAAGATACCAAAAAATTGAAGAAAAGAGAAAAAACACATTTGCGGACATCCGTTTTTTAAACCTATGCATACAAAACAAAGTCACACCAAAGTTTGTAAGGAGAATTGTAAAATATGACAAAAACAGCAAACACCAAACATCAGCCGATAAAAAAGTAATAATAATTGAGAGAAACAACCACTACGCAAAATTACAAAAATTGGAACTGGAATTATATGCTCTTCACCTTAAATTAACGGACACACTCGGCTACCCACTTTGGCAAAACATGCAATCAAAATTCCTCACTATTCTTAGCTACAGGATGAAAACAAAAACGCTGAAATTAAAGAAAAAACTAGACATACTACGCCGGAAGCAACATTCATATAAACCTAACCTAAAAAATGAAAAAACCACGTCATACCCAGACGTAATTAATCTTTCAAATGTAACTTTCACCAAAGCAGAATTATCGGTATTAAACCTTGGCCTAAAAACATGTGTTGGCTACACAAAAACAACCGATGAAATAGTCGCAGACATTGAGATTGCTACTTACAACCTAAATGAAAATAGTAAAACCACTATAAAAAAAGAATGTGAAATGGTTCTCCAAGAAATACAAGCAGATAAACATAACAATTTCCCAACCAAACATGTGATCAAAACATTAAAATCAAAACCAGTAGTATACACAAAAGCTGACAAGGGAAATAAACTAGTTGTACTGCAAAAAGATGATTATATTGCCAGAGTAGAAAATATGCTGCAACAAGAAAATTACATACAAATTCAAGAAGACCCATTAAAATTACATTTAAAAGCCTTCAATCAAACCATCCAGGAAAGCAAAACTATAACAGACACTGATAAATCTAGATTAAAACCAGATCACCCCACTTTACCAAGAATGTATGCTCTACCTAAAATACACAAACCGGGTAATAAGATGAGACCAATCGTCAGCAATATTGATTCTCCTACCTACAAACTGGCAAAATGGTTAGTACAGAGATTCTCTTCACTACCAAAATTCAATAGCAAAAACATAATGAATTCAGAAGATTTAATACAGAAGATAAAATCCCTGGAACTCGAACCAGAAGACAGATTAGTTTCCTTTGATGTCACTGCACTATTTCCAAGTGTTCCTACAGATCAACTCCTGCGTCAATTAAAGAAATGGCTACAGCAGACTAACCTACTTGAAGACGAAATAGAAGACCTCATACAACTTACCAATTTATGCATTGCACAAAATTGTTTTAGTTTCAATAAGAAGTTCTATCAACAACCAACTGGTCTAACCATGGGCAACCCACTTTCACCCTTCTTGGCAGATTTATTTATGAGCTACTTAGAAACACACATAACAACTTCCTTTCCATACATGTTTAAAGTTTGGCACAGATATGTTGACGACATCTTCGCTGTTGTCCCTAACAGGTTCATACAAGACTCCTTAGCCTTACTAATCCTACAGAACCAATCAATAAAATTCACCATAGAAATAGAAAAAGAAGGCATGCTACCATTTTTAGACCTAAAAATCATCAGAGAACAAAAGAACCTAACCTTTGGCATATACAGGAAGCCAACACACTCTACTAATTACATAAAAAATAAGAGTTTCAATCCAACCACACACAAACATGCAGTACTAAACAGCCTAACACATAGACTGGTATATACCCCCTTAAATAAAAAAGAATACCAGTTAGAATACCAGCATATAGTAGACACAGCAATACATAATGGGTACAACAAAACAACTATTGACAAAAAAATTGCAAAATTCAAACGACAGATGCACATCAGAAACACAACAAATCTCAGCCAGCAAGATAAAGAGCTAAAGTTCAAGAAATTCACATACCACCCAGGAACTTTTCACAAATTTAAGAAGATTTTCATGAAACATAACATCAGCCTAGCTCCACAGAACAAATTTAACATAGAGAAATTACTTTGTAACAAGTTAAAAGACCCCATTCCACAAGACAAAAAAGCTGGAATCTATAAAATCAATTGTTCAGATTGCAATAAAGTATACATAGGTAAGACAAAAAGAAACCTAGAAACTAGGCTAAAGGAGCACATGAGATGTATTAAATACAAACAAATGGACAAATCTGCAGTTTCACACCATTTTTGGATGACTAATCACAACATCAAACCCAATATTACATTAGTCAAACCAGCCAAATTTGCAGCCGAATTAGATGCATGGGAGAAGATCACCATTCTAAAACACAACACACATCTAATGAATTTTGATTTGCCGCCACCAAATCCTCTCTGGAAGTACATTTCTCCACCACAAGATGCCACCACAGGATCCAGTCCAAAAAACGGAAACACCAACAACACGGGCCAGTCGAATTAACCTTCTGAGGATGGGAACAACGGTTTCCCGAAACATGTTAAGTGAGTAAACTTAAGTGATGTTAGTGTTACAATTCCGACTCACCTTTAAATAAAAGCAAGTGTGTCTCAGATGTCCTTAATTTACCTTACGCTAGACAATGTGAGAGTGAGAGGGAAATATGAAAAGAATGGGGGTAACACAGTGGCAATACATAGTTAATAACAATATCTGATTCACTGGAGAGCAAAACTCTTCCCATTTGAAAGGCACTGTAGATGATTAAAAATAATGCAGGGATTGACATTTCGTGGGGAGAGAGAGGCAATGTTGACACTTATCGCGACCACATGGACAGCGCATGTATGAAGGCAATTGGGCTTCGCCTACATTGTAGGGCGAGTATTATTTATATTCGTATATGAAGGCAATTATAAAATAATGCATTTGAATGCAAAGGACAGATCATGCAAAAGTATATCAGTGTAAAGGTCTGCGTTAAGAAAAGAGGCATACCTGTGAAGTATTGATACTTTTCTAATGGGAAAATGCCGCTGATTCTCTCACAGAGCATATAATTTCCCGCACTTGTCCTTTAATTGGAATACCTTTACCAAGTACAGTTTATTTGGTTACCAAGTACGCTCAGTTTTTCATTTGGCTTGCTGTCTTTGTTACTATTTTTGGTAATTGTTAAGCATCCATTAAAAGTGTTAACACAATTGCACATGCTTACAACACACGCAGTGATACACGGATCAAAACTCACATAAGCACAAAGCAAATAACCGTACAAATATAACGATGCAAAATAACTTGTCAGTACACAGGCAACCTCTAAACTGATGCAAATATGTTGCAAGCTGTGGCTAAAGGAAGGCACTGCAGTGAGAGCAGAAGATAAGATGTGCAGTTCATGTTACTGCAACGGTTGCTCGCCAGGCACGTCATGCTAATCACGTGTTACAATATCGGCAACAAGGTTTTTGCATTTATCATTGCTATGGAAACGTTCTAATTGGTCCTTCTAATCATTGCTATGACATATCCATCCCCTCCCATTCATTTAAAGCTTTCTGCCACGTGATTATTAACTGTCAATCTCTATAGTTGCTACAAGTTGTAATGTAGCCTAAAATCTTTGCTGGGCCCTGAAATGTCCACTTTTGTCCAATAAGGGTGGTTCTTCAGCTGAAGCTTTTGAAGTACCATATCGCTTGTTTTCAAGACAAGTCTGAAAATGTATGTTTTTATTTTACCTTATATGGTGTCACATAACAAAATTCCCAACAGTTTCATGGAAACTTAGCACACTTATCAAACAACCTTCATATGAAAATCAAGAAGAATAAGGAATTTGCTGGTGAAAAAATGTATTATTAAATTGTTTGAGTGTTTTACTAGATTACTCACCCAAATGCAAATTCTGTATAATATTTCTATATACACAAGAGATTACGTGCAGTTTAATTCTTTTATAATTTCATCACTCACCAAATCCTCCATTTGTGTGCTAAGATGATATATCTTCCAACCATTCAGTTTTTGCAGCAACTGTTTTTGATTTGCAAGGTCAGCAACTGTAGGTCGCCGCTCATCCTTGGGCTTAACATCACTGTAGCGAAGATAATGGTTGTGTCGAGACTTCCAAGTATGTCTGTAGCTGTTGATTAGTGAGATGTTTGGTCTTTTGGGAATGAAGACTTTTTCCTCTGGAACTAAAATGTCATTTTTGTTTGAAGTATTGAATTCTGAGAAAACTCCACTACCTATAATTAAGTTTTAAAAAAAGTTAATGATGATGATTAATAATAATAATAATAATAATAATAATAATAATAATAATAATAATAATAATAATAATAATAATAATAATAATAATACATGAAGCATTTTAATGTTTGGTCAATATGTGAAAACTTAACAAGATTATCTGCAAAACCTCACATTTCAACATAGTAGAATCAGTAGACTCAATTCAATTCAATTCAATTCAATTTTATTAATCCTTTAACATCAATTCAGTACATAGTACATTGATACAGGATACGTCAATAGTTAAATTTATATATTACATTACAATATAATTTGAGTTCAACTATGATATACAATAGATATATTTATAAATTGAATGACATACTACTAGATAACTTAACGGATTAGTACAATGTCTTATGCAAACAAAGATTTATTAAACTGTAAATATTCCTTTACGGTGTAGAAGCAGTGTTCCTGCAAGAAAGCCTTTGTTCTAGTTTTAAACACATTATAATTATTTATATCTTTAATGGCATTAGGTAGGGAATTATAATTCCTTATACTGGAGTGCAGTACTGCATTCTTACATATTGTAGTTCTGACAGAGGTTAAGTGTATGTCCTTATTATGTCTAGTGTAATGACTATGGACATTGTCATTATTTTGAACATTAAATTTATTTCTTTTTACAAATAAGACTGTTTCCAATATATAAGAACATGCCAAAGTAAGTATGCCAAGCTTTCTGAATAGTGGTTTACATGAGCATAACATTTTTTCACCACATATAATTCGTATGGCTTGTTTTTGTTTGATAAATACATCCTTAGTTTCTGGTGAGTTTCCCCAAAATATGATACCATATTTAATTATTGAATGTATATGTGCATAATAGGTTGTTAACAGCACATGGAGACTGACATTTTGACTTAAAATTCTTAAGGCATATATATTCCTGCTTAGTTTGGTTATTAGATGTTTTATATGAGTTTTCCATTTCAAGTTATTCTGTATCCACAAGCCCAAAAAGTTTGTCTCATTTTTATATGAGATTAATTTATTATTTAATTTTACTTCAGGGATGTTATAATTATTGTTTGCACTATCAGTAATATGAAATTTAAGACAAACAGTTTTGACAGTATTTTCTCCACTTGTCTCTAGAATATTCACAGAAAAGTCCTCACAAAGTGTTTGTGTTGCACTTACAGTTGCTTAGGATAAATTTTTTGCAGTTCCTCCTTTTATATCTCCTCATACAACTCTTATTGGGTTTAAATCAGCATGATATAGTGGAAGTCAGAATACTTCATGAAAAAATTGAGTTTTTATTTATGGACACTCTTCAACTACTTTGGTTCTTAGAATCCTATTCTATATTGAAAGATTGAAACTTTTGCTCTGAGGCCTCTATCAGGCTTGAGGTTCTTTTATGTGCCGTAAGTCTATGACATGGGACCAGCGACTTTATTTTCCTTCTGAAGGAAACAAACCATTCAAAGGATTTTTAGGCCTGAAAAAATTCATTGCCCTCCGCTGGGTTTGAACCCGTGACCTCAGGAACTAGAGGTACACAGAGCATCAAAGAAAATCTTTGGTGGATTTTGTATCATTTTCTGGGGTCTTTTGAGTCATATCCTTGACCTATTGCAGAGCGTGGTGGTTCGATAACACAGCAATAAGGGGGAAAAGAGGGGAGGTTGATGCCATTACTTTTTCTGGTATTATTGAAACCAAAGCATATTTATTGTCTCAGAACTAGTCATGCCGTATACTAGCGAAATTACTCGTGGATGTATCGTGGGTATGTGGGAGGCTGGTTGCACTGTAACGACAATTGTAATGGTAGTGCATAAAAGTGTTTTTATAGTAAATCACTGGATAAAAACATTCCAGTTAAGTGAGGAAGACAGTCTATATACTCGTCAGAAAGTGGGCACTCCCTGTGATATTCGTTTACTAAATGCAGATTACTCTTTTGTTATAATTGACAGATCATGTTTAGAAACTAGAGATAAATATGTATATGGTTTATCGAATATGATGTATATATTATGGCAATAAAATTGGGTTATATTTTTGTCTATAATCCTGTGGTATTCCTATGATCAGCAATATGTCAGTAAAGGTATATTAACCAATTATAGTTTGAATTAGAGGGAAAACACACTGCTTTATTTATTTATTATTTAGTTATGTTTGCTTCTATGCAGCAACAAGCATTGATATCACTGTGAAAACACAGTTCTGTTTATTTTTCTTATAAAGTGCTGCCTTGCTATGTATTTAATGAATACCATTCAAGCTTTAATTTGCACCCCTCTTCTCACATTACTTATTCATTTTGCTAACCTGGGTGCTCATCAAGCTTTCCCCTTAGCTTTTAACCCTTTCAAAGACATGTCCTGCATTAGTCGATAAGATATAGGCTACTAATCATGATAAGAGGTCTGTATGACAAACTGAATGCACTCACTCTACCTCTTTCTAGTTTAGCCAATACGATTGAGAGCGTAAACATATACTTCATTTCTACGCCATTTTGTAACCTTTGTTTTGGTTATTGGCATAACTATTTAGCAGGAATGGCGCACCCTTGCACCATGGTCTAAAGCAACCAATGAAATGGCCATAGTTTTGCAATACCACATACGATAAATAATGTGACAGACGCGAGGTGCAGTGAGATTTTCTTTGATGCTCTTTGTACCATGGTACCACCAGACCATGGAGGATGACATATTTTCACTTTGATGAACCACTAAAATAGATAAAAGTTTCTGTTATAAGGATTTTCACAGAATGTACTCGAAGTGTAACAATGTGCTTGTAGAAAGGCAAACTGCACCGTTGAGTTGCAAAGCACTACTGGCACCCACCACTAGCACCATGTGCAGCAACAGAGCAGCTTCTTTTCCAGCATGTACGCTTATAGCACTTGATATAAAACTAGTCCTAAGAAAAGGAGGAGAGCCTAATAATTGCATGGATAGGGTGGATCAAATACAAGGGCTGATCAATAAAGACAGACTGATTTTTCCCTGAAGTGTGTTCTTGATAGCCTCTGAAACTTTCGAAAAGCTGAAGCAAGCATATGGTGAAGATGCATACATCATGCAACAGTGTTTAGGTGGTTCAAGGACTTCAAAGAAGGGCGAGTCTTCTGGTCTAAACATGGTGGGCCTGGTGTTTCGGCTTCCGTTATGACTGAAGTCAACATCAACACAGCTGCTGTGATTGTTGTCCCTCCTTTCGCTACTATTACAGCAGCGGATTACACGTCAGTATTGGCTACACTGAGGAAGCACATTACAAGGAAACGTCCAGAATTTCATCGGAGTGGGTGGCAACTTCATCACCACAACCCGCGGTCTCACGTCGCCAATCAAATCCAGGCATTTTTGGCTAAATTCAACATCACCTGTGTACGCATCCGCCTTATAGCCCAGATCTTGTCACCTGTGATTTCGTTTTATTCCCATCACTAAAGCAAAGCTCCGGGGCATTCGATTTGAGAGCACTGCAGCAGTGCTGAAGAAAAGTGAGGCGATTCTCAAAGACCTGACAAAGAATGGCCTGTACCATGTGTTTGAGGACTGGCAGAGACGCTATAAAAAGTGCATTCAAGTAGGAGGGGACTACTTTGAAAAATAGCGGGACAACATTGAAATGGAGTAATAAATATCTGTGAAAGAAAAATTAGTCTCAGTCTTTATCCTCGTATAAACCAAAATTTTTCACTTGGAATTCAGTGCAAAGAGCAAAATACCTTTAGTAACAATCATGTCCATTGTCTATCCCCCACCTCCAATCGTATATTGCAAGTCATTTTCCTGTTAGTAGCACAAAAAATAAGCATGAGGTATGTGTGCCGATTACATAATGTATCGCCAGAGAAGGTGCAAAACAAAACTTTTTTGAGAAGGCTCCAAGCACCATCTGAGGAAGAAACAGTCTCTCCACAAATGAACACCCCAGGCATGGGCTTACCATGGAAACAATTTTGGTGTCCGTGACCTTACTGAACTGAATGGGCACCCAAAAATTTCAGGAATTGGCTATGCAAAAGCTCAATTTTCACTTTATCTACTACGTATAGTAAGTAGGGGAAGCATTGCATGCCACCCAAAAATTTGATACCAAGGTTTCACCATAAATACATGTTTTGAGGTGCCCTGAATCCAAATAAAGCAATTTTTGAAACATGTCAGTCAGTTTGTGTGTCTGTCGTGAACGGCATAACTCAAAAACAAAAAGTCGGATAAATACCAAACTTGGTATTTAAGTTTAGTATCTTCCAAGGATGCAACACAGATTTTCAAGAAAATCCCCCTACACCAGACTACACTTTACATGGAACATTTTTCACAAATTTTGATGTTCTAAAAAATGGCTCTAATGATTTTGATTAAAATATTATATGTTTAAGATACTTTCATGGAAGTATCACTTGACAAAAAAAAATGTATATGATATAAATTGTGTGTTTTAATGAGATCTACATTTTCTGTGTACAAAAATTTTGTCTATCTCTTACAGTTTACCAGTTATGCAAAAGCCGTTCAGAAGGAAGAAGACTTTTAGGACATTCCCAGAAAATTGAAGATATATATTTTGTCATAAAAATATCTTAAATATGTGATACTTTAATCAAAATCATTAGCCATTTTTGAGAAAATAAAAATGTTCAAAATATGTTCCACGTAAAGGATAGTCTAGGGTGGAGAGATTTTCTTGAAAATCTTTATGTCACATCTTTGAAACATACTGAACCTAAATACCAAGTTTGGTACTTATCCGACTTTTCACTTTTAAGTTATGCTGTTCATAGACACACACACAAACGGACCATTTTCTAACAGTGCTTTTTCATTCAGGGGGCCTCAAAACCTGTATTTCTGGTGAAATCTCAGTATCAAAGTTTTGGGTGGAATGCAATACTTCACCTACTTTTACGTAGTAGATAAAATAATGTGTGTTACATTCACATGACTTTCTCTACTGTCCATCGCTTATTAGTGGTTATACAAACTATTCTTACTAAAGCTTAGTTTTCTATCTACTTCATTTTAATCCAAATAAACTGTTGCAGAAATAGCTACATTACACATTTTGTTATAGATACAAAGGAAACGGTGATAGTCAAATGTTTAAGAACTGGACGCTATATGCTGGCCTTAAAATTCCATACTGTTTCCATGCAATCACAAGAAACAACTGAATGCTGAAAGCACTTGAATGCCCTAGTAATGTATAATTCAAACCATTAATAATGGATGTCTCAGAAATGGCTTATGTCATAAAAAAGTTTATTTAAAATAAACTGTGTGTTGTAAAGAGATCCACATTTATGTGTAGCATTTTTCGTCTACCACTTGACGTTAACCAGTTATACAAGATTATACAAAATTCCTTCTGAATGAAGTGGACTTCATAGGTTATTCCCAGAAATTTCATAATATACATTTTATTTAACATACAAAGATATTTTATATGGTATTTTAATCAAAATTGTTAGCCATTTTTTTTAGAAAATCAACCATTTAAAAGAATGCTCCATGTAAACGGTAGTTTGGGGGGGGGATATTTTCTTAAAAACCTTTGTGTGTCATCTTTCACAGATACTGAACCTAACCACAACCACACCCCCACCCATACACGTACGTGCACGGCGCCCTCCGTGCTCTAGCGGTACCATGCTAGTTCCCTAGTTCCCAAGGTTGCGGGTTCAGATCCGGCAGAGGGCAATGAATTTTTTCTGGCATAAAAATCCTTAGCATTGCTTCCTTCAGAAAGAAAGTAAAGCCGGTGTTCCCGTGTCGTAGATTTATGGCACGTAAAAGAACCTCAAGCCTGATAAAGAGGCCTCTGAGCAAACTTTCTGGACTTTCACACCCAATATAGAATGGGACGCTAAGAACCATTGAAGTTAAGGAGCGTCTATAAATAAAACCTAATTTATTTACTTTATTTACACAACATGGACCTCTTTCTAAAATGCTTATTATTTTTTTTTGTTTATTCAGGGGGCCTCAAAATATGTATTTCCAGTGAAATCCCAATATTGAATTTTTGGGTGGAATGCAATACCTCCTCTACCTATTATGTACATGGTAGAGAAAGTAAAATGTGATACATATTAATAACACAGCTATATGACCCAAGCTTATTGCATGGAAGGTGCTAATGGACTGACTGGCCAGCTGAAGAGATAAGAAGATGGGAAGCACCATCACCTAATGTAAACTCCAGAAGTGCTATCGAGATAACTAGATTTTTCTGGATGGTTCTCGCCCTGCCTCTCGAGAACTCTTTTGAAACTCCAGCAACTATTATTGGCAAGATGTAGGCAACAGTGAGTGAGTGTGAGTGAGGTAATGACAGTCAATGCATTTTTGACACAACATAAAGGGCTGCTACCAGTGAGGTTATAATGAAAGATGTGCAGTAAGTGCTACTGTGAGTGATTAGAGAAGTCCTGTATTTGATGCCCAACAAGTGCAGCAGAAGGAAGAAGAGGCTACTTCATTGTGTTTTATTGTGCTGCTATGCATGTGGAAAACTGAAGTGGCAGCAAAAATTAACTTAATCACATTAGTAAAGGGACACTGTAAACTAAACAAAGTCATAATATAATTTTTATATCATTGATTCAATAAATTATTATAAAAAGATTCCAGTTTATATTTGATCTGCACTATTAAATGTGGTCTAACACCAGAGTCTCTAAGTATGTATTCAAACAGAGGAAAATTAATTATATAATTATATTTAGTAATTCTAATGTTAAATTCACTATTTCCAAGAATTGTGATACATAAACACGATACTACAAATAAAACAGCTATGTACAAAGAAAGGGAAAAGCAGAAAATACCTAGATAAGTCCTCGTGTACGGACCAGAATTTGAAAAAGGAATTAAATATTGAGATGGTTATTATCTAAATTATTATCTCCTAGATTGACAGTTGCTTCAGCATACATAAACTTCTTTTCCCTCGTTGTTAAAACTTGACTCTTGATTGCTCCAATTATAATGTATAGCCCTGTTCAAATCGTCTTGTATATCTAAATACTGCAAGTTTTTTTATTTAGATTCATTTATTTTATTTTTGGTATAAAAGTTCTTGCCAGAGCTAGAATAGTTATTTTTAATCTTCTATCTTTATTTTCCTTCAACTTAAAGGAGTATTAAGGGAATATTTTGCATTAAAACAATCTTTTTTTCAGCAGTTATATGTTATGACCTGTGATTAAAGGTGACTTTCTCTAGCTCATGGGTATACACATAGTGCAACATGTCTACATCACCTTCTAGAAAATAGATTCTAAGAATGGAAAACCAACCTTCTTTTGTTTCTTTTTTTATTCTTTCTTCTGTGATGAATTCCATTTCATCTTCACTAAATTTTGGCTCATGTAGTTCATTGCCTGTCCTGTGGAGAAAAACCAGATAGCTATTTATTTAAGAGTAACTGATACCACAAAATAATTACATGACAGAATGCTGTTTTATTTACTTATAATTAATACTTCTGTAATATGCTGCTTACACTGTGCATTTAGGCCTAAATTAAATTAAATGAGTTTTATTTATGAAGCCTAACTACTATGGTCCTTAGTGTCCCATTCTATATTAGGCATTAAAGACCAGAAATTTTGCTCAGAAACCTCTTTATCAGGCTTGAGGTTCTTTTATGTGCCGTAAATCTACTACACAGGACCACTGGCTTTACTTCCCTTCTGAAGAAAGTCATACTAAGGATTTTTAACACCCGAAACAAACCTATCGTCCTCTGATGGGGTTTGAACCTGGGAATTAAAGACTAGCATTTAAGCCTACACTGCATATGGGACAAACCTTAATCACCTTAAAAGGTTTAGATGTGGTTGCACATAAAGTGCACTAAATCAGGTATTCACATCACGACTAGTTTCAAGGATTCACCATCATCAGCTGACTGAGACTGGATAGCTTGCCCCTAATGATCATGGCTCACTACTTGTTCCTCTGTGGGTGATTGTAAGAGTTTCAAGCTTTTGGTCCAATGAGATCTCATAGTTCATTAACCTTGGTTGTTTTCCATATAAATAATTTTTCTCAAATATTCAGTTCGGTGGATCTTTGTGCATGCTTAATTAGTATCATTGCATTAACTATTTCATATCCTTTTGCTACTGTGGATTGTTTTGCTCTTCTTTGGATTTGATATGAGGTGGTATCCTAAATATTCGGGACTGATGCTGCCATCTTGACAGTAGTTGCAGTAGAGTTTTGTTCCACTAGGTGGCAACACTAGCACATCTGATGGGTGAGTGCTTAAAGTTTCATGCAGCTAGGTAGATATGTTGAGATTCTATAGTACTTTTCATGATACTCCGTGTGTAGTGTGTGGCAATTTTACGATGAATCCAAGACTAGAACAGAGAGTGTGCATCAAATTCTGTGCAAATCTTGGGAAAAATGCTACGGAGATCCTCACAATAATTCAACAAGTGTTTGGGGGACAAAACATGAGCCGTACAGTGTGTTTGAGTGACATGCTCGGTTCAGGGCCGGCCATACAGCTATTGAAGATGAGGCTCTCACCAGTAGGCCCATCAGCTGCACGCTCATTTTCTTGGATACCAAGGGGATTGTGCACAAAGAATTTGTCCCAATAAATCAAACAATGAATTCCACATACTACTGTGACATTTTGCAATGGCTCCGTGAAAATGTGTGGAGATGACGGCCCAAATTTTGGCAACAAGGGAACTGGCTGTTGCATCATGATAATGCGCCCTGTCACAATTCCTCGTTCACTAGGAGCTTTTGACGAAAAACAACATGACAGTTGCCCCCCCACCCCACTCAACATACTTGCTGATTTGGCACTCTGCAGCTTCGCTCTATTCCCCAAACTGAAAATCAAGTTGAAAGGACGTTGATTCAACACAATTCAGAGGATTCAAGAAGAAACGCTGTCTGTGCTAAACACCTTCACAGAACATGACTTCCAGGATGCTTTTGGAAAATGGCAGAATTGCTGGGACCGGTGTATACGTGTGTAAGGGAACTACTTCAAAGGTGACGGTGGCCATTAGTCTCAAAGTAAGTTTTTGACCAGATGGCAGTACCAGTCCCAAATATTCCTAAATCTCTTTATTCTTTAAGTCTCATTCTATGTTTTGTTTCATTTGACCTACATAAATACTTTCACAGTTTGCAATCTATCCTGTAAATCCCAGGTTTTTTATGAGGGGGTATTTTATATTTTTGGTTAGCTTTTATTAAAAATTTCATATTGAATTTACTTTCAGGAATGAGTATTATACTGCTTTCTTTGAAGATCTGAAATTTTTTATGTGCCCATAGGTATCCACCAATTCTTTTCTTTTCCCTCGAAACTAGTTATGGAGCCATTTCGCTGTATCTTCCAAATTACAAAGACTTAATGACCTTTTTTCCCAAACTGAAATTTGTTAGCTACTGGAATTCATCAAAAGCCATTATAGTGCTCTTTGATTATATATTTGGTGGCATTCTATCTGCTCAGTTGACATCCATAACAGCAACTGTTGCTAAAATATACCTATGGTAAAGATGTGGCCATATTTGGTGTTATCTGCCGCTGTTATGTTGGCAACACAGCATTATCTTTCAGGTACATAAGATGTTGAGCTTAAAGCAAATAATTCTTGGTTATGTAGAGGCCTTTATGATTCACATACGAGGACGGATTGATAAGTCAACTACCAACTTACCTGCATTTTATCTGTGACGGGCGCCAATGATCTTTCTGGTTCTGTGCCCTTAATCTTCCAATTAAAAAAAAGCACTGAGGTATTTTAATTTTGCCCAAGCTGATTATGGTGTAGTGTCCTTTTAAAGAAAATAATTTTTTCCAAAAAACATTTTATTTCTCAACATAGTCTCCTTTCAATTCAATACATTGTCCAATGAAAGACAGAAATACATCCAACAAACAACTACTTTACTCAGACAACAAAAACCACAAACATATAGGAAATCACCCTTGGACACATCATAAATTTCAAAGGATTTTCAAGAAATACATCACCCTGTCTCCACAGAATAACCACAATATACAGTACAACTATGCAACAGAACAAAAGATCCTATCCCCAACGATAAATCAGCTGGTATATATCAAATTGTTTGTAATGACTGTAACCTGGTATACATAGGAAGAGCCAAACGAAATCTTGAAATAAGACTTAAAGAGCATAGGAGATGTATTTACCAAAAGCAGCCAGATAAATCTGCAGTAGCACATCATTTCTGATCTTCAAACCATGAAATCACTCCAAACATAAAACTCTTAAAACCGATCAACAGCAGCAATGAATTGGACATCTGGGAAACCCAGCACCAGAGAACACCACTAGCCACACGCATTCCCCAGACAATAACAGGCAAAATCAGTTGAAAACATGCTGACAATGGGAGCAAACCGTCTTCCGAAACGCGTTCAAGTAAGAACATTTTAGTGATGTAGTGTAACAACCTTCAACTCTCTTTATTTTACACATTGTCTAATGTTTCTCCAATTTTTTAACCCTTCCAAAAAATATGATTTTTCGAAGTCTGCAAAATATGAAGCTGTTTCTGCCATGATGTGTTCATTGGACGTGAAATTCTTCCCAGCAAACCAATTTTTCAGGTTTGTGAAGAGGAAAAAGTCGCTCGGAGCCAAATCTGGAAATATGTAGCAGTTCGTAGCTCAATTCCACAAATGTTGCGATGGCAATGGCCGACTTGTGTGCTGGTGCATTATCCTAGTGAAAGAGAACCTTTTTCTTCACCAAATGGGGTCATTTCTATAACATTTCCTTGTGAAACTGATCCAGCATTGCGGCATAATATGAACCTGTGCTTGTTTTACCCTTTTCCAGGTAGTGGATGTCTATCACTTGTGAATCCCAAAAGACAGCTGCCATGATTTTTCCTGCCGATGGAATGGTTTTCGCTTTCTTTGGAGCAGGTTTGCCGAAGGAAATCTACTGCTTTAATTGTTGTTTGGCTTCAGATTGATAGTAATCGAACCAAGTTTCATCAATCATAATATAACGCCACAAAAAGTCGTTGGGTTGCGTTGGAACAGTTCAAACGTCCCTGTGAAATGGTCACACGATTCCGCTTGTTCTCAACTGTGAGTAGTCACGGCATCCATCTTGCTGACAGCTTTCTCATACCCCAAAATTTGTGCAGAATGTTATACACCTATTCACTCGAGACGTTTACAATCTTGGCTATCTCACAGATTTTCACTTGGCAGTCTTCCAACACAATATCATGAACTTTGTTCACCATTTCTTCTCTTGTGACCTCAACCGGCCATCCTAAGCGCACAACGTCTCTTGTACTCGAACCGCCACATAAAAAATTCTGTGAACCACTTATGAACCGTGCTATGTGATAGAGCAGAGTCCCCATAATACTCGTTCAACTTTCTTTCTGTTTCCTTCACCATCTTACCACACAAAAAGTAATGCTTTATGAGAATACGAAATTCACCTTTCTCCATTTTCTAAGAAGCAACACACATCTGCTTATTTTAGACGCTCTCAACAATGTTCTAAGAAACAAATGATGATGAATTTCTGCGATTATACCCAGAATATATGTAAGACTTGGGTGCAAACAAGAAACCTATGTACTTATTTGGAATGGTTATACTACTTATATAAACATTTCACACTTTCTAATTGTTATTTGTACAACACAATTTCACATTAAATGGAATACAATATTTAGCAGTGGGATGATTCAATCCAGAAGTATTGTTTCAAAATAAAAGTTGCAAAATAATTTGCCAACTGACTTGAAACTAGTAATTTCCATTATAAGGGTGGCAGTACTTCAGTTTAGTGATGCTGCTCATTTTCAATTCTTGGTAATTGACACTAAATTATGAAATTAAAATGAAGTCATTATTAACAGTGGAGTTATATAAGTATTAACATAATTTATTAAAAACACATGAAGTCCACATACGTAAAGTAGTTAAAAACGTGTTTCAAAAAGCATTCTCCTGATCAGTTGGTTGACTGGAGCTTGCAGCTGGAAAATCCTCAGCCAAGTCATTATGTCTGTGCTGCCCTCTGTGTCCTATGGTTACTTGGATATCGTCAACTAGTAGAGTATCAAAATTCATAAGACGAGGCTCGTTCTTGGTGATTAAAATTCTTTCCCATGTATCAAGTGCTAAGGGAGTCTTGATGTGTTTGAGAAATGTGACTTCCTGTTTTATTTCACAGTTAAAGTTCCAAAAATGGGATGAAACTGCAGACTTGTCCACTTGTTTAAATTTTATGTTCCTTAAATGTTCCTTCATTCTAATTTCCAAGCTCCGTTTTGTTCTTCCAATGTAAATTTTATCACACACTAAACATTCCATTTTATACATTCCAGCCATCTTATTTTTAGGTAAACTGCTTTTTATGATTCAATAGATTCCTTAAATTTGTGGTGCCAACTTTATACTGAATTCTTTAAATATCTTTTCAAATTTATAAAACAATTTAGGATGAAAGGTAAGTTTACTATAGCTGGGAGATTTCTTAAGAGTGGACACAGTAGTTGTTTCTTTCAATATTTTTTGTTGGTTATATTTTACAATCATCTTATCTATGATGGGTTTTGAATCCATTCTGTATAGCTATTTCCTCTATGTGGTCATATTCATTTTGATATTCAACTTTTGTTAAGAGGTATATGGGTGAGCCTATGAACATAACTGTGACGTATGTGGAGTCATGTGTTTTTAATAAAATGTGTTAATACTTATGACACTAAATTGTTTCTCCTATGACATAAATAGATAGTTCGATTGGAAATTTGTTACAATCTCATGGCTTCGTCAAGTACAGTAGAATAATTTATTTCTACAAATAATTACATCATAAATATAAACAATTCAATGCGTTACTATATACATAAAAAGATAGTTAAACATTGCTTTATTGTGTATCTATACCTTGTAGCTAAAGAACTCAAAAAACTCTTGTATATTATAAAAACAGTGATCAATTAAAAACCTCTTAACCTGCTTTCTGAACCTAGGTGGATGTTTGTCATTAATTTTTGTTGTAATTAAATTATACATCAGGATTCCTGTATGTAATATAGAATTAACCTTTTTTTGTTGTTCTGGCGGCTAGTAAGTGAATGTTGTTCCTGCTTCTTATGGAATGCTCATGTATGGTCCTGTTTCAGTAGAAGTAATGAATATTATTTATAAAGCAAACTGTTTCTAAGATGTACAAACAGGGTAGGGTGAGTATATTGTTTTGTTTGAAATGTGTTCTACAGTGTTCAGTTCTCTTTAAATTAAACATGTTTCTAATTATTTTCTTTTGTGTTATAAATAGTTTATTTAGAATTTCCCCATAGGATTATGCAATAGGCAAGCACTGACTGCATGTGCGAAAAATACATCATTTTTATTGTATGAGGATTACAGATATGTTTCAGCACTGAGATTATGTAGTGTGCTCTATTAATTTTTGATGTAATGTATTGTATGTGTGGTTTCCAGTTCAAGAATTTATCAAGTTATTCCTAAGAATTTTGTGTCCAATATGTGTCGAATTATTTTACTATTATAGGTAATTATTGGTTCAGTATTTACGCTTAGATACTGCAAAACTCGTACAAAGAGATTTAGTGCTGTTTAATGCAAGTTTGTTTATGCATCAATTTTATCATAACACTATCAGCCCGCTGTTGCAATTCTGTGCAAATATATCCCCTAATTATACAGCTGCTATCATCAGCATACAGGATAGTTTCTCCATGAGGTATATTGAGTGGTAAATCGTTTATGTACACTAAAAACAGAAGAGATCCAAGAGTAGAGTCCTTACAGTATGCAGAGAATGAGATGACGTCATTGAGGTTTGTTCAAAGTTATAATTCTCCTCTATATAACAATGAAGGTAACATGTCTGATGGTAATTCGTTGTAATAATGAAGTTTGCCTAAAGCATCCTTTTCTCTTTGTTACTCAATACTGTAATTACTCGTGTACCACATGCAACTTTCTTTAAAATTCTTATTTGAAATTGTTATGTTGGAAGCATTACTTTTGTTTCGTGTAGTCCTACACATGTATTTCCGGTATGCGTGCACAAGAAGTATAACAGCAATAGCATCATCATCAGTGTTTGCTTGTCTCCACATGGTCTCCAATGTATGCGATAGTTTTGATTTAGGTATCATTTGCTCTTTGTGACCAGTGTTTTGTGTTCACACCTCGGCAGACTTACAAAAGTAAGTACTATAAGATTGTGTTCATCCACTGCTGTGGAAAAATTCAAAATTATCAAAGAAACAGAATAGAAAATTGTGCTGCAGGAAGAAAATTCAATGCTCCAAAATCTTATGCAAGGGATTGGAGGAAAAGGACACGTTACAAGCAACCAACTGCTGTCTTGATTGCCAGCCAAGTATCCAGAAGTAGAGGACAGACTTGGAGCCTTCATAAGTATGAGACGCCAGTTTGGTTATGCTGTGACCACAGAAATGTGTCAGCTTCAAGCAATGAATATTGTACAAAAGATCAGTATTGTGCAGAATTTCAAAACAAGCAAGGGCTGGATTCTATGCTTTTTGAACTGTGCAAGTTTTCAGTTTGCAGGCATACCACAATAGAAAAATTAAATTGAGTTTTATTTATGGATGTTCTTTAACTGCTGTGGTCCTTAGCGTCCCATTCTATATTGGGCGTGAAAGACCGGTAATTTTGTTCAGAGACCTCTATCAGGCTTGAGGTTCTTTTACGTGCCGTAAATCTACGACACGGGACCACCAGCTTTACTTCCCTTCCAAAGGAAGCCATGCTAAGGATTTTTATGCCCAAAAAAATCCATCGCCCTCCGCCGGGTTTGAACCCGCAACCTCAGGAACTAGAGGCTAGCATGGTAACCACTACACCATGAGGACGACATACCACAATAGCACAACGTATGCCAGAAGCATATGAACAGAATCTTCTGGCCTTTCAAGGCCTGTTATATGTCTTCATAAGCAGCATGAATATCTACTTTCGCAAATAGGAAGTGCTGATCAAGCATGAGTTTACTTCAAGATGCCATGTGAGACGACCATTGAAAAAAATGGGTTGAAGACTGTGGCAATATATAAAGCTGGTTACAAAAAGCAATGCTGTACCGTTATGTTGGTTGTGCTTGCTGACAGCAGGAAACTTACACCATTCATAATACTTAAGCAGAAAACCATTTTCAAGGAAGACAATTTTCCTCCTGAAGTCATGCTGACAGCCCAGGAAAAAAGGTGGATGGTCAATATATTAGTCACTGACTGGATTAAAACCTATGGAAGCAACATTCTGGAACACTTCTATCACGTCAGAGAAACATGCTAGTATTGGGCAGCTTTCGTGGGCATCAAACAGAAGGTGTGAAAAGAAGGTTAGCTGCAGGAAATTCAGACTTCACTGTTACAGTCAGTGGATGTTTGCATAAACCACGCATTTAAAGTTCATCTGAAAAGAATGGATGGCAAGCAACAACCACAAGTTAACACCCACAGGGAAAATTCAAAGACCTACATTGTCTTTGGTATTCAATTGGATAAATAATTGCCTGGAACCGAATTCCAGCCAGTCTTGTTGAGAGGTCATTCAAGAAGTGCTGCATATTCAATAAAATGGATGGATAGAGGATGACATAATCTAGAGCATCAATGACAATGATGAGCCAAGTTCCGTAGAGAAATCCAGCAGTAATAGTGAGGATTAGTTACCTACATAGGTACGATACAACATAAAAATGTAAGTAGGTTACTTAAATATTAATTAGATTAACACAATACTATTTTAATAGGTGTATATTTTATTTGGTTTAGGTCGTTGGCTTGCATGGAACATTCTTGCCATATAGAATACTATGGACACAATTGAGAATGATTCCTTTATTGTACATTTGTAAATAGATTCTAAATAATAAATATTAATCTTGTATAAAATTTTAGGAAGTCCCCCAACCAAAAAGTCTGAGCATAAGTAACACCTATGACCTCACTGGGAAAATCAAAGATATAGAGAGAGAAGAAGATAATGCACTTGTTTCTTTTGATGTCATCTCACGGTTTCCTAGCATACAAAACTACAAGCTGGAAGAAGTTTTGAAAAAGTGGCTACATCCCACAGAAATTGATAGGGAAGCAATAGAGGAATATATGATATTGACAAAACTCTGCATCAATCAAAATTACTTCACATTCAGGAACAAACTATACTCCCAGATGAATGGTTTAGCAATGGGCAACCCACTCTCCCCATTTCTGGCAAATTTATACACGAGTTCATTGCAAATACAGTAGAATCTTGTTATCACGTTTTTGCAGGGACCTAAGGATTTGGACATCATAGGCAGGAAAACGCGTTAATGAAAATGCAAAATATGCAATTTTCTAGGAACATAGTTATGTAATAAAATCTAATAATTACTACATCTCCATGGGTAATTGAAATCGATTTTGAGTACAATCCATGTGGAATTCAATGTGTTCAAGTGGATTTGGATACACAAAGCCTCAGAATAAATAATTCAAGCTTTTATGTTGGACAACTTGGATTTTTGAGGTTATGAATGTTTTTGAGAAAATAAATTGCGAATTATGGAAGCGACAAGAGTGGCTTTGCTGTGCGTTTTATTACACATGTGATAACAATTTCCGCTAAAAAAGAAAAAAAAATTATGAGCGTGCATCATGTTACGAGTACAATAGGCGAATGTATCTTTGGCGTATTCAATACGATTTGAATACGGTAAGTGTTTCCATGCAACAAATTTCGTTCTGATCCTCTTTTCCAAGAGGAAAGTTTTGTTTTTGCATTTTTCCCTTCTTTAAAAGCAGTTTTAATCAATTTAGGTTTGCTAACAATTGCGTTTAAGGTTGATGGAGGAATGTTTAACTTCCGCACTATATCCACATGTTTCATATTTGGATTGTGATCTATTTCAAGGATTTTCAGTTTTTCCCTATTGCTTATTTACTACACTTTCTTTTTTTCATTTCAAATGAAAAGTTAAAATACAATCTACGTATGTTTGGTCAACACTCAACAGTAGAAACTATCGTTGGCGTTTACCACGCCAAGGTAAAGCATTCTCTATCCCGCCCACACAAATCGTGTCAAACAAATATTTACATACATGCATGTGATTGGCTGCCGGTATCCACCCCATGACCGAGGATTGACCAAAGTAGCCAATGAGGACGTGAAACTTTGAACGTGTTAAGCGCCTTCTCCCACTGGACCAATCAAGGATTGGCCAAAACAGTGAATGAGGACGTCAAACTTCAAACGTAGTAAGCGGGACCGGGAAAATGCACTAAGCAAACTTTATTTATTAAATTTGGTGATTTGGTACCGGGACGTTTATAATTCAACGTAATACATGGGAAAACGTGTTAATGAGGAACATGCTAACGAGATTCCACTGTACATATAACAAAAGGTTTTCCTCACATATATAAACTCTGGTACAGATATGTAGACAACATTTTTGCCATAATAGATAAGTTTGTGATGGATGCAACATCTCCACTAAATTTACAAGACATATCAGTAAAATTTACAATAGAAACAGAAGCCAATAACATGCTCCCCTTTGGACAAAAATCATGAGGTATCAGAATAAAATAGGTTTTAGTATACATAGAAAAGACATACATACAGATAACTACATTAAAAGTGACAGCTACAATCCCAGGGAACACAAATATGCAATAATAAACAGCCTTACCTTCAGACTGGCCAAAGAACACACAAGAGTACAAAAAGGAATACAACAAGATCCTGGAAATCGTACAAAAAAATGGCTTCACAAAGAAATAGTTGGCAAAAATTCCAAAAGATAAAACAAATAAAGGAAATCACCACACTAAGCAACATTAAAGAAACAAAAAGGTTGAAAAAATTCACTTTTCACCCATGGGCCTTCCCAGAATTCACAAAAATGTTCAAATAATACGATATTAGCCCCAATTAACGTTCCTTAAAAAAATATACTCAGGAACAATACAAAGCACAAAATTCCAGTAGGAAAAGCTTCTGATATTTATGAAATTGGATGTCAGGATTGCTATAGTGAACATAGGGAAGACAAAAAGGAATATAGACACAAGGTTTAAAGAACACATGAGAAATGTGAAAAATGAGTGGTTACAGAGCATTTTTGGTCCCCAAATCATCAGTTAAAAGAAAAACCAAAGCTTTTAAAAGCCCTTGGAAAAGCAGCAGAACTCTCCGTTTGGGAAAAGTTATTCATTCAAAAGAAGAAGCACAATATACTAAACTTTGATGTCCCATGTGAAAAGGATCTCATTACACAGTACATCCAACCAGATAATGCCATCTACTAGTCATAAGAAGAAGTACAGCAGTGAATCCAGGCTGATGATAGAGACAACGGTTTCTGAAACATGTCCCAGCAAGTTCTGGTGAAAAAGTGAAGCTAGAATAATAAAAACCTTAATTTGTGATTAATCTTGTATGTTTGAGTTTGTATTTTTTTTGGGGGGGGGGAGGGTTGTGCGCGTAGTACACGAATAAATGTGGTATTAGTCAACACCAACAGGACAAGTGAAACAAAGTAGGTATACACTTGAAAAACTATGAATAAGGGAAAACACAGATATTTAGCAGTATGTTATAAACAGAGAAAGGCAAAATATGAAATTTCACATTTTAAAGCATGCTTGCTATCATACGGCAACAAGCATTTTTATGTTTTGCTGTGTGTAGAATTCAATGCATGTGGTAATTGTTTTTAAAGTAATTTTCATTAGCAATGAACCAGGTTTTCCAGATACTCTACTTGGACAGTTCCATGAAACATATATTTTAGAAAACACAAGCCGCTCTTTTCAGGAAGTGTATATGATAAAACCTGCATCACCCTTTCTAACAAGTCAGGCACAGTTGAAAAAATGTTATAGCAGTTCCAATATGTTTCATCACATGTGAAATTAAATGCCCTTTATTCTTGACGAGTTTTTATTTTTGCAAAACTAGTGCTTTTAGTGGCACATTGTAATGTATTCACCAGGGATAAAGCAACCGGTACCTTCTTTTTTTCAAAGTTTAAGGATTTCACAATGATTAAAATCTATAAACTTAATGTACTTTGTTGTATTTCATTTTATATTTTATTATTAAATATGGACGAAAATCTACAAAGCCCATTTCTTTTTAAAAACTAATGAAGCCAACCCACTACAAACCCTTAAAGTACAAAATGTTTTGGCTTTAAAATTGAATTGAGTCTTATTTATGGATGCTCTTTAACTGCTATGGTCCTTAGCGTCCCATTCTATATTGGGTGTGAAAGACTGGTAATTTTTGCTCAGAGGCCTCTTTATCTGGCTTGAGGTTCTTTTACGTGCCGTAAATCTAGACATGGGACCACCGGTTTTACTTTCCTTCCGAAGGAAGCCATGCTAAGGATTTATATGCCTGAAAAAATCTATTGCCTTCTGCCGGGTTTGAGCCTGCAACCTCGGGAAGTAGAGGCTAGCATGGTAACCACTGCACCACAGAGGACGACATTTTGGCTTTAAAATCTACATTTTATAATATTTTGGGATTATTTTTCTATTTATATTTTGGCAAATTTTTCTTCATATTTTGCTATCTCTAGTTATACACATTTACAAATAGTGAATAAGACAAACCCTTACCATGCATACATTAAAAATTATAAAAGGTTACAATTTTTGTTTCCACCAGAGGAGAGAAAGGTGCGTCCCAAGGTAAAGGCTCAGGTATAGAATGTGTTTATACACTCACTTTTTGAAAGTGCTTGCAAAGACTGCCTGTTTCCCTTCTTAATTCTATACATAGTTACATTATGAAGGCAACTTTGCTGAAAAATACCAAACCTGTTTACAACTTACTCAAACCTTGGTTTAGGAGGAGAAACAAAGAATTCATGACATACAGCAACAAAATGGCATCACTTACAGCTGCTGTTTACGTGGTTTCTTCCGAGGACTCATCTCTACAGGAGGCTTCTCCACTTCATCGGCTGGCTCTTGTTTTATTGCTGGCATGGAGTCTTCGCCACCTTCACCAAGACCTGGTGAAGAGGTAGCTGAAATTGTGGTAGAGCCACCAGAGGAATTGCCCCCATTGCCACGTGAGTCTGGCCTTCTCGGAGAAACAGGTGGAGAGATATTTGTAGTGCTCAATGCAGCCAACACAGGTGCCAGGTTCTTTTGTGCCTTCATTGGAGACCTGCAAATACGAGGGCGTTACTGAACATTTTTAGAATGATATGTTTCTAAAAACAAATGAATTTCTTTATATTTTAAAGCTACTTTCTAATGTTTGGCAAGTTGATTGCTGTGTAGTTTGTTCGATTTGCTCTAATAGTTTGTTAATTATCATTATTTAAAGATTTTAGACTGGTTCACAACCGCTAGAGAACGGTAACCAGAACAGGAAGCAATACACCATACAAGATATTGGTTCACAACAGCCCGGTAACAAGAACGGGAACACATATCGATCACAAAGTGAAAGTCAATTTTGTGCATTGGGATTTCATTTGTTTTTAACTGGCCAAAGATATTTTTTCACCTACTTTCAATTTAGCCAACATAACGCAGGTTAGCCAACATCAAAATTCGATAGAGTAAACATTATCTAAATGCATATCCATTACATTTCTGATCCCTCTAGTTGTACCAAGCTTTCATTCCTTTATTTAATGGCATACATTAAAGTTGTTTATTGTTATTTTCTAATTTGCACCAGTTTTTGCTGTTCTTTGTGGCTTTTGCCATTGTTTTTGAGGTAATAGCAAGTTTTGAGTTGCATATAAACAAACTACAAATGTCCCTTTTACTAGAGAGACAACGCTCATTGGATTTGCGGGTGTCGGGATGAGTTAGGAAGCACATTTACTACTAATTTCTTCCAGTTTCATGCTTCCAGCTTGCGACTAGAGCACTAGCGGCTGTTTCATGTCATGGCCACCTAAAATAATCTCTAGAGTGAAGACTCTAATATGCACAATATGGATCTAATATGCCGTGCCCGGGAACAAGAACAAGAAAGTTAAAAGTTGGGCAACTCTTCTTTCCCGTTCCCGGGGGCCGGGAAGGCTTCCCATCGATTGTGAATGCTCCCATTTGAAAACATGTATTTCAACTTTCTCGTTCTCATTCTGATTACTATTCTCGTTGGTTGTGAACCAGCCTTTTATGTTCACCCAAAAATGAATGTGACTAGAGAACATTTTTTACAACTTTAAATCGTCAATAATGCATAAACAATTGAGGATTGGCTTAGAAATGCATTTGGCAAAGAAGCCCCATCTAAGGCAACAATTTATAACTGCTACAGCAAATTCAAAAGACCAGTTTTTTCTTAAAGATAAATTTCATGAAGGATGCCCAAGAATTGCTGTTACTGATGAAAATATTGCCGCTGTTCAAGTAATGCTTGAAGATCCATGGACATCTTATGAATTTATTTGAGCAACATTGGGCATTGGTATGAGTCAAATCCAAAATAATTTTACAGCAACAATTAGACATGAGAAAATTTTGTTGTCAATGGAGTTCACATAAACTGACACCCAATTAAAAACTACACAATGATTGGTGCTGAAAAACTCTGGAAAAATTCCAAGGCGGCTCTTCAAATTTGGTTTATAGTATTGTTATTGTAATGAATCTTTGATGTATTTTACGATCCTGAAAGGAAAAGACAATCGGCTGAATGGATCTTTCGAAAAGAACCTAAGCTTACAAAAGGCATTAAATACCTTACCTGAATTAAACATATTCTTCCGAGTTATAAATTTAGCATTTTTAAGACTAGTATTAGTTTATACCTCAGAAATGCACTTATTGTGAATCTATCAGGCATGATTTAAATACACTTTTCTTTATTAATATTTATTTAATAAGGTATGACGAAATATTGTTACAATCATTATAACCATAATTCTTACTCTTAAACTAGTAGACACACTATTATTTATATGCATATCCTCAATAGCTGTAGAAGTAACTCACCCCTCATTGTCTCTTTTGCGTAGTATGCTTGGGCGTGGAGATGCATTGGTTTTCGTTGGTGTCTGTTGCTGTTGCTGTTGTTGCTGCTGGGACTGAGATTGCGGTTGTTGCAGCTGTGTGGTTGGAGGGTGAACTGAACCATCTGCCTGTACTAAAGTTCCTATAACACACACGCACATATATATTAATGCTTTCTTTAAAATGATTATATAACTATACGAGGGGCATGCCAAAAGATTTTAGCTCCATCGCAATACGCCATGGGAGGAAGT
Source organism: Deroplatys truncata (assembly GCA_030765065.1). Lineage (NCBI taxonomy): Eukaryota > Metazoa > Arthropoda > Insecta > Mantodea > Mantidae > Deroplatys > Deroplatys truncata. The sequence continues at coordinate 61,032,617 of CM060989.1, read as the reverse complement.
TATCACTACGTGCATCTGATAGCCTGATGTTTATTTAGAATGGCCCAGAAAAACAATTGTGATATTTGTAAGCATTGAGTCACGAGAGGGGAGAGTACTACGTCATCTGCTGACCAGTGCGTTATGAAAGATGGAGCCGTCCAGATGTGACTTTCGAGCGAGATCTATTACGATTTCAAAAAGGGGTTAGACCCCAAGCAGAGCCACCAAATTTTGTCAGAAACTTTTTGGGACCCTGCTCCTTCATGGACATGGTTAGAAACTGGTTTCGTGAATTTCAAAGGGGGAGAGAATCCTTAGAAGATGAGCCTCGTGCAGGTAGGCCACAAACTGCAGTTACGCCCGAAAACATCAAAGCTGTGAGGAAAATGGTGAAAGAAGATCCGCATCTCTCATTCCTTGAGATAGAGAAGACAAACATTGGATCAACAGCAGCACAAACAATTGTGCAGCAACATCTTGGTTTCACCAAGAGATGTGTGCGTTGGGTCCCACATTCCCTCACCAATCGTCAAAAAGCAGTCCGGGTGGATTGGTGCGAATTTATGTTAAAAAAGTTAATTCTGGTGAAAGTCGGGATGTATATAACACTATTATAACTAATATGATTTTCCGGGCTGTTATGCCGTGGTCTGCTGAAGAAAGATTTCCCAGACGTTTCGTCCACAACTGCGGTGGACATCTTCAGTGGCGCGGACGAAGTCTTCTCGGTGAAAGTATCGCAGCGTCTGATGCGTTGGCCGTTAGTGCCGCTCTCTTTATAGTGTGGGCGCTCTCTGCTGATTGGCCCGCTGGTATGAGGGGGCTGGCGCCGGCTGTGTTGTTGCTCTCTTCTGATTGGCTCGCAGTGTTTTTCGGTTTTGTATGACCTTTCTTGTTTTTGATGACTAGATGCCAGTTACTGTTGAGTTTCAATGCTTCTTCTTTCCTATTGAAATTATTTGGATGTTTATAAATCTCTATTGCTTCGCGTTGTAGCCGGGTATGGTAATGCTTTATGGAGGAAAGAATGTTGGTGTCCTGAAATCTAATAATGTGTTCGCCCTCGGCTTCAATGGCATGTTCGGCGACTGCCGATTTTTCTGTATGGCCCAGTCGCCGTCGCCGAACATGCCATTGAAGCCGAGGGCGAACACATTATTAGATTTCAGGACACCAACATTCTTTCCTCCATAAAGCATTACCATACCCGGCTACAACGCGAAGCAATAGAGATTTATAAACATCCAAATAATTTCAATAGGAAAGAAGAAGCATTGAAACTCAACAGTAACTGGCATCTAGTCATCAAAAACAAGAAAGGTCATACAAAACCGAAAAACACTGCGAGCCAATCAGAAGAGAGCAACAACACAGCCGGCGCCAGCCCCCTCATACCAGCGGGCCAATCAGCAGAGAGCGCCCACACTATAAAGAGAGCGCCCACACTATAAAGAGAGCGGCACTAACGGCCAACGCATCAGACGCTGCGATACTTTCACCGAGAAGACTTCGTCCGCGCCACTGAAGATGTCCACCGCAGTTGTGGACGAAACGTCTGGGAAATCTTTCTTCAGCAGACCACGGCATAACAGCCCGGAAAATCATATTAGTTATAATTGTGACTCCGGCCGTGAAAACCTATGTTCTTGTATATAACACTGTTACGGCAATGAAACATGGATATACCTTTATGATCCAGAAACTGAACAGCAGTCGCATGTCTGGTGCTTTGAAGATGAACCACCTCCAACAAAAGTCAAGAGGGGCCGAAGTGTTGGGAAAAAAATTGGTCGCCTCTTTTTTCTCAAGAAAGAGTCCCATAGCAACCATTCTACTTGAGAACCAACGCACAGTCACTGCATTATGAATCCTGCCTTCCAGAGGTCATCAAGCGGTGGAAGGAACAGCACCCAAGATCACGGAAGGGACATCTCCTGCTGCACCATACAATGCCTCCTCTCACACTGCTATCAGGACGATGGATTTCCTGAATGAAGAGGGCATCAGTGCGCTACCTCATCCACCTTACTCACCAGACTTGGCCCCCTGTGACTTTTTTGTGTTCCCCAAAATGAAGGAACGGCTGCGGGGGCGCCAATTTACATCAGATGCTGAAGCCATTAGTGCATATTTGGAGGCTGTGAACAGTGTCGAAGAAAAAGTGTGACAAGAAATGTTTGCAAAGTGGTTTGTGCAAATGAATAAGTGTATAAGTGTCGCAGGGGACTACTTTGAGAAAATGTGAGTGTTTTGAAATTTAGTTGTGTTTTTTGGGAATAGCTAAAAACTTTCGACATGACCCTCGTACAAGAGTTCTTGAAGGTGAGAAACAAAGGATATTTCAGAAAGATGGACAAGACTTGAAACACTTTCTCTACCCTTTATCACTTATTAGTGGATATACAAATTATTCTTACGAAAGTTTGTCGTACCTACTTCATTTTAATCGAGAAAAATCTTTCGGAAATAGCTGATTACACATTTTGTTATAGATACAAAGAGAACAGCAGTGCTATACACAGGCTTTAAAATTTCATACTGTTTCCATGCAATCATGAGACAACTGAATGTTTACAGGACTTTAAGAGAGCGACCAAGTAATGAACAATTCAAGCTATTAATAATGGATATCTCAGAAATGGCTTATACCACAAAAAAACTTATTTAAAATAAATTGTGCGTTTTAAAGACATCTACATCTTTTTGTAGAAGTTTTCATCTATCGCTTAACATTTATCAGTTATACAAGATTATACAAAATCTCTTCCAAATGAAATGGACTTCACAGGATATTCCCAGAAAATTCAAGATATACATTTTATATGTAATGGAAATACCTTTAATATATGGTATTTTAATGAAAAATCATTAGAGCCATTTTTTAGAAAACAAACATTTTCAAAAAATCTTCCATGTAAAGGGTAGTCTGGGGTGGGAGGACTTTCTTGAAAAAGTTTGGTATTTATCTGACTTTTGGTTTTTGAGTTATGCTGTTCACACATCCCCATACCCATCCAACCACCCACACACACACACACACAGGACCTTTTTCTGGTTCAAGCCCCATTTTGAAGTCTGGTTCAACATTCCAAACTTAGGCAATATGAAAAAAAAAAAAAAACAATTTCATTCAATCCTCTGCTAATCACATGTGGCTTCTCTTTAAATCCTCCTTGAAACACATGAATTATGCTATTATCAGCCTATAATATCTGCCGCAAAAAGAAGCTAAAAACACTCAACCTGACCATTCTAATGACAATTTTGCAAACTGATAATCATTATATGCAGTTTGCCAGCCAGTTCCTAAGGACAGTATCATCGCTGCCAAAACTTAGTTTCCCTTTGTTTATTTTTCTAGGTAAAGCTTTTATTATACTATGATTTTGGAACTCAATTATTCAATATTCTCAGTAAAGGGACACAAGACAATTGAACAAAGAACTTCAAAGAAATGTTATATCACCACATCCATCTCCACCACTGCTATTAACCCTAGAGAGATGGCACGGGGCATTTTCTGACCCCAGTCAGTTTTATTTGCAAGTTATATATAATGATTTCGGATACCTGAACCCTGCCTTTCCCTTACCTTTCGCTGCATTCCTTGGCTTTTGTTAGAGGTCATTAGCATTGAAATACAGGTCATACACTCCTAGGATATAGTTCGGCTGAAATGAGAGCGGGAAATACCCCACGCCACCTCTCCCGTTGCCTGTTATGTGTCTCGTCTGCATGTTGTTTCTGTAGTTACAATGTGTTTTCAGCTGAACCTTCGGGAAGTTGCTATAATATTTACATATTTTTAGTCTTAAACGTAGTGCTGTTTTTATATCAATATGTGTTAGGAACATCAGGCAAGGTTATTAGCCCTAATAAGGGAAGTGGAAGAGAAGCATTAGGTGGTGAAGGCAGTGAAACCGAAGATGAACTTGAAATACTGAGTTCAAATAGTGAAAGTGAGCAAAGTGCAGAAGAGGATCGAGTTACGGCATGAAAAATGGTTCAGCCTCCTCAAAATTAACGTACTCGCTCCCACAAGATAGTGACTCACTTACCAGGTGTAAAATCTGCACCTAAAAATGCAAAATCTCCTATAGAATTATTGCTTGAGAAAATACGGCATTTTATAAATGCAACACAACCAGAAAATCAAGAACAGGAATTGTCAGTGAAGAAAAGAATGAGGTGTAATGTGTGTCCGAGAATGTAGACAGAAAGACAAAACTTTTGTGTGTAAAATGCAAGCAGCAGGTGTGCAAAGACCATAGTGCAGTCGTGTGTAGGAGCTGTGTGTGAATTATAATATGAGCATCAACATATGTTCTTACTCTCGAGATGAAAAAAAAAAACACATTAACTGTGATACTTTATGATTATGAGTGAAGTGAACATTTAAATATATTTTTTGTGCTGCGCATCAGTCCAAATTGCAAGGAACTGTCAATTCCAAGTTTTTGTTTTATTTTTTTAAAGTAGATTTCTACAACCAACAGTTATTTTAATACATAATGTATTACTCGGTATATGTAAGCAATAATTAGATAAATTTATTAATTCGGTCCATTTACAACAATCGTTTTATTCCTGGGGTCGCGAGTGACCCCGCGCCACCACTAATGTAAGACATACATGCGCCACCTGTCTAGGGTTAAAGACTCCTTTGATGCAAAAATATTTTTATACTACTACACTGCCATAACATATCCACTTTTAGAGTTTAAATCATACCATGCCATATTACTTTGTTGCACTCTTTTATAAATTCAATTATAATGCGAGTTTTCATAATAGGGCCTGTTTTCTCAATACCTTTGCATAAAAAGATAAATGTTGCTCCCTTCAGAAAACCACCATAAAAATGGAGATGTGCTTGAAAATTGTTCAATGGAATGATTTTCAGTACAAATGGTAAATTTGACACATTTTTTAGGTTACAAGTAAAACTATTGTGGGGGTGCTATCACAAAAAGCCAACCCTAATGGAGGAGAAGGCAGAAAGTGTTAGTCAGGAAACAATTTTGAGGCTTTTCAGCACAAATATGCCCATTTTCTTAACACTTTTCAAAGTAAAAATACATATATTATTTTCAATCTTTTATGGGTAGTATAGTATAACAAAAACCACTCCGTAAACGGAGGGGGGTGGCAAATATTCAGCGGAAGGTAATTTTGAGAATATTCAGTACAAATGCACCTGTTTTCTTAACAACAGAAGGATAAATGTTGCTCTTTATCTTTTGGGGTTAGTAATACAAAAATCCATCCTTAATTGAGGGATGAAGGAACCAATTTTCAGCACAAACGAGCATTTTTTCTCAACGATTCTATTAAATAAAGAAACAAATGCTGATCTCTTCATCTTTAAGGATGTTAACACAAAACAGTACCCCTTAATAGAAGATGGAGTTGAAAAATGTTCCGTAAGAGGTAATTTTAATGGTTTTCAGCACAAATGGGAGGTTTAGCACTTATTCTTTAGGAAAAGAGTAAAAACACTGTTTCATACCACATAAAACCATAACAAGGAGGGGATGAAAAATGTTTGGCATAAGGCAATTTTGAGCATCTTTCAGCACAAATTGGCCTTTTTCTCAATACTTTTGAATAAAAGGTGTTCTAGCTCAGTGCAATTTGGAAGCTGTGTAAAACTCAGAAAAAAACACACACAAAATCACAGCTTACGTACTCCATTTTTCTGACAGTTGGAAGTGAACATTTGAATAGCCCATCTGAATCTCTGTAAGTGGGTTACCCAGCTAAGTTCCCCCCCCACTCCCCGGAGTTTACCCTTAACCTGAAAAAGTGAATGTCGGGTAACTTTAAGCTCTATGGACCATGGGCTGAAATGAACTTCATTTCACCCATTTCATTCATTGTCTAATACAACCTACCTGTTTAAAAAATGCTTACCTATACAAAAAAAAATGAATTTAATGTTGTCTATTGTCTTGTTTTTTTTAAGAGTTGAAATTCATATTTTACCAATGCCATCAAAGCTCTGGGAAATGTCAGATATTTCTGGCAGCTTACTTCTCATTAAAGATGACATTTTAACATTTATTAAACAAACTGGTTTTAACATATTGACAAATATGTCAAGCTGGCCCCGTAGCTCAGTTGGTAGAGCAACTATCTGCTGTGCAAGGGGTCCCTGGTTTGATTCCAGGCTGGGGGGTGGGAATTTTTCTCTAGCCAAGATTAATCCATATCCTCCCCAGAATCTGGAAGTATGAATGATAGTGTTAATGTGTGTATGATTAAAAACCAAAGTGCAAGAAAGCTAACAACAAGAGTTATACAAGTTAACACCATTGCCAATAGGCAAGAAGTTCCAAAGGAAAGGCCGCCGATAAGACCAATATAGTTATAGGCGGGGTATAAATGGAACTTAAAAAAAAATCTGATGTGTTACACTCACATAACTTTCTCTACTCTTGTACAACCTAATTTTACAAACGCCTATTCTCCATATGCTTCATGTTAATCGAGATATCGAGATGTCAATCTTATTGGTAATTTTCTTATAGATGCAAGGAAAATATGGTAGCTTTTAAGCGATAGTCAAATATTTTAACGCTGGTTGCTATGTGACGCATTCCATTCTCTTTGCATGTCCAGGACATAAAAAAAATGAATAACGCATTTGAGAAAAAGTATAAGTATTGGATAATTTAAGGGAATAACAAGCAATATCTCGAAAATGGTTCACTCAACAAAAGAAATGTATATGACATAAGTTGTGTATTTTAACGCGATCTACATTTTTTGTGTAGTAAAATTTTGTCTATCTCTTACGGTTTACCAGTTATGCAAAAGTCGTTCACAATGAAGAATACTTTTGGAGACATTCCCAGAAAATTCGAGATATACATTTCATTTCTCATGACATTACCCTAAACATATGATATTTTCATCAAAATCGTTAGAGCCATTTTTGAGAAAATTAAAATTTTCGAAAAATCTTCCATGTAAAGGGTAGTCTGGGGTGGGGGGATTTTCTTGAAAACCTTCGTGTCGCATCTCTGGAAGATACTGAACCTAAATACCAAGTTTGGTGCTTATCCGACTGTTCGTTTTTGAGTTATGCTGTTCACAGACACACACACAGACACACACATACACACACGGACATGTTTCCAAAAATGCTTTTTTTGGATTCAGGAGGTCTCAAAACGTGTATTTCCGGTGAAATCTCGGTATCGAATTTTTGGGTGGAATGCAATACTTCCCCTACTTACTATACGTAGTAGAGAAAGTAAAAATATAGATATATTGACTACTCCCGAAACGCAAAAAGTCCAAGATAATAGTGTTCAAGAGAGGATCAAAATTAAAAAGAGAGGAAAGATGGTATATAAATGGAGAGCAAATAGAGGTGGTAAAAGAATCTGATTACTTGGGGATTAGATTCTCAAGCAACGGGAAGTGGGAAGCACAATCTAAATATGTACAATTGAAAGGAAAGCTAGCGATGAAAGCTGTTAGAGTTTGCTTGTGCAAAACACCCACGCTAACAATGAACTGGTTGGAAAGGCTATATGAAGCTGTAGTAGAGTCAAAAATGTTATATGGAATAGAAATATGGGGGGTGGCAAAGGGATGGATTAAGATTGATGTAGTCCATAGAATGTTTTGTAAAGAAGTTTTGGGTTTACCCAAGAGTTCACCAAGGGGCATGGCACTGGCAGAGCTAGGAAGGGTAGGTAGAAAAGGTATAATAGTGGAAAGAATTTTGAAGTATTGGTATAGATGTTTAAATTTAGAAGATAATAATATATTAAAAGAATGTATACAGTTTCAAAAAGCTGTCCTAGGAGAAGAGTGTTGGTTAGGGGAGATGGGAAATGTCCTAAAAGAAATTGGCATGAGGAATATTTTCCTATTAGATAAATATAATAACAGTGGGTTTTGGAAAGAAGTGAGATTGAGGGTGGAAGATATCGAGAAACAAGAGATATGGGCTAGTTTTGAGGATAAAAGATCATTGATCTTGTATAAATCAGTTAAAAGAAATTGGGGAAGGGAGAAGTATGTAGATATATGTAATCAATTTGGTAGAATAGGTCTTGCGTGGATGCGCACAGGAGTAATATTTTTAAAAAGGAATGGATATAATTGTTCGGGGAATGTATTATGTGTGATGAATCGGGTAGTACTTTTCATTGTCTAATAGAATGTGATAAGGTTAAAAGGTGGAGAGAGGTTATATGGAATAAAAAATGGGACAAGCTAAACAAAGAAGTAGTAGCATTAAGAATGTTGGGAAGCACAAAAGTAGAAATAATTAAAATGATGGGGACATTTTTAGGCAACACAAGGGATAAGTGGATAAGGAGCTTAAGAAAGGTACAGCTGAACGAGCATAGTTTGTAAAGTGGAGAGATGGTATAGTAGCTTTATCCCATATATACAGCCTAGGGGCTAAATATGGGGGAGCTAGAAAACTGGTGCACTAGACATAAGTTTTAGATGTAAGCTTTATTTGTATTGTAATAATGATGAAATAAATATTACATATTACATATTACTCCCGAAACGCGTTCAAGTAAGAATATCATAGTGATGTAGTGTAACAACCCTCAACTCTCTATTTTAAATATATATATATATATATATATATATATATATATATATGTTAAATATTTTAAATTATATATGACACAAGGAGCAGCAGATTGCAGCAGCAGGCAATGATTCAGCTAAATACATCCAAGACCAGAGAGAAGGAATGCAGATTGGAAGGAAGCCCAAAGAGCGATTGGAAATCGGAGAAGGATGGACACATGGGAGTTACGTCACTGCTACATGGGGCTGGCGGGAAGAAGATGGTTGTGTCAGAGAGAAGATTGGAAGATGACGTAGTGAAAACATCAGATCAGAGTGATGTAAGGGCAACAGCTGGCAAAGCCAGGAAAATGATATCGAGGAGGGAGGAAGTTCAATCGCCACGTGATATGGTCGTGGGCAGGGCAGAGGCGTGGTTTCAGAGTGGCGAAATGGTGGAAGAAGAAAGCATTGTGTTAACACCCAATGGGAGTTTACGGGTTCTGGATAGAAACAAAGTGGGACCGTCAAGCGAGCCAACTGGAATAGATTTATGGAGTAGGAAAGTGTGCCATACGTATAGAAATAGAGCAGGCTCTGAGAGAAGTATGGGAATATGGAAGCAATAATAATGGGGGAGTTAATATTAGAATAGGGAGGGAGAGTGATTATAGAAAGAATATGTTGTGGAAATGAAACATCATCTAGATGGGAACAAATTAGACAAAGTACAGACAAGTGTATTGATAAGCAAGTGATAGATTTATATGAAATCGTGAAGTGAATGATTTAGATATAAAGGACGGTAAACACGGAGAGGGCTAGGAGGGAGAGTTACATTTCTTAATATGAACAAGCAAGTGTTGTTATGGCCAATCAGCACGGGGTACACAATAAGTATTCTTTAAGGTATTAAATTTGCATCTAATAGTTGCCATTTCCCGCTGGTAGTGGAGATTCAAAGACGATCAGAGGAACTAAGGGAAGGAGATGGGAATAGGAGAAGAACATTAAGCAGTATAGTGACTTTAAATGAGAAACTGTTAGCAATATGAAGCTAACTCAACACACATGTTTTGTAAACGCGGAAGCTTGGGTATGATCGGCAGTAGGAGCCAGGGCTCGACGCTGAGCATGCCCAAATGTATTGTACTAGCTCAACACTCAATAAAGATATATCATATAACAGTTATGTTTGTCACACTTGTTCAATTTTATGAAAACAGGATCCTGATATTCTCTTCCGCTGAATAAAGATGGTTAATTCCAACTTGCATGGCTATTTTATTTTGGAATATTATACTGTTTTGCTTATGCTTAATCATGCATCTAAAATGTAATGTAATGCACAGCTCCATTTCTACTTGTATCTACACTACTTACAAATGAAATAAGACAAAGAATAAAAAGGCCTTCAAAGGTGACACAATTACCAAGTCCATAAAACACTAAGTATGAAAATATATGACTACAAGGTTTTTCATAAAAATGAATTGTATATACTATCTGTTGTTATCAAAGATTTTAAAATACAAAGTTTACCATCTTATGGCAGTATTACTTACCTTCTGTAACGAAGGAAGAATGAACTGGCATTGATGTCCTGGTTGGATCTACCACCATAACAGGGTTAAATCTCACAGGCTGTCCACTTGCCACAATGCCTGCAAAGGGAAATAACAATGGAGCTCCCAACAGCATATCAAATATAAAGTGAGCATGAGCAGGAATAGACAACTTGGGTCACCAGCCAGCCCAATCCACCGGCAGAGCTCTAATGAACATCAATGAAGTAAATCCACATTAGCATGTTGAACTTTAATAAACTCATAGTCTGTTCTCCAGTCATGTATATGTATTTCTATACCTCATTCTTTTATTGAGATGAGAATTAGTAATCCAGGAGGAGGAGGAGGAAATAAATGCTGTGGTACAAGAATGAATTTTGTTAAATGGTACTGATTCTATAAACACAAGAACATCTATAAAACTAGTGGTTCATTAAAGCATCCATTAATTTATAGATCAAACTGCTGACAATTTATTAACCAAACTTTCATTCAAGCTGCATCATTCAAGTAATTTTGCAAACATAAAGAATCTTCTTTTATACTGTTTGGGGTTCCGGCAAAAAAGAAAAACATTGCACAGAGAAAAGTTGGTATTTTAGTTGTGATATTCTAATATGAACATACAATAGAAGGCCCTGTATGTGTTGCAATATGAAAATCTATTTTATTTTATTACAGTTATTATTGATAAATCTAAAAAAAGTTACATTCAACAATTGTTAAAATAAGAACTAGGTCTGATGAAGATATGATGATAATAATAATCATCATCATTATTGTATTAAGCCATGTACAAGTAAAATACAAGTAATGTGACCGGCATTCAGCCGTGGCTCTTATCAGTCATATTCAAATTACAATACTTCCTTTACATCCCATTTCCTTAATCCTATTTAACCATATTTGCTAATCTGTTCACTGACCAAATCCATTTGTTTCTAACTTTACTCAAGTATTGCCCTATACTCTTACTACCTTTTTGAATCATTTCAATTATAGCAATATTTCTATCTTAAAGCATTTCTTTTTAATAAACTCTTTTCTCCAAATTACTGTACCTTTGCACTTAAATATTATATGTTCAATATCTTCATTTCCATCACATATGGTTGACAACTTTTTACTTTTTCTACCACATACCTAGTAGGTAGAGGCATTCTGGCCATAAATTTTATAACAGCATTTCACTGGAATTACAAGTTTCCAGGGCACCCGAATCCAAAAGAGGCACTTTTAGAAAAAGGTCTGTGATGTATGTTGTTGTTTAGGTCTGCGAACAGCATAACTCAAAATGTTGTAAAAATACCAAACTTTGTTTTTCAGTTCAGTACTTACAAAAATGCAACACAAAAGTTTTCCAAAAAATCTCTCCCAAACTATGCTTTACATAAAAAATTGTGTCCTTACTTTTTATTTTCTCAAAGATAGCTAACGATTTTGATTAAAATACACACTTTTGAGGTGTTTACATGAAAAAAAATAAATTTTCTGGGAATAGACTGTGAAGTCATCTTCATTCAGAAGGATTTTTGTGTAATTATGTATAACTGGTAAACTGTAAGAGATAGACAAAAACTTACTGCTTAGAAAATGCAGATCACTCTAAAACACACAATTTATTTCAAATAACCTTTTTTGTGGCATCAGCATTTAAGGATACCCATTTAGCATAAACCTGCTTTTAAACATTAACTATCACTTCAGTTTCTCGTATCCACCTTGAAATTTAGAGTGAAATATATCAGGAATCTTTTTCTACAAATGTTTATCTGGATTAATATGAAGCACACAGAAGAATTAACTTCTGTAGAAAAGTTTCTAGAAGCCATATAAAAGTACGCAATGACGAGTAGAAAAGTCATGTGAATGTAATATATATACATATTTCTAAACTTTGTTCCTTCATATTACTACTTGAAATTTAATAATACTCCTTTACCTAAGCATAGTGTTATTGCAGTTGTCATATTCAGCATAGTTCATTGCTCCCCAATTGAATAAGACAAGAATTATGGTGGTTGACAATGTAGCACACACGCATATGCTAGTTATGGCATTTTATGAATGTGCACTATAAAATGTTTTGTCTACCATGATGCACAGACTAAGAGTAGAAAATGTCTTTCATTTACTATAAAAAGTAAGACAAATTTTATACATTTCTTATAATTGAGACTGGCACAATTGTTTTTTGCTTGGATCCCAGCATGTTACGTTCCCCTGGTCAACATGAATTAAAGCCCAATTTTGACTCCTTAAATCTTTTTTTCTTGTTAATTTCTTAATCCATTCCCTCTTATTTCTCATAAATATTCCCTCATGCCTACTTTTTTGCAACTCTGTCAATTTCTTATTGCCATGATACTGGTTTCTGTTTTAATCCATTTTAGATCCCAATTACTTCTTACCTTACAGTGTGCTGATTTATCTGGATGTATTCTTATTGTACGGCCAGTCACTGAGAATAGGATGCCTTGTAGTCTTAGTTGGTAACTCTGGCACGAAATTTTTTTTTTATCTGGTTGTCGCCTTGCCCTGTGTGGGCTGGTGCCTGCCAGCCGGGCGGTCGGTGATTGTCTTGGGGAGAGAGTCGTTGGGCTTCGTGAAGGAGAGACAGTGGAGTTACGGCTGCTCTCGGGTGGCAGTTGGGACAGCACGTGCCGGAGTGGAAATGCATTTAAATTTTGTTTGCCTGTCAGTACCTTTTGAAAGTCTGTAACATGGTTCAACGTTTATTAGCGAATGTGCTGGTTTAAAATCATTCTAAATTCTTTGGCTAATTGCGTCTCATTTCCGTGCGTTTCCCGGCGGAGTTTTCGACTTTGTTACACAAAGGTAAGATTTGTTTTCAGCTCATGCATTCTAGTTTGAAGGTAATGGGGATGTGGAAGCCATATTTAAAGCCATGATATTTGCAGCAATTATTCTAAGTGACTGGCCCTCTTATTTTGTTGCTTTAAAGTGTCTCTTGGTGCTTGTAAATTTACACGACATTCGTGTACAGTTAAATTGCCCACGTGTTATTGAGCAGTTCCTTTGTCATTACATTAGTAGCAAATATGCTAAGTGACTAGCTCACACATTTAGCCGTTTTAAAGTATCCAGTTAATTTGTAAATGTTCACTTCATTCTCTTAAGAATTGAATGGGCCATGTGCTATGCAGCTGTTCCATTTTACTTGTACGGGTCCCTTTGTATTTAGGCATTATTGTTATAAACTGTAATTTCATAAAAGGGGTTTCCTTTAAGTAAGATATTTGAAACTATTGCAGTGTGGTCACTGATTTACATTACGTGAGAACCTTTGCTTTGAATTTGCCCTGCTATTTGCCCTTTCATTACATGTGTTTAATTTTGTCTTTCTTTCAGCAACAGTTTAATTAATATTTCCTTGGCTGGTTATTTCTTTTCTTTGGCCAGAATATTATATCGTTTATTGTTTAAAGGTTTCAGTTAACGTTTTTTGAGTATGATTTTGCATTGATGTTTGGTTTGTAATATTACAGTAAATTTCAAAATTAAGCTCTAGTTAATGTGTAAAATTTTGTTTCGATTTATTGAGCAGTTTGTTGTTCTTTTAAATGGGGCATTTACAATGTGGCATATTTTGGCATAAAATAAAGCCAGTTACAATTATTGTGTTGTTTCTTAATTAATTTATTTTTGGGTAGATATTTCCTTCCTCTATGTTTTATTTCCTACATTGTTTCTTTTACAGCTTAAGGTCTTTATTTCCCTACGGCACTCGTTAGGGCTTCCCTCTTCGTTTTGCCGGAGTTCCTAACCTCAGACAAATCTTGGATTCTTTTGCACAATTTCGGTGGCCTCTTAAGGCTTTGTGCCTGAGGTCGGCGATAATCATCGCAACAGCCACAAAAAATCAAACACTCCTTTCATTTCCTCACACATAACATATACCTCATATTACTATACCCCCACCGCTGTAACGTTACACTTGACAGCTAGCATTTAAGTTGGTACACTAGCAAAAAAACAGATGAAAAGCTTCAAACGTTTGACTTCCTAAGCCAATCACAAGGCAGCATTCCGGATGGTCGATGACAAAGCGGAACCGGAACTAGAATAGGCTCTGTTGCCGGATGTAACTATTCCCAACCACGTGCTTCAGTTTGTGAATCTCTAGCACGAACATCAAGTTGTTCTTTGCAGGCTACATATTGTTCATTGTTATTTATATTTGTGGTTATTGTTTTATAGTTTTATTATTGTTCGTTTATACATATATATATATCTATTTTATATATATTTCATTCATATTATTTATTTAAAAAAAACTTCAGTGCGACAATGTCTGAAAAATGATGCCGATCGCCAAGTGATGATTCACGATGTGAAAAATCCTTTGCGCCAAGGTGTGCCACTTAGTAGTCAGGCATTGAACTATTAAGGAGAACCCGGGAATTCTTTGAACAGGAAAAGGAGTACATGAAGCTTCATGGCAATTCCTCTATTAAAACCGTACAACTAACCGCAGCAGCTCTTGAACTAAGCACGAGAACTGTTATTCACAAGGCTTACGGTGGACGCAGCTTCGTGGAAGAAGAAAGTAGATCATGTGAATAAGCTAATACGAAAAGCACAAGAAATAGACTGAATTATTAGTGACTGTGAATCATTGATGATATGCCTTGGTGAAGATGATGATAACGGGGATTTGGATGGAATTGAGCCATTGCAGTTTTAAATGCGTGAGTGAAAATAACTTTATGGCATGCTTATAATTTGTTTTATTTCTCCTCATTGTAGCAGGAAGTTTGTATTATTTTGTTTCTATATTGTCAAAAGTGCGTAATTTATTCTACATACGCTGCAATGTTTATGCAGATATTTTCAATTAACAATAATAATACAAAATAGTTATTATTCATTGACGTTCGCTACTTACGTACACTTTTTGTATGCGGCTTAGACACGATAGAAAGGAGAACAATCAGCTGTTGTTGTTTACTAGCCATTTACTAGCCACTCTGGCAACGTTGCAACCACAATGTAGCCAACCTTACGCGAAGCCACACGAACTGTCAAGTGCAAAGATACAGCAGCGGGGATTTAAGCTACAATGCAACTGTCAACATACTGTGGTCCTCTATGGTATAGAGGTACCATGCTAGCCTCTAGTTCATGAGGTCGTGTGTTCAAACCCAGCAGAGGTTGATGCATGTTTTCAAACGTAAAAATTCTTAGTGGCTTCCTTCAAAAGGGAAGTAAAGCCGGTCGTACCATGTTGTAGATTTACAGCACGTAAAAGAACCTCAAGCCTGATAAAGAGCCTCTGAGCAAAATTTCCAGTCTTTCACACCCAATATAGAATGGGACGCTAAGGACCATAGCAGTTAAAGTGTCTCTATAAATAAAAAGCTCAATTTTAATTTGTAAACATGCCTCTCCAAGGCAGTCTTTATTATCTCGTACAACCTCAAGCATTATTCTCAAAATTTGCCCTTTGATCTACCACATGGGCACACAAACTTGATACAACTAAACCTCAACTGAATGAGTTATGTAATGGATGAAGGAAGATATCTGCTCCTATGACAAATGTCAGCAAAACTACTGATTTCATTTTTTATTACAGCATGCAAAGAAAATCATAATGAACTCATTATACAAATACTTATGAAGGGAGTTGAAGAAGCAGCAGAATTTGCCATTTCTGAATTGTTGCCACCAAACTCAAAGACAATACAACTTGCATAATATACGTTCATAAACTATCTTACACACATTTGCCAACCTTATACACTGTTAACTGTACACAAAGTTTTAAGCTTATGCACTCTCACAGGTTTATTTAAAACATCTGTAAACTTAAGAACTATATTTGGAGCTGTCTCAATGATGTTCATACCATTTATTGTAATATCCTAACTATTGCCATTTTTTCTAAGAATATGAGTTTATCAACGTTCAACATGTATGGGATATCAATACGTCTCTCATAACTTACTATGGACTCCTGGGCGGAGGACTGGTGTGGTGGAAGTATAGGGACTGCCAGGAGTATACGGCCGAGCCACCAGGGACCCTGCCACCTGGTACCCACCCGTTTCATAGTAGTAAGTTGTGGGCAGTGTGTACGTTGGGAGAGTCGATGTGGTTCGCTCTGATGTGGCCTGGGTTGATGCAGGAGCTGCAAACAATTACACATATGTATGAATGACAAACTGCATATTTCTGTTTTAATAAATTTACACTTCTTGATTTGTTTTCAGATCAGTGCAAGTTTTTACTGCTTCTATTAAAATATAGTACAATTTTTCCAAAGAACACAAAGGTTAACATTCTCCAAGACTTACACAACTTACACAAAACATTCCTAAATACAATTCAAAAATGCTTGAACACTTTATGCCCAAGTGCACCAACCTCAACCTTATCAGTCTCTCTGAATTTGAGGTATAATACCAAGGTATTACAAGAAAGCTTCAACACCAATGCTTTGGCTTCTTCACAAAACCACAGTTTGCAATGCTCGAATATAGGAATACTTTTTTGATTATGAAGCAATCTATCACTTATGATATACGACATTGCTGCAAAATTTAATATGCATATTTACACATCTACCTAGTCTGGTCATACGTTCTGTCCCTACTAAAACGGCATATAGAGGATAGAGGAAATGGAGGAATTTGAAGCTGGTCGCTTCCTCGATGCATAACAATTAAGTGTCTGCTTTCTCCGGCTAGCATTGAGCAGTGTTGACTCTGTAAAGTCTACAGGGGGTGGTAAAATTATATATAGATTGCGATAATAAAAACATCGGCTCTGGTAAATATTAGCTTTATTATACTGTTATGTTACACATTCAGGAACGCGAGCCACCACTTCGTAATTATCCGCGACTGACATAGAGATGACTTTTGTACGGCGCAGAGTTCAGCTAAGTGAACTTGCATGTCACAGGATTCCACGAAGAGTGTAGTTACATGGCGCAGGGTTCAGCAAAGAGTGTAGTTACATGGCGCAGGGTTCAGCGAAGAGTGAATTTACTAGTATTTTGTGAATTTTGCCATGTCTGATTTCATCCCTACTCCGCCTATGACACGTGATTATTTTGTGCAATTTGCAATCATGTGACGATCTCCTGTTTTCGTATTCGTCAGGTTTGTATTCTTGTCTTTCCATTTCCTGGCTAAAATTTCAGTTCTGCACAGCTTTCTCTTCCCACGGTACTATTTACAATTAGTTTAATTTATGCTGTAGCACATACATATGTTTATGACTTTAAGCCTTTTCTCGGCACCAATATCATGTTTCTTCATCTTTGAAAAGAAATAGCTCTTTCCTCGTAGACCTTTTTAATGGCTCAGTGCTTTTGTATACATGTGTGCCGACGGACCGTTCCAGTCCCAAGAAAAGGGATAGGCCAGTGACCCGAACCTTACTTCCTCAATAAATTGCAATTCTGGTGTATGAAGGGTTTTCCTCTTGAGTTATAATATGAAACACAACATTTTACATCTTTGTTTAATCTATATACAATCAAATATGGGGCCTAGTTGAACCGTATCACATTGCTGTTAGATACAGAAAATATATTTATTATAAACCACAATGAATATAAAATATTCAGATTACTCAAAATGTCCACCTTCACACTCTTCCTCAGGCCACTTGTCTATCACTGCATGCACAACTTCCGATGGTATTGAGGTTGCTACCTTCACCAAATCCACTTTCAGTGACGTAATATTGCAATGGGGCTTACAGCAGGCTTTCTCCTCTAGAATGTCCCACAAGCGATAGTCAAGAAGATTGAGGTCTGGACTGCCAGAGGGCCAATCTTCTGTGGCAATGAACTCTGGCAAATTGGTTTCCAACCATCATTGCTTTGTGAGCTGGTGCTGAATCTTGTTGCAATATCTAGTGTCTGCCTGCCTGCAAACAGCGTATTGTTTAAGGGCTTCACTACAGTTTCCAAAATGTCCATTTGATACATACATACATACATACATATTTATTCACCATAAGAAATCATACAGAGTTATTGGTTTCGTCCACAAGTATATACAATAAAACATATCTACAAGTTGTATTAAGAAAAACAATATGCAGGTAGATAAGCTCTTGTCAATCCATGTATGTCATCATTTAAAGTAATCTTGAAGAGAACAGCAATTTACAATGGTTTCGAAGGCAGACATCCTCTTGGCTGAAGTGGCTCCCTCAGATGAAAAAGGACCCATGAAACAAATGAGTTCACAACATATGTAAATATTTAAGTTTTGCTCGTACAGTATTCCACATATTCATCTAAAGAGTAAAACTGATTTTTCCCAAAGAACTTATGTAATTCTACCTTATATTTATTTGACGAGGTTATATTTTTAAAGTACCTGGGTAAATAGTTATATAATTTTAAGCCGTTATACTTAAAGGATGTTTCAAACAATTTGGTTTTGTGAGTGATCGAGTGTAATTTGTCCTTATTTCTTGTATCGTGTGAGTGAATTTCACCATTTGTGACATAATTTGAAATATTCTTCTTGGTGTATATTAGCAATTCTTTCATATACAAACTGGGGAAGGTCAAAATGTTCAAGCTGTGGAAATATTCTCTGCAGCTTTCTGTTTTTGGGATCCCCGCTAGTATTCTTAGTGCTCTTTTTTGAAGTTTAAATATTTTGATACTATTTGTAGTATTTCCCCATAAGGGTAGACCATAGAGCAGTCGCGAGTGAAAGTAGGCAAAGTAACAAATTTTGAGAACTTTAGCTGATACACGAGGCTTTAGTTGACGAAGAATAAAACAGGTGCTGCTAAGCTTGCCTAATAGTTTTTCAATGTGAAAGTCCCAACTTAAATTATTATCCAGCCACAGCCCTAGAAATTTCGTTTCACTTGCAAAGCTGACCAACTTAGAACCAATTTTGATGCTGGGATTCCCTGATTTTCTACAAGCTTTATGTTGAAAATTTAGAGCTACAGTTTTCTCTTCATTTACAAGCAGTTTATTGACTTTAAACCAATCAATTATTTTTTTCACGACCACTGTTTGCATTTGCTGTAGGCTACTATAATCCTTTCCTGTAATGAAAATGCTTGTATCGTCTGCAAATAGAGTTATTTTTGTTTGTGTTGTGTTTTCAAGACATAACGGTAAGTCATTTATGTACAACAAGAACAGCAAAGGACCCAGAATAGAACCCTGTGGAACCCCCGATGTTACAGTTCTTTTTTCAGATAGGTCCTTTCTAATTTCATTGTATCCTGTTTCTATAAAATCAATTTCAACTATTTGATCTCTCATTTCTAAGTATGATTTAAACCATTTGAAGGCCACTCCCCTTACACCATATTTATACAACTTATTTAGCAGAATTTTGTGATCCACCATGTCGAAGGCTTTTGATAAATCCAAGAATAATCCAACCCCTAATTCGGTTCTGTCCATTATGTCATAAATATTATCAACAAAGTTTATTACAGCCAAGCTAGTTGATTTATTGCTTTGGAATCCATATTGGCAGTTATTAATTATATTATTTTTGGTAAGGAATCCCATTAATCTCTTGTACATAATTTTTTCTAATATTTTTGAGAAGACTGAAAGTAACGCTATTGGCCTATAGTTCATAGCACATTGTTTTACTCCCTGTTCATAGAAATGGAGCAGGGTGACACTCTCGTGTGACCGCCCCCCACCCAAACCATCACTGAAGCTAGGTGATGCCCTCTTTCCACTCTGGAAATCTTCTCACTGGCTTTTTTTAGAGCCGTGGGCATACGCTCTATCATTTTGTCTGTTGAATTTTTCTTGTACAGAGAAAAGTTTTTCATCTGTGAACAAGATTTGCCTATAACCATTTTTTGCATGTTGTGTCAGCAATCTCTTCACTCTAGTGGCTCTTAATTCGCACAAAGCTGGTGTCAATAGCTGTCCAGTGCGTCGACGATAGGCTTGAAGTCTGTCAGCTGTAATAATTCATAACATGGCTCGTAGTGATTTTGCATTTCTTTTGCCATGATTTTCTGTTTGTGGAGTGGATTTTTTTACGAATTCTCTCTGCGACTGCTTAGACTACAGCTGCTGTATGTGTTGTATGCAGGTGACCACTTCTTGGTCTGTCAGTGACAGAGCAAAGTTCATTATATGATTTAATAGTACTCCACACAAATTTCTTTGTTATGTTAGCGGTTTTAACAGCACAAAGATCTCCATTGCTGTCTTGCTGCACTTGTGTAAAGCAATAACTGCAATACGGTTCTCTTTGCTGCCCCATTCCATGTTTATCATTCAGTATCTGACTTTCAACTGTGTTGCTTCTTATACATAAAGGTCTACTGTGCTTATTGGCACAGAGCCAAATATTACAGTGCACATGGGAAGTTTATGTGGAGTTTTAAATTCAAAGACAGAACTTATGGTCAGACTAGGTATACTGTTTAAGTACGATGGAAAATGAAGTGACAAGACATCAAGTAGCACATAAGAATTTAGTGATTTGAATCGCTGAGTATAACAAAAATAATTTAATCTATCAGGCAGGATTCATACATGTGTGCAGTCCAAATAGATAATTCACCAAGGAATCTTGCTGTTTTGAAATAGCAGTCCATAATCCTTGTTGCCAACTAGCCTACTAATGGAAGATTTGTAAACTATATGATAAGAAATGACACTCATTGTTTCTAATAATTGCAGTAGAGATGGTGAACAGGAAAAGTTGGTGAGCTACTAAGCATTTCAACCCTGAAGCACAAAATATTGCAACAAAAACAAGATTCTTGCATAAAATCTGCAAGAAGAGTAGCAAATAAGTTTCCAATTTAAATTTTTCAATTGCAAGTAAGTGTATTGTATATGTAGTGACAATCACACTGTGCATACCTAAGTTAAACACTCACTAAATTATAATTCTTCTGACCTGAGTATATGTCCTCACATAAATAGCACACGTAGTATCACTTCACACTTGATGTTTCATAAACGCATGGGGGAACTTTTAACCACATGCCGGCTATCACGGCATCAGCCCTGAGTGTTAAAGAAATACATACCCCTATAGTTGTTAAACTAAATGTACTAATCAAAAATGGGTGAAAAAATCTTATGAAATATCTTCCGTGTTAATCGGATTCTTCGAGTAATAGCGCAACACACAGCATACATTCCATACCAGGGCATTCATGTGTCCAAGAGGTGGATAATGTACACAATGCAATTGAGAAAGCAATGTCTAAAAGTGATTTTTATTCACCTTTTGGACTGTTTTGGCTGTTGAAACAGGTGAATCAACAAAATCCTTATAGAATAATTCACATGCATGAGAGGAATTTCAAAGATTTTGGAGGAACAGCCAAGCTGCTTAACTATAAGGCTATACTTTTCTTTCAAGCAGTCTCCCTTAATTTCACTCAATCCTCCAGATAGTTTGTTATAGAACATCATATCAACAAACCACCACTGAACATAATGTCTTCATTAAATTCAATTAAACACCAGGCAGGAATTAAAAGCTATCAAAATATCTAGCTTTTTTCATGTGTTTGAAGTTGAGCCCAAAGTCCAAAAGAAAACAGTGGAGGTATGTGAACTTAAAGGTATGTTTGCATTAATGCTTATTTAGAATAGACAGTTCTATACAGCAATGTTCATTTAAGCCTTAAATAAACTCCCATTAAGCATGTATCTAAAGGGATCATATTCTCCATGTTTGAAGTAAGTGGTTTTGTTTTTGATGTTCATTTATATGCTCAAATAGGTATTTAATTTCTGTTAGGATATACATTTTGATTACCTATAAGTTATCAAAATTATGAATTAAAGAGGTTCTTAAATAAACATGTATAAAACAATTGACAAGTATTGACTAATTTTGAAGATTTAGAAGCTGGTAACAGTGATGTGTCATAATTTAAAATAGAGAGTTGAGGGTTGTTACACTACATCACTATGATATTCTTACTTGAACGCGTTTCGGGAGACGGCTTGTTCCCATCGTCAGAATGTAAATCTGTGCTTACCTCCATATTCTTTAGTTGTTACGTGCGGCAATATCGGTGTTTATTCTTTGCTTCTTATAGACTTGTAAGCCCAAATTATTGACTAATTTTGAAGATTTAGAAGCTGGTAACAGTGATGTGTCATAATTTAAAATAGAGAGTTGAGGGTTGTTACACTACATCACTATGATATTCTTACTTGAACGCGTTTCGGGAGACGGCTTGTTCCCATCGTCAGATTCAGGAATCACATAATGAATTTCGAACTGCCGCCACCCAACAGCCTTTGGAGGTTCATCAGCCCAGCACCAGAGAACACCACAAACCACACACATCCCCCAGACGATGACCGGCAAAAATCAGTTGAGAGAAAATGCTGACGATGGGAACAAGCTGTCTCCCGAAACGCGTTCAAGTAAGAATATCATAGTGATGTAGTGTAACAACCCTCAACTCTCTATTTTAAATTGACAAGTATACTTTGACAAAGTTCTATCTGCACATGTAACCTTGTCCCACCACGAAAACCCAATATAAAAGGTCATAGTTCTAACTGAAAATTTAAATATTTAATAAGTGATGGAGTCAGACAAAGTATTTAACTAATAATTCAGCACTTCAAGATGTTACAGAAAAAGTATTATAGCTATAACAATTTCAAAATTGCGGTTAATTGAAACTTTGAAGCTCTGTATCTCAAGAACATATAAAATACAGTTACAACCTCGTCAAACTAAGGTTACAACATGTGTAGATGAAGTGTGCAACAAGGTGAGAGAAGCAGCATGTGTTTGTGACAATGTTCAGGAGTGAGGAAGAGGGGGAAGGTTTTGCAACTGGCAAAGCAGTGCAGATTTTTCTGAAGCTTTGAGCGTGTACGAAATAGAATGGATATTTATCTATGCTCATGATGGTGATGAAAGAGAGCAACAGAATGTGTTGAAATGTAGTCTAGCATGAAAAGAAAAGCAGCTATGAAGAAAATGTCAATTAAAAGAGTTTTTTATAGATAAAGATATTTTATTTCACTTCGTTAGTTACATAAATTAATTCTCATATAAGTTCTATAATACATAATTTTATCTCTACACATTACCCTTTACATATCATTTTCACTAAGTTGCTGCATTACTAAGGGTCCGCAAACATCCAACACCATGGTTGTTGAGTCATTGGGTCCTACTTAATTTATGATTCAACAACAATCTATATTTTCTTTCTATTCCCTATTTCTAATTTTTTTCAGCCATTTATTTCTCAGTACACCTAAACTTTCCTTGGATTTAACTCTTAACAACTTTTACCTATAATTTCATTTGGTAATCTAGACCAATTGTTTCTTTGTAATTTTTTCCTCATATTCATTGTTCCTTCACATTCTAACATTAAATGCCAGTAATTGTTAAATTTGCTATTACATAATGGGCATTTGCCTTCATTTCTCCTTCTCCTATGCCTTTTAACCTCACCACCCCTGACCTAGCCCATGCAAAGCCCTCTCTTGCTATTTTATTACAAACATCAACATAGTTCTCTCTTTCCCATGTCCTTTTAATCTCTGTATATACATGTAATGATCTTTTTGAATTAAAACTACCAATTATTTCCTGTCTTTCCATATTTTCAATCCTCAATCTAACTCTTTTCCAACATCCCTTCTCACGTGATTGTCTATATTTCCAAATATCCCCACACCCTATTTCATTGAGAATTGCTTCTAGGCGCTTATACCAAGTATCCTCTTTATTTAACTTGTGCTGAACCTCCAAACATTGTTTTAAAATATTATTATTCTCTGATACCTCAATGAGTTTTTTTATAAAGAAAGTAACATAAAATTAACATGTAAAATTGATACGAAATATACTTTTGCTTATATGTTGGCTTTATTTATTTTCGTACATGATTTGTGTACTTTCCATATCCATTGTTTTCCCACGTTAATCTTTTTTCTACCCGCTCTCTTCAAAAATGATAGATCGAGGTTGACTGTACTTCTGATTGCAAAGTGACTAATAGCCATAGCATCTGACTCAACAGTCAGAACACTTAATGTCACAGAATATTGCAAACTTATAAAACAATTTAAATAAAAGAGTAGTACTTCAATGCATATCAGCATACTGTAGAGTAGCAAATAATGAAACAGAAAAATTTTTTAGCCAAGAAAAGTGTAGCAAAATTGCATCAAAATCATCTGTTCTCTGTCCTGTCATTATATCCAAAGAATAATTACATTAGTATAAAATACACTTTGGAAAATCTGTAAAATAATACGATTAGAAATTATTGCACTATCAAGAAAATCCTAAGTCACAATTTTTAGATTATTAACTCTGCCTCAACAGACAGGATTGACATAGCAAAATCTCCTATATACCCTTTCTGTGAACTTGGAGAAGATATGCAATAAGACCACCTACTTTAATGCCCAGCCTTTCATTAAAATACTGGAGTGCAAGAGAAGAAATGGCCTCATTGGCAAATATTACAAACCAACCCCAACCGCAAACAACCATGTTTACATTTATTTTGCATACCCTTTTCCTCCTCTGTCACATAATTGGCCAATATTTATGATGAAACTGGCAAAAAAAACTGAGTACTGTTGGTTAAACCTGCATTTGTATTGGCATGTCTTTACAATGATCTGCTTAAGCGTCTACAAAACTGTAAATAAATAAAACTGTCATACCATCTAGTGACTAACAAAATAACCTGTATGTTCATTTGCATGTAAAAGAACCTCAAGCCTGAAGAGGCCTCTGAACAAAATTACTGGTCTTTATGCACAGTATAGAATGGGACGCTAAGGACCACAGCAGTTAAAGAACATCCATAAATAAAACTCAATTTAATTTAATCTTTTGCATGTTCATTTAGCCACATCATATGAGGCATTTTTTTAAAGGAAGTATTGTTTTTAATATTTTGCCACTGCAGTCACAATTTTGAGCAAGTGCAACCACTTCCTCCTTTCATTAGGAAGCCAGATGTAGCTGTGAGTGATTGTCACTTTGTTTTCCTGTTGTTAGTCTGTTTCGAAATGTTCAAAACAATCTAATGACCTGCTGACAGTGAAGTCAGATCAGTTATTAGTTTTTGAAAGCGAGAAATGTTAGACCAACAAACATTCATTGCCAATTATGAGGTTTATGGGGAAACAATAATGAATGATGGAATGGTAAGGAAGTGGATTAGACAGCTTAACAAAGGTCGTGAAAATGTGATCACAATGAACCGCCTGTGATCACAGATGATTTGTGTAAGCTGTGTAAGAATACATTTGCAAGGACAGACATTTCACCATATTGGTGTTGTCTTTGCATTTTCCACAAATTTCAAAGTCAGTCCTCTACAACATTGTGACAGAATGCTTAGAAATGGTTCTACTTCAATACTGGATTATGGTGAAAATAGAAGCTTTTAATTTACAAAATGGGTTTTTTTGCTATCCACAGTAATTCTTGGTTAATGAGGAACGTTTTAGTGTAGTAGACGTTGCTCCAGGGATAATATATTGCCCACCCACCCTCCCTTTTATGCAGCCGTTCTTATATAGCCGTTTTTGGCGGGTTTTGGTGACTTATGGAAGGAATTGCTGCCAACGTGAATCATTCTAGTTTTAGACGAGCAGATCCCTCAGCTATGCTTTGAGGCTGAGGGTCCTAAATCGTGTTTTCAGCTGTGTTGGGATTTCAAATGTTGGCAGCGGAAAAACAATGCAACCAACATTCCTATGATGACATGGGTGAGTTGCATATGATGCAACTTCTGGGTGTCAGTAATATGGAACAAAAGTGAAAAAATATGCCACATATTCATGAAAATAAGTAAAGCACCATGTTATATGTTCTTTTTATCTGTATATAGTGATACCGGCCTTATCCCCCAAAACTCTTACTGATGAGCACAAGAACAAACAATCTGCCACTGTACTGACTTTTCTCATGCAAATATGCTGAGGAAGGCAATGATTTGCTAATGCACATTGTTACAAGTGATGAAACATGGGTGTCTCACTCACTCCTGAATCAAAGCAACAATCCATGGAGTAGTAGCACACAACATCCCCCATGAAGAAGAAATTCAAACAGATGATATCCAATCACGTGTACATGGTTTTCTGGGACAGATAAAGTGTTTTACTGGTTGAATTCTTGCCCAGGAATGCAACAGTCAACAAATATGTCTATTGTGAGACACTATGAAAGCTCTATCATGCAATACAGAACAAAAGGCATGGAATCCTTTTGGTACATGACAATGCTTGGCCACATACAGCTAAACAAACTCAAGATCTGATCATATCATTTGGTTGGGAACAATTCAACCATCTTCCCCACAGTCCAGATTTGACACCAAGCGATTTTCGTCTGTTTCTACATCTAAAGAAATTCCTTGGTGGAAAACATTTCAACGACAATGATGTGAAACAAGAGGTGCAGACTTCGCTCTCATCACAGCTGGCACCATTCTTTGACAAAGGCATACAAAAATTGATTTCCCATTACAAGTGCCTGAATAATGGTGGCAACTATGTGAAGAAGCAGTGTAAGGTAATGAATAATAATAATAAAGTATTTGGAAAATAATCTTTAAAGCCATGCCTTGTAGATATCAGAAGGCTTGCATGAATCGGGGGGATCATTCTTTAAATGCCCTACATTCACTATTTGGAGTACTGATAAATCTGTGATTGGTGTGAAGAGTCTGCAAATGTGAACAGGCAACTTTTCCAATGCATGATGCAAGCTTGAGTAGGGAATAATAGAGCTTACAACTGCATTACTTACCACTGTGGTCATCTAGTACCAACATTCTTGGTAATTGTTCTTTCACAACTGCCGTGTGTAGGCTCAAGTTGGAAAGGTAGAATCAGACTGAAAAATTTAATGCTACCATGATATTAATTCAACTGACTCACATTTTCCTAGTAAACCACAAGGCGTTCTCAAATTCATTTTGAGATGACATACCAAAGGTGACTCACAACCTCGTAAGTACTTTGTCCTAGGTTTCATAGTTATCCCCTATTAGGTCAATCATTGATAACACTAGTCTGCATGATATTGGATGACTGAAAACTAATAAGTGATTCTGACTCACTTTTTTATGCTGATTTCAGAACTGTTTTTAGTTTTTTTTGTATCACGTACAGTTTTTTCACAATTTCACTTCAAAAATATAGAGATATAAAGATATTGCTTCTGCCACTACACATAAAATTGGGCTTATGAAGCAATTTGTAAGGGCTCTATCACAGGATGGACCCTGCTTCAAGTACCTTTCCAAGAAATTTCCCTTCATTACACAAGACAAATTAAAGGCTGGAATTTTTGTTGGTCCTCAAAAAGAAATTGATGAAGGATGAAGATTTTGAGAAGACAATGAATGAGAGAGAAATAGGAGCATGGACCGCCTTCCGATCAGTTACTGAAAACTTCTTAGGCAATAACAAACATCCTAATTACAAGGCCATTGCCAAAACAATGTTGGAAAATTTCAAGATGGGTTGAAACATGAGTGTAAAGGTGCATTTTCTGCATTCACATATAGACTACTTTCCAGAAAATCTGGGACATTATAGTGAAGAGCAGGGTGAACATTTTCACAGAGATATTAAGGAAACGGAAAGGAGGTACCAGGGGAGATGGAATGAAACTATGATGGCGACTACTCTTGGATGTTGAGGAGGGATCTGCAAGGAAGTCAAAGAAGAGAAAGTTTGAAAAAAATTATATGAAACACTTTGGCTTCTTGTTTTGTTAAAATGTAGTCACGAAATAAATTAGGCAAGTTCTTGAGAGTATTCTTAAAATGTTTCTTGAATAAAAACTTACCTTGTGTGAAATGGTATTTGAATACTTTTCTATGCTCATTAGTAAAATTGTCAAAACATTACTGATGTGATAGAAAAAAACGGAAGTTATTTCTGGAATCAGCATAAAAACTTGATTCAAGAACACCTACTTTTCAGAAATCATCTGACAAAAAGTTTGAAATCAATTGGTCTTTCACAATACCATGTATAGTCTAAAGTTGGAAAGGTAAAATCTGACGGTGCTCTAATCAACTAAGCTACCATGGCAACATACCACACAATACACATTAAACGTGAGCCGGTCTTGGAATTTAATGTCATGCCGGTATGTTCCCAGGGTAGCTCAGTTGGTTAGAGTAACGGCACAGTAAACCGAAGATCTATGCTTCAAATCCTGGCTATGGTATTGAATTTTTCAATTGATTCTACCTTTCCAACTAACATTCTTGCTTAATGTGAGAAAATTTGAATCCTGATTACATCATGATGTCTGGCTGAACTTACTCCTTATCCCAAGATTGTACTTGTTCCTTATTGGGTATGTCAAATAGCTTCAGTAGCCTGTATCCTCAAGCTCTTTTTCAATTCATTCCATATTTTCTTTCTTTGTCCAAATGATCTTTTCTATTAAAGGATTTTGTTAAGCTTGGGGAGGGGGGAATTGGCTACACAGCACAAAGACTGCTATATGGAGAGGCGAGTGAGGCATCCAAGCTGTGTGCAGAGCAGAAATATACAGCATTACTTCAGTCTATAAAGCATTTAAAAGTTGTAAAGGCCAAGTTTTCATTACTGATATGGGAAAATTATTTGATGAAAGAAACAAACACAATGACTACAAATTTATACTCGACCAACAAATGGGGAAAAAAAGCTAAATGTGTTTAA
Organism: Deroplatys truncata; assembly: GCA_030765065.1. Taxonomy (NCBI): domain Eukaryota; kingdom Metazoa; phylum Arthropoda; class Insecta; order Mantodea; family Mantidae; genus Deroplatys; species Deroplatys truncata. The sequence goes on along the minus strand of CM060989.1, from coordinate 61,003,835 downwards.
CAGAATCAAATTTTAATCCTAAACTATCACACATTTTTGCACGAAAGAAGGGGAGACATAGCTGAATGATATAATGCACTGAAATACAATGTAATATCCAGGAAATTATGAAAAATAGAGATGTATTTTTGAGTAGTGTTTAGCACCCCTTCTTGCTGTAATGACACCACAGGTGGTGGAAATGATAAATGAAATAATTCACAAAGGAAATTTGGGAAGGAAATGTTCCAGGCCTGAGTTCCCAGGATTTCCCAGTTATGAGGACAGGAAAATCTGAAAAATACCTGTCAGGGAGAATAGTCCTGACAGATTTGAACCACAGACCTTCCATTCACAAGTCCATACCCTAACGACTTTGGCCTCCTGAATCACAAAATGGAGATGAAATTAATACTGTGACAGCGAGAGGGGAAAAATGCAAAATAGCTGTGAAAGATTTTTCAAACAATATGAATTCTGAAAGTGACTTTTCTTATTATGAGAACATTTTGGCATGTAAGCAAGCTTTAAAACAGTAGAAATAATGCTAGCAAAATATTTTTAAAAGTAACAAATGAAATATCACTGTAGTGTTCTAATTAGACTCTTGTACATTAAAGTCATTTAACAATTTTATTTTCCTTCAATGAATTACTTTTTGCTGGCTTTTTTCTTTGCCATCCTATTTTTCAACAATATTTACCACTTTTTATGGCCTCTAGCTATGAAAAAAGGTTACACATACCTGGTGATGCCCTGTGTGAAGTCTGAATATAAACACTTGTAGCTGTTTGAGGTGTAGATGGTTGAGGTGGCTGTGCAGATGTGGGCTGTTGCTGGAGCATGGGAAGCGTCACTTCAGATACTGGAGACTGTGGGAGAACTTTTGCTACTGGTATAGTGCCAACCGTAGTGGGCACAGGTCTAATGTTGGCCACAGTGCTGGAGCTCACAGTGGTGGTAGTTGTGTAGGCAACTGAAGCAAGAATAAAATATCTATACTGAATCGAGTGAAATGGAAAATTAAACTTTATGAAGCCAAGGCCTAGCAAATCACAATTACGTGCTTTAACTACCTCAGAGATTGCAGGTATTAAGAATTTCAAGCCCACCCCAGAACATGACTCAAGGTGCGTGCCCAGAAACAGTTACTTAATTATCAGTTAAGTTCTTAAAATTCTTAAAAGACCTACAATTAAGCACAACGCATCCTGAACCGCCCAACACAGTATAAATCCCATGCCTGTAGAACAGCTTCCTAAATAAAATTAAATGTAGGCAATACACCAAGATCTTTTTTTAAACAGTATGCTTTAGCTTATTAAACTCAAAACCTTAAGTATAGAGCTTTTGTTTGGATGCATGGAATTATTATGCAGAATTGTTTGCTGCCCTGCACTGCAGGGCAATCGGTTCTGTTCATCCTACGCTTTCCCTCCTCTCCATGTGGCAGCTAATCGGTTGATACATTGTAAGCCCACATGTTTCAATGTTATAGTGTGTTGGTGACGTTATAGTCAAAGTCTGTATATTTTAGCACACGTTCTTCATGTATGGCTCCTATGTGACAAACTCCTGTAGAGAAAAGAGACAGTGATTTATAGATAGATTTCCTGCTGTTTGTGCACCTCACAAACAGTTCATAATCCTGTGAATAAGATTAATTACTTTCTCTACTACGTATAGTAGGTAGGGGAAGTATTGCATTCCACCCAAAAATTCGATACCGAGATTTCACCAGTAATACATGTTTTGAGACACCCTGAATCCAAAAAAAGCATTTCTGGAAACATGTCCGTGTGTGTGTGTGTGTCTGTCTGTGAACAGCATAACTCAGAAACGAACAGTCGGATCAACACCAAACTTAGTATTTAGGTTCAGTATCTTCCAGAGATGCGACACGAAGGTTTTCAAGAAAATCCCCCACCCCAGACTACCCTTTACATGGAACATTTTTCGAAAATTTTAATTTTCTCAAAAATGGCTCTTAACGATTTTGATTAAAATATCATGTGTTTAAGATATTGTCATGACAAATGAAATGTATATCTCAAATTTTCTAGGAATGTCTCCAAAAGTATTCTTCATTGTGAACGACTTTTGCATAAGTGGTAAACCATAAGAGATAGACAAAATTTTACTACACAAAAAATGTAGACCGTGTTAAAATACACAATTTATGTCATATACATTTCTTTTGTTGAGTGAACCGTTTTCGAGATATTGCTTGTTATTCCCTTAAATTTTCCAATACTTATACTTTTTCTCAAATTCGTTATTCATTTTTTCATGTCCTGGACATGCAAAGAGAATGGAATGCGCCACATAGCAACCAGTGTTAAAAGATTTGACTATCGCTTAAAACCTACCATATTCACCTTGCATCTACATGAAAATTACCAATAAGATTGACATCTCGATATCTCGATTAACATGAAGCATATGGAGAATAAGCGTTTGTAAAAATAGTTTGTACAAGAGTAGAGAAAGTCATGTGAGTGTAACACATCAGATTTTTTTTTATATAAAATCAAAATTAAATTACTCAGTTCTTACAGAGGAAAAACCCAATGACATTGGAGAAAAGTTAGAATGAAGTCCAAAGAAATATCTGAGAAAGCTTGCACAGGAATCAGAAATTTTGGAAACTTCGGCTTGGAATGCGACTAAACTATTAAAATTAAAATCCTATAAGATATAACTGTAGTACAGGACTTGCAACCACACAATAATGTGAATAGAATTTCTGCAATTTGGTGTTCAATAATGCTAATGATCGCTCTACTGACATGCATTTGTTCTTTTTACGGATGAAGCATTGTTACATTTACATGGTCATGAATAAATGAGCGCTAATGCACATTTTCTTAGATTTGAGAGTTGTGTGGTGGTACAAGCACATCCTTTTCAATCTCTTCTATGATGGTGTGTTGTTACTGTATTATAATCTGCACGTGAAATCTATGTGCTTGAATTTAAATAATTGTGAATATTCAACCCTGCCAGCAAACACTGTGCTTCCCAGTGCCAAGAAAATTCCCGTTAGGCCAGCCAAATGTCCAAACAAAGACTCCATATATTTTAAGAGCTTATAAAAAATGAGAAAGAATTATATATAAAACACTGTAATAATTATAAAGCATTGGGGCGAATTCTGGGGTAGCGCCGCTGTGCTTTGGCACTACTTATGTCAAAAGGAAAGAAAGAGAAGTGTGTAGGAATTGCGCATAAATCATTGTTTCTGAGTATGTATTCTCTCATTTGAACAGGTGTGTTTAGTGGTGCATGCTGTGCCGGTAGTTTTCTGAAGCTTGCAGCCAATTCCAGATTGACATGTCTACGCTCATATGCACTGTGTATAAGGGCTAGGGTGTATATTTCTAAACAGTTGTTATGGGATAGGTGGAACCAAGATTTCTCTGACTCAAGAGCTTATGTTCCACAGCACAGTAAACCACAGAACCTAATGACAATGGCGGAATACATATTCCATACTCAACATTCCTTTAATGCAGTGTTACCATCTTGCTGCAAGTTAATGGGTTTGGGAGTGCAGATTGTTTAATTAAATCAAATGCAGAAATAATACACCAAAATATCCTTATAAATAAAAATGTATGGCTTTGAATGTAATTATGCTGTTAGGTTTTGAAACTATTTCAATATTTGTATATTTCAAGCACCAGGGTTATTAGTTATGAGTGAATACGTAGTATCTTATACACTACAGAACAAAAACTAACCTATTCATCATGTGTTGAACATCTATTTTCAAAACAATTGTCAATATTTCTATGTCCATGTAGTAACCAAAGACATAGTTCACTGTGAAGCCAGGTAACTAAAACCGTATAGTGTGTTTTCTTTAAGTGAATATTCAGTTGTGTGTGAAAGTTACAAACATGAGCAAAGCAAGTGAATTATAACTCCATTTAGCAAAAGGACTCTGTGAAAAAAAAATTCAGATGAAAACATTGGGTAGGTCACTCCCGAATATGAATCTGCAGTAGGAAACAAAAATCGATGTCGCAAGTTCAATCCGGAAATTTACTAAAAGAACAAATGGATTTGTGACTATGAGGAAAACTGCTATTTTTTGTTTTGTTTTCCTTATGTGTTATTTGGGGGATATGTCCATTGTATGAGACCAGAATAACTGATATTGGGCATACATGGTCCAAAATAAAGTACACTCATTGTTGGTCAATTGCCTAATACGTTCAATACTACTGCCGAAGTTGGTAAAGATGTCATTTGAGGGATTTGTTTTCACTTTTTTTTTGACCCGCCAATAGAATATCTCAACGGCCGCCACTCTAAAATACGGTAATTTAAGTGATTTAAAAAACAAGTTGCAAATCACCTGACAACCAATTTAATTGAATGAGAAAGACTTATACTAACTTATGAACTACATGTAGACATTGAACTGCAAAGTAGTGAGGGGTAACATTTCTGCTTCAATTCCAGAGTTTGAATCTAGGTTAGGATGAGTTATTTTGATTTTCCTCCACGTTTTCCCTTAGCCTCAGATGATGCCACATGACTTAGAGCTCATTTGAGCATTTCATTTACTGTCCAATATGACCTACTTGGTTTAAAGACAATAAATTTGAAAATTAATAAAAACCCACTTTTAAAAGAAAGGTAGGTACAACCTCGTGCAGGTTTAATGGATATAAACATTATGAAGAAGAGATGAATATGCTCCATGATGTACACCAATTTGAAGTATGATTTATAGAGCTGATGTTTTAACACGACCCAAAGTTTTTCTCGAGAAATTTTGAAACGGTAATGTGATGTGGGTCAAGCAATGAGAACTCTTGTTGAGAACAAATAACGGTAACACTTTTGGAACATAAGACTGAAGCAGTTATAATGCCTAAGGACAACAAGATGGAGGACTAGCCTGAAATGTTACATGTTAACATATTTATTATTGATTTGCATTCATTAATTAATGAATTATAATATTTATTTGTTCATGATATTTATATGTATTTTAATTTGTATAAATGTCCAGTATATTGAGGAAAATGAAGAAAGAAAAAAAAATTAGGATTAGAAAACCTACATGGCCAACCTTGTAAGAATGCATCAATAAGATGACTTTGTATCACTTGTTTGTAACAATGTAAATGACACACAATTGTTGTTGATATATTGGCATGGATACAAAGGCATCTATATAAGCTTTTTCGTCAGTGAAGAAGACATTCTTGGCATATTCCGGATAGGGAACATTGTTCCTCAGTATTCTGGACAAACTATTTGTGTAAAGGCAACAGATGTAGATTTGTGTGTTTTAAAATGTTCAACTAAAGTAATTCAAATGTTATTGTGAGAATTGAATACTTTGAAATAAAGTTTCTGAATTACCATGGATTCATTCTATAACATGAGGTCGTGGGTTCAAACCTGGCAGACAGAGATGGATCTTTTTGGCCGAAAAAATCCTTCGGAAGGGAAGTAGAGCAGAAATTACTGAATGGTGCAATATTTTATTTCATTTAACGGACCCTAGAATAGTCAAAGTGAATACATTTTAAATAAAGCTCAGATACCACTTATGCACTTTGTAGAGTATTAGACTTTGAACTGTAGCAACAGTGCCAATACACCAAAATTATCAAAACAGTATTTCTGTATTTATACTCATTATTGCACCACACACCACATTATGTGTGGCATTTATTGTAAACACTTGTATAACTTTAATTTCAGTTAAAATTAAGTAACTAAATTTATTGTTGCTGGCACAAATCCAACACTGTGCAATTTAACCTCCAAAATTCGCCATGTGCTATTATAACCTAAATTAATTAACCATTTTTATTGTGTTTATTTTATTTATTTTCCTTTAGTTATCTAACTTATGTAGTAATATTACTTTCACTGACATTTATTTTGAAGTGTAACTAAAAGAGCGAAAATACAGAAATTGTAAGAACAAATTTGTGTGATTGTAATTCCCACGAAGTTGACAGCATTACGGAAACCTTAAGATGAGTTAATCAATTTCCTATTCTTAATTTTCTGGCCCCTCTACAATCTAAGTTAATATAATATCTTATTCGCTAATTCCTTCATAGCTATGATTGCATGGTTATCGGTGAATATATACACACAAGGTTGTGATTGTGAGGTCTGTGCATGAGATTCAGTAGGGTGGCATTAATAGTTTGAAAATCTCTCAGTAGATATTAGTATTATCTATAGATTTACAAATGGTATGGGAAAGTGCATCATTCATTGTTTTAGATGTAGTAATGTAGATGGCAGGATCTCATATTCCTCCAATCTTACTGGTTGTGTAAATCGAATGAAAACTACTATCGTTTTGAAGCATAGTAAGTATAATCGGTAAACCAAATGAAACATCAAATGCTGACGGAAACTACCGAATAATTTGGTTGTTTCGACTATAGAATAATTCAATAGTTTTCATTCGGATTGCCCAACATTACTTCTGAGCTATACTAAGGCACCAAGTTTTTTTTCAATTGGCATTTCTAAATTTTCTTCATGTTTTATTACCTCTAGTTAGCGTGAAATGCTGTTAAGATGCTTTTCAGCCACCTTTCACAAATTATAAAATTATGTAATATTAAAAATTAATAAAAAAATCAATAAATTGATTAAATCCTAAAAAAATCTACTGGGTGTGGCTTTTTTTGTTCTCAACCCCGATTGAAAGTGTGAAGGTTGTATGTAGCCTTTACGTTATTTGCACCACGCTTTGGTCACCAAACTTGGAGCATTACTGTATTGTTCCACTGTTGCGGAGCCAAACCTGATGAAGTAACTGCCCCACGTATGGTACAAAGTTTCCAGTGGCCTTCGCTCCAACGTTCACTTTCTGGTAGCCTTCGCCCCAACGTTTAGGAATCAACTTTGTATTTCTTTGTTTCTTTAAATATTATATATATTTATGTTTGCCTCGTTCTGCATCAGTATTAATTTTGCAGAAACATGTATCTCTTAGCAGGGGGTGATGCGGCTAAAGAATGTAGGCTTACACAAATTATAATTTTTACTTCACTCCTTTTACTAATCCTTCACACGATTAAATAACATTTCACTTATATAGAGAGCTGTGAGATTATTTATTGGTTATTTATAAACTGTTTTATATATTACATTATTGTTCCAAGAATTACTAATAGCATTATTAAACTTTCCAATTCATTATTGCCTCAAGGTTATCTCATTGTTACCTCATCGTTAGCAACTTTCAGCCTCTATTCTCACAGCTCCTACATTATTAAATTACATAATACATTCACATAACATTATACATGCACATAATAATGTAAACATAATACAATGACTGTTATATATATATATATTTATTTTATATGTTATATACATATTTTTTTATATTATATAATTAGACAGAAATCATTTAAGTGTTAAAAATACTGCCTCAAAAGATATTATCATACTGTAAATCTAATTTGAAAATTTACCTGTTCTGGTATTGCCTGTGGAAATGGCAATTGCAGTCTGCATGCTGTGCAATGACTGCGGCAACTTAGCTCCTACCGAGCTCACTGGTACTTGTGTCAGCTGTATTGAAGGTCCATGTGCTGGCTGAGTTATCACCTGCAAAGGATTCCACTAGATGCATTCATTTTAATGCAGTACACAAATGTGGTGTGCGGTTTATCTCCAAAAATAAGTTTTGGGATATAAGAATTTGTGCATTTAATTTAAATCATCAAAAATATGGTACAAATAAAAATGAGAATAACATGTATTAGCATTGGTTTCTTGTTACTGGGAAACACAGTTAAGATTTTTAAAACATATTAAGTACTTCATATACATATGCGAGGAGTGATAAAAAATAACAGGAATTTTTTAATTTCTCTAGCTTTATACATCCGATGTTCAAAACTTTTGTTTTATCTTGTTGGTACACATGTTCCTGATGTTTGTTGCACTTTCAGCTGTTATGAATATTTAGTTTATTTTGACAGTCGAAAAAGTTATATTTATTTTGGAGTGCTTGCAAAAGTTTTACTTTTGAAAAAGATGGATCAAAGAATTTGCATTAAATTTTGCTTGAAAAGCAGAATAAAGTGCAGTACTGCATTCAAAACAACTGCGGCTTTTGGCGAATCTACTTGAGTAAGACAAGAATTTACGAGTGATATAAACATTTCAAAGAGGGTCAAGAAGACAAAGACGACTGCCCTGGACGCCCTAGCACACCAATTACTGACGACAATGTGGAAGAAGTAAAGAAAATGGTTCTGCAATATTGCCAAATCACCATCAGAGAGGTTGCTGATGCTGGCGTATCCTTTGGCTCATGCCAAGCAATTTTTTTTGGGCATGAAAGGTGTAGCAGCAAAGTTTGTTCCAAAATTGTTGAATTTTGACCAAAAACGTTGCATAGACATTGCTTTGGAATTGCTGAATGAAGTCAAAAATGATCCAGAACTTCTAAAGAAGGTTATAACAGGTGACGAAACATGGGTATATGGGTATGACATCGAAACTAAGGCCCAATCGTCCCAATGGAAACTGCCTGAAGAGCCAAGACCAAAAACATTTGACAAGTTTGATTACATGTGAAGGTTCTTCTCATTGTTTTCTTCGATTACAATGGGATAATGCACCAGGAGTTCCTGCCTTATGGTCATATGGTCAATAAGAAACTGGAATTTTGTGCGCCGTTTGCGTGAAGCAATCCGAAGAAAACCCGAATTGTTGCAAAACCACTCATGGAAATAGCATCAAGATAATGCACCCACTCACACCTCAATGCTTGTTCATGACTTTTTCGCAAAAAAAAAAAACCGTTATGCTGCCTCAGCCACCGTATTCATCAGAAATGACCTCCTGCGACTTCTTTCTATTCCTGAGGCTGAAGAGAACCATGAAAGGACGATGTTTTGCCATCATTGATGAGATAAAAACAGAATTGCTGACGGAGCTGAACACCATAACAAAAGGTGAGTTCCAGAGGTGCTTAAAATATTGGAAAAAGCTCTGGCACAAGTGTATTATATCTGTGGGGGATTACTTTGAAGAGGACAAAGTTGATGATTAAATAAAACTTCCTTCAGACAAACAAAAATTGTCGTTACTTTTTGATCACACTTCGTATATAGGGTGATTCTGTGGCTATGTTACAAACTTTTAGGGATGACAGAAGAGAGAATTATAAACAACTTTCATATAGGAACTCAGGTCCGGAAACATGTCATTTAATGGGTACAAGCATTAGTATGTGTTGTCAGAATGCTGTCTATAACAGATTGGTAGAATGAAGCTTTTCATTCTAAAGTGATTAGGGGGCTAGTAATTTGTAGTGTCGTCTTTAATGTAGGGCAAGATGTCACCGTAGTGATGTTTACATGTTAATATGTTAACATTGTTGTAATCATGAAAAGGTTGACATTAAGAGAAGCTTCTGATATGCATTTATAGTCAACATGTGTGCTGGCATAGTATGATGATTTGACAAGATCATATCTACTGCCAGCTCGTTTAAATTTACCACAACTTTCTTAATATATTAATGCAAAAATTAGTGGAGGGAATCAAACTGAGAAGTAAAAAAACTTTAGAGAGGTTTACACCTTTCTGTAACAGAATGGGATCGCAATAGCAGTCAATAAGGAGACTGGGATTTTGGAATTGTGAAGGCCAAACCGACTGCTTCACAATTTGACAATCTTGGACTGTACCATCTTTTAGAGAAAGACACATAAATGTTAAAGGATAAATATATGAACATAGAAATTATAATAATGGAGACTTTAACATAAGAATAGGGGAAAGAGACAAGCAGAGAAAGTAACTAAAATTATTAGAGAAAATAATGTGAGTAAAATATAGAAGGGTGTAAAATTAATGTATCTAAAGAAATAGAGATTAGGAGAAAAGAAAGTTCATGGTATGGAACGAATAGGAATAAATGGATATGGATGGTTAAAAGAAGAAAATAATGTAAATACAAATAAATATAAGAATTACTAATTGTATTAACATGTAATATTAATCCGAGAAGACATCTAATATGTAATAACTTAATGCTCAATAGATTAATATGTTATTATGACCAAAGGAGGGGACCAGAAGCAGTCACTCCCAATATGATTTTAATTATTTTGGCACCCAATATTACATTACATTACACAATATGATTACAATAGCTGAGAATGCTCCACATGATCATCAGTAGCATGTGGTGGCAGCAAGGTACTCCTGTTCACTTCTTCTTCAGGGGTTCACTTCTTTCTCATGAACATTTTCCACCGAGGTGGATCGGAAAAGGTGGTCCAATTCATTGGCCTGCCCCTTCACCTGATTTGACACCAATGTTTTTTGTGGGGTCATCTTAAAGCCCTTGTTTATTACACACTAATCAAATCGCAAGAGAACCTAACAGCAAGTTTACTAATTGCCTGTGGCACGGGAACATGCCAGGAATCTTTGAACAAGTGCACTAGTCAAAGGTGTGGTACTGCAATGCTTGTATCGAGGCTGGTGGAGGACATTTCCAACAGTTCTTGTAATGTATGTTGGTATTTTAATTGTACTGTTCTGAGTGTTACAACCTTCAAGTGTATTCAATAAATAAAAGCTTGCAACAAAAATCCTAAGGTTTAGGTTAATTATTGTCATTGTGAAGTATTTCCGGACAGGGATTCCTATAAGAAAGTTGTTCACAATCGTCTCCTCTATCATACCTAAAAGTTTGTAACAAAGGCATAGAATCATCCTGTATATGAAAGATATGCAAGTGATACATGTTTACACATAAAATCAAGACAGAAATATAAACACTCACTCATTTAGTTACTAAACAGCATATATTAAAAGCAGAAGCACTATAAACAGTGAAGTTTTCTTCATGTTGAATTTGGAATGAATCACACTATCTTTACACAAACCTTCACTTACGAGGATAATCCCAAAAGTAAGGTCTCCAAAGCGCTAGGATCGCAGGGAAACTGTTTGTGTAAATGTTGGCCATACTGCTTTTTTTCCTTCCTCCCTCCACTCTCTTCAGAAACCACCGCACATCCCTTAGCGCCCTCAGTCTTGGCTTGGCAGCCAGTTATAATGGAGCTACCGTTAGCCATTACCCGCCAGGTGCAAAGTTCGTGCAATTATTCGCTTTTTGAGTGCAAAAGGGGTTAAACCTGTCGAAATTCATCAACAGTTGATGGAAGTATATGGAGAGTCTTGTATGGATGTCAAAAATGTCCCCAAGTGGTGTAGAGAATTTGCAAATGGTCGCACAGAAATTCATGACGAGGAAAGAAACGGGAGGCCGTCCATTTCTGACGAAACAATCGCAAAGGTTGAACAAATTGTGCTTCAAGATTGGCGGATCACTCTCGATCAGCTCTGCATTGTTGTTCCTGAGATTTCTCGAAGCACTATTCATGGGACTTTGATTGAAGAGTTTAAATTTCGGAAGGTGTGTGCAAGATGGGTCCCAAGAATGCTGACAGAAGATCACAAAAGGCAACGCGCTGAAACTTCCTGCCAATTTCTTCAACGCTATGCAGATGAAAAGGACATCCTTTTGGATTCAATATGCGGGTGATGAAACCTGGGCTTTCCACTTCACATCTGAGACCAAACAACAATCACGTGAGTGGCGGCATTCCGGTTCACCCAAGCCGCGAAAATTCAAGAGAATGCAGTCTGCCGGTAAAGTCATGGCAACTGTGTTTTGGGATCGAAAGGGGATATTGTTGGTCGACTTTATGGATCCTGGGACAACAATAAATGCCGACAGGTATTGTCAGACATTAAAAAAACTCAGACGAGCAATTCAGAACCATAGAAGAGGAATGTTGAGCAAGGGCATAAGCCTTCTCCATGACAATGCTCGCACCCACACCACCCGTCAAACCATGAATCTTCTGCAACAGTTTGGATGGGAAACCATCACCCATCAACCCTATAGTCCAGACTTAGCACGCAGTGACTACCACTTGTTTCCCAAGTTGAAAGAACACTTGGCTGGAAGGCGCTTCGGTGACGACAAAGTGAAAAATGAGGTCCATCACTTTTTCAAGAGCATGGCGGCAAGCTGGTATGACATGGACATACAAAAATTTCCACAGCGTCTACAAAAATGCATCGATTGAAATGGCAATCATGTGGAAAAAATAGACAAATGTTAACGCTTCAAAACTATGTACCATTTGTTGTCAATAAAAGTTTCTTTGTATTTTAAAAATACAATTCTTGGGACCCATCTTGCGCACACCTTCCAAAATTTAAACTCTTCAATCAAAGTCCGATGAATAGTGCTTCGAGAAATCTCAGGAACAACAATGCAGAGCTCATCGAGAGTGATCCACCCATCTTGAAGCACGATTTGTTCAACATTTGCAATTGTTTCGTCAGAAATAGACGGTCTCCCAACTTCTTTCCTTGTCATGCAAATTCTCTACACCACTTGCGGACATTTTTGACATCCATACAAGACTCTCCACACACTTCCATCAACTGTCGATGAATTTCGACAGGTTTAACCTCCTTTGCACTCAAAAAGCGAATAACTGCGCGAACTTCGTACCTGGCGGTAGTGGCTAATGGGAGCTCCATTATAACTGGCTGCCAAGCCAAGACTGAGGGCGCTTAAAGGATGTGCGGTGGTTTCTGAAGAGAGTGGAGGAAGGAAAAAAGCAGTATGGCCAACATCCACACAAACAGTTTCCCTGCGATCCCAGCGCCTTGGAGACCTTACTTTTGGGATTACCCTCGTATATCCATTACCTTTAGCAATGAGTTCTTATGATAACCGCAATAAAATGTGCAGTTCTATACCTTTCCTGCCCTAATATTTCACGATACAATACATGCATTAAGGAACTGTTTACGCTGGTGTAAGAGTGTGTTCTTGGGTTCGTGACAAAGAGAAGCACGTGCTTTTGTTTACAGCAGAGGGAATTCTGGTTTGGAATGGACAGTACGATGACAGAGGACAGAGTTAACAGCTATTTCACTAATGTGTAGACAGTTATCTTCTCTCTTAAGTGCGTGGCCTGTGAGTGAGAATATGGGGGAGCACACCTCCTTCCAAACACCAGGTACTCATTTTGCATTTGTCTTTTTATAATAAATTAGCTTCATTGTTCTTGAATTGTTGTCGTGTTCTTGAAGGAATATTCCCTACCATTCCTGTTTAGATAGATCCTAGGAAATTGTAACAATAATGCATACACAGCTCTGCTTTGCTTCCAATATTGCCCCAATTATGTTGAAGTTTACAAAGAATCATTCTTGGACCTTAAGCTCTTCCGTCTAAATTGTTCTTTGGGGTATGACAATAATAACATGCATAAACTTACTTCATAACCTGCATTTACAGCATGCTAGATAACATAACTGACTTCCAGTAACCAGAACAATGAAATGAACACTGCCATTTTAATTCTGTATTTAAAGAATTTAATCCATATGCTCTTATTGTGCCTGCAACACAATGCTTTGTGCTTGAAACTGCTTTTAATTCCTGCATGATAGGTGTTTACTGGTCACTTGTAGTACAATACCAAGTCTGTTTCAGCAATACTTTTGACAAAAGCAGATGCTGTGATGAGTTGCCACATTCCCATTCTTGCATTTTTCTTTTTGTGAACACTTTCCTTAAAATATTATTACATAATCGGGATAAGATTTTTCTATACAGCAGAGCCCCATTTTATGTATCCTATATTCTGATTTCAAGCATCTAATATAAATTTATATTTCTGTAAATCTTCCTTTATATACGAGGGCTGATCAACAAAGACAGACTGATTTTTTTTCACAGATGTTTATTCCTCCAATTCAATGTCTACATGATCTTTCTCAAAGTAGTCCCCTCTACTTCAAACTTTTTATAGCGTCTCTGCCAGTCCTTGAACACGTGCTGCAGACCATTTTTTGTCAGGTCCTTGAGAATCGCCTCACTTTTTTTTGAGCACTGCTTCAGAGTTCTCTAATCGAATACCCCTAAGCTGTGCGTTTAGTGATGGGAATAAAAAAAAGTCACAGGGTACAAGATCGGGGCTATAAGGTGGATGTGGTACACAGGTAATGTTGAATCAAGCCAGAAACTGCATGACTTGATTTGCGATGTGAGGCCGTGCATTGTCATGATGAAGTCGCCACCCAGTCCAAAAAAAGCTCTGGTCGTTTCTTTGCAATGCGCTTCCTCAGTGTAGCCAATACTGACGTGTAGTACTGCTGTAACAGTAGTGTGAGGGGGAACTGCATGCTGGTAAATCATTCCATTACAGTCAAAAAATGTGATCACCATCACTTTCCCTGCAGATGGAACAACTTTTGCCTTTTTTGGTGTTGGAGAACCTGGCGATTTCCACACTGTGCTGGCTTGTTTTCCTTCAGGATCATAATGATGCAGCCATGACTCATCACCGGTGATAATCAATTTAAAAAATGCATCACCTCCATTGTGTGGTATGCGAAATGCACGTAGAGTCTACAAAATAGAGCATTACTACCAACCTACCAATACGAGAGTGCTGCCGCCTACCAACATTATACATAAAAACCCGCTATTTTCAAATATTTATGTTACAGATACGAAACTATCATGGAAGCTACAGGAAAAAATCAGTCTCAGTCTTTGTTGATCAGCCCTCATATTTATAATTCAAGTCAACATGAAGCCAATTACAGAGCATGCAAGTTATTGAAATTCACCAAAAGTCAACTGTGACATATTTTCCCCATTACAGTGCTCTATGGTTATATTTGTGGGCATACCATCAATACCAGCAACTGTTTCTAAAACTCTCCCGACAGTAAAGATATGGCCATAGTTTGTGCTAATTGCAGCGGTTAAGTTGGAAACATAGACATTATTTTGCAGGTAACATAAATTGTCGAATTTAAAGCAAATTATCCTTGGTTGCATAGACACCATTCTGTTCCACCTGGACATTTTATGGAACTGTGTTGTGCTTACATAATTGTTCCACAATAGTCTGTAATTGTTGTTTGTACAATATAATTTTGAGTAAATATGCAACCATATTCAACACTGGGAAATATTTAATCCATAAGAGTTGCTTCAAAACAACACTATTTTGCAAAATTGTTTACGAAACATTTTGTCCATGGATGGTTCCTGAATACAAGCACAGAGGCACGTGAACACCAAAACTCTTCTGGATTAAATCACTTCCTGATGCTAAATATCACAAAACAATATTTACTGACTGGCTTGAAACTAGTATTTCCCACTGTAAAGTTGGCAGTATTTCAGTTTAGAGTAAAGCCACCCATTCTGAATTCTTGGGAACTTCAATTAAATTGTTTCCCCTATAATATTCTTTGTTTTTAACTTTTGTTTCTAACAAATAACTCAAACATCTTCTTAATACAATTCAACCTATCTGAATATGCACTGACAGTAATAGTTTGAGTTAAAATAGTTAAAATCATTACATCTGCACAAATTTAAATTGTTTTACTTCATTTTACATTTGCTGAAGCCAAGCTAATGGTAGACACACATGTTTGCATATAATTTAAAACTGCATGCTTGAAGTGAAGAAACACCTGGTAGTAAGCAGAAATGCAAAGGAAAATGATCTGAACTGGCTACCTCATTTTAAATGCAATTTAGAAAAAAGTAATTAAATAATTACTATATAAAAAATGAAAGAATCTTTTAAAAACCTCAAACAAGTGCACGCCAAGTTAAAAAGAAGGTTATTAGAAGCATTCTGTATTTACGCAGTATATTTTTTATGCAAGTAGCATTAAATGTTCTTTTGGAGATTAAAGACAATGGTGTAATTTAATAATTTGGGAGTATACGATTCGATTAGTGACCATTATACACCACTTACACTAATAACCTGAAGACATGTTTCAGACATAATCATCCCCTTTTCAACCTTTGTTTTGTTGTTGATATAGGAGAGTTGTAGCTTTCTTGTGGTGGTTTCAGGAACTTGCTGAAAAAAATCTTTCAGTATAATTTCAAAATTGAAAACCGTTTTCCCAAATGTAGATTTCCTTCCAAGTGGTCAGTTCCCTGTTGCTTTATTAGTTGTTTTAAGAATATAGGAGTGAGATTTTTTCCCTATGGGGAGGGGTTCTGACCTCCTCAGTTGGCTTAGTGTGGGCACTGCATACCCTTAGCACTTGTGATACTTCTGATGTTGCCAGAAGTATGTCAGGCTGAACATCAAAACCCCTTTTGGAAGGGAGTTATTTGAATTTGATTGGACTCGGTGCTGCTCAGGAGCGGTTGAGAGATACCTCAATGTCCTTCAGCACGAGACTGGAGAGCTGTAAAATGACATGCTAGACCATTGTTGGTTCTACCAAGCTTTTTGGTGGTCTTTCCCTATGGGGTTAATGCGTGTAAATGGCATATACATTTCTGTCTGTACAAAATTGGGGGAGAGTTTAAAACTTCAGATATTACCCTAATGGAAAGCCCCACAGGTCACTCAGTTGGTGCCTTCCCCAGGCTGCTCAAGGAGAGCTTTGGCTCTGGGTAGACCTCGCCATAAATTATTATTATTATTATTACTATTATTATTAGTGTAAGTAGTGTATAATGGTTGTCAATCGACTCCAATCCTTCCCAAAAAGCATTAAACTTGTTTCTTTTTAATGCAAACATGAACTAATTTTATTGAATAATAATGAAACACCACTTAAGACAAAGTGTCCTTTGTCACTAGAGAAGCCGTTAATGGTGGTTTCACTGTCCATATTTATGACTTATTCAGGAACATACCTTTGGACCTATATTCTGGTGTGGCTTGGCAGGCTGGCTATGAGTAGTTGGGGACTTGAGTGTGAGGCTGGGACCAGTATTTGATACCACCACAGGATGCAATGATACAACCCCAGGAGTCAATGTCGATGTCACAGTAAGGCGCGCTGGAGTTGCTAGTACCGTCGTGCCCTGGTGTCCTGGACTTGGTGATATAGCTGACGTGGAAGAGACAGCATGGCGTGTACTGGCAGGAGATATGGCACTAGTAGTAGATACTGCAAGTCGGGTTTGTTGCACTTGAGCACTTACTGAGCTCACAGGTACTGCAATCCGTGCTGGTGTAGCAATCACTGGTGATGATGCTGAAACAGCCTGTAACCTTGTTGTCTGACCTTGCCCCACTGGAACACTTGTGATTCTTGTTGGACCTGTCGTCAACAGTGCACCTGTTGAACCCGGTAGCGTTGTAAGACGTGCCGAACTTGCAATTATTCCCGCAGAGCTTGCTGTATTGGAACTGTTTCCTGTAGCCGCAGCAAGTCGCGTTGCTGCTGCTGCACTGGCAGTGGTGGCAATGCGAGCAGAAGTTGCCAGCACTGGTCGCACTGCAGCACCTTGTGTTGCAGTAAGTCTTGCAGGTGTAGCCAGCACCGTAGAGCTCCCTACACTCAAGTGATGCCCTGCAGTTTGTGTAGCAATCAATGTTGTACCTGAAGTTGTCACTGGGCCACTGTACGTTATTGGAGAGGTTTGTGTGCGCGCCACAGTTGATGACACATTAGTCTTGAAGAAACTCTAAGCCAACAAAGAGAGTTCACAATTCAGAGAATTCATAAGCATTTTCAATAAAGAATTATACATTATACAAATTATAATAATACATAAATTCCCTAAACTATACTGATAAACTGTGTTTCTGTTAACCTTATCCCAGAGTTACAAATGTTGAATTGTATCCTTATCCTCATTCACTAAGGTTGTTTACTTTGTATGCTTTGTCTAGCAGATAACACCAATGCAAACACAATATTCAATTTATATTTTAGGAGCATCCATTACTGTAAAACTCTTGAGTGTGTACATACACTGAAACATTCATAACACTTAGGGCTGATTTCACCAAACAACCAACGTTAAAAATACTCTTTACATCTTGTTTGTTAACAAGATGTTCAGATTTCTTGAGTCGATTGTAACACTGCATTGTTTACTTGTAAAAAAGTGAAAACATGTTTCAGGAGCTAATTGCTTCCATCCTCAGTTCCTAGTCGACTGTCTGCATCATTCGTCCTAGCTGTTAGTTTGATCTCTGGTGGTGGTTGGAAGAACTTCAAAAGCAAGTCTTCAAAATTTTGAAATCCTGCCAGGAGGAATGTTTAACTTCCGCACTATATCCACATGTTTCATATTTGGATTGTAATCCATTTCAAGGATTTTCAGTTTCTCACTATTGGTTATTTACTACACTTTCTTTTTTTCATTGCAAATGAAAAGTTAAAATAAAATCTACATATGTTTGGTCAACACTCAACACTAGAAACTATCGTTGGTGTTTACCACGCCAGGTAAAGCATTCTCTATCCCGCCCACACAAATCGTGTCACACAAATATTTACATACATGCATGTGATTGGCTGCCGGTATCCACCCCGTGACCGAGAATTGACCAAAGTAGCCAATGAGGACGTCAAATTTTGAACGTGTTAAGCCCCTTCTCCCACTGGACCGATCAAGGATTGGCCAAAATAGTGAATGAGGGTGTCAAACTTCAAACGTAGTAAGCGGGACTGGGAAAACGCACTAAGCAAACGTTATTTATTACATTTGGTGATTTGGTACCGGGACTTTCATAATTGAACGTAATACACAGGAAAACGTGTTAATGAGGAACGTGCTAACGAGATTCCACTGTAGTTGGTTAGAAAACTAATGTTTCAGGAATGTACATCGTTCCCATCTTCAGGGTAGCTGAATGATGCAAAATTAGGAATCCTCCATATTTATATGAATGTCTGTGGAGCTAAGTCTAGACCTTTTAGAAAACAGGTCGGGTACACTGAGATGGTAAAGAGCATGGACTTTATAGAAAATTGTTTAGTCAAGTAGCTGTCTGTGGTAATTTTGTGCTTCTGTGCTGGTTTTGATGTTTTAAGGCCGGTTTCCATGCCATGCTGAGCTGTAGTCCGTAATCCCAGTTCTGGTTACTATTCTTGGACGAGATGGCTAAAGCTTCCTTCACTCTATGTTGCCAGTATTAAGCAAGTGAGTGGGTTACTGGCAACGGAGGGCGAAGGCAGCTTCAGCCATCTCATTCCAAGAGAGGTAACCTGAACCAAGATTCTGGAATACAGCTCAGCACAGCATGGAAACCGGCCTTAAAAATTCAAAAAACATAATTCACACAAACAAAAACAAAACAATTCACTAAACAAACACCATGTGATGCATTTTGAATAGCCGCCACCAAACCCACTATGGAGTTTCATCACTACACCAGATTCCACCACACATAGACACATACAGGACACCACGAGGAACCAGTTGGCCACTTCCGATGATGGGAGCAATTAGCTCCTGAAACTGGTCAAGTTGTAAAACATGTAAGTGATGTTAAGTGTTTCAAATCCGACTTAAATTTTCTATATAATTTTAAACAAGCAAGTTGCTTACTATGACCAGTGTCTACTGCCATCATCTAATTTGAGGCAGACAAGCTCCGTTGTCAGATGTGTATCAATTGTAATAGAGGTGGGCCTTCTAAAAATCAAAAGCTAAATACTATCTCCAGAAGACCAGCTATATATTACGTCTGTAATTACAAACAGAACAAAATTCACCTGCAAGCCTATCCATGCTGGAGTAAATCTATTAGATCCATGGTATAAAGGCCTAGTCTGAATGCTGATTATGAAAGCTATGCATTCCAGTTCATCAGCTCTTTGTGTCAATTGTTGACATATAAAAGAGGGCATATGCTAGATAATATCGCCGAATTCAGAGCTTGCAACGGATTCTTCTCCTCAGATTGTGTGTGGGCTGCTGCTGAACATGTTTCACCTTGTACCTGGTGGAAAGGATTCTGTAGCAGTCAGCTGCTAAGCTATCTTGCCTGCAAACTTCTCAATGCATCACCAACAACAACTGCAAGCGAGTGCAATTGGTCCCCACATGGAAGGATCCATACTAACATTAGAAACAGGTTTTCTTCTGCAACAACCGAAAAGTTATTTCTGTGCAGTTATGGAAGACAATGAATCTGCGTCTTCAAAAACTTTTGGAAGCTTCACCGAATATACTACAGTTCAGACCGAAGACACTGACAGTGACCATGAGTGATGTTATTTTGAATCGTAATGTACAACGTTTTTTTTTGATCACAGTTTTTGATGATCATTGTTTGAATTTCTCATTAATTTTCTTAATTTGTTGTATTTTGTGTTATGTCTCTTTCCCTACCAATACTACCAGTAATCCTACCATTTACTACGGTATTTATGTACTGTACCAAAACTACGGTATAACTCTAGTAGTCTCCCTTGAACCATAATCTGTATGCTGGCCATGTGATAAAGTGGATACTGTCCAATAAACATTGTGTTCCTTTTTAGACATCAGTCTTGTTTTTCGTTTGAACAACCCTTACAAAAATTTGGACCTCAATTTTTTAATACACAAACTTTTAATACTAGCTGCAGACTTTTTGAGAAAAGAATAATTAATATTGTGTAACACATGATTGCCCTCTAAAGGTGGGTTTCCACTGCCTCAGCAAACAGTCAATGCTAAACATGAACTACTTTAAAAACATGTAATGCAAAACATGTTGAGTCATATGTGGCTGGAATTCCCATCAAAATTCTGTCTCCACTGCATTAACAAGTGAGGCAAAGTGTAAACACATTGCATTTGTTAATATCAATAATCACATGGGTTCTTCTATGAAGATTTAGCCTTTGTGGTCACAATGTATGTATGCCTGCTCTCAAAAGAGTGTCCTTTTTGTGAATTACAGGCTAGAAACCCTGCTCAAAATAAAGTTGAAGTCACTTTGATTTGTTCTCAAGAAATTGTTGAAGTCAAACCTGTCCTGAATTTTAAGCTCATTCAAAATATTTTCACTCTTGTGCCGATTAACAGCCTCATCGCCTAGTTTTCTTTTTCATTGCATACCAAGCACAGATACAAATAGCAATAGCCAAATCTCATCACTGGAGTTCTATTTTGCCCTTAGTTGAGAGATTTTGTTGTCTCAACAAGTCAATTGCTGTGGATGGAATATTAAAGGTTCACAGTTACAACATGTTGATCGAAACATTTTGTTAATTGCTGAATGTTAACTGTCTGAACAGGGTAGATACACCTTACCGCCAACATGTTGAGCTCAACATGTTTTGATGTTTGTTGTGGCAATGGAGACCCACCTTAAGAGGTGTCCAGTTAGAAGTCCCAAAAATTCTGCTGTATACTTTCCTTTCGTACAGAGCAAGTGTTTCAGGGTGTAACAAATTCATGCATACCTGTGTAGCTGCTGTTTGTGTGGCTGCCATTGGCTTCTGTATTAACTGCGGTCTAGGAGACTCTGTCTGAATTCTGCTGCCCTGAGGTGTTAATGGCCTAGTTGTGACTGCAACAACATATATTTTATATACATATTTTATAGTGATGCCCACAAACACAATAAGCAACCTATTATCACTCTCTCATGAGGAATTAATCATCATACTATGGTGAAGTTTCAATTTTACATTTAAAAATATTCTATTCACAGAACATATGCAGCATTTAATTTAGAACAACACTATGAAGTCATAATAATTGGGTAAACCATTTGAATAAACTTTTACACTTGTTGCACATAGCTGGCTCTCCCCAGCAAGGAAAAGGAACAGAGAAAGGAATGGACCATGTATGGCTGCATAATAAGTTCATTTTTAGACAACCTTAAAGAATTTAACTCTGCTGGGAATTAAGGGCAGCACTATCAAAGTATCTCCTAGATATTCAGCAAATTGAGTTTTTTATTTATGGACGCTCTTTAACTGCTGTGGTCCTTAGCGTCCCATCCTATATTGGGTGTGAAAGACCGGTAATTTTGTTCAGAGGCCCCTTTTATCAGGCTTGGGGTTCTTTTACGTGCCATAAATCTACTTCACGGGACCACCGGCTTTAATTCCCTGCCGAAAGAAGCCAAGCTAAGGATTTTTACGCCCGAAAAAAATCCATTGCCCTCCACCAGGTTTGAACCCATGACCTTGGGAACTGAGGTTAGCATGGTAACCACTACACCAAGGAGGACGACAGATTCAACAAATGTATTTAGCAAAGAACTGATAATGGAATTCACCTCCCTTTTCTAGACTTGATAAGAGAAAAAAAATTATTTTTGGCAATTACGGAAATCCAACTCATACTGATAATTAATTTGAAACAAAAAGATTTTTCAACCTTTTTCACATAGATTTGCTGTTTTTAATAGTAAAATTTAGATGGAAAATTACCTTTGGGCAAAGATGAATTTGATATAAGATACAAATCAATATTATCTTAATGGTTTTAATATTCATGTTATAAATAAAAGAACTGATGATTTAAGCATCAGAAAGTTGTTAAAATATCATGATTTAGATTGAGTCACACTTACCTTCACTAATTAAAGTTACATAAAACAGGAAACGTTTTCAAGGGCATTCGTCCTCATCGTCAGCGACTGGGTGACTAAGGGTCGCTTTCTCTCATGTCCTCTTCTTCCTCATCCTGCGAATTCTGACCCTGTTGCCATCTGGTGTTGGGGGCACAAAGTTTTAACACATTGCTTACAGGCGGGATTTCAAAATTAATGACGTTGTTGTAAGCAATGTGTTAAAACTTTGTGCCCCCAACACCAGATGGCAACAGGGTCAGAATTCGCAGGATGAGGAAGAAGAGGACATGAGAGAAAGCGACCCTTAGTCACCCAGTCGCTGACGATGAGGACGAATGCCCTCGAAAACGTTTCCTGTTTTATGTAACTTTAATTAGTGAAGGTGAGTGTAAAAAAGTGTGACTCAATCTAAATCATGATGAATACTTCACTGTTAATAACGCTTCTGTTTTTAATCTTTGTTAAAATATATTTCTAGCCTTAAAGAAATTAAAAGGGATTATCAAATTTAAACATTTACCTGTCATCTTTGGTAAAAAAATAAATTTAAAAAAAAAAGTTTAAAGAACATGGCATAATATTGGTTCCTTAAAATAAAAAGTTTGCTAGGAATTTCTAAGAAACGAAAAATGTTCAAAACAATAAAATTTGCATTTATTAATTAAACTGTTTAAATTGTAACCAAATTCATATTGGAAAACCTAGACATAATTTGGAAACCAGTGTGAAAGAACATTTTAGAAACATTAAATACAAACTGAAAAATTGACCACAGCAAATCATTTAATCCTGAAATAAATTGTGAAGTAAAATTATTACAGCAATAGATTTAATAAAAGAAGTATAGAGCATCCCAAAACAAGATGATCGCAGCAATCTTTCAAAGTCGGAACAGGCATGGATGCCTAATCCTTGACTGTAGACAATGACAACAAATAAATTTAATAATTTGGGAGAAAATATTTATTATAAAGAATAGAGATTGCTTAATGAATTTTGAACTACTGCCAACTGATTCTATTAACTTTGCTTTACTTCCTGTAGACAGCAATACTGGCAAACAAACCATCACCTAGTGACAGTAACCTTAACAGAAGTTATATCAACTGTGTAAGCTGAGGATGCAATTGGGTAATTGTAAAACATGTTCTGTTTGAATTTTAATCAAACAGATAAGTAAAGCTTAGTCATTAATATACAATATATATATATTATTACATTTTTCACAGTTAATGCAAAAATCATATTATCCTTATACCACAGGCTTGAAATAATTAAGTAAAATTAAAATTATAGACATAGGACTGAAATTGGTATAAAAAAAAAACAAATATTTTCATGAAACCTAGAAAAATAAATTATAAAAAATAATGCCCCTAAGTTATTGGTTTCACTGCTTATTTACTTGAACTTAAGAACATGTCATTGTTTTTCAAAAAGTGCTTTAGTCTTCGGAAATAAATATTTAATTTCATTTTATTTTTCTATAGTTGCCATTACCATAAACTGCACATTGTACTCATTTTGAAACTAAACTTCGACAACAGAAGATGAAAGAAGACCTGTTATTCTATCATGGTCTCAACGACATTGTAAACAAAGGAATTTTGAAATTAACAAATGATTGATTTGATAAGTCATAAAATTTGGCACCCATTTTGGACTTTTGCATGGATGTGAACATGAGTATTACTGTCAAACTTCGGTAATTTTAACGTTCTTAATTTGAATTTTTCCTTTGTCTCCTTGCACTTGCTACGTAAACAGTATATAAATATTGTCTTTTATTCAAACATAGTTTTGTTTAATTTGAAGAAAACATCTCTGGAGTATGGCAGTACGGGAGGGGATTCTACTATGACAATGGGCAAACTTCTAATTCCAAAACTGAAATGCTGTGCAGTTAGTGCTTTTTCTGCTTTCAAGAAGCGAGAGACATTACAATGGACTACCTCTCAGGGTAACTGTATACTCTGGGAACGTCTTTGAGAGGAATTTGTAGAATCAGCAACTATAGCAATAGTATAGATCAGATTCCGATGTATCAACAAGGCTTGCACTCTTGTGCCTGCAATGCTCTATATATGATATGAGGTGTGATAAAATGATAATGGGAATTTTTTAATTTCGCGAGCCTTATACATCCAATGTTCAAAAACTTTGCTTTATCTTGTTGGTACACATGTTCCTGATGTATGTTTGCATTTTCAGCTGTTTTGAATATTTGATTTATTGTTGACAGGTCAAAAAAGTTATACGTGTTTTCGAGTGCTTGGCAAATTTTTACTTTCGAAAAAGATGGATCAAAAAATTTGCAACAAATTTTGCTTGAAAAAACGGAATAAAGTGCAGCACCACATTCGAAATGTTGACTGTGGCTTTTGGCGAATCTACTATAAGACAAGAGTTTACGAGTGGTATAAACTTTTCAGAGGGTCGAGAAGACATTGAAGACGACTGCCTGGAAGCCCTAGCACATCAATTACTGACAATGTGGAAGTAAAGAAAATGGTTCTGCAAAATCTTCAAATCACCATCACAGAGGTTGCTGCTGATATAGGCATATTCTTTGGCTCATGCCAAGCAATTTTTTTGGATGTTTTGGGCATGAAACATGTAGCAGCAAAGCTTGTTCCTAAATTGTTGAATTTCAACCAAAAACGACGTTGCATAGACATCGCTCAAGAATACTGAATGAAGTCGAAAATGATCCAGAACTTCTAAAGAAGGTTATAACAGGTGATGAAACATGCATATATGGGTATGACGTCAAAACTAAGGCCCAATCATTGCAATGGAAACTGCCTGAAGAGCCAAGACCGAAAAAAATTTGACAAATTCGCCGTTTTCTTCGATTAAAATGGGATAGTGCATCAGGAGTTCCTGCCTTATGGTTATACGGTCAATAAGGAATACTACCTGGAAGTTATGCACCGTTTGCGTGAAGCAATCCGAAGAAAAGGACCAGAATTGTGGCAAAACCACTCGTGGAAATTGCATGACAATAATGCACCCACTCACACCTCAATGCTTGTTTGTGACTTTTTGGCAAAAAACAAAACCATTATGCTGCCTCAGCCATCATATTTGCTGGACATGGCCCTCTGAGACTTCTTTCTATTCCCAAGACTCAAGAGAACCATGAAAAGACGACGTTTTGCCACCAATGATGAGATACAAACAGAATCGTAGAACACCATAACGAAAAGTGAGTTCCAAAAGTGCTTCCAAGATTGGAAAAAATGCTGGCACAAGTGCATTATATCTGAAGTGGATTACTTTGAAAGGAACAAAGTTGATGTTGATGATTAAATAAAAATTCTTTAAGAAAAACAAAAATTCCTGTTACTTTTTGATCACAACTCGTACTCATGACGAACCTATGTTAATATCATAGGAACTATCATTGTACACTATTTTTTTTTTCATATTACTGTATAATATACTCTGCTGACTTCAAGGTATATGTTATATAGATTGACTTCCATTTTTTTTATTAATTTGAATCCTTGGATAATTCAAATATTTTCTCAGATGTTTCATATTCAATTACACAAGTTTCACTGCATTTCTAAAAGGAATAAGAAACTTGTACAATGTGTGAGAAATTGGATAGAATGTTCCATCATCTACTAGAGCGTCAAATGATTAAAAGATGCAAAGATAATAGGAATGCATGTGATAAAAATTGGAATAATCTACAGGATGATATAGTGACACTTAAGATACTAGCAGAAACAAGGGAAGAAGAAAATTAACCAACAGGGGCATTTTCAGTAAGAGTAAGGGATAAGGAGCTTAAGAAATGAGCAAAAACCCAGACATGGTTTAGAATGCAGAGATGCATTTTAACACCTATATTCCATACATATAACCAGGAGTTAAGGTATGGGAAAACAGTTTTTGTTCTGCTGGATTTCTAAATGCATCATGTATAACATCTGTAAATGTATAATTGATATAGTAGAAATAAATTCATTCCTTCATTCTATGCAACTATGGCTATTAAACGAGGTACCCAAGCACATGGTACGGGGCGACTATGCAGTCTTTTTCTGAGTGCGCACTGACAGTGCCCCTTCCATTTACATTAAAGCAATAACAATAAAACACACAACACACAAAAGCAACCAAGACCATCTATTGTCCATTTCAAACCAGAGTTCCCTCTGATGTAAACAAAAGCACGTGCTTCTGCTTGTCACAAAGCCAAGAACACACTCTTACATCAATAGTTCCTTAATACATATATTGTATCATGAAATATTAGGGCAGAAAAGATATAGAACTGCACATTTTATTGTGGTTATCATAAAAACATGGTGCTAAAGGTAATGGATATATACTATTAAGAGAGTACAAAGTATTATTTTCATCTGCTAAAAGTATTCATAAAAGGAAACTGTTTTATCATTTGTATTCTATTAATGTATTCACTAATGTTTTGTATCAGAATGTGCAACACTGAAAATATATTGCAAAAATGCTGTTATGCAATCAAGTTGCAACTTTGCCCTTCACCATGCTGTACAACAATGTGAATGAGGCATTATCTCCCCGTCCCTTCAAACCAATGCCTTGGCATACAACTAAAGTTCCAAGTGCAGGTAACTTGAGACAGCGTGCAATGAAGTCCAAGGTCTGGTCATTACTATGTTAAAATTGTAAGTATATAACTCTAATAGGTTCTTTGGTACATCTGTATAAATACAAATGTTTGCCTAATGTCTTATTTGTTTTATCTAGAGCATGGCTTAGGCGCATTTTTAAACTTTATGGCTCCATACAGGTCAGTTTATGCCAGACAAATGACCTTACTCCTTGCACTTTCTTGAACAGAAGTTTGATGTATTAAACAACAACAATATTACTGTGAGTTGGTAATTGACACTGCATCTCTGTTCCAAGAGCTCATTTGTTCCCATCATCAAGCCGATGTCAACTGCCAGAATGTGGTGTCCAATGGCTGAAGATTGCTGTACTGTTCGTCCTTTGGTGGTTAAAGAATTTCCTGTTTAGGTTGTTAATTGGCGAGTTTTCAAGTCACCAGAGGACAAAATAGTGCAGCAATCTCCAGCAAAACAGCACCACGCTCCAGCAGTCAGCATCAGGTTGATGATTGAGTAATTGACCTCTCGAAACATGTCCCATTTTATAAACAGTGATGTAGTGTCAATAAACTGACTCACAATAGTATCATTAGACCTTGCTTCTGTTGTCTCCTTCCTGTACCATGTGCATGAATAACCTGCTGAAAAGTGGCAAAGACTATGTAGTTAACTATGCGTGCCATTGATTTCATAGGAGTAGTAAATCATTAGGTCATGGCACGGAAGGGTCCAGTCCCATATTTATGAGAAAAACCATAAAAATAGCTCAAGGAGATTGGCCAGTATATGGGATTTGAACCTGAGACCTCCGGAATATGAGCTATAGGAGCTACCTGCCTAAAACAACTAAGACTGGGGGGCAACAATGAATTGCTCTATCATGCATGGACAGTGCACTGAATTTACAAATTTACTTGTCTCCAATAAGTATACAATTCCAAATAAATACATACAACACAACACAGTGCAACATTCATTATTCCTACCAATAACTGACATGGAAATTTCAGATACATTATAGTATTATAGGAAGTTGAGATATGGAAGAGCCATGCTTTAATGACTAAATGGTCGGCATGCAAAATTCAAACTCCTGCAACCCTATAAAAGGGTGCCAAATTAACAGGTACAATATATTGACTAATTTTGAAGATTTAGAAGCTAGTAACAGTGATGTGTCATAATTTAAAATAAAGAGAGTTGAGGGTTGTTGCACTACATCACTATCTATAAAAAGCAAAGAATAAACACTGATATTGCCGCACGTAATAACCAAAGAATATGGAGGTAAGCACAGATTTACACAGATTCAACGGAAACTTTGGAATAAAACAGGACATAAAATTATACTTAAAACTAGAAATCAAAAAGAAACACACGGCTGCAAACATAAGATTCCTAAATCTTTGCCTAAAACACAAAGTTACGCCAAACTTCATTAGAAAATACGTAAAATTTAATCACAATGTAAAACATCAAACAGTAGCAGACAAGAAAGTAATCGAAATAGAAAAGAACAAACATTATGCAAATTTACAGGACTTGGACCTTAGAATCTATGAATTACACTTATGGTTACCGAAAGTTTTAGGAATACCCTTATGGGAAAATTTACGGTCAAATTTCCTTATAAAAATATTACAGTGATGTAGTGTAACAACCCTCAACTCTCTTTATTTTAAAAGGTACAATATAACTAACCTTCGCAATACATGTACAGGTGTATATCTGAAGAAGAGTTGCCAGTTATATATGGAACCTAGCAACTCAAATATTATTGGATTCTAGTGACTTGAGCAATAATGATGAAACATGTCAATGTTGTACTTATCTACCTTTATTAAGGGTCGAATTCATAGTCACTTATGTGAAAAGGAGATGCATAAGCAATAAGTATTTCCTTCTGATAAGGAAACACTTATCATTTGGTATACATAAACAGTACTTATATCCTTAGTACTAAACGCTTACTTATTTCTGAAGCACATGTGGCATCATGGTCCAGCTTCACAGCCACTTGGATGCGTGGAGGAATGTGTAAACAAACATACAGGTCACCACACAACCAGCTACCATTTTCATTTTCTTGGGTTGTTCTCAACAGCTGTTGAGCACAAGGTAGAAGTTTGCGAGTTCTAAATGATACATTTATTAATTAGTTAACTTCTGTTTAAAATCAAGTAGATTGTAAATTTAGTTAAGGGTTTGTAGTATAGTTATACAGTTACATTAATTACGTCAAAAACATACTAAAAGGAAAACATTTCAGCGATTAGGAAAGAAACCAAATGAAAGAGTTGATGCTGAGATACAAAGACTTGTAGAATGCGGCAATTGGACGATGTGTGATGTACTGGACTTGAGTGGTATTTATTCGTGAACTGTTTTAAAACTAAAAACCTGACTTTCTAGGATAAAGTGTTAGTTGCTAGAAGTATTTACGATATGCACACTGTGTAAACGCATGCATGGAAGCAAATCACAAATGCAATTACTACACCATCTAGCAAAAGTACCCAGTAACTTACAATTTTTTGCTTTAACAGCGGTTTTACATGCGAAATTAGTAAACCTCTGTTCAAAATTTTGTTAACCCAACGTATATTTGCGAATTAATGGTAAAGACGTGTGACTTGTTAAGTAATCCATTGCAGTGGTAATTATGCAAAATAGGCAATTTGATCAAGAAAAGCACTGCAGAGATGTACTTTATTTATTGCAGGAAGTGTCACTTTATTGCAGGAATATTTCTGCATTTTATTTTTAAGATTTTATTAAATGATTCTGAATAAGTGCAGCAGAATCTTGTTTTCTAAGGACCTAAGGACTTTGAACAAATGCGGAAACATCTGAACAGAAAACTTATGGATAGAGTTATAGCACTGAGATTCTATACATTATCTTTTCGTGTAAGCCTGTCTCACATTGTGACTTCATAACCTCTGGTTGTTAAGGTTACATTGTTTAGCAGAGACATTAGATTATTACATTAGTGGCTTAGGTAAACCATATCACTTCTTAAATTCAGCATCCCTATGCATTTCAAGTGAATTCTGCAAATCATGCAAATTCATTTATTAATGCACAGTACAATTTTGTTATGAAATTAAATATAGTCCATGAAATCGCTATTATCGTTAACCTCCATTGTAGCAGTTGATGCAAGATGGCGACGGCTCACCTTATTGCATATAAGCAGAGGTCAGTGCTTCTTTATATGAACAAGCATTTCCTTATTTGCCTGAAAGAGTAGCGTCTATGTATTGAAAATCGCTGCTTAAGGACTTCCTTGAAATAAGCGATGACTATGAATTCAACCCCACAATATAAACAGTATATCAGTGTCACTTGAGCAGAGGAAGGTGAGTATCCAACTAAGGTCATTTATTTGGCATGCACTAAGTCATATGTATCAAAAGAATCTATAGGAAAGCCCTCGTGCTGTGAACTTGCTACTTAAGTTATATTAAAAAAGAAAATAAGTTCTTCAATTACAAATGCTATAAATAATAATGTTTCAAACATTTTATTGTGAATACATAATAATAGCATTAGATACCGGCCATGGACGATGTGCGAGCAGGCGTATAAGACTGGATTGTTGTGACTGAAGTGGTTCTTGTTGAGGCAAGTATTGGCCCAGGAGAAACACATTTTGGTACCGTTGTTGTCACTGAAACTGTGTTAGTACCAAGCCAGGTGGCTCCTTGGGCTACAGGACTCGACACTCGTGGAACCAGTGTTCCCCGTAAACCTGATGTAAAGCTGAAATATAAATTAATTTCAATGAAAAGTAACTTTTGTACATTGTACTAGCAAAAGGAAATTAAACAGCTCATTTAAAGCAAAAAATTATGCTATTCAGCCCTACCTCGTGGCTGGCCCCTGTGCTGTTTGAAGGTTGGTAGTGGCTCTTACAATTGGGGTTGCTACTGCAGATCTAGGAGCACTGATATTCGCAACAGCTGCAATGCCTATGAACAATCAATGTCTTAATTTAAATGCACCTAACATTAAGGATTTTTACTTAAATGAGCACATTTTTACTTTTTCTAACATCTACCTACAGTAGGTAAAAGGGAGTATTGTATTTCACTTTGATTTTACCACAAATACATCTTTTAGTACCCCAAAAAAGCATTTTTACAGAAGTAAAGAAACAAATAGTAACTTAGCATATAAGGGTACAATCAATCCTGCCTGAACAGCCACCTTTACTTAGCGGTTACCTCAATAAAAGGTTATTTTTCCTTTGAAACCAATTAATTTGTCCATAAAGCCTGTGTTAATATCCCCTCCCTTTAATGGGACTGGATAATGATTTGGGCTCAAAAAATTTATTTTTTGTTTTGCATCTTAAAAAAAAGTAGAAATCTTCCTCTTTAAAATTATAATTACAATTTTGTAAGGGTATCTCCACATTTAAGACTTTAAATGGTCCACTTAAATATGGTGGCATGCTGGGACATGCCAGCTTAGCTGGTAGAGCCAACATATGACACTTCTTTAAATGCAATTGTCCGTAACTTACAAACTTAGATGTACTTTTCTTCAAAACTACTGAGTCTATTTTAATGAAAATTGTACTGTAGTTGCCAAAGCATGTTTTCTACAAATGTAACATATTATTATTATTATTATTATTATTATTATTATTATTATTATTATTATTATTATTATTATTATTATTATTACAAAAATCCAAAATATAAAATTATAAAAAACATTTACCAAAGTTCAGTATTTTTTCTTTTGAATACAGTTAGAAATATTTATGTAAATTTAGGTTACAAATTAAGAATAGACATTGCTTAATGCCCCAAAAATTATTCAAGGAATATGCTTGAATATTGTTGAAGTAAAGTGCACCACAAGTATTAGATGCACTACATTTTTTTTTCAAAAACGGGTAGTCAGTTATAACCTTTCTTGTGACCATTTTAAATATTTATCTAGTTGTTTATATTCCTGAAATTACAACAAATCACTGTATATCCATGCCAAATTTCATTTTAACCTCAATGGAAATCTAGAAATGTTCAACTGAAATACTGAAACTGTATGGTCACACAACTACTACGAATACATTACAGTACTTTGTTTACCCCTGAGAACATTACAAAGTAATCTGTTGGGTGGCATGAGATAAAGCGCGGTTTACTATTACAGATTCTGCAAACATGTAAGTGCTGGACAGAGGTATGGGGATACATTAGGGGGCTTTTGCTTAGGCATCGAACAAAAAACATACTGACACTTATATTTTTGTGTATTGTTACTACGTATACTGTTAAACTTCTTGACAGATTGAGTTCAGTTGTATTCAGTCAGTGGATGTGTAAAGATAATTTTTTTTTGTTTTACTATTCTGTATGTTTGTGTTTGTTCCATTATTCTTTGTCCCAAGGCAACTTCTAATATTAGAAGAAACTAAACAAAAAATGGCCTACTGCTTATGCTTATGTTCATATACATTACTATGCAAGGGGTTTACGATAATTTTGTATTTGTATATCAGTTAAAAAGGAATAATTACTCAGTGAACAAGTTTGTCTCCTTTAACAATATATTGTAGGTCCTGCTGTAGTTAACCAACCATGCAACTACGTATACTAAGTAGGGGGAGTATTGCATTCCACCCAAAAATTCGATACCAAGATTTCAACGGAAATACATGTTTTGAGGTGCACTGAATGCATATAAAGCATTTTTGGAAACATGTCCATGGGTTGTGTGTGTGTGTGTGTGTGTGTGTGAAAGCATAACTCAGAAACGAACAGTCGGATAAACACCAAACTTGGTATTTAGGTTCAGTATCTTTCAGAGATGCAACACGAAGGTTTTCAAGAAAATACCCCCACCCCAGATTACCCTTTACATGGAACATTTTTCGAAAATTTTAATTTTCTTAAAAATGGCTATAACGATTTTGAATAAAATACCATAAATTTAAGACATTTTTATGGCAAATGAATTGTATATCTCGAATTTTCTGGGAATGTCTCCAAAAGTATTCTGCATTGTGAACGACTTTTGCATAACTGGCAAACCATAAGAGATAAGACAAAATTTTACTACACAAAAAATGTAGATCGCGTTAAAATACACAATTTATGTCATATACATTTTTTTTTGTTGAGTGAACGATTTTTGAGATATTGCTTGTTATTCCCTTAAATTTTCCAATACTTATACTTCTTCTCAAATGGGAATTCATTATTCATTTTTTTTGTCCTGGTAATGCAAAGAGAATGGAATACTCCACATAGCAACCAGCTCTTAAAATATTTGACTATCACTTAAAGCATACCAATTCCCCTTGCATCTACAAGAAAATTAGCAATAAGATACATCTCAATTAACATGAAGCGTATGGAGAGTAAGCGTTTGTAAAAATAGTTTGTACAAGGGTAGAGAAAGTCATGTGAGTGTAATACATCATATTTTTTGTTAAGGATTGCTATGACCACTTTAGGCAAGTTTCACTGGTTTTAAAATTCAAACCAATAACAAAGAATATCTTGTAAATGCTTAGCATCATAAAAAATGTTGTTCAATCTAAGCTGTTACTTTAACAAAATCTATATTTTTTGTCAAGTAAGATTTTTGTCTCTCTCTCTTACGGTTACCAATTATACAAAAGTTATTCAGAATGAAGATGATTTTGCAGGTTATTTACAGAAAATTCAAGACATACATACAGTTTTTTGTATGCAAATATCTTAAAACATATTGTGTTTTAATCAAAATTATATTTAATATTAAATAAAGAATATCTTTTCAGTAAAGGGTAGTATGTGAGGGGATTTTCTTGAAAATCGTGTCACCTCCTCAAAAGGTGCTGAACTTAAAATACCATGTTTGATATTCTTATAACATTTCCTTTTTGAGCTATGCTGTGCTCTCCCCCCCCCCCCCTCTCTCTCTCTCTCCTCACATGCACCTTTGTCTACAAGAATTTTTTATTCAGAGGACCTCAAAATGTGTATTTCTGGCTGCACAAACACTTACATATAGAAAATGTAACTTGGAAGATTTGCTTTTCAGACAAAAAATATGTTTTAACTTTACAGTCTTTCATTGTATTTTACTTTAATTAAATATTGAAGGTGTCCAATGCAAAATGCATTTAACACACTGCATTTGTTTTAGAAGGTTTACTGTTCTTTCTTTTAAATTTCCAAGATTTGAATCACTTAGACAACTTTCATAATTAGGAAACAAGAGGTCTTTGTTTATCCCTAGTATTCTGCAATGATCATAGTTTAAAGGGTTAAAGCAATTTCACTATGTACCAGTACTGTTTTACACAGACCTAGTAAATCATGCAATCAATAGAAGTAATGTCATAACATGTGACACTGAGCTATGTACCATACTGGCCCGAAAATAAGCCACAATTTTTATCCAAATTTCAATGGCAAAAAGTTGGGTTGCAGCTCGTATTCACTACCTTGGCTTTATACATACCTTTGCTGTTAAGAATCTATGCTCATTTGCAACAATGCAGCAACCATCTGGAACCAAAACTGGTGGCATTTTATTATGCAACACTGCAAATTTTTACCAGCGTTTTGGTGTTACCATTGTGTATATTGTTTCATTAGCTTCTACCTAATTCAGTTCAGTTTTAGAGAGAAGCTGCATAATGGTAAGAACGCCTGTTTTTGCTGAAATTAATGATAATTCGAAGCAAAAAGCATCATCAAGCCAAGGTATTCACCGTGGTTACGATGCAAACTTCAAACTTGCAGTTGTACTTTATGCCAAAACCTTGGGTGACAATATTTTTAAACATTTTAGTATTTGTCTCAATGAAAAAAAGGTATATTAGGATGATAAAAACGGTTTTGTCATAAATACTTAGGTTTGGAAACTAATATTAAATAAATAAATAAATTACTGTGCAACTTACATGATGTAGTAGAACTGAATTCACTCCAACCAAGCAATCCTTTAGAATTATTAGTGCAGCATGCATTATTATTTTGCTGATGAACGGATCTTCTTTAGAACGTCCATTTCGGTGGTGACATATTATTCTCAAGCGTCTTAGCACTCGCAGTTTACAAAAGTACTCACACTGTATTTTAATATTTCATCAACTCAGAACATAATACTGACTTCTACCAAGGTCACAACTATAAAGAATTTCTTTCGACTGAAGCATATGTTAACATAACACTTTATGGGAAACACAGTGAAGTGATGAAAATATTAATAAAATTCTAGTGGCAACACACTCTAACTTAACTCTTTCAAGATAATTACCTTGTTTTTAACACGTATAAAAAAAAAAGGTAATTATCTTGAAAGAGTGAAGTTAAGAGTGTGTTGCCACTAGAATTTTATTAATGAAGCATATGTGTTTGTATTTTTCAATATTGTTGGAGACATTCATATAAAACAGAAGTGATAACTAGTTAACTGACACATTGATGCAGGGGTATACAGATAATATAAATCATACTTTTTTCCTTCTTGAAACTGATGCTAAGCACTATTATTAAAGGCATGTTATGCTAGTAGGTCACTGCAACAAAAAAGCGATATTTTGGCATCCCGATTTACCTTTAAAAAAAGAGACAGTACAAAGACTAAACAGTGACTGTCCCAACTAATATGGGACATCAGATCACCTTGCCAAAATCGCAACCAAAACAGAGGCCAGAAGAATGTATAGACTGAACGAATGTGTTTGGTGCCAATATGATGTATCAATAGCTAGAGAAAACGTTTACATACATGTAACCACAAGATAATGAATATTACTTTTTCTTGCCTCAATCAGATGCAGCTTATTTTAGGGCCAAACTTTTAACTTTTCCCCCCTCTCAAATTTTATGGGTGCAGCTATTTTCGGGCCAATACGTATCTCGAAAACAAGTACTTGTATTTTTACAGAGAAAACGCTATTATATTTCTTTATTCAAGATTTTTTTTTAAAAGCTCATATGATTTTACAAGACAGAATGCAATTATTATACCTTTTATTATTCTATTTCCTTTGTCAAATATTAAACAGGCGAAAAATCATTGGCTATTGTGCTTTTAGTTGGTCTTCATTGAAACCGCTGAAAAAAGCAAGAAGGAATGGAGTAAATTTCCTTATGAGTGAATTTATAAGTAAATGTGATCTCGTCAATAGCTGGTGCCCACCTGCCCGCCCCTTTTAGGTGTTTTACTTTTATAGGAAAATTGTGATATGAACACAACAAACGTAGCCATTTTCCCGCTAATACAGAAGCTCAACTGGAAGTACCAACCTAAATAAGAAGTGAAATCCGCAAAATAAGGAATTTCTGTCAACGTGAATCATTCGAGTTTTAGACGCGCAGATCCTTTGACTACGCTTTGAGGCTGAGGGCCCTCAATCGCTCGGCTACACCTTGAGGCTGAGTATCTTACCAGTTTTGGCGGCATTACTTATTCATATGTTGCCAGCATTGCATTAGAGCTAGAGAATGACATACAGTGACATCTGTAGGACATATAAGACATCACTTTCATCGCTGTTGAAGACCAACTAAAAACACCTTACCCAAATCATTAAATGGAGTAGTGAGAAAAATGACACTTAAGAGAAAAACTGATTAAAGCGAGTTTAGACCTACCTCACTCCACCACATATGCAATAAGCTATCATACCTACCTCGGGGTACATGATATGTGGTTGACACTGGTGAAGATGCTGGTACAATAGTAGGTCTAGAAGTTAGAGTGGTACTGCTTTGTGTAACTGATGTGCCTCTTGCCACACTCACTGGAACTGAGAAAATACAATTCTGTATTTCTCGATCAACAGAATGTAGGAGGAATGATTCATTTATTTATACATGTTTATATTACAGTTTTACAATATGTTTGTTTCTCCATTCTTGGAGTGCTTTAATTTTGGCTACTATACAACTAAGATGCGTACAACGGATCCTGCAACATTCTAACTATACATTTTAATAAAAGTGGACATTAATATTTGATTTTACCTTTGAAAGATCTTTCTGCCGCTATTTCTTTATTTTCTTTACTATTTCTATCATGAAATTCAACTACCTTAACCACTGTACTCTTTAATTTCCCCACATAATTGCCAAATTGTTCCAAAAATTCCTTTCTACTAACCCCAAAAAATTTCAGTGCCAAAATTTGTTTACAAATTATCCCACTACTTCTTCCCTATTTCC
Source organism: Deroplatys truncata (assembly GCA_030765065.1). Taxonomy (NCBI): domain Eukaryota; kingdom Metazoa; phylum Arthropoda; class Insecta; order Mantodea; family Mantidae; genus Deroplatys; species Deroplatys truncata. The sequence goes on along the minus strand of CM060989.1, from coordinate 60,966,689 downwards.
TGTCTTCATATTTTAATCCCTGGACAATCTGTTATACCATGAAGATCTTAATTTACATTTTCACCTAATGGACATACTTCTTTTGTCACTTTTAGCCCACTTAACCACAATGCAAATTCCTGCATTCCCTTTTACTATAGACATCCATATATTTTTCCCACACCATCCTTTTTTAAACTTCCTACAGTATTTCAAAGCATTATCATCTCCTAAACCAATCCCATAATTCTCAAGCATAAATTATCTGCTGATTATCTATCTCACCCATTCCAATTTTCTGGACTATTTTATTTATTTGAAACAACCAATTTCTTTTCTAGTTTGCTTTTTCTTGTTCCATAAACAATCTTTGACAATATTTCCTTCTTCCCTTGATTCAATATTATGCCTCTGTTTCAATATTTAGTTACTGTAACTTTCCTACCAACTCTTGCCAATCCAGCTGAGCTACCCAAAAAGAGAAAAATGCTCTATGAATATATCAATATTTTCCCAACCTTTTTCTGTACCTTAAACTTCCACTCCATACATAGCTGAATAAATTTTCTAAATAATCAGTTTCATGTGTGATTTACATGCATGGACAACTATTACAATGGATTACAATATATTTTCTGAATGTATCAAAAGCAAAACGTCTTCTCAAACTCAAAAAAGTTTTTATCTTGAAAAGTTCCGTTCTACATCACATGATGTTACTAGTGCTAAACGAAAATGACGAACGTCACACACCTCTGGGAAACGCATGCATTTCCATTATTTAGAATATCATTATAATAGAATATTATTATTATTATTATTATTATTATTATTAATACGGCACATAATTGCATATCCTGGGTGTTTATCTAAAATGATCTTCAGTTTCTGCTGTGCTATTTCAGCAGCAGAACATTTGCCTACTTCTGTAAAGTGTTGTGTCAAATTATCGACAAGTTTCAAGAACTCTGGTATTGCCATCTATGTCAAAGACAAATAAAATTTGCGTAAAGTAGACTCACAAGGAAATTTCATAGCTGTACATTTCTCCAGAAATGTTTTAAAACCAAAATGTTGCAGCCTATTAAATGGGATATTTGTGCTTACCATCATGCCAGAACGAACCCCTATAAGCTTCAGTTTGGCTACATGAGTTCATGGTTTCTGATGTGGATAATATATCCTCACCCCCTCATTTCTAAGAAGCAACGTAATATTTTGTAAGTGTATTTTAGATTTACAGTGTCTTGCAATAAAGACCCTTCTCTCTCCTTTGATTGCAATTTGGCATACTTTACAAAATACATCTCTTACATCAAAATACTCGCGTCCATATTCATTTACAAGTAAGACACTCTTCTTACTGGTTGTTTTTGGCATGTTTTGTCAGCTATCAATGGCAGGACTTCGTAACTTCAGAACAGGCTGTATATGTACTGATCGTTTGCTTAGAGTGAATGACTGGCAGTGCTTGGGGAGGGGAAGGTCTGAGTGAAACCCTGTGCGCACGTAATTGTTTTGAGTCAAAGTGCAACGAAACAGCAACCATGTCCGAAGCCTAATGATAACGCACTGCTGCTGTAAACAAGGTCACACTGTTGACGTGGATTTGCTCTGCAGTGTGAAGTGCAGTACATATTGAGTTGACTGTGATGTAGTTCAGTTATTACGAGTTATTTATTATTTTGTCCTATACTTAGTCACAAAGTATGTTATGGCTCAGTATATGTTTTCTACTGCCAGTGTGTATTTATTTACGATTTGTACTTGTTAACTCAGATCACCAAGTGAAAGTACAACTTGCAGAAAGATGTGTAAAAGTTCCAGGCCGTACAACAATCCATGAACTTTACAATAAATTTCAGGCCACAGGAAGTGTTCAGGCTAAGAAATCTAAAACATGGCATAAGGTTCTTACCAAAGAAACATTGGACAGCATTGGCCATCGTTTGGAGAATTCCCCCCAAAAATCACTTAGGCGCCTTTCACAACAGGTAGGCATTTCTTATGACTCTGCATGAGGAGCTACCAAATTGAAGTTAAAACCATATAAGATAACTGTGGCACGTGCTCTTCAACCAGGTGATCCTGTAATTAGGCACACATTTTGTGAGCGGAATCTCAATAGCACACACAATGGTGAAATAGACCCATACTTAATATTTTTCACAGATGAGACTTGGTTCCACCTTCAGGGATGTGTGTGTACACAAAATAATCACTATTGGAGCTCTGACAAACCTAGTATTGTTCATGAAGTACCCCTTCATGACGAAAAAAATTGGTGTATGTTGCGCCATGAGCGGAAGAAGAGTTATAGGGCCAGCAGTTGACGACCGTACAGATGTGAATAAAATTTTGCCCTCCCCCCGTTTTTAGAAAATTAACAGACAGGGAGCTTGATTTTGCCTTTTTTCAACAAGACTGTGCAACAGCTCATACAGCCAACATTTCGATGAGAACAATTGAAAGTGCATTTGAGGACAGAATTATTAGTAGAGATTTGTGGCCCCCTCAGTCCCCTGACCTAACCCCCTGCTACCTCTATCTATGGGGTAACTTAAAACATAAAGTGTACAAGACAAACCCACACACCCTGGAAGAATTAAAACAAAATATCCACCAGGAAATTGCTAACATTTCTCAATGTAACTACGGCGAGTGATGAATAGTTCCCTAAAGATGTACCACAAATGTATGGACAACAACTGTTTCAGCATCTCCTTTCAAAGCTGGTAAGTAAAGCCTTAGTTTTAAAAATGTTGTACGGTTTCATCCGCACCTTTCTATGATAGCAGCAGACGGCGAGCACTGAGGATGCGGACAGGAAAAACACAGCACAGCCAGTTCATAGTTTTTTGGCTCTCTGTGTAGTTTTCTTCGTTACTTTGGTAACCATTATTGGGTAACCAGTTACTTTGGTAATCGTTATAGGGTAGTTAGTTACTTTGTAATTGTCACTTTGGTAACCATTAATGGCTAACTAGTTACTTTGTATTCATTATTTTGAGTGTTATGGGGTAACTAGTTACTTTGTGTTGTCCTCCGTGGTGTAGGGTTGTCATACTAGCTTTCAATTACTGAGGTTGTGGGTTGAAACCTGGCAGAGGGCAGTGGATTTTTTCGAGCATAAAATCTTTAGCATGGTTCTATCAAAAGGGAAATAAAGCTGGTGGTCCCGTGTCATAGATTTACGGCATGTAAAAGAAACTCAAACCTGATAGAGGCCTCTGAGCAAAATTACCAGTCTTTCACGCCCAATATAGAACCACAGCAGTTAAAGAGCATCCATAAATAAAACACAATTTCATTTAATTTTAGTTACTTTGTAATCATTACTTTGGTAGCTATTATTGGGCACTAGTTACTTTGGCAACCATTATTTGGTAACTAGTTATTGTGGTAACCGTTATGTTATTTTCTATCCATCCCTAATTTGCATACTAAGATCAAATTAAATTTTGGGAGTGATAGCATAAACTGGAGGCCCAAGGAGTATTTCATATCACCATATCAAAAAGTGATTAATTATGAATAAAAAAATTCATGTCTAAACAATGGTTTGGCATAGATCATAAAATTTTGTATGCACTACTTGTTTTACGAGTATATGGTAAAAAGGTCAAAACAAATCAGAAGAAAACTAGGGATTTTTTTTATTTTCACAGATGCATTGTCTTAAGTCTTTATGTTTGATCCTTACCTTGTTTTAAGGACATTTGCGTACTTGTAACAACACTTCTGCCAGCTGCTGTAGAAATACTACGAGGGACTTGAATCTGCAAAAACAAGAAAGTTTATTAATGAAGGTGGAAAACAAGTATCAGAAATCTAAACACTAAGGAGGAAGTAAACGTAACATATTTTCAGAAAATGGAGATGGGATCATGAGAAAGCCAGCAAAAACAATTGAAAGCGATGAACATGGGACCTTAACTCATTAAGGGGAGGTTAAAAGTCCTATTCCACCAGTGTTAAACTTGCTGACTTCATGACCCATTATCTCAGAAACGATTTCGCATATTAAAACTGAAATTTTGCAGGATGTAGATGTATGCCTTCTAAGTCCACTAATCTACTTTTATACAATAATATGCTTTGTTAAGGAAGATAGGATGCTTTTCTTAATTACACATTCTTTATTAAAATTTGTCAGCAATCAATTTTTACTTTCTTTAAAACATACCTAGTAGGTAAAGGTATTGCACTCCCCCCAAAAATTGCATATTGAAATTTCACTGAGAATGCATGTTCTGAAGCCCACAGAATAAAATTAAAAAGAGAAAAAGAAAAAAGAAAAATAAAGGAAGAAAAAAAAAGTGCATTTTAGAAAAAGGTACATGTGTGTGCATGTGCAAAGTCAGATTAATACCAAAACTTCATGTTTATTTCGGTATGTTTCAAAGATAACACAAAGATTTTCAAGAAAATATCAACCTCAAACTATCCTTTACATGGAACAATTTTCAAAAATTTTGATTTTCTCAAAAATAGCTTTAACGATTTTGATTAAAATAGCATACATTAAAGATATTTACATGGCAAATTATATTTTTCTGGAAATATCTTCTGAAGTCTTCATTCGGAAGGAATTTTGTATAATCTTGTATAATTTGTAAACTTTAAGTCACAGATAAAAACTTACTAACAAAAAATGTAGATCTCTAAAACACAGTTTATTTCAAAATAACCTTTTTATGGCACAAGCCACTTCCGAGATATCCATTATTAATAGTTAAAATTGCTCAATACTTTGCAGTTCTTTTAAAAATCCTGGCGATATTCAGTTGTTTCTTGCAATTGTATAGAAAGAATATGACATTTAAGGCCAGCATATAGCATCCAATTCTTAAACATTTGACTATTTTTATTTATACTGATGTGTAATGTAGATATTTCTGCGAAGATTTATCTTGATTGAAATTAAGTAGAAAAGTAAAGTAATGTAACACATCAGATTTGTATTTTCTCTACTATGTATAGCAGGTAGGGAAAGTATTGTATTCCAACCATAAATTTGGTCAGAAATGTTTTATGGCCCCCTAGACCTAAAATAAGCACATTTAAAAAAAGTCTGTGTGTGCATGTCTGTGAATGGCGTAACTCAAAAATGAAAAGTCGGATAAATAACGTTTGGACTTTTGCACACAAGACTACTTATTTATTGTTTGCTTCTTGTTTCATAAATGTTTGAAACTATCTCACAGCACTGATTGCGAGGTTTTCCCTTTCAATTTTGAACCAATGGGAGACAAACTAGTAGTATTTGTAATTGAATGCACTAATACAGCCAGACACACTTGCACAGACAATAGTTTTATAGACACCGACTCTTGAAGTGCACAGTACAAACATTGTAATTTTGGTTTTTTTATAATCAAAACCACATGCTTCTGGGAAGGGAACACATCACAAGAGTTATCTAACTAGGCTAGCCCTCAAAGACACAATATCCCTGACGAGAACTGTACTGAATAAAACTTACTACTTGCTGAACTGTTTTGAAATTGGCAAAAATTGGTAATTTTAAAAGCTTTATCATAATTTGAGTAGGATATCTGGAATTTGAAACTGCACACTTTGCAAAATACATAGGCAAAAGAGTGATAAGAGGTATCCAACATCTGTGATGAAATTTTAAAAATAAGTTTCGCATTTGCTGTTGCCAACAGTGGACTACACACTCCCAAATTAGGCATTCATTTTTCACATGTGACAGTTGAAATTAAGTTTCTTCTTTGAAATAAATGCACTGACACAAATTTATAAACAGTTCCTAATTAAACAATCTGATGTGGTGCACTCACATGACTTTCTCCACTCTTATACAAACTATTTTTACAAAAGCTTATATAAGTATTGGAAAATTCAAACAAATAACAAGGAATATCTCGAAAATGGTTCACTCCATAACAAATGTATATGACAAACACTGGTTTTAACCAGCTCTACATTTTCTATGTAGAAAAATGTTGTCTCTTACAGTTTACCAGTTATGCAAAAGCTATTCAGAATGAGGAGGACTTTTGGGGACATTACCAGAAAATTCAAGATGTACATTTTATTTGTTATGAAAATATCCTAAACATATATTTTAATCAAAATCATTTGAGCTATTTTTGTGAAAAGCAAAATTTTCGAAAAATGTTCCATATAAAAGGTAGTCTGGGGTGAGGTGTTTTTTCTGAAAATCTTTGTGTTGCATCTTTGAAAGACACTGAACCTATATACCAACTTTGGTATTTATCCGACTTTTCGTTTGAGTTACGCTGTTCACAGACACACACACACACTTGGGCTTTTTTCTAAAAATGATTTTTTTTTATTCAGGGGGCCTCAAAACATGTATTTCCGCTGAAATCTCAATATTGAATTTTTTGGAATACTATACATAGCAGAGAAAGTAAAAAAAATCTGATGTGTTACACTCACATGACTTTCTCTACTCTTGTACAATCTAATTTTATAAACGCTTATTCTCCATATGCTTCATGTTATTCGAGATATCGAGATGTCAATCTTATTGGTAATATTCATGTAGATGCAAGGGGAATATGGTAGCTTTTAAGCGATAGTCAAATATTTTAACGCTGGTTGCTATGTGGCGCATTCCATTCTCTTTGCATGTCCAGGACATAAAAAAAATGAATAACGAATTTGAGAAAAAGTATAAGTATTGGAAAATTTAAGGAAATAACAAGCAATATCTCGAAAACGGTTCACTCAACAAAAGAAATGTATATGACATAAGTTGTGTATTTTAACCCGATCTACATTTTTTGTGTAGTAACATTTTGTCTATCTCTTATGGTTTACCAGTTATGCAAAAGTCGTTCACAATGGAGAATACTTTTGGAGACATTCCCAGAAAATTCGAGATATACATTTCATTTCCTATGACATTATCCTAAACATATGATATTTTCATCAAAATCGTTAGAGCCATTTTTGAGAAAATTAAAATTTTCGAAAAATCTTCCATGTAAAGGGTAGTCTGGGGTGGGGGGATTTTCTTGAAAACCTTCGTGTCACATCTCTGTAAGATACTGAACCTAAATACCAAGTTTGGTGCTTATCCGACTGTTCGTTTTTGAGTTATGCTGTTCACAGACACACACACACACACACAGACACACACACGGACATGTTTCCACAAATGCTTTTTTTGGATTCAGGAGGTCTCAAAACATGTATTTCCGGTGAAATCTCGGTATCGAATTTTTGGGTGGAATGCAATACTTCCCCTACTTACTATACGTAGTAGAGAAAGTAAAAACCCAATGCAAAGGCTTTCACATGCACAAAGCTCATATACAGAACTGAAAAAATGCATTAAATGTGTATTTCAGGTATCCCAAAGAGTTTCTTTTTCAAACGAGTATGTAACGAGTAACTTCTGAAATTGACTAATGTTGAGTTTATCCATATTATGTTAACCTTAGCAAATATTAACAACAGCATGGTTAACATCAGAATTTAATTTTGTTTTGAACTCAATGCTGTCATTAGCCAGATATCTTGCAATTATCCCACTAGTATTGAATAATACTGTTTTTCTAAATATTAGGATTTATTTGTATTTTAAATTGTAGAAATCACATCAGAATTACAATATCCAAATTAAATATTTTAAACAAAGAATGTATAAATAAAGTAAGGATTGGAAGAACAATATATTAAATGTCAAGTGTCTCTAAATTTGCTTTCTAGTTATTATCTATTTAACTTAATTTTGCACAAAATCAAAGCTATAAAATTTCTTAAAATGGAAATATTAGACAAAATCTTTAAAGCCTAATAACCTAAAAGGTTCTTGCAGTTCCACAGCAATGACTAATATTGTTAATCAAGATTAACAAAAAATACAGTTCATTAATATTATCACTGTAAATCCATTTGAGGACTGAGAAGCTAGTAACAGTGATGTGTCATAATTTAAAATAAAGACAGTTGGAGGTTGTTACACTACATCACTAAAAGGTTCTTACTTTGAACGCGCTTCGGGAGAATGGTTTCCTCCCATCATCAGCTTGTTTCAAATTGATTTTGCCAGTTACTGTCTGGGGAATGTATGTGGTTAGTGGTGTTCCCTGGTGCTGGGTTAATGAACCTAAAAAGGCTGCTGGGTGGTGGTAGTTCGAAATTCATTAGGTGATTCCCGTGTTTGACGATATGTATTTTTTCCCAGATGTCCAATTCACTGCTGCTGTTGACTGGTTTTAAATAAGACTTAAGGATGGTTCACAACCACCCGGTAATGGTAACCAGAACGGAAACGAGAACGGGAAGCAAGAAATTTTGATTCACGACAGCCCAGTAATGAGAACGGGAATGCATATCGATCACAAAGTGAAAGTCGATTTTGCGCATTGAATTTCATTTGTTTTTAACTGACCAATGATATTTTTTCACCTACTTCCAATTTAGTCAAGCCAATGTCAAAATTCGATACTGTAAACATTATCTAAATGCATATTCATTACATTTCCGATCCCTCTACTTATGCCAAACTTTCATTCCTTTATTTAATGGCATACATTAAAATTGTTTATTGTTCTTTTTTCATTTCCACCGGATTTAGCTGTTCTTTGTAGCTTTTGCCATTGTTTTTTAGGTAATAGCCAGTTCTGAGTTGCATATAAACAAACTACTAATGATCCCTTCACCAGAGGAACCAACGTTGATTAGATTTGCGGGTGACAGGATGAGGCTAGGAAGCACATTTACTACTAATTCCTTCCAGTTTCATGTTTCCAGCTTGCAACTATAGAGAGCACTAGTGGCTGTTTCATGTCACGGCCGCTTAGAATAACCTCTAGAGTGAAGAGTCTAATATGCACAACAGGGATCTAATATGCCGTGCCCGGGAACGAGAACGTTAAAAGTTGGGCCACTCTTCTTTCCCATTCCCGGGCCCGAGAAGGCTTCCCGTCGGTTGTGAACATTCCCATTTGAATACATGTATTTCAACTTTCTCATTCTCGTTCTGGTTACCGTTCTCATTGGTTGTGAACCAGCCTTTAAAGAGCATATGAGATGCATTTACCAAAAACAGAGGGATAAATCAGCAGTAGAACATCATTTCCAGTCTTCAAACCATGAAATCACTCCAAACACAAAACTCTTAAAACCGACCAACAGCATCAATGAATTGGACATCTGGGAAAAAATATATCAAACACAGGAATCACCCAATGAATTTCGAATTACCGCCACCCAGCAGCCTTTGGAGGTCAATCAACCCAGCACCAGAGAACACCACTAGCCACACATATTCCCCAGACAGCAACCGGCAAAATCAGTTGGAAACAAGCTGACGATGGGAGCAAACCATTCTTTGGAAACGCGTTCAAAGTAAGAACCTTTTAGTGATGCAGTGTAACAACCTCCAACTCTCTTTATTATAAACTGTAAATTCAGTTAGTTTTTGTTTTTTCATACAATTTGGAAGACATGCTCCCAAAAAATGAGTAAAACAACAAATATAGTTGAATATACTTATGTATAGTATGCACCTTCATAATGACCCAGTTATGTTTCATTTTAAAATATAGGAAAATTACATACAATAACCAAATTTAGTGGAAATGCAATGTGGCATCTTCTATCCATCCAAAATAATTAGTGCTTCACTGATATCCAAATACACAGCTTATTACATTTTATAAATGCACACCATGCTTTTATTACAGCTGCTTTAGCACGTACATATTGCTCCATAAATAATTCTGTACTTTCACTGTCTTAAAAACAAACAAAATGAAAAGAAAAAACATGGGGCACAAATGAAGAACTTCACAACCAACAAGGAAGCACTGAACATTAATACACTATCAAATCTACGTTAGCTGTGAATTAATGACAATTTTTAACAAAAGGCAGGATGTGACGTGCATTTATGTAAAGTAGTAAATACGTAAGGCTACTTCTCCCACTTTCCCACTACTCTAGCCTTTGAGCATCTTCAAAAATGTAAAAAGCAACTTTCTACAAAAAACAAAATGGGGCATTAAAACAACAAATTTATAAACTTAAATAAATTTCAAGATACAGGAAGTAAGCAGTGAACAAAACTACAAATATATTCCCCTTTTGACTGCCTTTTCAGTCAAGTACATATGCTGGCTTCTCAACTGACAGGTTCCAGGTTTTATTATTGGATAGGGCAGGGGAATTTTCTTTAATTAGAATCACATTCTACCCTCTGCAGTCTGCAAGTGTGAATGGAGTGGTTTCGAACTAAAAAGAAATAAGCTTAAGGGAAGATTAAATGGGCAAAAATTGCCAAAAGTGTTGTTTAGTGTTCTTTTTATGCAGCTTTATAAAGTAGTATTTTCTCTTTAATTTATACATATAATTATTGTACACATAATACATGTATTTTATATATTAAAAAATAGAACAGCATCTGGCATTTTGTACTCTGAGATCTGCATCATTTCACAGAAAAAGTTATAATCCTTAAACTTTTTAGAGTGAAAAATAAATACATATTAGCTGTTTTAGTGGAAGTTTTGCTCTACAGCTTCCATTTGTCCAACTAATATGGTTTCTTCCTTTGCAAACACACCCCACATATATATTTACATTAAACTGTTGTACCTGTGAATGATAATTTTTAACATAAATGATCTATTTTCTCAGAAATTACTGAAGATAGCTGAACAAAATTTTAGGATAGCAAAAATACCTTAATCCTGTTTTGGATCTACTCTGGCGACAAACAGAGGATTGGTTATTTTTGTTAAAAAGTTGCTACTAAATTTTAATAAAAAATTGTATAATTAAAAATGACCATATTCCTTGATTAACAATATTAATGTATAAAAAGAGACTAGTGAACTGAGAAGGCATGCATCAGCATCATGTTAAGTGTTAAGTCTGATGTGACTAAAGGTTTGAGAAAATGGGTCCACTAGTTTTACAAATTTAACACTGACATATATTTAGAATACAGGGCCTTTAATCTCCCAGGAATGTAAACACCACTGTAATTAAAGAACACTAATATAAAGCATTTGTTCTCTAAATCAGACTTAACAGTTTGGGAAAAAACAAACAAAACAAAAAAACAAGCTATTTTGCGCCAGCAAAGAACTACATAGTGAGCCAAAAGACTCCTAACTGCCTGCGCAGTGCTTTTCCTGTCCGCGTCCTCGGCGCTCATTGCCATCTGCAGCTATCATAGAAAGGTGCGGATGAAATCATACAACATTTTTAAAACTACTTTTAAAGGCTTTGTTTGCCAACTTTATGAAACTATCCATCACTCACCATAGTTCACATTGAGGAATTTCCTGGCGGATATTTTGTTTTAATTCTTCAAGGGTGTGTGGGTTTGTCTTTTACACTTTATGTTTTAAATTAGCCCGGAGGGGTATTTTATGAACAATATTACCGGCTGCGCTGTGTTTTTCCACTGGGCGTGTGGAAATACAATAAAAACATAACGCACTGCTGCTATAAACAAAGTCATGCTGTTGTGATTTTACTGTGCAGTATTGAGTTGACGGTGATGTTATGTAGTTCAGTTATTACGAGTTATTTATTATTTTGTCCTGTACTTACTCACAAAGTATATTATGGCTCAGTATATGTTTTCTACTGTACAGCGTGTATTTATTTATGATTCGTATGTGTTAACTTGGTCAGCTCGCCTAGTGAAAGTACGATTTGCAGAAAAGATTTCCAGGTGTAAAAGTTCCAGGCCGTACAACCATCCATGAACTTAACGTAAATTTCAGGCCACAGGAAGTGTTCAGGCTAAGAAATCTAAAAGACGGCATTCAGTTCTTACCGAAGAAACATTAGACAACATCGGTCATGATGGATAGTTTTCAGAAGATGTGCCAAAAATGTATGGACAATGACAGTGGTCAGTTTCAGCATCTCCTTTCATAAAGTTGGTAAGTAAAGCCTTTAAAAGTAGTTTCAAAAATGCTGTATGGTTTCATCCGTGCCTATGATAGCGGTAGATGGCAACGAGCGCTGAGGACGCAGACAGGAAAAACACTGCACAGACGGTTCTGAGTCTTTTGGCTCACTCTGTACATTAAGGGACAGCTTCACATTTTAAGCTTAAATCGAAACTTCAGTAAGCTACAGAGTCACCTATGCAAGCATAAGCTTTGCATATTTCACAGTAGGGCAACTAGGTTTGGCTTTACTAACCTGAACCAGCAACTAACCAGCGAACGACAGGGTCCTAAGGTTTCGAGATTCGCGCGATTTAGGTTAGGGTTAGTGTGCATGTGTATATGAATCGGATCGAAATAACGCGTATAGCTTATTTGGTTTAGAACAAGTATGAGCCACAACGAACGACAGGGTCCTGTGGTTTCGAGATTTGTGCGAGGTTAGGTTAGGGCTAGTATGTATATATATATATGAATCGGATCAACATAACAAGTATCAGAGCAGGAAGCAAGTGGATTTGTGAATTAGTTTTAAAAGCGAATATGCAGTGATAATTTAGAGCTGGCAGTTGGTAATAGCAAGAATCATGATGCTTATTGGCAAGGAGGGTGTCTTACTTTGCCCTTTTTTCTATTAAAGGTAGGAGTTCTGCCCTGGATGTTTTGCTATTTGGGTAGAGGTGGAGGAAAATATCTGAGGTTTCCTACAGTACTCTCCTAGTACCTGCAAGGTGTGATAAATCAGAGGGAAAACGTTAGCTGTGTTATAAATAAGGTTTTATAAACAGTCATATGAGCGATCCATTATTTCAAATTGCAAAACGTAGTGAAGGTAGATTGCTAACAGTGGGGTAGAAGTTTCGAAAGAGAGTTTATGATGTAATAAACTGCATAGGGAATGTGAAGAGTGAGTTTATGTTGCTGACAACGTTAAAGTGATATCATAAAGCACGTGGTTATGTTGTTTGAAAGGCAATGTGGGAAATGCAGGGGGGTTGTTGGTAGAGTGCGTCATAGCTCAGTGGAAAAAATGCGTGGCTGATATGCCAAAGTGTGTGGAACGTCATGGGAAAGAATCTCCATCAGTGAAAATTGAAGGACATAAAAAAAAAATAAATAAATAAATCATGTAAACCATGCCATGGACTTGGTGAATAGCGGCGGGAATGCGGAGGTGAGCAGGTTTGGGAGTAGAAGTTGAGATACAGGAACGTGAAGGGTAGTGCAGAGGAGTGGAAAAGAAGACAAAGTAAAGAGACTGCCCTTGTGGCATGTATTTTGCCTTGCGTTGTCCGGAAATGTTGGTGTTTATTGTTCAAATTTGGGATTTTTTTAATACTTCGAGTAATTTTGGGGAGCTCCAATTTTGGTTATACACTTGCATGGATGTTGCATATATTTTGTGACAAAAATGTTTTTCCTACACTGGAGTCCGTATACGGAAGTAGGCGCCTATTGTTTTTTCACCACTAGTCAATAATGTGCCCAACTATGCTTTATGTAAGTCAACGAAGACACAAGAGCAATTTCACTGTCCACCATGATACTAAACAGAAACTGTTGGTTTCTGGCGGTAAACAATATTCTGCACATACCCTTATGTCAGGTGACTCACACGAATTGCATGTTGGGACTTGTAATTCTGTTTAACAACATAAATCAGCATTAATTAAAGTGTTAGGTATTTGTATAGAAATTCATTTAAATTATTAGTATGGGACTTCTTTCCTGCATGCACTGCTACCAGTTGTACCACTGGCATATTTGATCTCCTGAAAGAAGATAAAGTAGCAACATTTTCATTTGACTGCCAGAAAAATATGGTACTGCCAAAAGTACAGGATCAAGCAGCATACTACAGCATGTATAACTTCTCCATTGTGCAGGGCTCATCCAAGACAACACTGGCGAAACAGAATGTTTGTAACTCTGTTTGAACAGAAAATGAATGTCATAAAGGTTCAAACAGAATTGTGTCAGATGCATCAACAGTGCAAATCCAATTTTTCTGGAGTTAAGAAAGTAAGGCTATTTGTAGATGCCTGCTGTGGAAAAAATAAAAACACCACTATGACAGGCATGTATAATAAATGGCTTGTTATTCAAGCACCACAGAATGTACAGGTGATAGAAATGATCTTTCCTATTTCTAACCATTCATTCACCCCTCCTGATCATGTTTTCGGACTAATAGAGAAAGAAGTAAGAATGAGAAACCCTATTAATAGACCTGAAAAATATTTTGAAATCTATAAAAATCATGGAAAGGTAATCAGGCTAGGGACAGATGTCTCTGTACAAGATTGGAAGTATGCTGCAAAGGAAACATTGAAGCCACCAGGATCCTGGCATTTTAAATTAAAGGCATCTAAACATATTATTTTACGTTTTACCTCAAGCAAAGTTCTAGTGAGAGGTGAGGCAAATTATCGGTCTGATTTGTGCGTGGGGAAGACCATTCTGAAGCTAGGCAAAACCTTAGAAATGCTTATTGCAAGGAATTTAGATGTAGGTGTAAAAGTAAAGGAAGAAAAAGTTAAAGATGTGAAAAATGTATTAAAAAACATTTGGTGATAACTGGGAAGAAAATGAAAGCTGTATTTTACAAGAATTTAATGTCTAAAAACAATACTGCCAATGACAATAAAGAAGTAGATGCTGTTTGTGAGAGTTTCTTGGATAATGAGAAAGGACAACTTAGAATTTTATATATTTGTTTTTAAACATTAGTTATTAGTATTACATTTTAAACATAATATGTAAATTTTATAAGTCATAACATGTATGTGATATGAAAAATTTTAGTGAGCTAACTATAAACAGAGTGATTCATTGATATCCTTATCCAAAATTGGTGAAAAAGTTGTGAAAATTTAGTTTTTTTTAACTAAAATGAAATCAGAAATGGTTATAATTATACAAATATTGCAGGAAGTCATTTATTAACATTGTCAAACACAAATATTGAAAAGTAAATGCAAAAATGTTTGCACTTGTGTTTCCACCAAAACTCACCAAATCCACTAATGCGTGCAAAACTCGCCTTATCCAAAATTAAATTTTGATTTACCGCTATATTATTTGAGACTGATTTTCAAGACAATACATACATCTTTAAGGGTCTAGTCCGGGCATTATAACATTAAGAGAATTTTCAAATGTTCTGCTGTTTGCATAATTTTAGTTTTTCATGTTTTCTGAAAATTTGTTTTACCTGGATAAGGCGAGTTTTGTACTTGACGGCCTCAATTATGCAAAAGCCATTAAGAATGAAGAGGACTTTTAGGGACATTCCCAGAAAATTCAAGATATACATTTCATTTGTCATGTAAATATCTTAAATATATGATATTTTAATCAAAACTGTTAGAGCCATTTTTGGGAAAACCAAAATTTTCAAAAACTGTTCCATGTAAAGGATAGTCTGGGATAGGGGGATTTTCTTGAAAATCTTCGTGTTGCATCTTTGAAAGATACTGAACCTAAATACCAAGTTTGGCATTTATCCAACTTTTCGTTTTTCAGTTATACTGTTCATACACACACACATGGACCTTTTTCTAAAAATGCTTTTTTTGGATTCAGAGAGCCCCAAAACATGTATTTCCAGTGAAATCTTGGTATCAAATTTTTGGATGGAATGCAACACTTCCTCTACTTATTATACAGTAGAGAATGCAATAAAGATGGAGTAAAACAGAACTAAGGTTGAAATGTTCACTCATTCTTCCAGAGTAAAACAAAAATTAAAGGATCTGGCATCATTTCTATTTAGTGCAATGCATTAAACCACCACCAGCAAAGTTTAGCTATACTTACAGATGACTGCCTGTTGGGATCAACTGTTGATTTGGCTAAGTCAACAGGAAGCCTATCCTGTCCAGGGTCTCCCGCACTCATTCTGCACCTGCATTAAATTACATGCAAATTAGTTCTACTGTTGCAATATTATAAGATTACAGTGCTTTCACACATTTTTCAAAATACATCAGAACATAAAAATAAAAATCTGATGTGTTACATTCAATGACACTGTAACCAATATAATTTATTTAATCTGTTCTACAAATTATTCTTACATAAGCTCATTTTTCAGTCTACTTTACATTAATTGAAATAAATGTTTGGAGAAATGTTTTCATTAGACATTTCATTATAGGTACAAAGGGAATACAGAAGCTGAAATGAGTCGAATCTTTAAAAAGCAGATTACTATAAGCTTGCTTTTAAATTAAATCTATGCTTTTCATATGACATAACCAGAAACAAATGAATGGTGCCTTCGATCTTCAAAAACTGTGAAAGTGTTAGAAAATTTGGGTAAATTGCTCTTACGTGGTTCCCAACAGCGATGGAAGTGATGTCTTATATGTCCTTCAGATGTCACTCTGTGTCATTCTCTAGCTCTAACGCAATGCTGGCAACATATGAATAAGTAATGCCACCAAAGCTGGAAGATATCGCTAACTCTCTCGGTATGCGTTCTTAATTACTTATTTTAGGTTTCTGATTTCACGGAAGGTTAGCCCTAGGTTAGGTTTTTTTTTATATAAGTTTACATTTCTGAATTCATGGAAGGTTAGCCTTAGGTTTTTTTTTATAAGCTTATGTTTCTGTATTTCCGGCTGTGAGAACCTTGTCACAAATTGCAGATAGTTACTTCATTGATTATTCCATGCTGCACCAGTAATGCGTTGCGTTTTTGTGAGCGGCAATACAAAATTAAGTAATAATGCATCGCTTATTTTGTAGATTTTCACTTCTTATTTAAGTTGGCACTTCCCATTGAGCATCTGTATCAGTGGGAAGATGGCTACGTTTGTTGTGTTTATATCGCAATTTTCCTATAAAAGTAAAACACCTAAAAGGGGTGGGCAGGTAGGCACCAGCTATTAGCGAAATCACATCTAGTTGTATCCTCACTCTTAAGGTAATTTAGTCCATTCCTTCTTGCTTTTTTCAGCATTTTCAATGGGGACCACCTAAGAGCAAAATAGCCAAAAATTTAAACCAATAGCAATACCACAAACAATTTGTAGCATATTTTAACATCCGCAGTTTTTTTTTAAGTTTTTGTCCAACTCATATGTTTTACCAGCTATATAAAATTATACAAAATTCACTCACATTCTCAGAAAATTCAAGATACACATTTTGTCATGAAAAAATCTCTAATATATGGTATTTCAATCAAAATCATTTTGAGCCAATTTTAAGAAAATCAAAAGTAATGAAATTGTTTCCATTTAAAGAGTATTTCACTGTGTGAGGATTTTTCTTGAAAATCCTTGTGTAGCATTCTGGAAGATGCTGTACATAAATACCAAGTTTGGCACTTATCCAACATTTCATTTTAGAAAATTCTAATCGACAATAGGTAAATTTTTCTTTCTCTCTCCTTTGGTTTCACTGATATTCAAAAATCAATTAGAATGAAGAGAATTTATGCGGCTATACCGAAAATTCATTATGTATATTTTACTCCTCTTGTCATTAAATACGTGTTATTTTAATCCATTTCCTTAGTTATTTTTGGCAAAATTAAAAATAATAAAAAGCTATTCATGTAGAGAATAGTTTGGGGTGAGAAGAATTTTGTACAATCTTTGTGCCACATCCTTTAAAGATTGACTTAAATATCAACTTTTGTATGTATCTGATTTTTAGTTGTTTAATTATGCATGTACAGGTGCATGCACACGCACACACAAACTGCTTCTTTTGATTCAGAGGACCTCAAAGTCCCTATATTTTGGATAGAATACGATTACTTCCTCTGCCTTCCACAAGTTAGTAGAGCATAAAATTTTTTGGAGCAATTCTGAATTAAATTGGTCTTCATTGAAAACGCGTATAAAAGCAAAAGGAAAGGGAATAAATTACCTTAAGAGTGAATTTAGAAGTAGATATCCCATCAGCAGTTGGTGCCCACCTACAAACCCCTCTTAGGTGTTTTACTTTTATAGGAAAATTGCGATATGAACACAACAAACATAGCCATCTTCCCGCTAATACACACGTGCAATGGGAACTGCCAGCCTAAATAAGAAGTGAAATCCGTGAAATAAGCGATGTGTTGTTACTACTTCATTTGATATTGCCGCTGACAAAAAGCAACGCATTCAGAGTAACAGTGCATAATACAAAACAAAATGGTATGCACAGGATGCGAAAATAGCATATACGCATTGTAAGAGACCACTTAGGTATTGAAAAGTTACAATACAACCTTCCGTGAATTCAAAACACTAAGCTTATAAATAAAAAAAACACCCTAACCTAAGGCTAACCTTCCGTGAATTAAAAACAAAAAAATGAATAAACCCAAAATAAAAAGTAATTAAGAACACACACCGAGAAGAATTGGCGGTATCTTACCGGCTTTGACAGCATTAGTTATTATGTTGCCAGCATTGTGTTAGAGCTAGAGGATGACAGTGACATCTGTAGGACATATAAGACATCACTTCCATCGCTGTTGAAGACCAACTTAAAGCAGAATGTCGATTTTTGCCATTAAAGCTTTTCTAAACATTTTGCTAGTGTTTGTATTTTCCAAATTTTCCAACATTTTAAGCACCACGCTTTAAAATGTTAAATAGTCTCATGAGCCCTGCAAGGAGTAATCAGGGCTAGCACATATTGTCCACATGCATTTTAAATAGTTGATTTTATCCTCTTCTATAACCATTTACACCTACCAGACATTGGAGAGATCACATCCACTTCTAAACTCACTCCTAAGGTAATTTATTCACTTTCCTTTTGCTTTTATAAGCATTTTCAACGACGCTCTATGATCAGATTTGCCGATTGCCATAAAGTGCTTCTAGCAAACATTTATCATTATTAAAAGAAAGTAGACAGAAAAATTAGTTTTCAAATGAATAATTTATAGAATAGCTATGAAAATACATATAACCTGGAGAGAATACTGTACAACTGTTACACATCAGGTTCTTCAAATATGAATGCTTTCCACTTCTCCCTAACCATAGTTAGCAAATTATAAAATATAACAGAATGTACAATAATTGCCTTATTGCAAGTACCTTGCGAGAATCTATCAGTTATCTTAATACACTTTAACATGCGTTAAAATCGAGAACTGCCTCTAACCGGCTCTGCTACGATGAAAGTTCAACTCTGTTTTAATATCAGAACAGCTAAATAAGTTTAAATATCAATAATTTCGCTTATAATTTTCCCTTGTTACAAATTCTGCAAGGCATCCAAATGTTCCAAACTATCCTTACCGGCTCAATTATTGAGAGGCATTCAGTATATGCTCAGGTTTTGCAAAGGAAAAGCTGTATCACACAGTTCGGCCACACGAAAATAAAATATTACTAACACCTTTTAAATTCCACCTAAACTTCGCTTCAAAGTAAAAAAAGGTTACCTACAAAAAGATATCGGTCATCAATACCCTTTTGAAGCATCTATGAAAATTATATAAAAGCAAAGGTTAAGCCTAATCATGATAGATACCTTCCAAAACCAAAGTATATATTTATTAATGGTATGTACCTAGATATCACTCTTAGATAGTGTGATAAATATAGTCGATTCCTAAATAGTTAAAAGGAGGCCGGTTCCTCCCACAGTAAGAAAATGTTTATGAACACACAAAAAAGCACTTTTAACATGCAATACAGGTGTAGCATATTATTTTGGATCATAAACTTTAAACAGTCAAAAAAACGTTTGCCAACACAAGAGGAAATGCAACGAACAGTTTATACCTAATGACTTTAAAAGCTGCAATGAAAAAATGTATCTACCACTCAAGTTTGTTTGGAGTTCAAATATTCTATACTATTGCCTTCAGAAACACACAAAATCCAACGAATTACATATACACTTTTCACTATTTCTATTCTCATTTCAACGGATAACAGCTGTATTCACCAATTTCGCTTCAGAATTACAGCTGTGCAAAACCAAGTAGCTCATTGGATAATTTATTTTGACACCTCAAAAATGTATGCAGCTATTGGCCAGGTTACACTAATGTCAGAAGTACGTTTTGAAATCACGGAAGCAAAATACCAACTGGAGAGAACGCTAAACCGACTTCTGACGAACTAAATGGAGCCATCGTCTGCACAAAAGACGCCATAATGGACGTACAGTTTCCACAATGGAGTATATGATTATACTGTATTTAATGGGATTTGAGGTCAAAACATGGGAATATTCGCTGTCGGGAATGGTAACATCGATCTCTCAGACCATAGCGCTCTATGTTCCTGTGATATTGCCTATGCTGAGTATGTCGCAACCTTGAGCGCCGAGCTATGTGTCATATGAACGTTTGTATTTGATTTGAAAACGAGGCTTTGCAATTGTTGCTACCCATTGTTACAAATTTATTAGGAAGGCTTCGTAGACCGGTGTTATTGTTAACGTAAACATATTTTACGTACCTCTGATCTCTTATTTTACAACAAAAGCCGTGTCGTTTTCTAGTATATTACAAGCATTACAAGTAATAAGTTGTTTATCATATGGGGAAAGTCCGGTTATAAAAATAGAATCTTTATAATACAAAAAAGGGCAATCAGAATAATGTTAAATCTTTGCAACAACCAAAGCTGCAAACCTTACTTCATACTGTTAAATATCTTGACTGTTCCTTCGCTATACATTTTTGAAACTCTGGTAACAATGTGTAAGCAGCAAAATAGTTTTAACACAAATGCTGATATTCGTGAGTATAATAAAAGAAATAAATATAAACTGCACATTACAGGTCATAAAAGAACCCTATATGAAAAAAGTTTATATTATAATAGCACTCAATTGTTTAATAAACTCCCCACATATTTAAAAAAAAAAGTTAAAACCCTGACAGTCTTTAAAAAAGATTTGAAAAAATTCCGAATACAGGGCTGTTTATTCAGTGGAAGAATATCTATAAATGAATTAGTTTATAAGCTTTCTTATTGAGAATACTGTGTTTACAATTCCAAAACTTAGTTTAGGTACCTACTCTTGCAATAATTGGGATTTGTGTATTACATCTAATTAGACCTGTTCTTGTTGTACTAATAATTGTATTGTTGAAATGAAGCCAATGTTTCTGTATTGAAATCAAACGGTGAATTAAATTTGGAAACAAATTTGTTCACTCTCTTAGTAAACAATCACCGTTAAGTGGCATATTGATGTTTTTATTTCAGCTTGAATGAAAATGCCGTAAGAGAACCTGAATGTTAATGTGTCACGCCGAAGTCAGCTGATGACTCACATAAGCTTCATACTTTTCTAATAATTGTTTTTTGTTACTTAATTGTAATTCGTTGTTTAAAATTGTTTTATTGTATTAAAAACTTGAAACATATAATTATATATAAAAAGTAAATTCAGTACTGTAGTGAAAATGTGCAGATAAAATCAAATAAAAATCACAAGGTGCGAGAGACCGATGTGTTACCACTTGAGGGTTAATAACACCAAAATGTCTGAGGACAAACATGTAAGATTTTTCAAATATGTAAACGCTATATACTTCACGTGTCAATATAACTTTCAAATAATTAATTTAATATGTGAAACTTGATATATATACTTGGCAGTTTTATGACATTTTAAATAGGAGCTTGAAGGCAAAATTGGAAAACCTCAAGTTACAACAGGCTTTGTAGTAGTCATTTCACAAACAATTATTACAAGCTGAAGCCTGGAGAAGAAAATGCAGCCCTTTCTACATATAATTTTCCTCCTCACTTATTAAAAAGTAGATAAACGAAAAATGCTAATTAGGCCACCAACTGTGATTTGCAATAGTAAGGTACAGTTTGTGTAAATCGTCGTGACAGTCCCCCACTTTTGAAGCATATATGCACAATAGTACTGACCAGTCCACTTGCATATAAGAGAGGTGGGGGTCAGTGTTCCATCTGCTGCGAGCTCAAATACATTTGTTTACAATGCGTTGTGTATGTGGCTGCCTCCGAGTTCTGATATCACTTGCTCCCCACCACTTCACCACTACTCTTCATTTCTCCTCTCTTGCGCATATGGAGTCATGACTGGTCACGACATTTTACACAAGCTATAGGTGGGGACAAACAGTGCGGTAATTATTGAGTAAGCACAGATGTACGACCCAGGTGTTTATTTACGCCTACAATACAGATTTATTTAACTTTCAAACATAAGGTACAAGACGTCAGCAACTATGAATGGTGTCCTCTGGGTCTAGTGGTACCATGCTAGTCTCTAGTTCCCGAGGTCCCGGCGGAGGGTGATGGATTTTCTCGGGCGTAAAAATCCTTGCTTCGGAAGGGAAGTAAAGCCGGTGGTCCCGTGTCGTACATTTACGGCACTAAAAGAACCTGATAAAGAAACCTCTAAGGAAACTTTCCGATCTTTTACGCCCAATATAGAATGGTGCGCTAAGAACCATATCAGTTAAAAAGCATCCATAAATAAATCAATTGTATTTAACTGTGAATGGTAATTAGTTTATTTTAAGCATAATCGTCGGGATATAGATTTTTACGAAACTTTTAGTTTTAAAAAGTTATGCACAATAAAAACTAAAACTTATGGCTTTTACTACTGGTGTAACTTTGAAATTAAAGGGACAAATAATTGTTTTAAAATGCTAGCCTTAGCATGGCTTCCTTCGGAAGGGAAGTAAAGCTGGTGGTCCCGCGTCATAGATTTATGGCACGTAAAAGAACCTCATAAAAAAAGAGGCCTCAACGAAATTTCCGGTCTTTCACGCCCAATATAGTATAGGACGCTAAGGACCACAGCAGTTAAAGAACGTCCATAAATAAAACTCATTTTATTTACATTCATCTGTATGACTGCGTGACTATTGCACAAAAAACGATATCACTGTGCTGCCTCATCCTCCGTACTCTCCAGACCTAGCCCCTGCGAAGTTTTATTATTATTATTATTATTATTATTATTATTATTATTATTATTATTATTATTATTATTATTATTATTATTTCCAAATTTGAAAACCCCGTTGAAAGGACGAAGATTTGCAACGATAGACGAGATAAAAGAAAATTCTCAGATGGCCCTTCGCGCGATCCAGAAAAAGATGTACCAAGACTGCTTCCGGAAGTGGAAAACGGCGTTGGGAGCGATGTATCAATTGTGGAGGAGAGTATTTCAAAGGAGACCATGCACAATAAGTAAAAGGTAAGCGTAGAAAAATGTTGTGGACATAGTTCCGGAATTTGTTAACAGACTTCGTATGCTCTTTTTGTAAGCCTCCCTAAGACGAAATGCAATGCGACTTTTCTCTAAATTTAGCTAAGTCTTCAATAGCGCTGATGTGTGCAGAAGATCCTCATATCTGCGTTTCGGTGTGCAGAAGATACCGAATGTCTGCGTTTCAATGTTCTAGAGCTATCAAGGTCATGCACCCCATCTCAGTTCCAAGAGTTTTTCTCGGAGGAAAACAAAAGGCACTCCAAGAAATGAAGCTCATTTGTTCTTAAGTATCCACTGAACTAAGCAAGCTCCTCGTACCAACATCTTTGAAGAGTCTAACTCCTTTTTTTTTTTTTTAATTCGTTAACCAAATTTGTAAGAGTAGTAGACCTACCCTGTTTAATGGGGTCGTGTTTATGGTTAAAACTTCTCGCAGAAAACGGCACCGTAAATAAGTATTAATTGCACAATTAAACTTACGAGCTATTGAAGTAATCCGCAAAGCCACCATATAACACATAGTTTGTCTTATAACATCAATTATTGAACTTCAAAGTAGCATAGGCAATTAACAGCTAATAACTAAGGATTTCCATTACGGTTGACTTCCCCTCCCCAATGCAAAAATGGCAGTAGGTGGGTATTTGCTTCTAACAAATCTTCGGATGTTTCCATAGATTCGAGCATGTATATTTCTCATCTTACCTGATTTAGGTCCAATTGTGCCGGCTAATATATCCGCTCTCTGAATAGTCGTCCTCTGTGGTCTAGGGAACCATGCTAGCTTCGAGTTCCCGAGCTCGCGGGTTAAAACCGGCGGAGGGCGATGGATTTTTTCGGGCGTAAAAATCCTTAGCATGGCTTCCTTCGGAAGGAAAGTAAAACCAGTGGTCCCGTGTCGTAGATTTATGGCACGTAAAAGAATCTCAAACCTAATAAAGAGGCCTCTGAGCAAAATTTCCGGACTTGCACGTCCAATATAGAATGGGAGGCTAAGAACTATAGCAGATAAAGAGCCTCCATAAATAAAACTCAACTTAATTTTTGCTCCCTTAATGCACAGGTGCAATATGCGGTACTGCTACAATCCCTCTCAAGAATTCCTCTTTTATCCTTCATCTTTCCTTCCGTTGGAGGGTTGTTTAGTGGGTATGGCCGCTCTGGTGAGTACCACACTCTCAGCTTCGGCTGAGGTAGTGCGTAAATAGCATTTTCCCCTCTACTCGAAAAAAAAAGTGTCACTTTAGTTGTAAACCAGCCAGGAGTCACTAACCTCTGAAGATGCCAATGGAGTTACAGGCGAAACGTTAAGTGGTATCTCATCGATGGCCAACGGCCTACAAGCCCGGAAACGAAATTCTACTTTACATATATTTCGTTGTGGTTTATCCTTGTTAATCGCTATTACACATCACAATAAAGAGGCCTTGCTGTACATGGGAAACAAAATCACTAGCGCCATCTCACGCACGGGCCCGATACCACTGAGTTGCATATTCTGCTTCAATGTATATTAAATGGACATCTGACACGCATATTAATTCACATGTTTATCTTTAGATAAGGCAATTATGCACACATAATAAACGTCGAAATAGGTTTTACTGTACAAGAGTTTATAAAATTATAGCACTCGAGGGAATACAAGCTTTAAACGGAAGAATTCAAAAGTCGTTTGATAGCTACCAGCTTTGCCATGAGATATAGTCCTTAACACACTTTTTTTTTTTCATTTATCAGACTATAAATGCCGTTATTGATATTATTTTGATAGTTTTGTTTTTTATCAAACTATCCTTATTTGTCATTTGGATAGTTTTGTGAGAATTGGAAGGTTTAGGAAAAATAAAAACGTTTTAGAAAGTATCCATTTGCTATTTTATGGAACTCATGAGCCTGTTCAGTTTCTTAGGCTTTAGATTTCTTTTTTCTCTCTCTCTCTCTCTCTCTTTGCGTTGCTGATTCTTTAATTTTCCTTCAGATAAAATCAATTGGCGAGGACTTAGTACATGAAATGTTTAAAGTATATCCATATGCCATGTGCTTGTACATATAAAGAAGCCCTCTCTCCTTAAAATGTTCACCCATATCAGTTCTCATGCAGAAATGAACCGATTTATGGCAAATATAAAATATTTATCAGTATTAATAATTGTAATAAGAAAAATACCTATGTAAAACCAGTAATTGAATTTGCACAGATTGTCATCAATACTTATATACACATACGCCCTTCTCCTTCGGAAATTTTAAAGTACTTGAACTGGACTCATGCTCATAATGCTTAGAATACGAGGCACAAAATTTACCTAATCCTTAGCATGGCTTCCTTTGGAAGGGAAGTAAAGCCAGTGGTCTTGTGTCGTAGATTTATGGCATGCAAAAGAAGCTCAAGCCTAAAGAGGCCTCTGAGCAAAATTACCACTGTTTCACACCCATTATAGAATGGGACGCTAAGGACCACAGCAGTTAAAGAATGTCCATAAATGAAACTCAAAAAAAAACTTTACCCAAAGACATTTCAAAGGAGGGGCATATTTCAGTTGAGATATCTGGAATGAAATAAAACAACAAACAGCGTTGTTGCTCTCGGTCAAACTTTTAGGAGCATTATCTTAGCCGTTCCTCCGCTCATAGTGGGAATGTCCTGCATTGTAGTTGTGTGTTTACCGATATTTGAAATGTTTTCTCTATGGCACCATACTTTTTCATCCTACACAACGTATTTCTCCATACTGGATTGATTTCTCATAACCTGAAAGTACATAAAATCAGTTGTTTTACTTCATAATACAATAATTTGTAAGACATTGTTGGTGCATTTCCCGATATTGTTGCCATAGTAGTAACCTTGTCATGGCTGATAACTATGCGCAAATATACCAACCTTAAAACACAAAATACGCTGTGGTAGGTACTAGGAAACCGCAAACATCAACTATATATATCATCTGTGAAACACAAATGTAATCATCTTACCTGACATAATTGACTCAGTACTATCAAATAATAATAATAATAATAATAATAATAATAATAATAATAATAATAATAATAATAATAATAATAATAAAAAATATCATTCTAATTATGTACAAGCACATGCAGCTTGTTTAATAATAATAATAATAATAATAATAATAATAATAATAATAATAATAAAAGGTGTTTTGCATTATTATGCAGAAGACGAAAAAGAAATATGGATTCTGGAGAACAGCACTCTTCTGGTCTATCCGATAATCATCCTGCTGCATAACATCGCAGTACACAGCTGGGTTCTGGTCTGTCTCCAGACTTCATCATTCTTCTCATCCAGAATTTCATCTCTTGAATGACTGTCCTTCAGAACTGCATCTTTCTTCAGGGCATTTATGTAAAACATCTTAATTTTTACTGCATTAACAAAGCGCAGGCATATCCACAATGTAAAAGGCCAAATGTTATACGTTAACGATTTTACTTCTAGTGTTGCATGGTACTCTTCACGAGCTTATTTTTTAAATCAGAATAATAATTAAAGGTTTAAAGTAAAATGGTTTCCCATCTTATGTGTAAGAATCAACAATTTCTTAAAAAAATAAATAAATTATGTCCTTACTGACCCAATTGTGGGTTTGTATACATAAATAAATGCCCTTTTTGACCCCAAAATGAGAGGGGTTATACTAAATATATTTTAACAAAAAGGGTTGAGCTAATTTATGCATTGCATAAAGGTGATGGCACAATGTAAATTATAAACCAAATTAATCTTTAAAATCCCCCTAAACAAACCCTTTGGAAAAACAGAACATTTCTGTCATATCTGTACAGATCTTCAAACCCATCCTGCTTTGTTCCTAACATCAGAGATCCCTCACTTCACAAAACTTTCGAAGTAACAGGTGATTTTCTTGTGCAAATAGATATCACTGTTTGGTTTCATATGAGAGCAAGGCTTACTCTTACTGATTGAATACATAATATTTTTTTTGAGCTATCTTACAAATAATTATAACTTCACAACAAGGCTTGCTGCACATGAACACAATGAGACAAAAAGGCAATTTGCATAAAGTAGTAAATGGCTTAAAACTATTCCAAAAAGTGTTACTATTCTGCAATAAAAATTTATAACCTTCCATGTTAACTAAAATTATTAGGCAGTCCCAAGCAACATAAAATCTTCAAGAAGGATTTCAAATAATTTTTATATACTCAATCCTATATACAATGGAAGAATTTTTTAATGTCGTGCAACAGGAAAATATTGAATATCTACATAAGACTAATTGCATGTGAAGGTAACTTACTAAGCTTTACTTCCCTAACATGGTAATGCATGTTGGGAAATTTACTCTTTAAATGGTGGGGGGTTTGCATTTATCCAACAATTTATATCTCCTCTTATATAATGAATGCTGAAAAGTAAATAGAAAACGTTATTGGTTTAAATTGCTCCTATTCTTAAAATAAAATTTAAGAAAAGATAGTTTTCTTGTTATTAATAGGGCTGGAAGAAGACTTATCAATTCTCTAAAAAATTGCTATAAGAAGACCTCAAAATATTCCAAAAAGAACTTAATAACTAAAAAAAAAGAATGTAAAAGTGTGATGCAAATTAATTAGTATTTTTAATAATTTTAGTTTTAACAACATGTTTAAATAATAAACATAATGCTTGACATAAGATATATCATTACATCAGCCATTATTAAAAGGGAATGTGTAATTTCCTACCAAATTGTGTTATTTAGGGACTCATGCTACATTAATATATAAATATTGTGGTGAGAGCTTGATGCAGTTAATTTATCATGTAACACCCAAATGTTATTCTTTGAAATAGAGTTAAACATTTTTACTTAAAAAATACAAAATTCGGATGGATGAAACATACAGTGTGAAAAACCTTATGAATACAATGCTTCTTTTTTCAGTCATATTTTTTTAGATTTTTATGTTAGTCTGTGTAAATCATTGTAATTCAAATTGAGAAAGAGCAGGAAAATGCAGTCAAAAGGAGGTGAAGTTGCAAAAAAATATGTTAAGACCTAAAAAGGGACAATAAAAAATTCCAAAATATGCAATAAAGTAACTAATAATAAAATATATTATGTTGGGCTGTGTGTTCAGACACTTGAAAATAAAAGGGCTTCTCAACTTCCAAGCCTTAGTCGATAAATGTACACTTCAACATGCAAAAAACTAAAATGATGGTAAAATATCACTGAAAGTTGATAATAATAATAATATTCTGGATGTAAAATCATATAAAGTTTTAGATCTTATTGTTGATAACAAGCAAAGGGGGGAAAATCAGTAAAGCAGTATATCTGCTCAGATATTTCAACAATCATAGTGATGGTAACATGTTAAACTAATATAGGTACTATGGATGTTTTTATCCAGATATACTCTATGGGATTGAAATCTGGGATGCTGCTGCGAAAATGTATATGGATAAATTACTTATATTCCAAAAGAAACGCATCAGAATCATGTTTAACCTAAAACCATGTGTAGGGAAATCTTTATTAACAATAAATTGCTTATATCTACTCTCTCTATGCATATAGAACAAAAATGTATGTAATAGATAAGTACAAACCAATTAAAAACAACCAAATCCATAAACATAATACAAGAGGTAACTTGGACTACTTTAGGCATAGTGTAAAAAAAAAGTGTATCTTTAAAGGAGATACCTATACATACATATATATATTTTCTGGAATTACATTTTTTAATAAATTACCACTGGAAATCAAATCTGTAGTTGATGTTTCTAAACAGCAATTCAAAAGGAAATTGAGGGTGTACCTATCTAATAAACAAAAGTCTATACAATTTAAAGAATTAGTAAACATGTAATTGTTTTGACATGTTCCAAAATCAGATGTATGATAAACTGGATGAAATAAATATTATTATTACTTATGCTGCATATTTCATAACTGTGTGGCAAGTTCATTGTTCCAGAACATTGCTCACTGCAGGGCAAAATGAACAAACAAAAAGTCAGTATCAAAATACTGCAGAGTACATAATAGGATACAGATTCAAAATGCTTACCCACAGTCCTTGTGCTGGTGTCTTTAACCTATTTTCATAAAAATATGGAATATTTTATAAATGATTCAGAGAGTTTTCAGTTTTGACACATGTTCTATATTTAATTAATTTTGTGACTTTTTTCCTCGCAGAAGTCTCTTTCTAACACCTTTTTTATAAGGTGGATTCACAGTACTGTTAATATTCCATTGATTAGAAAATAACTCCATGGTTTCTGCATAAACTTTCCAATGCACTCATTTGGTTCTGCTCTGTGTGCGACTCCCAAGCAATATCATAGGATGTAGACTTGTTTACTGGATTCAGTGAATTTATTGACAATACAACGGATTTAGAACTACGTTCTCACTCTTTGATAACTGATTACATGGGAACAAAATGACATAGACTTACAATTCTTGCACAGTAATGTAGCGCAATATAATGTCATGTGGCTGAGAAAGAAAGAGACTGACAAGTAACAATGACTGCAAGATTGACATTGACAATTAAGCTGGACAATGGGTAGGTCAAAGAGGTGCCACTGAGTACCCACTTAAACACTTCTGGAGTTTTACCTAAGGGGGACCTTGAAGAATTAAGTTAATGGGCAAAAGCCAGCTACACTGGTTGTGCTATGTGAATCCATCGAAACATCATGCCCAGCCAACCAGAGGCATTACTAGGGAGGGTTTTTGGGGATGGAAACCCCCCTGCTAAAAAGAATGTAAGAATGCAAAAATACTTCGTTAAAATAATAGCATTTTTCTAGGTTGGTGGGAAGAGGATACTTCCTAATTGCATCATTGGTAGCGCTTTACTTACACGTCTTAGACAATATCGCCAAAGGTGACAGCAACAGAAACTGTACTTATTTGGCGTGGGTACAACCATGTTCCAAAAGAGTGCAACTTCTCTCAATTTAGAGCATAACTAGAAATCCTATTTTGTGGTGAAATAAAATAGCCTGCAGCGATAATATAAAAATACTTTACAATGGTCCTAATTCCCATGTCACAACATGTTTGCCACTTACAATACGCAAATCATCCTATCTTAATTTTAATTCGGGTTGCTGCATCTGAATCTATGAATATAAAATTGATTTATTTAAAGATTTTAACTCAGGATTAATTCTTATCATTTGAATTGATACAAATTGTTTAAAAAAATGGATCCCTATACATAACTCCCCTTAATATATTTTTCTGGCTATGTCACTGCGGCCATCACATCAGACACAGATATCCATAGTTTGCTCTACTAGTTGAGCACCATGGATGCTATAGAGCAGCTGTTGGCGAACACTTTGAAAACAAAAAATGACTGACACCCATTAAGAAAGCATTAAACTACATTACCATGCAAGAATTGTAAGTTTTGTTCCCAAGGTAGAGATAATCAAAGAGTAAGTACATAGTTTTGGACCCCTGTATATTCTCTAATAAAGCAAAATACAGGGAGATCCAAAAGACTACGAACCAGCTGCGCAGTGTTTTTCCTGTCCGCATCCTCGGCGCTCATTGCCGTCTGTTGCTATCATAGAAAGGCATGGATGAAACCATACAACATTTTTAAAACTACTTTTAAAAGCTTTACTTAACAACTTTATGAAAATGTGTTTGAGGACAGAATTAGTAGAGATTTGTGGCCCTCTCGGTTCTCCGACCTAACCCCCTGCAATTTCTGTCTCTGGGGTAACTTAAAACAAAGTGTACAAGACAAATCCACACAACCTGGAAGAATTAAAACAAAATATCCACCAGGAAATTGCCAGCATTTCTCAATGTGAACTACGGCGAGTGATGGATAGTTTCCTAAAGAGGTGCCAAAAATGTACGGACGAGCAACCATACGCGAGCTCGGGCAATACAACACAGCAAACGACAAGCATAAAAGACCAATATCGCTGTTCGACCGCACAATACCGTTAAACAGGCACACCACAGATGATGACGCAGCAATCCGCGATTATCTTAACAACCTAATACCACCATAACACAGCTGAGCAGCACGCCCAAGAAGTCCCCGAGTGGAAGACTCCCCACCCGGGGCGGATTTGGGAGAGAGGGCAGCCCCACCATAAGACGAACAAGTGCGCACAAGGACTAGACAGGCACAGAATTAGGATAGAGAAAAACAGAAAAGAAAGAAAGAAAAAAAAAACAATAAAAATAACAATAATACAGACAAGCTTATGTAGACATACGCGAAATAAACAATTATAAAAGTGTATATAAACTATGCCCCCCATTGCACATATCCCTTCCTTCCAAAATTGTATCTAGCATGTTTCAGGACCATCAGCAGCCAGCTGAAGAAGAACAACTCAACTCCCTCTCCGGTTGAAGCCACAATACACAGGTAACGTACCACCAACTCTACTTAAGCATGACACCTCAATCGCATTCCTTCTGCATGAGCATGAATACCACACTAACAATAGGTCCCTGGTCTGGGCATTTGCCAAGGCCAGTACCTACTCCCCACTCTGTCTGCATACTCTCTTGTATGCAGGCATCTTTTTAGTAATCACCCACTAACCTCCGGTTTGCTTCGGCGGTACCGGAAACCACCTTACCTTCGATTCCCTTCCATCACTGTAGTGTAGTTAGTGCATGGTAGGGGAGACGATGTAGATCCCTTTCGGATGATCGTCACCTGGTGTGGCAGAGGAGGGGCCACACCAATAAAAAAAAACAAAAAAAAAAACAACGGATGACAGTGGCCAGTTTCAGCAACCCCTTTCATAAAGTTGGTAAGTAAAGCCTTTAAAAGTAGTTTTAAAAATGTTGTATGGTTTCATCCACACCTTACTATAACAGCAGCAGACGGCAAGTGCAGACAGGAAATGGTTTTTTGGCTCTCTCTGTAGATACGAAGGACCAATGCAAAAAGAACTGACGTGAGTAAAAGCATACTTTGCAAGCTTCTGTGCTTCATTCCATTGTGTTTCCTAAATTCAAAAAGCTACTTAATTTGTTTAAAGACTTAAATCAGTAACTTCATACAAATGATTAACAAATTAAGCACCAAACTTTCTGTTTCAGCCACATAAAATAAAAATTGTTAATATCTCTTTGAAAAGAACTTCACAAGTTCTATTTTTCGCATTTCTTTCTTACTGAAATAAAGATTGCCCTATTTTTCTTATTATGAGTAAAACCAGATGACCATAAATGAAACAATGGTTTCAATAGCCTCCATCGATAAATGAAAGAACACTATTGAGTTTAATAATTCAGCTTTGTTTATATCTTGACATTACCAACCTGATAAAGCCCTTCAGAACAGATCTCACCATTGCAACTTATTTTAAATGTTTAAGCAAGAATGAATGATATTTATTTTCAGAGCATACATTTTCTTTCACATAATACTAAAATGCAATAATAATATATTGAACTAGATAATAATCAACTAAAACAGGTTCTTGTGCTACATTTTAACCACTCTTATGTTCACCTGATCAGTAAGAACACCACAATCTTTGGCATGTAAATACACTAATCTTTTCACAGCCAACTATGCTGGTCTTTCTTTGTCCTTTGGTTTTGAGAAAAATCACTAAGAACATCTTACATTCTAAATCACATGCAGGAAGTTTATACCTAAAGTCAATATACCTATATATAAAAATGACACTAATGAATTATCAAAACCTCATCTTTTTGAATTTATACAAAATTGTGTAAAAATGATTGATTTTTATATCCAGCATGCAAGTTACATTTGGCACTTATTAGATGTTTTCTTATAGCAGCATAACAGTCCATTTACTTTCCTCTTCCGCAGCAGTGTTAACCATTTTGAAACAAAACACCAATGTTCACTTTCTTCATTTTTTTCAAGATTTGTTTTTTTACACTTAACCCATTTATATTTTGTCTTTATATTCAGGGAAGCTGAATTTAAGGCTTCTGGCAAATTTCCATACTTCTTCCACCTTCCTCATATAGAAAGGGGGCAGAATACAATATAATACACTAATCAATCTGTAAAACCAAACATATTATGGATGGTTCAAACTGTTATAATCTTCGTGCGTAAACAATTCTCAAAGTTTTCCTTTTTTTTTCTAATTGTTAAACACTACTACTTCTTGGCACCAAAATTGGCAGTTTTAACTGCATTTCTTGGTTTAAAAAATTACTTGATATCCATAGACTTATATGAGCATTTAACAACACTTTGGAATTTGAACCACATAAGTATGCAAGTGCCATTTTCAAAGCTTCTAAGAAAATAAATAAATGCATTTATACTAAAAAAATGGCAAGCAATTTTCTTCCTTTTGTATTGAAATACATAAAACAGCTTTTCAATAAAAACATTAACCAAAACAGTGTAGTGAATAAGCATGAAATAAAGAAATTTAAAAGACTTCCTTAAACGGCAGAGGTATTAATAGGAAAACTAAAAGTAACAAAACAATTAAGAAATGTTTGATTTCCAGAGTTTTTATGTTACCTTTTATATTATTGCATACTAATGTTTTTCACATGTCAGCACTGACATTAATCATTTTATTGTGAATGATTAGCACTTACACCATTACATAAATGAAGCTCTTGACATATACACATCATGCCATATATGAACATCTAGAAACACTCTAAGAAAATGTGTTTGGTCATCGATTGATCATTACAAGTTTTGGATGAAACTGTTTTTCTCGGGAAATAATGGAGGATATAATACATTCTAACCCAAAGATGATAACAAATTCCCTATTTTAAAAATAAATTGAAAAAAGTAATCTCTTGTTTTTATTTTTTGTATGTTACAACACCCAATATGTCAATCTTAAGGAAGAGAAATGGCAGATGAAAGGTTTAAAGCTATAAGTTGTCAAGGAGTTTGATTATTTGAGGGTGAGGATGAGCAGTAATGATGAATGGGTGGAGCATAGCAGGAAGGTTATGGCTAAAGGAAAGGTGGCAATGAAAGGAATAAGGATGTGCAAATACAAATTAGAAATGCTGACTAAATGGATAGAAAGAATGTATGAGGCATTGGTAGAAGCAAGAGTGCTATCTGCAGTTGAAATTTGGGAGCCTTCTGAATTAAGCAGAAAAATAGACCAGAGCTATAGAATGTTCTGTAAAAAGAAATTGGGGTTATCAAGATCAGCACCAGGGGAAGTAGCATTAGTGGAATTAGGAAGAACAAGAAAAAAGGGAGTGATACTAGAATGGATATTGAAATTTTGGTTTAGATGCCTGAAAAAAAGATGAAGGGGAAATTTTAAAGATATGTATGGAACAACAAAAGAGTAGAAAAAATCTGATGTGCTACACTCACATGACTTTCTCTACTCTTGTACAAACTATTTTTACAAACGTTTATTCTCCATATGCTTCATGTTAATCGAGATGCCAATCTTATTGCTAATTTTCTTGTAGATGCAAGGGGAACATGGTAGGTTATAAGCGATAGTCAAATCTTTTAAGGGCTGGTTGCTATGTGGCGCATTCTATTCTGTTTGCATATCCAGGACATAAAAAATTGAATAACGAATTTGAGAAAAAGTATAAGTATTGGAAAATTTAAGGAAATAACAAGCAATATCTCGAAAATGGTTCACTCAACTAAAAAAATGTATATGACATAAATTGTGTATTTTAACGCGATCTACATTTTTTGTGTAGTAAAATTTTGTCTATCTCTTATGGTTTACCAGTTATGCCAGAGTCGTTCACAATAAAGAATACTTTTGGAGACATTCCCAGGAAATTCAAGATATGCATTTTATTTGCCATAAAAATATCTTAAACATATGATATTTTAATCAAAATCGTTAGAGCCATTTTTGAGAAAATTAAAATTTTCGAAAAATGTTCCATGTAAAGGGTACTCTGGGGTGGAGGGATTTTCTTGAAAACCTTCGTGTCGCATCCTTGGAAGATACTGAACCTAAATACCAAGTTTGGTGTTCATCCGACTGTTCGTTTCTGAGTTATGCTGTTCACAGACACACAGACGGACATGTTTCCAAAAATGCTTTTTTTGGATTCAGGGTGTCTCAAAACATATATTTCCGGTGAAATCTCGGTATCGAATTTTTGGGTGGAATACAATACTTCCCCTACTTACTATATGTAGTAGAGAAAGTAAAAATAAAAATAGCTGGTGGACAGGGGTAGAAAAAATTATGGAGAAGATAGGAATGGGAGATATTTGGAGAGCAGGAGAAAGAAATAGCAACGGCTTCTGGATAACAGTAAGAAACAGAGTGGAGGATATAGAAAGACAAGAGATTTGCGGAAACTTAGAGAATAAAAAATCACTAGAGTTCTATAGATTAGTAAAAAGGAACTGGGGAAGAGAAGGAAGGGTATGTGGATTATTGTAATAGAGCTGAAAAAGAAGCATTTGCATGGATGAGAACATGATCAATGTACCTGAGAGGGCTAAGAGGCAGAAAATGCGGAATTTGTGAACTATGTGGAGGTAATGAAAGCACAGAGCATTATATGACAGAATGCAAAGAATTAGCAGAATGGAAACAAAAAGTATGGGAAAAATGGATGGAAAAATAGTATCAATTAAAATGTTAACAAGAAAAGAAGAAAAGAAAAATAAGACTATGGGGGAGTTCTTACAGAAAGTAAAGGAGAAATGGATTAGAAAAGTAAGAGAGATAAGAAAGGTAGAAGGGCAAATGGAGGAGGGAGAGGATGGATCATAGGTGATTAAGGGTAGCAAGGGTTGCTCAGCTGAGCCATAAGGTCAGCATGCCGGGCAAAATGAGCAGTATAGGTAAACATAGCTGGCCAGGAAATTTGTACATAGGTTAAGTGAGTTTACATGTGGAATATTGTAAAAAGGATTGTGTATAAAAAAAATGTACAAAGAAAGTTTATTCATTCTTTCATGTCAATCCTAAACTTGATAAAATAAGGGTATATATAGATATATTGTAAAGACACATTTGTATGATTAGATGAGGTACTGTCTGTTTTGTAAGTCTCCCATAACAACTAAAACTGGAGAATGTGGAAACAATATTGGCATTTGTGGATAATAGTGGAAATGTAGAATCATGGACCCACAGAAGCTACATGCTGCCAAGACAACAGGAAGAACCTAATATATTTGGACACCCAGTATAAGTCACTTTACCATGAAAATGGTATTCTCCCCTACACTTGTCATTATTGATTCTTACCATTTATGTATGACTTATTTACAACTTGGGAAGATGCTCAGAATTTATATCGGTGGCCTTGAATCTGGATATTTTCAAAATCTTCTTTTTAAAAATTTACAAGATTATCCTAATTCATAAAAGAACAATTTGATATGACAAATGAAAACACTGCAGCACATTACAATAAGAGAACAGTTTATACATTAAAACAAATTCTGGAAAGCTTTCCTGCAATATGTGTCTTAGAATCCCAAAGCACAACTGCCCAGTAGTATAACTGTTAAAATAAAATTAGAACTGCTGCTTTAACAAAGACAAAAAAAAAAGGGGGGTATGGTAAAGAACATTCTGTGCAGAAATATTTGTTTTTCATAATTGGACCTAAGAAACTTGTAAATTTGCTTGTAAGCATTTTTTCCAACAGTGAAATGTGATACAGAGTTATTATATCCTATCTTGGGTAACATCGTAGCAAAATATAAAGCATGACTATTAAAATTGGTAGTTTGTGAACATCCTAACACAAAATCTAATACTTTTTTGTAAGAAAAATGTTACAAACACAGATAAGAAGAATTTATATTATTTATTAATGTTTCAATATCTTTTTCTTTCCCTTTCTTGTACATTTCTAGTTTGGTTTTATTTTAGACTTTTATGGTGCATATTAGATAAGTACTGTGAAGAATGGAATCTGAGAGTTAGCCAGGAGAAGACTCAAATTATAGTTTTCAAGAAAGGGGCAAACTTGAGCAAGTATGAGAAGTGGAAGAAAGAAGATAAAGAATACAAGGTGGTTAGAGAGTGTGTATATTTAGGAGTTAAAATTGATGGGAGTGGGAAATGGGAGAAACAGAAGAAGTTGCTCTGGCAAAAGGAAAGAGAGAATTGGCAGTGGTTAGAGGGTGCAAATACAGGATAGATATAAATGTAAACTGGCTGGAGAGAATATATAATATGGTAGTTGAAGCAAAAATGAAATATGATGGTGAATGGGAAGTGGTGGACACAGTACACAGGATGTTTTGTAGAGAAGTTCTAGATTTACCAAATGCAACAGTAAAGGAGGTTGCTCAAATTGAAATGGGAGGAGTGGGAAGGAAAGGTATGATTATGGAGAGAGCTCTTAAAAACTGGTATAGAATATTAAATCTAGATGAAAGTAATTTGTTAAGACAATGCCTTGATTTCCAAGAAAAGAATTTAAGGAAAAGTGGATGGAGTTACAGTATGCAAACTATATTAGAGAAAAATGGGCTGGGCGATATCTGGAGAAGGAGGGAAAATAATGTAAATGGGTTTTGGAAAGATGTTAGGAGAAGATTTGAAGATATAAAAATACAAGAGTTGTTTAGGAACATAGGGAATAAAAGATCATTAGTATTGTATGTATAAATAAAAAATACATGGGAAAGAGAAGGATATGTGGACAAATTAAATAAAGAACAAAGAGAGAGTATTGCTTGGGTTCAAACGGGCATGTGGAGGCTAAAAGGAATGAGAAAAGTTTTCCAACAGAACCTGTGTCCAAACTGTGGAGGGAGGAAGATTTGGAACATATAGTTTTTGAATGTAAAGGGACAGAGCTTTGGAGGAAAGAGCATATAAGTGAGAAATTGCTTAAATTAGACAGAAAAGTAGCCTTAATTAAACTTTTTAGCAAAGATAGTAAGAAGGTAGGCGAGTTAGAAACAAATGATTGTGGTCTATAAAAAGAGAAATAAATGAGACTTAATACTACGATGTGTTGCGAAAACAAAGGTTTAAATGGTACTATTTTGAACATTGTGTGCATTTAAACCCCCATTATTATTATTCATGAGCAATGCTATGATGATCGTTATTATCAATAGTATTATTATTATAATTATTACTATTATTATTAGTAGTGGTGGTAGTAGCAATTGTAGTACTAGATACAAGAGAAACCTGGGTTTTGAGTATGGCTAAGATAACGGCCTAGGCTGATGATAGCCATATTCTGTATATGGTGGCTTAGTACAAATAAATAGCTCTAGTTATAATGCCACAGATAGCAGAGATTTAATAGACTGCAGAAGCACTTCTGCTCTATATTGTGTAATCTAACTTCATTCTTAGAGCAGAGTTTCCCAACCTGTGCTCCACAGAGCCCTAAGGGCTCCACGAGTACTCTAATAAAATAAAATAAAATAAAATAAATTAAAAAATAAGAAACAAAATATTAATAGATTAACAGGAACATTGGGACATAAAAGTATAGTCACCTACCTAACCACATAAAACAAATAAAAGAAGATAAGAAAAAACTTAAAGCAACTAAAATGTATCTGATAGAAAATGTATTTTATTCGGCAGAAGAGTATAAATTGCTGAATGCATATAAACCTTGAGGTAAATTTTCATATGTATCTGTTAGTCAGTAGAAGAGTATAAATTGCTGATGTAAATGTTTCATGGTACCTATTGTTATAAAAGATGTTTCTTTGTTCAATTATACTTATACTTTTTATGTAACATTCATATTTTAACAATCCGTATAAATTGTATTTATAATTGGAGCTAATGAATGAATGAAAACATAGAACCAGAAAGTAACACAATTATAAATTTCATTCAGAAATTTGTCAAGTTAAATTCCCTGCCTTCTCTAATTGAGGATGCTTAGCAAATTAACTACACCTCAGTTCCAAGTCATGATAGTGGTCACAGTTGAAAATGTCTCCTACGCAACTTTAATTCCAAAATTATTGTAGTGTGAGAGAGTTAGAGTACAAGGCTGAGCAAGGAGCATTAATAAACATTTAGAAGAATAATCAACAAATATGATTTCAGTTGAAGTGGGTGTAATGATTAAATTGAACCGAGTTATTACATGGACCTTATTGTTGCACTACAATTTATTTTGAAACAAATGGTTTGATTTATTGAGCTTTGGATGAACTTTGTATGGCCAAATTTTGAAAACATCATGTGTATTGTGATAGTTGAGAGTAACTTGAGATACCTATAGGAGATTTCAAAGCTTTTGAAAATATATTTCATTGCATGGGCATGGCACAGATATTTAGATATTTCTTTACCTTACCTTTCCCCTCTTCCCCCTAAGGTTTAAAGGGCTTCGCCATAGAAACTGATTCTAAGAAGGGCTCCACGAGTCCTGCCTGCCTGCCTTGAAGTAAGAGTTTATTTTGGCTAGAAATTCTTAATCAACATGATCTCTTTTACTGTTACTATTGATTAACTCTACCATTTCTTTTCGGAGGTAATCTTCACATTTACATCATTTATATAATGTTCCTAAGGTTGAATACTTCTAATAAGAACAAAGCAGTTAATTAAACAGTGAAAGTATTGCTAATTTTTTGAAATCCTTGAGCAAGCATTAATTGTTGTTGTTCTGTTTTAAGTAGCAGCATTCAGATATATTAATATAGGGTGCAGCAGTGGGATATGGTAGCTTTTACAGACCTGTGGTGGGACACTTGGAACAAATTAAAAGAAAACACATGTACTGGAAGTAAGCTAGTACAATGCAGTTTATTAATGTCTAATTACTTTTTAAAAACATTTTGTAAGTAGCCTCCATGTCAATGAATACGTTTCCCTGCAATCTGCTGTGAAAGTTCTGCATGACTCTTCCCAAAAAAGAACAAGATTGATAGCACTAAATTTGTTCCTAATGTTTTCTTTTAACTAGATGATGGTGTGTGGCTTGTTGTAGTACACACTACTTTTCAAATAACCCCATAGGAAGTAATCGCTGCAGTCAGATTGGGAGATCTTGGCAGCCAGGCTATGTCTTCTAATTGTGAAATTATGCATCCTTAAAACATGTTTTGCAGACAATTCATTGACTCGCAAGCAGTGTGCACTGTGGTGCCATCTTGCTGAAACCATAATTTATCACCAAAATTAATTTTGTTAGGAATTTCCAACAAGTGAGCATTTGTTGGTACCATTCTGAGTTAACAGTCACAGTATGACCA
This sequence comes from Deroplatys truncata, assembly GCA_030765065.1. NCBI lineage: Eukaryota > Metazoa > Arthropoda > Insecta > Mantodea > Mantidae > Deroplatys > Deroplatys truncata. The sequence goes on along the minus strand of CM060989.1, from coordinate 60,926,451 downwards.
TCTTCTTTGAAAAAGTATGAGCTGATAATTCCAAAGGCAGAGACGCTAAACCAGTTACTTTTGGACTGTGCAGTGGTTGTGCTAACACTTGTAAGGATTGTTCATCACTCCAGTAACGAAAATTCTGTTTATTTACATAACTAGAAAAGTGAAAATGTGCCCCATCCGACATAATCAGTCTGTTCAGAATATCTGGATTACAATTCAAAATGTCAGTAAACTATCTACAAAACTACATTCGAGAAAGTTGGTTTAACTCGATGCACAAATTGAAATTTGAGGTGTCAGATTTAAAGCCATTGACTGACACTTTGCAGAGTGAGTTGGACTTTGCTACATAGTTTCTCTAACTCTCGCAATGTTCTCAGGTGCACAGACTGTTTTCACACTACCAACAAATTTATCACAAACATTGTCAGAATTGTTCAATTTACTCACCCATTTTAGGAGTGCTTTGAGACAGAATTCTTTCATGCCGTGGAACATTTATTTCTAAATCTTCTCTGCACATGAGTGATCGATTTCAACTCAAGAAAGGTTCTTACTGCGAACACACATTCTGCCACACACCAGTTATCCATATTATCTTTCACAACACCAAGAAAAACAATTGCATGGTTTAGAGATCTCATTAGCAACACTGCTGGTTATGTCACTCAAAACAGCTAGAAATGAGCACATTCTAAAAACTGTCATATACCACTGCTGACCCTATACATCCTACAATGCCAGCATTTAAAGCTGAAGGTATGCACATAAAACAGTTAATTCCATAATGTGGTAAGCATTTACTATTATTGGGTCCAAACCTCCTGATGTTTAAGGCATGTCCACTAATACAGCACTAGCGAATAGCAGCTGCGTGAGTTTGCCTCATATGGACAGTACAACTTCCCATGTGTAAAACTTGAAATGCAATATTCTGTGTGTGCATAAGTATTTCAAATTATAGAAAAACAAAAATTAGCTAGTATAAAAGACGACATTCTTCTGAACAAGAACAGAAAATAATAACTTTTTATACCTAGTGGTTCAAATTTTATGTCTTATTAATTTATAGTTATCTTTTATGGTATTTAAACAGACTTTCAGTAAATAAATGCATTGCCTGCATAACTTAAGTTACTTGTATTTATAAATGTGTCAATTGGCCGTCATGTTTTCACAATTTGATGAACCAGAATATATGTGATTTTCACAAAATAATGCCTGCTCCGAGACATGTTGCAAATTGCTAAAAGAAACATACAAGAACCTTGTTTATGTGGACTAGCAGGTAATCAGATTAACAAAAATCTGGAAACTATTAAATGAATACTACAAACTTTGATGTATGATAAAGTTTGTATTACTGCAAAAGCAGAAGAGAATAGAACTAAAAGCCATCTCGAGACGTCTACAATCACTATTGGGATTGTCATGAGAACTAATGAAACATAATCTTACACACTTAAGTTTTGTTGTTCCCTGACACTGACCATGATAATGATACCTGTTGTTGGCTTGAGGCATGTGACCACTACCTGTGGTGCTAACATTACCCATATACATTCCTATGTATTTATCAAAAGATGCACATATTTTCGTGGTGAAAAAGAAAGCAAAAATCAATATGAATAAACTGGAAATCCAGATTAATGAGGGCTGGATAAACAAGAGCTTCAAAGCTCAGTTGAAGAAATATTTCTTCACACAAAAGCCATGCATTGTTTGAAGCAATCATTTAAAAGGTAAAAGATACTATATAGAATGTGAGACAGATAGGGGTCTATGACCAAAACTTCCTCATGGTTTTAAGTAATTAAGGTTTGTTGGGCAATAACAACCAAAATGAAGGGTTGTAGGCACCTCAGTTACGAGTTAAATTGTGGTGGAATACTGCTGTGCAGTGATTGGCTCTGTTCTAGCATTTATAAAGTTGTGATGACCTTTATCACAAACATAAACATTTTGTTGAAGCAGAGTAAAGTTTGGCAAGTTGTATCATGTTGGTTCTCACAAAACATCAGGAGATCTGGACCGCACAATAATCTGAATCATGTGGACTGGATGAATTTTACTTTCTCTTAACACTGCATGAAGCCTACATTTCCTTATTAAAGTTAAGTTTATAGCTTTAAAATTATATAAATTTTTCACTGCTGACATGTCTGAAATATGAATGCTCACAAATAAAACAACTTTAACAATGTAAGCAGAAGAAAAGAAATTACTCTATTAAAGTATAACACAAACTGATCATTGATACTAAAGTGAAGAAACGAATAAAACTTGATGGCATTACATGCAAAAAAGAAGAATTTAAAGAAATTCATTTACATACCTACAAAGAATGGTATCACATACAATTCCAGTACAAATATAAACTATAATTCTGAAATCAAGAAAGTGCTGAGCAGATAATTTAAAATTAGAACCAAATTTTGTGAAGCCAGAGCAGGCCAGGTAGTCTAGTCCTTGTAATTTTGTAAGATAATTTAGGTTTGCACACTGTAAACACTGATGAGACCTGCAAAGTCTTACACTGGAAAAGCTGTCCCTCAGAAAATCAATCATGGATTTGCCAATGCTTTGTGCATCTAAAATGATTCAGTGAATGCAAGTGCATTTTATCCAATGTGTAGAGTATCCTATTTCCAATGTGGGCAAGTATTTGTTTAACCTTTAAGTGGGTTTCTTGGCACTTAAAAGTACTGAGAACAAGGGAAAGCAATAGAATGTGGTGGCAGTGCACTGTTCAAATACCTTTACCCTTCACTACAGAATAAAACTGTTTGCCAAGCTTAAAATTACAAAATACATCCAGACACGCACTTGTTAGATCTATATTACCCTACAACAAGCCATAGCCAATTTTGAGATTTTAGCATATTTGCATGCTTCTGACATCTATGGTCCACTGTTTGTTTTTGAAAGTTTAGGATGTATAAGCTACTCATTAACCACTTCATTTGCTATAAATCTGAGTAAAAAGTGTAGATTTTGCAATTAGGAGTATACGATATTCATAAATCAAATTATATATTTACTAGAAATCCAACTAAAATGTAAATTTTGCAAATGTTAAAACTTTCTCAGAACTTTTGTACTATGGACCCTTACAGGTCCATGCGTCTCACTTATTCATTGGAACTGTTCAGAGACTTAAATATGGAACAGGATAGAATAAGATATGTTACTATGTAGATACATGTGATCAAGCAAGAAGAGAAGGATCTGCTTGGGACATTACAAAATTAAGGAGGTAGGTATTTTAATATTAATATTTACTCACTATGGGAAAACACAGAAACTATGTTCTTAAGCGTAAGAAAACAAGAGTTATGGAGAGAAGAATAAAGATTTGAAAAAAAATCTGTGTTGGATTCCCATGACTTTCCCTACTCACTCCTCTACAAACTATTCATAAAAAGCTTTTCATTTCTTGTTAATTCATACACACTTTTAATTCAAAATTACTCATTTCAATGCAAGAATAAGATCGATTTGGGTAGAGTGATAGATTTTTAAGGAGCATGTAGATATTTGATGGCTTTGAAATTCCATGCTCTTTGCATGACCACAAATAGGAAAGAAAAAAAGGGACTTCCCAGTTGAGAAAAGTGGAAGTATTTGAAACTTCAAAGTAACTATTAGGAATATTTTGGAAATGATCAACTCCAAAAAAAAATTTAAGATATACCTTTCATTTGTCATGCAAATATCTTAAACATGTGGTATTTAATCAAAATAGTTACAGCCTTTTTGAGAAAACAAAGAAATAATGAAAATGTTTCCATGTAAAGCATAATTGGGGTGGTAGGATTTTCTTGAAAATCTGTCTGTCACATCCTTGAAAGATGCTGAACTTAACACAAAGTTTGGTATTTAAAAGACTTTTCATTATGCTGTTCCTAAACACGTGGCCCTTTTTCTAAAAACACTTTTTTTGGATTCAAGGAGTCTCAAAACATGCATTTCCAGTAAATCTCAGTATCAAATTTTTTAGTGGAATCAATACTTCCTCTGCTTACTATAGTTAAGTAGTAGAGTTGGTAAAAACAGGATAATCTGCAGGAGAAGGAATTAGCAAAATGTATCTTCAAGAAGACAATTTATTATACAGCTTGCACAATTTTTTAATTAAGGTGCGGGAAACATGATAAACTGACAGAAAGTGAATAGAAGATGATATGATTAGGGATGAAAATCAGAGTAGTTGTTTGTCATCTGTTAAATTTAATTTTTATACACCAATAGTTAATGTTAATGCGTGCATAATCCAAAGATAGAAAAGTGGTTTATTTTATAAATAAAAATTTTTGCTATAAGCTAGTAACTGTGATACAAACATGATGTATTTGGAATTGCATATCTGTCAACGTTATTGAGAATATGCGCTCCCCACCCCGCAAAAAAAAAGAAGAAAAAAAAAGAAAAGCCCTCATACCTGGGAGAAGAGTTGATTCTTATTTTTGACACTGCAACCAAACTCAAACATTATTTGGAGAAAAGCCCATCAATAAAAAGTACATTTTACAGAAAGATGAGATGCAATAACCTCTGCAGCTCAAATGATATAGCTTGTTAAAAAAATGACTGGCAATCTCACTATAATCTGGCAAAATGGAAGTTTAGCAATGTGTTCCAGTGTATATATCAAGACAGGCTATTTCCCATCAGATGGTGTTGGTACATCCCTCAGGTAGACCAGTGCAAGGTTAGTTGCTGTGGCATGCTAGTGAGATGGTGGACAGCACAAAGACAACATGGAAGCAGACAATCATGAGCAACAATGGACAGCGTGGTTTCTCTGGAGGGAAGGAGTAGCTGCTGTATGTGAGGAAGCAGCACCAAGTCACAGATCTGTGCTTTGTTGTATTTCAGAGTTCAAAGGCGGCAAGGATTGTGCTGAAAAATGCAAAAGCACTGGATGTCCAGTATATGCACGCAACCCAGGCAATGTCTGATTTGATAATGGGGAACAGGTATCACATTTGATGAACTGGAGACCGCAACTGGACTATCACAGGGAACTCTTCACACTATCATCCATGAGGAGTTGAAGATCACACAATGGGTGCCCTACAACCTCAGTAATGCACAGAAACAAAGCATGTTGAGGTATGCCAGCAGTTGTTGCAACTGTACAGTGAGGAACCAGCAGAGTTTTTTGAGTGTAAGCTTCCTGGGAGCCTTCATCCTAAGCAGCACAACCAGGACTATTCATCCACAAGCAAATGGACAGTGTTCTGGTACAAGGGACACTATTTATATTTTGAGCCTTGGCGACCCTGAATGTTATAGGTGCCATCTGATGTTTCCAATGGAAAGTTTGACATTTTTGACCATAATCTACTTCAAACATTTTGTCAATAGAGCGTCATTTGTTTTGTTTACACTAACTTGAAAATTGTGTGTCAACATAAACATGGAATTAACTTGTGAAAATGTTCGTGCAATGATTTATTACGACTTTCGATGTGGATTATCAAGACAAGAGTGCATCGATCAGCTAACTTCCACATTTGGCGACGAAGCTCCATCCTTTGCCACTGTGAAATGCTGGTATAACGAATTTAATCGTGGCCGCCGTTCACTCAATGATGAAGTTCATGAAGGTTGTCCAAAATCAGTTGTTGTGCCAGAAAACATTGATGCTGTGCAAAAACTAATAATGAAAGATCGTCATGCGACATATTGTGAGATTGAGGCAACCCTAGGCATTAGTTCCACCAGCATATATGAAATATTGCATGATTATTTAGCCATGAAAAAGGTTTGCCTCGTTGGATCCCACATAATTTGACATAATCTCAAAAAGATGCTCGTGTGGATTGGTGTACAAAAATGCTTAAGAAATACAATGGCGGTGTCTCAAAAGATGTATATAAGATTGTAACAGGCGACAAATCATGGATCTATGTGTATGAGCCGGAACGTAAACAGCAGTCGACTGTATGGGTATTTCAAGATGAAGCAAATCCAACAAAAGTTGTTCGCACTCAAAGCACTTCGAAGCAAATGGTTGCCTGCTTTTTCAGCAAAACTGGCCATGTGGCAACAGTGCCTTTAGAGGAACGTAAAACAGTCAATGCCGAATGGTACACAACCATTTGTTTGCCGGAAGTCTTTGGTGAAGTAAAGAAAATCAACAAGAACCGTAGGACCGGTCTTCATCAAGACAATGCGAGCGCACACACATCTCGTCTAACAACAGAGGATTTGAAGGCTCAGAAAATCAAATTGATGGGTCATCCGCCATACAGTCCTAATTTGGTACCCAATGACTTCTTTTTGTTCCCGAACATCAAGCATAAATTGTGTGGACAACGATTTTTGTTGGCAGAAGAAGCCGTTGATGCCTTCAAAAACCATGTTTTGGAGGTGTCTCAAGAAGACTGGAATAAATGCTTTGACAAATGGTTCAAACGGATGCAAAAGTGTATTGATCATAAAGGAGAATATTTTGAAAAACAATAAAGCAGTTTTCAATCAGAAATTACTTTGTTTTAATTATTAGGCTCAAAATATAAAGTGTCCCTCATATCAGGAAGGGATTCTTCTGGTGGATTGGCTTCCACCCAATATGACCATCAACAGTCAATGGTACTGCAGTTCATTGCACCAACTCCAACGATGCATTCAGCAATAGTGTTGTTCTCCAACAAGACATGCTAGGCCGCAGGACAGATGCCAGATCATTGCCTCCCTGGGTAATCTAGGGCTTACTGTGCTACCTCATCCTCCATATTCACCAAGTCTTGTCCTTAGCGATACACTCTATTTGATGCAATTAAAGAGGGCATATGGGGTAAGAACTTCACCATCAACGATGAGCTTTAAGCAGCTGTTCGCCAATGGCGCTGGGATAATCCCAAAGAATGGTTTGCTGCGCAAATAAGGAAACTGCCAGAACGATGGCAAATATGTACAGACTGATGGAGAATACCCATAACTTTCTGTATTCATGTTATTTCAATAAATGTGTGCTATAAAAAACAAAACAAAAAATTGCAGTGCCTGACATTTTTGAACATCCCTAGTAAATGATACGGCTATTACCAAAAATTGTATTGCTGCTGCATGACAAGAGCATCTAAGCATGTAATCTGGACCTTGCTTCCTTATATCATTATTTGTTTGGTGCACTTTAAGAAGCTTCAAGAGATTGCTGATTTACCATAAATCAACACAAAAGAAGGGGCGGGGAGGAAAAAAAGAAATCTCTGTTATTAACTCTGCAACAAAAAATAAATAACCAAAATGAACAAAGTTTGCTACTTAACCTTCACCAAGTTGGAGTAAGTAGAACTTTCATAGGCATTAATAGTGATAATGTCCAGTTCAATTTTTATTCTTGTGGCCCATTTTCATGCTACGGCAACAACCCAACAAGCAGATGTCATTGCTACAAAATTTACTAATTCTAAAAAATATAATTTTTGAGAAAAAAAATCCTTTTCTCTTAAGAAATCCTTAATTATTGAACCAATCTGTTTTGTAATATCTATAAATAACCTTTTCCAAGAAAATTCAAAGATAACACAATAATATTTGGAAATTTATTGTTGCATGTGCAAATAGCTGATTTTTTTTGCATCTTACTGTTTGTTACATACTGGTTTTCTACACCTAAAGTGGTATTGTAGCTTGTAGATTAAATACCTTTAATACATTGTATATTAATAAAAATATTTTAACAAGAAACATTTAATATAATTTTTGTGTTGGGTTATATAAATATTATAAATTAATGCTAGTTGCTCCTTGTTGCATTATGACACCATTTACATTAAATGCGTCATTTCTATGTTTGATCCATTCAGTAACATGCTACATTATTTATCTATGTGTATCCTAGCATTTCATATCTTATCTGAACTCTGTAGTTGTCTCCTATTTCATTACATGCTTAGTATACCTAAACTAGTGAAAAATGTGTGCCATTATGTTAGAGGTCTGCATGGACTTGGGCCAAGCCCTTGGGTTGGTTTTGGGCTTGAAAATAGAGACGAAAAATTAATTTATGATATTAAACATACACATTAGTACCATTTTTGAGAAAATAAAAAAAATTATGAACATTTTTTCCATGTGAATGGAAAATAAATACGAGAAAAAGTTAATTGATCACATTTTTTGGCCCGCGAACATAATCATCGCAGAATGCACACATCCATAGCAGTAGTAATAAATGAATAAATGCTTGCTCTCTGACCATCCACACCCAGGACATCCTGTGTAGAGTGCATTAATAGGAGCAGCATGGGGTCAATAAGGCAGTATGCTGTAAACATACCATTTACTTCATGCAGATTCCAGGACCACACCCACCACTGTTTTTGTAAAATGGCTCCTTGGTTGGCCCCAGGACCTATGTGCATCCCTTAACAGGCCTCCGAGAAGGGAAAAGATTTCTCCATGCTGGTACCTGAATTCAAAACTCTGGATCCCCAGGTTGGGTGGCGCTAACCTATTTGGGCTTGGGCAGGCTTTCAGTTCAGACCAGGTTAGACTGAATCTAAGAATTTCAGCCCAAGCAGACCTCTACCTATGTCATCATCTCTTAATCCTTAAACAATAAAAGCCACATCAGTTACTGCTGATCTCCATGGCCATACAGGTAACAAGAATCACCAGGTATTATGCCTGCTTTCCTTTTAAGACAAGTTAAGAAATGTGACAAAATATTAAAAACTGCATATCTAATAATAAAAGCCCAAACAAGTCAAATCATGCATATAGAGGGAAATAAAATATAAGTTTTGTTATACATAGTAGGTTTACAAAACTTGAGTTTTTAAACTCTGAATCTATTACATATATTACAATGAATACATCAGTAGATGCAATATAAAATTCTGAGTGTGTAGTATAAAAATATCATCTTCTAAAAGAATTGCATATAGCAAATTTTCAAGAGTGACCACGATATATATGTTATGTTCTTTTGGTGCACCTAGTAAACAAAAGAAGACTAAAATTTAAACATTTTGTCAACAAAACAATACAAAAGTAGCGTATTTGTTAAAAAATTCTGCACATCTTAATTGTAGTGAGATAGACATACAATCACACATGTGCTTTAATTCTTCAATCAAGACATACCATAAAAAATTATTTGGGTTTTAATTTCATTATAAGGATTCTTCTTAACCTGTCTGGCAAAGAGATGATACTTGTATATTTCATAATAGTAGTATTTAATCATGATATTTTTTGTGTGTGTTCCTTTCTAGCCATATTTCATTGCTTGTACACTTATGCATACTAAAATCCAAAGCCAAGTCAAGGAAATATCAAAGATAAATAAAATGGGTGCAAATGAACACATTTGCTACAACAGATTTTGCATATTTTACTATATCACTTATAGCTGGATGTTCTTTAATATTTGGAAGGAGAACCATATTACTAGGATTTATATCAGTCTTTTTCTTATTGTTTATTTTCATCAGAGAAACAAATTTTTTCTTACAACTAAGTGGCAGTGGAAAAAAACTTTGGGATTACAATGATTTATACTTTGTTGTGATCTGTTTGCTTATTTTGCATTATTTTCAGTGGTTCAGCATTGCAGTATAGGGATGGGAAAAGAAACAATAGGTCTCAAGCTGTTTCTTGATGCCTTGCAACAGAAAAGTCTTTCAAGAAAACCTTATATCGCATGATGCATTAAGAATAATATTTCAAAATTTGACATCTTAACCAAATGGATGAGTTGGAGGTGGACTGGTGATTCAAAGCAAATAGCATCACAGACAACACAGTACTGTCCCTGGAAAGCAAATATTGAACTCCTTAAGAAAATAAAAAAAATGATATTAGTACTGAAGTCTACTATAATACAGTCAAAAAGCTTGAGGTGCATTTTGCAGCTGGTATGATTACAGTGATACTAGCAGCCAGTCACTAGCGGAATGGTTTTAACCAACCAAACAGATGTGTTAATTTATTTGACAGAAAAAGACATATGCGAAATATTTGTTAAAAATAATAATATGGGAGAAGGAAGAGGTATTTGCTGTGTTGTAAATTGTACTAACAGTAAGAAAAAGAGGTCACATTTATCCTTCTTCTGATTTTCAGTATGACGAGTTCATAAGATACTCCACGTGCATTAAAATGTAAAACTATAAGTATTAATGACCCAGTTGTGGCTGACAAACTTTATGAAACAAAACAACTGTTCACAGTTAAAGTAAATGTCATTATACCAACATAATGAAAAAATTCTGATGTGATACATTCACATGACTTTCTCCACTCTCTATACAAACTATTCTTACTAAAGCTTGTTTTTCTGTGTGCTACATTTTAATCCAAATAAACCTTTGCAGAAATAGCTACATTACACATTTCGTTACAGATAAAAAGAAAACAGCAATAGTCACATGTTTAAGAACTGGATGCTATACACTGCCTTAAAATTACATACTGTTTCCACGTAGTTGCGAAAAACAATTGAAAATTGATGGGATTTGAAAAAAATGACAGGTATTGAACAATTCAAACTTTTAATAAGGGATATCACAGAAACGGCTTATGCTACAAAAACTTATTTTAAATAAATTGTGTGTTTTATAGAGATCTACATTTTTTTTGTGGTAAATTTTCATCTATCATTTAATGCTGCTTACTAGTTATACAAGATTATACAAAAATTTTTCAAAATGAAGAGGACTTCTCAGGCATTCCCAGAAAATTCAAGATGTACATTTTGTCTTGTAAATAACTTTCATATATGGTATTTTAATCAAAATTGTTTAAGCAATTTTTTAGAAAATCAAAGTTTTTGAAAAATGTTCCATGTAAAGGGTAGTTGGAGGTAGATTTTCTTGAAAATCTTCATGTCATATCCTTGGAAGATACTAAACTTAAATACTAAGTTTGGTATTTATCTGACTTTTTGTTTTTGAGTTATGCTGTTCACAGACTCACACACTGGACATGTTTACAAAAATACGTTTGGATTCAGAGGGTCTCAAAACATGTATTTCTGGTGACATCTCACTATAAAATTTTTGGGTGGAATGTATTACCTTCTCTACCTACGTAAGTGGTAGAGAAAGTAAAACGAAAATTATTTTTATTATTTCTCGTGTATTTGTGTTTATGACAGAATCTATTACACTTATTAAAATATCAAATTAAATATGCTCGGTAATGTTTAAATAATAAGGGAAAGGTGTTTTATTTTCCCAAAAGAACACAATAACAAAAGCATATTTTGTCTGTTGAGGTGAACCTAGCAGCTAGCCACTAACACTAGTATCAAACCAATGCATTTTCTCTACATACTTCCTAACTGTATATAGCAGACTGTGGTAGTACTTTCAATGCACATACAAATGATGACACCACTGCCTGCATTCTAAAAATCCTCTTATACCTTGAGGTCACAGGTGGCTGCTGAATTTGCCCATGCATTTAAGTTACTGAACAAGATAGACAAGTGCAAATGGTAAGAAAAGTGGCTGGAGGTCTGATTTACCTCAATCAACTAACGAGGCAGATTGAATGCATCACTTTGTTTGAGACTGAGTCTTCCATTTATAAGCAAATCAAATGGATAGCAGTGCTGAACTTGTAGGTATTTAATTGCAGCCATTATTTTATATACTGCTGAAGACTTCCTTAACTGATTTCTTTTGTTCCATTTTTTTAAAAACAAGTATTTATATCAATATTAACGCAAACAAAAACCCCAAAGAGGTTTGACAACAGATTAACTAATGATTTGATCTATTAAAATTCCATGAATCCTGGAACAGAAAAATGTTTACAGTACATTCTGATCTACATGCTGTCAAAGGGTAGACTTAATTGAGAAGTGCTAGAAAGTGCTTGAGATTTTGACTATCCAAGGACTCCTCAGCAAGACAAATTCCCATCCCTATTGCAGCATTATGGATATTAAGAGAACTTGACAAGATAGATTTCCTCTTTTAGAATCACATTCATTAAAGAAATTAAAGCCTGAAAATGTCAAAATAACATTTATTGCTTCAACTGATTGACTGTGATTCAGAAATTACTTTCCTTTTCTTAAAGAGAGATTTGACACACTCAAATTCATGCCTAATATCTGCAGCACCTCCTATGCTTTTTTTCCCCCACCATATTTGAAATCTTCTATTTGTCTCAACAGCTATGTTCTTTTTTACATTATTCAGAAATGTAGCATCCTTTTGTTTGAAAAATGTCTGCTCTCTTTTCAACAAAGCAATTTGTTGTACTTCTAATTAATACAACTTGACTTAGCTTTCTCCCCCCCAGGTAAGTTTCATTTCATAACATTTAATAACAAATATGAACACATCTACAATGTGGCCCAAAAGTTTTTAATGTCCCTGCATGTCATTTAATTTCCATTTGTATTAAAACTCTTGGTCTTTTTGTGCTTGTGTTACCCAACGTGCAGCATTTCACTATTTTTTAAACAGTCCTATATTAAATCCTTATGTCCAGTGTTTTATTTACATCCTGTATGTCATCCTCTGTGGTCTAGGGGTACCATGCTAGCCTTTAGTTCCCGAGGTCAGGGTTCAAACCCAGCAGAGGGTGATGGGCTTTTTTGGGTGTAAAAATCCTTAGCGTGGCTTCCTTCAGAAGGGAAGTAAAGCCAGTGGTCCTGTGTCGTAGATTTATGGCACGTATAGAACCTCAAGCCTGATAACGAGGCCTCTGAGCAAAATTTCCAGTCTTTCACAGAACATAGAATGGGACACTAAGGATCCTAACAGTTAAAGAGCATCCATAAATAAACCTAACTTCATTTTCATCCTGTATACATGCCATAAGTTCAAAAGAATTTCAACCTGTCAATCATTGCCCCATAACTTTGTATCCTGCCTAGCTGCAGTGTTATCAGTATACCTATGGTGAACATACCTCATAAACAGTGGCTGCTGAAGCATGAATGCAGTGGTAGCGCCAGCAATACCTTCCCGAAATTCTTATATGATACAATAAATACACCACCGTAACATTTTTGTATGGTTACCTCAAAGTTAGTACCCTAACGCTACCTGAGATGGCGGACAGTTCATCGCTAAGAATAACTCCTGGTTAGGTGTTAACTGAAGCTTGTATTATCAAAATTTGCCCTGACTCCCAGTTAATATCTAACCAGAACCTTAACCGAAGATCCATATACAGGCCCTTAATGGTAGAGGCACTATTATAGACCATAAGTACACATACTAATGAAACTAAACAACACCATGATTCCCGTTCAAATCGTGCACTCAAACTCACAGCTGGTTGGGTGCTGTAGTCTTGCTTCTCTTTCAATCGTCTGCTGGCAGTGCAGGCAGCATTGTAAGAAAAAAGGATTAATTTAAAGTATAAAAAATGGAAAATTAATGATGAACAGATATAACAAAGGACGATTTTCTGCTAACTTTTACACTGCAAGTGATTGGTACCTTATTTCTCACTTCTCAATATAGCACACTTTGTCGTAGGTGTACAATAAAGTTGGTACTTATGATTTGCATATGCTGCCAAGATAAGCTGTAACAGTACTAAACTGGCATGAGTATGGGTTATACTCTTGCCCCTCCAATCCTCGCTAGAGTCTAAGCTGAAAGTCCAGAGCGCTATGAATCCGTGCCAGGACAGAAGTGGCACGGATCCATAGAATATTAATATAATATGGTTGCAAACTCGCACTTTTCAGTCGCTTCCTTTAGCTTCTTTTTTCAAATGTCAGACAAGCCATTTCTCACGAGCCTTTAAGAATAATAAACATGACCACATTCTTGATATAATCGTAGAGTATACAAATAATTTCAAATACGTACTCCTTCATTTTACTAAGGTAGTGCCATGGAGGCACTATCTCAGGAGCTGCCTCTGTTCATAACAGATAAACAGGACACTTTCACCAAATTCCTCCAAGATATGCTTCAAGGGCCTACATTTACTTGCAATTTGTACACACTATTAGGTCATATTAATTACTATGTAATAAATAATTATTATTTTATACTGACAAAGTCGTGGGTAAGGTGTAAGACTGAATCAGAACCTAAAAGTTCTCTGCCATAGCTGGGAATTCAACAAGAGCTCTCCTACTTTTTGCCCTGATGCTCCACCTGAGCTACCATGATAAGATGTTGAGTTTACTGCACATTTAGATATCTTGTAGCAGTGGCACTGAATTTTTAAAACTTAATTTGACCTACCATGCCTAAATGTAATGCTTCTCATTGTTAAACTATGAGTTTGATAATGCATTTGGTCTTGTACCCAATATCAAAACCAATAAATGACTAAATATGAAAGAGAGAGGAACTTTTCTTAAGTGCTTCCTTGGACACTTCTCGACTTGTACTCAATAATACGCAAGAACCTTGTTCATCCGAACTAGGTGGGATTGGAGATAATCCAGATTAACGAAAATTCGGATAACTTGGAAACAAGCTATTAAATGAATACTATGTTTTATGTACAACAGTGAACTTTGGATTACTGCAAAAGCAGAAGAGAAAAGAATTGAAAATTGTTAAGATGTGATGTCTACAACTGCTATTAGGTTGGTCATGAAAATGAATGAAACATAATCTCACACTCTTTCGTTTTATTGTTTCTGCGGCACTGATGATGGTAACTGTACTTATTGTTACCTTGAAGCGTGCGACCGATGGCAATCTCTACATTACCTGTGGTGCCAGAATTACAACCATATACATTCATATGCATTTCTCAAAGAATGCACATATTCTTGTGGTGGAAAAGTAAGCAAAAATCAATTTGGATTAATGAGAGTCGAATAAATTAGGTTCTTGTATACTTTAATATTAAAGGAACTAAAAATTCACATGTCTATTTTTTTTAATATTCTACAAGATCTTGGGTTGTGCATAATAATGTTGAAAATCGGAACATTCTATGATTTACCATTCAGGATCTGCAGGGTATTCTCCACATGGTCAGCACACTGTGGCCAGCCAGCCAGCATTCTTAAAGCAAATATCTCCTGTCGAAGCAGCTGATAGTCATAGTGTTAAGTTTTGACAGGAATGTGTAGCCACTGTAGTGCCCAGAATATCCATGCTTTAAAATGTCACTTCTTTGAACTCGTCTCATTATTTATGTATTTTATTGGCTTTCTTGCCATTTTCTCACAAAGGTAATCCAAACCGAGAGAAGTATTGGCTTTCCATTTCCTGCTTATTAGGTTTAATTTTCTGAAGTGAGCCAATATTATAAGGAATGACACTACGGTCAGTAACTCCTGGTACAACACATTCGTATTAAAACTTGTGTTCATTTACTTCACTCACTATTTATGTCATAAGGTTTTGTCTCCACTGGTAAGCTTTTTTTTTTTTCTCATACTTCTTTTTATACACCCAGTCTCCAGCCAATTTAGAATATTCCACAGAATTTCCCACTACTTTTTCTCTTGGTGAAAATGATGATCCAGAGCATCTATTTATTGATGCCTAGAAATGAAAAATGCATTCATTTTGGGACACACTTCAAGCGCTCACTGTGATAGGATTCAAGGCTTCCTGTATGATAAAAATGCTTTATATGTGTAATGTCAGTTAAAAATCGTTCATTATTTATGATACTGCACAAGTCATTGTATTCTATGGAATTCTTACGTAGCAGTTTGTGTTTTTAAATTTTTCTTTACTCAACACATCATGAGCATATGAATGAAATTTATCAAAGCCTACACAACTATAGACATTAGTAATGTGACTTAGAATTGACGTGAGCTTTTCATTTAGGAGTACACTGTCACTTTCACAAGTAGCAGATGCCCACCACAGATGACTATAAATAGAATGTTTCCATTCATGAAGAACTGATGATTTTGAAGTCTTATTAAACATTTTCAAAAGCAATTTATTCATGATGTATATGTGGAAATGTATTTTTCATCAAAGCTCTAATACCCAAGTGTCTGTCTGCCAGGAACAATTTTATGAGCATGTTTTCAATAATAGAAGCCAGTAAATTTTTGCAAGCAGCTTTCTCAATATCACCACTTACAGTTCCTCTCTGTACAATTATGAAATCTAATATTTTATTTGTTACCAAATTCATTATAAAATATGTCACATATTCAGCAGAAAATCCTGGGGAGTCATACTGTCTATCCCCACATAAACATAAATTTGAGTCATTCATAACAATTGCAAAATTACTTTCTTTTTCTCTTAACCAGGCTTTTATGTACAGAAGGAAAACTCTAGTTCCCAAGGTCACGGGCTCAAACCCAGCAGAGGGCAATGGATTTTTTATTTTTGGCATAAAAATCCATAACATGGCTTCCTTCGAACAGGAAGTGAAGCCAGTGGTCCCATGTCGTAGATTTATGGTACGTAAAAGAACTCCAAAACTGATAGAGACCTCTGAGCAAAATTACCGGTCTTTCATGCCAATATAGAATGGGACGCTAAGGACCACAGCAGTTAAAGAACATCCATAAATAAAACTCAATTTAATTTAAGAAGGTAAAACAAATTTTTTAACATCTATAAAAATATGATTCAGAAAAAAATAATAGTTTTATTGCTTTTGATAATGCCAAGAAACAGTTTAGATACACGCCTGAAGCTATGCACACATTATTTTTCAGACTTTCACTTTCACCTCTAGAGCACTACTTTTAAGCGTGCCCATTCACACAATAAGTTATAATTCGCATTAAAGCCCCTCATGTGTTAAATTGTCGATGTCGAAGGGAGCCATATCGGCATGTGAGAAAATCCAGGACAGAATTAATTATTTTAGGTTGGTATTGTGAATAACACTGCAGCTTCCGATTTTCCATGTATATGAAACATTTTTTCTTCCCCTTTATTTTGTGCAGACTGCTTTGTTGTACTATGTTGCACTCCTGTTACCCATTGTGTTTTATAAATTGGCAATTAACTCTACCAAAAATGCCAGGAAGGAAACTGACTTGAATTTGAGGTAAAGCAGTATCCTTGACAAGTGTTTGAACACTAGCTGTTAAACACAGACTTTTGACACTATTTAATGATAAACATCATCTTTGCAACATAGCTGTCATGCAAAGAAATTATTTAACTTTAAATATTGTTTCTGTGACCAGTCCTTAGTGTTTGTAATGATCTACAAATTTATGCAAGTTTTATTTGATACGGTAATTTGTATCACAAATTATTTAAATGTAAATAATGATTGTAATATGAATATGTATTTTTATGTGACATTGATTTCAGATGTTTATTAATTGTAATTATTATTGGTAAATAATAATATACGGCTTTACTGAAACTGTCAATAATAGCGCAATAATGCAGCGAGTGGGGTGAGCTGTTTATCGTTATTGGGAACAAGGAAGTTATGTAATGTTTGGCGCATTTTCGGTAGAAACTTCTGGAATGTTTCCCTAAAAGCAATATGTATTCGTGGTTTTCATTGGATATTAAAATAGACGCTAATGTTGGCGCGTTTTATTAGCCAATAGCAGTTCATTTATAATCTTTAGGCATGTCGAGGAGTGGGAGTATATAAAGTCGAGTCCGTGGTAGATCGCACCCAGTTCAACAAAATTCTCAATACCTTACACGTCGGTCGCCTCAGTTCATCAAAATTTCGTGTACACTACACGTCGTCAGTCAGTCCTTCAGTTCGTCAAATTACGCGCAGCAAAATCATTAAAGATCTAAGATATTATACAGTTAAATATACACAAAGTTGAAGTACGTGAGTTAAAAGTGATAAGTAAGAAGTTATTACAAACCGTTTCAGTTTGGCGAGTATCTAAATCAATATGTAAAAGTGTTCGTGAACGTGTTCGGCAATAAAAATTATAAAACAAATTTTCTTCATCAATATAATTTCTGGATAAAAGATTCCTTTCCGCTTCACAACCTGTAAGAGATACATGTTCGACCCAAACAGCTAGCTGGAGGACATTTAAAGTGAATTATTTCAAAACTGATGCAAATTGCTACGCCAGATGGAGCTACAAACCAAACAAATGAATGACGTCACAAGATGGCTTCAACACTGATGTAAACAACATTACGTAAAGCAATTTCTCTAGCAAATTGGCTTCCACAACGTGGGGCTAACAAATACAAAAAACACAAATTACGTAAGCAACAACCGTCGCATATTGGCACCCAGAACGTGGTGCAGAGTGACCAGGAAAGGATCAGAATAACCAGGAAGTAGCAGAATTAACCAGGAAAGTAGCAGAATTAACCAGAATGTGGAATGAATGGAGCAGTGAAATGATCTACAAGACGCAGATTGGACATCGTAATTCCGAGATTACAAGGCAACAAGGAATTCAACTACAAAACAACAAGACAACGTAGATTCATCATAATACAACGCAGATGCGACATACAAATCTAGGAGAATGGGGCAGACAGCTGGACATCTAAGCAACATCAGCAGATAGCATCAGAAAGGTTAGAAAAGTGTGATTTTAATTCTAAAAAAAAAAAAAAGGTGTAAAACAAGAAACAATGATGAAGGGGAATAGTGTAACAGTTAGCTGTAATTCAATACAGATTACAGAAAATAGCTTAAACAATGTAATATTTGAGGGAGGAAATGTTAGTGCAGAAAGTCAGAATAAAACAGCAGGAAATGTTAAATTTGATGCTAGTATGATGAAGGAAATGATGGAAATGCTGAGAAATTTTAGAGATCAATTTAGAGAAGATATGCAAAAGAATTGTAGGGAAACGAGGGAATATATTAGTAAGAAATTAGATCAGAGTTTGGAGGAATTGAGAGAAGCTATAAAAAAAGATCATAGGAAATCAATTGAAGATATTGGTAGGAAGAATGAGAAATTAGAGCAAACAGTAGATCAAAGCAGGGAAGAAACTGAAAAGAAAGTTATGAAGCTAGATAGTAGTATGCCAGAAATGAGAGATGAAAATCAGGAAGTAATAGCAAGTGAAATAGGAGAAGTTTCAAAGAAAATGCTAGACATGAGCATGGAAATAGGTAACAAAGAAAGTGAGGTTAATACTAAAAGTGAGGTTAATGTAGAATGCACAGAGTTAGGAAGTCAAATGAGTAGTATTACAAGTGAGCGAAGAGAGATAAAAGAGGTTATGAATGTAGATGTAAATCAGGCGCAAGTCAATTTCAGAGGGGAGATATCAGAAATACAGAATGATTCAGTAATGCAAAGGAATAAACTGTACCAAGATGTTCAAAATGAAAACTCCAGTCCAGTACAGTTTAGTACAGATTTGTCAGAGTATTCTCAAAGTAAAGAGATAGCAGAAGAATTGAAAATGAAAGTTGTTAAAAGATGTATTGTTCAGGAAACTTTAGATTGTTTTCAAATGTTATCATGTGATGAAATTTCAAATGAATACAAGAGGTTATTCATGAACAACAATTTGAAGGTTAGGATACGGCTACGAGTAATGTCTAGCCACACACAATTTGATCCAGGAGGGTAAATAGCAATGAGATGTAAAGTAAATGCTGGATAGGTAAAGATGACTTGCAGAGAAATGTATTGGAACGTAAGAGGGTTAATTATCTATATGTCATTTGAAAAGAGAAATAAATTACAAAAAAAAAAAAAAAAAAAAAAAAAAAAAAAAAAAAAAGAGAGAAATGTTTTAAAAAAAAAAAAAAAATTTTTTTGTAACTATAACAGTATTTAAAAATTAAGAATGCAAAGATTGAAACTTAATATGATATTAAATTAAAAGTACGTAAATACAATTCCAAAAGTATTGTTAAAATAATAATAAATTCAGAACAAAAAAATAAATAAATAAATACTTATGTAGCAAACAGAAAAGGTGAAACATTGTCTAGATTTAAGAGATGTAAATATTTGTATAGAGGGTGAATATTTTTGGTAAAAATGTTAAATAATTACAAAAAAATCTTAAATGTATAAATTTTTGTCAACAACTTAAAAAAAAAAGGTAAACAACTCTGTAACAGTAATTAAATAATTTAGGGTAAAGTATTTGCTATAAAAAAATTTGTGATGTCAGATTAATATCTAAATTAATTAAACCAGAGCCAGTAAGTAGTGGCGAGATAAAACATGTCGTGTGTTAAATGCGTGTGAAGTGTTAAGTGAAAGTGATAGCGTGTGTTCCAAGATTTAGGAGACTAAAAACACAATTATAAAATTTCCAAACAAGTTATAAATATTTATAATTATGTTTCTAGTGGGGCATATGATACGGTAATTTGTATCACAAATTATTTAAATGTAAATAATGATTGTAATATGAATATGTATTTTTATGTGACATTGATTTCAGATGTTTATTAATTGTAATTATTATTGGTAAATAATAATATACGGCTTTACTGAAACTGTCAATAATAGCGCAATAATGCAGCGAGTGGGGTGAGCTGTTTATCGTTATTGGGAACAAGGAAGTTATGTAATGTTTGGCGCGTTTTCGGTAGAAACTTCTGGAATGTTTCCCTAAAAGCAATATGTATTCGTGGTTTTCATTGGATATTAAAATAGACGCTAATGTTGGCGCGTTTTATTAGCCAATAGCAGTTCATTTATAATCTTTAGGCATGTCGAGGAGTGGGAGTATATAAAGTCGAGTCCGTGGTAGATCGCACCCAGTTCAACAAAATTCTCAATACCTTACACGTCGGTCGCCTCAGTTCATCAAAATTTCGTGTACACTACACGTCGTCAGTCAGTCCTTCAGTTCGTCAAATTACGCGCAGCAAAATCATTAAAGATCTAAGATATTATACAGTTAAATATACACAAAGTTGAAGTACGTGAGTTAAAAGTGATAAGTAAGAAGTTATTACAAACCGTTTCAGTTTGGCGAGTATCTAAATCAATATGTAAAAGTGTTCGTGAACGTGTTCGGCAATAAAAATTATAAAACAAATTTTCTTCATCAATATAATTTCTGGATAAAAGATTCCTTTCCGCTTCACAACCTGTAAGAGATACATGTTCGACCCAAACAGCTAGCTGGAGGACATTTAAAGTGAATTATTTCAAAACTGATGCAAATTGCTACGCCAGATGGAGCTACAAACCAAACAAATGAATGACGTCACAAGATGGCTTCAACACTGATGTAAACAACATTACGTAAAGCAAGTTCTCTCGCAAATTGGCTCCACAACGTGGGGCTAACAAACAAACAAAAACATATTATGTAAACAAGCAACATTTCCGTTGCATATTTTAAAATACATTGGAGGGGGGAGGTTAAGAAACTTTTGGACCATCCTGTAGTATGTGCTTAACTTTTTGAAAGAAAATTGCAATTAAAGCTGATAATTTTTCACAAGAGTACATTTTCTATGTAATCTGAGCATAACTGCAAACATTCAGTTAATATGCATCGCGTTCATAAAGATATTTTAATTCAGGTATCACTTTGTCATTCATATACTCAAAGTGCAAAAAAGCTGAAATCTTAACAAGTTCTTTATAACCGGTTCTTAAAGTTATTAAATGTTGCAACTTCTAAGAAACTCGTGCATGCATTTGTACAATTTTTATTCGTATATCAAGTATTATATGACTTTGAGTTCATAAAATGCTTTAAAACATCAATGTCTCACTATGAGACATATGTTATGCTTGAAATAGTGTATACAGACTGGTGTATCCATTACATAACGTAGTGATAATTCTCTTACTTCCCAAATCTCACAGCAGAAACTGTTAACCAGTACCTAACTAACACTGTCACAGAAATAACTAAATATGTTCTATTACAAAATTTCTCATAAAAAATGCAATTTTGATATATATACAAAAAATAAATAGTTCAAAAATAAACTACTTACAAATGAAGCACAGCCATTACAAAAACACATCATTTAATTAACACAAGTTACTGAAATATTTAAGCAACATTTATTGTAGGCCTTCCTCCTGTTATAACTGTTTTATAACCTCTCAT
Organism: Deroplatys truncata; assembly: GCA_030765065.1. NCBI lineage: Eukaryota > Metazoa > Arthropoda > Insecta > Mantodea > Mantidae > Deroplatys > Deroplatys truncata. Next base: position 60,904,576 of record CM060989.1, on the reverse strand, counting down.
TATCCACTTCTTTAAAGCAGGGCTTCCCAATCTTTATAAACTGAGCAATTTGATTGTATTTTAAACAAATGATAATACTTCTTAGCACTCTATGGCAGACCCAAAATTTGATGGCAGTTGGCGGGATGAGCTGGTTATCATGAAATCTAATGAGATGCTTGCCCAGCCTTGCAGTGCTATACAATTAAGACGCTGTGAAATCACGCTATAATGCTGCTGATACAAATATCATTTGCAACCACAAAATTTACTTGTGCTCCAGGAAAGATAATAACCTGTTTATGAACAGCATTTTATTTTGAAATGCAGCCTAAAACCCAACTTCCTACATTAACTGGCGGCAGAGATATGGATATGCACTGAACTTGTCTTTTAACAAGGGATACTGCTAAGAAGCTTTGAAGTTTTCTGTCCAAATCCCTTCGTGTCTCTTTTGTTTATCGTGTCAGCATGTGATTCAAAACAGATATCAGAACCAGCATTAGGCAAGCGATAAGGAAGGAAGAGACTTCTAAGTTGCTGATGTTATGGCTTCAGTATAGTTTTAATTTTGCATTAGCGGAGGTAATTTCAGTTACCTAATTCAATTATAGTGATTGTGTTACATTATTTTATTGGTGTTTAGTCAAAATGTCACTTAACGAACAAGGTACAATAGTGAAAGTCAACCAATAATACATGAATGGGAAGTGTTGCATCATCAAAGCAGGAATATAATTTACAGTGTGTGTTCTTTCTTCCTGTAGCTTGACGTGCACCATTTTTATTACTTATTGTTACTGCGGTATGAATTTCAGATTGCTGCTCTTGTTAAGTTAGCAATGCACCCCAGTTTATGTTTGCTTAAGTACTACAATAAAAACCTACAATAATAAATTTTTTTCATCATATTATTGTGTGTGGCTGTGCTCCGCCCTTTAACGTGTGGCAACAACGCACTTCTCCCATTGTAGTCAGCTACCAGCCACCATTAAATTTTGTGTCTGCCATAATAAGCTAACATTAAGTAGCAAATGAAGCTAGTAGCAGTGAAGCAAATATTACATATATACAGTCCAGACCATTTCAAACCTACCGGCATTCTAGCGAGCCATACAGCAAGCATTTACTGTGGAGAACCAACCACTCCCCGGAAGAAAATAAATTGCCACACATGCCATACCAGCTGGTTGTTGACAACACACAAGTTACAATAAATTCCCTGTTTACAATGGCATGATACAGCATTGAGCAACGAATGTGATATTTGTTGGTAGAGGGATTTACAGAAAGTGTATGTAAACAATCCACTCTTCAAGAACTTAAGAATGAAATCACTAAGTGCTTGGGGAAATCACAGATAGTTGCAGGCGCTTCAGAATTTTCTAGGCCGTTGAGGATCTTTGCATCCAGAAAGATGGACATCATTTTCAACATTGGTTTTAATAAAAGGTAAGGTCAAGCTATGCTTTATTACCTCCTACTGGCGCATTGTTGTATGGGATGGTAGGCCTAATCTTTACCATTCACTGCAAATGGGTTTTCGTATCCTGCAAGAGTGCACATGTATCTCCCGTCACTGTGCCCTGTATGGCCCACTAGAATGCCAGCAGGTTTGAAATGGCCTGCACTGTATGCTCTGCATAAATTAGTGACCTCACTTATTTTATTAATTAAATTCAAAAACATAACTTGTTTCATAATTTGTATATTCATTGCATCTTCAACTGATGGATGATTATGGATATATTCTATTTTTTAATTTAATTAAAAACTTAAGTGATACTCACTAATTTATACGGATTATGCATTTTTAATAAGGTAACAATTTTAGTTTTGGTGTTTTAATAGTTTAGCCTGGATATTAATTCACCTAATAGGGCCATTCATTTATTTTTCCTATTAACTTGAATTCTTGATACTAAGGTTTTAAGCTAGAAAGGTAAATAAAAGCTGTATAATTATAATTTACTTGAGCAATTCTAAATTAAAAATCTGATGTGCTGCACTCACATGACTTTCTCTATTTTTGTAAAGCTATTTTTACAAATGCTTATTCTCTATCAACTTCATGTTAATTGAGATAATCATTTGCAGAAGCTATCTTATTTTCTTGTAGGTACAAGGGGAATTGGTAGGCTTTAAGTGATAGTCAAATCTTTTAAGAGCTGGTTGCTATGTGGAGATTTCATTCTTTTTACGTGTAGGGGAAAAAAAATAAAAAATAATAATAATAATGAATTCCCATTTGAGAAAAAGTATAAGTATTGGAAAATTCAAACAAATAACAAGGAATATCTTGGAAATGGTTCACTGGACAAAAAAAACCATATAAGACATAAATTGTGTTTTTCACGAGATCTACATTTTTTGTGTAATAAAATTTTGTCTAACTCTTATGGTTTACCAGTTACGTGGAATCACTCAGAATGAAGAGCACTTTTGGGGACATTCCCAGAAAATTCAAGATATATATTTCATTTGCCATGAAAATATCTTAAACATATATATTTTAATAAAAATATTACAGTCATTTTTAAGAAAATCAAAATTTTCGAAAAAAAAAATGGTCTGGAGTGAGGGGATTTTCTTGAAAATCTTTGTGTTGCATCCTTGGAAGATACTAACCTCAAATACCACATTTGGTATTTATCCGACTTTTCCTTTTTGAGTTATGCTGTTCACAGACAAGCACAGACATGATTCCAAAAATGCTTTATTTGGATTCAGGGCACGCCAAAACATGTATTTCTGGTGAAATTTTGGTATCAAATTTTTAGGTGGAATGCAATACTTCCCCTACTTACTAGAGAAAGTAAAATTACTGTAGAGTGCATATAATCTGCAGAGGATTTTGCACCCAGTCAAGGTAAGCCAAGGGCAAGTAATTTCCACAAGAGAAAAAATACCTCACCTGCTCCATTCACAAGTACATGTTTTGCAGGCTGTTGTCCTTTTTTTTTTTAATTATTATTATTAATATTTATTGCTTTTATTATTGTATGTTGCTGTTATTGTTTTACTTTACAATTTTCCTCACAAATTTTGGGCATTGCATTTCTAACATAAAGTAAAAATATTTAATGACGCACAGAATCTTTTAGAACTTCTTGCATGGACAATTCTGCTGCAGTAACTTTCCTTGAATCTCTTGAATGAGGATTATGCATCTGTTCTTTCTTTACAGCAACAGTGGGTGTCAAACGATCTCCCAAAGAGTTTTTATAAACTCTGTTTCACTGTTGTATCCAGTTATTTACAGTTTCTAGAATTTGTCTCATACTTAATTAAACAAGACAACATGCAGTTTACAGTGTGGGCAAATGAATTGCAAAATGGTGATGGAGGACTCTTTTAAGACTACTTGATAATGAAATTGCTAATTTCTACAAATTTCAACCTACTTAGCTGATATTTCTATCACAAACACTAACAGACATTCAGTATCGTCAGCTGTTCAAAATATGATGTGAATAAGTCATTGTCTCTGCATTTATATTTTTTTTCATAAAATAAGGTTCGTATTCTATATGCATTTGCTGCACATCTATTTTCACATCATGCAAACAAATCTCGTGGGTAATGAAAAAAGGTAGTTTGGGGTGGGGAGATTTTCTTGAAAATCTTTGTTTCACATCTTTGGAAGATACTGAACTTAAATATCAAGTTGACATTTAACCAAGTTTTCGTTTTTGAGTTAATTATGCTGTTCACAGACACACACATACTTTTTAAAAAGTATTTTATATTCAGGGACCTCAAATCATGTATTTCCGATAAAATCTCTATCAAATTTTTGGGTGGAATACAATCCCTTCTCTACCCGCTAGGTATGTGGTAAGGAAAGTAGAAATAAAGGAATGGTGAAGCAATTAAACAGTGCTTAGTTTCAGATATCTTTTGCCATTCACCTATAAAAAATTAGGTAAATTTACCTTTGTATAAGTGGGTTACTTGGGAAACTTTGGATGGCATAAAAAGGCACATCACATCCACATTATCTAAATGATTAAAGGGTGTTACAACATTGTAGTAAACTGATTTACATTTTGTGATTAGCAACACATTTAAAATTGGGTTACAAATATCAAACTTTTTGTTTTGGTCTAAGTTGAAATACTGATTAGGGAATGCTTTCTTCTTTATGTTATTCCAATACTCTTTAAAAAAAAAAAACTAAAAGATATGCAAAAACATACCATAAATATATTTAAAACATACTTTTTCTCTAAATCCTTAACCAGATAACAGGAGGCAGAGGCCAGGTGATACTACATAAAGATGTGTGTTCTGTCATCATGGTTTTCATTGTCTATGGCTCACCTCTCAGGTAAAGCTTTGGCTTGTGGGAGGGGTACACAGTATGCTGAACTTATGCAGCAACGGTGCACACAGTAGAAAACAACCCACAGTCTTTCACTATCGCGCATCTTTATCCCTCACTTGCCTCAGATCAAATAAACACTACCTCCTTCCACTAGCTAAACCCCTACCTGCTTGGAAGCACTCCCCCACTTACTAGCTAAAACATCGCTGAACAGACAGTACCTGAAATTTGTATCCTGTCTTTCTGGTTGTTAACAACTCATCTACACAAAAACTTCCTTTCCCATCCCAAACAATTAAAAAAATTTTACTCAAAAAACTTGAAGAGTTCTTCACAATATTGCTGAAAACGCCAGAAATATCAATATTGATGTGCCAACCTTTCAAATACACATATTTTTTATCTTTTTACTATTAGTTGGGAAGGCCTGCTTTAAACATCTAGTGTAAACGTACCCTGTATGGTTTCTGGTGTTGTTCTTACTACTAGGCCAAAGTTAAAAGAATAAAAAACATTAAGCAAAGAAGGCATAAAATGCGGTACTAAAAGTGTAGATTGCATTAAGCATGCTTCTGATGGCTCTAGCTAGCATTGGAAATGTCAGTGGTGTTTGTAGTCTCGACTTGTCGTGCTGCCTTCTGGTGCTCTTGTTGTTGTTTAATAAAAGCACTTAGTCGGTTAAGGAGAAACTGCTTGTCATGTCCCTCCAGGACCAACTGATTTTTCAATACAGCAACCATCTGCTTATTAGCTGCTGACACCGCATAATAATAGTACAGGCAAAGTATAAGCACAATGAAAGCTGGTACTGCAAATCCAGCAGTCCCAAAGAAAAATAATACTGATTTGATCCACCCTGGTAACTGCTCAAACGAGCTCACTACCACTGTCCATGCTGAGCTGGTACCCCGGAATGGTCCACAGGCCATGGATGGAGGGATCTCTGCAATGGAGTAAGCCACTGGCACCGCTGCTACTGTGAATGACACCAGCAGCACCACCATGAAGAGAGACTTGGAGCGAGAGGCTCGATATATGGTTGATGATGGTCGGCAGTTAACAAGACAGGCAAACTTCTTGACATGGAAGAGAAAACAGCACACTATCGTAGCTACAAGGGGCAGCATTGGAGCATAGAAACTGCCAAGCCAAAATAATGTCTGACTGTAGACCACATCCAGAACATGTCTTGGAAGTTCAAAGTCCTGCTCCCCAATGAGCCTTGCTACCCGAGTCTTGGAATATCTGTTAAAGAGAGAGAGAAAGCTATACATTTATGCAAAATATGAACAAAAATAAAAACAATCTGATATTTAATAGTCACAACACTTTCTCTGCCCATTGCCATTTGAACGGTACTGAGGAAGAAGGTATAAACCCAATAAAAACTTGAAACTGAGATAACCACACTACCTGTTATCTTATACAGTGCCTTTGTTTTATGCCAAGGCCGTGGATCGTGTGAATGCGTGCTCTGCATACAGCCTACTACACTGCGGGTTTCCATAACTCCTGCGTTACTTACTCACAAGTGTTAGTAACGTATATGTAATGAGTACTAACCTTGTTATAAGTGTTGTCCATCTGTGCGAAGATACTGACATCATCGGATGAAATTTGAGGCAGTATTTTATATCACAACACTGTGAATGCCAGAGTGATTGTAGTGTAAATTAACATTATTGTATGGCAATGATTTGAGATGTTTGTTAATTATAAGCATTGCTAGGAAATAAGTTTACACAGCCTCACTGAAACTGACAATAGGAGCGGGTAACAATGAGCGAGGGGGTGAGTTGTTTATCAATTATAAGAGACAAACAAATGACGTCAGAGTAGTGCGCTTTTCTTTAGAAATGGAGGGAATATTTTCCCTAGAGCATATGAGTTTGTAATTTTGATTGGATATAAAAATAGACGCTAATGTTGGCACGTTTTATTAACCAATAGAAGCTCGATTATAATCTTTAGACATATTGAGGTGAGGGAGTATAAATTCCGTGCCAAAGACAAGTAACACACAGTTCTACAGAAACATTCACAAGTTACATGTCCCTCAGTTCAACAGAATCATTCGCGGGTTACATGTCACACAGTTTAACAGAATCATCCATGGGTTACACGTCGCGCAGTTTAACAGAATCATTCACGAAGTACATGTTACGCAATTCTACAGAATCTCTCGCATCGTAAAGTTAGTTAAAAAAATGTGAAATACGCGAATTAATAATGTGCGGCAAATAAGTGATTATAGTTACATTCGAAAATATAACAGTTTCAGTCGGGCGTGTATCAAAAGATAAATATGTGAAATCAATGAAGTGTGACGGTAATAAAAGTGTAAAAACAAATTCTTTTATCAGTGTTATCTTTTAGTAACAACTCCTTTCCATTTACACACCCTATTTAAGAGATTTGCTCGACTGAGTAATAATAGCTAACCGGAAGACAAAGAACCCAAAATTCAAAATAGAAAAACAATAACAGGCGCTCAGCAAATAAGATAATGCGAATGAAACCGCGACAAATTACCATTCAGATGCAAGGTGCTTCTTGCATAATGTTCATAATTTTTGCTTTTATATTGTCTTAAGTTCGTCTATGGCGTGGGGATTGTTCTTAATAAACTTTAATTTTTAGTGTTTAGATCCTGTTGTCTAAATTTATTGACCAAACATCTGTGTTTATCCAGAACTGGATAACAGGGAATTGCTGCTCAAATTGTCTACACACCTGTCTACATGATTCAGTTTTCACGTATGTATTGTACATAAAAATACGCTGTTCAAGCGTGAATTTGTTGGCAGGCATTTCCGTGGACTAATAAGAGAATAACATTCCTAAGGAAATCACATATAACACACATATTTTTGAAACACTTCACAACACGAAGACAAAGCAACGACTGAGATAGTGCACAGCTAATAAATATACCCATTACCATCCTGTGCTGCTTCTGCACAGTGGCATAATACCAAGGTCAATGCTGCCTCAGTTGATATCCATATAAGGCGGTTGTGGCCTTGGTATAAAACAAAGACACTTAAGTTGTTAAAATGCTACTCAGACAGCAACAGGAACGTCCATCCTCAGTTTTGTTATATGGCCTAAGAAGTGGAACATCCACTAGAAACTGGCTGTAAAAGCAGAATTTCAGAAATATGCATATTGTTTCATAATGAAAGCATATTATGAATTATGACTGATTTTGGTACAAATTAAGCAGCTGTGTTAATATTAGACCCATATTTTACTCATAGTGTACAACTGTATTATTTAAGTTTCGTAAATGCACGGTTTATGTCTACATGAAGGGAACTTCAGAGGTCATTCACAGAAAATTAAAGATATACATTTCATTTGTCAAGTGAATATCATAAATATATGGTATTTTAATCAAAATACGAGGTGTGATCAAAAAGTAATGAGAATTTTTGTTTTTCTTAAAGAATTTTTATTTAATCATCAACATCAACTTTGTCCCCTTCAAAGTAATCCCCCTCAGATATTATACACTTGTGCCAGTGCTTTTTTCAATCTCGGAAGTACTTCTGGAACTCACTTTTCGTTACGGTGTTCAGCTCCCTCAGCAATTCTATTTTTATCTCATCAATGGTGGCAAAATGCCGTCCTTTCATGGTTATCTTCAGCCTTGGGAATAGAAAGAAATCGCAGTGGGCCATGTCCAGCAAATACAGTGGGTGAGGCAACATAACAGTTTTGTTTTTTGCCAGAAAGTCATGAACAAGCATTGAGATGTCAGCGGGTGCATTATCGTGATGTAATTTCCACGAGTGGTTTTGCCACAATTCTGGTCCTTTTCTTTGGATTTCTTCACGCAAATGCACTTAACTTCCAGGTAGTATTTCTTATTGACCATATGACCATAAGGCAGGAACTCCTGATGCACTATCCCATTGTAATTGAAGAAAACAGAAGTGTCTTCACATATGATCGAACTTGTTGAATTTTTTGGGGGTTTTGGTCTTCAGCAGTTTCCAATGGGATGATTGGGCTTTAACTTTGATGCCATACATCATGTTTCGTCACTTCTTAGAAGTTCTGGATCATTTTCGACTTCATTCAGCAATTCCTGAGCGATGTCTATGCGACATTGTTTTTGGTAAAAATTCAACAATTTCGGAGCAAACTTTGCTGCTACACATTTCATGCACAAAACATCCGAAAAAATTGCTTGGCATAAGCCAAAGGATATGCCGACATTATTAGCAACCTCTCTGATGGTGATTCGGCAATTTTGTAGAACCATTTTCTTTGCTTCTTCCCCACTGTCGTCAGTAATTGATGTGCTAGGGCATCCAGGGCAGTCGTCATCTTCAACATCTTCTCGATCCGCTTTGAAATGTTTATACCACTCATAAACTCTTGTCATACTCATAGTAGATTCACCAAAAACCACAGTCAACATTTCAAATGCGGTGTTGTACTTTATTCCGTTTTTCAAGCAAAATTTAATGCAAATTCTTTGATCCATCTTTTTCGAAAGTAAAAATTCACAGAGCACTTGCAAACACGTATAATGTTTTCAACTGTCAACAATAAACTAAATATTCAAAACAGCTGAAAATATAAACATACATCAGGAACATGTATACCAACAAGATAAAACAAAGGTTTTGAACATCAGATGTATAAAGCTCGCGAAATTAAAAAATAATTTTTATCAGAGCAATTTTTGAGAAAATAAAAAATAAAAAAAAAGTTTTCCATGTAAAGAGTAGTTTGGCTTGGAAGATGGTGAACTTCAATATGAAGAGTGCTCTCTCTCTCTCTCTCTCTCTCTCTCTCTCTCTCTCTCTCTCTCTCTCTCTCTCTCTCTCCTACTCTCTATGAACTTCTCTAAATCTCTCTCAATCTTTCAAAATCTTCTGAGGTATCTTTTATATCTTTAAAAATCTGCTCTCTCTCTCTCTCTCTCTCTCTCTCTCTGAATTTCTCTAAATCTTTCAAAATCTCATACTTGTTCTGAATCTCCGTAAATCTTTCAGTCTCTCTCTCTCTCTCTCTCTCTCTCTCTCTCTCTCTCTCTCTCTCTCTCTCTCTCTCTCTCTCTCTTTCTTCTTGAATCTCTGCAAATCTCTCCAAATCTTTCAAAATCTTGTTCACTCTCTGATTCTCTAAATTTCTCACTCTGTAAAGCCCCTTGTACCCGATCAAACTTTTTTTTCAATTCAAGAGTTCACAAGAAAAATTGTCAAACAATTTTTCAATATGTGACAAGACTGGACAAGACTTGACAATGTCATAAATGTGTATTTACAAGTTATCTTTTTTCAAACTGAAACCCTTCAGAACACATTAATAAATAATTTATCACGCACAAAGCAATTTACTATTTGTGTCATGGTATAATAGTTTGCAATGAAATACTGTTCTTTACCAATATTATGTAGCACTTTCATGTATTATATCCAATGAAATCACATTACCATTATGGAATACAATGGAAATAACACCAACTGATAGGTTAACCACACTATATAACATTGCATTAATGTATACTTAGTTGGAAATCTGCCTGGCAATTATTTCTTCATATGCTTTCATCTTGTGGTAATCCACGGAGTCCTAGACATACGGGCATGACCAGCTTATGTATAACCTAATCACTTCGCATATGACATGCCTTGGTCGGGTAGCCATTTTTGTTTACTTTTCGCTTTCCACCATGTTGCAGATTTCGTGACATACTGTAAATACCCGCATTTCATTGGCTAAAACCATCCAATCATTGTAGAGTTTAAAGTATTGGAAGCAATTTGACAAGAAAAGTTGTAAAGTTGTGACAACTCTTGAAAGATCTTGTCAAGTATTGAATTTGACAAAAATTTGATCGTGTACAAGGAGCTTTAATTTATCTGAAAACATAAATAACTATGATTATTTTAAAGACCTATAATATTCAGCCTGTGGGCTAAACAGACCAGTAAGTGTTAAAAGAGGTACTTACTTGGCTACAAGACTGCGTGGCCAGTTGATTACAAATGTGACCATTACATGAGTGGCAAAGTCCAGGATCACAAGTTTGTACACCTGCTGACCCACATAACTCTCCCAGCAAGGTCGGGAGTCCACATCATCACAGTAACACTCCCCAGGACGGCGATCATCACAGGCAACCTGGCGCAACGAGTATAGCAGCATAGCAAGCGAGGCCATGCGCAGCAGCACAGTGCGTAGCAGTGTGATACGCAGTACATACTGCGGACTGTATCGTTCCAATCCCACAAGGTAGCTGAAGAAGATCGGAACCATCAAGTTAAGTCCCACGATTGCTGCTGATGGCAGGAACTCCAACACAAGTTTGTAAAGGTTGTGTTCTTCGGTCTTGTCTACATGTTCCAGGGAGTACCTACACAATAAAGTAAATAATTAGCATACTTTAAACAGGGCCCCATGTACATTTATGACATAACAAAGAACTCATGTATTCTGCATGATCAATACATTATAAGAGATACGATAGTGAAAATGCTCATTTTATTTGAATGAAAAATTAATTTAGATGAAGCTTTATTTTGCGTTTTTGGAGTAAATGCCCACTTTTACCTTCTTTCTCATAGCCTACATTTTTAGGACCGTTTATAAATTCTATTCTTAAACCTTGTTAAGAAACTAGTATACATTAATAAAATTAATAATTGCAGTACCTTCACATGAGAGTGTACTTCTCATTTTTAACAATCAAGTTTTCAAATTTGTAATTTGATGCTTCACTTATCTTTTTTTATTTTCCCTACCGCATACCTAGTAGGCAGAAAAGGTGTTGCATTTCATCCAAAAATTCAATATTGATATTTCACTGGAAATATGTTTTGAGGTTCCCTGAATAAAACAAAAGAACATTTTTAGAAAAAACGTATGTGTGCGCAGCATATTCCAAAAAGAAATTTCCGATAAATACCAAATTTGTATTTATATTTACCATCTTCCAAAGATGCAACACAAAGATTTTCAAGAAAATCCCCTAACCCAAACTACCATAATGGAAGATATTTTGAAATTTTTTATTTTTGAGAAAATAAAAACATTATATTTTCTTTAAAACACACGATTTATTTCAAATAATTTTTTTTGCGTTAGCGATTTCCGAACTATACATTGTTATTGGTTTGAATTTTTCAATAGTTTTGTCATTTTTTAAAGTGCTGTCCCTGTTCAATTGTTTCTCATCATGTCATGCAGAGAGTATGGAATTTCCAGACCAGCACATGACTAGCTTTTACACATCTGGTTGTTGATTCCGCTTCCTCTGTTGCCCTTGTAGCTTCAATGAAATGTTATCAGATGTTTACTAAATTCACATGCATGTGATTTATTTAAAAAGACAAGTGAAGCTTCAGTTATATACCTGTACAAAGATTTACATATTTGCTTCATTTGTTACTTATAATCAAGTTTATTTCTATTTTTATTCAAAATGTTTAGTGGTAACAATGTGTAGTGAGCACTGACAATCTTTCCATTATGCCTCCATTGAGCTTGACGGAATTGGAAGTCAATATTAATTTGTTTTAACATCAGTAACGACTGTAGTTAAACTACAACAGATTTTCAAATTAGGGCATTTATAAAATTCAAAATTCAAATTTTATTCACCGTTTGATTTCAATACAGAAATATTGGCTTTGTCAACCATACAGTTATTAGTACAAAAAGAACAGTTCTAATTAGATGTAATACACAAATACAGAAATCCTAATTTCTTACATGAGTAGATATCTAAACTAAATTTTAGAATTGTAAACATAGTATATTCCATAAGAAAGCTTATAAACTGATTCATTTCTGGATATTCTTCCACTGAATAAACACAACCCTGTATTAGGAATTTTTTTCCAATCTTTTTTGAAGATTGTTAGGATTTTAACTTTTTTTAAATATGTGGGGAGTTTATTAAACAATTGGATGCCATTATAATATAAACTTTTTACTTTCTCTACTACGTATAGTAAGTAGGGGAAGTATTGTATTCCACCCAAAAACTCGATACCGAGATTTCACCAGAAATATATGTTTTAAGACCCCCTGAATCCAAAAAATCATTTTTGGAAACATGTCCGTGTGTGTGTCTGTGAACAGCATAACTCAGAAATAAACAGTCGGATAAACACCCAACTCGATATTTAGGTTCAGTATCTTCCAGAGATGTGACACGAAGGTTTTCAAGAAAATCCCCCCACCCCAGATTACCCTTTACATAGAACATTTATCGAAAAATTTTAATTTTCTCGAAAATGGCTCTAACGATTTTGATTAAAATATCACATGTTTAAGATACTTTCATGACAAATGAAATGTATATCTTGAATTTTCTGGAATGTCTCCAAAAGTATTCTTCATTGTGAACGACTTTTGCATAACTGGTAAACCATAAGAGATAGACAAAATTTTACTACACAAAAAATGTAGATCACGTTAAAATACACAATTTATGTCATATATATGTTTTTTGTTGAGTGAACCGTTTTCGAGATATTGCTTGTTATTCCCTTAAATTTTTCAATACTTATTTTCTCAAATGGGAATTCGTTATTCATTTTTTGTTTTGGATATGCAAAGAGTATTAATCTGTGGCAAAGAGAACGGAGCTGCACCTAGCAACCAGCTATTAAGAGAAATGTCTATGCTTAAAGGCTACTGTATTTCTATATTGCCCTTGCAAATACAAAACTAGGGGAACATAGCATGCCTTAAGCGATAGTCAAATATTTTTAGAACTGGTTGCTATGTGTAAAATGTAATTCTCTTTGCATGTCAAAAGATCGTTTCTGGAAATGTTTAACTCGATTAATATGAAATAGATGGAGAATAAGAGTTTGTAAAAATATTTGTACAAGAGTAGAGAAAGTCATGTAAGTGTAACACATCAGATTTTTTACTTTCTCTACTACGTATAGTAAGTAGGGGAAGTATTGCATTCCACCCAAAAATTCGATACCGAGATTTCACCGGATATACATGTTTTGAGACCTCCTGAATCCAAAAAAAGCATTTTTGGAAACATGTCCGTGTGTGTGTCTGTGTGTGTGTGTGTGTCTGTGAACAGCATAACTCAAAACCTAACAGTCGGATAAACACCAAACTTGGTATTTACGTTCAGTATCTTCCAGAGATGCGACACGAAGATTTTCAAGAAAATCCCCCCACCCCAGACTACCCTTTACATGGAACATTTTTTGAAAATTTTAATTTTCTCAAAAATGGCTCTAACGATTTTGATGAAAATATCATATGTTTAAGATAATGTCATGAGAAATGAAATGTATATCTCGAAATTTCTGGGAATGTCACCAAAAGTATTCTTCATTGTGAACGACTTTTGCATAACTGGTAAACCATAAGAGATAGACAAAATTTTACTGCACAAAAAATGTAGATCGCGTTAAAATACACAACTTATATCATATACATTTCTTTTGTTGAGTGAACCGTTTTCGAGATATTGCTTGTTATTTCCTTAAATTTTCCAATACTTATACTTTTTCTCAAATTCGTTATTAATTTTTTATGTCCTGGACATGCAAAGAGAATGGAATGCGCCACATAGCAACCAGCGATAAAATATTTTACTATCGCTTAAAAGCTACCATATTCCCCTTGCATCTACAAGAAAATTACCAATAAGATTGACATCTCGATATCTCGATTAACATGAAGGATATGGAGAATAGGCGTTTGTAAAAATAGATTGTACAAGAGTAGAGAAAGTCATGTGAGTGTAACACATCAGATTTTTCATATAGGGTTCTTTTATTACCTGTAACGTGCAGTTTAGATTTATTTCTTGTATTATAGTCACAAATATCAGCGTTTGTTTAAAAGTATTTTGTTGCTTATACATTGTTACCAGAGTTTAAAAAATGTATAGCGAAGGAACAGTCAAGATATTTAACAGTATGAAGTAAGGTTTGCAGCTTGTGCTGCTGCAAAGGTTTAACATTATTCTGATTGTTCTTTTTGGTAAAGGTCTCTTATTTCTCTTTTGTGCATTACCCAAAATTTACATTTTCCCTTTATTTACATTTTCAGTTGGAACCTGAGACGGTAATTTGTATCACAAATTACTTTAATGTAAATAATTATTTACATATGAATATGTATTTTTATGTAACATTGATTTCAGAGGTTTAATAATTGTAATTATTAATGGTAAATAATAATTTTCGGCTCTACTGAAACTGTTAACAATAACAATACTGCAATGAAGGGTTTGAGTTGTTTATCGTTACCGGGAACCAGGAAGTTACGTAATGTTTCGCGCCTTTTCAGTAAAAAAAGCTTCCAGAATGTTCTATAAAAGTAATTTGTATTAATGGTTTTCATTGGATAGTAAAATAGACGCTAATGTTGGCGCGTTTTATTAGCCAATGGTAATTCATTTATAATCTTTAGGTGTATCTTGGGGCAAGCCTATAAATAGCCATGCTCGAAGTCAAGCGTCCCCCAGTTCGTCAAGATTCACGAGGCATTACACATCGTCTCCCGCTCAGCTCATCAAAGATTCGTGTACAATACGTGACTACATGTCGCCTATCGGTCCTTCAGTTCGTTAAATTATACGCAGTGAAAATCATTAAAGATCTAAAATATTACAAAGTCACTTATATACAAAAATTGAAGTACGTGAGTTAAAAGTGAGAAGTTATTACAAACAGTTTCAGTATGGCGATTATCTAGACAAATCTGTGAAAGTGTTAGTGCACGTGTTCGACAATAAAACATTATAAAACACATTTCTTCACTAGTAATTTTTGGATAAAAGATTCCTTTTCCGCTTCACACCCTGCAAGAATTAAATGCCTACCTAAATAGCTGGCCGGAAGACAATATACATAACCTTAAAACTAATTCATATAGATTGCTACGTCAGAGGGAACTACGAGCCAGACCAACGAATGACGTCACACGAGATGGCTGCACTAGTGAGGTAAACAACATTACGTGAGAAACATTATCCACCACGTGGGGACACAAATACGCAAATATACACAAATACTACTTCAAATTGGCTCCACAACGTGGGGCTCGATAACAAAAAGACATTACGTAAAGCAAGTTCTCTCGCTAATACGCGTGAAATGGCAACACATAAATTTACAATAGACAATTTATTTGCTACTTCAAACCTGGAGAAGTCTAAAACATGAATTCTTAAAGTCTATACAGTCAGACATACCTGAATGTGTAGTAAATAAGCAAGAGTGCTCCGGCAAGAACTACCAGCACAATGAGGTTGATGATACAGCGTGTGATCACTAGCCTCGTCATTTCTTCTCTGGATCGGTTTTGTCTTTCTTCCTCTAACCTCTCCGCTTCCAAACAAGCTTTAATCTCATTATACAGTGCCTTATGTTTCATTATAGCTGACTTCTCATTGTGAATACAGTAGTCCCAGCCACCAAACACCAGGTTGCAGTACTGGTACAGCTGACCCTCACCTTCCACTAGGCGTTCCTTGAAGCCTCTGGCTGCAGACTTGACAATAACTGCAAGACTTATTAGGAGATATACTACAGTGACTAGAATGTATGCCAATGGCAGGTTATAGGGAAGTTGGTTTGTCCCTAGGGTTTGGTAGCTATAGTACCCATAGAACATAACTGTTTGCTCCATACGTCCTGTACCCTGCGCCCAATCGAAAAGGGATGAGTCTGTATCCACCGAGTAGTTTGCAGAGCACTCCTCCACAAGTGTATCATTGCGGAGGGATTCCAGCGGCTCCAGAACAACAGTGGGTATAATAACAAAGGCAAGGATGAACAGAAAGATGAAAAGGTTGAGGAACATGAGCCATTTGAGGAAGAGGAAATATGCTACAACACCCGTCCCAAAGTTGCCTTCGATCTTCTTCAAACTATGACGCCAGAGCTCCAACTTGGAATATGTTTCCTTCCACCGGATCTTGAACCTTTGCCACACTTTTCTTCTCTGCCATTTGAACTGGTCAAAACCCTGCAGCCTCAGCTTCGTTGCAGTCTGTTTGCAAAACACACTCACATTAGCAAAGGTTAAAGTGAAAAACAAAACACAACTATTTTTATAATTACTTCCAAATTACCAAAAATAAATTGTTTAGAGCACAACCCCCAAAAAAGCTAAAGAGAATCAGCTTAATTATTGAGAAATTAAATTAAATTAAATTGAGTTTTATTTATGGATGCTTTTTAACTGCTGCGGTCCTTAGCGTCCCATTCTATATTGGGTGTGAAAGACCGGTAATTTGCTCAGAGGTCTTTTTATCAGGCTTGAGGTTCTTTTACGTGCTGTAAATATACGACATGGAACCACCGGCTTTACTTCCATTCTGAAGGAAGCCATGCTAAGGATTTTTACGCTCAAAAAAATCCATCGCCCTCCGCCAGGTTTGAACCCGTGACCTCGGGAATCAGAGTTAACTATTGAGCAATACAAGGCAGAGCTAGAGAAGGGTTTTGGAGGATGGAAGCCCCCTTGCTGACAAAATGTACAAATTAATACAAAAATAGCTTCCTTAAGATAATAGTGGTTTTCGGTTGGCAGGAACGTGATACTTCCTAATTTTATCACTGGTATTGCTATATTTACACTGCATGTCTTAGACAATATCGCCATGGGTGACAGCAACAGAAGCTGTACTTTAGATGGCTTTTACAACCATGTTAAGATATAGGGGGCATGATTGTGTTCTGATGCTAAATTTGATTGGTTTTCAAATGAGTGCAATATCTCCCAGTTTAGAGTATAACTAGAAAGCCTATTTTGCAGTGAAATAAACTGGCATGCAATGGGAATATAAAATACTTCACAGGGTCATTAATTCTCACGTCATGTCACATTTGTCACTTAGAATATGCAAAACATCATATTCTAATTTTAATTCTAATTGCTGCACCTTAATCTGTGAATATAAAAGATTTATTTAAATATTTCAACTCAGAATTAATTCACATTTATCATTTGAATTGATACAAATTGTTAAGAAAATGAATCCCCATACATAACCCCTTGATAATTTTCTGGCTATACTACTGGAGTAATATTACTTTTGTCTTTTTTTCCATAATACAGCTGTGGACATTTGTGGAATTATTCTTACCCAACTTAGAGCACTACATTCTTTCACCAGTATGATTAAATCTTAAGTCAGCAACTGTTTACTCTAGTAGAGAATCTTTGTGTACCCATAAGAATTGATTGAGAAGTTTCCTGCCTTTCTTTAGAGCCGTAATTTACAATATTTTGCAAGTTGAATATGTAGTTTCAATACATACGATAAAACAACAGCTATGACATACAGTTTTAACAGAAGTGAAACTATACAAAACTGGGAAACTAATGTTCACCAACAAAACCATTCCTGAGTTAGTACAAATATGGTGTGATTTTTTATCTACATAAAGAAATGATATACATTATATACAAGTTAGTTGAAAGTCCCACACCACCTACCTAACTTAAGAAGCATGTGACCGATTTAACATGAAACTCGATGTATGGAAACAGTTATGTAGAGGGCACTCAAAAATTATATTAACGATTTTTTCTTACTTCCAGTTTATCAGGAAGTAACTGCAACTTTCATGTTTTAAATGGAATATATTTTTTACAAATGTTTGTAACTACATAAGAGATCAATTTCATAGCGAGAATAATTTGTATTCATCAAGTTTTTACTGTGTAATACAAAATAAATGCCAAGTTTCAATGAATATACGAGGGTTGGAACTTAAATAGTGGCAACTATTTATTTACAACCGATACAAAAGAGTTACATGTTAGCAACCTTTACTGTCCTTCAATGTAGTCACCAGCGTTGTGTATAACCCGTTGGCAGCGACGTGGAAATCGTAGTATACCTTTAGCTGAGCCTGATCTGTTGATAGTGCGAATGGAGTGGTCTACTGCCTGACGAATCTCTGGAACAGTTCTGAAGCGAATGCCACGAAGTGATTCCTTCATCTTCGGAATCAAATCAAAGTGACAAGGACTTAAGTCCGGGGAGTATGGTGGATGGTACAGCACTTCCCAGTCCCATCGACCGAACAAATCAGTCACAGCTTGCGCTGTATGTGCCCGAGCATTGTCGTGGAAAATGATGGTGGATTCTGCAGAAAGTATTGCCGCTTCTTTCTCACAGCTGGTCACGGGTGGTGCTCCAAAAATGAACGGTAATACTGTGCATTGACGGTCTGCCGTGGAGAAATGTAATGTGTTAGGATAACACCATCACAGCCATACACGAGAATCACCATAACTTTCACATTGCTGGGGCTCTGACGAACCCATAATGGCGCCATTCGTTCAATTGGCGTTTCAGTTTTGGCTCATACGATTTGGCCCATGTCTCATCCAGTGTTATGATATGGAGTAAGAAAGCCTCTCCTTCGCACTCATAGCGCTCCAAGTGGATCCTAGCAGCGTCGTAATGCAACCATTTCTGCATTTCCATCAAATCATGCGGAATCCATTGTGATGCAATTTTTCGCATGCCCAGGCGTACCTTCAGGATGTGAAGCATAGTCATATGCGCTAATCCGGTTTCTTTGGTGAGCTCATGAATCGTCTGGCGTTGATCACTACCCAGCAACGTGGCAAGAGCATGCACTTCTTCACTGACGCTAGGACGACCTGCCCGATGTATGTCTGCCACAGTTTGCCGACCATCGTTGAAGGCTTTCACCCAACATGCCACTGTTCTGTAAGGCAATGCGGATTCCCCGCAAGCCTCTTGAAGACTGTGATGACACTGTTCTGCAGTACGACCTCTGGCACATTCAATCTTGATCCAACTCCATTGTTCCTGTTTCGAAAACATCATGACAACACTACGTTAGACCGCTAGCTCACAAGTGACTCTGTTTCTCTTGACTGTGCGCACGCAGGTGAAGTAGGAAGGGAGGGTCCATTTGCTCTGAGGTAAGGTAGGTGTGTAACTAACGTGCGCTATCAGCAACAAATATTAGATTCCGTTGCATAGCGTCTCTACAGCAGTGTTGCCACTATTTAAGTTCCAACCCTCGTATATCAATAGATTGTTTTCCCTTAGTAACATTGCTTACCTACTCTGAGCATCATTAGTGCACACTTTCTTCTTCATTTGCAATGGGACTCAGGGAAAAGTGTCTCATAGCCGAGGCTTCAACATAATTTGTTTGTGGTGGAAGAAGTTAAATACTTATCTGCACTTCATCTTTGGGAGCTGTGAAACTGCATTGCCTACGATCCAGTTCAGGGAATTTCTGTCCTTGACGAACTGCTTACAATCAAGTGAAGCCCACTGGAGGCTAAATTCACAGGGGGGAATCTCCCCTGTACAATTTACACCAAAGTATCATCTTGGTGCACCAAGGAGCAGGCTTTGACACCAGCCTCATCTAAATGACATCTTTAATGCCCCTCCCCTCCAAGGTTCTGGCAGCATGATAGAGAATAGTGCCCCAACATTGCAATATATAGAATGGTGCCCCAAGATTTTTTTTTCTTAATTCACTGAAACTTCCGTTTATTCCATATTATATAATAAAAACTTAATACAAACTATTCTTGTTAATGAATACTGATCTACTATGTAGTTACAAACATTTCTTGGGAATATTAGTGGACACAAACAAGCTTGTACAGAATAACTCTGACATGTTTGCTCTCAGTGAAGTGTCGAATGTGAGAGAATCCAAGCGAGGAAACCTGGAAGAAAAGCTAAGTCATAATTGCTAAATAGTGGCTTCTATCCCTGAATCTTTGCTATTGTCTGTTCACATATATACTTTATAAATGGTGCTACTTAGTACTTGCACAACTTGGTCACAAAACCTATTGCATCCCAAACATGAAAACTGGACCTTGCTTGGCAACTGAATATTAATTACAAGATTTGTTAAAAATTGAAAATGATCAAAACAGCATATTATTCTAAATAAATAAGTATACAATCTACCAAATTTTGAGGCTATCATGGAAATGTTGATATTGTTTCTAAAGGATTTGCATTCAGTAAATATTATATATTTAATGTGCTTAAAGAAAATGGCTCCACTAAATTCTGCTTAACACTTTAGACTGTGGAGATGAAACACACACATCACCAGCTGTGGCATAAAACTGTGAGCAAGCTGTCAATATTTATAACTAAAGCCTTGTAGCAATATAAACATTTTCATTTTAAAGGAATATAAATTCTAAGATTACCTGCAGTTTTGCCTTGAGTTCCTTTTTCTGGGTCATACCCACAGGCATTGCCTTTATCTGCATTATTTCCTCCCATGTTCGCTCCTCGTTAGAAAGGTTTTCTGCTGGAATTCAAGAAATGTTAACATACAATCTTAAAAAATCTTGGTATCATAAAAGCCATTCAAAAATATTTCCTTGATTCCAAAGTGAAAATCAGCTAACCCTTGATGCATGATTTTTCTCCTCCTCTTTTATATTCCTAAAGGCAGTCACTATATCACTGTTTTCAGTTTCAAAAGCTAATCTTTATATCTTCACAAAACAAAAGGCAAATCACTTGGACCCATACACAGAATGGAAGTAAACTATTACATTATTTCTAATGTGTACCTCATAGAGATATTATAAACAATAAAGTATAATAGCATTTTGTTCTGTGATCAGCTACTGGGGGGGGAGGGGGTTGTTTTTCCAAATAAGATAGTTTATTCAATGAGAATATATGAAGATAATAGTTTGTTTCTTGTAAGATGGGTACAGTAACCTATTTCTGACCTAGTTTTGGTAGTAGCTATGTGACATCGTAAGGGTTTTGAAATAATAATTTTCCAAACGCTCTTTTGCGGACATAATGTGGTTGGAGATATAGGCAACGCTACTAGATCAAGGTAGATCAGTGTGAGAACCAGCTCCTCAGAAGTAAACAAAACAACATATCTGAATTGGGAGATGGGGGCTAGCGAATTTGTTTTCCGCACAACTCTTAATCCAAACAAACACAACGAAAGTGTGGTGTAATGTTTTGGAGAAATGACAAGTACAACTTGGTAGCTATTGGCCTACACTAACAGTTTGAAAGTTGGGGCATCAAAAGGTTCACCAAATGAAGTTGCACAAACTGAGCTATGTAGAGTTGGGAGTAAAGAAACAAATAATGACAAGAATATTGAAGTACTAGTTTAGGATCAAGAACTTGGAAGAGAATAACATCTTGAGACACTGCCTAAATTTTTAAGACAAAACAATGAGGAGTAACACCTGGGTTAATTGAATCAAAGAGACCATGAAAAAATCAGATTGGGTATGATGTGGTGTGACAGAGAGCTTAAAGAGAGGGATTTTTGGAAAGAAGTCAAACAAAGAATTAAGGACATTGAAATCCAGGACATATTTAGTAGTTTCAGCAACAAGAAGTCATTGAGGATATACAGGGAGATAAAATGTGGGGTAGAGAGACCTATGTGGATAAAGGCATGAGGAAAAGAGCTGCATGGGCCCGAACAGAGGTAGTGAAATTGAAAGGAATATGTGGGGGTCTGAAAATAGAGGAATGCCCAATGTGCAGAAGACAAGTTAATTATTGACACGTGATTTTGGAATGCGAAGAAACCAAAATAATGAGGAAAATTTAGGATTAAGAAATGGGTTAATATACCAATTGAGATAAAGGGGAAAAAGCTGATGAATTTGAAATCAAGGCAGAAAATTTTACAGTTTGGGAGTATCTAGGCAAGGTTAATAGAAAATGGAGGAAGAAAATATACAATCTTGGGGAATCAGAAAGTGTAGAAATATAATTTAAACTGGATAGAATCCGAGTATACCTTTAAAGACAGTTGGGCTCGATAGTAGAACAACTGCAAGGTTAAAACTAGCTGGGCCCTTGTTTACTCAGCAACTCTCGAGAAAGAGTCATTAGTATTTAGTATTGTGGGTTTTACTTTGTTTGTTCAAAAATTAGTATTAAATATATTGTATGTATTACTAAGTGGATAATAAATAAATTCATTCATTCAACAGTATGGAGGCAATGCCTTAATTGTGCAATACGCATTTTGTAGGCGCTGACTGAAAAGCACACCATGTTTATGTCAGCTCCACTAGAAGTTAAGTCATCATTAGAGTAACATCGTACTATGCATTGAAACTCACAAGTTTAGCAATAAAAGAACTGAGGTCTGTTCAGTGGATAATCATATGTACAGCACAAGGTTTACGAGATGCCAGTCTTTTCAAATCATGAGTACTTTGATATGTTAGTGTAGAAATGTTTATCTACTAATGAACCACGTACCATGCAGCAAAAATGAAACCTGTTTACGAGCTGACCTACTTCTGGTTTTGAAAGGGAGAGTTCCACCCCTACTCGCAGCTACCAGTTGGCTGTTGCTGTGACATTGCCAATGTGTGCATTTTATGCTCTTGAAAAACCTAAAATATCTCTGCAGAAAATGATTCATAGAAAAAACTGAAAGATACAAAATATGTTCCAAATAATAAGATCTGTAACTGGTTTAAATTAATGTAATGTGTTCCCTTCCACCCGGTATAGTGTGCACAAGTTACAAAAGGAGTTTCATTAACTCCTGGCAATCATCCTCTGACTAAACTTACTCATAAAGTTAACTCTTGTATAATATTCTATTTTTATTTCTTTCTCTCTTTTCATGTTTTATTGGCATGATGAAAGGCTAACTGAGGATATGAAAATTTTATTTCACAGAATATATGAGAGTAACTATTCTTTATTTTCTGATGAGATAGAGGGCATGAAAATAAAAAAATGAAAATAATAAAATTGTGCCTAGAAATGCTTTTTTTTTTCAATATAAAAGACAAGGCAAATCACTCACATTATGGCTGCATTTATGTTTCAGCTAGTTTTGTTACCATGGAAACAGCACACAATTGAAGTTAGTTTGTTGCTGTATATCAGTTGTCACAAAATATATTCTGTGAGAACTACATATTTAATTTCTGATATTAAAGTGCATCAGTATACAAATATTTAATTTGCAGACATGCATGAGGCATTTGGAGCAGCTCATGGCAATGCTAATTTATGAGCAGCAACACCCTCAGTGCCATATTCCTTGCCATGCAACATTTTTCAAGACTGGAGCAACATTTTGAGATAGGGACCAATTCCAGGTAAAGCAAATAGATTTAGGAGCAAATTAAACTGTGAAAGCATTTGAAGTATTTGAAGCCTTCTAGTGCTGCTTATTAACAATATGTTCTCTGAATATCAACAAGGTAAGTGTTGGGTTACTATTTAAGCTTTCAACGGTCTACCCTGTCACCACCTTGGAAACTGGAGGCAAACTGCTAAAAGACAACATTTATACTTGTCTGGTGAGAGCCAGAAAGAGCACCTCACGCACCTCTGTGGGTTGGTACTGGCCAATGAGGTGCAGAGAGGCAGGAGCCTGCACTTTCCAATGACTGGCAACAATTTTTGTTTATTTGGAGACCTTTAACTTTGTTGAAATTTTTTTGTTTGTTGTTTTAATGTATATAGCTCCTTTTATTAGCCTGGTAATTTGTAGACTTTCCTAAGTTGTCCATAGAGAAATTGATTTTGTGGCCAGTGTTAAAAGAATGCTGTATAACTGCAGGCTTTTCAAGGTAACATAACCTCATGTGCTTTACTTTGGTCTTCAGAAGAGATGAAAGTGATGTATTACATGCCCTACAGATGTCACCCTATGTCATCCACTAGCTCCAACACAATGCCGGTAACATATGAATAACAAATACTGCAAAAGCCAGTAAGATGCCGGCAACATACGAATAACAAATACCGCCAAAGCCAGTAAGATACTGCCAACAATCTCAGCCTGCGTTCCTAATTAGTTTTTATTTTAGGTTTATTAATTTTTTACATTTCTGATTCACAGAAGGTTAGGTTAGGGCTAGATTTTTTTTTATATAAGCTTAGGTTTCTGATTCACGGGAGGATAGGTTAGGTTTAGGTTTTTTTATATATAGGTTTAGGTTTCCAATTCATGGGAGGCTAGGTTTAGTTTTTTTTATATAACCTTGTTTTAAGTAGTTATCACTGGTTAAATCAAAGCACATGAGGGAATTTCTATATGTAAGCTTGTTTTAATTAATTACCAGTGGTTACATCAAAGCACACGAGCGAAGCGAGCATGCGTACCTAAGCTTAGGTTTCTGATTGACGGGAGGTTAGGTTTATTTTTTTTTATAAGCTTAGGTTTCTAATTCACAAGAGGTTTAGTTCGTTTTTTTATATATAAGCTTAGGTTAACTATCTACCACAAATTATCTACCAGTGTTACTGTAAAACAACTTCTTTTAAACTTTTAATACAACAATGTGTTGTGTTTTTGCCAGCGGCAATGCAAACTGAAGAAGAAGAAGTAATAACACATCGCTTTTTCCGCGGATTTCACTTCTCATTTAGGCTAGCAGTTCCATTACGCATGTGCGATAATGAAAACATGGCTACGTTTGTTGTGTTTACATCGTAATTTTGCTATAAAAGTAAAACATCTACATCAGGCAGGCAGGTGGACACCATATATAGAAGAGACAACATCTACTTCTAAACTCACTCCTAAGATAATTTATTGCTTTTCTTTTAGCTTTTATTAACGTTTTCAATGAAGACCAAAGTAATTCAAAATAGCCCAAATTTTATAAGATGCCAGCAGTACAGAAACCCGTTATCTTTGAGTGAGCCTAGATGATGATGTATTTTGGCAGGGGGTAATTGAGATAAATCTTTGCAGAAATACTTTCATTACACATTTCATTGTAGATGAATGCGGACAGAAGAAACTGATTCAACATTCCATTATTTACATGTTACTATATGCTGGCCTTGAAATTCTATACTCTTCTCATGCCATTACGAGAAATAACTGGATAGTGACAGCACTTTAAAAAATGACAACGTATTAAAAATTCAAATCAATAACACATATCTCAGAAACGTTTCACGCTACAAAAAAACTGTTTGAAACAAACTGTGTTTTAAAGAGATTTACATTTTTGTCTGTCTCTTTTCGCTTAACTGTTATACAAAATTCATTCAAGATGAAGAGGACTATTCACTGAAAATCCAAACTTTACATTTTGTCATGTAAACATCTTAAATATATGGTATTTTAATCCAGTCAGTTTAGGGAAAATAAAAAATAATAACAATTTTTCCATGTGAAGGATAGTTTAGGGTGGATATATTTTTACTTTCTCTACTACGTATAGTAAGTAGGGGAAGTATTGCATTCCACCCAAAAATTCGATACCGAGATTTCGCCGGAAATACATGTTTTGAGACCTCCTGAATCCAAAAAAAGCATTTTTGGAAACATGTCCGTGTGTGTGTCTGTGTGTGTGTGTGTGTGTGTGTGTGTGTCTGTGTGTGTGTGTGTGTCTGTGAACAGCATAACTCAGAAACGAACAGTCGGATAAGCACCAAACTTGGTATTTAGGTTCAGTATCTTCCAGAGATGCGACACGAAGGTTTTCAAGAAAATCCCCCCACCCCAGACTACCCTTTACATGGAAGATTTTTCGAAAATTTTAATTTTCTCAAAAATGGCTCTAACGATTTTGATGAAAATATCATATGTTTAGGGTAATGTCATGACAAATGAAATGTATATCTCGAATTTTCTGGGAATGTCTCCAAAAGTATTCTTCATTGTGAACGACTTTTGCATAACTGGTAAACCATAAGAGATAGACAAAATTTTACTACACAAAAAATGTAGATCGCGTTAAAATACACAACTTATGTCATATACATTTCTTTTGTTGAGTGAACCGTTTTCGAGATATTGCTTGTTATTTCCTTAAATTTTCCAATACTTATACTTTTTCTCAAATGCGTTATTCATTTTTTTTATGTCCTGGACATGCAAAGAGAATGGAATGCGTCACATAGCAACCAGCGTTAAAATATTTGACTATCGCTTAAAAGCTACCATATTTTCCTTGCATCTACAAGAAAATTACCAATAAGATTGACATCTCGATATCTCGATTAACATGAAGCATATGGAGAATAGGCGTTTGTAAAATTAGGTTGTACAAGAGTAGAGAAAGTTATGTGAGTGTAACACATCAGATTTTTTTTTTGAAAATCTTGGAAGATGCTGGTATTTCACTGACTTTTCATTTCTAAGTTACACATACACACACGCACACATGCCCTTTTTCTAATAATGCTGTTTTGGATTCAGAGAACCTCAAAACATGTATTTCCGGTGAAATTTGGATATCAAATCTTTGAGTAGAATGCTCTACTTACTATAGGTAAGTAGAGAATATAAAAAGAAACCTGTTATAATAAATAACAGCAAAATAATAGTTTATTACTGAAACAAGGATCATAACTAAAATTTATTAATTTGGTAATCTCCTGTGTGCATTTTAATCAATTTTAGTCTGCTGTTGTTGAAAGAAAGAACAATTATTTATATACAAAGTAGGATTCAGAATGTTTATTGATATTGTCAGCTCTAACATTTACAGTAATTAAAGTCTATTATTTAACACTTCTTACATTCCATTTATTTAATACTGTGTCACAGAAAAAAATCAATGCTTTCACATTCTCCGTTACTTATTTTAAAAATAGGGGGGGGGAAGAAAACGAAGAAAGAAAGAAAGAAAGAAAAAAGATAGCTATTTCTTTCAAATATATTTTAATACAAATAAAAGTGCAATGCTACAAGTACAGAGCCTTTGCTTGGATGCACGGCTGCCTAACAGGAATCTTCTTGGCATTGGGAAGCATGCTCTTTGCCAGCAGTCAGATTTTCATAGTCTCCTTAAATTCAAGTGCACAGATTTCTCATACAAATTGTAACTACAATAACCACATACCTTCATCATAGAAGATACTGGAAATATGTTCTTTTAAGAAAAATTTCATTAACATTCATTAACTCTTTAAACCCATGTAAACAAAACCATGCTTCGCCCATAAAAGAAACGTTAAACATGAGGTAACAGAGCAATGATTAACTTTATCCAACACCCAATTGTAGAAATTTACCCATACTATCATGCAATTCCTGTGCAACCTTTGTTCTAACTCTTCTCCAATGTCATAGAGTTTTTCCTCTGTAAGAACACAGCAATTTACTTTCAGTTTCTAGTTCAAGTTTCCCTAAATCTATTCAGAAGATTATGAACTATTTCTCTGTGAGGTGGACAAACAGCAAGGAATCTGTCTATAAATCGCCATTATAAACTCTCTACAAGAGTTTGTTGTCACATAGGAATCATAACATTATCTAACTAAAGCATTAGGCATTACAACAGCACTAACACACTATAACACTAAAACATGTGATCTCACAATGTATCAACTTATGTACAAATACTTTGAGCCATATGCGTAAAATGTAGTCAATTTTTTTTTCTAAAGTTTTAAAAGGAAATACTATAATCAGCATGCATGAACAGCTTAGTATATAATTTTCCTTTTAGCACATTATCAATTTAGTAGGTTATACTTCTACCCTTAGAATATACCATGACAGTCATGCATAAAAGATACAAAAAGTTTGCTTCATAGACAATACTAAGAAAAACCATAGCAATAGCTTTCACCAGGCTTCACTTGTTACCAAATGTGCATAATAAAGTAAAATGACTTAATTTCTTCAAGCTGGAAAGACTTTAAAGAAAGGAAACAGCCTACAGATTCAGACTTCAAGCAATTATATCGATTCGATAAACAGAATATGGAGTGGATAAGTGATTATTTTATTGACAACATCATTGCCTTTAATTTCTGCACTGATGAAGCTTTCTTATTTCTCTCTGTGGGGCTTTGTGATCTAATCAGTAAAGGCTGGTTCACAACCAATGAGAATGGTAACCAGAACAAGAACGAGAAAGTTGAAATACATTTATTCAAATGGGAATGTTCACAACCGAAGGGAAGCCTTCCCGGGCATGGCATATTAGATCCCTATTGTGCATATTAGACTCCTCACTCTAGAGGTTATTCTAAGCGGCCGTGACATGAAACAGCCACTAGTGCTCTCTATAGTCGCAAGCTGGAAACATGAAACTGGAAGGAATTAGTAGTAAATGTGCTTCCTAACCTCATCCCCTCATCTCGACTTTCACTTTGTGATCGATATGCATTCCCGTTCTCATTACCGGGCTGTTGTGAATAAAAATTTCTTGCTTCCTGTTCTCGTTTCCGTTCTGGTTACCATTACCGGGTGGTTGTGAACCAGCCTTAACACTGGATATTGCTTCAGCAAATTTACAAACTGTACTTGTTCTCCTTCTCCTCTTTTCTCATATTTCTCAGACATTTTACATGTTTTACATACACAGGTTATGTTAATACTAGATTTTCCAAATGTTGGAGATTGCCGTCTTCTATAGTCTGTAGCATTAAGTTTTAAATGAAAATGACCGAATAGAAGCAGAAGCATCCGATTAATAGGAAATTCGATTATTATCAAAAGGTAAAATTATGGCATGAAAGTATAAACTTCTTAGCATTAGGTTACTGTTTATGTGTATGAAATAAAGTATGTGCTATTCCTTCGAGATTTTCTTATAGATAAAACAGAAGGTAATGCTACATTTTATGCATATGGCTCCTTGTTCAACTGATTAGCCTGCACACAGTAAGGAGGGAAAGCAGAGAGGAACAGAACAAGGGCAGTCCCAGAAGTATGCGACCTGACGTATATATATAGCAGTTGTTTCAAACAAATGACTATAGTAGAAAGTACCACCCTTATAAAGCTGTTTGAAGTTTGACGATGCTACGTTGTTTAGTAATTGTTTGGGAGCCATTAATAGTGAACTCTCTCAACGAATTTGTAAAATGGATAAAACTGGCCATCGTTATGTGATACAATGCTTTCATTTGAAAGGTCTTAGTCCAACTAATATTAAAGCTGAGCTAGATTTTACTCTAGGGGAGTTCTGCTCCTTCGTTTACAACAGTAAAATATTGGGTGGCAGAGTTTAAGCGAGGCCGTACGAGCTGCCAAGACGAACATTGCAGTGATCGACCAAATGAGGTGACCATGCCAAAATTGTGAAGAAAATCCACAAAATGATATTGGATGACTGTCGACTGAAAGTGCGCGAGTCAGCAGACATCATAGGCATTTCAAAAAATGCTGTACATCGCATACTAACTGAAAATTTAGACATGAGAAAGCTGTGCGCAAGATGGGTGCCGCACTTACTCACAATGGAACAAAAGCAGCATCATGAGGATCATTTTGCTGCAATAAAGCCGAGTTTTTGCATTGATTCATAACCATGGATGAAACATGGGTCCATCACTTCACACCTGAGATGAAGGAACAGTCAAAACAGTGGATTGAAAGGGAAGAATCTGCTCCAAAGAAGGCGAAGACAGTTCCATTTGCAGGCAAGGTCATGGTGTCAGTTTTTTATTAGGATGCGTATGGGATAATTTTCACTGATTATCTTCAAAAAGGAAAAGCAATCAATGGCGAGTATTATGCAAACTTATTGCAGCGTTTGAATGATGAAATCAAGCAAAAACGGCCATATTTAGCAAAAAAGAAAGTTCTGTTTCATCAAGACAATGCACCAGTTCACACATCCATTATTGCCATGGCCAAAATCAATGAGTTAAAGTTCGAATTGCTTCCTCATGCACCCTATTTGCCAGACTTAGCCCCCTCTGATTATTTTCTGTTTCCAAAGTTGAAGAAATGGCTTGGTGGTAAAAGATTTGCTAAGAATGAAGAGGTGAAGTCTGCAATTGATGGATATTTTGCAGAACTTGACGGTTCGCACTATAAACAGGGTATCGAAGCTATTGAACATCACTGGGAAAAGTGTATCGAGCTGAAAGGAGACTATGTAGAGAAATAAAGATGTTTTTTCAAAAATTTTTGTGTTTTCTTTGTTAGCTCGGTACTTCTGGGACAGCTCTCGTAGTTAGAAACAGTATAAGCAATTAGCCATAATATGGCCATGCAATGAAACGAAGGCTCTGTATTATAACAGTGTTAAACTGAAAAATTCTTGAAGTCTTTCCTTATATTGATAACAACATTGACTTAATATGCCATACAACAAGATGTCACTGGTGTTTGCTTTTCCTTCTGCACATGTGCTGTTTCAAGGACACCTGAGTAAACAAGGAACTTCAGTTACACCATAGAGCAATGGTTTCATGGCCTCTGTGCTAGCTTAACTGTGGTTCTATGACAAATTTCTTAAATTTATGATATTAAAAATGTTACCTGAGAGATCAGGCAACATCGCTACATGAACATCATGTGCAGTAGAAGCACGTCTTGCTGTACTAGCATAACGAGAGCGTGTAGACGTGCGCCTTCTTAGAGTTGGTTTCACTTCGCCTCGTACTCTTTTGCTTGTAGCTGAAACACAAACAGATCATTATGTAAACTATTTCTGAACTCAATGCATGATTCCAAGGGAACATAAATATTTGCATATAAAGACTTTGCAGGGTTTAAGGCCAAAGCTTTAAAATGTGCAAAATCAATAATTTTAAATGTAAGCAGCTCCAGGAACCTAAACAATTAAAATCATGGAATTAATTGTTCTTCCACACAAGTCGTGTGTTGGACAAGGTTGGAAAGGTAGAATCACATGACTGAAAAATTCAATGCCATAGCCGGGATTTGAACCATGGATCTCCCGGTCTTCATCCGGTTGCTCTAACCACTAAGCTACCATGGACGTGCCGGCATGTTGCCATGGTAGCTCAGTGGTTAGAGCAACCGGACAGACACCGGGAGATCTGTAGTTCAAATCCTGGGTATGGCACTGAACGTTTTAGTCATCTAATTCTACCTTTCCAATTAAAAATCGTATTTTAGATTTGTAAAAGACAGTTAAAAGTGGGAGCCAACCTGGCAGTGTAGTTGTGGGTTTTTACAGCATTTGCATTACAGATAAGGAGAAAGAATATAAATACAAAACACCACTGTCTTATTACACCTTTGAAATTTACGAATTCAATGACAACAGATGTTGGCTAGTAGTCGCAGGGATATACCGCATCCTGCTGTCAAACTAATTTTAAACTAAGATTTTTTGCCACCTAAAGGAGGGCTGTATCACCCAGCTTGGGGGTCCACCTGTAAAGTCACGCCTCAATTGAAGTATGGTACATGATTTACGTGTTTATTATTGGCTTACAAATTGTTAAATTAATGGGTAGTTACTCTTCTACATGCATTACTTTGCCCTACCATCTGAGGTCATCCCTAATGCCTGTATGGTGCGTTAGCCTAGCATCAGCTAGAATTTCAGTTACAGAATAAGATAGCTGCCCGAAGTTGACATCCAAACAAAATAAAAACGTGACATAAAGAGGTTTAGGAATACAATTTCTTAACTTGAAAATCTTTATAATCATTCAACATAATCTCTCAAAGAAAGGGACCCAGTATTGCAATGTAATTCCAATTTTTACATTCTCTACTACCTACCTATGTAAAGGAAATGCCTATTGAATTCTATCCAAAAATTGATTTCCCAGGAATACACACTTTGAGGTCTCTGAACTTAAAAAGGATCTGTGTTACATTCACATAAATTTCTCTACCCAACCTTCAACAAACTATTCTTACAAAAGCTTATTGTTCTACCTACTTCATATTAACCAGTATAAACATTTGCAAAAATGGTTTTATTACAGATTTCTTGTAGTTACAAGGGGTTTAGGGGAATACAGTAGGCTTAAGCAATAGTCAAATCCCTTAAGTGCTGGTCGCTATGCGATGGCTAGAGAGAGAGAGAAAAGAATAACCATTTTCCAATTCAGAAAAGTATGAATTAAAAGTCAAACCAATAACAAGGAATATCTCAAAAATGGCTAACCCCCCCCAAAAAGGCATAAATTGTGTGCTTTAACGACATCTACATTTTCTGTGTAGTAAGATTTTGTCTATCTCTTACAGTTTACCAGTTATGTAAATTATTATTCTTAAGAGAACTTCACAGACTATTCCTAAAAAATTCAAGATAAAAATATTTTCCATATAAAAAGTAGTTTGGGGTGCAGGGAATTTTCTTGAAAATCGTGTTGCAGCTTTACAAGATATAGAAGTTAAATACAAGTTTAGTGTTTATCAGACTCTTCATTTTTTTTAATTAGGGCGCTAATGACCTAGTAGTGAACACCTTTAAACACAAATCATCTCTCTCTCTCTCTCTCTCTCTCTCTCTCTCTCTCTCTCTCTCTCATACATACAGACAGACAGAATTTCTTCTAAAAATGCCTTTTTTGGTCTCAAAAAATGTATTTCTTCTGAAGTCTCAACACTGAATTTTCAGGTGGAATACAATACTTCCTCTACTTACTGTTAAGCACATAGCAGAGAAAGTAAAAAAGAAAAGGGGGCATTATTAGAAAAAGCATTGTGCGCGCACACATTTATACATGTATATGGTGTGTGTACACAGCATAACTCAAAAAGAAGAGGCTAGATAAACACCAAACTTGGCACTTATATCCAATAGCTTCCCAGGATGTTATATAAATATTTTCAAGGAATTCTTTCAATTTAAAAATACCCTTTATTGGAAAAATTGCTATTGCTTTTATTTTTTTCTTCAAAAATGACTACTTTGATTAAAATATTTGTATTGTAATATGTTTCACCTACTGACATGAGAAATTTAATTTTCAATGAATAGCTTGTGAAGTCCCTTTCATTCTGTTTAGATGTGTTGCAGTCTTATATAACCATAAGAGATGGACAAAACTGCTTCAGAAAAAATATAAAGTGCATTTAACTATACAGTTTGTATCAAATAATTTATTTTATAGCATTAACCATTTAACAAATATTTCATTCCCCAAATATACTTGTACCATGCGACAGAAGATGCTTGGAAGTTTTCAAGTTTTTGCTTTTCCTTTGCAACAGCTTTTTACTACCACCATGGGATTTTTATTTATTGTGATAAGAGTATATTAAATATGCATGCCATAAACTATGGACAATAAGCACAGGGAGCTTTAAGACTTGAAATACAGAATTTATATACAATGACAAGAAAGGAATCACCTTAAAAATGCCGAAGAAAATCTGATTTAAGATTTTGTACATGCAAATAGATCATGACAAAAATGTTTACAGAATAAGAGCATTTACCGGTTTTGTTCCTAAGAGTAGAATAAACCTTAACCTTAACCTTAACCAAAGAGTAACAATGCACTATTCAAATGCAAAATGGCACAACAAAAAAAGAAAAGAACCAGTTTGTAGAGAAAATTGTTTGAGCAGGAAAAATGCAGCTGCTCAAAAAAGTGTTGGGAGAATTGGGAGAAGTCTGAAGTATCAAGTATGAACTCACAATGATACAATTGATGCAGGCAATCTGGATCATTTTCCCCTTTAAGCCCGCTTATTATAAACCAGCACTTTGAAGATGTCCGAAGGTTGTGAAGATTAGCAGAGAACCAAATTGAAACATGGTTTTGATTACATTGGTTGAAAACTGGAAATGTATACTCTTGAACATAGAAAAAACTTGATTTTGAAGACATGCAACAAAAGGAAAATACATCTCACTCTTGGTTGTATGTTTTGTTGGCTTAAGAATCAAATGCCATGTATCTGGCAATTAGAATTATACAAGGTCAAATCCTTGCCATACTTAGTTTTTTTTGCAAGTAAAATTAATGCTTATTGTACGGCAATGCTAAACATTTTTAATTGAAAAGATATATAAAATGATAAGGCATCCACACTTAAGCACAAAAATTTAATTATCTCCATTTATAGTTCCAATATTATGTTAGTTTATATTTTTTATTTAAGAATATTTATTAGTTTAAAATTTATTAGAAAATATAGAAGAGTACTTTTAGTATTTGTGTGTGTGAACATAAATGCCTTAGAATAAATTGAGAATTATATTATCATGTGTGTAATAAACAGGCAGAAGGGTTTTAGTAAGTAAACAGAGCAATCATACCACACAGAGTATAGGTGACGTCAGGTATTGTGACGGACATTCTCCTCTACAACCCATCAGATGGTTTCGTTGCAACTGTTCATTTATTTGGTACATATGGAGAACTGTGACCATATCTCTAAATTAAAGCCCAGGTCATACATAAAAAACATAAACATAATAAGCATTGTTTGTAGCGGAATTGGGCATGAATGGAGAAAACATCAGATGTAATATTAGAGCTCAAAGGACGTTTAAAACATTACGTTAAATAATCTGTAATTCAATTAAACAGAAGGAACATGTGACATTATTAGAAAGGAACGAGGAAAGTGGCCTTACAACTTCCTTGGCTTCAAAGTATGGATCAGATCATATGCTAATAAGACTGGATATTGGTTTAAAAATTTAAGAATTTTGGATGTAAAAGAAAAGACAATATAACTCAGGTTTCTGTATATTAATGCTTTAATTAAATCATGAGGTAACTT
The DNA here is from genome assembly GCA_030765065.1 of Deroplatys truncata. Lineage (NCBI taxonomy): Eukaryota > Metazoa > Arthropoda > Insecta > Mantodea > Mantidae > Deroplatys > Deroplatys truncata. The sequence continues at coordinate 60,869,893 of CM060989.1, read as the reverse complement.
TATTGTACTCTATCAATAGGTAACTCCTTAAATTATGGTTTACCTGCTATTTAAGTATAGTGTGCTGTTTTGCAATTGTACATTCGAGAACACTATAAGGTCACAAGAGCTTCCATCTTTTCTCGCCACCAACCTTTGGTGCATTCATTACTTGATGGTTTGCTTACTAAAACACCTCTGCCTGGTAATAAACATTGCACTTTGTTGGAGGGAGGGAGAAATAAAGCTCAATACCAGCGCTTTTTTGCAGGTGTGTAGCTGAGTGAAACTTAGACAAACTTATGCTTCAAAAGTCTGCTCATTGTTTTTCCTCTCCTAAGGGTCTACAAATAGATGAAGGTAATACTTTGGTGCTGGAAGACTAACATTAGTGTACGGATGATAAGCTTCAGATTCTTATGGAACTATACACTTCTTAAGTTTCCTAGGCATAAAGATAATAATTTTCATTTGCCCAGGAGACAACTAAAAGAAGAATGTGATATTAACCTTGCAACTGAGGCAATAATACCTCCTTCAAGAACACTTTCAAACTGTGTTTGACAAAGTTGACAGATTTGTTGCCTATACTTTCACGTTAGGTAAATCAATGTTGTGATAGTTGAAAACTGTCTAATGGAATCAGAGATAAGAACATATGGAACCGAGCAGGATGGCTAGGATGGTTAACATCTGTGGCCCACATTCAGAGGTCCCAGGTTCAAATCCCTCAGTTGCCAAGGTAAATATTGGACTGGATATTTAATAATACAACCCAAAGATCTAAAACAATAGTAAAAATGAAAATAGGTGGTAATAGTGAATACTTTGCCATCTTTCCAAAGATAATGAAAGCAGGCAGACTGAACAGCACCCTAATGCCATTTGTGGACACATGTTGAAGCTATCATCTGCATGTCACATATAGAAGCACAGGTACAGTTGCCTAGCACTAAGGCCTCTGTGGGCACGTGATTAAGCAAAATGATATGCTACAGGGATGAGACCTAGAAAGTTAACTGTTTGCCAAACACTGAGCCACAAGGTATCTTCTAACAGATGTCACGATATAACCATATAGTTAAAGTGATGTAAAATAAATCTAGAAAACATGCATTTCAAGAACTGGCAATAAAGATGTATAAACATATTGTTGCTGGAGATGAACCATTTTACTTTCCATAATGACAAGAATACTTCCAGAAATTGAGTTTTATTTATGGACGCTCTTTAACTGCTGTGGTCCTTAGTGTCCCATTCTATATTGGGCGTGAAAGACTGGTAATTTTGCTCAGAGGCCTCTTTACCAGGCTAGAGGTTCTTTTACATGCCGTACATCTACGATACGGGACCACCGGCTTTACTTCCCTTCTGAAGGAAGCCATGCTAAGGATTTTTATACCCCAAAAAAATCCAGTGTCCTCTGCCGGGTTTGAACTTGAGACCTCGGAAACTAAGGCTAGCATGGCAACTACTACAGCACAGAGGACAACGAATACTTCCAACATGCAACAATTCAATGAATCTAGATTGATCCACATTTAGTATATTAAGTATGTTTCTTAATGGAATACTTTAGGAATTGTCTCCCTCTCCTTTAGGCATTTGTCTTTTCTATTCTAAAATGCAAATAAACCTATCCTCAAATATCAGCAAAAATCATACATAACCTTCCTATCAGTACATTTATTTCAGAATGCTCCTATTCCAGTATATTATGCTATCTAGATAGCTGTATTTTGAAACGTTTGCAAAATAATCCTATGGAGCTGAAAATCCCTTTTGATTTGATGAAGAATGCTGATAGCAAGGCAGAACTTGGGCTAAAGGAAAAACTCAGGAAAAGCAAATCGGAGGAGTAAGGTGGGTGTTCATATAAATCCTACTTCAAACCTCTTAAATTCTTCCAACTCCAACAGCTTTTGTCTTCCTTGGTAACTGAGCAAACCGCTTCTGCCCATTGTTATGACTAATCTGATTTTAGTGTACAATGTTAATTCTAAATAAACATAAAAATCTAATGTGGCACAGCCACACAATTTTCTGTAACATTACAAATTTATGTATATATCTTAATTATATATTAGGTTATTATTACTTAAAAGCGATTCTTCTGTCCACTTTAAGTTATTTATGATACATTTTTGTCTGAAAATGACTTCAAATTAAGCAATAAGAACTTAGTTACATACAGCATACATGGAAATAATGTTCAATCAATTCAGAAGACTTAATACTAGAGAAATAAATTACTCTTACATGACAGTAAGGAGTTCTTGTTAAGGGGGAAAAAAATATATATTATATAAACTTTCAAGCATCTTTTGTCAGAGAAAGTAATCAAACAGTATGGAATATTTGAAAAATGGCTACTGCTACGAAAAAAATCTGCTGTTCATTTACATGACTTTCTTTACCCTCCATCGTTTATTGGTGGGCATACAAATTATTCTTATATAAATTTATTTTTCAATCTACTTAATTTTAATTGAGATAAACGTTTGCAGAAATACTACATTACCATTTTGTTACACATACAAAGGGAATAGTGATAATTAAATGTTTGAGAACTGTAGGCTATATGCTGGCCTTAAAATTCCATACTCTTTCGAAGCAATCCTGAGAAACAACCGAATATCGACAGGCCTAAATGATAAAATATTGAGCAATTCAAACCATTAATTAATAATGGATATCTCAAAAATGGCTACAAAAGTTATTTGAAATAAACTGTGTGCTTTAGAGATCTACATTTTTTGTGTAGTACTTTTTCGTCTTATCGCTTAACATTTACCAGTTATACAAGATTATACAAAATTCCTTCCAAATGAAGAGGACTTCACAGGCTATTGCCAGAAAATTCAAGATATGCATTTTATTTTTCATGTAAATATGTTTAATATATGGTATTTTATTAAAAATCGTTATTCATTTTTAAGAAAATCAAAAATTTTGAAAAATGTAAGGACAGTTGGGGTTTGGGAGATTTTCTTTTTTGTCACGTGTTTAGAAGATACTGAACTTAAATACCAAATTTAGTATTTATCCAACTTTTTGTTTTTGACTTGTGCTGTTCACAGATGCACAATATACACGGATCTTTTTCTATAACATTTTTTTTCTGAATTCAGGGGTCACAAAATGTGTATTTCCAGTGAAATCTCTGTATCAAATTTTTGAGTGGAATGCATTACTTCCTGTACTTACAAGGTAAGCAGTAGACAAGGTATTAAAAAAAAAACTGTTGTAATAGAGAAATCGTATATTTTAATGAACACTACATTTTTTTCTGAAGTTTATCAGAACGGAGCAATCAATTCAGAAGTTGAAGTCTTTGAGGAATAAATTATTCTTAAACAGCAGTAAGGAGCTCTAGTAAAAGAATGAAGCAAAAGTAAGAGGAAGAATACTTAAATGATGTCCACAACTTAAAAGTAACATATATAACATAAATTGCATATTTATTTTAATTAACTTTACATTGTTTTCTGAAGTAAGCTCTTGTTTCTCTCTTAGGTTTATCAGTTTTATAAAATTATATAAAATTCATTCAGAATGAAAAGAACTTCACACAATATTCAGAGAAAATTATTAGTCATGCAAATATCTTAAAATATGGTATTTTGATCAAAATCATTAAGAAATATTTTTGAGAGAAAGAGAAAGTTTCCACAAAAGTATAGTTTGAAGGGGGGCCTTTCTTTTGTTGAAAATCTTCCCAACCGAGCCAAAATCTCCTCCTCACGACGAGACACATGACAGGAAGTTACCAGTTTATTGGAATATCCTTCATTACTCTTAGCTCATTTCTGCGGAGAGCTAACCACTCCTCGTGCCAGCACAACAGCATTGCTCTCTGCACAACAAGCCTAAAGTCTTCCAACGTTACATGAGGTACTGTAACACTGGGTTCAGTGGTCACCGCCTTAGCTGTCAAATCAAGTTCATTTCCAGGCAAGCCAACGTGACCAGGTATCCAAGCACACTCCACATTAACGTCAGAAGCGTATAAAACATGGAGGGCATCCTGGATTCGCTTAACAATGGGGTGGTAGTAGTTGTACAGCTCACGAAGACTGAAGTGTACTAAGGGAATCACTCAAAATGAGACAGTCTCCCAATTTTCGGCAGCACACATACAAAATGGCTCGGTATATGGCATGCAGCTCTGCACTATAAATGGATGTGCTATCATGAAATCCGAATGTATAGGTTTCGGTTCCATCAATATAAGCACAGCAAACACTGTTGGTGCACTTAGATCCATCGGTGTAGATCAAAATTTGGTCACTGTAATTGCACAGAAATTCTAAAAAAACAGGTGCGAATACTTAAAGTAGGCATCATAGACTTCCGGCATACAGTCATCCCAAGATCTATGCGAGATGTTACCGTAACCAAGGACGGAACACCCTCTCCCCCTTAGCACAGTAAAAACTTCCCCAGACTGCCAGGTCCATCCTCCCTGATTGAGGTTTTTTTCTAGATTTTTCTTAGTCCTTATACTGGCAAATGCCTGGGAGGTAACCTAAACTTAGGCCTGGAACATTTCCTTACCAATTATCATTTGATTTGTCACTGCCTATGGTGCTATATGTAGTAAGAATAGGCATTTAACACTAACCCTCCAAAAAAACACTCAAGGGCCCCCTCATTTGCATTAAGTTTACAAACTTGTTTATTTTTAATGAAATTAAACCTAACAATTTTATTTCTACCTCAAATTCATATGTCACCACCGAAGTGTTTGCTAGGAATGAGCATAAACCCCTTGAATAGACACTGTGGGACTCATCCTAGGAGTGAGTGGAGGACTGGCAACAATAAGCCATTCAACTTGTGCTGTTTAGGGTTTCTTCAGTGACAGCATGAATCCAGTTCTTTGCCAAGTTACGATGAGCAGATTGCACTGCATTAACACTTACAGTAAATAGGTATCAATTTTCAAAAGCAGTTTTACTTCACAAGTAATACTTGAAATATTAGCTGAAAGTTTACTATTTTCTATGCAATGAGTACCAAAGTAAAAATTTTTAGTGTATAAATTTACATTTAAAAAAAAAATTGCAGAAGGTAAAATATGTCAAAATTCTGCAGAAAAGCTTCTTCTAGCAGCATTGACATGTTTACTACTGCAAATAAAAAGAATCTGCAGATGATGAAATAAGCATAAGTGCTCCTCAGTGTAAATAGCTAACATTTCCACTATCTCAAATGATGTTGAGGTTGTTGTAGGAAAACTGGCCAGCCTAATCAAACAGGGATTATATTTACAACAGGTGAAATAAGTAACAATACATTACATCTTAACTAGTATGTACTATACTAAAAGTTTCCTTAAAATAAACTTGGGAAATTTCATTGCTACGAAGGTCCTGTCTTGCCTTATACAATACAGATTTCTGACATTGTTCCAGACGTACTTCAGCCTTACGCTTATTGTGGTACTTGTATCATTTTAAAGCCAAACGGTTATGCCTGCACCCTTTACCAAGGAATACAGTTAATTACAAAGGTAAAAAAAAAAAAAAAATGCAATTACTCGCTTTTGCTTTGTGGTATAAGTATAATAAGGTTTTTTTAAAAAAAAATACCCTCCACCCTTCTTGGAGAATCCTGGATCTACCTCCGACTATTTCAAAATTAAGATCAATAATATTTACTCATGCTTTCCACTCAAACTCAATAATAAAAGGGGTATTTATGCATGTTTTTGCTCAATAATGAAAATTAAACACGGTAGGTAAAGGGAAATAGGTGTTTTGAGGAATTTCTGCAACAATTGTTTACCAAAGTCAGCAACTGGAAACTTTGTGACATCACAGAACACATCTCCCTTGCTCCTGATGCAGAAAGAGGAACTCATTGAAAAGTTTTGTATGGCAAGAGAAATGTCATATGTGATTATAAAACTTAATGCAGCCAGCCTGCCCTCTCCATCCCCTTATAACAATTCTCAACAATCGCTCCATTGCTGTGCTCGTATCACATGTAATGCAGAAGACTGGCCTTTGTGCTATAAAAGAAAGCTGTAAGAAATGTGTGGTACTAATAACTACAATATTGTGAAGGGCTTTTTCAAAAGCTTCAAGCATTTTTAATCCTTTTATAAACATAAAACATGTCTGTTATAAATAAAGGATTCATTATAAGTTTGTTTTTAACAGCCCAAACAGTTAAAAATTACTGTCATCTGACAATACAGCAAAATATGTCTAATCTTTCAATATCTGTGCAACGAGGCCTGTTACTCTGTACCTGACTTTATGGATAAACAGACTTTTCTTCTGCAATTAATTAACAAGTTTAACATGGCATATTTCATTAGTTGGAACATATACTCCTCAATCATATAGTGTAGCTGATGATAGGTGCATGAAATGTATAAGCTGTTTTGTGTTATATACTTCAGTTGTGTATTTGACGATGGTATTTTGGGTAATTTTTATTTATGACAATGTCTGTTCCTCATTCATGAATAATCTAATGGTGATAGTATGACAGAGTTAGTCCTGTAATTATTTTGTCATCATATTCTTAAAATGTGTTCTTTTGGAGAACGTGATATAAAACAAGTACTCAGTATTTGCTCTGGTTCCTGATGAATATTATTTATACTACAATATTAGCTTCAATTCACAGATTACCTAAAGTTAGCATATACTTTTGGTATACCTGCACGAGATTGTTTGCTTGGTAATAGAGTAGCAATATGTGAAGGATCCCTTTGTAGCACTTCCAGATCAACATCTGCCGGGTAACTTTCTTGATAAAACTCTGCACCAGCTTCTTCCCAACCTTGACCACGAGAACTACGTTTCTTTCCTCCTGACATCTTCTATTTTATTTATTTTTTTAACTGACGAATTAAACTAATTCATCATTATATCTTCAGAAATAATCGTGCACAAGAAGCGGGTTAGTTACCACTGATAATAATGGACTTTTATTCTTTGTAATATTCATTAGGCAGTAAGTCCAAAGTATCATTTTAAAACAAATCTGATTGTGAACCACGTCGTCTGTGATCATAATGAACTGTAAATAAAGCCACCGACTGTTTCACATTTATACTGTTTACTCTGTATAATAGAATTACACTAAAAATGCTCTCGCAACACTTAAATATTTATAAACGCAGTAAGGTTTAACTTGCGCCGCACATGTACGTGACATTATTCCTGTCAAATGCTCTTGGGCGTAGCCAGCATCACACCATAGGTATGGCAGATGCATCGCAAACAAAACATTAACTGCCTAGCTCTTAACTTTCCATTAAATACCCTAATGACAAATAGAAATACATGATCTGACATCTAGCAACAAAACAACCCCTTCATCGCTTTACATATCATACAAGTAATGACGCATTTCCGTTCTGATTTAACATAGATTATCACGAACTGCAAATTTACATTTCACTCAGTTCAATAGCACCAGAGTTCCAGGCAGAGCACTGCCTAATTTGTCATACACGCCCGAAAGATGGCTCTAGTTGCGTCACATACATGCTGTATGTACCACAATGTACAGAATTGGAATACAGACAAAAAGTAAAAAACAAAGAAAAAATTCTGATGTTTTAAACTCACATGACTTTCTCTACCCTCTATCGTTTATTATTGAATATACAAACTTCTTGCGTTTCTACTTCATTTTAGTCGAGATAAACCTTTGCAGAAATAGCTACATTACACATTTCGTTAGGTATAGATATAAAGGGAATAGCGATTGTCAGACCTGATCGCTATATGCCGGCCTTAAAATGCCATACTCTTCTCATGTAATGATGAAAAACACTGAATGTGAACAGGACTTAAAAAGAAAAACATGTATTGATCAATTCGAACCATTAAAACGGATATCTCGGATATGGCTTGTGTCACAAAAAAGGTTATTGGAATAAATTGTGTTTTAAAGAGATCTAATGTTTTGTGTAGTACGTTTTCCAATATCGCTTAAACGTACACAGTTATACAAGATTATTCAAAATACCCTCCAAATGAGGGGGATTTCACAGGCTATTCCAAGAAAATTCAGGTATGCCTACAATTTATTTGTCATGTAAATATCTTTGATATATAGTGTTTTTAAGCAAAATCGTTACAGCCATTTTTGGGAAAATAAAAAAGTTTAGAAAAATTCCCCATGTAAAGAGTAATTGGGGTGGGGAGATTCTTGAAAATATTCATCTCGCATCTTTGGAAGATACTGAACTTAAATACCAAGTTTGGTCTTTTTCTAAAGATCTGGTGTGTTACATTTATATGATTTTCTCTACCCTCTATGGTTATTAGTGAATTTTTTAATTCTTACGAAATCTTATTTTTCTATCTACTTCATTTTAATCGAGATAAACCTTTGCAGAAAAAGTTAAATTACACATTTCGTCGCAGATACAAAGGGAACAACGATAGTCAAATTTAAGAACTGGACGCTATACGCAGGCCTTAAAATTCCATTTTGTTTCCATGCAATCGCGAAAAACAACTGAATGTTGACAGGACTTGAAAGGAACGACAAAGTACTGAGCAATGCGAACCATTGATAACGGATATCTTCGGAAATGGCTTATGCCACAAAAAAAATCTGAAATAAATTGTGTGTTTTAAAGAGATCTACATTTTTTTGTGTAGTACATTTTCGACTATCGCTCATCGTTTATCAGTATACAAGATTATCTAAAATTCCTTCAGAATAAGAGGATTTAACAGGATATTCCCAGAAAATTCAAGATATATGTACGTTTTATTTGTCATGTAAGTATCTGTAATATATGGTATTTTCATCAGAATCGTTAGAGCCACTTTTCAAGAAACTAAAAATTTCGAAAAATGTTCTATATAAAGGGTAGTTTGGGGTGGGGGGTTTTCCTGAAAACCTTCGTGTCGCATCTTTGAAAGACACTGAACTTAAACGACAAGTTTGGTATTTGTCCAACTTTTCGTTTTTGAGTTATGCTGTTCACAGACAGAAAGACAGACACACGCACACACAAACACGCACCACATGGAGCTTTATCTAAAAAAAAATTTTCGGTGAAATTTCGATATCAATTTTTTGGTTGAAATGCAATACCTTCTCTACATATTCTCTGCCTGGTAGAGAAAGTTAAATTTTCTTTTTATTCAGGGGGCCTCAAAATATGTATTTCCGATGAAATCTCGATATCGAAGTTTTGGGTGGAATGCAATAACTTCTCTACCTACCATGTAGGTAAGTGGTGGAGAAATTAAAAATCTGATGTGTATTTACACGACTTTCTCTACCCTCTATCGCTTATTAGTAGGTATACAAATTATTCTTACGAAAGTTTGTTTTCCTATCTACTTCATTTCAATCGAGATAAACCTTTCCGGAAATAGCTGCATTACATATATTTCCGTTACGGATAAAAAGGAAATAGCGATAGTCAAATGTTTAAGAATTGGATGCTACACGCTGGACTTAAAATTTTATACTATTTCCATGGCATCGCGAGAAGCAACTGAAAATCGACGTCACGACTTTAAACGAATGGGTATTGAGCAATTCGAACCATACCACAAAAAAGGATTATTTGAAATAAATTATGTGTTTTAAAGAGATCTACATTTTTTGTGTAGTACATGTGGCCTCATACAGGGATGTGACGTAAATTGTGAAAAACACACAATTTACTTAATTTAAGCTTTTCTATGGCATAAGCCATTTCTGAAATATCCATCATTAAAGGTTCAATACTTGTCATTCTTTTAAAGTCTCGTCGATTTTCAGTTGTTTCTCGGGATTGCATGGAAACAGTATGGAATTTAACGCCGACATATAGCGTCCAGTTCTTAAACATTTGACTATCGCTGTTCTCTTTGTATCCATAACGAAATGCGTAATGTAGCTATTTTTGCAAGGCTTATTTGGATTAAAATGGTAGAAAAATAAGCTTTAGTGAGAATGGTTTGTTTACCCGCTAATAAAGATAGAGGGTAGAGAAAGTCATATGAATGTATCATAGAATTTTTGTAACATCAACCATCTTCGAGATATCCATTGCTATTGGTTGAATTTTTCATTGATTTATTACTTTCTCTACCACCTACAAGGTAGGTAGAGGAAAGTATTGCATTCCAACCAAAATTCGAAATCGAGATTTCACCGAAAAAATGTTTTGAGAGTCCATGAAAAAAAGTTTAAAAATGTGTGTGTGTGTGTGTGTGTGTGTGTGTGTGTGTGCGCGCGCGCGCGCGCTTGGTGTTTATATTTAGTACCTTCTAAAAAATGTGACAGGCAAAAGATAGAGATAAACACAAACGTACTTCACAAAAAATGTAGATCTCATTAAAACGTATAATTTATTTCAAATTAGTTTTTTTTTGTGGCATCGACCATGTCCAAGAGATTCGTTGTTACTGGTTTGAATTTTTCAATACTTTATGGCTTTCTCTATCACATACAAGACAGAGGAAGTATTGCATTCCACCCACCCAAAAATTCGATATCAAGATTTCACCGAAAATACACGTTCTGAGTGTTCTTTCGTTCCTGTATGTTTATAAAAAAAATACCTATGTGTGTTTAACAGCCTAATCGAAAAACAAAGGGATAAACAACAGACTTGATATTGAAATTTAGTGCCTTCCAGAGATGCGATTGGTGTCATATTAAATCAACAACGGAAATCTCGGAAATTGCTCATGCCACAAAAAAATCCTTGAAAGAAATTGTGTGTTTTAAAAAGAAATTAATATGTAGTGAGTTTGTTTTATAGCTGTTATACAAAGGTATAACAATATATGCATATATTTTGTCATGTAGATATCCTAAAAGGCATTTTATTCAAAATCGTTGTGGCTATTTTTGAGCAAATAAAAAATATCGAAAATGTTCTATATGAAAGGGTAGTTCATGGCGGGAATTTTTTCTCTGCCTCTCTACTTTACGTCGCTTTAACTTCGTGGTCACATCGCGATGAATCTGTTAGGAGAAACCTCATGTATCGGTGTGTGGCGAACAGTTATTTGGCGGCGGGGGGATTTTATGAAAATCTTCGTGTCGCAGCTTTGGAGGGTACTAAATCTATAAACTAAGTGTGTATTTATGCGACTTTTCGTTTTTGAGAGATACTGAGATTTCACCGGAAATACATGTTTTGAGGCCGATTGAATCCAAAGAAAGCATTTTTAGAAAAAGGTCCCAAACTATCCTTTACATGAAACATTTTTCGAAATTTTTGATTTTCTATAAAATGGCTCTAACGATTTTGATTAGAATAGCATGTATTAAAAACATTTACATGACAAATAAAATTCATATTTTGAATTTTCTGGGAATAGCCTATGAAGTCCTCTTCATTAGGAAGGAATTTTGTATAATCTTGTAAAACAGGTAAACCCTAAGCGATAGACGAAAACGTACTAGACAAAAATGTAGATCCCTTTAGGATAGGATAGGATAGGATATGATAGGACAGGATAGGACTACAAGCGGAGGGGAGCTTAGCACCTCGACACGCAGATCTTTTGTGTCTCTGCCCCTGATGGGGCGCCCCCAGGATGTACGGATGAGGTGAGAGAAGAAAGAGGGCGACCGGACCAGGAGGCACGACAGGTAGAGGACAGGGTCCCTACCATTTACAGATTTCAACTCCTCGGGTGCTGGCTGGTGCAGCCGGCCCCCTTAGGCTTACACATCCCCTGGGGTTCCGGGATCCGGAGACCGTTCGTAGTCCGGAAGACGAAGGTTTGCTCAGAATATCCTTTTCCCCTGCCACGCACACGCCGAGGTCTCCCGCCGACACTTGCAACCCTGAAAGAAACCAAGCAGATGAAGGGTGAAGTGAGATGAGAATGGAGATGAAATGGAGGGACAGGAAATTCGGAGGATGTAATGATCCTTCCCAGCATTCATTTAGCGACCCAGGGAAACCCCGAAAAATCCCATGGGTTAGGAAGGTCTGCCACCGGGAATCGAACCCACGACCTCTCGCCTGAGCCATCCCGCTCGGTTAGGTATCTTTAAAACCACAACTTATTTCAAATAACGTTTTTTGAAGCTCAGCCACTTCGGAGATATTCGTTATTAATAGCTCGACTTGTTCAATACTTTGTCATTCTTTTTAAGTCCCATCGATTTTCAGTTGTTTCTCGCGATTGCATGGAAACAGTATTGAATTTTAAGGCCAGCATATAGCGCCCAGTTCTTAAACATTTGACTATCGCTGTTTCTTTTGTGTCCTAACGAAATGTGTAATATAGCTATTTTTGCAAAGATTTAGCTGGATTAAAATGAAGTGGATAGAAAAATAAACCTTTATAAGAATAATTTATATAGCCACTAATAAACGATAGAGGGTAGTGAAAGTCATGTGAATGTAGCACTTAAGATATTTTATTGTCGTTTTTCAAAATATTACAACACGTGTACGTTACACAGGGAGGAGGGGAGAGAGGGCCACAGCTCGACATAAATTAAATTGAGTTTTATTTATGGACGCTCTTTAACTACTATGATCCTTAGCGTCCCATTCTATCTTGGGAGTGAAAGACCAGAAATTTTTCTGAGAGGCCTCTTTATCAGGCTTGAGGTTTTTTAACGTGCCATAAATCTACGACATGGGACCACCGACTTTACTTCCCTTCCGAAGGAAGCCATGCTAAGGATTTTTACACCCAACGAAATCCATCGCCGCGACCTCGGAAACTAGAGGTTATCATGGTACCCCTAGACCATGGAGGACGACAGAGCTCGACATAGGGGGAGAGGCAGGAGAGAGGAAGAGAGATCGATAGCGAGAGAAATTGGAGAGAGGCGGAGAGGAAAGGAAGTTTGTTGAGAAGCCCCCCAAAAAGATAAAGATAATGGTAATGATGAATCTTTGCCGTTAATGCTACAATGCGAGCAAGCTGCAAGTTCTGCTGTCTTAGCATAAATAAAATTCATTTATATATGCAATGTACATATGTGCTTATGTGTATATGTATGCTGCACCTCCCCCAAACCTCTAGACTGATTTCATTAAGTTTAGTGCTCTTATTGCTTGTGCAACCGAAAGAGATGACCCCGCGGTAACGTGCGAGGCTCACATTCGGGGGTTCGCTTCCTAGTGCCGACAACTCAGACCATGGATTATTCGTGGTTTTCCCTTGTTGGCAAGGCTAATGCTCGCATTTATATTTTACTATGAATTTCCTTTCCATCATTTCGCTTCCGCTTTCATGCTTCAGGCAGGCTAAGGGGATGTGCAGTGTCGGAGAAATGGCGCAGATGCTTGCTTGTTGAAACGTTCTTCTCTGTCCGCCAGATTGCAGTCTTCCCTGAGCCGCCTCAGGTGGGCTGAGTTCTCCCCGGTTCGCCAGAGGGAAGCTTTCTCTGAGCAGCCACCAAGCTTGGAATCGTTAGGGACCTCTGCGCGTCTCTATCGGCCTACCTGCCTGCGACCTAGAGCCTCCTGCGGGTACTTTACTTCATTCGCTCCTACTGGAGGTGATAAGTACAAAAGATCTGCTTTGGGCCGAGGTGCGAGATGTCCTCTCCGTTCCTTGGTCATTCATTCATACTACTTGAGCAAAAACACTATGGGGTTACACATCCCTATGATCCCCTATGGCAGGAAGTGGGGCATCAAACCTAAGGTAGTCACAAAACATACAACACGCGTTATAGTAGCATGTGTAAAACAAACACACAGAGACAGGGGAAGCAGCACCTGCGAATCCACTCTCACCGCCTCTGCTTTAGAGCGTTCTGGCATGTGCTAAAAATTATGGAGTGTACTGAAATATTGTAGGCGTTTTTTAGGACGTTCTGGAACATTCTAAAACATTCTTAAACATTTTAGATATATCTACACCTCTGGAACATTATATTAAATATACAGAGTGAGCCAAAAACTTCAAACCGGTTGCGAGGTATTTTTCCTGTCCGTGTCCTCGGCGCTCGCTGCCGTCTGCCACTATCATAGAAAGGCGCGGATGAAACCATACAACATTTAAAAACTACTTTTAAAGGCTTTACTTACTAACTTTATGAAAAGAGATGCTGAAACTGGCCACCGTCGTTGTCCATACATTTTTGGCACTTCTAGGAAACTATCCATCACTCGCCGTAGTTCACGTCGAGAAATGCTGGCAATTTCCTGGCGGATATTTTGTTTTAATTCTTCCAGGCTGTGTGGGTTTGTCTTGTATACTTTGTTTTAAGTTACCCCAGAGATAGAAATCGCAGGGGGTTAGGTCGGGGGACCAAGGGGGCCACAAATCTGTACTAATAATTCTGTCCTCAAACATATTTTCAATTGTTCTCATGGAAATATTGGCCGTATAAGCTGTTGCAGAGTCTTGTTGAAAAAAGGCTGTTAATTCTCTAAAAAGGGGGGGGGCAAAATTGTATTTACATATGTACGGGCTTCAACTGTTGACTCGACAAAAATTGGCAAGTGATGGATAGTTTCCTAAAGAGGTGCCAAAAATGTATGGACAACGACGGTCACCAGTTTCAGCATCTCCTTTTATAAAGTTGGTAAGTAAAGCCTTTAAAAGTAGTTTTAAAAATGTTGTATGGTTTCATTCGCGCCTTTCTATGACAGACGGCAGTGAGCGCCGAGGACGCGGACAGGAAAAACACCGCGCAGCCGGTTCGTAGTTTTTTGGCTCTCTCTGTATTATGTGGAATATGCTGAGTATTATGGGCTTGCCAGAATTTTTTTTTCGAGTGGAGGAGAAAATGATTTAATCACTGACCCCAGCCCCGATGGGAGTCGAGACTGAGAGTGTGGGACTCACCAATAGTCGGCATACCCACTAAAAACTCCTGCACCGGATGGAAAAATGGAAGAAGGATAAAGTGGAATGGCGTGGCTTTGTGCGGTCCCGCATAGCACCCGCGTTAGTACGTGAAAGATGGAAGCTGCCGCCCTATGGGCGGGAGCGGGTAAAGGTAGCTACTAGGTTGCAGCCATGAAACCTGACTGCAACACTAGTGAAAATAGCGAGGATTTAGGAAAGAATTGGAATGGTGATTGTATGGAAGGTATAGGTTGGCGAAGAACTTACTTCTTGTGAAGATGCATCCGGCTTATATATTCTTCGGAGAACGTTGCGCTGGACGGAGGCCTTCGGCGGTTGCTTGGGACCTCCGGTTTGGCTGGCTGCTGGAAGTGGACCCGAAGTTCGTGTTGCTGCGCTTCCAGAGATCTGATGGTCATGTCGATGGTGTCGAGGTGTTGTGCAATGGTGTCCGATGCTGAAGATGAGGTCTGGATGAGTTATCTATGGTGCTGAATCTGGTAGTGATGATCTCGAACTGCCCAGCTAGAAAAACCTGCTGAGCAGCTGAGGTGTCTTGAAGGTTCCTGATGAGTTCCTCCAGGGCTGTCAGCTTCGTCGTCATGTTCAGGAACTCCGCGTGGAGATCCTGAACGGTGTCGCGTAGGCCCTGGACTTCCTCGATGATCGGTGCTGTTGAAGATGTTGGTGTCGGCGCTGGTGATGGTGCTGGTGTCGGCGACTGTGGAGGTACTGCTGGCTGCGATGAAGGTGCTGGCGGCTTCAGCGTTGCCTTCCTGCGAGGATGCAGGGGGCAGAGCGCTTGGCCGGTGTAATGATTCGAGCCTCCACAAGTTGCACAGTAGCGGCGTCGGCGGCGGAGATCCTGCTGCGTGCACGTAGACGTGGTGCTGGTAGCGCCACAGTAGTAGCACCTTGGTTTCGCCGTGCAGGAACTCTCGCTGTGCCCGTAGGCACAGCAGCGTCGGCAGGGAACCTGGCGTTCCACTCGGCTGGTCTCGATGCGTAAACACCGCCCTAATAAGGGCAGGCCCGCCCTCAAGGCCGCTTCCTGGTCACCAGGGTCTGCAAACTCGATCCTGACGAGCGATGTCGGTCCCTGTGTTCCGTGGATCCGAGCGGCCTTCAAGGCTGAAGGCCATTGCTGGTGTGCTGCGCTGATGAGGAACCTGACTGGAAGGTCCCTCGGGATCCCTCGGATAACAGCGCTGTACCTCCCATGAGGCACAGGCTGTATCTGCGCTGGCTGGATGGTTTCCAGAATCGGCGGCGTTGGCTTCGGTGAAGCTGGCGGCAACTGCGGAGGCAGTCCCGGCGAAGCTGCGCTGGCAGGTGGCGAAGCGGCGGTCGATGCGTAGGTTGCCCTATGCTGCGGCGGCTGCGTTGAGATCTCCTCGGCGGGTACCGGAGGAGACGAAGAGGTTCCTGCCTTAGCAGGAGCGGCGACAGAGCGGACCTTCTTCCTCGCCATCTCGGGACCCCTGTTGCCAGAAGACTTGCTGAAGAACTTGTATGCCAAACAAGAAGCCACAGTGAGTACAATGTATGGAGATACAGATTGGTTCGACATAGGAAAAGGCGTGAGACTAGGATGTATACCGACGCCCCTTTTATCCAATTGCTAGGGGAATACACAATGAGAAAATCATGGGTTGAAGGCACTCCAGGAGCGTTATTAACATAAGATATATAGATGATACTACAATCTAACAGAAAAAAGAACATAATGAGAAAATATTAGTAAATAATATAAAAGAAGAAAATGGATGCTCAACCTGAAAAGGACCAAGCTAATGACTGAGCAGGTATTAACAAATTACAGTTATACGGGATCGAGACAGAAATTACAAATAGTTACACATTTCTAGGCTCTACAATTACTAAATTTGGGCGTGGCCAAAAGGAAATTAAGAGAAGGATAGTAACAGGAAGAATGCTATGGAAACATTGGAGAAAATCATAAAAGAAGAGATGTTAGGTCGTAAACTAAAATAAAAATGGTAGAAACACTGATATGTCCTAAGTCACCTTTGGTAATGGAAGTAAAAGAGACAGAAGAAGAATCGATGCTTTTGAACTATGATATCGAGGGGACTGCTCAGTTTTCTTGGATGGACAAAAGAACCAATAGATCGTTGCTGGAGGAACTAAAACCTTCTCCGTCGTTAGAGGCCACAATGATATTTTGGAAGTATGAGGGCGAAGGGCTCAGTGGAATAAGGTATCATCCTAGGACAAGTGGAAGGATCAAGAAAGCGAGGGAGCCAAGAATACGTTGGCTAGATAAAGGAAACAAGACACCGGGCTCAAATGGCCAGAACTGAAAGAAATAAAACAGGATAGGGAGGGATGGTGGAGTGCTATTGGTGAGAAGGCTAGAAACGAACAAATTTACACTAGATCACTGGAGAAGGCAATGCCACATCACTCCATGGCTAGAGTGATCATAAGTTAACAGTGATTTTATTCCACTTGTATCATAAATAGTTATTTTAAATGAACAACATCTATGCATTAGCAAAGGGGTAAAGAAACGTCTATGGATATTACGCATAGGACTTTTAAAGCGTTATAACTGTTTGTTAAAAAAGAATTCTTTTCGGATAACAGTTGGTTTCTGGAGCTTTTGAGAGTCTGTTTTGCTTCATTAGAAAGCACTGTGCTGATGAATGTTGAATCGACACGAAACAAAGTTGCTGATAATTCATTCTGCCAAAGCAAATTCTTTACTGGATGTTTCAGTAATCAACTATAAACTCTCCCAAATTTCTCTGCTGTCAACAAAGCTGGTGCGCCGACGCACGATCAGAAACAAAAAAGAGACGTAAGTACTGTTTACGTTGGTTTGGCAGCCAGCCTGGTGACTCAAAACTCAGTCAGGATTTAGACCAGCATGCCGTACCACTATTCCTACTTCTACAGCAAGTCCATCACCGATCCGGACGGCAAAGTCAGGACCTACAATTTCCGTAAAGGGTGAGTGCATATTGCACCCAGCTCATAAAACTCCAGAGGGGAAGAGTTCAAAAGCTTCCCCTTGAATTCATTGCACATGCATATTTTTACTATTGTAAATATTAATAAGTACCCTTAACATCCTCTTCCCTCTTTATCTAGCCTTACCAATTCCATCTCTCTTCTATAATTTCTGATTTTCACATAAATTTATTTTTCTGATTAACATTTATCCTAAGAATTCATACACGTTCCTCAAAATAGAGTGGTTTGTTATATTAAAAATCTGATGTGTTACACTCACATGACTTTCTCTACTCTAGTACGAATCATTTTTACAAACGCTTATTCTCCACATGCTTCATGTTAATTGAGATATCGGGATGTCAATCTTATTGCTAATTTTCTTGTAGGTTCAAGGGGAATATGGTAGGTTGTAAGCGAAAGTCAAATATTTTAAGATCTGGTTGCTATGTGGCGCATTCCATTCTCTTTGCATGTCCAGCACATAAAAAAAATCTGATGTGTTACACTCACATGACTTTCTCTACTCTTGTACAAACTATTTTTACAAACGCTTATTCTCCATATGCTTCATGTTAATCGAGATATCGAGATGCCAATCTTATTGATAATTTTCTTGTAGATGCAAGGGGAATATGGTAGGTTTTAAGCGATAGTCAAATATTTTAACGCTGGTTGCTATGTGGCGCATTCCATTCTCTTTGCATGTCCAGGACAAAAAAATGAATAACGAATTTGAGAAAAAGTATAAGTATTGGAAAATCTAAAGGAATAACAAGCAATATCTCGCAAACGGTTCACTCAACAAAAGAAATGTATATGACATAAATTGTATATTTTAACGCGATCTACATTTTTCGTGTAGTAAAATTTTGTCTATCTCTTATGGTTTACCAGTTATGAAAACGTCGTTCACAATGAAGAATACTTTTGGAGACATTCCCAGAAAATTCGAGATATACATTTTATTTGTCATGACAATATCTTAAACATATGATATTTTAATCAAAATCGTTACAGCCGTTTTTGAGAAAATTACAATTTTCGAAAAATGTTCCATGTAAAGGGTAGTCTGGGGTGGGGGAATGTTCTTGAAAACCTTCGTGTCGCATCTCTGGAAGATACTGAACCCAAATACCAAGTTTGGTGTTTATCCGACTATTCGTTTCTGAGTTATGCTGTTCACAGACACACACACAGACACACACACACACACACACACACACACAGACACACACTTGGACATGTTTCCAAAAATGCTTTTTTTGGATTCAGGGGGTCTCAAAACATGTATTTCCGGTGAAATCTCGGTATCGAATTTTTGGGTGGAATACAATACTTCCCCTACTTACTATACGTAGTAGAGAAAGTAAAAATGAATAACGAATTTGAGAAAAGGTATAAGTATTAAAAATTTAAGGGAATAACAAGCAATATCTCGAAAAAGGTTCACTCAACAAAAAAAATGTATATGACATAAATTGTGTATTTGAACGCGATCTACATTTTTTGTGTAGTAAAATTTTGTCTATCTCTTATGGTTTACCGGTTATGCAAAAGTCGTTCACAATGTAGAATACTTTTGGAGACATTCCCAGAAAATTCAACATATACATTTTATTTGTCATGAAAATATCTTAAACATATGATATTTTAACCAAAATTGTTAGAGCCATTTTTGAGAAAATTAAAATTTTCGAAAAATGTTCCATGTAAAGGGTAGGCTAGGTGGGGGGATTTTCTTGAAAATCTTCGTGTCGCATCTCTGGAAGATACTGAATCTAAATACGAAGTTTGGTGTTTATCCGACTTTTCGTTTCTGGGTTATGCTGTTCACAGACACACACACACACACACACACACACACACACACACACACACACACACACACACACGGACATGTTACCAAAAATGCTTTTTTTGGATTCAGCGAGTCTCGAAACATGTATTTCCTGTAAAATCTCGGTATCGAATTTTTGGGTGGAATACAATACTTCCCCTACTTACTGTACGTAGTAGAGAAAGTAAAAATGAATAACGAATTCCCATTTGAGAAAATAAGTATTGAAAAATTGAAGGAAATAACAAGCAATATCTCGAAAATGGTTCACTCAACAAAAAAATGTATATGACATAAATTGTGTGTTTTAACGCGATCTACATTTTTTGTGTAGTAAACTTTTGTCTATCTCTTATGGTTTACCAGTTATGCAAAAGTCGTTCACAATGAAGAATACTTTTGGAGACATTCCCAGAAAATTCAAGATATACATTTTATTTGTCATGGAAGTATCTTAAACATATGACATTTTAATCAAAATCGTTAGAGCCATTTTTGAGAAAATTAAAATGTTCGAAAAATGTTCCACGTAAAGGGAAATCCGGGGTGGGGAGATTTTCTTGAAAACCTTCGTGTCGCATCTCTGGAAGATACTGAACCTAAATATCAAGTTTGGTGTTTATCCGACTGTTCGTTTCTGAGTTATGCTGTTCACAGACACACACACACACACACACACACACACACACACACACACACACGCATAGACAGACACACACACGGACATGTTTCCAAAAATGCTATACGTAGTAGAGAAAGTACACCTTGTAAATTCTATAGTAAAATGAATTTCATTCCAATGGAATTTTGTCTAAGAGAATGAACTAACAGTAACTCTTTCAATTTTCTATTTTTATAGTCAAGCAACCTATCGAAATCAGTATTCAGACGCACTCTTGCCAACTTCTTGAAACTAAAACCAGCGAAGCTTTTCCTCATCTAGCAAAGCGTAATAGTTTTGCGATGATTTAGAATACGTAAAATGTTCAGTGTAGTGGTTGTAAGATAAATGGGAGTTCCATTTTATAAGGATTCTTAAAGACCTAGTAGTATAGTTTTGTCACACACGCTGAAATTCTTTTTTGTACCGCAGATACGTATTAAACGGTAACAAAGAACACCCTTCTTAGGCTACACACACAAATGTTTAGCCCTTATTTTACGCTTCATGCTATGAGCTATAACCAAACCTGTCATAAAATATATGAAACTTATATCCCGCAACCATTGAAGGTGAATAAGATAAATAATTTACGAGGGAGAGTTGACTTTACAATCCACGTCATCCATTACTGAATGTTCGCACCCATTTACTGTTCATTGGTTACCACTAGAAGTCACCAGTGATGAAGTCAAATTTTAAATCCCACAAAACAAAGTATGCACATGTAACATTTTGTTGCAGCTCAATGAAGGGGAGCAGCATGAAGGATAAATGCAGAGATAAACTTTGATCTATTATAACACTGCATATTAATAACGCAGTATATTCGGTTATAAATTAGCGAGAAGTTTTACATTACTACCGTAATAAACATTACAATACAAGCAACAGAAATTAATTTTTTATGTCTGAAAATCTACAACACTTAGAATCAGCCTCCCCAAAAATCTGATGTGTTACATTCATATAACTTTCTCTACCCTCTATCATTTATTAGTCAGTATACAAATTATTCGTACAAAGTTTATTTTTCAATACACTTCATTTTAATGCAGATAAACCTTTGCAGAAATAGCTGCATTACACATTTCTCTATAGATACAAAGGGAACAGCGATAGTCAAATGTTTAAGAACTGGGCACTATATGCTGGCCTTAAAATTCCATACTGTTTCCATGACATCGCGAGAAACAACTGAAAATCGATGGGACTTGAAAAGAATAACAAAGTATTGAACAAATCGAACCATTAATAACGAATATTTCGGAAATGGCTGATGCCACAAAAAAGGTATTTGAAATAAATTATGTGTTTTAAAGAGATCTACATTTTTTGTGTAGTATGTTTTCGTCTATCACAACGTTTTCCATTTATATAAGATTATACAAAATTCCTTCCGAATGAAGAGGACTTCACAAGCTATTCCCAGAAAATTCCAGATATAAATTTTATTTGCCATATAAATATCTTTAATATATTGTATTTTAAACAAAATCGTTAGAAGCATTTTTTTTAAAAAATAAAAAATTTCGAAAAATGTTCCTTGTAGAGGGTATTTTGGGTGGGGAGATCTTGAAAATCTTCGTGTTGCATGTATGGTAGGTGCTGAATCTAAATACTAAGTTTGGTATTTATCCGAGTTTGTTTTTGAGTTATGCTGTTCGCAGACACACACACGCACACATTCACACACACGGACCTGTTTCTAAAAATGCCTTTTTTGGATTCAGGGGACCTCAAAACACGTATTTCCGGTGAATTATCGGTAACAAAATCCCCCCACCACAGACTACCCTTTACATGGAACATTTTTCGAAAATTTTGTTTTTCTCAAAAATAGTTCTAATTATTTTGATTAAAATATCATATCTTTAAATTATTTTCGTGACAAATAAAATTTCGTCCTCCGTAGTGTAGTGGTTACCATGCTAGCCTCTATTTCGGAGGTCGTGGGTTCAAACCCGGCGGAAGGCAATGAATTTTTTTCGGGCGTAAAAATCTTTAGCATGGCTTCCTTCGGAAGGGAAGTACAGCCGGTGGTCCCGTGTCGTAGATTTACGACACGTAAAAGAACCTCAAACCTGATAAAGCGGCCTCTGGGCAAAATGACCGGTCTTTCGCGCCCAATATAGAATGGGACGCTAAGGACCATTGTAGTTAAAGAGCGTTCATAAATAAAACTCAATTTTTACTTTCTCTACTACGTATAGTAAGTAGGGGAAGTATTGCATTCCACCCAAAAATTCGATACCGAGATTTCACCGGAAATATATGTTTTGAGACCTCCTGAATCCAAAAAAAGCATTTTTGGAAACATGTCCGTGTGTGTGTCTGTGTGTGTGTGTGTGTGTGTGTGTGTCTGTGTGTCTGTGTGTCTGTGAACAGCATAACTCAAAAACGAACAGTCAGATAAACACCAAACTTGGTATTTAGGTTCAGTATCTTCCAGAGATGCGACACGAAGGTTTTCAAGAAAATCACCCCACCCCAGAGTACCCTTTACATGGAAGATTTTTCAAAAATTTTAATTTTCTCAAAAATGGCTCTAACGATTTTGATGAAAATATCATGTTTAAGATAATGTCATGAGAAATGAAATGTATATCTCGAATTTTCTGGGAATGTCCCCAAAAGTATTCTTCATTGTGAACGACTTTTGCATAACTGGTAAACCAAAAGAGATAGACAACATTTTACTACACAAAAAATGTAGATCGCGTTAAAATACACAACTGTATGTCATATACATTTCTTTTGTTGAGTGAACCGTTTTCGAGATATTGCTTGTTATTTCCTTAAAATTTCCAATACTTATACTTTTTCTCAAATTCGTTATTCATTTCTTTTATGTCTTGGACATGCAAAGAGAATGGAATGCGCCACATAGCAACCAGCGTTAAAATATTTGACTATCGCTTAAAACCTACCATATTCCCCTTGCATCTACAAGAAAATTACCAATATGACTGACATCTCGATATCTCGATTAACATGAAGCATATGGAGAATAGGCGTTTGTAAAAATAGTTTGTACAATAGCAGAGAAAGTCATGTGAGTGTAACACATCAGATTTTTTTGTCTTCGATTTGCAAAGAATATTAATCTGTGGCAAAGGGAATGGTGCTGCACCTAGCAACCAGCTAATAAGAGATATGTATGTGCTTAAAGGCTACTGTATTTGTATATTGCCCTTGTAAATATATATTCCTCTTACATCTACAGGAAAATTAGCAATAAGATAGATTCTGCAAATGTTTATCTCGATTAACATGAAGTAGATGGAGAATAAGCGTTTGTATAAATAGTTTGTACAAGAGTAGAGAAAGTCATGTGAGTGTAACACATCAGATTTTTTCTTATATATTTTGTGTGATGTCTCTGACATTCATGTACAAATTATCGCGTCTAAAAATCTAGTCCTTTGTCTATTGCCAATGACGTCATGAAATGGATCCGACTCCTTTGATTTTCTGAGTTTAAAGCTTTTAATGTGGACAGGCAACCGGTCTATTGCACAACCCCGGTGGTCCTGTGTCATAGATTTACGGCACTTAAAAGAACCTCAAGCCTGATAAAGAGGCCTCTGAGCAAAATATCCGGTCTTTCACGCCCAATATAGATTGGGAGCTAAGAACCACAGTAGTTAAAGAGCGTCCATTAATAAAACTAAATTTTCAGCAGCAATTTATGCCTATCAAAGATAACGAGCATTTCATTTCGTTTCGCTTCAACACGTTCAAGAGGGAATTCGATTTTATTGACGTCGGAGAACAAGCCAAACCAGCCGGCCCGAACACAACACGGTCGCTAGCACGTGTAAAGTTAAATACCAGTAGCTTGCTACATTACCATTGAGGTTGCCGAAAAGTGAATTTTATTTCTAAGCAACGAAGCTTACAAAAATGGCCATAGAACTTTCTGCCTCTTGTGCTAATATTTATTAGCTATTTTATTTTGGCCGAAACTGTTTCTTCCACTCTGTATATTATAACAAAATGATTATTCTATACATGTTGCGTTAGTTCAGATATATTTTGGTTTCAAGTTAAAGAATAAGTACTTAATTACATATTTACAAAGTTTATCGGGAGAAAAGTTGTAGTCACGTCATCCATGATCAAGTAAACTCTTTTGAAATAAAACAAAAAATAAGAATCGGAAATTTTCGAGCATCTTCCGTCAGACGACGCAATTTTGGAAAATGTAACCACACAGGATGGGATATTTCGAAAACGAATAATGTAGGGGAATTAAACATTTGACTCCATATTTTTTATAAAGGAAGTTTTTTTTTTCTATATTATGGTTTCCTAGTTTATAAAATTATATAAAATTCAACCAGAATGAAAGGGGCTTCCCAGGGTATTTACAGAAAATCCAAGATATAGATTTTATTTCTCATTTCAGCAAGCACAACATACGATATTGTAATCAAAATCATTCGAGCCGTTTTGGTGGAAAATAAAAAATTAACGAAATGTTTTCCATTAAATGGTAGTTTGAGATTGAGGGAATTTAGAGAAACCTTCGAGTTGCTTTCTTGGAAAAATTGAATTAAATTGAGTTTTATTTACGGACGCCCTTTAACTGCTATAGTTCTTAGCGTTCCATTCTATATTGGGCGTTAAAGACCGGAATTTTTGCTCAGAGGCCTCTATCAGGTTTGAGGTTCTTTAACGTGCCGTTAATCTACAACACGGGACCACTGGCTTTATTTTCCTTCCGAAGGAAGCCAGACTATGGATATTTACGCCCCAAAAAATCCATCACCCTCCGCCGTTTTGAACCCGCGAGCTTCCTTGGAATATGCTGACTTTAAATACCAAGTTTAGTGTTCATTCGAATGTGAACAGACAATGGATACTTCACAATTGGTGGAATGATCCATTTGGAGGACAGTTACCCAACACTTGTTTTATTAGAGCAGGTAAAATTTGAAAAAAAACAACTACAACAACTCATCCAAGCAGCTCGCCATCAATCGTGATATGAATTCGAACCCGCTAATTTGAAAGGCAGGCAAGATGTGCCCACACCATGGGAGTGGTCCTGTGGTTTCAAGATAGCCCATTATACACATAACATCTGTTATGCATCCAAAATTGCAAATTATTAGAACATTTTCAGGTATAAAATGTCACTCTTCACCATTAGAGTGCAGCTAGATACAAATAGCTTCAAAATTGTCTCTTCCTAAATTCCTAAATATTCCGTACTCTGCACGAAGTAAACATTTATTTATTTGCACAGGAATCCGCGTGTGGGCATTGGAGCTTATCACGACGCCTTCTGGACACACGGCAATTACAACTTCCTGACAAGGCTACTCAAGGGCGGCTGTTCTGGTTCGGGAGATGTCTTCCATCCTGCTCATGCCATCTTCAAGGTAAACAAAGCTTCTCATTAAGACCCATCAATATTTTGTGATGTATGAACCAATAAAAGCAAAGTAAGGGGTCATTTACAATGAAACTTCTTCATAGAAGCTTGATTCAAGTTACTTATCTTACTGCATGCACTTACATTGGCTGGCGTCGACATAAACATGGCCTTAAGTTCATAACTTAAAAAAAAGCTTTGTAAGCTCCAAGCTTTCATATTTATATCTACGCCAAACATAAGAAACTAGTCTCATCACGTGAACATTCTGCCATCTCACATTAGATTTCCCTTCACCATGTGTCGTTAACCGTCTTTCTGTGTAAGCTTACGGAGCAGGAATCACCGGAACACCTATAAAAATCGCAGTAAAACAAAATGTGATGGTTGGTGGTACTTTTTTGTGAGTTTAAAGTCCTTTAACCGGATAGCTAAGTGTTGTTCATTTTCATACATGTACATCGTGGTCGAAAACCTAAGGCTGTAGTTGAGCTACTTAATGAAATGGTTAATCACAGAAGATCTATTGCGAAGTATGAGACACTATAACGGATCATTCCTCATTTACATACCTTTATTAACACACGAAGGACAAATTAGGACACACCATAAGCCAAGCTAACATTTAAAATACGCTCATCTTAATGTAATGTTTGGCAATCCATTTCATCACCCAGTTTCTTCATGTCTGGCTCATAGTTGGTTGTTACACCACGTCGGATGCAAGATTCCAGATGTTCATCTGTTAGGCTGATTCTGTATTCATTTTTTATATACTTCAAGCTTGAGAATGTTGATTCGCACAGATAATTAGAGCAATATAACGCTTTAATTTTTAAAGCTACATTATTCAATACTGGATATTTGTCAATGGACGTACAATACCAAAACTTGTCTTTATTTTCTCGTCCAACGACAGTCTTCAAACACAAGTCGTTTTGTATATCGATGATTTCGAGTTCAGCTCAGCTCCATCTTCATTAAAACATTTTTCAATGGTAAGGCCAATTTTTCAGGTTTAAGGGACATGTATGGATTTGAGATAAACTGAGCCAGTGACTCGATCTCTCTAAGTCTGAGAATCGAATTTCGAACTCATCTCTAAGTTTTGTTAACATTTCTATGCCTCCCTCATCTCTTGTATACTGTTTGGCATTTTCTTCTGTTTTAACATGTTGCTTTAAATAAGGGAAATGTTTCAGCACTCAAATTCTTTTCCAACAGTTGAAGTTTTGCACTAAATGTCGTTGTCTCTGAAATCATTTGCAAAAATGTTCTTGTTCTTACCCCGGAGTTGTAGATTTAGCTCGTTGAGTTTTTCAGTCAAGTCAATCTAGAATTATAAATCCCTTAGCCACAGATAATCTTCTAAAATAGAGTAACCTTCACACGTTCTTTAAGAAAAGAGACCACATCCAGAAGAAGTTCATGGAAGCGATTTGCTAAGCCAGCGCACCTTTGTAAGAGGAATCCGTTCCAGGTCCATTTCTTCAGTTGTTTGAATTGTCTTCTTTGTAATGCATGGGCTCGTATCTGATTTACAAGCTTCACGACAACCTTCGTGACATTGTTCACATTTAAAAATTTATCACATAGGTCTTGTTGGCGAATTATGCAGCGGTAGAAAATAAAATGTGGAAACATTTCATCTTTCTGGGCAAGTGCAATGAAACCTTTATGTCTCCCTGTGAAAACGGGAGCCCCATCAGTTGTATTACTATTTTTTGTGGGATTTCGTTGCAAATAAGGAAACCTTTCCCAAGTAGGAATATATCGCCTCGTGTGCAGACTTTTAAAGAAAATATTTTCAGGAGCTCTTCCTTTACTATGAAGTCATTAAAAACCATTCGGATGAACAAGGCTAACTGTACTGTATCACTGATATCTGTAGATTCATTCAACTGCATTGAGAAGGAAGCGCAGCATCCCAAATCACTCTTCAACAGGCAAGTAACAATTTCTGATATTTTTCAACACATCTAGTAACTGTTCCGGCTGACAACTGAAGGGAATTTATGGGAGAAATTATTTCTGATTTGTTTTGAAAGTTTTCAAACGAAGAACTTGTATAAAACATTCTTTAACATACTCCCCATCTTCGAAATATATATATATATATATATATATATATATATATATACACACACACACACACACACACACACACAAGGGCTATTTTTTTCAACCTCCGATCGCGCAGGAGCGCAACCACACGAGCGGTGGAAACTGTTTGTGCGTGGAGGGCGACTGGGTATGTCCCCCACTCTACCTTCAGCCACAGCCAACTTCACCATGTCATTGTGAGCCTAGTTTTTGGCACGAAAACATGGCCGCTACGATTGACTATCCCGCCAAATGTGAGTTGCGTAGTGTTTATTGCGAGATATTACGACGACTGCGGAGAGCCATACAGAACAAACGAAGAGGCAAGCTGATGTCTGGGGCTGTCTTGAAACATGACAATGCCCGCCCTCGCAGTGGTCGTGTCACTCAACAAATTCTTCAGGAATTTCGATGGGACGTTTTCGACCACCCGCAGTACAGCCCTGATTTGGCGACGAGTGATTTTCACCTCTTCCCTGGACTGAAAAAGTGGCTGAGTTCGAGAATGATGAAGTCCTTCAAACCAACGTCCGTACCTATCTTAACTCACTGGCGGCAACATACTGTGCAGAAGGGATCGAAAAGCTTGTCCACAGGTATGGCAAATGCCTCAACCTTAATGGCGATTATGTTGAAAAGTAAACACATTTGTACCTAACATTTGGTAAAAAATTTATTTGGCTATGTACTCTTGTCTTTTAATTATGACGCATCGGAGGTTGAAAAAAAATAGCCCTCGTATATATATTTTGCAATAACGTGTGATATTTTACAAGAAGCATGTGTGGCAGCTTTATTTCTGTTAGTGAATATCTTTAAAGAAGATAATTGGCCAATCAGTCGATCTTTAAGCCGCTTAACCTTCTCCTTTCTGATGTTACTGTTTGAAGGAAACTCAGCAGTTATTTTCGAATGATTTGTATTAAAATGTCTCTCCACTTTATCTCTCTTTCCCACGGCGATATTGGCATTGTACAATAAAATCATACATTTGCGATTCACTTTCAGTAAAAAATTAATTATGTTCCCGCTTTAAATGGAAATAATGTTTTCTGCTTTATAGTAGGATTCATTATTCTTCTTGCAGGTTACTCACAATAAATCAGGCACACACAATCCCAATGAAGACACCAACAAAATCACACAGATAGGACAACAAAACAAAGGAGAGGAGAGTAACTGTCGGAACGACTCAAGCACACACACACACTACTTCAGATCAGACTTCAAGCTTCCCAGGTTACACTTTGGACGAGGATGAACTCGGCCACTTAGGAAGCAGGAGGGGAGGGAACAGTGTGCTGCCTTCTTGCGGTGACAAAACCAACCCAATGCTTACTGTTTGCCCCGTGAATGAAATGGATGGAGATTGCACCTCGTTGACTTGGTCACCGAATAAAACAGCTGGTTTTGCTAAAATTTCTCCGCGAGTTATCTGTTATGGCATGACGATCGACCGGTCGATCGCGATCGGTACGTTGCCTACCTCTGATGTACATAAACTCTTTTGTCGGTGGTCGCTTCGCAGGCGCTATATTAGCTCAACTGTTTCACGCTCTTTTGCGATTGGCTACTGTTTGTTTCTGTTTGTGGTTGTGAATGACAACATATCGCCATAAGCATAAACTTAACGCGAGATATCATTAACAACAAGCGGAAATATAAACAGTAGCCAATCGTAAGAGAGCGTGAAACAACTGAGTTAGGCGGCGTGCGAAGCGACCATCGACAGTACATACGACAAAAGAGGTTATGTGCATGTATCAAAACTTTGAGCATGTATACACATAGAGAGAGAGAGCATGACGTCGCGCATTTGAAACCAATACCTCGATCAGCTGGCGGAGGTGTAAGCAGTGAATGCTGGACGAGCTTAGCGCGGGATTTTTTTTTTCTGTAATTCGATTAAATTCAAGATTTCTACACACCAACAAGACTAGGTCTCTCATTGTGCAGTTATGGCTACAAGGAAGTATCCCGAAAAGGTTCTAGCATTTCTTTTCAGAGATACGCATACATTTTTAAACAGCACAGTACAAAAGTAATGACGGTCCATTTTTTTGTCAGAATTAGTGTCAAATTTGTTCAGTCTATTACTTTCACAAAGAAGACGAGGGTATACAATTTTACATTAATATTTAAGACAATGTAGACGAGAAGAAAGACAAAAGTTGAAATTAAAAAGAGTTAAGAGTCTAGAAAAATATGCTTGGTTAGATTGCTTTGCGTTGTTGATATTCAGGTCCGTAACACCTTATGATAGCCATGTACCCATATCTCAGTCTAAATACGATAATGTGAAAAACTTGGAAAAGAAAGAAAGAAAACTGTTACCTTAGAAGCTGCCGATTCACCTCCACCCTTTCTTATTTAGGAAATTAACGATATCAATATAAATAGAGGACTCTTGAGAGGAAAAAAGTCAAGTTCTTTTATTTAGGTCAATTTTACAGAATATGAAGCTGTACTTGAGTTAACAAAAATTGTTCTCAAGAAGATGCAGATATTTTGTTGTAATTCCCTTTATGAAATTAATGGGGATGTCAAATGAAACAGCATGGAACTCAGAACCTCATTCTGTGTTCTTCGTGTCAGATGTATTGTTTTGGGAGTTAAATTACATTTATAACTTGATTTATCTGAAGCTTCCTAAATCATTCTGTAATTAAAAATGACACCAGAGCAAGCTTTTCTGGATACAAGTAGAAGCAATAAATAATAGCCTACATAAAAATGTAAAGAAATAGGTTTATTTGTTTACATAGTTTAGCATTTGAAGAGCTTTGTAGGTTAATTCTTACGTTATCCTTTGTTCATCACATATAACGGGCAATCCCGTTGTAAGGGATGAACACTATCTTTAATAACATTTCATAATGGCTTCTTAAATTGACTTTTAAGTTGTCACTGTGCAACCTACAAAAAAATGAACTTTTCAAAACACACTCGCTAATATTTCAAAACCAGATAACATAAACCCACGTTTTAGCACGTTAAATGCTAAGGTAAAGTTTCTTTTTATGGTTAAACACTAACGCTTGTTCATCATTGTATATATTTAAATTCTTCACTCAAACAACTAACGTTTTGATTTTCACTACATAACCTATATTCTACCTTACTAAGTTTTCAGGCCAGGTTCAACTTTTAAACATAGAATACGCATTATTTAGTGCTCTACGAGGGCTGATCAATAAAGACTGAGACTAATTTTTTTCACAGATATTTATTACTCCATTTCAATGTTGACATGGTCTTTTTCAAAGTAGTTCTCTCCTACTTGAATGCACTTTTTATAGTGTCTCTGCCAGTCCTCGAACACATGGTACAGGCCATTCTTTGTCAGGTCTTTGAGAATCGCCTCACTTTTCTTCAGCACTACTTCAGTGGTCTCAAATCGAATGCCCCGGAGCTTTGCCTTTAGTGATGGGAATAAAAATAAATCACAGGGGACAAGATTGGTGCTATAAGGCAGATGCGGCACACAGGTAATGTTGAATTTAGCCAAAAATTTCTGGACTTGATTTGCAACGAGAGGCCGCAGGTTGTTTTGGTAAGTTCTGGATGTTTCCTTGCAATGTGCTTCCTCGTGTAACCAATACTGACGTGTAGTACGCTGCTGTAACAGTGGTGTGAGTAAGAACAACAATCACAGCAGCTGTGTTGATGTTGACTTCAGTCATAGCAGAAGCCGAAGCACCAGGCCTACCTTGCTTAGCACAGAGGACTCGCTCTACTTTGAAGTCTTTGAACCACCTGAACACTGTTGCACGAGGTAGTGCATCTTCACCGTATGCTTGCTTCAGCTTTTCCAAAGTTTCAGAGGCTGTATGATTTAAACGAAAACAAAATTTTATTGCTCCTCTTGTGTCACCTTCATTTTGTGGTATGCGAAATTCAACTAGGGTCAACAATATACAGCATTACTACCAACCTACCGATATGAGAGTGCTGCCACCTATGGACATTATACATGAAACCCCGCTCTTTTCAAATATTCATGGTAGAGACAGGAAACTCTCAAGAAAGCTACAGGAAAAAATCAATCTCAGTCTTTATTGATCAGCCCTCGTATATTAATAAGGTATCACTAGGGACTCTTACATTTATACAACTTGCTTGTCGATACGAAAATTCAGGTTTATTTTAACATTTTTATTCCACATTTCCATTACGGTTTATGGGCGACATTGCACTTTTCTATCTTCGTCACGTGACTTTGATGTTGGTTTCAGCATAGGAGAGGTCGTTGCCATTCGCTCTCGAAGTATGAACAAGATGGCTACCCGATTAAAGGGCAAACTCACAAAAAAGCATCCTCTAGTATCACAATTCGTTTTGCTACGACTTTTATACATATTCCAGCGATTCCTGGCCAAGATCTTAAACAGAAAGACAGCTGGTGAGTCAACACATGGTGGCAGAAAATCTTATGTGAGATGTCAGAATAATCAGGTGAGGTGTATGGCTCTCTGATTGGTTAGTTTCTTATGTTTTACTAGACATAACATGAGAGCTTGGACCTTGCAAACATCTAAGTTTATGTTATATGTTTATATCGTCAGGCAATTACACTGCATTATGATAACCTGAAACAAGCCTCAATGCTTATCTCTAAGTAAATTGTGAATGGCCCTTGACGTAGATCACGTATTCCAAGAAACAGGACATTGTAACTTTCATGCTCCATATGGTGAAAGGTAATTTTGAGTCAAGAAATCTCTAGGACGTTAGGAAATTCTGTGTTTGTCGAATGAAAATTAAGCGTTAACATAATGGTGTAAAACTTGCAAAAAATTAACGCGATATGTTATTCACGCAACAAACGATAGGCAATCGCAAGAGAGCGTGAAACAACCGAGCTAATATGGCGGCCTGCAAAGCGACCACCGAGGTTACAGACGACAAAAGAGGTTATGCACATGCATCAAAAGAGACGAGAGCTAGCTATCCGGTTAAAGGACGTTATTAAACTCGCAAAAAAGCACTACCTATCAGAATTCGTTTTGCTGCTATTTTTATACATATCCCAATGATTCTTGGCCTGTGATCTTAGACAGAAAGACAGCGAATCAACATAATTATGGTGATGTGAGTTGGCAGAATGATTACACGATGAGGTGTTTGGAGAATCGCTCTCTGATTGGCTGGTTTCTTATGTTTGACGTAGACATAAACATGAAAGCTTGGAGCTTGCAAACAAGTTTACAGTTATGTTCATGTTAACGTCAGGCAATGCGAACACGTGCATTAAAATAGCATGAAAAAATCTCTATGTTTATGATCAGGCGTAGGAATTCTTAAGAAGTTGGCTTCAAGTTATCTGCATTCAAACCATTATCACCATAAAGAAGGTAAACAACGGTGGCCAAGGGTCACTGACAGGCAGGTAAAAACCGGTCTGAGTGCTGGCTGCAAACGACAAAAGATTGTATGAGGGATGATGGGTGGTTTGTTACCTGCGACGTCCCTGCCTACAGTCCAGTGACAGTTCAACCTTACTTCCTTCCGTTCTGGTTTTAATGTTTAGAAATGCCTATGCTTGCTTATGACGTGTCTAATTTAAGTGTGAATGGCCCTTAACAAGATACAAGTTGGCAAATTCTTTCAATTTTTCTATATATGCATGTAATTACAGTAGGTGACCACTGCAGTTGATTGCTAGGATCAGATATCAATATGTTGCTCGTAAAGTTTTTAAAATTTA
Source organism: Deroplatys truncata (assembly GCA_030765065.1). Classification (NCBI taxonomy): domain Eukaryota; kingdom Metazoa; phylum Arthropoda; class Insecta; order Mantodea; family Mantidae; genus Deroplatys; species Deroplatys truncata. Next base: position 60,836,482 of record CM060989.1, on the reverse strand, counting down.
AGTAATACAAAATTATCAAATCAAAGTATGTTTAACTTTTTTCCATTCTAATACTAAATTCAACTTCAAATGTAAATACCTTTCCATAGAAAAACAGCACGTTCAAACTAGGAATCCATGGCGTCAAATAGTTATTTATGATACAAGTGTTAAACGTACGGTTTTATTTTGCGAGAAATAAAATAAAATAATTTTTAACATGTGTGGCATACGCTATTTTTAGATAGCTCTGAAATTTGTAAAATAACAAATAATACTATATTGAAACCAGGCCTATATGCAACCAAGAGAAATGGTGTCTAGAGCGAGATCAACAGAGTGTGCAGCAGGAATGTATGTTATGTTATAGTATTTCCTGTAATCTTATTTATTATTAATATTATTATTATTATTATTATTATTATTATTATTATTATTATTGTAGTAGTAGTAATTCCAGTGGTACCTTTTCGGCAGCTTCCAGAATTTCGTCCGGCTCTTGGAATTCAATTTCATCCATATTCGTACCTGCCGCCATTTTATTGATTATTCAGGTCATAAATAAAAGAATAGCGATTCATATCTAAGCAAATACAAGGCTGTATTATCACATTGCGATAAATTGAAGTATGGCGATTTGAATTGTGAACAGATAATGCGACCGTCATAAGAAATTAATCGTGTTAAAAGACATAATGAAATCTAAAAGCCAATCAAACCAAGTCGATTTATTAAACATGAGGAAATACAAAGAGTAATTGGCACGTGGTTGAACTTGAAACAAAAGTTGGTAACAATGGAGTGACATAAAATTTTTATTGCTCTAGTGCGATAAAGTACAACCTTTAATTGGTATACCTTGCGTTAAAAGTTCGGTTTTAGTTCCAGCTGTCTACCAATAAATTTGCACACTTTCAGAAACTATGCTTTATAGCCATCATATATGTTTACTAATACTCCGGGGTATAAGAATTCAGTCAGGTATTTTCTGTTGTTTTCTATGTACAAAGTAAGCACTTTGCTGATAGCCGGATTCTTCCAGAGACAGCACGTAGTGGGTTTGTTTTACTCTTAAGCAGGAATTACCATGGACTAACTAGTGACAAGTTAACGCGACATAACCTATAAATCTAACGCATTGTACTAAATGAAGTTATTTAGGGTTAACTTAACGTGACGAGTTTTGTCAATATTTCTCTTCCCGTTGCGTTAAGTATGGATGCCACGCAACTAATTTGAACCTATCAGTACAGGCTACCAGCCATGTTTGTTCAAGTTTACAACTTACTTACCATGACACCCAATAAACAAACTGTTGTCTATAACTCACTGCGTCTAGCCGGATCCATTAGAAACACGGAGTTGCTCTTCTCTTGCGATAAGATGCCACTTCTGACCGTGCGTGCGCCTGTTTGTGTGTGTGTGGGTGAACACTTCACTATTTTTACCGCGATTCATTCTCCAGCTTGGCGCGGATCCCAGCGTCGTGTTTCTTTCTTTCAGCCGACATCCAGCGTTATTACTTTCACTACCACGTACATAGTAGGTAGAGAAGATATTGCATTCCACCCAACAATTCGATGCCGAGATTTCACCGGAAATATATGTTTTGAGGCCCCTGAATACAAAAGAAGCATTTTTGGAAAAAAAAAACATGTCTGCGTGTGTGTCTGTGAACAGATAGCACAGGTATGAAAAGTCGGATAAGTACCAAACTTGGTATTTAAGTTCAGTATCTTCCAAGGATGCGATACGAAGATTTTCAAGAAAATCTCCCACCTCAACTACCCTTTCCATGGAATATTTTTCGAAAATTTCGATTTTCTAAAAAATGGCTCTAATGATTTTGATTAAAATACTATATATTAAAGCTATTTACACGGCAAATAAAATGTATATCTTGAATATTCTGGGAATAGCCTGTGAAGTCCTCTTCATTCGGAAGGAATTTTGTAATCTTGTATAACTGGTAAACGTTAAGCGATAGACGAAAACGTACTACACAAGACATGTAGATATCTTTAAAACACTTATTTCAAATAAGTTTTTTTTGCGGCATAAGCCATTTCTGAGATATCCGTTATTAATGATTCGAATTGCTCAATACTTAGTAGTTCTCTTCAAGTTCTATCAACATTCAGTTGATAGTTTCTGCAAACATTTATTTGTATTAAGGTGCATAGATAGAAAAATAAGCTTTAATAAGAATAATTTGTACTTACCCACTAATAAAGATAGAGGGTAGAGAAAGTAATGTGAATGTATCACATCAGATTTTTACTTTCTCTACTACTTATAGTAAGCACGGGAAGTATTACCTTCCACCCAAAAATTCGATAGCGAGATTTCACCAGAAAAACGTGAATCCAAGTAAAGCCCTTTTGGCAACATGTCCGTGTGTGTGTGTGTGTGTGTGTGTGTGTGTGTGTGTGTGTGTGTGTCTGGCTGTCTGTGAACAGCACAACTCAAAAACGAAAAGTCGGATAAACACCAAACTTGGTATTTCAGCTTAGTATCATCCAAGGAGGCGACACAAAGACTTTCAAAAAAATCCCTCCACACCAGACTACCCTTTACATGGAACATTTTTTGAAATTGTTTATTTTCTCAAAAATGACTAACAATTTTGGTTAAAATATCATATATTTAAGATATTTTTATGACAAATAAAATGCATATCTTGAATTTTCTGGGAATGTCCTCTAAAGTCCTCTTCTTTCTGAATGGCTTTTGTATAATGGTAAACCGTAAGAGGTGGACAAAATTTGTCTACACAAAAACTGTAGATCTCGTTAAGACACAGAATTTATGTCATATACATTTTTTGTGGAGTGAACCATTTCCAATATATTCTTTCTTATTTGTTTGAATTTTCCAATACTTATACTTTTTCTCAAGTGGGAATTGTTATTCGTTTTTACTTTCTCTACTACGTGTAGTAAGTAGGGGAAGTATTGTATTCCATCCAAAAATTCGATACCGAGATTTCTTCGGAAATATATGTTTTGAGAACCCCTGAATCCAATTTTTTGTTTTGGAAACATGTCCGTGTGTGTGTGTCTGTGTGTCTTTGAACAGCATAACTCAGAAACGAATAGTTGGATAAACACCAAACTTGGTATTTAGGTTCAGTATCTTCCAAGGATGCGACAAGAAGGTTTTCAAGAAAATCCCCCACCCCAGATTATCGTTTACATGGAACATTTTTCGAAAATTTTAATTTTCTCAAAAATGGCTATAACGATTTTGATTAAAATATCACATGTTTAAGATATTTTCATGACAAATGAAATATATATCTCGAATTTTCTGGGAATGTCTCCAAAAGTATTCTTCATTGTGAACGACTTATGCATAAGTGGTAAACCATAAGAGATAGACAAAATTTTACTACACAAAGAATATAGATCGCATTAAAATACACAATTTATATCATATACATTTTTTGAGTGAACCATTTTCGAGATACTGCTTGTTATTCCCTTAAATTTTCCAATACTTATACTTTTTCTCAAATGGGAGTTCGTTACTCATTTGTTTTGTCCTGGTAATGCAAAGAGAATGGAATGCTCCACATAGCAACCAGCTCTTAAAAGATTTGACTATCGCTTAAATACTACCATATTCCCCTTGCATCTACAAGAAAATTAGCAATAAGATTAACATCTCGATATCTCGATTAGCATGAAATAGAAGGAGAATAAGCGTTTGTAAAAAGTTTGTACAAGAGTAGAGAAAGTCATGTGAGTGCAACACAGATTTTTTAATAGATATGTAGCAGAGAAAGTAGGGTAAAGGAACGGCTAACTTATTTACATTTAATATTAAAAGAGAGAAAATGTATGTGTATGTTCCTAGAATGTATTATCAGTTCCTAGCATAAATGTAACATGTTTCTCTGTTGATCTCAAGGCAATAAAGCTACTTTAATTTTTTAAACATCTGAGGTTGTTGAATAAAGCCTGTAAAAACTGACAATGAGAAGAGGTTAAGCTTTAACGAGTTCAGCACAGTTTTATGTCCACCAGTATCTTTTACGTAAGGAAGATAACATTGTGACATATGGTAATCTACTTGAGATAAAGGCACATGATAGTGCTTCACGACAGATTTGCGGGTATTCGTGTGAAGAGCATAGGACTGTGCTGAGCGAAGAGAGAAAACATTGCACGAGTATCAGAGAAACAATAAAGAAATACCTTTTAATCAATGAAAACAGTTAGTATAAACACGTAGGGGGGAAATTTATGCGTTACATTCACATGACCTTCTCTACTCACTCTTCCAAAACTGTTCTTACACAGCTTATTATTTTAGTTACTTCCTGTTAATCCAGATAAAATTTCAACACACTTACACATTTCGTTGTACAAGTAGGCAAAGCGATAGTCAGATGTTTAAAGAGCGTGTCGCTGTGTAATGGCTTTGAATTGCATGCCCTTTGCCTGACCAGAGAAAAAATCTGTGTTGCACTCACATGACTTTCTCTACTCTTGTACAAACCATTTTTACAAACGCTTATTCTCCGTATGCTTCATGTTAATGGAGATATCGATATGTTAATCTTATGCTACTTTTCTTGTAGATGCAAGGGGAATATGATAGGCCTTAAGCGATCACATATTTTAAGAGCTGGTTGCTATGTGGAGTATTCCATTATCTTTATATGTCCAGGACATAAAAAAAAGTATATCTTGAATTTTCTGGGAATGTCTCCAAAAGTATTCTTCATTGTGAACGACTTTTGCATAACTGGTAAACTATAAGAGATAGACAAAATTTTACTACATAACAAATGTAGATCTCGTTAAAACACACCATATATGTCATAAACATTTTTTGTTGTAAAATGAACCATTTTCAAGATATTCCTTGTTATTTCTTTGAATTTTCCAATACTTACACTTTTTCTCAACTGAGAATTCGTTGTTCATTTTTATGTTCTTGACATGCAAAGAGAATTACATTTTACACATAGCGACCAGTTCTAAAATATTTGACTATCGCTTAAGGCCTACTGTGTTTGCAAGGGCAATATAGAAATACAGTAGCCTTTAAGCATAGACATATATTTTAATAGCTGGTTGCTATGTGCAGCACCATTCTCTTTGCCACAGATTAATACTCTTTGCATATCCAAGACAAAAAAAAGAAAAGAAAAAAGAATAACGAATTCCCATTTGAGAAAAAGTATAAGTATTGGAAAATTTAAGGGAATAACAAGCAATATCTCGAAAATGATTCGCTCAACAAAATAAATGTAAATGACATAAATTGTGTATTTTAACGCGATCTAAATTTTTATGTAGTAAAATTTTGTCTATCTCTTATGGTTTACCAGTTATGCAAAAGTCGTTCACAATGAAGAATACTTTTGAAGACATTCCCAGAAAATTCGAGATATACAATTCATTTGCCATAAAATGTCATAAACTTATGGTATTTTATTCAAAATCGTTAGAACCTTTTTGAGAAAATTAAAATTTTCGAAAAATGTTCCATGTAAAGGGTAATCTTGGATGGGGGATTTTCTTGGTAAACTTTGTATTGTATCTCTGGAAGATACTGAACCTAAATACCAAGTTTGGTGTTTATCCGACTGTTCGTTTCTGAGCTATGCTGTTCACAGACGAACACACACACGGACATGTTTCCAAAAATGCTTTATATGCATTCAGTGCACCTCAAAACATGTATTTCCTGTGAAATCTCGGTATCGAATTTTTGGGTGGAATGCAATACTTCCCCTACTTACTATATAGTAGACTAGTAGAGGAAGTAAAAAATAATTATGGTGTTTCATTTACAAGCTAAATCAGTTTTATTTACTTGTCCAAATTCAAACAAACAGCTGCGGTTAGAAAGTTAGCAAATTCAATCTCAGCATTTCTTAACCAGATGTAACGTTAATTGAATGGTCTGCCCACTTGGACCACAGAGCTAATTTTAAAGCAAGCATTCTCAACCTTCTCGAAGAAGCTAGTACTGTAAATATAAAGCAAGTGTTGCAATACGCACGTAACACAGAAAACTCACCAAAAGAAGTAGGAAGTCCCCTGTCATTCATGTATGATGACATCGTACATGGTATATTCGTCTTCTCTCTGCTCAGTTACCAGCAAACGGCTTTCTCCTTGCACTGCTTGGGTACAGTGTTGTCTGGGCGGGTACTTGAAGTTCTATAAGATGTGCTTTGTAGTTTCTGACCAGTCTTGTGATAAACGCACTCACTGTATTGTTTCCTTGTAATGCTGATATGCTTCATTGATGCAGTTTTATCTTATCTAAATCGGTTAGCTTTGTTCCCTTAAATTATATACGATAAGAACAAAATAGTTTCCCAGAAATCAAAGCTTCTATTGGCCACCGTACTACTTCTGCTTTTGTACGAAATGCTTCATGCTTGGTTTAACTGGAGTATTGTAGCTCTCTGATGTAATTCCTGGTTTCATTGACCTGTGCCTCGCGACCGATTTCACTAAGCGAAGCAGCGTTTATTTAAATAATAAAGGCGTTCTGAAACTCATGTTTTATCTAAAACATTTCACTGGAAATACACGTTTTGGGATCCTCTGAACCCCCCAAGAGAAAGTAGTTTTTACTTTCTCTATCACGAACCTAGTAAGTACAGAAAGTGTTGCATTCTACCCAAAAATTCGATATCGAGATTTCACCGAAAACAGCATTTGAAACCCCCTGAATAAATAAATATATAAAAACAATTTTTTAGAAAGCTCCGTGTTGTGTGTGTTTTTGTCTGTGAAAAACATAATTCAAAAACGAAATTTTCTATAAACACCGAACTTAGTATTTAAGTTCAGTACCTTTCAAAGATGCGATACGAAGATCCCCCATCCCAAATTACCCTTTACATGAACGACTTTTTCGAAATTTTCTATTTTATCAAAAATTGCACTAACGATTTTTATTAATGTAAGACATATATAAGATTTTTACATGACAAACAAAATGTATATATTGAAAGGCCTGTGAAGTCCTCTTCATTCGTAAGGAATTTTTTATGATCTTGTATAACTGGTAAACAATAAGAAATAGACAAAACCTACTACACAAAAGATGTAGATCTCTTTAAAAAACAATTTACTTCAAATAACGTTTTTGTAGCATAAGCCATTGCCAAGATATCCGTTATTAATAGTTCGACTGTACAATACCTTTATCCTGCTTTTAAAGGTCTGCCGATATTCAGTTGTTTATCGCGATTGGATGGAAAGGTTATGGTATTTTAAGCCCACATTAGGCGTCCAGTTATTAAATATATGACTGTCTATAACAAAAAATAAATTGAGTTTTGTTTATGAGCGCTCTTTAACTACTATGGTTCTTAGCGTCCCATTCTGTACTGGGTGTGAAAGACCGGAAATTTTGCTCAGAGGCCTCTTTATCAGGCTTGAGGTTCTTTTACGTACCGTAAATCTACGACACGGGAACACCGACTTTACTTTCCTTCCGAAGAAAGAGATGCTAGGGATTTTTACGTCCGAAAAAATCCATTGCCCTCCGCTGGGTTTGAACCGGCGACCACGGGATCTAAAGACTAGCATGATACCTCCAGGCCACGGAGGACGACATCTGTAACGAAATGTGTAAGGTAGCTATTTCTGCAAAGGTTTATCTAGATTAAACTGAAGTAGTAGAAAAATAGGTTTTCATTTGAATAATTTGTATACCCATTAATAAACCATAGAGGGTAGGCAGAGTCATATGAATGTAACACATACGATTTTTATATAGAGGTTACAATATATGATAGGTTACTAAAGTGCAACTTTGATATTTTTCCACCGTTATAGGATGTCACTAGAATCTGGTGATATTCAGATTGTTAGGTTCCACTCATAACCGGCAACTCCTCCGCAAATACGCACCTGTTACATGCATTGGTAAGGTTAGTTATCTTATATTGTATTTGTTACACTGGCGCCCTGTTTTTATATTCGCAGGTGTTAAAACTTTGCACGCCTACCATTTAATCACCAACTGACGCGCAGATTATAATATTAATTATATTACTATTATTTATACAGGAGATTTATGAAGAACTGACACATTTATTTCTTTAATTGTTTCAAAACGAGTTATACTAGCGACAACTTATTATACCGGAAATGCAGAGGAATTTTGGGAGAATATTTACCTCTATAGCAAATGTTGAAAATGTCCTCCATCCTGCATAAGGCACAACTCAACACGTCGTTCCATGTTACTGCCCACACGTTAGAGGACTCTGTTGTCAATAGCTTGAATCTCCTGTGTAATGTTGTGCTTCAGATCGTCCAATGTCTGGGGACGTGTGATATAAACCCTGTCTTTTAAGTAACTCCATAGAAAGAAGTCCGGCGATGTCAAATCCGGAGATCTCGGGGTACGCTGCAGTGTTCACATTGTTTTAAAAAACAATTGGTCCCACTATTCTCTGTGCGGATATTGCGGACCAAACTCCGATTTTTACCGGGTGCATAGGTGCTTCATGAATAACATATGGATTTTTGCTGGCCCATAGGCATGAGTTATTTGAGTTCACATAGCCGGATAAATGGAACCATGCTTCATCTGTGAACCACGTGATGGACAATATGGCAGGATTTTGCACAGTGAACGCCTGAAACCAACGACAATAATGCAGTCGTGTATCCTTATCTGGTTCCTGTAACTAATGGACAACCGTAATCCTATACGGTTTTAGGCCTGCACCTTTCACAGCCCTCTGACATTGAGTAGCTGTACCCTGTCTCCTGCGACAAACGTCTTGATGATTTTTTGGGTGACTGATCCAGTAGTGCTCCTACGTCAACAACAACTGTGGGAAGCCTAGATGAACGAGTTTTGCCTTTTTCACTCACCAGTGATCCGGTTGTTTCCAATTTGTTTACCAGTCCCAGTATTGTGTTTTTTTTGGGAAGGATTCTGAACACCAAATTCTCTCGGGTATCCCTTTGAGCAGCTGTGAGTGAATTCAATATCCAGTATTGCTTTACAAGGAAGAGTCGTTCATTTGATGTGCACTCAATTTTCACGTTGAATAGAGCAAAATCTCAAAATCAGTTGCCGACAATAAAACTAACAATTACGAATAAAACATGAACATCTGCGCATCTAGTGACAGGCAATCGAAACTCCAGAACATTCTGCTTAATTTGGTGCTAAAATGGGGCATTGAGTGAATTTCGAACAGAATAATTAAAGAAAGAAATTTGTCAGTTCTTCATAAATCACCCTGTATTAGATTAGTTACAGTTATATTAATTACGTTAATTATACAAGCATTTAATTATTGTTATTAGGCTAGGCTATTAGGTTATTATTATTATTATTATTATTATTATTATTGCGAGATGACAAATATTCTTGGTTACGTAATATGTTTTTACGTAAATTATTAGAACTTGAAGATCTTATATTGTGCTGCTTTTGTTTTGTTTGGTTACATAATTTTAACTGCCCCACGTATGGGAGTCAATTTGCGATGTACTTGCAAATGTTTGTTTACATCAGTGTTGAAGCCATCTTGTGACGTCATTCATTTGTTTGGTTTGTAGCTCCATCTGGCGTTAGCAATTTGCGGTTCTTAGTATCAGTTTTTGAAATAATTCATTTCAAATGTCCTCCGGCTAGCTATTATCTTATCTTGGGTCGAACATGTGTCTCAATACAGGTTGTGAAACGGAAAGGAATCTTTTATCCAAAAATTACACTGATGAAGAAATTTGTTTTATAATTTTTATTTTCGAACACGTTCACTATCACTTTTACATATTGATCTAGATACTCGCCAAACTGAAACTGTTATAATACTTCTTACTGATCACTTTTAATTCACGTACTTCAACTTTGTGTATAATTAACTTTATAATACTTTAGATTTTCGTAACTTGTGAATCTATAGCCGACGTATCTCATACAAATATTTTGACGAACTGACGAACTTAAGACGACGTATATTGCACTAAGAATTTTGATGAACTGCCCAAATACGACGTGTAATGTATGAATGCTTTCGACGAACTGAAGGACTGACTGACGACGTGTAATGTGCTTGGAATTTTGATGAACTGCAAACAAGCTACCTCGAACCTACCCTATTTATACGCCTTCATTAAGATACGCCTAAAGATTATAACTGAACTACTATTGGCTAATAAAACGCGCCAACATTAGCGTCTATTTTAATATCCAATGAAAACCACGAATACATATTGCTTTTAGGGAGGAAACATTCCAGAAGTTTCTACCGAAAACGCGCCAACATTACGTAACTTCCTCGTTCCCAATAATGATAAACAGCTCACCCCCTCGCTGCATTATTGCTCTATTATTGACAGTTTCAGTAAAGCCGTATAAACTTATTTCCCAATAATAATTACAATTAATAAACATCTGAAATCAATGTCACATAAAAATGCATATTCATATTACAATCATTATTTACATTTAAGTAATTTGTGATACAAATTACTGCATCATATGCCCCACTAGAAACATAATTATAAATATTTACAACTTGTTTGGAAATTTTATAATTGTGTTTTTAGTCTCCTAAATCTTGGAACACACGCTATCACTTTCACTTTACACTTCACACGCATTTAACACACGACATATGTTTTTTTTTATCTTGCCACTACTTACTGGCTCTGGTTTAATTAACTTAGATATTAATCTGACATCACAAAAAAAATTTTTTTATAGCAAATACTGCACCCTAAATTATTTAATGACTGTTTCAAAAATGGTTTACTTTCTTATATTGTTAACAACAATTTTATGCATTTAAGAATTTTTTTTTATTATTATTAAACATATTTACCAAAAATATTCACCTTTTACACAAATATATTTTCATCTCTTAAATCTAGTCACTGTTTCACATTTTCTATTTGCTACATAAATATTTGTTTTTAATTATTTTTACTAATTTTTGTTATTTTGTACTTTAACTTTAATATCATATTGAGTTTCAATCTTTGCATTATTAATTTTCAAATACTGTTATAGTTACTAAAAATTTAATTTTTTTTTAAACATTTCTCTCTTCTTTTTTTGTAATTTATTTCTCTTTTCAAATGACATATAAATATTTAGTTAACCCTCTTACGTTCCAATACATTTCTCTGCAAGTCATCTTTAACTATCCAGCATTTACTTTACATCTCATCGCTATTTACCCTCCTGGATCAAATTGTCGGTGGCTAAACATTACTCGTAGCCGTATCCTAACCTTCAAATTTTTGTTCATGAATAACCTCTTGTATTCATATGAAATTTCGTCACATGATAACATTTGAAAACAATCTAAAGTTTCCTGAACAATACATCTTTTAACAACTTTCATTTTCAATTCATCTGCTATCTTTTTAACTTGAGAATACTCTGACAAATCTGTACTAAACTGTACTGGACTGGAGTTTTCATTCTGAACATCTTGGTGCAATTTATTTCTTTGCATTTCTGATTCTTTCTGTATTTCTGATATCTCCCCTCTGAAATTAACTTGCGCCTTATTCACATCTACATTCATAACCTCTTTCATCTCCCTTAGCTCACTTGAAATACTACTCATTTGACTTCCTAACTCTGTATTTTCTACATCAACATGTTCATTTTTAGTATTAATCTCACTTTCTTTGTTATCTCTTTCCCTGCTCATGTCTAGCATTTTCTTTGAAACTTCCCCAATCTCACTTGCTATTACTTCCTCATTTTCATCTCTTATTTTTGGCATACTACTATCTAGCTTCATAACTTTCTTTTCAGTTTCTTCACTGCTTTGATCTACTTTTTGCTCTAATATCTCATTACTCCTACCAATATTTTCAATTGATTTCCTGTTTTGTTCTAAGCTCTTACCAATATCTTCCCTCAATTCTTTATTATTCTTTTGCATATTTTCCCTTAATTGATCTGTAATACTCTTACTAATATCTTCCCTCAATTCTTTCTTATTCTTTTCCATATCTTCCCTTAATGTCCCAATATTCTTTTGCATATCTTCCCTTAATTTCTCATTATTCTTTTGCATATCTTCCCTGTTTTGTTCTATTTTCTCATTAGTCTTTTCCATATTCTCATTAGTCTTTTTTATATTCTCATTCAAATTTTTCAGCATTTCCATAATCATACTAGTATCAGAATTAATATTTCCTGCTATTCTATTCTCAATTTCTGCACTAACATTTTCATCCTCAAATCCTAAAAAGTTTGGGCTATTTTCAGTAACCTGTATTGAATTACAGCTAACTGTTACATTATCTCCCTCCATAATTATTTCTTCTGTATTATTAGTAGCCATTGTTTTCTTTATCCTACCGCTCCTAAGGTACATTTGTAGGTTACAATTTTGTTTTCTAAAAAAAATTACAATACTCTGACCTTTGTGATGCTGTCTGTTGCTGTTACTTTGATGTCCAGCTTCCTGCCCCTTTCTCTTAGATTTGTATGTCGCTTCTGCGTTGTATTATGATGAATCTACGTTGTCTCGATGTTTTTGTGTGCACTTATCCGCGTCGTTTGTCGCTCCTCTAGTTGTTTCTTGAATCTGCCTCTTGTAGATCATTTCACTGCTGCATTCGCCCCTTCCTGGTCATCTCACTTCTTCCTGGTTAATTCTGATCCTTTCCTGGTCATCGTGTTCCTTTCCTGGTCACTATGCTTCTTTCCTGGTCATCGTGTTCCTTTCCTGGTTATCGTGCCCCACGTTCTGGGTGCCAATTTGCGAGATGACAAATATTCTTGGTTACGTAATATGTTTTTACGTAAATTATTAGAACTTGAAGATCTTATATTGTGCTGCTTTTGTTTTGTTTGGTTACATAATTTTAACTGCCCCACGTATGGGAGTCAATTTGCGATGTACTTGCAAATGTTTGTTTACATCAATGTTGAAGCCATCTTGTGACGTCATTCATTTGTTTGGTTTGTAGCTCCATCTGGCGTTAGCAATTTGCGGTTCTTAGTATCAGTTTTTGAAATAATTCATTTCAAATGTCCTCCGGCTAGCTATTATCTTATCTTGGGTCGAACATGTGTCTCAATACAGGTTGTGAAACGGAAAGGAATCTTTTATCCAAAAATTACACTGATGAAGAAATTTGTTTTATAATTTTTATTTTCGAACACGTTCACTATCACTTTTACATATTGATCTAGATACTCGCCAAACTGAAACTGTTATAATACTTCTTACTGATCACTTTTAATTCACGTACTTCAACTTTGTGTATAATTAACTTTATAATACTTTAGATTTTCGTAACTTGTGAATCTATAGCCGACGTATCTCATACAAATATTTTGACGAACTGACGAACTTAAGACGACGTATATTGCACTAAGAATTTTGATGAACTGCCCAAATACGACGTGTAATGTATGAATGCTTTCGACGAACTGAAGGACTGACTGACGACGTGTAATGTGCTTGGAATTTTGATGAACTGCAAACAAGCTACCTCGAACCTACCCTATTTATACGCCTTCATTAAGATACGCCTAAAGATTATAACTGAACTGCTATTGGCTAATAAAACGCGCCAACATTAGCGTCTATTTTAATATCCAATGAAAACCACGAATACATATTGCTTTTAGGGAGGAAACATTCCAGAAGTTTCTACCGAAAACGCGCCAACATTACGTAACTTCCTCGTTCCCAATAATGATAAACAGCTCACCCCCTCGCTGCATTATTGCTCTATTATTGACAGTTTCAGTAAAGCCGTATAAACTTATTTCCCAATAATAATTACAATTAATAAACATCTGAAATCAATGTCACATAAAAATGCATATTCATATTACAATCATTATTTACATTTAAGTAATTTGTGATACAAATTACTGCATCATTATTAGGTCTTACCTTTGCAGTTAACTAAAATTTTGAATTGTTTTTGCAATTTTTGGTGTAAGCTTTGAGCATTTGTGTGGGATTTCAATTCCAGGGAAAGAAAATCTGCGTAAATAAAATCAAGAAATTTAATTTTTTGTTTTAGGTAAGTACGCGGAAATCATATTAAACCGTATTTTCATACTATTACAGTACAGTAATTTGTAATGTTTAATAACATAGCGTGTTATATTAATTAAGTCCATAACACGGTTAAATGCTTAATTTAACACTTAAGGTGCATCGCTATAGGCAATCTTAATACGTAAAATTCTACGTTATAGGTAATGAGAGATTATGGCGGAGAAGGAAGATAATGACCAAACCTTTGCACAGAGAAAAAGAGTATTATAGAGCAGTATTTATGATATGACAGTGACTCATAATACTAGCAGAAGACCGAACTAGTGCGTCTTTTATAAATAGATTCTCTGGTGATTTCTCTGGTTATATATCTAGTGACTCAAGTTAGAACGTTGACCGCCCTGACACGCGGCGTCAGCCATCTTTGTTTTTTAGTAACCTGAGTTACGTTTCGCCCCTGGTAGGATAAGTGTTGTAGAAAGAAATGTCTTGAATAAAAATTGCTTGATATTATGGGGGGAAGTAAATGCCAGTAGTCGTATTTTATTTGGAGAACGTTGTGATGGTCATTTTAGGCTCAATTAATTTTTACTTTCTCTACTGCGTATAGTAAGTAGGGGAAGTATTGTATTCCACCCAAAAATTCGATACCGAGATTTCACCGGAAATATATGTTTTGAGACCCACTGAATCCAAAAAAAAAGCATTTTTGGAAACATGTCCGTGTGTGTGTGTGCCTGTGAACAGCATAACTCAGAAACAAACGGTCGGATAAACACCAAACTTGGTATTTAGGTTCAGTATCTTCCAGAGATGCGACATGAAGGTTTTAAAGAAAATCCCCCCACCCCAGACTACTCTTTACATGGAACATTTTTCGAAAATTTTAATTTTCTCAAAAATGGCTCTAACGATTTTGATTAAATATCATATGTTTAAGATATTTTCATGACAAATAAAACGTATATCTTGAATTTTCTGGGAATGTCTCCAAAAGTATTCTTCATTGTGAACGACTTTTGCATAACTGGTAAACCATAAGAGATAGACAAAATTTTACTACACAAAAAAATGTAGATCGCGTTAAAATACACAATTTATGTCAGATACATTTTTTTTTGTTGAGTGAACTATTTTCCAGATATTGCTTGTTATTCCCTTAAATTTTTCAATACTTATTTTCTCAAATGGGAATTCGTTATTCAATTTTTTGTCTTGGATATGCAAAGAGTATTAATCTGTGGCAAAGAGAATGGTGTTGCACATAGCAACCAGCTATTAAGAGTAATGTCTATGCTTAAAGGCTACTGCATTTTTATATTGCCCTTGTAAATATATATTCCATTTACATGTATAAGAAAATTAGCAATAATATAGTCTGCAAAGGTTTATCTCGATTAACATGAAGTAGATGGAGAATAAGCGTTTGTAAAAATAGTTTGTACAAGAGTAGAGAAAGTATGTGAGTGTAACACATCAGATTTTTTTATTTTGTTCCCTTATTCCTCATCATAAATTAAGCAGCTTTTTATAAATCATTTTTAATGGGATTTGAACCACGGATCTTCCAATCTACCGCCGGTTGCTCTAACCACTGAGCTATCATGGCAACTTGCCGGTACGACATTAAATTCTCCAACCGATTCGCATTTTTCCTGGTAAACCACAAGGAGATCTCAAATTGTATTGAGATGGCGTACCCTAATGGCGACTTACAATGCTGTAAGTACTTTAAATCCTGGGCTTCATAGTTGCAACCGCTATTAGGTCAATTAATGGAATTACCACACAAGCCATGTGTTGGACATGGTTGGAGAGGTAGACTGAAAAATTCAATGTCATAGCCGGTATTTGATCCTCGGATCTCCCGGTCTCCGTCCGTTTGCTCTAACCACTGAGCTGCCATGGCAACATGCCGGTACAACATTAAATTCCCCAACTGATTCGCAATTTTCCCGGTAAACCACAAGGAAATCTCAAATTGCATTCAGATGACATACCCCAGTGGCGATCTATGGATGGAGACCGGGAGACCCGTGGTTCAAATCCCGTTTATGGCATTGAATTCCACCTTTCCAAGCTCGTTAAACACACGGCTTATGTGGAAGAACAATTAATTCCATTCTTTATTTTGTTTTCTTATTCCTCATCACAAAATAAACAGCTTTTTATAAATCATTTTCTAATGAGAAAGCAACATACAAAATGTAGGTTCCCATTTGAAAGAATGTAATTGACCCTAAAATGACCATCACAACGTCCTTCAAATAAAACACGACTAATGACATTTACTTTCCCCCATAATATCAAGCAATTTTTATTAAAAACATTTCTTTCTACAACGCTTAGTTTTGGAGATATTGTACAGTCTCAGTGTATTTTAATGTTAAATGCCCAGCCTGTATATCTGAAATTTCCTGAAAATCCCAGGAAAATAAACGTAAGGATTACACGCCCAAAAATATTCAGAAGCTATAATTACAAAACTTATTTTCACTTTTTACCTATTGTGATCGTTTACCCTTGCAAAAAGGTAGATTAGATGAGATGAGGGGGGTTTGTTGGAGTTTTGTCGATCTCCCGCAGGTCAGACTAACACGCTTATTGTACAACCCTATTGGAAAATACGCTTTCATTGTTTTCCAAAATCTGCTCCCTGAACAAGTTGCAGTATCTTGGTTCCAATGTCAGCGTCCTTTCCTAAATCGTCCCTGGTTATAGAAAGAGTAAGTCTGTTTCTTGTCAGGAATGAGCAGTCAAAGAGGACATGCGAGGCAGTTTCCTCATCCTCTTTGCACATTCTACATGTGGGCTCTTCCTTTACGTAGATGTTTCCTGAAGTGACCATGTTCAGGAATTCACGCAACTACTTTCCTTATTCCTGTTCTCTCCAATCTCAGAAGAGATAAGGGAAGAGTGTTGCATGTACCTTAGGCCAGTTTCCTGACTTGTCTTGTCCAGGATAGATTTGCCACCTGAATTGGTGTTTTCCCTAATCCATGCTTTTACCGAGGTTTTGTACTAATTCCCACCACGGGTTCAGGGCCAAATAGGGTATCCCATTACCCTTTTTTTGTCAGCTGATCAGCCTTTTCATTTCCATAGATGCCCTGATGCTCCGGCACCCACCGTATTTCAAGCCTGTTGCGAGATGATAGGGCAATCAGGGCATTTAGGCATTCTCAAATCAGTTATGATTTTACCTGGTCTGAAGAGAGTGCTTTCTAAAGCACTCTGATTATCTTTGAGGATGATAATTCGTTTATTATGACAATCCTTTTAAAGTCCTCTTAGAGGGCAGCTCAGGATAGCTAATAGGGCAGAGGACCTGAAATACTGCATAAGCAACAAGGAGATATACTGGAAGTAAAATGTTTTACATTTTAAAATTGAGTTTCATTATTCTTTTTCTCGGCGTTTATGTTCATTAAAGCTGCTCCACATGATAAAGTTTTCATCCAGTTCTTATGAAACGTTCCATGTATCTTCTAAAAACGTAAATAATTAGAACTGTCATAAATTTTAATGTTTTTTAGTGGTTTCTGAGTAGGTAATTGATTTTTAGGACAAAAAGACATAAAATACAGATTTACAATGTTAAGGTTTTAAAATTCTTTTGTTTGAACTATACTAACTAAGAATAAAAAGTGTATATGGCAATTTTGTACGCTATGAACAAACAGCAAGTTTATTTAAAGTAAATATTATTTTCAAATTTCATCGTGTGGAACATTTAGCAGAGGACAATCGAATTAGATTTTGAAACTCAATAACTAGATAACTTAAAAAGATACCCAAACAAAATTTAAAACCGTTCAATGTTTACATACGCTAAATACAGGGCTATTCAAAAAGAAGGAATAGACTTTAAATATTTATTTCTAATGAACGACAATCATGGCGACACATGAAAAACAGAGAAAAATTCAAAATTTTATTTTATGTGTTCAAAATGAGCACCATTTGTTATGACCAGTGCTTTTCCGTTTGCATTCGCAACCATCTTCTACGAATTTATTGTATCAATTGTACATTTTTATGACGAGGCGGCTCGTTGTTGAACTTACAGCGAAACACACGCTGCAATGAAACAATGGTTCCACTCTTTGTCTAATGCAGCACACAAAACGACTTTTCTTGTGGCGTCGCCATTTTCTCGTAAACAAACACAGCGCCGCTGTAAGGACTGAATGGGATTAATAAGTGGGGCTTAAAACTTGGAACTTTCCTCTGTTCAATGATGTGTCGTATGTGTCGCTATCTATTGTCGTTCATTAAAAATAAATATTTAAAATCTGTTCCTTCTTTTTGAATAACCCTATATAGATTAAATTTTCAACCAAATAGACACAAACATTTGAGAAAATAGCGTTTTCAGTGGTGCCTCCCTTAAGCAGGTAATAGGGGAAGCGACTGATATAGCAAAGAAGCTATTCAGAATCACTTGTGATATCACCTCGAAATCAAAGCGACGTTAAATAAATACAAAATGCATTATGGCATAACTGCACCTAAATGATATCAAGTATATAAGATGGTGATGATTAGCCAGTAACAAATGCATTATTGTTTTCCTCAATAATAATGTACTACTCATTCTCTAAATTTTGTCCATTGTACATAAAACTACTTCTAGACTCGATGGGAAAATGCCTTCCTTCTGCGAACCTTAACCAGGGAGAGGGGTTTTAGCAAGTAAAATATCAACTTAAGAACGCGTCGAGGGTTGGTGGAAAGCAAAGGTGGGAGCAACTGCGATCTTGTAGTGTTCTCTGTAAACAAATGATGAACAGTTGAAGATACTACACACCCTGCTTCGCAAGTAGATAAATAAGGATTAAGGAGTGATATTAGAAGAAAGAAAGCAATTTACGTATGTTTAGCTATTGGTAGTGTGCAATTACCTTATGAAAGCTACGAAACAAGCATTGCAAAAGTTCTACATTTTTTAAAGCAATGTCCGCTGTTATTAGTGTATGACATAGATCCTCGAAAAATTCTGAGAAGGTTGAAGGTCCACTTTCCTTTCTAATAATGTCACATGTTCCTTGTATTTCATTGAATTAAAATGCTATTTAACATGATGTTTAACGTATTTCGAGCTCTATGTTACATTTGATGGTTTCTCCATTTGTGCTTAACCGTTCCCTGCCATATTCCGCCATAAATGATGCTAATTCTGACGTATAAACTCTTCTTTGCTTTAACCTGAGGAAGTATTTTTAACACTTAAATAATTTCAGTCTAATTATATAATATGTAAATTCAATAACAGCCCGCCTTGAAGCAATATGTGTATGTAATAATTTGTAAAATGTATGTAAGTCATTGCATATGCTTGTATTATTGTATCCATGTGTAATAATGTTATGTGAATATATTACGTAATTTAATGTAGGAGCTGTGAGAATAATAGGTTAAAAATTGCTAACAATGAGGTAACCTTGAGGCAATAATGAATTTGAAAGTTTAGATGCTACTAGTCATTATTGGAGCAACAATAATGTAAATTTTGGGACAGTTTAAAAATAGCCAATCAACAACCAGAAAAAGCTTTAGTTAAATAAAGGTATTCTATTGGAGTAGGAATAGCCAATCAGAGACTTGAAATACAGAAATTTACAAGTTTAGGCGGTTGAAATCAATTCAGTTGCCTGCAAACACTGTTCCTAACCGAACGCGAGACACGTCCTCGAGAAGTATAATACGTATTCGTGTGAGACGAAAAATAGTTTAGGTGTTAAAAAGTGCAACTAATTCATAAAAGAATCTCACAGCTCTCTATATCAGTGAAGTGTTATTTAAATCGTATCAAGTATTAATAAAAGGAATGAAGCAAAATTATAATCTGTGTAAGCCTACATTCTTAGTCGTACCACAACCCTGCCAAGACATCAATGTCTCTAACAATAATACTGACCCAGCTAAGGCAAACTTAAATATATAATATTTAAAGAAACAGTTAAATTACAAAGTTAATATTTTTTTTAAACTTGGGGCAAAGGCCACCTGAAAGTACATTTGGGGCGAAGGCTACCGAAAAGCGGGTACTATACTTGTGGTTGCAACGAATTTCAACAATTGCCACGGTTCTCCACTGGTGTATATTATGCAGTGAATAAATGGAACGGTTGCAACTAAACCGGTTGTGAAAGAGGGGAAGAGTGTATCCGTCACAGTACCTGATGTAACCTATACTCCGAGCGGTAACAGGATTGCTCTGTTTACTTACTAAAACCCTTCTGCTTGGTCATAACATACACGCAGCGTTACACCATAACAGCGCACGTTACACCGCTTCAGCAGTCTGTGGAAAGCAATGGACAGGCCTTCAGAAAGCGAACAGCACTTATGAGCCTAAATTACTCGCGAGTCCCTTTTTCGCCACGTATAGAGTAGAACTGACATTACAGAGCTTCCTTCGTCATTATAGATATAATCTCAAACATCTACTGTATGTGCACTTAGACACAATAATTGTGAGAAGAACCAAATAGGAGTTTCATCAGTTCAGCGCAACGTTGACACTTTTCTAACACTTCCAACAACGATCCTACCAGCACCATCCTACAGGTGGAACACGTATAAGGATACAGAAATATTCAGCACGTGTATGCGTTGCATTACTAATTATAGACGACAGATGTTAATTCATTGCTATCGTAATCACCCGCATGTTCTGTACTTAAGTAACCTAGTAACCAGCTAAAGGTTTGTGAGATTTTTACTTTCTCTACTACGTATATTAAGTAGGGGAAGTATTGTGTTCCACCCAAAAATTCGATACCGAGATTTCACCGGAAATACATGTTTTGAGACCTCCTGAATAAAAAAAAAACATTTTTGGAAACATGTCCGTGTGTGTGTCTGTCTATGAACAGCATAACTCAGAAACGAACAGTCGGATAAACACCAAACTTGGTATTTAGGTTCAGTATCTTTCAGAGATGCGACACGAAGGTTTTCAACAAAATTCCCCCCACCCCAGATTACTCTTTACGTGGAACATTTTTAGAAAATTTTAATTTTCTCAAAAATCGCTCTAACGATTTTGTTTAAAATATCATATGTTTAAGATATTTTCATGACAAATGAAATGTATATCTCGAATTTTCTGGGAATGTCTCCAAAAGTATTCTTCATTGTGAACGACTTTTGCATAACTGATAAACCATAAGAGATAGTCAAAATGTAGATCGCATTAAAATACACAATTTATGTCATATACATTTTTTTTATTGAGTGAACCATTTTCGAGATATTGCTTGTTATTCCCTTAAATTTTCCAATATTTACACTTTTTCTGAAATTCGTTATTCAATTTTTTTTGTCCTGGACATACAAAGAGAATGGAATGCGCAACAAAGCAACCAGCTCTTAAAAGATTTGACTTCGCTTAAAGCCTACCAATTCCCCTTGCACCTACAAGAGAGTTAGCAATAAGATTAACATCTCGATTAACATGAAGCATATGGAGAATAAGCGTTTGTAAAAATAGTTTGTACAATAGTAGAGAAAGTCGTGTGAGTGTAACACATCAGATTTTTTACTTTCTCTACTACGTATAGTAAGTAGGGGAAGTATTGCATTCCACCCAAAAATTCGGTACCGAGATTTCGCCGGAAATACATGTTTTGAGACCTCCTGAATCCAAAAAAAGCATTTTTGGAAACATGTCCGTGTGTGTGTGTGTGTGTGTGTGTGTGTGTGTGTGTGTGTGTGTGTGTGTGTCTGTGTGTCTGTGAACAGCATAACTCAAAAACGAACAGTCGGATAAGCACCAAACTTGGTATTTAGGTTCAGTATCTTCCAGAGATGCGACACAAAGGTTTTCAAGAAAATCCCCCCACCCCAGACTACCCTTTACATGGAAGATTTTTCGAAAATTTTAATTTTCTCAAAAATGGCTCTAACGATTTTGATGAAAATATCATGTGTTTAAGATAATGTCATGAGAAATGAAATGTATATCTCGAATTTTCTGGGAATGTCTCCAAAAGTATTCTTCATTGTGAACGACTTTTGCATAACTGGTAAACCATAAGAGATAGACAAAATTTTACTACACAAAAAATGTAGATCGCGTTAAAATACACAACTTATGTCATATACATTTCTTTTGTTGAGTGAACCGTTTTCGAGATAATGCTTGTTATTTCCTTAAATTTTCCAATACTTATACTTTTTCTGAAATTCGTTATTAAAATGTTTTTGTCATGGACATACAAAGAGAATGGAATGCGCAACATAGCAACCAGCTCTTAAAAGATTTGACTTCGCTTAAAGCCTACCAATTCCCCTTGCACCTACAAGAGAATTAGCAATAAGATTAACATCTCGATTAACATGAAGCATATGGAGAATAAGCGTTTGTAAAAATAGTTTGTACAATAGTAGAGAAAGTCGTGTGAGTGTAACACATCAGATTTTTTACTTTCTCTACTACGTATAGTAAGTAGGGGAAGTATTGCATTCCACCCAAAAATTCGGTACCGAGATTTCGCCGGAAATACATGTTTTGAGACCTCCTGAATCCAAAAAAAGCATTTTTGGAAACATGTCCGTGTGTGTGTGTGTGTGTGTGTGTGTGTGTCTGTGTGTCTGTGAACAGCATAACTCAAAAACGAACAGTCGGATAAGCACCAAACTTGGTATTTAGGTTCAGTATCTTCCAGAGATGCGACACAAAGGTTTTCAAGAAAATCCCCCCACCCCAGACTACCCTTTACATGGAAGATTTTTCGAAAATTTTAATTTTCTCAAAAATGGCTCTAACGATTTTGATGAAAATATCATGTGTTTAAGATAATGTCATGAGAAATGAAATGTATATCTCGAATTTTCTGGGAATGTCTCCAAAAGTATTCTTCATTGTGAACGACTTTTGCATAACTGGTAAACCATAAGAGATAGACAAAATTTTACTACACAAAAAATGTAGATCGCGTTAAAATACACAACTTATGTCATATACATTTCTTTTGTTGAGTGAACCGTTTTCGAGATAATGCTTGTTATTTCCTTAAATTTTCCAATACTTATACTTTTTCTGAAATTCGTTATTAAAATGTTTTTGTCATGGACATACAAAGAGAATGGAACGCGCCACATAGCAACCAGCTCTTAAAATATTTGACTATCGCTTAAAGCCTAGCAATTCCCCTTGCATCTACAAGAAAATTAGCAATAAGATTAACATCTCGATTAACATGAAGCATATGGAGAATAAGCGTTTGTAAAAATAGTTTGCACAAGAGTAGAGAAAGTCATGCGAGTGCAACACATCAGATCCCCCCCCATGGTCCTGCAAAAGGGCATGAAAGTTCAAAGCCATCACATTGTGACACGCTTTCTAACAAAAAATGCGACTGCACCCTTAAGGTATCCTTAGGATGCTACCCACGGTGCACGGGGTTATTGTTATCCTGATGTAAAATCCTAAAAGAAAAGCATCATCGCAACTGACTTGAAGCATTTCTGCGGCAAGGGCACTTACACTAGCATTAAACAAGACGCGATTTGTGACAATTCATTTATAGCAGGGAAGTGAGAGAAACAGCGTTGCCGGGTTGTATTAGAAAACTATTAAGCAGTACGAAAGCTCGTTCTGCAGTGTCTATAACATGGCAACATGCTAATCCTCAAAGTTCAGCTTATTGGTGAAGGGAAAAGGGCGGAATCTTACTGCCTAAAACAATAGCTGAAGAGAGGTTGCCATGAAAACCACCGAAAACATGTCCCTCCAGTAACTGTTACAAGTCGCTTCTTGTTTAAAACAAACTGTAAATTGGAGAATCTAGGGCCACTAATAGTTTCATTTGGTATTTAGTAAAGTGGACAGTGGATTAAGTAGCTTATGAAGTTGACAGCAAGTAATACTGACACATGTAAACATGTCCACGCCGGCGAAGCCGCGGGTAAAGCTACTAGATAACATTTATAGGTTAAGCACGTGCCAAGTTTCAGACATTGCTTTCCTTGATACTTTATAGGGGTGTGTGCATTCTTTGTAATAGAACCTATTTCAGAATGAATAAAATGGCCGTTATATTGTAGCATCATATAGGGTCATATGAATAAAAAGCAAGTACCTACTTTATCAAAGTTTGTATTCATGAGTATGAACACTTTCTGTGATTATATACTCAGCACAATGAGAACATACTCGTTTTCATAAGAATTAAAGCCTACTACCTCACGCGAGTATATGCTCATCCCCATAGCCATCTTGTTCACTTAAATGTAAGTATATACTCATGTTATCTACACTCTTTGACCACATACTAGCTTCGTAGATTGTGTGGTGTGTTGTTTGGCATTCTAAATTAGAGGAATAGATTTTGTAGTATTTGGTTCTGTCCCATCAAAACTGCTCAGGAATTTTCCTGTGTTGCTTAACAAGTTTCAGCAGAAATATTAGAGAAATATTGAATCCTTCAAGAAATGAAAAAGTAATTGGAGCAACACACACAAAAGTGTAGCTTTTGTAAATTAAATTTGCGAAACAATAAATAAAATGAAATAGGCAAAGGTCTATTATCAATAAATCAAGCAAAAAGAAAATATTCACAGATTCTAAAGTCATAGTTATAAGGTGATGGATGCAGATTCAAATAGGACTATTTCTAGAATCCTGGGATGTTTTCACTATTTTTCTACGAAACAGTTTTGTTATAAGTAATCTAACTTCTTAACTGAATTTTGGGGTTAGGATTTTATATAGTAAGCGTGATTAATAAATCTGGCTTTCAATGATACTTCGAGGTTATATTTTCATGAAGCAATACAGGATTTTGAAACTCCTTGAATGTTCATGGCAATGTTAGAAAACCAATAAACAAAATAGTTGCAAGCAGAAAGAAATGAATAATTGTGGATTGGAAAGTCATAACTCATTGGGTGCTGGATGAAGTCATCTGATTGTTTTTAGAATTCCAAAATAATTACAATATTAGGTATACTATGAAACAGTTTTCTTATAAAGTTATGAGTAGGTATCTGGATTTTGAAGTTAACACTTTACATTGTAAGGTTAATTAATAAAGCTCACTTTCAAAGTTACTTCTAGGTTATGTTTTTTTTAAACAATGTAGGATTTTGAAATTTCTTTAACGCCCATGGGTAACTATTCCATGAGTACTATACAGCTCATAAATTGTGCCATTAAAATAACATAACATAAGATCTCAATCTATAGACCCTATTGTGAGCTAGACCAGCTTAAAGAAAGCTACTCTAGGATATAGATTACGTCATAAATACATAATTACATTGTGTACTTGTATGTAACTAAATTGTAGTTCTTATGTAGAGTACGTTAGAGCTAAAAAATTTAAAACAATATTATTTATACTTAATGTAGTTATAAAATTTGGTAACATTTTATAGTCAGTTATTTTTTGAATGAAAGAAATCTTCCTCTGTATAGAAGGTGTGAGTGATGAGATATCTTTTTAATGCTAACTTGAATTTATTTTTATTAGTTTTCAGTTCCTCAGTATATGATGGAAGTGAATTAAATAGTACTATACCATTGTAGTAAGCCCCTTTTTGGAATACTTGTAGGTTATTGCTTGGCCTGTGTAAGTCCTGCCCATTTCTGGTTTGTTTGCTGTGTATGTCTGAATTTTTTATGAACACTTCTGGGTGGACAACCACGGTTAAAACTACAGCTAAAGTATACTCACAGGCTAATGGTAGAATTCCATTCTCTTCATATTTAGTTTTTAAGTTAAAAATATCAATATATACTCAGCAGTAAGTATGCATCTAACCATGCTCAACATGAGAGGAGAATGAACTCATAAAACTGAGAATATACTAGCTTTTATTAATAACAAATATGAGTACATACTCTTGTAAGATGGATGCCTAAGTATGTTCTACTCTGCTTCCATTACTTGAGTATGTCCTCAAAATGAAGTAGATACTCGAAAGATCTTATTCCCACCAAATGGAGTATTTACTTGAAAAAGTGAAGCATATACTATATGCTCATTTTTATTCATATAAACCATAATCTCAGGTGTTGAAACTAATTGTTTATCTTTCTCAAATAATGTGATTACGGATATATACCTATATATAATTCCACTCTCGGAAATTTCCGCTTTTAAACAAGTTTATGGATGTTGCCATCTGAAAATAAAACAAAACAGCCAAACACAGGCCTGAAGTAGAAGTAGGATCTATTTATACATAACCTTGAAGTTAGGTTAATGAATTTATGATCGCTTTCTATTACTGGTACTGAAGTTTCTTGAGTCCGACGGTTACGTAGCTAATAATCTTAACATTAAGTAATGCTAAGGTTTGTCTGCATGATTAAATGTTTGACGACAAGGGAACAAGACATCAAGATTAGAGCATGGAAAATTATTGTATTTTGTTCTGCAAGCGGTTGACCTTGGCTGGACCTTACAACAATGCCACTTCCTCCAGCCAGACATAAAAAGAAATTCAAGGTTAGAGCAACCGAAACTTGGGTACCGTAACTTGCAAATGCAATATCTTCGTGTATTGCATTATTTGATATACGAACATATAGTTAATCGGTAACTATGCCTTTAAGGGTTTAGCATTCGGGAAGATCCTTTAACGGACCCACGTCGACCAGTCATAATTAAACTACACCTAGCAACGACATATTTACACGTGGGAGAACAAGTCTTAGAACCACCTTTCAAGGTGTGAAAGAAGAAGACAGAAGAAAACCATATGTTAGCTGAGCTCATAACTCTAAATCTCATGTACTCGAAACATAAGATTGTAGATAAATAGATGACGTGCAAATACAAATAAAATGTATTTATGGAAGAGGAAAAAAGCCAGGACTAATACTTTACATTGTGAACACAGAATTTGTTAGGTGTATTAGTACCTATATTTACATTTGTGTTGTGCACAATAAAATATACAGAATCAAAATAAAAACACCGGACATAGGAATTTAACATGGGAAATTAGTTTTTCTCTATTCCTGTTAATTTAAAAGAAAAATATTACACCTCTACTGCTAATTTTAACTTTCTCGACTACGTATAGTAAGTAAGGGAAGTATTGCATTCCACCCAAAAACTCGATACCGGGATTTCGCCGGAAATACAAGTTTTAAGATGTCCTGAGCCCAAATAAAGCATTTTTAGAAAAAAAAGTTCGTGTGTGTGTCTGGGTGTGAACAGTATAACTCAAAAACGAAAAGTCGTATAAATACCAAATTTGGTATTTAGGTTCAGTATCTTTCAAAAATGCGACATGAACATTTTCAAGAAAATCCCCCACCCCAGACTACCCTTTACCGGGAGAATTTTTGAGTGAACCCTTTCCGAGATATTCCTTGTTAGTTGTTTGAATTTTCCAACAAACTCAAAAGATTTGACTATCGTTTAAAGCCTGCTGTATTTCCATATTCTCCTTGTACCTACAAGAAAATTAGCAATAAGTTTCTGCAACGGTCCATCTCGATTAACATGAGTAAATGGAGAATAAGCGTTTGTAAAAATAGTTTGTACAAGAGTAGAGAAAGTCATGTGAGTATAACGCAGGTTTTTTTATCTTTATTTTGTAATCCTTTCTATCAGCAACGATTTATTATAATGTTAACGTTTTAGTTAATTTCTATGACAGATATGTGAGTAATCTAAGCTGTCATAATCTATTTTTAATATGTTTCTCATTTGTTACAAACTTGTACAGAGTGTCCACTGCCTTGAAGATTTAAAATTCCAGTACTGCATCGAGTCATATTACAATTAAATACAAGAGTATTCAAATGCGTGTTGTGGCTAGCTTAACATCTTTACTGTTTTATTTATTTTCGCAGTCATAATATGAAGCAGTATTTACTACAGCTGGCATACCTGATATTGCACGGGTGATACATGGATGATTTAATTAAATTTACTATCTGTACTCTTTGTAAAATTATTGTACAATGATCTAGAAATTTTTTATGCTGATTTCTCCTCGTTACCTCTTAGAACTATAGTTTCATAAAATTCCCATCCCAGCTATTCATAATAATGGGCAAAAATTCACTAATATTCACGGAAATGGGAATGAAATATTTTGTATTTCTAATCTTAGTCTCTTCCCATTCCCTCCCCCGCAACAATCTTCATAATTCTGGAAATGTTGTATAGCCTGTAATAAAATTTAGGGGCAAAATATTATCCAAATTTTCGAGTCATTTTACTAAGATAAAAAATTCCGAGGAAAAATATTGTGCAAAACAATAAAATTAAAAAATACACATTTTATTAACAATATTTTTCAAGAACCGAACCCCTGAAAATTCAGTCTGAAATAAATCAATGTTATGTGAATATTTCATACAATTATTCCAGTATGTAATCACTAATTTCAGTATGTACAATATTCAAAAGAAAATCAAGTATATTTCTAGTATTACCTGTTGTAGTGATAATGAAATGGAACAAATAGTAATAATATTATAATTAAACAAATTAATTATGCAGAGAAGTAATCAAAGTACCCGGATTATTATTTTCACTAAAATGAAGAAATAAGCGTGCTGCTTTTGAATTTTATTCGTTTTTTAATGTGCTTAAAATATTCTAATAAAATGTATCGTAAAATTAACAGGGAAGAGAGTATCTGAGAAGACTAATTTCCCATGTCCAGAGATTTTATTTTCACACACACACACAATGTGCGTGTGTGCCATGCAACTTTGTACTCTTTTGGACGGAGAAATACAAAGGAACGATTCAGATCAGGTTTAAGAAAGAGCCTCTCTCAGAGCGGTGACCTTTTTCTTAGCGAGGCAGCGACTTTGATGTTGGAATGAGGGATAGATTGATATCACTTCTCAACAAAGCTGACTTTACAAACATGTTTCAGACCATATCTTTATTCTCGGTTTCTGTACACAACATAACTCATAATAAATAGTTAACAAAAACACCTGAAATTAATATCTAGGTTTAAAAGAGTACCAGAATTTAAAACTGTATTTAAGTCAACTCAATTTGAGTTCAAATCATTAATTGCCACGGAAGAAAAACAGTTTTACAGCAACTCTTACATAGTAGTTTCGAGCTAGAGTTACCAGATCACCCGATTTAGCCATGTACCATCCGGTTTTAAACTGAGTTTTATTTGTGGACACTAACTACTATGGTCCTTAACGTCTCATTCTATATTGGGCGTGAAAGACCGGAAATTTTGCTCAGAGGTCTCTTTATCAGGCTTGAGGTTCTTTTACGTGCCGTAAATCTAAGACACGGGACCATCGGCTTTACTTCCCTTCCGAAGGAAGCCATGCTAAGGATTTTTACACCCGAAGAAATCCATCGCCTTCCGTCGGGTTTGAACCCGCGATGCCGCCAACTAAAGGCTAGCATGGTACCCTAGACCACGGAGGAAGATCACATTTGTTTTTAATGTCCTTTTTCAACACCTGCCGACCTATGCGGAAGAAGAACAACAATGCGTTAAAACGCCAATCTAGCGGATTTGCCTAATTGCGATAGGTTGGCAATTCCCTACGCGCATGCGCACTATCGCTAAGTTTGATGTCGTTAAGCCAGAATTTTACTATATAAAGCTCCTTATACACGATCAAATTTTTGTCAAATTCAATGCTTTATAAGACTTTCCAAAAGTTGTCACAACTTCACAACTTTTCTTGTCGAATTGCTTCCAATACTTTTAAAGTCTTTGGAAGTCTTGAAAGCAAATAAGGACATGCTCTGAACGATCACAGGTTTGAGAATGATTTGACGGCTTTGGCTAATAAATGCTATTTACAGTGCGTCACGAAATCTGCAACATGGCTGAAAGCGAAAAGTAAACAAAAATGGCTGCCTGAGCAACGGATGTCATATGCGAGCTGATTAGGTTATACGAAAACTAGCCATGTCTGTAGATCGTGGGCTTCGTGGATTACCACAAGATGAAAGCGAGAGCATATGAAGAAATTGCAGAGCAGATTTCCGAAGTGTACAATAATACATTAATGCAATGTTATACAGTGTGGTTAGTCTATCAAGTCATGCTATTTCCATTGTATTCTTTAATCGTATCTGTTTTCATGGGCTATAATACGTGTAAGTGCTATGTAATATTACGTAGAGAGCAATACTTCATTGCAAATTGTTATATAGTGACGCTAATAGTAATTTACTTTGCACGTGATAAATTATCAATGTGTTCTGAAGAGGTTATGTTTGGCAAAGAGACAACATGTAAATACACATTTATGACATTGTCAAGTCTTGTCAAATATTGAAAAACATTTGACAATTTTTCTTGTAAACTCTTGAATAGGAAAAAAGTTTGATCATGTACAAGAGCTTAAGAAAGGATCCTTAAAAGGGTACGTGGTTGGGTCACAGGTTGTGGAAGTGTCAATATCTACTACAAAACACAATTCTAAGGTAATTTTACTAAACGTTTTACGATTTTTAATACTTTTACCGGGGCCTTAGGTACTATAGTTTCACCCAAAAGCTTATTTTGTAAGGTGTTTACTGCAATATGTTTTATAGTTTCGTATATTTAACGACATTTATTTTCAAAATTCTGGAAATAAATGTACTATAAATTGCAGTTCATTCGACTCGGCCAAAATCCTTTACATTTATATGGCCGAGGAACAGTTTGATGTTAACAAGAACTTTCTTGTTTCAAAAATGAAAACAAGGGAAGAAGATGAATTTGATAGTCCACCAGCCGCAATCATAGAAGCAGTCGAACATACTTCTTTGGATATACTTCCCGAAAAATGTAGAAAACTTTGTTTATTCTTCGTTTCCAGGGATCGAAAGCTAATCATTGTATGCCTAAAAATTGCAAAACTTGCCATTTTAAAACCTAGCTTTGAAGACAAGTGTTTTATATTGATTACTTTTAGTTGCCTGCAGGATCAACAAATCTTGCACTTTCATAACAGTAGTAGATAAAATAAATCATAAGTATGTACGTGTTTCGTTTTACAAACCAGTTTATCCCCGAGGTCGCAAACACATGTACTTCTTAATGGAGCTTTTCAGAGTGGCACGTATTACAATATTATGTCTAAATCTTGAAATAATACAGGGTGACGCAGACAAAAGGTTAAAAATACAAAGATAAATAAAAATAGAAAGGAAAGTGCTGAAAAGGACTCACCATTTATAAAAGATTTTGAAAATCGTCCCATCATTACACAACTGTGCACATTTAATCGTGTTCAGGTCATTGCTTACTAGATATTACAAGCTGGCGTATTCTCGTTCCTGATCGGGTCCCTGGAAGTATTTGCACTTGCTGCCGATAGGGTCGCTCGATCACACCCTAAGTCGGGAAGGCTGCCATTACTGTTTTACGTTTGTCGAAGTGAGTTATTAATTACGAATTGTAGCTACGTTGTGAAATTTGAAAAGAAATTGAGAGTATTTTTTATGTTTCTAGGATTTTAATCGTGATAAGATAAAAGACCTTCGTAAGTTCTCTGTGCTGTGATGTATACTGGACCCAGTGACATATTTGGAGGTTAACAGCGGCTTGTAAACATTGATAATGAATTGTATGCAGAACATGAAAGTTGTGAAGAAACCAGGTTATATCGGTTTTACTTCAACATTATTAACTGTATACAAACCTTCTGGAGTTTGTGATGTATAATGGTTCCATTATAAATGGAATTTAGATGTTAAAGGTTGTACTTTACTAACTCCTAATTTTAACTCCATATGCAGCAGTAAAATATGCATACATTGAAAATCGTGCTATGTACTCACTAAAGAATTAACATACCTATAATAACTAGTAAGCAATGGTACTTATCCCTCCCCTAGCCCACGCCATTAATCATAAATTTGACACGACGAGGACAATTTTGCAAAGGATGACTTGGAAGAGAAAGAAAATTCAAATGCGGTTCCCATTTCAGTTTTTTGTTTTCTTTTGTTTCCACTTATTGAAGACTGAAGGAATATTTTATCTGGCGGAAAACCTTAAAATATTGATGGCACAACTTTAAGAAGTAGGCACTTTGTAACTGTGGTGATCAGTTTGTTTGAAATGCCTACTTCAGACCACAGACTGATTCTGGCGTCTACAGAGAGACCAGCTTGTCTCCTTGGCGAGAAATTACTATGCACCATTTCTTTCTTAGTTCATTGTCTTTTGGGAATGCATGGAATGACAATTCACAGTAACTTCTTGTGTGCGATCTGAAGGAACTTTTTCCCCTTTTACATTTAGCACAGACTCCGTAGCGCGCCACTTTTTAACCAAATATGTATGCTTTTTTTGCCGGTTGTATCCGGAAATCAGTTCCTGAAACTTTCGAGGGGTTTCCTTAATCGACCCTGTTTTCGCATACTCTTCCACGATTTCCAGTCCTTCTATATCGAGTAAATCATTTTGTAGATTGCGAACGGATACTTACATTGTGACTGATGAAATAAAGTCAAGACAGAAGAACGCCAACAATCGACTAAGGATCGGTAGTTGACGAACGATTATTACATAAAATTGTCCACTGTTGTAATGGTTTAACTCATTTCTATACGATAAAATTTGATAATGCAATTTCAAGCAATCAAAATTCACATTCGCGTTCAAATGGGAGGCGGGCTACATTTAACTGCACCACTTTGATAACAGGGATGGGTCCTCGATACCGTCGATATCTTTATACTCTCGATACTTGGTGGTATCGAAGTACGTCAAAAACTTCGAAATAAACCTGCCATATTTTAAAAGTTTAAGTTTTGCATTATTGAAAGTTGTTGTGTTTAACTTCTGCTAGATAAGGAATGAAGGGAGTCGGGACTTCACGTTATTTCCTCGCACGTATTCCCAAAGCGTTTCTTGACTATAGTTCTTGATAAACCTTGACTGCGTTTCCTGATAGTGAATCGATGCAGCATTCCATAGGCTGTTATGTCTAAATGAAAACGCAAAACAATGTGGGGAAGGAGTAGAGGTGCTTACGAGGGCAGTCCCAGAAGTACCTGACCTGATTTATATATAGGGTTGTTTCAAACAATGACTATGGTAGAAAGTACCAACCTTATAAAGTTTAAGTTTGTAGTTTGACGATCTACGTTGTTTAGTAATTGTTTGACAGCCATCAATAGAGAACGCTCTCAGAGAATTTGTAAACATGGATAAAACTGGCCATCATTATGTGATACAATACTTTCATTTGAAAGGTCTTAGTCCAACTAATATTAAAGCTGAGCTAGGTTCTACTCTGGAGGAGTCTGCTCCTTCGTTTACAACAGTAAAATATTGGGTGGCAGAGTTTAAGCGAGGCCGTACGAGCTGCCAAGATGAACATCGCAATAGTCGACCAAATGAGGTGACCACGCAAGAAATTGTGAAGAAAATCCACAAAATGGTATTGGATGACCGTCGACTGAAAGTGTGCGAGGTAGAAGACATCGCAGGCATTCCAAAAAATGCTGTACATCGCATACCAACTGAAAATTTAGACATGAGAAAGCTATGCGCAAGATGGGTGCCGCGTTTACTCACAATGAAACAAAAGCAGCATCGTGGAGATGTTTTAGTGGGTGTTTGGCGATGTTTTACTGCAATAAACCCGAGTTTTTGTGTCGATTCATAACCATGGATGAAACATGGGTCCATCACTTCACATCTGAGACGAAGGAACAGTCAAAACAGTGGATTGAAAGGGGAGAATCGGCCAAAGAAGGTGAAGACAGTTCCATCTGCAGGCAAGGTCATGGCGTCAGTTTATTTGGGATGCGCGTGGGGTAATTTTCATTGATTATCTTTAAAAAGGAAAATCAATCAATGGCGATTATTATGCAAACTTATTGCAGCGTTTGAATGATGAAATCAAGCAAAAACGGCCGCATTTAGCGAAAAAGAAAGTTTTGTTTCATCAAGACAATGCACCAGTTCACACATCCATTATCGCCATGGTCAAAATCAACCAGTTAAAGTTTGAATTGCTTTCTCATGCACCCTATTATGTCTCTAAAAGATATAAATACTGATGCAGCCGAGGCAAACATAAATATATAATATTTAAAGAAATAGTAAAAAATTACAAAGTTAATATTTCTTAAACATTTTTTTTGGGGGGGGGGCGAAGGCTACCGGAAACTTTTTACCATACGTGCGGTTGCAACTACATTTGAACTACAATACAAAACAAAAATAACGGTTCTTCACTATTTAATAATTTAGGAATTGTGGGAAGTGTTTAACTTGCAGCTAGATATCTCGTTTCTATAAACAAGGAGTTACAATAACTTGACATTTTGCTGTGGAATTCGGTTAAATGAGGTTAACAACACACCAAAGGGAGAAAAGCGGTTTAGCATTTACTAGTATTTGTGTCAAGGAACGAGATAGCCCATGAATTGAATGTTAACGCGGGTAACAGGAGAGGGAGAAGCCATGGTCGAAAATCAGACTGGCCTTCTATGAGCAGCCCCTCCCCCGAAAAAAAATGAAGGTAGGAAATGTATTTCCCTATAAAGAAAATGTTATTCGTTTATATTTAAAACAATCACATGTAACATTATACCAGGAAATACCAATTTGTAATGCCTCCCCGAGCTATAAGAATGTAGGGTTCAAACGACTATAAGGGGATAGAACAACTGCACTTCATAAATTAATACATGTTGTGTATACTAAAATTATTAACAACCTTTGTTAATGGTCAAAACCGTTAATCATTTACTAAATTATAATATTAGTTTAATAAAATGACCATAGTAGGATTACATTAATAACGTTACGTTACTAAATATGAATGATAACATTCACCTGTTCTGAAATACACAGGGTGACACATTTATTTCTTTAATTGTTTCAAAACCAGTTATGCCAACGAAAGCTTATTATACCTGAAATGCAGAGGATTTTTGGGAGATTATTCACCTCTATAGCAAATGTTGAAAATGTCCTCCATCCTGCATAAGACACAACTCAACACGTCGTTCCATGTTACTGGCCACTCGTTGGAGGACTGTCTGTTGTCAATAGCTTAATCTCCTGTGTAATGTTGTGCTTCAGATCGTCCAATGTCTGGAGATGTGTGGCATAAACCCTGTCTTTTAAGTGACCCCATAGAAAGAAGTCCAGCGATGTCAAATCCGGAGATCTCGGTGACCACAGGTTCTTCGAAATTATCC
This sequence comes from Deroplatys truncata, assembly GCA_030765065.1. Taxonomy (NCBI): domain Eukaryota; kingdom Metazoa; phylum Arthropoda; class Insecta; order Mantodea; family Mantidae; genus Deroplatys; species Deroplatys truncata. The sequence continues at coordinate 60,801,385 of CM060989.1, read as the reverse complement.
GGTCGTCAAAGAAACTTGCAATTAGGGTCATGGATTCATTTGATGTATGGCATGTAGCGCCGTCCTGCTGAAAAACATCCTTGACTCGGCTCTACATCGTCTAGTTGCTCAGCAAACTTCATGAAAATCCGTCGGTACTCTGCAATGTTCACGTTGTTTAAAAAAAAATGGTCCCACTATTCTCTTTGCGGATATTGCGCACCAAACTCCGATTTTAACCGGGTGTATAGGTGCTTCATGAATAACATGTGGATTTTTGCTGGTCCATAGGCGTGAGTTATTAGAGTTCACATAGCTGGATAAATGGAACCATGCTTCATCTGTGAACCATGTGATGGACAATATGGCAGAATTTTGCACAATAAACGCCTAAAACCAACGACAATAAGTCAGTCGTCTATCCTTATCTGGTTCCTGTAACTGATGGACAACCGTAATCCTATACGGCTTTAGGCCTGCACTTTTCACAGCTCTCTGACACATTGAGTAGCTGTACTCTGTCTCCTGCGACAAACGTCTTGATGATTTTTTTGGGTGACTGATCCAGTTGTGCTCTTACGTCAACAACAACCCTGGGAAGCCTAAATGAAGGAGTTTTGCGTTTTTCACTCACTAGAGATGCAGGTGTTTCCAATTTGTTTACCAGTCCCAGTATTGTGTTTCTTTGGAAAGGATTCCGAACACCAAATTCTCTCTGGTATGCCCTTTGAATAGTTGTAATTGAATTCGTAATCCAGTATTGCTTTACAAGGAAGAGTCGTACATTTAATGTGTACCCCATTTTCACGTTGACTAGAACAAAATCTCAAAAACAGTTGCCGACAATAAAACTAACAATTACGAATAAAACATGAACATCTGCGCATCTAGTGACAGCCAATCGAAACTCCAGAACATTTTGCATAATTTGGTGCATTAAGTGAATTTCGAACAGAATAAGAAATGCGTCAGTTCTTCATAAATTACCCTGAATAACAACATCGAGGTGCGAAATATCTATAAACGTTTTACTGTCCGCCCAATTAAGAAATCGTCCTCTCTCTCTCTCTCTCTCTCTCTCTCTCTCACACACACACACAATTAGCATATGATTTTCTCGGAATCAGGAATAATTTTGCCTTTGGTTCTACCAAAATGTTTTCCGGCAAAATCAACAATCAATTAATATTCTACAATAAGCTCCATTAGATACAATATAATAGTACACATACACACACAGAGGATTTCCTTAGACAATACAAATTTTTACTGAGCGGGATGGCTCAGGCGGTAATTTCTGTGGTCCGTATTCAGGAAGTCCCAAGTTCGAATCCACTGGACTGACCAATCTGACTTTCTTTTGCGTAGTTTCCCTCAGTCACCAAGGTAAATACCGGATTGGATACTTAATACCACGGACCAACATTCCCCCTTAAGTCTAAAACAATAGTAAATCATGAAAATAGATGGTAAAACATGTGCTCTGCCATCTAACCACAGAAAATGAAAGGTAGACAGGCCGGCACCCTAATGCCATCTGTCCGACACGTTGGAAACAGAAGTACAGTTGTTGTACACATGCCTCTGTGGACATGTGACGAAGATGGTATGGTACAAGGATGATACCTACTGTCCATTCCAAACCAGAGTGCCTTTCACTGAAAACAAACTCCTTGTATTATCCGCGCGAAAGTAGTTCGCAATCCCACGTGCTTGTTGAACACTGTTTAAATCTATAAAAACGCGCCCTGTGTGAGAATCATAGTTCAAACTGCAACTTGAGGTAACAATCGATTTTATAAGTATGCGGTAAAGAATATTTTACTTACGTTAATCACAATCCTCGAGCAAAAGTGCAACACCCAAATCCGAATCCTCCGAAAATGACTCAGCTGACATATCGGAATCAGAACTACTCTCCAAAATAATGACAAGCTTATCCACAATTCCACAGCATTGTCGCACTTAAAATAAATTCCCATATTTTATCCTTTCTATGCTCTATTATGTCTGTTTATATTCCCTGCTCGCTTTCGTTACACTTCTCACTGAAACGCCTGCAAAATCCGATATTAGTTTCGTAATATGCAATAATACAAGTGACGCGTATTTTTCTAATAGTGAGTTGAATATATGAAGTATTGTTTATTTTTCGCCACCTTTTAACTGTTTCCCGCTTTTATGTTTGAACAGTTTGTTCGCACTACACGCACCTTCCTCTACCACGAGAACTCTAATACCAACTGACTAAATCACAAGATTTGACCTTAGCTGAGCATACGTGTACTAGCGTATTATGAATGACTGTTCGCTTATCATATTTCCTGTGTTACGCAAAGTGTTTATTGGGTACTCAGATAGCACCTCTGGGAATTCATTGCTGTATTTCTTGTATATGTAAGAGAGTGGTAGACATGCATACCGTTGGTATTAACAAGCAAGATGCTCTCGGTGTTAGCGCAATAGCAGACGAAAATCATATTTTGTAATCTCTTAACAGCTAGTATATATCCATTACCTTTAGCAATGAGTTCTTATGATAACCGCATAAAATGTGCAGTTATATATTTTTCCTGCCCTAATATTTCAGGATACAATACATGTATTAAGGAACGTAAGGCGTAAGAGTGTGTTCTTGGGTTCGTGACAAGCAGAAGCACGTGCTTCTGTTTACATCAGAGGGAACTCTGGTTTGGAATGGGCAGTAGTAGGCTCTTTAAAGATTACTGTTAAAATAAATTTAGGGTCTATATGTTAAAAGCCAGAGGGTGCATTGCTTATGCAATCTCGCCAGAGTTCAGATCAATCGGAGATGAATGTCGTCCTCCGTGATGTAGTGTTACCATGATGTTTTTTCGGGCGTAAAAATCCTTAGCATGGCTTCCTTCGGAAGGGAAGTAAAGCCGGTGGTCCCGTGTCGTAGATTGACGCACGTAAAAGAACCTCAAGCCTGATAAAGAGGCCTCTGAGCAAAATGTCCAGTCTTTCACGCCCAATATGGAATGGGACGCTAAGTACCACAGCAGTTAAAGAGCGTCTATAACTAAAACTCAATTTAATTTAGAGATCAGTCAACGTTGGGCATGGCGTGCGAAACTTTTGTAGCTGAATGTAAGATGGCTATTTTTGTGCGGATGTCAATTCCGGGCAAAGATCTGAGAAAGGAAACAAGCTACATTTTCATCCACAAATATATGTACGGTAACTGAATTTCCCTTTTAAATATTTGTATCTATTGACACAATATAAGGATTTTGCAGTTTTAAACATTTTACAGTAGACACATATAAATGAATTTTGTACCTCATTTAGGCACATATTTATACTCTACTAATGATTGATTTTAGTTTTTTAAAACTTTAATGTATTATCATTATTGATATTATTTAAAATATGCAGCTACAAGGTAGAACAATAACTCCCAACTTTTCGGAAAAAGGTTGACGCTTCGGTTATGGCTCAAATCATTATCTTTTGACTTATGAAGGATGCTCTATTTGCAGCAGGCTCCACCCATAATACTGTACCATACCAATAAAGTTTATTTGTTTATTTGTTATAGAATAATATATTATTAAATTATTTTTATTAACCGAGCGAGATGGCGCCGTGGTATGTGACTCGCATTCGGATGTACCAGCTCAAATCCCCGGGGCCAACCAACCTGTCCGAAGGTTTTTTCGCAGTTTTCCTCGGCCGATAGGCAAGTGCTGGGTTGGAGATTTGATCCACGAATTTTGCTATCATCCCTTTCATCGCTACGTTTTGTTTCTTTCTCCTTCACCGCCATACCAGACATTGGGTTAATCACCCATCCTGAATATGCTATGATCCAGAGTTTGCTTGCTCCTCGACAGGCTACTGACCCAAGATGGGCTTGTAAGTTCTTGAGGGTGTAAGTCCTACAAAGAGGAGAGTAATACGTTAAAGAAGAAGAAGAAAAATAATTTTTACTTTCTCTACTACGTATAGTAAGTAGGGGAAGTATTGTATTCCACCCAAAATTTCGATACCGAGATTTCGCCGGAAATACATGTTTTGAGACCCCCTGAATCCAAAAAAAGCATTTTTGGAAACATGTCCGTGTGTGTGTCTGTGTGTGTGTCTGTGAACAGCATAACTCAAAAACGAACAGTCGGATAAACACCAAACTTGGTATTTGGGTTCAGTATCTTCCAGGGATACGACACGAAGGTTTTCAAGAAAATCCCCCCACCCCAGAGTACCCTTTACATGGAAGATTTTTCGAAAATTTTAATTTTCTCAAAAATGGCTCTAACGATTTTGATTAAAATATCATATGTTTAAGATATTTTTATGACAAATAAAATGTATATCTTGAATTTCCTGGGAATGTCTCCAAAAGTATTCTTTATTGTGAACGACTTTTGCATAACTGGTAAACCATAAGAGATAGACAAAATTTTACTACACAAAAAATGTAGATCGCGTTAAAATACACAATTTATGTCATATACATTTTTTTGTTGAGTGAACCATTTTCGAGATATTACTTGTTATTCCCTTAAATTTTTACTTTCTCTACTACGTATACTAAGTAGGGGAAGTATTGCATTCCACCCAAAAATTCGATACCGAGATTTCACCGGAAATACATGTTTTGAGACCTCCTGAATCCAAAAAAAACATTTTTGGAAACATGTCCGTGTGTGTGTCTGTGTGTGTGTGTGTCTGTGTGTGTGTGTGTGTGTCTGTGTGTGTGTCTTTGAACAGCATAACTCAAAAACTAACAGTCGGATAAACACCAAACTTGGAATTTACGTTCAGTATCTTCCAGAGATGCGACACGAAGATTTTCAAGAAAATCCCCCCACCCCAGACTACCCTTTACATGGAACATTTTTCGAAAATTTTAATTTTCTCAAAAATGGCTCTAACGATTTTGATGAAAATATCATATGTTTAAGATAATGTCATGAGAAATGAAATGTATATCTCGAAATGTCAGGGAATGTCTCCAAAAGTATTCTTCATTATGAACGACTTTTGCATAACTGGTAAACCATAAGAGATAGACAAAATTTTACTACACAAAAAACGTAGATCGCGTTAAAATACACAACTTATATCATATACATTTTTTTTGTTGAGTGAACCGTTTTCGAGATATTGCTTATTATTTCCTTAAATTTTCCAATACTTTTTTTCTCAAATTCGTTATTCATTTTTTTATGTCCTGGACATGCAAAGAGAATGGAATGCGCCACATAGCAACTAGCGATAAAATATTTGACTATCGCTTAAAAGCTACCATATCCCCCTTGCATCTACAAGAAAATTACAAATAAGATTGACATCTCGATATCTCGATTAATATGAAGCATATGGAGAATAGGCGTTTGTAAAAATAGATTGTACAAGAGTAGAGAAAGTCATGTGAGTGTAACACATCAGATTTTTCAATACTTTTCTCAAATGGGAATTCGTTATTCATTTTTTTGTCTTGGATATGCAAAGAGTATTAAGCTGTGGGAAAGGGAATGGTGCTGCACCTAGCAACCAGCTATTAAGAGATATGTATGTGCTTAAAGGCTACTGTTATTCTATATTGCCCTTGTAAATATATATTCCCCTTACATCTACAAGAAAATTAGCAATAAGATAGACTCTCCAAATGTTTATCTCGTTTAACATGAAGTAGATGGAGAATAAGCGTTTGTAAAAATGGTTTGTACAAGAGTAGAGAAAGTCATGTGAGTGTAACACATCAGATTTTTATTAACCGTATGCATTAATATTTTCGAAATATCTGAAAGATAACTGTCTACACAGGTAGGCGAGTTATTCAGGCACGGAATCTTAAAATGGAAGTCTGCGCTTCGACCACCCAGGACCCTGCTTTCTGAGTTTTTTTTTCATAAGTGACAAATTCCGAGAGATGCCCCAAAATTAACATCGACGTCTATGCTGTGCGGTAAGAAAATAAAAATAAATAAAACTGCTGTTTCTAAACATCTAATAAGAGAAGGCCTGGTTAGTGTTGGGGTTATACTTACGATGTCAATTTCATTTTTAAAATAAATGCCAAAGGCTATTCACTCCAGCAAACTAACCTTTCTGATAAGCAGAGAAGAGCGCGCTTTCTATTGAATTATACTTTTTACAAATATCTCCAGAAATGCTAATACTTACCTTCCGTATCATTCTCAGCACTGCAGCCGTATTTCATATCACTGATCACCAGGCAGAGGGGTTTTAGTAAGTAAACAGAGCAATCCTGTTACCGCATGGAGTATAGGTAACGACAGATACTGTGACGGACACCTTTGTCCCTTCCCCAACATCCGGTTTGGTTGCAACCGTTCCATTTATTCGCTGCATAATATACACCAGTGGAGGAGTGTGGCAATATGCCTAAAGCAAAGAAGAGTTTATACATAGAATTAGCATCATTTGTGGTGGAATGTGGCAAGGAACACTTAAGCACAAATAGATAAACCATCAGGTGTAACATAGAGTTAAAAATGCTTAAACATCATGTTAAATAACATTGTAATTCAATGAAACACAATGAACATGTGACATTATTAGAGAGGAACAACGAGCAAAGTGGACCCAATCCCCTCAGCCCCAAACCACAAATCGTAATTTTTCGAGGGCCTGTGTCAAATTGCTTTAAAAATGTACAATTTTTGAAATGCTTGCTTCGTAGCTTTCATAAACTAATTGCACACTACCAGTAGCTAAATATACATTGCTTTCTTTCTTCTAATACGACTCCTTAATCCTTATTTATCTACTTTCGAAGCAGGGTGTAGTACTGTCAACTGTTCATCATTTGTTTACAGAGAACACTGCAAGACCGCAGTCGGTCCCACCTCCGCTCACCACCAACCCTCGATGCGTTCCTAACTTGATGGTTTACTTACTGAAACCCCTCTCTCTGCTTATAAGTCATCAATAACCTCGCTTCGCAACTTCAGTTGGTGTTTAAAATAATGGAGGAGTAAACTGCAGAAGAATTTTATTAAGATAACAATTTCTAAATTTATCTCACGTTTCTCTAATAAAACCGCGCTACAAAACTTAAAATAGTGTTTAATTTTTGGTTTATTACACTTCATGTATTAATATATTTAATTTAATTTTGTAACTTCTAGCTGTTATATAAATTGTGGTCGCAATATGTGTCGTTAATGACTGTTAATTATGTGAAAAACAAAAACCTGTTAGATATTAATTACCATAAAAGAATTTATAACAGTTTTATTTGGAAATTATGTTGAGTTTTACATCCCTCCCCCCAAACTAAAGAAAAATTCTGGAGATGCCCATATTAGAGCGCCTCTTAGTTTTAGAGGAGAAATCGAATCTTTGTAAAGCTGTATTTCTTCCATAGCAGTTTATCGGCACACCACAGCAATTAATTTACCCATTTAACACATTTGGTTGATTGTAAATTAATAGCCCGAGTTATCAGCATACGATATAACTCTCGTGTTCCATTATTAGCCAACTGCTGCACCATAACCATTAGCCGGAAAGCAAACTTTGTTGAATTTAAACACCGCATACATTTAACAGCTTTGTCAGGGACGCTATTCCATATGGTCTGTTTTTGTTATCATGAGAAAGCGAATTATAACAGCTGAAGGTCGCTGCGTATCACGTGACGCAACAACTAACAACGCCGGGTTGCCAAACTAGCGTTTTTACATTTAGCGGAACGTAACGTTACGCGATTATGTAGAAGGCAAATGGAAATGTATAAGAATCCAAGAAAGAAAGCAGGAAGGAAGGAAATGTGTTTTTCAATACGATGACCTCCAAAACAAATTAGGATATCACACACTCTCGTCCTATTCTCTTTTATATGCAATATATGGAACTAAAATGCCTGAGATGTGCATTTAATATAATTACACGACTTTTTCTAACCATTATGATGTATTTTCACAGCTATTCCACTTTTCGCATAAAAGCTTATTTTTCCATGTACTTTCTGTTATACTTATCATAAATATTTGCCAAAAATTGTTTCGGTTACGTGATACCGGTGGTGTGAGAATTATCTATTTTCAACAGTTTTTTTTGTAATATTTCATTTAATTAAAATCTTCTATCGCTAATGTAAGTTCTATTTTTACCTATTATCTGTTATGTTTTGTTAGGCGGCCTTTGAACTTTAATTTTATTTGCTTAATAATAATAATAATAATAATAATAATAATAATAATAATAATAATCAAACGTTGTTTCTAGGAATAAAATGTGGTGGAAATAATGGGATCCACTCGTTAATGTTTAACGCTATACGTGCCAAAAATTAAATAAAATTGTGTTTTATTTATGGACGCTCTTTAACTGCTATGGTCCTTAGAGACCGGAAGTTTTGCTTAGAGGTCTCTTTATCAGGCTTGAGATTCTTTTACGTGCCGTAAATGTACGACACGCGACCACCGGCTTTACTTCCCTTCCGGAGAAAGCCATGATAAGGATTTTTATGCCCGTAATATGTTGCTATAACTGCCAAGAGACATTACTTTCAATAGAGAGAGACTAAGAATACCCCTTTTTAAGCAATGACGAATGATTCGTTTCATGTTTATGTTAATTGGGAACATTTGAGAACAAAATAAGCAAACTGTTGTACTTTTAGAAATGGCAACATCCTATATTGTTGAGTTTTATCATAAGTAATCCAATCACGTTACGGATTTATCTGATGAAACTCGTAATCTCAAATGGGATTTATTGAGACTACTTCATTTGGCAGATTATATAAATAATAATTACTTCCTTACTTGTGTTGTTTATAATCAAATCACCATTACGACATACCTACTAAATGAACGAACAATCGAATGTCTTGCGGTATACTAACCAATGATACCAACAGTAGGAATGAGAAAATAATTAACCTCAACGTAAGCTAAAATCAGAACACAATAAAGACACACTTGTTTGAAGAACATAATTTGGAAATTTGCACTATTTGAATGTACAGTGATTAAAAATACAGTTGGATCGCGTAGTCTGTTAATCACTGCATACTGATACTATTATGATTCAGGAAAAGCTGATGTTTCACCCTAGTCATACCATTTTGTGATACTTGGTATCATTCTCCTCTTTTCTCCCTCCAACTTTGTGCATTGGGATGGTCGGACTTTACGGCGACACAGTAGTAATAGAATAGAAACTGCTTGGAAGTAAGCAAACCGAAGACCAAAACAGGGGGATGGATTAAACTTCCTGTCCCCTCCAGTGGCAACTCTGTTTAGAAAATAAAATTTCATTCTTGAGAAAATATTTAAGATAAACGTTCGTGATGTGTCGACATTCTAGGCAATGCTAAACGTTATTGGCCAATATAAAATACGCGACGTATAAATGGAATAGTCACATTAAATCAATCATTTCAAACTGAGAATATATTATCCCAAATTACCCCGGGAAAATAACTTATATTTCAAACGTACTTTATCCGTATTGAATATTGGGTATCTCATCCCGTCGTTCATCCCCTAAGTACAATATTACTCAATCTTAACACACTTAGGAGTTAGAAGTCGGTAGTCAGATGGAGGGACCTCCAGTAACTGGAGTGCAGCACCGCGCTAGGGCATAGTGGATCCTTTGTGCTTCCAATGTGACCCTTGGAATGAAGAGGAGATCCAAAGGACGCCAGACCCGGATGACGATATGCGCTAGCGATTCCAGCAAGACACCGATCCTGACGCTGGCTATCCCTGGTTTAGCCACTAACAACCTTGGGATCCTGGATGTAGACGAGATCTCCCAGGAAGGAAGGGAGCCCCAGGAGTCCCGCCAAGCGCCAGGGAGAAATTTTTCCATAGTGTAAATTCCACCGTCCTGCCACAACATACCAACCGGCTCACCGATTCTAAACCCTGAAGCAGATGAAAGGAAATGACAGACAGGAAATTCGTGGTAGAAGGGGAACCACCCAACTGACTCGTTAAATAAAGAAATAAAACATGGTCAGAGTGGCCGGCCCGACAGGAATCGAACCTGGGACCTCCTGAATGTGAACCTAACACGTTATCCCGGAGCCATCTTGCTGGGTACTTAACACACTTTTTTCTGATGATCGGAGGGGACTCGGCACTGCTCCAATAAGGATATTGTACCCATGCCCCCACAAGGGATGAGGAGGCGAGAGGAGACACCGGGCGGCCGGAACCAGGGATGACGGCATAGAAATGACAGGGTCCCTACAGTTTCCAGATTGAGACGTTCGATAGTCGGACAGGCAGACCGGGGATCCCCGTCCACACAGAGGGGCGGTCCGTTTATACCGGCAACCAGCCGAAACCGAGTGACGGAGAAAGTTCCACAGAGAGCACCCTTTTTCCCTGCCACGGCGCACCGAAACGCCATCGCCGACACTTCCAACCCTGAAACAAATCTAACGCGGTGAAGACGAATGAAATGAAAAATGAAACGAAATGGAGGGACAGGAAATTCGGATGACATTACTCCGTATGCATGTAGGAGCTATAAAAGCATTGCCAACGTGGCTAACGGAATGTCGCAAAGCAGTGGAAATGTAGCTAAAACGGATAATTCGAGTTTAGTCGCGCAGATCCTAGGGCTACGCCCTGTCATCGCATGCCCTCAATGTTGGCAGCAGAATCCCAACGACAGCAAAGTTCTCATGATGCTCCCTTCACAGATACAGAATAATGGTCAATACGGGTGCTGAAATAAACAACGTTCGCCTGACGACCCGGGAAACCCCGAAAAAATCTAGGGGTCAGAGTGGGCGATCGCCTCCCCAATGCGAGTTGCACGCGTTACCACGGCGCCATCTCGCTCAGTACACTTAGTTGTCTTCATTTACTTATTTGCCTCTATAAGTTAATCAGTGTACATCATTCAAACAGCTATTTTATGAAGTAACGTAATACTGCTTGTTAAACACCCAGCAAACGATCTAACGAAGCAGAGTTATACTAATCAAGGTTAAGGGAGATGCGAAGCAGGGCAGCTCGACTGCGGGTTCTGAGTCTAGAAAGTTGGTAACAGTGGTTGAGCAGGACCCAGGACCTAGCGGCAGAGTGTGGCAGGGCTTCGGGTCGATAAGAACGGTCCGCGGACCACGGACTGCAGACACCTGTTGTGACCAAGCGATCCTTGTCCTGCGCAAGGCAGCTTCTGTAGCCATGATCAGCAGCATCCATTGAGACCCATACGCGATGTCGGCCTCCGTCAAACTACACTACTTGGAGGACCGCTATGGGAACGGCGATATCAAAGAGGTCGACGAGGGCGACTTCCTGATTCAGACGGTGCCGGTATGTCTTCCAGTTTTTGTGATTCTATAGGGATAGGGAAATCTAGGGTTAATGGAGAAAATCGATATGCGTTTGTGTGGTTTAGTGACATTCAACTTGGCACACGTGGTGGAAAATGCTAATGTTATGTTAATCTAAAGCTTAGATACAAGTTACAGACGCGAGTTGCAGGATAACTGGAAAAAAGAACGTAAAAACGCGATGTAAATTATTTAATACTTTTATACAGTTTATTTCTAATTGTATATTTAAACAATGAATATAATGCTTGACATTAGGCATCAACATTATTACATCAGCCATTGTTAAAAGGGAATGTGTATTATTTACCTCCAAATTGCGTTATTTATGCATTCTTGTTGTACATTAATACATTCATATTACAGTGAGAGAATGATGCACTTAATTTCTTATAACACCCAAATGTTATTCTTTGAAATAGAGTTACACAGTTTTGCTTAAAAAGTATACCAAATTCTGTTGGTGTGAAACATAAAAGTGCGAAAAACTTTATGAATAAAATGGTTCTTCTTCGGTCATGTTTTTTTTGATTGTTACGTCAGTCTTTATAAATTAATGTGTCTGCTCGAATTGAGAAAAAGCAGTAAAAATGTAGTGGAAAGAAGGTACCAAGGTGCCAAAAGTAACAACTTTGTGTGAATTATTTTGAGATAAGAAAGATGTTAGGCTATAAACAAGATCGCAAATGTACGCACAGCATTTAGCTTTAGGAATATTTTGTAGCGGAAATAACCGTAGGTAAGGTACAAATGTTGGGAAAAGGCCGTAAAATCGTAAAGTCTTGTGAAGTTTTCCTTATGAAACATCAATTTCTTACATGTAAACAGAAAGCGTATAGAAAATTGTATAAACTACACTTGATTTCTTAGCAGCTTCAACCGAATTTGAAAGACATTTGCTTTGAATAATTGTAGCCCCATAGGTGCAGCGGTAAGTGAATTGTTTCGTATGTACAGACGAACAAACAGAAGAGCAGACAAAACGACCCTGTGGCATCACACTAGCAAAAATACCTAAAAAAATCTGATGTGTTACACTCACATGACTTTCTCTACTCTTGTACAATCTATTTTTACAAACGCCTATTCTCCATATGCTTTATGTTAATCGAGATATCGAGATGTCAATCTTATTGCTAATTTTCTTGTAGATGCAAGGGGAATATGGTAGCTTTTAAGCGATAGTCAAATATTTTATCGCTGGTTGCTATGCGGCGCATTCCATTCTCTTTGCAAGTCCAGGACATAAAAAAATGAATAACGAATTTGAGAAAAAGTATAAGTATTGGAAAATTTAAGGGAATAACAAGCAATATCTCGAAAACGGTTCACTCAACAAAAGAAACGTATATGACATAAGTTGTGTATTTTAACGAGATCTACATTTTTTGTGTAGTAAAATTTTGTCTATCTCTTATGGTTTACCAGTTATGCAAAAGTCGTTCACAATGAAGAATACTTTTGGAGACATTCCCAGAAAATTCGAGATATACATTTCATTTCTCATGACATTATCTTAAACATATGATATTTTCATCAAAATCGTTAGAGCCATTTTTGAGAAAATTAAAATTTTCGAAAAATGTTCCATGTAAAGGGTAGTCTGGGGTGGGGGGATTTTCTTGAAAACCTTCGTGTCGCATCTCTGGAAGATACTGAACCTAAATACCAAGTTTGGTGTTTATCCGACTGTTCGTTTTTAAGTTATGCTGTTCACAGACACACACACAGACACACACACAGACACACAGACACACACACAGACACACACACGGACATGTTTCCAAAAATGCTTTTTTTGGATTCAGGAGGTCTCAAAACATGTATTTCCGGTGAAATCTCGGTATCGAATTTTTGGGTGGAATGCAATACTTCCCCTACTTACTATACGTAGTAGAGAAAGTAAAAATAATGTGAATGTGTGCTATTGTACCTAGACATTCCTGTGGGTTTAAATTCAGATAGGTATCTTACAGTGCCTCACAAAGCTATCCTAACAATTAAACCTGTGCTTTTTATGTGTCAGCAGTGCTTAGAATACAAGAAAAAATCTGTTTTGGTAAATCTAGCCTCAAACGCGTTATCACAAACTTCAAGCATTGATATACGTATGTGTACAACCACTTAATTTTATTGAAAACAATTTCCACGTTTAAGAATATAAAAAGTAGGTTGTCCAAGTTTGGCTTAAAGATAGGCTCATTTTACGCTTTCATTGGAAACCTTACATATTGCATAAGAGAAATGGAAAGTGTTAAAAAAAATCTGATGTGTTAAACTCACATGACTTCCTCTATTCTTGTACAAACTATGCTTACAAACGCTTATTCTCCATCTACTTCATATTAATCGAGATAAACATTTACAGAAACTATCTTACTGCTAATTTTCTTGTAGGTGTAAAGGGAATATGGTAGGCTTTAAGGGATAGTAAAATCTTTTAAGAGCTGGTTGCTATGTGGAGCAATTCATTCTCTTTGTATGTCCAGGACATAAAACAACCAATAAGGAATTTCCATTTGAGAAAAAGTGTAGGTATTGGAAAATTCAAACAAACAACAAGTAATATCTCGGAAATGGTTCACTAGACAAAACAAAATGTGGCATAAATAGTGTGTTTTAACGAGATCTACATTTTTTGTGTAGTAAAACTGTCTATTTCTTACGGTTTACCAGCTATGCAAAAGTCATTCAGGATGAAAAGGGCTTTTGGGGACATTTCCAGAAAATTCAAAATACACATTTCATTTGCCATGAAAGTATTTTAAACATTTGATATTTTAAGCAAAATCGTTAGAGCCATTTTTGAGAAAATCAAAATTTTCGAAAAATGCTCCATGTAAAGGGTAGTCTAAGGTGACGGGATTTTCTTGAATATCTTCGTGACGCATCTTTGAAGGATACTGAACCTAAATATCAAGTTTGGTGTTTATTCGACTTTTGGTTTTTGAGTTATGATGTTCACACACATAAATTTTTTCTAAAAATTGTTTTTTTGGATTCAGGGGCCTCTAAATATGTATTTATGGTGAAATTTCGATATTGAATTTTTGGGTGGAATGCAATACTTCCACTAACTATACCTAGTAGAGAAAGTAATAATATCAAATTTGAAACTTCAAGCTCTAATTTTCTTATGATGTCGGGTCCAAGAATACTCGAACCCGCTACTTTTCCTTTCTTTTAGTAGGCGTGAAACTCTTTTTGTAACCTGGAATTTATTTAAAATGTGTTCGTGTTATATTTGTAGCAGTGCTGTTTTTCCAAAACAATTTTAATGTAGCTCTATATGAAAATCAAGCATAGCGACCCACATTCTTAGCCTTAAACGTGTACACCATTTTACTTATGAAATAAAGTACTTTTAGCACAGTATCAAGACTAAAATACGCGAACGTTTCCGTTCTTGTAAGCTACAATACCTTTTGTATATTTATTTTATCTTCACTAGAAGACAGTGCTTTTCCTGTATTACAGAAAATTGTAAACATATAACGATAGTATTGAACTATTAGTTTATGAGGGTTGAGTAAGCTTATACTTTTGTAGGCTCTGTACTTAACGCTCTAGCCACGTTTGATAAACGTTGTAAACAGCATAGTGTTGCAAGAACTGAACCCTGGGACGTCCGGTCAATAACCATGCCTGAGCTTCCCCGGACATTGTTGAACATTTGCCTTTGCTTTTATGAAATATGCTGCTAGCAATTTCAAGTGGACAAATGCCACTTTGCGTAGCTATGTCATATTTTGTTTCTAATTTAATGCTATTAGTCATAGCTCGTGAATCCGCAAATATTTGTTTTAATATTGACGGAACGCGGTGCGACATCGAACTAAAGAAAAACTAAATACAAGTAACAACAGAAAATAAAAAAATCTGATGTGTTACACTCACATGACTTTCTCTACTCTTGTACAATCTATTTTTACAAACGCCTATTCTCCATATGCTTCATGTTAATCGAGATATCGAGATGTCAATCTTATTTCTAATTTTCTTGTAGATGCAAGGGGAATTGGTAGGTTTTAAGCGATAGTCAAAATATTTTATCGCTAGTTGCTATGTGGCGCATTCCATTCTCTTTGCATGTCCAGGTCATAAAAAAATCTGATGTGTTACACTCACATGACTTTCTCTACTCTTGTACAAACTATTTTTACAAACGCTTACTCTCCATATGCTTCATGTTAATGGAGATATCGAGATGTTAATCTTATTGATAATTTTCTTGTAGATGCAAGGGGAATATGGTAGGTTTTAAGCGATAGTCAAATATTTTAACGCTGGTTGCTATGTGGCGCATTCCATTCTCTTTGCATGTCCAGGACATAAAAAAATGAATAACGAATTTGAGAAAAAGTATAAGTATTGGAAAATTTAAAGGAATAACAAGCAATATCTCGCAAACGGTTCACTCAACAAAAGAAATGTTTATGACATAAATTGTGTATTTTAACGCGATCTACATTTTTTGTGTAGTAAAATTTTGTCTATCTCTTATGGTTTACCAGTTATGAAAAAGTCGTTCATAATGAAGAATACTTTTGGAGATATTCCCAGAAAATTCGAGATATACATTTTAATTATCATGACAATATCTTAAACATATGATATTTTAATCAAAATCGTTAGAGCCGTTTTTGAGAAAATTAAAATTTTCGAAAAATGTTCCATGTAAAGGGTAGTCTGGGGTGGGGGGATTTTATTGAAAACCTTCGTGTCGCATCTCTGGAAGATACTGAACCTAAATACCAAGTTTGGTGTTTATCCGACTCTTCGTTTTTGAGTTATACTGTTCACAGACACACAGACAGACACACAGACACACAGACACACAGACACACAGACAGACACACACACGGACATGTTTCCAAAAACGCTTTTTTTGGATTCAGTGAGTCTCAAAACATGTATTTCCGGTGAAATCTCGGTATCGAAATTTTGGGTGGAATACAATACTTCCCCTACTTACTATACGTAGTAGAGAAAGTAAAAAGTATAGGAGTCAAAATTTATGAAAAATGTTCCATTTAAGTGTAATCTTGGGCAGGGGATTTCCTTGAAAATCTTCGTGTTGCACTTTGAAAGATACTGAACCTAAATACCATGTATGGTATTTATCCGACTTTTCGTTTTTGAGTTATGTTGTTCACAGGCACACAGACACACATACAGACATGTTTTCAAAAATGCTTTATTTGGATTCAGGGTGCCTCAAAACGTGTATTTCCGGTGAAATCTCGGTATATAATTTTTGGGTTGAATGCAATACTTCTCATACTTACTATATGCAGTAGAGAAAGTAAAAATCTGATGTGTTGCATTCACATGACTTTCTTTACTCACTCTTTCATAAACTATTCTTACAAAGGCTTATACTTCCATATATTTCTTCATAGTCGAGATAAAATTTCATTACACATTTACATATTTTTTTTTTTGAGGTACAAGGAGCATACAGTAGGTTGAAGCAATGGTTAGATGTTTAAAAATCAGTTCGCTATGTGATGGTTTTAAAATTTCATGCTCTTTATGTAACGAATAAGAACTTACCAATTGAAAAAAAAAATAAGTATAAGTATTTATAAATTCAAACCAATAACAAAGAATATGTCGGATATGCTTAAAGCTACAGAGAAATTCACTTGACATAAATTGTGTGCTTTAAGGAGATCTACATTTTTTGTGTGGTAAGATTTTATCTGTCTCTTACGTTTTAGCAATTATAGAAAATTAACACGACTTAACAGGTTATTAGCAGAAAATTCAAGATATACATTTTATTTTTCATGCATATATTTTAATCATAGGATATTTTAACCAAAACAATTTGAGCCATTTTTGAGGAAATCAAACATAACAAAAAATGTTCCATACTAATCCAGTGCATATTATACCTAACGACAAGTTTTGACCCTCATTATAACTCCATTCTATAGTATTCACATCTGCCTAGAAATAGACAAAACGGACTTTGCTATATGTAAGATCACGAGATGTCGATAACATTCAACTGTTATGTCACGAATGGAATTTTGTTTGTCGTGACCTCATGTGGAAAGAAAACCTTATTTACAAATATGTTACCTAGATGATACGACAAAAATAGACTCAACTTGGAAAGCACATACTAAAAATTGTCTCAGAAATAATCAATACCATATTCAAAATAACCACGTATTTTAAAATTTCTGCATGCTTTCTGTCATATGTACATTTCTTTCTTTTTATGATTTGTCAGATAGATGAAATTCAATAAGAATATAATGAAACTCTAACTTTAAATTGGATTTATTAAGACTATTTCATTAATACAATGTAACAGTACATATATAATAATTACATTATTTCTTGTGTTGCTAAATCAAATCACATTGCGTCAGCTTCAGATCACGTGATAGTAAATGAATGGACAATCGAATGTGTTACCACGTGCTACCAATATTGGATATGAGAAAATAATTAATCTCAAAATTAAGAAAAGGTAAAATCAGAACCCCCAAAATAATTTTTTCAAGAACATAATTTATTTGAAAATTTGAGATTGATTAAAAACACAAATTTCAAAGTGAAAATTGAAGGACTCTTCTGGTTTTCTGTAATGGAAACCGAAGTGGATGTTGAGGTAGCAGGATTTCGTAATTTCTCCAGAAATGATGAACGACGAGATGGATGACGTAGTCTATTAATCACTGCATATTGATACTATTACAGTTCAGTAATGAAGTGACATTTTATCCAGTAAGAAAGCACTCCTTGCAAGCTTATTATAAGATAAACAACCGTGACTGGCTGATTTCAAAGGCATACCTAAACATTGCTGGGCAGTGTCAAATACGCAGCGTATAAAAGGAATAGTCCATGTAAGCAGTTATTTTGGGTTATGCAATACATACCATGAAAATCTTCCTTTTTATAGCCTTAAAAGTTACCTGATTTAAATGTAAGATTTGTTATATTATATCGAATTTTCATTTTTGATTTATTCATTTCACATAGGCACATTGCCAATCCGACATTTTTTTTCTCGGGATTCAGAGATATTAAAATGTAAACGTTTTGGGCCGAATGCAGTACTCCCTATGTTGTAACCCGCATTCGGGAGGTCACGGGATCCATCCCCAGTGACCGCCCACTCTGGCTATGGGTTTTTCGTGGTTTCCCCGGGTCGTCAGGCGATTAATAGGGTGTTTCATCTTCTACCACGACTCCTTCCTCTCATTTCCTGTACCCATCATCTTCCCTGTCATCTGTTTCAGGGTTGTAGGACCAGGCGACGGTGTTCGGCGGGTTACATTCTGTAAAGGTTTCTTCCCTGGCGTCGCTGCGGTACCGCTTAGGGTTCTCCTCAGCCTGGGGCTCCACTCCGGGATACTTTGGAGATTGGTGGCTTGTAGGCAGGGATCGCGCGGCTTCTGTCTGGAAACATTAGGGACGCCGTTCATGCTTGCGCCCGTCGGCATCCGGTTGCCGTTCGGGTCTCTACCCTCATCCTTCCCTACCAGGAGTCACTTTGGAAGCTTAAAGGGGCGACTGGCTACCTGCAATGCTCTGCCCCTCCGTGATACGTACTTTACCTTTACGCTGTGTTGTTAAAGAATAAATTGACATCTGTAGCTGAATCATCATATGTACTTTCCCTTGATAGTAAGCTCTTAATGTGGTTTCAAACTTGCTTGTTCCAATAAGCTTACTGAACTTAAGTTTTTTCTACTACTCGCGTGAAGCCATCAAAATAGCAATCAAGATAAAAGCAATAAAATAGTGGCTTTGGTATTTTATCAGTACCTTTAATATTAGGAGCCCCGGATATAGCCTTTCCTGTTTAAGAAACTTAAAAATGTCTCCAGGTTACATCATGATTTCCTAACAATTTTTAAATATATCCCTCTATATGTTTTCACATTTAATTTTGTTGCCACTATTAATGGAAGTACGATTTTTAATAACTGAGAATATTTTATTATACTATTATGTGTAAGTACGTTTGTAGCCAGCTTGATATTTTATTTATTTAATTATTTATGTTAACCTAACACATGTGAATATGTCAATGTATTCAAAACAAGTCCTTAGCCAGACATATTCATTATACACAATATAATTTCTATAAGCAGTTTGTAATGACTTCTTGAAAATTATAAAAACTATTAAAATCTCTTATGTAGAGCTGGCCTACGTTTTTACTTTCCTTTCTGCAGCTTTCAAGTAAAGCTATTTTTATATCTAATTTAAACCATTTCTGATTTATTAGCCCCTCTTTTCCACACTTCAGTTCCAAGTTTTGCCATGACTTTAAATTAGAAGAAATTTTATTAAACAGATAGCCATTACAGCAGGCTCAATTTCAATTTTGAGAAATCACCTGTATAATCATAGGTAATTATGCATTATTTTATGTATATGATAACATACTTTATGCTAGATACTAAAGTGTTCTTTTTTCACGTTTTCTTATTACATCTTTAATCGTCTATTCACAACATTAAGTGTAAATATTTCTTCAATTGTACTCGTAAGCTTTTTGGCAATCCCTTAATTGGAAAACAGTTCTATTAAATAAAGCATTACACTCAAATAATATGTGTTCAACATCTTCACATCTCTGTAAATAGGGCACTGGTTCTGTACTTAGTTCTTTTAATCTCCATACACCTGCTCTTATTGTTCGTTTTGCTTTATCAATACATATGTATTTTCCTGTCCCAAGTGTTCTTCATTTAAATATAAACTATTATAGACAGCTTTTTTAGTTATCTCACTGAAGAGATTTAAATATCCTCAAACCTCCTACTTGCTTCTTTCCAAAACCGTTACAATTATTTTCTCTTCTTCCTCAAATTTCTCGTGACCGTTATTTTCCAAGTTATTTCGAAGACTGCTAGTCCATCCAGTGTTGTCTTGATGATGATGATAAATGAGTGACCTCTAAGAGAAGCCATTCACGCAGGCTCAAGAGCCCATTGTGCCTCATATTCTGGCAATACTCTAATTCACGTAGAGTCTACGTCCTTGATATCTGCCTTTTTTATATCCTCAGGTTCCAAGAAGAAGGTCCCTATGGATACATACCTATGCAGCGAAACCTTTGCATTCGCATAGTATACGCTGTGAGGTCTCAAAGTCTCTCACACATTTCCTACATAAAGGGTCCTATACAAGATTCATCATGCATAAATGTCTGCGTAGAGTATTGTGGCCCGTAACTCTAGAGAAATTCAGGAGGAACTCACTCACTCTCTGGTCAGGCCCAGGTATAAAATCGTCGGCCTGCCTGGCAGTGGTTTGCTTACTCCAGATCTGAAGATGAGCCCTCGACGTGAGCTGGGTAATCTCATGTTTGACATTTCTAGCAGACACTCTGCAAAAAGGGCTCGGGCCCTAAAAAAATCGAGCCCCAATCCCCTTCTAGCTACAGCGTCTGCCATCTCATTTTTTCTAATACCAGCATGCTCCGGTACCCAAAGAAGTGTAACCTGGCAGCTGGTACACAGTCTATCCAACATCCTCTGGCATTGCCACACCAGTTTGCGTGTGGTTTTAACCGCCCTAAGGTCTTTCAAAGCTGCCATCCGAGCAAATGTACATATCCACTCGTCTGGTATAGTGTAAATATGCATAGCAGAGGCTAAGATCTCAGACTTCAGCCTGGAAAACTGTGACATATCGCCCAAGGGGAATGACAAGCCTGGTTCTAGGGCCATAGGCTGCAGACCCCGTCCTGCCCCCAAAGCCGGAACCGTCCAGAGTTGGCTTAATAAGTTATTTAATTCTAAGTTCAAGATCCTAAACCAGTATGTAATAAATAACTCTTTCTATAATAATGCTCTTCCTTGACCACTTCATAGTTCATTTTGGGCTACTTCCTTTACATTACACTTGATAGATATAGAACTTTCCTACAAAACGTCCTGTGTACAATATCTATAATGTTCTCTCCTCCTTCTAGTCCACATACAATACAACATAATATTTAGCTTGGTAAATATTTAGCGTATGTTGCAAAACATGCTACTCAGAGGGTTAGGCTAGGGTTATACAACGGGGGTGGGGGTGCACCTCACCACTTAAATCTATATAGATTCATTGCAGCTACCACTCCTCAGAAGGAATGGATGGAGCGAGGGAACTACAGGAGGCTACAGACCGCAGGTATGCAGACCCAGGGACGCGCGGAAGACCCTACAATTCCGGCTCAAATACTGGGAGTTGCATAGAGGGTGATTAATGAACCGTCGACCAAGAAGCCCTCTAGTGTCCACAGGGAGTACTCTAGCCTTTGAGAAAACATCCGCGCAATCTGTCCGGCACCGCCATACGCCACGAAACCTAGAGGTACGCCCTAAAGATGAGAAGGAAATGGAATGAAGGGAAAATGATGGAAAGAAAATTGTGGTAGATGAGAAATCACTGCAGCATTCGCCTACCCACCCGGGGAAACCCCAAAAAATACCATGGTCAGGGTGAGCAGTCGCCGGAAATCGAACCCGGGACCTCCCAAATGCGAGGTTTTAGACTAGAATAATATTATAGAATACTTGTGAAATTATACTTGGAAGAGGAAGTAATTATGATGGTATACATAGGTACATCACGGAGGGGCACCCGGAATCGGGGCAGAGAACTGAAAGTAGGCCATAACAGCCCTTTTTCCTTCCAACATGACCCCTGGGAGAGAGGGGTGAGAGGAGAGACCCAAAGGGCAACCAGATCGGATGCCGACGAGCGCAAACATGGACGGGGTTCCTAACATTTCCAGATATATATCCGACGCCACCCGCTCCCTGCTCACAAGCCACCAACCCCCAGGCGTCCCCTGGAACGGAGCCCACAGAGGAGTAGAAACCTATCTGCAGCAATGACAGGGAAGAAGCCTTTACAGAGTGCAAGCCGCCGCCCAGCCGCAACCCGCCGAACGCCGTCGCCTGGTCCTACAAACCCGAAACAGATGACAAGGATGATGGTGGATACAGGAAATGAGAGGAAGGGGAGTCGTGGTAGAAGATGAACCACACGAGATTCGCCTGTCGACCCGGGGAAACCATGAAAAACACATGGGCCAGAGTGGACGGTAGCCGGGGATCGATCCTGCGACCTCCAGAATACGGACCATGGGCGTTGAAGCGCTGATGGTATTATGCGATGTTTACTCGCATTCATCTCACCAGGTACATAGAGATTATGCATATTTTGTGTAATGCAGAAAGACAGCTAACACGTGGGAGAAGATTTAGCACCCGTAATGCAAAACACTTTAACACTGGCAAATGCCAAAGTTAAATGTCAGTGTGGGGTGCTAGTGATGGGGTAATTACCCTGGCTCCCAAGAGACTTTCCTTCGCATACCTCTCTTGATTATTATTGACATTAAAAACAACTTTACATCGAGTTCAAAGTTAAGTTTGACTTTATTCTCCTTTATTTGCAACATAGATGGTGACACAGTTATGACCAATTAAATCATTTTAACCAGTTACGGTACTGGTAGGACATCAGAATTATCGCACGTGCACCAATCTGAAGCTTTTGGCTCGTGTGCATTGTGATAGAAGTTCTACTCTTAGGCCATGCTGTCTAAAATAAGTCTGATGTGATACAATCACATGACATTCTCTACCTTCTATCTTTATTAGTGGGTATACAGATTATTCTTACTAAAGCTTATGTTTCTATCTACTACATTTTAATCCAAATAAACTTTTGCAGAAATATCTACATTACACATTTTGTTATAGATACAAAGAGAACAGCGATAGTCAAATGTTTAAGAACTGAACGCTATATGCTGGCCTTAAAATTCCATACTGTTTCCATGCAATCGCGAGAAACAACTGCAAATCGATGGGACTAAAAAAGAATAAGTATTGAATAATTCTAACCTTTAATAATGGATATCTCAGAAACGGCTTATGCCATAAGAAAACTTATTTTAAATAAATTGTGTGTTTTAAAGAGATATACATTTTTGTGTGGTACGTTTTCGTCTATCGCTTAACGTTTACCGTTATACAAGATAATACAAAGATTTCTTGAATGGAGAAGCCTTCCTAGGTTATTCCAGAAGATTCAAGATATACATTTTATTTGCCATTTAACTATATTTCATATATGGTATTTTAATCAAAATCGTTAGAGCCATTTTTTAGAAAATTAAATTTTTTTAGGAAAAAGATCCATGTAAAGCATAGCTTTGGGTGAGGGGATTTTCTTGAAAATCTTCGTGTCGCATTCTTGGAAGGTACTGAATCAAAATACCAAGTATGGTACTTATTCAACTTTTCGTTTTTAATTTATGCTGTTCACAGTCATAGACGCACACACACGGATCTTTTTCTAAAAATGCTTTTTCTTTGGATTCAGGGGCCTCAAAACATGTATTTACGGTGTAATCTTTGTATTAATTTTTTTGTGGAATGCGATACCTTCTTTACCTACTATGTACGTGGTAAAGAAACTAATAGCTAAAGTCGTTAACATTGTAATGAATAATTGCTTATAAAAAGGATTAGTAAATAAATATAAAATATTTCAATATTGTATTTCGATTTATTTTTTAACTCTTATTACAACAGACTTGTAAGATTTTTACTTTCTCTATTAGGTATAGTAAGTATGGAAAATATTGCATTCTACCCAAAAATTCGATATCGAGATTTTCACGGAAATACATATTTTGAGGTGCCCTGAATCCAAACATCCGTGTGGGTCTGTCAGCTTGTGAACAGCAAACTCAAAACCGAAAAGTCGGATAAATACCAAACTTGGTACTTGAGTTTACTATCTTACAAGGATGCGACACAAAGATTTCCGAGATAATCCCCTCTCCAGACTACCCTTTACATGGAATATTTTTTAAAAAAATTGATTTTCTCAAAACTTACTTTAACGATTTTGATTAAAATGTAATATGTTTAAGATGTTTTATGGCAAATGAAATGTATATCTTGAACTTTCTGGGTATGTCCCCAAAAGTTCTCTTTATTCTGAATGACTTTCACATAACTGGTAAACCGTAAGAGATACACAAAGTTATACTACACAAAAATGTAGATCTCGTTAAAACACACAATTTATGTCATATACTTTTTTGTGGAGTGAACCATTCCCGGGATATTCCTTGTTTTTGTTTGAATTCCAATACTTGTACATTTTCTCAAATGGGAATGTGTTATTCTTTTATTCATGTCCTGCACATACAAAGAGAATGGAATGCTCCATATAGCAACCACCTCTTAAAATATTTGACTATCGCTTAAAGCCTACCATATTCCCCTTGCATCTACAAGAAAATTAGCAATAAGATTAATATCTCGATTAACATGAAGCATATAGAGAATAAGCGTTTGTAAAAATAGTTTGTACAAGAGTAGAGAAAGTCATGTGAGAGGAACACAAAATTTTCTTTGAGCTTTAGGGGAGAGAGTAGGTGTTAGAGAAGAACTTATTTTCATGTTATTATCTCTATGACTAGGGTTTTGATTTGCATCCTTTATAAAGAATTTAAATTTGTTTAAAGGTCACACACTGGCATTTAGGAATCATGAAAAATAATGAAAGTGGATGCATATCCAACTTCGAGAGTAATTATAGCAAACAAGCGACACATGAAACTTGTTTTACTTTTTTCTTTGAAAAAAGTTGTAAAACCAGCATGATGTTAAGCGTTTAGAAATAATCAGCAGGTACAGACTACATACTTTCCGTTTTCGCCAGAGGCTGGCAACGCAGTGGTTCGTAATATTGGAGCGCATGTTTTGGAAAAAAGACAAACAAAATTTGAGTACGCTCGCACATATACACACCAAACAATTCCATGAAGTTTTATATTACATTTATCATTGTCCATATAGTTTTTTCATCTGTTTATTTTACGTCGTTTTAGCTACATCGTCATCTCGCGACGGATCTGTTGGTAGATATCTCGTGGATCGAGGTGTGGCAGACAGTAGCTTTCTAAGTCTCATCCCTGTAACCATACCATCTTGCATATTTATTAAGACAGGCATTTAGCACAGTTGTTCGTTTGGCTTTGAAAGGGGATATACCACACACGCACGCACACACACACACACACATATATATATATATATATATATATATATATATATATATATATATATATCAGGTGAGTCAGCTGCGCCTACTTATTTTTGAATTTATGGAACGTGCTAAGCAACATATGTGACTTATGCCTTTCTTGAATGCCTTCTAATGGCTGATTTGCGTAACACTTTATAGGGAGGGAAACATAACTCAGTGCATAAGTGTTTTACGGGACAAAATGCAATCGTTATGTATGTCGATGCAAAAAACATCCCATCCTGCCACTGAGAGCTGCAGTAGTTATTTTAGCCAATTTTACAAACTTTTATTATTTAGCATACATCCATGCACCCCCTTGAAAACTCTCCTGAAGGAACCTATCACATGCATTGGTTGACAAAACCATTTGAAAACAAAATGGCATATCTAGTAGTGCGACCAATTGGATTTAAGCCGTCAGTCAACGTTGTACAACCTTGTCAAAAAATGCTAAGTATTAGGTACATAATTTCTCTTATTTCACAAA
The DNA here is from genome assembly GCA_030765065.1 of Deroplatys truncata. Classification (NCBI taxonomy): domain Eukaryota; kingdom Metazoa; phylum Arthropoda; class Insecta; order Mantodea; family Mantidae; genus Deroplatys; species Deroplatys truncata. The sequence continues at coordinate 60,775,532 of CM060989.1, read as the reverse complement.
CTATGGCGTATTTCAGATCATACATTAATTGTAATGACTGATGCAGTTTATTTGTTTGAATTAAAACTACCAAACCGAGCTCAAAACACTGTATGACGCTGCAAAAAGCATGTAAAGATTCGAGGCGGGGTCTAGTTCTGCGATTACTAATACGTATAGGAACATCAGCTCACACGGTAGCATTGGCCGAATGTTATTATCATGGTTGCTTTGACACTGTGCCACTTTAATTCAGGTTCAAATCCTTCAGGTGAATTTCAAACCTTTTATTACTATTTGTTTTATCCCTTTGGGCCTAAAATTTGATATTATGATATAAATAACATTTTGATAACATTATAAGTGTACAAAATAGAATAATCGTCATGTTTTTCACCACAAAGCCGAAATCATATACGGGCACACTCATACGTGAAGAATGCCGGCAGATTACCTGGCACGCGTTTCAGCATGCGAGAAGGTCTCTCCGGCAACGTAAAAACATGTCCATTGATGAAGGGGGTCGTCATTTTGAACATTTACTTCCTTGATGAAATCCACGCTTTAACAATTTATTATTCTGTTTACCCGTGAACTTAGCACATTTACAACTCCTTTGTCAATAGAAGAAGTAAAACATAAGCTTTAAACATGAAACAAAAACTGTTATGTTTAATATCGTCGATATGGGCCCAAGAGAATGAAAGCTAACTACGTAACAGGGTTTACAATACCAGATACGGTACAGCTTATTAGGGTAAACATGATACACAATTATCTGATTGTAATTCTTATGTCTTTGGCTCACAGGAGAGCCAGTAACAAAAATAAATAAATTAGTACACTAAAATACAGAAAATAAACCCAAACAAAAAAGAATAAAATCAAAAAACAATTTTGTTTGTATCAGATTCGAACCTCCGAAGCTAAACTTCGTTTCACCACATTCCGGCAGCTAAACCACTCGGACCGCTCTTCGGCAAAACGTTACTTTATCTCCTTGCAAGCATTATATCCATGAAAAGCCGTCATTTTTAAGGCTTTCACAGCCCTTTGGTTCTCATTCAGGCCTTTAATCATTAATGGGGATTGCATATAGTACCAAATAGTAGGGCAGAGTTTGTTTACTAAAAGGGTCAATGTTTTTACATTGGACTATAAATTGCGGTTGCATAGATACGAATACCTAGGGGCAGCTGACTCACTATCAAGAAAGAATTGTACATAATAATATCATTCAGCAAAAAAGATGTTAGAATATTTAGCAGCCAAGAGATGTACGGAGCAGATTGTAAGTTAGATAAGTAAGGGACGGGCGTGCTAGCTAATTCCAGGTAAAAAGCAATTCTAGATAGAGCCCACCTTTTTTCACCACGCTAATGAGCACAGAACTTGAAGGAATAACAAAAAATAGAAAGAGACAGAGGTATTGAATTTGCTTCCGGACGCGTCACTGGAACGCGTATGCGAAAAGTTTTGGAGCAGAATATTTACATACATAATAAGGTAACGCGGTCTAAGGAACAATTAGAAATGTCGTTACATGTTTAGGCGCGAAGGTGAGCGTCAGTAGGCTTAGGTATAAAAGGGAGAAGCAGGCCCTAGATTTTCTCTCTCTTACAGAATCTCGCCGATACACAGTTATACTCTCTGAACGATGGATACACGTGCATACATATTAGGTGGGAAGCGTGTGCAGTTAGATTACGCTCCTAATTTATTATTATGGTGGGAATTGTTAAATATAGGAAAAGCTATCCGCCCATAAGTATTTTATTGACAATAAACTACAATTTAAGGGAAATGCGTTGTATTTTAATTTTCCTCACCTACGAAAACCCTCAGATCAGTGAAATCAGTCAGATAGGTAATTTATTAGGAATGGGGAAATCATCAGCCGCTGAGCAGAGGTAGCCGGAGACCAGAACACTGCAGCAAAGGGTATCAACCCAGAGGACCAACGATTTCCCGCTACAAAAGACGCCCAAAGTTTTCCCACTACAGCTTAAAGCAGACATGGTACTTCAAAGCTTAAGTATATCTGCGGGTATATCTACGGATATTTTTGTTATTTATTAAGCTGTAGAGTGAACACTAGAATTCAGCTATTTCGCAGGCTTCTTTCCCTCTGGTAAGGGACCATTTTGTGCAGTTTGGTAGCCCTGTAAAGCGTCAGATTTCACCATGTGTCAAAAATAAAACAATATAATGCTTACTGTTACCAAATATGTGTTCTTCTAATTCGTAAATTTTGATCTTGGTCTGTTTCCGAATTAAGAGAGCGAGTCTTTCCATCTTGATAAGGTCGGCCAACACTTCCTTTTTCTTTAGGTTGATGATGGGGTACTATGTATGGTAACTGTTAGTTGCATTCTCTCAATGTGATTAACTAATTAAGTTTTAGTTTTGAATTCTTTCTGACAGATTGTAAATATTTAATTATTTTCTTATTTCTTCACTGTGTTTGCTATCCAACAACCTGTAACCTGCTACTGAATGTAGGAATTTCATTTCCGCTGTTTTCTATTGCTCTTCTAGCTAGCTGTTCAGTTTTCACACGTTTGCGTTAGTTTTAGTAATCTTTCGATGGTTATCAAGTAATGTAAGATGTCCCCTGGCCGCATTACGAGCGCTGCGCAAGATACAAATGTGGTATTTTAATCAAAATCCCTAGAGGCATTTTTGAGAATATATAACATTTCGAAAACTGTTCCATGTAAAGGATGGTTTGGAGTGGGGTTTTTGTTGGAACTCTTCATGTCGCTTCTTTGGAAGATACTGAACTCTATAAAGTGTGGTATGTATTTACTAATATTTAGTTTTTTAGTTATGTTGCTCACATACGAGCGCGCATAGACGGGCATTTTTCTAAAGTAATTTTTATTCAGGGGGCCCAAAAATATGTTTTTTCAGCTGAAATTTCGATATACAATTTTTGGGTGGAATAAAGTACTTCCGCTGTATACTAGGTATATGGTAGAGAAAGTAAGACGAGCTCCTCTAAACTGAATGAACTGCTTGGAAGTGTCGGAAAATAGCTTTAATTTCCATAAGCAGAATAACGGTAAGATAGCTGACTTGGCTTCAGGTTGTGGCTTCTTAAAAAGAGAAGAATGAACAATTAATCTTCAAAAACGACACCATGATGGAGTTTGAAAATGTAAATATTCTTTAGAGGACACCCTTCTAACTATCCATTTACGTATAACACCTAGATTACTAAAGGAGAAGGGGTATTCGGAAGCTGGACAAGTTGCAGGCACGCTCCTGCTGGAAAACACAAAGGTCACCGCTGCATCTCCTCATTTAGAGTGCATATCTTCCAGAAAAAAGAAAACAAATTCTGATGTGTTGTATTCACATGCCTTTTTCTACTCACTTTTCAAAAAACTGTGCTCACAAAAGCTAATGTTCTATCTACTTCTTATTAATCCAGATACAGTTTTATTACACTTTCGTACCGAGCGAAACGTCTGTGGCCCGCATTCGGGAGATACCGGATTCGATTCCCGGTGGCCGCCATCTCTGGCCATGGGGTTTTTCCTGATTTTTCTCTGGTCGCCTAGGGGATCTGGGGTGGTGTATTCTCTGGTCGCTGCGCTTTAGAAAGAGTTCTCCCACCAACACACGGGGCGTCGGCCGATACGGCCCTCTCGCGGGACTCCGCGTCTACTGGCCGAGTGCGGGTGTTTCGAACTGAAATGATAGTGACTTCCGTGCGTCTATGTAATCCCATCTGCCTGCGGACTTGCGACCTCCTGCAGCTCCTTCACTTCATCCCTGCCTCGTGGGGGTGTATCCACCTCATACACTTTTCGTTGTAGGATACAGTAGGTAAAACGACAGTCACATTTTTAAAAAGCATGTCGCTATGTTATAGCTTTAAAATTTCATACTCTTTGTATGACCACAAAAAAAGAAAGAAGGAAAGAAAAACGAACAGTGCTTACCATTTGAGAAAAGTATAGGTAAGTATTTGAAAATTCAAATTAATAACAAATAATATCTCGGAAGTGGTTAATCGCCCCCTCTCCCCCCAAAAAAATTATTTGACATAAACTGCATGCTTTAACGAGACCTAAATTGTTTGCATAGTGAGGCTTACGAATTAGGCAAAAGTCATTCAGAATGAAGACTTAACAGGATATTCTGAGAAAATTCAATATATGCATTTTATTCGTCATACAAATATCTTAAACATGTGGTGCTATAATGAAAATCGTTATAGCAATGTTTGATAAACTATCAAATAACGAAAATTTTTTCCATGTAAAGGGTGTTTTGTTAGGGGGGGACTTTCTTGAAAAGCTTCGTGTTACATCTTCGTGTTACCAAGTTTGGCATTTAAACGACTTTTCGTTTTTTAACTATACTGTTCACAAACACATAGACTGTTTTCTTAAAGTGCAGGAAATCTCAAAACATGTATTTCCAGTAAAATCTCGGTATGAAGTTTTTGGTGGAATGTAATACTTCCTCTATTATTATATAGTAGAGAAATAAAGGGCAACTGACCTGGCATACAAGGAAAGTATATAAATTTTAGACGCCTGTCTGTGAAACCTGAGACTTCACTCTTCTCCGCAAATAGGATTTCCATGGATTTCACTTGTGAAGCGAATTGTTTCATTTCTTAAGGTTTGATTAAAATCCATATCCCGCCAATATCAAATATGCTAAATTCATGACCCTTATCTCAGAAACTATTTCATAATTGAAGTGAATTTTTTACTTAAATGAAGCCTTCGAAGTTCACTGATCTACTTTCTCAACCACCTTTTGATTAAAACTTACCAGCAAGTATTTTCTAGAAAAACAACTAACCACCAATGTAGATTCACAACAGCGCTTAGGTGTTGTTTTTATCTCCTAAAATTTAATTTAGCTAGGTATATTCAAATATTACTGAGAAAAGGGTTACTTATACCAAAAAAAGAACCGTTCAAGGCAAAAATGGAGAAAACAAACTAGTATATACTTGCAAACAAAGCAACCACATGGCTCGAGCACATAGAAGCTGCCATTCTTAAGAATAGTGCGAACTTATACAGCAAAACTTCCTCTAAAAGATGTACTACCACAAAGTAGCTGGAGTTATGATTTTTTCTGTGAAGTAGTTCAGAATTCACAGTACAAAATAACAGATGTAGTATAATTTTTAAAAATATATTTAAAACATAAGTTTTGCGCCTACAGTGATGAAATATATATCAAAATAAAGAGGAAATTCAAATTTATCAGACTACAAAAAAGTAATTTTTTGGCAATTTTTGCCATTTGTTCTCCCGTTAAGCTCTACATTAGCATAAATGTTCAGGTATGCAAACATTATTGTTATAAAGATCTGTGGGAGAGCGTGAAGACAAGCAAAGAAAAACTTAGGCAAGATAACAGCTGCAAGACAGTGAGAATTATTTGACCCACGTGGTGTACGGAACCCCTGCCATGAAGACTTTAGTTCCCCCCGAGTAGCCCAGCAGTGAATTCAGGCAATATCTGGAGCAGTGGTTATCGAAGAGTGTGACAACTGTTGTAGATCTTTGAGAAGCTATATTCCGCAAAAGCAGCAAAACAGGATGTTCAATGTGAGTTAATACATTTATTTTCCAATTGGTTTGTTATTATGTTAGCAGAAGATGCTCCTAGTAATGCTAACTCATAGGAGAATGAGGCATCTATTCCACTCCCTCCCTCTCGCCCCACTATCTGTCACGCACACACAATCAATATACAACGAAATAGAGATACAACTTATGAATTTGAAGATTCCTTATTCCCATGCCAGCAAGTTGAGGGGAGATGACATTAATATGTAGGATATTACAACAAAACATCTGATGTGTTACACTCACATGACTCTCTACTCTTGTACAAACCAATTTTACAAACGCTTATTCTCCATATGCTTCATGTTAATCGAGATGTTAATCTTATTGCTAATTTTCTTGTAGGTGCAAGAGGAATTGGTAGGCTTTAAGGGATAGTCAAATATTTTAAGAGCTGGTTGCTATGTGGAGCATTCCATTCTCTTTGTATGTCCAGGACATAAAAAAACTGAATAACGAATTCCCATTTGATAAAAAGTATTGGAAAATTTAAGGGAATAAGTAATATCTCGAAAATGGTTCACTGAATAAAAAAAAGTATATGACATAAATTGTTTATTTTAACACGATCTATATTTTTTGTGTAGTAAAATTTTGTCTATCTCTTATGTTTACCAGTTATGCAAAAGTCGTTCACAATGAAGAATACTTTTGGAGATTCCCAGAAAATTCAAGATATACATTTTATTTGTCATGAAAGTATCTTAAATATATGATATCTTAATCAAAATCGTTAGAGCCATTTTAGAGAAAATTAAAATTTTCGAAAAATGTTCCATGTAAAGGGTAATCCGGGGTGGGGGGATTTTCTTGTAAACCTTCGTGTCGCATCTCTGGAAGATACTGAACCTAAATACCAAGTTTGGTGTTTATCCGACTGTTCGTTTCTGAGTTATGCTGTTCACAGACACACACACAGACAGACACACAGACACACAGACACACAGACACACACACGGACATGTTTCCAAAAATGCTTTTTTTTATTCAGGGGGCCTCAAAACATATATTTCCGGTGAAATCTCGGTATCGAATTTCTGGGTGGAATACAATACTTCCCCTACTTCTCTACGTAGTAGAGAAAGTAAAAAAAAAACCATAACTTCCTTACTTTTGGTCACAGCTTTATGAAATTTGGGTACATTTTACACTATTTTATAATACTTATGTATGTAAACTTAAATAAAATGGAACAAATATTTTTGACAAAACTAGGTGCGCTTTTTTCAGAATTATAATTTTCATTATATACGTTATAAAAATAAACTTCAGAGATACGAGATTCGTAATTACTTGAAATTTTGCACACTGTTTATTTAATTATAGTAAAGTAATTGGTTGTTTTTTCTTTGACTCTGTTTATTTTATATGGTTTTTTAAAAACAATATTTCACAATTGATATTTATTTCCAGTCGTGTGTATTGCCAACATTTATTAAACATAGCACTTCGAATTGAAGATTAGTTATAGTTACCTATATAAGTTTGCAAATTTTAATCAAAATCTATCACATAGTTTGTGCTCATACATTTTGAAAAACAAAGCTTTTAGAGAGTCATTATGGCCTTTGTTGAGAAAGTTGGTGTAAATACAAGATGCTCACCATGGCTTCTGTAGCAAGAAATTACTGTCTATAGTAAAAGGCTGTATGTAGCTAAAGGGGGCGGGGCAAGCTCGACGTTTTATTAAATTTCAGGCATATTCTGATGGAATTTCGAAATAAAATTTTGGAGATATGCCATTTAAACAGAGAATAAAATGAAAGGAAGATATAAAAATAAAAATTTTGAACCATTTTAATTGGCATCTCCCCTTAAACGTTTTGGAATTGGTGCATAGTCTTAGCATTCAAAAGATTAATCTTCTCACTTAGTTATAAAATATCGTTTGTTTAAATTCTATGTTACGTGGACACAAGTTCTCTCGTTATATAAGTATTAACACGCACTGGTAATGAACTCGTTTACTAAATACGGAAGAAACAGGAAAATGTTCTTACATAAGGTTATTTGAAGGTTTTGGCGTTACGGTTATAAGCGTATTCAGTTGTATTTTGTTTTGACGTGTCTTCTGTTTTTCAGTTGCGAAGTCGTGACCATCGTGCTTGGAATAAAATATCCGCGCCTTTTGTCTTATTGTTACACACTCTTTCTGTGGAGTAAAGAAGTATTTTCTACTCCACTGTATTCTCAAGGAAAGGTAAAGTCTTCTTTGCAAAGTAGACTTTTTATTACTCCAACGTGTTCACATTCTACTACATAGGAGTTGTAAATAATTAAAAATATTTTAGACATTTAGGAATTGAAAGCTGTCTTACATCTGTCCACACACACACATACACTCACATTTCCTGTCTTTGTAATAGACAGAATAGAATTCGTTGTTCTTTTTTATGTTCTTGACATGCAAACAGAATTACATTTTACACATAGCGACCACTTCTAAAAATATTTGACTATCGCTTAAGGCGTACTATGTTCCCCTTGTTTTGTATTTGCAAGGGCAATATAGAAATACAGTAGCCTTTAAGCATATACATATCTCTTAATAGTCGGTTGCTATGTACAGCACCATTCTCTTTGCCACAGATAAATACTCTTTGCATATCCAAAACAAACAAACAAAAATGAATAACGAATTCCCATTTGGGAAAAACTATAAGTATTGGAAAATTTAAGGGAATAACAAGCAATATCTGAAAATGGTTCACTCAAAAAATAAAAGATGTATAGGACATAAATTGTGTATTTTAATGCGATCTACATTTTTTGTGTGGTAAAATTTTGTCTATCTCTTATGGTTTCCCAGTTATGCAAAAGTCGTTCACAATAAATAATACTTTTGGAGACATTCCCAGAAAATTCAAGATATACATTTTATTTGCCATAAAAATGTCTTAAACATATGATACTTTAATCAAAATCGTTAGAACCGTTTTAGAGAAAATAAAAATTTTCGAAAAATGTTCCATGTAAAGGGTAATCTGGGGTGGGGGGATTTCCTTGAAAACCTTCGTGTCGCATTTCTGGAAGATACTGAATCTAAATGCCAAGATGTTGTTTATCCGACTGTTCGTTTCTGAGCTATGTTGTTCACAGACACACACACGGACATGTTGCCAAAAATAATTTTTTTGGATTCAGGAGGCCTCAAAACACGTATTTTTAGTGGAATACAATACTTCCCCTATTGATTATACGTAGTAGAGAAATTAAAAAAACGAATAACGAATTCTCATTTGAGAAAAAGTATGAGTATTACAAAATTCAAACAAATAACAAGGAATATCTCAAAAATGGTTCACTCCAGAAACAATGTATATGATATAAATTGTGTGTTTTAACAAGCTCTACATTATTTGTGTAGAAAAAATTTGTCTATCTCTTACGGTTTACTAATAATGAAAAAGCCATTCAGAGAGGACCTTTAGGGACATGCCCAGAAAATTCAAAATATACATTTCATTTGTCATGAAAGTATCTTAAATATGTGATATTTTAATTAAAATCGTTAGAGCTATTTTTTAGAAAATCAAAATTTTCGAAACCTTTTTCATGTAAAGGGTAGTCTGGGGTGGGAAGATTTTCTTGAAAATTTTCGTGACGCATCTTTAAAAGACACTGAACCTAAATACCAAGTTTTCTATCTATACGAATTTTCATTTTTGAGTTATGCTGCTCACGGACACACACAGACATTTTTCTAAAAGTGCTTTCTTTGGATTCAGGGGCCTCAAAACATGTATTTCCTATGAAATATCGATCGAATTTTTGGGTGGAATACAATACTTCCCCTACATACTATACGTAGTAGAGAAAGTAAAAATTCTTATGTGTTACATTCAAATGATCTTCTCTACCCATTCTTCAACAAACTATTCTTACAAAAGGCTATTCTGCTATCTATCTCATGTTAATCGAGATAAATATTTGCAGAAATGGTTTTATTGCACATTTCCTTAGAGGTTCAATGGGATTAGGGCTAGGCTAAAGCGATAGAGTAAAATCGATTTTCCTGTTGAGGAAAGTATAAGTATTTGAAAATTCAAATCAATAAAAAAGAATATCTCGGACATGACTAAAGCCACAAAATATTTTATTTGACATAATTACGGTTTACCAGTTATACAGGGTGGGCCATTTAAGTTGAGACTGTACAATATCTCCAAAACTTAAGCGTTGTAGAAAGAAATGTGTTTAATAAAAATTGCTTGATATTACGTTGGAAATTAAATGACATTAATCGTGTTTTATTTGGAGGACGTTGTGATAGTCATTTTAGGGTGAATTAAAATTTTTTAAACGGGAACCTACATTTTGTATGCTGTTTTCTCATTAGAAAATGGTTTATATAAAACTGTTTATTTTGTGATGAGGAATAAGGAAACAAAATAAAAAATGTTGGTTCCCAATTACGTAACTTGACCTTCAAATACCATTTATTGCGCTCTTCGTATACAGCCATTCAGAATTTTCGTTATTTATGTTGGTGTAAGAAAAATTTCAAAGTGCTTTATACAAATGTTGTTTAGTTTTTTATGAGGACTGAGAAGACAACATAAAAAAGGTAGGTTCCCATTTAAAAAAATTAAATTGACCCTAAAATGACCATCACAACGTCCTCCAAATAAAACACGACTAATGCCATTTACTTTCCCCCATAACGTCAAGCAACTTTTACTAAAGACATTTCTTTCTACCACGCTTAGTTTTGGAGATATTGTACAGTCTCAACTTAGCCCCTCCTATATAAGAGCCATTGAGAATGAAGAGAACTTTACAGCTATTCCCAGAAAATTTCAGATATACATTTTGTCATGTTATATGCTATTTTAATAAAAATCGTTAAGAGACATTTTTGAGAAAATAAAAAATTTCGAAAAAGTTTCTATATAAAGGATAGTTTTGGGTGAAAATCTTCGTGTCGCATCTTTGGAAGATGCTGAACTTAAATACCAAGTTTGGTATTTATAGCACTTTTTGTTTTTGAATTATTTTATTCACAGACACATACACAAGGTCCCTTTGCTAAAATTACTTTTTGGGTTCAGAGGGCCTCAAAACATGCATTTCCGCTGAAATCTCGAATTTAATTTTTGGGTGGAATGCAATAATTCCTCAGCTTACTGCAAGTACGTAGTGGGAAATGTAAAAATAACTTTTTGCTAGAAATGAGCCACGCAGGGTGGGAGATCTCATATTTTCAAAGAAGCTTATAATTACCGCATCATAATCCAATCAGACATTAAAGGATAAGAATGCAGATTTCGTAAACGGCTTATCCTACGAAAAAAATAATGAGTATATATAAACTATATAGCTAATGACTTGTGCATTTTATTCTAAAGTAATTTTTACTACCACTTATGGATTCTAATATACAGGGTACGGAAAAACAATCTGAAGAAAATTGTAGAGTTGCAAGGCAGTACCAAAATAAGCATTTTTGAGGATAGAAACAAGGGGTCTTTGATTGTGAGACTGTTTTCGGGGTGTCGCATGTAAACAAAACGCATTTTTTACCGTACTAGTCACTGTCACTAGGTGTGTTTGATATGAAGTCTACTGGATGGTACGGTAATACCGTCTTGTACAGTACAGTAGTCCTATGTAATGTTAGTTTCTTATTGTATACCAGTACTCATTAGTTGAGACAATACGTACATACTTCTATTCTGGAATAAATTAGAGGATCAACTAAAACAAAACCTACTAAATCAAACTTCAACAATATTGAATTATATAAAAAAATCTGATGTGTTACACTCACATGACTTTCACTACTCTTGTACAAACTATTTTTACAAACACTTATTCTCCATATGCTTCATGTTAATCTTATTGCTAATTTTCTTGTAGGTGCAAGGGGAATATGGTAGGCTTTAAGTCATAGTCAAATCTTTTAAGAGTTGGTTGCTATGTGGAGTATTCCATTCTCTTTGCATGTCCAGGACATAAAAAAATGAATAACGAATTCCCTTTTGAGAAAAAGTATTGGAAAATTTAAGGGAATAACAAGCAATATCTTGAAAATGGTTCACTCAACAAAAAAATGCATATGACATAAATTGTGTATTTCAACGCGATCTACATTTTTTGTGTAGTAAAATTTTGTCTATTTCTTATAGTTTACCAGTTATGCAAAAGTCGTTCACAATGAAGAATACTTTTGGAGACGTTCCCAGAAAATTCAAGATATACATTTTACTTGTCATGAAAGTATCTTAAATAGATGATATTTTAATCAAAATCGTTAGAGCCATTTCTGAGAAAATTAAAATTTTCGAAAAATGTTCCATGTAAAGGGTAATCTGGGGTGAGGGGATTTTCTTGAAAACCTTCGTGTCGCATCTCTGGAAGATACTGAACCTAAATACCAAGTTTGGTGTTTATCCGACTGTTCGTTTCTGAGTTATGCTGTTCACAGACACACACACACACACACACACAGACACGCACACGGACATGTTTCCAATTTTTTTTTGGATTCAGGGGTTCTCAAAACATATATTTCCGGTGAAATCTCGGTATCGAATTTTCGGGTGGAATACATTACTTCCCCTACTTACTCTACGTAGTAGAGAAAGTAAAAATAATCTAAATGTTAATATCAAAAGAGTAAATTTATTTTTTTTGAATACCGAACTATTTAAAATTAGATAATGTAGAAATTTAAGGTAATGACATACTACAGGAAGAATATACAACATTTCTGGCAATTGAAGTAGATAAAAACATAAAATTTCACAAACAGATTGAATATATGTGTAACAAAATCAGTACTGGCCTATATCTGTTAAGAAATTTATCTAAATCTAAATTTATCTAAGGATTTTTACGCTCGAAAAAGATCCATCGCTTTCCGCCGGGTTTGAACTCGCAACCTCGGGTTGTAAGAAGCTAAGCATTGTAACCATTACACCACGGAGGACATTTTGCTAATGGCTGAATAGGTGCAAATTGTGTTAAATGTTTGAATGTTACATTCTTAATTCGGTGTGAATTGTGCAGTAAAGAGGGTTATGGCGAACCTACGGGATTGTAGTTGGTGTATATCAGAATACCTAACACATAGAGTGTAATACGAGTTCGGCATGCTTTCAGACCGAATTTTCAACATGAGATACCTAGTGATAAAATGATTCTGAAATTGTATACAGATTTTATAGAGCATGGATGTATATGTGATGAGGAAAGCCCATTCAGAATCTTGGCTACATACCACCACTACTTCAAAATTCCCAAGAGTGACAAATTTGTATCACTGCCGCCATCGATTCCATCACACCATCGATATGTTGTTGCGCGTGAGGCATGAGTGGTAATATCGCCTGCATGTCTGCAGTGCGTCATGTGGAGCACAGATGGGCATTTCATTTCAAAATCGATTTTGCGTTTTTTAAACGAAACGAAACTTTTTGTATTTATAGACAAGCCCGATACAATGCTTTATGCAAACTCTTAAAATTTAGAACATAGTTTTGCAATTAAAATTGTTCAAATTTATTGTATCTTCCTAAAATGTCCAACTTCAAGCTGTTATATCTCTGAAACCTTTAAATCTAGCTTTATTTAACTTCCCTAAACTTTAATTTCATACGGATAAGTAAACATGTCCTTATTTTTATTTAAGTGTAGAAATTTCTATTTTTTCAAGTGTAGGCGGTTACAGATTAAGAAAAATGATTTTATTATATATGGTAAGATTCCGTAATTTAAACACAATCAAACATATAGTTTACTGTAATGGTTACTGATAAGGTTTCCTCTAAAATAATTAAAGAAGTAAATTGCTTTACGCGCTCATGGTCGCTCTCGTACGTTTGTTTTGAACTGAAGGTCAATGAAGCTACTGTGCTTGATTAAACAATGAGAACGCTTATTAAGCAGTATGCTGTTCCGAGTATTTCCCCAGATTTACAGAGCGCTTGGTGATCATTGTGCATCAACTACGTAAATCGCTGCGTTTATTCACTTTTTGTGTTATACCTATGAACACCCAAACATAACCGCTTAACCAATATTGCCGGCTTCTCTTAATGACACTATGGATTATTCTCAATCTAATATTTTAGTTTTATAAAAATCCGGAGACACTTAAAATAAGTGAAAACTGTATATACATTTTTGTGAATATTATAAAATTAATTAGTATTTGCTGTAATGAAATTCGGACTTATATCTACAAAATGAGATTTGGTACACCATTCTGAAATAAAGGACGCACTTAAAATGCAACAAAGTGAATTAATACGATATATTTATCGTTCGATAACGTGACAACTGTTGGGTTTTAGGTGATTATATTTTATAAATATACTTTCCATAGCACCTCTTATTAATATGAAAAATTACACTGCAAACAAAAAATGCGAGGATTTTTGCCGTCCGATTTCACATGGAATGTTCCAGAAGCAGTGTCTTTGATGTAGGTACTAACGTGTTTAATTTACTCTTTCTAAAAACACCAGCTTTATGTAAATCCAGCAACTGATAGCGACGCTATATCTGTTTATAATGACGGAATGTTTCTGTGGACGCCCTATATAAAATTCACTAAAAGTGAGTAGAACTTCACAAGCCTTCACAGGAATTTCAAAACAATTTTATTCATCATTCAGTTATGGCAAATATAAAGCATTTTAGTAAAATTTTCTATATACATATAACCATTTTCTAGAAAAGAAAAAATCCCATTTAAAGAGTCGTTGAAATAAGAAGTTTTTACTTTCTCTACTACGTATAGTAAGTAGGGGAAGTATTGTATTCCACCCAAAAATTCGATACCGAGATTTCACCGGAAATACATGTTTTGAGACCTCCTGAATCCAAAAAAAGCATTTTTGGAAACATGTCCGTGTGTGTGTCTGTGTGTGTGTGTGTGTGTGTGTGTGTCTGTGAACAGCATAACTCAAAAACGAACAGTCGGATAAACACCAAACTTGGTATTTAGGTTCAGTATCTTCCAGAGATGCGACACGAAGGTTATCAAGAAAATCCCCCCACCCCAGACTACCCTTTACATGGAAGATTTTTCGAAAATTTTAATTTTCTCAAAAATGGCTCTAACGATTTTGATTAAAATATCATATGTTTAAGATAATGTCATGAGAAATGAAATGTATATCTCGAATTTTCTGGGAATGTCTCCAAAAGTATTCTTCATTGTGAACGACTTTTGCATAACTGGTAAACCATAAGAGATAGACAAAATTTTACTACACAAAAAATGTAGATTGCATTAAAATACACAACTTATGTCATATACATTTCTTTTGTTGAGTGAACCGTTTTAGAGATATTGCTTGTTATTTCCTTAAATTTTCCAATACTTATACTTTTTCTCAAATTCGTTATTCATTTTTACTTTCTCTACTACGTATAGTAAGTAGGGGAAGTATTGCATTCCACCCAAAAATTCGATACCGAGATTTCGCCGGAAATACATGTTTTGAGACCTCCTGAATCCAAAAAAAGAATTTTTGGAAACATGTCCGTGTGTGTGTCTGTGTGTGTGTCTGTGTGTCTGTGTGTGCGTGTGTCTGTGTGTGTGTGTGTGTCTGTGAACAGCATAACTCAAAAACGAACAGTCGGATAAGCACCAAACTTGGTATTTAGGTTCAGTATCTTTCAGAGATGCGACACGAAGGTTTTCAAGAAAATCCCCCCACCCCAGACTACCCTTTACATGGAAGATTTTTCGAAAATTTTAATTTTCTCAAAAATGGCTCTAACGATTTTGATGAAAATATCACATGTTTAAGACAATGTCATGAGAAATGAAATGTATATCTCGAATTTTCTGGGAATGTCTCCAAAAGTATTCTTCATTGTGAACGACTTTTGCATAACTGGTAAACCATAAGAGATAGACAAAATTTTACTACACAAAAAATGTAGATCGCGTTAAAATACACAACTTATGTCATATACATTTCTTTTGTTGAGTGAACCGTTTTCGAGATATTGCTTGTTATTTCCTTAAATTTTCCAATACTTATACTTTTTCTCAAATGCGTTATTCATTTTTTTATGTCCTGGACATGCAAAGAGAATGGAATGCGCCACATAGTAACCAGCGTTAAAATATTTGACTATCGCTTAAAAGCTACCATATTTCCCTTGCATCTACAAGAAAATTAGCAATAAGATTAACTTCTCGATATCTCGATTAACATGAAGCATATGGAGAATAGGCGTTTGTAAAATTAGATTGTACAAGAGTAGAGAAAGTCATGTGAGTGTAACACATCAGATTTTTTTATGTCCTGGACATGCAAAGAGAATGGAATTCGCCACATAGCAACCAGCGTTAAAATATTTGACTATCGCTTAAAAGCTACCATATTCCCCTTGCATCTACAAGAAAATTACCAATAAGGTTGACATCTCGATATCTCGATTAACATGAAGCATATGGAGAATAGGCGTTTGTAAAAATAGATTGTACAATAGTAGAGAAAGTCATGTGAGTGTAACACATCAGATTTTTTAGTTATGCTGTTCACACAAACATGTTTATTTTGGGTTCATGGGAACTCAAAAAGTGTATTTTCAGTGAACTTTATGTATAAAGTTGTTGGACAGAAACAACACTTCCATCATAGTTAAGTGGTAGAAGAAGATAAAATAGAAAGATGGTCATGTACAGTACTACAGCAAAGAGAACTCGAGCCAAGCGTTAGACTCGATGTCTTAAAATCAGTGCAGCGTGTAGACAGAAAGTGCAAAAGTTGGTTTCGCGTATCTGGAAAATAACTGTCCACAACCTGTCCTCTGTAGTTACGACAACGATAATTATACCCTAGGTGTAAGTTAATGGCACAGGTTTAAGTTTCCTAGGAGGAAAGTACAATTATAGGTATTTAATTTGGATATTATCCTCAGGCTTGTTTGATACGCAATAGTAGTGTTTCTGGTGATAAAACTCAAAGGGACAAATATACCTACGTTTATTAGTTTCTCTACTATGTAGCTACTTATAGTAAGAAGTGGAAGTATTACATTCCACCCAAAAATACGATGTCGATATTTTACCGAAAATACCTTACATGTTTTGAGGCACCTTGGATCCAAAAAAAACATTATTAGAAACAAGATCGTGTATGTGTGTATGTATTACTAAAACCGAAAAGTCAGTTAAATACCAAACTTGGTATTTAAGTTCAGTATCTCCCAAGGATCAGCAATAAGATTTTCAAGAAAATCTCCACACCCTAAACTACCTTTTACATACAAAATTTTTCGAAGACGTTGATTTTTTCAAAACAGCTCTAACGATTTTGATTAAAATACAATATATTTAATACATTTGCAGAAAAATTAAATGTATATCGTGAATTTTCTGGGAATAGCCTCTGAAGTCCTCTTCATTCTGAATGAATTTTACGTAACTGCTAAACCGTAAGAGATAGACAAAATCTTACCGCACAAAAAATGCAGATCGCGTTAAAGCACATAATTTATGTATTTTCAAATACTTATACGTTTCTCAACTGGTAAGTCGTTATTCTTTTTTTTCTCGTGGTCATATAGAGAGCATGATTTTTTAAAACCATCACATATCTTTAAAAATCTGACTATCGCTGTACTTACCGTATCGCACAACGAAATTTGTAAATGTGAATTTAAAATTTATCTAGCTAAAAGAAATGACAAAGTTTTGTGAGAATAACTGGTAGAAGCGTGAGTAGGGGAATATATATGAATGCAACACGTCAGATTTTTCCTTTAATAGTGCACCGTCCAAGTTGGTTATCACTAGGGATATGTCCTGAGTCATCTAAAAGTACCTCTGCAAATATCTCTGAAACAAAAATAGGAAAAAAAAAGACTTTCACAGGAGTTAATGCAGGAGAAGGGTCATTAAATTTGATAAGGTCATTCAAAAACTTAAGCAAATATGATTTTCAACGTAAAATTATGTTTTTTTAAATGGAAATCCGAATTATTTTGATAAAATGTAAAATAGCAATAAGAATGGCGTTTATTGCATCGCAATAAGTCAATTACAGCTTGTGTAAAACGTCGTGATAGTCCCCACTCCTGAACCACAGATGCGGAACAGCACTCACGAGCCCACTTGCATAATAATAGAGGTGGGGGTCAGTGTTCCACCTGCTGAGTGCGATAGTGTAAGCTTACACATTACACAGTTGCTTACATTGCGTTGTGTATGTGACTGCCTCATAGTTCTGATATCACTTCTAGTCCCTTGCCCCCCTCCATTCTAACCACTTCTCATCTCTCCCCTCTTACGCATATGGAGTGTCACGACGTTTTACACAAGCTGTACAACCCGAGAAATTGTAACGTGAAGTTGACGCTTGAGGTACAACGAAACGCACTTGAGTAGCGCATTCTGGGGTTCAGCCGCGTCGTATCTCAAGCGCGAACTTCACGTTGAAGTTAATCGCGAGGTGATTGACGTGCTTGTTCTTAATGTTATTTCCGCTGTTATCATTTGCGCTCGAAATACTACAGTCACAATAAAGGAAAACAATGTTTTTCTCTTTCGTTGTATCTTAAGCTTCAACTTCACGTTATAATTTTTCGGGACACAATTGACCTATCGCCATGCAGCAAAGTTCCCGTACCCAGAAAAAAATATCGGCGGAGAGGGGTTCCATAACTAGATATATACTTAACAATACCCTACACAGTTACCATGTATCTACTTTGTAGTATGCGGCGTATTCCAAAATTAAGGTCCGTTTGGTCATAATAACATCGCTCATGAGACAAGGTTTTTATTGACAGTAATATGTGCCTACATATATACTTTACTTTTCCACATAATCGCCGTTCACATCTATACACTTGATGTAACGCTGCACCAGCTTCTTTTAACCCTTCGGCATAGAAGTCTGATACCTGGGACTTGAACCAGTTGGTAATGCTCGTCTTGAGTTCATCGTCGGTTTGAAATCGTTGTCACCCAGCCACCATTTCAAATGCAAGAAGAGGAAATAGTCGCTTGGTGCCAGGTCGGGACTGTACGGAGGGTGGTCAAAGAGTTCCCAACAAAACTCTTGGATCTTCCCTTTGGTTTTGGCAGCGATGTGAGGGCGTGCGTTGTTGTGCAGGAGAATGATGCCAGAAAACAGTTTCCCGCGGCGTCGATTTTGGATCGCACATCTCAGTTTGGTAAGCGTTGCACAGTACACGTCAGCTGTAATTGTTGGCCCACAGACCATGAAATCAATCAAAAGGACGCCCTTTTCCTCCCAGAACACTGTAGTCTAATTTTGCGATTCGTATACGGCGATTACTTACACCTTTTTGGTTTGGGTGAGCCGAAACGGCGCCACTGCATTGACTGTTGTTTCGATTCTTTGTTGGTGTACGCTATCCATGTCTCGTCGCCCGTAACAATGTGGGAAACAAACCATCTCCATCGTGTATATAGCGCTTCAAAAACTGTCGTGCACTACGCATTTGTTGCTCTTTGTGCTGAGCGGTGAGCAGTTTTGGCACCCACCTCGCACAAAGTTTTCGATTTATAAGCTGTTCAGTGACAATCCTGTAAAGTGAGGTTCGAGCAAATTTGGGAAGGCCACGAATCGTCAAAAGCCGACCACTTCGAAGTTTCTGGTTTACTTGCTCAACGATGTCGTCGGTCCGAATACTGGGCCTACTATTCCGGTGTTCATCGTGCACATTTGTGCGGCCATTTCGAAATTGTCGACAGCAGCGTCGAATCTGTTTGTCACTCTTTATGTCCGGCCCATACACGAGGTATAACTCACGATGTATGTCCGCAGCTGACGATCCTTTTGCCAGCAAAAATCTAAACACACCGCGCATTTCACAACTGGCGGGATTTACGATTGTCGCGGCCATTGCGATCTGCTCTCACCGTCTGGCAAACGCACTGCGTTCACACCAACACTGCGGTAGGTTCCTCAGGAGTCGATAGACAGCGTTGCAGTCGTGAAACGTAATTCAGGCCTACCACCCGTTATATATTGTTCACCAGACCTTAGGTTTGGAACACACCTCGTATATAGAGGTTAAAGGGACAAAAAAATTGTTTGGAAACATTATACAGACAGAAAAGCTCACCAGAATGAAGATATTCCACCTTACAGCACAAAACACTGAGACTGCTTCGAAAACTGAGACGTATGGTTACCTTACCTATATAAGGCGACAATATTAAGTTTACGTTTTCCTTGTAAATGTGCTACTAGCAGTAGACCTACTATTATCTAACAAAATTCTCCCATATTCGTTTGATATGAATTTAAATAAATTAAACTGTCAGAAGTTTCGGGGGTTTGAACCCTAAGCCCCCCCTAAATACGGCTCTGCAACAAACGCCAGTCTTAATATTATTTTCCGTGTTAATTTTGTGAAAATATTATGCGGTTTCCAGTTAAAAAAGCACAAGGTTGTGTTGAAAATCATGTTTGCTTATATTTTGAAGCTATATCTAATTTAATGAGGCCCTTCCTTACCTTCTTGTCTATGAAACAAATTTTTAAATTCCAATTTTTGTTTCAGAATATTTGCGATAGAGGTTTTAGGTGACACCCTGCATAATATAAATACTCATTTCTGTGTACTGGACTACACATACACATTCTGTCAATAGTCAGGTAACTTGAAAGCATTGCATTCGCCTTTATCAACCCTAGATTACAAACCTATATCGCATATCACGCTTAAAAGACAGTGCAGGTTAAATGGGGCTCACTGTTGCCACATGTACTACACGTACGCTCGCAAATTTGGCGTCCAACTGCGATCGTTGTACCAATTTAATGTCGTCTTGTGAAAGATACGTCACCAAATAGTGAAACATCTGCACTGTTATTTAAGACAATTGCAAGACATTTAATTTTTACCTGCACTTTGTGTCTATTCTTTGTATTTTAGTACTTTGAAGTACACTTTGACAGGCATAAAAATATATATCAAAGAAATATAGAGATATAAAATGATAAAAGCTTTAATTTGTAGGGTATCATCACTGTTTGGCCTTGACAAAATTACATTCAACGTGGATAGAATGTTTTAAAACAACAAAGAATGAACGATGCGCTTTGGGCTATTCCATTATATTGCGTTAACCCCGTGCTTTTTTTTTTCCTCCATCCTTTTCTGCATTATTATTATTAATGAGTCCTTAGAGACCCTTTCATTCGTTCTTTTTTTTATCTTATACATTTCTGTTTCTGAACACTGCGTAGCCTTACCTGTTTCTTTTACTGCCTTACTAACACTCATTTTGCTTTAATATTCTAACTCATCCATTATTGTTATAATTATTCTTAGTTTACCAACATTTCGTCTCTTTCTAGGTACTCCTTCCATAACAATAAATATTTATGTAAAATATTAAATAAATAATCGACATAACACTTCACACTTTAAACGTACCCATTTCCTTACAATTGACATTAACCTTCACTGACTTCTACGTCGCGTCTGGCATGTTAGCTGAATACATGGATGATTTTTGTTTGTCATACACAATGAATTCAAGAAGTTACAAGAATCCAGCTTCTTTTAAAAACTGTCTCCAACCCTCCTCAATATTTTCCCTCGCTTGGTCTCAGGTGTAAAACCAATAACAGAAAGTTTCTCGCTGGCTGACTTTTCTACTGCATAGGTATAGAATTTTCCGGAAACATTTAATTAAAAAACATAAGGCTCAATTTATTAAAGGTACAGAATTCAAACTGGGCAGCTGTCAGCACACCAGTTTAACTAGCTAAGAAAAAAACATTGTTGCATTCTACTCTTTAGTTTATTAGTTACTGGTGATAAGGATAGAAACAGCAAACATAGGATTTTTACTGGAAAACTCGTATTCTTTAGAAGTTTGTACCTACAAAAATCTATAAAAGCTCTAAAATATATATAATCTGATAGAGAAACATACTCTGCATAGAATAATGTGTCCAAAACAGAAACTTATAACAAATGAATATTTGCAACATGTTATTACTTATTAACAACTTGGCAACAGCGCGAGAATAGAAAAGGACAAAGCTAATGGCAACATGTGTGCGTTAGATAGAGACAGAGATATCTACTGTCTTTTAAGGTTGAGACAAGCTTTAGTTATCACAGCTGAAAACAGGTTAAGGTGTACATTTATCGTTTTCTCCTTGGAAACTGACAAAGTAAAACGCTTAACCTAGGAATGCGTTACTACATTGGAGGCAACACCGGATACCAGTAATATTAATGTGCAATTGGAGGCAAAACTTTATAAACTGAAGATTTCTGCGTATTAACGTCATCGTTCCTAATCGATTATACAGAACAGACAAAAATAACACAACACATCAAGTGATTTTTAAGGTGCGCGTCCACTACAGACAAAAAGCATAAAGGTATGGCAAATATAGTTATTCACGAAACAAATCTTAGGTTTGCACTCACATGACTTTCTCTACTCTTTTACAAACTATTTTTACAAACGCATATTCTCCATCTACTTCATGTTAATCGAGATATCGAGATGTTAATCTTATTGCTAATTTTCTTGTAGATGCAAGGGGAATATGGTAGGCTTTAAGCGATAGTCAAATGTATTAAGAGCTGGTTGCTATGTGGAGTATTCCATTCTCTTTGCATGTCCAGGACATAAGAAAACGAATAACGAATTCCCGTTTGAGAAAAAGTATACTATTGGAAAATTCAAACAAATGACAACAAATACCTCGGAAACGGTTCACTGGACAAAACAAATATATATGACATAAATTGTGTGTTTTAACGAGATCTAAATTTTTGTGTAGTAAAATTTTGTCTATCTCTTACGGTTTACCAATTACACGAAAGTCATTCAGAATGAAGAGGACTTTTGGGGACATTCCCGGAAAATTCAAGACATACATTTCATTTCCCATGAAAATATCTTAAAACGTATGATATTTTAATCAAAATCCTTAGAGACATTTTTGAGAAAATAACAATTTTGAAAAATATTCCATGTAAAGGGTAGTCTGGACTGGGGGGATTTTCTTTAAAATCTTCGTGTAGCATCCTTGAAAGATATTTAACTCAAATACCAAGTTTGGTATTTATCCGATTTTTCGTTTTTGAGTTGAGTTATGCTGTTAACAGGCAGACATGCGGACATGTTTCCAAAAATGATTTATTTGGATTCAGGGAACCTTAAAACACGTATTTCGGTGAAATCTCGGTATCGAATTTTTGGTGGAATGCAATACTTCCCCTACTTGCTATACGTAATAGAGAAAGTAGAAATGTAGAGTTCGCAAATGGAGGTACGTCTACTATTAGCAACACGCGAAGTGTCCTGCCGTCCCTTGCCTTAGAGGGGGCCACTCTGAGAACCCATTTATAAGCTTAATTGTGCCTCATAATTATATTTTGCTGTATACATTAACTTTTTGTTGGGACCAAACTTGTAGTCCGAAAGGAATATTGCGATTGCGTGACGTAAAAGAGGAAAGCTGTTGAAACAAGGGTACAAAAGTTGCATTTTGTTTGAACCAGAAGAGAAATGTTTGTAAATAACCAAGAAAAATATGATGTGTTACACTCACTGACTTTCTCTACTCTTGTACAAACCATTTTTACAAACGCTTATTCTCCATATGCTTCATGTTAATCGAGATATCGAGATGTTAATCTTATTGCTAATTTTCTTGTAGGTGCAAGGGGAATTGGTAGGCTTTAAGCGATAGTCAAATATTTTAACGCTGGTTGCTATGTGGCGTATTCCATTTTCTTTGCATTACCAGGACAAACAAAATGAATAACGAATTTGAGAAAAAGTATAAGTATTGGAAAATTTAAGGAAATAACAAGCAATATCTCTAAAATGGTTCACTCAACAAAAAAAGATGTATATAACATAAATTGTGTATTTTAACGCGATCTACATTTTTGTGTAGTTAAAGTTTGTCTATCTCTTATGGTTTACCAGTTATGCAAAAGTCGTTCACAACGAAGAATACTTTTGGAGACATTCCCAGAAAATTCAAGATATACGTTTATTTGTCATGAAAGTATTTAAACATATGATATTTTAATCAAAATCGTTAGAGCCATTTTTCAGAAAATTAAACTTTTCGAAAAATCTTCCATGTAAAGGGTAATCTGGAGTGGAGGGATTTTCTTTAAAACCTTCGTGTCGCATCTTTGGAAGATACTGAACCTAAATACCAAGTTTGGTGTTTATCCGACTGTTCGTTTCTGAGTTATGCTGTTCACAGACAGACAGACACACACACACACACACACACACACACACACACACAAACACACACACGGACATGTTTCCAAAAATGCTTTTTTTGGATTCAGGGGGTCTCAAAACATATATTTCCGGTTAAATCTCGGTATCGAATTTTTGAGTGGAATACAATACTTCCCCTACTTACTATACGTAGTAGAGAAAGTAAAAAAGTAAATGTGCATTTAAATAATTTAAGGTAGTTGGATTAGTACTTAAATGTGACAAGATGAAATGCTGAAATAGAAAGAAAGTTTTCTGTAATGAACAATAACTGGACTGTAACAGAAGGCGAAGTATAGGCATGAACATTCTGCCAGTTACAAATTAATTCAACGGCGTGAAAAACGTTCGTTAACACCTACTGCTCTGATACCGCTATGCAATGTGAGTCAGAGAATCCTTAGCAGTTAAAAGATCTATAATTTAGATAACGCTTTAGGAACATTAAGTCATCATTGAGTGTAGGCCGACATTACAGACACATTTGTGGAACCAATAGCGTTTGTCTAATCAATACAGTCCCGCGCGTGTGTGTATGTGATACAGCATCCCGAAAATCACCAGTCTACTGGCATGAAAGGACATTTCCCACCGTTTTCCATGTCACACTCTTTGCGAATGAAATCGGGGACTGCGAGGAATGAATTATAAAGCTAAAAGTTCCACCAATTTAGTGCGTTTAGCTGAATACTCGAAACGAATGTTGACTTCTGTGGAAGAGATGGCTTGCACAAATTTTGAGGCAGTCTACGTATATTTTCTAATGAAAACTACTTCAATCATAATCATTTAACCTAATAGTGGTTAACTATAAAGCCCAAGACTTAAGTATTTACAAGATTGTAAGTCACTATTGGGGTATGTTGTCTCAAAATGATTGAGAACGCTTTGTGGTTTACTGAGAAGATGCGAGTAATTTGGAGAATTTAATGTCGTTCCGGCATGTTGCCATGGTAACTTAGTATAGCAGCGGCATGAAAAGCCGAAGATGCGTGGTTCAAATCCCGGCTATGACATTGAATTTTTCAATAATTTTGCTTGAGACGTAATACATTCAGTTCTCTGTACATATAGGCTTAGGTGTGCAACTGAAATAATAGGCGTAGTTTTTCATCGTATTACATATTTAAAATATTAATCTCAAAAGTGTACTGACAATGAGGTACCCATCTTTTGCATACTTAGTACTCATGTAATGTGATTAACGGTACGGTGATGTTGAGACCAGACTCGTATGATTCTGGAGCTTTGTGCATAAATAGATAGCAGTTTACCAGTGAAATACTATTGAGTAATGTGGATAATAGAATACAGAAGGCAGTACAACTTTTAAAATTACTAAATTTTAGCAACACCAAAACTGCCAGATATGAAAGATTAAAATAAGCATGTCGTCCTCCGTGGTGTAGTGGTTACCATGCTAGCCTCTAGTTCCCCAGGTCCTAGGTTCAAACCCGGCGCAGGACGATGAAATTTTTTGGGCGTAAAATTCTTAGTATGGCTTCCTTCGGAAGGGAAGTAAAGCCGGTGATCCCGTGTTGTAGATTTACGACACGTAAAAGAGCCTCAAGCCTGATAAAGGGGTTTCTGAGCAAAATTTGCCGTCTTTCACGCCCAACATAGCTTGGGATGCTAAGAACCAATCGGTTAAAGAGCGTCCATAAATAAAATTCAGTTTAACTTAATTTTTTAAGTAAACATCCGTAAAATATTTTCTTGCATCTATAAGGAATACTTGAATGCACTGAAGGTTTATTTCAGGAGTCACTGAACCGTGAATAAATAGCTGGAATTAGCTCAAGTATGTTTTTGATAGCTCGCAAAATGTCCAATTAACTTCAGTTCTCAATTGAACAGCATTTCAATGAGAGCTATGTATGCCCGTGTTTTATTTTTATTGTTATTATTATTAATTAATTAATTAGTTAATTAAACACGTTACAAGACAACTATAGAGGCTTGGGATAAACGATTGAAACATTTTCAAGAAAACTTGCATTCTGAATAAAGAATCTTTGCCAAGTTGATATGAATAGTTACCTGTTTCAAAGAGAACAACGACTTACAAACCTTTTCTAGGATGCAAGGCAAAGATTTTCAGAAAATGTTCTCCCTGAAACTAACCCTTTTTGTTTGGGAAATTATTGTTACTATTTATACAGGCTGGACCGTTTAAGCTGAGACCGTACAATATCTCCAAAACTAAGCGTTGTAGAAAGAAATGTCTTGAATAAAAGTTGTTTGATTTTATGGGGGAAAGTAAATGCCATTAGTCGTGTTTTATTTGGATGACGTTGTGATGGTCTTAACTTTGTTTTTAAATAGGAACCTACCTTTTTATATTGTTTTCTCACTCCTCATAAAAAGTAAACATTTGTATAAAGCACTTTGCAATGGTTCTTACACCAACGTAAATAACAACGAAAATTCTGAATGGTTGTGTACGAAGAGTGCAATGAATGGTTGGACAATCCATGAATGATATTTGAGGGTTAACTTACGTTTCGTAATTGGGAACTAACATTTCTTATTTTGTTTCCTTATTCCTCAGCATAAAATAAACAACTTTTTATAAACCATTTTCTAATGAGAAAACAGCATAGGAGCAAGCAAACTTGGCTAAAAGCATTTTGTTACATGCTGGGGTGATGGCCAAAAGGTTTCCAGCAAAATATTAACATTTAATCACCCCAACATGCACATGGGGGATACATAGCACAGACACTGTGAGAGGACCAGGAACTTGATGTTCACAACCCGATGCAGGCGTGGGGTTTTGTAACAAATTACACAAATTTCACATCATTCATATTGCCTGTGGTTTATTAATCAAACTTTTGGTGGCCTACTTTACACACAAGGGGATGAAGGATTGAGGGGAGATGCCACGCTGTCGTGAACTGGCCACCCCCGACCTACTTTTTACCACTTACTCACAAAAGTGACGCTCACACACAAAGATGTAACGCTAACATCTATCCCCGCTCTCTCTTCAACTCTGGCTAGGCTCGCCGCCCAGAGGTGGAGAGTGTCATGTCAGACGGAAATTCAAATACAAGTCGAAAGAAACACTAAATTACCTCAACAATGCTGTCGCCAATGCGACGCAATAATGTGTCTGGCATAACAATACCTACTAATACGCCACAATATCCAGGATGGGTGATCAGCCGATGCATGGTATGGCGGTGAAGAAGGAAATGAAATATAGTGATGAAAGGGATGATAGCAAAATTAGCGGATAAAATTATCCAATCCAGTGTTCTCCTAGCGACTGATGAAAACCACAAAAAAAGCTTCAGATTGGTCGGTTCCGCGCGTTTGAACCCGAAAGCTCCCGAATGTGGCTACAGACGTTCCCGTCTGAGCCTCCCAGCTCTGTTACTTAAAAAATTTAAAGCAAAACCATAAAAGATTAAAAAAAAACACCTGTATTAAATATGATACACCAAGCTATAAGAGGTTAAATGGTTTCTGAGATAACGGGTCCTGAATTTAACATTGGCGCGACAAGGCTTTTAGGCGACGCCGTGGCCGAGTGATTAGACCGCTGGCCTCTCATCAAGACGGCCGACACCAGGAACCCGCATGTGGTGTTTGTGGTGGATAAACCAGTATCTGGGCGGGTTTTCTCCGGGTTCTCCGGTTTTACCGCCATTCGTTCCACCAACCGCTCCATCATCACCTTTCCTTTTGTCCATTTCACCATAATTTCATATTCTACTTCCTAACTGTGATACCAGGCTTGGACTGATCACCATCCTGGATATTCTATCTGATCCAGAGTGTCTGCTCCTCGACATTCCTCCGACCGCAAGCACCGGCTGGTAAGCCCTATATACGAGGAGGGTAAACAGAGAAAGAAGGGGAATAGTTTGTCTGACTTCCAGGAAATTATCAATGCCTTTTAACAAAATCATTCAGATAGTTCTTAACCTGTATTTAAATCTCGGGAATATAGGTGTTGCAAAGTTTAGCGACCGCTAGATTATTTCAGCTTGAGATACACATCGGAAATATACGCGCATCATC
This sequence comes from Deroplatys truncata, assembly GCA_030765065.1. NCBI lineage: Eukaryota > Metazoa > Arthropoda > Insecta > Mantodea > Mantidae > Deroplatys > Deroplatys truncata. Next base: position 60,747,692 of record CM060989.1, on the reverse strand, counting down.
AAGCATAGAATTTAGTCTTGTTGATTGTGTAATGCGTAGTTGCGTAAGCAGCCGGAGGAATGATGCTTGTTGGGAGGGTCAACAAAAACCCTTAGGCCTGATCACGTCTTCACTCAATTGGAGTATCATGTTCACAGCAAGCCGTCCTTCATGCTCAAGGAAAGTTCTAGCGGAAGTAGCCACTTTGCTGAGAATGACCTTACCTGCTAGCGGTCCCTTTGACTCTATAGATCAGCAGTTGAAAAAGTGAAAGGTGCAGCAACAAGGGATTAATTACAAAGAAGTTTAATATTCTAAATAAAAACTGCATGAAAATACGTTTAAAACCTGATACAACGTTCTCTATTATCGCGTGTTTTCATAGCTACATTACAAACTACTTATAAATGCGCTTATTAGGAGTACTTATTCTGCCACACCTATGTAGGTGTGAAATCGAATTTCACTGAAAATACATGTTTTGAAGTTTGAAGGTAAAAAACTAAATGGCGAATAAATGCCCAACATTGTATTTAACTTCAGCATCTTTCAAAGAAGCGACACGATCCACCTTAAATTATCCTTTCGATGGAAAATACCGTATTTACGCGAATCTGTTCCGTAGAACGCCAGAAACTTCATTCAAACTTTTCGTTTATTACGTCACAATGGATTGCTGGAGTTAACATGAATTCGGAAACTCGCGACAAGCTAGCCGCTCATTTATCATTGGCCTATTATTGAGTTACGATATGGAGGTCAAGGGCAAACAGAGAAGATGCTTCTTATGATGCTTCTTTAAAGCGTAAAGTAATCCTTTATGGTGAAAAAAAATGGTAATATAGGGTCTTTCAACAAGAGTGTCCTATCTTTGAACTTAAATAAAACTCGTTCTATAAATGATAGAGGCTTATTTCTTTTTTATTTTGGAACATAATTAATGTCATTACCTGCGAAAGAGAACACCAGTTAAGTGACCGCCGCGTATACGGTTGACCAATTTTCAATTACAGAAGAACGTAAATTAGGTCCAACTTCACTAATAACACGCGTGATGTTATTCATAAGATCATTTACTGTTTCTGACTTGTTGACATAAACTCGGGATTTAACATAATCCCACAAGAAGTAATCCAACGGCGTTAAATCACATGGCCTCGGGGGCCAGTTTAACATCACCACCACGGGAAATGATGAAACCTCAGAACTTCTCCTTCAAAAGATCGATTGTTTCGAGAGCAGTATGATATGTGGTAGCATCTTGCTGGAACCAGATGTTTCGCTACAATAAAGCCGTGTTTTTGTGTAGATTCATAAACATTGGGTCCATCACTTCACACCTGAGACGAAGGAACAATCAAAACAGTGGATTGAAAGGGGAGAATCGGCTCCAAAGAAGGCGAAGACAGTTCCATTTGCAGGAAAGGTCATGGTGTCAGTTTTTTGGAATGTGTGGAATAATTTTCATTTATTAACTTCAAAAAGGAAAAACAATCAATGGCGAGTATTATGCAAACTTATTGCAGGGTTTGAGTATTGAAATCAAGCAAAAACGGCCGCATTTAGCGAAAAAGAAAGTTCTGTTTCATCAAGACAATGCACCAATTCACACATCCATTATCGCCATGGCCAAAATCAATGAGTTAAAGTTCGAATTGCTTCCTCATGCACTCTATTCGCCAGACTTAGACCCCTCTGATTATTTTCTGTTTCCAAAGTTGAGGAAATAGCTTGGTGGTAAAAGATTTGCCAACAATGAAGAGGTGGAGTTTGCAGTTGATGGCTATTTTGCAGAACTCGACGGTTCTCACTATAACCAGGGTATCGAAGCAATTGAATATCGCTGAGAAAAGTGTATCCAGCTGAAAGGAGACTATGTAGAGAAATAAAGATGTTTTTTCCCAATTTTTTGTGTTTTCTTTGTTAGGTCGGGCACTTCTGGGACAGCCCTCGTACTACAACAGAACATTTTAAAGGAAACGAATGTCCGTCACAGACAGATTTCGCTTTACAGACAGCAAAACCAACCGTGAAGCGTTTAAAAGCCAATGTAACTTTGCTACAGACGATAGGCGCGAGAACACAGTAAACAGCGAGTCTCTGTTGTGTACATACCATAAAACCTTGTTTGCACGTCCTGAGTACGATTTGGCTAACGCTGTGCACATTCCTGCTAAAATAAGGTAGCCCCTGCAGCTTGAAGTTCACGCAACTGCTTTGACTGTTGCGTCTTGTAAGTTGCCTACACTGCCAGGAAGCAAACTTCCACACTTGCGCAAGTCTAATTAATCAAGTGTAGAAGCTGTGACGTTACGTCAATTTGACCCTGAATTCTTTCATAACCTTTAATCCTTCTGGAGCAACAAGATTAAAGTAATGAAAGAAAACACTCATAAATACTCTTGCAAGTCTTGAATAGAAAATTTATGCTTTTTACCGCATGATCTATTTTGTCTTAAAAATGCTGTAACTATTTTCTGATTAAACATGTATTGATAAAAATACACACATACACTTTCTCTGTCTCTCTTACAATTTTTTTTCCATTATAGCTACACAGGAGTAGTTAAAAGTTCGTGTCACTTACGAAGGCTATCCCAGAAGTACCCGACCTAACAAAGAAAACAAAAATTTTGGGAAAAAGCAATTCGTACTTTAACTCATTGATTTTGGCCATGGCGATAATGGATGTATGAACTGATGCACTCTCTTGAAAAAAATAGAACTTTCTTTTTCGCTAAATGCGGTCGTTTTTGCTTGATTTCATCATTCAAACGCTGCAATAACTTTGCATAATACTCGCCATTGATTACTTTTGCTTTTTGAAGATAATTTTGAAAATTATCCCACGCGCATCCCAAAAAACTGACGCCATGACCTTGCCTACAGATGGAACTGTCTTCGCCTTCTTCGGAGCTGAGTCTCCCTTTTCAATTCATTGTTTTGACTGTCCTTCGTCTCAGGTGTGAAGTGATGGACCCATGGCTAAGAATCGACGCAAAAACTCGGTTTTATTGCAGCGAAACATCGCCAAACGCTCGACTGAAACATCCTCACGACGCTGCTTTTGTTCCATTGTGAGTAAACGCGGCACCCATCTTGCGCACAGCTTTCTCGTGTCTAAATTTTCATTTAGTGTGCGATGTACAGCACTTTTTGAAATGCCTACGATGTCTGCTAGCTCGCGCACTTTCAGTCTTCGGTCATCCAATACCATTTTGTGGATTTTCTTCACAATTTCTGGCGTGGTCACCTCATTTGGTCGACCACTGCGATGTTCGTCTTGGTAGCTCGTACGGCCTCGCTTAAACTCTGCCACCCAATATTTTACTGTTGTAAACGAAGGAGCAGACTCCCCCAGAGTAGAATCTAGCTCAGCTTTAATATTAGTTGGACTAAGACCTTTCAAATGAAAGTATTGTATCACATAACGATGGCCAGTTTTATCCATGTTTACAAATTCGCTGAGAGAGTTCACTATTAATGACTGTCAAACAATTACTAAACAATGTAGCATCGTCAAACTTAAGCTTTATAAGGGTGGTACTTTCTACCATAGTCATTTGTTTAAAACAACAACCGCTGTATATACATCAGGTCTGGTACTTATGGGATTGTCCTCGTAAGTATGTCTTTAATACACACTCTCTAAAACAGCTGCTTGTCGGATAGTACTTTAGCGGCTTAGTAAAAAAAAAATTAGGTAGCAGTGAGCAGTCATATCAACTTTAACAGGGTTTTAAACAAAATACTTGATCATAAAACAATAAATATAAACCAACGTTGTTTTTTTTGTGTTATTCGTGTAAATGAGTCAGTATCACATCTTCGTTCACAGAGAAACACTGTTTACCTTGCACCAGTCTTAAAATTACATATAAATTCCTTCTCATACTGCTGCCGAGATTTTGCTGGCAGCAGCTCCGTTTCTGCTCGGATTGAAATTTTCCTCGGTATTTTCAACCATATTTTCAGTCACAAGCTCGTTGTTTAGAAACGAGCGCTCAGAATAAGCACTTCTACAACGCTTCCTAGAAGGCGTTGGTACGGTTCATAGCGTAGGATTCAGACAGCTGTAAGAATGTCAATAAATGATTTACTATGCCTTTTATGTTTATACAGTGCTTATGTTACATTTATTTGTTTTATTTATTTAATACAATTTAGAGATATTTTACTAAAAAACTATTGTATACACCACGTACGCAAAAGTTTTAAATTACGCCTCGTCCGAAATACTTAATTCGTCTGCTAAAGTCCTATTTTGTGTACTTGATACATACATAACTATTAGAGCATGAATTCGATACGTTTGAAAGCGCATGCAAATAAATAAATTAAAACTGGCTTCCTCAATGTTATATCATTTTTAGTTTTACTGAAGGTGACCTCTTATTTTAAATGTAACACCCTACATTTATTTACCCCTATATTTGAGAATAATGCACAATATATGAGAGCAGCACAGTAACTAGTTAATAAAATATAATGATTTTTGTTGAAATAAGAACTTAAATTGAAGTGCATACAAATAGAAGTAGAAAGGTAGAGGTTATTCAACGGAGGGGAACACCTCGCGCGCTGCGACTTGCACGGATCCAATTCCGACTACTACACACCAGGAAGAAGGAACCACAGGAGGCTACAGGCCGTAGATAGACAGGCCACAGAGACGCACAGAAGTCGCTAACATTTTCAAGCTCACAGATCCTCGCATTGCTGGAGCCGCCGAGAGAGGGCGTTGAACGACCTACCAATCAAGCAGCTCTCTGGTGTCCACGGGGAGTACTCTTTCCATTGAGCATGCATCCGCGCCATCTGTCCGGCACACCATACGCCACGAAACCTAGAATCACACCTGAAAGATGAGGAGACGGAATGAAATGGAAATATGGAAAGGAAATCGTGGTAGAGAAGAAACCACCCCAGCATTCGCCTGTAGACCCCGAGGAAATCATGGGTTAGAGTGAGCGGTCGCCGGGGATCGAACCCGAGACCTCCCGAATGCGAATCGCACACGTTACCGGAGTCACCTCGCTCTATAGTACATAAAAATTATCTTAGGTCAAGAAATCGTCAGTATCATGTTGCTACTTCAAAGTTGAAGTGTTGATATGAAGTGAAGTTTGTAGCCAAAATAATTATTTTCATCGACATTAATTTTCTAGCATAACACTTATCAATTTCATAACAGCGGTTTTTTTTTCTTATCGAAAAACACAAAAATAAAACAACTAACAATGATACCCATACTTAAAACACCAGAATTTCCATTTGAAACCAATGGATTCGCTTTTTGTTTGCTTGTTTAAGGATTTAAGGACTTTTACCCGACAGCCTTCTTCTGAGGATAAGTGAAAAATTCGGAATAAATCTTATACAGGTAACTCACCCCAACCAAGATTCGAACTCGAAACCTCTTGAACATGAGACAGACACATTATCCGCGCACTATGAAGGTGAGTTGGCAACAAGGTTGGAGTCACGTTCGGTAAAACTGGAAACTATAAACTTGTTTATGATCAAGCATAGGAATCTTTAAGAAGATGGCCTCAAGCTATCTACACTTGTATTGTGTCAATACAAAGAATATAAACAACAGCAGCCATTAGTCAGTGAAGGACAGGTAAACACGGTCTGGTGAGTGCTGTCTGCAAACGCCAACAGACTGTAAGGGGCTGGGGGTAGTTTGTAACCTACGTCACTCCGCAAAATCCAATAACAGTTCAATTTGATTCCCTTTCGTCCTGGCTTAGAAATTCCTATACCTGGTTATGATTTATTTTACACGTAATTTCTATTGCTAATTAACCCCACCAATCAGCTTTAGTTTTCAAGAAAATGTAACTAAAAATTTAAAACATCAGTTGGGTGTGGAACTTTTAACTACGAGTGTAAAATATGCATATCGTTTGACTTTCCTATTGTTAGAATTATTTGTTAAATGTTTGCAAATTCTCCAGTAAACCAAGAGTTGGACCAAATAACAAGTTTTGTTAGCTTGAAAGTAACCAAGCGAGATGGTTCCGCGGTAACATGTGACCTAGGGTTTTTTCGTGGTTTTCCCTGGTCGGTAGGCGGAGTTGTTTCTCATCCACCACGATTTCCTTTCCATCATTTCGCTTTCATTCTGTTTCCTTCTCATCTTTCAAGTGTGCTTCTAGGTTTCGTGGCGTATGGCGGTGCCGGACAGATGGTGCGGATCCATGCTCAAAGAAAAGAGTCCTCCCCGTGGGCAGTAGAGGGCTGCTTGGTCAACGGGTCGTTCATCGCCGTTTCTAGTCAGTTCCAACAGTGGGATGGTCTTCGAGCCTGGAATTGTTAAGGACTTCTGCGTGTCTCTGTGGCCTGTCTGCCTGCGGCCTGTAGCCTCCTGTGGTTCTTTACTTCATCCTGTCCTCCTGGGGGATGATAGCCGCAATAGATGAGGTGTTCCCCTCCGTTTTGTAACCTGTTATCTATAGCTTGAAAGTATGTATATACTAGTCGGCCACGATATGAGTGCGTCAGGTAAAGAAAACATCCACAATTCTGAGTTGAATTTACTAGCTTGCAAATGTAAGTACTGTTGTCATTGTGCGATTGTACATTTCCCTGTCACCTTGTCCCTCACTCTCCTCTGATCCCCTGCCTTGATTGTCAACAAAAAACAATGGTGCCCTCCCCCAAGCGCATTCATATCGTGGCCGACTAGTATGTAGCTTTTAAATAGACTGAAACATGGAATAGTTTATTGAGATTAAATTGGAAATAAATACACAAAACAGAATAAAGAAAAGGAAATCGTTCTTATTGCAGCTCAGCATGTAATATGTTGAAGACGGAAAGTAAATTCCGAAGAATCCTTGCCTACGCTTATCAGAAGTGTTTACGCCAGCTATTCGACCTTGACTTTTGCTGTCAGGATGAATGAGCCGGCGCGGCGGGTTTTCTCTTTGTGACGAATATATGAAGTCACATGTAGCGGAAATGAGTAACACGCATTTCATGTTCTATACCGGCGTTAATACCTCACACACTTCGAACATTAATATAGCATATTATGCACCGAGGCTATAATGATACCAATTAAGACACGAGTTTCATAATTTTCTTACGAACGTATAGGGGAGGCTGACGAAAATTGGCAAAACCTCACCTTTTTAGCTTTTGTACAGTCTTATTAATTGGAATTTCCTCTTTAAGGTGATATATATTACTTTCTCTACCATGTACATTAGGTAGAGAAGGTGTTGCATTCCACCCAAAAATTCGTTACCGAGATTTCATGGAAATAAATATTTTGAAGCCTCCTGAATTCAAAAAAAGTATTTTTGCAAAAAGGTGCACCACACTTGGTGTTTAGAATCAGTATCTTCCAAAGATGCGACAAAGATTTCAGTATCTTCCAAAGATTTTTAGGAAAACCCCCCGACCCCAAACTACCCATTACATGAAAGATTTTTCGAACTAACGTACTGCACAAAAACTGTAGATCTATTTAAAACCCATAATTTATGTCAACTTTTTGTGGCATAAACCATTTCTGAGATATCCGTTATTAAAGTTCATTACCAGTAGACATCGAATTTGTGTACACTAAAACTATCTCAAGTATGCATGCATTTATGCCCTATAATTTCAAAAAATGCATTTATGCACTAAAATTAACTTTAAGGTTATACTTTTTCGTACTTACGATGTACATTCTTCCTTAGACATCATTCTGGTCGTTGTAATTTGATTTGCAGTATACAATGATCATTTTATCCAAATGCTAAGGTGTAAGTTTATCACGTATATTGGTTAGTTTGAGACGGGTGTTTCCACATCGATCTACAGATGTTTTGGGCAAACTTTGAGAACATTTAATTAACTCTGGGGGAATTTCTTCTGGAAGCATTACATTTTCACTTTGAAAATATCTATCCAAAGAACACAAAACTTTAATGACAGTGTTCTGTCTAAAAACCTGCAGAATTAACCGTTTAATTTTCCTGATACTTTAAAGGAGCATTCTCAAGTTGACTCTGAATCTCCATAAGGGTGTCTCCATAATAAGGAATGTACTATTTTGTCACTAACATGTTTAAACATTGATTTTTTTCTTCTTCTGTAACTGCCGTCCTCTTTGTAGGACTTACACCCCCAAGGACTTACAAGCAATGTCTTGCGTATCGCGGAGGGGCCCTCAAAATCTGGGCAGAGCAGCACACGCAGGCCAGTCGGCCCATTGTGCTTTCGACGTGACCCCTGGGAGGGAAGGATGAGGGGAGAGACCCGAAAGTCGACCAGATTCGGAGGATCCCATGGACGGGGTCGCTAACGCTTCCAGATAGAACGCATCCGACCCCGCACGGTCCTGCCCATAGGCCACCAACCTCTAGGGATCCCCGGAGAGAAGCCCCACGCTGAGGAGAAATCTAACCGAGCGGTACTGCAGCGACGCCAGGGAAGAAACCTTTATAGAGCGCAAGTCGCCGTCCAGCCGAAACCTGACGAACACCGTCGCCCGGTCCTAAAACCCTGACAAGGAAGATGATGGCTACAGGAAATGAGAGGGAGGAGAGTCGTGGTAGAAGATGAAATACCCCAGCATTCGCCTGGCGAATGGGACAGAGTGGGCGGTAGCCGGGGATCGATCCCGGGACCCCCTAATGTGAACCACAGACGTGATCGCCTGCGCCATTCCGCTCAGTCCAAGCAAGCAAACTCTGGTCATGGCATATCCAGGATGGGTAATCAGCGCAAATCTGGTATGGCGGTGAAGAAGAGAATGAAATGTAGTGATGAAAGGGATGATAAGAAAATTCGCGGATCAAATTACCCAACCCAGTATTCGCCTAGCGACTGAGGAAAACCGCGAGAAAAAAACCTTCGGTGGGATTAGTTGGCCCCGGGGTTCTAAACCCAGGATCGGTTGAATACGAGCCACAGAGTCATCCTGCTCGGTTAAACACTGATTTTAAAATTAAAAATAGTGTGCTCTCTGCTCGATGCATGAAAAAATGATTTAATATGCAGCAACATCTGAAATATGCAATTATATGCAGTATAAAACTTGGCATACAAGCTCAGAAGAACATGAAACATATTGCAAAATTAATTGTATATACAAGAAAAACCAAAGTAATAGGCATTTGCGTACAAATCCAATGTCTACTTACAGCGTCGCCAGGATACCGGTCAGGAGAACGTTGGCATGTAAGTAAATTTGCTGACATGAGCCTTAAATGCCATCGTCTGAATCGGGATGCAACCCTCAGCCTTGAGCACACAAAGTTCAACTTAAAACGCCACGCAGAGTCGATATCTATACATAATAAGATAGGTAATTCATTACTTATGTTTGACTACATTGTATACATAGCTGCAAAACTGCACAGTAAGTTTAAAGGGATGGAAGATGCGTATTTGTGTTGTGATAGGCACAGTTTAAGAACGCATCAAAAGCAACTAACCGATCGGCGGAATGTTTGGGCCAGTCAAGGTCGCCTTGCTGAGGCAATTTGATCCTTAGCGGCAGCGCGGGCGGGCGTGGAGCTGGATGACGTGTATGGAGTGAGTTCATCACAACGTTTGGTTCGGCTCTCGACTGACTCCAGAGTCAGTTCAGTAGTGTTTTTGTGACTGTGTTAGTGGTGAGGTGTCTGTCTGTGCGCATCTGATTTCTCTGTTGGTTATATCCACATCTTGCCAAGGTTTATTGTGAATTAGGAGCAGCGTTTGGGTTCCCATGTGACGCTGGGAACGCAGCATTCTACAGGTGATAACCTATATCATTTCTCTACGTTATACATACGTTGAACTGCGCCCGTATACATCCTGTAGAAGCATTTACAGCAGTGAAGTGCAGGCTTCCGGAATTACGGCAGCTTTTGTGTGTATCCGGTTTCTAGTCAACTTCCCGTGTGCGCAATGCACCTTGCAAACAAACTTCCTGTCAGATGTTAACAAATGTAGAGCTTTAATTGGAAAGTGTAAGCTATCAGAAGGCATATAAAAGTTCAGAAATCTCAGGGTGAATTCAGGACGGGAGATTAGCGAATGATTAGCAGTGATCAAACCAGGTGTGCTAGACCATATTGTTTGGGAATACTCAAAGACAGCTAAATAGCGTTCTGATTCTTCTTAATTGGTTCTATAACTTCATTGGCTGAAAGTTTTGGGCTTTTGTACAACTGTCCTCCACTCTATACATTCTCTGGTCATTACACTCCAATTTTTACTTTCTCTACTACGTATAGTAAGTAGGGGAAGTATTGTATTCCACCCAAAAATTCGATACCGAGATTTCACCGGAAATATATGTTTTGAGACCACCTGAATCCAAAAAAAGCATTTTTGGAAACATGTCCGTGTGTGTGTGTATCTGTGAACAGCATAACTCAGAAACGAACAGTCGGATAAACACCAAACTTGGTATTTAGGTTCGGTATCTTCCAGAGATGCGACACAAAGGTTTTCAAGAAAATCCCCCGCCCCAGATTACCCTTTACATGGAACATTTTTCGAAAATTTTAATTTTCTCATAAATGGCTCTAACGATTTTGATTAAAATATCATATATTTAAGATACTTTCATGACAAATAAAATGTACATCTTGAAATTTCTGGGAATGTCTCCAAAAGTATTCTTCATTGTGAACGACTTTTGTATAGCTGGTAAACCATAAGAGATAGACAAAAATATTTACTACACAAAAAATGTAGATCGCGTTAAAATACACAATTTATGTCATATACATTTTTTTGTTGAGTGAACCATTTTCGAGATATTGCTTGTTATTCCCTTAAATTTTCCAATACTTTTTACTCTTTCTCAAATGGAAATTCGTTATTTTTTTTTTTTTTTTTTGCCCTGGTAATACAAAGAGAATGGAATACTCCACATAGTAACCAGCTCTTAAAATATTTGACTATCGCTTAAAACCTACCATATTCCCCTTGCATCTACAAGAAAATTAGCAATAAGATTAACATCTCGATTAACATGGAGCATATGGAGAATAAGTGTTTGTAAAAATTGTCTGTATAAGAGTAGGGAAAGTCATGTGAGTGTAACGCATCAGATTTTTTATTTCCGTACATTTGATATTATATAATCCTCCCATCTATTTTTAAGTCTGCCTCTTGTTCTAGATTCCAGAGGTTTCATTTATGTATTCTTTTAGTTATTCTCTTATCTGACAATATATGTATGGCGAACCCTCTTAGTCGATATCGGACCATCTTTTTTCGATATCGGATTTCACCGGAAATACATGTTTCGAGATTCCTAAATCCAGAAAAGGCATTTTTAGAAAAATGTCGCCGCGTAGCGTTTGTGTATGAACAACATAACTCAAATTCGAGACTCGGATAAATAGCAAACTTGGTATTTAAGCTCAGAATCTTCCAAGGATGCGACACAAGATTTTCTCTATCCTAAACTACGGTTTACATGGAAAATTGCTCGAAAATTCCGATTTTCACAAAAAACAGCTCTGGGAATAGCCTGTGAAGTTCTCTATAGTCTGAATGACTTTTGTAAATGACTTTTTTTTTGTGGAATTCCTTGTTATTGGTTCGAATTTTCAAATACTTATACATTTCTCAAAGTCGTTATTCGTTTTTTTTCTTTCTTTTTTGTAGTCATGCAAAGAGCAATGGCGTTTCAAAGCCATCAAATAGCTGCATTCTCTTTAAAAATCTTACTTTCACTTTACCTATTGTATCCTACAATGAAATATGTAAATGTGAATTAAAGATTTATCTGGATTAACAAAAAACAGAATAACAAGCTTTTGTAAGAACAGTTTGTAGAGGAGCGAGTAGGGAAAGTCCTGTGAATGCAACACATCAGAATTTTTTGCATACTTTTGATAAATTTGATTGTACTAATTTCCCATTTATTTTTCGATCTGCCTCTTGTTCTCTCGCTTCACATTATATATATATATATATATATATATATATATATATATATATATATTCGAATCATTTTAGTCTGCGTTTTTATAAAATGTATGATTATTCGTTTTTATTTTTTGTTATACGGTTGTTCATTTCTCTGGATACATTATTGTCCATGCTTGCCTTTATTTGACCCAAAAATTCTTTTCGATCCTTCTTTCAAATATTAAAGGCTTTTGTATTTGAGATTCTTGAAGCACCTATTCCTCACAACTTCCTATTTTACTATTGGTTTTATAAGTGTGTTGTTCATAATTTTGCACTCGTTGATGCTAATTTGCTCTTGAATATATCACTGTACACTAAATATGATTTATTTCCCTGAGTAACTCTCTTATATTTCTTCTTCTATTGTTTTATTACAACTTCTTAATTTTGCACTCGTTTACGTTAATTTCCTCTTAAATGTATAATTCTATACCAAATATTATTTATTTCTTGGAGTAACTCCTTCTAACATTTCTTCTTCTACTGAATTATTATTTACTGTGGACCATAGATACTTAAAAGAATTTATAGTTTTAATAACATTATAATTGTCTTCGAGCTGGTTTGATCCTTTTATACAATTTAAAAATTCTACATAAGTACTATGGTGTTTGCTCTTTTAAAGCTTCAACACGAGATTGTTTAAATGCCCCTAAGCTCACGGCCTAATGGCCTGTAATTTACTTCCAATCTACTTTGATTTTTCTTACAGTTTTGAGCATTAAAAATTTCCGTACGATGTAATTTGCAACCAATCTTGTCAAATTTTCAACAGAAACTCAGAGAGAATGAACTTAAAAAATCTACTATTTGCACCCACATGACTTCCTCTACTCTTGTACAAACTATTTTTACAAACGCTTATTCTCCATCTACTTCATGTTAATCGAGATATCGAGATATTAAACTCATTGCTAATTTTTTGTAAGTGCAAGGGGAATAAGAGCAGGTTGTTATGTGGAGCATTCCATTCTTTGTATGACCAGGACATAAAAAAAATAATAAAAATAATAAAAACTTACGAATTACCATCTGAGAAAAAGATAAGTATTGGAAAATTCAAACAAATAACAAGGAATATCTCGGAAATGGTTCACTCCACAAAAAGAAGAATAAAAAGTATATGACATAAATTGTGTGTTTTAACGCGATCTACATTTTTTGTGTAGTAAAATTTTGTCTATCTCTTACGGTTTATCACTATGCGAAAGTCATTCAGAATGAAGAGGAGTTTTGGAAACATTCCCAGAAAATTCAAGATATATGTACATTTCGTTTGCGATGAAAATATCTTAAACATATGATATTTTAATCCAAATCGTTAGAGCCATTTTTGAGAAAATCAAAATTTTCTAAAACTGTTCCACGTAAAGGGTAGTCTGGGGGGTGGATTTTCCTGAAATCTTCGTGTCGCATCCTTGGAAGATAGTAAACTCAAATACCAAGTTTGGTATTTATCCGACTTTTCGCTCTTGAGTTATGTTGTTCACAGACTGACAGACACACAGAGAGACAAACGTATACACGGACATGTTTCCAAAATGCTTTATTTGGATTCAGGGTACCTCAAAACATGTATTTCCGGTGAAATCTCGATATCGAGTTTTTGGGTGGAATGCAATACTTCCCCTACTTACTATACGTAGTCAAGAAAGTAAAAATAGCATACGGTTTTTGCTACACTTTCAAATTGCTCAAGATATAACGTAATTAATTCGAACACTGAGGGTAAACTGTTACAAGAATTGTATTTAAATATTTAACATTTTTGTCCTGAAATAACCAGAAGAGTGCAAACAATTCTATATGGCATTTTTACTTTCTCTAATACGAATAGTGAGTAGGGAAAGTATTGCATTCCATCCAAAAATTCGATACCAATATTTCACCTGAAATACATGTTTTGAGGCCCTGAATCCAAAAAAAAAACATTTTTAGAACATGGTCCGTGTGTGTGTGTGGATGTGTGTCTGTGTGTCTGTGAACAGCATAATTCAAAAACGAAAAGTCGGATAAACACCAAACTTGGTATTTAGGTCAGTATCTTTCAGAGATGCGATTCGAAGATTTTCAAGAAAATATTTCCATCCCAGACTACCCTTTATAATTTTTAGAAAACTTTGATTTTCTCAAAAATGGCTCTAGCGATTTTGATTAAAATATCACATATTTAAGATATTTTTATGACAAATACAATGTAATCTTGAATTTTCTAGGAATGTCCCCAAAAGTCCTCTTCCTTCTGAATGGCTTTTGCATAACTGGTAAACCGAAAGAGATAGACAAAATGTTTCTACACAAAAATATAGAACTCGTTAAAACACACAATTTATGTCATATACATTTTTTTGTGCAGTGAACAAAATATTCCTTGTTATTTATTTGAATTTTCCAATACTAGTTTTTCTCAAAAGGGAATTCATTATTCTTTTTTTTATGTCCTGGACATGCAAAGAGAATGAAATGCTCCACATAACAACTAGCTCTTAAAAGATTTGACTATCGCTTAAAGCCTATCATATTCCCCTTACACCTACAAGAAAATTAGCAATAAGATAGTTTCTGCAAATGTTTATCTCGATTAACCTGAAGTAACGTAGAATAAGCGTTTGTAAAAATAGTTTATATAAAAGTAGAGAACGCCAATTGAGTGTAACACATCAGATTTTTGTATGTTAGGTTTTAGATTACATAGTGGTATTTTTATGTTTTAAAATTGAAATTTTTGCATCGTGTGGAACACCTGATTGTGATAGAGCAGCATGTTAAATAATTTTGTAAACATTTAGATAAAAACTGCAGGATTAGTAGTTTTACTTATGGGTATGCTTTAAGGAGTTGCGTATGCTGCGAGGCCCATAGGTTGCCCCTCTGTGTAAATTGAATACTAAATGCGATGATAGTAATAATTAATTAACTAGCGATGATAGAATTGAAAGAAAATGCGTCGCAATTATCCTAGAGAGGTTTTTCGAATAAGGTAAATAATACGAGAGTGAAAGTGACTACAGAAATAGCAATGAGCAGGATTGAGCTGTTTTTCCAAGTATGGTAAAGAACAGTTACTTCCTCGTTCGGAGAGAATACTTAATAGTAGTCCTTGTGGTGGATCACCTTTATGAGTCACGCAGTGTTCCTAGTCCCATGATTTTCTGTAAGGACGATTCTTCCTGAACGAACTTCCGGATTGTAGTAAAGCTGGAGGCAAAATATGATGATATTCTTCTTCATATCGCCCTCCTGGTCAGTAGCCTGTCGAGAAGCAAGCAAACTCTAGATCATAGCATATTCAGGATGGGTGATCAGCCGAATGCCTAAACTGTATTCACTCTTAGGTTGATCCGCGTCAAAACAAACCCCAGGTGACCAGTGCACCGCTATAATGTATCCTTCCGCCATTCGCACTAGAAATACTGTCACACTTTCAGACCATGTGCGGTGACTACCATATTCTGTTTAGGGTTAAAGGTAATAAGATTGATAGTTGTAACAAAACAAACGTTTGCACATATAATAATAGTTAATTCTAAAATAAATGAGCGAAAAATAAAGTAACAGGTATGCGATAACTGAATTTATTCGCTCTCTGGAAGCGGCACTGTATTGACTGTTGGCGGCTCGTTTTAAAAAATAAATTGTGCACTGTTACGCGAATTACATTCTTATCAAGATCACTACATTCTTGCATCGCGTATTTCACATGCTTTCTTTTTCTTTTTTTCCCGGGTGTAACCACTTTTCTGGTTTCATATTTTTCTGCACAAGCACTGTTTATACTTGTACTCGAAACACCCGTGAACTCAGAAGTTAATTTCGCCATTTCTTTCACGGAAAGTGTTGGATATTTCTCACATAACTTATAATAAAGATTCAACACTATTGTTTTTTCACCACTAGTTAATGGTTTGCGTGGCTGATGCTTTACGTAATTCGACGAAAACACAAGAGCAAATTCACCCTCCTCCATGATACTAAACACAACTGCTGTTTCTGGCTGTAAACAATATTCTGCGCCTACCCGGATGTCAGGTGACTCATACAAATTGCATCATGGGACTTGTAGCTCTATTTTACGGTATAAATCAGCGTTAAATAAACTTTAGGTATTTGTATAGAATATTATACTATTTAAGGATAAATTCGTTCTAAAATTCAGAGATTAGCATGGGACTACTTTCCTGGGCGCATTGCTACCGTGTTGCAACATGGTGCACTGACCACGTGGGTTTGTTTTGCCGCGGATCAACCTAAGAGTGAATATAGTGTAGTATGGCGGTGACGAAGAAGGCAATAAAATGTAGTGATGGAAGGGATGATAGGAAAATTCACGGATCAAATTATCCAACCCAGCATTCACCTAGCGACCGAGGAGAACCACGAGAAAACCTTCTATCACACTGGTGGCACCGGAGAATTGACGTTACCGCCTAATTCATCCCGCTAGGTGATTAAAGAGAAAAATGCATTAACATAGTGTGCATACTGTGCCTATTATAACGAAAAATTGTTATTCTCTTGTCCAAAGAAATGTTTTAAAGCGACTGAGTCGTAATTCCGTACAATACACTGTTTAATTAGCTTTTTTTTTCAGCAAGAGACTTGCAGGTACTTTTTCTGGATGGATATGGTAGCTCTTCTTTGTTGCTGTGATCAGAGGCGTACGCAGAGGCGAGCACAGGGGACTCAAGCCCCCCTGCAGACATCCAAAACCATAATAGTGAAACACTACAATCTCATTTTTGTTTTCTTTAAGTGTTTTATACTTACAGGTAAATAAAACACTACATATATAAATTAAAGCATTCGTAAATATTGGTGGTTGACAGGAAATTTAAACCGTTCTTTTGGAAAATTATCTTTACATACGTTGGGCGGCAACATTGAATAAACGGCTCTCTCCACTTGTTTTACTATCAGCAAGGTTTAGTCACGTTAGTTTAGTGGTTAACACATCTGACTTGATATGAGTTCCTGGATGGGAAATTTGGTCTCTACTCTCCATGTACTCCTGTTTTCTGACAAGAAATTAAACTACTCTTCAAAGTAGAGATCATCAGGTTCTATGGTCTTAATCCATCTTTCAGCGAGGTTTATTATACTGCGTTGGTACCAGTCTCTGGTTTTTGTTGCGAAGATTCGGTGAGATCCACTTCCACAGCTTCAATGTTTTTGAAATTTCTTCCACTCAAGAAATGGGTCATGGTTCGAAACAGATGATAATCTGAAAGCGCAAAATCAGGGCTGTATGCTGGATGTGATAGCAGTTCGACTCCTTCCAATTCCTGAATTTTTGTTATGATTGTTCATGCAGTAGGGATGTTGCATTGTTCTGCTGCAAGAGAACTCTATTCCAGTTAACTCAAAATTTCATGTACTCGTTCCTGTTGTAGAGAATAAAGTTCCGCATTGACTGCATGCGCCCGTATGGAAGAAACTCCCAACGAATCACTCCAAACTTCCACCAACACATTACTTTGGGGCGAACTGATTTTTTTAACGATGACTTTGGCATGTTGACGGGGATTGAATCACTGTTTCGAGGCGTCAGGATTGCGGTAATAGACTCATTTTTCATCACATGTGACAATTCTCCTGATAACTCTATCATCCAAGGGATTAATGATAAGTTGACAGATATCCACTCGACTTCAGTGAGAATATTGTAGCTATGCCCCCACGAAGGAGCCAACTGGGGAGGGAGGAGGAGGTGAGGGAGACACCGGGCGGCAGGAACCAGGAGCGGCGGCACAGCAATGACAGGATCCCCACAGTCGGACAGGTAGACCGGAGATCTCCGCCTCACATAGACTGTCCAACACCCCGCTCCGAAAGGGCGGTCCACTTTTTCCGGCAACCAGTCTATAGCCGAGGGACGGAGAAAGTACGCAGAGAGTATTCTTTTTCCCTGCCACGCCGCACCGAAACACCATCGCCGATACTTCCAACCCTGGAACAGACCTAACGGGGTGAATGATGAATGAAATGATGAATGAAACGAAATGGAGGGACAGGAAATTCGGGGGCCGAAAGAAACCATCCCAGCATTCGCGTAACGACCCGGAAAACACCCCAAAAAACCCCATTGGTCAGAGTGGGCTGTCGCCGGGGAACCCGAATGCGAGTCGCGCGTGTTACCATTGCGCCACCTCGCTCAGTAAAATAGAATTTAGTTTAAAATATTCAAAAGACATTTTATTATTGTGCAAAGTCCTCAGATAGAATCTTGGCTATCGAGGAAAAAGGTACATAAATTTGGAAATTTCCGGGAAGTAATTAATATTCTTAGAATACTGAGGTAGTTACTTAGTGGACGTAGGCAGCGATGGCAAAAATGTAATTCATAGCGGCCTGGACAAGGACAGGTTGACTCACGTATAAAATCTCCGCCTTAGATTTCTACGTGTGGTGACTAGGCAGATTTGCTAATAACGGAAAGCGGACCACAGAAGCAGTTCTGATACATATTTCGATTGGAGGGAGTAAAACAGTAAAATATGAAACGATGTGGCTTTAGGCGAATGAGAGCAAAACTAGCAAGCTATTATTGTTCATTTTCCCCCTTAATTTCTTATATTTTATAAAGATATACATTTGCAGATAACACCATTCGAAATCAATTTATGTAGTTCACAGATATGATTGCAAACCCGTTGGAAATATGATTCCAATAATGATAACATTTCAAAAGACTAATCGTATTTGTATATTGTGATATTAGTGTGGGAGATGCATTATTACAGAATCGAGGAATGGTTTGAAAATACGAGACCAAGTCGAATCCTTTCTATTTCCCAGATTCTGTTATACATTTCACACACATGTATTGCACTGTTTTTGTACAATCGTATGTTATTATTTTGAACGAATTATTAATAAAAATGGCTGATATGTTACATTCACATGGCTTTCTCTACCCTTTATCGATTATTAGTGGGTATGCAATTTATTACGAAAGTTTACTTCATTTTAATCGAGATAAACCTTTTTGGAAATATCTGCATTGCATATTTCGTCATGTTGTGTAGTATCCGAAGAAAATGGTGAGAACACACCTATAGGTATAACTGAATCTCATAGTATAAAAGGCTTACTACTTTGTGATTATTTTACAATGCTTAATAGTTGCACTGTGTTGTAATATTTGTTTATTTCGTGAAATTTAAACGTATGAAAATAGTGGAACAGTACTACATATCTTGCTTCGTTTTTTTTTTCAGTACAAATGTCCATAATCCTTTATTCCTTTATAAAATTTATTTTCACTGAATAAGCTATACAAATCCATACAAGTGTTATACACTTGTTATATTTTCACTTAATAAACAGTACAGAAGTTTAAGTATGTGCAATTTCTTGTGTATTTATAACACTTATAGAAATAAATTAGCAATGCCCTAACTTAGTACAATATTGAAGAAATGTGAGGTTGGGAAGTAAAAGTTCTAATGTTTATGTGTAGAGGAAATCTGGATCCTAAAACATACCACATTCTAACGCCATGCTTGTCTTGAAAGCTATTTTTAAGCCGTTAGTCCCATGTGTATATAAGGCAGGCAGGAAACAGAGTGTTTAACAGTTAGTTTCTTTTACAGCACAACACGTAGTGTCTCCTACGAGAGTCATGGAGCTGCCACAGAACACTGTAGAGTTCTGCAGTTGTTTCTAGAGTAATTATTTTCTGCTTCTTGGCACCATGTATATTTCAAGTTTAGGTTTGTTTTTACTTTCTCTACTACGTATAGTAAGTAGGGGAAGTATTGTATTCCAACCAAAAATTCGATACCGAGATTTCACCGGAAATACATGTTTTGAGACACCCTGAATACAAAAAAAAAGCATTTTTGGAAACATGTCCGTGTGTGTGTCTGTGAACAGCATAACTCCGAAACGAACAGTCGGATAAACACCAAACTTGGTATTTAGGTTCAGTATCTTCCAGAGATGCGACACGAAGGTTTTCAAGAAAATCCCCACCCCAGATAACACTTTACATGGAATAGTTTTCGAAAATTTTAATTTTCTCAAAAATGGCCCTAACGATTTTGATTAAAATATTATATGTTTAAGATATTTTCATGACAAATAAAATGTATATCTTGAATTTTCTGGGAATGTCTCCAAAAGTATTCTTCATTGTGAACGACTTTTGCATAACTGGTAAATCATAAGAGGTAGAGAAAATTTTAGTACACAAAAAATGTAAATCGCGTTAAAATACACAATTTATGTCATATACAGTTTTTTTGTTGAGTGAACCATTTTCGAGATATTGCTTGTTATTCCCTTAAATTTTTCAATACTTATTTTCTCAAATGGGAATTCGTTATTCATTTTTTTTTGTCTTGGATATGCAAAGAGTATTAATCTGTGGGAAAGGGAATGGTGCTGCACCTAGCAACCAGCTATTAAGAGATATGTATGTGCTTAAAGGCTACTGTATTTCTATATTGCCCTTGTAAATACATATTCCCCTTACATCTACAAGAAAATTAGCAATAAGATAGACTCTGCAAATGTTTATCTCGATTAACATGAAGTAGATGGAGAATAAGCGTTTGTAAAAATAGTTTGTACAAGAGTAGAGAAAGTCATGTGAGTGTAACACATCAGAATTTTTTTCCTGGATACCTGCTTTCTAACCGACTTGAATTACGGTTATTTTAATCTTTCTTTTAATACTTTGTCACTTTTTAAAAGGAAACAAAAATGTTATAAATGCAAAGGACTCATCAAATAAGTCTTGCATAGCACAGAGGATTCTCAAAATTTGTAATGTATTTCCTGTCTTGAAGAGTTTTTCGGAGCTACTTGATTAAAGACTTACATACCACAATTGCGTACTGTTTACAGAAACCAAAATATTGTAGCAAAAGGGCAATTAGTTTTTTTTTATTTCCCTACTACTTACCGTAGTAAGTACAGAATGTATTGTATTTCACCCAAATATACACGTTTTGAGATCCACTGAACCCAAAAAGTTAGAAAAAGGATTCGTGTGCCTGTCTAGCCTGTGAATAGCATAATTCAAAAAAGAAATGCCGCATAAATACGAAACTTGGTATTTAAGTTCAGCATCCTCCAAGAATGCAACACAAAGATTTCCAAGAAAATTCCACCACTCCAAACTCGTACTGTATATGGAAAAATGTTCGTTACCTTTTTATTTTCTCAAAAATGCTTCTAACAATTTTGATTAAAATGTCAAATGTTTAAGATGTTTGCTTGACAAATAAAATGTATATTTTTAATTTTCTAGGAACAGCCTTTATCTTCATTCGGAATGAATTTTATATAACTTTGATAATCGATAAACCATAAAAGTTGGATAAGAACTTACTTCACGAAAAATGTAGATGTCGTTAAAACAACACATTTTATGTGAAATACATTTTTGTGGTATTAACTATGTCCTAGATATTCGTTATTGGTTTGAATTTCCAAATACTTTACAGGTTTTTCAGGTGCTAAGTAGCCATTCAATTGTTTCTTGTGATTATGCAAAAAGTGGAATTTCATAGCCAGCATATAAAGACTTGACTAATTTTCCTCTTCTACCCACTACCAAACGCAAAGTAACAATGTCTGCTGAGTTTATCTCAGTAAATAAAGCAAACAGATATACAATGCCTACAAAAACAAACGCCAGAGCAGCTGAGCGGTTCACTGCCTTCTGAATTCTTTGTTAATCTGTGTTTTGATAACCCTTGTTGGGTCAAGGACAACTAACTGACTGTCGACCTCACACTCACGCTCACTTGCGCAAACAGAGCTGGATAATCGTGCAATTGGTACGGGGATCACGATTAAGGCTTGACGTTTATTGAAGAAAAATGCGGTTAATTTGAGAGAATCCTATATTCACAATATGTCATTAATTAACAAATGTTTTGTACATCCATTATCTACAGAGAAAATCCTTATGGCATAACTGCTTTTAGATATTCCATAAGACACAACTAAATCCTACTAGCGTGCAGAAACAAAGCCGCGCCGTGCGCGTAAAATCACAAGCATCGGATTGCTTGAGATGCTTTCACTTAGTGTGAAATGTGATATGACATGATATCCGTACAGAAAAGACATGGGATATTAAAAGGCAACCATAAAAATTGTCACTCTTTAACTTGTTTGTAAATACGGGAATCTGAGCGTCCCGCATGAGGTCTAAATGAGCTCGCAAGAAAACTTTGAAACAATACACTGCAAAATTATTTAAATCTGAAGTTAACTTTACAATATTGAGCTAACATAGCTCAAAGAAAGTTAAACATATCACAGAAGCTAATCGTAGTGTGCATTTCTAATAAAATCTCGGTACCGAGTTGTTGGATGAAATACATTGCTTTCTCTACCCACTGACGCTAAGCGGCAGAGGAAGTATAAACGAAAGCCAGAAAACAGTGCTTTAAGATTTTACGTTATATACAGTTCCCGAAATAGACTTGGGACATGTGGTACTCCTTCAGTCGGTTTCCTTTTCTCAACTGACAGTTATGTTGTAGTTCTTCTGCTCCGCTTTGATTATTTTTACTTCTTTTTTAATTCTGCATGCAACTTAAAGGCACACGAGTTGAAGAAAATAGGGCTTATGCTACATGACTTATAAAAAAGATTCTGATGTGTTACACTCACATGACTTTCTCTACTCTTGTACAAACTATTTTTACAAACGCTTATTCTCCATATGCTTCATGTTAATCGAGATATCGAAATGTCAATCTTATTGCTAATTTTCTTGTAGATTCAAGGGGAATTGGTAGGTTATAAGCGATAGCCAAATCTTTTAAGCGTTGGTTGCTATGTGGCGCATTCCATTCTCTTTGCATGTCCAGGACATAAAAAAAATGAATAACGAATTTGAGAAAAAGTATAAGTATTGGAAAATTTAAGGGAATAACAAGCAATATCTCGAAAATGGTTCACTCAACAAGAAAAATGTATATAACATAAATTGTGTATTTTTAACGTGATCTACAGTTGTTGTGTAGTAAAATTTTGTCTATCTCTTATGGTTTACCAGTTATGCAAAAGTCGTTCACAATGAAGAATACTTTTGGAGACATTCCCAGAAAATTCGAGATATACATTTCATTTGTTATGAAAATATCTTAAACATGTGATATTTTAATCAAAATCGTTAGAGCCATTTTTGAGAAAATTAAAACTTTCGAAAAATGTTCTATGTAAAGGCTAATCTGGGGTGGGGGGCTTTTGATGAAAACCTTCGTGTCGCATTCTGGAAGATACTGAACCTAAATACCAAGTTTGGTGTTTATCCGACTGTTCGTTTCTGAGTTATGCTGTTCACAGACAGACACACACACACACGGACATGTTTCCAAAAATGCTTTTTTTTTTGGATTCAGGGGGCCTCAAAACATGTATTTCCGGTGAAATCTCGGTATCGAATTTTTGGGTGGAATACAATACTTCCCCTACTTTCTATACGTAGTAGAGAAAGTAAAAATTTTAATACAAAATTGTAATGGAATAATGTATATTTTTACTAGCACAAACACCATACGTTAAATATATCTGATATTGAAATATGAAATTTACTGAAATTCTATAGGTAAAATATGTAAAAGCTGACCAATTCTGTGTGTCAAAAATCATACATTTTGAGCGCATACTCCAGAAAGTCGACCTTATGATTAGTACACATTTTGATGACATGCCATGACTCATCATAGGAACATAATACAGCTACACAGGTAGTGGGGATTCACCCTAACCATTTATTCCTTTTGCATAGCTAAAGCGCAGATGAAATAAGCTATTTAGGCTAGATTTTGGCTAAGAGTTTTGTTAAATATGCTAGATTTCATGCTATAAGCGTTTTACGATTATATATGGCTAAACTCTACTGTAAAAATTCTAGACTTAGCCATAGAATAGCTAAGTTGGCAACACTGAGTAGCCGGTGTACAGGACATAAATTATTGTGAATAAATAAACATTAAAATGAAGCTCAAATGTACCCACCTGATGGATATTCATGTACATTCCTTGGATGACGTGTTAAGGTTTGCATCAGGTGTTTCATACAACTCGCTTTATTGCTCTCAATAAAACCGCTCGACACGTGAGAGGTAGGTATATCCATAAATAAATTGCATAGTCACGCAGAACACGGGTCTATGACTCATTAATGTAAACATAAACAGCGAAGCCATGTCAAGCAGAACATGTTTTGACGTACTGCAGTTTTGACAGCTCATGGTTATCACTTTGAATTTCACGAGCAATCGCTTTTTGACGTCTAGCAATACACAGTAGTAAATTTAGTGTGGAAACAACTAAATCACTGAAGTGATTTCTTATATAGCTCTCCCCCAGATATCCAAAATGTAATATCGAAGCTTTGCAGTCTGATCGTGGTTGTCTGTAGCTCTTGTGTAGTACATACAGGTTTAATACACCAAATTATACCTGTTAATACCCAAAAAAGTAAATAAAAATACGGCCACGATATGATTGCAATTAGAGGAGGGCGCCACTGTTTTGTTGACAATGCGTAACGTCGTCAAGCCTTGTGATCCGAGAGGAGTGAGTGGCAGAGCGATAGTGGGGAATATACAGCTGAACAATAACAACAGTACTACAATTGTAGGCCTCAAACTCATTGGTAAACGCAACTCAGAGCGGGGCCGATGCCCCGTCCACTTGTTCCGTAACTGCTTACTTCCTCTTTCCACCGAGCACATTCATATCTGGCCGACTAATACATTAAAACACAAAGATATATTCAACAAAGAGAAGAGGAAAACCCAGGATAAGGTGGTTCGATAGTGCTCTGTAGGACCTAAAAATTATTGTGACAAGATGGGGTGTGAAAGCAAGAGATGGGATACAATAGAGGCTGATTTTGAAGGAAGCCAAGACTCACGTAAGGTTGTATTGCAGATGATGATGACGAAATATTGAGGGATGATAGGGAATTCAAAATTAAAATTATCATTCCATACGATGGTTGTTAACAGCTCGCTTTTCTCATTTTACTATCCACAACCGTTTAGTCACAGGGTGTTCGTTCTAGATGGTTTCAGAGCACCTCCTAGTTGTAATGAAGCGAGTGAGCCTCCCTGTAGGCTAATGGCTAACACATTTAACTGAGTATGAGTCCTGGTTGGGAGTTTAGTTTTCATGTACTCCTGTTTGCCTTTTTGGTCCTATAAATACTTAAAAAGTTGTTTGTTGGTGCTGCTGATTCATCATATCCTTTATTTAGCTAATATGCCCTGTTCAGTGATCCAGTTGATATGCTTCTAAGTCGTATAAATCTCTGAAGGTTCATACCTTCATCGTGAGTTTCAGCTATTCCTGTTTCAGCCCCCGCCCCAAAATGCACTATGCGGCGGTAAATTTATAATGTTATTTGTGTATGTGTGTTTACTCAACGTGTTGAAGCCATCTTGTGACGTGATTCATTTGTTAGGTTTGTTAGCTCCATCTGGTGTTAGCAATTTGCGGCAGTATTAGTTTTTGTTTGAAAAAATGCTATTGTTATTTTATTTAATTTTGGTTCCCTGTCCTCCGGCTAGCTATTATCCTTTTGGTCAAGCACTTCTCTTTATACAGGTTGTGTAAACGGAAAGGAATCTTTTATCCAAAGATAACACTGATGAAGAAATTTGTTTTACACTTTTATTGTCGAACACGTTAACTATCACATTTACACATTGATCTTGACACTCGCCAAACTGAAACTGTTATAATAACTTCATTACTGATCACTCTTAATTCGCGTACTTCAACCTTTTGTATAATTAACTTTACCATACTTGAGAATTTTCATAACTCTGTTACGCGTAACCTGCAAATTGATATCCGAAGAGTGCCGTACAAATACTTTCAACGAACTGACGGGAATGCGACATGTAGTGTACAAAGAATTTTGATGAACTGACGGGGTCTACCTCTAACCTACTCTTTTTATACTCCTTCACCCAGATATGCCTAAAGATTATAACTGAACTGCAATTGGCTAATAAAACGCGCCAACATTAGCGTCTATTTTAATATCCAATGAAAATTACGAATACATATGCTCTAGGGAAATGTTCCAGCAAATTCTAAAAGAAAAACGCGCCAATATTACGTAACTTCCTCGTTTTCAATAATGATAAACAGCTCACCCCCTCGCTGCATTATTGCACGCTATTATTGTCAGTTTCAGTAAGGCAGTATAAACTTACTTCCCAACAATAATTACAATCAACAAACATTTCAAATCAATGTCACATAATAATGCATATTCATACCATAATCACTCTTTACATTTAAATAATTTGTGATACAAATTACTGCATCAACTATGCAGCATTAGGTTCTTTTTCAGGTATTTTTCTGTCACAGTGATGCAGTCTGAACATTCCTCGGTATATTTTTTAATTAATATCTCATATTCCCCTCATACCCAATAAAACTTCATCTACCGTAGATAGAGAAATAAATATGGACTATTTTGTCTTATACATTATGGCTCATTCTTAAAAATCGTGAGTAAATTAGGAGGTTCTTTGCATATTTGCAGAGTATTCCAGCTATTGAAGTAAAATAGACATGAAATGAAGATGAAGGGGGACAAAACATTCCTGGGTAGAGATAAAATTGAATTTTAGAGCTTGATATGTATTCAGCCTATCAAGAAATCAGGAATTGAATATTAAAATACTTGGAAAATTTCTTTTCGGCGCTTTTGCAGTTTTCTAATACACTTTTAAAAGTTAGCTGAGTTGCCGGCTATAAAGAACTACAATAACTAAGCATAGTTGAAGATTCACTCGATTGTAAGACCAATAGATAACGGAATTGGGGTATCAATTATTGTTGACCTACCCGAACGCCTATGATTACATGTCATAATGTTTTCTTGAGGAAGAGAATAATTAAAGATAAAATTATACTTAATATTTCCAATGTTCTTGTTGATGTTGCCCTGTTTTGAATATATATTTCTGATCACTAGATGCTGCCTTCAACGTATATCTTTTGCTGATGAAATTCTAAAGGATGTATCACAATAACTATTCCTAATTTTTTGATGTGATATACATTTTCTCTTAATAAGCTAATGTCCGGAAATAGTTCTTTTCAAATAATAGTGATATGAAGGAAAAAATTAAAGAATAACTGCAAAATTACTTTATATAGGTACTTTTTATGACTACACCATAACCGTTTACCTAATACCAGGTATTAAGAAAATGGTATTGATAAACTATATGAACTGTTCAAAATTGCTAACTATTGTTAACAACAAAGTACAGTACCGCTGAACGACGAATCCTTCGAAATATCTGCAGTCGTTGCAATATGGGCAAAAGCAAGAATAATATTATTCTACTGTGTTGATGGATGTTTCATAAACAACTGATTTAATATGACCCGAAACAAAAATCAACCGGAGTCGTATCTGGTGAAAGTGTCGGCCAAGCATTTGGACCTGTTCTCCCTATTCAACGAGTCGGAAAATGTACATTTTAATAACTTCAACAATTTAAGCCAAAATTTGCAAAGGTCCTCATTGTGTTGAATGATGTTTCTCCGAGTGTTAATCAGGACATCTTCATTTAGCTCTGGAAGCACTTCCACAATAAACTTATTTCATTCAATCGCTCTACGCTAGGCATGACCCCAATGGATTATCAGCAAACCCAACCCAAATATTTACAGAAAACATCCATCGATTGCGGAAATTCTCCACAGCTTTAAGATTCAGGTCACTTCGAACACTCGTAAAACACACTCCAAAATTGAAGCTTTTTGGACTTTTAAAATAAATACAGTATTATAGTATTGGTGCATATTGCATATAATATCCTTTGATTCAGCTTTTGTTTCATTAAAACGTTACAAAGATAAGAAACTATAAATATTTGTTATGCAAAGTAGAAACATATATTGCGGGCGGATATAAATACCTAAATCTGTTTATTGGGTATACGGGAACATCGGGATTTAAATGACCATCGAGCTACGGTTTAAAGGAAACATCTCTTGAAAAACATATGTGTATCCATAATAAGCGTCTAGCAACACCAGTTTCACTGTAGGATTAATATTTGTATTTTTTTTTTTTGGATATGGAATGGGTGCTTTTCATACTCACCTAACATTCCCCATACAGACACGTGACTGTTGCATATCAATCGAATGGGCAACAGCTCGAGCATGGATTATTTTCAAACCCCTGCAAAGCTTCATCTTCGAAGTATATAACTTTCTCACAGTTCGATTCGCTCCTAAATCTTTCTGTACCTGGAACTGGCTATTGTCTCGAAGACTTGAAAACGTATGGCAAGGAACATGGCGCTGAGCCTGTTGCTCCTCAAGGATTCATTCGCCTTGCCAAACTGCATTGCTGTAAGGTGCTTCAGATGCCTTATGCATGTCTGCAAATTCAATATTTGTATGCAGATGCAGTTTAATACCGTGAAATATAAACAAACATATCTCACAGAGGATACCTTACAGAGAGTCGCTCCCAGCTATCTTAAGATTCCTGTTTCCCACTCATTAATCCGCGTCACTAGAGAGATTTGCTCAATCTCGGCATTGCTCACAGGAATAGAACAAATTTATTAAAAGTTAAATCTCTGGCACCTTGTAGCCCTTGGCCTACCAACCCTGCTGCCGATCTGAAGCTCACATATTCAAGGCAGAGTTGACGATCATCCAGCCGCTATTAGGAGATGATGTGGACAGCATCATGCTTCCTCCATCCGGAATTGCCATTCATAACCTATAGACCACTCCTCAAATGCATTACTGTGCTGAATGGGCGCCGGTCCCAAACATGGATAGAAAAATCCTGTCTAGGAATGGGGAGACCATGCTCTGACCCACTATCTACGACGCAGGACACAACAAAAAAATGGGGATATTTTGGCTGAATTTATTCTAAAATTTCATTTCTGATCCATTGGTATATTATCCTTTTTACTTATTTCTGGATACAGTTTAAATGACTACGGAATATATTTCCACTCATGGTATAGCTCACCGCATTCAAGCCTGAGGTGCTTGAAACAAAATAAATCAAAGTTGAACTACTCCAAATCGGTACGCTTGTCAGATAAACTCTTAGAGAATGCCTTTAAAAAACCACAGGAGACATTGTTGAAAACAGAATTTGAAACAGTCTGAATGTCTGGACCTTGCACATCTGCAATAATACCTGGGCATTATAGATGAAGTCTGGAAAGGTGACACTTCCAAAGCCAGAACATCGATAACTTTGAGCTTTGGTACATATACCAACGCAAATTATATTAGCATAGATCTTTATTACTTATGATACACTTTAACCACTAACGAGGAAGGGTGTAAATTACTTGCAGGGTCCACAGTGAGGGTGGGCCCGTCTATTTTGGGGGTGCATGGAATCTCAACCAGAAATATACATTTTAAAGAGCTTTAAAGTGGAGCTTCTGCACAGGCCGAAATTCTTAGGCCCGTAATTTTGTTTTAAATAACATTACTTTGCAGTATAGAATATTATTATAATTACTATTAGTCCACGAAGCATTGCGAAGGGCTCGGGTCGATTTCGACACCGACATGGGAATACTTTTCTCTGCTGGAGGCCTAGTAAGCGATACACGCAAGTCCTTGTGACCAATTGAGGAGCCAAATTATAGAAATAATGGCAGCTGAGGTCCTGAAATCTGCATGCAGTATGAGGCATGTTGATGGCATACTGCCTTAATGGTTACCTCTATTACTGCACTCTGCCCAGGATGTCTGGCTGTGGGTCAACGGAAAGGGGCGGAGTTTGCAACTGCTGTGCTGTGTAACGTTTTTCGCAATTAGCCGAAGCAAGCATTTATTTACTACTGCTATGGATGTGTGGATACTGCGATGATTTTGCTATCCAGGGCATCTCTACATCGCGAACCAAAGCATGTTCTCAAAAACAGTGGTAGTGATTTAAATATCATATATTTATGATATTTACACGATAAATAAAATGCAAGTTGAATTGATAAATTAATTTTTTCGTCTTTATTTCAAGCCTGAGTCCGTCCAAGCCGACAAACATTTTTCAAATGAAGTCCGAGCCCGTGCAGAACATTTTAAAATATCTTATGCACGCTGTCATGAAACGCAGTGTCTATTGGCCACACACGCGTTCTGTATCCTCCGAACTTCATCATGCACGGACATCTGAACATCTAGTTATATTTATTAACTTATTTAGCGCATACTAACAGACCTAGTTTTATTGACATACTTTTTTTCTGATCTACATCTAAAGAGATATTTAATAAAAAGCGAATATATAAAGAAGATAGAGTTAAAGAGGGGGTATTGCTAAATCCTTGCGAGTGGGCCCGTGAGTATTTTGTTACGTCATAATGAACGAGGTATTCATACAAGGAAAACTGCGGCTAGTAGGCAGATCTATTGCTACATTGCAAGAAGGTAGGTAAACGAGGGAAATCCCGAGAAAGAAATATTTCCTACACTTTAGCTATAATCAGGTTCATCCACAGAGATTGAAACAGTTTTCACATTTTATTTAAAGTTTAGTTTTACCTCTGCTATATTTACATGTCATGTTCATGATATTTTTAGTAGTGTTTAACGTTCCGTACGTACTACACTCGCATACGCCACCACAAGCTGTTGACACTGATGCTAAATGAAACGATAAACATCCATCATTAATTTAAAGGGAGATGGAATGATCACAAGATAAGTGCCTTAGCTAAGGGAAGTTTAGCAATGACTGCTATAAGAATATGCTTAAAGAAAATACCAGATATGCAAATTAAATGGTTGGAAAGGGTTTACAAAGCTGTAGTTGAAGCAAAAGTGGTCTATGGATCAGAGATTTGGGGAAGTGACAAAGGATGGGAGATGATTGATAAAGTACATAGATCATTCTGTAAATGTATGTTAGGTTTATCTATTTCATCACCTAATGGAGCAGCAATGTTGGAGTTGGGAAGAGTAGGTAGCAAGGGCATGATAGTAGAAAGGATACTTAAATATTGGCATAGATTGAAATCATTGGACGAGCATAATATCTTGAGGCAATGTTTAATAATACAAGAAAAATCCAGTGCTGGGATGAACTGGGCTCAAGGAATAAGGAGAATTTTACAGGAAATAGGAATGGGCAACTTATGGGATGAGAGAGAGGGGTTAGTTAAAGGTTTCTGGAAAGAAGTGAGGAACAGAGTGGAAGATATAGAGAAACAAGAATTATTTCAAAATCTGGAAGGAAAGAAACGTTTGGACTGGGGAAGGGAGAAGTATGTGGATGTAGGTAATAGGTTAGTGAGAGAAGGGTGGGCCTGGTCCAGAGTAAGTGCACATAGGCTAAGGGGATATAAAAAGAATAGGAGAATATATGGGGATAGTAAGAGAAAAATGGTTTAGAAAAATAAATCAATATGAACTTGTTATGACCCACCATGCATAAATAACCACGGTGTTAAAATGCATGATGGTCTAAAGAAACAAAATAGCAACTCAAAGTAACGTATTAAAAAGTGTAAGATTTTTGTATAGCATTATGGAAATAAATACAATACATACTTACTAAAAAAAAGAAGTAAGCCCGCCTCTGTTGTGTAGAGGTAGCATTTCTGCCCCACATTCAAAAGGTACCGAGTTGGAATCTCAGTGAGGTGCGTTAGCCGGATAATATTTTTTTTCTGGAATCTTCCCTTATCCTGAAAATGTGAATGTCGGGTAGGATGTAGGATGTATTTACCGAAGGGGGACACTTCGCGCTGCGACCAGCCTGATCTATTGTAGCTATACCCCCCGGGAGGCAGGGATGAGGTCAAGGAGCCGTAGAAAGTCGTAAGTCCGCAGGCAGAAAGGCCCACAG
Organism: Deroplatys truncata; assembly: GCA_030765065.1. NCBI lineage: Eukaryota > Metazoa > Arthropoda > Insecta > Mantodea > Mantidae > Deroplatys > Deroplatys truncata. Next base: position 60,715,942 of record CM060989.1, on the reverse strand, counting down.
AGATGCACGAAAGTCCCTAATTTTTCCAGTTTGAACACCCGTGCACCAGTAGAGGCTAAGAATCCGAAGAGAGGGCGACGAAGCGACCCTTACGGGCGGGACAACGCACCCTGGTGTTCATGGAGAGAAATCTTTCCAAAGCGCAAGCAACTACGCTATCTGCCCGACACCGCCAGCACCGCAGGACCAGAACATCCTGAAACGTGAAAGGGAGAGATGAAATGAGAGGAAACGGGGGAACAGAGAAATTGTGATAGAATACATCACCTTCTAGGCGACCAGGGGAAAACCACGAAGAACCCGTGGTCAGAGTGGACAATCTCGGAATCGAATCCGGATCTCCCGAATCGGGCCACAGACGTTACTGCCTGAGCCATCTCGCTCAGTGAATGTCGGGTAACTTTAAGCTCTATGCTCGTCGGGCTCATTTGAGCACAATTTCACCCATATAATTTATTCATCCTCCGATATGACCTAACCGGTTATAAAAAACAGAGAGATGTATTAAATAAATATGCATTTTAAACGTGGTTGCTCAGTTATACTAAGTTTATACTACCTATTGTTTGAGAGCTTAATTCTTATTCATACGTTATTTACTAGAAACATTTAAGCATTCTTGATTCGGCCAAACTGTTTTGTTTTTCTTCTCGAATTAGTGGAACATCTTTTGAGATATAGTCCATCGCTAAGATAAATAGAGGCTCATCTAGTTTAAGTAAATAATAAATAGGATAGAAATTAAAAGTATTGGTTTTCAGTAGCGACTTGTGAGTATAATTTTGGGTGTTCACAAAATTTTAGTCAGCCGGAAAAATGTGAAATAGCATCCGCCGCATAATAATTATGATTATGAACAAATTGATATAATTTCAGCCGCTAATAATAATAATAATAATAATAATAATAACAACAACTTGTCTGACGCAAGAAAGGTTTTCTTGTGGATGTTTGTTGTTGTGTTCATAATTAAGTAGGTAAACCGTGTTAGGGCAATAACCAACTAATATGTAAATTAAATTGTGGATTGGATTATAAATGGTATGGAGAAACCGGGAGAAGTTTCCGCGCTTGTGCACATTACTTGTGCTACAATGACGCTAACTTCTGCCGTAGTGTGCTACCACCTAGTGGATTGACGTAAAAGTGATAGTATGGGAACAGAGCGCGGGAAAAGCTTCACGAGCTAGTGCACTTCTTCAAGTGTGCACGACGCGTATGTATTTGGCCCCATAAGGTAATTGCGTCATGCCAGTTGCGCCTGCATAGAAGCTCCTTAAAACGTGCACAAGTCGACCTGCTGCCATATTTAATCGAGCTCAGAGGAGTGCTGCGGTAGATTTAAACACCATAGATTTTAAACTACGGTATATACGTTAATTTAATAGTATTCAAAGAAAAAATAACCAATAAATTTACAAGGTGTCAAACGTTAGGGTGTTCACGTGCTCTTATGCAACAAGTGTTTTGATTTTACCAAAGCAAAATAGATAGATACACAGACAGACAGATAAGGTATCTTTATTAGTTTCAAATTATTGAAGTTATTACACAAGTATTTAGTGCATGGGTCATTGACCGTACATGCATATTTAAGATACATGGTATGGTGACAAAATAAATAACAGAAAAAGAAACAAAACATAAAAGAACAAGAAAAAAATAAAATAGAGATAAATTACCTTTGTCTAAGTGAACAAAATTGACCTAGCTTCGCGCACTTTAGCCAAGAAATTGCCCATGTTTTGCCAGTTCCTCTGGTCAGCCAGCAGATCCCAATGTGCCAATCTCTTTCTTAGGGACTTAAGAATTTTTCTTTGAGTTTAATTGTTCGCTGGTTCTCCCATTGAGCACATTCCGCCAAAATATGTACCCAGTCCTCATCCAAATCACAGAATGGGCAGATTCTCCTGCCAGAATCGTCAGTCATTTTCTGTGCCCTCCAGCTCCCAGTCTAAACCATGCCATTCCTGATCTTTCCTTTCTTCCTAAATTAAGTATATATGTCTCTTTACCCCAATTCAAATTTATTTCATTTGCTAGACTTAGAGAAGGTTTAATTTTACAATCCGATTGTATTTCCTGTTGGTTGATGGTAGCACCATAACCTTAAATGCGGCAATTACCATATTCTTTTTATAATTAAGGGGAAGGCTATAGTCCCTCTCAGACCCTCTGTGGCTCCCTTATGCCAGGATATCCGTTGCTCTACCTGAAACATCCTGAATAAAAAGGAACCCAAAAGAAACAAAATTTAACAGGATGTATAGTTAACCGAGAACGACGTACGAGCTGAGGAAGGATGAACAACAGGGGCATTTGTCAGTTCATGCGCTAATTAGTGCATGTGCGGTTTTTTCACACTAGACTGTACTATTGGGAGGCGCCCACACGTGGCCGGCATCTTAACTTGTCAGCCTAGTGTCGCACTTCCATAACCCGTTCGTTATGTTGTTTCGACCCAAGTCACTTGTTCTCATGAATAACAATTAGCTCTCATCTCGGCCGCCATATTTGCTTTACAGCTTGTTCATGTCATCAGGTGGGGGCAACATTTTTTACAGCTACACATGCTCACTCATGCAAGAAACATGCGGTTGCATCGCCTGACAGCGTTTCTATGTACGAGGGGCGTCCAATAACTAAGTTTCCCTATTTTATAAAAACTTTACATACAATTGATCATGTTGAACTAATTTTATTTATATTGTACAACCTTCTCTTACTTTTCTACATAGTCAACATGTTTTTCCAAGCATTTTTGGGGACGTGACACAAGTTTTTCAAAGCCAGTGTTGTACCAAATCGGGTCCTGTGCTCGCAACCAGCCGTTCACTGATTTGACTTCATCATCGGTGTTAAAAGTGCTTACCTTTGAGTTGGAGGAACATGTGAAAATCACTTGGGGCAAGCTCCGGTGAATACGGAGGATACGAGAAAACTTCCAAGTTGAATCTTGATCCAGGCGGAGCTCAGAAGATTCAACTGGGAAGTTTGCTCGCATCCTCCATATTCACCAGATCTTTTCATAAGTGATTTTCACATGTTCCCCTGACTCAAAGGTCATCTTGGAGGTAAGCACTTTAACACCGCGACAAAGATCAAATCAGAAGTGAACCAGAAGTCGGGCCCTGTGTTCGTAACCAGCTGAAAAGATCTGGTGAATATGGAGGATGCGAGAAAACTTCCCAGTTGAATCTTCTGAGCTCCGCCTGGGTTAAGATTCAACTTGGAAGTTTTCTCGTATCCTCCGTATTCAGCGGAGCTTGCGCCAAGTGATTTTCACATGTTCCTCTAACTCAAAGGTAAGCACTTTTAACACCGATGATGACGTCAAATCAGTGAACAGCTGGTTGCGAGCACAGTCCTGGTACAACACTGGCTTGGAAAAACTTGTGTCACGTCCCCAAAAATGCTTGGAAAAACGTGTTGACTATGTAGAAAAGTAACATAAGAATTGTACAATATCAATATAATTAGTTCCAACATGATCAATTGTGTGTAATGTTTTTTATAAAATAGGGAAACTTACTTATCGGATGACCCTGGTATCTGTTGTGATTTCAAAATGCTGATGTTTCTCCTATAATAGCTGTTTCTCCAAGAATAAGTTATTGTAATTTACATATACGTTAATTATAGCGTTTAATAATGATATTTAATGAAGTGTCAGAATATCGAGTTTGTTCACAATATAGTGCGTTCACTGTAAATCAATTAATCACAAAAAGAAGCCTTGAAACGCACATGCTATTTGTGGATTGCGAGAAAGCATTTGATAAGATAAATGCGTAGAGCTAAATTATAGGAAATAATGTCTAGGAAAGGATATCCTTCTAAGCTAATAAGAGCTACACGCAGACTGTATTATAATACAAGAATATCAATAGATATAGGAGATCAAGCAGAAAAACAAATTATAGAAGTTAGTGGTGGTATGAGACAGGGCTGCTGATTGTCCCCAGCATTACTTAATTTATGTTTAAACGATGCCATTAAAACATGGCTGAATGTTTTAAATTATGATTTTAGCAATAAAAAAGCTGGAATATTAATTGTTTATTATTTGCAGACGACCAAGTCGTGATATCAGATTCTGAAAACCATCTACAAAGTGCAGCCCACAAAATATTTCAAATAACAAAAAATTACAACCTAACAATATCAAATTTTAAAACAAAGACAATGGCCTTAAAAGACAAACAACATAAAAGGTAACAATTGTAATAAACTCAAAAATAATACAGTAAGTATTTTTAAATACTTAGGCTGTAAAATATTCTATCAGAAAAAATAGACATGGAAGGAAAGTTACACAAATATCAGTGGGTATTTGAGATCTATAGTAAACAAAGTAAAGATAGAGACACAAACAACATTTTATAAATTAGTGGCAGTACCAATACTCCTGCATGGCGCAGAAACAAGGATATTAACAAAAGAAGATAAAAGACGACTTGAAGCATCTGAGATGAGGTTTCTGCGATCAGTAGAAAGAATTTCACGACTTTAACAAGAGAGAAGAAGAGATAAGGAACGAACTTGAAATCGAATAAATAAATCAACGTTGAAAAACCATGAAAAGAAATATATGGAACACTTTGATAGAATGTAGGAGAATCGTTTTCCGAAGATAGCTTTCCAATATTGTATTAAAGGAAGAAGAGATGGTCGTCCGATGGAGGCAATAATTCTAATGGGGACGGAACAGACAGACATGTCTATGCAATAATAATAATAATAATTTTATTTATGGACGCTTACTAAGGTGTTTAGCGTCCAATTCTATATTGGGCATAAAAGACCGAAAATTTTGCCCAGAGGCATCTTTATCAGGCTTGGGGTTCTTATGCCGTAAATCTACTACACGGAACCACAGACTTTACTTCCTTTCCGAAGGAAGCCATGCTAAGGATTTTTACGCCCGAAAACATCCATCGCTCTCCGTGGGTTTGAACCTGCGACCTAGGGAACCAGGATCTAGCAGGTCTATGCCGTGAAGTTGAAGATGATGGTGATGATAATGATGCAAAATATCTAGAGTGCGACAGCATTAAAAATAGTCGCTTTATTCCGAAATGATTGTGTTAACTTGCTAGTGATCAGCAGGCATAAAGATTGTTAGCAGTTGGCGTCAAGTTATCTACACTCAAACCATTATGTAATACAAGGAATGTAAACAACAGGGCCATGAGTGACGGTTTACTGTCTGCAAACACCAACAGACTGTAAGAGGAATTAGGGTGGTTTGTTACCTGCGACGTCACTGCGTAAAGTCCAGTAACTGTTCAACCTCATTTCCTTTCGTCCTGGCTTAGAAATTCCTATACCTACTGATCAGAAATATTCAATGCTTCCCTTGATTCGAATTGGCTTCTGTTTTCGATATACATACAGGAAATACAATAAACGTTGCACTCAGTATAATTGCAATTTATTTTATTTCTGAAACAAACTCCCAGTATTCCCACAGTAAAATAGGCTAGCTGACAATAGCGCGGTTTAGCCTATTCTGTATAGTGAATATAGACGCCTAGTGTATAGTTCTTCGGCGTTGGGGGGGGGATTACTTCGCACGTGGTCGTATCGCAACGGTTTCCTGTAGACTCCTTTATACACGGGAGCTAGTGTGAGCCGGGCAGATATATCATCTATTTTGCTGTTATTGGTTTACGTTCTTCCTGTTTTTGTTATCCTTTCGTTTTCCTGTTGTTCTGTCGTGACTGAAAGAGCTTTTTAGCTTCCAGACTTTTCACACAGCAACAAACATTTGTTAGAAACATTTACATTACTTCAGAGTATTGTGCTTCTTTAAAGCTTGAAATTATAATAATAATAATAATAATAATAATAATAATAATAATAATAATAATAATAACCTATTAAAGTATTCTACAATATACATCTTAAAGTTTTGGTTCGAGTTGCTGCGAGATTTTATTTTTTTTAAATTTTGGATGTTCTTTAACTGTTATGGTTCTTCCCGAGATCGCGGGTTCAAACCCGGCGGAGGGCGATGGATGTTTCGGACATAAAAATCCTTAGCATATAGAATGGGATGCTGCGAGCTGGATCGAATGGAAACAAGAACCCTCTTCGACAGATTCTTGGAACGTTCCTTATACGTTAATAGTTTCTTTTGAATAACAAAATGAAGGAACTATAGAAAATATTTCAGAAAAAGAAAAGAATGTTTGTATAAGTAAATAAATTTAAAATGCTGCTGAGTAATGCAGTGCGTGCTGCATATTTGGTGACTCGCGGAAGGAAGGCGTTTTCGCCACCCTTGGTGTAGTAATTTGCGCTCTTCAATTTAAGAGGCGTTGCGTTAGTTTATTGCTGTATTTATTTATCAAAAAAGTAAAACTTCCACCACACTAAATGTTATAGCGCAGTTGCGCGTTATGATTGATAAACAAGGTCTTTGGACTAGTTTACCATAATTCTCTTCCACAAATCCGGAAAGAAATAGGACAGATTGGGAGAATTATCAGTAATATTGAACACTACATTCTCAATGTCTCATCGAAGGAGGTAGTACTCATAAAAATAAACATATTGTAAGTTAATACAAAACTAAGTATGAAAAATATTACTGCTAGCATTGGTTTGTTATACGGTTCAATAACTGAATATTTCTCATACACACTGTATTTTTTAGAAAAACTGTAGCTGGACAGGGTATTTCGAAGTATTCTAAACTATTAAGTTGATTTTGGGGATTTTGGCGATAAAAAGTTATAAAATATTTCATGATACTTAGCTTTTAAATTTCCAACATGAATTTTTTTCATTCACGTGAACGAACTTGGACATAATAAACCAATAACCGGAAATAACCACAGGGATAGGATTATGCTTCCAAATCCGGGTATATTTGAATGGCATTTTCCTTTTTATTTCCGTATTTATTTACTCTTTTTGGGGCAATTAAAATGTCCTCACGGGTGTCAGAAAAGCTTAATGACCGATGTTTGAATAGTAACTTTATAAAATCAGGCTTATTAATCAGATTTTTCTCACTTTTAGAAAAATAAACCATGTTTTCGGGACGCCCCCTTTACTTGGGCACATGTACATATTTGAAAAAATCTGATGTGTTACACTCACATGACTTTCTCTATTCTTGTACAAACTATTTTTACAAACGCCTATTCTCCATCTATTTCATATTAATCGAGATAAACAATTGCAGAAACGATCTTTTTACATGGAAAGAGAATTACATTTTACACATAGCGACCAGTTCTAAAAATATTTGACTATCACTTAAGGCCTACTATGTTCCCCTTGTTTTGTATTTACAAGGGCAATATAGAAATACAGTAGCCTTTAAGCACATACATATCTCTTAATAGCTGGTTGCTAGGTGCAGCACCATTCCCTTTCCCACAGATTAATACTCTTTGCATATCCAAGACAAAAAAATGAATAACGAATTCCCATTTGAGGAAATAAGTATTGAAAAATTTAAGGAAATAACAAGCAATATCTCGAAAATGTTTCACTCAACAAAAAAAATGTATATGACATAAATCGTGTATTTTAAGTGATCTACATTTTTTGTGTAGTAAAATTTTGTCTATTTCTTCTGGTTTACCAGTTATACAAAAGTCGTTCACAATGAAGAATACTTTTGGAGACATTCCCAGAAAATTCAAGATATACATTTTATTTGTCAGGAAAATATCTTAAACATATGATATTTTAATCAAAATCGTTAGAGCCATTTTTGAGAAAATTAAAATTTTCGAAAAATGTTCCACGTAAAGGGTAATCTGGGGTGGGGGATTTTCTTGAAAACCTTCGTGTCGCATCTCTGGAAGATGCTGAACCTAACTACCAAGTTTGGTGTTTATCCGACTGTTCGTTTCTGAGTTATGCTGTTCACAGTCACACACAGAGACATACACACGGACATGTTTCAAAAAATGCTTTTTTTTATTCAGGGGTCTCAAAATCATGTATTTCTGTGAAATCTCGGTATCGAATTTTTGGGTGGAATACAATACTTCCCCTACTTACTATATGTAGTAGAGAAAGTAAAAATTGAGTTTTATTTATGGACACTCTTTAACTGCTGTGGTCCTTAGCGTCCCATTCTATATTGGGCGTGAAAGACCGGTAATTTTGCTGAGAGGCCTCTTTATCAGGCTTGAGGTTCTTTTACGATACGGTAAATCTACGATACGGGACCACCGGCTTTACTTCCCTTCCAAAGGAAGCCATGCCAAGGATTTTTACGCCCGAAAAAAAGCCCCATCGCCCTCCGCCGGGTTTGAACCCGCCACCTCGGGAACTAGAGGCTAGTATGGTGACCACTACACAACGGAGGACGATACGTACTTGAATTCGTCCTGTATGATATAGGGATTTGTAAGGTGGTCTATGGCACGGACAGAGAGATCCTTTTCTTCTGACCGAAACACACAACCACACAAGCTTGTGCTATATACAGAATTGACTAACAGCTGACTGTTATTTCCGCCACCTTTTAGATGAGTAAACTACATCCGGGAAAATAAACATTCTCTCTCTGTGTTTATTGAAACGTTTCCAGAAGTGTGTCTGCCTCGCTTGCTGCCTCATGATTGAAATTTTAATCTTCTGAAGCATACAACTTCCTTTAAACAGTACTTAAATAACTAGCGGGCAAGAGCTGGAATCCCACATAAAATTGAACCGATCGTTATTAAAACGGCACTACAAAACCCATGTTCAAGAAAATACACCAAACTCTAAGGAAGAGAAGCTAACGAACGTCTCATTTACAAAAGTATGAAGAACGATCTCACTTATGTCACCTATGGATGTATAATCATTTCATTATATATTTCCTAAAATTTATAATCCTAAGACTGCATAAAATGTTGTATCCAACTTATTGCATAAATTAGTATTATAGGATAAATCTATACTAATATTATAAAGAGAGAAAATTTGTATGTATGTGTGCATGTAGGATAATGTCAAAAACTATTCAACTGTTTGAAAATTCTTTCGCCATTGCAAAACTCTATCCTTTCTGGCAGACACGGGCTATAAAACATTTTCCAATTTCAATTCATAAATGCTAAAACACTAAAAAGGATTTACAAAGCCTTCGCTGAGAATGCCATAGGGCAAAAAATAGTTGCTGTACTCCATAAATAATGCATACAGAAACAAAAGCCGGTTACTTGCTGTACTCCGCAGAGAATGCATGGTAATCGAGCGGGATGGTCAGGCGGTGACGTCTGTGACCCGCATTCGGGAGATCCCGGGTTCGATTTCCGGCGATCGCCCACTCTGACCCATGGGTTTTTTGGGGGTTTCCCGGGTCGTCAGGCGAATGCTGGAGTTGTTTATTTCATCCCCCAAATTTCGTGCCCCTGCATTTCATTCATCCTTCATCTCGTTTGGTTTATTTCAGGGTTAGAACTGTCGGCGATGGTTTTTCGGTGTAGCGTGGCAGAGAAAAGGGAACTTTCTCCGTCCCTCTGCCTTCGACCGGGGCGTCTCAATCTGAAAACTACAGGGACTTGTCATTACTGTACTGTCACTCCTGGTTCCGGCCGCCCGGTATCTCCTCCCTACCGGGAATGCTTCCTCGTGGGGCGTCGATACAATATCCTTATTCCTGGATCGGTGCCGAATCCCCTCCACTTCACAATCCAATCCAGTACGTGGTAAAAACAAAAGCTGGTTACATTTACTCCAAGCAATATACATAGATGGCTATGAATGTGACACTTAAGCAAACAGAAGACAGAGCTTAAAAGGCGACAATCGATCCTGTTTATAATGATACAAATCCTATGCTATATTTATTTCTTTAATTGCTACAGATGTGTATGTAATGAAACAGTGTCAAAACCTCTGAATAATCTTTATTCTAATTCTATAGATTATGTTTCTGGATGTCAAAACCTTCTAATAATCCTAGTGTAAGAAAGTTTTACTGTTTTCCTTTGTACTTATGTTGTAATCAAGTTCGTTAACAGAGCATGATAAATAATTGTATAAAGAGAGAACATTGATAGCGTTATAAATCAGTGAACCAATATTTTATAATTAACAACTGAGGGGATTAGTTTTCTCATAGTCATAGACTGTGTCTTTTCCAAAGAGGTTAACTTGGTGGCCGGGAATCTGCATATTCACCAGCTTCACCTCTGTTTCGTATTATATGTTAGGTTTTCTGCAGTATATGAAGGCTATGTAGTGATTGGTCCACTACCAGAGGGTACTTGTAGACTACACGGTAATCCCAGAACTTGAAAAATTGTGGGGGGGGGAGATTAAGAAAGTCAGACGTTTCGCCGATGTTTCACATCGTTTTGTGTAAATACAAGGGAATTTTAGGAATAGCTGGTGTTGTACGAAAACACTATTATAATTAATAATGTGAAATCTGGGGTAAGCCAACTAGTTAAATGATATATGGCCAGGTTTATAGTGCATTCCATCGAGCATACGTTGTATACTGAGTAATTTCATTAGACTTTGAGTCTACTCCGGAGTTTACTGATTCTATAATTTCATTTACGAAATTTAAAACACAATTGTAGCACTGCTTTTAACCTCAATTGCTGCTGCCATTAATTTTTGTACAGAGGAACATACTTGAATTAGTTTCCATTTGCCATTGCGGATAAAGAATAGCAAAGTACGGAATCAAGAATTAGGGTAATTTAGCATTCGAACCTGTACAAGAAGTTGGATTTATGTTTTTAAATGGTGCTATGAAAAGCATTTTGATAATATTCCTCTTAATTTAGTTATACAAGTTCCAATACGACCGACACAAAGTGACATAGTCAAACGCACAGACAGACACAGTGTTTGAGGAATGGGGCAGGGAGATGATGAAAATGATGGACTGCTGATGAACGGGCATCCTGATGGTCTCGATGTCTTCGTTAGGACAGCAACGGAAATCAAGAGGGTCCTTCCTTCTATATTCAACCTCAAAGTGGTGAGTGTTTATATATAAATTCACTTCCAGTAATATTACTTCGTTCCATCTAACCTTTCCGATAAATAATACTGCCTAACTTGAATATAAAGTAAATTTTCAGATTTTACTAGGGAACTCTTTATACAGGAAAATAAAACAAAATAAAATTGTTGCATGGACTTTCTTGTTAATTTTTCCACGACTAAAGGAAACCTTTGATTAGATTTGGCGAATAGGTGCTTCACAACTACATTCGAAATCCTTCCTTGCCAGCAGACAGCTTGATTTCCTTGTGTATGCTTTTGCATACTGCTAGAATCGGAAGCACGAACAAAGGCGGGTGAGTGTGGGTTGCACAATAGCACTGATTTGAGCCACGTGACCTGCCAGCTAATGAACATGTCAATCATTGCTCCCGAGTGCAAGTCGTGGTATTGAGCCCGTTGAGAGAGACGTCAAGGTGCTGAGCGAGAGAAAATGAAAGAAAGAGACAGTGTGTTATCTCGTGTATGTGTCTCTCTTTCTCTCTCCCCCTAAGTGCGGTAGCTTTCTCCCCATCCGCCTTCGTTCGTGCTCCCGATTCTAATGGTATTCTGCAATTGCCTGTTCCTCTAACTCGAGAAGGTAGACATTTTCCCCACGCCTGCTTTTGATACGTGGTGATGTGCTGTAAAATAAATAAAATCCGCTTTGCTTTTCATTTTACGATCTTAACGCATGTGTTTCAATTGACGAAGGTAAAACCTCATATGAAAATCGTCCATAAGTTTTACAGGCAGATCGTCAAAGCGCAAACAAGCATTCGCTTTACAGGATGTCAATAAGCACCTACAACAAAACATTTCAATTTATTAGTATAACAATAAAGAATTTACACTTACTTAATTTTTTCAACATAATTCCTTGTTTTCTTGCACTTGACCCAGCTGCATTTGGCTTCCTCACATTCTACAAAAGATAAATAATGTTTTCGAGTGAGTAGAAAGCCATGCATGTACAAGGGCTGTCCCAGAAGTGCCCGACCTAACAAAGAAGACACAAAACTTTTGGGAAAAACATCTTTATTTCTCTACATAGTCTCCTTTCAGCTCGATACACTTTTCCCAGTGATGTTCAATAGCTTCGATACCCTGTTTATAGTGAGAACCGCGGAGTTATGCAAAATAGCCATCAACTGCAAACTCCTCCTCTTCATTGTTGGCAAATCTTTTACCATCAAGCCATTTCTTCAACTTTGGAAACAAAAATATTCAGAGGGGGCTAAATCTGGCGAATAGGATGCATGAGGAAGCAATTCGAACTTTAACTCGTTGGTTTTGGCCGTGGCGATAATGCATGTGTGAACTGGTGCATTGTCTTGATGAAACAGAACTTTCTTTTTCACTAAATGCAGCTGTTTTTGCTTTATTTCATCATTCAAACGCCGCAATAGGTTTGCATAATACTCGCCATTGATTGCTTTTCCTTTTTGAAGATAATCAATGACAATTATTCCATGCCCATCCCAAAAAACTGACGCCATGACCTTGCCTGCAGATGGAATCGTCTTCGCCTTCTTTGGAGCTGATTCTCCCCTTTCAATTCACTGTTTTGACTGTTCCTTCGTCTCAGGTGTAAATTGATGGACCCATGTTTCAACCATGGTTATGAATTGACGCAAAACCTTGGCTTTATTGCAGCGAAACATCGCCAAACACTCGACTGAAACATCCTCACGATGCTGCTTTTGTTCCATTGTGAGTAAACGCGGCACCCATCTTGCGCACAGCTTTCCCATGTCTAAATGTTCAGTTAGTATGCGATGTACAGCACCTTTTGAAATGCCTACTATGTCTGCTAGCTCTCGCACTTTCAATCGATGATCATCCAATACCATTTTGTGGATTTTCTTCACAATTTCCGGCGTGGTCACCTCATTTGGTCGACCACTGCGATGTTCGTCTTGGCAGCTCGTACGGCCTCACTTAAACTCTGCCTACAACTTTACTGTTGTAAACGAAGGAGCAAACTCCCCCAGAGTAGAATTAGCTCAGCTTCAATATTAGCTGGACTAAGACCTTTCAAATGAAAGTATTGTGTCACATAACGATGGCCAGTTTTATCCATGTTTACAAATTCGCTGAGAGCGTTCATTATTGATGGCTGCGAAAACAATTAATAAACAACGTAGAATCGCCAAGCTTCAAACTTAAGCTTTATAAGGGTGGTACTTTCTACCATAGTTATTTGTTTGAAACAACAACCGCTATATATACGTCAGATCGGGTACTGCAGATCTGAGACTGCCCTCGTACCATTCTCTACTCCTTAAGCACTTTTAAGCGAATTAAAAGTACGATAAATCGCGGAAGCGACATTGCATGGCAACTGAATACGATACCTTTGTATAGTCAAAACACTGCGGCCTTTCAAAATTCAGCGGGCAGCTCAGACCTCTAACAACTCGAAAACGAGTTTCATAAGAGTTTGAACACCATGTGTGGTAGTAAATCGACGTGCATTTTCATGCAACAATAAAACAGCTTTCGGTATAGCTTTTGGTTCGAATTGTAAGATTCAATTCTTTGCTCATCATCCTACTGAAAAGTAAACTGTTGATTTTCCAGATCACTGACAACATTACTAGTTGTGAGCATTGTTTCACCTGAGGAAGTGTGACTTGAATTTCTTCTTCACTAAACATCCCAAGTGTTTTCATTCCTTTATCTGCTTTTAGTCCTGACATCGCCCTCTGGAACTCTCTTTCTGTTCGAGTTATAAGATGCCGTAAGGGACAATGGGGCTGAATTTTCTAACTTTTTACTTTCTCTATTACGTATAGTAAGTAGGGGAAGTATTCTGTTCCACCCAAAAATTCGATACCGAGATTTCACCGAAAATATATGTTTTGAGACCCCCTGAATCCAAAAAAAGCATTTTTAGAAACATGTCCATGTGTGTCTGTCTGTGTGTGTGTGTCTGTCTCTGTCTGTGTGTGTGTGTGTGTGTGTGTGTGTGTCTGTGAACAATATAACTCAGAAACGAACAGTCGGATAAACAACAAACTTTCTCAAATTCGTTATTCATTTGTTTTGTCCTGGTAATGCAAAGGGAATGGAATACTCCATATAGCAACCAGCTCTTAAAAAATTTGACTATCGCTTAAAGCCCACCAATTCCCCTTGCATCTACAAGAAAATTAGTAATAAGATTAACATCTCGATATCTCGATTAACATGAAGCATATGGAGAATAAGCGTTTGTAAAAATAGTTTGTACTAGAGTAGAGAAAGTCATGTGAGTGTAACACATCAGATTTTTTAGTTATGCTGTTCACAGACACACAAACATACACACGGACTTATTTCCAAATATTCTTTATTTGATTCAGGGGCCTCAAAACATGTAATTCGGTGAAATCTTGGTATCGAATATTTGGGTGAAATATACATACTCTTCTCTTTTAAATAGTGAAAGAATTATGAAAATCATTTGAGTGTTTTATGACATTACCGTACACACACACACACACATAAATTTTCTCTCTGTATAATACTAATATAGATGGACATGTTATAGGAGTAGTTCTAAGATTTGTTAACCAATCTGTTCAGGTGCCAAAACATACAGACAATTTAAACATTTCATAGAAGGAATTGGCGACAATGCTATATCGTGGTATTGCTAGGTAAGGTGACTGACTGGCTGTCTGTAAATAATGCTCTCAGAACGCTTTTTCTATTTTAGAACCTATCAAAACAAAAGAAACTGGTAAACCTTTCACTCTACTTGAATGCTCTCAGTGATTTTGACCTTTTTCACAGATGTTCAACATTTGCAGTCAGAACCTTTCAAAAATACCTTGAGAATGAAACATTTGCTCGCTTCACTTCTCTGAAGAATTTTGGAAAATCCTTCTAAAACTGAAGCATTAACAGAAGATTACGTTTGTGGATCAAATGGTCTGGCAGAAGAAATGAATGACAGATTCAGTAATCTTAGAGTACTTAAATCTTCGTTTGCTTTTTTTGGAAAATTGCTTTGTTTTGACATAATGAAAAATGGTTGACCTGCTTCCAGGCCATTTGTAGTTGATTCTGCAGTTGTAGAATTGGAGTTACTGGAAATCAAAGAGAATGAAGGATTAAAACAGTTGAAATTAAGTAGACATCAACCATTAAATTTTGGAAAGTACCTAAACAAAGTCCAAAATTAAAAGAATGTGCTAAGGGAGTTATCCCCATTTTGGGACAACCTATTTGCGTGAGTCATTGTATTCAACACTTGAATTCATTGATCTAAGCATCCGGCTGTTTTAATTGATGAACATTTAAGTGATCTTGTTCGAACTGCCTTAACTAGTCACCAAACAGATGAGCGCTCAAATGGACACCCCAGAAAGTGCAATCTAATTCGTGTTGTATAAAAGTGTTCACAGGTGCATCAAAGAAATACTATTTGAATCTAATATGGGATTCATTTTAAGTGTGGCTCTCTTTAAATTTTGTTCCTTAGATTGCGGCTTCCAAATTGGACACCCCTGGTATATAAAATATCAATGGAGTAGTCAACCTTCAATTGAATTGGGTGCCCGCTGGAAGAAAAGTGCACAAAATTTCTTCAAATTTGTTTGAAAATATTTGCACTATCCAAATAATTCAGAGAGCTACAAAGAGAAAACATGTTTAAAACTGATTTTATGTTCAGAAATGGACTTGTCCGCTTTTATACATCATCTCCTTAATTAACCCATTCACTCAAGATACAGTAATTGCTAGTTCCGGCAAACTATGCTTGCTGATTTTGACCCTTTGTTATGTAACAGTCTTTTGTGTGCACATTTTCTCGCCACTGGCAATGCAGCTGTATGTCCAAGACTTCTGGCACATTTACAGTTCTAATTATCTGCACAGCTGATCACAAACAACTTGCTTTAGTCTATTTTCAGGGCCTTCTTCTGGGAGTAAAATGCAGAATCCCAAATACCGTTCCGTTACTGTCCACTTTGTCAGAGAGCGGTCTCTCCAATTTTATTTTAAACCCCATAGTGTACAGCATTGCATAATATAGATGCATTATTATTAGTTTTTCTTTCTCTAACACATACATAGTGATTAGAAAATGTACACACACACACACACACATACATATATGTTATAAATATGCATGAATCAAATCGCAAGTAAATGTTCACAAATTAAAGTAAGGACGGTGATACTTAAATGGTAAAATTTGACTATCAAGTATGATTATATTGCATGTCTGCAACAATAAATATACATACGAATATTTGAATGATTAAATTCATTTTATTAACGTCTGCGATAAAAATGCAAAGCGCACGGAATGCAGGAATTTTAACTTCCCACCATGGCAAAGAGGTAGATAAATAAAGCCCTATCGTCGAAAAAATACTATTACATACTCCGAGTTTGAGAATGAGTAAGCAATATAAAACTAATTCTTTAGTAAATAAGGAGTTCCTTACATGGGCAGTAAAAATTACTTTGGGATTGATCTGCTCCCTTAGCTTCGCGTGTTTTGCTTTTTGCAAAGAAAGAAAACACAGAAAGAGTTCACAAAAAGTATGGTTTCGTGACACAGTTCACGTTCGGTAGTAGGTCAGCGTATCCTTGGGCGTTACTGGGTTTGTGATGATGATGGTACGCATGCTCATGGGAAAACAATTGCGTTGCGTTGTCAAGGGACTCGGTCTTGATACAGATCACATTAAAATAATAGCTTCCGTTACGGCGCCTTTTTATGCGCAATAACCAACCATGTTGCTTAAATCTCTCATGAAGAAACGCTACAATAAACAAATGAAGTGGCCCCTACTCAAACAATACTAAAACCTTGTTTAATGCGTATGAGCTACCAAATAGTTTAAAATACAGGATGATTTATGAAGAACTGACAAATTTGTTTCAAAACGAGTTATGTTAGCAACAACTTATTATACCTGAAATGCAGAGGAATTGTGGGAGATGATTTACCTCTATAGCAAATGTTGAAAATGTCCTCCATCCTGCATAAGGCACAACTCCACACGTTGTTCCATGTTACTGGCCACTCGTTGGAGGACTCTGTTGTCAATAGCTTAAATCTCCTGTGTAATGTTGTGCTTCAGATCGTCCAATGTCTGGGGACGTGTGACAAACCTGTCTTTTAAGTAACCCCATGGAAAGAAGTCCGGCTATGTCAAATCCGGAGATCTCGGTGGTCACAGGTTCTTGGAAATTATGAGGTCTTCAAAGAAACTTGTAATTAGTGCCATGGATTCATTTGATGTATGGCATATAGCGTCGTCCTGCTGGAAATATCCTTGACTCAGTCAACTCTAAATCGTCTAGTTGCTCAGCAAACTCCATGAAAATCCGTCGGTACTCTGCAGTGTTCACATTGTTTTAAAAAAAATGGTCCCACTATTCTCTGTGCGGATATTGCGCACCAAACTTCGATTTTAACCGGGTGCATAGGTGCTTCATGAATAACATGTGGATTTTCGCTGACCCAATAGCGTGAGTTATTTGAGTTCACATAGCCAGATAAATGGAGGCATGCTTCATCTGTGAACCATGTGATGGACAATATGGCAGGATTTTGCACAATGAACGCCTGAAACCAACGACAATAATTCAGTCGTCTATCCTTATCTGGTTCCTGTAACTGATGGACAACCGTAATCCTATACGGCTTTAGGCCTGCACCTTTCACAGCTCTCCAACAATCGAGTAGCTGTACCGTGTCTCCTGCGACAAACGTCTTAATGCTTTTTTTGGGTGACTAATCCAGTCGTGCTCTTACGTCAACAACCGTGGGAAGCCTAGGTGAACGAGTTTTGCCTTTTTCACTCACCAGAGATCCAGTTGTTTACAATTTGTTTACCAGTCCCAGTATTCTGTTTCTTTGTGGAGGATTCCGAACACCAATTTCTCTCTGATATGCCCTTTGAGTAACTGTAATTGAATTCGTAATCCAGTATTGCTTCAAGGAAGAATCGTTCATTTAATGTGTACTCCATTTTAACGTTGACTAGAACAAAATCTTAAAAACAGTTGCCGACAATAAAACTAACAATTACGAATAAAACATGAACATCTGCGCATCTAGTGACAGGCGATCGAAACTCCAAAACATTCTGCTTAATTTGGTGCTAAAATTGGGTCATTGAGTGAATTTCGAACAGAATAATTAAAGGAATAAATGTGTCAGTTCTTCATAAATCACCCTGTATTTAAATATCAATTAAGCATAGGCAGTAGAATTACAGGTTTTATCATATTCACTCCAATACTTTTAATTTTGCGAATGATTTAACTTATATTCAAAGGACGTATGTCAACTGAACAGTGAGAAATAATACAGAAAGAAATCACAGATAGGAGATGGGCTTTAAGTTAAAAAATATAATAAGCGTTACATTCACATGACTTTCTCCACCCACTCTTCTATATACTATTCTTACAAAGGCTTATCCTTCTCTCTGCTTCATGTTACTCGGATAAACATTTATAGAAATGCTTTTATTAAACATTTCGTTGTAGATATATACAAGAGAAATACAGTAGGCATTAAAAACGGGTCGCAATGTGATGTCTTCGAAATTCCTTTCTCTTATCTTGACGAGTGGGGAAAAAAAATAATAAAAAAAACAATAGCGTCTTAGCAGTTGAAAAAATCTGATAATATGCATTCACTGACTTTCACCTCTCACAATCCAGCAAGGTGGCGCAGGCGGTAGCGCGTATGACTCGCATTCGGGAGGTCGTGGGTTCGATTCCCGCTGCGGATCTTCCTGACCCATGGGTTTTTCTGCGATATGCCCGGATCACTAGGCCAGTGCTGGGAAGGTTAATTATATCCCCTGAATTTCCTATCCCTCCATTTCATCTCCTTTCTCGTTTCACTTCACCTTTCATCTGCTTGGTTATTGCAAGTGTCGGCGGAAGTCTCGGCATTGTATGCAGGAAAAAGTATGCTCTCTGTAACACTTCATCTCCCGGAACGGGAACGGCCTCCGAGTCCCGGGCCTCCCAGTGGTATGTGCCAACCTGCAGGGGGGAGGGGAGTCGGTTTTACCAGCTGACACAGGGGAGTTTCAACCTGGAAAATGTAGGGACGCTGCCCTCTGCTCTGTCGTGCCCTCTCTTCTCTCACCTCACCGCTCCCTCTCGGGATTGCTCCTTTAGAGTCCTAGGCACAAAACATCTCCTTAGACCAAGGTACTAAGTCCTCCTCCACTCCTGGCTATACATCATACGTCATTCACTACTCACTCGTCTAAAAAATTCTTACAATAGCTTATTCTTCTATCTACTCTTGTTAATCGAGAACACATTTACACATTTCGTTATAGGTATAAGAAAGATACAATAAGCCAAAGTGATAGCCAAATCGCTATGTGATAGCTTTAAAACTCCATGCCCCTTGCATGAGCACGACAAAAAACGAATAGCAGCTTATATCTTGAAAAAATATCAGTAATTTAGAATTCAAAGCAATACAGCCTGGTTATGGCTAACACTACAACAAACTTTATTTTACATACATTGTGTTTTTTTTAACGAGAATACATTTCTTTTGTGTGTATAATAAGCTAAACTTTTGGATTTCTTAAGGTTTACAAGTTTCACAAAAGTCATTCATAGGCGAATGGTATGTTCTTTTAAGTTTCAGTAGTTATTTACAGCAGTTTATTAAAATTTTTAACTAAATTAATACTGGGTGATATTTAACAATTATGTTTCACAATACATTACTTTCTCTACTACGTATAGTAAGTAGGGGAAGTATTGTATTCCACCCAAAAATTCGATACCGAGATTTCACTGGAAATATATGTTTTGAGACCCCCTGAATCCAAAAAAAGCGTTTCTGGAAACATGTGCGTGTGTGTCTGTGAGTGTGTCTGTGAACAGCATAACTCAGAAAGGAACAGTCGGATAAACAAACTTAGTATTTAGGTTCAGTATCTTCCAGAGCTGCGACACGAAGGTTTTCAAGAAAATCCCCCCACCCCAGAGTACCCTTTACATGAAACATTTTTCGAAAATTTTAGTTTTCTCAAAAATGGCTCTAACGATTTTGATTCAAATATCATATGTTTAAGATATTTTCATGACAAATGAAATGTATATCTTGTATTTTCTGGGAATGTCCCCAAAAGTATTCTTCATTGTGAGCCACTTTTGCATAACTGGTAAACCATAAGACATAGACAAAATTTTACTACACAAAAAATATAGATCGCGTTAAAATACACAATTTATGTCATATATATTTTTTTTGTTGGGTGAACCATTTTCGAGATATTGCTTGTTATTCCCTGAAGTTTTCCAATACTTATACTTGTTCTCAAATGGGAATTCGTTATATATTTTTTTGTCCTGGTAATGCAAAGAGAATGGAATACTCCACATAGCAACCAGCTCTTAAAATATTTGACTATCGCTTAGAGCCTACCAATTCCCTTTGCATCTACAAGAAAATTAGCAATAAGAGTAACATCTCGATATCTCGATTAACATGAAGCATATGGAGAATAAGCGTTTGTAAAAATAGTTTGTACAAGAGTAGAGAAAGTCAGGTGAGTGTAACACATCAGATTTTTTTTAAAGGGGGTGTGATGGTTCAATTGCCCCAGTGCAGGAATTCACAGATGATGATTCCAGTGAGTTCATCTTTTTGTAGTTTTCATTGTTTCTTTGCAACTGTATCCTATGAATGCAGAAGAAAATATTATTGTAGAACCTACGACCTTCATCAACAAGATTTTGCAGACCTATTAAATTCTTATTGAAAAGGAGACTGCCGAATTAACGAGGAGGGAAGTTCAGTTAATTGAAAGCGAAATCACGTCTCTAAAACCAACTAAGTAACAGTTGATGTAAATGGCATTGACGTCAATCAGAAATTATTACTGACCACGGTGGATGGTAAAGTCTGCAATGCTATTTCAGGCATATTCCCACAGAGGTATTATATATGTGGTGCCAGCCCTAAGAAAATGAATAATATCTTACATTTGAAAACATCATCTTCTGAAGAGAATTATAATTTGCACTATCCACTCTCCATTGCTTTTTTGAATGTCTCTTATACGTCACCTACAAGATTGAAATTAAGAAATGGCGAGCAAGAGTTAGTGAAGATAAGGCAAAAGTAGAAAACAGAAATAACTAATACTAAATATGCAGGATGTGTTTATCGCCACTGCTACTAGCTTGATCTATTGTGGCTACACCCTCCGGAAGTCAGGAATGAGGTGGAGGAGCCGTAGGCGGTCGCAGATCTGCAGGCAGACAAGCCCATAGAGGCGCACAGAAGTCCCTAATGTTTCAGTTTGAATACTCGCGTACCAGTAGAGGCGAAAAATCCCGAGAGAGGGAGAATAAGCGACTAACGGGCGGGACAACGCATCCTGGCGTTCACGGGGAGAAATCTTTTATACGCAAGCAGCTACGCCGTCTGCTCGACACCGCCAGCACGCAGGACCCGAAGACACACCTAATATGTGAAAGGGAGAATGAAACGAGAGAGGAAATAGAGAAATCGCTTAGGCGACCAGGGGAAAACCACGAAAAACCCCATGGTCAGAGTGGATGGTCATAGGGAATCGAACCCGGGACCTCCCGAATGCGGGCCACAGCCGTACCGCTCGGTATAATAAATATGTAAATTTAGATCAGAGAGGGCCTGCATGTTCACCAACTAAGATCTGGAGGTAGCGGGACTTCGAACGATGGCAATACTGCTCGTCGATTATTTGAGAATCCAGCGTTATCTTCTCAGATTCTGGCATAAACGAGTTGATCAAACGTTTTTAGTAATCTTGTGTGCCCTTTCTTGTCCATTTTCTATAAATACTTTCAAGAACGACACTCAGGAATACAACAAAATTGTATCTAAAGCATTATGCATGGTATTATATGCCAGTTACTGTGTATAAAGCACTAATCCACGGTGCAGATATAGTTTATTCTTGAATAATATTGTTACATGTTGGGGTGAAGGCCAAGACGCACATGGGGTGGCGTAACTCGCTGGCAGCAAAGTCCGGGACCTTGGTGAGGAATTAAGGGGAAGGCTTGGGTTTTATACTGCGCTGAAACATTACATAACACACATTACCTTTACATACCTGAGATTTATTCACAACACGTATGGGGACTCTACATATTGAACAAAGGAAAAAGGACGGAGGGAGATGCCACACACGTCTGGCTCCAACGAACGCTTCCACTATAGTCACGCTATCTTACCCCCACCAACCGTGTCTAGCCGAAGCCAGACAGGGTTGACGTCATACCAGACAACTTCAAAAAGATCTTTCCCTTTGGCGTGGTCCTCACCGAAAAGAAACACCGTTAAGACGAAATATTACCAAAGAAACACAACAATGCTACGTCTGGTAGCAACAATACAGCACAACAGGGCGTCTGGTAATGACAATAAAATTAGTAATATATCCGGTAATTATTATCAAAAGGGGCACAAGAATTAAGGAACAAAGGTTTTAGACGGTACAGACTAGGTCATTCCAGAAAATCTCCGAAACGTGGAATAGAGGATCTACTCCACATGCTGCTGTATCTTCAGACCCAGTAATTTCTACCAAAGCAAAAACGTCATACAAAAAGTGGAAGGACTTGCCCTGAAGTGCTACTGCTCCTTAAAGAGCCTGCCATGCCACGTCCTCATACAGGCGTACAACAAGAGCCAGTGAGTGACTCGAGTGACGAGTCAAACTGGGTCATCAGGTGATGACAATTACTGAAATGTACAATTAGCTGAATTCATATACAAATCTTCATTCTTCCAATTTAAAGGTAAACTGAGAAACTTTTTTTTATTTAGGGAATTATTGCATGAGCTTCTAACACATGCTGTTTTTATATGTCTAGATGTATGAATTTGCTAGCATATACATCTTAAATATTCGTTAGAATAAATAAAATAAACCATATATGCGGTTTTTCAAAAAATTTTAAATATTAGAGCATCAAAATAATTTTGTCCTCCTAGATTTTGATTTTGACCCAGGGTGCTTTAGAGCCATTTTTGAAAAAATTAAAAATAACGAAAGATTTTCCATATAAAGAGCATTTGGGATGAGGGGTTTTCTTGAAAATCTTCGTGTCCCGCCCTTGGAAGGCGCTGAACTTCTTTCGTTATTTAGTTAAGCTGTTCAGAGAGTGTGTGTGTGTGTGTGTGTGTGTGTGTGTGTGTGTGTGTTTGCGTGCGCGTTGTCTGTGAACAGCATAACTCAAAAACGAAATGTCGTCTAATCCTCTTTATTCTGATGAAATTTTGTAAATTTTGTATAACTGTAAACCATGACATATAGATAAAAGCTTATCACAAAAACATGTAAATTATTTTATATATAATGTATTTCAAATAACTCTTTCTTTCCTTCTTTTTTTGGGGGGGGGGAGGAGGCAGCAGCCATTTCGGAGATATTCGTTCTTATTGGTTTGAACTTTTCAATACGTTTGTCATATTTGAAGTGCTGTCCCATTCAATCGTTTTTCGCGATGTCATGGATAGAGTGCGGAATTTCAAGGCCAGCACAACTACCCGCTTTTAAACATTTCACTACCGCTTCGGTCTCCTGTATGCCCCTTGTGCACTGGCTTCCATTTATGCCATCCCAGCAGCTTTGGGAGGCATTCTACTGGCCTTCACAGATGAGTATACATAGCACGGAGGAGGCGCGTGTATCTATTTACCTTTTCGCGCAAGCAGTGGCGTCCTGTTTTACGTGCACAATTCTAGATTATTCTCGTATGAGTATATAATTTTGAACCATACCTTTACACATCATCACTTACATATAACAACCATGTTTAAATATACAACTAAATAAAACTTGGTTTTGTACAATTTTTCTATGAAAAAGAATTTTTAATGGCAATATAATGTAAAACTGAAAATACTTTTTACTCTCAAATAGGATACATTTATTAGGTATTATTTTAATAATCCGTCCAATCTCCATTCTTGTCCAATACCTGATTTAGTCACCTGGGCACAGAATCACCTGTCGCCCTCTGGGAACACTATCATGAAATGTGGGAATATATGTGGTTAGGGTCAGAGTTTTTCCAGCACCTAAGTGGCTAAATCAGGTATTGGAGAAGAATGAAATTGGACAGATTATTAAAATAATGTCTAGTAAATGTCTCTTCTTTGAGATTAAAAAAGTGTAATTTACTTCAGTTTTACATTATATTGTCAATAAAAATACTTTTTCATGGAGAAATTATGCAAAACAGTGTTTTATTTAGTTTATACATATACGGGATTATTCAAAAGGAAGGAACAGATTTTAAATATTCATTTCTAATAGATAGCAGCACATACGACACATCATTGAATAGAGGATAGTTCAAAGTTTTAAGCCCCACCCATTGGTTCCATTCCGTGCCTACAGCGACGCTGTGTTTGTCTACGAGAAAATGGCGACGTCACAGGAAAAATCGTTTTGTGTACTGCATTATGCAAAGAGTCAATCCATTGTTTCATTGCAGCGTGCATTTCGTTGTAAATTCAACAACGAGCCGCCTCGCCATAAAAATGTACAATTGAAACAATAAATTCGTAGAAGATGGTTGCGTATGTAAACGGAAAAGCATTGTTTGTCCTCGCATAACAAATGGTGCTCATTTTGAACACATAAAATAAAATTTTGAACTTTTCTCTATTCAGGCATGTATCACATGTGTCGCCATCTATTGTCGTTCATTAGAAATACATCTTTAAAGTCTGTTCCTTCTTTTTGAATAACCTGTATTTAGATTGCACAGACGATTCCAATAATGTCTGTGTCCTCTTTGAGGGTAAAGGGTGTAATATATTTCAGTTTTACATTATGTTGCCATTAAAAATAGTTTTTTCGTGGAGATATTGTGTAAAACACGTCTTTATTTAGTTATGTATTATTTTAACATTGTTATTATAAGTGATGAGGACTAAAGCTATCGCTCAAGTTGCATATTCATATGAGAATAATCCAGAGCAGTGCACGAACTGTGCACGTAAAACAGGACGCCATTGCATGCGCGAAAAGGTATACAGATACCCGCAACTCCTCCTTGATATATATATATATATATATATATATATATATATACCTGTGAAGACCAGTAGAATGCCTCCCAAAGTTGTGGGGACGTCATAAATGGAGGCCAGTGTACCTACAACGGAAGCTGTAATGAAAATTTCTGCAAACGTTTATCTACGAGGGCAGTCCCAGAACTACCCGACCTGACGTATATATAGCAGTTGTTGTTTCAAACAAATGATTGTGGTAGAAAGTACCATCCTTATAAAGCTTAAGTTTTAAGTTTGACGACACTAGGTTGTTTAGTAATTGTTTGGCAGCCATTAATAGTAAACTCTCTCAAGAATTTGTAAACATGGATAAAATTGACCATAGTTATGTGATACAATACTTTCATTTGAAAGATCTTAGTCCAACTAATACTAAAGCTGAGCTACATTCTACTCTGGGGGAGTCTGCTCCTTCGTTTACAACAGTAAAATATTGGGTGGCAGAGTTTAAGCGAGGTCGTACGAGCTGCCAAGACGAACATCGCAATGGTCGACCAAATGAGGTAACCACGCCAGAAATTGTGAAGAAAATACACAAAATGGTATTGGATGACTATCGACTGAAAGTGCGCGTAGGCATTTCAAAAAGTGCTGTACATCGCATGCTAACTGAAAACTTAGACATGAGAAAGCTGTGCGCACGATGGGTGCCGCGTTTACTCACAATGGAACAAAATCAGCGTCGTCAGGATGTTTCAATCAAGTATTTGGCGATGTTTCGCTGCAATAAAGCCGAGTTTTTGCGTCGATTCATAACCATGGATGAAACATGGGTCCATCACTTCACACCTGAGACGAAGGAACAGTGAAAACAGTGGATTGAAACGGGAGAATCGGCTCCAAAGAAGGCAAAGACAGTTCCATCTGCAGGCATGGCGTCAGTTTTTTGGGATGCGCGTGGGATAATTTTCATTCAAAAGTGAAAAGCAATCAATGGCGAGTATTATACAAACTTATTGCAGCGTTTGAATGAAGAAATCAAGAAAAAACGGCCGCATTTAGAGAAAAATAAAGTTCTGTTTCATCGGACAATGCACCAGTTCACACATCCATTATCGCCATGGCCAAAATCAATGAGTTAAAGTTCGAATTGCTTCCTCATGCACCCTATTCACCAGACTTAGCCCCCTCTGATTATTTTTTGTTTCCAAAGTTGAAGAAATGGCTTGGTAGTAAAAAATTTGCCAACAATGAAGAGGTGGAGTTTGCAGTTGATGGCTATTTTGTAGAACTCGGCGGTTCTCACTATAAACAGGGTATCGAAGATATTGAACATCGCTGGGAAAAGTGTATCGAGCTGGAAGGAGACTGGACAGCCCTCGTAATTATCGTTAAGTAGGTAGAAAAATGAGGTAGAGAATGTTATGTGAATGTAATGACATCACTTGTTTTTATTCATATTTTTGACGCGATCCAGAAACTGTATTTGGAACCCCTACGATTTATACTTCTTATACTTACTGATTTAGGACCTTGTCAGTTACATTGCGATTATAACGTACTTCCGTGCACCTGGAGCACGAGTTGACTATTAATTAAGGACGAAGGGAGCTTTCAGTGCAACTTTATGCGACTCTTAACTGCTGGGTTGCAATAAACTCTGATAGCTCTCCAGTATGTACTTTTATACTACGTGCTATCTTGGGAAGTACCTACTATAGTCATTTTATCCATACACCTGATAGGGAGTCTGTACATGTGAAGCAACGCACCAGCTGCTTATATGTAAGAAGTTGGAATTATGTATACGAGGTGTGATCAAAAAGTTTCCGGAATGACCTCATAAATACTACACAACAGTTTGTTTTGTCTAATCTGCACTGTCACCCTCGAAGTAGTCTCCTTGGGAGTTGATACACTTGTCCCAGTGCTTCTGCCACTGCTCGAAGCACCTCTGGTAGTCCTCTTCTTTCAACATTTTCAGAGCCTTCTGCGATTCGCGATGGATGACATCAATGTCCTCAAAACGGTCTCTTCGGAGCCGCATTTGCGGGAAAAGAAAAAAGTCCGCTGGTACCAAATCTGGAGAATAGGCGGGATGGGGAACAGTATTCATCCTATTTTTATCACAAAATTGGCGAACAGAAAGGGCTTTGTGCGCGGGGCATTGCCATGATGCAAGAATATGTCCAAATTGTCTTTCAAAATGCTTTGAACACTTCCAAAGGAGAGTCCTAATGAGTCTGAAAAGTCTCTTATTGTAATGCGCCTATCATTTAAGACCATTTCCCTCACTTGATTGATATTTTCATCAGTTTTGCTGGAACAGGGTCCCCCGAACGATCTGCATCTTTAAGTGATGTCACACCACCTTTAAATTTTGAAAACCACTCAAATGCTTGAGTTTTGCCCATAACTTCCTCCCCATAAGCTGTTCTTAACATTTCATAGGCTTCTGTTACAGTTTTACCGAGTTTAGAGCAAAATTTGATGTTTGTTCTTTGTTCTTCGTAATCTGACATTTTTGCTACGCGGAAAAATCGCATCACAGGCAAAACACGTGTTCACTTCAGAGCGTCTACCTCGTCACTGCATGGTCACAGGAAGTCACGTGACATCTCATTTTTATCGGAAAGGAACGCTGCATGTACAGTTTGGGTAAGAATTAAAGAAATCTCAGCGTCAGCATTGTTGTGAAGTCATTCCGGAAACTTTTTGATCATACCTCATATATATTAGAAGCTGAAGAAAATGTGACAACACTTTTCGAATTTGGCCAAGCCGGTGTACAGTTGTGAGACGTTTATATGCAGAGCCTTTAAAAGGTTATTATTACTTTCTCTACAACATACCTATAGTAAGTAGAGGAAGTATTGTGGCGTATTAATAATTTGGGGCGTTTCATTGTTATTACCAGACATATTGTTGTTTTCCTTTTATGTTGACTGGGATGACGTCACTCCTGGTGGTAGCTTTGCTGACCACGAGTGGTGGGGATGTACAGTCTGTCTTGCTGAGTATTCCGTGAAGAGCGGATCGATTGTGCAAGCCGGCCTTTGGATTGGTGAACATCTCCCTTCACCTTTCATATTTAATAATGTAGGAACCCCAAACTGTTGGGAAATAAATATAGGAATATGTAAGTACATTTGTGTTATGAGTTTTGTACAGTGGAAACCCACGCCTTCCTCTTAACCTCCACACCATGTTTTGAGTCACCTAAATAAAAATGCATTTTTACAAGCAAAATGCACAAAGCTTTTCCAACTTGTACAATTATATCATTCTCGGGAAAAAATCAATTTATTCGAAAACTCTTAGTGGTATATTACATTTCAATCATTTTTATCCAGTGAAGTCCTATACATAAGGGAATCTTGGATAACTTCAGTGAGTCATTAATGCAAAGTTAATATTCAATTAAACCTCCTGTATCTTTTAAAAGGGTAAAAGTACTTAATTTTTTAGTTTTAATATTTATATAGTTTAAAACAGGTAACTCTAACAAAGATTTCAGTAAGTATATTTTCATGAAATAGCTGAACATTATTACGAATTCTGGTTATTTCTACAACCGTCAGGGAACCAATATCTCGTTCCCTAGTGCTGCAAAGGAACTTTATTGATCTCTCTTAGACACATTTAAAGCCCCTTTTACACGATCAAATTTTTGTCAAATTCAGTACTTTACAAGACCTTTCAAGAGTTGTCACATCTTTACAACTTTTCTTGTCAAATTGCTTCCAGTACTTTTAAACCCTTTGAAAGTCTTGAAAACAAATAAGGACATGCTCTAAAGCTAAACGATCAAAGATTTGACAATGATTTGATGGCTTTAGCCAATGAAATGCGAGTATTTACAGTGCGTCACGAAATCTGCAACATGGCGGAAAGCGAAAAGCCAAAAAATGGCTTTCGGCCAAGGTATGTTGTATGCAAACGGATTAGGTTATACATAAGCTGGTCATGTCCGTACGTCTAGCACTCTGTGGGTTACCACAAGATGAAGCAGATGAAGGCATTTGAAGAAATAATTGCCAGGCCGATTTCCGAAATAAGTGTGCATTAATGCAATTTATATAGTGTGGTTAACCTAAGAGTTGGGTTATTTCCATTGCATTCCATAATCGTAAGTGATTTCAATGGATATAATACGTGAAAGTGCTACATAATGTTGGTATACAACATTATTTCATTGCAAACTCTTATACCGTGACGCAAATAGTAAATTGCTTTGTGCGTGATAAATTATTTATTAAAATATACTGAAGGATTTCAGTTAGAAAAAAGACAACTTGTAAATACAAATTTATGTGATTGTTAAGTCTTGTCCAATCTTGTCACATGTTGAAAAATGTTTGACAATCTTTCTTGTAAACTCTTGAATTGAAAAAACAGTCTGATGTGTTACACTCACATTACTTCCTCTACTCTTGTACAAACTATTTTTACAAACACTTATTCTCCATCTATTTCATTAACCGAGATAAACATTTGCAGAAACGATCTTTTGACATGCAAAGAGAATTACATTTTACACATAGCGACCAGTTCTAAAAATATTTGACTATTGCTTAAGGCATACTATGTTCCCCTTGTTTTGTATTTGCAAGGACAATATAGAAATACAGTAGCCTTTAAGCATCGACATATATCTTAATAGCTGGTTGCTAGGTGCAGTACCATTCTCTTTGCCACAGATTAATACTCTTTGCATAACCAAGACAAAAAAGATGAATAAGAATTCACATTTGAAAATATAAGTATTGAAAAATTTAAGGGAAGAACAAGCAATACCTCGAAAACGGTTCACTCAAAACAAAGAAAAAATGTATATGACATAAATGGTGTATTTTAATGCGATCTACATTTTTATGTAGTAAACTTTTGTCTATCTCTTATGGTTTACCAGTTATGCAAATGTCGTTCACAATGAAGAATACTTTTGGAGACATTCCCAGAAAATTCGAGATATACATTTTATTTTTCATGAAAGTATCTTAAACATATTATATTTTAATCAAAATCGTTAGAGCCATTTTTGAGAAAATTAAAATTTTCGAAAAATGTTCCATGTAAAGGATAATCTGGGGTGGGGGGATTTTCTTGAAAGCCTTCGTGTCACATCTCTGGAAGATACTGAACCTAAATACCAAGTTTGGTGTTTATCCGACTGTTCGTTTCTGAGTTATGCTGTTCACAGACACACACACGGACATGTTTCCAAAACTGCTTTTTTTGGATTCAGGGGGTCTCAAAACATATATTTCCGGTGAAATCTCGGTATCAAATTTTTGGGTGGAATACAATACTTCCCCTACTTACTATACGTAGTAGGGAAAGTAATAAGTTTGATCGTGTACAAGGGGACTAAGTCAAGGGTTTCTCAAATGAAAACTCTAAATGTCTTCATTGTTGCTTAGTAATAAATGGAATTAGAAGTATTTAGCTTTAAAATATAAGAAATGATATTGCTGTCTTGTAGCAAACGCAGGAACAAGAACATTTAAAGCAGCAGCTTGTGATCAGACAAATTAGTAAAAGAGAAAAGCTTCCTGCTAAAATGGGTCACGCAGTCTCTGGAAGGAGGGAAATAAAAAAGTATCTCCAGAGGAAATGTTGCTGCAGTGTAATTTTACTGCAGTTATTGTGGCCATGGGATGAATTTGGAAATTCGCCATAGCTGTCAGCGTAAATCAGGCTGTGCGGTTTGGCCAGTTTTCTTTTAAATACATTAAATACACTTTGCACACAGGCGGAAGGGGGTTTGGGGCTGAGGTTAAACCCCACCCACAGAAACACGCAGAAAAAAAATTAGAGAAAGCGTGACCGAACGCATCAACCAAATTACTTCGTAAAGGAATAAAGATAGATCAACGTATGGAAGTTTGGCAACGGATCAGTGGCATAGCGTAAGGTTAGACTTTGAGACTGAGTCTACCTAAATAAATTGCCGAGAAACTAAGTAAATTTTTAAACATACAAATAAAGACAGACTCAGACAGGTGATGAAAAACTAATTAACACAATCACCTTCACCGCTGCTTACCCCAACGCCCCAACTCCTAATGCTAAGTGTCAGATTGTAGTGCTGCGTTCTTAGGCAGCTTCGAAATCTCATGATGCGGCAGCAAAGTCGAGTAAAGACTGGGATGGCTGAGCGAGTGCAAGTCTCATCAAGAGTGGACTTATATAGCTTTTCCCACTAAATTTCACCTCTCGTTGTAGGAAGACATGCCTATATTTTGTTGTGCATTAAGGGCACAAAAGCAGCAGCGGAGACTTAACACGTTTAATGAGGTGTTTAGTCTCTGTGTACCTGCTCTCTCCAAGGTCCGGAAACAGGACAATAGGGGTTGAAGACAAGAGTAGGGCAAGCAGCGTAACATAAACATTTCATTCCTCAGTTATTGGTAAACCAGCATTATGTGCGTGCAGCCGTGCAGTGCATAAAGTGTTAGTTTTACGTAAACTTGTGTATTGTTCATTGTGCGTGTTTTATTTATGACTTTAGAAATTGGACAATTCCATCGATTTAATGAATTACTTATTAAAAAACTCAGTTTTCGACTCTATTTTACGAGAAAAAGTGTGAACTTAAAGGCAAAAGACCAATTCCTAAGCTTGGCATTGTCTTCCAGGAAAAGAACCAAAAACGGACATTTCAAACATCCAGGTACAGTAAATTTAATTGGTTAACTGGCAGTTACATTCATAACAAAGTGTGTTGCTTCGTATGTTTGCTTTTTGGCAGGGAAAAGCAATGGAGTGTTGAAGGAATATGAAATATTAAAAACATCGAAAGAAAAGCTTGCAATAAAAATCGCCGACTGGAGCTTATATACAAGAAAATCTAAGTGAGTACCTCCATTGTTCTCATGATTTACAACCATACAATGGTTTGTCAGCATTTTGTAAAGTTACACCTAACTGTATATTTTTATACTCTAGTTTAGTCTAAAATGTATGTGCAGTCAATTTCAGCAATTATTAGTGATGCTAATGAATACTAAAACAACAAATAATAATAGTAACAGCAATAATAATCGAATCGATATGGAATGATATGCGCATCATTTAAAAATTTCTAAATTCAATTTTTAAAATCTAGTATACCCAGAACATAGTATCAAGCTACGCCACTGCAACGGATCATTTATACTATTTTCTAAAGAGAGACTTTCCGGCTTATAAACGTTTTGAGTAAGGTATTTTCTTACTTGAGTGGGTTAACAACCCCAACCAGATGGACCGGATCATTGCACCTTTAGCCGGTTTTGAGAGTTCTTGTTCTCATAAAGCTCACAATGTCTCGCTGTACTTCACTCCCCTACCTTCCGCGGACCATTCTTCGGAACAAGAATCGCAGTAGTAGTGCTTTGAGGGGAATGGGTTTTAAAGTGATGAACATTAATTCCGCAGAAAGAACTACAGCACAGATAAATAATACTCTTATAGCTGGTGAATGGAACACTATAAATACGAGGGCTGTCCCAGAAATACCGACCTAACAAAGCAAACAAAAAGTTTGGGAAAAAAACATCTTTATTTCTCTTACATACTCTCCTTTCAGCTTGATACACTTTTCCCAGTGATGTTCAATAGCTTCGATACCCTGCTTATAGTGAGAACCATCGAGTTCTGCAAAACAGTCATTAACTGCAGACTCCACCTCTTCATTGTTGGCAAATCTTTTACCACCAAGCCATTTCTTCAACTTTGGAAACAGAAAATAATCAGAGCGGGCTAAGTCTGGCGAATAGGGTGCATGAGGAAGTAATTCGAACTTGAGCTCATTGATTGTGGCCATGGCGATAATGGATGTGTGGACTGGTGCATTGTCTTGATGAAACAGAACTTTCTTTTTCGCTAAATGTGGCCGTTTTTGCCTGATTTTATCATTCAAACGCTGCAATAAGTTTGTATAATACTCGCCAACGATTGCTTTTCCTTTTTGAAGATAATCAATGAAACTTATCCCACTCGCATCCCCAAAAACTGACGCCATGACCTTGCCTGTAGATAGAACTGTCTTCGCCTTCTTTGGAGCCGATTCTCCCCTTTCAATTCGTTGTTTTGATTGTCTCAGGTGTGAAGTGATGGACCTATGTTTCATCCATGGTTATGAATCGACGCAAAAACTTGGCTTTATTGCAGCGAAACACTACCAAACACTCGACTAAAATATCCTGACGACGCTGATTTTGTTCCATTGTGAGTAAACGCGGCACCCATCTTGCGCACAGCTTTCTCATGTCTAAAGTTTCAGTCAGTGTGCAATGTACAGCACTTTTTGAAAAACCTACGATGTTTGCTAGCTCGCGCACTTTCAGCCGACAGTCATCCAATAACATTTTGTGGACTTTCTTCACAATTCCTGGCGTGGTCACCTCATTTAGTCGACCATGCTCTGTTCGTCTTGGCAGCTCGTACAGTCTCGCTTAAACTCTGCCACCCAATATTTTACTGTTGTAAACGAATTCTCGTGTTGCGATACCCATAGACTATCTCCAGAAGGACGGAACCATCACAGATGATTAAGCTTTACTACTG
This sequence comes from Deroplatys truncata, assembly GCA_030765065.1. Taxonomy (NCBI): domain Eukaryota; kingdom Metazoa; phylum Arthropoda; class Insecta; order Mantodea; family Mantidae; genus Deroplatys; species Deroplatys truncata. The sequence continues at coordinate 60,682,413 of CM060989.1, read as the reverse complement.
CACCAACTGAAGGATGCTATTCAGGCTAAACGTCCACGCCTTGCGAAAAAGAATCTTCATCACGATAATGCGCATTCGCATACATCTGGGATTGTTGTTGCAAAAGTGCATGACTTCCGTTCCCAAGTGCTTCCGCATCCGCCGGATATGCCTACCAGCGATTACTATTTATTTCCCAACCTGAAGAAATGGGCGAGTTGTTAAAGATTCATATGAATGATGAGGTTGAACCTGGGACAGAAGCTTATTTTGCACAAATCTTATTTTACTGGTGGTATTAAAAATTTGGAAAGCCGTTAGACAAAATTTACAAGGTTGTTGGAAAAAAAAACATTTCTCTTAAGTTTTCTTAGTCATGCCAAGAACTTTTAGAACGCCTCTCGTAACGCCTTTAACTGCATTGATCTTATCGGCGATCTTTCCTTTGGAACGTATTGCCTATTGGCAATAGTGTAACTCTTGTCGTTGAGTTTCTTGCATTTTGGTTTTTAATCATTAGATCATACATACATTCACACTCTCATTCATACTTCCAGACTCTGGGGATAATAAGGAATAATCTTGGCTAGAGAAAAAATTCTCACCCCCAGCCGGGAATCGAACCCAGGACTCCTAACTCAACAGGCAGGTACTCTACCGACTGCGCTACGTGGCCAGCCTGTCGTAACTGTCGCATATCTAGACACAGTTACTCAGTTTTTATGATCATGTATATTCATAGTTCTTATACTATGGGTATAAGGCAGGTATATACAGGATCTTTCATAAGTAAGGAATAATCTAAATAAAACTAAAGTTAACTCATTTAAAAAAAATACCCTCACACGTCAAATTTAATACTTTGAAAGAAAACTTTTACAAAAATGTAAACCAAATTTTCAGCCCTTATTGTACAGGTGTGACGTCATCGATAAAAACTTAGATTGCAACTTTTTTATGGGAACGGTTTAATTGAAAATGGGGAGCATTTTGAAATCTTATTAAATAGAATTTCATTTGTTAGAGTAGTTGTATAAAGTGTTGAGAAAACTGTTAAGCAAGCCAACAATTAAACTGTTCCCATAACAACAAAATCTTTTGTATAAGATAATGAAATTTTTCATCAAATAAATAAGAAAAAAATAACATGTTGGGATTTAAAATGTTTGTTGATGGCGTCACACCCAGCACGATGATGGCTGAGCATTTTGTTTCTTTTTTGTAAAATTTTTGTTTCAAAATATTAAACTTGAAATGTATGAGCATTTTTTAAAGAATGAGTTAAGGTTAATTTTATTTGCATTATTCCTTATTATGAAAAACCCTGTATAGTAAACCTGTATAGGTATGACTCCATATGTATGTATACATTTGTTGATATGTTCTATGCTTATAGATTTCCAAGTTCTACTCTGACTTATCTATGTGAATAGGTTTCTAATTAGGCTTAAGTTATCTCTCAGAATAAGAAAACGCTACTTTTGACATAACATGGGAATTTGGATTTAGTGTCTGTCCGTTTGTTGCGGTGATCTGTCGCTATGCGTGTATTCATTTTTCACTCAGAGCAGCTGAGCTGGGCAGGAATCCAAGAGGCGTGTAGAGAGTCTAACTTTAAGAAACTTTCACAAGACCGTTTTAGCAAGGACTGCCTTAAACAATAGGAGGGGAAGCTACCATTAGGTGACCTCGGGAATGACGTCACTATCCAAAGTACTGACATGATTAGTACCCATTTGCTTGACTATAGCGCTGCAGAGTGCACATTCATAAAACTCGGGCCCAAATGTTACGTTCCAACTTTAATTGGGAACAGAGCGGCAAAGGCAAAGTAGGGGTCAAGTAAGGTAATGCACCTGTAAAATTGGGCCAAAAATTGTGAAAAATTAAAAAATTATAATTGGTTCGTAGTAATAATAAAATAACATGATTTTAAACTTAAGAAGACCTTTTTTTTAATCTAGTTTTCTCGCAAACTTTTTTCAGCATTTTTCCATACTTAAAATGCTCCACAGGATGCAATTGTTTACTTATTTGTTTCAAAAAGTCTGTACATTGAATCTCACAAGTACATTAAAGAAAATAACTATATATTTTTTTTAAAACAATGCTCCGATTTTGAGAAAAAAATATTGAAATTAAAAAAAACAAGAATTTTAAAAAGTATAAGAAGTAACAATTTTTCTACGATAATTAGGGGGTAATACAAACAATCGAATATGATAGATATTTTTGTAAACTTCGTTTCTAACGTTTTCCATATGGCCCATGACCTTCGGGAGATACCTCAAGCGATGACTGGACCCATTTCTGAGGTAGAGGCATCCAGCGGGCGAATCCGTTGCCTCCGATAGCTTGGTGATGATGAGCATGGAGGTAGAATGAGAGGACCTACAGCTTCTACCATGGACTGCAAACCACGGTGGGCCTTGGGGATACTTCACATCAGTCTGAGAACATGGTAGGGCCGACTTAAAGAAGGGCCCTCAGCACTAGAGCCAGAAAGCACTGCGCTACACACTTATTAAGTGTAAAACCCGGCTTTTATGTGAATATTTTGAAAAATGCATTGTGTTGAGCATTTTGATTAGAGCAATGAATCTACACAATAAAAAACTAATACTTAAATAACCATATAATCTAAAATTTTAAAATATGGCCAAAAGATTGCTGTTATTGTGTGTAACACCTAACACAAATGTTAATTATATATCCTATATATCTGCGAATTTTTCAAATGTCACAGATGCATTACCTTAATCCCAAATAGAGCAGCAATGTTGGAGTTGGGGAGAGTAGGTAGCAAGGGCATGATAGTAGAAAGGATACTTAAATATTGGCATAGATTGAAATCATTGGACGAGCATAATATCTTGAGGCAATGTTTAATAATACAAGAAAAATCCAGTGATGGGCTGAACTGGGCTCAAGGAATAAGGAGAATTTTACAGGAAATAGGAATGGGTAACTTATGGGAGGAGAGAGAGGGGTTAGTTAAAGGTTTCTGGAAAGAAGTGAGGAACAGAGTAGAAGATATAGAGAAACAAGAATTATTTCAAAATCTGGAAGGAAAGAAAAGTTTGGAACCATATAGACAATTAAAAGTTGACTGGGGAAGGGAGAAGTATGTGGATGTAGGTAATAGGTTAGTGAGAGAAGGGTGGGCCTGGTCTAGATTAAGTGCACATAGGCTAAGGGAAGATAGGAAGGGAGTGAATTTGAATAGATGTCCTCTTTGTGAATAGGAGATAACGACTTACATTATATAATTGAATGTGAAGAAACTAAGTTTTGGAGAGATCAGTTTTTACCTAAAGAATGGGAGAATGTTAACAAAGAAGTATTAAAAGTTAGGATAATAAAAATACAAAATGAGGGGGATATAAAAAAGGATAGGAGAATATATGGGGAGAGTAAGAGAAAAATCTGATGTGTTACACTCACATGACTTTCTCTACTCTTGTACAAACTATTTTTACAAACGCTTATTCTCCATATGCTTCATGTTAATCGAGATGTTAATCTTATTGCTAATTTTCTTGTAGGTGCAAGGGGAATTGGTAGGTTTAAGCGATAGTTAAATATTTTAAGAGCTGGTTGCTATGTGGAGTATTTCATTCTCTTTGCATTACCAGGACAAAAAAATGAATAACGAATTTCCATTTGAGAAAAAGTATAAGTATTGGAAAATTTAAGGGAATAACAAGCAAAATGGTTCACTCAAAAAAATGTATATCACATAAATTGTGTATTTTAACGCGATCTACATTTTTTGTGTAGTAAAATTTTGTCTATCTCTTATAGTTTATCAGTTATGCAAAAGTCATTCACAATGAAGAATACTTTTGGAGACATTCCCAGAAAATTCGAGATATAGATTTCATTTGTCATGAAAATATCTTAAACATATGATATTTTAATCAAAATCGTTAGAGCCGTTTTTGAGAAAATCAAAATTTTCGAAAAATGTTCCATGTAAAGGGTAATATGGGGTGGGGGATTTTCTTGAAAACCTTCGTGTTGCATCTCTGGAAGATACTGAACCTAAATGCCAAGTTTGGTGTTTATCCGACTATTTGTTTCTGAGTTATGCTGTTCACAGGCACACACACAGACACACACACGGACATGTTTCCAGAAATGCTTTTTTTGGATTCAGGGGGTCTCAAAACATGTATTTCCGGCGAAATCTCGGTATCGAATTTTTGGGTGGAATACAATACTTCCCCTACTTACTATACGTAGAAGAGAAAGTAAAAATGGCTTAGAAAATAAAGCAATATGGATCTGCTATAACCCACTATGCATAAATAACCACGGTGTTAAAGTGCATGGTGGACTAAAGAATAAAATAGCAACCCAAATTGTAAGATTTTGTACAACATTATGTAAAATACATACACACATATCTTAATCGGGGTTTAAAAGGCTCGTAGTAGCTCAGGAACAGAATATCGGTATAGCGGATATGTTACTGTGATGTATAATAATTTTATTTTATATTCCTTTAGGCATAATCACTGCTTTCTCGGTTTGTACAAATTATCTGCTACTTTGTGACGAAGAGACCCGCCAATGGCTTCCAAGGGAGTCAAGAAGTTATATAGATGGCCCTGAGTGTTAGTGATATGGAGCTGTTTGAAATAATTGCTAAGTATTACTTTCTCTCGAAGACCAGGGAAGCGTGAGGGACGTGTGTTCGTGCTCGGTGAAATCATGATCAGACAAAATAAACCTGATAAAGCATCGCACAGTATTAACAGTGAAGCTAGCATTTGCGACAGAGGGCTGTTCACGATCTATGGTAACAATATCAGACGAGCACAATAGCTCTACGCTGAAACATGTGGAACCAAATGAAAGTTCAGCAGTATGAGTGTATCACTGTGTTTGCTCAGTTGTGTGCTCTTGTTCTTGCTGCATCAAATGGCGTCAAAAATAGAACGTACATTATTGATCTTTCCGATTCAAAATACTTGCAAGAGGCGTGGTTTTACCACATCAAGAAAGTGATCTTATACTCACTCAACAAAAAAGGTAAGGCCACATCAGGACTTATCCCAAAGGGCAAGAAACAGGGAAATCCACCAGTCGCACCCCGGAGTTATCTTGGAAGGTGAAGGTCCATGCCTCTGGACCAAATCGTGCAACTCAGAGGGCCATTGCACAGTAATTAGGGATCTCTGTTACTACTGTGAACACCATAATCAACCAGGATTTGAATCTATAAAAGAGCCATAAGAGCTGGGGATGTAAGCTGTTGCCTAAGCAGATTGCAGAACGTGCCACTAACAACAGAAAGCTGTATGAGCGATACCTAGCTGGTGAAAAGTGGATATTTTTTGTCTTTTTGGATGAGGCATATGTTTATATAAGTGACTGCGACAAACCCTGGGCTATATATTACTGACCAGAGGAGAAAAACAATTGAAAGTTGGTATAAGGAAACTAACGAAAATTTCCCCAATGGTTTCACGGTGATAGCAAGGTACAGTTACAATGACAAATTAACCATTAGTCGTGTACATAAAAATGTGAAAATGAACTCTACATATTATCAGACTATCGTCCTGATACCAAATTTCCATACAAAAATCCCTCCTCTCGCCGGTGCAGATGTACATAAAGTCTGGTCGCATCAGGATAAGGCATCAAGCCAAGCGTCTGCTTCAACCCACAAATTTTTGGAGAACATAGAGAGAAGTGGGAATACATTCCATACCTTTCAGCGACATCCATGTTAAGTCATGTGATGCATTACTGATGGAGTTTTGTGCATTTGGGTTACATTGGAACAGATGGTCTCTGGAAAGCCGCCAGGAGGAATGGAATAAACTGGACATCCCTGTATTTCGTAGCAGTTTGCTCCAGTGGAAGCTGTGCTGCAGATTGGTGCTAAAGGTTGCCGGATAGAACATCACTGCTGGTGGAGGCGTGGTTTTTCATAAGTAAGGGGGTCTTAAGGTTTGTTACCATAGATTGCGAGCAACCTTCTGTATTCCTTTTGCAGATATTTGCCCTCTCTCCAGAAGGATGTTTGCAGATTTTGGCTTGAAAGCAAGAATGCAGGCGTATGCAGACAAAATCCGTTTTATTTTTTGTATACATTTGAATCTGGACACCAGTTCCTTATTCCTGTCTTAGTGATATAACAGAAAGCTTTATCCGTGGAATTTGAAATCTCCTACTAAAATAAAACAAAGGTGAATTAACTGGTTATACAGAGCGGGATGGTTCAGGCGGTAACGTCTGTGGCCCGCATTCGGGAGGTGCTGGGTTCGATTCCCGCGGTCGACCTTTCTAACCCATGTTTTTTTTTTCCAGAGGTTTCTCCGGATCGCTAGTCGAATGCTGGGAGGGTTCATTACATCCCCCGAATTTCCTGTCTCTCCATTTCATCTCCGTTCTCATTTCAGTTTACCTTTGATGTGCTTGGTCTGTGTCAGGGTTAAAAGTGTCGGCGGGAGTCTCTCGGCGTTGCATGGCGGGGAAAAAGGATGCTCTATGTAATCCTTTGTTCCCGGAATGGAGGGGTTTCCGAGTCCTGGCCCCAGTGGGATGTGCAAGCCTGCAGGGAGAAGGGGGGAAGGCGGTTGCACCAGCTGTCATCCGGGGTTTCAATCTGTAAAATGTAGGGATCCTGTCCTGTCGTGCCTCCAAGTCCGATCGCGCTGTCACCCTGCCCCCTCCCGGGGGCACCCCTCAGGAGCTTAGACACAAAAGATCTTGTAGGTGAGATGCTGAGCCCCCCTCAGTACGTAGTCCTACTCCTAACTGGTGTGGATGAATCTTTAAGACTGGCTCTTACTGTTAGTTTGTTTATTGTTCCTTCCATAGGCGGAACCGGGAGGGGCTGAGAGGGGCTATAGCCCATTAATTAAAGAAAAGAATATGGCTTTTGTTATGCTTATGACTATAGTGTGGCTCTGCTACGGAACACCAAAACCAACACTTCTTTTGTATCCTATTTACTGAAGCCAGACGAACATCTATTCGTTCACTCAATGAGTGAATTTATCTTAGAGGTGAACTATATCTCAAAAGATGTCCCACTGAGTTGGAAAGAAAATGAAACTTAGGCCGAAACAAATATGTTTTATATTTGCTAATAAATAACTTCTGAATAAGAATTCAACTCTGAAACAATATGAACAAAGAGAGGTTTATATATAAATATTTATAACCTTTTTCAAAATTTAAATTAATGCTTGCATCGAAAGGATGACCCGTGATTCAGTTATGTGATGTTTGAAAATCTAGATAGATAAAATGCTCTATTATTGATTGCATTTTGCTCATTGGTAAGGTATCTTTCAAAATGTGTTAGACCTTCCCTAAAGGAATCCTGGACGCACCTCTGGTTCCTTCAATTCTGTCACATGCTACTCTTCCATTAATCTAAGTACTCTTCTTGTTGGCATAAGTTTAAAAGAGGCTTTTTATTTTTATTACGGATATACTTCCTGGCAAAATAGAACATAGCTCCACAGTGTGTTATTTCCTTTCAAACACGTGATATTATTTCCAGCCTTTGTTTATCTTCCACTCGGCGCTAGTGCCATAGCAGAAACCTTGGCAGCCGAATCGATCGATCTTTCTGGCAAACTTGCTGCATAGACAGCATTAATCCGCGTTTGTTCGTGTTTTAGCAATATCGTAACTTTATCTACAATATACAGGATCTTCGGTATAAAACCTGACCGCTCGCAGGAGTTCTTGCGTCTGCGTAGCACGACATGCCACAGCCCACCGTGCCAGCATTCTGTCTTCGCTTCTTAAATGTGTTTTCCTGTAAACCTGTACATAAAATATAACAAAATTAACTCTTATTTTATTGCAAATGCTAGAAATGCCGTCCTTCCGCAGCTAAACAAGCATCTTACCAAATAAATACATTTCCGAGGGTCGTCCAACAAGTAAGTTTCTCTATTTTATAAAAAGCATTGCACACAATTGATCATGTTGAATTCATTTTATTTATATTGTACAATCCTTCTGTTACTTTTATACATAGTCAACACGTTTTTCCAAGCATTTTTGGGGACGTGACACAAGGTTTTTCCAAGCCAGTGTTGTACCAGGTCGGGTTCTGTGCTCGCAACCAGCTGTTCACTGATTTGACTTCATCATCGATGATAAAAGTGCTTACCTTTGAGTTGGAGGAACATGTGAAAATCACTTGGGGCAAGCTCCGGTGAATACGGAGGATACAAGAAAACTTCCAAGTTGAATTTTGACCCAGGCGGAACTCAGAAGATTCAACTGGAAGTTCTCTCGCATCCTCCGTATTCATCAGATCTTTCAAGTGATTTTCACATGTTCCCTGGCTCAAAGGTCATAATGGAGATGAGCACTTTAACACCGTGACGAAAATCAATCAGAAGTAAACCAGAAGTCGGGTCCTGTGTGCGTAACCAACTGAAAAGATCTGGTGAATATGGAGGATGCGAGAAAGCTTCCCAATTGAATCTTCTGAGCTCCGCCTGGGTCAAGATTCAACGGAGCTTGCCCCATGTGATTTTCACAGGTTCCTCAAACTCAAAGGTAAGCACTTTTAACACCGATGATGAAGTCAAATCGGTGAACAGCTGGTTGCGAGCACAGGACCTGACCTGGTACAACACTGGCTTGGAAAAACCTTGGGTCACGTCCCCAAAAATGCTTGGAAAAACATCTTGACTATGCAGAAATGCAACAGAAGGATTGTACAATATATATAAAATTAATTCAACATGATCAATTGTGTGTAATGTTTTTTATAAAATAGGGACATTTACTTATTGGACGACCCTCGTAGATTGATTCAATTTAGCCCGGACGTTGTAATGTTTCATGTTTCAGTTTGTATGTTTTCCCTAAATTTCCCCCAATGTGAGTATTTGTTTGGTTACTTTGTCCTTCAGGGTACCCCCAGGTGAAAATCATAGACTATTAGATATGGGGAACGGGAAGACTACACACCAGAAGTAATCACTCTATCGTCAAACACTTCCATAATTGTGCCCATGGATTCCTCTGCTGTAGAAGCAGTTGCGGAATCTTGCTGAAACCACGAATATTATGTTTCTTCTTCCGTTAGCTGATTGAAAAATGGGGTGAAAATGTCATTTCGATACCGCTCTCCATTTAGTGTATTCTGGTAAAAAATCGGACCAATTATGCGTGTTGCGCTAATTACACACCAAACCCCAAGTTTCCTATCATAAAGAGGGAATTTGTCTACACAATGTGGATTTTCAGAGCACCAAACGTGTATTTTGAGTGTTCACATCCTCGTTAGATGGAACCATGCCACATCTATAAAGAACAAGCTGAGGGCCAATTAATCCTTCAGTCACTGATGACAGAAACCGCTCGCATTAACGTATGGGCACTTGGTTTTAAATTATGAACACGTGTGCATTTGTAAGGTTTTAACAATTTTACTGCTGTATCTGCAGAAGTCCTGAAACCGCAACTTGTGCTAGCTTCGATTGTGATTTTCGTGGTGAATGTCCCAGCATTTCCCGTGACATAAGAGTTAAGAAGCGAAGACAGAGTACTGGCACGGCCGGCTGTGGCTTGTCGTGCTACCCAGACTCAAAACCCCGTACGAGTGGTCAGGTTTTATACCAAAGACCCTGTAGCAATATTACCGGCGTGTATTAACGATACTTGGATTATTTTATTTATTAATTTATAAAATTATAAAGAGGTTAAACCGATTATGCTTTCCTCTGGAGATTATAAAAATAATGATTGTGTGTGAACATAAAATATACCTAACTTTATTCTTCAAAATGGACTTTTGTTACCACATGAAATTTGTTCTGATATTTTTATTGTTCCTTTACATTTTTCATAAACACTCTTAGGTTGGAAGGTTAAATCAGATTTTAAAAATTCAGTACCTCAGCTGGATCTCGAAGATCCATAGATCCTGCTGTGTTATCGCGAAAGAACAATATCAAACACAGCCCGCCTCTATAGTTGGAGGTAATGTGTCAAGAGGTCCCGAGTTCGAATCTCGGTGGGTGAGTTACCTGGATACGGTTTTTTTCGGAGGTTTTCCCTTATCCTGAGAACACGAACATTTCACCCATTGTATTCATTCATCATGCGATGTGATCTACCAGGTTAAAGGACGTTAACACTTAATTAATTAATTATTGAAGTAATTGAGATCACCTTGTAGGTTATAGGTTATATGCATCAACTGAGAGATGTTCACTGCGCGTTTTGGAGTTTCACAGCGGTAGTATGCCAGCATGGTTCGAGTCCCGGTCATGACGCTGAATTTTTCAAACCTACTTCAATCTCCGACACTAAGCAATCTGGCGGCAGTCGTTGGGATATCGATGTTTGTTGATATTTGATAATACTTTCCTTAGTGCTCTTTAGAAACAGAAAAAAATTATAAATTAAACAAAAAGATGCAAGATAGGTTTTTGGCCCGTTAGTCACGGCATCATTTTGAAAACGACTATGTATTTTACAGCATTCTACTTCAATTTACTGTATCATGTTAAATATGTATTAAATTTTAATACATACACAAAATATGTTATGTATGTGATCACTCAACAAAATTATAATGCTTACTCATTTAGATATAAACAGGGTTTCTTACAAACCTAAAAAGTATTAACAGAATGTATCTCCTGAATAATATTCCACAAACAGATAGCTCATAATAAAGGTTCTGAACTCACCAGTTATTGCCTTGAAATTAGGAGGAAGAGCAGTAATTTAATGGTTCCATAATAAACATCTTTCTGAAAACAAGAAATTATTTCTTTGAGGCGATGCAAATTTTCCTTTTATCTAGTGTTAATTTACTGCTACTGCTACTGCTACTGCTACTGCTACTGCTACTGCTCCTGCTCCTGCTCCTGCTCCTGCTCCTGCTCCTGCTCCTGCTGCTGCTCCTGCTGCTGCTGCTGCTGCTCCTGCTCCTGCTCCTGCTCCTGCTCCTGCTCCTGCTGCTGCTGCTGCTCCTGCTCCTGCTCCTGCTCCTGCTGCTGCTGCTGCTACTGCTGCTACTGCTGCTACTACTACTACTACTACTACTACTACTACTACTACTACTACTAATAATAATAATAATAATAATAATAACAACAATAATAACTGTTTATTTTACTATGCTTGCAACTGATCAGCTTCGCCGGTGTGCCGGAATTATATCTCTTAGGAGTGCTTTTAGTGCAATTAAATGACAGCATGAGGCTGTCGCATTTAAGCACACTTAAGTGCCATAATCCTGGGCCGAGATCGAACCCACACCTATCGTGGCGATGTTTGTTATGAAGGAATATCAATTACACATATAGAATTTCAAAACGGAGAATTTGTACACAATGATTTCGTTTCAGCTCCTTATTCTTCTACCCACTTCTTCAATTGTCTTTTGGAGTTTCGCTTTCCTTTAGAGCGGTAATCATCCACCATCCAATTTTCTCTGTATGTATGATCCCGAGGCTATTAAAATATAAGGTTTATGTTTGCATTACGGGGGATGTTTTTAAAGTATGGTCCGTTATGCAATAAAATAAGAATTTCTGAATATTTTGGTTTAACTTCTTTCTCTACTACGTATAGTAAGTAGGGAAAGTATTGCGTCTCTACTACGTATAGTAAGTAGGGAAAGTATTGCGTCTCTACTACGTATAGTAAGTAGGGAAAGTATTGCGTTCCACCCAAAAATTCGATACCGAGATTTCACCGGAAATATATCCCCTGAATAAAAAAAAAGATTTTTATAAAAAGGTACGTGTGCGTGTCTATGAACAGCATAACTCAAAAACGAAAACTCGGATAAATACTAAACTTACGTTCAGTATTTTTCAAAGATGCAAAACGAATATTTTCATGAAAATCCCCCCACCTCAGACTACCCTTTACATGGAACATTTTTGTTTTTCTCAAAAATAACTCTAACGATTTTGATTAAAATATTATATATTTAAGATGTTTTATGGCAAACGAAATGTATATCTTGAATTTTCTAGGATGTCCCCAAAAGTCCTCTTCATTCTGAATGGCTTTTGCATAACTGGTAAGCCATAAGAGATAGATAAACTTTTACTACACAAAAAATGTAAATCTCGTTAAAGCACAGAATTTATGTCATACATTTTTTTTTGAGTGAACCGTTTCCGAATTATCCCTTGTTATTTCTTTAAATTTTCAAACACTTTACTTTTTCTCAAATGGGAGTTCGTTTTTTTTTTTAATTAATGTCCTGGACATGCAAAGAGAATGGAATTTTCCACATAGCAACCAGCTCTTAAAAGATTTGACTATCGCTTAAAGCCTACCATATTCCCTTGCATCTACAAGAAAATTAGCAATAAGGTCAACAACTCGATATCTCGATTAACATGAAGTAAATGGAGAATAAGCGTTTGTATAAACAGGCTTGTACAAGAGTAGAGAAAGACATGTGAGTTAACACATCGGATTTTTCACACAAGATATTTCTTTCCTCCAATAACATTATTGCATTAGCAATTTTTATTGGTGAAACATTTTCTCATTACAAAATGGTTTATAAAAACGGTTTATTACGTGATGAAGAATAAGGAAATAAAATAAAAAATCTGATGTGTTACACTCACATGACTTTCCCTACTCTTGTACAAACTATTATTACAAACGCTTATTCTCCATATGCTTCATGTTAATCGAGATATCGAGATGTCAATCTTATTGGTAATATTCATGTAGATGAAAGGGAATATGGTAGGTTTTAAGCGATAGTCAAATATTTAAGCACTGGTTGCTATGTGGCGCATTCCATTCTACTTGCAAGTCCAGGACATAAAAAAATGAGTAACGAATTTGAGAAAAAGTATAAGTATTGGAAAATTTAAGGGAATAACAAGCAATATCTCGAAAACGGTTCACTCAACAAAAAAAATGTATATTATATACATTGTGTATTGTAACGCGTTCTACATTTTTTTGTGTAGTAAAATTTTGTCTATCTCTTATGGTTTACCAGTTATGCAAAAGTCGTTCAGAATGAAGAACACTTTTAGGGACATTCCCAGAAAATTCGAGATATACATTTCATTTGTCATGAAAATACCTTATACATATGATATTTTAATCAAAATCGTTAGAGCCATTTTTGAGAAAATTAAAATTTTCGAAAAATGTTCCATGTAAAGGGTAGTCTGGGGTGGGGGATTTTCTTGAAAACCTTCGTGTCGCATCTCTGGAAGATACTGAACCTAAATACCAAGTTTGGTGTTTATCCGACTGTTCGTTTCTGAGTTATGCTGTTCACAGACACACAGACACACAGACACACACACACACACACAGACACACACACGGACATGTTTCCAAAAATGCTTTTTTTGGATTCAGGGAGTCTCAAAACATGTATTTCCGGTGAAATCTCGGTATCGAACTTTTGGGTGGAATGCAATACTTACTATACGTAGTAAAGAAAGTAAAAATGTTGGTTCCCAATTACGAAACGTAACTTGACCCATCCATGGAGGGTCCAACCATTCATTGCGCTCTTCTACACAATCATTCAAAAATTTCTTTGATACTTACGTTAGTGCAAGAAGTGTTCTATACAAATGTTGTTTAGTTTTCTATGAGTAGTGAGAAAACAGCATAAAAAGGGTAGGTTTCCATTAAAAAAATCTGATGTGTTACACTCACATGACTTTCTCTACTCTTGTACAAACTATTTTACAAACGCTTATTCTCCATATGCTTCATGTGAATCGAGATATCGAGATGTTAATCTTATTGCTAATTTTCTTGTAGATGCAAGGGGAATATGGTAGGTTATAAGCGATAGTCAAATATTTTAAGCGCTGGTTGCTATGTGGCGCATTCCATTCTCTTTGCATGTACAGGACATAAAAAAATCTGATGTGTTACACTCACATAACTTTCTCTACTCTTGTACAATCTATTTTTACAAACGCCTATTCTCCATATGCTTCACGTTAATCGAGATGTTAATCTTATTGCTAATTTTCTTGTAGGTGCAGGGGGAATATGGTAGTATTTAAACGATAGTCAAATCTTCTAAGAGCTGGTTGCTATGTGGCGCATTCCATTCTCTTTGCATGTCCAGGACATAAAAAAATGAATAACGAATTTGAGAAAAAGTATAAGTATTGGAAAATTTAAGGGAATAACAAGCAATATCTCGAAAACGGTTCACTCAACAAAAGAAATGTATATGACATAAATGGTGTATTTTAACGCGATCTACATTTTTTGTGTAGTAAACGTTTGTCTATCTCTTATGGTTTACTAGTTATGCAAAAGTCGTTCACAATGAAGAATACTTTTGGAGACATTCCCAGAAAATTCGAGATATACATTTCATTTCTCATGACATTATCTTAAACATATGATATTTTCATCAAAATCGTTAGAGCCATTTTTGAGAAAACTAAAATTTTCGAAAAATGTTCCATGTAAAGGGTAGTCTGAGGTGGAGGGATTTTCTTGAAAACCTTCGTGTTGCATCTCTGGAAGATACTGAACCTAAATACCAAGTTTGGTGCTTATCCGACTGTTCGTTTTTGAGTTATGCTGTTCACAGACACACAGACACACACACACACACGGACATGTTTCCAAAAATACTTTTTTTGGATTCAGGGGGTCTCAAAACATGTATTTCCGGTGAAATCTCCGTATCGAATTTTTGGGTGAAATGCAATACTTCCCCTACTTACTATACGTAGTAGAAAAAGTAAAAATGAATAACGTATTTGAGAAAAAGTATAAGTATTGGAAAATCTAAAGGAATAACTAGCAATATCTCGAAAATGGTTCACTCAGTAAAAAACTGTATATGACATAAATTGTGTATTTTAACGTGATCTACATTTTATGTGTAGTAAAATTTTGTCTATCTCTTATGGTTTACCAGTTATGCAAAAGTCGTTCCCAATGAAGAATACTTTTGGAGACATTCTCAGAAAATTCGAGATATATATTTTATTTCTCATGAAAATATCTTAAACATATGATATTTTAATCAAAATCGTTAGAGCCATTTTTGAGAAAATTAAAACTTTCGAAAAATGTTCCATGTAAAGGGTAGTCAGGGGTGGGGGGATTTTATTGAAAACCTTCGTGTTGCATCTCTGGAAGATACTGGAGCTAAATACCAAGTTTGGTGTTGATCCGACTGTTCATTTCTGAGTTATGCTGTTCACAGACACACAGACACACACACACACAGACACACACACACGGACATGTTTCCAAAAATGCTTTTTATGGATTCAGGGGTCCTCAAAACATGTATTTCCGGTGAAATCTCGGTATCGAATTTTTGGGTGGAATACAATACTTCCCTTACTTACTATACGTAGTAGAGAAAGTAAAGATTAAATTGACCCTGAAATGTCCACCACAACGTCCTCCAAATAAAACACGACTAATGGCATTTACTTTCTCCCATAATATCAGGCAACTTTTATTCAAGACATTTCTTTCTACAACGCTGGTCCAGCCTGTATATTACTTCCTGGAACCGTATAAAAATGCATCTTGACTTCTTTCCTTCTAGCTTCCTGTGCATATGCTCCCAAAATTGTTAGATTACCTTTGTCAGTATTTGTTTTCATTATTTTTGTCTCATTTATCCAACGATAGGAATTAATATAAGCTGGCTGTTTGCTTCTTTTTGATTTACGAAACCTCTGCTATGTAGATGTTTCTCTCTTTTAATTCTTCTAATTCATTAATATAGTGGTGTATGCCTCGCACATTCTATGTTGTTATTTTCATTTGCCTTGCTCCGAATGTCCTTTTCTTAGCTTTTATCTCCGCCTGGTCGTCATCATGTAGATCTATCCGGTTTTCTTTCATTTGGAGCGTGTGAACAATTACAAAGTATAATGACCCATGGACACGCTACCAACGTTTCACAAGGGAAGTTGTGTCTTATGCAGCTTCTCTACAGGATTCCTGCCTATAGTAAAGCTGGTCACACTTATCCGAGAACGGAAACCAGAAAGGAAACTATAACGGGAAATATAACACCATACAACATTTTGGTTCCCATGTACTGGGAACCAGAACGAAATTGTAAATCGAATGCCCATATCGATAGCAAAGTGGAAAGTCGATTTTGCGCATTGGGACGTCGTTTCTTAGAAACTAACCAGTATTTTTACTTTCTCTACTACGTATTGTAAGTAGGGGAAGTAATGCATTCCACCCAAAAACTCGATACCGAGATTTCACCGGAAATACATATTTTGAGGCCCCCTGAATCCAAAAAAAAATTTAGAAAAAGGTCCATGTTTGTGTCTGTGTGTCTGTGAACAGTACAACTCAAAAACAAAAAAGTCGAATAAATACCAAATTTTTTATTTAGGTTCAGTATCTTTCAAAAATGCGATACGAAATTTCCAAGAAAATCCCCCACCACCCTTTATATGGAACATTTTTCGTTCATTTTGATTTTCTCAAAAATGCCCTAACGATTTTGATTAAAATTTCATATGTTTAAGACATTTTCATGACAAATGAAATGTATATATTGCATTTTCTGGGAATGTCCCAAAAGTGCTCTTCATCATTCTGAATGGCTTTTACAAAACTGGTAAACCGTAAGAATTAGACAAGCTTTTACCATACAATAAGCAAAAGCAATAAATAAAAAATATTTGTTTGAATTTTCCAATACTTATACTTTTTCTCAGATGGGAATTCGTTATTCTTTTCTTCTTTTTTTAAGTTCTGGACATGCAAAGAGAATGGAATGATCCACATAGCAATCAGCTCTTAAAATATTTGACTATCGCTTAAAGCCTACCAATTCCCCTTGCATCTACAAGAAAATTAGCAATAAGATTAACATCTCGATTAACATGAAGCATATGGAGAATAAGCGTTTGTAAAAATAGTTTGTACAAGAGTAGAGAAAGTCAGGTGAGTGCAATACATCAGATTTTTTCATCTGCTTCCAATTCAGCAAACACAATGGATCTTGGTCAATATCAAAATTCACTAGACAAAATATTTTTTCATTTTCTAAACGCAGAGTCATTACTTTTTCTGATTCCTCATTTGTTAGTAGCGTATATAATGGTTATTCGTTGTAATGTATTTTTCAAATGTTAATTTGTAATGCTTTTTACTGTTCTTAGTAGATTTTTTAAGGCAACAGCGAGTTATAAGTTGCGTATAAACAAACTACAAGTGACGCTTTCACTAGAAAAACCAACGCTCAATGAATCTGAGGGCAGCAGGATGCACATTTGCTGGAATTTCTTCCGTTTTAAATTTCCCAGCTTGCGACTAGAGAGAGCTTTAGCGGCTGTTTCATGTCATGGCTGCCTTGAATGATTTCTACGGTGAAGAGTCTGATATGCACAATATGGTTCTACGAAAAACCTTAAAATTTGACCAAGTCTTCTTTCCCGTTCCCGGGATCCGCGAAAGCTTCCCTTAATTGTGAACGCTCACATTGCAGTACTGTATTTTAACTTTCCAAGATTCTGTCTTTCGCCTTTGTGGCCATTTTTCGTCTAATGTTCGATTCACAAGTAGAAAACCTTGCCATAGCCTTACTTGACCCCACTAACCATAGAGTGACAGGAACCTTTGGGATGAATATTTCAGGCTGTTGCACCACTTTTACTATAAAGCTATTCCTCCTTCATTCCTTGCAACTTGGAGTGCCTCCTTAGCGTTTGTTCACAAAAGGCCAAAACTGACAAGGACCGGCTTGGTCTTCTTCTGTTGGCCTCTTGCGACTCCCTTTTCTTTCTCTGTTAGAAATGACTGACGATTTTGATTAAACCGCCTTATTTACTAGATATTGGCATGATGAATAACATTTATTTCTTAAACTTCTTTAAATAGCGTGTGAATTTCATTCCTCTAGAACTGGCTATAACTGGAAAGCTATAAAACATGGATATAAACTTACTGTGGTATAATATAGATCTAATTAAACACACAACGTGGCAAATAAGCTTTTACGCGTTAGTAATTCCGATCCGCATGGCAATAGTTGCTAGTGTTTGGTTCTGGTAATTTGTCGTTTGAAGGACCGCGGATCGAGTCCCGCCTCATGCATGAGTGTTTATGGCAATGTAAATATGTGTGAGAGTAGGTAAACGTAAAAATGAAAAATCAGCCAGTGTCACAAGAAAACAAACCGAAAAATATCTGATGTGTTACACTCACATGACTTTCTCTACTCTTGTACAAACTATTTTTACAAACTCTTATTCTCCATCTATTTCATATTAATCGAGATAAACATTTGCAGAAACGATCTTTTGACATGCAAAGAGAATTACATTTTACACATAGCGACCAGTTCTAAAAATATTTGACTATCGCTTAAGCCGTACTATGTTCCCCTTGTTTTGTATTTGCAAGGGGAATATAGAAATACAGTAACCTTTAAGCATAGACATATCTCTTAATAGCTGGTTGCTATGTGCAGCACCATTCTCTTTTCCACAGATTAATACTCTTTGCATATCCAAGATAAAAAAATGAATAACGAATTCCCATTTGAGAAAATAAGTATTGAAAATTTAAGAGAATAACAAGCAATATCTCGAAAATGGTTCACTCAACAAAAAATGTATATGACATAAATTGTGTATTTTAATGTGATCTACATTTTTTTGTGTAGTAAAATTTTGTCTATCTCTTATGGTTTACCAGTTATGCAAAAGTCGTTCACAATGGAGAATACTTTGGAGACATTCCTAGAAAATTCAAGATATACATTTTATTTGTCATGAAAATATCTTAAACATATGATATTTTAATCAAAATCGTTAGAGCCATTTTTCAGAAAATTAAAATTTTCGAAAAATGTTCCATGTAAAGAGTAATCTGAGATGGGGGGAGTTTCTTGAAAATCTTCGTGTCGCATCTCTGGAAGATACTGAACCTAAATACCAAGTTTGGTGTTTATCCGACTGTTCGTTTCTGAGTTATGCTGTTCACAGACACACACACACGGACATGTTTCCAAAAATGCTTTCTTTTGGATTCAGGGGGTCTCAAAACATATATTTGCGGTGAAATCTCGGTATCGAATTTTTGGGCGGAATACAATACTTCCCCTAATTACTATACGTAGTAGAGAAAGTAAAAATGCTTCGAAATGTTAAGTTGACGTTGTTTGGTTTTTCAAAATCGTATGCAAAGAGTATGTAGGTAATACGTATATGTGTCGACTAGCTTAGTAACAGCTGTCGTTTCAGTTTCCTGAATGCTCTTGTGTAACTACAATAAAATGTGCACATAAACCATTTTCAGATTATGTTATCGCGTATTGCAGGAAGTAGGTAATAATGTAGGATTTTTAATGAATATGTATGAAAATATTGATAGTCGTGTTATGAATATGTCCAGTTTGATTGTCTGTGTTTCCTAACAACTGTCATCATCATCATCATCATTTCTTATGCGTATTGTAAGGCATTTAACTAAACATAATTATAACAGCATGTATTATTATCGATTAGAAACAAGCCATTACTCTGAGGATGTCTAGAATTTGTGAAAATGTTTCATGTCATTGATGAATCAGTTCTGTTACACCTGCGAGAAATGGTAGTAATGAGTTTTACTGACTTGACAAAAAGGGGTTTATTAACACTTGTGTTTTATTCCTTAGTCATTCTTGTAGCCTTGCATAACTCTACCATGTGTTGAGCGCCGAGTGTTTTACGACTTTTCAAGGCAGCGAGATTTCTCTGATTCAGAACTTATTCATACGAAAAAGTTTTGTTAGACTCGTATTTACGGAGTGTCTTCTGGAATCGTAAAACCATAGCTTAAAAAATCTGATGTGTTACACTCACATGACTTTCTCTACTCTTGTACAAACTATTCTTACAAACTCATATCCTCCATATGTTTCATGTTAATCGGGAAATCGAGATGTTAATCTTATTGCTAATTTTCTTGTAGAGGCAAGGGGAATTGGTAGGCTTTAAGCTATAGTCAAATATTTTAAGAGCTGGTTGCTATGTGGAGTATTCCATTCTGTTTGCTTTACCAGTACAAAAAAAATTAATAACGAATTTGAGAAAAAGTATAAGCATTGGAAATTTTAAGGGAATAACAAGCAATATCTCGAAAATGGTTCACCCAACAAAAAAAAACGTATATGACAAATTGTGTATTTTAACGCGATCTACATTTTTGGTGTAGTAAAATTTTGTCTATCTCTTATGGTTTACCAGTTATGCAAAAGTCGTTCAGAATGAAGAATAATTTTGGAGACATTCCCAGAAAATTCGAGATATACATTTCATTTGTCATGAAAATATCTTAAACATATGATATTTTAATCAAAATCGTTACAGCCATTTTTGAGAAAACTAAAATTTTTGAAAAATGTTCCATGTAAAGGGTAGTCTGGGGTGGGGGGATTTTCTTGAAAACCTTCATGCCGCATCTCTAGAAGATACTGAACCTAAATACCAAGTTTGGTGTTTATCCACTGTTCGTTTCTGAGTTATGCTGTTCACAGACACACAGACACACACACGAACATGTTTCCAAAAATGCTTTTTTTTATTCAGGGGGTCTCAAAACATATATCTCCGGTGAAATCTCGGTATAGAAGTTTTGGGTGGAATGCAATACTTCCCCTACTTACTATACGTAGTAGAGAAAGTAAAAAGTTCCCGGCATTGGTTAATGACTCAGAAATCAGTTATATAATACAAACTACACATGTCCTTCAAAATAATCCGCTTCTGCAGCGATACACTTCTGACAACGCGTGTTAAGTGACTGGAACCATTTCTGGAAGTCATTTTGCGAAAAAAAATCGTAGTGCTCTCGTCGCATTTACAGTAACTCCATCAGCGTTCGCGAATCTTCGCCCCTTCAGAAGAATTTTCATCCGTGGAAAGAGAAAGAAGTCACGTGGCGATAGATCTGGAGAGTATGAAGGATGCTCCAAAGTAGTGACGTTGTGCCTAGAAGGCAGTTTTTCTACTGATCGATGTGATGGGCGTTGTTGTGCAAAAGAAAGCAGGTGTTTTGCGTCCATTTTCCCGGTAGATGTTCTGGATCTCTACTGACGTGACCGTCGTTTAGGTCCCGAGTCGTACAAATGGGACCAAGTTTCACCTCCAGAGATTATGCTGTTCAAAAATTATTATCTTGATCTTCCAGACTAGAAATAGTTATTCTTGATTCTTTGCTTTCAGGAGATAACATTTTTAAACCAGCTTTTGAGACATGTAATGCATGTTTAAATGCTTGTGTACATACGAGTACAATAATATTACATTGTATTCTTTACATTGATTAAATAATACAACAATTGTATCTAATACATTTTTACAAACATATTTTACATTATTAAGTCTTGAACACAGCTAGAAGAGTATAAGCTATTATACATTTTTATTTGGCGTGTTATATTTAAATCTTGTTATACAGTTTGATGTGTTTCAAGAAAAAAAAGTTTTTGAAATGAATAGGATTGTTTAAAGCTAAAAATATATCTTCAGGGATGGTATAACTTGTGCATTTAGTGATGAGGTGTTCGATGGTGCAGGTCTCGCAGTGAGGAACATTTTCTTTGGCGAGTAAGAAGGAATGGGTTAGGCGTGAATGGCCTATTGGTAAACGTGATCTTTTCTTTTTAGAGTCTGCAATGTGGAGCCTTTCCTAACTATGTGGAGTTTGCTTGATGTTTTAATGGTCCAGTCTTGCTTTCATTTGACAGTTGGTCTGCTAAAAAAATAACTTTGAGCATCTCTGTAGGGCACGGGCAGTTCTTCCACTGGAGGTAGTAAAGTTGCTTTTTTGGTTCCCTATCTGCTTCCTCATTTCCTGATATTCCACAGTGGGACGGAATCCAGAAGAATATAACTTCTTGATTATTTGTAGTAATTTGGTTGTAAAGACTGGATACTTTGGATTAATGTTACGTTAGGCTTGTGAAGAATTGTTTAGCATTTCCAACTTAATTCAACCTCCGCTACTATCCCCTCAAGTCTTCCAACGGTTACCCCTCACAACAACGCGTGCAACTAATGCCTTGTGCATTATCGTTGCAATTGGTCAACCGCTCCGCGAGTCGTCTTTGTTGCTATCGCTTTGTTGCTGAAACTTTTAGACCGGGTATAAACCTCGTGTTTTACTTTCTCTAATAGTATAGTAAGTAGGGGAAGTATTGCATTCTACCCAAAAATTTGATACTGACATTTCACCGGAAATACATGTGCCCTGAATAAAAAAAAGGTATTTTTAGAAAAAAGGTCTGTTTGGTCTGTGTACAACATATTTCAAAAAGGAAAAGTCGGATAAATACCAAACTTTGTATTTAGGTTCAGTATCTTTCAAATATGCCACAGGAAGATTTCCAAGAAAATCCCTCCACACCAGACTGCCCTTTACATTGAACATTTTTGAGAATTTTGATTTTCTCAAAAATAGATCTAACGATTTTGATTAATATATCATATATTTAAGAAGCTTTCATGGCAATTGAAATGTATATGATGAATTTTCTGGGAATGCCCCTAAAGTCCTCTTCATTCTAAACGGCTTATGCATAACTGTTAAACCGTAAGAGGTAGACAACATTTTTCTATACCAAAAAATGTAAATCTCGTTAAAACACACAACTTATATTATATATATATATATATATATATATATATATATATATATATATATATATATTGTGGAGTGAACGACTTCCGAGATATTCCTTATTTGTTTTCTACTACGTATAGTAAGTAGGGGAAGTATTGTATTCCACCCAAAAATTCGATACCGAGATTTCACCGGAAATATATGTTTTGAGACCCCCTGAATCCAAAAAAAGCATTTTTGGAAGCATGTCCCTATGTGCGTCTGTGTGTGTGTGTGTGTGTGTGTGTGTGTGTTTTCTGTGTGTATCTGTGAACAGCATAACTCAGAAACAAACAGTCGGATAAACACCAAACTTGGTATTTAGGTTCAGTATCTTCCAGAGATGCGACACGAAGGTTTTCAAGGAAATCCCCCCACCCCAGATTGATGCAGTAATTTGTATCACAAATTACTTAAATGTAAATAATGATTGTAGTATGAATATGCATTATTATGTGACATTGATTTGAGATGTTTATTGATTGTAATTATTGTTGGGAAGTAAGTTTATACTGCCTTACTGAAACTGACAATAATAGCGTGCAATAATGCAGCGAGGGGGTGAGCTGTTTATCATTATTGGAAACGAGGAAGTTACGTAATATTGGCGCGTTTTTCTTTTAGAATATTCTGGAACATTTCCCTAGAGCATATGTATTCATAATTTTCATTGGATATAAAAATAGACGCTAATGTTGGCGCGTTTTATTAGCCAATTGCAGCTCAGTTATAATCTTTAGGCATATCTGGGTGAAGGAGTATAAAAAGAGTAGGTTAGAGGTAGACCCCGTCAGTTCATCAAAATTCTTTGTACACTACACGTCGCATTCCTGTCAGTTCGTTGAAAGTATTTGTACGGCACACTTCGGATATCAATTTGCAGGTTACGCGTAACAGAGTTATGAAAAATCTCAAGTGTTATAAAGTTAATTATACAAAAAGTTGAAGTACGCAAATTAAAAGTGATCAGTAAGAAGTTGTTATAACAGTTTCAGTTTGGCGAGTGTCAAGATCAATAAGTAAATGTGATAGTTAACGTGTTCGACAATAAAAGTGTAAAACAAATTTCTTCATCAGTGTTATCTTTGGATAAAAGATTCCTTTCCGTTTACACAACCTGTATAAAGAGAAGTGCTTGACCAAAAGGATAATAGCTAGCCGGAGGACAGAGAACCAAAATTAAATAAAATAACAGTAGCATTTTTTCAAACAAAAACTAATACTGCCGCAAATGGCTAACACCAGATGGAGCTAACAAACCTAACAAATGAATCACGTCACAAGATGGCTTCAACACGTTGAGTAAACACACATACACAAACAACATTAATAATACCATCGCAAATTGGCTCCCAAATGTGGGGCTAACAATGAACAACAATATATACAAATAACATTACAAGTATACAACTTTCAAATATTAACATAATTGTAATGCAACTTAGTTGCAAAAAAATTCATCGAAATATTTTTTTTTTTTTTTTTTGCTTTTTTGAGCGCACTTTTTCACCTACTTCACCTGGCGCTCCATTAATTTCCTTTTTTAGCCTCCTTCAGTAAAGACGTATTCTTATGAATTGGTATTTCTGAGCCTTCCAATTCAGAAATAATTCTTGCCATAAATGTGTAGCTGGCTCTAATATACACTACCGGTCAAACGTTTTCGATCACCTATTGCAACTATGGATTTATGGTTAAAACAGGGTTTGGTTTTCAATATTCTATCATATCCCATACTGTTCTGATAATGGACTAAAGTGAAAAATCTTCTTTTTAACATATCAAATGTCAGGTTATGTCTTTTTCCAGACTCAAGAGCAATATTGATTTCATTTACACTATAGATGAAATAAAATTACAACTAGTAGAAACAAAAAATGATCTTGGAATGATTTTCTATAAAGACTTATCATTCGCAAAACATATTAATACTATTGTTAGTGTAGCACATAAAAATCTCGGATTTATCATTCGTAATTCATCTCATTTCATTGATCCAAGATTTTGTTTTTATATTGTATAATTCATTTGTGAGATCCAAGCTTGAATATGCTTCTATTATATGGAGTCCTTATAATGATAATTATGTTAAACTTATTGAAATAGTTCAACATAAATTTCTTAAGTATGTATTTTTCAAAAAATTTAGTTTTTTCACTAATTTGAATATATTATGACACATTACTTCAATTATTTCAGTTTAAAAGCTTATCTCATAGAAGGAATCGTGACTAGTTACTTTTCCTTTACAAATCATTACATAATAAGGTAAATGATTCCAACCTAGAACAATTAATATACTTTTATGTTCTCAATATTACACCAAATCGTTTTCGTAACGTCTTCTTTATTCCAAGAGTCAACACTGATGCACATAAATATTCTTCTATGCTAAGAATGCAATCTCTATATAATAAATTGCATTACTTAACTATTGATATATTCAATATGAATCATAAAAATTTCGCTTTACTACAAATTATACATTGACTAATTTATCATGTACCAAATTACCAATTTTCTAATTTTTGTGTTATTTTGTGTAATTTGTGTTATTTGTTTTGTTTTGTAACTTTTTGTCATGTTCGATTGATTGCATTTTGTGTTCATTTTTTCGTTGAGTTGTAATTGTAAGAAAATTGCATTTAATTAAGTGAACATTGTAGTTGGGGAAATCTGTAATGTTCACAAAATAAAACAAATAAAACAAGTATAAATATGTAAAGACTAAGTGCCTCTGTTGTGAATTTGACTGGTTGTTCGCATAGAGGGATGCTACACTGGTGTGCCTTTACCCAAGACGTTTCCATTCGAATAGGCGTCATTCCTTCAGCTGCCTATGTTGCAATCAGTTCGGTGCATCTATCAGTGTGTTTGTATACCTGATCAAGCTCATACCACATTACCTCCTAATGGGATGGAAGCAGGAGATTGGAGTTGAAAAGCATGCTGTAATTGTAGCTCTGCATCAGGAAGACTATTCTAGTAGGACAAAAGCAACAAACGTTGGCGTAACCCAAATTACGGTAGTGTTTACATTGCAGCGGTTCAAGCAAACTGTAGCCAATGCAAGTGTTTCTCGATCTGCAAGACCCCAAGTAACATCATACAGGGAAGTTCGGTTCATACACTACGTGATCAAAGTATCTAGACACCTGGCTGAACATGACGTACAAGTTCGTGGCGCCCTCCATGGGTAATGCTGGAAGTCAATATGGTGTTGGCCCACCCTTAGCCTTGATGACAGCGCTCACTCTCACAGACACACTTTCAATTAGGTGCTGGAAGGTTTCTTGGGGAATGGCAGCCCATTCTTCACGGAGTACGGAACTGAGGAGAGGTATCGATGTAGGTCGGTGAGGCCTGGCACGAAGTCGGCGTTCCAAAACATCCCAAAGGTGTTCTATAGGATTTAAGTCAGGACTCTGTGTAGGCCAGTCCATTACAGGGACGTTATTGTCGTGTAACCACTCCGCCACAGCCCGTGTAGTATGAACAGGTGCTCGATCGTGTTGAAAGATGCAATCGCCATTCCCGAATTGCCCTTCAACAGTGGGAAGCAAGAAGGTGCTTAAAATATCAATGTATGTCTGCGCTGTGATCGTGCCACGCAAAACAACAAGGGGTGCAAGCCCTCTCCAGGAAAAAAAAAGACCACACTATAACACCACCACCTCCGAATTTCACTGTTGGCAGATGACGTTCACCGGGCATTCGCCATACCCACACCCTCTCATCGGATGGCACATTGTGTACCGTGATTCGTCACTCCACACAACGTTTTGCCACTGTTCAATCGTGTAATGTTGACGCTCCTTACATCAAGCGAGGCGTCGTTTGGCATTTTCCTGCATGATGTGTGACTTATGAGCAGCCGCTCGACTATGGAATCCAAGGTTTCTCACCTCACACCTAACTGTCATAGTACTTGGAGTGGATCCTGATCCAGTTTGGAATTCCTGTGTGATGGTCTGGATAGATGTCTGCCTATTACTCTTTACGACCATCTTCAAATGTCGGCGGTCTCTGTCAGTCAACAGACGAGGTCGGCCTGTACGCTTTTGTGCTGTGCATGTCCCTTCACGTTTCCACTTCACTATTACATCAGAAACAGTGGACCTAGGGATATTTAGGAGTGTGGAAATCTCGTGTACAGACTTCTGACACAACTGACACCCAACACCTGACCATGTTCGAAGTCCGTGAGTTCCACGGAGCGTCCCATTCTGCTGTTTCACGATGTCTAATGACTACTGAGGTCGTGATAATGAGTACCAGACAGTAGGTGGCAGCACAATCATCTACGGTGAAAAACGTATGTTTGTGGGGATGTCCGGATACTTTTGATCACATAGTGTATGTGTACAGTGTAAACGTCAGTGGACTCGTACTGCACCTGAAATTCGCGAGGAAGTAAACAATATGCGAGCAGCTCCAATATCTGTATCAACATTGCAACATCATCTTCGTGAACAAGATTTAAAGGTGTGCATAGCGGCCAAAAATATTTATTAAGCAAACAAATAAGGTGAAAATATTGCAATGGGCACAGCAACATAAAAACTGGAGCGTGCAGCAATGGTCCAAGGTGTTATTCACGGGCGAATCTCAGTTTGAAGTATTTGGAAGCTGTCGAATTTTTGTTTGTCGACTTCGTGGAGAACATATGAAGAGTCAGTGTGTGACGTCAAAGGTGAAGCAGGATGGAGGGTCGGTCATGGTGTGGGGATGCTTTGCGGAGGATAAAGTCGGTGATATAGTGAGAATTAATGGAACATCAAAGAAGGTAGAATATCGTAGGATACTGATCAAAAATGCAGTTCCATCTGGCAAGAGACTGATTGGTCGTGGGTTTGTTCTGCAGTTAGGAAAATGATCCCAAAATGCTTCTAAACTGTGCAGAGGGTATATCATTAGAAAATAGAAATGTGAGGAACTGAAAAGTATAATTTGGCCTGATTTAAATCCCATTGAACTCTTTGGGATGAACTTGACAGGGAGGTCAGAAAACTGAGGTAATTTAATGTTGATCTGTGGAATAATTTACAGATGTGTTGGATTTCAATATCTGCAGAACACTACAAAATCGTACCTCCAGAATGGCAAGAGTTTGTTCTGAGGGCAAAAGTGGATACTTTGAAGAGGTTCAAATCTAAACCATATGGTATTGTACTTAATGAAAGAGAAGAAAATATTTTTTTTTGGTCTATTTAGTTTTTACAATGTACATTGAAATAAAGCATGTAGTTTTTTTCATAGAGCATCGAAAAATTTTGACCACTAATGTAAGTCAAGTCCCTTTGGATAGAGGGATCTTTGAGCAACTGATTTGCTGAA
Organism: Deroplatys truncata; assembly: GCA_030765065.1. Classification (NCBI taxonomy): domain Eukaryota; kingdom Metazoa; phylum Arthropoda; class Insecta; order Mantodea; family Mantidae; genus Deroplatys; species Deroplatys truncata. The sequence goes on along the minus strand of CM060989.1, from coordinate 60,654,480 downwards.
GTTACAGTGTCATCATCCTCCGGTATATTTTCAATGACCTGGATTACCGAGAGGTTTTCATTGTACAGAGAGAGCCAAAAAACTACGAACCGGCTGCGCGGTGTATTTCCTGTCCGCGTCTGCCGTCTGCCACTATCATAGAAAGGCGCGGATGAAATCATACATTTTTAAAACTACTTTTAAAGGCTTTACTTACCAACTTTATGAAAGGAGATGCTGAAACCGGCCACCGTTGTTGTCCATACATTTTTGGCACCTCTTTAGGAAATTATCCATCACTCGAAGCAGTTCACGTTGGGAAATGCTGGCAATTTCCTGGTGGATATTTTGTTTTAATTCTTCAGGGTGTGCGGGTTTGTCTTGTATACTTTGTTTGTTTTAAGTTATCCCAGAGATAGAAATCGCAGGTGGTTAGGTCGGGGGACCGAGGGGTAACAAATCTCTAGTAATAATTCTGTCCTCAAACACACTTTCATAAAGTTGTTAAGTAAAGCGTGTAAAAGTAGTTTTAAAAATGTTGTATAGTTTCATCCGCGCCTTTCTATGATAGCGGCAGACGGCAACGAGCGCCGTGGAACGCGAACAGGAAAAGCACCGAAAAGCCTATTCGTAGTCTTTTGGCTTTACCTGTAGTACTCCGCTGCTTTTAACTATGTGCCACAACGGGTTAACACAGGTCCAGGTGGTAAGGGTAATTTGGATGTTCTTTGAATGTCTGTATCCTTGATGGTACCTTAACAAAACTTTCTTTTCCGTGGAGATATATAAATATGTTTACTTTAGAGAATTCTAAGGTTACTTGCTGTGCTATGCGTTTCATACCATGGGCCAGACATGTCACGTGTAGAAAAGGGTAGAATACCTTAAGCAATTGAAAAGTTGCAACCATATATGCAGCGGCATCTGCGAAGGTCAGCAACTTTTTGTTTTTATCCAATTATCTGGGTGTATCACCTTCAGTCTATTGTTGACAAAGTGTGCAATCGTTTTCTGGTTGACCTTTGAGAGTTATTTTGAGCAAATCAAACTCTGGATGACGCAGCTGGGTCCAGCTTACCAACAGACTTAAAATATTATGACCAAAACCGTCAGTACTTTCGTCTATAGAAATCCAAATTACCACTCCCCAATATCTTCTCGGATTCTGCGTAATGTAAGCTGAATCCACATAATTTTTGTGCAACGTTGGTTCTTCAGAGACTGAGTGGTGGCAGTACTTTTCAAGAAACGCTTTGAAAACTGGATTTTCTATTCTTTGAAAAGGGACGTTAGCTGCTACAATAGCATGAAATTGGCAGTCCCAGAAGTACCCGACCAGACGTATATATAGCGGTTGTTGTTTCAAACAAATGACTATAGTAGAAAGTACCAACCATATAAAGCTTAAGTTTGAAGTTTGACGATGCTACGTCGTTTAGTAATTGTTTGGCAGCCATTAACAGTAAACTCTCTCAGCGAATTTGTAAACATGGATAAAACTGGTCATCGTTATGTAATACAATACTTTCATTTGAAAGGTCTCAGTCCAACTAATATTAAAGCTGAGCTAGATTCTACTCTGAGGGAGTCTGCTCCTTCGTTAACAACAGTAAAATATTGGATGGCCGTACGAGCTGCCAAGACGAATATCGCAGTGGTGGACCAAATGAGGCGACCACGCCAGGAATTGTGAAATAAAATCCACAAAATGGTATTGGATGACCGTGACTGAAAGTACGCGAGCTAGCAAACATCGTAGGCATTTCAAAAAGTGCTGTACATCGCATACTGACTGAAAGCTGTGCGCACGATGGGTGCCGCGTTTACTCACAATGGAACAAAATCAGCTCATGAGGATGTTTCGATCGTGTGTTTGGCGATGTTTCACTGCAATAAAGCCGAGTATTTGCGTCGATTCATAACCATGGATGAAACATGGGTCCATCACTTCACACCTGAGACGAGGAACAATCAAAACAATGAATTGAAAGGGGAGAATCGGCTCCAAAGAAGGCGAAGACAGTTCTATCTACAGGCAAGGTCATGGCGTCAGTTTTTGGGGATGCGCGTGGGATAAGTTTCATTGATTATCTTCAAAAAGGAAAAGCAATCGTTGGCGAGTATTATACAAACTTATTGCAGCGTTTGAATGATGAAATCAGGCAAAAACGGCCACATTTAGCGAAAAAGAAAGTTCTGTTTCATTAAGACAATGCACCAGTTCACAAATCCATTATCGCCATGGTCAAAATCAATGAGTTAAAGTTCGAATTGCTTTCTCATGCACCCTATTCGCCAGACTTAGCCCCCTATGATTATTTTCTGTTTCCAAAGTTGAAGAAATGGCTTGGTGGTAAAGGATTTGCCAGCAATGAAGAGGTGGGGTTTGCAGTTAATGACTATTTTACAGAACTCGACGGTTCTCACTATAAACAGGATATCGAAGATATTGAACATCACTGGGAAAAGTGCATCGAGCTGAAAAGGAGACTATGTGGAGAAATAAAGATGTTTTTTCCCAAAGTTTTTGTGTTTTCTTTGTTAGGTCGGATACTTCTGGGACAGCCTTCGTGTGTATGTGTGGTGTGTATAAAGTGGGATTATTAAGGATTTAAAGTCTGTGAATGAAACGTTTGCGCCTCACCCGAAATATTCGTGTTGTTAGTCTAAGCACTCCCACATTTTAAACATTACACTGTGGATTATTGTTAAATGACCGTTCTTTTGCTTCTCATCAACAGATGTAAAGCGTTTGTGATATCATAACTAGCATAATAATTATAGACATCATTTTTAAATAGCTGACTGTTTCCTCAGCCCCAGTGTACCCATAATAAGTGTTGCTATGACCTAACTGAAAACAAATATACAATATGATTAACGTCAAGTGGTTAACGTCACATTTTGTGTATTTTGTGTTAAACGTTCATTTTTATTTTCCTTCAGTTAGAATTTCCAGTTACTCTGTGAGTCATCAGACTTTTAGATTTTGAAAAAGAACAACATATGGTTTCAGGAAGTTTTCTACTTGCTAAAACTTCTATAAATTTGCTAAAGTCGCTTAAACATTTAAGTAATATAGCGATCACAACTTTGAATATTTATGCGGAAAATAAATGATGATCGCAAACAAATTAATAGATGCTAGGGAGATGGTAAAAATGTGGGACAGGCACGTTATTTCGTAGCGTCTTATTGGCCAAAAGTAGTAAGAGTGTGATAGGCATCAAAATTTCATTTAGCTATCATGAATAGTTCTTGAGAAAACGGTCATTTGTATCAGAAAAAGACATTCACAGAAAAAATCGTTCAAATTAAAACATGGAGGGAAAAAAGACTCACATATATTCAAAAAGAAAAATCCACATCGCTTGGTCATATGGTAGCTGCCATATTTAAGGGTGGTACCAATTTAGAGCAAACCTTCCCCTAAAAGATAAACTGAAATGTACCTTTCTACCCCAAAGAGCATAGGAGCTTAAATTTTTCGTGAAGTGGTGCAGAGTTCAAAAATGGTAGATGCAGTACCACTTTAAAAATCTGATGTGTTACACTCACATGACTTTCTCTACTCTTGTACAAACTATTTTTACAAACGCTTATTCTCTAACTACTTCATGTTAATCGAGGTAAACATTTGCAAAAACTATCTTATTGCTAATTTTCTTGTAGGTGCAAGGGAAATATAGTAGGCTTTAAGTGATAGTCAAATCCTTTAAGAGCTGGTTGCAATGTGGAGCATTCCATTCTCTTTGCATGTCCAGGACATTAAAAAAACCGAATAACGAATTCTCATTTGAGAAAAGGTATAAAGGTATTGGAAAATTCAAACAAATAACAAGGAATATCTCGGAAATGGTTCTCTCTACAAAAAAATGCATATGACATAAATTCTGTGTTTTAACGAGATCTACATTTTTTGTGTAGCAAACGTTTGTCTATCTCTTACGGTTTAGCAGTTATACAAAAGATATTCAGAATGAAGAGGGATTTTGGGGACATTCCCAGAAAATTCAAGATATACATTTCATTTTCCATAAAAATATCTTAAACATATGGTATTTTAATCAAAATCGTTATAGCCATTTTTAAGAAAATCAAAATTTTTGAAAGGTTAGTCTGGGGAGGAGGTAATTTTCTTAAAAATTTTCGTGTTACATCCTTGGAATACACTAAACTTAAATACCAAGTTTGGTATTTATCCGAATTTTCGGTTTTGAGTCACAGACAGACACACACACGGACATGTTTCCAAAAATGCTTTATTTGGATTCAGGGTACATCAAAACATGTATTTCCGGTGAAATCTCGGTATTGGATTTTTGGGTGGAGTGCAATACTTCCCTTCTTATTATAACTACTTAGTAGATAAACTAAAAAGTCATCTTATAGCAACTTTCGGCATTTAGTCTCCAATAAGGTTTGAAATGTTTAAATGACGACAAAAATTAATTTGCGTAATGAGAATTGCAAAGCAAAACCATCGTTTTGGCTACATTTTAGAAATTCATAGTTAATAAAGTAGTATGTTATGTCTCATACTATTATTATTATTATTATTATTATTATTATTATTATTATTATTATTATTATTATTATTATTATTACACTCGAGCGATTGCAACAAACCATGCCTTTTTTTCATCACCAAAATAGAGTCCGTTTCACATGTTGGATAATACCGCTTGGATTTCCAAGTCTGATTTTTTTCTCTCCTGTATAAGGTCTCTATAAATAGCTGAATATGGCGAAAGCTTACGGCGAAGAACACTGCACGACTTATGTGAAGGTAAACCGGTCTGTATCAACTTTTGTTCTGTATCTCTTGAGAAGAACCGGCCTGGAAGGTGATATTCTCCAAAACTAGCATAACGTCTCACAGTCTCTGCGTAATTTTCTTCCGCGTTTAAAATATGTTTTGTATTATTACGAGGGCTGTTCCAGAAGTACCCGAACCTAACAAAGAAGACACAAAAACTTTGGGAAAAAACATCTTTATTTCTCTACATAGTGTCCTTTCAGCTCGATACACTTTTCCCAGCGAAGTTCAATAGCTTTGATACCCTGTTAATAGTGGAAACCGTCGAGTTTTGCAAAATAGCCATCAACTGCAAACTCCACCTCTTCATTGTTGGCAAATCTTTTACCACCAAGCCATTTCTTCAAGTTTGGAAACAGAAAATATTCAGAGGGGGCTAAGTCTGGAAATAGGGTGCATGAGGAAGCAATTCGAACTTTAACTCATTGATTTTGGCCATGGCATTAATGGATGTGTGAACTGGTGCCTTTTTGCCTGATTTCATCATTCAAACGCTGCAATAAGTTTGCATAATACTCGCCAACGATTGCTTTTCCTTTTTGAAGATAATCAATGAAAATTATCCCACGCGCATCCCAAAAAAACTGACGCCATGACCTTGCCTGCAGATGGAACTGTCTTCGCCTTCTTTGGAGCCGATTCTCCCCTTTCAATCCACTGTTTTGACTGTTCCTTCGTCTCAGGTGTGAAGTGGTGGACCCATGTTTCATCCATGGTTATGAATCGACGCAAAAACTCAGCTTTATTGCAGCGAAACATCGCTAAATACTCGACTGAAACATCTTCATGAGCTGCTTTTGTTCCATTGTGAGTATACACAGCACCCTTCTTGCCCACAGCTTTCTCATGTTTAAATTTTCAGTTAGTGTGCGATGTACAGCACTTTTTGAAATGCCTACGATGTCTGCTAGCTCGCGCACTTTCAGTCGACGGTCATCCAATACCATTTTGTGGATTTTCTTCACAATTTCTGGCGTGGTCACCTCATTTGGTCGACGACTCCGACCACTCTTGGCAGCTCGTACGGCCTCGCTTAAACTCTGCCATCCAAAAGTTTACTGTTGTAAACGAAGGAGCAGACTCCCCAGAGTAGAATCTAGCTGAGCTTTAATATTAGTTGGACTAAGACTTTTCAAATGTAAGTATTGTATCACATAACGATGGCCAGTTTTATCCATCTTTACAAATTTGCTGAGAGAGTTCACTATTAATGGCTGCCAAACAATAACTAAACAACGTAGCATCGTCAAACTTCAAACTTAAGCTTTATAAGGGTGGTACTTTCTACTATAGTCATTTGTTTGAAACAACAACTGCTATATATACGGGTACTTCTGGGACTACCCTCGTATATACAACATTTTCTGGTAATTAAGACTTTTCACAAATGATCTTTTTTTGGTCGCTCAGATTGTTAGTGGATTTATACACATTTTATATAAAGACCAGAATATTGTTTAAAAGTATTTTTCGACAGCATGGCCTAAAAATAGAACTTCTAATACAGTGCACACGAGCTAAAAGCTTCATTGTGACCAACTTTGGTTTCAAGTCCAATCACATAGCAGTTACCCTTTGTATTTGCAAATGTTTAATAACTGGACTTGGTTTGATTAGGTTGTACTTTTCATTGTGTTTTTTAACATGATTAATTTCTCGCGCTCGCATTATCTGTTCACAATACAAATCGTCATACTTCAGTTGATCACAGTTCGTTGTAAAGTTAACCTCTACGTAATATTGGCAACCTTCTGCTGATCTAAAGCATTATTCTTTTATCTCTCTAACCTACATAAAGATTAAATGGCCGAAATTAGGAATTCAGAAGAAACTGAAAGGAGGAACCAGGTGAAACTAAAGAAGCAGCAGAAATAATAACACTAGAAGTACTTACCCAAAAAATCTAGGAGGCAATGTGGAATAGCATTTAATCGCTTCATTGGCTGGTGTAAGGCAAAACATGTTGAAAATAATTTCACTGCTAATTACTGCTAGCAAATCAACAAAGCATCTGACATCTCGACATTTCTTTTGTTTCAACAACCGCGTTCTAAACATGATCTCTGTTAGTTTCAGGAATCAATATAATATTATTGATATTTTACATATTCGACGCTGTCTAAAAAATCTGATGTGTTACACTCACATGACTTTCTCTACTCTTGTACAAACTATTTTTACAAACTCTCATTCTTCATCTATTTCATATTAATCGAGATAAGCGTTTGCAGAAACGAACTTTTGACATGCAAAGAGAATTACATTTTACACATAGCGACCAGTTGACTATCGCTTAAGGCGTACTATGTTTCCCTTGTTTTGTATTTGCAAGGGCACTATAGAAATACAGTAACCTTTAAGCATAGACATATCTCTTAATAGCTGGTTGCTAGGTGCAGCACCATTCTCTTTGCCACAAATTAATACTCTTTGCATATCCAAGACAAAAAATGAATAACGAATTCCCATTTAAGAAAAAGTATAAGTATTGGAAACTTTAAGGGAATAACAAGCAATATCTCGAAAATGGTTCACTCAACAAAAAATGTATATGGCAGAAATTGTGTATTTTAACGCGATCTACATTTTTTGTATAGTAAAATTTTGTCTATCTCTTATGGTTTACCAGTTATGCAAATGTCGTTCACAATGAAGAATACTTTTGGAGACATTCCTAGAAAATTCAAAATATACATTTTATTTGTCATGAAAATATCTTAAACATATGATATTTTAATAAAAATCGTTAGAGCCATTTTTGAGAAAATTAAAATTTTCGAAAAATTTTCCATGTAAAGGGTAATCTGGGGTGGGGGATTTTCTTGAAAACCTTTGTGTCGCATCTCTGGAAGATACTGAACCTAAATACCAAGTTTGGTGTTTATACGACTGTTCGTTTCTGAGTTATGCTGTTCACAGACACACAGACACACACACGGATATGTTTCCAAAAATGCTTTTTTTTATTCAGGGGGTCTCAAAACATATATTTCCGGTGAACTCTCGGTATCGAATTTTTGGGTGGAATGCAATGCTTTCCCTACTTACTATACGTAGTAGAGAAAGTAAAAATAGTATATGCCACAGTTGTTAAAACTGGTTTTATTTTGCTCGTAGGATTGCGAAACGGGACGGGAGGACGGTCCTGGCGGGATTTTAACCGCAGACCTCCCTTTCAAGAGTCCGTTACTTAACGAACTTGGTTACCGTGTCGGTCAAAACCAAGGTAGCCAACTCACAACGGCACTGTTATATCTCTCATAATTTTTACTTTCTCTATCATGTGCATAGTAGGTAGAGAAGGTATTGTATTTCATCCACAAATTCGATCCGAGATTTCAATGGAAATACTGTTTTGAGGCCCCCTGAATAAACAAAAGCATTTTTAGAAAAACGTCCGTGTATGTGTTTGTGAACAGCATAACTCAAAGATGGAATGTTCAGAGAAATACCAAACTTGGTATTTAGATTCAGCACCTTCCAAAGATGCGACACGAAGATTTTTAAGAAAATCCCACGATCCCAAACTATCCTTTACAAGGACGATTTTTTCGAAGTTTTTGATTTCCCAAAAAATGCCTCAAGCGAGTTTTATTAAAATACTATATATTAAAGATGTTTACTAAATAAATAAAATGCGTATCTTAAATTTTATGGGAATAGCCAGTGAAATTCTGTTCATTCGGGAGGCATTTTGTATAATCTTGTATAACTGGTGAACGCTAAGCGACAGAGGAAAAGTCCCCCGCTTTTTTTTCTTTTCTTTCTTTCTTTCTTCTTCTCCCATAAGTCATTTTCGAAACAGCCGTTATTAATGGTTCGAATTATTCAATACTCATCCTTTTTAAGTCCTGCCGATGGCTGGCACCGTAGCTCAGTCGGTAGAGCACCTACATGATGTGCAAGGGGTCCCGGGTTCGATTCACGGCAGGAGGGTTAGAATTTTTCTCTAGTCAGGATTATTCGCTATCCTTCCCAGAGTCTGGAAGTATGTGATATAATGATTAAAACCCAAAAAGTACAAGACAAGAGGATAGGAGTTAAAGGCGGGGTATAAATGGAACCAAAAAAAAGCCCTGTTGATTTTCACTTGTTTCTTGCGATTACATGGAAACAGTATGGAATTTTAAGACTAGTAAATAGCGTCCAGTTCTTAAACATTTGACTATCTATAACGATATCTTTGTATCTATAACCAAATGTGTAATGCAGCTATTTGTGCAAAGGTTTATTTGGATTAAAATGCAGTAGACCGAAAAATAAGCTTTGGTAGGAATAGTTTGTACATCCACTAATAAACGATAGAGGGTTGAATGGTTGAGGGTTGCACTGGTGTGCATAATCTAAGGACGAGATGGGTAAAGTAACATAACAAATGAACTACTTGGTGGAAGTAGATGAAGGTGCGGGATAATGTTGTCAGAGGTCTCTCACACGTACACAGAAAGCTGGACGTCACATGACGTGAATGTAGCGAGCCTATAGTGCCGAATGGGTCTGTTCCCGCAACACGGTGTGTGGCAATTAGTGAGCTGTTACGGTCCACTGTAGTGGTGTTCTTCATTACAACATGGCCCGTAGACACCATTTGGATGACTTCACACGGGGAAGAATCATCATAAAACTGGTAGAAGGGCAAAGTGCGACGAGTGTTGCTCAGGAGTTTGGAATTGCTCACAGCATTGTTTCATGTGCATGGGGAACCTTCCAAACCACAGGCACTGCTGTCCCAAGGAGAGGTGGTGGTCGACCACGCTCAACTACAGCAGTAGATGGCCTATACATTGTGCAACAGGCAAGAAGGGAGAGCAATTGCAAACAGCGGGTGCAATTGCAACCACATTTAACAGGACAGCTCACGATACACAGTGGCGCGGCGACTACACAGAGGTGATCTCTTTGCCCGACGGCCAGTACGTTGTGTTCCATTGACATCCGCACATCGGCGGCACCGTTTGCGATGGTCCCAAGAGCATCAAAATTGGATCAACGAGGAATGGGTTGCGTGCTCTTCTCGATTGAGAGCAGATTCAGTCTAAGTAGTGATTCTCGACGTACCCTCATCTGGCGAGAGATGGGAAACGTAATGAACCTAGGAACATCCTTGAACACCACCGTTTTGGTGGTCCCGGTGTTATGGTTTGGGGGCATAATGTTGCATGGGCGCACCGACCTCCAAATCTTTGAACACGGTACGCTCACTGGTTAACGTTATTGTGATACTATACTCCTTCCCCGTGTGCGTCTTTTTAGGAGTGCAATCGGCCCTGACTTCATTTTTATGGATGGCAATGCGCGAGCGCATTGAACAGCGCAGGTGGAAGATCTCTTGGAACGAGAGGATATTCGGTGAATGGACTGGCCTGCCCGTTCTCCCGATTTAAATCCCATCGAACACGTGTGGGATGCTTTGGGGAGACACATTGGAACACATCCACATGCACCAACGACCATACAACAGTTGTCAACAGCGTTGGTGGAGGAATGGAACGCCCTACCACAAGAACTGCTTACCCACTTTGTAGCCAGCATGGGAGCACGATGCAGAGCATGCATTGCTGTCCGTGGTGATCATACATCCTTTTAAGCACCAAGTATCTGTTTCTGTAAACCTAGAGAACCATCATATGTCGTATTGACTTTAATGTAGCTTATGGTCTATGAATAAAAGTGGCATTTCTGTTCGTCTCAATGCTTATTTCGTTTAGTTGCCTACTGTAGCATACCGTAGCAGTTCCCTCTACGTATGTTTCATCGAGCTATATTACTTGACAGGGTCACAACGTTACTTTCGTCCTTAGGTTTTGCACACCAGTGTAATACATAAGACTTTTTATTCTAGTAAGCAATGCCCAAATCAGTGCCTTGTGGCATGTATTATAGAGTTAGTCAAAGCGACGCACAGAAGTTGACAGTTGTAAACTGCGCGCTCACTTGAGTTGACCGAGTGTACTTGAACTTCCAAGTCCCACATTCGGAGATCTCCCTTAAGGGCAACGTGAGTGTTAATTAATGTCGATATCCCTCATTTACATAATTAGCACGCAGCACAGAGGGCGAAATTATTGCACTGGAATCAGTGGTGACACTCGCACGGAACTACACTGCTTGATTAGTAATGGCTTTTACATCTCGTCACGCAATTTAGCAGTTGCGTCAGCAGTGACGTCACGGCTACGCATTCTTTTCTAATCATTGTCATTCTTATGAAGTGCCGCCAGCAACATAAAACAGTTTCAAAGTGACACGGCGCGAGTATCTTTGGATACAGTCTTCAAGACTTATTTTAATGAGCGGTATGATACTTAACACAGGGTACTTCACACAAATATCAGATGTGTTACATTCACACGACTTTCTCTACCCATTATCGTTTATGTTTGTATAAGTTCTACGAGTTATTCTTGCTAAAGCATATTCTTCTATAGACTTCAGGTTAATTGAGATATGGTTTTGTAGAAATAGTTTCATTACACGTTTCGTTATAGATACGAAGGGAACGTCGCTAAAACTGGCCTTGAAATTTCATGCTCTTTCCATACAATCGCGAGAAACATATAAATAGCGACCGCACTTTACAAAAATGACAAAGTATTAAAATATTCACATAAGTAACAGCGGACATCTTGCAAAAGGCTGATACCACAAAGAAATTTGATGGTCTAGGTGGCTCATTTGGTAGGCACTGACTTCTGATCCCACGATCGCGGGTTCAAACCCGGCCCAAACCGATAGTTTTTTTTCTAAGTGTGCTTAAAACAACAGCCCCATGTCAGTAGATTTACTAGCATATAAAAGATCTCCTGCGGGACGAAATTCCGGCTCACCGGTGGCGCTGATATGATCCTGGCAATTGACAGCATCGTTAAGAAACAAAACATTAAATATTACTTATACAAAAGTCTTTCCGAACGAATAGAATTTCACAGGCTATTCCCAGAAAGTTCAAGATACACATTTTATTTGTTATGTAAATATCTTTTATATATGGCATTTTAATCAAAATCGTTAGAGCAATTTTTAGAACATCAAAATTTGTGATGGTAAATTTATAATGTTATTTGTGTATGTGTGTTTACTCCACGTGGTGAAGCCATTTTGTGACGTGATTCTTTGTTAGGCTTGTTAGCTCCATCTGGTGTTAGCAATTTGTGGCGGTATTAGTGTTTGTTTGGTAGAATGCTACTGTTATTTTATTTAATTTTAGTTCACTGTCCTCCGGCTAGCTATTATCCTTTTGGTCGAGCACTTCTCTTTATACAGGTTGTGTAAACGGAAAGGAGTATTTTATCCAAAGATAACACTGATGAAAGAATTTGTTTTACACTTTTTATTGTCGAACACATTCACTATCACATTTACACTTTGATCTTAACACTCGCCAAACTGAAACTGTTATCATAACTTATTTACTGATCATTCTTAATTCACGTACTTCAACTTTTTGTATCCTTAACTTTACAATACTTGAGATTTTTCATAACTCTGATACGCGTAACTTGCGAATCGATAGCCGACGTGTAATATTTCTGCTGGACTGAAGGCGACGTGTAGCATACAAATATTTTCGGTGAACTGACGGGGTCTATCTCTAACCTAGCCCTTTTTATACTCCTACAACCCGATATGCCTAAAGATTATAACTGTGCTGCTATTGGCTAATAAAACGCGCCAACATTAGCGTCCATTTTTATATCCAATGAAAATTATGAATACATATGCTCTAGGTATAATGTTCCAGCAAATTCTAAAGGAAAAACGCGCCAACATTACGTAACTTCCTCGTCTCTAATAATGATAAACAGCTCACCCCCTCGCTGCATTATTGCACGCTATTATTGTCAGTTTCAGTAAGGCAGTATAAACTTACTTCTCAACAATAATTACAATCAACAAACATCTCAAATCAATGTCACATAATAATGCATATTCATACTACAATCACTCTTTACATTTAAATAATTTGTGATACAAATTACTGCATCAAATTACCGAAAAATGTTCCGTGTAAAGGGTAGTTGCAGATGGAGATTTTCTTGAAAATCTTCGTGTCGCATCCTTGGAAGATACTTAACTTAAATACCAAGTTTGGTACTTATCCGACTTTCTGTTTTTAGTTATGCTGTTCATGACACACTGACACAGAGACAGACAGACACACAAACGAGTTTTTTTTCTAAAAATGCTACTTTTATTCAGGTGCTTGAAAACATGCATTTCCGGTGAAATCTCGGTATCAAACTTTTGGGCGGAATGCAGTACATTCTCTACCTATTGTTTACGTGGTAAAGAAAGTAAAAACCCGGTGACTTTCTCTACCCTCTGCAGCTTATTAGTGGGCATAAAGGTAAAGGTTCGGACAAACGGAGGGGGCCCTAGTGCTCCTACCGGGACGCCCGGGTTAGAGGGATGAAGGGTGATGCAAGCACAGACGGGGTCCCTAATGTTCCAGATTGAACCCCCCAACGCTGCCTGAGACCGAGAAAATCCTCCTACGCCAGATTACCCTTTACATTGAAGATTTATCGAAAATTTTAATTTTCTCATAAATGGCTCTAACGATTTTGATTAAAATATCATATGTTTAAGATATTTTTATGACAAATAAAATGTATATCTTGAATTTTCTGGGAATGTCTCCAAAAGTATTCTTCATTGTGAACGACTTTTGCATAACTGGTAAACCATAAGAGATAGACACAATTTTACTACACAAAAAATGTAGATCGCGTTAAAATACACAATTTATGTCATATACATTCTTTTTGTTGAGTGAACCATTTTCGGGATATTGCTTGTTATTCTCTTAAATTTTTCAATACTTATTTTCTCAAATGGGAATTCGTTATTCATTTTTTTGTCTTGGATATGCAAAGAGTATTAATCTGTGGCAAAGGGAATGGTGCTGCACCTAGCAACCAGCTATTAAGAGATATGTATGTGCTTAAAGGCTACTGTATTTCTATATTGCCCTTGTAAATATATATTCCCCTTACATCTACAAGAAAATTAGCAATAAGATAGAGTATGCAAATGTTTATCTCGATTAACATGAAGTAGATGGAGAATAAGCGTTTGTAAAAATAGTTTGTACAAGAGTAGAGAAAGTTATGTGAGTGTAACACATCAGAATATCTTTATGTCCTGGACATGCAAAGAGAATGGAATGCGCCACATAGCAACCAGCGTTAAAATATTTGACTATCGCTTAAATCCTACCATATTCCCCTTGCATCTACAAGAAAATTAGCAATAAGATTGACATCTCGATATCTCGATTAACATGAAGCATATGGAGAATAAGCGTTTGTAAAAATAGTTTGTAAAAGAGTAGAGAGTCATGTGAGTGTAACACATCAGATTTTTTATTCAGGGGGCCTCAAAACATGTATTTCTGTTGAAATCCGGTATCAAATTTTTTAGTGGAATACATACCTTCTCTACCTACTTGATACGTAGTAGAGAAAGTAAAACACTTGAATGGTTGCAATCAGTTTGGTATATAGGTTACATAAATTTGGTTACTGGCCAGTAGTGACTGTTCCACTTTTACTCTGTCAATATCTCATATTGTTTTTGACCGATAAAACGAAAGGAAAGATGGAATTCCAACTAATCATGACTGTTTGTCGCTATAGATAGAATTGTCATTTTATTATCATTACTTCCCTTGGTTAATTTTTTAAAACATTTCCAGGAGACCGCCGAATTGCAATGGCTGTACTACAGCCTGTATTAGACTTAATAGCTGTAGACACGCTACGCTACAAAGCGTGCCCATGTGCCCAATGTGCAGAAAATTGTATAGTAGAAAGGCGGTACCAAAATAAGCACTTTGAGGAGGGATCGCAGAAGCGTTTTTACCGCACTACATGCGTCAACATTAAATACGTCATGTTAGAGACTCCAAATGTAAAACCCGTTTGTGGCGTGTTACGAGGACTGACCCAGAAGTACCCGGCCTAACAAAGAAAACACAAAAAATTTGGGAAAAAACATCTTTATTTCTCTACACAGTCTCCTTTCCGCTCGATACACCTTTCCCAGCGGTGTTCAGTAGCTTCGATACCCTGTTCATACTGAGAACCACCAAGTTCTGCAAAATAGCCATCAACTACAGACCCCAGCTCTTTACTGTTGGCAAATCTTTTAGCACCAATCTATTTCTTCAACTTTGGAAATATAAAATAAACAGAGGGGGCTAAATATAGGGTGCATGAGGAAGCAATTCGACCTTTAACTCATTGATTTTGGCCATGGCGATAATGGATGTATGAACTGGTGCATTGTCTTGATGAAACAAAAGTTTCTTTTCCACTAAATGCGGCCGTTTTGTTGATTTCATCATTCAAATGCTGCAATAAGTTTGCATAATACTCGCCATTGATTGTTTTTCCTTTTTGAAGATAATCAATGAAAATTATCCCACGCGCATCCCAAAAAACTGAAGCCATGGCCTTGCCTGCAGATGGAACTATCTTCGCCTTCTTTGGAGCCGATTCTCTCCTTTCAATCCACTGTTTTGACTGTTCTTTCATCTCAGGTGTGAAGTGGTGGACCCATGTTTCATCCATGGTTATGAATCTACGCAAAAACTGCCTTTATTGCAGCCAATCATCGCCAAACACTCGACTGAAACATTCTCACGACGCTGCTTTTGTTCCATTGCGAGTAAACGCAGCATCCATCCTGCGCACAGTTTTCTCATGTCTAAATTTTCAGTAAGTATGCGATGTACAGCACTTTTTGAAATGCCTACGATGTCTGCTAGCTTGCGCACTTTCAGTCGACGGTCATCCAATACCATTTTGTGGATTTTCTTCACAATTTCTGGCGTGGTCACCTCATTTGGTTGACCACTGCGATGTTCGTCTTGGCAGCTCGTATGGCCTAACTTAAGCTCTGCCACCCAATATTTTACTGTTGTAAACGAAGCAGCAGACTCCCCCAGAGTAGAATTCAGCTCAACTTTAATATTAGTTGGACTAAGACCTTTCAAATGAAAGTATTGTATTACATAACGATGACCAGTTTTATCCAAGTTTACAAATTCGCTGAGAGAGTTCACTCTTAATGGCTGCCAAACAATTACTAAAGAACATAGCATCGTCAAACTTCAAACTTAAGCTTTATAAGGGTGGTACTTTCTACAATAGTCATTTGTTTGAAACAACAACCGCTATATATACCTCAAGTCGCCTACTTCTGGGACTGCCCTCGTAGATGTAAACAAAACAAAGTCCTAATACAGTAAAGGTAAAGGTACGTATTACGGAGGGGCCCCCGGAACCGGGGCAGAGCAACCACCAGTGGGGCCGTTGTGCTTCCAACCGGACCCCTGGGAGGGGAGGATGAGTGGAGAGACCCAAAGGGCGACCAGATCCGAATGCTGACGGGTGCAAGCACGGACGGGGTCCCTAAGGTTTCCAGATAGAACGCATTCGCCGCACGGTCATGCCCACAAACCTCCAACGTCACCCAGAGCGGAGCTCCACGCTGAGGAGAGACCTAACTGAGCGGTATCACAGCGACGCCAGGGAAGAAACTTTTACAGAGCGCAAGTCACCGCCTGGTCCTACAATCCTGAAACAGATGACAAGTAAGATGATATGGGTACAGGAAATGAGAAGAAGGAGAGTCGTGGTAGAAGACGAACCACCCCAGAATTCGCCTGGCGACCCGGAAAAACCACGAAAAACCCATGGGCCAGAGTGGGCGGTCGCCGGGGATCGATCCCGGGACCTCCGAATGCGGGTCACAGACGTAACCGCCTGAACTATCCCACTCAGTGTCTTAATACAGTATTATAGCTTGTCTAATTTTTTTTAACATTCACACACACACACACACACACACACACACACACACACACACTGGTTGGTCTGAGCTCTATTTAAGGTATACGGTCACACTAACTGTTAGACGAATATCGTAGACAGGACACAAACACCAAACATCCATACCCGAAGGCGAAGCGGGATTCGAACTCGCGACCCTTTCACTATGGAATATCAACGCCAAATGTGCGGCTACCGGGACCGGCTTTTCTCAACCTTAAAAGACAGTATGGAGGGATATCTCCGTCTCTATCTAACGCATACATGTTGCCATTAGCTTCGTCCTTTTCTACTGACGCGCTGTTGCCAAGTTGCTAATAAGTAATAACTAATAACATGTTGTAAATATTCATTTGTTATAAATTTCAGCTTTGAACTACGCAGAATATTTTTCTCTGTCAGGTTATATCTGTTTAGAAGCTTTATAGGTTTTTGTGAGCACAAATTTCTAAAGAAAACAAGTTTTCGGTAAAAGTCCGATAATTGCCGTTTCTACGCTTATCAGCAGTAACTAATAAATAAAGCGTAGAATGCAACAATATTTTTCTAGCTAGAGTAAACTAGTGTGCTGATACCTGCCCAGTTTGAACTCGCTACTATTAATAAGATGAGCGTTATAATTTTTTAAATTGCACATTTTCGGAAAATTCTATACCTATACAGTAGAAAAATCAGCCAGCGAGAAACTTTTTTGTTATTGGGTTTACAACGAGGACCAAGCGAGAGAAAATGTTGAGTAAAAGAAACAGCTAAGGCTACCTCGGTGTTTATAAACAGCAGTGCATAGACTAAAAAAGGAACGAATCATAGGACCTCTAATGACCCATCAAAAAGAATGCAAAAAAAAAGGATCTAGGAAACAAAAACACGCTTTATAATTATTATTGTTATAGCTTTTATCAGTTTATATCTCCATATTTCTTTGATCATATATATTTTTATGCCTGTAAAATCATATTTCGAAGTCCTAAAAATACAAAGAAGAGAAAAAGTGCAAGTGAAAATTAAATGCCTTATAATTTCCTTAAATGGCAGTGCAGATATTTCACTATTTGGTGTTGTATCATTCACAAGATGACATTATATTGGTAGACCGATCACAACTGGGCACCAAAGTTGCCAGCGTACATAGAGTACATGTGGCAACAGGGCGCTCCATTTAACCTGTACTGTCTTCTAAGCTTGAGACGCCATATAGTCAAGTCAAAATTAAATTGAGTTTTATTAATGACGCTCTTTAACTACTATGGTCCTTAACGTCCCAATCTATATTGGACGTGAAAGACCGGAAATTTTGCTCAGATGCCTCTTTTTCAGGCTTGAGGTTCTTTTACGTGCCGTAAATCTACCATTGGTTTACTTCCCTTCCGAAGAAAGCGTTGCTAAGGATTTTTACGCCCGAAAAAAATCCATCACCCTCCGCCGGGTTTGAACTCGCGACCTCAGGAACCAGAGGCTAGCATAGTACCCCTAAATCACGGAGGATGACTGCTAGTCAACGTCACTAGGTGTGTTTGATGTGAATCCTATGAATGGTACGGTAATACTGAACGCATGTCTTGTTCAGTATAGTATGCGCATCTAGTATTTAGTTTCTTATTGTGTTCCAGTACTCAGTAGTTGAGGCAATACGTACACACTTGTGTGTGCGTTCCATTTCATTTTGACTGGCAAATGAAGATGTTTCGTAAAGTTGGTTTTAAATTATGTTTATACAGTGTTGTTGCTATTATGCTGCATCGCGATCCCTTGTTCCTAACCTCAAAATGCTTAGTTTGGTATGCCCTTCCACTCTACAATTTTCTGCACGTTGCTTTTCCGCACACGCAGAAGACAAATGAGAAAATGGACATCACGTAATTGCCGTTCGCAATAAAAACTGTTAACTGAAGACAGAGACGTATAATGTGTACAGGAGATATACAGTCCATTACTGTCGTTCTCCGTGGCGTAGTGGTTACCATGCTAACCCCTAGTTCCCGAGGTCACGGGTACAAACGGGAGGGAGGACGATGGATTTTTTCGGGCGTAAAAATCCTTAGCATGGCTTCCTTCGGAAGGAAAGTAAAGCCGGTGGTCCCGTATCGTAGATTTACGGCACGTAAAAGAACCTCAAGCCTGATGAGGCCTCTGAGTAAAATTACCGGTCTTTCACGTCCAATATAGAATGGGACTCTAAGGACCACAGCAGTTAAAGACCGTCCATAAATAAAACTCAATTTAATTTAGCCCATTACTTCGTTTCCACGGGGAATTCAAATCGATTTGAGAACACTTTCCGTATTGAATACTGCATGGAAACGCGGATCTGGATCGTATTGAGATCGTTTTGAACCTTGTTGCATGGACCTCGAAATTTGTTGAATGGACACACTTACCGTATTCAAATCGTTTTGAAATACGTCAAAGATACTATGCTCTACTATACTCGTAACACGCTGCACGCTCGTCATTTTGTTTTTTATAGCGGAAATCGTTACTCACATGTGTAACAAAACACATAGCAAAGCCACTTTTATTGCTTCCATAATTCAACATTTATTCTTGTAAAAAAACATTCGCTAACCTCAAAACTCACTTAAAATATACGACAAAGAAAATTAACATATGTTTGACAGATTCGGCAACCTAAATTCAAGTTGACCAACATAAAAGCTTGAATTATTTTATTTTCCAACTTTGTGTATCCAAATCGATTTCAATACGTATTTAATTTAACATGGAAACACGGGTCGTATTCAGTAAGGAATTGGACTCAAATCGATTTCAATTCCCCATGGAAACGTAGTGAGTGACACTGTTAAAGGTACCAGAGTAGCTAGAAGACCAACCGAAGCTGGTAGCGCGAATCGCATGACGTAGGGCATTAAATTTCGAGGATGTCGCTGACATTCGGAGTAATTAACTTAATGCTGGCCATGTCAAGGAACTTCCAGAAGGGAGTGGCCGGAGTGATATCTTCAGGATCTGTCTTATAGGTGGAGCAGGTGCAGAAATTATTAGCAACAAGTTCTGCAACCAACTTGAGAGATTTGCGTTAGCATATCAGGTGCAAAATGCATCCATAGTTGCCAAACATTTTAAGCCGAATAAAAAACCAAATATTTGCCGAAAGTAAACATGCTGGTTTTAATTCTCGCGCACTGTATATACTGCCACCTTGGCTGACAGCTCTCCAGAAATGGTATACACATTCTTGAGCGTTATGTATTTTTTATGCAAGAATAAAAACAACCATATGCAGGAATTGTTATGTATCAAATATAGTGATATTTGCTCAAAATTTGGGAAACAATTTTAAAAATGCATTTCTGATAGTGAATATGCTTTAGAGTAATGCATATAAAATGTATGAAGTTATCTCCGTGAAACTAATGGCTTATATTTTCAAGAATAAACACCAGAAATCATATAGTTGTAATTAATACGTGTAATTTAATGGACGAATATAATGGATTATTCCAAAAAAGAAGAAATAAAAAAGATCCAAATATTTAACACGTGGTATACTGCTATACAAAACTAAAACCGTGATAAATTTCCTATATTACGAAACTAGTTTATAATATTGTGGTTTTGGATTATTCTATATAGTTCCCTTTAACTGCTATGGTCGTATTGGGGGCTTTGAACTGAAACATTTGATAGTGGTTTTATTCTTTGAGTTTTAGGTTAAATTACCTATTGTGGTTTTTCGTAGTTTTAAGTTATTTTCACACACATTCACTCTAATATCCAGACTCTATGGAGTGTAGGGAAGAATCCTAATTAAAGAACAATCATACCCGGCCCGGGAACCGAACCCGGGACTTCAGGGTGCAAAAGTTAGCTCGCTGACCACTCGATCACGGAGACAATCATTATGCTTTTTTGTATTAGCTGAAGTTTAAGAAACGAGCAGAGCATGTTTCCTATTTTTTACGAACGCAAGAAGCATGGTATTATAATGGAATTATAATTAGAATCGGATCCATAAACCTACTTGTGACGACGTCATTGCCTCGATGGTGAGGATTTATTTAGTATGGGAGTAGAAAATAAACATACATACGAGATTTCTGAAACGATACTTCTAGCTTATTATTGAAAGAGCTTAGTGAAATTCTACAAATTCATTAGCTGTTCTACTAAAACATTAGATTAGTATTTGCTTTTTTGAATAATTTGATTTATTATATTACCTCTTATGAGTACTCTGGCGTGATTTTATAATTACTATTCTGTTGTATTTATTTATACCGAGCGGAGCTAACATATTCTTTATTTTATTTTTTTATTTATCTTCTTCACCGCCATACCAGGCATTGGGCCATGCCCGTACCCAGAAAATAATTTCGGGGGGAGGGGTTCCCCAAGTAGATCTAACTTAACAGTACCCCACACAGTTACCATGGACCTACTCCGTAGTATATAGACGTTACATGGATAAGAAAATTGCTTGGAGACATTATATTATAGACAAGAAAAACTCACTAGAATGAAGATATTCCACCTTACATCACAAAACATGGAGACTGCTTCAATAACTAGAATGTATGGTCACCTCACCTATGTAAGGCAACGATATTAGGTTTCCCTTTTTCTTGTAAATGTGCTACTAGCAATAGACTTACTGTTATCTAACGACATTTTCCCATATTGGTTTGCTATGAATTTAAATAAATAAAACTGTCAGAAGTTTCGGGGGGGGTTGAACCCTAGAAACCCCCCTCTAAATATGGCCGACCACCCATCCTGGGTATGCTACGATTCAGAGCTTTCTTGCTCCTCAGCAAGCTACTGACCCAAGACATTGGCTTTTAAGTACTTGGGGTTTAAAAAAAGAGGATAATCCGTTAAAGAAGAACTATTTATTTATGTTTTATTTTATGTACTGAAGAGGTTTTTAGACTCTCACAAACATTGTATATATTACACGCGATGGCCTGCGTAGAATATATGTTATAGAAGAATGCGTTATAAGGCTAGGGTGGTAAAATACCTTCCTTCCCCTGCTCCCAGAAATAAGCAACCTGTATGACACTCCCTAATAGCAGGCAATACACATACAAATTGAAGTCCAGCGGACTACGTTTTAAGGGGAAGAGACGGAGAGATTTCGATGTCTCGCGTATCACCTTTCCGCCGCTCCTGCATTAGACGACTGCCTTAAAAAAGTATTTTGTTTCTTTAGTACCATCTTGCAGAAAATACTGAGCATGAAATTTCGATCAAATAATTTTGACAATATAAATAATTGAAACTATCTGTATTAAATAGCATCACGTCTGTGTTTATTTTCACTCCCGTCACTTTCACTATTTTCACTTCGTCACCTCTCGGGCGGCAAAGAGGGATTGTTTTGTTTGTACGAAGTGTTTGCAATTTAAACTTACGTTATTAATAAATTAACAGAAATTACTACACAAAGTTGTAACACAAAACACATGTTCAGTTTTGAAATTAGTGAACTTTTTACAGTGAAAATTTTCGTGCAAAGGATTGTTTTTTGAGGGAGAATGTGCTAAAAATTTCGCCTTACACACTTAGAGCATAGTCGACTTATTTAAGAAATTACCGAGCGATATGCTCCGCGGTAATGCGTGAGAATTGTATTCGGGAAGTCCCAGGTTCGACTTCCATCAGGCCGGTCACTATCACCATGGGTTTTTCGCGGTTTCCCTGGGTCGACAGGCTTTTCATCTGTTTCACCTCACCTATTTCAGGGTTGTAGGACCAGGCAACGGTGGTTGGTGTGTTGAGGCAGGACGGTGGAACTTGCGCTCTGGAAAAAATTCTCCCTGGCACCTGGCGGGACTGCTGGGGTCCCATTCCTTCCTGGGAGCTGTATCGTTTACAACCGGGATCCCCAGGTTGCGAGCGGCTAAGGCAGGGCTAACCGGCGTTCAGATTGGAGTAGTGTTGGAGTTGTTAGGGGCCCCGTCCTTGCTAGCACGTATCCGCATCTGGTCCCCCTTTGGGTCTCCGTTTCATCCCTTCCTCCCAAGGAACACGTAAAAAAGCACAAAGGACCCATTGTGGCTTATGTTCTATTACTGGAAGCCCCTCCGTCTGTTTTCTCCTAACTGAAATTTGTATTTATTCAGTTTTTTGTTTTTGATTTAGGCTATTCACAGACATACAAATGGACTCAGTTACATACGCGAGTGCGTATGTTTTTATAAAACTGCATTTTCTTTATTCACTAATCTCAAAACGCGTATTTTCAGCGCAATCTCGTTATCGAATTTTTGGGTCGAATGCACCTTATGAACCTCAGCGGAGAACAAAAAGAAGAGATATATAAACTAAATAATAATCAAGCAGGAGGGAAAAGTAGAAGAAAAGTATGTTAATAATGAAAACAACAAGTACGGAGAAAGCGAAATCAACAAGCTATGGTAAGTGTAGATAGCTACCTTGCCGACGGCGCCGTGAAGGGGAATGAATGAACACACCCTACAATCGATATCGGGGTTGTAGTAGTGGCTGTTGTGTGTAACGTCGCATTGCAGTGTAGTGTTTTTGTTCATTTTCTCCGATATTTCAATTGTTTCAGTGTCAAGTGAAGATTTTGACTTCCCCGTCCCTTGTCCCCATCCCTTTTCCCTCCAGCCCCCGTCCATTTATGTTAATTTCCGAAGGTTGCTGTACAGACGTGTGGTGCAACATCAGATCACGATCCGTCCTTTCAGTCATGGCTTCTTGTGTTACACGCTGAAAGGGTCGTGCAACAACAAGAATAAATAAATTAGTAGGTGACGTAACTATAAACATGTGTGTTGCTGATAGAAATTTAAATTAAAGAGCTGAGCGAACAAGGCGAAAATTTTGAATAACATATTAAAGAACTGCTTGCGTTTAGTGTTTGTTGACAAAATAGTTTTAATATTTATAGTTACCAAATGAATTATTTTAAATTATTAGTCAGGATTACAAATCTTTTATATGTAGCAAGCAGTCTCAAAAAATAAAGAGGTGTACTTATAAGCGAGGTTCCTTATAAAAAAAGGGGGGGAAACCCCTTGTGATCAACAAAAACAAAAAGAAATAGTTATACGAAAAACTTTCACCTGTTGGTTAGAATAAATTAACGATTTTTTCTGGTTTATAACCTGCTTAATGGATCTATATTTTCAAAAACAATTTTATTTTTATATATTTTATTTGTTTTCTTTCTTTAATTTGAACCAGATTTTAAATATGTGCATAGCGTTCAATTTCAAATGGTTCGTGTTGTGGCGGAAATAATGGGATATCATTGGTAAAATTTATTGTTACTTATATCTTTGAAAATAATTCTAAAACCAATAATAAAAATCATAATTTTGGAAGCTCTCGGTACAAACAATTAGATTTTAAACCGATATCAACAAAATTTGAAATTTAACGATATTCTTTCCATAGCGAAGGCGTGAAATTTGGTAAAAAAAAGTGTGAAAATGTTTTATTATACATTTAATTTGTAGTTTTATGTACTTTCATCCAATTTGTACAACGGATTTATTAATGTAAACAATTTTAAAACCTCTAATGTATATTTAATCGGTCTTGTACTATTAAGTTAAAGCAATGGGTTGAACTTTAAACTCAATTTTTCTCAATTAGTTTTTTTCACCATTTTCACCATTCAAAATGTCTCTTTGATCACAATTTATAACTTATTAGCTTGAAATTTTCAGGAGATTTTCAGGAATTATGAATTTAAAAAATGTTATGCACTGGAAAAATATTAAAGAGTTCAGTTTAAATTAATTATTTTCCATAACTCATAGAAAGAGTTGAAAAATGCAACACCATGTAAACATTTTTTTCTCTTTAACTAATTAAAATTTAGAAATTCCTGCACAACAATTTCTTTAAGTTTGTATACTTAGCTCAAATTAAAATTTTGGGAACAGTAGGATAAATCGTAGGGTCCGAGAAGCATTTCATATTACCATATCAAAAAGTGAATAATTATGAATAAAAAATGAAATCGTAACAACGATTTGTTATAGCTCGTTAAAATATTGTGTGCACTATTTATTTTATGCTCTAAGTATATGTCATAAACGTCAAAGCAGCTGAAGAAAACTGTGGATTTTTTGACTTTCACAAAACTGGAATTGCCTTAATAAACTCCATGTAGGCGCGGCTTGCCAAAAAAATATCGTAAAACGTTTTGCAGGCTATCCACATAAACTACCTTTAATTTTATCTCGATTTCAATCAAACCTAAAAGTTATCGACGAATTAGCTTCAAACTTTTATATGTACATAGCATTTCAACTCCGTAATTGCTACCATTCGCCTAAAAATCTGCATTTTTAGGTTTTCCCTATAATCTTCCCTTAGGCTTGTAAAGGTTTCATCCAAATGTGAAATATATCTACACATTTTCCTCAACTTCAAAGAAATGGATTCGTGATTTGTTACGTGTTTAAAGACAGACGGCGGAAGCGAATAGGCGCTCGGCAGAAGCGTGCGCACCTATAAATAGAAGCTATCTGGTATTTTGGCTTGCTCTCCGTATTATAATATTTCTGTGTACCAAAAGATTTACAAAGTTATTTTCTCTGTTACGAACTGCTTTAGTGAAACTATAATCTGGGACAGTTAAAAAGGGAAAGTAATGCTGGACTCAAGTCGCATTATTATTATTATTATTATTATTATTATTATTATTATTATTATTATTATTATTATTATTATTATTATTATTATTATTATTTCGACTTATTCAGTTACGTCTTGAAATTCCTAGTCGCTTATACTCTCTCTTCATATTCTATAAATAAGCTAAGCTTTATTCAGTGAAACAGATATTGAATTATTTCATTTTCAGTTAACCTACAAAATGGATAACAATTTTGAAGTAATTAGTAAATATTGTCCGGAAATTGTTTCAGACTAGCCAGTGCAGACTTTGTTATTGCAGGAAGTTTATATAACACCCAGAACTATATCACAATTGATTCATTGTTTGCATTGCAACTCTTAATAATAAGCACAAGTCTTTTACAATTAGTTTATGAGAAAAAAGGGAATAAATCATTTTTAGTTATTCATGACACGAATATAGGCTTGAACCTGGGAACAGTTAAACGTACAAAAGGAAAAGTTTTTGAAAGATATAACTTAAAAA
This sequence comes from Deroplatys truncata, assembly GCA_030765065.1. Taxonomy (NCBI): domain Eukaryota; kingdom Metazoa; phylum Arthropoda; class Insecta; order Mantodea; family Mantidae; genus Deroplatys; species Deroplatys truncata. Next base: position 60,628,739 of record CM060989.1, on the reverse strand, counting down.
TGTTGTTTTCACATAAATTTACGTTTTAAGGACAGTAGCAGTTTTCCATCTTGTTTTATAACTTTCCAGTTACATAAAATTCTACAAGTATAGAGATAATTTATTTGTAGAGCCTTCTACGAGTTTGTGGCTTTCAGTTAAGTCAATATACAGAATTGAAGTTGTATTGTTAACGAACAAAATTTAGCAAAGAATTCCAAATTTGGTTTAAGTACGTACAAAATAAGAGTTTTTTTGTGGCAGTCTTCTAAATTTTCAGATTTTAGACTTCGTAGAATTTGGAGAAAAAAAATTATCTACATTTCCGATGTTATGAATTCGGTATAAAATTAATTATAAATTAAGGTCAGCTTATATAGTGAGCCTCAAAACATTTGCAATATTATATCTTAAATTGCCCACGATTATTTTCCCTATAAAATAATATTTAAGCCCATATTTACATTTACGATTTATTTCCTATTTATTTTACGTCGCTTTAACTACATGGTTATACCTCGTGGCTCGGTCTGTGACGGACAGTTAACCTTCTAGGTCTCATCCCTGTACATGCGATTTTGCTTCGTCACGTGTCCACAGACGCCTTAGTGCTAAGCAACTGTTCCTCTGCTTCGTGACGGCAGATGGCAGCTTCGACATGTGTACACAGAAACAGGTGAACAGCAACTCTATCTCTGCTTCTGTGACAAACAGGTAGCAGCTTCGACACGTGACCACAGAGGCATGTGTATAGCAACTGTATCTCCGCTTCTACACATGCCAGGCAGATGACATTAGGCTACCGACCAGTCCACCTGTTTTCATTACTTTTGGATAGATGGCAGAGCACTCATTATTATCATCTTTTTTCACAGATTGGTCGGTCCTCGGGATTTGAACCCGGGACCTCCCGAATGCAGGCCATAGATGTTAACGCCTAAGCCATTCCGTTCGGTTGTTGATTCTGTTTATTTTGCCGACGAGGAAATTAATGAGGCTTGCCTTTATTCGTTGAGCACATAGCCAGTCAATGGGCAAGCGAGGTTTAACCCTACCATTAACCAAGCATTCGAACACAGTTGTTAGGTATGATGCATAATTTATCATTCTGTTTATGAGGAATGCATAAGAATAAATAGAGTTTAAATTTTTTGAAACCACAAATTTATTTTAAATCTCAAGGTTCTATTATTGTACTAATAGAAATAATAGCGATGTATTATATTTACATAGAGAGGAAAATATAAGCATATAACCATAGGAATTTCTAGCATTAAAGCCTGGACGTAAGGAAATAAAGTTGAACTCTTACTGGACTATAGGCAGGGATGTTACAGGTAACAACACCCCCATCCCTCGGACAGTCTTTTGGTGTTTGTAGACAGCACTCAGACCGGTGTTTACCTGTCTGTTAGTTATCTTTGGCCACTGTTGTTTATGCTCTTTGTAGTGATAATGGTTTGAATGTAGATAATTGAAGCCAACTGATATTCCTTTGCTAGCGTATAACATTTTGTAAGCATAATATAATAGATGTTAGACCGCTCGCTTCCCACCAAGGCAAAGGTTCGATCCCAGGGGCTTGCATGAGGGATTTGTGATGGACGAAGTGGCGCCTAGACAGGTTTTCTCCGATTTTCCCCGCCATTCGTTCCATCATTTGCTCCATCATCACCTTTCCTTTCGCCTTCATTTCATATCATTTATTCCTCAATCTTTATTTATTCCTCTGCTACGAGCCGATCCCCCGTTTCGGGTTCTTCATTCTCCCTGATTCATTTTCTGTCTGCTCTTGACAGGCCTGTGACCCTAGGCGCGGTTATAAATCCTAGGGGGTGTAGCCCTTTATAAGAGGAAGGTATGCCGACTAAGTAAGTCAGTAAATACCATAATACTAAGTACATAACAGCAAAGGAAGTAAGAGCTGAAGCTTTCCTGGCGACGTGTATATTCTAAGTATTTTCTGGCTTCAAGCCAATTGTGTACCACCAATCACCTGGGTTTAAGACCGAGAACTTCTGCAGTATAAAACCAAATCCTTTTAAATCATCCGCTCCATTCCTCACAGAGTATTCCTTATAGAGTCCTTTAATACTTTTTTGTAACTACCGTGATCTCTGTCCCCATTATATGTCCCATTAGATCTAGCAAGTGAATTATGATGCTTACAGCATCCGTATCGGAGTTCTACCTCTTAAAATCACTATAATGTTTAATTGCCCATAAGTATTGCAGTGGAACGCAAAGTTTTTGAGTTTTATTCCAGTCACCAAATGGGTCCCAGTTCACTGAGCAGAATACCGCGAAAAAAAAAGGTTTGGTAAACAATGAGATTGAATGTTTTCGATATCACGTTTTCATCTGTTATTTGCCTATAGTTATTTTTGGGTAACACAGTTACAGTATATTAACGGTTACATGTAACGGTTACCAGTGACATTTAAGTTATTCGTTTCCATGGTTATCACTTTTGCAGTTACATACAGACTTACTTTGTTATTTGATCTAAAATAAAAATATCTCTCTCTAGCTGTGTCAACACTTTGATTACTATGGTGTTCATAATCGCAAAATGCATTTGCACGACTTCTACATTACTACGATAGCACACACGAACACACACACACACACACCAAGATGTATTCCTCCGAGACTAGCAAGCATTTTTCTTGCCATATGGTATATTAGATCTTCAATGCCACTTATGATCTCTTGTGGAAGAGATTGATACTGCGTAACAGAGTTGAGGTAACTAGTTCTCGATAAACGATAGCAATGCACATGCAGTGAATAATGTCACCAGACTCGGTAACCGTCACCGTTACTTAAGTAACCGTTTACGAGAGATCTAGTTGCTGTCTTCGTTGCTATGGTAACCGTATTTGGTTAACCAATTACTTTACATTTGTTAATCTTATAACCGTTAATGGGAAACTAGTTATTCCATTACATCTGTAACCATTACTTTATTTTCTACCCATCCCTATTTGTACACAATTACTTTATGGAATTCTTATTAATGGCATAACGCATTTAATAATTCGTCAATAAAATTTAATATAACTAACAGTTCCATACGTAAAATGCGTCCCTCTTGTTGCTGTTCTGGGTTGTGTAATCCAAATGTTTGCAACAGAAAGATGTCTGCGCTTTAATATGTCAGTACCACATAAAATACCTTATAATCATAACAAAGAACTATCCACAACATGCATTCATTTTCTGTGATAGGTGGAAACTAGTAGAAAGGGTTGATGAATAGGTCGTATATTGTTTATAAACTACTAGTGCGCTTTACCTACTATTAACTTTCAAGATTTATTGTTGTCTCTGCTAATATGAGTTTACTTATGCCTAAGCATCTTTTCGATTATGTTTATGTTTACTTTCACTAGAGAGCGGGATAGCTCTGTGGCCCGCATTCGATAGGTCCCGGGTTCGTACCCCGCGACCGCTCACTCTGACCCATGGGCTTTTTGCGGGGTTTTCCCGGGTCGTCAGGCGAATGCTGGGGTGTTTTCTTTCATCCCCCAAATTTCTGTCCTTCCATTTCGTTGCATTAATCATTTCATTCGTCCTTCACTCTTTTTGATCAGTTTTAGCGTTAGAAGTGTCGGCGATGATGTTTCAGTGCAGCGTGACAGAGGAAAAGGATGCTCTCTGTGAACTTTCTCTGTCCCTCGGCCTTCGGCTGGCTGCCGGCGTGTAAAGACTGCCCCTTGGGGGGCTTTGGACCTTGTGTGGGGCAGGGTCTCCCGTCGGCCTGTCCGATTGCCGAGGCATGTCAATCTGGAAACTGTAGGAACCCTGTCATTGCTGTGCCGCCACTCTTGGTCCCGGTGTCTCCCTTCACCTCATCCCTCCTAGAGGCGCCTCCTCGTGGATCATCGGTACAGTATCCTCATTCCTGGATCGGTCTCGAATCCCCTCCGCCTCATTCATTAACTGGAGTCTATTATACTTAGATCTCTGTAACGTTCATAGCTCTGAAGCCATAATCTTCTCACTGTTTGGTAGTAATTAAAAAAACATTTTGAAAAGTTGTCACTTCAAGACCATTGGCATTATTGCATCGGTTTCGTCAATGTTTGATGTTTTGTAAAGCAGGGTTTGCAATATCCGAGCTAAAATTTCAAAACAAGCTTGTTACTCAAGAGCTGATAAATGGTAGATACATACTTTCGTAAATTAAACCGGGTTTATTTCAGATTACGCAAACTGCACCTTTCTCAAACACAAATCATCCCTGTGAGTACAGTGTATTTCACCAAGTGGTACCGTGGTAGCCTCTAGTTCCCAAGGTCGCGGGTTCAAACCCGGCGGATGGCGATGGATTTTTTCGGGCGTAAAAATCGTTAGCACGGCTTCCTTCGGAAAGGAAGTAAAGCCGGTGGTCCCGTGTCGTAGATTTACGGCACGTAAAAGAACCTCAAGCCTGATAAGAGGCCTCTGAGCAAAATTACCGGTGTTTCACGCCCAATATATGGGACGCTAAGAACCATAGTAGTTAAAGAGCGTCCATAAATAAAACTCAATTTACATTTACCAAGTGAGGTGGCGCCGTGGTAGCGTGTGCGACTAGCATTCGGGAGGTCCCGGGTTCGATCCTCGGGGACGGAAGGCGAATGCTGGGGTTGTCTCTTCTCTACCACGATTTCCTTTCCATTCCGTTTCCTTCTCATCTTTCAGGTGTACTTCTAGGTATGGCGGTGCCGGACAGATAGTGCGAATACATGCTCAAGGAAACAGTATTCCCGTGGGCATCAGAGGGTCGCTTCATTGGTGGTTCGTTCTTCTGCGAGCTTGGAAATGTTAGGGACTTCTGCGCGTCCCTGTGGCCTGTCTGCCTACGGCCTGTGGTTGCGTCACCTCATCCCTTCCTCTTGGGGGCGCGGGAGCTGGAATGTGCAGTCGCAGCGCGCGAGGTGTACCCCTCCGTTGAATCACTATACCTCTACACCAGGGTTGCTCAACCCTGCAGCACGTGCTCGCTTCCCCTACACATGTTATTTTCCCCCCACCAGTGACCAAGGCAACGAGAGACAGGTAGTCAGAAGCGGACGGCACGCTAGTAGGGGGCCCATGTTAGGATGCTTCTTTCAACAATTGATTGCAGTATTTATGAAAAACAAAGTAAGCATCCCAATTTAAATGCTAACAATTGTAATGTCCAGACAATTTTGTAGTTTCTTTGGACAGTCTTAAATAATAACTGTGTTTTATATATTTGTTTTAGGGAAATGTTCTTAAATTGGCACAAGACGAATAGTTGTGTGACCTGGTGTTTCCAACAGATCTATTTGATTATTTGGATAAATTCAATGCACGCTTGCATGCTACAAATAAAAACATAGTATGTTTAGTTGACACCGTGAACACATTTATGGCACAATTCGATCGTGGGAAGGAGAACTGTTAGTTACAGATTTATACCATTTCCCTTGCTTACGTTCCGTGTTTACGATGAACGTTATTCTCCTGAAAAAATACAACTATGACAGATTTTTTCACAATTTGGGATCAAAATCCAATTATTTTGCACTCGTTTGATGTTTCCTTGTAGTGAGGCTCCACACGAACTACTTGCATTGCAGAATTCCACGACCGTAAAATGGTCTGAGAAATAAGGCTGGGATTGTTTAAATCCTTGCCCTGCTTTGAAGGCCCGAGATTACGTCTGTCTGCATCTAGTTTAATGGCAGTCTTGAGCTCCACTTATATCTGGAACAAACATTTTCAAAAATGAACTACATTAAAAGTGAGTATCGCAGCAAGATATGACAATCACCTTGCTATTTTTGAGACTGTGCGCTACATCTTGTGCACCAAATATTGAAGACGTAAAACGTAAATCGTGCCGAAGTAGTCAGCCTCAGAAACATCATGTGGGTTAACCAGGAGTAAAATATGAATGCGTGCGCTCTTGATTTCCTGTACGTAAGAATGGCAGCTCAGTTCCGCCACTGAAACTCAGTAACCACGATAAATGTGTCATTCTGTCGCAGCGGGTGGAAGGAAGTGATTTCACCCTGCCCTTTCCTGCTTGCACTTGAGCACCGCTGCTCTACAGTGTAGTTCCCTTTTGTATGGCTTTACTTCGTCCCTTGCTTACATATGTCTGTCCAATTTGGGATGGAGCTGTTGCGTCCAAGATTCGACTACAGATGTTCCAAAATAAAGTTTTACGATTCATTTTATATATATATTCGTTCTCAGGTTCATTCATTCTTTCATTAACTCAGCTTTCTTTGTGCCCGGCGAAGTACATTTCTCCTTAGAAGAACGCTGCAGTTTCTCGGATCAGAAGTCGTCTCCCGCATGACTCACTTACTCTCTTCCGACAGCGCCTCATTAGTGCGACAATGACTTGTACAATCTAACATTGTTTATAGTACCAGAGAGCTTTTATGTGGCTGACCTCAGTTATTATTACGTTTATTCTCTTTGCTTCCGGATCTGTGTAGCACATTGTTGAGCTGATCAATAAAAATATACCTCTTTAGCTTAAACAAAAGGTAAATTAACACAGCAAATGACGATCTACTTGTCCAAACCAATTTGGGTACAAAATAAATTGAGTTCTATTTATGGACGCTCTTTAATTGCTATGGTTCTTAGGTTCCATTCTATATTGGGAGTAAAAGACCGGAAATTTTGCTGAGACCTCTTTATTAGGCTTAAGGTTCTTTTACATGCCGTAAATCTAAGACACTGGACCACAGGCTTTACTTCCCTTCAGAAGGAAGTCATGCTAAGGATTTTTACGCCCGAAAATATCCATCGTCCTCTGCCGGGTTTGAAACCCGCGACCTCGGGAACTAGAGGCTAGCATGGTACCCCTAGACCACGGGGAACGACAATTTGGGTACGATCCAATCTAAACCTGCACAAAAATCTATCTGATTTTGCCCTACTGAAGTACTTTGACATCTAGTTTTGCTAACGTGACCTAAAAGTTCTATTTTCTGTTTTACACGCGCATTTTATTCTTCTTCTTTTAAAGGATTACCCTCCTCTTTGTAGAACTTACAAGCCAATGCCTTGAGTCAGTAGCTTGTCGAGGAGCAAGCTAACTCTGGATCATATCATATCCAGGATGAGTGATCAGCCCAATGTCTAGTATGGCGATGAAGAAGAAGAAAATGAAATGGAACGATAGGAAAATTACGGAGCAAATTATCCAACCCATTCGCCTAGCGACCGAGGAAAACCACGAAAAAATCTTCGATCAGATTTGTCGGCCACAGACATTTACATTCCTCGATTTTGTAGGTAATCATGCAAACAAAAACTTAAATATTTTGTTTGTTTCGTTTTGACTGTAATGGTAGTTTCATGACATCTGTTCTTAGCGGAGTGAACTACGTTCGTACTTTGGAGAAAAAGGAAATCAAGTAGTACACTCGTTTTCCAATTGTATAATTATACTTTCTCCAATAGTCAGGCTTTATTCTTTTGGGAGTTAACTACCATGCCAAATCCAATAATTACAATCTGTTAACCCGCCAAGAAGACATTATGTAGCCGTTAACCGGCGCCAGCTCCAGCATCTCTTACTATCGATCCCATCCGCTTACTAGGTCAAGGTCCTTTACGAATCGCGAACTCGCAACTCACGGAACCTGCGCTGATTAAAGTTGAACCTTGACCTTTAGTTTTCAACTGCAATGTAGGTATGCGTCAGCCGCAGGAGCAAAACGCAATGATTCTAATAGAATGCGAGAAAACCATGCATACAAATAATAATTACGTTCAGTAATGCCACATTTGTAATTACTTGCAAAACATGGGATACATATGTCGATTGTCTATTTAACATGATAGAGAGAGAGCCAAAAAGCTACGAACCGGCTGCACGGTGTTTTTCTTGTCCGCGTCCTCAGCGCTCGTTGCCGTCTGCCGCTCATAGAAAGGCGCGACGAAACCATACAACATTTTTAAAACTACTTTTAAAGGCTTTACTTACCAACTTTATGAAAAGAGATGCTGAAACTGGCCACCGTCATACATTTTTGGCACCTCTTTAGGAAACTATCCATCACTCGCCGTAGTTCACGTTGAGAAATGCTGGCAATTTCCTGGCGGATATTTTGTTATAATTCTTCCAGTGTGTGTGGGTTTGTCTTGTACACGTTGTTTTAAGTTACCCCAGAGATATAAATCACAGGGAGTTAGGTTGGGGGACCGAGGGGGCCACAAATCTCTACTAATAATTCTGTCCTCAAACACACTTTCAATTGTTCTCATCCAAATATTGGCCGTAAAAGCTGTTGCAGAGTCTTGTTGAAAACAAGGCAAAATCACGCTCCCTGGCTGTTAATTCTCTAAAAAAGGGGGGGCAAAATTGTATTCACATATGTACGGGCTTCAACTGCTGACTCGAAAAAAATTGGCCCCTACGGCGAGTGATGGATAGTTTCCTAAAGAGGTGCCAAAAATGATGGACAACGACGGTGGCCAGTTTCAGCATCTCCTTTCATAAAGTTGGTAAGTAAAGCCTTTAAAAGTAGTTTTAAAAATGTTGTATGGTTTCGTCCGCGCCTTTCTATGATAGCGCAGACGGCAACGAGCGCTGAGGACGCGGACAGGAACAACACCGCGCAGCCGGTTCGTAGTTTTTTGGCTCTCTGTGTATTATAAGACGAGTTCACTGTAATGCAATGATTGGCGACAACCAGAGCTGTATCCAGGATTCCTTTAGGGAGGGGGTAACATATTTTGAAAGATACCTTACCAGTAGGCAAACCGAGCGGGATGACAGACGGTAATGTCTGTGTCTCGCATTCGAAAGGTCATGGGTTCAATTCCCGTGGTCGATCTTCCTGACCCATGGGTTTTTTCGGGGGTTTATCCGGGTCGTCAGGCGAATGCTGGGATGGATCATTACATCTGTCCCTCTCATCTCCATTCCCCTTTCACTTCACCTTTGTTTCTTTCGGGGTTGCAAGTGTCGGCGGGAGGTCTCGGCGCGTGCATGGCAGGGGAAAAGTTGAACCAGCTATTCACATCTGATTGATCTTCACGGTGTTAAAGTGCTTACCTCCAAGATTACCTTTGAGTCAGGGGAACATGTGAAAATCACTTGGGAAAAGATCTGGTGAATATGGAGGATGCGAAAAAACTTCCCAGTTGAATCTTCTGAGCTCCGCCAGGGTCAAGATTCAACTTGGAAGTTTTCTCGTATCCTCCGTATACACCGGAGCTTGCCCCAAGTGATTTTCACATGTTCCTCCAACTCAAAGGTAAGCACTTTTAACACCGATGATGAAGTCAAATCAGTGAACAGCTGGTTGCGAGCACAGGGCCCGACCTGGTACAACACTTGCTTGGAAAAACTAGTGTCACGTCCCCAAAAATGCTTGAAAAAACATGTTGACTATGTAGAAAAGTAACAGAAGGAATGTACAATATAAATAAAATCAATTCGACATGACCAATTGTGTGTAATGGTTTTATAAAATAGGAAAACTTACTTATTGGACGCCCCTCGTAATATCGCACGCGAAACAAAATGGGAAAATACCACATTGTTCCTAAAAACTCATACTTTAAAGTTGTTTGTTATTCTTTGTTAACTTCTATCGATTTTTGCTGTTCTTTGTAGTTTTTGCTATTGGTTTTTAGGCAATAGCCAGTTTTGAGTTGCATATAAACAAACTACAGATGATCCTTTCACTAAAGAACCAACACTCAATGGATATGCGAGTGTCAAGATCCGAGGTTAGGACGCATATATGCTAGAATTTCTTCCAGTGTCATGTTTCCAGCTTGCGACTAGAGAGAGCTCTAGCGGCTGTTTCATGTCACGACCGCCTGGAATAATCTCTACAGTGAGGAGTCTAATATGCACAATATGGATATAATATGCCGTGTCTGGGAACGAAAACGTAAACTTGGCCGAGTCTTCTTTCTCGTTCCCGGGGCCTGGGAGCGCTCCCATTAAAATACCTAAGGTATTTCAACTTTCTCGTTCTCTCCTGGTTACCGTTCTCGTTTGTTGTGAACCAGCAATTATGCTGTATCTGCTCTTATTACTTTCTCTACTACGTATAGTAAGTAGGGGAAGTATTGCATTCCACCCAAAAATTCGATACCGAGATTTCACCGGAAATATATGTTTTGAGACCTCCTGAATCCAAAAACAAAGCATTTTTGGAAACATGTCCGTGTGTGTGTCTGTGTGTGTGTGTGTGTGTGTGTGTGTGTGTGTGTCTGTGAACAGCATAACTCAAAAACGAACAGTCGGATAAACACCAAACTTGGTATTTAGGTTCAGTATCTTCCAGAAATGCGACACGAAGGTTTTCAATAAAATCCCCCTACCCCACACTACCCTTTACATGGAAGATTTTTCGAAAATTTTAATTTTCTCAAAAATGGCTCTAACGATTTTGATTAAAATATCATATGTTTAAGATAATGTCATGAGAAATGAAATGTATATCTCGAATTTTCTGGGAATGTCTCCAAAAGTATTCTTCATTGTGAACGACTTTTGCATAACTGGTAAACCATAAGAGATAGACAAAATTTTACGACACAAAAAATGTAGATCGCGTTAAAATACACAACTTATGTCATATACATTTCTTTTGTTGAGTGAACCGTTTTCGAGATATTGCTTGTTATTTCCTTAAATTTTCCAATACTTATACTTTTTCTCAAATTCGTTATTCATTTTTGTCCTGGACATTCAAAGAGAATGGAATGCGCCACATAGCAACCAACTCTTAAAACATTTGACTATCGCTTAAAGTCTACCATATTTCCCTTGCAGCTATAAGAAAATTAGCAATAAGATTAACATCTCGATATCTCGATTAACATGAAGCATATGGAGAATAGGCGTTTGTAAACATAGATTGTACAAGAGTAGAGAAAGTCATGTGAGTGTAACACATCAGATTTTTTTTCATTGTGAATGGGGCCTTATGCTTATCGCCGTTCGCAGCAGCTCTTTTATGATGCTTGCACTGCTCTGAGAGGTGTAATATTTTGGTTACCTGACGCTGTAGGTTTGAGGTGGAAGTGATCGTGATCCTGTTGTTGCCACCACCGTTTCCAGCGTATTTAGTTTATAAGGATGCCTTACAAAAACAAGCGATTCAAGGTCTTTTGGGTAAGTTAACCAGTGAGACAGGGAGTCTTTGCCTATGCGCCCGTTGTTTGTTTTGGGACGAGTCAGGATTTACGTTAGCTACCAAAAAGATTCGGAACAGTACAGATCAATGTTAAAGTCTTAATGATAAGGTTACTTAACGGGCGCAAAGGATTTGGGCTCCAGTTTCAAGACTAATTTAACAATATGCATAAAGCTGTAATTCGATAAGACAGTGTCTAAATACCATTTAAGTTGAGACTGTACAATATCTCCAAACTAAACGTTGTAAAAAGAAATGTCTAATAAAAGTTGTTTGATATTATGGGGGAAAGTACATGCCACTAGTCGTGTTTTGTTTGGAGAACATTATGATAGTCATTTTAGGGTCAATTTAATTTTTTAAACTAGGAACCTACAGTTAGGATCGAAATAAATTGACCCTAAAATGATCACAACACCCTCCAAATAAAACACGACTAATGGCATTTGCTTTTCCCCATAACATCAAGCAACTTTTATCAAAGACATTTCTTTCTACAACGCTTAGTTTTGGAGATATTGCACAGTCTCAACTTAAATGGTCCAACCTGTATAATGTAATGTAGCTCTAAGCTGTGTTAAACAGGATTTTAATGAATAGATTATAAATATTTTAATTCTGTACAGGGAAGTTATAAATAAGTAATTGAGTTGTGACCCTTCTCTTGAACAGATACTTTTTTTCAAAGTTCCTTCGAGGGAGGGCCGGTGCACAATCGTCGACTTCTGTGTGCCGCTTAGGCTAACTCTATAATACAAGCCACAAGACACTGATTTGGGCTACCTATATACCGTTTTTGGCGTGGAGCAGTGGTTAAGCTGCTTACGAGTAATTTCTACGCAAGCAGCTCGAGTTCGATGCTCCGTAGTGGAGCATTATCCTTTATTTTTTAAAACTCGCTTTACTGCAATATAGTTAAATAATATTGATTGCATTACTTCATTCTACGTACAAATATAATTACAGTAATGGTAAAAGTTGTGGTTACCATTTACCGCTATGACGGACTAAACGCCACATACAGTCATGTAATTAAAATCAATAGGGGGAAGTAAGTTAAACAGCTCCACGGAGATTTAAACAGTAAGCTAACTTTCTACCACTGAGATAAGAGTGCTGCTGTAAGCTGACATTGTAACAAGCTTTAGTCATACTCCACTTGAGAACCATAAATCAATAAGGAGGGTTTTGGTTACAAATATTCAATGTCGAAATACTAAAATATCTGTTTGAAATCTCGTATATAAATTACTTTCTCGGAAGACTATTGTGATTACGGTTGTTGTCCCCATTGTAACCACTACAAGAATATACGCAGTCTTGTGAACAAAACCTGGCTGTCCGAGCGCTCACGGAAGTACCCGATCCGAACTCCGTCTCTCAAACGCCGGCCAGCTTTAAATTGACCGAGTGTACATATTATGTTGTCGAAGTTATGGTTATTAACTAAGTTTAGTCTGGTTCTTTGAAATTCTTACTCAAACTATATAGAGCCTAATGTGTGTTTTAGAATGGTTGTATGCTTCTTAATTGCTCGAAATAAAGCTATTTGTTAATACCTAGAGCACAAATTTTGATGCAGTAATTTGTATCATAAATTATTTAAATGTAAAGAATGATTATAGTATGAATATGCATTTTTGTGTGACATTGATTTGAGATGTTTGTTGATTGTAATTATTGTTGAGAAGTAAGTTTATACGGCCTTACTGAAACTGACAATAATAGCGTGCAATAATGCAGCGAGGGGGTGAGCTGTTTATCATTATTGGAGACGAGGAAGTTACGTAATGTTGGCGCGTTTTTCTTTAGAATTTGCTGGAACATTTTTCCTAAAGCATATGTGTTCATATTTTTCATTGGATATAAAAATAGACGCTAATGTTGGCGCGTTTTATTAGCCAATAGCAGCTCAGTTATAATCTTTAGGCATATCGGGGTGTAGGAGTATAAAAAGGGCTAGGTTTGAGGTAAAGTCCTTGAGTCCGTCAGTTCATCGAAAACATTTGTACGTTACACGTCGCCCCAGTCCAGCAGAAATACTTGTACAGTACACGTCGGCTATCGATTCGCAAGTTACGCGTAGCAGAGTTATGAAAAATCTAAAGTGTTGTAAAGTTAATTATACAAAAAGTTGAAGTACGCGAATTAAGAATGATCAGTAATGAAGTTATTATAACAGTTTCAGTTTGGCGAGTGTCAAGATCAAAGTGTAAATGTGATAGTGAATGTGTTCGACAATAAAAAGTGTAAAACAAATTCTTTCATCAGTGTTATCTTTGGATAAAAGACTCCTTTCCGTTTACACAACCTGTATAAAGAGAAGTGCTCGACCAAAAAAGATCATAGCTAGCCGGAGGACAGTGAACCAAAAATTAAATAAAATAAAAGTAGCATTCTTTCAAACAAACACTAATACTGCCGCAAATTGCTAACACTAGATGGAGCTAACAAACCTAACAAAGAATCACGTCACAAAATGGCTTCACCACGTGGAGTAAACACAAATACACAAACATTATAAGTAATGCCGTCGCAAATTGGCTCCCAAACGTGGGGCTCAACAAATTATAAATAACATTACAAGTATACCACTTCAATTTATACGCTAAATGCATAGGTATGCCTGCAAAAAAAATCAACATTGCAGAAGTTGTTTTCTTTAATTAACTGGACAATACTGTGTTGACTGCCTCTGTGGTCTGGTGGCTAGCATATTAGCCTCAAAGTCCACAGGTCCCGCATTCGATTCCCGGCTGGAGGGTGGGAGTTTTTGCTTTGATTCCCTATCCTCCCCAAGGACTGGACGTATGAATGTGTGTGTGTGTGTAGGTTTAATGTTTATATAAAAGTAAAACCAAAAAAGTAATACAAAAATCAAAGATTAACGTTAACAAGTGAGCATCATCGCCGATGAGCAATTGTTTCAAAGGAAACAACCGCCATTATAACCCGAGATACTATAGGTGGCATCTAAATAGGGTTGCCAGATTTTCAAATTTAAAATATGGAACACGATGTACCGTACACTAAAGACCACATTAATGACCTAAGTCCAATTACTTTGCCCACTATTACTACTCTAGAGACAAAAGAGACGCGATGAAAGGAGGGTGATTGAAACTTATTGGCTGGAACAACAGCGGAGGGGAGATTGCCATGGAAACGTACCCCTTCAGCAACTATCACAATTCGCATGTTGTTTAAATGGCAAATTGTCAAAACGAGGGGAGAACACAATTGGTCAGTTGTGTGGTACACACTGTGTTTCCCAAGTGACAAGGCGATTGCCATTGAAATTTTCCTTTGTTAGCTGCATATTGCAGAAATAAATGTATAATCATTGACAAGAAAAATTATGCAAATGCATCAGTTAGTATGGGTGATTTATGGCCGCCGAGGAACAAATTCACACCTTAGAAGTGCAGCGCTTGTTTTCATGTGTACAGACCCTTAGAGCCCGACAACTCAATGTACCTACTAAATGCGAAGGTTAAGTACAACATTATGAATCTGATTGAACGTTAGTTAATGTATAAACGTGTTATTTTCTATTTTGCAAATAAATTCTACTTTTGCATAAAATAATATATAAATAACTGCACTGTTTTATTTTAGATTTTAGCATAGTTTTACAGAACATATATGTAATAAAATTATTGTACACTCTGCGTATATATATTCGCTTTATCGCATTATATTGATACTTTCATATCGTTATTAATGAATATATTTTTATAATATTCTTAGTAAATAACATATTTGAGTTGTTTATATTTCATATTTTAACAAGGTTTAGTACAAAAACGAGAACTGGTAGCAAAATCGTACACAGTTACGAAACATTCTCTACTCATGTACTACAGAGTGAGGTAAAAGTATCGCTACCATCTAAATAAATTTTGAAGTATGTGGTTGAGGGACATGAAACTCGGTATATACCTGAGAACTCAACGAGGTACTTTTTTAACCGTAGGTAACTCCAAATTAAGTATGTTTATATTTTTTACTAATGCTTACCAAGAGTATCAAGAGTAGATACTTCGATAAAAATGCATTACTGACTAATCAAAAAAAAGAGAAAAGTATCGAATAATAAAATGCTCCTTCCTTAACATAACAAAGCTAGCTCACCTTCTAAATTATGTGTTCAAACTAGTAGCCCTCAGCTGCTTGATAATGTGCCAGTCGATCATAAAAGCCATTTAAGAAATGACTTAAGGCTTTGCACAACTTTCATTATTCGATGCTCCAGATCTACCAAGCTGTTGGGTCTTTCTCGATATACTACTGACTTCAAGTGACCCCACAAAAAAGGAAGTCCAAAGGCGACAAGTCTGGGGATCTTGCTGGCCACTCTTGTGACCTCTCCTACCAATCCATCGTTATGGAAAAACCTGTCTAAGCGCGGACAAGCATTCTTTTCATAGGAGCTGGAGCTCCATCTTGTTGGAACGTCATCTCTGGGTAACCGATGTTAAATGAGAACAAGTTTTCGGTGGCTGGTACTTGACTTTAAAGCAAATCCAAGTAGCTATTAGCAGCGTGTAGTATTTCTCTAAATAATAAGGGACCAATAGCATGGTCACCAACAATACCATTTCTGTAGATACTGCGTGTGATTCTTCTCCATCCATTTTGGATTTACGTCTGACCAGTATCGGGAGTTGTGTTTGTAGACAAATTCCATGCAGACACAATTTAGCTTCATTTGAAAATAAAATTTGTCTAATAAAAATACTGGATTGTTGTTAATGCGCTCCGTCATTAATTTACATCACGGAACTTTGGCTTATATTGGACTTTAATGCCATACTTGTAATAGAAACTTTTGGATTTTCTTGCACACGAAGGAGAACATCTAATGAAGTGCCAGCTGCGCTTTTTGAGCGACCTGATCGTGGTAATCTTCTATACTTGTAGGGTCATTAAACTTCTTGTTACTGTTGTATATGGAATTGGATTGCGATCTGGATGCATACTATTAAAAAATTCGCCGCCTCTCGATGAAATAGTGTCTGTCTTTATAGTCAACCATAATTACGATTAGAATTCCTTCCCTTTAGCTTACCATCAGGACGAATTATTAATGTACTAGATGTAAGATCCAGCCTTGAATAAGATGTGTGTGTATCAATAGACATGATTCTACTGATAAACAAACGACGGTCAAATCACAGTAAACAAAAGAAGCGTTTCCATGGATAAACAAAGGACAACCAAAACACCGGTAAACAAAAGAAGCGACTCGTGTTATTAGTTACGTCTACACCTTTCTTACATTATCAACAATAATTTGTGCAGAATTATCCAGCTCTTAATGACCATTATTCGAAAGTATAAAAATAAATTGGGTTTTACATTTGAAATAAGAGTTGGAGTTAATTCCGATTAAATCTGAAGTTAAAAAAAGTCGCTAGTACAATTTTTGAGTTCTTATATACGGCTATCCCCAACACCGAGTTTCATGCCACTGATCCATATGTTCAAAAGCTATTTACGTGGTGCGGGACGTTTAACTAGCCCTGTATGAAAAAATGAACGAGTAATGAGTTTTATTTTCCTAGCACAGTACTTTAAGGCATTATTCATCTAGGTTTTGATAGAGCATCAGCTATTTTCTTGTCCCTTCTTATAGAGAACACCGAGGCGTCAATAATTCAATTAGAAAATAGTCTTGACGATTTAGTTGTATTGTATTTCAGCTTTTTTACTTCTAACTAAAACTTTTACTTTACCACTCACCTAATTGGCAGAGGAAGTATTGTATTCCACCCTAAAATTCTATATCGATATTTCACAAGAAATGCAGGTTTTGAGGCCCCTGAATAAAAAAACAGTTTAGAAAAAAGCCCATATGTGTCTGTGAATAGCATAACTCAAAAATTAAAATTCGGACAAATTCCCAAAGATACGAGACGAAGATTTTCAAGAAATTCTCAAACCCCAAACTATCCTTTACCTACAAGGAAAATTTTTCGAAATGTTTAATTTTCTCAAAAATGGTTCTAACAGTGTTTACTAAAATACCATATATTTAAGATATTTACATTAAAAATAAAATATATATATATATATTGAATTTTATGGGAATGCCTATGAAGTCCTCTTCATTCGATAAGAATTTTGTATACTTTTATATTACTGGTAAACCACGAGGGATAGATAAAATTTTACTCACAGAAAATTTAGAACTTTTTAAAACACACAATTTATTTCAAATAAGCTTTTTTGTGGCATATGCCACTTCTGAGATATCCGTTTATTTATTTATTTGAATTATTTAATACTTTTGTCATTTTTAAAGTGCTTACGTTATGCAGTTGTTTCTCCGGTATCATGTAAAGAGTATGGAATCTCAACGTCAGCATATAGCCACCTGCTTTTAAACATCTGATTATCGATGTCCCTTACAACGAAATGTGTAATGAAAACAATTTCTGCAGAGGTTTATCTCTTTTAACTTGAAGCAGATAGAATAGTAAGCTTGTAGAAGTTATATAAAAATAAACGATAGTGGGTAGAGAAAGTCGTGTGAATGTAACGCATCAGAAAATGTTTTGAACATAGCAGTTATCACATATTGCATCGACACAACAGAGAACGCTCGGTAGAACTTATAAAGCCATAACGAATGCATTGAACCGTTGATATTAAAAGAGAATGATAAAGTAAAAGGGAAGTCCTGCGGAACTTGATAAAGACGAAACCGCAGAACTAGTGCAGTTAGTGTTCAACAAGCTCTGGCGGAGCTATGACGACGACTACGAGGCATGTGAGCACTATACACGTCAATGTCTGCAACACAAAGTACAAGAGAACAATTTCAGATATAGCCAACCAGAATGTAGTGACTCCAGAGGTATGTTCTATTCATGGTTTGCCCTTCATCAGAACTATGTTCCACGCTCTCGAGAAACTATCTAGTGTCATTCTCAAATGGTGTTTTGAGTTTTTACGGATTGCTTGTGATCTAACTATGGACTATTCCATCGTGTACCTTGTACTTGAGTATTATTGCTAATTTCAGTTTAATATTTTGTTCTTGTGTTTGTAATAATTATTGCTAAAACCACCAACTTTTGTAGATTACGTGTGCTCAGTCGATTAAGAAAATATCAGCAACATTTCCTGTTTATTTCGTGTAGATTGGGACGTTCTAAATAAGAGATGAAACATATTCTTGCCAGTGGAATTTTTAAATGTTGATATGGTTTTATTAAAGCTTTACTTGTGTTTTTAAATTATACGTTAACTTGTAACCTTCTAAGGACTCGTGTTGAAAGGGGCATGTTTTGTTTCATTTTGTCAACACGAGAGTATTGCATTTCCACTGCAAATCATTTTATGGCGCTTAAAGAGGATCGATCGGTGAAAATTGGGCAAGAAGGATAAACAATTACAATTTAAGCTTTTTAATTTATTATGTCAATTCTCTAGGAATTAATTCGCGTAAATATTTACGTTGTCGGAGTGAAAGCGAGAGAGTTACGTGATAAATTTCTTTTTTGCAAAATTTGCTGCACATATGTTAATCAGTTTTTAAATTATTTATCTTAATTTAAAATTTACACTATTTAGTAACAGATACATAAGCACAATTTCAGGGCAGTTTTTACGAGTGAATTTCTGGGGCGTTTTTCTACGTTGTAATATTTTAGACACCTTTCAGCACTTACAATTTTAAGTTAACAGAGTGAAACTTTAGAGAATAGCTTCACCAATATATTTCCTAAACAAAAACGTATGTTATAGCTTAATAAGAAACATAAATTTGAAACGGTGTTTAAAATTCTGATGTGTTGCATTCACATGACTCTCTCTACCCTCTATCGCTTATTAGTGTACAATAAATTATTCTTACGAAAGTATATTTTCGTTTTAGTCGAGATAAACCTTTCCGGAAATAGCTGCATTACACATTTCGTTATAGATACAAAGGGAATAGCGATAGTCAAATGTTTTAGAACTGGACGCTATATGCTGGCCTTAAAACTCCATATCCTTTCATGACATCGTGATAAACAATTGAAAACGACAGGACTTTGGCTAAATAATGAACAGTTCGAACCATTAATAACAAATATCTTGGAGATGGCTGATGCCACAAAAAGGGTTATTTGAAATAAATTGTGTGTTTTAGAGAGATTTAAATTTGTTGTGTAACGCTTTCTTCTGTTGCTTAACGTTTACCAATTATACAAAATGCCTTCCGAAAGAAGACTTCACAGGCTATTCCCAGAAAAATCAAAATATACATTTTATTTGTCATCTAAATATCTTAAATGCATGGTATTTTAATCAAAATCGTTAGCCATTTTTTAGAAAGTAAAAAATTTCGAAAAATATTGGATGTAAAGGGTAGTTAGAGATAGGAGGATTTTCTTGAAAAGCTTCGCGTCGCATCTTTGGTAAGTACTGAACTTAAATACCAAGTTTGGTGTTTATCCGACATTTGGTTTTTGAGTTATGCTGTTCACATACATACACATGGACCTTTTCCTAAAAATGCTTTTCTTTTTACTCAGCGGTCCTCAAAACATGTATTTCCGGTGAAATCTCGGTGTCAAATTTTTGGCTGGCATGCAATTCCTTCTCTACCTATGTATGTGGTAGAGAAAGTAAAAATTGTGAATATTACGTCTTAAGGAGCATTTGTTTGCAAAATAGTTTAAATTTGTTTTAAAATCCAGGAATGACAACATACATACATCAAATTTTGCAAGCACTCTTCTTTATACAGATATAAAACGTGTAAATAACTCAAAATACTCAGAAAAATACTTTGGGTTTTCAAAAACTCACCGATCAACCCCCTTAAGGTGAGTCGTCAAGCCAAAACAAAAAAAAATACTTTTTTTTTTTGCATTTTATGAAATTGTGGTTATTTCTGCTTAATTTGTGTTTGGTTAATTACAATATCCAAATACTTACTATTATAAATTAGTTTCTAAAAATATTATGACTGAGTTTTATAGACATATTTACTTTAAATGTGAATTATCCAAAACAAAATTTTCCTACATAAATGACCCGTTTTCTCTGAAATTACATGGTGTATTTGCATAAAAATTTTACTACATAGCACAAACAATCCCGTGATCATGTGGGATTGCTTCAGTTGAAGTTGCTTAAATAGTTAAATTTTTTAAAAAATAAAATGTCAGAAGTTTTATTGAAAATTTTAGAGGTTTACGAAAAAAAATCATAATTTTTTTTCCAATTAGTGTTTTAACATAAAAAAGATCCGTGTACTCAGAAGGAATGAATAAACATTAAGTGAAAATATCACATTTCTATGTCAAGTGGGTTTTGAGAAAACGGGTCATCACTTAGCTAATTTAGCATTAGTGAAATAGGACTTGACGACTCCCTTTAAAGCCAGTCATGATACTGAATGTAGTGCTGTGCAAGAAGGCATATTAGATTGCTAGCAGCTATAGCACTATTATGGTACATTCAACTATCGGTTCGATTTTTAAAATTGAGCACCAAATCCGTAAAGCACAAACATCTATTTTCTACTCTAGAGTTGTAAAAGAAGCATTGCATTTGACCTAGTTAAATTTGATATCAGAACTTCAATTGAAGCACACATTTTAGGTACAATAAATTCAAAAACGCATTTCTAGGTAAAGGCTTGTGTGCGTGCGAGAGATCTAAAACGAAAAGTTTTCATATCAAACTTCGTATATTACTATTTTGATTAAAATGGAATTAAAAATAATCTGTGTTACATTTAGATGACTTTCTCTGGCCACTAGCATTGAATTTTATATAGCTTCTAAAATCTCTTCTTGCAAAAGCTTATTTTTTCTATCTACTTCATGTTAACCGAGATAAACTTTTGCAGAAATAGTTTCACTAAATATTTCCTATTGGTACAAGAGGGATACAGGAGACCGAAATGATAGTCAAATCTTTAAAAAGAGGTAACTAATTTGCTGGCTTTGAAATTCCATACTATTTCTCTGACAGAGCGAGAAACAACTGAATGGCGACAGCACTTAAAATAATGACAAAGTATTGAAAAATCCAAATGAGAAACGGCTGATGCCACAAAACAGGCATTTTAATCAACTGTATGCTTTAAAGATATCTAAATTTTTATGTGAAGTAAGCTTTTGACTATCTCTTACAAATTATACAAAATTGTGCAAATTGCATTCCGAATAAAGAGTACTTCACAGGATATTCGCAAAAAATTCGGTATATACATGTTACTATTCATGTAAATATCTTAAACATATGGTATTTAATCAAAATCGTTTTGAGAAAATAACATAACAAAAACTTTTCCATGTAAAGGGTTGTTTGTTTTGAGGGATTTTCTTGAAACTTCATGCCGTGCCCTTGGAAGATGCTAAACGTAAATACCAAGTTTAGTATTTATTTCGACTTTTCGTTTTTGAGTTATACTGTGCACATACACGCGGCCTCAAAACATACATTTCAGATGAAATATCGAATTTTTGGGTAGAATGCGATACTTTCTCTACCTATTTAAGTAGGTGCTAGAAAAAATCAAAATGCATATCTAAAATTTCGTGTAAAGTCCTGGCCTAAAAGTAGAACTTCTAACACAGAACACACGAGCTAAAAGCTTTAGATTATTGTACCAGTGCGATAATCTTCAGTGTGACCAACTTTGTTTTCAAGTCCAATCACATGGCAATTACCCTTTTTATTTGCACATGTTTAATAGCTCGATTTGGTTTGATTAGGTTTTACTTTTCATTGTGTCTTTTTACATGATTAATTTCTGATGTGCTCGCATTATCTGTTCACAATACAAATCGCCATACTTCAATTTATCGCAATTTGTCGTAGTGTTAACCTATGCGTTATATTTGGCAGTTTTCTTTTATCTAAAACGCTATTCTTTTATCTAACCTACATAAAGATTAGATGGCGGAAGTTATGAATTTGAAAGAAGCTGAAATGGAAGTGAAATTACAGAAGCAGCAGAAAGAATAACAGTAGAACTACTTACCCAACAAATCCAGAAAGCAATATGATATAACATTTAATCGCTTCATTGTCTGGTATAAGGCAAAACACAGTGAAAATAATTTCATTGAAAATGACTGCTAGCGAATGAACAAAACATCTGACATCTCACTGTTTTAACGCCATTCTCTTGTTTCAAGAACGCGTTTTAAACGCCATTACCTGTTAGTTTCGGGAATTAATATAATATTGTGGATATGTTTCTGTCTAAAAAATAGTATATGCCACACACGTTAAATGTGGTTTTACCCCTTGTATCATAATCTACTATAATACAACTGGGAAACCATAAAAAATGTAATATATAATGTTATACACACGTTTGAGTGCGACCCATTAACTCTAAATTTGGCAGGATAATTAATTGTCATTGCTGAATTGACCTGTGTTTTCATGCTGTGTATTTCTGTTGGTCAAAGGAGCGTTAGATTGTTGTTTCTAGGCGTATGCCCTACTGCAAACCTCTTTAGCTCTGTACATACAAAATTTTGTGCTAAAGTTTAAGAAATGTATGAAAACTTGCCCATTAATTTCAAATTGGATTCAAATAGGTAAAAGTTTAAGGTTAATTAATATGGACAGCCCATAGATGGGGCAGCCTCTTAAAATTTTAAGCCTTTTCGGATTAGTTCGAAAATATCCACAAAAATACAGGGTTATTCTAAAAGAAAGAGCTATTTCAGTTTGTTATATTGTGCATGTGCATGTCATTGGATAGAGGAAAGTTAAAATGTTATGGTCGGTGTAGCTTATACATTTAACAACCATACAATTCGTTGCACAGAATTATCGAAATACTGGATTTCTTGCCACACCAAATCATTTGGTTCCTAGTTATCAAACTTTTTATGCCAGGTAAAATCGCTAATGAGTTGAAAGGTTGTTTTTTGAATCTGTTGTGAAGTTAGTCCTTGAACAATGGATTCACTACAAACTGTATTACGTAATTGTTACTTATCAAAAGTTCAGGAAGGTTCACTTTTTACTTTCTCTACTACGTATAGTAAGTAGGGGAAGTATTGTATTCCACCCAAAAATTCGATACCGAGATTTCACCAGAAATATATGTTTTGAGACCCCCTGAAACCAAAAAAAGAATTTTTGGAGAGAAAGTAGAGAAAGTAAAAATGAGTGGCGAAAGCTATGAAGAAAGTACATTCGATATACAAGACACCATAAAAATGTCGGTGAATCATTTTGTATTATATTTATTAATTTTTTTTCACAGAGTACAAAAAAATTCATTTCGATAACTCAAAATAGTTTAACAATGACATTCTTGGAGCTTGGAAAACGGAAAAATGAAATCACTTATGCTCACCATTTTACTATAAACAACCCAGCCTGCTTTATTCTACTGAATGGAAGTTCAAATTATACTCAAATTTATTCACCGTTTGATTTCAATACAGAAATATTCGCTTCATCAACAATACAATTATTAGTACAAAAAGAACAGGTCTAATTAGATGTAATACACAAATACGGAAATCCTAATTTATTACATGAGTAGGTACCTAAACTAAATTTTGGAATTTAAACAGTATATTCCATAAGAAAGTGTATAAACTAATTGATTTCTACATATTCTTCCACTGAATAAAAACAACCCTGTATTAGGAATTTTTTCAAATCTTTTTTGAAGACTGTTAGGGTTTTAACTTTTTTTTAAATACGTGGGGAGTTTATTAAACAATTGAATGCCTTATAATATAAACTTTTTTCATATGGGTTCTTTTATGACCTGCAATGTGCAGTTTAGATTTATTTCTTGTATTATAGTCATGAATATCAGCATTTGTGTTAAAACTATTTTGCTGCTTATACATTGTTACGAGAGTTTCAAAAATGTACAGCGAAGGAACAGTCAAGATATTTAACAGTATGAAGTAAGATTTGCAGCTTGTGTTTCTGCAAAGGTTTAACATTATTCTGATTGCCCTTTTTTGTATTATAAAGATTCTATTTTTATAACTGGACTTTCCCCAGAATGTTACACCATGTGATAAATGACTATGGAGTTCAAAGACTGTTTTTAAAATGCTGAACTTCCCTTTCATTCAATGATGTGTGGAATATGTTTTTGACTAACGGTTTGTTTGAAATTCGCTCCTTCTTTCTGAGTAACCCTGTACATTTCACCATTGCCATTGATGTATTTATTTCCCTTTAAGTTTAACAATGGTGGAAAAATATGTTTTGAAGATAGCAAAAGTGAAACTTCCTTGCTATATCTGCGCGCGATAAGGTAACCATTAATGCTGACTTCGCGTAGATAAAAGGCACGTGCAAGAAAATACAGTTTATGAAAGGTGTGAAAAGATTTCTTTGCAGGATGGAAATTTATAGAATTTGTTTTATTTATTCATCACTCTTCTATTTCACATGAACGGCAGCGAGTCGTCCTCCATGGTTTAGTGGTCCATGTTAGCCTCTTAACTCGCGAGGTCGCGGGTTCAAACTCGACGGAGGGCGACAGATTTTTTCGAGCGTTTTTCCTTAGCATGGCTTACTTCGGAAGGGAAGTAAAGTCGGGGTCCCGTGTCGTAGATTTACGGCATGTAAAAGAACCTCAAGCCTGATAAAGAGGCCTCTGAGCAGAATTATTAGCTTTTCACGCTATTGGCTTTTCACGGAATAGGATGCTAAGAACCAAAGTAGTTAAAGAGCGTCCATAAATAAAACTCAATTTAAGTTTTGACGGCAGCGATGTTGACTATGATGATAATATTCCTATCATCTTTTGCTTTGTTTTGGTTTCCTGTTGCATTGTAAATTAGCTTTCTGAATAAAGAAACATTTACGCGGACATCGTCAAGGTTTGTAATATTTAGGTTCGCTTTTATTTTGTGAATACAATCCATCCGAAAAATTCCTTAATTTATAATATTTCAAGTTACCTTTAATTTGTCATCCCAATCCAAAATATTGTTTTTAGTTTACGTGAATTTAGGAAATTTTATCCATGAGTGAACTTTAATGACATAAAAATACTCTTAAACTTAAAATGATAAACTATTCTTCTAAACACTTAACATATAACACTTAACTTAATATGTACTCCAAAATAAATGTATCAGAACAATGTTCAAAATGGGAAAACGTGAGTCCTGTAAGGAAGTCTTTAAAAGAGAAAAACTATTTACTGTAGTGTCTTTGTACATATATAAAATAATCTGTCTGACTGAAGCACAAACCTAAAACAAATAGTGAAATACATGGTCACGACACAAGGTGTTAATTGAACTTGCACCAAAATAGTTATAATTTAAAATCTATAAACAAAGATCCCTTTATATTTGATTTATATATGCACAACCGACTACCAAATGAAGTAAAATGTGAAAGCAACAGCTTTAGATTCAAACTGAGTGTAAAAAAAATCTTTTAAACAATCCTGTATATAATATTAATGATTTTGTTCTTTGTACTTAACAATGCTTGAAAGAGCCTGTATACAATATTCATACTTTCAACAAAGTGTAAACAAACACGTATATTTTCTAAACTGTAATTTAAGTTTTTATCTTTGTACCTGACAATGCTCGAAACTTGTAACTGAATCTATGGGCAATAAACTTATTGTTACTTACTGCGAAAGAACTGGCTTTCTCTAACACACACTTTGGTTTGTCATCGTTAGCATTTCTCACAAATCCAAGGCTGGCCCCGTAACTCAGTTGGTAGAGCAACTGCCTGTTGTGCGTGGGGTCCCGGGTTCGATTCCCGCCTGAGGAGTGGGAATTTTTCTCTAGCGAAGATTAATCCCTATCTTCCCCAGCTGGAAGTGTGTATGAATCTAATGATTAAAAACCAAAGTGCAAGAAACTCAACGACAAGAGTTACACTAGTTAACACCATTGCCAATAGGCAATAAGTTCCAAAAGAAAGGCCGCCGATAAGACCAATGCAGTTAAAGGCGGGGTATAAATGGAACTAAAAAAAAAAATAACCCATCATGACTGTTCTGTTGTTGAAACCTGGGATTCTTTTTAGGTCTCAAACAAGTGACTGCCTTTAAACATGCATTCATAGTGACCCATCACTAAATACTCGTGTAATAACTTCAATAATTTGAAGCCAATAAAGATACTTATCTATTTTCCTCCACCCACAAACTGAATTATAGTATTTCTGATATAATGAGCTGATATCTTAGGAGTTAATGAAGATAAGTATCTTTAGCATTTGGTAGCATCTTCTCTTATGTAATTTTCTTTTGACATTTTCAACCAAAAGATCGTAGACTTCCACAAAGAATTTGGAAATATGCAATGTACCACTATGGCAACGCATTATTGCCATTGTTAAAATAAAATCATATTTAACATCAAATTAACAAAGAATAACATATCTAAAAGAAAATCAAATATAATTAATTTGATTTAGATATATGGAAAGTCGCCCTTCGTTGTCTAATGGTTACTATGCTTCTCTCTGGTTCCCGAGGCCCCAGTTTAGTGAACGTTGGTGTATATCCCTGCTCGCGACTCTATGACTATTTTTAATGCAAAAGAAACCATACTTTCACGTAAATCTATAATCTGCAGGTTATATACGTATAGTTACAGAAAACGCCTGGTAAAGGTCAAAGTACGTATCACGGAGGGGACCCTGGACCGGAGCAGAGCACGGCAAGTAAGCCTTATCGGCCGGATCCGGATGGCGACTGGCGCAAGCATGGACGGGATCCCTAACGTTTCCAGATAGAACACATCCAATTCCGTCCGGTCCCTGGCCACAAGTCACCAACCTCAGGATCCCCGGGCGGAGTCCACTCGGAGGAGAGACGTAGCTGAGCGATATCGCAGCGACGCCAAGGAAGAAACCTTTACAGAGCGCAAGCTACCGCCCAAACACAACCCACCGAACACCGTCGGCTGGTCCTACAATCTTGAAACAGATGACAAGGAAGAAAATGATCGGTGCAGGAAATGAGAGAGACGAGAGTCGTGGTAGAAGATGAACCACCCATCATTCGCCTGTCGACCTGGGGAAACCACGAAAATCTCGTGGACCAGAGTGGGCGGTCGCCGGCGATCGATCCCGGGACTCAATGTGTGCAAGGCGTTTATGCTTTCACTTTAGAAGAATTCGGGATTCTTAATTAAAATTATTTTCATAAAAACACTCACTTTGTACAAGTCACTGCGGAGTATCTAGAAACTAGGTATATTCAGCAAATTTAAGGAATTAATTAGACGTCAGTCAAAAAACTTCTAAACGTGATAACCTCCTTTACCAATGCTTCCTAAAGATTAAGGCATTACAGAAATATATTGTTTCCTGGCGAAATTGCTTCTTTTTGTGTAATTGGCTTCTGCAATCAGAACTGAATTTTTGCAAATCTTGTTTCGAATATTTAGACGTGCTATATAAAGAAAGGAGAAAACAGCTATTTAGAGATTGTTGCATTCACATAGATTAAAAGAGTCGTCCTCCGTGGTGTAGTGGTTACCAAGTTACCTTAGTTCCCGAGGTTGCGGGTTCAAACCAGGCGGAGGACGATGGATTTTTTTCGGGTATAAAAATCCATAGCATGGCTTCCTTCGGAAGGGATGTAAAGCCGGTGGTCTTTTACGGCACGTAAAAGAACCTCAAACCTGATAAAGAGGCCTCTGAACAAAATTACCGGTCTTTCACGCCTAATATAAAATGGGACGCTAAGGACCACAGCAGTTAAAGAGCGTCCATAAATAAAACTCAATTTAATTTAATTTTAGACTGAAAGACATAGAATCATTTGCTTTCATATGCTTGGTGAAGATGATCAAAAGAAATCGGCATTCGGTCTAAATTTGCGGCGCGTTATCCAATTATCCTTTCTACTGTCCATTCCAAACCAGAGTTACCTCTGATGTAAACAGAAGCACGTGCTTCTGTTTGTCACGAACCCAAGGACACACTCTTACGCCAAACTAAATAGTTCCTTAATACATGTATTGTATTATGAAATATTAGAGCAGGAAAGGTATAGAACTGCACATTTTATTGCGGTTATCATAAGAACTCATTGTTAAAGGTAATGGATATATATCAGCTGTTAAGAGATTACAAAATATGATTTTCGTTTGCTTTTGCGCTAACGCCGAGAGCATTTTGCTTGTTAATACCAACTGTATGCATGGCTACCATTCTCTTGCAATACGAGAAATGCAGCAATGAATTCCCAGAGGTGCTATCTGAGAACCGAATAAACACTTTGCGTAACACAGGAAATATGATAAGCGAACAGGCATTCATAATACGGTAGGACACGTATGCTCGGCTCAGGTCAAATCTTGTAATTTAGTCAGTTGATATTTGAATTCACATGGCAGATGAAGGTGCGTGTAGTGCGAATAAACTGTTCAAACACAAAAGCGGGAAACAGTTAAAAAGTGGCGAAAAACAAACAGCTCTTCATATATTTAACTCACTATTAGAAAAATACCCGACACTTGCATTAGTGCATATTACGAAACTAATATCGGATTTACAGGCGTTTCAGTGAGAAGTGTAACCAAAGCGCGCAGGGAATATAAACAGACATAATAGAACATAAAAGAGGATAAAATGTGGGAAGTTGTTTTAAGTGCGACAGTGCTGTGGATAAGCTTGTCGTTAACTTGGAGAGTAGTTCTGATTCCGATATGGCAGCTGAGTCATCTTCGGAGGATTCGCATTTGGTTGTTGCACTTTTGCCCGAGGATTGTGATTAACGTAAGTAAAATGTTCATTCCCGCATACTTATAAAATCGATTGTTACTTCAGGTTGCAATTTGAACTGTGATTCTCACGCAGGGCGCGTTTTTATAGATTTAAACAGTGTTCAACAAGCACGTGAGAGGGGAACAAGCAGCCATTAGGGACGGGGATTGCGAACGACTTTCGCGCGGATAATACAAAGACTTTGTTTTCAGTGAAAGGCACTCTGGTTTGGAATGGACAGTAGTTGTTTACCATGAGCAGGAAATGAACAGCTGTTATCAACGGAAATTGCCGAAAAAGCGATATGCTCTTCTGTACAGAAGTAGAGAGTACGTCAGCCTCCGTAGCCTTGACTGACACATTTCTGACAAATTTATTATTTTGGTCATTGGGCGTTACCAAGCGAGCTGGCGTCGCGGTAACGTGCGATTTGCATTCGGGAAGTCCCGGTTCAAAGTCCGATCAATCTGACCGAAGGTTTTATCGCGGTTTTCTTCGGTCGCTAGGGTTGAATAATTTGATCCGCGAATTTTCCTATCATCTCTACGTTTAATTCCCTTCTTCTTCACCGCCATACAGGCGGATATGCTATGATCCAAAAGTTTGCTTGCTCCTCAACAGGCTATTAATGCAAGGCATTGGCATATAAGTCCTTGGGAATGTAAGTCCTAGAAAGAGGAGGGTAATCCGTTGAAGAAGAAAAAGAAGACAAGGTTAATGCCCGTTTAAGTGCTACATGTGTTATTCAGGAAACCCTCTTTCCAATATTATCATCTCAAAAGCAAGGCATTTCAAGATGATTATCCACATACAAGACACTTCTTTAGGAAAGGAAATTATTATTTTAATCTACTAACGTTTCCAAGGCATTTATATCTTTATATAGCAAATCTGAGACACATTGTTGCATGCTTTGAAGAAATTATTAAAGGCAAAATAGACAGCCATGATATTGCGCTTCATAGTGTTACTGTTGAACTGCAATTGTGTACTTAACGCTCTAAGGAGGTGACATTTCCACATTTGGAAAAATATTGCTTGTACAAAGCTTGCTGAACTCAGATTGTACATACAACTGTGTGTTTTTACTTATTTAGCAGCCACCAACTTAGAGCAGCTCAAGTGCTTAAGAATCTTTTATGGAGGGCAAATATTTCTATGTTCATTTAAGTCCTGTATATATTTAAAGTATCAGAAATTACATGCAGCTAAAGTAAGTACTTTGAATCTTTCCCAGAATAGCCTCATGTATATCTTTACTGTTGCAACTTATGTATGGGATGATTCTAAATTGTTTACGATAAAGTAATGCAGAATATTTTTTTCTCCAAAATAAACCAATTTGGTCATATAAACATAATTATATCCTTGACTGTTACATTATTGAGATGTGACAACATGCAGGTTATGCTAGGTGTTGCTACCTCAAACAAATTCAGACGTCACACTGCTACATTAAGTATGGAGATAGGTCTGACAACACTGGTGATATTTAATTGAAAGGTAGAGGATAAGGGAAGTTATTTGAATCTCTGTTTTTAAGATGAGCTAAAAGATGCGTCTCAAATATGGCATTAATACAAACCAGTTAACTAGTTTCAAGCTCTGTGCAGTACAAGGTCAGACGATAAAAGCAATATAAACACTCTGTCATAATAGATGCATATGTTTTCATCATCCTGAGAGGCAGTTTAAACTGAAGGATCCTCCTACCTATTTGGGGATAAGAATTTACATGCATTAACTCTATCATATAATATATTTGATTTATTAGGTTATGAAAGCATACAATCCTCTTCCAATACATCAAGATAAATGATCATGTTAAGGAAGGAACTATTTTGTATCACACAACAACCATTCCATGACAGCAACCAATGAGAAATGATTAGAGCACTTGCCAGTTGAGTGATACAGGGCAAAGTATGTAGGTTTAGTGCAGAATGGGAGAACCATATGCAAACAATGAAATTACTGATGTGATTCTGGTTTACAGTGCAGGAAAACTAAATTCTTCTATTGCTGCTGTTAGGTTTTCCACCTGATGACACAAAACTGCAAAAGACACCTGCAGTAATGGATCATTGCCACAGAAAAAACTCACTTTTCATCAATGAACAACAGTGCAGACCATGACCAAGTCATCACTGTGAAAAATAGCTGGAAATAGAAATCAGTTTTTGGATCATAGGATCTTCTATGTGTGGTTGTTTCATTAAAGATTAATTTTTTAAGCACAAGACTGATAAAGGATGAAGTGACATTCACTTGAAACAGTATTTTTGGTTACCAAAATATTCTACATTTCAGCTCTCAAGTGGGGAGTAATTGGGAAAATATACTATTGGGAGTATGCAAAGTTTCTGCTAGAGTAACAAGAAGTGGTGTCATGGAGGACATACGGGGACATACAGTGTATGGGAACCTTAAGATTATTTGAGAGAATATACAGGAAAGAGAAAACTTAAGCCCATACAGTGATGTAAATTCATTTTTACTTTTTCTTTCTTTCTTGTTAATATTCCATGACTCCAATTTGCAACTTCCACATCACACCAAACCATAATACACATGTCCTTGTTTGGTGGAGCTTTTGTCATGTGAAGTGCTTGGTTAAAACTGAGTTTGTTTACTATATATCACAACTAATGTTCATACGCATAGATGGTCTATGTCTGCAACACTGGAAGCCAAAGTCATATATTAAAGAATGGCTGAAAAGTTGAGATAGCATGTCGCTCTGGGATTCATCAGTATGTATGAAAAATCCACTTGGGACATTCTTTAATGATCTTCTGTTAAATAAATGGAAGACTAGCAAATTATAATTTGATATACATTAATTGGAACTTCAGCACAAACAGTATTGTGTGTTACTAAACATTGCATTATATGAGATTGATTCATAATATCTTTTAAGACTTAAGTTACTCTGAATAAACTTGAAGTCGTAAGATTTAAATTTAAAATGACGTTTTGCTGAAGTTCAAAATTTCTTATAAAATTTCCATTACCTTGAAGACATTTCCTAAGAATGGGACTATCAACTGGACACCACATCACTAGTAACAGAGTTGAACTTGGGTTATTTCAAGATGGTGCATTTGCACATTATAGCCATACAATGAGATGTATTATTTAAATGAACAGTATGCAAGCAGATTGATTGGATAATCAACTGAATACTGATAAGGGAGCTAGTTTATTCACAATTATATGCCAAGAGAGCATCTGGCTATAGGAAATACAATCCATGATATTCCCAAATATCTTCCATTGAATGACATTCATGTTGGAAGAGAGAGGAATTGTACTGAGTAGTTAATGGTGTATATTTAAAGAACTTTCTGTAAACTTACAAGTACCTGTTTTCATTTTTAAGTTGCTCTAGTCTCAATAACCAAACAGCTAAAATCCTAAGTTTATATGCAAAAGCTGTTTCTTTCTAAACATAGAATATTCTGCAATAATTTAAGCAAACATTTACACATCTTCCTGTATAATTAGTTACAATCTGAAAGTACAGTTCTACCTTTTATATTTTCTTGTACTATAATGATCCAAAAAGATAAACTGAATTTAAGAAAGTTTCTAATTAAAACGAAACTTGTTTTCTTTCTTGCAGCTAGGAGAGAGGGGGTCAGGTTTAAGAGCCCGAGGTGAAATCCAGGATTTCTGTAAGATTAGAGATGAGTGCCTTGCTCAGGGTACTTTATGGCAAGATCCAGAGTTTCCTGCTGAAGATTCTTCCATATTCTTCAGCAAGAGTCCACCCAAACCATTTGAATGGCGGAGACCAATGGTAAGTTGATTCATACTCTCAGAAATTTGCTTCACACATTTTATATTTTGTACTACATGTTCTATCTGGGTTTGAACGTGAAGGATTTTTGAGCAGAAGTGAATTAATTTTTCTCAAGCAAAAGTGAGCATAAGAAGAATGTTTTTATTTGTGGTAATAGGTTGATGATAATGTAATGATTGGTATTTAAGTTCATATCCCCCCACTCCCACCCCAACTACCCTTTACATGGAAAAAGTTTTATATTTTTTATCTTTTAAAAATGGTTCTAATGATTTAGATTAAAATACTATGTATTTGAAGATATTTATATGACAAATAAATTTTATATTTTCAATTTTCTCGGAACAGCCAATGAAGTTCTTCATTCAGAAGAAATGTTTTATAACACTGTTCTACACACAAAATTTTATGGAAATGAAATGAGCTAAACTTTGTTAATTTGGTGAATTCAAAACTGACATTATAATTTGCATATTAGCTCTAGTTTTCATAGCCATTACCTGTAGTTATACTTTTTTTCACAAAATATTGAGTCTCATACATAAGCAGCTGGCTGCACTGCATGAGCATGTCATCATTCTCAAAGGACAGTATCACCACATGATCAGGTACATCCCCACACATGTTCATCATGTGTTCAGTAGCTTTGTGGTCAGATAAGAGCATTGTGGCGAGTATTATAAATAAGAAAGTGGTTATGTTTGACATGGCTCGAAGTGCTTTCATGATAATTGTGTTGTGATATACTTCCAGCTGGCAATATACTATTTACAGGCAAGTACAATAATGTCTCATAAATGCGTAAATAATGCAGATAACTTGTGCTATATTTGCAGTGAAATAACATTTGTTTCTAATGGGAGAGCCAAAAAGTACAAACTGGCTGCAATGTGTTTTTCCACTGGGCATATGGAAACATGAAAACACCCTGCTGTAATAAACAAGGTAATGCTGTTGACATGGTTTTGCTCTGCAGTGTGAAGTGCAGCATTGAGTTGATGCTGAGGTGATGTAGTTCAGTTATTAAGAGTTATTTATTACTTTGTCCTGTACTTAATCACAAAGTATATTATGGCTCAGTATATGTTTTCTACTGCACAGCGTGTATTTATTATTGATTCGTATGTGTTAACTCAGTCAGCTCGCCAAGTGAAAGTACGATTTGCAGAGAGAGTTCCAGGTGTAAAAGTTCCAGACTGTACAACAATCCATGAACTTCACAATAATTTCAGGCCACAGGAAGTGTCCAGGCTAAGAAATCTAAAAGACAGCAAACCTAATATTGTTCATGAAGTACCCCTTTATGACGAAAAAATTGGTGTATGGTGCACCATGAGCAGAGAAGGAGTTATAGAGCCAATTTTTTTTCCAATCTGAGTTGACGCCCATTCATATGTGAATACAATTTTGCCCCCATTTTTTAGAGAATTAACAGACAGGGAGTGTGATTTTGCCTTTTTTCAAGAAGACTCTGCAACAGCTTATTTGGCCATATTTCAATAAGAACAATTGAAAGTGTGTTTGAGGACAGAACTATTAATAGAGATTTGTAGCCCCCTCGGTCTCCCGATCTAACCCCCTGCAATTTCTATCTCTGGGATAACTTAAAACATGAAGTGTACAAGACAAACCCACACAACCTGGAAGAATTAAAACAAAATATCCACCAGGAAATTGCCAGCATTTCTCAACGTTAACTACGGTGAGTAATGGATAGTTTCCTAAAGAGGTGCCAAAAATGTATGGACAATGACAGTGGCCAGTTTCAGCATCTCCTTTCATAAAGTTGGCATGTAAAGCCTTTAAAAGTAGTTTTAAAAATGTTTTATGGTTTCATCCGCACCTTTCTATGATAGTAGCAGACGGCAACGAGCGACAAGGTTGCAGACAGGAAAAACACTGTGCATCGGTTCGTAGATTTTTGGCTCTCTTTGTAGAAAGTGTTTAATTATACTTTCTATAGAAAAGGCATATTTCTTGTATTTTGGCTGTAAGATAGAGGATCAGGATAAAAAATGGGTACTGCGGGTCTGTTGTACTATGTGTTTGTCCAACCTTAATGCATGGATGAAGAGAAAAAGGTCGCCGTATGACACTTGGAGTCCCAGTGATTTGGAGGGACCCCACCAACCATACTACAGACTGTTATTTGTGTATGGTTCCCCATATAAACAAAAGAGTCTCCGCGAAGAAAAGAATCTACAGTTTTACACCCTAATATACCCTCTGCAATTTTTCCTGTACTTCATGATAATGAGCTTCCTGTTCCTGAGCCCCCAGAAAATGTTTCTGTAAGCTACGATGAAGATGAACAGCCATCAATTTCAAGAGATGCAAACTTCTTTCCAAGCACATCATCCTCGAAACACAAGATGACACAAGGGGAGCTCAATGACCTCATCAGGGATCTAGAATTCCTAAAAATAAGGAGAACTTTTAGCATAATGGTTACAACAGTGGAAATATCTACATGACTCCATAAAAGTGACAACATTTCACACTAAAAATAAAGAATTTGAGCAGTTTGTTAAAACTAACGGCAACTTCACATTCTGTAAAGATATACTTGGCCTGATGGTGGCAGTGAATATGAAGCACAGTACTGATCAATGGCAACTGTTAAACGCTTCGAAGACAAATCTTAAAGCAGTACTTTTACATAATGGAAACGAGTTTCCTTCCATTACTGTGGTGTATGCCACCAATACAAAAGGAATGTGTACATATATGAGAAACATTCTGATAGAAGTAGACTACGTGGGATCCAAGTGGGAAGTGTATAGGGATTTTAAAATTATTAACATTTTATTACGGATGCAATTGGGCGAGACTAAGTACTGTTGTTTCCTTTGCAAGTGGGATAGCCATGCTAGAGACAAACACTACACTCATAAAAGTTGGTCCTGCACTAATATAAAACTGGGGCTTATGAAAAGTTTTGTAAAAGCTGTAGATGCAAATGGCTGTACATTCACTTACTTATCCAAAAGTTTCCCAGGCTCAGTTTTGAAAAAAAAATGAAAGCAGGTGCACTTATCAGTCCACAGATTAGAGAATTTTTTAAAGACAATGAGCTTGAATTAGTGCTAAATGATAAGGAGAAAACAGCATGACAATCATTTAAAAATATTTTGAATAGTTTTCTGGGAAACTTCAAAGCTGAAAATTTAAAAAAAAATTGTGAAACTGATGCACTTGTAAGAACAGCTGAAATGTAATATGTCACTAAAAATGCACTTTTTGAAACCACAACATGGTGAGCACATCCACCAGGATATTTCAGTGATGGAGCAAAGATGTAAAGGCAAATGGAGTGCTGCCATGTTAAGTGATTATTTTGTGATGGTGAAAAGGGATGCTCCTGCAACACAGTACCAGAGACAGATAAAAAAAGACGTTTTTAAAGTAATTGATTTTTAAATTTTTTTCGCATTTTCATGTTGGGATCTTTTTGTTTTTTTGTAAGATACATCATCATTAAGCCCTGGATTTTTAGGTTCTAAAAAGTTAAAATTAGGTTCTATGTATCAGTGTATTAGGATTTTATAGGATCTTATATGTTGAATTTAGGAATTTATAGGATCCTTGGCATATATATATATATATATATATTCATGCAAATCACTGGGCACTTTGTTTAAAACACTAACTTTAAATTGTAAAAAGTTAAATTAACTGTAACTTTAGTATGTATTTGAAAGTACCAAATTAAAAAATGTCGTGTTAGAAACTCCCTATAACGGAAGAAGCAATAATGCATACTATTCAACAGTGCTATTAAAATGTTTGCCTCTAGTTTTCACCTATTGTTGTGGCATGTAAACATCACACATTTCAGAAATGCTGTGTGACACTGACCACCTCTTTCGACAATAGTTAGAACGGCGAATGTTTTAATTACTTTATTATTGTGGCAGACGGTTTAATTAAAGTTTATTATTGTAAGGCATTGCACAAGATTTCATAATCTAATTATTTAATAGTTTTCCTTATTCGAACGGTCTCCCTTCGTTTTAAAACTACTTTTATATTCATAAATCTACTCTTATTTGCTTAAATAACCGAATTAGGCACTTTTAGGTTGTATCACGAAAAATAGGTTTTATTAGGGCCTAACGTAAATTTAGGTCCATTTAGGCTCTATAAAATTGAAATGTATTACTCATTGGTAACTAAAACATTAAAATAAACCGAAGTTTGGAGTGTAGGAGGTCAGGAATAAAATAGGTCAGAACCTAAGGGCTTAATCATCATCTTCTTTCATGGCTTAAGCCCTTTGGCTTGTTCTGGTCTCATCATTTAAACTGTTTTGTCGGCCGATGTTTCTTTGGCCTTTTGGTGTATATCTTAAAACCAGCTTCATATAATGGTTATCATCTATTCTCTCTACATGTTGTTTCCAGTTTTGAGTTTCTTTAATTCTTTCTACTAATTTAAAAATTCTTAATTCTTTACGTATGTCTTCACTTCTCCTTCTGTTGTTTCCTCTTATGAGATAGTAATTTAGTTTCCCTTGAGCATGTAACTAGCGTTCTGTAGGGTAAGATGTGAGTTGGGGCTGCCAACTTTAGGTTATACATCATAGCCTTCCTTTGTATTCCCCCGAAGGAAGGGTTGCCTCCTCCACTCTCTGAATGAACCATTGAGGACTTTATCCTTGTTACCCCAGATATGGGTCTGCTTATTATTTTCCCAGCAGAAAGGGCGCCTCTTCCACACATTGACATTTCCGTTGAGGTCTTCACACGTAACCCTGTGTAAGGGACCCTGAACCAGGTACTTCACACTGAGCCAGTGTGACTTGGAGCTAGCGAGGGAAGGGACCTATCCCCTTGGGAGAGACTGCCTTAAAAAGGGTTCTCTCCCGCTACCCTAGATGTAAGATACATATATTAAATATCATTATCTAAAAAACAAGAGCTATTCAATAAATTTAAACATAATTTTCGTGTTCAGAAACCCTAAAACCATACAGTAAACATATTTTCTTCACCACAACATTCAACTTGTGAAAACTTGTAGAACAGTGTAATCACACAAAAAAAAGTAGATCTTTTTAAAACATACAATTTATTTCAATTATCTTTTGTGGCATCAGCCATTTCCAATATATCCATTACTATTGGTTTGAATTTTGCGATACTTTGTCATTTTTAAAGTGCTTTTGCTATTCAGTTGTTTCCTGAGATGTCATGGAAAGAGAATAGAGTTTAAAAGTCAGCATATAGTGATCCATTTTTAAACACCTGACAATCACTCCAGTTTCCTGTATTCCCCTTGTATGTACCTGCCAGGAAATATGCAATGAAACTATTTCTGTAAATGTTTATCTTGATTAATATGAAGTAGATAGAAAAATAAGCTTTCATAAGAATGATTTGTACAAGCTGTATTAAATGATAGTGAGTGAAGAATGAATTCAATTTATTGTACAATTTATTTTACAATTTGGTTTACAATGTATATTAATATATCACTTGTACCCCTACATCTTATGTACAATTTTTCTGGTGCTTGTTTTCTTATTGAGCCACTCAGATTGCTTGGCTCCCAGGTCTTATTGCTCACTGAACAGCTCTTGCCTCTCTTACATTTCTAGACCATTTTTCCTTTACCTTCCTTAAAAATTCTCCCATGTCCTTGATTTTCTTTTTTTCTTTCCCTGTCAACATCTTTATAGCTACTATTTTTCTATTCATATTTTCCCATTTCTTCTTCCACACTTTTTCCCACCAGCTCCTTATTCCCTTACACTCTGTCATATAGTGTTCTGTACTTTCTCTTTCTCCACACAACTCACATATTCTTCTTCCACTGCCTCTCATCCCTCTTAAATACATCGATCCCATTCTCATCCATGCTAAACCTTCCCTTTCTTGTCTATTACAGCAATCAATGTACCTCTCTCTTCCCCACTCCTTTATCAATTTATAAAAGCTTAATGATTTTTTATCTTCAAGGCCTCCCCATGTCTTTTGTCATTCTATATCTTCCACTCTGTTTCTTACTGCTTTCCAAAAGCTGTTTGTATTTCTTTCCTCAACCCCCATATATCCCCCATTCCAATTGACTCCATTATTTTTTCAGTTTCTTTCCACCAGCTGTTTTTGTTTCTTACAACCGTTTGCTGAGTTAGGCATATCTTTAAGATTTCACCTTCCTCCATTCTCATACATCTAAACAAAAATTTTAAAATTCTTTCTACTATTATACCTTTCCTCCTCGTTCTGCCTAGTTCTAATAATGCAACCTTGCCTGGTGCTGCTCTTGGTAGTCCAATTACTTCCTTACAAAATATTTATACATTTGGTCAAATTTCTTACTTAGTTCTCTCCCCGCCCATATTTCCAATGCATAGAGCATTTTTATTCTACCAATGCCTCATACATTCTCTCCAACCACTTTGTAGACATCTCTAATTTGTATTTGCATATTCTTATTCCTGTCATAGCTGCCTTCCCTTTAGCTAATATCTTCCTGCCATGTGCTCCCCATTCCCCACTATTACTCAATCTTACTCCTAAATAGTCATATTCTTTGACTACCTCCAGTTCTTGACCACCTAGAAACCATTTTGCTTTCTTCCTCAGTTTATTTCCTTTTCTAAACACTATCACTTTGGATTTATTTATATTTACCTTAATTCCTCATTTTTCACAAAATTCTTGAATTTCATTTATTGATTTTTGTAACCCTATTATCGATATGGTACCTACCATAAGGTTTAGTGAGTGAAGAAAGTAATGTGAATATAACATTAGATTATCAGATGTTTAATATGCAACAATTGTTTTTCTTAATGTCTGTAAAAAAAAAATAAAAACTATGAATGTGGCTTTATTGGGCCAGTTGATGTTGATATATGAAATTATTGAACTATTGCATGAAATACAACTGTAAAATACTTTTATAAATTATCCATGAAACAGTGAAAGTATTCTAATCAAGATGAATCCTTTAACATGCTCTATGGTGTTCGGAAGCATCTCTGTTGTGCAAGAAAGAGCTTTTGTAGCGTAAACAATTCTTAATCTTAATGTAATCTCACAACCAAGTAAGTTTGTATCAAAAGCAAATAAGGTCTGAATTATGTTGTTTGCAGGAAATAGCAAATAACCCAAGACTGTTTGTAGATGGTGCTACGAGATTTGATGTCCAGCAAGGAGAATTAGGTGAGTAGCTTTTGTTCAGATATTGTATTTTTAGCTTAAGCAGTTACCATTACACATACAACTTTTGTTACATTAGATTTCACCAAGTGTCTTTAATTTAAAAGATTTACTCATTGATTTTTGTTTTTCAGAGGTAAATATATTTTAAACGACAGTATAGTTTCTTGTGCAGTGAATTTGTTTTTTTTGTTCACATGTCCTGCCTTTCATAGTACCCACATAGCTCATTTTTACCTCTAACTGTAATTTTAAGGGGCTCAAACTGAGGACCATACTGCATCGTTTCTGCAGGACTCCATAGGAAAGCTGACCTTACACTAATGTAACTTGCAACTTTTTTCTTGACTCGTTGAAGCCCATCGCCTCATGTCAACAACTTATCAAAATTCACTCTTCTTCATTACCTTATTTATATAGCTGAATTGCATTTTATCACATTTCTTCTTCTTTTTCTTTTTCTGAGATTCAGATTCAGATTTTATTCATCATTTGCAAACGTTTACAAGGCTTCATCAGGACAAAGTATAAGAACTGTTTATGTAAACATTTTAAGTGCATTAATATAAATTGTTTATATATATAAAATATATATATATATATATATATATATATACACACACAGATATTTTATATTATTGTGCTAAGAGTTTTACAATTTGATTGTCTACTGCACTTTGACCCTGATCACTCATTCAGTAGACAATCACTACAGTTTATTTACATTTTACAATTTACCATCAACGCATTCTGTAGACAACCACTACAGATTATTTAATTTTACAATTTCTTGTCAATAAATTATCTTACTTTTTTTTTTTATTATTATTCAGTTCTTTTTTTTTCATGTCCCATTTCCACTTGTTTTTCACTTTTCATTTATTGATTACTTAACCATCACACATTCACAATAGTTTTCCATTCAAAGTAAGATGCACTACCTCTTACTTTTCTCTTTCCACTGTCCAAAGCCATTTATTTTTTACTTTACACAAAAACTATCCAATGCGCCTAGCGTTCTTGCATATCATTTCGATCATAAGTGTATTTCTATCCCCCTTCAACCACTTTTTTTAATAAATTCTTATCTCCAATTTTCTGTCCCTTGGCACTTAAATACTATGTGTTCAATGTCTTCATTACCACCACATATCGAACATTGATTCTGAGGAATACCCTGTCTTAACCCTCTTAGCCACCATGCTCTGGTTCTTACCCATGCAATAGATTCTCTGTCTTCTTTGTTTACTATGCCTATATATTTTTCCCTACCCCATGCATTGACTAGCTACTATTGACATTTGCTACTTTAGGTTTTCCAAACAAGGCTTTATGTATACATTTTACATGCATTAATACTTACAGTTATATATACAGATACTTTATATTATTCAAACTAGCTACTATTGAAGTTAGCTGCTTTATATTCTCCAATTGAGTAGAAAGCATTTTTAATCAGGTAGTCTTTATTGCTTCAATTTTCATCTGTGCATTTATTTCTTTAATCTGGTGAGGTAAATGATTGCATAAAACGTTTGTGTTGCTTTCAATACATTTGGTATCTAGTGAGCCTCTTAGTCTGTATCTAAAATAGTTCAGTTTTGTTCTTGTTTTATGTTTGTGAATATTTATATTTTTTTCTTCCCTATGCGTTCTTACTATATGCTTAAGGCATTCATATATATAAACAAGGCACTGTAAGGATTCTGAGTTTTTGAAACTACTTTTGCATGAATTTCTTGTTGGAATTTCTAAGATACTTTCAAAAATGTCATTTTATGT
The DNA here is from genome assembly GCA_030765065.1 of Deroplatys truncata. NCBI lineage: Eukaryota > Metazoa > Arthropoda > Insecta > Mantodea > Mantidae > Deroplatys > Deroplatys truncata. Next base: position 60,587,163 of record CM060989.1, on the reverse strand, counting down.
TTCATTTTTACTTTCTCTACTACGTATAGTAACTAGGGGAAGTATTGTATTCCACCCAAAAATTCGATACAGAGATTTCACTGGAAATATATGTTTTGAGACCCCCTGAATCCAAAAAAAGCATTTTTGGAAACATGTGTGTGCGTGTGCGTGTGTGTGTGTGTGCGTGCGTGCGTGCGTGTGCGCGCGTACGTGCGCAGGATACCCTTTACATGGAAGATTTTTCGAAAATTTTAATTTTCTCAAAAACGGCTCTAACGATTTTGATTAAAATATCATATGTTTAAGATATTTTTATGACAAATAAAACGTATATCTTGAATTTTCTGGGAATGTCTCCAAAAGTGTTCTTCATTGTGAATGACTTTTGCATAACCGGCAAACCATAAGAGATAGAGAAACTTTTACTACACAAAAAACGTAGATCGCATTAAAATACACAATTCATGTCATATACATTTTTTTTTGTTGAGTGAACCATTTTCGAGATATTGCTTGTTATTCTCTTAAATTTTTCAATACTTATTTTCTCAAATGGGAATTCGTTATTCATTTTTTTGTCTTGGATATGCAAAGAGTATTAATCTGTGGCAAAGGGAATGGTGCTGCACCTAGCAACCAGCTATTAAGAGATATGTCTATGCTTAAAGGCTACTGTATTTCTATATTGCCCCTGTAAATATATATTCCCCTTACATCTACAAGAAAATTAACAATAAGATAGAGTCTGCAAATGTTTATCTCGATTAACATGAGGTAGATGGAGAATAAGCGTTTGTAAAAATAGTTTGTACAAGAGTAGAGAAAGTCATGTGAGTGTAACACATCAGATTTTTTTTCTTCCCTATGCATTCTTACTATATGCTTAAGGCATTCATATATATATAAACAAGGCACTGTAAGGATTCCGAGTTTTTGAAACTACTTTTGCATAAATTTCTTATTGGAATTTCTGAGATGAGCTGACTTTCAAAAATGTCATTTTATGTTTCATTTTTTTAATTCAACTTGTATCAATAATTATGTTTAGGGTTACTTTTCTTTTTTTTGTACAAAAGCTATTGTGAACATTATTATTATTATTATTATTATTATTATTATTATTATTATTATTATTATTATTATTATTATTTATATAAAATAAAGTATGTTGAAAAAGGAGTAAAATAAAATAGGAAATCTTATTCTTATGGCAAATATTCTGATGCATATTTCAGCGGTGTAATAATACAAACCTTGGGGCATGACTCTTCTAGGGGTAATGCAGGTATAGACTATGAAGTAGGCTTGTTGATCAGGCAGTGATGTAAAAGAAGCAGGGCAGATGAGGTGATCTTTGAAGATCCAGTACCATAAATTGAATTCTTGTTGAATACAGTAAGTGCATTTAGTTGTTGAAGAACATACTCTCATTGCACCATAAGATACACTGAATTATGTCCAGATCATCACCTACAAACCACTGCATCTTAATAATAGTGTGTCTTTTTGAAGTCAATCCTCACCAATATTCTGCACAAATACATTCCAGTATGGATGCCAATGGTTACTCTTCATGACATCCTTCTTGATACCAAAGTCTGTGTCCAAATCTCTAATAGTTGGGTATTACTGCGAGAGAACATAATCCTTTGTTTTCATGAACAGCTGTCACTGGTCTTCCCCACATACTTTGTCCTGAATTCAGACTACCGTCATCTTGAGCCTTATGGCAGTCTGCCGGAGTGCTTAGGGGCTGGAGAGGTGACACCAATCTCTATTGCATCTTTAGATATCCTGAACATGGCTGCCAGCTTGTGCAACAAGCAGGAACATATTAACATAGTTGCCTATTAAAACTTAAGTATTGTTCACTTTCAGATATTCAAATTATGGGGACTTCCAAGATCAGGATTTATTCTACAGGAACATTCTTGTGTTTCACATGATAAATAACACATTTCCTGTCTTAAGTAGTATTACTACAGGGTGATTTATGAAGAACTGATACATTTCTTTCTTTAATTATTCTGTTCAAAATTCACTCAGTGCCCCAATTTTAGCACCAAATTAAGCAGAATGTTGAGTTTCGATTGCTTGTCACTAATTGTGCAGATGTTCATGTTTTATTCATAATTGTTAGTTTTATTGTCTGCAACTGTTTTTGAGATTTTATTCTAGTCAACATGAAAATGGAGTACACATTAAATAAACGACTCTTCCTTGTAAAGCAATACTGGATCACGAATTCAATTACAGTTACTCAAAGGACATACCAGAGAGAATATGGTGTTCGGAATCCTCCCCAAAGAAACACAATATTGGGACTGGTAAACAAATTGGAAACAACTGGGTATCTGGTGAGTGAAAAAGGCAAAACTCATTCATCTAGGCTTCCCACCATTGTTGTTGACGTAAGAGCATGACTAGATCAGTCACCCAAAAATTCATTAAGACGTTTGTCACAGAAGACAGGGTACAGCTACTCAATGTGTCAGAGAGCTGTGAAAAGTGCAGGCCTAAAGCCATATAGGATTACAGTTGTTCATCAGTTACAGGAACGAAAATAAGGATAGACTACTGAATTATTGCCGTTGGTTTCAGGTGTTCATTGTGCAAAATCCTGCCATATTGTCCATCACATGGTTTGCAGATGAAGCATGGTTCCATTTATCCAGCTATGTGAACTCAAATAACTCACGCTATTGGGCGAAAATCCACATGTTATTCATGAAGCACCTATGCACCCAGTTAAAATCGGAGTTTGGTGTGCAATATCCACACAGAGAATAGTGGGACCAATTTTTTTTTTAAACAGTGTGAACATTGCAGAGTACCGACGGATTTTCATGGAGTTTGCTGAGCAACTAGACAATGTAGAGCTGAGTCAAGGGTATTTTCAGCAGAACAGCACTACATGCCGTACATCAAATAAATCAATGGCACTAATTACAAGTTTTTTTGATGACCGGATAATTTCCAAGAACCTGTGGCCACCAAGATTCGCAGATTTGACATTGCCGGGCTTCTTTCTATGGGGTTACTTAAAAGACAGGGTTTCTTCCACACATCTCCAGACATTGGATGATCTGAAGCACAACATTACACAGGAGATTCAAGCTATTGACAACAGACAGTCCTCCAACAAGTGGCCAGTAACATGGAATGATGTGTTGAGTTGTGTCTTATGCAGGATGGAGACATTTTCAACATTTTCTATAGAGATAAATAATCTCCCAAAATTCATCTGCATTTCAGGTATAATAAGTTGTCGCTAACATAACTCGTTTTGAAACAATTAAAGAAATAAATGTGTCAGTTCTTCATAAATCATCCTGTAGTATAATGTAGAGATCTTTGGAATTAAATATACTGAGAAACCAAGGATTAAACACTCACAGGTAATTGTGACATGTATATGAATCTATTAGATTAACAATGAATCGTGGACTTCTGACTGATCCTCACATTAGAAATGAATGTTTCTTTACCATATGACTACATGCATTTGTAACAAGCAACTAACTTAACTACCTATATCTGCTTTAGCCAGTAGCAGCTCGTTTGTACCCATACATTTTGGGTGTTAGATAGCCCTGAAAATGTGAAATAGATCTGCTGCATAATAGTTATGATTATGAATAAACATAGTAATGAATAATGATGATGACAATGATGATCCTGTGGCATTATATGAAGGGCATTGACCTGTCAACCTGACTGCCCACCACCTCATGTCCATATATGCAGGTAGAGGTGGACGATTATCCAACTGATGCAGGGAGGTGATGTGACCAACAACACACATCCCCATCCAGAATGTTGGCCTCCGTGGCTGGGATCGCTGCCTATCACAACTCCTCACTTTCCTTACGATGCTGATTGGACACCGGTCCCATTCCCAGGACTTAAAATTGATACCCCCATGGGTGGAATCAAACCCGGGTGCATTCCATGGCCAGGAACCAGAGTTCCATGCTCTAGCCCACAGCACCACAGTGTCAAATGCCATCAGACCTCAAATCTCAAAATTTGCACTGCAGTTAATTCCACAAACTAATTTTCAAGCAAATAAAATTTATATTTTAAAAGATATTCAGGTGATGCAGCAACCTTCAACTAAGTCTATATACATAGATTTATATCCCATTGTAAAATACCATTAAGTTTCTGGTAATTTTCTGGCTGGTATGATTTTATGTCTGAATGCAAAAATCTTTTGTTGCAGGAGACTGTTGGCTGTTGGCAGCAGTAGCAAACTTGACATTAAACACTCAGCTGTTTCACCAAATTGTGCCTGATGATCAGAGTTTTATTGAGAATTATGCAGGCATTTTTCATTTCAGGTATTTATACCACTCAGTGTTCATTAACAGCAAATTCCATATTATTGCAATCATTAACAATGTTTTTTTGAATAGCAAACTGCATAAGGTAATATCCAACAAATTTCTTAATAAATTGTTGATCTTCTACTGCCTTCCAAATGAAAATTTAATGGAGCATAAAAAAACCTTTAAAATACCATCCTCTGATTTTGTTTTTTGCTTCATTGTCATAGCTTTCCATATTGTTGCACATTTTATAATCTTCAGGTTTTCTTATGATATATCAGTGTGAATGAATAGTTACTTTAAGGCAAATACAAATGTTTCAAAAAGTGATGATCCAAAATGTAGGGATGAGAAGTAAAAACAAAGAGAGGCAGACATGTTCCAGTAAATGTGTCTGGAAATTAACCAGTTATATCATACCACTTTTTCCCTTGTTAGGACCCACTGAATAAATAAATCCTGTGGCACTAGAGCCTGTGAAGGGCCTAGGCCTGCCAACCCGACTGTTGGCCTCGCACCCACTTAGGTACTGCAGAGGTGTGCGATCATCCAAACGATACAGGAAAGGGATGTGGCCAGTATCGAGGATCCCCCAGGGATGACGATGCTGAGTTGGCACTGATCCTATATCCAAGACTTAAAATCTGCCCACCATGTGTGGGATTGAACTCGGGCACATTCTGTAGCTGGGAACCAGAGCTCCACACTCTAGTTCATAGCGCCACAACAGAGGACAAGAAGCACTAAATATCAAGTATTAATTCCAATAAAGGCAGTGGCAACTTTAAATAATTTATCAATCATGAGGCAAACAAATAACCACCCAGCTCCAATGAACATTGGGATGCAAATTAACTGTTGGAGATCCACCACTTTACAAGGGTGGTATCTCAACTGTAAAGGTTGGGGATCAAAGCATGGACACATACTGCTCTAATGATGTCTGCATGCTTGCTCTTAAAAAATGTGCATTATCTCAACAATGGTTAGTCATTCTCTGTGGTCTAGGGGTACCATGCTAGCCTGTGATTCCTAAGGTCATGGGTTCAAATCTGGCGGAGGGCAATGGGTTTTTTTCAGGCGTAAAAATCCTTAGTATGGTTTCCTTTGGAAGGGAAGTAAAGCTGGTGGTACCATGTCATAGATTTACGTCACGTTAAAGAACCTCAAACCTGATAAAGAGGCCTCTGAACAAAATTTCCAGTCTTTCACACCCAATATAGAATGGGATGCTAAGAATCATAGTAATTATAGAGCATCCATAAATATATCTCAATTTTAATTTTTCGTTAATGGTTAATTTGCAGACCACTGGTTATTGAAGCTTTTGGGGTATGCTTATTTTAGTTCAGTTTTGAAACACCACAGAAATGTGATTGAAGCACAGTTTTCCTTGAAAAGCAGTGAAATTTGTGGATGATCAAGGTACAGTACAGTATATATGAATATGGAATTAATTGTTCTTTCATACAAGCCAAGTGTTGGACAAGGTTGGAAAGGTAGAATCGCACAACTGAAAAATTCAATGTTATCACCGGGATTTGATCCACAGATCTCCTGGTTCCCATTCAGTTGCCCTAATCATTGAGCTACCACGGCAAAATGTTGATATATCATTAAATTCTCCAATTGATTCGCATTTTTCGTGGTAAACCACAAGGAGATCCATGGTTCAAATCCTGGCAATTGCATTGAATTTTTCAGTCATATGATTCTATTTTTCCATATATGAACATGTCAATTGAAGGATTTGTAGACTAATATTTACTGGCACTGTGCAATTGTTCCTGTTTGCATTTGAATGCAGTGATTTTTTTTATTTATTTATTTAGGGACGCTCTTTAACTGCTGTGGTTCTTATCGTCCCAATCTATATTGGGTGTGAAAGACTTTGCTAAGAGGCCTCTTTATCAGGCTTGAGGTTCTTTTACGTGCCGTAAATCTACGACACGGGACCACCGGCTTTACTTCCCTTCTGAAGGAAGCCATGCTAGGATTTTTACACCCGAAAAAATCCATTGCCCTCTGCCGGATTTGAACCCATGACCTCGGGAACTAGAGGCTAGCATGGAGGGCGACGATTGCAGTGATTATCTTGTGATTCATAAATTAAAAAAAATTATCACTGCTTTTGTTGGAATTAGTAATTAGTAGTTCAAAGGGCCACAACCAGTGTTAAAATGGCTAACTGGTTAATTTCCACCTGTGTTTACTGGAACTTTTTTTTGCTTCTCTTCCTTTGTATTTCTCACCCCTACATTTTGGACCATCATTTTTTAAACATCCTTTAAGGCTAATTTGCACTGGTTTTGAAGCACCACAGAAATGTGAATGAAACATGGTTTTCCTTGAACAGCAGTGAAGTTGCTTAAGATTAGTGTGTTGATGTTTATGTATTTGATTCTTACTTATAATAATTATTTAGTATGTGTAATTGCTTTAAAGATAAACAGTATAGGTTTGCTAAGTGAAAAAGATAATAAGCAGTACTTTTTTTCTGAAAAAGAGCATTATGATATGGATTTTTTTTCAGTATTATGTATAAAAAGTTAAATTAGTAACTATAGTGTTTGGTAAAATGAATGCAAAACTGTTAATAATTGTCAATATAAAATAAACAGCTTAACTGTACAGGCCAGGATTACACCTTCCTTAAATCCATGGTTTCTGGTGCTTGTCTGATGCCCCAGTTTGGGTAATGGTCATCCAATAAACAAGTGGTAAAAATCCATACGTTATAGAGGTCTGAAATAAATATTTGTTATAAAGAAGCATTTCTATTTGAATTGTTATAGTTTTTTGTAACAGCATGTCTCTGCAAATCTCCTGCAACCCGCATCCAGAACTGAAGAGAACAGTCACAAATTAGACATTTTCCTTCATGTGGAATGCACCCAGTTTTTTCTTAATGTCCTTGTGCTACTACCAAAACATTATGATAAATTTAATTCAAATTTATAAATGCTGTAGTGTTAGAATATATCTGGCAATCAGTAGCTCTGAAGTTGTATTCTCTTATGTGCTTTCTCGTGATTGCAGATTTTGGCAGTATGGGCGTTGGGTTGACGTTGTGATAGATGACAGACTTCCCACGTACTATGGCAAACTGGTGTTCCTTCATTCTTCGGCCCACAACGAGTTCTGGAGTGCTCTTTTGGAAAAAGCATATGCCAAGTAAGGGAATTTCTTCTCTTCTATATGAATAGCATTCTGGAAATTAAAACTTGCTATAAGGGCAAGAGAACACATTGAACATGTTGTCCTAAAGGCACCATTAGAGGTTTTAGTGCATTAGAACAGGGTGCAAGTCTGACTATACATTCTCTTCATGAATGGAAGTAAAGGCAAAAACATAAAATTCATGTGCACTTTTAAGAAAGCACTTGTCTGTAGTAATATGAACCAAGGAGTACAGAGGCTGGTTTACTGAACAACATGGTTCATTAACATCTGTGACTTGACATCTGGGAGGTCATGGGTTTGAATACATGTATCCAGGACCATCCATAGGGGGGAATCATGGTGCAAATTATGTCATCAGGAAAACATTTTTTTTGGGGGGGGGGAGAATAAAAAATCTTGGAGAATACAAAAATATTGAAGTAAATTAATGCAGGTAATATAAACACTTTTATTACAATTTTTAATTGTAAGTACTTTTTAATCAAGTACTGTAATTGTTAATTCAGTTTGTATCTTTAAGTTTGTTAATCTAAATGTGCTATATACCCCAAGAAAAAGTAATCTTAAGTAAAATTCATACTGTATGGTATAATGTGGCACATTAAATCATAATTTTTGGAATGTGTAAAAGGAACTATAATGTTACAGGTAGGTACCTATGTAGTTTTCAGAACATATAGCATTATTACACTCATTGATCTATTTAGATAGATACAATAGGACACATTGAAATACCAAGTAATAAAATACAACACCTGCCAAATATTTTTGTTTGTGGTCTTTTTGTGTAAAAATTAAGATTTTTTTTTTATTTTAATTTTCCAGTTGTTGGATTAAGCTTTTATTGTGTACCGGTATCATAACAGATAAAATAATGCATATAAGACAGCCATTTTGGGAAGCTTTCAGAAAAATTTGGGGGAGTATGTACCAGCAAATTTTAGGTTTCTCTCAGTTTTAAGGGAAATATCACATTGGCTATTTCATTACTGTTACCGAAATAGAAAAATAAAATATACAGAGAAATAAAGTAACTAAGCCATCTGTCTCGCAATGCACTGATTGTGTATACTGTAACCAAGAACAGTCCAAGTGTGTCACACTTTTCATCTAAATCAACAAAAATGAAATAAATAACACAGGAAGCAAACTATGCATTTGAGACCAAATATCAACAATTTACTCAAGCAGGTGTTGCAGGAAATTTACTATGTAACTGAAATCATTTGTTTTGGTATACACTTGTCTCATGTATACACTTCAAAGAAAAAAATCTGATGTGTTACACTCACATGACTTTCTCTACTCTTGTACAATCTATTTTTACAAACGCTTATTCTCCATATGCTTCATGTTAATCGAGATATCGAGATGTCAATCTTATTGCTAATTTTCTTGTAGATGCAAGGGGAATATGGTAGCTTTTAAGCGATGGTCAAATATTTTAACGCTGGTTGCTATGTGGCGCATTCCATTCTCTTTGCAAGTCCAGGACATAAAAAAATGAATAACGAATTTGAGAAAAAGTATAAGTATTGGAAAATTTAAGGGAATAACAAGCAATATCTCGAAAACGGTTCACTCAACAAAAGAAATGTATATGACATAAGTTGTGTATTTTAACGCGATCTACATTTTTTGTGTAGTAAAATTTTGTCTATCTCTTATGGTTTACCAGTTATGCAAAAGTCGTTCACAATGAAGAATACTTTTGGGGACATTCCCAGAAAATTCGAGATATACATTTCATTTCTCATGACATTATCTTAAACATATGATATTTTAATCAAAATCGTTAGAGCCATTTTTGAGAAAATTAAAATTTTCGAAAAATGTTCCATGTAAAGGGTAGTCTGGGGTGGGGGGATTTTCTTGAAAACCTTCGTGTCGCATCTCTGGAAGATACTGAACCTAAATACCAAGTTTGGTGTTTATCCGACTGTTTGTTTTTGAGTTATGCTGTTCACAGACACACACACACACACAGACACACAGACACACACACACACACAGACACAGACACACACACACACGGACATGTTTCCAAAAATGCTTTTTTTGGATTCAGGAGGTCTCAAAACATATATTTCCGGTGAAATCTCGGTATCGAATTTTTGGGTGCAATGCAATACTTCCCCTACTTACTATACGTAGTAGAGAAAGTAAAAAGTGGCCCATTCCATTAGATTTCAGTAGTGTAGCCCCCATAAGATTTCTAAATTTATCTAACCAATGCTAGTTTCCACCCAGCCCTTATCATGGCTCTCTATGACTGGGTTAAAATAAATCTCAAGAAACAAAGATGAACCAATTTCACCATTGTGTGAAATGAAGGCAGGGTCAGAAAAAGCTTGCAATAAACTCTCCCCTGATTCATCTAAACAAGTAGAGCACTATCCCAATGTAACATGATTAGTGATTCAACTTTGCAGAGGGAGTGATGGGTGAGAAATGAGTTAACTGAAATGCTGAAATACACAACAGCTGTAATATTTGTCAATTTGATTCCAAGCTCACTTTACAAGAAGTAAGCATGGAATCAAAGTCTAAAATAATTTAAATTTGCGTAAAATTATTGCCAACAAGAGGTTACTATTTTGATGTATTTGTCAATTCCACAGTTACTTTGGTAAATAAGCATTTAGATATATTATCATCATTGTCATTTCTAATGCTCCCCTTATGCCTATGACCTTTGGTGTATACCTCATTGCACCAAGTGATGACTGTACCCATTTCTGAGGTGGAGGCACCCAGTGGGCACTTCCAATGGTAGGTGAAGAGGATGGCAGTGGAATGAGAGGACTTATAGCTTTTACCATGGACTTCGTTGGGCCTTGGGGATACTTCACATGAGCAAGTTAGAGGTGAAGGTGTGGATAGAGCTAACTTAAAATTGCCATCTCAGAGTCGAGAATCAAACCCCAAGCTCTCAGTATGAGAGCTGGAAACAAAAAAATACTGTATCCCAGTACCCATTGTCGTCATTATTGCCTAATGACTCTGAGGTGGCCCTAACAGACAGTGTTAAGGGCACTGGAAGGTCAAGATGCTTAAAAAAATTTATTTTTCATTTTCTATGTGATAAAATGTAGAAATCTTCAGCTTAAAAATTTTGTATTATTGGGCTTACTGACCTTTAAATCTGCCAATTTAAACATTGCGGTGCATAACCACACAAGTGTATTGTTTTTTTCTTCGCAATTTGGTTTTTTCCTTCTTCAGGTGCACCTTTTTCAAAAACTATTAAAGATATGTATACAAAATTTTTACTGGATATTTCTGAAACTGGATCTATGCTAAACTAACTTTTTCTTCTTCAGATTTTTAAATAAATGTGAGAATAAAAAGCTATTTATGAAAAGAGCATTGTTCTTTTGATGTTACACAAACTGAATTATTTTTTGTTCTTGGTAGGTTAAAGATATTGGAAAAATATTTTGTTCACAGCATAAAATTATCTTTTATGTGATTTAAAGAAAAAAATGGTGATCATAGAAATAAAACTCTAGGAGGAAAGCCATCTGAAGTATGAGTTGCAACATTTTGAGTTGAGTTGATGCTTGAGTTGAAGCAGGATGTCCCTTATATCACTTTTGCACAATTTTAAGAGTTAAGTTGTTCTTCTTATAATCATAATAATCATCATCATCATCATCATCATTTTCAGAACCACTGAAAGTATAAGCATCCCAAATTTGGTTATCATTGAGTTGGTAGTTATTGTGTAACCAGAATTTACAGCAGTGTCATTGTTAGCATCCTAGCTTCCTAATGATATTCCAGTGCCCTTAAATAAATAGATGATTATCATCATTTGTATTTATATATTATTATGATAATAATTTACTTGATGATACTCAACTAGCAATAACATAGACAACTCATTTGTAAATTGGTCTTTTGGAAGACATAAACAACTTGTAAATCAAGTGGCTAGAATGTGATGCTTGGAGAGGGCAGACTTGTATGTATCAGTCAGAACTTAAATCCCCTCATCCCTATATGGGCCAATTTTTCTGCTCCAAAGCATACTAAACAAACAAAAAAAACAAAAACAAAAAAAACACAAAAATGTACGCACGCACGCACGCATGTAGGCATACAGTGTTAAATAAACAGAATAAAAAAGCTTGAATTACAGTTAAAGGGTTAGTAAGCTCTAATTTTTAATCACCAATATTTCAGAAGTTTGGAACTATATTAACAACAATGTGAATAGTGCAATGCTACAATTTACTGAATATTTTATGCCCATAACTTGGCATAGTATTTATTGTGCTAAGAGTTTTACAAATTTGATTGTCTACTGCATTTTGACCCTGGTCACTTATTCAGTAGACAATCACTACAGTTTATTTACATTTTATAATCTCTTGTCACTAAATTATCTTGCTCTTTTTTTTCAGTTTTTTTTTTTTTTTCATGTTCCATTTCCACTTTTTTTTTTCACTTTCCATTTATTGATTACTTAACCATCACACATTCACTATAGTTTTCCATTCAAAGTAAGATGCACTACCTCTTACTTTTCTCTTTCCACTGTCCAAAGCCATTTATTTTTTACTTTACACAAAAACTGTCCAATGCTTCTAGCGTCCTTGCATATCATTTCAATTATAAGTGTATTTCTATCCCCCTTCAACCACTTCTTATTAAAAAATTCTTTTCTCCAATTTTCTGTTCTTGGCACTTAAATACTATGTGTTCAATGTCTTCATTACCACCACATATCAGACATTGGTTCTGAGGAATACCCTGTCTTAGCCCTTTTAGTCTCCATGCTCCGGTTCTTAACCATGCAATAGATTCTCTCTCTTCTTTATTTACTATGTCTATATATTTTTCCCTACCCCATGTATTTTTCATTGGCCTATAATAAACTAATGAGCTCTTTTCGGCAATCTCACTGAACATGATTTGTATTTCTATATCTTCCAGTCTTTTCCTTGCCTTTTTCCAAAAATGTTTTACGTTATTTTCTCTCCTTCTCCATATATCTCCTAACCCATTTTTCTCCAAAATATTCCGTAATTTACTTACCCATCCATCATTCATTAAGCTCTTCTCTTGGTATTCAATACATTGTCTTAACACATTACTTTTTCCTAGATTTAAACTTCTGAACCAAAATTTCAAAGCTCTTTCCATTATCTTCCCCTTAGTTGGTACCCTGTGTTTTTTAATCGTGCTTTGAGCATGTATTGAAATTACATAATGCAAACACGTAACTTTGGTAGCTTACTGGATCATTGCCATCCTATCTGACAACCAGTCATCAACCCCAACACAAGAGTTAGCACAAGCTGCATTTGCCATTATAAAATATCTGATGTGCTACATTCACATGACTCTATCCTCTATCACTTATTAGTGGATATACAAATTATTCTTACAAAAGTTTATTTTCCTATTTCATTTTAATTCATATAAAACCTTTCTGGAAATAGCTGCATTACACATTTTCTTATAGCTACAAAGGGAACAGTGAAAGTGAAATGTTTTAGAACTGGACGCTATACGCTGGCCTTAAAATTCCAAACTCTTTCCATGACATCGCAAGAAACGGCTAAAAATAAACAGAACTTTAAAAGAATGCCTAAATATTGCAATTTGAACCATTAGTAACAGATATCTCAGAAATGGCTCATGCTACAAAAAAAAAATTGAAATAAATTTTGTGTTTTAAAGAGATCTACATTTTTTGTGTAGAACGTTTTCATCTATTGCTTAATGTTTACCAGTTATATCAGATTACATAATATTCCTTCCAAATGAAGAGAGCTTCACAGGTTATTCAAGATATATGCTTTGTCATGTAAATATGTTTAATATATGGTATTTGATTCAAAATTGTTAGCCATTTTTGAGAAAATAAAACATTTTGAAAATATTTTCATGTAAAGGGTAGTTTGGAGTGAAATGATTTTCTTGAAAATCTTCATGTTGTATCTTTGTAAGGTACTGAAACTAAATACCAATTTATCTGATTTTTTGTTTTTGAGTTATGCTGTTTTCGCTCTCTCACAGATCTTTTTCTAAATTTTTTTTCTTTCTTTCTTGGATTCAGAAGGCCTCAAAACATATATTTCCTGTGAAATCTCAACAATGAATTTTTGGGTGGAATGCAATACTTCCCTTATTGTGTGTATATATTTTTCTTTGCCCTCAGGGGCTCACCTTGATGAGTACGGGAGTGGCGACCCCGAGGTACCTGAGCCACCCAGTGTCTGGGGGTATAACCAGTCCACCCTGTCTCCTGGGGTCAGAAATAAGGAGACCTGGTCCTCCAGGTTGGGGGTTAAGCATGGGGCTCTCAACCCCACTTGTAAAAACCTTGTTAAGAAGGATGGTTTGTTGTTGGCAACTTGGAATGTTCAAACTATGTTATGACCTGGAAAAATGAAAGAAGTGGCAAATAACTCTTAAGGTGCTAGCTGAACAGTAGTGTTGCAAGAAAAAAGTTGAAGTTGGAGTGGAAAAGGAAGAATAGATAAACAGGATTACACATTATTGTATTGTGGATCAACTGAGCCTGGACTATACAAGATAGGATTTATTATTGCAAAGGGAATAAAGAAGAGCCTAATAGAGTTGGACTCAGTTAATGGAGGATTGTGTAAAATAGACTTAAGGTCCAATTTCGAAATGTGACTATACTTTCTGTGTACGCATCTGTGGAGGAAAGGGCGAGTTGACAGGGAATAGTTTTCTTGAGAGTTTGGAAGGAGAGTGTAGTGAAGGAGTTTATGGATACATTAATGTTCTTGGGCGATTTTGGTGCTGGAGTGGCGGGGAGGCAAGTGTTACTGAACTAGGTGTCGAGGCTGGTGCCTTGCATGGACAGTTTGTGATTGGAATTAATTGGATTATTAAGGAAGGAAGTTTCTCGTGTGTTATTGTTTTTATAACTGTGTAGAATTGCATTGTGCGTTTACATTTGCTCAGGGTTAGTTCTTATTTGCCATATTCTGTGAGATTTCTATTGCTTAATTTTTGCATTTGTTGATTTCCTATTTTTGTAATCCTGGTGTTTCTCTCTGTGAATGCTCTGACTGTATTGGTTTGTACCAGAATGTGATTATCTATATAACCAGAGCTGCTTCTGTAATGTGAGTTGCTTAACTTGTATTTGTTTTTATTGTATTGATATACTGACTTGAATAAATTAATAGCCAGAGGGTGGCGCTATTGACTGCCAAAGTTTTGCACCACTCAAACCACTGTTACTACTACTACTATTTTTCTTCACTCATCTAGGAATGTTTTGAAATGTACAAGACTTATCTATGTCAAGAAAATCAATAGTTCTCAGTCTAAGATGCACCAAATTATATTTACAGGCTGCATGGTTCATATGAAGCCCTCAAGGGAGGTACAACATGTGAGGCAATGGAGGACTTTACAGGTGGTGTAACAGAAATGTATGAGTTGAACCAGGCTCCAGCAAACCTCTACAAAATTGTGCTCAAGGCCTATGAGCGGTCATCACTCATGGGCTGCTCAATAGAGGTATGTTTATCTACAGCATGTGTATCTATAGCTCTGCTGCACAAGTTGTAAAGTATGAGTGTCACTTATTTAAGAGTATTTATCACATTTAAGCCATAGTTTTCCACTGACACCACTTTCACTTTGATTCCATAATCATTGTATGTCATAAAGATGTTACTGTGCTGGATACCACTTTAAATGACACTACACATAAATTACAGCGATATTTTAGAGATTTGAATATGTTTGTGAACTCCAGCAAAAGTGAACTAATGTTATTTGGAAACACTAATTTTCAGATAAACTTAAACTTTGGTAAAAAGCCAGTTAAAATAGCAAATAAAGTAAAACTATTAGGAGTCACACTAGACAAAACACCCTCATTCACAAATACCATCGATAAGTTACATAATAGCATCAGTAAAAACCTATTTGCTCTCAAATACTTGGAAAATATGTACCCAAAGATACAGCCAAAATGATATATTATTCTTTAACCTGTTCAAATCTTTATATGGCATTGAACTATGGGAAACACAACAGTAGCCAACTTTAATAAAATCTTTGTATTTTATTAAGTTTACTCAGATATCCTGGTAATCTTAAACACAATGAGTCTTGTTGCAAAACTTTCTCACAGTTAAAAATCCTAACTCTCCCTAGCCTATACATCTATCAAACTATCCTACATTTAAGAAATTTCAACTACCTTCTAGAAATCAACTCTGATAGACACAACCACAATACTAGACATAAAGATGACCTAGCAATCCCCAGTCATCAACTGCATTTCTTTCAAAAGATGCCTAGTTTCATGGGAATAAAATTTTACAATGTCCTTCCAAATGACATCATAAATAAAGGCAATTGTAAGACAGGTAGCACAATTAGAAATGGGCAGGTGGCAACTAAGGGGAAGATAATGGAAAGAGCTTTGAAATTTTGGTTCAGAACTTTAAATCTAGGAAAAAGTAATGTGTTAAGACAATGTATAGAATACCAAGAGAATAGCTTAATGAATGATGGATGGGTAAGTAATTTACAGAACATTTTGGGGAAAAATGGGTTAGGAGACATATGGAGAAGGAGAGAAAATAACGTGAAAAATTTTTGGAAAAAGGCGAGGAAAAGACTGGAAGATATAGAAATACAAATCATGTTCAGTGAGGTTGCCAAAAAGAGCTCATTAGTTTGTTATAGGCCAATGAAAAATACATGGGGTAGGGAAAAATATATAGACATAGTAAATAAAGAAGAGAGAGAATCTATTACATGGCTAAGAACCGGAGCATAGAGGCTAAGAGGGTTAAGACAGGGTATTCCTCAGAACCAATGTCCGATGACTTGTCAAATTAATCTATCTAAGCTAATACTATAAACAGTTACAATAAGAAATATCATATACAGTGTTATTTACATACTTTTATACATATTTATCATGTTGAGTAGAGAGTATGGTCATAGAGGCTGTCTTCCATGTATTCTTTTAAAAAGTAATAAGCTTTTTCTGTTAAATTCCTTTTTAATATGATGAGAAACACGTTTTTATCTTTAATTTCTCTATATTTATGAGGTAGTTTGTTTTAAA
The DNA here is from genome assembly GCA_030765065.1 of Deroplatys truncata. NCBI lineage: Eukaryota > Metazoa > Arthropoda > Insecta > Mantodea > Mantidae > Deroplatys > Deroplatys truncata. The sequence goes on along the minus strand of CM060989.1, from coordinate 60,570,585 downwards.
TTTTGATACCAGAGTAGAATGGACTTTTTTCAAATAGTGAGAGTCTGTGGGCTGGTACTTTCAGATAATTTTGTGTTCTGGTTTCATGCTTATGTGCATTCTGTTTAATATAATATAATCCCTCCTTGTATATTCTATTTAGGGTCAGTCGGAAAGTTTTGAAATTGGGCAACAATGAGTTGTGGTAATCCAAAGCAGTCTCCCCATCCTTAGATTTATATTCACTTGCCAACGTGTGCTTCTTCAACAATGTGAATCTGTCAGCACTTGTTTATGTGCAAGCAGGTGTTGCTTCGCCATACGCAGCGATGAATCTCAAGCCAGAGCATTTGTGTGCTATGATTTTTTTCACTTAAAGTCAGTTTAGGAGAGAGAGAATGCCTTCATTGGGATTTGGAGATCTTTGACCGTCGCAGTCCACCATTTATTTATGGTTTGAAGAGTTTAGAAGAGCATGTTTTCATAAATGTACAGTGAGGGCAGAGTAAGTATATTTAGTTTCCAAAATAAGTCCCTACAAGGGTTTCTTGGGCTAAAGTGCATCTTAATGCGAATATCTCTTTTTATAATTTAAATATTTTGTCTGAACCAGTTGCTGCTCCCTAGAGAATGATGCCATATGCTATTATGGATTGAAAATAGCTATAGTGTACAATTTTTCTGGTTTCTATGTTGGTAATTTTTGTTAGACAATACATATTGAAACAAGCACTGTTTAGTCTTTTGCCCATATATTGAAAATGTTCCTCCCATTTTAGTTGTTCATTAATGTGTACCCCTAAGATTTTGCTGGTAGATACAAGACTTACTGAAATGCTACTTGAATTATTTATATCATTATTTTTTCACGGATGTGTTTTAAATTGTATTAACACAGTTTTTGTCATATTTAATTTTAATCCATTACTATTAAACCAATTTTTAGTGGCTTAGCGTTTCATTTGTTTTCAAAATTAAATGCTAATAGTTTCTACTATTAAGTAAGATGGATGTATCATCCACATACATTACTGTTTTGGCACATCAAATTGTGCAATAAGAATAAATTTAAAACAAAACAAAAGGGTTTGTAATAGAAAAAACATATTATAATATTGATGAATTTGTAAATAGCAACTGTAGTTAAGATACTTCTGGGTGTGTGTGTGTGCGTGCGTGTGTGAACACATTATTGTATTCCTTTGTATGATCTTGACATTGTTTTTTTGTGCTTTGACACTGTACTGAACAGCAAAATAAATAAATAAATACATTACCCTATCCTTAACTCATGAAAATTAGTTGCTCAAGTTAATGATTTAGCTAAAGATATTGCTCACTGTATTTATGTGCACAATGAGTGTGTTAGCTGAATCTGTCATTTTGAAATTTTGCTGAGGTTTCTTTCTGTTACAGCCTGATCCTAATGTTTTGGAGGCACAGACCTCAGAAGGGCTTGTCAAGGGGCATGCCTACAGTATAACTAGAGTTAAATATGTAGATATTCAGACACCAAATGCATCAGGAAAGATTCCTCTCATCAGACTGCGTAACCCTTGGGGTAATGAAGCTGAATGGAATGGGCCCTGGAGCGACAAGTGAGTGATGGCCCTAACTTAAGCTTTATGCATAGTGAAGTACATATTGTTCTGTTCATGAATGGAAACAATGGAAAAATAGTTGCCACTTTCACTAAAAAAAATTCCTATACTTAGTAATCGTGATGATCCAAAGAACCTTAACTCTACTCAGATTTTATTTATGTTTATTCTGAACCTACTTACAGTGAAGTAATTTTATAAAGTTACCTACTACTTACATTTGGAAACTAGGACAAGCAAGTTTTAGGAACTATTAATGCCATATCCTTTATGGTGATTCCTATAATGGGTGGGGCTCAATAATGGAGATCTGAAATTACATCATCATCATAGTTAGCTATTAAAACACATTATACTTAACATATTGTATAGGATAATTAAATATAATTAAGCATCACATAATGTCCAAAGATTGAAATTAGAATTAATGTTATTATTTTGAGATATTAAATGTTTTGACAGTTAACATCATCATCATCATCATCATCATCTTTCATGGTTTAAGCCCTTTGGTTTGTTCCAGTCTCATCATTTAAACTGTTCCATCGATCTTCTTTTAGGTCGGCTGATATTTCTTTGGTCTTTTGCTGTATATCTTAAAAACAGCTTTGTATAGCAGTTATCATCCATCCTCTCCACATGTTGTTTCGTTGTTTTAATTTTCTTTAATTCTTTCTTCTAATGAAAATTCTTAATTCTTTACATATGTTTTCACTTCTCTTTGTCTTTTAATGTATATCCTGCAACATGTCTTAAAAAGCGCATATCTGCTGCTTCTATTTTGTTTTCCATTTGTTTGGTCATTGTCCAACTTTCGGATCAATAAGTTAACACTGAAACAGCCATCACTTTGTAAAGTATTCTTTTGACTTTTTTTGGTCAAAATCGATCATTATTGAGTTGTCCATATATAAATTCCTAATTATTGTTATCAAATGTTTTGGTATGCATTTGATTTCCATTATTTGCCACAGTAAAAAAGATTGAAATTAGAATTAATGTTATTATTTGAGGTATTAAATGTTTTGACAGTTAACATTTAACACTAATATGTTATGTATAGACTTATGCATTATATACCTTAAGTGTGCCATACTACATTAGTGGACAATTGTGACCGAAATGAAATAATCATGTCCCAAACATAATTATCCATTTGTACCAGGGATTACATATTTTACTCTCCAGTTTGTATTAGCACATTAAAAATAATAAAAAGAATAAAACTAGAACAAAACAGCTGAGGGTACTTGGTCCCCCATCTGAATATCTAGAAGGGTTGAAAGATCCTCGTTCCGCAGGTTCCAGTACCCTACTTTTAAAGGATTTATGAATTTACAGAGGACTTCCATTGGTATTCCACCAATCAAAGTCCATGACATTTTTCTTTGTTTCAAAATACAAATTTTTATTACCCAATGAGCATTAGGTGAACAGCTGAATATGGAAACAATAGTTCTCAAAGTATGCTATGGCTTCATAAATGAAGTTTCCAAATGAAGTTTGGAAAGGTAGAATCAGACTGCAAAAATACAATGCCATAGCCAGGATTTGAACTACCGATCTTCTAGTTTCCATCCAATTACTCTAACCAACTGAGCTACCATGGCAACATGCTGGCACAACATTAAATTCCCCAAATGATTCACTCCCCCCCTCCCACTAAATCACTAGGTGATCTCAAATTCATTCAGAGATAACATATCCCAATTTTGATTTACAATGTTGTAAGTACTTTAAGTCCTGGGCTTCATAGTTTAACCAACTATTATGTCAATCAATGGTAATTAATTGTTCTTTCACACAAGCCATGTGTAGTACAAGGTTGGAAAGGTAGAATCAAACTGAAAACTTTACCTTTTTCTTAGTACTAATTTAGGACAAAAATGTTAGTCTCATATTACTGTTATGAACTATCCCTTTTACAGGGGAAGGTTGCCAGACTGCAGAGAACTTCAAAAGTGAATGTATCTTAAATAAAGCAATTAACTTCAGAATGCAGGCTTCTGTGTCACTTGAATTGTTGCACGTGTGCGTGTGCGTGTGCGTGTGCGTGTGTGTGTGTGTGTGTGTGTGTGTGAGATTTTTTGTTGTTGTAGGAAGGAACATTTACTCTCAGCATTCTACAGATGTTATTAATTGCTGAATAAACCAAGCCATTTTATGACATTAAAAGTGCTTTTACATAATTTTTTTTTTCATTTAGATCACCAGAATGGAGGTTTATACCACAAAATGAAAAGGAAGAAATTGGTCTCACATTTGATGAAGATGGAGAATTCTGGATGTCGTACAGAGACTTCCAAAGTAGGTTTAATCGTTTAGAGATCTGCAATTTGAATCCAGACTCGCTCGCCGAGGAGGAAATCCTAGACGGGAACAAGAAGTGGGAGATGAGCATGTTTGAGGGTGAATGGGTGCGAGGTGTTACTGCTGGTGGCTGCCGAAATTATCTTGGTAAGCATTAAGTTCAATCAATTTAGTAGTTATGTATTCATTCCCCAAACTAGGGATGAGACAGGTCAGTTTTCCTTTTTGTTTGCATTAATGAGTGCATATAGTCAGATTGCTAATTTCCTTATTGTTATGCCATGTCATGGGCTGTGAAGTCCTCTTCATTTGCTATGAATTTTGTATAATTTTAGAACTCAAAAGAGTTAATGCTGCTTCAAAAACAATTTTCTTGATTTTCTTTTCAGATTCTTCAAACAAAAACATGGAACAAATTAATTTTCTAAATTATCTCATTAGTTTTATGCCTGCATTTTTTGCTGGTATAGCAGTTATACCAATGTATAAATTAATTTATAACTTTCTGTACACTAATTTTTAATACATTAAATAAATTTCGGTTTTAGGTCATTTTTTAAAAATTTTAGTCATTTTATTTGTCATTTGCAACATGTACCAAAGCTAAAATGGCACTAAAGAGTACCAAAAAAAGCCTGTTGCAGAAGCTGGGGTTTAAGTCCTGGATGCATCCACTGGATTTATACCACCACAGAGAGGCCCATAGTTAGCTATGGGTCATTGGTCAGGTGGAAAAAGAACTGAGCAAGTAGGGGCTGTTGAGGAACTGGGGAAGATACAGAGATTAGCATTCTAGCCATAACTGGTGGAATTGACAGCACACCTACAGCCAGAATGGGTGCTGAATAGTTTCTCTGCTGCACCTATGGGTTAAAATATAGGCAATGGCTGGAGCCTATAGATTAAAGGCTGAGGGCAACTGGAAACCTATGGAATATCTGGGACATCATACCAGAACATTAGATGACAAGGATAAATCCAGTTGCAGAAATGCCAGGAGACTTAATGAGGCCATTTCTCTGCTTTAATAAGTCCTCTTTGTATGATTTACTGATGGATCCAAAGCAAAAGATGGAACAGGAGCTGGTATATATGGAAGACAGTCCAAGTTGGAGAAGTGGTATCTCTTGGGACTTTGACCAAGGTATTTCAGGCAGAATTATATGCCATCAGGACTTGCATGGAGGAGAGTGAGAACAGATATGCTACAGGAATTGTAGTATCTGGATATATTCAAACAGACTGTTAAAAATGTCAGGAAGCCGTAGAAGGACTAGGAGAATGCAACAGAGTTACTCTAGCATGGGTCCCTGGCCACACTGGGGTAATTGGAAATGAAAATGCAGACAGACTCACTAAAATGGGAGCACAGGCCCCATTTATAGGCCCAGAACCGATCTTGGGTATTACCAAATTAATAGTAAGGACAAATCTATTAGACTGGATTCAAAGACAGCAAATTTCTGGAACATATCCAGGAACAAAGACATGGAAAGTTAATGATGCAACAGCCATGTCTTAGAAGGAATACTGCAGTCCTTAAATTTAAGTAGGAAGCAGATGAGGCTCATTGTGGGTCTGATGACTGGTCATGGGAATTTTAAAAAACACCTGCAGATAATGGGGCTTTTAGAAGATCCAAGATGTGTGTTGTAGAGGAGGAAACAGCCTTGCATTTAACATTCCTTGTGAAGCAGTGAATAGATACAATCAACTTGGAACTGTTGATCCAAATGAGATAGTATCTAATGAAAACATAATCAATGGACTCCTGAGACTTATTAGAGTTTAGGGAGGTGATGGATAGAAAAACAGGAAGAAAACCTACAATAAACCTAAGGTTTCAGTGTGGGCAAGTAGGGGTATGTCTCTCTTATTCATCTCCCTGTCAAATATTTAATATAATATGTCATTTTTTTCAAACATTTCTAGTTCATCAAACTCCAGGCCCTGGTGATCACCATTCAATTAAACATAGTTCACTTTTGCTTTTCTTTTGTTGCTGAATGAAAATGTTGTAATAGCAGGACAGAACTCATGCCACTGGCCATAGATGATTCACAATAAGCTTACTTATACAAAGTATTTTCTGCTCTGAATGGCAAGACCTCTCCACAATATGGATTTCTTATAAATTGTATAATTTTAAGATATTAGTAAATTATAGAAATATGGGGATTAGATAGAGGATGGGAAAGTATAGATGAGGTGCACAGGATGTTTTGTAGAGAAATACTAGGGTTACCGAAGGCAATTGTAAGACAGGTAGCACAATTACAGATGGGCAGGGTGACACTAAGGGGAAGATAATGGAAAGAGCTTTGAAATTTTGGTTCAGAACTTTAAATCTAGGAAAGAGTAATGTGTTAAGACAATGTATAGAATACCAAGAGAATAGCTTAATGAATGATGGATGGGTAGGTAATTTAGGAACATTTTTGAGAAAAATGGGTTAGGAGACATGTGGAGAAGGAGGGAAAATAACATGAAAAATTTTTGGAAAAAGGCGAGGAAAAGACTGGAAAATATAGAAATACAAATCATGTTCAGTGAGATTGCCAAAAAGAGCTCATTAGTTTGTTATAGGCCAATGAAAAATACATAGACATAGTAAATAAAGAAGAGAGAAAATCTATTGCATGGGTAAGAACCAGAGCATGGAGGCTAAGAGGATTAAGACAGGGTATTCCTCAGAATCAATGTCCGATATGTGGTGGTAATGAAGACATTGAACACATAGTATTTAAGTGCCAAGGAACAGAAAATTGGAGAAAAGAATTTTTTAATAAGAAGTGGTTGAAGGGGGATAGAAATATGCTTATGATCGAAATGATATGCAAGGACGCTAGAAGCTTTGGACGGTTTTTGTGTAAAGTAAAAAATAAATGGCTTTGGACAGTGTAAAAAGAAAAGTAAGAGGTAGCATACTTTGAATGGAAAACTATAGTGAATGTGTGATGGTTAAGTAATCAATAAGTGAAAACTGAAAAACAAGTGGAAATGGGACATGAAAAAACTGAAAAAACAAGATCATTTATTGACGAGAAATTGTAAAATGTAAATAATTTGTAGTGATTATCTACAGAATGCGTGACGGGAAATTGTAAAATGTAAATAATCTGTAGTGATTGTCTACTGAATGAGTGGCCAGGGTCAAAGTGCAATAGACAATCAAATTGTAAAACTCTTAGCACAATAAATACAATAAATACAACAAAAAAAAATACATAATCCTAACATTTAAAAAATAGCATGACTATGTGGTTTAAACAAATTCAAACCTACCATTTCTATACCCTTTTAATCACCAAATTGTCAGTCATTGGCTGCCATTACAGATTGTAGTAATGACATCATGTTATGAGGTATTGCTAAAATGGCTTGGCACTTTGCTTTGGATTTTATTTGCAGAGATAAATACAGCTTTACCTATTATATAGTTCTGTTGATAGTGCAAATAGCAGGTTGCCTGCATAAATTGCTTGTGGTAATCTTTTTCTTAAGTGCATATATTGCAATATAATTCTTTCAGAAACTTTCTGGCACAACCCACAGTACCGGATAACACTTGAGGATCCTGATGAGGATGAAGATGACGAAGATGAAGACAAAAATAAGTGTACAGTAATAGTGGCACTCATGCAGAAGAATCGACGTTCCCAAAGAAGAATGGGAATGGAATGTCTCACCATTGGTTTTGCTATGTATCATGTAAGTGCTCTATTATGCAAACTATGGCAGTTCAAACACAAAGTTTTACAAGTCTTAATTTCCATTCGTGTGATGACAAACTTGTCTAAGTTTACATGGTGAGCATGACATGAAATAAACTTGAAGAGGTAGAATCAGACTGAAAAATTTCTATAAGCAGGATTTGAACCACAGATCTTTCAATTTCTGTTCGGCTGCTCTAACCAACTGAGCTACAATGGCAGCTTGCCAGCATGACATTAAATTCTCAAAGTGACTCGCATTTTTCTGAGTAAACAGAAGGAGATCTCAAATTCATTTTGAGATAATGTACCCTAATGGCAGCTTACAATGAATTAGAACATGTAATTACAACTGATTAGCCTAATAGTTGGTTAAACTATGAAGCCCAAGACTTAAAGTACTCCATTAGGGTTCATCTCAAAAGGAATTTGAGATCTCCTTGTGGTTTACCGGGAAAAATGTGAGTCCATTGGGGAATTTAATGTCATACTGGCATATTGCCATAGTAGCTTAGTTGGTTAGAGAAACTGGACAGAAACTGGAAGATCCATGGTTTAAATCCTGGCTATGGCATTGAATTTTTCAGTGTGATTCTACCTATTCAACCTTGTCCCCCACACGGCTTGTGGAAAAAACAATTAATTACTATGACTGTCCTTTTTAAACCCATTACTGTGATCTGTACACACATTCAAGAAGGCAATCTCAAATAGTGAGATAAACCTTAAATGCAACTTGCCCGTTGCAAGTACTTTTAATTTCTGGGTTTCTTAGTTAATCATGTTGGGGTTAACTTGTTTTAATGATTGCTGTCCAGACGCTTGAATCAGATGAGAAGGTTTAATAAGTATTGTGCATCTTCATGGTAGCTGTACAATAGAGCAATGTCATGGAAAGCAAGATCCATGGTTTGAGTCCCAGCCGTGGCATTGGTTATTTTTCAAGTCTGATTCAACTTTCCAGCTTAGTTGCCTACACAGCTAGTGTGAAAGAACAATTATCAAAATATATCACATCTGATTAATTCTTCTTCCACACAAGTCAAGTGTAGGCTTAAGTTGGAAAGATAGAATCAGACTGAAAAATTCAATGGCATAGCCAGGATTTGAACCATGGATCTTAGGTTACTCTAACAACTGAGCTACCATGGTAACAGGCCAGCACAATATTAAATTCTCCAGCTCAGTGCACATTTTTCCTGGTAAACCATAATGTGTTCTCTAATTCATTTTGAGGAAACATACCCCAATGGTGACTTGCAATATCCTAAGTACTTAAAGTCCCAGGCTTTGTCATCCTCTGTGGCCTAGGGGCACCATGCTAGCCTCTAGTTCTTGAGGTCATGGGTTCAAATGGATTTTTTCAGGCATAAAAGCCAGTGGTTGTCATAGATTTATGGCACATAAAAGAACCTCAAGCCTGATAAAGAGACCTCTGAGCAATATTTTCCGGTCTTTTACACCCAATATAGAATGGGATGCTAAGAACCATAGCAGTTAGAGTCCACAAATAAAACTCAATTTATTTTATTTCCAGATTTTATAATTAACCAATATTAGGTCAATCAATGATAATATGTTCTTCCACACAAAACATTTGTAAGCTATAGCTGGAAACATAGAATTAGATTGAAAAATTCAATGCCATTGCTGGGATTTGATCCATAGATCTTTGGCTATCAACTTAAAACTACTGAAATACAAAATGATGATGATTAATATTTATTATTAATAATAATTATTATTAATTATGATAATTAATAATATGTTTAATAATCTTACCTGAAGAGTTTATTAAATTCAAAATATTATAGTAATTTACATGTGAACAAAGAATTTTTATGAAAGTATATCATTCAGCAAAGGTTCATACTAATGAAGAGTTATCATTTTTCTCACAATGTAATCAACATGTTTCTGTATCAGTTTTTGGAGGAAAATTGTGTAAAACTGTGATCAATGTATTGCACAAATACAAATCACTATGGGCAGTTGAACTGTGCACTGTAATAGAGAAATACTATGCAAAAATGTTTTTCTCCCTCATGATACCTTGAGAACAAATAAAAATAAAACAATTTTCTTCAAAAATTTATTTTAAGGTTACCCATTTTAAAAATACCAAAATATTTATCTATTTTTGGATAAAATGTATGCTACAGTGTAAATAAGAATATAATTTTGTAGACCTGGAGATTGAAGATATAGGTTTGAGATCAATTTTTGCATATTAATAAGTAAAAATATACAAAATCTAATTTGTGTTGTTTACAGTTACAAGATCCAGATAATCTTCCCAAGCCTCTGGACCTCAATTTCTTCAAGTACAATGCATCTGTAGCAAGATCACCTTCATTCATTAACTTACGTGAAGTGAGCTGTCGATTCAAGCTACCACCTGGCGTTTACTGTATTGTCCCATCTACATTTGAAGCTAATGAGGAAGGAGAGTTCCTTATCAGAGTATTCTCTGAACACAAAAACAACATGGAGTAAGCATACATGAATATATTCTTCAATATAAATGCAAAAGATAAATAGAAATTATTTTTATATGGACCATATACATAAGGCTGCACATCTTCTTCAGAAAGAATAAGAAAATCAAAGACAGATACTTAAATAACATTTAAAATTCTTATCCCATATTCTCTTTGTTTTATATAGAGGTTAAATCATACTAAAGCAGAATATAGATAATATATTTAATTTTTTTTTATCATTTATCATTTATTGTGCTAAGAGTTTTACAATTTGATTGTCTACTGCACTTTGTCCCTGGCCACTCATTCAGTAGACAATCACTACAATTTATTTACATTTTACAATTTCCCGTCAATGCATTCTGTAGACAATTACCACAGATTATTTACATTTTACAATTTCTCGTCAATAAATTATCTTGTTTTTTTCAGTTTTTCATGTCCCATTTCCATTTCTTTTTCACTTTTCACTTATTGATTACTTAACCATCACACATTCACTATAGTTTTCCATTCAAAGTAAGATACACTACCTCTTACTTTTTCTATCCACTGTCCAAAGCCATTTATTTTTTACTTTACACAAAAACTGTCCAAAGCTTCTAGCATCCTTGCACATCATTTCGATCATAAACACATTTCTATCCCCCTTCAACCACTTCTTATTAAAAAATTCTTTTCTCCAATTTTCTGTTCCTTGGCACTTAAATACTATGTGTTCAATGTCTTCATTACCACCACACATCGGACATTGGTTCTGAGGAATACCCTGTCTTAACCCTCTTAGCCTCCATGCCCCGGTTCTTACCCATCAATAGATTCTCTCTCTTCTTTATTTACTAAGTCTATATATTTTTCCCTACCCCATGTATTTTTCATTGGCCTATAACAAACTAATGAGCTCTTTTCAGCAATCTCACTGAACATGATTTGTATTTCTATATTTTCCAGTCTTTTCCTCGCCTTTTTCCAAAAATTTTTCATGTTATTTTCCCTCCTTCTCCATATGTCTCCTAACCCATTTTTCTCAAAAATGTTCCTAAATTACCTAGCCATCCATCATTCATTAAGCTATTCTCTTGGTATTCTATACATTGTCTTAACACATTACTCTTTCCTAGATTTAAAGTTCTGAACCAAAATTTCAAAGCTCTTTCCATTATCTTCCCCTTATTCGCCACCCTGCCCATCTGTAATTGTGCTACCTGTCTTACAATTGCCTTCGGTAACCCTAGTATTTCTCTACAAAACATCCTGTGCACCTCATCTATACTTTCTCATCCTCTATCTAATCCCCATATTTCTATACCATACATCATTTTTGCCTCCACAACCATCTCGTAAACTTTTCCCAGCCATTTAACATTTATATTAGGTACTCTATATTTGCAGCTTCTAATTGCTGCTATCGCCCCTTTACCTTTTGCCAATGCAAACTTCTTTTATTTCTCCCATTTATTACCTCCATCTATTTTTACTCCTAAATAAATACAGTCACGCACCACCCTGTAATCTTTATTCTCTCCCTTCCACTTTTCATATTTGCTTAATTTTCCTCCCTTTTTGAATACCACAATCTGTGTTTTCTCTTGACTCACTTTTAACCTCCATTCTTTACAGTATACATCAATTGCTTGTAATGATTGTTTTAAACCACTTACTGTAATAGATCCTACCACTAGGTCATCTGCAAAAAGAAGTCCTGAGATTTGGAGTTGTTAATTACTGGTGCACAGTTATTATTCCTTCCAATTTCTAGTAAGACATCATCTATGTATAAATTAAATAAAACTGGGCTTAACTTACATCCTTGCCTTAGGCCTTTCTTTTGTTGAATTTTTCTTGTTACACAGCCTGTCTCCACCCTTACACAGAAGGTGTTCTCAAAATACAGTGCTTTAAGGATATTCACCAATAATTGCAGAGTTGTTATATGGAATGTGATAGCATTTTACTGGACAGCTACTTTTAGTGCTTAATCATGATTGTTTTTCATAATGATTTTTAAAAGATGGAAGATGCATTTCCTAAACTTAAAGTTTCAATTACTATATTCTTACTTTGAGCTATAACCCTAATTCTGAAAATGTTTAAATTTACAGAGAAAATGACGAAGAGGTTGGGCTTGGTGAAGTAGATGAAAGAGTGAGTATTAGCAGTACTATTATTGTTAGATTTTTGCAGCATTTGGTTAAGTCACTTTCTTACTATCAAGATAAAAACAGTTGAATTACTGTAACTATAGCAATATAAAAACAATAGAACCCCACTTAACCGAACAAAAGGGGGCAGACACATTTCAGGTAATGTATTTTTTCGGGTGATCAATGCTAATGATTTTAAGCAATGAAAAGAATAAAATAATTTTATTCCAAATGAAAGTAATAATGTTTAATAAACTAATAAACTACTACTGGTACAGTACTAAAATATGTATTATAGAATTTACAAAGACTATTCCATAAAATCAGTAGTTTCTTTCTGAGCTTACTTCTTGTAATGATTTGGAATGTCATTGTTTGATAAGCATTACATTGGTGTTGATTCACTGCTGTGTTTCACGAAATGTAAGGCAACCTAAAAACAAAAGGTTTTGTATTATTGAAGTGATGTAATTCAATATTTGCTGTTAAGATTTTTAAACAAGTGGGTAGCCTTTCTTACATGTAATGCTTTGAATCCCTCTGTTTCTATTAATTTCAAGTTTCTGTTCAATGCTTATTATAACATATTTTCTTTTAGCTGACATCTTAAATGCAAATAAACCACATTGACTAACACCAACAATAAAACAATAGTGGACTCCTACATGCCCGTACCCAGAAAAACATTTCGGGGAGGGTTTTCCACAAGTAGATCTAAACTTAACAGCACCCGACACAGTTATCATGTACCTACTCCGTAGTATATAGACATTACCTGAATAAGAAAATTGCTTGGAGACTTTATACAGACAAGAAAAACTCACCAGAATGAGAATATTCCACCTTACAGCACAAAACATGGAGACTGCTCGAAAACCAGAATGTATGGTCACCTTACCTATGTAAGGCGATGATATTAAGTTTCCCTTTTTCTTGTAAATATGCTACTAGCAATAGACCTACTGTTTCTAACAACATTTTCCCATATTGGTTTGCTATGAATTTAAATAAATAAAACTGTCAGAAGTTTCGGGTGGGGTTTGAACCCTAGAAGCCCCCCCCCCTCTAAATACGGCCCTGGACTCCTACATTGTGCAAGTAGTTAACACTTAATGGTGCAATATTTCTTGGAAAGTGGGGTAGGGGATGAGGATTAACTGCATATAATACCAAGTACATATATTGGAGTTTAGAGTTGGTACAAAAGAACACTGCCAATTGTTGCAGCATCTCGTAAGTTTTTGTTCATTCTTTCTTACTTTTTCTTTTCCTCCTCCACCATCTCGGTTAAGCAGGGTTTTACTGTATATTCAAATGAGTGTTATAGACTGGTCCCATAGCTTAGTTGGGAGAGCACTTGCCTGCTACACAAGGGGTCCTGGCTATGTTAACCAGCTGTGCTGGAGAATTTATCTTTAAAGAAGGTTCCTTGGTATGCCCAGAATCTGGTGTGTGAATATGAGCAAGCTTGTATATGTATGTTATTGGTTACTTCATAAATACTTCAGTCAAACTCAATCAGCTGAAGTTGGTATGAGTCAAAACAAAGGCTAGTGTATACTGATGAATCAAAAGAAAATCTTATGGATCACACCTATCTCCCATAGAGAAATATCCTTATTCTGCATTCCCATTCTTGGGCTTTATTCCCCTGTAAATGTATGGAGGGTTGCCCTACTTAAGCTTGGACGAACTTGAATCACCCTCCCACTCTGCCTTCGGTCAAACTGCTTATGTTTATTATTGCATCAGCTCACTGCAAGTGCCAGCTGTCTGCTGGGTCAGTCTGAGGCAAAGTTTGCTTGTAATGGCTTCAACAATCACTGACTTGTGGCAGGGGTACATTGTTGGGCTTTCCGATGTCGATTACAGCCTTTCAATGATAGTGGAAAAGTGCAAACAAAAAGTAAGTCATGTGTGGGGTGCATAACACAGTTGCATAAAAATGGATTCCCATCTGAGGCTCAGTGTGCAACAAGGAAAAGGCCACAAACAACACGAGCTAAAGCAGTAGTAGCTAAAGTCAGTGCAACAGTGACTCAAGAAAACCCACCAACCCAAAGAAGCATTTCCAGCCACATTGGAATATCCAAAAGGGATGGACTATTAGATAATACACAGCAATTTGGGTTTAGAACTGCACCATAAAGCACGTGGACATGCCTTGAAAGAGCTGCACATCAGAGAACACTTCACCAATGCAAGAAAACTCTATGAACACAACCTGGCAGGTGAAAAGTGGCAATGGGTGGTTTTCTTTAGATGAAGCATGGGTTTATCTAGGAGACACAAAAAAAAAAAAAAAAAAAAAAAAAACCGAGCCATTTATTACCATCAAGTGGGCCAAAAGGGGCGGTCCAACTTTATTCAGGAGAACAAGGAAATGTTTTCCAAGGGATTCATGGCAGTTGCAGGTTATTGCTCTTGGGAGAAACTCGACATTCACAGAGTTGCCAACAACGTAAAAACTAATGCAGCCTACTATCAAAGGAATGTTATGGACCCAATTTTTGATGAAGAAGTTCCTCGGTTGTATGGTGAAGATGCCCAAATGTTTGGATCCACATGAATAAAGCATCCAGTCACACTTCTCGGTCTTCCCACCATTACTACCACCGGAAAGCAATGGAAACGGGTGTCAATGTGATACAAGCTACCCTGTGAAGTCGCCAGATTCATCATCAATGGATTTTTGTGGATTTGGTATGCTGAAACGGTACATGCTTCTCAGCATCCCACCACAATTTAAGGACTCTGGTAAGCCTGCCAGGAAGAGTGGGCTAACATCCCCCTTCTTGTTCTTAGATGCAGCCTTCTTCAATGGAAATTGCGCTGCAGAGCCATAGTTAAACCCTGTGGAAATCACATTGAACACAATAGGTGGTGGCGAAAGGGAACCTTGCCATGAAAAAATATAAGCAAAAACATCTGAGCTTAAATGGGGCAACCCTTCATATTAATTCTTTGAAATAACTGTTTCATGTTCATTTAGGATATTCTCTTGTTTTAAAACTTGCATTATATACAGTGTATGCATGGTTCTTTTTCTATCAGGTTGTGAACCAACCAGAGCCAGAAGAAGACAAAAAAGATGACAAAGTTAAGGAGTTCTTCAGGAAGATTGCCGGTGATGACATGGAAGTTGATTGGATGGAGCTGAAGGAGATCCTTGATTATGCCATGAGAGCTGGTAACTTGTACAACATGCATGTGCTTTGGCTGCACCTAATATAGTTTACAGCTAGCTAATTTCTATGATGCTGCTTTCGCTTTCTTTAATTAGAAAAGCATTTGTAGAAAAATGTCATAAAAGAGGATCATCTTCATGGCAACTTCAGGTAAAATGACACTTCGAAGCTGAGATCTGCAAAAGTAAAAGTGCTATGTACCAGGTATTCTAGACATTATTTATATATATTTTTGGTTTCCTTAGACTGTTCAGAGATTATACCTCTTTTCAAAATTTATTTATGAAAATATTTACAAATATTTAATTATTTTATATTAAATGACTAGTTCACTTCTATTTTTTGAATGCACTTTTGTAATATTACTCAGATCTACAGAAAATTAAGCATTCAGCAAAGAAGATTATGATAGGTCCTTCATATTATACTCATTGTCAGATGCTTACAGCTCTATTGAGTGTTCATTTTTAAGCAGATGCACTGTTCTGTTAACCATACAGAACACTGTGGTTATTTAATTATTCATCATAAATAATTGCCCTAGGTAAAATAAACTGTTAAGAGTTTTAAAAGTGATATTTTAGCCATAGAATAGATGAACAAGTTTGTGTAACCTGTTCAGTTTGCTCATTGCTTCGGTGGAGGCTGGCTACATACAAACTTTCCTTTGCTACTAATTTTCTTCTCTCTCTGTCACTTGTGCACATCATATAATCCACCTAAGTGCTGCACATTTTCAAATTGCTTACACTTGATGGTCAAACCCCAAACATCAAATTCCTCTTCCTAATTATGATTTTTAAAGTGTTAATATTGAATCTAATAGTACAAAAGCTAACAAGGGAGGTTCATCAACTGTGATTTATTGATTCTTCTGTTTACTGAATATTGCTTGTAATAGCAGTGTTAGTTGTTGATGGAAATTCTTAAATTATATCTTGTAAAAATTTGAAAAATAAGCTACACCGATCAATTTTTGCATACATTCAACATAATGCATGCATGCGAGAGAATGGTATAACTCAAAAACGAAAAGTCAGATAAATACCAAACTTGATATTTAGGCTTAGTACCTTCCAAAGATGTGACACAAAGATTTACAAGGAAATCCTCCCACTGCAAACTACACTTTACATGGAAGATTTTTCAAAATTTTTGATTTGCTAAAAAATGGCTAACAATGTTCATTAAAATGCCATATATTAAAGATGTGTTTATGAAAAATAAAGTGTGTATAAAATTTTTTGTGACGTCACCCATTTCCAAGATATCTGTTATTAATGGTTCAAATTGTTCAATACTTAAGTCATTCTTTTCAAGTCCTGTCTATTTTCAACTGTTTCTCATGATGTCATGGAAATAGTATGGAATTTTAAGGCCAGCATATAGAGTCCAGTTCTTAAATACTTGATTATTGCTGTTCCCTTTGTAACTATACCGAAATGTGTTGCAGCTATTTCCTGAAAGATTTATCTCAATAAAATGATATCTCAATCACATATAGGAAAATAAACTTTTGTAAGAATAATTCGTATACACACTAATAAGCGATAGAGGGTCAAGAAAGTCATGGGAATATAACACATTGATTTTTTTAAAAATTTATTCTTTTGTGTTAGCCATGCGTAATGGAAAAGGGAAATTCATATCTTGTGATTTACGATAAAGTAGGTTACTAATTCAGATAGATTTAGACAAGACAAAACATATCTCACTACCCAAAAGGAAAGCCTAGTCATACTTATAAGAGGTTTATAATATTTTTAACCCTTGGTAAGAATTAATTTGCTCTATAGAAAATGCCTTGTGTACATCCTAGTAATGTTGACAATGGTCTATGAGAAACATAACCAAATACAAATCTATGTATAAAAATATGCTGAAGACATATGCTTTGCCAAATTTTTACTGCAAATGATAAGAGAAACATTTGAAAATAAAAGAGTTTTTGCAGGCACATTAGATACTCAAGATTTCTGTTGATTCTAACAGTGAACATAAAAATAACCATGATGAAATTATGCATTAAGTTCTTTTTTGTGAGATAGGGAGGGAGGTGACAGAAATATTTTTGGGGGAAGCAATTCAAGTTTTCATTCAACTCACTTAGTGATTTAGTAATAAAATGTTATATTTCAAAAGAAGGCTATTACATACGTAGCTAAACTGAAATACAATGACTCTTGTAAGAAAACCTTCAGTGAGGCTAATTTTTAATACTGCCAAGCGTATACATCTTCAAAACAATTTTTTATCTAATAAAATATAAATAATCTTCAACAACTAATTTGGACATGCATGATTACAACACAAGAGTTAAAACAGTCTAAAAATCCCAAGCCACAGATTACGCTTATATGAGAAAATGCCTAGTTATGTTGGCATCTTCTTCAATGAACTGAGAAAAATAATTTAAGATAGTTTTTAATTGTAAAGGCTTTTTATAACATAGACAAATTCTTAAATCAATAAAAAAATTTATCAAGTTATATTATATCTTATTTCTTTACACTATATTTGATGAATTCTTAAGAATTATTTTAACCAATTGTGCCTGACATTGTTCAGTTATGTATAACACTGTATTGAATTTTCAATTAATAATAATAATAATAATAATAATAATAATAATAATAATAATAATAATAATAATAATAATAATAATAATAATAATAAAAATAAATAAATAAATAAATAAAAACCAGAATGCCTCCATGGAGCCAAAACATTAATTTTAAATAGAAAAGCAGATATCGAAAATATTGTGAAAAAAGAATGCAAAATTATATGAAAAATTTTAGATCAACAACTCATAGGTGAACAATAAAACTATATACTAACATTAGCATTAGAAAATTAAGGTTAACATTTTATGAACATATTAAACGAATGAACTCAAACAGTTCATAAAACAAATAATGGAATTCTATGAAAATAGAAGCAAAGCACAAGTAGATACATGACTTACGACTAATGAAGTGGATTGATGAAGTAAAAAAATGACTTAAAATTGGCAGGAATTATACAAGAAGATATCCTAAATAAAGATGTCTTTAGAATCAAAGTGTATAAGTGGCAAGTTGACAAACCAAAAAATCTGATGTGTTACACTCACATGACTTTCTCTACTCTTGTACAAACTATTTTTACAAACGCTTATTCTCCATCTACTTCATGTTAATTGAGATAAACATTTGCAGACTCTATCTTATTTGCTAATTTTCTTGTAGATGTAAGGGGAATATATATTTACAAGGGCAATATAGAAATACAGTAGCCCTTAAGCACATACATATCTCTTAATAGCTGGTTGCTAGGTGCAGCACCATTCCCTTTCCCACAGATTAATACTCTTTGCATATCCAAGACAAAAAAATGAATAACGAATTCCCATTTGAGAAAATAAGTATTGAAAAATTTAAGGGAATAACAACCAATATCTCGAAAATGGTTCACTTGACAAAAAAATGTATATGACATAAATTGTGTATTTTAACGCGATCCACATTTTTTGTGTAGTAAACTTTTGTCTATCTCTTATGGTTTACCAGTTATGCAAAAGTTGTTCACAATGAAGAATACTTTTGGAGACATTCCCAGAAAATTCAAGATATACATATTATTTGTCATGAAAATATCTTAAACATATGATATTTTAATCAAAATCGTTAGTCATTTTTGAGAAAATTAAAATTTTCGAAAAATGTTCCATGTAAAGGGTAATCTGGGATGGAGGGATTTTCTTGAAAACCTTCGTGTCGCATCCCTGGAAGATACTGAACCTAAATACCAAGTTTGGTGTTTATCCGACTGTTCGTTTCTGAGTTATGCTGTTCACAGACAGACACACAGACACACACACGGACATGTTTCCAAAAATGCTTTTTTTGGATTCAGGGATCTCAAAACATGTATTTCCGGTGAAATCTTGGTATCGAATTTTTGAGTGGAATACAATACTTCCCCTACTTACTATATGTAGTAGAGTAAGTAAAAAACAAACTGGAACAACTTGGACTGACAAGAAAAAGAAAGCCCACAGCCAAAGAATGAGAGAACTATGGATTCAAAGGAAAACAAAAAAAAAGTCTCTAAGTACTTTGTAGTCCTACATGGGCTCATTTTCAAATAATATTAAAAATGAATTATTAATAATAATATAATTGGAGCATGACAACAAATGTTTGTTTGACTTGCCCACTTATTAACTTAATGTTCAACAACGAAATAGTATAAATTATTACAATACCAATAGTCAACACAAAATAAGTTTTTCTTTTTTTGAATAAAGTAGAGGTTGATTTACAATTTGCTTTCCTTTTGCCCAATCTTTATCTAAACAGCAAGAGCAGCATACCATTATTGCTATGTAAAGGTATTATATATCAACAATTAAGAATTTCTATAACAAGCAACTAATACCACTGAAAACAGCAGCATTTAATTAAATGGAAGTTTAATTTGCATTGGAATCAATCATAGTTGATGAATTTCACTTGTAAGGTAAAAGCAATCCCCTCCAAAAACAAAACAAAAACAGAAAAACCATGGTTCTAAATATCACCATAGAATTAGTAGGGGAAAATACTTACCAACAAGAGTAGTTGAAGTCATTAAGGCACGGACTTTGAATGCATGATCTGTGGTACTAATCCTGCCAGGACCATTCTCCCTGACAGTTTTTTCAAAGTTTTCCTCAGTCCTTGTAACTTGCAGGAAGGTACCCAGAACTTGAGCCCCAAATTTATTTTCCCAATTATTTCATTTCATGTAATATCAGTGCCTGCCAGCAATGGTGCTGTATGCTGTAAGAACGGGTGTTAAGTACTTCTAAAAAAAGTGAAAAAACTTAAAAGCAGCATATTAAACAAATGACACTCTCTTAAACATATTACTGTCCTTCAAGCTTAACTAGGGATAACAATCTCTCTTCCGCTACACTTCAGCAGGTGGTTACACATTCACATCAATGATCTGCTCATTCTTCTTCTTGGCTTGCCCATCATGTGTTGATCATATCAAGAAGTAATAATTGTTTGCTAGCTTATTGTTCCCTCTTTGTATAGGAGCTTAGCTTCCAGATGCTTTTTAACCAGAATAGTCCTACATCCAGAAGGTTCCCTGCCAATTCCTGTTCTGATTCAAGAATATTTGAGCAGTCGTACGTACCTCTCCCCTTTCCTGCTGGCTGCAACAATGGGTCCTGAAATTGACCACCTCTCTGTCACCATAAAAAAAGACACTATATGGATAAGTGATATTAGAAATATGATAGTAGCAAAGATTTTTGATCATAAGCAACAAATTGCAAGATTAGCAACATTTTTTATAAGGTTGAAAAGAAATTGATATAGTTGTTTCAAAGTGAAACACAATGAAGTATTTCTTTAATGCTGTGAATAATTATTACATAATAAGTACCTATTGAATATTTTTAACATCCAGAACCAAAGCAACAGTTGTCAACATACATTCCCTTCTGCATCCAAAATTACAAAAAGAAATTGATTCCAATTTTGTATACTGGAGAAAATAGGCAGAGTTATTTATGCTGTTGTACTATAATATAAGGAATGTTTTTAAAGTAGGTTCTATTATGCAATAAAATAAGAACTACTGAATATTTTGGCTAACCAATTTTTTATTTCATTCTTTATAACTTGAGTTTTCTTTCTATACAGTTTTCACAATCAATTAAATTCTCATTCTGGTATAGAATAAATTTTAGTGGCTCCTCCAAAGTTCGCCCCAGTCCAGAAAACAATCATATAGTTTCTAAGATGCAGTTTTTCTGTATCTAAAATTCCATGGTAGAAGAAATTGCGTTATTGGTATTGTTGGTTTCAGAGGATGGGGATTAAAACGTGGTTCAGAAGTCAGATCTTTATCACACAGTAGCTGAAAGACAATAAATGTGAATCTAAAAATTAATGGATGTCAGCCATAACAGATGACTCATTATTTATGTCCTTCAATAAGCTTTCGTACAGTGCCGCACATGTCCCCAAGAAATTATCATAGCTAATTTTCAGTACAGAAAAATGTAATTCCAGAAACAGCCACATTTTCCTAGATGGACTGGTGGCAGAAGTCTGTGATGAGGTTCTAAAAAGCTTATGAAAATAAACTATCGGAAAATATTTAGTAGTCCATACTTTATAGCAAAATAGACCTAACTTTTAAAATAGCCCTCGTACACACTTCTAAATGATCTAAAGAGACCATTCCTGTAGCCTTATGACAGTGTTGCTGCCTGCAGTTAAAGGTGACTGGTTTGATATCTAGTACCTGGTGCTTGTATCATGCTAGGAGGTCTGATAAGGTCCTTGGGAAGCAATTTGGAGCTGCTTACTGAAAATCTGCAATTTTGATCTAGTACACTATGCCCAGCAGCTGGGAGAAATGGCTATGCTGGTCACATATTAACCACCATATTGTTCTCTACCATGAAGTCTTGTATTGACCAAAGTACAAATGCAACAGTTTGTTGGATAGTAGGCCTTGTCCCTCACAGCCTGTTATGTCATGGAGTTTCAGCTTAGTTTATATACCTTCAAAAAAAGGCCTCTGTGTTAATTCTTCAAAGTGATTGGTTAAACTATGCAATTTTAAAACTGTCAATATTCAGACTTTCTACAAACACGTATTTTTAAGTTGATGGTGTCAAAATTTGAGCACGTGAACCGGTAGGATTGATTGGCTTCTACTTAATGTACTATTTAATTAATTTCATTCATTAAAACTGTTGCAATGCCCTTTTGTCTGCAGTGCATCAGGTACTCAGTTCATCTGAAACTGTCTGTGAGGTATTGTTCATCATTTCCATGGTATTTATTAAAGCAATTTGTGTGTTCCCTAATTTCTATTACTCCTAAAATGTTCCCTTCATAACAACTGAAGGAATGTATAATTAGTGCTATTTAGTTCAACTTGATAATTATTTTGTGCTGTAAGGGCAGTTTTCTCCTGGATGGACAAATACCCTAAGAATTACAAGCTTTGCCGAGGTCTGTGTTTACTTGATATGTTCCTTGCTCCTGTTTAATTTAATCTGCTGGTTCCCATAAAATGTCACCATATGTAGCTGTATTGTACATGGTTAGCATCTGATGTGTAATGAAAAATTCAGTTTCTGTTGTTTAGAACAACTGTTTTGAGTTTTTTGGAGGTTAGAAAATTGTTTTTATATGATATTTCCAGAGGATTATCTTTGTTATACATAGCACTATGACTAAATGATGGGAATACCCTTTTTTTTTTCTTTTCTTTTCTTTTCTGTAATTGTTACATTTGTATTTCTTTTCATCTTTATTTATTTAGGTCTTTGGTATCCTATGACATTGTACATTTCTTCAGAATGTACACTATAAAAACATCATTGTGTCACATTATTTTGTTGCCTTGAAAATGGACAATAATAGCAAATCATATGTGATCAGTATGTGAAAATTGTTGGTTTTTTTTATCTAGTGTGATTATACGTCTTTACCCTTGTGATTGTTTTGGGAGTAACTGTTTAGCCATTGCAGCTTGTATTTATTCTTCAAAAGAACTGCTTTCTGTAGGGCTGTTCAGCTTAATGAACATAATGTTGTTCCAGATATTTTTAAGGTTGACATTTTAGGCCTTATCTCTGTCTTTCTTTCTTTTCCACTAAATTAAGGAATAAGTGCTCTTTTTGTATGGACAGCTTAAGATTGTATTATAATAATATGTAGTTCCTGCATGTGGTTAGCCATTATTTTACAGCAACTTTGATTAAAGACGTTTTGTAACTACTACAATGTAAATCTTGAAACATTTAGTGTGCTTGAAGATCACTAAATAATCCAGGTAGGCTATGTTAGATGCATGAGAATGATGGAACATATTGAAAATAGAAGATAAATGTATGAAAACAAATTATTCCTGGCACCACTGTTTCACATAGCATGGCATGAGAGAATGATAAAACTAAATTTAGTATTGTTTGCTATGAGTATTAAATGCTTTTGTCCTACTTTATTTCTTTTAATGAATATGTTATACTTCAAAAAACTAACATAAAGTAATTTTACAGTTTCTTATGCACTATTAGCTATTTTGAAAATTAGTTTCATACAATAGCTTGAGGACCATTCTTATTGAACAAAAGTTTAAACAGTAACGGGTTCAATATTCTCAAAAGAGCCATAGGGGTTGCAAATAGGATTTAAAAGAAGGAAATAAGGAAAAAACTTCTAATGAAGTTGCCTTATAAAATTCAAGAGCTGAAAAATTCGCCTGGGGGGGGGGGGGGAGAAAAAAAGAATCCAGTTTTATTCAGGTAAAGAAGCAAGACTTTAATTACTGACATTGGAGTAGAAGTTACTTTGGAAAACAGCTAAAGAGATAAATGCTGATTTGTAACTATGTTATCGGGTACCTGTTAAATTTGAATAAACTAGCACTTACATTTAAAAACGCGGAGAATTGAATATTGAATACCTATTAAAACCCTTGATACATTTTCATAAGTATAAAAAACAAGCAAAACAATAGAAACATTTTTTTAATATATAATTACAACTAAAGTGTTAAACCTAAATTTACAATATAATAAGTCTATCACCCATCTGTACAAGGCTTCCCTACATGCAACCCTACAGTTATCTGTATATTGAAGCCCCTCACTATATACATTCTACTATTTAACCATTTTATCAATTTATATTTCAATTCTCTCATCTTTCTTAACTGCTCTAATCCATTTCTCAAATATTCTCCCTTTATTTTATTCTTGTTTTTCCCCGTACCAGTAACTTTTAAGTGCTATAATTTCTTCCTGTAATTTTCCCCCTTTTATTTCCCACATACCTTCCCTCCATCTCATCACCCTGTCATGTTCTAATAAACAATGCAATATTCATTCTGGCTCCCCATACATAACACACCCTTCCCCATTATCTCTTCTCAAATCCTTTAAAAGCAGTGCTCCTGATGCATCCACACAAATCCTTCCCTTGCAAATTTATCACAGCAATCCACATATTTCTCCCTTCCCCAATCCTTCTTAATTATTCTATACAATTTTAAAGAACTCTTAGCTCTAAAACTAGCCCAAATCTCTTGCCTATCTGCATCTTCAATTCTTTGCCTAAGTTCCTTCCTGTTATCAACTGTTTCAATCTTCTTCTCCATTTTCTTCAGCTTGATCACATCTGAAATTATTTTTAGCATTGCTGACACTTGATTCAAATCCTCAGATCTGGAATTGAGCTCTATTTCTCCAATCATTAGCAATATGACTATTACCACTGCTATCCATAACTGCTCTTTCTAATAATTTACTCTCTCCTTCATTCAAAATTTCCTTCTGCTAAAACTTCCAATTCTCACCTGGTAAACTTCCAAATCATCTCCGATCTTTGTAACACAATGGAGCACTGTGCACTCGCATCCACTCTCCACTACACCTCATGTTAGACTCCTCCAGAAAAAAAGAAATTGACTGAATTTTGAGCAGCCTCTACCTAGGCATAATGGAAATGCTAACAGTGATAACACTGCAAGCATACTCTTTCTCAGACCACTCACTTACTGTTTATCACTTGTATTAATGTGTCTAGACACAAATAAATGTACCTCTTTGGTAGAACAGTAGATTAATCATTGCTTTAGATGAGGCAAAAAAGTTCCTTCTGCTTAATAAGCCGTAAATGCATGTGGAATAGTTATTCATAACCAGGCAGAGTGGTTTTAGTAAGTAAACAAAGCAATCATGTTACTCACAGAGTAAAGTGTCCTGAGGTACTGTGACGGACACTCTCCTCCCCTATATTTCGTTGCAACTGTTCATTTAATCAATGCATAATAGACCTGTGATGAACTGTGGCAATATGTCTAAAATAAAGCAGAGTTTATACATAAAAAAACATCACAATATGGATCATTTGTAATGGAATATGGCATGGAATGCTTCAGCACAAATAGCGAAACCATAAGATGTAACATTAGAGCTCAAAGGACATTTAAAACATCATGTAATTCAATGGAACACAAGGAACATGTGACATTATTATAAAGGAACAATGAGGAAGGTGGATCTTCAACCTCCATAGCTCCAAACTATGAATCAGAATTTTTCAAGGATCTATGTCATATGCTAATAAGAGCGGATGTTGCTTTTAAAAATTTACAGCTTTCGATGTAAAACAAATGCCAATGTAACTCAGATATCTGTATATTAATGACTTAATTAAATCAAGGTATTGGAATTAATTGTTCTTTCACACAAGCCGTGTGTTGGACAGGGTTGGAAAGGTAGAATCAGATGACTGAAAAATTCAATGCCATAGCCAGGATTTGAACCGGGAGATCCGTGGTTTAAATACCGGCTATGGCATTGAATTTTTCAGTCATCTGATTCTACCTTTCTAAATCAAGGTAACTTCATTGCATACTGCCAGTAGCTAAACATACATGCTTTTTTCCTTCTAATAGTCTTTAATTCTGGTCTATCTGCTATCGAAATAGGGTGTACTGCCTACAAACTGTTCATCATATTAGTTTACAGAGAACACTGCAAGGTCACAAGTGCTTCCCCTCTCGCCACCAACTCTTGGCTTGATAGTTCTTCTTCTTCTCCATCAAGCATTAAACCTTTCCAAGGCTTGTTGCGCTCCAAATGTTTAATTTATTGATTTATCCATTGTTTCCTGGGTCTTCCAACATTTCATTTTCCTTTAGGAATGTAGTATTTTCCTTGGATAGCATTCCTCATTCATTCTCTTTACGTATTCTAGCCACTTTTGTCTGTTCTGCTCTACTTCTTCATTTAGGTTAAAGATCCTTAATTGTTTTCTTATGTCATCATTCTTTCTTCTATCTCTTCTAGTGACTCCTAATACTGTTCTTAAAAATCTCATTTCTGCTATCTATAATCTGCTTTTAACTCTATTTGTCATTGTCCAAGTTTCACTACCATAAGAGAAACTGGAACTGCTATGGTTTTATAGAACTTCATCATCGTATCTTTTCTCACTTTAAAAAATAAAGTTCTTTTAATTGTTACACATATTTTTGAAAAACTTGCTATTTTAGTTCCAATATCTGCTGCTTTAATATATGATACTGAAGATCATAAAAATTTAAATGTGTTTACTTGTTCAATTATATTGTTATCTAATACAAGTTAACATCTCAATGGATGGATTCCGTGAAAAGCCATGAATTTAGTTTTATTTTTTGATATGTCTAAATTATAATTAAAACCTATTTTATGTAGTTCAAATTATGCTCTTTGTAGCGTATCTTCATTATCAGAAATGATTACTTGGTCATCAGCATATAGGAATGTCGTTATAAAATTTTTCCTATTATAATCTGAAGTTATATTTAAAATATTTAGCTGCTGTTTCTATTCACGGATTGTGTTGTCTGAATATAAATTAAATAAACTTACGCTTGATAGTTTACTTACTAAAATCCCTCTGCCTGTTCTTAATATTATGTGCATGCATTTATAACACATTTTAGTTACAGGAATTTTGCGCCTCTTCAGTGATTTTAGATAACTGCCCAATGATGAATAAAAAGAAATAACAATTCTGTAATCATTAATAATCTCTGGCACTAAAATAAAACTTCTTCTTGTATGAAGAAAATTAATAATCTATTAAACTCAAAAAAAAAAAACTAAACTTTTCATAGAAATTTGGACGTTTCTGCTCCCTTTTCACAAGCTTGCTTAAAAAGCTCTTTATAGTTAAGTACAAAGATTGTATTTCTGGGACAGATTTTCAATACATTTTAACCTTAGTTATTCAATTGTCTGTTCATTATATGTATAAGTGTTCCATACTCTGTGAAGAAGGTACTGTGGGAGGAGGGTGCTGTGCAGTTCCATCCATATGCCCTCCTTCAGTATGCCGATGGCCTTTGTAAAACACATTTAATCTAATGCAGAATAAGTAGGACATTAGCATGTAGCTTATCCTCATGTTTGTTTTTGCTATGTTTGTGTTATGTCTTGTTAGATTTACATGCACGTCAGCATGTATGTCATGTGTATCCTGCACATATGAATGTGAAGGAGTGTTTGAAAAGAATCTCTGAGTACCTAAACATTTTATGAACGGAACATTTCAGAATTTTATTCCACTGAAACCTCTGAACTTATTGCAATAACAAGGTGTTTGAAAACACCTAAAAAGCATTCATCTTCATAGTACTAAATAGATAAGATTAACAGATTAAAAATATTTGTAAAAGCTATTAAAACTTTGATAGGTATTTGTCTTTTTCATTCAGGAAAACCTCATTAATGTTGATTGACTTGAACTGATGATTCTCCAGATTAGCAAAATTGTAGATTAAGAGGGATGCTAAGAACAAAGACACTTTAAATTTTAAATAATAAGGTACAATATGTTGTTATAAATACAAACAAATCATAAGTTCTTTTATTTGTTTCAGCTAATTTGTAGTTTACTGCATACCTCCTTCACAGTAAGTTCATAAAAATGCCTCAGAAATTAACTTTTTTTGCCTCCAAAACTGCTGATACAATTTCAAATTACAATGTAAGCCGCCTCAAGTGGTTACAGACATCCTTACAAAAAATGGCCATTAGTACAGCTGACTGCTAAATTGAGGTTATGAAATATTTGAAATCTGGGAAGAGTTCTGGTTCATTGAATGATTAACTACAGCAGAACCTATGATATATTATTAAAAGAGAGAAACATGTTAACTGAGTAACTAGTCCTTATTTTTCTGATATACAAATATAATAAATTATCATTAATCCCCATATGTAGTAATGTATACAAACATAGGCATAAACAGTAGGCCAGTTTTTATTTATTTTCTTCCAATATTAGAAGTTACCTTGCAACAAAGAATAATGGAACAAACACAATATGCAGGATAAAAAACAAAATTATTCTTCTTAATACATTCACTGCCTGAATGTGTCATCCACTGTGGTGTATTGGTTACCATGCTAGCCTCTAATTCCTGAGGTCGTGGATTCAAACCCGGGGAGGGTGATGGATTTTCGGGTGTAAAAATCCTTAGTATGGCTTCCTTCGGAAGGAAAGTAAAGCTGATGGTCCTGTGTCATAGATTTACAGCACATAAAAGAACCTCAAGCCTGATAAAGAGGCCTCTGAGCAAAATTACCAGTCTTTCATGCCCAATATAGAATGGGATGCTAAAGAGTTAAAGAGCATCCATAAATATATAAATAAATAAAAAAAAAAAGCTGCCTGAATACAATAAACTCCATCTGTGAAGTTTAACAATACAAAAAAAAAAAAAAAAACATGTGTCGGCATGTTTGTTGTTTGATGTTGTAGTGAAAGCCAACTTAATGTGCGCCCACACCTCTGTCCAGCACTTGCATGTTTACAGAATCTGTAAAAGTACACCGTGTTTTATCTCATGCGACCCAACAGACCTACTGTGTGACAGTCTTAGGGGTGACCAAAGTACTGTACTGTATTCATAGTGGCTGTGAGTGTGACTGGCTGGCTGTATAATTCAGGCCATTTTTTGAAAAGTGTGTGACTGCTGGCTGCAGTGTGAGGTAGCCATTAAAGGGAGGGAATATTAACACAGGTTTATGGGCAAATTAATCAGTTCCAAAGTATAAATGGCTGTTAGAGGTGACTGCCAAGTAAAGGTGGGCTGTTCAGGCAGGTTTGACTGTACATGTAATCACTGATAATAGCACCAATTTAATGAAATTCTGTAACTTTGAGTGACCAAGTCAGTAAAACACAGTTGGAGTGTCTGCCTCACATTCAAGAGATCCTAAGTTTGAATCTCAGGATAAGAGTGAGTTACTTGGATAAAGTTTTTCCTGGAATTTTTCCTTATCCTCAGAAGATGAATGTTAACATCTCTATGGACACCTGGTTCATTTGGGCATCCTTTTATCCACTTCATTCACTATCAATTGGGATCTACCCAATTAAAGGATGATTTTGTAACGAAATTCTGAATTTTTTTTAACAATGCCCTAAAGAAATAAAGTTAGTGGAACAAAATTAAAGGATATTGCAAATCTAAAAGCAAATGTAGGGACTACAATTAAGAGTCAGTGTGGATGGCAATAAACTGAGTTTTCACTTGTAAATTAGCTGTGTAATAGTAGAAAATTCCCATGCTCTATATCCACATGACTCATTAGGAAGACTTAAGAGGTCCAAAAATATGTAAACAGTAAGGAATTTAAGATTATTTTACACATGCAACTTTTTAATTCAAAGTGTTAGATCCTAAATATTTTACCTAACCACTGCATGAACTTAAGTCACAATTAAGTGTCTTTTGTCTTAACATCGTCTCAATTAATGAGGTTTTACTGACTTTTGGTATATTTTAAAACAATTACACCCAGCAGTTTCTGTCAAAACAGATTTTTGTATAAGTTAGCTCAAGCTCTGTGTGATTTAACCACAAGCTGTAACTGCTATTTCTGAAGAACCATAACATCTCTTCTTCCATGCACCACCATGATGAAGATGATTGCACATTTCTTAATTACAGACTATTACTGGAAACAAGAACTCAACAAAGGCTCACTCAGAGATTCTGTTTGTTATACAAGGCAGTAAATGTACGGGTATCATTTCACAAGTAAATTCACAAGTTCAGGGTGAATATAGAATATACTTAGAAAAAAATGTTTCTTTCACTTGATAGTTTTTGCTAAAGTAATAGTTTAATATTTATGCTCTATAGTTTGGTATTATGCTGACCGATCATATATTATCTTCTTTTGTGAGTAAAGAATAAAAAGAAACAAAATGTAGTGTGTTGTATATTGTGTTGTTATTTGCAATTTTAAAACTGAAGTACCTAATTACTCTTTAATATTTTACTCATCTTAAAACACCTTTTCAGCAATAATGTTAACTAAAAATGTTCTAGCTAAAACCTTGGGTTCAAACGCAAAGGTAAAGCTCAGTATTTTATCTGCTTTTTAAAATGCTTTAAGTTTTGCCATTTCAGATTGACTAAATATTTTCTCTTTGATATGGATGTTCACATTATGGTAAAATGCACTTACCTATCACTCAAGTAGTAGTGTCAGTTCTGCCGTTAGCAGCATGGTGCAGTTTAACTACCAATCCAAGTTCAAACTCCAACTTCTTAAATACTGCAAAATTTACAAATTTAAATTGCTAAAACATGTAATATAAAAAATCTACATTTAATATTTTTCTGAAGTACCATAATTAACACCGCGTTAATGATGTAGCTAAGTTGTTATCATTGATCATATATGAATGAGTATTATTTTGATTTTCATACTCTCACACCCTTTACAACAGAAAGTAAAGGATGGTATTCTACACACAAGTACAGGGTTATTCAAAAAGAAGGAACAGACTTTAAATATTTATTTTTAATGAACGACAATAGATAGCAACACATATGACACATCATTGAATAGAGGAAAGTTGAAAGTTTTAAGCCCCACCTATTAGTTCCATTCAGTACATACAGCGGTGCTGTGGTTGTTTATGTGAAAATGGTAATGCCACAGGAAAAGTTGTTTTGTGTGCTGTATTATGCAAAGAGTGAATCCACTGTTTCATTACAGCATGCATTTCATTGTAAGTTCAGAAACAAGCCGCCTCGTCATAAAAAATTTATAATTGATACAATAAATTCATAGAAGATGGTTGCATATGCAAACAGAAAAGCACTGGTCATCCTCGCATAACAAGTGGTGCTCATCTTGAAACACATAAAATAAAATTTTGAACTTTTCTCTATTCAGTGATGTATCGCATGAGTCGCCATCTATTGTTGTTCATTATAAATAAATATTTAAAGTCTGTTCCTTCTTTTTGAATAGCCCTGTATATTTCCTTTCATAAAAAATGCTTCAATATTTTCATACTTTCATCCAAAGTCACAATACCTGAAAAATACTGGAGAGCAAGAGAGCTAATGGCTGCATTGCCAAATGCTCAGCATTAGTAAACAATATAATGTATTTTCCAGTAAAGAACCATTGTACTGCACTCCTACTGGGATTCAAAGTCATGAATTTCATAATACTTACTGCAATACTTACTGCTTCTTTTCTCCAATGGAGAAAAAGTCAGATATGGATCTTCACCACTACCACCATAATATAATTCCCATAACTCTGGTGCTTTATTACCAGTGAATTCTTTTCTGTATCAGAACCAAAAAAATAATTACTCAAAAGGAATAAATATGTTTATTTCTAAAACAATCTACTTAGAGATATTTTTGTGCAGTGATATATTATTTAGTTATTATTGAGTTATTTTAATTTCTTCAGAGTTGGCATTCCCTATGGCAGACATGCCTTTAGGTCTATTTTGCTCTAACTACATCTTGGCCATGAACAACTTTCCTCAGGTCTGAAAAGGTTAAGACTTTAAAATAAATGAATAAAAGCAATGTGTTTCTACGTAGGTGATGTAGATATTGCATCTTTTTCATAAATACACACAGATTCATACTGCAGTCACTTGTGGCATTAGGAAGAATAACTGAAGCTGCAGTAACAATAAATAAAATAAACTTATTGGAAGAAAGTGCTGCTGCATGGGATTAAACTTGGGTTAAACAATTAATTTTCAATATTAAGAAAATTAACAAAGATGTTCAATAATTTAAACATTTCCTTAACTAGAAAAGGTTAGTAAATAGCAGTTGTTAATTTTTGTGTATGAATTATTTATTTACTGCCAGCATTATAAGTATTGATACTCTATTAAAGTAATGAATATTGGTTACTGAACACTGAAACATGATTTTTCTAAGTATGTTTAAGATATTTGCTTCTGTGTGAATTCTGCTTATGGAAAGATGGATGTGATTATGAGTTAACAACATGTTCAAACTAATTGTTTTGATTGTTATTAGAGCTGCCCAGTAGTACTAGCTCGCAGGACTCCTCTATCGTCACCGCGCTACTTTCCCTCTTGTGTGGTGTGGTGTGTCGTGACACCCCTCTCGGCCAGGCCTTTGGTAAGTTTTTGGGGTGTGTACAGTAGGCCCACTAGAACAAAAATACCAGGAATTACCACGGTATTTCACAATAACCTATTTTAATAATATATATTTTATTTTTAAAACTTGGAGCAACTAGGATGTATATGTTGGTATGACACTGAATTTAAATATTTAATATGTTAGCTTATACACAAGTTGTACAGATTTACTGAAGCTAATCATAACTAGGTATGACATTTAGACATTGAGCCAAACATGTTCTAATTATTGGATAAATAGCAAAAATGGTAATGCCAAAGGTAATAATTATAATATTTAATCATTCTTGTTCTTTAATACTTCTTTGCTTCTCCTTGAGCAGGTTGCATATTTATAATACTGTTCTGAAGTACCTAATTATAGAGTATAACAAAAATGTATGCCTGAACTTGAGGGGAATGTTCTTGTACAGGATAAAAATGTATTATTTGAATATAGTTAAGGATAAGCTTTGTTCTCTTGTTTCAACTCTTTTTCTCCAACTCTCTTTACACTGTTGCATTTATACAGAAATAAAAACAGTGTATTACTTTTAAATGTGTAGTAACACGAACCACCCAACTTTGAGATCTTTATTGAAGGAACTGCTCAAAATAGCCCCATTATACTCCATCTCAGATAAGAACGATCTTGTTGTAAACCACAAGGAGGAGGACTCGACTCATCAAGTTGGGGCATTTTTTTTTATTATTATTTTTATATGATGCTTTTGCGGTGAATGTTGTAGAGAGACTTTTCTTGTATCCCAGGGTCATGTTAACAGGTAGATCTCTGGGAGTCTGCTACTGTTAAGATATAGTTGAAATAAATTCCAACTTTTGCAGTAGAAACTTGGAGTTATTTATTTGCTGGTTTACAAACTCATTCCCTCACACTACCAAACAATTATACATATACACAGCAAATAATATTTATAAATAAAACAAAACTTTTACATCAGCCATTAATAGCTGCACCAGCCACCTACTATGGCTTGGCGTCACCCTCCTACACTCTCACACAGACAACTGCTAACAAAGTTTGGTTTCACTTTTCAAATTTAACGTCTTTTGTTTGGGCTTACCACCCTCTAGGCAGTAATTGCTCTGTTTGCCTAAATTTTCCCATAGGTTCCCATAGAAACCTCCTTTCCACTCACATAATTGCTCTCTTATAATAGGGTCAACAATGATCACTTCCATGGCCTTATATAACACCTATGTTTTTGTTATTATTTAATTTTATCTTTTCCTTTTCTATATTCTTTTCCTCTCATGTTCCAAATTTACAGTAATTAATTTAATTCTCCCCATTACAATTTTAGGTTATGTTACTATGAAATTAATTCCATAACATACATATTCCAACAATAATATCAATCACATAAAATAAAAATTACAACAATAACAATAAATATATACACATTTTAAGATTCCAATTAACATATAAATATGTGCATGCTCATTAGTAAGCCTGTGAGGTTATGTAGCTTTGAATTCCACTTCAATGTGTTTGATGCTACATGTGTGCAGATAAGTTTTGTAACACTAGCTGTAGCAGCACTAAATTCTTGACAATAAATGAGTAAGGCTTTGCCAGTAACTTATTAAATCTGTATTAAATTAATATTATTAAGGTTTACACTTCGGATTTTCTTCTTAAGTATCGCAAAACAATGTGCGATCATTTGCCTCTCGCCATTTCTTAAGTTTTGCCTCAGCTGTGTTTTATTTCAGCAGGTTGACAGGCCTGCTCCATGATGATAAGCTGACTGCTTTTAAATTGCACATAAGTGTTCTGGGCTTGTGAAGTATATGAGAGGTGTAGGAAATAGTCTTAAATATCAGAAGCACTCTGCACGATAAACAATAACATCTGAATCAGCATTCACCTTGAGACCTACTTTGTTCTGAGAGGACCAAGGAATATAACTTATGTATTATACAAGTGTTTCATTAGTAATACAAAGTTAGGCTGCATATTATTCAACAATAATGAATTAATATTATATAACAGTGCCGGTTTTCAGTTTAACCTATATCTCTGTGCTTATGTATGAGGGTCAGTTAGTAACTAATGCTCCTATTTTTTTTCTCTTGTAATCTGCAAGAAACTTAAACTTTGATTACACAGCATGAAAGCTGTGGGATTAAATTGTCAGTTTTCAATGTAATCACCATCCTTTTCCACAGTTTTAGTCCACCTTTTAACGAGGGCATGTATTCCTGTGTGGTAAAATGCACGGTCTTGCTTCTGAAGCCTTGATGCACAGATGTTTTCACGGCCTCCGCATCTTGAAAGTGAATCCCACGATGAGCTTCCTTTAGCAGCCCAAACAGATGGAAGTCTGATGGTGTTAGGTCAGGGCTGCATGGGGGATGAGGCAAGACTTCGCATCCAATGTTCACAATCGCTTCAGTGGTGTGACGACTGGTGTCGTGTTGCATTGTCATGCAAAAGCATAACATTCACCATGTATTTGATGGGCGAACTCCCTGAAGATGTGCTTTGAGCTTTTTGAAGGTGCTGACGTATTGCACAGAATTTATTGTGCATCTGTGCTCCAAAAAGTCTACTAGAATCACACCCTCTGCATCCCAAAACACAGTCACCATCACTTTCCCTGCCAAAGGCACAGTTTTGAATTTTTTCTTCCTCGGCGAGGTTGTGTGATGCCATTCCATAGACTGTCCCTTTGATTCTGGTTCGAAAAAATGAACCCACGTTTCATCTCCAGTCACAACTTTGTCCAGGCACTCCTCTTCCTCCAAATGGAAGCACTGCAAGTGTTGGGAGGCTATTGTTTTTTGTGTCTCCTTATTCTGGTCCATTAACATTTGGGATACCCACCGTGAACAAACTTTTGAGTACCCCAGTTCATAATCGTCACCACACTGCCTTTACTGAGGGATGTAATGCGACATTTCATCCGTTGTTACCTGGCAGTCATCTCGAATGATCTCATCCACTCGCTCAATGTTGCGTGGAGTCA
This sequence comes from Deroplatys truncata, assembly GCA_030765065.1. Lineage (NCBI taxonomy): Eukaryota > Metazoa > Arthropoda > Insecta > Mantodea > Mantidae > Deroplatys > Deroplatys truncata. The sequence continues at coordinate 60,535,189 of CM060989.1, read as the reverse complement.
CTGCAGTCATGGATCTGCCGCTCTGCTGTTCATCAGCCATCAATGTTGGCTCTTCAGCTTCATTACAGTGATGAACCCATGTTCTAACCATGCTGACATCCACTGTTGCATCACCATACACCTTTGTGAGCCTTTCATGAATGCAAATGGGCATTTCATCTTCTGCATTCAAGAATTATGACAGAATGCTGTCTAATACAAACATTGTGTCAGCCATTTTCAACAAGCAGCAGTGCTGCCACCGATTGACGTAGGAAGTTGCTATTGCAGTGGAGTGGAGAAGGTTTGACGAATTGCGCCAAATTCAAATTGTTCACTAACTTAGTTCAGGAGAAAACAAAATAGGCAGCATTACTTATTGATTGATCCTTGTATATGTCTATTGTAAACAATCCTTTCAGAATGCATGAGCCTAGAATACATCTGTGGTGCATGTGCACAATACAAAGAAATGAAGCTAAAATTTGTAGACTTTTCTCTCCCCGAAAGTAATTCATGCTGAGCAGTGGCTAGAATACCATTTAAGAGTGCTGCACTTCTTAGAGGCAGTTATTTTTTGAAAACAAAAGAAAACACTCATAACCTTCCAACTCATTGTCCCTCTCTTTCTTCCCTCCCATATGTTTACAAGAGGATCGTTCTTGGTTGAGACAGATTATTGCACAAAGGAATCTATCATCACATTGTACCCTCAGCACACAGTTAAACTTCTGGAGAATGCAAGTAAAGCAATGAAATGAGCTAAACGTTAAGTTGGCTACATAGTACAGCAAGCTGAAACATAAAATTTGCAGTGAATTAAGAATTAAAAATGTATTACATCATTCCCATTTATAAATGTTCTCACCATAGATAAACAAGAACATCTGCAATCTCATATGCTTGTGAGGTGATTGTTACAAACAGCTATGATGCTATTTCTCACAAAAACAAAATAGCCTGTGAATTAAATGTTGCATGGAGTGCTATAATTGGAGACAAGCATTTCTGGACCCATGTTCTTACAATATGCTTTCATCCTGTACACTACATGTGTCTAAAGCTTTGACAGACATTTTTATTTTACCTGGAGAGTTGAACTTAAATGTAATAGCTTTATTTGTTGAAAGTCAGCAAAGGAAGAGACTGCTGGCAACCTGTTTGCTTGCAGTATCTTGCTTAAGATCCTTAGTCTCAAATGAGACAACCAGAAATTTTATACAGTTCTTTTTCTTCACACTGTGGCCAGCGCAGAGCTTCTCATGCACTGGCTGCCACAGCTCAGACTACCACTGAAACAGTAATAAAATCCTTGTAACCATCTTTTAGTTAAAATTACTATGATAATAAGCAGATATCTTATAAGAGATGTTAGAAATGTTATCCCCCTCTAGCCATACATTTCTGACAACTTCTCATGAAATTTTCATTCACACTGGAGAGTTCAATATCTGAGGCTTAAATTTTTTGCCTGATGTTTTCTTTTAATCCTTACAATGTATGGGGGTTTGTTGCAAACACCTTCCTTTTCATGTGATCATCAGAGTTTGGTAAAGTTCTGTAATTGAATTTTGAAAAATGATAGAGTAATTGACTCACATTTTATATCCTTCTCTGGCAAAGCATGGTTCCATTTAAATGGCTATGTTTCATCACAAAGTAACAGATATTGGAGTACAGAGTAACCCAATTTAACACAAGGTTCTGATGTGTTACACTCACATGACTTTCTCTACTCTTGTACAAACTATTTTTACAAATGCTTGTTCTCCATATGCTTCATGTTAATCGAGATAAACATATTGCTAATTTTCTTGTAGGTGCAAGGGGAATATGGTAGGCTTTAAGTGATAGTCAAATCTTTTAAGAGCTGGTTGCTATGTGGAGCATTCCATTCTCTTTGCATATCCACGACAAAAAAACTAATAACAAATTCCCATTTGAGAAAAAGTATAAGTATTGGAAAATTCAAACAAATAACAAGGAATATCTCGGAAATGGTTCACTCCACAAAAAGATGTATAGGATATAAATTGTGTGCTTTAACCAGCTCTACATTTTTTTGCAAAAAAATGTTATCTATCACTTATGGTTTACCACTTATGCAAAAGCCATTCAGAAAGAAGTGGACTTTTGGGGACATTCCCAGAAAATTCAAGATATACATTTTATTTGCCATAAAAATGTCTTAAATATATGATATTTAATCAAAATTGTTAGCCATTTTTGAGAAAATCAAAATTTTCAAAAAATGTTCCATTAGGGTAGTCTGTGGTGGGGGGATTTTCTTCAAAATTTTTGTGTCGCATCTTTGAAAGATACTGAAAACCTAAATACAAAGTTTTGACTTTTTGTTTTTAAGTTATGCTGTTTACAGACACACATATACAGGCCTTTTTCTAAAAGTGCTTTTTTATTTCAAGGGCCTCAAAACATGTATTTCCGGTGAAATTTTGGTATCAGATTTTTGGGTGGAATGCAGTACTTCTCCTACTTACTATACGTAGTAGAGAAAGTAAAAATAAGACGTGTATTTTTTGAACAAACAATAAATGTAGATACAAGAATAACATTCACAGTATTTCCTTTGAATGTCAGTAGTATTTTTCAATTGCATATACAGCTGATGGGTCATTAAACTTAATTCAGGAAATGTTTGAAGATAGGATAATTAGTAAAGAATTCCCTGATTTAACTGTATGTGATTTTTATCTGTGGGGAACTTGAAAAATAAGGTGTGGCAACATTACATTGTCAGAACTAAAAGAAAACACCAGATAAGAAATTTACTCAATTTTGGGTATTGAACTCTCCAGTGTAAATGAAAACTTCATGAAAAGATGCCAGAAATGTGTGAATAGAGAAGGAAAACATTTCCAATATCTCCTATGAAAAGGTATGTGTTTATTATCATTGTAATTGAAACATAACTATGAGAAAGTGAGGCAGTTGCAGGGATATTATAACTGTTTCAGTGGGAATTCAAACTGCAGCGGCCAGCATGTGGTGGCCACAGTGTGAAGGAAAAGCACTGTAGAAAGTCTGTAGGGTGCTAGACCTATTCTAGAATAGGGAATGGGAAGTACTGCATCACGAAAACAAACTTCATTCTTTACATTCAGAGACCCGTATATTAAGTAACATAAAACTAATATAACTGATAAGAACTGATGTTTTTCACAAACTAAAAGTAATATCAACACATACCTTAAACCAATTGTGTTTATAAATAATTTTCAATGCTTTTGTTTTTAACAAAAATTATAAATTTTTTTCTACTGTGTGTACTCGATAAATAATGTGTGATTGTTGTACTAGATTACTTAGACAACCCTAATTCTTGCCATTAATAGCTTATGACCATAATAAATGCTGTACACACCCAGTGCTGCTTAACAAGAAGAGACAGACAGAATGTAAGAATGTAGTACCTTGTAAATAATTTTCAAAGCATACTGAAATGTGAAGCTAATATACATATGGAGTTTTGGTCAATAACATACCATTTTACTATTAACTGCTTCATCATTATAGATGGAACCATTTTGTGCTGCCTTCCACAAGCTATGTACAAAATACTGCCAAGCTACACATACTCTTGAATGCTTTGAAAACTTTTACTAATCCCACTGTAGGATTCAATGATACACCCAAAAGAATAAGTGCAGTATGTCAGCCATAAGTTACACCTCTATTTATTTGCATATTAAACATTTCTTTGTGTGCTTGTATGACTGATTCACATACCTGTGAAAGCAAATTGTTGCTCTTTGCTTACTTTCTTTTAATTGAGCTAAATAAGACCTGTGTTTGTGATATTTCCTGTACCATGACATCAACCAGACGTATGGAAAAGGCTGCTCCAGCCTTGGGACACAAAAAGTTGAATTGTTTGTGTCAAGTCGCTTTATTCCTGATCAAAACAAAGAGGAGGCACAGGGGAGGAGTGATCTGGCAGTAGAGGTCTGCACGGGACAAAATTCTTAGGCCCGGCCTGAGCCCAAGAGTAAGGCAATAGTGTACCACCTGGCCTGGGTCCAATTGTTTAATTTTACTTTCAATAAAATTATTTTGCAGTTACTGACTCATGATGATTATTAGCAGTCCACGAAGAAACTTGGCTTCGATTTTCAATACTGCCATGGGGAATTTTTCATCTGTTGGAAGACCTGTTAAGGGCCTTAGGACCTATTAAGGAGCCACTTTACAGAAATAGAAGTGGCTGAGGTCCTGAAATCCACATGTATGTTGACATCACACTGCCTTATTGATCACTTACTACCCCTACTACTGCACTCTGCTCAGAATGTCCTGGGTGTGGGTGAATGGAGGGAGGCAGAGTTTGAAGCTGGTGTGCTGTTATAAAATTATCCCAAATTGACCGAAACAAAATACCATTACTACTACTATGGATGCATGCATGTTACAATAATTGTGCTTTTCCGGGCATCTAACATCGCAGAACAAAAACTGTAATCAATTTATTTTCTTCTTTATTTTCCCTTTACCTGAAAAAGTCTTCATTATTTTTGAATTCTCAAATATGGAGTAAATGATTTTGATTGAATACCATACGTTTAAGATATTTACACAAACGAAATGCGTATGTTGAATGTGATAAATTAATTTTTTTTCACCTTTATTTTGAAGCCGACCCCAACAAACATTTTTCAAATTAAGCCTGGGCCCATGACCTCTACTGGGCAGTCAAGTGGTTGGAGGAGATAAAAAAATGCAGATTTTTGATAGAAATGATGCAAGCAAAAGTACATGCAACAGTAATTGTCCCCAGCAGTCATAGTTGGTTTCTGCCCAGATCACTTGTTCCCTCTGCCTCTGGTTCCCAAGGTCACTGGTTCAAACCCAGCAGAGGGCGATGGATTTTTTTCAGGCATAAAAATCCTAGCATGGCTTCCTTCGGAAGGGAAGTAAAGCCGGTGTTCCTGTGCCATAGATTTATGGCACATAAAAGAACCTCAAGCCTGATAAAGAGGCCTCTGAGAAAATTCCCAGTCTTTCACACCCATATAGAATGGGATGCTGAAAACCACAGTAGTCAGAGAGCATCCATAAATAAAATTCAATTTAATTTTACACTCTATCTCTATGTTATGATCAGAATGAAGAAGCTTGTCACATATAATAATTGGTTTGTGAAGAGCACAGTATTCACATAAATGCTGTTTATTGCTTCCTTTACTTCTACTATTGTCAGCAAACACTTCTATGTGATTCATGAATTTCTATATGAGCATATCTCAGTCTGAAACCAAAGAAGAAGAACAAGGCAATGTGTAAGCATTCACTCTGTTGTGTCAACAGATACAAAAAGCTGATCCTTAATTTCTATTCAATCTTTATAAAGTACAGTCCATGGAGAAGTACAGCAACTACAGAGCCTTTGTTTGGACACATGGCTGGCCTAACAGGAATTTTCTTGGCATGGGAAGTAGCTATTTGGCAGCGGAGTTGGATATTCATAGTCCCTTAAATTCAAGCACATACATTTCTCGTGTAGTGCTGGAGTAGCTCAGTAGTTTCATTGTCAGATCTCACAGCAAGGGTCCATGGTTCAATTCCCGGCTCTAGCATGACTATTTTAAGTTGGCCTATCCAAGCCTTCACCTCTGACTAGCTCATGAATTATCCCCAAGGCCCAAAGTGGTTCGGAGTCCATGGTAAAACCTGTAGATCCTCTCGTGCCATTGCCATTTACCATTATGACCCCCTCATCGGAAGTAGCAGACTCCGCCCTCTGGATGCCTTCAGTTAATAAATGAGGTGGTGGATGTAGGCTTCCCCAGAGGTCACTGACCATATAGGAAGCATTGTAAATCAACCGATCAACCAACCAACCAATCAATCAACCAACCAACATTTTTCATGCACATAACTACAATAACCACATACCTTCATCACAGAAGGTGTTAGAAATGATGTCCTTGTTCTGCCACACATCTCTCACCTCTTTTAAGAAAATTTGCATCATGTTACATTAATTATTCCTGCTTTGTTCATAAAAAAATTAAACACAGGTCAGTAGAACAATCATTAACATTATCAACACCCAGTTACAGAAATTAACTCTACACACATTATCACATGGTTGCAATTCCTGAACTATAATTATCTTATAGGATTTTAATTCTAAAATAGTAGCATTCCAAGCTGAGATCTGTGAAATTCCTGTGCAAGCTTTCTCAGAGATTTCTTTGAGTTTAGTTCTAACTTTTCTCCATTGTCTTAGAGTTTTTCCTCTGTAAGAACACAGCAATTTAATTTTGGTTTCTTATCAAAAATAGATCTTGTTTCCATAAATCTATTCACAAGATTATGAACTGTTTCTCTGTGAGGTGCACAAGCAGCAGGGAATCTTGTCTATAAATTACCATCTCCTTCTCTACAAGCGTTTGTCACATAAGAATCCTATATGAAGATTCTGTGTGCTGAAGTATATGGACTTTTTGGCATTATAACAGCACTAACACAAATCATGTGGTCTCACAATGTATCAACCTTTGTACAAAGACTTTGCATCAACTGATTAGTCGGCACATGGAGAGGAGGGAAAGTGGCTGGGGGACAGAACCAGTTAGAAACATCTCAGTGCAAGGCAAGCAATTCCCCGTAATACAGCCACTTGTCCAAAAGCAGCTCTGTAGTAACATATAATTACACAATGCACATATTTTCCAACAAATGATAATTTCTTATGTTTTTTATTTCACTAAAGCATCTTGTAAAAAATAAAGGAGTAAATTGTGTTTTCATAAACACCTACAGACTGAAATAGACTGCAATTTAAACCAACTTGAGCAATATGCTCTGTTAGAGCACATATGAGGGTTGGTCAAAACTTAACGGGCAACTTTTTTTGATTGGGACACCATGATTTTTTTTTTTTTTTAATTTAACTATAAACTTTCAAAATACCCTTCTTCTGAGGTTACACACTGGTTGCAACATTCTATCTACTTTTCAAAACACTCAGCAAAACTCTTGTTTGACATCCTGTTCAATATACCTGAAATAACACTATTTAGTTCTTTATTAGTTTGAAACTGGCATCCATGAAGTATTTTTTTAACTTGTGGAAACAGGCAGAAATTGCAGGGTGCTAGATCCGATGAATACGGTGGGTGGGGCATGTTTTTGATACCTAGTTGAGTTAATTGTTGCTTGTGTTGCTATGGCTTGATGAGCAGGGGCGTTGTCCTGGAGGATCCATCCATTGCCAGCAAGTTCTGGTCTCTTCTTAGCCATTTTCATTTTGAATGGTCCTTTAAGGATGTTACTGTACTATTGAGCAGTTACTGTGGTATGTTTAGGAACCACGTGATCATAAATTACCCCAATTTTGTTGAAAAACATAAGGTGCATAACTTTTCCTGCACTTGATTGCACCTTTGCTTTTGTTGGCCTTGGGCTGGAAGGATGTTTCCATTGTGCACTTTGTTGTTTGATTTCCGGATCGTAGTGATGAAACCAGCTCTCATCACATGTGACAACCTTGTCCAGAAAGTTGGGTTCCCTCCAAAACCTTGCACTCCATTGCTGGCAGGTCATGATCCAATGAGATATCTGTACCTCATGAAGCACTCGTGGAACCCATTTTGCTGCCACTTCTCTGTAGCCCAAATCATCATGAATTATGTCTTCAACTGACCCATACGAAATGTGCATGATGTCTGCAATCGTCGCTATTGTTAATCATTGATCTTCCTGCAACATGACGTCAATGGTGTTGCGATTCATCTCAGCGATTCACCATCCTGGACAAGGAGCATCTTCAAGACTTTCCACCATCTTGAAATTTTTTATGCCCTACAAAAACATGTATTTTTGATAAATCTTAGTTTCCATATACTTCCTGTATCATTTGCAGCATTTCTGTTCCTGATTTTTTTCATAACACAAAACCAAATTGACGCTCGTTGTTCTAACTTGAACTCCATGTTGGGTTACTGAAACTCGTGCTTACACAATGGCTCCCTAAGACCAACTGAACAGCACATGGACAATGTTGCACGTATCCCAGCGTCAGTCAAGGCCAGACCTCTCTGTTACCATGATTGGTGAAATTTTACACATGTGTGTTTACACAGAAAAAAATAATTCCTGTTATTTTTTTGACCCACTCTCATATTTAAATGGCAAATGGTGAAGGGGGTTAAAGTTGGGATTACAAAGCACTTAATGTAACATGATGCGATATACTATAAAAATAAAAACCAACACTAAAAACTAAAGGTGTTTTTATGATAATAATAACAGTGCTCATTATGTACCTAACTGATTTGTTTTGAGTGGTGAACAGTCTCAAAGTGTCTTAGTGCAGCAAGCATCCACAAGTGTTAAATTTATAGCACTACTGGCACATATAGTTTTTATGAATGGGCCAGATGTGTCAATGGCAGATTGGTTAAGAAGTGACATTTTTTTCTAGAAGCATACAGACTATTCTATACCACGTGTTTTGGCAATGGGCATAACAAAGACTTGCAACTGCCTCTGTAGTCAAGTGGTCAGCATTTTGGCTTCTCAACCCAAAAGTACCAGGTTTGATTCCTGGCTGGGGCAGGGAATTTTTACTTTCTCTACTACGTATAGTAAATAGAAGTATTACATTCCATCCAAAAATTTGATACCAAGATTTCACCGGAAATACACATTTTGTGACCTGAATCCAAAAAGAGCATTTTTCGAAAAAGGTCCGTTTGTGTGTTTGAACAGCATAACCCAAAAACGAATAGTCAGATAAATACCAAACTTGGTATTTAGGTTCAGTATCTTTCAAAGATGCAACACAAGGATTTTCAAGAAAGTCCCCCCACCCCAGACTACCCTTTACATGGAACATTTTTCGAACATTTTGATTTTCTCAAAAATGGCTCACGATTTTGTTTAAAATATATATTTAAGTTATTTTTATGACAAATAAAATGTATATCTTGAATTTTCTGGGAATGTCTCCAAAAGTCCTCTTCACTCTGAATGGCTTTTCCATAACTGATAAACTGTAAGAGATAGACTACATTTTTCTACACAAAAAAAATGTAGATTTCGTTAAAACACACAATTTATGTCGCATACGTTTTTTTGTCGAGTGAACCATTTCCAAGATATTCCTTGTTATTTGTTTGAATTTTCCAATTCTTATACTTTTTCTCAAATGGAATTTCGTTATTCATTTTTTTATGTCCTGGACATGCAAAGAGAATGGAATGCTCCACATAGCAACTGGCTCTTAAAATATTTGACTATCGCTTAAAGCCTACCATATTCCCCTTGCAACCACAAGAAAATTAGCAATAAGATAGTTTCTGCAAATGTTTATCTCAATTAACATGAATTATATGGAGAATAAGCATTTGTAAAAATAGTTTGAACAAGAGCAGAGAAAGCCATGCGAGTGCAACACATCAAACTTTTCTGTAATTGCTATCATTCCCTACCTTCTGTAAAGTTTAAATGTTAGTGTATTTCCTAATTAAAATCAGTAAAAACTAACAGAGAAAAAAAAATATAAAGTATACATAAAAACATTTAAATTTCTTAAAGAAACTATTACTAAAATTATATCTTTTGAATAAAAGCCTAAAAAACCTACAGCTAATGTGTTGGTTCTAAAGTCAAAGCTAATGATATGACCACAGAAGTTAAAGGGGGAAAAAACTTCCATTGTTTCTTTTCTATTTTGGATGGATACACAGGAGCACTGTAATTATACATCTAACACAGCAGTATGTTAATGCTGATTGGTGGTTCTTTTAATGCTTAGAAGAAATATCTAGCATTGATAGTTTTATTTCCCTATTCATTGAATATTGTTTCTTAAAAGCAAAAAGAAATTATCCAAAAATTTGAATTTTATTGTTTTATATTGTCATATGATTTGGAGATTTCCTGTTACCAAAGACACTTATAAAAAAACACACACACAAAAGAGTATCAAGTTTACAGCTAATTCCATAGAGTAACACAAACTCCAGTTCTGTTCCAAGCTGATTCTTTTGAAATAGTCTGTAGCAGTGAAACTTAACATAATAGCAAATAAAGCATTATAATTGATGAAGTTTTAAGTAATGTCTTGTCAATTCTAAATAAAATCTGTGTGTTATACGTTTACAATAAGTCTGATTATGTTGCATTAAGCTACATATTCTTACATAAGCTGATTTACTTCAAAACAAATTTCAAGGAATCTCTTTACTTGACTCTGAAATGTCCCTTTGCCTGTATCTGTGCATACATATTAATGATGTATTCAAAAGTCATCAAGAAAGTGAGTTTTGATCAGTCTACTGTATACAATCACAAAGCTCCATCTGTAAAAAAATCTGATGTGTTACACTCACATGACTTTCTCTACTCTTGTACAATCTATTTTTACAAACGCCTATTCTCCATATGCTTCATGTTAATCGAGATATCGAGATGTCAATCTTATTGATAATTTTCTTGTAGATGCAAGGGGAATATGGTAGGTTTTAAGCGATAGTCAAATATTTTAACGCTGGTTGCTATGTGGTGCATTCCATTCTCTTTGCATGTCCAGGACATAAAAAAATGAATAACGAATTTGAGAAAAAGTATAAGTATTGGAAAATTTAAGGGAATAACAAGCAATATCTCGAAAACGGTTCACTCAACAAAAGAAATGTATATGACATAAGTTGTGTATTTTAACGCGATCTACATTTTTTGTGTAGTAAAATTTTGTCTATCTCTTATGGTTCACCAGTTATGCAAAAGTCGTTCACAATGAAGAATACTTTTGGAGACATTCCCAGAAAATTCAAGATATACATTTCATTTCTCATGACATTATCTTAAACATATGGTATTTTCATCAAAATCGTTAGCCATTTTTGAGAAAATTAAAATTTTCGAAAAATGTTCCATGTAAAGGTAGTCTGGGGTGGGGGGATTTTCTTGAAAACCTTCGTGTCGCATCTCTGGAAGATACTGAACCTAAATACCAAGTTTGGTGTTTATCCGACTGTTCGTTTTTGAGTTATGCTGTTCACAGACACACACACACACACACACACACACACACACACACACACACACGGACATGTTTCCAAAAATGCTTTTTTTGGTTTCAGGAGGTCTCAAAACATATATTTCTGGTGAAATCTCGGTATCGAATTTTTGGGTGGAATGCAATACTTCCCCTACTTACTATACGTAGTAGAGAAAGTAAAAATATGCATCAGTTTGATACTAGTGCTTCTGGTGGCTAGCTAGTAGGATCATCTCAGCAGATTACTAGATATATGTTTTGTTATCATATTCTTTTGGAAAAGTAAAGCATCTTCCTCGTATTATCCAAACATTATAGAGCATATTTAATTTAATATTTTAATGAAGTACATGCAATAAATTCCACCATAAGATTCAAGAAATAATAGCAATAATTATTACATTTTTAGATGTGTAAGGATAATGACATTTACTGTAATCATGGATGGTTGCTTTAATTTATTAATATTTTCAACTACAACAGGGTCATTAATACTTACTTTTTTACATTCTAAAGTAGATAAAATGTCTTATGAACTCACCTTACTGGATCTGTCGGAAGAAGGATAAATCTGGCTTATCTCCTCCTTGTCCATTATTACTCTTAAACATTTTACAAACGGGCGCATGGGTAGTGCAGTGGTTTTATTTCCATCTCTCATTCCGAGAGTCCAGACATCCATTCCCAGCTCTGGGGTGGTAATTTTAAGACAGCCCTATCCATGCCTTCACCTCTGACTTGCTCATGTGGAGTATCCCCAAGGCCCAATGTGGAGTCCACGGTAAAAGCTGTAGGTCCTCGCATTCCATCACCATCCTCATTACCCTAGCATCAAAGGTAAGAACTCCACCCTCCAGGTGCCTCCACCTCAGAAGTGGGTCCAGTCATGCTTGATGGAATGAGATAACCCTGAAGATCATATATGGAAAGTGTCAGAGATGACGAGATTTTACATAACAAGATGTCTTTTTCTCTCAAATAACAAATTTACACAGCTGTTTGGTTGCTAGAAGCACTGTAGTTTAACCAGCTGTAAAAACTATACCTGAAGCTTTGTGATTATATCATACTGGGTCACCCATATATCGTGTTTGTGCATTTGAGATGGGGTTCCACTCGGCAACAGGAACAGTGCTTGTGTAGGAGGAGAGGAGCAGTTTGTGGCAATAACTGGTTTATTCAGGGTCTTGCTATGTAGTTTGTAGCAAGTTTCAGTTGGAGCAAGACGTGAATTGAGAGTAGTGGCAAATAAAATGCCTAATTATTCTATTCTACATCGCGTTTGTTTATGACTTGTATGTCCATACACAATCTGCTCATGCTGTCATGACATTGTTTGAAGCATATGACTTATTATCTCTAGATCATTAAAAGATAAGGTGTACAAAATTAATCCACATATTTTAGATGAGCTTAAGAGTAACATTTGCCAAGAGATCAATTCAATTTCTCAAAGAGACTTAAGAAAAGTAATTTCATAGATGCCAGAAATGTATTGAAAATGTTCCAGTATTTCTTTAGTGACATCAGTGAGTACATGACTTTTAAAAGTGCATTTGAATTTATTAGGCGGTCACTCTTATCTTGCTAAACAATGGGCACTCATATTAACTGGCTGGTGGAAAGCAATAGCTTATTGGCCAAGCGGGACCCTGTCGTAGATTGTGGTTTTGATATAGTAACAAATGAAACCTCATAGGACCTACATATTGTGACAAATGACGACTCCAAATCTGCCAAACAACTTTATTGTAGCTTAAACACTCAGTGTAGGCCAACTTCTTCACTGCTCTCAGCTGCCAATTGCACTCAACTGTCTGACTGAACTCGACAACTACTCCACACCAGCAGTTTCATTATATAGCCCTGCAATGGGGTGGCTTCTCAAATCTGCCGCCAAGGAAATTTCAGATGGGCGGGGAGTCCACATAAAGGGTTTATTGCTTGGGCCATTATGGCACAAGCCATTTGCTCTAAAGGACATTATTTGCAGACCACTATTGCATAGAGCCAGCCAAAGGTGCTAATAATCCAGGCAGCTAGGTAAAGGGGCTTGCATGCTCTCAAATTGATGTGGCCTGCCAGCAACTTTGCATACATAGTCACAATATGTACAACTGCAGACAGAGGGCAAGTCGAAATCCACTTAAAGTCAACTGATGATGAGGAAGAGATGCCTTTAAACTTGTTTCGAGGTAAATTACTTTAATAGTAAAGTTGTATGTTAGCAACCAAAACCACATTTGTTTGTTAGTATAATACCTGTATATATGTCTGAATGAAAGAGAGGAGAATAAGCACCTGAGGCTGCAAGGAGGAAGGCAGCAAAAGAAATGGTCAGCAACATAAAAAGAAGAGAATGAGGAAAAAGGGGGAAAAAAAAAGGTTGAATGTTTGCTGTAATCAGATTTAACATACTGAGAGATGTTTGCTGTTTCAGGTTATGACGTCAATCAAGAATGTCCAATTGAATGTACCTAGCAATTACATGTGTTTAAAACGGGAAAATATGATCTTTTTCCTCTCAACTATTTTTACAGCTCCCTTACTTGTATAAAAGCATGCTAAAGTTAGAGATATTGTTCTACCTTTATATTTCTTATCCTCTCTCATTTCATTTATAAGTAATCAACTTCTCTTTCAACAATGACTGCATAAATGTTTACATAAACCAAATGGATTACAGGCTAATTGGACAGGAAACCTTTAAATATGATTAATGGCAAAATGCTTTAGCTGCTCATTGCATAATACATGCTGTAAATTTGGCTTAGAAAGAGTAGCTGCTTATCTTAAAAGTATAAAATAAAAAAAAGTAATTTGACTGCTATCAATAAGCATGGTAGTAATTCCATTGTTGCGCAGCAAGTAAACGAAAATGTTCATTGCTTAGCAGTATAATATATTAAAGTACCTGTATATAATTTTAAGTATTTTCATACTAATTTGAAAATTTCCAGCTTGTATTGGGATTTTCACCATCAAAAACTTTTTAAAATTAAAATTTTCACAATGTTGACAGTCATACATATATCATTACTAATAACCAGAGCATGAGGAAATGATGACATAAAAATTATCAATAAAAGACTTTAAAAGTTATTAAAAGAATTCAAACTGGCATAAAATGACCTACAATGAATTTAACTTATATACAGTGGAATATTTCATCCCAATTTCTTTTTACCTTGGTCCACATGTTTTGGCCAATGGTGTTGCAGAAAATTCTTGTTTTATACTAGTTTACAGTGAAGAATACTAATGAAATGGAACGTTGCACAATTATTTACAAAATACTGGTAATTTGCTGTGACTTGTTACAGCAGTTAACAATAACTGTAATACTTACAATTTCGTTTTGACAACATTCTTGAGAACACAAATATGTTTTTCATGTTTATTATACTGCTGCACCATGAATTTCTTCTCTGCTGCCACTTAAATTCCACATACACATAACAGTAATTATACTGCTTAGATGGCTGTATTTTCAGCATTTTGGCAGTGCAGGAAAAAAAGAAATGCATTTTTGCCACAGTAAGTTATTATTTAAAATAAGTTATCTGCAAGAATTGGGTTAATTAGACTATTCTACCTCATAGTACTCCTGTCTCTTATGGGGTATCCCATGAGGCTTTTAATTCCTATACCACTCACATATGCTAAAGAGAGGAGATATAGTATTCCACCCAAAAATTCAATATTGAGACTCTACCAGAAATATATGTTTTGAGGTCCTGTTAATCCAAAGAAAGCATCCTTAGTCAAAGCTGAGCGAGTGAGCTTAGCGGTAAGCAAGCAAAAGGATGCCTGAAGGTGGAAACAAAGAAAATCAAATCCCCCCCTACTTCAAGTAACCATCAGTTAGAAAAAAAAAATTTTTTCTCAAAAATGGCTCTTAATAACTTTGATTAAAGTATACATGTTTGAGATAATTGTATTGTAAATAAAATGTATAACTTGAATTTTCTGTGAATAGTATACAAGATCCTCTACATTCTCACTGAATTTTGAATAACTTTAAAACCATAAGAAATAGACAATTAGTTATTGACGAAAAAAGAGTAGAGCCCATGAAAATATACAATTGGTGACAAAGATTTTTTCTTGTAGTATCAGCCATTTTCCAAATGCTCATTGTTACATCTTCCAAATATTTTCCTGGTTGAATTGTAATTCACTTTAAACATATGCAGTTTTTCTCTTTTTTTCTTTCTTCATGAGCTTATTAGTAGCAAAAGTTGACTTATATTATAAATATGTATATTTTGTCTTTGCATCTAGTCTCTAATCAAGTCCATATAATGTATAGTTTGAAATCATTGCTTGGCAATAATTATCATGATTAATATAGCTAAAGGAAGCAGGATAATCACTGAACAAAATGGCAGTAATGTATGTGGTAAGCATTTGGGAGGTTACTGGTTCAAATTTCTTAGGGCTGACAAACCTGACAAAAAGCTTCTTCAGGGTTACGCTGGGCTGAATAACACACTTCCATGAATTTTCATTTATCTCATTCTTTTGTCGTCATTTCTGTATCAGGCTGATCACCCATAAAAGGTTTCTTTCATCAGAGCTCATAGCTCCTCCACAGGCAACTGACCCAAGGCATTGGCTTGCAAGTCCTAGAAGAGAGTAATCATTGAAAGAAAAAGAATGAAGGCTAGCAGAATCATATGTATGTGAATCCTATAATATACCTATGAAATGGCTATAGATAGTGAAAGTCGTATGAATGTACCATATTAGGTTTTTCTTCCTTTATTTGATCATTTTATTCTTTAATTTTTCAGTTCTTTTATTTCTAGACTGACTCTTTATTCAAGTGTGTCATCTAAAATGCAACTAAAAATCTAAATTAATGCCATTTCTAATATATTTTTATAGTTCTAATTGTTAAACTACATTTTTCTACATTGCAACACTGTCAAGAATTGCAGACTGTTGAAATGAGCTCAAATTTAAAGAAATTGATTTTCATAATAATTTATTTAATTTACAAGCAATCTATCAGTTCCAGCTTACAAAATATTGTAAACTAGGAAGGAAAAGAACACTCACATAAATTAGTAGGAAACCAAAAAGAGGAGATTGCAGTGAGGTGGTGCAAATAAGCTGGTATTGCACATAAGTGACATCTCCTTAGTTTCGTGTTCTTGCCTTCCTCTGGTATTAAGATGGCTAAACAAAAAAATAAATAAATAAACAATAAATAAAATAAAATTATGTAATGCAGGGTAAAATAGCTAATCAAGTCATAAAAATACAAAAGAATCACAATAAAAGGGCATCTTACACCTTAAAAAAAAAAAAAACCAAGTTAGAAATATCTTGCATTTTGATTAAAAGATGACATGTTATTAAGATCTAGGTCCTGTTAATCACGCTCATTTGCTTTCTCATTATGAACATGAAATGGCTGAAACAAATCATGTGCTTAACAAAGTGTTAAGTAGTCATTTAAATATTAACCCTTCCTTGGTTGTGGTCCATTTCATAATGCTTGGTTGCAGGTGAATGTGGTGCACACTGCTTGTTTTCCAATCACAAACTTAATTAAATACAGTTTTTCATAAAGTTTCTTATCCATATCAAATATATATTGTTTATTTTAATTTTAAAATTATACTCATATTGCATATAATAAATTCATCAGAAAGTGGAAATATTGCTCAGTAATTAATTCATTTTGTATGTTTTACATATTTTCTGCTTTCAATATCAAAGTTAGAAAACAGTTATTTGATTTTTTTGGACAAACTATGAACAATATAAAATTTCTGTCAGTGATAATAGCTTTTTAGCATAGTGAAGTTTTTATTCACTATCACTAGGAATATTTTCAGTGTTTCCATGACTCGCATAACAAAACAGTGACATATGTTCACTGCAGATAGGTTACTTGCACTGCTTGCATCTTAGTTGTCTTTCTGTCTTTCAGGAAAAACTCACACTTGACTGTCACCTATCATGGTTGCTGCAGATATGACTGTAGGACTTCAGTAACACCTGTTCTCAACTACAATTTAAGGTCCTTGTGAATCCCTAAAGTAAAGGTTCCTGTTGCAGGATTTGGCATAGTTAGAACAAGAACTAAAGCCTTCAAGTAAGAGCTGTGTGTATTGTTGGCATCAGTATTGCTTGAAAAAGTATTTGTGAATTTATACCAGCAATATCCATCATTGTATAAAATACCTGAAGGGATCACCTGAAGCATATTCTAGCAGTAGTAAATTGTTACTTCAATTCGTCTACAACATCCACCCCACCTTTTGTTAGGTTATACAAGGTCACAACCTCTGGTTTCAACCTTTCACCAGTGCTGCTGACAGTTTCATCTCCATTATGCATGCTGGAAATCAGTACTACATTTCTGTACCATCTGAAATATATAATGCCAGCACTGAGTCTTTCCCAAAGGCAAAAAGGTTGCTGTTTACTGTCTTTTTCTTGTGTTTTGGCATGTGTTACCTAAGCTGCAACATTCCTGAAAGTTCTCTAGCATTTTGTCAGCAGTGACCTACGAGGTGTGGCAATAAAGAAACCGGACTGATGCTCTAACTCTTCATTGAAAAAACTTACACAACTGAAATGTAGTCCCATCCCCGATCCCTGCACCGCTCCATGTGAATTTTCCACTGTTGGTAGCAATGCTGCAAATCTTTTTCTGTTATACTGTTGAGGAGTCTCACCACTTTTTCCTTCACTGCATTCACAGACTCGAACCTGGTTCCTTTGAGTGCAGACTTCATTTTTGGGAAGAGAAAAGTCATGTGGTACTAGGTCAGGCAAATACAGTGGATGTTCCATCACTGGAATGTTGTTTTTCGCCAAAAACTTCTTCACAGACATCACATTATGAGCCGGCACATTATCCTGATGAATCCAAGAGCAATTCTTCCACAGATCTGGTCTCCTTTGTAGCACACGTTCACGGAGGGTCTTCAGAACAGTTGTATAATAAGCTTTATTGACAGTCTGACCTTCAGGCGGTCTTCTTGAACAATTCTACCAACCTTCTCTACATTCTCTTAAGTTTTTGAAGTGGAGGATGGCCCGATTTCAGATCATCTTCAACATCTTCCCTACCGTCCCTGAACCTCTTAACCCACTCGAAAACTTGCATAAGATATAGACACTGATCACCATAAACTTGTTTCAACAAATCGTAAGTTTCTGTGGTGGATTTTACAAGTTTTGTGAGGAATTTGATGTTAACACGTTCTTCTTTAGAGCGTAGTATAATTCCGATGGAGCTGAGATACATGACGCGTTTCTAAGAAGGCTCACAGCCAGACTAACCACTACAGCGGCGTGAAATTTTGTACACATGTCAAGAAGATTCCTAATGCCAATCCCCCACTCTTTTCTTTGTCATCGACGATGCCGGAAATGTACATAACAATCACTCCAGTTTCTTTATTGCCACACCTCGTACTCAGAAAGGCTGTAGTGATTCTTAAATTGCAACACAAATTCTTCATAAACCTCTCAAATGGAGAAACTTGTCAAAAATGTTTCATTACTGCTCTGGTTCTAACATTGGCAAGCTGAAGGACATGCAGTAATAAATAAAAGTTGTTGTACCTCATCACCAGGTGAAAATGTTCAGGAGCTATATTATCAGTTACCCAAAGGTCTTCAGTGTGTTGATGTGACAGTTTCATGAATGTTGCCAAGTTTAATAATCCAAGAAGAGCATTTTTTTTCCTCCATACTCATGCTCAAGACATCTTGAGGATGGTTATATTTTGAGTGATTTACTCAAGCTTTATGTTGGTAGATTCTGTAATATTTTTAAATGAATGAAACCAGTAAAAAATAACTTAAAACAATCCATGAGACTCGCTTCTTTTGCTATGTTTTTTGACTCCAGAAGAATGATTTCTTGAAGGAGCATGAAATTTACATATTGTGGCATTATGTCGCCCTATATACTCAAGTCCTTCAATATTTGAGACCACCTCCTCATTAGCTGATTTGTTCTCCTTCAGTTTCATGGTCACTATTTTCTGCAGTTTTAACATCTGAATCTTGAATACTTTGTTCATATCCAAAAATTTAGACAGAGGCCCACTCTCATTTATCACTTCATCTATCCACTGGAGTATTTACTCCTAGTTATCACAAATGGTATATTTACAACTCACTTTCAGTGAGATTAGCACAAAATGCATTCAATGAACTCCTAAAGAAAACTGAAAAAAAGAAAAAGTTAATGTGGTTAGTCATGGGTGAGCGCAGCACTCGGAGTAGTACACACTTGTAACAATTCTTAACAGCAAATGACTGTGTGTCAGCTATTCATCAAAATCCTCTCCTATATACTGTTAACATGAGTTTGTAAGCTGAGTTATATTACTAACTATGGTCTATTATTATTTGATAAGACTCTAAAAATTGAAGTGATTAATGATTAATGACTGGTTAAATGGAATCAAGAGTTTATTAATAAACACAAATTCTACTATAATCTCTCATAGAATGCTACTTTTCGCTATTTATGGGATGATTTGTATAAAAATTTACTGTTTTAATGTTATATTGATTAATGCAGTAGTTCTGACAGTATCATTCATTATAAGATGTAATGACTGAATAAACAAAAGAAAGCTAAACTGTTATATATTGAAAACTGGAGGTAATGATGAGTTTGCACATATGCAATACTCTGTCAAGAGTGATTTTTAAATAAAAACTTAGTGAAAAAATATCTTGGCTGAAATAAAACAACAGATTTTGCAATATTCCAAGTAGGTTTAATAGTCTGTTGCAGACAGCGAAAGAACAATCTTTTAGAGAAAAGAAAACTTCTTTCAGGGGCAGGAGGTAATTTTATGCCTAGGGGTAAGGGTACACTTGAAAAAAGAACATGTTTTTACCATGGCTGCACCAGTTCAGAGCATATATAGGAATTAGGTTAAGTGGAGTATCTATGTCCCACAGTTCAAACATTCAGCTATTAAGCGGCTATTCTTACACACCATTGGAGAGAAATATGGAATTAATGTGTTTCACACTTATCTGTTCTAATAAATTAGTATTTGTCAAGAAAAAGTTTTATATATTGCATTCACATCACTTTTTCTACCTATTATTGTTTATTTTTATGCCTTCTACACACTATTCTTACGAAAGCTTATTTTTCTATCTACTTCACATTACTCAAAATAAACCTTTGAAGAAATAGCTTCACTACACATTTTATTGTAGGTATAAAGGGTGTAGAGGATACAGAATCGACAGTCAAATGTTTAAAACCTAGTCAGTAAGTATATGCTGGGCTTGAAATTCCACACTCTTTCCATGACATTGTGAGAAACAACTGAATAATGGCAACACTTTAATTCAAATTAATAATAACAGATATCTCAGTAATAGCTGATGCCAAAGAAAAAGCTCTTTTAAAATAATTGTTGTGTTTTACAGATCTCTACATTTTTTGTGTAGTACATTTTTCTCTATTTCTTATGGTGTACCTGTTATACAAAAATTTACAATGTTCCTTCTGAATGAAGAGTACTTCGCAGGCTATTCCTAGAAAATTCAAGATATACATTTCATTTGCTATGTAAATATCCTAAACATATGGTATTTTAATTAAAAACATTAGCCATTTTTGAGAAAGTTAGCAATTTTTAAAAATGCTCCATATACAGGTTAGTATATACACCCTAATGTGGGGGGGGGGGATTTTCTTGAAAATCTTCGTTGCTTCTTTGAAAGATACTGAACTTACCAATTTTGGCATTTATCAAAATTTTCATTTTTGAGTTATGCTGCTCACAGATACAGACAGGACCTTACTCTAAAAATACTGTTTTTTGGTTCAGGGGGCCTCAAAACATATATTTCTGGTAAAATCTCAACAATGAATTTTAGGTGGAGTGCAACAGTTCATCTGCTTACTGTAAGTACACATTAGAGAAAGTAATAAAAAAAAGAGATTGCCTCTGTGGTCTAATGATTAGTGTGACAGCTTCTAAACCCAAATGTATCAGGTTTGATTCCTAACTGGAAGGGGGATTTTTCTTTAATTGTGATTCTTTATTCTCCATAGAATCTGAAGTATGAATGAGAAAATGAATGTGTGAGAGACTTATAGCTTAAAACAGAGGTAATGAAACCCAGTTAGAATAACATGTAATAACGTTTATGAACAATATTTCCAAAGAGAAAGTTGTTATGATCTTAAAAGTTAAAAGGAAAATTAAGTATTTGCAGATATTATTGAAGGATACTGGATAAAATATTATACTCAATTAGTGAGATGAGCATTATTACGTTTCTCTTGTTATTACAGAATTCTGCTTTTGCAAAATGCACTTGAGCTGCATACAGGATATACCATTTAAGTTGAGACTGTACAATATTTCCAAAACTAAGCGTTGTAGAAAGAAATGTCTTGAATAAAAGTTGCTTGATATTATGGGGGACAGTAAATGCCATTAGTTGTGTTTTATTTGGAGGATGTTGTCATGGTCATTTTAGGGTCAATTTAATTTTTTTAAATGGGAACTTACCTTTTTTATGTTGTTTTCGCACTCATCATAACAAACTAAACAACATTTGTATAAATCACTTTGCAATTTTTCTTACATCAACGTAAATAATAACGAAAATTCTGAATGGCTGTGTACAAAGAGAGTAATGAATGGTTGGACCATCCATGTATGCTCATTTGAGGGTCAAGTTACATTTCGTAATTGGGAATTACCATTCTTTATTTTATTTTCTTATTCCTCATCACAAAATAAACAGCTTTTTATAAACCATTTTCTAATGAGAAAACAACATACAAAATGTAGGTTCCCATTTAAAAAAATTAAATTGACTCTAAAAGACCATCATAATGTCCTCCAAACAAAACACGACTAATGGCATTTACTTTCCCCCATAATATTAAGCAATTTTTATTAGAGACATTTCTTTTTACAATGCTTAGTTTTGGAGATATTGTAGTCTCAACTTAAATGGTCCACCCTATATATGGTTATGTTTCATAAGTTGTGTGAGTGCCTATTATTCATAGTGATGGTGATAGAATGCTGCTTCTAAGTCTAATTACTTCACTCGAGTGGTTAGACATTATCCAAATAAAACGTCTCTGGAAAGTTATTTACTCTTAGGTTTGCAAGTGGTTACAGATTTGGTGCTGATGAAGATTAATTATTAATAGTGTATTTATCCCTAACCGAGCAAGTTGTCTCTGCAGTAACACGTGAGGCTTCACATCCGGGAAGTCCCAGATTTAACTCTCGGCTGCCCACTTTGACCTTGGGTTTTTTGTGGTGTTCCCTGTTTGGTAGGCAAATGCTGAGGTAGTTTCTCATCTACCATGATTTCCTTTCCTTCATTTCCTTTCATTCCATTTCAGGAGTGCTTCTAGTTTTCATGGCATGAGGTGGTGCTGGATAGATGGCGCAGATGCTTGCTCCAAAGACACACTAAGAGGGCTGCTTAGTTGGACGGGTTGTTCATCTCCCACTCTTGGCAGCTCCAATAGTGGGATGGGTCTTCAAGCCAGGAATTGTTAGGGACTTCAGCACATCTTTGTGGCCTGTCTGCCTGTGGCCTGTAGCCTCCTGTGGCTCCTCCACTTCATCTTTCTTCATGTGGGAGTGATAGCCGCAATACATCTTACTTAGATCGCAGTGCACAAGGTGCGCCACCTACATCGTATTTATCCCTAACATCTCAAGCATTTGCAGCAGTCAGCATAGAATTCAAAATAATAAAAAACAGTGAAAAGAAAAGGAAGGGGAAAATTGAAAGTTCAATTATATAACATGCTTTAATTAAGATTTTAAAAGATTGCTATTTAACAAACATGTATATTTTTTTGAATTCAAAGACCTATGCTCCACAATACTTTATTCTGAAATGTGTCGCTAGATACCCGATTTTAACCGAGTAAATGCAGTTTACTTGGCAGCAGAAAGAAAACTTGAAGTGTTCTAATTGCAAGCAATTACATAACATTCCATGTTGTTTCCGTGTTCTAGATGCTAACAATTAAATGACATTCCATGTTGTTTCCAGTGTTCTAGAATCTAGCGATTATGTAATAACAATCCATGTTGTTTCCTGTATGCATTGTTGTACTAAAATATTGTTATCTCAGGACATAACATTTCAGTGCTTCTAACTTTAATATGTTGAATTAATGATTGGATATACTTAAGTTTAATGTGTGTAATTTTAATCCTAAGAGATGCTTTGAATTAACAATTGTATACAAAATATAAAAGAAGTGTAAATGTCTTAAACATCATATTTTTATGCAGAGACCAAGAATGCAGGTTTCTCGAAGGATGTGTGCAGGAGTATGATTGCTATGATGGATGTAGATAGATCTGGAAAACTTGGATTTGAGGAGTTCAAAGCTTTATGGATAGATATAAGGCACTGGAAGGTAAGATTCCATTTTCACCCATGTAACTGGCTATCATATGAGTGGTTCAATACCAGAGTTGCCTAAACATCATCTTATGATAATGATATACATACTTAAGTTCAAACTTGATCACTATCTAAAATAACAATCTGAATGTAATATATTCACATGAATTTCTCTACCCTCTATCTTTATTAGTGGGTATACAAAGTATTATTATTAAAGCTTATTTTTCTATCTACTACATTTTAATCCAAATAAACCTTTGCAAAAATAGCTACATTATACATTTCTTTATTGATACAAAGAGAACAGCAATAGTCAAATGTTTAAGAATTGGATGCTATATGCAGCCTTAAATACCATACTGTTTCTATGCAATTGTGAAAAACAACTGAAAACCAATGAGACTTTAAAAGAATGAAAACTATTGAACAAGTCAAACCTTTAATAACAGATATCTCAGAAATGGCTTATGCCAAAGAAAAGCTTATTTTAAGTAAATTTTGTACTTTAAAGAGATCTACATTTTTTTGTATGGTACGTTTTCACCTACCGCTTAACATTTACTAGTTGTAAACGATTATACAAAATTCCTTCAAAATGAAGAGCACTTCACATGCTATTCCCAGAAAATTCAAGATACACATTTTATTTGTCATAAATATCTTAACATATGATATTTTAATGAAAATCGTTAGCCATTTTTTAAAAATTTAAAATTTTCGAAAAATGTTCCATGTAATGGCTAGTTGGAAGTGGAAGGATTTTCTTGAAAATCTTTGTGTGTTGCATCTTTGGAAGGTACTGAACATAAATGCCACTTTCGTATTTATCCAAATTTTTGTTTTTGAGTTATGCTACACACACACGCACGCACGCACGCACGCACGCACACCTTTTTTTCTAAAAATGCTTTTTTTAGATTCAGGCGGTCTCAAAACACGTATTTCTGGTGAAATCTTGGTATTGAATATTTGGGTAGAATGCAATACCTTCTCTACCTACCATGTAGGTGGTAGAGAAATTAATAATGGAAAATCAAACAGAATTATCTTTAATTCTCTTTGCTGTGAGAAGTATCTAAGTTATTGACAAGTTTGGATATATGGAAAACCTCATTCACAGATATATTGTATAACAATCAGATATTTTGAAATTTGGGAGTTAGGCAAATCTGACACAGAATCACTCATTGTACCTCATTTATTAATTTTATTTTCAGCCTTTGAAAACAATATACATTGTTACTCGACATGTTAAATAAAATATTTACAATATAAGATGCTGGCTTACCCTACGAGATCAACAATTACATTATAAACAGACTAAATTCATTATATTTTTCATATAAAATATTTACAATATTAGGCAATGTTTACAACATCCAGTCATCAGTTATTGAACTAAAAAGCTAAAGGACACAGTTTCTATTTTTATCCCAAGGACCTCCATGTGGGACTAGTGGACGAAGTGGCATTTGGGTGGGTTTTCTCT
Source organism: Deroplatys truncata (assembly GCA_030765065.1). Classification (NCBI taxonomy): domain Eukaryota; kingdom Metazoa; phylum Arthropoda; class Insecta; order Mantodea; family Mantidae; genus Deroplatys; species Deroplatys truncata. Next base: position 60,510,284 of record CM060989.1, on the reverse strand, counting down.
GAGTTCTTCAGTTTCTCTGACCATTCATTTCACCTACTGCTCCCTCATTACCTTTCCTTTCATGCATTTTGCCTTCATTTCAAATCATCTTCTCTTGTTCTCATACCTAGCTATGGGCCGATTCCCCAATCTGGGTTCTTCATTGTATGATTCAATGTTCTTCTGCTCCTCTACAGACCTTTGATCCTAGGCACGGTTGTAAGTCCTAAAGGGTGTAAGCCCTACATGTGAGGGTAGGTCGACTAAGTAAGTGTCATGTGAGTGTATCTGGGATATTGTATTAAACTGATGCAGATTAGCTTTAACATAATTCAACAATTCAAATACATATACATAGGATAATGGTAATACTTTTAGTTTCTTGAAAAATACCATCCATACTTGCCAACGTTTTTAAATTGAAACCCCCTAAAACTTTCCTTTGCCCAGCAAAGCATAATAATTTTGCGATGACATGAAATTTAGATATGAGTAAACATTTTAATGTAGCAAATGTACAACAATTACATGTAAAATAAATGGACATTCTGTTTTATAAGAATCCTTGAATACCTGATAGTACTGCTTCTTTGTTGCACATGCTGAAATTCTTCCTGGTACTGCAATAAACATGTATTAAAGAAAGAGCACCACTTCCTGGGCTATATACAGATTTCTAGTCCATATTTTATGCCTTGTAATATGAACTATAAACAAAAACTATCACAACAATAGGAAACATATCCTGCAGCCATCTAATGCAAATAAAATAATTTATGTGAGGGATTTTACCTTACAATTCACATCCATTACTGAATGTTCCCGCCCATTTACTGCTCATTGGTGGCATATGTTTAAGATATTTCCATGACAAACAAAATATTTATCTTGAATTTTCTGCGAATATCCTGTGAATTCCTCTTCATTATGAATGAATTTTGCATAACCGGTAAACCGTAATAGACAAAAACTTACTACACATGAAAATGTATCTCATTAAAGCACATAAATTATGATAAATATTTTTTTGTGGCATTAACCATTTCTGAGATATTCTTTGTTATAGGTTTGAGTTTTTAAAAGATGTTACAAAAACATCTATATTCATACAAATTAGTCCTTTCACAATAGTGAAATGAACTCTCTTTTTTAAAGATTTGTCAGCAGTCAACAATATTTATTTCTCTTTATAATAAAAATGTACAAAATACAATGCCAGTTGTGTGTAGCAAGCACAAGCATTGTCTCCATTCTGCATTCAACTTGAGTTGTCTGATGAAACAATCGCATAAACTGTCAAAACTTATTCTTTGAAATGCAATGACACAACTGAGTAAAGGTGTCAAAATAAACTTGTGAAAATGGTTTTGATTTAAAAAAAAAAGGGCAGTGAAATTTCGCTCTTTCACTACAGATTTGAATGTTTTCAATTATGATACAGTATAAGTGATTTATATAATGCCACTTAGGTAGACCTTGATAATTTGAATAAAGACTGTTTACATAATTATTTCATAAATTATCATGTTACAGATGTGTTTCTAAACCAATACTAATTTACTCAAAACAACTATCATTCCATAAACTTTTCTTGTTTTACCTTGAATTTTGTGTTTTATGTTTTGCTAAGCTTAGGTGCAAGTCCAGTAGGTATACGGTTACTTTTATTCCCCAAATTTTCATTTTTACATTCTCTACCACATACCTAATAGGTACAGAAGGTAAAAATTTCAGTAAACATTTGATATCGAGATTTCACCAGAAATAAATATTTTGAGGCTACCCTGAATCCATAGAAAGCATTTTTAGACAAAGGACTGTGTGTATCTGAACAACGTAACTTAAAAACAAAATGTAGGATAAACTGCAAACTTGGTATTTAAGTTCAGTATCTTTCAAAGATGGAACACTAAGATTCTTCAAGAAAATCTCTCCACCCCAAACTACCTTTACAAGGAACATTTTTCAAAATTTTCTATTTTCTCAAACATGGTTCTAAGGATTTTGTTTAAATTACCATATATTTAAGATATTTACAACACAAATAAAATGAATATTTGGGATTTTCTGGGAACAGTCTGTGAAAAATCCACTTCATTAAAAGAATTTTGTATAATTTCATATAACGAGTAAACATTAAGATTAGTTAGTTAGTTAGTTTATTCATCAGTTAAAGTGGTTTGGTACAATGTACATTCACTATTGGACACGTCAAGCTATAAACATAAACAATAATAGGTTTTTGCAATATATACAATATGTTTTTACATTATATACAATAGGTATTTACATGCTAAATACTATGGTTCATGATATACATTTGTGTTCAAGGAAATCATTAATAGAATAAAAGGAGTGGTTAACTAGATGTGCCTTGAGACTGGATTTCAGCTGGTTTACATTTTTAATTGCCTTAATATTACTTGGTAAATTATTATAAAGTTTAATGTCAGAGTATAAGATACTTTTTTGGTAGAGCGAGGTGTTGCAGCTGGTCACATGTATTTGTGTATTTTTCCTAGTATTGTGTTCATGCACCATATTATTAGTTATGAATAGTGAATCAGAAGCATTAATGTTCTTGACTATAAGCAGAATAAGTGCATATATGTAAATGCAGGGAAGTGGGAGGATCCCCAGTTTTTTAAAGAGAGGTTTACATGACGACTTTGGACTGACTCCTTCAATAGTTCTGATAATTTTTTTCTGTGCAATAAAGATTGACTTGCTTGTTGGAGACTCACCCCCAGAAGACTACTCCATAACTTAGGAGTGAGTGCACATGTGCAAAATATGCTGCTCTAACTGTTTCTTTACTTGTGCATGTTGTCAATATTCTTAGCATATAACATAGAGAGCTGAGTTTATTATTTATGAAGCTAGTGTGGGCATCCCATTTCAGATTGCTTTGTACGCAGACCCCAAGGAATTTTATAGATTCTACTTTTTTAAGTGTCTGATTAGAGAGTTGTATTTGAAGGGCAAGATAATTTTTGTTCATATTTGTGTGTATATCCATTGCTACAGTTTTATTTGTATTTATAATAAGATTATTCAATGTAAAATAGTTTGAGATTTTCTCTGAGACTTGGTGAATAGAGGTTAGAAAGGTTTCTTTTTGGGTTGCCTTAACCAGGATATTTGTATCATCAGCATATAAAATGGTTTTAGTACATGGATCATTTATGTGGAAATCATTTATGAAAAGAAGAAATAGGACAGGACCTAGTATAGAACCTTGTGGCACACCATAGCTTACTTGGAGTGGACTGGAGTGATAATAATTGATCTGATTATTTGATTTATTCTTTATTTCCACTATTTGCATACGACCACATAGATATGATTCTAACCATTTATTGGCCAACCCTCTTATGCCTAGAGCCTCTATTTTTGTTAACAAAAGCTGATGATCTAGAGATAGACAAAAACATGCTACACAAAATGTAGATCTCTTTAAAGCATACAATTTATTTCAAATTACCTTATTTGTAGCACCAACAATTTCTCAGATATCCGTTAATATTGGTTTCAATTGTTAAATACTTTGCAAGTGTTTTTGAAGTCCTGTTGCTATTCACTTAATTCTTGCTATGTCATGGAAACAGTATGGAATTTTAAAGTCATAGCGAGCCACTTTTAAACGCCTGACTATCAATTTGGTTTGCTGTATCCTTCTTATACCCAAACAAAATGTGTAATGAACACTATATTTGCAAATGTTGGTCTTGACTAAGCAGGTAGAAAAATAAGCTTGCATAAGAATAGTTTGTAGAAGCTACATAAAAATATATTATAGTGGGTAGAAAAAGTCATGTGAATGAAACATCATTTTTTTAGTGCCAATTCTAAGCCTGCTTTTAAAATGTTCAATCTGAAATATGAGATTTTGACACCTTAACATTTGATGTCTAGTAGCTTCTAACAAACAAAGAGTGTTTTCAATTTTGATATACCTTCTGGCAACAGCCTTACTTAAAGTTACCAAAATTGGCAAAAAGAAGTGCTACTCACAATGTGCTAATTGGTTAAGGGTGAAAGCGATTAGTTTTTGAGACATCCTTGAAAAGTCCAGCAAGGATTTACAGTATTTCAATCCTATTGAATTTACGGAATATTAAATTAGGACCATATCTATTTATACTCTACATAAATTATCTATATAAAAAAATTCAGGATGCGGGAGGATTTGCTACTGGGTATGCGGATAATACCCTATAATGGTAACAGGTAAAACAGTGATAGAGGTTACAAAATAAAGCAAATAAAATACTATACTATATAGGTAGTTAGAACGTACTTATCAGAGCTAGGAATGTTACTAAACACAAATAAAATGGAATGGATGCAAACTGGAATAAATAATAAAATGCAGACAAACATAACACTAGCAATCCAAAATGAACAAATTCACTGAGTAATGCAGACAAATTTTTAAGGATTACTTATAGATAATAATTTAAAATGGAATAAACATGTAGAAAAGATCAGTAACAAAATAAATAAAGCTATATACACTACGTGATCAACAGTTTCCGGACACCTGGCTGAAAATGACGTACAAGTTCGTGGCGCCCTCCATCGGTAATGCTTGAAGTCAATATGGTGTTGGCCCACCCTTAGCCTTGATGACAGCATTCATCTCGCAGGCATACTTTCAATCAGGTGCTGGAAGGTTTCTTGGGGAATGGCAGCGCATTCTTCATGGAGTGCAGAACTAAGGAGAGGTATCGATGTAGGTTGGTGAAGCCTGGCACGAAGTTGGCGCTCCAAAACATCCCAAAGGTGTTCTATAGGATTCAAGTCAGGACTCTGTGCAGGCCAGTACATTACAGGGATGTTATTGTTGTATAACCACTCCACCATAGCCCGTGCAGTATGAACAGGTGCTCGATCGTGTTGAAAGATACAATCGCCATCCCCGAATTGCTCTTCAACAGTGAGAAGCATGAAGGTGCTTAAAATATAAATGTAGGTCTGCGCTGTGATCGTGCCATGCAAAACAACAAGGGGTGCAAGCCCCTTCCAGGAAAAACACGATCACACCATAACACCACCACCTCCAAATTTCACTGTTGGCACTACACACGCTGGCAGATGACGTTCACCGGGCATTCACCATACCCACACCCTGCCATTGGATCGCCACATTGTGTCCCGTGATTCGTCACTCCACACAACGTTTTGCCGCTGTTCAATCGTGTAATGTTGATGCTCCTTACACCAAGTGAGACGTCGTTTGTCATTTTCCTGCGTGATGTGTGGCTTATGAGCAGCCGCTTGACCATGGAATCCAAGTTTCTCACCTCACGCCTAATTGTCATAGTACTTGGAGTTGATCCTGATGCAGTTTGGAATTCCTGTGTGTTGGTCTGGATAGATATCTGCCTACTACTCTTTACGAGCCTCTTCAAATGTCGGTGGTCTCTGTCAGTCAACAGACGAGGTTGGCCTGTACGCTTTTGTGCTGTACATGTCCCTTCATGTTTCCACTTTACTATCACATCAGAAACATGGACCTAGGGATGTTTAGGAGTGTGGAAATCTTGCATAGATTTCTGACACAAGTGACACCCAATCACCTGACCATGTTCGAAGTCCATGAGTTCCACAGAGCGTCCGATTCTGCTGTTTCACGATGTCTAATGACTACTGAGGTCGCGGATAATGAGTACCAGGCAGTATGTGGCAGCACAATGCACCTAAGATGAAAAACGTATGTTTGTGGGGGTGTCCAGATACTTTTGACCACATAGTGTGCTTTAACAGGTAATACAAGTCATGGATGAAGATAGTCCTCTAAAAGTATATTACGCCTTTGTACACTCACATCTAAATTATGGGATCACCCTGTGGGGAGCAGCAGGAAAGAAACAAAGATTAAGAATACTTAGATTACAGAAACGAGCAATAAGAATAATTTTAAAAAATTCCAATAAGAAATTCATGCAAAAGTAGTTTCAAAAAACTCAGAATCCTCACAGTGCCTTGTTTATATTTCTTTTGCTCATTTCCTTTGCTAATTGCAAGTATTGTAGATTTCTTTTTTTGAAAGCCAAATTGATTTTCAGAAGTTATATTAAATTTATTATAAAAACTCTGCAGCTGTTCTAAGAAAAGGCCCTTCATGATTTTTGAAAATACTGAGCAGAGTGATATATGGCGATAGTTTCCACTAGTTTTGGAGCCTTTCTTTTTGTAAATTGCTCTAACTATTAATTGTTTAAATTTACTTGGGAAAGTTCCTGAGTTAAAGCTCTCATTTATTATGTGAGTAAAAGTATTCACTATCTCATCTTTACAATATTTTATCATCTGATTTGAATATTCATCCAACCCACTAGATTTTTTACATTTTAGTGTGTTTATCTGTTTAATGACCTGCTCATTTGTAACTTCTCTCACTACCATGGAGTTACATACACTTTTTACATTGGTTTTTGGTCATTGATTTTCTTTATTCCCATATTTGATTCAAAATTTATATAATAATTATTGAATGCGTTACTTATATTTGTTGGATCTAGGATTTGACAGCTATTTTTTACAATTCATAAATTTTCTACCCATTTTGATGCATTTCTTTGTGTACAGTTTAAATAATATTCCACGTCTTTATTTTATTTTCAGCATTTTGTAATAGTCTTTTGTTGTGAAGCTTTTTTGCTACATTGATCACTGTATTTAGAATACTCTTATAGTTTTCTATATACACGTAAGACTCTTCATTTAGTTTGTAAGCTTTTAAACTATTTAAGAATTTCATTCTTTTTATGGATTTGTTTATCCCTTCTGTAGACCAATTTATCTGTTTACGCTTGTTACCGACCACTTTACGCAATGGTTTATATATATATATATATGAATGCCTTAAGCATATAGTAAGAACATATAGGGAAGAAAAAAAATATAAATGTACACAAACACAACACAAGAACAAAACTGAACTATTTTAGGAACAGACTAAGTGGCTCGCTAGGTATAAAATATATTGAAAGCAATACAAAAGATTTATACAATCATTTACTTCTCCAGATTAAAGAAATAAATGCAGAAATGAAGGAAACTGAAGCAATAAAGACTTACCTGATTAATAATGCTAGTCTAGTAGCTAGTCTAAATAATATAAAGTGTGTATATATATATATATTCATATTCATTCATTTTCATTGTTTTACATACGTTTAAAGGACATGCCAATATAATCAATTTACATTATATACAAAGTTTTACATTATTTTTCCATATTTGAACTCCTCTATACTGTAAAATGCATTTTCAATTAAATATGTTTTTATGCTTTTCATCGTTTTTATTGTTTGATTTATATTCTTTATTTCATTTGGTAGTTTATTGAACAATTCACTTCCTATGGTTTCTGTTGAACGATTATTCAAGGTCCCCCTTAGGGTCATTCTGAAATAATCCATATTATTTCTTAATACATAGGAATGTATATTACAATTTTTGTCATGTCTTTTATGTACAATAACTTTTATGCTTTCATAAATATATATAGGCATGGAGCAGTTAATATTTTTAAGCTCTTAAACAAACTTCTGCATGTTTCTTTATTTTTCATCCTACCTATTATTCTGATAGCTTTTTTCTGCAATTTTAGCACTTTTTCCATTTCTCTAAAAGTAATATTTCCCCACAGTGTAATACCATAACTAATATGCGAGTATATTAATGCATAGTAAACCTGTATCATCGTTTTGCTATCCATTGTCTTACTAATCTGTCTTGTTACATATATACCTTTATTTATTTTTTGGTAATATGGTCTACATGTGCTTTCCAGTTTAAATTTTTGTCAACTATCATTCCAAGGAAGTTTGTACTATTTATTTGATCTATATTTACACCATCTATTGTTAGATTTACATTTTTGAGGTTTCGAAATGTATGCATGCTGTCTCTTTTACATTTATTACATATCTAGACTAGAACAGTATTCTTTTATGAATTTTAGAATTGAGTTTGCCCTATATATAAGTATTAATGCATGTAAAACGTATACACCTAAAGTAGCAAATGTCAATAGTAGCTAGTCGGTATAATATAAAATATCTGTATATATAGATATACAACAATTTGTATTAATGCACTTAAAATGTATACATAAACAGTTTTTATATTTTGTTCTGATGAAGCCTTGTAAACTTTTGCAAATGGTGAATAAAATCTGAATCTGAATTGACTTAATAAATGGGCAACTTCAGGAGCTTATCACTGAAGGAAGTAAATCTCACAGCTTACCTTTTGATCTTAAGAATAGTGATATTTCACTTTGATACCTTTTTTTTCAGGCTGTTTTCAAGCTGTATGACAAGGATGGTAATGGATACCTGAATGCTTTTGAGTTGCGACAGGCACTTAATTCTGCTGGATATAGGCTCAATAACCACATCCTCAACATTCTTGCCCACCGATATGGTACAAAGGAGGGTATCATCACATTTGATGATTATATGATGTGTGCTGTCAGACTTCGTGCCATGATTGGTATGTAATGTATTACTGTTTGGTTAATATTAATATTAAACTCTGCTGTTTATTTGTGAACTGTTTCACCAGGTCCTGTTAATATAAGGTGAGATAATTTTAATGAGCAAGGTCTTTTAAAAACACTTTTGAATATATCAAGCACACATATTTACCAAGTTCTGTAAGTGTCTATAAACTAACATCCAGTGTCTAGATGAACCTTGCAGAGATGTCTACAAAATATCAGTTTTTTCAGAATCGTGAAAAGAACATTTTTTTTTTTCTCTATTACTTTCTCTACTACGTATAGTAAGTAGGGGAAGTATTGTATTCCACCCAAAAATTTGATACCGAGATTTCACCGGAAATACATGTTTTGAGACCCCTGAATCCAAAAAAAGCATTTTTGGAAACATGTCTGTGTGTGTGTGTCTGTGAACAGCATAACTCAGAAATGAACAGTCGGATAAACACCAAACTTGGTATTTAGGTTCAGTATCTTCCAAAGATGCGACACGGAGGTTTTCAAGAAAATCCCCCTATCCCAGACTACCCTTTACATGGAACATTTTTCAAAAATTTTAATTTTCTCAAAATGGCTCTAACGATTTTGATTAAAATATCATATGTTTAAGATATTTTTATGACAAATAAAATGTATATCTTGAATTTTCTGGGAATGTCTCCAAAAGTATTCTTCATTGTGAACGACTTTTGCATAACTGGTAAACCATAAGAGATAGACAAAATTTTACTACACACAAAATGTAGATCGCGTTAAAATACACAATTTATGTGATATACATTTTTTACTTTCTCTACTACGTATAGTAAGTAGGGGAAGTATTGCATTCCACCCAAAAATTCGATACCGAGATTTCAACGGAAATACATGTTTTGAGACCTCCTGAATCCAAAAAAAGCATTTTTGGAAACATGTCCGTGTGTGTGTGTGTGTGTGTCTGTGTGTCTGTGAACAGCATAACTCAAAAACGAACAGTCGGATAAGCACCAAACTTGGTATTTAGGCTCAGTATCTTCCAGAGATGCGACACGAAGGTTTTCAAGAAAATCCCCCCACCCAAGACTACCCTTTACATGGAAGATTTTTCAAAAATTTTGATTTTCTCAAAAATGGCTCTAACGATTTTGATGAAAATATCATATGTTTAAGATAATGTCATGGGAAATGAAATGTATATCTTGAATTTTCTGGGAATGTCTCCAAAAGTATTCTTCATTGTGAACGACTTTTGCATAACAGGTAAACCATAAGAGATAGACAAAATTTTACTACACAAAAAATGTAGATCGCGTTAAAATACACAACTTATGTCATATACATTTCTTTTGTTGAGTGAACCGTTTTCGAGATATTGCTTGTTATTTCCTTAAATTTTACAATACTTATACTTTTTCTCAAATTCGTTATTCATATTTTTTATGACCTGGACATGCAAAGAGAATGGAAAAAGCCACATAGCAACCAGCGTTAAAATATTTGACTTACGCTTAAAAGCTACCATATTTCCCTTGCATCTACAAGAAAATTACCAATAAGATTGACATCTCGATTAACATGAAGCATATGGAGAATAAGCGTTTGTAAAATTAGATTGTACAAGAGTAGAGAAAGTCATGTGAGTGTAACACAGATTTTTTTTGTTGAGTGAACCATTTTCGAGATATTGCTTGGAATACCCTTATATTTTTCAATACTTATTTTCTCAAATGGGAATTCGTTATTCATTTTTTGTCTTGGATATGCAAAGAGTATTAATCTGTGGCAAAGAGAATGGTGCTGCATCTAGCAACCAGCTATTAAGATATATGTCAATGCTTAAAGGCTATTGTATTTCTATATTGCCCTTGCACATACAAAACAAGGGGAACATAGTAGGCCTTAAGCGATAGTCAAATATTTTTAGAACTGGTCGCTATGTGTAAAATGTAATTCTCTTTGCATGTCAAAAGATCGTTTCTGCAAATGTTTATCTCGATTAATATGAAATAGATGGAGAATAAGATTTTGTAAAAATATTTTGTACAACAGTAGAGAAAGTCATGTGAGTGCAACACATCAGATTTTTTTTTGTGTTTCTTTCTGATGTTTCAAATAACAAATATGGCAAACTATTCCAAAAGGATGTGTTCATATGCCTTTAAATAAGCAGTGTAATATTTTTATTTCAATATAATTAAATAAATGCAAATGATATACTTTCATTTCGCCCTAACATGCATTAACATGTATTACATAGAATTTGGTATCTTAAAATAATGAAAGATTTAATAATTATTACTTTACTTTAGCATGTATACCAACAATGTACAAATATCAACAATGAATAATACATGAATTAAAATCTATCACAATGTGAGTTGGAAATCTGCACCTTAATCAAACAAAGATTTTTGCCAATATAAATAATTGTGGAATTAATTGTTCTTTCACACAAGCCGTGTGTTGGACAGGGTTGGAAAGGTAGAATCAGATGAAAGGTAGAATCCTGGCTATGACATTGAATTTTTCAGTCATCTGATTCTACCTTTCCATAAATAATTGTTTCAAATTATGTCATTTGAACATCTAATGTACCAGAACTGTCCTGCACTGTGGACTAGAGCATGGTGCTCTGGTTCCCAGCCATGGAATGTGCCCGGGCCCGATCCCACCCATGGGGTGTGGATTTTAAGTCCTGAGCATAGGACCAGTGCCCACTCAGCATTGCGAGCAAAGTGAGGAGCTGTGATAGCTAGCGATTCCGGCCACGGAGGCAAACATTCTTGCTAGGGGATGTGTGATACGAGATGAAGTTTGTAAAAGGAGAAAAAATATAAAAATTGTAGGGAATTGTTTGGGTAAAGTCAGAGAGAAATGGATAAGAATGAACAAAGGAAGACAGAATTAAAGGAAGTTCCATAAGAATGATAGGCTAAAAAATTGTAAATAAAGATAGAATGATACAAAAATGATTGGGTTACCAATACACTAATAATCTATAGTTGTATTTATTGGGACCAATAAATGTAGGCAAGTAATCTCAGAAAGAGAATATTTAAAGGGAAACAAGTAAGATCCATAGCATCTTATTTCAGATTTTATGTTGTACTGGAGTATAAGCAATATCTAATTATGTAATTAATGCACCTGGGATGAGATATAAATCTCTATTACATAACAATTTTCAACTTGGATAAAGATTTTTACCAAAATAAATGAAAATATTCCATTTCTGTTGCAGATATTTTCAAGGAACGGGACCCTGATGGCACCAACACGGCAACATTTACTCTTGAAGAATGGATCGAGAAAACTCTTTATTCATAAATCAGGTTTCCTTGATGAACAGGAAACATGCCTTTGCATTCCTTTACATTATTCCAACCCATTGCAGTCATTTTTTCACCTGTCAAGACAAATGGTTATGTTAAAATACTTGATTTGTCACAAATAGGATCTAGTTCATCCAGGAACTATTGCAGGAATGTGTTCATTATATTCAGCATAAAAAATGTACAAAACAAATTCAAGAAAAGGATTTTCTTTTGGTTCAGCACCTATGTTACATTTTATCATACTTGAAGTGAAGGAATGCATATGTTTCACTTCAGTATTTCCATTTGTACATATTATGATCATTATTTTTGTATAAGTGTTTCTGCAGTGGTGCTGAATTAGTGCAGTTATAGCCGTTACAACTGTTTGTCCATTTTCATATGCTGAGCTTTTTTTTAGAAATATGTATCTTGTCCTCTGCTTAAAAAAATGAAATTAAAATGGGGTGACCAATGGCAGCTAGTTCAGTGAAACATTAATAATCTGGTGATTATTACACATTTTGAGCATTTATTAAAACAAAGGGAATGTAATACCTATACATTGACACAGAAAATAAGTAATAAATAAATGTAAGAGGTAGAATTAGGCTGAAAAATTCAGAACCATAGCTGGGATTTAAACCACAGATCTTTGGCTTACCGTGCCACTGCTCTAACCAACTAAGCTACCATGGCAACATGCCAGTACATTAAATTCCCCAACTGATTAAAGTTTTTCCCAGTAAACCCAAGAGGCTCCTAAGTTCATTTTGAGATAACATGTCCCAATGGCGACTCACAATCTCATAAGTACTTAAAGAACCAACTTTTATAGTTAACCATTATACATTATGTGATCAAAAGTTTCCAGACACCTGGCTGAAAATGACGTACAAGTTTTGGCAGCCTCCATCCGTAATGCTGGAAGTCGATATGGTGTTGGCCCACCCTTAGCCTTGATGACAGCGTTCACTCTTGCAGGCATACTTTCAATCAGGTGCTGGAAGGTTTCTTGGGGAATGGCAGCCCATTCTTCACAGAGTGCGGAACTGAGGAGAGGTATCGATGTAGGTCGGTGAGGCCTGGCGTTCCAAAACATCCCAAAGGTGTTCTATAGGATTCAAGTAAGGACTCTGTGCAGGCCAGTCCATTACAGGGATGTTATTGTCGTGTAACCACTCCGCCACAGCCCGTGCAGTGTGAACAGGTGCTCGATCGTGTTGAAAGATGCAATCTCCATCCCTGAATTGCTCTTCAACAGTGGGAAGCAAGAAGGTGCTTAAAATATCAATGTAGGTGTGTGCTGTGATCGTGCCAGGCAAAACAAGGGGTGCAAGCCCTCTCCAGCAAAAACACGACCACACCATAACACCACCACCTCCGAATTTCACTGTTGGCACTACACACGCTGGCAGATGACGTTCACTGGGCATTCGCCATACCCACAACCTGCCATCGGATCGCCACATTGTGTACTATGATTCGTCACTCCACACAACATTTTGCCACTGTTCAATCGTGTAATGTTGACGCTCCTTACACCAAGCGAGGCGTCGTTTGGGATTTTCCTGCGTGATGTGTGGGTTATGAGCAGCCTCTTAAACATGGTATCCAAGGTTTCTCACCTCACGCCTAACTGTCATAGTACTTGGAGTGGATCCTGATGCAGTTTGGAATTCCTGTGTGATGGTCTGGATAGATGTCTGCCTATTACTCTTTATGACCCTCTTCAAATGTCAGCGGTCTCTGTCAGTCAACAGGCGAGGTTGGCCTGTATGCTTTTGTACTGTACATGTCCCTTCACATTTCCACTTCACGATCACATCAGAAACAGTGGACCTAGGGATGTTTAAGAGTGTGGAAATCTCGCGTACAGACTTCTGACACAAGTGACACCCAATCACCTGACCACATGCTGTTTCACGATGTCTAATGACTACTGAGGTCGCGGATAATGAGTACCAGGCAGTAGGTGGCAGCACAATGCACCTAAGATGAAAAACGCATGTTTATGGGGATGTCCGGATACTTTTGATCACATAGTGTAAGTCAGTTATCAAATAAATGTAAGCTTATCTGAAATCTCTACAAATTATCACACTCAGCAAGAGTGAAATGTTTGTTTCCAGAGATACCCTATCTGAATTGGTAATTTGTAAAACCACGTGAGTCTGTATTTTTAAAAAAAATGAATTGACATCAAAGCAAGTACAATGTGTAGGCATTCATTTTCTGTTAAACAACTCTAGATTGAAGCATGGATGGGCCACTGTTTCAAGAAAGAAAGAAGATAAACATCTGCTACCTCTCAAGGAAAGGGGATACCAAAGCACCAAAAGATTTTAAGTCATTACAGACTCCATGATGTTTACTTATGATGCAAGCTCTTGGAATTCTAGCAGCATCACTATATATCCGTGGATTAAATATTAATTAAAATGCATACATGATAATGAAATGATGCAAGAATACAATAAAAGGCTAAAGAAATTAAAATATACATTACAATACCTATGTAAATGTATATTTATTAAACTTTAAATACTCATCAATTGTTAAAAGCAGCGATTTTGCAAAAAGAAACTTTACTTTGGATCTAAACACATTATACTTCTCTGTATTTTTAATTTAATTAGGGAGAGAGTTGTAGATTTCTGTACTGGAATATACGAGTCTTTTATTACAGAGAGCAGTTCTAGTGGAGGCTAACTGCATATTTTGAATATTTCTGTCTTCCTTAAAAGTATTACAGATGTAAATAAAATATGTGTCACTCTGGATGATTTTCATCTCTTTTTCTCTAACCTTGTTTTACCTTATTTTCTTGGTCTTGAGTGCCTTTTATAAATTATGGATCCACTTTATATGCTGTCATGAAGTAGAAAGTGTGGTATCTTCTCTAGTGATACCTTTTGCTCCAAAAACAATCACTACATTACTACACACAAGAAATTAGCAACACTGTTAACTCCATATTTTTACACCCTAATGCTTCAAATTTTTTAAATATCTTATGCAGTGTAAGCCAGCATTTGGTAATAGATCTTTGATAGGTTTAAAGGTAAATTTCACAATTACAGATGTAATGCTTGCAAATAAATTAACATATAAATCTTATATTATAATTTAATAGTCTTCTCTAAATTTCAAGCAAATATATTATCATTTTCTATACAATTTTTTTAACGTTTTTATTTCAGCAACAGATACTATGATGAATGATTTTCCATACTTTATATGGGCTTGCAAAATTATTAATTTAACTACTGCATCATTCAAAGATTAGTGGCCACAATGAGAGTATTTGATGTTCCTAACAGTAAATAATGTAAGGTAACAAAACATGAAACAGTAGTATTTAACATGTGTTTTCTGTGCATTAGAAGGAAAAGATAATATATTATGGTACAAATACGGAGTGTGCATCATTGAAGAACAAGGTAGTGTTTGAAAATACGAGATGAAGTCCAGTATTTTCTGCTTAAGAGATTCTCCACTGCACTTAATGCATGTGTATTAACTAAACTGCACTTTATTTATGGATGTTCTTGAACTGCTATGGTTCTTAGCGTCCCATTCTACATTTTGCATGAAAGACCAGGAATCATTTTGCTCAAAGGCCTCTTTATTAGGCTTGAGGTTCTTTTGTGTGCCATAAATCTGATATGGGACCACTGGTTTACTTCCCTTCTAAGAAAGCCATGCTAAGCATTTTTATCCTGAAAAAAATCCACCACCATCTGCTGGGTTTGAACCTGCGACCTCGGGAACTAGAGGCTAGCATGGTACCACTAGACCATGGAGGATGACCATGCATATGTATTGCATACTACTGTATCGACATAATGAATAATAGAAATAATACTCTTGCAGAAATAAAATTAATTACTAACACCTGTTGAACATGGTGGCTCCAGTAATATGGTCACCAACATCAACATTGGTAGCAAACTGGCAATCAATTATTCACACCTAGTTGTTGACCTTAAAAAAAAAATAAGTAACTTTTGGCTCATATTTAGCTGCTGCATGAAAGTATGAAAATGCTAACAAATAAAAAGGAAGTACAGACCTTGGTACAATTCATCTATTAAATATGATTATATCTGATATCTGCAATAGTAAATCAATAAGTTGGAGGATTTAATATAGTTCTGCAAATATGTGCAGCAAAATGCACCAAAAATGCAAACAGGATACCTGCACTAAATGCAGGAAGTTTAACTTTCCACGATAACATCATGAATAGAAAGTGGATCTAAAGAACTTATTTTATAAGGAATATACAATGAATTTAATTATTGGACACTGTATTCTGTTGTGCTACAACAGGCAAAAATTATGCACAATATATGAAATTTTGCTAAGTTATTTTCCAGATTGAAAATGAGTGCACAGCTGCAGTAAATTGGTCACCCCCTCCATAAAAAGGACATACATTTTACATCATCTATATGTCCATATACTTATAGCTCTTTCTTTCTATGTTAATCATAATGCCAAGTTCACTAAGAGCTATTGTTAAAAACTGTTGTTAAAAGAACAATTATAACTGTTACAGAGCAATTATTCTTTATGATGTATACATAAAAAGCCCGTTTCAACAGGCTGTGCAATTTTTGAATGCCTTAGAATATTTTCAGGAAACAAGTAAAGGCCCTATCTATTCACTGATAACTCCTTTTGTAAGAAAATATACAGACATCCTAATTTGAAAGATTACTTTTTTTACTCCATTATCCTTTCCATTATAATAAATATAATTAATGGGAAATACTGCACAAGTTGTTTTTCTTTCCTTTTCCCATATGCATTGACCACCACAAATACTTAAAAGCAGAATCACACTGATCAACCATTAGATTTCTTGAAATGGAGATAAAAATAGAGATAAGTACAATAAAAATTAAGCAGGGTGAGCCAAAAAACTACGAACCGGATGCGCAGCGTTTTTCCTGTCCTCATCCTTGGCGCTCGTTGCCGTCTGCTGCTATCATAGAAAAGTGTGGATGAAACCATACAACATTTTTAAAACTACTTTTAAAGGCTTTACTTACCAACTTTATGAAAGGAAATGTTGAAACTGGTCACTGTCATTGTCCATACATTTTTGGTACCTCTTTAGGAAACTATCCATGAAGGTGGCCAGTTTCAGCATTTCCTTTAATAAAGTTGGTAAGTAAAGCCTTTAAAAATAGTTTTAAAAATGTTGTGGTTTCATCCACACCATTTTATGATAGCGGCAGACAGCAACGAGCACTGAGGATGCAGACAGGAAAAACACTGTGCAGCTGGTTCGTAGTTTTTTGGCTCACCCTGTAGTTTACTGGGTGTTCATTTTAAATTGGCTCTTGCTCTAAATTACCTCACTATTTTGATGTGAGTTTCATCTCCTCAGAGGTTGCAAAAGTGGAGTAGATTTGTGTCGAAGACATTGCCTACTTCCTATGGTGTAGCAATGTCTATAGTGGAACTTATAATTATGGCGCTCTCTCTCGATCAAACAACCGAGTTAAACCCCCACAGAGATTACCAATATAATGTAAGGGTTGGGGTGCTGTTCATGTTTAAACTGTTCATTTTGATTCCTTATCGTAGCAGACTGTTAGTCTGTTTATCAGTGCCAATCGTTTGTTTAAACTTTTGTTATGTATATTCTTGGAAAATGTTTCAGAATTTGAGAGTATTCATTTTGTATGTTTCTTACAAAAAATGCATTTACCATTCAAAACGTGTAAAGAGATTTATTTCACTATCTTCTCTTCCTGTCATTCTGCAATTAAAGAAGTTAATACCTCAGAAACCCCCAAAATATTATGTAATGAACCTCAACGTTTGAACTCCTTTCCCCTTTTCCTTCCGGTGTACGGACTCGTTAACACTTGAAGACAAAAGAATCTCAGTCAGAGTTGACATCATGTCATGACCTATATGCTTGACAATGGACCAAAATAAAATGAACACTCAGTAGGCAGAAAAAAACACAAGATGTCATGATGTTACAAACTTTAAGGAAAAAGGACATGAACATGAATTTAAGAGCAACCCTGGTCTGGAAATGCTGAATTTCATTATTTATTCATCCTTTACATCTTATACAAGATAATGGACATGCCATTGAGTAAAAATACACAAAGAATAAGAATTACACAGAAATAGAAAAGGCTTATATACATATTTGGTCAACTACCTATCTTAAAAATTGTTGTAGAGAATAAAAATATTTTTCAGTTAAAAAATTCTTAAGATTTGTTTTAAAAATGTTATCTATATCCACCTCCTTTATAAAATATTGTATTATGACAATAATTGAAAGATTTATTCATTCTTCAGCTTCCCCAATTCAAGGGTTGCAGTTATAGACAAAGCATGATGGACAAGTGTTTAAATCTACATAAAATACTTGTTTAGTAAAAATTTGCGAAAGAAAAGGAATTTATATAATGCATGTATACTTTGAAAGTAACATAAGAAAAAGAAATAGAGAGAGCTATTTGTTATAAAGGTGGTATTTTACAATCAAAAGTGTTACTTTGACCACAGCAACAGCTGTTTCTTGAAGTAGGAATTTATGAATGCTGAATTGCTTACAGAAGTTTACCAGCTGGCAAGGTATTGTGGCTCTACTTCCGATCATGAGTCTAATCACTTGGATAGAGTTGAGACGATATTTCTCCTTGTAACATTGTATTTATTTATGCTAAACTATATACAAGTGAATATGTCCGGTGTTCAGCCCTGGCTCTGTAGCAGTCATACTCATATTTTACAATAATTTATTAATTCTAGTTTGTTATTCCATTTTGTCTATTTACTGTCCACATCCATTTATTTCTCACTTTGTATAAAAATTGTCCCATCTTCTTACTGTCGTTTTTTACCATGTCAACTACCGCTACATTTCTATCTATTTTAAACCATTTCTTATTGATATATTCTTTTCTCCACACTTCAGTCCCCCTACATTGTTTATCCCAATTGCCACCACTGTCTATTTTAACTCCTAAATAAATACATTCTCTTACTACCCTGTACTCTTTTTTATTCTCATTCATCCATCTTTCATACTTACTCAGTTTCCCCCTTGTAATATGGAACTGTAGGCTCACATATACTACATTTTTCTGCATGAACTTCTGCAGTGGTTGTTTATGTGACTCTGCTCATACAGTTAAGTTGATAATAAAGCCGGAAGTTGAGTTTGGTGGAATGGCAAGTACGAGGGCTGTCCCAGAAGTAGTACCCGACCTAACAAAGAAAACAAAAATTTTGGGAAAAAAACATCTTTATTGTTCTACATAGTCTCCTTTCAGCTGGATGCACTCTTGCCAGCAATGTTCAAAGCTTCGATACCCTGTTTATAGTGAGAACCATCGAGTTCCGTAAATTAGCCGTCAACAGCAAACTCCACCTCTTCATTGTTGGCAAATCTTTTACCACCAAGCCATTTCTTCAACTTTGGAAATAGAAAGTAATCAGAGGGGGGCTAAGTCTGGTGAATAGGATGAATGAGGAAGCAATTCAAACTTTAACTCATTGATTTTGGCCATGGCAATAATGGATGTGTGAACTGGTGCATTGTCTTGATGAAACAGAACTTTCTTTTTCGCTAAATGTGGCCGTTTTTGCTTGATTTCATCATTCAAATGCTGCAATAAGTTTGCATAATACTCGCCACTGATTACTTTTCCTTTTTGAAGATAATCAATGAAAATTATCCCATGCCCATCCCAAAACCTGGCGCTATGACCTTGCCTGCAGATGGAGCTGTCTTCGCCTTCTTTGGAGCCGATTCTCCCCTTTCAATCCACTGTTGTGACGGTTCCTTCCTCTCAGGTGTGAAGTGATGGACCCATGTTTCATCCATGTTTATGAATCAACACAAAAACTCGGCTTTATTGCAGGCAAAACATCATGATGCTGCTTTTGTTCCATTGTGAGTAAGCGCGGCACCCATCTTGCACACAGCTTTCTCATGTCTAAATTTTCAGTTAGTGTGCGATGTACAGCAATTTTTGAAATGCCTACGAAGTCTGCTAGCTCACACACTTTCAGTCGGTGGTCATCCAATACCATTGTGGATTTCCTTCACAATTTCTGGCATGGTCACCTTATTTGGTCGACCACTGCGATGTTCGTGTTGGCAGCTTGTACGGCCTCGCTTAAACTCTGACACCCAATATTTTACTGTGTTGTAAATGAAGGAGCAGACTCCCCTAGAGTAGAATCTAACTCAGCTTTAATACATATTAGTTGGACTAAAACCTTTCAAATGAAAGAATTATCACATAATGATGGCCAGTTTTATCCATGTTTACAACATAGCATCGTCAAACTTCAAACTTAAGCTTTATAAGGGTGGTACTTTCTACCATAGTCAATTGTTTGAAATAACCGCCGCTATATATATGTCAGGCCCTTGTATATCCATTCTGCGACAAGATCCATCAGTTTCTAGCCCATGAGCTGCTTTGTAAACTGGATGATATTTTCTCAGTTCTTCAGCAATCGGAGACCTAATTTTATGGTGATGGGTGTTCCTCAAAGTCTCACTGAACAGGCATGCGCCCAAGACACGTCCCAAGGGCTTCCATCTTACTGTGGCATGCCAATAGTAGTTTTCATCTTGGGTCCTGCCAGGAATTTTACGTATTGGACATACATTAATGGTCATTTTTATTGCAGTCCCCTAGTCATTGCTGTTGAGCTTATTAGATTGTCATGCCCATTTATTACCAGGAAGTATATTTTTTAACCAAGATAACTGCTTTTCCTTTCTGAGGTAATGCATACAAGGATGGATATTCCTTCTCCCACGGCTGTTTTCTTACTGCTTCCACTCGAACTTGGTCTTCTTGGACAATAGATAAATTCAGCTTACCCAAACACTTTTGGATTTCTCTGGATAAGTCATGACAGGTGTTTACGTGGATATTTAGTGATCTCTGCAATATCTTATAACCATTGATGTGTTGCAAGAATACCTCCCAGCTGCATTTATGAAGTCCAAGACCTTTGCATCTTTTATCAGTATATATCATGCTATCTGTGTATGTGCTGGAATCTGCAGAATTTCTTTCAGTGTAGATTTAATTAATTTGTCTGAATCAGAGAGAAATTTATGTGGTAATGTTTTTAGAGGAATGGATTTAAATTGGTATATTAATGTAGAATACATTAAATTTTTGAAAGGGTTGTAAACATAGAGATAATGCCAAGGAATCTAGTTTCTTTTTAAGTGATTGCATACAATTGGCAGCATTGAAAACAGTAGAATTATGGTAGTTGACCGTAGATATTTTATGGTTTCATCTGGCAACACTGTATCATTTCTCCTGATTTTAGACTTAAAGCATTATAATTTAGAAGACCTTTAGCAACAGACAAACATTTGGATTTATTTTTAATATAGTCAACTGAAAAATTCAATGTCACAGCCGGAATTTGAACACGTTTCTCCCGCTCTCACCCTTGAGCTACTGTGATGACATGCCGGTGGGACACTGAATTCCCCAATTGACTCAAGTTGTTTCCCAGATAGACCACCAAAGCATCTCACTAGAGATAATAATCTCAATGGCGACCTGCCATCGCAAGTACTTTATTACTGGGTGCTTATGGAGAATTGTGTTCAAATCCCTGGTTGTGACATTGAATTTTTCAGTTGATTCTATATTAAAAACAGGCCAAGATCTCTTAAAAAGTATAATTAATTTCAATTAATTATATAATAATTAAACATTTGGATTTTTGTTAATTTCCAGACCAATTTTGCAGTATCTTTCAATGGCGGTTTCCACTAACCCTTCAGAGTCAACATTTTTTCCCATAATCAAGGTGTCATTGATAAAAGCCATATATGTAACATTAGGAAGACTAGGTTCAATGTTGTAACCATGTTCGTACTGCTTTTCTTGACATGAGAGTATGTTGTCAGTTGATATTATTATGTAAAGAAGGAGAAAGAGGTGATCCTTGCATAACTCCCCTGTTTATAGTCATTGGTTTGCTTTTGATTAATTTTGTTTCAATTTGTGTCACATTGTTTTGTTGAAGTTCAAAAATCAATCTTGATAGCTTTGTAGGGTCTGACGGATGACAGATATTTATCTAGATGATTATGTCCCACGTAGTCAAAAGCTTTGCTTATGTCCAAGTGATCTTTACTGATAGGTTTGAGTTCCCTCTTGTTTCATGCTGATTAATCACAGAATGAGTTTTGGAAGTATCATAATTCAAATCAAAAGTTATGTCATAAGTTCATAACCATTGTTCATATGTTACAGGAGGCAGAATTTATCATTAGTGTTCTGTAGAGGTCTGATTTATTTTTTGTTTGTTTTAGTTTTATTTATGGTCGCTCTTTAACTGCTATGGTTCTTAGTGTCCCATTCTAAATTGGGGGTGAAAGATGAAATTTTGCTCAGGCGCCTCTTTATTAGGTTCTTTTATATGCCATAAATCTATGACACAGGACTGCCAGTGTTACTTCCCTTCCAAAGGAAGCCATGCTAAGGACTTTTACACCCTAAAAATTCTATTGCCATCTGCTGGGTTTGATCCCGCAACCTTGGGAACTAGAGGCTAGCATGTAACCACTACACCACAGAGGACAACGTAGAGGTCTGATCACTGCATAACTGCCACATGCTGTTTGTTTATAATAGAATGAAAATAGTAAGACAGCAGAAAGATGCATCAGGTAATTACTCATCCACAAAACTACAAACAATACAGATTCCCCCTTCATGAGGAATGAAACAGTGCACCAGCATAATACAAGGCGAACCAATAATCTACATATTTCTCAACGTAATACCTCTCTGTGCCAAAAAAGTATATTATATTCTGAACTAAAGATATACAAATGTCTACCAAAATCTATGAAAAGAATTAAGCAAGAAAATACTCTCAAACACTCTTTAAAGGCATATCTGATTAACCACTGCTTTTACTCTATTCAATAAT
The DNA here is from genome assembly GCA_030765065.1 of Deroplatys truncata. Classification (NCBI taxonomy): domain Eukaryota; kingdom Metazoa; phylum Arthropoda; class Insecta; order Mantodea; family Mantidae; genus Deroplatys; species Deroplatys truncata. The sequence continues at coordinate 60,487,526 of CM060989.1, read as the reverse complement.
TCTTAACTAAAGAGAATTTATAAGTACTTTAACATGTAATTATAATTTATTCTTGGATACTTATACATAATTTGGTTTGATAAATTTTGTAATCTTACCTTGACGTGTCCAGCATTGATTGCAGCTTTTGTACATATGTAATCATAATTTATTTTTTTGTAAACTTATACATATTTTGATTTATTAATTTTTGCAATATCTCGTAAATATTTTTACCTTATTTTGACGTGTCCAACATTGACTGTACTTCTGTATGTAACAATTAACTGGATCAACAAAAATGAAATAAAAGTAATGTTTCACATAGGACATATCCAGTCAATAATATGTTTCCTAAGAATGGAAAGAAAGGCAAGGAAAAAGCTAACCAAATGAAATTGTTAAACCTCAACAAAATACTATTGTTACAACTTTGACTAAGGCATTTCTGGAATAGGTATCCTTATCTCAAATTGATGCTTTTGCCTTCCATTATTCCCTCAGTTTGTAACATTATCATGACAAATTCTGAATACTGTGATTGCATTTTGGGAAGGAGGTTCAGTAAGGAGGAGCATGTCTCATGTTTAAAAGATATTACAGGTTAAATGGAGCACATTGTTGCCACATGTACACTGACAACTTTGTCACCCAGCTGTGATCAGTCTACCAATTTAATATCTTGTGAATGATACAACACTAAATAGTGAAATATCTGCATTGCTATATAAGACTAATGTAAGACATTTAATTTTCACCTGCGCTTATCTCTCCATTTTGTATTTTTAGTATTTCAAAATGTAATTTTACAGGCATAAAAATATATATCATCAAAGAAACTGGAGATATAAAATAGTAAAAGCTATAATTTGTTAGGATATCATCACTGTTTACCCTTGACAAAATCAATTCACTGTGGGTGGAATGTTTTCAAACAGAAAGAATGAACAGAACATGCACTTTACTTTGCACTATTCCATCATATTGCATTAACCTAGCACGTTTTTGTTTCCCTCATGCATTTTGCTTTCTTTTCTGATAGCATTCTTAGAGGTCCTTTCATTCATTCCCTTTTTTTTAATCCTATAAATTGTTTCACATACTTAGTTATTTCTTTTACTGCCTTAATAACACTTTTTTCTTTATATTTGAGGGGAGACATACCCCTACCTGCCAACACAGAAACCTTAGGTTTATTGTACGGTAACACTTATTTTACTTGAATAATCGAACACATTCACAATTAATTTGAATTTCTTCTTAGTTTACCAATATTTTGTGTCTTCCTAGCTTCTCCCTCCATAACTATAAATATTTACGTAAAATGTTAAAATAACCTATGTAACACTTCAGTGTTCCACACGATATAAACGTACAAGCTTCCTTACAACTGATGTTAGTCTTTACTGCCTTCTGCTTTGCACCTGTTAGCTGAATAGATGGATGACTTTTGTTTGTCATATACAATGAATGCAAGAAGTTACAGGATTCTGGGTTCTTTTAAAAACTGTCTCCAACCCTTCTCAACATTTCCTCTCGCTTGGTCCCCTGTTGTAAACCTAATAACAAAAATGTTTCTCACCGGCTGAATTTTCTACTGCATAGGTATCGAATTTTCATAAAACATTAAATTTAAAAAAATTATAATACTCATCCTATTAAAAGTCGTCCTCTGTGGTCTAGGGGTACCATGCTAGCCTCTAGTTCCAGAGGTCAGGGATTCAAAACCTCGCAAAGGGCGATGGATTTTTTTGGGTGTAGAAATCTTTAGCATGGCTTCCTTCGGAAGGGAAGTAAAGCCGGTAGTCCCATGTCATAGAACCTCAAGCCTGATAAGGAGGCCTCTGATCTAAATTTCTGGTCTTTCACACCTAATATAGAATGGAAAGCTAAGAACCATGGCAGTTAAAGAGCGACTATAAATAATTTTAATTTTTTTTTTTAGTCCTATTAAAGATTGAGAATTCAAACTTTGTAGGTATCAGCACTATAATTTACTCTAGCTAAGAAAAAAAAATATTATGTTCTATCCCTTACTTTATTAGTTACTGCCTGATAAGCATAGAAACAGCAAATATCAGACTTTTACTGAAAAACTTGTTTTCTTTAGAAATTTGTGCCCACAGAAATCTATAAAGGGTTATAGAATTATTTAATCCGATATCGAAAAAAATATTCTGCATAGGATGTGTTCAGAGCTGAACTTATAACAACTGAATATTTACACCAAGTTATTAGCAATTTGGCAACAGCGCGAGAGTAGAAAAAGGTGACACTAATAGCGACATATATGTGTTAGATAAACAGATGGGTCCTATTTACCTCCACTCTGTCTAAGGTGAGACAAGCTGTAGATTCATCTCTACCTGCTTTTATTGCAACAATGTGGAAATCAATTATTCTTAAAACAATTTGAGAACTTCATTGTTCTAAGCAATTTCAAATGTTTTGAGCTTAACAGTTTTATATGAGGTTAAGATGTATTCACTATAAGATTCCTCTTTATAAGCAACACCTGAGCTGATGGGTCTGCGCTCTTTAATTGCCATGGTTCTTAGCTTCCCATTCTATGTTGGGTGTGAAAGACCAGAAATGTTGAGTGACATCACTACTAAGGAGTAAGTTTCCAGATTTTGTCATTACAGAAGTGTTGATATTCAATGGTACTACCTTGCTGAAGCTATGAACAATGTGCAGGACTCTTAAGTTCAAGTGCCTGCATGTTCAAAACCTAAAAATTCACTACTGTAAATCAGAGTAACTTTGGGAAAAAACACAAATCTCAGCTGTTGCTGAGAATTATGAAAATTATACCTCTCCATCCCCAAATTTACAATATCTCATCAATTGGCTGCAGGCTTCACAGCTTCATGCAAGAAAAGCGGATTGGAAATAGAAGGCAATGAGAAGGAGAAATTTTATCTTTGGCTTAGTTAAACCATTTAATCTTGATTTATTTTTGACCCAAGCCAGTTATTCATTCTTAACGACATGATATAATTACTAGTGTGTCTAAACCAGTCAGCCAACTGAATGTGATGTCACAAAATCTTATGATGTAAGAGTAAAACACAGTAGTAGTTTAAAAGAATTAGTTGCAAAGGAATGGTAAGGTCAGGATGGCTGTGTCATGTTTTGAAATCATGTTCAAAGTACAATATGCATGCATTTTACCCTCTCTTCCCTTGTTTATAAGGACTTACAAGCTTAAACTGAACAACATAACAATGATAAAATATTAATTACTAAACAATGGAGTGTGGAACAGAAGTGGAAATGAACAGGAAAGACAGGAAAATAAAATTGAAACCACTGTAATACAGAAATGAATTTGGCATGTAAAATGGATGTCTGCTGAATGAATGCCATGGCCAAATTTCTGCAGACAACTTTATTTATTATAATATTCTTAGCACTTGACAAATAAAATGAAAAAATGGGCTTTACCCTTGGTTCACCTGCTCAATAATTCTCATTCATGAAATAACATATTCAGTGAACTGATAAAACTATACTTGGATAAAATTTCTTCCAATTTAAGGAGAAATTCTACCACCATACAGCAGGCCTGGCATTGTGCCCTCTGTTGGCTGATTTATACACAAGCTCAAGAATTCTCCATGAATCTTCAATTCATGCTTCCATTATGTGGATATTTTTGCCATTGATTCAAGAAAACGCTAGTAAGTGCAGAAAAACATGACCAGTTATCATTCACAAAATCATTTGAAACTACAAAATGTGCAAACAGAATACGTTTTAGCATATATAGAAAACCGCACAGATAGATTACCTAAAATTCAACAACTTTAACACCAAATCACATGAACAACCAGTTTTCAACAGTTTAGTGTCCATCCGACTTTCAGGAACAAAATAAATAAATAAATAAATAAAAAAAACAAGAATTATAGAAATTGCAGCATGAAAGACTATAAACATTAATTTAAAAAAAAACCAACAACAGAGTAAAAAGAACAAATACTTAAAGAACCCACCACCCTTACACTAAATGAGGGAAAAACCTTCAACAAATTCACATTTCACACAAATTCCTTTGACTGCTTTAAAAAAAACAGCATTCAGTTAACAGTAGTCAGTGAATTTTCCTTGAAAAATGCTTTGATTTCAAGAACAAAGGATAGCACTTCCCCAAACAAAAGGTCTGTCATACATAAAATTGAATGCAACAACTTTGAACAGTTCTACAAAGGAAAAGCTAACAGGAATGTGGAAATTAAGAGCTAAATATGCTTCTGGCAATAATATCAGCAGTGGCCACTTATTTCTGGACTAAAAGTCATTATATAAATCCCAATCCCATACTCTTAATTAACAAAACAACAGGAACTGACCACTTGGGAGCAAATCTTCATTTGGAAGAACAAAGAGTTTTTAATTTTGAAATTTCTCAGCAAAATCCGGAGCCATCACAAGAGGGCTATAACTCACCTACATCAAGTCAGAGTCGGAGATTGAAAACATATGACTGAACTTCAAAGCATGTTCCTAGTTTATACATAATGAAAATTTAATCAAGTGATAAGATGAATAATATTATTATGCTGAGTCGTGTTAAATATGCAAACTTTGCTAAATTTACCTTGTTTAGCTAGAAACATGTTTTCAGGGTAATTACCTTATCCTCAGCTAAGTTCTGACTGCTGTATTATCATCCTCTCCTGTTGCTGAACTACTCTGGTGATGGTTTGAAGAACCAACTAATTAGGAGAGGGATCTTCTAATTAGTAAATTTAAAAAAAACGTTTGCATTATTAAATCTCCCATACTGTTGCTGAATGCATTTTTATGTTGTTTTGTGCATATACAGAACAGGAAAATGGTATGGATAGTACGGTTTGCATTCTTCCAATAATGCTAAACTTTCAATTGAAGTTCATCAAAACTACTCTCAAAGTACTCTGGGTTTAGTGATCACGTTGGATTCAATCACTGTGTGGTGTATATTAGAATCATTCCCCCTTTCACAGAGTCTGGAAAATGATGACTGTAAAAATGAATGGAGAACAACAAAGCTTGACTTTTGACTATACAGAAATAACACTTATACAGGCCATATAAAAAAACAATATATTGCACAAAGTTGCCTGACATATTTAATAGCTTGACCTACTGATTGATGATTACACAGCTTAGAATACCAGGAAATCTTAAAAACAGCTAGGAAAAATGGCTTCAAAAAAGAACTGGTCAATAGATTGATCAAAAAATTTCAGTAACAAAAATGATAAGAGAAAAAACAACTCTAAAATCACAAAAAGAAAATTTGGTGTTCAAGAAAGTCACATTCCATCCATGGGCACATTTCAGAAGAATTTCAAAGAAAGCAATGTAACACTCATCCCTGAAAATAAATTCAGTATAAAATTTCTATAAAAGCTAACCAAAAAGAAGAAATAACCCTCTCATAAAAAATCTGGGATTTAGATTGCAGAGACTGTGGAAATACATAGGTCAAATGCAACGAAACATAGAAACAAGACTTACGGAACTTTTAAGGGACATCAGAGAAGAGAAAAAACAGCACTTGCAGCACATTTCTGAACAAATGGGCATGGAATTGTTCTCAGTAATGCTAATCAAGCATGCAGAGAAATCCACCGAATTGAATATTTGGGAAAAATTATTTTTGTGAAAATGTTGACCAAGTCGAACTTTGAGATGTCAACAGACCAAAATCTCATCACAAAATTCATAGAATCATTGATGGACAAGTAGTAAGCTGTGATCATGGGCAAGCCATCCAGTCACAGTTAGCAGCTGCTGATGATAATGATTACAATGTCTGAAACTTGTATGAAGTCTATGGGCGATAAATAAATTCCTTGAAACTAGTTCTGAGATAAATACTTAATTCAGTGAAATTTGTATATGTGTGACCACTTCTAAAACTTAAATTAAGTGTGTTTCAAAGTAATGTATTACAAAAGTTGTAATGTTAAATGCATAGGTGAGTTAATCCTTTCACTGTCAGCTCCGGATATTACGCTCATCTATAACATGCAAATCTCTTCCTAAATTAAAAAAAAAAAAAAAACTACAGCACATAATCCATCAGTTAAAATAGCCAAGGAATTGTCTTTTCTGCCATTACACCTTAATGGAATCATAGATAATATATTATCTAAGATAATTATGATAACTTCACAACAAACCTTGTTGTGCATGACCACAATATGAGGCATGCAGACAATTTGCAATAGCCTAAAACTATTCCAAAAAGAATGTTACTATTCAGCAATAAAATTTTATAACCACCTTCCATTAGGCAATCCTAAACATAAGATCAAGAAAGAGTAAAAGTTATTCTTATATATTCACTTCCCATATACCATGGAGGAATTTTTTAATATGTCATGTAACAGGTAAAGAATCAGTACATAGATCAGATTGCATATGATGATTTACACTTATTCCTACAGTAATACATGTTGAGAAGTTTACTCCTGAATGATGGAGGTAAATTGGTCTAAATTACTCTTTTTCTATTTAACTTGGTGATGGGTATGTTATTTCCTAGTCATGCTGCATTTTCATAATTGTATGACGGGTTCAATGTCCTTGAGCTTTGCTCAACTGCCTTTTAAAAACCTGTTTCCATCAGTTAACATTGTTTTAACCTGTCTCAAGTAATGTGTATAATGGTGGAGAAAATTTGACCAACAATAGTATTATTTGCATATATTATTGACAATAATCTGTATTTGCAGCTGCAGATGGGTTGAAAAATGTTTTGATTTACTTCACAGCACATAGATTTAGTACCACATAATTAAATGAAGATTCACAAGTTATTAAATCAATTTAAGAGAGTTTTGTGTTGTTTGAAATTAAAGATACCGGGTACTCTTATTTCAAAACTCTCCCAATGCCTTGTAGCAAAAGATGCTTAGCAGCTTGTATGATGGAATTTCATCTAACCTAATGCAGTGTTTCAAAAATGTTAATGCCCTCTAGCTTGATAACATAACGTTTACGGGCATACATTCCCTAAAAGAAATTACTCAAATAGAATCCCTCAATCGTACCTTAAAATTATTCAGTGTTATTCTGACTCTGTATATACAGGGTGGACCATTTAAATTGAGACTATACAATATCTCTAAAACTAAGCGTTGTAGAAAGAAATGTGTTTAATAAAAGCTGCTTGATATTATGGGGGAAAGTAAATGCCATTAGTCGTGTTTTGTTTGGAGAATGTGAAGAAGGTGTTTCGTTGCGTATTGTTTAACACTTGAAGGTTATGTTGTGCTGTTTTTGTTTTGTTTGGTTACGTAATTTTTAACTGCCCCACGTATGGGAGCCAACTTGAAGTAGATGTGTGCTTACGTAATATGTTTACGTAAATATTAGTTGCTTTTGGGACTTTGCAACACGCTTTGGTCGTCGGTTTGAATTTGTTGATTACGTAATAGTTACTGTTATTACACAATATGCTGCTACGTATGAGAAGCTGATTTCAAGATGTGTTTTTGTTATTACACTCCAAGTTTTACACTATAATATTTAACTTTGTTATTAAAACTGCTTCTATATATTATTTATGTTTGAATTTTTCCCCGGCTGCATCAGTAATGTTTGTAGTCATGTATCTTAGGCAGGGTGCGGTATGACAATGATTGTAGACATCACAGAATTTAAGTTTTTAAATTCACTTCTTTTATTAATCCTTGCACATTTTTTATAAAGCACTACACTTTTTAAAAACTGTGAGAATCTTTAATACTTTCACTTAGCGCGTATACATATTTTACGATTCACACATAATATTTCTGTAGAGAACACATCTTCCGTCTGTTCACTACCAAGGTTTGCCAGCAACTGAGTAACTTTCAACGGTCAAAACCCATAAGCTTCGGTATTTCAAGTCTCTGATTGGCTAATTCTAGTCCAATAGAATATTTGCATTTTACTTAAAGCTTTTCTTTGCTGTTGATTAGCTAATTTTAAACTGCTAGAGAAATTACATTATCATTGCTTTAATCATGACTAGTAATTTTCAAACTCTAAAACTCATTATTGCTACAAGGTTACCTCATTATTACCCATTGTTAGCAACTTAAAACTTATTATTCTCACAGCTCTTGCATTAATAGAGTATGTAATGTATTCACATAACATTATTAAAACATGTTTACAATAAAAATAAGCATTTGCAATGACTGTTACATATAATTTAAATAATTATTACATACATATTGTTTCAAGGCGGGCTGTTATTGAATTTACTTATTATAAAATACAATTGAAATTATTCAGGTGTTAAAATACTGCCCCAAATGTTATGTTAGTCATTTTAGGGTCAATTTAATTTTTTTTAAATGGGACCTACAATTAGGGTCAAATTAAATTGACCCTAAAATGACCATCACGTCTTCCAAATAAAACGCAACTAATGGCATTTATTTCACCCATAATATTAAGAAACTTTTATTCAAGATATTTCTTTCCACAACGCTTATTTTTGGAGATATTGTAGTCTCAACTTAAATGGTCCCCCTGTATACACTGTCAACATAAGGGGATAGGGTTACTCAACCACTTAGCTTCTTCCTGTTGTCAACTGTCTGAATGATGATATAGGTTACAAATATTCACAAGCTTTTAACAGTAACTTTTCCAAGTAGACCATTTCTATTTTCAAATACCTATAACCAGTGCTATGAATGACATTCTTGAAAGCCAATTTATTGTTGCACCATATACATTTGGTGTCAAGAAGGAACATATAAGTCACACATCCCATTTCAACAATGAACTAGGATTTCAGTGTCTAATATACCAGTTTTATATACAATCTGCCTGAATCTCTCAATGGAGGATTTGTCTAATAATATACATGAAGATCCGTAAATAACCCTATTTGTCAAAAAGACACACTTTTAACAGCAATCAGTTCAGTTCAGAAAAAAAGCTTGAGAGGAGTTACTTTTAATAAAAAGTCTTTTGGAGAGGGAAGGATTTGTGGTGGGACAATATAGAGGAAAAGAATAAAGATGAACACTAAAATGCAGTTAGCCATATTCTAACTATTGAAATTTATTAATGAAAAAATAAGAACCCTTAAATACTGCAATATTCTGCAAAGCAATGGGATGAAGGAGAGGAATTTTAATAAAAATGAAAAGAGAGCATAAAACTTTATTCTAAAACAATGAAAACTAGTAAAAAATCTCATCAGTGCTTATTATTATTTATCATCTGCATAAAATATCCTTGATGTCAAGTATTCTACAATACCATACTCTTGCTGTGTGAGCTCTACATCCCGTGAAACATCAAAGAGTTCAAATTCAGGATTCACTTGTGCAGCCTTCCATCCTACAACCACAATGAAAGGATAGCCCAACTTCCTGGCATCAACTAGTCTTTTGCCAATTGTCAAATGACACCTATCATCAATTATCACGTTATTTTGAAAAACAGCAATTGAATCTAACTTTTGGTACAGAGTTTGGGCTAAATCCTTCATAACACTCTCTTTGCTGCCTTCCTGTCAAAAAGAAAAATGAAGAGTTAAACTCCAGCAACATAAGGGTGAACAGTGTACAAACAGTGTCACATAACCATGTATATGAAAAATAAACAAAAAGTATTATGTATACTGTATATGGTTTTGTTACAGAGCTATATCAATGTCTTACGACATCACTACCAGTGGCTTGTTTATGGCTTCTAAGATTGGTAACCTTTTCTTTCCAATGTTAAGCATGTTCTAGATGTCACTGGAATTGCATTTAAACAAGTCTAAACACTCCTGAGAAATGTTAATTCCAAAGTATTTTTGGCCCAACATTATATCGGTGATACAAATCTTTCTCTTTCTACCGTTTAACATCTGATTTTCTGTTACCTATGAGGAGAGGGTAGGCGAAAGGGAAGAGAAGACAAAAATCTATGAAAATGAAGAAACCAAAGACCAAGAAAATTTAAAATAACAACAAAGTTTAATGACTGATATAAGGTGGCGAGCTATAACATGTAAAACAAGACCCATTATGACCCTTACAGTGGCCTAGATAGATAGATATTTTATTTCACTTCATTAATTGCATAAATTAATTCTCATATAAAGTTCTATAATACTTAATATTTTTCTCTACACATTACTCTTTACATATCATTTTCTCTTATACTAAGTTGCTGCACTTCTAAGGGCCCGTAATATCCAACACCATGGTTGTCGAGTTACTGGGTCCTATTTAATTTTATGTTTCACCAATCTACATTTTCTTTCTATTCCCTATCTCTAATTTTTTTCAGCCATTTATTTCTCACTATACATAAATATTTTCCTATTTCTAATAAACTTTCCTTGGATTTAACTCTTAACATCCTTTTACCTATAATTTCATTTGGTAATCTAGATCAATTGTTTCTTTGCAATTTTTTCCTCATATTCATTGTTCCTTCACATTTTAACATTAAATGCCAATAATTATTAAACTTACTATTACATAATGGGCATTTGCCTTCATTTTCTTCTTCTCCTATGCCTTTTAACCTCACCACCCCTGACCTAGCCCATGCAAAACCCTCTCTTGCTGTTTTATTACAAACATCAACATAGTTTTCTCTTTCCCATGTCCTTTTAATCTCTGTATATACACATAATGACCTTTTTGAATTGGAACTACCAATTATTTCCTGTCTTTCCATATCTTCAATCCTCAATCTGACTCTTTACCAACACCTCTTCTCACATGATTGTTTATATCTCCAAATATCCCCACACCCTATTTCATTGAGAATTCCTTCTAGACGCTTGTACCAAATATCCTCTTTATTTAGCTTTCGCAGAACCTCCAAACATTGTTTTAAAATATTATTATTCTCTGATTCCTCAATTCTCAACCAATATTTCACTACTCTTTCAATAATTTTAGCCTTACTACCGAATCTCCCTAGCTCCATTTGTGCAACCCCATTGGGTGAGGCTCTTGGTAGACCCAAAATTATTTTACAAAAGCTCCTATGCACTTTATTTACCTGTTCCCATCCCTCCTCAATACCCCAAATCTCCACATCATACAGCATTTTTGCCTCAACTACTGCTCCATATACTCTTTCTATCCATTTAACGTGCATCGCAGGTATTTTATCTAAACATACTCTAATAACTTTCATTGCCACTTTTCCTTTAGCTAAAACCTGTTTCTTTTGTTCTCCTCATCTACCATTACTACTTAGTCTAACTCCCAAATAATCAAAATTCCTAACAACCTCAATTTCCATACCTTTCCAATTCCATTTTTCATCCTTTCTCAGCTTGTTACCCTTTTTGAATACCATTATTACAGTGGACTATGCAAGTGGCTTTATGAGTAACTATTAGTCTATATATAAATAATACCAAGAAAATATAAAGATATCTAAATGGAACTCAAGACAGTGGTCTTATGTACTCAACAAGAAAGACAATTATCACGCAGATGAATTCTGCGATACTAGTTATGCTGATGGTTTTACTATCAGTAGAGGTACTACTTGCTATGTAGCCCATAATACAGGGTGTCCGGGTTAAACATATAATATAAAATGTAATAACTTGAGAAGTAATTGAGATATTTATTGGCAGTTTGTTACTAGAAGTAGGGTAACTCAAAATGTTTTTGTACACACCTAATACATCTCAATATGCACACCATTAATGGCGTGACAAACATCCAATCTGTATTCCACATGTATGGCGCAGATCTGGTATATCATGAACTGGTGTCTGGTACACTTGATTCTTGATAAACCCCCACAGAATAAAATCAAGTGGCATAATGTCTGCGCTTCTAGAGGGCCAAGCAATCGATGGACCACCTCTCCCAATCCAGCGATCTTGGAACTCATGATCCAAGAAATCCCTCACAATTTCCACATAATGGCATGGTGCACCATCTTGTTGAAAGATCACATCACGAGGAAGTTGTGGTACAGCTCCAACATGTCCAGGTACCTTATTACATTAACTGTGGACTCCACAAAGAAGAATGAACCTATAACCCTCTCCTTCAACAATCCACACCACACATTCACTGTGGGAGAGTCACGTTCGTATTCTATCCCTACATGGGGGTGTTCAATTCCTTATATGTGGCAATTGTGCTTGTTTACCATGCCAGAAGTGTGGAATGTAGCCTTGTCCAAGAAACAGACCAAATTGAGGAATGCCTCGTTTTCATAAATTTTTGCTAGAATTGTCTCCGCAAATTCCTTCCATTGTGGCCTGTCCTCAGGTTTGATTCTGTGATGAAGCTGCAGTTTGTACACCCGTAGGTGCAACCTTTTATGAACGACATCGTATACTGTCGAATGAGGTAACTGCAACTGCCTACTTATCGGATTGACTCACAAGGGCTCCGCTGAAGGACATATGGATTAATTCAACAGCAGCCTCTGGAACTGCATACTTGGCATGGCAGCCCGACATTAAAAGCAAAATCCCAGTTTCCCAAAGGTGTCTGTCCCATTTCTTGGTTGTTACGTAAGTGGGAGCATTGTCAGTTGGTCACAGTCCATACTTTCGCCGAAAACAACATTGCACCAAAGTAATAAATTTTAGCTCCGCGACAGAAAACACACAGAACACCGTCTCCTGTGGAATCCATATGGCTACTGATGTACACTTTTGTGAACAAGGCAATTATGCACATGCATATGAGGTATCAACTGCCACAAGCAAACATAGACAACATTTTGAGTTACCACACTAGTAGAAATATCTCAATTATTTCTCAAGTTATTACATTTTATATTATTATATGTTTAAGCTGGACACTCTGTGTATGCAGATGGTCCAATAATTTAGTGCTCAAGAAAATACATAAGTAGCAGCTGAAGCAGAGTACATTTCGGCATTCAATTTTAAATAATCATGATGCGTTATTTGAATGATATTCTGGCAACCATTTCAGAATCACAAAATAGCAGGTAATAAACTATTGAACTTTCAATACAAAACCATAATAATTAAGCTTAATTTGAAAAACGAATCAAATAGATGCTTGCGTTTTTTTGTATTTGAAATTCTTAAGGCTGTAATGTGAATAAGAAGGTTACTTACTTTTGGTGGAATAATACAAACTGTGTATGGTGCAAGGGAAATTGGCCATCTTATTTCACTATCAAGAGACAATGTCTCTACTGATGCTGCCAAGATGCGGGTCAAACCAAGACCATAACTGCCCATCTGGAAGAGTTCCATCTCTCCTGATTGTGTTTTAAACTTTGCATTCAATGGCTTTGAATATTTGGTGCCAAGAAGGAAAGTATGTGCGACCTAGGATGAAAAGTCAACATCATTAATTAGTCAGTGGCATTAAACAATAATCTTAAAAAAAAAGTGATATTTACATTTACATTACTTTCTCTAACCTCTATCATTTATTAGTGGGTATACAATTTATTCTTATGAAGGCTTATTTGTCTATATACTGCATTTAAATCCACATAAACCTTTGCAGAAATAGCTACATTACATATTTCGTTAGAATAAAAAGGGAAGTGATGGTCAAATGTTTAAGAACTGGACGCATATGCTAGCCTTAAAATACTATACTCTTTCCATGCAATTGCAAGCAACCACTGAATGTCAAACAGGACTTTCAAACCATTACTAACAGATACCTTGGAAATAGCTTATGCCACTAAAAATTATTTGAAATAAATTGTGTGTTTTAAAGACATCTATATTTTTTGTGTAGTACATTTTCGTTTTTCGCTTATTGTTTACCAGTTAAACAAGATTATATAAAATTCCTTCCAAATGAACACCCTACAGGCTATTCCCAGAAAATTCAAGATATACATTTTATTTATCATGTAAATATCTTTAATATATGTTCTTTTAATCATAATCATTAGAGCCATTTTTGATAAAATAAAAATGTTTTGAAAAATTGTTCATGTGACGGGTAGTCGGGCAATGGGAGAGATTTTTCCTGAAAATCTTTGTGTCACATATTTGCAAGGTACTGAACTTAAATAACGAATGTGGTATTTATCCAGCTTTTCATTTTTCAATTATGCTGTTCACAGACAGGCAGGAGGCACGCACGCACGCACACAGACCTTTTCCTAAAAATGCTCTTTTGGATTCAGGTCTCTAAACATGTATTTATGGTGAAATCTTGGTATTAAATTTTTGGGTGGAATACAATACTTGCATACTATATGTAGTAGAGAGAGTAACAGTATCAGTTCATAATGGTCAAAATACTGCTTCACAAATACCCTTTTTAAACGTTTAAAGTTAATTTTATGCGCATTATAAGAAAACAGAGTTGATACAGGAGATATAAACAAGCGAAAAGGTTTATATAAACATATGGTTAGCTTCACTTAGCTTCTGAACTATAACTGCTTGTGGTATTTTTTTTTTTGAATAGTGTTTAATGCCCATTCTTAATACATATGGTACCACAGGTGATGCACACCGAAAATTCAATAATAATTAGGAAAGGAAAGGTTCAGGCCTAAGTTTAGGTTACCTCTCCAGCATTTACCAATTATGAGGACTGAGAATAACTTGGAAAAATCTCACTCAGGGAGGATGGTCCCAGAGGGATTTGAACTGCAGACCTTCTGTTCATCACTCCATGCCTTAACAACCTCAGCATCCTATATTAGTGCTTGTGGTTGCTGGTAAAGTTTGTCAACTATTGTACTAGTCGACCACGATATGAGAGCATGTGGTGGGAAAAGGAACTAAATGGTTACAAAACAAGTGGGCGAGGCATCAGAAGGACAGTCAGATAAAGAAAACTTCTACAGTTCCAAGTTGCATTTACAACAAGGCTGAGGCCTGCAAATGTAGTACTGTTTTCATTGTGCAACTGTACATTCCCCTACCACCTTGCCCCGTCACTCCCCTCTGATCCCAAGCCTTGATTGTCAACAAAAAACAGTGGCACCCTCCTACAAGAGCATTCATATCATGCCTGGCTAGTATTTTATTTATTTAGGCTAAGTTATACATGTGAATATGACTAGGCATTCAGCCCAGGCTGCTAGCAGTCCTATTCCAATATACAATTGTAATATACTTTTCTTACACTATTTGTAATTCCTTCTTAAATTATAAAATTATTAAGAAAGAAGAAGAAAAAAAAATACCAAATAGTTATTTTTGTGCTAGCACTGTTTTGACATACTATTTTTTTTTCTTGCTTTGCTTAAGAACTGTCCTATATTTTCTGAAAATTTCGTCCAGGCTATTTTTCTACCCAATTTAAACCACTTCCATTTATCAGCTCCTTTCTTGATAGAGCAGTCTTTACATTCAAATATTATTCTATTATATTTGCAGAAAGTTTTATAAAAAGGTAGTCAGGTACTATTGAGTGCCTCTGTGGTGTGGGGATAGCATATATGTGTCACATTTACGAGATCCTGAGTTGGGTACATTTCTGTAATTGGATTTTGTGAATTGTCAGTAGTATAGTAATAGTCCCACGCTTAATATTCTTCTCTGACGAAGCATGCTTCCATTTACGTGGTTATGTTCTGTAGTACAATAACAGATACTGAAGCACTCAGAAACCCGATTATGATATTCCCTTGCCTGACACAAAAATTGGTGTACGGGTGCAATAAATGCATACAGAATAATAAGAACTATATTTTCTGAAAAAAATAATAAATGCAGGAATGACTTACTCAACCATTATTTTAACAGATGACCACTGTTGAATGTCAGTTTAGGTATTTCCAACAAGACTTTGCTACTGCACATACAGCTAATGAGTCATTATTTTAATTCAGGAAAATTTTTAAAGATAGAATAATTAATTAAGGATTAAGGCCATCAAAATCCCCAGATCTAACTATATGCAATTTTCATCCAATGGGGAACTTTAAAAATAAAATGTATACAACAAACCCCAGTACATTGGATGAGAAATTCACTGAATTTCAGATATTTAACTCTCGACAGTAAATGAAAATTTCCTGAGATGCCAGAAATGTGTGGATAGAGGACAACTTTTCCATCTCTTATGATAAGATATATGATTATCATCATTGTAACTGTAACGTGAGGCAGTTGCATGGATATCATAATGGTTTCAGTGGAAGAAAAGCACTGTATTATGTTGACTGCATATTGGTGTGTTTTGGATAGTAATTCTGAATATTATGTAATTATCTATAAGTGTGAGATTTCCGTAATTGTTTTCAAATTTGAGATGTCTGTTTCATTACTGGATGTTAAGATTTAGGAAAGTAGCTGTTTTTCAGATTCTATTTCCATGGTAACCTGATTGAAGGCTCTTATAAATTAAGGATGACAGCAGAACACAGCAACCACCAACTATAAGACACCATGTTCCAGGAGTCAAATGGTTGATAGTGGGAACAAGCCTGCTTTCGAAACATGCTCCACATAAGCTTAAGTAAGTGTTAAAAAATTCTCTCTTACAAAATTATGTTGTTGTTGTTCACCATGGCACTGGGGATTAATTGATCTGCATCATTTTCCCTCTGGCTTCCGAATATAAAGTCTGTAAGTTATCACTTTTAAGGCCTTTGCATTTGGCGAGATGTTGTTTGTTCAGGATGACATCATCTTCACAGCGAGTGCATTTGGGTGTAGGTAGGCATCCTATCTTGTAGAGGTGTTCTGCGAGGCAATTGTGACCAGTTGCCATCCTAAATAAGGCCACTGCAGTTTTCCTTGGCATTTTTTGTATATCAACTCTATCTTTAATATTCTTATAATCTTTATCCTTTAATTTATCTTCTCCATCAAGTCTCTGCTGTCTTTTGAAATTTTGTTTAATGTTATTTAATTGTTTATTTATTTCTATTTGTCCTATAGATTTTATTTGTTGTATTGCGCCTTTCTTTGCTAATTGATCCGCATGTTCATTGCACAAAAGTCCAACATGAGCTGGTATCCATTGTAGAGTGACATGATTTCTAGTTTCAACTGTTTTAATTAGGCTTCTTATTTCTTTAATATTTCTTGTTTTATTATTGTAATTTACTATTCCATTTATGGCTGATTTTGAGTCTGATAAGATGACTATTTTTACTTTCTCTACTATGTATAGTAAGTAGGGGAAGTATTGTATTCCACCCAAAAATTTGATACCAAGATTTCACCGGAAATATATGTTTTGAAGCCCCCTGAATCCAAGAAAAGCATTTTTGGAAACATGTCCGTGTGTGTGTCTGTGAACAGCATAACTCAGAAACGAACAGTCGAATAAACACCAAACTTGGTATTTAGGTTCAGTATCTTCCAGATATGTGACACGAAGGTTTTCAAGAAAATCTCCCCACCCCAGATTACCCTTTACATGGAACATTTTTCGAACATTTTAATTTTATCACAAAATGGCTCTAACAATTTTGATTAAAATATCATATATTTAAGGTACTTTCATGACAAATGAAATGTATATCTTGAATTTTCTGGGAATGTCTCCAAAAGTATTCTTCATTGTGAACGACTTTTGCATTACTGGTAAACCATAAGAGATAGACAAAATTTTACTACACAAAAAATGTAGATCGCATTAAAATACACAATTTATGTATATACATTTTTTTTGTTGAGTGAACCATTTTCGAGATATTGCTTGTTATTCCCTTAAATTTTCAATACTTATTTTCTCAAATGGGAATTCGTTATTCGTTTTTTGTCTTGGATATGCAAAGAGCATCAATCTGTGGCAAAGAGAATGGTGCTGCATCTAGCAACCAGCTATTAAGAGATATGTCTGTGCTTAAAGGCTACTGTATTTCTATATTGCCCTTGCAAATACAAAACAAGGGGAACATAGTATGCCTTAAGCAATAGTCAAATATTTTTAGAACTGGTTGCTATGTGTAAAATGTAATTCTCTTTGCATGTCAAAAGATCGTTTCTGCAAATGTTTATCTCAATTAATATGAAATAGATGGAGAATAAGAGATTGTAAAAATAGTTTGTACAAGAGTAGAGAAAGTCATGTGAGTGTAACACATCAGATTTTTTATGTCCTGGACATGCAAAGAGAATGAAATGCTTCACATAGCAACCAGCTCTTAAAAGATTTGACTATTGCTTAAAGCCTGCCATATTCCGCTTGCACCTACAAGAAAATTAGCAATAAGATAGTTTCTGCAAATGTTTATATGGATTAACATGAAGTAGATGGAAAATAAGCATTTGTAAAAATAGTTCGTACAAGAGTAGAGAAAGGCATGTGAGTGTGACACATATTTTTTAAAATAGTATTTAAACATCTGTTCTTACTACATATGGCTTATATAGAGAAATGAAAGTAGTATGGAGCAGGGAACAGTATGTTGATATATGTGATAAAACAGGAAGAGCAGGATTTGCATGGGCTAGGACAGGGGTGGTGAATTTGAAAGGTTTGAGAAAAGAGATTGATTTGGAGAAATGCCCACTATGTCACCGGAAAGTCAAAGAGTGGCATTTACTTTTAGAGTGTGAAGAAATGAAGTTACTTAGAAAGAGGATAGAGAAGAGAGAATGGTTAAATTTACCAACAGAAATTCAAGCTTAAAAGTTAGTAAATGTAAAATCTAGGGAAAATATAATAGAAGTAGGAAACTTTTTGGGCAGAGTAAGAGCAAAATGGATGAGGAAAATTAGCAAGGAAGAGGTAAATGATTATTAAATTACAGTAGTTTTTATTTGATATGTTGAAGTAGGATCCAACAACTCGACAACCTCAAGGTTTGAGTTTGTTGGGGTCCAAGGTAAAGCAACACAAGGTAGAGTTAGAGTTAGTATTGGAGATTAAATAAATTGATAACTGTACTTTTAGATTAGGAGGAATGCTGGCTACCAGTATTTCCACGCTGCTGGATACCAGTAGTTAAGAGGTTAGTTTTTTTATATTTTATTGTTATTTTTAGTAACTGGGTTAAGAATAAATTTGTAAAATTGTTGTTGTAAATTTGTACAATTAACTGGGTTAATAAAATTACTTACTTACTTACTTACTACATATGGCACCGCAGGTGGTTAACATGGATAAAACACAAAATTAAATAATAATTGAAAAAGGAAATGTTCAAGGGCTACCTCCCCAGCATTTGTCAGTTATGACTGAGAAAACCTGAGGAAAAAAAAAAAATCTCAATGAGGGAGAATGGTCCTAACAGGATTTGAACGATGAACCTCTAATTCACAAGTTTGTGTCTTAATATTCTTGTGCAACCGTATCAGTAAAAGAGGGCAGTGAAGATACGTGTTGGTCGGCAACAGTTCCATATTGAAACCCTCATCACTGTGTAGAGAAAGTGAGCTCCAACACAAACTTCAAAATTCTGTGACCTTACACTCTACAAGTGTCAGCACCACCTTGCAACCTTGTAACACAGGAAAAACCATGAATGCTCATAAAAGCGGCAAGTGCTACAAAAATGTAGTTAATTAAATAAAGGGAAAGGATTATGGAAATTGAAGTAAACCACACCCAGCATTTGCCAAAGCAACTAAAGAGGAGAAAAAAAAAATTAAATTGAGTTTTATTTATGGACGCTCTTTAACTACTATGGTCCTTAGCGTCCCATTCTATATTGGGCGTGAAAGACCGGTAATTTTGCTCAGAGGTCTCTTTATCAGGCTTGAGGTTCTTCTATGTGCCGTAAATCTACGACACGGGACCACCGGCTTTACTTCCCTTCTGAAGGAAGCCATGCTAAGGATTTTTACACCCAAAAAAATCCATCACCCTCCGCCGGGTTTGAACCCGCAAGACCTTGGGAACTAGAGGCTAACATGGTACCACTAGTCCAGAGGATGACCAAAGAGGAGGGAGATAGAGGGGTGAGGGCTATTGGGGTAAATTACTTGTCACAGTACCTACAACCCCTACTTCTCAGCTAGTTTATTTAGCTACTTACCTCAATTCCCTGAGAGGCATTCATTGTACTATGTCCACATTTTGGGCATGCACCTGAGGAATCATGTTCTGCATTTTGTCCATGGTTGCAGGATTCACAATACAGGATTTTGTTCTCACCAATATCAGAAAGAAAGTGGTATTCATGAGACAGTGAACCACCCATTACCCCCACATCAGCCAAGACTGCAAGCATCACATTTAATCCTTAAAATTCAATCCACTCTAAATGTCCATTACCGCTTGACAAAGGACATTTTATGGTATCCTTTAAGCGACAACTAGACATCGGATTTGTATGCAAATGCATATTTAGTTTGTTTTTACATGTGATAAGGAATTAAGTTTTGCAATATATTTCATGTTCTTGTCTGTTAAATTCTATAGTGCATGTAATTGCTTATTTCTGATGTTGCTGCATATTTCATAATTTTTCCATGGAACAAGCATATAATACGAGCTGCATTCAAGTTAAAACACCTCCAATTTTTTTTCTCAGAACTGGAAACAGATAGAAGCATGCGGTTTGTTTTTAAGTAAGCGGGCACTCTTTGCTAATGTGTGACAGAGATGGCAGCACTGTATGTCACATAGAACATGTCGTGGCAACGGTGAGAGTGAGGATTGCTTGTATATAATTTATTTAAAGATGAATCAGAATTGTTACACTAACATCACTTAAGTTTACTCACTTAACATGTTTCGGGAAACGGTTGTTCCCATCCTTAGAAGCTAATCCGACTGGCCCGTGTTGTTGGTGTTTCCGTTTTGTGGACTGGATACTGTGGTGGCATCTTGTGGTGGTGAAATGTACCTCCAGAGAGGATTTAGTGGTGGCAAATCAAAATTCATTAGATGTGTGTTGTGTTTTAGAATGGTGATCTTCTCCCAAGCATCTAATTCGGCTGCAAATTTGGCTGGTTTGACTAATGTAATATTGGGTTTGATGTTGTGATTAGTGATCCAAAAATGGTGTGAAACAAATACAAACAAATGGACAAATCTGCAGTTTCACACCATTTTTGGATCACTAATCACATCAAACCCAATATTACATTAGTCAAACCAGCCAAATTTGCAGCCGAATTAGATGCTTGGGAGAAGATCACCATTCTAAAACACAACACACATCTAATGAATTTTGATTTGCCGCCACCAAAACCTCTCTAGAAGTACATTTCACCACAAGATACCACCACAGTATCCAGTCCACAAAACGGAAACACCAACAACATGGGCCAGTCGGATTAGCTTCTGAGGATGGGAACAACCGTTTTCCGAAACATGTTAAGTGAGTAAACTTAAGTGATGTTAGTATAACAATTCCGACACATCTTTAAATAAATTCAATACACATCACTGTTTCTAGCTTCTTTTCAAATATCATTGCTTGTATACTTACAATGGCGACGTTTTCATTACATGATCAGCATGTAATCATCTGTTATCTCCATTTGCATGGTGTGACACCGACTGAAATTCATCGCCAGTTAAGTGAGACATGTGGTGATGGTGTCATGGATGTGTCTAATGAGCGTTTGTGGGTGCGACAGTTCAAAGAAGGCAAAACGTCGTGTGACAACAAACCAAGAGAATGTCGGCCTTGGACAAGCTGGTCTGATGACATGATCAAGCGAGTGGAGAAACATATTTTGGAGGATCGCCGAATGACTGTGGAACAGATCGCCTACAAAGTTAGCATTTCCGTGGGATCTGTGCACACAATCCTGCATGACGACCTGAATATGCAAAAAGTGTCCTCCAGGTGGGTGCCACGAATGCTGACGGATGATCACAAGGCTGCGCACGTGGCATGTTGCCAGGCAATGTTGACGCGAGATGAAGGCATGAATGGCAATTTCTTTTTGTCAATCGTGACAATGGATGAGACATGGATGCCGTTTTTCAATCCAGAAATGAAGTGCCAGTCTGCTCAATGGAAGCACACAGATTCACCGCCACAAAAAAGATTTCGGGTAAGTGCCAGTGGCCATGTTCTTGGGCAGCGATGGTGTAATCCTTACTCATTGCAACGAAGATGTTTTGAAGAAGAAATTCCTTCCGGCATTGTGTGAAAAACGGCCGGAAAAGGCTGCACGTGTGCTCTTTTACCAAGACAATGCACCAGCGCATCGGGCAAACGTTACACAGCAGTTTCTTTGTGCAAACAACTTTGAAGTCATTCCTCATGCTCCCTACTCACCCGACCTGGTTCCTAGAGACTTTTGGCTGTTTCCGACAATGAAAGACACTCTCCATTGCCGCACATTCACCAGCCGTGCCGCTATTACATCAGCGATTTTCCAGTGGTCAAAGCAAATCCTAAAGAAGCATTTGCAGTGGCCATGGAATCATGGCATCGACGTTGCGAAAAATGGTACAGCTGCAGGGAGATTATGTCGAGAAGTGACACAAGTTTCATAATTTTCCTGTGATTAGTTAGTGAGAAAAAAAAATCGGAGGTGTTATAACTTGAATGCACCTCATAGATGTATTTTTAAATTTTTAATTTTAAAATTAATATTTAAACACATTGGTAACAAAATAATGAAGTCCTTACTATGGAGATGCCATATGAAGGTTCAGAGTAAATTTGAGAGTAGTATTCCTTTAAAGTATGCAGGAAAATTAAGTGGTAAATTGTGCAGTGTTTTAGAAAGAAACCCTGACATTAAAGTTTTGTGTTCTGTGGATCAATATAATTAGGGTGAAAACATGGTGTTTCCTGAAGAAATGTCCCCAAAGTTAGCAACTGCTTTCAAATTTTGCCCAATAATATCTCTAGACATGGAAAGATCCTTCTCAGCATACAAATTTGTGTTAACCGACAAATGTGAAACGCTTGAGTATTTGAAGAAAATAATCATTGCATACAGCATATTATATAAAAACAATCAGAATGATGCTTAAGAAGAAATGTACATTTTAAGTACCAAAAAATTATAAGCTTAAAGTTAGCAATTAGTGCATGATTAGTACATATTTCCAAAATTATAGAGCATACATTTTAAAAACTTTGATAGCATAAATACATGCATGGTTTAGATACGTTTAGTGAATACAAATCCGATGCCTAGTGATAACATAGGTTTTACAACACATGAGCTGAGTAAATGCTAGCAACATACAAAACCAAGCTTTGACTTAATGTACAATATTCCATACTTGCCAACTTCCTGAAACTGAAACCTGTAAAACTTTCCTTCGTTCATCAAAGTGTAATAGTTTTGTGTGGAATGAAATTCAGAATGCATTAAATCTACAAAAATTATATGTAAAATAAATGGAAATTCCATTTTATAAGAACCCTTGAAGACCTCGTGGTACTGCTGCTTTCTGTCACATATGCTAAAATTCTTCCTGGTACCACAATAAACATGTACTAAAGCAAAGAAAACCACTTTCTAGCTTATATACAGATTTCTAGTCCATATTTTGCACTTCATAACATGAACTATAAACAATAACTGTCAAAAAATGGGAAACTTATATCCCGCAGTCACAGAACGCGAATAAGATAAACAATTTATGTGGATAATACGACAGCTGATCAATAAAGACTGAGACTGATTTTTTTTCACAGATGTTTATTACTCCATTTCAATGTTGACATGATCTTTTTCAAAGTAGTCCCCTCCTACTTGAATGCACTTTTTATAGCGTCTCTGCCAGGCCATTCTTTGTCAGGTCTTTGAGAATCGCCTCACTTTTCCTCAGCACGCTTCAGTGCTCTCAAATTGAATGCCCCGGAGCTTTGCCTTTAGTGATGGGAATAAAAAAGAAATCACAGGGGGGGGGGGGCAAGATTGGGGTTATAAGGCGGATGCAGTACGCAGGTGATGTTGAATTCCTGGACTTTATTTGCGACGTGAGGCCATGATGAAGTCGCCACCCATTCTGAGGAAGTTCTGGATGTTTCCTTGCAATGTGCTTCCTCAGTGTAGCCAATACTGGCATGTAGTACACTGCTGTAACAGTAGTGTGAGGGGGAACAACAATCACAGCAACTGTGTTGATGTTGACTTCAGTCATAGCAGAAGCCGAAACACCAGGCCCACCTTGCTTAGCACAGAGGACTCACCCTTCTTTGAAGTCGAACCACCTAAACACTGTTGCACGAGGTAGTGCATCTTCACCGTATGCTCGCTTCAGCTTTTCCAAAGTTTCAGAGGCTGTACGATTTAAACGAAAACAAAATTTTATTGCTCCTCTCGTGTCGAGTGGTATGCAAAATTCAAGTAGGGTCAACAATATACAGCATTACTACCAACCTACTGATACGAGAGTGCTGCCGTCTATGGACATTATACATGAAACCCCGCTCTTTTCAAACATTCATGGTAGAGACAGGAAACTCTCAAGAAAGCTACAGGAAAAAATCAGTCTGTCTTTATTGATCAGCCCTCGTATATAGAAATGGTTGCAAATATACAATTTCACTAAAATAGGTTCAATACCTCAGAACTAGTTTCGAGGAATCACTTCCTCATCGTCAGCTGATTGCAACTGGTAGGCTTTCCTCTGATGGTTATAAATGTCTCGTTGTCCCTCTAGTGATGGTTCTACAAGTTTAATAATCAAATTTTTGTCCATAGGGATGTCGAAATTCATTAACCTTGGACGAAATTTCCATAGAAATATTTTCTCCCAAATGTTTAATTCCGTAGGTTTTTGTGCCTGCTTGATAAGTGATACTGTGTCCTCAATTTCATGTCCCTGTATCCAAAAATGTGCTGCAACTGCTGATTTTTCTTCTTCCCTGGATTTGATGTTTCGAAAATGTTCCTTAAGCCTCGTTTCTACGTTACGCTTAGTTTGACCAATATAGATTTGTTCACAATCCTTGCAATCTATTCTATAAATCCCGGATTCTTTATGAGCTGACATTTTTTTCTTTTTGGTTTGCATTTATGAGGAATTTTATGCTGAATTTACTTTCAGGGATAAGTGCCACATTGCTGTCATTGAAAATTTTCTTGAATTTATGTGCCCATGGGTGAAATGTGACTTTTTTGTATGTCAGATTTTGTTTGTGTGGTTTGAGGATTGTATTTTCTTTTATCACTTTTTGTTGCTTGAATTTTTTGATTACCTGTATTGAACCTATTTAAGTGAAATTGTATATTTGCAACCATTTCTATATATTATATTTAATCTTTCACTGTGTCTTCCGATTTAAAATTAATTTATGTGGAGTTGACTGTACAATTCACATCATCCATTAATGACTGTTCATGCCCATTTACGGTTGGTTACTAGACGTCACTAGTGCGCAATTAAATTTTCATTAGGCTGCATTTTCTGGCAGCCCCATGAAGGGGAACCATGGTCTTGATAAAGGACAGACACACAGATAAGCTCTGGTTTATCATAGCGCTGTATACCAATTAGAGCAGTACATTCAGTCTGTAATCTTAAGTTGCAATGTAATGCAACAGAATTTAGTGATTTGTCATGTCCATAAAGAAATTCTATAACACTTTGAATCTGCCCACAAAGCCATAAAAATATCTCCTTTGACATAAAGTAATAAAATGCCCCCTCCATCCCTGCACATTTTACAAGCAAACCCTAAAAGTTGGCAAGTATAATATTTGGAAAGCTTACATAGGTTCTTAATTACTACAAAGATAATTGAAAAAATACAGGGAAAGAACCAGTAGACAAGAAAACCTTATAGACTATGTCAAAGATAGAATAAAACAAAAATATTAGAACTGTTTCCTTAATTCTATGTGAAAAATAAAGAAAGAATCAGACAGACAGAAAGAAAGAACTTAATAACAATTAAGGGTAAATAGTGTTCCGTTGAATAAGACTTGAAAAATTTAATACCATAGCTGGGAATCAAACCAGGGATCTTTGGTTCTCCAAATCAGATGAGGTGGTTTAGTGGCTGCATGGGTATTTAGCCAACGTAGCTCAAAGTGTTAGAACATCAACATAGAGAGTCAAGATCCACGGTTCAAGTCCCAGCCTTGGCTTAAAGTCTGATTCAACTTTGTAACTTACTGCTTAAACATGACTACTGTGAAAGAATAATTATAAAGTATAAATTAACCCTAACACAGGTTAAATATAAAGTATGGAAGTTAAAAAACACTTGTAACACTGCAAATCGACTTTGAGGTATGATACCTTTAGTGTTCAAAATTGTCTTAGAGGCTTACCAGGATACTTGAATCAAATGAAAAGATTTAATGCATGTATAGACATTTTACCATCCCACATGAGATGTATCAAATACAAACAAATAGACAAATCTGCAGTTTCACACCATTTTTGGATCACTAATCACAACATCAAACCCAATATTACATTAGTCAAACCAGCCAAATTAGATGCATGGGAGAAGATCACCATTCTAAAACACAACACACATCTAATGAATTTTGATTTGCCGCCACCAAATCCTCTCTGAAAGTACATTTCAGCACCACAGTATCGACTCCAAAAAACGGAAACACCAACAACATGGGCCAGCCGGATTAGCTTCTGAGGATGGGAACAACCGTTTCCCGAAACATGTTAAGTGATATTAGTGTAACAATTCCAACTCACCTTTAAATAAATTTATGTTAAATGTTTAAATTTGAGCAAGATAAGGAATTT
This sequence comes from Deroplatys truncata, assembly GCA_030765065.1. Taxonomy (NCBI): domain Eukaryota; kingdom Metazoa; phylum Arthropoda; class Insecta; order Mantodea; family Mantidae; genus Deroplatys; species Deroplatys truncata. The sequence continues at coordinate 60,461,058 of CM060989.1, read as the reverse complement.
GAGTGACCCTTATAATACTGCATATTGCCACATTTTGAGTTTTTTAAGAGCAAGTTTACGTGTATATTCTGTAGCTTTTAGGGTATGAATTTTGGGCTCTAGTCACTGCTTAAGTTTAAATAAATTTGCTTCAAAATAAAACAAAAAAGGAAGAAAAGAGAGAGTTATCTATGTTCAAGAAATGCTCACCTTTCACACACTTTACACCAATTCTTTTGAAAATATTCTTGTAAGCACAACTAACAGCAGTATATGTCTCCTTGGCTTGCTCCTCTGTTGCATCAAATGTATACAGATCTTTCATGATAAACTCTTTCCCACGCAAAAGGCCAAAGCGTGGTCTCATTTCATCTCGGAATTTGCTAGTAATTTGATAGAGACGAATGGGGAGTTGTTTATACGAGATCTGTGCTGCCGACGACAATAGCTCTGTAACTGCTTCTTCATGTGTCTAAATTGTAAAGCAAAACATATTCACTGGTTATTGTCTATACCAGAAAGTCCAATTAAGCCTTGCTTTGAGTCCCACAAGACATTCATGAACAGTGGATTGCCTGAACATGTTTTAAGTGCTCAGATACTGAATGACAGATTATATAAATAAAATAGACATAACTTTTTGACAATTGATAAATTTTTGGTTTACTGTATCACAAATGCATGCAGATTACAAAAACTGAAATACAAAGAAGTCACTTTTAAACAAAGCAGTTGAAATTAAGACATTGATAAAAACAGTGTTTTCTATAAACACAGTTGTTGAAGGATGTGGTCTGTTTTATCCAGACTATTAAATGCTCAGGTCAAGAGGCACAACGGGCTCTAAAAGCCTATATAGAGGCTTCTACTGAGGCCACTAAAAGTTTCGTCATTGTCATCATCATGATGTCAGCTTGCATCTGTTTTCAGACTGGCAAAACGAAGATAATGAAATCAAAAGGAAAATTATGAAAATTGTACTTAAAAGTGCAATATTATAAAGATACCTTCCCAAAAAAAGTATTGAGATAATTTGCTTCAATGTTTGAATTTGTGGTTTTCTTCATATTGTAAAAACATGTCTTATTCTGTGATTCAAAAGTTTTTTGTTCTTTTTTTATTAGTAGAGAAACAGCAAAAAATTAATGGATAAATTACAAAACTTGGCTGCACTGCAAATTTTACAGACCTCTACCTATAACTCAATAATACAGCATTTATGGGCATACACTACGTGATCAAAAGTATCCAGACACCTGGCTGAAAATGACGTACAAGTTCGTGGCGCCCTCCATCGGTAATGTTGGAAGTCAATATGGTGTTGGCCCACCTTATCCTTGATGACAGCGTTCACTCTCGCAAGCATACTTTCAATCAGGTGCTGGAAGGTTTCTTGAGGAATGGCAGCCCATTCTTCACGGAGTGCAGAATTGAGGAAAGGTATTGATGTAGGTTGGTGAGGCCTGGCACAAAATTGGCATTTCAAAACATCCCAAAGGTGTTCTATAGGATTCAATTCAGGACTCTGTACAGGCCAGTCCATTACAGTGATGTTATTGTCGTGTAACCACTCCGCCACAGTCCGTGCAGTATGAACAGGTGCTTGATCGTGTTGAAAGATGCAATCACCATCCCCGAATTGCTCTTCAACAGTGGGAAGCAAGAAGATGCCTAAAATATCAATGTAGGTCTGCGCTGTGATCGTGCCATGCAAAACAACAAGGGGTGCATGCCCCCTCCAGGAAAAACACGACCACACCATAACACCACCACCTCCGAATTTCACTGTTGGCACTACACACGCTGGCAGATGACGTTCACTGGGCATTCGCCATACCCACACCCTGCCATCGGATCGCCATATTGTGTACCGTCATTCGTCACTCCACACAACGTTTTGCCACTGTTCAATCATGTAATGTTGACACTCCTTACACCAAGCGAGGCGTCGTTTGGCATTTTCCTGCATGATGTGTGGCTTATGAGCAGCCACTCGACCATGGAATCCAAGGTTTCTCACCTCACGCCTAACTGGAGTGGATCCTGATGCAGTTTGGAATTCCTGTGTGATGGTCTGCATAGATGACTGCCTATTACTCTTTACGAACCTCTTCAAATGTCAGCGGTCTCTGTCAGTCAACAGACGAGATCAGCCTGTACGCTTTTGTACTGTACATGTCCCTTCACGTTTCCACTTCACTATCACATCAGAAACAGTGGACCTAGGGATGTTTAAGGGTGTGGAAATCTCGCGTACAGACTTCTGACACAAGTGACACCCAATCACCTGACCACGTTCAAAGTCTGTGAGTTCCACAGAGCGTCCCATTCTGCTGTTTCACAATGTCTAATGACTACTGAGGTCGCGGATAATGAGTACCAGGCAGTAAGTGGCAGCACAATGCACCTAAGATGAAAAACGTATGTTTGTGGGGTGTCCAGATACTTTTGATCACATAGTGTATATCTCTATGTGAAAGTAATCAAATAGATACCCTGAATCATAATAATTTGTCAGTGTTATTCCGACTCACCCTGTGTATAACTTGCAAACATATTAAATTCAGGTTTATAAAGTTCACTGTTTAATGCGGATGATGGCTGCAGTGGCAGGAAAGTGAATGTGGCAACAGTAGTTACAGCAGGAGTAACCATGATCCAAATTTCAAGAGCTCAAATGTCAATCTAATGTTTATCATATACTCAGAAAAACTTTTTTAAAATATTTGAAATTGTATGAACTGGAAAGAAAGAAAAGGGTTTACCTACTGGACTCAGCACAAACTCCTTATTATGACGATCTGTCACAATGAAAAGTTCATCTCCTGCATCATCCCAGCGGCCTGCAAATTGAAAACATATTGGGTTATATGAATAAAAATAATATAGTATATGCTTCACTTTTTCAAGTAAATACTTGCAAGTATCTACTTCATTTTGAGAACATACTCAAGTAATGGAAGCAGAGTAGAACATACTCAGGCAGGCATCCATGTTACAAGAGTATGTACTCATATTTGGTATGAATAAAAGCCAGTATATTCTCAGTTTTATGAGTTCATTCTCCACTCATGTTGAGCATGGTTAGATGCATACTCACTTCTGAGTATATATTGATTTTTTTTACTTAAAACTAAATATGAAGTGAAAGTCAGCTTTATTAGTTAACCTTACTATGTAAAATGTTAACTTCAAAATCCAGATACCTACTCATAACTTTATAAGAAAACTATTTCATAGTATACCTAAACAGTTTAAATATCCTGGGATTCTAAAAACAATCGGATGACTTCATCCAGCACCTCATGAGCTATGGCTTTCCAATCCACAATTATTCCTTTCTTTTTGCTTATAACCATTTTATTTATTGGTTTTCTAACATTGTCATGAACATTCAAGGAGTTCATGAATTGCGTCATGAAAACATAAGCTAGAAGTATCATTGAAAATCAGATTTATTACTTAAGTTATGTAAAATCGTAATCCCAAAATTCAGTTGCTTAAGAAGTTAGATTACTTATAACAAAACTGTTTCATAGAAAAATAGTGTAAACATCCCAGGATTCATGAGCCTGCATCCGGCACCTTATAATTATGACTTCAGAATCTGTGAATATTTTCTTTTTGCTTGATTTATTGATAATAGACTTTTGTCTGTTTCATTTTATGTATTGTTTTGCTAATTAATTTAAAGCCATGCTTTTGTGTGTGTTGCTTCAATTAATTTTTTATTTCTTGAAGGACTTAATATTTCTCTAACATTTCTGCTGAAACTTGTTATAAAACACAGGATAATTCCAGAGCAGTTTTGATGGGACAGAACCAAATACAGCAAAATCTACTCCTCTAATTCAGAATGGCAAAGAACACAACACCACACAATCAACGAAGCTAGTATATGTCAAAAAGTGTAGATAACATGAGTATATACTTACATTTAAGTGAACAAGTTGGCTGTGGGGATGAGTATATACTCGTGTGAGGTAGTACGCTTTTATTCTTATGAAAACGAGTATGTTCTCATTGAGCTGAGTATATAATCACAGAAAGTGTTCATACTCATTAGTACAAACTTTATAAAGCACTTGCTTTTTATTCATATGACCAATTATGTACACTCAGTCAAACTAAAAGTGGCTGATCTCTTGAGCAGTTAAATTTTTTCAAAATCCCTTTGAGTGATCGCAACTCACAACCGTCAACTTCTGTGCGCTGCTATGGCTAACTCTATAATACAAGCCCCAAGGCACTGATTTGGTCTACCTCCTCTATTTTCTATAAGCAAGCAGTGGAGAAATTAATTAGCTTCTGTATCATTTGTAGAAGAGGTATACATGACAGTCGATAGAGAAAATCATGTGAATGTAACACATCAGAGACAAGCCCTAATGACAACATTCCTAAACCAGTTCAGAGAAGGATATTGACAGAATCTAAAAGAGTAACTTGGCTACCTTGAAGATGCAAGCTGCTGACTACAGCAGACCTTATCTTTGCATCTGTGTGCAGAGGTACGTAGATGCAAACTCAAACTATTTTATGTTGATCAGGGATGTTACTTTTCTTTGAAATCATTCCAAGCAATTAGTAAAGATCACCTCAAATTTCCACTTAACGACAAATGTCAATTTTCATCTTCTGGGTTACTTGCAGATATCCAGTATTATGAAAATATATATTAAAAGTGAAAAATTATCAATGTAATGATTACAGGTTATATGAGTAATTATAACCAAGTACCTGTAGCCTTCCACAAGTTTCCTGGAGTAAGTAATGGCATAAGCACTTTCTGGGCATCTATCCTACTCATTTCTTCATCAATAATATTCATCAGCTTTTGTAAGGACCTCTCTCCAAGAGGCAGAAGATGAAATGCCCCTACACTTGCCTGTCTGACCACTCCCATCTCCAACATTAACTGGAGTGGAGGGGGAAAAAAACATGGTTGCATTAACAAAGTGAACATAAGAGAAAGCTGAATACAATGAATGCATCATTTAAAAGCTGTTTAATTTTAATACAACTCAAGTATCAATTCCATTAAACGAACATAAAGGATTGCTATACCTATTTACTAAACTATTGGAAACAGTTTACATAACTTAAAAGTCATCCAATACATTCCATATGTGGGTAGGGACCACACGCATCCCACCTGAGTCGTCTTCCGTGGAGTAGTGGTTACCATGCTAGCCTCTAGTTCCCGAGGTCACAGGTTCAAAACCCGGTGGAGGATGATGGATTTTTTCAGGCGTAAAAATCCTTAGCATGGCTTCCTTTGGAAGGGAAGTAAAGCCGGTGGTACCGTGTCATAGATTTACGGTACGTGAAAGAACCTCAAGCCTGATAAAGAGGCCTCTGAGCAAAATTACCGGTCTTTCACATTCAATACAGAATGGGATACTAAGTACCAAAGCAGTTAAAGAGCGTCCATAAATAAAACTCAATTTAATTTGCATCCCACCTGAGGCTTTATGGGAGCATTGCTTCTGTTTTATTTTAAAATAAAGAGTTGAGGGTTGTTACACTACATCACTATGATAATCTTACTTGAACGCGTTTCGGGAGACGGCTTGTTCCCATCGTCAGCATTTTCTCTCAACTGATATTTGCCGGTCATCGTCTGGGGGATGTGTGTGGTTTGTGGTGTTCTCTGGTGCTGGGCTGATGAACCTCCAAAGGCTGTTGGGTGGCGGCAATTCAAAATTCATTAGGTGATTCCTGTGTTTGACAATATGTATTTTTTCCCAGATGTCCAATTCATTGCTGCTGTTGATCGGTTTTAAGAGTTTTATGTTTGGAGTGATATCATGGTTTGAAGACCAGAAATGATGTGCCACTGCTGATTTATCTTGCTGCTTTTGGTAAATGCATCTCATATGCTCTTTAAGTCTTATTTCAAGATTTCTTTTTGTTCTTCCTATATATACCAGGTTACATTCATTACAATCAATTTGATATATACCAGCTGATTTATTGTTGGGGATAGGATCTTTTGTTCTGTTGTATAGTAGTTTCTGTATGTTGTGGTTATTCTGTGGAGACAGGGTGATGTTGTATTTTTTGAAAATCCTTTGAAATTTATGATGTGTCCAAGGGTGATAAGTGAATTTTCTATATGCTTGTGGTTGAAATCTTGAAATAAGACTTAAAGAGCATATGAGATGCATTTACCAAAAGCAGCAAGATAAATCAGCAGTAGCACATCATTTCTGGTCTTCAAACCATGATATCACTCCAAACATAAAACTCTTAAAACCGATCAACAGCAGCAATGAATTGGACATCTGGGAAAAAATACATATTGTCAAACACAGGAATCACCTAATGAATTTTGAATTGCCGCCACCCAACAGCCTTTGGAGGTTCATCAGCCCAGCACCAGAGAACACCACAAACCACACACATCCCCCAGACGATGACCGGCAAATATCAGATGAGAGAAAATGCTGACGATGGGAACAAGCCGTCTCCCGAAACGCGTTCAAGTAAGATTATCATAGTGATGTAGTGTAACAACCCTCAACTCTTTATTTTAAATTATGACACATCACTGTTACAAGCTTCTAAATCTTCAAAAATTGAGATTGCTTCTGTTGTTTTTCTGCAGCCAACATTGATGGCCCTAAGCCACAAAGCGTAACCAAGGGATATTTTTTTAAATAGAGGAGTGGAACCGTTGTGGCCAAAGCAACAAGGCATGGCCATAGGATCTGTGCAACTAAATTTGAATGATCCACGATGCATATATTCTCTTTTGCAACAATCCATTAACCACATTTTGTTTTTTACATTGGCAACAACTCCATACAAAATGTCCGCTGTAGCTACTATATTGAGAGGGTTTCAGCTCCTAAGCCAATTTCAATGCACTTCAGGCATTTTCTTTCAAGCAATCAGTAATGGTCACTTTTAATAGTTTATCACAAGAGTGGCATTTGCATTCTTGTTGTATGAAGATTCCCAGCAATGTAGATTGGGCCTCTCCAAAAGGTATTCCAATCCTTTGATCATTTTCAAACTTCTACCTATCTTGTGTTCTGACTGTTTTACATGACTTTCAAATTCTGCTAACCTTGTCACAGCTACTGTATAATGTTTACCACAAAGTTCTATGAACCACTAGGAATATATCCAATTCAGTTAGGTACTCCACAAGATTTCAATGAACCTTACCTTTTGGCTTTTTGAAAGGGCATCCTCATTTTTCACCTTGCTTTCCTTTGGGATCACATGCTGTGGTTGAAACAGTTTTGAAACATAATTTACATTCCTGTGAATAACAGTAACAACAGGCATCTGACTGTGCACAGAACATGCCTGCAAATTCTTCAGAACTGCTTTGAAAGACATCCCAACTTCTATGCCATGGACCTATTACCTACAAAATATAACACATGTTTAACTGGTGAGACACTTAAAAGCTACTAACTTCAACGTCTCATGAATCCTGATACTAAAAGCTACTTTCACTAGTCATTGACACCTATGGACTCAAAAATCTACTTTTGCATATGGCAATCGTCTTTTCCTGCATGGGTTGTCATTCTGCATTCACCTTAGTTTGCTACTGTTTGTGACAGTTAACACTGTTTTAAGAGCTAAAAGGGCGAGGCTTCGAGAATTAGTTTCTGCCATAGTAGCACGCTGAAGAAATTCAGACAGAGGGATATGAACTTCGGGTATTAATGAGCGTGCATGTCAGTCACCACTGATTAATACTGGAGTTACATATAAAAAACAAATGAGAGTGAAGCCATCCAGTTTGCTATTTCGCTCCTGCAGGATTGTCATCCTGTATCCTGAAGATTCAAGATTTCTAGATTGAGATACTATGTTTAATTTGTAATTCAGATTTTATCCTTCTAGATACAATTTCCTAGATAATTTATTTGAGCAAGAGTAGGGCTCCTTACCTGTCCATCAATACAAATCCCGCGATTGTAGGCCAGGTACAAGAGCCCTACTCCTACACTTATTTGTCCTACAGCAACTTAAAACTATTGATAAAATGTTTTAATTCTTCAACACTTGATTCTTTGCATGTTGTTTCACTAAATTCTACCCGCGCAAATATTGCAGTTTTCTCAAACAATTCAAAACCAAAATTGAAAGCTGTTAATTTAGAGGTTTTATTTGCACCATCTAACCTGCTGGTTATTTATATTTAAATGAATTCATCATTTTAAGTGTATTCCTAAATTTAACACGATTGGAACTTGGCACTCTAGCAATCAGCTGTGCCGCGAAATGCAAATCACGTGGTGTATGTTTTGTGACGTGTTTGTGACCCACATAATCACAAAGGTAGAACCATCATCTTCCGAAAAATTTCTCCCCGTTAAGAAATATTTTCAGCAGTCCTACACTGGTTAAATGATTAACACAAGCTGCTACATTTCCGCAGTCTGTTGTTACCAAAATGTCAGTAATAAGCGAAAATAATGAGTAAGCTTTAAACATATTTGCGCCATTAAAAAAGATTGGTGAGATTTCCAGCTATAGGGGAATTTCATGATATGTGTTGAATAGCTTGGTGAAAGCAGCAGACAATCGAAGAATGAAATATGCAAAGCGCGTTCCGCATACACAATTCAGATAGATTAAAATTGGTCTACAATAAGGCATAGGACATTTATTAACGTCATTAAGATTGAAATCATATCTACACGTTATACTTTGACATAGAAAACTGCATGCTATAAACGTTTGGTGATTATTATCGTAGTCTTATGAACAATCAATAGATAACTCTTAACATAACCAAGAATAATCAGTATACAATAGCAAATTATTGGTGTATTTATTAACAACCGTCTAGGAGGGTAAATCGGCGCGGCGGCTCTTTTTAATGGGTTACTTTCGTATACGGAACTTAACGCATGAAAATAATTTTCATCGGAAAATACACAAATTTGTAGTGACGTCTTCTGCTATGAATGTCGAAGGCAAAGGGGTTAATTGGAAAATACGGTTAGCAATAATTTGTGAAAGTTTAAGGATAGTTTATAATTTTTGCCAGACTCTAAAGCTCACGTGTACCAAATTTGGTTAAAATCATAACAAAAGATATTTAATAATAAATTTCATTGGAATCAAAGGGAAGTTTGAATATTTTAATCCATCCTTATTTACCTCTTTGAGATGGAAGCCATTAAAGCTCTGCCATGCTCACAATAAAGGAACGGAAAATATCTTCTGATATTCATATTCAATGGAAAGGGATTGAATGATTGACAGTAAGAAAATTCCCCATTGCTCTCATTCTAATTTTTTTTTTAAATTTATTATACCATATATCCATTGAGAAGAATAGGGCTTTTCAATAGTGAAAGAATTATCAATACAAGTTAGATGCATTTCACCCTTGTTTCCACAGTACACCTGGATCATCTTTATCTTTTCTAAGGTTTGTTTGTACTTATGTCATGATATGTCATTCAGTTTCTTACAAATTCTCCATTACTGAGAAATTTTAGAGTACATGCTATTTCCCAACTAAACAATTAACTGGCAAATTATTAAATTTTCTGCCTATCAAATTAATGATTTTCACATATGTTCCTGAAAGTACTTTGTTAGAGCTGTGTGCTCTGTTAATTCTTGTGGTATTGTAGCATACTCCAGGCCTAAAATAGTTGTTATAACAAATCTAAAATATTTACCGAGCAAGCCAGCACCACATTAACATGTGCAACTCGCATTCCAAAAGTCCCAAGTTCAAACTCCCGGGGTTAACCATCCACCAAAGAGTTTCTTCGCAGTTTTTCTCAGTCGCTAGATGACGAATGCTGGGTTAGATAATTTGACCTGCAAATTTTTGTATCATCCCTTTCATCACTACATTTCATTTTCCTTCTTCAATACCATTCCAGGAATTGGCCTGATCTCCCATCATGAATATTTGTCCTCCTTGGTGTAGTGGTAGCCATGCTAGCCTCTAGTTCCTGAGGTTGTGGGTTCAAACCTGGCAGAAGGCGACAGATTTTTTTTGGGCGTAAAAATCCTTAGTATGGCTTCCATTGGGAGGGAAGTAAAGCCAGTGGTCCCGTGTCGTAGATTTATGGCATGTAAAAGAACCTCAAGCCTGATAAAGAGGCCTCTGAGCAAAATTGCCGGTCTTTCATGCCCAATATAGAGGAATGCTAAGTAACACAGCAGTTAAAGAGCATCCATAAATAAAACTCTATCATGAATATGCTGTGATCCAAAAAGTGTGCTTGCTTCTTGGCAGGCTCTTGACCCATGGCATTGGTTTGTAAGTCCTACAGAGAGGAAAGTAATTAACTGAAGAAGTTAAAATATTTTCCAAGATATTTCACAGGAAAATAAATACTAAAAAGGTTACAATAAATAAGGTTGTCTGCAGAAATTTGGCCCTGGAATCTATTCAGGAAACTTTCACTAACCAAATTTATTTCTGTATTACAATGTTTTCATTTTCTTTTCCTCTCTTTTATGTCCATTTCTACTTGTTTCTCACTTTATATAAATATTGTCCCACACTCCTGCATTCTTTAGTAAATATCCTTTTCATCATTGTTATTTTATCCAGTATAAGTTTGTAGTAATGAACTCACTCCTCCAGTTTTCAGCTTCTTTATATTCAAATATAACATATTCTAAGTCTTCTTGCCCCCCCCCCCAAACAATCAACACTCACCATGAGTAAAACCATTTCTTTGACTTTTCAAATTGCGCACACCTGTTCTTGCCCATGCTATATCCTCTCTTTCCCCCTTATTTACTTTATCAATATAGTTTTCTTTTTCCCATGCAGATTTCAACCTTACATAAAATACCAGTGATCTCTTCTGTGTTAAATTACTGTACAATTTTTGTATCTCTATATCCTCAAAGCACCTTCTTGCCTCTTTACAAAACCCTTTAACATTTGTTTCCCTTTTCTTCCAAACATTCCCTAAGCCATTGTTCTCTAAATTTAAACTGCTTAGCCATCCATTGGTTAAGTTGATTCTTGATATATTAAATGTTGTTTGAATAAACACTCTTCAACTAAGTTAACGATTCTGTGCTAATATTTTAAAACCCTCTTAATCAAACCTTCTCTTGCTACTCGTCCCATTTCTATTTGAGTAACCTCTTTTACTGCTGCAATTGGTGGGCTAAGAATTTCTTTACAGAATGATTAGGGTAGTGCATCTATAAGTTCCTAAGGGTTTTCCATCCCCAAATTTCAATACTGCTTAGCATTCATGCTTCCACCATTGTATTATATTATTCCTAATTATTTAACTTTCTAGTTGTGGTATTTTAAATAAACATCCTTTTATAATTGTCAGGGCTGTTTTGCTTTCTGCAAAACCAATCTTTTTTATTTCTCCCACCTTAGCCCTCATCTATTTTTATTCCTAAATAAATACAATCATGTACTACCTTGATGCCTTTCTCCTATCTTTCATATTTGCTTAACTTTCTGCCTTTCTTATATATTAAAATTTGTGTATTTTGGTGCACATTTACACCCCATTCTGGACATAATTATGTATTTCTCTATTAACAAAACTAATTTTAAATTATTGTAATAGAACCAATTATTAAATCATCTGCAAATAGTAAACCAGGAACCTGTATAGGTATTGTTTATAACTGAAATTATATTTCTTTATTTTTAAAATATATCATCTATATACAAATTAAACAAAGCTGGGTTTAACTTACATCCTTGTCTTAGCCCCTTTTCTAGTTTTCACTGGTTGTTTACCTTCCTCCAACTGTACACAAAAAGTATTTTCTTTATACGTAGCTTTTAAGACCTCTTATCATATGTCTACCTAGCCTTATGTTAAAAAGTAATTAAAGCTAAGTAACTTAAAGAAAAGTAAATTATTAGGCAAGCAGAGAAGAAAGAAATATAAAAAACCTTAGAAACGTAATTTAAAGTTTGTATGCAATCATATTATGAGGCATAAAGACAAAAGAATGTCATGCTCAAAAGTAAACATATTGTATATTATCAAATCGTCACATTAAATGTAAAATGGATGTACATTATTAAATAGCAGAATACAGGAAAAACTGGTACAACCATGTCTGCAGAATGGAATATGATAGGATTCCCTAAAGAGCACTAAATTATAAACCAAGAGGACAACGAAGTCCGGGAAGACCTGCCAGCCAGAAAATGGATGGAGCAGCTTTAGTTTGAAGTTGGAACAGATCACCAGTGGTCTAAACCCTGTTTGTATGATGATGATGACGATGTAGATTATACATTGTAGTTTCCAAATGAAAAAAATGATAGCTAAATGGTGAAGTAGGAATGAAAGTTATAACGGAAAGGTGAAATGTAGCATTAAATGCAATTGTTAGGGAAGAAAGAAGAATTGTGATACTTCAGAACAGAAGTAACCTAGCAACCAAACAAATGAAAAACAATAGGTTAGAGTAAATGAGCACCAAGGGAGGAGGAAGAAGAAGGGAGAAGTCATGAGAGTTGCAAGGGGGAATGCAGTGCGAAGAGATGCTTGGGAGAATGTGTTTAATCAGTCACAGATATATCATGTAAAATATGATCAATTCCAAGTGGAATACCATTGTAAATAGTTGTAATTAGGTAGTAATATGGGAAAATAGTACTGCAATAGACAAAATATATAATAATTATAGTCCCCTGCTAGAAATGCATGGAGAGAAAGTAAATATCTGTTAGCATGGATCAGTACCAACTCACTATATACAAAGACATTTTTGTAAAGTTGTAATTTCCTCACAAAACAAATAACTGAAGTAAAAGTAAAGATAAATAGTAGTTTGTGTTTAAAAGCTTGTGCAAAGAATTGACAAAGAAAGGAAAGGAGTTTAGATTTCCATCAAGAAAAGTAACGTTCAGATCAGGTTCAGAAAGTATTGGGGTGAACCACAACAATTGCTCATAAAGAAAGAATTTAATTTGTTTGTTGTAAATCGGAGTTTAATTTTATTTTTTGTAAGAGTTCAAAAGAAAAAGTTTTAAAATAAATAGTTATGTTGCTCTGAATCAGTGTTGTTATTTTAAATAATTGCTCATAAGTTATTATCCTAAACCTCCAGAGCCGCACAGAACCCTGAGAGAAAGTAAAACTATTTAATTCCACATCATATCCAAAATTGGTGCACATACATTGCCATAATCATATAGTCATTCAATAATAATAATAAAAAGAAGCATAGGTTCATAATTTCCACTCCACATAGATCTAATCAATGATTTCTGCTCCCTACGCTGATTTTGGAGTGTCAAGGTGTGATGCATCATCAGTGCTTGTTCTGCTAGACTTGAAATCATTTACTCAAAGTTGAATGATTTCATTGGAAGAGCATGTTTCACCCAAGGTAGACAAAATCCTCTAATGAATTTCTTTTGCTATTTTGTATTCCAGAAAGAGTTGAATCCCATATGTATTCCAATTTTATTTATTTTTCATTGTTACTTGAAATGTGTATGTTTAAACAATTGCCATCTGATGAATTAACATCAGAATGACTTGCAACCAGAAGTTGCTGTTGTATTAGAATGCAAACTAAGTTACTTATCAAACCACCTCCATATAATAGAGAAATGTGTAGCAAGAAGCAGCAGTAAGTAATCTACTTGGAATCACTAGTAATCTAGTTTGGAGAACAGGTTATAGAAAGCTGAACAGAGAATCTATCTCATGTTTATGGATTACAGTGTCCACGTATGTATTTATGTAAATTTAACTCAGTTTTCTGTATGCAGTTTAATCTGCAATTACACGTAAAATAAATGTATTGATGTACTGATCAAATCCTTTGATTAGTATGGATTTCATTCTATTTTACCAGAGTTTTCTGTACAAGTGTCTTTTGTGTAGAAAAATGTGTGTATCTCATACAGTATACCAGTTATGGAAAATCTACTCAGAAAGAACAGGACTTTTGGGAGTATTCCCAGAAAATTCAAGATATACATTTTATTTGTCCTGAAAATATCTTAAATATATATTTTAATCAAAATTGTTAGAGCCATTTTTGAAAAAAACAAAATTTTCGAAAAATGTTCCATGTAAAAGGTAGTCTGGGGTGGGGGATTTTCTTGAAAATCTTTGTGTTGCATCTTTGGGAGATACTGAACCTAAATACCAAGTTTGGTATTTATCCAACTTTTCGTTTTTGAAGTTATGCCGTTCAATATACACAGGCGACCTTTTTCTAAAAAATGCTCTTTTTTTGGATTCAGGAGGGCTCAAAACATGTATTTCCTGTGAAATCTCGGTATCAAAATTTTGGGTGGAATGCAATACTTCCACTACTTACTATATGTAGTAAAGAAAGTAAAAATGTAATGAAAGCAGATCTTATAATGTGCAAGAGGCAAAACAGTGGTCACTCTAAAAAAGAATGTATTACATGCCAATTAAATATATTTATAGCAATTACATAAGAGATTTCACCCTGAGAGAATGAATAAAACTTTGGTAGTAAATTTATAGCTATACAAAACAGATATATTAATAGAACACAAATTTTCTTTATTATTGTTCATTAGCCACCTGTTGAACATAAAAGAGGAAAGCACAGCAAACAATTTAATATTTGTATAATTATTTTCAGTTTATATAAATACAAACGCACAAGTCTAAAGAAGTATTTTATTATGCTTTTCTTTTTAGCTATTTTTGTACCTGTATATAATTAGTTCCACTGGAGTTGGCTGTAACTATGTATCATGAACGTTATATATATTGGTTTACTATCTTATCAGTCTTAATAAAATTTCATACAACTCATGTTTACCCATTGAAATAATGGCATCTAATGAGATCTGGTGAACTATGGAATAAGAAGTTCGTCCTTTTACTTGCTATAATAAGTGGCATGAAAAATAAAGCACTGAAAGATAACTTTCTAAGGCTGTTATACTCTGTTTTACTCAGCTGTTACACAAAGTAAGTAATTTGTCCTGTCAAAATAGAGTAAAACCCTGCTTAACCGAACTGCACTTAACCTAAACCCAGCTTAAACAAAATGGTGAAGGTAAAAAATAAATAAAGTAAGAAAGAATGAACAAAAAAAATATGAGATATATAAACCCACACTGGCAACATAGCTATGGCAATTGGCAATGTTATTTTGCTCCAATTCTAAATTCCGATACAGGTACTTGGTATTGTATGCAGTTAATCCTCAGTACCTACCTCATATTCCAGGAAATATTTTACCATTATAGCAAGTATGCTTGCACAAGTATTCAATGCATAGGTCCACTTATTTTACTGTTGGTCAGTGTGGTTTATTTTTGTTTAAGCTGTCAGAAAAAAGAAAGTGTAATAAGCATTGAACAGAAACTCAAAGCTGTTATCAACAGGGTGAGAGCAGATGAAGGATTCAATTCATTAGGGGTAAGGAATACCACACATTCTTATTAAAACCTATATGGGGAAGTATTGAATTACGGCACTATCAATAACACAAAACTTTTTGTTTTTAGGTTCCCTTGCATTTTATGAAACAAAACAGTGAATCAACACCAACAATATGGTGCTTATCAAACGGTGGCATGGTAGACTTACAAGCATTGCAAGAAGTAGTTTAAAAAAAAAAAGAATTACCAATTTTATGAAATAGTCTTTGTAAATACTGTAATGCATATTTTAATAATGTATACTTTAGTAGTTTTTTATTAAACTTTATTACATGCATTTTGAATATGATTATTTTCTTTCTTTTGCTGCTTAAAATCATTGATTATCCAAAATAACTCTGTGCCCTTTCGTTCGGTTAAATGGGGTTCTACTGTAGAAGAATCCCTTTTCTTTGTGCTTCCAATGATAATGAGTGAAGTTAAAGCAAAGCAAAAATATTTACATTTTAGTGTAACTTTGTGCTAATAATAAACTAGTAAGCCTGTATGTGTGTATGAAGGGGGCGAAGAAAATTGTATTGAAAATGTAATCAATTACAATATTTTTTATAGTTATACAACTATAAAAATAATACCCTCAAATTACAATGAAAATATAGCTGCATTTGAAATGTCAAAATAATACTGGATATAATATAAAGACAAGGCCTATAAATAGGTACCTGGAGATGAATATGCAAGTATCTTCTTCTAAAATAAGTTACTATTTATTAACAAATGAAATTATTTTCTTTGCATATTCTTCCCAGACTTTGAACTTAAATTTCTATTCCATCTGTGGCTTATAGGTCTTGGCAAAGTATTGAAATCCTCTGCAGCACTTGTGCCTTCTCCACTATCTGCATCAGACTGAGGCTGCCAAACTTCTTTCCTGGCCTTTTTCAGCATAGCACTACAACAGTAATTCATTATTTACTGCACAGAAACAAATTTATAAAGTTTTATCATATGATGTTTCCTTCCAATCAGAATTTATCTTTGGAACTAAATCCTTAACAAACTGCGGTGGAATGAGTGGGACCCAGTGAAAGGGTCTCCCCCGAAAACTGGGGACCAAACGTGGTTGAGGCCTGGGTCCCCCTAGAACCAGGCTTGCCTGGGAAAGTATATCACTGTTTTCAGGCTGAGATATATGAATTCAAGCCTTGCATTGCATATCATAAAATATGCCAGGTAAATGGGCGGAAGTGAATATCTGCTCGGATAGCCAGGTAGCTTTAAAAGCCCTCAAGGAGGTTAAAACCACATCCAAATTTGGTTTTTCAATACCAAAGGATGTTGGTTAGACTTTGTGTCAGCTGTCTTGGTCACCCTTGTTTGGGTTCCCGGGCATGCAGGTATTTAGAGGTAATGAGATAGCACACATGCTTGCAAAGAGGGGCTCAGATCTTAATTTTATTTTTTGTGACATGTCTCCCAGAAGTATCAAATATGAGACAATCCAACTAACAAATAGGGCTCATTTTGAATATTGAAATAAACAAATTACTGCCAGCCAAGCTCATGAATTAATTTCTGATCCAGGTAGTAAGCAGTGTAGGATTCTTTTGAATTTAACCAGATCTAAACTCAGAGGTGTTGTTGGCTACTTTACAGACCATAACACATTGCATAGACATCTGCATAAAATGGGACTTATACAAACATTTTATGCAGGAAATATGGAAGGGAAAAGGAAACCTCCCAGCATATACAATGTGAGTGTGAAGGCTTTGCTATGCATAAATATGTATATTTAGGTTCCTTTTTCTTGAAAGTTGATATATAGAGGGCAAATATCAAGGACATGGTTCGTTTTATTGGGACCATTGGATTTGATTGAAAGCCTAGTTTAAGAGGCACAAAGGGATCTAAGAGCCTACATGCAAGCTTCAAAAGAGGCCTTCCATTTCTTTTATCTTCATTGTCATCAATGGTGTGGTGCCATATTGACCCTACTGTGTTTCAAAGTTGTCTGCAGGGTACTTATTGAATCCTTAGTTTTGGTAATTGGTAGCCAGGGCCATCCACATGGCATGGCAGGGAGTGCATGGCATTTCAGAAGATTGGAAGAGCTCAGATAATAATATATCAACATAGAGAAACTCCTACTTCATTCGCTACTGCTATAAAACCTATAATTGTTGTTTCTTTTTCTTTATTTTTTTAATTCTTAGCAGCCTAAATATGGTTTTAATCACAGTAGTGAATTAAAATATTTTAATTCATTGCTGCAGTCTTTTTATTTCATTTCTGAAACTAGATTTCAAGTAATACTAATTAACAGACTTTTTAGGGACCAATGAATTCATTGCACTCTGAGCAACCATTAGAGTGTCTTCAGGAATAAATATTTCAATTTATATCTATACTGTCTGCCATCTATTTCAGTTTATTTATACTGATTGCCTCGAAGGCAACCAGCATTGGTGCCACCATGTTCCCATCCAGCAACAATAAATTTACGTATTTAATTAAAATAATTACTCTTATTTATGTTTTAGTAGCAGATAAAATATTATATGCCACATAAGATTAAAATAATTTAAAATGTTATGAAAATTGTCACCTTCGGCAAGCCTTGGACATTAATTTATTTTACTCAATATTAAAATATTATTTTAATCTCTTACACCATAAATTACTATTAATGTAATATATAATTTTATGCTATTATCCCCAGCCCTATATCATTACTTTTGCATTACTGTCAAATTATGTGGGACTTTATAACAGTTGGGAGCCAACATGGAACGTCATGTCAATGAAGGGGCCTGGCATTTATATGGATGATCTAGGTAGCAGTTACCAGCTTAAAATTTCATTGGCCATATTATGCAATAAAAATCTGATGTGTTATACTTCTCTACTCCTGTACAAACTATTTTACAAACACTTATTCTCCATCTAATTCATGTTAATTAAGATAAACATTTGCAGAAAGTTATTATTGCTAATATTTTTTGTAGGTACAAGGGGCTTTAAGCCATTGTCAAATCTTATAAGAGCTGGTTGCTATGTGGAGCATTCCATTCTCTTTGCATGTCCAGGACATAAAAAAATGAATAACGAATTCCCATTTGAGAAAAAGAAATTCAAACAAATAACAAGGAATATCTCGGAAATGGTTCACTCCACCCAAAAAAAAAAAAAAAAAAAAAAAAAAACTATATGACATAAATTGATTTTAACGAGCTTTACATTTTTTGTGTAGAAAATTTTTGTCTATCTCTTATGGTTTACCAGTTATGCAAAAGCCATTCAGAAAGAAGAGGACTTTTGGGGACATTCCCAGAAAATTCAAGATATACATTTATTTGCCATAAAATATCTTAAAAAAAATCTGATGTGTTACACTCACATGACTTTCTCTACTCTTGTACAAACTATTTTTACAAACGCTTATTCTCCATATGCTTCATGTTAATCTTATTGCTAATTTTCTTGTAAGTGCAAGGGGAATATGCTAGGATTTAAGCGATAGTCAAATCTTTTAAGAGCTGGTTGCTATGTGGTGCATTCCATTCTCTTTGTATGTCCAGGACATAAAAAAAATGAATAACGAATTCCCATTTGAGAAAAAGTATTGAAAAATTTAAGGGAATAACAAGCAATATCTCGAAAATGGTTCACTCAACAAAAAAAAAGATATATGACATAAATTGTGTATTTTAACGCGATCTACATTTTTTGTGTAGTAAAATTTTGTCTATCTCTTATGGTTTACCAGTTATGCAAAAGTCGTTCACAATGAAGAATACTTTTGGAGACATTCCCAGAAAATTCGAGATATACATTTCATTTGTCATAAAAATATCTTAAACATATGATATTTTAATCAAAATCGTTAGTGGCATTTTTGAGAAAATTAAAATTTTCGAAAAATGTTCCATGTAAAGGGTAATCTGGGGTGGGGGGATTTTCTTGAAAACCTTCGTGTCGCATCTCTGGAAGATACTGAACCTAAATACCAAGTTTGGTGTTTATCCGACTGTTCGTTTCTGAGTTATGCTATTCACAGACAGACAGACACACACACACACACGGACATGTTTCCAAAAATGCTTTTTTTGGATTCAGGGGGTCTCAAAACATGTATTTCCGGTGAAATCTCGGTATCAAATTTTTGGGTGGAATACAATACTTCCCCTACTTACTGTACGTAGTAGAGAAAGTAAAACTCTGATGTGTTACATTTACTTGACTTTCTCTATACACTCTATTGTTTATTAGTGGGTATGCAAACTATTCTTACGAAAGTTTATTTTTCTATCTACTTCATTATAATCGAGATAATGATTACATATTACAATAATAATTAGCTAATTACACATTTCATTATAGATACAAAGGTAACAGTAGTAGTCAAATGTTTAAGAACTGGATGCTATATGCTGGCCATTACTTTTCATGCAATCACAAGAAATAACTGAAAATAAACAGGACTTTAAAAGAATGACAAAGTATTGAACAATTCGAACCATTAATAATGGATATCTTGGAAACAGCTGATGTCACAAAAAAGGTTATATGAAACAAATTGTATGTTATAAAGAGATCTACATTTTTTGTGTAGTATATTTTCGTCTACCATTAACGTTTACAGATATACAAGATTATACAAAATTCCTTCTGAATGAAGAGGACTACAGGGGCTATTCCCAGAAAATTCAAGATACACATTTTATTTGTCATAAATGTCTTTAATATATGGTATTTTAATGAAAATTGTTAGAGCCATTTGTTAGAAAATAAAAATTTTGAATAATCTTCCATGTAAAAGGTATATTGGGGTGGGGGATTTTCTTGAAAATTGTTGCATCTTTGGAAGATACTGAACTTAAATACCAACTTTTGTGCTTATCCAAATTTTCGTCTTTGAGTTATATTGCACGCGCACAGAGAGAGAGAGAGAGAGAGAGAGAGAGAGAGAGAGAGACCTTTTTTGGATTTAGGGAGTCTCAAAAATGTATTTCTGGTGAAAACTCGGTATCAAATTTTGGGTGAAATCCAATACCTTCTCAACCTATTAGGTACATGGTAGAGAAAGTAAAAATTGGATGTACTATAAAGTTGATGATAAATTCATTCATCCTCTCAAAAATGTCTAGCCTATGGCATAGGCAGAAGATATTCAACTTGATCAACAGGCTCTCAGGTGATGTGCCAGGTGAGCAATTGGAACATATATGCCCATCCATCAATCTCCAAAAGCCACAGTAGGATGCTACCATGCTACATGACTGCTGTGTGGGGGTGCATCATCGTGCTGGAAACACATTTGCTGTTGTACATGTAAACATGCTGGCAGAACGACAGGGCCAATTACATGGCCAGAAACAATTCCATGCCACACATTTAATGCAAACCAAACCTGAGGCCTACCAATATAAGTAACTAATATGAGTTCTCCCTCTGCCCATAAATGTATTGTGTGCATTAATTACACCATATCATGTAAAGGTACTTTATCACTAAATAAAATCTGACTGGTAAAATGACATCTATAAATCTATGAGATTCTGTGGTATTTTATTTACTTTTAATGGTAGCTTTGCATTAATACAGAAGATATCTTAGGCAGTCTCCATGCGCTCCTGACATACTTAGAAGCACGTCATGCCAATACATGTAAAATAGAAAGCATAATAGTCATGGTCTTCGACAAAATTGCAAATGAATAAGAACATAATTATATAAGGATTAATAAAGAAGAAAGAAATCACTATGCCGTGCTAGTGAATCCCAATATGACAGATGTCAAACATAACCACTACACTATGGAAACAGCATGTAAGCATGTGTGCAATAAAAACAAATCTTGCAGTAGATAGTGTAGTGCAGGGATGTCCAACCGCAGTCAGAAGAGGGGAGGGTGGGTGAACTTCTGTCCATCTGCTCCGCCATGTTTTTGTGAGCATGTAAGTCTACTTTACATTGCAAAATATGGGCTATGTTTGCTGGGTTTCATGGTAGCTTGAATTCACTGTGATATTCTTTAAAAATATATTTAATACACTGTGGATATCGTCCGTTTGTACGTCACATTTCTCTTCATAATTTATTTTTAACAAGCTTATTGATATTTGTCACCAATGCTGACATACAAAGTCTCAGAAGATTTACCAAGTGATTGTCATTTATCCTATTACGATATTGGCTTTTAATGTAATTCATTTTGGAAAAAGTTTGCTCGTAAATGTAAATGGATCCGAAGATTGCCATTACATTTATTGCAAACACTTGTAACCATGAAATTTGTTACAAGGCAGTGATTTAAAGACTTCTCACCTTTCTTTATTAGAATATTTAATTTGGTAGAATTATGAAATTCAAGTAGTTCCATTTGACGATTATGTGGAGCCTCACTGCAAGGGAAATTCAGAGGAATGTTAAATAGGCAAATTTTCCAGCTCAACATTTTCAAGTCAGCAAACTGTGATTCAAAATTGGCATATACTTGCTGTATAATATCAATATATTAGTTTAGAAGGGTAACTTGTGTAGTGAAGACCAAATCCAAGCAGGGAAAATGATACAGGTCTCCAACTTCCAGTTGATCCCGCCAAAGAGAGAGTTTTGCCATAAACGTATTAATGGCATCAACTAAATCCACTATTGTTTTATCTTTACTCTGCAAAGTTGTATTCAAAGTATTCAAGTGTAGAAATAAATTTGTTAAAAATGCAAGGTCATGTAGCCATTCTGATTGAGTCAGTTCCAATAGCTCATTCCCCTGCAAGAAATAAATTCAATAATTACTGCAATAAAATAATAACCAGGAATATAGGTGTTTGTGTGTGTGTGTGTGTGTGTGTGTGTGTGCGCGCGCGCGTCTGTGTCTGTCCGTCCGTTGGAACTTTCCCCCTCATATCAAGGAGATGGAGGTGTTCAGAGTCCAAAGTTCACTAACTCACACGGGTTACAGTTGGGCCTGCCTGGTGTAGTGACTCCCCTGGCAGATGAAAGTTCAGAAATGTGCTCTAATTTGGTTTTAGTCTGGCTTTCTGGGGTAAGCATTAAATGGAATGTAAAATAACAATTAATATAAATATTGAACAAGTACAGCATTTTAATTTAGGATGTGATGTGACATTTTATTTTATTAAGATTTAAAGCACAAAATAAGTAAATTTAAAAAAGTGCATGGGAGAACAGTAAGAACATCAAAAACTAAAACTGGGAAAGACACTATGATGAACTATTACAAAATTATGGAGGTATCCACACTGATGTACAAATCAGAAAACTGGGCAATGAACAGGTCAGATAGAAGGAAATGGCAGAAATTAAATTTATGAAAAAAAAAACTAAAGTGATGCAATTCAATAAAAATGATGGTAAAATATCACTAAAAGTCGATAATAATAACATTCTGGATGTAAAATCACATACATTTTTAGGTCTTATTGTTGATAACAAGCTAACATGGGCTGAGCATATTGAACATATATAAGGTAAAATTAGTAAAACAGTGTATCTACTCAGATATTTCAACAATCATAGTGATGGTAACATATTGAAACTAATATACTATGCATGTTTTTATCCACATACTCTATGGGATTGAAATCTGGGGTGCTGCTGCAAAAATGCATATGGATAAATTACTTATATACCAAAAGAAATGCATCAGAATCATGTTTAATCTAAAACCAAAGGAATCGTGTAGGGAAACCTTTGTTAACAATAAATTGCTTACTATTTACTCTCTCTATGCATATAGAACAATAATGTATGTAATAGATAAGCACAAACCAATTAAAAACAACCAAATCCATAAACATAATACAAGAGGAAATTTGGACTACTTTAGGCATAGTGTAAAAAAATCTGATGTGTTACACTCACATGACTTTCTCTACTCTTGTACAAACTATTTTTACAAACACTCATTCTCCATATGCTTCATGTTAATCGAGATAAACATTTGCAGACTCTATCTTATTGCTAATTTTTTGTAGATGTAGGGGAAAATATATTTACAAGGGCAATATAGAAAAACAGTAGCCTTTAAGCACATACATATCTCTTAATAGCTGGTTGCTAGGTGCAGCACCATTCCCTTTGTCACAGATTATAACTCTTTGCATATCCAAGACAAAAAACTGAATAACGAATTCCCATTTTAGAAAATAAGTATTGAAAAATTTAAGGGAATAACAAGCAATATCTCAAAAATGGTTCACTGAACAAAAAAAATGTATATGACATAAATTGTGTATTTTAACGTGATCTACATTTTTTGTGTAGTAAAATTTTGTCTATCTCTTATGGTTTACGAGTTATGCAAAAGTCGTTCACAATAAAGAATACTTTTGGGGACATTCCCAGGAAATTCAAGATATACATTTTATTTGTCATAAAAATATCTTAAACATATGATATTTTAATCAAAATCGTTAGAGCCATTTTTGAGAAAATTAAAATTTTCTAAAAATTTTCCATGTAAAGGGTACTCTGGGGTGGGAGGATTTTCTTGAAAACCTTCGTGTCGCATCCTTGGAAGATACTGAACCTAAATACTAAGTTTGGTGTTTATCCGACTGTTCGTTTCTGAGTTATGCTGTTCACAGACACACACACACAGACGGACATGTTTCCAAAAATGCTTTTTTTGGATTAAGGGGTCTCAAAACATGTATTTCCGGTGAAATCTCGGTATCGAATTTTTGGGTGGAATACAATACTTCCCCTACTTACTATATGTAGTAGAGAAAGTAAAAAGTGTATCTTTAAAGGATTTATATATTTCTGGAATCATGCTATTTAATAAATTACCACTGGAAATCAAATCTGTAGTTGATGTTTCTAAACAGCAATTCAAAAGGAAATTGAGAGTGTATCTAATAAACAAATGTCCGTATGATTTAAAGGATTTGTAAAGATGTAATTGTTTTGACATGTCCAAAATCAGATGTATGATAAACTGGATGAAATAAATTATTATTATTGTTATTATATTATTATATTATTATTTTTATTATTATTATTATTAGCATAGTTTCTGGAGTATCCATAAAGACTACATCAGAAATGAAACCATCCAACAAGAACTAAACATTTTTATCTTCATCAAATGATAACTCAGAACAAGATAGAATGGTGTGAACACATTTTGAAGATGAACTGACAAGAATAACACACAGGCACTACAACACACTGCTTAAGAATTTGGGATATCAGATGACCTCTGAGACAGAACAGGCCTGGATATGGATCAGGCCTTGCAGATAATGATAACACTTCAGTTTTATTATTAAATGGAGTAAAAAAGTGTCCTAATGCTACTAATGAACGCTTGCTTATGTAATTTTGTTATGTGTTTTTCTTAATATTTGTTTTAAACCACTTGCAATCCTTGAAATAATATATAAGAGATTATAATATTAATAAACATTATGTAGCTACTTAAGTTAAATTTAAAAATCTACTTTAGACTACAATGAATCATATACTAGTGCAGGCATAGAGCAATAGAATATTCAGTGTTGGATGTGTATTCATCAGTGTCTATCTGTATAGTGCAGGGATGTTAAGAATATGCAATGGAAAGCATAATGATATGTAGATTAAATACAGTAGCATATTTCATTTTAGAAATAGGTTTTCTTATTAAATTACAAATGTTTTTGTTAGCATAAACTTTGTTTTATTATACTTTAGTGTTCCTTGAGTTGGAACTTATGGAACAGCCCCACCCTTTGGCTCCCATACCTACAAGACTATGTGCATATGACTAAGTCTCCATGGTTTCTAGTACTAAAATAAGTTACAAGGACTTACTTGAGCTTGGTAATTTCTTGAATTACTGCTTGGACCTTTCTTCTGCTCTCCTTCACCTTCTGTGCCCACTGGATAGATGGCATTTCTGGCATAAACATCTTTTGTTGACATTCATCTTCAATGCGCAAGATTTGCGATACTGTAAGTCCAAAGTCATCTTCCATTTCTGAGAAATCATTATTGTTATTTTTTGCTGCAACTTCATTATTCATGGCAGTATCTGGTATCAAGAAGGAATTTTTATTTTCTGCTTGTGCGTGGTTTTTAAATCCTATATGGCCTGATTCTTTATTATCTGCCATTATCAACTCTCCAGTTTTCTTTTCGGTTTCATTTTTGAGTGAATATTGCTCTGTCTTAGAATTATTCAGTATTTCACAATCATTTTTAACTTCAATATCTGGTATAAATATTTGATCTGTTAAATTGGTACTTGGTAGGTTTATCTTCTTTGTACTACTATTTAGACAAGCTGTATATATTATATCCTCTGGTCCATCTTTAAGACTATCAATCCTTGAATGATTAGTTTTCATTTCAAAAACATATTTTTCAATTTCTGATGAACCAGAATCTTCTACCAGATTTTCCTTGGCGAGTTTCAAATCTGCTATGCAAGCTCTCTCTTCAACTGGATGTGAAGTTTCTGAGTTAATAATTGCTGGCTCAGAACTAAACTTATTTCCACTGTTTACAGTTTCAGTCTCTAGGTTTATATTTCCCTGGCATTTAATAAATTTGTTTCCTTCTGAGTTGTTTTCAGTCAATGTTTCCGTTTCAAAAACAAATTCATTATCATTGCTTTGTGAGTTAAAAACAATTAATTTGTTCTTATCTTTGTCTTCTGAATGAATTTTACCATCATTGTTTACATTGCTCTGACTTGGGACTTCTAATGTCTGCTGGTACTTAACTGTTTCCTCTTCTATATTAGAGTTTTCAACCATAGGTTCTGTCTCATCAGGCACCACAAGATCATTTCTTCTCCCTATAGCAGTCAATACATTCTCGTTTACATCCACTGATTTAATATTGTTTGGATCATTAAATTTCAAAGTACTTTGATTCATTTGTAAGTTTGTAGATTCCACTGATGAAACAAATGCGTTGGATTCAGCTTTTGTCATCTCTTTATTAAATGATTCTTTAGCAGTAAGCTCTGTACATTTTAATGCATGTTCACTTGATTTACATGACCTTTTCAGTACTGAGGACCCATCACATATTACTGTGCTTACTACTGTATCATCCTTGCTTTTATCTGTCTTCATTACCTCTAGAAAACTAGTATCTTCAGACCTCTGTAGAACATTTGAATCATTTAATTTGACTGCTGCCATACAAGCATTGTGATTCTCTGATGTTTTCATCTTCATATCTTGTTTACAAGTAATGTTCATATCTGTTATTGGAGGTTTCTCATTGTTATCAAACACAGAAATGATCTCTTTGCTTGGAGTTTCTTCTAAGTAGTTTCCAAAATGAAAAACATTTCGAAATTTTGCCTCTAAGGTTTTAGTATATTTTTTAGCATCAAATACAAGCATTTTACTTTCACTATATTTATCGGTACTAGCATAAATATCTTCATGAGTATGTGTGCTTATCTCATCACATGATTGTGGTCCTGTAGTTTCTGTGCAAAAACCTTTCTCGCATTCTTTGTTAGTATTTTCTTCTTCCATAGAATTTATGGCTTTAGTTATGACTGTACTTTCTCCAGAAGCACAACTATCCTCACATGTAATGTTTTCTCTGTTTGTGTAGTTCCTTCTAGAATTAAATGAGTTACCAATATCAGTGGTAAATGTATCATCATTTTGTTCTGAGACAAGCCCATTCTGTTGGTTTCGAGCCATTCCACTCTTGTAAGTAATGTGAGAAAACATTCTGCTTTCTGATGACTTTTCCCCAAGAAATTTTTTGAATCCCTTTGAATCCAAAGTATCTTGTATTTCTTTCCCTGATAGTTTTTCCTCCTCTATACTGGGGATGGTTTCTACTGAGCAGAGAGTGGAGTCTTTGGCCATGTCTTCATTCTCTACATCACTAATAATATAAGATGCATTTATTGCTTCATTATGAATGTCATCAGTCAGGTATGAAGGATTTTCAAAGATGTTTGCCTTTGGTGATAGGCATATTGCTTCACAACTGTTAGAAGACTTTTCCGTTTCTTCTTCAACAATTATTGTATTTTCTTCATGAGTTATACTATCATTTGGTATATAAGGTTGAGTGCTTTGTTGACTGAGGCAGAGTATATCATCACTTTTTAAATCTGTTTCTGTATTTGCATTAGAGAGCGTATCTTCTGAATTGGCTATACTTTCTATCATTGTGGTATTATTGTTACCATTATCAGTTGATATTGCCAATTCATATTCCTTGCTCTCATTTGATGATTGATCCAGTGAAGTTGGATTTTCCATTTCAGCTTCTTTAATAAATGTAGAGCTTTGAATACAGTCTGGAGTATTTTCATGTGCAACTGAATCAACACTGGCAGATGAACATTGAGTCTTAATACACTGCTGTATATTTGAAGTTTGGGTAATATCTTGATAGATTGAGCCTGTATCATCTTGTGGGGCTAATGATGTACTTTGTAAGCTGTCTTTATTCACATGTTTAGTTCCTTCCACGCTATTAGAAAGCACTGAATTCACTTTGTGTGCAGCATACTTATCTATTGGAACATTTTTAGTATTATTTTTGGCTTCACAGTTAACTGAGTTAGCTCGTATGTAATTTTCTTGCAAATCATTACCATCCAAGTATCCTCTGTGTACTGAGTTGTTTTCAGGAAGTTTTAAAGAAGCAGTTGAGTTTACATCTGTAGCATTTCTGCCTATGATTTCTTGATATCTTTTCAATGGAGGTTTCCATCCTCTAATAGTCTGCTTTGCACATGGTGACAGTTTCTTCTCAGAAATTACTGGCTGAGACTGAGAAAATGATTCATGATCAGCAGTAGAAGTTCCTTGACTGTCCTGCTGGGATGTAGAATAGCCAAGAGATTGGACTTTACACTTCTTAATACTTCTAGGAAAATTCACTAAAGGTGTTTTCCCTGTAATTTATCAGATATGAAAATTAAATAATTAGCCCACCTTGATAACATGCAAGCTGTTATGAAAAAAATAAATAATAAAACATTAAAACTAAACAATTAACTTTAGTGTATGGAAGATTTCATGCTTTTGTCTCTGAAGAAAGCTGAAAAACGTTTTATAAAACTAACAAACATATAAAGAGGAAACTATGTCATTTACACTTTAATTATGAGGGACTAGTTTCTGGAACCCTTGCTTCAATTTTCAACCTTGGGGGGTCTGACTGTCTTTGCTGAATATAGTTGCCTGCAGCCTTCTCTCTCTGGTGGTAGAACAATGAACAGCTTCACCAAAATGTCATCCATTGGGGTTTCGTAATTCAGAAAATGGTTCTTATGTTTCCATATTAAAATGTTTTCCAAAATTGTGAGTTTATTGTGGCCAATTATGCTTTTTAGTAATTTTGAATTTGGATCCAGCAATGGCAGTCAGACCCTGAAAACAATGGGGCAATTCCATTAAAAATGAGCCAATGGTTAAAAAATAAATATTTTATGCAAAAATCATATATATAGTAAATAAGTTATATTTCATAAAGAACAAAAAAGCTCTTATTACATAAAATATTGTATTTTATTCAATTGAAATTGTAACCCACAAGGTGCTGTGTTACAGTTTTAAAAATTGAGTGCAAGTTGGTGACTAAAATCAAAGGAGCATCCTGTCTTCCATATTGGATTCTGTTGGAAATTGATGGATTTATGTCACAATAAAACAAATTTCAGTAATTCTCAAGATATTTTATACTTAACAACTTGTGCGCCAGTGTCACACCTGTGACAAAAAAAACTGAAAAAGTTTATTTACTTGCTAAATAATGGTTACACATTGCAAAGTTCTCTATTTTCTCTTAGCTCTTTGCAGTGTGAACTGCAAATTACTTTATTGTAGTCTTTTAACCATTTTTTAAAAAGTTGATACAATTTTGCGTCACACCTGTGAAACATTGTATCTGTATACATCTATGCATCATTTGTACCACAATTTCTATAACAATTTATGTAGTATATCATTAAAATGATAATATGTATTGGCTTAATTATGTTATCTGTTACAAGGATTATTTAAAATTATTTTTATGCAGTTGCATGGCATGAAAATTTCTTTTCTTTTTCTTTTCAATTGCCTAAGTAATTTTAAACCAAATTATGCACAATATGTTTAACATAGACCTAATCTTTTTTGGTTCTTATTTTCAGATGGGCAAAACCACCTCAACTGAATGTATGAGAAAGCTTAAGGCATCACTAAAAGAAGACAAAGAGAGTTATGAAGAGCATTTAGTGAAAGAAAAGGAAAGAGAATAGAATAAGGAGACAACGCATGAAGATTTTATTTGTTCTAACTCTAAGAAATTAAAGATGTTCAACCAGGGTATAAACAATAAGACATCAGTTTCAGCACCAAATTAACTTAGACCCTACCACTGCCCACAATTCTTGGAAAAAGCTGTTGATAAGTCTCTAGAAACTATGTGTATGCAGTCATTTGCCAGAGTTCACTGGAGGATGATGAATGATGAAGTAAAAGTGATGTGTTTGGATGTTGTTGGTAATTCAAGTGGCAAAATCTTCAAACTCGATGATCAAGACATTTCTTATGTCAGCTTCGATCAAATAATTACTATACTCCCTTCTTCTACTTTAAAATATTTTGGAAATCAGGTTCTGTATGATTTTCCTTGGCAACTAAATGTGTATAAAAGAAGCTCTAAATAATAATTATGACTAAAGGCTTTTACTGAGTGAAAAAATGTAACAAGATTTGAATCAAGATCTAAAAGTTCACATTTTCAAGAGTTTGTATATTTAAATTGATTTAACATAACAATATGTATATTTCAGGTTTGGAAAATAAAGTTATTCTGTACTGATTGTATTTAATTTCAAATCTATAGCCATTTAGAAGCAAAATTATTGCATACTGTCACACCTGAGACAGGAAAAGTGTTCTTACATGAAATGATTGTTAAGTCTCTAAGCTATAGCCTAACTATGCAGATTAACATCGTAGTACCTACTTTTGAACAAAACATTCAATAAAAACCATAGAAATATTAATTGCTTAGAAGTCTGCACTATGTTGTGTCTGAAAAAATGTTGCACCAGTGACACAATTTTATTACTGAATATCTCTAAAACTATCTAATACAAAATTTTCAAACTTGGGCTAGATAGTGTGGTAATGTAATATAATATCCTGCCCAATTTACTGATTTTTTTTTAAATTCATATTTTACGATATGGACATCTGCATTCTCTTTCTACAGTGTGAATGTCATACCCATTACAATGGAATCTCCCAAAGGCTCCTGAAACTAGTTCCTCATAATTAAAGTGTGAGTAATATGGCGTTACTCTACAAATATAAAAATGTAAGTTGGAAGTCACTGTTGCTAAATTTCTCAAAACATTAATAAATATGAAGTAAAATAACAGGTATTTTAAAATACCTTTTGGTATTTAGACTATTTTAGATTTTATCAGCATGCAAAACTGAATAAACATTTCTGTTGGTCCTGTCTGCTGTTTTTGAAGGAACAAAAATGAATGGAATACTAATGCTGTTGGAAACAAACAATTTCAGAATTCCTCATCCCCTTCAAAGCAACTTGTAGTGATGCTGATACCTAGACTTTCTCCTGGTGCTAGTTCTTGAGAGAAATTGAAACCTTCAAATGGTGGATCTGGAGGCCAAGAATGTGCTTGCTAAGTGCTAACATATGTTGTTGTGTTATGCATGTCTGACATTAACTATAGTACATTTTGGAGCTGACAATGATCCATTCCTTTGCTGCATACAGCTGTACTAGCCCTTGGAAGAATGATTCTAGATCTCTTTTCATCTGTAACTAATAAAAAGTGGTTAACACTTGTGGTGTGTATTCTGAAGACCTCAGATTCAAATCCCTTCTTGACAACCAAACTAATCAAGTTTATTTTCACCGGTTTCTTCAGTTGCTAGGCAGATGCTGAACATTGTTTTTTTTTTTTGTTTTTTAATGTTCTTATTATGCATTTATTCATTCCATATTCTTGGGGTGTTTAAGTCCCTAAGGAAGAATTTATTTAATCTAATGTTTAGACTCTTAGAAAATTACCATTTGTCTTCTTGCTTCCCAGTATAACTGTCTATTTGTACTGTTCCAAAGTTTCAAAATATGCCACACTTTCTCAAGTGTTCAGAGTTCATTATAGGTTGCAAAGCATGTTTGGAGAATTCATTATATTCATGCAGTACAGGTGTTCTGCAAGACAATCATGACTTGTCATGAATACAGACTCCTGCTACAGCTTCTCTCCTAGATTAATGAGCTTTTTTATTGTGTAAGAGTGATGCCCACTTTTTTTTTCTTCACTTATCTTTTGTAAATATTCAAGTCTTTCGGCTTTAAACTTAAGATTTGATTAGTAGTTTTTGGAAAAGAAAAGAGGAGCTTGGTTTTGCTGAACTGTATATTTGTTTGCCCTTTTTTTGCAAGTAAATCCACCTTTCCATTCTCTTTGTACTCCAACATGGTAAGGAATCCACTGAAATGTAACCTTCTTTATCTTTTTTCAGGTTCCTAACTGTTTTTCTGATTTCTCTGATTTTTTAAATAATGTTGATGATGATGTGACTTGTATTGCTGAGATAGAATCACAAAACATGACTGTTTTAGAAAATAAATCCAACCTAATCTATATAACTCTTCATGGTCAAGGGGTACCTTGTTAGCCTCTAGTTCATGAGGTCACAGATTTAAACCTGATGGAGAGTGGTGGATTTTTTTAGGTGTAAAAATCTTTAGCATGGCCTCCTTCAGAAAGGAAGTAAAGCTAGTGATCCCGTGTCATAGATTTACGGCACATAAAAGAACTTCAAGCCTGATAAAGGCCTCTGAGCAAAATTTCCAGTCATCACACCCAATATAGAATGTGACACTAAGGACCGCAGGACAGCATCCATAAATAAAACTCAATTTTAATTTAGTCTAATATAGAATGGGAAAAGCACTATGCATATTGCCTCAAGTCTACTGTCAAAATAAGTAGTCAATAAGCCTACTGAAGCATAAGATTTTAAAGTTTTAATAGATTCCAGCAGCTGCACAATCATTTTCTCTATTAGTGAAGCATTGTTAAATACATGAAGAAACTCATCATTTGAATATGAGGTATTTATTTCTAAGACAAGCCGTTTTGATGTTCCTGAATCAGTTTCTCCTTTCTTCAGTTCCAATATATACTCTACATCTGTGTAATCAAGTGGATTTTTTTGCTGTCTCAAATGCCTCTGTAATTCTTTTAAGCTTTCTCTGCTTTCATTTTGAGTTATTTCCAATTCATTTATGTCCACTAATATCAATGCTTCCCTCCAATACAGCATTAAGAGTTTAATGTAAGCATTATGTGCAATTTAAAACTGCTGAATGAACACGTTTCTCATCTGTTAGTCTCTTTAAAATGTGGAAGCTTTCTCAGCGGTTCTATTAATATGCTTTTTCCAATTCAATTTTTAATCCAAATGCATTTAGAGTATTTTTGTTCACTAGTCTCTTTTAATTGTTGGCCTATGTATTGTATACCGATTTATGGGATCTTGTATGCAAGCGACAATACTTGGTACATAGTTTTCTTGATATAATTCTATTCTATTTTGTTCTGACCAGATCCTATAATTTTTAGGCCTTACCCATAATTTATGGTAGTGTACTATTTCTGTTTGTTTGGAATACTCAGATAATCAGGTAATTTGCAAATAATCTAAGGGAGGGAGGGAGGAAGGAATATTAAATAAACAGCATAATAATGCATAGCATTAGCATAATAAAAAGTTTTACATGTGTTGAAAGTAAAAGAATGATTAAGCAATGATTTTAGGTTTCCACTAGATAAACTTGAATTACTGAATAAGTGGCTAGTTACTCAGAGGCATGACATATTTGTACCATCCAAATATTAAAGTTATATAGTACATTTTACAAGATGTTTTTCTGAATGTATTGACAAAAGGGTGGTGAAAGCTTAATTCATATTATAAATTATCCTAATTAAAAAAGATAGTAAAGTCTGGTTTTATATATATTCAATCCTGTGATGCTTTCCAGCCCCCTCTTTTATAAAATACTTTAAATGAGATACACGAGGTTTAGGTTCAACTACATATATTAATTTTGTTTCATTCTGTTGTAGATTTAAATTTGTCTTGGCAGTGGGTGGATTTTATTTCATTTGGAGTAAATACTGAAGGTATAATCCTTGTGCATAGATATTGATGATGATGATGATGATGATGATGATGATGAAACCAGTATTTGCATTACTTTCAACTTGGAATTGGCTAATGTTATTAGTGCTGAATAAATCCTGTTCACTTTTCCATTATGGTCCATGCTGTTATGCCTGCCATGCTTTTTTCCTCCATCATAAGAGCTGATTGGAAATTTGCTCCACATTATGGGTCTTGTGCAGACAGTGGTGTAGGGACTTACACATGACAAGTCATTATTTTCCACATAGCAATGTACTTCTTGAACTTGGAATGTCTATTGTTTAGTTAAAATGACAATAATAATTGTATGCAGCAACGTTACTGTTCATATCTCGTGAAAACAACTGTTTCATTATTATAACCATGGATATGTAGCTGTAGCGATTCAGGTAATTTTCTGAATACTGGGTAGTTAACAGTTCATTGGTTTATATGCTTTTTGCGTTATTACTTATTAGACATTGAGTTTTTCATGCTGTAAACATTTAAGGTTAAGATTGATTTACATGAAAACATAGCTTACGTACTTTTCGTGCCCCAGCGTTGCTTAATTGCTTCTTCTAGCACATCCGAAAAGGATTTTTGTTTTAACTTCCTCTCCATTTCACGTTTAACAAACCTATAGTTTCAATTTTGCGCTTTAAAGCACAAAATTCTTTCTGGCCAATCAGTGAGGAGTAACTTCAGCAACCAATAAAATTGAAAAGAAAAAAGGAAGGTTGGGAGGGACGCAATGTCACCAATGCGTAACATTAAAAGGATTGTTATAAAACAAAAATTGCAGTTAAAAGCGAAGATAATAGGAAAATATCTTAAATTCCAAAATTGTAATGTCCATAATTTTAAAGAGCAAACTATTTTTATAGAAGGTGGTTATATTTGTTACTTATAATCCCCCCCCCCAAAAAAAACATAACATAGACAGCCTGCAACAGTAATAGCACGTGATTTTGTTTTGGCATGGCATGCATCCAGATGCATGTAATTAATATGTAGTATAATTCCTAACCTAAATCGTAATTCATTACAATGATTCATTGCTCCTCATGAACAACGCAGCAGATATTTTAGCAATCGTGACTTACGCAGAGGACTTGGCATGATTAAGGTAAGTATACTCTCTGAATAAGTAACGTCATTGATACAAATAATGGCAAGGATATACCAAACTAGGTAAAGCTGTAGGAGCGGCTCAAACTGAAGGTTCTGCGACATTTTTTTTTAAAGAAAAAGAAGGGTTAAGTTCATAAGATACAATGCTGTAAAACTTACTACAACGGATCCACTCCTATACTACCGAGTACTATTATGAATTACGTGGACCATGTGGTTTGCGTGTCTTGGTTTTGAAATCTCCGACATCAAGATACTTTATCGTAGCTGGCCAGATTCTCGTAATTTGTATGGCCGCAATTGCCTCCTGATCAATTCGAACCCAGTTTAGGCACACTAACCTTAACCTAACCTCGGTTTAAATCTCGAAATCTGAGGACCTTTTGGTTTCACTGCGGCTCGTACGACCAACCTCGTCTCCTGCTCGTTTAGTCTGCCGTGCGCGAATGATCGCCAAGCACGAAAACCCCACTTGTATTATTTTCCATGATCATAATTTTCTGCTCTATAGATAAAAAAAATGCATTAACTTTTAAGTAGTAATTGAAGTATTACGACTAAAGGCAAGATTTGGCAATATTGGGGTTATATAAACGAATCAAGTAGAGGAAGTAGGGTTAGCCCTGTCGATAATATTCCGGTTTGGATTCAAAAATGGCTTAGATATTTCCAAGAGCAAGATTTGTCATTTGACTAGCTTCCTCTTTGCAAGAAACTTTAGCATAAGTTTTCCCTACAGGGTATTTAGTGTGGTTTCATTACTGGTATATAATTAGAAGTAAAAAATTGAAATAATACTACTGCATTATATTAAACAAAGGCACAGTATTGTATTTATTTTGACAGTGATATGCCATTAGAGTTTAATATTCTTAATTGCACACATATATCATTCTCTTAACTACTTCTCTGATTAATTAGATATAACTTTCTTTTAACACTAAAAATGTAAATAGAAAATCTGATGTACAGCAATCATACTACTTTCTCTGGCCATTTTTCATAGCAATTCTACAAACAGTTTACATAAGTTTCTCCTTAAGGTACACTGAATAGAAGTAGTATTGAATTCCATCCAACTTAGTATCAGAATTTCACCAAAAATACACATTTTGGGATATCTCGTGAACAAAATAAATAGAGAGAAAAAAAGGGATGGGAGCAAGAGTGAGAACTTCATGCTTGTCACAACTTTACAGCAAGCAATGCAAAGATTTTTATGGAATTACTCCACCTCAAAGAATCCTTCACATGGAAAAAATTCCTTATTTTTTGTTTATGCAAAAATGATTCTAAAGGTTTTGTGCATGGCAAATAAAATAGCTATAGAACCTTTTTTTTAAAACGCTTAGGAAGTACTCTTCATTTTCATTGAATTTTATATAACTGGGAAACCACAAAGATTTAATGATGATTAGTTGTTCTTCCACACATGATGTTTGTAGGCTAAAGTTGGAAAGTTAGAATCAGACTGAAAAATTCAATGCTATAGGCAGGATCGGAACCATGGATCTTCAGCTTTCTGTGCTGTTGGTGATGTGTTTTTTATAAAAAAAAAAACAATGCTTCCTCAATCAGCATATGTAATAAGTATTTTCATTGATGGTGCTAAAAGTGTTTGTACTTCAGTCCAGAATGTAAACAACAGTAATAATAATAGTGATGATGATAAAGTATAATAAAACATGTCTTTCTAGACAGCACAAAAAGAAATAATGTGATATTTATGTCCTTATATGTGTTGCAGAGTTGCTGTGATGGGGAAGGGCAAACATTCATTGCAAGGAAAAGCTTCATTTGAGCGCATTAATTTCCTCTATCAAGCAGCAAATCTTTCACTGTCGTCAGCCAGAAGTGGTAGAGCAGTTTCAGGTTACTATGCAGTACTTGCTACTGCTGTAGCTCGTAAAAGTGTGCTGCGTTTGGAACCACCAGTGAAACGATGTATATGTAAAGGTTGTGGTGGTTTGCTGGAAACTGGGATCACAGCACGCGTGAGATTGCGCCGTGGTAATATTATAGTTTCTTGTTTGGTGTGCAGCAGCATTCGTCGCTTCCCTGCAAGGAGGGATTACTGTCCCTGGTTTCTTCATCCGGACTCTGTGGTAGAAACTGTGGATTTTGATAAAAAGCCTCAAGAGGAATCTGTAAGAGCATCATCTGTGAGTCTATAAATTTATACTTAATTCACTTCTAATAAAAAGTAAGCAGGTATAAATTAATTGTTTTTAAAAATTAAAATTATGAGGAGTAATAAAATAATACTATTATTACTCTATTTATTTTAAATTACTTTAAGTACTTGGTCATATTGCAATGAATTTGTTAGTGGGTAACTCTTAGATCGATGTGTGGCGGACAGTTAGCCTTCTAGGTCTCATCCCTGTAACCACCTGCTTCGTCATGTATCCACAGAGACTCTAGTGCATAGCAACTGGATCTTCTGTTTCATGCCATGCAGATGGCATTAGGGTGCTGTCCAGTCTAACTGCTGCCTTCACATAGAAAGCTGGACAATTAGCCTTCTAGGTTTCTTCCCTGCAACCATGCCACCTTGCTTCGTCACGTGTTCACAGAGACCCTAGCGCATAGCAGCTGACTCTTCTGCTTTGTGCATGCAGATGACATTAGGGTGCCGTCCAGTCTAACTGCTTTCATTGTCTGTGGATAGATGACATAGCATTCGCTGTTACCACATATCTTTTGCTTTTACTATTTTTTTAGACTTAAGGTGCAACTTTGGTCATGGTATTAAATATCCAATCTGGTATTTACCTTGGTGACTGAGGGAAATCACAAAACAAACCTCAGTCAGACTGGTCGGCCCATGGGATTTGAACCCAGGACCTCTCGAATGCGGGCCCCACATATTACTGCCTGAGCCATCCTGCTCAGTAAAATAATATTATAGCGTGCAATAACTTACATTTACAACAAACTAATGTGTTCAGGCTTTTTGCAGTATGTCTTTGAATGAAGCATTAATGAAACTTTTTGTGGATTCCTCGCCTTCTTCAGTTGACACTTTCACCTAAGTTTGAGGTATATCTTGACCCATCTTATTTCTTGATTTTGTCATCACACTATTCGTGGTGCTGAATGACCTTTCTACACTGGCAGTGGAAACAGGAATGCACAGTACACATTCAGTGTCCTAGAGCTTCATAGCCGATATTGGCCTTTAAGATAAAAGAAGTAACATCAGAAGATGAAAGTCCTAACATCAAGTACAATTCTTTACAGTCATTTTCACTAAACTCTTGAAATGTTATACAACTTTTAAAATATGCATTTAGTTCTATAACTTTCACAGCTCTTTCATTAATCGCATTTTTCACAGATTTTCTTATATTTCTCATAGTTTCTTTTTTGTCTTCTGTGAAGAGCATACTTTTAATTTTTGGTGTGCACACTTCTAGTTTTTTATTTATAGTGTTTCAGTTTCTGCACAGTGACAGTCAGTATTTCTTAAAGGTTCCAAAAACAAATACAGGGAGTTATGAAATTTTGAGTAATTGTTTTTGCAGAATTTGAGACAGCATTTAATGTTTTATCCAGAATCACTAAATCTACAATTAAATTGTAATTCATCTGTCTAACAAGATCCCTCTTGCAAACTTGACAAATCAACCCTATCCTTGTGTAGTATGCATTCAACCAGCGGTTGTCCACAAGAGTGCTGGCAAATTATAATCATTTAATTAAAACTAAATAAAATGATAGCCTTCTAGCAGGTACCATCACATTGTGGACTGATTGGTAATGAAGCCATTGACACTCTTGTCAAAAAAGGAAACCATATTCAACAAAAAACCAATGTTAAACTTATCCTTTCATGCAGTTAAAAAAATTTATTAAATCAAGATTTTGCAATATCTTCACACAGCATTTCCTTGAAAATTCAAAAAATAAAAAACATGGGAAATTATCATGAAAACTCAAAAATATAATTTCTGATTATGCATTTAAATCTGCAGTAGCAGCATTTCTGTTGCTGACAGGCCGTGGTCCATTAGCCATTTGAAGTATGTTCACTGTGTGATCTGCAAGAGGATATGGATGGAGATTATCTTCAGCAATGTCCAGCCACTTCCACCCAATCCTCCTTGAGCAAGAAGAGAATTGCCCTTGTTGCCGACAACTCAGCATTATTCAACAAAAAAAACAAATGTGATGTAGTGTCCCAACCAACGATCCATTATTTCAATTAAAAAAATCAAATGTTATCTCTTTGAAATAGAACTTTACTATAATTATAATTTATGCAATAGACTAAATGTGAAACCTAAAGGCTTTTAAAAGCATAATTTATTCTATGTAAATGCATGTATGGTAAATTGTAAATAAGTGACATTTCTATTAGATATGATGCTTTAGTGGTGAATTTAAAAATTGGAATTAGCTGTTTACCTTTATCACTAGGATGCA
Organism: Deroplatys truncata; assembly: GCA_030765065.1. NCBI lineage: Eukaryota > Metazoa > Arthropoda > Insecta > Mantodea > Mantidae > Deroplatys > Deroplatys truncata. The sequence goes on along the minus strand of CM060989.1, from coordinate 60,422,016 downwards.
TGAATTTTCTTATATACTAGAACGCCTGAAGAGGGTCAGTTTGATCCTTAGCAATAAAATACAGCATTTGAGTATTATGATCACTTTATTCTAAATGGGTTATCAAGAACATTAATTTATTCTGCAAGAATATCATCTTGTAAGGGGTGCCTGTTATCAAAATTTTTCATCTTAAAAGTTGTTACTTCTTTTTAATACATTTCCTACTTGAAAGGAGTTAAATGAGGAATGGAATGGGGGAATTTCAAATTCAGTCAACTAACACTCTGAGATTTCACTCACCACATTTACTGCAAGAACATATTTTCGTAAGCTATTCCTTACATCATCAGCTGCTGTTGGCTGGTTTGAATATCTAGGTCCCTTATTCCCCTGGTGGTGGAGGCTTCAACCATTTAGAGTAGAAGTTCATATCCACAAGAATTTCAAAATTCATAACTAAGTCTTCGTGTTTTTAATAAGGATTTTCTCCCATACATCTAACTCTTTTTTATTCCTGGTGGTTTTTAACAGCATTATGTTGGAAGTTATACTATGGAAATTATTTAAAAAATGATGAGGTACAGCTAATTTATCTATTTGCTTGAATTTAAAGTTTTTAAAATTCTCTTTCAACCCAATATTAGATTTCTTTTTGTTTTACAATGTATAATTGGTCACAATCCAAACAATTAATTTGGTATACCCTGGGTTTTTGATATGATATAGTTTTCATTTTGTTTGATTTTAGTGAGTGTTCGAGGGAAAATCTATTTTGAGGCGCCAAAATTATGTGCTTTTTGAAAATCTTTGGAACTAGTGTATAACTGTAGGATGGTATGTGAATTTCCTGTATGACATGGTAGGTTTGTCTTTCTGTAAAGTTGTTGTGTCACTCAAGTGCATTTATTTTTTTAATTTGTCCTTTTTTTTTTTTCAATGTTTATCAAAGCCATTGTATTCAGTATTTTAATAATTTCCTTCTATTCATTTTGATATTCACTTCAATTTATGGGGACATTCACCAATCTATGAGCTAGACATGTTAATGTTCTTGGGGGCTGAACCCACTGATTTTAATATAATTTGGGATGGATTGATGCTATAACTTCTAAACGTAAGCATTGTTATAATTTGTAACTGTTGATATAAATTTATTTGTCATTGATTTTTGGTAAATGTAGTGAGTAGATAAAGTCACAAAAGGAAAATGTGTTGAATTAGTTTTTTCTATAAAAACGTGATAGAGATTAGATTCTATGTAGGAGTGAAATTGACCCCTTCTGGCATTCTAGTTCAAGTTTTATGCTTTCAACCTCCTATAAACTTACCAATTTTGATGTTTCAATAAGCATTCCAAATGGTTGTTCTTATGTACAACTATACACAAAAACAATAATAATAATAATTAAGCTTGCATTAACATTTTCAGAAACAGCAACATGACCGAACTACCAGCAGCTCTGCTGAAAAGCTTCAAGACTCTCTCCATAGAAACTAAAGGTAACTCCAAAAGAAGTTTTCATGACTTTAGCTTACAAAGTATGTCTGTAATATTTTAATGCCAGCTATAGTAACTTTTTTAAATTGAATTCAGATGAATTTATTTATAATTCCAACAGAAATTCAGAAAGTAAGACTTAAACAATAATTTATAAATCTAGCTGCTAAAATCTCTCCTAGACCTTAACCCAAAGGTTGAATTTGTGAAGTAGAGCTTCTAAATTAGAATGTATAACCTCTTGTTCCTTCCTTAAATTCTTATCTGCTTTATACCTTACTCTTCCTGAAAATTCTTATTAAGTTTTTCTGCCCTCTTATTGGCCAACATTTTAATTGCAACTATATCTTGTAATTTATCCAATGCACTGTCTCTCCCATACTTTTACCATTTCACATTAAATTAGAAAATGATCATTCAGTTTCTGATATGTAAACATTTCTCTCTATAAACGCTTTAGAAATAATACTCCTGTACTTATACAGTAAAACCTAAACTTCAAATTGATTAAAATTATATATGCATATACTTTTCCATCCCATATTTCTTTCATACAAGGTCATCAGATTAAGCAGCAATGCTGGAGAGGCACCTGGGTTGCAGGCACGTGCCACTTGACTGCCGACACTTCATCCCTATGTGAACCGTCAAATGCATCGAAACAGATAGGATGAACGGACAAGGCCAACTAGTGCTATTATTATTTCGCAAATTACATTATTGAATGTCCCTTACATTGCTTAACTTTCAAAGATGAAGTTGGAAACTTTGTCCTTGTGCTCAGACAGGCATTGCATTGTTTTAACAGGTTATGATTCACATAACGCAGCTCTTATTTCTTCCGGTATATTATTTTGCAGTTCTTGAAATGTTTGGGGATTTTGGTTATATATTTTGTCTTTTAAATTGCCCTACAAGTAAAAAATCACAGGGTGTAAGGTGTAGGGATTGAGCAGGCCACATCCCTACACTAATCACTCCGTCAGCAAAGATGTCAGCAGTTGTAACTAAAGAAGTCCAAGTTGTATGAGCTGTAGCTCTGTCTTGTTGAAATACACAGTGCATTCACTCATCTTTCAATTTAAGGAAAAACTGCTTCAAAATTAAGGCATTAATTGTTTTGTGAAAGAAAATAGGGGTAATTATTCTAGCTGCACTCATAGCATACCAAACTCCAAACTTAGAATCGTGTAGTAGACTTTGATGTATGAGTGAAGCGGCACAATAGTGGGGACTGGAATCTTGGGAGGCAAGCGGCACGCTACCGTGACCCAATGCTGCTAACAGCATTGCTGTTTTTCTGATGGCACCATATATTGTACACAATTCCAAAACCTTTTGTTTTAGAAACCATTCCAAATCTCTTGCATCTCTATATATTACACCTTATACATACCTCATTTCTCTCCAAAAAAACATCCAGTTATAGGAGACGCGACCTAACTCAGGTTACTATACCCCCGCCGCTGTAACGTTGCACTTGACAGCTAGCGTTTAAGTTGGTACACTCGTAAAAAAACAGATGAAAAGCTTCAACCGTTTGACTTCCAAAGCCAATCACAAGGCAGCATTCTGGATGGTCGATGACAAAGCAGAACCGGAACTAGAATCGGCTCTGTTGCTGGATGTAACTATTCCCTACCACGTGCTTCAGTTTGTGAATCTCTAGCACGAGCGTCGGATTGTTCTTTGCAAGCTACATATTGTTTCATTGTTATTTATATTTGTGGTTATTGTTTGATAGTTTTGTTATTGTTCGTTTATACATATATATTTATATTTATCTATTTTATATATATATTTTTTTTCATTCATATTATTTATTTAAACAAAACTTAAGTGCGACAATGTCTGAAAATGATGCCGATTGCCGAGTGATGATTCACAAAGTGAAAGTCCTTTGCGTCGAGGTGTGCCACTTAATAGTCAGGCATTGGAACTATTAAGGAGATCCCGGGAATTCTTTGAACAGGAAAAGGAGTACGTGAAGCTTCATGGCAATCCCTCTATTCCTGCTGATAAAGCCGTACAACGAACTGCAGCAGCTGTTGGACTAAGCATGAGAACTGTTATTCACAAGGGAGTGAAACTCCAAGAGAAAGAGGACAAAATTTCTGAACCATCTGGAACGCAACAGGTATTTCTATCAACTCCAGGGAAGAAAAGAAAGCAGCCTCGTCCAGTCACAAATCTTTATGCTTTCCAATTGGACGCCATACTTAGACACATTTATGCCTATTATCATAGAAAGGAGTATCCAACCATACCAAAGCTGCTTATATCGCTTATTTTCAATTAACAATAATAATACGAAATAGTTATTATTCATTGACATTCGCTACTTACGTACACTTTTTTGTATGCGGCTTAGACACGATAGAAAGGAGAACAATCAGCTGTTGTTGTTTACTAGCCACTCTGGCAACGTCGCAACCACGATGTAGTCAACCTTACGTGAAGCCACACGAACTGTCAAGTGCAAAGATACAGCGGTGGGGGTATAAAAAACAAACATGGGTAATATTGCATGTCAGTGTGGTCAAGATTCTAACTTAAGTCACCTGATAACCTATTTACAAAAGACACATTATTTCAGTCTTCTTCTAGTATTATAAGTCATTGTCATATCATATATATATATATATATATATATATATATATATATATATATATATATATATACTGCTCTATAATATTATTTTCTCCGATGCAAAGGTTTGGTCATCATCTTTCCTCTCCGCCATAATTGCTGATTACCTTTAATTTGTAAGTGTTAAATTAAGCAGTGAACTGTTCTATGGATTTTATTTATTTAATATGTGTATGTTATTAAACCATGCAAATTAATGTATTCTAATAGCATGAAGAACAGCTTATAGTTACGTTTTAATATGATTTCAGTGTACTTACCTAAACCAGACAAATAAATTTCTTGTAAGCAGATCTTCTTCCTCTAAAAATAAAACTCCACACAAATAGACAATGCTACCAAAAATTGCAAAAACAATTCAAATTTTTAGTTAACTGCAAGGTAAGACCTAATAACTTAACCTGATAAATGTTTGTATAATTAGCCTAATGAATATTATAATTAGTGCCTCAGTTGGTAACTAAATGGTCAGCATACAAAGTTTGAACACCTGTGAATATAAAAACAGGGTGCTGATGTAACAGATACAATATAACCAATCTTCCCAATACGTAACAGGTGCATTTTTTTTTGGAGGAGTTGCCAGTTATGAATGGAACCTAGCAACCTGAATATCACCAGATGCTAGTGACTTATCCCATAATGGTGGAAAGATATCAAAGTTACACTTTTTAGCCTATTGTGTGACCCAGTTGACAGACATGACTCATACCAATCTCTTCTGACAGTTTCTCCATCTCCTAAAACATCTCTTTTTCTATTATATTTCTTTGGTATGTAGATATACCTTTAGTACATTATCAACGTCTAATTTTAAACTACTGAACCAATATGTCAAAATTTTCTTCATTATTAATTTCATCTGCACTCTTGGTTTCTGCCAATCCTGCTCCCCTCAGTTAACTCTTCAAGTTTTTACTCTGTAAAACATATCATTTGTATAATTTTTCCAGCCATTTCATTGACAATGTAGGAGCTTTTTACCTACAAGGCGTAGCATTCTAAGAAAACTAATGTAGTAATTTTCTGTTCATAGAATTGTATTTGCGCCATGAGGTTGCAGAAATTAAGAAAGCTCCAACATCCTTGGAATTTTTAAGGGATTGGGTATCACCAAATATGCCTGTTCTGATAAAGGGTGGTGTATCGCACTGGCCTGCAATGGTTAAATGGAATTTGTCTTACATGAGGTAACTATACATAGGGCTTTCAATTAAAAGTAAAAGGATCTTGTATCTAAACTGAATTTAACTGAAACAAAAGAATTTCAATTTACACTTCAGGGAGACATTTGAAAACAGTGTTATATTCATTTTAGGTTTTACTCGTAGTAATTCCCACTTTGAAATTTAAAATGACATTCGTACATTATACTTAAAAGTTGAAACAGTTTTCAGTTATTTACACACTTCATTCTTTGAACTAAGTAAACATAATAGTAATTGGATGGCATTGTGTTCTAAGTTGGAAAATAATTTGATGTGTTACATTCACATGGTATTCTCTACTATGATCTATTACTTTCTCTACATGTACCTAGTAGGAAGAGAAGGTACTACATTCCACCCAATATTCCAATATCAAGATTTAACCAGAAATAAATGTTTTGAGGACCCTGAATTAATAAAAAATAATACTCAATAATTCTAAATGATTAGTGTACGTCACTATAAAGTCCACCATATTTAATTTTAAAGTGCTAAGGTTTGTTTCAACCAAGCAGGATTGCTTAGGCAGTACCATCTGTGACGCGCATTTGTGAGATTCCGGGTTCAAACCCCTGGAGCCACTAATCTGACTGAAGGTTTCTTTGCAGTTTTCCTTGGCCGCTACACAAATGCATTCTGTCATCCCTTTCATCACTAATTTCATTTCCTTCTTCTTCACCACCATGTGCTGATCACTCATCCTGGATATGCTATGATCCAGAATTTGCTTGCCCCTCGACAGGCTACTGACCCAAGGCCATTTGCTTGTAAGTCCTTGGAAGTATAAGTCCTACAAAAAGGAGGGTAATCCATTGAAGGAGGAAGAGAAAATTGTTTCACTGTGTGTGGTTCCATCTGAATTACAACATTGTATATTCCTGTTTAATTGCTTGTTTGTGCTCAGTACAGTTAAAAGATCAAGTGTGTGACTGCGTGCATGGGGGAGAGAGTCTAGTTTAGTGTGGGTGAAGGCAACACTGCCCTGCAGCACTGTGACCTTTGCAGAACTATTGTGCATCCCCAGTCTTATCATCCATCTAGAAGTCTGACATTCTTAATGAACTGAATCAAGTTCTGGAGACTGTGATGGTTGAAAGCTCTAATTTGGGAAATTGACTTGCAAAAAAATGAGTACTGGGACACAATAGATGGGCAGCTGTCTTATCTGCCTGTTGACACAGTCTGCAGCTAGGATTCACTTGCTGACCCATGCTGTGCATATGCTCTCCGAGGGCATAGTATCCTATAAAACTCCTTTGCCCATAAGAGCTCTTTCCTGCTTAAATTTAGCAGTTCTGGTGACCTGCATCTGTCCAATCTTTGTACGAGAGCTTTGAAGTGCCTAATGGTGAAGATTGATACATAGATTTTTTTTTAACACTCCTTTTAACCATTCATATCTAAAGAGACAGTTAAGGAATAGGATGAAAAGATGCTTAAATGAGCCCAGGGCCCATAGAGCAAAGAGAGAATGAATCAGCTTTAAATAGGATAACGTGAGCAGAACTGCAGATTGTGTTACATTTAGTTATTCTAAAGCCCCTTATACACAATCAAATTTTTGTCAAATTCAATACTTTACAAGACCTTTCAAGAGTTGTCACAACTTTTACAACTTCTCTTGTCAAATTGCTTCCATACTTTTAAACTCTTTGAAAGTCTTGAAAGCAAATAAGGACATACTCTAAACGATCAAAGATTTGACAATGGTTTGTTAGTTTTAGCCAATGAAATGCGAGTATTTACAGTCTGTCATGAAATCTGCAACATGGCAGAAAGTGAAAAGTAAACAAAAATGGCTACCCAGCCAAGGTATGTTGTATGCGAACTGATAAGGCTATACATAAGCTGGTCATGTCCGTATCTCTAGGACTCTGTGGATTACCACAAGTTGAAGCAGATGAAGGCATATGAAGAAATAATTTCCAGGCAGATTTCGAACTAAGTATACATTAATGCAATGTTATATAGTGTGGTTAACCTATCAGTTGGTGTTATTTCCATTGTATTCCATAGTCGTATTGTGATTTCATTGGATATAATACGTGAAAGTGCTACATAATATTGATATAGAACAGTATTTCATTGCAAACTGTTATACCTTGATGCAAATGGTAAATTGATTTGTGCGTGATAAATTATTTATTAATGTGTTCTGAAGGGTTTCAGTTTGAAAAAAGACAACTTTATGACATTGTGAAGTCTTGTCCAATCTTGTCACATAATGAAAAATGTTTGACAATTTTTCTTGTAAACTCTTGAATTGGAAAAAAAGTTTGATTGTGTACGAGGGGGTTAATACTTGTAAAGAACAGGCAAAACAACTTAAACAGTTCCTTGTAATGTACTTGTTGAACAGGGAAACACTGGGAAGCAAATCTGTGATGGTAGCTGTAACGCCAAATGGCTATGCAGATGCCATAACAAGTCACAATGGTACAGAATACTTCACAACACCAGCAGAGGTTCCAATGACAATGCTACAGCTGACAGAAGCATTAGAAAAGCCTGATCCAGGACGAGTGTGTTATTTACAGAGGCAGAACTCCAACTTGACAAGTGAGCTTCCAGAGCTTTTGGATGATATTGACCCTGATATCCCTTGGGCCACAAGAGCTTTTGGAAACCAACCAGATGCAGTAAATATATGGATTGGGGATAGCCGTGCAGTCACTTCCAGTAAGAGCAGATAATGCCATCTTATAATTAAATACTAAGTTCCTCCTGGCATAACATGGACTGTACGATCCTGAAACACTCCAAAAACATGATGTGTCACATTCACATGACTTTATCCATTACAACTTCACATAATACCTTAAGAATAATTATATAAAAAATGATCCTTCCTTTCATGTTACGTTACAATAAATTTTTTATTAGAAATAATCTCAAATTAAGCAATACGAACTTGGTTGCATGAAGTAAGTACATTTTTCTTTCTAATGAATCATGTTTTTTCTCTACTACTTACTTATAGTAAGTAGAGGAAGTATTGTATTCCACCCAAAAATGAAATATGCAGAGCTATTCTGTAATGTTTTGTTAAGGCTTAACAAATTGTTACAGCCACTAACTATTCAGCATTCTGTAACATTGTAACATAACAAAATTTTGTTAAGAATAAAGATTTGGTTGTTGAACTCAACAAACCCTGAGACCCTATTTGCTAACATGTTTATTATACAACATATTTGCATAGGCGTTTTAGTGGTGCATGATAGAAATTTGACATTTTAATTAGCAAATGTTTATTTATTTGTTATATGGTAAAACATAAATGTTACGGATTACACTTGAGTAAGCAATGTTCTGTGTGATAGCATTGGTAAATAATGCTCCCAACATAACTTTTAAAACAAATTTTAATTGCAAAATAAATGTTGTATAACCTCGTATTGTATAAGAAGTAACAGTTATTGATTTAAGAATTTTATATTCAAATAGGATTAATCTTGTGTTGATTTGCATGGTTCATGAATATATTTGCCTTATTTTTAGGTTAAGATTAACAAATGAATTTTTTGAGAGTTGTAGGATATTATAATGAATTGTTTTCATTCCCAGAATCATTTTAAGATAATTTCCAATCTGCTAAAGGAAATGGCTAGCAAAAAGCTATTTAGAGGATTGAGTTTATACTGATGCTGCTTGAAGAGGAAGAGCATAACTGAAGTCAATTAGTTGGGTTATAAAGTGATAATTTATACTTAATAAATTTGGTATGAAAAATAATCAAAATAAATTACTTGTAGCTGCAACATTCCCCCAGATAACACAACTAGTGAAATTAACCTTTCTTTTCACTATGACCTTCCATTTAACGAATATCTAAAATAATGTGAATATTATCAGATATCAATTACGGTCTTCTTTCAAAGATTAAGATGCAAGAACATTTCCACAGAACTGAACTTAAGCTGAACATTGTCAAATCATGAATAAATAAAAAATGTACCTATGTTTGATGGTATGCATTAAAATTTCAGAAAAATGCATGATAATTGGTATCTTTAAGAAGTATAATTAAAAACAAAAACTATAAAGAAAATTAAGTAATAATTGCAGGTTATATGAATTAATGAAATTTAAAATACAATGTGAAACTGCATTGCTATTTCTTTTGTCTGTCTTTCCTAACCTAAAATTAAACTCATTTTACAAGGCAACTGCCAGCTGTTCAACAGCTGGACAAGTTTTCTCCATAAAAAAAAATCAAATTATTTTGGGTCACAGGGTTTGTTGTTCTAGCAGTGGGTGCAAATTTTAAAAATACACATACATTTTATATTTTTTGTGTGAATGTTTTCACAGCACACTTTGTTTCCATCTTGGCATCCACTGCTGGTGGGAATATGAAAACAAAAAGATATCACAGAGCGTACAAATTTTCGTTTAGCCACAAAAAAAAAAAAAACTAGGATCATCCTATGAATTTTAGTTTTCTAACAGACAAGCATCTCATCACTAAATACATCAAACCACAAACGATACCTACAGGGAAACCAGAGAATTCGTCAGTGGCTCTTAACTGATGATGGAAATAAGATGTCTCCAAAACGCATTTCAGCTAACTCTCAAAAAATAGTGAAGTTATTAGAGTGTTCTGCCACATTGAAATAATGCTTGCAATTGTATTACTTCACTGTGTTTTTCCCTATATTATTGGCATTTTAAACTGTTTCATGTTTCAGTGGCTGATGATTCATTTGGGAACTTCATCCGTTGCATAAAATATAAGACTATCTTGATACCCATATTGTTATTCAATTATAGATTATTGCAGTACAAAAGGATTTATATAAAACCTGTGTGTCATCTAGGATATAAGGGCATTAGTTGCTCACTCTTTCTAATGTCCAATTTTTAATTGTTTCAGTGCATAAGGATCCTTATGAGAACCTCTATTGTGTCATATCAGGGTATAAGGATTTCATCTTGCACGCTCCAACTGATCGACCATGGCTACTGCACAGGAACTTTCCTCAAGCTACATACAGAGAATTAGCGACTGGACATTTTACAGTAGAACCTTTGGAATCCACAGCAAAGATTCCCTGGATTTGTGTAGACCCTTTAAAACCACATAGCTGTCCTTTATATCAGAATGCAACACCAGTAAAAGTTCGTGTATGTGCTGGTGATATCCTCTATTTACCTTCATTATGGTTTCACCATGTGCGGCAATCACATGGTTGTATTGCTGTTAATTTTTGGTATGACATGACTTTTGATGTTAAATATGCTTATTATCAGCTTTTGGAAGCACTGTTAGCTAACAGTGCATGAAACTTAAAAAAAATTCAGTCAGCAAATTTTAGGAATGTGATGCAGCTTAGGAAACCAAACCACTTGGAGAAAATGTGGTAATGTTGCTCCAGAGGTCGACGTGTCATGCCAGGTGCCACGCAATGTCAGGCAGGCTACCCTGTAGAAGAAAACATTGCTAAAATTTCGTGAATGTGTGGCATTTGCCTTTTAAATGCCCCAAAGTTGTTTAAGCACTTCCAGTTATGTATTCTGTGATTTATTGAATTTGTTATGTATTCTGGCATGATTTTGTCAGCAGTCAACATGGACAACTTAGGCATTGTTGCGGAGAATGAGATCTTAAATAATGACGCTGTCCTAATGGAAAATTGGGACATAGAACAACTTGCAGAAGAGCTAGCAAGCTTAGGAGGCAGTTCGGCACTTCTCAGGAGCTCTTCAACTCATACTTGCACAAGTTCATGTACAGGAACAGCTGTCCCATTCGGAGTGTTTCAGAATTTTCTTGACACTCTCCGAGAATTATCCTGTGACATAACATCTTCGCAGCTCTCTTTTGGCTTGTCTTCTCCCTCAGAACTTCCTTTTCATCCAAAATTTTATATTTCTTCATTGTCTTATATGCATTGATGCAAAACAGCCTTTATTATAGGCTAACAATTGCATCGTGAAAGAGCAGATATGTCCTTGGACATAATTATAGTAACATTACATTTGCTTATTGTGTTGCACTAATTATTTAGTTCTATTACATTTGCTTACTGCTGCATGATAATCATTCAGTTGAAACATTAAATTGAATTTTATTTATGGATGCTCTTTAACTGTTGTGGTCCTTAGCATCCCATTCTATAATGGTCGTGAAAGACTGGTAATTTTGCTCAGAGGTCTGTTTATCAGGCTTGAGGTTCTTTACATTTATTTAGTAGTGCATAAGCACTAATGGTCATTACTAAAGGCCACACATTAGACAATAACAATAATATTTTTTATTGCTTCGCGGTTATTATTAAACGTTATTGCATCTATTTACTGTTTCACGGTTAATATTCAGTTTTATTGCATTTATTCACTATTTCACGCTTTTCTATTACAACAGCGTATAACAGTTTATAACAATACCAAACTATTTCCGGTTTTACTAACACAACAGCATTTTTTCCATTTAACAGTTGGTACCTGACATTGCGCATTTACATCGTCCGCCATGACACGTCGACCTTTGGATCGACATGACTGAAAATGTTTTCTTAGCCAGAATGCAGTGCCACCAAAAAGCTGAAATTACAAGAAACCTTTCTTAAATTCATATGCTTGCCTAAATTGAAATAATGCCAGATGTTACCAGTGCCAAATCTCAACACTGACATGCTTTATTGAAAGTTATTTTTGCCACATGCATAATCATTTTGTGGTTATTGGAAATTTAAAAATAACATTAAACAGCTGCTTTAATGTTATTTTGTATCCTTTAATCAATAACTTTAAGGAATGGTTAACAGCATTAATGATTAATCATTTTAATGCTATTTTGTTTGCTCAAAAAAGTAAGCAATTTTATACATAGAATGCAAGGGGTAAGAATTTACTCTTTTCAAGAACATATGGATAAAAGTTACAGGAACAAAAATTCCATTATTATCCAATTTGTGGTATATTTTGTAGTGTTGTGCCTGGTTTCACCTACCGTCATCAAGGCACTTGATTGTCAAGTTGTTGACGACTCATTAAAAGTCGAAGTTCCATTTTCCTCCCTTCAAAACATTGACAGTCAATCAATTTTAGTTTGAAGGTTATGTATGTACTCTCTTGAGAAATGGTATTGTAATTGCTTTCATTCCAGTGCCTGAAATTTGATATTGCAATCTTGAGCAATTTATTGAAAATAATGAGTTCAGAATGTGTTATTCAGGATATAAATAACCATTTCTACAAAATTGAGTAAAATTTGTGACTCTTCACAGATTATCAAAATAGGTGGTGTTGAAAATACTGAACTGAGATGGAATATTCTAGGAACAGAAATTGGTTACTTTTACCAATTCAACAGTTATTGGTAATAGTCAGATACTTCTCCCGCTGTGTTGTTAATGCTGACTGTATCAGAGTTTTGAAATCCACAGTGTGCAGATGTGTGGTGAAAGTATCGGAAGTTATTGCTTCCTTATGGCCACAGAAATTTAAGGATTCTATGCAATTGTATGTTTTCCTGGCATTATAGACACCATTGACTGTACTCATGTGTCCATTTTGTCACCCAGTAGGCATAATGCAAAAGTACCATATTTACTCATGTATCACACACACATGAGTAAGATGCCTACCCCTTGAACTTGAGTGGGTGTTATCTGTAATCCCAAGTTACTCCCCTCAGTCACATTTTCCATGACTGTGACAATATCAGTAACATGGTGTTTGATGAATTAGGATTACTTTAAATTTGTGAATTTTTATTTTTTTAAACCGAGTTGCAAGTTAGTGTCAATCCATCCTACAATAACAACAAATGTTTCGATAGCTATTTCCAGTCAGAACTAATGTTACTTATAAACATGCATATTGTTGGAATTGTTCAGTATCTTATAAATATGAATGTGAGTTCTTGAACTCTAATAATAAAAAATATGTAAATAGTTTGTAAAAAGGCAATTGAAGCAGATAAAGCATGGTCTGTAAATAAAGTCAAATTTGCAATTGTGATTCTGAATACTGCAAAACTGTCCATAACCTCTATGTTCATTAACATTTTGTAAATAATTACAGTAAGATTAGGAGTGAAACAGTCTCTCTAAAATAAATAAAAGAAATCTGGCCATTGCATTATGGTATTCAGTAAATGTTTACAGAAACTCCTGATGTACATAAATTGCTTTAAATAATAAAGTGAAGATTGGAAATGTAATATCTTACTTAACAGACTAACCACTTCCTAACTTAACCTTGTCCAAGAAGAAAAAGAATGAGAGAAAGGCCAATTTTTTTTTTATAACAATGAAAAGGAAAGTTCCTTCTTTTGCCAGCTCCTTTCTCAAAACAGCAGATAATTTGCAACTAGCCTTGTAGAAGGTATAACTGCATAGTATAGCCAAGTTAAAAGCTGCCTTCCTGGACACAGCTAGGCTTCTGCACATACAAGGTTTCAAGGACAGGCTTGTCCAATGTAAGTGTACATTATTGTGCACAGTTGACCCCCTGCTGTAGAGCAATCAGAGCTGAGACATGGCATAGGTTTTAGAATGTAAGAAACCCTTGGATCCCTAACACAATAGGACGGTGAGGAATGTCCCATGTGTACTATAGCATTAACTACTTTTTTTGATAGTGTTTTTTCATTCACTTCCTGTTCATGCTATCACGTGCATTTTTACCACAGACGTTAATAACATGTATTTAATCCTCCAACTATTGTATGTATCTTTATTGTTGCATATATGCAATATAATATTTAATAGTTGAATTTTACCATTTAAATCTTGCCTTCTTTACCTCCCTTTATTTGTCGACATAACTCTTTCGGTACAAGCACACATCTCACCTTCAGATACTGTTTTTGAACAGCTGACAGTAATTAATTTTATTTTCAAGTAAACACTTCTATTATTCACTATGTTGAAAAAATAATACGCTATACACATGCGTTTAGTGCTTTGTAGAAACTCTGTCTCATATTTTCCAAGTTCTTTCTCATTCAGCAAACATGCACTTGTTTTGCAATATGCTATTTCCTTCATATGATGTTACAACTAGTAGTAAATTTGTGGAGCAATATTTTTTGAGTCGAGATCTGTTGCCACTAGGATTATTTCTTTCTTTATCACAAACAGCCGTGAAGAGTAAACACAATAATAGTGAAGAAATTAGGATTAAAGACATGCAACAATACCTATCAAATTTTAAAATGCTATAAACAAATCCTATGAATTAGAAGCGTGCATGCTGCATTAAACGTTTCTTAATTCAATTTTTCTTTCATTAAAATATGTTAACAAATAAGGATATCATTTATGAACTTCTGCAAGGTAGGAAATTTACATTTCTAACTCTGTTTATTACGAGGTACGTCCAGAAAGTAAGTTCCGTTTGGTAGTAAAATTAAATTGTGTACAGATACAGAAAAATTATTTATTGCACAAAATTCTACAACTCTTAAACTACTTTTCCACATAACTGCCGAAATTTTGCAGGCATTTGTCATAGCGTGGCACAAGTTTTTGTATACCTTCTTCATAGAAGTTTGCCGCCTGTGTCTTCAACCAGTTGGAATATTTTCTTTCAGCTCTTCGTCATTGTTGAAGTGTTGACCGCCAAGGAAAGACTTGAGATGTAAGAACAGATGAAAGTCGCTAGGAGCAAGGTCAGGCCTGTACGGAGGATGGTCAAACACGTTCCAGCCAAATCCCTGTAGGAGGTTTTGAGTCACATTTGCAGTGTGTGGTCATGCGTTGTCGTGAAGAAAAACAACACCTTTTGACAGCAATCCTCGGCGCTTATTCTGTGTTGTGCGGCGCCATTTCCTAAGTGTCTCGCAATAAACATCTGCTTTGATTGTTTGACCACGCGGTAAGAAATCAATGAGTAAGATGCCTTTCCAGTCCCAGAACACTGTGCACATCATTTTTCGAGGTGTCAAGATTTGTTTTGGCTTAACCTTTGCTAGGGATGAAGTGTGCCTCCATTCCATTGCTTGCCGCTTACTTTCAGGGGTGTCGTAAGAAACCTAAGTTTCAGCTCCTGTGACTATCTGTGTCAGAAATTCTTCGCCGCCTTCATCATAACGGGTCAAAAACTGAAGTGCACTACCCACCCGGTTTGTTTTGTGTTGCTCAGTAAGAATCTTTGGTACCCAACGAGAGCAAAGTTTACGAAATTTCAGTTTTTCGGTAACAATTTCATGAATTAGTGATCGTGAGATTTGGGAAAATTCCATAGCGAGAGCACTAATTGTAAACTTGCGGTTTTCCTGGATCTTGTCATCAATCGCGTGAACCAGTTCTTCTGTAACCAAAGATGGACACCCACTTCGTTCTTCATCGTGCACTTCACTACGTCCTTCATTGAACTGTCGGACCCATCTTCTCACCATTGAATCACTCATCGCATTTTGTCCGTAAACTTCGCAAATTTGCCGATAAATTTCAATTGGTTTCACAAGCGGCAGGCTTTTCAATCAACACCGACATTGTAAACAAGCACAACAAAGCGTACGTGGCTGACAGCGATCTCAAAATGGCGCACGTTTCTTCTCCTTGATACAGAGCGTCTACCGCGCATGTGCGGAACTGCGATTGCAGCGGAGAGAAATTGAAACGGAACTTACTTTCTGGACGTACCTCGTACATAGAACTTGACAAAGACAGTGCAATGTTTAAATGTCCATTGGGCTAAGGGTTAAAAGACTTAATTAAATGGTTCAAGTAGGAATAATCCACAAGAGGTGTGCCTGAATTTGAACAACTAGCACGATAAGGTTATGGACAAATTGGAGGCAAAAAGGTTAATTACTTTTTAAGTGTATCAGTTCTCATGTTACAGCTGTAAAAACTTGCCCAAATATGAGGCAAAATCTTTCTTGCTGTGATGCTTACATCCATACCTGGCAAAGAGACTGAAGCTCAACTTGCTGCTGTTCCATTTCCTGTCAAACAGCCACTCTCACTATTAAGATCGATACAATCAATGGGTCATATGCGTCCCGATGAGCGATAAAGACAACAAAATTATCACTAAGTAAGGGATATTTATTGGAATAATTACATAGATTCGCTGGCTACTTTTCAACATAGTCACCACCATTGTTGAGGTATTTATCGTAACGGCGCACCATCGATTGTATGCCCAAGGAGTCTGCCCAATGTCCGGAGCCACACACTCATTTCATTCTGCACCTCAGCGTCATTGTGGAAACCTTTTCCTGCCAGAAAATTCTTCATGAGATGAAAATCACTTGGGGTGAGGTTGGGGCTGTAGGATGGATGGTCAAAGATCTCCCATCCAAACTGATTCAACAGATTTCGTGTGCTGTTGGCTGTATGGAGTCTTGCATTGTCATGCAATAACATAATGCCTGTTGTCAACATCCCATGTCTCTGGTTCTAGTTTGCCCTCCTCAGTTTATGCAATGTCTGACAATACCGATCAGCATTTACCTATGTGGTGTAGTGGTTACCATGCTAGCCTCTAGTTCCCGAGGTCGCAGGTTCAAACCCGGCGGAGGGCAATGGATTTTTTCGGGTGTAAAAATCCTTAGCATGGCTTACTTCGGAAGGGAAGTAAAGCCGGTGGTCCCATGTCGTAGATTTATGGCATGTAAAAGAACCTCAAGCCTACTAAAGAGGCCTCTGAGCAAAATTATCGGTCTTTCACGCCCAATACAGAATGGGACGCTAAGGACCACAGCAGTTAAAGAGCGTCCATAAATAAAACTCAATTTAATTTAATTTTGGTCTCCCCTTGAGGTAAAAACTCGCACTGAATGACACCACGTCGATCCCAGAAGACAGTGCACATGGTTTTTTTGACAGAGATTGCTGAATTTGGTCTTCACAGGTGAGCCACTATGCCGCCAATGCACCGATTGTTGCTTTGCAACACCCATGTTTCATCCCCATGAAAATATTGTCAGAAACTCGTCCCCTTTCTGTGTCACTGTAGGAATGTCGATGCTGCAGCCAGACGTCTCGCAGTTGGCGGGAGACAATATTGGAGTGGTCATTTTCTCCGAGCACTGTGCGATAACCACTGCCATCACAAGACTGAAAATGTACTGCATCATTCCCACATACTTCCTCTCTACTCCTGCACATTCCTATCTGACTGGTGGTGCCATCTCTAGATGCGATCGGGACTTAGTTTCTGGATGACCCTCGTACTTCACCTTCTCAAGCAAATATTCTGTTTGGTAAGAATAAAATCTTTTGAGTGCCTAGTTCATTTTGAGAACTTACTCAAGCAACCTTCTTACAAGAGTAAGTATGTACTTAAATTTGGTATGAATAAAAGTTAGTATACTCTCAGTTTTACAAGTTCATTCTCTTCTGTTGAACATGGTGAGAAGCACACTTACTTTTGGGTATATGTTGATTTCTTTTCACTTGAAAGTAAATCTGATTATTTATGGGCTGTATAGTACTCGTGTTAAAATATACAAACACAGCCATGGGCAATAATGCTTCAGAATGCTCTATTGCTTTACAAAAACATAACCTAGAAGTAGCATTGAAAGTAAGCTTTATTAATTAACCTTACTACGTAAAAGGTTAACTTCAAAATCCAGATACTTAACTTTTAAGAAAATTGTTTTATCGTGTAATATCCTGGCATTCAAAACAATCAGACTTGAATCTTTATCCACCACCTCGTTAGTTATAACTTTCCAAACCACACTTTCTTTTTGCCTCATTTATTGATTTTATTTATTCCCCAAAAATATGGAACATCTTGCTGGCATCTACAGTTGACCACATGGATCCAGAATACAATCATAACAAATATTTGTGCTTCAACACCTATTTGTGCGACAAGTGCAATATCCAATCTAAGATGTAACAAAAATCCACACAATCACGGCGTTACATATCACAATAATCACAAGCAACATAGGATACTTCCTGAGGAGCTTTGATGGCACAGAACCAAATTCAAAAAATATTACAAATTACAAAGTTCATTAAAGTAACTTTATCAGAATGTATTCATTGGCTAAAATGGAGTGTATCTATTCTTTGGGAATTCTAGCATATACCGTTCCGCCATTTTAACATTTCAGCACAAGTAAAGTAGGAAATAATCGAAGAAAACCAGCTGTTCATAGCTGGTCAGATTTAACTGCAGTAAAATCCTTGATAAACTTTTACCAGCATTGATGCACCACAAATGACCATTCCCCATGGTAAAGTCCATATTTTACCACAGTAAAATCTTGATCAAGAATGGTACACACGGCCACTGGAGTCCAAACTTTAACAAATTTGGCTATCCATGTTGCTAAATCTCATTTTATGTTCAAAAGGAGCAAGAACTAAAAATTTCCAATTTCAGGAAAGTTACCTCTGAGCAAAATTACCGGTCTTTCACGCCCAATATAGAATGGGACGCTAAGAACCTTAGTAGTTAAAGAGCGTCCATAAATAAAACTCAATTTAATTTTAATTTATTGCCTTAACACTCATAAATATTTATGTACCTTACTCTTAACCCCAAAAGTGCTCTAACAATGCGATGAAAGATATGTATGACTAGCAGGCATATGATGAATATTTATAAGATTAACTGTAACCATCTGAAATGTTCCGGTAAGGAACACTTGCAGGACACATAACAATTGCAGTTTGGGTGATACAGCTGAATTCATGTTGTGAGTTTTGTTTAAAAGGCTCTCCAACCAGGTTCAAAAGGAACGTAAAAGATTCTTTCCTAATACTAAAACGTTCCTTGAACTCTCTCTGTATAAGTAGCATAATGATCCTTTTCCCATACTATACACACTATCACGTTCCCATTCTTTTCTTTGTTGATATCAATTTAATCTAAGTAATCACCAATATAATCTAAGTTATCCATGAACACATCAAAATATCTTTCTCCAAATACAATATGATATTGTAGTCAATCAAGAGGTGAATTATTCCAGCAAGTCCCGAAAGTAAATTCTAACCTATATTTGTGCTCTATTTATTTCCGTAGTAACATACTACATGAAGGTGCTCTCAGACATTTACTTATGTAGAATTTACTCCGGAAGTATCTGAAAGGAGCAAAATAGTTCAGCAGCAGTCTACTAAGGAAGCAGAGCTTACTCTAGTTGGTGCACGCCGTCCATTGTGCCTGAATTGTGAACATTCTAATGTTCATGAGAACCAGTGTAAACAAAAGTTAGTCAAATGATTCCTCTGGTTTTGAAGATTTCTGTCTCTTGGTTTCATCATATGAGAAGGATAAAGCTGAACCTATATAACACAATGTCCAATGGAAGGGCTAGAAACATAGTCAATATTTTTGTTACTAAGAAAACACAGCACTCAAAAGAAAAATATATTGATATATTAAATAGAGAGAGAGCATTGTGGATATGAGCAGAGGTGTAGGTAGAGGAAAGGAGGATATGGAGCATATAGTACTTGAGTGTAAAGGGACAGAGCTACAGAGTAAAGTGTGTATAAATGGGAATAATTAGAAAGATAGCAAGAAGGTAGGGGAGTACTTAACAAAGTTAAAAGTAAATGCAGTTCGATAATATTAGCCGTATTCTTTTGCATCTTGCATAGTACAAATAAGCACAATATATAAGGTTTTCTACAGAGACAGCCACCAAAAAACTACGAACTGGCTGTGTGGTGCATTTCCTGTCCAAGTCCTCGGCGCTCGTTGCCGTCTGCTGCTATCATAGAAAGGTGCGGATGAAACCATACAACATTTTTAAAACTACTTTTAAAGGCTTTACTTACCAACTTTATGAAAGGAGATGCTGAAACTGGCCACCGTTGTTGGGCATACAATTTTTGGCACCTCTTTAGGAAATCTATCCATCACTCGCCGTAGTTCACATTGAGAAATGCTGGCAATTTCCTGGCGGATATTTCGTTTTAATTCTTCCAGGGTGTGTGGGTTTGTCTTGTACACTTTATGTTTTATGATACCCCAGAGATAGAAATCGCAGAGGGTTAGGTCGGGGACCACAAATCTCCACTAATAATTCTGTCCTTGAACACCCTTTCAATTGTTCTCATCGAAATATTGGCCATATGAGCTAGTGCAGAGTCTTGTTGAAAAAGGCAAAATCACGCTCCCTGTTTGTTAATTCTCTAAAAAAAGGGAGGCAAAATTGTATTCACATATGTACGGGCATCAACTGTTGATTCAAAAAAATTTGACCTGTAACTTTTTCTCTGCTTATGACGCACCATACAAGAATTTTTTCGTCATGAAGGGGAACTTTATGAACAATATTAGGTTTGTTGGAGCTCCAATAACGATTATTTTATTTACACACAATCTATGAAGGTGGAACCAAGCCTCGTCCGTGAAAAATATTAAATATGGTCTATTTTGCCATTGTGTACACCAGTGGTGGCGAAAACGGGACTCGCGAGCCAGTGTGACTCGCAGGCACCATTCCTTTTCTAGCCATCTATTCATTTGTTTTCCATATGCTGCCGAGTGGTGTAGTGTGTGTTGCATATTTGATGACTCGAGGGAGAAAGGCATTTTTGCCACCCTTGGTGTACACTATTGAGATTCCACTCAAAAAATGTGCGCCTAATTACAGGATCACCTGGTTGAAGTGCATGTGCCACGGTTATTTTATATGGTTTTAACTTCAGCAATTTAGTAGTTCTTCGTGTAGAGCCATAAGAAATGCCTGTCTGTTGTGAAAGATGCCTAAGTGATTTTTTGGGGGAATTCTCCAAACAATGATCGATGTCGTCTAATGTTTCTTTGGTAAGAACTGTATACCGTCTTTTAGATTTCTTAGCCTGAACACTTCCTGTGGCTTGAAATTTATTGTAAAGTTCATGGATTGTTGTAAGGCCAGAATGTTTACACCTGGAAATCTTTCTGCAAATCGTACTTTCACTTGGTGAACTGAGTTAGCACATACGAATCAATAATATATATATGCTGTGCAGTAGAAAACATATACTGAACCATAATATACTTTGTGACTAAGTACAGGACAAAATAATAAATAACTGAACTACATCACATCATTGTCAACTCAATACTGCAGTTCACACTGCAGAGCAAAACCATGTCAACAGCGGGACCTTGTTTATAGCAGTAGTGCGTTATCATGTTTCCACACGACCAAAGGAAAAACGCTGCACAGCCCGTAGTTTCTTGGCTCTCCCGTTACTTATTCATTAGCAAATAGCTTTGTCATTGTTCTTATTCTTAAAAATCACATTTAAATGGGCTAAGTTTAGTTTAATATTAACTTTTCTTATATACATTAGCTTCAAACTAAACCATAATGTTACAATGGCATACCTTCACAGGTACATTAAACACAAATTTTAAACATATCCCTTCCAAGCAGATGTGACTACATACATTTGTAATTTTATGTCATTTGTTAATCATGCTAAAAATGCAAGAAAAGTGCTATCCTTTAATGACAAAATGAGTATCCTAATTTCAAGTATTACTTGCACATAATGTCCACAGAAATTTTCTCTTAATTTCTCTGACTCCCAAAAATTGCGTGAAATATACCATATCAGTTCAAGCGGAGAGGTTACCTTCATAGTCTCAAATATTATTGAATTTAATGTACATTAAAATTCAGGGTAAAGTAAGAAACCCCATATTTTTTTGTTTTGTCTAAAAAATCCTGACCAAAGATACAGTCCACCACAGAGGCACCTCTGGTGCTATTTCTCACATGCAATTTTTGGCAAAATATTAAAATACTCTTATCTCCAGAAAGGTTCAAGATATTTTATTGTATTTTTCATCTGAAGAATAACTTTTTAATTAAAATAGCTCCATTTGCAAACATGGTATTTCCAAGTTCCCTTGCTCTACCCTTCTGAAATATTTTTTTGAAAATGCCAATCCCCCAAAAATTTTATATTTTTGGAGAACTTTCACTTTTGAGTTCAATAGGTTTTATAAACAATGTTCATGTTTTAACTTTCATGGCTATTGCATTTCTTTTAAAAAATTTTGTCTTAAGAACACCAATCTCATAAATTCTGAGAATTTTACAGGAGTATCTGAGGGTACTGCATTTCCTGGAAAATGCTACAATTGCCTGGATTATGGCTATGGTCCTTGCATGACCAACATTTTTTTCCCTTGACTTTCCAGAATGTGGACACTGTTGCCTATCTTTACAGATGTGGACACACTGTTGCATTAAAATACTTTGTTTTTCAGAGGAAAATAATTCCAACATTCAAGATTCGCAGGTTTTCAAAATTGGACCTTCTTAATATTTCTTTGAAAAAATAAGCACAGTTGGCATACACATTTCTAAGAGGAAAGATTGAGATTCAAAAAGAATTTCAAATCTAGAGAAAAGAAGGATACTATATTCAATTTTTACAATAGTTAAATAATTTAAATTTTCTTATGGTGTAATATCTGTGATACCAAGTACATCCTGAGATTGAGCTGATTCATAGCAACAAACTTGAGATTCAACACCTATATTAATGAAGATGTTTTCTTTCTTTTCTCTAAGTATGAAACTTTTAAAAGCTGGCCAGTCATTTAATATTTTTAAGCTAGATGTGCTTCTAAGAAAGCTAGCCCTTTCTCAAAACTAAATTTGCCCACCTCTTGTTGTGGTGGTAGCATGACTGCTTTCTATCCTGAAGAGTCCGAGTTCAAATCTCTTAGTGTTGCCACTGTTCCAAAGCAGTTGGAGGGTCAGCAATCAAAATGTAGCTCCTGCAAACCCGATGTAATATTCATATAAATTATTTAAATTCTTGCAATTATAATGAAAGTAAATGTTTACCTTATGAAAGGAGATGCTAGCATACTGTCCTGGTATATGTGTTTTATCCTTAGGTTGAAGAGAACTAAAACAAACCCTAGTGCACACATCAATCGTCAGGGATCTTGTTGGTTGCACGTGTAGAAACAGTTCAAGTGTATATACACAATTTGCAGCAATTAATAGGTAATACAGGTGAATTATTAGCACAATGTTATCACACTACTAAAGAATAGGAATTGGGGATTGAAGAAAAATGACTAACAGAAAAAGAATTATGGTTAGCAATTCCCTGGGCACACCATTTGTCTGTTTTGCTGCAGTATGCACAACATTACACTCAAACCAGTCTGTTGCTTGCGAGTGTTAGCATGTGTTACAACAAGCAGGGTGCATCTTATGCAACAGCAAGACAAAGAAAAGACAAACCTTTAAACAGTGGGGAGAAAACAATTATTCTAAAATGTATTTGGTAAATTTTTCAAGAACTATCCGCCTCTTTCACAGATGACATTGTGACATTAACCTTACAATTCACCTTTGTATCTAAGATGATCATATAGAGTGCAAGAAAAGAATGCACTGAAGCCTCTTCTAGAATCTGTTTAATGGAATCATGTAATTAGTTTTATGCTAAAAAGTTTTTCATCATCCTAGGTGTTTAAGTGTAAACAGTAGTAGCAATAACAATTGATCTACTGCTTATCAGTCACCTCTCTCGGTAGACCATGCACACGTGTGCTGCAGAGCGATACATTACTTCATAGTAACAGTAAAACTAGTGTACATCCACACATATTAGAATAGCTTATACACCTTGCACACTGCAACCTACATACAGTATGCGCCAAAATATACAGTACTAGAACTTACGTTACTGTTACTGTAGTTATTATTTATTTGTTTATTTATTGGGAAGATAATGTAAATGTTCAAAATGTGCTCCATTGCGCTGTAGACAGTGTTAATAATGATCACGCAGATTTTCAAACATATTCCGGAACATAGGTTTTTTTTAGTCATGAAAAACGAGATGATCTTCTAACGTATTGCAGGCACAGTTTTGAGTGGACCTGAATACCTCAGTCCCACGGGAAATTATTTGTCCTGGAAAGGTTTCTTGCAGCATAGCCATAGACTGTCGAGCAGTGTGGCAGGTTGCCCCATCTTGTTGGAACCACTGTCTATTCATTCAAACGTTCCTGGCACGACAAAACTTTCTTAGATCCTGAATAAAAGGCCTGATCACCATGTTCCTTTATGTTCCTGGTTAACAGTAAGTTGTGCACCATCATCCTCAATGAAATACGGACCTAGCACCCATTTCCTAACACTGCACACCAAATCGTCACACGCACACTATGTAGCGATTTCTGGACGATAACCTTGGCCTCTCAGAACCAAGAAAGAGAGTTGTTTGGCGAATGATAAAACTGTCCAAGTGAATGTGACTTTCGTCAGAGAACCACACGTTGAACAAGAAATCTGGGTCCTGGCCAAAAATCGTGCACAATATTCAATCCTGAGATGCCTATCTTGCCCCATCAATCGTTGTCCAACATGTATTCGGTACGGAAATTCACCTATGTCTTTAAATAATCATCAAAGTGACGTAGTGCTGACGTAGTGACTTCGCTTTCCTGACTGCAACACCTGATTGAGGACACGTCCATGATTTTCATTGGTGGACACAGTTACTGGCCTACCAGACCTTCCCTTCCATTGACACAATACACTACCCATACAATAAAATTTTGCAACGATAGACAGCATAACTGTGTTCTTAGTGCCGGCTTATTAAAGTGTTCATGATATTGTTCCGCCACTAACTTTAAACTCAGTGTGCCTTGATAACCATTTCCGTACAAGCGAAAATAATACTCCATTATGAACACTTTTTCCTCAGTCGCGAGACCCATTGTGACTTCCAACCACAGAACACAACTAAAATACATCATGGTGATGTAACAACATGCAGATGCAAGGCATGGGCATGCGGGCTGTGCGAAAACCAGTACTACATATTTTGGCGCATACTGTAGTTCTATTGTGGCTGTCATGCACCAAGAGGAATGAATGAAGTGAAGGAACCACAAGAGGCCACTGGTCAAAGAGATGTGCAAAGTCCCTAACATTTCCTAGCTCAAAGAACCAGCTCACTACTGGAGCTGTCCAGAGAGGGTGATAGCAACCCTTTCAACCAAGCAGCCTTCTGGCATTCAAGAGGAATATTCTTTTCTTGAAGCAAGCATCCACATCATACACTACAAAACCTGGAAGTACAACTGAAATGTGAATAAGAAATGTAATGAAAGAGAAATGAAGGAAAGGAAATCCTGGGAGCCCAGCATTTGCCTTACTGACCAGGGAAAACCACGAAAAACCCAGTCAACAGGAATTGAACCCAGAATCTTCCAAATGCGAACCTCACACATTACTGTGGATTCATCTTACTTGGTACATCCACAAATTGCAGGCAACTTTCTAGAAAACTGTCATTCCTACACATCAGTTCATCTTCTGAAATTGAATCAATTTCTTGCTTGATAATTTCTTTCAGTTGTTTTAATGTATGGCATCTTGTTACAGGCATTTTATTTTTCAACTTGCCCTAAACAAATATACATTGACAAATCAGAGGGGTGAGGGGACCAAAATCTCCCACTAATTACCATATCTTCAAAAATTTCCTGAATGAAATTTAATGATTCATTAGCTGCAAACATAGTGGCAGTTCCTGGATCAGTCAGTTGTTCAAAAAAGTGGAGTATGTTACTCCTATATATTTTGTATTTACAGTATTCTCTTTATGCACTTACTGCACACCATAGACTAATTTTCTTCTTATGCAAAGGATTCATAAAACTGGATTTTCATGTAGTTCATAACCCGTTATTTTGTACTAAAACACAATAAAACAATAGTGGATCAAATATGGGCTTTGTTCCAAGTTTACCTTCCAGAATTAGTTCATGCTTTGGCCAGTAGTAGTCACTTTGTGATTGTGCTATCTATACGTAAAGCCCATCTGAACAAAAAACACAGCTAAAGGGAAAGCTTCTCTCAATGTTTATGCGATTCACAACTGCAAAAATTTCACCATATGACTAACAAAACACTGTCACTTATGTCAATGACTGATTTAGGGCCCTGAGCCACAAAGCATAGTTGAGGGATGTATTTTATAAGTAGGGGCGTGAAGCAGTTGTAGCCAAATGATGGAGCATAGTCACAGGATCTGTTAGGCTAAACTCTTATGAAGAATTATGACACTTTATTTGGTAGGTAACAAGCATGTTTGGAGAAGAACTAAAAATAATGCTATTTTTGTAGATTTTGCACTTGTGGGTTGCACTTTCTGTGCATGTGTAGCAGTAACAAAATGGAGTACTTTGTTGACATTTAGTGATTCATTTCATAATAAGAAACTGTTTTAGAAAAAGGACAGTGGGTGGGTTCCAGGCTTTCTAATTGTCCACATCTCCTTTTAAACTGTGTAATATATGCATTTTCCTTCTTCTAATCATTTTTTTTCTGCATTTCAATTGGAAGGTATATATAGAACTGTTACCTCAAATGTTCCTTAACATACAATTACAGAATTTCTGCCTGGAATTTCTGACAACCATGTAAGCTTTCAATTTGAAAACTTTAATAGCTCTCCATGCAGAGCTCATTAAAATTTCTGTTTCTGTGCAAGCTATTGGAAAGACTTTTGAAAAGTGTGTTCTAATCATTCTCTAACTTCTCTTTAGTAAGCACATGCCTTCTTATCCTCCACTTTTATCAGGAACAACCTCCTGTGGCTCTAACTTTATTAGCTAGTTTTTGTATTGAATCTCTGTGTGGAGCAGGTACATCTGGAAACTCATTTAATAATCATCATCCAACTTGTCTGAAAGATTCCATTTTCCCTTATGTATTGTACATAAAAATTTGTGTTAATGTGTACGAGGTCTGTTCAAAAAATTCTGGAACATTCGTAATTTTGCGCCAATGGAGTGTTGGAGCGAAATGCAGTTGGCATCCCTGCACATGCCTGTGTTTAATGTGTATCTGCCGGAAGTTTCATTATTCTATGTCTGTTAGTTATAGTTCAGTGCTGTATTGAGTAGAACATTGTGTCGCACAGTTTGCGAATTTTGAGATGGCAGAGTTAGAGGAGCAATGCATGTGCATTAAATTTTGCGTGAAACTCAAGAAAACCTTTACAGACACACCATATGATGCAGGAAGCCTATGCTGATAAGTGCTTAAGCTGCACTCGGTATTATGTATGGTTCACGCTGTTTAAAAATGGCCAGATGGAAGTTAAAGATGACCCTCGTTCAGGACACCCTTCGACGTCTACCAACGACACTCATGTCAGGAATGTCAACAAAACTGTGTGTGCCAATCGAAGATTGACTGTCCAAGAGATTGTAGAAGAATGTAACATTTCATGAAATACTGACATAGCATCTTGGAATGCATCATGTTGCCACCAAAGTTCGTACCACGGCTCATGAGTCAAGACCAGAAAGACCATTGCCTCACAATCTGTGAAGAGCTTTTAGATCGTGCAAAGGAGAACGATATGTTCCTTAAGAGAATCATAACTGGTGATGAGATGTGGGTCTATGGTTATGATGCTGAGACCAAGGTTCAAACTCACAATAGATCTGGAAAGGTTCTCCAAGACCAAAAAAAAGCTTGTCATATCAGGTCAAATGTCAAAGCCATCCTGATAGTTTTCTTTGACTTTGAAGAATTAGTTCATCATGAATTCATGCCACAGGGACAAACTGTTAATCAATGGTACTATCAGGACGTGTTGCAATGCCTGCGAGAAAATATGAGAAGGAAATGGCGTGAAACGTGGCAAAACAATTCATGGCTCTTGCATCACAATAACGCATCTGCACAATTCATCCCTGTTGATGCATGACTATTACACAAAAAAAAGAATCTGATGTGTTACACTCACATGACTTTCTCTACTCTTGTACAAACTATTTTTAGAAACGCTTATTCTCCATATGCTTCATATTAATCGAGATGTTAATCTTATTGCTAATTTTCTTGTAGGTGCAAGGGGAATATGGTAGACTTTAAGTGATAATCAAATCTTTTAAGAGCTGGTTGCTATGTGGCGCATTCCATTCTCTTTGTATGTCTAGGACATAAAACAAATGAATAACGAATTCCCATTTGAGAAAAATTATTGGAAAATTTAAGGGAATAACAATCAATATCTCGAAAATGTTTCACTCAACAAAAAACATGTATATGACAGAAATTGTGTATTTTAATGCGATCTACATTATTTGTGTAGTAAAATTTTGTCTATCTCTTATGGTTTACGAGTTATGCAAAAGTCGTTCACAATGAAGAATACTTTTGGAGACATTCCCAGAAAATTCGAGATATACATTTCATTTGTCATAAAAATATTTCTTAAACATATGATATTTTAATCAAAATCGTTAGAGCCATTTTTGAGAAAATTAAAATTTTCGAAAAATGTTCCATGTAAAGGGTAATCTGGGGTGGGGAGATTTTCTTGAAAACCTTTGTGTCGCATCTCTGGAAGATACTGAACCTAAATACCAAGTTTGGTGTTTATCCGACTGTTCGTTTCTGAGTTATGCTGTTCACAGACAGACACGCACACGGACATGTTTCCAAAAATGCTTTTTTTTGGATTCAGGGGGTCTCAAAACATATATATTTCCCGTGAAATCTCGGTATCGAATTTTTGGGTGGAATACAATACTTCCCTTACTTACTATACGTAGCAGAGAAAGTAAAAAAAGATATCACTGTGTTGCCTCGTCCTCTGTACTCTCCAGACCTGGCACATGCAGACTTTTTTTTATTTCCAAAGTTGAAAACCCTGCTGAAAGGATGAAGATTTGCAACGATAGACAGCATAAAAAAATTTGCAGACGGCGCTTCACACAATCCAGAAGGAGATGTACCAAGACTGCTTCTGGAAGTGGAAATGGCATTGTGGAGAAGTGTATTTCAAAGGAGACCATGCATAATAAGTAAAAGGTAAGCATAGAAAAATACTGTGGACAAAGTACATATTTTGAGGCATTATAAAAACTATAGCAAACCACTTATAGCACATGTTAACACTTTATAAAAACACAGCAACTGTTCAAGCTTGACAAGAGCTGCAGTCAGACTTAAATGATGTGAAGGTTCTATGCATCAGTTGTCAGTGCCCAACCCTCCAACTGCAATGAAATGGGCAACAAATTCAAGAAAGACTCAACATTATCTTAAGCTGGTCATCATGCATTTGGAAAAATCTATGCAACTCTAGAATGTAGCCTGAAGACCGACAGATAATTTGTTTTTAAGAATGAAGTTAGTATTGCAAATCTGGCCTACATCTTCAAATCTCTGAGGTACAACACGGAAGATGCGAGCTGCTAATTCCTGCAATTCTACAAGCTGTTGGACACATTTATCTTACACAGAAGGGAGTACATGTTATACATACTGCAGGATGATTTAACCTATAAAATATGCAACAGTATATCCATTACATAGAAGGTCTATCACGTGTATGGATCACTTTGTGTCTTTTGAGGTCACTTGTTGTATTGAAGCATTTTCCACATATACCACAACCATACGGTTTTATACCGGCATGGAACTTTTTGTGAGTTTTAAGACTACTCAACTGTGTAAAACACTTCCCACATGTATCACACACATGTGGTTTCTCTCCAGCGTGAACCAACAAATGAGATTTCAAACTATGGGCATGTGTAAAGCGCTTGCCACACAAGTCACAAACGTGGGGTTTCTCCCCTGTGTGTGTCAGTTTGTGAGTCTTCAAGTGGCTGGAGCATGTGAAGCCTTTCCCGCATGTATCACAAACATATGGCTTTTCCCCGGTATGTACAAGTCTGTGTGATTTGAGATTGTGGACATGGGTAAAACCCTTTCCACATGTATCACAGGCATGTTCTCTCAAACCAGAATGAGAGAGAGTGTGTCTCTTCAACTTACTAAGATGTACAAAAATCTTTCCGCAAGTATCACATATGTGGTCAACTTTAGGCTTGTTTCTTCTACGTCTTCTTGAAGATTTTGAGGAAATGTTCCCAGATGGTTTATGACCAAAAGATACACCAGGTGGAAATATTATTGGAATACCCATGCTGCCACCGCTACAGTTTCTTCTGGATGAACATCTTTTCCTGTAAGAAAGAATGAAGAGTAACTATACTATACTATCAAATAATGCCAACATAAGCTGGAAATAAGGGGCAAAATGATTAGATCATTTATTAGTTCTTGCTCCTTTTGAACACAATATGAGATTTACCAACATGGATAGCCAAATTTGTTAAAGCTTGGACTCTAGTGGCCGTGTGCACCATTCTCGATCAAGATTTTACCGTGGTAAAATATGGACTTTGATGCAGTAATTTGTATCACAAATTACTTAAATGTAAATAACGATTGTAATATGAATATGCATTTTTATGTGACATGGATTTGAGATGTTTGTTGATTGTAATTATTGTTGGGAAGTAAGTTTATACTGCCTTACTGAAACTGACAATAATAGCGTGCAATAATGCAGCGAGGGGGTGAGCTGTTTATCATTATTGGAAACGAGAAAGTTACGTAATGTTGGCGCGTTTTCCTTGAGAATCTTCTGGAACATTTACCTAGAGCATATGTATTCATAATTTTCATTGGATATAAAAATAGACGCTAATGTTGGCGCATTTTATTAGCCAATAGCAGTTCAGTTATAATCTTTAGGCATATCTGGGTGAAGGAGTATAAAAGGTAGGTTAGAGGTAAAGACCCCGTCAGTTCGTCGAAAAGATTTTGTATGATACACGTCGCCTTCAGTCCAGCAGAAATATTACACGTCGGCTATCGATTCGCAAGTTATGCATATGAGTTATGAAAAATCTCAAGTATGGTAAAGTTAATTATACAAAAGGTTGAAGTACGTGGATTAAAAGTGATCAGTAAGAAGTTGTTATAACAGTTTCAGTTTGGCGAGTGTCAAGATCAATGTGTAAATGTGATAGTAGATGTGTTCGACAATAAAAGTGTAAAACAAATTTCTTCATCGGTGTTATCTTTGGATAAAAGATTCCTTTCCGTTTACACAACCTGTATAAAGAGAAGTGCTTGACCAAAAGATCATAGCTAGCCGGAGGACAGTGAAACAAAAAATTAAATAAAATAAAAGTAGCATTCTTTCAAACAAAAACTAATACTGCCGCAAATTGCTAACACCAGATGGAGCTACAAACCTAACAAAGAATTACGTCACAAGATGGCTTCACCATGTTGAGTAAACACATACACAAATAACATTAATAATACTAATCACAACTTTACCATGGTGAACAGTCATTTGTGGTGCATCGATGCCAGTAAAAGTTTATCAAGGATTTTACCGCGGTTAAATCTGACCGGCCATGAACGACCAGTTTTCTTCGATTATCTCCAACTTTACTTGTGCTGAAATGTTAAAATGGCGGAACGGTATCGGTTAGAATTCCCAAAGAATAGATACACTCCATTTTAGCCAATGAATACATTCTGATAAAGTTACTTTAATGAACTTTGTAATGTGTAATCTTTAAGACTTATTTGTGCGACAAGTGCAATATCCGATCTAAGATGTAACAAAAATCCACACAATCACGACGTTACATATCACAATTATATGAGTTGAAGCATAGTTCCAAGAACAAGGCAGAAATATGGAGAGTAACAAATGGATTTACTGCAATTACTACATTTAAGGAATATTAAGTACATTGATTGCACAGATATAGGAATCCGGTAACCTGAAGACATCAGTACCAAAGTCTAAAATCTGAAATCGCCACCATAATGTATGGGTAGCATGTACGCCTCTTATTCAAGAGGTTTTGGGTTCAAACCGTGTTTGGGAATAATGTATTTTTTTATTTCTTTTTTCTGCCTGTCTTTCCGTGAATATCGGCTAAGCTAACTGGAATTTAGTCAGTGTGGAAAGAAAGAAAAAACATCTATAATAGTTCAGCATATTTTGCTTATCAATTGTAAGGCCAGTTTTTCCCATGTGTCCATCTTGAAGTTATTGATTCTATCTCTGTCGTACTTTCTATCTTTTCTTAAGAATTGATGTTAAATTTAATAACATAGTGGAGAAACTTGGGTCTGCTTTTGCTTTCCTCTATTGCAAGCTTAACTACATGCATGCGCTTCAGCAAAGAGGTAGAACGAGTGAAAAACAGATGACATGATGTACATCCGGGTGGGTTCAGTAGAGTTTACCTGCAATAAACGATGCGCTCAACCAAGGGGAGTGCCTGCCAGGTAGCCATGGTCACCTAAACTGTGGTGAACATTGGTGCACCACTGTATGATGATTACCCTGGTGAAATTCTTACCGCAGTAAGCTGAAGGTCCCTGAAGGGTTTGTTTAACGAGGATGGTGCACATGGCCACAGAACTGTCCTCCCTGCTGAGGTTTTCTTCAGTCCTCATAACTGGTAACTTAAGCCTGGAATGTCTCCTTCCCAAATTTCCTTTCCCAATAACCATTTCATTTATGTATCATCAATGTCCACTGCCTGTGGTGCCATATGCAGTAAGAATGGACATTAAACACTACAAAAAGGAGTATGAGATTCATAGTAGTTAAAGCTGAACCCTTAAGGAATGTTGAAGTAAATTACTTTGGAAGTAACATTTACTAAAGAAGTCTATACTACAGAAGTAGGTTACCAGAGGAGTTTACTCTAGGAGTAATGTTGGAGAGCTCAACTACAATTTACTCTTTTAGTTACAGCTATAAGAGCTCATTACTCCCAGAGTACTGTTTTGTTTGCACGATTTACTTGAGTGATCATGGATAAGTCTATATGCGATAGGAAATGGGGGGGGGGACATCAGCAAAAGAGATATATCTTCGTTGGTAGAGAAATCCTAGAAAGTCGTGAAAGACGAGTTTAATGCTGCGAGCGATGGGAAACACACTGAA
The DNA here is from genome assembly GCA_030765065.1 of Deroplatys truncata. Classification (NCBI taxonomy): domain Eukaryota; kingdom Metazoa; phylum Arthropoda; class Insecta; order Mantodea; family Mantidae; genus Deroplatys; species Deroplatys truncata. The sequence continues at coordinate 60,388,962 of CM060989.1, read as the reverse complement.
AAGCAGCTTAAAATTCTTTGGAAATCATGTTCGTAATCTTCATATTTGCATTGCAGATCACTTGCATGTTAATAAAGAAACATCCTTTTTCGATTTTGGAAAAGTTCACCTTTTTCACCGGATGGACACAAAATAGGAACATGTGTGCAGTCAATTGCACCCACAATGTGTGGAAAACCTGCAAAAGCAAAGAATTGCCTTTTATTTTTTGAATATTCATGTATATTTTATTTACTCATATAACACCAGGGGGAGCATAAATTATCATGGATTACACATAAACAAGGCCTCAACAAAAAAGGACCCAATTATAATGGGAATGATACTGTATAATGCCCTACCAAAAAGTATAAAAGATCATTTGAGAAAAAACTCTTGCTAAACAGCTTAAAAGATATCTAATTGAAATGTGCCCATATAGACTAGAAGAGCTATTAAATTAAAATAAATTGTATATAGACTAGAAATACTACCTTTTTAATTTTATTTGTATGTTTTTTTTAACATCCTGTATTAGCTTTTGACTATGTGCAAGGCTTGTAACACAAGTTATATAAGCAATAAAGAATTGAATTGAAATGTACCTTGCTCTTAACCTCAAAAGCACTCTAACAATGCAATTAGATACAATCAGCAAGCATACAGTGAATATTTATAAAATTGCCTGTAACTTACTGAAATGTTCCAGTAATCTCGCAGGATAACAACTGCAGTTTGGGTAATACAGCTGAATTGCTGTCTGAGTTTTGTTGTATACTAAAACGTTCCTTGACTCTCTCTGTATAAGTATCACATGAATCTCACCTTATCTATACTATACACACTATCGCATTCCCATTGTTTTCTTTGTCGAGTTCATCAATGAAAGCTAAGTAAACCATGAACACGTTAAAATATCTTCCTCCAAATATGATACAATATTCTAGTTAAATTGACAGGTTACAGATCATAAGAATAACCTCTAACCCATGTTTATGCTCTATTTACTTCCGTAGTAATTTAATTCAATTAAAAAGACATTTAATTTCCCAACTGACTTGCAATTAATTAATTACAAATGACTGACCTATTAGTTGGATAAATTATGAAGCCCTGGGACTTAAAGTACTTACGACATTGTAAGTCACCATTAGGGCATCATCTCAAAATAATCTGAGATCTCCTTGTAGTTTACCGGAAAAAATCTGATGTGTTACACTCACATGACTTTCTCTACTCTTGTACAAACTATTTTTACAAACTCTTATTCTCCATCTATTTCATATTAATTGAGATAAACATTTGCAGAAATGATCTTTTGACATGCAAAGAGAACTACATTTTACACATAGCGACCAGTTCTAAAAATATTTGACTATCGCTTAAGGCGTACTATGTTCCCCTTGTTTTGTATTTGCAAGGGCAATATAGAAATACAGTAGCCTTTAAGCACAGACATATCTCTTAATAGCTGGTTGCTAGGTGCAGCACCATTCTCTTTGCCACAGATTAATACTCTTTGCATACCCAAGACAAAAAAATGAATAACGACTTCCCATTGAGAAAATAAGTATTGAAAAATTTAAGGAAATAACAAGCAATATCTCGAAAATGGTTCACTCAACAAAAAAAATGTATATGACATAAATTGTGTATTTTAACGCGATCTACATTTTTTGTGTAGTAAAATTTTGTCTATCTCTTATGGTTTACCAGTTATGCAAAAGTCGTTCACAATGAAGAATACTTTTGGAGACATTCCCAGAAAATTCAAGATATACATTTTATTTGTCATGAAAATATCTTAAACATATGATATTTTAATCAAAATCGTTAAGAGCCATTTTTGAGAAAATTAAAATTTTCGAAAAATGTTCCATGTAAAGGGTAATCTGGGGTGAAGGGATTTTCTTGGAAACCTTCATGTCGCATCTCTGGAAGATACTGAACCTAAATATCAAGTTTGGTGTTTATCTGACTGTTCATTTTTGAGTTATGCTGTTCACAGACACACACACGGACAAGTTTCCAAAAATGCTTTTTTTGGATTCAGGGGGTCTCAAAACATATATTTCCGGTGAAATCTCGGTATCGTAGTAGAGAAAGTAAAAATGCAAGTCAGTTGGAGAATTTAACGTTGTACTGGCATGTTACCATGGTAGCTCAGTTCGTTGGAACAACCAGACAGAAACAGGAAAATCTGTGTTTCAAGTCTTGGCTATGGCACTGAATTTTTCATTCATCTGATTCTGCCTTTCTAACCTTTTCCTAACACGGCTTGTGTGAAAGAAAAATTAATTACCATAAAAAACAAAATGTTGGATAAATACCAAATTTGGTATTTAAAGTTCAGGTTCTTCATGGGTGTGGTATGGGTTCAATGATTTTCAAGAATTTCTCACACCCCTCCAAAATAACTTTAGCGTGGAACATTTTAAATTATTTTTCCTTTTCTCAAAAATGGCCATAACTATTTTAATTTAAATTTTATACATTTTGGATATCTGCATGACTCATATGGCTTTAACCATTTCTGAGATATTTGTCGTTGCTATTGAATTTTCCTATACTTTATACATTTTTTGAAGTGGTAAAGTTGATATTGCTTACAGTGGAATTTCAAAGTCAGTATATGAATGAATGAATAATTTATTGTCTACTTTGTACTTGCATGCAATTTATACAATGTTTACAATACAACGAAGTTGCTTATCGTTTCTCTTCCCCTTATATTTAACATTCTGTTGTATATATAATGAGAAAGTATAATTTTTCACTATTTACTTTTTCGCCTTGTTACCCCTTTTCCGTATTTTCTCCAATTTGCTTCACATCTCTTTTAACCACTTTAACGTAATTTTTCATAAATATTTTCCTGCTTTCTCCATATATTCATTTGATCTTGTATTAAAAATCTTTGTAGCTTTTAGCTCTACTGGTAAATTTTTTCCATTTTTCTAGTATTAAATTCTCACTTCCTTTATCTGTGTCCTCGCATTCCAGAATATAATGCCAATTGTCATGTAATCCATTACACTTAGTACATTTCTCCCCCCCCCCCCGGTTTTTCTCTCTACACCTGTCCTCGCCCATGCATACCCCATTCTGGCCTCTTTGTGGCATACTTTGATGTATCTTTCTTTTCCCCACTCTGTTTTTAACTATGTATAATCTATTAATAACCTTTTTTCCTTGAAACTACTTATAATTTCTTGCTTTTCAATATTCTCCACTCTTATTCTAATTTCTTTCCAGAAACCCTTACTTTTGTTGTTTCTTTCTGCCCATTCCTATTTCTTCCAACGTTGTATGTATATTGTGCATCCAAGTTTTTTTCCCGCCCGTTTTCTCCTGTACAACCAAGCATTGTACTCATTTTCCTCTATTAGCTTTATTCCGAACCAGTATTTGATTGCCCTTTCTACCATTTTGCCTTTAGCTCCCACCCTCCCTAGTTCTGCTTGCGATACTCCGCAAAACCAGTATATAATGGTGGTCTGAAAAGTTTCTGACCTCAACATGAAGATGGTAGCATTTGTAAATAAAACCTACTGAATTTCGTTGTTCATCTGTTGACAGTTACTCACCAAAGTTTCAGCCATTTTGGACGCTTAGTTGTTATGTAACAGTCGTTTGAGTGAAGTGATGTGAGTGTTTTTATGAAAATGGACAAAATCAAGTATCGAGCTGTCATTAAGTATTTGTTTTTGAAAGGTAATACGCCTACGCAAATCAAAGATGAGTTGGATTCTGTGTATGGGGACTCTGCACCATCATTTACCACAGTGAAATTTTGGGTAGCTGAATTTAAACGTGGCCGTAAGAGCTTGGGAGACGAACGTTCGGGACTTCCAAAAATTGCAACTACCGACGAAAACATCGCCAAAGTTCATCAAATGGTGCTAGACGACCGCCGAATTAAAGTGAGAGATAGCAGAGGCTATGAACATGTCAAAAGAACATGTTTGTCACATATTAAATCAACATTTAGACATGAGAAAGCTGTCCGCGCATTGGGTGCCGCGTTTGCTCACGTTTGACCAAATATGTGTTCGAATGAACATTTCCAATGCTTTGGCGCAGTTTAGGCGCAATAATCCGAGTTTTGGCGCTGATTAATTACTGTAGATGAAACTTGGATACACCATTATACACCCGAAATAAAAACACAGTCCAAATAATGGACTGCAAAGGGGGAACCGGCTCCAAAAAAAGGAAAAACCATTACAGGAGCATACTACGCATCATTACTTGACAAGCTGAAGGCAGAACTTGCGGAAAAACGGCCACATTTGCAGAAAAAGAAAATCCTGTTTCACCAAGACAATGCACCATCTCACACCTCAGCGGTTGCAATGGCGAAAATCCACGAATTACGGTTTGAACTGCTTGACCATCCGCCTTACTCACCAGATCTAGCCCCAAGCGACTTCCTTTTGTTCCCTCATCTGAAAATTGCGCTCGGAGGACAGAGATTTTCTTCAAATGAAGAGGCAATCACCTTCATGAACAATTATTTTGCAGAGAAAAACGCCAAGTACTATTTGGACGGGTTACAGAGATGGGAGCATCACTGGGAGAAGTGTGTAGAGTTACAAGGAGACTATGTTGAAAAATAAAAAATAAAAAAAAATTCTGAAAAAATTTCTTGTATCTTTATTAGGTCAGAAACTTTTCAGACCATCCACGTATAGTGGCCTAAGTTTTAAAGATTTGCCTATCATTTCAACCTCCTGTATCTCTCTTATATATACAATAAAATGTGTAATGAATCTTTTCTGCAAAAGTTTGTCTCCATTAACACTAAATAGAGAGAAAAATAAATATTTGTAAGAATAATTTATAGAAGACATCAAGAGGATAGTGGCTAAAGAATGTCACATTACTGTATTACATAAGGTTCTTTTCTTTGTGTGCTTCATATACACATAATATTTGATATATTTGTCCTTTAAATGTTTACATTTTCAAACTGAACTGACAGCTCTAGTTAGGAAAACAAGTTTGGCTATTATTATTATCAACTACCCCTTAGCCTAAAAATGTATCCTAAGAAAACAAACAATAAATTAAAAGGTAATTACAATGACTGACCTGGATGTAGCTGCAGAATGATCCTTTTGCAACTGCACATCATCTGCAATACTCTCATCACTGCTGTCATCACTAACATCGTCATCCTCATCATCATCATCCTCCTCCTCCTCCCAGTGTTTGATGCTTTCATTCTCGCTCTTCTGCACAAAGCAGTTCAAATTGTTACTTTGAGCAATGGCTATATACATAACTTACATAACTAACAATAAAAATAGCCTCTAGCCATCAAAAGTTATTAATATTAACCTTCTGCCTGTTAAATCCCAATTATTTGACTTTTGAAGCTAGAGACATGAAGTTGTAGAATCAAATAAACTAACATTGTTTAGTGACACTACTTTACTTGCTTGTTAAAACAATAATACATGTAAAATACACTTGATGAAAGTGGATTCAACCTAAACACTCTTACTAGCTTCACTCATTTATTCACTTTCCCATCCTCCTGATTGCAAATGCATTATTGTCGAGCGGCAGTATAACATTCGATTCAGTTTAGGTATTGCACCTATTGTATGATCTTTCTTCTGCAGTTGTAGGATTTTGATAGGGTCATAAGCCATGGTGCAAAACCATAACCAACATCTCCAAGCAGTAGCGCATTTGCAGTATTCCAGTCATTACCCGGCAGGTTAAGAATTTCTCTATATGCGAGCATCGTGTACAGATCCAGGCCATTTTGCATTTATGCTAGTAGTTTTCCTTTGCATTACACGTGGCCTGGATGTTAATACTGCCAACCCCTTTTCTATTAATAAATTCATCACCATGCACATGAGGTCTACTGTGCCAATAGCATCCGAAAATGTGTAATTCTGCTGTTCATTCAAATTTAGCAGCTTGTAGAGCTGCAGTGGTTGCTGAGGATTCAATCCAGTTTCTCGATTTTTGTTTAATGCAAGAAGAAACTTCCCAAAACATATTTGAAACTGTACCTTGTGAAACGCCAACGTCCTCTACCACGCCAGACTGGAATCCGGGGTCCCCAATGCAGCATAGAAATATTCTCATTTTTCCATCTCTAGTAAGGGCCTTTCATCATCTCCACAGTTTCCAGAAGGACATGCCGGGCGAGTCACCTCACGTTTTCTTTCTCAAACCTATAAAGTTGTTTATAATTATAGTCTTCAGAATCCCGGCGCATTTTATAGTATTTTTCTTTTCTCAGGTTGATGTTCACTTGCAACTGAGCCATCACCTTCAAGTTTGAGACAGCTACTGAGGTGGCTTAAGAAATCGTAAGCTATGGCTCTTAAAGTGAAGTCACAGTTCCGTTTTATTAATACCAGCGCTAGAGCTGACTCACTAGAAGGAGGGGTTGAGTCGTTAAAAAGTCCAAGGTCATGCTAAGCTTGAGTCATTGTGTTTTATTAATACGGAAGTGAGTCATGGCTTGCTTTTATTAATACCATCCATGAGCATGAGCTCACATCATCAGCTGCCTGTTGATTGTCGGATGAACTCTCGAGTCATATTGTTGAAAGCCTGGGGTATTCTCTGGATGAAATTAAATAGAGGGTTGTCTGCTTCTGGCAAATCAAAGTTCATGATGCAGTTTTTAAACTTCTTTATGTAAATCTTCTTCCATATTTTAAGTCTTTGGGTTTTTGGGCTGGTTTCAACAGCTGGTTTGGTGTCTATTTCATGGTTTTGAGTCCAGAAGTGGAAAGCAACTGTCAGTCTGTTTGAGTTTTATGCAACGCCGGTGTTCCTTGAAGTGGGTGCCTATGTTCCTTTTCGTTTTTCCAATGTAAAGCTTTTCACAATTTTCATATTGGATCCAGAGATTCCTGACTTTTTGTCCTGTGGTATTCAAATAGACCGACAAATCAGCAATTGCTTTTCGCTTCTGGACTCAAAACCATGAAATAGACACCAATATCCAGTTGTTGAAACCAGCCCAAAAACCCAAAGAGCTTGAAATATGGGAGAAGATTTACATAAAGAAGTTTGAAAACTGCATCAAAACTTTGATTTGCCAGAAGCAGACAATCCTCTATTTAGTTTCATCCATAGGCCACCAGAGGACACCCCAGGCTTTCAACAATATGACTCAAGAGTTGTTCCGACAGTCAACAAGCAGTTGATGTGAGTTCATGCTCACGATACATGTTCTGCAAAATAAATGAGTGAAGCTAGTAAGAGTGTTTAGGTTGACTCCGCTTTCATCAAGTGTATTTTATTAATTGCTTCACTGTGTGTGATTCCATCACTTTTTGGATAATAATACATGTTTCTAAGGATCATTGTCCTTGTCAGCTGTAGCTTGACTGCTGAGAACATTGGCATCATCGGTATGCTGGGAGACATCTAGACAACTCAGAAAATTCATCACTAGTGCTGTGATGAATTTGCTGAGTTTGCTTAACACGAGTATCTCCAAATTCATGACTTTTTATTATAAAAATATTTTCCCTGCTGAAAAGTTGTAATTTGTTTTGTAGGGATGTCAATAATTTTGCCTGCATTTTATTTTCTCTACTACATACTTACAGTAAGTAATGAAAGTATTGTATTTCACCCAAAAATGTTGATTCTGAGATTTCACAATAAATCTCCTAAACATGCTTTGAGGCCCCCTAAACCCAAAAAAAAAGCATTTTTAGAAAGAAAGAAAAAAAAAAGTCCATGAGTGTCTGTGAACAGTATAACTTAAAAACGAAAAGTCGATTACAACATAAAACTTGGCATTTAAGATTTAGGAGACAATTCTCCCATCCCAAACTACCCTTTACATAGAAAGGTTTTCATTATTTTCTAAACAATGGCTCTAATGATTTTGATTAAAATACCATATGTTTCAGCTATTTTCATGACAAATTGTATATATTGAATTTTCTGGAATAGCCTTTGAAGTTCTCTTTATTGTGAATGATGTTTGTATAATTGGTAAACCATAAGAGATAGACAAAATCTTGTTAAAGCACACAATTTATTCAAACAAAATTTTTGTGGCATTAACCATTTTCAATTCTTTATTATTGGTTAGAATTTTCAAATATTTTATACTTATCTCAACTATAAATTGCTATTCTCTTTACTTTCTCTACAATGTACATTGTAGGTAAAGAAGTGTTGCATTCCACCAAAAAATTTTATACAGAGATTTTTACCGGAAATACATGTTTTGAGGGCCCTTGAACCCCAAAATAGCATTTTTAGAAAAAAAGTCTGTGCATGGGCGTGCATGTGTGTTTGAACAGCATAACTCAAAAACGAAAAGTCGGATAAATGCCAAACTTGGTATTTAGGTTCAGTACCTTCCAAAGATGTGACACAAATATTTTCGAGAAAATCACCTCACTCTAAACTACCCTTTACAGGACATTTTTTGAAACTTTTGATTTTCTAAAAAATGGCTAAAAATTTTGATTAAACTATCATATATTAATGATATTTGCATGACAAGTAAGATCTATATCTTGAATTTATGGGAACAGCTTGTGAAGTCCTCTTCATTTGGAAGACATTTTGTCTAATCTTGCATAACTGGCAAACGTTAAGCGACAGACGAAAATGTACTATACAAAAAATGTAGATCTCTTTAAAACACACAATTTCAAACAACTCTTTTTGTAACATTAGCCCTTTCCGAGATATCTGTTTTTACTGGTTAGAATTGTTCAATAGTTAGACATTCTTTTAAAGTTCTGTTGATTTTCAGCTGTTTCTCGTAATTGCATGGAAACAGTATGGTATTTTAAGGCCAGTGTATAGCGTCCCATTTTTAAACATTTGACTACTGCTGCTCTCTTTATATCTATAATGAAATGTGTAATGCAACCATTTCTGGAAAACTTAATTTTGATTAAAATGAAGTAAATAGGAAAATAAACTTTGTAAGAATAATTTGTATACCCACTAATAAGCGATAGATGGTAGAAAAAGTCATGTGAATGTAATACCTCAGATTTTGTTTGTTTCTTTCTTTCTTTTTCCTGATAACAGGAAAACTGATTGAATTTTGTCTTGAAATTCTGATTAGTGTGAGAAAATTAATTAAGTTGCAATGTAAATGCAAAACATTGGTGAATTTCTCAAGTTTTGTTTATAGAAAATGGTCTATAACTTCATTCATGATTTAGAATAAAATAATTAGCGTCCAATAATTTATTTAATTCTGTTTGTATAATAAATTAGCATTTCTAATCTTTTTACTTTCTCAGCCATCTACCTATAGTAGGCAAGAAGAACTATTATATTTCACCCAAAAATATTTTGATGTTGAGATTTCACTTGAAATACAAGTTTTAAGGTACTCTGAATTTAAAAAAAAAAATTAAAAAATATTCTGTGAGTGTCTGTGAATAACATAGCTAAAAAATGAAAGTCCCATATATACCAAAGATGTGATAGGAAGATTTTCAAGAAAATTCTCTCATTCAAACCGTTTTATATAGACAACATTTTGTAACTTTTGCATTCTCAAAAATGGCTAATGATTTTGATTATAATACATGTTTACATGACAAATAAACTGCATACTAAACAACTCTTAACTAATGATATAGTGAGATAATACCCCAAATATTTGTGGTCCTTCAGGAGAAACTCCATGAATTACAACGGGAGGTGGTAGTGCTGTCATTTGAGTGTACTCTTTTGCTATTTAAGGGTGAATATCTTGAATGAAAGGTTCCAATATTCTGCAATATTGTCAGATTATGCACCTAGTAATACTGTTTCAGGCATGCCAACAATGAAATACTATCCCTTAATAACAATTTCCATAATATATCACTTAAAACCAAAATCTTAACTTATGAGGTGTGGCAATAAAGAAACCGGACTGATGCTCTATCTCTTTATTGAAAGAACTTATACACAACTGAAATGTTGTCCCTCCCCGATCCCTGCACCGCTCCATGCAAATTTTCCACTGTTGGTAGCAATGCTGCAAGTCTTTTTCTGTTGAGTCTCTCACTTTTACTTCACTGCATCCACGGACTCGAACCTGGTTCCTCTGAGTGCAGACTTCACTTTTGGGAAGAGAAAAAAGTTGCATGGTGCTACATCAGGTGAATACGGTGGATGTTCCATCACTAGAATGTTGTTTTTTGCCAAAAATCTCTTCACAGATATCATGTTATAGGCTGGCGCATTATCCTGATGAAGAATCCAAGAACAATTCTTCCACAGATCTGGTCTCCTTCATCACACATGTTCACGGATGGTCTTCAGAACAGTTGTATAATAAACTTGATTGACAGTCTGACCTTCCGGCACCCTTCAGACGGTTTTCTCAAACAATTCTACCGACGTTCTCCCCATTCTCTTCAGTTTTCGAAGTGGAAGGATGGCCCGATTTTGGATCGTCTTCGACGTTTTCCCTACCATGCTTGAACCTCTTAACCCACTCAAAAACCTGCATACGAGATACACTGATCACCATAAACTTGTTTCAACAAATCGTAAGTTTCTGTGGCGGGTTTTCCAAGTTTTGTGAGGAATTTGTTGTTAACATGTTCTACTTTAGAGCATAGCATAATTCTGACATAGCTCAGATACACGGCCCATTTCTAAGAAGCCTCACAACCAGACTAACCACCACAGTGGCATGAAATTTTGTACACATGTCAGGGAGAGTCCCAAGGTCAATCCACCACTCTTCTCTTTGTCACTCCGGTTTCTTTATTGCCACGCCTTGTAGTTTTAAGAAGAAAGGTAGTGTTTGCAACCCTAAGTTTGATTATATGCTGAAGTGGATGAAATTAACCTAAGTGCATCTAAAACATTTTATCTCAATGCTTTTGGTGTATCAGAGAGATATTTGCATACAGCATGGGGTAAACATAACGGTTATATTTGTAATTTGCAATATTTAATTCATCATTATTACAATAATAAAAATAAAACTTACATCTAAAACTTAAATCTAGTGCTCCAGTTTTCTAGCTCTCCCATATTTAGCCCCTAGGCTGTATATATGGGATAAAGCTACTATACCATCTCTCCACTTTCCAAACTATGCCCATTCTCCTGTACCTTTCTTAAGCTCCTTATCCACTTATCCCTTGTATTGCCTAAAAATGTCCCCATCATTTTAATTGTTTCTACTTTTGTGCTTCCCGACATTCTTAATGCTACTGCTTCTTTGTTTAGCTTGTCCCATTTTTTATTTCATATAACCTCTCTCCACCTTTTAACCTTATCACATTCTATTAGGCAATGAAAAGTACTACCCAATTCATCACACATAGTATCTCCCCGAACAATTATATCCACTCCTTTTTAAATATATTACTCCTGTGCGCATCCAAGCAAGACCTATTCTACCAAATTGATTGCATATATCTACATACTTTTCCCTTCCCCAATTTCTTTTAACTGATTTATGCAAGATCAATGGCCTTTTATCTTCAAAACTAGCCCATAGCTCTTGTTTCTCGATATCTTCCACCCTCAATCTCACTTCTTTCCAAAACCCACTGTTATTATATTTATCTAATAGGAAAATATTCCTCATGCCAATTTCTTTTAGCACATTTCACATTTCCCATTTCCCCAATCCAACACTCTTCTCCTATGACAGCTTTTTGGAACTGTATACATTCTTTTAATATATTACTATCTTCTAAATTTAAACATCTATACCAATACTTCCTTGGTGAACTCTTAGTTGCACAAGTTAGTCAGCGTTGATTGACTACAAGGGTTATATAGAGACTGACAGTAGAGGCAAACATGGAAACTATCAAAAGTTAGAGTAAGAAAGTATATCGATTTACCCCCTGCAAGTCAGTTCCAGTCAGTCAAATCAGTCTACTGCATAAATGTATTGTATGTACAAAATGAAATGTGAAAAGAACAATTAACTGTTTGGGAAGCCCTAATTATATGAACACATTTTCAACAATGAACTAAACATCAGCTTTTTCATACTCAAGAAACATCAATCAGAATGTGAGAGTTTTAAAAATGCACTGACTGAAATGCAGACTCTAAATAAATAAAACGGCATGAAGTTTCATATTGCAGAAAAGAAGAGAGCAAGGAAGGCAGTAGGTATATAAAAAGTATCTGATAGTTGTGGTAAATAAAAAGTTTGCGCATTTGATCTTCAAGTTATTCTGTCTAGTCCATCCAGTGGCTTTTATTAAAAGAGAGGGCTTTCAATGTACAACTTTACTATCTTTTTAACATTCCATGCAAAAAAGCATTGTTATATGTAGGATTAATCTTTAGGAGGAAGGGGATCTAACATATAAAACTGGAAGCGTTGCAGTCTGAATACTGTGAAAGTTTACTCCCTTTAATGAGACCTAAGGCTGCAAAACAGAAAAATGACCTTCTGCACCTCAGTCTCACAATGTTCCTGCAAGTTATCATTATTTTATGAAAGCTTAAAACAATAAACATCGTAAACAAGAAATCCACTTTAAGTCTCAGCACATTAAAAAGTTCTACACTCTGTATTCAATTCATAAACTAGTGTATTTATATTATATAAACTGAAAAATATTAGTTGCAAAAACTACAAAGTTACTATTATTCATCAATGTGTTTATACCCATTAATGTAATTCTTAACCAAATCCATAATTTTCAAAGAAATTTATACTAGAATACCACATTTTATCTCTCTAAAGGGTGAATCTTCCAAATAAAATGCTGTCTTTAGCCACATTTCTTCAGTCATGCCGTCAAATATTCTACTAAAACCCTGCAGTGTCTATTGATTAACGAGATCTTAACACAAAGTTTTAACTAATTAGTATATAACATTTTATCAATACAAAAATATGTGACAGTTTTATGAAGATAAATGAAACACAAAATATTTTATTTTACCATTAAAAAAACTAATGAAGCATATTTTGAGAATCATCTTATTTTGATTTGTCTACAACATTTTCCTTGGAGTGGGATTTACCTAATTAAGAAAAAGTTAATTTTCCCATTTTTTTGGGGGGGGGGCAAGTTTTACAAACAATTATTCTTGCAAGTTAGCTTTCACTGCATATATTCACTTCAGCCACTGTGTTATCTTTATTTATGTTATATTCCATCAATCTTAAAGTTAAAATAAAAATTCTTATTACAGTAGACCCTCGCTAATTCAAAATTGGATAAAACGAAAACTTGGTTAATCCATAGTAGCCGCTCGGTCCCTGCCAAACTACATAGAAAAATCAACCGTTTAAACCAAATTTCGGATAATTTATACTATGAACTAAAATTTGCTTCCCTCACATATTTCATATGTTATTCTTCATTTAAACCGAATATGTATGTTGTGAGTGCACTACGATATTTTCCGTTACGCATTTCACATAATTTTTCTCAATTTTCTTTTTTATTGTCTAGTCCCATGCTTCAAAAGAAGGCTCGGGAAATCCCCAAGAAAGAAGGAATTTCTGGGTTTATGTCTTCTGACGGATGGCTATAGCGTTTTCAGAAGAGGAATAAAATCAGTGCTGTCAGTGTCTGTGGGGAGGCACATAGAGTAAATGAGGAAGATGCCAATGAGTGGGCGCGGGAGTTTCAATCTAAGCTCTCTCAGCATCACCCAAGAAATGTGTTTAATATGGGTGAAGCAAGCGTTTTCTATAACTTGATGCCTGAAAAAACACTACATGCCCACAGCGGAAAATGCAGCAAGGAGAGACTGACGGTGGTCCTGTGTTGTAATTCAAATAGTTCTGAGAAGCTCAAACCACTAATGATTGTGAAAATACAAAAATCCACGTTGTTTTAAAAAGGTCAACCTATTCAATCTGCCAAGTCAGTATGAGAATAACAATAAAGCATGAATGACCAAATCTCTTGAAGATTCAGCAACAAATGGCTGCGAGAAAAAGGAACATTTTGCTAACTTTGGACCACTGCTCGGCACATGAGTTCAATGACCTGGAACTTCCGAACATAGAAGTTGTCTTCTTACTAGCTAACACCACGAGCTATCTGCAACCATTGGATCAAGGAATAATCGCCTCAACGAAGTGTAATTACAAACGCCGACTGGTTAAGGCTGCCATCAGTGCAATAGAACTACAAGAAATAGTTCCACATTGGAATGTACTGCAAGCTATCCGCATCATATCTGCTGCTTGGAATGAAGTTACAACAGACATCATAACTAACTGTTTTAAGAAGGCCTGGACAGCAACTGATAATGCCGCTGATCCACATCTGAGCTTATAATGTGGATACAATTGGAATTCTGATAATGCTCTTCTAAACACTTACACCCGGTTGGTGCCCTCTTGTACCGTCATTATGGAAAATGGACGTAGGTAGACGACATCTGTGCTGCTGAAGAACTAGTCATTTGCTGATGATGCAGAAGAGAATGATAATTCTTTACTGTCATCTTCTGAGGAGAAACATGAAGATACAACACCGCAAACCCAAGCTGAAGTTACAGCTGCAATTTCTGTTCTCGAGAAATTTGCTGCCATTTCTGATGTCTCCATGGCATTTCAGGCTACCCTGGATGAGGTATCTTTATAGAGTGCCATAATATTATGACCAACGGTCTGCCAACAATAATTAATGATTTTTTTTCAAATTATACAACTAAAATGTGTAATGGATAAGAGTTTTAACTAAAACATGTGTTCCGATTAAAACTTGTGTTAAAAGAACAGTATATTTAAAGTGTTTCTTAAGCTTATTGTTTATACGACTCAATAATTTAATGAGTACAACATTGTTCTAAATGATACCGTTTTAAAAAAAATCAGGGCAAGCATTTTACAGTATACTTTCTCAATTAAACAAATACCACATTTACCGTATACAATAGTATTTTTACTTTTTCTTAGAAGTGGAACCCCCTCATTCATTGGAACGCATAACAAAAGAGAAAGTGAACTCAACAGTCGTATTTTACCATTTCAGATAACACAGGTCCTTTTTTACAAAACCTCGTTAATTCCAACTTCGTTAAACCGAATGGCTATTTTTCGGTCCCTTGGAATTCGGTTAAACGAGGTCTACTGTATTCAAAACAAGATAATGTTCCGACCAAACCACACAAACATATCTATACAAATTTCGGACTGCATTAACCCCCACGATTAACATGGCTGGAAGGGAGGCTGAAAATGGTGCAGAAGTGACAGGACTCGGATAGTTGACTATTAGAGATGAATTCATCTTCAATGAACACAAATGGAAAAAGAGTAATTTGACATGCAAGTTTAATTTGCGAATTCTGTTCCGTTTAGTTATGTACACTTACGTAACTGTCATACGGAGTGATACAGAGTTGCCTATATGCAAAAAGTGAAGTGCACTCATACCTTAACCTCAACTTTGCTAGATACGAAATCCAGTGTGTCCACCCCTGTTTCCTTTATATCTACTATCGGCTCCAGTACGAGTTCTGTTTCGTATTCTGGGAGTTCCTTTTTAACTGATGATTCTTCCATATTCCTAAGAACATGGGAAAGAGATTGCAGCTAATTTACTTAAGGTTATGTTATGGTTAGATTTCAACGATTCAATCTTTCCAGATACCTCCATGTTGGGTTTGTATATACCAACGAACTTTGGTAGCAGAATCTATATAACCTCAAAAACTATCGTCAGAACATTTCCAAATCTATCACTTCATTTACACTTTTAATCCCTTTTATCACTCATTTTTCGGCTTTCTACCCCAATTTCACCCTGCAGCCCTGCAGTGTCGCCAGATCTCACCAGAGAGAGGGAATTTTTTCCCCTCTAATTTTTACCACTGCACTATATAAAATGGTTGTGAACATAACCATATAAGGAGTCTACTTGCAAAAGCCGCCAGGTCCAAATTTACATTTTCAGAAGTTGAGAAAAAACGTTCCTCTGCTTTACAATTTGTACTTATAATGTGTGTATTAGACAACTGATATTTGAGAGGTTTGGGAATAATATGAGCAAAGAAAAACAAACGTACAACTATTATTTTAGCCGTAAATGTGAATTTTATTTTGGATTTGGAAGGTTTTGGTAGGAACAGGATAGTAATCATCATCAATTCAAAATTCTGTGATGTAAATTAACGTTAACGAGAATCTAAATCTCTGCAATCAAGTATTTTGCTTTAACAATTAAATATTTCAATAATAAAAAGTTGATATACAAATGTAAAAATAATGTAATGTTTAAAAGAACTAGTTATGATTCACCAAAAATGGATATTGACAATTTTTTTCTTTATCGAAAAGTATTGATATTCCCTTTAAACTCTCAGGTCAGGCACACATTCCTCCCATTCTCATTACAGGCAGGCCTCCACTTCAGGTAGATTTTCACTAGATGTGTCGACCGCGAACTCCGGTCTGGTAGGCTCGTGGTGAGCCTAAGTGATTTTTGCTATGTACCTACCCTTGGAAAGGCTTAACCATAGGGATGATGGAACTACTGTAGGGTGGTGGTTTGGTTTTCATGTTGTGAGTGTGATGTTTTTTTTGTTTTCTTTTTTCGAGTGGAGGAAAAATACTTTTGCGTACTAACCCCATCTGAGATGAGAGTGTGGCACTCCACCTCGGCGTCGTACCCACTAAAAAACCTCCACCGGAGGGAAAAGTCGTGGTAAGGTGAGGCAGTACCGCTCTTGCACCTGCGGATTCAAGGAAAGGAAATGTTGGCCAGCCATAGGCTGAGACCAAGGTGTGAAAGGAGGCCGGACGCAACCATGACCGAAGCCCTGGCGAAATTTTAGGTGATCTTTTATGAGAATTCTGGAAGGCGCCATGGCGCTGCGTCCTATATATTGCTGGTGTTGAGCGCACAAGCAGGCACTTATGCGCGAGTCGTTGGATCTGAGCCAATGGCTGCGTCCCTTGAACAGATATTTAATGCATGCAAATATATAAGTGCATAAATATACGGATTTGATTAGTAATTAATCAGCTTAAGCTATAATTCTTAGCTTATTACTTATGTTAATATTCTAAGGTACACATACAGTTAGGATTGTGGTAAATATTTGTAGAATTAATTTGCTCCGCCAGATGGCGTCGTCTCTTATCATTAGTTAGGTTGTTTAATTGTATTTGTTTGTAGTTTTATTGTTCGCCCAAAAAGGCGTCGTCCTTAATGTTATCCAAATCATTAACCATGACTATGCTGGGTCATATAGAGTGCACACCGGCGGGCAGTCTGCCTACAGTTGCAGGTGCGAGCCAGTGCCACTTGCGGGGGGGGCCCTTCCCCCGGGACCGCCTTGGCTCGGAGAGCAAGGACTTCGAGGCCACCAATTGTCACGTCGTGAAGCTGTAGTCATGGGTGCTATAATGGGTATATTATTAACGTGTCAAGATACGCTTGAATGTCGATTTCGGGCTCCCCGAGGCCTAGGGTTCTGTCAAATAGTGACAGCGGTCTTTTGTGCTTGTTGTGGTTGGTTTCATATGCACCTAATTCCTGTATGAGTCTGTTTGTGTTCTTTTCTTTGCTTTTATAGAGGTTGAAGCTTAAGCTCTTAAAGAATTCTTCAATTGAGTGTAATTTTAGTTCCTCATGTAGGAGATATGCCGGCGCTAGCGGCGGTTGCTTAGTAATTATTCGTATTATTCTATTTTGTAGTGTTTGTATTTTATGCATATGAGTTTTGGCCGCGTAACCCCAAACTGGGGCTGCATACGTCAGTATTGGCCTTATTAGTGTTTTATATAGGGTTAGCCCCATGTTTATTTTCAATTGGTTATTTATGTTAAAAATTGGGTATAATCTGTTTAGTTGACCATTGGCCTTGGCTCTGACTTTCGCAATTTGCTTATTCCAGGTCAGGCCTTGGTCCATGTTGAGACCTAAGTAGGTGACTTGGTCCTTCCATTCTATTCTTTCGTCTTGATAGTTGAGGGGCTGGAGAGCGTGTCTACCTTTACGGTGAAATGTTCTTTTGGTGAATATTATTGCTTGAGTTTTTCTAGGATTTACTTTGATCCTCCATTTGGTGAACCAAGGTTCTAGTGTGTTAAGCGCATTTTGCAGTCGTAAGTGTATAATTCTCGGTTGTGTTGACTGCGTGGTTATCGCGGTGTCATCAGCGTAAATGTATTTGTTTGATCTTACCAATACTGGCATATCATTAATGTATAAATTAAACAGCGTCGGTCCCAATAGACTTCCTTGTGGGACTCCGGCCTTGATTGTCTTGGTGCTTGATACCGCATCCTCTACCGACGTGTGGAAGCGCCGGTCGCAGAGGTAGTCCCTAATGAGGGCTATAGCGGAGTCAGGGAAACTGTAGTGTTTTAGTTTCTTTAAGAGTCCGGCGTGCCATACTTTATCAAACGCTCGTTCAATATCTAGATAGATGGCGCCTGTTGATTTATTCGTGTTGTAGCCTTTAGTGATTTCCTCCGTCATCCTGAGGAGCTGCAGGGTTGTCGAGTGTTGGGTCCTGAACCCAAACTGTTCAGGCATAAGTATGCTTTGCTTGTGTATATGTTTATTAATTCGCTTTAGTATCACTTTTTCAAGTACTTTACTTAGCGTGTTCAATAGGCTTATTGGCCTGTAGTTTATGGGGAGTGTCAAGTTTTTGCTTGCTTTCGGGAATAGCAATATTTTGGCCTCTTTCCACACAGGGGGGAACCGGCCATGTTCTAGTGTGTAGTTAAATATTTTGGCTAGTGCTTGTAAGGCTCTGATTGGTAGATTCTTCAGAACCACATTAGGTATTTTGTCTGGTCCAGGTGCTTTTCTGGTTGGCAGGTGTTTAATAATCCACCCTATTTCGCCTGGGCTAGTTTTTCGCATTTTATTGTGCGTAGGCTCTTGTCCTATGTTATTAGCTTCGTTTTCTGTTTCTGCGATAAAATTGTCGTGTCCTGCCGTTTGGTTCGGGGAGAACACATTTTCAAGCGTGACCGCAAAGGCTTCTGCCTTGGCCCGGGGAGTTTCCGCAATGACGTTATTAATTTGTAACGGAGGTATATTGGTTCGAGAGCGCGTTAGGCATTTTGCTATTCGCCAAACTGTGTTTTGTTGCGAGTTTAGATTTTCTAGGGTGTTATCCCATTGGTTTTGTATGTAAGTTCTCGCTCTTTCGTTTGCTCGGTCTCTTGCTTGGTAATATTCTGTTCTGTGTATTATGTTTCGCGTTTTTTGCCATTTGCGTCTGGCTCTGTTTTGTGCTTGTTGCAGCATTTTTACGTCTTTCGG
Source organism: Deroplatys truncata (assembly GCA_030765065.1). Taxonomy (NCBI): domain Eukaryota; kingdom Metazoa; phylum Arthropoda; class Insecta; order Mantodea; family Mantidae; genus Deroplatys; species Deroplatys truncata. The sequence continues at coordinate 60,369,790 of CM060989.1, read as the reverse complement.
GAATTTGACGTTTGTGGAGCGTGGCTGTGTAAGCGGTACGCATGCCGTGGTGGCCAGTTTGATTGCCGTTTCTAATCTATCTATCGCAGTGTCGTGTTCATTCGCGGAGTTAACCTCTAGGTCTGGTAGGTAGTAATCTACCGTGTCTTTAAAGTTATCCCAATCCACTTCATTGTAGTTATGCCTTAATGGAGCTGGTTTAAATGCTACTGGTGCATTAACTGTCATCAGAACCGGTAAGTGGTCTGATGTAAGCTCCTGTAAGACTTCTAGTTCTATATTGTAGCGAATGTTATTTAATAGCGCAATGTCCAGAATGTCTGGCGTGCAATTTGGTAAATGTGGTATAAAAGTGGGCTCCTCCGGCCCTGAGATTAAATCATTTCTGTTATTGATGTAATTTAATAGCTTAGTGCCTTGAGCATTGGGGTTCCTGCAATTCCAGAGATAATGCTTGCAGTTGTAGTCCCCGGCTGCAATGACCCGTGGTCCTAGATTCATTATTTTATCTAAGTCGTCTGTGTCAACGTTCCCAGGGGGATTGTACACTGACGCTATCACAATTTCAGAGTTATCTATCTTAAGTTTTATAGCCGTTGTTTCAGCATGTGATAGGGTGGGGGATTGAATTTGATAATGTTCAATGCTTGCCTGAATGGCTATCGCGGTCCCCCCTCCTCTTCGGTCGCGATCATTTCTGTAGATTTTATAGCCCGGAACAGATAGGCGATCGGTGTTATTGATATGTGTCTCTGACAGTAGAGCTACTTGTATTGAATATGTTTGCAGAAAATCTGCTAAATGTTTGGTCTTTTTCCTAATACCGTTGCAGTTCCAGAAAATTATTCTTAACGTGTCCGAACTAGCCATGACTACAGTCTTCGAAGAGTTGTCACAAAGTCAGTGAGGTAGTGAGCTATGATTACGTCATCTGTTCCTAATTGACTAATCGCGTCACAGAGCCTTCGGACCATGGAATAAACTTTATTGCGAGAAACATTATTTGAGGACTTGCCTAGTGACTTCACTAGTTTGTCCATTGCCTTGCCTGCCTCTTTGGGCATTGGTCCTTTGCGTTGGGGGAGCGACTTTGCTGCCTGGTTAGGCCCGACAGCCTGCACTAAGGGACCTACAACTACTGGTGGAGGGTTGTCCTGACTTTCACGAGGGTGTCGCTCATCCCTGGTTGGTTCGGCCTCAGCAGCGAGCTGAGGTTCCCCAACCACTGGTGGCTCAGGCTCTGGGGCTGGTCGCGTCCTACCTTTGCTGTCCCTAATGAGCCACTCAGTCTTTTTCGTGGTAACCTCCGCGTAAGTTTGCGTTCTTCCTGTCTTTGGGGGATGCTTTGGAGGTTGTCCACTGGGCAAGGTCTTTTTCTTGCATGCTGCTTGATATGTTGGGCAACCGCGCCAGGTTGCTCCATGGCCCTTATCGCCACATAAGAAGCATAGTCGGTCCTTGGGTGCAACCGTGCATGTCCCTGAGAAATGGGGGCCTGTGCATTTGGCGCAAGTGGGGGCGGGGGACCTACATTCTCTTCTCACATGCCATAACTTTTGGCAGTGTGAGCACTGTTTTGGCTCTGTGCCGGCCCTATACTCCTCTACCTGTACTCGGAAGTGTGCCAAAAATCGGAGGTCAAGAATTTTCCTATTTTCAGTTGTATCCTGGAGTTCAATTAAGAACATCGGCAGGAGGGCCCTACTTCTGTTGCGCCGCCGCATCTGAACGGCCCTGATTGCTTCGAAACCGCATTGAGCCAGGTCTTCTACGATTTCTGCACTGGAGACTTCGGCGTACAGCCCCTTAACGACATAGCGTGCGGTTCTATTTTCGGGTTGCTCTAAAAGATGGTGCTGTACGCCCCTGTCCTTGAGATGCTTAGCCACAGTTTGGTAAGTCTCAAGGTAATGGGAGGTAGCGCTATGTTTTATAGGCTCCTCAAAGGCTGGCTTTTCAGGAGCAGCGCCAGTGTCCTGCTCCGCTGGTGTTTGTTCTTCCTTAATGGATTGTGGTTTGTTTAATTTTGATTGACCACTCCCATGGGGAGGGGGAGTACTTCGTGACAGCTTTTGCTGTTGGCAGGTTTAAAGCCTGCTCACAAGCCATGCGGGGAACCCGGAAATGTCTGTATCGACGTTCTTGTGGTAAGTAGTGCCCAGGAATCTGACAACGGCGTTCACGTAATGTACCAATCTGGGGTAGAAATTTTGAGCCCGGTGCCTAATCACATCCTCCACATGGGAGGGCCGAGGTCTCGCGTAATAGCCTGACTGGAAAGCCACGGCAGACAGAATAGATGGACCAAAATCCCCCATTCTGTATCCGCTGTAACCAGAGAAGCTAGGAATCTGCTGCCATGCCCCACACCTCACAGGTATAGAGCATCAGAAGTAAAATAAGCGCTTTGTGAAGGCGTAACTTTAAGTGAACCGGTATAGTGGAAGCTAGAACCCAGTATAAGGCGGCTGCCGCCTCCTAGCCCTGTTCGTTATTCCACGCACGTGTTCACGAAAAGTGAAAATTTCCTTATCTAGTGTGGCGCCCAAGTAGCGAACGGATGTCTCTCACTCTATCCTGTGGCCTTGGTAGGTGAATGTTGGTATATCTGGAACAAATATAAACAATTTTATTAATTTCTGATTATATTGAATTGCACAATAATAATTTCAGCTGCGGGGATTCGTCTCTTGGTAAACAGGACAGCTTGGCTTTGGCCGGGTTCATGGACATCCACCCCTGCCTGCACCAGAGTTCGACGAGACGGAGGTGTCGTTGTATAGGGTTGAAGGCTCTGATTATGTGTCTATTTGTGGTGTACAGCAGGACGTCATCAGCAAACTGGGCCATGTTGACGCACTGCGCCACTGGAAAGTCTGCCATGTATAGACTAAACAGTGTGGGGATAGTACAGAGCCTTCGGGGACTCCGCCTCGTATGGATTTTTGTGTTGATGTTTTCCCCGCAACTACTAATGTGAAGGAGCGTTGGTGTAGGAAACTGTGTACTATGTGGATGATCTGTCTATGTAGACCAAGCTGAATTAGTTTGTAGAGGAGTCCCTCGTGCAGGGTCGTTGAGAAGGCCTTCTCCACGTCCATAGACACCGCAGGAGTAAAGGCCCTGTCCTGGAAACCCAAGGCAACAACCTCCACCACCCGCAGCAGCTGCTGGGCGGTCGAGTGCCCAAGACGATAACCAATATGATGGGTTGGAATGGCTTGAATGTCAGCCAGTAGCGGCGACAAGCGGTGCAGTATAAGCCTCTCAAAAACCTTCGAGAGGGTGGTTAGGAGGCTGATGGAGCAATAGCTGGAGGGAAGTGCCGGGTGTTTACCAGGTTTCGGAATGCATATCACCATGGCCACCCTCCACTCGGGTGGAAAGTGACCCAGCGTGAGACACATGTTGAACACCCTGGTAAGGAAAAGTACGGCTCGGAAAAGAAGGTTGAGCATCGCGGGGGTCAGCACGTCCTGTCTACAAGCCTTTTTAATGTTGAGACGCCAGAGTGCGCCTTGGACTTCACTTGGGGGATAATTGAGTGGGAATTCTCCGCTCCATCAGGAGGCAACCGTAAATATCGATCCACTTCCTGGTGGACGCGGGCAGTAAAGTCTGCTTCCTGAGAGTCATCTCTGGGCCTGCAGGTGTCCTCAAGATAGTTAGCGAGCACATTTGCTTTGGCTATGGGTTCGTATGGATTTTAGCTATCCGCCCAACGTCACCACTATCGAGGTTCTGACGGGCCATAGTGGCCTCCCACGCTTGCACCTGTGAGCACGCAGTCGGTCACGGACCTCTCGGCGAAGATGCCTCAGAAGCACTCGATTGTGGGCATTCGGTGGCGCTGGTGTCGACGAGTTCCTTCATCTGACGAAATTCCTTGTGGAAAGCATTTCAATGATGATGATGTGAACCAAAAGTGCAGACTTTACTTTCATCACATGCAGCATCATTCTTTGACTAAAGCATACAAAAACTGGTTTCCCGTTGTGGCTGAATAATGGTGGTGACTATGTGGAGAAGTAGTGTAAGGTAATGAATGATATTAAAGTATTTGGAAAATAATGTTCCAATATTTTTTAAAAAAAATAAAAACATACCTCTATTAAACAATGCAAGCTTTTGTCTCTGTTTCCATACATTGGGTAAATTCCTTTGTGAGTTTTGTTTGCTTAACCACATTACTCCTCTTCTTTCCCAAGCAAGCTGTTCCCTCTCTGTATTGTCACAAATATCCACTTATTTTTTCTTGACCTATTCCTTCTTATAGTTTCTATAATAAAGTCCTTTTAAATTTGAAACTAATAAACATTCTATTTTTAAATACCGTTATCGCCTAGTTTCACTTCATTTCACTTTATGCCTACTAACTGTGTACTTGTCCATTTCACCAATTCCTATTTCTTATACTAATTTTGTTTCTCTTGTGCCTTTAAACACACTTTGACAATATTTCCTTTTTCCAATCATTCCAACCTGTGCCAAAATTTTGATCTGTGCTTTAATTTGGGAAGAGTTTAAGTCATTTAGTACCTTTATACACCACTTTCACTAATAACTAGGAACATGATTCGGAAATCCATCATCTCCATTTTGAAGCTATATTTAACTGCTGATTTATTGTTGATCTGATGCAGAAGAGTTGTATGACTCCTGCGGTGGTTCGAGGAACTCATTGGTTTTTCTAAATGTAGATTTGCTCCCAAGTGGTCAGATCCTGTTGTTTATTAGTTTTTTTAAGAGTATAGAAGTGGGATTGTTTATATTTTGATTTCCTAAGTTTTTTAGTTATAATTTCCAAATTTCTCTTTATTTTCCCTATGTAGAACTGTTTACAGTTGTATTCACCTTTACATATGCTAGACTTTTTGTTTGGGGGATTTGTGTCTTTTGTTCTTAAATTCAAAACATTTTTCAAGAAAAATATATTTAAGTGTTAACTGAATGTTCTGTTTTTTGCACATTTTGTTGAAACAGTCAAAGATACTCGGGAAGAATGGGAATTTGTTGAAGATTATTCCCTTTTTTATTTTATCTACTATGTACAGTAAGTATTCATTATTCAGTTGTTTCTCATGATTGCATGGAAACAGTATAGACTTTTAAGGTTAGTATATTGCTCAGTTCTTAAACATGACTATTGCTGCTCCCTTTATATCTGTAATGAAATGTGTAATGTAGCTATTTCTACAAAGTTTAATTCAATTAAAATGAAGTAGATAGAAAAATAAAGTTTTGTAAGAATATAATAAACAATAAGCGATACAGAATGTCATGAGAATGTAACACATCAGATTTTCTTACTTTCTCTACTACGTATAGTAGTAGGGGAAGTATTGCATTCCACCCTAAAATTTGATACCGAGATTTCACCGGAAATACATTTTTTGAGGTCCCTGAATCCAAAAAAAAATAATTTTTGGAAACATGTCCGTGTGTATCTGTCAGTCTGTAAACAGCATAATTAAACAATAAAAAGTTGGAAAAATGCCAAACTTGGTATTTGAGTTTAGTATCTTCCAAGGATGCGACACAAGATTTTCAAGAAAATCCCCGCACCCCAGACTATGCTTTACATGGAACATTTTTCGAAAATTTTGATTTTCTTAAAAATGGCTCAAACAATTTTGATTAAAATATCATGTCTAAGATACTTTTCTGGCAAATGAAATGTATATCTTGAATTTTCTGGGAATGTCCCCAAAAGTCTTCATTCTGAATGACTTTTGCATAACTGGTAAACCGTAAGACAAAATTTTACTACACAAAAAAATGGAGATCTCATTAAAACACCAATTTATATCATATACATTTTTTTTTTTTTTTTTTGTTTGTTCACTGAACCATTTCCGAGATATTCCTTGTTATTTGTTTGAATTTTCCGATACGTATACTTTTTTTTTCAAATGGAAATCTGTTATTCATTCTTTTTTGTCCTGGTAATGCAATGAGAATGGAATGCTCTACATAGCAACCAGCTCTTAAAATATTTGACTATCGCTTAAAGTCTACCATATTCACCAACAAGAAAATTAGCAATAAGATAGTTTCTGCAAATGTTTATCTCGATTAACATGAAGCAGATGGAGAATAAGCGTTTGTAAAAATAGTTTGTAGAGGAGTAGAGAAAGTGATGTGAGTGCAACATACCAGATTTTTTTCTTCTCCTATTGATATAATTTGTATTCTGAAGTGTAGCAATGTCAAAACATGTGTGATAGTTGTTTATAGTTTGTAGAATGAGCAACTTAGTTCTATTAAATTACACTCCACTATTAATTTTAGTTACAAACCAAGATATTTGTGAAAATGAAATCAGTGATCATTTTTAAAATGTAATAGTTTTAATACTTTAATTTGGCAACAACTTATGTGACATAATAACACAAATGAACATGACAGAATACATTATAAGCTTAAATTAGAGATAAATGACACAAAAGCTACAATGATTTTTGTATACTGATAAGCTTAAATAATAAGATCCTTGCTAGAATACAAAGCAGTTTATCTTTACATCATTTTGATGAAAAGCTCTTATACACTGTGACTGATATAAAACATGTGGTTTTTAAAATTGTTTTACTTATATCATAGATAACTTTATTGCAGTCTACTATATATCTCCCTTCCCATCTAGTAGTTACTTGCATTTCCGCTTGAGTGCTGAAAGTATGGACAGTTAGCAACTTTGGTCCCGTGTCGTAGATTTACGGCACGTAAAAGAACCTCAAGCCTGATAAAGAGGCTTCTGAGCAAAATTACCAGTATTTCATGCCCAATATGGAATGGAACGCTAAGAACCATAGTAGTTAAAGAGCGTCCATAAATAAAACTCAATTTCAATTTAAGTATTGTTAGGAAATGCAAGAAACGAGCTTTCACATGAGGAAAATTCTTGTTTTTTTTTTGTTTAACATCCTTTAACTGGGTAGTCATCAGACAATGAATGAATGAAATGGGTGAAATAATGCTCAAATGAGCAGGAGGTCCATGGAAATTAAAGTTAACTGATAAGACAAACCCCGGAAAAAATCTTATCCAGGCAACTCATTTTAACCAAGATTTGCACTTGGGACCTCTTGAATGTGAGGCAGATATACTACCCCTAAATCACAGATGGACTAGAACTGCATTGTTCTTACAAGGAGTTCCACAAGGTTCAAAACTAGGCCCGTTTTTTATTTCTAGCATATGTGAGTTACATTTTTCAATTAATATGAAAACACGGAAGTCTAGCAATCGGATATGTAGATGATATGACAGTAGTAATTGAAGGAAAGTCAGCAAGTGAAGTACATTACCGCTCATTAATTTCAATAAATGCATAATAATCACAATTAAAGGGAAGGTGAATGAAATAAGATGTTTTATTTTACATAAAGATGTTTGTTATTACAAAATAAAAACAAGTCAAAACAAAAACCCACATATTTTTGAAATTAGAAACCAAATAGCAAAACAAGCAAGAAGTTCGCTTTCAGTCACTGCACTAATTAATAAATGTATGACTGTCTAAATGGTATTAGGCGTGAGCTGATGTTAACTGCATGTGCACACAATCCATATACAATCATTTGAGGGCTGTTCCAGGCCACAAGAGGCAGTAATACGCACATAGAGGTTACCTGAAGCTCAGTGTAAACAACCATAGTAGAATGACTCAAAGGAAAGAAATATAAGTAGAAAAACGTTCTATAATTACAGCACTACTGCATGCAGGGCACACCATGCCTGAAATAGCTCAACTGTAGAAAGTAGGTATCTCTTGGTGATGCATACCAGTTTCCAGCAGATACTGGTCTTTAGAAGGATCATTCAAGGCCTGGGCAGCCCAGAAAGACCTCAGTTCTAACAGATAAGTACATCACAGTCATAAGTAAAGAAGACATTTAAAACAACACCTGAAATCCAGTCTCAGTTAATGGAAACAAGCGATCTACAAATATCAGTTTCAACCATTAACCGACAACTCTGCAATGAGGGCTTAAATGGACTGTAACGTCCATGAAACCACTGTCACATCCTGTTAACGAAAAGAAATGCATAGCCTATGCAAAACAACACAGGAATTGGACATCTGAAGAGTGTAAAAAGGTCCTGTTTGTAGTTGAAAGTCAGTCCACTGATTAGTCTAAAGCTTCGGACATTTGTTCATCGCTGTACAGCAGAATGTATGATTTCCCAGGGCATCAAGCCCATTGTTAAGCATAGAGGAGAACTCCTTGATGGTTTGGGGGTTCTTCGGTGCTAGCTCCATTGCGGATCTTGTAAATATTGAAGAAAAATTGGAACAAAAGCAGTACCATAGAATCCTTTAATACCATGCCATATCAAGTGACACTTGTTTAATAGGCCGTGGTTTTGTCTTACAACAGAACAATGACCTCAAACACACACTATTGCAAGAGATATGTCGAATGTAAGGTGCAGTGTAATTCTTTTTTTAAAAAAAAAGTGATTTGGCCACCTCAAAGTCCAGACTGCAACCCCACTGAATTGTTATGGAATCATCTAGACCGTGCAGTTCGTCAACTGCTAGTTACAACCAAATCTCATCTCTGAGATGTGTTGCACGAAAAAAATGGAATCAAATCAATGCAGATATTCTAGATAAATAGAATGCCTAGAGTATGTACTGCTGTTATCAAAGCTCAGGAGGGGTATTTTGACGAGACAAGAGTTAGAGTATTATTCTACATTGTAAGTCTTTTGCTTTCAATTGTACTTATTAAGTAATAATAAACATTTTTATGTGAAATAAGACAACTAGTTTCATTCAGCTTCCCCTTTAATTGTGATTACAACACATTTATTGAAATTAATGAGCAGTAGTGTAGAATGTAAAGCAAATGAATGAATGAAAATAATAAAACAATATTATTCAACATTTAAGGTTCTGAATTGGTCGACTTAACACTCATGGGTTTCACCTACACATAATGCAGGAACATGTTTTTCTAGCACCTTGTCTACATCATCAACTGCTGTCAACTGGTTTGTACAACCGGGTTAAAGGCAGTTGAAGTGTATCCTCTGGCGGCATAAGAATAATTTTGCAACTTAGTATCGACCTTCAAATTTATAATGCAAAAATGTTACAGGTTGATCATACTAAATACTTAGGAATATGGTTAGATCAGCATCTTGATTAGGGGTTTCATGTTGCACATTTAATAACAAAGCTAAATAAATTTTATTTTTCATTTAGGGTAATAAAGAAAGAAATAGATTTTCATACTAAAAAATCTGATGTGTTACACTCACAGACTTTCTCTACTCTTGTACAAACTATTTTTACAAACACTTATTCTCCATATGCTTCATGTTAATCGATATGTTAATCTTATTGCTAATTTTCTTGTAGATGCAAGGGGAATATGGTAGGCTTTAAGCGATAGTCAAAAGTTTTAAGCGCTGGTTGCTATGTGGCGCATTCCATTCTCTTAAGTATTGGAAAATTTAAAGGAATAACAAGCAATATCTCGAAAATGGTTCACCCAACAAAAAAAATGTATATGACATAAATGGTGTATTTTAACATGATCTACATTTTTTGTGTAGTAAAATTTTGTCTATCTCTTATGGTTTACCAGTCATGCAAAAGTCATTCACAATGAAGAATACTTTTGGAGACATTCCCAGAAAATTAGAGATATACATTTTATTTGTCATGAAAATATCTTAAACATATGATATTTTAATCAAAATCGTTAGAGCCATTTTCAAGAAAATTAAAATTTTCGAAAAATGTTCCATGTAAACGGTAATCTGTGGTGGGGGGATTTTCTTGAAAACCTTCGTGTCGCATCTCTGGAAGATACTGAACCTAAATACCAAGTTTGGTGTTTATCCGACTGTTCGTTTCTGAGTTAGGCTGTTCACAGACACACAGACGGACATGTTTCCAAAAATGCTTTTTTTGGATTCAGGGGCCTCAAAACATATATTTCCGGTGAAATCTCGGTATTGAATTTTTGGGTGGAATGCAATACTTCCCCTACTTACTATACGTAGTAGAGAAAGTAAAACGTTCTATACTTTGCATATGCAGAAAGTGTATTGACATATGGGATGCTGTTTGGGGAAATGGCAAAGATAGTCACATAGTCTTTAAACCCCCCCCCCCCCCAAATAATTAGGTTTATTGCTAATATAGGCAGGATTGATTCATGCAAACCAGTTTTTAAAGAATTAAAAATATTACCTTTGCCTTGTCTGTACTTATATGTTACATTAAACAAAATATTAATAATTTCATGACAAATGAAGATGTTCATTTTCATAATACTAGGAATAAGGCAAATTTAAAAGAGCTTGAACATAAAACCACCTTATTTGCCAAAGGAGTTAAATATTATGGTTCTGTATTATACAATAAACTACCCAGACAGTTAAAAGAACGATCCATGTGCGGCTTCATAAGGGATTTGAAGAGCTTACTATTATTCTGTAGATGAGTTTATTGATTCAAGTAGTAATTAATTAAAATGTTATTTTGTACTATGGTTCAAACCAGTTGACAGCAGCCGATGTGTAGACAAGGTGCATGTTCCTGCATTATGTCTAAGTGAAACCTCTGAGTGTTAAGTCGACCAATTCAAAATTTTAAATATTTAATATTGGTTTCACTGTGTTAAGTTTTTCCTGCATTGGATTTAATATTATTCAAATTTAAACATGATATTAAGCACCCAAGAAAACAGCTTGGACACATTTTAAATCTTGAAAATACAGTACACTTAGCATAAAGTCTAAAATAGATGGAGAAATAACTCCTGAAATACAGCATACAAATTTTCTATGAGCAATAATACACAAACAATTAAACTGGAAGCAATATATAACACATATATCAAAAAAACTTAAACAAAGGCATGTACATAATTAGACAAGTGAGGAAAAAATATTGATAATGAAACACTTAAACAGGTACACTATGCTTTTATACACTCGTAAATAAAATGTGGTATAATCTTATGGGGAAATATCACAGCTACAGAAATTAAAAAGGTTTTCAAACCACAAAAAAAGAACAATCTGAATAATGGGAAATGTAAACACTAAAGAGACATGCAGATTAATGTTCAAACAATTTAGTATATTAACTGCGCATATGCACATATGAAACTAACAATATTCTGCAAATAAAAGAACCACAAAATTGTGGTATACACATATATAACTTAAGAACAATGATGATTATTTCAGTTCCTTATTTAGGGGCACACTAAACAAACTGTGTGTGATAAACAGGGGAAAAGAACTGTGTAATAAGTTACCCAAAGAAATTAAAGTGATTAAAAAAACTGAACTCACTATAAAGCAATAAAGGAGTATTTAGTAACAAATGCATTTTATAGCTAGAAGAATTTAGGTGTAATGCAATGTTATATGTACTAGGTACATTCTGTATATATGTACATATAAATTGGAACTTTGAAGTGTCCTTGAAATCCTGTGTATTTTAAGGATAAATAAGTATCTTATCTTACCTACAACTTCACAATCATCTTTTTTTGTATACAGAAATTGTACATTTAGCAGCTTATCATTTCTAATGTTCAGACAGTTGCAGTAAAACATCACAAGATCATGCCTACCAAGCACAACATTTATGACACTGCACATTTGTTGACAAATGGGATGACAGCAATGTTCAATGGTAATTTGCTTATATTTTTTTTCTCAATTTAGAAGCACAAATAACCCAAAGAGATATAGGGCAATAAAGTATTTCAATATCTTACGGTGCAACCTCCAACAATAACATTAATGACATTATAGGAAAAATGAGTTAGAGCTGAAACACATCCTTACATGTTTTTGTCTTGACCAGTTTGAGAGCTACTTACTCTCATTGTCAGAAGTGATCAACTGGTTCCTGGTGGTGCTGTCAAGTGTGTGGTAACTCTAGTGAAAGGAGTGGATTTGGTGGCAGCAATTCAAAATTCATGTTTTGTGATTGAAATCTATGCCCAAGTATCCAAATCTGGTGTGCATTTTATAGGTTTTAGGAGTGTTATGTTTGCTGCGATGTTGTGATTGGTTGCTAGAAGTGATGTGCAGACAGATGGATAAATCTGCAGCTGCACACAACTGCAGATTGTAAAACTTACAAAATATGAACTATAAACATTTTCATAAAATAAGATTTTACTAAAGTATTAAATTGTTTCACCTCATTGTCTCTAACTTTTGAATAACACTTCAATTATTAAATGTTTAGTCACATGCATTGAATTTTAACATGGCAAAACATAAAAATACTTGTTCCCATAATGTTAGCAAGTATGGTTTACAATATGAAATTTCATACTTTACCTGTCTCTTGATAAAAGTCCATTCAGACTGATCCAAATGCTCAACAAAGGATTACGCAGTATCCAGCAAAGCCAAATAAAAGATTGAACTTCTCAAAACTGCATATCAAAACTCTCCAAATGAAGGGGGCATTCCCTAAATGGTATTTAGATTACGGAAGAAAAACTGATGAATTTTCGAAATTCAGATATCCGGAGAAGTAAAACTATGCCCATTTCTAACCAAATGATGTTTAGGAATACAATGATGAATTTCACTGGTCAACCTTGATTTTGAGGTATAAAGGAAAATATGTGACTTAAATGGAAATCAGTGCCCTGTTTTCAAAAATGAAGTCCGTTTTAGGCTATCACATCTAGTTTTTATATGTGCACGTATGTTTATGGTGCTAAATTCGTTCAGCTTACTGCTACGTTTCATTATGCTATTCTAAATCTGTTATTATTTTCTTCCTAATTGGCTCACTTCTGTCCTCCCTTATCACCCAGATGTTCATATTTATATTCCCAGCATTTATCAGTTTTGTTCTGTGGGTCAGGTCTGTCTTCTAGTGAGATATTTATGTTTACATTTACAGCTATCATAGATCTCAACTTCAGTTGAGCTGAAAAATTATGTTAATACGCACGTTCGTCTTCTATATGTGTAGTGTTAAAATAAAAGTTTGAGTATGACTTCTACACCAGGATTATGCAGGGGGCAGTGTCTACAAAGTCCTTAGAAATTTTGTTACTTTTGTGAGTGTTATGAGTTTGACAGGAAGGTACGTAAAATAGACTCACAAACAAAGAAAACTATATTACTCATATTTCAAAGAGAAAGTTGGTGATCAGGATAAATTGTTCGCACTCATACTGCATGTAACAGTTATGTTGAGGGATTATGTTATTGGTATGAAGGAAAATGGAAGGCAATGCCGTTTGCCAAACCAATGATATGGAGAGAGCAGCAGAATCACCGTGACGATTGTTACTTTTGCATGTTTAAAGTTGCTGGCTACAACTAAAAAAAATAAGGCAGGAATTAAATACCCAAATCTGAACTCAGCTACACGGTCTATTCCTCATGGACCCAAACTACCCATACCTACACGACCAGCAGATTTCAATTTTAATGAATCTGAAAGCAGCTCCGTGACTTCCGACAGTTGGTTTCTGATTCAGAAGAATTTGACGATTCACCACAACAGTTTAATCAATTTGAGTTAAATGATTTAGTCAAGGAGTTAGTAGGCCTCACAAAACAACAAAAGTGAATTACTGGACTCAGAACCAGATGAGAATTTGTTATTACCTGGTGTTACATTTAGGTGGTATAGGAGTTATGAAATACAGTTCCACAAGTACTACACAGATCAACTTGTTTTGTGTGCATTGTATAATCTTATGCAAGAGTTGGGCAGGAAACATATGAGCCAAGTAACTGACGTCGTTTTATTGATCCTTCCAAACAAAGTCTTAAGGCAGTGTTATTTCATAACGGCAACAAGTTAGCTTCAATACCGCTTGCACATTCTAAGAACCTACAAGTCTTATGAAATTCTGAAGCATGTTCTTGAGAAAATTAAATACCGCAACCATGAGTGGCAAATATGTGGTGATTTGAAGGTCATTAGGACAGCAGAGAGGATACACAAAATTCCCTTGTTTCCTTTGCGAATGGGATAGCAGGGCGAGTGACAAACATTGGGAAACTGATCAATGGCCTGAGAGACAGTGGAACCTGGATAAAAAAAATATTAGTAATATCCCTCTTGTTGATCGCCAAAAAATTCTACTCCCTCCAATACGCACAAAACTTGGCATGATGAAACACTTCGTGAAAGCACTCGACAAAAGTTGTCCTTGTTTCCAGTACTTATGCACAAAATTTCCATCATTGCCATACGCTAAAATCAGAGAGAGAGTATTTGATGGACCTCAGATAAGGAAATTTATGAAAGATATTAATTTTACCAGCTCTATGAATGAAATTGAAAAAGATGCATGGAATGGATTCAGAGAGATTGTAAAGAAATTTCTGGGCAATGTGAAAGAGCCTCAATACAAATAAATTGTTAGAAATATGCTGGAAAATTTCAGACTGCTCAACTGTAATATCAGTTTGAAGCTCAAGTCACATCTTGACTATTTCCCGTTAGAGTTAGAACCTGTCAGTGAAGAGCAAGGTGAAAGGTTTCACCAGGACTTGAAAGATGTTGAACAACGTTATCAGGGACGTCGGGACGTACATATGATGGCCAATTACCGCTGGTGTCTTGCACGCAATGAACCTACCAGAGAACACTCGAGAAAATCATGTACGCTGAAGTTCTATGGGAAAAGAAAAAGGGGTACACAAGATAACTAACATACATTCTCAAATTCAGGTACGCTTTCACATTGTTATCATTCTTTATTTTCATTAAAAGTTGTATATGGGTGTGTTATATTTTTGCAAATTTTACAATTATATTTCCATTGAACATTTGTCATATTGTCAAAACGAGATGTGCTACGGAAAAACAGAATGCATTTTTTAATTCTGCGCACTGAAATTAATAAGTCACCTATTTTTAATCATATCACAGAAAAATAATGCTTAGGAAAACCTGACGAATTTTTGACATTCAGATAATCAGAGAAGTGAAACTGTACCTTATCTCTAAACCGAACGATGTTTAGGGTACCTACATCCTGTCCAGTTTAAGAACCATATGCAATAACAAACCTTAACAATGAAGTTTATTCTAATAGGTCAAGCATAATTTGAAGAGGAATACTGCCATGGAAATCAACAATACTGACTCAGAGGTACTGCAGTGAACAATCTGACACATAAAGTGATAGGTACAGATGTGGCTACAAGGAGGTGGTCCAGATAAAGTACTAAAAAAACATCTACTCCTAATATAGAAAGAACCTCAAAATCCTTTGATTAATGGTATGCTGCTTGGTGAGAGTAGTTGAGTCTAACACTCATATCACCTCGATAAAGTCAAGCATTTCAAACTGCATTCATTGGAGACAAAATTATAAAAAGAAGACCATAGAGTAAATAAACAGTCTTAAAACCAATTATAACTTAGGAATAACCCTTATATTAAAACTGTTAACAAAGAATAATAAGCACAAATAAATTTACTTTCGTGATAATTGTAATGTTTTTTGCCTATCTACTTTCATCTATCATTTCCACTTCTTTTTCCGTTTTAATCTCTTTTACTTCTGTTTTCACTGTAGAATGTTCTGTGATGTGATCATCTGTATTTTCCCAGAGGGAATCATGAATCTCATAAGCCTCTTTTGCCTCAATCAATCTTCCATCAGGTCTAAGAGAATGTTTTATTAATTTGGAGTTCCAACGGTTCTTCACAGCATTATCTGTTCTTCCAGGAAGAAGCTTGGAAATCAAGGCCCAGCGGTTACCATAAATGGCTTGAGCTCTTATAATAATATCATCTTCTTCTTTTGTCCATTCCCTCTTCTTGACATCAGGGCAGAGATGATTGATCCACCTTTCTCGACACTGTTTTCCAGTTCTACCGAGCAAGTACTTGGAAATGTATGTCCATCTCTTAGCGCCAAATTTCTGCACTAGTCTGATTAGCACTTCATCCTCTTGCTTGCTCCAGGCACCCTTGATCATTCCTGGGCGTACTATTTCCTTCCAATGATTTTCACAGTCAACTGGTGTCATCCCTGGGAAATAATGTGCAATTACTTTCCAATTTAACTCGTGCTTGTTTATCAGATGCCTAAGCAACGAAGTTTTCTTTTGATTCCACTTTGCCGTATCAGAATATTCTGTTACTTTAATGCCCTCATTTTGAATCGTTTTCTCAGTCTCTTGAACAGAAGTTTTCTCCTTACTTTTAATGGCTGTGTCGTCAGATCTGAAATAAACGCTTACTATTAGTACACAAAATAGCATATATTTAATAAATTATTGCATTCAAAGTATGTTTTAATATCTGCAAAAATCTTTGTTAGATTAAAAACATCTGATGTACTAAAGCAGCATGACATAATTTACCCAATGTATACAGGGTGAATCACCTAAAACTTGCACTGCAAATATTTTGGAAATGGCAAGTGCTATTGATGTGCAGTTTTCACAGCATTGATTGCTAGTCAGGGGCTTGTACATTTAGCCTATAAACAGATTTTAATAATACTGAGAAAGTATATTTTTTGAGCAAACATACAATTTTTTAAATGGAACAATGCCTAGTTACATCAACAGAATAAACGTAGTGTAAATTATAATGTCAGTGGCGTTTGTTGCAAAATTCTAATGCAAGTGATTTACGAGAAATCTTATTTTGAAACTTTTAAGCACCGACACTTGTACAACCTGTGGTAGCACAAACTAAAGAAAAACAAAAGGGAATTACAATACTTCTGTGGGTTCTTACAAGTAAAGAGAACATAGCCCTTCAAAGGTTATGTTCAAAATGACCAAAGGCAGCTTCAATACACGCTTCCAGTCTGCTATGGAAAGACTGCTGCACGCGTTCTGATTTTTCAGCGGAAATTTCAGAGCAGACAGCAGTAAGACGTTGTTTTGTATCGTCTGGTGTAATTGGTACATCCTTGTAGACACTGTCTTTCAGCCTTCCTCACAGAAAGAAGTCTAAAGGGGTCAGATTTGGTGAACAGGCCAGCCAAGGTACAGGTCCACTTCATCCAATCCAACGATTTGGAAACAATCCGTTCAGACAAGCTGTAGTACTTCGTGCACTATGAGCTGGACAGCCATCATATTGGTACCACAGGTTCCTCCTAGTCTGCAAAGGAATGTCTTCTAGCTTCTGTGACAGATGGTCTGTCAGGATGCTGCGATACTTGTGCGAGTTCATTGTTCCTTCTATGAACAAAGAGCCTATGAGTTGATGGTTCACTATCCCACACCACATGTTTAAACTCCATGGATGCTGATGTTCCACCTGACGAAGCCAATGGGGATTGTCAACAGACCAATAGTGCATGTTTCTGCAGCCATGATTAGTAAATCTTGCCTCATCATTAAACAAGATACATGATGAATCTGGAGCATCATTTCTTAATGTCCATGTACGAAAGTTAACACAATTCTCAAAATCTTTTCCATGTAGCTCTTGATGGAGAGAGATGTGATAGGGATGGAACCTATGTCAATGGAGAATGCGCAGTACACTTGCCTGACTTATGCCACTTCCACGTGCGATTGTGCGGGGACTAATTTGTGGATCTACTGCAACGGCAGCCAAAACATTAATTTCTGCCCCTTCTCCAGTCATTTGTTTGTTTCTGTTATGTTTTCTAGGTGTTACAGTACCACTTTTACGTAAATGGTTGAAGAGGTTGATAAATAATTGCCAAGATGGACGATGTCTATTGGGATATGTTTCTGCATACACCATACAGGAATGAACTACATTCTTCCTACACTCTCCATACACCTTGAGCATGTCAGCTTTTTCTGCATTAGTAAACCCCATCTTCCAGTCACGACTTACTGCTTGAACTGTCATAAATTAACTGACCAGAAAGTCGCAACACAATCAATGAACAAAAAACACAATGCAAACAAACATAACAACATCGTACCTAGCAACTAAGCAGGTTGAATGGGATATAAAATTGTTGGGGTGGAAACTTTTCAAAATACGATTTCTCATAAACCACTTGCACTAGAATCCTGCAACAAAGACCATTGACATTCTAATTTACTCTACCTTTATTCTGTTGATGTAACTACGCATTGTTCCATTTAAAAAAATTGTACGTTTGCTCAAAAAATACACTTTCTTGGTATTATTAAAATCTGTTCGAGCCCCTGACTACCAATCAATGCTGTAAAAACTGCACATCAATAGCACTTTCCATTTCCGAAATATTGGCTGTGCAAGTTTTAGGTGATTCACCCTGTATATAAGACCTGTTCTATGGAATCAGGCTCATCTCGACCATCACAACAGGTACGTTGTAGCTTTATGGGATGAAGTGTCACAGAAACAAATATCAATAGTAAGCATATTGTTAACATTCTATCACGTTGCATATGCAAAAGAGCTAAAAACTGAAATATAATTATTATAGGAGAGGCCATGCAGAACAATTGGAAATATCTGAAATATTATTTCTACTATGAAGAATATCCAAAGTATGATCAGGAGAAGCAGGGATTAAGGTCAGGGAAGGTCTCTCAAACTTTTATATTGTGACACAGTGGTTATCGGGAGGTCAGCGCCAAGCAGTTGGAATAAACAATGATAACTGCCTCTCGCCAGCAGAAACATCGGACGCACTAGGAGCAGATAACTAGAATGTTCTGGAAGCTTCTTCTCCCCCCTTCCTGCAGAAAGCGTGTTGAAATAGTACTAGAATGTTCAAGAACCTTATGGAAATATTACACTGACTATATAAGGGAGTGTTCTTGTGGGAGTTGTTGAGTTGAGTCAGTCCGTGAGTGAGCGAGTTAAGCCTGGTTCACAACCAACGAGAACGGTAACCAGAACGAGAACGTTGAAATACATGTATTCAAATGGGAGTGTTCACAATCGACGGGAAGCCTTCCTGGGCCCCGGGAAGAGGATATTAGATCCATATTGTGCATATTAGACTCTAGAGGTTATTCTAGGCGGCCGTGATGTGAAACAGCCACTAGTGCTCTCTATAGTCGCAAGCTGAAAACATGAAACTGGAAGGAATTAGTAGTAAATGTGCTTTCTAACCTCATCCCGATACCTGCAAATCTAATCAGCATTGGTTCCTCTGGTAAAGGGGTCATTTGTAGTTTGTTTATATGCAACTTAAAACTGGCTATTACCTAAAAAACAATGGCAAAAGCTACAAAGAACAGCTAAAACCGGTGGAAATGAGAAAAGAATAAACAATTTTAATGTTTGCCACTAAATAAAGGAATAAAAGCTTGGCATAAGTAGAGGGATCGGAAATGTAATGAATATGCATTTAGATAATGTTTACTCTATCGAATTTTGACATTGGCTTAGCTAAATTGCAAGTAGGTGAAAAAATATCATTGGTCAGTTAAAAACAAATGAAATCCCAATGTGCAAAATTGACTTTCACTTTGTGATCGATATGCATTCACATTCTCATTACCGGGCTGTTATGAACCAATATATTGCATGGTGCATTGCTACCCATCCTCGTTTCTGTTCTGGTTACCATTATCGGGCGGTTGTGAACCAGCCTTTAGTGATTGTGTTTCTGGTGCAACATCAAAAACAATCCTCCGAACAGGTTGGTGATAACTGTTGTGACGTGCAGCAAGTGCTGATGCAGAGCAACAGCTTGTGGAGGTCTTGTGTTCAACTCTCACGTGAAGTGAACCATCTCACGTGAAGAGGCTGTGTCACAAAGGAAGTGAAGTGATGGAGAATTGAACTACTTCACCTTAGTGAAGTGACATTGGATGCATTCAGCAGGCCAAGCAGCAAATGAAACCAAGAAGAAATTAAAATGGTGGAGTGTTTGCAGACAATATTTAATAGAAGGTTGAGAAAGGTGTTGTTTAAAAGGAGTTGTTTATTTATTTAGCTCCACGTATGGATGCCAATTTGAAGAAGGTATTGTCTTTAAGTTGTTTGCTGCTACGTATGAAAAGCCGATTTGAAGTAGTTTGTATTGAAGGAGTTGTATCGTATTTCAACTGTTGGGGAGCCGAACTTGAAATTCGTTACAACCGCATGTATAGTAAACAGTTTCCGGTAGCCTTCGCCCATATGTATTTTTACTGTTTCTTTAAATATTTAATATATTATGTTTGTCTCGGCTGCGTCAGTATTATTGTTAGAGACATGGAAGTCTTGGCAGGGCGTGATGCGACAAAAATGTAGGCTTACACAGATTTTAAGTTTTTAATTCACTCCTTTTTATTAATCCTTGACACAAATTAAATAGCATTTCACTGATATCGAGAGCTGTGAGATTCTTTTATTTAATACTTGCATTTTTTAACACGTCTATTATTTTTGTATCACACGAATACATATTAAATCTCTCAAAGATGCAGAAGCAACCGCTTACTAACACTGTCTGCAGGCAACTGACTAGATTTTAACCATCTAAACTTGTAAATTTCTGTATTTCAAGTCTCTGATTGGCTGTTTTTACTCCAATAGAATACCTGCATTTAACTAAAGCTTTTTCTGGTTATTGATTGGCTATTTTTTATAAGCTGTCACTAAACTTACATTATTGCTTCCAAGAATCACAAATAACATTTAAACTCATTATTGCCTCAAGGTTACCTCATTGTTAGCAACATTTAACTTATTATTCTCACAGCTCCTACATTATTAAATTACATAATATATTCACATAACATTATTACACATGGATACAATAATATAAGCATATGCAATGACTGTTACATACATTTTACAAACTATTACATACACATATTGCTTCAAGGCGGGCCATTATTGAATTTACATATTACATAATTAGACTGAAATTATGTAAGTGTTAAAAATACTGCCTGAAGGTGTATCCTAGCGATTTCTCTGGCAGTGAGGAGCTGCATAAAAGGATGGAGGAAGGCAGAACTTTGTTTTAATCTAAGTACTTTTTAATAGATTATTAAACCTCTTTCTCTATAGCAGTAGTTCCCAAACTTCTTGCACACACGACCCCCTTTTCGATAATGAAATTATTGGCGACTCCTCCATTCACTTCACTACTTAATCATTAATTTGCAAGTTTTCGCGTGAAGTTAAGGTATAAATTAACGAGCTTTCTTCAGACCAAAGTTTAAAACTGACTTTCCAGAAGGAAGATGTGTATCAGTTCTGGCTAGCAAGAAGAACAGAATACCTTGGTGTCTTATTCCATTGTGCACCTCATATCTCTGCAAAATTGAATTTTCGTCAATGAAGAACATCAAGACTAAATCTAGGAATAGACAAAGTGTGTAACTAATATACAGCCAGACATTGAACGATTAATTAATAGCAAACAGGCTCATACTTATCACTAATCATTCTGATGTGCAGTGTAATAATTAATGGTTTACGTAAAATTGCACATGTCATTTACTGTGAAATTGTAGTATTAATAGCTTCTTAAATACAAAACATGATTATGTTTATATGTAATAGGTAACTAAATTCCATTTCCCCCATTGTAATAATAATAATAATAATAATAATAATAATAATAATAATAATAATAATAATAATAATAATAATAATAATAATAATAAAAATTATTTATTAATAATTCCAAATATCCACTGCGACCCCCCAGATAGAATACTGCAGGCCCCTTGAGGGTTGCGACCCACAGTTTGGGAACCACTGCTCTATAGTATTTATGCAGCAATAAGCAGTGTAAACAGTTGTTTCTAAGACCACATGTAGATACTACATAACCCTAACATAACCAGTTATAAGTGTTTCTGTTCCTAAGTGTCTAGAAGTACAGTGATATATTTTAGTATTTAAACCCGTGATCATTAATAATATCCTACAGAATACAAATTTACTCGTTAGCATTTTTACGTTCTGAATTCTTTAATATGTTTTTATACAGATGAGTTACTTTGGCTTCTGTTAACTGCAAGCAAGTAAACAAAATTGATGTGTTACATTCATATGACTTTCTCAATCTATAGTTTATTAGTGAGTATACAAACTATTCAAACTAAAGCTTATTTTTCTACCCACTACATTTTAATTCAAATAAACCTTTACAGAAATGTCTACATTACACATTTCGTTATAGATACAAAGAGAATAGCGGTAGTCAAATGTTTAAGAACTGGACACTATATGCTGGCCTTAAAATTCCATACCATTTCCATGTAATCGTGAGAAACAACTGAATGCTGACAGGGTTTTAAAAGAATAACAAAGTATTGAATAATTCAAACTAATGATAATGGATATCTTGGAAAAGGCTTATGCTACAAAACATTTTTTTAAATAAATTGTGTGTTTTAAGGAGAGCTACATTTTTTTGTGTAGTACATTTTCGCCTATCCAGTTGTAAAAAATGCCTCTCCGTAAGGGGGGTTCCGACCCCTTCAGCTGCCATGGTGCGGGCGCTGCGGAACCTGAGCACTTGTGGTACTTCTGATGTTACTAGAAGTACACTGGGCCGAACATTCAAGCCCCTCCCAATGTGAAGCTGTTCAGATTGGGTTGGACTCGGCGCTGCAGTGGTTCCCGATTCCCATGGGAGATTGGGTATGTCTGGCTGGTTTTCCGCCTTGGCGGGGTTCTCCAGCACCAACCATGAGTGAGAGTTGGTAGACGGCATGCTAGATTGCTGTTGGCCCTACCTGGTTTACGGTAGTCACCCCGATTTGGGATACACATAAATGGCATATCCACTTCCATCCTCGCATAAGTGGGAGGGCCTTTTTAGACTCAAGGTATTGGCCTCATGGGAAACCCCTATGGTTGGAGAGCCACTCGGCTGGCGCTAGCCCTGGGTTCAGGATGGGGGCTTGGGCTAAGCCTCTTGCCCTGGTAGACCTTCGCTCGAAATGCCTTCCGTATGATGACCTCACAGGCTATTCCCCCCAAAAAATCAACATATACACTTTGACATGCAAATAGCCTCTGCTAGTTTAATAAAAACCGTTAAAGAGTTTGGTTTTTAGAAAATAAAAAATTTCCACATAAAGGGTAGTATGGGTTTGGGGGATTTTCCTAAAAATCTTCATATTGCATCTTAAGAGCTGAACTATGCCAAATTTGGTAATTATCCACATGAATCTTTTTCTAATTTTTTTTATTCGGGGCCTCAAAATATATATTTCTGGTAAAATCTTGATATAGAATTTTTGAGTGGAATGCAATACCTTCTCTACCTACTATGTGCATGGTAAAGAAAGTAATAACATAAGAATGAATAATAATTTGAACCTATCTCTGCTGTTGCTTGTGGCATCCAAAACTCATCTAAAAAATCTGATGTGTTACTCATATGACTTTCCCTATTCTTGTACAAACTATTTTTACAAACTCTTATTCTCCATCTATTTCATATTAATCGAGATAAACATTTGCAGAAACGATCTTTTGACATGCAAAGAGAATTACATTTTACACATAGCGACGAGTTCTAAAAATATTAGACTATTGCTTAAGGCCTACTATGTTCCCCTTGTTTTGTAATTGCAAGGGCCATATAGAAATACAGTAGCCTTTAAGCATCGACATATATCTTAATAGCTGGTTGCTATGTGCAGCACCATTCTCTTTGCCACAGATTAATACTTTTTGCATATCCAAGACAAAAAAATGAATAACGAATTCCCATTTGAGAAAATAAGTATTGAAAAATTTAAGGGAATAACAAGCAATATCTTGAAAATGGTTCATTCAACAAAAAATGTATATGACATAAATTGTGTATTTTAACGCGATCTACATTTTTCGTGTAGTAAGATTTTGTCTATCTCTTATGGTTTACCAGTTATGCAAAAGTCGTTCACAATGAAGAATACTTTTGGAGACATTTCCAGAAAATTCGAGATATACATTTTATTTGTCATGAAAGTATCTTAAACATATGATATTTTAATCAAAATCGTTAGAGCCATTTCTGAGAAAATTAAAATTTTGGAAAAATGTTCCATGCTGTCACGGTATCGTTCGTGTTATCTTATTTGCTGAGCGCCTGTTAATGTTTTACTATTTTGAGTTTTGAGTTCTTTGTCCTCCGGCTAGCTATTATCACTCAGTCGAGCAAATCTCTTGAACAGGGTGTGTAAATGGAAAGGAGTTGTTACTAAAGATAACACTGATAAAAGAATTTGTTTTTACACTTTTATTGCCATCACACATTATTAATTTCACATATTTACTCTCGATACACGCCCGACTGAAACTGTTATATTTTCGAATGTAACTATAATCACTTATTTGCTGCACATTTTAATTCACGTATTTCACATTTTATAACTAGCTTTACGACGCAAGAGATTCTGTAGAATTGCGCGACACATAACCCGTGGATGATTCTGTTGAACTGTGCGACGTGTAACGCGTGGATGATTCTGTTGAACAGTGCAATACTTGTCTCTGGCTTCATAATTTATACTCCCTCACCCTGATATGCCTAAACATTATAACAGAGCTGCTATTGGTTAATAAATGCGCCAACATTAGCATCTATTTTTATATCCAATCAAAATTACAAACACATATGCTCTAGGGAAGATATTCCCTCCATTTCTAAAGAAAAGCGCGCTACTCTGATGTCATTTTCTTGTCTCTTCTAATTGATAAACAACTCACCCCCTCGCTACATTGTTACCCGCTCCTATTGTCAGTTTCAGTGAGGCCGTGTAAACTTATTTCATAACAATGCTTATAATTAACAAACATCTCAAATCACTGCCATACAATAATGCTAATTTACACTACAATCACTCTGGCATTTACAATGTTGTGATATAAAATACTGCCTCAATGTAAAGGGTAGTCTGGGGTGGGGGGATTTTCTTGAAAACCTTCGTGTCGCATCTCTGGAAGATACTGAACCTAAATCCCACGTTTGGTGTTTATCCGACTGTTCGTTTCTGAGTTATGCTGTTCACCGACACACACACACGGACATGTTTCCAAAAATGCTTTTTTTGGATTCAGGGGGTCTCAAAACATACATTTCCGGTGAAATCTTGGTATCAAATTTTTGGGTGGAATACAATACTTTCCCTACTTATTATATGTAGTAGAGAAAGTAAAAATGTTGCAGTACCATTTTCTCAAAATAATTCAGGGGTCTTATCAGAACTGTCCTATCTCCTTCCACATTTTCTTTATAAGCGATGGCCATAAAACTGGCATTCTTAAGTGGAATTACTTAATAAAGAATATTGTTGGCATATTCTCCTAACTGCAAACACAAAGTGAAAATGTTTTCTTGATCCATATTCTACAATAAACATATTACCATGTGCTTTCACCGCAAGGAAAAAAACCATAAGTGATCCAGAAAAAAATTATGAAATTCTCACTTCCGCTTGCAACGGTGCATTCAAAAACTCCTGTAGCTGCTAGAGTGCTTGGCCTGCTGATTGTACCATTAATGAAGTGAACTCCCAGTGAAGGTGAACTACATAAAAAATCTGATGTGTTACACTCACATAACTTTCTCTACTCTTGTACAACCTAATTTTACAAACGCCTATTCTCCATATGCTTCATGTTAATCGAGATATCGAGATGTCAATCTTATTGGTAATTTTCTTGTAGATGCAAGGAAAATATGGTAGCTTTTAAGCGATAGTCAAATATTTTAACGCTGGTTGCTATGTGACGCATTCCATTCTCTTTGCATGTCCAGGACATAAAAAAAATGAATAACGCATTTGAGAAAAAGTATAAGTATTGAAAAATTTAAGAAAATCACAAGCAATATCTCGAAAACGGTTCACTCAACAAAAAAATGTATATGACATAAATTGTGTATTTTAACGTGATCTACATTTTTTGTGAAGTAAAATTCTGTCTATCTCTTACGGTTTACCAGTTATGCAAAAGTCGTTCACAATAAAGAATACTTTTGGAGACATTCCCAGAAAATTCGAGATATACATTTCATTTCTCATGACATTATCTTAAACATATGATATTTTCATCAAAATCGTTAGAGCCATTTTTGAGAAAATTAAAATTTTCGAAAAATGTTCCATGTAAAGGGTAGTCTGGGGTGGGGGGATTTTCTTGAAAACCTTCGTGTCGCATCTCTGGAAGATACTGAACCTAAATACCAAGTTTGGTGTTTATCCGACTGTTCGTTTTTTAGTTATGCTGTTCACAGACACACACACAGACACACACACACACAGACACACACACAGACACACACACGGACATGTTTCCAAAAATGCTTTTTTTGGATTCAGTGGGTCTCAAAACATGTATTTCCAGTGAAATCTCGGTATCGAATTTTTGGGTGGAATGCAATACTTCCCCTACTTACTATACGTAGTAGAGAAAGTAAAAATGAAACAGTGGCAGTTCAAAAACGGGACAAAGTCACAATGTAAATAGTGAATTCGCCAAAGGTGTGTCTAGATGCACTGAATGGACAGCCCATTTTCTCACAGTGGGTTGTAATGTTACCCATTTAGTTGCATTACTATTTAATAACATTTCATCCTCACTGCTGTAATTCATAGTTGCAATTGCATCCTAAACGAGCCAGGCAGCTGGTGACCAGCCTGGCTTCATCTTGCTCATCCAAACGTTTTGCCTAGCTATCAGCCTGGTAGCAAGCCAGGCTTTGTCTTGTACGTACCCTAAGGCAGGAACAAGATAAGTATGGAGGCAACTTTCATTACCAAAATATGAGGGCAGTTCCAGAAGTACCCGACCTAATGTATATACAGTAGTTATTGTTTCAAACAAATGACTATGGTAGAAAGTACCACCCTTATAAAGCTTAAGTTTGAAGTTTGACGATGCTACATTGTTTAGTAATTGTTTGGTAGCCATTAATAGTGAACTCTCTCAGCGAATTTCTAAACATGCATAAAACTGGCCATCGTTATGTGATACAATACTTTCATTTAAAAGGTCTTAGTCCAACTAATATTAAAGCTGAACTAGATTCTCTGGGGGAGTCTGCTACTTTGTTTACAACAGTAAAATATTAGGTGGTAGAGTTTAAGCAAAGTCATACAAGCTGCCAAGACGAACATCGCAGTGGTCAACCAAATGAGGTGACGATGTCAGAAATTGTGAAGAAAATCCACAAAATGGTATTGGATGACCGTCGACTGAAAGTGCGCGAGCTACTGACATCGCAGGCATTTCAAAAAGTGCTGTATATTGCATATTGACTGAAAATTTAGAGATGAGAAAGCTGTGCGCAAGATGGGTGCCGTGTTTACACACAATGGAACAAAAGCAGCATCGTGAGGATGTTTCAGTCGAGTGTTTGGCAATGTTTCATTACAATAAAGCCCAGTTTTTGTGTCAATTTATAACCATGGATGAAACATGGGTCCATCACTTCACACCTGAGACGAAGGAACAGTCAAAACAGTGGATTGAAAAGGGAGAATTGGCTCCAAAGAAGGCGAAGAAAGTTCCATCTGTAGGCAAGGTCATGGCACCATTTTTTTGGATGTGCGTAGTATAATTTTCATTCATTATCTTTAAAAAGGAAAAGCAATCAATAGCGAGTATTATGCAAACTTATTGCAGGATTTGAATGACAAAATCAAGCAAAAATGGCCGCATTTAGCGAAAAAGAAAGTTTTGTTTCATCAAGACAATGCACCAGTTCACACATCCATTATCGCCATGGCCAAACTCAATGAGTTAAAAGTTCGAATTGCTTCCTCATGCACCCTATTTGCCAGACTTAGCCTCCTCTGATTATTTTCTGTTTCCAAAGTTGAAGAAATGCTGGTAAAATATTTGCCAACAATGAAGAGGTGGAGTTTGCAGTTGATGGCTATTTTGCAGAACTCGAAAGTTCTCACTATAAACAGGGTAGTGAAGCTATTGAACATCACTGGGGAAAGTGTATCGAGCTGAAAGGGGACTATGTAGAGAAATAAAGATATTTTTTCCCAAAATTTTTGTGTTTTCTTTGTTAGGTCAGGTACTTCTGGGACAGCCCTTGTATATTCGGGTAAATTATTACATAAGCAATGCTGTTTTCTAAAATATAATTTCTGTCTCATTAAATTTTATGAATATCACGTTATGTTAATTTAGAAGGCTGCGAAACAATACTTCTGCAACCCTAATGTTAAGTTAAGAGTTTTGAAGTTTGAGATCTGGTATGGAATAAAGGAAAGGCCATGGGGGTATAGTTACAAGACATATACATACATAATGCCAGAATTTCATTTGCTCACCTTTCCAATGCCAATTCTGAAAGTTGCAACTCTTCATTATCCTGAATCACAATTATGCCACTACAATCGTCGTCTTCATCTTCAGTAAAATGTTCATCATCTACAATTGCTTGAAATTGATAAATGCCCATCTCTGTTTCCAAAGGCAGGATTTCAAGCTCTTGTTTCTGCAACAGACAGTGAGGCTTAAATAAAATGCAGACATTCTCAAAGTGCTCAAGTATCTCTGACAAAAGCCTTAGATATGCTTAATGCAAACATTTACAGTGTTTCTTTTAAATTACAGTTTAAAACAAAGGATTGTAAAAAGTGAAGTTTTCAGTATAATTAATATCAGAGTTTTTTTTTCTGGTGAAAAGTGCCAGAACAGCATTTCTGAACTTCTTTCTAGACTTTTAGAATCATAAATAAAATTACCAATATTGAATTATTTGAGATGCCTATGTTAAAAAATTTTTCATTCCAAATTTGAAGTTGGCAATAGTGCGAGTTATTGCATATTGCTTCATTATTTTGAGAATTGATACATAAATTATCACTTGGTGCTTGAATGAGAATTCATTATTCTTGTTTCTGCCTTCTGGCAAGACGCAGAAACAAACTGAAGAAGATGGTGACATGTTTAAGATTTGGAATTTATTTATTTATTAATTTATTTATTTATTTTATTTGGGTGGAATACAATACTTCCCCTACTTACTGTACGTAGTAGAGAAAGTAATAATTAAGTCCCTATCTCAGTAATGTTAAATTGTATTACTTTCTGGAGAGGGCCTGGTATGGGCAAGAACAGGAACCATGTTGTTAAGGGGTTTAAAAGTTGACAAAGAACTGTGCCCACTATGTGGAAGGGCAGATAAAAATTTACACTGTATAACAGAATGTGCAGAAACCAAAGTTTGGAGAGAGGAAATATGGAATAGGAAGTGGGATAAATTACAGATAGAGATATTGTTTTTAAAACTTTTTGGAAACAATAAGAAAGAATTTTTGAAACAATTAGGTAAATATACAGGGAAGGTAAGAGAGAAATGGTGGAGGAAAATTATTAAAGAAAAAGAGGAATATAATAATAGGAGTGATGATATAGGTAAAATATACATGAGGAGAAAATTTTAAATTGCTAGTTTTGGAAAATGTATATAGTAAAATAAAGGGTACATATACACAAACAACCAGGGTGTTAAGTGTATATGACCCTATCTCAAGCAATTCCAAGAATAGCAATTAATGATATACTTTTGTGAAATAAAGTTATAAATAAATGTTACTATGTTACTCTATTACTAAGCCAAGCAATCTAAGTGACTTAATAAGTAGACTAGCACCACACAAATTTTACATAAGATGTAGGGGTACGAGAGATATATATTGTATAAAAATTGTAAACCAAATTGTAAAACAGGTTGTACAATAAATTCATTCATATTATTTTCTGTAGCTAAATGAAAGTTCAAAGAGCTAGATTTATCCATAAACTAGCTAAAGTGAAATACTGGTTCTGACTGTCAACATATGAATATTTA
The DNA here is from genome assembly GCA_030765065.1 of Deroplatys truncata. Taxonomy (NCBI): domain Eukaryota; kingdom Metazoa; phylum Arthropoda; class Insecta; order Mantodea; family Mantidae; genus Deroplatys; species Deroplatys truncata. The sequence continues at coordinate 60,340,115 of CM060989.1, read as the reverse complement.
ATTTACTAGTTTTTGCCAGTTAGAATGTGTTAAATTAATCACACGATAACTTAAATTGAACTATTAAATTGTCAATACAAAAAAATAAAACACAAAAATTCCCAATGACCTTCGCAATGTTTCCTTCCCAGAAGCATGGGGTGCTGATTATATGAAACCAACATTACAATGCTTATACAGTGCATTCCGAACAAACTGGCAGTATAGTGTCTATAAAACTGTTGTATGTGCGAGTGTGTCCAGCATTATAAGTGCATTCAATTACAATACTACCTAATATTATGCCTTCTATTAGTTTGAAATGGAAAGGTAAAACCTTGCATGGTCAGAGCTGTGAAACAGTATTGAACATTTATGAGTTTATAAAACAAGAAGCGAAGAATAAAGTAGGAATCTGTTCATCAGGTTACTCCATAGATTACAAGTTTTATATGGACTGTCCAACTCTGCTGCTTGTATACACATATCTTGCCTCAGTTTGCATTATTCTTCGAGCTGCAGAGGTAAGTAACTCACATTGTGGTTTTCTGTTAAAATGTTCACATGCCAAAACCCCTGACGCTACCTATAAGTACTCTAAATAGTGTATTGTGTTTATAATTTACATTTCAGTTTCATTTATTGCTTTCTTATATTAAATAATACATAATTAGTTTGAGTAATCTAATAAAACAGTTTTAGTTCCTTAAGAAAATTCACCTTTATGTTTTCTCATTTATATACAAGGTGTGGCAATAAAGAAACCAGACTGATGCTCTAACGCTTTATTGAAAAAACTTACACAACTGAAATGTTGTGCCCTTCTATGTAGTCCCCTCCCCGATCCCTACACCGCTCCTGCAAATTTTCCACTGTTGGTAGCAGTGCTGCAAGTCTTTTTCTGTTATGCTGTTGAGAAGTCTCATCTTTTTTTCCTTCACTACATCCATAAACTTGAACCTGGTTTCTTTGAGCGCAGACTTCACTTTTGGAAAGAGAAAAAAGTCGCATGGTGCTAGGTCAGGCGAATACGTTGGATGTTCCATCACTGGAATGTGTTTTTCACCAAAACCCTCTTTACAGATATTGCATTATCCTGATGAAGAATCCAAGAGCAATTCTTCCACAGATCTGGTCTCCTTCATCGCACACGTTCACGGAGGGTTTTCAGAACAGTTGTATAATAAACTTGATTGACAGTCTGACCTTCAGGCAGTCTTCTCGAACAATTCTATTGACCTTCTCCACATTCTCTTTATTTTTCAAAGTGGAAGGACGGCCCGATTTTGGATCGTCTTTGACGTCTTCCCTACCATCCTTGAACCTCTTAACCCACTCGAAAACTTGCATACGAATAGACACTAATCACCATAAACTTGTTTCAACAAATCGTAAGTTTCTGTGGCGTGTTTTCCAAGTTTTGTGAGAAATTTGATGTTAACATGTTGTTCTACTTTAGAGTGTAGCATAATTCCCACAGAGCTCAATTACACGACCTGTTTCTAAGAAGACTCACAGCCAGACTGACCACAACAGAGGCGTGAAATTTTGTACACGTGTCAGGGAGAGTCCCAAGGCCACTCCCTCCCTCTTATCTTTATCATCGACAGAGCCAGAAATGCGCACAATCATTCCAGTTTCTTTATTGCCACACCTCATACATATAATTTTAGTCATCTTCCTTTGAAAATGTATAACTTAGATTATACTGTATCAAATGCAACAGTATGCATTCCTATTAATAGTGGAAATAAAATATTCACTCATTCAAATTCATACTTGCCATAGGTATGTACTGCATAATGACAAAACGGGAAGCAAATGCACTTCACTCAAGCCTAAGTGTTAAAGTGTTACAGATGTTAAAATTCTTTAAACTAAAAATGGAGTTCACTAGTATTGAATGACTAAACTTCTGCATGGCTCTCTTTCATTACCCAAAACTGCAACTTTCATGAAACTATATTGATCATAATTGATAACTTTTAATTGTAAGAAGTTCTAAGCTAACAATATTTACCTGGCGTTCTCTTGTTTTCACATATTTATTATGGTGTTCAGGATCATGAACTTCTATTATTACATCGTCATTGCTGTCGCTATCCATACAAAAAAGGCTATCAGCTTGACTAGCCTCTATTACGCAGTCATCAACCTGTACTGCTTGTGGCATCTGTTTCTCCTTTGTCTATTAAAAAATTAAATTAATGTATCTACAAACGCTATTACATAGGTACAATAAAAAAAATTCTGTGTTGCATTCACATGACTTTCTCAACTCAATCTGTCCAAACTATTTTTGCAAAAGCGTATTTTTCTATCTACAGAGAGAGCCAAAAAACTACGAACTGGCTCCACAGTGTTTTTCCTGTCCACATCCTCGGCACTCGCTGTCTATCGCTATCATAGAAAGGCACGGATGAAACATACAACATTTTTAAAACTAATTTTAAAGGCTTTACTTACCAACTTTATGAAAGGAGATGCTGAAACTGGCCACCATCATTGTCCATACATTTTTGGCACCTCTTTAGGAAACTATCCATCACTCGCCATAGTTCATGTTGAGAAATGCTGGCAGATATTTTGTTTTAATTCTCCCAGGGTGTGTGGGTTTGTCTTGCACACTTTGTTTTAAGTTACCCCAGAGATAGAAATTGCAGGGGGTTAGGTCGGGGGACTGAGGGGGCCACAAATCTCTACTAATAATTCTGTCCTCATTGAAATATTGGCTGTATAAGCTGTTGCAGAGTCTTGTTGAAAAAAGGCAAAATCATGCTCCTTGCTGTTAATTCTCTAAAATGGGGGGGGGGGACAAAATTGTATTCACATATGTACGGGCATTAACTATTGACTCGAAAAAAATTGAAAGTGTGTGGACAGAATTATTAGTAGAGATTTCTGGCCCCCTCGGTTCCCTGACCTAACCCCCTGCCATTTCTATCTCTGGGGTAACTTAAAACATAAAGTGTACAAGACAAATCCACACACCCTGGAAGAATTAAAATAAAATATCCGCCAGGAAATTGCCAGCATTTTTCAAAGTGAACAACGGGGCAAGTAATAGATAGTTTCCTAAAGAGGTGCCAAAAATTGTATGGACAATGACGGTGGCCAGTTTCAGCATCTCCTTTCATAAAAGTTGGTAAGTAAAGCCTTTAAAAGTAGTTTTAAAAATATTGTATGGTTTCATCCGTGCCTTTCTATGATAGTGGCAGATGGCAACGAGCGCTGAGGACGCGGACAGGAAAAACACTGCACAGACGGTTCGTAGTTTTTTGGCTCTCCCTGTACTTCTTGGTAACTGAAATGAACCTTCATTACACATTTTGTTGTAGGCATAAGTAGAATACAGTAGGCTGAAACTATGGGCAAGATTTTTAAAGCAAGTCACTATGTGATACTTTCAAATTCCATGCTCTTTGCATGACCAAGAGAAGAAACAAAGAATAGCGACTTACCACTCAAAAAAACTTGAAAATTCAAACCAATAACAAAGAATTACTTGGAAATGATTAATATCACAAAAATTTTATTTGACATAAAAAGATTCACATTTTCCGTGTCGTAAGATTCTATCTTTTACAGTTTACAAAGTCATTTGGGTGAGGGGATTTTCTTGAAAATCTTTGTCTCACATCCTTGAAAGATGCTGAACTTAAATATTAAGTGTGCGGCATGCACTCAAACATGCATGTGAACCTTTTTGTAAATCTGTTTTTATTTTTTATTAAGGGTATCATATTTTTGGGTGGAATGCAATGCTCTCCCTACTAACTAGAGGTAAATAATAGAGAAAGTAAAAATACAAGGTTGAGGTGTAATATGCTGAACTTCACCCTTCAAGTTCAAAATTGCAGTAATTATTTCAACAAAAATCTGAGCTGTATCATCAGAATGTGTTTTACTACATTATCTGAACTTACTACTCACCTGTGCAGATAAACAAAGCTGTCTCAAGGTGGTATCTGATTCTTTCCACTGCAGGATAAAATTATGGCAAATGTTTACTCTTCTCAGGCATGGCTGGCATATTTGTTGTGGTAAGCCATCCCCAATTGCCACCTTAAAAAATGTTAATAATAATAATTAAGCATCAAGATGTGTCATGTTACATCAATATGTTTGTCTTGGTTTACTACAGCTTCTTAAATTATTGTTTTGCTTATAGAAGGTAATGGCAATTCTAGACCTATTATACAACCTATTATTATTATTATTATTAATTTTTTGTGAGATAGATAGTATGTTGACTTTGGTGCTAATTCGGAAAACTGGAAACTTGCATTAGATACTACTTTCACACTTGCACCACTTTCATAGGCTCATAAGGCTGAATTCACGTAGCTTTAAAATACCTGTGACGTGAATCATTATATTATAAAAGGTTTTCTAATTTGTTTGGAGATACATGCATTTAAACACCAACAATTTTACAAATGAGCTAAAATGGGCTATGTTTTACATCCATTAGCTTTATTTCTTTTACTACAATATGAAATGAGATAAAAATGCAGTGGTCAGATGCAAAAAATTATTTTGTTCTCTTACATCATTATGAATAATAACATTTACGTTTGTATGTATATATACATACATATTCATGAAACCTACGACTTGAAGTATGTACAAAGTTGTAAGTAATCATTGGGATATGTTATCTAAAATAAATTTCAGAATGCCTTGTGGTTTATCAAGAAAAATGCTAGTGAGTTGGGGACTTTAATGTCCCTGGCATTTTGCAATGGTTAGAGTTTCCATGCTCAGTTGGTTAAAGTAACATAATGGAAAGCCAAAGATTTGTGGTTCAGATCCCGGCTATGGCATTGAATTGGACATTACTCCGTATGTGGGTAGGAGGCATGAAATGTTAAGAAACTTACGGAATCAGGGTTTCAATTGTAACATCGAAGGCTCTAAGCCGCAAACTGTAGCTGAGGGATTGAGGACCCTCAGCCTCAAAACGTAGCCCAGGGATCGCGGGTCTAAACTCGAATGAGAACCCAGGATACTACACAATCAACTCTGCATATTAAGAAACCCTGATTCTGTAAGTTTCTTAACATTTCATACCTCCTATCCACATACGGAATAATGTCCATTGAATTTTTCAGTCTGATTCAAATCTTAATTTAATGCTAATCAGATTTGTAATTAAACAGCAGTTTTATAAAGCTACTTATATACTTAGAATGTCTTCTAAAGCTTAAGTAACTTAAATAACATATTTGATTATTAATTAAAAATATTATGTACCTACATTCTTTTTTTGACATTTGAAAAAAAACCTAAAAGCAACTTACCAAAAAAAAAAAAAAATTAAAGCTTTATAAAACCACCAGTTGCAACAAATGGCCCCTTGCCAGAGGGGCTGAAAAGAAATTGAGTGTTGGTATTAGAACTATGGCATAGAATGATCCAAGTTAGCTAAGGACCCACTAAGCGCTGGGTCCCGGTATATCCAGTATATAAGTTAGGTTTGCATGAGCTCTGTAAGTGCTCATTTTGGGTAAATTGTCTTTCCTGGGCCCGCATTAGCGACGGAAGTGATGTCTTTTATGTCCAACAGATGTCACTGTATGTATTCTTTAGCTCTAACGTAATGCTGGCAACATATGAATAAGTAATGCCGCCAAAGCCTGTAAGAAACAGCCTCAAAGCGTAGCCGAGGGATGTTTTTAGAAGAAGAGGAGTGAGGCCGCATCTGCGAAGCGACGACAGGGCGTAGCCGAGGGATCTGCGGGTCAAAAATCGAATGATTCACGTTTGCAGAAATTCCTTACTTCGCGGATTTCACTTCTTATTTAGGTTGGCACTTCCCATTCAGCGTCTGTTTTAGCGGAAAGATGGCTACGTTTGTTGTGTTCATATCGCAATTTTCCTATAAAAGTAAAACACCTAAAGCGGGAGGGTAGGCGAGTACCAGGTGTTGTCGAGATCACATCTACTTCTACAAGGTAATTCATTCCATTATTTCTTACTTCGGCATTTTCTAGGTGGGCCCAAGAAAGGTAATTTAGCCCTTCTTGGTGGCTCATTTCACTGCTGATTTAATGGTTAAAGTAGGATTGTAAATTCCAGTGTTCACATTGTTTAGTTTCTACTGCTGGAGAATTTCTATTTCTTTTTAACCTTACATAAAGCCGTATATTAAACAAACCAACAGGTTTTTATTATATAAAGTAGATGTATTAACTGAAAGTCGGAACTACTGTTTTTGTTAATAAACTTGGTGTTACTGAAATATTATTACGGACTGGCCTAACCAATTAATAATATACTTTGGATATACACCAACTAACCTTTAAAAATGATTCCAACTTTGATGGAATATTCTCCTTGGAATCACATAGGGAAACAGCATAAGAGCATCTTCCAAGACACAAACGGCAAATTTCTAAAAAATCCAATTCTACTTCTTCCATTTTGCATTAACTAAAAATAGAAATCGTCATATGTTTAATATTAAGCGTTAACTCTTCACGCGTTGCATTACGTACTTGTAGGCTCACACTTTGCAGGTTTATTGCAAAAATTTGGCAGCAATGGCATTCAAACCGTTACAGCGGTTACGGTTAGAGCCTACTCCTAATGGCTGGTGCATGGAGGTGACCATACCAAAACAATAATACTGTTAGGAATCGGAATCGTTTCAAAAGAACGCTTCAATTCTTGACAGTGTGATGTTGCGCTCTTTGGAACTGGTAGTTCTTTCGGAACTTCTTCTATAGTTGATTTCTTTTCCGTCGAAGTTTATTCTGTTCTCCTTCGAAATTCGTTTAGTGACATATTTCTTACTATTTCGTCGTTGGCTCCACTTCCTTATTTCCACAAAAACTCTAACTATAACTTATCATGTTTACTGTTTACATCTGAAGCACGAACGACACAAAATTCACGTGCAAATCACTTAGCTGACAATGTAAATAGCCTGATGAATGTACACGTATTTGCAGATAACACGAGCATTTTTATAACAGGGGCAAATGATAATAATGCTAATCATCATATATACAACATTTTAGAGTATATTACAAATGGTTTAATGCAGTTTTTTTACTTTTAAATAAAGAGAAAACAGTGGTTCTAAGCTTCCATAGTAAGCCTAATAAGAATGCTATATATCCAAAAATTAAAATGGGGCAAGAAGAGATAAAGTGTGTAAGGACCAATAAACTTTTGGGTTTGGTATTGGATAAAAATTTAAGTTGGGAGATGCATATAGACAGCCTGATTAAAAGACTCAGTAAATTTATGTCCAGTGTACATCTTAGGGTAGTTTATTTTGCATACTTTCATAGTTACTAGTATATGGCATAATCTTCTGGGGAAATTCTAAAAACAGCATTAAGGTCTTCAGGATGCAAAAGAAAGTAATAAGAATTATGGCTGATATCTAATACAGCTAGCTGCAAGCCATGTTTATGTATGAAACACTAAACTATACAAAACAAAACTTAAAAATTCTTTTAAAACAAATGCTGAAGTTCATTCACATGACACTAGAGCAAAAAACAATTTATTTGTAAATTCACACAGAACCAAACTGTATGAAAATAGCTTCGCATATGCTGGTCTACACTTATATAATAAACTACTTCAATATATAAGGGATACTGAATCCCAACAAACATTTAAAAAGGTTTTATTTAATTACTAAATGAAATGCAGTTTTATAGTGTAGACGAATTCCTACATAATGAAGTAGTTAGTGTAAAATTTTAATTTGTAAATGATTCTTTATAACTGAAATCTGTATAGTTTTTCATGTATGTTGTTATTCTTTACCTTTTGTTTTAAAATTTTGTTGAATCTTATATTTGTAATTATTTATGTATCGTGATATATTTTCTTTGTATCTTAAACTGACGTGTCCTATAACATATGTATTATGTTTTTATGGATGAAATAAATACAATTTGTTTTCAACAATGAATTTTGCACTAGTTATTTAATTACTTGAGATTATGGGTGCTTTCATAGAAACAGTAACGAAAAATATTGGTTAAGACTCGCTAGGTACAAACTGCAGAGAGCTAAAATTACGATTTTCGCTAATGCAGCTTAGACTGTTATAGTTTTAGAGAAAACTATTTAAACAATTTCAAAGAAAGAATTCTGTCTCAAATATTAATGCAGAATTTGTGTATTTTAAGGGAGTTTTACGTACAACTTTTTATTGTTTCACGGATTGCAGGGGGTTTGGGAGAAACATAAAGGAAAGTATTTATATACATAAGAATGACATAAATGAGTATTCATTAAAACCGGTAGAATACAGGGCGTGTGATAAATTTATCAATTCAACATTTTATGACTCCACGTAATAATAAGACCGAAATAAAATAAATGTACCTACAAACTTTCATCCGCAGAGTCACAATGCTTTCCACCGTAAGGTTGCAGGTCGTTTCCATAGTGCTTGGAATCTGCTGAGCGAATGATCAGGATGCTTTACAACATAAATAATACTTTTCTTAGTTTCCTTATTAACCCTTAACTGATTACTCGCATTCTCATTCATTTGCAATTTGGTCGAAGATCATTATTATTACGCTATTTTGCATATTACCTATATTGCCATGACATGCGCCTAGGTATGTACAGTCCTATGTCAGGAGTGCCTGGACCCATCTAAGATATTTTCTCGAATTAAGGCAGTGCTACGGTTAGAAATAAATAAAATATTATGGAATATATAGTATATTGAAGACATTCTATTACACAACCCAGCCGTAAAAACTCCACACGGATAGATACTCTTGCGAAGTGTAAAATACACATAGACTCGCCTCCGAGACCTTGCTTAGGTTGGATTAGCAGGGGACTCGAAACTCGGTTGTTCGCCTTCTTGTGATGTGCGCGTTGATGTAGGGATATACGAGCTATGAATGGTGCACAGTTTGACTCTATATTAGTATGTAAATTATTTACATTTAATGTAATTCCTTTTAATTAGAAAGTCCATGAGAATAAACATTCTCTGACCAAAGAAAGAAAGAAAAAAAACCGCTAAAGAAGCAGCATACACATCATGGAGCGTATCTTGCCAAAAATTCCGCACATTACAGCAACCTTCTAGACGAAGGTATGACCATAACAAAAAAGTATTTACCGTCAATCGGGCGCAATGTATCAGAGAGATACCTTTCCCGCGTTTTTCAACATGCAGACGCAACCGTTTATGCGAAATGGCTGCTACTCATTGTAGCTTCCTAAAACACATTGTAGCACTACCTGGTTCATTATTGGCCAGCTGTCTTTGTTTATTATTACTGTCAAGTTAAAGTATCTGTGATATACATTGTGTCCGCTCAAGTATCTCATTACTTTTGCAGCCTTCTTTTCTATCAGCCACGTCTTTATGTACATAATGTGAAGTGGAATATTTTTAGGTAGTTGGAAGATGCTTCATGTTTATCTTCACAACGTATGGGAGCCAATTTGTCGCGTTCACTTCGTGTTATCTTTTGCTGCGCGCCTATTATTGTATTACTACTTTGAATGTTGGGTTCATTGTCCTCCGGCTAGCTATTATTATTATTAAGTTGAGCATATCTCTTGATCAAGGCGTGTAAACGGAAAGGATTTGTTACTCAAAGATAACACTGATAAAAGAATTTGTTTTTACACTTTTATTACCGTCACAATTAATTAAGTTCACATATTGACTCGTGATACACGCCAGACTGAAACTGTTATATTTTCTAATATCACTATAATCACTTATTTGCTGCACATTATTAATTCGCGTGTTTCACATTTATTTTAAACTTTAAGACGCGAGAGATTCTGTAGAATTGCGACGTGTAACTCGCGAATGATTTGATGCAGTAATTTGTATCACAAATTACTTAAGTGTAAATAATGATTGTAATATGAATATGCATTTTTATGTGACATTGATTTCCGATGTTTATTAATTATAATTATTATTGGGAAATAAGTTTATAGGGCCTTACTGAAACTGTCAATAATATCGCAATAATGCAGCGAGGGGTTGAGCTGTTTATCATTACTGGGAACAAGGAAGTTACGTAATGTTTCGCGCGTTTTCGGTAGAACCTTCTAGAATATTTCCTAAAGTATATGTATTCGTGGTTTTCATTGGATATTAAAATAGACGCTAATGTTGGCGCGTTTTATTAGCCAATAGCAGTTCATTTATAATCTTTAGGCATGTCGAGGAGTGGGAGTATATAAAGTCGAGTCCGTGGTAGATCGCCCTCAGTTCATCAAAATTTCGTGTACACTACACGTCGTCAGTCAGTCCTTCAGTTCGTCAAGTTACGCGCAGCAAAATCATTAAAGATCTAAGATATTATACAGTTAAATATACACAAAGTTGAAGTACGTGAGTTAAAAGTGATAAGTAAGAAGTTTTTACAAACAGTTTCAGTTTGGCGAGTATCTAAATCAATATGTAAAAGTGTTCGTGAACGTGTTCGGCAATAAAAATTATAAAACAAATTTTCTTCATCAGTATAATTTCTGGATAAAAGATTCCTTTCCGCTTCACAACCTGCAAAGAAATACATGTTCGACCCAAACAGCTAGCTGGAGGACATTTAAAGTGAATTATTTCAAAACTGATGCAAATTGCTACGCCAGATGGAGCTACAAACCAAACCAATGAATGACGTCACAAGATGGCTTCAACACTGATGTAAACAACATTACGTAAAGCAATTTCTCTCGCAAATTGGCTCCACAACGTGGGGCTAACAAATACAATTAGTTATATCGCAAATTGGCACCCAGAACGTGGGGCACGATAACCAGGAAAGGAACACGATGACCAGGAAAGAAGCATAGTGACCAGGAAAGGAACACGATGACCAGGAAAGGATCAACATAACCAGAAAGGGGCGAATGCAGCAGTGAAATGATCTACAAGACGCAGATTCCAGAAACAACAGGGAGGACAGACTACATGGATAATTGGACATCGTAATTCCGAGATTACAAGGCAACAGGGAAATTCAAACTACAGGACGACAAAACTACGCAGATTCATCGAAGCGACATACAAACCTAGGAGAATGGGGCAGAAAAGCTGGACATCAAAGTAACATCAACAGACAGCATCACAAAGGTTAGAGTATCTTAAATTTTTAAAAAAAAAAAAAAAAGGGGGTAAACAAATTTAAATGTTACTGAGGAGTGGTAGGATAAAAAAAACAATGGCTACCAATAATACAGAAGAAATAATTATGGAGGAAGATAATGTAACAGTTAGCCGTAATTCAATACAGGTTACAGGAAATAGCCCAAACTTTTTAGGATTTGAGAATGAAAATGTTAGTGCAGAAAACAGCCCAGACTTTTTAGGATTTGAGGATGAAAATGTTAGTGCAGAAAGTGAGAATAGAATAGCAGGAAATGTTAATTTTGATGCTAGTATGATGATGGAAATGCTGAAAGATATTGTTAAGAGTAATGAGAAATTAGAACAAAAACTAACTCAGAAAATGGAAATGAATAAGAAAGAATTGAGGGAAGATCTTAGTAAGAAAATAGATCAAAACAGGGAAGATATGCAAAAGAATAATGAGAAATTAGAAAAATTAACTCAGAGTAATGAGAAATTAAGGGAAGATATGCAAAAGAATAATAGGGAATTAAGAGAAGATATTGATAGGAGTTTAGAACAAAAACTAGATCAGAATAAGAGAGAATTGAGGGAAGATATTGGTAAAAGCTTAGAACAAAACAGGGAAGAAATTGAAAAGAAATTCATGGAGCTAGATAGTAGTATGATTAGAATGAAAAATGAAAATCAAGAAATGATAGCAAATGAAATAGGTGAAGTTTCAAAGAAAATGTTAGACATGAGCAGGGAAATATCTAATAAAAAAAGTGAGGTTAATAATAAAATAGAGCATGTTAATGTAAAATGTACAGAGCTAGGTAGCCGAATGAGTAGCATTTCAAGTGAGTTAAAAGAGATGATGGAGGCTACAAATGCAGATTTAATACAGGTGCAAGTTAATTTCAGAGGGGAAATATCTGAAATTCAGAAGGAGTCAGAAACACAGAGAAATAAATTGTCTGATGAAGTTAAAGTTTTGTCTATAGATTTGAATCAAAAGCTAACTTCTGAAATTAACAAACACCAAACTGTTCAAAATGAGAATAATAAAAAATTGGAACAGACGATAGAAAATCTGCAAGGTACTGTAAATAGGTTAGAATTGAATTCAAGGGCAAATATATGTGATGTGAATGTATCAGATGTACAACATAATGATAGAGGTAGTTCCTCAGGTATGACAAATAATGTGAGTGATGCGGCAGCTTCATCTATAGCTAATGCTGAAACTCAGAGTGCACAAGTTACACTAGAGAATTTAAATATGGGAGTAGGGAATTTGCAAAATTACAATCATATCTTAAGTGATTTTCCACTTCCAAAATTTAATGAAAACTCCAGTCCAGTACAGTTCATTGCAGAATTATCAGAGTATTTTCAAATTAAAAAGATACCTGAAGCATTGAAAATGATAGTTGTCAAAAGATGTTTGGACCAGAAAACCTTAGATTGGTTACAAATGGTATCAGGGGGTGAAATTTCATATGAATCCTTTAAGAGATTATCCATGAACAGATTTTGGAATGTTACGGCACAGCAAAGAATTCGAACAATGCTTAGTCATGGTCAATTTAATCCACGAGAGGGAATATCAATGACTGATTACTTACTAAAACATGCAAGTCAGGTTAGAAACTTGTCACCTCCAATCAGTGAGGAAGATTTTGTGAGTTTGCTCGCAAGGCATTATCCTATAAGGATACGAAATTACTTATTAATTGCAAAACCACGGAACATCTATGAGATGACAGAATTAATAACAGCCTTAGAACAACAGGAAGAAGATATATCTCGGGAGTGGGAGCACAGATTTTTAGATGTGCGAGATAGAAGAAATTACCAAGGTAGTTATCAGCAAATTAGAGGACAAGACAGACATGAAATTAATACCAGACAACGGTATCAATCATACGTTCCACAATTTGAAAGATCAAGGATAGATAGGAGACCAGGTCGACAGGAACAGATAAATTATGTCAGGACAGAAAGATTGCCTGAAAGAGGGCAAAATTATGGAAGGAGGTACACTAGACAAAGGGGAAATTTCACTCACTGGAGGGAAAATAATAACCGGGAAAGATCTGAGGAACGGCAAGAAAATTACCTGCCAAGGGGACATAATGTCAGAAATCGAGGATTTCGAACTCGAGGAAGGGGAACTCAAAACAATGGTAGCGACAATGAGATAGATTTAGCGCCTGTTAGGAATGGCAGTCCCGTACGTGAACATGGAAATAACCAGGAAAACTGTTAACAGACTCCTGTGCAGTAGGTTCTCAGGACGTCTTTAATAATTCAGTATCCATTACCAATACAAATCATACGCCTACGCATACACCCTGTAATAAGATTACAGCAACAAAAGATAAGGGAGAAAATTTTGAGTCACCTCATGTTAGGATGGAAATTGCGAAGAAAGAGATCATTGCAACTATAGATTCTGGTTCGTCAGCTTCAATTTGCTCACAGAAATTTTACATAAATTTGATTAATGAAGGTAACAAAATTATGGCTCTTCCCACTAGTAATTTAGTTTGTCGTGTTGCAATTGGAAGAACTACACAGGTCATAAAAACACAAGCTCTACTTAGCATACTTATCGGCGGAGAGAATTTTGAGGTTATGTTTCTAATTGTAAACCATCTGATTTGTGACATAATTATAGGATGTGACTTCCTACATGAATATGAAGCACGTATAGATTTTAAACATGAAGAGTTAAAAATAACAAAAGAAGATAGAGAAATAAGGGTACCATTTATAAAAGAGAAAGTTTCTGTAATCGAGATGACAAAGGATGAGAAAAATATTTGTGACCAAGAGTTTTTTGTGCAAATAACAGAAACTGATAAAAATAGTCAGATAAAGCAGGTAGTCACAGAATATGAAGGGAATACCACGCCATATTTTCAACAGCTAGCAGAAATGCCAGAGAAAGTAAAGGAATTTACAATCCAAACAAAAGACGACCATGTGAGCGAGACAGACAACAGCTGGAAAGAGAAGAGAAATGAGGAAATAATACACAAGTGTGAAGAAGCTTATAATCTTACGATAATGCAAAAACAAATCCTTCATGATGTTTTGATGAACAATAGTTCAGTATTTAGTAATATCCCAGGCAGATGTAATGTATATCAGCATACATTTCAAGTAGAAGACGTACCACCATATAGGCACAAGTATGACAATTTACCTATAAGTCTTCGAGACAAAGCTAGACAATAAATAGCATGTTAGAAAATGGGATTATTGAGCAAAGTAATTCTCAGTATATAAATTCAATCTGCTGGAGTATTAAACGAGATGGTAGTTTGAGATTAACTTTAGACGGTAGATATGTCAACAAGTATATGAAACCAGATCATTTTCAAAGTGAGGGAATTGAACAACTAATTACGAAACTTTCAAGAGGGAGATTTCTGACATCCATTGACCTCACTGCATCATATTGGCAAGTGGAATTAGATCCACAAGTGCGTGATTACACTTCATTTCAGTACTCAGGGATCCAGTATCGTTTTTGTGTAAATCCTTTTGGTTTAAAAAACTCAGGAAGTGGATTTTTGAGAGCCATTCACAGCATCTTTGGAAATTCTGCAGATGACTTTTTAATAAAGTATATTGATGACTTCCTAATTATTAGTCAAACATTTGAAGAACACATGAATAATGTCCATTATGTGTTAAATAAACTACAACAACATGGTATGACTGTGAACATACTAAAATCAAAATTTTGTGTCAAGGAAATAAATTTTCTGGGTTATGTAGTGGATGAACGAGGTATAAGACCTGATCAGAAAAGAATAGAAGCAATAATGAGAATTCCGTCACCCAGGAACGTAAAACAAATTAGACGTCTCTTAGGGGTATTGAACTTTCAGAGTAAGTTCGTACCAAGATATTCGGCTGAAATAGAACCACTGCGGCAGCTACTCCGAAAGAACAATAAGTGGAAATGGACAGAGGATCATCAAAAATGTTTTGAGAGAGTAAAGGAACTCTTTGCTAAGTCCATATTACTCGAGAGGCCCAGAGAAGATTTGGAATATGAGATTTATGTCGACGCATCAATGCAAGGATATGCCGGAATTTTAGGACAGCGAGACATCAACAATGACTTTCACGTCATTAGTACAGCTTCTAGAGGACTTACAAATATTGAGCGGAATTCTTCAGTTACTCAGCTAGAAATTGGAGCACTATATTTCTCATTAATTCGTTTTAAAACCTATATTTATCAGCAAAAGGTGAAAGTATATTCAGACCACATCAGCTTAACTTTCATACAACGGTGTAGATTATGTAGTGGAAAACTTGCTAGATACATTCATGCAATATCTGCATTTGATATTGAGATTATACACATTCCTGGCAAAAATAATACCTTCAGTGATTTGCTATCAAGATTGAATTACAACCCACAAATTCCCGAAAATATTGAAAGGCCTAGAAATGAAGTCAAAATATTGACAATTGAAATTCCTTTAAGCAAAGAAATGATTAGAAAATTGAAAAATATGGGGGAAACTCAAAAAGAGGACGCAAAATTGTTAGAACTTAAAGAAAAGGCACCACTAATTGAAAAGGCAAAGAAAGAAATTATAGCAATTCGAGATGGGACATTATACAAGAAGCATGGAAAAGAAATGCCTAGTTGGAAGGTAATGGTTCCGAAAAGCATGGAAAAGGAACTAATTAAGAATTTTCATGAAGGGTTAGCACACTCAGGGATGGACCGAACAACTTCTATGATTTTAGAGAATTTATACATATCCAAATTGCGCCAGAAAGTTCGGAAATTTATATCGTGCTGCAACCTGTGTCAGAAGGCAAAGCAAATAAATGCAGCATATGCATTTGAAACTAATTCGGTTATAAGGGATAAGCCGAGATGTGTAATTAGTATTGATATTCATGGTCCGATGCCTCCAAGTCAATTTGGAAATAAATATATATTTGTCTGTTATGATATATTCAGCAAATATGTAAGAATTTACCCTTTGAGAAAACCTACAGGTTTAGCATGTTTGAATAGACTACTCAAGTCATATGTGATAGAAGAAGGACCTATTCAATCTGTATTGAGCGATAATGCTTCGTATTTCACAGGAAAAAAATTTATGGATGGACTGAAAGAAAATGGCATTAAACAATATTTTTCGTCAAGATACAGACCGAACTCCAACCCAGTGGAGAGGGAAATTAAGGAAATTTCAAATTATTTAAGGGTGTTATGTCATCGAAAACACACCCAATGGTATGGATACGTGAACTTCGTTCAGAATCTACTAAATGAAACCGTAAACAATGTGACAGGATACAAACCATGTGAACTTAAGTTAGGAAAGAAGATCAATACAATGTGTAAAAAAATTCCAGAAGCCATTCCAGATGCGCATTCGATACCACAAACAGAAGAAGAGATGTTCCGAAAAGCATTCGAGAGGATGAAGAAAAAGGCCATAAAAAGAAAAATTAAACATGAAGAAAAGAAGAGAAAGGAATGGAGGATCAAAATAGGAGATTTAGTTTTGGTTAAAACCAAGAAATTGTCGGATAAAGCAAATAAACTTTATTGGCGAATGTTTCTCAAATACCATGGACCATATGAAGTTGTTGAAGTATATGGAACTAATACATATGAGTTATGTAATCCAACAACTCGAAAAAGCATAGGAAAGTTCCATATTGAGATGCTGAAACCATACAACCATGAAGATCATGGTGAAACAAAAGACAAAGATGATAAATAGTAAATGCTGGATAGTTAAAGGCGAAATGCAGAGCAATGTATTGGAACGTAAGAGGGTTAAATAAATATGTACGTCATGTGAAAGGAGAAATAAATTGTGGTCATGACTAAATGTTTGAGAGGAAAATAACATTTTATTAGTAACTGAACATGTGAAATAAAGCATGATGTTATATTAAAGTAAAGTACATATACTATTCCAAGAGTATTGTTAAGATAAAGTACAAAATAACAAAAATTAGTAAATATAAAAAAAAAAAATATTTATGTAGTAAATAGAACATGTTAAACAGTGCCTAGATTTAAGAGATGTAAATATTTGTATAGAGGGTGAATATTTTGGTAAAAATGTTAAACAATTACAAAAATCTTAAATGTATAAACTTTATTACAACTAAAAAAAAAAAAAAAAAAAAGGTAAACAACTCTGTAACAGTAATTAAATAATTTAGGGTAAAGTATTTGCTATAAAAAAAATTTGTGATGTCAGATTAATATCTAAATTAATTAAACCAGAGCCAGTAAGTAGTGGCGAGATAAAACATATGTCGTGTGTTAAATGCGTGTGAAGTGTTAAGTGAAAGTGATAGCGTGTGTTCCAAGATTTAGGAGACTAGAAACCCAATTATAAAATTTCCAAACAAGTTGTAAATATTCATAATTATGTTTCTAGTGGGGCATATGATGCGGTAATTTGTATCACAAATTACTTAAGTGTAAATAATGATTGTAATATGAATATGCATTTTTATGTGACATTGATTTCCGATGTTTATTAATTATAATTATTATTGGGAAATAAGTTTATAGGGCCTTACTGAAACTGTCAATAATATCGCAGTAATGCAGCGAGGGGTTGAGCTGTTTATCATTACTGGGAACAAGGAAGTTACGTAATGTTTCGCGCGTTTTCGGTAGAACCTTCTAGAATATTTCCTAAAGCATATGTATTCGTGGTTTTCATTGGATATTAAAATAGACGCTAATGTTGGCGCGTTTTATTAGCCAATAGCAGTTCATTTATAATCTTTAGGCATGTTGAGGAGTGGGAGTATATAAAGTCGAGTCCGTGGTAGATCGCCCTCAGTTCATCAAAATTTCGTGTACACTACACGTCGTCAGTCAGTCCTTCAGTTCGTCAAGTTACGCGCAGCAAAATCATTAAAGATCTAAGATATTATACAGTTAAATATACACAAAGTTGAAGTACGTGAGTTAAAAGTGATAAGTAAGAAGTTATTACAAACAGTTTCAGTTTGGCGAGTATCTAAATCAATATGTAAAAGTGTTCGTGAACGTGTTCGGCAATAAAAATTATAAAACAAATTTTCTTCATCAGTATAATTTCTGGATAAAAGATTCCTTTCCGCTTCACAACCTGCAAAGAAATACATGTTCGACCCAAACAGCTAGCTGGAGGACATTTAAAGTGAATTATTTCAAAACTGATGCAAATTGCTACGCCAGATGGAGCTACAAACCAAACCAATGAATGACGTCACAAGATGGCTTCAACACTGATGTAAACAACATTACGTAAAGCAATTTCTCTCGCAAATTGGCTCCACGACGTGGGGCTAACAAATACAATTAGTTATATCACAGATTCTGATGAACTAAGCGACGTTTAACTTCTGAATGATTCTGTTGGACTCAGCGACGTGTAACGCGTGGATGATTTTGTTGAACTGGGCAATACTTGCCTCTGGCCTTAGCTTTTTATACTCCCACACCCCGATATGCCCAAAGATCATAATCGAGCTGCCATTGGTTAATAAAACGCGCCAACATTAGCGTCTATTTTTATATCCAATCAAAATTACGAATACATATGCTCTAGGGAAGAAATTCCCGCCATTTCTAAGAAAAGCGCGCCAATCTCACGTCATTTGCTTGTCTCTAATAATTGATAAACAACTCACCCCCTCGCTCATTGTTACCCGCTCTTATTGTCAGTTTCAGTGAGGTCGTGTAAACTTATTTCCTAAGAATGCTTATAATTAACAAACATCTCAAATCAATGTCATACAATAATGCTTATTTACACTACAATCACTCTGGCATTTACATTATTGTGATACAAATTACTGCCACAAATGTCAAAGAAACAAAAAGTGTAAAGGGCTGGCCTTGTAGCTCAGTCGGTACGAAGAGTCCCGCGTTCGATTCCCGGCTGGGGGGGGGGAATTTTCTCTCTATCCTCCCTAGAGTCTGGAAGTGTGTAGGATCTAATGATTAAAAACCAAAGTGCAAGAAACCCAACGACAAGAGTTACACGAGTTAATAAGTTCCAAAGGAAAAGGCCGCCGATAAGACCAATGTAGTTAAATGCGGGTAATGAAAGTGACCAGGAGCGTCATTTCGGCTTCTTGCTTGGGGGGTGGGGCAAGATTGCCTAAAGCAGTTTCCCGAATTTTCATGCGAATTTTAGCAAAAGAAAATAATCTTTTACTTCTCAAATGTGAAATATTTATATTAAAAGTACAGTTCGTATTTTTTTGGCAGAGTAATAATAATCAGTAACCTAATCATTTCTTGTAACCTAAGGGGGCAGTTGACCCCCCCCCCCCCTGAAAGTGACACAGATTGTGAAGCTATGACAGAAGCCCTTGAAGTGGATTCTCATTCCTCTCAAAATGACACAGATGAAGACATATGCATCGCATATGTAATCCTCGGTTTACTGGAAAATATGGGGTCACTAAATGGGGGAAAACGGGATCCTGCAGCAGAGAAGAACTAATCATAAAATTTGCTTACTCACCTGCCTAGAGTTAGATGTCAAGCTAGAGTAGCTTGTACCGCTATAGGACTATATATACCAACCAGTATATTGATTTTATATAAAACAAATTCAGCCATGAAAGCGATGCTAATCTGACAACAAAAGAAGAGATGAAAGCATTCATTGCTCTATATTTGGCACGACTCCTATGCAGTAACAGTCTATCTTTAGAAGTTATGGAGAAGGCCTAGAAATATTTCGATTGGTAATGAATTTGAACCGTTCAAATTTCTTCTTCTCTGCCTTAAATTTGATGACAGAGCTTCTCGCGAAGAAATAAAGAAATTAGATCGTCCTGCAGCAGTGAGACAACTCCGTCGGCAACTCTGCCAGAAATGCTATTCACTGGGAGAAAAGTACATGGACGAGATGCTGGTAGGCTTTAGAGGGAAATGCAATTTTAGACAGTATATTCCATCTGTTCGGATTGGGTTGGTCTCGGCGGGGCAGTGATTCCCGATACCCATGAAAGACTGGGTACGTCTGGGCGGTGATGCCCAGGTAGGGTTGTGAGACGCCTCAATGTCCTCCAGTACTGCCTGGAGAGCCGGTAGATGGTGTGCTAGTACACTGTAGGCCCTACCGAGGTTTTTCGGTAGTCTTTCCCTCTGGGGTTGATGTGCATAAGTGGCATATTCACTTCCATCCCTGTGCAAGAAGGGACTGGGAAGCTTTTTATCTTTTAGGTATTGACCTAATGGAAAGAACCACAGGTGGAAGAGTTACTTGGTTGACGCCTTCCCCTGGGCCTAGAAGGGGGGTTTCAGCTCCGGGTAGACCTCGAAGCAAATAAACAAGTATATTCCAACCAAGTCCAATAAGTATGGAATTAAAATCTATGTTTTGGCTAATGCCAAAATATTCTCTGTCACAATCTTAAAATTTATCCTGGAAAGCAACCTGATGGGCAATTCTGCATAAGCAACAAGCCCTCAGACATTGTAAAATGGTTCGCACAACCGATTTACAGAAGTGGAAGAAACATAACCACAGTTGATTGGTTCAGTGACCATAATTTGGTGAAAGATCTGCAGAAAGAGAGATTGTCCTGTATGGGAACACTGAAGAAAAATAAGCCACAGCTTCCAGTTTCCACTCAAGTATCCCATGAGTTCTAGAGTTTATTGTTCCTTGGGTACTACTAATTTTATATTCTTTGACATAGCCATCAAACTCCTTCCTAATCACTGACAATGCATCTTATCACAACGTGGTTTAAGAAGGTATCTACTGGAATTTCCAGAAGACCCCCAGCCAATAAAATTACAGAATATTAAAACCACTCTTACCAGAGGTGCAGAAGGGCTACTGCACCCTAACAGACAGCTGTCAAGGAGCAACATGCCACCTCCTTATCAATCTGTTCATCCTTAACAAGAAAAATTCATTCTTAAACACCCAACCCAAAATAAAAACATTCCTGCAATTAAACCCTATTGAGGGTGGGCATATTGCAAATTCACTCAGGTTGAACCTCAACCTGCAATTAGCAAGTCAGCCTTCTAGAAGAAATGGGATAATCTCCTGGCTGAAGCAAAACTTTCTCATAGAGCAATTCAATGCCACTAATTTCTTCTCTGTTCATTAGCTTTATATTTATAATATGATAATTCTCACAGCATTCGTATGATCAAAATTCTGTTTTACGCTCACAGCCTTACCTTCCTGAGCTTAACTATAAAAATTAATATGAGCTACTATGATGGAGGGATTGTAAAAAAAAACATTACCTTTAAAACTGATGACATAATAAAACTGGCAGATGAAAAGCTTGCTGCAATATCTGTATAAGATTGGCAGAAATGATCAAGGCATGAGAAGGATTTCTGGAATTAAAAAAAAAATTATACTGTTACAGTTTATTTTAAACAAGAAGCAACTTGTGACAGGGAAGTGGGAGAACAATGTTGCTGAGTTGTATTAGAAAGCTACTAAGCAGTATGAAAGCAAGGCTACACGGATGGTGGAAACTTACTGGCTAGAGTAACAGTACAAGGGTGGGAGGTTGCCATAGAAACTACATGGGAACTTGCCCCTTCAGTAACTGTCATAAGTTGTTTCTTGTTTAAAATGAACTGTAGCTTTATAACACAACCTGGCAATGTTGTCCTCCTGCTTCCCTGTTATGAGTGAACTGTCACAAGTCACTTCTTGTTTAAATGCTACTGTAACATGGTTCATGAGAATCAGGAAGAATTTATAGAATGCATGGCAGAGATAGAATTCACTCAATCATCTGCCATCAATCAAGTTTGTTATAAAAACAATATTGTGGAATGAAATTTTCATTTATTGGTTTACTTTCTTTATCTCATGGCACATAAGACATTTAATCACTGAAAAAATACAAACTGAGCTCCAAAATGTAGAGCAAGCCATAAGGTCCTTTGATAATATTGTTGGCTTATGAGAGAAAATATTTTAATTCATATTCGCTTGCATCATGATGTCATGATGGGCAGTGGCCCAACAACAGTAATCAGAATACACTGATTACAAGTGACTGAAGAAGGGGGAAAATTTGATCTCTATACAATGAAACGAACATGTGAAGAAAACAGCCCATGTATCGCAACAACAGAAATCACTTCAAAAATCAGTAATTTAGTAGCACCTTCACTGTTACATCAGAACAGTTAGAAAATTATTCAAAAGAAATTTTAAAAGAATTTGAAAGAAACTTCTGCAAACATTATCATCATTAGTGTACATGAGGCCAGACTTCCAAACTATCCAGGGTGCTACGCAATTATTGTTTTAGTTAACAACTCTCGTAGTTTCGTTGTAATTAATATGAAGGGATACAGAAAGAAAAATCAGTCAGATGTTGCTATATGCTGGCCTTGAAATTCCATACTCTTTCTTTGACGTTGGAAGAAACAACTGGATATGGCAGCACTCTCAAAACTTCATTACGATGTACCAACATTGGATTTATTTTTCTTCCTCTTGAGAACTGTAATTGTTACATGGGGAATTACAAAAGAAGAACAAGGATACAAGGGTCATTTCAAAAGTTCTGCACACTGTAAGATAGAAGCAAAGAAAATAATTTATTTTACAAAATGCCTTTACAGGCCTTCAATATAATGTTCATTCTTGCTTATGATGGCTTCCCAACATTTTGGCAAATGCTGTATTCCGGATAGGGCGCCTTCAATGTTAGCTGTCTGATTACTCGGATCACCTCACTGGAAGCTTCATCAATTGTATCAAAACATTTTCCACGGAGTGGTTCCTTCAATTTGGGAAACAAATCACAGTCTGGCAGGCTCATATCAGGACTGTATGGTGGGTGGGGAAGTATTTCTCGTCCATATTTGTCGAGTCTTTCTCTCATTGGGATGGCAATATGGGTCTTGTATTATTGCGCAAAATGAGGAACACCAGCTGCAAGCATGTCGGGTCTTTTTTGATGTATTTTCAAGTGCAAAACATTTTGCAGAAACAGCTTGTAGTATGCGCCTATTACAAACGTCCTCTGGGGCACTATTTTAGCTATGACTCCATTCTTATCATACGTAAAGATCATCAGTTTTACCTTTGATTGTTGGCAGCAGAATTTTTTCGGGTGTGGAGAGTTGGAACTTTTCCATTGCGACAACTGAGACTTCAGTTCTGGCTCATAATCTCGTATCCAGGTTTCATCAAGTGCAACAATCCATTTCAGAAACTGTTCTCCTTCTGTTCGATAACGTTTAAGCAATTCTTCTGCGACCTGCTTTCTGCTCTTCACTCAGATCATGCGGAACCCATCTGACAGCAACATTTCTAATCTTTAACTCTTCAGTAATGATTCTGTAAACTGAAGTGATAGATATTCTGGTCTCATATGCAATTTGAGGCAGTATTTTAATGCCTAAATGATATTGTGTTTTATTATTATTAAATTCAATAACAGCCCACCTTGAAAACAGTATGTATATAATTATTATTTATATTGTATGTAAAGTCATTATAAATACTTATTTTTATTGTAAACATATTTATTAATATTATGTAAATGTTTATATACTCTAATAGTGCAAAAACTGTGAGAATAATATGTTTTAGGATGTTAATAATGAGGTAATAATGTAATTTTTGTGACAATAATCTGTCTGGAATTTTAAAAGTACTGGTCATGAAAAGATCGGTAATGACGTAAGTTTCGCTTACAGTTTGGAATTAGCCAATCAACAGTAAAGAAAAATTTTAGTTTGAATACTTAAATTCTATTGGACTAGAATTAGCCAATAAGAAACTGGCATTACTGAAGCTTTAAGGCTTTTACCGTTGGAAATAGTCAGTCGCGGGCAAGATGTTGTAAAGAGCAGACGTGAAAGTCACGGGTAAGATGTTGTAGAGTACGGATGGTAAAAATTGTGTTCTCTGCTAAAATATATAAAGTGCTCACAGTTTTTCTTTTCTAAAGTGTTGTGTTTATAAATGTGCAAGTATAAAGAGAAATAAACAGAAGTGAAACTTAAAAATTAAATTCTGTGATGTATTCTTGTCTTATCACAACCTTAAAAGAACTTGTGTTTCTATAGTGTGACTGAAGCAGTCGAGGCAAATAACTTTAATAATTACGTTGATATTGTAATGAAAAGAAGCTAGAAACAGTGATGTGTATTGAATTTATTTAAAGGTGAGTCGGAATTGTAACACTAACATCACTTAAGTTTACTCACTTAACATGTTTCGGGAAACCGTTGTTCCCATCCTCAGAAGGTTAATTCGACTGGCCCGTGTTGTTGGTGTTTCCGTTTTTTTGGACTGGATCCTGTGGTGGCATCTTGTGGTGGAGAAATGTACTTCCAGAGAGGATTTGGTGGCGGCAAATCAAAATTCATTAGATGTGTGTTGTGTTTTAGAATGGTGATCTTCTCCCATGCATCTAATTCGGCTGCAAATTTGGCTGGTTTGACTAATGTAATATTGGGTTTGATGTTGTGATTAGTGATCCAAAAATTGTGTGAAACTGCAGATTTGTCCATTTGTTTGTATTTAATACATCTCATGTGCTCCTTTAGCCTAGTTTCTAGGTTTCTTTTTGTCTTACCTATGTATACTTTATTGCAATCTGAACAATTGATTTTATAGATTCCAGCTTTTTTGGCTTGTGGAATGGGGTCTTTAAACTTGTTACAAAGTAATTTCTCTATGTTAAATTTGTTCTGTGGAGCTAGGCTGATGTTATGTTTCATGAAAATCTTCTTAAATTTGTGAAAAGTTCCTGGGTGGTATGTGAATTTCTTGAACTTTAGCTCTTTATCTTGCTGGCTGAGATTTGTTGTGTTTCTGATATGCATCTGTCGTTTGAATTTTGCAATTTTTTTGTCAATAGTTGTTTTGTTGTACCCATTATGTACTGCTGTGTCTACTATATGCTGGTATTCTAACTGGTATTCTTTTTTATTTAAGGGGGTATATACCAGTCTATGTGTTAGGCTGTTTAGTACTGCATGTTTGTGTGTGGTTGGATTGAAACTCTTATTTTTTATGTAATTAGTAGAGTGTGTTGGCTTCCTGTATATGCCAAAGGTTAGGTTCTTTTGTTCTCTGATGATTTTTAGGTCTAAAAATGGTAGCATGCCTTCTTTTTCTATTTCTATGGTGAATTTTATTGATTGGTTCTGTAGGTTTAGTAAGGCTAAGGAGTCTTGTATGAACCTGTTAGGGACAACAGTGAAGATGTCGTCAACATATCTGTGCCAAACTTTAAACATGTATGGAAAGGAAGTTGTTATGTGTGTTTCTAAGTAGCTCATAAATAAATCTGCCAAGAAGGGTGAAAGTGGGTTGCCCATGGTTAGACCAGTTGGTTGTTGATAGAACTTCTTATTGAAACTAAAACAATTTTGTGCAATGCATAAATTGGTAAGTTGTATGAGGTCTTCTATTTCTTCTTCAAGTAGGTTAGTCTGCTGTAGCCATTTCTTTAATTGACGCAGGAGTTGATCTGTAGGAACACTTGGAAATAGTGCAGTGACATCAAAGGAAACTAATCTGTCTTCTGGTTCGAGTTCCAGGGATTTTATCTTCTGTATTAAATCTTCTGAATTCATTATGTTTTTGCTATTGAATTTTGGTAGTGAAGAGAATCTCTGTACTAACCATTTTGCCAGTTTGTAGGTAGGAGAATCAATATTGCTGACGATTGGTCTCATCTTATTACCCGGCTTGTGTATTTTAGGTAGAGCATACATTCTTGGTAAAGTGGGGTGATCTCCTACCTACAAACTGGCAAAATGGTTAGTACAGAGATTCTCTTCACTACCAAAATTCAATAGCAAAAACATAATGAATTCAGAAGATTTAATACAGAAGATAAAATCCCTGGAAACTCGAACCAGAAGACAGATTAGTTTCCTTTGATGTCACTGCACTATTTCCAAGTGTTCCTACAGATCAACTCCTGCGTCAATTAAAGAAATGGCTACAGCAGACTAACCTACTTGAAGAAGAAATAGAAGACCTCATACAACTTACCAATTTATGCATTGCACAAAATTGTTTTAGTTTCAATAAGAAGTTCTATCAACAACCAACTAGTCTAACCATGGGCAACCCACTTTCACCCTTCTTGGCAGATTTATTTATGAGCTACTTAGAAACACACATAACAACTTCCTTTCCATACATGTTTAAAGTTTGGCACAGATATGTTGACAACATCTTCGCTGTTGTCCCTAACAGGTTCATACAAGACTCCTTAGCCTTACTAAACCTACAGAACCAATCAATAAAATTCACCATAGAAATAGAAAAAGAAGGCATGCTACCATTTTTAGACCTAAAAATCATCAGAGAACAAAAGAACCTAACCTTTGGCATATACAGGAAGCCAACACACTCTACTAATTACATAAAAAATAAGAGTTTCAATCCAACCACACACAAACATGCAGTACTAAACAGCCTAACACATAGACTGGTATATACCCCCTTAAATAAAAAAGAATACCAGTTAGAATACCAGCATATAGTAGACACAGCAATACATAATGGGTACAACAAAACAACTATTGACAAAAAAATTGCAAAATTCAAACGACAGATGCACATCAGAAACACAACAAATCTCAGCCAGCAAGATAAAGAGCTAAAGTTCAAGAAATTCACATACCACCCAGGAACATTTCACAAATTTAAGAAGATTTTCATGAAACATAACATCAGCCTAGCTCCACAGAACAAATTTAACATAGAGAAATTACTTTGTAACAAGTTTAAAGACCCCATTCCACAAGACAAAAAAGCTGGAATCTATAAAATCAATTGTTCAGATTGCAATAAAGTATACATAGGTAAGACAAAAAGAAACTTAGAAACTAGGCTAAAGGAGCACATGAGATGTATTAAATACAAACAAATGGACAAATCTGCAGTTTCACACCATTTTTGGATCACTAATCACAACATCAAACCCAATATTACATTAGTCAAATCAGCCAAATTTGCAGCCGAATTAGATGCATGGGAGAAGATCACCATTCTAAAACACAACACACATCTAATGAATTTTGATTTGCCGCCACCAAATCCTCTCTGGAAGTACATTTCTCCACCACAAGATGCCACCACAGGATCCAGTCCAAAAAAACGGAAACACCAACAACACGGGCCAGTCGAATTAACCTTCTGAGGATGGGAACAACGGTTTCCCGAAACATGTTAAGTGAGTAAACTTAAGTGATGTTAGTGTTACAATTCCGACTCACCTTTAAATAAACTTTAATAATATTACGTAAAAACTAGCATCATCTTCACTATAAAGTTTGGCGTCCCAAGCATCAAACAACATCAAAGTGTATCTTCATTACGTAACCCAAATACATTTTTTTAAAGTGACGCACATACGTGGGGATTCTCACATCTCACACAAATACAATACTTTCTCAAAGTGGCGTCCCTCAATGTGGAGCTAAATAATTACATAACAGCACACTTTTTCAAATATACGTAATAATATTTACGTAAGCCAAAAATCTAAATCGCATATTGGCATACAAAGCGTGAGGCTTAATAATCTAATCAAAATTACGTAACCCACAACTTCTTCAAATTTCCTCACATGTTTTTTGTTGATCCTCTCTCACAATATCATTAACAATAATTTGAGCGGTGCAATCTGTTGCAGTTGATGGCCTTCCACTTCTTGGGTTGTGCTCAATGCTTACCCGACCTTCACGGAAACGAGCAGATTTGTGATACTGTGCTACGATCCACTGCACTATTCCCACACACCTCTCTCAAAGCGTTGTAAATTTCAGTTGTGTTCTTTCCACATAGTGATTTGATTTTGATGTAGGAATGCTGCCACTATGTATAATCCGACCTGACTCGGTTTCAGCTTCCATTTTAAAACTGAATTACTCATGACACAGCCATGCGAACCAGCAGACACACATACACCAGTCTGACTCACACTGACATAATTTCAACTTGATCACGACACCGTAACAGTTGTGCATGCGCCATGAGGACTTTTGAAATGATCCCCGTATTTTTTTTTTTTGAATATTTTGCATCTCATTTCCTTTACTTTTGTTGCTGAGTAAAGCAATTAAAACACTGATTACATTTAACAGGTATAATGTACAAAATACATACATAACATTAATATGTGTATTTTTATTTACAGGCAGTAAAATGGTTATGGATTATCATATTCCTTCAACAATGATAAATATTTGCAAAACCTCTTTTTAACACATTAATTAAATATTTATAAATGACTTTTTAACACAGTAATGGCTCAAACCAATGACTAAAATTAACACTTTTTTTAAAGCCATTGCTAAAGTGAAACATATAAATTAATAGCTTTAAACATAAACATAACAAGCTCTTCGCTTACACAAATGCATAACTATATAATTATGCATATTTTAGATATATAAGCTACCTATTTCTGAATTAGAGAACTAATCAAGTCCACTGGAGATGATAATGGAATCATGTGTTTGCAGACTAAAGTTACTGAAAGAGAAAAGGAAAACAAAAATGTAATTCTGTATCACACTTATTACACATTATGCTATTTTTGGACTTATGCAACTAATTAAGAACAAATGAATAAACACTGACACAGATCTTAGCTAAATTAAATTATTTCTCATACCCTAGGAGCAATGCTAATTGGAAAGAATAAAGGAAATAGTGATGGTACAGCATTTTTAAAAGGCATTCCTAAGTCATCTCTTTTCATGTTAACTGGCTGGATTCTTCATGGAGTCAGAGCAAGTAGTGAACTATTTAAAACCAAGCATTTCAGCTTTAAAATGAGAGAAGCAGAGTTCAAGAAATTCTGAAAGCCCTCATTTAAAATTGACATATACGAAGACTAGGAGAGTTTAATTTCAAATCCTCATATGTGGCCTATAAATGCCTGTATAAAGTATTTTTTCCAAAATGACCAAAACTAAATACAGTTTGGCAAATGTATATGGCAGTGTAAATGAAAAAATCTGATGTGTTACACTCGCATGACTTTCTCTACTCTTGTACAAACTACTTTTACAAACTCTTATTCTCCATCTATTTCATATTAATTGAGATAAACATTTGCAGAAACAATCTTTTGACATGCAAAGAGAATTACATTTTACACATAGCGACCAGTTCTAAAAATATTTGACTATTGCTTAAGGCGTACTATGTTCCCCTTGTTTTGTATTTGCAAGAGCAATATAGAAATACAGTAGCCTTTAAGCATAGACATATATCTTAAATACCTGGTTGCTAGGTGCAGCACCATTCCCTTTGCCACATATTAATACTCTTTGCATATCCAAGACAAAAAAATGAATAACGAATTCCTATTTGAGAAAATAAGTATTGAAAAATTTAAGGGAATAACAAGCAATATCTCGAAAATGGTTCACACAGACACACATAGCTTATATATATGTTTGTGGACAGCTTATATGTATGTTACCAAACATAAAGAATGAAGGAAATCAATATATTTTGTGTTACGCTCTCATAACTCATAGGCTAATAGAATTTTAAGTATAGAGGGGCATATCCCAGTAAATGTCACAAATTTTGAGAGGATTCAAATTAAATATGGAAAAAATATGATGTGTTACACTCACATGACTTTCTCTACTCTTGTACAAACTTTCTACAAACGCTTATTCTCCATATGCTATATGTTAATCAAGATATCAAGATGTTAATCTTATTGCCAATGTTCTTGTAGATGCAAGGGGAATTGCTAGGCTTTACGCTATAGTCAAATATTTTAAGAGTTGGTTGCTATTTGGAGTATTCCATTCACTTTGCATTACCAGGACAAAAAAAAATGAATAACGAATTTCCATTTGAGAAAAAGTATGTGTTGGAAAATTTAAGGAAATAACAAGCAATATCTTGAAAATGGTTCACTCAACAACAAAAATGTATATGACATAAATTGTGTATTTTAACGTGATCTACGTTTTTTGTATAGTAAAATTTTGTCTATCTCTTATAGTTTACCAGTTATGCAAAAGTCGTTCACAATGAAGAATACTTTTGGAGACATTCCCAGAAAATTCAAGATATACATTTTATTTGTCATGAAAATATCTTAAACATATGATATTTTAATCAAAATCGTTAGAGCCATTTTTGAGAAAATTAAAATTTTCGAAAAATGTTCCATGTAAAGGGTAATCTGGGGTGGGGGGATTTTCTTGAAAACCTTCGTGTCACATCTCTGGAAGATACTGAACCTAAATACCAAGTTTGGTGTTTATCTGACTCTTTGTTTCTGAGTTATGCTGTTCACAGACAGACACACACACACACGGACATGTTTCCAAAAATGCTTTTTTTTTGGATTCAGGGGTCTCAAAACATATATTTCCGGTGAAATCTTGGTATCAAATTTTTGAGTGGAATAGAATACTTCCCCTACTTACTATACGTAGTAGAGAAAGTAAAAAAATAGAAATGCATTATGTTTGGTTTAGTTGGTTAATAGGCTTCTTATTGCACCTGTTTTATCTCATAGTAACTGTACTTGCTAGTCCAGGTAATTTACGTAATATTAATATAGTACCTTGATGTAACTATTTGAAGCTTCGTCTGCTGTTTGGAATAATACTTATTTCTGCACTGATTTTTCTGATTTTTTCTGATTATCCTCATCATCTGAGTCTTCTGCTTCTAACTTCTGCATTGTTGTTTTAAACTGCAAATGATTATGAACAATGCATTACTTCTATCCATACAAAAACATTAAATGTACTCAATAAAGTAAAACCTCATTCAACCTTCTTCTGGGAATTCATAAAAATTGCTTTAATAGGGGATTTAAACTGAATATGGTTTGCAGTTATTTTGTACAAAAATTATGCTTGTTTGCATAAAATCTTAAATTTAAATTTTACTGTACATTAATTAAATACTACATTATTTGACTATAAAAATATATATTCTTTAACTGCAGAATACATATATGATACAGGATGAAAGGACTAAAGCTGTCAACCTCTTAGGTGATTCTATGTACAAAGACGAATATAAAATGGCAATACTGTTTTAGTCTATGAACATTTATTTCAGCAGAAAAAAATAAGATTCAGATTTTATTCCCCACATAAATAAGTTTTATAATTGGTCATCAGAAACATAAGAACAATTTCTTAAATTTAACCTTGATTAGATATATACATACATAATATAACATTAAAGAAGATATGTCTTACAAGATAGATTTTTTTATTTATATTCCTTTACACAATAGAAAGCATTTTGAACAAGGAAGGCTTTTGTGGCTTTAATTCTTTTCCTTTCTTCCATTATATCTTTTGTTGCAAAAGGTAAGTCATGTATTTCTTTAGCAATAATTTCCATACATTTAGTAGCTAGTGAACCTCATACTCTGTTTCTAAAATAGCTTTGTTTTGTTCTTGTTTGTGATCATGTAAACCATTCTTTGAATTCTTATGATGACTTATGTATTTTATACATTCACAAATACACAGGCATGGAAAGGTTAATATATTTAATGTTTTAAATGCATGTCTACATGTTTCTATTTTCTGAATATTTTGAATAATTTTTGCTTTTGTAACCTATATATTTTTAAGATTTTTTTCGCAACTTTCCAAAAATCAGTCCATAGTTTACATGCGAGGGTATAAATGCATAGTGGGATCAGAACCCTTTATTGGAGTATCCTTACAAGGAGTCACATTGACACATCTGGAGTTGTGGTGTAGTCACACAAAGGCTGGGCAAGCTTGTGAATTTATTAAAGAGCCCAGCCCCATATAGAGGCTCTGTTATCCCTCAATCAAATGGAAATGTTT
The DNA here is from genome assembly GCA_030765065.1 of Deroplatys truncata. NCBI lineage: Eukaryota > Metazoa > Arthropoda > Insecta > Mantodea > Mantidae > Deroplatys > Deroplatys truncata. The sequence goes on along the minus strand of CM060989.1, from coordinate 60,308,211 downwards.
CAAGTTGTTGGCTTTCTTACTAGCCACATCTTTCACTTACATTATAGGTATCTCACAGGACCCCAGTTGCAGGAAATATGATGAGGAGGGTTAGGCTTACCCAATACTTATTGTGTTTATGTGTAGGTTTTGCACATTCCATATGTACTTCCCTGGCATAATTATTTTTCGACACAGGGGATATTAAGAAAGCCAATCAGGCCAGGGGTACAGTATCCTTCGTGGACCTCCATGGCCTACGTCTATATGTACAGGATGGAAGGTGACCTATGATCATTCCTTGAACAGGATAACTCTTTATAATGAATAGAAATTCAAATCTTAGGCAGTTTTGCTGTTTTTAAAGTAGTTTTTGAGAAAAAAGCGAAAATTGCTTAATATTAACTCTATTTTAAAAGAAGATTTTACAAAACTTAAAATATTTTTTCAAATATTTCTTAGAGGAGTTTCAAAGATAAATATTTTCTGCATGTTTAAATACATTTTGAATTAAAACAATTCACACTCTTACTATTATTATAAGTTTTTGAAGTTTGTCTCGTTGAATCTACATCGTTAGCAACATGACTACACTGTGAGTTCAAAAGAAACACACTTTAGTTGTTTGTTTATAAAGAAACGCACTTCAGCTGTTGTTTAATGTGCTTATGGCTTGTTTTTGAAACAGCGGATTATCAGTTTCAAAATGGCTCACTTTACTAATGCTGAGTATCTTAAAATGCTGTTCATTTATGTGAAACACATCATAATACAGCAGCTGTGGCAAGAATTTATCGAGAAAGACCTCCATATAGGGAGCACCACATCATAAGACATTTGTTTTCATCTTTATAGATATGGGAAGCATATCTCCTCATGCTGAAGGAGTTGGTCAAAGAAATGTTGCACAAGAAGAAGAAATGCTTCACTTGGTTGAAGATCCTGGAAGCAGCAGCCATGGTAAGGCTCACACTATCGGTGCATCCCATTGGACTGTTTTGAGAACATTAAAAGAAGAATCACTAAGCCCTTATCATACTCAGCATGTCCAGTATCTCTCTGAAGCAAATTATGCACAAAGGGTAGCATTTTCAAAAAAAAAAAAAGTTTTTTCAACAAGAGGGGATTTTCCCCTTAAAATTCTTGCAGTCGATGAGACAACGTTTACTAGAAATGGAGTAACTAATTATCATAATGCACACACATGAGCTTATGACAATCCACATACAATAAAACAAGACAGCTTTAAATACAGATTTTCTGTAATTGTAACACATTAATTGGTCTGTGAATACTTCCTTGGGTTTTGACTTGAGCCATCTATCTCCAGTTTCTTCAAGAAACGTTACCAGTTCTGCTTGAGGATGTTCCCCTGGCAGTAAGAAATGACATGTGGCTATTACATGATGATGTACCTCTGCACATAAGTAGAGCCGTGTGTGACCATCTATGCAACACACGTAGAATGCTGGATCGCTCGAAATAGACCAATAAGATGGTCACCAAGATCGCCACATCTAAATCCAATAATTTTTTTTCTTTGGGGCAATATGAAAACTCAATTATACTTGCAGAAGTGCGGATATGGAAATGTTGCAGCAAAGAATACTTCAAACAGCAGAATAACTAAAAAATAATGTACTTCGTAGAAGACAGCAGAATTGGAGAAAAATTATAAAGCATGTATGTTACCAAGGGGCGCACATTTTTAACAATTTCTCTAAACATTAAAAAGAAGTTCTCATTGATTTTATGTTGTTGTCTTGCTTTAATTTATTCATAGAGTTTTATAATTCACAAAGAAAGGAAGCATCATCTTGTAACTTGGGTTTCTCAAGCTTTTATTTATCTTTATAAATAAGTGTTCCGTTTAATAATTTGCATTATATTGTAAATGCTTCCTCAGTTTCATACTCTGTATAATATTTAGGTTACGTTACAATCATGTGTAGTTTTCTGTTTATTTGTACACAGGAAGCGTTTATTTGTTCACTGCCATTGCAGCAGAAGCTGAAGAATTAAAAGTTAACCTGTTGAATTTGCTGTGTTGCAATATTGTGCAAAACAAAATAGTAATTACCTCAAGAATGGAAAACTTTATGGAAAAAAATTATTAAGAAAAAATGCTCAAAACAACATGCTCTTTCATAGTTTAAAAGGATGATCATAGGTCACATTTCATCCTGTATATACTGTGATGCAGTGGCATGTGCATAGCTTATCATGTGGAAGACAGTGTCCTTCATCACCAACTGATGGCTGGAAGGAGATACGGAAGAGCACTTTTCCCCTGATGTAAATTACAGAAGCACTACTGAGAAATAACAAGGTTTTTCTAGATCGTTCTTGCCCTGCATTCTGAGAACTCTCTCAAAACTCCAACAGTGCAGTGTGCATGAGACAGTGGTTTGCTTTTGATGAGACATAATGTGCAGGTTACTCAATATGTTCCACAAGTGACGTTGTGACAATAGTTGTGATGAGTGCTGCTACTGCGAGCATTTAGAGAAGTCTTGTGTTTGACGCCCTAGTGGGTGAAGCTGAAGGAAGAATAGGCTGCTTTGTGCATGTTTCATTACACCACTACATGCAGAAAAGTGAAGTGACAGTGAAAACTGAACTGAAGTACACTAGTGAAGTGACAGTAAAGATTGAACAAAATCACACTATTCTAAGACATATAACAACTAATAGATATTCTATGTATTTTATACGTTAAATGGAAGGTTTGCAAAGCACAACTTTTTAAATCAAATTAAAAAATGCATTGATCAAATGGTAAAAAAGGCAGTAGTAGTGATATAAACAATGCTCAAATTTTGACTTATTGCCCTTTCATATTTCATGAATTGCCCGAAAACTGGATACGAATAAGTATCACATCATGCTTTTCACAAAATACATGCATTGCAGAAATGTTAAAATCCTAACACTGTGTTAGTTCATAAATGTCAGATTTATTCATCCTATTCTGGTAGTAAACTTATCTAAATAGTATCATATAATATTTTAGTCATAAAGCTACCACATAATCTGATTCCTACCTGAAGATATTCCCTCACCAATAGTTTGTTTCTCTCACTATCTGAACTGGGCTCTTCATTTGTGACTTTAGGCTCAAACAGTTGAACTACAGTATGTTGGTTTAAAGGTTTCTCATACATTTTTGTTGGATCTGATGCTAAATAACGAGCAACTTTACTGGAAAAGAAAAGCCAGTCATACTTCATTAGAAGAGTAATAGTTAAGGCATTTAAGGTATTTTAAGATAACTGCTGCCAGAATATTCTATTTGCTGGTAGAAATTCATTTACATCTCAATAAATCTATGGGCATTAGAATATTACATTTAAGCATACTTAAATGCCATTATTCTGGTGCAGAATCTTAAGCGCAGACAAGTTTAAAATAGATTTAAATAACTCTTAACATACGTTGATATTGTAATGAAAAGAAGCTAGAAACAGTGATGTGTATTGAATTTATTTAAAGGTGAGTCGGAATTGTTACACTAACATCACTTAAGTTTACTCACTTAACATGTTTCGGGAAACAGTTAAGTGAGTAAACTTAAGTGATGTTAGTGTAACAATTCCGACTCACCTTTAAATAAACTCTTAACATGTTTAAAATGTCACATTACATTAAGTTAAACAAGGAGGTTTTAGTGTTTCATTGGTTATATTCATAGATAAGATATACCACCAACTTTCTGGACAGCACACCAAAGGAAATATTTCTGAGAAATGTAAAAGTCAACAAACTAATATTTACATTTTTAACTAGAGTGCTTAAAAAAAGAATACAAAACTAACTTGCACTTAAATTAGTATACTATGCATATTTTAACTCTATCATGGAATATGGAATATTATTTTGGGGAAACTCAGTAGAAAGTACATGAATATTCCTCATGCAAAAGAAGGTTATAAGAATCATTTCCAGCACCCATAGTAGACACTCTTGCAAACATCATTTTAGAAGACTGAAGATATTAACCCTACCTTGCATGTACATATTTTCAATCTTAAAGTTCTTTGTATGCAATCAAATCATATTTATAACAAACTTAGAAATTCACGAGATAAACACTAGACAAAAGGGTAACATCCATGATCCCAGTACAAAGCTTTCTTGCTTCTAGAAAGGTGTATATTATGAGACCATAAAAATATTTAATACTCTCCCTAATGATCTTAAGGGAAAAGTTGACAATTTCAATGTCTTTAAAACTGCTGTTAAAGAGAACCTGTGCTCAAAAGCACAGATCTGTACAAGATTACCTGAATGACAAATTATCTGATGATAATACATATATAGCTCTGTAAGTAGTATTAGTAAAATTAATGACAATTGTCAATTACATTTGATGCTTGCTCTAGAATTAATGAAGTTATTTAAATGTATGTATATTAAGAACTGACAGTAAATGCTATGCATTACAAATCAAATAGAACAAAATGATGAGACAAACAAAAGGTACAAACCTACTGAAAGCTAAAATAACTGTTCTTGTTTATAAATATGTTAGCCTTATAACGGTAGGGAGGTATTCGATTTTGTCTAAAATTACACCTACTTTGTTTCATTTTGTATATAATATGTATTTTATTTTAAATGTTCTGTATTCTATGCAATATTTATGTATATATGTAACTATATTGTACATTTCCTTGACATGTTCTATGTTCATAAGCCTTTATGCCTACTAGTGAACTCACAGAATGCAATCCAATCTAATCTAACCTAATCTAAACTGACCAGTCACCCTATAAGGTGATGTCACATTGGACAGTTGCTATTACTTTTCAAGACTGTCTGATTTTGTTGTTGTTACAAAGTGGCCTCTGATTGAAAACAGTGTTTTTAAAACAAGAAAGAAATATTTCTTCTGCAGCAAAAGGCTTTCATTTAAATCTTCATGCTCTGTTCCTTTTGATTTCTAATTTCCTTCCTTAGTCACATCACTTCCAATAACAGTGCAGTTCAAACAATTATGGTGTCAGCTCCTCCAGTTACATAGAATCTAAATACACTTAAACTGAACCACAAGCTTCCTTTGGTATAGTTATGTATTCATCCAGTCCAAGAAAGGGTCCTGGTGTAAACAAATGCACGTGCCACCGCTGCAGCACACCTTTCAAGTGAATGAAAATAGTTTGTTATTCCACTGGATGTATGTTGTGACACAGAAGTCAGTTGACAAATGGGGAAAAATAGTCTAATGGGAAATGACAAACATCTTTTATTTATAGTTATATTTTATGATTAATGGTGAAGTAGATCATGGTAACCAGCAATGCCACAGTTACTTTATGACAAACATAAGTGAAATAAATTATTTACTAACATCATTTTGTATGTTATAAATTGAATTTCTGTTTACAATGTGTTCATTACCATAGATGTTCAAAATGCAGTCCATTTACTTGGAGACGATGCCTTACTCAATCCTGACATTCTTCTGCCACTCTTAAAAGTGTTGCACGTGGGATATTGTGAATAGCTTGCATGATCCTTTGTTTCAATTGAACTATAGTTGAGGCTCTGTCTGAAAAAATTCTGCTTTACGTGCGCCCACAGAAACAATCAAGGGATGTGAGGTCTGGTGACCATGGAGGCCACAAGGTGGGCCTCATCTCGCCCAATCCAGTGCACACCAAACATCTCATTTAGTTTCTAGCGAATAATCAGAGCATAATGTGCCGTGGCCCCATCTTATTTAAAGCACATTCTTAATCATTGATTGAGTGGTAAATCATGCAAGAACTCCATTAGAGTGATGTCCAGCAATTCCCCATATGTGTACTGGTTTACATTTCCATGAAAGAAATGTGATCTCACAACCATATCACCAATTATTCCACACCAGACCATAACTTTTGGAATGCCAGAGTTATTAGTTCCTCTCATCCATCTTGGGTTTTCTCTGGACCAGTATCATGCATTTTATGTATGTACATGCCCATCAGAAGGAATAGGCATTCTTTACTGAACAGGACATGCTGAAGGAAGAATTTATTACCATGCACACTCTGTGTGACCCAGTTCCAATATGTTTACCTTCTGAGTGGATATTCTTTATGCATTGTGTGTACATGCTGCTATTTTTGTATTCTGCGAACAGATTCTCTACTGATACCACTTTCTCGAGAGACATAATGCACTGACCTTTTTGGGGGGTTGGCCATCATCTTCACAATCACATTTATTGAATTACTTTTTTTAGTAGCAGATTTGGGACAACTAGTTTGTTTCTTGTTGAGCACAGTGTAAGTTGTATTTTGGCAACATGTTGGTAAGATAGTTTTGGAATGTCTGGATGAGGACGATGAAACTCATCTGAAGCTTTTCTTATTGTTTTATGATTGTCCCCACAGAGCAGTACCATCTTCACTTGCTGTTCAGGACTCAAAATGATCTTTTGTTCAACTCACAGTCTATCAATATCACAACTGGAAATAATTCTCTTTAATTCGTACGCAACTCAAGAGCTTCAAACTAAATAAAACACAATCTAACTATAGCAAATTGTTGTTTATGGCCTACTCCAATTTATATTCATTTTATTCCACAGAAATTAATCTAGGAAAAGATAAAAAGTGTAGAATTCTTAGAAAAAAGTAAATAATGTAAAAATGTGTTCCATTATACATTATTCACATCACAAAAGTATTCATACCGCAATGTACAGGGTGAGCGGAGAGTCCTTTTACACTGCCTTAACCCAGTTCTATGAAGCAAAGAAGGAAGGAAATGTGTAATATGAATATGAATTATCGAATGTGTAATCGATTATCGATAAGCCGGTAGATCTGACAACAACAATAGTAATACCGGAAGCAATATGCAAGAATATTCACTACAATACTCGCTCAAAATGGATGTAAAGTTTTGGCCGATACAATCCTTTTAGTGTGGAAGAGTGTTTGGTGGCTTCTGTGTGGGTCCAGGAATGCCGAAACACCGGACAAACAATGCAGGATATCCAGAACAATTTCATGGCATTTTGGCAAAGCACCACTGTCATACCAATGTTATTGCAGTGGGAGAAAAAGACTTTTGCCACGGGAAGTGTTCTCGATGTGCAACACAGTGGTGACCGAGCACTTGAGTTGAAACTTGTGCTGCTGTGGAAGCATCAATTATTTGAAAATGATCAAAGAGTAGTTACTTCCAGAAATGACGATACGAGGAATTGCTGACACCGTCTTCTTTCAACATGATGGGGCACCAGGACATTTCGCTGTCTGCATCTGCCAATGCATGGACGAAATTTTTCCAAATCGCTGGGCTGGACATGGCTGAGAGCAATCTCTGGTTTCATTACCTTGGCCTCCAAGAAGTCCTGACCTCACCACACCCAGTAATGTACTGTGAGGTATTGTGAAAGAAGATGTGAGAAAATGCTGATACGTAAACGATGAGCAACTGAAAAATACAGTTTGTGCGGTGTTTCAAACCATCACCCCTAATCTGCTGTTGCAGATGAACAATTGGACATGGAGGTGCATTAAATTATGCTACAAACATGGAGGAAATCACACAGACGTTTTGGACCAACAGGAGGTAAGCTGTACATAACTATATAGTTTCAAAGGTAGTGTAAAGGGACTTTCTGCTCGCCCTGTACTTTGCTAGGGAGTCTTTCCCATTTGTCAACTGAATTTTGTGTCACATAGTATCATCACCTTGATTGTACTTCAAATAATGAAGACAGTGAATAATGATAGCATTTTAATAATTATTTCATTTAAACATAACTTATACAACTAGCTTCTATTTATTATCATGGCCAGCAGACATCAGTATTCCCATGTTCTTTATTGGAGGGAAGCAACGTCGAGGTGATGCAATAATGTTTATGGTGTGAATGGCTAAGTGTAGCAGCCTGCAGGTCATACCAGCAAACTAAACATAGAAGCTACAAAGCCCTTAAAAATGGTGAAAAAAATGATAGTTTTGAATGCATTCAAATTTTTGTTTGCATGTTATGATACCCTTGTTGTTAAGAATGTCATTAAATTAAGATTGGAAGCAACTGATGTGTCTGTAAATGCTTTGCGATCAAGTTGTAGACAGACTGATTATAAACCTTGAACAACTCAAACGATATCACCACTTCAGATTCCAAGCTGGGTGTCCTGCTACTACCCAAGGATTCCAATTAACACATAATATTTTGCTAATAAAAGATATTTCATAACAGTTATTCACTCATCTTGAACTAGTACATTAATTTAATAAGTATAGGAGTATATATTTCTTTAATACTCAGTGCTGGTGCAATGAAAGATAGCATATGGTTAAGATAAGCTAAAAAAATACTGTTTTACAATGAAAATGAAACCACACCAGAGCCTCTTGCAAGTGTTAACTGCTTGAATGAAAACAATGAAGCTTTGAAACTGTTGAAATGATTTTTTAGTTCTGAGAAGTGACAATTTCTAGATAATATGATTTATAGCATCTTAAAGTTGTTCAGTTAATACATTAAACATATTTTATTAATTGAATTGAGATTTTATTTTTGTTAAATACATGCCAATACTAAATATTATGAGTTAACAATAAAAATCCAATGCTCTATATGCTGTCTTTTTGCAAAGATGGCCATTTTCATTGTTCACTTATAAACATTGCCAACTGCATACTTCAATTGTAATTTTCTACTTCACTGTGAAAAATGAAAGTAAAAATACATATTACAACAGGATTCTGAATTTGCTAAGAAACAATTGAAATAATAATAATAATAATAATAATAATAATAATAATAATAATAATAATAATAATAATAATAATAATAATAATAATAATAAATTTATACTAACATATTACTTATACCATATTGTCCCATAAGGTGATACTTGAGCTGCAGAAGCAGAAGACATCCTTTAAAAGCAGTGACATATTTATGCAATGCAGAATGATCTTTAGGTATGAGCTGCAAAATTTTTTCTTCTGATACACTATCACTTACAGTGCTTGCTTCATCTTGCCTTAAAGATTCATTTAAGAGAAGAGCCTGCAGTGTTTGAAAAGAGAAAAGCCATTGAGAAAATTGTATAAAGCTCGAGGAAATAAAGAAAAAAACCTTTAAACATCATTTTCAATTTAATAAATTCAGTAAATACACAGAGAAAGAAATTTCAAAATTAGCATGTGGTGGTTACACTGTTCAATACATAGTTGAATGTGTCATTGCAGAAACGTACCCAAGTGTCACTGTTCTGGGGAAACTGAGTTTTGCCATTTTTGGTATCCATGCACATAGACACATATTCTGAACAGAAAAGTACAGAAGTCATTGATATTGTAAGTATGACAAATTGTATATGAAAAACACCTGCACTACAGTAAGGTTCCTAAGTCATTGACATACGCAAGGCACATTCACTCATAGGAACGCTAGGATCCCCAACACAACTGTAAAATGGTAGAAAATAAGATTACAAACCCCAATTTGAATCACACAGCTAAATGGGCAGCACTTGCTGAAGTAATGATTCACAAAAGGAAAAGTAATACATTTTACAGTGCTTTAAAGTGTTACATACATATGCATTCAATTTCGAAACCTAAAACCTGCACTTTACAGTCATATGAATTCTTGATCATCAATGATCAATGGGAATCCTAATTTCAGCTTCAGGAGATGCAATAGAACAAGATATCCATACCTCAGTTACTTAAGACCAAGAAGTCATATATGGAAAAGTTTTCTTCTTCTTCTTCCTCTTCCTCTTCAGTATTATCATCAGTTCCTCAGCAGTGCTTGTTTACATAAGTTTCTGTTAATTTTCAAGGCAGCCTGTCTGGAAATGTTGAATTTACTAAGATGTGTAAAATGAGCTGTCAGGCAGTCGGCAATTTCATTCAAATGTTCTTCTATTTTCATTGCTATTGTGAGAGATGGGCATTCCTACCATAAGTTATTATTCGTTTGTTTTTCTGCCAATGATGTTCAATGAATTTATTGAAGAGAATTATAAATACAAATTTATCAGTCACTGTCATTGTTATATCTAATAATTTGCCTAATATTCTACATTTAAATGTAAACTCCACACTTTATGTGATAAGGTACAATACTGTACTAGCTAGCTATTTTACAGCTATTCCTAATGCTTTATCCAAAACCCATATTATACCTACTCAGAATGGAAGCCATTTCATGCATTTGACAAAGTAAAGGAAAAATTCTCTCTCATCTGTGCTGAAGTATTTATTTCAGTGCTAAGTACATACATTACATGGGAGTCTACCATTTTTGGACCTTGCCATTCTCAGGTAGACCTCCCTTTTTCTTTTAACATAGATTCTTATCTCTAAAGGATCAATACATTGACTTAAAATAAATTATCCATTCCTTTGTCTACTTCATTTTAATTAAAATAAACCTTTGCAGAAATAGCTACATTACATGCTTCATTATAATACAAAAGGAATAGTGACAGTCAAATGTTTAAGAACTGGATGCTACATGCTGGCCTTATTCAATCAAGAGAAACTACTGAATGTCGAAAGGACTTAAAAAGAATGACAAAGTATTGAACAAATCGAACCATTAATAATGGATATCTCGGAAATGGCTGATGCCACAAAAAAGTATTTGAAATAAATTCAGTGTTTTAAAGAGACAGGCATTGTAATGGACAATTCTGGTTGTTATATATACAAATATTAAGAACATTACAACATAGGGCCAAGCCAAGTGAACAGGGTAAAAATATCAATTTAAAATAGAGAGTTGAGGGTTGTTACACTACATCACTATGATATTCTTACTTGAACGCGTTTCGGGAGACGGCTTGTTCCCATCGTCAGCATTTTCTCTCAACTGATTTTTGCCGGTCATCGTCTGAGGGATGTGTGTGGTTTGTGGTGTTCTCTGGTGCTGGGCTGATGAACCTCCAAAGGCTGTTGGGTGGCGGCAGTTCAAAATTCATTAGGTGATTCCTGTGTTTGACAATATGTATTTTTTCCCAGATGTCCAATTCATTGCTGCTGTTGATCGGTTTTAAGAGTTTTATGTTTGGAGTGATATCATGGTTTGAAGACCAGAAATGACTACGTTACTCAGACAACAAAAACCACAAGCATATAGAAAATTCACTTATCACCCTTGGACACATCATAAATTTCAAAGGATTTTCAAAAAATACAACATCACCCTGTCTCCCTGTCTCCACAGAATAACCACAACATACAGAAACTACTATGCAACAGAACAAAAGATCCTATCCCCAACGATAAATCAGCTGGTATATATCAAATTGATTGTAATGAATGTAACCTGGTATATATAGGAAGAACAAAAAGAAATCTTGAAATAAGACTTAAAGAGCATATGAGATGCATTTACCAAAAGCAGCAAGATAAATCAGCAGTAGCACATCATTTCTGGTCTTCAAACCATGATATCACTCCAAACATAAAACTCTTAAAACCGATCAACAGCAGCAATGAATTGGACATCTGGGAAAAAATACATATTGTCAAACACAGGAATCACCTAATGAATTTTGAACTGCCGCCACCCAACAGCCTTTGGAGGTTCATCAGCCCAGCACCAGAGAACACCACAAACCACACACATCCCTCAGACGATGACCGGCAAAAATCAGTTGAGAGAAAATGCTGACGATGGGAACAAGCCGTCTCCCGAAACGCGTTCAAGTAAGAATATCATAGTGATGTAGTGTAACAACCCTCAACTCTCTATTTTAAATTATGACACATCACTGTTACCAGCTTCTAAATCTTCAATAGTAGTCAATAAAAATATCAACCTATCAGCTGAGCATAGGTGACAATAAATTGCAATAGTTATGGCAGTTCCTAAATTTTTCTTCCCAGTAGGATCTGACACAAATCCAAAAATGACTGTTACATTCACATGGTTTTCTCTACCCTTTATTAGTGGGTATATCAACTATTCTTACGAAAGCTTATTTTTCTATCTACTTCATTATAATTGAGATAAACCTTTCCAGAAATAGTTACATTACAAATTTTGTAATAGATACAAAGGGAACAGTGATAGTCAAACGTTTAAGAACTGGATAATATATCCTGGCCTTAAAATTCCATACTCTTTCCATGCAATTGCAAGAAACAATTGAAAATAATGACAATGTATTGAAAAATTCATGCCATTAATAACGGATATCTTGGAAATGGCTTATCCCTAAAAAGTTATTTGAAGTAAATTGTGTGCTTTAAAGAGATCTACATTTTTTGTATAGTGTATTTTTGTCTATTACTTAATGTTTACCAGCTATACAAGATTATACAAAAAAATCCTTCCGAATGAAGAGGACTACACGGGCTATTCCCAGAAAATTCAAAATATACATTTTATTTATCATATAAATATTTTTAATATATGGTACTTAATAAAAATCATTAGAACCACTTTTTAGAAAATCAAACATTTTGAACAATATTCCATGTAAAAGGTAGTTGGGCAGGAGGGGGGATTTTCTTGAAAATCGTGTTGTATCTTTGGAAGATACTGGACTTAAATACCGAGTATGGTATTCATCCGGTTTTTCGTTTTTTCAGTTATGCTGTTCACAGGCACACAATTGGACCTTTTTCTAAAAATGCTCTTTTTGGATTCGGGGGGCCTCAAAGCATGTGTTTCATAAAGTCTTGATACTGAATTTTTGAGTGGAATGCAATGTCTTCCCTACCTATGTACATGGTAGAGAAAGTAATAAACTTAGCTATTTCAGCAAAGGCTACCAAATTTTCTCTTTAGTACTTTGGCAGATTCCTGGTTAATTGGTAGAATCAACAATATTCCTGTGGAAACTACTAACCTACTGATAATCTTTCAATATGTATATATATATTATTTTTTTGATAGTGTTTAACGCCCACTGTTACTTCATACAGCACTATAGACCACTTATGAGGAGAGGAAAACATGAAGAAAACCTCAAGTCAGGGAAGACAATCCTGCTGGCAGCATTTCAACATATTGCTTTGACCTTTGTATAAGGGGACTTCAAAAAGTAAGCTTCACATAATTATAGCAAGCCAAATAATTTTACTGAATGTGCACTACACTGCAAAGTGGCACAGATACATGATACTATTTTTCAATATAGTCACCAAGTCTCTCAAAACAATGGTTTGAAACTTCTAGCAATTGTTCAATTTCTCAACGATAGAAATCCACTCCTTGATCATGCAGCCATTTGAGAACCGTTGTGCAAACTTTGTTTGCAAATCTCTTTCCCCCACAGATGTTCTTTCAGCTTGCCGAACAGATGGAAATCACATGGTGCAAGATCTGGATTGTATGCCGGATGCTTCCATACCTCCCATCGAAAACATTGAAGCAAAGCTTGTGTTGAGTACCCCATGTTGTGTACTGCATTGTCATGCAGGAGAGCAATGCCTTTCCTTAATTTTCCGTGCCTCTTGTTCTTGATGGCATTGTGCAGCAATGTGAGTGTTGCACAGTAAGAATCAGCATTAATGGTTGTGCCCTTTGCCATAAACTCTGTGAACACACTTCCTTCACAGTAAAAAAAAATCTGATGTGTTACACTCACATGACTTTCTCTACTCTTGTACAATCTATTTTTACAAACGCCTATTCTCCATATGCTTCATGTTAATCGAGATATCGAGATGTCAATTTTATTGGTAATTTTCTTGTAGATGCAAGGGGAATATCGTAGCTTTTAAGCGATAGTCAAATATTTTAACGCTGGTTGCTATGTGGCGCATTCCATTCTCTTTGCATGTCCAGGACAAAAAGAAAATGAATAACGAATTTGAGAAAAAGTATAAGTATTGGAAAATTTAAGGGAATAACAAGCAATATCTCGCAAACGGTTCACTCAACAAAAGAAATGTATATGACATAAGCTGTGTATTTTAACGCAATCTACATTTTTTGTGTAGTAAAATTTTGTCTATCTCTTATGGTTTACCAGTTATGCAAAAGTCGTTCACAATGAAGAATACTTTTGGAGACATTCCCAGAAATTTTGAGATATACATTTCATTTCTCATGACATTATCTTAAACATATGATATTTTCATCAAAATCGTTAGCCATTTTTGAGAAAATTAAAATGTTCGAAAAATGTTCCATGTAAAGGGTAGTCTGGGGTGGGGGGATTTTCTTGAAAACCTTCGTGTCGCATCTCTGGAAGATACTGAACCTAAATACCAAGTTTGGTGTTTATCCGACTGTTCGTTTTTGAGTTATGCTGTTCACAGACACACACACACACACACACACACACACACGGACATGTTTCCAAAAATGCTTTTTTTGGATTCAGGAGGCCTCAAAACATGTATTTCCGGTGAAATCTCGGTATCGAATTTTTGGGTGGAATGCAATACTTCCCCTACTTACTATACGTAGTAGAGAAAGTAAAAATGGTGACCATAAACCTTCCCTACTAATGGCACAACTTTGAATTTCTTCTGCACAGGCAAGAAGATGTGTCTCCATTCCATAGATATTCTTTGTTTGAGGTGCGAAGTGATGCACCCATGTCTCATCACCCACAATGATGAGGCTTAGGAAACCATTGCCTTCCACAGAGTAACCTTGATTGAGGACAGAGAAGCCGTAAACCTTGCATTTTTGAGTGCAGTTATCAGTGATTGCGGAACCCAGCATGTACTCAGTTTCTGGTACTGCAGACGATCTCGGACAATGGAATGAGCACTGCCTATTGAGATGTGCATCTGCTGAACAATGTCTGCAATAATCACTCTGTGATCACTGAGAATCATTTCATTGATTGCCTGGACATTGTCATCATGGTTGATGTTGATGGCCTTCCTTCCCATCAGCATCACCCACATCTGTACGGCCTTGGTCAAATTGTTGGCACCATTTCACTATGGCTGGATGCGACATTGCATTTGGTCCATATACTGCCAGAATTTCAAAGTGAATCTCTGTGCAATTTCGACATTTTGCCCACAAGAATTGTACTGTCCTGTGTATTTCAACTTTGGAGATGTTTCCAGTTGACACACAATTTCACTACTACACTGTGATGCATCTCTTATCAGTACCATAGCAGAACTCTGTCTGCAGGAAGCCTGGAACATGAAATCTATTCTAATAAAGCACCAGTCTTGAGGCGCAATGATTTTAGTATGGAACGACATGTGTAACTTACTTTTTGAAGTCCCCTCGCATTAAGTATCTTGATTCAATAAATGGATAGCTCAGGGTTCTTGGTGATAAAATCTGTAGTGTTGAAGGCCACCTACACTGGCTTCAGAGATCCTGGGCATCAGTCCCTTTAGATTGAATTTGTTCTTCAGTTCAACACCACTTGATTTAAACAATTTACCATTCCTTTTATTAAATTGGCAAAGTGCTAACAATAATCTAATGCTGTTAGTACTGACAAATTCTCTAGTATGGCTTGTTTACTGCCACATTACTTTTGAAAAATCTGATGTGTTACACTCACATGACTTTCTCTATTCTTGTACAAACTATTTTTACAAATGGTTATTCTCCATCTGCTTTATGTTAATCGAGATAAACATTTGCAGAAACTATCTTACTGCTAATTTTTTTGTAGATGCAAGGGGAACATGGTAGGCTTTAAGCGATAGCCAAATATTTTAACAGCTGGTTGCAAAGTGGAGCATTTCATTCTCTTTGCATGTCCAGGACATAAAAAAATGAATAATGAATTCCCATTTGAGAAAAAGTATAAGCATTGGAAAATTCAAACAAATAACAAGGAGTATCTTGGAAATGGTTCACTCCACAAAACAAAAGTATATATGACATTAATTGTGTGTTTTAACAGGCTCTACATTTGTTGTGTAGAAACTGTTACGGTTTACCAGTTATGCAAAAGCCATTCAGAAAGAAGAGGACTTACATTTTATTTGTCATGAAAATATCTTAAATATATGATGTTTTAATCAAAATCATTACGGCCATTTTTGAGAAAATCAAAATGTTCGAAAAATGTTCCATGTAAAGGGTAGTCTAAGGTGGGGGGATTTCCTTGTAAATCTTCTGTGTCGCATCTTTGAAAGATACTGAACCATTATCAAATTTGGTATTTATCCGACTTTTCGTTTTTGAGTTATGCTGTTCACAGACACACACACATAGACCTTTATCTTAAAGTTTTTTTTTGATTCAGGGGGCCTCAAAACATGTATTTCTGGTGAAATCTCGGTATCGAATTTTTGGGTGGAATGCAATTACTTCCCCTACTTACTATACATAGTAGAGAAAGTAAAAATATTCTGTATGCCATAATCATGTTTCCACTTAATCCATTCTCTACAAGATAAATTACAGTGCCTGCAAAACTTTCGCTTGTGTCCACTATGCTGACTGGAGATCATGCCTAAGATGCTACAGAAATTCTGCTAATTTAGAGTGCCAAACTTGTTTCTAACCATGTACCCATGGGTTTTCTTATGATGTTTTTAATTCAAGAAAGATATCCTTTTCTCTGCTGAACTGAAAAATGTAGAGAGAATTGGTGAATAGCAGCTATTCATCAACATAGGTGAGATTAGGGATTTGGAAGTTAAAAGGCTCAAGGGGGGAAGTTACTCAGGGGCTTTGCTCAATTTGTGGGGAAGAAGAAAAATGAATCCCACGTATTGTTTGAATGTATGGGCACCAATGAAAAAAGAAAAAAGAAATGATTAAAGATAAAAACCAGTTAAGAGATTTTGGGGAATTCCTATGGAGAGTGAAAATGAAATGGCAGAGACAAATAGACAAAGAATAGATAATATAATTTAAGTCAATGTATTAATCCTTTAGACATAAGAATCTATGTTAAAAGAAAAAGGGAGGTCTACCTGAGAATGGCCAGGGCCAAAAAGGGTAGATCCCCATGTAATGTATATACTTATAGTATAGTATAGTAGCACTGAAATAAATACTTCAACATAGGTGAGAGAGAATTTTTCCTTTACTTTGTCAAATGCATAAAATGGCTCCCATTCTGAGTAGGTATAATATGTGCTTTGTATAAAGCATTAGGAATAGCTTATAAAATAGCTAGTACAGTATTGTACCTTATTACATAAAGTGTGGAGTATACATTTAAATGTAGAATATTAGGTAAATTATTAATATAACAATGACAGTGACTGATAAATTTATATTTCAAATTCTATTCAATAAATTCATGAACATCATTGGCAGGAAAATAAACAAATAATAACTTATGGTAGGACTGCTCACCTCTGACAATGGCAATGAAAATAGTAAAATATTTGAATGAAATTGCTGACTGCCTGACAGCTCATTTTACACATCTTAGTAAATTCAACATTTCCAGACAGGCTGCCTTGAAAATTAACAGAAACTTAGGCAAAAAGAGCAATACTAAAGAACTGATGATGATAATCATGAGGAAGAAGAGGTGGAGGAGTAGGAGGAGGAAGAGGAAAAAGAAGAAGACAACTTGGTCTTAAGTAACTGAGTTATGGATATCTTGTTCTATTACATTTCCTGAAGCTGAGATCAGGATTCCCATTGATGGCAGTAAAAGAATTCACATGACTGTAAAGTTTCGGAATTGAAAATGAACACAAACTTTTAATATTATGATTAAAACAATCAGTTACAGCTTTCTCTACACTCACCTCCTCAAAAGACTGAAGAGCATTATTGCCACATGTTGCCACTATAATATCAATGTGATGGATTATAAAGAGAGGTTCATCTTGAAGTTTGTATGGAAAATATGCCAGATTGTCTACAAGGTACCTCATTTGTGATAAACTTGTGTTCTGTAAAGCAAGAATGCAACATGAACATGTTGTTGGTGTACCATCAAACATTTTGAGAATTCAATGCAATCAGATTTCTGAGGTAGCAATGAGGGTATATAAATAAGATGTGAATAATAATAATAATAATAATAATAATAATAATAATAATAATAATAATAATTGTCATTTAGTAATTACAATAATCGCAATACTTCATCAAACTGACTTATTAATTATACATATTCTATATATATATATATATATTTATTTATTTTATTTATTTATTTGTGCTAGCAATCTTCCTTAGAATATGGCTATACATCAGCCCAAGCTGTTATCTTGCCATATTCTACCCATATTACACTCTTTAATTATAACATAAAATATTATGATAATAATGATAATAAAAATAATAGTAATGATACCAAAATAATAATCTTATAATACTAATATTATAATAATATAATCTTAACATCACATGATGAAATTAATTTACATCTCTTTTTATTGTCCATAACCATTTCTTTTTTACTTTGGACAGGTACTCTCCTACCTTTTTACTATCCTTATTAAAAATCTTGCTTAAGGCTACTTTCCTGTCCAGTTTGAACCATTTCCCATTTATAGCTTCCTTTCTCCAATGCTGTGTACCTTTACAGTCAAAAACAATATGTTGTAAATCTTCTCTTTCCCCACATATTGGACACTGATTCTGTGGGAACCCATTTCTTATTCCTATTAGTCTCCATACACCTGCTCGTACCCAGGCTATACTTTCTCTTTGTTCCTTATTTGAGTTATCCACATACTGTTCTCTAGCCCATACATTTTTTATTAATATATATGATTCCAAGGAACTTTTCTTCCCAATGTTACTAAATAAATTTTGTATCTCTATATCTTCAAACCTCTGCCTAGCTTCTTTCCAAAAACCCTTAACATTATTTTCCCTCCTCAAAATTTCTCCTAGACCACTATTTTCCAAATTAGTTTGTATACTATAACTCCACCCATTTTTCTTTAAGCTCCTTTCTTGGAATTCCAAACACTGCCTCAACAAGTTGTAAATTTAATAGTCTGTACCAATATTTAAGAGCTCTCTCCATTATTACCCCTTTCCCCCCACTCTCTGCATTTCAATTAGAGCAAATTCCTTAAGTGTAGCATTTGGCAGGCCTAAAACTTCTCTACAAAAACTCCTATGTACCATATCTATCTCTTCCCAGCCTCGTTCTACTCCCCATATTTCACTTCCATATAACATTTTTGCTTCAACTACTGTGCTATACATTTTGTCTAGCCATTTAACATTTATATCTGGTATTCTATATTTGCACCCTCTAATCGCTTACATTGCCCCTTTCCCCTTTGTCAATACCAGTTTCTTCTATTTCTTTCATTTTCCACCCCCATCCATTTTAACCCCTAAATATATACAATCTTTGACCACTTTATATTCCTTCTCTCCATTCTTCCACTTTTCATACTTGCCCAGTTTGGCACCTTTCTTAAACACTATAATTTGAGTCTTCTCTTGATTTACTTTCAGATTCCATTTATCACAGTATATATACATACCTAACTAAATCATAAAAATACACTTTCATATTTACAAACAAAGATTCATATAAGTTTATGATTAACTTTTATTTTGTTCATAAAATTCTTACAAACAATAACATGGATTGTCCATCAGCCATTTATACTACAGTAAAACCTCGTTAATCCAGACCAATTGGGTCTCAATGTTGTCCGGATTATCAAAAATTCGGATTAAGTGAAATAAACACCATAGAGAAAAATGTGAATAAAATTAGAGTAATTGTATAATTTTATTAGAACGTAAGATACAATAGGCCCATTCTTTATTTGTTTGGTTTGAAGAAACTATCAATTTTCTTTTGTGGTCTATCACACATCTCTTTCACAATCAGATCGCGAAGACTCCTCGTATGATGATAGTATGCAGAAATCTGTTTATTGTCAGTTTTCTCGACAAAGTCTATTATACAATTTAGATACTGTTTAACCTCACTTAATTTCACTTTCGACTTTCCGAAATCCACATCCTTAGCCTCAGATTTGTTACTAGTGTCCCTTGCATTACTTACACTTTCCACAATTTCTTCGTTGGTCATAATGTGATAGCCTGGATCATCTTCATCTCCATCAAGCCAGTCTTCGATCTTGTCTACTGTGACAGCTTTCTCGCCACCCGCAACCAGTGTTTGGTGAAAGTTATTTAATTCAATTGCATTGGTGTCTAATTCAGCACTGTCATCATACAAAAGTTTCTTCCACGCATTAGTCAATGTAGAGTTCGAAATGCTATTTACTGCACTTGCAAAATTGAAAATCATGGATCTGAAATCATACGATTTTATATTCTGGAGTGTTTTTTCCGTCCGTTTATCTTCACCGTCCAGAGGCTCCTCAACTTCAGACATGAATTTCTTTCTGTACAACCGCTTTGCAGTGTAGATAACGCCTTGGTCCATTGGATGTATCAGGGAAGTTGTGTTAGGTGGCAAGAACACACATTTGATCTTGCCATCGGCACTACACAGTTTCTTTGCATCTGGATGCGCAGGTGCATTATCTAATAGGATTATGGCTTTCACATCATTTTGGTTTTTATTTTCTTGGTGCCTTCTTATTGCAGGTACAGCATGGTTGTGAAACCAATCATGGGTAATGTCTGCCGTAAACCATGAATTTTTTGAACTGTAGTAATGCACAGGCAATGTGGACATTACATTCTTAATAGTCCTTGGTTGTTTACTTTTACCTACGACAACTGGCTTTAAAATATGGCTTCCATCTGCATTAGCACATAACAACGCAGAAACATGTTCTTTGCAAATTTTTCGTCCAGGCGTATTTTTTAAGGATTTGGAGGTTTGTGTGTTCTCGGGCAAGGCACGCCGAAATAGACCTGTCTCGTCAACATTATACACTTGAGACAATTCTAACTTTTTTCCTTGAATGATAGATTTTAGTTTTTTTTCTAAATGGGTCAATAGCTGACATATTAATACTTAAGCTCTCCCCACACATTTTTTTGTTCACGACGCTTGCGGAATCTGTATAACCAGCCCGAACTAGCTGAAAATTCATTGATACCAAGTTGTTTCGCAAGACGTTCAACACAGCTTTGAATTAGTTCACTCTTTTTCTGTTTTATGTCTGAAACTGTTTGTTTTGCGATTCCATATTCTGCACATACATTGCAACACTGGCACCATTTTTAAGCCTTTCGATAATTTTCGGTTTCTCATGTATTGTAAGCGATTTATGCTTACGTTTACCCGATGATATTGTAGGTTTACTAAACGACATTATGCACTCAATTTGTTTCTTTAGCTCAATGACTGAGAAAGGCAAGTGTTAAACTAACCCTTCTGACAAGAGTTGCAAGCCCTATCACAGGTACAGCAAGGGTTTGGGAAGCAGGGCAGCCTAATGTATGCAGTCTGCACAAAAATAAAATGAACAATTTCCTTAAGGTTGTCTCAGTGCAATACTATAATTTAAGTTAGCAATTCACAGATTTTTTTTAAGGATGCTTGTCTAGATTAAGCAAAATACAGTTTTTAAGGGGTCCAGATTAATGAGGTTTTACTGTATATGTTCTTAAATATTTGAATATTCAAACTTCTTCTTTCTTGCAGAAGTGCATTGAAAAGCTTTATTCCAATCACTTTGTAATATCTAAATGTCTTCAATTCTATTCATATTCCTTGTCTCAAGTTCATGTATTGCATCCTTATACAGAGCAGTCACAGTATGGTGGGGCCACAGATCACATGCATGCATGCTCCGCCTGCACTGCAGTGACCTTGGTATTTTTCCACTGTGCACTAGTGAAAAATTACCTGCTCAAGGCTACTCAGCTGTGTTATACTTGTACTGCTTCAGTTGCTACCTTCTATTCTTGCTGTAAGCTCTAGAGTTTGTGCACTGTGCATCTCAAAGGTGAAAGTTTATTCAGATATCTTTTTTGTTTATGATTAGCTTAAGAGTGTTCTTGTTATTGCTTCTGTTCTTGTCTTGTTATTAGTCCACTGAAATACCTACTCAAAAATTCACACTCTAGCAATGAATTTTTATGTATGATACATAGGTAAAACTGCTTCATTAGACAGGTGTGCAGACAACTTCGGAAGAAATTTTCTGATATTCCAGTTCCAGGTAGAGAAACTGTTAGACATCTGGTTAATAAGTTTAGGACAATAGGATCACTAAATGCTAAAACTAAGAAGCGAAAATGAAATGTTCTAATGGAGGAAAACATTGACGAAATTGGGCATCATTTGAAACCTAAAAAATAAAGTTTTAGGAACAATTCCCGCACCATAGACAAACTTAGAGACAATATAAGAACAGAAATTATGAGAATTATGTAAGAAGACCTGTGTGTGTGAATGGAAATTCCATCCAAAGATGATATGAATGCCTTGATGCAAAGGGACATCAGTTTCAACACCACTTATAACAAGCTTATACTCCTGCCGTTGAATCTTTGCACTTGACGACAGTTCGTGTGGCTTTGCGTAATGTTGGCTATATTGTGGTTGCGACGTTGCCAGAGTGGTTAGTAAATAACAACAGCTGATTGTTCTCCTTTCTATTGTGTCTAAGCCACATACAAAAAGTGCACATAAGTAGCGAACGTCAAAGAATAACTATTTTGTATCATTATTGTTAATTGAAAATAACTCAGCATAAACATTGCAACATATGTAGAATAAATTATGCACTTTTGACAACATAGAAACAAAATAATGCAAACATGCCTGCTACAACAAGGAGAAATAAAACAAATTATAAGCTGCGACAACAAAGTTATTTTCACTCATGCTGCATTCCAGATGGTTAGGAATTTTGTCTTCTTTCTCTTGGAGTTTCACTCCCTTGTAAATAACAGTTCTCATGATTAGTCCAAGAGCTGCTGCAGTTTGTTGTACGGCTTTATCAGCAGAAATAGAGGGATGCCCATGAACGTCCACATACTCCTCCTGCTCAAAGAATTCCTAGATCCTTCTTAACAGTTCCAATGCCTGACTATTAAGTGGCACATCTCGACACAAAGGATTTTCACTTCGTGTATCATTATTCGGTGATCTGCGTCGTTTTGGAGACATTGTCGCACTTCAAATCTTGTATAAATAATATGAATGAAAAATATACACACAGACACACACACATATATATGCATAAACGAACACCAACAATAACCACAAATATAAATAACAATAAACAATATTAGCTTGCAAAGAAGAACTCGACGCACGTGCTAGAGATTCACAAATTGAAGCATGTGGTTGGAAATAGCTATATCCAGCAACAGAGTTGCTTCTAGTTCCGCTTCCGCTTTGCCATAGACCACCCGAAATGCTGCCTTGTGATTGGTTTAGGAAGTCTAACGGTTAAAGCTTTTCATTTGTTTTTTACGTGTGTACTAAATTTATCGCAAGCTGTCAAGTGCAACGTTTCAACGGAGGGGGATAGTACTCATTATAGTGCATGTTACTATCACTCATGAATAAGTAGCACAGGAGATTTAGAACAGAAAACCTCTCAGTGTAATAGACAGTGCGCGGAGTATGCATATGCCCGATTTGCAGCACCACAATATAGCGAATGCTCTGTACTATAATAGTGTAGGTTCTCTTTGATATTGATCTAAACATCATAAATATATAAATTTACCACTGTTGGAATTCCCAATGTAACAGATAATGGTTTACATGTTCTATTTTATTTGAGTTTGTCAGTATTCTAATAATCTTTTTTTGAATTTTTAAAATACACTATGTGATCAAAAGTATTCGGACACCCCCACAAACATACGTTTTTCATCTTAGGTGCATTGTGCTGCCACTTACTGCCTGGTACTCATTATCCGCGACCTCAGTAGTCATTAGACATCGTGAAACAGCTGAATGGGGCGCTCCGTGGAACTCACGGACTTTGAATGTGGTCAGGTGATTGGGTGTCACTTGTGTCAGAAGTCTGTACGCGAGATTTCCACACTCCTAAACATCCCTAGGTCCACTGTTTCTGATGTGATAGTGAAGTGGAAACGTGAAGGGACATGTACAGCACAAAAGCGTACAGGCCGACCTCGTCTGTTGACTGACATATACCACCGACATTTGAAGAGGGTCATAAAGAGAAATAGGCAGACATCTATCCAGACCATTACACAGGAATTCCAAACTGCATCAGGACCCACTCCAAGTACTATGACAGTTAGGCGTGAGGTGAGAAACCTTGGATTCCATGGTTGAGCGGCTGCTCATAAGCCACACATCACGCAGGAAAATCCCAAACGACGCCTCGCTTGGTGTAAGGAGCGTCAACATTACACGACTGAATAGTGGCAAAACATTGTGTGGAGTGACAAATCACGGTACACAATGTGGTGATCCAATGGCAGGGTGTGGGTATGGCGAATCCCCGGTGAACGTCATCTGCCAGCGTGTGTAGGGCCAAAAGTGAAATTCGGAGGTGGTGGTGTTTTTCCTGGAGGCTTGCACCTCTTGTTGTTTTGCATTGCACAATCACAGCGCAGACCTACATTGATATTTTAAGCACCTTCTTGCTTCCCACTGTTGAAGAGCAATTCAGGGATGGCGATTGCATCTTTCAACACGATCAAGCACCTGTTCATACTGCACAGGCTGTGGCGGAGTGCTTACACGACAATAACATCCCTGTAATGGACTGGCCTGCACAGAGTCCTGACTTGAATCCTATAGAACACCTTTGGGATGTTTTGGAATGCCGACTTTGTGCCAGGCCTCACCGACTTACATCGATACCTCTCCTCAGTTCCGCACTCCATGAAGAATGAGCTGCTATTCCCCAAGAAACCTTCCAGCACCTGATTGAAAGTATGCCTGCGAGAGTGAATGCTGTCATCAAGGCTAAGAGTGGGCCAACACCATTTGACTTCCAGCATTACCGATGGAGGGCGCCACGAACTTGTACATCATTTTCAGCCAGGTGTCCGGATACTTTTGAACATGTAGTGTATCTATCCTTGGATTACTGCTCTACAGTATTAGCCCGTATCTAAAAATATTTTGAAAGAATGAAAAATAAGTCATTAAAACAAAACTTTTTGACACACTACTCTTTTTAAATTTGCTAATCAAAATACCACTGGTTAAAGAAGTCACATAATAGATACAAACAAAAATTTTTGTTGCTGCTTAATTAAAGAGCTATACCTAGCCATATCCTCTTAGATAATGAGATTCCTTACCTAAGCAGTATTAATTCAACACACAGAAGATGTTTTAACAGAATTCAAAACACATTACCTCTCAAGGAACTCATGATACTTTGAATTGGTGTACCATATAAACTCATAAATCTGGTCCATCCAAGCATGAGATGAGTTGCAGTCACTGAATCTTCCATTCGAAAATGTTGTTTTAACAAAGATTTATTGGAGAAACTAATTCAGTGCTTAACTCACCATTTGATCATCAAACTGCTTCAGTAGGGTATATACAAATGCTCTCCGTTGTTGCTTTGTTTTGTGCAAAACCAAGTATGCCGTTGAATTCAAAGCCTTTGGTAGATTTTGATGAACTCTGTATCCCTTAATAGTCCCCGAACTTTGTTGAAGAATGGTCTGTATATTATGTGAAAGCCATAGACCTGAAAGGAGGTTTGCAGGAACAAATCCAGGATATTTAATAACTATCTCCTTTAGATGCTGATCTGCTGCAACACTTATGCTTTGATCTGTATCTGTGCTCATAGCTATTAAGAATGGAATTATCTGGAAAAAAGATTAACTTTATTTATCCATTGCATACCATGACAGATTATATACCAGTTAAAGAAATTCATATATGAAGTAAAACTGCCATTTCATTAACCAGTTGAAAAAGCTTCTTTGCACCTATGATTAATTGCATAACATTCTACACTTTAAAAAAGATGTTTCCTTGGTGAAGGTAAGTTGACAGATTTTGGACAGTTAATTTATAGCTGTTGGTTCTAGGCTAATATCCTGAATATCACAACTTAAATCACATAGATGCAAATGCTTACATGTATAAATCATAGCATCAAATTACAAGCAGGAAGTATCCTCAGTTGTGCAATAAGCCTTTTAGGCTGATGTGCGGGAGATCGACAGAACTCCACCAACGACCCCCCCCACCCATGATCTAATCTAACCATCATTGCATTTAAATGACATATAATGTCCATTAGGGCTTATTTCTTAATACAATCATTATTATCCTTTACCACATTATCTCCATAATAGGAACACTAATGTCATAAATATCATACATTATACAATAATTCTTAATTACGTTTAATATGTAGATGCTCAGAAGTTCAAGTTGAATATACAATTTTAATTTTCTGCTTGAAATAGACACTAAATTAATAATTTTTTTTCAATGATAGTGTTTTTTACTTTCTCTACTACGTATAGTAAGTAGGGGAAGTATTGTATTCCACCCAAAAATTCGATACCGAGATTTCACCGGAAATACATGTTTTGAGACCCCCTGAATCCAAAACAAGCATTTTTGGAAACATGTCCGTGTGTGTGTCTGTCTGTGAACAGCATAACTCAGAAACGAACACTCTGATAAACACCAAACTTGGTATTTAGGTTCAGTATCTTCCAGAGATGCGACACGAAGGTTTTCAAGAAAATCCCCCCACCCCAGATTACCCTTTACATGGAAAATTTTTCGAAAATTTTAATTTTCTCAAAAATGGCTCTAACGATTTTCATTAAAATATCATATGTTTAAGATATTTTTTATGACAAATAAAATGTATATCTTGAATTTCCTGGGAATGTCTCCAAAAGTATTCTTCATTGTGAACGACTTTTGCATAACTGGTAAACCATAAGAGATAGACAAAATTTTACTACACAAAAAATGTAGATCGCGTTAAAATACACAATTTATGTCATATACATTTTTTTTGTTGAGTGAACCATTTTCGAGATATTGCTTGTTATTCCCTTAAATTTTTCAATACCTATTTTCCCAAATGGGAATTCGTTATTCATTTTTTTGTCTTGGATATACAAAGAGTATTAATCTGTGGGAAAGGGAATGGTGCTGCACTTAGCAACCAGCTATTAAGAGATATGTATGTGCTTAAAGGTTACTGTATTTCGATATTGCCCTTGTAAATATATATTCCCCTTGCATCTACAAGAAAATTAGCAATAAGATAGAGTCTGCAAATGTTTATCTCGATTAACATGAAGTAGATGGAGAATAAGCGTTTGTAAAAATAGTTTGTACAAGAGTAGAGAAAGTCATGTGAGTGTAACACATCAGATTTTTTATTCACTTCTCATTCATGTTGAATGGTGGAAAGCTGAATATCTGCTTTCAGTGCTGGTAATCTAACCTACCTGTGTATTTTTCATTTCATTTCTTTTTATTTCATCCTTTAAGTTTACATACAGAGGATACGTCATGTGATAAAAATATACATAAAGATTTATATTTACATTACTTCGATGTCGAACATGTCATATATTATTTACATTTTTATACTCATCGATACTATAAAAAGCTTGCTCTGTTAGGTATCTTTTTATTCACTTAATATTGCATTGTTTTATTTCTTTAGGTAGACTGTTATACATATCTTTTCCAATATTTTCAATAGCTCTTTTTATTAAGAGTGCCCCTAAATGTGGTGCTAAAATAATCTGCTCTGTTTCTCACATCATATGAATGTACATTACAATATTTTTATATATATTTCCTTCTATTATATATTTTATATGTTCATATATATATATGCTTGGAACAGTTACAATATTCAGATTCTTAAATCAACATTTGCAATAATTCTAACGGCCTTCTTCTGTAATCTGAACATTTTTAAAACATTTTTTGCATTTGTGTTTCCCCATAATGAGATCCCATATTTTATATGAGAATAGACAAGAGCATAATAAGCATCTTTTAAGACTTCCCTATCCATAATTCTTTTAGCCTGCCTCATTACATTTTTCTTGTTATCCCTGGCAGCGTTTCCTGCCAACTCCAACACCTCAGCAGCTGCAAGCTACACGGAAGCACCGGAGCCCACTCGCTTGGCATAGTTGCCCTTGCGCAGAAGCCGATGGATACGGCCCATGGGGAACTGTAGTCCAGCCCTACTGGAGCAAGATTTAGACTTCCCCATCACCTTTCCACAGCCAGATATGATGATGCCTATTTTACTGCATTATATGCAGTACTATACTAAATCCTGTAACTTTTGATATATTTATTATTGCAGATATGGAATATAATCATATTTCATAGTTGAATTTGACCATTTAAATCTTGCCTTGGTTTTACTTCCTTTCTATTTGTTGACATTAATTTACGATTTAATTCATGTAGTAGCTATGAATTGCAAGTTACTGGTTTGTAACGTCAACAATGAGGTACTGATAATTGATTGCCAGTTTGCCACCAATGTTAAAGTTGGTGACCCTGGAACCAGCTTGTTCAATAGCTTTAATAATTAATTTTATTTTTGTGTAAGTACTACTTCTAGTATTCACTATCATGTAAAAATAATATGTAATACACATGCATTAAGTGTATTGGAAAACTCTCTGAATCTCAACTTCATCTCAAATTTTCAAACCGTTCCTCATTCTCCAATAATGCACTTGTATCAAATGCACCATTAAAAAAATGTATTTTGTTACATGTCATACCTGCATAGGTTGTAGCAGACCTTGTTGCAAAACAACCTGTGTAATTCTAGACACTGCTTGTCTCAGCTCCACATTATCATGGATGTAGCAATTTAAGATTTTCTTAATGTACATTTGCATAATAGTGCTTGCCATTCCTGAAGATGCATCACATATGTGTTTCAGGCTTTCTTTGATGCCATTTTTAGGCCCTGAAATTTAAAGTTAAACAATCACTACTATGTATCCCTGTAACCATTTTCTTTTTGTCCTATTTAAATGGAATCAATCCATTTGCAATAGAAAGTAAATTAAAATCAACATACTAGATTGAGCTGAAGTTTTCATACATCTACTTCAACTTCATGGTTAACATACAAGGTGTGATCAAAAAGTTTCCAGAATGAGGCCATAAACACAACACTTTAATTTGTATAATCTGCACTGTCATCCTCAAAGTAGTCTCCTTGGGGGAGTTGATACACTTGTCCCAACGATTTTGCCACTGCTGGAAGCACCTCTGGAAGTCATCTTCTTTAAACATGTTCAGAGCCTTCTGCAATTCACAATGGATAACATCAATGTCCTCAAAACGGTGTTCTCAGAGCCACATTTTAAGTCGCAGGGAAAAAAAAAGTCCACTGGAGCCAAATCTGGAGAATAGCGGGAGGAGGAACAGTCTATTTTTATCCAAATATTGGCGGACAGAAAGGGCTTTGTACCTGAGCACATTGTCATGATGCAGGAACCACTTTGCGTTGCACACTCTCTCTTAATCTTTGCAACACTTGTTTGTAGAACACTTGATTCACTGCTTGACTCTTCGGCACAAATTCCTTTAATGTCAAAAAAAAAAAAAAAAAAAAAAAAAAAAGAGGCCTTTTTGGATTGTAGAGAATGTTGTTTCATTTCTGGACAGTACCCATAAATCCATGTTTCATCACCAGTAATAATAACTTTCTCCATAAACTATGGGTTATTTTGAAGCTGTTCTTTAAGATATTGCAGGCAATCACACGGCTTTCCTTTAGTCATTTGAACGGAGGTGGGGCACAAACTTTGTGGCAATTCTTCTCATCTTAAAATTGTCTTTTAAAATGCATTGAACACTTCCAAACAAGAGTCCTAATGAATCAGAAATTTCTCTTATTATAATATACCTATCATTATGTACCATTTCCCTCACCTCATTGATATTTTCGTCAGTTTTACTGGAAGAAGGTTGCCCTGAACAATCTGTATCCTTGACTGTAGTCCCACCACTTTTAGATTTTGAAAACCACTGAAATACTTGTCCATTACTTCCTCCTCATAGGCTTCGGTTGCAGTTTTACTGAGTATGAAGTAAAAGTTTGTTTGTTCTTTTTTCTCTAGCATTTTTGCTAGCCAGAAAAATTGCAGCAGGTCCAAAACACACGTTCACTTTAGAGCTTCTACCTCTGCAGTGCAAGATCGCAGAAAGTCAAGTGATCTCTCATCATTATCAGGAGGGAGCACTGCATGTACAGTCTGGATAAGAATTAAAGACAGCTCAATGACAAAATTGTTGTGAAGCCATTCCAGAAACTTTTTGATCACACCTCATACCTGTATAAAAATGAGAGAGAATGAAAATGCAGGAAGCATATCTTTCTGAAGACCTAATTGAAACTGAAGATGGAACTGACACAATTTTGTTGATCCCTCTAAACCTTTCATGTCTCCTTTGAAATGGGGAATTAAGTTTAAGGGTGTATCAGAGATATGGAGCTTAACACTCCAAAGCAGAATTATGCAAGAAAACAAAGGTTGACAGTCTATAAAGACATCCAGGAATGATTACAGAAATGGGGTGGAGATGCTATTTTTTAAGAAGATAATGGATGAACAGCCTGCATTCTGAGAAGGAATACAACAGTTAAATATAAGCAGTGGTACTGTTTGAATAACAACAATTTAATGGTTCTTGTGAAATACAGTATGAAATGATTCAATAGTAATTTATACAACTAGTGTACAATTGTAGGCATTGTGGCACAAGTGAATATTTAAAGTGCTTTAGCAAATGTGCTTGATTTTCAAGAGTGTCACAATAATTGACACAAGTTGTATACAACATTTTATGCAATCCTATCATCATAAACTGTAAGTGTAATTTACAATTTATGTTTATTAATAAGTTAAAATGCAAATGGAAGATGTGTGATGTCATTGATGTCACTGTTCCCAAAATTGCGTCTCTAAGGGGATCTGTTTACTTACTGATATCAATATGAGGGACAAACGTTTTGAGCTTTTAGGTACAATTCCAATTGAAATTACAGAGGAAGCGAAGGCTGCAGGATATCTTTTAATTCTGCAAAAATTGAGGCTGCGGGATATAATTTCCAAGACATCTATTATTAATGTTTCAAGTTGTTCATACTTCGTCATTCTTTTAAAGTCCTGTCAATTTTGAGTTGTTTTTTGTGATTGCATTTAAAGCCAGCATGTAGCATCCAGTTCTTAAACATTCAGTTGTTTCTCGTGATTGTATGGAAACAGTATGGAATTTTAATGCCAGCATATAGTACCCTGTCTTAAACATTTGACTGTCGTTCTCTCTGTACCTGTAATGAGATGTGTAACATAGCCATTTCTGCAAAGGTTTATCTCGATTAAAATGAACTAGATAGAAAAATAAACTTTGGTAAGAACAATTTTTTTATGCATCAATAAGAAGTAGATAGAAGAATAAGTTTTTGTAAGAAATAGTTTGTAGAAGAGTGAGTAGATAGTCATGAGAGTGCAGCACATTTTTTTCATCTATTTTCTTTTTCTTTCCAAAATAACTAGCAATTTCCTATATATCCTTATCTGATTTTAATTTTAGAAATTTTTTCTCATTATATGTATTTTTCAGATTTATATGATTTTATACATGGCTGCTCCTTTAACTCAATTTTGTAAAAGTAACTGTTGAGTACAGAAAGTTAAGTAACTCAATTTGGTTTTTTAAAACAAGTTTGCAGTGGTAGAGCTACTTGCTTTTGTCGGGGAGGGAGAGAGCTGACTTATGGTTACATTGTGTGAAAGTAAAATTTTGAGAAAGAAGATCTGGAAATACTATTTGCTACTGGATAGAACAGGAGGGGCGTGATCATAGCCAGACAAAAATGTTTTCACTAAGGGTGTACTTACATTCTTTATCTTGTGCAAATGTACTTTTTGCTTCTTCCTGGAGGTACAATTCTATGTTCCTCAGAACCTACAACAGACGAAAAGAGCAAAAAATAATAACAATGTCATACATGGAGGACTGTGACAGCTTTGCATCTCTCTTCCATGAAATAAAATTACACTTAAGCTCTGAAACAGCAGGGTATTTAAAGGGTAGACACATGCTGATGTGTAAAGTTAAATGCATTACAACAGTAATAAAAAATTGCAATGTGGGTTTAATTTACACTTAAGTTGCTTCACTAAATAGTTAATTACCTGAACATGTTTCATAGGAATGTTACCTACATCATCAGCAGATTTCGACTGTTAGACTTGTAGCTGATATCCTCTGTGGACTCACTGGATCTCTCTGTCGGTCGATTGATGAGCTTGTATAGTGGGTTGTCTTCAGCAGGAATTTCAAAATTCATTACTTTTGTTTCAGTATAAAGATCTTTAGCGAAATTTCCAGTTCTATGGTCATCGTATCGATCTTAACAGGTGTACATTATTTTCTAACTTTGAGGCAGTATTTTATATCACAACACTGTAAATGCCAGAGTGATTGTAGTGTAAATTAGCATTATTGTATGACAATGATTTGAGATGTTTGTTAATTATAAGCATTGTAAGCATTGTTAGGAAATAAGTTTACACGGCCTCACTGAAACTGACAATAGGAGCAGGTAACAATGTAGCGAGGGGGTGAGTTGTTTATCAATTATAAGAGACAAATGACGTCAGAGTAGCGCGCGTTTCTGTAGAAATGGAGGGAATATCTTCCCTAGAGCATATGTGTTCGTAATTTTGATTGGATAAAAAATAGACGCTAATGTTGGCGTGCTTTATTAACCAATAGCAGCTCGATTATAATCTTTAGGCATATCGGGGTGAGGGAGTATAAATTATGAAGCCAGAGACAGGTATCGCCCAGTTCAACAGAATCATTCACGGGTTACACGTCGTGCAGTTTAACAGAATCATCCATGGGTTACACATCGCGCAGTTCAACAGAATCATTCACGGGTTACATGTCGCGCAGTTCAACAGAATCATCCATGGGTTACACGTCGTGCAGTTTAACAGAATCATTCATGGGTTACACATCGCGCAGTTCAACAGAATCATTCACGGGTTACATGTCGCGCAGTTCAACAGAATCATCCATGGGTTACACGTCGTGCAGTTTAACAGAATCATCCATGGGTTACACATCGCGCAGTTCAACAGAATCATTCACGGATTACACATCGCGCAGTTCAACAGAATCATTCACGGGTTACACGTCGTGCAGTTTAACAGAATCATCCATGGGTTACACGTCGTGCAGTTTAACAGAATCATTCATGGGTTACACATCGCACAGTTCAACAGAATCATTCACGGGTTACATGTCGCGCAGTTTAACAGAATCATCCATGGATTACACGTCGTGCAGTTTAACAGAATCATCCATGGGTTACACATCGCGCAGTTCAACAGAATCATTCACGGCTTACATGTCGCGCAGTTCAACAGAATCATCCATGGGTTACACGTCGTGCAGTTTAACAGAATCATCCATGGGTTACACGTCGTGCAGTTTAACAGAATCATCCATGGGTTACACATCGCGCAGTTCAAC
The DNA here is from genome assembly GCA_030765065.1 of Deroplatys truncata. Lineage (NCBI taxonomy): Eukaryota > Metazoa > Arthropoda > Insecta > Mantodea > Mantidae > Deroplatys > Deroplatys truncata. Next base: position 60,274,963 of record CM060989.1, on the reverse strand, counting down.
AGAATCATTCACGGGTTACACGTCGTGCAGTTTAACAGAATCATCCATGGGTTACACATCGCCCAGTTCAACAGAATCATTCACGGGTTACATGTCGTGCAGTTCAACAGAATCATCCATGGGTTACACATCGCGCAGTTCAACAGTATCATTCACGAAGTACATGTTACATAATTCTACAGAATCTCTCACGTCGTAAAGTTAGTTACAAAAATGTGAAATACTTGAATTAATAATGTGCGGCAAATAAGTGATTATAGTTACATTCGAAAATATAACAGTTTCAGTCGGGCGTGTATCAAGAGTAAATATGTGAAATTAATAAAATGTGACGGCAATAAAAGTGTAAAAACAAATTCTTTTATCAGTGTTATCTTTAGTAACAACTCCTTTCCGTTTACACACCCTGTTCAAGAGATTTGCTCGACTGAGTAATAATAGCTAGCCGGAGGACAAAGAACCCAAAATTTAAAATAGTAAAACAATAATTGGTGCTCAGCAAATAAGATAACATGAAAGTTACCGTGACAACTTGAATTCTATCTTTGGAATTTTCAGGAATGACACACATATGGATAAGCATATCAAAACAAAAAGCTTCAACCCAATCAGCCACAAGCATGAAATCATCCACAGTTTGCTATAAAGACTACTCAACATATCAATGAACAAAACAGAATATGATAAAGAGTTTAACAAGATAATAAAAACTGCAGAGATTAGTGGCTTCAACAAAACACTTGTTTTAAAAAAAAACTTAAAAAAATTGCAACTGCAACCACTCACTCAGCAGAAAAAAACTGAGAACACTTTCAGAAAAATCACATACCACTCTCAGGCTTTCCGGAAATTTAAAAAGATCTTCACAGAACATAACATAATTTTAACCTCACAAAACAAACACATCAGGAGCCTCATAAAAAAACAATATATTAGAAAATATACTTCCATCCAAGAAATAAGGAATCTACAGAATTCACTGTGAAGACTGAAGAAAGATACATGAGAAAGACCAAGGGAAACATAGGTACCAGACTGAAGGAGACCTGACACATAAAAAAGAACCAAATAGAGAAATAAGCAGTAGCCTCACACCTGTGAAACAGAAACCACAAGATAGATAATGTACACCTGTTAAGATTGGTACAATAACTAATAGAACGGTACATCTGGGAAAAAATCTTTATACTGAAACAAAAAAAATATGATGTCTTACACTCACATGACTTTCTCTACTCTTGTACAAACTATTTTTACGAACGCTTATTCTCCATCTACTTCATGTTAATCGAGATAAACATTTGCAGAGTCTATCTTATTGCTAATTTTCTTGTAGATGTAAGGGGAATATATATTTACAAGGGCAATATAGAAAAACAGTCGCCTTTAAGCACATACATATCTCTTAATAGCTGGTTGCTAGGTGCAGCACCATTCCCTTTGCCACAGATTAATACTCTTTGTATATCCAAGACAAAAAAATGAATAACGAATTCCCATTTGAGAAAATACGTATTGAAAAACTTAAGGGAATAACAAGTAATATCTCGAAAATGGTTCACTCAACAAAAAAAATGTATATGACATAAATTGTGTATTTTAACGCGATCTACATTTTTTGTGTAGTAAAATTTTGTCTATCTCTTATGGTTTACCAGTTATGCAAAAGTCGTTCACAATGAAGAATACTTTTGGAGACATTCCCAGGAAATTCAAGATATACATTTTATTTGTCATAAAAATATCTTAAACATATGATATTTTAATCAAAATCGTTAGAGCCATTTTTGAGAAAATTAAAATTTTTGAAAAATCTTCCATGTAAAGGGTACTCTGGGGTGGGGGGATTTTCTTGAAAACCTTCGTGTCGCATCCTTGGAAGATACTGAACCTAAATACCAAGTTTGGTGTTTATCCGACTGTTCGTTTCTGAGTTATGCTGTTCACAGACAGACACACACACGGACATGTTTCCAAAAATGCTTGTTTTGGATTCAGGGGGTCTCAAAACATGTATTTCCGGTGAAATCTCGGTATCGAATTTTTGGGTGGAATACAATACTTCCCCTACTTAATATACATAGTAGAGAAAGTAAAAAAAAAAGTAATGTATTCTTTTAAATTATTATGTAAACATACATAATTAATTGAAATTAATTATACTTTTTCGAGACCTTAGCCTGGTCTTGGCATGTTTTTAATATAGAGTCACTGAAAAATTCAATGCCACAGCCGGGACTTGAACACGGTTCTCCCGCTCTCAGTGCGGTAACTCTAACCATTGAGCTACTGTGACAATGTGCTGGTGGGACATTGAATTCCCCAATTGACTCAAGTTTTTTCCCAGATAGACCACCAAGGCATCTCACTAGAGATGACAATCTCAATGGTGACCTGCCATCGCAAGTATATTACTGGGTGCTTATGGGTTTCTTAAGGCTTTTATACTTTCTCTACTACATATAGTAAGTAGGGGAAGTATTGTATTCCACCCAAAAATTCGATACCAAGATTTCACCAGAAATACATGTTTTGAGACCCCCTGAATCCAAAAAAAGCATTTTTGGAAACATGTCCGTGTGTGTGTGTGTGTCTGTGAACAGCATAACTCAGAAACGAACAGTCAGATAAACACCAAACTTGGTATTTAGGTTCAGCATCTTCCAGAGATGCAACACGAAGGTTTTCAAGAAAATCCCTCCACCCCAGATTACCCTTTACATGGAACATTTTTCGAAAATTTTAATTTTCTCAAAAATGGCTCTAACGATTTTGATTAAAATATCATATGTTTAAGATATTTTTATGACAAATAAAATGTATATCTTGAATTTTCTGGGAATGTCTCCAAAAGTATTCTTCATTGTGAACAGCTTTTGCATAACTGGTAAACCATAAGAGATAGACAAAATGTAGATCTCATTAAAATACACCATTTATGTCATATACATTTTTTACTTTCTCTACTACGTATAGTAAGTAGGGGAAGTATTGCATTCCACCCAAAAATTCGATACCGAGATTTCACCGGAAATATATGTTTTGAGACCCACTGAATCCAAAAAAAGCATTTTTGGAAACATGTCCGTGTGTGTGTCTGTGTGTGTGTGTGTCTGTGTGTGTGTCTGTGAACAGCATAACTCAAAAACGAACAGTCGGATAAACACCAAACTTGGTATTTAGGTTCCAGAGATGCGACACGAAGGTTTTCAAGAAAATCCCCCCACCCAAGACTACCCTTTACATGGAACATTTTTCGAAAATTTTAATTTTCTCAAAAATGGCTCTAACGATTTTGATGAAAATATCATATGTTTAAGATAATGTCATGAGAAATGAAATGTATATCTCGAATTTTCTGGGAATGTCTCCAAAAGTATTCTTCATTGTGAACGACGTTTGCATAACCGGTAAACCATAAGAGATAGACAAAATTTTACTACACAAAAAATGTAGATCGCGTTAAAATACACAACTTATGTCATATACATTTCTTTTGTTGAGTGAACCGTTTTCGAGATATTGCTTGTTATTTCCTTAAATTTTCCAATAGTTATACTTTTTCTCAAATGCGTTATTCATTTTTTTTATGTCCTGGACATGCAAAGAGAATGGAATGCGCCACATAGCAACCAACGTTAAAATATTTGACTATCGCTTAAAATCTAGCATATTCCCCTTGCATCTACATGTACATTACCAATAAGATTGACATCTCGATATCTCGATTAACATGAAGCATATGGAGAATAGGCGTTTGTAAAAATAGATTGTACAAGAGTAGAGAAAGTCATGTGAGTGTAACACATCAGATTTTTTTTTGTTGAGTGAACCATTTTCAAGATATTGCTTGTTATTCCCTTAAATTTTTCAATACTTATTTTCTCAAATGGGAATTCGTTATTCATTTTATTTGTCTTGGATATGCAAAGAGTATTAATCTGTGGCAAAGAGAATGGTGCTGCACCTAGCAACCAGCTATTAAGAGATATGTATATGCTTAAAGGCTACTGTATTTGTATATTGCCCTTGTAAATATATATTCCCCTTACATCTACAAGAAACTTAGCAATAAGATAGAGTCTGCAAATGTTTAACTCGATTAACATGAAGTAGATGGAGAATAAGCGTTTGTAAAAATAGTTTGTACAAGAGTAGAGAAAGTCATGTGAGTGTAACACATAAGATTTTTTAAAATTATTATATACATAATTAATTTAAATTAATTATACTTTTTGGAGATCTTAGCCTGGTCTTGGCATGTTTTTAATATAGAAGGCCGCCAAAGAGATTGTCATCTCGAGTGAGATGCCTTGGTGGTCTATCTGGGAAACAACTGGAGTCAATTGGGGAATTCAATGTCCCACTTGTCACAGTAGCTCAATGGTTAGAGCAACCACATGGAGAATGAGAGAACTGTGTTCAAATCCCTATTGTAGCATTGAATTTTTCAGTTGACTGTATATTAAAAAGTGATGTATTCTGAAATTCCTGCTGAAGACAACCTACTGTACGAGTTTATAAATCGACCAACACAGGAGATCCAGTGAGTCCACAGGAAATCAGCAACAAGCCCAAAGTTGAAATCTGCTGGTGATGTAGGTAACATCACCTACAAAATATGTTCAAGTAATTAACTGTTTAGTGAAGCAAGTCAAGTGTAAATTCAACTCACATTACAATTTATTATTATAATTTGCTCTTCACTGTGTGCCACTTCGAGTTTTTTGGTTTTTTGATATATTACAACAGGTTTCTCTTTCTGATCTTTTGTACAGTGCAGATGTGATAAAGGATGAGAAAGACAATATTTTGATTGAAAATACACTTTTTGTCAGACAGTACGATACAAATGAAATCTCATGAATATTCCTCAATACTTAAGAGAGAAGTGTATCCTATGTAAATAAATTATTATATTTAATAGCATTTCATTAGGTTGTACAATAGCTATGAGACTTTGCAACACAGAGTTTATCAGGCACATCTACTACTTACATTAGTGTTGTACAGCTAAGAAAAAAAAAACACACTTATTTGATATTTATGTACAGAGCCTTTGTTTGGACACATGGCGGACCTAATGGGAATTTTCTTGGCACCAGAAAGCAGCTGTTTGCTAGCAGTCATATATTCATATTTCCTTATATTCAAGTGCATAAATTTCTCATGTAAATTACAACTACAATAACCACATACCTCTGTCATAGAAAATATTGGAAATTATGTCCTTGTAACACCACACATTTCCACACATCTCTAACACCTTTCAATAAAATCTGCATTAACACACATTAATTCTTCATAGCCATGTAAATAGAACCATGTTTTGTCAATAAAAAAATTAAATACAGACCAATAGAACAACCATTAATGTTATACAACACCCAATTGCAAAAATTAACTCTAATCACATTATTGCAATTCCTGAACACAGTTATCTTATAGGGTTTATATTTTAAAAGTTTAGTGGCATTCCAGCTGATGTTTGCGCAAACTTTCTCAGAGACTTCTTTCGGCTTCAATCTAATTTTTCTCTGTTGTCATAGTTTTTTCCTCTGTAAGAACATAGTGATTTACTTTCAGTTTCTTATCACAAGAATACATCCCGTTTTCGTAAACCTATTCTCAAGATTATAAACACTTTCTCTGTGAGACACACAGGCAGCAGGGAATCTATAAATCGCTGTCTTACTTTTGTACAATTTTGTTGTCACATAGGAATAATAGATGAAGACTCTGTGTGCTAAAGTACACAACCTTTTTGGCATTATTATAGCAATAACACTGAAACATGTGATATCGCAATGTATAAACTGCTATACAAAGAGACTGAGTCAACTGATTAGCTAGCAGATGGAGAGGAGAGGTAACAGAACTGGTTAGAAATAGCTCAGTGCAGGGAAGCAATTCTTGTAATATGACCAAGCATCAAAACGAAGACTCTGTAGTTATTTACAAAACTAACATACCAATGCAGTGTATTGTCATTTATATTTCATTTACAGAATAATAGACCTATTTGCACAGTTGAGTGGTTCTGAAGATTTTAAACATTGTTTGCTCTTGTCAAGACTAAGGGAAAGAGCACTGTACAGCTGGTATCACCAATTTTAGGCCCAGGAGAAGTTAATGTAAGGCAGTAAGTAACTTAATGCCATGTGACTGAAGAAACAATACCATTTTGGTGTGTCAGCTAAATCAGCTTTATTCACAACACAAATAATGCTGCACGCTATCAGTATCTCTCCACTTCACCCATTGTGTCCATGAAAATATGGACACAATGGGGTAATGCTGCTGCTCTTATTGTAGCATTTCAGGGAGGGTTTTCCACAAGTAGATCTAAACTTAACAGTACCCCACACAGTTACCATGTACCTATTCTGTAGTATATAGATGTTACAAGGATAAGAAAATTGCTTGGAGACATTATATAGTCAAGAAAAACTCACCAGAATGAGGATATTCCACCTTACAGCACAAAACATGGAGACTGCTTCGAAAACTGGAATGTATGGTCACCTTACCTATGTAAGGCAACGATATTAAGTTTCCCTTTTTCTTGTAAATGTGTTACTAGCAATGGACCTATTGTTATCTAATGACATTTTCCCATATTGTTTTGCTATGAATTTAAATAAATAAAACTGTCAGAAGTTTCGGGGGGGGGGGGGGGGGGTTTGAACCTTAGAAACCCCCCTCTAAATACAGCCGTGTATTATAGGGGCTATCAATTTTCTCCTTTATCTCCCAATTATGTTCTTCACTGCAGCTAACTTTTTATTTTAAAGATAAACTCACTTATAAAAGCAAAGTCTACTTATTTCCAGGTTTTTTCATGCCTTCTTTATATGGTATTAACAGTCATAACATTAAACACAAAACTGTACATAAATAATACTATGCATAGTTAGAAACTAATGTATTAAATGCTTCTTATTGCTGGACATACGGATAGTTCAAGTTTTAATGTTTCATTCATTTGCACCACTTAATCACTAGTTTTGTTTTCCAATAAAGCATCAGTGAACAAAGAATGTATACTATTTTTCCAAACAGAGAGTGCATTTCAAGCTTTCTTTTCAATATCTTCTAAAAGAACATATACAGTGCAAGAATACTGCATATCTAATATACAGGATCTTTCATAAGTAAGATATAATCAAATAAAACTAAAATTAACTCATGTTTTAAAAAAAATGCTTGGCTACATCAAATTTAATATTTTTAAAGGAAAATTTTACAAAAAAGAAGCAAACTTTCAGCCATTATTGTGCATGGTGTGATGTCATCGACAACAATTTTAAAATGGCAGAATTTTTTTTTTCCCAAGGTTTATTTAGTTGCAGGAATAATTTCATTTGTTTCATACAAAAGCTTTCTATGGGAACAGTTGAATTGGCTTGTTAAACAATTTTTCTCTGCAATTTACACAAATGCTGTAACAAACAGGGACTAAGTTGGGGCGTGAATTTTTGTTGAAGATTTTCAATCACTTCTGGTGGTGTACATTTTTGCATTCTTCCCTGATCCTCATTTTTAACTCTTCCATATTACAAGGGCAGTCCCAGAAGTCACCTAGGACATATATAGTGGTTGCTGTTTCAAACAAATTACTATGATAGAGAGTACCACCTTTATAAAACTTAAGTTTGAAGTTGGACGGTGCTATGTACTTTTGTAATTTTTTGGCAGTTCATTAATAGTGAACTCTTTCAGCAAATTTGTAAACATAGATAAAACTGGCCATCATTATGTGTGATACAATACTTTCATTTGAAACATCTTAGTCCAACTAATATTAAGGCTGAGCTAGATTCTACTCTGGGAGAGTCTTCTCCTGTTTTACAACAGTAAAATATTGCACGGCAGAGTTTAAGCGAGGCCATACAAGCTGCCAAGATGAACAGTGCAGTGGTCGACCAAATGAGGTGACCACGCCAGAAATTGCGAAGAAAATCCACAAAATGTTATTGGATGACAGTCGACTGAAAGTGCGCGAGCTAGCAGACATCGTAGGCATTTCAAAAAGTGCTGTACATCGCATACTAACTGAAAATTTAGACATGAGAAAGCTGTGCGCAAGATGGGTGCCGCGTTTACTCATAATGGAACAAAAGCAGCATTGTGAGGATGTTTCAGTTGAGTGTTTGGCGATGTTTCACTGCAATAAAGCTGAGTTTTTGCATTGATTTATAACCATGGATGAAACATGGGTCCATCACTCCACACCTGAGATGAAGGAACAGTCAAAATAGTGCATTGAAAGGGGAGAATCAGCTCCAAAGAAGGCGAAGACAGTTCCATCTGTACGCAAGGTCATGGCATCAGTTTTAGGGATGTGCGTGGGTTAATTTTCATTGATTGTCTTCAAAAATGAAAAGCAATCAATGGCGAGTATTATGAAAACTTATTGCAGCATTTGAATGATGAAATCAAGCAAAACTGGCCGCATTTAGCGAAAAAGAAAGTTCTATTTCATCAAGACTATGCACCAGTTCACACATCCATTATCACCTTGGCCAAAATCAATGAGTTAAAGTTTGGATTGCTTCCTCATGCACCCTATTTGCCAGACTTGGCCCCTCTGATTATTTTCTATTTCCAAAGTTGAAGAAATGGCTTGGTGGTAAAAGATTTGCCAACAATGAAGAGCTGGAGTTTGCAGTTGATGGCTATTTTGCAGAACTCAACGGTTCTCACTATAAACAGGGTATCAAAGCTATTGAATATCACTGGAAAAAGTGTATTGAGCTGAGAGGAGACTATGTAGAGAAATAAAGATGTTCTATCCCAAAATTTTTGTGTTTTCTTTGTTAGGTCAGGTACTTCTGGGACAGCCTTCATAGCAGGCCTTGTAACAAAGACTCTACATCTCATATATTCCCATAAAAGTAATCAAGTGGAGGAAGATCTGTTCCCATAGTAACCAAACCTTTTGTATGAGACAAATTAAATTTTTCATGCAACTAAATATCTAACTTTCAGAAAAAATTAATATGTTGCCATTTAAAATTTTTGTCCATAACATCACACCTTGTACAATAATGACTTAAAATTTTGTTTCTTTTTTGTAAAATTTTCCTTTCAAAATATTAAATTTGACTTGTCTGAGCAGTTTTAAAAAAATTAATTAATTTTAATTTTATTTGCATTATACCTTACTTAGAAAGACCCTGTGCACTGCCACTGCATAAGAACCTATCATCTATAGAATTTGTGCACAGAAGTTAGAAATCTATCTAACCTCTGTTTGCCTACCTATGAGCAAATGTGAAAAATGACAAATGAAGGGAGCTTCATCTATCATATAGACTATTTCTGCACAGAGGAAAGAAATGCTTCCCCCTTTAGTGGCATTGGGAACAAAAGTTCCTATTTTAATTGGTTTGTGTCATCTTGGTCTATGGCTGTTTTTACTTAAAATTTAATTACCTGCATTTTCATACTCATAGAACTGTCTGCACATGTCAGATGCTGCTGGTACAGTGTGATCAAACTATTCTGCAGCATATAATCATGATGCTGAACACACATAAGACCAATTGCTTTCAGTGCACAGATCTGCAAAGAGTCATCAAGCTGCACTGCAAAGTACACTAGCATCTCATAGATCTGGACCATTAAGTTATCCTGTAGAAAATGTTATATACAGTTAATCACAATTATGGTTCACAAACTCAAAATAAGAATAAGACTTATTTTAATTTAAATTCACAGATAACATAAATGGGGAATATTAAAAATGAAGCACTTATGTTAGATTAAAAAAAAAAAAAAGTTGGATAAAAGCTTTTGTAATGTTTTCAAGTCATTTTTCAGCATATGGTCCACAAAACAGTGAGTTGAAATTGCATATTCTTACCACTGCACAGGAAATGGCGCTCACCAGATTGCAACCTCATTTCCAAAGTTCAAATGCCTGTTTCACCTGGCCATGCAAGACTGTGTATAATGTGGATAGGCAAAAATATGAGAAGCAGTGGGTAAGTTTATTACAACAGCGACAAAGCCATTCTCTTTTATTTAAATTTGGAATATGCAAGTACCACTGAAGTGATAATGGGATTGAAAGCAACATAAGTGGCAAGGCTACTGCTGTTAGTGTTAATGCTAAGAGGTGTGATGTAGGCATGCATCATTTAAGGCTAAATGAATATAGGTTTTCAATAAACCAGAACAAACACAACTCCGGAAGATAATGTGAAATCAACAAATTCACAGACAATCTGATATATCAAACAGTAATTGAAACTCATCAATAAGTTAAATAAACACTTACAAAACTGCATGGCAAACTTGGAATAACCTTCAATATTTTTTTTTAATTTAGTTATAAATACAGGCATTGTGTAATTGCTTAAGCTAAAAATCTTACTGGTTAAGAGAATTGGCAACAAAAAATTAAATTATTGTGTGCAGAAGTTAGGAATTGTGATGTTTGAACTAGATGTATTTTTGAGTTGGAATTTGTAACATTAAAAACATCATTAAAAGCTAAGTTTGCCTGAATATGTTTTGAGGCTTGTTCATCTCATCACCAGCATTCTCCAACTGATACAGCACTTTTTCCAGTAAAGGGGTTGGCTTTGATGTGATTGGTGCTTGTGGTATTAACTTTCAGAGGGTATTGTATGGAGACAAATCAAAATTCAGTATGTTATTTTGAGTTTTTAATGTGGATTTTCTCCCAAGCATCTAATTCTGTTGCATATTTTGCAGATTTTATGACTGTTACATTTTGTGTTATTTCATGGTTGATTGACCAGAAGTGGTGAGCAATGGCAGGCAGCTACATGTTCTGCATAATAAATAGATGAGTGAAGCTATTAAGAATGTTAAAGTTAACTCTACCTTTCATTAAGCTCTTTTTCAAGTTGCTTCACTCTTTTACAAATTTTGGATAGTTGCAGATTTGCTTGTCTGTTTGTGTTTAATTTCTCTTAGATATTTTTTCAGTCTTGTTTCCAGATTTTCTTTTGGTTTTACTTATGTAGAATTCTGTGCAAAAAAAAACCTCTCCTAGCTGCTGGAGGCCCCCAGTGGGCAGTGTCCATTACCTGAGATGATAGAACGGTAAGGCAGATGAAACGAGATGGCAAAAGAATGAATTTTACTGTGGTATCCGAACCAAACTGGGCCTTGGGAATACTTCACATGAGCTAATCGGGGTGAAGGCTTGGATAAGGCCAACTTAAAATTGCTTTGTATCGCATATCCGGTGGCTGATCCAAAGACTCTCAGCCAAGAGCTGTGAATGAAACCATTGAGCTACTCTAGTGCCCTTGAAGGTTGAGTTACACCTGCAGATATGTTCTGGTTCTCAAAATCTGCTCAGTGAATCTTGATGATATTCACTGGAAAGGGATCTCTAGTTCTCGAGGTTGCGGGTTAAAACCCGACAGAGAGTGATGGATTTTTTTGGACGTAAAAGTCCTTAGCATGGCTTCCCTTGGAAGGGAAGTAAAGCTGGTGGTCCTGTGTCATAGATTTATGGCACGTAAATAACCTCAAGCTTAATAGAGGCCTCTGAGCAAAATTACCGGTCTTTCACGCCTAATGTAGAATGGGACGCTAAGGGCCACAGCAGTTAAAGAGCATCCATAAATAAAATTCAATTTTTTCTGGAAAAGGATTTTGGAGGACGAGAAATCAATTTAGATAGGTCTCATCTCTAAGAAAACTAATTTTTATCGGCTTTTAAAGAAAATATAACTGAAAATAATTGCATATTGGAAAAACTGTATAAAACTTTGTGTACCTTCACTTAAATATATAAATAGATTATACTGGTGTGTTCTTTAAAATATATTTAAAAGGATGAAATTAAAATAAAACAAAAATGAATAAACCCCCCAAAAAAAAGAAGGAAGAAAGAAAGAAAGAAAAGAAAAACAGAGATGAAAATAGCTATTGTTTACATAGGAAAAGAATATTACTCATGTACTATCAGAATAGCTAAAACCTGTTTTGAAAACAACTTTTAAATGATTCTCAAATAACAAGCTCATGATTGTTGGCTGGCCATGGCATCATATTACATGAGGCTATGATTTTCTATAATAATTGATCATCTTTACTAACAGTGTTTTGTAAATTTATGTGATTTGAAGCTAGATTTGCAAATCTTTATGACCTACATATATAATAATAAACTTCTAGAAATACAATAAAAGTAATTTAAATTATATTCTACACTGTTTCCTTTAGTTAGCAAAATTACAAAGCCTATTGCATCCACTTGGTTACATATATGATAATTGTACCTACAAGAAAATAGCCACATCTTAAAAAATGTTTTTACTTTCTTTTTTTTCTGTGTTAGTTTGAATGGGTTTTATTTACTGTTATGTATATATGAACTCTATTACGTCACCACTAAGGATGGTATGCACAGTTTTTAAAATAATTTTATTTCATTAACAGTGTTTACTAGAGTGTTGACATTGCAGAAAATGTGTGTAAGGATGGTATCAAATGCAAGATATGACCATCCATGCAGAGAGTTATTTATTAAGAATGAAATTCTCACAGTTGTATCATTGTATGTATATCGAATACTACTTTTAATACATGGATCGAAGCACATCTTAAAACACTGTGATTTGCATAAATACAATACTAGAAGCCAAACTAATGTATATAGATCTGTACATACAAAAATATTCTCTGACAAAGATCCCTTAAACATAGGAGCAACGTTGTATAATAAACTCCTGGAACTTAAATCTCTACATATGAATTCCTTTAAATCTAAGTTAAAGAAGCATCTTATAAATAAACCTTTGTATAGACTTGAAGAATTTGAGTACAGAGAGGTGTGTGTGTGTGTGTGTGTGCGTGCATGAGAGAGAGAGAGAGAGAGCGAGAGAGATAGCGAGAGCGAGAGAGAGAGAGAGAGAGATGATATTGAATTATCCAGAGTTCAAAATTAATATCCAGTCTTTTTAAAAATAGAGTAAAACATTACCTTGTAAATATAATATTATACAGACTGGATGAATACTGAAGTATAGAGAAGTATTTATGTATGGATGTGAGTGTTTGCGTAAGCCCGCTTGTGAGTTATTGTATTGTGGGAATGTGAAGGAAATTTTGTAAACCGTAGTGTTAATGTTGTCTTGACCATGCTTTTAACCTGTATCTCCAAGTACACAAGCAATAAAGAATTATTATTATTATTATTATTATTATTATTACAACAATATGATCGCACTTTTATATACACCTATCTAATGCCAAACATTTGAGGTATTAAGAGACAATATAAGCTGAATAAATTCCATTTAAAAATAATACATTATTGTAGTCCAACTATGGATTATGTGAATGAATAAATGTTACTATAAAGAATCTGAATAGCTCTCCTGAAAGTCTTAATTGCCTTAAAATGTGCTCATAATATTCTAGGTGCGTCATATTATGATATATCCCACCAAACAATGATAAGTGTATAATTAAAGTTTAAATGTCTGTAATTTTTTTTTTTAACCCATATAGAAGGTAAACTCTTTTGAAATAAGTAAACAGTTGCCCATCTGTTTAAGTAGAACACCACAGATAGTCTTCAGAATAATCCCCCTTTTAAATACAAAGTCTGATTTGTACAATATAATTTGGAAAATCAGAGTAGAGGTTGACATTTCTTCCTCAGTAAACAATTCATTTTGAAGTTGTTTGCAAAATCAAAATAAATAGTCTTCAGAATCTCCCTTTTAAATACATAGGGATGGTTTTTAAATACAAGTCTGTATTGTACAATATAATTTGGAAAATCAGAGTAGAGGTTGATGTTCCTTCCTCAGTAAAAGATTCATTTTCAAGTTGTTTGCAACTACTATAAAAAAATAAGTTTCACTTGTCACCTTATTTGTATCTGTTAATTTGGAAGCCATATCAAAGGTTAGGTTCCCTCAGGTCCTGAGTGATAACAATGTAACCAATGTAATGCTTCTGCAGAAGTAAAGGAAGAATATAAATCAGTAATTCATACTCACTTCAATATTTTGAAAAATACTTTTGTCCTCAAAGTTAAAATGTCTTAGAAACAGTCCGGTAGTGAATAATGCTCTTTGAAGCAATGGACGCTTCTTTTCTAGCAGTGCGAGGGATGGATCCTTCTCATAATCACGTTTAAACATTTGCAAAAAAGCTGAAATTACAATAATCTGACATTAATAATATTATTTGCAAACTACTATTACTTATCTGAGGCAGAAGGTGTTGCACCTCATCTAAAACTTCAATGCAGACATTTGACTGAAAAGGCATGCTTGGGATCATCTTAGTGAAAAAAAGAGCATTTTTACTTTCTCTACTGCGTATAGTAGGTAGGGGAAGTATTGTATTCCACCCAAAAATTCGATACTGAGATTTCACCGGAAATATATGTTTTGAGACCCCCTGAATACAAACAAAACATTTTTGGAAGAGAGAGAGAGAGTGTGTGTGCGTGCGTGCATGCGTGCGTGTGTGTGTGTGTGTGTGTAACAGCATAACTCAGAAATGAACAATCGAATAAACACCAAACTTGGTATTTAGGTTCAGTATCTTCCAGAGATGCGACACAAAGGTTTTCAAGAAAATCCCCCAACCCCAAATTACCCTTTACATGGAAGATTTTTCGAAAATTTTAATTTTCTCAAAAATGGCTCTAACGATTTTGATTAAAATATCATATGTTTAAGATATTCTCATAAAAAATAAAATGCATATCTTGAATTTTCTGGGAATGTCTCCAAAAGTATTCTGCATTGTGAATGACTTTTGCATAACTGGTAAACCATAAAAGATAGACAAAATTTTACTACACAAAAAATGTAGATCAAGTTAAAATGCACAATCTATGTCATATACATTTTTTTTGTTGAGTGAACCATTTTCGAGATATTGCTTGTTATTCCCTTAAATTTTTCAATACTTATTTTCTCAAATGGGAATTCGTTATTCATTTTTTTGTCTTGGATATGCAAAGAGTATTAATCTGTGGGAAAGGGAATGGTGCTGCACCTAGCAACCAGCTATTAAGAGATATGTATGTGCTTAAAGGCTATTGTATTTCTATATTGCCCGTGTAAATGTATGTTCCCCTTACATATACAAGAAAATTAGCAGTAAGATAGAGTCTGCAAATGTTTATCTCGATTAACATGAAGTAGATGGAGAATAAGCGTTTGTAAAAATAGTTTGTATAAGAGTAGAGAAAGTTATGTGAGTGTAACACATCAGATTTTTTTTAAATTCTGTGTGTCTCTTAAGCAAAAAAAAATGCATACCAAATGTGAATCTTAAATCAAACCATTCAGGGATACCAGGTAAAGATTTTCAAGGAATTCTCCCTTTCCAAATAACCCTTTACATGGAAAACTTTTAATTAACGTGCTTCTATAAAGACAACTATCAAAATTTTGATTAAAATATAGTGAGCGGCAATGGGATATGACGATGTTTACAGATCTGTTGTGGAACATTCAGAACAAATTAAAAGAAAACATACACTGAAAGTAAGCTAGTACAATGCATTTAAAATAGAGAGTTGAGGGTTGTTACACTACATCACTATAATATTCTTACTTGAACGCGTTTCGGGAGACGGCTTGTTCCCATCGTCAGCATTTTCTCTCAGCATCGTCTGCATGTTGAGAGAAAATGCTGACGATGGGAACAAGCCGTCTCCCGAAACGCGTTCAAGTAAGAATATTATAGTGATGTAGTGTAACAACCCTCAACTCTCTATTTTAAATTATGACACATCACTGTTACTAGCTTCTAAATCTTCAAAATTAGTCAATAGTACAATGCAGTTTATTAATGTCTCACTACTTTTTAAAAACTACAGTTTGTAAGTAGCCCACATGGCAATGAATACATTCCTGGAATCTGCTGTGAAAGTTGTGCATGGTACATCCCAACAAAACAAGATCGATGACATTTTGTTCCTTATGTTTTCTTCCAGCTGGATGATGGTATGAGGCTTGTTGCGGTACACTCTACATTTCAATTTGTTTTTCTTACACTTGTAAGGATTGTTCATCACTCCCGTAGCGAAAATTCTGTTCATTTACATAAGCAGAAAGGTGGAAATGTGCCTCATCCAACATTATCAGTCTGTTCAGAATATCCAGATTACAATTCAAAATGTGAATTAACTGCTTATAGAACAAGTTTATCAGTTGGTTTATGTTAGTGCACAAGCTGAAATGTGTATGGATGAAATTTGAGATCACAGTGAAGGATGCAGTGAAAATTTCTGTCTGATAGATTCAAAGCCATTGACTGATGCCTTGCAGAGTAAGTTGGACTTTGCTCCACAGCTTCTGTAATTCTCACCATCGATGTGCAGACTGTTTTTGCATTACCAACAAATTTATCACAAATTTTGCCGGAATTGTTAAATTTACTCACCCAGTTTAGGACAGTGTTTCAGGATGAAATTTGTTCATGCCATGGAATATTAAATTCATTTCTAAATCTTCTCTGCACATGAGTGATCAATTTCAACTCAAAAAATGTTCTTACCGAGAACATATGTTCTGCCCCAGACCAGTTATTCATATTATCTTTCACAACACTATGTAAAATAATTGCATTGTTTAGGGATCTCACCAGTAACACTGTTGGTTATGTCACTCAAAACTGCTATAAACGAGCGCATTCTAAAAACTGTCATATCCCACTGGCACACTCTGTATATGTTAACAACACAGTAAACAAAATGTATATCTTCTATTTTCTGTAAATAACCTGTAAACACTTAATTACTTATTGACTATAAAAATTCAATGCATTACATATTAATGTACTGAATATATTAGACAGTAGAGCATCCTGCGACAATGGAAAATTTTACTTGCTGAACATTGTTAACACAGTGCTCGTCAGTTTGGTTGCAAATAAAAAAATCACAGGCTCTCTGTGCCTCTTTCAATTTCTGAGCAATGCTTGGTGAGAATCATAGTTTAAGAAATCTAATTTTAAATATGAATTGACAAAAACAGATAGAGAGATTGTTATTTTATTCACCAAAGGAATTACAACAAGTTAAACGCTTCGTCAAGTACAAATTATAATCTTACAGTTTTGCAATTCCACCAAAAAGGTACGAAATTTCTTGTTGAATTTGAAATGAGTCACACTATTTTTACACAAACCTTCACTTACCAAGTTATTAAAACTTAGTTGCAGCGGCGGGGCGGGAAGAGATGCAAAGAAGGAGAAGTGGGGAGAAGCCGAGAGAACAGATGACTGCAGTAAGAAATTCGTATGCAGAGGAGGGAAAAGCCATGAAAGGAGTACAGAAGAAAATAGGGAGGAAGAAGCAGCAGCTAGGGGGGGGGAGCTAACATTGGTTGCAGCGGCGGGGCAGGAAGAGATGCAAAGAAGGAGATGTGGGGAGAAGCCGAGAGAACAGATGACTGCAGTAAGAAATGCATATGCGGAGGAAGGAGTGATATGAGTGAGAAGTGGAGAAGTAATAAGAGTGAGAAGGGTTAGTGAAGCAGAAGAAATTGCAAGTAGGGGGGGAGGGTATAAAATAATAGATTTGAGGGAAGGGAGGGTAATGCCACACGGGGAGGAAAGGGTCGACCCAGTACCCAGTTGTACTAGACTTAGAAAAGCAATGGAGAAATTTATGTTTCAGGATAAAACAAAGAACAAATAGGAAATGGGAATAAATTTGACACAAAAAAAAAAAAATAGGATTAAGACAGGGATGTAAACTGAGTTCAATATTATTAACCTATTCATAGATGATATATTAGAAGGAGTAAAAATAAGAAATTAGCATTGTCCAGTAATAAGAGATAAGGAGATTCCAGGTCCAGGTTCATTATATGCAGATGATTTTATGGTAGGTGCCATATCCATAATAGGGTTACAAAAAGCAATAAATAAAACTCATGAATGTGTGAAAAATGGGGAATTAAGGTAAATATAAATAAATACTAAGTGATAGTGTAATAAAAAAAATAATAAAAAAAGGAAATAAATTGAGGACAGAAGAAAAATGGTCTCTAGGTGGTCAAGAACTGGAGGTAGTCAAAGAATATGACTACTTAGAAGTAAGGTTGAGTACTAGCGGGGAAATTAGAGATGAAGTAAGTTTAAAATTTTGTTTAGATGCATGAAAATGAAGGAAGGTGAAATCTTAAAGATATGACTGACTCAATAAAAGGTTCTAAGAAACAAAATCAAGGGCATGGGAGAATATTAAGGAAGATACAGGAAAAAATGGTCTAGAAAAGTAAGAGAGGCAAGGGCCGCTCAGTGAGCGAAAAGGCCAGGGAGCCAAGCAATCTGAGTGGCACAATAAGATAACAAGCACCAGACAAATTGTACAATAGATGTAGGGGTATAACGATATACGAATATACATTATATATATTGTAAACCAAACTGTAGAACAAAGTGTACAATAAATTCATTCATTCATTCAAGTTATTAAAACTGGAACATGCTTCAGTCACCTAACTGCTGATGATGAGGATGAATGCCCCCGAAAACATTCTAATTTTAATAACTTAGCAATTGAAGATTTGTGTAAAGACAGTGTGACTCATTCCAAATTTAACATGAAGAAAACTTCACTGTTTGTAGTGCTTCTGTTTTTAATAGCTAATGAAATTTCTTATATTCAATCAAATTGACTTCATAATAAACTCATCATCTGGATTTTGGGTTTTTCCTTCAACTGGCATTAAGGGGTTAATTTTTTTGTGTAATAATTGCTTCCTCTAGTAAACAAGGCATTGAATGCAGATATAATATACGTACATATTGCTTAGATATAAAAAATTTAAACATGTTTGAATGATCTTATTTCAATCAGTTAAAAGGTGATTGAGTGAAACACGTACTTCTTTGTCTTTTTAGTGCCCTTTTCCTTCCTTTTTACTTTCTCTAATACATACTTATAGAGGTACAGAAAGTATTGCATTCCACACAACAATTTGTTATTGAGATTTCACAGGAAATAAGTGTTTTGAGATACCTGAATCCAAAAAGTAATTCTGAAAAAGGTCCACATGCACGCGCGCATGTGGTGTGTGCATGTGAACAGCATAACACAAAAACAAAATGTCAGATAAATATCAAACTTGGTATTAAAGTTCAGTGTCTTCCAAAGATGCAACATGAAGATTTTCAAGAAAATCCTCCCACTCCAAACTACCCTTTACATGGAACATTTTTCAAAGTTTTTGATTTTCTGGAAAATGGCTCTAAAAATACCATATATTTAAGATATTTACATGAAAAATAAAATGTATATCTTCAATTTTCAGGGAATAGCTTGTGAAGTCCTCTTCATTTGTAACGATATTTATACATTCTTGCATAACTGGTAAATGTTAAGCAGTAGATGAAAACGTACTACACAAAAATGTACATCTCTTTTAAATACACAATTTATTCCAAATAACTTTTATTGTGGCATCAGCCATTTCTGAGATATCAGCTATTAATGGTTTGAATTGTTCAATACTTAAGTCACTTTTTTTTAAGTGCTAACAATTTTCAGTTGTTTTTTGCAGTGTCATGGAAAGAGTATGGAATTTTAAGGCCAGCATATGGTGTCCAGTTCTTAAACGTATATCGCTATTCCCTTTATATCTAAAACAAAATGTGTGACTCAGCTGTTTCCAGAAAGGTTTATCTCAATTAAAATTAAGTAGATAGGAAAATTAATTTTGTAAAAATAATTTGTGTATCCACTAATAAGCGATAGAGGGTAAAGAGTCATGTGAAAGTGGAAATCAGATTTTTTTTTCATGTGTGTGCAACACAGAATTTAAATGACAGGTTTTATCTACAATTACTCCTAGAAATTTCATACTCTCCAATGCTCATTATATTCTCATTTATTTTCATGTTAAGAATTTCATTTTTAGACCTATTATTTTGGTGCTGAAACATTATTGCTTTTGTTTTTGGAGGATTTACTGTTAGGTTGTTGTATTTTAAGTCTTGTCTATCTTGTGTTTCTGTAGTTATTGAGTTTTCTAGAGTACTTATGTCTTTATTAAGTAAATATGAATCATCTGTATATGATATTTAATATTTTATAATTTGCAGATTTGGAAAGGTCATTTATGTATGAGAGAAATAGGAGTAACTCAAGTACAGATGCTTGCGGTTCTCCAACTTTTATTAATTCGTATCTTGATTTGGTGGATTTTATTGTATGCCATGATGGTAATGGGTTTCTGTGCATTGTTTTTAATTTAGTGGAAAACATTTTAGAATTTTAAAGATGCCACATTTCTGTGACTTGTCTATTGGTCATACACGTGATGCACTATAGAAAACCTTGGATAGATCAAGAAATATTAATGTTATTTCATAAAAAATATCAAGCTCTTATAGTATTACATGATAAAGTACTATTACAGTAGTAGTTGTGGAGTTTTCCCTAAAATTATGTTGCGCTGGGTTAAGCAAATTTAATTTTATTTAAGAAACCTATCAGTCTATTACTCAATATGTTTTTAAAAATTTTTGCAAAAAAATTTAGGGTGGCAGTATCCAATTTGTATTCTATCACCTTTTTTTAAAAATTGGAGGTTGGAAAAGAGTATCAAGAGTTACATTAGTATTGCCAATAAGTGATAAAATGTCAAAACTCTAAATACACATCTTTGTAGGACACGGGGCTGCTGTATCAGCAGTCAAAAAGATATTTAACGGCTGCGAATTGAAGTCATAGGGTCTCACTCTCGATGGCAAAGCTCTGAGCAACAAGGGGTGCTTCACACTCCCATCATAATTATGTTAACATTTAATAAGTGTATACATCCAGACCTCACTAACGTACAGGTAAGATGCACTAACGTTAAGTTCTCACTTGACCTGTAACCATGTACATTAAGTATGAATACAACTCTTAGTTTTTATACACCTCCCTCCTGGGCCTTTTATTTGATGCCTCTTCCTATAACGCACTCCCCTTCGCCCTATCTACACACCCCCGTTACCTATTCGCTCTTCCCCATCTGAGACTACAGCCTTCATGTGTATGCCACCCCTCAGGGTAGCTACCCCAGATAGGGGTGCTACAATATTAGTCTGACTAAACTGAGTTTTGAAGTATCAGGGAAATTTTAATCATTTAGTGAGGCATTTGTCAAGAACTTCACAGGCTATTTGTAGAAAATTAAAGGTTGTTATGCAAATATTTTAAACATATGGTATATTAATCAAAATTGTTAAGAGCCATTTTTGAGAAAATAAAAATAATGAAAACTTTTCCATGTGAAGGGTAGTCTAGCGTAGGGAAATTTTCTGAAAATCTGTGTTGCATCCTTGGAAGATACTGAAATCACCCAAGCTTTGTTTTTGAGTTGTGTGGTTCTTAGACAGGCAGACAGACACATACAGGCAATTTTTTACTTTCTCTACTACGTATAGTAAGTAGGGGAAGTATTGTATTCCACCCAAAATTTCGATACCGAGATTTCACCGGAAATACATGTTTTGAGACTCACTGAATCCAAAAAAAGCATTTTTGGAAACATGTCCGTGTGTGTGTCTGTCTGTCTGTGTGTCTGTGAACAGCATAACTCAAAAACGAAGAGTCGGATAAACACCAAACTTGGTATTTAGGTTCAGTATCTTTCAGAGATGCGACACGAAGGTTTTCAAGAAAATCCCCCCACCCCAGACTACCCTTTACATGGAACATTTTTCGAAAATTTTAATTTTCTCAAAAACGGCTCTAACGATTTTGATTAAAATATCATATGTTTAAGATATTGTCATGACAAATAAAATGTATATCTCGAATTTTCTGGGAATGTCTCCAAAAGTATTCTTCGTTATGAACGACTTTTTCATAACTGGTAAACCATAAGAGATAGACAAAATTTTACTACACAAAAAATGTAGATCGCGTTAAAATACATAATTTATGTCATATACATTTCTTTTGTTGAGTGAACCGTTTGCGAGATATTGCTTGTTATTTCCTTAAATTTTCCAATACTTATACTTTTTCTCAAATTCGTTATTCATTTTTTTATGTCCTGGACATGCAAAGAGAATGGAATGCGCCACATAGCAACCAGCGTTAAAATATTTGACTATCGCTTAAAACCTACCATATTCCCCTTGCATCTACAAGAAAATTATCAATAAGATTGACATCTCGATATCTCCATTAACATGAAGCATATGGAGAATAAGCGTTTGTAAAAATAGTTTGTACAAGAGTAGAGAAAGTCATGTGAGTGTAACACATCAGATTTTTTAAAATGTCTTTTTTTTTATTCAGGGAGCCTCCAAATGTGTATTTCTGATGAAATCTCAGTATCAAATTGTTGGGTGGAATGCAACATTTACTCTACTTATTATATGTAAGTAAGTACAAATGTTATGTATAATGAACATACCATGAAAGGTGGAGAAAGTATCTCTGATGAGCTCATAGTTTTTTGTAACTTTCTTCACAAGAGAAGCAAGGCAAGACACGCAGCTGGCCACCACTCTCTGATCATGCTGTAAAATCACTTTCATGGTATCCTCTTCTACCTCAGCTAAAAGTGTTTCACTGGGATGTTGAATCAATGGCAAGGTTACCTCCATTATGTATGCCACACTTGTAATTATCTGGTAATCACCCAGGGTCTGGAGAAAATCAATTTTAAGCAATGCATTTAGGTTAATCATTTTGTAACTGAATCAGTATTTTGAAAAATGTCACATGAAAGTATTTTTTGATCAAACAGCTTCTATTTGGCATCATGATCTACAAAAGTGAAAGGATACACATTATGAAACATCCTATTCATTGCACAGTGGACAGATGTGTGGTCCTACTTGAATGAATTAATTTATTATCCACTTAGTACTACATACAATAAATATATTTCTTTACAATCTCTTGATCACACAAAGAAAATTCCACAATACTAACTACTAGTGACTCTTTCTAGAGGTCATCCTCCGTGGTGTAGTGATTACCATGCTAGCCTCTAGTTCCTGAGGTCACAGGTTCAAACCTGACAGAGGATGATGGATTTTTTTCGGGATTTCCTTCGGAAAGGGAAGTAAAACTGGTGGTCCCATGTCAGATTTAAAGCACGTAAAAGAACCTCAAGCCTGATAAGAGGCCTCTGAGCAAAACTACTGGTCTTTCATGCCCAATATAGAATGGGACGCTAAGGACCACAGCAGTTAAAGAGCGTCCATAAATAAAACTCAATTTAATTTTTATTCTTTCTCAAGAATTGCTGTGTAAACAAGTGGCCTGTCTAGTTTCAACCTTGCGGTTGTTCTACTATTGGACCCACCTATCTTTAAAGGTATACTCGGACTCTATCCTGTTTAAACTATATTTCTATAATTTCTGATTCCTATTTTCCTCCTCCATTTTCTATTAACCTTGCCTAGCTACTCCCCAAACTCTAAGATTTCCTGCCTTAATTTCAAATTCATCAACTTTTTCCCCTTTGTCTCTATTGGTAGATTAGTCCATTTCTTCATCCTAAGTTTTCCTCTCATTATTTTGGTTTCTTCATATTCCAGAATCACATCCCAATAATAATCTTGCATTCCATACATTGGACATAATTTCAGACCCCCTCTTATTCCTTTCAATTCCACGGCCCCTGTTTGGGACCATGAGGCTCCCTCCCTCGTCCTCTGGTTGCCTTTATCCACATAATTCTCTCTACCCCATACTTTCTATACCTCCCTGTATATCCTCAATGACGTTTTGTTGCTGAACCTACTAAATATCTCCTAAATTTCAATGTTCTTAATTCTTTGTTTGGCTTCTTTCCAAAACCCCTCTCTTTAACCTCTGTCACACCACATCATACCTAATTCCATTTTTTTTCCATGGACTCTTATGTGGCCCTACTTAATATGAATACATATCAGAAAACAGCATCTAAGTTTCTAAGGGCTAAAAGTAAAAATTTTGGTTTTCAGATGTGATAAAAAAAAACTGCGCAACTTTAGCACAAGTAATGTTTTTTTTATTAAAAACCTTTATTATACTATAGAAATCATACAGGTAATAAAACTATTCATGTTTATGCATGACTTAAGTGTGGAAAAGATCACTGAATAATGCAGAAGGAATAATGTGCTATACCTTACTTATGATAAAAGTGCTAACACAAATTTATTAACTTCCATGCAGAATAGTAACAATGTAATATATCAAAATAAAATGAGAATATCAATTTTTTGCTCCTTTGAGAAAGATTAGATAGATAGAGCTCCTTCATATAAGTATAGATAAGAATTGTTAGGAATAAAAAAAGAAAGAATAAAACATACAAAAGCCACAATAGTTAAAATACAATCATTAAAACCTTGTTTGATAAAACCCAGTGATATGTGGCAGCAATGTTGAACAAATGTATCTTGAGAGCAGGCACAGATAAATTTCTTATATGTAGTGGCAAAGAATTATAGAATTATAGAATTATGAAATATGGACAAAGCTACTGGTAGTGCTATTACTATGTTTACATTTGTTTATATAATGAGTACTGTGATCATGTACCTTAGAGCAAAGAGTCAAAGTATTCAATTTAGATTTAACATACAAAAGAAAGTTCTGGCAAAATAAGCATTCCTAGCTGAGCAAAAAGTGGTTTACAGTGAGTTCTAGATTGAGCCCATAAATAATCCCCATAGCTCTGTTTTGAGGTACAAGTAATCTGGAAATTGGAGTACAGTTATCCCGCAGGAGAACTCCATAACTAAGATAACTACAGGGTCTTTCATAAATAAAGAATAAGTTAAATAAAACTAAAATTAATTCATTTTTTACAAAATACTCAGGAATATCAAATTTAATATTTTGAAAGGAAAACTTTATAAAAACAAATTTTCCACCATTATTGTATAGGGTGTGACATCTACAAAAATTGTAAATGCTAACATATTATTTTTTAACTTTTTCCTGAAAAGTAGTTATTTTATTTAGTTTCATAAACAATTTCATTTGAATCACACAAAAAGGTTTGCTATGGAAAGAGTTTGTTGGCTTGTTTAAAAATGTTCTCCACAATTTATATAACTAGTAACAAATGAAATTGTAATTATTTAATGAGGTAGTGCTCCCCATTTACAATCCGGTTAAGTCAAAGCGTGAATTCTTGTTGAACATTCTAATCACTGCTGGTGGTATATCTGATGACGTCGTACAATAATGGCTGAAAATTTTGTTTCTGTATGTATAACGACCATAATAAACCACAGATGTTGTCTTTAATATTTAAATCAAGTCCTGACTCAAGATGTACACCACAAAATTTAATAGAAGTGCACAGGTTGATAATTCTGATAAATAAGAATTTAATATTAATTGTTTTGCTATTATGATACAGTTTTTAGCATCATATCAAGAGGGCAAGCTGGAAGAAAACTCATTCAGTTTACAATACATAGTAGTTCCACTTCTACATGAAACTCCAACTGCTACATTATCTGCAAACATGTAGGTTTCCACACAATTATTATGAATGCAAGCAGAAATGCCTTAATGTAAATAACCAAAAGGGCTAGTCCAAGAATGGAACCCTGTGGGATACCTCTTACATTTAAATTCAGACATCTGCTGTTTAAAATAGCTGACAGATATCTATCCATTAAATGTGATTTAAAGACTACAATGCTGGTGTTGTTGAACTCATAATATTGTAATTTATGTAAAAGAATACCATGAGCAAAATGGTGTTAAAGATTTTAGTAAAATCATAAAAGTGTCCACAAGTTGACACACCATTTTCTATTGTATCAAAATGCTTTTCTAAAAGTCTGGTAATTGCTTCCTGTGAGAGTGTTTGACGAAATACTGGTTAGAAAAAAGGTTGTTATGCTCAAAGTAACTTTCTTCAACTATTTATGAAAATTTCAAATCCCTCCAAGATTATGGGAATTATAATGATTGGTCTGTAGTTATTTAGATCAGTTTTATTACCTTTTTAATACACTGAGATGACTTAACATATTTAAAGGCATCAGGAAATATACATTCATAAAAGCAAATGTTAAAATCGTGAGTTAACAGCTCACAAATAAACCTTGCAGATTATTTTATTAATCTGAAATTCAAACTATGAAATAAAAAGACACAATTATTTTCAGGGCAACATCAGCAACTTCTTGACCTATATTCATGACCAACTACTGAAAATTTTATTTTTCCCTAGGATTACAGGCTATGTACAGATGGACCACCAGAAGAAGACAAGCAAGAGGAATGTACTATGTAAATATTTTCTATTGTCCCCATTTTGTTTATGCACGCATATCATATAAAATACAGTGTTGTCAGATAATTCAACAATGGCTTGAATTTGTACCATATACCGTAACGCGTGTTAGCAGCAAGAGCCAAATAATGCGTAATATCAAGTATTATATCTGGCAGCATGGGTGATTCGCATACACACATTTTGTAGTAAACAAATTGACTACGTGAACGGATAAATAGTTTAAGCCCCCTCTTGCCTTCTTCTGATGGTCCAACAGTACCAGATTCAAAACTTTTAAATTGCTAGCATAGGGGATGGTAGGTTCCTCATATCTGCCAATTTGGCCACTTTTTTTGTTGAATATAGATATCAAGGAATTATGGTTACCTTCAAGGTGAGACTATGGCATTAAATAGTTACAGGACCAAAGAAAACATAGCAAAAATTAAAACTGCACCTACTGTGCTTATCTAAAAATTTCTTGGCCATTTGAATAATTTTTTTCGTGCTAAAAGATACTTACAACTATACAGTATTTCCAGGATCTGAAAGATTCTTAGAGGAAGGTTAAGGATGTAAGAAATACATCAGCCAATATTTTACTTTAATTTCTGTAAATACCATTGAAATTTTGGTTCATTATTATGACTATCTTGGGGTTAGATTCTAAGATGTTAATGGAGGGTTTGAGTTTTTTTTAAATTTATTTATGGACGCTCTTTAACTGCTGTGGTCCTTGGTGTCCCATTCTATATTGGACATGAAAGACTGATAATTTTGCTCAGAGGCCTCTTTATCAGGCTTGAGGTTCTTTTACATGCTGTAAATCTAAGACATGGGACCACTGGCTTTACTTCCTTTCTGAAGGAAGCCATGCTAAGGATTTTTATACTCAAAAAAATCTATCGCCCTCTGCCAGGTTTGAACCCGCAACCTCGGGAACTAGAGGCTAGCATGGTAACAACTACACCACAGAGGAAGACATAAATGGAGAGTTTCAGCATAAAATCTTATATACATTGTACACTATTTTATAAGGAGTCAAGGGAGGCAATGCCATCCATGCAATTCTGGGTAAGCTAGCTAATGTGATATAAAAAACTGCTTACCTGGCATTTTATGCTTAAATATGGCCCTAAGGTGAGTGCATATTTGACCAAAAGCCAGGGATGTACAACTGCAAATCTTTGAAGTGTAATGAAGCACAATACATAATTTTCTGATGAACTGTGGGTAAGTGTAGCTAAGTTGGAAACTGCTTCCAGTTTCAAAATTTTTTGAGCTAAACAATCCACTATTTGTTGACTGGCTTCAATTACTGCAGATGGTGCTTCAGCAGCTGCATTTCTTTGCAGTGATTCAGATCTGAAAAGCTATACAGAATACAATGATGCTATTTAATATATTAAGACATTTCATGATTTTCCTCTGTTACTTAAATGTTTACTGTTCAGCTACTCAGAATAAATGAAACTTATGAGCAAAATATATAATTTAATTCATTTCTACTTTGTTTTGTATCAATGATTTTTTCATATCAGCACTTTCCATTTGGCAAAAGATATGATTTTATTTTCATGTACTTACTTGCTGCTTTAATACACTGGCAAATTTTTAATTTAAAATTAACGAATTTTAAACTCTACAAACTAAAACATGATTAATAAAAAAAATATCATAATTATACTAAACAGGTTTGCGTAAAGGTAAAAATCTATACAAGATACTATGCTGTAAATTGCACAAAATTCAAGTAAGCTTTATTTTAACTGGTTGTTGCTTTGTGCATACCTACCTTATGCAGGTTACTTCAGTCAAAAGGGTTTTATAACATGATGACATGAATTTGCCTGTTTTATGGAGCAGAGTATACATACACATCTTGCTTGATGTTGTGTATCACTGCAATAAGCTTAATGACACTACAGTATAATTTTGTTTACTTTATTTATTTGAACATAAAATGTAATGCAGTCAAATTTTTTGGGAAAGAATTTCACAAGTTTTCTTTACTTCTTCATTATGTTTGAGGATGTTTATTTTCTGTTTCATTAATTTGCACTCCAATGTTCATTTTACCTAACATAGTCAATGGTATATTAAAGTGCATAAGTTAAAGGCATATGAAGGCAGCCCATACAGCGAATCATATTGTGAGTCGAAAGGGGGATGCTGCAACAGATCACAAGTGTAACTATCCCACTATGATCTTTGTCCATGCGACTCCACCAATTATGTTACGACAGACCAAATAGAGGATGAAAGCATGGGGTTTGGTAGACGCTCAAAACAGGCCCCTCCAGCAAGGACCAAATAGGAATTGAGATTAAGGGTTTCAAAGGGATTAAGTGTCACTAAATGTCACAGGTAACTGGAGGGATAGCTCAGAGGATGCAAGGGGTGTGACAGCCCTGACATGTGGCACGAGAATCGTGCGTCTCCTACACATACTACTTCTAACTTAGGGGTTCTTACTCGAACCAAGGTGACTCACTGACCAAGGAAGGAAACCCAGGATGGGGAAAGTCTTTAAGGTTCCCTATACTCTATAGTACATGCCCAAGGGAAGGCTTGCTAGTGTGACCAGTGGTCCCAAACAATTACATGATAGCCCCCATGACTATAAAAATATACAATTTATTATAAACATGGCTCAAGGCCAGAAAGGAGATTACAGAATAAATAAGTGAAGTGTGTCTTACCTATCATGAAGGGTGATGATGCATGGCGCTCGTTGATTATCGCATCTTAAAATAATACTTTGCAACACGTGGTCATTCAGGAGTCAAAACGGTGAGTTCCCGCTACAAGACAGTCTAAAATTGACCACAGAACCTGGGGTTTATATACAACACCTGGTTAGATGCACCACTACATCATTTAGTTGAATGTCCTTGCTGCAACTCAACTATTTGCCGGGCAATGGCTCAAGGTTGAATGCCATCTGACACAGCATCTTCTGGGTCTCGCCACTTGGCTACTGTATGGTAGCTTTAAGTTTCAGGTTTAACAATATGGCCAAAAACTATACATTGATATAAAAATAATGCTAACACCAGATGCACTGTGACAATATGCTTGCCCCTCCTACCAGTGCTGCTGAAAGTGGTATATGCATCTGAACTGAGAATATGATCCTCATTAATTATGCTTGGATAAATAGTTTAAAAAGATGGATGCCAAAGTTATAATTAGACAGAATTTTATTCTTGGATCATGACTGTACAAAAATGTTGTCTCTACAACACTTAGAACATGAGCTATGCACCTTTTATCTTCACATGATTATCATCACTCAATGTTCATTCAACAATGAAAAGAAGCCTGAAAAACACAACCATTCCTTTCTCACAGCGTTTATCTCAAATATAAACATACATATACTATGTTTGTATAGTACGCAGTTTGTAAAGGGATGACTAAATGTTCACTTCTTTTTCAGAATAGTGGTGTGTTATTTTATTATTAAAGTGACGGGCATATGTTAAATTGTATTTCTAACTCGAGCTGAAATGATAATATATGAATGATTTTATTGTACTTCTTTTTTCCTCTGTGTTTGTGATATGAGTGTGTGAACATGTCCATCTAAGCTGGGATATGTAATTATTTGATTAACAAACATGAAGTGATTCATGCTCTCTGCTATTTGCAGGGTGCTATGGTTATTGTTCGGTATTGTTAACATGTTGGCAGCTAGCAGTTGGTAATACAAGATTTTAAAATGGAGGCAGCATCATTTGAGGTTAGAATCCTTCTGAAGCACCGCTGGAAGCAAGATTATAAAGTTGCTGCCATGGCTTGAAGAATATGTGAAGGTGTCATTAGTGAACAAGTATCACAGTGATAGTTCCAGCATTTTAATAATGGAGACGAAAACATTAAAGATTTACAACATTCTGGAAGATCCATGTTATGGAATATTGAGAATACGTGCAGAGTTTTGGAAGAAAATCCACAGACAAGCACTCAGAGGTTGTCAGAAGAACTTGGTGCCTCAAAGGATACCATACATAGCCATATTAAGACACACAAAAATTGTTCAGAAGCTGTAAATTTGTACCACATGAATTGACACCTGATTAAGCTCAACGTACAGAGTGAGCCAAAAGACTCCGAAACGCCTGCGCGGTGTTTTTCCTGTCCGCGTCCTGGGCGCTCATTGCCATCTGGCGCTATCACAGAAAGGCGCGGATGAAACCATACAACATTTTTAAAACTATTTTTAAAGGCTTTACTTACCAACTTTATGAAAGGAAATGCTGAAACTGGCCACCGTCGTTGTCCATACATTTTTGGCACCTCTTTAGGAAACTATTCAACTTGGAATTTTTGGGGGGGAATTTTCCAAACAATGACCGATGTTGTCTAATATTTCTTCAATAAGAACCGAATGCCGTCTTTTGGATTTCTTAGTCTGAGCACTTCCTGTGGCTTGAAATTTACTGTAAAGTTCATGGATTGTTGAACGGCCTGGAACTTTTACACCTGGAAATATTTCTGCAAATTGTACTTTCACTTGGCAAGCTTACCGAGTTAACACATACAAATTAAAAATAAATACACGCGGTGCAGTAGAAAACATATGCTGAGCCATAATATACAAAGATATTATGGACGAAATAATAAATAACTGTAATAACTGAACTAATCCACATTACTGTCAATTCATGCTGCAAAGCTAAACCACAGCGTGAGTTTGTTTATAGCAGCGGTACGTTATCATGTTTTTATCATATTTCCACACGCCCAGTGGAAAAACACCACGCAGCCGGCAATATTGTTCATAAAATACCCCTCCGGGATAACATAAAACATAAAGTGTACAAGACAAACCCACAAACTCTGGAAGGATTAAAACAAAATATCTGCCAGGAAATTTCTCAGTGTGAACTACAGCGAGTGATGGATAGTCTCTTAAAGAGGTGGCAAAAATGTATGGACAATGATGGTGGCCAGTTTCAGCATCTCCTTTCGTAAAGTTGATAAGTAAAGCCTTTAAAAGTAGTTTTGAAAATGTTCTATGGTTTCATGCGCGCCTTTCTATGATAGCGGCAGATGGCAACGAGCGTCGAGAACGTGGACAGGGAAAACACCGCGCAGGCGGTCCGGAATCTTTTGGCTCACTCTGTAGAATGGATATCTTATATCACTAATCCCTGGGATGATGGATTTATGAAGAGAATTGTCACATGTGATGAAAAATGGGTGTATTACTGCAACTCTGACACCTTGAAACAGTGGCTCGATACCAGTCAGCCTGCAAATGTTGTCATTAAAAAAATCAGTTCAGTCCCAAAATAATGTTTGTCTGGTGAAATTTTCAAGATGTGATTCACTAGGAATTTGTTCCAAATGGACATGTAGTAAATGTGAATCTTTATTCTCAACAACTGAAATGAGTTCATCAAGTTTTGAGGCAGAGATCCTGACATTAGTTAATAGAAACAGGGTTCTCTTGCTGCAGTACAATGCAAGGCCTCATACAGCTTAAAGAACAATGAACAAAATTCTGGAATTGAACTGCTACCACATCCAGCATATAACCCTGATCTTGCACCATGAGATTACCATCTGTTTAGAACCATGGCCCATTTGCTACACGGAAGAAACTTTGAAAACATTGAAGCAGTTGAAATGGGTATCAACGGATTCAATCAAAACCACAAACTGGTACACTGAGGGATAGCAAACCTTGCTGAAAGGTGGCTCAGAAATACAGATTCTAATGATCTTTACTTTGGAGATTAGAATTATTTCCTGTAATAACACATTTGAAATAAAGTTTGCTTAAAAACAGACATTACTTATGACACATCATATTTAATGTAAAACTTTTTAAAAAACCATTCAATCCAAACACGTGTCATGGGTTTACACCATCAAGGTTTAATGTTTTAAGGATATTTAATGTGTTCTGATGTACAGAGTTACCGCCGGTACATGCCTACTACACTTGGCAACAATGCTATGCGCAAGCATTGGCCACTGCTCATATGCCCTTAACTTTTGCACTTATTTAGTAGTGTTTTAACACCTATTCTTACTGCAGAGAGCACCACAGGCAGTGGGCAATGATGATACGTGAAATGAAATGATAATTATGAAAGGAAATTTGGGAAGGAAACATTCCTGCTCTAAGGTTAGGGTACCTCCTCGGCATTTGCCAGTTACAAGGACTGAGGAAAATCTGGAAAAAACCACAAGTCAGGAAGGATGGTCCTGGCAGGATTTGAACCGCAGACCTCCTATACAAGAGTCTGTGCCTTAATGATCTTGGCTACCCATGCTGGTCTGTAGCCAATGACCTTGCCCTTTTTAGGGAGCCTGCACTAAATCTTCCACAACACTTCTAGTCCATGCAACACCAACAACCAATGAAGAGATGTCAGAAATAAAAATGAGCATTTTTTTCTCTCACATTTACATAGTATACCATACATTTCACTATTAAATTCCCTTACACATATGCTATTTTGGCTGGATGAAACTTGTGTAAGGTAAAACTGATAAAACTAAGATAAAAGTGGATGACACTTCAATTTCACTTCTATCTCTCCAAAAGGGGAAAGGTGGGAAAAAGTTACATCCTGAATATGGAAACATACTTGATGTAGATTGAGTCTGCATTTACCACATTGGAGTCATTAGGGCCATGAGAGAAGGGTGAGGGATGGGATGCTTCCTTTTTCTCTTATATCTAGTCCTGCAATCCATTTGCAGCTATATGAGCTATTTGATAATGTAACTTCTCTGCCCCTTATCCTCCTGAACACACATACTGGGATATGTGACTAATGAGCCAGAAATTTGAAACACTTACATTTACATCACTTCATGTAAATACCTTGAACATTTTTCAGGTACTCTTGAACCTGTCCTCAGCAAGTTGAGGATGGGTACCATCAGTACCCGAAACATTTATACTTAAATATAAAAACAAGTTCAAGGTACTTATTTTAAGTAATGTTTAGTGTTACAAATTTCCGACTCAATAGTTACACTATACATTAGCAATGCATCACTGTTTATAAGCTTCTAGTTAATTAACACTACTAGAATCGGCCTACCACTGCAGTGCCCAGACAGCCAAATACCGCTCAGTTAGTGTGTTTCAACACAGTTGCCACAGGAAGAGGATACTTCATAATATGGTCTGAACCATCTAAGAAAATTGTGAAATATAAACAAATTAGTTTTAATCATCTGTTAAAGTAACAGTGCTGTAGCTCCACAGCACCAAGCAGAATGGCTCAGATGGTAAGGTCTGTGGCCTACATTCAGGACATCCCGGGTCAATTCCCAGCCACCGCCAACTCCGGCCCACGGGATTTTTTCAGGAGTTTTCCCGGGTCATCAGGTGAATGTTGCAGTGGTTTCTTTCAGCCCCAAATTTCCTGTCCCTCCATTTGTTCCATCCATCATTTCATTCATCCTTTATCCCACTGGTCTCTTTCAGGTTTGGAAGTGTCAGCGATGGTGTTTCGATGCAGCGTGGCAGGGGAAAAGCATGCTCTGTATGAACTCTCCCTATCCTTTGGCTTTCAGCTGGCTGCCAGGGCATCAGAACTCTCTTGAGAGGCCTTGAACACCTCTGTGTGGGGCAGGGTCCCCTGCCTGCCAGGGTGTCTACTTCTGGAAACTTAGGGACCCTGTAATTGCTGTACTATTGCTCCTGGATCTGGCTGCCTGATGTTTCCTCTCGCCTCATCCTTCCTCCTGGGGTGTAGGTACAATATGCCCTCTGGATCGGTGCCAAGTTCCCTCCATAACAGAAGATAAGATAGCTCCACAGCTCATATGAATGAGCCACTCTTGAATTAATCAATTTATTGTAGCTTTATTCAACTACTTCAATATGTTAGATCTTTTCAAAAGTTAATAAGATATAAAAAAGAATGTTTTCATTAAGTTTGTCCCTTATAGTATTTTGAGTAATAGTTATTTGGCTGTTACATACTTACCATTGCAAGCAATTCATCTAGTGATTCCATACCCATATCCAGAGAAAGATTCACAACATTTATAATGCTCATAACTTTATGTAATAAAGATGTTGATTCCAAATAAGGCTCTTCTGCTACTGGCGTAAACCATATCTTCTGAAAGACCTGTACAACTAGCTTCTTTACACCTGGAAACACATTAAGACTCAACTCCATATCAATGTGAGAGTGATGCTGTACAACCTATTACAGCAGCTTAGCATCTGTACAACATGAAATCCCATTTTAATGAAACATTTTCTCAGCAACCACCACATCTAGGAAGATGAGATTTTTAGCACACATTATCTAACAAGTATTTATGAAACAGATGGGAGTATTTAAGGCTGTTCAAAAAATTATTACATTAAAAAAATCTGATGTTACATTCACATGACTTTCTCTACCTATCCTTCAACAAACTATTTTTACAAAAGCTTATTCTTGTATCTACTTCATGCTAACTGAGATAAACATTTGCAGAAATGGTTTTACTACAATTCCTTGTAAATTCAAGGGGAATAAGGGAATACAGTAGTTTTAAGGACAGATCACTATATGATGGCTTTGAAATTCTGTCTCTTTGCATGATCACCAGAAAAAAATGAATAGGCAATTTGCACAAACATAAAGTGTTTGAAAATTCATACCCATAATAAAGAATACCTCAGAAACAGTTAATGCCACAAAAAATTATTTGACATAAACTGTGTAATTTAACCAGATTTACATTTTTTTGTGCAATAATGAAGACTTCACAGGTCATGAGAAAATTCCAGATATACATTTTATTTAATTTGCAAATACTTTAAACATATAGTATTTTAATCAAAATCGTAAGCTATTTTTGAGAAAATAAAAATTAACGTAAATTTTTCCTTATAAAGAGTTTTTAGGGTTGGGAGATTTTCTTGGAAATCTTCACATCACATCCTTAGAAGATACTAAACATTAGTACCAAATTTGGCATTTAAACAACTTTTTGTTTTTGAGTTATGTTGTTCACTAACATGCACATGCACGCAGGCCTTTTTCTGGATTCAGTGGGCACCAAAACATGTATTTCTGGTGAAATCCCAATATCAGATTTTTGAGTAGAATACAACACCTTCTCTCCCTACTAGGTATACTGTAGAAAAACAAAAAATGTAACACTCAATTATTATTAATTATTGGGTTGGTGCATATGTCCATGCCATTCGTCACTGGGTTGGCAACACTAATTGTGAAGCCTTTGTTTTTCGTTATTCAATTGCTTTTCCTCAGTTTTCAGTTTGATTGTTACGAACAGGAACTTGTATATTGATAACAGCTTGTTTTAGCCATTTTCAAGTCTAATTAGTACAGAGTGTCAAGTAGGAAAAAATGAACACTTCTGACACATTTTACTTTTTAAGTTTAATTGAGGATCTGCTGCTGCAGAAACCATGAGAACAATTTGTGGTGTGTATGGGGGAAAGCATTTGCTGAGAGGATGTCACAGAAATGGTTTTCTCATCTCAGAGAAGGAAATTTCAACTTGTGTAATGTACCACGTTCCAGAAGAGCTTCTCTTTGTGATTGCTGCCAGTTCTTTGCCCTCCATGTTCACCGGACATAGGTCCTTCTGTTTATCACCTTTTACGACCTCTCTCTAACAACATTCAGGAACAAGTGTTTCATGATGAAGCTTCCCTTAGCAACTGGCTAACAGATTTCTTCAACTCGAAACCCCAACAGTTCTATAGGAGAGGCATTGGACTCCTATCTCAACACTGGCAGGTAGTCATTGACAAAAATGGTGATTATATCACTGAGTGAATGCGTGAGAGATTACTGATCTATGACGCAGTGTATCAATGTCTTGTTATTGTGTACTGTATTGTATTTTCATGGCATTGTAAAAACAGCATGAATTTATGCACTGACCCAATAAAATTCACAGAACAATGTCCCTAAAAAATTCTGATGTGTTACACTCACATGACTTTCTCTACTCTTGTACAAACTATTTTTACAAACGCTTATTCTCCATCTACTTCATGTTAATCGAGATAAACATTTGCAGACTCTATCTTATTGCTGATTTTCTTGTAGATGTAAGGGGAATATATATTTACAAGGGCGATATAGAAAAACAGTAGCCTTTAAGCACATACATATCTCTTAATAACTGGTTGCTAGGTGCAGCACCATTCCCTTTCCCACAGATTAATACTCTTTGCATATCCAAGACAAAAAAATGAATACCGAATTCCCATTTGAGAAAATAAGTATTGAAAAATTTAAGGAAATAACAAGCAATATCTCGAAAATGGTACACTCAATAAAACAAATGTATATGACATAAATTGTGTATTTTAACGCGATCTACATTTTTTGTGAACTAAAATTTTGTCTATCTCTTATGGTTTACCAGTTATGCAAAAGTCATTCACAATGAAGAATACTTTTGGAGACATTCCCAGAAAATTCAAGATATATATTTTATTTGTCATGAAAATATCTTAAACATACAATATTTTAATCAAAATCTTTAGAGCCATTTTTGAGAAAATTAAAATTTTCGAAAAATGTTCCATGTAAAGGGTAATCTGGGGTGGGGGATTCTCTTGAAAACCTTTGTGTCGCATCTCTGGAAGATACTGAACGTAAATACCAAGTTTGGTGTTTATCCGACTGTTCGTTTCTGAGTTATGCTGTTCACAGATAGACACATAGACATGTTTCCAAAAAGGCTTTTTTTAGATTCAGGGGGTCTGAAAACATGTATTTCCGGTGAAATCTCGGTATTCAATTTTTGAATGGAATACAATGCTTCCCCTACTTACTATACGTAGTAGAGACAGTAAAAATGTTGTGCTGAGAATATAAAGTCAAACTTTTAGCCTTGTTACCTTATAATTACAGAAGCTAAGAAACAGGACCTTATATTTTGAGATTGTATTCCTGAACACCCATTGTTGTAAATATAGGTATTTTGTTAGCAGGTCTGCTAAGATATATAAACTGAGCATTGCATACTTTTTTTACTTCTCCTGGATTACTTGCATCAGAATCATTGTAATGGAGATTAAGATAGGATGACAATAATTTAATTTTCTTATTACATTTCATTACATTTAATAACAAAGTTCAATGGGGCCTTTGAGTGTTACAATTAAAGAAAGTAAAGCTGGAGGCGTAGCCTTTTGTATTCAGTGATTGAATGGGATACAGCATTAACTGGATAAATTAGTAGCATGAAGGTGTGATTCTTGTAGCTTTTTATTTCAGTTTTTACTTTTGTACTATTCAAAATACTGTTACAAAAATTACTGTGGTTTTCAGTATAAAAAAGTGTTTTTGTTTCTTCTTAAAATATTAATGCTTATTCCATAGCTATCTTGGTAAATAGCAGGGTAAATGGGTGCAGGAACTAAGTATAGTAAACCAAATCCTGAGCAAAGGTTATACAACAAGGTGGTCAACAAAGGTATGGTTAATATATTAACTTAAGTTTAGAAGTTATAAATGTATTGTTATAGATGGAGTTAGTACACCAAATCAGCTCTATTCCCAAAAATTCTTTATATGGAAAAGAATTTTCTCAAAAATGCTTTTTAATGATTTTTATTGAAATCGTATAAGTTTGAGACAAAATGTATCACTTGAGTTTTATACAAATTGCCTGTGAAAATTTTTTCATTCTTTAGTAAGAATTCATTCTTTTCATTCTTTCACAATGACTGCGAAAAATTATATTGGGAAAACCAAAAGAAACATAAAAACAAGAGCAAAAGAACACTTCAGTTACATAAGAAAAACAAGAAGAAAAATCAGCAGCAGTTTGGCACTTATGGAGAGACAAACACATCTTAAATGGAAACCTTAAAATACTAAAAAACAATTTCAGAGAAAACGGAACTTACAATTTGGGAAAACATTTCTATATGGAAAAACAGAAACCGCATTTATAATTTTGAAATCCCACCAGGAGACCTACTTTTGAAGATGTTCTTCCAACCACCAACAGAGATCAAGCTAACAGCTAGGACGAACGATGCAGACAGTCGACAAGGAACTGAGAATGGGAGCAATTAGCTCCAGAAACATGTTTTTGCTTTTTTACAAGTAAGCGATGTAGTGTTACAATTGACTCAATAATTACTAAATTATAGACACATCACTCTCACAAAGTCCACCATAAGCAATTTTGTGTTAAATTTTACATTCTTGTTGATTTTGTAAAACTGGAAGGTCATAAGAGAAAAGAGAGACAAAATCTTAGTAGGAAAAGCATGAAACTCATTAAAATATAACATTTTTGTCAATTTTTTTTAATTGCATTAGACATTTCCAAAATATTCATTGTACTTACCTGTAGGGTAAGTTTTACCAGGTTAAAACCCAGTACAATCAGTACCCAAAACTTATGAAAATGAGTAATTCTGTTTCTTTCTCTCTCTCTCTCTCTTGCATGAATTGTGAAAAACAAAAACCAACTTGTGATATAAGCTATTCACATGAATATTGTTTCCACATCTAACATTTAACGAACCATGTCTGTACTTCTAGGTAAGAGTTTTTCATTATTAACATAAAGCAGATAGAAGAATCGCTTTTTATGTGAATAGATAAATATCTATCACAATAAATATCTACAAGTTCGAGATAGTTGTTTGAGTTTCAAACATTAGATTTTTTTGAACTTGGAAGAAAATAGTATTTGAACAGTGTCTCTCACAAGTACCAATGTTTGCTATGAGGGTGAGTCAAATATGGACTGGACTTTAACCCTTCAGCTGCTCAGACAACCCTGAGCAGGTGAGTAGAATGGAGCATTGAAGGTCAATATATTATAGTGGAGGAACTAGTTTGGTGATCTGTTTCTCCAACTGATTCGGGAAACTGTTTACCAGGAAACATGTGAATCAGTTGGAGAATATAATGTCCTACCAGCATGTTGCCATGGTAGCTCAGTGGTTAGAGCAACCGGATGGAGACCGCGAGATCTGTGGTTCAAATCCTGGCTATGGCATTGAATTTTTCAGTCATCTGATTCTACCTTTGCAACCTTATCCAACACACGGCTTGTGTGGAAGAACAATTAATTCCATTAATTGACCTAATAGTGGTCGAAACTATGAAGCCCAGGACTTAAAGTACTTACAACATTGTAGTTCGCCATTGGGGTATGTCATCTCAATACAATTTGAGATCTGCTTGTGGTTTACCGGGAAACATGCGAATCAGTTGGAGAATTAATGTCCTACTGGCATGTTGCTATGGTAGTTCAGTGGTTAGAGCAACCAGACGGAGACCGGGAGATCTGTGGTTCAAATCCCGGCTATGGCATTGAATTCTTCAGTCGTCTGATTCTACCTTTCCAATCCCTAGGTTTTATTTGTATTTTTTTCATGGCCAATAAATGTATTTCAAAAAATCTTATTTATATTTGACTCACCCTTGTACTTAGGATCGATTTTGGAAAAGGAAAAAAAAGATGGAGTTAGGGAATTGTTAAAAGAATTTGTAATGAGAGAAAGGTAAGAAGGATATTCTTTTTTGAATAAAAACATCAAATAATCTAAAAAATAAATTTATTTCTTCAATATGCATATACACATACATATTAATGTTCAGTTGGGTGACCTTATTACACATTAGTATAATTATTATAGATAAGCCAACACTAATTAACTAAATACATTGTAACCCCCTCTTGCCAGTGGTTGACTACTGTAATGGTCCCAGTAATCTTTAACACTGCAATTATTTTGCTACTGGGGCCACTCTACACAAAGTATTTACCCACTATCTATTTTCATAGAATCTATTCATCCATTTTCTTTTCAATTTTCTAAATAACTAACCATTTCCTTAATATCCCTATCTGATTTTAATGTTAACAAATCTTTTCCCCTTGGTAAGTTAGCTCATTTTGCCAACCTTAATTTCTCTCTCATAACTTTAGCTTTATCATATTCAACAATTGCAATTATCTTTCATTCCACACATTGGACTTTTATCAAAATCTCTTCTCCCTCTTAAACCTTTCAATAATAAACTAAGATGTTGCTACTGGCACTTTTTGTTCACAAATACATGTTTTCAGGTACTGTGAACACACACATCCCCCCCCCAAAAAAAGTCCATGTGTGTAGTCAATGTGAGTAATAGGGAGGGGGTGAAGGAGAGGGAGAAAACTCATATGTTGCATTCACATGACTTTCTCTACTCACTCTTCTACAAACTATTCTTACAAAAGTATTATTGTAGCTACTTTTTGTTACTCCAGATAAACTTTCAATTCACATTTACACATGTAAGATACAGTATGTAAAGCAATAGACTTTTAAAGACGGTGTCACTATGTGATGGCTTTGAAATTTTATGCCCTTTGCATGAAAAAAAAAAACTAATAACAAGTTCCCATTGGAGAAAAGTATTTGAGAATGCAAACCAATAACAAGGAAAATCTTGGAAATGGTCAACTCCACAAAAAGAATTATTTGACAAACTTACACTTTATGTATAGTAAGATTTTCTTGTCTCTCTTATGGTTTACGAGTTATGCAAACATCATTCAGAATGAAGAGGACTTCAAAGGCTATTCCCAGGATATTTTTCACTTGTCATGAAAATATCTTAAACATATGGTATTTTACTCAAAATTGTTAGAGACATTTTAGAGAAAATCAACATTTTCAAAACACTTTCCATGCGAAGGGTGGTTTGTGGAGGAGGGGGGGTTTCTTGAACATTTGTATGTCGCTTCCTTGGAAGACGCTTAACTTAATTTGGTAATTAATTTTGAAGATTTAGAAGCTAGTAACAGTGATGTGTCATAATTTAAAATAAAGAGAGTTGAAGGTTGTTACACTACATCACTAAAATGTTCTTACTTGAACGCGTTTTGAGAGACGGTTTGCTCCCATCGTCAGCATGTTTTCAACTGGTTTTGGCGGTTATTGTCTGGGGAATGTGTGTGGCTAGCGGTGTTCTCTGGTGCTGGGCTGATGAACCTCCAAAGGCAGTGGCAGTAGTTCGAAATTCATTAGGTGATTGACGATATGGATTTTTTCCAGATGTCCAATTCATTGCTGCTGTTGATCGGTTTTAAGAGTTTTATGTTTGGAGTGATATCATGGTTTGAAGACCAGAAATGATGTGCTACTGATGATTTATCCGTCTGTTTTTGGTAAATGCATCTCATATGCTCTTTAAGTCTTATTTCAAGATTTCTTTTGGTTCTTCCTATGTATACCAGGTTACAGATATTATAAACAATTTGATATATACCAGCTGATTTATCGTTGGGGATAGGATCTTTTGTTCTGTTGCATAGTAGTTCCTGTATATTGTGGTTATTCTGTGGAGACAGGGTGATGTTGTATTTCTTGAAAATCCTTTGAAATTTATGGTGTGTCCAAGGGTGATAAGTAAATTTCCTATATGCTTGTGGTTTTTGTTGTCTGAGTAAAGTAGTCATTGGTTGGATGTATTTCTGTCTTTCAAACATTTTTATCTTTTTATCTATTGTTTTATTCTGGTATCCATTCATAGTAGCTATGTGGATAATGTGTTGGTATTCTTTCTGGTATTCCTCTTTCTCCTATGGTATATGTACTAACCTGTTTGTAATACTATTTAAAATTGCATGTTTGTGGCTTGTAGCTATTGTTTTTAATATAATTTGGTAACTTTAATATAGTTTGGTAACTTTTTGTTCTTGAGTTATGCTGTTCTCTCTCTCACACACACATCTATTCGTCATCATTTTGGGGGAGAAAATCATAGTACAGAAAACAAGATTAAACTCTTAAAATCAGTAAAAGAATTAGAGGCATGGGAAAAGGTATTCATAAAATGATGTGAAATGAACTTTGAGTTACCAGTAGAAGACAAGCTTATACAGAAGATTATAAAATTTCCACTGGAGTCATTGAAGAAAACCAATTCATCCATGTGGCCCGACAATCTGCAAGTAGCTGATGATGCAGGC
Source organism: Deroplatys truncata (assembly GCA_030765065.1). NCBI lineage: Eukaryota > Metazoa > Arthropoda > Insecta > Mantodea > Mantidae > Deroplatys > Deroplatys truncata. Next base: position 60,232,799 of record CM060989.1, on the reverse strand, counting down.
AATGGCCCGGGAAACTAGTTCTAATAATTTTATCACAAGTGAAGCCCAGAGTGATTGTCGGCTCATACATAATTTTAATGCATTAGTGTGATTCAATGTGGTTTTTCCAATTACATGCTTTTTAAGAATACATAATGCTAATACCTATATGTTGTCTTACTTTGCCTCCTATTTGTAAACACTGCATTCTATGCAATTATAAACCCAATAAGAGTAACATTCTTTGCTTCTCCATTTACTGAACATATCCATTTTTAGTTTCTCTACTACTTACCTAGAGTAGAGGAAGTATTACATTCCACTCAAAACTTTCATACCGAGATATCACTGGAAATGCATGTTCAAGATTCCTGAATCCCCACCCTGCAAAAAAAGAATTTTAGAAAAAGGTGTGTGTGTGTGTGTGTGTTCATGAACATCATAACTCAAAAAGAAAAGTTAGTTAAATACTAAACTGGATTATTTAAGTTCAGCATCTTCCAAGGGTATGACACTAACTTCGGGATCCTCTTATCACTAGTGCATGTTGGGGACGGTGCTTGTGGACTACCCTTCGAAATCACCTGAATATGTTGATCTGGAACACATGTACGAGTGATCCTCAGCACCAGAAGCATCAGTGTTTTAAACATTTTACTTCCTTTGTTACTTGTTTCCAAGCTGGTGTCAACAAGCTGCTTTTTACTCTCGAAAGTATCAGTGTGTGTAATTACTTGTTTTCGTCTATCTTGTATGCATAATTCTGAATCAATTTTTCATATATATGTGATGGACCTTTGAACTTTTGCTCTGGCTTTGTGTTTTAACCTGGTTATTTAGACTTTATTTCTAATTATTGTAACTTTGTTCTTCTGGGGCAGTTTCTCTTGGGGGCAGCTGGCCACCCATGTATGGGCTCCTTTTTCATTGTTTTTCTGATTGTTCTATTATTTTATAATTTAATCTAATTTTTACTTTCTCTACTACGTATAGTAAGTAGGGGAAGTATTGTATTCCACCCAAAAATTCGATACCGAGATTTCACCGGAAATATATGTTTTGAGACCCTCTGAATCCAAAAAAAGTATTTTTGGAAATATGTCCATGTGTGTGTCTGTCTGTCTGTGAACAGCATAACTCAGTAACGAACAATCGGATAAACACCAAACTTGGTATTTAGGTTCAGTATCTTCCAGAGATGCGACACGAAGGTTTTCAAGAAAATCTCCCCACCCCAGATTACCCTTTACATGGAACATTTTTCGAAAATTTTAATTTTATCAAAAATGGCTCTAACGATTTTGATTAAAATATCATATGTTTTAAGATATTTTCATGACAAATAAAATGTATATCCTGAATTTTCTGGGAATGTCTCCAAAAGTATTCTTCATTGTGAATGACTTTTGCATAACTGGTAAACCATAAGAGATAGACAAAATTTTAGTTCACAAAAAATGTAGATCGCGTTAAAATACACAATTTATGTCATATACATTTTTTTTGTTGAGTGAACCATTTTCGAGATATTGCTTGTTATTCCCTTAAATTTTTCAATACTTATTTTCTCAAATGGGAATTCATTATTCATTGTTTTATATTGTATATGCAAAGAGTATTAATCTGTGGGAAAGGAAATGGTGCTGCACCTAGCAACCAGCTATTAAGAGATATGTATGTGCTTAAAGGCTACTGTATTTCTATATTGCCCTTGTAAATATATATTCCCCTTACATCTACAAGAAACTTAGCAATAAGATAGTGTCTGCAAATGTTTATCTCGATTAACATGAAGTAGATGGAGAATAAGCGTTTGTAAAAATAGTTTGTACAAGAGTAGAGAAAGTCATGTGAGTGTAACACATCAGATTTTTACTTGTAAGACTGTCTTGATTGTACCAGTCACAGAGCTACCTTTACATTAATAAATGGCAATTCAAGCAATATAGGATACAACACAAAGGTTTTCAAGAAAATCCCCCCCATCCCAAATTATTCGTTACATTTAAAAATTTTTGTCAGCTTTGATTTTCTCAAAAATGGCTGTAACAATTTTGATTAAAATACTATATGTTTCACATATTTGCACGACATATGAAATGTATATCTTGAATTCTCTGGAAATTGCCTATGAAGTGCTCTTCATTCTGAATGATTTTTGTATAATTGGTAAACCATTAGACATAAACAATACCTTACTAGGCAAAAAATGTAGATGTTTTTAAAGGACACAAATGTCAAATAATTATAGAATCATTATACATATTAAATATTAATGTCAAATAAAATTGCCTGTGGCATTAACTATTTCCGAGATATTCTTTGTTATTGGTTTAAATTTTCAAATACTCTTTCGCATTTTAAGTCACTATTTGTTTTTTCTCATGGTCATGCAAAGAGGGTGGAATTTCAAAGTTATCATACAGCAATCTGATTTTTAAAAATCTGAATACCGCTTTAGCCTATTATATCCTTCTTATACCTACAATGAAACACGTACATATGTAATGAAATGATCTTGATTAAAACAAAGTAGGTAGAAGAATAAGCTTTTGTAAGAATAATTTGTAGAAGAACAGAGAAAATCATGTGAATGCAACAAATATTTTTTCTGTTTACTACATAAATATTCAACTATTTTTCTAAACTGCACATTTCCTTTTTTTACTAGAGTTATCAGTTTTCGACAAAATATAATAGTGTTCCTCTAGATCTTCTCAGACTTAATATTACTAACAGCACTCACATTTTCCCTAATTCTATATTCATTTATATATTCCTCTCAACCAACTAATTTTTTATTTCTTTTCAGAACTGTATTTCCTTTTCGTCATTATGAACCACAACCCTTGCATGTCTATACCTTCCATTCTCCAGAACCCTTGCAACAAATACTGCTTACTTATACAGATATCTCACAATTAATCAGTTAATTTCTTTACTTCCTCCACCCGTTTGCTTTTCTGATAGAGACATTCTTTCAAAACATTTCCTTCTGTCTAATGACTTAACATGAACAAATGCTTCATTACTCCCAACAAAAATTAAGCCTCTTACATTAACAAATCCTAATTTAAATACTCCAGATGAGTTTATTATTTATGGCAGACAAAAAATTTAATGGCGCGGGAGGAGCTGGTGATCACAAAATCCAATGAGAGGCTTACCCCGCCTTAAAGCGCTGTATACTTAAGACACTGTGAAATTACATTATAAAGCTGGTGATACAAATATCATTTGTGCCCACAAAATTTACTTGCACTCCCGGAAAGATAATAACATGTTCATGAAGAGCATTTTAATTAGAAGCTTGCCGTCTAAAAACTAATTTCCTATGTTAACTGGTTGCAAAGATATGGTTGTATATTGAACTCATCTTTTAACAAGGGATTCTGCTATGAAGCTTTCAAGTTCTCTGTCCAACTACCTTCATGTCTCTTTTGTTTATTGTGTCAGCATGTGATTCAAAACAGATACCAGAACCAGCATGAGGTAAGTGATAATGAAGGAAAAGCTAATGTTGCTAATGTTATAGCTTCAGTAGAGATTTTTACTTTCACATTAGCAGTGGTAATTTCAGTTACTGTAATTCAATTATAGCAAATTTGTTGTGTTATTTTATTGGTGTTTAGTCAAAATGTAACTTAACAAACAAGGTACGAGTAGTGAAAGTCAACTAATAATACATAAATAGGAAGTGTTATTTCACCACAGCAGGAATATAATTTACAATATGTATTCTTTCTTCTTTTTGCTTAGTCTGCACAAGATTTTTATAACTTATTAAGGTTTGACTTATAGATCACTTTACTTGTTAACTTAGCAATGCACACCAAGTTTATGTTTGCTTGAGTACTATAGTAATATCCTTTAAATTGCTTTCATTTCTTCTTATTACTGCGTGTAACTTTGCTCCACCCTTTAATGTGTAGAAACACCATGCTTCTTGCATAGTGGCAGCTACCAGCTGCCATTCAATTTTATGTCTGACATAATAAATGTTGTGCTTATTTATTTACTTAAAGTATTAGGTACTAAACCATTTGAAAATTAATAAAGGGTATGGTTCCTAGTTTGTATATTATTTACATTTGTAAATTAGAAAATGAAAATGTGGTTTAAAGAACATCTGAAAGAACATTTCCTTACCTTCCTCATCATGAACTCTCTGAATAATTTGCAAACAAATTTCAGGTACCCTTGGATGTTGCGGATGCTCTACACATATGTCTCTGAAAATACTGATGACTCTTTTTCTGACACTTATTCCTGCATCCTGAGAACAATGATGTGAATAATTACAGTAAGACTTTCAGCAAAGTGCTCCAGTGACAGCAGAAGGAGCAAAAAAATTGGTCTGAATGCTATTTACTCTTGCATTCAAATTTCCCTTTTCTAATACGTATGGCAATAAAGAAACTGGATTCATACTCTAACACTGTATTGAAAAGAATCAGTGGTGGAGGGCGATGAATTTTTTTTCGGGTGTAAAAATCTTTCGCATGGCTTACTTCGGAAGGGAAGTAAAGCCAGTGGTCCCGTGTCATAGATTTACGGCATGTAAAAGAACTCAAGCCTGACAAAAAGGCCTCTGAGCAAAATTACCAGTCTTTCACGCCCAATATAGAATGGGACGCTAAGGACCGCAGGAGTTAAAGAGCGTCCATAAATAAAAACTCAATTTATTTAATTTATTTCAGACAATGGCAATGTTATCCCCTTCAATATACCCTCTCCCTGGTCCCTAGTGCCTACACTGCTCCAACATATTTTCCACTGTTGGAAGCAATGCTGCTGGTCCTTGTGTTATGCTGCTCAACATTTGCAACACCTTTGCTTTCATTGTATCTATATACTCGAATCTGGTTCCTTTGAGTGCGAACTTGACTTTTAGGAAGAGAAAAAGTTTGCATAGTGCGAGGTCCAGCGATTACAGTGGGCATTCCATCACTAGAATGCTGTTTTTCACCAAATAATTCTTCACAGATAGTGCATTGTGGGCTGGGGCATGGATCCTGTGGAGGATCCATGAGGCATTCTTCCACAAGTCTGGTTTCCTTAGTCACACATGTTCATGTTCACCAGAGGGACTTCAAAATATTTTCATAATAAACTTGATTTACAGTCTGACCTTCAAGCACTCAGTCAATTCAGATAACCCCCAAATATTGAAAAAATCATCATTGCTTTGAATTTCGATTTGCTCGTGCATGCTTTCTTTTTCTGGGGGATTGGGGGCTCTTCCAATGCATGGATTGTCAGTTAGTATCTGGACCATTTTGAAAAATCCAAGTTTCATCCCATGCAATTACATTTTTGAAGAAATCAGGATTATTTTCATGTTTTAAAGAATGTCAACACAGCAATTCGCTCAATATTCCTTTTGCGCTGATGTGAAGATTTTTGGCAGCATTTAAGCACACCTTTTCCATGCTCAGATCGCCGTGCAATATCTGTCTTAACACTCTCCTTATTAATGTTGGTAAGTTCAGCAAATGTTTGAGTGCTCAATCGGCAGTCTCCTGGAATAATTTTAGTGACTTTCCCCACATTCTCTTCAGTTTTCATAGTGGAAGGACAGCCCAATTTTGGATTGTCCTCAACATCCTCCTCACCCTCCTTTAATTTCTTAAACCACTCAAAAGCTTGCATACAATATAGACAGTGATCATCAAACTTCTGTCAACAATTTATAAGCTTCTGAGGCAGATTTTTCGGAGTTTTTTGAGGAATTTGATGTTAACCTGCTGTTCTATTTTAGCACTCAGCATTATTTCGACAGAGCTCAGACACACAATCCGCTTCTAACACTGGTTACGGCCAGACTAACCACTGCACATGAGCATGACATTGTGTGATGGTAGAGGGGAATCCACAGGTCAATGCCCTATGCCCCCTCTTCATCCTCAAAGCGGAAAATGAGTACAAAATTAGATCCAGATTCTTTATTGCCACACCTCGTATATGCAATGTCTAAAAAATAACTTAGTGAATACCCAATTCAAGATTCATCGATTCTATTGAACTCTTCTACAGTTAAAATTTTCTACAATTTGAATGAAGAAATAAAGAAAAATTAATTTATTTAAGAATTGTAGCTATATCCCTCTTTGGTAACCCCAAGATCCATGTTTTGAAGCATGCTGCATACAATTCTATTAATATTTAAGGTTTTGGATTGGTTGACTTAACACTCATGGGTTTAATCTTACACATATTTAATGCAGGAACATGTTTACGTAGCACCTTGTCTACATCATCACCTGCTTTTGGCTAGTTTGAACGAACGGATCAAAGGTAGTTGAAAGTGTATCCCAACACTGGCAGAGTAAGTTGGAACATTTTGCATGGATATTGACATCATTAGGAATCTCAAAGTTCATCACACTTCCTTCATGCTTCTTAATAAAGCTCTTCTCCCAAACATCCAATTCTTTAACATTACTGGTGATTTATGAGTTTAATTTATCCATTTATATCCTGGCCAGTTTTCTAGAAACAATTGGCCACTCCTGTGCTAAGGTACAGTCTTCCATAACTTTTTTAATTGACAGTTTTCATTAGATTCTATTAAATTTAAATTATATTGTTGGTCAAATTTGTTCTTTATAACCCTTGTTATTGATTCATAGAAACATTTATTGATTGTTTTTTGCTGAATCTTGGACCCTTTTTTTGGCTAACGTATCAACCTTCTCATTTCCTTCTATGTATATTACAATGTGCTGGGAGCTACTGAAAACTATTTGTTTGTTAGTCATCGTATCTGCTGAAAAATACTATGTATTTCTTTAATTTTTTGCAAGACACAAGAGATTGATAAATTTCGCTTTCTTGAATAGGATAGTATGACATATTGTTGCAGTGTTGAAGCCAGGTAAATATGTTTTGAGGAAGATATATATATATATATATATATATATATATATCTTTAACCTCACTACCAAAATTTATAGTATCTTTCTCAGCCTTTTTGTAAAAAGTGAAGAATTTACAGGTCCCACGAACCCCTGCTCGTTTGTTGATGTTAAGAAGGGAATCACCCTTATAAATATGTATCCAATTGTTAGGTGGGTTGTTTGTATGAAGGGTTTCTAAAGCAAGGGCTTTTGCTTCCTAGAGAGATGTATCTTTATTTGTATTTCTATATTTAAATGTAAATTAAAATTAACCACAATAGTCTCCAGTGGGTTATTTATTGTGTAAAAGATCCTCTTTGTCTATAGTTATTTGTAAACTCTCTTTCAATTTTATTATTTCTGGCATAAATCTAATTTGGGTATTCCTAATGCAAATGACCTTGATATTTCTACAAATTTGGGTCTTATTAGTTTTTCTTAATTTAACAATGCTTGTTTTTCAAGTTCCATTATAATTGGTTTGAATGCTTCTCAAAAATGATTATACTGAAAATAGAAATATTTTTAAATGGTGTAATTTTCAAAGTAAAATATAACAATTAAAACATAGTTAATTACAAGCACTGAGGTTTGCTCCTAGAGCAAATAACCAGAAATAATAAATAGACTATGTTACAGCCTCTCTTGAAAGCATGATGTTCACACTACAAGGTGAGCGTAATGCTTAACATGTTCAGCATCTTTTTTATCCCTTGGTTGAAGAGTATCTCTGCCAGTTTATGGAAAACCATTCATTATATTTGCTCTCAAACATAATAACCGTCAGAATTTGATTCCAAATTTTTCTGGCCTTTGGCAATGCATTGCCATTTTTCTTTTGATGACATCCTTTCATCTAATTTATCATGCAACACTATTTCCTACAACAGCATTCCATTTGGAAAAAGCCATGCAAATTTGTCTGTCTTGAGATGTAAAAGATCTTGTAGATCTCACACTGAACCACAAGAATTTAATTATTTCATTCATTCTGTTCTGTGACATAATTTGGTTGAAGAATGGTAGGCCAATGTTGATGACCATAAGCAATGGAGTGGTGAGCTTTTAGAGCCCTAAACTCTCCTTGCAAATAATATTGCAGTATAATATTAGTTCTTCTATGCTTAAGGTCTATGTGTAGCTGAACCTGGTGATATGTTTCAGTACATTTCTTGATAATGCTCATTTTACAGGGTCTTCAATATAAAATCTGACCACTCGCATGGGTTTTGCATCTGGGTAACACTCTATCTTCACTTCTTAAATCTGTATTACTGTAAACCTGTACATAAAGTACAGAGAGAGTCAAAAAGAAAACTACGAACCACTGCCATCTGCCCGGATGAAAACATACAATGTTTTTAAAACTACCTTTAAAGACTTTACTTACCAACTTTATGAAAGAAAATGTTGAAACTGGCCACCATCATTATCCATACATTTATGGCACCTCTTTAGAAAACTATCCATCAAGCGCCATAGTTCACGTTGAGAATGCTGGCAATTTCCTGGCGGATGTTTTGTTTTAATTCTTCCAGCGTGTGTGGGGTTGTCATGTACACTTTATGTTTTAAGTTACCCCACAGATAGAAATCGCAGGGGATTAAGTTCAGGGGATTGAGGGGGCCACAAATCTCTATTAATAATTGTCCTCAAACACACTTTCAATTGTTCTCATCAAAATAATGGCCATATGAGCTGTTGCAGTCTTGTTAAAAAAAGGCAAATGATGCCTAAGTGATTTTTGGGGGGAATTCTCCAAATGATGACTGATGTCGACTAATATTTCTTCGGTAAGAACCATATGCTGTCTTTTAGATTACTTAGCCTGAACACTTCCTGTGGCCTGAAATTTATTGTAAAATTCATGGATTGTTGTACGGCTGAACTTTTACACCTGGAAATATTTCTGCAAATCGTAATTTCACTTGGCGAGCTGACTGAGTTAACACATATGAATCGTAAATAAATACACGCTGTGCAGTAGAAAACACATACTGAGCTATAATATACTTTGTGACTACGCACACGACAAAATAATAAATAACTCATAATAATTGAACTATATCACATCACCATCAACTCAATACTGCACTTCACACTGCAGAGCAAAACCATGTAAACAGGTGACCTTGTTTATAGCAGCAGTGAGTTATCATCTTTCCACACACCCAGTGGAAAAACACCGCGCAGCCAGTTTGTAGTTTCTTGGCTCTCCCGTTATAACAAAATTAATTCTTACCTCATAGCAAATGCTGGAAATATCGTCCTTTAGCAACTAAATAAGTGCTGTACCAAGTCAACACTTTAGATTGACATGATTTAACTCAGCCACCATAATGTTTTGTATTTCAGCTCGCATGTTTTTGTTAAGTTCCTCCAATGTGTGAGGATTTATTTGGTATACTTTGTCCTTCAGGATACCCCACTGGTCTTTGTCCCCACAGGTAAAAATCACAGACTGTTAGATCTGGGGAGCAGGAGGGCCACACACCAGTACTAATCACTCTACTGTCAAACATTTCCATAATGGAATGGTAGAATCAGACAAGAGAAAAATAGCGGGGAATTGAACCACAGATTTCCCAGTCTCTGTCCAGTTACTCTAACCACTGAGCCACCATGGCAACATGCCAATATGACATTAGTTATCCAGCTGATTCGTATTTTTCCGGTAAATCACAAGGAGATCTCAAATTGTATTGAGATGACACCCTAATGGCGACTTACAATGCTGTAATTACTTTAAGTTCAGTTGGAGAACTTAATGTCGTAACGGCATGTTGCCATGGTAGCTCAATGGTTAGAGTAACCGAATGGAAACCGGGAGATCTGTGGTTCAAATCCCAGCTATAGCATTGAATTTTCCAGTTGTCTGATTCTACCTTTCAACCTTGTCTAACACATGGCTTGTGCAGAAGAACAATTAATTCCAATAATTGACCTAATACCGGGAAATATGTGAATCAGTTGGGGAATTTAATGTCATGTTGCCATGGTAGCAGTGGTTAGAGTAACCAGACGGAGACCGGGAGATCCATGGTTCAAATCCCGGCTATGGCATTGAATTTTTCAGTTGTATGATTCTACCTTTCAACCTTGTCTGACACACAGCTTGTGTGGAAGAACAATTAATTCCACTTCCATAATTGTATCCAAGGACGCCTCTGCTGCATGAGCAGATGCAGAATCTTGCTGAAACCTCAATGACTTTTCTTCTTCCATTAGCTGATTAAGAAATGGGGTAAGAATGTCATTTCAGTACTGCTCTCCATTTATTATATTCTTGTAAAAAATCGGAGACTGATTATGCATGTGCTAATCACACACCAATCCCCAATTTTTCTATCATAAACAGCGAATTCCGCTACACAATGTGGATTTTCAGAATACAATAGCATCTGTTTTGCATGTCCATATTGTGGCATGCGGTTGGTAACATTGTAATATATGGAGTGGCAACATTGTATGGTTAACGCATAGGTTGGCAATGCATACAGGTAGTGACGTAGAAAGGGAGGAGTCAAACCGGTATTATCTTGTGTTAGCGTGTAGGACGCTGTCTTCTAGCATCACCAGTGGACAGTGCAAGACGTGTGTGATAGGCATGGCGCTTCGTCAAGCAGGAAGGTAAAATGTATCATCTTTAATTTATATTATATTCTTACCATCTAAACTTATACTATGTGAATTCTTAATGTAGGTAGTTCCTTCCTTCCTGACCCATGATGATTTATGAATATTGTAGCGGACCAGGTTGAGCGCCGAGGATTACATCATATGAGGTAACCAAGCATAATGTGTCGAAATTAGGTTACCTCAACACAACCACGCTAAGGAACGCCAAGTCAGCTCTTCGGGAAGTATTTATACTACAGGGTTTTGACTCGAGCAGGGGTAATCCATTGTCATGAGTCGTCGAGACCCTTGTCTGAATCATTGCGGGAATCGCCGTAGTTGAAGGGAGAGTTGTAACATCGACGACCTCAGGTCCGCTCACCTTATACCAGTCGCCAACGCAACACCAGGTGAATACGTAAGAATGTATCTCCTCTAAGTTCTGCTTACTCGCCGGGCTTCACCCCAATCTGAATGGCTAATGTGCTCACGTTAAAGTAATAATATAATTTATTGGGTTAATGCATCCGCTGCGCATTATTTAAATACCACCATCCTGAAACGCCACCCTGGCCTACCTACAACCCAAGCACCGACGCATCCCCCCTACCTCTGAGCTATCACCCCCCCTAGTGTAACCAACTACTGCGGGGTAACCACCCCCGTGGGGTGTTACAATATTTAGGTAGTTTTCAGGTGATTTAGGAACTTTATTAGCTTGCCCCGTCGGACCTCGTGTTAGATTAATGTGGTGATTTAGATTTCGGTACCATGCTCTACCCCCATAATTATGTGAAAATAAAAGAGATTACGACAATATGCCCCATTATATGAAACCATGCCTTATCTGTAAAGAATTAAATGCTTCAGTCACTAATGAGAGAAACCACTTGCAATAATGCACACATACTATGGGATCACCTGGTTTTAAGTTATGAACACATGTGCATTTGTAAGGTTTGAGTTTTAACAATTTTACTGCTGTATATACAGAAGTCATCCCAACTTGTTGTGCTCACTTCAACAGTGATTTTCATGGCAAACATTCAAGATTTTTGCCAATTTTATCTAAAGTCCCTTCCGTTAACACTGTATGTCTTTGCATGTGTTTTGTACTGAACCAGTGGTCTCAAATTTATTCACAAAATCATGAATTTAAGCTCCGGAATGAGGCAATTGTGCAGGAAACTTCAGGATGAATTTTTCACGAATGCGACGAGCTGTTTCATATTTAAAATAACATTTACATACAAATATACATTGTGCTAAAGATAACTGTCTTCCCATCTTTGCAAATGAAAGTGGACTACTGATGCTAATGATTAAGTGGTAAGGACAGAAAGCCTGTTGTGAGTGCAGGGTGTGGAGAATGGGGGAAGCCAGCTGGCAATGGCTCCGATGCACAACACTGTGCGAGTGGTCAAGTTTTATACAGAAGACCCAGTATTATCACTTAAAATGAGCCACCAGCATTTTGAACACTCTTCTCAGTACAACACATGCTGTATTTTGAATAGCATGGAAAACTGTAAACAAATAAATTAAAATTATAAATTACAATTGCATTTATAAATCTGTAAAAATCTAATTTATATTACTTAAGGGTTACTTACCAGCTATATTTCCTGCTAAACAACCATTTCTATCTTTTGACATCTCTTTATGTCCTGCTGCTATAGTGCACTGTCCATGCTATAACCTTGCTGACTTATATCCATGACCTCCACCTCTTCCCCCCCTTTTTACGTTCTCTACTATTTACATATAGTAAGATGGGGAAGTATTGCATTCCACCCAAAAATTTGATGCAGAGATTTCACCAGAAATACACATTTTGGAACTCCCTGAATAAAATTTAAACAAACAAATAAAAAAAAATCTGATGTTATACTCACATGACTTTCTCTACTCTTGTACAAACTATTTTTACAAACGCTTATTCTCCATATGCTTCATGTTAATCGAGATATCGAGATGTTAATCTTATTGCTAATTTTCTTGTAGATGCAAGGGGAATTGGTAGGCTTTAAGCGACAGTCAAATATTTTAAGAGGTGGTTGCTATGTGGAGTATTCCATTCTCTTTGTATTACCAGGACAAAAAAAAAGAATAACAAATTTGAGAAAAAGTATAAGTATTGGAAAATTTAAGGGAATAACAAGCAATATCTCGAAAATGGTTCACTCAACAAAAAAAAAAAAAAATGTATATGACATAAATTGTGTATTTTAACACGATCTACATTTTTTGTGTAGTAAAATTTTGTCTATCTCTTATGGTTTACCAGTTATGCAAAAGTCATTCACAATGAAGAATACTTTTAGAGACATTCCCAGAAAATTCAAGATATACATTTCATTTGTCATGAAAATATCTTAAACATATGATATTTTAATCAAAATTGTTACAGCCATTATTGAGAAAATTAAAATTTTTGAAAAATGTTCCATGTAAAGGGAAGTCTGGGGTGGGGGGATTTTCTTGAAAACCTTCGTGTCGCATCCCTGGAAGATACTGAACCTAAATATCAAGTTTGGTGTTTATCCGACTGTTCGTTTCTGAGTTATGCTGTTCACACACGCACGCGCACCTGCACACGCACACACACACACGGACATGTTTCCAAAAATGCTTTTTTTTGTATTCAGGGGGTCTCAAAACATGTATTTCTGGTGAAATCTTGGTATCGAATTTTTGGGTGGAATACAATACTTCGCCATCTTACTATACGTAGCAGAGAAAGTAAAAACATTTTTAGGAAAGGTGTGCGTGTGTGTGCGCGCGCGTGTGTGTGTGTGTGTGTGTGTGTGTGTGTGTGTGTGTGTGTGTGTGTGTGTGTGTAAAATACATACATGAAAAATCTGAAGTATGCACTCACATGGCTTTTCTATTCACTCTTGTAGAAACTATTCTAACAAACATTTATTCTGCCATCTATTTCATGTTAATCAAAATAAACATTTGCAGAAATTGTCTTATTGCATATTTCCTTGCAGTACAAGAGGAGTAGGGGAATACAATAGGCTTTGAGTAATAGTCAAATCTTTTAAGAGTGGGCCGCTACATAATGGCTTTGAAATTCTGCTCTCTTTGCATGGCCAAGGGTGGAAAAAAAAAAGGTATTTGACATAAATTGTGTGGTTTAATGAGATCTACATTTTTTGTGAAGTGAGATTTTATATACCTCTTACGGTTTACCAATGGTACAATGTGCGGAATGCAAGATAATTATTAGCATGCAATTCTAGAATGTGAAGAAACCAAAATAATGAGATAGCTTAGGATCGACAAATGGGCTAATCTACCAATAGAGATAAAGGTCAAAAAGTTAATGAATTTGCAATCCAGGCAGGGAATCGTAGAGTTTGGGGAGTATAGGCAACGTTAATAGAAAATGGAGGAGGAAAATAAACAAACTTGGGAAATCGGAAATTGTAGAAATATAATTCAAATGGGATAGAGTCTGAGTATACCTTTATAGATAGATGAGCCTGATAGTAGAACAACCACAAAGTTGAAACTAGACGAGCCACTTGTTTACCTAGCAACTCTCAAGAAAGAGTCACTAGTATTTAGTATTGTGGGATTTTCTTTGTATGGACAAGAGATTGTACATAATATTATATGTATTATTAAGTGGGTAATAAATTCATTCATTTATACCAATAATACAGAGAAATAAAAAGAATTCAGAGGCCTTTCCCAAAAAATTCAAGATAATACATTTCCTTTGTCATGAAAATATCTTAAACATATGGCATTTTAATCAAAACATTAAAGCCATTTTTGTCGCCGTGGCCGAGTGGTTAGACCGTTCGCCTCCCACCGAGGCGGCCCGGGTTCAATCCCAGGGACCTGCATGTGGGATTTGTGGTGGACGAAGCGGCATCTGGGTGGGTTTTCTCCGGGTTCTCCGGTTTCCCCCGCCATTCATTCCACCAACTGCTTCATCATCACCTTTCCTTTCATCCATTTCACCAACATTTCGTTTCATCTACTTCCTTCATCCCATTCCAGGCATCGGGCTGATCACCCATCCTGGATGCTCTGTCTGATCCATGAGTGTCTGCTCCTCGACGGGCCTCTGACATTAGGCACCCGCTTGTAAGTCCTGGGGGGTGTAAGTCCTACATAAGAGGAGGGTAAACAGATAATGAATGAATGAATGAATAAAGCCATTTTTGAGAAAATCAAATTTTTTAAAAATTTTCTACATAAAGGGTAGTTTGGGGTGGGGGAATGTTCTTGAAAATCTTTGTGTTGCATCTTTGGAAGATGCTGAACTTAAATACCAAGTTTGGTTTTTAACCGACTTTTCATTTTTGAGTCATGCTGTTCACAGACACACACATGGACCATTTTTCTAAAAATGCTTTTGTTGGGTTCAGGAAGCTTCAAAACATATATTTTTGGTGAAATCTCGACATAAAATTTTTGTGTGGAATACAATACTGCCCCTACTTACTATAAACAGGAGAGAAAGTAAAAACTGTTAATAATTAACTGTTAGGTAATAATTCCAAATGCATAAAATATGCAGGTATTTTTGTAACAGAACCATAAATAAAGGGAATTTAAACACATACAAAATTATTAAACAATTTCTATTAAGGCAATAAAGTTCTAGTAAATATATACCCATTAAAAGAGATATAATTTATATTTTTTGTAATCAATTACGAGATACTATAAAAATTAAAAACTGGAATGTGGACATACCAAAATCCTGGATAACAGCAAATTATAATACTGCTCAATGAACTTGGGTAGCAGAAGAATATATTTTCCGATCAGATCAATCGCAGCTTCCCTTACTGGGATAGCTTTGTCCAAAAAACAACGCTGCATTGCTTTCTGCATGTCACTCCTACCAAGTATCGATGGATCAACCTCAATAATTTTTATCAAGTTTTTAACTGCTTTGGAACGCATCAGAATTGAACTCTCTGTCAGAGCCAGTAACATCTGTGGGGAGATAAAAAACAAATGTACATGTATCAATTCTGAGTATAAAAACAGACAAAAAGGGTCAGTTAAAAACCATGCATCATCTAAACATCTTTTCAAATATGAATTTGCTTTAAGTAAAAGCTGGTATGTGAAGTATATAAACATTTGGAATTAAGAAAGTTATTAATATTACATAATTGTTTTTGATCTTAGTGAAAGAGACTCCAACTCTCCTACAGAACTATTAAATACTTTATTCATCATATACTTTTCATAGTTTGAGCAAATGCTCAATAAACTGGTGACTTGTCGGTTATGCTGCCTTTTCTACCAAAATCCCTTTTACTGCATTAAGAAATATACTTTAATTTTTCAGTTATTGTAAATTTTGACTCCTGAATAGAAAGGACTTTTTTCAAATAATGTAGTCTATGGACAGGTACAGGGAGAGCCAAAAATCTACTACGAACCACCTGCGCAGTGTTTTTCCTGTCTGCATCCTCGGCGCTTGTTGCCATCTGCCGCTATCATAGAAACTGCAGATGAAAGCATACAACATTTTTAAAACTACTTTTAAAGGCTTTACTTACCAACTTTATGAAAGGAGATGCTGAAACTGGTCACTGTCGTCCATACATTTTTGGCACCTCTTTAGGAAACTATACATCACTCACCAATTTTTTCGAGTCAACAGATGAAGCTCGTACATATGTGAATATAATTTTGTCCCCTTATTTTAAAGAATTAACAGACAGGGAGCGTGATTTTGCCTTTTTTCAACAAGACTCTGCAACTGCTTATACGGCCAATAATAAGTGTGTTTGAGGACAGAATTATTAGTAGAGATTTGTGGCCCCCTCGGTCCCCCAACCTAACCCCTGGTGATTTCTATCTCTGGTGTAACTTAAAAACACAGTATGCAAGACAAACCCACACACCCTGGAAGAATTAAAACAAAATATCCACCAGGAAATTGCCAACATTTCTCAACGTGAACTACGGCGAGTGATGAATAGTTTCCTAAAGAGGTGCCAAAAATGTATGGATGACAACGGTGGCCAGCTTCAGTATCTCCTTTCATAAAGTTGGTAAGCAAAGCCTTTAAAAGTAGTTTTAAAAATGTTGTATGGTTTCATCCGCACCTTTCTATGATAGCAGCAGACAGCAGCGAGTGCCAAGGACGCAGATGAAAAAACACTGCGCAGCTGGTTCATAGTTTTTTGTCTCACCCATTACTTCTAGGCAGCTTTCTGCTCTACTTTCATGATGTTTATTAGTTTATTATAGTATTTATCAAATTTTTTGTACATGTTTAGCTAATTTACAGATATTGTGGAGGAAGGCTAAAGGTGTTTAATTTTTTTAAAATAAATATTTCTGCATGAATTCTTGGGACCAAAATAAGCCATAACACAATTTGTTTTTCTTCTGTTTCTTAAATATTATCTTTCAACCTGATGCTGTTTCCCATAGTGGAGTGGAAATAAACATATGTAAAAAAATCTGATGTGTTACACTCACATGACTTTCTCTACTCTTGTACAATCTATTTTTACAAACGCCTATTCTCCATATGCTTTATGTTAATCGAGATATCGAGATGTCAATCTTATTGCTAATTTTCTTGTAGATGCAAGGGGAATATGGTAGCTTTTAAGCGATGGTCAAATATTTTAACGCTGGTTGCTATGTGTCGAATTCCATTCTCTTTGCAAGTCCAGGACATAAAAAAATGAATAACGAATTTGAGAAAAAGTATAAGTATTGGAAAATTTAAGGGAATAACAAGCAATATCTCGAAAACGGTTCACTCAACAAAAGAAATGTATATAACATAAGTTGTGTATTTTAACGAGATCAACATTTTTTGTGTAGTAAAATTTTGTCTATCTCTTATGGTTTACCAGTTATGCAAAAGTCGTTCACAATGAAGAATACTTTTGGAGACATTCCCAGAAAATTCGAGATATACATTTCATTTCTCATGGCATTATCTTAAACATATGATATTTTAAACAAAATCGTTAGAGCCATTTTTGAGAAAATTAAAATTTTCGAAAAATCTTCCATGTAAAGGGTAGTCTGGGGTGGGGGGATTTTCTTGAAAACCTTCGTGTCGCATCTCTGGAAGATACTGAACCTAAATACCAAGTTTGGTGTTTATCCGACTGTTCGTTTTTGAGTTATGCTGTTCACACACACACAGACACACACACAGACACACACACACACAGACACACAGACACACACACGGACATGTTTCCAAAAATGCTTTTTTTGGATTCAGGAGGTCTCAAAACATGTATTTCCGGTGAAATCTCGGTATCGAATTTTTGGGTGGAATGCAATACTTCCCCTACTTACTATACGTAGTAGAGAAAGTAAAAATGTAAAGAGAGAACATTGTATGGTTTAGATTAGGAGCATGAAAACTAAGAAGTTTTCAAGGTAATAATACACAGGGCATATTCCAATATGCATGGATAATGAAAACAGGGTCCATATTTTGATGGAATGATGAGTAACTGATGAAAGGAGAAGCATTACACAAAACATGCTACTTACTAAATACGAGGGGTGTCTCAGAAGTAAGTTAAATTATTTTTTTAAATCTGCGCGGTAGGCTGGAAATGTCTGGCAGTGGCAGGGAACTTTGATCTGGGTGTAGTGGCAGTGCTGTAAAATTCCTAGGTGTCTACCTTCACCGCTTGGACATTAAAATGGCAGTAATAATGGAGATTCCACTCGCTCCTACCACTAATTGCGCTGTAATCCGTTTTTTGATAGCAAAATATAAATGTGCAACTGAAACTCATCACATGTTGTGAGTGTGTACAGTACAGACATTATGTCAAGACCAATGGTTTCTTGTTGGCGTCAATCGTTCATTGAAGGGAGAACAACATTATACAATGAGCAACAAAGTGGCTGACCCTCCACTTCCCGTGCTCCGGATATTGTTGATGAGGTTCGAAGGGTTATTGGCACCGATTGGTGCTTTACGCTTGATGTTCAGTTTGAACTTCCTCTAATGTTGAAATAAGCCATGCATCACTTCGCAGGATCATTTTTGAGGATCTGCATCTATTGAAAGTGTGTGCACGAAGGATTCCTCGCGTGCTTTCAGAACAACACAAGGAGCAGAAAGTTGACGCTGCATTGCAATTTTTGCAGTTTTTTGAAAGTGAGGGAGAATTAGTCGAATTGGGGATGAGACATGGATTCATCACTGGACGCCCGAAAACAAAAGACAGAGTTGCAATGTGATGTGCAATTGCTCTCCTGATCCATTGCAACAACTGATGAACACCATTTGGGTTATTCTTCTTTGTGCTGCTTAAATTTGAGGAGAAGGAGGATCACTAACTGACACCATTTTACTTAAGAGGAGATAATTTAAATGCATCAACTTTTACGCATTAGCCTGAAAGTTTTGGAACCTAGTATTTAATTTTTTGAGTAATATTTACAGAATTGGTTTCATTTGTCTAGTTTCTTAAGAGAAATCTCACATTACCAATAGATCAGTAGTATTGTCATTTTATTATAAAGAAACTGCTAATAAAATATGAATACAGTAGACCCTAGTTTAACCGAATTCCAAGGGACCGAAAAATAGCCAATTCAGTTTAACGAAGCTTGAATTAACGAGGTTTTGTAAAAATAGTCCCATGTTATCTGAAATGGTAGAATACGGCTGTTGAGTTTACTTTCTCTCTTGCTACGCGTACCAACGAAAGAGAAAAAGTAAAAATAAGTATTGTATACAGTATATGTGGCATTTGTTTAATTGAGAAAGTATACTGTCAAATGCTTGTCATAATTGTTTTTAAAACAGTACTATTTGGAAAAATATTGTACTCATTGAATTAGTGAGTCGTATAATAAAACAATAACCTTAAGAAACACTTTAAATATACATACTTTTAACACTAAGTTTTAATTGGAACACATGTTTTATTTAAAACTCTTTCCATTACACATTTTAGTTCTATAATTTGAAAAAAATCATTAATTGTTGTTGGCGGACCGTTGGTCATAATATTATGAGACTCTCTGAAGATAACTCATCCAGGACATCCCGAAATGCCATGGAGACATCCGAAGTGGCAGTAAATCTCTTGAGAACAGAAATTGCAGCTGTAACTTCAGCGTGGGGTCGCAGTGTCGTATCTTCATGTTCCTCCTCAGAAGATGACAGTAAAGAATTATCATTCTCTTCTGCATCATCAGCAAATGACTGGTTCTTCAGCAGCACAGATGTTGTCTACCTACGTCCATTTTTCCATAATGACGGTACAAAAGGGCACCAACCGGGTGTAAGTGTGTAGAAGAGCATATCAGAATTCCAATTGTATCCACATTATAAGCTCAGATGTGGATCATCGGTTACCTGTTCAGTTTCAGCAGTGTTATCAGTTGCTGTCCAGGCCTTCTTAAAACAGTTAGTTATGGTGTGTGTTGTAACTTCATCCCAAGCAGCAGATATGTTGCAGATAGCTTGCAGTACATTCCAATGTGGAACTATTTCTTGTAGTTCTATTGCACTGATGGCAGCCTTAACCAGTCGGCGTTTGTAATTACACTTCATTGAGGCGATTATTCCTTGATCCAATGGTTGCAGATGGCTTGTAGTGTTAGCTAGTAAGAAGACAACTTCTATGTTCGGAAGTTCCAGGTCATCGAACTGATATGCCAAGCAGTGGTCCAAAGTTAGCAAAATGTTCCTTTTACTCGCAGCCATTTGTTGTTGAATCTTCAAGAGTTTTGATCACTCAAACTTTATTGTTATTCTTGTACTGACTTGGCAGATTGAATAGGTTGGCCTTTTTAAAACAACATGGATATTTGTATTTTCCAATCACTAATGGTTTGAGGTTCTTTATGCCTCTTCTGAAAATGCCATAGCCATCCCTCAGAAGACATAAACCCAAAATTCCTTCTTTCTTGGGGATTTCCTGAGCTTTCTTTTGAAGCATGGGTCTGGACAATGAAAAAGAAAATTGAGAAAAATTTTGTGAAATGTGTAATGGAAAATATTGTAGTGCACGCACAATACACATTCGATTTAAACGAAGAATAACATATGGAATATGTAACGAGGGGACCAAATTTTAGTTCATAGTACAAATTATCTGAAATTCAGTTTAAGTGGTAGATTTTTCCATGTAATTCGGCAGGGACCAAGCAGCTACTATGGATTAACCAAGTTTTTGGTTTATCCGATTTCAAATTAGCAAGGGTCTACTGTAAAATGTATTTCCATGCACAAAACAAAAGCAACATTCTGAGAAATTAAGTGGAACTGGTTCCATGGCAGTGAACTTACCTGCTGCACATATCTGTCAAAACTTTTGAGAAAACTCCTGTTACAAGCTGTATATTCAGATAGTAGATTTATGCCGCTGTAGTCAATGTAGGCATCAGGAATCACATGCCCAGGTTCCCACAGTTCTAGAAGGCATTTAATCCTCTTTAGGAAAGCCCATTCCTGTAACCTTTGCAATTTCAAAAGTTCTGAGTCAACTTTTGCACTACTTTTCTCTTCTCTATGCTCAGCTTTTGACAAATTGTTTACATCTGTAAATAAAGCATTTTGCAATATATTAAAGTTAAAGGCCTCCTTAAAAATATAAAAGAAAATCTAATTATGATTTACATAACCCCATGAAGCAATGCTTCATTCTTGGCTGCAAAACAATTTTAAAAAAATGCTTAAATTATTGTGGAATTATAACATATTTGAATAATTTAGTACCTGCACAGATATCATAACTACTTAATCTTACGGGGGTGGTCTGAAAAGTTTCCGACCTAATAAAGATAGAAGACATTTTTTCAGAATTTTTTTTTTTTATTATTATTTTTCAACATAGTCTCTTGTAACTCTACACACTTCTCCCAGCGATGCTCCCATCTCTGTAACCCGTCCAAATAGTACTCTGCATTTTTTTCTGCAAAATAATTGTTCACGAAGGTGATTGCCTCTTCATTTGACGAAAATCTCTGTCTTCCGAGCGCAATTTTCAGATGAGGGAACAAAAAGAAGTCGCTTGGGGCTAGATCTGGTGAGTAAGGCAGATGGTCAAGCAGTTCAAACCGTAATTCGTGGATTTTCGCCATTGCAACTGCTGAGGTGTGAGCCGGTGCATTGTCTTGGTGAAACAGGATTTTCTTTTTCTGCAAATGTGACTGTTTTTCCGCAAGTTCTGCCTTCAGCTTGTCAAGTAATGATGCGTAGTATGCTCCTGTATTGGTTTTCCTTTTTGAAGATAATTGATTAAAATAACTCCATTACTATCCCAAAAAACAGTCGCCATCACTTTCCCAGCCGAAAAAACAGTTTTTGCTTTTTTTGGAGCCGGTTCCCCCTTTGCAGTCCACTGTTTGGACTGTATTTTTGTTTCGGGCGTATAATGGTGTATCCAAGTTTCATCTACAGTAATTAATCGGCGCCAAAACTCACATTTATTGTGCCTAAACTGCGCCAACAGAGCATTGGAAATGTTCATTCAAACATGTTTTTGGTCAAACGTGAGCAAACGCAGCACCCAACGCGCAGACAGCTTTCTCATGTCTAAATGTTGATTTAATATGTGACAAACACGTTCTTTTGACATGTTCATAGCCTCTGCTATCTCTCTCACTTTAATTCAGCGGTCGTCTAGCACCATTTGGTGAATTTTGGCAATGTTTTCATCGGTAGTTGCAATTTTTGGATGTCCCGAACGTTCATCGTCTCCCAAGCTCTTACGGCCATGTTTAAATTCAGCTGCCCAAAATTTCACTGTGGTAAATGATGGTGCGGAGTCCCCATACACAGAATCCAACTCATCTTTGATTTGCGTAGGTGTACTGCCTTTCAAAAACAAATATTTAATGACAGCTCGATACTCGATTTTGTCCATTTTCATAAAAACACTCACATCACCTCACTCAAACGACTGTTACATAACAACTGAGCGTCCAAAATGGCTGAAACTTTGGTGAGTAACTGTCAACAGATGAACAACAAAATTCACTA
Source organism: Deroplatys truncata (assembly GCA_030765065.1). NCBI lineage: Eukaryota > Metazoa > Arthropoda > Insecta > Mantodea > Mantidae > Deroplatys > Deroplatys truncata. The sequence continues at coordinate 60,210,329 of CM060989.1, read as the reverse complement.
ACTTTTATTCATGAGTGCTGCCATCTTCATGTTGAGGTTGGAAACTTTTCAGACCACCCTTGTATATCTGTTATGAAATACCTTAATGCATTCTTCTTAAAGTCATGGAAAATAAGAAATATTTAATATAAACAGAGTTAACCCTTTGTAATTTGGAAGACACAGTGAAATGATTTCATAAAAGTTCTATATTTGGTTACACATATACAATTTTTACTAAATTAGACACCTATTTACCTCAGGACTAGATTCAAGGAATGTCTTCATCATCAGCTTTTGGAACATACAGAAAGAACACTTAAAGACAACTATATAAAAAATCCATCACACAAAGTTGCTATATTTAACAGTTTGACCAACAAATTAGTGAAAGATGGTAGATTGAGTCACACTTTTGACACTCACTTTCACTAGTTAAATGTTGTATAAAACACAAACGTTTTCAAGGGCTTTCGTCCTCATCATCAGTGACTGGATGACTAATGGTCTTTCTCTCCCATATGCTCTTCTTCCTCTTACTGCAGATTCTGAACCTGTTGCCATCTGGTGTTAGGGAGACAAAGTTTTAACACATTGTTCACAGGCAGGATTTCAAAATTAATGATGTTGTTGTCATTTTTGATGATGTGTATTTTTTCCCAGATGTTTAATTCTATTGGTGTGGTGAGGGGTTTTAATAATTTTATATTTTGTCCAATATTGTGGTTTTTAATCTAAAAATGGTATGATACAGCGGATTTTCCTATTTGTTTTAGTTTTATGTTCCTTTGGTGTTCCTTGAGTCTGGTTTCCAAGCTTCTTTTTGTTTTGCCTATGTAGTATTTCTCACACTCATCACAATTAATCTGGTAAACTCTAGATTTTAAGTGTGTGAAATGGTATTTTTGAGAGGTGTGTTAAACAAGTTCTTCAGGCTGAATTTGTTTTGTGGAGCTAGTCTTATGTTAAATTTATTGAATATATGTTCAAATTTTCTAAAGGCCCAGGGGTGGTATGTGAATTTCTTGTATTTCCAGTTTTTGTGTTAGAGTGGAAGTTTGTGATATTGCCTTGAGTTTCTTCTTCTTGTTTATCAAGTTCCTTATGAGATCTGAGTTGAATCCATTAGTTATTGCTATTTTTTCTATATGTGGTTGTTCCAAAAATTCTTCATTGTTCAAAGGTATGTTATGTAACTGGTGGATCAAACATCTAAAGGCAGCTAGTTGGTGTGAAGTTGGGTTGCATAAGAAACTTGGAAACCAGACTTAAGGAACATAAAACTCAAACAAATAGAAAAATCCATTGCATCATACCATTTTTGGATAAAAAATGTGTGTGTGTGTGTGTGAGAGAGAGAGAGAGAGAGAGACCCCCCCTTAGTCACCCAGTCGCTGACGATGAGGACAAATGCCCTCGAAAATGCTTCTGTTTTATGCAACATTTAATTAGTGAAGATGAGTGTCAAAAAGTGTGACTCAATCTAACATCATGATGAATACTTCACGGTTAATAGTGCTTCTATTTTTAATCTTAAATTAGTGAATATTTCTCTCACTCAATATTAGAATAGAATATTGCTTCCACTTAGAATACCAGGAAACTTTGAGAACAGCTAGGAAAGATAAAACACAACTGTAAAATTACAAAAACAAAATTCTATATTTATAAAAGTCATGTTCAATCTATGGGACAGAAAATTCCAGAAAATCTTCAAAGAGAACAACACAACACTCATTTAAAATAAAGAGAGTTGAGGGTTGTTACACTACATCACTATAATATTCTTACTTGAACGCGTTTCGGGAGACGGTTTGTTCCCATCGTCAGCATGTCCTCATCTGATTTTGCCGGTCATCGTCTGTGGGATGTGTGTGGTATTCTCTGGTGCTGTTAGTGGTGTTCTCACTATTATATTGATGTAGTGTAACAACCCTCAACTCTCTTTATTTTAAATTATGACACATCACTGTTACTAGCTTCTAAATCTTCAAAATTAGTCAATAACACTCATTACTGAAAATAAATTCAATACAAAATTTCTAAATAGAGCTAACCAAAAAGATAAAATATCCCCTCATAACAACCTGGGATTTACAAGATAGGTTGTATGGACTGTGAAAGTTTTTATATAGGTCAAAAACATAGAAACAAAACTTGGGAACATCAAATCCAGAGAAGAGGAAAAGTCAGCTGTAGTGGCACATTTTTGGATAAAAGGACATGAAATTGTCAACTCAGTGACACTAATTAAGCATACACAAAAATCCACTGAACTGAATGTTGGAGAAAAATTATTTTTATGGAAAAACCGAACAAGGCTAATGAACTTTCAGATCCCCATGGACCAAAATCTCTTCTCAAAATTCTTATAAGCAGTGACAGAGGGAGAAATAGAGAGCTGTAATTATGGCAAGCTGTCCAGCTGCGGTTAGATGATGATGAGGAAGACATTCCTTGAAACTAGTTCTGAGGTTACCTATTTAGTAAAATTTGTATACATGTATGCAACCACATTTAAAACTTTTGGTACTACTCCCGTATCTATCAATTAAGGCTTTAAATCAAAATTACTTGCCAAATCAAGTAAGGAATGCATGTACAATAACCCAGAATGTTAAAGGAAGGAGTTAATTACTAGATGTTGCTCGAATGAAATGATCTAACCCACCTGCCCAACCTTTATAGCGACGACTTACATAGCAGAAACCAGCGCCATTTTGAGATTGCAGCCGCTAAAACAATCGGCAAAAAGTTGCTAAACCAATATCGCCAACATGAAGATCATCAGAGTTTAGCTTCACAAATCCTAGAACTGCTCCACCCCTTCTCTTTTAAAAACATCCCTTGGCCACGCTTTGTGGCTTAGAGCCCCTGATTCTTGGCTACGCTTTGCGGCTTAGGGTATTCCCAGGTATTGGCAGCACAGTTGTCCTCCATGGTGTAGTGGTTACCACACTAGCCTAAGTGCCCAAGGTCATGGGTTCAAACCTGGCTTAGGGTGATGGATTTTTTTGGGTGTAAAAATCCTTAGCATGGCTTCCTTTGGAAGGGAAGCAAAGCCAGTGGTCCCGTGTAGTAGATTTACAGCACATAAAAGAACCTCAAGCCTGATAAAAAGGCCTCTGAGCAGAATTTCTGGTCTTTCATACCCAATATAGAATGGGACGTTAAAGATCATAGCAGTTAAAGAGCTCCCGTAAATAAAACTCAATTTAATTTAATTTTTAGGTATTGGCAGCACTCCATACCTTCCACTATGTTCGGATTATGAATGTTGACAGCAGAAATGGCCCTCTAATGCCTTGAATGTAACGGTTATTGTGTATTAACTGTTTATACTGAACATAGGTTGAAATAATTGTGATATTTTTCATTGTTTGTTATTTGCAACCTTAATTTGTGTTACACAAGTCTTAGGATGTATATATTTGTGTTATGAAATAAAATAGTTATGAATATGTGTGTGTTATATGAGTATAGTGATTCCAAGCAACTAATAGATATGGGAGTACTGCCAAACTTTTATATACAGGGTTTTTTAAAAAGAAAGAGCATATTTCAAGTATTTATTTCAGACAAACTGTAAAACCTACACTCTTGTCACATATCACTGGATAGAGGAAGGTTCAAAGTTACTTCTAAATGTTTGGTTACATACAATGCCCACCCTGGGGCCACAATATGCTTAGCTGGGGCATTAGGTGTAATGGAATCAGCAGGCAGCCAGTTAATCATCAGTCACTCTCAAACTCATAAGCACTTCAGTGTGTCAGCATGGTTATGCCATAGGATAAATAATTTTGTATTCTACAGTTTGCCAAGTGGAAACCATTGTTTATGTACAATATAAATTTTGCCAACAATATAACAAACAGCAGCATTGTCATTGGTGCTTTTTGGCAAATCAAAGGGATTATTTTCCACTAATTTTTCTCTTTCTAATTTTTTCATATTCTGCGAATAGGAAACACTGGTTTCATAAAATCTTGCTTCCCAAAATAACAAGCTTGGATTATACAACATTGCATTTTCATTCATCAATAATGGTTTATATTTCAATATCCTACCTTTAGAACATTTTGGAGTACTGGGTGTGTTCTTCTGCACAAATGTTTCATGATACCAGTGGGACATAATAAAATTGCTGGCATAAATCATTGCAGCGTCATTATGGCTCTTCATAATTAAGTAATTCAAAATAATATCTTGTGAATAAATTATTCTACGTACATCACTGTTGAGATCTCTTGCCATTTTTTCCTAAGAGTAAAATAAAATAGTAAATAATTATAAAACCAGAATCTAAAGGTGGAATCATACCAGGGTAGTAATGTGCAACATGCTGAAACTCCAAATGTTAGTTCCGCATTGCTACCCAGCAATGACTGCTTAAAAATGGAGGGGTATTTATGCCAACTAAAGTGAAAACTATTTGCAAAACTAGCTTATTAACAATTACTGCAGCAACATTTTTGGTTAGAGGTAGGCTAGAGTACAAAAAAGATGTTAATGACCAAGGAGATAATTAAGACAAATCTGATGTGCTGCAGTCACATGACTTTCTCTATTCACTCAACTACAAACTATACTTCCAAAACCTTATACAGTAAAACCTGTAACATAACATAACATAATATCTCAATCTACAGACCCTATTGTGAGCTAGACCAGCTTAAAGAAAGCTAGTCTACTCTAGGATGTAGATTACGTCATAAATACATAATTACATTGTGTACTTGTATGTAAATAAATTGTAGTTCTTAGTAGAGTACGTTAGAGCTAAAAATATTTTAAAACAATATTATTTATACTTAATGTAGTTATAAAATTTGTATAGTGATGTATAAGTGTTACAAATCAAATTGAAATGTTAATTCTATTATTAGTGACATCATGTAATCAAGTGCTCCCCACAATCTAAATAAGGTATGCCTAAAAGCAAGTTATTTTTTCCCCTCTATTTATATTTGGAGTATGGTACTTAATGTGTATTGAAGTTCTCATTTGACTCATTTACTCCAGCATATTGGCCAGCATAAAAAGAAAACCATTACTAAACACAAATTAAACCAAATGCTGTTAAATGGAATCCTATATTTTATTGTGATTGTAGTACTGCAAGTCACACTTTCTTGTACATAATCTCAGAGAAGCTGAAATCGTCTTGAAGGTACTCCATGATAAATACCTAATGCATTTATTTAAAACATTTTTTTGTAAACAAAAAGGAAAGGAAAACCATAACTGCTAAAAGAAAGGTCTAGAGTTCTAATAGAAAACTGATTTGTATGCATGCCATTTACCTTGTCATATTCCCATGCAATTTTCCAACAAGCAAGTGAGATGGTGCTGTGGTAATGTGTGTGACTTGCATTTGGGAGGTACTGGGTTCAAACAGCCAAGGCCAACCAGCCTGTCCAAAGGTTTGTTTTTCTTGGTTGCTAGGCGAGTGCTGGGCTGGTAATTTTATCCACAAATTTTCCTATCATCCCTTTCATCACTACATTGCATTTCCTTCTTCTTCACTGCCATACCAGGCATTGGGCTGATCACCCATCCTGGATATGCTATGATTCAACGTTTGCTTGCTCCTTGACAGGCTTACCATGTTCGCAGGGTCACGAGTTCAAACCAGACAGAGGGTAATGGATTTTTTTGGGTGTAAAAATCCTTAGCATGGCTTCATTTGGGAGGGAAGTGAAGCCGATCATCCCATGTCATAGATTTACGGCACGTAAAAGAACCTGAAGCCTGATAAAGAGGTCTCTGAGCAAAATTTCCGGTCTTTCATGCCCAATATAGAATGGGACGCTAAGGACCATAGCAGCTAAAGAGTGTCCATAAATAAAACTCAACTTAATTTTTTTCTTGGCATGCTACTGACCGAAGGCATTGGCTTGTTAAGTCCTTGGGGATGTAAGTCCTACAAAGAGCAGGGTAATCCATTAAAGAAGATGTTTTCCAGCATCACTAGAATGAAGTGACAGTAGTGAAGTTGGTTGTTTATATTGTTTACCCCACGCTTTGGGAGCCAATTTGAAGAAGCTGATGTATTAATTACGTTATTTGCACCAAGCTTAGGGCATCAACTTGAAGTAGGTTGTATTGAAGGTTGAGTTGTATTATATTTCGACTGTTGGGGAGCCGAACTTGAAGTAGTAGCAACCGCACGTATGGTAAAAAGTTTCCAGTAGCCTTCGCCCCAAATGTACTTTCCAGTGGCCTTTGCCCCAAGTTTAAAAAATATTAACTTTGTAATTTTGACTGTTTCTTTAAATATTGTATATTTATGTTTGCCTTGGCTTCGTCAGTATTTATTTTTAGAGACATGAATGTCTTTGCAGGGAGTGGTGCGACTGAGAATATAGGCTTACACAGATTATAATTTTACTTCACTCCATTTATTAATGCTTGACATGATTTAAATAACACTTCACTGATATAGAGAGAGAGAGCTGTGAGATTTTTTTTTATTAATTACTTGCACTTTTTAACACGTAAACTATTTCTGTCTCACACTGAATACGTATTAAACTTCTCAAGGATGCATCTCAGTCCGATTAGGAACACTGTCTGCAAGCAACTGACTTCTAGATTTGTAAATTTTGCTGTATTTCAGTTTCTGATCGGCTAATACTACTCCAATAGAATATCTTCATTTAACTAAAGCTTTTTCTGGTTGTTGATTGGCTATTTTATAAACTGTCACAAAAATTACATTATTGCTTCCAAGAATCACAAGTAGCATTAAACTTTCAAATTCATTATTGCCTCAAGGTTACCTCATTGTTAGCAACTTTTAACCTATTATTCTCACAGCTCCTACATTATTAAATTACGTAATACATTCATATACATTATAACACATGTATATAATAATATAAACATATATAATGATTGTAATATACACTTTTTATATATTGTTACATACACATATTGCTTTAAGGCGGGCTGTTACTGAATTTATATATTATATAATCAGACTGAAATCATTTAAGTGTTAAAAATACTGCCTCTTTAGGATGAAGTATTGTTAAATGCTGAAAGTTCATAAAGGAGAGAGGTATGTATTTCTTGTACACATAAGTGAAATTTTGTACTATGACAAACAAAAACAAAGTTTCTTTTAATCTTGACCCCCCCCCCACTATATCCTATTTTACAATGCTTGCTGTCTAGTTATGACATCAAAATAAGTAAAAGCATATTCTGGAGAATAAAAATTCAGATATAAGCTCTTCGTTTAAGATATTTAAACTTTCTTTCTGCCAACAGTTCTTGAATATCCGTAGGGCCTGGATTCACTTCCACTCCTCCAATCACTAGTAGAATAGTTAATACACTCCTAATAATCAAAACATTAACCATTTCTTCACCAAAATGTATTCCTCTTGTTCCCGCGAATTTCATTCTCAAAATTTGCCCAATTCTCGCTCTATACACAGCTATATCCACACCCATTGTTACTTAGCTGCTTCTTGCTTCAAAATCACGAGCTCCTTCCCAACACAACCGTCCTCTCGAAGTCAATTGTAAGACAGGTAGCACAATTAGAGATGGGCAGGGTGCCAACTAAGGGGAAGATAATGGAAAGAGCTTTGAAATTTTGGTTCAGAAGTTTAAATCTAGGAAAAAGTAATGTGTTAAGACAATGTATTGAATACCAAGAGAAAAGCTTAACGAATGATGGATGGGTAAGTAAATTACGGAATATTTTGGAGAAAAATGGGTTAGGAGATATATGGAGGAGAGAAAATAACGTAAAACTTTTTTGGAAAAAGGCAAGGAAAAGACTGGAAGATATAGAAATACAAATCATGTTCAGTGAGATTGCCGAAAAGAGCTCATTAGTTTATTATAGGCCAATGAAAAATACATGGGGTAGGGAAAAATATATAGACATAGTAAATAAAGAAGAGAGAGAATCTATTGCATGGTTAAGAACCGGAGCATGGAGGCTAGAAATACACTTATAATTGAAATGATATGCAAAGACGCTAGAAGCATTGGACAGTTTTTGTGTAAAGTAAAAAATAAGTGGCTTTGGACAGTGGAAAGAGAAAAGTAAGAGGTAGTGCATCATACTTTGAATGGAAAACTATAGTGAATGTGTGATGGTTAAGTAATCAATAAATGAAAAGTGAAAAACAAGTGGAAATGGCACATGAAAAAAAAAACAAAAAAAAACTGAAAAAAAAGGAGCAAGATAATTTAGTGACAAGAGATTGTAAAATGTAAATAAACTGTAGTGATTGTCTACTGAATAAGTGACCAGGGTGAATAAGTGAGTCTTAGCACAATAAATACTATTTCTGCCAGTTTCCTTACTGTGTAATTTCTCAAGCTTACCAGTTCTGTTTGTACATAACTTTCCTGGCTGCAGTGTTGCTGAACAAAATCATCCACAGAATTCAGCTTACTCTGAGATGTTACTATTGCTCCTGTCATCCTGGCTAATATTACTCCAAGATAATCCATACATGACAATCGTGCTGATAAATCATTATTGTGACTTGCTAAATTGCATATCTGAAACATTACAGTCAATACACATTTACAAACAATTCACAATATGTACTTTGTAAAATAAAACACATAAAACTAATTAAATCCTGTTTCTTATAACCTTACACCGCAGACGTGTATTCTCTTGCACTATGTTTCCTTCCACTTTCCTCTGATTGGCAACATATACTTAAGAATGGTGACAAACAAGCTGTGTGCAGTGCAATAGGAGGTGATAAAAGCAATATAAACACATTGTCATGATTAACTCACGTGCTTTTGTCATTATGAGAGGCAGGTTTAAACCGAAGGAAAAGTCCCAGTTATTTGTTAATAAGAATGTACATGCATTCCAGATACATTAAATCTATTATGTAATGTACTTAATTTATACGGTTATGAAAATGTAAATTTGACACTTATCTTCAAATACATTAAGATAAATGATTACATTAAATAAGGTACTACCTATTCCACAACAGCAGCCCATGAGAAGTGACTAGTGCACATGACTGTTAAGAAATACAGGGCAAAGTTATATGGAGCAAACTTCAAGTTTAAATCTGAACATACAGTAACTTAATGAAGGTGGAGTTAAAAATAGCACAACAATATGAGTTTAAATATTTTTATTTACAAATACATATACACAAGAACCTTGTTTATAAAGCCCTCATTAATCTGGATTGACTTTTGCTTGCTTTATCATTATATGTGCATTCTTTGATGATAATAATAATAATAATAATAATAATAATAATAATAATAATAATAATAATAATAATAATAACAACAACAACAACTTTATTGCAGTCAATAGACTCTTACAAGAGCATCTGACACTGTCAATTATAGCTATACAATACAATTTACTTAATAATATTTACATATGTACATATATCCATTATAATTCACTAATAGCATTTCTCTAACACGAATGATTAATACAGTTGACTTAATAATATTTACATAAGTGCACACATCCATTATAATTCAGTAATAGCATTTCTCTATCAGGAATGATTTTAGGACAGTTTTAAATTTTGAATCTCTGGTATTCTTAATTGCAGATGGTAATTTATTATATAGTATAGCTCCCATTTTATATGGGTCCTTATTTGTTTGACTTTTATTTGTGCTCACCCTATGGTAATCGTTTGCTCTTCTCGTATCGTTCTTTATTGAGTATGTTAAATTGCTTTCTATTTTTAACAAGTATAATGGTTTTAAACACATACAGTGAAACTACAGTTAGGATGTTTTGTGTTATAAATGTTTCACAGCAGGATTGCCGAAACCGAAGGTTGAACACAGTTCTTACGCACTTTTTTTTGTATTTTTAATAATCTGTCCATATTGGTTTTACTTGTCCCCCCCAAATTTCAATACAATATGTTAGATGTGGGTAAATGATGCCATAGTATGCTGCTTTAAGAATATTGGTATCTCCGTATTTTGCTAATTGTCTCAATAGGTACAGAGTATGATAAACACATTTGAATGCATATACCTGTAATATTGACACAGCAAGTAGTATACAGATTGGTTGGTCACATGCTTTAAACTAGCAACAACAATACTGTTACCATGTTAGTATCACAGAACAACAAAACTAAAGTATATGAGGTTGTTTCATTTGCTTCAAAGACAAGCCTAATAGCAGTTGTAGATATCTCAACTGGACAACTTTAAATTTATTTTCACTTCTACTTTTACAGTTCTATATAAGAACTCTTCTAAATTAATAAACTGAGATTGTTTACAAAGACTTTTTGAAAATTACTACTATTTTTGCCATCTTAATCATTTATTTTGGATAAACTCTTTCCTCCAGTTATCTGTGCCTTTGCATTCTGATAAAATATGGATTGCGTCTCTTTATCACTGTATATAGGGCAAATCCTTTCTTCTGTCCCTTCCCCATGACCTTTTAACCTCCAAACTCTCAGTTTAAACCATGCAATATCTTCTCCTTGATCCCTATTGCACTTCTCAATGTATATCTCTTTCCCATTACAAAAAGTTAACAAATGCACTTTTATTTTTAAGTGAGATCTTTACATATTAGGAGCCAGAGAAGGTTCTTGCCATAAAAAGGAAAAAATTTCAATATCCAACATTCTTAAACCCTATTATAATAAAACACAATCAGTCAGTTAAAAAATAATGTGAACGTAAAAGGTTCATATGAGGGCTGTCCCAGAAGTACCGGACCTAACAAAGAAAACACAAAAATTTTGGGAAAAAACATCTTTATTTCTCTACATAGTCTTCTTTCAGCTCAATACACTTTTTCCAGCGATGTTCAATAGCTTCGATACCCTATTTATACTGAGAACCATCGAGTTCTGCAAAATAGCCATCAAATGCAGACTCCAGCTCTTCACTGTAGGGAAATCTTTTAGCACCAAGCTATTTCTTCAACTCTGGAAATAGAAAATAATTCAGAGAGGGCTAAATCTGACAAATATGACGCATGAGTAAGCAATTCAAACTTAAACTCAATGATTTTGGCCATGGCGATAATGGATCTGTGAACTGGTGCATTGTTTTAATGAAACAAAAGTTTCTTTTCCACTAAATGCAGCCGTTTTTGCTTGATTTCATCCTTCAAATGCTGCAATAAGTTTGCATAATATTCACCATTGATTGCTTTTCGTTTTTGAAGATAATAAATGAAAATCATTCCACAAACATTCAAAAAAACTGACGCCATGACCTTGCCTGCAAATGGAACTGTCTCACCTTCTTTGGAACCAATTCTCCCCTTTCAATCCACTGTTATGACTGTTCCTTTGTCTGAGGTGTGAAGTGATGGACCCATGTTTCATCCAAGGTTATGAATCGACACAAGAACTCAGCTTTATTGCAGCAAAACATCGCCAAACACTCGGCTGAAACATTTTCATGATGCTGCTTTTGTTCCATTGTGAGTAAACGCGGCACCCATCTTGCGCATAACTTTCTCATGTCTAAATTTTCAGTCAGTATGCGATGTACAGCACTTTTTGAAGTGCCTACAATGTCTGTTAGCTCGTGCACTCAGTCGACAGTCATCCAATACCATTTTGTGGATTTTCTTCACAATTTCTGGCGTGGTCACCTCATATGGTCGACCACTACGATGTTTATCTTGGCAACTCCTATGGCCTCGCTTAAACTCTGCCACCCAATATTTTACTGTTGTAAACGAAGGAGCAGACTCCCCCAGAGTAGAATCTAGCTCAGCTTTAATATTAGTTGGACTAAGAACTTTCAAATGAAAGTATTGTATCACATAACGATGACCGGTTTTATCCATGTTTACAAATTTGCTGAGAGCGTTCACTATTAATGGCTGCCAAAAAATTACTAAACGATGTAGCATCATCAAACTTCACACTTAAGCTTTATAAGGTTGGTACTTTTACCATAGTCATTTGTTTGAAACAACAACCACTATCTATACATCAGGTCGGGTACTTCTGGGATTGCCCTCGTAATATTATCTCTGGAATATACTTAACTGTATGTTAATTTCCAACTTTTTTCCAGTAGGTGAATAATACAAAGGTACTTACTAGAACTTTACACAGTATTTCCAAAGTTAGATCTGCTCCTGACCACTCTGGTTTGTTGAACATAAGTAAAAGATCATCTACAAAATTCTTAAACATAGCTTTGAGACCTGCTTTAGCTGTGTTACTGCAGCATCTTTTCACAAGTTTCTTAAGAAAGTCGGATGCCATTTGGTAGACAGTTGTATATGCTTCCAGCATATTATCAAAGATCTGTAAAAACCATACGTTAAATCCATTTTCCTGTAATCTAACATAACTTTTAATAGTTTAAATAACTGAAATTATCATTTTTCTAATGTAAAATCTCTAGTGTTCAGAAACATATTTGTAATGAAATCATTATTTTGTTCCCACTATGTTGTTTACTTTTCCATAAGTTAAAACAGAACCAGAAGCAGAATTTTTATTTCATAGCTACTTTCACAGTATATAGTTTACTGATTTATATACAAGAAAAATATAATACTGAAATATTTCAATTCACAACAGGATAAAACTTTACAATAGTATACAATTACAAATTACAGGGCAATTGCTATGTTTTTTTGAATCACTGTATAAAGAGGAAATTAACGATAGAAATTTTTGTTTATCATGCAGTTACCCAACATTTTCCACCCTGAATAAGGGAAGCCACAGGGAAAAAAATGAAAGAAAAAAAAAAATCCAGGTAACTCGCATCAGCCAAGAAATGAACTCAGGCCCTCTGGATTATCACAAAGATATGTTACCCACAAAGCACAGAAGTGAGCGATAATTGTTTTAATGCTCAGAACGAATACTTTAATTTGGTTATATAGGTAGCATATTTAAAGAAAATAGGACAAATGCTTTAGATCAGGGGCAGTCAACCCTAAACCCATGGGCCAAGTAATAGCCTATCAAGACATTTTCAATGAGCTGCCAATAGCTCAAGATCAAACGTGAACCTATTTATCATTACAAAGTCTTCGTCTTTCGAATCTGAAAAGAGTAACATAGATTTATTCATATATCCATTTTGCATTTCAGAGTTCGAGATTTGTAAATACTTCATATCCTTGCAGACGAGTTTTCTGAAATTCACAATCTTGCTTCTAAGGCCTGTGTGCATATTTAGCTCCACTACATCTGTGAACAAACTTTTCTATCATGAATGTTAAGGACAATTTACACTCAACTATTACATATACACTTCTTGCTAATACATTTGTTCTCTGCATATCAAAAATTACACTCTCAATTAATATTGAGAAATTAGTAAATGAAAAGCAAATTCAAGTCACATTAACATTACAGGTCTTCAAAATTAATTGTAATGTTCTTATTAAATATTGCAATAATAAATATTTCTATTATAATTCAATTTATTTCTTTATATGATAATTTTTTAAAGTGTGTAAAATCTATGATGTTATTTCAAAATAAAAAAGTGAGTAATATAAACTGAATGAATTTTAAAACATTATGTTTTATATATCGGCCTACAGCTACACTTTCCTGAATACTTTACTAATATTTATACAATACTTTAGTTCAGATTCAAAATAGTTATTAATATAAATTTAGTTAGATAGCCTTTCAAAACAATTCTATCAATTTACTGGCCCAAGTTTAAAATAAGGTGACCACTCCTGTTTTAGATTAATTGCCAAACTACTTGCATATGAGACAAATAAGCCCATAACACTATTCAGCCATAGAGTCTATATTTCTAACATACTCTCTACAAGTATCTTACAACCTTCTAAATCTAATTTCTGTGCACAACAAAGCATAAAATTCAGATCTAGTAACAAAATACTCATGCCGACTAGGGTTTGATTATAATTCCTGTAACAAATAAAATTCTAATTATTTAATAAGTTGTTCAAATGCTCCGCATTTACAAAACTGGCAGCGGCTAAGTCGGAGAGTGAATTCTTGTTGAACATTTTCAATCACCACTGGTGGTATATCTCTGCATTCTTTCCTGACCCTCATTAATTGTAACTCTTCCATATTAGCAGGCCTTGTAACAAAGACTCTTCCCCATATAAGTGGAGAGAGAAGTGTTCCCATAGCATAAGACAAATACAAAATAAAAAAGTAATATGAAATGAATAAATTTAAAAAAAAAAACACACGCACGCATGCATGCACGCACGCACGCACGCACGCACACACACACACACACACACACACACACAAATACTTTAATCAAGATTCAAAATAGTTCATATAAAAAATTGAAAAAATCATATGTTGCCATTTAAAATGGTTGTTGATGTCACATCCTGTACAACAATGGCTAAAAATTTTATTTCTTTTTTGTAAAACTTTCCTTTCAAAATATTAAATTTGACCTGTCCAAGCATAGTTTAAAGAAATGTGTTTTTTTTTTTTTTACTTTTATTTGCATTCTTCCTTACTTATGAAAGACCCTGTATATATTTAGTGCTGTTTATTTGTGGCCAATTTAACAACTATCCCTGTTGCATTAGGGAGTACAGGTTACTTACATATCAACATTGTAACAGCACAACCCAACAAGCTAGCGCTCTTGCTAAATGTCCTGAGTAGTATGCGTACTAAAGCTATACATTTTTGCTTTACTTATTTTACATTCAACAATTTTGAACTAACTCTCTTTTTTATACCAAACAATGTCAATATAATGTAATTCTGAAACATGCAATTTAAACAAAAGTGCAGTAGCTTGTCTAGAGTAGCAAAGGAAGCAGGTCAGGGGAATAATACTATGTGAAGGGACACAGCTCTGACAAATTTGGCTAAATCCTCAGGTTTACGACCAAGACAAAGGGCAGGGCCTCCTAACGTGTACATTATTACCTTAAAAATCTGCTGTGTTACACTCACATGACTTTCTCTGCTCTTGTACAAACTATTTTTACAAACGCTTATTCTCCATATGCTTCATGTTAATCGAGATGCTAATCTTCCTGCTAATTTTCTTGTAGATGCAAGAGGAATATGGTAGGCTTTAAGCGATAGTCAAATATTTTAAGAGCTGGTTGCTATGTGGAGTATTCCATTCTCTTTGCATTACTAGGACAAAAAAAAATGAATAACGAATTTGAGAAAAAGTATAAGTATTGGAAAATTTAAGGGAATAACAGGCAATATCTCGAAAATGGTTCACTCAACAAAAAAAATGTATATGACATAAATTGTGTATTTTAACGCGATCTACATTTTTTGTGTAGTAAAAT
Organism: Deroplatys truncata; assembly: GCA_030765065.1. NCBI lineage: Eukaryota > Metazoa > Arthropoda > Insecta > Mantodea > Mantidae > Deroplatys > Deroplatys truncata. The sequence continues at coordinate 60,195,091 of CM060989.1, read as the reverse complement.
TTTGTCTATCTCTTATGGTTTACCAGTTATGCAAAAGTCGTTCACAATGAAGAATACTTTAGGAGACATTCCCAGAAAATTCGAGATATACATTTCATTTGTCATGAAAATATCTTAAACATATGATATTTTAATCAAAATCATTAGTCATTTTTGAGAAAATTAAAATTTTCGAAAAATGTTCCATGTAAAGGGTAGTCTGGGGTGGGGAGATTTTCTTGAAAACCTTTGTGTCGCATCTCTGGAAGATAGTGAACCTAAATACCAAGTTTGATGTTTATCCAACTGTTCGTTTCTGAATTATGCGCACACACGCGCGCACCCGCACACGCGCACACACGCACACACACACACATGTACATGTACATGTACATGTTTCCAAAAATGCTTTTTTTGGATTCAGGGGGTATCAAAAAATGTATTTCCGGTGAAATCTCGGTATCGAATTTTTGGGTGGAATACAATATTTCCCCTGCTTACTATACATAGTAGAGAAAGTAAAAATCAAAATAAACTATTATTTTTGTTATCAAGGGTATGGTTTTATGTTAACTTAAAGAAAGGAAAAAAAAAAGATGCTTTTACAAATACCTATCAATTGATTTAAGAACCCTGAGTGATATTCTGCCTTGAAAATGGGAAGAAAAGTCATAAAATATGTCTTTGTTTAAAGCTATACCTCTTTTCAAGGGCAAAAAGAGAGGAAAATGTTGCATAATGAGGGGTAGATTCTGTTGTATAGTGGACAAATTTGTTTCACCTGGAGTAGATATTTCAAATAATGTTTCCATGTACCACTTCTCTCAAATTATCCTATTTCTCCTGCTCAAGTTAATATAATTTTGCATAACCCGTTACATTTATACTGGTGTCCAAACACTTGCATTGCTGATAACAGGGGTGGCAGCATGCAAAACCAAGTGCTCAGCTCAGCTTAGTGTTGGGTCACATGAATATTTTGCCTGTTCACAATATTAATGAAAGGAAACTATAAAGAAGAAAAGAACCAATCCTCCTCCTGCATTTGAGTGCCATCATTGAACCAAGTAAGAAAATGCTGACAGGATATGCCACATTTTTCCTTCTGCAGAAACAATTCACATGGTTTGGTTTCTTTCAGCAGAAAAGTGATTTTGCTTTGTTCACGTCTTCATATTGACTTGCATATTCACATGTATAAATAAATATAATTAATAAGACTGCTAAAAAAAACACACTTGAAAGCAAACACATGCATTATTTTGGTACATATTTCATTCTAAACAATGCTTGGTTCCATCTCTTCCTTTATCCTAGGATATCAGCAAGATAAACTACTGACCTATAAACCAAATAAAATAAAGCCATGAACACATGAAACAAAGCACAACACAGATATACTACATTCACCTAAACAAGCAATGCTCCTAGCATATTTCACCTGATTTTGATTTTGCATTATTTCCTGTTTGGGATGAGATATTCTCTTTGTAGGAAAGTCTAATGCAGCGTGCATCAACTGCACAAAGAAAGCCGTAAATATCTGTGTATTTTCTCCAGTATTCAGTCTATATGTTTTCATTTTGTTCCTGTCCTCTGAAAGTTTCATCAGTGATGACAAAGCATCGTTTAAAACTTCAGTTCTTTGACGTTTATATTTGATAAATATCTGCAACACACAATATAAAACTAGTTGCTTAAAAACAGTTTCAAGTATATATTTTATTCAGCTATTTATTGGTAGGTACAGTGACAACATACAACTGAATTCAGAAGTTATTTATCAACTTTGAATATAATAATAGCAATTCACTGTTAAACTTTATGTAAATTATCTTCTCAGACAAAAACTATCAGTCACAATGGCTTATCAGAAGAATGTTCTAATTCCAAAAATTCAGCTAATTAAGCTATAACAGAAAATGTCTGTCATTTCACTCCTAAATATTATAACAATGTTAATTACCTTGCTAAAGGAAAGTCTGTATTCTCAACATACAGCAAAATCATTCTAAAGAAAGGCACAGGCAAAGTCTGCTCTAAGCTCTGGCATTATTATTTGTATTGTATTGTTCTTTTTGATCAATACTGTACATTTGGTACATCTGATATAGGAACACTTTAAAGAATACATATATTATTTATATTTGCTTATACTATAAAAAATGTTTTCATATAAGAATTGTTTAGTTTTAGTTTTAAAAGTTTGGAATTTTTCTTTAACTTTTATTTTATTTGGCAAAGCATTATACAAGGGGTATTTTTTAAGTAAGGTCCGGTTCGTCATTGTAAAAAAACTACGAGACATACTTTCGTCAAATATTTTTTATTCAATTCTTCATACATTCAGCTATTTCTCCACATAGTCGCCGTTGTTGTTGAGACATTTGTCGTAACGAGGGACAAGTTTTTGTAGTCCCTCGTCATAGAAGTCCGCCGCCTGTGAGGAAAGTCAATTCGTAACAGCTGTTTTCAATTCATCATCCGTCTGGTAACGCTTGCCGCCGAGAAACCTCTTCAGATGCAGGAAGAGGTGGTAGTCGCTAGGAGCAAGATCGGGGCTGTAGGGAGGATGATCGATCTGCTGCCAACCAAAGGATCCAATGAGAGCTTGTGTCTGAGCAGCGGTGTGGGGCCTTGCATTATCGTGCAAGAGAATCACTCCGGCAGACAGCAGGCCGCGACGTTTATTCTGAATTGCTCGGCGAAGTTTCCTCAAAGTTTGACAATACACGCTGCATTGATTGTTGTCCCCGGATCCATGAACTCCACAAGCAGAATACCACGTCTGTTCCAAAAGACTGTTGCCATAACCTTGCGAGTTGAGAATAACTGCTTGAATTTCACTTTCATCGGAGATGTCATGTGTTGCCACTCCATCGACTGTTGCTTGGATTCAACGATCACGTGGGACACCCATGTCTCATCCCCCGTGATGATATGGTCCAACAATGCATCACCTTCCTCATGGTATCGGGTTAAGAATGTCAGAGCACTGGCACATCTCTTTTCTTTGTGTTCCTCTGTCAGCATCTTTGGAACCCATCGATTGCACAATTTTCTGTAGCCCAGGATTTCTGACAGAATTCTACACAGAACAGACCTTGAAACCTGCGGAAAATACAATGACAGTGTGGAAACGGTGAACCGTCGGTTGGCACGAATTTCGGTGTTTACGGCATGCACAAGATCCTCGCTAATGACAGATGGCCAGGCCAAGCGCGGTTCGTCATGCACGTTCTCTCTGCCTGCCTTGAATAACCTCACCCATCTACGGACTTTGGTATCACTCATGGCTTTGGGGACATAAACTTCACTAATCTGGCAATGAATTTCTGCTGCTGTCGTATTCCTTGCTGTCAAAAATCAAATGACCGATCTGATTTCACACCTGGCGGGCCACACGATCGTCATAAATTTTTCCATCACACGGTACGGTCCACACTCACTGCCTACCTGACTCCAACTGCTGTGTCAATGTGTGCAAAGGATGCCAGGATTGAGTGCGCATGCGCGAAAGTATAGTTGCCTGATTCTTCCGACGATATGGGGCAGCGGACCTTACTTAAAAAATACCCCTCGTATATTTATACAGCTGCTTGAAGTACTTAAATTTCCAGTGACTTTGCGTTTGCTGAAAGGGTATGCACATATGTTATAGTTCTAGTGCTATGGGTATGAATTTCTTGATTAAATTGTAAGAGAAAGCTATATTGTTTTTCAAATAATTAGTTATTGTTTACTCTGTTCCATTTGTATGTCACCTTTAAAAACTAAGGTCATATTGGCAGTTTGACTCTGGGAACAACTGCCATCAGTAATGATTGTTAACTTGTTTTACATTTGGTTCTTATTAATAGATTTGTTACATTCTCTGCTACTTACCCATAGTAAGTAGATGAGACAGATGAATTGAGAAATTAACTGAAAGGAAACAGTTAAAAAAATTTTGATGTGATACATTCACATGTCTTTCTCTACCCTCCATTGTTTATTAAAGGGTATAGAAACTAGTATTAATAAAGTTTATTTTTCTATCTGGTGCATTTTTATCCAAATACACCTTTGCAGAAATAGCTACATTACACTTTCATTAGGATACAACGAGAACAGCGATAGTCAAATGTTAAACAACTGGACGCTATATGCTGGTCTTAAAATTCCATACTGTTTCCATGCAATCACAAGAAACAACTGAATGTTGAAATTAAATTAATTAAATTAAATTTTATTTATGGACGCTCTTTAACTACTATGGTTCTTAGCGTCCCATTCTATATTGGGCGTGAAAGACCGGTAATTTTGCTCAGAGGCCTCTTTATCAGGCTTGAGGTTCTTTTATGTGCCATAAATCTATGACACAGGACCACCAGCTTTACTTCCCTTCTGAAGGAAGCCATGCTAAGGATTTTTACGCCCAAAAAAATCCATCGCCCTCCGCCGGGTTTGAACCTGCACCTCGGGAACCGAGGCTAGCATGGTAACCACTACATCATGGAGGACGACACTGAATGTTGAAAGGACTATAAAGAATGACCAAGAAATTAACAATTCAAACAATAAAGGATATCTCAGAAATGGCTTATGCCACAAAAAAAATTATTTGAAATAAATTGAGTTTTAGAGAGACCTACATTTTTTGTATAGTATGTTTTTGTCTTTCGCTTAATCTTTACCAGTTATACAAGATTATACAAATTCCTTATGAACGAAAAGGACTTCAAAGACTATTCCCAGAAAATTCAAGATATATATTTTATTTTCCATGTAAATATCTTTAATATATGGTATTTTAACCAAAATTGTTAGTCATTTTTTAAAAAAATCAACATTTTTGAAAAATGTTCCATATAAAGGGTAGTTGGGATGGAGGGGGATTTTCTTGAAAATTTTCATGTCGCATCCTTGAAGTTGCTGAACTTAAATACCAAGTTTGGTACTTATCCGACGTTTTGTTTTTGAGTTATGCATTCAATCAGTATATTTCATCTAAGAACTTAGAACCCAACAAAGATATAGGAAGACAAATAAAATATTTACACAAAGACTTACCTCGATTACTAGTTTCATACCAATAAAATTAAGATCTTCCATTGTGTCTGTAAACAATGCGCTTAATCCAATACATACAATGCGAAGTATTACTGTATCTGTCAACTCCTGAGCACAGACCAATTCTGACAGCAAGCCAATGCAGCCATATATCTTCTGGCAAATTACAGGTATACTCCTCTCTATTCCATTATCTTGGTTTTGGGACTCAAAATCATTTCTCGTGTCTAGAACTGAAAACAGAGTCACTGCCTATGATTATCTGACTGGATATGTCGGCTCAAGACATTAGGGCAATTATAACAAAGTAAAACTAAACAATTATTATTAGCAACAGAGTTTTAAATCTTGAATTACGCTTTATTACTTTGATTGCCACCTTGCTGCACTCTTTATATGCAGAAGCTATGTACACAGATGTAAAACCTGTTTTGGTATCAAAACCTCCCCTTTTACTCCTCACAAGTGTAATTCCAAACAGCCCTCATTAATATCCATAATAATTCACAAAACAGCTATATAAACTTTGTCCAGCGGAAGATCGAAGTAGATGTAAACAAAACCTTGTGACTCTTGGCCACAGCGCATTGTCTTCAAGGTTAAGTGAGCTTCCGCTCTCTAAATATGAGGGGCGTCCAATAAGTAAGTTTCCCTATTTTATAAAAAAACATTACACACAATCAATGATATTGAATTAATTTTATTTATATTGTACAATCCTTCTGTTACTTTTCATAGTCAACATGTTTTTCCAAATATTTTTGGGGACGTGACACAAGTTTTTCCAAGCCAGTGTTGTACCAGGCCGGGTCCTATGCTCGCAACCAGCTGTTGCAGTGAACAGCTGGTTATGAGCACAGGACCCAACTTCTGGTTCACTTCTGTTTCATCTTCATCACAGTGTTAAAGTGCTTACCTCCATGATGAACTTTGAGTCAGGGGAATATGTGAAAAATCACTTGGGAAAAAATCTGGTGAATATGGAGGATGAGAGAAAACTTCCCAGTTGAATCTTCTGAGCTCCGCCTGGGTCAAGATTCAACTTGGAAGTTTTCTTGTATCCTCTGTATTCACCAGAGCTTGCCCCAAGTGATTTTCACATGTTCCTCCAACTCAAAAGTAAGCACTTTTAACACCAATGATGAAGTCAAATCAGTGAACAACTGGTTGTGAACACAGGACCCGACCTGATACAACACTGGCTTGGAAAAACTTATGTCACGTCCCCAAAAATGTTTGGAAAAACATGTTGACTATGTAGAAAAGCAACAGAAGGATTGCACAATATAAGTAAAATTAATTCAACATGATCAATTGTGTGTAATTTTTTTTAAAATAAGGAAATTTACTTATTGGACGACCCTTGTACTTCCTTGGAAAATAACATAACTGGGCTCTGAAAACTCACTTTGTTTTTGCTAAAGCGCAAAATATTGAGCACCAACCATAGTTAAATTATAAAAACATGCAGTTTATTGAATTTCTAACAAAAATAATTCATACAGCAAACACAATTATGTAAGTAGAACAGTGTGGGAAAAAGATATATTACCAAAAGTAAGAAGAGAACAATTACTGAGAGGAAATTAGAAGATCTGAGAGGATTAGAATAATAAATCAAAATTTAGATACGGGAGAAGATAGAAGCATAAGTGAAGAAATGGATAGTTTACAATTGACATTGACAGAGAATGAAGAGGGGGAGGAGGAGAAGGAGGAATGGGTAGAGAGAAGATTTTAATTAAGACGACAGGAAGGAGAGAAATGTGGTGATTATAGAATGAGGACGGAGGAAGAAGAGGAAAGGAGAGAAGATGATGGTGGTGTTGGGGTGCAGGTTTACCATTATTGGAGGAGTAGCAGCAGTTTCACCATCTTTGAAGGAGGAGCTAGCAGGTTTGCCATTGGAGGAGTAGTTTAATATGGTTTGGGAGGGATAGTGAATGGAGTTATGGTAATGTTAGATGCATGGATATGTGAATTTGTTATTGTTATTAATAGGAGGGGAATTTGGAGTTTATGTAGGTTGGAAGTGGAGTTGGTGTTAGAATAAAATGGAGGATGTGAGGGAAATGAAATGTTGTGGGGTAAAGTGAGTAGATATTTAGTGATAGAAGAAAGAAGGTTTAGTGTTTGGTTAAAAGAGGTAAAGGTTTAATATATAGTGATAAAATTATAAAATTGATATATAAACAAAATTAAAAAGGAGATGACAGTAAATTAATACTGAAATTAAATAAAATGTTATAAGGTATGAATGAATGAATAAATAAATTTATTTGTCATTAATCACATACAATAACTAGTTACATTTATACAACATTACTTAATATATGTCCCATTTTCCTTACCAGCTATGCTGCTCTTTTTGCCTGGCACCCTGGCCTTCTGGCTCCTCTAAACATTCCTTACTACCTTTTATCCATATTTGTCCATCTTCTCCTTCCTCCATTTGCCTTTCTACCTTTCTTATCTCTCTTACTTTTCTACTCCATTTCTCTTTTACTTTCTTTAAGAACTCCCCCATATTCTTAATTTGCTTTTCTTCTTTTCTCATTAGCATTTTAATTGCTACTATTTTCCTATCCATTTTTCCCATTTTTCTTCCCATACTTCTTGTCTCCATTCTGCTAATTCTTTGCATTCTGACATATAATGCTCTGTACTTTCGCTATCGTCGCATAATTCACAAATTCCATTTTTTTTTTCCTCTTAACCCTCTCAAATACATTGCTCCTGTTCTCATCCATGCAAACGCTTCTTTTCCTGCTCTATTACAATAATCTACATACCCTTCTCTTCCCCATTTCCTTTTTACTAATCTATAGAACCCTAGTGACTTTTTATTTTCTAAGCTTCCCCAAATCTCTTGTCTTTCTATATCCTCCACTCTGTTTCTTACTGCTATCCAAAAACCATCGCTATTTCTTTCTCCTATTCTCCAAATATCTCCCATTCCTATCTTCTCCATAATTTTTTCTACCCCTGTCCACCAGCTATTTTTATTTTTCATACTCTTCTGTTGTTCCATGCATATCTTTAAAATTTCCTCTTTATCTTTTCTCAAGCACCTAAACCAAAATTTTAATATCCTTTCCAATATCACTCCCTTTCTTCTTGTTCTTCCTAATTCCACTAATGCTACTTCCCCTGGTGCTGATCTTGTTAGCCCCAATAGCTCTTTACAGAACATTCCATAGCTCTGGCCTATTTTCCTGCTTAATTCAAATCCTCCCCAAATTTCTACTGCATATAACATTCTTGTTTCCACCAATGTTTCATACATTCTTTCTAGCCAATGTTATAAGGTAAATAAATTAACAAATCAACACAAATGTATAAATAAAGATATAAATGAATTAAATAAAATATTGAGCTACTATAAATCAAATAATTACTATAATAACAATGGAATGTTACAAATAGATAGCTACCAGTGTATTTTTCCTGGTTTCCAGTGAATATAGTTAAATAGGAGTAGACAGTAGCTGGTTACCAGTTACTAAGTTTGCTGGTTTTCAGCAAGTGTAGATAAATATAGAACTTAGAATTGTAATTAATTTTTTTTTACGCCTTTACTCTAATCTAATAATTTCTATTTTTCTTTCTTTCTTTTATTTATTATTATATTATTATTTTGTAGACATTGTGTAATTTGTAGTTATTTTATCTGAAAAAAATTGATGTAATCTAAAATGTAAATGTACTTGTGAGAATAAAAGTAAAGTTTGAATGTATGTCCCGGTGTACTAACCAAGATGCTGGGATAGTATATTCAGATTTTATTTATTTATTTGTGACTGTACTTGACTCCTGGTAATAAATCATTTTGTAATTCACATTTGCATTTCTGTTATGCCCCAGCAGAGGTTGAAAACAAAATAGTCCTCGTAAATAAGACAGACTATCTGTTATTTTCAGTTAACTGTCAACCCCATCCCCTTTATTATAATGGTTAATTGGGGCGTGGTAAATGCTGGATTTTTTTTTATTTGAAGGAATGATGTCTTTAGTGCTTGAGTCAAGAACATTTTTTTATGGTATACTTAAATAGAGCCAGTTAGGTGTTGTATTCTCTGAAAACCTTTTTGAATTTGTCAAACATCTGTAGACGTTATGCAAATATTTTGAAAATTAACTTCTATTATATTGTACTGAGCATGGTTGTTTCTTTTAACAATTTTTCCTTTTTTGTTATGTTAGGTTCTCAATAACAGCAAATGCACCTATGAACAAGGTTTGGCTTGCATGAAATTTATTTTAACCTTTAATCTCTTTTCACAATCTTGTAGAATGGACAGTAAACGCATCTTTTTGATTTTTCAAATTTTAAGGAACCAATGATATTTATCTATGCCAAGTCACCATACACAGAATATGGCTATCATCAGCCCAGGCTGTTAACTTAGCGATACTCAAAACCCAGGTTTTTCTTGTATCTAATACTACAACTACAGAGTGAGCCAAAAGATTCTGAACCGCCTGTGCAGTGTTTTTCCTGTCTGCATCCTTGGCGCTCGTTGCCGTCTGCCACTATCATAGAAAGGCGCGGATGAAACCATACAACATTTTTAAAATTACTTTTAAAGGCTTTACTTACCAACTTTATGAAAGGAGATGCTGAAACTGGCCACCGTCGTTGTCCATACATTTTTGGCACCTCTTTGGGAAACTATCCATCACTCGTCGAACTTCACATTGAGAAATTTCCTAGCGGATATTTTGTTTTAATTCTTCCAGGGTGTGTGGGTTTGTCTTGTACACTTTACGTTTTAAATTACCCCGGAGGGGTACTTTATGAACAATATTACCGGCTGCACAGTATTTTTCCACTGGGCGTGTGGAAATATGATAAAAACATAATAGCGCACTGCTGCTATAAACAAAGTTTATATTATACACACAGCGTGTATTTATTTATGATTCGTATGTGTTATCTCGGCCAGCTCGCCAAGTGAAAGTATGATTTGCAGAAAGATTTCCAAGTGTAAAAGTTCCAGGCTGTACAACAATCCATGAACTTTACAGTAAATTTCAGGCCACAGGAAGTGTTCAGGCTAAGAAATATAAAAGATGGCATTCGGTTCTTAACAAAGAAACATTAGACGACATCGATCATTGTTTGGAAAATTTACCCCAAAAATTCCATGATGGATAGTTTCTTAAAGAGGTGCCAAAAATGTATGAACAACGATGGTGGCCAGTTTCAGCATTTCCTTTCATAAAGTTGGTAAGTAAAGCCTTTAAAAGTAGTTTTAAAAATGTTGTATGGTTTCATCGGCACCTTTCTATGATAGCAGCAGACGGCAATGAGCGCCGAGGATGCAGACAGGAAAAACACTGCGCAGGCGGTTTGGAGTCATTTGGCTCACCCTGTACCACTACTACTATTACTGCTAACGGTAATAATTATAATATTAATAATGATAATAATATTAATAATACCATTAATATAACACTCATCATAGCATTGCTCATGAATAATGATGATGATGATGATAATAATAATCACAATAATAATAATAATAATAATAATAATAATAATAATAATAATAATAATAATAATAATAATAATAATAATAATAATAATAATGATGTTTTAAACACACACAATGTTTGAAGTAGTCTAATTAACCTTTGTTTTCGCAACACATTGTAGTCTTCTCACTTACTTCTCTTTTTATAGACCACAACCATTTCTTCTTAACTTTGACTAAGTACTCGCCTACCTTCTTACTATCTTTGCTAAAAAGTTTAATTAAGGCTACCATTCTGTCTAATTTAAGCAATTTCTCACTTATACACTCTTTCCTTCAAAGCTTTATCCCTTTATATTAAAAAACTAAATGTTCCAAATCTTCCTTCCCTCCACATATTGAACACAGGTTCTATTGGAAACCTTTTCTCATCCCTTTTAGCCTCCACATGCCCGCTCGAACCCAAGCAATACTCTCTTTTTGTGCTTTATTTAATTTGTCCACATATCCTTCTCTTTCCCATGTACTTTTTATTTATACATACAATTCTAGTGATCTTTTACTCCCTTGTTCCTAAACAACTCTTGTGTTTTAATATCTTCAAATCTCTTCCTAACTCTTTCCAAAACCCATTTACATTATTTTCCCTCCTTCTCCAGATATCGCCCAGCCCATTTTTTCTAATATAGTTTGCATACTGTAACTCCATCCACTTTTCCTTAAATTCTTTTCTTGGAAACCCAGGCATTGTCTTAACGTATTCCTTTCATGTAGATTTAACCAATATGGAAAAAAAAAAATCATCAGAAAAATGGAAGCTGCATTTTGTATTTCCTAAACTGTGACTATGAAGAAGTACTTACCTTTCTGATATTTAGTGCTGCCGGCTGAATTACATGAAGCCTGTGCAAGATTTTCTAAGCAGTATCTAATAAACACTGCTGTTACTTCCATTGTTTCATCTGTATAACATGGTTGTGAATTTTGTGAAATCATAACATGAAGTGCTGCTAGGGAAGCATTAAGTGCAATTGTGATTATTGCTATATTTGCTTCATTTGTGTTAACCTGTAAGATTTTGAAATTAAATATTAATCAACAACTTCCTCTTTGTGAGTAAAGCTGCTTAGCAAAGTGCCATTTTTTTTTTGGAAAACCATAGCATCACTGAAAATTGATCTTATTAATGCAATATTAAGCCCCTTATACACGATCAAACTTTTTTTTCAATTCAAGAGTTTACAAGAAAAATTGTGAAATATTTTTCAATATGTGACAAGATTGGAAAAGACTTGACAAGACTGACAAGACTTGACAATGTCAAAAATGTGTATTCACAAGTTGTCTCTTCGCCAAACTGAAACCCTTAACACATTGATGATTTATCATGTGCAAAGTAATTTAGTATTTGCATCACAGTATAACAATTCACAATGAAATATTGTTCTTTACCAATATTGTGTAGCACTTTCAGTATTATATCCATGAAATCACATTACGAGTGTCGAATGCAATGAAAATAACACTAACTGATAGGTTAACCACACTATATAACATTGTATTAATGTATATTTAGTTCAGAGATCTGCCTGGCAATTGTTTCTTCATAATCGCTTTCATCTCCTCCATCTTGTGGTAATCCACTGAACTCTCAATGTACAGATATGGCCAGCTTATGTATAACCTAATCAGTCTGCATATGACATACCTTTGCCGGGTAGCCATTTTTGTTTACTTTTCGCCTTTGCCCATGTTGCAGATTTCGTGATGCACTGTAAATACTTGTATTTCATTGACCAAAGCCATCAAATCATTGTGAAATCTTTGACCGTTTAGAGCATGTCCTTCTTTGTTTCAAGACCTTCAAAGACTGTACAAACATTGGAAGCAATTTGACCAGAAAACTTATGAAGTTGTGACAACTCTTGAAAATTCTTGTGCAGTATTGAATTTGACAAAAATCTGATCGTGTACAAGTGGCTTTAGCCATATGTAACATAGAGATTGAAAAGTAGGTTCCACTTTTAAAAAGATATATAGAGTGTCTACTGCCTTGAAAGTTTAAAATTCCAGTGTAAGTTTTAGCATCAAGTCATATTGCAGTAAAAATGCAGCAGTATTCAAATGCTGTTGTGGCTAGCTTTTAGCATTTTACTGTTTTATTTGTTTCCACAGCGTAATATGAAGCTGTGTTTATTACTAGCTGCCATATGCGAAGTTGAATAGGTGACTCTCTAAATCTTGAATGACGATTTAATTAAATTTCCTCTCTGTACTCATTAAATTATTGTACAATGATCTATAATATTTTTATGCTGATTTCTCCCATTACTTCTTAGAACTGTAATTTCATAAAACTTTTTGGTCATAACAATGGACAAAAAAATTCACTGATATAGAAATGAAATATCAGCGAACGTTGTATTTCTTATCTTCGCCTCCCCACACCCTTCCCCACAATAATCTTCAAAATTTCGGAAATGTTGTAAAGCCTGTAAAATAATGTTAGGGGTGAAAGATTATTCAAATTTTTGAGTCATTTTTACATAAGATTAAAAATTATGACACAATAGACATCACGTAAAACAATAACATTAAAAAAATACTTATTTTATTGACAAGATTTTCCAAGAACCAATTACTTGAAATCTGCAACAAATCAATGCTATATGAATATTTCATCCAATTTTTCCAGTATGTAATCACTAATCCCAGTATAATTTCAGTATATCCAGTATAGAAAATAATTCAAGTATTTATAATAAAGAGAGTCGGAGGTTGTTACACTACATCACTAAAAGGTACGTACTTTAAACACATTTTGGGAGAACGGCTTGCTCCCATCGTCAGCTTGTTTCCAACTGATTTTGCTGGTTACTGTTCGGGGGATGTGTGTGGTTAGTGGTCTTCTCTGGTGCCGGGTTGATGTACCTCCAAAGGCTGCTGGGTGGCGGTAGTTTGAAATTCATTAGGTGATTCCTGTGTTTGATGATAAGTACTTTTTCCCAGATGTCCAATATACTTGGAGTGGTTTCATAGTTTGAAGACCAGAAATGATGTGCTACTGCTGATTTACAAGAAATACATCACCCTGACTCCACAGAATGACCACAATATACAGAAACTACTATGCAACAGACAAAAGATTCTATCCCCAATGATAAATCAGCTGGTATATATCAAATAGTTTGTAATGACTGAAACCTGTATACATAGGAAGAACCAAAAGAAATCTTGAAATAAGACTTAAAGAGTATATGAGATGCATTTATCAAAAAGAGATGGATAAATCAGCAGCCTTTAGAGGTTCATCAACCTGGCACTAGAGAACACCACTAACCACACACATCCCCTGAACATTAACCAGCAAAATCAGTTGGAAACAAGCCAACGATGGGAGCAAACCGTTCTCCCGAAACACGTTCAAAGTAAGTACGTTTTAATTGATGTAGTGTAACAACTTCTTTATTTTAAATATGTTACATCACTGTTACTAGCTTCTTAATCTTCAAATTAATTCAAATATAATTTCAGTATATACAGTATCAGAAGACATTCTGATAAATCACAGATGAGGCTCAAACCATGGCCCTTCAGCTCTCTCATGTGAAGTCTTTACCACCTGAGTTACTATGGGTACTATCTGCTTGTTTCACATGTGATTCAGTATCCTCTAAGAGACCTGAGATTAAATTCAGATAGTTGTATTTATATTTGTGTGCTTAATGTTCCTCTGAGTCAAAATATAATACATTTGCAACAAAAAAGAATAAAAAAATTGGGGAAGGGGCATTTTGGGCAAACTAAAATGACATTAGACATCTATAACTTCCTTCTATGGATAAATGCATGTTATTAAAGATCAGAGTAACACAAATCTTCAAGACATCAAGTTTTGTTTTCATTTTGAGGGGTTTACATGGAGGTTTTAGGGGTTATATCATATATGATATATCTGGCTTATATAAAGTTTTTAGGGGTTTTTTCAATTCTATCATTGATACACAGCAGATAGAGATAGAAAAAAATATGAGCTTGAAGTTATTCATAGAGCTAGAAAAAAATGCGAAGTCCTATGCATCACATAGAAGGTGTGTTCAAAAAAAGATAAAACTTTTGAAATAGCGCATCAACCTGCACGCGGAGCATGCTGTGCCAATTGCCTTGTTTCACTATGACCGTTAGTTGCCAAGCTACAGCTGCTGAAGTAAGCAAGTGCACAAGCTGTTCATCTGATTAGTGACAAACTGACAATGAAAGAGCTCGAAGAATGAGTGTGTGTGAAAGTTTGCAACAATGAGTTGCATGCAGCGCTATGAGTGATTTAAGCATTTTGAAACATGGCAGAATGTTAGTCAGCGAGGATCGCAGGCCTGGACGACCTTCTGCATCTTCAAATGATGACCACATCAAGATTGCCCATCAGAAGTTTGTACCAGTGGCCAGATGGTAAACAAAGAAGTCTACCCAGGAAATTTTAGCACTCTTATGGTTTACCACGTATGCAAAAGCCATTCAGAAAGAAAATGACTTTTGGGGAGATTCCTAGAAAATTCAAGATATACATTTTATTTGTCATGAAAATATCTTAAATATATGATATTTTAATCAAAATCATTAGAGCCATTTTTGAGAAAATAAAAATTTTTGAAAAATGCCCTATGTAAAGGGTAGTCTGGGGTGGGGGGATTTTCTTGAAAACCTTTGTGTCGCATCTTTGAAAGATAATGAACCTAAATACCAAGTTTGGTATTTATCCGACTTTTCGTTTTTGAGTTATGCTTGCTGTTCACAGACACCTTTTTCTAAAAGTGCTTTTTGGATTCAGAGGACTCAAAACATGTATTTCCAGTGAAATCTCGGTATCAAATTCTTGGGTGGAATGCAATACTTCCCCTACTTACTGTACCAAAACCGAATTATTGCCATGAAAGTGCATTGAAATTGTAAGAAATATGTCCCTGAGCTAAACTCAGGTATGGGCTACATGAACATTTTCTGCAGAGGGAACCAAATTTGAGCTTGGATTTTTAATGAGTTAAGAGAATTTTCATTTTACCACACAGCTTTGAGGAGAAATGTTCCACAGATTAACATAAATATACCTATTAATTTCCTACTCTGCAGAGGAAGTAAAACCTCCATTTAATTGCAATGCACAATAAGATCCAACAGTTACTTACAGCGCCTGATGGCAATACTATTCTTGATGCAGACTGAATTATGCCTTCCAAAGTCTTCAATAGTGCTTGTAATATCTCAAGGGATAGTAAATGCATAACTCCCAGCAACCTGCATTTAGCTGCTTCGTTACTTAAATTCTGCAGCTCTATATTCAAATGAGGTATATTCAAAAGAACACCAATATCAGTGCCTGAAACAATTTCAATGCTTTGTATAGTCTTGGGTCAAAATACACCATTTCATTTGTATATATTGAGGTGGTATGCTTTAGATGTTTTTATGAAACCACCTATGTGGAAACCTTTGTGATTTTGGGTTTACAGTAATGTTGGATTCTGTTTTCAAAAGTCTGCAATGTATACAATGGCATCTTTGGGACGGTATTCAAACCGATATTTGTGAAGCTACATTTACATGACTTTCTCTAGACATCCTTCAAAAACCATTTTTACAAAAGCTTATTCTTCCATCTACTTCATGTTAATCAAGATTAACATTTGCAAAATTAGTTTTAATACGAGGTGTGATCCAAAAGTTTCCGGAATGACGTCATAAATACTACACAACAGTTTGTTTTGTCTAATCTGCACTGTTACCCTCGAAGTAGTCTCCTTGGGAGTTGATACACTTGTCCCAGCGCTTCTGCCACTGCTGGAAGCACCTCTGAAAGTCCTCTTCTTTCATCATGTTCAGAGCCTTCTACGATTCGCGATGGATGACATTAATGTCCTCAAAACGGTGTCCTTGGAGCCGCATTTTATGTTGTGGGAAAAGAAAAACGTCTGCTGGTGCCAAATCTGGAGAATAGGCAGAATGGGGAATAGTATTCATCCTATTTTTATCCAAAAATTGGCGAACAGAAAGGGCCTTGTGTGCGGGCACATTGTCATGATGCAGGAACCAGTCACCACTCCTCCATTTCTCCGTTTGCGTCGCACATTCTCCCTTAATCTTTGCAGCACTTGTTTGTAGAATACTTGATTCACTGTTTGACCCTGTGGCACAAATTCCTTATGTACAATACCTTTAATGTCAAAAAACCAATCATCATTGACTTCACTTTGGATCGAACTTGTCTGGCCTTTTTCGGGCATGGAGATGAAGGACTCTTTCATTGTGAAGATTGTTGCTTTGTTTCTGGATCGAACCCATAAATCCATGTTTCATCACCAGTAATAATTTTCTCCATAAACTGTGGGTCATTTTGTAGCTGTTCTTTAAGATCTGTGTACGCAATCACACGGCTTTCCTTTTGGTCATTTGAAAGCAGGCGGGGCACGAACTTGGCGGCAATTCTTCTCATGTCCAAATTGTCTTTCAAAATGCTTTGAACACTTCCAAAGGAGAGTCCTAATGAGTCAGAAAGTTCTCTTATTGTAATGTGCTTATCATTTAAGACCATTTCCCTCACCTGATTGATATTTTCATCAGTTTTGCTGGAATAGGGTCGCCCCGAACAATCTGCATCTTTAACCGATGTCACACCACTTTTAAATTTCGAAAACCACTCAAATGTTTGAGTTTTGCCTATAACGTCCTCCCCATAAGCTGTTCTTAACATTTCATAGGCTTCTGTTGCAGTTTTACCGAGTTTAAAGCAAAATTTGATGTTCGTTCTTTGTTCTTCGTAATCTGACATTTTTGCTATGCGGAAAAATCGCAGCATATGCAAAACATGTGTTCACTTCAGAGCATCTACCTCGTCACTGCTTGGTCACAGGAAGTCACGTGACCTCTCATTTTTATCGGGAACAAATGCTGCATGTACAGTCTGGGTAAGAATTAAAGAAATCTCAGCGTCAGCATTGTTGTGAAGCTATTCCGGAAACTTTTTGATCACAACTCGTACATATTTCCTTGAAGGTACATGGGAAATAAGAGAATACAGTAAGCTAAAAACGAGTCAAATGTTTTAAGAACAGATTGCTATGGGAGGGCTTTGAAATTCTGTTCTATTTGCAAGACCATGAGAAAGAAACGAATAGCGATTTTGCAGCTGAAAAACTATTAAGTATTTATTAATTCAAGCCTATAATAAAGAATATCCAGGAAGTGGTTAATGCCACAAAACATTTTATTTTACATAAACTGTGTGATTTAATGAGATCTACATCTTTTATGTAATAAGCTTTTGTCCATCTCTTATGGTTTACAAGCTATAAAAAGTTCATTCAGAATGAAAACGACTTCTCAGGCTATTCCCAGCAAATTCAAGATATACATTTTATTTGTCTTAACCCTTTATTGAGGGAATTCTTTTGCTGCATATGCCGCTCCTCCTCTAAATCTTAAACTGGCTTTCATATCCCTTTCACCACCACCACCAAAGAAGCAATTTGAATAGCTGTGTTCATTAAAGCAATTGAAATTTGACTGGCCATTCCATTCAAAGCCAAATGTCGCAAATTGAGTCCCAGTGACTGCAGTTAAATGTACCTTGGTAAAGGATGGGGAACCAAGTGGGATGACTCAGGTGGTAATGTCTATGGCCTGCATTCAGGAGGTACCAGGTTCGATTCCCGGTGACCACCCACTCTGACCCATGGGTTTTTTCAAGGGTTTTCTAAGGTCGTCAGGCGAATCATGGAGTGGTTTCTTTCATCCCCCAAATTTTCTGTACCTTCATTTCATTCATCCTTCACCCCATTTGGCTGTTTCAGGATTGCAAATGTCAACAATGGTGCTTCAGTGCAGCATGGCAGGGGAAAAGGATGCTCTCTGTAAACTTTCTCCATCCCTCGGTCTGGTTACTGGGATATAAGGACTGCCCCTTGGGTGGGGGGCGGGGTCCCAGTCTGCCTACCCAATTGCCGGAGCATCTCCATCTGGAAACTGTAGGGACTGCTGTGCAGTCACTCCTGGTTCCAGCTACCCGGTGTCTCCCTTCATCTTATCCCTCCCTCCTGGGGCGTCGGTACAATATCCTTATTCCTGGATCGGTGCTGATCCTGTTCACTTCACAATCCAAGGACAGGGAGGGCCCAAGTACAATAAATGGTGTGATGGCACGCTTGGATGCCAACAGGGTTACATTTGACTGCAGTTGTATGGATTTTGCTTATTATTATTATTTAAAACAATATGCATGCTACAGTTTTATCGAGAAAAAAAGAATTACAATATAAAACAATTATTAATTCCTGTATTTTATTTTTGAAGGTTAGTATAATATGGAATTATAGAAAAAGCCATTAAAAACCTAAAACACTTTGTATCAAATGTGGTACACCAGGTTATAAGAGGTTAAACATGGTGTTTTAATAAAAACTTTTAGCCATTTTACGAGAAAATCAAAAATAACAAAAATTTTTCCATGGAAAAGATAGTTTGGGACAGGGGAATTTTCTTGAAAAGGTTTGAGCACATCCTTGGAGGATGCTAAGTAAGTAACAAGTAATTTATTGATCCAATAAATTGTCAGGTACATAAAGTACAATCAATGTTGGACACATCAAACTAAAATTAACAAAATATTTACAAATTATTACAAAATTATCACTAAAATATGTATAATACAAAGAATAAAAATTAAAGGTATGATATACAAAGATTGGATATATATACACATGAAATTAATTATTTATTTTCGTTAGTTAGGAAATCTTGGATTGAGTAGAAGCAGTGGTTGATTAGATATGCCTTTAAAAAGTATTTGAAATTTCTTTTTTGCTGTATTGTTTTAAAAAATTCTGGTAGGCTGTTGTATATCTTTATCCCGGAGTACAATATACTTTTTTGGCTCAAAGATGTATTATGCTGATTAATATGTAAATTACTATTTGCTTTGTGTTACACTGGTGTATTTATTCATTTTTTATAAAAGGGGAATTATTATTGATGTTGGTTTTATGAACATTATTAGTTCTTTAAATAGGGGTTTGCATGATCTTGGACTGGTCCCAATCATGGCTCAATCTATCTTCTTTTGCATTATGAAACAAGTACAGAACTTGCAAAACTTAAACACCAAATATGGTATTTAACCAACTTTTCATTTTTAGTTATGCTGTTCACAGACACACATACACACCTATTTCTAAAAATACTTTTTTGATTCAGGGGATCTCAATATGTCGATTTGAACGGAAAACTTGGTATCAAATTTTTGGGTGGAATGCAATACTTCCTCTACTAACCATAGGTAAGCAGCAGAGAAAGTAAAAATCATACATGCGCACATGCAGAAACAAACACCTTTTCTAAAATGCTTTCTTTAGGGAGCCTCAAAATATGTATTTCCGGTGAATCCTGGTATCATATTTTTGGGTGAAATGCAACACTTTCTACTTACTATAAATAAATAGCAGAGAAAGTTAAGATGTCTTCCAGATTTGTATGCAAATCAAGAGGCAATATAACGAAGGTTAAAGCAACCATATTTTAGTAAAGGTCTGTCATTAAGTTAACAAGATTTTAAAGCAATCAAGGAAAAAATTTTAAGAAGTATCTGCTCTCCATTTTTATAAAGCACATTCATAATAAAAGGAACTTCTGCACTATGCCACTTACCTGCTTTACTCAAAGTTGACTGATCTGCGATTTTAATCACCTTTTCTGCTAATGAATCAAATCTTTGTATGTTCCCCAGGGCCATTGCTTC
Source organism: Deroplatys truncata (assembly GCA_030765065.1). Classification (NCBI taxonomy): domain Eukaryota; kingdom Metazoa; phylum Arthropoda; class Insecta; order Mantodea; family Mantidae; genus Deroplatys; species Deroplatys truncata. The sequence goes on along the minus strand of CM060989.1, from coordinate 60,174,799 downwards.
ATCTACACAAACAGCTCTGGTTGGTGCAAATGCCATTGCAACTGTTCAAGTCAGAATATAATCTGCAATATGAATGATTAAACCAATATTACTGCAGTACACTTATCATATAACATTACTTTTGATAAACTTCTCCTTTTTTGAAACATAGCAAATTATGTAATATATAAACAGCACTTTGACTGTTTTTTATATGTTATACAGAATATATATGACTGACCAAATGTCTCTTATAAGATCAATCATCTTTCCCTAAAGTGTCCTGTAGTTCCCAGTGATGTAGCATAAGGCTGAGACAGTTGAGACTGAGTCTACCTTAATAAGTTGCCAAGAAACTAAGTAAATTTTTAAAGACAGCCTCAAACAAGTGATGAAAAACTAATTAATACAGTCACCTTCACCGCTGCTTACCCCAACGCCCCAACCCCTACTACTAAGTGTCAGATTGTAGTGCTGCGTACTTAGGCAGCTTGGAAATCTCATGATGTGGCAGCAAAGTCGAGTAGAGACTAAGATGGCTGAGCGAGTGCAAGTCTCATGAAGAGTGGACTTATATAGCTTTTCCCACTAAATTTCAACCTCTCATTGTAGGAAGACAGGCCTATATTTTGTTGTGCATTAAGGGCACAAAGGCAGCAGCAGAGACTTAACACGTTTAATGAGGTGTTTAGTCTCTGTGTACCTGCTCTCTCGAAGGTCCAGAAACAGGACAATAGGGGTTGGAGACAAGAGCAGGGCAAGGCAGTGTAATATAAACATTTCAATCCTCAGTTTGGCATTGTCTTCCAGGAAAAGAACCAAAAACAGACATTTCAAACATCCCGGTACAGTAAATTTAATTGGTTAACTGGCAGCTACATTCATAACAAAGTGTATTGCTTCGTATGTTTGCCTTTTGACAGGGAAAAGGAATGGAGCGTTGAAGGAATATCAAATATTAAAAACATTGAAAGAAAAGCTTGCAATAAAAATCACCTCTGGAGCTTGTATATACGAAAATCTAAGTGAGTACCCACACTGTTTTCATGATTTACAATCATACAATGGTTTGTCAACATTTTGTAAAGTTATACCTAACGCTAATTTTTATAATCTAGTTTAGTTTAAAATGTATGTTCAGTTAATTTCAGCAGTTAGTAGTGATGTTAGTGACTACTAAAACAAATAATAATAATAATAATAATAATAATAATAATAATAATAATAATAATAATAATAATAATAATAATAAAAAATAAATAATTAACTTTAAGATTTAGAAGCTAGTAACAGTGATGTGTCATAATTTAAAATAAAGAGAGTTGAAGGTTGTTACACTAAATCACTAAAATGTTCTTACTTGAACATGTTTCGGGAGACAGTTTGCTCCCATCGTCAGCATGTTTTCAAGTAAGAACATTTTAATGATGTAGTGCAAAAACTTTCAACTCTCTTTATTTTAAAATAATAATAATAATAATAATAATAATAATAATAATAATAATAATAATAATAATAATAATAATAATAATAATAATAATAATAATAAATAATGGAACAATAATAGAGAATTCACACTATTTTACGAAACACTAATGTATGGGAATTTGTGCATCATTTAAAAAATTCGAAATTCAATTTTTAAAATATGGTATACCCAGAACACAGTATCAAGCTATGCCACTGGTAGTTCCAACAGAAAAAGAAAATTTGATTGTGGCTGAGTTCTGTCACTTTTGGAGCTGTGTGATGTTGCCACAGTTAAAAAGCAGAGCCAAGTTGAAAACAGGAATGAGAAAGATGACTGAAGGACTCAAATAACACTTTGTATGCATTCCAAAATCAAGAAGGAAATTACTGATATGGGTGGCTGGAGTTGTTAAGATATGGACTTGTGGACCGGTTCAAATCCTGCCAGATGATCACAAGAAAAAAAATTAATAGCGATTTTGCAGTTGAACATGTATAATGTATTTGACAACTCAAAACTATAATACCACAAAAAATTTTATTGATATAAATTGTATGATTTAACGAGATCTGCATCTTTTGTGTGGTAAGTTTTTGTTTGTCTTACAGTTTACAAGTTATAAAACAAATAATTCAAAAGAAGACTTCACAGGCTATTCCCAGAAAATTCAAGATATACATTTTATTTGTCATGCAGATATCTTAATCATGTGGTATTTTAATCAAAATCATTAATAATTTCTGAGAAATAAAAAATAATGAACATTTTTCATGAAAAGAGTGGGAGGATTTTCTTGAAAATCTTCCTTGGGGGATACTGAACTTAAGTACCAAGTTTGGTATTTAACTGACTTTTCATCTTTCAGTTAAGCTGTTCACAGACACACATGCACACAAACTTTTTCTAAATATCCTTCTTTTGGATTCAAAGGACCTCAAAATATGTATTTCCAGTGAAATCTTTGTATAACTTTTTTGGAATGCAATACTTCCTTACTATAGGTAAGCAGCATAAAAAGTAAAAATGTATATACTTGTGGAACATTATAATAAGTAATATACTGGTTACCAATATTATGGTATATGCAATACATTAATTTCCAATGTGCAATTTGTCTGTACTTTTCATTGTATATTAAAATTACCTTATGCATTTACCTATTTGATTATTATGTTTATATCCAACATAATTATGTGCATCTGATTGTTTGTCTGTGTTATAAATGAGTCACTAGAAAGCATGTCACCTAATATCTATTGAAGTTTATATTACGTGATTTTGAGTTCCCTTTTTACTTTCTCTACTACGTATAGTAAGTAGGAGAAGTATTGTATTCCACCCAAAAATTCAATACCGAGATTTCACCGGAAATATATGTTTTGAGACCCCTGAATCCAAAAAAAAGCATTTTTGGAAACGTGTCCGTGTCTGTCTGTGAACAGCATAACTCAGAAACGAACAGTCGGATAAACACTAAACTTGGTATTTAGGTTCAGTATCTTCCAGAGGTGTGACACGAAGGTTTTCAAGAAAATCCCCCCACCCCAGATTACCCTTTACATGGAACATTTTTCGAAAATTTTAATTTTCTCAAAAATGGCTCTAACAATTTTGATTAAAATATCATATATTTAAGATATTTTCATGACACATGAAATGTATATCTCAAATTTTCTGAGAATGTCTCCAAAAGTATTCTTCATTGTGAACGACTTTTGCATAACTGGTACACCATAAGAGATAGACAAAATTTTACTACATAAAAAATGTAGACCGCATTAAAATACACAATTTATGTCATATACATTTTTTTTTGTTGAGTGAACCATTTTCGAGATATTGCTTGTTATTCCCTTAAATTTTCCAATACTTATACTCTTTCTCAAATGGAATTTCGTTATTTTTTTTTGTCCTGATAATGCAAAGAGAATAAAATTCTCCACATAGCAACCAGCTCTTAAAATATTTGACTATAGCTTAAAGCCTACCAATTCCCCTTGTATCTACAAGAAAATTAGCAATAAGATTAACATCTCGATTTTTTTTTTTTACCACTGTCCCATTGTGTGATTACAGATAGCTTAGTTGTTTAACCATATTGTTCCTGATATATAATTTCTTTGTTTGGTTCTCAACTATTTGCTATTTGTTGTGTATATGTCAAATTCATTACCATATAGCTTGAGACTATTGTAGTTTCTAACGTGCAATTTGTGTCTTATCTGGTTTTTATTTTTTTCTGTGTAAATTAAGGTTTTCATCTGTTATTTTACCGAATTTATAGGATTGATACTAATGTATAATTGGATACTGTATTCACTGCCACATGCATAAATCATGACTTCCATTCCTATGAGCCAAGGTCTTCTGGAGACCTTTATCCAAATAAATAAATAAATAAATACCTTCATGTTGAAGAACTGGAAGAATTTTGTCATTTTGTTGCATTAGAATATAAACAGATGCTTGATAGAGTAAAAAGGAGGTAGTTATCATTGAAAACATAAAAAGAACCTTAGATATTTATGATGAACTAAATCCTTCCTTTTTCTCAAGCGAAATGCTATACAGTCATGAAATCTTTTTCTTTAGGAACCCTCAATCAAACCTTTTGCTCAATTTCATGTTTTTATTAACTATACAAAGAACTGAGGTAATAGATATGCTGCAAGTAAAGTTTTAAAGGATTAAAATAATTCTAATGTGTTCAGCACCACTCTAGTGGAATACTGACTTACTAAACCCATTGATCACTAATTATCACAGCTCCTCAAATTCTTTGGTTTTATAAGTGGGCCCAAAAATCTGCAACCACATATGTGGGTTTGAATGCACATTCCATCCAGGAAACAGGAACCCCATGGCAGATGCCTGAAACACTGGTATGCAGAAGTGTCATTCCAGTTTCTGCATGGGGGGAGGCAAGATTGCCTGAAGTAGCTTCTCGAATTTTCATGTGTTTTAACGACATATTTAACCTAAAAGAATCCAGAAAATTTTTTATTTTAATAAATGTGAAATATTTGTATTTAAAGTACAGTTGTCGTAATTTTTCTTTTGGTAGACATAATAACCAGTAGCATGATTATTTTTCATAACTTAGGGGGGAATTGACCCCCTGCCCCCCTCCTACGAAATGATGCCCCTGCTGGTATGGAAAATAAAACTGAAGGAGGTTGACTTCCAAGCTTTGATAAGTATGTTATAAGAGAATGATTTACTTAAAGAAACTGCACTCTTGGAAATGTCAACCTTATTTCATGACACTTTCAATGAATAAAATAAACAATGGTCTAATACCTTCCAGATTCAGTTAAATATGAATACACACTGAATGTTGGCTTTACACGACTCCAAACCTGCTAGAGAAAAAATGCTTAACAAAATTCTTTATGCACTGGTGAAAACATTAAAAGACATAATTACCAAAAATTCATGTTCAAAATTCTTTATGCATAGAATTTTATAAAATCGAAATTGTAATTAACAAATGTAACAGCCAATAATTTTTAAAAATTCTCCAAAGCAATAACCTTCATTCTAAAAAAAACCCCCAGAACTACCTAAAAAGACAAATATGTAAACTAGAAAGGAGCTCTACATACACATGTCTTAAAACTTCAGTTTGTAAGCAAGGCTTCCTTCTTTTATTATCTATTAAAATGAAGCTCTTAAAGATATGTTCTAAACAATGATTTAATCATGAGTAAATGCATTTTGTTTATTCCTGTTATATTCTTTGTACTTGACAATGGCATTTGCGGTATTTGTTTATCTTGTGCAAGCACAAGATAAAGATGATGATTATAAATTTTACTTTTACTCCATCATAATCCGTCACCAAAATGTGAACTATAGTCGGCTTTATCAATAGTTCTACCATGCGCACAATTACGAATAGGACAAAAATTAATAATGTTGCTGCATAATCATAGCCAGATAAAACTACCCTTGGCAAAAGTGAGCTACCTGTTTTCCTAGCCATTAATTTCAGCGCCTGACTTGGTTTGTGAGCCCAAAACACGTTTTATTTCTCATGATTTTGAAATTGGATGAAAATCGCGCAAACCTTAGTGATACAACTATAGATAATAGATCTAACCTATTACCAAACTAAGCTTATTGAAAAACATTTAGTGCTACTGCACTTCGTAATACTAACAGATAATGGCCAAAGGTTCTAACTTAAATACATTTAGTGCGATAGATTCAATACATCACTTCTTCCGGACAGAATTAATATACATCCAGGTGTCTAATATTCAAATTTCCAAAGGCCGTCTTCATAAATTCTCGTTGGAAAACCTACAGAATGACCAACAAAACGTAGTTCACATACCAATACTGCAGTGCAAGAGGAGTAAAACCTTTCTGTAAATTCAGTGTTCATATGTTAAAGGTAGTGAGCATTCGAGCAATTAATACCAAAATATAGATCCTAAAGACAATACAGGACACTCCGTTCCCGCTTGATGCTGTTTTATATGTGGGTCCAAGTTCAGTATTGTCCCCAGATCAACATTGTTTTATAGTATTGTCCATGAGAAACACAGAACACCAAAATGAGAAATAGAACCACACAGTTTTACAGCGCTCCTCTTGGTATTGTCCACGGCGAGTAACAAAAATACTAATGCCATCTCTCGTATGAGCTGGATACAGCTTATTTAAAATAAATTGAGTTTTATTTATGGACGCTCTTTAACTGCTGTGGTCATTAGCGTCCCATTCTATATTGGGTGTGAAGGCCGGTAATTTTGCTCAGAGGCCTTTTTATCAGGTTCGAGATTCTTTTACGTGCCGTAAATCTACGACACGGGACCACCGATTTTACTTCCCTTCCGAAGGAAGCCATGCTAAGGATTTTTACGCCCGAAAAAATCCATTGCTCTCCGCCGGGTTTGAACTCAAGACATCGGGAACTAAATGCTAGCGTGGTAACTACTACACCACGGAGGACTACACAACTTCTTTGTCTTTTGTTACAATGCTCATTAAATGGACTCGTGCGTTGTGTATTAATATAGATTTTATTTTTAGATGAGGAAACTATGGATAATAACCATCGAAACAGGATGTACCTATTGCAATTTATAAAATTACAGTACTTTGGGGTTTACAAACTTTAAACATAAAAATTCCAACCAATTGTGTGGACTGCCAGCTTAGCTATTAGCATGAGATATATTCGTTTACACGCCCTTTTGCATTTATCAGACTAACTATTTCGTTATTGATCATTATGTTGATAGTTTTATTTTTATTGGTCATTATTTTGATGGTTTTGTGAACGTTAGGGAGAATTTAGGAAAAATAGAAACCTCATTTTCCACTCACGCAATTCTGCATAATCAGTTTCTTAGCCACTAAATTATTTTTTCTCTTTTGTTTGTTGACTCTTTCATTTTACCTAAGGCATGGGCATTTTATGGGAAACTAGTCCTATAAATGATCACAATATACCAATGTGCCGTGTACATATAAGGATAAAGAAGTTCTCTCTCCTTAAAAATTGTACCTAGACCAGTTCTGCAGAAATTGACTTATTTATCGCAGATATAAAATATTTACCAGTGTTAATAATAGTTTCAACAAAAATACCAAACTCGGCAGTTTAAATTGTAGATCACGAATTGTTACATACTCTCATTCGGAAATTTGAATAAGGATGTTAAACTGAACCCATGCCCATAACACTTATCACGATATGAGACACAGAGGCACCAACTTCATCCAAACAGCTTTTTATTGTATATTTTACTGAACATAATCACTGCACAATTTACCCCTTAATTTTTTCTCAAACTCTTCAGAAACACACCTCGGAGGCTCACGACCCGAGTGGTGGGTAACGGAAATATGAGAGTGCCTGAAGGGGTGAAGCACGGTAGAGACTTGTGGCCTGAGAATGCTATGGTAACCGAAAAAGCCCTTTAGGAACTCTGAAAACAGCTGATGAGTCAATGGTCTGGCCCTACAGGTTGGGGGTTTTCGCTGGACTGGATACCTGCCATGTAAAAAAATTTAATCTCAGCAGTCTAACATGGGTACGAAATATGGGTCAACTAGACGATGACACTCGCTAAGTAAAAAGCACAAACGACTTAGAAGAAATTATATATTAAGATTTGGGATCAATCGGACGACTAAGTAAACGATGGGAAATGTAAAACAGAACAGGCGTCGCCTTAAACCGCGGCTGGAGAAGAATTTTTCTTCATACTATAAAGAGGCAGAACCTCATTGAGAAATGATATACAGGTGTCTCCATAGTAAGGATTTTATAATGTTGTTACAAATATTAATTTAAAGATTTAATAACACGTGAATTATATGCTCGATGCCTGAAAAAATATGAAATATGCAGTAATATCGGAAATATGCAATTATATGCACTATAAAACTAACATACAAACACAGAACATGAAACATATTGCAAAACTTAATTCCTTATCACAATTAAAACAAAATAAACATGCTATTGCATACAAATCATTACTAGCAGAAGTCACCATTTGAGTGATTGTAAAAGAAATTACCGTTCAGGTGATCTATTTTAAATATTTTCTACGTAATTTTTATACTGCTCTTAGGAAGTGTTAGTCGAATAACCAAGTTCTAAATGCAATCAACACAGAGATTTATTGGCATATCATGTAATAGCTGTGTTGTACTTTTCAGAATTAATATTTAATATGTATGAAATAAATCTCATCAAATAGTATCTTCCCTTTGAGTTCATGAAACGGTACCTATACTGAACTGTAATGCATGCATCTGACTGTAGTATTTCAAATTCATATTCTTCTCGGAGACAAATGGAAATAATGATGGTAAAATAGTATCCATTTCCATTTAACTTCTTAGTCATGAAAAAAGCAACAACTATGGCCCTTTGGGAAATGTCGCATTGACATGACCTTCTTGGCCAAATTGCTGCAACTTACTACACGTAACCAGACATATTTAAACGCTGAATAAACTTACACTATAAAAACAGAAGTCTAATTATATTCGGATTACACCTGTAATGCCATATACCAACATGTGCAGAACCTATAATGGCATGGCGTACCAAGTGACCTCGCTGACCAATATCAATCGACGCATCATTTATTGTCACTGTCTCTAAGCTCTAAATTCAGCCACTTGTAGCATGTAACTGACAACAGCACAAAAATAAGCAGGCTGTGGACCAACTTTATGCAAAAAATCAGTTGAAAGCGTTAGCTCAATAGTACCGTAGTAAAATTTCGTCGTAATTATTTCCATTAATCGAAAAGATTGGGTTTTTCGCTGGTTTCGCAACACTGCACGTTATTTAAAGACTAGTTTTGCGCACACGCTTGTGGTTGTTTGTAGTTTAAGCTACAAAAATGATACTGGTTAATAATAATGCGGGAAGTCAGTACTTAATTTGGAGAAACTGAAGTACATTTGTAAAATTTTGAAAATTATAGTTTCCTAGAAGACCGCCCCTCCCGTTTTGAAAAAAGTTATTACAGAAAAGCTTCGAGGAAATGTAGCATTAACAAGTGCAGATAAGAAAGTGGAATCTAAACACAACGCTAATGATGTCTCGCTTCATGAAGGTAACAGAACTATTTTAGGACATTGCAGAAATTGCACGCGTAGACAATTTAAAAGGCCAATGAATAAAACCTTTATTATTTTGTAACAAATCATTAACTAAGTTTATATTGATATAGTACAATAATATGGAAAAGGCGGAGGAGAGTAAACTGGAAGGCATGCTTCATGATTCTAACCAAAGTAGAAGCAGAGGATTAGCTAGGGAGGGGTTTAGGGTATTGAAAAATCTCTCTCTCTCTCTTATTAAAAAAATGTAAGCATCAATATCAAAAATAGCTTCGTTAAAATAATAGCATCTTTCTAGATTGGCGGAAACGAGATACCTCCTAATCGTATCACTGATAGCGCTATTTTTACGCTGCACGTCTTAGACAGTATCCCCAAAAGGTGACTGCAAAAGAAACTATACCTTAGATGGCGTGGGTACCACTAAGTTAAGGTATGAAGGGCATGTTTTCGCGTAGATGAGTGCAATATCTCCCAATTTAGAACATAATTAGAAACCCTATTTTGTAGTGAAATAAAATGACCTGAAACAGTAGTATAAAATACTTCACAATGGTCATTATCATTCACGACACATTTGCCACGCTGAATACATAAAACATCATATCCTAACTTTAATTCCATTTGTAATCTGTGAATATAAAATCTATTTATTTAAGTATTAGAACTCGGCGTTAATTCACATTTATAATATAAACTGTTTAAAAATTCGTATGTGTAACATTCATATGAATTTCTCTACTCTTTATCATTTATTATTGGATATACAAATTATTTTTACTAAAGTTTATTTTCCTATCTACTTCATTTTAATCGAGATAAACCTTTCCGAAAATAGCTGCACTACATATTTCATTATAGATACAAAGGGAATAGCGGTAGTCAAATGTTTAGAAGTGGACGCTATATACTGACCTTAAAATTCCGTATTCTTTCCATGACATCGCGAGAAATAACTAAAAATCCACAGGACCGACAGGACTTTAAAAGAATGGTTAAGTATTGAATAATTCACACTATTAATAACGGATATCTTGGAAATGACCGATGGCACAAAAATTATTTGAAATAAACCGTGTGTTACAAAGAGATTTACATTTTTTGCGTAGTACGTCTTCGTCTTTCGCTTAACGTTTACAAATTGTATAAGATTATACAAGTTTCCTTCAGAATGAAAAGGACTTCACAGGATATTCCCAGAAAATTCAAGATATACATTTTATTTGCCATTCAATTAACTTTAATACATGGTATTTTAATTACTGTCATTAGAAGAATTTTTTAGAAATAAAAAATTTCGAAAAATGTGCAATTTAAAGGGTAGCTTCGGGTGGGAGTTTTTCCTTGAAATCTCCGTCTCGCACCTTTGGAAGGAACTGAACCTAAATATCAAGTTGGTATTCATCCAACGTCTCGTTTTTAGTTATGCTGTTCACATACACACAGGCTCACGCGCGGACCTTTTTATAAAAATCCTTTTTTTTATTCAGCGGACTCAAAACACGTATTTCCGGTGAAATATCGATATCGAAATTTTGGTTGAGATCCAACAACTTCTCTATCTACTGTGTACAGTAGAGAAAGTAAACATGGATCCCTATTCATAACCATTTAATGTTTCTGGCTAAGCCACTCAGTAGGCGGAGTCAAGCACACCATGTAACGCATTTATAAACCATTAAGCATCTCCTTTATACATACTGAAATACATATGTATCCTGAAAATGTCAACAATTGCCTTTAGCAACCAACAGAATACATCATAAACAGGCGGAATACATATTTAAAGGTACTTATTTAATGGGTATCATCTCTCTGTACCAGAAAGCCATTGAAGTCCAGTACAACAGTCTATAAATCTCGTGATCAATTGACATGTTTTAAACTATGTTACTATTTTACTGCATATACGGTTGAATAGTAAATTTCCACCCACAAATTATTCAAACAATTCCTTTTCGGTGTAAAGAAAATCTCTAAAATAGTTAAGCAATTAGACATGTTATGAGAATGTACAGTTAAACATAGCAAAGCTCGTCCCATTTACATTGACAGCATAGATGAAACTAGTCACTGTATAGGGAGAGCTCCGCCAAGTTCCAACCAAAGTGGAGCACATTTATTCTAATGCGAATCGTCTTGTGATTACTCTTGAAATAACCATCTATACTGCAGTGAATTCTTCCAGTCTTTCGGGAAAGGGTTAGGTACACACTATACAAGTGCCTGGAGGAAAACAATTTAGTTTAAATAGATTATACCTTTACAACGCCCTTTTTGAAAACGGGGAGAGGGCTCCTGTCGCACCTTATCAAGGTGTCTATTCAAAGACTCGTTAATTTAACGCATGGGTTATAAATGGGTTTAAAAATTTTCTATTTCAGATGTTCGTCTGCTTTCACTGAACTTCTTGTGACGCTTATGAACCTGACTAACTTTCTTTTTTAATTCAGCTAATGGCAAACAGTGGGCTAATGAATTAACACTGAAAACAACATAGGTTTAAAATTTCACCAAAATTAGTACATCATGCGCTTTAAATATTACCTAACCATGGATGAGAACAGAATATAATAAAAGATAAAAACCTAGTTTGATTACAGAAATAAGACGCAAAACATTTCTTTTGGTTTTCTTTATTTCTCAGGAGCTCCAGCATAATATTTTAAACTAATAAATAAAACAACATTTCTGCAAGATTACTAATTGCTTTTATAACTGTAAGACAAGTTGGAATGAAGCGTAAAAACTGGTAAATACATATCTATTTCAAAGGAATAACCATTATTATAAAACATTTAGTAGATTTCTAACCTAATGTGCACCGACACGAGTTAAGTATTGTATACATAACACAAGTTATTTCAAACAACACACTAATTCTCTAGGCACCTACATTCTTCAAATACAGAATTTAAAGGTATAATCTATATAAATGTAATGCAAGATTTGTTTTACTCCCATTGGGTCGATGCATCAACGTTATTGATGTCACTATTTATAGCATAAAATACTACTGTTGTCAAGACCTCTAGTGTCAGAAGAAATTGAATTGTCGTGGGCAATGAACCTCTCCTATCGTGCTGTAAGAGACACCCGATCTCGCAGAATATTCCCCATAGTTTCCTTCGAGAAGCGAAAGCTTACTTTGAATTCAATTTCATATAATTCAAACGCATTGCTATCATAAGGTAGAAGGTTACGACGTAGAGGATGTCTTCTAACTTCCAATGTATTTCTCAGATACTAATCCCATATAGTGATAGGGTTAACGTGATCCCTTGCGTGCAGGATCAAATTTCGCATTACAGTATGTATGTGGAGGTTAAACCGTGTTCTCAACGATGTTGAAATATTCACTTTAGACTGTGCTCAACACTAAACATCGTCTTCGCAACGTGCAGTCTCTTATGAATGCCTATATTTAGTCAGTGTGAAAATATGGTTTCTGTAATCCACTCACAGCCTTTTTGCCCCAAAACGGCTTTTCAATAAATTTAATGCAACAGCTTGCTGTTTTACTGCGAGATATAGCGCTGTAGCAGATGCATAAAAATACAATTCTCGAATACTAGATTATTTTTAATGGCAATCCAAGACAAAGAGGAAGAGAAGATACCTCACATGCTATACTGAAGAGGCTGTTAGGCTGCAGAAACTGTAAGCGGTTCCCCTGCTTTCGGGGAATACTACAGACTGCACCCGTCCAGCTGTGAATTTGCGCGCTCGATTTAAGCGGAGACAGTGGCTTGGCTTAGTTTCGACAGTCATTAGTGTATGCACTTACACTCTACAATGCCTCTACCACTAAATCGTACTGTGTTGCAAACTTTTTTAAAAGGCGTTTCATCCTGAAACAGCAGTTGGGACTTATGTTTAAGGAACATTCCGAAAACGTAAATCAACAAAACCAAAAAGGTTTTAAAAAATTGTCTTTTTTAAACAATTACCGAAAAAGTAAATTTTTTTCAGCATTGATGTCCTCATTACAAGTTTCGTGGATCATTTGTTTTTAAAATGTACTTATGTATATCTCAGTGTGCATTTATGTTTTAAACATCACGCTAATCCTAGTTTATGTAAACTCCATAAAGCATAAATTGTTTCAACTACCAAGTTTCTTAAATATGTATATACCTTTTACCGCCTCGGAGCTCAGCATGATTGTACTTATTTTGTCACAAATAAACCTTGGATTTCGTCACTACAACTTTCGTAAATTGTTTTTCATGTATGTTAGTGCAACCTCCTTTTTAAACGTCACTATGTTCCTAGTTTTCATATCACAGTTATAATTCTAATAATACTTCGTTATTTTTAAAATAAGGTTTTCTGAACAATGTTTTGTACACATTGAGTTTAAAATACAGTTGAAGTATGCAACAAATTGGGCACCAAGATGGGGGAAAATATGAGCGAGGTACACATTTTTTTCAAGTTAAGAGCACATCGCAGTACAGCAGTGCATTCCTCTCAAATTAATATCCGAATTCATGTCAAATGTCCTCATTGTTTTTAAGTTTTATACGCAGATTAATTAAACAATCAGATTTAATTCTGATGTTAATATAGAGCAAACCATAACGCAATGCATCCCTCTGCCAATTTTAATGCGAATTCATACACTGTGTGCAAAACCTAAGGACGAAATGGGTAATGTAACATTACAAATGAACTACTTGATAGAAGTAGATGAAGGTGCGGGAGCATGTTGCCAGAGGTCTCTCACACGTACACAGAAAGCTGGTGTAGCGAGCCTATAGCGCCAAATGGGTCTGTCCCGCAACACAGGACGACGAAACCGGAGAAAATGGGGTGTGGCAATTAGCGAGCTGTTTACGGTGCACTGTAGTGTTCTTCATTGCACATGACCCGTAGACACCATTTGGCTGACTTCACACGGGGAAGAATCATCGGGAAACAGGAAGAAAGGTGACGTGTGACTAGTGTTGCTCAGGAGTTTGGAATTGCTCACAGCATTGTTTCATGCGCATGGGAAACCTTCCAAACCGCAGGCACTGCTGTCCCAAGGAGAAGTGGTGGTCGACCACGCTCAACTACAGCAGCAGAGACCACTACATTGTGCAACAGGCAAGCAATCCACACTAAACAGAGGTTGCAATTGAAACCGCATTTAACAGGACAGATAGGCACGTAATCTCACTATACACAGTGGCACGGCGACCATAGAGATGGTCTCTTTGCCCGATGGCCAGTACGTTGTGTTCCATTGACATCCGCGGCACCGTTTGCGATGGTCCCAAGAGCATCGAAATTGGACCGAGGAATGGGGTAGCGTGCTCTTGTCGGATGAGAGCAGATTCAGTCTTAGTAGTGATTCTCGACGTACCCTCATCTGGCGAGAGGTGGGAACACGTAATGAACCCACGAACATAATCGTTTTGGTGGTCCGGGTGTTATGGTTTGGGGAGGTATAATTTTGCATGGGCACACCGACCTCCAAATCTTTGAACACGGTACGCTCACTGGTCGACGTTATTGTGATACTGTCCTTCCCCATGGCGTCTTTTCAGGGGCGCAGTCGGCCCTGACTTCATTTTTATGGAAGACAATGCGCGACCAGGTCGAACAGCGCAGGTGGAGGATCTCTTGGAACGAGAGGATATTAGGCAAATGGACTGGCCTGCCCGTTCCCCCGATTCAAATCCCATCGAACACGTGTGGGATGCTTTGGGGAGACACATTCACATGCACCAATGAACCATCTAACAGTGATCAACAGCGCTGGTAGAGGAATGGAACGCCCTGCCACAACTGCTTACCAACCTTATGGCCAGCATGGGAGTACGATGCAGAGCATGCATTTCTGTCCGTGGTGACCATACGCCCTTTTATCACCATATATCCGTTTCTGTAAATCTAGAGAACCATCATGTCGTATTGGCTTTAGTGCAGCTTATGGTCTATGAATAAAAAAGGCATTTCTGTTCGTTTCATTGCTTATTTCGTTTAGTTGCCTACTGTAGCAGTTCCCTCTATGTATGATTCAAGTTTCATTGAGCTGTTACTTGTCAGTGTCACAGCATGAGAAGATTACTTTCGTCCTTAGGTTTTGCAGACCAGTGCATTTCGTTTGCTCCACTTTATTTTACATGTTGGCATGGAAATTATATTAATGAATTTTAATCCAATGTCGAGATACATAGCATATAATAAACCAACAACTTGTCTTAAATTTTTGTAGTGCGTAAAAAAATATAACAAGGCCACTTTATTCTTAACGTGTAAATTAACAGTGCTCGGGTCTCGAAAATAGTCTTGCTAGTTCAACCGTCGACTTCTTTGGTATATAAAATGAGGGCGATTACCTCCACCTATGAATGAAAAACGCAACAGACAACACAACTACCGCGAACTAGCTCATTGGACACTCAGGATACGGGGGGAATTGTGGAGTTACAAAGAGGGGCAGTATGCAAATTAAGAACCGTTTCCTGTTCAAACCCAGATTTAGTGCTAGAACACCCACTTCTATACTACTGATTTCAAAAACGACTGTTACATTCACCTGACTCACTAACTATCCACTCTTCTAAAATTATTCTTACAAAGGATTGCCTCCTTGTTAATTGAGATGTCTGCAGAAACACTTTTGTTAAACATTTGGTTGTAGGGATATAGGAGGCAGAGGCGACGGCCAATCTTTAAAAAGCGGGTCACTATGTGATGGATTTGAAATTCCAATCTTTACATGAGAAGTACATGAAAAAGGATTACGACGTAGTACTTAAAAAAAGTATAAATCATTTGAAAATTCAAACCAATAACATAGAAAAGGTATTATGAAATGGTTAATACTACAAAAGAATTGTACATAAATTGTATGTTTTAACGAGATCTACATACATGTTTAGGGTAGTAGGCCTTTTTCCATTTCTTAAAATTTACCAATTACAGAGAAAGATACAAAATTCATTCTGAATGAAGAGCACTTCACAAGCTCTTTGTAAAAACGTTCAAGATATACATTTTACTTTTCAAGCATCTTAAACATGCTATTTTAATCAAAATCATTAGAGCCATGAAAAAAATCAAGAATTATGGAAAATGTTCCACGTATTCCTGTGCTTTGTACTGATGTAAAGACCTAAACAAACCATTCCATTAAGATAAAATGAACCTTTGAAAATAATACACGTATTTTAATAAAATGCACAGAACATTAAGGGGGGCACATTTTCATTTGTTTTCCATTTTAGTTCTGATTTTATGCAATATGAAATGTCACTTTTTATTGTGATGCTATTCATATGATAGTGTATGTAACTTGAATGCAAATATATTTGTAAGTTTCAGTCGTCTGACGTGTAACAAATACACACCTATCTCTCGCCCTACATTCAGAGTTACCCACATGAGTTATTGCAATTATTACACTACATTAAATGCATTACATCTAAATATCTATTATAATTACTTAAGCATGCATTTATTCCCTCCTCAAAGTTTAGTTTGCAATACAACATATAGGAAACTGAGGGAATAGTTTACAATGTATTAAATTCTACACAAACTCATTATGGATTTAATTTCTATTCCTTTACCGGATGTATTTATTGCAAGAGCACTTTCAGGCTTATATACATGAATTCCTAGCAAATTACTTTTGGAATTCTTAATATACAGTTGATTGTAATAAGAAAACTAATTTATATGATATAATTTAGCCACAATAGCAATTTAAACTAACATTTTTCAGTTTGATGTTGCGCATATAAAATAAATACAAGAGTACAATAAAGCAACTTGAGTGAAGTTTGTTCTGTTTGTACCTATTAGCACACCCTGTTCCCTTTTTGTCTCTCAATATATATTATGTAGTTGAATAGCTTGGTAGCATTTAGCAATTAGGTAGGTACCTTATTTACCTATTTACTTATTATTTTCACAGTCCAAGGATTTATTGATGAACAACGCAGACTTAATAGCAATGAAAACTGACAGAGCTCTTCACAAAATAACACAGACTTTTATAGGTCCCTAGTTAAATATAAATAATTTTCAAGTGTTAGACTGTAATATACAATTTTTGTGGCAGTTCTGATAACCTATCCACACAGAACAAATCAGTTAATGTGTGTCATTTTTTTCATAAATCACACATTAAAAATTTATATACAACAAACCTGCGTATTATATATATTTACAGCAGTATTGAAACATACATTCTAATTGGTAATTACAACTTGATAAATTGCTTATAGGTGATTCCTAGAATATCCACTATATTTTCCCTGAACTGCTGTGTTTGGCTAGTTCATACATTGTGTCTCTTTTTACAATACACCACTTTAATAGTAATCACTGGACCTCAGGTTTTTAGACTGTTAAAAACCAATTTTAGGCACTTAAAATGGCTCTCAAATTATAAAAATAGGCACCAAAAATGCTATCCACAAGCTAAACATTAGATTTTATGCATCAAATATGTATTTCCACTTTCTTCAAAGTTTAAAAAACTATTAATTAGTGAGCATTACAAATTACACAATAACAAAACCAGTAAATTTAATAAATTATTGTGGCTAAAAACATTTTACTGTGTCTTCAATTATGAATTTATGGTTGCTAATACATAGTACGAGTTTATGAAAGTGAAAACAGATCTATCAAAACTAATTAAATAGATCACAGTGCAAATACACCATACACTACAGATATATCATTGTGACCTAAATGCTCTAGAGCTGACATGGAGCCATCCCCCAAAGGGGTGCAAAACATAACATATTGTTAAGAATATCAATGTAAAGGAACTGTTTGAAATACATTTGAAAAACAACAGAGAAAACATGGATAAATCTTGGAAATAAGTGCATATCAACAGTTAATTAAGGGGATGAGTCATGAAACAATGGGAAATACACCACTTGAAAGGCATTTCTGCCATATTGCAGTGACCGACCAACATCAAAGGATAACAAAGAGACCTAGAGGGGGCATGTATTTTGTTTCTCTTTCTACAAGACACTACTAAGGTTAAAAAATAAACCAGTCATTTTCCCAGAAAGTCTAATTCCTACAACCAAACCATTTCAAACTTTGAATCAAACTAATCCCATAATATCAATACTATACTTTATCTTTCATTACTGCACGAGAAAAAATCTATTAAACACAAATGGTAAAATAGGCACTTTTAGGGTCTAAAACCTTAAAATAGGAATTTTAGGTGCCATAAAACCCCTTCCGTATCTTTATATTTTATATGAGACGTTAAGGTATTTAAATAGTTTTAGTTTATATGTACATGTAAAAAAATTGGCATTTAGCCTAAACTCAGAGGTCTAGTGATCACAATAATATTCAATTTACAAAATAACCTCAGTCATACATTTTCAAAGGGAGGTGGCTAAAATAATATATAAACGAAAAAACTGAACTTCCTTATGGACCTGAAACTGTTTTATTAGATTACTCAAAGTAATTATGTATTACTTAGTATAAAAAAAAAATCTGATGTGTTACACTCACATAACTTTCTCTACTCTTGTACAAACTATTTTTACAAATGCTTATTCTCCATATGCTTCATGTTAATCAAGATGTCAATCTTATTGGTAATTTTCTTGTAGATGCAAGGGGAATATGGTAGGTTTTAAGCGATAGTCAAATATTTTAACGCTGGTTGCTATGTGGCGCATTCCATTCTCTTTGTATGTCCAGGACATAAAAAAATGAATAACGAATTTGAGAAAAAGTGTAAGTATTGGAAAATTTGAGGGAATAAAAAGCAATATCTCGAAAATGGTTCACTCAACAAAAAAAATGTATATGACAAAAATTGTGTATTTCAATGCGATCTACACTTTTTCTGTAGTAAAATTTTGTCTATCTCTTATGGTTTACCAGTTATGCAAAAGTTGTTTACAATGAAGAATACTTTTGGAGACATTCCCAGAAAATTTGAGATATACATTTCATTTCTCATAACATCTTAAACATATGATATTTTAATCAAAATCGTTTGAGCCATTTTTGAGAAAATTAAAATTTTCGAAAAATGTTACATGTAAAGGGTAATCTGGGGTGGGGGGATTTTCTTGAAAACCTTCGTGTCGCATCTCTGGAAGATACTGAACCTAAATACTAAGTTTGGTGTTTATCCGACTGTTCGTTTCTGAGTTATGCTGTTCACAGACACACACACACACGGACATGTTTCCAAAAATGCTTTTTTTGGATTTAGGGGTTTCAAAACATATATTTCCGGTGAAATCTCGGTATCAAATTTTTGGGTGGAATACAATACTTCCCCTACTTACTATACGTAGTGGAGAAAGTAAAAACCCTACTTACTATACGTAGTGGAGAAAGTAAAAATCTGAACTTCCTTATGGACCTGAAATTGTTTTATTAGATTACTCAAAGTAATTATGTATTATTTAGTATAAAAAAAATAATAAACATAATACACCATTTAGCATACTTACGTGCATACTAGTACTGGTATTCATAACTCAAACTAAAACAAAATTCAGAATACTAATGCTTTACACTGGTTTTAAAAAAAAAAAAGTTGAAATTTTCTTTGCCTGTTAAACACCTGAGCAGCAATAATGTGTTCTGAAAACATTGGTGTCTCACCCAACATGCCTGCTGCTTTATACTGCTCTAGTAGGGAAAGGAAATGTACATTATACAGAAACCAAAACCACACATACTGTAAAGTGCGGTTACTTGAAACTGTGGTTAGATTTGAAACATTTTCATTTTTAAAAGGGATGTGGTAGCACTGATTGTTATTCCCACCATTTATTTTATGTTTTTAAACATTATTTGTAACATTAAGTGTATAATAATGAAAACTACGCATTATATTTGTTTTCCATTTTTGAAAACCTGGTTCATTGTTTCAAGTATCCTACTTGATTTCTAATTTGAGAAATCAGGATGTTTCCATGTCAAGTCATTGATACTTCAAGCATCTATCACTACTCAAGTACCTATCATCACTGTTTGGCTACCGCCAATAGAATACCTCAGCGGCTGCCATTGATAAACATAATACTGAATGAGAGAATGTATAACCAAAAAACATAATAATAGTGGAAAAAGTGCTTAAAAAATTTAGTGCATAAGTGTAATGCCTATAGAGGTGAATAATATATAAGTGAGGTTCAATTGTATATGCATTTTTCAATATGTTTGAAAATGGAGAAGTTATGTGGCATGCAATTTTTCAATAACCAATGTTGAATTTTGCTGAGACACTAAACTGAAGAAGTATGATTAATATAATGTTAATATAAAGCAAAACTCAGCAACAGAAATGGACCCATGGATAAACCATTTTGATATCTTCTATTAAACTTGATCTCTTTATGCCTTTAACTACTTTAATAGTCGAACACACATTAAGAAGTCCAGAAAGAGCTTCATCCGCATTGGAATTACATGCATTAAATACTTCTAGGTTTGGAAACTGATTAATTCTTAGACATCTACTCTGGCAGCTGTTTTCTTCATCTCTTGTATAGTAACACAGTGCCATGCTGTTAAGTCTAAGAGACTTTGTTAGCAGACACCAACTACAAAAGTGGTTACATTCTAAATGGACAGTCTTCAATGAAGTAAATTCTGCCTCTGTATGTTCATTAGGACCGAAATATCGAACACGTTTCAGTGAGAGGTTCTCTAATGCAGGGCAATGCTGAGCCAGACGTGAGAGATTCCCAACAACACATACATGAAGAGACAATGTTGTCAGCTGAGGTCCTATGGCCGTTAGGATAGGGCTGTGGTATATTTCTACTCCCCAAAGTTGCACTTTCTTAAGACTCTCAAAATGAGGCGAGAAAGGTGCATCAATTCTCAATCCAAAAACTGTTAATGATGAAAGATCTGGATACAGTTGTGGTTTGGCAAGATGGTTGATATCACTAACTTTAACCGCACTGCAGCTTAAAGTCTTCAGGCATGGGGATAGGTGTGTTATGAAGTGGTGAAACTCTGCTGTATCAATGCCGTAACATCTCAAATGGTACGTAGTGTTTATTATATTAAGTTTCTCCAGGACCAACAATCTCTGAAGAGACTGAATGCTTACTGATGTTGCTTTGAAATCCCTTACATGAAGTTCCTTCAATGCAGGACACGAATCTGCTATTAGTGTTAAAAGATTATCACAGTGAGCAATATCCATTGCCACTAAGTGATTTGGGATTATTCCTGGTGTATAACCATTATTTTTATCACTGATGTACAATTTAGTCAAGGATACTAATCCATTAATTATGTTATCCCATACAAAGACAGCAATATCCCTGTTTGCATCATCACCATCCTCTTCAATATTAATGGAATAAAAATCATGAAGGTTTAAATGTAACTGTGTAACTTTGGGATGTATGATAGCTTGTAGCAACTCTTCCTTTAATCTGCTACAGATATAATACTGATGAAGCCTGCATATTCTCTCAAGCAGCTTCTTTGTTACTACATCTGCAAATACATGAGAAACCTGCTTATGGATAAGGTCCTTTATATATTCACAAATTGTAGTTGCTGAATAGTTGTTGATCATTTTCAACAGATTAATTACATGATTGGCAAATGTCTCTAAAGACAGAGTTTGCAATGGCAAAGGCTGCAGCTGCATTGTGCCCTGAAACAACAAAACAATCAAACTTTACTCAAGTGTAAAAAAGACAACAGTACTTTTTCCAAGTTCTCTGCATCATTATAAACCACTTTTAATCAATCTGAACAGTGTATAAATGCAATAATTCCACTTGCAATCTTAAACTGGTTTGAAGCAACTTTATATTCTTAAACCAAAAGCAAGGAATCTGATTATACAGGGTTATTCAAAAAGAAGGAACAGCATTTACATATTTATTTCTGATGAATGACAATAGATGGGACACATACGATACATCCTGAATAGAGAAAAGTTCAAAGTTTTATTTTGTGTGTTCAAGCACCATTTGTTATGTGAGGACAACCAGTCCTTTTCCATTTGCATACGCAACCATCTTCTACGAATTCATTGTATCATGCTGTAATGAAACAATGGATTCACTCTTTGATAATGCAGCACACAAAACGACTTTTCCTGTGGTGCCACTATTTTCTCGTAAACAAACAGCGCCACTGTAGGCACTAAATGGAATAGGTGGGGCTTAAAACTTTGAACTTTCCTCTAATCAATGACATGTCATATGTGACGCTATCTATTGTTGTTCATTAGAAATAAATATGTAAAGTCTGTTCCTTCTTTTTTGAATAACCCTGTATTTGAAGTCAAAGAGGAAACTAGATGGATGGGAGATAGTGGACTTTTTAGGATAGGAGAAAGAGGAGACAAATGTAGGCCATTAACTGTAAACAGAGCTACAATAACAATTAAGCGGCAAGTTTTGAGGAATTTGAAGGAATTAAAGGGAAAACTAGAGAATAATATGACTATCATTATTTAAGGGAAAAGGGGATTTGAACAGTCCAGGGAACTATAGAGAAATCAGTTTATTTATTTTAGGTAAACTTTACACTGGCATATTGGCTCTCAGATTACAGGAATGGCTAGAACTAGAAGGGAAGTTGAGTGAATATCAGACAGGATTTAGAAAAGGCAGAAGGACTGTTGATAATATAATGATAATTCAAACTTCAGTAAGCAGGTACTTGAGTTTTCTTTTTTGAGTGTTTTTACTTAAGGACGCTTTTTAACTGCTGTGGTCCTTAGCATCCCATTATATATTGGGCGTGAAAGACTGGCAGTTTTGCTCAGAGGCCTCTTTATTAGGCTTGAGGTTCTTTTACGTGCCATAAATCTACGACATAGGACCAACGGCTTTACTTCCCTTCCAAGGGAAGCCATGTTAAAGATTTTTACGCCCGAAAAAAATCCATCATCCTCCACTGGGTTTGAGCCCGCGACCTCAGGACTAACCACTACACTACGGAAGACGACATCAAGTTCTTGAGGAACAATAGAAGTAGTGTACATGTTTTTTGCCAGCTTTGAAAAGGCATTCAATACAATTATTGGAAGAGATGTACTGGTGAATAAAATGAGAGTAAGGGTGCAAGTGAAGAGTTTATTTCAGAGGTCCTAAAGTTGTATGGCGGAACTAAGTTCTGTGTTAAGTGTGCAGGAAATGGGATTACAGGTATAGTGGATCAGAAGGAGGATTTGAAACAAGGTTGTAAATTGAGTCCAGTATTGTTTAATTTATTTATTCTTGATATTGTAGAAAGAATTCTAAAGTGTAAATCACCCTGTCCAGTTGTAGGAAAGAAAGAAGTACATCTACTATTTGCTGATGATTTAATGGTAGGTTATACAGGAAGAGCCAAAAAACTATGAACGCCTGCACAGTGTTTTTCCTAATGGAATTAATTGTTCTTTCACACAAGCCGTGTGTTGGACAGGGTTGGAAAGGTAGAATCAGATGACTGAAAAATTCAATGCCTTAGCCGGGATTTTTCCTGTCTGCACACTCGGCGCTCGTTGCCATCTGCCGCTATCCTAGAAAGGCACAGATGAAACTATACAACACTTTTAAAACTGCTTTTAAAGGCTTTACTTGCCAACTTTATGAAAGGATATGCTGAAACTGGCCACCGTTGTCGTCCATACATTTTTGGCACCTCTTTAGGAAACTATCCATCACTCGCCATTTTTTTCGAGTCAACGGTTGAAGCCTGCACATATGTGAAATACATTAACAGCCAGGGAGCGTGATTTTGCCTTTTTTCAACAAGACTCTGCAACAGCTTATACAGCCAATATTTCAATGAGAAAATTTTAAAGTGTGTTTGAGGACAGAATTGTTAGTGGTCCACTCAGTCCCCTGACCTAAATTCCTGCAATTTCTATCTCTGGGGTAACTTAAAACAAAGTATACACGGCAAACCCACACACCCTGGAAGAATTAAAACAAAATATCTACCAGGAAATTGCCAGCATTTCTCAACATGAACTACAGAGAGTGATGGATAGTCCTAAAGAGGTGCCAAAAATGTATGGACAACGATGGTGGCCAGTTTCAGCATATCCTTTCATAAAGTTGGCAAGTAAAGCCTTTAAAAGTAGTCTTAAGAATGTTGTATGGTTTCATCTGCGCATTCTATGATAGCGGCAGACGACAATGAGCGTCGAGGATGCAGACAGGAAAAACACAGCACAGGCAGTTCGTAGTTTTTTGGCTCACCCTGTACTACAGTAATTGACTGCAACAAGCAATAAACAAAATAGTAGATTTTGTGCAGAATGGGATTTAAGAGTAAATTTTACAAAGTTGAAAATAGTAGTGTTTAAAAAGGGAGTAAACCAAAAAGGCATGAGAAATGGTTTCTGAATGGGAGGCCTTTGAAAGTAGTTAAAGAATTTGATTACTTGGGAGTGAGGTGGTCAAGCAGTGGAGGAGAGAACCACAAGCAAAGAATGTTATTGCTAAAGATAACATAGCCAGGAGAGCAATTACAGTATGTTTGAAGATTTCAAATATTCAGTAAAGTGCTTAGAGAAATTGTATGAAGCAGTAGTGGAATCAAGAATGTTATATGGAGTAGAAGTGTGGGAACCTCCAAAGGATATTTGAAAATAGACTTAATTCACAGAACGTTTTGTAGAAAGACATTGGGATTGCCTAAAGCTTCATCAAAGGCAGTTGCAATGGAAGGGCAGGGAGGAAGGGTTTGGTGAGGGAGAGAATTTTAAAATATTGACACAGGATTTTGAAATCAAGGTAATCACTTTTAAAAAATCTGATGTGTTACACTCACATGAGTTTCTCTACTCTTGTACAAACTATTTTTACAAACGCTTATTCTCCATCTACTTCATGTTAATCGAGATAAACATTTGCAGACTCTATCTTATTGCTAATTTTCTTGTAGATGTAAGGGGAATATATATTTACAACGCCAATATAGAAATACAGTAGCCTTTAAGCATATACATATCTCTTAATAGCTGGTTGCTAGGTGCAGCACCATTCCCTTTGCCACAGATTAATACTCTTTGCATATCCAAGACAAAAAATGGAATAACGAATTCCCATTTGAGAAAATAAGTATTGAAAAATTTAAGGGAATAACAAGCAATATCTCGAAAATGGTTCACTCAACAAAAAAAAGTATATGACATAAATTCTGTATTTTAACGCGATCTACATTTTTTGTGTAGTAAAGTTTTGTCTATCTCTTATGGTTTACCAGTTATGCAAAAGTCGTTCATAATGAAGAATACTTTTGGAGACATTC
Source organism: Deroplatys truncata (assembly GCA_030765065.1). Lineage (NCBI taxonomy): Eukaryota > Metazoa > Arthropoda > Insecta > Mantodea > Mantidae > Deroplatys > Deroplatys truncata. The sequence goes on along the minus strand of CM060989.1, from coordinate 60,149,517 downwards.
CCAGAAAATTCAAGATATACATTTTATTTGTCATGAAAATATCTTAAACATATGATATTTTAATCAAAATCGTTAGAGCCATTTTTGAGAAAATTAAAATTTTCGAAAAATGTTCCATGTAAAGGGTTATCTGGGGTGGGAGGATTTTCTTGAAAACCTTTGTGTCGCATCTCTGGAAGATACTGAACGTAAATACCAAGTTTGGTGTTTATCCGACTTCGTTTCTGAGTTATGCTGTTCACAGACACACACACACACACACACACACACACACGCGGACATGTTTCCAAAAATGCTTTTTTTGGATTCAGGGGGTCTCAAAACATGTATTTCCGGTGAAATCTCGGTATCAAATTTTTGGGTCGAATACAATACTTCCCCTACTTACTATATGTAGTAGAGAAAGTAAAACGTGCATGAAATTCCAAATGGAAGTAATGAGAGTTAACAGTTAGATGGGTAGTGTATGGAAAATTTTACAAGAAATTGGGATGGGGAACCATTGATGTTTGGAGATAAAAGTAGAGTAGGGTTTTGAAAGGAAGTTGACAAAAGAATTGAAGATACAAATAGGCAAGAGATTTGAAGATAGAGTTCTCTAAAAATATATAGAAGTGAAGAATTTGCATAGAGGTGATCAGGAACACTGGTTTTAAAGAGTTTTGAGAGGAGAAAATGGGGAAGGGTGCATTATGTGTGGGGAATTTGAAGGAATAATTCACTGCTTATTAGAGTGTGAGGGGATAAAATAGAACAAATTACAGAACGGAATTATAGTGCTTAAAAAGCTAACTGATATAGGAATAAACAGGAATAAAATGATGGGATAAGATTTGGAAAAGTAAAGAGCAGTTAAGAAAGTTAAGAATTGAGATACAATTGATAAATTGTAAATAGTGGGGGGCTTCATTATGCAGGTAACCCTTGAGTTGCGAGTAAGAAAGCTTGCATATATGGACGTTAGACTTATTCATTTGGGTTAAGCACTTTAGTTGTTATAATTGTAAGAAATGTTTATGTTTTGTTTGTATATTCATGAAATGTATTAAAGATACGAATAAATGTTCAATTCAACAAACCATTTGTGTTTTATTTAAATAATCTTATGGTTATATGAGTAGCATCAAATCAAAAAAGCACTAACAGCATAATAAAAAATCTGATGTGTTACACTCACATGACTTTCTCTACTCTTGTGCAAACTATTTTTACAAATGTTTATTCTCCATATGCTTATGTTAATCTTATTGCTAACTTTCTTGTAGGTGCAAGGGGAATATGGTAGTATTCAAGCGATAGTCAAATCTTTTAAGAACTGGTTGCTATGTGGCACATTCCATTCTCTTTGTATGTCCAGGACATAAAAAAAATGAATAACGAATTCCCATTTGAGAAAAAGTATTGAAAAATTTAAGGGAATAACAAGCAATATCTCAAAAATGGTTCACTCAACAAAAAAAATGTATATGACATAAATTCTGTATTTTAATGTGATCTCCATAGCAAAATTTTTTGTGTAGTAAAATTTTGTCTATCTCTTATGGTTTACCAGTTATGCAAAAGTTGTTCACAATGAAGAATACTTTTGGAGACATTCCCAGAAAATTCAAGATATACATTTTATTCGTCATGAAAGTATCTTAGATATATGATATTTTAATCAAAATCATTAGAGCCATTTTGTGAGAAAATTAAAATTTTTGAAAAATGTTCCATGTAAAGGGTAATCTGGGGTGGGGGGATTTTCTTGAAAACCTTCGTGTTGCATCTCTGGAAGATACTGAACCTAAATACCAAGTTTGGTGTTTATCCGACTGTTCATTTCTGAGTTATGCTGTACACACACACACACACACACACACACACACACACACACGCACACGGACATGTTTCCAAAAATGCTTTTTTTTGGATTCAGGGGGTCTCAAAACATATATTTCCGGCGAAATCTCGGTATCGAATTTTTGGGTGGAATACAATACTTCCCCTGCTTACTATACGTAGTAGGGAAAGTAAAAAGTGAGTATTCAAATTTCATTTGTCACTTTTTGTAAATATTTTTATGTCAATGTTTCTTTCAACAAACGTAACTGCATTTCTGTATTTAAACAATGCACATTTCTTCTTCCAAATAGTACAGTTCTTCTTCGTTCTGGTTTTTTCTGAAGAATGCAGACTCTTCATCCACAAACTTAACATTAAACTGTAGTTAAGCCTCATGTCTTCCTTCACTCCAGAACCTTTTCTGTAAGAGTGCGCGTTAGGCTAACTCTGCTTTGGAGTGTTAAACCCTGTATCCATGGTATACACTCAAAGATGTAACTCCCTGTTTCAGTGGAAATATGAATGGTTGAAAGGGATAGCTAAAAGTTCATTAGGGTTTGGAACTTATCACTTTATATGAAGTATAATGCAAGAAACACAGAAGTTAACACATTTTGTTACTTTTTTTTTAAAAAAAAATAACATGAAAGATAAAACAAAGAAAGCCATCCTTTGTAGGTCTTACATGAGGTCTCACTTACATGAGATTAATACAATACATACATTTAAATGACATGGCACAAGCAATTTACTTTAGTTTTACTTGTTTGCTTCTCTTTGTATCCTGCATTTTCATTATCTTTCTGCTATCACTACCATTGTCTGCAACAATTATTTCCTTTTCCATGCTCTAGTACTTTAGCAATTATATTATTAGTGTTTCTTTGACACAGCTTCCTATTTCAGACCTTCAAGTAAGGAGATTCGTTTGCATGACATAATATTGCTTAGAAGACCCAAGGAAGCTATATCTGATATTGTTTAGCAGAAAAATGTACATTTAAGTTCCACAGAATGAAATACAGCAGTCAAAGGCATGTACGAGGGCAGTCCCAGAAGTACCTGACCTGCCATATATATAGTGGTTGTTGTTTTAAACAAATGACTATGGTGGAAAGTACCACCCTTATGAAGCTTAAGTTTTAAAAGTGAACTCTCTCAGCGAATTTTGTAGCGGGGTTTAGAAACACGAAAAAGGTGTAATGATCGGTTCTTGGTGCAGGTTTGGTAATTCGGGAGGATTAATGTTGCTACCGGCTACTCAGGTAGAGGAATATGGATTCTGGAAACTCTTACCTCAGGAAGTGTGGATGGGAGATGAAATGAAGCTGACTTTTCTCCTCTCAGATGGCCCGTTTATTGAAGATCCACACTGTTGTCCTCGTCCGAATACCCTTTCACACAAGATACAATTTCTCCTGTCATCCCCTGTTACTGTTTCCGTGCATTACCCTTACTTAAGTATTTCTCAAAGTTAAATACATTACAATGTTACTTTAATGACTTAACCTATAGTCCTAGCTACCCTTTTACTCACGTTTACTTTAAACTAATTTTTCCCATACATAAATAGATACTCGTAGACATCTGCACTGTTTCCCTCTCTGATACAAAATACCTTGAGTTCCTACATCTATCTTATTCACTCTCACTGCACAGCACGAAGTAACCTTCTCTACCCTACAGTTCGACACAAAGTAATTCATCTTCTCTCCCCTACATTCTGATGCAAAGTCAACTTCTCTATCCCACAGTTCGATACAAAGTGATGCATCTTAAACACGTCTGAAAGTTGCTGTCTGTCATAGATAATTTTCTATTTCACGCCTCTTTTCTAGTTTCGATCTATCTTTTTGCTATGCACGTGACTTTTATTAACTTTTATTGGTTATCTCTCTGAATTTTTCCGCGTCTTCCTTTGGCTCTTAATTTCGTCGTCCGAGCTTCATCCGCATCTATCATTAACAACTTATGTTCGCTAGAGTGAATTTTCTGTGCACTTGACTGAATTTGGTTTCCGGCCCGTTGTCTTCGCATCCTGAGAGCTCTACTTGGTTCCTATTGTGACTTATCGCTTACTAATCTCTTTCTTCCTGTATGTTCCTAAATTTTCAACCTTTCACGGTTTTCACCAAGTCTCTTCGTTCTCAAATACACATTTTCTACATTTTATTTCTCTTTCTGATTTAATTTCCCCCTTTTCTAATTCTTAATGTTCTCTTTTATTCTTCCCTCATATTGGTATTCCCCTCCTTCTTATTTTGATTAGATGCTTATTAATATACTTATTATGATGTATTATTTATTATTCACATTCTTCGGGCGGATCTTATCACTTCAATTTGTAAACATGGATAAAACTGGCCATCATTATGTGATACAATACTTTCATTTGAAAGGTCTTAGTCCAACTAATATTAAAGCTGAGCTAGATTCTACTCTAGGGGAGTCTGCTCCTTCGTTTACAACAGTAAAATATTGGGTGGCAGAATTAAAGTGAGCCTGTATGTGCTACCAAGATGAACATTGCAGTGGTCGTGCAAATGAGGTGACCATGCCAGAAATTGTAAAGAAAACCCACAAAATGTTATTGAATGGCCGACTAAAAGTGCGTGAGCTAGCAGACATCAAAGGCATTTCAAAAAGTGCTGTACATCACATACTAACTGAAAATTTAGACATGAGGAAACTGTGCAAAGATGAGTGCAGCGTTTACTCACAATGGAACAAAAGCAGCGCCGTGAGGATGTTTCAGTTGAGTTTTTGTGTCGATTCATAACCATGGATGAAACATGGGTCCATCACTTCACACCTGAGATGAAAGAACAGTCAAAACAGTGGATTGAAAGGGGAGAATTAGCTCCAAAGAAGGTGAAGACAGTTCCATTTGCAGGCAAGGTCATGGCGTCAGTTTTTTGGGATGCGCATGGGATAATTTTCATTGATTATCTTCAAAAAGGAAAAGCAATCAATGGCAAGTATTATGCAAACTTATTACAGCGTTTGAATGATGAAATCAAGCACAAAAGAAAGTTCTGCTTCATCAAGACAATGCACCAGTTCACACATCCATTATTGCCATGGCCAAAATCAATGAGTTAAAGTTTGATTGCTTCCTCATGCACCCTGTTCATCTGACTCAGCCCACTCTGATTATTTTTTTGTTTCCAAAGTTGAAGAAATGGTTTGTTGGTAAAATATTTGCCAACAATGAAGAGTGGAGTTTGCAGTTGATGGGTATTCTGCAGAACTTGACGATTTTCACTATAAACAGGGTGTCGAAGCTATTGAACATCACTGGGAAAAGTGTATCGAGCTGAAAGGAGACTATGTAGAGAAATAAAGATGTTTTTTCCCAAAATGTTTGTGTTTTCTTTGTTAGGTCGGATACTTCTGGGACAGCCCTTGTGTATGTATGTATATGTATATATATATATATATATATATATATATATATATATATATATATTTGAACCTCACTTATGCATTATTACTTCTATGTTTTGACATATCTAATATGCTGACGTGTTTTAGGCACTATCCTTCATTAATATTTAACTGAAATATACATTTTGTCATTTTTCTGGTTTTCCCATGTACAAAATATATTAATTTACTTACTTATTTATAAGTTAGTGTTTCTAGTGTGCATGCAACAATTCAAGCTCTAGAAATTACAAGAAGATTTTTATTGTTGCAAAGCATAAAATGATGACAGCAGTCCTGTGATTAGTGCATATAATCGACTAGTGTATGTCTGGGTGGAAAAATCAAAGAACCAAAGAACAATTGATGATTTTTTTTTAAACCAGCATAAAACACCAGTATTCTGAACCTCTCTCTCTCTTTTTTAAGTTTGAATTATGAATAACAGTACTGCCATACTTATAAGTGCTCTAAACAGTGCATTCTGTTTGTTTCATTTATTGCTTTCTTATATTAAACAATACATAATTAGTTTGAGTAATAATCTCATAAAACAGTTTCAGTTCCATAAGAAAATTTACTTTTAAGTTGTCTCATTTATACATTATTTTAGTAGCTCTCTTTGAAAACATAAAATGAGGTTATAATGCACAAAGAACATATTGTGACACAGCAAACTATGGCTCAAGGTTATCAGAAGGTCAGCACTGGGCGGTTGGAGTAAACAACGATAATGGTCGCTCACCCGTGTAAACACTGGGAGCGTTATCGGCAGATAACCAGAGGGTTATGGAAGCTTTTTCACCTCCCTCCTCCAGAAAGTGTCAAAATAGTTCTGGAACATTCAAGAGCCTTGTGGAAAGATTCCACCAAAGATATAAGCAAGCAATCTTGCAAAAGCAGTGTCAGTCAAGTTGAGTTATGAGTCGAGTACAACTAGAGTTGATGAGTCAGTAAGCAAGTGAGTGCGTTTTGGGTGCAATATCAAGAGAGATTCTTCAAACGAGTTGGTGACAGCTGTTGTCATGTCAGCAACTGTTGTTATGGAGTGACATGTTCAACTCCCGAGTGAAGTGAACTATTTGGTGTGAAGGGGTTCATCATGAAGGAAGTGAAGTGAAAGGGCATTGAACTAGTTCACCTTAGTGAAGTGACATTAGCAAAGTGAACTCCCTTGAAACAGTGACAGATAAGAACTTGAACAGTGACACTGAGAAGTGACAATGGAAAAACTAGATTAAGAAACTAAATTGAGCTTTATTTATGGATGCTCTTTAACTGCTATGGTTCTTAGCATCCCATTCTATATTGGACGTGAAAGATCGGAAATTTTGCTCAGAAGCTTCTCTATCAGGCTTGAGGTTCTTTTACATGCCATAAATCTATGACATGGAACCACTGGCTTTACTTCCCTTCCGAATGAAGCCATGTTATGGATTTTTATGCTCAAAAAACCCAACGTCCTCCACCAGGTTTGAACCTGCGACTTCAGAAATTAGAGGCTAGCATGGTAACCCTAGACCACTGAGGATGACAACTTGACAAAGTCACAGTATATTTATGTACATATGGCTGTGAGTCCACTCTGAAAGTGTCATACTTTACCACACCATGCCATTGTTCAAATCCACAATGTAGTGTTCCAATCATACTAAATGTTTCTGTAATGGTGAGATGACATATTCCCTTGTGAGTTATAAAACTTGAAAGCATAAAATTGTTTCTTTTCACTAATTTCCATGAGGTTTAGCAGAAAGGCAGAAGTGTCTAAACGCCATTTTGAAAAAAAGTCAATAGCCTTGATAAGCATTCTTAAGCACATAAGGGAATCAGGTGCAAAATGCAAAGAGATTACTAACTTCTAATAACTGTGGGGGGAGGGGCATTTATTTATTTCTACTAAGCTGTTTTTTGTGTTTATATGGCCCGAAACTAACCCAGTTTCTATCCCAGGACATACAAAACAATAAATAACACTACTTTTTATAACTTTTGCTTATAGTTCATACATTGGTTACCAAACTATAATTATATGAGCGAGGGTGGAAACTGTGTGAAGATAAAATGAGTGTGTTTAATTTATATGAATTGAAAACATTACTGAAATTAATGCGAAGTTATCTGACTTTGTGAAAGTTTATTTGGAATGGTAATAGTCATTATTACTGTGACACAGCAGCTATGGTCCAAGATTACCAGGAGGTCAGCAGTCATAAATAAACAGAGATACGTCATGCTCTCATCCGGTGTAAATACCAGGAGTGCTATCAACAGATAAGCAGAAGCTTTTAAAAGCTTCTTTCCCCTGCCTCCAGAATGTATGTCCAGATAGTTAGGTGGTGGTGGTGGTGGTGGTGGTGGTGGTGGTGGAAATGTTGTCCCTTTCTATCCTCACATTTCTGGCATCTTTTCAGGAAATTTCCATTCACACTTGAGAGTCAAATTGAGTGAATTTCTTGCCAGATGTTTTCTTTCTTTTAGTTTTCAAATGTATGTGGTTTGTAGCACACACTTTATTTTTCAGGTGATTATTTGAGTCGGGTAAATTTCTGTAATTGGATTTTGCAAAAGGTTAAGAGTAATTGACCCACGTTTAATATTCTTCTTCGACAAAGCATGGTCCAATTTATCACAAAAACACAGATACTGGATACATAGAAACTTGATTTTACATACGAGATTCCCTTGAGTGACACGAAGATTAGTTTGCAGTGAATGCATAATAGGACCTACATTTTTTGAACAAACAATAAATGCAGATTGAATGTCATAGTCACACTAGTTTTTAAACAGTTAACCGGCATTCAATGTCAATCTTTATGTTTCCAATAAGATTCTAATAACGTGCATACCACTCATGAATCGTTAAATTAATTCCATAATTTTTTTAAGATAGGGTAGCTAGTAAAGGATTATGGCCCTCACAATCCCCTGATTTAACTGTATGAGAGTTTTATCTATGAGTGAAGTTGAAAATTGAAGTGTATAAAACAAACCCCCACACAATGGAAGAACTAAAAGAAAACATTATGTGAGAAATTCACTCAATTTCACATATTAAACTCTAGAGTGAATGCAATTGTCCTAAGATGATGCTGGAATGTATGGATAAAGGGGCAATATTTTCAATATCTCTTTTGATAAGGTATGCGCTTAATATCACTGTAACTATGAGACAGTGAAGCGGTTGAGAGGATATTATACCTCTTTTGTCGGTAGACCAAACCGATGCAGCCGGCGAGCGGTGGTTATATTATTTTGGTGTTCATAATATAATTATGCATTAGATGAGTTAAGCCTCTTAAATATTAAATTTGCACTCACCAGTAATGTATGATAAAAATGCTGGGGTTGGTGTATTAGGAAAGGTCCTTTTCATCCGAGATGTCAAGGCTTATTGATCAAACTGTTAAACATTAAAGACACACATCACCCACAGAATGTTCTTACGCAACATTATTTCACCAAACTTACTTATCCACACCTCTGATTAGTTTAGCCATTTACTTATACGCTTTTGAATAATATATACTAATTAACTTAAAATTGAGCAATTTTAGGGTTATGTCCGCATCATAAAATAACTTCGTTTATTTCAGAAATTAAGATCTAGATATAGGTACTATTCGAAACACAAATACAGGCACTGCTCTAAAACAACCAACACAGTTACCTGTTTTCATTGACATCCCTATTTTCATCCAATATTGTTATTCTACTACTTATTGTAGCTAACAACTTCAACTTAGGAATTTATATCTTGTTTTCCTTTTGACAGCCGGACAACCACTGCCAACATTCCGGCTGTGCTATCGTGTCCATTTGTGTAGGTGGATAAATCAGGGTTAATACAGCGGATTGAGGTGGATGGAACTTAGAATTTACTTTTTGTTCGTGAATTATAACAAAATCAAGCGTGTACGCTCGACGAAAACGAACTAATTACACTGAATGGATAAATTGCATGTAGTTGCGCAAGTCGATCTCCGCTTTAAGACGAACGCACCTAAACATCATGTGATTAAGTCACTTTGCCCCCACCACTGCATTCCACGGTTATACCCATACTTTCCCGATATGAATTGGAATCAACGATAAGGAAAAACACAGAAAACGCTGAAAATGGGTGCTTTCATGAGAAATATAGAGTAATGGAATGGGTCGGGGTATAACAGCAAATTCTTAGATTTTTTTCTGTATTTTTGGGGGAAATTTATGTTATGATACATAGGGGGGAATAGGACTAATTCTAATTTGGTTATATTGCGCGAAATATGACAGCGTAGTTTTCCAAGCTTGAACGAAATTATGAAACGCATAATATATATATTTTTTTCATATTGAATACTTCAAATTGCAGTATCCGACGGGTACTTGAGCGAACCATTTTTCACTGTGCATTATTAGTTGGTAATTACGTTGCTATAAAAATTTAATTAGTAGAAAGCGGAAGTGTAATCGGAACATGACATTGTTGCTAGCCGATCGTGTTTGCAAATAACAGATAACTTAAACATTAGTATTGGTTCCATATTTTTCTGGTGCTGAAGTGAATTAGTGCAGCACGTAAAGGGTTCTTCTTTTAAAATGAACAGGGGTGCGTTAAAAGGTATATATTTCATAATAATTATAAAGTATTTATCATAGAGCCTTGAATTCTTTGGTTAGCGACCACGTGGGAAGAAGCTTTCGCGCCAAATCGCAGGACATGTATTGAAATGGCGTCAAACTTGATCCATGTCAAGGCACATTTAGAGCTATGGCTAGATAGGTTAGAATCATCGCTTACTAACTTTTAGGGGGTTGGTGCATACCACCAAGACTCTGATAATGGAATAATCAAAGCAATAAGAGGCATCTAATATAGGTGGGCGCAAGAAAGGCAATTTTACCCTAAATTTAAGCAGAGTGAGCCACAGATTAGCTAACTTCATTAGCTTCACTTATCATGAGTGTAATTCGTTAATTTTGCCTAACCAGCAACTACAGCAGTAGCATAATCTCATTTCTACGTTAATGGTATGATCAATTGTATAATGCATAACGGTAAATAGCGTGGGGGTAAACTGCTGGAGCGTTGCTAAGCTTGGCAAAATCAATGCGCGTAAAATAACATCGTAGCATTAAATTAGCGGTACCAGAATGCATGAAGGAAATATTGTGGCAGGAAATAAGCCTTGCACCAATGCATGTGAAAACGCAATTTTTCCATGGGATTGGTGGTTTAGTTAAATACATATAATTTTTTCCTGCGCTTTTCATGAATGTATTGCACAATATTCGGTGTTTATCTTATTTCTTGTTTTTGAGTTATGCGTTTAATAATAGCCATATATTTTCTTCTTCTTTATCTGTTTAACCTCCTCTTATGTAGGACTTACAGGCAGGTGCCTGGGGTCAGAGGCCCGTCGAGGAGCAGACACTCATGGATCAGGCAGAATATCCGGGATGGGTGATCAGCCCGATGCCTGGTATGGGAGGAAGGAAGTAGATGAAATGAAATGATGGTGAAATGGATGAAAGGAAAGGTGTTGATGGAGCAGTTGGTGGAATGAATGGCGGGGGAAACCGGAGAACCCGGAGAAAACCTGCCCAGACGCCGCTTTGTCCACCACAAATCCCACATGCAGGTCCCTGGGATTGAACCCGGGCCACCATATATTTTCACTTTAAGTAAATCACCTTTTTATTCAGGGAAAAAGAAAGTGTATATAAGATAGGATCTTAATATTGAGCTTTCGGTTATTTCATACTGTTAAAAGCTTTAGGAAATTAGACATAAAGGCCATTAAAGCAAACGTTATTGTAAATATATAGAAGGAAAGGAAGCACTAGGTCATTAAGGCAAAACTGAAAGAAATTCTTGATTAAGGAATTTTGTTGTATTGTATCAAAGGCTAATTATTGTACAAAGTGAACAAAAAGTGAATGTTGATCATCCCAATAAAAATTCTCTAATTTTAGTGTAATCACATTATTGCACATATAAAATCAACAATTGGCATGCATATTTATAAACTATAACAGCTCGCTCTACTTAGTGGCTTGAGTTGGCAACATGTCATACTGTTTGCATGATTGGTGACAGACACCTAGGCCATACCCATGCCGCTGCTAGCAGAAGACAGGCCGCTTTCCTACAGCATTACCAAATTATACACTACCAAGGGAATTAAGATTGAGGGCAAGGGATTTGTCAAAACCCCTAGGTGTATTAATTATTATTAATGCTTGTGTTGCATACAGTAATGTCTATTATTATAAAAGGAAATATTTAAATCTCACATTAAGTTGATGAATGTTTTTAAATTTTGTATATGTCATGCACTGATCTATGAGAACGTCTTAGCACATGTGTAATGCTTGTTCTGCTGAAGTTTTTAATATGGGCCACTCCGTACAACATATAGTAGCTATTATTGCAACAGCTTTCCATGAATCAGGGCAGGCATATGTATGTGTGCAAAGTATATGGACTGTACCATCTTAAAACATGCATTAGAACAGCCACAACCAACCCACTTGCTGCAGTGCATGTGCTTGAATACGGCACTGTGCTGACTCAGTGCGTGCTGTGCAGTAAGAGCGATTGGCTCATCCTCTGTAGTACTGGTGGTCAGTACAGATGCAAGAGGCATCTATGATTGCAATGTTTGGTTTGACCTATGTATGTGAAGTCTTATTTTCACTATGAAATGTAATAAAGGCCCTCAGAGAGCCAACATCAGTGATCATAACTTAAGGTGTGCACTAAGGGTTCAGAGCTATGTTTCATTGTCTTCAAACGTGGCGAATATGTTGAAAACCAAAAGATGTCAGAAAGCATGAGTATCTACTGAGAAGAACTGAATGTATCGAATTCTTTCTTGAAACATGTATTCACTACACAGTTTATATTCGTTTAATTTGAAGTCCTCTTTTGTAATATTATCACTGTATAGTAAGTTTTATTGTGCTAATTTCCACTAAGTACTGTTTCTTTCTTGCAGTAAAAAATGTTGCTTGTATATGTTATTTGGTTGTATAGGACTAAAGGCTATAATTGATTTGTATTGGCTTGTTTTGTCTATAATTTAATAGCCAAGCACAAGAGGAATATTAAACCATGTATAACACAGTTTGTAACTGATTCCTTCTGTACTCTCCTATCCTTAATATTTTATGGCAACGCAACTACAGATTACCAGACACCACTGCATGAAGTAGTGATTGACTCATAGGCATATACCTTGCAGGCACAGACCAAGTGACCTTCAGCACTGTGTGCACAGTACAGACATGGCATGTTTGTGAGTTGGTTGTCCCTGTATTAGAAGAACCAAATCAATAATCATTGTTATGCACAAATCAAGTAAAAAATATCAAAATATGTCCACATCTGTGCACTCTTCATACATCCATAAAAAACATTGACTAGGCATGAACCAAATGTGAACAGAAAACTCTCTCCCCATATCTCTAATATTTTATAACGGTGCTTGCAAGAAGGGAAAACATATGATTGATGTAGGCTGAATTGTCTTGAATCTCACCATGGCAAAATGGTAACACAAAATAGTGTAGCAGGTCAGAGTGTATCTACTATTTTTATTTTGTCTACTATTTATGTGCAGTAGCAGAGGAAGTATTGTATTCCACCCAAAAATTTGATAAGATTTCACCAGAAATACATGTTTAGAGAGACTCCCTGACTACAAAAACATTTTTTGAAAAAGATTGTGCGCGCATGGGGGAGGGGCCGCACAGCATAACTCAGAAAGAAAAGTTAGTTAAATGCTACAGTTGGTGTGTATATTATAATCATCAATAACATTTCTAACAATGGCTAACAATTTTGATTAAAATACAACTTGTTTAAGATATTTGCATGACAAATGAAATGCATATCTTGAATATTTTGGGAATAACCTGTGAAGTCCTCTTCATTCTGAATGAATTTTGTATAGTTGGTAAACCATAAGAGATAGACAAAATCTTACCACACAAAAAATCTGATGTGTTACACTCACATGACTTTCTCTACTCTTGTACAAACGCTTATTCTCCATCTACTTCATGTTAATCGAGATAAACATTTGCAGAGTCTATCTTGTTGCTAATTTTCTTGTAGATGTAAGGGGATAATATATTTACAAGGGCAATATAGAAATACAGTAGCCTTAAAGCATATACATATCTCTTAATAGCTGGTTGCTAGGTGCAGCACCATTCCCTTTGCCACAGATTAATGCTCTTTGCATATCCAAGACAAAAAAAATGAATAACGAATTCCCATTTGAGAAAATAAGTGTTGAAAAATTTAAGGGAATAACAAGTAATATCTCGAAAATGGTTCACTCAACAAAAAAAATGTATATGACATAAATTGTGTATTTTAATGCAATCTACTTTTTTTGTGTAGTCAAATTTTGTCTATCTCTTATGGTTTACCAGTTATGCAAAAGTCGTTCACAATGAAGAACACTTTTGGAGACATTCCCAGGAAATTCAAGATATACATTTTATTTGTCATAAAAATATCTTAAACATTTGATATTTTAATCAAAATCGTTAGACTTTTTGAGAAAATTAAAATTTTCGAAAAATCTTCCATGTAAAGGGTAATCTGGGGTGGGGGGGATTTTCTTGAAAACCTTCGTGCCGCATCCTTGGAAGATACTGAACCTGAATACCAAGTTTGGTGTTTATCCGACTGTTCGTTTCTGAGTTATGCTGTTCACAGACAGACAGACAGACACACACACACACACACTCAGACAGACACACACACGGACATGTTTCCAAAAATGCTTTTTTTGGATTCAGGGGTCTCAAAACATGTATTTCCGGTGAAATCTCGGTATCGAATTTATGGGTGGAACACAATACTTCCCCTACTTACTATACGTAGTAGAGAAAGTAAAAATGTAGACCTCGTTTAGGCACACAATTTACGTTAAATAACCTTTTTTTTTAAGTTAACTACTTCAGAGATATTCCTTGTTATTGGTATGGGTTTTCAAATACTTTTTATTGTGTAGACACTTTTGATCCCCACAATGTCTTGTTTCCTCAAAAACATGTTAACCCTTTGTCAGTGCGGTCAGTCATGGCTATCAGCATATAACAATGAAATAATTATATTATATCAGTGTATGCACAAAATTGTTTTCTTTTTTAACTTTCCCTTGTTCGTGAGATATAGAAATTCTGTAGATTGCCTCTATGGTGTCTTGGTTATCATGCTAGCCCTCCAAATCAAGAGGTTTCTCGTTCAATTCCCAGTTGAGATCTAGAATGTTTCTTTAGCCAGGATTACAGTCTGGAAGAATGAACTGGGTGTATATCAATTTAATGTTAATAAAGATAACCCAAATTAACACAAACCTAATGATTAATGCAATGGTAAGGTATAGGAATCAGAAGTGGAGTAGGATTTTGGCACTATGGCCAAGGCTGCTAAACTTCTGAGAGTACGAAGAGCAGCCAGATCTGATGGCAGGCATAACACAGTGGGGTCCCTAACGTTTTCAGATAGAGATTCCTGATCATCCTCTCTCAATGGCCCTCCTATCTGCATGGTCTGTTCAGGCAGAAGGTTCCATGAAAAACTTTTATCACTTTCAAAATTGAGGGCATTTTTCATTTGTGTACATTACTTTCATATGTCAACAGATGAATGAGGCAAGTATAAAAATGATGATATCAATGTTGGTAACTTTGGAAACATAAGTAAACCTCATGTTTTAAAATGAACATCCGAAATTGCACCGGATATGTATTGTTCCTTTCTATTCCCAACATATACTATGCAAGTGCCAAAGTTTTGCCATACAAAAATATGTATCCTTAGGTTCCTTTTTCTTGGAACAAGAAGATACAAGAAGGGGAAATATTAAGGATGTGGTCCATTTTATTGGGACCATTGGGTTTGATTGAAAGCCCAGTTTAAAACGCACAAAGGGCTCTAAGAGCTCTACAAGCAGGCTTCAAAAGAGGCCATTCATTTTTTTATCATCTTATGCATACAACATGTTAACAAAATGTTGAGTATATATTTTTATGTGTATATATTTACACAGTTAAAGGAACACCAGAATAAATTCTTTCCCTCACACACACTCACGCACGCACCCCCCCCACCCCCACACAAATTCTGTCATACAAGGGCAGTCCCAGAAGTACCCGGTGACGTATATATAGCGGCTGTTGTTTCAAACAAATGACTATGGTAGAAAGTACCAACCTTATAAAGCTTCAGTTTGATGATGCTACGTTGTTTAGTAATTGTTTGGCAGCTATTAATAGTGATCTCTCTCAGCGAATTTGTAAACATGGATAAAACTGGTCATTGTTATATGATACAATACTTCCATTTGAAAGGTCTTAGTCCAACTAATATTAAAGCTGAGCTAGATTCCACTCTGTGGGAGTCTGCTCCTTCGTTTACAACAGTAAAATATTGGATGGCAGAGTTTAAGCGAGGCCATACGAGCTACCAAGATGAACATCACAGTGGTCGACCAAATGAGGTGACCACTCCAGAAATTGTGAAGAAAATCCACAAACTGGCATTGGATGATCGTCAACTGAAAGTGCGCGAGCTAGCAGACATTGCAAGCATTTCAAAAAGTGCTGTACATTGCACACTAACTGAAAATTTAGACATGAGAATGCTGTGCACAAGATGGGTGCCGCGTTTACTCACAATGGAACAAAAGCAGCATCGTGAGGATGTTTCAGTCGAGTGTTTGGTGATGTTTTGCTGCAATAAAGCCGAGTTTTTGCATCGATTCATAACCATGGATGAAACGTGGGCCCATCATTCACACCTGAGATGAAGGAACAGCCAAAACAGTGGATTGAAAGGGGAGAATCGACTCCAAAGAAGGCGAAAACAGTTCCATCTGCAGGCAAGGTCATGGCGTCAGTGTTTTGGGAGGCACATGGGATAATTTTCATTGATTATCTTCAAAAAGGAAAAGCAATCAATGGCAAGTATTATGCAAATTTATTGCAATGTTTGAATGATGAAATCAAGCAAAAACTGCCGCATTTAGCAAAAAAGAAAGTTCTGTTTCATCAAGACAATACACCAGTTCATACATCCATTATCGCCCTGGCCAAAATCAATGAGTTAAAGTTTGAATTGCTTCCTTATGCACCCTATTCGCCAGACTTAGCCCCCTCTGATTATTTTCTGTTTCCAAAGTTGAAGAAATGGCTTGGTGCTAAAAGATTTGCCAACAATGAAGAGGTGGAGTTTGCAGTTAATGGCTATTTTGCAGAAGTCAGTGTTTCTAACTATAAACAGGGTATCGAAGCTATTGAACATCATTGGGAAAAGTGTATCGAGCTGAAAGGAGACTATGTAGAGAAATAAAGATGTTTTTTCCCAACATTTTTGTGTTTTCTTTGTTAGGTTGGGTACTTCTGGGACAGCCCTCGTACATAAATACATACATAACATTTAGCTTTTTTCAAACTTCAATGGGAATCACAACTGTATAACAGCATCATTTCACATTTTATTTGCAATTTTCAGCATTGTATATCCGATTATTAATATTTATTATATAGAATAAAAACAGTCCACATACATCAATCTAGTAGCCTTCATTGATTCTACAATACTTATTTATTAATTACAATGATATCATTTAAAAAGTGTAGAATAGTTTCTTACAAAGATTAAAATGATGCTTACTGTTAGTTTATGTTTTTGTTTCATTCTTTACTTTGTAAATGCAGGTGAGAGAGGATGGGGAAAGGAAAATAAATGGTCCAGAGGAAGATCAGGGCCTGGAAGCAACACCAGACCAAACAGAGGTTTCAGATCTGAAAATTGTAAACAAGGTAGATTACCTCGACGTCAGAGCACAGGTAAAAATAAATTACTAGCATCTTATACGAAAATATAACTTAATTAGGCATCATTGCTATGTTATGTACAAGTAATTGTAACCGGAGCCTGGCATTTGCCTATTTTGTTCCTTTGTTTAGATTCATAGGCTTTGTGTATATGTATAAACATGTTTCATCTTTGTAGGACCTAAAACTTTCATGGTGAATGTTACTGATTATGGTTTCATGGGCAATCAGCCATGCCAAATTAATAAAATCACTAAAATTATTATTAAAAGTTGAGCTTTGGCCATTAAGAGCTCCATGGCCTTCTTCGAGAACTGTAACAGTAAGAAGGGTCAATCCATAAAAGTTTGGACATAGAGAATGAATTGAATTTTTATGTATGGATGTTCTTTATTTACTATGGTTCATAGTGTCTTCTATATTGGGCGTAAAAGACAAGAAATTTTACTCAGAGGCCTCTTTATCAGGTTTGAGGGTTCTTTTATATGTTGTAAATCTGACACAGGACCATAGGCTTTACTTCCCTTCTGAAGGAAGCTTGCTAAGGATTTTTACACCTGAAAAAATGCATCGCCCTTTGCTGGGTTTGTACACGTGACCTCGGGAACTAGAGGCTTATGTACATAGAGGTCAAGCATATAAAATGAATGTATTTTAAAATAAACTTGCACTTTAATAGAATATTTTGTCATTCGTTTTAACATTATAACCTAAAGATATGCACCATGTATGTTGTAACTACAAGGTGTGCCTAATAATAAACAGGACAGATGTCAAATATGATTGATTGCAAGAATCTTGCAGCTTAAGTTGTGCTCTCAAGAAATTTCAAATACATATGCTGCTCGATCTTTAAACTTCATGATTGCCTGCAACTGAATGAAAAGTGTTCTCTTAAAACTGAGCTCAAAAGCAGATTAAGATAGCAACATGAAATCATCTAGCTTCAAGATCAATAACTCCCCCTTTCAATCCTTAATTATGCTACACCAGACTAGTTATTAATGGCCACACCTTGTATAACCAAGTCTTTGATTTTGCACTAAATCTGTTAGGTCACATGCATTACAATTCAAGTACTTTCACATCAATGCAGGTATCCCCATTTCTTCTTCCTTTTTTTTTTTCCCTTTATTTCTTTTTCTCCCTTTTCTTATCTGTTTCCTTCATTTCTTGCCAGTTGTGCTACTCTTGGAAAAGGCACTTAGGTGTTTTATCAATATTTGTCATCTGTCCATGTTTGCCAAATCACAGTTTTATGAATGCTTTTTGAATAAGTCAAGCATTAGTCTGTATAGTGTCACGCTTGTAACAATATTTAAGTTGCTACATGTTATCAAGTTGGAAATCAAATTTTAACACTAATTTTGATATCAGTATTTAAAATCTATTTATATCTTTTGATTCCATCAAATTGATAGCTTAGAAAATTCAGAAGGGAGTTTATAGGCTCCTACAATCAGAGGCACATACACACCTGTAGTGACATGCAGCCATACAGATTTGATTAAATTGATATTTCATTTTTGGTTTAAGCCACGGTTTGTCATTTTTATTGCTTGCATCATAGTTTATGTTGTTTAATAATATTAAAATGTCCAACACAAGCTTGAAACTGTGCTAAAAGGTTATAAAATTTAAAGTTAAGTTTTGTGAGGTGATGACAAAATTCAAATAGTATAAATGACAATTGGAATAATTACTGTTCATTCGTTGTTATACAGTGAGATCATGGGTTTGAATTTTTCAGAATAAGCCCATCCTTCTTGTTTCCTTCCTTTTTGAACTTATTTGGGCTTAATATTTCTATATAAAGTACCACTTTTTGAAAGTTATATTTATACCTACCTACAATTAAGACTTTCACAGTTGGCCAAAAATAACCAAATTGTAGTAATCCCATTGGTGCACTTGACAACAAAGTTGAGTTGAATAAATGAAAACCAATACCTCTAAGAACCAGGTTTGAATTGTCTTCAGGTTCACACATTTTTGGATTGCTTGTCCATATGACCGTAGAAGAATAATTTAATGGTGCTCACAAAAATGGGCTAGCCATTGTTTAAAAAAAAACAAAAAGGTACATACTTTGATTTACTGCAAAAATTACAATACATCCTCTTTGAGTTTGGCTAACCTTACAAGGAAATCTGTGAGAGATACAAAGCGTACAGTTTGTTGAAAAAATGCCATTTCGTTTTGTTAAGAACAATTAGGCGCACTTAGGAGGCTGCGAAGAAGGCTGTATTGCTATTTTATTCCAAAATATGCTAGAATCTATGGAAGATTTATTTTATTGGCCTTTGCAACAGTTGACTTTTCTCTGTTTTGATAAAATGATGGTCAGCTCATTTTTGTGAGCACCATTCAATTTGTTACAACAAAACTGCCAAAATCCAGCAAAGGATTTCTAATTGTAGATATATTGAATTCTTAGAAGCCCCTTATTTTATTATGTTGACAAAGCTGAATTCTGAAACAAATTATTTTTAATAGTGAAATATATTCCTTTGTGTTTCTATTTGCAGGTGGTTTAAAAGGAGGTAAAAATGTGATGATAGTGCCCCATCGCCATGAAGGAGTGTTTATTGCTCGTGGAAAGGAAGATGCTCTAGTGACACGGAATCTATTGCCTGGTGATAGTGTATATGGAGAAAAACGAATCTCTGTAAATGTAATTGATTATGCAAGCATCTTAAACTGTATACCATAGCTCATAAGGGTTAATGCATATTATGTGCTTTCTTGTTGGTAGTATTTAATGCCTGCTTTTACTACATATGGCACCACAGGTGGTGACACTGGTGATACATGAAACAAAATCATAATTGGGAAAAGAAATTTGGGACGGAAACGGTCCAGGTCTAATTCTATCATAAAGTTAACAAAACCTTAAATTTTGCCGAAGTTTATTTAGAAAATGAATTGATAACAATGTCTAATAAAATTGAATTTCTTCGAATCTGTGTTGATAGTAACGTTGACTGGGAATTCCACATTGATTTACTATCTAAAACATTATTGCAAACATGTTTTGCATTTGTCTTGACATACGTAAAATGACCTACTTTGCACATTTCCATATTCATTTATCATATGGTATAATATTTTGGGGAAAGTCCAGTTATAAAAATAGAATCGTTATAATACAAGAAAGGGCAATCAGAATAATGTTAAAACTTTGCAGCAACACAAGCTGCAAACCTTACTTCATACTGTTTAATATCTTGACTGTTCCTTCATATAGGTACATTTTTTAAACTCTGGTAACAATGTATAAGCAGCAAAATACTTTTAACATAAATGCTGATATTCATGATTATAATACAAGAAATGAATTTGAACTGCACATTACAGGTTATAAAAAGAACCCTATGTGAAAAAAGTTTATATTACAATGGCATTCAATTGTTTAATAAACTCCCCACATATTTAAAAAAAGTTAAAACCTTAACAGTCTTCCAATATTTCTATTGAAATCAAAGGGTGAATAGAATTTGAATTTAAGTTAGGGTACCTCCCTGGCATTTCCCAGTTACGAGGACTGAGGAAATCCTGGAAAAAACCTCAATCAGGAAGGACGGTCCTAGTGGGACTTGAACTGCGGACCTCCCTTCATGAGCCTGTCCATGTTATATACTGAGGCAACTTTCCTTCTCCCTAAGAAAGTATAAACTCTTTCACACTGAAATATGCCGCAAAATTCCTCTATTAAAAGCGCTTTTCATAAAAGATCTACATTTAAAAAATCAGCAGCAATTTCAGTAGTAAGGGACCAGTCTAAAGAACCCATTTCAACTTAGGGAAGCAATGCTTCTAACAGTTACCTGTAATGGATATTGCTGACTACCAGCTTTAAAGTTATATCAGGAGAGAAAGAGAGATAACTCCAATTCAAACAGGCAAGTGTATTTATTGGAATCGCAGTGCAATAAAATACATCACAAACTATAATTCTGTTTGAGTGTCAGAGAAGCTCTAAAAATAATGCACAATTTAATAGCTCTTTTACCTGTCAATGTTCCTACTTGGGAACATACAATAATTTTACAAATATTTGCAATTTGGAATAAAATATTCATTACCTTTTTATTTTTGCTAATTAATAGTGTATACGTAATTTTAATATTTGTTTTACATTTTCCACATTTGCCTAATGGAGAAAATCGTACATAGCCAAGAGTGCTTGAACATTATAATTGTAACAATATTAATGTTATTACAATTCTTATTTTTTTTTTGCATATCTAAAAGAATCACAACACAATTGCTATATTATGAGCATTTTACTAGTTTTTATTGCATTTTGGCTGTTTCGACCAAGTTCTTTATTGGGTTACCTAATAGGAATATTGGTGTTTAGCATGTACAGTGGTTATGGAAAAAAATGAAAGTGGTTTTCTGAAACTTCCCAGAAATCGCCAGTAAGGATAAGTTCAGAAGATTCATTTCAAAATAAAATATTTAGCTTTATTATTGTGCTTCCCCTGCAGGTTTCTATTTTAATTGCAGTTACCTCAAACACTTTCTCAATACAGAAATTTTTAAGAATAATTTCAGTAGTTTTTATTTCAGGTTTTACAAATATTATAACCCCACCACTCTATACATACCTATCTGAAATACATATTAGCAATTTTATAATTCTCTAGTTTACAAATATCTCTCTACTCATCATGTTTAGTTATAACTAGCAGAAATACGTGGTGTTGCCCAGGGCTTTGATGGTTTGGTAAAATTTAAGTTTTTTGCCAAAATAGTTAATGAAATTTTAAAAAAACTGTCCCTAAATAAAATTTAAGTACATATTCCTACATTTCTAAGAAACTGTTTGCAATTACAGGATGACAATGGGGAGAAGACTGAATACCGTGTTTGGAATCCATTTCGTTCAAAATTGGCAGCTGCAGTTTTGGGTGGCATAGATCATATTCATATGGCCCCTTCCAGCAAGGTGCTCTACCTGGGAGCTGCATCTGGAACTTCAGTTTCCCACGTCTCCGATATTGTTGGTCCGGTATGTTGTCTTTAAGTCATACTTTCATACTCTGTTTTAAATAAAGCTCCTGTAATACAGTTTGTCTTTTAAATCACAAATTTTAAATGAATTCAACTTAAAGCTTTGCAATTGTAAATTTGGGTGAATGTTTACATAAGATTAAGTTATTACACAAGATAATAGCCAACATTTTGCTAAAAGTCAGAATGCAAACAGTGGACCTTTAGCTTTCCATTTTCTGTGCCTTTAAGAGTATTAAAAGAATATATGACATTGCTACTTACAAGGGAAGTATCAAACCATCATACCAAAATCTACTTTGAAACTTCTGTGATTAGAAGCCACATTGGGTAAATAGATCAAATCCCAAAAATAAACTGCCAATTTTGATTACAGGGTGTCAAAACTGAAGTTACAGTTGAGCAATTTATTATAACAAGATTCACTCCCTGTTCTCATGCCCAATGCAGTCAAATCCAGTCAGTAATTACATGTATTGCTTCTCTAAAGAATAAGTGGGTGACTTGAAGATTAAAAGAGGAATCTTAAGGGTTTTTTTTGGGGGGGGAGGGGCATGCAGAATTTTTGCGATAAATTACTTGTACATAATTTGGGCATGAAGGCAAAGAAGATGGAAAATGTTGTTATTCTTTAATCTTTATTTATGTATTTAACTTGCTCAGTAATGAGCTTGCCCAAATTGAGTTTAACAAAGCAAAGAAAAGAACAAGATGTAATAAATCTGATAGATGTTAGTACTATTAAACTTTTTTTTAGAAAAGATAAACACAATAATGTTTCAGATTATAGACCAAAATCTCTCTTGCCATGTTCTCAAATAATGTTTAACAGACTCCATAATTACTCTGAATCCAGTAGTATACTTATCGGGATCAGCTTGGTTTTAGAAAATGCACATGTGGAATTTTCTGTGACTTTGCAAAGGTATATGATTGCCTTTAATGATACCATTTATTATATTTGAATAAAACAATTCAATTTTTATATGCAAAGAATGAACATCTAAATTGGTTTTTATCATATCTTAGCAAATTAAAACAAAGTGTAGAATTAAACATCTATTGTGAATATAAAAAAGCATATCAAGTTGTAAAACAGTTATCACACTGTATACTCCAAGGATCAGTGTTAGGTTCTTTACTTTTTATCTACATAAATGTTCTGTTACTATATAAATGATGCTGCAAATATTACTCTCTTCACATCACTGATGACACCAGTATATCATAAGAATTATAGCAATTATATACATAAATTGAATTATGTCCTGAACAATATGTCATATTGAATTTCATGAAAAATTACCTGTAGATCTAGACAAAACTTAAGTTAATTAATTTTGAAGATTTAGAAGCTAGTAACGTGATGTGTCATAATTTAAAATAAAGAGAGTTGAAGGTTGTTACACTACATCACTAAAAGGTTCTTACTTGAACGTGTTTCCGGAGACGGTTTGCTCCCATTGTCAGCATGTTTTCAACTGATTTTGCCGGTTATTGTCTGGGGAATGTGTGTGGCTAGTGGTGTTCTCTGGTGCTGGACTGATGAACCTCCAAAGGCTGCTAGGTGGCGGCAGTTCGAAATTCATTAGGTGATTCCTGTGTTTGACGATATGTATTTTTTCCCAGATGTCCAATTCATTGCTGCTGTTGATCGGTTTTAAGACCGATCTTAAAGATTCCTGTTTTATGTAACTTTAATTAGTGAAGGTGAGTGTACAAAAGTGTGACTCAATCTACATCATAACTCAGGTTACTAAAAAAACAAATATGCATGACAATGCATGTCAGGGCAGTCAACATTCTAACTTGTGTCACTAGATATATAACCAGAGAAATCTTCAGACAACCTATTTACAGAAGATGCATTATTTTGGTCTTCTGTCAGTATTATGAGTCATTGTAGTATAATATATACTGATTTGTAATATTCTTTTCTTCGGTGCAAAGGTTCCTTCTCCACCATAATCACTGATTACGACACATCACTGTTACTAGTTTCTCAATCCTCAAAATTAATTAATACAATACAAAGTTGATTAAATGCATTTATACACAGGAAACTACTATTAAGAACCTAATTCAGTGAGCAACCTATCGCTTTTACAGATTTTTTTATTAAGTAGTATTGAGTATCGTGAAATAGTGTTATCGTTTCATCACTAAAAATAACTGAAACAGAATCAAGCAGTCCTCCACAATATGACAAAATAATATATATATTTCACCACCTGGTATTGTTATTTGGTTGCCTATTCAAAGAAGTGGACGGTAATTCAGAAACACTGGAAGCCATTTGGTTCATTATTACTCTAGTATTACTAACTTTGTACTGTCTCTAGTGTGAGTCTTTGTGACTCTTTGAGACCTTTATAAGGGAAATAAAAAAAAAAGGTAACTTTGTGCATTTTCCTACAAATTCAAAGCAGCATAATATTCATTGTTTTATTACTGTTTCCACATTATTACAATATTTAACAGATTTTAATTGTTTTCAAAACATGACTACCAACACTGATAGCTGAGCTCGTTAAGACATGGGAGGTCTGCGGTTGAAATCCCGCCAGGACTGTCCTTCCTGAAGTTTTTTCTGGGTTTTCCTCAGTCTTCATAGCTGGCAAATGCTAAGAGGTAACCTAAACTTAGCCTAAAATGTTTCCTTCCAAGATTTCCTTTACTCATTATATATTCATTTCTTGAATTTGTCCACATAGAATTTGCATAGTGCTGTATGCAGTAAGTAAGAATCAGAATAATTAAATTAAATTGGGTTTTATTTATGGTTAACTACTATGTCCTTAGTGTCCCATTCTATACTGGGTGTGAAACCCCCTCAGGGGCTCACCTTATGTGAGTACGGGTTTTTGGCGCATCCGGGGGTTCCCGAGCCAATCATCGCCATATTCATCCCCTCACCCCCATCCGGTCGAGGTGGGTTCTTCAAGTGACCGGTGGACACAAGGTAGGCTCTTGTGCGTTCTTTGCATTCCATCCATACCGCACCTCACCATCGTTTCTTTCTTCCCTTATCACTTTCCGACCATTTCGCACCACGACATTCGCATATCTCTTTTTCTTCCCCGCCGGCCTACCTTGCGTGCGAAACGCCCACACTGTTTTAGTTTCTTTTATCCTTTTATTTAAATCCTCCGTGGACACAGCCTGATGGATACCCGCGCACCGCGTGCGCAGCTGGGTGAGTGGGTAATGGCGTCATCCCCACCACCCGGGGTCGTCATGTAGGGTTTGTGTTCGTATCCGCTGTTCAACTGCAGTCCCGCGGGGGGGCCATTGCATGAGCTGCTGACTTCTGACGGCGATTGGGTCCCTCTGTCTATGTTCTGGGAGGTGTGACCCTGGGGTGAGTCTGGTATAGATAGGCCACTCACCCAAGCCGGGGTAACGCCCGAGAAGCCAGAGCCCGAGGTCGGAGATGGTTGCAATGGTGGAGGATTTTTTTCGCTATGGAGCACCCTTTCTCCATTATAAACAACAAGCGCCGAAAAGTTTTAGTAACAGAAGTAGCACCGCCAACAGCTGGTTGTTACTTAGTGATTACCCGTACAGAGGAAGGACAATCATTCGAGAAGGTGAACCCTTTTATCATCCAGAAGGCCATTGACTCAATTGCTGGTCCGGTTCTTTCCTGCACTCGGCTTCGTAATGGTTCGTTATTAGTGCAAAGTAAATCCGAGGCACAAAGTAAGTCCTTGTTGAGCGCCACGCTTCTCCACGGTTATCCTATCCGTGTTGAGAAGCACCGCACCTTGAATTCTTGTCGAGGCGTTGTTACCACGCATAGCCTCGATGGCATATCGGACGAGGACCTGGTCGAATATCTTGCAGACCAGAAGGTGACAGCGGTTCATCGAGTGCAGGCCAAACGCGACGGCGTATTGGTACCCACTCGTACCCTGTTTCTAACATTTGATGGCGTCGATCTGCCCACGAGCATCTCCGCAGGGTACGAACGTATTTCTGTGAGGCCTTATATTCCTAGACCTCTG
This sequence comes from Deroplatys truncata, assembly GCA_030765065.1. Lineage (NCBI taxonomy): Eukaryota > Metazoa > Arthropoda > Insecta > Mantodea > Mantidae > Deroplatys > Deroplatys truncata. The sequence continues at coordinate 60,123,391 of CM060989.1, read as the reverse complement.
CGTTGTTTTAAGTGCCAACGTTTTGGGCATACGCAAGTCTCATGTAAAAGTGCCGTTAACATCTGTGCAACATGTAGCCAGCCCTCACCCGAAGGTGCCTGTTCAACAGCCCCCGTCTGCGTTAATTGTAAAGGGTCACATTCTGCTTCGTTTGCCGACTGTCCGCGGTATTTGGACGAGAAGGCGATCCAGGAGATCCGGGTAAAGGAGAAACTCTCCTTCGCCGAAGCCCGGAGGCGTTTCCATGCGCGCCAACCTTCACTCCTGCGATCTGGCACATTTCTGTTGTTGCCTCGCCAGTACCACGAGTAGATGCCGAAACTCAGACCTGGACCTTGACTGGATTAACCGCCACTACCATCCGGCCGTCTATTAAAGCTACTGTTACCAAGCCTTATAAACCTGGTCCAAAGTCAATGAAGTCGCAAGCCGCTGAAAAGAAGCCCAAGCAGAAACTACGTAGGGAAGATTTTTTGAAAGACCCTCCGCGTGCGCGCGGTAACAAAAGTTCACCTTCTCCTCCTCGGAGGTCGCTGTCCCAGGAAGGTCCTGGGACAAGCCGCGCTCAGCGGCACCCCTCACCCATCGCCACCCAGAACCGATTCACGGCGCTTGAATCGGTTTCTGGCACTGAGCGCGTGGGCCCTCCCTCCGAGGAAGCTATGGAGTCTGACCAACTCCATACAAAAAGCCCGAGCCCAAAGGTTAAACAAAAGGTAATTTTAAGCCGCCCTTCTAAATAGACAGTTTATCCCCTTTTTCTTAATGGCTATCCTGACCTGGAATGTACGTAGTGTACGATCGCATAGGGCGGAACTGCAACTTTTATTGCGTTCCCATTCGCCTATGGTCGTATGTTTGCAGGAGACTAAGCTTCGCCCTCACGATCCTTTTGATCTCCGAGGATATACTCCGGTTCGCTACGACCTTGAACCGGAGGAGGGTACTCCTGCTCATGGTGGTGTCATGATTTTGGTGCGTAATGACGTTCATTTTCAAACTATCACACTTACGTCCGACTTGCAAACTGTTGCCATTAGACTGCAGTTACCCGGTTTTTTCTTTTCTGTTTGTTCTGTGTATACACCTCCATCGTCTCCCCTCGCTCCTGCGGACATTCGATCTCTCCTGTCCGCTCTCCCAACACCATTTCTTCTGTTGGGAGATTTTAATGCCCATCACCCACTATGGGGTTCGCCAAGGGCTTGTGCGAGGGGAACTCTTCTTTCCGACATTTTTTATCAGTTCAATCTTTCCATCCTCAATACAGGTGCACCTACTTTTATTTCTGATTCTTCTGGTACATTTTCTCACCTGGGCCTTGCCATTTGCTCACTCCAGCTTGCACGTCGTCTTCAGTGGAACGTCGTCGCTGACACCTACTCCAGCGACCATTACCCCTGCATCGTTTCTCTTCTGTCGCACCACGTACAGCATTCCAGAGTACCTACCTGGATATTCGCAAAAGCCGACTGGAGCTTGTATTCCAGCCTCGTGCATTTTGACGACCAGCCCTTCTCCGACATTAACCAACTAGTGCAGCACCTTACGTCTATTATTTTCTGTGCCGCCGAACGCGCAATACCCCGTTCATCCTCCCAACCTCGGCGGCCACCTCTTCCGTGGTGGAACGAGGATTGTCGGAACGCCGTTCGTGCCCGTAGGACTGCACTTAGGGTGTTTCGGCGACACCTTACACTTGATAATTTGGTGACTTTTAAACAATCGCGCGCCAGGGCTCGTCGCATTATTCAGGATAGCAAGAAGGCATCTTGGGCTCGTTTTGTCGAGTCTTTTAATCGTTTTACGCCTTCATCCGTTGTTTGGGATAAACTTCGTCGCTTCTCAGGTAAAGTGTCACATTGTACTGTTTCTGGCCTTCAGGTTTCTAATGCCACCATAATGGATCCGGCTGCCATCGCTAACACACTGGGTGCTGCCTTTGAGGCGGTATCCAATTCAGACCATTATTCCGCCGGCTTTCGCTCTATCAAAGACCGGCTGGATTCCGACACCTTTAATTTTCGATCTGCTAATATTGAGTGTTATAATGAACTTTTCACAATGAGGGAGCTGGAGCAGGCTCTTCATTGCTCTCGGCACTCCGCTCCTGGGCCGGACGGCATTCATGTCCTGATGTTAAAGAACCTTTCAGCCGACAGTAAACTATTTCTCTTACAGGTCTATAACCGTATTTGGCAAGACGGCATTTTTCCTTCCGTTTGGCGCGAAGCCACCATTGTCCCTATACTTAAGCCTGGGAAGGATCGCCAACTACCTTCCAGCTACCGCCCTATCTCCCTCACCAGTTGCATTTGCAAGGTGATGGAGCGCATGATCAACGGGCGGTTGACATGGTGGCTTGAGTCTCAGAAACTTCTAGCGAACGCTCAGTGCGGGTTTCATCGCTATCGCTCTACCGTCGACCATCTGGTGTCCTTGTCGACGCATATTATGAATGGATTTCTGAGAAAGTGTCAAACCGTGGCTGTATTTTTTGACCTGGAGAAAGCTTATGACACTTGTTGGAGGGGCGGCATTTTACGTACACTTCTCGATTGGAATATCCGCGGTCGTCTTCCCATATTTCTTCGGGAGTTTATGACGGACCGCGTCTTTCGTGTACGTGTGGGCTCGGTTTTATCTCGTCGTTTTATTCAAGAGAACGGAGTACCGCAGGGCTCTGTACTCAGTGTCACACTTTTTGCGATTGCTATCAACCCCATTGTTGATTGTATTCCACCTGGCATTTCATCGTCCCTTTTTGTTGACGATTTCGCTATTTATTGCAGTTCACGGCGGACCTGTCTACTCGAACGCCGTCTCCAGAGCTGTATCGACCGTCTCTACGCCTGGAGTAACGCCAACGGCTTTAATTTCTCCGCCGAGAAATCCGTCTGCATCAACTTCTGGCGCCGGAAGTATTTCCCTCCGCCCTCTCTCCATCTTGGGCCAGGGATACTTCCGTTTGCAGACGAGGCGAAATTTTTGGGGTTGATTTTTGATAGGAAGTTGTGTTGGACCTCGCACGTTTCCTTTTTAAAAGCAAAGTGTGACCGTTCTCTTAATATTTTACGTGTTTTAAGTGGCACATCCTGGGGAGCTGATCGGACCGTCCTTCTTCGCCTTTATCGCTCTTTGGTCCGATCCAAGCTTGATTACGGGTGTATTGTTTATTCGTCGGCACGTCCATCTGTGTTACGTCGATTGAATGCCATTCACCATCGTGGCATAAGAGTCGCTACAGGGGCCTTTCCAACTAGCCCTGTACCCAATCTGTACGCAGAAGCTGCAGAGCCTCCGCTGTCCTTCCGGCGTGAGATGCTTTTGTGCAGCTATGCTTGTCGACTCTCAAGCTTGCCTAACTACCCGTCCTTCGATGTATTTTACGAGGATTCGCTTGACCGGCAATATTTAGTTAGCTCCTCTGCATTGCTCCCTCCAGGGGTTCGATTTCGACTGCTACTTCGGCATTTGGACGTTACGCCAGCGCCGGCCCTTCCACGGGGGGAAACGCGTTTTCCTCCATGGTCCCGCGCTGAGGCCCACTGTTACCTTGGGCTAACGTCAATGCCGAAGACTGAGACCCCTGCTTCAGTCTTTAGATCGGCTTTTTTAGAAGTACGGGCTCTATTCGGGGACTTCCATTTTATCTTTACCGATGGATCTAAGACTGAAGCTGGAGTTGGATGTGCCTTTGTTTCTGGTCACTGTAGTTTTAAGTTTCGTTTACCTGGACAATGTTCAATTTTTACCGCCGAACTTTTTAGCATTTATCAATCTATTTTATACATTCAGCGGCACGCCTTACAGCACTGTTTTATTTGTACGGACTCTCTGAGTGCCCTTCAGACTATTACTGCGCTGTACCATTACCACCCGCTTGTACAGCGCATACATGACCTGCTCCACTCGCTTGGTGTCTCTGGCATCAGCGTGTCCTTCATGTGGATTCCAGGTCATGTGGGCATCTCAGGTAATGAGTCTGCCGACGCCGCTGCGAAATCGGCGATTTTATTACCCAGATTTTTTACCTCTGTTGTTCCCTCGTCAGATTCGTGTGCTATTTTACGTCGCCGCATCCTCTCGCGCTGGCGCGATGAGTGGACGGCCCTCCGGGGGAACAAGTTGCGGGAGGTTAAGCCTCTCCCGTTAATCTGGGGTACCTCTTCTCGTTCTTCACGTCGGGAAGAGGTACTTTTAGCCCGTTTACGAATTGGACATTGTCGTTTTAGTCATAGTTACCTGCTCAGTGGTGATCCCGCTCCGCTGTGTCAGCAGTGTGACGTGCCCTTAACGGTGCGTCACATTTTAACTGAGTGTCAAGTTTTAGCTCCACTGCGCGTTCGCCTGGGTCTGCCTGTTGGCATAGCCAACGTTTTGGCAGACGACGCGCATGCTGTAGAATGTCTTTTACGTTTTATAAGTGACATTGGTTTTAATCGTCGCATTTGATGCGCTGAGCGTCTTTTAGCTTTGTTATTTTATTCTGTATGTTTTCATAGGGACTTACTCCCCAGTGACATATGGCGCTCATGTCCCTCGCATTCTACAGTTCTTGACACGTTTTCATCTTTTATTGGCTATGCTTTTAGTGTGTTGGTTTTTCAGATATTTCTATTGTTATTATTGTTGTTATTGTTATTATTGTTATTGTTGTTAATGTTATTATATCTGATATCGTTATTATTGTTATTGTTATATTGTTATTTTTAGCTTTTTGACATCGCGGGTTTGTGTCCCGTTTTTAATTATGCGGTTCTTTTACTTGTCCTTTATATTTCGACTATATTTTATACACTGTAAGGGCGCTGATGACCAAAGCAGTTTAGCGCCCTTAAACCGCATATCATCATCATCATGGGTGTGAAAGACCAGAAATTGTGCTCAGAGGGCTCTTTTATCAGGCTTGAGGTTCTTTTACGTGTCATAAATCTACGACATGGTACCAGTTTGAACCCCATCCTCAAGAACCAGAGGCTAGTATGGTACCCCTACACCAAGGTGGATGACAGTAAAAATGGGTGTTACACGTTACCAATATTAAACAATGCTTCAGTTAGAAAAACATAAAAATGTATGTGAATATTATGCTGCATTGTTTCCATTACAAAAATGAAAATAATTAGGAAATATTTATTATTCTTACGTTTTACTCGCATACTTATCGTATTAGCTGAATTGAAGTTGGCCTGCCTTTGAAGGGGATTCATTAAGTATCTGGTTCATACATAATGGTAGCTTTTCTCCTAAACTAAAATTTTTGCTAGATAATTGACGCACATCCCAGTCATAAATGGTGTGACAAGTTTTGATGGAATAATTTGCATTGAATCGTATTAATTAAATCACCGTGTGCATCTATAGTGTCTAAGAATGCTCTGAATGATTGGTTTTTCTTCCTTGGCTGGAAGAAGAAGATAGTTAACAATGATCAGATAGTTTATACCCCCGCCGCTGTATCTTTGCACTTGACAGTTCGTGTGGCTTCACGTAAGGTTGGCTACATTGTGGTTGCGACGTTGCCAGAGTGGCTAGTAAACAACAACTGATTGTTCTCCTTTCTATCGTGTCTAAGCCGCATACAAAAAGTGTACGTAAGTAGCAAGTGTCAATGAATAATAACTATTTTGTATTATTATTGTTAATTGAAAATAACTCTGCATAAACATAGCAGCGTATGTAGAATAAATTACGTACTTTTGACAATATAGAAACAAAATAATACAAACTTCCTGCTACAATGAGGGGAAATAAAACAAATTATAAGCATTTATTTAAAGGTGAGTCGGAATTGTTACACTAACATCACTTAAGTTTACTCACTTAACATGTTTCGCGAAACAGTTGTTCCCATCCTCAGAAGGTTAATTCGACTGGCCCGTGTTGTTGGTGTTTCCGTTTTTTGGATTGGATCCTGTGGTGGCATCTTGTGGTGGAGAAATGTACTTCCAGAGAGGATTTGGTGGCGGCAAATCAAAATTCATTAGATTTGTGTTGTGTTTTAGAATGGTGATCTTCTCCCATGCATCTAATTCGGCTGCAAATTTGGCTGGTTTGACTAATGTAATATTGGGTTTGATGAACAAATGGACAAATCTGCAGTTTCACACCATTTTTGGATCACTAATCACAACATCAAACCCAATATTACATTAGTCAAACCAGCCAAATTTGCAGCCGAATTAGATGCATGGGAGAAGATCACCATTCTAAAACACAACACAAATCTAATGAATTTTGATTTGCCGCCACCAAATCCTCTCTGGAAGTACATTTCTCCACCACAAGATGCCACCACAGGATCCAGTCCAAAAAACGGAAACACCAACAACACGGGCCAGTCGAATTAACCTTCTGAGGATGGGAACAACTGTTTCCCGAAACATGTTAAGTGAGTAAACTTAAGTGATGTTAGTGTAACAATTCCGACTCACCTTTAAATAAATTCAATACACATCACTGTTTCTAGCTTCTTTTCATTACAATATATACGTAAATTATAAGCATTCCATAACAAAGTTATTTTCGTCGTCATCAATGGTTCACAGTCAGTAATAATTCCGTCTGTTTCTTGTGCTTTTCGTATTAGCTTATTCACATGATCTACTTTCTTCTTCCACGAAGCCGCGTCCACCGTAGCCTTGTGAATGACAGTTCTCGTGCCTAGTCCAAGAGCTGCTGCAGTTCGTTGTACGACTTTATCAGCAGGAATAGAGGGTTTGCCATGAAGTTTCACGTACTCCTTTTCCTGTTCAAAGAATTCACGGGTCCTCCTTAATAGTTCCAATGCCTGACTATTAAGTGGCGCACCTCGGTGCAAAGGATTTTCACTTCGTGAATCATCACTAGGCAATTGGCATCGTTTTTCAGACATTGTCGTACTTAAGTTTTGTTTAAATAAATAATATGAATGAAATATATATAAAATAGATAAATATATATATATATATATGTATAAATGAACAATAACAAAACTATCAAACATAAATATAAATAACAATGAACAATATTTAGCTTGCAAAGAACAACTCGACGCTCGTGCTAGAGATTCAAAAAATGAAGCACGTGGTTGGGTATAGTTACATCTGGCAACAGAGTCGATTCTAGTTCCGGTTCCGCTTTGTCATCGACCTTCCGGAATGCTGCCTTGTGATTGGCTTAGGAAGTCAAACGGTTGAAGCTTTTCATCCTTTAACCAGGTGACAGTGAATGAAATTGAAGGAATGATGCTCAAATGAACCAGTGGTCCATAGAGCCTAGAGCTACCCGACATTCACCTTTTCAGGATAAGGGAAAACCCTGGAAAAACCTACTAAATTTGCCCTACCCGAGATTTAAACTCGAGATCTTTTGAATGTTAGGCAGACACACCACCCCCCATACCTAAGAGGTGGGTGCATGCAATTTTTTTACCCAATTTCACTTTGCTGGACAGGAGTTCAATTTTTTGTTGGCCACATCCTACTTCTTAGTTTTGCCCATAATTAGGCATTCTTAATGATCTCTGAAATAACCAGCTTTAAGAACATTGCCCAAAGCAGGTTTATCCAATTGCTGCCAATGCGATAAAAGCTGAATTGTATTTACAGGGAGGACTTGTGTATGCTGTGGAATTCTCTCCAAGATCAGGTAGAGATCTGCTTAATTTGGCTAAGAAGCGTACCAACATAGTTCCAATACTAGAAGATGCACGCCATCCTCTCAAATATCGTATGCTGGTTGGCATGGCGGATACCATTTTTATTGATGTTGCACAGCCAGATCAGGCTCGAATACTTGCCCTGAATGCACAACATTATCTAAAAAATGGTGGACATTTCATTATTTCTATTAAGGTAGGTTACATTAGAAATAGTAGGAAACTTTCAAGACCTGTACTCACTGCTAAAGAAGAAAGGGATTGACATTTCTCGGAGAGAGAGGCGATGTTGCGACTTATTGCGACCACGTAGAGAGCGCATTAGAATTGTGTGTACCGATTGGGTTGCGCCTGCATTGTTTATATTCGTATATAAAGACAGTTATAAAATAATGAATATACATATATCAGTGTTAAGATCTGTGTTAACAAAAGAGACATATCTGTGAAATATTGATACTTTCTAATGGGAAAATGCTGCTGGTGCTTTCACAGAACATATTATTTCCCGTGCTTGCCCTTTGAGATACCTTTACCAAAATAGAGTTTTATTCAGTTACCGAGTACACTCAGTTTTCCGTTTGGCTTGCTATCTTTGCCACTATTTTTGGATCTTGTTAAATATCCAATAAAAATGTTAATGCAATTGCAAATGCTCACAACACATGTAAACACAAAGCAAGTAGCCGTACAAATAGGATGAAGCAAAATAACTTATCAATACACAGGCAGTCTCTAAACTGATGCACATACATTGCAAGCCGTGGCTAAAGGAAGGCACTACAGCGAGAGCAGAAGACAAGATGTGCAGTTCATGTTACTGCAACGGTCGCTCGCCAATCATGTGTTTCAATATCGGCAACAAGGTTTTTGCATCTATCGTTGCTATGGTAATGTCTTAGTTCTAATTGGTCCTTCTAATCATTCCACTCTGATGTATCCATCCCCTCCCATTCATTTAAAGTCATTTAAAGCTTTCCAGCAAGTGGTTAGTAACCGTCAATCCCTTTCTTGATTGGTGCAGACTATAATAGGTAAATTATTAATAGTTTCCTAATACAGTGATTGCTGCCCATTGCATAGCATGACACTGCCATCCTTTCTGTCACTTTTTTTCATAACTAGAGCCAGAGGCAGTAAACCAAAAAGTTCTTTATATTCATAATCATGCCAGGATTTTCATGCATCATGAACATTTGCAGAAATGGATGTACAGTACATTGGGAATAAAGGAATGCAGTAGGCTCAAACAATAGTCAAATCTTTTAAGAGCTGGTCACTATGTGATGGCTTTGAAATTCCATTCTCTTTGCATGACCAGGAGGAAACACAAATTTTCATTTTCGAGTTATGCTGTTTAGAAACACACATACCTTTTTCTAAAAATTCTTTTGATTCATGGAGTCTCAAGATGTGTTTCAGTGAAATCTTGGATAAAATTTTTGGGTGGAATGCAATACTTCTTCTACAAGCAAGCAGTTAGAGAAAATAGTAAATGTAAAAATTCACCTGCACTCAACGACAAAGTAATTGTTTTGAGGATTTTCCTCTAAATCCACAGGAATAGATATTTCTGAGGCATTGAAGTGTAATACATTGTTCTAAGACACTTGCTTGGTAATTCACTGCTTTTCTAAACTTGATTATCTGTTATAAGATTATTTAGCATAGAAATGTTAACTGTATTTAATTCAGTATTTTTATAAGCTGCCATACGCTTTTTAACAATTTACTTTTATCCATTTATTGAGTATCCATTACCAATATATTTTGTTTCTGAGAATGCCATTCTTAATCAAAAAATCTGATGTGTTACACTCACATAACTTTCTCTACTCTTGTACAACCTATTTTTACAAACGCCTATTCTCCATATGCTTCATGTTAATCGAGATGTCAATCTTATTGGTAATTTTCTTGTAGATGCAAGGGGAATATGATAGGTTTTAAACGATAGTCAAATATTTTAACGCTGGTTGCTATGCGGCGCATTCCATTCTCTTTGCATGTCCAGCACATAAAAAAAATGAATAACGAATTTGAGAAAAAGTATAAGTATTGGAAAATTTAAGGGAATAACAAGCAATATCTCGAAAACGGTTCACTCAACAACAAAAATGTATATGACATAAATTGTGTATTTTAACGCGATCTACATTTTTTGTGTAGTAAAATTTTGTCTATCTCTTATGGTTTACCAGTTATGTAAAAGTCGTTCACAATGAAGAATACTTTTGGAGACATTCCCAGAAAATTCGAGATATACATTTCATTTCGCATGACAATATCTTAAACATATGATATTTTAATCAAAATCGTTAGAGCCATTTTTGAGAAAATTAAAATTTTCGAAAAATGTTCCATGTAAAGGGTAATCTGGGGTGGGGGATTTTCTTGAAAACCTTCGTGTCGCATCTCTGGAAGATACTGAACCTAAATACCAAGTTTGGTGTTTATCCGACTGTTCATTTTTGAGTTATGCTGTTCACAGACACACACACAGACATGTTTCCAAAAATGCTTTTTTTTGGATTCAGGGGGTCTCAAAACATGTATTTCCGGTGAAATCTCGGTATCGAATTTTTGGGTGGAATGCAATACTTCCCCTACTTACTATACATAGTAGAGAAAGTAAAAAGAGCGCTGGTGCATAGGTACTGTCATATACTTATATAACAACTTATGCTGGCAATTAGCATTTCCCAGCTACAAGTATAGACAAGTAAGGGCCTATCCACACCTGCATATAATTGCCCGCAAACAAATGTATACAAACTATTTAAAATCTGTATAAATCTGTTTGTGAACATTATGCATATCTTTATCCCTATCCGAGATGGAAAACAAGTATGATAGTGATCACAAACACACAGGTCTGGACATATACATATGGTACCAACAATACCTAATGCAGTTTCTTTCACTTGCATGCAGCTAAAATAAGGAAACAACTCAATATTTTGGAAAACGTGGACTGAAACAACATTGTTATAGGTCAAGGATATACATTCTGCTGCATGCTTGTGGGATGTGCAGAATGAAGATTTTAAGAATAGGACCCCCCCCCAAAAAAAAAGATTGATAGAATCAAATGTCTGTCAAGAAACAAGAAAATATGAAGATGGAGAAGGAAGTTCAAGCATTAAAAAATAAATTTCAGTGTAAACAGAACAAATTAATGTATCCAAAAAGTATTGGAATCACACACAGTTAAGCAATTAATAAAATACACTTTCATCAAGTGTATTAAATTAATGTATATTCAGCGCAGTGGTTTCTCTCCAAAAATAGCACACTGGTTTGGTTATGAAAAACTGTTGCTTTTATTCCAATCACTTGGCGTCACTCTGACAAGATGTTTAAACCCAGCACCATCTTTTAATTTCAAATCCTTTAAAATACTTTCAGTATATTCTCCACCATGTTGGAAAAATTTACACATCCACCAACATCTTGAACAAGAAATATATGTAAACAAAACTAATGCCTGCAGTGATTTTATACAAAGACATGTTTGTGACTAGATGTGGATACACTTTCAACATTCATGCAAATGTGAGGTTTCACAAACATTCAATGCATTTGTTTGAAATTGCTTTTATTTTTGTTTATATTCAGGTGTGGATTAGGCCTAATTGCAGCTGTGGTCTCGAAAAAGACTATTGCATAGTTAGCATGATGTACAATAATAAATACTGGTTTCTAGATCCCAAATTCCTAATCTCATCATTTTATGTCTTGAATTTCTATCCTCTTAAAGTGCTTCAAAACTTGAATCTGTGTTAATAAACATTGATATGTTGTACATGTGTGTCCACAGGCTGTGTGTATAGATTCAACAGCAAAGCCTGAAGCAGTATTTGCATCTGAAGTGCAGAAGATGCGAGAAAACCAACTCAAGCCGCGGGAACAAATAACATTGGAGCCGTATGCAAGAGATCATGCAGTAGTTACTGGTGTTTATCGACCAAAGAACCAAACTGGTTAAACAACAATAAAATATGGAAATTCTATAGCTATGTTTCTGTTTTACATTAATTTCCAGAATCTCCAATGCTTTTTAGGCAAGAATTTTGTGCATCCATTTCTGGGAAGAAGTGCTATAAGTTGATACCATTGTTTCATTCAATTATCACATTTGGTTATATGCTGTAGTGTCAATGTATCATTCATTCCTTTTTTTCTCTAGTCAGTCAGTTGCACTCAGTGTCTACAGACCTACACAGAAATGTCCCTGTTATGCATGCAATAAAAAATTATAACAATTTGCATAATTATTTTTCTTTTTCTGCTGCAGCAGTTCAAATCCATTATCCTAAGTTACCCCATTTCAAGTCAGTGGCAGTGACAGCAGTGCTATACTGTATTCACTCTTAGGTTGATCTGCGTCAAAACAAACCCACGTGGCCAATGCACCATGGTACGGCACGGTAGCAGTGCACATAGGAAAGTGGTCCCATGCTAATAATCTAAATTTTAGATTGAATTTACCCTTAAATGGCATATTCTATATAAATACCTAAGAGTTTAACAATGATTTATACTGTTAAGCAGAGCTAAAATTCCAACATGCAAATCATATGAATCATCTGATCCGAGTATGCGCAAAATATTGTTTACAGCCTGAAACCAGCAGTTTCTGTTTAGTATCATAGAGGACGGTGAACTTGCTCTAGCATCTTTGACTTATATAAAGCATAAGCCGGGAAAATCATCAACTAGTGGTGATAAAAAAAAGTGTTAAATGATTATTATAAGTTATGTGAGAAATATTCAATACTTAACTGAAAGAAGTGGTGAAATTAACTTCCGAGTTCACCGTTGTTTTGAGTACAAGTATAAACAGTGCTTGTAAAGAAAAATCTGAAACAGGAAAAGTGTTATACCCGGGAAAAAAAGAAAGCGTGTGAAATATGCGATGCAAGAATGTAATGATTTTGGGAAGAATTTGCATAACAGTGAACAATTTCGTTTTTTAAAAATGAGCTGCCAACAGTTGATAAAGTGTGCTTCCAGAGAGAGAATGTAAACTATTACATACCTGTTACTTTCCTTTTCGCACTGTTTCTTTTAGAATTAGCTATTATTATATGTGTAAACTTTTATTTTGTTGTAATTGTCAATCTTATCTCCTTTCAACTTATTACCTTTTGTAAATATCATAACTTCTTTTTTTTTTTAAATTTAAAATAGAGAGTTGAGGGTTGTTACACTACATCACTATGATATTCTTACTTGAACGCATTTCGGGAGATGGCTTGTTGAGAGAAAATGCTGACGATGGGAACAAGCCGTCTCCTGAAACGCGTTCAAGTAAGAATATCATAGTGATGTAGTGTAACAACCCTCAACTCTCTATTTTAAATTATGACACATCACTGTTACTAGCTTCTAAATCTTCAAAATTAGTCAATCATAACTTCTGTTTTACTTACATTTATTCTTAGTCTCTATGTCTTGCAAAATCTATCTATTGCATTTATTGATTTAGTTATTCCTACATTGGATATAGATCCTGCCACTAAATCATCTGCGAACAACATTCCTGGTATTTCATTGTTATTAATTATTGGCATATGCCTATTCTCTACAATTGCCTCAATAATATCATCTATAAACAAATTAAACAATACAGGGCTTAACCTACAACTTTGTCTTAGACCTATATTATTGTTCATACTTTTAGTTACTTTATTATTAGCCATTCTTATACAAAAATCATTATTTGTATATATTCTTTGTAACACTCTTATAAAGTTGGTACTTATTCCTTTCTTGCTCAATTTTAACCATAGTGCTTCCCAGTTTATTGTATCGAAAGCCTTTTCAAAATCCACAAATAACAAGTATAATCTCCCTCTCTTTTCTGCTAAGTACTTGCTTACCAATGTGGTTATTACAAAAATGTTATCTACTGTTCTTTTGTTTTGCCTAAAGCCTGCTTGAAACTCCGAAAATTTTCCCTCTTCTTCTGCCCATTTTTGGACCCTTTCAGCCAAAACCCCTGTATAAATCTTGCCTAGGACAGATAGTAAGCTGATTCCCCTATAATTCGCTGGGTTGTTCACGTCCCCTTTGTTCTTGAATATTGGCACTACAATAGCTGTTCACCAGCTCCTTGGTACACTACCTACTTCAAAAACTTTGTTTACAATAAACACTAGTGTTGCTAATCTGCTTTCACTTGTACTCCACACCTTCCAAAATTCTCCTGATATTCTATCTATCCCACTTACTTTGTTCCTTTTTAATCTTCTTATTTATTCCCATACTTCGTTTGCTTCTATCTGGCTATCTAGTTGCTCAATATAGTCTGTTTTCTAATTCCCCTATACACGACCTATTCAATTGCTCTGCCCCTAAAAGATTTTCAAAGTAATTGCACTATTTTTCTGGGCTTATATTTCAAGCCTGATAAAAGGCCTCTGAGCAAAATTTCCAGTCTTTCATGTCCAATATAGAATGGGGTGCTAAGGACCATAGTAGTAAATAATAGTCCATAAATGAAACTGTTTTAGAGCACATTGTTGAACACTGCATTGTTCTATGACCTCTCGGTTTAATACTCATTTTGTGGTAACGTCATAAGGCTAGGCTCCTGCCATGCTACTCTTTGTCATTTGCATTAGTTAGCCTTGCATTGCATTTAATTCCTGTTATTTTGCCATGTAGGATCGTTTTCCTTTCCCAGTGTGTTGTGAGGCATAAGCATGCAGTGCCTAAGGTTGTGTAAATAATTCCAGTGCAGATAGAAATGTTGGTTATTACTCATTTCCTGGTAGAGATAGGAATCGATATGAATACAACAAATGGGTTGCTGCTATGAAATGGAAGAACTTTGTGCAAATGAAAAATGCTAGAGTATGTGGAATTCATTTCAAAGAAAGTGATTTTAATGAGTTGGATGTTATAAAAATAAGAATAATGAAGCACGAGAAATTCAACATCCCTAGACTGAAAGATAGTGTGGTGCCTTCGAAGCTTTTAGGAGGGCTAGAAGAAAAATCTTCCAAAAACAGAAATTAAAATTTTGTTAAAAGAAAGCAAGTGCTACAGCTAGTTGATAATTCAGTAAACAGTTCTCAACAAGAAAGTGAAACTACACTAGTTTCCGAGTCTTTACACCTGGAGTCAAAGATTGATGCTGAATTGCAATGTAAACCAAATCTTCATCTGTAAAAGATTATAAACCGAATGAATATTTGAGGGAATCCAGTGAAGATGTACGTATGTCCAGAAAATATTTTGTATGTGTGTGTGAATGCTCTCCTTGCAGTATTCGTATTTGTCACACATGTGGGTGTGATGAGCTGAGTGAAGAAAAACTTAAAAAACACAAACTGGCTATGTAAGAATTCTGCAGAATACAGCATGTTTTATGCAGCATCATAAATAATGCAAGATTTTTAACGTGATATTACACATTTCAAATCATTTTAGTCATATAGGAAGACTTGAATCCTATCACAATGAGTGCTTGAAGTATGTCCCAAAACGAACACAATTTTCATTTCTTGGTATGCATGTCAGATCAATGATAGCTGCTCTAGATTATAATTTTTCCCCAAATAAGTCGCATTCTTGCCCAGCATAAACACCAGGAGTTATATCGGCAGATAACCAGAATCTTATGGAAGTTTCTGTCCCTGTGCCTCCAGAAGTTGTATCCAGATAGTTCTAGAATGTTGTGGAAAATTCCATTGGCTATATAAGCAAACATTTTCGTGAGAAGTGTCAGTTAATTGAATTAGTGATGACTGCTACTCTGTGGAGCAAGAGATTGTGTCTTGTGTTCGACTCCCCAGCGAGTGAACCATCCATAAAGGCTGGTTTACAACCACCCGGTAACGGTAACCAGAACGGAAAGGAGAATGGGAAGCAAGAAATTTTGATTCACAACAGCCCGGTAACGAGAACGGGAATGCATATCGATCACAAAGTGAAAGTCGATTTTGCACAGAGATTTCATTTGTTTTTAACTGACCAATGACATTTTTTCACCTACTTCCAATTTAGTCAAGCCAATGTAAAAATTTGATAGAGTAAACATTATCCAAATGCATATTCATTACATTTCCGATCCCTCTACTTATGCCAAACTTTCATTCCTTTATTTAATGGCATACATTAAAATTGTCTATTGCTCTTTTTTAATTTCCACCGGTTTAGCTGTTCTTTGTAGCTTTTGCCATTGTTTTTTAGGTAATAGCCAGTTTTGAGTTGCAT
The DNA here is from genome assembly GCA_030765065.1 of Deroplatys truncata. Lineage (NCBI taxonomy): Eukaryota > Metazoa > Arthropoda > Insecta > Mantodea > Mantidae > Deroplatys > Deroplatys truncata. The sequence goes on along the minus strand of CM060989.1, from coordinate 60,107,523 downwards.
ATAAACAAACTACAAATGATCCTTTCACCAGAGGAACCAACGCTGATTAGATTTGTGGGTGTTGGATGAGGTTAGGAAGCACATTTACTACTAATTTCTTCCAGTTTCATGTTTCCAGCTTGCGACTATAGATAGCACTAGTGGCTGTTTCGTGTCACGGCCACTTAGAATAACCTCTAGAGTGAAGAGTCTAATATGCTCAATAGGGATCTAATTTGCCGTGCCCGAGAATGAGAAAGTTAAAAGTTGGGCAACTCTTCTTTCCCGTTCCCGGGGCCCGGGAAGCTTCCCGTCGGTTGTGAACATTCCCATTTGAATACATGTATTTCAACTTTCTCGTTCTCGTTCTGGTTACTGTTCTCGTTGGTTGTGAACCAGCCTTACGAGGCCACATCACGAAGAATGTGAAGTGATGGGGAAATTGAACTAGTTCTATTACTGAAGTTACCATGAAAGTTGAACCAGTTCAAAACAGTGAGAGTTGAAAACCTACAAAGTCACAATATTTACAAAATTTTGATTTCAGTTTTTCAGTTTGGGTAAGAAAGAATAAGAACGGAAAAAGAAGAAAGAAAAAAACCGTAAAATACGATGACATACTAAGAAAAAGCAATCACTGAAACACATTGTATATTTATTGGTATAAAACAGGTCTTAAACCTAAGCATTGGTTTTGTGATAAATTAGAATCCACTGTGCTATATAAAATATAATTTATTGTTGTTGCTCTATTTACATGGCATAATGTATATCTTTGTACCATGAGCATTTCTGAACCTATATAATCGGAGCAGTCCTTTAACAAAAAGACATAACTTATAGACCAGTATTTTGTGTAATTTGAGCTTATGTCCTACAAGAAGGAAATGATGATATATGTTTGAGAGTTCATGCAAAGAAAATCCTTATCGGGTTTAACAAATTAAAAGATGGGCATGAACACAAGACCTTAAGTATCAGGATTAAAGGGTGCTACAACTTACAATGATTCAAACACAAAGTAACAAATCCTTCAGGAGCATAGTAATGCAGTATCTTTGCAGTTCAAAATATATTAATCTAAAAGTTTACACACCAAGCTGTTTCGAAAGCTATAAAGTGATTCAAAGAATTATCCATCTGATCTCTGAATGTTTGTCTTCTTTGTTCAGTCTGTGCAGCGATAATGGTCTTCATCTATTGTGCTATAGATATGACCTTCATTGCTCAGGAAGTCCAGGATAATACTGCAACACATCCAATCAAACAATATCTTTGAAATTATCAAATTAGTAATCTCTAAATGTTCATACTTATGACTACCAATTGCAGGGTAAAACAAATTAAAAATAAACCAACTTTATATCAAAATTGTTCCATAATGCATAATATATTTTATAATTTAAGTGAAGGTTCACAACCTATGAATACCTATATTGTAAATGATACAAATGTTGTTTCAGAATCACCTCTGTTTTCATTGCTGAATTTTTAATTAAAACATAAAACAGTGAGGAAGAATTTGAGTAGATTAGTAATCTTTATTCACCAGTTATTCTAATCTAGGAGCATGTTTCAGGAATCAGTAGTCCCTATTTTCAACCAATGCTGAACTGCTGATTGTGTGTCTAATGCTCAGGGTTTAGCAATAAAGCCATTCTCCTCCTTGCTTCCCAATATTTTGAGGTCAAGTCTGGATATGATTTAACTGTTCACAGATTAATAAACGATCCATATTCATTTCTTCTTCCTTATTGCATAACATAATTTGGAGATGTTTACTGAGGCAGTCATGTGCAGTGGTGAGCCTGAACATGGTGGCACCTGTTTTTCGAGGTAGTTCAGGTATTAGCTTCAAGCTATTTATGAATGTTTAATATTTATTAATAATTTAGAGTTATAATCATTACTGATCTTCTTAATGTTACGTTTGAATTGATTTCAGTGATATTTTTGGTTGTAGCTTATTTTGAATTTTTCCATTAACTCAAAAGAAAGCTTTGAAATAGAGTACAATTTACAGCTATGTTAAATCTTCAAGAAACAAACAGTAAATCCAAATATTGCATTAGAAACACTGCTGATTTGTTGTAGATGTAGGTGATTTCAGCAAGTACCTGGAACCACCACAAGAGGGCTACAAATCATCTACATCAACAATGAATTAGCAGTTGAAGATAGATTGAAAATAGAGATGACTGATTGCTGAAACATGCTCTTAGTGCTATGAAAAAGTAGTATGAGTTAACTTTTAATACATAGTTTCACTTAATTTACTTTAGATATGTTTGGACTGCCCAAAAATATACAGTGGAATCTCGTTAGCACATTCCTCATTAACACATTTTCCCGTGTATTACGTTCAATTATAAAAGTCCCGGTACCAAATCACCAAATGTAATAAATAACGTTTGCTTAGTGCGTTTTCCCGGTCCCGCTTACTACGTTTGAAGTCCTCATTCACTGTTTTGGCCAATCCTTGGTCGATCCAGTGGGAGAAGGCGTTTAACACGTTCAAAGTTTGATGTCCTCATTAGCTACTTTGGTCAATCCTCGGTCACGGGGTGGATACCGACAGCCAATCACATGCATGTATGTAAATATTTGTGTGACACGATTTGTGTGGGCGGGATAGAGAATGCTTTACCTTGGCGTGGTAAACGCCAACAATAGTTTCTACTGTTGACCAAACATACGTAGATTGTATTTTAACTTTTCATTTGCAATGAAAAAAAGAAAGTGTAGTAAATAACCAATAGTGAAAAACTGAAAATCCTTGAAATAGATCACAATCCAAATATGAAACGTGCGGAAGTTAAACATTCCTCCGTCAACCTTAAACGCAATTGTTAGCAAACCTAAATTGATTAAAACTGCTTTTAAAGGGAAAACTGCAAAAACAAAACTTTCCTCTTGTAAAATAGAATCAGAAAAGGATCAGAACGAAATTTGTTGCATGGAAACACTTACCGTATTCAAATCGTATTGAATACACCAAAGATACATTTGCCTATTGTACTCGTAACACGATGCACGCTCATAATTTTTTTTCTTTTTTAGCGGAAATTGTTATCACATGTGTAATAAAACGCACAGCAAAGCCACTCTTGTCGCTTCAATAATTCACAATTTATTTTCTCAAAAACATTCATAACCTCAAAAATCCAAGTTGACCAACATAAAAGCTTGAATTATTTATTCTAGGCTTTGTGTATCCAAATCCATTTGAACACATATTGAATTCAACACGGATTGTACTCAAAATCGATTTCAATTACCCATGGAGACGTAATTATTAGATTTTATTACATAACTATATTCTTAAATTGCATATTTTGCATTTTCGTTAACACGTTTTCCCACCTATGACGTCCAAATCCTTAGGTCCCTGCAAAAAACGTGCTAACGAGATTCTACTGTACATTGGCCAAACTATGAGAAACTTACAAACAAGATTAAAAGAATGCCTCAGGCATATAAAACTTAAATAAATTAACAAATCTGCAGTATCCCATAATTTCTGGAAAATTCACCTCAGCATTAAACTACTCAAACACGTAAAAATACAGCAGAACTCACAATTTGGGAGGTAATACAGATTAAGAAAAATGCACACCTAGTTGTAAGCTTCACTGTTTATAACACTTCTGATATACATGTTGTGTGTTAATGTTCCTAGTTATTAATGAATTTGTATGAGTAAAAAACCTACTAAGCATCATAATACAAAACATAAAATCAATCTGCAGAACTTTTCGTACTTAAAACATGATGACCTAGTTATTTGGAAATCAAAAAAATTAATTAAATTAAAAATGTGGAATAAACCAAACAGATGTCATTGGAAAACCTTGTGAAATGGCGCTCAGAAAATTTAATGTCTGTAAATACAGAAAAAACTTGTTTCCAGCATTTTCCTTGGGTAAAAAAACCAAAAGAAATTGAACTATATTATAATACAATAAAAAAAAACACCAGAATTCTTGAAGTATTTAGGAGTTTATTTTGATAACAGACTCATATGGCTACATCAAGTAGAGTCTGTTACAAGAAAAGTACCTAATAGGTTCAAAATATTAAAAAGACTAGCAGGAACTAAATGGGGCAGCTCTAGAAAAACCTAAATATGACGTACAACACATACAGTAGAATCTTGTTAGCATGTTCCTCATTAACATGTTTTTCCGTGTATTACGTTGAATTGTAAAGTCCTGGCACCAAATGTAATAAATAACATTTATTTAGTACGTTTTCTCAGTTCCGCTAGCATCTCATTCACTGTTTTGGCCAATCCTTGGTCAGTTCAGTGGGAGTAGGCGCTTAACACGTTTGAAGTTTGACGTCCTCATTCGCTACTTTGGTCAATCCTTGGTCACAGGGTGGAGACCGGCAACCAATGACATACATGTATGTAAATATGTGTGTAATGCGATTTGTGTGGGTGGGATAGAGAATGTTTTAGCTCAGCATGGTAATGGTAAATGCCAATGATAGTTTCAACGGTTGAGTGTTGTTCAAACATACATAGATTGTATTTTACTTTTCGTTTGCAATGGAAAAATAGAAAGTGCGGCAAATAACCAACAGTGTAAACTGAAAATCCTTGAAGAAGTAAGATTGCAATCCAAATATGAAACATGTGGATATAGTGTGGAAGTTAAACATTCCTCCGTCAACCTTAAACACAATTGTTAGCAAAAATAAACTGATCAAAACTGCTTTTGAAGAAGGGAAAAAAAGCTAAAACAAAACTTTCCTCTTGGAAAGTAGGATCGGAAGAGTATCGGATCAAAATTTGTTGCATGGAAACACCTACCATACTGAATATGCCAAAGATAACCTTCTACTGTACTTGTAACACGATGCACGCTTACCATTTTTTTTAGTGGAAATTGTTATCACATGTGTAATAAAACACATAGCAAAGTCACTTTTAACTCTTCCATAATTCGCAATTTATTTTCTCAAAAACATTCACTAATTTCAAAACCTGCTTAAATTATACAGAGAAACAAACTAACATGTTCAACAGGTTCACCAACGTAAATCCATGTGGATCAACATAAAAGCTTGAATTATTTATTCTCAGACTTTGTGTTTCCAAATCCATCTGAATACACATTGAATTTAACATGGAAATGCAGATCGTTTCAGTATGGAACTGGATTCAAATTGATTTCAATTCCCCATGGAAACGTACTAATTATTAGATTTTATTACATAACTATGTTCTTAAACTGCAGATTTTGTATTTTTGTTAACACATTTTCCTGTCTATGATGTTCAAATCCTTGGGTCCCTGCAAAAACGTACTAACAGGATTCTACTGTACATAAAACCTATCTTGGGGAACAATGTAGTCTGCCTCCACGTGGTGTTCCCTGGTAATGCTAAATGGACAACGGAGGCATGCTTCCCAAGCCAAAAAAGAATTTAAAAGAAGAGCACTTCTTAGTGCTATTTTGGAATGCCGGTAGAATGAACCATTTACAGACTTTATATTGGGAAGCCAGAGGGAAAATGATGCAGATCAATTAATCCCCAGTGCCATTGGTGAACAACAACAACATAAAACCTATCTTAAAATATTGTGGTGATGTATGAATAACAGCAACCGAGTCTTGTAAAAAAGAACTAGAGAAAGCTCAAAACCAGGCACTACTCTTAATAATAGTATAGTTAAAACCACCCCAAAAGACACTTCGCTTTGCAACATCTATACCTACGCCACTGTATCTCCGGCCCTGACATTTCATGAGGGTAAAGAAAGAGACAGGCCACCTTTAGCAATACTAGTGCTGTGAATTTCCATGCTAAAGGAAGCTACTCTGATTAGCTTCAACAGATAAATGGGGACTGTAATTTGATTTCTTTTAAGTCTATAATAAATATAGTCTACTGTTGTTGCTTAGAGCTTTGCTGAACATAAACCACAACACGAAAGAAAAGAATAAAAGATCTGGCAAGGTTTGCATGCTGAGTTGACTCGCACAGCAAAGGGTGGAAGTTGTCTGCTAGGACCAATTACAGGCTCCCTCTCCAGTGCATACACTGCAGTTTGGGCTGTATTGCCGATTTTCTTGTAAGTGAAGCACGTGTCGTCAGTAGCTTTTGCTTTAGTCCAGGTGAAGTTTGTTTTCTGTGTGCATACGATTTACTGCGTTACCCTTGTTTAATTTTCCTGTAAATGCTATCTCCATACTTTAAATACTCTAACATAGGCAACTATTTCAACATTTGCATTTTACGAAGAGATGGCACAGGTACACACACGTGTTCAGACTAGGGGTAAGAATTGGCAACACTACCTCTCTCGGTCGTGCTAAATGTCAGAGCTGGAGATAAAACGGCGGTACTATAATAAATCTAGAACTTGAAGAACAAGCTTTAATTACTTATGAAAACACTTATAAGAATTCCAAGTTTTAATAAACTGACAAACACCAGAATTTTAAATATAAACTAAAAACCTAAAAAGAATTTAGGCAGGAAGTAAAAAAGCTAAAAGAAAATCTACACATACCTATTACAAAAGAAAATTGTTACATCTAATTAACCCAATAGAAAGCTTTGAAATGGAATACAATTTAGATCTTTGTGAAATCTACGAGCAACAAACAGTAAGTCCAAATACTGCAAACATGTTAGCATTAGAAAAACACTGCTAATTAAATACCCTTAAGAAAAATGGAAGCATGTTATTGAAAACTCATTTTTAAACGATGATGGAGATGGAGCGGGTGCACATGTCCATATTCACCCGTTTACAAAAATGTAAAAACATTATTTTATCAGATTCTAGAGCTGTAGTCCAAGCAATAGCATTAACTCAGAAACCAAAAGCAGAAAAAAGAGAAATTCATTGATGGTTAAACAGATACAAAATTTAAAAGAACATAGTTTTCCAATGGTACAGACATCTTAGTGAAAAGGGGAACCAAAATTCAAAGTAAAGTAAAACTAAAAGTACCCTGGAATCATCTAAACATATCATTAAGGAGAAAATCAATAATGATTATTACTCAAAATTAACTGCAAATACATTAAATTCCAAAGCAGAAAAAGCCTGAAACTAATACTTGAACTACCTCAAAAAACAACCACTGCCATGTTCAACTTACCAGTGGACATGACTGCCTCTGCAAAAACCTACACACAATTGGATTCCTACCACCTCCAAATTGTCTGTTATGCAATAAGGAAGAAGAAATGAATATAATCATTTATTATGTGTGAACAACTTAAATCATATCCAGATTTGACTTCAAACTACTGAGAAGCAAGAAGCAGAATGGCTTTGTTGCTAAATCCTGAGCATTAGACACATACTCTTAAAAAGCATTAAAAACCACGTTTGCACGAGTCTCAAATGGAACTAAGTATATGCTCTATGGAACTTAATTCTTATTTTACCATATTTCCATACTATATAGCATTTTTGCCTAAACCACCATATTATATACTTTTTGTATGTAGCCATTTAATGTTTATATTGGATACTCTATATCTGCAACTTTTAGTTGATACAGCACAGTCAAAGAATGTTTGGACCCTTGCCAGAAACAAAGATCACTTCAACACAGCCAAAGTCACAGGCAGGCTGCTACACATGACAAAGTGAATGTAATATGAGGCAGTGTTTTTAACACTTAAATGATTTCAGTTCAATTATATAATATATAAATTCAATAACCTTGCCTTATTGCCAATATTGCCTTGAAGCAATATGTGTCTGTAATAATTTGTAAAATGTATGTAACAGTCTTAATGTAGGAGCTGTGAGAATAATAGGTTAAAAGTTGCTAACAATGAGGTAGCCTTGAGGCAATAATGAGTAAGAAAGTGTAATAATGCTACTAGTCATTCTTGGAGCAACAATAATGTAATTTTTGAGACAGTTTATAAAATAGCCAATCAACAACCAGAAAAAGCTTTAGTTAAATGAAGGTATTCTATTCGATTAGGAATAGCCAATCACAGACTTGAAATACAGAAATTTACAAGTTTAGATGGTTGAAATCAATTCAGTTGCCTGCAGACAGCGTTTGTAACCAGATGCGAGATGCGTCCTCGAGAGATTTTATACGTATTCGTGTGAGACGAAAAATAGTTTACGTGTTAAAAAGTGCAAGTAATTCATAAAAGAATCTCACAGCTCTCTATCAGTGAAGTGTTATTTAAATCGTGTCAAGCATTAATAAAAAGAGTGAAGTAAAATTATAATCTGTGTGAGCCTACATTCTTAGTCGCACCACAACCCTGCCAAGACATCCGTGTCTCTAAAAAATAAATACTGACGCAGCTGAGGCAAACATAAATATTAAATATTTAAAGAAACAGTAAATTACAAAGTTAATACTTTTTAAACTTAGGGCGAAGGCTACCGGAAAGCGGGTACCATACGTGCGGTTGCAACTACTTCAAGTTTGACTCCCCAACAGTTGAAATATAATACAACTCCTTCAATATAACCTACTTCAAATTGACGCCCAAACATGGTCCAATAACATAAAGACACTATCTACTTCAAATAACATTGCATAGCATGACCATGATTATTATTGACATGAATAAATTTCCAGTGATACAACTGTTTCCCATGTAAAACAAATAAGTTAACCTCTTTCTCCTTACAACCTGAAGTGTGAATACGTGCTGGGTTTGCCCGATTAAAGGAATGTAGTCAGTGTTTTCTGTGCAACCGTATAAGAAACCACAGGGTTAAGATTGCCGTCCTAGAGTGTCCAAGCAGTTTAAGGATTAAGTCATGGGCCACAGATTTCAGATAGCGTGTGTTCGAACCTTTTACAATTTCTTTACTTTTTGTTTTTAATTGTTTTGTTGTTTACATGACCTACAACTCAGTAGAGAGTGAATTTTTAAATATAAGAGGAAGCATACATGCTTTTAGTTTCAAAATGTATATTACTGCCTTAAGAACTTTCCCCTGTGGTCTTAAAATAATTATTTATACTGGAGACATGGTTCGGTCTCTGTTAAATCTTAAAATAAACAAACAAAACAAAATAGAAACTGTTAAAGCTAATACAGCAGCATGTCTAACAAGGCAACATATCTCAATTGAAAGAAATCACGTCAACAGCTAGGATATCAAATCTAGCATTCTTTTCTTTTAAAAAATGTAGGTTGGTATTACAAAGTTTTATAAGTACACAGAATACATTTATGGTTTATTAACACGCATATTTTAAATGAATTATTTAATGTTTATAAAATAAACAATTGCATACTTTTCTGTCTTAATCAGTTAAAATTAAATTGAGTTTTATTTATGGACACTCTTTAACTGCTGTGGTTCTTAGTGTCCCATTCTATATTGGGCGTGAAAGACCGGTAAGTTTGCTCAGAGACCTCTTTATCAGGCTTGAGGTTCTTTTACGTGCCGTAAATATACGACATGGGACCACCGGCTTTACTTCCCTTCCGAAGGAAGCCATGCTAAAGATTTCTATGCTGGAAAAAATCCATTGTCGTCTGCTGGGTTTGAATCCGTGACCTCGGGAACTAAGAGGCTAGCATGGTAATCACTACATCACAGAGGACGACTCTTTATCAGTAGAATGATATGAGAGCTGATGTTATTACAGATAATCAGTTTAATAATGCCTAAAACACACATTTTATAAATTGCATTGTTCATTACAAAAAAAAAAAAAAAAAAAAAAATGCAGAAAATACGAGATTCAAATGTAAAAACGATGCGAGACTTGAACTTGCATACTCTACATACCATTTCAATACCATCACTCGGCCACAGCTAGAGTCTACCTGAAGGACTGCTGTAGGGAGCACTAGTGCCTTATTGAAAACCAATGCTTTTGCTCTACCTTGAACTGTGTCATCATCTATAGGAGCCTTGATCTGAAGGGCTTAGTCATATATTACTGAGTGAGATGGCTCAGGTGATTACATCTGTTGCCCACATTCTCATGGGTTCAATTCCTGTGGCCGGCCTTCCTGGCCCATGTTTTTTTTGGGAGGTTTCCCTGGGTCACCAGCAAATGCTGGGAAGTATTATCACATCCCCGAATTTTCTGCCCCTCCACTTCATCTCAATTCTCATTTCACTTCACCCTTCATCTGCTTGGTCTTTGTCAAAGTTGCAAGTGTTGGTGGGAGGACTCGGCGTGTGCACTGCAGGGGAAAAGGATGCTTTAAGGAAACCTTCATCCTTTGGATTGTGAGCGGTCTCCGGGACCCCTAGGAAATGTATAAACCTAAGGGAGGAGGGAACTGGCTGCACCAGCCAGCATCCAGGAAGTTCAAATCTGTAAAAGGTAGGGACCCTGCCCCCTGCCTGTCGTGCATCCTGGTCTAGTTTCCCTCCCAGGGGCATAGGCACAAAAAATCTGCATAGGTCGAGGTGCTAAGTCCCCCTCCATACCTAGTCCTATCCTAGCCATACACTGCCATTCAAAGTCGTCCTCCATGGTGTAGTGGTTATCATGCTAGCCACTAGTTTCCAAGGTTGTGGGTTCAAACCTGGTGGAGGGTGACAGATTTTTTTTTGAACATAAAAATCCTTAGCATGGCTTCCTTCGGAAGGAAATAAAGCCAGTCATACCATGTCATAGATTTACAGCACATAAAAGAACCTTAAGCCTGATAGAGGCCTCTGAGCAAAATTACTGGTCTTTCACACACAATATAGAATGGGACACTAAGGATCACATCAGTAAAAAGCATCCATAAATAAAACTCAATTTAATTTTTCTGCCATTCAGGGGTGCAGCCATTCTTTTTTTTAAGTCTTTTTACCTTTTCCTTTTGCTGTGCAAATTTATTTATTAAACATAAACATAAAAAATAATAACTCACTCTATCTGCTTCGGTGATATTTTTCCAGTCAGTGACTTCATTAATTCTTCTTTGCCTGTTCCAATGTCCAGGGTGCTTTGCTGCAAATTAAAAGATCAACACCATTCATATTACCTCACAAAACCACTAAATTTCCATAATATGTGCATGCCATAGTCCACATTCAAAATTTTATTGAAATTTTGAATTTTCTTTTTATATGCAATAAAATCTATGAATGATGGAAAATTTATATATAAAGGATGACTGATGACATTGAAAGAAATTCTCAAAATGCCACAAACTTATATGTGAAAATCACCTCTTTAAGCTGGCAAATTACACAATGCAGAAAAGGAATTATTTTAACGAGCCATTAATTGGTTATTTCTTTAAAAAGAACATTATTTTCTGGTTTTTGCCATTTTTCTCCTAGTAAAAGGCAGGCATAATCCAACTATTTTCAAACTAACACAAGTTTGAGTGATTCTGTAAGAAAGCTGAGAGATACAGAACTGAAAATCAGTAAATTCTAGGCGCTCCTGGCTCCAATTGGCCAATATTTTTTTTTTGTCTGATAAAGTATCTTCTAGCATCAATCTCACAAATTTCATTTCTGTGACCTTATACTTTTCAGTTTAACTTTTTCTGCCATAATGCTGGCTTCATTTTTGTATATTGGGATGGCATGGCTATAGTATTATAGAATTTCACTCTTTTTCTTTCCTAGTTTCATTCCTCAAGCTTCCATGAATTGTTTCATAGATTTATTGTATGAAATACAACTACTTAGGTATATAAAATGCTGAAGTGGTTCTACTATGTGTCCATTAATCACTATTTTTGACCTTACAAGATTTTACTGATTTTTAAATAAATACAGATTTTTGCATTTTATATTCATTTTCTTGCATAATTGTGTTATTTAACATAAAAGGTAAGAAAGGTTTGATTAGGTTGAATTTCAATGCTTTCTGTATTAAAATTATTCTTCAGTGCCATGGTCAAAGGTTAAAGTAATGACCAGATATTTAGCTTACACCACGTCACTGCAGAATTATACTGAAGGAACACATTTATTGGTCACATATGATACATATTTATTGCTGTAAACAATAATCCCTGTTATAAACTTCAAGATAACTAAACAAAATGAACTTACCCTTATGATGTTGTATACCATTGTCTGTTGTGGAGTAAAGTTTGGCAACTGACCAACTCCAGTTTCCATCATGGAGTTGGATAGTTCATTTGTTCCAGTTGGCCTGGTAACATTCATAGGTGTTACCTGTTGCTCCTAAAATCAATGGTGGTTATCAGTTTTATAAGACAAGTTTTATTCTGCATAATCCTGATGGTCAAAAACTCAACAGAACATACTGCATTACTCAACTCATTTTGTTGATGGATAAGTTACATAATGTAGAAGCTTTCCAGGATTGTCATAAACACCGTCCTGCTGTGTCATATATAGTCCGATGTAATAAATAGTTATCTTCAAGGATGTTTTGTAATAGCCTAGTGGTAACTTGCTGGGTATGCACTCTAAAGATATGTGGTTCAAAATCCAAAACCCGAGGCACATTTTTTATTTATTTAAGATAATTAACTCTATTACAGTGAGAGGTAGATATGGAGGGGAGATAAGAAACCATTCAGCTGCAAAACTTACAATATACAAACTAAAAGTGCTACCTGGTGTAAAATCCTATAAAACTGAAATGAAAGACCTTAGACACAAGGGTGGATTGGTAAGTCCATGACTTGCACGAGAGATAGCGTTCTAATCACAGGTTTCTTGTTTGCACCCAAGTCTTACATCTATTCTGCATATAATCGCAGAAATTCATCGTCATTTGTTTCTTAGAACATTGTTGAGAGCATCTAAAATATGCAGATGTGTGATGCTTCTTAGAAAATGGAGAAAAGTGAATTTCATGTTATGATAAAGCACTACTTTTTGCATGATAAGAGGTGAAGGAAATGGAAGAAAAGCTGAATGATTATTATGGGGACTCTGCTCCATCACGTGGCATGGTTCACAGAATTTTGATGTGACCGTTCGAGCACAAGAGATGCTGCACGCACAGGATGGCCAGTTGTGGTCACAACAGAAGAAATGGTGAACGAAGTTTACGATATTGTGTTGGAAGATTGCCGAGTGAAAATCTGTGAGACAGCCAAGACTGTAAACATCTCAAGTGAATGGGTGTATAACATTCTGCTCGAATTTTTTTGGTATGAGAAAGGTGTCAGCAAGATGGACGCAGCAGGAAAAATCATGGCAGCTATCTTTTGGGATTCACAAAGGGTGATAGACATCCCTACCTGGAAAAGGGTAAAATGATCACAGGTTCATATTATGCCGCAATGCTGGATCAGTTTCACAAGGAATTGTTAAAGAAACGACCCCATTTGGTAAAGAAAAACGGTTCTTTCACCAGGATAATGCACCTGCACACAAGTCAACCATTGCCATCACAAAATTTGTGGAATTGGGTTACAAACTGCTACCTCAACCACCATATTCTTCAGATTTGGCTCCGAGCGACTTCTTCCTCTTCGCAAACCTGAAAAATTGGCTCGCTGGGAAGAACTTCAAGTCCAGTGAACACTTCATGTCAAAAACAACCTCATATTCTGCAGACTTCGAAAAATCATATTTTTTGGAAGGGTTAAAAAATTGGAGAAACGTTGGACAATGTGTACTGAATTGAAAGGAGACTATGTTGAGATATAAAATTGATTTTTTGGAAAATATTAGTATTTTCTTTAAAAAGTCGCTGACTTTATTTAAAGGTGAGTCGGAATTGTTACACTAACATCACTTAAGTTTACTCACTTAACATGTTTCGGGAAACAGTTGTTCCCATCCTCAGAAGGTTAATTCGACTGGCCAGTGTTGTTGGTGTTTCCGTTTTTTGGACTGGATCCTGTGGTGGCATCTTGTGGTGGAGAAATGTACTTCCAGAGAGGATTTGGTGGCGGCAAATCAAAATTCATTAGATGTGTGTTGTGTTTTAGAATGGTGATCTTCTCCCATGCATCTAATTCGGCTGCAAATTTGGCTGGTTTGACTAATGTAATATTGGGTTTGATGTTGTGATTAGTGATCCAAAAATGGTGTGAAACTGCAGATTTGTCCATTTGTTTGTATTTAATACATCTCATGTGCTCCTTTAGCCTAGTTTCTAGGTTTCTTTTTGTCTTACCTATGTATACTTTATTGCAATCTGAACAATTGATTTTATAGATTCCAGCTTTTTTGTCTTGTGGAATGGAGTCTTTTAACTTGTTACAAAGTAATTTCTCTATGTTAAATTTGTTCTGTGGAGCTAGGCTGATGTTATGTTTCATGAAAATCTTCTTAAATTTGTGAAATGTTCCTGGGTGGTATGTGAATTTCTTGAACTTTAGCTCTTTATCTTGCTGGCTGAGATTTGTTGTGTTTCTGATGTGCATCTGTCGTTTGAATTTTGCAATTTTTTTGTCAGTAGTTGCTTTGTTGTACCCATTATGTATTGCTGTGTCTACTATATGCTGGTATTCTAACTGGTATTCTTTTTTATTTAAGGGGGTATATACCTGTCTATGTGTTAGGCTGTTTAGTACTGCATGTTTGTGTGTGGTTGGATTGAAACTCTTATTTTTTATGTAATTAGTAGAGTGTGTTGGCTTCCTGTATATGCCAAAGGTTAGGTTCTTTTGTTCTCTGATGATTTTTAGGTCTAAAAATGGTAGCATGCCTTGTCACTGACTTGTCAATTCTCCCTCATATTTTAGCTCAAAAGTCCAAGTACTTTAAAAAGAAAATGCAGATCAGTGTGAAATGTGTTCTATTATTTGTACAATTGTAGCTCAGTGTGAAGCAGCTGTGTACATGCAGCAAAATTATTGTAGCTATTTAAATGACAACTGCTGCAGTGTTATCTCATGTAATTCTGGTTCTGGGGAAAACAAAACATTTCTTTCGTGTAAAACAGTAAAATTATGTGATCTTAAAACACACAACAGATTTCACACCTTAAATATTTCAAAACAGCAAAGTGCAGTATCTCCCTAAAACAAGTGGAGTGTTCTCAAAAGACTGTGCATGCTATACGGGGGTGAATGTGAAAGTTTTGAGATGTGGGAAAACTAAAGTTGATCATTCAAATGGATTGCACCATGGGATAGCTACATTCTTTGTGAGTAAACTGGTCTAGCAAGTAGCAACCCTCCCCCCTCTCCCATTCCACAGCACAAGGTTAAACAACCCTAGTGTGTTGACAGTGGTTCCCAGGAGGTGGAAAGAGAGCACTCTTGTGTAATGATTTTAAAAGTTTAAATGAGTCCCAAAGTCTTGAGCGATTGCAACAGACTGTTGGAGATGTTGCTCTTTCCTGTGCCACAGGTTTTTGGTGGTTTCAAGAATTTAAAAGAAGCCAAACATCATTAAAATATGAGGTTAGGAGTGATCATTCTTCTATGGCAGTGACCGAGGAAAACATCGCTGCTGTGGAAAAAATGGTTCATGAAAACAATCGAGTGACATTAAAGAAATTGAGGCAACTTTGCAGAGAGGATTGTTGACAGTTGCCAAAATACTGCATGGCTATCTTCTCGTGAGGAAGGTTTCATTCTGTTGGGTGCCCTTCAACTTTACTGATGTGCAAAAGCACATACGTGTTGAATGGTATGAAGAAATGCTGGCCAGATTAGATAGAGGCAATTCTTGGCAGATTTCTAACATCGTCACTGGTGATGAAACTTTTTTTGAGAAACTTTGTGAATGGCAGCCACGGGGGAATCCTGCTCTACCACAACAATGCCTCTGTGCATACAGCCATTGCTACAATCCAGTTTCTGGAGTCCACAGAGGTAAAGCTGATGACTCATCCTTCCCTACAGTCCTGATTTGGCTCCATGTGACTATTTTTTGTTCCCAACGGTGAAAAGTTGTATGTGTGGAAAGAGGTTTTCTAGCCCTGAAAAAGCAGTTGCAGTGTAAAGAAGTTAACTTTTAAGCCTACATAGAACTGAGTGGCAGGAGTGCCTTCAAACATGGTTCAAGAAAATGAGGAAAGGCATAGTGTGTGGCAGTGAATACTTGGATAAACCCCACCAATCAGATTGATTTTATCAAGTGTAGGTTTTTTGTGTATCTCAAAATTTTCGTAGTCACCCTCATAACGGACAATGAGTTGAGAGATATTACAATTGTCTCTTCAATATTCTAAATCCACATAAACAGAGCTTGCAGAAAAAATTTTAATATGAAATGTCTTGCCCAAAGATATAAACATTTTGTTCACGTCATCTTTAAAATCTGTTGGAGTAACTCTGCCAACAGTATGAAAATCTATACTCAACCAAACACTTCAAAATGTAACTCCTACATTGATTCATCCATCCATAAGACTGACAACTTTCTAATATCTTAATGAGCTGTTGAGATCAAACAACAATGAACAACAATAAACAGAAATATACAACTAAGCACTTACAAGTATGTAAGTCACCATTTACATATATCTCAAAAATTAACTTAATGCCTTGCCATGCCAAGGACCCAGCCTATAAGCTGAAAGCTACTGTACAGTGCCCTCTAGCATAGCAGATCGAATGAATTGATTATTTATGGGTTTCTGCAGAAAACAAAATTGTAAATATCAAGTTTTATAAAAAGTATGCTAGCAATAAAGCCAGCTTAGTAACAATGTAAAATTAACACTGTAGAGGTTTAAGATTTCCTGCCTTATAAGTAGACACAGGAAAATACGAAGAAAAATTTGGCAAAATATGAAAATACAAAGAAAAAGAATCCAAAATATTATGGAATATACATTTTAAAGCCAAAACATGTTATACTTTAAGGATTTGGAGCAGGTTTGCTTCACTAGTTTAAAAAAGTAGGCTTTATAGATTTTAGTTCATGTTTAATAATAAAATAGTATACGAAATACAACACATTACACAGAGTATATACTCATAGATTTTAATCATTATGAAACTGTTAAACTTAAAGAAAAGAAATTACTGGTTGCTTTGTCTGTGCTTAATGCTAATTACAATATGCCACTAAAAGCACCGGTTCACAAAAACAAAAACTTTTCAAGAATAGAGGCTGTCCAATTTCACATATGACATCTAGTCTCTTATAGGAAATTATACACTTTCTCAAATGTACAAGATTTATTGGAAAGACTGACTTGGTTTTGTAAATGATTTCAAGAAAACTGCCTGAGTAGAATATTTAGAAAGCACAGGTCATCTAACAAAAATTATTTTAACTGCAAAAAAATCAAATTTCTTGAAATATGAAATTTTTTGTCACATGGATTGAATTCTACACACTACAAAACATAAAGAATACTTGTTCCCACAATGATAGCAAATATGGTTTAAAATATGAATTTTCATATTTAGCCTGTCTATTCATAAGCAATCTGCAATGTTTCCAGCAGCAAACCAAATTATTTGCATATATCCTTCACACTGGACAAATATCTCAAAGAGGTTGGTTAATCTGATGTTATCGAGCTTTTGCACTAGACGTACAATTTTGATAATACTGACTATATAAAAAGTGCATGATTTTAAAACAATGCATAAAAAGCATACCTTGGATTCGATCTTTTCCATTTTCAGTTTGGCATGTACTACTTCTAAGAGATGTCTTGTAAGTTCATTCAAATTTTCCAGTGGCACTATCCTGAAGACAAATATGTACGGCTTCCCTTGTTGCATTCTCAGAGAACCAAACACTCGACAGTATGTGTCTTCCATTATAGGAGGTATAGTTTGATCTTCTTCCTGCACATAGATGTTTTACGTGAATAATTAGCTTCGTTTACCAATGACTGCATAAATGGAACATTTCTCAGCAGAAGGCAATTCATTTGTGGCTCATAACAAAACAATAAGACAAGGTCTTCACCTTTAGGCCATTTTATCTACCATAAAACATAAACAATAGAATTATTTACAATACATCAATAATATATAAAGCAATACAAATATACAAGATCTTTTGGTAAATTGCTCTTACGGGGTCCCCAACAGCGATGGAAGTGATGTGGGTGATGGGCATTAAAATCTCCCAACAGAAGAAATGGTGTTGGGAGAGCGGACAGGAGAGCTCGAATGTCCGCGGGAGCGAGGAGAGACGATGGAGGTGAATACACAGAACAAACAGAAAAGAAAAAACAGGGTAACTGCAGTCTAATGGCAACAGCTTGCAAGTCGGACGTAAGTGTGATAGTTTGTAAATGAGCGTCATTACGCACCAAAATCATGACACCACCATGAGCAAGAGTACCCTCCTCCGGTTCAAGGTCGTAGCGAACCGGAGTATATCCTCGGAGATCAAAAGGATCGTGAGGGCGAAGCTTAGTCTCCTGCAAACATACGACCATAGGCGAATGGGAACGCAATAAAAGTTGCAGTTCCGCCCTATGCGATCGTACACCACGTACATTCCAGGTCAGGATAGCCATGAATAAAAGGGATAAACTGTCTACTTAGAAGGGCGGCTTAAGGAATCTTTTGCTTAACCTTTGGGCTCGGGCTTTTTGTATGGAGTTGGTCAGACTCCATAGCTTCCTCGGAGGGAGGGCCCACGCGCTCAGTGCCAGAAACCGATTCAAGCGCCGTGAATCGGTTCTGGGTGGCGATGGGTGAGGGGTGCCGCTGAGCGCGGCTTGTCCCAGGAGCTTCCTGGGACAGCAACCTCCGAGGAGGAGAAGGTGAACTTTTGTTACCGCGCGCATGCGGAGGGTCTTTCAAAAAATCTTCCCTACGAAGTTTCTGCTTGGGTTTCTTTTCAGCGGCTTGCAACTTCATTGACTTCGGACCAGGTTTATACGGCTTGGTAACTGTAGCTTTAATGGACGGCCGGATGGTAGTGGCTAATCCAGTCATGCTCCAGGTCTGAGTTTCGGCATCTACTCGTGGTACTGGTGAGGCAACAACAGAACTAAATGTGCCAGATCGCAGGAGTGAAGGTTGGCGCGCATGGTAACGCCTCCGGGCTTCAGCGAAGGAGAGTTTTTCCTTTACCCGGATCTCCTGGATCGCCTTCTAGTCCAAGTACCGCGGACAGTCGGCAAACGAAGCAGAATGAGACCCTTTACAATTAACGCAGACGGGGGCTGTTGAACAGGTACCTTCGTGTGTACCTACATGTTGCACAGATGTTAACGGCACTCTTACATGAGACTTGCGTATGCCCAAAACGTTGGCATTTAAAACAACGCAGAGGTCTAGGAATATAAGGCCTCACAGAAATCCGTTCGTACCCTGCGGAAATGCTCGTGGGCAGATCGACGCCATCAAATGTTAGAAACAGGGTACGAGTGGGTACCAATACGCCGTCGCGTTTGGCCTGCACTCGATGGACCGCTGTCACCTTCTGGTCTGCAAGATATTCCACCAGGTCCTCGTCCGATATTCCATCGAGGCTATGCGTGGTGACAACGCCTCGGCAAGAATTCAAGGTGCGGTGCTTCTCAACATGGATAGGATAACCGTGGAGAAGCGTAGCGCGCAACAAGGTCTTACTCTATTGTTCGGATTTGGTTTGAACCAACAAGGAACCAATCCGTAGACGAGTGCAGGACTGAACCGCACCTGAAATAGCGTCAATGCCCTTCTGGACCTTCTCAAACGTTTGACCTTCCTCAGTTCGTGAAACCACTAAGTAACTACCAGTTGTCGGCGGTGCTACTTCTGTTGCAAGTACTTTACGGCGCTTATTATTAATAATGGAGAAAGGGTGCTCCATAGCGAAAGAAATCCTCCACCATTGCAACCGTCTCCGACCTCGGGCTCTGACTTCCCGGGCGTTACCCCGGCTTGGGTGAGTGGCCTATCTATACCAGACTCACCCCAGGGTCACACCTCCCAGAACATAGACAGAGGGACCCAATCGCCGTCGGAAGCCACCAGCTCATGCAATGGCCCCCCCGCGGGACTGCAGTTGAACAGCGGATACGAACACATACCCTACATGACGACCCCGGGTGGTGGGGATGACGCCATTACCCACTCACCCAGCTGCGCACCCAGTGCGCGGGTATCCGTCAGGCTGTGTCCACGGAGGATTAAAAGAAAGATAAAAGAAACTAAAACTGTGTGGGCATTTCGCACGCAAGGTAGGCTGGCGAGGAAGTAAAATAGAAGCGTAAATGAATGAACGTGGGGCGAAATGCGCAGAAATATAGGAGAAGAAAGAAACGATAGTGAGGTGCAGTATGAATGTGATGCAAAGAATGCACGAGAGCCTACCTTGGGTCCACCGGTCACGAGAAGAACCCACCTCGACCGGATGGGGGTGAGGGGATGAATGTGGCGATGATTGGCTCGGGTACCCCGGATGCGCCTAACCCGTACTCACAAAAGGTGAGCCCCTGGGGGGATGAAGCAGATGGAGAATAAGCGTTTGTAAAAATAGTTTGTACAAGAGTAGAGAAAGTCATGTGAGTGTAACACATCAGATTTTTTGTCTTGGATATGCAAAGAGTATTAATCTGTGGCAAAGAGAATGGTGCTGCACCTAGCAACCAGCTATTAAGAGATATGTATATGCTTAAAGGCTACTGTATTTCTGTATTGCCCTTGTAAATATATATTCCCCTTACATCTACAAGAAAATTAGCAATAAGATAGAGTCTGCAAGTGTTTATCTCGATTAACATGAAGTAGATGGAGAATAAGCGTTTGTAAAAATAGTTTGTACAAGAGTAGAGAAAGTCATGTGAGTGTAACACATGAGATTTTTTGTCTTGGATATGCAAAGAGTATTAATCTGTGGGAAAGAGAATGGTGCTGCACCTAGCAACCAGCTATTAAGATATATGTATGTGCTTAAAGGCTACTGTATTTCTATATTGCCCTTGTAAATATATATTCCCCTTACATCTACAAGAAAATTAGCAATAAGATAGAGTCTGCAAGTGTTTATCTCGATTAACATGAAGTAGATGGAGAATAAGCGTTTGTAAAAATAGTTTGTACAAGAGTAGAGAAAGTCATGTGAGTGTAACACATCAGATTTTTTGTCTTGGATATGCAAAGAGTAATAATCTGTGGCAAAGAGAATGGTGCTGCACCTAGCAACCAGCTATTAAGAGATATGTATGTGCTTAAAGGCTACTGTATTTCTGTATTGCCCTTGTAAATATATATTCCCCTTACATCTACAAGAAAATTAGCAATAAGATAGAGTCTGCAAGTGTTTATCTCGATTAACATGAAGCAGATGGAGAATAAGCGTTTGTAAAAATAGTTTGTACAAGAGTAGAGAAAGTCATGTGAGTGTAACACATGAGATTTTTTTTATTTATTATGGATATTTACTGTTAACCTTGCACGACAAAGAACGATGTAAAGCTGACATATATGCGACAGGGTTAAATCAGTATTATCCGAATCAATCCTCGAAGTTGATTGCTGTGTGAATGATTTTGAGAAAATCATTCACAAAGCAGCCAATTTCATAACAATGGACTCCCCCTCGTATTCTTTCAGTTCGGAAGTAACACTCAACTGTGAAAATTCTATGATTCATGGTCACTTCAATCTCGCATGCAAAGAATGCACAAAATTTCTAGTAAAAAACAGTTCTGAAATGCTGCAATACATCAACCCATTTACAAAGTCAGAACGCATGCAGTCCAAGGTTCAATTTCACATCTGCCCTTTGAGACAAAGGCATCGCTGGAATAAATCTTAAGAGCCATTATAAATCTAATCCTAGATGTTTGTAAATGTAATGTTTATTTGGAATGCTGGAATGTGATACACCTATTAAATGATTTGTATGTGTATTGTAACCATGAGCAATATTCCTTATTGTATAATGTTCAAAATTTTCTTTGATAAAAATTAAAAATGCAGCATTCCTGCAAATAAGACTTTTAGTTTCATTACTATATTTGCTAAAATCATAACAGTATATGAAATGCATATTTCTCAAAATGTAGCAAACAAATTTGCAAATCTGTGATGCAAGCAAAAATTTCAAAAACATTTTTGTGCTTTTCTAGTGCAAAAATGAGTAGAACTACTATTACAGTATGTATGAGTCAAGTAGATACTCTACGCTTCACCACATCTAATTTATGTAGTAGTAGTAGTTTCTTGGGCTACCGTCTATGGGCATCTTCGATACTCAACTGCTAAATCATGGACTTGCATTTAATGCGTAGTTGAGAATGGGGCAATAGCCCAGGAAAATAATACTATAATTGGAGCTTAGAAACTTTAGTCAACTCATAGAGTAATCAGAGCTTTTCACTGTTGTTTCAACCATAGACTTCATACTTCAAAGCCTTCATTTGATGTGTGTCCAACCTAACAGGAATTTTCTTGACATTGGTAAACACGCTAAAGCCAGCTGAGTTCGATATTCACACTCCCTTAAATTCAAGCGCATAGATTTCCCATGCAAATTATAACTACAGTAACCGCATACCTTCGTCATAAAAGATATTGGAAATCACAACCTTGTGCCACTACACATCTCTCACTCAAACTTTCAAGAAAATCTGCATTAACATTCATTAATTCTTCATGGCAGTATTTTATATCACAACACTGTGAATGCCAGAGTGATTGTAGTGTAAATTAACATTATTGTATGACAATGATTTTAGATGTTTGTTAATTATAAGCATTGTTAGGAAATAAGTTTACACGGCCTCACTGAAACTGACAATAGGTGTGGGTAACAATGAAGCGATGGTGAGCGTTATCAATTAGAAGAGACAAACAAATGATGTCAGGTTAGCGCGCCTTTCTTTAGAAATGGAGGGAATATCATCCCTAGAGCATATGTTTTAGTAATTATGATTGGCTTATAAAATAGATGCTAATGTTGGTGCGATTTAGTAACCAATAGCAGCTCTATTATCATGTTTAGGCATATCGAGGTGAGGGAGTATAAATTCTTGAGCCAAAGGCAAGTATCGCGCAGTTCTACAGAATCATTCAGGAGGTAAATGTCACACAGTTCTAAGAAATCTCTCTCGCGAGTTCACGTCAGGCAGTTCTAAGGAAGCATTCATGAGGTACACATTACGCAATTCTACAGAATCTCTCGCGTCGTAAAATTAGTTACAAAATGTGAAATACGTGAATTAATAGTGCGTGGCAAATAAGTGATTGTAGTTACATTCGAAAATATAACAGTTTCAGTCAGGTGTGTATCAAGATTAAATATTGAAATTAATTGTGACGGCAATAAAAGTGTAAAAACAGATTCTTTTATCAGTGTTATCTTTTAGTAAGAACTCCTTTCTGTTTACATGCCCCGATCAGAGATATTTGCTCGACTGAGTAATAATAGCTAGCCGGAGGACAAAAAACCCAAAATTCAAAATAGCAAAACAATAACAGGCGCCAAGCAAATAAGATAACAAGACAGATTACTGCGACAAGTGGTTACCATGCTAGCCTCTAGTTCCCGAGGTCACGGGTTCAAACCCGGTGGAGGACGATAGAATTTTTCAGGCGTAAAAATCCTTAGCATGGCTTCCTTAGGAAGGAAAGTAAAGCCAGTGGCCCTGTGTCATAAATTTACGGCACGTAAAAGAGCCTCAAGCCTGATAAGGAGGCCTCTGAGCAAAATTATGTGTCTTTCACGCCCAAAATAGAATAGTACACTAAAGGACCTGAGCAGTTAAAGAGCATCCATAAATTGAAAAAAAAAAATAAATAAAAATTAAACACAGGTTAATAGAGCGATCATTATCATCCAACGCCCAATTAGGAAATTAATTCTACTCATATTATCATGTGATTGTAATTCCTGGATACAGTTATCTTAATTTTAGAAGTTTGGTGGCATCCCAAGCCAAAGTTTGTGAAATACCTGAGCAAGCATCCTCAGAGATTTCTTTAGACTTTGTTCTAATTTTTCTCTGATGTCATTGAGTTTTTCATATTAGATCATGGCAATTTACACTGTTTCTTATCAACAATAGGTTCTGTTTTTCTAAATCTATTTATTAGATTATGAATGTAATTCTGTTAAACATTTTTAAAACAATCCTCACCCCATCACTGGATTCAATCCAGAAAAGAGCAGAGATGCCTCCAGTGCCATCATCAATTAAATATGTTATTTTGGTAGACGTCACTTCAACTTTTCGTACAAGCCCAACAACTGTGAACTGTCAAAACAAAAATCACTATTAGTATTGCTAGGGTTTAAAATTTCAATTTGTTTTCTTGTTCGTCATAAACTTAAAAATTTGGAAGATTCTTACCATATGAACTTCCTCACCACCAAATTGGAGACCAGCATCTGTTGCACCCAGAACAGTGCGTACAGTTAATGGGACTAGATTCTGTACTCTCCTTGCAGGCTGAAATCCAACACAAAGTAAGAAATTAAAAATATCCATAAAGTCACAATGGCAATTATACTCGCTGCCAAAGAAGAAAGGGATTTACATTTCATGGGGAGGGAGAGAGAGAGAGAGAGGTGATGTTGGTGCTTATTGCAACCATGTGGAGAGTGCGTTAGAATTATGCGTATGAAGGCGATTGGGTTGCGCTGCATTGTAGGGCAGATATTATTTATATTCATATATGAAGACAATTATAAAATAATGAATCTGTATGCAAAGGATAGAACATGCAAGAATATATCAGTGTAAAGATCTGCGTTAACAAGAGAGACATACTTGTGAAATATTGATTCTTACTCTAATGGGAAAATGCCGCTGATTCTCTCACACAGTATATTATTTCCCGCGCTTGTCCTTTAATTGGAATAGCTTTACCAAATACAGTTTTGTTCTTTGTTCTCGCTGTTCTTTGTCACTACTTGTAGATATTGTTAAATATCCATTAAAAGTGTTAACTGAATTGCAAATGCTCACAACACATGCACAGATACACGGACTCAAACACACACAAACACAAAACAAATTACTGTACAAATAGGATGATGCAAAATTCTATTCATTTAATGCTTTCCGCCACATGGTTAGTAACTGTCAATCCCTTTCTTGATTGGTGCCGACTCTATATAAGATTCCTATTTACTTCAAAGATATTGATCTGGATCTTGTAAATGACTCAAGATTGGACATAAATTTTGATTTTAGATTCCTGGTTGTATAAAACCAACGTCTTTTAAAACTTTGCCACTAAGACATAATTAGCCTATTTCCCTATCTTCCTGCAGTTTTTATTCCCTCTACCATGTACATAGTGAGTAGAGAAAGTATTGTATTGCATTCCACCTACAGACTTCATACTGAGATTTCACCAGAAATACACATTGAGACTTCCAGAATTTATTTTTTTTTTTAAAAAAAAAGCATAAGCATTTTTGGAAAAAACATCTATGTGTGTGCATCTGTGAACAGCATAGCTCAAAAATGAAAAGTGCATCAAGTAACAAACTTGGTACTTAAATTCAACACCTTCCAAGAATGCAACACAAATAACCCCCCCATCCCAAAATACCCTTTATATGGAACATTTTTGGAAAATTTTGATTTTCTCAAAAAGGGCTCAAACGATTTTTATTAAAATACCAAGGGCTGCATGCAAAAACAATGTTTAGCACTAGACGTTGTTTAACACCTTGTAAAAACGATGTTTAGTGCTAAACAGTGTCTAAATCATGCCCATGTTTAGACGCTGCATAACAGGTGGTTTATAGTGTGTTTAACCTTAAATTCCACTATTACTTCACACAAGGTATGGAGCAAGAGTAGAGAAAGATGGAGATTATGCGATTCTTTGATATCATTTCACGATACGAACGAGTTTTACACCCAAAAAAGAGAAAAAAAAGGGTGATACGATGCGACGTGTGCTGAGAGTCTGTTCTAATCCCTTAGAGCACCAAACTGAAAGGGAATTCAAAGCAAGATTTAGGTGATAAATATAGATAGATGCATATTTATTAACAAAGTGGTCTTAGAGCTAGAGTCTCTGTAACACTATTTAGCACAAATTAAAGTAGTGCTTGTGCCTCTCGTATGCTGCTTCATTCTTCCTGTGTTTTTAACAGTTATATGAGGAAAAAAAAAAAAAAATCTGTGTTACACTCACATGACTTTCTCGACTCTTGAACAAACTATTTTTACAAAAGCTTATTCTCCATATGCTTCATGTTAATCGAGATGTTAATCTTATTGCTAATTTTCTTGTAGATGCAAGGGGAACTGGTAGGCTTTAAGCGATAGTCAAATATTTTAACGCTGGTTGCTATGTGGCGCATTCCATTCTCTTTGCATGTCCAGGACATAAAAAAAATGAATAACGAATTCCCATTTGAGACAAAGTATGGAAAATTTAAGGGAATAACAAGTAATATCTCGAAAATGGTTCGCTCAACAAAAAAAATGTATATGACAAATTGTGTATTTTAACGTGATCTACATTTTTTGTGTAGTAAAATTTTGTCTCTCTCTTATGGTTTACCAGTTGTGCAAAAGTCGTTCACATTGAAGAACACTTTTGGAGACATTCCCAGAAAATTCGAGATATTCATTTCATTTGTCATGAAAATATCTTAAACATATGATATTTTAATCAAAATTGTTAGAACCATTTTTGAGAAAATTAAAATTTTTGAAAAATGTTCCATGTAAAGGGTAGTCTGGGGTGGGGGATTTTCTTGAAAACCTTCGTGTCGCCTCTCTGGAAGATACTGAACCTAAATACCAAGTTTGGTGTTTATCCGACTGTTTATTTCTGAGTTATGCTGTTCACAGACACACACACAGAATGTTTCAAAAAATGTCTTTTTTGGATTCAGGGGGTATCAAAACATGTATTTCCGGTGAAATCTTGGTATCGAATTTTTGGGTGGAATGCAATACTTCTCCTACTTACTATACGTAGTAAAGAAAGTAAAAATAAAAAATAATGGTATTTAAAAAGAGCTATAAATTGAAGGAGGAAAAGTGGTATGTGGAAGGGTAAGAGTTGCAAATAGTAAACAAGTTTGATTATTTGGGAGTGAGAATAAATAGTAATGGAATGATCACAAGATAAGTGCCTTAGCCAAGGGAAGATTAGCAATGACTGCTATAAGAATATGCTTAAAGAAAATACCAGATATGCAAATTAAATGGTTGGAAAGGTTTTACAAAGCTGTAGTTGAAGCAAAAATGGTCTATGGATCAGATATTTGGGGAAGTGACAAAGGATGGGAGATGATTGATAAAGTACATAGATCGTTCTGTAAATGTATGTTAGGTTTATCTATTTCATCACCTAATGGAGCAGCAATGTTGGAGTTGGGAAGAGTAGGTAGCAAGGGCATGATAGTAGAAAGGATACTTAAATATTGGCATAGATTGAAATCATTGGACGAGCATAATATCTTAAGGCAATGCTTAATAATGCAAGAAAAATCCAGTGCTGGGATGAACTGGGTTCAAGGAATAAGGAGAGTTTTACAGGAAATAGAAGTGGGTAACTTATGGGAGGAGAGAGAGAGAGGGTTAGTTAAAGGTTTCTGGAAAGAAGTTGTTACGGTATTACTTACAAATGTTTGTGTATTTATGTTTACTTCACGCGTGGAAGCCATCTTGTGACGTCATTCATTTGTTCGGTTTGTAGCTCCATCTGGTGTTAGCAATTTGCAGCAGTGTTAGTGTTCGAAAGAATGCGACTGTTATTTGATTTAATTTTTTGTTTACTGTCCTCCGGCTAGCTATTATTTCTCGGTCGAACATGTCTCTTGATCAGGGTTGTGTAAACGGAAAGGAATCTTTTATCCAAAAAGAACACTGATGAAGAAATTTGTTTTATAATTTTATTGTCGAACACGTTAACTATCACATTTATATATTGATCTTAACACTCGCCAAACTGAAACTGTTATAATAACTTCTTACTGATCACTTTTAATCCACATACTTCAACTTTTTGTATAATTAACTTTACCATACTTTAGATCTTTCATAATTCTGCTGCGCGTAACTTGTGAATCTATATCCGATGTATGCCGTACTAATACTTTCGACGAACTGACTGACTGAAGACGACGTGTAGTGTACACAGATTTTTGATGAACTGAACGACTGAAGGCGACGTGTAATGTATTGAGATTTTCGATGAACTGAGTTGACTTTACCTCAAACCTACTGCTTTTATACTCCCACTCCCCGATATGCCTAAAGATTATAACTGAGTTACTATTGGCTAATAAAACGCGCCAACATTAGCGTCTATATTAATATCCAATGAAAATTATGAATACATATGCTCTAGGGAAATATTCCAGAAGATTCTCAACGGAAAAAACACGCCAACATTACGTAACTTCCTCGTTCCCAATAATGATAAACAGCTCACCCCCTCGCTGCATTATTGCGCGCTATTATTGACAGTTTCAGTAAGGCATTAAAAACTTACTTCTCAACAATAATTACAATAAACAAATATCTCAAATCAATGTCACATAAAAATGCATATTCATATTACAACCATTATTTACATTTAAGTAATTTGTGATACAAATTACTGCATCAAAGTGAGGAACAGAGTGGAAGATATAGTGAAATAAGAATTATTTCAAAGTCTGGAAGGAAAGAAAAGTTTGGAACTATATAGACAATTAAAGATGGACTGGGGAACGGAGAAGTATATGGATGTAGGTAATAGGTTATGATAGAAGGGTGGGCCTGTTCTAGATTAAGTGCACATAGGCTAAGGGGAGATAGGAAGGGAGCGAATTTGGATAGATGTCCTCTTTGTGGAGAGGCAGATAATGATTTGCATTATATAATTGAATGTGAAGAAACTAAGTTGTGGAGAGATCAGTTTTTAACCTAAAGAATGGGAGAATGTTAACAAAGAAGTATTAAAAGTTAGGATAATGAAAATACAAAAGGAGAGGGATATAAAAAGAATAGGAGAATATATGGGGAGAGTAAGAGAAAAATGGTTTAGAAAAATAAAGCAATATGAATTTGTTATGACCCACATTGCTTAAATAACCATGGTGTTAAAATGCATGATGGACCAAAGAAAGAAAAAATAGCAACTCAGAGTAATGTATTAAAAATTGTAAGAATTTTTTATAGCATTATGGAAATAAATATACATATATACTACCAAGCCCTAATTTTTGTGTATTTGCATTTTGGCACCATATTCTTATAGCGTTTTGCAGGTTCAATAAAGCAACTGCTTCAGTAATTTGGAATATTTTTTATTACGGTAATAAAACTTGTGCTTTGTCAGCTGTAAATTGCACTTTAAATTTTCTAAAACATGTGTTGTTATATTTTACATGATTATTTTTAATGAGAGCAGTGGTTTGGTAATCTTCTAACTCAAACTCTCCAACTATTTCCAAAAGAGTTTCTCTTTCAGTAGTGCTGAAATGTTCTACTCGCTAAGACATTTTGCATTCCGAGCTGCTGGTAGAAAAAAAAAAATTCCCCAAACCATATATGCCACATGGTGTCCAAATTCAAAAGCTTTAAAGTGTGGCGTTGCTGTGTTCACTTTTGGAGCAGATGGCACTGTAAAAGCTACTTAGCTAAACACTGTCTAGACAAGGATTTAGCAATGCAAAGTTAGACAATGTTTAAGGTAATTCTGTGCTACGACTCTATTTACTATGGCGGCGGCGAGCAAAACCTTAATGAATTGCCAACATCAGAACCGTATATTCGTGGTATGCCAGCCGCTACCAACATTATATTTAACATTGATAGATGTTAAACAAACGTGGAGGGGGGGAAAAAGTTAAACAAGCAGAGAACACACAGGTGAAGTTGGTGAAGGTGATGTATTTGGTGTTTTGTGCATGTGCAAAATAAGTAATGCATGTTTTCTATAATGGTGAATAAAAAGTGAAATGTGCATAAACATGGGTATAACGCACAGAAATATGCACGGATTGTGTGCGAAAACACAAAAATTAAATGCAATAACCCGTAAAATAAAACACGTACATGAAACCAAACATAAATATGTTGAAACCAAGCATACGCAAATTCTGGCAAGAAAAATAGAAAATGTTCGATTTTTTTTCATTAATTTTTACTTACTCTACCCGTACGTCTTAGAAGTATTGCATTTCACACAAAAATTTCACTGAAAATACATATTTTGACGCCTCCAAATAAAAAAAAAACACTTTTACTTATTCTACCGCATAGGTACCGTAGGTATGTACGTATTCTACTGCATAGAAAAGGGCCGTTTCTTTTTAAGGCCACCATTTCCTTCACTTAAGAGCGGCTGGCATGCATTCAAATGTAATTGTGCTTATTTTATTTTGCATGCATACTGCATTTTGGGATTATTTGTTATGTGCTTATTTGGTTTCAGGTACTTTTACTTTCCATCTTCATATTTTTTCAGATACTGTTTACAGGTATGTATTTTATGTTTGCTTTCTTTTACAGTATTCTTGCATTCCATATTTATGTTTTCAGAACAAACAACTACTGTTTGTTTCCATTTGTTTTGTTTTACGGCATTATTGTATTTCAATTTTGTGATTTCGCATATAATCCGCGCATATTTATTTGTGTTCTACTCTTTAAAATTAATGTTTTCCACATTTATGCTTGTCATATATCCGTGCGTATTTATTGTGTGTTTAATGTTTGTTTTGTTTCCAGTATTCTTACACTTCACAAGTTTCCCTATATAAAACTTATGTACTTACTAATGATATTCTCATTACTTTCTCTACTACACATAGCAAGCAGAGAAAGTATTATATTCCATCCAAAAATTTTATGCCGAGATTTCACCAGAAAATGCATGTTTTGAGGCCCTGTGAATCCAAGAAATTCATTTTTAGGAAGCAAAGCTTCTCTACCACTAGGTACGCAATAGAAAAGGTAAAAATGCTTTTTTTTATTCAGGGTGACTCAAAACATGTATTTCCGGTGAAATCTCGGTATCGAATGTTTGTGTGGAATGCAATACCTCCTCTATCTACTAGGTACGTGGTAGAATAAGTAAAAGTTATTCTTTTCGTTCAGGGTGCCTCAAAAACATGCATTTCCAGTGAAATCTCAGTATCAAACTTTTGCATGGAATGCAATACCTCTTCTACCCTTTTAGGTATGCGGTAGAATAAGTAAAAGTGTTTTTTATTTAGGGACCTCAACATGTTTTTTCGGTGAAGTTATTGTGTAAAATGCAATACTTTTACCTAAGATGTACGGGTAGAGTAAGTAAAAATTAATGGAAAAAAAAATCGAAAATTTTATATTTTTCTTGCCAGAGCTTACGTATGCTTTGCTTTAAACAATGTTTCTCTTCATGTACATGTTTTATTTTACGGGTTATTGCGTTTCATTTTTGTGTTTTCACACACAATCCGCGCATATTTCTGTGCGTTATACCCATGTTTATGCATATTTCACTTTGTATTTACCCTTATAGAAAACATGCATTATTTATTTTACACGTGTACAAAACACCAAATACATCATACACACATTTTAACATCACTTGTGTGTCCTCTGCTTGTTTAACTTTTTTTCCCCCCATGTTTGTTTAACGTCTTGCGACGTTAAATATTACGTTGGTAGCGGCTGGCATACCACGAATATACCGTTCTGATTATGGCAGTTCAAAAAGGCTTTGCGTGCGGCCGCCATAGTAAATAGAGTCATCGCACAGAATTACCATGTTTTAAGTCCTTAAACAGTGCATCAGTTTCATAATCGGCCCTAAATGTTTAAGAACTTTTCACGACAAATGAAATGTATATCTTGAATTTTCTGGAAATAGTCTGAAGTCCTCTTCATTCTGAATGATTTTTGCATAACTAGTAAACATTTTCATATTCCCAATGTATCTACAAGGAAATAAGTAATAAAATCATTCCTACAAATGTTATCTCAATTAACATCAAGTAGCTAGAAGAATAAGCTTTGGTAATCTTGCTGCCAGCCTTTCCCTAGGCTATGTCACCATACACTGCCAACCTTTGGGAATGGAAAGTAGCTGAAATTATGCGAGTTGTATGTTCCATGAGCTAGCATTATTGAGAAAGAGTATGATTTAAATATCCCATATTACCAAAATTAATTTCAGCAAATTATTGGGGATTAAAAGGAAATTGCAAATGCATGATAACCATTAATTGATGTGTTCTAGTTTGCGTAAAATCAAAATCGGCTAAATTGTCATACTTTTGCCTGCATTTGTGTCACTTTTGCCCGCATTAGGTCTTACTTTTGCCCACGTAAATTAGGAATAAGGAAGTCAAAAGTAATGAAAATAATTACCTTAGGAGTGAGTTTAGAAAATGATGTGGTCTCTCCAATATCTGGTGCCTATTTACACACCCGTTTTAGGTGTTTTACTTATATAGGCAAGTAGCGTAAGGAAGCCAACAAACGTAGCCATTTTCTATGCAAAGTGGGTACTGCCAACCTAAATAATCAGTGAAATGCACTGAATATGCGATGTGCTGTTGTTTTGTGAACGTGAATCATTGGAGTTTTAGACGCGCAGATCCCTGGGCTATGCTCTGTGGTCGCTTCGCAGTTGCTTGCTGCACTCCTCTCCTTCTAAAAAACATCCCTCGGCTACGCTTTGAGGCTGAGGGCCCTCAATCTCTCGGCTACGCTTTGAGGCTGAGTATCTTACCGGCTTCGGTGGCATTATTCATATGTTGGCAGCATTACGTAGAGCAGCGTAAGACCTAATGCGGGCAAAAGTGACACAAATGGGGGCAAAAGTATGACAGTTTACCCTCAAAATCATACGCCCCCTTTTGTCTCTGCATTTCAATTGGCTGCTTAATCACAAGACTTCACCTATCCTACCTATATTTCAGTTTTGGTCCTTTCTGCAAACACAAGTTTCCTTCATATATCACTTCCGTTCCCTTATGTAAATAGGACTTGCATTCTTTCTTACCAACCCAAAATCTTCCTTGCAAATTTCGTTCTGTAATGTTGGTATGACTTAGTGGTGTGATGTAACAAAGGGAGAGGCTGGCAGCAAGATTACCATAAGCTTTCATAAGAATAGGAATAGTTTAACGAATGCATAGAATGCAACACATCAGATTTTTAAAAATGTTTGTGATATTCAAATTCTTTATAAAACTGGGGGAACTTTTACAAAGCCATCATGACCAAACCATTCCAAGTGAGGAAATATTGAGAAGAAAGTATACTTCAATCCTGAGAGGATATAATATTTAGGTTACACTTGTATAACTTTCAGTAATTTCTTAAAGTCAATTGTAAAACCAATGCTTTAATATTGCCACTAAAACTATGCAAACCTTTATTCGGATGCTGATAACAAAATTGATCAAATTCATTACTTGTGATGACATACCTTTGCTTGCTTCTCAGTAGAAGAAGGTCCTTGAGATGGTGAGTTAAAGAATCCTCCAGCTCCTTGATTACCATAACCTGCAAGGAAAAGAGCAATTATGTTCAGTGGTTATTTTAATCTGATGCAGGAATTTGGGAGATTAAGAAATTGGGCAAAGTTGTTTTAGTTGTGGCCCGTCGAAGTAGCTGAACGTGAATGATTGGAGTTTTAGACGCGCAGATCCCTCGGCTACGCCCTGTCGTCGCTTCGCAGATCGGCCGCAACTTGCTACACTCCTCTCCTTCTAAAAAACATCCCTCGGCTACGCTTTGAGGCTGAGGGCCCTCAATCTCTCGGCTACGCCTTGAGGCTGATACTGGAGTAGATGTGCGGGCCACAAGTAGAGAAGATTGTCGAGAAATTGATCTAACCCCCACAAGGAAAAATATGCCTGTTAACGAAACAAAGAAATTGATCTAACCCCCCAACAAGGAAAAATATGACTTAACGAAATTCTGAAAGGGAAGTTTCAACGCTTTTATGACTAACCAAAGGTGGTATACGGCGGAAAACAAGTTTCTTATGGTTCTCTAACCTTATTACATTTAAAATCAGCATTTTTTACCCCTTTACCTTGGGCATCCCACATTACTGCGTCCTGTCACTGTAGCTTTGTTTCGAGGAATTAAAACACACAATAATGTTACCGATAAGGGATTGGGATTATCGGTTACCCGCGTAAATTTCGCTTTGACTTGCAGAAATGCCAACATCACAACATAGTTTATAAACACCATACCTCCTCATTTTGCCAACCTCCAAAGACTTCGAAACATGTGAATATCAAGCCGAAACATAGTAGGCAACATAGCGAGCGCATTGTGCACATTGACTACTATTACATAGTTTGTTTTAGTTTGAATGTTTTAATAATAATTTTAAGCATATATTTGTACTATTTTAGTAATTTACTCTTGCTTTTCGTTGTTAAATTAACAATGTTAAAACCATGAATTAAATAATGAAATGGAAAGTTTCTTTTGTTGTTGGCTACATTGATATTACGCATGCCATTAGGTGCCCTCTTGTGAACAATTCATAATCCCACGTCACCATCTGTTGTTGCAGGTGGTGTGATGTGTAAAAATCTTAAAAATTGTACTATCTTGTTTTAATTATCAGTGAAGAACCAACATTTGGAAAACATGGTAATATTCGTAAATAACTTTAGCAATGAATTTCCTTTTTAATGTATAAATATAAGTGTGAAACCATTTTGCCCTGACCATGTCAGTGTGCAGTATTAGAATAAGTTTTTGATTATACATTAAGTTGCATCATATTTTTTTTTCGAGAAGTATAAGCGACCCAACGAGCTACGAGTTTCAGCAGGTTCTCGAAACAGCATGTACTGACTGGGACAGAGAACTAGAAGTTGTTTCTCCCGGTTTTTTGACACCAAAATATACTGGTCATCTTGCCATTGGCAGGGCAAAATGTCAGACATAGGTGCTTCGTTGGTCAGCAACAGTTAATAAACCTTGAGAAGTAATATCATTGTACCTTTTATTAATTTATTGTAAACCTTCCCCTTTGTTGAAAGTTATTTGCAGCCTGCAGTTTAATACCTTTTCAAGTCCAGCATTTCTTTGCTGTTATGCTAAAGGCAGCCTACATATATCTGGGTCTTCTGACAAATCATGGTGGGGATCTTCCCATACGAGGTTTGGCCCACATCATTTGTACTAATTAAAAGGTAGTGGCATATTCTTCACGCTATCTTTGACATCCGCATCGCACACAAAACCAAATTTCTCTCTTACTATCCTAAAATGCTGATATCATTATAAGTGAAATGTTTGAAAACAATGTAACAGGTCTGTTGTGAATTGATTCTAATGGCTAACAAATCATTATTATTACTACTTGCTTCTTGAAAACACAGTAAAAAAATTGACATTTAGAGCTGATTCCCATAGGGGTGTGTTTTATTACAAGTTCCAAACCCAAACCATTCATACAGCTACTTACATTGGATATTCTGAATAATTTATATGAATTTAGTCTAAATTTATTACATCCTAGCACTTGCATAAACAAGACTAAAATAAATAAGTGGCAGGGATCTGGTTTATCATTAGTGTGGTTCAGTAATTTTGTGAATTTTCTATGCCATTGAAATTTATAATGTGAATTTATGTACTGTTGATACACAAAATAATATTTTCAAAATATATTTGTCAAGATAAATAAAAACCACTTGGCAAATCTGCTCTTAAAGCATCGTTGTTGAAAATGCTTATAAAAGCAAAAGTAAAGTGAATAAATTACCTTAGGAGTGAGTTTAGAAGTGGATGTGATCTCTCCAATGTCTGGTGCCCACCTGCCCGCCCCTTTTAGGTGTTTTACCTTTATAGGAAAATCGCGTTATGAACACAACAAACATAACCATTTTTGCACTAAAGCACATGCAAAATGGGAACTGCCAACCTAAATAAAAAGTGAAATCCGCTAAATATGCAATGTGCTGTTGTTTCTGCGAACGTGAATCATTCGAGTTTGAAATGCG
The DNA here is from genome assembly GCA_030765065.1 of Deroplatys truncata. Classification (NCBI taxonomy): domain Eukaryota; kingdom Metazoa; phylum Arthropoda; class Insecta; order Mantodea; family Mantidae; genus Deroplatys; species Deroplatys truncata. The sequence continues at coordinate 60,071,891 of CM060989.1, read as the reverse complement.
CAGATCCCTCGGCTACGCCCTGTCGTTGCTTCGCAACTTGCTACACTCCTCTCCTTCTAAAAAACATCTCTCGGCTACACTTTGAGGTTGAGGGCCCTCAATCTCCCGGCTACACCTTGAGGCTGAGTATCTTACTGGCTTTGACGGCATTATTCATATGTTGCCAGCATTACGTTAGAGCTAGCGTATGACATAGAGTGACATCTGTTGGACATATAACACATCATTTTCATTGCTGTGGACGACGCTCTAAGAGCAGAATGTCGAACCACTTCTTTCCCTACTGCTTACTTTCAGACAGAGAAAGTATTGTATTCCACCTAGAAATTCAATATCAAGATTTCACTGGAAACCTGTGCCTGTATATGTGCATATATCTCTCATATTGGCATAAGGAATTGCATATATCTTGAATTTTTTGTTAATAGATTTCTTCATTGTGGTTTATTTTTGTTTAACTATGAAACATAAGAGGGGTAAGTTGCTTTTAGGTGATCTTCACAGCGATGGAAGTGATGTCTTTATGTCCAACAGATGTCACTATGTCATTCTGTAGCTCTAACGTAATGCTGGCAACATATGAATAACTAATGCTGCCAAAGCCGGTAAGATACTCAGCCTCAAGGCATAGCCGAGGGATTGAGGGCCCTCAGCCTCAAACCGTAGCCAAGGGATGTTTTTTAGGAGAGGAGTGTAGCAGTTGTGGCCAAACTGCAAAGCGACGACAGGGCGTAGCCGAGGGATCTGGGCATCTAAAACTCGAATGATTCACGTTTGCAGAAATTCCTTATTTCGCGGATATCACTTCCCATTCAGTGTCTGTTTTAGCAGGAAGATGGCTACGTTTGTTGTGTTTATATTGCAATTTTCCTATAAAACACCTAAAAGGGGCGTGCAGGTGGGCATCAGGTATTGGCGAGATCACATCTACTTATTTCCTCACTCTTAAGATAATTTATTCCATTCCTTCTTGCTTTTTTCAGCGTTTTCAATGAAGACCACCTAAAAGCAAAATAGCCCATAAGAGAAATACTTACTTCAGAAAATATGAGCATATTAAAATATGCAGTTTATTAAATCCATTTTGGCTAAACATCAATACTTGTGTTTGAATTAAAACAGATTAAAAGTAAGGTGATTAAATTACTTTAGAAGTGTTATTAGGAGTTGATGTTACTTCTATAGCAGAATTATGGTGTAAGGGCAACAAACATTGCCATCTTCTCGCTACTGCACATGGGAATTGCCAACCTAAATGAGAAGCGAGATCTGCAGGATTAGTGATGTTTTGTTACTTCTTCATTTATATAAATAGTGAAGCACACTATTTATATATAATGTGTTTGACTGTAACTGTATACAGGATTGACATTTACCTCTGCAACGGAGGTGCAATAGTCTGTTCTTCAAGTTTGCAATTGACTTTTGAAAAAAAAGTAACCAGAAAATCTGATGGCTTTGCCATAAACTATTTCTCTTGTTGAGAAGTTAATGTTTCTCTTATTGCACAGTGTAATTTGAAAAGAGTAGGTAGAGTTCCTCACTGTTTAAGGGAACTCTTGAGTTCTGATTGAAGATTTTAATTCATTGGCGCTGTATTTAAATACCCTCATGGCTACTCTGAAAATCTGATTTAAATCGCTGAACAGCAGTGCAAGTGCCTGTTAAGATTTAAAACTGCATATAAAAATGAACCAATGTAATTTTTCCATGAAGTTTTGTGTTTATGATGCTGGAAGCAGTGACCCACCAACTTTGATGGCCTAGTATGATTGTTGGGTGTGATAGATCTCAAAATAGTTCTCCAAATGAAGGATGACATAACAATTTTAGCATTGCAAAGCACTTCCGTTTCTTTTCCTCCTCCTAACATTCCCCCTAAAACATCCTTTTGTTACAGTTTTTTTTTTTTTTTTTTTTTTTTTGTGTAAGGGTGGAATGTGCATGTTCTAGCTTGCAGTCTCAATGGGATATCCTCAACTGAAGGTCGACCTCTAACACTGAACTCTAGCATTACGCATGGAAACAGGTGAAGAGCATTGGTTCTGAAGTCTGTGCAGTAGATGTTTTTCTTATCAGTCATCTTGCTAAACACAATGATACAGTTGAATACATGCCTGTCCATTGTCAGTTCATTACATTATAGGAAACAAAGCTGTCATCTGAACTTGCAAATCAACACCTATTCCCTTTGAGGGAGTATTTTTAACACTTAAATAATGCAGTCTAATTATATATATATAAATTCAATAACAGCCCGCCTTAAAGCAATATGTGTATAACAATATATAAAAAGTGTATATTACAGTCATTGTATATGTTTATATAATTGTATCATGTTCAATAATGTTATCTGAATGTATTATGTAATTTTATAATGTAGGAGCTGTGAGAATAATAGGTTAAAAGTTTCTAACAATGAGGTAACCTTGAGGCAATAATGAATGTGAAAGTTTAACAATACTACTTGCAATTCTTGGAAGCAATAATGTAATTTTTGTGACAGTTCATAAAATAGCCAATCAACAACCAGAAAAAGCTTTAGTTAAATGAAGGTATTCTATTGGATTAGGATTAGCCAATCAGAGACTTGAAATACAGGAATTTACAAATTTTAGGCGGTAGAAATCAAATCAGTTGCTTGTAGACAGTGTTCATAACTGGACGCGTTGCTAGCAGACAGTGTTACTAATCAGACGCGAGATGTATCCTCGAGAAATTTAATACGTATTTTGTGTGAGAAAATAGTTTACGTGTTTAAAAAGTGCAAGTATTTAATAAAAGAATCTTACAGCTCTTTATATCAGTGAAGTGTTATTTAAATCATGTCAAGCATTAATAAAAGGTAAGCCTACATTCTTCAGTCGCACAAAGAGAAACATGTCTCTAACAATAATACTGACGCAGCCAAGGTAAACATAAATATAAATATTTAAAGAAACAGTCAAAATTACAAAGTTAATATTTTTTAAACATTTGGGGCAAAGGCCACCGGAAAGTACATTTGGGGCAAAGGCTACCGGAAGCTTTTTACCATACGTGCAGTTGCAACTACTTCAAGTTCGGCTCCCCAATAGTTGAACTGCAATACAACTACTTCAAATTGGCTTTCCATACGTGAAGCAACAATCTACTTCACCTTCTGGTATTCAGTGACTTACTTTGTTTTCTTTACCATTTCTGCTGGTGTCTGATGTTTCCTTCTCAACTTACCTATTGCTGCAATGTTAGCAGCTTCATATTTTGTTGATAGGAAATAAATATCTTTGTTATCCCTCCATTTCATACCCAGCATATTGTTTGCAGATCATGATTCATTCTCGACATGTTTCAGTTCATTATAAGAGATATCAGAGAGCATATCTTTGCTATTTGCTCTCACAGTATCAACAGTGTTAGTTTTTGTCTCATCTAGAGAGATTTGGAGTTCCTTTGAATGTTACTTGTGAGTTTTGGCTATTCATAGTGAACTATTGAAACACTTCCAATCTTAACAAGGTGTTAGCAGCAATATTGCTTTGACTGTTGATATGATGGGGTGTCTGTGAAAAATTGTGAAATAAATTGCAGCCACCCCATCTGCCTAGCACATCTCTCTGATTTTTTTACTTTCTCTACTACGTATAGTAAGTAGGGGAAGTATTGTATTCCACCCAAAAATTTGATGCCGAGATTTCACCAGAAATACATGTTTTGAGATCCCCTGAATCCAAAAAGAGCATTTTTGGAAACATGTCCGTGTGGGTGTCTGTCTGTGAACAGCATAACTCAGAAACGAACAGCCGGATAAACACCAAACTTGGTATTTAGGTTCAGTATCTTCCAGAGATGCGACACAAAGGTTTTCAAGAAAATCCCCCCACCCCAGATTACACTTTACATGGAAGATTTTTCGAAAATTTTAATTTTCTCAAAAATGGTTCTAACGATTTTGATTAAAATATCATATGTTTAAGATATTTTTATGACAAATAAAATGTATATCTTGAATTTCCTGGGAATGTCTCCAAAAGTATTCTTCATTGTGAACAACTTTTGCATAACTGGTAAACCATAAGAGATAGACAAAATTTTACTACACAAAAAATGTAGATCGCATTAAAATACACAATTTATGTCATATACATTTTTTTTGTTGAGTGAACCATTTTCGAGATATTACTTGTTATTCCCTTAAATTTTTCAATACTTATTTTCTCAAATGGGAATTCGTTATTCATTTTTTTGTCTTGGATATGCAAAGAGTATTAATCTGTGGGAAAGGGAATGGTGCTGCACCTAGCAACCAGCTATTAAGAGATATGTATGTGCTTAAAGGCTACTGTATTTCTATATTCCCCTTACATCTACAAGAAAATTAGCAATAAGATAGACTCTGCAAATGTTTATCTTGATTAACATGAAGTAGATGGAGAATAAGTGTTTGTAAAAATAGCTTGTACAAGAGTAGAGAAAGTCATGTGAGTGTAACACATCAGATTTTTTTAAATGGAAATGTGTTTGTTGTGTTATCAATATAGTTTACAAACTTTCCTCTTTCCAGGAGATATTTGAGCTTTGTAATTCTAAGACAAATTGCCAACAATTCTCCATTGTGTGTGCTGTAAAACTTAAAAGCATCATTGAGCTTCCAGGAGAAGAATGCAGTAGGTCTCCCAATTTCTGAAATTGTTGTAATCCTGAACCAGCAGCATAGTCTGAGTAATCAATACCTTTTTAATTCCCCTTCTACTTTCTCTACCATGTATGCAGTAGGTAGAGAAGGTATTGCATTTGACCCAAAAAGTCAATACTGAGATTTCTCCAGAAAGTTTTAGAAAACTTTTAAAAAAAATCTGATGTGTTACACTCACATGACTTTCTCTACTCTTGTACAAACTATTTTTACAAAGTTTTATTCTCCATCTATTTCATATTAATCAAGATAAACGTTTGCAGAAATGATCTTTTGACATGCAAAGAGAATTACATTTTACACAGAGCGACCAGTTCTAAAAATATTTGACTATTGCTTAAGGCGTACTATGTTCCCCTTGTTTTGTATGTGCAAGGGCAATATAGAAATACAGTAGCCTTTAAGCACATACATATCTCTTAATAGCTGGTTGCTAGGTGCAGCACCATTCCCTTTGCCACAGATTAATACTCTTTGCATATCCAAGACAAAAAAATGAATAACGAATTCCCATTTGAGAAAATAAGTATTGAAAAATTTAAGGGAACAACAAGCAATATCTCGAAAATGGTTCACTCAACAACAAAAATGTATATGACATAAATTGTGTATTTTAATGTGATCTACAGTTTTTGTGTAGCAAAATGTTGTCTATCTCTTATGGTTTACCAGTTATGCAAATCTCGTTCACAATGAAGAATAATTTTGCAGACATTCCCAGAGAATTCAAGATATACATTTTATTTGTCATGAAAATATCTTAAACATATGATATTTTAATCAAAATCGTTAGAGGCATGTTTGAGAAAATTAAAATTTTCGAAAAATGTTCAGGGTAATTTGGGGTGGGGGATTTTCTTGAAAACCTTCCTGTCGCATCTCTGGAAGATACTGAACCTAAATACCAAGTTTGATGTTTATCCGACTGTTCGTTTCAGAGTTATGCTGTTCACAGACACACACATGGACATGTTTCCAAAAATGCGTTGTTTTTTTTTGGATTCAGGGGGTCTCAAAACATGTATTTCTGGGGAAATCTCGGTATCGAATTTTTGGGTGGAATACAATACTTCCCCTACTTACTATACATAGTAGAGAAAGTAAAAAGGTCCGTGCGTGTGAGAGAGAGAGCAGCATAACTCAAAAGTGAAAAGTTAGATAAATATCAAACTTGCTATTTAAGTTCAGTATCTTCCAGAGATGTGACACAAAGATTTTCGAGAAAAGTCCTCCACCCCCCAACTACCCTTTACATGGAATATTTTTTGAAATTTATTTTTTTAAAAATGGCTCTAACGATTTTGATCAAAACACCCTGGATACTTGCATCACAAATTGTATATCTAAATTTTTTTGGAATAGCCTGTGAAGTCCTCTTCATTTGTGGAATTTTAAATAATTTGTATAACTGGTAAATGTTAAAACGATTCAATTGTAGATCTCTTTAAAACACTCAATTTATTTTGAATAACAGTTTCTGTGACATCAACCATTTTCAAGATATTCGTTATTAATGGTTTGAATTGTTCAAGTCTTTGTCAAAAATCCTGTTGACATTCAGTTGTTACTTGTGGTTCATGGAAAGAGTATGAAAGTTTAAGGCCAGCATATAATATCAGTTATTAAGCATTTGGCTATTACTATTCCCTTTGTATTTATAACAAAATGTGTAATCTAGCTACTTCTGCAAAGGTTTTTGTTAATCAAAATGAAGTAGATGGAAAAATAAACTTTTGTAAGAATAGCTTTTATACCCATTAATAAATAATAGAGAAACTCATGTTAATGTAACATATCAGATTTTTATCCATTGCCTCCGTTATCATTTCTTTGCATATTCTTTGAAATTGAGTACTGGTGTATTCGTATTATGGGAAAGTATGGGTATCATAGATAAAGGAAATGTTCAAAGGAGTTCTCGAAATACTTATGTTTAAAAAAAAGAAGGAAAAATAATAACAACTGAAAGGGAAAATATATAGCAGCGTTTTCCTACAAAACATAATAATTTATTGGTCTATTCAGGGCTATCACATGATTATTCAGTGTAAAAATTGAGAGAGAATGAAATATTAAGCATGCAAATACTTCTGTAGCAATTTCTTTTATGAAACTTTCAGTAATATAATCAGTACCTTAAACTTTGGGCCCATGGCATTTACTTCTCTTGTGCCTAGGTTATTGCATCAGTTAAAAGCATTTTTTTTTTTTTGGTACAGAAGTACTGTTTTGTTAGAATGTTAGATGTTGGCAATGTGGTACTTGCACTTCATATAGCAACCATGTATGTGGAGTGTTTTTTAAATTGTTTCATTGGGATAGAGGTCTTAAAAATATACCCATAAATGCACATAAAGAAAACCATTAAAAATTATTTCAAATTTTGGAACTAAAATGCAACCTCCAAAAGCAAATGTAGCAGCAGGATGGAAATTAAATAAAATTTTTTGTGAAAGCATTTGTACAGGGTGTTTCTAAATTCCCTGTTTAGCATAGGAAACATACCGTTTTTCCACTACATGCAAAATCACCACACTCACTTTTTAGCTCCACTCACTAGGAATGACTTCCAGCATGACGGTGCACCAACTCATTTTGCACTTGCGGTCCGACATCTGAATCAATGATTTGGACAACTGTGGATAGGTTGTGGTGGCCTGATTGCTTGGCCTGCACCTTCTCCTGACTTGACCCCACTTGACTACTACCTGTGGAGTTACATGCAATCCTTATTTATGAGACCCCTTTGGGATCTGAGGAAGATCTTCTAGCACAAGTTATGGCAGCGGCGGATATTGGAGGATTAGGAATTGGTGATCAAGGATACCAGAACATGTTACGGAGATACCACATCTGTGTTGAAGTTGGTGGTCGTCACATTAGCCCTTCTTGTAAGTGGTGTCCAGATGACAGGCAACAGGAGTTGGAGAGAGCAATGTGTGCTGTGGTAGTATTTTGCATGTAGTGGGAAAACGGTACCTTTTTGGATATGATTTCATATGCTAAAGTTAACTGTCTTGGTGCCCACTACACGTCCTCAAAGTCTATAAAGGGAATTTAGACACACTCTGCATAAGGAGAGCTGGCCAAGACTTTTTGGAACCATTTTCTTTAATTTCTCAACAGAGGTAAGAGGTACAGTGAGAAGTGCGTCATGCACAGTCACTGTGATCATTTGATGAATTCCATTGATTGTATCCCAAGACTTAGTGCAGAAGGTAGGGCAGTAGGTTAGAGATTAGATGGCAGGGGGGTTTTGTTGGAGTTTTATCGAACCTCCAGCATGTCAGCGTAAAATTCTTATTCTGCAACCCCATTGGGAAGAATGCTTTCATTGTTTCCCAAAATTTGTTCTGTGACAAGTTACAGTATCTTGGTTCCAATGTCAGCATCCTTTCCTAGATCTTCTCTGGTTATGAAAAGAGTAAGTGTGTTTCTTACCAGGAATGCATAGTCAAAAAAGATGTGTGAGGCAGTGTACTCTTCTTCTTTGCACATTCTACAGGCGGGTTTATCCTTATGGAGCCCTATTTTATGTAGATGTTTCCTGAAGTGACCATGTTCAGAAATTAAGGCAACTACTTTCCCTATTCCATCCAATGTCAGGAGAGATGAAAGAGAGTTGCATGGACTTAAGACAGTTTCCTGTCTTGTCTTTGTTCAGGATAGGTTTGCCACCTGAGTTGGTGTTTTTCCTTAATCCATGCTTTTACTGAGGTTTTGGTAGTAGTGTATTGATTCCAACCACAGGTTCAGGGCCAGCATAGAGTATCTCAGTATTCTTTTTAGCCGCCTGATCATCCGTTTCATTTCCATAGATACCCTGATGCCCCAGCACCCACCACATTTCAAACCTGTGGTGAGATGGACATTTAGGCATTCCCAAACCAGTTTTGATTTTACATGGTCTGAAGAGAGTGCTAGGACAATTTGTTTGTTTGTTTGTTCATTTGGCCCCACTGTGAGCAATGCTCAGGGACATTGAACACGTCCTACAACTATGAAATATGCAGCATAACTAATAAATATACCCAGCACCAAGAACTTGTTTAACTAATAACATACCCAACACCAAGAACATTTCTCCCTCCTTCTCTCTCTCCACACCATGCATTATTTAAGAAATGAAAATTTGCAAACCATCACCATTCCAAGAGTAAACATCTCAACATGCATTACAGTAGAACAATGACAAATAAGTGTAAGTCACTATCATATGCCATCTGCCCTATGTATTGAATATTTATATGTTGCACGACATATTAAAAAATTCCTCCATAGTATATGGGGAGTGAGTATACAAGAAAGACTTTAGCTCTTTCTTAAAGATTTTATGTTGGTTAGGCTTGCCTAGTAGTTTTAAGTAGCATGGAAGGTTATTATAAATTGTTATTGCAGAATAGTAATATCCTTTTTGGAACAGTTTTAAGCTATTTGTTGGTCTATGTAAATCGCCTGCATGCCTTGTATTGTGTTCATGCACAGCAAGGTTTGTTGTGAAGTTATCGTAATTATCTGTAAGGTAGCTCAAGAGAGAATATATGTATTCACTAGTGAGAGTAAGAATGTTTTGAACAAGGTTCTACAGGAATGACAGGACCCAATACGCAAGGCCTTCTTTTGTAATATAAATACTTGCTTGCTATGTGCCAAATTACCCCAGAACATTATTCCATATCGCAACAGGGAGTGAAAGTAGGCAAAATATGCTGTTCTTAAGGCATTTTGGTGGAGCAAATTTTTTAAGTTTCTTAAGGCAAAGCAAGCCGAGCTGAGTTTTGGCAGCATGATTTTTATTTGTTGTCTCCAATTGAGCTCTCCATCTGTTTGAAGCCCAAGAAATTTTGTATCAGATACCTTATTTATGGTGTAATTGTTGTACTGATTGTTAATTTACTCACTTGTTTATGCTTTGTATGAAATTGAATAAAATTGGTTTTATCATAGTTTAATGAAAGCTTATTAGCTTCAAACCAAAAGTTGAGGTGTTTGAACACTTTATTGACAGAAATGTTTAAGAAAGAATGTTATTGTCTAACAGTACTTTTCTTTCTTTTATAGGTGCTAATAGCAGCAGCTGTATGTACAAAAGCGGGGAAAGGTAATAATATTTGTAATGCTTGGTTTTATGCTTAACGCTTTTTGGTTTGAATGTGGGCGTAACCACAAGCATCTGGAGGTGAGGTAAACTTAATTATCAACTGAGCATTTGTGACTGGATCTATCTAATGTTTTGCACAATCATTGTCAGATGTAAAAGTATGCAAGGATGCCATTCGTAACCTGTTAAAACATGTTTAAGGGATACCAAGCCACAGGTTTATGATGTACATGTGAATGTGTGAGTAGTTCCACATTTTTAGAGCTTTTTACATGATATGCAGAGTGTGAGGTGAGCAGGGAGGATGAAGCTTGTGTATGCAAGAAGTTCTGTCACTTAGAAGAAAAGCAAAACAAGTGACAATGGGAGTAGAACTTGCTCATACAGAATGAGAATAGGGCTTTATGAGAAAGAAATTTATGAAAGCTAAAATGGAGCAAAACAATCATAAACTGGTTAGTGCTTGGAAGCATAATATTCATGGTATTAATGATAGGCGGGACTGAACTAAACTCAGGACCTGAGCAAATACAAACAATGTTGGAGAAGCTTGAATAAAAACTGAATAAGATGGATGGAATGGAAGAATACATAAAAGATAACCTGAAGCAAGTAGCCAAAGAAATAAAAGAAGATACTGAAAAAGAGGTGCTAGGAATAAGGAGAGACATAGATGAGATCAGTGATGTCATCTCCAAAGAAAGTAGTGTCACTTAGGAAGGAGGAGTGTGAAGCAGCACATGTTTTGGCAGCAAAGGGGAAAGAGGCGTGGCGACTGTAGTGAAGTAGCCAGTGGGGAAGAAGAGGGAAGCAGCGATGGAGAAGGAAGGGGAAGAAAATATATTATCCCCTCACTAGAGCATTCTGGTGCTACAGAAAGAAAACCAAACTATGGAAGCTTACAAGTTGAGAGAAATAGAGGGGAAAATTGTAGCTATAAAAATGTTAACAGGGAAAGAAGAAATAAAGATTAGAAGCATAGCTGAACTTTTATAGAAAGCAAAAGAAAACTGGGCAAGGAAATTAACGGGTATAAGAAAAGAAGACAGAGGGAAGGAGGAGGATAACTAGGATAAAAGGGAAGGGATAACATAAACTACCAGGCAGGGCAAATCACCTGGGTGCCATGCAAGCCAAGGTAGCAACAAAATTAATTTAATTTATGCATAGTTTATATTAGACAAATGAAAAAAAATCTGATGTGTTACACTCACATGACTTTCTCTACTCTTGTACAAACTATTTTTACAAACGCTTATTCTCCATCTACTTCATGTTAATTGAGATAAACATTTGCAGACTCTATCTTATTGCTAATTTTCTTGTAGATGTAAGGGGAATATATATTTACAAGTGCAATATAGAAATACAGTAGCCTTTAAGCACATACATATCTCTTAATAGCTGGTTGCTAGGTTGCTATCTCTTATGGTTTATCAGTTATGCAAAAGTCGTCCACAATGAAGAATACTTTTGGAGACATTCCCAGGAAATTCAAGATATACATTTTATTTGTCATAAAAATATCTTAAACATATGATATTTTAATCCAAATCCTTAGAGCCATTTTTGAGAAAATTAAAATTTTCGAAAAATCTTCCATGTAAAGGGTAATCTGGGGTGGGGGGATTTTCTTGAAAACCTCTGTGTCGCATCCTTGGAAGATACTGAACGTAAATACCAAGTTTGGTGTTTATCCGACTGTTCGTTTCTGAGTTATGCTGTTCACAGACACACACACACACACACACACACACACACACACACACACACACACACACACACACACACATAGACACACACACACACACACGGACACACGTTTCCAAAAATGCTTTTTTTGGATTCAGGGGGTCTCAAACATATATTTCCGGTGAAATCTCGGTATCGAATTTTTGGGTGGAATACAATACGTCCCCTACTTACTATACGTATTAGAAAAAGTAAAAAATAGTTAAAGCTATGTAAATTCATTCATTCATACTGATATGCAAAGATGGTATCAAAACGAACACTGACAGGCAATGAAATAAAGTTAGTGTTCAATAAATTCAGTGACATTTCTTCTTATTTTGGGTCATTTGGCTCAGTTGAAAAAGAAAGTAATTAGAAGCAACTCTGTAACCATGGCTCAAGTGATGTTAGTGATGAGTGTTTGGATTTGCATGTAATACATGCTGTTACCAATGCTGGTACTTGAATTGACAAGCCTTATCTCTAACCAGATAAGTGTTTTAAGCTTTATCATAAACAGAAAACCCACTTGGAATGAACCTGCCTGCAATAACAGTTTATTTATGCATGTAGCTTAATATAACTTTCAGCACATAAATTGTTTTTGTACCCAGCATCTTAGTGAATTTAAATCAGCATAAAATCAGATATGATCACTTACATTTACACAATACTAGTTATAGTGAGCATGAATAAGTTTTCAGTCTTAGAGCAATTTTTGAACTGTTAAATCTGACCCAAATTGATTTCGCACAGGAAGGTTTCTATCGTGTATCTATTGGGCTGATATCAGTGATACAACCATCTCAATGTGACCATTGTGTACAGGAATAGCAGAGTAATTCCACTACTTTCAACAAATGCTTTTATAATCCTTCTCGAGTTTCTAATCAATTTTTTAAACTAAAGAACATTACATTCCTCAAACTGTAGCATATTCCAGATTTTTCAGAAATTCACCTCGGATAATGGATAGAAGGTAAAATGTAGGGTAAGTGCTGGATTTTTTGGACATCTGGTAACCCTACACATGCCGAATTTAACACAGACAATCACAAGTAAAAGGAGATGGAGGCTATCTGTCTACTGGGTGGAGAAATCTGGCTATAGGAAAACATGGTTTTATAGTTACCGCATTCAGATTACATGTCGGTTTCTCCTATTCATAAACCCTGGCAAAATACACAGATGGGCTAATGTCTGCCGCAGTAGTCCTGCACTTTTATGTTTGTATCAGAGAGGTGCAAATTCCCAAAGAAAGTCAAAGATTTTTAAGTGGAAAATAAAATGAAGCTGTGTAATGCAAAGAATAATAAAATGGCGTGATAATACAATGGAATGAAATAGCTTTTTATTCACAAGATATCTTGGGTAGGCAATGTCTATCCAAGATAACCTGACACTTTGCCCCTGAGCAAGTATATAAAAGCATAATCACTATTAATGCACTATCTTTGCCCATGATTTGTTTTACCTTTTTATTTTCTCTACTACATATAGTAAGTAGGGGAAGTATTGCATTCCATCAAACATTCGATACAGAGATTTCACAGGAAATACATGTTTTGAGGCCCCCTGAATAAAAAAAAGCACTTTCATAAAAAGGTCTGTGTGTGTGTCTGTGAACAACTTAACTCAAAAACAAAAAGTTGGATAAATACCAAACTTGGTATTTAGGTTCAGTATCTTTCAAAGATGCGACACAAAGATTTTCAAGAAAATCCCCCCACCACAGACTACTCTTTACATAGAACGTTTTTAAAAAATTTTGATTCTTATCATATATTTAAGATATTTTCATGACAAATAAAATGTATGTCTTGAATTTTCTGGGAATAGCCTGTGAAGTCCTCTTCATTCAGAAGGAATTTTGTATGGTCTTGTATAACTGGTAAACGTTAAACAATAGATGAAAGGGTACTATACAAAAAATGTAGATCTCTTTAAAATACACAATTTATTCCAAATAAGTTTTTTTTTTTTTTTTTGTGGCTTAAGCCAATTCTGAGATATCCATTATGAAAGGTTTGAATTGTTCATTTCTTGGACATACTCTTAAAGTTCTGTCAACATTCAGTTGTTTCCTGCGATTGCATGGAAACAGTATGTAATTTTAAAGCTAGTATATAATGTCCAGTTCTTAAACATTTGACTATTGTGTTCCCTTTGTATCAATAACAAAATGTGTAATGTAGCTGTTTCTACAATGATTTATTTGGATTAAAATTAATAGATAGAAAAATAAGAATAGTTTGTACACCCACTAATAAGCAATAGAGGGTAGAGAAAGTAATATGATTGTAACATATCAGATGCTATTTACTTCAAAATTCAGTAAAAGAAACACTGAACAGCAACAAAATCAGTTTGTGACAAACAGTTATGTTATCATGTACTCTCTGTAGGACATTATAATGCAACCATTGCATCATGTGGAAGGTCAATCAAACCACCATAACAGTGTGTGAGCTCTAGTAGAAATCACAGTTTATGCTGAACAAAAAGACATGATTGTGAGAAATGGACCTCTTAAGGAAGAAAGTGAAGATAGTAAATTGGATTAGCTGCTTTTACAGAGCTACTTCTTTAACATTCACCTTATTCAATCCATATTTGAAATACTGTGATGCAGCTCTGTGAGCTGAGCTTGATGCAGTGTCCTTCAATACCGACTGGCTGCCCAGTTGAAGAGATAAGGAAAGGGAGGAGCACTCTCACCCAATGTAAACATCAGAAGCACCATTGAGAGATGATAATATTTTTCTGGAATCTTCTTTCCCTTCGCTTCAATTATTCTCAAACGCTCCAACAGTTTTATACATTAGCAAGCATGCTCAAGAGTGAGTCAGTCAGTGAGTGTGTTTCTGATGTGATATAAAATGCTGGTAATTCAGTGCATTCTATGAACAAGGTTGTGACATCAGTGAGTATACTGCTACTGTGAGCAATTAGAGAGGTTGGGTTCAACATTCGAGTGAGTGAGGCAGGAGAAGAGGAGGTTGCTTGATGCATGCTTATTGTGCCACTATGTGTGAGCAAAATTGAAAACTTAATAAGGTCACAATACAGTGCTATGAAATGTGTGCAGAACCTTTTCTTGGTGCAATGAGCGTACAAGTACAACTTTTTCTTTTTTAATTAATTTCTAAACAGCTTTTCATCTCTTGAAAAGTAGAAATGATGATTTATTTCCATTTCCCACTGGACAACTTGATGGTATAAAATACCTTTTTCAAAATATTTGTGAAATATTGTTGTTGTTTAAATTTTACTAGGTTGAAGTCTTATGTTAGTGTAATTTATTTATAAATTTTATCTCTGTTTCTTTTATTTCCCGCATGAGCTGATAACAAATGAAAATTGACGTAATGTATGAAGAGTTGAGTATTGGTTTTGTATCTTATGTGTAACAAAGACCGTATTATCTAATTTGAAACCATGTTATGGCAGAAGCTAATAAAACCGTGCTTATATATGAGATACCTGTATAGAAAAAGCAATGCAACTTTTACACCCCAGGTTTTCTTCTCTTGGTTCTGTTTTCTCTGGGTTTTTTCTTTAAGCTATGTATGTTCCATGTTAAAGTCATTTTAAATGTGTTTTGTTGCAGTTATTGTTTCCCGGCAATTTGTGGAGATGACGAAGGCCAGAATAGAAGGTTTGCTCTCAGCCTTCCCAAAACTTATGTCTACAGGGAAGCAACATACATTTGTTGAGACAGAATCCGTGCGATATGTTTATCAGCCCTTGGAGAAGCTGTACATGCTTCTCATTACCACCAAGGCTAGCAACATCCTTGAAGACTTGGAGACACTACGGCTCTTTTCACGTGTTGTAAGTTACAGATTTTAAAGATTTCAAACATAAGTTCCTTTATTGTACATTTTTAATTTACTTTCTTATATGTACTAATATGTAGAACAAAGAAAATCAGTATGATTGTAAGTATATAGAAAATTTGAGTCGGAGTTGAAACACCTGATTGCTTTCAGGAGCTAAGGATTGGTTTACACACCACTAACAGAAAAAGAATAGAAACAAGAATACAAACATATAGTTAACACAGCCATGAACAATGGCTTCACCAAACAAATCGACAAAAAAATAGCACATTTCAAGAAACAGAAACAGATTAAGGACACCACAAATCTCATCCAACAAAAAAGCAAAATTATTTTCAAGAAGTTCACCTTCCACCCAAGGACTCACTACAAATTCCACAACATTTTCAAAAAACACATTTGCCTAGCTCCACAAAACAGATTAAGTATAGAGAAATTCTCCAACAAATCAAAGGACCAAATACCTCAGAACAAAAAAGCAGGAATCTATCAAATTAAGTGCCCAGAATGTGACCAAATATACATAGGTAAAACAAAAAGAAATTTAGAGACCAGATTAAAAGAACATTTGAGACACATCAAATACAAACAGATGGACAAATCTGCAGTTGCACATCACTTTTGGACAACAAATCACAACATTACACCTAATATAACACTCTTAAAACGAACAAAACACACTGCACAGTTGGGTACTTGGGAAGAGTTATTAATCACAAAACATAAACACCATGTGATGAATTTTTAATTGTTGCCACCGAGCCCACTATGGAGTTTCATCACTACACCAGATTCTACCACACACAGACACATACGGGACAACACCATGAGAAATCAGTCAGCACTTCTGATGATGGGAGCAATTAGCTCCTGAATCCGGTCAAGGTTTAAAACATATAAGTGACATTAAGTGTTTCAATTCCGACTCAAATTTTCTTTATAATTTCAAATTCACATCACTGTTACTAGCTTATCCATATTTTATACTAATGATTGTAAGTGTTTAGTTTGAAATAATGTGCATCTTTTATGTTGAAAGTTACTGAAGTAACATAGTAAAACAATGTGTTTTTGTCAACTTTGATGTCAATTCTATAAATAGGCTTATGAAATGAAAACCATAAAGAGCATTTGTTTTGCTCAGGGATATTGTACACACAATACAAATCCATCACAAAACACTTAACTCAAAAATAAGTTGTGGATTCTTTTATGCATTTCCCATACCCATCACACTACAAATAGCACACTAGCCACTGGACCGGTGAATCTGCATTTGCCAATTCTTGCTAACTTTCCATGGATTTTGTTTACAATATATTTTTCTGTTTCATTACAAAAGGTATGAGTAACAACCATGTATTTGTTACTGTTAAAGCTGACAGTTTTCCTCATGGGCCCCAACATGTCATGCCTCCCTGCTTGTCGACATCAAATTGGGCCCTTTTCTGACTGTTTAAATCTTTGTCCTTTTCTTCTCTCTTCACTTTCCTAATCCCTTTCCCTCTTTTTTTTCTTAAACATTCATCCATAATGCTGCTTTTTGAATTGCATCCCTTCCATACACTATAAACTTCAAGAATATTCAAAGACTTTTAACATAACAAGACTTACTGAAATCAGACTATTTGGAGAAATTAATTCCAGTGGAAAAAACCAGGAATTTACTGCATGGATTGCTTAGAAGATGATCAAATATATATCGAAAAACCTAATGAACTTGAAACTGAATTTTACTCATGTTTCATGGATACCTGGCAGAGGTTGTTGTCTACTCAGAAGTTAAATGTTTTTGGCCCAAAGCGATATTTAAAACTGTTTTGAGCATTGAAGTTTTAATATTCAATGAGTCAGACATTTCATAGACAAATTTCTAAATACACCAAAACAATAACATTAATAATGTTATGAAACCTTTCTTATCACAAAGACATACTAGAATTTATTTATATAAGACCTTGACGAGACCTGTACTTTGTTATGGCAGGGAGGCATCAAAAAAAAAAAAAGTAAGACACACTAAACTACATCACAATGAACCCACATCCTTTAGCTACTTTTCTACACAGGTGCCTAGTCTCTCAGCACATTTCTGTCATCGTGGCACCAGTTTAATTATACCCTTGTTCATAGAACTCCATTTTTCTGGAGAATAGCCATCTTTGCACAGCCAGTTTCACTGCTTCATCTGAATCAAAGCAACAGCCACCTAGAAAGAATTTTTTCATGGGACCAAACAGATGAAAGACCGATGGTGCAAGGTCTGGAGTATATGGTGGGTGCTGCTGCACCTCCCAACCAAGTTTTGTGATTTTCTCATGAACAGAAGTTGCAACATGGGGGCGAGCGTTGTCATGATGTAGTTTTGACATTTTTAGCATTAACGTCAAGGCGTTTGTCATGAAGGGCATGACACAACTTAACCAATGTTGTACTGTAACTTGTAGAATTCACAGTGGCCTCTTGTTCAGCAAAGTCTACCAGCACAACATCATGCATATCCCAGAACACTGTCACAAGCACTTTCTTCACAGATTGCATCACTTTGAAGTTTTGCTTTACTGGGTTTTGTTTTGGGTGTGTGGTGATATGTCCAGGACTCATCACTGGTTATGAGTCCTTCCAGAAAGTCATTCCCTTCTGCAACATAAAGCTGTAAGTGATCCAAGCATGTTGTCATTCGCTGGCCTTTGTGGTCATGTCAGGTTCTTAGAAACCCAGCAGGCACTAACTTTATGAAATTGTAATGTGCTATGCATGATATCTTACACTGTGCCGTAAGAATTGCTGCACTGTTCAGCCAGGGTTTGTAGATAGATCTGCTGTTCGCCATGTTGCAGCTGTTACTGGTCACCTGGAATGTGGTGAATCGGCAAGGTTATCACGGCCTTCTTCAAAGAATGTGCACCATCTAGAGAAGTTGCTTCAGTCTAGACAGTACACATTTTCCAGTGAATACCACTTGGGTTATGTCCTTCTGCTCGCAAAAAATGCACTACACCTCGCTGCTCTTCACAAGTTGATGACAGTAACATGAGCACCATCTTTACCACGTAGTTCATGGTTTTCTCGCAAGAGCTACACTTGATTGAAAAATTGCCATCTCTAGCGTGAACTTCAAACTACATCCCTGTGCAATTTAAACATGCTAGCCACAATAGCAATGCAAGAAAAAATTACTATGCATTTCTTATTTATCCAACCTCGTATCAGTGAATTTTTGGTTCATTATTATGAATAGCATGGGATGGAAATTTTATGGAATCACAGTTCTAAGAGGTAAAGGGTGAGAATTCCATATAAAAAATATTTTAGAAATAAAGAGTTCAGAGAGTAAATTTAATTAAATTATCATTCAAGATTTAAAGGCACCTGTTCAACATTGGATGACTAGTAATAAGTTAGTAATAAACACAGCTTCATATTATGGCTGTAGAAACAACAAAACCAATAAAGATGTTAAACTAGCCACAACATGCATTTCAATACTGCTGCATTCTTGCTGCAGTATGACAGAGTAATGGAATTTTGTCAAAACTTGATTGGAAATACTGGAATTTTAAACCTTCAATGCAGTAGACACCCTGAAAAACCTTGCTTCACTATCGTCCATACGGGAAGATATCTTTAGGTCGTCAAGGAAATGGATTGAAAATTCAACTGTGAGATCGTAACAGTCATATGACCTAATACTTAAAAGGAAGAAGAAGGAAGTTTTAATTTGCCTGGTGCATAGAGCCACTCACCAGAAGTCTTTCACTCTCTCTGATATTACCCAGCATCTCTCATTCTTATGTTCCTCTCACCTGCTGACTGCAAGGCCCATTGTTCAAAACTTCAACAGGGCCAAAACTGTTTCATTTCCTGAGAACCATGCTACCTCAACCAGCTACCCATGAACCCTAAACAAAAAGTTTTGAATGAGCAGAGTGTTCCTGTTAGTAAATCTTGCTCATATGCATTGCTAGTTTTTTACTTTCTCTACTACGTATAGTAAGTAGGGGAAGTATTGCATTCCACCCAAAAATTCGATACCGAGATTTCACCGGAAATACATGTTTTGAGACCTCCTGAATCCAAAAAAAGCATTTTTGGAAACATGTCCGTGTGTGTGTCTGTGTGTGTGTGTGTCTGTGTGTGTGTGTGTCTGTGTGTCTGTGTGTGTGTGAACAGCATAACTCAAAAACGAACAGTCGGATAAACACCAAACTTGGTATTTAGGTTCAGTATCTTCCAGAGATGCGACACGAAGGTTTTCAAGAAAATCCCCCCACCCCAGACTACCCTTTACATGGAACATTTTTCGAAAATTTTAATTTTCTCAAAAATGGCTCTAACGATTTTGATGAAAATATCATATGTTTAAGATAATATCATGAGAAATGAAATGTATATCTCGAATTTTCTGGGAATGTCTCCAAAAGTATTCTTCATTCTGAACGACTTTTGCATAACTGGTAAACTATAAGAGATAGACAAAATTTTACTACACAAAAAATATAGATCGCGTTAAAATACACAACTTATGTCATATACATTTCTTTTGTTGAGTGAACCGTTTTCGAGATATTGCTTGTTATTACCTTAAATTTTGCAATACTTATACTTTTTCTCAAATTCGTTATTCATTTTTTTATGTCCTGGACATGCAAAGAGAATGGAATGCGCCACATAGCAACCAGCGTTAAAATATTTGACTGTCGCTTAAAAGCTACCATATTCCCCTTGCATCTACAAGAAAATTGCAATAAGATTGACATCTCGATATCTCGATTAATATGAAGCATATGGAGAATAGGCGTTTGTAAAATTAGATTGTACAAGAGTAGAGAAAGTCATGTGAGTGTAACACATCAGATTTTCTTAAGCAGCATTATCTGAAGCTATTTTATTTCGTTAATTTTCAGATTCCTGAGTATTGTCGCAGCATGGAAGAATCGGAGATTGCAGACAATGCATTTAATCTTATCTTTGCTTTTGATGAAATAGTTGCTCTGGGCTATAGAGAAAGTGTTAACTTGGCCCAAATTAGAACATTTGTGGAGATGGATTCTCATGAAGAGAAAGTATACCAAGCTGTCAGACAGGTAAATGCTGAATCATATTATATTATAGAATCATTGTCATCCTACAGATTTGGATACTTCTGTTTTCCAGGATGGCTAAATATTATGAGCAGGATGAAAATAATAAACTAACCAGGAACGTTTTTCACTTAAGCCTTATAGTATGACACAATAATTGTAAAACTGATTTGAATAAACATTCTTAAGGCCTCACTCATTTAATTGCAGTACAACTATTGCAGTCTGTTGCTTGCATCATCATCTGCTTTTGACTGACGTTTAAGTATTCAAATCCCTCATACTACGATGGCAGCTGTCCGATTCTGCTTGAACTTCAAGGTGCAAAACTAGGTTTAAATTGTTTAATGTAAATATTTTCCCATCAGTTTTAATGCTAGACTTTTGAGTATGCTTAAAAAGCATAATTTCCTTTATATTTTCTTTACTTTATACCTATACTAAGTTAGTATATTGTGCAGCAAGATGTAATTAAATGCTTGCAGTTGCAAGTAGTGCAGCAGATGACAGTATTATTAAGTCCATGCTATATTTATTGATTTTTTTTTACTTTCTCTACTACGTATAGTAAGTAGGGGAAGTAATTCATTCCATCCAAAAATTCGATACCGAGATTTCACCAGAAATACATGTTTTGAGACCCCCTGAATCCAAAAAAGCATTTTTGGAAACATGTCCGTGTGTGTGTGTCTGTGAGCAGCATAACTCAGAAACGAACAGTCGGATAAACACCAAACTTGGTATTTAGGTTCAGTATCTTCCTGAGATGCAACACGAAGGTTTTCAAGAAAATCCCCCCACCTCAGATTACCCTTTACATGGAACATTTTTCGAAAATTTTAATTTTCTCAAAAATGGCTCTAACGATTTTTATAAAAATATCATATGTTTAAGATATTTTCATGACAAATAAAATGTATATCTTGAATTTTCTGGGAATGTCTCCAAAAGTATTCTTATTGTGAACGACTTTTGCATAACTGGTAAACCATAAGAGATAGACAAAAATTTACTACACAAAAAATGTAGATCGCGTTAAAATACACAGTTTATGTCATATCATTTTTTTTATTGAGTGAACCATTTTCGAGGTATTGCTTGTTATTCCCTTAAATTTTCCAATACGTATACTTTTTCTCAAATTCGTTATTCAATTTTTTTTTGTCCTGGTAATGCAAAGAGAATGGAATACTCCACATAGCAACCAGCTCTTAAAATATTTGACTATCGCTTAAAGCCTAGCAATTCTCCTTGCATCTACAAGAAAATTAGCAATAAGATTAACATCTCGATATCTCGGTTAACATGAAGCATATGGAGAATAAGCGTTTGTAAAAATAGTTTGTACAAGAGTAGAGAAAGTCATGTGAGTGTAACACATCAGAATTTTTTTTGTAGGTAATGTGAAAACAAGACCTATTAAATCAAAGGAAATGAATGCAATTTGTTAAAATATTAAAATTACAATAAACAGAATTTATGTTTTAACATAATACTTTATGGGAAACACAGTGAAGTAGTTAAAAAAGATTAATAAAATTCTAGTGGCAATGCACTCTAACTTTACTCTTTCAAGATAATTACCTTGTACGCGTTTGGAAGACACCTTGTCTTCATCATCAGCTAAGAGCTCTGTCAGGTGTCTTTGAAACGCGTACAAGGTAATTATCTTGAAAGAGTGAAGTTAGAGTGTGTTGCCAATAGAATGTTATTAAGAATTTATGTTATTTTAAATACACATATTTCATTATCTTGGAAATGGATCCCAGTGGACTGCTGCTTTGAAAGTGTTAAAAGGTATGAGAAAGGTGCACACAAAGCCGAGTAAGACTGTAATGAGTCACTGATGTGTAATGGCTGCCATCCTAGTTAAGTTACATCAAATGTAATCAGCGTATTAGTGTGTGGTCAACCCCGAAAAAAAAAAATTATTCTATTCCGCCCAAAAATTTTATACTGAGATGTGTGTGTTTATGAATAGCATAACTCAGAAAGGAAAAGCTGAATAAATGCCAAGCTTGGTTAAGTTCATCTTCCAAGGATGCAACACATAGATTTTCAAGGGACCCCCCCCCCCCCATCCCAAGCTACCCTTTACATGGATACATTTTCAGTATTTTTTATTTTCTCAAAAATGGTTGTAACAATTTTTATTAAAATACCATATATTTAAGATATTTGTATGACAAAATGCATATCTTAAATTTTCTACAAATAGCATTTAAAGTCCAGGATGAATTTTGTATAACTTTTAAACTGTAAGAGAGAGAAAACTTAAAAGATATATAAATTATGTAGATCTTGTTAAAGCATAGAATTTATGTAAAAAAAATTTGCGGCATTAACAATGTTTCAGATATTCTTTATTAATGGTTTGAATTGTTAAATACTTTATAATTTTTTATCTGCTAAGTTGTTATTACTTTGTTCTCATGGTCATGCAAAGAGCATGGAATTTCAAATCCATCACACATCGCTACTGTATTCTCCGTTGCATCTACAACAAAATATGTAATAAAACCATTTCTGCAGATGTTTATCTCGATTAATGTGAATAGATAGAAGAATAAGCTTTTGTAAGAATACTTTAAGAAAGGGTAGAGAAAGTCACGTAAGTGTATGACATATTTTAGTATAATTTTTTGTTTTCAAAAATGAGTCGTCATTGATGTATCTACTTACTCCTAATATACATCCAGCTGTTTTGTGGGGCATGTACTACCATTAAATGCAAATGAAACTTAAAGAGTTAAATCATTTCAGAATTTTATGAGCAGGCTGAATGTAAAAAGCATTTGAAAAATATCTAATTAAGGAAATTAATGTGTGATGCTAGATACAAGAACAACTTTTAAAATAAATTACTGGTGTATCTTGCAGTTAAGGGATTAATTTACTTAATGCTGTGAAGCTGTTAAAATTTTGCATGGTTTTCTTTGAATTGTGTATTAATTGGCATTGTTTTATTATCTCTGATAGACACAAGAGAGAGAAGCTAAAAACAAAATGCGAGAAAAGGCAAAGGAACTACAGCGACAGCGAATGGAGGCATCAAAGAAGGGTGTTAAAAGTCCAACATTCACAGGTGGCGGTTTTGGCAGCAATACTGGCTACACTCCAGCCCCAGTTATAGGAGATTCTGCAAACATCTCCTCTGATCTCACTAAGCCAAGCTTTTCTGAAATGCCGTGAGTAGTTAATAATGTAGAACTGAGTTATTGAAAGCATAAAAAGCATTTGGAAAGAGGTTTGAGATAAATGTTTTAATTATTTAAAGTATTTTTTCTTGGTTTTGAACTGCTTTTACCAGCTTTGTTTTTGCATAACAATTACATAGTAGAACTTTTAAATTAATTTTGGGTCATCAAATGTTTACCATATTTACTTGGTTATAGGACCCCCTTTTATCTCTATTTTTACTTCTAAAATTGGGGGAGGGTCCTATAGACACCAACTTCATAAAATTAGTTGTTTTGTAGAGGAGTAATTAAAAAATAAGTTATTTAATTTTAAAGCTATTTATGAGATATTTTATTGAAATAAACAAAATTACATATGTAATCAACATTTCATTGCACTAATAGCAAGTCTGTTAACATCCTGCGCAGTGATAACTTGCGCAAAGATGCGTAATGTGGTGGGTATGATCTGTTAGAACAAGAAACTTATGCAGGTTGAAACTTGAATAATAATTGGCTACCTATAACACAAAAATTGTAGTTTTAATACCGGTATAAATAATTATGTTCATACTTCACAAAAATATTTAAGCAAGGAAAGAATAATAATGCGATACCTATTGTTGTGGAATCACAATCCTCATTGCTGTCTTTTCTGCCACCATCATTGCTAGAGTTTGTGTTTTCATTTTCTTTGCATTCTTTCCATAGCAGATAGCCACCTAATGCACATGTTATTCCAGTCTTTTTAAAACTCTTTTCAACAATTTCAGGAGTGATCGGTCCCCAAGCACACAAAATCCACTCAGAAATACATTGTAGCAATGGCCGCTTGATTTTCCCAATTTTCATTGTCTCATACATGTTTGTCACCATCCAGTTAGTGTAAAAATGTCTTGGGTGGCCCTTAAAAGCTTGTTTATGGGGACATCTAATGGCTGCAAAATGGATGTACTTCATCCTGGAATAAATGCTGGATATGTTTTGGTTAATAAAATCTCTATTATTTCCAGTTTCAGAAAATACATACTTTTTGGGGGTTAAGAGGTTTTTAAGACATTTAAATACCACTTAAATACTAGTCTACATTCCTTTAAAGCTGTCGGGTAACATCCCTTTTTAGAACAGTTTTGTATCTTTCAACAACAAAGAACTATTTCATGCCCAGCGAACAGTTCAGCAATTAACAAAAGAGGCCAGGACCAAGAGAAGGCAATCAGAAAAGCTGAAGCAATCCAGGAATGAAGGTGCAGATGATTATGACCCTGGAATGTACTGAAGTGTGTTCGAATTTTAATGTTCAAACTTTAAATTCAGTTTTCTCAAAACAACATTTTTGGTTACTTGTGTATGTTTTTCTCAGAAAGTATGAGAGGTAGAGAGCTGACATTTTCAGTACATGTATACAACACACAGTTACACTTTCTGAACCAGAATCATAATTTTATAATGCAGATTAGTGATATTAAGAAAGCAACAATGTTGCAAATTTTCCACATTTTTACTTTTTTGACTTTGCAAATAATTGTTTTTTCAATTTCTAGTGAACTGATACACATAATTGAGGTTCAGAAGATAGCTTATTATACTAAGAATATGCATGCAAAAGTGTGATTATGTATTGCAAGTAGTATCAGAGAAAAAGGTACATGAATTCACATGTTTTATGAGTAAATTTTATTATTTTTCTGCTGAATGAAATATTTTTTACGGACTCGACTACATAAGCTATCAATGCAAACAAACATTTTAAAATAATTGTAATGATTTATAGAATAATTCGTAAAAATTTCGGGAAAAACCATTGAGCACTTTAAGAACAGTGGTAATATAGCACACTTAACGGGTAATTTCAGTGTTCAGACTACCTTTCCCCTTAAATTCAATTGTGTTTTAACATTATCAACTAAGTGACTGGGAAAGCTGTCAAGTACAAGTATAGACTTTATATTAAGGAGAGCTCCTAGATATCGTTCCCACTCAGTTTTTAGCCAGTCCTTCACCAGATCTACTCATCCATCTACTCTTTCTCCTGTTCACGGATGTGAATTCCTTTCAGAAAGTCTCCTTTAGGCAGAGTGTTTCGCTTGAAAATACATTTGGTAGGAGTTTCCTGCCATCTGCAGTCATATAGAGCATCACAGTACAGTATAATTTCTCAGCTCTAGTGGTTTTCACTAAAACACTTGATGCTCCTGCTGTATTTATGGTTGTGTTTGTTGGCATGTCAAAAAAAAGGGTTTCGTCTGCATTTTCAATTTGCAATAAAAGAAAGTTATGTTCTTGTCGGAGTCTTATCATGAAACAATGAAATTCTACGATTTTCTCCATGTAGTCGGCTGGAAGCCGTTGACATAGTAAAGTTCTTTTCCTCAAACCCAAAGTGTTACAACACACATATTGTACTGCCCAGCCTTGGCTCGCCTTAAATTCTGAATCTGAATTACATAAAATAAAATAATTACATATTTATTCTATTCACCGTTATTTGAGTTTCTGTAGGCCTATTTACAATTAATATTAATTGCAATCTCATGCGCTTTAAACATCAGCATTTCATGTGTTGCAACATCGCCATTGTTCCTTGTTTCAACAACCCTAACACTTTTTTTATTGACTTCTGTGTACTTTCCTTTCTGTATTCCATGAAAAGATTTACAGTCTTTCTTAACTAGCATTAGTTAATCCTTCTGATTGCATCAATATCAAATCATGTACATCATATTCGCAAGATGCTGCTCTTACACCATTTTTATTTGCAAACTCAGTAGCACTTAATTTAAAAGAGGCTGTAAAACTCATCCTGCAATTTCTGTTATTCATTTTATGTTTTCACACACACACACATACAGTACGTATTGAAAATAAAGACTGGATGCATAAAGAAAGTGCAAACCAAGAAGCCGCGCAATTGGGTAGGAACCTAGAGGGGTGGTTTTACTGTTCTATGATTGGCCGTAGCATGAAAGACTGTCACTGAGTTTTATATGCCGTTTGCTTGTCACAGAAGCTAATGCGGCAACGTTGTCAGATTTAGATTGAAGTAAGGAATTTGTCAATTTCCTAGAATTTTTTACTTCAACTCTCAAACATTAACGGGGTACTATAGACGGTGGGGTCCTATGGCTGAATAAAGACAGTATTTCTTACCAAGGGTTGTGTCTTAAATGAAGATTTGCATACAATAATTAATAGAAATTACTGTATAGATTTTTTTACAATTGATTTAATGCAATATTGTTAGAAATTCTATGTTGTAATTAAGAAATTCCATACAGGACTTTGTGTTCCCAGCCCATAGATCCCCTACTGGTGTCTGATTCAAGGCATTGAGTTGTAAGTCCTTGGGATGATTACACTGCTCCTACAGAGAGGGGGGTAATTAGGAAGGGAAGAAGAATCACACTTTGGCAACAAGGGCAATTACACTACATCAATTTGGGGAATCTAGCTGCAGAAATATTTTTCATTCTGTATTACTTTCTCTACTACGTATAGTAAGTAGGGAAAGTATTGTATTCCACCCAAAAATTCGATACCGAGATTTCACCGGAAACATATGTTTTGAGACCCCCTGAATCCAAAAAAAGCATTTTTGGAAACATGTCCGTGTGTGTGTCTGTGAACAGCATAACTCAGAAACGAACAGTAGGATAAACACCAAACTTGGTATTTAGATTCAGTATCTTCCAGAGATGTGACTTGAAGGTTTTCAAGAAAATCCCCCCACCCCAGATTACCATTTACATGGAACATTTTTCGAAAATTTTAATTTTCTCAAAAATGGCTCTAATGATTTTGATTAAAATATCATATGTTTAAGATAGTTTTATGACAAATGAAATGTATATCTCGAATTTTCTGGAAATGTCTCCAAAAGTATTCTTCATTGTGAACGACTTTTGCATTACTGGTGAACCATAAGAGATAGATAAAATTTTACTACACAAAAAAATGTAGATCGCATTAAAATACACAATTTATGTCATATACATTTTTTTTGTTGAGTGAACCTTTTTGAGATATTGCTTGTTATTCCCTTAAATTTTCCAATACTTATACTTTTTCTCAAATAGGAATACATTTTTTTTTTTTTTTTTTTTAAATAAAGAGAGTTGAAGGTTGTTACACTACATCACTAAAATATTTTTACTTGAATCGCGTTTCGGGAGACGGCTTGTTCCCATTATCAGCATGTCCTCAATTGATTTTTCCGGTCATTGTCTGGGGGATGTGTGTGGCTAGTGGTGTTCTCTGGTGCTGGGCTGATGAACCTCCAAAGGCTGCTGGGTGGCGGCAGTTCGAAATTCATTAGGTGATTCCTGTGTTTGACAATATGTATTTTTTCCCAATGTCCAATTCATTGCTGCTGTTGATCGGATTTAAGGGTTTTATGTTCGGAGTGATATCATGGTTTGAAGTCCAGAAATGATGTGCTACTGCTGATTTATCTGGCTGCTTTTGGGAATACATTATTCGTTTTTTCTTATGTCCTGGACATGCATAGAGAATGGAATGCTCCATATAGCAATCAGCTCTTAAAATATTTGACTATCGCTTAAAGCTTACCATATTCCCCTTGCACCTACAAGAAAATTAACAATAAGATAGCTTCTGCAAACGTTTATCTCGATTAATATGAAGTAGATGGAGAATAAGCGTTTGTAAAAATTGTTTGTATAAGAGTAGAGAAAGTCATGTGAATGTAACACATCAGATTTTTTTCTAAAATGTCTGCTTTCTCATTTTTACTCAATCCACAATGTGGAGGAATCCATTGGAAGACCATTGAATTTGTTTTATTTTTTCCATTTTTGGATCCTGAGTTAATGCTATTGCTGGATTGTAGCCCTGGCATCTGATAAAATAACGTTTTTGCATTTTTGTAGCCAAACAAACAGATATTTAAGAGTAGCGTGGATTGCATAAGTTTCTCCAAGAAAATTTGTAGTGTTTTTTCCAGCATTTTTGTAAAAGGAAAAAACTGACATTTACACCTCTCCAGCTCCATCATCATTGTTTAAAAATGAGCCATCACACATGCTTCTATTCTTCTTCAGGAGATTTAATTTGCAGTGTTTCTAATGCTATAATTTTTGCAATATTTGGACTTGTTTGTTTCTTGAAATTTTACAAAGATCTAAATTGTATTCTACTTCAAAGGTTTCTATTGGTTAATAGGTATGTGTAGATTTTCTTTTAGCTTTTTTACTTCCTGTACGAATCTTGTTTTTTATTTTTTCTGGGTTTTAGTACATATGTAAAATCCTGATGTTTGTCCAGTTTATTAAAATTTGGAATTCTTATACGTTATTAGAACAACAAGCTCACTGTAAAGTAAACTACCATTGCTAAGGACTGTTATGCCAGAAGTACACAGAAGCATCCATTAAACTGCCGAGAGTTTTTTTAGTTTTGTATCTGCATCTTTATTTTTCTCATTTGTAGTGCCATAACACAAGTACTTAAAATAACTCACTTGTTGTATAATGTCATTGCAAATAATTTTATCAGTTAATGGTTATTTTAGTCTTCTTTGGGAAACATTCATATCGTATTCCTTGTTTATATTGTTCAAATTAAGACTTTCTGAATAGAACCTTTACATGGGTAATTATTGGATGTAAATGAGAACTGTTGATTGCATCTACTCTGTATTCACTCTTAGGTTGATCCACGGCAAAACAAACCCCAGGTGACCAGTGCACCGTTGTAATGTATTCTTCTGCCATTTGCACTAGAAATACTGTCACACTTTCAGACCATGTGGCCAGTATAAGCGGCATGTAGTGCAAAAAAGAACAGAGTCCTTATTTCGACAACTGAAACGGTGACTAGCATATTCTGTTAAGGGTTAAAGGTGATAAGATTTATAGTTGCAACAAAACAAACGTTTGCACATATAATAATAGTTAATTCTAAAATAAATGAGCAAAAAATAAAGTAACAGGTATGCGATAACTTAATTTATTATTTCTCTGGAAGCGGCACTTTATTAACTGTTGGCAGCTCATTTTAAAAAAGAAATTGTGCACTGTTGCGCAAATTGCATTTTTCTCAAAATCACTACATTCTTGCATCGTGTGCTTTTTTTTTTCTTTTTTTTTTCGGGCATATTTTGCCGTTTCAGATTTTTCTGCACAAGCTCTGTTTATACTTGTACTCGAAACACCGGTGAACTCGGAAGTTAATTTCACCATTTCTTTCGCGGAAAGTGTTGGATATTTCTCACATAACTTATAATAAAGATTCAACACTATTGTTTTTTCACCACTATTCAATGGTTTGCGCTGCTAATGCTTTATGTAATTTGACGAAAACACGAGCAAATTCACTGTCCTCCATGATACTAAACACAACTGCAGGTTTCTGGCTGTAAACAATATTCTGCGCCTACCCGGATGTCAGGTGACTCATACGATTTGCATCATGGGACTTGTAGCTCTGTTTTACAGTATAAATCAGCGTTAAATAAAACCTTAGGTATGTTTATAGAATATTATAATATTTAAGGATAAATTCATTCTAAAATTCAGAGATTAGCATGGGACTACTTTCCTGGGCGCATTGCTACCGTGTTGCACCATGGTGCACTGACCATGTGGGTTTGTTTTGCCGTGCATCAACATAAGAGTGAATATAGTTTAGTGTATTTTGGCATGCTGCATAGTACTAATCAACTACTTTTGCGCTTGTACTGTTGACATAGAAAATGTCTACTAAAGAATTTGGTTCTAAAAGTTTCATAATGACCTCACAGGGCATACATACAAACCGCTTCTGTTTTTAATCTTTAACTAACATTTTCTTGAGTGTCTTTTTAATATGTGAACTGACTATAAATTGAAATAAGTATATTTTTATGATTACAGAAAGCGAGCAGTAAGTATCAAAGCCATGAAACTGGGAAGCAAATCAAGGGATGTGGAAAGCTTTGTAGATCAACTGAAATCAGAAGGAGAAAATGTGGTGACTCCAGTAGCTGCTAGAGCAGCCCCAACTACCAGGGTGCCTGCTGCAGTGGAAAATGTTGAAGAGTAAGTTTCTATTTGCTGTGTTGACAGAGGTTAATTAATAACTTGCATTAAATTGGACTTACGAGTTAATGTAGGGATCTTGTTTTGTCTTATACAATGCAGATTTCTGCCACTCTCTGGACTCACTTCAGCCTTGGGCTTATTGGACTACCTATATCATTTTAAAGCCAATTCATTATGCCTCATAATATATATGGTTTCAAATTCTTCTGGTTCTAAAAACATTAAGCAATATTGTAAGCCAAAGCCTCACAGGAGCATATAATGTGCTGGGCTGTTTCAGTTCTGTCTTGCACAATCTGCAATCTAAGTTACCCTGAAACACTTCCATTGTGTTAAGATGTTTTTTTAACAGGAGCATGTCCTGTGAGAAATGCAGTAATTGTTCTCATCTGAAGTCTGTTACATTTAAGAAGCTTTCAGCTCTTTTCTTACATGGTTTTCTAATAAATACTTTACCATGTTTGTTTCCTGGAGTTTCAAGCCAGGTTTTATGATGTTCTACTGTGAACCATTCCTAATAGCCTCTCTTATTAAACATCGAGATGTTCCTAGAGCCAGCTCTGGCCCAATAAATTGTGAAGCTCCTCCTTGCATGTCTTGCAAGTCCATCAGCTTTTTCATTTCCCTCTATGCCACTATGACCCGGCACCCAAGTGAGTTGAATTTCATTCTGTTCTGCCAAGCTTGTTAAATGTTTAGGCAGTTTAAAACCACTCCTGATGTTACCTTATGACTGCTTAAGGCCTAGTGCAGCCTGACTATCTGAGAAGGATCTGTTTACCAGTTTTCATGTATGCATTGGATTTTAGCATAAATTGCTGTTTCAAAAACAGTAGCATATTCACCCAAGGGAAAAAACCTTATGCCTTCTTTTTTGACTAGGGACCATTTGCAAAAACTCTTATTGTGGTAACCCTGTAATGATTGGTACTGCTTCATATGATAGACTGTTTCAGTTTCAGACCTGCACAATCTAGTCTGTGTTGCCCTGAAACCTTCCTATTATATGTAGGTGCTTTCTCACTGTTGCATGCCCAGTGGTAAAGGCTACTGTTGCTTTTATTGTAGCTTACTACATTCAAGCAGTTTATCAGTTAGAGGTTTGCTGGTTCTTTGATAAACAATTTACCATGCCGAAATCCTGGAATCCTCTTCCAGGCCAAAGAGGGTTCTTTTTTACACCAGTTTGTTATAGCCGCTCTAATGGAACACTTAAATGTGCCTAGAGGTGCTCTGGTTTGGGTTTCAGCTGTGTCAGTCCTTGCTTTGTAAAGTTCATCAGTTTTCTCATTGCCTTCAGTTCCTTTGTGCCCTGGGACCCATGACAAACATACTTTGATATGTTCTGCCATGTTGGATAAGGCACTAACACATTCACCTACCAGTTTAGATGACACTAAAGAACTGCATGGCTGTCTGAAAAAAAAAAGATCTGTTTATTACTTTCTCTACTACGTACAGTAAGTAGGGGAAGTATTGTATTCCACCCAAAAATTTGATACTGAGATTTCACCAGAAATATATGTTTTGAGACCCCCTGAATCCAAAAAAAGCATTTTTGGAAACATGTCCGTGTGTGTGTGTCTGTGAATAGCATAACTGAGAAACGAACAGTCAGATAAACACCAAACTTGGTATTTAGGTTCAGTATCTTCCAGAGATGCGACAGGAAGGTTTTCAAGAAAATCCCCCCACCCCAGATTACCCTTTACATGGAACATTTTTCGAAAATTTTAATTTTCTCAAAAATGGCTCTAACGATTTTGATTAAAATATCATATGTTTAAGATATTTTCATGACAAATGAAATGTATATCTTGAATTTTCTGGGAATGTCTCCAAAAGTATTCTTCATTGTGAACGACTTTTACATAACTGGTAAACCATAAGAGATAGACAAAATTTTTCTACAAAAAAAATGTAGATCGCATTAAAATACAGAATTTGTCATATGCATTTTTTTTGTTGAGTGAATCATTTTCGAGATATTGCTTGTTCCCTTAAATTTTCCAATACTTTTTCTCAAATGGGCATTCGTTATTCATTTTTTTTTTTTTTTATGTCCTGGACATACAAAGAGAATGAAATGCGCCACATAGCAACCAGCTCTTAAAAGATTTGACTATCGCTTAAATACTACCATATTCCCCTTGCAGCTACAAGAAAATTAGCAATAAGATTAACATCTCAATTAACATGAAGCATATGGAGAATAAGCATGTGTAAAAATAGTTTGTACAAGAATAGAGAAAGTCATGTGAGTATAACACATCAGATTTTTTTAATGGTACTAGAGAAGCCTTGAATCCTCTTGTTGGTCTAAAATGTTTCATGCTTTGTAATTTTGAAAGACTAACACTTTTAAATATCTTATACATATGCCTTTCTCTCTGTATAAACCATTGTGTTTAATATTTTTTTACAAGAAATATATTACTTGTGTCCTAATGTGTAAATTTGGTGGAATCTAGAAAATACAATACCTAAGAACCTCAAGTATACATTGTATGATTTCTTCATTCACTAATATATAAAATGATATACATTTATTCTTCTTATTAAAAATAATTAATTATGATGTCTGGAAATTATTCAGACTAGAGTTTTGAAATTATGCACAGCTAGTTTGTGTGAAATTCAAAGAAATTGCTTTAAACTTTAGAAAAAAGTTGGCAAGCACAATTCTATTATCCCTTTTTAGATAATAGTATTCATTGTGCTAGTATTGGTTTACAGTATTCACCTGAGACAAGAAGAACGTCTACTTCTGCGAGTTGGGCGTGATGGGGGCTTACAGAACTTTGAACTTCATGGATTGGTGACATTACGAATAACAAATGAGAAATTGGGACGTATTCGTGTACAATTGGACAACAAGGATGCTAGGGGTATACAGCTGCAGGTTAGTGTAGATGCTCTGAACTTAATTATCTGTTTTAAAAAGCCATTTTTGAGATTCAAAATAGGGACCATCAGCTTTCTATGCCGAAGTTCTTCCATTGAGTTCCATGGCTTTTACAACCATGTATACTTCAAGCCACTCTTGTCTGATTCATGTTATGTGCATAAACTATCTCTAGTCTAGAAGTTTACGTATAAAGTAGACATTGGTGAGTAGACATTCAAGTTATATGCTTGTATAATTGAGATTGCTTGGAGGCTTGGAGAATATGTATATGAAGCAGTCAAGATATTCAAAGTATGTTCAGTGATAGATCTACAGTAACTCACTGCAAGAGCATTGTTACAAAACAGCAAAGGTCCATTGTTTGAATCACATTTCTGGCATTGGATTTTTAAACTCTTATTCAACTTTCCATTTTTAGCTTATGCATTGCTGATGTGAACGAGAACAATTTCATATAATGATCTCTTTGCATACTGTATACAGACTCATCCAAACGTGGATAAAGAGCTTTTCAAATCCAAATCTCAAGTTGGGTTGAAGAATCCGGCTAAGCCCTTCCCCCTCCACACAGATGTTGGAGTGCTAAAATGGCGATTCCAAACCCAGGATGAAAGCTGCATCCCTCTCTCAAGTAAGTCATTTACATTCTATAATGTAATCTTACAGTTCTTCCACAGTACCAGTAGCTTTCAGTACATTCAGTTGGTAGCAATCTATTTAGTGCCTGTCAAGGACACAATAGTTGCATTCCATGCCCAAAGCATCATTCTTATTGTAACAAGCATTGTGAATGATGGTCATCTAAGTTGAAAATATAAAATTATAAACAGTGGAGCTGGTAATCAAATTTGTTAAAAACTTGGTCAACCTTTAAAAGCACTTTTTTCTTCACTTTTAGCATTTTCACCAAACCGCATGTGTTTTTAGTTGAGAATGCTTTTTAGAGAAGGTGGTAAATATACAGAAAAAGTGAAACAAAAATTTACAGAGCAGTATCCAAATTCCAGATTAGCATTTGGAATACTACTTTTGATTTAATAAATACATTTTGTGATACGGGTTCTATTCATGATGCTGCAAGAAGTGGTGGATCCCGATTATTTCTTTTTTGGTGCTCCAAGTCAACAGTGTGTGAAGATAATATGATAACAATAGATAAACTGAAATTAGTAATAGTAAATTACACTAATTCAGTGACAAAGAAACTTAATCACAATGTTTAACTATAAAATTAAAGTATGAATCTGTGCCTTCAATAGAATGGGGGGGGGGGACATTTGTAACATCTGTGAATGAATAAGTTAATTATAATTTTTATTTATTTGTTTTCTCTTTCTACTGCTTTCTCCAAATTCATTTCAACCAGTCCACATGTAGCATTACAAATGCATGGAGTCTGGGTTACTATAACATTCCTATATCTTGCTTATTCTGCCTGTGGAAGAGCTTAAGGCAATGCATTTGTGAAAATTAAAAAAAATCTACAGTTGTCTTCTGATTGTTTGGATTTTTGTACTATATACTCAGAATATATAACGCGTACAAAATGTTAACGAGCTATGTCAAACTATTGTTACGATATTAAATGTTTACTTTCTTTACCTCGTACCTTGTTTGGTTGAGAAGGTATTGCATTCCACCAAAAAATTTGATATTGAGAATTCATCAAAAATAAGTTTTGAGGCCCCCTGAATAAAAAAAAAAGCATTTTTAAGAAAAGGTCTACATGTGTGTGTGCCTTTGAACAACATAACTCAAAAGCAAAAATACTAAACTTATTTGGGTTCAATAGCTTCCAAAGTTTTGGCATGAAGGTTTTCAAGAAAATCCCCCACCCCAAACTACCCTTTATATGAAACATTTAAGTCCTTTGTATATTTAGTTGTTTCTCGTGATTGCAAGCAAAGAGCATGGAATTTTAAGGCCGTTACATTGAGTCCAGTTCTTAAACATTTGACTGTCACTTTTCCCTTTTGTATCTACAGTGGAATCTCGTTAGCACGTTCCTCATTAACACGTTTTCCCGTGTATTACGTTTAATTATAAAAGTCCCGGTACCAAATCACCAAATATAATAAATAATGTTTGCTTAGTACGTTTTCCCGGTCCCGCTTACTACGTTTGAAGTTTGACGTCCTCATTCGCTGTTTTGGCCAATCCTTGATCGGCAATTCGGCACAGTGGGAGTAGGCGTTTAACACGTTCATAGTTTGACGTCCTCATTTGCTACTTTGGTCAATCCTTGGTCACGGGGTGAAAATCAGCAGCCAATCACATACATGCATTTAAATATTTGTGTGACACGATTTCTGTGGGCGGGAATGGCGGGTTAGAGAATGCTTTACCTTGGCGTGGTAAACGCGGTAAACGCTAACGATAGTTTCTAATGTTGAGTGATGACCAAACAACCGTAGATTGTATTTTAACTTTTCATTTACAATGAAAAAAAGAAAGTGTAGTAGGTAAATAACCAACAGTGAAAAGCTGAAAATCCTTGATGTAATCACAATCCAAATATAAAACATGTCGATATAGTGCGGAAGTTAAACATTCCTCCGTCAACCTTATACACGATTGTTAGCAAACCTAAATTGATTGAAACTGCTTTTAAAGAAGGGAAAAATACTAAAACAAAACTTTTCTCTTGGAAAATAGGATCAGAAGAGGACCGGAACGAAATTTGTTGCATGGAAACACCTCTGTGTTCAAATCGTCTTGTATACACCAAAGATAATATCGTCTATTGTACTCGTAACACGATGCACGCTCATAATTTTTTCTTTTTTAGCAGAAATTGTTATCACGTGTGTAATAAAACACACAGCAAAACCACTATTGCCGCTTCCACAATTCGCAATTTATTTTCTCAAAAACATTCATAACCTAAAAAATCCAAGTTGATCAAAATAAAAGCTTGAATTATTTATTCTCAGGCTTTGTGTATCCAAATCCATTTAAACATATTGAATTTAACATGGAAATGCGGATCGTATTCAGTATGAAATTGTACTCAAAATCGATTTAAATTGCCCATGGAGACGTAGTAATTATTACATTTTTATTACCTATGTTCTTAAATTGTAGACTTTGCATTTTCGTTAACACGTTTTCCCGCCTATGACGTCCAAATCCTTAGGTCCCTGCAAAAACGTACTAACGAGATTCTACTGTATAACGAAATGTGTAATGCAGCTATTTCTGGAAAAGTTTATCTTGATTAAAATGAAGTAGATAGGAAAATAAGCTTTCGTATGAATAATTTGTATATCCACTAATAAGCGATAGAGGGTAGAGGAAGTCATGTGAATGTAACACATCAGATTTTTTATTCATAAATACTAATTTTTTGATGTAGTAATATGAAATGTTCCTTGGAGCCTACAGTTATGGTATCACTACTAAATTTTTAATTTGAGCTTAGTACACAAAATTAAAGAAATTTATGCACACATTTCATACTTTTAATTAGCGAAAGAGAAAAAAAAACAATGTTTTTGTTTGTTTGTATACATCTTATTGAATTTTTGAACTTTTTCAATTGAGTTATGGAAAATAATTAATTTCAACTGAACTATTTAATATTTTCAAACTAATGCACAAGTTTTAAAGCTTTAATTCCTGGCTATCCTGAAAATTTCAGTCAATAAGTTGTAAACTGTGGTTCAAGAAGTAGATTGAATAGCGAAAAATACAGAAAAAAAGGAATTAAGAAAAATGGAGTTTGAAGTTCAATGTGGTGCTTTACCTAAATGGTAAAGGACTGATTAAAGTAGCCATTTGTAGTTTTAAAGTCATTGATATTAAAAAACCAATTATGTAGCAGAAAGTACAAGTTATAAGTATAATAAAATACAAAAAATCTAAAATGTCCACATTTTTTACCAAATTTCACCAATGCATTGCCTTAAAATGAGAATATATTTTTCTTCTCACATGGCGAGAATGCCACAGTTTTAATGTAATGAAAGACGAAGGTCAAAGCTAAAAGACAGCCTATTGAAAAATTACCTACCCATTATATACAATGAAAGGGGTATAGAAGTCCATAGCGTACCTGATAATTCTACATCTTACACTGAATTAAATGTTATAATACATTTTTCCTTTGAGCACTAAAGTTGCCATAAAAATACTTTGTATAGAATACTTATCACATTACTCTGTGATGTATTTTAATACAAAAGTGTTCTTAAAATTGTGGACACAATGTATGATACAAAGTAACTGCCAACCTTGAGAAAGTACAGCATAGCTCTCTGTCGAACATCAACTGTTTTAATATTTTATGTTGCAGTAAGAGAAAGCTTTTAATAGATGCCAGCTTTAGAACCCTTAGTAATCATAATGGAGGGTACTTTTTGATGCAGTAATTTGTATCACAAATTATGTAAATGTCAAGAGTGATTATAGTGTGAATATGCATTATTGTGTGACATTGATTTGAGATGTTTGATGATTGTAAGCATTGTCAAGAAGTGGGTTTATACGGCCTTACTAAAACTGACAATAATAGCGTGCAATAATGTAGCGAGGGGGTGAGCTGTTTATCATTATTAGAGATGAGCAAATGACATAATATTGGCGCGTTTTTCTTAGAATTTGCTGGAACATTTTTCCCTAGAGCATATGTTTTCGTAATTTTCATTGGATATAAAAATAGACGCTAATGTTGGCGCGTTTTATTAACCAATAGCAGCTCGGTTATAATCTTTAGGCATATCGGGGTGTAGGAGTATAAAAAGGGCTAGGTCAGAGTCAAATTCGTTCAGTCCATCGCAAACATTTATATATTACACGTCGTCTTCAGTCCATCGGAAACATTTGTACATAACACGTCGTCTCCAGTCCATCGGAAACATTTGTACATTACACGTCGTCTTCAGTCCATCGGAAACATTTGTACATTACACGTCGCTGAGTTCAACAGAAACAGTCATAGTTTATCGATTCGCAGGTTACGCGTAGCACCGTTATAAAAAATCTCAAGTGTCGTAAAGTTAATTACACAAAAAGTTGAAGTATGCGAATTAATAATGAGCAGTAAATAAGTTATTATAACAGTTTCAGTTTGGCGAGTGTCAAGATTAATATGTGAAAGTGCATAATGTGTTACGACAATAAAAGTGTAAAACAAATTCTTCATCAGTGTTATCTTTGGATAAAAGACTCCTTTCCGTTTACACATCTGTATAAGATAAGTGCTCGACCAAAAAGATCATAGCTAGCCGGAGGACAGTGAACCCAAAATTAAATAAAATAACAGGCGCTCAGTAAAAGCTAACACAAAGTGACCGCGACAAATTATCTTTCATACGTGCGGCAAATAAACAGTAGCATTCTTTCAAACTTAACAAAGAATACCGCCGCATATTTGGCTCCCAAACGTGGGGCTCAATAAATAACAATAAACATAAAACCGCCGCATTTTAAGATTATTGCAGGGTTCAGATCAGGAACTCTCAAGAACACACTTTTACAGAGAGGTGCATTTATGCATTGTTTCAAGATAATACATTGTGGTCGTTTTATGGCGAGGCCACAGATCATGCATGTTCTGCACACTGTCTATTACATTGGTGATTTTTTGTTTTGTAACTCCCACGTTACTCAACGAATGATAGTTACATGCATTCTAACCGTGTTATAAGTGCTGTCCATCTGCATGAAGACATTTCTGGTATCTTCAGATGAAGTTTCCATTCACATACATAAGTTCTTCTTGTATAATGTTCATAACTTCTGTTTTTATATTGTCCTTAAGTTTGTCTATTGTGTGGGGATAGTTCATATTAGTTTTTAGGGTTCCCACAAATATATGCACCAATTTTGTAAAATGTTTTCCTGTGTTAGAACATCTTGTTTTCACTTCTTAGGTTTAACGTTTAGTGATCCCGTTGTCGTAAGCTTATTAACCAGGCATCTAATACTTTCTCTATCTGGAAACTGAATGCAGTGGTATCTCATTAGCACGTTCCTCATTAACATTTTTTTCCGTGTACTTCGTTGAATTACAAAAGTTCCGGTACCAAATGTAATAAATAGCATTTGTTTGGTACGTTTTCTCACTCCCATGTACTACGTTCAAAGTTTGATATCCTCATTAGCTGTTTTGGCCAATCCTTGGTCACAGGGTGGAGACTGGCAGAAAATGCCATGCATGTATTTGTGTGAGTGGGATAGAGAATGCTTTAGTTAGTTACCATGCCAACGATAGTTTCTACTGTTGAATGTTGACCAAACATATGTAGATAGTATTTAACTTTTCGTTTGCAATGGAGAAAAAGAAAGTGTGGCAAATAGCCAACATTGTAAAACTGAAAATCCATGAAGTAGATCTCAATCCAAATACGAAACGTGTGGATATAGTGTGGAAGTTAAACATTTGTCCGTCAACCTTAAACACAATTGGGCCATTCTTCCGTATTGGATTATGGGCGAAATCATTACATACATGTAACACATGCATACACTGCACTAATTTTATTTCTTTAATACCATCATTACACATGATAAGCAACAATTAATCTGGTGCTTTAGGCATTTTCATGAATTTATGGCATATTTTATCACTTTTGTTCCATAATATTATCAGAAGTCGCATCACATACATCTCACCCGTGGTATCATGGAAACGTTGGTTGCGTTGTCTTTCTGCTGCCAACATTTGAAATCCCAACATAGCTGAAAATATGATTGAGGGCCCTCAGCCTCAAAGCATAGCTGAGCAATGTTTTTTAGGAGAGGAGTAAAGCAGTTGCAGCCGAAGGTGAAGCAACAACAGGATGTAGCTGAGGGATCTGTGCATCTAAAACTCGAATGATTCACGTGGGCAGCAATTCCTTCCACATGTTGCCAAAACGACTAAGAACAGTCACATAAAGTGTGGGTAGGCACAACATTACTGCCGCAGCATAAAATGTTCCTCATTAAACAAGGATTACTCTGGATAGCAAAGAACCCTGATTTTGTAAGTAAAAAGTCTTTATTTTTATCGTAATCCAATACAGAAGTTACTCCCACAATTGTTAGCAAACATAAACTGATTGAAACTGATTTTGAAGCAGGGAAAAACGCTAAAACAAAACTTTCCTCTTGGAAAGTAGGATCGCAATAGGAGTGGATTGAACTTTGTTGCATGGAAACGCCTACCACATTCAAATTGTATTGAATATGCCAAAGATACTATCTTCTACTGTACTTGTGACACACTGCATGCTCATCATGTGTTTTCTCCATGTTCTTGTTTTTGTAGTGGAAATTATCACATGTGTAATAAAAAACTAGCAAAGCCGCTTTAATTGCTTCCATAATTAGCAATTTATTCTTCTCAAAAACAATCACTAACCTCAAAACCTGCTTAAACTATACAGAGAAACAAACTAACATATGTTTAACAGGTTTGCCAACATAAATTCAAGTTATTAACATAAAACCGTGAATTATTTATTCTCGGACTTACTATATCCAATTGATATCAATATGTATGGAATTTAACCTGGAAACACAGATCATATTCAATATGGAATTGGAGTCAAATCAATTTCAATTCTCCATGGAAACATAGTAATTATTAGATTTTATTACATAATTATCTTCTTAAATTGCAGATTTTGCATTTTCATTAACATATTTTCCCATCTATGACGTCAAAATCCTTGGGTCTCTGCAAAAACGTACCAATGAGATTCTACTGTACCAGGAAATTTCTCCTGAAATTGTCTACACATCTGTGTACATGATTCTGTTTTTACTACGTATCATACATAAAAATTTGTTGCTGAAGCGTGAATTTGTCGGCAAGCATTGCAGTGGACTAAAACAAGACATTAACACTCTTAAGCAAATCACACACAAAACACAGATGTCTTGAATAAACTTTCACCTTACAGCACAAACACAAAGCAGCAACTGAAGCACAGCTGATAAAGATAACCTTGAACACATGCGCTGCCAGTTGTGCATCGGAAAAATACAGAGGTCACTGCATTACAGTGTGCTACAGATACAGCCAGTCTGTGGATTCGCCTTAAAATGGTCGCACTGTACTTTCTAAGTTAAAAATTAAAGACTGTTGATATGCTCTGTTAGTCCTCAGTGAATGCAAGAAAATTAATATGAGACTGAATTTATGTTGCAGTAAACTGCTGGCCGTCAGAAAATGGCCAAGGTGGTTGTGATGTAAACATCGAGTATGAGTTGGAACATGAGCACATGGAACTAAATGATGTATGCATCACCATTCCTCTGC
Organism: Deroplatys truncata; assembly: GCA_030765065.1. Taxonomy (NCBI): domain Eukaryota; kingdom Metazoa; phylum Arthropoda; class Insecta; order Mantodea; family Mantidae; genus Deroplatys; species Deroplatys truncata. The sequence goes on along the minus strand of CM060989.1, from coordinate 60,030,080 downwards.
CGTAAGTATTTTTTGTTTTTTTAAAGTGCCTTGTGCATGATCAAACTTTTTTTTTCAATCCAAGAGTTTACAATAAAAATTGTCAAATGATTTTCAATATTTGTTATCAAACGAAAACACTTCAGAACACATTGATAATTTATCATGTCAAAATAATTTACTATCAGCGCCACAATGAAATATTGTTCTTTAGGTAATATTACACATCACTTTCATGTATTATAACCCATGAAATCATATTATGATTAAGGAATACAATGGAAATAACATGAATTCATAGTTTAAAATAAAGAGAGTTGAAGATTGTTACACTACATCACTAAAATATTTAGAATATTTTAGTGATGTAGTGTAACAACCTTCAACTCTCTTTATTTTAAATTATGACACATCACTGTTACTAGCTTCTAAATCTTCAAAATTGGTCAATGAATTCATAGATTAACTACACTATATAAGATTGCATTAATGTTTTATGGTATAGTTCGTAAATCTGCCAGGTAATTTCATATGCTGTCGTCTTCTTTATCCTGTTGTGGTAATCCACAGAGCCCACAGTGTACAGACATGGCCAGCTTAAGTGTAACCTAATCAGTTTGCATATGGCATCCCTGGCCCAGGTGGCTATTTTTGTTTACTCTTTGCTTTCAGCCATGTTGTAAATTTTGTGATGCATAAATACACACATTTGATTGGCCAAAGCCATCAAGTCTTTGACCGTTTAAAGCATGTTCTTATGTACTTTCAAGTCTTTCAAATTCTGTAAAAGTAATTTGACAAACATTTAATCATTACAAGGAGCGTAACAGTAGTTTAAGCAACTTTTAATAGCAATACTTGTATCATGCACATTTAACGTATTGAAAGTTTAGTGTGTTATCGTACAGGAAGAAAATAGTATAATCAAAGAAACAATGAAAGCTCCAGATCATAGAATGACCATACCTCTTTTGTGTATTATAGCAAAGTTCAACCACAAACATACATTTTGCCATATTAGCAATTTTAATTTGACTGATTTAAAAAGTATGGCTGCTCTTTTAGGTGAATGTTTCTTATGATATGAGTCATCAACTGGAAGGAAACTAGATTAATAAAACCAATGAACATAATTTCAAATCAGCTTTTTAACATATAAAAAAGCCTAGCTTTACTTCTTTACCTAAAACTTAGTGGAACATATTTTGGAGACAGTTGTCTCGAGCATCAGGCCTAGGCCAGGAGTTGCCAAACTTTTCATAACTGGGCCACATTAACCATCAGAGAATGAATCATGTGCAAAGCCACATAAGTTTAAGAAGGCACACAGATTTGATTAGTTTTAAAACATAATGTTTTATTAAACTAAAATCTACACTTGTATGAGGGCAGTCCCAGAAGACCCAACGTGACGTATATATAGCAGTTGTTGTTTCAAACAAATGACTATGGTAGAAAGTACCACCCTTATAAACCTGAAGTTTGATGTTGCTACGTTGTTTAGTAATTGTTTGGCAGCCATTAATAGTGAACTCTCTCAGTGAATTTGTAAACATGAATAAAATTGGCCATCGTTATGTATACAATACTTTTATTTGAAAGGGCTTAGTCCAACTAATATTAAAGCTGAGCTAGATTCTACTCTGAGGGAATCTGCTCCTTCGTTTACAGCAGTAAAATATTGGGTGGCCGAGTTTAAGCGAGGCCATACGAGCTGCCAAGATGAACATCGCAGTGGTCGACCAAATGAGGTGACCATGCCAGAAATTGTGAAAAAATCCACAAAATGATACTGTATACCCATCAACTGAAAGTGTGCAAGCTAACAGACATCCTAGGTATTTCAAAAAGTGCTGTACATCGTGTACTAACTGAAAATTTAGACATGAGAAAGTTGTGCGCAAGATGGGTGCCGTGTTTACTCTCAATGGAATAAAAGCAGCAGCATGAGGATGTTTCAGTCGAGTGTTTGGTGATGTTTCGCTGCAATAAAGCTGAGCTTTTGCATTGATTCATAACCATGGATGAAACATGGGTCCATCACTTCACACCTGAGACAAAGGAACAGTCAAAACAGTGGATTGAAAGGGGAGAATTGGCTCCAAAGAAGGCGAAAACAGTTCCATCTGCAGGCAAGGTCATGGTGTCAGTTTTTTTGGGATGCGCATGGGATAATTTTCATTGATTATGTTCAAAAAGGAAAAGCAATCAATGGCGAGTATTATGAAAACTTATTGCAGCGTTTGAATGATGAAATCAAGTTGTTTGTTAGTTTTAAACACCAAACAATGGCACACCTAGAGCACAAACAGAACATTACTTAAAACTAACAAAATTATACTTGGACCAGAATTTCTTTTCATTCCATAACAAAATCTTTAAACAAACCACAGGCATAACTATGGGAAACCCCCTTTCACCATTCTTAGCAGAACTATATATGAGCCATTTTGAATGCCATATTACTAAATCCTTCCCACATCTATTCAAAACCTGGTTTAGGCACGTAGATGCTATTTTTGCTATTGTTCCAAAAAAACTTTCAGAAGATGCTTTGAAATTATTGATTTTACAAAAAAGATCTATTAAATTCACAATAGAAAAAGAAGTAAATGGCCAATTACCTTACCTAGACATCAGGATCATCAGAAATAATGCACACAACAAACTAAAGTTCGGAATTTACAGAAAACCAACTCACACAGAAAACTATATTAAAAACAGTAGCTACAATCCTACAAGCCACAAACATGCAATTTTAAATAGCATTACAAACAGGTGAATACATATACCATTGGAGAAAGAGGAATACCAGAAAGAATACCAACACATTATTCACATAGCCACTATGAATGGATACCAGAAAAAAACAGTAGATAAGAAGATAAAAACGTTTGAAAGACAGAAATACATCCAACAAACGACTACTTTACTCAGACAACAAAAACCACAAGCATATAGGAAATTTACTTATCACCCTTGGACACATCATAAATTTCAAAGGATTTTCAAGAAATACATCACCCTGTCTCTACAGAATAACCACAATATACAGAAACTACTATGCAACAGAACAAAAGATCCTATCCCCAACGATAAATCAGCTGGTATATATCAAATTGTTTGTAATGACTGTAACTTGGTATACATAGGAAGAACCAAAAGAAATCTTGAAATAAGACTTAAAGATCATATGAGATGCATTTACCAAAAGCAGCCAGATAAATCAGCAGTAGCACATCATTTCTGGTCTTCAAACCATGAAATCATTCCAAACATCAAACTCTTAAACCGATCAACATCAGCAATGAATTGGACATCTGGAAAAAATACATATCGTCAAACACAGGAATCACCTAATGAATTTCGAACTGTCGCCACTCAGCAGCCTTTGGAGGTTCATCAGCCCAGCACCAGAGAACGCCACTAGCCACACACATTCCCCAGACAATAACTGGCAAAATCAGTTGAAAGCATGCTGACGATGGGAGCAAACCGTCTCCTGAAACACGTTCAAGTAAGAACATTTTAGTGATGTAGTGTAACAACCTTCAACTCTCTTTATTTTAAATTATGACACATCACTGTTACTAGCTTCTAAATCTTCAAAATTAATTAATTCTTTTTATTTGTCCTAAGTTTGTAGCTGGGTCAAACATTATAAGCTTGTGGGCTGTAGTTTGACAAACCCTGGCCTAGACTAATTCTGCTTTCTTTATAGTAAAAATGTTCTCTCAAATCATTAATGCTTTAGGTCCATTTAAATCTTTTTGATATTTTATGCATACTTGCCAACTTTTACACTTTACCCCTAAAATTTATGAGAGTGGAGGCTTTTTACAACTTTTAATAAAATTTGTTAAGTTTTTTTTGTGCTGATTCAGTGTTTTAGATTTTCACCAGACATCACTAGACATTAATTTCTATTCATATTGCATTTTTTTACAGTAATGTAAGATTTCTCATTAACTTATGATTGCAACCTGAATGTACTGTGCTTATAATATACAGTTCTATGCTCCGCCAGAGCTTTTCTGTACATCAATCCTTCATAATGCTCCCCCTGCACTGGGCTTCAACAAAATACAACATGTGTGTACTGCAGGCAGAAAATATCATTTGTTATTTAATAAGTCTTTAAAGTGGGCGAACATGGAAAATATAGATAGTTAAATTTGTTTTAAAATGATGCCTCAGTGATGAAAATTCTCTTCTTATACCCCAGGGCGTGTCACAGGAAGATCTCTGGAAGTCTGATACTGCTCTTTTCACTTTACTTTTTGCAAAAGAACCTTTTTCATTTCACAATCACTCCAAAATATCATCTCCTAGCTGGAGCATTAAATAATTTACCCTGGCTATTATTTCAGAACACCAGCATCCGGCTTGGGTTCTATTGATGTACCCTTTAGGCTGCTATTGAATTTGATATAAAAGATTTGGCAACATCCATTCTTTCATTTATTCATGGAGGCCATGAACACTTCTCTGCCTAGATTTTTTTACTTTCTCTACTATGTATAGTAAGTAGGGGAAGTATTGTATTCCACCCAAAAATTCGATACCGAGATTTAACCAGAAATATATGTTTTGAGACCCCCTGAATCCAAAAAAAGCATTTTTGGAAACATGTCTGTGTGTGTGTGTGTGTCTGTGAACAGCATAACTCAAAAACGAACAGTTGGATAAACACCAAACTTGATATTTAGGTTCAGTATCTTGCAGAGATGCGACACGAAGGTTTTCAAGAAAATCCCCCCACCCCAGATTACCCTTTACATGGAACATCTTTCGAAAATTTTAATTTTCTCAAAAATGGCTCTTAACGATTTTCATTAAAATATCATATGTTTAAGATATTTTCATGACAAATAAAATGTATATCTCGAATTTTCTGGGAATGTCTCCAAAAGTATTCTTCATTGTGAACGACTTTTGCATAACTGGTAAACCATAAGAGATGGACAAAATTTTACCACACAAAAAATGTAGATCGCATTAAAATACATAATTTATTTTTCTTAGGTCAGTTCCGCCACGTTTAACCTTTGCACAAATAAATTCAATCCCCCAAAACAGAAATATAGGTTAGATTAAGTCAATGCTTAATTTCATAATAAACATAAATTAACAATTATCACAATGACATGGGAAATAAACAAATATTACAATAAATACACAAATTAACCTCAAATGACAATAATTGTGTTTTCTCACATATAATGAACAATGAGGTAAGTGGACTTAGTTTTTATTTCAATACTTCGTTTTGTGGATTTTAAAATTTCATTGGATCACCTTTAGTAATAACCGGCAGTAACCAATGAGCAGTAAATGAGGTGCGAACATTCAGTACTGGATGACGTGAATTGTAAAGTCATCTCTACGTTGTAAATTATTATTCACATTCTATGGCTGTGGGGTATAAGTTACACACATTTTGCAACAGATTTTATTATAGTTCATGGTATGTAGCATAAAATATGCACTAGAAATTTATGTGTAGCCTAGAAAGTGGTGCTCTTGGCTACCGTTTAGATCTTGTATGAAAGAAAAAAGCAGTACTATTGTGTGCAGGCAATCTTATAAAACAGAATTTCCATTTATACTACATGTACTTTTTGTGCATTTACTGCATTGAACATTTTACACACTCTAAATTTCATACCTTTGCAAAATTATTATGCTTTGCTGTTTGAGGGAAAGTTTTGAGCAGAAATTATTTGCTGCAGCTGTTAGCTAAAGGGAAGGCAGCTATGACAGGAATAAGAATATGCAAATATAAATTAGAGATGTCGACAAAATGAGAATGATGTATGAGGAAACTGCTCTATGCACTGGAAATATGGGGGGGAGGAGAACTAAGTAAGAAAATTTACCAAATGTATAGAATGTTTTGTAAAGAATTAATTGGACTACTAAGAGCAGCACCAGGCGAGGTTGCATTAGTTGAACTAGGAAGAACGAGGAAGAAAGGTATAATAGTAAAAAGAATTTTAAAATTTTGGTTTAGATGTATGACAATGGAGGAAGGTGAAATCTTAAAGATATGCCTGACTAAGAAACAAAAACAACTGGTGGAAAGAAACTGACAAAATAATGGAGTCAATTGGAATGGGGGATATATGGGGGTTGAGGAAAGAAATAAAAATGGCTTTTGGAAAGTAGTATGAAACAGAATGGAAGATATAGAACAACAAGAGATATGGGGAAGCCTTGAAGATAAAAAAATCATTAAGCTTTTATAAATTGATAAAGGAGGAGTGGGGAAGAGAGAGGTACACTGATTGCTGTAATAGACAAGAAAGGGAAGGTTTAGCATGGATGATAATGTATTTAAGAGGGGTGAGAGGCGGCTGAAGAGGGATATGCAAGTTGTGTGGAGGAAGAGAAAGTACAGAGCACTATACAAAAATGTAAGGAAATATGGAGCTGGAGGAAAAAAGTATGGGAGAAGAAATGGGAAAATATGGATAGAAAAATAGTAGGTATGAAGATGTTGACAGGGAAAGAAGTAAAGAAAATCAAGGGCATGGGAGAAATTTTAAGGAAGGTAAAGGAAAAATGGTTTAGAAAAGTAAGAGAAGCAAAGGCCGTTCAGTGAGCGATAAGGCCAGGGAGCCAAGCAATCTGAGTGGCTCAATAAGAAAACAAGCACCAGACAAATTGTACATAAGATGTAGGGGTACGAGAGATATATATATTATATAAAATTTGTAGGACAAATTGTACAATAAATTCATTCATTCATGCTGCAGCTGATATATTGGTTTGTTTATATTTAATACTTCTTAAATTGTCTTTTACTCTGTCTTGGAAGTTACATTTAGTTTTTCCTATGTAAATTTCAGTTTAAAGGCACCGACTTTTACTTATTTGTTGAAAAGATAAATGGAGTTAAAACTAACTAAAGTTAACCAAATTAGGCATTTGTAAAGTTTTTTGTTTGATTTAAAAAAAGAAAACTTCTACTTTTTTTTTTTCAATAAAAGATACAATCACAAACATATCTAAATATGACATTAATGATGTTTGTTATACAGGATTGGTGTGACACCTATAGTAAATGAGTATGATGGAGAATACACTCATGATTCTCGAAAGAATGTGTTGCTGTGGACTTTACCAATAATTGACTCAAGCAACAAGTCAGGTTCCATGGAATTCAGTGCCACAGGTCTGCCAGGGGATTTCTTCCCACTTCAGATCCATTTTGTCTCCAAGAAGTCTTATGCAGATCTGGCAGTAAGTATTGCTTTTTAAACTTTCTCTAGTCTATACTAAGCTTTGATGGCCAATTACAGAAACATCAATAAACTTTGTATACCATTTGATCAATGGTTAAAAAGTGCTTAAAGTAAATCAATAAAGTAATTTAATTGAATCTTGAGTCAGTGGATACACTAAAATTTCATTTACACCAACTGAAGATTAAATTATTGTTTTGCTTCACTGTCACTAACTTCTGAATAACACTTCAGTTAAATCAATAAGGTTTTTGTTGCACAGTGATATACAGGGTAGAAGTCAATACAGAAATTAGAGGAATAAAAATCATTCATCGCTTTGGAGTTATTAATGCTATTATATGGAGTTGCAATGCTTCACTAACTTTTTTATGTACATGTAGAGCATGTTTCACAGACGTCTGCATCATCAGCTACTTTTGGCTGCTGGAATGATTTGCTCTCCCACTGGACCTCTGATGAATATGGAGTGGGTTGTCTTCAGTGGGGATTTAAAAATTCATTAGCATTGACTAATATTTTTTCGAGAAAATCTTTTCCCAAGTTTTAAGTTCTATGGGTCTTTGTACTTGTTTTAAAAGATGGACGCTGTTTTAATTTTGTGGCTGGAGTTCCAAAACAGCAGTTGCGTATTATAACAAACTTAAAAACCCGCAAAAGGAGAAACTTTTTAAATGATACAGACTGTCCAAGGGGGTAATGAGCATGGTTTTATGGGAAATACTAGAGATTAGGTTACAACAAACTCCTTTCTCCTATGCTACAGGTGTTAATTCTTTGAAACTTTATACTACTGACACTTTTCATTTAATGGTAGGTGATAATATTGGTATTTTCAAAGCTACCTACCATTTGAGAGTTTATCCAGAAGGTTTAAGAAACAAATAATATTTTTGTTCGAGTCAGCTTAACCCTTACACTTTCGTCCACTGTAATTTCAAAGTAATGTCCAGCACCAGTTTTAAACTGTTTTAAATGCTCTTCGCACCTAATATTTTTGATGCTGCACTTTATGTTAGCATAAAGTAACATGGTTCTTAGTGAACGTGGGAAAAATGCATTCATTTTAATTAAATTACTCGCTGATTTTCTCCCAGGCTGTATCCTTATCCTTTAATGTAAGCCTGTTGGCTTATTTGCACTTGATAACACATTTTTACTTGGTAACCAGTTTTGATTATCGCTTTTCAAAAGGTGAAACATTCAGTTCTTCTGCATCTAGATTTTTCATTTGACATCATGTTTCTAACAGAATTCAGGAATATCGCATGGCATTGCTTATAAAACAGGACCAGAGGGTCCTGCATGAATGTAACTAGTTGTCTGCCATTGTGATGCATAGACAAAAGTGCATCAGAGCATGTTGAGAAGCCATGTAGTTCGGTAACCACCATCTTGAAAGCTATTGTTCGCAGTTGTCTTTGACATTAACAAGATGTTAGCTAACAATTTATTGTAAAAGCTTGATGAAACGCAAGAGTTTTAACATTATGTTAAACTTTGAAATTAATATTAACAAACAAGATGTAAGAGTATTTTTAACATTGGTTGGTGAAACCAGCCCTAAATATAGAGTCATTAGTAAATAATTTATAAAGTACAGTAGAATCTCGTTAGTACGTTTTTGCAGGGGCCGAAGATTTGGACGCCATAAACAGGAAAACGTGTTAACAGAAATACAAAATCTGCAATTTAAGAACATAAGTATGTAATAAAATCAAATAAGTATAACATTTCCATGGGGAATTGAAATCGATTTGAGTCCAATTTCATGCTGAATATGATCCACGTTTCCATGTTAAATTCAGTATGTATTGAGATTGATTTGGATGCACAAAGTCTGAGAATGAATAATTCAAGCTTTTATATTGGTCAGTTTGGATACAGCTGTTAGTTTCTGTGTATAATTTAAGCAGGTTAGTGAATGTTTTTGAGAAGAAGGAATTGCGAATTATGGAAGCGATAAAAATGGCTTTGCTGTGTGTTTTATTACACCCGTGATAACAATTTCTGTCAAAGAAAAACAAAATGATGAGCATGCATTGTGTAACAAGTACAGTAATACGGTACTCAATATGGTTTGAATACGGTAGGTGTTTCCATGCAACAAATTTTGAGCTGATCCTCTTCTGATCCAAGAGGAAAGTTTTGTTTTAGGTTAAATTAAATTAAATTGAGTTTTATTTATGGACGCTCTTTAACTACTATGGTCCTTAGTGTCCCATTCTATATTGGGCATGAAACACTGCTAATTTTGCTCAGAGGCCTCTTTATCAGGCTTGAGGTTCTTTTACGTACCGTAAATCTACGACACAGGACCACCGGCTTTACTTCCCTTCCGAAGGAAGCCGTGCTAAGGATTTTTATGCCCGAAAAAATCCATCACCCTCCGCCGGGTTTGAACCCGCGACCTTGGTGTTTTAGGTTGACGAGAGAATGTTTAACTTCCACACTATATCCACACATTTCATATTTGTATTCCGATATGCTTCTTAAAGGATTTTAAGGTTTTCACTGTTGGTTATTTGCTGCACTTTCTTTTTTTCCATTGCAAACAAAAAGTTAAAATACAATCTATATGTGTTTGGTCAACATATACACGCCAAGCTAAAGCATTCTTTATCCCGCTCTCACAAATATACATACATGCATGTTATTGGCTGCCAGTCTCCACTCCGAGACCAAGGATTGACCAAAGTAGCGAATGAGGATGTCAAACTTCGAACGTGTTAAGTGCCTACTCCCATTCGCCCGACTAAGGATTGGCCTAAACATCAAATGAGGACGTAAAATTTTGAACGTAGTAAGCAGGACCGAGGAAACATACTAGGCAAACATTATTTATTACATTTGGTGCATTTTGTGCTAGAACTTTCATGATTCAATGTAATACATGGGAAAATGTGTTAATCAGGAATGTGCTAACGAGATTCCACTGTATTAGGGATGTTCTGTGTATTTGTCCTTAGAACAAAAACATCTATGGATTGTTACAGGTAACAGAAGTTGTGGAGGTGGATGACAATACGCCTGTCAAGTTTTCTGTGGAAACAGTCTTCTTCACTGACAAGTATGAAATAGTTTAGTTGATAGCATTGAAACATCAGTATGAAAAGATAATAATCTACTCCACTGCTTAGTCAGGGTAAGCATTTGGGTAAACAATGTATATCAAAGATGATGTATTGAAGAATAGTGCCATCAGTATCTTTTGACATACTTACTGTCATTCTCATCTAAAGAGTGAAGTATTTTGTTAAAGATTTACTCAAATGTTCCTTGCCATTGTTCTCCTCAGGCTATAAATATGATGAAAGTAAAGATGTGTTAATACTGCCCTTATTGTCCATCAGCACTGATGTCATTGTGCTATGCTGCTCTAAGTCGGCGAAGAGAAAGTCATTGATGCTAGTTTAATACTGTATGACTCATTGAAAATGTATGCTAAAACATCAGTGAAGCTAAGGTGTAAGATATTCTATCCAGAGAAATATTTCCTTCTTACTACTTTATTCGGAAACAGAGGCAAAGTTCACTCCAGATGGCCTTCAGACAGAAAGTAACCATGATGCACAAAGCTGTACCAAGAAATTCTACGTGTTGCTACAAAGGGTTAGACTGCATGAACAAGTTTCTTGAAATATTATGATGTATTGGTAAAAAATTAAATTGATAAAATGTGTATAATTTAATGCAGTATAGAGTAATGTAAAAGAATTGAGGCTTTAGAATCAAATCATATACACACGCACTATTCCTAGATGTAACTTAAGGTGAATTCTAGAAACCAGAGGACTCAGTGTGGCTTGACAGTTCCTGTTAATATCCTTTTCATAACTATATATTTTAATATTTCTGGCTATGGGTCCCTATATAATGTATGTAATATCATTCTGCGCTTGACATTTTGTGAATGCATGGAAGAGCTTCCTCTCTTTCCCCTAGCTGTTTACTTTTGGAAGCTCAACAAACTGCCATTATTCCCAATTTTATACTAATCATGAACTGTATTTCACTGCACCAGCACTGAGTATGTAAAGAAATACCTGCCCCTGTACTTGATAAAGAAACTGAATGTACTAACTCAAGGATGGAAAAGATATGTTATGAAATATATTTTATTACTGTTTACTGCAGAAAGCACCTTATCTATGGTAGGGGGCTCACTGTTTAAGAAAAAGCAATGCCTTGAAGCATATGGCACTGTTCACAAAGTTGTTCTCTTTGCATAAAACATTGCATGTTAATTCCTTTCCTTTTTCAGAGTTTTCACAATTCCTACCTCCTTTTCCTTCCTCACATTGGAAACAGATTCATTTACTTCTGATGTTAATTTAATGACATCGTTAACAGTAAGGGTATCATAACACTCAACTAATTGAATACTTTCAGAATTAACTTTTTTACCATTTTAAAAACGTTGCCATTCTATGTTTAATTACATTGTTCTGACCTTCTAAGCACTTGGCCATAATTGCAACATAAACATTAGTGCATTAGCACGATTGTTGCTTTGCTCCAGTAAACAGTGCAGGAATACTGATGGCAAAAGGCCAAGAAATAAGTTAAGCTAGCTTTAAATGAAATGATTATTACAATACTATGCTTATTCACTGTCTTTATTATTTGAAGTACAAAACTGGTGATAATACTTGCAGTGTAATAATGAACTATTTTTACTTGCTTGAAAGGTATGCTGTGGCAAAAGCACATGCATTTGTTTACATCATGACCATTTCTTGGGCTGGATTGAGTATTGTATACCAGGTATGATAAAAAAGCATTGGGAATTTTTATTTAATCATTATCAACTTTGTCCCCTTCAACGTAATCCCCCTCAGATGTAATACACTTTTGTCAGCGTTTTTTCCAATCTCAGAAGCACTTCTGGAACTCACTTTTCGTTATGGTGTTCAGCTCCTTCAGCAATTCTGTTTTGATCTCATCATTGGGGGTAAAACGTCGTCCTTTCATGGTTCTCTTCAGCCTTGGGAATAGAAAGAAGTCACAGGGGACATGTCCGGCGAATACGGTGGTTGAGGCAACATAATGGTTTTATTTTTTGCTAAAAAGTCACAAACAAGCATTAAGGTGTGAGCGGGTGCATTATCATGATGCGATTTCCACAAATGGTTTTGCCACAATTCTGATCGTTTTCTTCGAAGTACTTCACGCAAATGGCACATAACTTTCAGCTCGTATTCCTTATTGACCGTACAACCATAAGGCAGGAACTCCTGATGCACTATCCCATTGTAATCGAAGAAAACAGTGAGAACAACCTTCACATGTGATCAAACTTGTTGAATATTTTTCAGTCTTGTGGCTCTTCAGGCAGTTTCCATTGGGATGATTGGGCCTTAGTTTCAACATAATACACATATAGCCATGTTTTGTCACCTGTATAACCTTTTTTAGAAGTTCTGGATCCTTTTCGACTTCATTCATCAATTCCTGAATGATGTCGTTTTTGGTCGAAATTCAACAATTTCGTAACAAACTTTGCTGCTACATATTTCATGCTCAAAACATCCGAAAAAATTGCTTGGCATGAGCCAAAGGATATGCCAACACCATTAGCAAGCTCTCTGGTGGTGATTCAACGATTTTCCAGAACCATGTTCTTTACTTCTTCCATATTGTCAGTAATTGATGTGCCAGGGCGTCCAGGGTGGTCGTCATCTTCAATGTCTTCTTGACCCTCTTTGAAATGTTTATACCACTCGTAAACTCTTGTCTTACTCAAGTAGATTCGCAAACGCCACAGTCAACATTTCAAATGCGATGCTGCACTTCATTCCGCTTTTCAAGCAAAATTTAATGCAAATTCTTTGATCCATCTTTTTTAAGTAAAAATTTGCCAAGCACTCAAAAACACATATAACTTTTTCGACTTTCAACAATAAACTAAATATTCAAAACAGCTGAAAATGCCAACATACGTCAGAAACATGTGTACCAAAGGGATGAAACAAAAGTTGTGAATATCAGATGTATAAAGCTCGCAAAATTAAAAAATTTGTGTTATTTTTTTTATCACAGCTCTTATTTATATTTACAGGAATAAAATCCATTCCCCCAAATATTCATGGAATGCAGGAATAATACATCTAAATTTTTAACATGAAATTAATAAATAACCTGTTGGTATATTTTTAACATCTCTTCATGGAACTGCATCCATGAAAACAAGACAATATCTGAGTGATAATGCACAGTGCCATCTACAAATGTTTTTATTTAATTTTAAGTAGAATACAGAAATACTAACTTTTCATATTTACACACACAGTGCCGTGCTTGGCTTGACAAGGAGGAGTAAAACCCTTGGAATTTAATGAGTTTCAGATATATAGGAAATTTGTATGGTTTCGTTAGTTTCAGTTTTAGAAGTTGTAGCTCTTTGTGTCATTAGATGATACAGTATATGGAATGAAAGGAAGTTGCCAGCTGATGCAAATCACCAAAATTGATATTAAAAACAACTTGTTATGGCACTGATATGGGCAGAAAATTACTACTCTCTGAAGTAGCTCTGGAATGAGCTAGCTGAAATCTAACATGAAAACTATGACATTGTATGCTTACAGTATCTTTAAAATGGCATCTGATGAATCAGACACTGTTATTAACTATGTGTTGCCACTTCATTATCACTGCTCTTTTCATATTTTCCTCTCTCTCATACACAGCCTAGTGCAAGGTAATGTAAGACACACTACTTTGCCTACACCACGTGCTTTTAACTGTGCAATTTTTTAATTTATGTCTATCTTCCCCATTGCATTTTTTAAAAAATGTGTATACTCTTTGCAATATCTGCCTCTTTGACTAGCGACTAAATTCACACTTACGGCCAAAGCATGAATTCACGCCTGTTCTATTGCTATGTTAAGCAACAACTGATTAATGATACAAAGTATTTCAACTCTGAAGGGTAAACATAAGGCCTGCTTATGTGTTATAAACATGTAACAGCAGACGTTCTCCAGATGCAAGGCTTAGTGAGCTGTTGGCTCTAGAGAGAAAACAAACAAGTCCCTGTCACTTATCAATGGAATTCCTTTAGCCCCATCTGGTCAATAGTTTGCACTACAGTACTATGTAATTACAAATAAATATGTACATACAAATGATGGCCAGTTCAGTGCCTACCGAATATATGGTGGTGTTTGAAACATTACCCTCCCGTACTCTTGAATTAATTTTTGGAAACTAGAATATATGGACCTAGCGTAACTGATATTTATTACAGGCGGATTCACTTGGCATGTTCTACTAGCGGTAACAATATAACATTGCAAGACTCCCATTGGTTGACCGACGTGATTTAGAGGAACTAAAATTTATTGAGCTACTTGATTCGAAAAGGTTTGAATCTTTGAAAACTAGATTTCTCAAACTGTTGTTTACATCTCTTAAATCAGCCTATAAAAATGTGTTTAGTTTTGAAACTTTGTGAAGTGAAGTTTTTGAAAGACTCCAAGTTAGAAGAAGCAGCATTTCCAGAAGTTTATAAATTATGTTGCCTCATAACCGCAATTCCGTGAGCACATCTACCATATAATGTATGTTTTCCTGTTTAAAATGCATAAAGAGTTATCTATGGAACACTCAGTGCAAAAATAGGCTTTCCCAACTTTCATTGTTTCAATCGAAAAGGCTCTATTGTACAAAATTCAAAGTCAAGGACATTTTTATGATCATGTAATGCAAATATTTGCCGAAAAGGAGAAAGGAGAGTTCCATTGATGTACAGATGAATGAAGGAGGTAAGCTTTATTTTCATCCTAATACGTATTACCTTTAATAACATATTTTTTATATTTTTCTCCTATGTAGATTTGTTAAATAGTGCTGTAACAGTTCCATTACTGCTGGTTCCCCGTAAAAAAAATTGCAGCACGCCACTGAGTTAATGTTTGAATGATAATGCACAATGCCATCTTCAAATTTCTGTATTCCGCTTTTAAAGTATTTCATTTGGAATACAGAAATAAAGAGATGCCATTGAAGTTTTGGCAATTCTAATTGCAACATGTTTTGCAAACCCTGCAAGCTGAAGATGGGAATAAGGATTTGCAAAACATGTTCTAATAAGGAACAGAAAGAAGTGAAATAGTTGAGTTACAGTATGACTCACCAAAACTTGAATATTCTTTGAAATATATGCATAAGCTTTCATGAATAGTGTCAAAGTTTTATCTTCTAAAACTTCCACGCTATTTTGCCATTGTTTATAAGTTAAAACGGCCTAGAAATTTTAGAAGGTTAAGTGTTCTTCCTTAGCTGTGAATGTTCCAGAAATTAAAAAGTTAGAAAAAGACGTCTCTTTCATTTTACCTGTTCCTAGCAAGACTAATCTATAGCGTTTTGATTTTGTAATTGAAAGTGCTAAAACCAGAAATTTCATATTATAAATTGAGGTAGAAGAAAGAAAAGAACAATTCTGGGAACAAAGAAACAAATCAATGAAGAGAGACTGGAGGGTAACAGTATCAATGTCTATTACATTATTAACAAATAGAGTTCTTGCCAAACAAAAAGCAGGAGGAGGAGACATACTGGAGAGAGTTTATAAGAACAAATATAAATCTCACTCCATTACAGATGTTCCACTATTAAGCTGGCAGAAGAAATCTTGGTAGACCCAAAGAGAGGTGGAAAGAACACTTTTGATTTTCGTTACATAAATAACTATTATATTGTGAATCTGTGAATACAAAGTAAGTTGTGTTATAGAGACTTGAAGCTTTGAGAGCAGCCCAACAATGACCTGACTGATTTCCTGAGATTAAATCACAATAGCTTATATTACATTTCACAAATATTTAATTCAGTACATAAGTAATAAAAATTGGTTTGCAGGTAGTTCAAAGCATTTCAGTTCTGGTAACACAGGTTAGGCATTTGGTCAGATTGTTCTTAGACTTCCCTCAGCTTTTTATATCATCATTTATGAGTTTCAAATTTCTTTACTTTTCCCTTTTGGGTGAAATTAACAGTTGCTACATCAGTTTGTCTTTTTTCAATGTTAGAACCATAGAAAACTTTAGTGTCTGATGTGGCAGGGTGTCTACTGCCTTGAAAGTTTAACATTTCAGTATATTTCCAGTACAAATTTTGACAAAATTCAGCAGTATTCAAATGCATGTTATGGCTATCTTAACATCTTTACTGGTTTTATTTGTTTCTGCAGCCACAATATGAAGCTGTGGTTGTACTAGCTGCAATACCCTATGTTGCCCAGCTTTTTAAATCTCAGATAATGACTTAATTAAATTTATTCTCTGTACTCTTTATGAAATTATTGTACAATGATCTAGAAGATTTTTTTTATTCTGAATTCTCCACTTTACGCCATAGAACTGTAATTTCATAAAATTCCCATTCTATATTGTTCATAATAATGGACTAAAAGTTCACTGATATTCACAGAATGGAAATGAAATAGCAGATTGTGTGTTTCTAAACTTAACCTCCCTCCATCAATCTTCAACATTTTGGAAATGTATAGCCTGTAAAAAAATTATAGAGGTGAAAGATTATCCAAAAGTTTGAGTCATTTTTATATAAGGTAAAATATTGTGAAAGAAAAACAATAACATTAAAAAAATACTTATTTGAGTAACACGTTTTTTTACGAACCAATCACTTGAAAATTCAATCTGAAATAAATAGTGTTATATGGATATTCATCCAATTATGTTATCACTGATTCCAGTATATTTCCAATATAAATTTCTCTTGGATGCCTTTGACAACACAAATCTCATTTACCCAACCCATTTGAAACTTTCCAACCTGTGGGTTTATAGGTTATATTTTTCTTAGAATGCTATTAAAGGTAACGTATATGCAGTATGAAACTGAACGAGGAGTAGTAATTACTTAAGTGAAGAGTGTAAATGAGTTTTTCTACTCCTTGTTCATTTTCATTTCAAATACTTCACTATCAACCGCTTCTACATTATTACTTATAAGTATATGCAGTAATTTAAAATCGACTGCATTTAAATCTACCACACTACTCCTTTAAACTTGATGAAATGTGGCAACAGGGTTGGTAGCACATCTTGACTTGTGCACGTTTTAAGGAGCTTTTGCGCATGTGCAACTAATATGACATAATCACCTTATGGGTAAAATACATGCACAAAGGTTCTACCATGCTTTATTTTCATACTATCGCTACAATTTTACATTAATGCCACTAGATGATAGCACTACGTCAGAAGTAGGTAACGTGCACGAGCACAGAAACTTCTCCCAGTTATCCCAGACCAACCATACCTTCAACTACAATTCACTTTACACATTACTTCATTCTTGCCTAAAACACTGTACTTAATTATGTACATAACAACAAACATCCAAAAAAACAACTTTTTTTTTGTCACAATGTATGCATTACTATTATCATCATCCTTTTTGGGAATGGCTGCAGTTGTATTAATTTGTTAATAATTATAGCTATTATGCAACAGATCCTATTTTACATTTTCATGGAGCTCTCACTAAAATTTTGTGAACACCTCCACTACTGCTTAGTTATAATTAAAATAAGCTTTCCTTCTGATTGCCAGCAAGACCCTCTTTTGGGTCAATCAGTAATAAATTGTTCTTTCACATATGCTGTTTGTAGGCTGATTTTTGAAAGATGGGATCAGACCAATATTCCAGTGTCATAACCAGGATTTGAACTAAATATTTGGCTTTCAGTGCCACTAGTCTAACCAATTGAGCTATCGTAGTAATATACCAGTATGACTAAATTCCCCAACTGACTCACATTTTTCCGTGTAAACCATAACACATTCTCATTCATTTTGAGCTAACATATTGCAGTGGCGACTTACAACTTGTAAGTATTTAAGTCCTGAACTTCATAGTTAATCAACTAGATCAATCAATGATAATGCTAATAAATTCTTCCACACAATTTATGTGTACGACAACATAGAATCAGATGGCTGAAGAATCCAGTGTCATAGCCAGGATTTGAACCATGGATCTTCCAGTTTCCATCCAGTTGCTCTAACCAACTAAACTACCATGGCATCATGCCATACAATATTAGTTGCATTGAATTTTTCAATCTGATTCTACCTTTCCTAGACCTCTCTTGTTATGTTTTAACCTGTTTGCAAATGTAACATATTTTATGATGAACCATAAAAGTCTAATTTTTCAAATCTGACTACTTACAGGCCTATCGTGAAAAACAATATTAGGAATAAAATGTCTGCCTCTGTTCAGTATGCCTGTTAGAATTATGCGGCATAGTGCACAGACTGTCCACATAAGTTTTGGGTTCCATAATAGGTAATGATGATTTGTTACCCACCCCTTCCCTGTCCCCATTTATCAAATTCCTCCGTAATTTGTGGGAAAGCGATGACTAAGGGAGAATAGCATAAAATTATATGCAATAAAATAACATAGCTATTCTAATAAATTAATCTGTAGTCTTTCCTGGTCCCATAAACTCCTGCTTGATTTACATCCACCCTGCCCCCAGTCCTTATGGAGCTACCCTGCACACTGTATGTCAATTATTACTCTGGTTCTGCATATTATGTAAGAAGAGTAATATGTAGCTAATTTTTTAATATGTTACAAAATTAAAGTGGGGCACATGTACAGTGAACCAGCATCGTTTTTAAATGAATATGAAACTTATAGCAAAATTGATTGATCACTTTTGATAAATTTCTATTCTAAAGTTAATAAAAACAGCCAAAATATACATACATAAAGCAGCATACTATTACAGGTACACTTAAAATAAATTAACCATAATTAAATGTAACAAAATACAAAAACTAGTAATCTTGTTATAAAATGTAACCATTCATTACTTTAAGACATGAACATAAGCACAAATGTGGAAGCCTGCAGTTTCGTTACTTTTTGTTTATGGTAATATCAACAGGTATAAATACTGTAAGAAGAAAATTGTTAAAGAAACAGACAGAATGAAATTTTGTGACGCAGATTTGTTGAAAGGTAAAATATTGGTCGCATGCTTTTGTGTTTACATTGAATTTCTGGTGCCTTCATTTGAATCATAATTAATTTACATATTTGCAGTTTTGTGCTTTATTAATGATAAAGTTCTCATTGTGAATGGCTCTTAACGCTTGTATGCAATTGGAAAACAAAAAGGAAAAATGGCTTGACAGAACTCCTTTTACTGGTGCCCCTCTAGTTTGCAGTGGAGTTAGATGTTACTGTTATTGGAGAGATTTGTATAATTGCATTTTATATTAATACTTCAAGCTGGAAAGCACAGCAGAGAATGGAACATTTAGTTCATGTATAATAGACATGGTGTATTATTAAATATGTTTGAGAAACAGCTAGTGCATTTTACTTTCATTTCTTAATTCCTCTTCCATGAATTCCCTTAGCATAGAAATTCAGAACTAAAACTTCTAATACATTTAAAGGGTGGAGCAGTGATTGGAAAACTACTGGAAAGATCTGATGTGTTGCATTCACATGATTTGTTTCTACAAGCTACTTCTTTAATGGATTAACCTCCTCTTTGTATGACATATCCCCAAGGACTTACAAGCCAATGTTTTGGGTCAATAGCCTATTGAGGAGTAAGCAAATTTTGGATCATAACGTATCCAGGATGGGTGATCAGACCAACGCGTGGAATGACAGTGAAGAAGGGAATGAAATGTAGTAATAAAAGGAAAATTTGTGCAACAAATTATCCAACCCAGCATTTGCCTAGCAACAGAAGAAAACTGAATAAAACCTTAAGTCAGGTTGGTCAACCCAGAGGTTTAAACCCAGGACCTTTCAAATGCAAGTTGCATATGTTACCTCAGCACCACCTCGCTTGGTCCTTCTACAAACTATTCTTACTAAAGCTCATTCTTCTGTCTTCTACTTGTTAATCAAGATCAACTTTTATTACACATTTGTTGTAGGTTAAAGCAATAGATTTTTTAAAAATCTGATGTGTTACACTCACATGACTTTCTCTACTCTTGTACAAACTATTTTTACAAACGCTTATTCTCCATATGCTTCATGTTAATCGAGATGTCAATCTTAATGCTAATTTTCTTGTAGATGCAAGAGGAATATGGTAGGTTTTAAGCGATAGTCAAATATTTTAACGCTGGATGCTATGTGGCACATTCCATTCTCTTTGCATGTCCAGGACATTAAAAAAAAATGAATAACGAATTTGAGAAAAAGTATAAGTATTGAAAATTTAAGGGAATTACAAGCAATATCTCGAAAACAGTTCACTCAACAAAAGAAATGTATATGACATAAATTGTGTATTTTAACGCGATCTACATTTTTCGTGTAGTAAAAGTTTGTCTATCTCTTATGGTTTACCAGTTATGCAAAAGTCGTTCACAATGAGGAATACTTTTGGAGACATTCCCAGAAAATTCGAGATATACATTTCATTTGTCATGAAAATATCTTAAATATATGATATTTTAATCAAAATTGTTCGAGCCATTTTTGAGAAAATTAAAATTTTAGAAAAATGTTCCATGTAAAGGGTAATCTGGGGTGGGGGGATTTTCTTGAAAACTTTGTGTCGCATCTCTGGAAGATACTGAACCTAAATACCAAGTTTGGTGTTTATCCGACTGTTTATCATGGACATGTTTCTAAAAGTGCTTTTTTTGGATTCAGGGGGTCTCAAAACATGTATTTCAGGTGAAATCTCGGTATCGAATTTTTGGGTGGAATACAATACTTCCCCTACTTGCTGTAAGTAGTATAGAAAGTAAAAATGAGTATCTCCATATATGGCTTTGAAGTTCCGTATTCCCTGCATGACCACGAGAAAAAGCAAACAGCGGCTTACCACTTGAAGAAAATATAAGTATTTAAAAACTCACACCAATATCAAAGAATATCTCACAAAAAATTAATGCCACTATAACGTTTTACATAAATTATGTGCTTTAGCAAGTTCTACAAATTTTGTGTAGTAAGATTTTGTCTTTCTCTTATTACTAGCTACACAAGTCATTCAGAAGTAAGTGGACTTATCCGCTGCTCCTAGAAAATTCAAGATAAACGTTTTATTTTTCATAAAAATATCTTTAAACATATGGTATTTTCATCCAAATCATTACAGCCATTTTTGAGAGAGAGAAAAAAAAAATAGACAAATTTGTCTATGTAAAGGGTAGTTTGGGGTAGGGGAATCTTCTAGAAAGTCTTTGTATTGCATCTTTGGAAGATATTGAACTTAAATATCAAGTTGAGTTAATGTTGCACAAAAAAAAAAAAAAAAACTCAGACGCGCACACGCACATGTTTTTTTCCTAAAAATGCTTGTTTTTGGATTTAGGGAGCCTTAAAACGTGCAGTTTTGGTGGAATGTCATCGTCCTTCTTACTCTAGTGTTACCATGATAGTCTTTAGTTACTGAGGTTGCGGGTTCAAACCTGGCGTAGGGCGATGGATGTTTTTTGGGCATAAAAAGCCTCATAAAGAGGCCTCCGAGCAAAATTTCTGGTCTTTCACTCCCAAATGGGACACTAAGAACCATAATAGTTACAGAGCATCCATGAATAAAACTCAGTTTAATTTCCCGGTGGAATCTCAGTATCAAACTTTTTAGCGAAATGCAATACTTCCTCTACTTGCTATAGATAAGTGCGAAAGTAAAAATTATTATAAATTATGGTTCTCTTACAATTCACAAAATTGCCTTTTGAAAAATTGCAATTACAGTTATCTCACAGAATGCCAGTCTTTAAGGATGCCACCACCACCGAATAATTTTTGGGAAGTCTGTATATATGCACAGGATCAACTAAAAATGAAATTGTTTATGAATGCCAAACTTAATATTCCATATCTTTCGAGGATGTGATATGAAGAATTTAACAGTTTCCCCATACCAAACTCCCCTTCACAAGAAAATATTTTGATTATTTTCTATTGTCGCAAAAATGGCTCTTAACAATTTTGATTAAAATATTTTATGTTTGAGATACTGACATGAATAATAAAATATGTATCTAGAATTTTCTGCAAATAGTCTGCAAAGTTTTCATCATAATTTTATATATTTGGTATAACTGGGAAACAAAACCTTACAGTAGGGTAAGTGTAGAGCTTATTAAAAAAAAAAATTATTTGATATAAATGTTCTTCGACATTCAGCTGTTTATTATTACTGCATGGAAAGTTATGGCCACTGCATAGGGTCCAGTTCATAAACATTTGACTCGCTATTCCCTTTGAATCTACAATAAAATGTGTAGTTTAGCTATTTCTGCAAAGATTTAACTTGAATAAAATGAAGTAGATAGAAAATAAGCTTTTATAAGAATAGTTTGTGCACCCAGTAATAAACAATAGATGATACAGAAAGCTGTGCGAATGCAACACATCAGATTTTTCTGCTGTAGTGGTATATATCTATCACTACAGAAAATAGTATTGAAATATTCCAGGTGCAAGTGCATGATCTGGCAGAACTTTTGAAAGTTGCAGTTTTTCTTTTCTTCAGCAAGAGCTATCCTAACGGCTTCCAAAAGTATTTCTCCAAGCTTCTGAAATTGAATGCAGTTTCCGCATATTGTATGTAATTAAGAATTTGTTACTTAATTTTAAACATAGATGACTAACAATTGAAACCATTTTTGTGAAACAAATATATAATGTAACTTGGCAGCAGCATCATCATCATATTTTATATGACTACTGTATTGTATAAAGTGTATGTGTGTGTTTGTAATGTAGGGCCAAAGAAAGTTGTCAAGTTAACAGATTTTTTTTTAATCAACTTCCAACACCTGCTTCTTCCAGTCCTGTTGTTAATTAACCATACATAGATAAGTATGGGGCTTTATTACTCCTGGTATCATCTATAGCCTTTTGTACTATCTGCTTTACCTATCAAGGAACTCTAGTTCTATAACTTTAGCTAACTGCAGAACCTTTGTATTGCTCTGGCAGGATTTTTAACATAAGAGAAGAGATGCCATAGAAATAGTCCTCTTTATTGCCTCAAACTCAGTGTGTTTGTAATTTCTATGTACTAACCACATAGCCTACAGATATGGTTTCTTTGAAATAAGTATATTCTGTTATTGCTTTTTTTTCTTTCTGAAGTAACCAAAATCCAACCACTTCCCTAAATATTGTTCTGCTGTTTTAGAAGTGACCTAGTAAAATTATTACTGCCTTCTTTAACAATTTACGGATAGTAAGAGGGAGGATATACGTGAACTTTCGGATGTAAAAATACAATTTGACCCATAAGCAAGATGTGGCATCATAAGTACCACAATAAAACTACCTATCATGATACCGTTGGTTGTCCTGTCTTTGATCTGTAGATTGCAAGCGTTGGGTCTGAGCTTGTCAAACTCTTGATGCAATTAATATCGATGACTAAAATGTATTATAATTTTATTTCAAGTGGTAAATTATGAGTGAAAATTGTGATACAAAAATTAATAATTACAAGTTGTTGGCTCTTACATTTAATTCCCAGTTTATCCATGTGGGGGAGGCACGGTATGGAATGGCAATTTCTCTCCAACTTAAAGTAAAAGTTGCGAGATTGGCAACGCTGATGTAAGCCAGTGATGGCGGGCATTCGGTTATCCAGTACGGTTGCAATGTAGGGCAAGCTTGTTTACAAAGTTATAAGGTTATGTGTTCGGTTGCAAGAAAATAAATAGGTGTCAATACGCGTTTTATTTACTCATTGCGACTTATCAGAGAGGCATTTTTACCCAGCACGAAACATTTTGTGGTCAGGGTCGGATCACAGAAGTGCGAGATATCAAAAGGCGTGTAATACACAACTTTGCGAAGAAGCTTTAAATAGTGCAACAACTGTGCAGCTAAAATCAGATCTTTGCAAGTACACGCATATAAGATCGAGGTCACAGAAGGTTTTCGTTTCCGCGCATCATAGATGTGACGCATAATTGCTTGAACTAATAAGTGACTGTTTTTGTGGTGTATAACCTATATTAAACTTTGCTATATTCCCGCCTTTTTGAGGCGCCATTCGACTCCTACTAAAGCCACGTTATGATGTCAGCTGTCAAATTTGATTAGTGTTGCCACACTAACTGGAGTTTAATTTCGGAAAAATCACTGTGGAGTCATCAGTGCAGCCAACACCGGTGAGTACAGTCTGGTTTATTCTTGGTTACTCCTATCTCATTTCCCTCCTATCCTGGCCACCATGGTAAAAAGCCAACAACGCATCCTTATTTTAAGAAAGAAAAAAAACAACAAAAAACGAGATGTTATTAAGTATCGCGTAACATGCTTGAGTAAATAACAGTTTCGCAAGTGACAAGATTAACCTTATCTGCATAAAACAGAAACATCTAAGCATACAACGTAGATGAAAGTTCAGACACAGTTGAAAATACATTTTGGCGACGACAGTTCGCATGATTGTGACAGTGAAACATTCCCGGAAATTTGTTTGGAAATGCCCTCCACTGATGCATGTGTAGCGCCCTCAATTGATAATATACTTGTCACTAGCAGCCTTGCTCCCAAATTATCCATTATCCTCTGCTAACATTTAAAGGTACTCTTAGTTTGTGCATTTAAATATACATTCTACTCCTTAATTATTCAAAAGAGCCACTAACAGACATTCAGCGGTACTATTTATTTATAATCGTCATGTTTATTCGACGAATCGCACAAACTGATCGAATATACATTTAATTATTCAAAATTAACCACTAACAGACATTCAGCGGTACTACTATTTATTTATAATTGTCCTGTTTATCCGACAAACGCACAAACTGATTGAAAACGTGCAACCCGCTCATTTGCATAGGATTTATTTATAACCATTGCAACAGTCCACGGCTGATCTTGGATATTTACTCAAATGAGCTATTGTCACTACCAAGGGACTAAACTTGAGTCGCAAGGGCTTGTGGGCGCTCATCAACCAGTTCTGTAGCATAGTTGTCCAATTGAGGCAGTAAAGATTCAAACGCCATTATATGTAGTCATTGTCACACCTAATCCTTGAACGTGTCAGAATAGGGTTACGGAAGCAGTGGGAGAACAAAACTTCTGTTGAGAGTCTCCAACGTTGAAAGAATCAGTTTCCTAGAACACAATTGCCAAACTTTGGAACTTGCTGCTGCTCACGTCTCCTCTTCTGACAAATCAGACGTGTCGAAGGCCAACACAGCCGCTAAAGCTAGCCGGCGCACATTGTTGTATACATAATCTAATTGTGTGGTCTCTTTAAATGTGCCAAATGTAAGCATCTGAGGTTGGGTGAACGCGTGGTGACTTAAGAGTAACAAAATGTGTTACAACTCTCTTAACGGCCGCCACTTGACAAACATTTGTAGCCTAGAAAATTGCAGAAGTTGTGGTATGAAGCATTATACATTGCTACACAAGGACGAGAGAAAACCGCTCTATTGATATTTTCTCACAACAGCAAGGCTATTGTTCATTAAGTGGTTCTTATTAGCATGAAATTCTACTGCCCATTGTAGTTATTAATTTCATAGACAATACAGTAGAATTCAAGAGTTTCGAGCACTGGACATTGGTTCACAAATGAACACATGTTTAAGAATCTTGCAGAGCGTTTGGGGTTGAATCTGAGAATGATGTCAGCAACATACAGCCAGCAGATCCTACCACGTCTGTCACGTGCGCATCTCCTCCAGAGTAAGCGATTATACGCTAAGACCATAGTCTGCTCTGTACTGCGTCAAATCACTAGCCAGCGTCCTAATCAACGGGCGAACTGCGAAAACTGGAACCTGCCTCAGGACGTTATTCTAGCGGATAAACGGTTCAACCATCCTCGGGAAGTTGGTGTGGTGTTGGCTGCAGCTGTATTCTTTGACGTCTTGCGAGCTGGACAACGTACCAGAGGTCAACCTACCCCCCAGAATACGACCGTTGGTTGGATATTGGGTGGTTGTACGCCATCAAGTTCCCATTTCAGTAGCCACAACGGCATTGTTGAGCAGAAATGAACCAACTGCATTCTCAGGCACAATTCTGGAAACAAGAACACCTGAAGATACTTCTTTATCAAAGGAACAGAAAGTCTGTGAAGAAAGCTTTAAAAGGTTCATGACCAGAGATGAAACAGGACGCTTCTTATTCAAACGGTTTCGATCTCAACAGTCAGAACTGGGAGATTCCTATGGCAGTGCTACTGAATGCTTTGGATATCTTGAGAGGAAGTTGGAAATGCAACTATATTTGAGGGAAGAATGCGAAAAATAAGTGAATGAATACGAAGAACTGAAACATATGGAAGATATGAAAATACCTTTTTTGAATCCGGTTACTTATCACGTGTCTCATGAAGTCGTCTTAAAGGAAAACGGTACTACAACCAAGGTCAGGGTGGTATTCATTGCTTCGACCGAAACTTCAACTCTTCTCAATTGTCCTGGTTCCCGAAC
Source organism: Deroplatys truncata (assembly GCA_030765065.1). Taxonomy (NCBI): domain Eukaryota; kingdom Metazoa; phylum Arthropoda; class Insecta; order Mantodea; family Mantidae; genus Deroplatys; species Deroplatys truncata. Next base: position 60,003,415 of record CM060989.1, on the reverse strand, counting down.
ACACAAGCTCATCACAACGGACATTGACAAAATCCAGATAATCGTGTGGCTCGTAAGGTGATTGGTGATGGCCAAATTATCAAGAGCGAGTTACACGGCTTCTCAGATGTATCTATGAGGGTAAAAAATAGACGCAAATGTTGCCAACATACTGCGTTCCGTCCACATTGAAAGGCTTATGGGAGCTTAGGATGTTTGAGAGCTAATAGCAACATAACTCGCCCTGCATACGTCAAAGGCAAGAGTGACTCCACTAAAAGAAGTATCTCTCCCTCCTCTAGATCTGCTTGCCAAGTTGATGGACAGGGTGGCCACCGGTCTAAACAGAAAATCACAAAACACACTATTGGACAGACTTTACCGCGGTCCTCGACTGGCTAGCAACAGGTCCTGCTCTTTGTAAGACCTGTAATCAACCGAGTGTGAGAAACACAAGATATTTCTAAAACAGGCAATTGGAATCATGTTCCATCTCCGGATAATCTATCCGAACTTGTTTCTAGAGGACTTGCACCAGCGGAAATGGAATCCATGAGGCTGTGATGGGCGGGGCTTACTTGGCTGTACACACATCAGACAACATGGCCACTGACTACAAAGAGCCGTCCAGCCAGGTTCCTGAACGCAAGAAGCCAAAGGTGTCTGGTTGCCACTTCTCCCGAGACAAAATCATGTGCATCGGTTTTCCAATTAGCCAAAACTGCAGAAAGTGATTCCGTAAATGCTTAGATTCATCCATAACCTGCAACGAAGGATGCTGAATCGATAATATGGACTGCTGAAGATCGTGAACTTAATGATTCACTAAAGGCAATTGTGCGATTAGTGCAAACGGCGAAATACAAAGAAGAAAATCGTGCATTGGATCTTGGATAAATAGTACCTGCCTCGCAACAGCAAACTTGCGATTGTGCGTCCCTTCCTTGATGGAGAGCTTGGAGTGAGTGGAAGACTAATTAATGTCTTTAACATCCTTTCATCCAAAGCAATTCTGATTCCGCACGAATATCACAAGTTGTTTTATGCTGGATGTCAACTAGTGCTAGCTTCGCTGCGACAAAGGTTTTGGTTGGCGAATAGTAAATCAGTCATCAGACGAGCTTTTTGCTCCTGTTTGACTTGTTTCCAGATAAAGGCTACGGGATTAATAACTAATAGTATAATTCCCAGCATCTAGAATAAACAGCAGTAAACTGTTTTCAAACTGTTGCTGTTGATCATGGATGCTCTCTTTATAAACCTGGGACACCTAGAGGTAGAATTCACACGAAGGACTACATTGTCTTGTTCGTATGTATGACAACAAAGACAGTTCATATTGAGCTGGTCGGCAGTTTATCAACCGAAGCATTCATTGCAGCTCTTCGACGATTCATTTCAAAACGCGGTCGCTGCAACCATGTTTATAGTGATTACGAAACTGGCTTTGTTGGAGCAAACACCAAACTTAAGCAATAGAATCCATTGATGAGGTAACCCATTCATGGGACGGCTGTACAGGATTTAGCATCTAGTGAGGGAATCATCTGGCACTGCAATTCATCTCATGCTCCTCATTTTGGCGGAATCTGAGAGTCAGAAATCAAGCCTGTGAAGGGTCACCTTAAGCGTGTTGCAGGAAAATACGCAATAACTTTCGAGATATACAAGCTCTTTACACAAATTGAGGCGTGTCTGAATTTGCGGCCAATCATTCCATTACCCAACGGTCCTGATGAATTCTCCTTCCTCGCCCTTGGGCACTTTCTGTCTGGTGAGTGCCTTTCATCCTTCCCTGAACCAGACTGTATTGCTATCTGATCCTCACATTTGTCTAGATGGAATTGATCCGACTCAGCCAACAAATTTGGAAACGGTGGTCATTTGACTACGTGGCCCAGTTGCAGCAGCGGACTAAGTGGCAGTAAACTCAACCCAACATTGGAACCGTTGTCCTCGTTTAGGAGGGTAATCTGCCACCTCTCATGAGGTGCACTGGCGTCATGCAGGAGTTGCACCCTGGAGCTATGGTCACTCGTGCTTGGTCTCAGTTCGCACAACCAAAGAGATTTAAAAGTGATCAGTGATAAATTTCCTATTTCCAGATTCTTTATTATTCATAATTTGCAATTCTTTGTTTAGAACCCCAGCATCGACAGTTCTTTGAACTCTCGCTATCTATGCAGCTAATTATAGTATTGATACTTTGTACTAATTGTATATTCAACGCGACCTTTTGTTGCGCTGTGCATGATTGATGTATTTAACGTGTTGAATTAACTTTGTAATTCTTTTAGCTGTTTACTTTTACCACGTACAGTGTTTTTCATTTGTAGTATTATGTTCCAATGCATAATTTGCTTCAGAAATCAGGTGGGCGGCATGTTGAATCTTGCATTTAGTTCCCAGTTTGCCCCTGTGGGGGAGGCACCTTATGGGAATGGCAATTTCTCTTCCTCACTGGCTCTAACCAAAAAGTAAAAGTCGCGAGTTTGGTCAAGCTGATGGCAGAAAAAGGCAATAAAAATAAGATGAACCTTATTTAATACTTGTCCGCTTTGAGATAGGTAATTTTCGCCCAATGGTTTGCAAATTCCATGCAATAGTACAACAGGATATAAAGCAAAAAGTCAATAGAATCGACTGTCCTCGACTGTCACAGTGGCCGTTGTCCTAAGTTACTGTAATTGGTCGGATATTCAAACTTCCTTAACTAATATTTTAGGTAACAGTTTAATTGTTTCGTTCAGTATTGCTATTTAACAGGAAACCTATCAATAACAAGACAGTAACTGGAAATCAGCAAATAATAGATAATTTTAAAACATACAATGTCACAGCCCCGGTACCTATACGAAATAAATACATAATAGGAATATCGAAGGTTTCACACTGATTTATTATGTACGTTGAAGTGCAACCAAACGGGATGGCTCAGGCCGTATCTGCTTGCATCCTGTCGTCCTCTGTGGATTAGTGGTACCGTGCTAGCCACTAGTTCCCAAGGTCGCGGGTTCAAAGCGGCGGAGGGCGATGGATTTTTTTTCGGGCGTAAAAATCCTTAGCATGGCTTCCTTCGGAAGGGAAGTAAAGCCGGTGGTCCCGTGTCGTAGATTTACGGCACATAAAAGAACCTCAAGCTTGATAAAGAGGCCACTGAGCAAAAAAACCGGCCTTACACGCCGCCCAATATAGAATGGGACGCTAAGGACCATAGTAGTTAAAGAGCGTCTATAAATAAAAAAACTGAAACTCTGCTCACATCTGGAAGGTCTTGGGTTCGATTCCCGTTTGACCGACAAACCTTATTGGTTTTCCCAGGGCGGTACGCGAATGCTGAGGTGAATTATAATCTGTCACGAAGTTTCCTAACCCTCATTTCCTCCCAAGTCATTGCCTTTCATCTTTCAGCGTTGCAGATCCTGATACCTTGATCGATAATGTGAAAGATGCTGTGGGTGGGCTTTAAAGACGGAATTGTTTTCTACCTGTTACGGTACTTTAGGTCCAAACCTGACCATGAGGATAGAGGAAGTATCGAAGGGGCTTCCGGGAATGTCCAACCTGGAGAGGTTAGAGACCCCGCTGCGCCTGCCGCCATCAGATCTGGCTGCCCTTCGTGCTCTCTCGCCTCATCGCTTCCCCCCGGAGGCTTAGAAGGCGCAATCAGCCTGGCTTTGGGCGCAGTGCTGCAGTTTCTAACCTTTGAGTTGAAGCGCAGTTAGACATAAGCATTTATGTGGCTGGGATACTGTAGTAGACAACATACTGGACCTCCAGCCTGCCACTCGCCTAAGGCGCGTATACCAATTGAATTTTCCCCTTTTCTTTCCTCTTATAACTGTACATTTTACTGCCACCACCATCACTACTATTTACAATAATTACCACTACTCTACCACTATCACCACCATCACTATTACTATCACCACCACCGACACGACCGGATCGTTGAGGCACGGACTCGTGAACGGAGGTCCGTGGCTCATATCTCGCCAGGACCACTCTCCCCAATTGCGGTTTTTGGCTTTCCTCAGCTTTCATAGCTAACAAATACCGGGGAGGTACCATAAACTTAGGCCTGGAACGTTTCCTTCTCAAATTTCCTTTCCGAGTTATCAGTTCATTTCATGTGTCATCAGCAGGCAGAGGGGTTTTAGTTAGAAAACAGAGTAATCGTGTTACCGCACGTAGTATAGGTGACTAGGTATTGTGAGGGACACTCTCCTCCCCAACCCAACATACGGTTTCGTTGCGAACTTTTCTAATTCGATGCATATTATACAGCCAAGTGCAAAACTGTGGCAATATGTCTAAAATAAAGAAGAGTTCATACATAAAAAACATAATCACAGGAAACATTGTTTGTAGTGGATTTTGGCATGGAACACTTTAGCATAAATGGCGAAACTATCAGATGTAACATTAGAATTCAAAGGAGTTTTCAAACATTGTTAAACAACCAGTAATTCGAAGAAACACAAGAAACTTGTGACATTATTAGAAAGGAACAACGAAGAAAGTGGACTTTCAACCTCCTCAGCACCAAACTATGGATCTGAATTTTTCGGGTATCTGTGTCATACGCTAATAAGTGTGGACACGACTTTAAAAAATTACAGTTTTCGGCGTAAAAGAAAAGACATTTTGACTCAAATTTCTGTATATTAATGTTTTATCAATAATGAGGTAACTTTATTGCATACTATCAATAGCTAAACATACATTACCTACTTTTACTTTCTCTACTACGTATAGTAAGTAGGGGAAGTATTGCATTCCACCCAAAAATTCGATACCGAGATTTCACCGGAAATACACGTTTTGAGACCTCCTGAATCCAAAAAAAGCATTTTTAGAAACATGTCCGTGTGTGTATCTGTGTGTGTGTGTGTGTGTGTCTGTGTGTGTGTGTGTCTGTGAACAGCATAACTCAAAAACGAACAATCGGATAAGCACCAAACTTGGTATTTAGGTTCAGTATCTTCCAGAGATGCGACACGAAGGTTTTCAAGAAAATCCCCCCACCCCAGACTACCCTTTACATGGAAGATTTTTCGAAAATTTTAATTTTCTCAAAAATGGCTCTAACGATTTTAATGAAAATATCATATGTTTAGGGTAATGTCATGAGAAATGAAATGTATATCTCGAAATTTCTGGAATGTCCCCAAAAGTATTCTTCATTGTGAACGACTTTTGCATAACTGGTAAACCATAAGAGATAGACAAAATTTTACAACACAAAAAATGTAGATCGCGTTAAAATACACAACTTATATCATATACATTTTTTTTGTTGAGTGAACCGTTTTCGAGATATTGCTTGTTATTTGCTTAAATTTTCCAATACTTATACTTTTCTCAAATTCGTTATTCATTTTTTTATGTCCTGGACATGCAAAGAGAATGGAATGCGCCACATAGCAACCAGCGATAAAATATTTGACTATCGCTTAAAAGCTACCATATTCCCCTTGCATCTACAAGAAAATTACAAATAAGATTGACATCTCGATATCTCGATTAATATGAATCATATGGAGAATAGGCGTTTGTAAAAATAGATTGTACAAGAGTAGAGAAAGTCATGTGAGTGTAACACATCAGATTTTTTTTACTTTCTCTACTACGTATGGTAAGTAGGGGAAGTATTGCATTCCACCCAAAAATTCGATACCCAGATTTCACCGGAAATACATGTTTTGAGACCTCCTGAATCCAAAAAAAGCATTTTTGGAAACATGTCCGTGTGTGTGTCTGTGTGTGTGTGTGTGGGGGGGGTCTGTGTGTGTGTGTGTGTCTGTGAACAGCATAACTCAAAAACGAACAGTCGGATAAGCACCAAACTTGGTATTTAGGTTCAGTATCTTCCAGAGATGCGACACGAAGGTTTTCAAGAAAATCCCCCCACCCCAGACTACCCTTTATATGGAAGATTTTTCGAAAATTTTAATTTTCTCAAAAATGGCTCTAACGATTTTGATGAAAATATCATATGTTTAAGATAATGTCATGAGAAATGAAATGTATATCTCTAATTTTCTGGGAATGTCTCCAAAAGTATTCTTCATTGTGAACGACTTTTGCATAACTGGTAAACCAAAAGAGATAGACAAAATGTTACAACACAAAAAATGTAGCTCGCATTAAAATACACAACTTATGTCATATACATTTCTTTTGTTGAGTGAACCGTTTTCGAGATATTGCTTGTTATTTCCTTAAATTTTCCAATACTTATACTTTTTCTCAAATTCGTTATTCATTTTTACTTTCTCTACTACGTATAGTAAGTAGGGGAAGTATTGCATTCCACCCAAAAATTCGATACCGAGATTTCACCGGAAATACATGTTTTGAGACCTCCTGAATCCAAAAAAAGCATTTTTGGAAACATGTCCGTGTGTGTGTGTGTGTGTGTGTCTGTGAACAGCATAACTCAAAAACGAACAGTCGGATAAACACCAAACTTGGTATTTAGGTTCAGTATCTTCCAGAGATGCGACATGAAGGTTTTCAAGAAAATCCCCCCACCCCAGACTACCCTTTACATGGAACATTTTTCGAAAAGTTTAATTTTCTCAAAAATGGCTCTAACGATTTTGATGAAAATATCATATGTTTAAGATAATGTCATGAGAAATGAAATGTATATCTCTAATTTACTGGGAATGTCTCCAAAAGTATTCTTCATTGTGAACGACTTTTGCATAACTGGTAAACCATAAGAGATAGACAAAATTTTACTACACAAAAAATGTAGATCGCGTTAAAATACACAACTTAAGTCATATACATTTCTTTTGTTGAGTGAACCGTTTTCGAGATATTGCTTGTTATTTCCTTAAATTTTCCAATACTTATACTTTTTCTCAAATTCGTTATTCATTTTTTTTGTCCTGGACATGCAAAGAGAATGGAATGCGCCAAATAGCAACCAGCGTTAAAATATTTGAATATCGCTCAAAGCCTACCATATTCCCCTTGCATCTACAAGAAAATTACCAATAAGATTGACATCTCGATATCTCGCTTAACATGAAGCATATGGAGAATAAGCGTTTGTAAAAATAGTTTGTACAAGAGTAGAGAAAGTCATGTGAGTGTAACACATCAGATTTTTTTTACTTCTAATACTGCTTAATCCTGGTCTATTTGCTATAGAAGTACTGTAGAGTGCACTGCCTTCAAACTGTATATCATATTTGCTTACAGAGAATACTGCAAGGTCACAAGCACCACCTTCCCTCGCCACCAACTCTCGCAGCGTTCCTAACTTGATGATTTGCTTACTAAAACCCCTCTGCCTGGTCATCAGTGTCGCACACATTTTGCAAAACATACATTTATTTTCTAAGTTTTAAGGCATGCGATTACGTTTCAGGAAAAGCAATTCTCTCGTTAGAAGACATTTAGGCAGTTGTTTTCTTGCCTGACAAGTAATACTATTGAAATCTGTGCATGTGTAGATTTCTTTCTGTCGTTTGAAAAATTATTTTGTGGGAGGTTTATCGACTAGTTTAAAATAGTAAACTAATCTTATGCTCATCAACTTGAATAAATATCAGCGAAATAATAAAAATCATTAAAGGAGAGAGAGAATAAACAAAGAAAACTTAGGGATCAGTACGAACCTATAACATAGCATTCACCGACCAGCACCCTAGCTGGCTGAGCTAGAAGTACACTAGAACTGATTGGTGTAGCCTCTTAAAATGAATTGAAATCCTCTGAACTGTTATCAGGGATGTGTTGAGGCAACAAATTCGTATTTTCTGTTTACTGTCTATTTACCTATTTATACTTCTTGAGTTGGACTTTAAAGATTCAGAAAGCCAATCATATACTTTCATATACATAATACTAAATTATCAGCATCGGTTTTGAAGATGCATCACTTCTTTTAAATCTGGCAAGAGGTGCTATAGATTCCTTATCTCAGTGTTTATCTAGGACCCCTCCACAATCTTTGCAATTTATTTAGAACTCTGGGGCATTCTGTATGTGGAAGTGGTGTGGTTTCCACACATATCACTACCTACCGTTGTAAATCCTTAAATTCGTGTATAATAGAGTTTACATTGCCAACCGAAGTAAGCTATAGCTACATCTAATGAAGCATTTTTTACTTTCTCTACGTATAGTAAGTAGGGGAAGTATTGTATTGCACCCAAAAATTCGATACCGAGATTTCACCGCAAATAGATGTTTTGTGACGCCCTGAATCCAAAAAAAAAAAAAAGCATTTTTGGAAACAGTCCGTGAATCTGTGAACAGCATAACTCAGAAACGAACAGTCGGATAAACACCAAACTTGGTATTTAGGTTCAGTATCTTCCAGAGATGCGACACGAAGGTTTTCAAGAAACTCCCCCACCCCAGATTACCCTTTACATGGAACATTTTTCGAAAATTTTAATTTTCTCAAAAACGGCTCTAACGATTTTGTTTAAAATAGCATATGTTTAAGATATTTTCATGATAAATGAAATGTATATCTTGAATTTTCTGGGAATGTCTCCAAAAGTATTCTTCATTGTGAACGACTTTTGCATAACTGGTAAACTATAAGAGATAGACAAAATTTTACTACACAAAAAATGTAGATCGCGTTAAAATACACAATTTATGTCATATACATTTTTTTGTTGAGTGTACCATTTTCGAGATGTTGCTTGTTATTCCCTTAAATTTTCCAATACTTATACTTTTTCTCAAATGGAAATTCGTTATTCATTTTTTTTGTCCTGGTAATGCAAAGAGAATGGAATACTCCAGATAGCAACCTGCTCTTAAAATATTTGACTATAGCTTAAAGCCTACCAATTCCCCTTGCATCTACAAGAAAATTAGCAATAAGATTAACATCTCGATATCTCGATTAACATGAAGCATATGGAGAATAAGCGCTTGTAAAAATAGTTTGTACAAGAGTAGAGAAAGTCATGTGAGTGTAACACATCAGATTTTTTTAATAATTTCATTCATACCCCGTCTTTAATGCAGGGGTCACATCGGCGGCCTTTTACGTTTGGAACATATTGCATATTGGCAATGGTGTTAACTCGTGTACAGTTGTCTTTGGGTTTTTCCATTAGATCACACACACACACACACATTCACACACTCATCTATATTTCCAGACTCTGGTGAGGATAGGGAATAATCTTGACTAGAGAAAAATCCCCACCCCCCAGCCGGGAATCGGGATCCCTCGCAAAGCAGACAGGTCCTCTACCGATTGAGCTATGGGACTAGCCGAAGCACCTTCAAACCTCAAAGACTTTGAAATTTGCTTATAGTGAGTTGCATTGTTTCTAAAGATGTTACTTATTTGTGACATCAGGAGTTCTAAAAGCTATCTTTATGTGATATATGGAGGGAGGGGGTAGAAAAAAGAACTAAAAAAACAACAACACACACATTTCTACTGAGTAATGCCATAAGCAAGCGAGGTAAGCCTTAAACTTTATAGCAGGGTAGTGTTTAATGCATTTCGTCGTCTTATGACACCTGACGTCGTAATTTGTGCCTTAGTTTTGCGGTGGTTCTCGTGTGTGTGTAATAATTAAGTTATGAATTTTGATTTTTTTATTAATTATGATTTTATTTAATTTATGCTTCGGCTGCGTCAGTTATATCTGGTAGAGCAAATATCTCTTAACAAGGGTGGTACGACTGGAGAATAGTTTCACACACTTTACACAAATTATAGTTTTAAATTCTCACTTCTTTATTAATTCTTCGAGGCAGTTGAATAATATATATATATATATAACAATTTACTGAAGTATTTACGTATTTAGCTGTAAGATATTACGTTCTATATGTGTGCTAACGAACTGCAGTTTACAGAGAATTTCTTAAGTTCATTATTCGCATTAAAATTTATAAATCATACAAATTTGTATCTATGCGAATATTAAATGAAATGTAGTTTACGGTTGTAGTAATTATCTGTCCCTAACTGCATTTTTTAAAGGTCAAAATTTATCTTCTCCGCACTGCACTAATATTTCACATCTGCACATTTGAGCTTCATCTACTGAACTGACTTGGCTTGGGTACGCTACCTCTTAGCATCCACAGCTTAAAATTTTAAATTTAATCTTTCTATTTGCTGATTGGCTAAGTCTACATTTTAATTTGACCTTCATTGGCTTTTTGCACCACGTGACTATTTACAACTTTTTGACGTTACATCAGTATTTTTCCATCGACTATTGGTAACCTTCCTTAGCTTTCTAGCTTATTGTTCTGCCAAGGTTACAACTTATTGTTAACCACCCTCTGCTTTCCACTTTATGACACTGTTTGCTACAAGAAACAGCTTGCTTCTACCCTCACAGCTCCAAAGTTTCTAAACTAAGAAATACATTCAGTAATATTTTACACATATGTACAATAAATAAACATAATACAATGGCTATAATATACACTTTATAGCAATTACTGATTGTTTATAGGCGGGCTATTATTTATATCTTGTATAATTAAATTGATAGCAGTTAAAGGATAAAAAATACTGGCTCAGTTTTGTAACTAAATTTCTGTACACTGGGCTGCAGAAGAAGTGCCGATACTATATACATGTCCTTAAAAACACGAAAATGCGACATTTATGACATCTTCTCTAAATTATTTAATGCGAATTGATTTTAAGTTATTCAAATAAGATTATTCTACAATAAGAAGAATACTACTGTTTGTTCAGCGACATTTTAGTTAATGGGTGGGTAAGCCTTTCCATGCAGGTAGGGATTTAACTACTGGAAGGAGGTAGTGTTTACTTGGTATGAGGCAAATGAGAGGTAAAGACGCGCGATAGTGACAGACTGTAGGCTGTTTTTCACCATGCGCGTCACGCGCGGTCGGAGTTCAGCATATTATGTACCCCTCCTACCAGCTAAAGCTTTGTCTGGAATTAGGCACCCCATCCCACTAGCTAAAACGTCACTGAACAGACAGTAAACTTTTATTTATAGGTTACTGAAGACACATGAACGAGTTGAATTATAGAATAATAATTTACTCAAATTTATTTTCACCGTTTGATTTCAATACAGAAATATGGGCTTCATAAGCAATACAATTATTAGTACAAAAAGAACAGGTCTAATTAGATGTAATACACAAATACAGACATCCTGATTTATTACATGAGTAGGTACCTAAACTAAATTTTGGAATTGTAAACATAGTGTATTCCAGAAGAAAGCTTATAAACTAATTCATTTCTAGATATTCTTCCACTGAATAAAAACAACCCTGGATTAGGAGTTTTTTCAAATCTTTTTTGAAGACTGTTTTAACTTTTTTTAAATACAAGGGGAGTATATTAAACAATTGAATGCCATTATAATATAAAGTTTTTTCATATAGGGTTCTTTTATGACCTGTAATGTGCAGTTTAGATTTATTTCTTGTATTATAATCATGAATATCAGCATCTGTGTTAAAATTATTTTGCTGCTTATACATTGTTACCAGAGTTTCAAAAATGTATAGCGAAGGAACAGTCAAGATATTTAACAGTATGAAGTAAGGTTTGCAGCTTGTGTTGCTGCAAAGATTTAACATCATTCTGATTGCCCTTTTTACTTCCTTTACTACGTATAGTAAGTAGGGGAAGTACTGCATTCCACCCAAAAATTCGATACCTAGATTTCACAGGAAATACATGTTTTGAGGTGCACTGAATGCATATAAAGCATTTTTGGTAACATGTTCGTGTGTGTGTCTGTCTGTGAACAGCATAACTCAGAAACGAACAGTCGGATAAACACTAAACTTGGTATTTATGTTTAGTATCTTTCAGAGATGCGACACGAAGGTTTTCAAGAAAATCCCCCCACCCCAGATTACCCTTTACATTGAACATTTTTCGAAAATTTTAATTTTCTCAAAAATGTCTAACGATTTTGATTAAAATATCATATGTTTAAGATATTTTCATGACAAATGAAATGTATATCTCGAATTTTCTGGGAATGTCTCCAAAAGTATTCTTCATTGTGAACGACTTTTGCATAACTGGTAAACCTTAAGAGATAGACAAAATTTTACTACATAAAAAATGTAGATCGCGCTAAAATACACAATTTATGTCACATACATTTTTTTGTTGTTGAGTGAACCATTTTCGAGATATTGCTTGTTATTCCCTTAAATTTTCCAATACTTATACTTTTTCTCAAATGGGAATTCGTTATTCCTTTTTTTGTCCTGGTATTGCAAAGAGAATGGAATGCTCCACATAGCAACCAGCTCTTAATATATTTGACTATCGCTTAAAGCCTACCAAGCACCTACAAGAAAATTAGCAATAAGATTAACATCTCGATTAACATGAAGTAGATGGAGAATAAGCGTTTGTAAAAATAGTTTGTACAAGAGTAGAGAAAGATATGTGAGTGTAACACATTAGATTTTTTTATTATAAAGATCCTGTTTTTATAACTGGACTTTCCCCAGAATATTATATGCAAAGTAGGACCATTTTAAGAACATCGAGGTTAACTGAAGTTTTAAGGGTATATAATGCAAAACACTAACATCAATGTGAATTCCCCGGTCAAAGTTACTATCAACCCAGATTCCAAGAAATTTAATTTAATTAGACATTGCTATTAATTCATTTTCCAAATAAACTTCGACAAAATTTAATTTTTTGTTAACTTTATAATAGAGTTTATATGAAAGACCTTTTGTTTATGATATGTAATTTGTTTCCTAACTGAAGTCCTCGTAACACCATAATATTTCAGATCGATAGCGACTTCGACTCGACAGTTCATCTGCATGGGGATCGCACATGTTTGGCAATCTGTAGCTAAATCTTAATAATAGGTTTGTTCCAACATACGGTTCTGAACGGGTTCCGAACTAATTCCAACACATGCTAATGCACATGCGCCAGTCCGGTACGCTCACAGAACTAATTCGGAATTTTGTGTGGTTGGAACACTACTTGAACCGTTCGCGTTCTGTCACGGCCTTCTTCGTTGCACGGTCAATCAGAAGACGATCAAATATCTACGTTTACAGCGTTGATGAATGAAATCAAACTCCGCCGATGTAAGCGTTTCTTTCATACTGATTCCAGTCCTAATATTCGAGCAAAAATAACTCGCGTTCGTTTATCGGCTTAAAGCCATTGATACTGAGTATTGCGAATAACAATTGTAATATATAGATATTATATTTAAACCAGAACCCGGAAAAAGTAATTTAACACAATTCCAATTTAACATTAGGTTTCCTGCTACATAAGCCTCTAAACACAATGTTTAATTTAAAACTCCAATACTCTGAGACAATGACACCCCACATAAATTCTATTCCGAACGTAATGCAAATAATACAAAACTACATGGTACCAATGTATGCTTATGATCAGGGTTAGGAGTTTTAGTTGCAAATTTCAGATGAAAAAAGGAACTATTCACACGTACATAGCAAGCTGAGGAGACGTTAATTGAAAGTTAAAGAATAAATTGGAATGGAACTTAAAAGAAAAAAGGGGATTATGGGCATGGTTGGGGGGAAATGGTATAAAGGTGCCAAAAAGGGGTAAAGGTCCCAAAATAACGGAATAATGTTTAAATGGAAATAATCCTCTTCTTCGGAAGTCGATGCATCATTAAAAAAGATCACTGTCACCTTCTAAATCACTCATTATTGTTATCTTTGAACGCTGTTTTGCTCCCTGGCTTTGTTAGACGTTTGTTCTTTTCCTCAAGTATGTCGCCATACTACTCAACAGCGAGCAACTGCTTACCAAACACCTTTGCTATTCCGTATTGAGAAATAAACAAATGGAGGAATAAATTACATATTCAAATTTATTTTCTACTGAATACAGAGAGTATGTCGCTTTTTCAATACTCTCTGTCGGGTTTGTTCCAAGCGATTAGAATCGATTCTGAATTAACTGAGTATGCGCTGTAGACCATACAATCTGCGCATGTCTGGAATTTTCAGTTCCTATTCTTAATCACGAACCGATTTCACTCGTTCCGAACTAGTTCCCAAATACGTTGGAACAGCAAACTGGAAATTCAGAATTGGTTCTGAACTGATTCTCTGTCGTGTTGGAACGCCACTTAGCTACTGCGCACACTCAGATAATTCGGAATCGATTCTGAATCGTGTGGGAACAAACCTAATATTTTTGGAAGTTGGTAACCCTATGATATAATGCAAGAGTGCTGTCGGAGCGGGAAAAATGCTTTATTTAGATTCAGAGAGTCTCAGAACATATATTTACGGTGAAATGTCGATATTGAATTTTTGGGTGAAATGTAATATCTTCTCTGTCTACTATGTACATGGCAGAAAAAACAAACAGGATTGCTAAGCGCGAGAAGCGTTCGTTATTTCTGTGCATTTGAATTTAATTTTTTAAAATGTTTCTGAAAATATTTCAATCTTTATTACTTTCTCTACTACGTATAGTAAGTAGAGGAAGTATTGTATTCCACCCAAAAATTCGATACCGAGATTTCACCGGAAATGCATGTTTTGAGATCCCCTGAATCCAAAAAAAGCATTTTTGGAAACATGTCCGTGTGTGTGTCTGTCTGTGTGTCTGTGAACAGCATAACTCAAAACGAACAGTCAGATAAACACCAAACTTGGTATTTAGGTTCAGTATCTTCCAGAGATTTGACACGAAGGTTTTCAAGAAAATCCCCCCACCCCAGAGTACCCTTTACATGGAACATTTTTCGAAAAGTTTAATTTTCTCAAAAATGGCTATAACAATTTTGATTAAAATATCATGTTTAAGATATTTTCATGACAAATTATCTCGAATTTTCTGGGAATGTCTCCAAAAGTATTCTTCATTGTGAACGACTTTTGCATAACTGGTAAACCACAAGAGATAGCCAAAATTTTACTACACAAAAAATGTAGACGCGTTAAAATACACAATTTATGTCATATACATTTTTGTTGTTGAGTGAACCATTTTCGAGATATTGCTTGTTATTACCTTAAATTTTTCAATACTTATTTTCTCAAACGGGAATTCGTTATTCATTTTTTTGTCTTGGATATGCAAAGAGTATTAATCTGTGGAAAAGGGAAAGAGATATGTATGTGCTTAAATACATGTGCTATATGTATTTCGATACTGCCCTTGTAAATATATATTCCCCTTACATCTACAAGAAAATTAGCAATAAGATAGAGTCTGGAAATGTTTATCTCGATTAACATGAAGTAGATGGAGAATAAGCGTTTGTAAAAATAGTTTGTACAAGAGTGGAGAAAGTCATGTGAGTGTAACACATCAAATTTTGTTTATTTAAACCGCACATTATTTGTTAACGTTCGTTACTCTATTATTGTGACTTTTTGATCCCTCTCATTTATTCTATATAACCGGATTTTAGAAAAAAATTATTATAATAGTTGTAGAGGGTAGCATAGGAGTTGCAAGAGTTATAAAGAATGGCACTGAATGTGATATTTTGGACTCCACTGGTTTAAACAATTAATTTGTGATCGGTTGAAGAGAAACCTTTGTATCAAGCAATAGCTCATAATAAATAAAAAAAAACTCTGTGTTACACTCACATGATTTTCTCTACTCTTGTACAAACTATTTTTACAAACGCTTATTCTCCATCTACTTCATGTTAATTGAAATAACATGTTAATCTTATTGCTAATTTTCTTGTAGGTGCAAGGGGAATATGGTAGGCTTTAAGCGATAGCCAAATCCTTTAAAAGCTGTTGCTAAGTGGAGCATTCCATTCTTTTTACATGTCCAGGACATGAAAAAAAAAAGAATAACAAATTCGCATTTGAGAAAAAGTATAAGTATTGGAAAATTGAAACAAATAACAAGGAATATCTTGGAAATGGTTCAGTCAAAAAAAACAAAGTATATGACATAAATTGTGCTCTACATTTTTTGTGTAGAAACATTTTGTGTATCTCTTACGGTTTACCAGTTATGCAAAAGATATTCAGAAGAAGACTTTTGGGGACATTCCCAGAAAATTCAAGATATGCATTTTATTTGTCATGAAAATATATTAAATATTTGATATTTTAATCAAAATCGTTAGAGCCATGTTTGAGAAAATCAAAATTTTCGAAAAATGTTCCATGTAAAGAGTCTGGGGTGGGGGATTTTCTTGAAAATGTTCGTGTCGCATCTTTGAAAGATACTGAACCTAAATACAAGTTTGGTATTTATTCGACTTTTCATTTTTGAGTTATTCTGTTCACAGACACGCACACACGGACCTTTTTCTAAAACGGTTTGTTTTTAGATTCAGGAGGCCTCAAAACATGTATTTCCGGTGAAATCTCGGTATCGAACTTTGGGTGGAATACAATACTTCCCCTACTTACTATACGCAGTAAAGAAAGCAATAATAAGAGTTAACATTTAGGAAAGACCAGCGCGCGGATTTAGATGACCTATAATGTTTGAAAAATTACTTATAAAATGCCTCTAAAAGTTAAAAAAAGACACGATAATTGCAAACATTGCCTAAAACCGAGGTTTATTTGATTTATTAAAATTAATGTACAGAAAATTATAAATTTATTTATATATGGGTATAACTACATACAAGTAGAAAATGTGGGTATAAGAAGATGAGATGACGTACAAAGTTTTCTGGGAATGTCTCCAAAAGTATTCTTCATTGTGAACGACTTTTGGTAAACTGGTAAACCATAAGAGATAGACAAAATTTTACTACGCAAAAGATGTAGATCGCCTTAAAATACACAATTTATATCATATACATTTTTGTTGTTGAGTGAGCCATTTTCGAGATATTGCTTGTTATTCCCTTAAATTTTTCCATACCTATTTTCTCAAATGGGAATTCGTTATTCATTTTTTTGTCTTGGATATGCAAAGAGTATTAATTTGTGGAAAAGGGAATAGTGCTGCACCTAGCAACCAGCTATTAAGAGATATGTATGTGCTTAAAAGCTACTGTATTTCGATACTGCCCTTGTAAATATATATTCTCCTTACATCTACAAGAAAATTACCAATAAGATAGAGTCTGCAAATGTTTATCTCGATTAACATGAAGTAGATGGAGAATAAGCGTTTGTAAAAATAGTTTGTACAAGAGTGGAGAAAGTCATGTGAGTGTAACACATCAGATTTTTTTTCCAATAATGCAAGTAAAGAATGTAAAAAGTTACTCTTGTTTCTCAATTTTGAATATTGAAATATTTTATGTAAAATGTCAATAATATAAACTATTAGTATACTGAATGTAAATGCAAGAAAATGACAAAATAATGGCCTAAAATAGAAAAAAAAAAACTAAATGGAATAAAATGACACAAATATTTATTTTCATAATATGGTACGCATAGTAAGGATTTATGTACACCTTAGCAATGCTTGTGATGCAACAATTAAAAAATGACATGTCTTTAGAGGAAATTAACAATATAAATAGGATACAATTAAAGCGAAACATGAATGAAAATTTTACTTAGCCATGATTCCGTAGTACCTGGGTATAGGAATTGTGCGGATGAATTTTCTTATTCACCTTCCTACCAGTACTGCAACAATCGGGGAGTCTAGTTCATGCGAGCGTCGCTAGACAGCAGCATCGGCAGTCACTCGTGGACACTGGCACAAGAAATTGTGTTTAGTCCGCCGCGCGTTTTCTTCGCGAGTGGGTTATGTGTGTTTACGATCTTCATTAATACCATACGGTCGGCGTGTTTATTTTGTGACTAAGTTAGAAGGGTTGATGAAATACCCCCTTAGCTCTCGCTGGGAGTAATTACCCCATCTGTGTTTAATAAAGAAGTTTGCGATACCCCCCTTGCAGTGAAAGTGAATCCTGTGAATTTTAAGAATATTGTGAATACCTCTGCCCTTTGCAAAAGTCAAGTTATTCATTTTCGAGTGTATCTTACAGTAAACTAAAAGTGAAAAATGCAGTGAAATGTTTGTGTTTGTTTTTATGTGCAATGCATGGCACCGGAGCTTCGCCTGACGTAGCAACAAGCTGAATTTTCTCTCCCTTCGCCCGAAAAACCAAAGGTAAACAAAACTTCCATACCCTGTACCGTTTCTTTTGGCGGCTACTAGTTGAGTATTTATTTATAAGTTTCACTTATTATATTGCTATCTAAGTGCATGTACATCACTTAAAGCGTTATTAAAGATGCTGTCTGCTTCTAAAGTGCGTAATGGAAATTTTGCTTACTAAAATACATTAATATTCAGTGGCGCCTCTAAACAGCTGAGCGCTAAGAAAAAACAAATGACAAGTTACACATGGATATTTGTATACTTATGGCGAGTTCTTTGGCTTCCAGAATCCTTTGCACCTATCCTAATCTTAGTATTCTATTAACTCCAAGCCCTCAAACATTCAGAAATTATCAAATAGGTGCTTTCGGAGGTTTTTAAAATGTCATCTCATCAGAAGCGTTATGTCCGTGTGCTATGAGCTAAAGATGTCTAGTATCGTATTAGTTGCAAAATTGTAGTGATTTTCATTAGTATTTTCTTGCTTTAATATTTCATTCACTTAGAGCTGTTTTAAAAATTAGGAATATTTAGAGAAAGCAAAATTTTAATAGATAACTGTATAAATATAAAGAAAGGAGGAAGAAAGCATATTTAATTATATTTTGCTTGAATAATAAAATGGACATTTATGAAATTATACGGTATAGATCACTGAATTAAAGGAGGGAACCAATGAAAATCTAATAGTTAATCTGCTGTCGTATATTGAAGTACCTGAGTTTCTCCTGGTAGATGTTCTGCATATAAACTATTCTGCATACTAGGGAAGCAAACTATAAAGTTTTCTCTTTAGCGTCAGCAAAGAGCATAAACAATTAGAAATGAAATAGACTCGTCTCAGCTATTTGAAAATATTGAACGAAACCAAAAAGTATAAATAAGAAATAGTATAAAATAACTTTCTTAAGGGGGTTTTATAAATATAATTACAAGCATGATGACCATTAGCTCATGTTTAGCTATTAGACTACAACAGGCCACATTATACTTGAAACAGTAATACATAAATTGAACATGATTTTTACTGTTACGAGCGTAGTTAGAATAATTACTAAAAGCTAAATGCTATTAAAACTAAAAACTAATATACGTATAAATTTTGTTACTGTAAACAAATTGATTTTAAAGAATTTCATTCCACAATTAAATTGTAGTAGATGCTTCATGTGGTCTAGGGGTACCTGCTAAGGCTGTAGTTCCCGAGGTCGCGGGTTCAAACCCGGCGGAGTGCGATGGATTTTTTCGGGCATAAAAATCCTTAGCATGGTTCCTTCGGAAGGGAAGTAAAGCCGATGGTCCCATGTCGTAGATTTAGGCACATGAAAGAACCCCAAGCCTGATAAAGAGGCCTCTGAGCAAAATTACCGGTCTTTCACGCCTAATATAGAATGGGACGCTATGGACCACAGCAGTTAAAGAGCGTCCATAGATAAATAATAAAAAAGGAGTTAGGACAAGTTTTCTGATTCAATCAGCCAACATACAAGTGTTTACTTCCTCCATTGCTTACATATGTCTGTCCAATTGGGAATGAAGCTGCTGCCTTAACATTTATTTGCAACAGGTGTTCTAAAATAAAGTTTTACGACTCGTATTGAATGACCCCTGGTATGAATACAAGGTTATTGAAAAAGAAGGAACAGATTTTAAATATTCATTCTTAATGAACGAAATATCAACACAAACGACACATCATTGGATAGAGAAAAGTTCAAAGTTTTAAGCCCTCACCTATTAGTTCCATTCAGTGTCTACAGCGGCGCTGGGTTTGTTTACGAGAAAATAGCGACGCCACAGAAAAAGTCGTTTTATGTGCTGCATTATGCAACGAGTGAATCCATTGTTAAATTGCAGCGTGCATTTCGTTGCGAGTTCAACCAGCCACCTCGTCATAAAAAATTTACAATTGATACAATAAATTCGTAGAAGATGGTTGCGTATGCAAACGGAAAAGCACTGGTCGTCCTCGCATAACAAATGGTGCTCATTTTGAACACATAAAATAACGTTTTGAACTTTTCTCTATTCAGTGTTGTATCGCACATGTCGTCATATATTGACGTTTATTAGAAATAAATATTTAAAGTCTGTTCCTTCTTTTTGAATAACCCTGTATATTCGTTCTCAGGCTCATTTATTTTTCCGACTCAGCTTTGTTCCTCGGATAAGGAATCGTCTCCCACAGGACTAGCTGCTCTCTTCCGACAGCTCCGCTTTAGGGCGACACGAGTTGTTTTCTAAGCTTATCGTTACGGCTAGGTGCTGTAGCTATACTTACGGGTTGAACCTTATGAAATACTAACGATTCTGCAAACGATAAGCTTTTAAAATAAACCCCTATGACTCGTGGCTTTATCTAATACTGCTTAATGCCAGAACGGCCTTTCTAGCTGATCGATTCCATATTAAAAAAATCTTGTGTTACACTCCATGACTTTCTCTATCTTGTGCAAACTATTTTTACAAACGCTTATTCTCCATCTACTTCATGTTAATCGAGATATCGAGATGTTAATCTTATTGCTATTTTTTTTGTAGATGCAAGGGGAATTGGTAGGCTTTAAACGATAGTCAAATATTTTAAGAGCTGGTTGCTGTGTCGAGTATTCTATTCTCTTTGCATTACCAAGACAAAAAAATGAATAACGAATTTGAGAAAAAGTATAAGTATTGGAAAATTTAAGGAAATAACAAGCAATATCCCGAAAATGGTTCATTCAACACAAAAATGTATATGACATAAATTGTGTATTTTAACGCGAACTACATTTTTTATGTAGTAACATTTTGTCTATCTCTTATGGTTTACCAGTTATGCAAAAGTCGTTCACAATGAAGAATACTTTTGGAGACATTCCCAGAAAATTCGAGATATACATTTCATTTGTCATGAAGATATCTTAAACATATGATATTTTAATCAAAACCTTTAGGGCCATTTTTGATAAAATTAAAATTTTCGAAAAATGTTCTATGTAAAGGGTAATCTGGGGTGGGGGGATTTTCTTGAAAACCTCCGTGTCGCATCTCTGGAAGGTACTGAACCTAAATACCAAGTTTGGTGTTTATCCGTCACACAGACAGACATACACAAGGACATGTTTCCAAAAATGCCTTTTTTGGATTCAGGGGGCCTCAAAACATGTATTTCTGGTGAAATCTCGGTATCGAAATTTTGGGTGGAATACAATACTTCCCCTACTTACTATACGTAGTAGAGAAAGTAAAAATAGTAATAAAATAGCTAACAGTTGGAGACAATTCTTTGCTGGACCCTACCAGGCATTATCAGCACATAGCTATCTTGCTCAGCCTCGACATCTTTTATTGCCATTTGGAGCCAGCGGAAATACTCCACAAGGAATACAAATTTACTTTCTCATTGATTAACAACAGCTGACGATCAGCTTACAATCCTACCTACACAAAGGGGCAGGTTGAAATCAAAACGGTTGTATTCAGAAGATAAACCCATAAAGGTGATGATAGTAATAATAAAACACCTGATCTCTACTCTTATCTGATCTTTCTCTACTCTTGTACAAACTATTTTTACAAACGCTTATTCTCCATCTACTTCATATTAATCGAGATAAATATTTGCAGAAACTATCTGATTGCTAATTTTCTTGCAGTTGGAAGGGGAATATGGTAGGCTTTAAGGATAGTAAAATCTTTTAAGAGCTGGTTGCTATGTGGAGCATTCCAGTCTGTTTGTATGTGCAGGACATTAAAAAAAACGAATAACGAATTCCCATTTGAGAAAAAGTATAGTATTGGAAAATTCAAACAAATAACAAGGAGTATCTCGGAAATGGTTCACTCCACACAAAAATATATACGACATAAATGGTGTGTTTTAACGAGATCTACATTTTTTGTGTAATAACATTTTGTCTATCTCTTACGGTTTACGAGTTCTGCAAAATTCATTCAGAATCTAGACGACTTTTGGGAGCATTCCAAGAACATTGAAAATATATATTTCATTTGCCATGAAAGTATCTTGAAAATGTTCGTGTCGCAACTTTGAAAGATACTGAACCTAAATACCAAGTTTGGTATTTATCTTACTTTTCATTTTTGAGTTATGCTGTTCACAGATAACACACACACAGACATACACACGGAGTTCTCTCTAAAAATACTTTTCTTTTGCATCCAGGGGGCCTCAATTTCCGGTGAAATGTCGAAATCGAATTTTTCGGTGGAATGCAATACTTCCCCTAATTACTATACGTAGTAGAGAAAGTAAAAAGAAAAGGAAAATGTACATTATGATACCTGCTGAAATGGATTTATTTCTCTATTTGTTTTATGTCGCTTTAAATTCGTAGTCATATTGCGAAGGATCTGTATGGCGGACAATTAGCCTTCTAGGTCTCATCACCGTATCATACCACCTTGCTTCGTCACGTGTCCTCAGAGGTCTTAATGCATAGTAACTGTAACTTTGCTTCTGTGACGAGCAGATGGCAGCTTCGACACGTGTCTACACAGACCTTAGTGCATAGCAGTTGTATCTCTGCTTCTACATGTGCGGTACAGATGACAATAGGGTGCCGTCCAGTGTTCTTGCTTTCCTTATCTGTGGATAGATGATAGAGCATTCGCTTTTTTTTGTGGACTTTCTCTACTACGTATAGTAGGTAGGGGAAGTATACCGAGATTTCACCGGAAATATATGTTTTGAGACCACCTGAATCCAAAAAAAGCATTTTTGGAAACATGTGCGTGTGTGTGTGTGTGTGTGTGTGTGTGTGTGTGTGTGTCTGTGAACAGCATACCTCAGAAACGAACAGTCAGATAAACACCAAAATTGGTATTTAGGTTCAGTATCTTCCAGAGATGCGACACGAAGGTTTTCAAGAAAATCCCCCCACCCCAGATTACCCTTTACATGGAACATTTTTCGAAAATTTTAATTTTCTCAAAAATGGCTCTAGCGATTTTGAGTAAAATATCATATCCACTGAGCTACCATGGCAAGATGCCGACACGACATTAAATTCTCCAGCTGATTCGCATTTTTCCCGGTAAACCACAAGGAGATCTCAAATTGTATTGAGATGCCATACCCCAATGGCGACTTACATTTATTGTAAGTACTTTAAGTTCCGGGCTTTATAGTTGCAACCACTATTAGGTCAATTAATGGAATTAATTGTTCTTTCACACAAGCCGTGTGTTGGACAGGGTTGGAAAGGTAGAATCAGATGACTGAAAAATTCAATGCCATAGCCGGGATTTGAACCACGGATCTCCCGGTCTCCGTCCGGTTGCTCTAACCACTGAGCTACCATGGCAACATGCCGACACGACATTAAATTCTCCAGCTGATTCGCATTTTGCCCGGTAAACCACAAGGAGATCTCAAATTGTATTGAGATGCCATACCCCAATGGCGACTTACATTTATTGTAAGTACTTTAAGTTCCGGGCTTTATAGTTGCAACCACTATTAGGTCAATTAATGGAATTAATTGTTCTTTCACACAAGCCGTGTGTTGGACAGGGTTGGAAAGGTAGAATCAGATGACTGAAAAATTCAATGCCATAGCCGGGATTTGAACCACGGATCTCCCGGTCTCCGTCCGGTTGCTCTAACCACTGAGCTACCATGGCAACATGCCGACACGACATTAAATTCTCCAGCTGATTCGCATTTTTCCCGGTAAACCACAAGGAGATCTCAAATTGTATTGAGATGCCATACCCCAATGGCGACTTACATTTATTGTAAGTACTTTAAGTTCCGGGCTTTATAGTTGCAACCACTATTAGGTCAATTAATGGAATTAATTGTTCTTTCACACAAGCCGTGTGTTGGACAGGGTTGGAAAGGTAGAATCAGATGACTGAAAAATTCAATGCCATAGCCGGGATTTGAACCACGGATCTCCCGGTCTCCGTCCGGTTGCTCTAACCACTGAGCTACCATGGCAACATGCCGACACGACATTAAATTCTCCAGCTGATTCGCATTTTTCCCGGTAAACCACAAGGAGATCTCAAATTGTATTGAGATGCCATACCCCAATGGCGACTTACATTTATTGTAAGTACTTTAAGTTCCGGGCTTTATAGTTGCAACCACTATTAGGTTAATTAATGGAATTAATTGTTCTTTCACACAAGCCGTGTGTTGGACAGGGTTGGAAAGGTAGAATCAGATGACTGAAAAATTCAATGCCATAGCCGGGATTTGAACCACGGATCTCCCGGTCTCCGTCCGGTTGCTCAAACCACTGAGCTACCATGGCAACATGCCGACACGACATTAAATTCTCCAGCTGATTCGCATTTTTCCCGGTAAACCACAAGGAGATCTCAAATTGTATTGAGATGCCATACCCCAATGGCGACTTACATTTATTGTAAGTACTTTAAGTTCCGGGCTTTATAGTTGCAACCACTATTAGGTCAATTAATGGAATTAATTGTTCTTTCACACAAGCCGTGTGTTGGACAGGGTTGGAAAGCCCGGAACTTAAAGTACTTACAATAAATGTAAGTCGCCATTGGGGTATGGCATCTCAATACAATTTGAGATCTCCTTGTGGTTTACCGGGAAAAATGCGAATCAGCTGGAGAATTTAATGTCGTGTCGGCATGTTGCCATGGTAGCTCAGTGGTTAGAGCAACCGGACGGAGACCGGGAGATCCGTGGTTCAAATCCCGGCTATGGCATTGAATTTTTCAGTCATCTGATTCTACCTTTCCACTATAAAGCCCGGAACTTAAAGTACTTACAATAAATGTAAGTCGCCATTGGGGTATGGCATCGCAATACAATTTGAGATCTCCTTGTGGTTTACCGGGAAAAATGCGAATCAGCTGGAGAATTTAATGTCGTGTCGGCATGTTGCCATGGTAGCTCAGTGGTTAGAGCAACCGGACGGAGACCGGGAGATCCGTGGTTCAAATCCCGGCTATGGCATTGAATTTTTCAGTCATCTGATTCTACCTTTCCAACCCTGTCCAACACACGGCTTGTGTGAAAGAACAATTAATTCCATTAATTGACCTAATAGTGGTTGCAACTATAAAGCCCGGAACTTAAAGTACTTACAATAAATGTAAGTCGCCATTGGGGTATGGCATCTCAATACAATTTGAGATCTCCTTGTGGTTTACCGGGAAAAATGCGAATCAGCTGGAGAATTTAATGTCGTGTCGGCATGTTGCCATGGTAGCTCAGTGGTTAGAGCAACCGGACGGAGACCGGGAGATCCGTGGTTCAAATCCCGGCTATGGCATTGAATTTTTCAGTCATCTGATTCTACCTTTCCAACCCTGTCCAACACACGGCTTGTGTGAAAGAACAATTAATTCCATTAATTGACCTAATAGTGGTTGCAACTATAAAGCCCGGAACTTAAAGTACTTACAATAAATGTAAGTCGCCATTGGGGTATGGCATCTCAATACACTTTGAGATCTCCTTGTGGTTTACCGGGAAAAATGCGAATCAGCTGGAGAATTTAATGTCGTGTCGGCATGTTGCCATGGTAGCTCAGTGGTTAGAGCAACCGGACGGAGACCGGGAGATCCGTGGTTCAAATCCCGGCTATGGCATTGAATTTTTCAGTCATCTGATTCTACCTTTCCAACCCTGTCCAACACACGGCTTGTGTGAAAGAACAATTAATTCCATTAATTGACCTAATAGTGGTTGCAACTATAAAGCCCGGAACTTAAAGTACTTACAATAAATGTAAGTCGCCATTGGGGTATGGCATCTCAATACAATTTGAGATCTCCTTGTGGTTTACCGGGAAAAATGCGAATCAGCTGGAGAATTTAATGTCGTGTCGGCATGTTGCCATGGTAGCTCAGTGGTTAGAGCAACCGGACGGAGACCGGGAGATCCGTGGTTCAAATCCCGGCTATGGCATTGAATTTTTCAGTCATCTGATTCTACCTTTCCAACCCTGTCCAACACACGGCTTGTGTGAAAGAACAATTAATTCCATTAATTGACCTAATAGTGGTTGCAACTATAAAGCCCGGAACTTAAAGTACTTACAATAAATGTAAGTCGCCATTGGGGTATGGCATCTCAATACAATTTGAGATCTCCTTGTGGTTTACCGGGAAAAATGCGAATCAGCTGGAGAATTTAATGTCGTGTCGGCATGTTGCCATGGTAGCTCAGTGGTTAGAGCAACCGGACGGAGACCGGGAGATCCGTGGTTCAAATCCCTGCTATGGCATTGAATTTTTCAGTCATCTGATTCTACCTTTCCAACCCTGTCCAACACACGGCTTGTGTGAAAGAACAATTAATTCCATTAATTGACCTAATAGTGGTTGCAACTATAAAGCCCGGAACTTAAAGTACTTACAATAAATGTAAGTCGCCATTGGGGTATGGCATCTCAATACAATTTGAGATCTCCTTGTGGTTTACCGGGAAAAATGCGAATCAGCTGGAGAATTTAATGTCGTGTCGGCATGTTGCCATGGTAGCTCAGTGGTTAGAGCAACCGGACGGAGACCGGGAGATCCGTGGTTCAAATCCCGGCTATGGCATTGAATTTTTCAGTCATCTGATTCTACCTTTCCAACCCTGTCCAACACACGGCTGAACAATTAATTCCATTAATTGACCTAATAGTGGTTGCAACTATAAAGCCCGGAACTTAAAGTACTTACAATAAATGTAAGTCGCCATTGGGGTATGGCATCTCAATACAATTTGAGATCTCCTTGTGGTTTACCGGGAAAAATGCGAATCAGCTGGAGAATTTAATGTCGTGTCGGCATGTTGCCATGGTAGCTCAGTGGTTAGAGCAACCGGACGGAGACCGGGAGATCCGTGGTTCAAATCCCGGCTATGGCATTGAATTTTTCAGTCATCTGATTCTACCTTTCCAACCCTGTCCAACACACGGCTTGTGTGAAAGAACAATTAATTCCATTAATTGACCTAATAGTGGTTGCAACTATAAAGCCCGGAACTTAAAGTACTTACAATAAATGTAAGTCGCCATTGGGGTATGGCATCTCAATACAATTTGAGATCTCCTTGTGGTTTACCGGGAAAAATGCGAATCAGCTGGAGAATTTAATGTCGTGTCGGCATGTTGCCATGGTAGCTCAGTGGTTAGAGCAACCGGACGGAGACCGGGAGATCCGTGGTTCAAATCCCGGCTATGGCATTGAATTTTTCAGTCATCTGATTCTACCTTTCCAACCCTGTCCAACACACGGCTTGTGTGAAAGAACAATTAATTCCATTAATTGACCTAATAGTGGTTGCAACTATAAAGCCCGGAACTTAAAGTACTTACAATAAATGTAAGTCGCCATTGGGGTATGGCATCTCAATACAATTTGAGATCTCCTTGTGGTTTACCGGGAAAAATGCGAATCAGCTGGAGAATTTAATGTCGTGTCGGCATGTTGCCATGGTAGCTCAGTGGTTAGAGCAACCGGACGGAGACCGGGAGATCCGTGGTTCAAATCCCGGCTATGGCATTGAATTTTTCAGTCATCTGATTCTACCTTTCCAACCCTGTCCAACACACGGCTGAACAATTAATTCCATTAATTGACCTAATAGTGGTTGCAACTATAAAGCCCGGAACTTAAAGTACTTACAATAAATGTAAGTCGCCATTGGGGTATGGCATCTCAATACAATTTGAGATCTCCTTGTGGTTTACCGGGAAAAATGCGAATCAGCTGGAGAATTTAATGTCGTGTCGGCATGTTGCCATGGTAGCTCAGTGGTTAGAGCAACCGGACGGAGACCGGGAGATCCGTGGTTCAAATCCCGGCTATGGCATTGAATTTTTCAGTCATCTGATTCTACCTTTCCAACCCTGTCCAACACACGGCTTGTGTGAAAGAACAATTAATTCCATTAATTGACCTAATAGTGGTTGCAACTATAAAGCCCGGAACTTAAAGTACTTACAATAAATGTAAGTCGCCATTGGGGTATGGCATCTCAATACAATTTGAGATCTCCTTGTGGTTTACCGGGAAAAATGCGAATCAGCTGGAGAATTTAATGTCGTGTCGGCATGTTGCCATGGTAGCTCAGTGGTTAGAGCAACCGGACGGAGACCGGGAGATCCGTGGTTCAAATCCCGGCTATGGCATTGAATTTTTCAGTCATCTGATTCTACCTTTCCAACCCTGTCCAACACACGGCTTGTGTGAAAGAACAATTAATTCCATTAATTGACCTAATAGTGGTTGCAACTATAAAGCCCGGAACTTAAAGTACTTACAATAAATGTAAGTCGCCATTGGGGTATGGCATCTCAATACAATTTGAGATCTCCTTGTGGTTTACCGGGAAAAATGCGAATCAGCTGGAGAATTTAATGTCGTGTCGGCATGTTGCCATGGTAGCTCAGTGGTTAGAGCAACCGGACGGAGACCGGGAGATCCGTGGTTCAAATCCCGGCTATGGCATTGAATTTTTCAGTCATCTGATTCTACCTTTCCAACCCTGTCCAACACACGGCTTGTGTGAAAGAACAATTAATTCCATTAATTGACCTAATAGTGGTTGCAACTATAAAGCCCGGAACTTAAAGTACTTACAATAAATGTAAGTCGCCATTGGGGTATGGCATCTCAATACAATTTGAGATCTCCTTGTGGTTTACCGGGAAAAATGCGAATCAGCTGGAGAATTTAATGTCGTGTCGGCATGTTGCCATGGTAGCTCAGTGGTTAGAGCAACCGGACGGAGACCGGGAGATCCGTGGTTCAAATCCCGGCTATGGCATTGAATTTTTCAGTCATCTGATTCTACCTTTCCAACCCTGTCCAACACACGGCTTGTGTGAAAGAACAATTAATTCCATTAATTGACCTAATAGTGGTTGCAACTATAAAGCCCGGAACTTAAAGTACTTACAATAAATGTAAGTCGCCATTGGGGTATGGCATCTCAATACAATTTGAGATCTCCTTGTGGTTTACCGGGAAAAATGCGAATCAGCTGGAGAATTTAATGTCGTGTCGGCATGTTGCCATGGTAGCTCAGTGGTTAGAGCAACCGGACGGAGACCGGGAGATCCGTGGTTCAAATCCCGGCTATGGCATTGAATTTTTCAGTCATCTGATTCTACCTTTCCAACCCTGTCTAACACACGGCTTGTGTGAAAGAACAATTAATTCCATTAATTGACCTAATAGTGGTTGCAACTATAAAGCCCGGAACTTAAAGTACTTACAATAAATGTAAGTCGCCATTGGGGTATGGCATCTCAATACAATTTGAGATCTCCTTGTGGTTTACCGGGAAAAATGGGAATCAGCTGGAGAATTTAATGTCGTGTCGGCATGTTGCCATGGTAGCTCAGTGGTTAGAGCAACCGGACGGAGACCGGGAGATCCGTGGTTCAAATCCCGGCTATGGCATTGAATTTTTCAGTCATCTGATTCTACCTTTCCAACCCTGTCCAACACACGGCTTGTGTGAAAGAACAATTAATTCCATTAATTGACATAATAGTGGTTGCAACTATAAAGCCCGGAACTTAAAGTACTTACAATAAATGTAAGTCGCCATTGGGGTATGGCATCTCAATACAATTTGAGATCTCCTTGTGGTTTACCGGGAAAAATGCGAATCAGCTGGAGAATTTAATGTCGTGTCGGCATGTTGCCATGGTAGCTCAGTGGTTAGAGCAACCGGACGGAGACCGGGAGATCCGTGGTTCAAATCCCGGCTATGGCATTGAATTTTTCAGTCATCTGATTCTACCTTTCCAACCCTGTCCAACACACGGCTTGTGTGAAAGAACAATTAATTCCAAAATATCATATGTTTAAGATATTTTCATGACAAATGAAATGTATATCTTGAATTTTCTGGGAATGTCTCCAAAAGTATTCTTCATTGTGAACGACTTTTGCATAACTGGTAAACCATAAGAGATAGACAAAATTTTACTACACAAAAAATGTAGTTCGTGTTAAAATACACAATTTATGTCCTATACATTTTTGTGTTGAATGAACCATTTTCGAGATATTGCTTGTTAATTCCTTAAATGTTCCAATACTTATACTTTTTCTCAAATTCGTTATTCATTTTTTTTTGTCTTGGTAATGCAAAGAGAATGGAATACTTCACATAGCAACCAGCTCTTAAAATATTTGACTATCGCTTAAAGCCTAGCAGTTCCCCTTGCATCTACAAGAAAATCAGCAATAAGTTTAACATCTCGATTAACATGAAGCATATGGAGAATAAGCGTTTGTAAAAATAGTTTGTACAAGAGTAGAAAAAGTCATGTGAGTGTAACACATCAGATTTTTTTTTCTATCTATAGCATTTTAATCCAAATAAACATTTGCGGAAATAGCTGTATTACACATTTCGTTTTAGATACAAAAGTAACAGTATAGTTAAATGTTTAAGAATAGGACCTATATGCTGGCCTTAAAACTATATACTGTTTCCATGCAATCGCAGAAACACTGAATGTTGACAGGACTTTAAGAGAATGACCAAGAAATGAACAATTTGAACCTTTAACAACGGATATATCAGAAATGGCTTATGCCACAAAAAACTTATTTGAAAAAAATTGTATGTTTTAAAGAGATCTACTCTTTTTATGCAGTAAAAACGCTTAACGTTTACCAGTTGTATAATGTTATACAAGGTAGAATCAGACTACTGAAAAATTCAATATCATAGCCAGGATTTGAACCACGGATCACCCCTCTCCGTGTGGTTGCTCTAACCACTGAGCTACCATGGCAATATTGCCAGTATGACATTAAATTCTGTAACTGATTCGCATTTTTCCCGGTAAACCACAAGAGATCTCAAATTGTATTGAAGTGACATACCCCAATGGCGACTTACAATGCTGTAAGTACTTTAAATCTTGGTCTTCATTGTTTCGACCAGTATTAGGTCACTTAATGGAAGTAATTGTTCTTCCACACACAATCGTGTTTTGGACAAGGTTGCAAAGGTAGAATCACACGACTGAAAAATTCAATGCCATAGCCGGATTTGAGAGCAACCGGACGGAGACCCTGTGATCTGTGGTTCAAATCCGGGCTATGGCATTGAAGTTTTCAGTCGTCTGATTCTACCTTTCCAACCTTGTCCATCACAGGGCTTTTGTGGAAGAACAATTGATTCCAAGATTACACAAAATTCCTTCCGAATGAAGAGGATTATATGATCATTGTGAGTGTATTACTTATAATGTTTGTGTATTTGTGTTTACTTCACGCGTTGAAGCCATCTTGTGACGTGATTCATTTGTTAGGTTTGTTAGCTCCATCTGATGTTAGCAATTTGCGGCAGTATTAGTTTTTTTGTTTAAAAAAATGCTACTGTTATTTTATTTAATTTTGGTTCTTTGTCCTCCGGCTAGCTATTATCCTTTTGGTCAAGCACTTCTCTTTATACAGGTTATGTAAATAGAAAGGAATCTTTTATCCAAAAATAACACTGATGAAGAAATTTGTTTTACACTTTTATTGTCGAACACGTTAACTATCACATTTACACATTGATCTTGACACTCGCCAAACTGAAACTGTTATAATAACTTCATTACTGATAATTCTTAATTCGCGTACTTCAACTTTTTGTATAATTAACTTTATAACACTTGAGATTTTTCATAACTCTGTTACGCGTAACCTGCAAATTGATATCCGAAGTGTGCCGTACAAATACTTTCGATGAACTGACGGGAATGCGACGTGTAGTGTACAAATATTTTAGATGAACTGACGGACTGAAGGCGACGTGTACTTTACAAATATTTTAGATGAACTGAAGGCGATCTACCTCTGACTTGGCTTTTTATACTCATTCATCCAGATATGCCTAAAGATTATAAGTGAACTGCAATTGGCTAATAAAACGCGCCAACATTAGCGTCTATTTTTATATCCAGTGAAAATTATGAATACATATGCTCTAGGGAAATGTTCCAGCAAATTCTAAAAGAAAAACGCGCCAATATTACGTAACTTCCTCGTTTCCAATAATGATAAACAGCTCACCCCCTCGCTGCATTATTGCACGCTATTATTGTCAGTTTCAGTAAGGCAGTATAAACTTACTTCTCAACAATAATTACAATCAATAAACATCTCAAATCAATGTCACATAATAATGCATATTCATACTACAATCATTATTTACATTTAAGTAATTTGTGATACAAATTACTGCATCATCATATCGGGGTCTTTTAAAAAAATTAATAATAACTCATTGGCTGTAGGTTCTTAATTTTATTTTAATGATTTTTGTTAGGAAACACACTCAAATCATATCATTCCCACATTTATATTTCAAAGAAGATGTCCTCCCGGAACGCTGACCACTCGTATGTCAAGCTTATTGTTGTTAATAATATTTATGTAACCACATCGAGACATGTGGATAAATTGGTAGTAACAGGTTTGGCCAAAGTATTTTTTTTTTGTAGGTTACAAACGGAAATCTCCACGTTTACTTACATAATTGATTTCTTTGGTAATTACAGGTTACGGTAAACGTGTACCAACATCGTACACGAGAGAAGCGGCGAAAGGAAAGACAGAAAAAAGAAACTTTGCCCTTCAGGTAGTTCCTTTTATAGAAACGGAGAAAGTTATCGGCGATATATGGAGACCGCAGACTTGTAACCTACAATTTTAGCAGTTTTTAAAACCTGTTGTACAAATATATGTGTCTACATTTATATACTCCATATCACCTGGGACAGAGTTCGATTCCTAATCGAAATGATTATCTAATCGACGACTTTCACGAAATCTTCCCGTTCTTGCATTCTTAGTTCATTATATTTATCAAACCGAACACGGTGAAAACTCTGGCACTTGGAAAAGCTCATTCCGGGGCTGGAACTTCCTTATTAAAATATTTAATTGCCAAAAGATTATGGCAGTTGTTGACAACGTAACCGAGCGAGGTTTCTCCGCGGTAACGTGTGAGGCTCGTGTTCGGGGGGTCCCGGGTTCGATTCTCGGCGGTCACCCACTCTGACCATGGGTTATTCGTGGTTTCCCCGGGTCGGCAG
Organism: Deroplatys truncata; assembly: GCA_030765065.1. Lineage (NCBI taxonomy): Eukaryota > Metazoa > Arthropoda > Insecta > Mantodea > Mantidae > Deroplatys > Deroplatys truncata. The sequence goes on along the minus strand of CM060989.1, from coordinate 59,970,355 downwards.
ACGAATACTGGGGTGGTTCCTCTTTTACCATGAATTTCCCTCATTTCCTTCTGCCGATGGGGAGCTGTTTGGATAGGGTTGGACTCGGAGGACAGTGGCTCCCGATACCCATGGTAGATTGGGTACGTCTGGCTGGTTTTCCGCCCAGGCAGGGTTGTGAGACGCCTCGATGTTCTCCGGCACCAACCATGAGTGAGAGTTGGTAGACGGCATGCTAGATTGCTGTCGACCCTACCGTGGTTTACGCAAGTCGACCCGCTTCGGGATAATGCGCGTAAGTGGGATCCACTTAGACTGAAGGTATTGGCGTCATGGAAAACCCCCACGGTTGGAAAGCCACTCGGGTGGCACTAGCCCTGGGTTCAGAAGGGGCGCTTGGGCTAAGGGTCTTGCCCTGGTAGACCTTCCTTCGCTCAACATGTCCCTCATTTCCTATACACATCATTTCCATCATCATCCTCCATTTCAGGGTTGAAGGACCAGGCGGCGGTGTTCAGCGTGTTGCGGCTGGTCGGTGGAGGTGCGCTTTGTGAAGATTTCTTCTTTGCGTCCGTTGGACTTTTCAGCTAGGTCCCGCCTCCGGGTGCTCTCGAGCGGGTGCACCTTCGGGGGAGGAGTCAAAGGCTTGTGAGTGGGCTTGAGCGGCTTCGTGTGCATTTGGACTGAAAACGTTAGGAACCCGTCCATGCTTGCACACGTCGTCAGCCAGATCTGGCCCTTGTCTTCCTCCGTGGTGTAGTGGTTACCATGCTAGCCTCTAGTTCCCGAAGTCGCGGGTTCAAACCCGGCGGAGGGCGATGGATTTTTTCGGTAAAAATACTTAGCATGGCTTCCTTCGGAAGGAAAGTAAAGCCGGTGGCCCCGTGTCGTAGATTCACGGCACGTAAAAAAACTTCAAACCTGATAAAGAGGCCTTTGAGCAAAATTACCGATATTTTACGCCCAATATAGAGTGGGACTGTAAGGACCACAGCAGTTAAAGAGCGTCCATAAATAAAATCCAATTTCAACACTATTTCAGGATTGAAGGAGCAGGCGGCGGTATTCGGCGCGTTGCGGTTGGGCGGTGGAGGGGGTTCAAGGGCTTGTGAGTGGACTTGAGCGGCGTCGGATGCATTCGAACTGGAAACGTTAAGGAACCCGCCAATGCTTGCGCACGTCACCACCCGGATCTGGTCGCCTTCGGGTCTCCCACCTCATCCCTCCTCCCAAGGGGTCACGATAGAAGAACAAATGGCCCATTGGCCTACATGTAGTTGCTCTGTTGCGGAGGCCCATCCGTAGTATATACCTTTACATTTTGTACAACGGAACGGTGTCACTCTTAGAATACTATTCCCACATACAAATAATTAAATTCATACTGTTTTTGATTCTTAATAAAAGGAATTCTTTTGGAAAACTATGAGTGAGCTAAACCTAACCTAATAATACACTCATACCTCTGTATTCTATTTATTTATCCAATCCTACCCCATCCCATCCTATTTTATCCTATCGTATCTCATCCTATCCTGTCATTCGTCACTCAAAACTCAAAATCACAAAAACAAAGTAACAACCTCTTTGTGCAACAGCCAAACGGGCCGACCTACCCGACTGCTGCACCGTCTACTTCTGTCCACAGAGCTCAGTAAAAACTGGAAACATTACAAACATCAAATGTAAATAAAGCTTGCTAGAACAATGCCGGGAAAATTAAAAAATAAATGCATTTTGGACGTTTTTCCGCCTCACCCCTTCTTTAAAAGAAGCTTAAGGGGACAAGGTAGTCTGAACACCTTAAGTGTGTTAAATTACCACTGCTCTGAAAGTTCTCAATGGTTTTTCCTGAAATGTGTATGAATTATTTTATAAATCATGACAATTATTTAAAGTAGTTGTTTACATTGATGGCTTATGCGGTTGAGTCCGTAAAAATTATTTCATTCGGCAGAAAAATAATAAAATTTACTCTTAAAACGTGTGAATTAATGTACCTTTTTTCTGATACTACTTGCAATACGGAATCACACTTTTGCAAGCTTGTTCTTAGTATAATCAGCTATCTTGTGAACCTCAATTATTTAGATATGTATATCAGTTCACTAGAAATTTAAAAAAAATTATTTGCAAAGCCAAAAAAGTAAAAATGCGGAAAATTTGCAATGTTGTTGCTTTCTTAATATCACTAATATACATTATAAAATTATAATTGTAGTTCAGAAAGTTTAACAATGTGTTGTGTACATGTACTGAAAATTTCAGCTCTCTACCTCTCTTACTTTCTGAGAAAAAGGTACATAAGCACCCAAAAATGTTGTTTTGAGAAAACTGAATTTAAAGTTTGAACATTAAAATTTTGACTCCCTTCAGGGTCATAATCATCTGCACCTTCATTTCTGGATTGCTTCAGCTTTTGTGATTGCCTTCTCTTGGTCCTGGCTTCTTTTGTTGATTACTGAACTGCTCGCTGGGTATGATATAGTCGTTTGTTGTTGAAAGATATAAAAATGTTCTAAAAAGGGTCGTTGCATAACAGTTTTAAAGGAATGCACACTAACATTTAAATGGTATTTAAATATCTTAACAACCTCTTAACCCCTCAAAAGTATATATTTTCTGAAACTGGACATAATAGAGATTTTATTAGTGCCGAAAACAAAAAAAAATCTGATGTGTTACACTCACATGACTTTCTCTACTCTTGTACAAACTATTTTTACAAACGCTTATTCTCCATATACTTCATGTTAATCGAGATGTTAATCTTATTGCTAATTTTCTTGTAGGTGCAAGGGGAATATGGTAGGCTTTAAGCGATAGTCAAATCTTTTAAGAGCTGGTTGCTATGTGGCGCATTCCATTCTCTTTGTATGTCCAGGACATAAACAAAATGAATAACGAATTCCCATTTGAGAAAAAGTATTGGAAAATTTAAGGGAATAACAAGCAATTCTCGAAAATGGTTCACTCAAAAAAAATGTATATGACATAAATTGTGTATTTTAACGCGATCTACATTTTTTGTGCAGTAATATTTTGTCTATCTCTTATGGTTTACCAGTTATGCAAAAGTCGTTCACGATGAAGAATACTTTTGGAGACATTCCCAGAAAATTCGAGATATACATTTCATTTGTCATAAAAATATCTTAAACATATGATATTTTAATCAAAACCGTTAGAGCCATTTTTGAGAAAATTAAAATTTTCGAAAAATGTTCCATGTATAGGGTAATCTGTGGTGGGGGGATTTTCTTGAAAACCTTCGTGTCGCATCTCTGGAAGATACTGAACCTAAATACCAAGTTTGGTGTTTATCCGACTGTTCGTTTCTGAGTTATGCTGTACACAGGCACACACACACGGACATGTTTCCAAAAATGTATTTTTGTTGGATTCAGGGGTCTCAAAACATGTATTTCCCGTGAAATCTCGGTATCGAATTTTTGTGTGGAATGCAATAGGTACTTCCCCTACTTACTATACGTAGTAGAGAAAGTAAAAATGTGATTTTTTTACCATTTCAGAGTACCTTGTCCCCTTAACTATGTGTGTTACTATAAGTAACACTCATATACGCATGCATACACGCACATGCAAACAAATAATTTAAAAACGGTGGTTTTTGTTCCAAGATGGTCATTATACACGGTTAACAGCAGTTATTTGTACAAAATTTAAAATTGCCAAAAAGGAAGAAGAAACAGTTATATAATTTATATCCGTGAAATACCTATGCTAAAAGAAAAGGCAGGAGCTTTAAATAAGCATTACACGTCAAAAATACCAAGCGAAGGGACCAATTCTCCATAATATAAGGCTTAGCAAAACCACACTTGCGTTTTCTATTTCTTTCCTTCATAGTGTGCAAACATCCGAGAAGTTAACTCAAGCAATTTAACACCTACCTAATACGTGCGAGTTGTTGGAAGTCATGAATTACAAACGCGCATTTATGTTCAAGTTAATCACCTTTTTACTTTCTTTACCATATGCCTAGTAGGTAGAGAACATTGCATTCCACTGAAAAACTGTACATTGAATATTCAGCGCAAATACATGTTTTGAAGCCCCCTGAATCTAAAGGAAGCATTTTAAAACAAGGTCCGTATGTTTGAACAGCGTAACTCAAAAACTAAATGTCTTATAGATACTAAAGTATGTATTTAAGTTCAATTTATTCCAAAGATGTGATACTAGGATGTTCAATAAAGTCTCCCCACCCCGAACTACCCTTTACATGGAAAATGTTTGGAATGTTTTGAATTTCTCAAAGATGGCCTTAACGATTTTGCTTATAATACCATACATTTAAGATATTTACGCGACAAATAAAATCTTTAACTTGCATTTTTATATCGACGGAATTTTACATAACTGGTAAACCTTAAAAGATGCACAAAAACATACTACATGAAAAATATAGATCTGCTTAAAATACATTTATTTATTTTAAATAACTTTAACAAAGTTATTTCCGAGATATCCTGTATTATTAGTTTAAATGTTTCAATACTTCGCCATTTTTAAAGCGCTCTCGCGATGTCATGGGAAGAAAATTGAATTTCAAGGCCAGCATAGAATGACCCGCTTTTAAACATCTGTTTATCGATTCTGTTTCCTCTATTCCCCTTGTACCTCCAACGGATATGTAATGAAACTATTTCTGCAAATGTTTATCTGATTAACATAAAAAAAATTCTGTGTTACATTCATATGACTTTTTCTACCCTTTATCGCTTATTACAAATTACTCTTATGGAAGTTTGTTTTCCTATCCACTTCATTTGATTAGAGATAAACCTTTCCGGAAATAGCTGCATTACACATTTCGTTATAGATACAAAGGGAATAGCGATAGTCAAATGTTAAAGTATTGGACGCTTTACGCTGGCCTTAAAATTCCATACTGTTTCCATGCAATTGCGAGAAACAACTGAATGTCGACAGAATAGCAAAGTACTGAACAATGCGAATTAATAAATATCTCGAAAATGGCTTATGCCACAAAGAAAGTTATTTGAAGTAAATTGTGTGTTTTAAAGACATCTATACTTTTTGTGTATAAGCCACGTTTTCCTATCGCTTAACTTTACTATTATGTAAGAGTATATAAATCCATTCTGAATGAAGAGCACTTCTAGGCTATTCACAAAAAATTCAAGACATACATTTTATTTGCCATGTAAATATCTTTAATGTATCGCATTTTTATCAAAATCATTACAGCTATTTTTGAGAAAATCATAAAATTCGAAAAATATTCCATGTAAAGCGTGGTTTTGTGTGGGGAGATTTTCTTTAAACTCTTTGTGTCTCATCTTTGGAAGGTACTGAACTTAAATACCAAGTTTGGTATCTATCTGACTTTTCGTTTTTGTGTTATGCTGTTTTTCACAGGCAGACACACACACGGACCTTTTTCTAAAATTACCTTATTTCGGATTCATGGGTCTCAAAACACGTATTTCCGGTGAAATTTCGATATCCAATTTTTGGGTGGAAGCTCCTCTACCTAATATGTACGTGGTAAATAAACTAATCAGCTTTCATAAGAATATTTTGTAGAGCTACATACACACAAAAAAGAATCTGAAATGTTACACTCACATGACTTTCCAAAAAAAAGCATTTTTGGAAACATGTCCGTGTGTGTGTGTGTCTGTGAACAGCATAACTCAAAAACGAACAGTCGGATAAACACCAAACTTGGTATTTAGGTTCAGTATCTTCAAGGATGCGACACGAAGGTTTTCAAGAAAATCCTCCCACCCCAGAGTACCCTTTACATGGAAGATTTTTCGAAAATTTTAATTTTCTCAAAAATGGGTCTAACGATTTTGATTAAAATATCATATGTTTAAGATATTTTTATGGTAAATAAAATGTATATCTTGAATTTCCTGGGAATGTCACCAAAAGTATTCTTCATTGTGAACGACTTTTGCATAACTGGTAAACCATAAGAGATAGACAAAAGTTTACTACACAAAAAATGTAGATCGCGTTAAAATACACAATTTGTCATATACATTTTTTTGTTGAGTGAACCATTTTCGAGATATTACTTGTTATTCCCTTAAATTTTTCAATACTTATTTTCTCAAATGGGAATTCGTTATTCATTTTTTGTCTTGGAGATGCAAAGAGTATTAATCTGTGGGAAAGGGAATGGTGCTGCACCTAGCAACCAGGTATTAAGAGATATGTATGTGCTTAACGGCTACTGTATTTCCAAATTGCCCTTGTAAATATATATTCCCCTTACATCTACAAGAAAATTAGCAATAAGATAGACTCTGCAAATGTTATCTCGATTAACATGAAGTAGATGGAGAATAAGCGTTTGTATAAATAGTTTGTACAAGAGTAGAGAAAGTCATGTGAGTGTAACACATCAGATTTTCTTGTAGATGCAAGGGGAATTGGTAGGCTTTAAGCGATAGTCAAATATTTTAAGAGTTGGTTGCTATGTGGAGTATTCCATTCTCTTTGCATTACCAAGACAAAAAAAAAATGAATAAGGAATTCCCATTTGAGAAAAAGTATAAGTATTAGAAAATTTAAGGGAATAACAAGCAATATCTCGAAAATGGTTCACTCAACAACAAAAAAATGTGTGTGACATAAATTGTGTATTTTAACGCGATCTACATTTTTTGTGTAGTTAAAGTTTGTCTATCTCTTATGGTTCACCAGTTATGCAAAAGTCGTTCACAATGAAGAATACTTTTGGAGACATTTCCAGAAAATTCAAGATATACATTTTATTTGACATGAAAGTATCTAAAATGTATGATATTTTAATCAAAATCGTTAGAGCCATTTATGAGAAAATTAAAATTTTCGAAAAATGTTCCAATTAAAGGGTAATCTGGGGTGGGGGTATTTTCTTGAAAACCTTCGTGTCGCATCTCTGGAAGATACTTTACCTAAATACCAAGTTTGGTGTTTATCCGACTGCTTGTTTCTGAGTAATGCTGTTCACAGACACACACACACGGACATGTTTCCATAAATGCTTATTTTGTATTCAGGGGGCCTCAAACCATGTATTTCCGGTGAAATCTCGGTATCGAATTTTTGTGTGGAATGCAATACTTCCCCTACTTGCTATACGTAGTAGAGAAAGTAATAAACGATTGTGGATAAAGAAAGTCATATGAATGTAACGCGTCAATTTTAATTATTTCCTCAGTGAATTATCAACACGTTTATAATTACACTGAGAACTGTAGTTTTAAAAATAATTATCAGGCATTTTTATAAACAATTATGGCCTTAATATATTGATGTAGTATCTATTAGCGATTCGTTTAGTTTCTGTGGTAAGCCCGCCAAGGGTTACGTCATAATATGTAGTCGGTGTCATAACATATCAACTTTAATGTCGCTAAGGGCATTTGAATTTCAGTCTCGTTTACTCTTTCAAATTATTTCTGCTCTCTTATTAAGGAAACGGCGCGTAATGTTAGCGCTGCTGGTTGCAGGGTAAAGAAGTGAGCATTAAAATGCTCTCCTCTCGGTTTTGTCAATACGGTAAAGATATATATCAAACGTCTGTGGCAGCAGAGGTAAAAACCCCCGGTGCGTTCGTTTCTCTACAAACACTGAGCTAAATTAGGCTTAGTCTTTCTCGAAAATGGAGTTTCATCATGTTGCAATTGTCCTCCGTGTCTGCGAAGTAGATAACTTTGTTTGTACGTTTTTTTATACACAATCCTTTTTACAACATTCCACTTATAAACTAACTTAACCTACACCATGTGATCAAAAGTATCCGGACACCCCCACAAACATACGTTTTTCATTTTAAGTGCTTTGTGCTGCCACCTACTGCCTGGTACTCATTATCCGCGACCTCAGTAGTTATTAGACATCGTGATACAGCAGAATGCGACGCTCCGTGGAACTCATGGACTTCGAACGTGGTCAGTGATTGGGTGTCACTTGTGTCAGAAGTCTGTACGCGAAGTTTCCACACTCCTAAACATCCCTAGGTCCACTGTCTCTGATGTGATAGTGAAGTGGAAACGTGAAGGGACATGTACAGCACAAAAACGTACAGGCCGACCTCGTCTGTTGACTGACAGAGACCGCCGACATTTGAAGAGGGTCGTAAAAAGTAATAGGCAGACATCTATACAGACCATCACACAGGAATTCCAAACTGCATCAGGATCCACTCCAAGTACTATGACAGTTAGACGTGAGGTGAGAAACCTTGGATTCCATGGTCAAGCGGCTGCTCATAAGCCACACATCACGCAGGAAAATGCCAAACGACGCCTCACTTGGTGTTGGGAGCGTCAACATTACATCATTGAACAGTGGCAAAACGTTGTGTGGAGTGATGAATCACGGTACACAATGTAGCGATCCGATGTGGCAGGGTGTGGGTATGGCGAATGCCCGGTGAACGTCATCTGCTAGCGTGTGTAGTGCCAACATGAAATTCGGAGGTGGTGGTGTTATGGTGTGGTCGTGTTTTTCCTGGAGTGAGCTTGCATCCCTTGTTGTTTTGCGTGGCACGATCACAGCGCAGACCTACATTGATATTTTAAGCACCTTTTTGCTTCCCACTGTTGAAGAGCAATTCGGGGATGGCGATTGCATCTTTCAACACGATCGAGCACCTGTTCATACTGCATGGGCTGTGGCGGAGTGGTTACACGACAATAACATCCCTGTAATGGACTGGCCTGCACAGAGTCCTGATTTGAATCCTATAGAACACCTTTGGGATGTTTTGGAACGCCGACTTCGTGCCAGGTCTCACCGACCTACATCGATACCTCTCCTCAGTTCCGCACTCCGTGAAGAATGGGCTGCCATTCGCCAAGAAACGTTCCAGCACCTGATTAAAAGTATGCCTGCGAGAGTGAACGCTTCCATCAAGGCTAAGGGTGGGCCAACACCATATTGACTTCCAGCATTACCGATGGAGGGCGCCACGAACTTGTACGTCATTTTCAGCCAGGTGTCCGGATACTTTTGATCACGTAGTGTATGTACAAATTCCCTTACCAGCAATACTGCTCCTTTTGCCTGGCACCTTGGCCTTCTGGCTCATCTGATTATCCCTTGCCACCCTAAATCCCTATTGCACATCCTCTCCCTCCTCCGTTTGCCCTTCTACCTTTCTTATCTGTCTTACTTTTCTAATCCATTTCTCTTTTACTTTCTTTAAGAACTCCCTTATTTTTCTTTTCTTCTTTTCTTGTTAACATTTTAATTGCTACTATTTTTCCATCCATTTTCCCCCATTTTTCCTCCCATACTTCTTGTCTCCATTCTGCTAATTCTTTTCATTCTGTCATATAATGCTCTGTGCTTTCACTACCTCCGCATAGTTCACAAATTACGTTTTTTCTGCCCCTTAGCCCTCTCAAATACAATGATCCTGCTCTCATCCATCAAACTCTTCTTTTTCAGCTCTATTACAATAATCCACATACCCTTCTCTTCCCCATTTCCTTTTTACTAATCTATAGAACCCTAGTGATTTTTTATTCTCTAAGCTTCCCCAAATCTCTTGTCTTTCTATATCCTCCACTCTGTTTCTTACTGTTATCCAGAAGCCGTTGCTGTTTCTTTCTCCTGCTCTCCAAATATCTCCCATCCCTATCTTCTCCATAAGTTTTTCTACTCCTGTCCTCCAGCTATTTTTGTTTTTCGTACTCTTTTGTTGTTCCATGCATATCTTTAAAATTTCTCCTTCATCTTTTCTCAGACATCTAAACCAAAATTTCAATATCCTTTCTAGTATCACTCCCTTTCTTCTTGTTCTTCCTGATTCCACTAAAGCTACTTCTGGTACTGATCTTGGTAACTCCAATAGCTCATTACAGAAGGTTCTAAAGTTCTATTTTTCTGCTTAATTCAGATCCCCCCAAATTTCTACTGCATATAGCATTCTTGCTTCTACCAATGCCTCATACATTCTTTCTATCCATTTAGTTGGCATTTCTAATTTGTATTTGCACATCCTTACTCCTGTTATTGTCGCCTTTCCTTTAGCCATAACCTTCCTGCTATGCGACCCCCATTCACCATTACTGCTCATTCTCACCCCCAAATAATCAAACTTCTAACTTTAAACCTCTCATCTGCCATTTTTCTTCTTCTTTTTAGTTTATTTCCTCTTTTAAATACCAAAACTTTTGATTTATTTATATTTACTTTAATTTCCCATTCTTCGCAGAATTCATGTATTCCGTTGATTGCTTTCTGTAGCCTAATTACCGTTACCGCCCCGACCACAAGATCATCCGCGTATAGTAAACCTGGTATCTCTCTATTTCCTATTATGGGGCCTGCGAAGTAATCGTCAAGACCTGAGCTCGAATCTCGTTTGAGGAAAGTTGCCTGGACAAGGCTTTTTACTGGGGTTTCCTGTAATCCTGAAAGAAGAAATGCTAGGTGACTTAACGTTTTCTATTCCGGAATCATTTAAACACTAATTAATCTTAACTAGAAAGCAGATTTGTCTGTTTTACCTCTTAGCCCAGAAACCTATTTTCTCCTATTAGAAGCAGAAAAACAGTTCTATAGTCCTATAATTGTCTATTAATTTATGTATTTGCTCTTATTACTTTCACTTACAGTAAGTACAGGAAGTATTGTATTCCACTAAAAAATTCCATGTCGAAATTTTACCGGAAATACATGTTTTGAAGCCCCTTGAACCTATTTTTAGATAAAACTCCGTGCGTGTGTGTCTGTAAATAGCATAACTCAAAAATGAAAATTCGGTTAGATATGAAACTTGGTATTTAAGTTCAGCATCTTCCAAGAATTCGATACAAAGATTTTTAAGAAACCCCCCACCCAAACTACCCTTTACATAGGAAAGCTGTAATTAGTTTTTTTTTCAAAAATAGTACTAACGATTTTGATTAAAATACCATATATTTAAAATATTTACATAAAAATAAAATGTATTTATTTATTTGAAGTAACAGTGTCAAGTGTATGATGCAGTCAGAATAATTAATATCTAATACCGAAAAGACAAACAACATTTATAAATGAAAATGGAAGTTGTGTAGAGAAATAAAAGTATAAGGAACAGAAACAGCTAAGAAAGAAAGAGTGGGTGGCTTGGTTGTTAATTATGCATTTTTTAAAAGTTCAATATTTATATTTATCTACTAATAAGTAATTATTAACTACAGCATAGATGAACTAGTTTCAAACATGTTGAAAATATCTGCATCAAAATAATAAACTTGGTTATGTAAATGCATTCGGAAGGAATTTTGTATAATTTTGTGTGATTGATAAGCTTTAAGAGATAGACAAAAAATATTACACAAAAAATGTAGATACCCTTAAAATACACAATTTATTTCAAATAAGTTTTTTGTGGCATCAGCCATTAGGTGTAATGAAGCTATTTCTGCAGAAGTTTATTACGATTAATATAAAGCAAACAGAAAGTTCAACTTTAGCAAGAATGATTTCTAGAAACTATATGAAGATAAACGATAGTGACGTTCATGTGAATGTAACACATAGATTTTATTTATTTGTTTGAGATTGGGGTACCGAGCGAATGGAGCTGCGGTACCGTGAGAAACTCGCATTCGGGAGGTACTGGGTTAAAATCCCCGGGGCCGACCTATCTGACCGAAGGTTTTTTCGCGGTTTTCCTTGGTCGCTAGGCAAATGCTGGGTTGGATAATTTGATCCGTGAATTTTCCTACCCTTGCTTTCATCATTACATTTGATTTCCTTTTTCTTCACCACCATACCCGACATTTGGCTGATCACCTATCCTGAATATGCTATGATACACAGTTTGCTTAGGCTACTGACCGAAAACATTGACTTGTAAGTCCTCGGAGGTGTAAGCCCTACACAGAAGAGGGTAAAGGTAAAGGTACGTAAGGAGGGTCCCGCAGAACGAGGGCAGAGCACGGCAGGTAGGCCAGTCGGCCCATTGTGCTTCCAACGTGACCCCTAAGAGGGAAGGATGAGGGGAGAGACCCGAAGGGCAACCAGATCTGGATGGCGAAGGGGGCAACATGGACGGGGTCCGTAACGTTTCTAGATAGAACGCATCCTATACCGCACGGTCCCTGCCCACAAGCCACCAACCTCCAGGTTCCCACGCTAAGGAGATACCTAACTGAGTGGTATCGCAGCGACGCCAGGGAAGAAATCTTTACAGAGCACAAGCCACCGTCCAGCCGCAACCCGCCGAACACCGCCGCCTGGTCCTACAACCCTGAAACAGATGATAAGGAAGATGATTGGTACAGGAAATGAGAGGAAGGAGAGTCGTGGTAGAAGATGAACCACCCCAGCATTTGCCTGGCGAACCGGGGAAACCACGAAAAACTCATGGGCTAGAGTGAGCTATCGCCGGGGATCGATCCCGAAACCTCCCGAGTGCGTAACTGCCTGAGCCATCCCGCTCGGTATAGAATGAGACGAAGAGATTGGGGTCGTGAGACTTTAGTTGTTGTTGTCTTATACTTTCATTTGTTATTTGATCTAATCGAGTTCAACCCTTCACTGATCTGAAGTATCTCATTTCTGAGGTCTGAATTTGACTTTAGTTTACGACTGTTCAGTTGTTTTCTAATGTGCTGCATTTGACAGCAAAGTCTATAACAGTTACTGCTTAGTAATCATGCCACACTTCCATAGAAGAGTGTGCAATGACCTTATAGAACTTCGTTTGGGATTCCTTTCGAGAGTTGCCTTTTAAGGTTTTCTTAAGCGTGACACAGATCGTGTCAAAACCTATTAAGCTAAAGATAAAGGTACGGAGGAACAGAGAGGCCCCCGCAATGGGGGCAGATCACCGCAAGTAGGCCGTAAACGATCCTTTTTGTATCTACTGTGACCTCTGGGTGGAAGGGAGAGGGGAGAGACCCGAAGGGTCACCGGATCCGGATGACACGGACGCAAGCATGGACGCGGTCCCTAACGTTTCCCGTTCGCACGCATACGACTCCACCCGGACCCCCTACACGCCTCCTAACCCCCTGCGGTCAACCTGGTGGGACCCACTCGGAGGTGGTCATAACTGAGCAGCATTGCAAGGAAGAAACTTCTATAAAGCGCACATCTACCGCCCAGCCGCAACCCACCGAACACCGTCGCCTGTTCCTACAACCCTGAAACATAACAGGTATAAGAAATGAGGCGCAGGAAAGTCATGGTAGAAGAGGAACCGCCCTAGCATTCGCCTGCCGACCCGAGGAAACCACTAAAAAGTATAGTTCAGAGTGGGCGTTCGTTGGGAATCGAACCTGGTGCCTCCCGAATGCAAGTCGCAAACGTTACCGCGCGCCACTTCTTTCGGTGTCAAAACCTATTACTTTGTCACTATATCTAGGACTTTTAAATAAAAAGTATATGTATGACTTTCTCTACTCTTGTACAAACTATTTTCACAAACGCTTATTCTCCATCTACTTCAGAAACTATCGTATTGCTAATTTTCTTATAGGTACAAGGGGAATACGGTAGGTTTTAAGGATAGTCAAATCTTTTAAGAGCCGGTTGCAATGTGGAGCATTCCATTCTCTTTGCCTGTCCAGGACACAAAAAAAAAAATAATAGCGAATTCCCATTTGAGAAAAAGTATAGGATTGGAAAATTAAAAAAAAAAAAAATAACAAGGAATATCTCGGAAATGGTTCACTGGTCAAAAAAAAGTATATGACATAAATTGTTTATTTTAATGCGATCTACATTTTTTGTGTAGTAAAATTTTGTCTATCTCTTATGGCTTACCAGTTATGCAAAAGTCGTTCACAATGAAGAATACTTTTGGAGACTTCCCAGAAAATTCAAGATATGGATTTTATTTGTCAAAGTATCTTGAACATATGATATTTTAATCAAAATCGTTAGAGCCACTTTTGAGAAAATTAAAATTTTCGAAAAATGTTCCATGTAAAGGGTAGTTTGGGGTGGTAGAGTTCTTGAAAATCTTCGTGTTGCATCTTTGAAAGATACTGAACCTAAATATCAAGTTTGGTATTTATCTTACATTTCGTTTTTGATTTATGCTGTTAACAGGCACACAGACACACACACGGACCTTTTTCTAAAAGTGCTTTTTTTGGGATTCAGGAGCCTCAAAACATGTATTTCCGGTGAAATCTAGGTATCGAATTTTTGGATGGAATGCAATACTTCCCCTACTTACTATACGTAGTAGAGAAAGTGAAAATATTGCAATCCAAGTAATTAAAACGACACATTTTTCTACTGTTCTGCCATCAATGACAATTTTGATGTTCATTACTTAGCTTCATTGTTAAAGATTTTCTTCTGTATCCGTAATACATTTGACAACCTGCAAGTGGAGATTTGTTCAGTTTCTCCAATCGGACTTTCTATACAGTTTTTCATAACTAAGGAATAACGTAAATAAACTAAAATTATCTCATTTTTACTTTCTCTACTACGTATACTAGAGAGTATTATATTCCACCCAAAAACTCATGCCGAGGTTTCCGAAAATAAGGTGCCTTGAATCCAAATAAAGCATTTTTGGAAACATGTCCGTATGCGAGTCTGTGTATCTGTGTGTCTGTGAACAGCATAACCCAAAAACGAAAAGTCGGATAAATATCAAACTTGGTATTTGAGTTTAGTATCTTCTAAGGATGCAACACGAAGATTTTCAAGATAATCCCCCACCTCAGACTATCCTTTACAATGAAAATATTTCGAAATTTTTGATTTTCTCAAAAATGCCTCCAACGATTTTGATTAAAACATCACATGTTTAAGATATTTTCAAGGCAAATGAATTTTCCGGGAATGTCTCCAAAAGTACACTTCATTCTGAGGGGCTTTTGCATAACTTGTAAACCGTAAGAAATAGACAAAATTTTGCTACCTGCACAAAAATATAGATCTCGTTAACAAGTACAATTTATATCGCATACATTTTTTGTTGTTGAGTGAACTATTTCCGAGATATTCCTGGTTATTTGTTTGAATTTTCCAATACTTATACTTTTTCTCAATTGGGAATTCATTATTTCGTTTTTTTATGTCCTGGACATGCAAAGAGAATGGAATGCTCCACATAGCAACCAGCTCTTAAAAGATTTGAGTATCGCTTAAAGCCTACCATATTCTCCTTGCACCTACAAGAAAATTAGCAATAAGATAGTTTCTGCAAATGTTTATATCGATTAACATGAAGTAGATGGAGAATAAGCGTTTATGAAAATAGTTTGTGCAAGAGTAGAGAATGTCATGTGAGTGCAACACATTGGAAACTTTTTTTAAAAATTACTCTGACAAGTCAAATATAATATTTTGAAAGGAAAAGTATAGAAAAAATAATAAAATTGTGAGCCACTATTGTACAAGAGTATGACGTCATCGACAAAAGTTTTAAACAGTAACATTGTTTCATTTTTTTTTATTAAAGGTAGTTATTTTATTTAGTTGCATGCACAGTTTCATTTATCTCGTACAAAAATGTGGTTGCTATGGAAACAGTTTAATTGCTGTCTTCTTTAACAAGCTTTATTACAACTTACAGAACTACTTTAACAAATGGAATTCGAATTATTCAATAAGGTGTTCAAAATGCTCCCCATTTAAACTTTAAAATATATTTAATTTTAAATATATATTTGCATATTTATTGTTGCAGACATGCAATATTGATAGTTTAATTTTACCATTTAAATCTTGCTTTCTTTATTCCCTTTGTTTGTTAACATTTACTTATGATTTAATTAATGCAGCATTTAAATATAACTCTTTCGGCGCAAGCAGCCATGTCGCCTTTGGTTGTTCAATGGCTTGGTCAAAACTACCAGTCGTGACTAATCGATCACCAGATCCTAGAGACTAGAGTTCACAGTTTTCAAATTTCTTCCCCGTTCTACAAAAATGCACTTACCACACTTGTTGCGCAATATACTATTTTATAGCCTTACCTATTTCCAAAGTATTGGATTTTTATAGTTTAAATTCTCTCATATTTTAAGTCCAGTGTAGCTGATATTCTATAGTTCCTTTTGAAATCTTGACTTGCATATATCGATTTCTGCCGTGTGGTAGTGTGTATGTGTATTTCAACACAATATATAGATAGATAAATAGATAAGATATATATATATATATATATTGATTTCAAATTATTGAAGTTATTACACAAGTATTTAGTGCATGTGTCATTGACCGTACATGCGTATTTAAGATACAAGGTATGTGACAATACAAACAACAGAAAAAGGAAACAAAATGGAAAAGAACAAGAAAAAGGAAAATAGAGATAAATTACTTTTGACTAACTGAACAAATTTGAACTAGCTTCGCGCACTTTAGCCAAGAAATTGCCTATGTTTTGCCAATTTCTCCGGTCAGCCAGTAGTTCCCAACATGCCAATCTCTTTCTTCACGGACTTTAGAGATTATCTTTGAGTTTAATTGTTAGCTGGTTCTCCCGCTGAGCGCATTCCGTCAAAATATGTACCCAGTCATCCAAATCACAGAATGGGCAGATTCTCCTGCCAGAATCGTCAGTCAGCCCCCCCCACCAGTCTAAACCATGCCATTCCTGATCTTTCCTTTCTTCCTAAGTTACGTATATATGCCTCTTTACCCCATTTCAATTTTATTTCATTTGCTAGACTTAGAGAAGGCTTATAGAAATACAGCCTCTATAGAATAAGTTACAGCTTAGCTATGAAATGACAGAAATTCGTGTGACCGTTACACGTTCTAAAAGAAAGCATAAGCCACTTTCATTACGGTTGCTGATAGATCTGGACGGATATTGCGACGTTTCCATCTCTGGTGCAGACAATGCAGGGAAGGGGTTTAGAGCAAACAGACGGCAAGGGAGGTAGGGGTCAGCAGGTCAGTGCTCCCTCCCGACCTTGCCCTTGAGTGAAAGTCTTGCTCGTAGCATGTGTGGGATAGTCGCGCTTCTTTTTTTAAAATCAAAGGTGTTACTTTATGCGCACCCGCTACACGAGTGATTATACTAACGCTTTTCCTTGGTGTTAAAACTAGTGCTGACTTTATTACCGCGGAATTTCACCCGACTACAGCTCAGAGCTGACTAGTTTACGATGGAAACTGGCTATACTGTAACCAAACATCCGCTGGTAGATTTCGATTTGTGACGCAGTATCATACTTTCTTTTTTATTAGACTGTTTTAACCGAACTATAAATTAAGACGCAAATGAGCCCACAAGCCTCAAACGTATAACTACCTGGTAACTCATCTTAAGGATTGAACATAAACTCTGAATAAAATGTGTGTACTGTTAGTTCAGAGACGTTTTAGCTAATGAGGTATGGTGGCTTATCTCTCAGGTAAAGCTTTAGCTGGTGGGAGGGGTACACAGTATGCTGAACTCATGCCGCGCGTGACATATCCGTCTTAAAGACGGCGTTCGGTTCGTACCAAAGAAACATTAGCCGACATCGGTCATCGTTTGGAAAATTCCCCCCAAAAATTCCATGATGGATAGTTTCCTAATGAGGTGCCAAAAATGTATGGACAACGACGGTGGCCAGTTTCAGCATCTCCTTTCGTAAAGTTGGTAAGTGAAGCATTTAAAATTAGTTTTAAAAATGTTCTATGGTTTCATCCGCGCCTTTTTATGAAAGCGGCAGACGGCAACGAGCGCCGAGGACGCGGACAGGAAAAACACCGCGCATGCGGTTCGGGGTCTTTTGGCTCACTCTGTACTAGTCGGCCACGATATGAATGCGTGTGGTGGGAAGAGGTACAAAACGGTTACGAAATAAGTGGGCGGAGCATCCGAAAGACAGGTAAAGAAAACATCCGCAGTTCCAAATTGCATTTACTAGCGAGGTTGAGGCCTACACACGTAGTACAAGTAGTACTGATTTCATTGTGCGTCTGTACATTCCCCTATCGCCTTGCTCTCACTCCCCTCTGATCCCCAGCTATGATTGTCAACAAAACAATGGCGCCCTCCACCAAGTGCATTCATATCGTGGCCGACTAGTATACTATACGTGTAAATAATTACATGCGAGCACCTTTCAGCCATTGTATAGTATTATTGCTAGACCAGGTAACTACCGGTAAGGAAAGGGGCCCCAGCAGCCTCGTCAAACCCAGGGAGAAATCTTCCCAAAGCGCAAATTCCACCGTCGTGCTGCAACACACCAACCGCCGTCGCCTGGTCCTTTAATCCTGAAACAGATAGAAGTGAAAGAAATGAAAGGAAATGATCAGAGTGGCCGGCTCGATGGGAGGTGATCCCGGGACCGCCGAGACATCTCGCTCGAGTCATATATCTACTATTCCTTTCTCAAATAATAATAATAATAATAATAATAATAATAATAATAATAATAATAATAATAATACTATATGGCTGGAGATATTCTCGAGATTAGCGCGTTCATATAGATATTCAGGACGATAGCCAGACACAGAACACCTCCCTTCATATATATTTAGATGGCATTAAAGGTTCTATTAGCCCTTAACTTCCTACTACACATTTTTTCCCTGCTTGAATAAATTAAACAATGGCCGAAAAGTCCGACTAAAACAAGGAGTAATGTACACGGCCTCAAGAACGACTTATCATTGGACCGCTATAGATCGAAGCTAGTAAAGACAGGAGGAACACCAGTTCTTAATAAATGTAAGAGAATATCAGCTGTTCACAACTGTAGGTTAGTGCAGGGGATTGGGGAAAACAGAAGGAAAAAGTACTAGCAAAGGGGGAACATGTAATGCAGGTAGTCAGAGCATGTGTGAACAAAATTCCAGAAATGCAAATTGCGTGGCTAGAAAGGATATATAACAGTGGTGGAACCAAGGATATTATACACAGCAGAGATATGGAAGCTGGAAAAAGGATGGAAAAATGTAGATGCTATACATAGGTATTTTTGCAAAATAAGCCTAACATTACCAAGAAGCTCACCGAATGGAGTAGCACAAGCAGAACTAGGGAGGGTGGGAGCTAAATACAAAATGGTAGAAAGGGCAATCAAATACTGGTTAAGAATAAAGCTACTGGAGGAAAATGAGGTACTAAAGCAATGCTTAGTTGTACAGGAGAAAATGGGCAAAAGGAAACTTGGATGCACAATATACAGACAGCAATGGAAGAAATAGGAATGGGGGAAATATGGGCAGAAAGAAACAACAAAAATAAGGGCTTCCGGAAAGAAATTAGAGCAAGCGTGGAGGATATTGAAAAGCAAGAAATTATGAATAGTTTCAATGAAAAAAGGTTATTAATAGATTATAGATATTTAAAAACAGAATGGGGAAAAGAAAGATACGAGGGCTGATCAACAAAGACTGAGACTGATTTTTTTTCACAGATGTTTATTACTCCAATTCAATGTTTACATGATCTTTTTCAAAGTAGTCCCCTCCTACATCAATGCACTTTTTATAGCGTCTCTGCCAGTCCTTGAACAGTGCTGCAGACCATTCTTTGTTAGGTCCTTGAGAATCACCCCACTTTTCTTGAGCACTGCTTCAGAGTTCTCAAATCGAATACCCCTAAGATTTGCCTTTAGTGATGGGAATAAAAAAAGTCACAGGGTGCAAGATCGGGGCTATAAGGTGGATGTGGTACACAGGTAATGGTGATTCGAGCCAGAAACTGCATGACTTGATTTGCGACGTGAGGCCGTGCATTGTCATGATGAATTCGCCACCCAGTCCGAGAAAGTTCTGGTCGTTTCTTTGCAATGTGCTTCCTCAGTGTAGCCAATACTGACGTGTAGTATGCTGCTGTAACAGTAGTGTGAGGGGGAACTGCATGCTGGTAAATCATTCCATTACAGTCAAAAAACGTGATCATCATCACTTTCCCTGCAGATGGAGCAACTTTTGCCTTTTTTGGTGTTGGAAAACCTGGCGATTTCCACACTGTGCTGGCTTGTTTTCCTTCAGGATCATAATGATGCAGCCATGACTCATCACCGGTGATAATCGATTTAAAAAATGCATCACCTCCATTGTCTGGTATGCGAAATGCACGTAGGGTCTACAAAATAGAGCATTACTACCAGCCTATCAATACGAGAGTGCTGCCGCCTACCAACATTATACATAAAAAGCCGCTCTTTTCAAATATTTATGTTACAGATACGAAACTATCACGGAAGCTACAGGAAAAAATCAGTCTGTCTTTGTTGATCAGCCCTTGTACATCGAAGTATGCCACAAAGAGGCCAGAATGGGGTATGCATGGGCGAGGAGTGTAATGAATTTTAAGTGGTCTAACAGGGAGAAGAAGGGGGGAAAGATGTACTAAATGTAATGGATTACATGACAATTGGCGTTATATTCTGAATGCGAGGATACGGATAAAGGAAGAGAGAATTTAATACTAGAGAAATGGAAAAATTTACCAATAGAGCTAAAAGCTAGGAAGGTTTTAAATATAAGATCAAATGAATATATGGAGAAAGCAGGAAAATGTTTAGGTAAAATTAGGTTAAAGTGGTTAAAAGAGATGTGAAGCAAATTGGAGAAAATATGGAAAAATGGCAACAAGGCAAAAAGTAAATAGTGGAAAATTATACTTCCCCATTATATATAAGTAGATAGAATAGAGGTATTCGAGGCCACCTTTTTGCATTTATATGGGAAAGGATAGGGAAAACGAGGCTAGATGCGGAGGAAAATGCGTTTATATGGAAGAGTACCTCGTTTTCCCTATTCTTTCCCATATAAACGCATAAAGGTGGCCTCGAATACCTCTATTCTATCTACTCACATTTGTGATCAGACAACTGAGAAACTTAATGAAGCTTTTCAGAGTTAACAGTAACGTTACTGGGGATTGTCTGGAGGTAGCGTGAGGTTGTTTATGAATCCATGCTACCTTGTGGATCCGTTTGTGGCTTATAGTTATCCTTCTAGATCTCATCCCTGTGCCACACCATCTTACTTCGTCGCATGTCCACAGAGGCATGTGTACAGCAACTGTACCTCTGATTCCACACGCGCCGGGCAGATGGCATTAGGGTGCCGTTCAGTCTACCTGCTTTCATTATCTGTGGATAGATGGCAGAACATTCGTTTTACCACCTATTTTTCATGTTTTAGTATTGTTTTAGACTTGAGGTGGAACTTTGGTCGTGGTATTAAGTATCCAATCCGGTATTTATCTTGGCGACTGAAGGAAACCACGAAAAAAACACGGTCAGATAGGGCGACCCTCGAGATTTGAATCCGGGACCTCCTGAATGCGGACAACAGACGTTAACGCCTGAACCATTCCGTTCGATTGGATAGTCTTGGTGTTTATGGTAGACTGAATGTTTGTCGCATTCGCTGTCGTTCGTGCGACAATTTTCACGATTGCCATATTACTATATCCACCAGTTGGAAATAACATTTTATGCAAATCTCAGCATTATTTTTACTTTCTCTACTACGTATAGTAAGTAGGGGAAGTATTGTATTCCACCCAAAAATTCGATACCGAGATTTCACCGGAAATATATGTTTTGAGACCCCCTGAATCCAAAAAAAGCATTTTTGGAAACATGTCCGTGTGTGTGTGTGTCTGTGAACAGCATAACTCAGAAACGAACAGTCAGATAAACACCAAACTTGGTATTTAGGTTCAGTATCTTCCAGAGATGCGACACGAAGATTTTCAAGAAACTCCCCCACCCCAGATTAACCTTTACATGGAACATCTTTCGAAAAGTTTTATTTTCTCAAAAATGGCTCTAACGATTTTGATTAAAATATCATATGTTTAAGATATTTTCATGACAAATAAAATGTATATCTTGAATTTTCTGGGAATGTCTACAAAAATATTCTTCATTGTGAACGACATTTGCATAATTGGTAAACCATAAGAGATAGACAAAATTTTACTACACAAAAAATGTAGATCGCGTTCAAATACACAATTTATGTCACATACATTTTTGTTGTTGAGTGAACCATTTTCGAAATATTGCTTGTTATTCCATTAAATTTTTCAATACTTATTTTCTCAAATCGGAATTCTTATTCATTTTTTTTGTCTTGGATATGCAAAGATATTAATCTGTGGCAGAGAGAATGGTGCTGCACCTAGCAACCAGCTATTAAGATATATGTCGATGTTTAAAGGCTACTGTATTTCTATATTGCCCTTGCAAATGCAAAACAAGGGGAACATAGTGGGTCTTAAGCGATAGTCAAACATTTTTAGAACTGGCCGTTATGTGTAAAATGTAATTCTGTTTGCATGTCAAAAGATCGTTTCTGCAAATGTTTATCTCGATTAATATGAAATAGATGGAGAATAAGAGTTTGTAAAAATAGATTGTACAAGAGTAGAGAAAGTCATGTGAGTGTAATACATCAGATTTTTTAGGAAATAAATCATGAATAATCCGGCATGCATAGTTGACATAAATGGGAGGGTCTTCATATGTTCGTAAATGAGACGTTAGCTTTTCTTCCCACATTTCATTTGTTATTACCTGGCGTGTTGAACTGATAAACAAGACAACCATTTGTATGCATTTCTTTCCTAGAGGAGAAGTGAGCAGTTGTTCGGACTGTGACGTAGCCTATTATTAGCAAAGCGTGATAAGTAATTATAAATTCAGATTTTAATTGTTCCATATTTAATAAGGTACGGAGGTTTTTGCATATTCGTTGCTCAGTAAATATAAAATAATAGTTTCATCTTCTCTCTGTAAGCCCCGGCAATTTGAAATATCGGTATTATATCATTACGTTTATTGGCGCGCGTGCTATAATACCCAATTATGCACGATATTGAATACAGTAACAATCTGTTTATTATGTAGGAGTGCTTAAACTCATATATAGTACGGATTTTTAGTACATCCTGCATAATAAAAGGCAAGCGTGACAAGTGACGGTCGTGTCGTGTCGCTTCGCTATCGATAGCTGACGCGCTTGACCTAGACATTGCATCTTGGCTGTGATCTTCCAGTGATGTCCGCAAACAAAAGAGAACGAGCTTGTCAGCGAAATGCTAATTAGAGGAACAAAGAACTTAATATAAGTGTCGCTAGTAAATGAGGCCATGTTGATGCAAGCATTTCTTTGTCTGCTCTGTTGTGCAGTATAAGGAAAGATTTTTCTCAGATAATGATGTGACAAGATTTTCAACTATGTAAAAAAATGTGTTCTTCTCACATTGCCTTTCTTGAAGGTACTCCAGAATTAATCTTTTTAGCCGGTTTTTACAGATGCGTGCATGCTATGGTACGCATAGCGGCGTGATTTAAACAACAGTTGGATGGTTTTTACCGTATCCCAAATGCAACCAAGCCATAGTGACTATTTCGAAACTATTTCTAGACAAGATTTGTCATGATTGACGTAAAGTAGATGCAATAACCGCTTTTCAATAAGTAGTAAAGGGGTCTTTCAACAAGAGTGTCCTATATTTAACATGTGATAGTTGCCGTTGTTATTGAGTTACAACAGTCATTTTTTTCATGTAGTTACAGTTGTTATTGACAAATAGCCGTGGAACGTTACAGCATTCAGCAACGCGTAGAAATTGTGAAAATTTATTATCAAAATGGATCATCTGTTCGCCAAACCTTCCGTGTATTGCGTGAAGTTTACGGTGTGCATAATCGTCGCTGCAAGAGAACGATTCGGCGTTTGATCGATAAATTTGAAAGAAGTGGTTCTGTCAGCGATCAAAGAACGCCCTGTACGTAATCGACGTAAGCGCTTCAACGAAAGCATAGGCGCCGTTCGTGAGAGTGTACGCGAGAACGGAAACAAATCAATTGCTCGTCAAACGCAAGAATTGGGGCTTTCGACGACCACAACTTGGCAAATTCTGCATCTGGACTTGACGTTTCACGCTTACAAAATGGTGTTAACTCAAGAACTAAAGCCCAACGACCATAGGTTGCTCCGTGTATTCGTTGACTGGGCTATGGAGCAATTGGAAGCTGACCCCGATTTTTGTCGAAGCGACGAAGCCCACTTTTGGATGGATGGTTGTGTTAACAAACTAAATTGCCGCTATTGGAGCAATCACAATCCAATGCAGATTCATGAACGGCCACTTCATCCCCAAAACGTTACTGTGTAGTGTGGATTTTGGTATGGTGGAATCATTGGTCCATATTTTTTCCAAGATGAAGATGGAGAAGCTCTAATTGTCAATGGAGAAACATACCGGGTTCTTATAAGGTACAATTTTTGGCCTCAATTGGATGGTATGGATCTCAGAAACATCTGGTTACAGCAAGATGGTGTCACCTGTCATACTGCTCTCGAAACAATCGATCTTTGAAGGCGAAGTTCAGAGGTTTTATCATTTCCCGTGGTGGTGGTGGTGATGTTAACTGTCCTCTGAGGTCATGTGATTTAACGCCGTTGGATTACTTCTTGTGGGGTTATGTTAAATCTCGAGTTTGTGTCAACAAGCCAGAAACAGTAAATGATCTTATCAATAACATCACGTGTGTTATTCGTGAAGTTGGATCTAATTTACGTTCTTCTGCCATTGAAAATTGGACCAACCGTATACGCGCAACCGAACGAAGTCGCGGCGGTCACTTAACTGATGTTCTCTTCCACACGTTATGACATTAATTATGTTCCAAAATAAAAAAATCTGATGTTTTACATTCACATGACTTTCTCTACTCTTGTACAAACTATTTTTACAAACGCTTATTCTCCATATGCTTCATGTTAATCGAGATATCGAGATGTTAATCTTATTGCTAATTTTCTTGTAGATGCAAGGGGAATTGGTAAGCTTTAAGCGATAGTCAAATATTTTAAGAGCTGGTTGCTATGTGGAGTATTCCATTCTCTTTGCATTACCAGGACAAAAAAATTGAATAAATTTGAGAAAAAGCATAAGTATTGGAAAATTTAAGGGAATAACAAGCAATATCTCGAAAATGGTTCATTCAACAAAAAATGTATATGACAGATATTAACGCGATCTACATTTTTTGTGTAGTAAAATTTTGTCTATCTCTTATGGTTTACCAGTTATGCAAAAGTCGTTCACAATGAAGAATACTTTTGGAGACATTCCCAGAAAATTCGAGATATACATTTCATTTATCATGAAAGTATCTTAAACATATGATATTTTAATCAAAATCGTTAGAGCCATTTTTGAGAAAATTAAAATTTTCGAAAAGCGTTCCATGTAAAGGGTAATCTGGGATGGGGGATTTTCTTGAAAACCTTCGTGTCGCATCTCTGGAAGATACCGAACCTAAATACCAAGTTTGGTGTTTATCCGACTGTTCGTTTCTGAGTTATGCTGTTCACACACACACACACACACACACACACACACACACACACACACACACACGGACATGTTTCCAAAAATGCTTTTTTTGGATTCAGGTGATCTCAGAACATGCATTTCCGGTGAAATCTCGATATCGAATTTTTGGGTGGAATACAATACTTCCCCTACTTACTATACGTAGTAGAGAAAGTAATATGCTGTTCAAGCGTGAATTTTTAGGCAGGCGTTTCCGTGGACTAATAAGAGAATAACATTCCTAAGGAAATCACACACAGCACACGTATTATCGAAAAACTTCACAACACGAAGACAAAGCAACGACTGAGACAACTCGCAGCTGATAAACTACCCTTGACACGTCCTGCGCCGCTTCTGCGCAGTGGCATAATACCGAGGTCACTTGCAGAAATAGCTACATTATATATTTCGTTATAAATACTAAGGGAATAGCGACAGTCAAATATTTAAGAACTTGTTTTAATTTATTATGATCGATCAGCAGTATATGATTTACAGATCTCTGTGAATAATAGAATGCAATAAATGGTTATTAATACTCAAGGAAAACCAAAGTGGCTCCATGTTTAACAACTGAACGCTTTGAATTCCATACTGTTTCTATGCAATCGTAAGAAACAACTGAATGTTGACAGAACTTTAAGAGAATGACCAAAATTAGCAATTCGTACCTTTAATAACGGATATCTCTGAAATGGCTTATGCCACAAAAAGCTTATTTGAAATAAAACGCGTCTTAAAAATATCTACATTTTTGGTGTAGTACCTTTTCGTTATAGCTAGAAGACTATACAAAATTCCTTCCGAATGAAGAGGACTTCACAGGCTATACCAAGAAAATTCAAGATACACATTTTATTTGACTTGTAAATATATTTAATATATAGTACTTTAATCAAAATCGAAAAATGGCCTATGTAAATGGTAGTTGGGAATTATCTTGAAAATCTTTGTGTCGCATCCTTGGAAGATACTGAACTTAAATACCAAGTTTGGTATTTATCAGACCTTTCGTTTTGAGTTATACTGCTCACACACACACGCACGCACGAACGCACACACACAGGGACATTTTTTCTAGAAATGCTTCTGTTTGGATTCAGGGGGCCTCAAAACATGTATTTCCAGTGAAATCTCGGTATCTAATTTTTGGGTGGAATACTATACTCCGCTACCTACTATGTATTAGGTAGAGAAAGTAAAAATCAAACAAATATCAGAAAAAACCTCAAATGCATTGCCACACCTCAGCTCAGGGTAAATCGTTATGTAACTGCTCCGACAACAAAATATTTACACGAAAACGTTCCTAAGAATCGGAATTTATAAGAGATTAAAGAAACCATTACAATTTTTACCATTTTTGCCTAGTTTTCAACTTTGATCCCCTCAAAACGAAAACTTCTTATCGGATTTCAGAGATAAAGAAAAATCAGAGTTTTGATGATCGAAATTGCAATGGTTCCGCTGTTTGACTGAGTTAGGGAACCCCGGCCAAACGAAAAGGGAAGCCCTAACGAGTGCCGTAGGGGAAAACAAAAGGAAACCAGAACTCTCAAAAATATACTACTATTGATAAGTTTGTTTTTGGGTACTTTAATGATAATAATAAACAAACATTAATAACCAGAACCGTAAAGCAACCATAAAAGAATAACTGTAAAACAAAAATGGCTTAAAGAGTAAAGCAACCAAAACCAATTGAGCAGAGCAGTAAAGGCAAGTTTTAAATACAGCAAAATTAAGTAAATCCAAAAATTCAACAAACCAAATCAATTTAGAAAGTTTATAAAACAAGGCCACTATAAACATCAGACCAAAAAATTTAATTATGTTTAGCTAGTCAAAGACTAGCTAAGAATGTTGAACAAGACCGAAACAGACTTTAATGAAATTCAGGAAACCGAGAGCTTCAAAGTCCAGCTAAGCTAGATGTAGATAGCTTTACAACCCAACCGTTTTCAGTTACAAAGTTAAGCATAAATGGGTTCAGCATAACTGGGTTTTAACTGCAATTACTGCTCTCATAAATTACACAACAGAATATCTGTAATTTTGAATTAACTATGCATTTTCAAAGTGCCCAAAATATGTAAAGCTCTACTCACAAATTTCTACTTATATTGCTTCTTGCCCTCCTTTTATCAAACTATGCAATTTCAGACGACAAATGCCAAAAGCTTTTCTCACAAATTTCACACTACTGATGCTTTTTACCTTCATGAATCAAAATATGCATTTTCAAATTGCACAACTGTGTAAAGCTCTTATCACAAATTTTAAACTAACTATACACTGAAAATCACGTACTGAAAATATAACTCAACTGGAAAAGAAACAAAACACACTAAACCTATGAACAACTCCAAGAGCCAGTCACTTTACGAACTCTTATTTTCAAACACACATAACGTTTTCCGCCCCAAAATTCACTCACCATTACCAGGACACAAAACTGATAATAAAGCCTACCTTTACATAAGGTCGATCCACCGAAAATCACAAAGACGTTCCTTAAAAATTCATTACAAAAACTTCCACAATCCGCATCAGTAGTTACCGGGCAGAGAGCTATCCCTGCAATGCGGACAGAAATCCACCACTCAGCGCGTACGGCCAAAGCACAAGCCACGTCAGCCACCCACAGAGGAAAAAAAAAAAAGAGCACCAAAGAGAGCGTTAAGCAAAGGGGACAGGCAACGTAAAGTGACTGGCTGGATGTATAATACAGATACAAAACATAAAAAGAACACATAACAGCACAATAGCCCCCCCCCCAATCTGCGAGCTTGCGAGAAGAAAAAAAAAATAACCATTTATAGGAACTCGAGGAAAGGGAACAATAAGTAGCCAAAAGGGGAAACAACTAGGAAAACAGAAGGAACATGCTACACTGTAAGTAGACGAAGAAGGTAACTCCACACATACAGTCCGCAAACTTCAGTAGCTGACACTGAACACACAAGGAGAAGACCATAATTGAGGCAAGCAAACCCCAACAGTATATATCCCACGACGTAGCAACCGGGCAGCCATCCAAGGAGATGATAAAAGCTTAAGTATATAACTCCCAGGAACAGTCATAGGTGAAAAGTTGCATCATGATTTTGGCAGCAACATTCAGCGGACAAGCCGCTAACCAGGAGAATAGATTTTTCTTAACTAATAACGCCGACACTGCAGACGGTTAACGCTAAGGCAGAAACTGAAGCGGGCCAAAACATGTATAAAGTTGTCAGGATCCGGAAGAGGAGGCACAGGCTTCAGAATTTTAAACCCACAAATAGCGTCCGACGGTGAAATTCCCACGTAGGACCACCCGGTTGCACACACCACCAGAGCAGAAGAAACTTGCACAGCGGTCAGCACATCGCAACTCAGAAGGTCCAGAACGTGTCCCCACAGAGTAGCACGAGGAAGGAAAAAGGGATGGTAGCCGAGAAGGATAAGAATTTGAAACATAATAAAACAAAGCAGCAGAGGGGGCTCACAAAGCAAAATATAAACTTACTTATACAAACTAAATCATCGTCAATCAATTATAATTTTATAGACATATAAATATTGAATTTCACAATAAACCATGTGCATTTTTAAATTAGACAAGTATAGCATTACAATTATAGAACAAGAATTAAACATGGTATGCAATGAAACAGCTATGAGACATAATGCACTATATAACAACTATGTACAACAAAATAATAATTCACTTGCCCCGACCCCACACAAACTATAACTGGGGAGAGGCAGGTGAACAGGGCATACCGGCAGGGCATCACCGGTGTGGAAGCATGAAAATTTTCCCAATAAGAACAATTTAATTAAGCTGACACCCACTGAAATTAAGTGACCTTATAAATATATATAATTATAATTTAAAATATTACCCCCAAAAATTAAAAAAAGAACAAAGGATATTAAATTCGAGCCAAATTTATAGGAACACAAAAGGTCACTCAAAATAACAGGATCAACAGCAAAGGTAGGCTCTGCGCAACAGCTAAATATCCCAGCAAGGGCGAATGGAAATGAGGCAAAACTTTCAGAATTAGGTAACCATACATGTTACCATATTTATCTTGCACACTGACTTGAAAAGGAAATCATAAATTCCTCCAAAATATTCAGGAACTCGCAAGTGACTGACTCTTGAATAGCCCTAGCACACGGGCATAACCATACATTTTACGGGCAAACTGTAAAAGTTGGCAAGTATGCAATAGTGATATTCTCATGTGTCAAAGATCTGAAGACAAATCACTGGAGTTCTATATGCTAACATCCGAAAAGATACCATTACTGTAGGAGGAAAGGAAAGTATAATTGGGAGCTTTCATGAATATGGAAGGGATAAGAAAGGATGATTGGGAGAGGAATGGGACAGGATTTATCCCGGTTAAGGGAATGGGACAAATCAAGAGCTCGCATGGGGCAGGATCGCTAATTCCTGAAAGTGAGTCACCCATCATCAGGACAATGCCAAGTGACTCACTTGCTACCCCGAGTTATACAATTTAAGCTGAGACAGGTGAGCGCGGCGCCTGCAGGAAGAAGACAATTCTTGCAAAAGAACAGACACCCCCTTATAAATTCTGAGAATCTTAAACGGGCCAAGATAGCGAGGAGCTAACTTCGCGGCAAACGCATCTGCTTTCGAGGACTGAGGATAGTTACGGCACATAACAACATCTCCCACTTTGAATGGGGAGGGACGACGGGACGCATCGTATCGCTGCTTTCTCATAGAGTGGCCTCTACGCAGATTATTCAAGGCAGCCTTCCAATTAGTACGAATGGTATGCGGAGAATTGTCATCCGGTAATAAATCATTTAACGCCCACAAATTAGCCAAAGGAGACGCAGGTTGGTAGGCAAATAACAATGAAAACGGCGTCGTCTTATGAACCTCATGTCTCGCAGAATTGAAAGCAAACTGAAGTTGCTTCAAGTATTTATCCCAGCAATTGTGCTGCTGGTGATGATAAGCAATTAAAGCGGACTTAAGGTTACGGTTGACCCGTTCCGCTAATGAGGGGTTAGGGTAATAAGGGGTAGTAGTAAAATGCTTAATACCCCAATCAAAACAAAAGGAACGAAAGAGACGCGACTTAAATTGCGAACCGTTGTCAGAGACCAGATATTGAGGAGCACCAAAAGATCCAAATATTGTTCCAAGTTCCCGAATAGCAAGGCGAGCAGTAGCAGCACTCAGAGGTGAAATCCATACGAACTTTGAGAAAGCATCAGTAAGCACCAATGCAAAAATATTTCCCTGAATAGAACGAGGGAACGGTCCGATAAAATCTACAAATAGTTTTTCCATGGGCGCGGAGGGAACCTCCGAAGCCAAATATCCCCAATTTGTAGCCTGCGCGGGTTTGGACAATGCGCAAATGCGGCAAGACTTAACATGCTTTCTTACATCGAAATCCATGCCCCGCCACATAAACTGTTCACGAATTCGATTTCTGGTTTTGGCAATGCCTAAATGACCCCCGAAAGGAGAATCGTGAAAATAACTGAGAATCATGGGAATAGCTGCCTTCGGAACTATGACTTTATAACGCCGATCAAAACTAGCTCTTCCCATCAAAACACCCTCATGAATCTTATAATCCTGCAGTGAAACTCCTGATTTAATTTGCTCAATAATTGAGGCCAACCCAGAATCGGTAAGTTGAAGTTCAGGTATACTGACAAACATTTCAGGAAATGCCGAAAATGAGAAGCTCTCAATCTGAGTATCCGCAGGAGCATCCAAAGTCTCGAAATAAACACACTCCTCAGTAGGTTCGGAAAATACCCGGGTAAGAGCATCCGCAATACAATTTTCTGAACCTCTGATAAAGGAAGGAGTAAACTTAAAGGCACCTATCCGGACACCCCAACGCGCAAGACGACCTGTCTTCCTTGGGACAGCTAACGCCCACGTTAAAGCCTGGTTATCGCACTCTAAAAAGAAATGCACATGTTCTAAGTACACCCTATACTTCTCCAATCCAAAAAGCACCGCTAAGGTTTCTAATTCATATGTAGAAAATTTACGTTCTTCAGGAGATAAAGTACGCGAACTATAATAAATGGGACGACGACCTTCAGGAAATTCCTGCAACAAAACAGCCGCTAGCGCGCTAGCACTAGCATCCGTCTGTAAAATAAAGGGCATAGCAAAATCTGGAAAAGCCAAGACAGGAGGGTTTGAAATAGCCTCTTTTAGATCAACAAATGCCGCTTCCTGCTCCTCGGCCCACGCAAAAGTAACCCCTTTCCTACGTAAGCAATTAAGAGGTTCCGCCCGAGTAGAAAAATTTGAAATAAATTTAGAGAAGAAGTTAACCATTCCCAAAAATCGAGCCACCTCACGCTTATTCTTGGGTGCCGGAAAATTTCTAATAGCCTTAGTGCGATCTGGGTCTATGGTAATACCAGAAGGGGAAACCATATGGCCCAAAAATGATATTTGAGAGGTAGCAAAATGAACTTTAGACTGCTTAACTGATAACCCGGCGCTCTGTAGGCGACGAAAGACCTCACGTAACTGAACAAGATGTGAGTCAAAATCCTCGGAATATACTACAAGATCATCTAAGTAATGGTACAAATATTTAAATTTTATGTCCGAAAACAAATTATCCAGCAAACGAGTGAGGACTTGCGCGCCCGTAGCCAAACCAAATGGGACCCTATTGAATTCATAAAGGCGCCAGGGGGTAGCGAAAGCTGTTAGATGCTTGGAATGTTCAGCCAAAGGAATCTGATGATAAGCATTGTTCAAATCCAGGGTCGTAAAAACGCGAGCCTTCGAAAAATGATGAGCAGCTGTATGCAAATCGGGCAAAGGGGTACTTTCAATAAGGATTCTTTTGTTCAAGAGACGATAATCTATGACCGGTCTAAAATCCTGATCTCCCTTCGGTACTAGAAATATGGGGCTGCTGTAATTTGAAGTAGATGGTCTAATAACCCCTTGGTCAAGCATCTTCTGTATTTTCTCTTTTAATATAGCCATCTTCGGTGGTGTGAGCTTATATGGAGATAACTTGACCGGAGTAGAATCAGTTAACTGAATTTCATATTGAGTCAAATGAGTGACCCCTAAAACATCTGTAAACAATGAATCAAATTCCCCAACTAAATGCTCTATTTGCTTTGCCTGTTCAGGGGACAAATGAGACAGAGAAGAAGTTGCGCAATTTTGGGTTACCAAATTAATATCTCCCAAAGTTAAAGGGGGCCGAGATGGTTTAAAATCCCTCACAAAGTCCAACTTTATCCGGGGAGCAAAATGAAAAGCGATCTGCCTAGTGGAAAAATCAATAGCCATCCCAGTCCTTGACATAAAATCGGCACCTAGGACACATGCATAAGGAAGCTTGGGAACGACAAAAAAACTATGTTTCCACGTAAAACGTGGGAAACGTATAGTACATGATACCTTTTGAGTAACTTGAAAGGCCTGACCATTGACCATCAAACAAACCAACTGACACGTGGTTGCACGCGACATAATACATGGTAAATTTAACCTAAGCCAATCAAGCTGAATCAAAGAGACCGAACTTCCGGAATCTAATAACGCCAATAAAGGCAACTTCTCAAGAGAAACTTGAACTAAGGGTTTACCCGAAAACGGATAACCACAAATACGCCGAGACAAACAAATGGTCGACTTAACCTTCTGGCGTCATAAAGGTCGAAACTGTCGCCCCTGATTAGAAACACGAAGAAAACCCCGATTCACGGTCCTCCTATTGGGACAATTTCGTCGAACATGGCCTTCCTGACCACACTGAAAGCATTTAATAGTGGCCAGACGACGCGAATCCGGAACAATGGCCGAAGAAGGAGCTGATACAGTGGTATTAGGAGTTGCTAATGAGCCCGGAGGCTCTGACAGACGCAGCCTATCAACAAGCATAACTTCATTGAGTTTAGGTACCAATGCTTCCAACTGCTGCAAATTTGACGGCCGAGGTCCTAAAACCAAAGCCGACCTGACGACTGGATTGAGTCCTGATAAAATGACATCACAAATTTCCGCTTCCGTATCAGGGAGCACCAACACTAAAGCAATTTCCTTAACCCGAACCATATATTCTGTAAACGGTTCCGTTAGACCCTGAGGACGAAAATATACGTCTTGCATTATCCTCGTGCATTCCCTACGTGGAATGAACATGTCTAATAGGGCCAAATGAAAGCGAGTCACAGGCTCGGCCAAACCAGCACACCGCATTAAGAGGTCCAAAACTATCCCAGACACCTTGACAGATAATAATTCTATCACTTGAGCCGTGGGTACCAAATAACGCTTAGCCATTAGCGTCAATCGAACAAGAAAATAGAGAAACTGTAAAGCCGATGGTACATCAACAATGTCGTTTAACTGAAAGCCCTCCACGAATTG
This sequence comes from Deroplatys truncata, assembly GCA_030765065.1. Classification (NCBI taxonomy): domain Eukaryota; kingdom Metazoa; phylum Arthropoda; class Insecta; order Mantodea; family Mantidae; genus Deroplatys; species Deroplatys truncata. The sequence continues at coordinate 59,936,699 of CM060989.1, read as the reverse complement.
TTGGAGGGGATGAGCGAGTCTAAGTGGCCGAAACGCAGATACCGCAATCGCAGGCTGAACCACATCCGACAATCCTTGATTATACAAGGGAGACGCCCCAGTGTCATTCTGTGTAGTCCCAAAATCTTCCTCCACCTTATGGGCTAATTCCTTAAACTGATCCTTTAACTTTTGCAACGCTATACAAGACTGCAAAGTAGGGAATCTCTGTAAGACATAATCTAAATAGAACAAGTAATGCCGAATTCTAACTTGCCACCGGAGCAACTGTGCCTTAGAGGGAGAATCCTCGCGCCCAAAATCCATTAAATTATCCTGAATCTCTGCTAAGGCCAACGAGCAAGTGGACTCACACTTAGTCACTATCACGTGATCAATAGAAACAGTAATTATTGGAGCATCCTTAATTTGTCGAAAAACATCCAACATAATAGCCACTTCAGTTGTCATAGAACATTGACCTCCACGTACAACCAACTCTACCCACAATTCACCTTTCCGTAATCTGTCCACATTACTAACCGATACCGCCATCTTGATACTACGGATATGGTACAAGTAAGAAAATGAGATCCGGAGAATACAGAGCAAACAACAAACCCAAAAATATTCCCTAACCAACACAGACAAATCAATTAACCACGCTCTGCTACCAGTAATTTGCAATGGTTCCGCTGTTTGACTGAGTTAGGGAACCCCGGCCAAACGAAAAGGGAAGCCCTAACGAGTGCCGTAGGGGAAAACAAAAGGAAACCAGAACTCTCAAAAATATACTACTATTGATAAGTTTGTTTTTGGGTACTTTAATGATAATAATAAACAAACATTAATAACCAGAACCGTAAAGCAACCATAAAAGAATAACTGTAAAACAAAAATGGCTTAAAGAGTAAAGCAACCAAAACCAATTGAGCAGAGCAGTAAAGGCAAGTTTTAAATACAGCAAAATTAAGTAAATCCAAAAATTCAACAAACCAAATCAATTTAGAAAGTTTATAAAACAAGGCCACTATAAACATCAGACCAAAAAATTTAATTATGTTTAGCTAGTCAAAGACTAGCTAAGAATGTTGAACAAGACCGAAACAGACTTTAATGAAATTCAGGAAACCGAGAGCTTCAAAGTCCAGCTAAGCTAGATGTAGATAGCTTTACAACCCAACCGTTTTCAGTTACAAAGTTCAGCATAAATGGGTTCAGCATAACTGGGTTTTAACTGCAATTACTGCTCTCATAAATTACACAACAGAATATCTGTAATTTTGAATTAACTATGCATTTTCAAAGTGCCCAAAATATGTAAAGCTCTACTCACAAATTTCTACTTATATTGCTTCTTGCCCTCCTTTTATCAAACTATGCAATTTCAGACGACAAATGCCAAAAGCTTTTCTCACAAATTTCACACTACTGATGCTTTTTACCTTCATGAATCAAAATATGCATTTTCAAATTGCACAACTGTGTAAAGCTCTTATCACAAATTTTAAACTAACTATACACTGAAAATCACGTACTGAAAATATAACTCAACTGGAAAAGAAACAAAACACACTAAACCTATGAACAACTCCAAGAGCCAGTCACTTTACGAACTCTTATTTTCAAACACACATAACGTTTTCCGCCCCAAAATTCACTCACCATTACCAGGACACAAAACTGATAATAAAGCCTACCTTTACATAAGGTCGATCCACCGAAAATCACAAAGACGTTCCTTAAAAATTCATTACAAAAACTTCCACAATCCGCATCAGTAGTTACCGGGCAGAGAGCTATCCCTGCAATGCGGACAGAAATCCACCACTCAGCGCGTACGGCCAAAGCACAAGCCACGTCAGCCACCCACAGAGGAAAAAAAAAAAAGAGAGCACCAAAGAGAGCGTTAAGCAAAGGGGACAGGCAACGTAAAGTGACTGGCTGGATGTATAATACAGATACAAAACATAAAAAGAACACATAACAGCACAAAATTCAAAACAATGCTCTTACCAAATGAAGTGAGAGTCAGTAAATTGTACACAAGATTAATTTCAAACAACAATTCCATCATTTTGATTTAATCCACGACTATATTACCCCAGATTCCGGCAATACGACGTTGTTAATAATATGGCATTTAAGGTGTCTGATGCAATTCTTTGTATGCGAGATGATTCATTTATTGACATGCTAGCTTCCTACATTTAAATTTATGTGGCTGTTATCGAAAGTTCAAAGTTAAAGTTCAAAGATACTGTTTATTCAAACAACCCTATACGCTCGATAAATTAGAAGATAATTTTCTCATATTTCCGCACAGAAAGTTGTCCAGTGTTCAAAATGCATTTACCAAGTGTAGGAATATCTAAGAAACAGATGAACATAATTTCCAAGTTTTTAATAGCTAAGATAGTATGCCTGCTTGCTGTGCGAGGGATTCTGCGTTCGATTTCCGGTTTTCTTTAAAACAAGGTTTCTCGGTATGCCCAGAGACTGGTGTGTGAATTTAAGTTGCTTGCAGGCGTGTTATGGGTTATATTTCAAGATTACCATTGGGCACAACCCTGAACACACATGCCAAGTGTCTGTAATCACCACAGCTTGGCACCAACTGATAGATGCCGCAAAGTTAACAAGATTAAAAAAATAATAAATATATGTTTAGCATATTCTTGTTTGTTATTTTAGCTCTTAACTAACCAAGCGGTGTGGCACAGGCGGTAACGTCTTTGGCCCGCATTCGGAAGGTTGTGGGTTCGATTCCCGCCGCTGACCTTCCTGACCCATGGTTCTTTTCGGGGTTTTCCCGGATCGGAAGGTTCATTACATCCCCCGAATTTCCGTCCACTTTTCAACTCCATTCTCATTTCATTTCATCTTTCATCCGCTTAGTCTGTTTCAGGATTGAAAGTGTCGGTGGGTGTTTCGGGTTGCATAGCAGGGGGGAAGAATGCTCTATGTAATCCTTCTGTCCCCGAAAGGGGGGCGTTCTCCGTGTTCCGGGTCGCCCAGGGGAGGTGAAAGCCTGCAGCAGCTGCTTTCCGGGGAGTTTCAATCTGTAAGTAGGTAGGGACCTGCCCTCTGCCCTGTCGAGCCTCCTAGTCCAGCCGCGCTCTGTCTCTTCTCACTTCATTCCTCCCTCCCTCCCTAGTGCATCCCCTCAGGGGTTTCAGGCACAAAATATCTTGTAGGTCGAGGCCTAAGCCCCTCTCAGCAATTAGTCCTTGTCCTAACTCTTAACCAGGATAGAAACTCCAGGACATTCCTCCGTTGCTACTAGGATAAATAAAGAAATGAATACTGTAGGAGTTGCAGACAATCGGTTGCGTCATAAATAAAATGTTAAGAAACTGGTAAAAGGAAATACGGCTCTAAATGTTTCATATACAACCATGTTTCTTCCAAATGTCTAAGGAAATAACTCTGAATGCAAAGACAGCATTTCTGACTTTGGAAAACGTTGAGTGACTCCTGTTTTAATTACTAAAGGAACTTTGAAAGCTTATAAAGAAGTTTTATAACAGCATCACATGTCATGTCAGCTCTAATGCAGGCAATAATACGTTTTGTGCTGTTTTTTTCAAATCAGCTACAGTGATTAAACAAAATTATACCAAGTGCTAAACAGTGTAACATGAAAAATTGAAGAAATGAAATATTATTCTCAGTTTATTGTACAAAAGTATATTACATTAGAAGAACTGAAAGAAAACATCAGGTGAGAAATTCACTAAATTTCAGATATTGAAATCTCGAGTGTAGGTAAACGAAAATTTGCCGATAAGATGCTAGAAATGTGTGGATAGAGAAGGTCAACATTTCCAACACCTCTTGTAATAAGGTATGTACTTATTATCATTGTAATTGTAAATATGGGAACCTGAGGCGGTTGCGTGGATATTATATCTGTTTTGGCGGTAGTTCGAGCTGCGGTGACCGGCGCGTGAGTAGCGGTATGGTGGCCACAGTGTGAAAGAAAAACACTGCAATTTATCAAAATTTGCAATCGCACCTCTTTGTACAGACATATGATGTAAAAAAATTCTTATGTGTTACACTCACATGACTTTCTCTACTCTTGTACAAACTATTTTTACAAACGCTTATTCTCCATATGCTTCATGTTAATCGAGATAAACATTTGCACACTGTATCTTATTGCTAAGTTTCTTGTAGATGTAAGGGGAATATAAATTTACAAGGGCAATATAGAAATACAGTAGCCTTTAAGCACATACATATCTCTTAATAGCTGGTTGCTAGGTGCAGCACCATTCCCTTTGCCACAGATTAATACTCTTTGCATATCCAAGACAAAAAAATGAATAACGAATTCCCATTTTAGAAAATATTGAAAAATTTAAGGGAATAACAAGCAATATCTCGAAAATGGTTCATTCAACAACAAAAATGTATATGACGTAAATTGCGTATTTTAACGCGATCTACATTTTTTGTGTAGTAAAATTTTGTCTATCTCTTATGGTTTACCAGTTATGCAAAAGTCGTTCACAATGAAGAATACTTTTGGAGACATTCCCAGAAAATTCAAGATATATATATTATTTGTCATGAAAATATCTTAAACATATGATATTTTAATCAAAATCGTTAGAGCCATTTTTGAGAAAATTAAAATTTTCGAGAAATGTTCCATGTAAAGGGTAATCTGGGGTGGAGGATTTTCTTGAAAACCTTCGTGTCGCATCTCTGGAAGATACTGAACCTAAATACCAAGTTTGGTGCTTATCCGACTGTTCGTTTGTGAGTTATGCTGTTCACAGACAGACACACAGACAGACAGACACACACACACACGGACATGTTTCCAAAAATGCTTTTTTTGGATTCAGGGGGTTTCAAAACATGTATTTCCGATGAAATCTCGGTATCGAATTTTTGGGTGGAATGCAATACTTCCCCTACTTACTATACGTAGTAGAGAAAGTAAAAACTCAAAACACTCAGTAGAGTACTTTGAATTTTGGAGAATTCACAGATTGGTCCCCTTAATTGTGCGTACACATTTGTTACATTTACACTCGATGCTCACGTTTTAATCCTCTTACATGAAACTTAAGCAAACACGTCCCACATCCGCTCGCAATTATTATGCCAGAGTTGTACTCCCTCAAAGTACTTCCTGACCTTAACCTTGAGTCTAGACGGCAACCAGTGGACACACACCACTGTAAGGAAACTATTGTATCCTACTTGTGTTTGTGTTTATTCATCGCCTTATTTTAGATTTGATTGTATAGAACTATAGTAGTTACTTTTTCCAGAGTATATTTCATTGGTTTCTTTTGTTTCTTTGCATTTTTTTACTTTCTCTACTACGTATAGTAAGTAGGGGAAGTATTGTATTCCACCCAAAAATTCGATACCGAGATTTCATCGGAAATACATGTTTTGAGACCCCCTGAATCCAAAAAAGTATTTTTGTAAACATATCCGTGTGTCTGTGTCTGTGTGTTTGTCTGTGAACAGCATAACTCAGAAACGAACAGTCGGATAAACACCAAACTTGGTATTTAGGTTCAGTATCTTCCAGAAATGCAACACAAAGGTTTTCAAGAAAATACCCCACCCCAGATTACCTTTTACATGCAACATTTTTAAAAAAATTTTAACTTTCTCAAAAATAGCTCTAACGATTTTGATTAAAATAACATATGTTTAAGATAATGTCATGGGAAATGAAATGTATATCTCGAATTTTCTGGGAATGTTTCCAAAAGTATTCTTCATTGTGAGCGACTTTTGCATAACTGGTAAACCATAAGAGATAGACAAAATTTTACTACACAAAAAATGTAGATGGCGTTAAAATATGCAAAGAGAAGGAATACTCCACATAGCAACCAGCTCTTAAAATATTTGACTATCGCTTAAAACCTACCATATTCCCCTTGCACCTACAAGAAAATTAGCATTAAGATTAACATCTCGATTAACATGAAGCATATGGAGAATAAGCGTTTGTAAAGTTAGTTTGTACAAGAGTAGAGAAAGTCATGTGAGTGTAACACATCAGATTTTTGTATTGGTTGTTGTAACGGTACACAGCTTTGGTAGTATATATTTTGATGTTTCGGTTTCTCAACATATTCAGCAGAATTTCTCATTTTTCTTTCCTGATTTACAAGAGAAAGGTAAGAAATGTTAGTGATTCTCTTATAGTTTCATCTTTAAAGCTATTACTTTCTCTTTCTAGGGCGCCAGGGTAATGCAGTGTTTTCGTTTCCTGCTCTTGTACTGAGGGTGCAGTGTTCGAAACCCGGTGATTTTAAGTCGGCCCTATCCACGCCTTCACCCCTGACTTGCTCATGTGAAGTATCCCCAAGGCCTCTGGTCGCCTAGGATAATGCCGGGGTGGTGTATTCTACCACGATTACATCTTTTCCCCATTTCCTTTCATTTCATCTCTCCCTCCCATGTTTCGGGAGTGTCTTCGGGTCCTGCGGTGTTGACGGTGTCGGGCAGATGCCGTAGTTGCTTGCGCATTGTAAATATTTCTCCCCGTGAACGCCGGGGTGCGTAGTCCCGCCCATGTCACTTTGTCGTCCTCTCTCGGTGTTCTTCGCCTCTACTGCTGAGCGGGTGTTTCAACCTAGAAATATTAGGTACTTCTACGCGTCTCTGTATGCTTGTCTGCCTGCGGATTTGTGACCTGCTACGTCTCCTTCACTTCATCCCTGCCTCCGGGGAGGTGTAGTCACAATAGATCAAGCTGGTTATAGTGGCGAGGCGTCTCCCTCCAATAAACACATCCTACAGTAATTTGCAACGATTAATAACATACGCGTGTTATATGAATTAAGTCCATAACACAGTTCAGTGCTTAATTTAACACTTAAGGTGGATCCAGGTTATTAGCGATTGAGGAGGAGAAGGAAGTTGATGACCAAAGCTTTGCACCGAATAAAAGAATATTACAGAGGAGTATATGTTATGATATGACAGTGACTCATATTACTAGCTGAAGAGAGAAATAGTGCGTCTTTTGTCTAGTGATTTCTCTGGTTACACAGAGTGGACCATTTAAGTTGAAACTGTACAATATCTCCAAAACTAAGCGTTGTAGAAACAAATGTCTTGAATAAAAGTTGCTTGATATTATGGGGAAAGTAAATGCCATTAGTCGTATTTTGTTTTAAGGACGATATGATAGACATTTAAGGTCAATTTAGTTTTTTTAAATGAGAACCTACAATTAGGATCAAATTAAATTGACCCTAAAATTGAAGAAGTTATTGTCTTTACGTTTGTTTGCACCACATATGGGAAGTCAGTTTGAAGTAGGTTGGTTTGAAGGAGTTGTATTTTATTTCAACTGTTGGGGAGCCGAACTTGTAGTTTCAACAGCACGTATAGTAAACAGTTTCCGGTAGCCTTCGCCCCAAATGTATTTTCAGATGGCCTTTGCCCCAAGTTTAAAAAAATATTAACTTTGTAATATAACTGTTTCTTTAAATGTTTAATATCTATGTTTGCCTCGGCTGCGTCAGTATTATTGTTAGAGACATGGAAGTCTTGGCAGGGCGTGATGCGACAAGAATGTAGGCTTACACAGATTCTAAGTTTTAATTCACTCCCTTTTATTAATCTTTGACACAAATTAAATAGGGCTTCACTGATATCGAGAGCTGTGAGATTCTTTTATTTAATACTTGCACTTTTTAACAAGTATACTATTTTTCATCGCACACGAATACGTAATTAATTTCTCAAGGACATATCTCGCATCCAGTTACAAACACTGTCCGCAGGCAACTGACTAGATTTCAACCGTCTAAACTTGTAAATTTCTGTATTTCAAGTCTCTGATTGGCTAATCCTACTCCAATAGAATACCTTCATTTAACTAAAGCTTTTTCTGGATGTTGATTGGCTATTTTTTTATAAACTGTCACTAAAATTACAACAATGCTTCCAAGAATCACAAATAATATTTAAACTCTCAAACTCATTATTGCCTCAAGGTTACTCCATTGTTAGCAACGTTTAACTTATTATTCTCACAGCTCCTACATTATTAAATTACGTAATACATTCACATAACATTATTGAACATGTATATAATATAAGCATATGCAATGACTGTTACATACATTTTACAAATTATTACATACACATATTGCTTCAAGGCGGGCTGTTATTGAATTTACATGTTATATAACTTGACTGAAATCGTTTAAGTGTTAATAATACTGCCTCAAAATGACCATCACAACGTCCTCCAAATAAAACAGGGCTAATGGCACTTACCTTCCCCCACGATATCAAGCAACTTTTATTAGACATTTCTTTCTACAAGCTTAGTTTTGGAGATATTGTACAGTCTCAACTTAAATGGTAAATCCTGTATAGCTAGTGACTCAAATTAGAGCAGTCTTGACATGCTGCATCAGTCATCTTTGTGTTTTAGTAACCTGAGTTATGCTGGTCCCATATACAAACATCTTCATTTTCCCAAAAATAAAAGTTGAGAGGATTCAGGTAAAGTGGCTGTGTAGCCCATGTTGGAGGTCCTTCTTGACCAACTTATTTTCCAAAGGTTCAGCTAATGGCGTAAACATGAAGACTGAAGTGGACAGGAGCTCCATCGTGTATGAACTACGGCATGCGACTCATTGTTGTGTTTGTTGATCAACAAACAAATGACGTGAAAGGCAGGTTGACATATCTCTTACACATAGCACTTTGACGTAAATAGAATTGTTAGCCATCATGAACACAAAACGTTTGCGGACAAATGCTCATAGGGCCTTCTTTTTGTCTTTGTCATGCAGCACATATACCAACTTGTGTGCCTATTATTTAAAGATTTGAGGGGATCAAAAGCCCTGTCCCGCCGGTGTTGAATGTGCTAAATTCATGAGCCATTATCTTAGGAAGCATTTCAGATATCAAACTGAATTTTTTATAGAATGTAGATATATGCCTGATAAGTTAACTGATGTAATTTTATCCAATAACTTTGTTTATTAAAGAAGATAGGATTGTTTTCTCAATTATGAGGCAGTATTTTAATACCTGAATAATTTCAATTGCATTTTATAATAAGTAAATTCAATAACAGCCCGCCTTGAAACAATATGTATATAATAATTATTTTAAATGTATGTAACAGTCATTGCATATGCTTATTATTATTGTAAACATGTTTAGTAATGTAATGCGAATACATTACGTGCTTTAATAATGCAAGAGCTGTGAGAATAATAAGTTTTAAGTTGCTAACAATGAGGTAACAATGAGGTAACCTTGTAGCAATAATGAGTTTGAGAGTTTGAAAGTTACTAGTCATGATTAGAGCAACGATAATGTAAGTTCTGTGACAGTTGAAAATTAGCCAATCAATAGCAAGGAAAAAGCTTTAAGTAAAATGCAGATATTCTATTGGACTAGAATTAGCCAATCAGAGACTTGAAATACCGAAGCTTACAGGTTTAACGGTTGAAATGGTGTTCAGTTGCTGGCAAACCTTGGTAGTGACCAGATGGAAGATGTGTTCTCTACAGAAGTATTACGTGTGAATCGTAAAATATGTCTACGCGTTAGTTAAGTGAAAGTATTAAAGAATTTCACAGCTCTTAAAAAGTGTAGTGCTTTATTAAAATGTGCAAGGATTAATAAAAGAAGTGAATTTAAAAACTTAGATTCTGTTTATGTCTACAATTATTGTCGTACCGCATCCTGCCTAAGATATACATGACTCTACAAACATTACTGACACAGCCGAGGCAAATTTAAACAAAAATAATATATAGAAGCAGTTTTAATAACAAAGTTAAATATTATAGTGTAAAACTTGGAGTGTAACAACAAAATTACATCTTAAAATCAGCTTCTCGTACGTAGCAGCATATTGCGTAACAACAGTAACTATTACGTAATCAAAAACTTCAAACCGATGCCCAAAGCGTGTTGTAAACTTCTTAAACAAAGTAACTCCAAGAACAATACTTCTTCAAGTTAGCTTCCCAAGCGTGAAGCTAAATAATTCACGTAAATAAATCACCTACTTCAATTATACCAGCCTTTGATTAAAATTTACCAGCAATTATTTTATAAAAATAACCAAAAACTTCATTAACACAAAATTTGAATTACAACAATACTTAGAGGTTGTTTTATCGTCCTAAAATTTTATTTAGCTATCTTCAGTACTAGTTCTGAGAAAACGAGTCATTCATACTAGAAACTGTCATTCATAGAAAAGCTGTTCAAAGCAAAAATCGAGAAAACATACTCGCATGCATTTGTAAACAAATGAACCACATGACTTGAGAACATAGAAGCTTCCATACTTAATTTTAACACCAATTTGTAAAGCAAAAATTCCTCCAAAGGATGTGCTAACGTTTACTTCTCTAGTCCAAAGTGTATAGGAGTCATGATCTTTTTATCTGTGAAGTGGTGCAGAATTCACAGTCCAAAGTGGTATATGCAACATAGTTATCAAGAGGTCACTGGAAATGCATGTTTTGAGATCCCCTGAATCTGTCACTCTGTCTGTGTAAGTGTCTCTGAACAGCATATTTCAAAAACGAAAACTGATAAATCCAAACTTGGTATTTAACTCCAGTGCCTTCCAAATATGCGACACGAAGATTTCTAAGAAAATTCTCCTACACCAACTACCTTTTACATGGAAACTTTTTCAAAGTTTTCAATTTTTTCAAAAAGTAGCTGTAACGATTTTGATTAAAATACCACATATTAAAGATATTTACATCAGAAATAAAATGTTTATCTTTAATTTTCTGGGAATAGCCTGTAACGCCCTCTTCATTCGGAAGGAATTTTTTTAGAATCTTGTATAAATGGTAAATGTTAAGAGATAATCGTAAACCTACCACACAAATAAATGTATATCTCTTTAAAACACAACTTATTTCAAAAACCTTTTTGTGGGATAAGCCATTTCCAAGATATCTGTCATAAATTGTTCGAATTGTTCAATACTTTGTCATTCTTTTAAGGTCTTATCGACATTCAGTTGTTTCTCGCGGCCACATTGAAGTGTATGGAATTTTAAGGCCGGCATATAGCGTCCAGTTCTTAACTATATGTGACTCCCTATTCTCTTTGTTTCTGAAATGTGTAATGCAGCTATTTCTACAACGGTTTATCTCAATTGAAATGAAGTAGACAAGGGTAGAGAAGTATATGAATGTAACACATCAGATTTTTTAAAAATACCTGTATGTTTAAAATGTAAGTACTGAGCATACAATGATAAAATATATGTGAAATTAAAGAGGAAATTCCAAGTTATAAGACTACATAAAAACTATAAAAATGTCACTTTTTTGCAATTTTTACCATTTAGTGCCCCTTTGATTTGATACACCTATTCATTGGGTTATATGAATAAAAATGAGTATATAGTATATGCTTCACTTTTTCAACTAAGTACTCAGTTTGGTGAGAATAAACCCTTTCGAGTATCTACTTCATTTTGAGAACATACTCATATAATTGAAGCAGAATAGAAGACACTCAGGCATCCATCTCACAAGAGTATGTGCTCATATTTGGTATGAATAAAAGCTAGTGTATTCTTAGTTTTATGAGTTCATTCTCCTCTCATATTGAGCACTGTTAGATGCATACTTACTTCTGAGTAGGTATATATTGATTTTGTTTACTTAAAACTAAATATGAAGAGAATGGCACAAGTTATGAGCTGTTTAGTACTCATGGAAAACTTACAAACATACACATTAAAGAAGTTTTAGAAAAACATAAACTAGAAGGAACATTGAAAGTCAGCTTTATTAATTAACCTTACTATGTAAAGTGTTAACTTCAAAATCCAGATACCTACTCATAACTTTATAAGAAAACTATTTCATAGTAAACGTAAATAGTGTAAATATCCTGGGATTCTAAAACCAGTTGGATGATTTCATCCAGCACCTCATGAGTTACGACTTTCCAATCCACAATTATTCCTTTCTTTTTGCTTATAACCATTTTATTTATTGGTTTTCTAACGTTGCCATAAACATTCAAGGAGTTTCAAAATCCTGTACTGCTTCATTAAAACATAACCTAGAAGTATCATTGAAATATTAATTATCTAACCTTACTATGTAAAATCCTAACCCCAAAATTCAGTTGCTTAAGAAGTTAGGTTAATTATAACAAAACTGTTTCGTAGAAAAATTGTATAAACATCCCAGGATTCTAGAATCAGTCTGATTTGGATATTCATCCTACACCTTATAATTATGGCTTTCGAATCTGTGAATATTTTCTTTTTGCCTGATTTATTGATGATAGACTTTTGCATACTTAATTTTATTTGTTGTTTTGTTTTTTAATTTACGGATATGCTTTTGTGTGTGTTGCTTCAATTAATTTTTCATTTCTTGAAGGCCTTCATATTTCTCTAACATTTCTACTGAAACTTATTATGCAACACAGTATAATTCCTGAGCAGTTTTGATGGGACAGAACCAAATACAACAAAATCTACTCCTCTAATTCAGAATGCCAAACAACACAACACCAACAATCAAGGAAGCTGGTAATATGGTCAAAGAGAGTAGGTAAAATGAGTATATACTTACATTTAAGTGATAAAGTGGCTGTGGGGATGAGTATGTACTCACTTGAGGTAGTAGGCTTTTATTCTTATGAAAACGAGTATGTTCTCATTGAGCTGAGTATATAATCACAGAAAGTGTTTTCATATTCATGAGTACTAACTTTGACATATTGACTACATCCTACCGAAACTAAGCTCTGCATGTTTTGCAATTAGATCATTAATTCAGTTTACAAATAAAAGCATCCTAAAACAGTAAATTATGCTAATTTTCATTCAATTATGACTTATGGAATAACATTTTGGGGAAATTCAGTAGACGTAAAAAAAATATTTCTTCTACAAAAAAGGTAATAAGAATAATGACAGGTGTAAACCAATCAACTCATTGTAAACCACTATTAAAAACATTTGGAATTTTACCATTATCCTGTGAGTATATTTTAGCTGTACTTTTAACCGTGGTTGACCACCCAGAAGTGTTCATAAAAAATTCAGACATATACAGCAAATAAACCACAAATGGGCAGGACTTACACAGGCCAAGCAATAACCTACAAGTATTCCAAAAAGGGGCTTACTACAATGGTATAGTATTATTTATTTCACTTCCATCATATATTAAGGAACTGAAAACTAATAAAAAAAATCTGATGTGTTACACTCACACGACTTTCTCTACTCCTGTACAAGCTATTTTTACAATCGCTTATTCTCCATATGCTTCATGTTAATCGAGATGTTAATCTTATTGCTAATTTTCTTGTAGGTGCAAGGGGAATATGGTAGGCTTTAAGCGACAGTCAAATCTTTTAAGAGCTGGTTGCTATGTGGCGCATTCCACACTCTTTGCATGTCCAGAACATAAAAAAATCTGATGTGTTACACTCACATGACTTTCTATACTCTTGTACAAACTATTTTTAAAACGCTTTTTCTCCATATGCTTCATGTTAATCGAGATATCGAGATGTCAATCTTATTGCTAATTTTCTTGTAGATGCAAGGGGAATATGGTAGTATTTAAGCAACAGTCAAATCTTTTAATCGCTGGTTACTATGTGGCGCATTCCATTCTCTTTGCATGTCCAGGACATAAAAAATGTGATGTGTTACACTCACATGACTTTCTCTACTCTTGTACAAACTATTTTTACAAACGCTTATTCTCCATATGCTTCATGTTAATGGAGATATCGAGATGTCAATCTTATTGATAATTTTCTTGTACATGCAAGGGGAATATGGTAGGTTTTAAGCGATAGTCAAATATTTTAACGCTGGTTGCTATGTGGCGCATTCCATTCTCTTTGCATGTCCAGGACATAAAAAAAATGAATAACGAATTTGAGAAAAAGTATAAGTATTGGAAAATTTAAGGGAATAACAAGCAATATCTCGCAAACGGTTCACTCAACAAAAGAAATGTATATGACATAAATTGTGTATTTTAACGCGATCTACATTTTTCGTGTAGTAAAATTTTGTCTATCTCTTATGGTTTACCAGTTATGCAAAAGTCGTTCATAATGAAGAATACTTTTGGAGACATTCCCAGAAAATTCGAGATATACATTTTATTTGTCATGACAATATCTTAAACATATGATATTTTAATCAAAATCGTTAGAGCCATTTTTGAGAAAATTAATATTTTTTCTAGAAATGTTCCATGTAAAGGGTAATTTGGGGTGGAGGATTTTCTTGAAAACCTTCGTGTCGCATCTCTGAAAGATACTGAACCTAAATACCAAGTTTGGTGTTTATCCGACTCTTCGTTTTTGAGTTATGCTGTTCACAGACACACAGACAGACACACAGACACACAGACAGACACACACACAGACATGTTTCCAAAAATGCTTTTTTTGGATTCAGTGAGTCTCAAAACATGTATTTCCGGTGAAATCTCGGTATCGAAATTTTGGGTGGAATACAATACTTCCCCTACTTACTATACGTAGTAGAGAAAGTAATAAATTCAAGTTAGCATTGAAAAGATATCTCATCACTCACACCTTCTATACAGAGGAGGATTTCTTTCATTTAAAAAAATCTGATGTGTTACACTCACGTGACTTTCTATACTCTTGTACAAACTATCTTTACAAACGCTTATTCTCCATATGCTTCATGTTAATCGAGATGTTAATCTTATTCTTAGTTTTCTTGTAGATGCAAGGGGAATTGGTAGGCTTTAAGCGATAGTCAAATGTTTTAAGAGCTGGTTGCTATGTGGATCATTCCATTCTCTTTGCATTACCAAGACAAAAAAATGAATAACGAATTCCCATTTGAGAAAAAGTATAAGTATTGGAAAATTTAAGGGAATAACAAGCAATATCTCGAAAATGGTTCACTCAGCAAAAAAATGTATATGACATAAATTGTGTATTTTAACGCGATCTACATTTTTTGTGTAGTAAAATTTTGTCTATCTCTTATGGTTTACCAGTTATGCAAAAGTCGTTCACAATGAAGAATACTTTTGGAGACATTTCCAGAAAATTCGAGATATACACTTCATTTGTTATCAAAATATCTTAAACATATGATATTTTAATCAATATCGTTAGAGCCATTTTTGAGAAAATTAAAATTTTCAAAAAATGTTCCATGTAAAGGGTAATCTGCGGTGGGGGATTTTCTTGAAAACCTTCGGTCGCATCTCTGGAAGATACTGAACCTAAATACCAAGTTTGGTGTTTATCCGACTGTTCGTTTTTGAGTTATGCTGTTCACAGACACACACGGACATGTTTCCAAAAATGCTTTTTTTGGATTCAGGGGGTCTCAAAACATGTATTTCGGTGAAATATCGGTATCGAATTTTTGAGTGGAATGCAATACTTCCCCTACTTACGTAGTAGAGAAAGTAAAAATAAGCGAACGCTACTAAAAATTGCTTACTGGAGTGTCGACCTTCAAGCAGTGAAGCATATGACAGACTGACAGCGACGTTTGTTGTATACCGACCTTTTGTTTTATCCGCCTTCTCCTTTCAAATATCAGCTTTCGTTCGATTTATCATGTAGCTGAGTGCAAAGTGGATACTCAGGGACCGGTTTGTGTGGGTGCGACTTGCCATGGCCGGTTAGTCTGCAACAACTTCGCACTGCTGGCTGCCTGGGTCACTCAAGCGATTTTTCACAGTACTGTGCATTTGTTTACATTTGTTGCAGCGTTACTTTCTCTACTCGTCACTTGGAAGGTATGTCATTCGACGCAGAGATCGATACCTATAAACATCTTGTACAAAACGTTTTCTATCTACGTTTAGGCCACACTACGTTTGGAGACTGCACACTGATATGTTCTAAGATTTTTAATTTCTCTGCCACGTACATGGTGGGTAGAGAAGGTATTGCATTCCACCTAAAAATTCTATACCGAGATTTCACCGAAAAATACATGTTTTGAGACTCCCAAATCCAAAAAGTGCCAAACTTGACATTTAGATTCAGTACCTTATAAAGATACCACACGATGATTTTTAAGAAAATATCCTCACCTCAAACTATCGTTTACATGAAACATATTTCGAAATTTTTTATTTTTTAAAAAATGGCTCTAACGATTTTGATTAAAATACCATATATTAACGATATGTACATTACAAATAAAATCTCATATAACTGATAAATATTAGGCTACAGATGAAAACGTACTACACAAAATATTTATATCTCTTTAAAACACAGGATTTATTTCAAATAGCTTTTTTGTGGCATTAACCATTTCCGAGATATCCGTTGTTAATGGTTCGATTGTTTTTTAAGTTCCTTTATACACCACCGTTAACTACATTTGTCTTATCGGCGGCCTCTCCTTTGGAACTTATTAGCAATTGCGTTAACTCGTGTATTTCTTGCACTTTTTTAATTTAAACATTAGATCATCCACACTCTCATTCTTACTTCCAGACTCTGGGGAGGATAGGGTTAATCTTCGCTGTAGAAAAATTCCCACCCCCAGCCGGGAATTGACAGCACAGCAGGCAGTTGCTCTACTGACTGAGCTACGAGGCCAGCCTAGTTCGAGTTGTTCGATACTTAGCATTCTTTTAAAGTCCTGTACAATTTTCAGTTGTTTCTCGCGCTGTCATGGAAACAGTATAGAATTTTAAGGCCAGCGTATAGCGTGCAGTTATTAAACATTTGACTATCACTGTTCCCTTTGTATCTGTAACGAAATGTGTAATGCAGCTATTCCCGAAAAGGTTTATCTCGATTAAAATGAGGTAGATAAGAAAATATACTTTCGTAAGAATAACTTGTTTATCCACTAATAAGCACTAGACGGTAGAGAAAGTCATGTGAATGTAATACATCAGACTTGTTTACTTAAGAATTAGCTCTGCCTTGCATTTGAAAATATGCCCCTCGCAAAATAGGTGCAAGGCTACTGAAACCAAAGAGGTAGTGTTTTTAGGACGCGAGCACGCGCGTTTGTGTGTGGGTGAGTGTGTTTGCGTAGGTAGTGAAAGTGAGAGACAGAGCGGGTGAGTGAGAATATTTATGTGTATATGTAGAGGAGAGAGAGAGAGAGGGATTGAGCGAGTGTATTTGTAACCGAGCATATGAGGCTAAAAATCGGAAGGTCCCGGGTTCGATTCCCTTCGGATCGGTCACTCTAACCATGGTTTTACGTGGTTTCCCCAGGTCGGTAGGCGAATTCTGGGGTGGTTCCTTTTCTACCAAGAGTTTCCCTTCATCATTTCCTGTTCCCATCATTACCTTTTATCTGTTTCGAGGTTGAAGAACCAGGAAATGGCGTCCGATGTGTTGCGGTAGGACGGCAGAATGTGTGCTCAGGAAAGGTTTCTCTCTGGCGTTTGGTTAGTCTGCTGGAGCCCCCTTTCTGGGAGCTTATCTCGGGCTGCAGGGACCCCAAGGGGCACGGGGCTAAGGCGTGGCTGGCCAGCGCCAGGTTGTGCTCTATCAGGAATCGTTAAGAACCCCGTCCTTGCTAGCGCATATCGTCGTCCGGATCTGTTTGCCCATTGGGTCTCTCCCTCATCTCTCCCTCCCAGGGGTCACGTTAGAAGCAAAACGGGCTACTGTAGACTTTCGGTGCTGCGCTCCAGGTTTCTGGAGGCCCCTCCGACTGTGCAATGTGTGTATGTGTGTGTGTGTGTATAGGGAGAGAGAAAGAGAGAGAGAGAGAGAGAGAGCATGAGCGACTGAGTGTGTGAATAAGTATTTGCGCGTGTGTGTGCGCGCGTAAGTATGCGACATAACTAAAAAGAATCTGATGTGTTACACTCACATGACTTTCTCTACTCTTGTACAAACTATTTTTACAAACGCTTATTCTCCATATGCTTCATGTTAATCGAGATATCGAGATGTTAATTTTTTTGCTAAATATCTTGTAGATGCAAGGGGAATTGGTAGGCTTTAAGCGATAGTCAAATGTTTTAAGAGCTGGTTGCTATGTGGAGTATTCCATTCTCTTTGCATTACCACTACAAAAAAAATGAATAACGAATTTCCATTTGAGAAAAAGTATAAGTATTGGAAAATTTAAGAGAATAACAAACAGTATCTCGAAAATGGTTCACTCAACAAAAAAAAATGTATATGACATAAATTGTGTATTTTAACGCGATCTACATTTTTTGGGTAGTAAAATTTTGTCTATCTCTAATGGTTTGCCAGTTATGCAAAAGCCGTTCACAATGAAAAATACGTTTGGAGACATTCCCAAAAAATTCGAGAATACATTTCATTTGTCATGAAAATATCTTAAACATGTAATATTTTAATCAAAATCGTTAGAGCCATTTTTGAGAAAATTAAAATTTTCGAAAAATGTTCCATGTAAAGGGTAATGTGGGTTGGGGGAGTTTCTTGAAAACCTTCGTGTCGCATCTCTGGAAGATACTGAACCTAAATACCAAGTTTGGTATCCGACTGTTCGTTTCTGAGTTAAGCTGTTCACAGACACACACACACGGACATGTTTCCAAAAATGCTTTTTTCTGGATTCAGGGGGCCTCAAAACATATATTTCCGGTGAAATCTCGGTATCGACTTTTTGGATGGAATACAATACTTCCCCTACTTACTATACGTAGTAGAGAAAGGAAAAAAAAACATTCAAACGACTTTCTCTACTACTTACGTTTATTTTCATATAACCTCCACAAACTATTATTACGAAAGCTTGTTTTTCGGTCTACTTCATATTAATCGAGACAAACCTTTGCAGAAATAATTACATTACACATTTCGAGATACACGGATGGAGAAAACAGAATCGATAGTCACATGTTTAAAAGCGAGTGGCTATATGTTGGCCTTCAAATTCCATTCAGTTCCTTCCATGATATCGCTTTAAAATATGAAAAGGTATTGAAAAATTCAAAGGATATCTCCAAAATGGCTGATACCACAAAAAGTTACTTGAAATAAGTTTAGTGTTGCAAAGAGATTTATTACTTTCTCTACTACGTATAGTAAGTAGGGGAAGTATTGTATTCCACCCAAAATTCGATACCGAGATTTCACCGGAAATATATGTTTTGAGACCCCCTGAATCCAAAAAAAGCATTTTTGGAAACATGTCCGTGTGTGTGTCAGTGAACAGCATAACTCAGAAACGAACAGTCGGATAAACACCAAACCTGGTATTTAGGTTCAGTATCTTCCAGAGATGCGACACGAAGGTTTTCAAGAAAATCCCCCACCCCAGATTACCCTTTGCATAAAACATTGTTCGAAAATTTTAATTTTCTCAAAAATGGCTCTAACGATTTTGATTAAAATATCATATGTTTAAGATATTTTCATGACAAATAAAATATATATCTTGAATTTTCTGGGAATGTCTCCCAAAGTATTCTTCATTGTGAACGACATTTGCATAACTGGTAAACCATAAGAGATAGACAAAATTTTACTACACAAAAATGTAGATCGCCTTAAAATACACAATTTATGTCATATACATTTTTTTGTTGAGTGAAGATATTACTTGTTATTCCCTTAAATTTTCCAATACTTACACTTTTTCTCAAATTCGTTATTCATTTTTTTGTCCTGGTAATGGCAAAGAAAATGGAATACTCCACATAGCAACCAGCTCTTAAAATATTTGACTATTGCTTAAAGCCTACCAATTCCCCTTTCATCTACAAGAAAATTAGCAATAAGATTAACATCTTGATTAACATGAAGCATATGGAGAATAAGGGTTTGTAAAAATAGTTTGTACAAAAGTAGAGAAAGTCATGTGAGTGTAACACATCAGAATTTTCTATTTCTGTAGTATTAAATTCTCTCTTCCTTTATATGTATCCTCGCACTCCAGAATATAATGCCAATTGTCATGTAATCCATTATATTTAGTACATCTGCCCCTTCTTCTCCCTGTTAGACAAGGGAAGCAGTAAAGAAAGTATTAAACAATGGTTTAAAGAGGCATGTCAAGTGATTTCTGTATGTAAGATAAAGATTTCTCGGAAATTTCTCGCTATCCCTCTGGCTGTACTAGGAAAATGTTTGGTTACAGTTTAATTTCTCGAACATTATTTTAATGATTTTGGTTAATGCATACCTTTATATCACGATAAAGTGTTATTATAGCTTAAGACTGGACTATCTGACCCAGCAAAATGATAACACTGTACGTGAGATAATAGCCTGGTCGGTAGAACGTTTGCCTTGTTCAAGATTTGAACTGAGATGTCCACAAAATTCATGAAGATGTAAAACAAACACAGCTGGGCAGCACAGATTGCCCATGCCTGTGTACATTTCTCACAGAAACACCGCCGCTTTCTCCATCTCTTACCATATGCCTTAGTCGAGAATCTGCATGCAGTTAACGGTCAAGACACAAGTATAGAAAACAAGCAGCACTACTTTACTTAAAATTAGTAAAACTGCAGAAGTAAACACCTGACACTGAGGTAAGGAATGCTTCTTTAAGCAGAATCATTCCAGAAATATGTATGTGGAAGTGTGTGTATTTAATAGTAAAAAATCGGTGTTACACTCACATTACTTTCTCTAATCTTGTACAAACTATTTTTACAAACGCTTATTCTCCATATGCTTCATGTTAATCGAGATGTTAATCTTATTGATAATTTTCTTGTAGGTGCAAGGGGAATATGGTAGCTTATAAGCGATAGTCAAATCTTTTAAGAGCTGGTTCCTAAGTGGCGCATTCCATTCTCTTTGTATGTCCAGGACATTTGAGAAAAAGTATTGGAAAATTTAAGGGAAGAACAAGCAATATCTCGAAAATGTTTCATTCAACAAAAAAATGTATATGACAGATATTAACACGATCTACATTTTTTGTGTAGTAAAATTTTGTCTATCTCTTATGGTTTACTAGTTATGCAAAAGTCGTTCACAATGGAGAATACTTTTGGAGACATTCCCAGAAAATTCAAGATATACATTTTATTTGTCATGAAAATATCTTAAACATGATATTTTAATCAAAATCGTTAGAGCCATTTTTGAGAAAATTAAAATTTTCAAAAAAGTTCCATGTAAAGAGTAGTCTGGGGTGGGGGGATTTTCTTGAAAACCTTCGTGTGGCATCTCTGGAAGATACTGAACCTAAATACCAAGTTTGGGGTTTATCCGACTGTTCGTTTCTGAGTTATGCTGTTCACAGACACACACAGATAGACACACAGACACACACACGGACATGTTTCCAAAAATCTTTTTTTGGATTCAGGGGGTCTCAAAACATATTTCCGGTGAAATCTCGGTATCGAATTTTTGGGTGGAATAGAATACTTCCCCTACTTACTGTACGTAGTAGAGAAAGTAAAAATCTGATGTATTACATTCACATTACTTTCTCTACCGTCTATCGCTTATTACTGTGTATACAAATTATTCTTACGAATGTTTATTTTCCTATCTACTTCATTTTAATTGCAATAAACCTTTACGGAAATAGCTGCATTACACATCTCGTTATAGATACAAAGCAAATAGAATTAGTCAAACTGGAAGCTATATGTTGGCCTTAAAATTCCATACTCTTTCCATGTTATCGCGAGAAACAACTGAAAATCGACAGGACTTTAAAAGAAGACATAAGTATTGAATAACTTGAACCATGAATAACGGATATCTCGGAAATGACGGATGCGACAAAAAGTTATTTGAAATAAATTGAGTGTTTCAAAGAGATCTACATTTTTTGTAGTATGTTTACGTCTATCGCTTAACATGTACAAGTTTTACAAGATTATACAAAATTCCTTGAGGATGAAGAGGACCTCATAGACTGTTCCCACAACATTCAATATATTCGTTTTATTTGTCTTGTAAATATCTTTAGATTAACTAAGTATTTTAATCTAAGACGTTAGAGCCATTTTTTTTAGAAAATCATAATTTTGTAAAATGTTTCATGTCGGGTGTAGTGATTTTCTTGAAAATCTTCTTGTCGCATCTTCATGTATTTCATCGGAAATACATGTTTTGAAGTCCCCTGAATCCAAAAATGCATTTTTAGAAAAAGATCCATGTGCATGTGAACAGCATAACTCAAAAAGGAAAAGTTTGATAAATACCAAACTTGGTATTTGACTTTCGTACTTCCAAAGATGCGACACGAAGATTTTAAAGAAAATTCTCCACCAGAACTACCCTTTACACGGAACATTTTATTTTCTCAAAAATGACTCTTTAACGATTTTGATTAAAATATCAGATATTAAAAATATTTACATGAAAAATAGAATTTATGTCTTGAATTTTCTGAGAATAGCCTGCTTCGCCATCTTTACTCGGAAGGAATTTTGTACAGTCTTGTGTAACGTTAAGGGATAGACGAAAACGTACCACAAAGAAATGTAAATGTGTTTAAAACACAGTTTACTTCAAATATCTTTTTTGTGGCATAAGCCATTTCTGAAATATCCGTCATTAATGGCTAGAATTGTTCAATACTCTGTCATTCTTTTCAAGTCCTGTCAATTTTCAGTTGTTTCTCGATTGTATAGAGACAGTATGTAATTTTAAGACCAGCATATAGCTCCAGTTCTTAAACATTTGACTATGGCTGTTCTCTTTGTATCTATAACGAAATGTGTAATGCAGCTATTTCTGTGTAGGTTTATTTCGATTATAATGAAGCAGATAGAAAAAAAATCTGATGTGTTACACTCACATGACTTTCTCTACTCTTGTACAAACTATTTTTATAAACGCTTATTCTCCATATGCTTCATGTTAATCGAGATATCGAGATGTCAATCTTATTGCTAATTTCCTTGTAGATGCAAGGGAAATTGCTAGGCTTTAAGCGATAGTCAAATATTTTAAGAGGTGGTTGCTATGTGGAGTATTACATTCTCTTTGCATTACCAGGACAAAAAAAATGAATAACGAATTTGAGAAAAAGTATAAGTATTGGAAAATTTAAGGGAATAACAAGCAATATCTCGAAAATGGTTCACCCAACAAAAAAAAATTATATGACATAAATTATGTATTTTAATGCGATCTACATTTTTTGTGTAGTAAACTTTTGTCTATCTCTTATGGTTTACCAGTTATGCAAAAGTCGTTCACAATGAAGAATACTTTTGGAGACATTCCCAGAAAATTCGAGATATACGTTTCATTTGTCATAAAAATATCTTAAACATATGATATTTTAATCAAAATCATTAGAGCCATTTTTGAGAAAATTAAAATTTTCGAAAAATGTTCCATGTAAAGGGTAATCTGGGGTGAAAGGATTTTCTTTAAAACCTTCGTGTCGTATCTCTGGAAAATACTGGACCTAAATATCAAGTTTGGTGTTTATCCGACTGTTGGTTTCTGAGTTATGCTGTTCGCACACACAGACACACACACGGACATGTTTCCAAAAAGGCTTTTTTTATTCAGGGGGGTCTCAAAACATGTATTTCCTGTGAAATCTCGGTATCGAATTTTTGGGTGGAATACAATACTTCCCCTACTTACTTTACGTAGTAGAGAATAGTTTGCATACCCACTAATAAACGATGGAGGGTAGAGAAAGTCATGTGGGTGTAACACATAAAATTTGTAATTACTGCGCCATTTTTCAATCATTTTTAAGTCATGAAAATCCCGGCCCTGATGATAATAATGGAAGACATGTATACATTGTATAGTTGTGCACAGAAGAAAGATTATGTAAAAGGAAATGAAAATTCAGTGCGCTGAGAAACAATAGGGGAATTATAATACCAAAACGATTATGAAAAGAGAGATGCAGAGGAACAGAGTATTCCTTTGCCTACCAGGAACAAAGCAAATGCTGCAGTGTAAAGTTTTACTCTCGAGTTATTTCCGGAGTTGTTAACGTAGGAACATGTTTGTTAGCGTAACGTTACTGTTAGTGATGTTTTCTCGAATGAGTTCTTCCTTTTCCACTATAAATTATTACTGTTGGCAGAAAGTGATTGTTCTCGTGTGTGGTCTTGCATCGCACATCCTTTAACACACTCGTTACCGTTCTAGCTTGGCTTGCTCAAAGATTCGATATAATTTCACTATCGATGCGTATATTCGATGGCAGGGTCGTAAGCAGGGGGACGAGGGCGTCATGTGATACAGAAACATTGCCGTCTCATTTTTATTACTTTCTCTACTACGTATAGTAAGTAGGGGAAGTATTGTATTCCACCCAAAAATTCGATACAGAGATTTCACCGGAAATATATGTTTTGAGACCTCCTGAATCCAAAAAAAGCATTTTTGGAAACATGTCCGTGTGTGTGTCTGTGTCTGTGTGTGTATCTGTCTGTGAACAGCATAACTCAGAAACGAACAGTCGGATAAACACCAAACTTGGTATTTAGGTTCAGTATCTTCCAAGGATGCGACACGAAGGTTTTCAAGAAAATCCCCCACCCCAGATTACCCTTTACATGGAAGATTTTTCGAAAATTTTATTTTTCTCAAAAATGGCTCTAACGATTTTGATTAAAATATCATATGTTTAAGATATTTGCATGAAAAATAAAATGTATATCTTGAATTTTCTGGGAATGTCTCCAAAAGTATTCTACATTGTGAACGACTTTTGCATAACGGTAAACCATAAGAGATAGACAAAATTTTACTACACAAAAAATGTAGATCGCGTTAAAATACACAATTTATGTCATATGCATTTGTTTTGTTGAGTGAACCATTTTCGAGATATTGCTTGTTATTCCCTTAAATTTTTCAATACTTATTTTCTCAAATGGGAATTCATTATTCATTTTTTTTGTCTTGGATATGCATAGAGTATTAATCTGTGGGAAAGGGAATGGTGTTGCACCTAGCAACCAGCTATTAAGAGATATGTATGTGCTTAAAGGCTACTGTAGTTCCAAATTGCCCTTGTAAATATATATTCCCCTTACATCTACAAGAAAATTAGCAATAAGATAGACTCTTCAAATGTTTATCTCGATTAACATGAAGTAGATAGAGAATAAGCGTTTGTAAAAATAGTTTGTACAAGAGTAGAGAAAGTGATGTGAGTGTAACGCATCAGATTTTTTTCTCTACTGCGTGTAGTAGGAGGAACTGTTGTATTCTACCCAAAAATTCGATGCCGGGATTTCACAGAAATATATGTTTTGAGCCCCCCCAAAGAAATTTTTAGAAATAGGTCCTTGTAGTGTCTGTGAACAGCATAACTCAAAAACGAAATACCCAACTTGATATTTAAGTTCAGCATCTTCCAAGGATGCGACAAGAAGATTTTTAAGGAAATCTCCGCACCCAAAACTACTCAAAAACGACTCTAACGATTTTTATTAAAACAGCGTATTTTAATATATTTTCATAACAAATGAAATGTAGATACATCTTGAATTTTTTGAAAATAGTCTTACATAACTTTCTTTACTCACTCTTGTACAAAGAGCGCCAAAGAAAATCTCACTGCACCTTGCGTCTATGTCACATTATTTATCGTTGTACGTGGCCTTGCGAAGCTATGGCCATTTCATTGGTGTCTTTAGGCCACGAGACAAGGGTGCGCCACTCCTTCTGCTAAATAGTTACACCAATAACCACAACAAAGGCTACAAAATGACGTAGAAACGAAATATATGTTTACGCTCTCGATTGTATTGGCTAAAAGAGAAAGAGGTAGAGTGAGTGCATTCAGTTTGTCATACAAACCTCTTATTATGATTGGTAGCCCATACCTTATCGGCTAGTACAGGACACGTCTTTGAAAGAGTTAAAAGCTAAGGGGAAAACTTGGAGAGCGCCCAGGTTACCGAAATGTAGAATGTGTAGTGTGAGAAAATTTTCAGGGAGTGCAAATTAAAGCTTGAATGGTATTCATTAAACACATAGCAAGGCAGCACTTTATAACAATAATAAACAGAACTATATTCTCACAGTGGTATCAATGCTTATTGCTGCACAGAATCAAACATAACTAAGTAATAAATAAATAATACATGTTTTCCCTCTAATTCAAACTATAATTGGTTAATATACCTTTACTAACATATTGCTGATCATAGGAGTATAACAGGATTATAGATAAAAATATAACCCAATTTTATTGCCATAATATGTATGTCATATTCAGTAAACCATATACATATTTATCTCTAGTTTCTAAACATTATCAGTCATTTACAACAAAAGAGTAATTTGCATTTAGTAAACGAATATCATTTACTATAAAAACACTTTTATGCACTGCCGTTGCAATTGCTGTAACAGTGCGACCAGCCTCGCACATACCCACGATATGTCCACGAGTAATTTTGCTAGTATATGGCATGACTGATTCTGAGACAATAAACATGTTTTGGTTTCAACAACACCAAAAAAGCAAAGGCATAAACCTCCCCTCTTTAACCCTGATTGCTGTGTTATCAAGCCACCAAGCTCTGCGATAGGTAAAGTGAAGGACCCCTGAAAACGATACAAAACCCGTCGAAGATTTTCTTTGGCGCTGTATTTACATACTATTCCTACAAAAGCTTATTCTTCTATCTACTTCAAATTAATCGAGATAAAGATTTGTAGAAACTGTCTTATTCATTTTTCCTTATAGATTAGATATTGCATTGGATGGGATTGGCTACGGAGGGGATTCGGCACTGAAATAGGGGATATAGTGCCTACGCCTCGCAAGGGGGCGTCCCTGGGAGGAAGGTTGAGGCGAGAGTAGACACCGGGCGGCCGGAACCAGAAGTGACGGCACAGGAATCCCTAAGTTTTTCAGATAGAGAAACCCCGGCAGACGGACAGGTAGACCGGGGATCCCACCCTGCACAGAGGGGGTTCAACGCCCCTCAAGGGGGTTTAGATACTCCCGGAAGCCAGTCGAAGGCCCAAGAGAGTCACAAAGAGCATCATTTCCCCTGCCACATTGCACCAGCGCCGACACTTTCAACCCTGAATGAGATCAAGGGATGAAAGATAAAGTGAAATGAGAATGGAGATGAAATGGAGGAACAGGAAATTCGGTGGATATGAGAATCCTTCCCAGCATTCGCCTGGCGACCCGAGAAAATCCCGAAAAAACCTATGGCTCATGAAGGTCGGCCACGGGAATCGAACCCACGACCTGGGCCATTCCGCTCGTTGGGATTAGGAGAATACAGTAGGCTTTAAGCGATAGGCAAATATTTTAAGAGCGGGTCACTATGTAATGACTTTAAAATTCGGTTCCTTTTGTATGGAAGAGAGATAGAGATAGAGAGAGAGAGAGAGAGAGAGAGAGAGAGAGAGAAAGAGAAAAGTATAACGACGACTTCGCATTTGAGGAAAAGTATAAATATATCAAAATTCAAGCCACAAAGAATATCTCGGAAAAGTTATTATTATTATTATTTTTATTATTATTTTCATCATCATTTGATAAAAAAATAGTGTGCTTTAACGAGAACTACATTTTTTGTGTGGTACGCTTTTTTTCTGTCCCTTACGGTTAACCAGTTATGCAAGTCATTTAGAACGAAGAGGACTTCAGAGACTATTTAGAGAAAATTCAAAATATGTATGCATTTTATCTGTCATGAAAATATCTTAAACATGTGGAATTTTAAATCAAAACCATTAGAGCCAATTTTGAGAGAATCAAAATATGCTAAACATTTTCCTTATAAAGGGTGGTTTGGGGCGGAGAAATTTCCTTGAAAATCTAGGTGTCGCATCCTTGGAAGATGCCGAACTTAAATATCAAGTTTCATTTTTAAGTTATGCTGTGCACAGGCACACTCGCACGCCGATCCTATTCTAAAAATGCCTTTTTGGGTTCAGGGGTTCTCAAAACATATATTTCCTTTGAAATCTCGACTACGAATACAAAATACAAAACTTCTATTTAACGTTAACTGGTAGAAGAAGTAAAAATTAAAATAAAAGAAAAAAGTCTGACGTGTTACACTCACATGACTTTCTCTACTCTTGTACTAACTATTTTTACAAACTCTTATTCTCCATCTATTTCATATTAATCGAGATAAACATTTGCAGAAACGATCTTTTGACATGCAAAGAGAATTACATTTTACACATAGCGACCATTTCTAAAAATATTTGACTATCGCTTAAGGCGTACTATGTTCCCCTTGTTTTGTATTTGCAAGGGCAATATAGAAATACAGTAGCCTTTAAGCATAGACATCTCCCTTAATAGCTGGCTACTAGGTGCAACAGCATTCTCTTTGCCACAGATTAATACTCTTTGCATATCCAAGACAAAAAAAAAATTAATAACGAATTCCCATTTGAGAAAACAAGTATTGAAAATTTTAAGGGAATAACAAGCAATATCTCGAAAACGGTTCACTCAACAAAAAGAATGTATATGACATAAATTGTGTATTTTAACCCGATCTACATTTTTTGCGTAGTAAAATTTTGTCTATGTCTTATGGTTTACCAGTCGTTCACAATGAAGAATACTTTTGGAGACATTCCCAGAAAATTCAAGATATACATTTCATTTGTCATGAAAATATCTTAAACATATGATATTTTAATCAAAATCGTTAGAGCCATTTTTGAGAAAATTAAAATTTTCGAAAAATGTTCCATGTAAAGGGTAGTCTGGGGTGTGGGGATTTTCTCAAAAACCTTCGTGTCGCATCCCTGGAAGATACTGAACCTAAATACCAAGTTTGGTGTTTATCCGACTGTTCGTTTCTAAGTTATGCTGTTCCAGACACACAGACACATAGACATACACACGGACATGTTTCCAAAAGTGCTTTTTTGGATTCAGGGTGTCTCAAAACATATATTTCCGGTGAAATCTCGGTATCGAATTTTTGGGTGGAATACAATACTTCCCCTACTTACTATACGTAGTAGAGAAAGTAACATATCTCAATAACAAAGTTTTATATATTAGTGTTTCGTATATAATACTAGTACGTTCTTAGGTTAATCAGTTAATATTCAAGAAATGCCATTTTCACCATTCCAGGTAAAACATCACTACTATGCCACTTGGGAATACAATTCAACATAAAACTTCAATAAAATGTGTTTTTGGTTGTGATGCAACGTTTTGCCTTTTAGTATAAATAAAGCTAATGCAATGTAGTCTTTATCATCACCATCACTGATGTGATTATTCCTTCTTAAAACAACGTAAAGATGTCATGTAAAGAGAAAAACAGATACTTTATTGGAACGTATTTACGTTTCACTAATGAATGCCTGCATTGACCAATTTGCATTTCCACAGGAAACGGAAGAATACCCTCCCCAATAATTGAATGACAATCTATGTGACGTACCTACTGTTTTGTAACCTTGGAACACATGATATCCATGTCCCCGGTCAGCGCTTCCAATTTGACCCTAAGTGCACTAGTCGATTTTTAATCGAAGGCCAACTATCGCTTCCATCAACGTAGGGCTCCAATGAGTGAACTTAGCTCCAGTCATTTTTACTTTCTCTACTACGTAGAGAAAGTATGGGAAGTATTGTATTCCACCCAAAAATTCGATACCGAGATTTCACCGGAAATACATGTTTTGAGACCCCCTGAATCCAAAAAAAGCATTTTTGGAAACATGTCCGTGTGTGTGTGTCTGTGAACAGCATAACTCAGAAACGAACAGTCGGATAAACACCAAACTTGGTATTTAGGTTCAGTATCTTCCGGAGATGCGACACGAAGGTTTTCAAGAAAATCCCCCACCCCAGATTACCCTTTACATGGAACATTTTTCGAAACTTTTAATTTTCTCAAAAATGGGTCTAACGATTTTCATTAAGATATTATATGTTTAAGATATTTTCATGACAAATAAAATGTATATTTTGAATTTCCTGGGAATGTCTCCAAAGGTATTCTTCAATGTGAAGACTTTTGCATAACTGTTAAACCATAAGAGATAGACAAAAGTTTACTACACATGAATGTAGATCACGTTAAAATACGCAATTTATTTATATACATTTTTTGTTGTTGAGTGAACCATTTTCGAGATATTGCTTGTTATTCCCTTAAATTTTCCAATACTCACACTTTTTCTCAAATTCGTTATACATTTTTTTATGTCCTGGTAATGCAAAGAGAATGGAATGCGCCACATAGCAACCAGCTCTTAAAATATTTGACTATAGCTTAAAGCTTGCCAATTCCCCTTGCACCTACAAGAAAATTAGCAATAAGATTAACATCTCGATATCTCAATTAACATGAAGCATATGGAGAATAAGCGTTTGTAAAAATAGTTTGTACAAGAGTAGAGAAAGTGATGTGAGTGTAACACATAAGATTTTTTATTATTAAATTAACTGCAAATTTACTATCCGTTCTTAACAGAGTATTTAGTAAATGGGTGACAAATAACACTGGAATACTAAAGGTAGCTAAATGGAATGTTAAGTCCAAAATGTTACACGTTGTAGAGGGTCAATCGTGGTATTGTTGTCTAGTTAGATCGATGGCAAGGAGTTGGGATGGTTACTTATGCGCTGCTGGTACCGAAGACTATGAGAAGTGATTTCTTCTTTTATTGTAGAGGTGTGAGGATCGTTATGTAGCATAGAGTTGGAGACGTACCATATTACGGTTGCCAGACAACGAAGAGTTCTGGATTCAAATCTTTGTAGGTTTTCAATATTGGAGTTACTGGCAGTTCCCCAAAGATGGATAATATGTCCATACGTGTCTAATGATGGCCTTGTACGAGGGCTGTCCCAGAAGTACCCACCTAACAAGAAAAACACAAAAAATTTGAGAAAAAACATCTTTATTTCCTTACATAGTCTCCTTTCTGATCGATACACTTTTCCCAGCGATGTTCAATAGCTTCGATATCCTGTTTATAGTGAGAACCGTCGAGTTCTGCAAAATAGCCACCAACTGCAGACTCCACCTCTTCGTTGTTGGCAAATCTTTTAACACCAAGCCATTTCTTCAACTTTGGAAACAGAAAATAATCAGAGGGGGCTAAATCTGGCGAATAGGTTGCATGAGGAAGCAATTCGAACTTTAACTCATTGATTTTGGCCATGGCAATAATGGATGTGTGAACTGGTGATGAAACAGAACTTTCTTTTTCGATAAATGCAGCCGTTTTTTCTTGATTTCATCATTCAAACGCTGCAATAAGTTTGCATAATACTCGCCATTGGTTGATTTCCCTTTTTGAAGATAATCAATGAAAATTATCCCATGCGCATCCCAAAAAACTGACGCCATGACCTTGCCTGCAGATGGAACTGTCTTCGCCTTCTTTGGAGCTGATTCTTCCTTTTCAATCCACTATTTTGAATGTTTGTTTTATATTTGTTTTAATCTACAGCCCTCAGGGTTATTTTTAATGAAAAACACAAAAAAGCCAGTTTTGGTCATTTCAGAGCAGTGCCTTATTCCCTTAAAAGAACTACGAAGGTTAAAATTTCCATCGCTCTTTAGCACATGAATCCCATAAATTTGAAGCATAGCTGGTCTAAGAATGAATCCAAACCCTGCCATGACTAACACAAAGATTGCGAAAAGGTGACTCGCGATTACATTGTGACCCGCTTCCTAACTGGCTTGTACTTGACCTCAGTTCCTCTTTCCTTTATTTTTGCCTACTGCTTGATGGCGTTCTGCACGTTTTATATTCCTGTGACTTGGGGAAAGATCGATTTTCACCTTACCTGCTGTAACGCCAACCCTCAGTTTTGATCAACTTTTCAAGAAAGCAGTTACAGCAAATTTCAATTGTTCTGCACCGATTTATGGTATTAGCAAATCATGTGCTAGAGTTGTACTTTTGCAATGATAGAGAAAATTATATCTAGAGCAGCAATTCCCAAACTTCTTGGACAAACGACCCCCTTTTCGATAATGAATTTATTGGCGACCCTTCCATTCACTTCGCTGTTTAATCATTAATTTGCAAGTTTTCACGCCAAGCTAAAGGATAAATTAATCGAACTTTCTTCAGACCAAAGTTTCCAGAAGGAAGATGTGTATCAGTTCTTGCTAGCAAGAAGAACAGAATACCCTGGTGTCTTATTCCATTCTGCACCTCATATCTCTGCGAAATTGGATTTTCGTCAATGATGAACATCAAGACTAAATCTAGGAATAGATAATGTGTGCAGTAATATACAGCCAGACATTGAACGATTAATTAATAGCAAACAGGCTCATACCTATCACTAATCATCCTGATGTGCAGTGTAATAATTAATGGTTTACATAAAATTGCACATATGCATTTACTGTGAAATTGTAGTATTAATATGCTTCTTAAATACAAAAGATTCTGTTTAAATGTAATATGTATTAGGTGACATTCCATTTTCCCCATTGTTATGATAATAATTAACAATAAAAATGATTTATTAATAATTCAAAATATCCACTGCGACCCCCAGATATAATACCGCGGCCCCCTTGAGGATCGCGACCCACAGATTGGGAACCGTTGATCTAGAGTAATGATTCTGATTTGTGTTCAAAGAACTAAGCTTTTAATGTGTTTAACACAGGAAAATTACAAACTGTATTTGGGTTAATTACTGACATGAATATTCTAGACACCAATATGAACTCTGGAACGATTTCAAGATGACGTCCGGAACCTGCAAAACTTGCTCGAGGTGAAACTCTAAAGAAAAGTCCCATAAATCTGTCCTGTTCTATGCTAGCTTATTAAATAGGATCATGAAGAGACTTCTATATCTTCTCCTGTCTGATCGTAACAAGAACACATGGTTGTTTGCCCTAGCAATAAAACAACCTCGGCTTGTGAGTTTCTCCACTTTCGTTTGGCTGTCTACTGCTGAGAAATTGGCGTTCTTCTGTCGCTTGCTTGCCAAACTTGGATCCCATGGTCGCCAACTGAGTGTACGTGACCATGGAGAATCCAACTGTTAAAAGACGCCAATGTAACGGTATGGAACAGAAGACAAAGAAAGGAAAAGAAAAGTCTCGAATTGTATATTGCTTAGTTTTATTTATTTAATGAAATCTTACAATTTAAATATGAATAAGCAACTAGCACGCTCGTTTATCTTGCCTACGCACGGCACAGATATTATGGACTGTCGAAGCCCCTAATATGATTGTCATTGTACCGATAGTGTCTACAGTTTTAATATGAATTGTGTTTTATTTATTAATGTGGTAGCTTCCTGAGGAAGTTTTGGGTGGGTTAAATAGTATTTTGCATTTTTACTTTCTCTACTACGTATAGTAAGTAGGGGAAGTATTGTATTCCACCCAAAAATTCGATACCGAGATTTCACCGGAAAGTTATGTTTTGAGAGACCCCCTGAATCCAAAAAAAAGCATTTTTGGAAACATGTCCCATGTGTGTATGTGTCTGTGAACAGCATAACTCAGAAACGAACAGTCGGATAAACACCAAACTTGGTATTTAGGTTCAGTATCTTCCAGGGATGCGACACGAAGGTTTTCAAGAAAATCCCCCCACCCTAGATTACCCTTTACATGGAACATTTTTCGAAAATTTTAATTTTCTAAAAAATGGCTCTAATGATTTTGATTAAAATATCTTATGTTTAAGATATTTTCATGACAAATGAAATGTATATCTTGAATTTTCTGGGAATGTCTCCAAAAGTATTCTTCATTGTGAACGACTTTTGCATAACTGGTAAACCATAAGAGATACACACAATTTTACTACACAAAAAATGTAGATCGCGTTAAAATACACAATTTATGTCATATACATTTTGTTTGTTGAGTGAACCATTTTCTAGATATTGATTGTTATTCCCTTAAATTTTCCTTATTCATTTTTACTTTCTCTATTACGTATAGTAAGTAGGGGAAGTATTGTATTCCACCCAAAATTTCGATACCGATATTTCACCGGAAATACATGTTTTGAGACTCACTGAATCCAAAAAAAGCATTTTTGGAAACATGTCCGTGTGTGTGTCTGTCTGTGTGTCTGTGTGTCTGTCTGTGTGTCTGTGTGTCTGTCTGTGTGTCTGTCTGTGTGTCTGTGAAAAGCATAACTCAAAAACGAAGAGTCGGATAAACACCAAACTTGGTATTTAGGTTCAGTATCTTTCAGAGATGCGACACGAAGGTTTTCAAGAAAATCCCCCCACCCCAGACTACCCTTTACATGGAACATTTTTCGAAAATTTTAATTTTCTCAAAAACGGCTCTAACGATTTTGATTAAAATATCATATGTTTAAGATATTGTCATGACAAATAAAATGTATATCTCGAATTTTCTGGGAATGTCTCCAAAAGTATTCTTCGTTATGAACGACTTTTTCATAACTGCTAAACCATAAGAGATAGACAAAATTTTACTACACGAAAAATGTAGATCGCGTTAAAATACACAATTTATGTCATATACATTTCTTTTGTTGAGTGAACCGTTTGCGAGATATTGCTTGTTATTCCCTTAAATTTTCCAATACTTATACTTTTTCTAAAATTCGTTATTAATTTTTACTTTCTCTACTACGTATAGTAAGTAGGGGAAGTATTGCATTCCACCCAAAAATTCGATACCGAGATTTAACCGGAAATACATGTTTTGAGACCTCCTGAATCCAAAAAAAGCATTTTTGGAAACATGTCCGTGTGTGTGTGTCTGTGTGTGTGTGTGTCTGTGTGTGTGTGTGTGTGTGTCTGTGTGTGTGTCTGTGAACAGCATAACTCAAAAACGAACAGTCGGATAAACACCAAACTTGGTATTTAGGTTCAGTATCTTCCAGAGATGCGACACGAAGGTTTTCAAGAAAATCCCCCCACCCCAGACTACCCTTTACATGGAAGATTTTTCGAAAATTTTAATTTTCTCAAAAATGGCTCTAACGATTTTGATGAAAATATCATATGTTGAAGATAATGTCATGAGAAATGAAATGTATATCTCGAATTTTCTGGGAATGTCTCCAAAAGTATTCTTTATTGTGAACGACTTTTGCATAACCGGTAAACCATAAGAGATAGACAAAATTTTACTACACAAAAAATGTAGATCGCGTTAAAACACACAACTTATGTCATATACATTTCTTTTGTTGAGTGAACCGTTTTCGAGATATTGCTTGTTATTCCCTTAAATTTTCCAATACTTATACTTTTTCTCAAATTCGTTATTCATTTTTTTTATGTCCTGGACATGCAAAGAGAATGGAATGCGTCACATAGCAACCAGCGTTAAAATATTTGACTATCGCTTAAAAGCTACCATATTCCCCTTGCATCTACAAGAAAATTATCAATAAGATTGACATCTCGATATCTCCATTAACATGAAGCATATGGAGAATAAGCGTTTGTAAAAATAGTTTGTACAAGAGTAGAGAAAGTCATGTGAGTGTAACACATCAGATTTTTTTGTCCTGGACATGCAAAGAGAATGGAATGCGCCTCATGGCAACCAGCCCTTAAAATATTTGACTATCGCTTAAAGCCTACCAATTCCCCTTGCATCTACAAGAAAATTAGCAATAAGATTAACATCTGGATATCTCGATTAACATGAAGCATATGGAGAATAAGCGTATGTAAAAATAGTTTGTACAAGAGTAGAGAAAGTCATGTGAGTGTAACACATCAGATTATTATTTTATTATTACTTTCTATACTACGTATAGTAAGTAAGGGAATTGTTGTAATCCACATAAAAATTTGATGTCAAGATTTCACCGGAAATATACCTGTTTGAGGCCTTCTGAATCCCCAAAAAGTAATTTTAAGAAATGGTTTGTTTTTTTGTCTGTGAACAACATAATTCACAAACGAAAAGTTTATTAAATACCAAACTTAGTATTTAAGTTCAGCATCTTGCAGGAATGTGACTAGAAGATTTCAAAAAAATCCCCCATCCCAAACTACCCTTTACTTTGAATATTTTTCGAAAAGCTTGACTTTCTTAAAAATTGCTCTAAAGATTTTGATTAAATTACCATATCTTTAAGGTATTTTCATAACAAATGAAATGTAATTCTTGAATTTTCTGGGAATAGCCTCTGACGTCTTCTTCATTCTGAATGACTTTCGCTTAACTGGTAAACCATAAGAGATAGACAAAATCATACTGCACAGAAAAATATATATCACTTAAAGCATATAATTTATATCACATAGCTTTTTTGTGGACTTAACCATTTACATTGCTACTTAACTACACTGCCGTTTGTGAAAATTGCAACACCAAGAAAGAATTTCCCGAATAACTCCAAACTTGGTGGAAGTGTAGAAGAGTGTGCAAGCAATAAGTGATTAGGTTTGCAGAGAGATGGGGTACACGTAGGCCGAGCAAAGCCCTCTCATGTCGGTCCGACAAGATCAGTGTTGCGCCCAGTGTAGTCAGTGCAGAACTGTCAAACAAGGTGGAAACAATAAAGTGAGTGCCAGTATGCCTCGTCACGTCAAAGGGAACCACATCGGCATGTGAGTGAGTTCGAACAGGGCATGCTGCAACGATTGATGCGTGTGTGGCAGTGGATAGATGAAGGTCGTACGCAGTGAAGAGCGGGTACTGGACCACGGAACATGATCACAGCACTAGATGACCGTCATCTTGTCCGCATGGCCATAACGGGCCATACAGTTTCATCCACAGTGTTGGCTCGACGCTGGAGCACTGCAGCAGGCGTGAACTTGTCTGCATCAACGGTTCGTCGGTGTCTACCGCAGGTTGGACTGGTCGCTTGCATGCCATTACGTCGGCTTTCATTGTCCAAAAACCACAAGCTCCTCCGACTGCAATGGGCACGTGAACACCGTCACTGGGGTGCTGAGTGGCAAAATGCAGTCTTTTCGGACTAGTCCCACTCAACTTGTCCTACATTGATGGCCGCATACGTGTCCGGTGGAACCGTGTTGAGCGCAACCTGGAGGTCTGAATTTGAGCGGCATAGTGGACAAACACCACGTGTGATGGTTTGGGGCGCCATTGGTGACAAGCGATCTCGCCGCCTATGAATTAAAGGCACTTTGAACAGCAACCGGTACCTAACGGTGGTTGTAGAACCTGAGGTCCTCCCCCTGCTTCAGGCATCTCCACAGGCCACATTTCAACAGGACAATGCCCGGCCACATATTGCGAGGAATGTACAAACCTACTTCGAAGAGAGACGAGTACCATTGCTTCCCTGGCCTGCACGTTCGCCTGACATGTCGCTCATCGAACATATTTGGGATATGGTTAGTCGGCACCTGGTGTGTCACGGATCTGTGGGCTCAAATACAAACTGCGTGGAGGGAAATCCCTCAGGAACTTATTCAGAACCTTTTTGATTTAATGCCACGGCGTATAGCAGCTCTAATTGCAGGGCATGGAGGCCAAACCAAATACTGAATATTAGGGCTCAAAGGTCATGTATAGATTTGAAAAGCTTGTCATTTGTTACTTGTCATGTACCTCACCTGTGGTATTAAATTCATTGAATTCATGCGTTTCCTTCTTGGTGTTGCAATTTTTACAAACGGCAGTGTATCTGGCAAGTGCGATATATCACTGGTGAAGATACTGAATAACACAGATGCTAAAATGGAACCTTAAGGCACTCCAGAAATTGGCGGCCGCACTGTGGACAGAATAGATCCAACTTGCAGCTGAAAAGTACTATGCAGGGTCTTGAAGGGTTAGTTAGCTTTTAAAATTCAGGACTAAAGGCTTGTTCACAAAAACCGAGAGCGGTAACCAGAACGAAAGCACGTATTTTAATGGGAGCGTTCACAGTTGAGGGAGCTTTTCCGGGCCCCGGGAACGGGAAGAAGACTTGGGCCAAGTTTTAACTTTCTCGTTGTTTCCGGGCACGCATATTAGATCCATATTGTGCAAATTACTCTTTACTTACAGGTTATTCTAGGCAGCCGTGATATGAAACAGCCTCTAGTGCTCTCTATAGACGCAAGCTGGAAACATGAAACTGGAAGAAATTCTAATGCGTCCTAACGCCAGATCCTGACATCCGCAGATTGAGGCAATATTTTATATCATAACATGTTGTGAATTCCAGAGTGATTGTAGTGTAAATCAATGTTATTGTATGTACAGGATTTTAGATGTTTGTTAGCCACAAGTATTGTTAGGAAATAAGTTTACACGGCCTCACTGAAACTGACAATAGAAGTGGGTAAGAATAAACCGGGGGGGGGTGAGTTTTTTTCACTAAGAAGAGACAAACAAATGACGTCAGGATAGTGTGCCTTTCTTTAGAAATGGAGGGAATATGTTCCCTAGAGCATATATGTTAGTAGTAGTGATTGACTGACAAAACAGACGCTAATGTTGGCGCGATTTGGTAACCAATAGCAGCTCTATTATAATGTTTAGGCATTTCGAGGTGAAGGAGTATATATTCTCGAGCCTTAAGCAAGTTTCACGCAGTCTTGAAGAATCTCTCGTGAGGTGCACGTCATACAGTCTTGAAGAATCTCTCGCGAGGTACACGTCGCAAAGTTAGTTACAAAATGTAAAGTGCGCGAAGTAATTGGTACACGGCAACTATAATGACTGTAGTTAATTCGGAAATATCACAGTTTCAGTCAGGCGTGTATAAAGATTAAATATATCAATTATTAATTAAGTGTGACGGCAATAAAAGTGTATAAGCAAATTATTTTATCAGTGTTATCTTTTAGTAACAACTCCTTTCCGTTTACACGCCCTGCTCAGAGATACTTGCTTGGCTGAGTAATAATAGCTAGCCGGAGGACAAGAACCCAAATTTAAAATAATTAAACAATAACAGGCGACCAGCAAATAAGATAACACGAGCCGATTGCCGCGACAAGATCCATTGAGTACTGAAAGGGTCACATGTAGTTTGTTTATATGCAACTCAAAACTGGCTATTGTCTCAAAAACAAATGCAAAAGCTACAAAGAACAGTAAAAACCGGTAGAAATTAACAAAGAACAGTGAACAACTTTAATGAACGCCATTAAATAAAGGAATGAAAGTTCGGTGCGTACGATTAGAGGAATTGAAAATGTAATGGATCTGTTTACTCTATCGAATTTTGAGGTTTTTCTAACCCGAATTGTGTTTCCTGAATTGCAAGCAGGTGAAACAATATGATATGATACATTCACATGACTTTCTCTGCCCTGTATCTTTATTACTGGATATACGAACTATCCTTACTAAAGCTTATTTTTCTATCTACTGCATTTAATCCAAATAGACCTTTGCAAAAATAGCTACATTACAAATTTCGTAATAGATACAAAGGGAACAGCAACAGTCAAATGGCCTTAAATGCAATTGCGAGAAACAACTGAAAATCGATGGGACTTTAAAAGAATGACTAGTATTGAACAATTCGAACTATTAATAATGTATATCTCAGAAACGGATTATGCCAACAAAAAGTTTATTTTAAGAAAATTGTGTGTTTTAAAGGAATCTACATTTGTTTTGTGGTAAATTTTCGTCTATCGCTTAACGTTTACAGGTTATAAAAGATTATACAAAATTTCTTCCGAATGATGACATTTTATTTGTCATGTAAATATCTTTCATATATGGTATTCTAATCAAAATCGTTAGTCATTTTTGAGAAAATCAAACATTTCGAAAAATGTTTCATGTAAAGGGTAATTTGAAGTAGTACATTTTTTTGTTTATTTGTTAGCCCCTCTCTCCTAGGTTTGTTAGCTCCATCTGGTGTTAGCAATTTGCAGCAGTATTAGTGTTCATTTGAAAGAATGCTACTGTTATTTTATTTAATTTTGGTTCTCTGTCCTCCGGCTAGCTACGATCTTTTTGGTCAAGCACTTCTCTTTATACAGGTTGTGTAAACGGAAGGGAGTCTCTTATCCAAAGATAACACTTATGAAAGAATTTGTTTTACACTTTTATTGTCGAACACATTTACTATCACATTTACACATTGATCTTGACACTCGCCAAACTGAAACTGTTATAACAACTTCTTACTGATCACTTTTAATCCACGTACTTCAACCTTTTGTATAATTAACTTTACCATACTTGAGATTTTTCATAACTCTTATACGCGTAACTTGCAAATCGATAGCCGACGTGTAATATTTCTGCTGGACTGAAGGCAACGTGTATCATACAAAATATTTTCGACGAACTGACAGACTGAAGACGTGTAGTGTACAAAGATTTTCGATGAACTAACGGACCGAAGGACTTTACCTCTAACCTAGCCTCTATTTATACTCCTACATACAGATATGCCTAAAGATTATAACTGAGCTGCAATTGGCTAATAAAACGCGCCAACATTAGCGTCTATTTTTATATCCAATGAAAATTATGAATACATATACTCTAGGGAAATGTTCCAGAAGATTCTAAAAGAAAAACGCGCCAATATTACGTAACTTCCTCGTTTCCAATAATGATAAACAGCTCACCCCCTCGCTGCATTATTGCACGCTATTATTGTCAGTTTCAGTAAGGCAGTATAAACTTACTTCCCAACAATAATTACAATCAACAAACATCTCTAATCAATGTCACATAATAATGCATATTCATACTATAATCATTCTTTACATTTAAGTAATTTATGATACAAATTACTGCATCAAATTGGGTTGGGGGATTTTCTTGAAAATTTTCGTGTCGCATCCTTGGAAGAGTTTCTGAGTTATGCTGTTCACAGACAGACACACATACACACACAGACATGTTTCCAAAAATGCTTTATTTGGATTCAAAGCGCCTCAAACATGTATTTCCAATGAAATCTCGGTATCAAATGTTTGGATGGAATGCAATACTTCCCCTACTTGCTATCTGTAGTAGAGAAAGTAAAAATATCATTGGTGAGTTAAAAAGAAATGAAGTCCCAAAATCGAGTTTCCACTTTGTGATCGATATGACCATCGATATGATTCCCTTACTTGTTACCGGGCTATTGTGAAACAAAACCTTGTGT
This sequence comes from Deroplatys truncata, assembly GCA_030765065.1. Lineage (NCBI taxonomy): Eukaryota > Metazoa > Arthropoda > Insecta > Mantodea > Mantidae > Deroplatys > Deroplatys truncata. The sequence goes on along the minus strand of CM060989.1, from coordinate 59,895,827 downwards.
GCTGCATTGCTTCCCGTTCTCGTTATTTTATTTTTACTTTCCCTACCACGTACAGTAAGTAGGGGAAGTATTGTATTCCACCCAAAAATTCGATACCGAGATTTCACCGGAAATATGTGTTTTGGGACCTCCTGAATCCAAAAAAAATTTTTTTTTTATAAACATGTCCGTTTGTGTGTGTGTGTGTGTGTGTGTGTGTGTGTGTGTGTCTTTGAACAGCATAACTCAGAAACGAACAGTCGGATAAACACCAAACTTGGTATTTAGGTTCAGTATCTACCAGAGATGCGACACGAAGGTTTTCAAGAAAATCCCCCCACCACAGATTACCCTTTACATGGAACATTTTTCGAAAATTTTAATTCTCTCAAAAATGGCTCTAATGACGATTTTGATTAAAATATCATATGTTTCAGATATTTTCATGAGAAATAAAATGTATATCTCGAATTTTCTGGGAATGTCTCCAAAAGAATTCTTCATTGTGAACGATTTTTGCATAACTGGTAAACCATATGAGATAGACAAAATTTTACTACACAAAAATGTATATCGCGTTAAAATACACAATTTATGTCATATAAATTTTTGTTGTTGAGAGATATTGCTTGTTATTCCCTTAAATTTTCCATTATTTATACTTTTTCTCAAATTCGTTATTCATTTTTTGGTCCTGGTAATGCAAAGAGAATGGAATACTCCACATAGCAACCACCTCTTAAAATATTTGACTATCGTTTAAAGCCTACCATATTCCCCTTGTACCTATAAGAAAATTAGCAATAAGATTAACATCTCGATATCTCGATTAACAGGAAGCATATGGAGAATAAGCGTTTGTAAAATACTTTGTACAAGAGTAGGGAAAGTCATGTGAGTGTAACACATCAGATTTTTTTTATAGTCCCATTTATTGCCTATTGGCAATGGTGTTAACTCGTATTCTCTTGTCGTTTGGTTTCTTGCATTTTTTGGGTTTTAATCTTACGCACATTCACATTCTCATTCATACTTCCAGACTCTGGGGAGGATAAGGAATAATCTTGGCTAGAGAAAAATTCCCACCCCTCAGGCGGGAATCGAACACGGGACCTCTAAGCACAACACGCAGGTGTTCTACCGACTGAGTTACGCGGGCAGCCGAGTTTTGTTATTGTAAATCAGCCTTTACTGTTGTCTTATTTAAGGTGACTTTCTGTTCTTAGTTGTCAGCTTCTAATTGTGCTGCTTTCTTAAATTTTTGTGGGGTTTTGTGTTAATTAAAGGATTCATTTCTGTTTCTGTGTGTTAAAGGATAATTTTCAGTAATAGTTAGTATATTGGAAGACGCTGCTTGGTAATGTCAGTACACTTTCTTTCTGTTTAAACACAAACGGAAAAGCTTCTTCAGTAACGCATTTTATTCGTGAAAGCAAATGTCTCGCTGGATTACGATGTTTTGCAACTGGTGTATGATTCAGAATCAGTTTCCTATTACTGTTTCATAAAAGTAATTACTTGGTTTGTTAAACTTCCTTCTCTTTGTAATTTTACAGTTGTTAAATCATTTTAATGCTGTAGTACACTGACGTGCATAAAAAATGGCCTGTTACCCTACATCGCAATAGTGTTTTTTGAAGAAGTAGTTTGTCATAGGAGTTGTATGATATTTCAACTGTTGGGAAGCCGAAATTGTAGAGTTGCAACCACACGTATAGTACCCTCTTTCCGGTAGCCTTCACCCCAAAGGTACTTTCAGGTGGCCTTTGCCCCAAGTTTAAATAAAATTAACTTTGTAATTTAACTGTTTCTTTAAATATTATATATTTTTGCCTCGGCTGCGTCAGTATTTGTTAGAGACACGTTTCTCTTGGGCAGGGTTGTGATGCAACTAAGAATGTAGGCTTACACAGATTATAATTTTACTTCACTCCTTTTATTAATACTTGATACGAATTAAATAACACTTCACTGATAGAGAGAGAAAGAGAGAGAGCTGTGAGATGTTTTTATTAAATACTTTACTTGCACTTTTTAATACGTAAACTATTTTTCGTCTCACACGAATACGTAGTATATCTCTCGAGGACGCATCACGCATCCGGTTACAATCACTGTCTGCAGGCAACACGTCTTGTTATGGGCACTGTTTGGAGGAAACTGAATTGATTTCAACCGTCTAAACTTGTAAATTTCTGTATTTAACTAAAGCTTTTTCTGGTTGTTGATTGGCTATTTTTAAACTGTCACTAAAATTACATTATTGTTGCCCCAAGAATCACAAGTAGTACTATTAAACTTTCTTACTCATTATTGACTCAAGGTTACTTCATTGTTACCTCTTTGTTAGCAACTTTTGACCTATTTCTCACAGCTCCTACATTATTAAATTACGTAATACATTCACATAACATTATTGAACATGTATACAATAATATAAGCATATGCAATGACTGTTACATACATTTTACAAACTACCCCATACACACACTGCTTCAAGGCAGGCCGTTATTGAATTTATACATTATATAACCAGACTGAAATCATTTAAGTGTTAAAAATACTGCCTCATTTTCCCTCCGTGAGGTTTCCAGCCTCAGGTAGGTAACTAACCTTTGAGTCCACCTAGCCAGTATCAGTTCTCTATGTGTTTAGCATGGGAAAAATATATTTATTTATTTATTTATTTCCGATTTTACAATTTACAGCCTTTTTCCGGCGCCCAAGACTACAGTTTTTAACATCTTGTCACTTTTCTCCATTCTTGCGTATTTTACTTTGCAATCCATCATTGCTCCTCTAATTCCTTGAATCCACGTCCTATGCGGTCTTTCTTTTCTCGTCCTTCCTGGTGGCGTCCACTCCGTTATTCTTTTGGGTAATTTTTCATCTTCAATTCTTTTAGCATACACATACCATTCTAATTGTTTCTGTTGAATAAAATCTAAAATTGAATTCTGAACATTCTTGTTTTCTTTTAAAATCTCAATTCTAATTATTTCTCTTTTAGATATCCTAGTAGATCCCCTCCAATTCTGTTGCCAATTAATTTCTTTTTAACTGATAGTTCAGAGTCCACAGTCAGTTACGAGGAGCCTTATTTATATTTTGAGCCTAATAATTAAAACAAAGTAATTTCTGATTGAAAACTCCTTTATTGTTTTTCAAAATATTCTCCTTTATGATCAATACACTTTTGCATCCGTTTGAACCATTTGTCAAAGCATTTATTCCAGTCTTCTTGAGACACCTCCAAAACATGGTTTTTGAAGGCATCAACGGCTTCTTCTGCCAACGAAAATCGTTATTCTTGATGTTCGCGAACAAAAAGAAGTCATTGGGTGCCAAATCAGGGCTGTATGGCGGATGACCCATCAATTCTATTTTTTGAGCTTTCAAATACTCTGTTGTTAGACTAGATGTGTGTGCGCTCGCATTGTCTTGACGAAGAACGATCCTACGGTTCTTGTTGGTTTTCCTTACTTCACCGAAGACTTCCGGCAAACAAATGGTTGTGTACCATTCGGCATTGACCGTTTTACGTTCCTCTAAAGGCACTGTTGCCACATGGCCAGTTTTGCTGAAAAAGCAGGCGACCATTTGCTTCGAAATGTTTCGAGTGCGAACAACTTTTGTTGGATTTGCTTCATCTTGAAACACCCATACAGTCTTGTCGTGATAATCCATATCGAAAGTCGTAATAAATCATTGCACGAATATTTTCACCGGTTAATTCCGTGTTTTTATTGACACACAATTTTCAAGTTATTGTAAACAAAACAAATGATGCTCTATTGACAAAATGTATGAAGTCGACTATGGTAAAAAATGTCAAACTTTCCATTGGAAACGCCAGATGGCACTTACAGCATTCAGGGTTGCCAAGGCTCAAAATATAAATAGTGCCCCTCGTATAATACTTTGTGGCAGTATTTTATATCACAACAATGTATATGCCAGAGTGATTGTAGTGTAAATAAGCATTATTGTATGACATTGATTTGAGATGTTTGTTAATTATAAGCATTGTTAGGAAATAAGTTTACACGGCCTCACTGAAACTGACAATAAAAGCGGGCAACAATGAGCGAGGGGGTGAGTTGTTTATTAATTAGAATAGGCAAGCAAATGACGTCAGAGTAGCGCGCGTTTCTTTAGAAATGGACGGAATTTCTTCCCTAGAGCGTATGTGTTCGTAATTTTGATTGGATATAAAAATAGAGGCTAATGTTGGCGCGTTTTATTAACCAATAGCAGCTCGGTTATTATCTTTAGGCATATCGGGTGAGAGAGTATAAAAAGCTAAAGCCAGAGACAGGTGTCGTTCAGTCCAACAGAAGGATTCGCGGGTAATACGTCGTTCATTCCAACATAATCATACAAAGGTTATAAGTCGCACAGTTTAAGAGAATCGTTCACGCGTTATACAATTCTACAGAATCTCTCGCGTTGTAAAGTTAGTTATAAATGTGAAATACGCGAATTAATAATGTGCAGCAAATAAGTGATTATAGTGATATTAGAAAATATAACAGTTTCAGTCGGGCGTGCATCAAGAATAATTATGTGAAATGAATAAAGTGTGGCGGCAATAAAAGTGTAAAAACAAATTCTTTTATCAGTGTTATCTTTCAGTAAAAACTCCTTTCCGTTAACACACCCTGTTTAAGAGATATGCTCGACTGAGAAATAATAGCTAGCCGGAGGACAAAGAACCCAAAACTCAAAGTAGTAAAACAATAACAGGCGCTCAGAAATAGATAACACGAAGTTACTGCGACAAATTGGCTCCCATACGTGGGGTAGATAAACATGAAGCATCTTCCAACTACCAACAAATATTCTACTTCAACTTCTAACTATTGTTTTAAAACTTGTACATAGGCAAAACTGAAATAACATTCTTCCTCAAAGCACTGATAAATGTCTTTGTCCTTGGTATGTGGAAATACTGCTTTAATGAATCATGAATCACGATAGGACGCTTGCATGTATGCTAAACTAAAAGTAAAATGATCTTTCTACGGTAAAGGTCTGCGCGGGCTCCGGTCAAGCCCTCGGCGGTAGTTCGTGCTGGATTCGGACTTGATTTGAAATATATTTCTCTAATTCGGGCTTGAAAATAAAGACGAAAAATCTGATGTGTTACATTCACATGACTATCTCTACCCTCTATCGTTTATTAGTGGGTATACAATCTAAAGCTTATTTTCCTATTTACTTCATTTTAATCTAAATAAACCTTTGCAGAAATGGCTACATTACAAAGGGAACAGCGATAATCAAATGTTTAAGAACTGGACGCTATATCCTGGTCTTAAAATTCCATACTGTTTCCATGCAATCGTGAGAAATGACTAAGTAGTGAACAAATTGAACCAATAATAACGGATATCTCGGAAATAGCTAATGCTACAAAAATGATTTTAAGCAAACTGTGTGTTTTAAAGAGAGCTACATTTTTTGTGTAGTACGTTTTCGTCTATCGCTTAACGTTTACCAGTTATACAAGATTATATATAATTTCTTCCAAATGAAGTGGACTTCACAGGTATTCCCAGAAAATTCAAGATATACATTTTATTTGCAATATAGGTAAATATGACATTTTAATCAAAATCGTTAATCATTTTTTAGAAAATCAAAAATTTCGAAAAAGTCTTTGTGTTGCATCTTTGGAAGGTATTGAACAAACCAGGTGTATTATTTACCTAACAGACACACACTTACATGGACCTTTTTCTAAATATGGATTCAGAGGGCCTCAGGACATGTACTTCCGGTGAAAACTCGACATCGAATTTTTGGGTGGAATACAGTACTTCCCCTACATGCTACGTAGTAGAGAAAGTAAAAACTAGTTTATCATATTCAACATAGTATGCATTTTATTTGTCAGGTAAATACCTTAAATTTATGGTATGTTAATCAAAATTAGAAGCTCCATTTTTGAGAAAATAATAAATAACAAACTTTTCCATGCAAAGGTAAATTAAAGCCGAAAAAAATAATGACGTATTTTGGTCTCTGATGTTTAGATGAATAGTACAATTATCGCGGCATGCACACAATCTTAGCAGTAGTTATAGTAGTATTAATAAATAAATGCCCACTTTCGCCAATTGCGAATAACGTTAAACAGCACGGCAGCTTCAAACTCCGCCTCCCTTCGACCACCCACATCCTGGAAATTCCGGGCAGAACTCAGTAATAGGGGCGACATGTGGTCAATAAGGCAGTATGCTGTCAACATGCCGCTTTCTACATAGGATTCCAGGATCTCAGTCACCATTATTTCTGTCCCAAGGGTCTGAGTGCATCGTTTACCACTACCATTATAATTACTACAATAGTATACGCAGTTTGTGAATAAGTCTGCCTGTCCCGAGCGCTTACGGAAGTACTCGATTCAAGCTCCGTCTCTCATGAGTTTTAAATTGATCGAGTATACTTTAACTTTTAATGATATCATTTTTCTCATTTGTCAATTGTGCTTGAAAAATGCTGTCGCATGATAAAAGAATGGGTCGCCTAATTTTAAAAATGGGAATATTATATCAAATTATGTATCTTAAAACTTGTCTTGAAGCCATGTTAGTCATATGTTTAGAACTGGACGCTACACGCTGGCCTTCAAATTCCATACTCTCTCCATGACATCGCGAGAAACAACTGAAAATCGACGGGTCTTAAAAGAATAAGTCCTTAAAGTCAGGCCTACCATATTACATTTTGAGATACGTTTAGGTTAGGGTCTTCCTGGAAACAAGTATTAGTAGCACAAAAATATAAAATAACTAATGAGGGTTCAGAAAGACTCGAAGAAAAGAAAGAAAACTATTTTACATTAATAAATGCAAAAGTTACCGTCAATTGTTAAATTTCTGAATTGACTCAGAGCAATATTGTACCACAGGAACATATTATGAACTTTTGAAAATTATATTTCTAACTTTTCTCAAATTATGAATGCTAGTATAGTTATTTAAAAAAAGATCAAGTAAGTGTACATTTCTTCAAGAAAAAATCGTAGTTTTAAGTGTAAACATTATTTTGACGAAAAAAGTTTTCCTGTGTGTATCAATCCTAAAGTTTGTGTTTACAGTGTCATATTTTAAGGTATAATACTTATACTCTTTTGCAAAGAGTTATTTTTTAGCATATCTAAACACAATTAACTCTTTCCAGCCCAGTGCTGCCATATGGAATCATTATGTATATTTGTTGTTAGATTTTGGGGAAAAATCTTGGTTTTTAAGGTTAACTTTCAATAATTTCTATCTTTGGGATATATATTTCTTGAAATTTGATGTAAGCATAGCTGAAATAAAATATATTTCCTTCGAAGCGTGTATTCAGCTTTAATGATGTTACACATTTCAATCGCTGTTTATTTTACGTGGGTCCACCCCATCCTTTCCCACAGACTTGTTAATACAGCAGCAAGAATTCGAAATCCTAGCTAGTGATGTTAATTACTGAGCTACAAATCTGAGCTTAAGACAAGCTCTAGAACACAAGTATCCATTAGGTTTCAAAAGTCTGTTTCAGCCTAAATCAACTGGGCTGGAAAGGACTAAGAAATGGCATACCACAAAAACATGCCCAAGGACAATGCCGATCATCTGCTTAGAAAGGATGTGCTTTATATTGCAGGTGAGAACGTTTCAAACGACCTATTTGAAGGATATTGCTGCTATTTCAAAACGTTGGATGTTCGCAATTATTATAATAACTGACAATAAAACTCTTTAGGTTGAAACTGCTTGTTATGGCGATTTAATTGCCATCTTTATAGGTTTCTCTCCATGGCCATGTACCTGCTTAGTTGTAGTTATAATTTCAAAGTTATTATTACTTTCTCTACTACGTATATAGCAGGTAGAGAAGGTATTGCATTGCATCCAAAAATTCAATACGGAGATTTCACTGTGCGTGTGTGTGTTTGTGTACAGCTAACTCATAAACGAAAAGTGGGATAAATACCAAACTTGGTATTGTAAGTTCAGTATTTTCCAAAGATGTGACACAAAGATTTTCGAAAAATCCCCCCGCCCCTACTACTCCTTATATAGAACATTTTTCGAAATTTTTTATTTCCTAAAAATGACTAACGATTTTGATTAAAGTACCATATATTAAAGATGTTTGCTTGACAAATCAAATATATCTGTCTTAAGCGATTAACGAAAACGTACTACACAAAAAATGCAGATCCTTTTAAAACAGAATTACACTTTTTATGGCATAAATGTTTTCCGAGTTATCTGTTATCAATGGTTCGAATTGTTGAATACTTTGTCATGCTTTTCAAGTTCTGTCGATTTTCAGTTGTTTCTCGCGATATCATGAAAACAGTATAGAATTTTAAGGCCAGCATATAGCGTACAGTTCTTTAACGTTTGACTATCACTGTTCCCTTTGTATCTGTAACGAAATGTTTAATGTAGCTGTTATTGCAAAGATTTATCTGGATTATAATGAAGTAGATTGGAAAATATGTTTTCGTAAGAATAGTTTATGCCCACTAATAAACGATGGCGGGTAGAGAAAGTCGTGTAAATGTAACACGTCAACATTTATTTAAAGGAAGAGGAATTAAAATGAGGTTTAACATAAATGTATTGATGTTATGGGATGCATGTTACTCCTTGGGAAACGATAATAGCAGCCACTAGTTAAGTATGGGGGGAGTTAGGATTTAGATTAGAGTATTTATAATATTTGTCGCAGTTGTGCAGGTCTATTTGGGTAAATTTATTTTCAATATGTGGCTCCTGCTTCCAAAAATTAGAAAACTAACAATTTTGTAAAAGTGGGCACAACAATATCTAGAAGGCTTTGAATTTCAAGGATATCAAAGTAGATGTGTGGAGAATTTAAGTAATTTTAACTTTTGACACCCACTGTGGATTTGGCACCGGAGGTTCGGTATTCATTTCTCCCCAGGCAACAAACATTACAGCTCTGTTGACCTCGGCTATGGAATACTGCACAAGGTGGTTGAACCAGAGCAGATCCGTTGATCCGTGGCAGATCAGAGACTGTAGACTTGTCCTGCAACAAGACGTCTTGAGGAATGTGAAACAAAAACAAACCGCTGTATTTTGTGTACACTTCATTCTTCTCCTGCAGGCCGTCTGTACATTTTGTCAAGAGTATATTCTGGGAGAAGGAACGTTGAGTTGTATTTATGGACGCTCTTTAACTACTATGGTCCTTAGCGGCCTATTCTATATTGGGCGTGAAAGACCGGTAATTTTGCTTCTTTATCAGGCTTGAGGTTCTTTTACGTGCCGTAAATCTACGACACGGGATCACCAGCTTTACTTCCCTTCCGAAGGAAGCCATGCTAATGATTTTACGCCCGAAAAAATACATCGCCCTCCGCCGGGTTTGAACCCACGACCTCGGAAACTAGAGTCTAGCATGGTAACCACTACACCACAGAGGACGACGGGAGAAGGAACAGCGACAAACAGCATAAAACATTTTGGATTTTATGGGAAAAATTAAATTGAGTTTTATTTATGGACGCTCTTTAACTGTGGTCCTAGCCTCCCATTCTACTTGGGCGTGAAAGACAGGTAATTTTGCTCAGAGGTCTCTTTATCAGGCTTGAGGTTCTTTTACGTGCCGTAAATCTACGACACGGGACCACTGGCTTTACTTCCCTTCCGAAGGAAGCCATGCTAAGGATTTTTACGCCCGAAAAAATACATCGCTCTCCGCCGGGTTTGAACCCGCGACCTCGGGAACTAGAGGCTAGATGGTACCCACTACACCATAGAGGATGACGGGAGAAGGAACAGCGATAAAACAAATTGGATTTTATGGGAAAAATTAAATGAGTTTTATTAATGGACGCTCTTTAACTGCTGTGGTCCTTAGCGTCCCATTCTATATTGGGCGTGAAAGACAGGTAATTTTGCTCAGAGGCCTCTTTATCAGGCTTGAGGTACTTTTACGTGCCGTAAATCTACGACACGGGACCACCGGCTTTACTTCCCTTCCGGACGACGGGTTTTATGGGACCTATAGTTTGTAGACAACTTAAGAAACATCACTCTTATCTCCAATCCAGAATTAATGGAAAAATATTATTGCATTGGACGCTCTAAAATACAGAAGTACTCCCTAGCATGCTTTTAGATTCAAAGCCAGAAATTAACGAGCTCTTAAATCGACTGTATACCAATAGAAGTTTTCCCTGGTTGGTAGGCGATTCCTGCGGTGGATTAAGCAGAGTAAGTCAAAAAGAATGAAAAAAAAATGTTAAGTATTTATTCTGAATAAATCATTAAAGATAGGAGAATGTAAGATGGCATCAAAATACAGCACAACTCCACAAATTATTACTATATCACAAAGATTCATAAACATTCAATGTGGGAACCGCGTGTCACGCAGCATTTATTCAGGCGGTAATCGAGTTCCTGTCATTTAGATACAGCATTTCATGCTCTGAGCTTTTTCGTTTATACACAGAATCAGTCTCTTGAAACGACGGTGCCGACGGTAGATGTTCTTCTGAGATGGAGGAGCTTTAACAAAATGTTTGTAGAAACGTCGCTATCTCTGAATGCTTTCTCCAGACGCCACTGTTACACTAGCGCTCCTAGAAACACAGTGCACAACACTAATTAGATTGTAGGCTGTAGGGTGTGTTTATCCGAGGGGAACACCTCGCCACTGCGACCAGGTTGATCTATTGTGACTAAAATCCTGGGAGGCAGGGATGAGGTGAAGGATGAGGTGGTCGCATGTCCGCAGGCAGACAGGGCTGCAGAGACGTGCTGAAGTCACTAATATTTCTAGCTTGAACACCGCGCACCAGTGGAGGCGACGAAGCGACCCTAAAGGGCAGCATAACGCACCCTAGCGTTCACGGCAGAAATATTTCCAATGCGCAAGCATTTACGCCATCTACCCGACATCGCCAGCACCTCAGGACCTGAAAACACACTGAAAGGGAGAGATGAAATGAGAGGAAAAGGGGGAGAGGAGAAATCGTGAAAGAAAACCACGAAAAACTCCATGGTCAGAGTCAGCGATCACCGGGGAGCGAACCCGGGACCTCCCGAATGCGGGCCAGAACGTTGCCGCCTGAACCACCCAGCGCTAATTAGGAATAAAACTTTAAGAGTTGTGCTGAATTTTGATGCCTCGTCTGTTCACCTATCTGCAATAGTTTATTCAGAATAAACATGTAACGTTGTTGCATTCTTTTTGACTTACCCTGTAAATTCTACGAATTTATCAAACCCCATTTCCTGTCATTTCACCTCCTTATGTTTCAGGATCGAGTGGACGGCGCGGGTGGCGTAAGGCTGTGGAGTTTGCTTTGGGGAACTGGTGTGGAACAGGTCCTCAGAAAGATCTCTCTGTGGGAGAGTAGGTCTGTGAGAGGTCTCGACGCCAGGATGTAATATCTGGAGGTTTTAGGGACCCCGCTTGTGTTCGAGCCCGCCGTCCCGGAACAAGTCGCCCTCTTTGTCCTTCGCTTCACCTCTTCCTCTTGGAGGTTTCCAGAGGCTACTGTGTGCTTAAATTCTGAAATTCTCCGCTATCTGATAACCATATGTCAATAGTATCATGAACAAATGCTGTACACAATGTGCACTGCCCTCCACCTCTCAAACCTATGCACTAACTGGTTAAAGTAATCTATCATTGGCTTGACTCAGAGTCACCACGGAGGGAGGGATCATGCCTCTTCGGGAACACTTTCGGGGGCATTCAAAATTTTTGGGAATACAAAAAGATTGAAATAAATTAATGAAGGTAGTATAATCATTCATTCATTATCTGTTTACCCTCCTCTTATGTAGGACTTACACCCCCAGGACTTACAAGCGGGTGCCTGGGGTCAGAGGCCCGTCGAGGAGCAGACACTCATGGATCAGACAGAGCATCCAGGATGGGTGATCAGCCCGATGCCTGGTATGGGATGAAGGAAGTAGATGAAACGAAATGTTGGTGAAATGGATGAAAGGAAAGGTGATGATGGAGCAGTTGGTGGAACGAATGGCGGGGGAAACCGGAGAACCCGGAGAAAATCCGCCCAGACGCCGCTTCGTCCACCACAAATCCCACATGCAGGTCCCTGGGATGGAACCCGGGCCGCCTAGATGGGAGGCGAGCGGTCTAACCACTCGGCCACGGCGCCGCCTACGTAGTATAATCACATTTATTAAAATTTTAATTCAGTGGTGTAATTGTTTGTATCTTTACGTTTGTTAATCTAAATGTGCGATACCTCCCCCAAAAACACAGTACAATTCATACTGTATGGTATAAATGGCGTATCAAGTGATAATTTTTGGAAATTTATGATATTATGGGTAGGTATGTAGTTCAGAAGTATAGTGTTACTACACTTACTATATTTGTCTACTTAGATGCAATGGGATACGTTGAAATACCACGTAATAAAATACACACGTGCCAAATACCTTTATTTGTAATTGTCGCTGTAAATATTACGATTCTTTATTGATTTTAACCTTCCAATTAAGGTTTTACTTTCTCTACTACGTATAGTAAGAAGGGGAAATATTGCATTCCATCCAAAAATTCGATACCGAGATTTAACCGGAAATACATGTTTTGAGGCCCCCTGAATCCAAAAAAAGAACTGTGTGTCTGTGAACAGCATAAATCAAAAACGAATCGTAGCTTTCAAAGATGCGACACGAAGGTTTTCAAGAAAATCCCCCCACCCCAGATTACCCTTTACATGGAACATTTTTCGAAATTTTTGATTTTCTCAAAAATAGTCTAACGATTTTGATTAAAATATCATATGTTTAAGATATTTTCATAGCAAATGAAATGTATATCTTGAATTTTCTGGGAATGTCCCGAAAAGTCCTCTTCATTCAGAATGACTTTCGCATAACTGGTAAACGATAAGAGAGAGACAAAATTTTACTACACAAAAAATATAGATATGGTTTTAAAGCTCACAATTTGTGTCATATACATTTTTCTTGTCGAGTGAACCACTTCCCAGATATTCCTTGTTATTTGTTTGACTTTTCCAATACGTATACTTTTTCTCAAATGGGATATCGTTATTCGTTTTGTTTTTTATGTCCTGGACATACAAAGAAAATGGAATGCTCCAGTTAGCAACCAGCTCTTAAAAGATTTGACTATCGCTTAAAGCCTACCATATTCTCCTTGTATCTACAAGAAATTTAGTAGTAAGATAGTTTGTGCAAATGTTTATCTGTATTAGCATGAAGTAGATGGAGAATAAGCGTTTGTAAAAATAGTTTGTACAAGAGTAGAGAAAGTTATGTCAGTGCAACACATCAGATTTTTTAAGCTTTTATTGTGTACCGGTATCGTAATAGCTACTATATTTCTTATAAGATAGCCCCTTTGCAAAGCTTTCCACCAGCATAGAAAGGAGCTAAATAGTTTAAGTTGATTTCTCAGAAAAATTGGTGGGGGGGATGGGCACACCTGGCTTGACTTTAATTTGACCGACTAGTCCTCTAGTGTTAAAATGATAGTTTAAGAAATAATACGTAATTTGTGTCTTTTACAGAAAAACGCGTTCATCTTCTAGACTTCTTCTTAGATTATATAGATATGGGTTATACTACGGAGGGCAGCACCTCTCGCACTGCGACCTACATAAATCTATTGTGGTTGACACCCCCCAGGCGGAAGAGATGAAGTGAAGGAATCACAGGAGGTTACAGACCTCAGACAGACAGGTCACAGAGACGCGCGGAAGTCCCCAACAGTTCCAACCCACTGCTAGAGCTGACTAGAGAGGACGATGAACGACCCCTCGACTAAGCAGCCTTCGAGCGTCCACTGTTCTTTTCTTTGAACAAGCAACCGCGCCATCTGTCCGGCACTGCCATACACCACACAACCTAGAAGCACACTTGAAAGATGAAAAGGAAATTATGAAAAGGAAATCGTGGTAGATGATAAGCCAAGCCAGCATTCGCCTACCGAACTAAGGAAACCCAAGATCAGAACAGGCGGTTGACGGGAATCGAACCCGGAACCTCCCGAATGCGAGCCTCACACGTTATCAGAGCTATCTCGTTCGGTTTAATCTTAGGTTAATATTTCGCTAAGTAGTTCAATACATACGGAAGAAACAAAGCCTACGGTGCTTTGTGAACTTACAAGGCTTTGCGGTAGGAATAGTGGTTTGAAGATTCCCGAACGGTATTTCTAGACCAGAAACGCGAGCATTTTCTCTCTACCTGTTTTTTGTTTTCTCTACCACGTACATAATAGGTAGAGAAGGTTTTGCATTCCATCTAAAAATTCAATACCATGATTTCATCTGAAATACATGTCTTAAGGTCCCCTGAATCCAAAAAGAGCATTTTTTGAAAAAGGTCCGCGTGTCTGCAAACAGCATAACTCAAGAACGAAAAGCCGGATAAATATCAAATTTAGTATTTAGGTTCATACCTTCAAAAGATGCGACACGAAGATTTTCAAGAACATCCCCCATCCCAAACTACCTCTGGAACACCATATAATATCATAAAATACCATATATTAAAGGTATTTATATGACAAATAAGATGTATATTTTAAATTTTCTGTAAATAACCTGTGAAATCCTCTTCATTCAGAAGCAATTTTGTATAATCTTGCATAACTGGTAAACATTAAGCAATAGACGAAAGCTACTACAAAAAATCTGATGTGTTACACTTACATGACTTTCTCTACTCTTGTACAAACTATTTTTACAAACGCTTGTTCTCTATCTACTTCAGTTAATCGAGATATCGAGATATTAATCTTATTGCTAATTTTATTGTAGATGCAAGGGGAATATGATAGGCTTTAAACGATAATAAATTGTTTAAGAGCTGGTTGCTATGTGGAGCATTTCCATTCTCTTTGCATATCCAGGACATTAAAAAAAAAGAAAACACCAATAACGAATTCCCATTAGAGAAAAAGTATAACTATTGGAAAATTCAAACAAATAACAAGGAATATCTCGGAAATTGCTCATTTGAGAAAAAAAATTATATTACATAAATCGTGTTTTCTAACAAATCTACATTGCTTGTGCAGTAAAATTTTGTCTATCTCTTACGATTTACCAGTTATGCGAAAGTCATTCAGAATGAAGGGGACTTTCCCAGAAAATTCAAGATATACATTTCATTTACCATGAAAATATCTTAAACATACGAAATTTTAATCAAAATCATTAGAACCGTTTATGAGAAAATAAAAATTTTGTAAAAATGATCTTTATAAAGGGTAGTCAGGAGTGGGGGGATTTTTGTGAAAATTTAGTGTTGCGTTCTTGGAAGATAGTAAGCTGAAGTACCAAGTTTGGTATTTATCCGACTTTTCGTGTTTGAGTTATGCTGTTCACAGGCTGACAGACAGACACACACACACACACACACACGGACATGTTTCCAAAAATGCTTTATTTGAACTCAGTGCAATGGTTCCGCTGTTTCTCCCAAAACACAACACTGGATCAAGGCAGCGAAACCATGCAGACGCTTAAGAAAGGTTTGACTGAGTTAGGGAACCCCGGCCAAGCGAAAAGGGAAGCCCTAACGAGTGCCGTAGGGGAAAACAAAATGGAAACCAGAACTCTCAAAAATATACTACTATTGATAAGTTCTTTTTTTGGTACTTTAATGATAATAATAAACAAACATTAATAACCAGAATCGTAAAGCAACCTTAAAAGAATAACTGTAAAACAAAGATGGCTTAAATAGTAAACCAACCAAAACCAATTGAGCAGAGCAGTAAGGCAAGTTTTAAATACAGCAAAAATTAAGTAAAACCAAAAATTCAACAAACAAAATCAATTTAGAAAGTTTATAAAACAAGGCCACTATAAACATCAGACCAATATATTTAATTATGTTTATCTAGTCAAAGACTTCCTAAGAATGTTGATCAAGACCCAAACAGACTTTTATGAATTTCTAGTAACAGTGAGCTTCAAAGTCCAGCTGAGCTAGATGTACGTTACAACCCAACCGTTTTCAGTTACAAAAGTTCAGCATGATTGGGTTTTAACTGCAATTACTGCTCTCATAATTAACACAACAGAATTTCTGTAATTTTAAACTAACTATGCACTGAAAATATAACTCAACTGCAATTACTGCTCTCATAATTAACACAACCGAATTTCTGTAATTTTAAACTAACTATGCACTGAAAATCACGTACTGAAAATATAACTCAGTTAGAAAAGAACCAAAACACACTAAACATATGAACAATTCCAAGAGCCAGTCACTTTACGAATTCGTATTTTAAAACACACATTACGTTTTCCGCCCCAAAATTCACTCACCATTACCAAGATATAAAACTGATAACAAAGCCTACCTTTACATAAGGCCGATCCACAAATAATCACAAAAGACGTTCCTTAAATCCATTACAAAAAACTTCCACAATCCGGATGAGTTGTTGCCGGGCAGAGAGCTATCCCTGCAATGCGACAGAAATCCACCACTCCTCGCGTACGGCCAAAGCACATGCCACGTAAGCAAACCAGAGAGGAGAAAAAAAAAGAGAGCACCAAAGAGTGCGTTAAGCAAGCGGACAAGCAACGTAAAGTGACTGGCTGGATGTATAACACAGATACAAAACATAAAAGGAACACATAACAGCACATCAGGGCACCTCAAAACATGTATTTCCGGAGAAATCTCGATATCGAATTTTTGGGTGGAATGCAATATTTCCCCTAATTACTATACGTATTAGAGAAATTAAAAATGTAATGGTTCGAATTGTTCAATACTTAGTCATTCTTTTAAAGCCCTGTCGATATCAGTTGTTTCTCGCTAAAGTATGGAACTTTAAGGCCAGGTATAGGGTCCAGTTCTTAAACATTTGACTATCGCTGTTCCCGTTGTATCTATAATGAAATGTGTAATGTAGCTATTTCTGCAAAGGTTTATCTGAATTAAAATGAAATAGGTAGGAGAATAAACTTTGTAAGAATAATTTGCATACCCACTAATAAGCGACAGAGGGTAGAGAAAGTAACGTGAATGTAACACATCTGAGTTTTCATTTACCCGTTCAAAGTAGATATTCGCTCACTTGCATCATTCCACATTATCTTCTCATCATCTAGGATGAGAGCTTGCATAAGAGAGATTGGCCCATGTAATTTCTTAGGTCGACCTCACATCTAAATCATACCGCGCAACTGTATGTTTGTGCGTGCACTTATCAGTTTGCGAAACAAACTAGAAGATTACAAATCAGGATATACATCAGCCCAGGTGCAAAATCAGCAGATAATTCTCTAGGTAAAGTTAGAAAAGCGAAAGGGTGTAATTAGAAAGTAAAGGGAATTATACGCTTGTTAATAGAAGTTATGTAACTCTAGTTTCTCTCTATTACTATACTAGAAACAAGAAGGGATTTTCCAAATACGTTTCTCAATTACTTCACAGAATTAAATTTACAATGAAATAAATAGAGGTGAGTACTTTTAATTACGCAAAGGAGAGAAAAAAATTGATGTGTAGCATTCACATCACTTTCTCTACTCACTCTTATAAAATTATTCTTAGAAAGCTTATTATTCCAGCCCTTGTTCACATTTACATTTCATGACCCGTGATCTTACACGGAAAGATAGTTAGCAGTCAGTACATGGCGACGGAAAATCTGATGTGAGATGGCAGAATAATCACGTGATGACAATCCTGTTTGATTGGCTCGCTTCTTATGTTTTATACATACAATGGGTTTTAAAAAACACACTCTTGCGATGCAAGATTTTAAATGCTGACGCCAGACGCGGAGCTGTTGTTTGCTTGGTACATCACCTTTATATCCTATTTAGTTATAAACAAATGTTCATGTTGGATATTATTGGTTCTACTATTCAGTTTGAAACTTAGTTACACTCGGAATATTTCCGCATGTACGAATCTAGAAACTGAGGCAGTATTTTTATCGCTTAAATGATATCAGTCTAATTATATAGTACAAAAATTCTGATGTGTTACACTCACATGACTTTCTCTACTCTTGTACAAACTATTTATACAAACGCTTATTCTCCATCTACTTCATGTTAATCGAGATAAACATTTGCAGACTCTATCTTATTGCCTGTTTTCCTGTAGATGTAAGGGGAATATATATTTACAAGGGCAATATAGAAATACAGTAGCCTTTAAGCACATACATATCTTTTAATAGCTGGTTTCTAGGTGCAGCACCATTCCCTTTCCCACAGATTAATACTCTTTGCATATCCAAGACAAAAAAAATGAATAACGAATTCCCACTTGAGAAAATAAGTATTGACAAATTTAAGGAAATAACAAGTAATATCTCGAAAATGGTTCACTCAAGAAAAAAAATGTATATGACATAAATTGTGTATTTTAACCCGATCTACATTTTGTGTATAGTAAAATTTTGTCTATCTCTTATGGTTTACCAGTTATGCAAAAGTCGTTCACAATGAAGAATAATTTTGGAGACATTCCCAGGAAATTCGAGATATACATTTTACTTGTCATAAAAATATCTTAAACATATGATATTTTAATCAAAATCGTTAGTCATTTTTGAGAAAATTAAAATTTTCGAAAAATGTTCCATGTAAAGGGTAGCCTGGGGTGGGTGGATTTTCTTGAAAACCTTCGTGTCGCATCCTTGGAAGATACTGAACCTAAATACCAAGTTTGGTGTTTATCCGACTGTTCGTTTCTGAGTTATGCTGTTCACAGACAGACAGACAGACACAAACACACACACACACGCACACAGACACACACACGGACATGTTTCCAAAAATGTTTTTTTTGGATTCAGGGGGTCTCAAAACATGTATTTCCGGTGAAACCTCGGTATCGAATTTTTGGGTGGAATACAATACTTCCCCTACTTACTATACGTAGTAGAGAAAGTAAAAATATAGTCCGTCTATAAGCAATATGCATATATTACAGTATATAAAGTGTATATTACTGTCATCGTATTATGTTTATTTTATTATGTTTATGTATAAAATGTTATATGAGAGTCCCAGAGTAGTAGCCGAAGGTTGCTAGCAATAAGGTAACCTTGAGACAACTTAGAAAGTTAAAGAAAGGGTACCAACAGTCTATGGAACAATACCAATGTAATGTTCAAAACAGTTTGTAAATGGTCACGTGGGTGCAGAAAGCAAGCCAAAGTAAAAATAAAGGTATTCTATTGGAGTAGGCTTAGCCAATCAGAAACTAGAAATATAAAAATGTACAAGTTTAAACCGTAGACGCTAGGAAGTAGCGTGCCCAGGTAGTTCGGTTCGGTGGTTGTATGTGAGAGTGTGTAGATGTGATAATTTAGTGCAGTGCGGATACTATATAAATGTTGACCTTTTAAAAGTGTAATTAGGAATAATACCTCACAGCTCCATATTTAGATACTCAGTAAATTGTTATTCAGGCGGCGCCGTGGCCGAGTGGTTAGACCGCTCGCCTCTCACCGAGGCGGCCCTGCGTGTGGGATTTGTGGTGGACAAAGCGGCGTCTGGGCGGGTTTTCTCCGGGTTCTCCGGTTTCCCCCGCCATTTATTCCACCAAATGCTCCATCATCACCTTTCCTTTCATCCATTTCATCATCATTTCATTTCATCTACTTCCTTCATCCCATACCAGGCATCGGGCTGATCACCCATCCTGTATATTCTATCTGATCCATGAGTGTCTGCTCCTCGACGGGCCTCTGACCCCAGGCACCGCCTGTAAGTCCTGGGGGGTGTAAGTCCTACATAAAAGGAGGTTAAACAGATAAAGAAGAAGAAGTAAATTGTTATTCAACTGCAGTAAAGGATTAATAAACAAGTAAAAAAACTTACAGTTATAATTTATGTAACGTGTGTAAACATTATTCTGCAGCCGTACCAGCCCTATTTAGAAATACTTGCTCTACCAGATATTACTGACGTAGCCGAGGCATAAATAATAAATAAGTAAACATAAAATTTTTTCAACTTTATTAACACAGGACACTGCCGCAAAAGTTGGTTCCTAAACGTGGGGCGAAGACCACCGCAAATTTTGTACCCATACGTGGTGCGACCGATGTAAAATTGACTGCCGCAAAACTGTACCAATTCTTGCGTTACGTCTACGGCTACATTGTGAATGGTCTTACCTAACGCCTCCTACAATCACGA
This sequence comes from Deroplatys truncata, assembly GCA_030765065.1. Taxonomy (NCBI): domain Eukaryota; kingdom Metazoa; phylum Arthropoda; class Insecta; order Mantodea; family Mantidae; genus Deroplatys; species Deroplatys truncata. The sequence goes on along the minus strand of CM060989.1, from coordinate 59,875,666 downwards.
TAGTGTATCATAAACTGTTTGTCTCCATTTAGTCCTTAGAATACGACCCTATAGAATTACTGTACGAATTCGTGGGTATTCTACATACTTTATTTATCATTCTCTACTACGCATAGTAAGTAGGAGAAGTATTGCATTCCACCAAAAAATTCCATATCGAAATTTTACCGGAAATACATGTTTTGAGGTGCCCTGAATCCAAATAAAGCAGTTTTGGAAACATATACGTGTGTGTATGTGTCTGTGAACAACATAACTCAAAAACGAAAAGTCGGATAAATACCAAACTTGGTATACTAGAGTTTACTATCTTCCAAGGATACGACACGAAGATTTTTAAGAATATCCCCCCACTCAAGACTACCCTTTACATGGAAAATTTTTCGAAATTTTTTATTTTCTCAAAAATGGCTGTAACGATTTTGAATAAAATATCATATGTTTAAGATATTTTCATGGACTATGAACTGTATATCTTGAATTTTCTGGGAATGTTCCCAAAAGTCCTCTTCATTCTGTATGACTTTCGTATAACTTGTAAACCGTAACAGGCAAACAAAATTTTACTACACAAAAATACAGACTCGTTAAAATACACAATTTATGACATACATTTTTGTGGGGTGAACCATTTCCGAGATATTCCCTGCTATTTGTTTGAATTTTCCAATACTTATTCTTTTTCACAAATCGGAATTCGTTATTCGTTTTTTATGGCCTGGATATGCAAAGAGAATGGAATGCTACACATGGCAACCAGCTCTTAAAATATTTGACTATCGCTTAAAGCCTACCAATTCCCCTTGCATCTACAAGAAAATTAGCAATAACATGAAGTAGATGGAGAGTAAGTGTTTGTAAAAATAGTGTGTACAAGAGTAGAGAAAGCGTGTTGACTGCAACACATCAGATTTTTTCCACTTCTAATACGGTTTTAGATGTGACATAACGAAGTTAAGCTTCCTAACCAGGAGGGTTTTATAAAAGAACCACGCCCTGTTTATGAAGGGGTTGTGAAGAAGGGCGTTGCCAGTTTGGTAATCATGGGGCTAATACAGAAATCCCCAGGAAAACAATGGCTGCATCCTTGTGGCACGTGATGACAGCTTATCCAGGTATATACTACATCCGCCTCTTTGAGGGTCAGAATCTAGCACCGCTAACATTATCATAGATAATTCCACAAGAGGTTACAGATTTATCTGATGGAACTCCTTCGAGTAGAACTTATTATTACTCTTTCATGAATAAAATGTAAGAGAGTGAATAAATAACTACTTTCTTAGTTGGGTTGTTTAAAATGAAATAATCACTGCGTTAGCGGTCAGAACTCGATATACTAAATGAACGAAATATTTTTAAGACACCTTTGGAGCTCCTTATTCCGTTCAGTATCTGATTATTATCAACCGGTTTTCTTTGTTTCACAACCTGAGATAGACAGGAGCTCTCTATCGTCTAATTCAGCGCTATTTTATTAATCCAACACATCAAATTATTATTACATTCTCTACGATGTAAAGTAAGTAGGGGAAGTATTGTATTCCACCCAAAAATTCGATTCTGAGATTTCACCGGAAATACATGTTTTGAGATCCCCTGAATCCAAAAAAAGCATTTTTGGAAACATGTCCGTGTGTGTGTGTCTGTGTGTCTATGTGTCTGTCTGTGAACAGCATAGCTCAGAAACGAACAGTCGGATAAACACCAAACTTCGTATTTAGGTTCAGTATCTTCCAAGGATGCGACACGAAGGTTTTCAAGAAAATACCCCCACCCCAAATTACCCTTTACATGGAAGATTTTTCGAAAATTTTAATTTTCTCAAAAATGGCTCTAACGATTTTGATTAAAATATCGTATGTTTAAGATATTTTTATAACAAATAAAATGTATATCTTGAATTTTCTGGGAATGTCTCCAAAAGTATTCTTCATTGTGAACGACTTTTGCATAACTGGTAAACCATAAGAGATAGACAAAATTTTACAACACAAAAAATGTAGATCGCGTTAAAATACACAATTTATGTCATATCCATTTTTTTTGTTGAGTGAACCATTTTCGAGATATTGCTTGTTATTCCCTTAAATTTTTCAATACTTATTTTCTCAAATGGGAATTCGTTATTCATTTGTTTGTCTTGGATATGCAAAGAAGGCAAAGGGAATCTGCGGCAAAGGGAATGGTGCTGCACCTAGCAACCAGCACTTAGGAGATACGTATGTGCTTAAAGGCTACTGTATTTCTATATTGCCCTTGTAAATATATTTTTCCCTTACATCTACAAGAAAATTAGCAATAAGATAGAGTCTGCAAATGTTTATCTCGATTAACATGAAGTAGATGGAGAATAAGTGTTTGTAAAAATAGTTTGTACAAGAGTAGAGAAAGTCATGTGAGTGTAACACATCAGATTTTTTTTATTCAGTTATCCAGCTTCCACAAATTTTATTACACTTCAATCACGTTAATTATAATTAATCTTTCTTTCTTCATCTTCTTATAAATCTAGGCTTTATTCTTCTTATGAACATATTATATATTTTTATTGTTATATTGTCATTTGTTTTTTATTGGTCTTAAATGAACATATTACTTCGTTAAAAATATTATCACTTTTTAAAAACTTCACCTTAACCATAAATAATTATATCACGTTTAAGCATTGACACTTTATTTTTATCTTTGTTAATAGTACTCACCGAAATTAAATTGATGTTATTTTTACTTTCTCTACTACATATAGTAAGTAGGGGAAGTGTTGCATTCTATACAAAATTCGATACATAGATTTCACCGAAAATACATGGTTTGAGATGCCCTGAATCCAAATAAAGCATTTTTGGAAACATGTCTTGTGTGTATCTGTCTGTCTATTAATCTGTGAACAGCATAACAAAAACGAAAAGTCGAATAAATACCAAATTTGGTATTTGAGTTTAGTATCTTCCAAGGATGTGACACAAAGATTTTCAATAAAATTCCCCACCCCCAGACTACATTTTACGTGGAACATTTTTCGAAAATTTTTATTTTTTAAAAAATGGCTCTAAAAATTTGGCTAAAATATCATATGCTTAAGATATTTTTATGTCAAAGAAATGTATATCTTGAATTTTCTGAGAATGTCCTTAAATGACATTCCTTCATTCCGGATGACTTTTCCATAACCGGCAAACCCTAAGAGATGAACAAAATTTTACTACACAAAAATGTAGATCTCGTTAAAACACACAATTTATGCCATATACTTTTTTGTATGGAGTGAACCATTCCCGAGATATTTCTTGTTATTTGTCTGAGTCTTTCAATATACTTTTTCTCAAATGGGATATTTGTTTTTATAGGTCCTGGTAATGCAAAGAGAATGGAATGTTCCACATAGCAACCAGCTCTTAAAAGATTTGACCATCGCTTAAAGCCTACCATATTCCCCTTGCACTTACAAGAAAATTAGTAATAAGATTAACATCCCGATATCTCGATTAACGTGAAGTAGATGGAGAATAAGTGTTTGTAAAAATAGTTTGTGCAAGAGTAGAGAAAGTCATGTGAGTGCAATACATCAGATATTATAGTTTTGATTTTTTAAACTTATATCTATTCTTCTTTCAATTTAGATGTTTCATTTAATTAATTTTGATTGCCAAATAATTCAATTACATCTTTTTAAAATTCCAAATTGATAATCACGCCAACTTTGCCATTTTTCAACCGGAACTGAAATGAACGAATAATCGAATCTGTTACGGAATACTAACCAATCCTACCAACAGTGGAAATGAGAAATTAGTTAAAATAAGCTGAAATCAGCACACAATAAAGACTCATTTTTCAAGAGCATAATTAATTTGAAATTGACACTATTTGAATGTGTATTGATTAAAAAGAAAATTAGATGACGTAACCTATTAAGCTTGTATCCTGCATTTTTGGGTGGAATGCAATACCTTGTCTGCTTACTATGTATATGGTAGAGAAAGTAAAAAGTGCCAATTAAAGGGAGATTAACACCTTATACTACCAATATTAAATTAGCCTATTTAAGGACCCTTTATCTCAGGAACTACTAAAGATATCATTTTGAAATTTTTACCCGATAAAGATATAATATTACTGTCTCTACCACGTACATAGTAAGTACAGAAGGTATTGTATTCCACAAAAAAATTCACCGGAAATACATGTTTTGAGGTCCCCTGATTCCAAAAAAGCCGTTTTAGAAAAAGCAAAATAATACCAGATAAATACCAAACCTGGTATTTAGGTTCAGAAGCTTCTAAAGATACGACACGAAGATTTTCAAGAAAATTTCCTACCCAAACTCTCTCTAATATAAACATTTTTCGAAATTGTTTATTTTCCAAAAATGGCTCTAACAATGTTATTAAGACATCATGTATTAAAGATATTTACATGACAAATAAAATGTATATCTTGAATTTTCTGGGAATAGTCTTTGAAGTCCCCTTCATTCGGAAGGAATTTTGTATAATATTGTATAACTTGTAAACGTTAAGCGATAGACGAAAACGTACCATATTAAAACGTAGATCTCTTTAAAACACACGATCTACTTACAGTAAGTTTTTCTGTGGCATAGGCCATTTCTGAGATATCCGTTCTTAAAGGTTCGAATTGTTGATTATCCTTGTTTCTCGCGATTGCATAGAAACAGTATGGTAATTTTAAGGCTAACATATAGCGTCCAGTTCTTAAACATTTGACTATCGCTATTCTCTTTGTATCTATAACGAAATGTGTAATGCAGCTATTTCTGCAAATGTTTATCTTGATTAACATGACGTAGATGGAGAATAAGCGTTTGTAAAAATAGTTTGTACAAGAGTAGAGAAAGTCATGTGAGTGCAACACATCGGATTTTTTAAAGTGCAGACGAATGCATTCTTGAGAGAGTGTAGATGTTAAATTACCCAAATTCCATCAGCTATTAGGTGAAATTAAAAGTCCACTGGACTTTCACTCATGCCATAATCATCAAAATTATTAATTATCCACTTGTTGCATAAAGTTCTGTTACGCTTATAATTGTGTTATTGAAGTGGAATACAAATGCTAGATGCTGTGCTCATTAAATTGTTAGAATGATTAAGGTATGCAGTACATACAACTCCCTTCCCCCGGCAATCTCTCCCAGACATGCCGTTACCCTGACTTTCAACAGACAACCTGGCAACAAGCCTGTTTGGTTTAACGGAGCAAGGCTTGGGAATGTGGAATTAGACTTTTCGAGGAAACAACAAGGGTAGTTTTTCTGTGTGCTGACCTGTTAGGTTTTCAGATCATTCAATTCTCACCATAGACGATAGAAGTATGAGACTATCATTAATCAGCATATCAGCATCCTGTGTCCTAGTTTGATCTGTTTAAGGAGAGATAAGCTGTTGATTTTGGTCAAAATGTTGCAATTTTTTTTACTGTCGTATTAATATTATAAATGTTCTGCCCATCTTGATGTCTTTATGTTTGTTGGTCAACTTAAACCTTTTCATTAATGTTTCACTTATACCCCGGTTTTAACTACAATACTCATATCGGCGGTCTTTAACCTTTGGAACATGCTGCCTATCGACAATAACTCGTTTATGGTCGACCACACTATAATATGCTGATTACATGTGACATAACTGAACTGCTACGACATCCATTATAATTCAAAGACTCATTATAATCTTACTCGGTGGCGCGCGCAGCTCCCCTATCGCCCATACCTTTTAACACCAAAGCAGCAGTCCATTGGGATCCAATACCCAGATATAAAACAAAACGTGTGTATTAAAAATAAAACAATTTCTGTTCATTGTAATTATAATATTCTAATAAATGGAGTTAATTTCCTTTGCTTTAATACGTGTTCCTTTCACGTTTCGTGCAAAAAATCAATAAATATGGCGTGGATTCTGAAGTAGAATATTTGTTGGTAGTTGGAAAATGCTTCATGTTTATCTGCACAACGTATGGGAGCCAATTTGTCGCGGTAACTTCGTGTTATCTATTGCTGGGCGCCTGTTATTGTATTAATAGTTTTAATTTTGGGTTATTTGTCCTCCGGCTAGCTATTATTACTACTCAGTCGAGCATATCTCTTAAACAGGGTGTGTAAACGGAAAGGAGTTGTTACTAAAGATAACACTGATAAAAGAATTTGTTTTTACACTTTTATTGCTGTCACACTTTATTCATTTCACATAATAACTCTTGATACACGCCCAACTGAAACTGTTATATTTTCTAATATCACTATAATCACTTATTTGCTGCACATTATTAATTCGCGTATTTCACTTTTATAACTAACTTTACAACGCGAGAGATTTTGTAGAATTGCGCGACGTATAACCTTTGTACGATTCTGTTGGACTGAACGACATATTACCCGCGAATCCTTCTGTTGGACTGAGCGACGTTTACCTCGTGAATTATTCTGTCAAACTGCGCGTTACCAGCAATCCAGCAATCCAGCAATCGAGAACAGGTCGCCCAGGTTCACCTGGGCGGAATGTAATCGCCACAGTACCTAGCCGCGTATGCGGCTTTACCTGTGCGATATAGAAGGATGAAAGAATGTACACAAGCTTTTGATTTATGTGTCTTGGGCGGAGTTTAGCTTGCTGCGCTACCTTTGGCTGGGTCTCGGTGTCCCCTCGTGGGCGGACTAGCGACCACGTGGTGACCAAGCCCAATGCTGCTTAACTTGGGCGACCGCTTGTGTGGTCGTCAAGTTAAGCAGGCCGGCATGGCAGCAAAGCATGATGGGAATGTAGGTAATGGGATGGGGGTACTCAAGTTGTCTCTGGCACGGAATTTATACTCTCTCACCCCAATATGCCTAAACATTATAACAGTGCTGCTATTGGTTAATAAAGCGCGCCAACATTAGCGTCTATATTTATATCCAATCAAAATTACGAACACAAATGCTCTAGGGAAGATATTCCCTCCATTTCTACAGAAAAGCGCGCTAATCTGACGTCATTTGCTTGTCTCTTCTAATTAATAAACAACTCACCCCATCGTTTCATTGTTACCCGCTCCTATTGTCAGTTTCAGTGAGGCCGTGTAAACTTATTTCCTAACAATGCTTATAATTAACAAACATCTCAAATCAATGCCATACAATAATGCTAATTTACACTACAATCACTCTGGCATTCAGTGTTGTGATATAAAATACTGCCTCAATTCAACAGTACTTCTATCCGTTGCACTACTCGCAAACATGCTCAAGATCCTGACATCCGATCAGCATTTAATTACGCACAATTAATAAGATCAAGATCTTTTTGTAAAAACTCAAAGTTTTGAAATGATACTGTTGTGGACCAAAAAGCTGCCGCTCGTTTTATAAACATACTCGGATCTTAATTACTGTCATTATAGCCTTGTATAATATACTAATACAGCTGTCATAGGATTTCTGGTTTTCTCTCTCAGATTCTGTGAGGATGGGGAATAATCCTGACTAGAGAAAAATTCCCACCCCCAGTCAGGGCCCTTCGTACAGCAGACAGGTGCTCTACCAAATGAGCTACGCCAGCTAAATGTTTTAAAACGTATTTTAAAAGATTTCATGTTCTAGGCATGCAATTTAATTATTGCTAATTTTCTTGTAGATGCAAGGGGGATATGGTAGGTTTTAAGTGATAGTCAAATATTTTAAGCGCTGGTTGCTATGCGGAGCATTCCATTCTCTTTGCATATTCAGGACATAAGAAAGAAAGAAGAAAAAACAATAACGAATTCCCATTTGAGAAAAGTATTGGAAAATTCAAACAAATAACAAGAACTATCTCGGAAAGGCTCACTCCACAAAAAATAAATGCATACGACATAAATTGTGAGTTTTAACGAGATCTACATCTTTTTGTGTAGTAAAAGTTTGTCTATCTCTTACGGTTTACCAGTTATGCAAAAGTCATTCAAAATGAAGAGGACTTTTGGGGACATTTCCAGAATATTTCAAGGTATACATTTCATTTGTCATAAAAATATCTTAAACATATGTTATTTTAATCAAAATCCTCAATACAATTTTTGAGAAAATAAAAATTTTCGTAAAATGTTCTATGTAAAGGGTAGTCTTGGGTGAGGGAATTTTCTTGAAAATCTTTGTGTCACATCTTTGAAAGATACTAAACCTAAATACCAAGTTTGGTATTTATCCTTCTTTTCGTTTTTGAGTTATCTGTTCACAGACAGACAGACAGACAGACACACACGTGGGCGTATTTTCATAAATCCTTTATTTGGATTCGGGGGTCTCTAAACATGTATTTCCAGTGAAATCTCGGTATCGAATTTTTGGGTGGAATTCAATATCTTCTCTATCTACTATGTACATAGTATAGAAAGTAAAAATTCTAGCAGCCAAATTAATGTAGGAAAAAATCTAATTTTTTTGGACATAAAGATCAAATAGTAATACAGTTTATATGTTTTGGTGTTTTTCAGATTGTTCATTATGTCAGTTTTATAAAATTTTGAAAAAATATGCCAAAATTGCAAGCGTTTTGTAAGTGGCATTTTCAAAATTATCTTACTGCATTGAGTAGAGCAATTTTTTGTGTAATACTACTTGATTTTGGGGTGAAAATAGGATTTTATAAAATGTCAAAGTTGGAAATTTTCAATGTTGCCTTAATTCATTTTCGGCTGTCTCTTTACGACTTCACGAATTTATTTCTCCGCCAGTTTCAGTCACATGTCGATGATGCACAAAAATGTGATTGTATGCTTGAAAAATAATTTAAAAGACACCACATGCAAAAAAGTTGCAATTTTGGCATATTTTTTAAAAAATATATAAAATTGATAAAATGAACGATCTGAAAAGCGTCAAAACACGTAAACTGTACTATCATTTTGATCTTTATGTAAACAAGATTTTTCCATTAATTTGGCTGCTAGAAGTTTTTAAAGTGCAGACAAATACTTTCTTGAGAGGGTGTATATCATTTCTATAACCATAACGTATTGTACAGCCTAAGTAATTTAAAGTATTTACTTGTTCGAATGATTCATTATTGATAACGATTTTTATTCTGAGTGGAGTATTTCTCCGAAATCCCATTACTTTTTATTTTCTGTTGTAAGTACAACTTGGTCACCAGCAAAAAGTAGAGCACTCAGAAGTGGGTTATTTACTATAAAATTAAAAGATAGTTGTGGTTGCCATGTTATGGTATAAAGGTACTAACAAAGGAGGAATCCCCGAAACCCGGGTAGAGTACCACGCGCAGGCCATCCGGCCCCTTGTGCTTCTACCCTGACCACAGAGAGGGAGAAATGAGGGGAGAGACCCGAGGGGCGACCAGATCTGGATGACGATGGACGCAAGCATGGACCCTAATGTTTCCAGATGTACATATCCAACGACGCCCGCCCACCAATAGACCCGAGCTTTCGGGGGGTCCCCGAAGGAACACCTGCCCGAAAGCGCGGGTCCTAACCCTCCACAGAGCGCACAGCCACCGCCCAGCCGCAACCCGTCGAACACCGTCGCTTGGTCCTACAACTCTGAAAAAGATAACAAGCAAGTTGACGGGTACAGGAAGTGAGAGGCAGGAGAGTCGTGGTAGATGAATCACACAAGCATTTGCATGCCAAACCGGAGAAACCACGAAAAAATCATGGGTCAGAGTGGACCGTCGCCGGGAATCGAACCGGAACCACCCGAATGCGAGTCTCACACCTCGTTCGGTCCATATTTTGGTAATCTCGTCAATATGTGTATATATCTTCTTCTTCTTCTTCTGCACCAAACATTAAAGCTTTCCAAGGCTTGTTGCGTGCTCCAAATGTTTAATTTATTGGTTTATCCATCGTTTCCTGGGTCTTCCGAAATTTCATTTTCGTTTAGGTATATAGTAGAATATGTTCTTTGGGTAACGTTCCTCATTCATTCTCTCTACGTGTTCTAGTCACTTTTGTCTGTTCTGCTCTTTTCTTCATTTAGGTTAAAAATCCTTAATTGTTTTCTTGTGCCATCATTCTTTATTCTAGCTCTTCTAGTGACTCCTAATACTGTTCTTAAAAATCTCATTTCCGCTACCTGTAATCTGCTTTTATCTCTATTTGTGAATGTCTAGGTTTTGCTACTATATAGAGCAACTGGAACTGCTATGGTTTTATAGAACTTCATCATCGTATCTTTTCTCACTTTACTTTTTAAAGTCTTTTAATTGTTCCACATATTTTTGAAAAAACTTTCTATTTTAGTTCCAATATCTGCTTCTTTAATATATGATACTGCAGATTCTTAAATTTTAAATGTGTTTACTTGTTCAATTGTATCATTGTCTAATACAAGTTTACATATCAACGGATGAGTTCCGTGAAAAGTCATGGATTTTTTGATGCCTGAATTATAATTAAAAACTATTTTATGCAATTCAAATAGTGCTCTTTGTAGCGTACCTTCGTTATCGAAATGATTGCTTGGCCTTCAGCATATAGGAGTGTGAAGTGGTTATTATTAATGTTATTTATTTAACATTAATTGTAGCCCCACGTTGTGGTAGCCAATTTGAAGGTGGTTTGGTGTTATTTTTATTTAATTTGTTGAGCCCCACGTTTGGGAGCCAATTTGAAAGTGCTTTAATGTTATATTTATTTATTTATTGAGCCCCACATTTGGGAGCCAATTTGAAGTAACATGGTTGTTTTGTTTTTTCCACGTTTGGGAGCCAATTTGCGATGGTAAATTTATAATGTTATTTGTGTATGTGTGTTTACTCAACGTGTTGAAGCCATCTTGTGACGTGATTCATTTGTTAGGTTTGTTAGCTCCATCTGGTGTTAGCAATTTGCGGCAGTATTAGTTTTCGTTTGAAAGAATGCTACTGTTATTTTATTTAATTTTTGTTCACTGTCCTCCGGCTAGCTATGATCTTTTGGTCAAGCACTTCTCTTTATACAGGTTGTGTAAACGGAAGGGAGTCTCTTATCCAAAGATAACACTGATGAAAGAATTTCTTTTATACTTTTATTGTCGAACACTTTCACTATCACATTTACACATTGATCTAGACACTCGCCAAACTGAAACTGTTATAATAACTTCTTACTGATCACTTTTAATTCACGTACTTCAACCTTTTGTATAATTAACTTTACCATACTTGAGATTTTTCATAACTCTTATACGCGTAACTTGCGAATCGATAGCCGACGTGTAATATTTCTGCTGGACTGAAGGCGACGTGTATCATACAAATATTTTCGACAAACTGACGGACTGAAGGCGTGTAGTGTACAAAGAATTTTGATGAACTGTGAGCGATCTACCTCTGACTTGGCTCTTTTATATTCATACACCCCGATATCCCTAAAGATTATAACTGAGCTGCAATTGGCTAATAAAACGCGCCAACATTAGCGTCTATTTTTATATCCAATGAAAATTATGAATACATATGCTCTAGGTAAATGTTCCAGAAGATTCTAAAGGAAAACGCGCCAACATTACGTAACTTCCTCGTTTCCAATAATGATAAACAGCTCACCCCCTCGCTGCATTATTGCACGCTATTATTGTCAGTTTCAGTAAGGCAGTATAAACCTACTTCCCAACAATAATTACAATCAACAAACATCTCAAATCAATGTCACATAATAATGCATATTCATACTATAATCACTCCTTACATTTAAATAATTTGTGATATAAATTAATGCATCAAGTGCCATTACAAAAATTGTCCTATTATTATTATTGTTTTTTTGTTTTGCTTAATATATATCTTTGAACCCTTATATATATATATATATATATATATATATATTTCTTTTAATATCTCCACAATATGATTTGGTATTCCTCTATTAGTCATTATCTCCCATAGTTTTCTTCTTTTTACTCTATCAAATGCCTTTATAAAATCTATAAATATTATATACGTTGGGCAATTAAATTCTATCCTCTTTTCTATTATGTGTTTAATTATAAAAATATTATCAGTGCATAACCTTCCTAATCTAAATCTTGTCTGTTCTTCTAAAAGTATTGTTTAAATAATGTTACAAGCCTCTGATTTAAATATATACAAAATCGGTGTCAATGGACAGCCTTGTCGTACACTCCATTAATATCTGTCTACTATACAGCCTTACTCCTTTACTTGTTTTTACTTTTATTCCGTATCTATATATAAACTTTGTACTGCCCATAAGTATATGTCGAATGGAGCGAGATGGCTCCTTGGTAACGTGTGAGACTCGCATTCGGGAGATCGCGGGTTCGATTCCTGACGACCGTCCAATCTGACCTTGGATTTTTCGTTGTTTCCCTGGGTCGACAGGCGAATACAAAGTCGGTTTCTCATCTACCACAATTGTCTTTCTATCATTTCCCCTTTATTCGCTTCCTTCTCATGTTTCAGATGTGTTTCTAGGTTTCCACTCTCTGTGGATACTGCACGGTCTAGGGTCGTTGATCCCTCTCTCTAGGCAATTCCAGCAGTGTGATGGGTCTTAGAGCCTGGAATTGTTAAGGACTTCCGCGCATCTCTGTAGCCTCCTGTGGTTCCTTCGCTTCATATCTTCCTCCTGGTAGCTACAACGGATCTTTGTAGGTCTAAGTGCGAGGTGTCCCCCTCTGTTGTATAACCTTAACCCCCAACCCTAACTATATCTTGGGTGTACCCTTGATATTAGAAATTCCCACAATTTGGAACGAGAAAGTGTGTCGAAAGCTAAAAAAAATCTGATGTGTTACACTCACATGACTTTCTCTACTCTTGTACAAACTATTTTTACAAACGCTTATTCTCCATATCCTTCATGTTAATCGAGATATCGAGATGTCAATCTTATTGGTAATTTTCTTGTAGATGCAAGGGGAATTGGTAGGTTTTAAGCGATAGTCAAATATTTTAACGCTGGTTGCTATGTGGCGCATTCCATTCTCTTTGCATGTCCAGGACATAAAAAAAGAATAACGAATTTGAGAAAAAGTATAAGTATTGGAAAATTTAAGGTAATAACAAGCAATATCTCGCAAACGGTTCAATCAACAAAAGAAATGTATATGACATAAATTGTGTATTTTAACGCGATCTACATTTTTTGTGTAGTAAAATTTTGTCTATCTCTTATGGTTTACCAGTTATGCAAAAGTCGTTCACAATGAAGAATAATTTTGGAGACATTCCCAGGAAATTCGAGATATACATTTTATTTGTCATAAAAATATCTTAAACATATGATATTTTAATCAAAATCGTTAGTCATTTTTGAGAAAATTAAAATTTTCGAAAAATGTTCCATGTAAAGGGCAGTCTGCGGTGGGGGGATTTTCTTGAAAACCTTCGTGTCGCATCCTTGGAAGATACTGAACCTAAATACCAAGTTTGGTGTTTATCCGACTCTTCGTTTCTGAGTTATGCTGTTCACAGACACACACACACGGACATGTTTCCAAAAATGCTTTTTTTTGATTCAGGGGGTCTCAAAACATGTATTTCCAGTGAAATCTCGGTATCGAAATTTTGGGTGGAATACAATACTTCCCCTACTTACTATACGTAGTAGAGAAAGTAAAAATTATTCGTTATTTCATTCTCTGAGAGTGAAATATGGATTACAAGATGTAGCAGGGGATACGTTGTGCGTCTTTTGTAGCGGGAAATCGTTGGTCCTCTGGTTGATGCCCGCTGCTGCAGTGTTCTGGTCTCGGCTACCTCTGCTCAGCGGTTGATGATTTCTCCATTCCTTGTAAATTACCTATCTAACTAATTTCACTGATATCAGGTTTTCGTACAGTTTAAAATACACTGCATTTCCCTTAAAATGTGATTTATTATAAATAAAATACTTATGGGCGGCTAGCTTTTCCCATCTTTAACAATTCCCACCTAATAATAACTTAGGGGTCTAATCTAACCACACACGCTTCCCCACCCATATGCACGCACGTGCAGTATCACTGTGTGTCTACGAGATTCTATAGGAGAGTGAATCTCTGGGGCTTTCTTCCCCCTTTTATACCCAAATTTAGTGACGCTCACCTTCCCGCCTTAGAATGTAACGACATTTCTAATTGTCCTCAGACCGCGTTACCTTATTATGTATGAAAATATTCTGCTCCAAAACTTTTCGCACACGTGTCCCAGTGAAGCAGATTCAATATATCTGTCTCTTTCCTTTCTGCATCTGTCTCTTTCTATTTCTGGTTATTGCTTCAAGTTCCTTGCTCATTAGCTTGGTGAAAGGTGGTGGACTCTACCTAAAATTACATTTTACCTGGAATTGCTGAATTAAATTATTATGTACAATTGTTGTTTGATACTAATTTATATGTATATATGTGGTATATCCCCTTTAAAAAAGAACATATTTTATAGTTTATTTTCTGCATTGGAACGCACCAATCGGATAATTATGGTGTGCGATAGACAACCAATTAAAATAAATCCTAGTTGACCAGACGTTTCTGGTCTGGTTGTTGCGAGACGATGGAATAGTTGCAGGAAACATAAAGCGGTTTATGGAACCATTAACTTAGCCCTTCTGTTGTGGCAGGCAGGTGATGTCCCCTAAGGAGGGAAAAAAACACCATTCCCTGGTAGCGACTGGCAGAGTTCCGGTCCACACCGGATATCACCTTCACCAGAGGCATGGGGCGGAATTGCCAGTCCACTTAGAACGTTTATGAGTCAGTGGCCATCTGCATCCTTGTTTGTATGTCTTTCTTTTTCTGAAATACGTTTATAATACCTACACTTAATTTCTAAATGCGTTTGTATCTCGCCCAAGGTAGAGTTTTTACGTCATTATTATTATTATTATTATTATTATTATTATTATTATTATTATTATTATTCTTATTATTATTATTATTAATGCAGTGCTAGTAATAGTTTAATGCTTATGGCCATTGGATGATCTTCGCCTTCGGGGTCTCTCAGTACAGTTGTAGTTTTCACATACTTTTATTGTTATTGAATATTGAAGTAAACCACATTATATTATTTTCTCTACTACGTATAGCAAGTAGGGGAAGTATTGTATTCCATCCAAAAATTCGATACCGAGATTTCACCGGAAATACATGTTTTGATACCCCTGAATCCAAAAAAATCATTTTTGGAAACATGTCCGTGTGTGTGTCTGTGTATGTATGTGTGTGTGTGTGTGTGTGTGTGTGTCTGTGAACAGCATAACTCAGAAACGAACAGACGGATAAACACCAAACTTGGTATTTAGGTTCAGTATCTTCCAGAGATGCGACACGAAGGTTTTCAAGAAAATCCCCCCACCCCAGACTACCCTTTACATGTAACATTTTTCGAACATTTTAATTTTCTCAAAAACGACTCTAACGATTTTGATTAAAATATCATATGTTTAAGATATTTTCATGACAAATGAAATGTATATGTCGAATTTTCTGGGAATGTCTCCAAAAGTATTCTTCATTGTGAACTTTTGCATAACTGGTAAACCATAAGAGATGGACAAAATTTTACTACACAAAAAATATAGATCGCGTTCAAATACACAATTTATGTCATATACATTGTTTTGTTGAGTGAACCACTTTCGAGATATTGCTTGTTATTCCCTTAAATTTTCCAATATAGTTTTTCTCAAATGGGAATTCGTTATCTTTTTTTTTTTGTCCTGGTAATCCAAAGAGAATGGAATACTACACATAGCAACCAGCTCTTAAAATATTTGAATATCGTTTAAAGCCTAACATATTCCCCTAGCATTACAAGAAAATTAGCAGTAAGATTAACATCTCGATTAACATGAAGCATATGGAGAATAAGCGTTTGTAAAAATAGTTTGTACAAGAGTAGAGAAAGTCACGTGAGTGTAACACATCAGATTTTTTGTTTAATGGATTTCTTTCATACAAATAAACTTCAGTATCTTTAATGAATTTTGTTTGTGACAGTAAAGTAAGTTGTCTTATAAAAATAATATAAGGTTATACAATAACCACTATAATAAGAGAACAATGCTAAGGAGTGAAAATCTAGTCATTTATGTCACTCTGAGTCGTTGTAACACACTCTTGAGGTTGATTAATTGCAAGTTTTGGGTGGGCTTCAAGATTTTCTTCTGTCAGAAACGACTGTTTAGAATCCAATTGAGTTTAGAAAACCTCCTATCAATTGAAACAGACGATGGAGGAACCATTATTGCCTTCATTGCTAGCTTACTTAGTGTAGGCACCATAGAGGAATGTTTCTGCCAAAAGGATAAAGAAGTAATAGAAGACAATTTTCTTCCTGTACCATTGCTGCATATGCTGATATTTCTTCCACTGGAACATCAATGTTAGAGAAGCGTTTCAGTTCACCTGAAGTGAAGAACCTACGATCTAAACTCTGAACTTCATTCCAGAAGCTTTTTGCAGGATGGCGTTCATTCATATATGTCTCAATTTATTTACATGCTACACCAGCACTTTGAAGCATATGAAGTACTGATGATAGACTAAGCCAAGTCTGTGTTGCATCAGTATTATCTGATTCCAAAAGCTATATTTGTAAACAAATACCATCAGAGATTTCAGATATAGTTCTGAGTTGGAGTTGAAGCGTTTAATTTTCAAACAGTCGTTTTAAATTTGTTACAGCAGCACTTATGTCACCATCTTCTGGATCGATCCAACGTTTAAGTGCATTGAAATTCATGCTCTGATATTTTCCTTCCTTCAGTCATGTGCCTCAATGAATACTGGAACTGGAGGTAGATTAAATGCTTCTGGTCCTTTAAGCAGTCCAGTAATCTCTCCCTTCTGGCTAGAGGTTTCATTAAAGCAATCTAAACAGCTGCAATGATTTCATCAGCAATTTTGAGTGAAAAGCTAACCTCTTCAGCACAAAGATGCAACACATGAGCCCAACAGGTAGAATTTAAAAGCTGAGGTGCAACTCCAGCCAATCGCATGCCAGCCGAAAGCATATATGTTGCATTGTTCGATATTAAAACAATGAAGTTAGACCTGTGAACACCAATAAGATCTAGTATGTCAAGTATTAAATTTACTATAACATCAACATTGCAATTTTGTACAATTTTGGTTTTCTCAAGACGGGGTTTCTCTCCCAAAATACCCAGTGGAGCAACAAAAATATTCACCACCTTACGATTCTTTATATCTTCGTTTCATCAACCGCTAGATATAAAGATTTTCCTTCACATTTTGACTTGGTTTGCTGGAGATCTTCTTCAGCACACTTGACAAGATCTTCTCAGAGTGGTTTCACTGGGAGCCGGTTTCATACTTGTATCTGTTGCTCTCCGCTGACGAAACTGTTCATTGCGGAATACATGGATGAAATACCAGCAGAAGTAAATGCTTTGGCCATTTCTTTCATAATATCCTTTGAACTTTCCATACGCTGGTACGTGTGCTACTAGGACCGCCCGAAGTTGAACCATGTCCATCACTCTGTTTCCAAGATTTATGTTTAAAACTTTCGACATGCTTTTGCACAATGTAGTTCTTTTCAAAACGAATGTACTCTGAACATAATGTAAATAAAAGTTTCTCCTTTTCAGCCACAAAATAACCTGTGGGAAACTCGAAACCTTAGAATTGCATTTACAGCAATTTTTGGCATGCTGATGTTCAAAAAATAATAACTGCTTTGATTAGGTTGTATACTGACTATAAAACCATTAAACTTCACGCACAAGATGTTCATTGCTAAATTTCCTAGCTTTTAATTGTTGCTGGGAATATTAATTTCTGTAGTGAATCTAATGTTAGATTTTAAACAGATACCTAGTTAATTTCCAAGAATTATGATTTATATTATATATGATGCTTTTATGCTTTATTTTTTTAAATTATGCTTTACTGTGATTTTAAAACTTATTTTTCCCAGACCCTTGGATCTCCAAAATCATGTTCTGGGTGGCAACCAACCCTGTTATGCTTTTTAAGCTTACTATGCTTTTGTGTTGCTCTGTTGATTATGAATGGGCATAGATATGAGTGGTAGCAAATGATGATTCCAAGTTGTATCTACCGTGATACATAAGTGAAAATGTTGGCGAGTAGTGTAATTATTGTGGTAATTGCTTTAAATAATGACATCAGTTCATTTCCTGTACTCTTCTAAAAGAGGCTAGTCGTGTAACTTTTGGCATTTGAGGCAGTATTTTTAACACTTAAATGATTTCAGTCTAATTATATAATATATAAATTCAACAAAAGCCCACCTTAAAGCAATATGTGTATGTAAAATATATAAAAAGTGTATATTACAGTCATTCTAGATGTATATATTATTGTATCCGTGTTTAATAATGTTATGTGAATGTATTACGTAATTTAATAATGTAGGAGCTGTGAAAATAATAGGTTAAAACTTGCTAACAATGAGGTAATAATGAGGTAGCCTTGAGGCAATAATGAATTTGAAAGTTTAATAATGTTACTTGTGATTCTTGGAAGCGATAATGCACTTTTTGTGACAGTTTATAAAATACCCAATCAACAACCAGAAAAAGCTTTAGTTAAATGAAGGTATTCTATTGGACTAGGATTAGCCAATCAGAAACTAAAATGAAGCAACATTTACAAATTCAGAAGTCAGTTGCTTGTAGACAGTGTTTCTAACCGGACGCATGACGCATCTTCGAGAAATTTAATAAGTATTTTGTGTGAGACAAAAATAGTTTACGTGTTAAAAAGTGCAAGTAATTAATAAAAAAATCTCACAGCTCTCTCTCTCTCTATCAGTGAAGTGTTATTTAAATAGTGTCAAGCATTAATAAAAGGAGGGAGGTAAAATTATAATCTGTGTAAGCCTACATTCTTCAGTCGCACCACTCCCTGCTAAGACATTCTGGCGCAGCCGAGGCAAACATAAATATATAATATTTAAAGAAACACTCAAATTACAAAGTTAATATTTTTAAACTTGGGGCGAAGGCTACCGGAAACTTTTTACCATATGTGCTGTTGCTACTACTTCAAGTTCGGCTCCCCAACAGTCGAAATACAGTTCAACTCCTTATACAAACCTACTTCACATTAAAGAATATACTGAATAAAAATCTGATGTATTACACTCACATGACTTTCTCTACTCTTGTACAATCTATTTTTACAAACGCCTATTCTCCATATGCTTCATGTTAATCGAGATATCGAGATGTCAATCTTATTCGTAATTTTCTTGTAGATGCAAGGGGAATATGGTAGGTTTTAAGCGATAGTCAAATGTTTTAAGAGCCAGTTGCTATGTGGCGCATTCCATTCTCTTTGCATGTCCAGAACATAAAAAAATGAATAACGTATTTGAGAAAAAGTATAAGTATTGGAAAATTTAAGGAAATAACAAGCAATATCTCGAAAACGGTTCACTCAACAAAAGAAAAGAATATGACATAAGTTGTGTATTTTAACGCGATCTACATTTTTTGTGCAGTAAAACTTTGTCTATCTCTTATGGTTTACCAGTTATGCAAAAGTCGCTCACAATGAAGAATACTTTTGGAGACATTCCCAGAAAATTCGAGATATACATTTCATTTCTCATGACATTATCTTAAACATATGATATTTTCATCAAAATGGTTAGAGCCATTTTTGAGAAAATTAAAATTTTCGAAAAATCTTCCATGTAAAGGGTAGTCTGGGGTGGGAGGATTTTCTTGAAAACCTTCGTGTCGCATCTCTGGAAGATACTGAACCTAAATACCAAGTTTGGTGTTTATCCGACTGTTCGTTTTGGAGTTATACTGTTCACAGACACACAGACACACACACAGACACACACACACAGACACACACACGGACATGTTTCCAAAAATGCTTTTTTTGGATTCAGGAGGTCTCAAAACATGTATTTCCGGTGAAATCTCGGTATCGCATTTTTGGGTGGAATGCAATACTTCCCCTACTTACTATACGTAGTAGAGAAAGTAATAATACTAGATATTTTGATTTCTCCTTTTTTACTTTCTCTGCCTCTTATCTAGAGGAAAATCGCATTCCACCAAAGATTTGGAAACTGATATTTCACCAGTAATACATATTTTGAGACTCCCTGAATAAAAATCTGATGTGTTACACTCACATGACTTTCCCTACTCTTGTACAAACTATGTTTACAAACGCTTATTCTCCATATGCTTCATGTTAATCGAGATGTTAATCGTATTGCTAATTTTCTTGTAGATGCAAGGGGAATATGGTAAGTTATAAGCGATAGTCAAATCTTTTAAGCGCTGGTTGCTATGTGGCGCATTCCATTCTCTTTGCATGTCCAGGAGATAAAAAAAATCTGATGTGTTACACTCACATGACTTTCTCTACTCTTGTACAAACTATTTTTACAAACCTTATTCTCCATATGCTTCATGTTAATGGAGATATCGAGATGTCAATCTTATTGATAATTTTCTTGTAAATGGAAGGGGAATATGGTAGGTTTTAAGCGATAGTCAAATATTTTAACGCTGGTTGCTATGTGGCGCATTCCATTCTGTTTGCATGTCTAGGACATAAAAAAATGAATAACGAATTTGAGAAAAAGTATAAGTATTGGAAAATTTAAGGGAATAAGAAGCAATATCTCGCAAACGGTTCACTCAACAAAAGAAATGTATATGACATAAATTGTGTATTTTAACGCGATCTACATTTTTTGTGTAGTAAAATTTTGTCTATCTCTTATGGTTTACCAGTTATGAAAAAGTCGTTCATAATGAAGAATACTTTTGGAGGCATTCCCAGAAAATTCGAGATATACATTTTAATTATCATGACAATATCTTAAACATATGATATTTTAATCAAAATCGTTAGAGCCGTTTTTGAGAAAATTAAAATTTTCGAAAAATGTTCCATGTAAAGGATAGTCTGGGGTGGGGGGATTTTCTTGAAAACCTTCGTGTCGCATCTCTGGAAGATACTGAACCTAAATACCAAGTTTGGTGTTTATCCGACTCTTCGTTTCTGAGTTATGCTGTTCACAGACACACAGACACACAGACAGACACACAGACACACAGACAGACACACAGACACACAGACACACAGACAGACACACACGGACATGTTTCCAAAAATGCTTTTTTTGGATTCAGTGAGTCTCAAAACATGTATTTCCGGTGAAATCTCGGTATCGAAATTTTGGGTGGAATGCAATACTTCCCCTACTTACTATACGTAGTAGAGAAAGTAAAAAAAGAAAGCATTTTTAGAAAAATGTCTGTGTATTTGTGTGCATCAGTCTGTTTGTGAACAGCATAGCCTAAAAAAGAAAAGTCAGTTAAACACGAAACTTAATATTTAAGTTCACGTCTTCTATGGATGCAACACGAAGATTTTAAAGAAAATCTCCACCCCATGCTATCATTTACATGTAAAAATTTTGATTATTTTTATAAAAAATAGCTCTCAAGATTTAAAATACCGTATGTTTAAGATATTTGCATGGCAAGTAAATATATATACGGTGTCTTCAAATTAATATGGTCTCTGCCGCCAGTCAGTTGTATGCGTATAAAGTCAATACTTTGAAGCAAGTTTATCACTAGTGCCTCTATTAGAGGACTAGCGAAAGAGAGTGAAAGGGTTGGATGTCAACAGTTTCGAGGTCACCTTAACGAAATGGGACTGTATCGTACTTTTCCAGCAAACGTCTTTTGCTTGTTTCTCGTAAACTCGGAATCTCAGCATGTATGCTGGTAGGTAACTAAAATAATTGGACGGTTTTTGTAACGTAGAGTGTCTCGGTTTTAATGGCATACTTTTCCATTACAAAAAAAGGCTTGTGCATACTCTATACAGCAGAAAATGTAATTTTATCATGCTTTGTCTCGGGACTTGATGAAATTCTGGGCAAGAAAGGAGAAAATTATTCACACAGCTGATAATATCGTAACGATAGACTCCCCCTCGCATTCGGAAGTAGCACTCAACATGCAAATTCTGTGGTCACTTCTATTTCGCGTGAATAGAACGCATGAGATGTTCTAGTGAAAAACAGTTCTGCACCGACGCAGTACATCAAACTGTTTGCGAAGGCGGAAACGCGTGTAGTCCGAGGTTCAATACCGCACCTCCCCTTTTAGACAAGGGATTCGCCTAAGTAATAATGACGTCATTCATTTAAACCGACTGGCGAATAAATCATTTCTGGAAATAGCATGTGAAGTCCTCTTCATTCTGAATTATATTTGTATAGTTGACAAACCGTAATAGATGGACAAAACTTTACTTAGACCTCGTTTAGATACAAATAAAAATGGTTATGGCTTTGGCCATTTCAGAGATATTGGTACTAATGTAGCGCAGTTTGAGGGGCGTTGGAGGAATCAGAGACCTTCGTACTTCAACCATTAGAAGTTTTTTGTGCTGTTCCTTAAATCCAGTATGGAAATTCATGGATACAAATGCTCATGCCCACGGCTGGATGCGAACCCGCGACCCTTTGCATTACAGAGTGCCGAAGTTAAACGATCCAGCGACCGCAGGTACGCGGGTCCTCCTCTCAAGTGGTAAGTTACTATTGGTTTCTTCTCGTGGTCATGCAAAGAGGATGGACTTTCAAGGCCAGCACATCCGTGGTGTAATGGTTACCATGCTAGCCTCTAGTTCCTGAAACGTAAAAGAACCCCAAGCCTGATAAAAAGGCCTCTGAGCAAAATTTCCTGTCTTTCACGCCCAATGGGACGCTAAGGACCACAGCAGTTAAAGAGCGTCCATACATAAAACTCAATTTAATTTAAGGCTTTTTAAAAACCTGACTATCGTTTTATCTTACTGTATTCTACAACGAAATGTATATTGAAAGTTTATCTCTATGAATAAGAAGCATACAGAAAAATTAAGATTTTGTATGAAGGTTTTAGAAGAGTGAGTAGAGAAAGTCATGTGAATGCGGCATATCAAACTTTTTCCGGAGTGCTTGAAAGTAAACGAATTCTTGAGAGTATCCATGCGCGAACGACTGTTTGAGGGCAGTGTCTGCGCTTGTATCCGGGATCCTTTGCCTCGGGGGGTGCACGCGTAAACCCAGTTGTGTAACTCGCACGACCTTGCCCACCGACTTTCAGCAACCTGGATGATACAAATCAGCAGTATGAACCGGCGACCTTCTCTTGCCTCAACGCTGATTTGTCCTTGAGTGTCTAAACTGTTACTTTTGTTTACTAACCTTTCTTAGCAAAAAAGAAAACAGAAGTAAATCGTCCCAAAGTACGATCTCTCTTAACAGGAAAGTAAATGGCCAAAATAATCAAAACATGTAATTTTTGTGCAGTATTATAAACTTGAATATCTCCTTTAATTTGATATATATTTTATCATTGTATGCACAATAGTATTTTAAATATATTCTCAAAAAATCTGATGTGTTGCACTCACATGACTTTCTCTACTCTTGTACAAACTATTTTTACAAACGCTTGTTCTCCATCTACTTCATGTTAATCGAGATAAACATAGCATTTTTCACGGTAAACCACAAGGAGATCTCAAATTGTATTAAGATGAGATAAACCAATGGCGACTTACAATGTTGTAAGTACTTTAAGTCCCGGGCTTCATACTTTCGACCACTATTAGGTCAATTAATGGAATTAATTGTTCTTCCACACAAGCAGTGCGAATCAGTTGGGGAATTTAATGTCGTTGCCATGGTAGCTCAGTGGTTAGAGCAACTGGATGGAGACTGGGAGATCCGTAGTTCAAATCCCGGCGATGACATTGAATTTTTCAGTCGTCTGATCCTACCTTTCCAACCTTGTCCGACACACGGCTAGTGTGGAAGAACAATTAATTCCAAAAGAGAAGGTGTTTATAATGGAATATTATTTCCAGTCGTACGGAAAACGGACGTCAGAATGGAGCAAGTTTGCTTCACGTTAATGAATAGTACAAGGAGAGATTTAATAAGGAGGTACCAAATAACAAAAGAATGTTAGCTGTCGTTGGCAAGTACTATGTCAACGAACCGAGAGGGTTGGCTCAGGCGGTTATGTCTCTGGCTCGCATTCGGGATGTCCCGGGATCGATCCCCGGCGACCGCTCACTCTAACCCATGGTTTTTCGGTGGTTTTCTCGGGTCGTCAGGATGCTGGAGTGGTTTCTTTCATCCCCTGAGTTTCCTGTCCCTCCATTTCGTTCCATTCTTCATTTCATTCATCTTTCATCCCGTTGCTCTCTTTCAGGAGGTGTCGGCGATGGTGTTTCGGTGCAGCGTGGCAGGGGAAAAGACGCTCTTTGTGACTCTCTCCTCCCTTGGCTTTCGACTGGCTGCCGGGGTATCCGAACCCCCTTGAGGGGCATTGGACGCTCCTATATGGGTTGGGGTCCCCGGTCTGCCTGTCCGTCTGCCGGATGTCTAACTGGAAACCTAGGGACTCTGTGATTACTGTGCCGTCGCTCCTGGTGTCTCCTCTCGCCTAATCCTTCCTACCGGATACGCCTCCAATCCAACGTGAACGAAAGAGGACGGTAGGTCGCCCAAGAAGCGTCACCGCAATTAAGAATCTGCGATTACCTTTCCAGTTATTGGTGTTAAGAATCGACAAAGCGCAGTCTACGACGAACGTCACTGAAACTTAGTTTGCGAAATAGGTCTGTTCGGCGGATGTTTAAAAAACTGGGAGGGTTTGCTTACCCTATTCAAGTTGCTCAACGTCTAACAGGAAGGGATGAGCAAGCCCGATTGCAGTATTGTAGCCAAGTGCTGTCTATGACGCATCAGGATCCAGATTTCTTCGGAAATACGATTTTCAGATGAAAGAAAGCCTATTCACCTTGTTGGCAACAGCACCTGAGCCGAGCGGGATGGCTCAGGTGGTAACGTCTATGGCGCGCATTCGGGAGGTTTCGGGTTCAAATCCTGTGGGCCGAACCAATCTGACTGAGGTTTTTTCGTGGTTTCCCTCAGCCGCTAAGATAAACACCGGATTGGATATTTAATACCACGACCCAAAGTTCCACCTTAAGTGTAAAAACAATAGCAAAAATGAAAAATAGGTGGCAAAAGCGAATGATGTGCCATATATCCACAGACAATGATAGCAGGTAGACTGCCATCTGCACGGCACGAAGCAAAGATACAGTTGCTATGCACTACTCTGTGGACACGTGACGAAGCAAGATGGCATGGTTACAGGGATGAGAACTAGAAGGCTAACTATCCGTCTTTCTATTCACAGACAATGAAAGCAGGTAGCTTGGAGGCACTCTAATGCCATCTGCACACACGAAGCAGAAGATATAGTTGCTAGGCACTACTTTGTGTACACGTGACGAAGCAAGATGGCATGTTTAAAGGGATGAGACCTAGAAGGCTAACTGTCCGCCACACAACTAACAGATCCGTCGCGACAATGTAGTTAAAGCGACGTAAAATAAATAGAATAATAAAAAACAGTCAACGGATAACTCTGTTTTAGGGTTTCAACGGCCTGATAGTACGAAACCACTGCACAATGCGTGCGTTACGTGTTTTTTATTCCCTCTACTACGTAGCTAGTAGGTAGAGAAGATATTGCATTCCATCCAAAAATTCGATACCGAGATTTCACCAATACTATATGTTTTGAGGTCCCTGAATAACGAAATCATTTTTAGAAAAAGGTCCATGTGTGTCATAACTAAGAAACAAAAAGTTGGATCAACACCAAACTTGGTATTTATGTTCAGTATTTTCCAAAGATGCAACTCAAAGTTTTTCAAGAAAATCCCCCCACCCTAAACTACCGTTTACATGGAAGATTTTTCGAAATGGTTAATTTTCTAAAAATGGCTCAAACGATCTTGATTAAAATACAATATATTTAAGATATTTGAATGACAAATGAAATGTATATCTTGAATTTTCTGGGGATAGCCTTGAAGTCCCCTTCATTCAGATGAAATTTTGTTTAATCTTGTAAAACTGGAAAACATTAAGCGATAGACAAAAACATACTACACAAGAAATATAGATCTATTTAAAACATACAATTTATTTAAAACAACTTTATATGTGGCATCAGTTATTTCTGAGATATCCGTTATTACTAGTTCGAGTTGTTCAGTACTTAGCCATTCTATCAACATTCAATTGTTTCTCACGATTCCATTGAAATAGTATGGACATTTAAGGACAGCGTATAGCATCCAGTTCTTAAACATTTGACTAGCTGTTCCCTTTGTATCTATAATGAAATGTGTATGTAGCTACTTTTGCAAACTTTATTTGGATTAAAATGAAGTAGATATAAATAAAACTGATGTGTTACACTCACATGTCTTTCTCTACTCTTGTACAAACTATTTTTACAAATGCTTATTGTCCATATGCTTCATGTTAAACGAGATGTTAAACTTATTGCTAATTTTCTTGTAGATGCAAGAGGAATATGGTAGGTTTTAAGCGATAGGCAAATATTTTAAGAGCTGGTTGCTATGTGGCGCATTCCATTCTCTTTGTACGTCCAGGACATAAAAAAATGAATAACGAATTCCCATTTTGGAAAAAGTATTGGAAAATTTGTGGGAATAACAAGCAATATCTCGAAAATGGTTCACTCAACAAAAAAACTGTATATGACATAAATTGTGTATTTTAACACGATCTACATTTTTTGTGTAATAAAATTTTGTCTATTTTTATGGTTTACCAGTTATGCAAAAGTCGTTTACAATGAAGACTACTTTTGGAGACATTCCCAGAAAATTCGAGACATGCATTTCATTTGTCATGAAAATATCTTAAGCATATGATATTTTAATCAAAATCGTTAGAGCCATTTTTGAGAAAATTAAAAATTTCGAAAAATGTTCCATGTAAAGGGTAATCTGGGGTGGGGGGATTTTCTTGAAAACCTTCGTGTCGCATCTCTGGAAGATACTGAACCTAAATATGGTCTTTATCCGACTGTTCGTTTCTAAGTTATGCTGTTCACAGACACACACAGACATGTTTCCAAAAATGCTTTTTTTGAATTCAGGGGGTATCAAAACATATATTTCCGGTGAAATCTCGGTATCGAATTTTTGGGTGGAATACAATACAATACTTCCCCTATTTACTATACGTAGTAGAGAAAGTAATAAGCTTTAGTTTGTATACCCACTAATAAGCGTTAGAGGGTAGAGATAGTCATGTGAATGTATCACATCAGATTTTTCTGTCTTGCAGCAATCTTTGTTCATCAACATATTCAATAATCTTCAGAAATGTTATGAACAATGTATATATGGCACGTGATGATACACATTTTGAACACACCCTGTTCCAATGTCATTAACTAACATTTCAGTGTTGTTTGTTTTGTACATACTGTATATCTCCTTTATGATTTATCATTCGCAGGAGGGGTGCTACGTATAAGCGGTTCAGGTTTTAACTTCTCCCTATAAATGTAACGTAGATACCCATTCAGAGATTGTAACGAAACATTAGAAGGGTACATCTGCAGCCACTATAGCCACAATATCCCTGAACATTGAACTCTGGCCTCCACTAGCAAACAGCCCTGAATTATGTAAATTTCTCCAAATGACGCAAGGCACCACACAAACCTGTTTTAACTAATTCTTCACTCCCTGAATAGAACAACATCAGCCAGAGAACATCTTAATAACAAGGCAATTATGTAAAAGTGGTTAAGCACTCGAGCATTACGTGCTTTCTCTTACAAGCTTTAAAGCTGCTAAAAGTCTGCGAATCGCAATATAAAACAAAACCGTGAATGTAGGCAGAGCGTTAAATTTCATATATCTTCGTTTTGTGAAGAAAATTATACCTAGTTTTGATGAAATTTATTATTATGAATGTTTTGGGAAATAGTTCTAAAACTCTGACATGTTGCACATGACTTTCTCTACTCTTGTACAAACTATTTTTACAAACGCTTATTCTCCATCTACTTCATATTAATCGAGATAAACATTTGCAGAAACTATCTTATTGCTAATATTCTTGTAGGTGCAAGGGGAATATGGTAAGCTTTAAGTGATGGTCAAATATTTTAAGAGCTAGTTGCTATGTGGAGCATTCCATTCTCTTTGCATGTCCAGAACATAAAAAGCAAATAACAAGGAATATCTCGGAAATGGTTCACCCGACAAAAAATTTCATATGACATAAATTGTGTATTTTAACGAAATCTACACTTTTTGTGTAGTAAAACTTTTTTATCTCTTACGGTTTACCAGTTATGCGAAGGTCATTCAGAAAAGAGGGCTTTTGGGGAAATTTCAGGAAATTCAAGATATACATTTCATTTGCCATAAAAGTCTCTTAAAGTATGATATTTTAGTCAAAATCGTTAAAGCCATTTTTGAGAAAATCAAAATTTTCGAAAAAGTTCCATGTAAGCCATAGTCTGGGGGGGATTTTCTTGAAAATATTCATGTCGCATTCTTGGAAGATACTAAGCTCAAATACCAAGTTTGGTATTTATTCGATTTTTAGTTTTTGAGTTATGCTGTTCAGGCACACACATAGCCAAACACACGGACATATTTCCAAAAATGCTCTATTTGGATTCAGCGCACCTAAAAGCATGTATTTGCAATGAAATCTTGGTATCGAGTTTTTGAGTGGAATGCAATCATTTCCCTATTTACTATACGTGTAGAGAAAATAAAAATTGGTAAATGGGAGATTAAAAACCCCATCTCGCTAATGTTAAATGTGCTACATGCATGACCCATTATATCAGAAATTATTTAAGATATCGAATGAACTTTTCACAGGATGCCTTCTCTAAATTCACTGATCTACTTTTATCCAATGAGGTTGTTTAAGGAAGATATGATTTTGTCTCAGTTATACCATATTTTGATTATAATTTGTCAACAATTAAAAAAACAAGCAAACCATCTTACTAACATCAAAGTAGATGCGCAACACTTAAGAATTTCTTTTTATTATTACAAAATTTAATTTGACCCTAATTGTCACTTTCTATTAAAAACATTTAATTCACCCTAAAATGATCATCATGACGTCCTCCAAACAAAACACGACTTTTATTAACTTTTATTAAAGACACTCTTTCTACAACACTTAGTTTTGGAGATATTGTTCAGCCTCAACTTAAATTATCCACCTTGTAAACATAACTTAAAACCTCTGTTTAAATTTCTTAACTCCTTCAAAGCATATGTTATTAACAGAGTACACAAATGCTCACAAATTCTGTTTTATTATTTCCGCACAAACCATTGGCCAGTGTCCCTCCTGAAGACCTCATTGCTACCTTGAAGTCACCGCACTTCTGTTCCAAAATTCTTCACTCAGAGAGGAGTTAACTACCGTTTGGTCAATACCACCCATGGGGACATTCTGCACTTTGAGAAATCCTGAATCTGTAGAGTTATGAT
Organism: Deroplatys truncata; assembly: GCA_030765065.1. Taxonomy (NCBI): domain Eukaryota; kingdom Metazoa; phylum Arthropoda; class Insecta; order Mantodea; family Mantidae; genus Deroplatys; species Deroplatys truncata. The sequence goes on along the minus strand of CM060989.1, from coordinate 59,846,331 downwards.
CTTAGATTACCTTGCGCAGTTGCCATTGTTGTAAGCGGTATGCTGATCTTCGGAATACCTTGCAACGATGGTAAGAGTTGCTTTGTCAATACCTCTTTAACTGAAGTTGTTCATTTCCGTTGCCAGTTTTCAATGCTCTTCTTTCTCTCAGCTTCTATTACACTGCACTTTTCGGTGTCTTGTAGATCACTAGCACATCATTTCCCTCTGTTACGAGGGACACTATTTATATTTTGAGCCTAATAATTGAAACAAACTAATTTCTGATTGAAAACTGCTTTATTGTTTTTCAAAATATTCTCCTTTATGATCAATACACTTTTGCATTCGTTTGAGCCATTTGTCAAACCATTTATTCCAGTCTTCTTGAGACACCTCCAAAACATGGTTTTTGAAGGCATCAACGGCTTATTCTGCCAACGAAAATCCTTGTCCACGCAATTTATTCTTGATGTTCGGGAACAAAAAGAAGTCATTGGGTGCCAAATCAGGACTGTATGCGGATGACCCATCAATTCTATTTTTTGAGCCTTCAAATACTCTGTTGTTAGACGAGATGTGTGTGCGCTCGCATTGTCTTGATGAAAACGATCCTACGGTTCTTGTTGGTTTTCCTTACTTCACCAAAGACTTCCGGCAAACAAATGGTTGTGTACCATTCAGCATTGGCCGTTTTACGTTCCTCTAAAGGCACTGTTGCCACATGGCCAGTTTTGCTGAAGAAGCAGGCGACCATTTGCTTCGAAGTGCTTCGAGTGCGAACAACTTTTGTTGGATTTGCTTCATTTTGAAACACCCATACACTCGACTGCTGTTTACGTTCCGGCTCATACGCATAGATCCATGATTCCTCACCTGTTACAATCTTATATACGTGTTTTGAGGCACCGTCATTGTATTTCTTGAGTATTTTTGTACACCAATCGTCACGAGCATTTTTTTGAGATTGCGTCAAATTATGTGGGATCCAACACGAGCAAACCTTTTTCACGGCTAAATAATCATGCAATATTTTATATATGTTGGTGGAAATAATGCCTAGGGTTGCATCAATCTCACAATATGTCGCACGATGATCTTTTATTATTAGTTTTTGCACAGCATCAATGTTTTCTGGCACAACAACTGATTTTGGATGACCTTCACGAACTTCATCATTGAGCGAACGGCGGCCGTGATTAAATTCGTTATACCAGCGTTTCACAGTGGCAAAGAATGGAGCTTCGTCGCCAAATGTGGAAGTTAGTTGATCGATGCACTCTTGTCTTGATAATCCACGTCGAAAGTCGAAATAAATCATTGCACGAACATTTTCACGTGTTAATTCCATATTTTTGTTGACACACAATTTTAAGTTAGTGTAAACAAAATAAATGACGCTCTGTTGACAAAACGTTTGAAGTAGATTATAGTAAAAAATGTCAAACTTTCCATTGAAACGTCAGATAGCACCTACAACATTCAGGGTTGCCAAGGCTCAAAATATAAATACTGCCCCTCGTACTTGTTTTGCAAATTTTTCAGCTACTTCGTTCCCGTATATGCCCACGTATGCTTTTATCCATTCAAAATGAATCTGCCAGTAATGACTTTTGAGAGTTTTGGACAGACGGACAAAGCAATGCTGCACCAGTAACGAATGCGCTTAAAATATCTTTCCCTGAAATATATATTAAAAAAACACCATTCAATGGATTGGTAACACGCACAACAACTCTCATACATTCCTAAAACTATAGAGATCCGGATCCGTGATGTATTCTAAACGAACTTAGCTACAATGCGTTATTCAATAAAGGATGATTTAATTTAAACTTCCGTAACCGTAAGTATCTGCATGAATTTGATTTAATTAAAATCGGTATATTGGTATTTAAATACGATGTCGGTGTTATATAATTATTTATTTCAACTAAGGTGACCTCAACTATAAATTTTTAATGAAGCTTGCATTTTTTATTTTCTCTACTACGTATAGTAAGCAGGGGAAGTATTGCGTTCCACCCAAAAATTCGATACGAGTTTTCATCGGAAATACACGTTTTGATGTGCCCTGAATCCAAATAAAGCATTTTAGAAACATGTCCATGTGGTGTCTGTGTATCTCTCTGTGAGCAGTATAACTCAAAAACGAAAATTCGGATAAATACCGAAGTTAGTATTTGAGTTTAGTATCTTCCAAGGATGCAATACGAAGACTTTCAAGAAAATCCCTCCACCACAGACTACCCTTTACATGGAACATTTTTAAAAATTTTTGATTTTCTTAAAAATGGCCCTAAAGATTTTGATCAAAATGTCATATGTTTAAGATATTTTCATGGCAAATGAAATGTATATCTTGAATTTTCTGGGAATGTCCCCAAAAGTTCCCTTCATTCTTCATGACTTTTGAACAACTGGTAAACCGTAAGTGATAGACAAAATTTTACTCCACAAAAAATGTAGATATTCTTAAAACACACAATTTATGTCAAATACATTTTTTTGTGTGTAGTGAACCATTCCCGAGGTATTCCTTGTTATTTTTTTGAATTCTCCAATACTTATACTTTTTCTCAAATGGGAATTCGTTATTCTTTTTTATGTTGGACATGCAAAGACAATGGAATACTCCACATAGCAACCAGGTGTTAAAATATTTGACTATCACTTAAAGCCTACCAATTTCCCTTGCACCTACAAGAAAATTAGCAGTAAGATAGTTTCTGCAAACGTTTATCTGGATTAACATGAAGTAGATGGAGAATAAGCGTTTGTAAAAATAGTTTGTACAAGAGTAGAGAAAGTCATGAGTGCAACAATCAGATTTTTACATGTGTGGATTTTATTAACGGTATGACTTCACCTAATATCTTTTGAAGATTGCATTGTTTGAAAACAAACCTAATTAATTGAGAAAATGTTTTTAATGCGTTACATTCACATGACTTTTCCATCCACTCTAAAACAAACTATTCTTACAGAAGTTTACGCTTCCATCTAGTTCATGTTGATCGAGATAAACATTTGTATGACTGCCTCCGTGGTCTGGTTGTGAGCATGCTAACTTCCAAATCCCGAGGTTCCAGGTTCGATTCACGGCTGGGGTGTGGGAATTTTTCTTCAGTCAGGATTATTCACTATGCTCCCTAGAGTCTGAGAGTGTGGATTTAATGTAATAACCAAAGAAATAGCAACCCTAAAGTTAACACCAGTATAAAGCTAGTGAGCATCTTTGAGGATGAGCAATTGTTTCTAAGATGTTGGAAAGTATATTAAGATAAAACCAGTTGGCATGTCTGGTTTTTGAAATGCTTTTTAGGAATACTATTCAGTTAGGCAAAAGCATGTATGGTGTTTTGTTTAAGATAATAATGTAGATACCACTCCCGGTAAAAGCACAAAGTGTATAAAATCGACAAGTCGTAGCTATTTTAATTAGTGTTTTAATTAAACCTACACAGCAATTTCAAGCAAATGCGAGTGATACCATACGAGATAATCCAGTGATAATGAACTTTTAATTAACCCTGAATGTTACTGTAACTGTTGCAGTCTCAGCTTATCTGTTAAAATCATGTTTTGTTATAATTCAAACCCTTTTGATTACATTTTGTAGGATAAATAATTTTGGATTTGTCATTATTTCCTCGGAAGGGTAATTGATAGAGTAAAGATAGTAGTATTCATGTATATGATTGGTTTCCACTCTCTCAGCAAATTGGTTAAAATAGAAACAACTGAACAGGAAAGGCCGCAGGTGAATTACTCATAAATCAAAATGCCCGAAGGTATGAAAGGCACACAAGAACCGCAGGCTGGTAATTAGTTAGGGCGTTGTTCTCGTAATCCAATCAGATTGTTTTATTAGAAGGTTTGTAAACAAGCGAGAAAGGAGCTTTTTATATTAATCGTACTCACTCGTACATAGCATGTCCCCAAGCATAGCTTGTTAAACTTTAAATTCACGTTTACACGTTTCGTTGTAGGATACCAGGGTTGTCTCAGAAGTACCCCACCTAACAAAGAAACCACAAACATTTTGGGATAAAACATCTTTATTTCTCTACATAGTCTCCTTTCAGCTCGATACACTTTTCCCAGCGATGTTCAATAGCTTCGATACCCTGTTTATGGTGAGAACCGTCGAGGTCTGCAAAATAGACCTCTATTGCAACCCCACCTCTTCAATGTTGGCAAATCTTTTAGCACCAAGCCATTTCTTCAACTTTGGAAACAGAAAATAATCAGAGGGGACTAAGTCTGGCGAATAGGGTGCACGAGGAAGCAATTCGAACTTTAACTCATTGATTTTGGCCATGGCGATAATGGATGTGTGAACTGGTGCATTGTCTTGATAAAACATGTTTCTTTTCCACTAAATGCGACCGTTTTTTCTTGATTTCATCATTCAAATACTGCAATAAGTTTGCACAATACTCGCCATTCGAGATATACATTTCATTTTTTATGAAAATACCTTAAACATATGATATTTTAATCAAAATTGTTACAGCCATTTTTTAGAAAATTAAAATTTTCGAAAAATCTTCCATGTAAAGGTTAATCTGGGGTGGGGGGATTTTCTTGAAAACCTTCATGTCGCATCTCTGGAAGACACTGAACATAAATACCAAGTTTGGTGTTTATCCGACTGTTCGTTTCTGAGTTATGCTGTTCACAGACACACACACACGGACATGTTTCCAAAAATGCTTTTTTTGGATTCAGGGGGCCTCAAAACATATATTTCCGGTGAAATATCGGTATCGAATTTTTGGGTGGAATACAATACTTCCCCTACATACTATACGTAGTAGAGAAAGTGAAAATAACTACATCTTTTCCTTTAAAGGTTATTTTGGGAACTTAAATACAAAGTTTGGTATTAAACCGACTTTTCGTTTTTGAGTTGTACTGTTCATACACAAACGAACCTATTTCTAACAATGCTTGTTTTGGATTCAGGGACTAGACTGGACTGGAGTAATGAACGGATGGCACACCTAGCATTGCGACCCTCAAGGGATCTATTGTGCGTACACCCCCCAGGGGAAACGGAAGAGTTGAGGGAACTACAGGAGACACGCGGGTTGCAAGTTTGACCACCCGGCCAAGGGAGGGCCGCCCGGAGATGTCCCTGTAATTGAACAGGAGAAACATTTCTATATCTCAAGCCTCTGCGGCATCTGCCCGACACCGGCCAAACATCAGCCCCGGAGTCAACCTGAAACATGAAAAGGAAATGAAATGAGTGGAAATGGGGGTAGAGGAGAGCCGTAGTAGAATACATATCTTCATCATTCGTCTTTGTCAACCAGGGAAAAGAATGAAAAATCCATGGTAAAAGTGGGGGCCCCGAAGCCATCTCGCCGGGTTTTAGATTCCCGGAGTCTCAAAATGTGTATTTCCGGCGAAATCTCGGTATAAAATTTTGGATGGAATACAATATTTTCTTTACTTACTATAAGAGAAAGTAATACACTGAGCTATTTGAGTGATAGTAATGTTATGTGTTCCAGCACACGTGTAATGGTTTACAGAGCATTAAGCTAATGCCTTTTAGCTAGTCAATGCTCAAGCTAATGACCATCAAGTTTCACATAATGAGGAAAAGTGGAATCAGAAACGTTGCGAACCATTTCATTTGGAATAGCCAGGCACTGTTATTGAGTTTCTCTTTCAACTCATCGGCTCTTCCTGGTTTGTAAATGTAAGTCTGCGAACGTGCAGGGAATTCAATACTACCTTTATCATCAGAGTGAACTTCATCCAGAAAAGCCGTTGCACCATGATATTAGTAAGCAAATGCTCTGTCTGCTGAAAGTAAATGTCTTCATCGCCAAAACCTACATAGGTGGCCGAGGTCGTTAAAACACGGACTCGTGAACCGTTCAGATTCGCTAGAACTGTCCTTCCTAACTGAGGTTTATTCCAGATTTTCCTCAGACCTGATAAAATGCAGGGGAGGTACCCTAAACTTAGACCTGAAACGTTTCTTTCCAAATTTTCTGTCCCAATTATAATTATATTTCTTACTTCATGAGAGACCGAGCAAGATGGTGCCGCGGTAACGATTCTTTCGTGGTTGTTCTCGGTCGCTAGGCGAGTGCTAGTTTGGATAATTTGATCCGCAAATTTTCCGACTGTCCCTTTCATCACTACATTGCATCTCCTTCTTCATAATATTAGGCATTGGTCTGATCACCCATCCTGAATATTCTATGATCCAGAGTTTGCTTTTCCTCTACAGGTTATGAAAGGGGTTCCATACATATAAGAATTTTACAGTAATAAGATAATTCACTAACATGTTAAAATATTCAACATCTAACATTTGTATAGAGCTAATTTTAAGACACGGGCGAGCTAGCAAGAATTCCAAGAAATCATAAAGACCGTACCTGTCACCGAGCGGTACAACGCTACATGATGGCGCCTAAGCGCACGGATCTAAAGCCACACATTCTCATACATGTCAGGGCAACGCGGCCTGAGGGCCAATAGGAAACGTCGTTACATTTTCAAACGCAGAGGTGAGCGTCACTAGGCTCCCGTATATAAGGGCAGACAAAGCCTCAGACCCCGCTCTTATTCTAAATCTATCTCATCGAGAAGTCACGTCGACACGAGGTGCTACAGATGCACGTGGGTGCACAAGGATGGGGTGTGTGTGACCATAGCTAGGCTCCTGACTAACTTAAAGTGGTGGGATTATAACAATAATGCGAAAAGCTAGCCGCCCATAACTATTCAAAGTGTGAAATAATGTTCATTGATTAAGGGAAACTTGCAGCGTAATTTTAACTTGCCTCACCCACTAGAACCTGAGATTTAATAATTAGAGATAGTTAGGAATGGAATACTCAACAACCGACGAGCACCAATAGCCGTGGCAGAAGAACACTGCAACAGGCAACAATGACCCAAGGATCATCGATTTCCCGCTACAAATGGCGCCCAACGACTGTTTCCCGCTACAGTTTCTGACCCAAGGCATTAGATTGTAGCTCCTACAAACAAGAAGGTAATGCGCCGAAGAAGAAGAAGAAGAAGAAGAAGAAGAAGAAGTATCATCACTGTCCACCACCTGTGGTGCCGTAAGAAATAAGAGCGAGCGTTAAACAATATTAAAAAAGTCTTATATGTTACATTCACACGACTTTCTCTACCCTCTATCGTTTATTAGTGGGTATACAAATTATTCTTACGAAAGCATACTTCATCTTAATCGAGATAAACAGTTCCAGAAATAGTTATATTACACATTTCGTTATACATACAAAGGGAATAGCTACAGTCGAATGTTTAAAAACTGGACGCTACATGCTGGCCTTAAAATTCCATACTGTTTCTATGACATCACGAGAAACAACAGAACATTGACGGGCTTTAAAAGAATGGCTAAGTATTGAACAATGTACACAATTAATAATATATGTCTCGGAAATGGCTAATGCCACAAAAGTTATTGAACCTAATCTGTGTGCTTTAAAGGAATTTACATATCTTGTGTAGTACGTTTTCGCCTATCCTTAACGTTTACCAGTTATAAAGATTATACAAAGTTCACTCCGAATGAAGAGGACTTCAGTGCCATTTTTAGGAAATAAAACATTTCGAAAAAGCTTCCATGCAAAGGGTAGTTTGGTATAGGAAAAGGTTTTTGAAAATCGTCGTGTTCAAACTTTGGAAGATACTGAACCTAAATATCAAGTTTGGTATTTATCCGACTTTTCGTTTTTGAGTTATTGTGTTCACAGACACACACACGCAGACCTGTTCCTAAAAATATTTTTTTTATTCAGGGGGCCTCAAAACATGTATACATCTCGTTATCGAAATTTTAGGTGGAATGCAATACATTGTCTACCTACTAGGTACGTGGTAGAGAAAGTAAAACATCTGATCTGTTGTTGCACTCACATTACTTTCTCTACTCTTGTACAAACTATTTTTACAAACGCTTATTCTCCATATGCTTCATGTTAATCGAGATATCGAGATGTTAGTCTTATTGCTAATTTTCTTGTATATGCAAGGGGAATTGGTAGGCTTTAAGCGATAGTCAAATATTTTAAGAGCTGGTTGCTATATGGAGTATTCCATTCTCTTTGCATTACCAGGACAAAAAAAAAATGAATAACGAATTTGAGAAAAAGTGTAAGTATTGGAAAATTTAAGGGAATAAGAGGCAATATCTCGAAAATGGTTCACTCAACAACAACAAAAAAATGTATATGACATAAATTGTGTATTTTAACGCGATCTACATTTTTTGCGTAGTAAAATTTTGTCTATCTCTTATGGTTTACCAGTTATGCAAAAGTTGTTCACAATGAGGAATACTTTTGGAGACATTACCAGAAAATTCGAGATATACATCTCATTTCTCATGAAAATATCTTAAACATATAATATTTTAATCAAAATCGTTAGAGCCATTTTTGATAAAATTAAAATTTTCGAAAAATGTTCCATGTATAGGGTAATCTGGGGTGGGGGGATTTTCTTGAAAACCTTCATGTCGCATCTCTGGAAGATACTGAACCCAAATACCAAGTTTGGTGTTTATCCGACTGTTCGTTTCTGAGTTCTGCTGTTCACAACCCCCCCCCACACACACACACACGGACATGTTTCCAAAAATGCTTTTATCGGTTTCACGGGTATCAAAACATATATTTTCGGTGAAATCTCGGTATTGAATTTTTGTGTGGAATACAATACAATTCGGTATTTATGAGGCGTTTCGTTTTTGAGTTATGCTGTTTTCACACATACACACGGACCTTTTTCTAGAAATGCTATTTTTATTCAAGGGGCCTCAAAACATGTATTTCCGGTGAAATCTCGATATCGAATTTTTGGGGAAACGCAATTGTTCCGCTACTTACTATACGTAGCAAAGAAAGTAAAAAAAAAGTATCACCAAATTCTGACTCTGGAACGTGACGACATATAAGAACTCAGATTCTGTGCCATGCGATCCGGAGAATGTGTATTGTGTTTAAGTTGTTACACTTTTGCTATTCAGAATGTCAAATACCGTGATAGTTATATGTGCTTTATCATCTTCTTAGCATATGACAAGATTGCTTGAGTTATACATTATATAAGACGGAAATGCCCAGGATAATAAATTATGTAACAAGTGGATAATCTTGATGATTATGACACGAGTGAATGTTTGTTACACGAACGACAGTGTGTGCGACTGTTTTCATGAGTGTCATATTAAGATCATCTACGAGTTGCATACAATATATTGTGCAATCTTATATTATGTATAAAGTACAGGAAATAAATCATGAAATAATTCGGCATCCATAGCTGACATAAGTGAGAGACATTAGCTTCTATCCCTACATTTCATTTAATATTATCTGACGCTTTGAACCGATAAGCAAGACAGCCAGTTGCATGCATTCCCTTTCTGAGACAGAAGTAAGAGTGTGTTACACGGAATGTGATGTAGCCTATTACAGCATGGTAATTAATTATAAATTCAGATATTAATTATTCTATATTTAATCATATATAGAGGTTTTTCCATCCCCAGTGCTCAGAGAAAAAAAATCATAACATGGTTTCATCTTCTCTTTATAAGCCACAGCAACTTGGAATAACGATATTACGTCATTGCTATAGGAAATATATACTAGTGGAGTGAGTCAGTTATGCACGATATGGTATACAATAACAATGTTTTTATAATGTTAAGATTGCATAAAGTAAAATTTACAGCTGGTGTTGGACGAACATCATCTTCTACTCTTTTATCGCTATCTATACTCCATGTTTCTTTTGTGTGAGCACGGCTGTGTGATATAATAATACAACCGCATTTAGATCTTTATTCTGTAACAAATGAAAACACCAGTTGCTCTGAAAGACACTTTATTTATCACTTGGACACTCAGCATAGTACAAACGTTACACTTGAGTCACGTTGACACACACTCAGAACAGAACACAACTGATCCGTCGAATCACAACTCACAACTAAGCTGTACTCGGCACTGTTCACTTTCAACTTCTTAACTCTCTAACTTCGTAACGTCTTAACTAACTGACCGGGCAAGTTGCAACCCCTTATAATGGCTCGGAAACAAATTGGAGCGTTCTAGAAGGGGAAGCTACTGGAACCTGCCGAAATGAACCTTCTGGAGCAGTAACTACCCAACTTTGGGGAGGCGGCACATAATGAGTTTGTTGCGCGGGCCTTTGTTCTAAACGGGCCGAGATGCGCTCACACTGACGGCCCTCGCCTCGGTCGGAATTCTCCTTAGTTCTTAAAAGCTTGTCTCTCATCGACTTTAATTTAATGTTCTGGAATATACTCCTCCCATAAACATGTATGTAGTTTTATTGAGTTCCGTGAAAAAGCTCTTTCCTTCCACTTTCTCTTATAGCTTCACCTCACCAAGCGTGTACATGTTGTTTATATGTAAGACAGGGCATGTTACGCTTATGAAATCTCTACACGTATTTACGCTAGATCTAAAAGTATGCCGTTTGAGTATTAAATTGAACGTAACAAACGTGACTTTTCTTCCTCAATGCACGCTCTAGCGTACTTTATTAAATTATAATACTAATGTGGCTTTCAGACAGTCATTCATGTCTTTCAGTTAGGTGTCTGAAGAACTTCTTCATTACAATTTAGGCTGGACGCCTGTTCCGTATTCACAGCATCTCTTTCCGTCTATTCTTGGGTCTTCTTATGTCTGGATGTCCTATGATCTGTATTGGTATGCTAATTTTTGGAAGTCTCGTTTGGTCCATATGGTATGTGTTATTTGCAATTATTTCGATTTCTTAAATTTTATCACGTATGCAATATATCTATAATTAATTTCTTCTGTCTTCATTTTGTGTACATGTTTTACAGCCATAGTCCTCAAGAAAGTCATTTCTGCACTCTGAATTCTGCTATTAATATTATTAATCCCCCAAGTCTCACTACCACAAAGAAGTAGAGGAACAGCCATTGTTTTATAGAATTTTTTTCTTGTCTTTCGTGTTAATGTCTTATGAATTGTACCTCATAGCTGTTGAGGTTTTGACAATTTCAAATCCCATAGTAAATTCGCAACCTAGATATTTGAAATTCAAGATTTGTGTAATCCTTTATCCTTTTCACGTTTTGGTTGTCCGTTTGAGGCGTAAGATTTACTATGTGTATTTCGAGTAATAATACTCCTAAGAGGTTACCAGGCGGCGCCGTGGCCGAGTGCATCAAGGCAGCCCGGGTCAATTCCACATGTGGGATTTGTCGTGGACAAAGTGGCGTCTGGGCGGATTCTTCGGTTACCCCGCCATGTTTCATTCCACCGGTGCTCCATCATCTCCTTTGCTATCATTAGCCTCTCATCTACATCTAACATCCACTTCCTCGCTCTCATCCCGGGCATGTGACTGATCCCTATCCTGATCCGTAGGCCCTCTGTACGCCGTCAGGCGTCTGCCCGGGCGTTGTCATACGTCCTGGGGAGTATGAATCCTCGGTTCAGGTGGACGTGAAGTAGGGTAGACTCTGGCTCAGTTGGGCTGTTTCCTCCTTGTAGTTAGTTAAGAGGTTACCAGTAGCTTGAGAAGTTAATCGTGGCATGACTGCTGCCTTGTCTGAAGAACATGGAGTAGGGTATTAAAATTCAGATAGATAGCAAGCTTCGTGTTTAAGTCAGCCGTTTTTACTTTCTCTACTACGTATAGTAGGTAGGGGAAGTATTGTATTCCACCCAAAAATTCGATACCGAGATTTCACCGGAAATACATGTTTTGAGACCCCCTGAATTCAAAAAAAGCCTTTTTGGAAACATGTCCGTGTGTGTCTGTGAACAGCATAACTCAGAAACGAACAGTCGGATAAACACCAAACTTGGTATTTAGGTTCAGTATCTTCCCGAGATGCGACACGAAGGTTTTCAAGAAAATGCCCCCACCCCAGATTACCCTTTACATGGAACATTTTTCGAAAATTCTGATTTTCTCAAAAATGGCTCTAACGATTTTGATTAAAATATCACATGTTTAAGATATTTTTATGGCAAATGAAATCTATATCTTGAATTTTCTGCGAATGTCTTCAAAAGTAGTCTTCATTGTGAACGACTTTTGCATAACTGGTAAACCATAAGAGATAGACGAAATTTTACTACACAAAAAATGTAGATCGCGTTAAAATACACAATTTATGTCATATACATTTTTTTTGTTGAGTGAACCGTTTTCGAGATATTGCTTGTTATTCCCTTAAATTTTTCAATACTTATTTTCTCAAATGGGAATTCGTTATTCATTTTTTTACTTTCTCTACTACGTATAGTAAGTAGGGGAAGTATTGCATTCCACCCAAAAATTCGATACCGAGATTTCACCGGAAATACATGTTTTGAGACCTCCTGAATCCAAAAAAAGCATTTTTAGAAACATGTCCGTGTGTGTGTCTGTGTGTGTGTCTGTGTGTCTGTGTGTGTGTCTGTGTGTGTGTGTCTGTGAACAGCATAACTCAAAAACGAACAGTCGGATAAGCACCAAACTTGGTATTTAGGTTCAGTATCTTCCAGAGATGCGACACGAAGGTTTTCAAGAAAATCCCCCCACCCCAGACTACCCTTTACATGGAAGATTTTTCGAAAATTTTAATTTTCTCAAAAATGGCTCTAACGATTTTGATGAAAATATCATATGTTTAAGATAATGTCATGAGAAATGAAATGTATATCTCGAATTTTCTGGGAATGTCTCCAAAAGTATTCTTCATTGTGAACGACTTTTGCATAACTGGTAAACCATAAGAGATAGACAAAATTTTACTACACAAAAAATGTAGATCGCGTTAAAATACACAACTTATGTCATATACATTTCTTTTGTTGAGTGAACCGTTTTCGAGATATTGCTTGTTATTCCCTTAAATTTTCCAATACTTATACTTTTTCTCACATTCATTATTCATTTTTTTTATGTCCTGGACATGCAAAGAGAATGGAATGCGCCACATAGCAACCAGCGTTAAAATATTTGAATATCGCTTAAAAGCTACCATATTTCCCTTGCATCTACAAGAAAATTACCAATAAGATTGACATCTCGATATCTCGATTAACATGAACCATATGGAGAATAAGCGTTTGTAAAATTAGATTGTACAAGAGTAGAGAAAGTCATGTGAGTGTAACACATCAGATTTTTTTGTCTTGGATATGCAAAGAGTATTAATCTGTGGAAAACAGAATGGTGCTGCACCTAGCAACCAGCTATTAAGAGATATGTCGATGCTTAAAGGCTACTGTATTTCTATATTGCCCTTGCAAACACAAAACAAGGGGAACATAGTACGCCTTAAGCGATAGTCAAATATTTTTAGAACTGGTCGCTATGTGTAAAATGTAATTCTCTTTGCATGTCAAAATATCGTTTCTGCAAATGTTTATCTCGATTAATATGAAATGGATGGAGAATAAGAGTTTGTAAAAATAGTTTGTACAAGAGTAGAGAAAGTCATGTGAGTGTAACACATCATATTTTTTAATGATGCTGAATGCAGATTTTTATGAGCTTTTCCCACTCCTAACAAAGTAATAATAATTAATTGTTCTTTCACACAAACCGTGTGCAGAACAAGATTGGAAAAGTGGAATCAGACAAAAAATTTAATGCCATAGCCAGGATTTGAACCACGGACGCATCTTCCGGTTTACGTCTGGTTGCTCTAACCAGCTGAAGTGTCAACATGTGGCACGACATTAAATACCCAACAAACTCACATTTTTCTCGATAAACCACAACGAGATCTCAAATCCATTTTGAGATGACATACCCAATGGCGACTTACAGTGTCGTAAGTCCCTGGTTTCATAGTTTAATATTGCTCAATAAATGGGTTGACATTGTAAGTCGCCATTGGGGTATGTAATCTTAAAACAGAGTTGAGATCTCCTGTGGTTTACTGGAAAAAACGTGAGTCAGTTAGGGATCAGACCATGGTGGATCAGCCAGTTAGAGTAACCGGACGGAAACCGGCTGATCCGTGGTTCAAACCCGGTTAAGGCATTGAATTTCTCGGCCTGATTTTACCTTTCCAAGGGAATAATAGTAATATTTTATGTTATTTTCTCAGAAATGATCCTGTTTCAATCGAAATACCATGTGTGTTTATGTTCCAAACCTAGGGACGTTAGAGCTTGTAGTAGCAATTGAGATTGCTTAATGGCACTAACGTGCAGTGGTGGGGTTGACGAGGGTAACTCAAGCTGTGTGTGCATGGGAGACTAGGGTGGGTCTCACACCCAGGTTATCCGATACCTCGTTGTTGGCTCGCTGCCTGCCTGCCTTGCCGACCGTGACACTGCCGCTGGTTCTTCTTGGGAACCTCTTCTTGTCTTCTTTATGTCTCCTACCGTTTCTTGCCCTGCCGAGCAGAGTACTTGATAGTCAAGTTGTTATCATGTAAGTCATGCTTCTCTTTCTAATGCGCCGCCCGGCTTATACCAGCAAGAAAATAACGACGTTTTCTTCCATAGTCTGAATCTTCTACTGCAGGAAGAAAAGGAGATACTGCAACATGGTCGGGGCAACTCCGTGTGGTCATGACATTAGATCACAGATAAGGGCTGCTATAAGACAGTCATCCGTCGCTGTAAGAAGCCTGTCAGTAAATAGTACAAAGCACTTCTGCTAACACACACACCTGTGTTTTCCGTGAGCCGATAGCATCAGGCATTACAGTGGGCACCTGCAGACCGCCCTGCTGCTGTCACCTTGCTGTCTAGGGATATACAAAACATAGCATACTTCCGCTTATGAAATGCTTCGTAGGAACACGTTGGTCAGTTTATCATAAATGCCAAATAACTGAAGACACGTCTTAGCATCATCCTTCGTGGTGTAGTGATTAGCATGCCAGCCTTGAGTTGCCGAAGTCGCGGGTTCAAACCCGGCGGAGGGCGATGGATTGTTTTCGGTGAAGCAACATACAGTACTAGCCACGGAAAAACTAATACAATAATTCATTAACGTAACAACGTTCTAATTCACAGCTTCTCGGCATCAACACATTAATAATTTCTTTCTTTAATATTTTTACTTTCTCTACTACGTAGAGCAAGTACTTCACCGGAAATATATGTTTTGAGACCCCCTGAATCAAAAAAAAAAAAAAGCATTTTTGGAAACATGTCCGTGTGTGTCTGTGTGTGTGTCTGTGAACAGCATAACTCAGAAACGAACAGTCGGATAAACACCAAACTTGGTATTTAGGTTCAGTATCTTCCAGAAATGCGACACGAAGGTTTTCAAGAAAATCCCCCCACCCCAGATTACCCTTTACATGGAACATGTTTCGAAAATTTTAATTTTCTCAAAAGTGGCTCTAAGGATTTTGATTAAAAATCATATGTTTCAGATATTTTCATGAGAAATAAAATGTATATCTCGAATGTTCTGGGAATGTCTCCAAAAGAATTCTTCATTGTGAACGATTTTTGCATAACTGGTAAACCATATGAGATAGACAAAATTTTACTACACAAAAATGTAGATCGCGTTAAAATACACAATTTATGTCATATACATTTTTGTTGTTGAGTGAACCATTTTCGAGATATTGCTTGTTATTCCCTTAAATTTTCCAATACTTATACTTTTTCTCAAATGGAAATTCGTTATTCATTCTTTTTGTCCTGCTTATGCAAAGAGAATGGAATACTCCACATAGCAACCAGCTCTTAAAATATTAATTCGCTTAAAGCCTAGCAATTCCCCTTGCATCTACAAGAAAATTAGCAATAGGATTAACATCTCGATTAACATGAAGCATATGGAGAATAAGCGTTTGTAAAAATAGTTTGTACAAGAGTAGAGAAAGTCATGTGAATGTAACACATCAGATTTTTGCGTGCTATGTATTTTCTTTGCTAATATTGTACGTATAATAATTAAGAGGTTGTTAAAACACATATATTCATAATGTACACATGGTAGAGAACACGTAGATAATGTTATAACATATAAAATATAATATGAGGGGGAAAGGCCATTGTTAGCTATATAACCAATAATATAAAATTACGAGAAATGCAGTAGTATCTACGTAAGCATGTAACGAACTTTGGATTCATAATTAAGACAATGGAAGTCTGTAAACATATATATATATGTAACATAAACTGTTATTGGATGTTATTGGATGGTAGCACCAATCGGACACATTGATACACGCCTATAATTCAAATACATACGTTAAGAAGAACGGTTGAAGGGAACGCTAACAGAAGCTTGTCAGTGTTCGAGCAGGAAGGTAGTGTATAAGCTTGTGTTTAAATAGACGTTAACACTACGTATTTAAAGTCTACCAGTTATACACATTTTAACATAACAAAGGTAATAGTGAATTGTGAATATCATATGGGGTTTATCTAAAATAAAAGTGAAATAATTAAACACAATACGTGTGTTCAAATATATTTTAACATTCTCCATACTCAACCCTGACAAGACACAAGTGCTCTCCGACACCAATACAGCAGCCGTGGTGCAATTATAAAATAATAATTAAAAAATATTAACACACACGCAAGAATACAGATACCGATCATCAGATTCAATTCTACAAGAACCTCGAGATACATCACGAGAGTACGGGCATCAAGACGACCTACAGGGAATTAAAGCCGGTGGTCCCGTGTCGTAGAGTTATGGTACGTAAAAGAACTTCAAGCCTGATAAAGAGACCTTCGAGCAAAATTACCGTTCTTTCACGCCCAATATAAAATAGGACGCTAAGAACCACAGCAGTTAAAGAGCGTCCATAAATAAAACTCAATTCAATTTAATTTCACGTTTTAGGAGACTGCTCTTACGACGAAATTTTGTACAGTTCGCAACACAAGATAAGTATTGCCAAATGCCGTGGCAGGAAAGGGTTATCAAAGCGGGTTAGCCGAGGTCGTTAAGGCACTGACTTGTGCAGGGAGTTCTGCCGTTCAAATCCCGTCAGGATCTCCTCTCTGACTTGAGTTTTTACAAAAATTCTATAGGTACTGAGATTTAACCGGAAATACACATTGTGAGGCCCGTGAATCCAAAAAATACATTTTTAGAAAAGGTAAAGAAAGTCTGATAAATACAAACTTGGCATTTAAGTTCAGCACCTTCAAAAGGTACGACACGAAGATTTTTAAGAATATCCCCCATTCCGAACTACACTTTATATGGAAAATTTTTTGGAAATATTTGATTTTCTAAAAAATGGCTAACTATTTTGATTAAGATACCATCGCTGTTCCCTTTGTATCGATAACGAAATGTGTAATGTAGCTGTTTCCGGAAAACGTTTATTTCGATTAAAATGAAGTAGATAGGAAAATAAAGTCTGTACCAATAATTTGTACACCCACTAATAAGCGTTAGAGGGTAGAGAAGGTCCTGTAAATGTAACACAGCAGATTTTTTTTTCTCATGTTTTCCTCAGTCTAACTGGAAAATGTCTGGAAGGTATCCTGGATTTGGCTTGGAACTTTCCTTCCTAAATTTCGTTCCCAATTATTTAATTTCATGTACAAGGGCTGTCCCAGAAGTACCCGACCTAACAAAGAAAACACAAAACTTTTTGGGATAAAACATCTTTATTTCTCTACATAGTCTCCTTTCAGATCGATACACTTTTCCCAGTGGTGTTCAATAGCTTCGATACCCTGTTTATAGTGAGAACCGCCGAGTTCTGCAAAATAGCCATCAACTGCAAACTCCACCTGTTCATTGGTGGCAATTCTTTTACCACCAAGCCATTTCTTCAACTTTGAAAACAGAAAATAATCAGAGGGGGCTAAGTCTGGCGAATAGGTGCATGAGGAAGCAATTCGAACTTTAACTCATTGATTTTGGCCATGGCGATAATGGATGTGTGAACTGGTGCATTGTCTTGATGAAACAGAACTTTCTTTTACACTAAATGCGGCCATTTTTGCTTGATTTCATCATTCAAACGCTGCAATAAGTTTGCATAATACTCGCCATTGATTGCTTTTCCTTTTTAAAGATAATCAATGAAAATTATCTCATGCGCATCCCAAAAAACTGACGCGATGACCTTGCCTGCAGATGGAAGTGTCTTCACCTTAATTGGAGCCGATTCTCCACTTTCACCCCACTGTTTTGACAGTTTCTTCGTGTCAGGTGTGAAGTGATGGACCCATGTTTCATTTATGGTTATGAATCGACGCAAAAACTCGGCTTTATTGCAGCGAAACATCGCCAAACACTCGACTGA
Source organism: Deroplatys truncata (assembly GCA_030765065.1). Classification (NCBI taxonomy): domain Eukaryota; kingdom Metazoa; phylum Arthropoda; class Insecta; order Mantodea; family Mantidae; genus Deroplatys; species Deroplatys truncata. The sequence goes on along the minus strand of CM060989.1, from coordinate 59,828,072 downwards.
AACATCCTCACGACGCTGCGTTTGATCCATTGTGAGTAAACGCAGCACCCATCTTGCGCACAGCTTTTTCATGTCTAAATTTTCAGTTAGTGTGCGATATATAGCACTTTTGGAAATGCCTACGATGTCTGCTAGCTCCCGTGCTTTCAGTCGACGGTCATCCAATACCATTTAGTAGATTTTCTTCTGTCGTAGTCACCTCATTTGATCGACCACTGGGATGTTCGTCTTGGCAGTTTGTACGGCCTCGCTTAAACTCTGCCACCCAATATTTTACTGTTGTAAACGAAGGAGCAGACTCCCCCAGAGTAGAATCTAGCTCAGCTTTAATATTAGTTGGGCTAAGACTTTTAAATGAAAGTATTGTATCGCATAACGATGGCCAGTTTTATCCACGTTTACAAATTTGCTGAGAGAGTTCACTATTAATGACTGCCAAACAATTACTAAACATCGCAACATCGTCATGCTTCAAACTTAAGCTTTATAAGGGTGGTACTTTCTACCATAGTCATTTGTTTGAAACAACAACCGCTATATATACGTCAGGTAAGGTATTTCTGGGACTGCCCTCGTATCACCAGTGTCCACTGCTTGTAGTGTCGTATGTAGTAAGAACGGACGTTAAACACTATTAAGGAAGGAAAGGATTACAGCTGGTTACGAGCACAGGACCAGACTTCTGGTTCACTTCTGATTCATCCATGATGACCTTTGAGTCAGTGGAGCATGTGAAAATCACTTAGGAAACGTTCTGGTGAATATGGAGGATGCGAGAAAACTTCCCAGTTGAATCTTCTAAGCTCCGCCTGGGTCAAGATTCAACTTGGAAGTTTTCTCGTATCCTCCGTATTCACCGGAGCTTGGCCCAAGTGATTTTCACATGTTCCTACAAATCAAAGATAAGCACTTTTAACACCGATGATGAAGTCAAATCAGTGAACAGCTGCTTGCGAGCACAGGACCCGACCTGGTATAACACTGGCTTGGAAAAACTTGTGTGACGTTCCCAAAAATGCTTGGAAAAACATGTTGACTATGTAGAAAAGTAACAGAATGATTGTCGTACAATATAAATAAAATTAGTTCAATATGATCAATTGTGTGTAATGTTTTTATAAAATAGGGAAACTTGCTTATTGGACGCTCCTAGCATTTAATTTATTAATGAATTAATTGTGTAGCTTTGTTGTATTAAAAGCTGTATCTATGTTCAGTGCAGTACAATGCGCTTTAAAAAAATTTTTCGCTGATCTGACCGAAACTGACTTGGGCACTTCGTCGCTTACTTTGCACGGCATTGAGTAGCTGACTACGCTTTTCCCAGACGTTTCATTGCGAAATATGACGGCGACCTTAGGTTCACTAACCCTCAGTTCATTGCTGCATGCTCTATTTTGACTTTCATTACGAAGTTTGGCTTTAACTTTCAATCTCGTAAAAAGGGAAATGGTCCCAAATGCAATCTTGATTTTTTTAAAAAATATGTGTTAAATTCACGTGACTTTCCCTACCCTGTATCATATTTTATTATTGGGTATAGCAACTTATCTTACGAAAGCTTATTTTTCTGTTTACTTTATTTTAATGGAGGTAAACCCTTGCAGAAATATATACATTACACATTTCTTTATAGATACAAAGAGAACAGCGATAGTCAAATGTTTAAGATGAGGCAGTATTTTTAACACTTAAATGATTTCAGTCAAATTATATAATATAAAACATAATAACAGCCCGCCTTAAAGCAATATGTGTATAATATAATATATAAAATGTAGGTAACAGTCATTGTATTAATGTTTATATTAATATGTACATGTTTAATAGTGTTATGTGAATGTATTACGTAATATAATAATGTAGGAGCTGTGAGAATAATAGGTTAAAAGTTGCTAACAATGAGGTAACCTTGAGACAATGATGAATTAGAAAGTTTAATAATACTACAGGTAATTCTTGGAGCAACAATAATGTAATTTTTTAGATAGTTTATAAAATAGCCAATCAACAACCAGAAAAAAGCTTAAGTTAAATAAAAGTATTCTATTGGAGTAGGATTAGCCAATCAGAATATGAAATAGGGCAAATTGTACAAATTCAGAAGTCAGTTGCTTGTAGACAGCGTTACTAACCGGACGCGAGACACGTTCTCGAGAAGTTTAATATTTATTCAGTAGTTTACGCGTTTAAAAAGTGCAAGTATTTAATAAAATAATCTTACAGCTCTCATATCAGTAAAGTGTTATTTTAATCGTTTAAAGAATTAATAAATGGAGTGAAGTACAAATTATAATCTGGGTAAGCCTACATTCTTAGCTGCACTACTCCCTGTAAAGAAATTCATGTCTCTAACAGTAATACTGATGCAGCCGAGGCAAACATAAAGATAATATTTAAAGAAACAGTCAACATTACAAAGTTAATATTTTTAAACTTGGGGCGAAGGCTACCGGAAACTTTTTACCATACGTGCGGTTGCAACTACTTTAAGTTCGGCTCCCCAACATAAGAACTACAATACAACTCCTACTTCAAATTGTCTTTCCATACAGAGAAGCAACAACCCATTTTTCTCAAAGAACTGGACGCTCTACGCTGGCCTTATAATTCCATACCCCTTTATGACATTCGCGAGAAACAACTGACAGAACTTTAAAAGAATGACTTAAGTATTGAATAATCTAAACCATTAATAACGAATATCTCGGAAATGGCTTATGCCATAAAAGGTTATTTGAAATAACTGTGTGTTTTAAAGAGACTGGATAGATTTTTGTGTAGTACGTTTTCGTCTATAACTTAACGTTTACCAGTTATACAAGATTATTATTAAAAAAACATCCATCCGAATGAAGAGGATTTCGCAGACTATTCCGAGAAAATTCAAGATATACGTTTTATTTGTCATGTAAATATATTTAATATATGCTATTTTATTCAAATTCGTCAAGACCATTTTTATATAATAAAAAATTTCGAAAAATTTTCCATGTAAAGAGTAGTTTGGGGTGGGCCATCAATAGCCAGGGAGATTCTTTACACAACACAAACCTGAAACGTAAGGTGAAACAGATGAAAGGAAATTATGAAGAGGAAATTTGTGGTAGAAGAGGAACCACTCCAGCATTCACCTACCGACCTGAGAAAACCACGAAAAAGTTAAAGGAGGTTGCTCAAAGGGATTCGAACCCGGACCTCTTGAACGCGAGCCTCTCACGTTGTCGCAGAATCACCTTTCTCGTAGTAGTGCTGGCGGTGGTTGTTCTTTAGAAAGGTCCTGTTACGTGAACTGCTTTCCAAGGGTTGAAATTAAATCCAACCATCACTAAACAATAGTATATTATGAAGATGAACCACCCAGCATTTGCCTGGCGACCCGGGGAAACCATGAAAAACCCATGGGCCAGAATGGGGGGTCGCCGGGGCCACAGATTTGGCCATTCCGCTCGGATGCCTAATGGGTTATTCAGGCACAGAGTAAATTAAAGTAGTATAATATGGATTGTATTTAATGGTTGAACTTCTCTCCTCATCGCCATCCAGACATCCTTATAGCAACGATATGTAGCCCAATCCTGAGGTGAAAGTGAGTTATGAAGGTCTTAGAAAATGAGGGATCTTAAGTCTAGAAATAAACCTTCAACCCCCAGAAGTTCTGGCTCGTCCTTTTCCTTTGGATGTTGCGGGCATGCTCTTGTTTTTTGTGCTGTCGCAAGGCGTGGTCTGACATCTTCTCTTCTCCTTTCTCCTTTTGAGGAAACAAACTCCGGGAGATAAAGTCTCTGTCCACTTCGAGTAATCTCTTCACTCTACTCCTGTCTGTGAGCCTGCTTCAGTTAAAACCATCTCTGAACTGGATAATTTGCTCGCCGCAACGAAGTTATGGCGTTGTACGAGAGATGTTTTTAAAGGTTTTTCCGTTATGCAATAAAATAAAAACTACTAAACATTTTGGTTAACTAATTACTTTCTCTACTACGTAGAGTAAGTACAGGAAGCATTACATTCCATCCAAAAATTCAATACCGAGATTTCACTGGAAATACATGTTTTGAGGCCCTCTGAATAAAAAAAAACATTTTTATAAAAAATTCTGCGCACGGATGTGTGTCTGTGTGTCTCTGAACAGCATAACTCAAAAACGAAAAGTCGGATAAATACCAAACTTGGTGTTTAGGTTCAATATCTTTCAGAGATGCGACACAAACATTTTCGAGAAAATCCTCCTACCACAGATTACCCTTTACGTGGAGTTTATTCGAAAATTTTTATTTTCTAACAATTTTGATTAAAATGTCCTATATTTAAGATATTTTCATGGCAAATGAAATGTATATCTTGAATTTTCTGATAATGTCCCCAAAAGTCATTCTGAATGGCTTTTACAAGTGGCAAACCGAGAGACCGACCGCATTTTTGTACACAAAGAATGTAGATCTTGTTAAAACACATAATTTATGTCATATACACTTTTTTGTGGGGTGATCCATTTCTGAGATATTCCTTGTTATTTATTTAAATTTTCTAATACTTATACTTTTTCTCAACCATTTTTCTATTTGTCATCGCTTAAAGCCTACCATATTCCCCTTACCTCTACAAGAAAATTAGCAATAAGATAGCTTCTGCAAATGTTTATCTCGATTAACATGAAGTAGATGGAGAATAAGCGTTTGTAAAAATAGTTTGTACAAGAGTAGAGAAAGTCATGCGGGTGTAATACAGTTCTTTCCTCATAGTTTTCTCAATGAATTAAATTCTCATTCTGCTGTGGAATAAATTTTAATAGCTCCTCCTAATAGAAGTTCGCCGCCAATCCACAAAAGAAGTGTACAGTTTCTAATGATGAATTTTTCTGTGTCTAAGATTCTGTGGCAGAATCAATTCCGTTATTGGTATCGTTGGTGTCAGGAGTGGGATTCAAACTAGTGGTACGGAATCGGATCTTTATCATAGAATACCAGAATCAATTCCGTTATTGGTATCGTTGGTGTCAGGAGTGGGATTCAAACTAGTGGTACGGAATCGGATCTTTATCATAGAATACCAGAAGCAATTCTGTTATTGGTATCTATGGTGTCAGGAGTGGGATTCAAACTAGTGGTACGGAATCGGATCTTTATCATAGAATACCAGAAGCAATTCCGTTATTGGTATCGTTGGTGTCAGGAGTGGGATTCAAACTAGTGGTACGGAATCGGATCTTTATCATAGAATACCTGCAAGAAAACCATTTGTAGGAGTATTTACAAGTTAATGTGATGTTAGTCAAAAGAGAAACGCATTACTTATGTCCTTCAAGAAGCTTTCGTACATGTGCCGCACTTGTCCCCTAAGAGGGTATCATGGCTCATTTCCAATGCAGAAAAAATTAACTCTAGAAACAGCTATACGTTTCCTGCATGGACGGCGGAAGTCTGTGACAATGTTAAAAAATCTGATGTGTTACACTCACATGACTTTCTCTACTCTTGTACAAACTATTTTTACAAACTCTTATTCTCCATCTATTTCATATTAATCGAGATAAACATTTGCAGAAATGATTTTTTGACATGCAAAGAGAATTACATTTTACACATAGCGACCAGTTCTAAAAATATTTGACTATCGCTTAAGGCGCACATGTTCCCCTTGTTTTGTGTTTGCAAGGGCAATTTAGAAATAGAGTAGCCTTTAAGCATCGACATATCTCTTAATAGCTGGTTGCTAGGTGCAACACCATTCTCTTTTCCACAGATTAATACTCTTTGCATATCCAAGACAAAAAATATGAATAACGAATTCCCATTTGAGAAAATAAGTATTGAAAAGTTTAAGGAAATAACAAGCAATATCTCGAAAATGGTTCACTCAACAACAAAAATGTATGTGACATAAATTGTGTATTTTAACGGGATCTACATTTTTTGTGTAGTAAAATTTTGTCTATCTCTTATGGTTTACCAGTTATGCAAAAGTCGTTCACAATGAAGACTACTTTTGGAGACATTCCCAGAAAATTCGAGATATACATTTCATTTCTCATGACAATATCTTAAACATATGAAATTTTAATCAAAATCGTTAGAGCCATTTTTGAGAAAATCACAATTTTCGAAAAATGTTCCATATAAGGGTAATCTGGGGTGGGGGGATTTTCTTGAAAACCTTCGTGTCGCATCTCTGGAAAATACTCAACCTAAATACCAAGTTTGGTGTTTATCCGACTGCTCGTTTCTGAGTTATGCTGTTCAGACACACACACAGACAGACACACACACGGACATGTTTCCAAAAATGTTTTTTTTTGGATTCAGGGGGTCTCAAAACATGTATTTCCGGTGAAATCTCGGTATCGAATTTTTGGGTGGAATACAATACTTCCCCTACTTTACGTAGTAGAGAAAGTAAAAAACTATCGACAAATATTTAGTAGTTCGTACCTTATTGCAAACGAACCTTATTTAACATACACCTCGTAGTACCGGGTTCGATTCTCGGTGGCCGCTCACTCTGACCATTAATGATTTTTCTCTTGTAGCCTAGGCCAATGCTGGGGTGGTGTATTCTACCACGGTTTCTCCTTTTCCCTCATTTCCTGTAATTTCATCCTTCTCCCTTTCATTTTTCAGGCAGTGTCCGGATTCCGTAGTGCGTCTGGTGATACACAGCATGTTGATGCGCTTTGGAAGGATTCCTCCCAACCAACACCAGGGCGCGTTATCCTGCCTGCAAGGGCCGCTTCATCGGCCACTCGCGGGGCTCTTCGCCTCTACTGGCGAGAGCGGGTGTTTCGTACTGGAAATGATAGGGACATCCGTGCGTCTCTGTGATACCATCTATCTGCGAACGTGCGACCCCTTGAGGCTGCTTCACTTCCTCCCTTCCTCCCGGAGGGTGTAACCACAATAGATGTACTTGTCGCAGTGGCGAGGTGTTCCCCTCCGGTAATTACATCCTACATTCTACCCCTCCTGGTTAGTTCATTTTCTCGGACGGTGTCCGTTTTTAGGCCCGATGCGTAGCTCGTTATCTTTGTGTATTTGATTACTCAGTCATGCAGTAGAAGGCGTCCTGATTGCTTTATTACTTTCCTGTTTGCCGTCTTGTGTTCAGCTGCGGAACTTTAAAGCTGTGGGTTTCTTTTCTTCGAACTTTGACAAGGTTGATATTTCTGCTTATTTTATTATACGTACTTTATTTTTCTATTTTTCGGCCACATCTGATTAGATTTGTGCGATATTTAGCTCATGCTCATTAATATCCTCCCCAGCCGCATTTCTTTGGATACGCGTTTGTTTTATTATATAAAAACCTACCTTCTACACTGAGTTTCATCTTAGCTATTTAAAGCAATTTAGATGATGTTTAAACCTAGCTTCAGTAGTCGAGTCGTCGTCGTAGTACTGGGACTTCGGGATAAAAGCTGACTGCTTGCACGGTGTTGTGCGTCAGAGCTGATGCCGGCTGGCTTACCCATTCCCCACACCCCACACTCACGATAAGCTTTCTGTCCTTCAGTTACCACGTAGTCATTAGCGCCAGTAGGCTACCTTCATTTGCAAAGATGGTAAGAAAGTTGTCTTTAGAACAACATGTATTTGTATGTAAATGTTATATTAAATATGAATCGGCTTGTCGCGTTCATGAAGAATTCATCTGAGGTTTCGTGCACAATTGCCTTCTTCCATAGCTTCATTTCATGATCCTGTGAATACATTTGAGACTACTGGTTCAGTACAAAACAAGAAACACATACGAAGACGTACAGTGTTAACAGTAGAAACATTAAACGAAACTGGCGAAAATCTTGAACGTTCGCCACGAAAATCACTATCAAAGTTGGGGCTTCAGTGAGTTCTGCATATAGAGCATTTGCCATGAGGTAACAGTTAATTTTGTTATAGTTTACGTACAGGTTTACAAGAAAGCAGACTTAAGAAGCGAAGACAGAGTGTTGGCACGGCCGGCTGTGGCATGTTGTGCTACCCGGTAGCAAAACCCCGTGCGTGCGGTCAGGTTTTATACCAAGACGCTGTAATATAAAATAGGATAGGCTAGTCAGACGGAGGGGGTCCTCAGGCACTGGAGCTCAGCACCGCACTTAGGCCCATTGTGCCTTACGTGACCCCTGGGAGAACGGGATGAAACGGAGATCCAAAGAGTGACCGGGTCAGAATGACAATGCGCGCAAGCAAGAAAAGCGTCCCTAACGATTCCAGAATGACCCAATCCTGGCGAACCTGCCTGCGCCATCATCAACCCCAAGATTCCAGGAGCTAACCCCCCAGGAAGGGACATCAGTCGCAATTCATTAGCCAGGGGAAAAGCCTTTACACAGCACAAACTCCACCGTACCACAGTCATGCACCAATCGCAGTCGCCTCGTCCTGCAGTCCTGAAACATATTAAGGTGAAACAGATGAAAGGAAATTATGGAGATAGAAAACGACGGAGAAGAAATTTGTGTTAGAGGAGGAACCAATCCAGCAATCACCTACCGATCTGGGAAAACCACGAAAAATCTAAGGTCAGGGCGGCCGCCATAACAGATTCGAACTCTGTACCTCTTGAACGCGAGCCTCTCACATTGCCGCAGAGTCATCATCTCTCGATAGTAGGCGGTGCTTGTTCCTTAGAAAGGTTCTGGTCATGCTCCTTCAATACCCTGTTACATGCACTGTTTTCCAAGGGTTGAAATTAAATCCAACCATCACTGAACAATAGTATATTATGCAACAAGACTATAATGGTAGTAGTTAATACGCGAGTAGTAATTTTCATACAAGCGTCTTAATTACCATTATAATTGAGTTGCATATGGCTGTTTCGGTCGACCACACTACTCGCAATTGCAAAACTTTGAGTTTTTAGAAAAAGATATTACCTTGTTAAGTACGTGTAATTAAATGCTGATCAGATGGCAGGACCTTGAGCCTATTAGCGACTAGTGCAAAGATGGCAGTATGCTGAGCCCAGACCGTATTTACTGATTTTTGCGGGTAACTTTAAAGAATGACATATTGTGACTTTGTCCAGTTCTTCAACTTTCACAGAGTTCCCACTGTCACTCTTTCGATTTTATGTAGTTCACTTCACTAGGGTGAACTAGTTGAATTCTGTGGCTTAACTTCCTTCGTGATGTAGCCTCTTTTAGCTGTACGGTTCACTTTGCTCGGGAGTCGAACACAGGACCTCCACAACCCGTCGCTCCGCATTAGCACTTGCTGACGTCACAACTTGCTCGGAGAACCGCTCTTGATGTCGCACCATAAACGCAGTCGCTAACTCTCTCGCAAACTGACTGACTCAACTCCACTCTGTCACACTCGACACGCACTAACTGACTGCGGGCGAGAGCGCTCGCTTATATAAGCAGTAGAATATTCCACAAGGTTCTCGAATGTTCTAGAACAATTTCGACACACTTTCTGGAGGAGAGGGGAGCTAAAGCCTCCAGAAAGTTCTAGTTATCTTCCGATAGCGCGCCCGGTGTGCTGGCAAGTGGCTTTATCGTTGTTTACTCGGACTGCTCGGCACAGATCTCCCGATAACTTTGGGCTATAGCCACTACATCACAAATGAACTCCATGTATTAGAATATTAAAATTACAATGAACAGAATTTATTTTATTTTAAATACACATATTTCGTTATCTTATCTCGGGAATGGATCTGCTGCTTTGAAGGTGTTAAAAGGTATGGACGAGCTGCGCACGCCGCCGAAAAAGGTCATAATGAGTCGCTGAAGTATAAAGGATGTCATTATAGTTCAATTACGTCACATGTAATCAGCGTATTATAGTGTGGTGGACTAAAGAAGTAGTTCTAACATAGTGAGCCATTAAACGGATATCAATGAAAATCGCCACAATATTTACATAATTTGTATATTTTGGGCACGCTTAACATCCCTTTAAAATTCGGGATTGCTGTTTTGTGGGTGCATACACAGCTAAGTGTAAGACTGGACAGATGACCTTAGTTACGTAGTCGGTTACCTGCACCATCTCTTTGAAGATATCCTTAATAGGTGGACTAACTTTCGTAGTAGACTTCCTGTATAATATGTTTTATTTATTTTATTCTGTGTGTGGAATTTGAGTCATGTCAATCCAGTCCACATTGATCAGTACACGAGATTTGAACAAGTGACCTCCAGAAACAAGCGACAGAGCTGATGCCTGAGACATTTCCTTCGGTAATTGAAATTTGTATTGAAGGGTCATTACACTCAAAAAGTCTCCATAAAGACAGAGTGAAATGGACAGGCGTGCGGAAGTAATGGTCACGTTTTTGGTAAACCACGTTAATTAATTAATCGGAATACTCATGTTTTATTTATTCCAATAACGGAAGGCTATCAGGAGATGCAGTTACAACAGAAGGGAGGGGCAAAGTGAAGAACATTGGCATGTCTGAGAGGTAATACTGTTAAAATAAATCTTGACCAGTTTCATACTCTGCTGTAAGTAACGTAATCTCCTTTATTCTAAAATACAGAGTTACTCCAAGAAAACTTCTTACTTCCAACTTATTTGTTTTCACAAACTGCATTTTGTAGACATAAATTACAATAGACACATAAGGAACAAATTTAGATATTGCATTTCATCCAAAAATGGCACATTCAGATTTCACATGAAACGTGTTACTGAAGCTATCTGAGCTTCAAACTTGTTTTTCAGGAAAAGGCCGTGCTCGTGTGTGTAACTTCAATAAACAATAAAATTCGTCTTTAAATCGGCATTCTATTAGAGATACAAATGGAACATATTCAGAAATTCCGCGCATCCCAAACAACAGATTTATCAATATTTCATGTATGCGATATTCGTATCAGAAATAAAACTTTTAGGGCATTATACAGAATATTTCATAAGTAAGAAGTAATGAAAATAAAATTAAAACGAACTCTTGCTTAAAAAATGCTCGGACACATCAAATTTAATATTTTTAAAGGGACATTTTATAAAGAATGGAACAAAACTTCAGCCATTATTGTACAGGACATATTGGTCTGTGGCCTCTCGTCGTGTACGGTCGTGCGAGCGTTTGCTCCGCATTTAACCTCAATATGGTTGCCTCTAACAGTAGTAACAGTGCAAGTGGAGTTTTGAATTGCTGTAAACGATGTAAATCTAAATTGGTAAACGGTTTAAAGTGTAGTGAGTGTGACAATCAATATCATCTGAGTTGTGCTAAATTAATAACCAGTATAAAATTTATTGATGACAATACAATAAGATGTTGTGATGTCGCGAATGAACTAAATAATAAGGATAAGGACAAGGACATGGACGTGGACGTGGCTTTTTTTGATGCTTTAAGTGAAGTCTCTGCATCGGACAAAATTGACATACGTATTTTTAGATACGTGGTTCATCAGAAGGACTGCATTATAAGTGAATTGCGTGAAAAAGTAAACATTCTTATGCAGCAAGTGGTATCACCAGCAAGACCGTTATTAAACACTGATATGCAAGTGAGTGAAGTGGACAGTCAAGTAAATAAAATGCCGTGTTCCAATAATGACGCGGTAAATAAAATTGATAACAGTGCTTTGCCAATGGAAGGTAACGACAATACAAACGCTAAATTAGTATGCGAGTCTAATGTGGCCATCAGTGAAAATGGGTCAAATGTGATGATACAACCACAAAATTCACCTTCTTCTGAATTGTGGAGCGATGTTGTCCGTAAGCGTAATAAACGCAAAACACCTACTGTAATTGGCAATAGTGTTACTGTGGATGCAGGAAATAATAAACTTAAAGGGGTGCCTAAATGTGTATCTCTACATGTTTATAGACTTACGCCTGATACGAAACCTGAGAATGTAAGTGATTTTTTAAAACCAAGTTTTCCGGAAGTTTGTGTGCATCCATTACCCTCTCGGAATCCTGATTTATACTCATCATTTAAAATTGACATAGATGAAGAGCACTTAGCAGCTGCTTTAAATCCTAATGTGTGGCCCAGTAACGCTCGTGTGAGGCGTTTTTTTCATCCTCCTCGGCCAATAAACCCAGACAAAACATAGATGCAACTAATTCTGTAGCAGCTCACATGACCCATGATGTATTTTTCATTAATATACAGTGTATTAGGAACAAAATTAATGAACTTGAAATATTATGTAGTGAAAAAGACTATAAAGTTTTATGTTTTGCAGAACATTGGTTAAGTGATGGTGAAAGTAATGTGTATCACATTGAAGGTTATACAATGGCAGCTATTTTTTGTCGTAAGGCAATTAAAAATGGTGGGGTATGTATTTTTGTGTCTAAAGAAATCAGCTTCTCTGAAATTGATGTAACTAAATTTTGTATTGAAAAACATATTGAAGTAGTGGCGATTTATGTAACTCACCTCAAAATAGTTATAATTAGTCTTTATCGCTCACCCAGTGGTGATCCCGAAATATTTATGAATAATCTTGAGGAAATGCTTATACATTTCAATAGAGAAAAATGTAATGTAGTCCTATGTGGGGATTTCAATATTAATATGAATGTTCATTTAAAAATTTGCTTAGATCTGTTGGGCATTTCTGTACCAATTCTGAACCTACAAGAATCAACTCATGTTTAGACAACATTGTAACCAATTTAGATACGCAGCGGTATAATATTGAGGTTATTGACCCTATGCTATCTGACCATTCTGCTCTAGTTTTATCATTTTTACAGCCTGTGACTAAACTCAAATATATAACTCGTTTTATTAGACCATACAGTGAAGATAAATTTATTTATTTTATTGATTGTCTATCTCAAACTGAATGGAGGACGATTCGACTCGGTAATAATTTGAATGCTGAGCGTACTTTTGATGAATTTTTAACTATGTTTTTAATGCTATTCAATTTGTGTTTTCCTAAAAGGAATGTTAGATATTTTAATGGTGAAGCTCGTGGTAAAACTACAAACAAATTTTGGTTTACTTCTGACCTTAAACAGATGAGGAAATATTTGCTATTCTGTTACAATATATATAAATGTACACACACTGAAGATGCTAAAAATGCTTTTAAGCGGATTAGAAACAAATATAGAATATTAATGTCACAAGCCAAGAAACTTGCAAATGCTAAATTTATTGAAATCTCTAATAACAAAGTTAAAGCTGCATGAAATGTTATAAATAGAACGGTCAAAGGTGAAAAGTCTGCCTCTATTCATTTTTCTCCTAATCAGGTTAATGTTTTTTTTTATAGAATCTGTACAAGAGGTAAAGAGAAATATTTCAAAGCCTAATAAACTGGCGCTTGATTACGTGTCAAATTGTGAGGTACCTGTAGTTTCTTTTCAACTTAAGGAAGTGTCATGTGATGATGTGTTGAACGCCGTTGCTAAAATGCATAATTCTGATTCCAGAGATATCTATGATATTTCAAATAATTTTTTAAAGAAAATAATTGGTTATATTGTGTTGCCATTAACTATCTGTATAAATAAATGCTTCACTGAGGGCATATTTCCAAGTAAACTTAAATTAGCAAAAATAATACCAGTTCATAAAAAAGGTAATAAATCATTATTGGAAAATTATCGACCTATATCTCTGGTGCCAGTGTTTTCTAAAATATTTGAGGTATTAATCCACAACCAGATGTATTCCTATTTTGAACAAAACAAGGTCTTTTCTATCGATCAATTTGGATTTAGGGCTGGTAAATCTACTATTGATGCAGTTCGATTACTTATTGATAATATAACGAATACTTTTGAATCAAAGAGCTTTGCTTGGGTCACATGCTGTGACTTAAGCAAGGCCTTTGATTGTGTGGATCACTGTATACTGTTAGATAAATTAGCACATTATGGTATTTGTGGTACGCCTAATAAATTGCTCTCTTCTTATCTCTCTAACCGCAAACAAGTTGTTCAGATTAATGATAAGGTTTCGGATGTGGCTTCAGTAATGTGCGGTGTTCCTCAGGGCTCTATCCTAGGTCCTCTGCTATTCCTAATCATGATTAATGATTTACCATTCAATACTGAATCTAAAACCATATTATTTGCTGATGACACAACTTTTATTCACAACAATGCAAATATACAGTATCTTGAAACTGAGGTTCAAAATAATATAATGTATATATCACAATGGTTTCAAGCAAATAAGTTTTTACTTAATGATTCTAAAACTAAAAATATAATTTTTACTTTAAATAATGTTGTTGTCCCAAAGCTTTGTACTAATGTAAAGTTTTTAGGCATTTTTATTGATAGATTTTTAACCTAGGAGTCACACATTACATTTTTATGCAGAAAGTTGTCAAGGGTTTTATTCCTGATGAGAAACTTAGTCACTTGTGTACCCTTTGAGTATATACGTGTCTCATATTTTGCATACTTTCACAGTATTATTAATTATGGTATTTTACTTTGGGGTAATAGCTCATATATCCAAGATGTATTACTTGTGCAAAAGAAAGCTATAAGAATTATGGCTAAGATAACTACTAGAACACACTGTAAACCCTATTTTAAAAAATATAATATTTTGACTGTTATAAATTTGTATATTTATACTGTATTGGGTTTTATGAAACAGAATCAACATATGTATGACACGAGATCCAATATTCATAATTATAATATCCGTAATGGTCAAATGATCGATATTCCTCAGCATAGACTTAAGAAAACTTCTCAAAGTTACTCCTATATTGGCATTAAACTTTTTAACAAGCTACCTCAAGCTGTAAAAGATTTGCCTTATAAAATATTTTGTAAGCGATTGCATTGTTGGCTTGTGGATAATCCATTTTATTCTATTAATGAATTTATTATTTTTAATGCATCTGATATTAATATTTAATTGTTACTTTTTTGCTGTAAAAGTTGCACAAGGTGTGGTTTATGTTGTATTATTAATTTGTATTTTTGTATATACTGACAATGTCTTTTGCAGTTATATAACTGTTTAATGACAATAAATTGATATTGATATTGATATTGACAAAAACTTTAAATGGAACATATTGTTTTTATTGATTTTTTTGAAAATGTATTTAGTACAAAGCACTAAGTAAATCACTAAGTACAGAGTGTGTTACTCTCTGAAGCAGAAAGAATAGGCAACAAGAAAAAAAATTATTAACAACAGAGATGGATTTTTGGCAGAGGGCTTCTCGAACCTCAAGAACGGATAAAATGCGAAAATACAAAAATTCGCGAAATAACGGATGTAAAAAAGAATGCATTGGAAATAATGGAAGAGAGAACATTAAAACGGTTCGATCATGTAAAAGGAATTGGAAACGATAGAATAGTAAGAATGGTGCTAGAATGGGAAGCTGAAGGAAACAGAGGACGGAGAAGACCAAGAGAACAACGGATGATGGGGAAGCATGGCGTATAGAGGATTAACAGATAAAATGCAGAGGATAGGGATTTAGGAGAAATAAAATTATGCATGGGTTGTAGAAAAACTAATGTATGGTAGATAATTACTAAGTAAGAAAAACACTGTAGGCACTGTAATAGTATAAAGAACAATTTATAGTTACGTTTTAATATGATTTCTTGGTTTTCTTCTACGTAGATTTTCTTCCTTTAACAATAAAATCCCAGACAAACAGTCAACGATTGCATAAAAATTGCAAAAACAGTTCAAATCTCTAGTTAACTGCAGACGTAAGGCCTAATAATTATAATAACTTAATGGCCTAATAGCCTAATCTAATAACACTTAATAATTAAATGCTCATATAATTGACCTAATTGATATACAAGGGCTGTCCAAGAAGTACCCGACCTAACAAAGAAAACACAAAACTTGTAGCGGTATTTACTTATAATGTTGATGCTTGTGATGTTTGTTTACATCACGTGTTGCCATCTAGTGACGTCATTCATTTATTCGGTTCGTAGCTCCATCTAGTGTTAGCAATTTGTGGTAGTATTAGTGTTTGAAAGAATTTTAAGTTTTGTTTACTGTCCTCCGGCTAGCTATTATTTCAGTCGAACATGTCTCTTGATCAGGGTTGTGTAAACGGAAAGGAATCTTTTATCCAAAAATTACACTGATGAAGAAATTTGTTTTACACATTTATTGTCGAACACGTTAACTATCACATTTATACATTGATCTTAACACTCGCCAAACTGAAACTGTTATAATAACTTCTTACTGATAACTTTTAATCCACGTACTTCAACTTTTTGTATAATTAACTTTATAATACTTTAGATTTTCGTAACTTGTGAATCTATAGCCGACGTATCTCATACAAATATTTTGACGAACTGACGAACTGAAGACGACGTGTAGTGTACAAAGAATTTTGATGAACTGAGCGACTGAAGGCGACGTGTAATGTATTGAGATTTTCGATGAACTGAGCGACTGAAGACGACGTGTAGTGTATTGGGATTTTCGATGAACTGAGCATGAAGCTACCTCTAACCTACCCTATTTATACTCCTGCATCCAGATACGCCTAAAGATTATAACAACTGCAATTGGCTAATAAAACGCGCCAACATTAGCGTCTATTTTAATATCCAATGAAAATTATGAATACATATGCTTTAGGGTGAAAATATTCCAGAAGGTTCTCAACGGAAAAAACGCGCCAATATTACGTAACTTCCTCGTTTCCAATAATGATAAACAGCTCACCCCCCTCACTGCATTATTGTGCGCTATTATTGACAGTTTCAGTAAGGTCGTATAAACTTATTTCCCAATAATAATTACAATTAATAAACATCTGAAATCAATGTCACATAAAAATGCATATTCATATTACAATCATTATTTACATTTAAGTAATTTGTGATACAAATTACTGCATCAAACTTTTTGGGATAAAACATCTTTATTCTCTACATAGTCTCCTTTCAGCTTGATACACTTTTCCCAGTGGTGTTCAATAGCTTCGATACCCTGTTTATAGTGAGAACCTTCAAGTTCTACAAAATAACCATCAATCGCAAACTCCACCTCTTCATTTTTGGCAAATCTTTTACCACCAAGCCATTTCTTCAACTTTGGAAACAAAAAATAATACGTCTAACGCATAGGGTGCATGAGGAAGCAATTCGAACTTTAACTCATTGATTTTGGCCATGGCGATAAAGGATGTGTGAACTGGTGCATTGTCTTGATGAAACAGAACTTTCTTTTTCCCTAAATGAGGCCGTTTTTGCTTGATTTCATCATTCAAATACTGCAATAAGTTTGGATAATACTCGAAATTGATGCTTTTGCTTTTGAAGATAATCAATGAAACTTATCCCACGCGCATCCCAAAAAACTGAAGCCATGACCTTGCCTGCAGATGGAACTGTCTTCGCCTTCTTTGGATTCTCCCCTTTCAATCCACTGTTTTGACTGTTCCTTCGCCTCAGGTGTGAAGTGATGGATCCATGTTTCATCCATGGTTATGAATCGGCGCTAAAACTCGGCTTTATTGCAGCGAAACATCGCCAAACACTCATATGAAACTGCTGTTTTTGTTTCCTTTGTGAGTAAACGCGGCACCCATCTTGCGCGCAGCTTTCTCATGTCTAAATTTTCAGTTAGTATGCGATGTACAGCACTTTTTGAAATGCCTACGATGTCTGCTAACTCGTGCACTTTCAGTCGACGGTCATCCAATACCACTTTGTGAATTTTCTTCACAATTTCTGGCGTGGTCACCTCATTTGGTCGACCACTGCGATGTTCGTCTTGGCAGCTCATACGGCCTCGCTTAAACTCTGCCACCCAATATTTTACTGTTGTAAACGAAGCAGCAGACTCCCCCAAAGTAGAATCTAGCTCAGCTTTAATATTAGTTGGACTAAGACCTTGCAAATGAAAGTATTGTATCACATAACGATGGCCAGTTTTATCCATGTTTACAAATTCCTGAGAGAGTTCACTATTAATGGCTACCAAACAGTTAATAAACAACTTAGCATCATCAAACTTCAAACTTCAGCTTTATAAGGGTGGTACTTTCTACCATAGTCATTTGTTTGAAACAACAACCGCTATATATACGTCAGATCGGGTACTTCTGAGACTGCCCTCGTAACTATAACTAATCTAAAATAAAAAGTAATATAATTAATACAATATAATAATATCTAATATAATTAATATTATAATCAGTGCATCATTGGTGACAAATGGTCGGCGTGCAAAATTTGAACACCTGCGAATATAAAAACAGGGCGCCAACGTATCAGATACAATATAACTAACCTTCCCAATACATGTTACAGGTGCGTATTGGCGGAGGAGTTACCGGTTATGAATAGAACCTAACAACTCGAATATCACCAGATTCTAGTGACTTAGTCCATAATGGTGGAAAAATGCGAACGTTGCACTTTAGTAACCTCTCGTATATTCTAACCTCTATAGTACAGTAATCAACATCCTTAGAGTTCATTTTGGAACAAAAATAAAAAATAATGCAAATTTTTTCATGTAAATTTTTCTTTGAGGTAAAGGGGATTTTCTTGAAAATCGTCGTGTCACTTCATTGGAAGATGCTGAATTTAAATGCCAATTATGATATACGTCCGTCTTTTTGTTACTTTCTCTACTACGTATAGTAAGTAGGGGAAGTATTGTATTCCACCCAAAAATTCAATACCGAGATTAAACCGAAAATATATGTTTTGAGGCCCTCTGAATCCAAAAAAAGCATTTTGGAAACATGTCCGTGTGTGTGTCTGTGTGTGTGTGTCTGCGTGTCTGTGAACAGCATAACTCAGAAACGAACAGTCGGATAAACACCAAACTTGGTATTTAGGTTCAGTATCTTCCAGAGATGCGACACGAAGGTTTTCAAGAAACTCCCCCACCCCACATTACCCTTTACATGGAACATTTTTCGAAAATTTTAATTTTCTCTATAATGGCTTTAACGATTTTGATTAAAATATCATAGGTTTAAGATATTTTCATGACAAATGAAATGTATATCTCGAATTTTCTGGGAATGTCTCCAATAGTATTCTTTATTATGAATGATTTTTGCATAACTAGTAAACCTTAAGAGATAGGCAAAATTTTACTACACAAAAAATGTAGATCGCGCTAAAATACACAATTTCTGTCATATACATTTTTTTTGTTGAGTGAACCATTTACGAGATATTTCTTGTAATTCCTTTAAATTTTCCAATACTTATACTTTTTCTCAAATACGTTATTCATTTTTACTTTCTCTACTACGTATAGTAAGTAGGGGAAGTATTGTATTTTTATGTCCTGAACATGCAAAGAGAATGGAATGCGCCACATAGCAACCAGCGTTAAAATATTTGACTATCGCTTAAAACCTACCATATTCCCCTTGCATCTACAAGAAAATTAGCAATAAGATTGACATCTCGATATCTCGATTAACATGAAGCATATGGAGAATGAGCGTTTGTAAAAATAGTTTGTATAAGGGTAGAGAAAGTCATTTGAGTGTAACACATCAGATTTTTTATTGATTATGTTGCTCAAAGGCACTGGAACCAGAGTGGAATGCAACATTTCATCTACTATAGGTAAGCGGTAGAGAAAATAATACGTTTTTTGTAAATCAGTTGTGAAATTACTTTGAAATGGGCATGGAAAGTCGTGAGAAGATGTATCAGAGTTTCATTTCTATCTGGCAGTTAAAATAATACTTAACATGTTTACTGCAGTTCCCATTTGCTGGCCGTCTATAGTCGATGAATGCTTTTATTAAACATTATAAGAAGTCAGATGCTTTTGTGTCTCCATGCATGGTTGCATTTAATAAGCAGAAATCGTCCACTCACTGTATCCGTTCTTATTAAAGGTTGATGATCACTTTTTCTTGTTTTTTACGTGCCAACAACGCCCACGTTGACGATTTCAAGTGAGCGTAAAAGTTAATTACGAAGGTAACAGGCGGGGAAGGATACACGATCACATTCTACAATCCGCTCTATTTCTTTTGTGGATAGTCAAGCCCCTGTTTTGACTGAGCTATGGCAAGGCGACGTCTTACATCAGATTACACGACAGAGCAAATGTTTAAGGAATGCCGTTTTCTAGCACTACATCTTTCAATCAAATATTTTAGCCTGGATGGACATTAAAACTAAACTGGATGGCTTATCCACTGCCTCCTTCCGCATAAGGTATCAGGGATAGAGGACAGTATTGGGTTGGTATTTTTACTCTCTCTACTACGTATAGTAAGTAGGGGAAGTATTGTATTCCACACAAAAATTCGATACCGAGATTTCACCGGAAATACATGTTTCGAGACCCCCTGAATCCAAAAAAACATTTTTAGAAACATGTCCGTGTGTGTGTGTGTGTGTGTGTGTGTGTGTGTGACTGTGAACAGCATAACTCAGAAACGAACAGTCGGATAAACACCAAACTTGGTATTTAGGTTCAGTATCTTCCAGAGATGTGACACGAAGGTTTCAAAGAAAATCCCCCCCACCCCAGATTACCCTTTACATGGAACATTTTACGAAAATTTTAATTTTCTCAAAAACGGCTCTGACAATTTTGATTAAAATATCATATGTTTAAGATATTTTCATGACAAATGAAATGTATATCTCGAATTTTCTGCGAATGTCTCCAAAAGTATTCTTCGTTGTGAACGACTTTTGCATAACTGGTAAACCATAAGAGATAGACAAAATTTTACTGCACAAAAAATGTAGATCGCGTTAAAATACAGAAATTATATCATATACATTTTTTTGTTCAGTGAACCTTTTTTGAGATATTGCTTGTTATTCCCTTAAATTTTCCAATACTTACACGTTTTCTCGAATGGGAATTCGTTATTCATTTTTTTGTCCTGGACATACAAAGAGAATGGAATGCGCCATATAGCAACGATCTCTTAAAAGATTTGACAATCGCTTAAAACCTACAATATTCCCCTTGCATCTACAAGAAAATTAGGAATAAGATTAACATCTCTTATCTCTAGATTAACATGAAGTAGATGGAGAATAAGCGTTTGTTAAAATAGTTTGTACAAGAGTAGAGAAAGTCATGTGAGTGTAACACATCAGATTTTTTAATACTAATGCATCTGCATGCTCCGTTACAAACTACGAGGGGCGTCCAATAAGTAAGTTTCCCTATTTTATAAAAACATTACACACAATCGATCATGTTGAATTAATTTTATTTATATTGTACAATCCTTCTGTTACTTTTCTACATAGTCAATATGTTTTTCCAAGCATTTTTGGGGACGTGACACAAGTTTCTCCAAGCCTGTGTTGTACCAGTGTTAAAAGTGCTTACCTTTGCGTTGGAGGAACAAGTGAAAATCACTTGGGGAAGCTCCGGTGAATACGGAGGATATGAGAAAACTTCTAAGTTGAATCTTGACCCAGGCGGAGCTCAGAAGATTCAACTGGGAAGTTTTCTCGCATCCTCCATATTCACCAAATCTTATCCCAAGTGATTTTCACATCTTCCTCTGTCTCAAAGGTCATTATGGAGGTAAGCACTTTAACACCGTGACGAAGATGAATCAGAAGTGAACCAGAACTCGGGTCCTGTGCTCGTAACCAGCTGTAAAGTGCTTATCTCCTTATAAAATAGGGAAACTTACTTATGGGATGACCCTTGTATAATAGTACATGCTGGTTGACTTTTAAACACTATAAGGTAATTTTTCTCTATTTATTTTACGTTGCTTTAACTACGTGGTCATATCGCGACGGTTCTGTTTGGAGACACCACGTGTCTCGGTATGTGGCGAGCAGTTAGCCCTCTTGGTTTCATCTCTGTACCATACCATCTTGCTTCATCACAGATCCACAGAGGCATGTGCATAGCAACTGTACCCGTGGTTCTGTGACGGGCAGATGGCAGATTCAACACGTCTACATAGCTCCTAGTGATAGGCAACTGTATCTCTGCTTCTACATGTGCCAGGCAAATGGCATTAGGGTGCCGACAAGTCTACTTGCTTTCATTTTCTGTGGATAGATGGCAGAGCATTCGTTCTTACCAAGAGCTTGCTTCAGTAAGTACGGCATTGGCGCTCCCGGGGCTCCGAGCTACTAGTCGTCCAGGTTTCGGGAAGAAACTTTGCTCGTGAGACTGAACTGTTCACAATTCTTTGAAGGAGAGATCAGTGACGTCAAAGGAAGTGTACTTGTCGGAAAGGATTACAAGTTATAGCACTAATGGGATATAGACGTTGGAATTAATCAACAGGTGAAAGTTTAATACAAAAGACTTCCTTTGAACTGTGCCAGAACTGTATTGTAGGGCCATGTTTGCTCAGGAAAACTCAAGTGAAGAAATCTGATGCGCAGTAATTAACCTCAAACCTTTTGATAACATCGATTTACTGAGTTTCTTAAAGAAGAAGAAAGACACACCATTCAATTGAGCGTATCGGGAAGTTCATATCTTGAAACGTCATGGAGACGTTTCATTCCTGTACAAGTCATAAATATTAATTTGACGCTCATGTTTGCTTTTGTTTCCACAATCTTTGAGATTTCTATTGTTTAATTTTTGTATTTGTTGGTTTACTATTCCTATTTTTGTAATCCCTGTGAATCTCTCTGTGATTTCTTTAAATGTAGGTACTGCTTTTTGTACCAGAATGTGAATAATGCGACTTTGTCCCGTTTTCACTGTCACTTCACTGTTATGATGTAGTTCAATTTTCACTGTGAACTCTTTTAGTTCACACTGTCACTTCATTAATGTGAACTAATTCAATTTTTCGTGATGTAGCTGCTGCATAGTGAAATATGCGCGAAGGAGGAACCTCTTCTTCGGTCCACTTTATTCGCTGAGGTCGAGCACAAACGTCCCTAATCTCCTTCGGTAGCAGCTACCAATTTACGTCGCGTTGCCTTCACAAACCGCACTTGATGTCCCAAAAGAAACACACTCATCAACTCACTCTTTTACTAACTTAAGAACGCTTATCTAGTCAATTGAATCTTCCACAGAACATTCTAGGCCGTCCTGAAGGCGTGGAGAAGGGAAAGTTCCAGAATATTCTGGTTATCTCTCGATAGCGCCTCTGGTGTTTACGCTGGCCGAGATCGCTACTTATCTCTATTTATCTTTCCACTGCCCGGCGCCGACCTCCAGATAAACTTGAGTCATAGCCGCTGCATTACAATAAATGAATAACCAGAGTGTGGCGTTGACCACCTTAGCAGTTTTGTGCCACCCAAATGCTATTACTACTATTTATGAACAGCAGGGGAAGGAATAGAAGGTTTGGAAAATGCCGTGCTTACTGTTAGCACACCATTATTATGCTTTATGTATGGTAATATGCGTAAAAGTTTAGGTAATTTTTACTTTCTCTACTACGTATAGTAAGTAGGGGAAGTATTGTATTCCTTCCAAAAATTCGATACCGAGATTTCACCGGAAATATACGTTTTGAGACCCCTTGAATAAAAAAAAATCTGATGTGTTACACTCACATGAATTTCTCTACTCTTGTACAATCTAATTTTACAAACGCCTATTCTCCATATGCTTCATGTTAATTGAGATATCGAGATTTCAATCTTATCGCTAATTTTCTTGTAGATGCAAGGGGAATAGTTTGTTCAAGAGTAGAGAAAGTCATGTCAGTGTAACTCATCAGATTTTTTAATTTCTCTACTACGTATAGAAAGTAGGCGAAGTATTGCATTCCACCCAAAAATTCGATATTGCAGATTTCACCGGAAATACATGTTTTGAGGCCCCACTGGATAAAAAAATGTATTTTTAGAAAAACGTCTGTTTGTGTGACTGTGAACGGCATAACTAAAGAACGAAAAGTCGGATAAATACCAAGCTTGATATTTAGGTTCAGTATCTTTCAAAGATGCGACACGAAGATTTTCAGAAAAATCCCCCCATCCCAGAGTACCCTTTACATGGAACATTTTTTGAAAATTTTGATTTTCTCAAAAATGGCTCTAACATTTTGATTAAAATATCATATGTTTAAGATGTTTTCATAACAAATAAAATGTATATCTTGAATTTTCTAGGGATGTCCCCAAAATTCTCTTCATTCTGAATGGCTTTTGCACAACGGGTAAACCGTAAGAGGTACACAAAATGTTTCTACATAGAAAATGTATAGTTCGTTAAAACACACAGTTTATGTCATATACGTTTTTGTGTGGAATGAACCATTTCCGAGATATTCCTTCTTATTTGTTTGAATTTTCCAATATGTATACTTTTTCTCAAATGGGAATTCGTTATTCATTTTTTTATGTTATGGATATGCAAAGAGAATGAAATGCTCCACATAGCAACCAGCTCTTAAAAGATTTGACTACCGTTTAAAGCCTACCATATTCCACTTGCACCTATAAAAACATCAGCAAAAGATTAACATCTCAATATCTCGATTAACATGAGTGGATGAAGAATAAGCGTTTAAAAAATAGTTTGTACGGGAATAGAGAAAGTCATGTGAGTGGAATGCACTCATCAGATTTTTTAAGTAATTTATTTATCTGGGATTGAATTCTTTAGCAAAATCGGGCCTGAAGCTATTTGGCGATCCATAATGAAGATAAGCTGCTGCAATGCGCATAATAGAATGTATGGAGGTAATATTACGAGAGCAGTGAATGGCTTTCGACGTGTCTTAATGTTATATTCATGGGGGAGAAAGATACTACCCTATTAGTTTTGGATGGTAATCAAATTGGAGAAACTGTGAAGATGATTGGTTGGATTTCACCGTTGTACCTCATGAAGCGTGGATACTGGTCGCTTTACTTAGAAAGCCGAAAGATCAATTGAGTGCATCGTAAACACGGCTGAAAGCTGTTCTATTTTCGTGATCGTCACGTTATTTCTGAACAAAGCATTCGTAGCCTACTTCTATCCGCTATGCACACTCCTTCCTGGCAAAGTCAAGTTTACCGGCAAATTTCTCTTGAACGCCTGTTGAATAATCCATGTTCACTCTCATTAGCAGCTTTATTAATGTTGTCCTCGGCTGCTGCTGGTCACTGGCATGGCGATAACTGAGGCTTTTAATAACTTTTAAAAATCCCTTTATATCCCTCATAATTCCTTATATAATCCTTATATACAAGGGTGGATCGAAAAGTAACGCACAATAATGTTTTCACAAAAAAGTTACATCGTTAAAAAAATCACAACTGATCTTACACCTTTTGCCCTCTTTTCGACATAGTCACCAAGTTTCTCAACACATTTCTGCCATCGTGATACCAGTTTCAATATGCCCTGTTCGAAGAAGTCCGTTTTCTTGGAGTATATTCATCTATGGACTGCTGATTTCACTTCCGCATCTGTCGCAAAGCGTTGGCCGGAATTTCTTCATGGAACCAAACAGATGAATGTCCGGACTGTATGGTGGATGCTGGGGCACCTCCAAATCAAATTTGGTGATTTTCGGACGAACAGCAGTAGCAACATGGGGGCGAGCATTGTCATGAAGAATTTTGACATCGTTAGTATTCATGTTGTGGCGTTTGTCACGAAGGGCGCGACGCAACTTCACCAAAGTTTTCATGTAGGCTGCAGCATTCACAGTGGTCCCATGTTCAGCAAAGTCCACCAATACAACACCATGCATATCCCAGAACACCGTCACAAGTGCTTTCCTAGCAGATTGAGTCACTTTGAATTTTTTCTTCACTGGGGAACCAGCATGTTTCCACTCCATACTTGCCTGCTTGGTTTCGGACGTGTAGTGGTATGCACACGACTCATCACCAGTGACGATTCCTTTCAGAAAGTCATGCCCTTCCGCGGTGTACCGCGTTAGGTTATCCAAACTCGTCATTCGCTGGCCCTTGTGGTTGTCTGTCAGGTTCTTAGGCGCCCAGGGAGCACTAACTTTACGAAATTTCAACGAGTCATTAACAATATCGTACACTGCACCATAGGAAATGTTGAACTGTTGCGATAAGATTCGCAGTTGCACACGCCGGTCGTTGAAAATTGCCGCCTCAATGCCTCTGACATTCTGCGGGGTTGCAGCTGTTACTGGCCTCCCGGAGCGTGGCGAATCACTAAGGTTCACACGGTCCTCTAGGAAGCATGCACACCACCTGGAGACATTGCTACGGTCCATACACTGATCTCCATATACGCCACGCATGTCCCTGTGAATATCACTCGGTTTATGCCCTTTGGCCCACAAATATCGAACCGCACCTCTCTGCTCTTCATACGTGGACGACAATAACATGCGCGCCATATTTGTTGTGTAGTTCACGCTTCTCTCGCTAGAGCTGCACATGAAACAAAAAATACTCTCTGTAGTGAAAACTTCAAACTATATCTGTGTGAAATTGCAACATTCCAGCTGCAATACCAAGGCAGAAAAAAACTATTTTGTGTTACTTTTCGATCCGCTCTCGTAAAATATAATCCCTCATACTCCTTATATAAAATATATAATCCCTTTATATCCCTAAAAATCCCTCAATACCTAGCTGCACCAATTCATCTCTTTAATCAAATCATTGAGAAAGTGTAAACTGCAAAATTTCTCGGTCTTTGGGTTCAAAATAATTTAAAATGGCAAAACCACATACGTTTTATAAACAAGAAGTTAGGTATAGCCTGCTATATGATAAGAATAATAGCAAGATGTACGAGGAGAGAGACTGTTAGAACAGCTTACTTTGCACACGTTCATTCTCTGCTAAGGTACGGTGTAATATTTTGGGGGATCAGTTGCAAGTAAAACTTGTTTCATAATGCAAAAGAAGATAGTTCAAGCCATGATTGGAGCTAGTTCAAGATCGCCATGCAAACCCCGATTTAAAAAACTAGAGATACTTCCCTCGCTTTTATCTACGAGGATCGTCCAATAAGTAGGTTCCCCTACTTTATAAAAAAAACATTACACACAATTATTGATCATGTTGAATTAATTTTATTTATATTGTACAATCCTTCTGTTACTTTTCTACATATTCAAAATGTTTTCCAAGCATTTTTGGAGATGAGACACAAGTTTTTCCAAGCAAGTATTGTACCAGTTCTGGTCCTGTGCTCGCAACCAGCTGTTCATTGATTTGACTTCATCATCGGTGTTAAAAGTGCTTACCTTTGAGTTGGAGGAACATGTGAAAATCACTTGGGGCAAGCTCCGGTGAATACGGAGGATACGAGAAAACTTCCAAGTTGAATCTTGACCTAGGCGGAGCTCAGAAGTTTCAACTGGAAAGTTTTCTCGCATCCTCCATATTCACCAGATCTTTTCCCAAGTGATTTTCACATGTTCCCCTGACTCAAAGGTCATCTTGGAGGTAAGCACTTTAACACCGTGACGAAGATGAATCAGAAGTGAACCAGAAGTCGGGTCCTGTGTTCGTAACCAGCTGTTCACTTCTCGAGGGGCTTAGGTACAATATCCTAATTCACTGGATCGGTGCCGAGTCCCCTACGGTACAAATTGCATTCCATGCGAATGCAACACATCAGAACTTTTTTCCTTTTTGTGGGGGAGTGTTAGGCGAACCATACCGAGAGGGTGGCTCAGGCGGTAACGTATGTGGCCCGCATTCGGATGGTCGTGAGTTCGATTCCCGCGACCACCTTCCTGACTCGGGTTTTTTCGTGGTTTCCCCGAGTCACTAGGTGAATGCTGGGAAGGATCATTACATCACCCGAATCTCCTGTCCCTCTATTTCACCTCCATTCTCATTTCACTTCACCTTTCATCTGCTTGGTTTATTTCAGGGTTGCAAGTGTCGACGGGAGGTCTCGGCTTGTACATGACAGCGGAAAAAGATGCTTTGAGTAAACCTTCATCCCCCGGACAGCGAGAGGTCTCCGGATCCTGTGCCCCCAGGCATATGTAAGCCCGCAGGGGAGTAGCGGAGCCGGCTGTACCAGCAACCACCCCGGGAGTTCAAATCTTTAAACGCTAGGGACCCCGCCCTCTGCTTGTCGTGGCTCCTGGTCCGGCCCCCCTCTGTCTCCTTTCAACTTATCCCTCCCTCCCGGGAGCGCCCCTAGGTACAAAAGATCTAATTAGGCCGAGCTGCTCCGCTTCTAGTCCTATCCTATCCTGGGCGAACGATTTCTATAAGGCTATTCTGAGTCCGATTATAAAACACTGTTTTTGTTCGTTACTTTTAGATTACATTAGATTGCATTCTGTGAGTTCACTATAGCCATAAAGGCTTGTGAATATAGAACGTGTCAAGGAAATGTACAAAAATTACATATAAACATAAATATTACACAGAATATATAACATTTGAAATAAAATAGAAACATACTGTATGCGTGTCAAGGAAATGTACAATATAGTTACATATATACATAAATATTGCATAGAATACAGAACATTTAAAATAAAGGTATATTATATACAAAATGAAACAAAACAGGTAATTTTGTGCAAAATCGAATACCTCCCTATCGTTATAAGGCCAACGTTGTATTTATAGACAAGAACAGTTATTTTGACTTTTACTAGGCTTGCACCTTTTGTTCGTCTCATCATTTTGTTCTATTTGATTTGTAATGTCAGTTCTTAATATACATTTAAATAGCTTCATT
The DNA here is from genome assembly GCA_030765065.1 of Deroplatys truncata. Lineage (NCBI taxonomy): Eukaryota > Metazoa > Arthropoda > Insecta > Mantodea > Mantidae > Deroplatys > Deroplatys truncata. The sequence continues at coordinate 59,799,584 of CM060989.1, read as the reverse complement.
AATTCTAGAGCAGGCATCAAATGTAACTGGCAATTGTCATTAATATTTACTAATACTACTTGCAGAGCTATATATGTATTATCATCAGAATAATTTGTCATCCAGATAATCTTGTACAGAATAATATGCTTTTGAGCATAGTTACTCTTTAACAGCTGTTTTAAAGACATTGATATTGTCAACTTTTCCCTTAAGATCATTGGGGAGAGTGTTAGATATTTTTATGGTCTCATAATATACACCTTTCTGGAAGCAAGAAGGCTTTGTACTGGGATGATGGATGTTACCCTTTTGTCTAGTGTTTATCTCATAGATTTCCATGTTTGTTATAAATGTGGTTTGATTGCATACATTGAATTTTAAGATTGAAAATATGAACATGCAAGGTAGGGTTAATATCTTCAGTCTTCTAAAAAGATGTTTGCAAGAGTGTCTGCCGATTCTTTAAGAATACATGTCTTATTGAAATACTGTTATATGGATGTTTTCTGAGGTTGATTACGGGGAATCTGAAAGCTTGCTAAGGTAGTTCAAACCGCACGGGAGTTAACTGACTGTACGGTTCCCCGGCACACTTTAAGGTATCACTTTTATCTGGGATGAAACCTCAAGGAGTACAGTGGTTGTGGTGTAGGCTAACACAACTTGTGGTTTTCTTAGCAACCGCTACATCGAACAGAAATTCTACAGATGCTAGTACAATTATTTCTTGCACATATTTCCGACACGTTGAGGAAGGATGTGTCTGCCAGAAATGCGTTTTACTATTCTACAACAATGTATTCGAAACATAAACTAAAAAAATCTGATGTGTTACACTCACATGACTTTCTCTACTCTTGTACAAACTATTTTTACAAACGCTTATTCTCCACATGCTTCATGTTAATCGAGATGTTAATCTTATTGCTAATTTTCTTGCAGGTGCAAGGGGAATTGGTAGGCTTTAAGCGATAGTCAAATATTTTAAGAGCTGGTTGCTACGTGGAGTATTCCATTCTCTCTGCATTACCAGGACAAAAAAATGAATAACGAATTTGAGAAAAAGTATAAGTATTGGAAAATTTAAGGAAATAACAAGCAATATCTCGAAAATGGTTCACTCAACAAAAAAAATGTATATGACATAAATTGTGTATTTTAACGTATCTGCATTTTTGGTGTAGTAACGTTTTGCCTATCTCTTATGGTTTACCAGTTATGCAAAAGTCGTTCACAATGAAGAATACTTTTGGAGACATTCCCAGAAAATTCAAGATATACATTTTATTTGTCATGAAAGTATCTTAAATATATGATATTTTAATCAAAATCGTTAGAGCCATTTTTGAGAAAATTAACATTTTCGAAAAATGTTCCATGTACAGGGTAATTTGGGGTGGGAGGATGTTCTTGAAAACCTTCGTGTCGCAACTCTGGAAGATACTGAACCTAAATACGAAGTTTGGTGTTTATCCGACTGTTCATTTCTGAGTTATGCTGTTCACAGGCACACACACCCACGGACATGTTTCCAAAAATGCTTTTTTTTGGTTTCAGGGGGTCTCAAAACATGTATTTCCTGTGAAATCTCGGTGTGGAATTTTTGGGTGGAATACAATACTTCCCCTACTTACTATACGTAGTAGAGAAAGTAAAAAAAACGGATGTGTTACATTTACGTGACTTTCTCTACCCTCTATCATTTATTAATGCGTATAAAAGCTATTCTTACTAAAGCTTATTTTTTTATCTACTTAATTTTAGTCGAGACAGAAGTACCTACACAAACCATTTCGTTATAATTGTAAAGAGAATAGCGATAGTCAAATGTTTAAGGACAGGAGGCTAAAATTCCATACTCTTTCCATGCAACCTCGAGAAACAACTGACTGTCGACAGGAGTTTAAAAGAATAACAAAGAATTGAAAAATTCAAACCATTAACAACGAATATCTATGAAATGGCTGATGCCACAAAAAGTTGTTTGAAATAAGTTGTATGTTTGAAAGAGATCTACGTTTTTTTTTGTAGTACGTTTTCGTCTATTGCTTAACGTTTACCAGTTATACAAGATTATACAAATTTTCCTCTTCCGAATGAAGAGGAATTCACATGGTATTTTAATTAAAATCGTTATAGCCATTTCTGAGAAAGCAAAAATGTCGAAAAACTTTCCATGTATCTAAAGGTAGTTTTGGGTGGGGAATTTTCTTGAAAGTCTTAGCGTCGCACCTTTGGAAGATACTGAACATAAATACCAAATTTGATATTTATCCGACTTTTCGTTTTTAGGTTATGGTTTTCACACACACACACACACACACACACACACATATATATATATATATATATATATATATACACACACACAGGGTGGGTCATTTAAGTTGAGATTGTACCATATCCCCAAAACGAAGCGTTGTAGAAAGAAATGTCTTTAATAAATGTTGCTTGATATATTGGGGGAATGTAAATGCCATTAATCGTGTTTTGTTTGGAGGACGTTATAATAGTCATTTTAGGATCAATTTAATTTTTTAAAATGGGAACCTACAATTAGGGTCAAATTAAATTGACCCTAAAATGACCATCACAGCATCCTCCAAATAAAATGCGACTAGTGGCATTTACTTTCTCCAATAATATCTACCAGCTTTTATTCAAGGCATTTATTTCTACAACGCTTAGTTTTGGAGATATTATACAGTCTCAACTTAAATGGTCCATCCTGGATATATACGGATCTTTTTCTAAAAATGCTTTTTTTTGTATTCAGGGACCTCAAAACATGTATTTCAGCTGAAATCTCGGTATCTGTTTTTTACTTTCTCTACTACGTATAGTAAGTAGGGGAAGTATTGTATTCCACCCAAAAATTCGATACATGTTTTAAAACCCCCTGAATCCAAAAAATGCATTTTTGGAAACATGTCCGTGTGTGTGTCTGTGAACAGCATAACTCAGAAACGAACAGTCGGATAAACACCAAACTTGGTATTTAGGTTCAGTATCTTCCAGAGATGCGACACGAAGGTTTTCAAGAAAATCCCCCCACTCCAGAACATGGAACATTTTTCGAAAATTTTAATTTTCTCAAAAATTGCTCTAACGATTTTGATTAAAATATCATATGTTTAAGATATTTTTATGACAAATAAAATGTATATTTTGAATTTTCTGGGAATAGCCTCTGAAGTCCTCTTCATTCTGAATGACTTTTGCCCAACTGGTAAACCGCAAGAGATAGACAAAATTTACTTCACAAAAAATGTAGATTGATTTGAATTTTCAAATACTTATATATAGGAACTTCTTTTTTTTATTTTCTTTCTTTCTTTCTTTCTTTCTCCTGATCAAGCAAAGGGAACGGAATTTCAAAACCATCACGTAGCACCCAGCTCATAAAAGATTTAACTATTGTTTAAGCCTTTTATTTCCATTGTACCTACAACGAATTATGTAATAAAACCATTTTTGTATTTTTATCTCTACTAACATGTAGTAGATAGAAGAATAAGCTTTTGTAAGAATAGTTTGTTCGAGAATGACTAGAGAAAGTCATGTGAATGTAACACCTGAAAAAAAGTTTTACTGTCGGATCCTTTAGTCGCGAGCATGAAAACTTGGAGATTGCAAGGTTTGATGTTAGAATGGCACCATTTGTTAATCTGCCCGCAAGCTTTAGTTTTCGTGTTGCATTGCGTTAACCTTTCCGTGTAAACGGGCCTTTAAGCTATGGACATCTAAGAGTACGCCCTTTCCGTTCTGTATACTGTTTCTTAGCAGGCACGTAGCAGCCTTTACCATTTCACGGCAACAAATGGGCGGTGTGTTAACTATCATATGAAGCCGAGAGTAATAGCAGTCTTTTACTCCAAGCCATGAAGATATTGCACAGTGAGAACGCTACTTTCTGAATGTTCCTGGTATCTAACGAGCCATTGTCTCAACTAGAGCACTATGAAAGATCTGGCACTCAGATAATTCCCACTGAACACAGAAATATCTGGAAACAACACAAGGTAAAGGTCACCTCATTTCCCTGTTCTGTATTTGACTCTCTGGTTTCACTTTTATACCGAAAACCTTTTAGGAATATCTTATTAGCTCCCGTTAACCTGAAAAATCAGTCTCAATGGTACTTTACTTTCCACACTGTAAATGTGCCTTAATAAGAGCATTAAAGCTTTTTGCAGAGGTTCATAAAACAGATATGAAATATGAATTTCGTATTGCGCTGCAGGATAGAGCAGCAATTAGTTATGCTAAAGAAAAAGAATAATATGATATATACCAGCTGTAAGCCCCAGAAAACAAAATAATGGATATAAAATGGCTACTCTCTCGTTATAATACCTTCTACTGTGTTGCAATGTCGTTGATTGTTGTTCCTACTCGTATATTTTTGCTCCATTTAAAAGCACGAAAATACCAAAAGGGTTACCTGATACACGTTAAGAAATATATTTTAATTTTTTAATTCTAGCATTTTCTTATTTATTTAGAATTCTTATTTTCACTTTATAAAAATTTACAAAACTGTCTTATATTCATTCATTTATAAAATTTGATATGCGTTTATAAATACAAAAAAATGTAATATTTTTTGTTTATTCACAATATGTACATACATGTATTATACAAATTGGACCATTTAAGTTCAGGCTGTATAATATCTCCAAAACTAAGCGTTGTGAAAGGAAATGTCTTGAATAAAATTTGCTTGATATTATGGGGGGAAGTAAATGCCATTAGTCGTGTTTTGTTTGGAGGACGTTGTGATGGTCATTTTAGGGTCAATGTTTTTACCTTCCGCCACTAACGATGCTTATTGTGATGATGTGTTATATGCATGGACTCTTCTTTACTTTAGACATATTGCCACAGTTTTCCACTGATCTATATACACATTGAATAAATGGAGTCGCAACGAAACCGTCTGTTGGTTTGGGGAGGAGTCACCTATACTCCATATGGTAACACGATTGCTCTGTTTACTTACTAAAACCTCTCTGCCTCTCATGAGTGATATTACATTATGATGAGTAGTAGCCTCGTTATAAGTAGTGAGACATTTCTAGTATTTCTTGTCGTCAGAGATTGTAATTCAATTAAGAATAGTCACAGTTAGCAGCTCTATGAACTGAGGTTTTTTAAACACCCACGTGCTGTGCATCACGTCTTAGACACTTCTTTGGAGAGCATTCGAATGACGCACCAATTTTGTCCATTGTTCCTGTGTTAGAACATTTCTTTTTGCTTCTTAGGTTTAGCGTTTAGCGACCCCTTGTCTCAAACTTGTTAACCAGACATTTAACGGTTTTCTACCTGGAACTGAAATACCAGGAAATTTCTCCTGAAATTGTCTGCACATCTGTCTACATCATTCGATTTGTATATATGTATCGTACATAAAAATTATTTGTTCAAGCGTGAATTTTTCGGTATGCATTTCAGTGAACTAATAAGAATAATCTAATGTAATCCACACATAACACAGATGTCTTGAATAAACTTTCACTTTTGAGATGCACAATGAACAAACTCTAGTCCTTACAGCTCAAACTGAAGGCAGCAACTCATACAGTATAACAAGCTGATTAACCTAGCCTGGTCATTCACCACTAGTGCGCTGCGAAAGAATACCGAAGTCACTGCAGTGAAAGCCAACTACGCATATACCTGATATGTGGACCAGTTATAAGTGAAACACCTCATTCAGAAGCAACAGAGTTAGAGTGAATCCATTCAGGCATAAGGTGCAATACAATAAATAAAACATGTAGGACAAATAAAAATAAATAAAGAATTAAATAACATTAAACAACATTTACAAAGACAGCAGAGACTTGACGAAGAAGATAAATTAAAAGACCTCTACAAGATACGATGCTTACCTACACCCAAGTGCACTCTCTGTGAAGAAAATGTCATCCTGAACAAACAAAGGCCTTAAAAGTGATAACTTACAGACTTTATATTGAGAAGCCAGAGGGAAAATGATACAGATCAATTAATCCCCAGTGAACAGCAATATAGGATTCAAACCACCCACAGGGATTGATGATACTCGATTTATTAAGCAGCGTATTTCTAATTGTGTGATACTACTATTTCTGCATTGTCAGCAAAGCTCTTCTGTGCTGAAAAACGAGCTTAGGGCCTATAGATAAAATCTAAAGGATGAGAACCCAGCTTGGTGTAAACCGGTATGAAATAAAGATTCATTTCCGCTCTGTAATTGCCGCCTTGCCACAACTTTTAATTTTAATGGGCATCTCTATGACACAGCGGAGGGTGAATATATGCTAATGCTTAGCTAAGAATGTCATCTCTCGTCAGCTTCCGTATTTCTCATCAAGATTAGCAAGCTCGTCTGTTTAAAACAAACACTGTTCTAACTCTCACAATAATTTACAGTATTAATTAAGCTGCTTGTTTTAAGAGCACAGGACCCCGCTTGTAATTTTTTATCCCTATTAAATGAATAATGTACTGCAGGGAATTTAGTAGAACTGCAGTTTTTTATTGTAAAAGAATGCCGAAAATCCTAACAGTTTTACGGCCACTCTCATGGTACACTGGCTTCCATTTATGCCGTCCCCGCAGCTTTATGAGACATTCTACTGGCCTTCACAAGTATGTACAGTATACAACATTCTTATTTGTGCACATCAGGTTTTCAATAAAAAGTCATTCTCTACTTGCTTAAAAACTTTGTTTTTCTGTGAGTCATTTATACGAGGGGCACTATTTATATTTTGAGCCTAATAATTAAAACAAAGTAATTTATGATTGAAAACTGCTTTATTGTTTTTCAAAATATTCTCCTTTATGATCAATACGCTTTTGTATCCGTTTGAACCATTTGTCAAAGCATTTATTCCAGTCTTCTTGAGACACCTCCAAAACATAGTTTTTGAAGGCATTAACGGCTTCTTCTGCCAACGAAAATCGTTGTCCACGCAATTTATTCTTGATGTTCGGGAACAAAACGAAGTCATTGGGTGCCAAATCAGGACTGTATGGCGGATGACCCATCAATTCGATGTTTTGAGCCTTCAAATACTCTTGTTGTTAGACGAGATGTGTGTGTGCACTCGCATAGTCTTGATGAAGAACGATCCTACGGTTCTTGTTGGTTTTCCTTACTTCACCGAAGACTTCCGGCAAACAAATGGTTGTGTACCATTCGGCATTGACCGTTTTACGATCCTCTAAAGGCACTGTTGCCACATGGCCAGTTTTGCTGAAAAAGCAGGCGACCATTTGCTTCTAAGTGCTTCGAGTGCGAACAGCTTTTGTTGGATTTGCTTCATCTTGAAACACCCATATAGTCGACTGCTGTTTACGTTCCGGTTCATATGCATAGATCCATGATTCGTCTGTTACAATCTTATATACGTCTTTTGAGGCACCGACATTGTATTTCTTGAGCATTTTTGTACTCCAATCGACACGAGCATCTTTTTGAGATTGCGTCAAATTATGTAGGATCCAACGAGAGTCAACCTTTTTCACGGCTAAATAATCATGCAATATTTTATAATGCTGGTGAAACTAATGCCTAGTGTTGCCTCAATCTCACAATATGTCGCATGATGATCTTTCATTATTAGTTTTTGCACAGCATCAATGTTTTCTGGCACAACAACTGATTTTGGACGACCTTCACGAACTTCATCATTGAGCGAACGGCGGCCACGATTAAATTCGTTATACTAGCGTTTCACAGTGGCAAAGAATGGAGCTTCGTCGCCAAATGTGGAAGTTAGTTGATCAATGCACTCTGGTCTTGATAATCCACGTCGAAGGTCGTAATAAATCATTGCACGAACATTTTCACGCGTTAATTCCATCTTTTTGTTGACACACAATTTTCAAGTTAGTGCAAACAAAACAAATGACGCTCTATTGACAAAATGTTTGAAGTAGTTTATGGTCAAAAATGTCAAACTTTCCATTGGAAACGTCAGATGGCACCTACAACATTCAGGGTTGCCAAGGCTCAAAACATAAATAGTGCCCCTCGTACGTACCTGATGAATCTAATTCAAAAAATTCCAATGAAAAATGCATTTCAAAACCTACACCATTGCATGAAACAGCAATTTTAAAGAAGTAGCCCCCAATTTTATAGAACTTTCCTATTCGTACAGTTGTTAAGAATGACCACTGCGTCGTAAACAGTTTGGACATGCACGTGTTTCAAAGGTCGCAGTTGTGTAAGTTCTGTCAGTAGCGATCGAAATGGGTAAGCAAAAGGAGCTTAGTTCTGATGTGAAGCAAGTAATAATAAACTTGGAGGGTATTCTCTCAGAAAAATAGGACAAACAGTAAATTAACCGCATTCTACCATTCAGTACGTAGTCAAAAAATTAGGGAGCAAGGTTCTAAGAATTGACCAAGAAAACCTAAAAAAAGTAGGTTGAATGCTGAGAGGAGCGTTTCATTGTAAGCCGAATCCGAGAAAATCCAAAATGAAGTGTTCCTCAATGACACTATTAGTAGAAAATGTGTCTGGAAAGAAGATATCTGACCAAACTTCGTCGTGTCTTATGCAAATATGGATACCAAACTTGGTATTTCGGTTTAATATCTTTCAAATATGCGACATGCACATTTTACAGAAAATACCCCCAGCCTAGCCTTCCCTTTACATGGAACATTTTTCGAAAATTTTGATTTTCTCAAAGATACCTCTAAAGATTTTGATTAAAATATTATATATTTAAGATAATTTCATGATAAATAAAATGTACATCTTGAATTTTCTGGGAATATCCCCAAAAGTCCTCCTTTTCTGAATGCCTTTTGCATAACAAGTAAACCGTAAGAGATAGACAAAATTTTTCTCCACAAAAATGTAGAGCTCATTAAAACACACAGTTTGTCATATACATTTTTTGTGGAGTGATCCATTTCCGAGATGTTCCTTGTTATTTGTATGAATTTTCCAGTACTTATACTTTTTCTCAAATGGAATTTGTTATTCTTTATTTTTTATATCCTGGACATGCAAAGAGAATGGAATTTTCCACATAGCACCCCGCTCTTAAAGGTTTTGACTATCGCTTAAAGCCTGCCATATTCCCCTTGCACCTACAAGAAAATTAGTAATAAGATAATTTCTGCAAATGTTTATCTCGATTAATATGAAGTAGTTGGGGAATAAGCGTTTGTAAAAATAGTTTATACAAAAGTAGAGAAAGTCATGTGAGTGTAACATAAGACTTTTCGTTTATGAATTATGCCGTTCATGGACAGAACGTATAATCTGATTAACGCACACAAGGATGTTTTTATAAAAATGCTTTTTTGAATGCAGGGGACCTCAAAAATGCGTTTCAGGTGAAATCTCGATATCAATGTTTTTTGGGTGGAACACAAAATGTCCTCCACTTCCCATAAGAAAGCGGTAGAAAAAAGTTCTTGCCATTAATGCTTTCGTTGCTTTAAAACTCGCTTAAGATTGCTTGTTAAAACACAAGACCCTAAGGCTTGGTTGTTGACGGAGGAAATGAAACTGGAATTCGTTGAGTTTGGATATAGGTCCAGTTTTTGTCTCTCTACATTATACCTACAGCGGATATCCGAATTTCTATACCCACTCACGCAATGCGAGGATCACCTTTTACTTTGCGGTAGTTTTTAGTTGCAGGTTTCGGCTAACTCAGCATATAAGATATAGCAACGAATATAATTAAAACAAATGAAGACCGCGTGGTAAAAACGATCCAACCCACCGTTTACAGAAGTTAGGTTGATCTTGCCATCTGTGTGGCACCTTCTTGCGTGTATTATTTTCTCAGGTAGGTGCTGTCATAATCGATTACAATCCGAATATAGTATTTTAAAATATCGTGCTGCATGAAAGAACAATCAAGGTCACACTGCTCCCACGAAACAGCTGTTGTTTTTTAATTAGCTATTTTCTGTATGGACCTATTTTTAACGTGTGGGTAATTCTAGTTTTTGTCATATTGTTTGTTGTTAAAAGTAATTTTCCTTGGTTGTTTGTATGCTATTTGCTGATAGTTTCCTATTTTGATAGGAAAATAGCACCCTCAACAAGAGAAAGATCTTGGATCAAATAGGTGACGTTAAGAAATATATAAGTGGACCACGGATTTATAGGCTCTTAAAAACAAATTTTAGGCACTAAACTAGTTTTTGAAATTATAAAAGTAGGCACTATGGACACAGTTATAGGCACCAAAAATCTAATGTGTTGCACTCGCATGACTTTTTCTACTCTTGTACAAACTATTTTCACAAACGCTTATTCTCCATCTACTTCATGTTAATCAAGATAAACATTTGACTGTCGCTTAAAGCCTACCATATTATCCTTCACCTACAAAAAATTAGCAATAACATAGTTTCTGCAAAAGTTTATCTCGATTAACGTGAAGCAGATGGAGAATAGCCGTTTGTAAAAATAGTTTGTACAAGAGTAGAAAAAGTCATGTGAGTGCAACACATAAGATCTTTTATGCATACATCCACGAACTTTCATTGACATCTGACTTAAACGGTGGAGAAATAAGTTCGTGAAGTCGTAAAAAGTGAGCCGGCAATCAAGAATTAAGGCAAAAACGTTGAAGATTCCCAACTTTTACATTTTATTTCCCCGTCAAATAAAATCTATTTTCACCGCAAAATCAAGTAATACACAAAAAAATTGCTCTGCTGGATGCAAGTAAGATAATTTTGAAAACACCACGTGTAGAACAGTTGCAATTTGGTCATATTTTTAAAAAATTTATAAAACTGATAAGATCAACTATCTAAAAAAACCGCCACAACACGTAAACTGTATTAGCATTTGATGTTTATGTCAAAAAAGAATAGATTTTTGCCTCCATTAATTTGGATGCTAGAATTGTTTAAAATGCAGACGAAAACACTTTCTTGAGGGGATGTACCTCTCTGCATTTGTTTGTTCAAACAAATATGGTCCTATTACTCTGAATGCATTTATTACACTCGGTTTTCGCGTCATGCAAGGAAATCACGTGTGTAAAATCGGATTTCTGTTATTTTACGGCGAAATATAGCCATATAAATGGAACCATGCATCGTCAGAGAAGAATATTAATTGTGGGTCAATTACTCTATCATTTCGCAAAATTCATATACAGAAATTTAACTGACTCTGATGATCACATAAAAAAATCTGATGCGTTGCACTCACATGACTTTCTCTACTCTTGTACAAACTATTTTTACAAATGCTTATTCTCCATATGCTTCATGTTAATCGAGATATCGAGATGTTAATCTTATTGCTAATTTTCTTGTAGATGCAAGGGGAATTGGTAGGCTTTAAGCGATAGTCAAATATTTTAAGAGCTGGTTCCTATGTGGAGTATTCCATTCTCTTTGCACTACCAGGACAAAAAAATGAATAACGAACTCCCATTTGAGAAAAAGTATAAGTATTGGAAAATTTAAGGGAATAACAAGCAATATCTCGAAAATGGTTCACTCAACAAAAAAATTGTATATGACATAAATTGTGTATTTTAACGCGATCTACAATTTTTGTGTAGTAAACTTTTGTCTATCTCTTATGGTTTACCAGTTATGCAAAAGTCGTTCACAATGAAGAATACTTTTGGAGACATTCCCAGAAAATTCGAGATATACATTTCATTTTTCATGAAAATATCTTAAACATATGATATTTTAATCAAGATTGTTAGAGCTATTTTTGAGAAAATTAAAATTTTCGAAAAATGTTGCATGTAAAGGGTAATCTGGGGTGGGGGATTTTCTGGAAAACCTTCGTGTCGCATCTCTGGAATATACTGAAGATAAATACCAAGTTTGGTGTTTATCCGACTGTTCGTTTCTAAGTTATGCTGTTCACAGACACACACACGGAAATGTTTCCAAAAATACTTTTTTTGGATTCAGGGTGTCTCAGAACATGTATTTCCTGTGAAATCTCGGTATTGAATTTTTGGGTGGAATACAATACTTCTCCTACTTACTATACATAGTAGAGAAAGTAATAAGATGTATGCAATAAACCCTATACATTGTAAGAACTAAAAGAATACATCAGGCAAGAAATTCACTCCATTTCGCAAATTGAACTCTTGAATGTGAATGAAAACTTCCTGAGAAGATGTCAAAATCTGTGGATAGGAAAGGACATTACCAATATCTCTTATGATAAGGAATGTGCTTATTTTCATTATAATTGTAACTGTAAATATGAGAAGTAAGGTGGTTGCCGGAATATTGTAACTGTTTTCGCGGGATTCCGAGCTGCGGCACCCGGCGCGCGAGTCGCCGTGTGGTGGCCACAGTGTGAACGAAAAGTACTGTATATTTTGAATGTTTTGGAAAACTGAGAACTATGAACAAAGTTATTAATTTTCTGTGCTAAAGCAATGTATGATGGAACTCAACAATTTTATATCATTTACTTTTTGTGTTTAAATAATAATTATTTACTGTGCATGCATACACTTTTGAAATTTGGTTGTAAATTTGATCAGTCTTCAATACAATTTCGTCCATCACTTGATATCATGACACAATTCCATTTAAAGATGGGTCAGTTGCACTTCTAAATAGGTTTAATTTTAGGTTTTCAAGTTTTGTACAATATTATAACAAAGAAGTTCCATTAAACAGTAATTATATAATAACAAGCTGTTTTTAAACTTCGAATCACTGTAACAGAATGTACAAATGGTGGTTTTGATCGTTTTTTCTGCGTGGTTTTCAACTGCATATGAATATTAATAACACGATCCGGAAAAACAAGAAGTTACAGTTGGGTCGTCAGGATATAACGCGCCAGTTACTTGACGTGTATTCCTGCTATGCATGTAGCACTAATATTGTGATGGCTGGACATACGCGCCATCGAGGTCACCATGTCAGGGTCAACACGTCTGCGTGCGCACTGCAACCTTCCTCACCCACCCGCTCATGACTCCTGGAGTAGTACCTTGTGTGAATCCTTTTAATGTGTAATTGGAATGGGTCAAACGAGCTGTTAGTACCTTTCAATTGTCGTTCATGTTGTTATTTTCCTTCTTCAAGACCTGTTTCAGGGAGGACTTGGCGAAAACCGCCAAAAAGCTACATTTTTAGATGTTTATGCAACATTACAATTTGGATTTTGGTGTTTAATGATAGACATATGTTTACATTTTAAATTTATTACCTTCTCTACTACATATATTAAGTAGGGGAAGTATTGTATTCCACCCAAAAATTCGATACCGAGATTTCACCGGAAATATATGTTTTGAGATCCCCCTGAATCCAAAAAAAAGTATTTTTGGAAACATGTCCGTGCGTGTGTGTGTGTGTGTGTGTCTGGGAACAGTATAACTCAGAAACGAACAGTCGGATAAACACCAAACTTGATATTTATGTTCAGTATCTTCCAGAGATGTGACACCACAGATTACCTTTTACATGAACCATTTTTCGAAAATTTTCGTTTTCTCAAAAATGACTCTAACGATTTTGATTAAAATATAATATGTTTAAGATATTTTCATAACAAATAAAATGTATATCTTGAATTTTTTGGGAATGTCTCCAAAAGTGTTCTTCATTGTGAACGACTTTTGCATAACTGGTAAACCATAAGAAATGGACAAAATTTTACTATACAAAAATGTAGATCGCGTTAAAATACACAATTTATATCATATATTTTTTGTGAGTGAACCATTTTCGAGATATTGCCCTTATAATTTTCAATACTTATTTTCCCAAATGGGAATTCGTTATTCATTTTTTGTCTTGGGTATGCAAAGAGAATGGTGCTGCACATAGCAACTAGCTATTAAGAGATATGTCTATGCTTAAAGGCTACTGTATTTCTATATTGCCCTTGCAAATACAAAGCAAGGGGAACATAGTAGGCCTTAAGCGATAGTCAAATATTTTTAGAACTGGTCGCTATGTGTAAAATGTAATTCTCTTTGCATGTAAAAAGATCGTTTCTGCTAATGTTTATCTCGATTAATATGAAACAGATTGAGAATAAGAGTTTGTAAAAATAGTTTGTACAAGAGTAGAGATAGTCATGTGAGTGTAACACAGATTTTTTTTTTTAAAATGGTCATCTGTTGTTTTGTACCGTGAATCCTGCACCACTTCACAGAAAACTTGCATATGGTTTGCTTCTTTGCAAGTATATGTTGCTTGTTTTCTCCAACTTTGTTTTCAACGGATTTTTCTGAAAATGACCTTTTCTGATATAAATGATCCGTGTTGTCATAAACTGTTGATAGCTAAATCAAAATTTAGGATGATAAAAACAAACTCCAAGTGCTGTTGTGGCCCTACTTTGGACTTAATAATATTTTTGGTTATTTTTTTTAAAAAATCTTGTTTCATTTACATGAATTTCTCTACCCTCTCTCATTTATGTCATAGTTCTCGAGGTCACGGTTCAAACCCGGTGGAGGGCGATGGCTTTTTTTGGGCGTAAAAATCCTTAGAATTGAAGGGAAATAAAGCCGATGGCCCCGTGTCTTAGATTTACGACACGCAAAAGAACCTCAAGCCTGATGAAGAGGCCTCTGAGCAAAATTACCGGTCTTTCACGTCCAATATAGAATGAGACGCTAAGTACCACAGCAGTTAAAGAGCGCCCATAAATAAAACTCAGTTCAATAAACCATTGCAGGAATAGCCACATTATATATTTCGTTATAAATGCAAAGGGAATACCGTTAGTCTAATGTTTATAAACTGGAGCTATATGCTGGCAGTAAATGCAATAAGAAACAAATGAATATCGACAAAGTATTGAATCATTCTAAAAAGTAATAACAGATATCTTGAAAAAGGCTTATGCTACAGAAAAGTATATTTAAAATGAATTGTATGTTTTAAAGATATCTACATTTTTCTGTAGTACGTTTCCGTCTATCCCTTAACGTTTACCATTTACCAAGAAATTGCCCATGTTTTGCCAGTTTCTGTGGTCAGCCAGTAGATCCCAACATGCCAATCTCTTTCTTGAGGAACTTAAGCATTTTTCTTTAAGTTTAATTATTCGCTGGTTCTCCCACTGTGCACATTCCGCCAAAATATGTACCCAGTCCTCATCCAAATCACAGAATGGGCAGATTCTCCTGCCAGAATCGTCAGTCATTTTCTGTGCCCTCCAGCCCCCCAGTCTAAACCATGCCATTCCTGATCTTTCCTTTCTTCCTAAGTTAAGTTGATGCAGTAATTTGTATCACAAATTACTTAAATGTAAATAATGATTGTAATATGAATATGCATTTTTATGTGACATTGATTTGAGATGTTTCTTGACTGTAATTATTGTTGAGAAGTAAGTTTATACGGCCTTATTGAAACTGTCAATAATAGCGCAATAATGCAGAGAGAGGGGGTGAGCTGTTTATCATTATTGGAAACGAGGAAGTTACGTAATGTTGGCGCGTTTTCGGTAGAAACTTCTGGAATGTTTCCTCCCTAAAGCATATGAGCATATGTATTCATAATTTTAATTGGATATTAAAATAGACGCTAATGTTGGCGCGTTTTATTAGCCAATTGCAGTTCAGTTATAATCTTTAGGCGTATCTGGATGAAGGTGTATAAATAGAAGCTAGGTTAGAGGTAAAGTCAGTCAGTCGCCCAGTTCATCAAAAATCTGTGTACACTACACGTCGTCTTCAGTCAGTCGCTCAGTTCATCGAAAATCTCAATACATTACACGTCGCCTTCAGTTGCGCAGTTCATCAAAAATCTGTGTACACTACACGTCGTCTTCAGTCAGTCAGTTCGTCGAAAGTATTAGTTCGTCATACATCGGATATAGATTCACAAGTTACGCGCAGCAGAATTATGAAAGATCTAAAATATAGTAAAGTTAATTATAAAAAAGGTTGAAGTACGTTGATTAAAAGTGATCAGTAAGAAGTTATTATAACAGTTTCAGTTTGGCGAGTATCTAGATCAATATATAAATGTGATAGTGAACGTGTTCGACAATAAAAATTATAAAACAAATTTCTTCATCAGTGTTCTTTTTGGATAAAAGATTCCTTTCCGTTTACACAACCCTGATCAAGACACATGTTCGACCCAAGATAAGATAATAGCTAGCCGGAGGACAGTAAACAAAACTTAAAATTCTTTCAAACACTGATACTAGGTACCACAAATTGCTAACACTAGATGGAGCTACAAACCGAACAAATGAATGACGTCGCAAGATGGCTTCAACACACGTGATGTAAACAAACATTATAAGTAATACACTCGCAAATTGGCTCCCAAACGTGGGGCTACAATAATGTTAAAAAACACAAAACAAATACTGTCGCAAATTGGCTCCCATACGTGGGGCAGTTAAAATTATGTAACCAAACAAAACAAAAGCAGCACAATATAAGATCTTCAAGTTCTAATAATTTACGTAAAACATATTACGTAAGCACATTCCACTCGCAAATTGGCTACCACAACGTGGGGCTACAATTAATAATGTTAAAAATAAATAACATTAAATACCGCATCAAAGTGGCTCCCATACGTGGGGCAGTTAAAAATTATGTAACCAAACAAAACAAAAGCAGCACAACATAAGATCTTCAAGTTCTAATAATTTACGTAAAAACATATTACGTAAGCACCAAGAATGTTACTATCGCAAAGTATATATGTCTCCTTACCCCAATTCAATTTTATTCATTTGCTAGACTTAGAGAAGGTTTAATTTTACAATCTGATTCTATTTTCTGTTGGTTGATGTCTCTTAGTCTTCTTTTGACATCTTTCCATTTGTTTTTGTCATTTGTTTCAGCTCTTTGCCATACTGACCCCGTTCCTATTCTCCTCAAACACCTTTCCAAATCAGCTGCCCAAAAGTAAGGCCTTATGTGACCCACCCTGTATATTCCCAAATCCGAGGGAAAAAGTTGTCAGATATACAACTAGAGCCGCTTTGGCTTGAAGCAAGGACAAACAGGTTCACGTAAAGTATTGCATAACGTTTTCCTCGGCAGATCAGAGAGATATTCAGCCACCGCTGTACCACTTGTTGCCATAACGAGATAAGCAATCAAAGCGGATTTAAGTTATTAAATGTCAGTGCAGCGTAAGGAGCTTAATAAACCTTTCGCTTACGTAACTTTCTCTTTTTGTTCCAAACTAGGCGAAAAAGCTATACCTTGAAAACAAAAAGATTGAAGTTGTAAAAACTGTAAAAATATTAGGACTAACATTCGACCAAACACTTAATTGGAAGTCACATATTTCAACATTAAAAGACGAATGCGCTAAGCGATTAAACATTCTTAGGACTCTAGCATACCGAAACTGGGCGCAGACTTCAATGTACGAGGGCTGATCAACAAAGACTGAGACTGATTTTTTCCTGTAGCTTCCGTGATAGTTTCGTATCTGTAACATAAATATTTGAAAGAGCTGGTATTTATGTATAATTTTGGTAGACAGCAGCACTCTCGTATTGGTAGGCTGGTAGTAATGCTCTATTTTGTAGACTCTACGTGCATTTCGCATACCAGACAATGGAGGTGATGCATTTTTTAAATCGATTATCACCGGTGATGAGTCATGGCTGCATCATTATGATCCTGAAGGAAAACAAGCCAGCACAGTGTGGAAATCGCCAGGTTCTCCAACACCAAAAAAGCCAAAAGTTGTTCCATCTGCAGGGAAAGTGATGGTGATCACATTTTTTGACTGTAATGGAATGATTTACCAGCATGCAGTTCCCCCTCACACTACTATTACAGCAGCATACTACACACCAGTATTGGCTACACTGAGGAAGCACATTGCAAAGAAACGACCAGAGCTTCTCGGACTAGGTGGCGACTTCATCATAACAATGCATGGCCTCACGCCGCAAATCAAGTCATGCAGTTTCTGGCTCGATTCAACATTACCTGTGTACCACATCCACCTTATAGCCCCAATCTTGCACCCTGTGACTTTTTTTATTCCCATCACTAAAGGCAAAGCTTAGGGGTATTTGATTTGAGAACTCTGAAGCAGTGCTCAAGAAAAGTGGGGCGATTCTCAAGGACCTGACAAAGAATGGTCTGCAGCACGTGTTCAAGGACTGGCAGAGACGTTATAAAAAGTGCATTGATGTAGGAGGAGACTACTTTGAAAAAGATCATGTAAACATTGAATTGGAGTAATAACTAACTTATACGGACATACCAGAGTATTGTCAGATCTAAACTTGATTACGGAACCATAGTCTGTGACTCTGCTAGGAAAACGACACTCAACATCAGCTCTAAGAATTTCGTTAGGAGCATACCGAACCAGTCCTATTTCTAGTTTACAAATGGAAACCCAAGAGCCGCCATTGGAAGTACGCAGAATAGCACAATGTCTAAAATACGCTATAAAGACTGCTGCAAGACCCAACTCGGAAGCCCATCGATACACCTTCTTTGGGAAGAGCAAAACGAGTATACCAAAGAATACAAATCAGCCATTACCTGTTCATCTTAGATTTGAAAAAAATCATACATAACTTAATATTAAAATACCTCCAATAATGACTAGAGATCATCATGATTTTCCTCCCTGGAGGTTAACTATTCCAAGCATTAATATGGATACGAAAACTCACCAGAAATCACATACAGATTCTTTCATATACAAACAAATTTACCAGTAAATCTGTAACACATTTGCTAAACACATATTTATATATACAGATGGCTCCAAATCTGATCAGGTAATGGCTGTGCTATAATTACACTAAACTAAGTACAAGCTTCCAGACTTGTTCTCTGTTTTCTACTCTGAGCTCTATGCTGTCAAACAAGCTTTGATTTACACTATCTCAGCACAGCATAAACACAGTGCAATTTGACTGATTCACTAAGCACTCTTCAATGTATCCGAGACCGCTCTACTGACTTAACAGTAATCCAAGATATCCAAAGTCTTTACAACCAAATTACTACAAATAACCAAGAAGTTATATTCTTCTGGATTCCGTCCCACTGTGGAATATCAGGAAATGAGGAAGCAGATAGGGAAGCCAAAAAAGCAAATTTGCTACCTCCAGTGGAAGAGTTGCCAGTGCCCTACAGAGATGCTCAAAGTTATTTTTTAGTAGACCACTGTCACATGGAAGCAAGACTGGACCATTAAAACATCAAGCAAACTCCACATAGTTAGGAAAGGCTCCACATTGCAGACTCTAAAAAGAAAAGATCACGTTTACGAATAGGCCATTCACGCCTAACCCATTCCTTCTTACTCGCCAAAGAAAATGCTCCTCACTGCGAGACCTGCATCATCGAACACCTCATCACTAAATGCACAAATTATACCATGGAGAGAAGAAGACATAACATCCCTGAAGATATATTTTTAGCTTTAAACAACCCCACTCATTTAAAAAATATTATTTCTTTCTTGAAAGACATCAAACTGTATAACAAGATTTAAATATAACATCAAATAAAAATGTATAATAGGTTATACTGTTCTAGCTGTGTGACTTAATAATGTAAAATATGTTCGTAATAATGTATTACAATTATTGTATTACTTAATCAATGTAAAGTATACAATGAATTATTGTTGTACTCGTATGTATGGATAAAAGTCGCAATATGACTTGTAGTCAAGCGACTATAAATAAAGAAAAAAATCTGATGTGTTACACTCCCATGACTTTCTCTACTCTTATACAAACTATTTTTACAAACGCTTATTCTCCATATGCTTCATGTTAATCGAGATGTTAATCTTATTGCTAATTTTCTTGTAGGTGCAAGGGGAATTGCTAGGCTTTAAGCGATAGTCAAATATTTTAAGAGCTGGTTACTATGTGGCGCGTTCCATTCTCTTTGTATGTCCAGGTCATAAAAAATGAATAACGAATTCCCATTTGAGAAAAAGCATTGGAAAATTTAAGGGAATAACAAGCAATATCTTGAAAATGGCTCAATCAACAAAAAAAATGTATATGACATAAATTGTGTATTTTAACGGGATCTACATTTTTTGTGTAGTAAAAGTTTGTCTATCTCTTATGATTTACCAGTCATGCAAAAGTCTTCCACAATGAAGAATACTTTTGGAGACATTCCCAGAAAATTCGAGATATACATTTCATTTGTCATGAAAATATCTTAAACATATGATATTTTAATCAAAATCGTTAGAGCCATTTTTGAGAAAATTAAAATTATCGAAAAATCTTCCATGTAAAGGGTAATCTGGGGTGGAGGGATTTTCTTGAAAACCTTCGTGTCGCATCTCTGGAAGATACTGAACCTAAATACCAAGTTTAGTGTTAATCCGACTGTTCGTTTCTGAGTTATGTTGTTCACAGACACACAGGCACACACACGGACATGTTTCCAAAAATGCTTTTTGTGGATTGAGGGGGTCTCAAAACATGTATTTCCGGTGAAATCTCTGTATCGAATTTTTGGGTGGAATACAATACTTCCCCTACTTACTATACGTAGTAGAGAAAGTAAAAATAATAACAAGAACATTCTGATCAAATAGCATTAAGAAAGAAGTTGTCCAGCGTAGGTGTTTTCCAGGTGGTGTAGCAGAGCTAAAACTAACACCGTGTGTAATGTGTTTGAAATACATCAATACACCAATCCACTTTCACACACAGTCTGTCTAACCTTAATATACTCAAAGGTTTCTGTTTGTTTTACTCGCTATTATGTGTCCTTGTAGATACAAACGCTAGATATCCGACAAGCTATTACACAATCATTACAAATCCTAGTTCTCTGATAAATATGGTCACGTTCCTTAGTCATCTAACGTAGCTTTCAAGGTGAACCATTATAAAAAAAAATATTGATTTTTACTTTCTCCGCCATGTATTAATAGGTAAAGAAGGTATTGCTTTTCACCCAGAATTGTAAAAGAAACACAAATTAAGTTCTATAAGATTATGGTTTTACCTACTGCATTACATGGTTCCAGTCTTGGACAGCAACAAAATGAGAGAGATCACGTTTTCAGTCCGTCGAAATGAAATTTTTGAGATATATAAAGGGATGCACTAGAACTGACAAAATAATAAAATCAGATTTGAATATTAGATCAGTAAAGGATAGGATTGATGAAAATAAAAGAAATTGGAAAGAACATGACAGATGATAGAATACCAAAAAACCCTGATGTTTTACACTCACATGACTTTCTCTACTCTTGTACAAACTATTTTTTACAAACGCTTATTCTCCATATGGTTCATGTTAATCGAGATGTTAATCTTATTGCTAATTTTCTAGTAGGTGCAAGGGGAATTGGTATGCTGTAAGCGATAGTTAAATATTTTAAGAGCTGGTTGCTATGTGAAGCATTCCATTCTCTTTGTATGTCCAGGACAAGCAATATCACGAAGATGGTTCACTCAAAAAAATGTATATGACATAAATTGTGTATTTTAACGCGATCTACATTTTTTGTGTAGTAACATTTTGTCTATCTCTTATGGTTTACTAGTTATGCAAAAGTCGTTCACAATGAAGAATACTTTTGGAGACATTCCCAGAAAATTCAAGATATACATTTCATTTGTCATGAAAATATCTTAAACATATGATATTTTAACTAAAATCGTTAGAGCCATTTTTAAGAAAATTAAAGTTTTCGAAAAATGTTCCATGTAAAGGGTAATCTGGAATGCGGGATTTTCTTGAAAATCTTCGTGTCGCATCTCTGGAAGATACTGAACCTAAATACCAAGTTTGGTGTTTATCCGACTGTTCGTTTCTGGGTTATGCTGTTCACAGACACACACACGGACAGGTTTCCAAAGTGCTTTTTTTTGGATTCAGGGGGTCTCAAAACATATATTTTCGGTGAAATCTCGGTATCGAATTTTTGGGTGGAGTACAATACTTCCGCTACTTACTATACGTAGTAGAGAAAGTAAAAATAAGAAATGAATCAATAAGATGAGCTTTGAATATTGTATCAGTAAAGGATAAGATTGATGAAAATAAAAGAAATTGGAAACAACATGTTGATAGAATGGCAAAAAAGATAATGAATTACCAACCGACAGGGAGGAGAAGTTTAGGGAGACCACGCAAGAGATGGCTAAAAGACCAGAAAAGGTGATATTACCTAATCCTTGAAAGGAGAAGAAGAAATTGGATACCGAGATTTTACGGATATACATGTTTTGAGAACCCTTGAATGCATTTTTAGAAAAAGGTCCGTGCGTGTGCCTGTGAACAGCAAAATAAAAAAAGTAAAGTCGGATAAACACCAAGATTGGTATTTTAGTTAGTACCTTCCAAAGATGCGACACAGACTATTCAAAAATTCAAAATGGACATTTTATTTGTCATAAATATCTTTCATATATTGTATTTTAATCAAAATCCTTAGAGCCATTTTATAAAATAAACAATTTCGAAACATTTTTCATGTAAGAGTTAGTTTGGTGTGGCGGATTTTCTTGAAAATCTTAGTGTTGCATCTTTAGCAGGTACTGTACCTAATTACCAAGTTTGATATTTATATGACGTTTTGTTTTTGAGTTATGTTGTTCGAAAACACATACTGACATTTTTTCGTATATAACGTTTTGGCTTCAGGGGGCCTCAAAAAATGTATTTCCCGTGAAATATAGATGATATAGAATTTTTGAGTGGAGTGTAATACCTTCTCTAGCTAGTATGTACGCAATAGAGAAAGTATACATTGCAAAACGTCAAGATAGTTGTTATTGTAATGGTGGCAAGCATGGTTTAGAATATGAAATTCCATATTTTGCCTGTCTCTAGACATAATCACTCAATTTGTTTGTGCTGACAGTTTCTCATGCATCTCAAAAAGTCTCAAAGGGTGCATCTAGATTACGATCGCTGGTGTGCCTTGCGTAAGCGGCCATGTTTCTTCTGTGGAAGGAACTTTGCAATTTCTAGTCTGTTTGTATTATGAATATTACCACTTCCTTTGAGATAGTATCTCTCACGTTACGTCACGCAAAGCTTTCTCCATACAGATCCAAGAATGAGATGCTCTCTCGATTAGATCTGTTCGCGAATTTACAGTTGATTTAGACGTCTTCAGGAGAAGTTGCCAGTTAGTTTTAATTACGTATCTCAAGGAAGTACAATGTCGTAACTTTATCATGTTGAGTTTGTACTGACATTGAAGGAGTTTGCCTTAAAACAGGGAATAATAGAGAAAAATATGATGTATTGTACTCATATGACCTTTCTCCAATCACTCTTGAATAAAATATTCTTACAAACGCTTATTCTTCTGTCTAGTTCATGTTAATTGAGATAAACATTTGACTTTCTCTACTCTTGTACAAAGTATTTTTACAACCGCTTATTCTCCTCTACTTCATGTTAATCGAGATAAATATTTGCAGAAACGATTTGCTAATTTTCTTGTAGGTGCAAGGGGAATATGACAGGCTTTAAGCGATAGTAAAATCTTTTAAGAGCCGGTTGCTATTGTGAAGCATTCCATTCTCTTTGCATTTCCAGGACATAGAAAAACGAATAACGAATTCCCTTTGAGAAAAAGTATTGGAAAATTCAAACAAATAACAAGGAATGTCTCGGAAATGGTTCACTCCACAAAAAATATATTACATAAATTGTGTGTTTTAACGAGATCTACATTTTTTTGAGTATTAAAGTTATGTCTATCCCTTACGGTTTACCAGTTATGTGAAAGTCATTCAGAATGAAGAGGACTTTTTGGGAATTCCCAGAAAATTCAAGACATACATTTATTTTGGCATAAAATATCTTAAACATATGATATTTTAATCAAATTGTTAGAGCCATTTTTGAGAAAATCAAAATTTTCGAAAAATGTTTCTAATAAAGGGTAGTCTGAGATGGGAGATTTTCTTGAAAATCTTCGTGTCGCATCTTTGAAAGACACTGAATCTAAATACCAACTTTGGTATTTATTCGACTTTTCGTTTTTGAGTCATTCTGTTTACAGACACACAGACACATACGCACACACGGACCTTTTTTCTAAAAATGCTTCTCTTTTTTTTGGATTCAAGAGGCATCAAAACATGTATTTTGTCAATATCGAATTTTTGGGTGGAATGCAATACTTCCCTTACTTACTATACGTAGTAGAGAAAGTAAAATGAATAACGAATTTGAGAAAAAGTATAAGTATTTAAAAATGCAATCCAATAACAAGGAATATCTTGGAAATGGTTAACTCTACAAAAAAATATTTAACATAAATGCATGCTTTAACGATATCTACATATTTTGTGTAGTAAGATTGTGTCTATCTATTAGGCTTACCAATTATACAAAAGTCATTCACGATGAGAAAGACTTCACAGACTATTCACAGAAAACTCAAGATCTATATTTTATTTCCCATGCAAACATCTTAAACATAGTATGATATTTAACAAAAATTGTTAGAGTGATTATTGAGAAAAGTAAAAAATAATATCTTCTAGCTGTAAAGGGTAGGTTTTAATAGGAGGATTTTCTAAAAAAATCTTCGTGTCTCATCCTTGGAAGATGTTGAATTTATATACCAAGTTTGATTTTTAAGCGACTTTTCGTTTTTGTGATATGTTGTTCACAGACATTCACACAGACACCCTCAGATATACACCACGGAGATTTTTCTAAAATGCTTTATTAGATTCCTCAAAGTTTATATTTCCGGTAAAAGTTCGACATCAATTTTTGGGCTTCCCCTACTTACTATACGAAGTAGAGAAAGTAAAAATTTTGTATTGCATTCACATGACTTTCTCTACACCCTCTACCGCAAACAGTTTCTATAAAATCTTATTCTACTACTCGAATATACTTCTTGTTAATCCCAATAAATCTTAATTGTATATTTACATCTTTCATTGTAGATATAAGAAATGTACAACAAACTAAAGAGATACTCAAATCCTTTTAAAACCGGTTGCTATGTGATAGCTTTGAAATTCTGTTCTCTTTGCATGAACATGAAAAAAATAAAGATGTCTCTACTCTTGTACAAACTATTTTTACAAATGCTTATTCTCTATCTAGGTCATGTCAATCGAGACAAACCTTTTGCAGGCGCTATCTTATTGCTAATTTTCTTCTAGGTGCAAGGGGAATATGGTAGGCTTTAAGCGATAGTCAAAAATCCTTTAGAGCTGGTTGCTACGTGGACATAAAAAAAGATAATAAATCCCCATTTGAGAAAAAGTATAAGTATTGCAAAATTCAAACAACAAGGAATATCTCGGAAATGGGTCACTCCGGAAAAAATGTACGTGGCATAAATTGTGTGTTTTAACGAGATTTACATTTTTTGTGTAGCAAAATTTTGTCTATCTCTTATGGCTTACCAGTTATGCAAAAGTCATTCAGAATAAGGAGGACTTTTGCAGATATGTACAAAAAATCAAGATATAGGTACATTTATTGAAAAATATATAAAAATATGTTAAGCATATGATTTTTAATCGAAATCGTTAGAACAGTTTTTGGGAAAATTAAAATTTCGAAAAATGTTCCAGTAAAGGATCGTCTGGGGTGAGGGGATTTTCTTGAAAATCTTTGTGTCGCATCTTTGGAAAGATATTATCTCAAATACCAAGTTTGGTATTTATCCGGTATTTCCGTTTTTGACCTATGCTGTTCAAAGATAGACAGACACATAGGCACATACACGCACATGTTACCAAAAATGATTTATATGGATTCAGGACACCTCAAAACGTGCATTTCCGGTGAACTCTCGCTATAACTTAGTGGTGCTCCGCTAGTGAGAATATAGACAACTATTTTGTAACATTACGCTTCGGAAGTTCAGTGGCTAGAATCATACTCAAGAAGCCGAGATGGTCGCGCTGGCAGATGGTGGGGCTAGATTTTTCAGTAGCAGCATAAACAACCGAGCGGAATGGCTCCGTGGTAACTTGTGAGACTCGCATTCGGGAGGTCCGGGGTTCGATTCCTGACTAATTCCCACTCTGACCATGGGCTGTTCGTGGTTTCCTCGGGTCAGTAGGTGAATGTTGGGTTTGTTCCTCCTGTACCACGATTTTTCACCTTCCTTTATTTCCTGTACACATCATCTCCTTTATCCTCACCTCTTCGGGAGACCCCCAGGGCGTCAGGAGCTTGCGGGTGGGTTTGAGTGTATCTGATGTGTTCGAACTGGAAACGTTAGGGATCTGTCCATGTCGTCACCCGGATCTGGTCGCCCTTCAAGTCTCTTCCCGCATCCCTCCCGCCCATGAGGTCATGGTAGAAGCACAAAGGCCCCATTAGCCTATGTGCGGTGCTCTGCCCCGGTTGCGGGAGGGAGGTTTATGTTAGCACATTTTATGCCAGTCAGTGTACTCTGTTTCAAAGGTGACTAAACTGAGAGCGATCTACATGCAAATCTCTAAAATTGGCACTTAAACTATGTAATACTGTTGATCTAGAGTAAAGCACTAGAGAGTAGTTTCACGATGCAGGAATTCCGGCGAAGGTAAAGTCAGGTTTGAACACCCGCACCTGCCATTCATTTACTAGAGTAAAATGTAATCATGGGTGTGGCTCACGTATACCACCTCCCTGAAACTAGCGGGTTTCGGGTGCGCCCAACAATTATTACTGCCCACGGCTCAGGAAATCCTCCATTTGTCTAGACTACCCATTCTGAATGAGAAAAAGTTTCTTCGATGTGGATTTCTACATATAATTTCCAAGTTCCTGTAAGGACGACAATAAAACAGCTTTATTTAAACTTTCAAAGAGAATGTCGAAATTATTAACGGTAAATTTCCACCAAGAGCAACGTGTATACTTGCTGAATAACCAGCTGAACAAGTAAACCGTTCAACTGGTAACACAGTTTAGTTCAGGTACATACAAGAAGTCGATGTAAAATTCCAAACATCAATGGCTTACAAGATTTATGACTGAGACATTGACTTCAACGAGCAGAGAAAGAAAGAAGACAGACACAGATAAGGCGGTCAAATGAAATTACTGAGAACAATTTCAAATTGTGATGGACTATAGAAGAAGAGAAAATAAAAGTTTGTGTTGTTACATTCACATGACTTTCTACCCATCATCGTTTATTTTTATTCAGCTTCTACAGGGTGATTATGAAGAACTGACACATTCATTTCTTTAATTGTTTCAAAACGAGTTATGCTAGCGACAACTAACTATACCTGAAATGCAGAGGAATTTTGGGAGACTATTTACCTCTATAGCAAATGCTGAAAATGTCCTCCATCCTGCATAAGACACAACTCAACACGTCGTTCCATGTTACTGGCCACTCGTTAGAGGACTCTGTTGTCAATAGCTTGAATCTCTTGTGTAATGTGCTTCAGATCGTCTAATGTCTGAGGACGTATGGCATAAACCCTGTCTTTTAAGTAATCCCATAGAAAGAAGTCCGGCGTTGTCAAATCCGAAGATCTCGGTGGCCACAGGTTCACGGAAATTATTCAGTCATCAAAGAAACTTGCAATTAGTGCCATGGATTCACTTGATGTATGGCATGTAGCGCCGTCCTGCTGAAAATATCCTTCACTCAGCTCTCCATCGTCTAGTTGCTCAGCAAACTCGATGAAAATCCGTCGGTATTCTGCAGTGTTCACGTTGTTTTAAAAAAAATTGGTCCCAGTATTCTCTGTGCGGATATTGCGCACCAAACTCCGATTTTTACCGCATGCATAGGTGCTTCATGAATAACATGTGGATTTTCGCTGGCCCAATAGCGTGAGTTAGTTCACATAGCCGGATAAATGGAACCATGCTTCATCTGTGAACCATGTG
The DNA here is from genome assembly GCA_030765065.1 of Deroplatys truncata. NCBI lineage: Eukaryota > Metazoa > Arthropoda > Insecta > Mantodea > Mantidae > Deroplatys > Deroplatys truncata. The sequence goes on along the minus strand of CM060989.1, from coordinate 59,771,832 downwards.
ATAGACAATATGGCAGGATTTTTCACAATGAACGTCTGAAACCAACGACAATAATTCAGTCGTCTATCCTTATCTGGTTCCTGTAATTGATGGACAACCGTAATCCTATACGGTTTTAGGCCTGCACTTTTCACAGCTCTCTGACACATTGATTAGCTGTACCCTGTCTCCTGCGACTTAATGCTTTTTTGGGTGACTGATCCAGTCGTGCTCTTACGTCAACAACAACCATGGGAAGCCATAGGATGAATGAGTTTTGCCTTTTTCACTCACCAGAGATCCAGTTGTTTCCAATTTGTTTACCATTCCCAGTATTGTGTTTCTTTTGGGAGGATTCCGAACACCAAATTCTCTCTGGTATGCCCATTAAGTAGCTGTAATTGAATTCGTAATCCAGTATTGCTTTACAAGGAAGAGTCGCTCATTTAATGTGTACTCCATTTTCACGTTCACTAGAACAAAATCTCAAAAGCAGTTGCCGACAATAAAACTAACAATTACGACTAAAACATGAACATCTGCGCATCTGGTGACAGACAATCGAAACTCCAGAACATTCTGCTTAATTTGGTGCTAAAATTGGGGCACTAAGTGAATTTCGAGCAGAATAATTAAAGAAAGAAATGTGTCAGTGCTTCATAAATCACCTGTACATGGTAACAACAGCTTATTTATACGTTCTCTACTACTTATAGTAAATTTGCATTCCACCCAAAACTTGTATACAGAGATTTCATAGAAAATAGATATTTTGAGGCGCCCCGAATCCAAATAAATCCTTTTTGGAAACATCCGTGTGTCTGTCTGTGAACACCATAATTTAAAAACGAAAATCCGCATAACTGCCACACTTGTATTTAAGTTCAATATCTTCCAAGGATGCGACACGAAGATTTTCAAGAACACCCCCCCACTTCCAACTACCCTTCACATGGAACATTTCTCGAATATTTTAATTTTCTAAAAAATGGCTGTAACGATTTTAATTAAAATACCATAAGGTTATTTACATGATAAATAAAATGTATATCTCGAAGTTTCTGGGAAACTTGGCCTATGAGGTCCTCTTCATTCAGACAGAATCTTGTGTAATCTCTATAACTGCTAAACGTTAAGCGTTAGACGAAAAAAATGTAGATCTGTTTATACACACAAATTATTTCAAATACGTTTTTGTGGCATAAGCCATTTCTGAGATATCCGTTATTAATGGTTTGAATTCTTCATTTCTTAGTTATTCTTTAAGGTCCTTTCAACATTCATTGTTGGAATTTTAAGGCCAGCATACAACGCCTAGTTCTTTAATCTTTGGATATCGCTGTTCTCTTTGTATCCTAACGAAATGTGTAACGTAGGTATTTCTGCAGTAGACAGAAAAATAAGCTTTAGTAGGAATAGTTTGTATACCCACTAATAAAGGATAGAGGGTAGAGAAAATCATGTGAATGTGTCACATAAAAGTTTTTTTATTTACTTAATGTTAATCGAGACAAGCTTTTGCACAAATAGGTTTATTGCACATTTCGTTATAGGTACAGGACCAATTAAGGGAAACCGAATCGATAGTTTAAAAGCGAGTGGCTATATGCTGGCCTCGAAATTCCATAGACTTTCCATAATATCGCGAGAAATAACTGAATAGCGACGTAATTTTAAAAAATTATGATAATGTTGAAAAAATCAAACCAATAGTAACGGAAATCTCGTAAATGGTTGATGCTCCAGGAAGGTTATTTGAAACAAACCGTGTTTTAAAGAGATCTACATTTTCAGTGTAATAGTTTTTGTCTGTTTAAGAGGACTTCACAGACTATCACCAGAGAATTCAAGATATAGATTCTATTTGTCATGTAAGTATTTTATATATGTGGTATATTAATTAAAATCGTTAGAACCATTTTTGAGACATTCAAAATTTTCGGCAAACTTTTCATCTAAAAGGTAGTTTGGCGTCGAGGATTTTCTTGAAATTCTTCGTATTGCATCTTTGGAAGATACTGAACTTAAATAGGTACCAAGTTTGGTACTTATCCCACATTTCTCTTTTGAGTTATGTAATTCACACATGAACCTTTTCCTAAAAAATCTTTTTTGGATTCAACGAATCTCAAGACGTATTTCCGATGAAATCTGAATATAGAATATTTGGTAGGAATGCAATGCCTTCTCTACGTATTAGTAGTAATAGAAAACGTAAAAATGAGACCAATTAAGCATACCTACACAAGATACGAGGTATTTGGAAGTTCCCATTACTCTCCTAGGACTCGTAGAGGCGTAAATGACATTTTAATGGGAATCCAGTGTGGAATCCTGACATTTCAGTACCGCAGATGTAATGATTTCAAGTAAAGTCATGTTATTAAACATTCGTCCATAAATTTTGTTTCTTTGCGATGGTGCATTAGTTTGCGATTTTGTTGGTGATATTCGGGCACTATGGATAGGTCAAAGTAGCCCAGGAGTCTAACATCCGCAATTACTTGGTTTAACCCCACTTGACCTTTTCATGTGAAACCGCCTGTACAGAATTAATAGATACCAGGTGTGGTTTAACCAGTCTACAGAACATGATTCAAAAGTACTGTATGAGAAATAAAGTTGATGGTACCATTTATGTAAAACTGAAATGATTAACATTTTTTTAGTTCCATGTATACCCCACCTTTAACTGCATTGGTCTTATGGCGGCCTTCCTTTTGGAACTTATTGTCTATTGGCAATTGTGTTATCTCGTGTAACTCTTGCACTTTGTTTTTTAATCATTAGGTCATACACACACTCACATTTTCATTCATACTTCCAGACTCTGGGAAGGTTAAGGAATAATCTTGGCTAGAGAAAAATTCCCACACCTAGCTTAGAATTGAGCCCGGGAGCCTTAGCATAACAAGCAGGTGATCTACCGATTGAGCTACTGGGCCAGCCTGCATAGCATTGTTTATTAAAGAAGGGGGAAGAATACAGCTCTAAGCTTTCGCAGAAAGGAACTCTTATATTGGCAAAATAAAAGTTTTTCTCTATTTTTTCATTTTATATCGTTGTTGAATCACTGAATATTTATTTATTTATTTGAAATATAAATTATGTAAGCCACATCTAACTAAATTACTGCTGTACTTCATTGGCATTAATTTTAACCACCACTGCAAGTGATTTTGATTTTGGTAGTACTAGTCGCAATGATAGTAGTTAGATTGAGCTTCCAAGTAATTTGAAGAATTAGCTGACATAAGCTTAAAACTGCGTATTGTCTTTCTGTTTAGGCCTTTTAACTCTTTTGCATTGCGTTCCGGTACCACTGTATTGCTATTTCAAATCAGTGGGAGATGTAGAGCTGTCAGTCGAGTGTTTTTCTATGAAACACAAGGTTGAAGCGCTCTGATGGTCCAGTTTCACTTCAGCGTTTTAGGGTTAACATTATTAATTCTAATGGTATTTTGAAAACAAAGATCTTGTTGAGTAATTCATTAGACGTCTGTATTTCATTAATACATATGAAACATAGTATTGATAAATATTATATAAGAAAAGTCTGTATATGTGTGCTCTCAATTTGCTCATTCTGGATTAAAAATCCTATGACTTATCTGATGGGCAAACTCTGAGAATTAGGACGCCACAATGCTATACTCCTCAGAAACACTAGAACGAGTAGCTTCAATATGCTTGTATATGTAGGTTCAAGGTCTATCCAAAGATCCCTCTTCTTAACCTCGTCGCAGGGCTTTCCATTAGGGCAATACTTTAAGTGTAAACAGCCTCACTCCGCTTACGTAAGAACGATAGTGGATTCGACACTTACGTGCAGCAACCCCAAAGGGGAAAATGCCGAAAAACCGTGGTAGGCCCAACAGCGATATAGCACGCCGTTTTCCAGCTCTCCGGGAATCTGACAACCTCGCCTAGGTATTGCCCAGACGTATCCAATCTCTTATAGATTTCAGGAACCACCACCACGCCGAGTCAAACCCAATCTGAATGACTCTCTTCTGGGAATGGATCAGATGTTCGGCCCAACGTAGTTTCTGGTAAAATCAGAAATACTACAAATACTAGGGGTACACAATAGCCACACCACGGTAGCCTAAGCGGTCAGAACTCCTTCCCTATGGGGCGTATGCATGTATATGTCATGACCAGAAATTACTTTGAAGACATAGTAACTATGCTAGTGTTTTGACTCTGGCAGAATTTACTTGGTCATACCACCGTTGCCACCTTTGCAATCCAAATATTTTACTGAATTTTGAAGCTGTTGGGTCCACTCTAGACTGATTGTGAAATTTCTAAAAAAATAGAGTGGTGTTTGGGCAGGGTTTTCTGAACCTAATTTAATTGAGTAATGCAAATTATGGTCATTTACATACGATCAATCTACATAGGAAGTATAAATATTGGAATTAATTGTTCTTTCACACAAGCCGTGTTTTGGACAGGGTTGGAAAGGTAGAATCAGATGACTGAAAAATTCAATGCCATAGCCGGGATTTGAACCACGTATCCCCCGGTCTCCGTCCGGTTGCTCTAACCGCTAAGCTACCATGGCAACATGCCGACACAACATTAAATTCTCCAGCTGATTAGCAGGCATGTAAGTCGTCATTGGGGTATGTCATCTCAATACAATTTGAGATCTCCTTGTGGTTTACCGGGAAAAATGCGAATCAGTTGGAGAATTTAATGTCGTGTCGGCATGGTAGCTCAGTGATTAGAGCAACCGGATGGAGACCGGGGGATCCGTGGTTAAAATCCCGGCTATGGCATTGTGTTTTTCAGTCATCTAGTATAAATCTACTCAACAGAAATGTCCGTATGTTACGGATCCCACTGAACGGAGTATCCAATAAAACTGTCGCTCTAAATTTGGCTTTGATTCATTGCGGATGTTGAACTGCCCCATTCATTTTCAGGACATGACGTCCTCGTTGCGTTTTCTGGACGCGAAGTTAACGCCGGAGCGTACTACGATGTTCAAGAGTTGCCTACCAATGATCCACTTCCTGGCCAGTTGCGTGTGTGTGCTGTTTCGGCGTGGAGCACGAAGCCGGCCTTAGCGTTTCGACCCGGTTAACTATATTACACACACCGAGATTTCGTAAGTGTTTTTTACTCACATGTTCGAGCGGTCGATAAACTCGAGATATTGCGATCAAAATGGGAGCGCTTCGGGCAAGCGAACTACTGGTATTGCTAGCCTACACTCATGCACTTACAGCACATGTTACCCAGTTTGCACAAAGCACATTCTTAATAAACATACTCAATAAATATATCTCTTATAACCAAATCTAAAGAATGCAGTAGCAATTGTTTTCCAGTACTATATAGTACTCATTAAACACGTAAAGCAAAACAGGAAAGGAAAACCCTTATGTGTTACATTCACAAGATTTTCTCTACCCACTAGCGTTTATTTTTACATCGCTTTTACAAACTATTCACAAGAAAGTTTCTTTTTCTATCTACTTCATGTTAACCGAAATAAACCTCTGCAGAAATAGTTTCATTATACAGGGTGATTATGAAAAACTTATACATTTCTTTCTTTAATTATTCTGTTCGAAATTCACCCAATGCCCTAATTTTAGCACTAAATTAAGCAGAATATTCTGGAGTTTAGATTGCCTGTCACTAAATCCATAGATGTTCATGTTTTGTTCGTAATTGTTAGTTTTATTCTCGGCAACTTTTTTTTGAGATCTTGTTCTAGTCAACGTAAAAATGGAGTACACATTGAATGAACGACTCTTCCTTGTAAAGCAATACTGGATTACGAATTACAGATACTAAAAGGGCATGCCAGAGAGAATTTGATGTAAAATAGAATTTTAATAAATCCAAGACTTATTTTGACGTTGGCATAGAAAACATAGACTCACGCAGCATTAGATGCAGTGATAAAAAAATGTATTTCGTTTGTCAACTACCAGGATCATATCAGCGACGCCGGTATGTCGGAATTTCGACCCACAGGAGTTTTTACGTACTAGTAAGCCTACTGATATGCGGCGGTCACTTTTAAGCACACTCAAAAATCATGTCTAGGTCGCGATCTTGGGATCAGAAGTCAGCGCCCAACCAACTGAACCACCCAGGCTGGATTTTGTTAGCTGCAGTGAATTAAATTGAGGTTTTATTTAAAGACGCTTTTTAGCTTCTATGGTGGTTAGCGTCCCATTCTATATTGGGCGTGGAAGACCGAAAGTTTTTCTCAGAGTCCTATTTATCAGGCTTGAGGTTCTTTTACGTGCCGTAAATCTACAACACGGGACCACCGACTTTACTTGCCTTCCGATGGAAGTCATGCTAAGGATTTTTACACCCGAAAAAATCTATCGTCCTCCGCCGGGATTGAACCCGCGACCTCGGGAACTAGAGGCTAGCATGCACCCCTAGACCACAGAGACGACTTAGTCGCAGTGAATGATGTAACTAGCAATAATATGAAGAGAATAATTTACCAACTCAAATTATGCATACTAATTTTAAGGGACACTGGTACTGAGTTTTTAGGTGAAAACGACAAAATTTTAGATTTTTTAAATTATATCATATAAATATTCTTCCTGTAAAAATAAAAAACCCAGAAACATAAAACGCTTACGCCAAAAATAGTAAAAGCAATTGCAATTTCTGGTTAACCGCAAAGGTAAGATCTAATGATTAACATTAACATAATAATTATAATAATAAATTAAATTCCATATATGCAGCGTAATTAATATAACTAATCTAATATAAATAGTAGTATTATATAATAATATATACTGCAATCAATATTATAATCAGTGCTTCAATTGGGACTAAATAGTCGGCGTGCAAAGTTTGAACACTGTGAATATAAAAACAAGGCACCAACATAACAGATACAATGTAACTAACCTTCCAAATACATGTAAAGGTGCGTATTTGCAGAGGAGTTGCCTGTTATGAATGGAACCTACCAATTCGAATATTACCGGATTCTAGTAACGTATCCCATAATGGTGGAAAAATGTCAAAGTTCTACCTTAGTAACCTCTATACAAGTGGCGTGACTATGGACATCTTTATTTTCTGATTCATCATTGCGTTTTCTCTACGACACTCCCCTTGAAATCGTGTGTAGTGACAGGGAAATGAAAGGTAAGATAATCGAAGATAAAGTGGTACGAGTCAAAGCAAGTGATTTCAACGGTGGTAAAAGCGACGAACCTAGTTCGGAAGAGAATGATTTGAACGTACTATCACAAAAAAGAAAGGCAGCTCGTAACAGCAGTGAAGGTGACACTCCCTGCTCCTTTTTAGGCAACAAAAGACTACAATAGGTGAGTGTTCTCAGCAGATAATCTGCCAGCTATGAAGCTTCGTGGAAGTGAGACACACTTCTCTTTTTACATTGTTGGAAGGCACACACCAACGGCGCCTGTGTCTGTCTATATTTAACTGAACACACAATCATCATTTGGTTGTTTATATTTTTACTTTCTCTACCACATATATAAGCAGAGGAAGTATTGCATTCCATCCAAAATTGGATGTCGAGTTTTCATTGGAAATATATGTTCGAGACCCCCTGAACCCTGTAAAAATCACTTTTAGAAAAAGATCCATGCCTCTGTGGTCAGCATAACTTGGTATTTAAGTTCAACTCCTTCCAAGGATGCGACACGAAGATTTTTAAGAAATCCTCCCACTCCAAACTACCCTTTACAGCTATCCTCAACATTTTTCAAACATTTTGACTTCCTAAAAAATATTCTAGATTTCTAGATATACATTTTGTTTGCCATATGAATATCTTTAATATATGATATTTTAGTCAAATTCGTTAAAGACTTTTTTGAGAGAATCAAAAATATTGAAAATATTTCCACGTGAAGGGTAGTTTGTGTTGGGGATTTGTGCTGCACGTTTAGAAGATACTTAAGTATGAAGTTTAGTATGCATCTGATTTTTCGTATTGTGTGATGCTGTTCACAGACACACACACACACCCACATGCATACACACTCGAACCTTTTCTAAAAATCTGATGTTTTGCACTCACATGTCTTTCTCTACTCATGTACAAACTATTTTCACAAACGCTTATTCTCCACCTACTTTATGTTAATTTGCATAAACTATCTTATTGCTAATTTTCTTGTAGGTGCAAGGGGAAGTGGTAGGATTTAAGCGATAGTCAAGTCTTTTAAGAGCTGGTTGCTATGTAGAGCATTCCATTCTCTTTGTATGTCCAGGACATACAAAAATTGAATAAGGAATTTCCATTTGAGAAAAGGTATAGGTATCAGAACATTCAAACAAATAACAAGGAATATCTAGGAAAGGGTCACTGGAAAAACAATGTATGTGATATAAATTGTGTATTTTAACGAGATCTACATTTTTGTGTAATAAAATTTTGTATATCTCTTACGGTTTACCAGTTATGGACGAAGAGGACCTTTGGGAATTTTCCCAGAAAATTCAAGATATATATTTCATTTGCCATGAAAAATCTTAAACATATGATATTTTACTCAAAATAGTTAGTACCATTTTTGAGAAAATCAAAATTTTCGAGAAATGTTACATGTAAAGGGTAGTCTGGGTGGAGAACTTTCTTGAAGATCATCCTGTCACATCCTTGGAAGATACTAAACTCAATTACAAAGTTTGGTATTTGAGTTTATCCGACTTTTCGTTTTTGAGTTGTGCTGTTCACAGACACACATACACAAATACGGACATGTTTCCAAAAATGTTTTTTTTTTGGATTCAGGAGACTTCAAAACATGTAACTACGTTGAAACCTCCATGTAGAATTTTTGGGTGGAAAGCAATTCTTTCTCTATCATAATAAATATCGCTTAAAGGATTTTGGGTGTAAGTTAACATAATGTTTGCCGTTCTCTAGAACTGACGCTAGACCGTGTGGTATAGACATGACTTTGTCCTGGCGGTATGCCAGTATCACAGCCCAGTAAAGGATCCAAAGTGACACGCTACTGCAAACCAAGCTGTATACCATTAATCACAGAGAACGCTAAAGGCAAAGTCTATTTAATTACCTTTCCCTTGCACTTTTTAATCCCGAGTTCGAACTTTACCTTTCCCTGTGCTAGTATCCTACATTTCTCATCAGCACGTACCTCCTTATTGGGAGCTGGCGAGCTTCCATGTGCACCATCAGCTGTTGTTAACTTATGAAATGGTGACTGATCCGTTGCATCTACACTCGTAAGGTAGCAATGACAACATTAATCTGTACTTATTGTCCTGCTATGGGGAATGGACATTTCAGTCCACTTTTTGCTGCGATTCTTAAATAACATACATTAGATGTTTAAAGTAATTTCCTTACATCTGGCGGAATCCAGGAGATGAACGTGAAAATAATAGAGTATAAAGACTTTGAACTTAAATGCCGCCATAAAAACTTGAATTTCTATTTCCGCATGCAAACCGAAGCTTATATGATGTACTCAACGTTATAAAATCCTAGACCAGTTTTATAGACAAACATTGCTTAGTGGTTTTATTTTAATTGAAAGTTATCTTTAAGAAAATGTAGGCGAATATTTTAATTTATACTGGAAAGGTAGAATCAGACTGAAAAAATTCAATGTCATAGCCAGGATTTGAACCAGGGTCTTCCGGTTTCAGTCGGAATGCTCTAACCAACTGAGTTACCATGGCAACATGCTGACACAACATTAAATTCCCCAACTGACTCGAATTTTTTCCAGTAAACCACAAGATCCAAGGTTCCAATCACGGCTATGGCATTGAATTTTTCAGTCATATTCTACCTTTCCAATCTTGCTCTACACACGGCTTGTGTAAAAGAACAATTATCATTAATTAACCTAACATTTGGTTAAAATATGAAGTCTGGGACTCAAGTGCTTACAACTTTGTAAGTTGCCATTGGGATGTCATCTCAAAATGAATTTGAGATCTCCTTCTGGTTTACCGAGAAAATTTTAATTTATAATGCTTACAACTCGAGGTACAAAGAATAGATATAGTTAACCTTTCGAAAAATACTAAAACCACACACTATACTACATTGTAAAGAGAAAATGTGTGTGTGTGTCTATATAGGGTTATCTCAAAATTCACAACGTATTTTGATAATTCCTTTTTACATTGAAAATCCCTATTCTTCCAGATGGTCAGAGACTATATAATGTTTCTAAAAATTTTAAACTGGGTGGGGTTTAGGGATTTCATTTTCATATTCACATCTCCAAATTTGAATTTCGTTGAATATGAATATCATTTCATAAATTGATAAAAATGATAAGCTATCCTTAAATTCAACCCCTGTTTTCAAACACTAACATACAAATCAATATTCTTTGATTTATCTAGATGAAGCTTTGAATACTTATACTTTAGGATTCAATGAAAATCATAAGCTATCTTACAACTCTAAGGAACTACCATACCATATTTTCAACCCCTTATGTAGAAATCTGCAATCATAAACCACATGGCCAACTACTATTGTACACTTATATAAGAGTTAGCAAAAATCATAGGTTACATTGAAACTTTCAAAAATCACCTAATCCTTATTTTAAATTAATATAACGCTCGAAATTTGTAAAAGTTCCTTTGCTTTATTTTCAACCCGTTATAGATAAAACTATATTGTTCGGCCAATCAGGGTACAAATTTGTACTTGGCGAAAATTGTAGGATACCTTATAACTTCAGAAAGCTACCCATACTCATATTTTTACTTTCTCTACCATATACATAGTATTAGAGAAGGTACTGCATTCCATCCAAAAATTTGATACCGAGATTTCACCGGAAATACTTGTTTTGAGGCACCCTGAATCCAAATAAAACATTTTTGGAAACATGTCCGTGTATGTGTGTGTCTGTGAACATCATAACTCAAAAACGAAAACTTGGATAAATATCAAACTTGATAAATACCAAACGAAGACTTTCAACAAAATCCTCCCATCCCAAACTACCCTTTGCATGGAATATTTTCCAAACGTTTTTATTTTATGAAAATGGCTATAACGATTGTGATTAAAATACCATATGACAAAATGTTTTCTGGAAATAGCCTAGGAAGACGTCTTCATTCTGAAAATTTGTTTTGTGGCATCAGCCATTTCTGAGATTTTCGTTATTAAATGTTCGAATTGTTCAATACCTTGTCACTCTTTTAAAGTCCTCCCGATTTTAGTTGTTTATCGCGATGTCATGCAAACAGTATGGAATTTTAAGGCCAGCATATAGTGGCCAGTTCTAAAATATTTTACTATTGTATTCCCTTTGTTATAACGAAATGTGCATTGTTAGCTATTTCCAGAAAGGTTTATCTCCATTAAAATGAAGTGGGTAGGGAAATAAGCTTTCATAAGAATAAAATGTATACAAACTAATACGGGATAGAGGGTAGGAAAGTCATGTGAATACATCACATAAGATTTTTTAGTATTCAGAACAGGTCAGCGAAGAACACTATTCCTATATTGTACACAAATTAAAAAATCTGATGTGTTACACTCACATGACTTTCTCTACTCTTGTACAATCTAATTTTACAAACGCCTATTCTCCATATGCTTCATGTTAATCGACATATCGAGATGTCAATCTTATTGCTAATTTTCATGTAGATGCAAGGGGAATATGGTAGCTTTTAAGAGATAGTCAAATATTTTAACGCTGGTTGCTATGTGGCGCATTCCATTCTCTTTGCATGTCCAGGACATAAAAAAATGAATAACGAATTTGAGAAAAAGTATAAGTATTGGAAAATTTAAGGAAATAACAAGCAATATCTCGAAAACGGTTCACTCAACAAAAGAAATGTATATGACATAAGTTGTGTATTTTAACGCGATCTACATTTTTTGTGTAGTAACATTTTGTCTATCTCTTATGGTTTACCAGTTATGCAAAAGTCGTTCACAATGAAGAATACTTTTGGAGACATTCCCAGAAAATTCGAGATATACATTTCATTTCTCATGACATTATCTTAAACATATGATATTTTCATCAAAATCGTTAGAGCCATTTTTGAGAAAATTAAAATTTTCGAAAAATCTTCCATGTAAAGGGTAGTCTGTAGTGGGGGGATTTTCTTGAAAACCTTCGTGTCGCATCTCTGGAAGACACTGAACCTAAATACCAAGTTTGGTGCTTATCCGACTGTTCGTTGTTGAGTTATGCTGTTCACAGACACACACACAGACACACACACACACACAGATACACACACACACACACAGACACACACACGGACATGTTTCCAAAAATACTTTTTTTGGATTCAGGGGGTCTCAAAACATGTATTTCCGGTGAAATCTCGGTATCGAATTTTTGGGTGGAATGCAATACTTCCCCTACTTACTATACGTAGTAGAGAAAGTAAAAACAATGTGTCCACTGCTTCATCATCTACATTAAAATAATAAACACTGAACGAATTCTTTCCAATTCCTACAGATTGAATCATTTGTATTCAGGGATTGCATTTATAAATAATGACTGTTGGAATAAAGAAAATCCGACTCTAATGTTGGTAATTGCATCCTTACATATTGCATGCTTTTTTATAGTTTACTATGCTAGATGACAGTAAATATATTAAATGAGCAAGTTTCACTGATCAAACAAAGGAAGTGTGACCCTATGATTCTAATTTCGTTGCAAACAACCCATTTATGTTAATAGTAGATATAAAAATTTGGGACCCTATTTTAATAATCATGATTTTTGATGAATCACTTCCATTTTATTCTTATTCTCCTTTCTCTATTTCCCTCAGCCAGGAACCTGCTTGTAAGTCCGCCAGAACTTACAAGCAGGTTCCTGGGTTTAGAGGCTTGTCTGGAGCAGATACTTTGACCAGATAGAATATCCACGGTGCTTGGTATGAAAGCGAGGAAGCATATGATATGAAATTATGGTGAAATAGACGAAAGGATAGGTGACGATGGAGCACTTGGTGGGATGATTGGCGGGGTAAACCGGAGAACCCGGAGAAAACCCGCTCAGACGCCGCTTTGTCCACCACAATCCCACATGCGGGTCCCTGGGATCGAACCCGGGCCACCTTGTTGAGAGGCGAGCAATCTGACCTCTCGGCCTCCAATTTGTTCACGAAATATATTTACTTTGTTTCCAAATCCTGTAGATAAATTCTAGCGTCACTTAATGACTCGCGAATTAACGATGATTTAAAAATCACGCGTGACATTACCTATTATAACGTCAGCTTAGGCATCTGCTAAGCTGTAGTCCTTAGATACACTATTTTGTTAATTTAATAATCGGAAAACACTCACACAAGAGATACGTATCCTTTACTATTTTAAGTGTAATTATTTTCCTTTTGTATCATAAAATAAAACCGTAACTTGTGAGGCAGTATTTTTAACACAAAAGATTTGTCTAATTATAGATATAATATATATAATTCAATAACTGCCTACCTTAAAGCAATATGTGTATGTAACAATATATAAAAAGTGTATATTACAGTCATTTTATATGTATATACTATTGTATACATATGTAATAATGTTATGTGAATGTATTACGTAACTTAATAATGTAGGAGCTGTGAGAATAATAGGTTAAAAGTTGCTAACAATGAGGTAACAATGAGATATCCTTGAGGTAATAATGAATAAGAAAGTTTAATAATGCTACTAGTCATTATTGGAGCAACAATAATGTAAATTTTGTGACAGTTTATAAAATAGTCAATCAACAACCAGAAAAAGCTTTAGTTAAATGAAGGTATTCTATTGGACTAGGATTAGCCAATCAGAAACTGAAATATACAGAAATTTACAAATTTAGGCGGTAGAAATCAAGTCAGTTGCTTATAGACAGCGCTCATAACTGGACGTGTTAGTTGTAGACAGTGTTCCTAACCGGACGCATGACGCGTCTTCCAGAAATTTAATACGTATTTTGTGTGAGACAAAAATAGTTTACGTGTTAAAAAGTGCAAGTAATTAATAAAAAAATCGCACAGCTCTCTCTCTGTATCAGTGAAGTGTTATTTAAATCGTGTCAATCATTAATAAAAGGAGTGAGGTAAAATTATAATCTGTGTAAGCCTACATTCTTCAGTCGCACCACTCCCTGCTAAGACATTCTGACGCAGCCGAGGCAAACATAAATATATAATATTTAAAGAAACAGTCAAATTACAAAGTTAATATTTTTAAATTTTTGACGAAGGCTACCAGGTACCATACGTGCGGTTGCAATTACTTCAAGTTCGGCTCCCAAACAGTCGAAATATAATACATCTTCTTCCAAATGGCTTTCCATACGTGAAGCAACAAAACTACTTCAAATTGGCTCCCAAAGCGTGGGGCAAATAACAATACAACCTTACTTCACTTGACATTTGCTGTATGAACGGTTTACAAAGAATCATAATCTTTTTTATACATCCAGAAAGTGCGCTGTAACATCTTTCGCTAAATGCCTCCGGTATTTCATTATCTGCCTATGATTTCCGTGAAGAGACCGGGTTTCATCCAAAGCCTGCAACGTATATCAATCTAAAGCTACATTTTTGCCCTTTAGACGCTAGATCATAAGATGACCTAATCGCTCCCTAACATTATAACTAGAGGTCTGTGTATATCCAGGGTAGCCTCACAAACCAATTAACCGATTTTGCTAATTTTTTCACCTTTCGCTCCACTTTCATTATAATATTATTAGGTGATCTTTTTGGATATATATTACATAATAACCTGTCTTGATAAAACAGCATATTTACTCTATATTACCCACGAAGCATTAACGTTATCTTAAAACTTTTCAAATATATCTCTATTCCTATTTTCAAACCTAGAATATGTTAAATGTTAAAATGTTTAAAAACTATTCCTAACCCGATTTTCAATCATTACATACACAATTTAAGGGGCTAAGGTACTCTAAAATGGTAAAAAATCACATTTTTGTTTTAGGCACTAATAAAAGCTCTATTATTTCCAGTTTCAACAAATATGTACCTTTTGGGATTAAGAGGTTTTTAAGACATTTAAATATCATTTAAATGCCAGTCTGTATTTCTTTAATGCTGTCATGCTGTCATGCACCTGTTTTTAGAACATTTTTGTATCTTTCAACAACGAACGATATATCATGCCCAGCAAGCAGTTCAGCAATCAACAAAAGAGGCCAGGACCAAGAGAAGGCAATCAGAAAAGCTGAAGCAATCCAGGAATGAAGGTGCAGATGATTATGACCCTGAAATGTATTGAAGTGTGTCAAATTTTAATGTTCAAACTTTAAATTCAGTTTTCTCAAAACAACATTTTTGGATACTTATGTACCTTTTTCCCAGAAAGCATGAGAGGTAGAGAGTTGAAATTTTCAGTAGATGTATACAACACATAGTTAATCTTTCTGAACTACAATGATAATTTTATAATGTATATTAGTGATATTAAGAAAGCAAAAACATTGCAAATTTTCCACATTTTTACTTATTTGACTTTGCAAATAATGTTTTTCTTTCAGTTTCTAGAACTGATATACATAACTAAATAATTGAGATTCAGAAGATAGCCGATTATACTAAGAACAATCATGCAAAAGTATGATTCTGGATCAGAGATTACGCTGTAGGACACAGTGAAACTTATAGGCTGGCTTAAAAATTCCAAAACTAACCCATACATATATTTTCAACCCCTTACATATAATCAAGTTTGACCAATCTAGATTAAACTTTGGGCACTTTCACTTGGACGAGAAGAAGTTTAATAGGCTATCTACGATTTTAAAAACTTTGCCTATGCTTTATTTTAAATCCTTACTTGCAAATCTTCACTTAGACAAAAGTTTATATACACTGACGGTAAATATCCATGAAAATTATAGTTTTAAAAATCTGATGTTTTGCTTTCTCATGGCTTTCTCTGCATCTGTCGTTTATTGGTGGGTATACAAAGTATTCTTATGAAAGTTTATTTTTCTATCTACTTCATTTTAATCGGGATAAACCTTTGTAGAAATAGCTAAATTACACACGTTGGGGTACAAAGGGTACAACAGTGATAATTAAATGTTTTAAAACTGGACACTATATGTTGGCCTTAGAATTCCGTGCTCTTTCCATGACATTGCGAGAAATAGCTGAAAATCGACAGGAATTTAAAAGAGTGATTAACTATTGAACAATCAGAATCATTATAACGGTTATCTCAGAAATGGCTAATGCCACATAAAAGTTATTTGAAATAAATTGTGTGTTTTAAAGAGATCTACATTTTCTGTAGAATAGGTTTGCGTCTATCGCTTACCGTTTACCAGTTATGGAAGATTGTATAAATTTCGTTCCATACGAAGAGCATTTCACAGACTAGTTCCAGAAAACTCAAGATACACATTTTATTTGTCGTGTAAATATATTTAATTACATGATATTTTAATCAAAATCATTAGAACCATTTTTAAAAATAAAAAAATTCGAAAAAGTCCCATATTAGGGTAGTTTTGGGTGGGGGATTTTCTTGAAAATCTTAGTGTCGCATCTTTGGAAGGTACTGAACTTAAATACAAGTTTGGTATTTATCCAACATTTCGTTTTTGAGTTATGCTGTTCGCAGACACACACATACACATTCAGGGAGCCTTAAACATGCATTTTTGGTGAAATCTCGATATCGAATTTACGGGTGGAATGCAATACGTTATATACCTACTATGTAGGAGGGCTATCCCAGAAGTACCCGATATAACAAAGAAAAAAAATTGGGGAAAAACATCTTTATAGTCTTACATAGTCTCCTTTCAGCTCGAGACACTTTTCCCAGTGGTGTTCAATAGCTTCGATACCTCGTTTATACTGAGAACCTTCGAGTTCTGCAAAATAGCCACCAACTATAGACTCCAGCTCTTCACTGTTGGCAAATCTTTTACCACCAAACTAATTCTTCAACTTTGGAAATATAAAATAATCAGAGAGGGCTAAAACTGGCGAATAGGGTGCATGAGGAAGCAATTTGAACTTTAACTCATTGTTTTTGGCCATGGCGATAATGCATGTGTGAACTGGTGCATTGTCTTGATGAAACAGAACTTTCTTTTCCACTAGATGCGACCGTTTTTGCTTGATTACATCATTCAAATGCTGCAATAAGTTTGCATAATACTCGCCATTGATTGCTTTTCCTTTTTGAAGATAATAAATGAAAATTATTCCACACACATTCCAAAAAACTGACGCTATGACCTTGCCTGCAAATGGAACTGTCTCACCTTCTTAGAAGCCGATTCTCCCCTTTCAATCCAATGTTTTGACTGTTTCTTCGTCTCAGGTGTGAAGTGATGGACCCATGTTTCATCCGTGCATATGAATCGACACGAAAACTCGGCTTTATTGCAGCAAAACATCACCAAATACTCGATGCTACTTTTATTCTATTGTGGGTAAACGCGGCACCCATCTTGCGCATAGCTTTCTCGTGTCTAAATTTTCAGTCAGTATGAGATGTACAGCACTTTTAGAAATGCCTATGATGTCTGCTAGCTCGCGCACTCGGTCGATGATCATCCAATACCATTTTGTGAATTTTCTTCACAATTTCTGGCGTGGTCAC
Source organism: Deroplatys truncata (assembly GCA_030765065.1). Classification (NCBI taxonomy): domain Eukaryota; kingdom Metazoa; phylum Arthropoda; class Insecta; order Mantodea; family Mantidae; genus Deroplatys; species Deroplatys truncata. The sequence continues at coordinate 59,754,245 of CM060989.1, read as the reverse complement.
ATCATTTAGTCGACCACTCGATGTTCGTCTTGGCAGCTCCTACGGCCTTGCTTAAACTCTGCCCCCCCCCAGAGTAGCATCCAGCTCATCTTTAATATTAGTTGCACTAAGACCTTTAAAATGAAAGTATTGTATCACATAACGATGACCACTTTTATCCATGTTTACAAATTTGCTGAGAGTGTTCACTATTAATGGCTGTCAAACAATTAATAAACGACGTAGCATCTTCAAGCTTCGGACTTAAGCTTTATAAGGTTGGTACTTTCTAGCACAGTCATTTGTTTTAAACAACACCCACTATCTATACATCAGGTCGGGTACCTCTGGGACTGCCCTTGTAAGTGGCAAAAAAATAGAAAGTATTTTTCCCAATGCTTTCAGCCCCATAGCTGCGAACTTTTACATTATCAATACACATATTTTAGATTTGCAGAATTTATCTTAAGATTTTATAGACTTTTATAAAATCTGTAACTTTGGGGATGATCCAAAGCAATGCGATTTAATAGAATGTAGGTACTGTAGCCAATCTGTATCGGAAGGAAATTAATCTTGGGGTTATTGAGGATATTAGACTGATAATATGTTTTCATACATACTAAGCAAACATTACTTCTAACAGGCGGCGTTTGCTTGCACATCGCTCCTTATTTACGTGATGTGATGAAGCAAACAACTCAAGACGATATTGTTTGAAAGTGTTTGGTGGGTGGACTCGTCTGTGCTGTGTCTTCTTCAACAAACACCTACACGATGGCTGGAGCGTGGGCTCGCAGCACCATATTAGGGTGTGGCTACTGTTTTGGAGCTCTGCAAGGGTGTTACAACATCTTTCCTGAAGATCAAGTATCTGCTTACCTTTCCGCATGAAAACTGCTCTCAATGGATTTTGCTTTTGGGAGTGCTTTTACTTTCTCTCAGTAGAGAAAGTATTGTATTCCAACCAAAAATTCTATACCAAGATTTCACTGGAAATACATTTTTGCGCATCCCTTAAAAAAAAGCATTTTTAGAAGGTATATGTGTGTCTAGGCGGCGCCGTGGCCGAGTGGTTAGACCGCTCGCCTCTCACCGAGGAGGCCCAGGGACCCGCATATGGGATTTGTGGTGGACAAAGCGGCGTCTGGGCGGGTTTTCTCCGGGTTCTCCGGTTTCCCCCGCCATTCATTTCACCAACTGCTTCATTATCACCTTTCCTTTCATTTCATCATCATTTCGTTTCATCTACTTGCTTCCTCCCATACCAGGCATCGAGCTGATCACCCTCCTGGATATCCTGTCTAATCCATGAGTGTCTCCTCCTCGACGGACCTCTGACCCCAGGCACCCGCCTGTAAGTCCTGGAGGGTGCAAGTCCTACATAAGAGGAGGTTATTCAGAGAATGAATATATGTGTCTATTTATTTGACAAGAACTTTTTCACAAAAATGACCCCTCCACGAACCACACTTTAAATAGAATAGTTTTTATAATTTTTGTTTTCTCAAAAATTGCTCTGACAACCTTGATTATAATACCATATGTTTAAAGATACCTTCATAGCAAAATGTATATCTTGAATAATATGGCAGTATCCTATGAAATCCTCTTCATTCTGGTTGGCTTATATAATTCTTAAACCGTAAGAAATAGAAAAACTCCTACTCAATAATAATGTAGATCTCATTAAAGCACACAATTTATATCAAATAAAAATTTGTTGGCATTAACCATTTCCGCGATATGCCTTATTATGGTCTGAATTTTCAAACGATTATACCTTTTTTTACTTTCTCTACTACGTACAGTAAGTAGGGGAAGTATTGCATTCCACTCAACAATTCGATAGCAGATTTCACCAGAAATACATGTTTTGGAGTGCCCTGAATCAAAATAAAGCATTTTGGAAACATGTTCATGTGTGTGTCTGTGTGATTGTGAACGCATACCTCAAAAACGAAAAGTCGAATCAATAGCAAACTTGGTATCTGAGTTTAGTATCTTTCAAGGATGAGACAAAGATTTTCAAGAAAATCCTGCCACCCCAGACTACTCTTTACATGGAACATTTTTCGAAAATTTTGATTTCCTCAAAAATGGCTCTAATAATTTTGATTAAAATATTGTATATTTAAGATACTTTCATGACAAAGTGTATATCTTGAATTTTCTGGGAATGTCTGCAAAAATATTCTTCATTGTGAAAGACTTTAGCATGACCGGTAAACTATAAGAGATAGACAAAATTTTACTACACATAAAATGTAGATCACGTGAAAATACACAATTTATGTCATATACATTTTTTTGTGAAGTGAACCATTTATGAGATATTCCTTGTTATTTGTTTGAATTTTACAATGTTTATACTTTTCCTCAAACAGGAATTCGTTATACGTTTTTTTATGTCCTGAAGAGAATGGAATGCGCCACATAGCAACCACCTCTTAAAAGATTTGACTATCGCTTAAAGCCTACCATATTCCCTTTGTACCTATAAGAACATTAGCATTAAGATGTTTATGCTTATCTCGTGTAACATGAAGTAGATGGAGAATAAGCGTTTGTAAAAATAGTTTGTACAAGTATAGAGTAAGTCATGTGAATGTAACACATCAGATTTTTTCAAGTGGTAACTCCTCATTTTAAAATTATGACTATCGCTTTGGCCTACTCGGTTCAACACGCCAGGTAATAACAAGTGATGTACAGGGAGAGAAGCTTACGTCTCATTTACGAACATATTAAGACGCTCTCACTTATATCAGCTATGGATGCCTAATTATTTCCTATGCTAAGATTGCATAAATGTTGTATCCAACTCGTCGATAATCTTAATATGATAGTGGTGAAAGTCCTTTGTGCCTTAATCATCTTGTTGCATAAATTACTATTAAATATGTATTATGTTCTATCAGTGTTCATTCCGTAACATTGTGTGTATGACCGATAAGTAAGATGTAATTTACCGTTCAAAGAGCTTTTCAAAGAATTATAACTGGCATATTAACATATTAACTATAGTATATCTTTTGTTTCAGTTTTGTCGATGAGGCCAGAAGACGAGGAAAGTAACAGCGGCGCTAGCAGCGCAGGAGGAGAAGATTCGAGTCTCCATGAAGTGCTCCAAGATGGTGCAAACAAACCTAGAGATCCTGAACGATCCAGGGATCTTTTTGGGGTGCAACTAGAGGTTAGTATCTCTCTGTTGTATACTAAATTGGAACACTAAGATGCAACAAAACACACCGTCTACCTGTGTACTGTTGGAGGGTAGCGTGTCTACCTCGTAGTTGGATGTCATGAGTTTGAATCTGAATAATCTGGATAAGGATCTCTTTTTGGGGGTTTTACCTTATCCTTACAGGATTAATGTCGACCCATCGTAAACTCTGTGGAGCCCGGGTTCATTTAAGTATAACTTCATTCATTTGCCATCCCGGAGACTTACCTGATTAATGGAGGATAGATTACAAAAACAACAACAATGTCAGTGTTTCATAAGGAAAACTGAAGCGTAATAACCAGGTCCTAGATTTTGATAATCTAAAAATGTTTGAAAAATGACCTACAAAAAGACTAAATTTTTGTACAAAATGACATAATAATTATAAAAAATTACCTAAGACAGAGATTTATTTAATTTATTAAAATGAGTGTACGGAAGGTGGCGCCGTGGCCGAGTGGTTAGACCGCTCGCCTCCCACCGAGGCGGCCCGGGTTCAATCCCAGGGACCTGCATGTGGGATTTGTGGTGGACGAAGCGGCGTCTGGGCGGGTTTTCTCCGGGTTCCCCCGCCATTCATTCCACCAACTGCTCCATCATCACCTTTCCTTTCATCCATTTCACTAACATTTCGTTTCCTCTACTTCCTTCATCTCATACCAGGCATCGGGCTGATCACCCATCCTGGATGCTCTGTCTGATCCATGAGTGTCTGCTCCTCGACGGGCCTCTGACCCCAGGCACCCGCTTGTAAGTCCTGGGGGTGTAAGTCCTACACAAGAGGAGGGTAAACAGATAATGAATGAAAAAGAGTGTACGGAAACTTAAATTAATTTACACTTAGGTTTAACTGCTATACAGTAGAAAAAGTAGGTATATGGATAATGAGGTAATTTAGAACATTAATTAAAAGCATATTTGTTTCATTTTCTTGTTTGAAGAACCTGAAAAGAAAATTATGAAAATTGTTTTTGGAGCAGGTCTTACATAAGTGTAACATTTTGAGTTCTAATTATAGAAAATTCACTTCATATGAAGAGAACTATGATAAGACACGCCTAGTTAAGGACAATAGCAGCTGACTGTACGCACTCAGTACCGCAAAATAGGAAAGCACTGACCTATCTCATCCCTAGTTTGGGAAATTAATTCATAACTAATTATACCTGCTTCCCTGACAGTAACCACCCCTCTACTCACAAGCAACCTTCTCTAGACTAATCATTAAATATGAATGTGATTTTTTAACGTTACTCCGATTTCTCAGTTGAATAGTGAAATTTCTGGTCTGAAGTTATCCTTATGTGCAATATCCGTATAAAAATATTTTATATTTTCAAGATAAATGCAAGAGATTCACCAAATAAAGACACAAGGGGCAAGAAAATTACAAAATAATGACGTAAAATTGAAACAAATTCCCTAAAATTGGAAAATGACATCTAGAATCACCTAATAAATCTGCATTTCCATATCTGAGGCCCATGATAAGGATTTATGTATACATTAGCAATGTCTATAATTAAAAAATTAGAAGATGACATGTCATCAAAATCCGGGCCCTAATAATCACCATTAACTTTTATGCATCAGCTGGTTTGTCACATCAAGGTGGGGGGAAAACTTTGCTGACTTACAACTAACCTGACGTGAAACTTGTGTGAAAGATACGCATTTGAAAATCTAAGTGTTTTTCACCTTTCGCTTTAACTTGATATTCTGTTATGTTCTAGGAATAAAGCCATATTAAAGCTGGGTCTATCCTAAACTAATGTTTTATTTGATTTGCATGCAAAATTCGTTGGTGATATCCGTGTTATTCGCTTAGCTGTTTGTTGTATATATGAGTAACGTAAAGGTAAGAGAACGTGAGGTCTCGGGTTCGATTCCCGTTGACTGCCCTCTGACCTTGGGTATTTTGTGGTTTTCCCTAGTCGGTAGGCGAATATTGGCGTGGTTTCTCATCTACCACGATTTCCTTTCCATCATTTTGTAGCGGGAAATCGTTGATCAGTAGCATCTGGAAAGCGTCGTCCCTCTGGTTGATGCTGTTTGCTGCAGTGTTCTTGTCCTCGGCTATGGATACTCGTCGGCTGCTGTGTTTTCCATTCCTAATCTTTTCCTATATAGCTAATTCTTGGTTCTTAGGGTTATCGTGGGTGAGGCAAATTGATGCAGTAATTTGTGTCATAAATTATTTAAATGTAAAGAATGATTATAGTATGAATATACATTTTTGTGTGACATTGATTTGAGATGTTTGTTGATTGTAATTATTGTTGAGAAGTAAGTTTATACGGCCTTACTGAAACTGACAATAATAGCGTGCAATAATGCAGCGAGGGGGGTGAGCTGTTTATCATTATTAGAGACGAGGAAGTTACGTAATGTTGGCGCGTTTTCCTTTAGAATTTGCTGGAACATTATACCTAGAGCATATGTATTCATAATTTTCATTGGATATAAAAATAGACGCTAATGTTGGCGCGTTTTATTAGCCAATTGCAGCTCAGTTATAATCTTTAGGCATATCGGGGTGTAGGAGTATAAATAGGGCTAGGTTAGAGGTAAAGTCCTTCAGTCCGTCAGTTCACCGAAAATATTTGTATGCTACAAGTCGCCTTCAGTCCGTCAGTTCACCGAAAATATTTGTATGCTACAAGTCGCCTTCAGTCTGTCAGTTCATCGAAAATATTTGTACGTTACACGTCGCCTTCAGTCCAGCAGAGTTATGAAAAATCTCAAGTGTTGTAAAGTTAATTACACAGAAAGTTGAAGTACTCGAATTAAGAATGATCAGTAATGAAGTTATTATAACAGTTTCAGTTTGGCGAGTGTCAAGATCAATGTGTAAATGTGATAGTGAATGTGTTGGACAATAAAAAGTGTAAAACAAATTCCTTCATCAGTGTTATCTTTGGATAAAAGACTCCTTTCCGTTTACACAACCTGTATAAAGAGATGTGCTCGACCAAAAAGATCATAGCTAGCTGGAGGACAGTAAACCAAAATTAAATAAAATAACAGTAGCATTCTTTTAAACAAACACTAATACTACTGCAAATTGCTAACACCAGATGGAGCTAACAAACCTAACAAATGAATCACGTCACAAAAAGGAACCACCACGTGGAGTAAACACACATACACAAATAACATTATAAATTTACCATCGCAAATTGGCTTCCAAAACGTGGGGCTCAACAAATAAAACATTACAAAAGTTACCACTTCAAAATTAAAAATTTACTGCACATCACTTAATAAATGTGGTTTATTATCAATTTAAATATTTATGGACGGCTAGCTTTGTCCCGTTATACCAATTCCCACCATTTGAATAAATCAGGAGCCTAAACTAATTTCACACGTCTTTCTACCCTATGCACACACGTGCATCTGTCGTCAAGAGCGTAGCACTTTGTGTCGACGAAATTCTAGAAGAGAGTGAAAATCTGGGGCTTTCTTTCCCTTTATATACCTGAGCCTAGTGACGCTCACCTCCGCGCCTCAAAATGTAACGACATTTGTAATTCGTCTTCAGACCGCGTTACCTTAACATGTATGATAATATTCTACTCCAAAGTTTTGCGCTTACGCGTTACCATGACGCGTCATCAAGCGGATTCAATATCTCCGTCTCTTTCTTTTCTCTATTTGTCTCTTTCTACTTCTCCTTACCGCTATCGGCTCCCTGTTCATTAGCTTGGTGGAAGGTGGGCTATACCTAGAATTATATTTTACCTGGAATTTTCTAGCTCACCCGTTTCTTACAATCTGCTTTGTACAATTCTTGGTTGTTAAATATTTTAACATATTCCTTGATGAATTATATTATTACTATGTACAGTTCTTATACACGTATGATATATCCCCTTTCAATATCCCTTTCATTTCCTCTAGATCCAGGTGTGTTTCTATGTTTCGTGGCGTTTGGCAGTACCGGAAAGATGGCGCGAATGCTTGCTTGTGGAAAAGAGTACCCCCCGTGGACTCTAGAGGGCTGCTTGGTCGACGGGTCGTTTATCGCTCCTCTAGGCGGCTCCAGGAGTGGGACGAAGCGTCTAGAATATAACTGTTAGAGATTTCCGCGCGTCTCTGTGGCCTGTCTGCCTGCGGGCTGTAGCCTCCTGTGGTTCCTTCACTTTATATCTTCCTCCAGGAGAAGTAAGAGTGGCTACACATTCTGTAAGCACATCTAACATTATTATAGACCTATATGCATATACGGAGGGTTGTTCACGATCACGATCTATGGTAACAATATCAGACGAGCATAACAGCTCCGCGCTGAAATATGTGGAACCAAATGAAAGTCCAGCAGTATGAGTGTGTCACTGTGTTTGCTCAGTTGTGTGCTCTTGTTCATGCTACATCAAATGGCGTCAAAATATAACCATTCTGATAAAGGTTCATTATTGCTCTTTCCGACACAAAATACTTGTACTCTAATGGCCATGTGCACCATTCTCGATCAAGATTTTACCGTGGTAAAATATGGACTTTACCACGGTGAACAGTCATTTGTGGTGCATCGACGCCGGTAAAAGTTTATCGAGGATTTTACCGCGGTTAAATCTGATCGGCCATGAACGGCCAATTTTCTTCGATTATTTCCAACTTTACTTGTGCTGAAATGTTAAAATGGCGGAGCGGTATAGGTTAGAATTCCCAAAGAATAGTTACACTCCATTTTCCCCAATGAATACGTCCTGATAAAGTTACTTTAATGTACTTTATAATTTTTTAATGCTTTAAGACCTATTTGTGCGACAGATGCCTTAAAAATCCTGACCCATGACGTAACGAAAATCCACGCACTCACAGCGTTACATATTACAATTACATCAGTTGAAGCATATTTTCAAGAACAAGACAGAAATAATGAGACTAATGAATGGATTTAGTGCAATTACTACATTTTCAGGAATATTAAGCACATTGATTGCACAGGTATAGGGATCCGGTAACCTGAAGACATCATTACCGAAGTCTATAATCTGAAGTCATCGTGGTGTAGGGGTAGCGTGTGCTCCTCTTGTTCAAGAGGCTCCGATTTGGAATCTTGTTTGGGAATAATGTATTTTTACTTTCTCTACTATGCATAGTAAGTAGCGGAAGTATTGTATTGCACCCAAAAATTCGATACCGAGATTTCACCGGACCAAAAAGCATTTTTGGAAACATGTCCGTGTGTGTGTCTGTCTGTGGTGCCTGTGTGTGTGACTGTGAACAGCATAACTCAGAAACAAACAGTCGGATAAACACCAAACTTGGTATTTAGATTCAGTATCTTTCAGAGATGCGACACAAAGGTTTTCAAGATGCCGGCCCTCGTAGCCGTGGTCGCTGGAGTGGTCGCTCCGGCGCTCCGCCAAGCTGAGGGTCGCGGGTTCGAGTCCCGCCTCGGGCATGGGTGTTTGTGTGTGTGTATGTGTGTTGCGGAGATAAGCGCTATAAAACAGAAAAACACAGTACTATAATCTGGGAACGACAAGGGAACTTTTAAAATAAAAAAAAAAAAAAAAAAAAAAAATCCCCCACCCCAGGTTACCCTTTACATGGAACATTTTTCGAACATTTTAATTTTCTCAAAAATGGCTCTAACGATTTTGATTAAAATATCGTATATTTAAGATATTTTCATGACAAATGTAACGTATATCTCGAATTTTCTGGGAATGTCTCCAAAAGTCTTCTTCATTGTGAACGACTATTGCATAACGGTAAACCATAAGAGATAGACAAAATTTTACTACACAAAAAACTGTAGATCGCGTTAAAATACACAATTTATGTCAGATATATTTTTTTAGTTGGGTGAACCAGTTTCGAGATATTGCTTGTTATTCCCTTAAATTTGCCAATACTTATACTTTTTCTCAAATTCGTTATTCATTTTTTTGTCCTGGTAATGCAAAGAGAATGGAATTTTCCACATAGCAACCAGCTCTTAAAATATTTGACTATCGCTTAAAACCTACCATATTCCCCTTCCATCTACAAGAAAATTAGCAATAAGATTAACATCTCGATATATCGATTAACATGAAGCATATGGAGAATAAGCGTTTGTAAAAGTAGTTTGTACAAGAGTAGAGAAAGTCATGTGAGTGTAACACATCAGATTTTTTCTTTTTCGACTAAACTAACTGGAATTTAGTCAGTGTGGAAAGAAAGAAAAAACGTCTATAATGGTTCAGCATATTTTTCTTATCAATTGTAAGGCCAGTTTTTCCCACGTGTCCATCTTCAAGTTATTGCTTCTATCTCTGTACTTTCTATCTTTTCTTAAGAGCTGATGTTAAATTTAATAACCGTAATAGAGAAACTTGGATCTACTTTTGCTTTCCTCCATTGCACGCTGAACTACATGCATGCGCTTCAGGAAAGAGGTAGAACAAGTGAAAAAACAGACGATATGACGTACTTCCGTTCAGTAGAGTTTACCAGCAATGAACGGTGCGCTCAACCAAGATGAGCGCCTGCCAGGTAACCACGGTCACCTAAACTGCGGTGAACATTGGTGCACCGCTGTGTGATTATTACCCCGGTCAAATTCTTACCGCGGTAAGCTGAAGGTCTCTGAAGGGTTTGTTTAACGAGGATGATGCACACGGCCATAAGATTATTAAGCACTGTAAGAGGTGTGGTTTTACCATATCCAAGAAAGTTATCTCATGTGCACTCAACAAAAAAGGTAAGGCCACGTCAGGACTTATTCAAAAGGGCAAGAAACAGGGAAATCCACAACCGGCCACCGTCGCACCCCGGAGATAATTTGAAAGGTGAAGGCTTTACTTCGTTTGCGAAACGGAGGCTCGAATTTTTAAAATGTCAATATTATATTGATTCCTGAAACTAAGAGAAATCACGTTTAGAGCGCGTTCTTGAAACAAGAGACATGGCGTTAAAAAGAGAAATGTCAGATGTTTTATATTCTGTTGATTCGCTAGCGGTCATTTTTTACTTTCTCTACTACGTATAGTAAGTAGGGGAAGTATTGTATTCCACCCAAAAATTCGATACCGAGATTTCACCGGAAATACATGTTTTGAGACCCACTGAATCCAAAAAAAGCATTTTTGGAAACATGTCCGTGTGTGTGTCTGTGTGTGTGTGTGTCTGTGTGTGTGTGTGTGTCTGTGTGTCTGTGAACAGCATAACTCAAAAACGAACAGTCGGATAAACACCAAACTTGGTATTTAGGTTCAGTATCTTCCAGAGATGCGACACGAAGGTTTTCAAGAAAATCCCCCCACCCAAGACTACCCTTTACATGGAACATTTTTCGAAAATTTTAATTTTCTCAAAAATGGCTCTAACGATTTTGATGAAAATATCATATGTTTAAGATACTGTCATGAGAAATGAAATGTATATCTCGAATTTTCTGGGAATGTCTCCAAAAGTATTCTTCATTGTGAACGACTTTTACATAACTGGTAAACCGTAAGAGATAGACAGAATTTTACTACACAAAAAATGTAGATCGCGTTAAAATACACAACTTATGTCATATACATTTCTTTTGTTGAGTGAACCGTTTTCGAGATATTGCTTGTTATTTCATTAAATATTTCAATACTTATACTTTTTCTCAAATTCGTTATTCATTTTTTTTATGTCCTGGACATGCAAAGAGAATGAAATGCGCCACATAGCAACCAGCGTTAAAATATTTGACTGTCGCTTATAACCTACCATATTCCCCTTGCATCTACATGAATATTACCAATAAGATTGACATCTCGATATCTCGATTAACATGAAGCATATGGAGAATAGGCGTTTGTAAAAATAGATTGTACAAGAGTAGAGAAAGTCATGTGAGTGTAACACATCAGATTTTTTATATCCAGAGGGCCCCAAAGTAAGTATTTCCAGTGAAATCTCGATTTCGAATTTTTGAGTGGAATGCCATACCCTCTCTACCTACTAGGTACGTGTTAGAGAAAGTATAAATGCTTTAGTAATAACGCATAAACAGGTGCTGATAAATGTGGATCCTTGAAACATTACCGTGTGTATTTACTCACTTTCTGCCTGCTGATGAAGGGAAGGGGTATTGCCATAGCTGTTTCACTAAATTTACTTTGCTAATGTTTGAAAACCTTGAAGTAATACAGAACAATGCCCTTCCACGAATTCGGGTTTGTTGATACAGTGTGCCCGCTTTGCTAAATACGATCCTGTCTGTATCTTACAACTTCACACAGCTCTTGAACATTATAATCTCTATAATGTGCAATCGCGAGTCTGTTTCCTGTATGCATATCGATATTAATATTAAAAGAGAGAAAATTTGTATGTGTATGTAAGTAGGGTAATCTGAAACACCATTCACCTGATTTTTGTAATTCTATCAGCATTCAAAATCAATTCTTACTGAAACACATTTTACTTAAAACACCTTTTATTTGTTTCATAAATTATCAAAAGATCAAAACGAATTCACAAAACCCTTGTACTTGAATACGAAAATATCGGAGTAAAAGAGCATGGTTGTGCAGAAGGCTTTGACTTTTAGATCTGAATATCATGTGTTAGAAAATATTTGATGTTACTTCGCAGAATATGGATGCAAAATAAGAAAATACCCTGGTTGTATTTTCATTCCTATCTATGCTAGCGATTTAGCAACTACAGAGTGAGCCAAAAGACTCCGAACCGGCTTCGCGGGGTTTTTCCTGTCCGCGTCCTCGGCGCTCGTTGCCGTCTGCCGCTACCATAGAAAGGCGCGGATGAAACCATACAACATTTTTAAAACTACTTTTAAAGGCTTTACTAACCAACTTTATGAAAGGAGATGCTGAAACTAGCCACCTTCGTTGTCCATACATTTTTGACACCTCTTTAGGAAACTATCCATCATGATCGATGCCGTCAAATGTTTCTTCGATAAGAGCCAAACGCTGCCATTCCCCTAGAAACCTTCCAGCACCTGATTGAAAGTATGCCTGCGACAGTGAACGCTGTCATCAAGGCTAAGGGTGGGCCAACACCATATTGACTTCCAGCATTACCAATGAAAGGCGCCACGAACTTGTACGTCATTTTCAGCCAGGTGTCCGGATACTTTTTATCACGTAGTGTATATAACCTCCACAGAATCTACAAATGCCAATAATAACAACCTTCACCGTTAAGTATTTCCACACATTTTAAGAATCTATTAACCTGATCTCTGGAAAAGCCCTTCGATTTTTTTGGCTCATAATCAAATGAGTTATGCTTCAAAACAAACAAAAAGAACTATATCGGAATTTTCCCAATATCGGTATTTTCTTTCACACTTAAAATCTCCTTTAGCATCGAAAACTTTGACTAGGACCCAAAGTTTCCTTCGGATCATACGTACATTAACATTTATTCTGGAAGGATTCTGTTTAGAAAATGGTTTAACAGTTAGAGGGTTGGTTTGGTTTGTCCGCTTTGGACTTTTCGTGTGCATTAGAGAGAAAAGTATATTTTACTTGAAGGAAGAGAAGGTAAAGGTAAAGGTGGGGATCATGGAGGGGCCCACGGAACCGAGATAGAGCACTGCAAGTAGGCCATAACGGCCCTTTTTGCTTTCAACGTAACCCCTGGGAGAGAAGGATGAGTGGAGAGACCCGAAGGGCGACCAGATCCGGATGCCGACAGCGCAAGCATTGACGGGGTCCCTAACGCTTCCAGATATAACCCATTCGACGTCGCACGGTCCCTACACATAAGCCACCAATCTCCAGGATCCCCCGGAGCGGTGCCCCACGCTGAGGAGAGATTTAACTGAGCGGTACCGCTGCGTATTCAGGGAAAAAAACCTTTACAGAGCGCAAGCCACCGCCCAGCCGCAACCCACGGAACACCGTCGCCTGATCTTACAATCCTGAAACAGATGACAAGGAAGATGATGAGTACAGGAAATGAGAGGAAGGAGAGTCGTGATAAAAGATGAACCACCTCAGCTTTCGCCTGGCGACCCGGAAAACCACGAAAAACCATGGGCCAGAGTGGGCGGTCGCCGGGGATCGATCCCCCCTCCCAAAGACGGGCCACAGACATAACCGCATAGCCATTCCGCTCGGTTGAAGGAAGAGAAATAGATGATTTTCCACGAGCACATAATTGAAGCCCGAAGGATTATTCCTAGGGGAAAATCTGTTTCGACCTTGTGGTTTATATTATACTGTTTTTTTCCACAACCGGAGCAATTGTCGCATTTTATTTATTTTTATTCAATTTCACTGGAACTATTACATTGGGGGGGCTTTGGGATGTTTGAAAGGATATGCCTAGCAATATGTTGTTGTTTATATCGATTGTTTACGATGTAAATTTAAATGCAGGATGGATAATTTTGAAGAACCAAAACGATATAACGCGTGCTGCTGGTGACACAGTTAATGGCTTGTTACCGATCTAAACCAGAAGATTATACGAAGGAGAGTACACTCGTTTAAAAAAATGTACAAACGTGGCTAAGAACTACATAGAGAATTATTTTTTAAATAAAATTAGCATTGTTCAACAGGCCTTGTAAGCCCAAGCAGTTCCAAAAATACAGTAGATACAGCTAATAATCCCATGTTACCAAGTATTTTACCTTCACGTTAATGTTAGTAAGTGAGGAGGTTGCTATGCTTCATTGTTAGTTAATATTTATCTCCCGTTTTTTGGTAAGCTAGAACCCGACATTTAGCTCCAGTAGTGGAAAAATATTGTTTACATTAAGCTAAATGCGACTGTTTCCGCTTAATCGCATTTGACAGACAGAACATTGTCAAATCTATGATAATTTAATATATTTCATGATCAGTGATGACCTCGCAGTTCCAAACATGAATGATACTGCTTACATTTGATTCCTTGAGCAACGGGGAGACTGAATAAGCGCGACAGACCGCATAGTGTGGACTGTACCGAGCGGGATGGCTCAGGCGCATTCGGGAGGTCATGGGTTCGACTTGCTGACCCATGGGTCTTTTTGGGAGTTTTCCCGGGTCGCCAAGCGAATGCTGGGGAGGATTCTCACATCCCCCGAATTTCCTGTCCCTCCATTTCATCTCCATTCTTATTTCACTTCATCATTCATCATTGGTCCCTTTCAGGGTTGGAAGTGTCAGCGATGGTGTTTCGGTGCAGTGTGGCAGGGGAAAAGGATGCTCTTTGTGACTCTCTCCGTCCCTCAACTTTAAGCTATCTGTCGGGGGTATCCGAAACCCTTTGAGAGCCGTTGGACCCCGCCGCGGGTTGGGGTCCCGGTCTGCCTGTCTGTCTGCCAGGGAGTCTGTAATTGGAACCATTCCTGTGCCGTCACTTCTGGTTCCGGCCGCTCGGTGGCTCCTCTCGCCTCATCCTTCCTCGCGGTTGGATGGTCCCCTCCGTAGCCAATCCAATCCAATGCTATAGCTGTGCTTGAGGATGGGTGAAAAACCAAATCGTCCAATCGTTTGAAGAACAACCCAAGTTTTATTTTTTTCCTCTCTTCTCCTAAATTTTCATTTGTTTCTTGTAGCCTACTTAAGAACAGCAGGTTTTGAAATAAAGATATCTTGTAATAGATGTCACTCCCGACTGTATACGCTATATTGCTTTACTCAATACTGTGGCTAATCTTAGTCAATAGGGTAATCTCATTAGCGATCTTTTCTTAATGCCGATTTCATTCACAGAGAATGACTCGTCAGTAAAGTTTAGGCACAAGTCTCTGGGGATTAACAAATCTTGCAGTTTGCAATAGTTGCAAGCTGCTGTTTCGTAATATGGTCTCTGCTTGTCAGGGTCGAGTTAACTCCCACACCGTCAACAGAGCATAATAGTCTTAATAAGAGCCTTGCTTTTCGGCAGTGACAAGACTTTCCCGACAAATCGCTTAGCTTTTCTCACAGCGTTACCTAATTCCCAGGACTGTCCTTCATAGCAGATGCTATAGGAATACGTTAATAAGCACATAAAGTAAATAACTAACTATACAGGGTATTGAATTGAAGTATTTATTATGAAGACATTATTTATGAAATAAAAACGCATGAGGCAATATTTTGGTATGATGAACAAAATTTATGTTCTAATGTTTCTTAAAATATCGACTAAGTCCTCTTCATTAACGTTTAATTTTATATAACAGGGAAACCATGACAGATAAAACGCATAGGAAAAAAGAACATAGATATCGTTAAAATATAGATTAATGTCAAAATTTTATGGTATTAATCATTTCTAAAGTAAGCTGTTGTTTGTTTAAATCTTTCCTTAACCTGTACACTTTAACCTTTAAATGGTAATAATGTTGTATCCCATATACTCACTGACTTGGCTTATAAACAATTGACAGTCGCCTCAGCCTGCTACACTTAAAAGACGTAAGCTACCGAAGTACTACTACTACTACTACTACTACTACTACTACTACTACTACTACTACTACTACTACTACTACTACTACTACTACTATAACTACGCTGAACCATTTCTTGCGAATTAATAGAAATTGGATAGAAAAATAAACATTTGCAGGATAATAATGAAAGTAGAATGAGTAGAGAAAATCTTGTGACTGAAAGTTATATAAACGTTTTTTCGAATGCATTACTTTGCAGTGTAGGACACAATATTTTGTAGGTTACTTTGGAAATGGAGCATAGGAAGCCGTGGTGGGTCAGTTGCGTATTTTTAGTATTAAATGCGTGCATGAGCGAGTACGATAATACTATATTGCAATACAAGAGCGGTAAATGTATCACGAGAAAGAGTTTGAAGATTGAAACTTCCAGGATTCTCCAGCGCACTTAACGCATGTGTATTTCATACTACCATACGTTCTATTTATAGCCGGCCACAGATAGCCCATATGCGTAGTTCGCTTTCACTGTAATGACCTCGGCATTTATCGGAAGCACACTAGCGGTGAATGACCCGCTCAAGGCTATGTTTATCAGCTGTGTTATACTGTGTCTTTCGCTGCCTGCGGTTCGAGCTGTAAACACTACTGTTTGTTTATTGTGCATCTCAAAAGTGAAAGTTTATTCAAGATTTCTGTGTTATGTGTGAATTACATTAGAATATTCTAATTAGTCCACTGAAATGCCCATCGAATAATTCACGCGAGGACAAACGTTTTGCATACGTAAAAACCGAAGCATTTACACAATTTCAGGAAAAATGTCCAGTTATTCCATTTCCAAGTTGAGAAACTGTTAGATATCTGGTTAATAAGTTAGGACAAAGGGGCTAAACGCTACACCTAAGAAGTGTTCTAACAAAGGAAAAATTTGACGAAATTTGTGCAACATTCGAACGCACTCCAAAGAAGCGTCTAAGACTTGTTGCACAGCAACTGGGGGTTTATAAAGCTGCTAAACTTTTAAAATTGGAACCTCGTGAAGATGAAAAATGGTGAATGGAAATTTCATCCGAAGATGCTAGTAATGCCTCAATGCAGATGCACACCGCCTTGAACACAACTATATCAAGGTTAATACTCATAGTGCATGTTATTATCACTCGTGAGTAAGTAACGCGGGAGTCTGAGAACGGAAAGCCCCGCCCCGTGTAAAGTGAACGCGATCCGCGGCGCGGCAATATAACGAACGCACTGTATTTTTTGACGGTAATGAATAATAGAAATAATACTTACACGAAAATAAAATTAATTACTACCATCTGTTGAACATTAGTTCTAGTAGCAAGGTCACCAACATTAACATTGGCGGCGAACTGACGATCGATTATTATACTTGCCTGATTGTTTACCTTAAAAAATCAATAACTTGCAGCTATGCTTAGCTGTTGCATAAATTAAATCATAGGGTAGGACTTTAATGGTAAAACTCAGCTATCAAATATGTTTATATTTCAGGTCTGCAATACTAAACATAGCAAACGTTAGAGGATTTAATATAGCTCATGCATATACGTGCAGTAAAATAGAAAAAATTTCTGATGTGTTACACTCACATGACTTTCTCTACTCTTGTACAAACTATTTTTACAAACGCTTATTCTCCATATGCTTCATGTTAATCGAGATGTTAATCTTATTGCTAATTTTCTTGTAGATGGAAGGGGAATATGATAGTCTTTAAGCGATAGTCAAATATTTTAAGAGCCGGTTGCTATGTGGCGCATTCTATTCTTTTTGCATGTCCAGGACATAAAAAAAATGAATAACGAATTTCCATTTGAGAAAAAGTATAAGTATTGGAAATTTAAGGGAATAACAACCAATATCTCGAAAATGGTTCACTCAATAACAAAACTGTATATGACATAAATTGTGTATTTTAACGCGATCTACATTTTTGTGCAGTATAATTTTGTCCTATTTCTTATGGTTTACCAGTTATGCAAAAGTCGTTCACAATGAAGAATACTTTTGGAGACATTCTCAGAAAATTCGAGATATACTTTTCATTTGTCATGAAAGTATTTTAAATTGAAAATGATTATATTTTAATGAAAATCGTTAGAGCCATTACTGAGAAAATTAAAATTTTCCATGTAAAGGATAATCTGGGGGTGGGGGGATTTTCTTTGAAAATCTTCGTGTCGCATCTCTGGAAGATACTGAACCGAAATACCAAGTTTGGTGTTTATCCGACTGTTGGTTTCTGAGTTATGCTGTTTACAGACAGACACACAGACACTCACACGGACATGTTTCCAAAAATGTTTTTTTTGGATTCAGGGGCTCTCAAAACATATATTTCCGGTGAAATCTCGGTATCGAATTTTTGGGTAGAATATAATACTTCCCCTACTTACTATACGTAGTAGGGAAAGTAAAAAAAAATAACGCAGGACAGTTAGGTTACCAGATGCAGGGGATTCAACAGCATGAACGTGAAGTGGATCAAGAAATACTATCGCCAAAAAAATGTTTCATAGAGACAGTGAAGTAAAATGGTTGTCCAATTCAATACTGCCGACCACCTGGCTTTATTATAACCTTCGCCATTACATTATTCACTCAGTGACCATGTTCGGGGGAGTAAGTGAGCGTTCACCTGTTTGCACCTTTGTGAGGGTGGGAAGTAAATTTACCCGCTGGTTTGTGACACCAAGAAAGGGAAACGGGTGCATTAATTGCAATCGAGTCGCAACTGTAATTGTAATTTGTAATTACTGTTTTAACTGGTTACCTATTTTAGTGCTACTTTTGGTATTTTTTTAATATTCAAGTTTATAAGGTGCAAATAGGGTTTGCTACTTTACTTTGGAAAATTTGGTCTGATACCGATTGAAAGTTTGCTTAAATAAAGTAAAAAGTTTAGTCGTAAACATCTATTCGACAGACTAATCTACTAAATGGGACAAACCCTTGCAGGCAAGAGCAGTTGAGTGGCCTTTCACGGAGGATGTACAGACTTGAGATCATAAAACTTTCGCAAAGGTGAGAAGACAAGGCCCTGTAGTCCGAGTAAGAGCACAACATAAAAGGCTGCACGCATGGCTGAATGTGGCAGAGTACAAAGGTCACAGCCGAATCCCATTCATGATGCAACAACAGCCAATTTGTTGACAGGAAGCAGAGAGGATTTCGGTAGTTAAGCGCATATTCGCCTATTGTGCTTCTAAAAACCTTCAGGAAGAAGGAGGAAGTGAAGGACGCAGAGGGCGATCAGATCTGGGGGCGGCAGACTCGGACACAGGCGGGGTATCTAATGCCTCCAGAATTACATCCTGACACCGGCTGGTCCTCCTTCCTCCCACAAGCCTATCTCTCCTTACGGAGAGGTCTCTCTGCGGTTCCTCACGCACCGAACGTCAGTTGAGACATTTCCACAAAGCAAACTCCACCATCTCTGGTTTCCGGCCACGGAATGCGCCCGGGTTCGGTCCCATTCATAGTGCGGATTTTGACTCCCAGGTATAGGACCGGTACCCACTCACAATCGTGAGGAAAGCGAGGAGCTGCGATGGGCAGCGATCCCGGCTACGGAAACCAACATTCCGTTGGTTTTGGTCTATTTGGTTGCAGTTTGTTTTGGCCTAGTATTTTGGGTTCTTGGCTGTTCTGGCAGAAAGCCTTGAGCCATGGAGCTGCCGAAAGCCTTCCTGAGAAACATGTTGTACAAACCATATGTTAGGTTGTATAACATGAATGGGGTTGTTATTAGGTTGTTGTTGATTTAATTTCCATGTTTATATTAAAGTGTATTTTTCCTAGGTAGCTAGAACAAGTATGAAGTAATGGGCGACCTGTCAGCTTAAAGCCAGTTTGCTTTCCTTCTAGTTGAACTTAAACGAGGACGCTTCAACAATAATGTGTTTATTTGGTTTGGTGAAAGCAGTTTTACGAGGTTTTGTAACTAGCATACACAGGGTTATTCAAAAAAATATTTATTATTAATGAACGACAATAGATAGCGACACATACAACACATCATTGAATAGAGGAAAGTTCAAAGTTTTAAGCCCCACCTATTAGTTACATTCAATGATTACAGCGGCGCTGTGTTTGTTTACGAGAAAATGGCGACGCCACAAGAAAAGTCGTTTTGTGTACTGCAGTATGCAAAGAGTGAATCCATTGTTCCATTGTAGCGTGCATTTCATTGTAAGCTCAACGAGTAGCCTCGTCATAAAAAATTTACAATTTATACAATAAATTCGTAGAAGATGGTTGCATATGCAAACGGAAAGCACTGGTCGTCCTCGCATAATAAACGGTGCTCATTTTGAACACTTAAAATAGAAGTTTGAACTTTTCTCTATTCAGTAGTGTATTGCAGTGTCTATTGTCGTTCACTAGAAATAAATATTTAAAATCTGTTCCTTCTTTTTGAATAACCCTGTATTATTATTGCAGAACATTGCTATTTATTTCTTGTAATTCATGTTTGAATTTTATTTTAAATGTTCTTCTGCTTCTGATTTTGTAACATTTAATAATTTGTATAGCTCTATTGTGGTGCTAAAATCATCATCAGCATATTTTGTTTCTCCTCCTGCTCCTCACTCCACAGCATGGGCACAATCCCCGTTCTGTCTCACAGTTGTACCGTCCACCTCTTCCTGAGTCAGTCAACATCTCTCCTTCCTTTTGGTTAATATTGAAATGCAACCTTAGACAATCTTGAATCTAACATATTTCTTAAATCTGTTGCAACTATTCATTCTGATATTTTGCAATTTTGCTAATTCTTGAATACATATTGTGTTCTTATATCGTCATCTTGTATTTGATTCAGCCCCTCCCGGCCGATACCTGTCTGGGGAGTCGTCCGAACAAAGTGAGTGTGGAATAAAAAACCCTTTGTTCGCCGCTTACCTGTTCTGGAGGGTTACTTTCGGTGTGCTCTCGTGGGTTCCTTTTCTCGAAGGTTCCGCTTTGTGTGCGGGACCTATATAAGGGACCGCTCAGCTAGGATGCGTCAGTTAGTGTTGAATTGAGTCGAGTATTGAGTGTGTTAGAAGTAACAGTGCAAGTGAACAGTGCAGTTTAACTTTGAGTTGTAGCTCGGCAGTCAGTTGTGAGTCGTGCAGTTCAGTTGTGATTTGAAGCGACGAATCAATTGTGTTGTGTTCGAAATTGTATAAGTGACTCAAGTGTAATGTTTGTGTTACATTGAGTGCCTTATTATAGATAAAGTGTGTTTTCGCAGTAAGTGGTGTTCTCATTTGTCACAGTATTGTTTTCTTTCTTGTTTTATTTCTCAATACACTATTTATCGTTCCACATATCACTTGGAATTTTGCAAGTCTCTTAATTATGTCTCTTTCAGTTCCTGACTGTAATTGAAATTACTCCTAAGTAAGTAAGATCTATTGTGGCTTCCACACCCAAGAGGAAGGGATGAAGAGAAGCAACCACAGGAGGCTATAGGCCGCAGGTACACAGACCACAGAGACGTGTGGAAGCCCCTAAGAGTTCCAGACTCATATACCCGTCCCACTGCTGCAACTGCCTAGAGAGGGCGATGGACGACCCGTCGACCAGGAAGCCCTCTAGTGTCCACGGGGAATACTCTTTCCTTAGAGAAAGCATCCGCCTATCTGTTCGGCACCGCCATACGCCACGAAACCTAGAAGCACACCTGAAAGATGAGAAGGAAACGGAATGAAAGGTAAATGATGGAAAGGAAATCGTGGATAAATGGGAAACTACTCTAGGATTCTCCTACTGACCAAGGAAATACACGAAAAACGCAAGGTTAGAGTGGGCGGGTCGACGGGAATCGAACCCGGGACTTTCACATGTTACCGCGGAGCCATCTCGCTGTGTAGTAAACTCTCTTACTTGTTTTAACAATTTGTTTTCTAAAATTATTTTTAATATTATATGTTCTTTTCCCCAAAACTCCATTATCTCCTATTTCTCTATTGATATTTCAACGTCATATTTCAGATCTAATCAGTTCAAGCGATTTAATGATTCCTAATTCTCAGTTTCTTGAATAAAAATACGTCATTTGCATGTAATAAAGTATTTAAAATTGTATTCCGATTTAGTTTCATTCAGTTCCATTTAATTTTCTTGAAGGTCAATTCTATGTTACTCCGAATCATTGGTATTTAGGAAGTGGGTTATTAACCTATTGCACCCGAGTCTGGTGTTGGGGTTGCAACTTTAGTATCCAGACCCAGACGTTGGTGATGTAACATCCTCAGAAATGAAATATTTAAGACAAATTGTGGGGAAAACAAGGAAAGACAGAGTTACAAATAAAACCGTTAGAGAAAATCTAAATATGGACCCGCTAGTAGAAGAGATATAGAAAATAAATTTAAAATGGCATGGTCACTTAAACAGAATGAATGATCAGGCGTAAATTAAAGCAAGTATTTGAAGCAAGACAGGAGGAAAGCAGGAGACGGGTTAAGACTGAGAAAGGAATGGGAACAATACGTCTGGGAGATAGCAAGAAACAGAGGAAATAGAACTGAATGCGCTGAAGGAATTGGCACAGGATAGAGAGCAGCATAGAAAATGGATAAAAGGCCCGACGCCGAAAGGCCACAGGTTGATAACTATAATCATTGACAGGAAGATACAAATAATTGAATAGAGAAATTGTAGTAAGATAGAGAAACAATTAAAATAAATAGTTTCTGTATATTAAATCGATGTATAACGTAATAAGCTTAAGTTTAAATATTTGTCCGAGGAAAAAGGTCATTAGCGAGTCATGCTAAGGAAATACATTAATAACAGCCGAGTAGAGACGCATTAGCCTTAAAGGTTGTAGTTAGGGTTGAGTTCAGTACGTTTGGAAAGTCACGTAGACAGATTTCTGTAACTTAGTTAAGACAGAGCATAGAAACAGTGTCAAAAATGCATACGTAGAGTTTTAGGATTGGACGGCATAATTTGGAACGTTGGTAGGGGTAGTGATATGTAGGCGGAGCTTAAGTTAAAAAGAGCGCGTATTCTAAATCGGACTGATTTTTGCTTAGCTTTACTTACATAGTCTTGAGACTACTCGTGTGATCTTTGTTTCTTTTGAAGTTGTGCACGCTCATTGACGCGCTTAAGTTAGAAAGAATGGCGGCTATTGTGGGGGATCTTTCCGAGTAAAATTTCTGCGACTTACGGCAACTTTTACTATTATATAAATAATTTAATTCTTTAATTCAACAGTCGGCAACTCTCTTCAAACAGAATATTTATCACCTAACTAAACTGGTGTTAGCCTTTCACACTACACTCACACATACCATGAGACAAAGATCGGTTTTAAGATTAATAATAATAATAAATAACAATAAATACAATTGTGGTATTAATCTTTTAAAATAAGAAAATGAGGTATACCATTACCGTGAAGTCGATGGTAGCTTTGGTTTGCCTTTAGACTTACATACGTGGTAGTAACCTTCTGCAGGGTCTTAATTTAGTCATGCGTTCCTCGACTTTAACTGGCCTAGTTTAGTACTATTTCCGGATGAGGAAAATAATAGAGTTCCACTCGGTTTCCATTTGCATGCTCGTTTGTACAATGTGAACACAACAACCATACTGTTAGCGAGGAAGTTTTCAGTGAAAGGAAGTAGAACCATCAGCTGTCTACGTTTCCTTGATCCACTTTCAGCAGTTGGTATGCATGCCGGCGTCAACATCTGTGCCGTGATATTCTGCTCAATGTTCCTAAACCTTCGGTCTTGGTCTTTGCATCTAATTTTCGCTTGTTACGCCTTTAGAAAGAATCATAAAGGCGTAAATTTTGCTGTTCGGCCAGAATTTTCACGGTTAGTCATTCGTAAAACAGTTCTTGTCTGCTTTCACGGTTACATTCCCCTCCACACGGCGAGTAGTTTTGCGGTTTATTGAAACTGTGTTAAACGGTGTTGCGTGGATGGATTTCTAAACTCGAAGGGTACATTCTCCATATGCTTCATGTTAATCGAGATATCGAGATGTTAATCTTATTGCTAATTTTCTTGTAGATGCAAGGGGAATTGGTAGGCTTTAAGCGATAGTCAAATATTTTAAGAACTGGTTGCTATGTGGAGTATTCCATTCTTTTTGCATTACCAGGACAAAAAAAATGAACAACGAATTTGAGAAAAAGTATAAGTATTGGAAACTTTAAGGGAATAACAAGCAATATCTCTAAAATGGTTCAACCAACAAAAAAAATGTATATGACATAAATTGTGTATTTTAACGCGATCTACATTATTTGTGTAGTAAAATTTTGTCTATCTCTTATGGTTTACCAGTTATGCAAAAGTCGTTCAGAATGAAGAATACTTTTGGAGACATTCCAAGAAAATTCGAGATATACATTTCATTTGTCATAAAAATATTTTAAACATATGATATTTTAATCAAAATCGTTAGAGACATTTTTGAGAAAATTAAAATTTGCGAAAAGTGTTCCATGTAAAGGGTAATCTAAGGTGGGGGATTTTCTTGAAAACCTTCGTGTCGCATCTCTGGAGGATACTGCACCTAAATACCAAGTTTGGTGTTTATCCGACTGTTCGTTTCTGAGTTATGCTGTTCACAGACACACAGACACACACGCACACGGACATGTTTCCAAAAATGCTTTTTTTTGGATTCAGGGGTCCCAAAACATATATTTCCGGTGAAATCTCGGTATCGAATTTTTGGGTGGAATACAATACTTCCCCTACTTACTATACGTAGTAGAGAAAGTAAAAATCATGGAGTTTTACGGGAAATACCCTGTACCTAGTAAAATATGTTTGGAAAAAAAGATTTTCGAGATAGTGAATATTTTGACATATTTAGGCTATAATCTAACATTTGAAGACGATGTAGATACAAAACAGTGTTGTGGCACTGATCCAGGGAGTCCAGAAATTAAAATTAAATTGAGTTTTATTTATGGACAGCCTTAAACTGCTGTGGTCCTTAGCGTCCCATTCTATATTGGGTGTGAAAGAACCGGTAATTTTGCACATCGGCCTCTTTATCAATCTATGACAAAGGATCACCGGTTTTACTTCCCTTCCGAAGGAAGCCATGCTAAGAATTTTTTCACCCGAAAAAATTCATTGCCCTCCGCCGGGTTTGAACCCGCGACCTCCGGAATTAGCGGCTAGCATGGTAACCACTACACCACGGAGGACGACATTGTATCGTCCGGACATTGTACCGTACGCCCCCCACAAGGGGGCACCCCGGGAGAAAGGGATGTGGTGAAAGGAGACACCGGGAAGCCGGAACCAGGAGTGACGGCACAGCAATGACAGGATCCCTAAAGTTTCCCCGGCAGACGGACAGGCAGGCCATGGACTCGCCCTAGACCGTCGGGGCGGTCCTTATACCTCGGCAACCTTAACAACATCGAGGGACTTCCAACCCTGAAAAAGATCAAACGGGGTGAAGGATGAATGAAATGATTAATGGAATGAAATGGAAGAATTTCATTTGGAAATTCGGGGGATGTAATGATCCTTCCGAGCATTTGCCTGGCGACCCGAGGAAACCCTAAAAAAAAAAAACCTATGGGTTAGGAAGATCAACAACGTGAATCGAACCCACGCAACCGCCTGGGCCACTCCACTCAGTAAGTATGGGGATAATCAACGGGGCTATGTCAGTTGCGTCCACAGCTACCTGCTTAGGTAGCTTGGGTAGGTTTAGGTTCTTCGATATGACACAGCCAAACACTATAGAACGCGTTCTGCGACTAGACAAAACAAACATTGTTTAGAACGCTTTCTGCTTCGTCATATACAGAATAAAGGTCAAACTGGACATACGTAATAGTTCTCATTCTCAATTTTGCACGAGCAATAGAGTCGATGACAAGT
Source organism: Deroplatys truncata (assembly GCA_030765065.1). Classification (NCBI taxonomy): domain Eukaryota; kingdom Metazoa; phylum Arthropoda; class Insecta; order Mantodea; family Mantidae; genus Deroplatys; species Deroplatys truncata. Next base: position 59,728,822 of record CM060989.1, on the reverse strand, counting down.
GAGAAGGGGAGCCTTTAAACCTTTATTTTTAAGCAATATTTTTAGCTTACTGTTTTAACCATACAAATTCTTTGTTAGTGTGTTTTGTTTTTCGTTTTTTTATTTTGGTTTTTGTTAACTCGTGTTCAATTCTTAAATTTGTAGGCATAACACAATGTAATCTAATAAAACTTTATCCATTTGTGGGGTTTAAATTAAACATGTTAGACAATCCTGAGTTTGCAAAATGGGGAGGGAAATGTGTTTGTGCCAGGAATTGAAAATACTGGGACTAACAATTCAATCGCAATCGCCGATCACCGAATTAAGAAAGTAATGAAAGCTTCCCTAGTCCAGAAAAGTACAAGGTCACGCCTATATAAAACAGTAGCATTGTGTTATGGTAATGAAGCATGCGCATTAAGACGGGTGGATAAAAGCAGAATAATAACAAATGAAATGCATTTTATGAGAACTTCAGTAGGATATACGAGATGGGACAATATGGACCTCCGTAGTCTAGGGTACCATGGTAGCCTCTAGTTTCCGAGACCGTGGGTTCAAACCCGGCGAAAGGAGATGGATGTTGTCGGGCGTAAAAATCCTTAACATGGCTTCCTTCGAAAGGGAAGTTGCGTAGATTTACGGCACGTAAAAGAACCTCAAGCCTCATAAAGGGGATTCTGAGCAAAACTGGCAATTTTTGCGCCCAATATAGAATAGGGGCTAAGAACCATATTAGTTAAAGGGCATCCATAAATAAAACTCGTTTGAATGTTAATTTTCGAGATGGGACCATATAGAAAATGAAAAACTTGGTTTGGTGCCTTTTCTTCATTTTATACACACCTATCAGAACAATTAGATGAGGCATTTAAAACGAATGAGATCTCCTAAAGCTATGCTCCTTTGCCAACCCCATGGAAGGAGATCTCTGGGACGTCCCAAGAAAAGATGGAAAGAAAACTTCTCTTTTAGAGATTCTAACAGCCATATGACCTAATAGTTGTCTGGATGATGATATACTTATAACTTGTGCTTTCACACTACATATTTGTTTTTAATGTCAATTTTAAAGCCACAAATAGCTATTTAGGTTCCATTTAGGTAAAGCACCGCTTTGAGCTTTAAATTCGATTTTTGTCAATTCAAAATGCTCCTTTTACCATAGTTTATAAACTATTAGCTTGAACATTTAAAAATTGTTGTGCACTAGTTAAAAATATTAAATAGTTCAGTTGAAATTAATTATTTTCCATAATTTGCATTCAAAAAGGTTAAAAATTTAATAACATGTATATAAAAGTTCGTCTACTTAGTTCAAATTTAAGATTTGGTGGGGGCACCATAAAACTTAAAGAGTCCAAGGAACATTTCATATTACCATATCAAACATTTATTAATTAGAATTCAAAATTAATATCTTAATAACAGTTTGACACAGATCGTTAAAACGTTGTATAGTACAGGTTTTAAGTTCTTAGTACATGGTAAAGAATCTGATGTGATACATTCACACGACTCTCCCTATCCTCTGTCGTTTATTGGTGAGTTCACAAATTATTCTTACTGAAGCTTATTTTTCTATTTACTACATTTTAGTCCAAATAAACCTTTGCAGAAATAGCTACATTACACATTTCGTTATAGATACAAAGGAAACAGCGATAGTCAAATGTTTAAGAACTGGACGCTATATGCTGGCCTTAAAATTCCATACTGTTTCCATGCAACCGCGAGAAAAACTAATGAATGAATTATCAAGAAATGAACAATTCCAACCTTTAATAACGGAAAGCTCAGAAACGGCTTCTACCATTAAAAAAAATTTGAAATAAATTGTGTTTTAAAGAGATCTACACTTTTCATGTAGTGCGTTTTCGTTTATCGCCTACGTTTACCAGTTATACAAGATTATACAAAATTCCCTCCGAATGAAGAGGACTTCATGACTATTTTCCGAAAATTCAAGATATACATTTTATTTGCTTAATATATGGAATTTTAATAAAAATAGTTAGACCATTTTTATAAAATACAAAAATTTGATAAATGTTCCATGTAATGGATAGTTTGGGGTGGGGGGATTTCTTTGAAAATCTGTGTCGCATTCTTTAGAAGATACTGAACCTAAATATTAAGTTTGGAATTTATCCGACCGTTTGTTTTTGAGTTATGCCGTTCACAGACAGACAGACGCACACACGGACATGTTTTCAAAAATGCTTTATTTTGGATTCTGGGGGGCCTCAAAACATATCTTTCCGATGAAATCCCGCTATCGAGTTTTTGGGTGGAATGCAATACTTCCCCCTATATACTATACGTAATAGAGAAAGCAAAAAGTCAATGCAATCAGAGGTAAACTGTGAATTTTTGGATTTTCACAGATGCACTGTCTTAACAGCAGCGACGAACAATGATGATGATAACATTAATAATATATACAGGCTGGACCGTTTAAGTCGAGACTATGCAATATCTCCAAAACTGAGAGTTGTAGAAATAAATGTCTTGAATAAAAGTTGCTTGATATTATGGGGAAAATTAAATGCAATTAAACGTGTTTTGTTTGGAGGACGTTATGACGGTCAGTTTAGGGTCATTTAATTTTTTTAATGGGAACCTACCCAATTACGGAGCGTAACGTGACCCTCAAATAACCATTCAGGGATGGTCCAACCATTCATTGCGCTCTTCGTACACAGACATTCAGAATTTTCGTTGTTATTTACGTTGGTGTAAGAACAATAGCAAAGTGCTTTATACAAATGTTGAGTATTTTTATGAGGAGTTAGAAAACAACATAAAAACATAGGTTTCTATTTAACCCTTCGGGTCTCTCCCCTTATCTCTCCCTCCCAAGACACTGTTGCCGTCTACTTGCGGTGCTCCGTTCGTCTGTACCTTTCCTTTACTCTCTAGTTTTAAGTTATATCTGGATGTGACTGGATTACGTCAGTGAAAACTAGAATTTCCTGCATAGCTTCGTCAGAACTGGAATTTCCTAGTAATGTTCCTTCTGGTTGTAGCACATTATATAGTGATACATGTATCACAGAAAGCAATGAAAAATGACATATAGATGATAAAGTTATCAAGAAAACGTGTGAATTATTGCAAGTAACGCGATGTAAATGAAGTTGTGCAACTGGGAAAAAGAAAACTAGTTTCCATCTTAATACTTGAGAGTCTTGCCTTTAGCACTAAACCGGGTTACATCCTGATTGGAAAGGTTACGTTGTGCGTGTTAACACGTACATAGGTGTGTGCGCGTTTGTATTGTTTGGTTGTAGATGGGTCGACCTACAGTTGCGTGTGTTACATTTCAAAGCAGATTTACTTATAAAGGTCACAACAACAAAAATTCAGTATAATAATATTTATATTTTCATATATTATAATAATCTGCATCCAGATGCAGTTCAGCAATGAATAATGAATTGATTGGGAATAATACTCCTATCAGAAATAAATAGCAAAATTATTATTATTATTATTATTATTATTATTATTATTATTATTATTATTATTATTATTTTGTATATAGAAATTATATACCATACAGTACTTCTACAGCCCATTCATAGTTTTATTTCTCCATAAAGCACTATCTTCTTCCGCTTCATCTGTTAGTGCTTTAGACGCCATGCTTTCTTCGGACCCCATCCATCCATTGTTCTCTTGGTCACCCCCGCCCTCTGTTTCCTTCAGCTTTTCATTTTAGCACCATTCTTACTCTTTTCACATGGCCGAACCATTTTAATCTTCTCTTTTCTATTATTTCCAATACATTATTTTTTACATCCATTATTTTCCGAATTTTTGTATTTCTAATTTTATCCCTTCTTGAGATTCGAGAAGACCTCCGCCAAAAAAATATCTCTGTTGTTCATGCCAACCTGGATCCAGATATGCAAAGCTAGGCTCTGCCTGTCACAAGCCAGGTCAAATAGGGGAGTACTGCAGAAGTAATACCTCTTTAAAAAATCTGATGTGTTACACTCACATGACTATGTCTACTCTTGTATAAACTATTTTTACAAACGCTTATTCTCCATCTACTTGCAGGTGTAGGGGGAATATGGTAGGCTTTAAGCGATAGTGAAATCTTTTAAGAGCTGATTGCTATGTGGAGCATTCCATTCTCTTTGCATGTCCGGGACATAAAAAATAACGAATTGCCATTTGAGTAAAGGAATAATTATTGGAAAAAATAAAAAAAAACAATAAATAATATCTCGGAAATGGTTCACTTGACAGAAAAATGTATAGGACATAAATTGTGTGTTTTAACGAGAACTGCATTTTTTGTGTAGTAAAATTTTGTCTATCTCTTATGGTTTACCAGTTATGCAAAAACCTCTCACAATGAAGAATACTTTTGGAGACATTCCCAGAAAATTCAAGATATACATTTTATTTCTCATGAAAATATCTTAAACATATGATATTTTAATCAAAGTCGTTAGAGCCATTTTTGAGAAAATTAAAATTTTCGAAAAATTTTCTATGTAAAGTGTAATCTGTGGTGGGGGAATTTTCTTGAAAACCTTCGTGTCGCATCTCTGGAAGATACTGAACCTAAATATTGGTGTTTATCCGACTGTTCGTTTCTGAGTTATGCTGTTCACAGACACACACACACGGACATGTTTCCAAAAATTCTTTTTTTGGTTTCAGGGGGTCTCAAAACATATATTTCCGGTGAAATCTCGGTATCGAATTTTTGCGTGGAATACAATACTTCCCCTACTTACTATACGTAGTAGAGAAAGCAAAAAGGAATTCAAAATAGAAACCTCAGGACAGGAAAGCGATATTCCTACACAGTGGAATACAATGGATCAGACATATCACGAAAAGAAAAACGCAGTTTATGATTCACTTTAGAAAATAATATACACTTCTAGGATGGAAAGAATTATAAGTGAAGTAATTCGAAACAAATGGAAGTGCAGCATACTATAATATATAAAATTAAAGAAAAACAACTGTGTATGGTCATATGAGAAGGATGGGGGAGGAAAGATTATCAAAGATGGAATCCTCCAGGCAGAAAGAAGAGAGGCAGATCCAAGAAGGCTGGTTTTATGGAGTTCAAGAAGACATGAAGACACAAAACATACAGTTAACCTATAAGAAGATAGAGAAACCTGGAGACTGAGAATACAGAAAACGTAGACGAAAAAAAAATTAAATAATGCATATTTCTATTGTAACTAAAGAGGCGCTCTTCTTTAAGATGATACAGCATAAATGACTGAAACCGATATTATAACTACTTACGTTTTAACCTGAAAATGTTGGGTGTTGAATGCGCGTGCGACGCATTTAAGGTACAGACATACAGAGATGTGTTGAATATTTACACACTTAGTCGTACTAGCAAAAGAACTAAAAAAAATCTGATGTGTTACACTCACATGACTTTCTCTGCTCTTGTACAAACTATTTATACAAACGCTTATTCTCCATCTACTTCATGTTAATCGAGATAAACATTTGCAAACTGTATCTTATTGCTAATTTTCTTGTAGATGTAAGGGGAATATATATTTACAAGGGCAATATAGAAATAAGGTAGCCTTTAAGCACATACATATCTTTAATACTGTTTGCTAGGTGCAGCACCATTCACTTTCTCACAGATTAATACTCTTTGCATATCCAAGACAAAAAAATGAATAACGAATTCCCATTTGAGAAAATAAGTATTGAAAAATTTAAGGGAATAACAAGCAATATCTCGAAAATGGTTCACTCAACAAAAAAATGTATATGATATAAATTGTGTATTTTAACGCGATCTACATTTTTTGTGTACTAAAATTTTGTCTATCTCTTATGGTTTACCAGTTATGCAAAAGTCGTTCACAATGAAGAATACTTTTGGAGACATTCCCAGGAAATTCAAGAGATACATTTTATATGTCATGAAAATATCTTAAACATGTGATATTTTAATCAAAATCTTTAGAGCCATTTTTGAGAAAATTAAAATTTTCGAAAAATCTTCCATGTAAAGGGTAATCTGGGTTGCGGGGATTTTCTTGAAAACCTTCGTGTCGTCTTTCTGGAAGATACTGAACCTAAATACCAAGTTTGGTTTTTATCCGACTGTTCGTTTCTGAGTTATGCTGTTCACAGACAGACAGACACACAGACACACACACGGACATGTTTCCAAAAATGCTTTTTTTTTTATTCAGGGGGTCTCAAAACATGTATTTCCGGTGAAATCTCGGTATCGAATTTTTGGGTGGAATACAATACTACCCCTACTTACTATACGTAGTAGAGAAAGTAATTAAAAAGCACTAAAATATCATATATTCATTATTGAAACTGTGAATTTTTTCCGCTATAACGAGTACTTTGACATGAAATTACAGGAAATTCAATCCTTTCATTCCGAAACCTGTCCTGAAATCCCTATGTAGAAAAAGGATGTGGGATATGAACACTGTTAGCTTCAATTGCAAGGTATTGGAATCGAGGCCGGAACCCTGCAGCGAACTAATGTAGTTATATAGTTATTAATACAAGTACATAGAGTGAAGCAATGCTTTTAAAAAGAATGAAATGAGATTGTTGAGCGAAAATTTGTTTTCTCTTGAGAGAGGCCTCATTACTTTCTCTAGCACGTGTAGTAAATAGGAAGTATTTATTACGCACAAAAATTGGATGTCGAAATTTCACCGGAAATATATATTTCGAGGCTCATGAACAAACAAAAAAGAAATCTGATGTGGTACACTCACATGATTTTCTCTACTCTTGTACAAACTATTTTTACAAACGTTTATTCTCCATATGCTTCATGTTAATCGAGATGTTAATCTTATTGCTAATTTTCTTGTAGGTGCAAGGGGAATTGGTAGGCTTTAAGCGATAGTCAAATCTTTTAATAGCTGGTTGCTATGTGCCTCGTTTCATTCTCTTATCATGTCCAGGACATAAAAAATGAACAACGAGTTCCCATTTCAGAAAAAGTATAAGTATTGGAAAATTTAAGGGAATAACAAGCAATATCTCGAAAATGGTTCACTCAACAAAAATATGTATATGTCATAAATTGTGTATTTTAACGCGATCTACATTTTTTGTGTAGTAAAAGTTTGTCTATCTCTTATGGTTTACCAGTTATGCTAAAGTCGTTCACAATGAAGAATACTTTTGGAGACATTCCCAGAAAATTTGAGATGTACATTTCATTTGTCATGAAAATATCTTAAACATATGATATTTTAATCAAAATCGTTAAAACCATTTTTGAGAAAATTAAAATTTTCGAAAAATGTTCCATATAAAGGGTAATCTGGAGTGGGGGGATTTTCTTGAAAACCTTCGTGTCACATCTCTGGAAGATATGAACCTAAATATTAAGTTTGGTGTTTATCCGACTGTTCGTTTCTGAGTTATGCTGTTCACAGACACACACACGGACATGTTTCCAAAAATGCTTTTTTTTGGATTCAGGGGGTCTCAAAACATGTATTTCCGGTGAAATCTCGGTATCGAATTTTTGGGTGGAATACAATACTTCCCCTACTTCCTATACGTAGTGGAGAAAGTAATAATTACAAAATAGCGAATTAAATATCCATAGCACTAATCAACAGAAATCATATTTCTTCATTTAAGAACTAGCTAATAAGCAATTCATTGTATGATCTATTGATAATTTAATTCTCTAATTTTATATGGCTCTAATTATTATTCTTATCCCTATTGTTATGTGGCTAAACATACTTGGTTTTTATAGTGTTGTATACATAAGTTTTAAGTACACATTGTGTTGTATTCTGTTGCCTTTTTGTATTAATGTGGTTGCATTTCGGCGCAGGTGTACGACATAAAATAAATAAATATTAAAAAAAATTGTCCTTCAGCATTGTCGCAAAATCATTTAAAAAGTCTGTTTTAAATTCACACGATTTTCTCTATTCTCTATCGTTTAATTTGGGATCTACTTCATTACAATGGAGATAAACCTACGCAGAAATAGCTGCATGACACATTTCGTTATAGATACAAAGATAACTACGATAGTAAAATTTTTTTAAGAACTGCACACTGAATGCTGGCTTTAAAATTCCATACCCTTTTCATGCAATCGCGAGAAACAACCGAAAATCGACAGGACTTGAAAATAATGACAAAGTATTGAACAATTCAAACCATTAATAATAGATATCTTGGAAATGGCTTATACCATTAAAAGTTATTTAAAGTACTTTTTTTGTTTTAAAGAGATCTGCATTTTTTGTGTAGTACGTTTTCGTCTATGTTTACTAGTTATATACAGGACAAAATACAGATATACATTTTATCTGTCATATAGGTATCCTTAATATATTTTATTTTAATCAAAATCCTTAGAGCCATTATTGAGAAAATAAAAAATTTCGAAAAATAATCTATCCAAAGAATAGTTGGGAGTGGCTGGATTTTCTTTAAAATCTTCGTGTCGCATATTCGGGAGATACTGAATTTAAATACCGTTTGGCATTTATTCAAACTTTCCTTTTAGAGTTAAGTTGTTCACACACACACACACACACACACAGACAAGCACACAGAAATACACGGACCATTTTCTAAAAATATTATTTTACTTTCTCTACTACGTATAGTAAGTAGTAGTAGTAGTGGTGGTATTTATTAAGTATTTAGTATTACATTAATTGCATAACACAGTCGCATGGGTCATAAGACCGTACATGCTCTCTAGATAAATACCTTGTCTGTATACGTGACTTGCAGTATCAACCAGAAAACAACTATTTTTTTACAATCACCGCACTATATACATACATACATATAAAATTGAAAAAAAAAAAAACACACTGAATCACACACTCAAACACACACACACACATACACACACACAGTCGCGCACATGTACTCAAGCACCACATATGTTTAAAGAAAAATTACATAAACACCTTATCTCTTAGTACACGTACTTCCATTAAGTATGTGCCCAAGCTTGGCCAGTTTTGGCTGTTTAGAATCATGTCCCAGCATGCTGTCCTCCGTCTGTTGGAAGCCAAAAATACTTCCGGTAATAGTTTTTTCCTAATACCCTCCGTCTGCACGCATGCTGCCAAAATATGCGTCCAGTCTTCTTGTTCCCCGCATAATGGGCAAATCCTCCTGCCATCGTTATCAACAATCTTGCGAGCTTTCCACCCTCCCAACCTAAGCCATGCTATTCCAGTTCTCTGTTTTATACTCAATTCCAAAATATATGTTTCCTTACCCCACCTAGTTTTTATTTCATTTTGTAGCTCCAATGTTGATCTTTGTCTACATTCAGATTCGATTTTCTGCCTGTTTATATCGCATAGTCGTCTTTTGACCTTTCTTACAGCACTGTGTGTATTTTCATTACCCCTTTGCCAGATATCATTTAAGCCAAGTTTTGATAATTCGCGTTGCAACCCCGCTGCCCACCATTTTGGTTGCCCTATGTTGTTTATTTGATGACGATAACATATTGCTCTCAGAGTTGTTTGATCGCCTTTAATTATTCGCAGCCAGTACCTAACTACATTTAGTTTAGCAAATACAGCATCTTCCCAGCATCCTACCTCCCGAAGAACTCCGTAGTTTGAAGTACCCCTCCCCAATCCTAGAATGCGCTTCCAGAAATTGCATTGTATTTTATTTACATTATCCACCCTCTCCCATCCCCACACTTCACTGCCGTATAGCAATGAGGACCTAACCATTGCTTCATACATGGTCTGTAATGTTTTTACTGGCATATCTGGTACCCGTGTCAATATCCTTAATACTTCAGAAAGTTGTCCAATCCCTTTGTGTTTTATAAACTCCATGTTCTTGTTCCATTTTCCGCCCATATCAAACCTTACTCCTAAGTAATCGAAGTGTTTAACATTTTGAATTTCTTCCTCCCCATAGGTCCACTTTTCATGTTGGCCGTACACATATCCATTTTTAAAGGTGACTGTTTTAGTTTTAAGAATATTTACCTCCATACCCCATTGCCTACAGTATTGTCGAAGAGCGTTTAAACCAGACTGCAAACCTTTTATCGTTTTAGAAAGAACTACAATGTCATCCGCGTACAAAAGAATTGGTATTTTTTGGTCTGCGATTGTTGGTGCATCTATGTCTTCCTCCGTCATCACGCTAACAACATCATCAATAAACAAATTAAAAAGTAACGGAGATAGTATACAACCCTGTTTAACCCCTCTCTGCGCTATGTTACATTCTGATGTATTGTGCTGATCGGTCTTGATAACAAACTTAACTTCTTTATACATTGCCCTAAGTGCTCTAATCATTTTCCCCGAAAGTCCTTTACGTGTTAATTTCTCCCAGAGAGCACTGCGTTCTACAGTATCAAATGCCATTTTAAAATCTACAAATACAGTATATACCTTACCACCTTTATTTCTCAAATTGTCATCAATTATTGTTTTCAGAACAAAGACATTGTCAATAGTCGAGAAACCTTCCCTAAATCCTGCCTGAAATTTAGAAATCCTATGATGTGTCTTGGCCCAACACTTAATTCAGGGGAAGTATTGTATGCCAACCAAAAATTAGATACCGAGATTTAACCGGAAATACATGTTTTGAGATCCCCTGAATCCAAAAAAAGCATTTTTGGAAACATGTCCGTGTGTGTGTCTGTGTGTCTGTCTGTCTGTGAACAGCATAACTCAGAAACGAACAGTCGGATAAACACCAAACTTGGTATTTAGGTTCAGTATCTTCTAGAGATGCGACACGAAGGTTTCCAAGAAAATCCCCCACCCCAGACTACCCTTTACATGGAACATTTTGCGAAAATTTTAATTTTCTCAAAAATGGCTCTAACGATTTTTTTAAAATATCATATGTTTAAGATATTTTCATGACAAATAAAATGTATATCTTGAATTTTCTGGGAATGTCTCCAAAAGTATTCTTCATTGTGAACGACTTTTGCATAACTGGTAAACCATAAGAGATAGACAAAATTTTACTACACAAAAGATGTAGATCGCGTTAAAATACACAATTTATGTCATATACATTTTTGTTGTCGAGTGAACCATTTTCGAGATATTGCTTGTTATTCCCTTAAATTTTTCAATAATTTTCTCAAATGGGAATTCGTTATTCATTTTTTTGTCTTGGATATGCAAAGAGTATTAATCTGTGGCAAAGGGAATGGTGCTGCACCTAGCAACCAGCTATTAAGAGATATGTATGTGCTTAAAGGCTACTGTATTTCTATATTGCCCTTGTAAATATTTATTCCCCTTACATCTACAAGAAAATTAACAATAAGATAGAGTTTGCAAATGTTTATTCGATTAACATGAAGTAGATGGAGAATAAGCGTTTGTAAAAATAGTTTATACAAGATTAGAGAAAGTCATGTGAGTGTAACACATCATACTTTTTTTAATTCAAGTGCCTCAAAACATGTATTTATTGTGAAATCTCGGTATGGAATTCCTGGTTGAAAAACTATGTACCTACGTGGCAGAGATTCTAATAGCACGTAATTCCCTAATCTTAGACACAAAAGTTCAGAAACTAAATATTTAATCCAAAGCTAAATAAAAGTCTGTTGGCTGAATCTCGGAAATTCCTACAATAATGTCAATTTCCTTTAATAACCCTTGTTCTTTGTTACCTCCTAAAGTTTAAAATACACTTGAACAAAAACTACAATTCCAAGTCATTAAAATTGTTTAACCACTGGAACGTGTTTTACAGTTCCTCGTTTATATCGAAGACATACAAAAAACAGATTAGAGAAAGTACAACGACAGAACTTTCCGGACGACAAAAACAAAGGACAAATGTTCACATTATCATGGAGATGAATTCAGCTCAACGTTTCTCCTTCAAAAGAATAAACAATGTTCGCTTGCCGCTACGGGTGCCTTACCAAAACTTTCGGATGTTGTTGTATATAATCAACAACAATACCAGGAAAGAATGAGCAGTTACGTGTAATCAGAAAAAAACAAGCTTTACAATAATGATCTTTGGACTTAACTGGGATCTGGCTTCAAAAAACACCGATATTTGTCATACGATTTACTCGCCAACTAGGGGAAATATCCCTAGCCACAGACACTTAAGCAGTCTTATAAATAGTTGGATTAAATATCATTTAATAATATTATTTATTCAGCATAATATTCTCAAATACAAGAACAAAAGTAGCAATAGCGTTAATTGCTCTGATATTTTATATGATAGAACAAGGACATTGCCCGGACACTTAATGAATTTCAGTTGTTTACTTCCGGAATCCATTTTTTTTAAAAAAAAAACAATTATTCTTAAAAATACGCAGATAACAGTTTTATTGTGTCTTTTCATTCTATATTTGAGCATTTTTATGTTCCTACCCTTCACAGAAGGCAACATTGATTCCAGTCTTCATCAAATGTCTCGCGGCAGATTATGCATTTTATGACCTGATGGCTTCAAATTTAAGTTTCTTGTTGGCTTTGTTTTTAACACTAATGTTTTTTTTACTTTCTCTACTACGTATAGTAAGTAGGGGGAGTATTGTATTCCACCCAAAAATTCGATACCGAGTTTTCACCGGAAATACATGTTTTAAGGCTTCCGAATCCAAAAAAGTATTTTTGGAAACATGTCCGTGTGTGTGTGTCTGTGAACAGCATAACTCAGAAACGAACAGTCGGATATACACCAAACTTGATATTTAGGTTCAGTATCTTCCAGAGATGCAACAAGAAGGTTTTCAGGAAAATCCCCCCACCCCAGATTACCCTTTTAATTTTCTCAAAAATGGCTCTAACGATTTTGAATAAAATACCATAATTTTAAGACTTTTTATGGCAAATGAATTGTATATCTCGAATTTTCTGGGAATGTCTCCAAAAGTATTCTTCATTGTGAACGACTTTTGCATAACTGGTAAAACGTAAGAGAGAGACAAAATATTACTACACAAAAAATTTAGATCGCGTTAAAATACACAATTTATGTCATATTCATTTTTTTGTTGAATAAACCATTTTCCAGATATTGCTTGTTATTCCCTTAAATTTCCCAATACTTATACTTTTTCTCAAATGGGAATTCGTTATTCATTTTTTGTCTTGGATATGCAAAGAGTATTAATCTGTGGCAAAGGGAATGGTGCTGCACCTAGCAACCAGCTATTAAGAGATATGTCTATGCTTAAAGGCTACTGTATTTCTATATTGCCCTTGCAAATACAAAACAAGGGGAACATAGTATGCCTTAAGCGTTGGTCAAATATTTTTAGAACTGGTCGCTATGTGTAAAATGTAATTCTCTTTGCATGTCAAAAATCGTTTCTGCAAATGTTTATCTCGATTAGTATGACATAGATGGAGAATAAGAGTTTGTAAAAATAGTTTGTACAAGAGTAGAGAAAGTATGTGAGTGTAACACATAAGATTTTTTTACTTCTGAAATGTGGATTCTTATAGGATGAGCAGATTAAGGTCTCACTCCTCCACTGAGCTCTCCGTCCTCGCATCAGTCTCTTGTGCGAAGCATCAGGCATTGGTGAAACTTTGTTAACTGCAGCAATGTCTGCAGTGACTCCATTAAGCGGAGGACTCTTGGGCTCGATGATGTAGGAGCATTCTCAGTACCTGCACGACTGAGTCCATAAACAGTATCGCTCGAATTGCTTGACTTTCTGCAGATGACGAATCCGTCAACCTTGGCCTATCTTTATTCACCTCGGTAAGCTGACTTAGCAGATAATCCAGTTCAGAGAAAGTCTGCGGATTAAATGGGCGTTAAAACCGTGAACATTCTGAATTGAATTAGAGCTAAGAGGACTCACATGCTGTGGCATGTATGTGTGTGCATTGTCACGCCAGACACATTATTGTGTCGTTGGCGACAGTATTATTGCGGTAATTCTTTCGGTTTGGGTTTTGAAGTTTGGTCTGGAGTGACGACTCGCCACCGTCTGCCTGGACAGAGGTGGAGAAAGTGGGGGAAGTGAGCGTTACTTTGTGTTGTGTGTTAGCGTCACTTTTTATCGAGTGTTGGGTCTGTAAGGTTGTATGTGAAATCGCGTGAATGTAACCTCGTGTGTGTACCATCTCCCTTCAATTTCTTCCTTTTTTATCTTTGGTGTGTGATATAGGGCCCCCGTGTTTATACTAAATAAACCACAGGTAATGTGATTAATGTGAAATTCTGTGTATTTTGTAATAACTATCCCACGCCTACTCTGGAATGTCTAGTTTAAGATACCTCTTGATACCTCTGCAGCTATGCCTCCCAATGTATATGCTGGGGTAGCTAAAATTTAATATCTAGCTACAAAACGTTTGGTTTCACCCAGTATACAACAATACGTTGTATAAATCATCCTTGTTAGAATTAAAAATACGCACGACACTGTCTGGGGCCACCCACTGCATGTATACTTGGAGCTACGAGCCGTGCAGGTGTTTATTGAAACAACGAGGAGCATATTATGTGTAACACCTTATGGACCATTCACAATGAAGTGTAAGCACAGACGCAGAATGAGCGCAAGACTTTGCATCCATGTTATTTAATGGAAGCATTCACATAGAGTCACGCAAAGCAAGAGTTTGCAAACTCCAAACTTTACGGTTGCTTGCATAGAGGAAGAATTCTGCATTTATTTCTCTTTGCATTGCCTGATATTCAACAGTGGGCAATCGCGATGCTAGACTTTACGCCATCTAATGTACATGCATGCTCTCTTCCATTTGGCCTTGCCAAACTAATTGTTGTGGGTCACTATCTCTCATTTCCCTCAAGAGGTTATGGTAGTCTCCTCACTGAATCCTCCTTTCATTTAGTGGATGAACCATCTGCGCCTAGGTTCCTTGGCTCACAAATCGTAAGGCGCAAAGAGATAATACACATTGCATTAATATAACTTGCTGCAGTTTCCATACTTCACAACTATTTTCAATATTAATGATCCAGCATTCGATATGTCACTAACGCTACGGGCGGCAGTTGGGTGTATGAATTTTTTGTGATATATTTATTTATAAAATATTGAGTGAACTTTCTTATTTGGTATTGTTGGTTATATTATTCAATTTGTAACTTACAGAGCGCTCAGAAGATCTCCGCAATTGGTTTAAGGATCTAGAAGCCCGTGCCAACTTCTTGCGTTAGACCTACGGCTGCATTGTGAATGGCCTTCACTTACGCCTGCGCCGATGCTGGCTATGTTATGTTGATGGTGATTTGTGTTTAAGAGCGCTCATTAGCGCCGTTTTAAAGCAGATCATGGAAAAGATGAATATAAAAACTGCAGCTAAAGCCAGAAATAAAGATCAATATAAAAGACACAGGAAAAGTTAGAAATAAATATAAATAAATAAAACTAAAACAAGAAGTATGGAACACCTGAATTCAACACAACTAAATTCGCATTTGAAAATATACCTTTGACACAAAATTAAAATCCTATCAACCGCTTGCTTATCATCCGCTAAGACCTCCGCAAGACTGGCAGGTAGATGCAGAGAGTCCCGAAGATGTGCTAGGGCAATACACTCTAGCAATACGTGACGGACCGTAAGACCTTTGCCACAAAGCGGACAAGAAGGAGCAGGGTCACCCTTAAATAGACAACTGTGCGTAAAATCGCAGTGGCCAATACGCAACCGAGCCAAAATCACCTCCTCACGACGAGATATGCGAGAATTATTCGGAATTATCGGAATATGCTTCACTACTCTAAGCTTATTTCCGCGGAGAGCTAACCACTCCTCGCGCCAGCACGACAACATCGCTCTCCGCTTCCGACGTTACCCGAGGTATTGTAACACTGGGTTCTGTGGTTGCCGCCTTAGCTGACAAATCTGCAAGTTCATTTCCCGGCAAGCCAACGTATGCTGCTTTCTCATTAGAAAATGGTTTATAAAAGGCTGTTTATTTTGTTATGAGGAACAAGGAAACAAAATAAAAAAATGTTGGTTACGAGGTGTAACTTGACCCTTAAATGACCATCCATGTATGGTCCAATCACTCATTGCGTTCTTCATATACAGCCATTCAGAATTTTCGTTATTATTTAAGTTAGTGTTAGAACAATTGCAAAGTGCTTTATACAAATGTTGTTTAGTTTTTTATGAGGGGTGAGAAAACATATAAAAGAAGTAGGTTCCCATTAAAAAATTAAATTGACCCTAAGATCACCATCACAACGTCCTCCAAATAAAACACGACTAATAGCATTTACTTTCCCCCATAATATCAAGCAACTTTTATTCAAAACATTTCTTTCTACAACGCTTGGTTTTGGAGATATTGCACAACCTCAACTTAAATGGTCCATCCTGTATAAGTAAATATGGGCGAAATAAATATCGTGAAAACGTTTGATTTGATGGAGATGACTCTTGCTCTAGCAGCTTATCCTCAAATTGTGCAATACAATGCTTATGTGTTCCTGTGTTGACATGTCTTCGCATATTACTCGCTCTACTATGGACAGAAGCAATTGTGATTATTTTGCATGGTTTGTAATAAAGGTTTTCTTTAATAACAGAGAAAATATTTTCCTCATACTCCAATATATAGTTTTACAACGTTGTTGAGTTTGACACTTTCCTTGGCTTTTGGTCTACGTGAACACTGTGCGGCTATACACTGTACAGGTAACCCTCTCGTAAACAGTCGACTACGGGACGCATATAAACAAACGTAACGACTCCGATGTCGCAGCCCTAGTAATTATTATCATTGTAATTATAAAAACGTGAAGCGGTTGCGGGGATATTATAACTGCAGCCGTGCAGTAGCCACAGTGTGAAGGAAAAGCACTGTAATATCCGGCTGTGGAAGGTAACTGAAGGTAGTAGTGCAGCCACATATTATTTTACTGCTTTTGTTTATCAAAATCAGGAAGACATATACGGAAATGCCTATCCGAGACCTACAGCTTCATGCAATAGAGCGTAATGTCTCTTTTTCAACATATTATAGTTATTCTAAAAGTATTTGTGTACAATAAAAGTTACTTATTATACATAAATATGATGGAGGTCTAAAAAATAAACTCAGCAATAAGAAAGTTTGTCTCAAAAGGGGAGACACTGTTCACCCGTCTCCCCTGACGCTACGACATTGGCCTTGCATCCCCGAAAGCTGCCTAACACCAAGCTTCCATGTATGAGCCAATCTTTGCCATTCACGCTGACGTGAGTGATCTCACCGGCTGGTTGACTCAGTCTACACTGCCGAGACCGCTTCCTTTCTTCTGAGAAATGCCACCTCAAGAACATGCACATTGCGTCGTTCAATAGTAGATGTGCAATTTTTACCTTCTCTACTACGTACAGTAAGTAGGGGAAGTATTGTATTCCACCCAAAAATTCTATACCAAGATTTCACCGGAAATATATGTTTTGCGACCCCCCGAATCAAAAAAAAAGCATTTTGGGAAACATGTGTGTGTGTGTGTGTGTCTGTGTCTGTGAACAGCATAACTCAGAAACGAACAGTCGGATAAACACCAAACTTGGTATTTAGGTTCAGTATCTTCCAGAGATGCGATACGAAGGTTTTCAAGAAAATCTCCCCACTCCAGACTACCCTTTTTTACATGGAACATTTTTCGAAAATTTTAATTTTCTCAAAAACGGCTCTAACGATATTGATTAAAATATCATATGTTTAAGATATTTTCATGATAAATAAAATGTATATCTCGAATTTTCTGGGAATGTCTCCAAAAGTATTCTTCATTGTGAACGACTTTTGCATAACTGGTAAACCATAAGAGATAGACAAAATTTTACTACACAAAACATGTAGATCGCGTTAAAATACACAATTTATGTCATATGAATTTTCTTTCTTGAGTGAACTATTTTCGAGATATTGCTTGTTATTCCCTTAAATTTTTCAATACTTATACATTTTCTCAAATGGGAATTCGTTATTCATTTTTATGTCCTGTACATACAAAGAGAATGGAATGATCCATATAGCAACCATTTCTTAAAACATTTGACTATCGCTTAAAGCCATATTCCCTTGCACCTACAAGAAAATTAGTAATAAGATTAACAACTCGATTAACATGAAACATATGGAAAATAAACGTTTGAAAAATAGTTTGTACAAGAGTAGAGAAAGTCATGCAAGTGTAATACATCAATTTTTTTAGTTCCATTTAACTACATTGGTCTTGTCGGCGGCCTTTCTTTTGGAACTTATTACCTATTGGCAATGGTGTTAACTTGTATCGTTGGGTTTCTTGCACTTTTGGGGCTTTAATCATTAGATCACACACATATTCACTCTCTCATTCATACTTCCCGACTCTGGGGGAGGGGATAGGGAATAATCTTGGCTAAAGAAAAATTCCCACCCCCAGCCGGGAATCGAACCCAGGGCCTTCGTACGGTAGGCCGTTGCTCTACCGACTGATCTATGGGACCAGCCGTATGTGAATTCTTTTAAAAGTTATACAGTATTTAATTTGATGCGCGATGAATTACAGAAAAGTATTTTATATGTTGTCCATACGCACAGAAGTTCGTCGAGTGTTCAATAATGCGTTCTCTAGGTTCAATGCTTGTGCAATAGTTGAACTAGGTAGGTAATATACCTGTATAATTCTTTTTTCAAGGAAGTAGTCGCTCAGCGCAAAGCGCTATACAGACATGTGATAAAAGAGACACAAAAACAAAACAAAAAGAATCTGATGTGTTGCACACACATGACTTTATCTACTCTTGTAAAAACTATTTTTACAAACACGTATTCTCCATCTACTTCATGTTAATCGCGATAAACTCTGGCAGAAACTATCTTATTGCTAATTTTCTGGTAGGTGCAAGGGGAATGTGATAGGCTTTAACCGATAGTCAAATCTTTTAAGAGCTGGTTGCTATGTGGAGCATTCCATTCTCTTTTTATATCCAGGAGATACAAAAGCGAATAACGAATTCCCATTTGAACAAAAGTATAAGTATTGGAAAATTCAAACAAATAACCAGGAACATCTCTGAAATGCTGACATAAATTGTGTGCTTTAACGAGATCTACATTTTTTGTGTAGAAAAATTTTGTCTATCTCTTACGGTTTACCAGTTATGCAAAAGCTTTTCAGAAAGAAGAGGAATTTTGGGTACATTCCCAGAAAATTCAAGATATACATTTTATTTGTCATTAAAATATTTTAATATACGATATTTTAATCAAAATCTTTAGAGCCATTTTTGAGAATCAAAATTATCGAAAAATGTCCCGTGTAAAGGAACTTCTTTGAAAGATACTGAACCTAAAAACGAAGTTTGGTATTTATCCAACTTTTAGTTTTTGGGTTATGGTCTTTAAGGACACACAGACAAACACGCGGACCTTTTTCTAACAGTGCCTTTTTTGGATTCAGTGGCATCAAAACATGCATTTCCGGTGAAATTTCGGTACCGAAGTTTTGGGGGAATGATAATTACTCTACATAGTAGAGAAACTAAAAAACACAGGCCAATACATAATACAGTATATCAAAACACAGAATAAAAGAAAATCACGAAAGAGGTCGACCTCAATCAGGTCCCTCAAAAGCATTGAAAACGCAATATGATGTGCTGCGAAGTGTGGAGTAATATCTCCTCGAATAAATTTGCCTAATCTGTATTCACTCTTAGGTTGATACGCAGCAAAACAAACCCCGCGGTCAGTGCACCGTGTGCAAGACGGTAGCAATGCGCGCAGAAAAGAAGTCCCATGCTAATAATCTGAATTTTAGAATAAATTTATCCTTAAATAGTATAATATTCTATACAAATACCTAATTTTTTATTTAACGCTGATTTATACCGTAAAACTGAGCTACAAGTCCCATCATGCAATTCGTATGAGTCACCTGACATACGGGTAGGCGCAGAATGTTGTTTACAGCCAGAAACAGCAGTTTTTACAAGTGATGAAAAAACAATAGTGTTGAATCTTTTATATAAGTTATGCGAGAAATATTCAACACTTTCCGCAAAAGAAATGATAAAATTAACTTCTGAATTCACCGGTGTTTCGAGTACAAGTATAAACAGTGCTTGTGCAGAAAAATCTGAAACGGGAAAAGTGGTTACACCCGGAAAAAAAAGAAAGAATATGAAATACGCGATGCAAGAATGTAGTGATTTTGAGAAGAATGCAATTCGCGTAACAGTGCACAATTTATTTTTTAAAATGAGCCGCCAACAGTTAATAAAGTGTCGCTTCCAGAGAGCGAATAAATTAGGTTATCGCATACCTGTTACTTTATTTTTCGCTCATTTATTTTAGAATTAACTATTATTATATGTGCAAAGGTTTATTTTGTTGCAACTATAAATCTTATCATCTTTAACCCTTAACAGAATATGCTAGTCACCATTGCAGTTGTCGAAATAAGGACTCTTCTTTTTTGCACTATGTTCTGAAAGTGTGACAGTATTTCTAGTGCGAATGGCGGAAGGATACATTATAGCGGTGCACTGGTCACCTGGGGTTTGTTTTGACGCGGATCAACCTAAGAGTAAATACAGAGTAGAGTCCTGTGGTAAACCGCTCTTAATTCTGTTGGAGAGGAGAGACTGCTAGCCGAGAGAAAAGAACACAGCTCCAGGAACTTTGTGGAGGTTGCGAAAGAAATGTGTAGCTTGGGTCTGAATAAACTGATGAATGGTGAGTAGACCAAGTTCACGATGGAGTTGCTAATTGTGCACAAACCAGGAGGCGGACAGGACGATGCGGAGGGTCTTGTTTTGAAGAGACTGTAAGGCTTGAATTTTGCTGGGAGCTGGGCAGGTTATTAACCGACGGATGAGGGAAGTGTAGAGTAAGATTGTAAGGTTACTCCGGAGAGAGGATTTGCGGTTCATTAAGGGATGAGTTTGGATAACCGGATATATGGTGAGTTTCTGATTAAGTTGCAGTTTCCAAGTGAGCCGGTGGTCAAGGTGGATGCCCAAGTATTTAACTGCGGCATCTGCAGGTTTCCTGGAGGGTGGGTAACAGGAGGCGGCTGTGTTGGTCGGCGAAGGGTGAAAATCATGGCTTCACTTTTGGAATATAGTTTCCTGATGGTGCACTTAATCAGGGGAGAAACTCCGGGTCAGTCCTCAGCTACTGCAATGGGTAATGGGGCCAAAGTTTCGGGGAGTTCGTTATAAACTTGAAGTTTTAAAATTTTATTCAACTATAACCTAAATGGGTAGTATAAGTACTACTGCGACTTATTAGACTATTGTGACCACCACTCTACGGAGAAGGAATGAAGTGAAAGACTCACAGGAGGCTACAGACCGTAGAACAGACCACAGAGACGCGCGGATGTCTTCAAGAATTCCAGGCTCGAAGATCCCTGCAACACTGGAGCTGCCTAAAGAGAGCGATGAACGACCCGTCAACCAAGTAGCCTTCTAGCGTCCAAGGGAAGTATTCTTTCCTTTGAATAAGCATCCGTGACATCTGTTCGGGACCGCCATACGCCACGAAACCTTGAAAGATGAGAAGGAAATGAAAGGGAAATGATGGAAAGTAAATCGTGAAAGATGAGAAACCATCCCGGCATTCTCTTACCGACCAGGGATAAACTACGAAAAACCCAAGGTTAGAATGGACTGTCGACAGGAATCGAACCCAGGACCTTCCAAATGCGAGTGACATGTTACCACGGAGCCATTTGCTCGGTAAGTGGGTAGTAAATTTGTAACAATGTTTTTGCAATATATTCTATAGATAAGCTTCTGTTAGTATTTATACTTTTACTTTCCCCCCTTTACCTTTAGTAATGTAGAGGAAGTATTGAATTCCACCCAAAAATGTGATATCGACATTTCACTGGAAACAAAAAGAAAAACAAATAGAAAAAGATCTGTGTGTTTATGTGTGTCCCTGTATTCGTGTGTAAAAAACGAAAAGTCGGTTAAATACCAAACTTGAAATAGGTATAAGTTCTGCATCTTTCAAGGATACGAAACGAAGATTTTCAAAAAAATCTGCCGCACCCCAAAATTATCCTTTATGTGGAAAGCGATTCGAAATGTTTGATTTTCTAGAAATGGCTCTGAAGATTTGGATTAAAATTCCATATGTTTAATACATTTGCATGACAAATAAGAAGTTTATCTGCTAATAGCCTGTGAAGTCTTCATTCTAAATCACTCTGGTATAACAGATAAACCGTAAGAGATAAACAAACTCTACTGAACAAAAAATGTAGATCTTGTTAAAGCGCACAACTTATGTCAAATAAACTTTTTTGTGGTATTAAGAATTGCCGAGATATTCAAATGCCTATATTTCTTTCTGGTAAGTCGCTATTCTTGTTTTCTCGTAGTCATACAGCGATCCGCTTATTAAAAATCTGACTCATAGCTTTACTCTGCTGTATTCCTTTCGTACTGCAGCGAATGTGTAGCAGTTAGGAGTGGTCAGGCGAAGGGGTCCCCAATAACTGGAGTAAGCCACCGCTAGTAGGCCATAGTGAGCTTCCAATGCGACCCCCTGGGAGGAAGGGGAGACCCGAAGGCTCCAGTCCAGATCCGCGGCCAGTTTGCTAGAAAGGATGTGGTCCCTAACGATTCCAAGATAACATCGGCTAGCTTTGTCTGAACCACCGCAGCCTGGGGGTCCCAGGTGTAGACGAGACATTCCCTGCGTCCCCGCCTAGCCGCAACACACCAACCGCCGTCGCCAGGTCTTACAAACCTCAAAAAAAATGAAAGGAAATGATTAGGATGGGAAATTCATGGTAGAAAGTGAACCACATACCATTCGTCTATCGACCCGAGGAAACCACGAAAAAGACCATGATCAGAGTGACCGGTCCGACGGGAATCGAACCCGAGACCTCCCGAATGCAAGTTAACGAATCTGTAAATGTATAATGAAAGTTTATCTCGATTAACACGAAGTAGACGGAAGAATAAGCGTTTGTAAGAATAAGTTGTGTAAGAGTGAGCCAAAGGTGGATCTGGGATTTCTATAAGACGGGGGGGGGCGCACCGTGTGGTTTGGGGTCCTTCCTGGAAAAGGTTTAAAAACTTTGCTTCCAAAATTTAGAGACAGAATAAATTTGGAAGAAAGAGACAGGATGAAAATACCTTATCAGGTACTAGCAATGTTTGTTACATTTTGAACCGTTAAACGAAAATATTACAGCATGGGAAATATAGTAAAATACTTATGAATTAATCAATGTACAAGTAAAAACTCTATTATTTTACTTACATTTTAAAAAGCTAATTGTCTTATGCAAAACAGGAACGCCCATGCATACATTTTTTCTTTCTCTACTACGTACTGTAAGTAGGGGAAGTATTGCATTCCACCCAAAAATTCGATACCGAGATTTCACCGGAAATACATGTTTTGAGACCCCCTGAATTCAAATAAAGCATATTTGCAAACATGTCCGTGTGTATGTCATTCTGTGTGCCTGTCTGTGAACAACATTCTCAAAAACGAAAAGTCGAATAAATACCAAACTTGGTGTTTTGGTTTAGTATCTTCCAAGGATGCGATACGAAGATTTTCAATAAAATACCCCCACCCCAGACTACCCATTACATGGCACAGTTTTCGAAAATGTTGATTTGCATTAAAATATATATTTAAGATATTTTCATCACAAATTCAATGTATATCTTGAATTTTCTGGAAATTTCTAAAAAAAAAGAATCCTTTTCATTTTGAATGACTTTCGCATAACTGGTAAACCGTAAGAGATAGACAAAACTATACTACACAAAACAACAAGATCTCGTTGAAACACACAATTTATGTCATACACATTTTTGAGTGAACCATTTCAGAGATATTCCTTGTTATGAAAATTAGCAATAAGATAGTTTCTGTAAATTTTTGCATCAATTAACATGAAGTAGATGGAGAATAAGCGTTTGTAAAAATAGTTTGTACAAAAGCAGAGAATGTCACGTGAGTGCAACACATCAGATTTTTTATTAATATTTTGCTTGTTGAGGAGAAGGCGCCCCCCCCACTCTGGGTCCGCCCTTGGAGTGAGTTAAGAAAGTAATGTGAATGCAACACATCACATTTTTTTCTTGCAAATATTATGGACATGGGCTTTGTTATACGAAATAGTTAAGTGAAAGCAAACCTTAAGTTGTGCTGCTTTCGGCATACTTCGTTACTATTAATTACGTGACAGTTCACGAGGTGTTACTTTTCTATCTGCCCACGACTTTGCTTCACTGCCCTCGATTTATCAAACATTCGCTTGCTATCCTACCATACCATATGGTGCCCTAATATTCCGTCCACCGCTAGCACGACCAATTTGCGTCGTTTTGGTAGAAGAATGGCTGTTAGAACTACTGGATTTTCTTTTGCTTCTCTTCCTTCGTCATCGAGAGCTTGTCTGGAAGAGAACACATGGGATGTGCTAGAGATTTGTTCCAACTTGCTTTTGTATTTTCTAACAAACATATGGTTTATTCCAGGGTTACTTTTCTGACATTTTCACAGCAAACTTGCTTGTAGATCCGTATTGAATAACTCTCTTTCATAATGATATTACTATTTTTACTTTCTCTACTAAGTATAGTAAGTAGAGAAAATAATTGTATTCCACCCAAAAATTCGATACCGAGATTTCACCGGAAATACATGTTTTGAGACACTCTAAATCCAAATAAAGCATTTTTGGAAATATATCCATGTGTGTCTGTAAACAGTATAACTCAAGAACGAAAAGTCGGATAAATACCAAACTTGGTATTTGAGTTTAGTATATTCCAAGGATGCGACATGAAGATTTTCAAGAAAATCCCCCACCCAAACTATTCTTTACATGGAACATTTTTTCGTTTTGATTTTCTAAAAAAATTACTCTAACGATTTTGATTAAAATACTATATATGAGAGATATTTACATGCTAAATAAAATGTATATCTTAAATTTTCTCGGAATAGGCTATGAAGTCCTCTTCATTCGCAAGGAATTTTGTATAATCTTGTATAACATGTAAACGTTAAGTGATAGACGAAAACGTACTACATACACACACAGAAAAATTGCAAATCTCTTTAAAACACACGATTTACTTAAAATAAGCTTTTTTATGCCACAAGCCATAACTACGTTGGACTTATCGACGGCCTTTACTTTGCCGATTGACAATGGTGTTAACTCGTGTACACATGTCGTTGGGTTTCTTGCACTTTTTGGATATTACTCATTAGATCATACACACATTTACACTCTCACAACAGGCAGGTGTTCTACCGATTGAGCTGCGGGGCCAGCCTAGTTCGAATTCTTCGATACTTGTCATTCCTTTAAAAGCCCCATCGATTTTCCGTTGTTTCTCACGGTTGCATGGAAACAGTATGGAATTTTAAGGCCAATATATAGCGTTCTTAAACATTTGACTATGGCTTTTCTCTTTGTATCTATAACGAAACGTGTAATGTAGCTAACTTTGCAAAGGTTTATTTGCATTAAAATTTAGAAAGAAAAATAAGCTTTAGTAAGAATAGTTTGTATACCCAGTAATAAAGAAAGAGGGTAGAGAACGGTATGTGAATGTATCACATCCGATTTTTTACGTAGTATTTATACAAACGAGGTGTTTATAGTTACTCAGCCTGTATCTTGTTACTCTGCTCTATCTTACCGCAGGTCCTCTTTTAGACCTCTTTTTCCTATGTCTGGCAATACTTGTTTCAACCATTCCTCTGGAGATCTTTCTATTTTCCTTTTACCTTGTGTATGCATGTTGCAAAATTGGTTTGGCCATCCCTCAGTCCCCAGTATTTTTACATGATCAAATGCCTATACCATAATAGCCTTCTCCTTTCAATTTCGTTGATGGTATTATCTCCCAATTCCATTCTCCTTTTTATTTCTTCGTTTGTGACCCTCTGTAATTTTGAAGCTCTACAACTTCTTGGAAAAGCGATTTCTATTGCTTCTAGGCTCTTTTAGTCGCTTTTCGTCATTTCTCATGATTCAGCACCGTACAACAATATACTCTTTTTTAAAGTATTTATTAAGGTCGCAGAACTCAATATCCTCTTTATTATTATTTTTTTTATTTTTGCGAGAACAATATTATAGCAATAAAATTAATTAGACATACAAATCAACAATGCAGCACAATTCGGTCAGCCAACCTTCTAGCAGCTGAAATATTTGGCTTACTAAACCATACAAGAAACTACTCTGTATTCACTTTTAGGTTGATCCGCGTCAAAACAAACCCCAGGTGACCAGTGCACCGGTATAATGTATCCTTCCGCCATTCGCACTAGAAAAACTGTCACACTTTCAGACCATGTGGCCAGTACAAGCGGCACGTAGTGCAAGAAAGAACAGAGTCCTTATTTCGGCAACTGAAACGGCGACTAGCATATTCTGTTAAGGGTTAAAGGTGATAACATTGATAAAATAAACGTTTGCACATATAATAATAGTTAATTCTAAAATAAATAAGCGAAAAATAAAGTAACAGGTATGCGATAACCTAATTTATTCGCTCTCTGGAAGCGGCACTTTATTAACTGTTGGCGGCTCATTTTAAAAAAGAAATTGTGCACTGCTACGCGAGTTGCATTCTTTTTAAAATCACTACTTTCTTGCATCGCGTATTTCATATGCTTTCTTTTTTTTCCGGGTGTAACCACTTTTCCCGTTTCAGATTTTTCTGCACAAGCACTGTTTATACTTGTATTCGAAACACCGGTGAACTCAGAAGTTAATTTCACCATTTCATTCGCGGAAAGTGTTGGATATTTCTCACATAACTTATAATAAAGATCCAACACTATTGTTTTTTCACCACTAGTCAATAGTTTGCGCGGCTAATGCTTTACGTAATTCGACGAAAACACAAGAGCAAATTCATCATCCTCCATGTTACTAAACACAACTGCTGTTTCTGGCTGTAAACAATATTCTGCGCCTCTCCGGATGTCAGGTGACTCATACGAATTGCATGATGGGACTTATAGCTCTGTTTTATGGTATAAATGAGCGTTAAATAAAATCTTAGGTATGTGTATAGAATATTATACTATTCAAGGATAAATTCATTCTAAAATTCAGAGATTAGCATGGGACTACTTTCCTGGGCGCATTGCTACCGTCTTGCACCACGGTGCACTAACCACAGGGTTTGTTTTGCCGCGGATCAACCGAAGAGTGAATATAGTGTATCCAAGGATGAGATTTATCCATTCACATTGGCCGAATCGAACTCCTCGAGCCAGGTGAAGGACGACCGGATCCAGATACCGAAAACACCGACACGCCACATACGGTAAATAGTAGAAATGCAGTCGATAAACAACACCGTTCAATGCCAGTTACTGAAATTATTTGGAATTCGTTGATCAAGAAGGAAAGTGATGTGCGATCAGCGCAATGGTTTACTTTGCTTTGGAAATTCTATTCTGTATTTCATTTTCATAATTTGTCATTGTTTTATATACAGGGTGATTTATGAATAACCGACACATTTATTTCTTTGTTTCAAAACGAGTTATGCTAGTGAAAACTTATTATACCTGAAATGCAGAGGAATTTTGGGAGATTATTTACCTCAATAGCAAATGCTCAAAATGTTCTCCATCCTGTATAAGGCACAACTCAACACGTCGTTCCATGTTACTGGCCACTCGGAGAACTCTGTTGTCAAAAGCTTGAATCTCCTGTGTAATGTTGTGCTTCAGATCGTCCAATGTTTGAGGACATGTGGCATAAACCCTGTCTTTTAAGTAACCCCCCAGAAAGAAGTCCGGCGATGTCGAATCCGGAGATCTCGGTGACCACAGGTTCTTGGAAATTATCCAGTCGTCAAAGAAACTTGCAATTAGTGCCATGGATTAATTTGATGCATGGCATGTAGAGCTGTCCTGCTGAAAATACCATTGACTCAGCTCTACATCGTCTAGTTGCTCAGCAAACTCCATGAAAATCCGTCGGTACTCTGCAGTGTTCACATTGTTTTAAAAAAAAATTGGACTCACTATTCTCTGTGCTGATATTGCGAACCAAACTCCGATTTTAACCGGGTGCATAGGTGCTTCATGAATAACACGTGGACTTTCGCTGGTCTAATAGCATGAGTTATTTGAGTTCACATAAATGGAGCCATGCTTCATTTGTGAACCATGTGACGGACAATATGGCAGGATTTTGCACAGTGAACGCCTGAAACCAACGACAATAATTCGGTCGACTATCCTTATCTGGTTCCTGTAACTGATGGACAACCGTAATCCTATACGGCTTTAAGCCTGCGCTTTTCACAGCTCTCTGACACATTGAGTACCTGTACCCTGTCTCCTGCGACAAAAGTCTTAATGTTTTTTTTTTTTTTTGGTGACTGATCCAGTCGTATACTTACGTCAACAACAACCATGGGAAGCCTAGATGAACGAGTTTTGCCTCTTTCACTCACCAGAGATCCAGTTGTTTCCAGTTTGTTTACCAGTCCCAGTATTGTGTTTCTTTGGGGAGGATTCCGAACACCAAATTCTCTCTGGTATGCCCCTTGAGTGGCTATAATTGAATTCGTAATCCAGTATTGCTTTACAAGGAAAAGTCTTTCATTTAATATGCACTCCATTTTCAGTTGACTAGAACAAAATCTTAAAAACAGTTGCCGACAATAGAACTAACAATTATGAATGAAACATGAACATCTGCGCATCTAGTGACAGGCAATTGAAGCTCCAAAACATTATGCTTAATTTGGTGCTGAAATTGGGGCATTGAGTGAACTTCGATCAGAATAATTAAAGAAAGAAATGTGTTAGTTCTTCATAAATCACTCTGTACTTTAATGAAAAGCATTCGACGATCTCGCGATCAGGAAGGAGTATTAAACAGTATTAAAAAGACGAAACTAAAATGCTTTTTCTCCTTACAAGTCAGATTCCATTACTTTACAATCTGCCAGTGAGTGTACTTTAGGTGTATTGAATACAAACTATTTTTACCACAGGGTAATAATGTGAAAATGTTGGTTGAACGCTAGCACGTAAATTTAATACTGCTAATATTGATTATCCGTTATTATGTCATCGGCGGCATTCGAACGTGTGGCTTCTGTGCTGTTACTCCGTTACGAAACTAACCGGTTTAAAAGGAATTTCTGCAAACATTTACCTCTGCAGAAACAAAGTTGCAGGAAGAAATTGTGTACATATAGCGATTCAGCGCATCTTTAGCTGCAACTTATTGGTTTCTTCTTGCATGAATTAAGATCTTTGACCTTTTCCTCAACCTCAAGGGTGCTTAATAAGATAGATAGGTAATAAATAAAATGCTGAGTCAAAAACACCAAACTCAACCATAAAAGGCTAAAGGGAAAAGAGGAACAATATATTACAATACAAGTACGTCAACTGCACCATTGGAAAATGAGATGTCCTCCTGGTTACTATGCTCGTATTTAATTCCCGAGGTCGCGGGTTCAAACCCGACGGAGGGCGATGGGTTTTTTTCGGGGAAGGGGAGTAAAGCCGGTGGTCCATAGATTTTCGGCACGTAAAAGAACCTCAAGCCTGATAAAGAGGCCTCTGAGAAAAACTACCGATCTTTCACGCCCAATATAGAATGGGACGCTAAGTATCACAACAGTTAAAGAGGGTCCATAAATAAAACTCAATTTAATTTAATGTAATATTTTGGAGAATGAGATTCTCTAGCACACTTAACGCATTTTATTACTTTCTATTTTTTCGAAGATAATGAATAATAGAAGCAATAATTGGGCGAAGCCAAAATGCAATTCATTACTTAAAACTGTTGAACATGTTAATTCCAGTAGCAAGGTTACCAACGTTAACATCGGTCAGGAACTGGCGATGGACTATCCACGCCTGGTTTGTTGACCTTAAACTTGCAGCTCCTACTTAGCTGCTGCATAAATTAAATCGTAAGCAAATATTAACGAAATGCGCTTATCAGCAGGACACCCGTGTGTCTATAAATATTTTATTAACCAAGGAAAGTGCAATATTGAACATGTATTTCACGTCTACACGGATGGTTCTCGTATACAGCAACTGGAGATGACGTTGTTGGATGTAAAATTAAATTGAGTTTTATTTATGGACGCCCTTTAACTGCTGTGATCCTGAGCGTCCCATTCTATATTGGTCGTGAAAGATCAGTAATTTTGCTCAGAGGCCTCTTTATCAGGTTTGAGGTTGTTTTACTTGCCGTAAATCTACGACACGGGACCACTGTCTTTACTTCCGTTCCGAAGGAAGCCATGCTAAGCATTTTTACGCCCGAAAAAATCCATCACCCTCCGCCGGGTTTGAACCCACGACCTTGGGAACTAGAGACAGGCATATCGTGCGACTATTTCCATAATATGGAAAGAAAATGTATTAAAAGGAAGTTCTCAGCACAAAATATAGTTACATAAAATGGGAAGCAAAGAAATTATTATTGTTATTATTATTAATTATTATTAAATTAATTATTATGAAATTATTATTGCTGTTGGAGTGCTTTTGTTGTCTATTCAGATAAAGAAATGTTCATAGCAACTGGCTCTCATCTCCACTGTTCTTCAAGCAGATCTCTGCCATTCAACAAGCAGTCGATTGGTTCGTCGATCTAGTGATGGGACAATACCTCTATTTCTCGATTCTCGATATCGATACTGGGTTTTGAGCACGGATACTCGATACTCACTTTATAAAAATGTAAAGGCGAGAGTTTGTTTACTGAATTCTGTTATTATTAGTAGTTTTCTGTGTATAAACGCATGTAAATCTCCTATTGTTCTTTGCTTCCCTTTTTATGTAACTATACTTTGTGCTGAAAACTTTATTTTAAAGGATCTTATATCCACAGAAATACAAATACTAGCAATTCTTCTTTAGGCTGCAATCTTGAAAATATAAATTGATATAGATATATATTTTAGATGCAACTCAAACAACTTAAAATAATTGTGCTACACCATTCTACCACTTCTTGTATCTGCCATAAAACATATGTATTTTTTCACCTAGCAATAGGTAATTATCCGTACTGTGATGTAAGACCGGCGACGACGCCATCAGAGCCTTCACCAGACGCCACGTAAAGGACGGGGGACGTAGCACAGGATGGCCTGGAGAGGGTTACAGGTTGTGGTAGCTAGAAGGGTGGTGAAAGGGTGTTATTATGACATGTAACTTCTGCTCCTAATCTTTCTAATCTTTAATTTGTCTAATATAACCTGAACTACATTTCAAAAAGAAAGAATTAGACAGCGGTTGATTTACCTGCGTGGCAGAGGAGCTCCAGCGGTCCAGTCGTCGGGCCTAGCGCCTACATCGAGATTGCAAATTAACATTAAAGGAATTTTAAGAAAAGGATGAGCGAAGAGCCCTGCTAGGCACGTGGTTGATTGAAAGAGACCATAGTAAAAAATCCTTAAGTTTAATTACCCGACAAAATACTGATTAGTACCTATCTCGTAACTGACATAATCGTATGTAGCAGAAATTATATAACTCACCCATGTGTCGGACATGAAGTGATCTTTTCCCCTAAACCGCGTGTCACCTAACCACTGCTTACTTCAATATCGGGGAACTGACTGACAAGAAATCTAAAGTCAATTTCCTGGGGTTACTTAAACAAAGTTTGTCCTGAATATCTCAAACTTTTTAAAATCATATTTATCAAAATCTATTAAAATAAAATTATAACCGTCACAGCATAACACTCAGAAACGTAGTAAGTTTGTGGATTAAGCCTCTACTACCCACCCTCATACATTATAGCATAGGCATAGGTTTGACTTGCGTAAACACAAACTAACAGATGGAAGGAAAGATCAAATATTTTCTTGGGTTGTGTTATCTCAGTGTTAAGTTCTGATTTGTACCAGCTGGATTCACAGATTTTGGTCACCGGGGTAGGTAAATGTATTGGTCGAGAGTGAATCACCAAGCCAGACTATTGCAAAGTCTACAAAAAAAAAAATACCAATGCCTGTGGTCAAATGCCTGTCGGGGAGCTGAGGGTCTATGGATCAGAGAGTGACAACCAGGGTGGGGGATCAGCCCGATGCCCGGGATGAGAGCGTCGAAGGAAATGGTAGATGAGATGCGAGAAGTGAATGACAGGAAAGGTGAAGATGGAGCACCGGTGGAATGGTGAATGGCGGGAGAAACCGTTTTGTCCTGGGTCACTGAGATCGAACCACTAACTAGGTGGTTGTTACTTTCTACGTACTTTTAGTAAGTAGAGGAAGTATTGCATTTCACCCAAAACTTCGATGTCGAGATTTCACCGGAAATACATGCTTCGAGGTCCCTTGAACCCCCAAAAATTTTAGAAAGAGGTCCGTGTGTGCCTAAGAACAGCATAATTATAAGACGAAAAGTCTGTTAAATATCAAACTAGGTAGTTAAGTTCAGGATCTTCCAAGGATGCGACACGAAGACTGTGTGGAAAATCCTACCCACCCTAAACTACCCTTTACATGTAAACGAAATAAAATGAGATCTTAAATTTCCTGAAAATAGTCTGTAAAGTCTTCTTTTTCTGAATTACTCTTGTATATCTGGTAAACCTACACAAAAAATGTAGATCTCGTTTAAGCACCTTTTGCGGCGTTAAGCATTTCCGAGATATTGTTTGTTATTAGTTTAAATTTTCAATCTCTCCACTGCAAATTGCTATTCTCCGCCTTTCTTTTTCGTGTTCAAGCAAAGAGGACAATATTTCAAAGCCACCGGCTTTGAAAATATTTGACTATTGATTTAGCTTATATGCATTAACAAGAAGTTAATCAACTTTTGTAAGAATACTTTGTAAAAGAATGAGTAGAGAAAGTCAATGAATAAGCACATCCCCTTTGAATACAGTAGGGAACATTCCACGTCCCCTGAGGTAACTAGCAGAAAGTCGAGCGCGGTCCACTTAAGCCGGCGTACCTGCCAAGGTCGCTTAGTTGCAATCAGCTGCTGGCTCTTAACACGATTTGCCTAGCAAGTGGACTGGAAAGAACACTCTCTAGAAATGGTGGTGGGGTACACGACACGACACATGTCGCGCGCCACGACTAATGCGTTTTCTTCATGCACGCGCGCGTAGTCATGAATAGGCACTAACAGTATACTGGAGATTCGATGTTTTGAGGTAGGATTTTATGCATAGAATCAGTGGTCTGTCTGTATAGAACATAAAACCAATTGATCCACTTCCCATTCGTGTTATCACGGTGGAAAGTTGAATTTCCTGCATTCAATGCTGATAACCTAGCCTACCTACGTGTTGTGTCTGTTACGTGAAATACATCAAATTTTCTAACTTTTGATGTATTTAAAATTGCAAACATCGAATATAATAATATTTAATAGTTGAATTTTACCATTTAAACCTTACCTGGGTCTTTACTTCATTCTTATTTGTTAATATTTACTTACGATTTAATTCATGAAGCAGCTGAGTATTAGTTATTGACTTTTTTATGGCCATAAACTAGGCTTGGATAATGGATTGGCAGTTCGCAACCAAATTGGTGACATTTATTTCGGATAAATTTGCGAGAAATCTAATTGTTAAAAAGCTTATCTAGGAAGTTCAAAACCACAAACTGCGCTTATTAAGACTTTTCTACGAATAAACGTAAAAATGTGAATCAATAACACTATATTATATGACACACTAATAAAACATATGCTTTTAAATGCAAAATATTAAAAAAGTCAGGTAAACCCATGGAGAAACTCTATTTTACGTAAAGTTCTGGAAGTGTCCGCCTTTCACACAAGTGGACACGTCTAATCATATTGCTGAACAACGTGTTCAATGTTTGCTTTCAAATAGCATCGACACTGTTCTGAATATTCGCTAGCAATTCTGAAATCGTATGTAGATGATTAAGGTAGGCAGCATCCTTTGATATTCCCAGAAAAATTCAGAACCTGAAGATAGTGCTGTCCATAAACCCTTTGAGATGAGTCGTCCTGGAAAACTTCCAACTCCTCTGCTGGCAACGTTTTGATAAATTCTTCCACTATTGCTACTAACCGTTACTGTTCATTCTCTGATCGAAGAACACAATGAAGATTACATGACATGACAATAAAAAGATGAATTTGTGGTTAATATAGAGGCATCTTCGTAGCTCATGTAGGTTTTCAGCAGCCCGTATTCGACTATTTTTGCATTTACGAAACCTCGAGATGGAACTACGACTCATCCATCCAATAACAATCATCCAATTTCTCCCCATTTGCGTGACAGTTACCATGAACCAGCTGCAGTAGGCTTGTTGAAACTCCAGGCCTCTGGAATGCAGTAGTTGGACAGCAGCTTCTGGGGTAAAGTTTTAGATCTTTGCCCACCGCACTGTGACCATTGCCAATGGAGAGTCCGGATGCCTTGAAAGGCGTCGCACTGACTTCTTGGGACTCTCCAACATATGCAGCCAGTACGTCGGTCAATTTTTCCTCGTTAACTTCGGTCGACTACATCTGGGTGCAACCGCCACATTTCCTGTCTTCTGGAACTTGTTATAAGCCGCATGATAAATGTGTTTGGAGCACTTATTCCGTACTTGTATGTGCTGGCCTCCTTCACTCGATGATACTCCTGAAGCGGATGCACGCCTGACGGTTCATATACGCCGTTCTAACACGTACACCATGGTTAGAACTTGACGCAATAGGCGCTAAAAAACTTAAAATACGCAAACAAATAGGCAAAAATTCAAAATAGGCACTATCAGTAACGATAGGCATTGTAGTAGGCACGACCATTTATTCATTTACCACTTAAAAATACATTTTGACATGACAGAACAGTATATAGAAATGTCAAATAGCCATATACCTTATATTAAATGTACTAAATTCCACTTCTTTTAATGGAATGTAGTAAACATTTCTTTAAATTTACACTCTTGTTACTATGTATGTTTTATGGCAAACCATATCATTCGTTTTTAAGTAATTCCTCTCTTGTGTACGTTTTACACTCCCACTTCGTTTGTAATTGTTGTTGAATCTATTGTTGAAAAGGATATTGTTGTGTTTGCGTTTGAAATATGTCTAGTCTTTTAGCTCAGTACTGTGTTTTCATACACGTGGAAGTAGAAAACAATAAAGCTATCGTATTGATGAACAAAGCGATGAGTTAATATTAGAATGAGCGATTTTTCCAGTCATACACCAATAGTTTTTTGCACTTGACTGTTTACCGTATGCATTATTGTGCTAAGTAGCCATTATTTCATTATTGCACAAAACAATGCAACTACTGACTTTAGGAAATGAATTCCGGTATTACAAACTTCCTCAAGCTCGTTGTCAACATGGCTTAGTGGCTCAGAACGCGAAATATTACTTGCAGTACTATGGTTAAGAACACATTAATAAAAAACTGCCAATAACAAAAAATAATTGCGATAGGCAAACCCTTTGATAAAAGTTCTAATTACAAAGAAATAACAAAAAAAAACTAATAGGCCTAGGCCCTTTAACTATAAAATGAGTATATTTTACTTAATAAGCATGAAACAAGTTTACGATTCTAAACAAAGCAACAAAATAGGCAAATATCAAGTTCTAATCCTAATTACTCAATTACTCAACACAAAGAAATTAATGTCGCATGGTTTGGTGACTTTTTGACACCTGTAATATTTGTTTTAAAACTTCACATAAAAATTTTGGTGTTTGCAAATAAAGTACAATCTTATGGAAAAGAATTAATACTACGAGAAGAGAATGCGAATATATCTAGCCTCAAAAGTAAGAGAAGTTAGAACCTTACAATAAGAAAATAAAATACAAAAGATTGCCTAACCTCGATCATCTAAAAGTAACTCCACCTAATAGGAGTTAAAGAAAGGAGATTGGTGCTTTCATAAATTATTTCTTAAGGAAGAGATAATTAAATAAAAACTATAATTGTTTAACGAAGCCTGGCTCTGATTGGTTGATGCCTAATAATCGTACTCAATTATTAGTCTATACCGGATGACACAGCTGTGTGTGCATAATCCTAATAATGTAATTTAATGTATTTATATCCTGATGTGTGTGTAGTCCCTGGCTCAGCAAGCGAAAACCGAGGTCAGAAAAGGTACGTGGCCTCATTTTAGAGCTGCCTTGACTTGGACTGAGAAAGAGTATAAACTAATAATTGTAGTCAAACAATAATGAATACTAGAACAATAATGTAAAACTAGCCACAATCGAAATTTTTGGGTGAAGGGGCATTTTAATCGATAGTTAAACATTTTAACGAATAATCATTGTATAGATTTTACTGCTAACACTACTTTCTGTTATAAATTTGTTTACTTTTATCTTACTACTGTTGATGATAACCCGCTTTGAGATTTAAAGCTAATAAAATAGTACAGCCTCCCCCATATGCTTGTTTCTCGCCCAGAACGTAATATTGCTACCCCACTGTCTATAATTATTACAAAACCTGACATTGATGTGATTATAATGATGATTATGATGATGAAAACAAAGAAACTGAATTTAGGGAACGTTTGGAGAGGTTAAATACACTAAAAGTTGAAAGAGAGATTACTTTAATGTATTAATATATTTTGTAAATTTCAATTTCCAAGAACGAGTTGTCAGCCCGATGTCCGTCCATAAGTGCCAGAAAATCTTGGACTTAAGCCATCCCTTATCCTTGAAATAAACTCTGACATTTTAAACCCTCAAAACGGTTAATATTATGACTGATCCGGCTCCGCCCAGAGCGGTTGGCAACATATCTTTCAGTGCTATCCAGCGATTAGTTGGAGAGGGAAAGAGGTCGGAGCGCTCTCCAAAGTAAATACTAGGAACGCTTTCAAGATGCGACCAGATAATTCCAAACGCTTCTTTCCCCCGACTCCCACGAACATTCTGGGGCTCTCCGACAGTTTATATATATATATATATAAGCAGCGGGTGGGTAAGTTAATGAGTTCGTAATGTTAATGCGACAAAACGTGTTGTTCTCCAAGTTGTGACGTACAGCGAGTGCTGCTCGGCGTGGGATTAGCGAAGTCCAATGCTCAATACTTCGTCGAATGAAGCGGAAGGAAGAAGAGGCTGTTCTCGTGTGTAGTTATTCCACTGCTACAGTAAAGCAAATTGAAGTGGCATTGAAAACTGAATAGAGTCACAATATTCTTTGCATCCTTAATTTATAAATCACTGGGCCCAGTGTAATTTGTCATGTTCTCATAGAATTTTTGTATAATATTCCACGTAGCAGATACGCCATTTCTGTGGATTTTTTCTCACCTGTACAAATCAATAAAGACGGCTATGGATCGTAATGGAATATCGTACCAGAATCTACATGACAAATGCCGATGTGGTAAATTTTGCGTAGAGGGACCGGTTATGTTTTTATATTTGTGTTCTGGGTGTGAGTTTAGATAATCCACTCGAATATCACTGTCTATGTGGTCTTGTGGTTAGGAAACTGGCTTCGAAATTCAACATTTTTGGATTAGATTCTCGGCAAGGATACGGGAGTTTTAATTAGAATGTTTTCCTGCCATCTGCATATTCTTTTTGTGGCATACAAAATGCTACAGTATCTTTTTACTTTCTCTACTACGTATAGTAAGTAGGGGAAGTATTGCATTCCACCCAAAAATTCGATACCGAGATTTCACCGGAAATACATGTTTTGAGACCTCCTGAATCCAAAAAAAGCATTTTTGGAAACATGTCCGTGTGTGTGTCTGTGTGTGTGTCTGTGTGTCTGTGTGTGTGTGTGTGTCTGTGTGTGTGTCTGTGAACAGCATAACTCAAAAACGAACAGTCGGATAAACACCAAACTTGGTATTTAGGTTCAGTATCTTCCAGAGATGCGACACGAAGGTTTTCAAGAAAATCCCCCCACCCCAGACTACCCTTTACATGGAACATTTTTCGAAAATTTTAATTTTCTCAAAAATGGCTCTAACGATTTTGATTAAAATATCATATGTTTAAGATAATGTCATGAGAAATGAAATGTATATCTCGAATTTTCTGGGAATGTCTCCAAAAGTATTCTTTATTGTGAACGACTTTTGCATAACTGGTAAACCATAAGAGATAGACAAAATTTTACTACACAAAAAATGTAGATCTCGTTAAAATACACAACTTATGTCATATACATTTCTTTTGTTGAGTGAACCGTTTTCGAGATATTGCTTGTTATTCCCTTAAATTTTCCAATACTTATACTTTTTCTCAAATTCGTTCTTCATTTTTTTATGTCCTGGACTTGCAAAGAGAATGGAATGCGCCGCATAGCAACCAGCGTTAAAATATTTGACCATCGCTTAAAAGCTACCATATTCCCCTTGCATCTACAAGAAAATTAGCAATAAGATTGACATCTCGATATCTCGATTAACATAAAGCATATGGAGAATAGGCGTTTGTAAAAATAGATTGTACAAGAGTAGAGAAAGTCATGTGAGTGTAACACATCAGATTTTTTTTTAATTGGAGAGACTTTAACAAGGAGAGACAGAGTTTTGAAGTCAATTTACTGGTATCTAAGGCAAAAGTTTTGGCTGTAAATGCCTTGGGTGGATTATTTTAGTTTTCAATGTTGCGTACTTATTCCTGTAAGCAAAAGATAATTTATTTCAAAATTAGTGTTTTTATCAAGATTTGT
Organism: Deroplatys truncata; assembly: GCA_030765065.1. NCBI lineage: Eukaryota > Metazoa > Arthropoda > Insecta > Mantodea > Mantidae > Deroplatys > Deroplatys truncata. The sequence goes on along the minus strand of CM060989.1, from coordinate 59,690,214 downwards.
TTGGAATGTAACAAAAAGTAATTTTGTTTGCTTTAAATTCATTGTATTAGTGTTCTTTGTTTCCTATTATGTGTTGCATTAGCACAATACTCTTTCTTCTGTTTTACACTCGAGAGTTAGTTGCTGAAAAATGTATTCAACAAAACTAGGTTTTATAACTAAAAATCTGATGTATTACACTCACATGACTTTCTCTACTCTTATACAAACTGTTTTTACAAACGCTTATTCTCTGTGTGCTTCATGTTAATCGAGATAAACATTTGCAGACTCTATCTTATTGCTAATTTTCTTGTAGATGTAAGAGGAATATATATTTACAAGGGCAATATACAAATACAGTAGCCTTTAAGCACATACATATCTCTTATTATCTGGTTGCTAGGTGCAGCACCATTCGCTTTGCCACAGATTAATATTCTTTGCATATCCAAGGCAAAAAAATGAATAACAAATTCCCATTTGAGAAAATAAGTATTGAAACATTTAAGGGAATAACAAGTAATATCTCGAAAATGGTTCACTCAACAAAAAAATTTATATGACATAAACTCTGTATTTTAACGCGATCTACATTTTTTGTGTAGTAAAATTTTGTCTATCTGTTATGGTTTACCAGTTATGCAAAAGTCGTTCACAATAAAGAATACTTTTGGAGACATTCCCAGGAAATTCAAGATATACATTTTATTTGTCATAAAAATACCTTAAACATATGATATTTTAATCAAAATCGTTAGAGCCATTTTTGAGTAAATTAAAATTTTCGAAAAATCTCCCATGTAAAGGGTACTCTGGGGTGGAGGGATTTTCTTGAAAACCTTCGTGTCGCATCCTTGTAAGATACTGAACCTAAATACCAAGTTTGGTGTTTATCCGACTGTTCGTTTCTGAGTTATGCTGTTCACAGACAGACACACACACACACACACACACACACACACACACACACACACACACACACACACACACACAGACAGACACACCAACGGACATGTTTCCAAAATGCTTTTTTTTGGATTCAGGGGGTCTCAAAAGATGTATTTCCGGTGAAATCTCGGTATCGAATTTTTGGGTGGAATACAATACTTCCCCTACTTACTGTACGTAGTAGAGAAAGTAAACATGAACCGTTATATCTTACTGTTTTATCGTCATAAATATTATTGAATCATTTTACATTTTATATAAATCTGTGTTATAAATATATGCTTATCTGTGTGAGGAATCCCTCCACCTTGAAAATGATTTTTTCCATTCAGGGGTGTTGTTAAAAATTGCCTTTATTTTTAGTGATTTATGTAGCAAATTTTCAGAAATGCTATAAATTAAATTAAATCGTAGGCATACAAATTAACATATTAGTTGTAACGAGATTAGTAGTTCTAATCTAGTGTATTTATTCTATAATCATAATTTCTGTGTATTTTTGGCTTCCTTTTTTGATAAATTAGTCAAGTTTAACCTCTAGGTAGCAGTGATTTCTTTGTGTTTTAATTGTTCCATTCTGTGCATTTGTGGTACAGCAAAATTACAAGTTTCAACTGTGCCTGTTTGTCACCTGTCGTACTTTAAAAGACATTTACACAAAATTTTGCACCAAATCGAACACTACATGGTTATGGTTATGAGGATGATTTCGGTTTTAAGCGTCGTTTATTGTGCTTCTGAAAACTTCCAGGAATCTCTATCGGTAAACACCGCATTACCAGCTAGGCGTTTGTTTCTTCCAAAACACGGTTTAACTGGACCACTTGATATATCGGAACAGTAGACCCTAACGGTCGTAGTCTTCGCTGGGTTACTCAAACCAGGAAGCATTAAGCTTTCTTTGATTATTGTATCCGCTCCCCAAAATAAACTGTCGGAGATGCCCTTGCTCTTTGTCAACTTTTAACCCTCCATGAGGTTATGTATATGCGACATTTAAATGACAATCGCCGGTAGGGGTGGCGGCATTTCTAAGGCACAACAGTTACCAACTCTCATTGTTTCAGGTGACGAGTCTGTTGCTCGAGGCAGAACGGCGTAAGCTCAGCGTACTACAGAGAGAACTACAAATCGCGCTCGCAGAGGGCGGGTCGGTCAAGGCGAAGGAACAGCAGAAGGAGCAGCTCATCATTGCCATCTCGTGAGTAATGCACAAACTATCTAACCACAATTTACCGACCGAGCACAGGTCTATCAACTTTTCTTGCATGTGTTTGCCTAGAATAAATAATTGAACATTTAATTGTCTACGCTAATTGCATTGCTTAATGAGGAACTATGTAATGGAAGTGATAGGTCTTTCCACAGAAATGCGCGCACAGAATATAATAAATCACGTGTCAGTTTTAAAAGGGCAAGAATTAGAAAACCCACACGTATTTTGTTGTTCAAGAAACTTTGAAACTTTATAAAACAGTTCAGTAATTGTGCTGTTTGGAACATGTGGCAACATTTTGGAAAATTGAATTACAGTGGATCAAATTTTGGTTTTAAAACAAAAGCTCTTAAAATAAATATATGCAAAAGGCTGTTCTAGTTCTCCCAACTCATAAAATGAATAATAATAATAATAATAATAATAATAATAATAATAATAATAATAATAATAATAATAATAATATTCACATTTAAGGTGTTAACTGAAGCTGTCTGTAAAATAATTATATAAAAATATTGAATGTTCATCTTTAGCCATAAAAGTTTCTTTTTCAACCCCTCCTTCCTTTTTATTGCTTGAAATTAAATGTTATGACTACGACAAGGCATATAATGATTTCTCATCTTGTTTATATGAAGGTTGAAAGATAGCTTGAATATATACGGATGTGAATCATGAATTAATTCATTAATTTGTTAGGGTATATTTTTGTATTTTTTCATTTCTTTCAAATGATAGGTTTTTGGACGTTTTAAGGACTTTTTTTTGGCATTTTTATAGTATTCTGTAAGGTCTTAAATTTCGTTATAATTTGAATTCATTATTATTTCTGTGTTAATGCTTGTATATTATAACTTTAAAGGCAAATTATCCTCAGGAAGCAAATCAGACTTCCAGCATAATTTGTGAAATAGTTTTTTTTTAACAAAGGGTGCACAGCAGTATTCATTTATTCAGTTTATTACTAACAAAATAAGTGTATTTTATATTGTAAATTTAAATATAATGCTATGTCATCCATTAAATTGCTCTTAAAATCAACTTATTAGTTCTAAAAATCTAATTATAAGTAATAAAGGATAATTTATTTGTCAGTTTTTAAAATGTTGTGGCATTTTGAAGCTATTTATAGATCTAATTACATTTCTTATTTTGAATTTTGTCAGTATTTTTTGGTCATTAAATGCCTTGCCCTAGTTATGTCATGTTTCAACTGCTTACTCCTTTACAAATGTAAACGTATTTTTCTCAGAAAAGTATATTTAAGGAATGTTCTACAACAATTAAGGGACTGCAACTAGGACTAAACAGACAAGCATTAATGCGACTAGTGGCTACTTATAGTTAATCTAAGCGGAATAATCAGGGAATTCGAGGTACATAGTGAGATGATAGAGTGCAAAATCAGGGCAGTTAAATATTGGATGACAATCCTTCATGGACACAAGTCTCTAATTAGGGCGGCTGCTACAGTAAATAGCTGAGAATGGAAGGGAATTCAACATAGGCATCAAAATTAAAGAATGGACTACATTTGGATGACGGGTCAGGTAAATAGACGGAGTGTGTGGAGAAAGATTAAGAACCTCGTTTGTGATATTGACAGGTAACAGACAATTACATAATGCACAGAGAAGGTTTCATTGGAAGTACAGTCTGCACTAAAATCTGAGAGATGTGGAGCAATACTTCAAAACAGACACCAAACTTAGACAGGGACTCGCGTGGGTTGAACTGAAGAAAATTGTATAAAAATCTGCCCCATTTGCGAGGAGGAGGAGGAGGGGTCGTGGATACATATCTTAGAAAGGTGTAGAGGTAAGGGCGTGTTGGACGCTACTGGCAGGCAGAGAAGGCATGAAGGGGATACGTAAATTTCTACTTAAGGTGAGACAGCTGAGGTCTGAAAAGGCTGGTAATAAGGAGGGGAGAGTGCAAGTGTGCTATTTTATGGCATTTTTCACTTGTGTTTAACTTCCTTGGCTGTTCTTTGTTTTGTATAATAAGGCATATTAATGCATTGTAATATAGTTTACCGTTGTTTTTGTGTTGTTTATATTTAAGATGCTATATTGGAGTTTTTTTCTTTTCCTTCTACTTTTTGTCGTTTTTAATCTTAATTATTCTGTATATTATAAAAGCACGTACCATCTCTAGATCCATGCGATTGATAAACATCAATGTATGTATACTTTTATATAAATAAATACACCCATTAATTAAAAGACGTACACCGAGGTCAGAATGCGGAAGAGGTATTTTCAAGCATTTTATACTTTGGCGTTTAACGACAGAAACTACTATATGCTGGGCATCTTGTGTTACAGGAGAATTCAGGCTCAGTATGACCAGCTGGAGAAGGAATACCAGGAACATGCCATAGGTGTACTGCGCAGCTCCAACAACAGGGGCTCCGGCAAAGTAAGTTTAATTTGATCATAACAAACATAAAAACAAATATAAGGTGATTTAAGAACAACTTTTGATCAACCATTTTCGGTATGTTTGTTAAATATTCTACCGCGTCTCGGCTGTGCGTGTGAGAATAACTAGATTTAGATACAACAACACTGCACTACTGGGTGTCGCTGAGCACTCGTAAATGAACCCATAAACTACCGCTTTGTGCAAGAATCGAGACGTAGAAGTTGAATACTTATTTATTTCTTTAATGCAGAGGTATTTGACATATTATGTTATGAACGTTTACAATGACCAAAATACACAAACATAACAGAGTACATAAGCTGATAAATATAAAGATAATTGTTACAAATTCATTATCTTTTCTCTGGCCTCCAATATTTGTCTATGAAGGTATTAGTTGTGAGGCATGGGCAGAACTTTATATGATTAGAATCCATAACATTCAAAGTATTGCAGAGCGTACAATATGGGGTTGTTAGGTGTGACAGTAATTTGTATCACAACAATGTAAATGCCAGAGTGATTGTAGTGTAAATAAGCATTATTGTATGACATTGATTTGAGATGTTTGTTAATTATATGCATTGTTAGGAAATAAGTTTACACGGCCTCACTGAAACTGACAATAATAGCGGGTAACAATGAGCGAGGGGGTGAGTTGTTTATCAATTAGAAGAGGCAAACAAATGACGTCAGATTGGCGCGCTTTTCTGAGAAATGGAGGGAATTTCTTCCCTAGAGCATATGTTTTCGTAATTTTTGATTGGATATAAAAATAGACGCTAATGTTGGCGCGTTTTATTAACCAATAGCAGCTCGGTTATAATCTTTAGGCATATCGGGGTGTGGGAGTATAAAAAGCTAAAGTCAGAGGCAGATTTCGTCAGTCCAACAGAAGCATTCGCGTGTAATACGTCGATCAGTTCAAAATAAGTATTCGTGAGTTATACGTCGCGTAGTTCAACGGAAGCATACATAAAGTACATGTTACGCAATTCTACAGAATCTCTCGCGTCTTAAAGTTTGTTATAAATGTGAAACACGCGAATTAATAATGTGCAGTAAATAAGTGATTATAATGATATTAGAAAATATAACAGTTTCAGTCTGGCGTGTATTAAGAGTCAATTTTGGGAACTTAAATAATTGTGACGGTAATAAAAGTGTAAAAACAAATTCTTTTATCAGTGTTATCTGTGAGTAACAAATCCTTTCCGTTTACACACCCTGTTTAAGAGATTTGCTCGACCGAGAAATAATAGCTAGCCGGAGCACAATGAACCCAAATTTAAAAATAGTAATACAATAACAGCGCCCAGTAAAAAGATAACACGAAGTGACCGCGACAAATTGGCTTCCATACGTTGTGCATATAAACATGAAGCATTAACCAACTACCAACAAATAATCCACTTCATAGGATACCTAGGCGATGAAGGTGACTAGGCAATTGTGGCTGATGTGGTACGGAATGATGTAACAGCTGCTCTTCTGGGCCATTCTGGAAGTACGGTTTGTAAGGTCCTTCCAAGGTTTGTCTTTTATCTAATCCGACACGGAAAACTTCTCTATGTGATGAATGTTTATAGCTGGGACTGTGCAGGGAAATATCTGAGGAATTTGTGTTCTCTTCTTAGCCAACACATCTGCCATTTCATTCCCTTCAAGGCCACAATGAGACTGCAGGGTCACTTTTTTGCCGAGTTTTTAAGCTTTCTGATTATGGCTAATAATTGAATTGCTACTATCCGGGCTTGTAGGCCGTGGTCTAGAAGGCATCGTAGATACCGATGTTTCGCCAAGTACAGCGCTTGGCATCTTCAGGGTGAGGTGTTTCAGTTGCTGCGGTGAACTTGACGAAACGTCGGTATCTACTATGCCTTCTAGACCACGGCCTACAAGCCCGGATAGTAGCAATTCAATTATTAGCCACGATGCCGGCCGTGAAAGCCTCAGTATGTATATTTCTGATTATATTTCTGCATTTTAGTACATCATTGTAGAGATATGCGTAAGTTTTCACGGCCAGTGTCCATAGTTGATCTTTAAAATTACCGGGTTGCTTTGCCGTAGTCTATAGGTTAACATGGTTTTACCTAAAGTTTCGTCTCTGTCTAATGGGTACATCTTCAGAGGTGCTATCACGTTGCTTCTTTCTCAACTAATGCATGCTTTGAAAGAGAGTCGATATTTATACGTTTGCTCAGTGGGCGAAATCAGGGTAAGGTGCTATATTGTTGTTCCTTAGCTACAGGATTTTTTACGAAGTTGGGAAAGGAATCCAGCATGCTAGTTGATGTTGTTGATCTATTTATAAATTTATATTCTCTCTCTCTCCATAAATAAGCATAATCATTCATAGCTGTGGCTAAAATATCTGCTTTATCATATTCCATTGGGTAGTCATCCAGGTATAAAACATGCGCCACTGCTGATTTACCTTTTTTTCCACCTCGCGGCTGTTTCTTTTGTGTTCCGCTACGTTTTGTCGTGCCGATATATACTTGTCCATATGTGCATGGAATCTTGTAGACACCAGCTTAGAAAGTGGGTCAGTTGAGTCTTTCAATGGTTTGAGGATCTGGCTTACTTTTATTATTTATTATTTTACGTCGCTTTAACTTCGTGGTCATATAGCGTCGGATCTGTTAGAAGATACCTCAAGGATCGATATGTGGCGGAGAGTTAGTCTTCTAGGTCTCATTCCTATACCACACCATTTTACTTCGTGACATGTCCACGGAGGCATGCGTACAGCCTATACCTCTGCTTCCGCACTTGCCGGGCAGATGCTATTGGGCTGCCGTCCAGTTTACGTGCTTTCATTATCTATGGTTAATTGAGAGAGCATTCGTTTTCTCGTGTATTTTTCAAATTCGAGCCACAGATGTTACCACCTGCCATCCTGTTGTCTATTTTTGTTGTCGGCATGGTATGAGCTTAATTCGCCGTTTTTCTAAAATATTTCCAATATATTTGTTATATTTTCTGCCAAACTTGGATTCCTATACCTACTTTCACAACTTCGCGAAAATCATGCAAGCAAGAAACCACAACGTAATCCTTTCCCCTGACTTTGCACACGAGTACAAATACCAGCTCTGTTTCAGCATGCATTAGTTGAGAAAGAAGTGAAAACATGTCCGTGTGTGTGTCTGTGAACAGCATAACTCAAAAACGAACAGTCGGATAAACACCAAACTTGGTATTTAGGTTCAGTATCTTCCAGAGATGCGACACGAAGGTTTTCAAGAAAATACTCCCACCCCAGATTACCCTTTACATAGAACATTTTTCGAAAATTTGTATTTTCTCAAAAACGGCTCAAACGATTTGTTTAAAGTATCATATGTTTAAGACATTTTTATGGCAAATAAAATGTATATCTTGAATTTGCTGGAAATTACTCCAAAAGTATTCTGCATTGTGAACGACTTTTGCATAACTGGTAAACCATAAGAGATAGACAAAATTTTACTACACAAAAAATTGTAGATCGCGTAAAAATACACAATTTATGTCATTTACATTTTCTTTGTTGAGTGAACCATTTTCGAGATATTGCTTGTTATTCCCTTAAATTTTTCAATACTTATTTTCTAAAATGGGAATTCGTTATTCATTTTTTGTCTTGGATATGCAAAGAGTTATAATCTGTGGCAAAGGGAATGGTGCTGCACCTAGCAACCAGCCATTTAGAGATATGTCTATGCTTAAAGGCTACTGTATTTCTATATTGCCTTGCAAATACAAAACATGGGGGAACATAGTATGCCTTAAGCGATAGTAGTATTAGTCCCGGATGAGCCAATTGATTTAACGATAATCCTGCCGCTAGGGGCGCTGGTGTCGCTAGTGTCGGTGCGTGCGACGGCGGCGGCGGTGTGTTTGAAAAGCGCCCTGAGCGGTAGGATTATCGTTATTGCAATTGGTTCATCCGGGACGAGTTGAAAGAATTGAGGATTAGGGTAAGGTGAAGGAAGAAGAGGAAGTGACGTGGAGTGTTTTGATTGGTTCGTTAATTTGGGTGGAAGATGAAGGAAGGAAGATGGAGGAGTATGGAGGTTGCGTGATGGAGAGGAGCTGGGTGGCGAGGTGTTGTCTGTGCGGAGGTCGGGACTGAAAGAGGGAAAATATGGGGGAGCGAGGGATAAAAAGTGTAACAGAAAGTGACGTGTGAAGTTGTGATTGGTGGGAATAAGAAGTGATGTTATTGGTGGAAAGGAGCAAATGAAGGTTGTTGATTGGTAAGAATAAGAGAGGTTATGATTGGTGGAAAGAAAAAGGAGTGGGGTATGTTGGAGGTGATGGGAAAGGTAAGTTTTGCTAGCAACAGGATTTGCAAAAGCCTGTCGTGAACTGATCAGCAATTTTTTTTGAACGTTGGATGGTAGTTTTCTTGAGTGGATAGAGAGATGTGGCGATATGAGATGCGGTGGCGAAAATGGGAACTAAACAAGGTGGTTGAGACAAGAGGTTTAAGGACGAGGAAATTTGGAGGTTAGTGGTGAACATGGCGGTCGCAAGAGGTGTGGGTAAGGAGTTGCGGTGGTGAGAATGGGAACTAAAAGAAGATGGCGGTAGCAAGAGGTTAGAAGAGTAGATTTTGAGGTTAAAATAGTGGGAACTAAAAATGGCGGAGGGTCTGCGACAAGGAGATGCGGTGGGAACTAAACAAGATGGCGGTCGCAAGAGGAGGGTAAGGAGATTTGAGGTTACAGTACCAAAACACGAAAGGATATATTCCTACGCCAAGCAGGTCCGAAAAATAATTATGCGTGTGGTACTTACCTGTTACCGGTGTGGATGCGTCACCAAAAGCGCGGCACGCGAGGCGGAAAAATAAAAGCAAACTGTTTTTGAAAATGCTTAACCAGCTTTAAGATCAACCAACATCACTACGCACTGATATACCTAGGTTTTTAAAGCGGTACAGACACCCTTTGCAGAGGCGTAATTTAACTATACCAAAACCTGGTACTGGACCATCGTGATGGTCGCTAGCGTACGTAGTAGCAGGGTTCTCATAGCCGGTCGAAGCGGTCAAAAACGTGTACGACGTAGGTGTTCACAGTAGCTGCTGTCGAGTCAACCGTCGAGGTGTGAATAAACGAGATGTGTTCTCGCCGGCAATCTGGTTCGGAGATGTGAGCAGCGGCGAGGTGTTGTCTGTGCGGAGGTCGGAACTGAAAGAGGGAAAAGATGGGGAGCGAGGGATAAAAAGTGTAACAGAAAGTGACGTGTGAAGTTGTGATTGGTGGGAATAAGAAGTGATTTTATTGGTGGAAAGGAGCAAATGAAAGTTGTTGATTGGTAAGAATAAGAGAGATTATGATTGGTGGAAACAAAAAGGTGTGGGAGTGGGGTATGTTGGAGGTGATGGGAAAGGTAAGTTTTGCTACCAACAAGATTTGCAAAAGCCTCTCCAGAACTCATCAGCAATTTCAGCAGACGATGTGCGTGGCGATAGGCCCGCTGCGATGAAAGAGCTGCAAACTGCGCGATAACTTGAAAAATATTGCCCGCCGTGACGCATTGCGCGCGCGCGCGTTTACCGTAAACCGTTACAGTTGCCATACTTATATTACCCGGCTTTCTTTTTTTTCTTTTCTTTTTTTCTTTTTCTTTTTTTTACGTTTGTTTTTTAAAAAAAAATATCTAGTTTTTCGGGGGTTTTCTCTGGTTGGTAGACGAATGCAAGCTCTTTCTGCTTTTTCACAGGTTTTCCCTGGTTGGTAGGCGTTTGCTGTAGTGGTTGACGAAGCCCTTTGTAATTTTCGAGGTTTTTTCAGGATTTTCGTGGTTGTCCCTGCCCGGTAGGCAAATGATGAAGTTTTTGCTTGTCAGCGCACGGATACTAGGCACATACTCGCACACACACACACACACACACACGTTGCAGTTGCCATACTTATATTATTCGTCTTTTCCTTTTTTTCTTTTTGTTTTTTCGTTTTTTTAAAAAATAACTAGTTTTTGGAGGTTTTCTGCGGTTGGTAAACGAATGCAAGCTCTTTCTGCTTTTTCATAGGTTTTCCCTGGTTGGTAGGCGTTTTCTGTACTGGTTGACGAAGGCGTTTCTAATTTTCAGGTTTTCTCAGGTTTTTTAGCGGTTGTCCCTGCCCGGTAGGCAAATGATGAAGTTTTACCTTGTCGGCGCACGGATACTAGGCACGTACTCGCGCGCACACACACACACACAAACTTTGCAGTTGCCATACTTATATTATTCGACTTTTCCTTTTTTTTTTTAAAATAACTAGTTTTTTTTGGGAGTTTTCTGCGGTTGGTAAACGAATGCAAACTCTTTCTGCTTTTTCATAGCTTTTCCCTGGTTGGTAGGCGTTTTCTGTAGTGGGTGACGAAGCCGTTTCTAATTTTCGAGGTTTTCTCAGGTTTTTTAGCGGGTGTCCCTGTCTGGTAGGCAGATGATAAAGTTTTTCTATAATGTCGTCGTTTCGGCTTGTGGCGCACGGATACTAGGCACGTACTCGCGCACACACACACACAGACAGACAGTCACACAGACAGGCACACACACACGGACATGTTTCCAAAAATGCCTTTTTTTTTTTTTTTTTTTTTTTTTTTGGGATTCAGGAGGTCTCAAAACGTGTATTTCCGGTAAAATCTCGGTATCGAATTTTTGGGTGGAATGCAATACTTCCCCTACTTACTATACGTAGTAGAGAAAAGTAAAAAAAAAGTGTAAGTATTGTCAAATTTAAGGAAATAACAAGCAATATCTCGAAAACGGTTCACTCAACAAAAGAAATGTATATGGCATAAGCTGTGTATTTTAACGCGATCTACATTTTTTGTGAAGTAAAATTTTGTCTATCTCTTATGGTTTCCCAGTTATGCAAAAGGCGTTCACAATGAAGAATACTTTTGGAGACATTCCCAGAAAATTTGAGATATACATTTTATTTCTCACGACATTAACTTAAGCATATGATATTTTTAACAAAATCGTTATAGCCATTTTTGAGAAAATTAAAAAAAAGTGTACTATCTTGTTTTCATGGGTTTACCAGATCGGTAAGCGTTAGAATACTCTTAGAGCTTTTTTTTCAGGTTTTCGCGGTTGTCCCTGTCCGGTAGGCAAATGATAAAGTTTTTCTATAATGTCGTCGTTTCGGCTTGTGGCGCACGCATACTAGGCACGTACTCGCGCACACACACACACACACACAAACACACACACACAGACACACACACACGGACATGTTTCCAAAAATGCTTTTTTTTTAGGATTCAGGAGGTCTCAAAACGTGTATTTCCAGTGAAATCTCGGTATCGAATTTTTGGGTGGAATGCAATACTTCCCCTACTTACTATACGTAGTAGAGAAAGTAAAAAGTATAAGTATTGGAAAATTTAAGGAAATAGCAAGCAATATCTCGAAAACGGTTCACTCGACAAAAGAAATGTATATGACATAAGTTGTGGATTTTAACGCGATCTAGATTTTTTGTGTAGTAAAATTTTGTCTATATCATGACATTATCTTAAACATATGATATTTTCATCAAAATCGACATAGCCATTTTTGAGAAAATTAAAAAAGTGTACTATCTTGTTTTCATGGGTTTTCCAGGTCGGTAAGCGTTAGAATACTCTTAGAGCTTTTTTCAGGTTTTTTCGCGTTTTACCTGGCAGGTAGGCAGATGATAAAGTTTTTCTATAATGTCATCGTTTTGGCTTGTGGCGCACGGACACTAGGCACATACTCACACACACACACACACACACACACAAACACACACACACACACACACAAACACACACACACACACTAAAATAGTAGCGTATAAAAAAATTTAACAAACCGTAGATTTTCAAGAAAATTCCCACACCGCAAACTACCCGTTTAGCGGGAGAAAGGGCATTATTTTTATTGTTTTAAAAATGGCTCTAACCCCTTTTGATTACGGTACGGTATGTTTAAGATATCTGCATGACAAATAAAATGTATAACTTCAATTTTCTGGGAATTGCTGTGAAGTAGTCTCATTGTGAATGTCTTTTGTGCAACTGTTAAACCGTAGGAAACGAAGCCTTACTGTACAAGGACGTTAAAGCACACAATTTATGTGTATTATTATTATTATTATTACTTTGTGGCGTTGTGTATTTACAAAGTTTGCATGTTGATTTTAATGTTTAAAAGCTTTAGACCTTTCTCACTAAAACTCGTCATTCTTTTAACTTCGGTATGTTTAAGATATCTGCATGACAAATAAAATGTATAACTTCAATTTTCTGGGAATTGCTGTGAAGTAGTCTCATTGTGAATGTCTTTTGTACAACTGTTAAACCGTAGGAAACGAAGCCTTACTGTACAAGGACGTTAAAGCACACAATTTATGTGTATTATTATTATTATTATTATTATTATTATTATTATTATTATTATTATTACTTTGTGGCGTTGTGTATTTACAAAGTTTGCATGTTGATTTTAATGTTTAAAAGCTTTAGACCTTTCTCACTAAAACTCGTCATTCTTTTAACTTCGGTATGTTTAAGATATCTGCATGACAAATAAAATGTATAACTTCAATTTTCTGGGAATTGCTGTGAAGTAGTCTCATTGTGAATGTCTTTTGTACAACTGTTAAACCGTAGGAAACGAAGCCTTACTGTACAAGGACGTTAAAGCACACAATTTATGTGTATTATTATTATTATTATTATTATTATTATTATTATTATTATTATTACTTTGTGGCGTTGTGTATTTACAAAGTTTGCATGTTGATTTTAATGTTTAAAAGCTTTAGACCTTTCTCACTAAAACTCGTCATTCTTTTAACTTCGGTATGTTTAAGATATCTGCATGACAAATAAAATGTATAACTTCAATTTTCTGGGAATTGCTGTGAAGTAGTCTCATTGTGAATGTCTTTTGTACAACTGTTAAACCGTAGGAAACGAAGCCTTACTGTACAAGGACGTTAAAGCACACAATTTATGTGTATTATTATTATTATTATTATTATTATTATTATTATTATTATTATTATTACTTTGTGGCGTTGTGTATTTACAAAGTTTGCATGTTGATTTTAATGTTTAAAAGCTTTAGACCTTTCTCACTAAAACTCGTCATTCTTTTAACTTCGGTATGTTTAAGATATCTGCATGACAAATAAAATGTATAACTTCAATTTTCTGGGAATTGCTGTGAAGTAGTCTCATTGTGAATGTCTTTTGTACAACTGTTAAACCGTAGGAAACGAAGCCTTACTGTACAAGGACGTTAAAGCACACAATTTATGTGTATTATTATTATTATTATTATTATTATTATTATTATTACTTTGTGGCGTTGTGTATTTACAAAGTTTGCATGTTGATTTTAATGTTTAAAAGCTTTAGACCTTTCTCACTAAAACTCGTCATTCTTTTAACTTCGGTATGTTTAAGATATCTGCATGACAAATAAAATGTATAACTTCAATTTTCTGGGAATTGCTGTGAAGTAGTCTCATTGTGAATGTCTTTTGTACAACTGTTAAACCGTAGGAAACGAAGCCTTACTGTACAAGGACGTTAAAGCACACAATTTATGTGTATTATTATTATTATTATTATTATTATTATTATTATTATTATTATTATTACTTTGTGGCGTTGTGTATTTACAAAGTTTGCATGTTGATTTTAATGTTTAAAAGCTTTAGACCTTTCTCACTAAAACTCGTCATTCTTTTAACTTCGGTATGTTTAAGATATCTGCATGACAAATAAAATGTATAACTTCAATTTTCTGGGAATTGCTGTGAAGTAGTCTCATTGTGAATGTCTTTTGTACAACTGTTAAACCGTAGGAAACGAAGCCTTACTGTACAAGGACGTTAAAGCACACAATTTATGTGTATTATTATTATTACCTTCCAAAGATACGACACAGAGAGTTTCAAGAAAACCCCTCCACCCCAAACTACCCTTTACATGAACTATTTTCCGAAATGTTTTATTTTCTAAAATTGTTTCTGACGATTTTAATTACAACACCATATATTAAAGACATTTATATGAAAAATAAAATGTATATCTTGAATTTTGTGGAAATAGCCTGTGAAGTCCTCTTGATTCGGAAGAAATTTTCTATGATCTTGTATAACTGCTAAGGTTTGAGAAAAACATAGAATACAAAAAATTTAGATCTTTTTAAAAACACACACACACTTTATTTGAAATAACTTTTTTGTGACGTCAGCCATTTCCGAAATATTTGTTATAAATGGTTCGAATTGTACAATGCTTAGCCATTCTACTTCACTTCTTTCAAACTGCTTAAAAATCATATAAATGAATGTATCACCTCATAATAAGCCTCTATATACGAAAAATGCTGAGTATTCAAAAAGTCAAGAAATTCGATTTTCTAGCCCCTAGTGAGTGAAAAATCGCGTTTACTTCGCTTCTTTCAAACTGCTTCTACCCTTTACATGAACTATTTTCCGGAATGTTTTATTTTCTAAAACTGTCTCTGACGATTTTAATTACAACACCATATATTAAAGACATTTATATGAAAAAAAAATGTATATCTTGAATTTTGTGCAAATAGCCTGTGAAGTCCTCTTGATTCGGAAGAAATTTTCTATGAACTTGTATAACTGCTAAGGTTTGAGCAAACACACACAATTTATTTGAAATAACTTTTTTGTGACGTCAGCCATTTTCGAGATATGTGTTATAAATGGTTGGAATTGTACAGTGCTTAGCCATTCTTTTTTAAAAGGCATGACGCTTTTCAGTTCTTGCTCACCATGTTGATGGAAAGAATTTAGAATTTTAAGACCAGTGTATAGCGTCCCTTTGGATGTCTAACGGTTGTGCAATGCAACCATTTCCCGAAAAGTTTATGCGGATTAAAATTAAGTGGATATGAAAATAAACTTTCGTACTCACCTATAAGAAATAGAGGGTAGAGGTCGTACGAACGGAGCACTTTGAGAATTTATATTCAACAGTTGGTGTTACTCCTTAGAAAGGAAGTATCTGCTGATTGTATTTAATTCATACATTTTACATAACACGTATGCACTGGCACAACATAAAACACTACACACGATACTCATAGTTTTAATATTGCACTAATAACATCAGGAATAACTGAGGTCAGCTCGTTCGCATTCAGCGCTACACGCAAAAGAGCCGTGTGCTGATGACAGTGAAAGGTGAGAGATGCGGAAATTCGTCAGCAATACAATAAATGCAACCTTTATTTCGGCGGTGAGAATTGTGCAGTGGCGGTTGGTGTCAGCATGACTCTAAGTTTTTAAAACTAGACAATTTTTTAGCGAAACGAGGCATTTAACTCGACACAAATGATGAAACAACGGTTGCGATAAGCGAGCTTATAAAAACCCTGTGCGAACAGCAAAAGCCCGTAGTTAGAAACGAAAGCGATAGTGTGTTTTTCTACAAAATCGTTCTATTTGACGAAAAATAATTTTAAAATAAAAACAAAATAGCCGCAGTACTTTGCAGGGAAAGAGCGATCGGTGCATTCGGACGATAAGATGGACCAACAACCCGGAGGAAGTCGCGATGACACCTTGCAGCCTACGTTCGAAATTATAGGACACAAGCAGAGGAGGTTGCCAAAGCTTTTTTCCGGCTTTACAGAGTCTCAAATTACGTTAAACCCGGTCCGGGAAATGGTTGCATTGCACAACCGTTAGACATCCAAAGGGACGCTATACACTGGTCTTAAAATTCTAAATTCTTTCCATCAACATGGTGAGCAAGAACTGAAAAGCGTCATGCCTTTTAAAAAAGAATGGCTAAGCACTGTACAATTCCAACCATTTATAACACATATCTCGAAAATGGCTGACGTCACAAAAAAGTTATTTCAAATAAATTGTGTGTGTTTGCTCAAACCTTAGCAGTTATACAAGTTCATAGAAAATTTCTTCCGAATCAAGAGGACTTCACAGGCTATTTGCACAAAATTCAAGATATACATTTTTTTTTCATATAAATGTCTTTAATATATGGTGTTGTAATTAAAATCGTCAGAGACAGTTTTAGAAAATAAAACATTCCGGAAAATAGTTCATGTAAAGGGTAGAAGCAGTTTGAAAGAAGCGAAGTAAACGCGATTTTTCACTCACTAGGGGCTAGAAAATCGAATTTCTTGACTTTTTGAATACTCAGCATTTTTCGTATATAGAGGCTTATTATGAGGTGATACATTCATTTATATGATTTTTAAGCAGTTTGAAAGAAGTGAAGTAGAATGGCTAAGCATTGTACAATTCGAACCATTTATAACAAATATTTCGGAAATGGCTGACGTCACAAAAAAGTTATTTCAAATAAAGTGTGTGTGTGTTTTTAAAAAGATCTAAATTTTTTGTATTCTATGTTTTTCTCAAACCTTAGCAGTTATACAAGATCATAGAAAATTTCTTCCGAATCAAGAGGACTTCACAGGCTATTTCCACAAAATTCAAGATATACATTTTATTTTTCATATAAATGTCTTTAATATATGGTGTTGTAATTAAAATCGTCAGAAACAATTTTAGAAAATAAAACATTTCGGAAAATAGTTCATGTAAAGGGTAGTTTGGGGTGGAGGGGTTTTCTTGAAAATCTCTGTGTCGTATCTTTGGAAGGTAATAATAATAATACACATAAATTGTGTGCTTTAACGTCCTTGTACAGTAAGGCTTCGTTTCCTACGGTTTAACAGTTGTACAAAAGACATTCACAATGAGACTACTTCACAGCAATTCCCAGAAAATTGAAGTTATACATTTTATTTGTCATGCAGATATCTTAAACATACCGAAGTTAAAAGAATGACGAGTTTTAGTGAGAAAGGTCTAAAGCTTTTAAACATTAAAATCAACATGCAAACTTTGTAAATACACAACGCCACAAAGTAATAATAATAATAATAATAATAATAATAATAATAATAATAATAATACACATAAATTGTGTGCTTTAACGTCCTTGTACAGTAAGGCTTCGTTTCCTACGGTTTAACAGTTGTACAAAAGACATTCACAATGAGACTACTTCACAGCAATTCCCAGAAAATTGAAGTTATACATTTTATTTGTCATGCAGATATCTTAAACATACCGAAGTTAAAAGAATGACGAGTTTTAGTGAGAAAGGTCTAAAGCTTTTAAACATTAAAATCAACATGCAAACTTTGTAAATACACAACGCCACAAAGTAATAATAATAATAATAATAATAATAATAATAATAATACACATAAATTGTGTGCTTTAACGTCCTTGTACAGTAAGGCTTCGTTTCCTACGGTTTAACAGTTGTACAAAAGACATTCACAATGAGACTACTTCACAGCAATTCCCAGAAAATTGAAGTTATACATTTTATTTGTCATGCAGATATCTTAAACATACCGAAGTTAAAAGAATGACGAGTTTTAGTGAGAAAGGTCTAAAGCTTTTAAACATTAAAATCAACATGCAAACTTTGTAAATACACAACGCCACAAAGTAATAATAATAATAATAATACACATAAATTGTGTGCTTTAACGTCCTTGTACAGTAAGGCTTCGTTTCCTACGGTTTAACAGTTGCACAAAAGACATTCACAATGAGACTACTTCACAGCAATTCCCAGAAAATTGAAGTTATACATTTTATTTGTCATGCAGATATCTTAAACATACCGTACCGTAATCAAAAGGGGTTAGAGCCATTTTTAAAACAATAAAAATAATGCCCTTTCTCCCGCTAAACGGGTAGTTTGCGGTGTGGGAATTTTCTTGAAAATCTACGGTTTGTTAAATTTTTTTATACGCTACTATTTTAGTGTGTGTGTGTGTTTGTGTGTGTGTGTGTGTGTGTGTTTGTGTGTGTGTGTGTGTGTGTGTGTGAGTATGTGCCTAGTGTCCGTGCGCCACAAGCCAAAACGATGACATTATAGAAAAACTTTATCATCTGCCTACCTGCCAGGTAAAACGCGAAAAAACCTGAAAAAAGCTCTAAGAGTATTCTAACGCTTACCGACCTGGAAAACCCATGAAAACAAGATAGTACACTTTTTTAATTTTCTCAAAAATGGCTATGTCGATTTTGATGAAAATATCATATGTTTAAGATAATGTCATGATATAGACAAAATTTTACTACACAAAAAATCTAGATCGCGTTAAAATCCACAACTTATGTCATATACATTTCTTTTGTCGAGTGAACCGTTTTCGAGATATTGCTTGCTATTTCCTTAAATTTTCCAATACTTATACTTTTTACTTTCTCTACTACGTATAGTAAGTAGGGGAAGTATTGCATTCCACCCAAAAATTCGATACCGAGATTTCACTGGAAATACACGTTTTGAGACCTCCTGAATCCTAAAAAAAAAGCATTTTTGGAAACATGTCCGTGTGTGTGTGTCTGTGTGTGTGTGTTTGTGTGTGTGTGTGTGTGTGCGCGAGTACGTGCCTAGTATGCGTGCGCCACAAGCCGAAACGACGACATTATAGAAAAACTTTATCATTTGCCTACCGGACAGGGACAACCGCGAAAACCTGAAAAAAAAGCTCTAAGAGTATTCTAACGCTTACCGATCTGGTAAACCCATGAAAACAAGATAGTACACTTTTTTTTAATTTTCTCAAAAATGGCTATAACGATTTTGTTAAAAATATCATATGCTTAAGTTAATGTCGTGAGAAATAAAATGTATATCTCAAATTTTCTGGGAATGTCTCCAAAAGTATTCTTCATTGTGAACGCCTTTTGCATAACTGGGAAACCATAAGAGATAGACAAAATTTTACTTCACAAAAAATGTAGATCGCGTTAAAATACACAGCTTATGCCATATACATTTCTTTTGTTGAGTGAACCGTTTTCGAGATATTGCTTGTTATTTCCTTAAATTTGACAATACTTACACTTTTTTTTTACTTTTCTCTACTACGTATAGTAAGTAGGGGAAGTATTGCATTCCACCCAAAAATTCGATACCGAGATTTTACCGGAAATACACGTTTTGAGACCTCCTGAATCCCAAAAAAAAAAAAAAAAAAAAAAAAAAAAAAAAAAGGCATTTTTGGAAACATGTCCGTGTGTGTGTGCCTGTCTGTGTGACTGTCTGTCTGTGTGTGTGTGTGTGCGCGAGTACGTGCCTAGTATCCGTGCGCCACAAGCCGAAACGACGACATTATAGAAAAACTTTATCATCTGCCTACCAGACAGGGACACCCGCTAAAAAACCTGAGAAAACCTCGAAAATTAGAAACGGCTTCGTCACCCACTACAGAAAACGCCTACCAACCAGGGAAAAGCTATGAAAAAGCAGAAAGAGTTTGCATTCGTTTACCAACCGCAGAAAACTCCCAAAAAAAACTAGTTATTTTAAAAAAAAAAAGGAAAAGTCGAATAATATAAGTATGGCAACTGCAAAGTTTGTGTGTGTGTGTGTGCGCGCGAGTACGTGCCTAGTATCCGTGCGCCGACAAGGTAAAACTTCATCATTTGCCTACCGGGCAGGGACAACCGCTAAAAAACCTGAGAAAACCTGAAAATTAGAAACGCCTTCGTCAACCAGTACAGAAAACGCCTACCAACCAGGGAAAACCTATGAAAAAGCAGAAAGAGCTTGCATTCGTTTACCAACCGCAGAAAACCTCCAAAAACTAGTTATTTTTTAAAAAAACGAAAAAACAAAAAGAAAAAAAGGAAAAGACGAATAATATAAGTATGGCAACTGCAACGTGTGTGTGTGTGTGTGCGAGTATGTGCCTAGTATCCGTGCGCTGACAAGCAAAAACTTCATCATTTGCCTACCGGGCAGGGACAACCACGAAAATCCTGAAAAAACCTCGAAAATTACAAAGGGCTTCGTCAACCACTACAGCAAACGCCTACCAACCAGGGAAAACCTGTGAAAAAGCAGAAAGAGCTTGCATTCGTCTACCAACCAGAGAAAACCCCCGAAAAACTAGTTATTTTTTTTTAAAAAACAAACGTAAAAAAAAGAAAAAGAAAAAAAGAAAAGAAAAAAAGAAAGCCGGGTAATATAAGTATGGCAACTGTAACGGTTTACGGTAAACGCGCGCGCGCGCAATGCGTCACGGCGGGCAATATTTTTCAAGTTATCGCGCAGTTTGCAGCTCTTTCATCGCAGCGGGCCTATCGCCACGCACATCGTCTGCTGAAATTGCTGATGAGTTCTGGAGAGGCTTTTGCAAATCTTGTTGGTAGCAAAACTTACCTTTCCCATCACCTCCAACATACCCCACTCCCACACCTTTTTGTTTCCACCAATCATAATCTCTCTTATTCTTACCAATCAACAACTTTCATTTGCTCCTTTCCACCAATAAAATCACTTCTTATTCCCACCAATCACAACTTCACACGTCACTTTCTGTTACACTTTTTATCCCTCGCTCCCCATCTTTTCCCTCTTTCAGTTCCGACCTCCGCACAGACAACACCTCGCCGCTGCTCACATCTCCGAACCAGATTGCCGGCGAGAACACATCTCGTTTATTCACACCTCGACGGTTGACTCGACAGCAGCTACTGTGAACACCTACGTCGTACACGTTTTTGACCGCTTCGACCGGCTATGAGAACCCTGCTACTACGTACGCTAGCGACCATCACGATGGTCCAGTACCAGGTTTTGGTATAGTTAAATTACGCCTCTGCAAAGGGTGTCTGTACCGCTTTAAAAACCTAGGTATATCAGTGCGTAGTGATGTTGGTTGATCTTAAAGCTGGTTAAGCATTTTCAAAAACAGTTTGCTTTTATTTTTCCGCCTCGCGTGCCGCGCTTTTGGTGACGCATCCACACCGGTAACAGGTAAGTACCACACGCATAATTATTTTTCGGACCTGCTTGGCGTAGGAATATATCCTTTCGTGTTTTGGTACTGTAACCTCAAATCTCCTTACCCTCCTCTTGCGACCGCCATCTTGTTTAGTTCCCACCGCATCTCCTTGTCGCAGACCCTCCGCCATTTTTAGTTCCCACTATTTTAACCTCAAAATCTACTCTTCTAACCTCTTGCTACCGCCATCTTCTTTTAGTTCCCATTCTCACCACCGCACCTCCTTACCCCCCACCTCTTGCGACCGCCATGTTCACCACTAACCTCCAAATTTCCTCGTCCTTAAACCTCTTGTCTCAACCACCTTGTTTAGTTCCCATTTTCGCCACCGCATCTCATATCGCCCCATCTCTCTATCCACTCAAGAAAACTACCATCCAACGTTCAAAAAATTGCTGATCAGTTCACGACAGGCTTTTGCAAATCTTGTTGCTAGCAAAACTTACCTTTCCCATCACCTCCAACATACCCCACTCCTTTTTCTTTCCACCAATCATAACCTCTCTTATTCTTACCAATCAACAACCTTCATTTGCTCCTTTCCACCAATAACATCACTTCTTATTCCCACCAATCACAACTTCACACGTCACTTTCTGTTACAATTTTTATCCCTCGCTCCCCATCTTTTCCCTCTTTCAGTTCCGACCTCCGCACAGACAACACCTCGCCGCTGCTCACATCTCCGAACCAGATTGCCGGCGAGAACACATCTCGTTTATTCACACCTCGACGGTTGACTCGACAGCAGCTACTGTGAACACCTACGTCGTACACGTTTTTGACCGCTTCGACCGGCTATGAGAACCCTGCTCCTACGTACGCTAGCGACCATCACGATGGTCCAGTACCAGGTTTTGGTATAGTTAAATTACGCCTCTGCAAAGGGTGTCTGTACCGCTTTAAAAACCTAGGTATATCAGTGCGTAGTGATGTTGGTTGATCTTAAAGCTGGTTAAGCATTTTCAAAAACAGTTTGCTTTTATTTTTCCGCCTCGCGTGCCGCGCTTTTGGTGACGCATCCACACCGGTAACAGGTAAGTACCACACGCATAATTATTTTTCGGACCTGCTTGGCGTAGGAATATATCCTTTCGTGTTTTGGTACTGTAACCTCAAATCTCCTTACCCTCCTCTTGCGACCGCCATCTTGTTTAGTTCCCACCGCATCTCCTTGTCGCAGACCCTCCGCCATTTTTAGTTCCCACTATTTTAACCTCAAAATCTACTCTTCTAACCTCTTGCTACCGCCATCTTCTTTTAGTTCCCATTCTCACCACCGCAACTCCTTACCCACACCTCTTGCGACCGCCATGTTCACCACTAACCTCCAAATTTCCTCGTCCTTAAACCTCTTGTCTCAACCACCTTGTTTAGTTCCCATTTTCGCCACCGCATCTCATATCGCCACATCTCTCTATCCACTCAAGAAAACTACCATCCAACGTTCAAAAAAAATTGCTGATCAGTTCACGACAGGCTTTTGCAAATCCTGTTGCTAGCAAAACTTACCTTTCCCATCACCTCCAACATACCCCACTCCTTTTTCTTTCCACCAATCATAACCTCTCTTATTCTTACCAATCAACAACCTTCATTTGCTCCTTTCCACCAATAACATCACTTCTTATTCCCACCAATCACAACTTCACACGTCACTTTCTGTTACACTTTTTATCCCTCGCTCCCCCATATTTTCCCTCTTTCAGTCCCGACCTCCGCACAGACAACACCTCGCCACCCAGCTCCTCTCCATCACGCAACCTCCATACTCCTCCATCTTCCTTCCTTCATCTTCCACCCAAATTAACGAACCAATCAAAACACTCCACGTCACTTCCTCTTCTTCCTTCACCTTACCCTAATCCTCAATTCTTTCAACTCGTCCCGGATGAACCAATTGCAATAACGATAATCCTACCGCTCAGGGCGCTTTTCAAACACACCGCCGCCGCCGTCGCACGCACCGACACTAGCGACACCAGCGCCCCTAGCGGCAGGATTATCGTTAAATCAATTGGCTCATCCGGGACTAATACTACTAGCGATAGTTAAATATTTTTAGAACTGGTCTCTATGTGTAAAATGTAATTCTCTTTGCATGTCAAAAGATCGTTTCTGCAAATGTTTATCTCGATTAATATGAAATAGATGGAGAATAGGAGTTTGTAAAAATAGTTTGTACAAGAGTAGGGAAAGTCATGTGAGTGTAACACATAAGATTTTTACTTTCTCTACTACGTATAGTAAGTAGGGGAAGTATTGCATTCCACCCAAAAATTCGATACCGAGATTTTACCGGAAATACATGTTTTGAGACTCCTGAATCCAAAAAAAGCATTTTTGGAAACATGTGCGTGTGTGTGTCTGTGTGTGTGTGTGTGTGTGTGTGTGTGTGTGTGTTTGTGAACAGCATAACTCAGAAACGAACAGTCGGATAAACACCAAACTTAGTATTTAGGTTCAGTATCTTCCAGAGATGCGACACGAAGCTTTTCAAGAAAATCCCCCACCCCGGATTACCCTTTACATGGAACATTTTTCGAAAATTTTAATTTTCTCAAAAATGGCTCCAACGATTTTGATTAAAATATCATATGTTTAAGATATTTTCATGACAATGAAAATGTATATCTCGAATTTTCTGGGAATGTCTCCAAAAGTATTCTTCATTGTAAACGACGTTTGCATAACTGGTAAACCATAAGAGATAGACAAAATTTTGCTGCACAAAAAATGTAGATCGCGTTAAAATACACAATTTATGTCATATACATTTTTGTTGTTGAGTGAACCATTTTCGAGATATTGCTTGTTATTCCCTTAAATTTTCCAATACTTACACTTTTTCTCAAATGGAAATTCGTTATTCATTTTTTTTTGTCCTGGTAATGCAAAGAGAATGGAATACTCCACATAGCAACCAGCTCTTAAAATATTTGACTATCGCTTAAAGCCTAGCAATTCCCCTTGCATCTACAAGAAAATTAGCAATAAGATTAACATCTCGATATCTCGATTAACATGGAGCGTAAGGAGAATAAGCGTTTGTAAAAATAGTTTGTGCAAGAGTAGAGAAAGTCATGTGAGTGTAACACATCAGATTGTTTTACTTAATTTAACCAAGGGAACGCACTGATGAAAGCTGCGCACTTGTTTCACTTCCATACTGTATATGTTCTACGAGAGCGGATTGATAAGCCAGTGACTTTTTAAAGAAAAGAACAATGTTTTCCAAAAAATCAATTTTATTTCTCAGCATGGTCTCCTTTCAACTCAATACTCCTACTCAACTCAATAGTCCAACGTTTCTCCAATTTTTTTAACCCTTCCAAAAATATGATTTTTCGAAGTTTGCAAAATATGAGGTTGTTTCTGCCATGATGTGTTCACTAGACGTGAATTTGTATCTCAGCGAGCCAATTTTTCAGATTTGCGGAGAGAAAGAAGTAGCTTGGAGCCAAATTTGGAAAATATAGTGGGTGAGTTATCAGTTCGTAGCCCAATTCCACAATTTTTGCGATGGCAACGGCTGACTTGTGTACGGGTGGATTATCCTGGTGAAAGAGAACATTTCGTCACCAAATGGGGTCGTTTCTTTAACAATTCCTTGTGAAACTTATCCAGCATTGCGGCATAATATGAACCTGTGATCATTTTAGCCTTTTCCAGGTAGTGGATGTCTATCACCCCTTGTAAATCCCAAAAGACAGCTGTCATGATTTTTCCTGCCGACGGAATGGTTTTCGTTTTCTTTGGAGCAGGTTCGCCGAAGGAAATCCACTGCTTTGATTGTTGTTTGGTTTCAGGTTGATAGTAATGGATCCACGTTTCATCAACCGTGATATAACGCCGCAAAAATTCATTTGGGTTGCGCTGGAACATGTTCAAACATCCCTGTGAAATGTCGCACGATTCCGTTTTTTCTCAACTGTGAGCAGTCGCGGCACCCATCTTGTTGACAGCTTTCTCATACCCAAAAATTCGTGCAGAATGTTATACACCCGTTCGCTCGAGATTTTTACGGTCCTGGCTACCTCAAGGGCTTTCGCTCGATGGTCTTGCAACACAATATCGTGAACTTTGTTCATTATTACTTCTGTTGTGACCTCAACCTGCCGTCCTTTACGCCCGGCATCTCTTGTGCTCGAACGGCCACACCGAAATTCTGTGAACCACTTTTCAATTCTCTTTCATACATTTTGTCGTGGTTTGTGTTTGTATCATTTTTAGAAGTAGTAATTGCAACTGTGGTATCAACTTGATATTGTTAAAGCACGCCTACGAAGGTAACAATACCTGGATGCGAACTGTAGAATGGCTGGTTGAAACGAGCGTGAAAACCTTCATAGACGTTCGTAGTTTTTATGTTAGAGCACGACATTTCGGTCCATATATTTGGAGGAAATATAGAGTCATTGTCAGTGTAATTCTCTGTCGGATGATCCATAAATCTCCGCAACTTATAATCATTTGACATGATTGCCATAAAGACTTCTACAAAACAATCCTATACATCATCTTCGTCCAGCATTGGTAGGCCAAATATGTGCATCAAGAACTGACCTAGTTCAGTTTCGTTATGATATTCCTTCTTTAAAGCTTCATGTTGAGTTCTACCCACATTACTGCGAAAAATGAAACCTGCAATCTTTAATTCTAGCATTGGGTCATATTGAATTAGTACTAAGATAGCTTTTTCAAAATCCATAATGAAGCGAAAGAAGCTAAGAAACTAAAAACATGGTCGGTATGTGCCTATGATTTAACAAACGAAATAGTAACGGGATGTAATTCCCATTCAGTATGCCTTTGGATGGTAAAAGGCTGTAAAAATAATTTCGCTCTGCATTTAAACGCTTCATCTACCAGCCATGTCCCACTTTGGTTTAACACTTTTAAGTTTCCATCACGGAAAATATAATTATATTTTCATTTTCATTGTTAACTAACATAAACTGTTCGCCATCATGTGTCTTTATGTCCATAGAATTAAGAACTTCGTGTACGTTGAGGTAGTATTTTTAACATTTAAAATGATTTCAGTCAAATTATATAACATGTAAATTTAATAACAGCCCGCCTTGAAGCAATGTGTGTATGTAATAATTTGTAAAATGTATGTAACAGTCATTGCATATGCTTATATTATTGTAAACAAGTTCAATACTGTTATGTGAATGCATTACGCAATTTAATAATGTAGGAGCTGAGAGAATAATAAGTTAAAAATTGCTAACAATGAGGTAACCTTGAGGCAGTAATGAGTTTGAGCGTTTAATAATGTTATTAGTCATTATTGGAGCAACAATAATGTAATTTCAGTGACAGTTTATAAACTAACCAATCAACAACCAGAAAAAGCTTTCGTTAAAACAAGGAATTCTATTGGATTAGGAATAGCCAATCAGAGACTTGAAATACAGAAATTTACAAGTTTAGGAGGGGGAAAACAGTTCAGTTGCCTCTCAACAGTGTCGAGATGTGTCCTCGAGAAATTAAATACATATTCGTGTGAGACGAAAATAGTTTACGTGTTAAAAAGTGCAAGTTTAAATAAAAGAATCTCACAGCTCTCAATATCAGTGAAGTGCTATTTAATTTGTGTCAACGATTAGTAAAAAGAAGTGAATTAAAACTTAAAATCTGTGTAAGCCTACATTCTTCAGTCGCACCACAACCCTACCAAGAGAAACATGTCTCTAACAATAATACTGACGCAGCCGAGGCAAACATAAATATAATATCTAAAGAAACAGTCAAATTACAAAGCTAATATTTTTAAATTTGGGGCGAAGGCTACCGGAAACCGGATACTATACGTGCGGTTGCAACAACTTGAAGTTCGGCTCCCCAACAGTTGAAATATAATACAACTCTTACTTCAAAATCGGCTTACCATACGTAATAAAGAACCTACTTCTTCAACGTATTGTATACTTTTAGGCCTTGGTGTTAAATACTTGGTTCTTGAGTGGTATATAGCTCTACGAAAGCATGACATGTCTACTTTGGTTAACTGATTGTATCCTTACATTTAATTTCTTTGTGAATTAGCCTCCTTGGTCGTTCGGAAATGTCTTCTACCTCTTTCTCTTCACGGAGTTGCAAATTATTTGATGATTTAAAATGAAGTTTTTATCTCTATGGTGGTTGCATTCCACTTTTGATTCAATAACATTTGACCCACTAAAATCTGTTTTGATGTAACATATACACGTTTTTCACATTGGCCTTCATATCTCTACGAAAGCAAAACTTAAATCCATCTAGTATTTTGACCGTCTAGGTACACACTTGGACAATAAGGAAAAGAGGAATTGACTGCTGTAGGCAATTGGAAGCCGCCGGCAAGAAACACACAACTGGCTGGCAGTAATGGGTGGTCGTTAAGATTGTTTGACGCGAGGATCTACGTCGTCAGAAAATTATTGATGATAATGTGGTAACAGTTGAACTCGAATCAAAAGGGAGAAGAGGAAGAAGAGATTTTGCATGCAATTCTAATTTCAGGACCGTTTGTGTCAGACGTTAATAATGTTGTTTGTTATAAACACTGTTACTATAATCACATATAATTTGATCTAACAGATTCTGCAATACATTTTCAAAATCTTCAAACAGGATCTTGAAAACATACAGTTTCCGTCCTAATTTGCCTTAAAAGGTCAAACATTCCTAACTTATATGAGTGCGTGATTGATGCCACAAGCTCCTAGGTTGATTCTGTGGTTCTCTCTCTCTAAAGTGAGTTCAGATTCAATTTGCCTTTGACCGGTGTTAGATACAAGCCCTCTACAATGTCCTTTCTGGCGATACACTGCTGGACCTCCTGTGGTGACCTCACCTTCAGCCTGGCATTTTGAAACAACTTCGTAATTTTTCTGGACGTTGTCTTGTTACGCCGTCTGAAGAAACATTTTGAATGCACTGTACCCTTTGAAGTTGCGCAATCCAAGCCATAAAGTTACTTTTTTTGCTCATTTCATTGCAAGTAATGGAGAGTCAAACCTGTACAGCGTGCCTCTCTGGAACTTGAAAATGTACTTGCTGGCCTTGCTTCAGCCTTTATCCATAAATGGTACAATTGGCTCATCTTTTCGCGAGATGTTTTGTACTTCTGTGCACTCGCGGATTTAGTTTCTTGTTGCGTAGTTCATTGTAGTAATTCATTTCGCTTTGCCATGAACGTTTACGAGAATTTGGATAATACGAACTTGAACTAGCTTAAAATATCCTGCGCATGTTCCTTCCCGCCATACCAAAGACTGTACTCTTCTCTCTCTCTCTCTCTCTCTCTCAATGTAATTCTGCAGCGATGAATTCAAACTATAGAGTCACTTTCTCTGTAGTCAGCCATATACTATTGCAGATATTTTCCATATACTCAATGCCGATACTAGAATATTCCCGTCTTGAAAGTTCAAGCTCCTCCAACCTAAGTCACTGATGAATGCTAGTTCACATATATCCCGGAAGCTAGCAGATCCATAGAAATTTAAATTGATGGATGTTGCCAACCTTTGCGAAAATAAGGAGGCAATATATAGGTGTTTGATATTCGCTACGTATTGAGATGATTTCTTTAGGATTTGAAGCGGCAATGTTACGGGATTCCCTTAATTTGGAAGGTTGAATGGGGCCAAGGTAACGCCATGAAAGCTAAAGCGGTAAGAGCATCGTGCTTAAGATTCGCGGTTTCGAGTCCCTGCAGTAGTACGAACAGTCGGATAAACACCAAACTTGGCTTTTAGGTTCAGTATCTCCCAGAGATGCGACACGAAGGTTTTCAAGAAAATCCCCCCACCCCAGATCACCGTTTACATGGAACATTTTTCGAAAATTTTAACTTTCTCAAAAATGGCTATAACGATTTTGATTAAAATATCATATGTTTAAGATATTTTCATGAAAAATTAAATGTATATCTTGAATTTTCTGGGAATGTCTCCAAAAGTATTCTTCATTGTGAACGACTTTTGTATAACTGGTAAACCATAAGAGATAGACAAAATTTTACTCCACAAAAAATGTAGATCGGGTCAAAATACACAATTTATGTCTAATACATTTTTGTTGTTGAGTGAACTATTTTCGAGATATTGCTTTTTATTCCCTTAAATTTTCCAATACTTTTTCTCCAATGGGAATTCGTTATTCATTTTTTGTCCTGGTAATGCAAAGAGAATGAAATACTCCATATAGCAACCAGCTCTTAATATATTTAACTATCGCTTAAAGCCTGGCAATTCCCCTTGCATCTACAAGAAAATTAGCAATAAGATTAACATCTCGATTAACATGAAGCATATGGAGAATAAGCGTTTGTAAAAATAGTTTGTACAAGAGTAGAGAATGTCATGTGAGTGTAACACATCAGATTTTTCATTAAGTGTCAAACTTTGGTCTGTGTGAATTAATGAGACACTACTGGACGACGAAGGCAGCTACAATATAACTGCCACTTAGCGGGTTTAACTTACATGTATAGAGTACTTACATGCTGGAATCACAAATTTATTGTTTTTGGATACCATTTAAATTCCCTGGAATCTGTAAAACTCACAGCTTATTAGAAAAAGGATAAGACATTTATTTTGAACAAGTAACTGTTACGCCAGTAACTACTCGGCTTTTAATTATCATCCACTAGAGTTAGCAACATCATAATTTTATGCACATTGCTTCTTTATGAGTTTAATTTTAAAATTTTCTAGCTGTTTTCTAAGCTCTTAATTCTCTAAAACAATTCAACGCTATCTTAAATTAAGAGAGAAAGTATAAAGTGGCAGGAGCCTGGGAATTATAATCATTGCCTTGGGTGTTTCATGTTTTCCTAGTAATTGCCATACTAAAGCATGAACTCGTGACTTTAGATAGTGTTATAATCCAAAACTGGTCACGATACCATGTGCGGTATACAGCATCATGGAAATTAGACATTTGAAGTTCACAGGAATGTGAATTAATACGTTCTTTGCACAGCGAAGTCAAGTATCTTAATCTCTAGCATACCGTAGCGTTCTATTCTGCATTTTTGTTTTGGTAGTTTTAACCTAAGTTATTTTTATCTTATGTGTTATTAACAATAAACATATTATTATGCTTCATGTATATCTGGGATTCCACTGGAGTGAACACAAGGTTTAACACATATCCCTGTTTTGTCGGGTGTAACATGTTTATTTAACACATTACTGAAAACAACAATATATTATGATTAATAATAATAAATAAACACTGCCTCTGTTATAAGCGAATTTGAAAATGCTCCTCAGTAACAATATACCGATGACATTTGCATATGAAATTCCCGGTTTTAAGTAATTTGGTTGCTTTTCTGGCTAAGGGTTTTAACATACCTGTCTCCTGAGCAAAATCACGGAGTGATTTTTTCTGCGAAAGTTCGAAACGTTCCCCTATTGTGTCTATCCTCTCTTAAGTAACAACACGCGGCTTGTAATCCGTTTCCTATCATTCACAGATCCTGTCTCTCGGAAATTTTGTAATAGTCGTCGAGCATTTTTTTATTTGGAACTCGATTACCAAGGTATTCTCTTACAAAGCGCCTTACCATTTCTCTGCAAGAACCAGTTTCACGTAATTGTCGAACATAAACACTCTGTGTTCTATACGAATGGCGGTGTAATTAACAATAATAATGCTAGGTAACACGTAAACTATTACACAATGTAAATAGAGAGCTGCATGTAACACGGCCAGTCCTCAAGAACCGTGTGCTCCAACCGACTAGATAACCGCACACCTGGCACCGGCACTGGCGGGTAAGACCTTATCGTTTCACGGGGAAGTAGCCATGCTTTACTGGCCAATAGTTGTATTAACAACCTTGTATTAACACTCTCCCTGTGAAGTCCGAACACTACCAACACACGAAGTAGGGGAGAAAGGAGAATGACACCGAGTGTCACAAAATGACATGTCTAATGTAGATGAACTCTCATGTTTTACCCTTGATTATTACAGTATTATTACTCTTAGACAAAAGTAAAAACGCGCAGATGAAGCAGTAAAGCTACCACTCAACTATCAGGATGCTGGAATCCTTACACTTCACACGGATATAAATAAAATTAATCTGTCAAAAAAAATCTGATGTGTTACACTCACATGACTTTCTTTACTCTTGTACAAACTATTTTTACAAAGTCTTATTCTCCATTTATTTCATATTAATCGAGATAAACATTTGCAGAAACGATCTTTTGACATGCAAAGAGAATTACATTTTACACATAGCGACCAGTTCTAAAAATATTTGACTATCGCTTAAGGCGTACTATGTTCCCCTTGTTTTGTATTTCCAAGGGCAATATAGAAATACAGTAGCTTTTAAGCATAGACATACATATCTCTTAATAGCTGGTTGCTAGGTGCAGCACCATTCTCTTTGCCACAGATTAATACTCTTTGCATATCCAAGACAAATATTGAATAACGAATTCCCATTTGAGAAAATAAGTATTGAAAAATTTAAGGAAATAACAAGCAATATCTCGAAAATGGTTCACTCAACAAAAAATGTATATGACATAAATTATGTATTTTAACGCGATCTACATTTTTTGTATAGTAAAATTTTGTCTATCACTTATGGTTTACCAGTTATGCAAAAGTCGTTCAGAATGAAGACTACTTTTGGAGATGTTCTCAGAAAATTCAAGATATACATTTTATTTGTCATGAAAATATCTTTAAAATATATTTGAATCAAAATCGTTAGAGCCATTTTTGAGAAAATTAAAATTTTCGTGTTCAATGTAAAGGGTAATCTGGGATGGGGAGATTTTCTTGAAAACCTTCGTGTCGCATCTCTGGAAGATACTGAACCTAAATACCAAGTTTGGTGTTTATCCGACTGTTCGTTTCTGAGTTATGCTGTTCACAGACACACACAGATAAACATACGGTCATGTTTCCAAAAAGGCTTTTTTTTGGATTCAGGGGGTCTCAAAATACATATTTGCGGTGAAATCTCAGTATCGAATTTTTGGGTGTAATACAATACTTCCCCTACTTACTATACGTAGTAGAGAAAGTAAAAAAAAAAAAAAAAAAGATACCTGTTGGAAGGATGCCTGGTCTCAGAACTGTACTGGCCAGACTCACCCCAAGAAAAGGCAAATATACCACAGGAACCTTAAGCAGGAAACATTAAATCTTCATATCCAGATTAAAAATAGGTCATACAGGATTAACTCATTCGTACATTCTTTCTAGAGAGTATTAACCTCAATGTAATAACAGATGTAAACCTTCTCTCTCCTGTCTCGTATAATAAAAGAGTGTCCACTTTATGATATACTCAGAGTAAAGCTCAATATCCCAAATGATCTCTCAATTCTATACAACCCTCAAATGTCCAAAAGTATAATTGTGTTCTTTAAAAACACAAAGTTTTATAACGAAATGTAATGTAATTATTTCCTTTGCTGTATTTTATACTTATTATTTCAATTTTTTGGTATTCATCCTTGTTTATCATTCATTGTTAACTTATCAATACTATTTTATTGTAATCAGTCGCGATTGACCAAGGGGTTAAAGCGACTCTAAATAAATAAGCTGCTGGGAAGATAGAATCAGACAAAAATGCTATGCTACATCCGGGATTTGAAGCATGGGTGTTCAGTTTTACCTTGCCACTGCTCTAACCAACTGAACTACCATGACAACATGCTGGTTCGATATTAAATTCCTCAAAACTGACACTTTTTCCGGTAAACCACAAGCTGTTCTGCAATTTATTATAATATACTCCAATAGCGACTTACAATGTTATAAGTAGTTGAAGTCTAGGACTTCATAGTTAACCATTACTACGTCAATAAATAATAATTAATTTTCTTTCACACATGCTGTGTGTAGGCTAAAGTTGGAAAGGTAGAATCAGACTGAAAAACTCAATACCACAGCTGGGATTTGAACCATGGATCTTCGGCTTACCGTGTTGCTTCTCTAACCAACTAAACCACCGTAGCAACATGTCGGTACGGTACTAAATTCCCCAAATGACTCGAATGTGCTGTGTCCCTACCTTCCCGCAAGGGGGGGGGGTCCGACCCCTTCAGCTGCAGTGGTGCGGGCGCTGCGTACCCTGAGCACTCGTGGTATTTCTGACGTTACTAGAAGTACGTCGGGCCGAAAATTCAAGCCCCTCCCGATGGGGAGTTGTTCGGATTGGGTTGGACTCGGTGGGGCAGGGTTCCCGAGACCCATGGAAGATTGGGTACAATTGTGCGGGTTTCTGTGCAGGCGCGGTTGTGAGACGCCTCAATGTCCTCCGGTACTGATCTGGTAGCCGGTAGATGGCATGCTAGATTTTTCGGGATGACGCCCGTAAGTGGCGTATTCACTTCCATCCTTGCGCAAGCGGGGGCGGGCTTTTTTAATTGTCAGGTATTGACCTCATGGGAAAACCCCATGGTTTGGAGAGCCACTCGGATGGGGCGGGCCCTAGGACTTCGGAGGGGGCTTGTGCTACGGTGCTTGCCCTGGTAGACCTTGCATATTCTTTGTGTCCCTGCCTCCAAGAGAGGTGATGTAGATCAAAACGTATCCTCTCAAATTTGTCTGAACAAATAATATTCACTTATTACCATTACAGCTGACGTCATAAACATACCGTTTCCAAATATGAAATCGATCAATAGTTACTTTCGTAAAAATAATGGGCGTTACCCTGTTAATAAAGAAGGTGTTGAGACAAAATATTTCCTTCGTATAGAGATGAAAATGACACCGCACTGTCTGATAAACAGGATGCTGCAGAATCTAAAATATGTCTTCAGTCTGGATATCTTGACCACATATTCGACAGGATCTTCAGGAAGCAAAGGTTCTGTAAGAGTGATTACCTCCTCAAGTGGAAAATCAGGTAAAGACAGGAAGAAATCAGGAGTTGGAACTGCAAATGGAAAGGAAAACATTAGGGCCAGGAAAGCATTAGTTAAAGGGGGCCGAAAGCGAAGAGAACAGTACAGGAAGAATCCATCTGAAAATAATCTGCTGAATTTTCTTTTCTTTTTTCTTTAATATAAATATTTTTTCTTTTTAGTAGTGTTTAACGGCGGTTCTTAGCACATACGCACCACAGGCGGAAGACATTGATGATAAATGAAATGATAGGAAACAGAATTTATGAAGGAAACGTTCCAGTCCTAGGTTTAGGGTACATTCCCAGTATTTGCCACTTATA
Organism: Deroplatys truncata; assembly: GCA_030765065.1. Taxonomy (NCBI): domain Eukaryota; kingdom Metazoa; phylum Arthropoda; class Insecta; order Mantodea; family Mantidae; genus Deroplatys; species Deroplatys truncata. The sequence goes on along the minus strand of CM060989.1, from coordinate 59,655,552 downwards.
AGGACTGAGGAACACTTGGAAAAAAGCTCAATCAGGAAGGATGGTCCTGGCGAGATTTGAACTATAGACCTCCCGCTCACGAGCCTGTCTTACTTGTGTGTCCAGGTTGATCCACCTCCCGCTCATGCTATCATGCTAGGGAAGTTAAAATTGCTGCACACCGTGCATTTTGCATTTTTTATCGCAGAGTAATAAGAGTTTATTTAATCCTCCAACTACTCGTATGTATATTTATTGTGGTAGACATGCAATATAATAATATTTTATAGTTATATTTCACCATTTAAATCTTACCGTCTTTACTTTCGTTTATTTGTTAACATTTACTTACGATTTAATTCATGCAGCATTTAATAGTATCTCGGCGCAAGCAGCCATGTCTCCTTCAGTTGTTGACTTGGTCAACACTACTGCTTTAGAACAGCTTAAAGGGATTTAATTTTATTTTCGCGTAATCATATTTTCTATTATTCACAATCGTCAAAAAAAAGTATACAGTACGTGTTTATTTTGAACTATAGAGCATAAAATGAATTCTTCCTTGCTGCTGCTAATGCAATTTGAGGAACAGTGCCTGCAGTAAATAAATTTTCTACCTCCAATTTTACGTGAATTGCGTCTAAAATCTATCAATAACCTGTTTGTACGTGCCTTTGAAGGTAATACTATATTACGATACAAGTGCAGAATCTTGGAAGTCAAAATACAAACTTCTTCTTCGTTCTGAAAAAATGCACCTACTGCACTTGTATCGTAATGTAGTATTACCTTCAAAGGCACGTACAAACAGGTTATTGATAGATTTTAGACGCAACTCACGTAAAATTGGAGGTAGAAAAATTATTCCATGCTTCCTCTGGTAAATACAGTTTACTGCAGGCACTGTTCCTCAAATTGCATCAGCAGCAGCAGCAGCAGCAGCAAGGAACAATTCATTTTATACTCTCTAGTTCAAAATAAACACATATAATTGAGCTTTGAGATGTGCGCATATGTGTCTGCGTTTTTGTTTTTATTTATTTATTTATTTATGTTTCATTTCTAGTCTAGATATATGCCCTGGTGATATTACTGCATTGATACATTTCCTGGGATCATTGGAGGATATAGGTATAGGCTGTTCAACCGAGAGGGACGCTTCGCGCACTGCAACCTACAGAGGTCTATTGTGGCCACCACATCCCAGGAGGAAAGGATGAGGTGAAGGAACTACAGGAGGCTACAGGCCACAGGGACGCACAGGAGTCCCTAACATTTCCAAGCTCGCAGACCGGTCCCACTGTTGGAGCCGCCTAGAGAGGGTGATGAACGACCAACCAATCAAGCAACCCTCCACGGAAATTACTCTTTCCATTGAGCAAGTATCCACGCCATCTGTTCGGCACCGTCATACACCGCAAAACTTAGAAGCACACCTGAAAGCTGAAGAGATGGTATGAAAGAGAAATGATGGAAAGGAAATCCTAGTACAGAAGAAACCACCCAGCATTAGCCTGCCGACCCGGAGGCACCACGAAAAACCCATGGATCAGAGTGGACGGTCGCCGGGTTCGAACCCGGAACCTCATTGGAGGATATACCTCCACAATTTTCAGAACTGTATGGCTACGAAGTGTTTTATCATTACCACGATCTATAACTTCATTAATTTTTATTTACGTTTCCCTTCTATTCTAGAAATGCGCCCTTGTGATATTGCTGTTTTAATACAACACTTCGTGGGATGTTGGAGGATATGCTTCCACAATATTCATAACAACTTGATTCTTATACTACAAAATATTTTATCATTATTAGGATCTATAATTCAATTAATCGCCGGTATTATATTCACCTATGCGGAACTAGTTGGTAACGTGTGAGACTCTCATTCGAGAGAACCGGTTCATTCTGTCGACCACTTTTGACCTGTGGTGTTTCGTGGTTTTCCCTGGTTGGTAGGCGAATACTGGCATGGTCGTCTACCACCATGTCCTTTCCATCATGTCCCTTTCAATGTGTTTATAGCTTTAATGTGAGCTGGCGCCGAATAGATAGCGCTGATGCTTGCCGTATTCCTGTGCACACTAGAGGACGGTTTGGTTGACGTGTTGTTCATCGCACTCTCTGGGCAGCTCCAATAGTGGGACAGTTCTTCGAGCCTGGAACGGTTAGGGATTTACGCGCGCCTCTGTGGTCTGTCGTGTAGCCTCCTGTGGTTCGTTCGCTTCATCCCCAATCCCTTGTAGGTTATTCAACGGTGAGGTATCCCCCCCGCTGAATACTCTGTATCCTATTGTTTATACTCTATGGAAGAAGAAAATTAGTGCAGTCCCAATTTTGCCATCATTTAGAAAGCTGGTATAATAATGTTTTCAGCAGGGAACACACCAGAGATTTCATCGTCTTCTTCACTATATGGATTAGCTATGCCTATTCCGTTTTCACTATATGCCTATTTAATTGTTCTCAGCGTTCCTAGGGCGTCCCTTCCGTTTGGCTGATACTCTATATCATCACTGGTATTCTTTGCCTGTCCATGTGACTTAAATAATTCCTCCACTTTTGTTTGTATTCTTCTATTTGTTTCTTCATACTATATATTCCCAGCACTTCTCGGATAACTTCATTTCGTATTTTGTCTAGTCTGGCACACCCTCTATGACCTGACCATTTGGTGGAGAGGACACCTATGACCTCGATCCCAATGGATGTTTTATGCATACATCCCTGGAAGCAACGGATGAGGTGAGGAAACCGCAGGAGACGTATGGGTTGCAATATAGGCCAGTGCAAGTCGACAGAGACGTGCACCTAATAGTTCTAAGCTTGACCACCCGGCCACGGAAGAATCGCTCGGAGACGTCCCTCTAGTGGGACCGAGGAAACACGACCCAGCAGCGGAGACTCCAGACTTTCCTCTAGCAGGGCCGAAAAGAAGCTCCAATTCGCAAGTCTCCGCCCGAGCTCGACCGAATACAACTCCGGAGTCAACCTGAAGTAGGTGTTTTTCTGTTACGATGTTTGCCCCACGCTGGGCGCCAATTTGAAGTTAGTGTTTTCTTTACGTTGCTTTCACCACGTATGGATGTCAATTTGAAGTAGGTGTTTTTTATTGTAGGGGTTGTATTATATTTCAACTGTTGGGGAGCCGAATTTGAAGTTGTTGCAACCACACGTATAGTACCCGGTTTCCGGTAGCCTTCGCCCCAAATTTAAAAATATTAGCTTTGTAATTTGACATGTTTCTCTTGATAGGGTTGTGGTGCGACTGAAGAATGTAGGCTTACACAGATTTTAAGTTTTAATTCACTCCTTTTTATTAATTAAATAGCACTTCACTGACATAGAGAGCTATGAGATTCTTTTATTTAATTAATTACACTTTTTTAACACGTAAACTATTTTCGACTCACACGTATTTAATTTCTCGAGGACACATCCCGCGTCTGGTTATGAGCACTGTCTAGAAGCAACTGAACTGTTTTCCACCGCCTAAATTTGTAAATTTCTGTATTTCAAGTCTCTGATTGGCTATTCCTAATCCAATAGAATACCCTCTTTTAACTAAAGTTTTTTCTGGTTGTTGATTGGCTATTTTTATAAACTGTCACTAAAATTACATTATTGTTGCTCCAATAATGACTAATAGTATTATTAAACTTCCTCACTCATTATTGCCTCAAGGTTACCTCATTGTTAGCAACTTTAAACCTATTTCTCATAGCTCCTACATTATTAAATTACGTAATGCATTCACATAACATTATTGAACATGTTTACAATAATATAAGCATATGCAATGACTGTTACATACACATATTGCTTTAAGGCGGGCTATTATTGAATTTATATATTATATAATTTGACTGAAATCATTTTAAGTGTTAAAAATACTGCCTCAAACCTCATACATGAAAGAGGGAAAGGAATTGAGAGAAAATGCGGGAGAGAGTAACTCCGTGGTGGAATACACCACCCCAGCATTCGCCTGTGTCCAACTAAGGAAAATCACGAAAAACCCATGGTCAGAGTGAGCGGCCACAGGGAATCGAACCCTGAACCTCCCGAATGCGAGCCTCACACTTACCGCGGAGTCATATCGCTAGTTTACAACCTTTAACTATACGGAGAAATTTCGTTCCTGCCGGTATATCATGAAAATATTCACAAAACATTGAAACCAGTAATCCAATAATTCAATTCAGATACTGTCACAGAAATCGATTGCTAGGTTCCCATGCCGCACTATTCTTAGTGTTCTTAAGTGTTGGTCTAACCAACGCGGGTATCACTACCTAATAAAGAGCAGCCCTTGTCAATCACTGCTATGACACAAGGGGCATGTATACCGATCCATTATTCATGCTCATTTCACTTGATTGAATGTCAACATAGCACTGTTGTTTGTGACCCTAAGCTCAGCAGCTATACAATACATCCAATTTGGTTCTAGTAATAGTTCCATAGTCATGCACACATGATCACATTTCATCTCTCACTTAGAGCAAGTGTAGTTTATTTCTTCTGCTAATCACACACGTGCGGCCTGAGAAACGCCTGTACTGTAACACTAATAATACACAAAGAGAATATCACTATAGAGTTTAACGCAGAAGGGAAAATGAAAAAAAAAATTGTACAAACTATTTTTACAAACGCTTATTCTACATATGCTTCATGTTAATCAAGATATCGAGATGTTAATCTTATTGCTAACTTTCTTGTAGATGCAAGGGGAATTGGTAGGCTTTAAGCTATAATAAAATATTTTAAGAGCTGGTTGCTATGTGGAGTATTCCATTCTCTTTGCATTACCAGGACAAAAAAATGAACAACGAATTTGAGAAACGGTATAAGGATGGGAAAACTTAAGAGAATAACAAGCAATATCTCGAAAATGGTTCACTCAATAAAAAAATGTATATGACATAAATGGTGTATTTTAACGCGATCTACATTTTTGTGTAGTAAAATTTTGTCTATTTCTTATGGTTTACCAGTTATGCAAAAGTCGTTCACAATGAAGAATACTTTTGGAGACATTCCCAGAAAATTCAAGATATACATTTCATTTGTCATGAAAATATCTTAAACATATGATATTTTAGTCAAAATCGTTAGAGTCATTTTTGAGAAAATTAAAATTTTCGAAAAATGTTCCATGTGAAGGGTAATCTGGGGTGGGGGGATTTTATTGAAAACCTTCGTGTCGCATCTCTGGATGATACTGAACCTAGTTTGGTGTTTATCCGACTGTTCGTTTCTGAGTTATGCTGTTCACAGACACACACACACGGACATGTTTCCAAAAATGCTTTTTTTTGTATTCGTGGGGTCTCAAAACATGTATTTCCGGTGAAATCTTGGTATCGAATTTTTGGGTGGAATACAATACTTCCCCTACTTACTATACGTAGTAGAGAAAGTAAAAACGTTTTATAATTAACTGCAAAAACACGAAGATTATGGCTCTGCCCATGTACGTATGACATACTAATGTTGAATTTAAGTTACTGCTTTAGTTATGTATCATAGTATTGTTTTTAGACAGTATGGTCTAAAAGTAGAACTTCTAACACAGAGCACACGAGCTTTAGATATCAAGTTTGGTTTCAAGTTCAATCACATGGCAATTGTTCTTTGTATTTGCACATGTTTAACAACTCGACTTGGTTTGATTAGGTTTTACTTTTCATTATGTCTTTTTACATGAATTATTTCTCATGGCGCTCTTATTACCTGTGCACAATACAGATCGTCATATCTCAATTTATCGCAATTCGTTGTAGAGTTAGCCTATACGTTATATTGGCAGCTTTCTTTTATCTAAAACGTTACTCTTTTGTCTAACCTGCATAAAGATTAAATGGCGAAATTATCAATTCATAAGAAACCCGAAATGGAAGTGAAATTACAGAAGTAGCAGAAAGAATAACATTAGAATTACTGCACTGATATAACATTAATCCCTTCATTGCCTAGTGTAAGGTAAAACATGTTGAAAATAATTTCACTGAAAGTGACTGCTAGCGAATCAACGAAAGATCAAAACAACTCACTTTTTACTTTCTCTACTACGTATAGTAAGTAGGAGAAGTATTGTATTCCACCCAAAAATTCAATACCAAGATTTCACCGGAAATACATGTTTTGAGACCCCCTGAATCCAGAAAAAGCATTTTTGGAAACATGTCCGTGTGTGTGCCTGTGTGTCTGTCTGTGAACAGCATAACGCAGAAACGAACAGTCGGATAAACACCAAACTGTGTATTTAGCTTCAGTATCTTCCAGAGATGCGACATGTTTTCAAGAAAATCCCCCACCCCAGACTACCCTTTACATGGAACGTTTTTCGAAAATTTTAATTTTCTCAAAAATGACTGTAATGATTTTGATTAAAATATCATATGTTTAAGATATTTTCATGACAAATGAAATGTATATCTCAAATTTTCTGGGAATGTCTCCAAAAGTATTCTCCATTGTGAAGACTTTTGCATAACTGGTAAACCGTAAGAGATAGACAAAATTTTACTACACAAAAAATGTAGATCGCTTTCAAATACACAATTTATGTCATATACAGTTTTTTGTTGAGTGAACCATTTTCGAGATATTGCTTGTTATTCCCTTAAATTTTCCAATACTTATACTTTTTCTCAAATTCGTTATTCATTTCTTTTTTGTCCTGGACGTGCAAAGAGAATGGAATACTCCACATATAACCAGCTCTTAAAATATTTGACTATAGCTTAAAGCCTAGCAATTCTCCTTGCATCTACAAGAAAATTAGCAATAAGATTAACATGAAGCAAATGGAGAATAAGCGTTTGTAAAAATAGTTTGTTCAAGAGTAGAGAAGTCATGTGAGTGTAACACATTAGATTTTTAACGTCATTTCTGTTGTTTCAAGAACGCGTTCTAAACGTGATCTCTGTTAGTTTCAGGAATCAATATAATATTATTGATATTTTACAGATTCGAGCGTTGTCTAAAACATAGTGTATGCCACACGTGTAAAAATTGCTTAATTTTTATCAGCCTACGGCCTAACGCTGTGCCTAATCATGCCAGTAGCTTTTGTTTTACATCCAGAGTCTTATTCTTCAGGTCTGTTTGAAGCAGCAGCTTTCCACATTAAAAGTTAGATCTGTGGTACTACGCACTAGTGGCCCTTGGCCTACCAACTCGGCTGCGGACTCACGCCTACATACGTAAGATAGACGCGGGCGGTCATCCAGCCGATAGGGGTGATGTGGTCAACACTATAATTTCCCCACGCGGAACGTTGGCTTTCATTTCCTACAGACCGCTATCTATCGCAGCTAACCGATGCTGTGTGGGAACCTGTCCTAAACATGGGCCCAAAAATCCGCACCCACATAGGTGGACTCGAACCCATTCTGTGGCTTACAACTGGAGCAGCACGCTCCAACACCTATTATACGTGTCTTATGATATATGTTAACCAGTCTAGGGTTTGTCTCATAGCTTAGGTATCTTTTAAACATTTTATGCAATCTAGCATTATAAACAGGTTGTTACTATATTCAATACCTTGCATAATTGGTTAATTATAGCACACCTGCCAATAATAGCAATGGCGCAATATCGGTATTCCAAGCTGCGGTGGCTCATAGAGGGAATATGAAAAACTTTGTGATATATTTTATTCTAGCAACGAAGATATAAAAACATCTGGCATTTATTAAGTATACATCGAACAATTAAAATTTTCACTTAAATTACTTATTATGCTGTTCCGATAATATGCTACAACACAGTCCATAACTCCTGCTCATTTCTGTCCCAGGGCTTATCGGTTCAACACGACAGGTAATAACAAATGAAATGCAGGGAGAGAAGCTAACGTCTCAATTACGAACATATGAAGACGCTCTCACTTATATCAGCTATGAATGCCGAATTACTTAATGATTTATTTCCTAATATTTATAATACTAAAATTGCATAAAATGTTGTATCCAACTCTGGATGATCTTATTATGACGCTCGTGAAAACTGTTGCACGAACGAGAAACATTCACTTGTGCCATTATCCACTTGTATAAATTACTATTTTGCACGCAAAGGAAACGTCAAATTTGACTAAACTTAGCCTAACAAGTAGTGCAAAAATTGCCTTGCACTACTATACTCCAGTTTCACTCACTGTCACTTTATAAATTCGTATCTACATTTGCTTACAGTTACTATGTGCCTGTCGAAAGGTGTCACATCTTTAATACAGGAGGATGGAACCACGGTACACCATGAGCATGCAATAATAAACCGTACACGTGAGCCAAGGTAATGGGGATTAAAATTTACTGTCATAAGTGGTGACTCTAATGTCAGACAGAGATGTGGCAAAACAGGGGTGTCCATGTTAGGATTTTATGACAGCAATATAGAAGCAGACACTGTTGTATTGCATGTCTCTGTTTATTTAACTATATGTAAAGAATAAAGATTGGCATTTTCTATTTGCGCATTTTGTTTCTTTGTTTATAATCGTAGGTTTAGAATATCTATACAGGATGGACCATTTAAATTGAGACTGTACAATATCTCCAAAACTAAGAGTTGTAGAAAGAAATGTCTTTGATAAAAGTTGCTTGATATTATGGGAGAAAGTAAATGGCATTAGTTGTGTTCTGTTTGGAGGACGTTATGATGTCAGGCAGAGCTGTGGCAAAACAGGGGTGTCCATGTTAACGTTTTATGACAAGCAATACAGAAGCAGACACTGTTGTATTGCATGTCTGTTTATGTAACCATATGTAAAGAATAAAGATTGGCATTTACTATTTGCCTATTTTGTTCCTTTGTAGGTTTAGAATAATGTCAGGTAGAGATGTGGCAAAACAGGGGTGTCCATGTTAGTGTTTTATGACAGCAATGTAGAAGCAGATATTGTTGATTTGGATGTCTCTGTTTATTTAACCATATGTAAAGAATAGAGATCTGCATTTACTTAACCGTAGGTTTAGAATACCTATACAGGATGAACCATTTAAATTGAGACTGTACAATATCTCCAAAACTAAGAGTTGTAGAAAGAAATGTCTTTAATAAAAGTTTATTTATATTATGGGGGAAAGTAAATGCCATTAGTTGTGTTTTGTTTGGAGGACGTTATGGTGGTTATTTTAGGCTGAATTTAATTTTTAAAAATGGGAACCTGCATTTTGTATGTTGTTTTCTCATTAGAAAATGGTTTATAAAAAGATCTTTATTTTGTGGTGAGGAATAAGGAAACAAAATAAAAAATGTTCGTTCCCAATTACGAAACATAACTTGACCCTCAAATGACTACCAATGGATGGTCCAACCATTCATTGCGCTCTTCGTATACGGTAATTCAGAATTTTCGTTGTTATTTACGTTGGTGTAAGAATAATTGCAAAGTGCTTTGTACACTTGTTTGGCTTTTTATGAGGGAGAAAACAACATAAAAATGTTAGGTTCCAATTTAAAAAAATTATATTTAACCAAAAATTACAATCAAAACGGCCTCCAAATGAAACGCGACTAAAATATACTAATACTATATACAATATACTAATTTTACAGTGCCTATAATTGCCTATTTTCATAGTGTGTGCCTTTTCGTAGCTTAAGGGCCTTTTTAACGAAAACTTTTATCAAGGGTTTGCTTACCGTAATTTAATTTTTGTTATTAGCGGTTATTTATTAATATTGTTTATTAATGTGACGTTAACCTTAATATTGCAATTAATGTTTAGCGCTTTGAACCATTAAACCATTGTTGACAACGTACCTGAAGAAGTTTGTAATACCAGCATTCCTTTCCTAACGCAAGCAGTTGCATTGTTTCGTATAATAATAAAATATGGCTACTTAGCACAATAAAAACGTATGGTAATTAATGGTCAGCTGACTGGGAAATTCCTCATTTTAGCATTAACTCATCGCTTTGTTCATTAATATGATGGCTTTGTTGTTTTCTACCTCCCACGTAGAAAACAAGAGTACTGACATAAAAAACTAGCCATTTCATTGCAAACGCAACAATAGCCTTTTTCATAATAATATGTAACAGATTCAGTAATAATTAAAAACCAGCGTGGGTGTGTAGAACGTGTTCGAGAGAGACAATAGGGTTTGTCATAAAAAATACAGTAACTGAAGAGTGTAATTTAAAGAAATAATGTTAACAGTGTATTTAGTAAGTTTAATATATGGGATATAGATATTTGATATTTCTATACTGTTTATGTCAAAGTGTGTTTTTAAGTGCTAAACGAATAAATGATTTTGCCTACTTAAATGCTTATCATATTTCGCTGCCTATTTTAAGTATTTTAGAGCCTTGCGCTGAGCTTTAGTAATGAACACAGAGGACAACGTGGAAAACTACTGATACCACAAGATTTGTAAAATTAGTTTATATTATTTTAAAATTATCATAATGGAATGTAGCTACCACTTCGTCTATGAATGCAGTTTCACGTCCACTAGAACACCTCGGATTTTCAGGGAGAATGAATAAAGGTGATTAATGAACCCACTCTCTAAAAGCTTTCTAAGAGGAACATTTGTTTTGTAGAATAATGAAACACCTCAGGGAAAAAGAGAACAAAACAATCTGATATGATACATTCACATGATTTTCTCTAACCTCTATTTTATTAATGGGCAAACAAACTATTCTTACCGAAGCTTATTTTTCCGTATACTACATTTTAATTCAAATGAGCATTTGCAGAAATAGCTTTCTTTTTTTTCGAGTGGAGGAGAAAATAATTTAATCACTGACTCCAGCCCCGATGGGAGTCGGGACTGAGAGTGTGGGACTCACCAATAGTCGGCATACCCACTAAAAACTCCTCCACCGGATGGAAAAATGGAAGAAGGTAAAAGTGGAATGGCGTGGCTTTGTGCGGTCCCGCATAGCACCCGCGTTAGTATGTGAGAGATGGAAGCTGCCGCCCATTGGGGGGGAGCGGGTAAAGGTAATTACTCGGCTGCAGCCATGAAACCTGACTGCAGCACTAGTGGAAATGGCGAGGGTTAGGACTGAGGATTGTACTGATGATGCTGATGTTGCTGGTTGTACTCCTTGCATTGCTGCAAGAAGCGTGCGACACTGGCTGGGTCTTTCCTGAATCTGGTTGTTGGCGCAAGAGTTTCGGATGGAGTCGTCTGTGGCGTTGAGTCTTATTAATATGTTGTCGAACTGCTCAGTTAGGAAACCTTGCTGAGCAGCTGATGAGTCTTTAAGTTCTCGGATGAGTTCCGGGTTCATCTTGGTCCTTGCAGTGGTATTTATTTGTTGGTAGTTGGTAGAAGATGCTTCATGTTTATATGCTCAACGTATGGAAGCCAATTTGTCGCGGTCACTTCGTGTTATCTTATTTCTGAGCGCCTGTTATTGAATTACTACTTTGAATGTTGGGTTCATTGTCCTCCGGCTAGCTATTATTTCTCGGTCGAGCAAATCTCCTGAACAGGGTGTGTAAACGGAAAGGATTTGTTACTCAAAGATAACACTGATAAAAGAATTTGTTTTTACACCTTTATTACCGTCACAATTAATTAAGTTCACATATTGACTCTTGATACACGCCGGACTGAAACTGTTATATTTTCTAATATCACTATAATCACTTATTTACAGCACATTATTAATTCGCGTGTTTCACATTTATAACAAACTTTAAGACACGAGAGATTCTGTAGAATTGCGACGTGTAACTCGCGAACGATTCTGATGAACTAAGCGACGTTTAACTTCTGGATGATTCTGTTGGACTCAGCGACGTGTAACGCGTGGATGATTTTGTTTAACTGGGCAATACTTGCCTCTGGCGTTAGCTTTTTATACTCCCACACCCTAATATGCCTAAAGATTATAACAGAGCTGCTATTGGTTAATAAAACGCGCCAACATTAGCGTCTATTTTTATATCCAATCAAAATTACGAACACACATATGCTTTAGGGAAGATGTTCCCTCCATTTCTCAGAAAAGCGCGCCAATCTGACGTCATTTGCTTGTCTCTAATAATTGATAAACAACTCACCACCTCGCTCATTGTTACCCGCTCTTATTGTCAGTTTCAGTGAGCCCGTGTGAACTTATTTCCTAACAATGCTTATAATTAACAAACATCTCAAATCAATGTCATACAATAATGCTTATTTACACTATAATCAATCTGGCATTTACATTATTGTGATACAAATTACTGCCACATCCTGGAACCAAGAGAGGAGACCCGGATGGCTTAGGTGATAGCTGTGAGTGTGGATGAAGTGCTGTCAAACTGTCCAGCCAGGAAAACCTGTTGATGATGCTTGTATAAGGAATAGCTACATTACACATTTCGTTATAGATACAAATAGAACAGCGATAGTCAAATGTTTAACAACTAGACGCTATATGCTGCCTTAAAATTCCACACTGCTTCCATGCAATCGCGAGAAACAACTGAAAATGGATGAAATTTCAAAAGAATAAGCCATGAACATTTCGTACCAATAATAACGAGTATCTCAGAAACGGCTTATGCCACAGAAAAACTTATTTTAAGTAAATTGTGTGTTTTAAAGATATCTAATTTTTTTGTGTGTTACGTTTTCATCTATCGCTTAACATTTTAAAGTTATACAAGATTATACAAAATTCATTCCGAATGAAGTGGACTTTTTAGGCTATTCCCAGAAAATTCAAGATATACATTTTATTTGTCATTTAAATATCTTAAAAACGCTGTATTTTAATCAGAATCGTCGGAGCCATGATTTCTTGAAAATCTTCCTCTCGCATCTCTGAAAGATAATGAACTCGTCAAGTTTGGTATTTATCCGAGTTTGTGTTTTTGAATTTCTGTTCCCAGATAGACACACATACGGACATGTTTCCAAAAATCCTTTATTTGGATTCAAGGCGCCTCAAAACATGTATTTCCGGTGAAATTCCGATAAGGATGGAATGCAATACTTCCTCTACTTACTGTACTAGTAGAGAAAGTAAAAATCGAATGTGTTGCATTCACATGACTTTCTCTACTCGCTTTTCTATAAACTTCTTACAAAATCTTCTATTTCTATTTATTTACTTGGTATTAATCGAGATAAACTTTCATTACGCATTTACGTTTTCGTTGTTGGTATAAAAAGAATACAGAAGGCTAAAGCATTAATCCGAGTTTTAAAAATCGAAATGCCGTGTGATGGCTTTGAAATTCTATGCCCCTTGCGTGACCACGAGAGAAAACGATTAGCGACTTACCAATTTCACATGACTTTTTCTACCCAATGTCATTTATTTTGATATAACTTCTACAGATACCAGATTTCACCGAAAATATGTTTTGATGTTCCCTGAATCCAAAAAAATATTTTTAGAAAAAGGTCCATGTGTGTGCCAGCGTATGTGCGTGTGTGTCTATGAACAGCATAACTCAAAAATATAAAGTCGAATAAATTCCTAAACTATTTAGGTTCGGTACCCTCTAAAGATGTGACAAGATTTTCAAGAAAATCTCCCCACTCCAGGTGCCCTTTCTTAATTTTTTATTTTCTAAACAATATTTAATGATTTTGTTTAAAATGCCATAAATTAAAAATATTTACGTAGCAAATAAAATGTATATGTTAAATTTTCTCGGACTAGCCTATGAAGTGCTATACATTTAGAAGAAATTTTGTTTAATCTCGTATAACTGGTAAACGTTAAGCGACAGACGAAAATGTACTACACAAAAAGGGTAGAACCCCTTAAAACATAAAATTTATTTTAAATAACTTTTTATAGCACCAGACAATTCCGACATATCGTTATTAATAGTTCAAATTGTTAAATTATTTGTCATTCTAGTCAACATTCAGGTATTTCTGGCGGTTACATGTAAAGAGTATGGAAGTTTAAGGCCAGGATATACAGTCCGGTTTTTAAACATTTGACTGTCTCTATTCGCTTTGCATTTATAACTAAATGTGTAGTGTAGCTACATCTGGAAAGGTTTGTCTCAATTAAAATAAGTAGATAGAAAAATCTGATGTGTTACACTCACATGACTTTCTCTGCTCTTGTACAAACTATTTTTACAAACTCTTATTCTCCATCTATTTCATATTAATCGAGATAACATTTGCAGAAACGATCTTTTGACATGCAAATAGAATTACATTTTACACATAGCGACCAGTTCTAAAAATATTTGACTATCGCTTAAGGCCTACTATGTTCCCCTTGTTTTGTATTTGCAAGGGCAATATAGAAATACACTAGCCTTTAAGCATAGACATCCATATCTCTTAATAGCTGGTTGCTATGTGCAGCACCATTCTCTTTGCCACAGATTAATACTCTTTGCATATCCAAGACAAAAAAATGAATAACGAATTCACATTTGAGAAAAGTATTGAAAAACATAAGGGAATAACCAGCAATATCTCGAAAATGGTTGACTCAACAAAAAAATGTATATGATATAAATTGTGTATTTTAACGCGATCTACATTTTTGTGTAGTAAATTTTTGTCTATCTCTTTTGGTTTACCAGTTATGGAAAAGTCGTTCACAATGAAGAATACTTTTGGAGACATTTACAGAATATTCGAGATATACATTTCATTTGTCATGAAAACATCTTAAACATATAATATTTTAATCAAAATCGTTAGAGCCATTTTTGAGAAAATTAAAAGTTTCTCAATGTTCCATGTAAAGGGTAATCTGGGGTGGGGGATTTTCTTGAAAACCTTCGTGTCGCATCTCTGGAAGATACTGAACCTAAATACCAAGTTTGGTGTTTATCTGACTGTTCGTTTCTGAGTTATGCTGTTCACAGATACACACACGGACATGTTTCCAAAAATGTTTTTTTTTTTTTTTTTGGATTGAGGGTGTCTCAAAGCATATATTTCCGGTGAAATCTCGGTATTGAATTTTTGGGTGGAATACAATACTTCCCCTACTTACTATACGTAGTAGAGAAAGTAAAAATAAACTTTTATAACAATAGTTTTTATACCCATTAATAAATGATAGAGGTAGAGAAAGCTATGTTAATGTAACACATCAGAATTTTTTTAACTACTTCATTATAATCGAAATAGATCTTCACAGAAACAGTTTCATTAGAAATTTCGTTAAAGGTACAAAGAAAAAGAGAAAACCGAATCTAAGTTAGATGCTCACTTAGAAATTTCATGACTTCGCGAGAAACAAGTAAATAGCGATAGTAATTTATTGAAAAATTCCAACCAGTAATAACGGATAATTTGGAAATTGCTGATGGTACAAAAGAAGTTATTTGGAATAAAATTTGTGTTTTAAAGAGATCTACATTTTTTATGTGTAGTACGTTTCTCACTACTTATACAAAATTATTCAAAACTCCTTGAAGACTTCACCTTTCAATCAAATATTTTAAAAGTATTTTAATCAAAATGTTAGAGCCATCTTTGAGAAATTAAAAAGTAATTCTTTTCTATATAAACGGTAGTTTGGGTGGGGTATATTCATGAAAATCTTTGTGTCGCTGCCTTGGTAGACGCTGAACATAATACGCCTTGTGGTTTACCGGAAAAAATGCGGTCAGTTGGAGGATTTAATGTCATGTTGGCGTGTTACTAAATTAAGCTCTGTTGGTAGAGCAACAACACGAAAGCTTAAGATTCGTGGTTCAAGTCACGACTATGGCATTAGATTTTTGTCTCATTCCAAGTTTTTACTTTCTCTACTGCGTATAGTAAGTTGGGGAAGTATTGTATTCCACCCAAAAATTCGATACCGAGATTTCACCGGAAATATATGTTTTGAGACCCTCTGAATCCAAAAAAAGCATTTAGCAAACATGTCCGTGTGTGTGTCTATGAACAGCATAACTCAGAAACGAACAGTCGGATAAACACCAAACTTGGTATTTAGGTTCAGTATCTTCCAGAGATGCGACACGAAGGTTTTCAAGAAAATCCCCCCACCCCAGACTACCCTTTACATGGAACATTTTTCGAACATTTTCTCAAAAACGGCTCTAATGATTTTGATTAAAATATCATATGTTTAAGATATTGTCATGACAAATGAAATGTATATCTCGAATTTTCTGGGAATGTCTCCAAAAGTATTCTTCATTGTGAACGACTTATGCATAGCTGGTAAACCATAAGAGATAGACAAAAGTTTACTACACAAAAATGTAGATCGCGTTAAAATACACAATTTATGTCATATACATTTGTTTTGTAGAGTGAACCATTTTCGAGATATTGCTTGTTATTCCTTTAAGTTTTCCAATGCTTATACTTTTTCTCAAATTCGTTATTCATTTTTTTGTCCTGGTAATGCAAAGAGAATGGAATACTACACATAGCAACCAGCTCTTAAAATATTTGACTATCGCTTAAAGCCTACCAATTCCCCTTGCATCTACAAGAAAATTAGCAATAAGATTAACATCTCGATTAACATGAAGCATATGGAGGATAAGCGTTTGTAAAAATTGTTTGTACAAGAGTAGAGAAAGTCATGTGAGTGTAACACATCAGATTTTTAACTTTAGCCTACACAGGTCTTATGTGAAAGAGCAGTTAATTATCATTAAATCCAAGTTTGGTATTTAACTGACTTTTTGTTTTTGAGTTATGCTGCTCATAGACTGACCTGACACACGCACACACATGCACTATATAAATATACGGACCTTTATCTTAAAATACTTTTATTTTAATTTATTCAGGTGCCTCAAAACGTGTATTTCCGCTGAAATCTTGGTATCGTATTTTTGAGTGGAATGCAGTACTTTCTCTGTAGTAAGTAATAGAGAGAGTAAACTAGAATTGATACCTCTCCTATGTTCTCATTTTTTCGACCCTTCTACTGTTCTGCAGTTCATATTAAATATGGCATAGTTAAAAATGTATAAAGAAACGCTCATATTTAAGAATGTGCAACAAATTAGAGAATTTCAAGTTCCACAATGATACTAATTGATTTTAAGATAGTTTATAGTATGTGTGTGTGTCAAACAATAATATAAATAAAACGATACAAAAATAGTCATACGTAAACAAATTGTCTTTGCTTCAAATTCAAAGTGTTGCAACTAAGATAAGTTAAAATAAACATGTAACTAAATTAATTTAATCATTTTCAGTCGTTAAGTTGTCGGATTTTTTAAATTTAATTCTCCTCTCTCTAGTTCTATTATCAAAATTCACTAATACAAACAGAAGCAATAGTAAAATTCCTGCTTATAATACAAGGAATAAACATAATTTCCATGTAATTAATAAGCATCCATATGTTATTGGAGCAAACTTGTTAAATAAAATTGCTAGCAAATAACACAAGGAAACATTTTGGAAGAAAAAAAGAATATTCACTGAAGTGTTCCCTGCATTTCTTCTTCTTCTTCCACTTCACGGTTTTAGACCGTTTAGCCTGTTCCGGCTCCAAAATCTTGTTGTGTCCATCACTTTTTTGATCGTCCTGGGTTTCTATATCCTTGGGGTCTGTAGGTATCCGGGGGTATCCTATTTAATGACATTCTTTCTAAGTGATGTTTCCAGTTAGTTCTATATTCTATTATTACTTTATTTAATTCTTTTATTTTTAACTTTTGCCTTATTTCGTTGTTTGGCTCTTTTATAGGTCTAAGAGATTTCATTTCAACTGTCTGTATTCTTCTTTTATTTTCTGCTGTCACTGTCCATGTTTCAGACCCATAAGTTACTGTGGGGATGGCCATTGCTTTATACAATTTTATTATTGAATCTTTTCTAATTTTATTTTTTAGTCTTCTCTTTATGGTTCCCGTTATGTAACTGAATTTATTTAGCTTTTTATTAATGTCTATTTCAGACCCATATGTTATTTCACATCCTAGAAAATTAACACTTGACACTTGTTATATACTTTTATTTTCTATAATTACTTTAGACCGGACCGAGTGAGTACCTTTAAATGCCATAACTTTAGTTTTTTCAGTTGAGATTTCCATGCTGTATATTTTTTATATAAAATTTAGTTTTTATGTCATCCTTTGAAGTTCCTCTTCTCTTTTCGCTATTAATATCTGATCATCTGTATTTATGGGATGGATTTATATGGATTAAGAATTAATATAATTTTAATATGTGACAGAAGTATTATTATTATTATTATTATTATTATTATTATTATTATAACAATTTAATTAAATCAGGGTGCCTCTATGAAGCAGAAAGAAGTTCATTTTTAATAGAAAAGCAGATAATGAAAATAATGTGAAAAAATAACGCAAAATTTTAAGAAAAATTTTAGGTCCAGAAGTCATAGGTGAACAGTGCAGACTCAGAAGTAAAAATTAAATAAAAATATATACAGACATTTCAGTGACATTAGAAAACGAGGGTTTAAATTTCATGAACACATTAAACGAATGAACTCAAACAGGCTGGAATTCTACGAAAATAGAAGCAAAGCATAAGTATATGAAGTGCATTGGTGAAATAAATAAAGACTTAAATTGGCAGGTATTATGCAAGAAGATCTCCTAAACAAAGATATCTTCAAAGTGCATAAGTGGCAATTTGACCAAAGGTACAAACAGAAGAAAAAAACTGGAACAACATGGACCGACGAGAGAAAGAAAGCCCACAGCAAAGAATGAAAGAACTATGGATTCAAAGGAAAACAAAGAAAGCCTCTAAGTATTTTGCGTGGTCCTACATAGGCTCATTTGCAATAAAAACAAATAAATAAATAAAAAAATAATACAATGAGTAAGAGCTTGCAATAAAATATCTTCCCCCGCCCAGTAACGAGACAACTTATTTATAACATTCTAAAAATGTTAGACACTGGGAGGCGACCCAGTTTCCTATAAGATCGTCGATAAATATTTAATCGGGTGACTAGGGCGTCACGTGGCTGACCTCTAACCTGAGTTTAACTGCCATTTAACCAGTAAAACAAGCACTTAATCGTTTTATTATTTAAGCTAATGAAAATGTATGTAAGCCAATTTACGAGATCAGTGTATGTAAAACATGTCACTCTTGCGCACCGTTCATAAATAAAGTGCTAGAATTATCGGAATCTGATTTTGGCACGTATGCAAAACGTATCAAAAACGGCTGATGATGGAAACAAAAAAAAAAAGATTTGCTTGATTGACCCGGGAATACGACCGGCAATATTTAGTCTGGAGGTTGACCTTTGCCCACCCGTTGTTTGGGTGAATATGTGGGGACCACTGCCGGAGCCCTCTGTAGGCAGGGCGGGTCATTCGGCGGCGCTTATAAGAGGGGTGGGGGTAGCGACGCCCAAGCACCGTCGGTCGGATCTTCGATCGGACGCTGCGCGTGCCTCCTAGCGGGGAAAACCGGCAGCACATATCGCGCGAGGTAACGTTTCCCTGTGCCAGGCCGCATGGCTACGTTGGGAGGTGAGCTGTTCACCTAAACTCGCGAAATTCACTGCTCTATCGCGAACTTATGGTGAAGTGCGTGGAAATGTGTCCGCGAGTGTGTGGTGTGTGTGATAGTGACATGTCGGCGGGGCGGTACCTCTAGACTACCCTTTACTGAGCGTGTGTACCTTGTTTTGTGAAGGATGTGTTACAAGTGCAGGGGGGTGGGTAGCCTTTGCTAGGTCATAAGCTTGTCTCGGAGGTAATGAAACTTTAACTAGTGGTAGAGTGATCATGATCTCCCGTTGAGGGAGCTACAAGCCGCCGTGGTGTGAGGTCGGCGGTTCCCACCATAAGTTTCAATCTCTCCAACGTGTGGTTCCACGGGGTCGGAGCGCTCCCCCTCAGGCCGGACCCCGTGTCCGGGGGCTCCCAGCCGGACACGCAGCAAGCGCGCCTGGCCGAGCCCGTGCCCCCTGTGCCCCCCGACATGCTCACTGGCCCCCCTGACTACAGGAACACGGAAGAAAACACGGACCTGCTTGTGAGGCGCCGGATCGGAGGGTGCAAGCTGAACGGAGCCGCTTTGCCTGTCCCCGAGGAAGCCGCCAACTGTGTTTCTAGACAACATAGACTTCCTCCAGGGTTACTCCCCGTGCCGCCCCCAGTAGTTCCCAGCACTAAATTTGCAACCCTAGAAAATAGAAAAAAAGGTGCATCGCCACTTTACTCGCCGGCGACAACACCAGAGCCTCCGCACTCCAGCGAAGAAACGCCTAAGTCTGAGGAAAGCAAGAAAGAAGACGAAACTGCGCCTGCATATTACCCATCGCCTCCTGACGAATCCTCTTCATCGCAAGAGTCTTCCTCGGAGACTGACGAACAAGAAGACACCGAGAAAGACACTCCTAAAATACCGATCATCAGGAAGTCTGCTTCAATCACTACACTTGTAGCTGACTTTATTCCTCCTTCGAAAACTCCGTTCAAGGAGCAGGAAACTATTAAGACAGAGTCTTCTGAAACACCATCCCCACCAGTTAAGACACCACAACTCTCAACCTTCCTTCCGGAGAAGAAGAAGACAGAAGCTGCTGGTAGTAAAGTTCCACCTCCACCACCCCCCAGAACTTTCCATTCTTTACAAGCTTCTACGCCGAAAACACCAGCGCCAGTAGTGGAACAACCGCTAGAAAATCCTCCTAAACTTCCCCCCAAACCGGCATCGTCGCTGTTGTACTTATTACTGGAGCCGGAGCCATCAGACGGACGCAAGTCACCTCTGGTAGAGCCCCTGTACAAGAACGTCGGTGGGGGCTCTAAGTCAGGTAGCCGAACTAACCTCACTACAGCAGAGTTTGTCCTAGTCAAACAAACTGAGTGTCAGTGCGCCTCTGCACAACAGAGACCACCAACACCCGCGAGACCTAAAAGCGTCGCTTTTGTACTTGACCAGAAGAGAGAGGACGAGGACATCCCTCCACCACCACCACCCCCATCCCTTCGGAGTCTCACTAAATCCTTTACTACCCCTAGTGGCAGCGGCACGGCCCCTTCGCTACTCCTTCTGAGTCCCGGTACATCGACTTCATCGCTCTCCATACCACCTAGAATATCTCCCAAGAAAGAGCTTTTGTTGGTGAGACAGCAGACCCCTCCAGGTCTAAAACCCGGCACCAGTAAACGAAGAAGTGCATCTCCAGCACGTATTATCATCGACGGCGAGTTCGAGGGCGAGATCGTGCAAGTGGTGACAAGCGGCGGGGAAGTTCTTAGCGTGGTCAGTACTGACGAACCTCCCCCAGACTCGAGCTCGCTCAGAGCATCCTCCAGCAAGTCTTCCTCTTTGGCTTCCTTGGTGCGCATAGAGATGGGTGCCAGTGGAGGTGCGGGAGCTGGTGCTAAAGGAGCGGCAGCAGCTGCCAGTGAGGCAGCTGAGAGCTGCGGAGGCGGTGCTTGTCGGAAGATCCTATCCGGGAGACATCACCATCAACAACAACAGCAGCAGCAACAGCAACAGCAGCAACAGCAAGTAGTTACTTCCGTAGTGAAGACTCAGCAACAGCAATCAGGAACAAAGGGCAGCGGTCCTGGACCAGGAGGAGGATCTCAGGTAGCTAATTGCACTTTCTCCTATTAAAGTTATTGCAATTAAACTAGCATAAACATTTTATTTTCTAGGAAATATTAAAAGATTACCACACGAAATTTTCCCTAGCTGTCATAGGAATAGTCTAATGCTTATTTTGATTCATAATTACTGCTATATATTTTTTGGAGCATTTACAATCAATATTTTCATTTCAGTAGCTGAACGATAAGCACAATGGGTTAGCAAAATAACAGCTTCAGTCAGATATTAGTTTTATCCGAAAAAAATAAACCTTCAATTAACATTTAAAAACAGACTAATAAGTTCTTCCCAGTTGAGTAAAGTGTAAGTTAAATTTCAAACTACTAACAAGGAATATCTCTGAAATGATTAACTAAAAAGAAAATCTGATCTGTTGCACTTACATGACTTTCTTTAATATTGTACAAACTATTTTTATAAACGCTTATTCTCCATCTACTTCATGTTAATCGAGATAAACATTTGCAGAAACTATCTCATTGCCAATTTTCTTGTAGGTGCAAGGGGAATATGGTAGGTTTTAAGCGAGAGTCAAATCTTTTAAGAGATGGTTATTATGTAGAGCATTCCATTCTCTTTTCATGTCCAGGGCGTTAAAAAAAACTAATTAGCATTTGAGAGGTTCACTTGACAAAAAATTGTAGGTAACATAAATTGCGTGTTTTAATGAGAGCTACACTTTTTGTACAGTAAAACTTTATCTAGTCAAAGTCATTCAGAATGAAGAGGACTTTTGGGGCATTCCCAGAAAATTCAAAATATACATTTCATTTGCCATGAAAATATCTTAAACATATGATCTATTAATCAAAATCGTTAAAACCATTTTTGAGAAAATCAGAATGCTCGAAAAATGTTTCATGTAAAGGGTAGTCTGGGGTAGAAGAATTTTCTTGAACATCTTCGTGTCACATCTTTAGATGGTACTGAACTTAACTACCAAGTTTGGTGTTGATCCGACTTTTCATTTTTTAGTTATGCTTTTTTCTTAAGGGGGCCTCAAAACATGTATTTCCAGTGAAATCTCGGTATCGAATTCTGTGGTACAATACAATACTTCCCCTACTTGCTATACGTAGTAGAGAAAGTAATAACGAATAACTTCTTCCCAGTTGAGTAAAGTTAAGTATCTGAAAATTCAAACCAATAACAGGGAAATTATTAAATCCACAAAAAATAGAAAATTCAAGATATACATTTTATTTTATGTTTGTTATGTAAATATATTAAATACATAGTATTTTAATCAAGATCGTTAGAGCCATTTTTGAGAAAATAAAAATTTCTAAATACTGTTCCATGTAAAGGGTACTTTGGATTGGGAAGATTTTCTTGAGAATCTTCATCTTGCATCTGTAGAAGATGCTGAACATAAACCACGTTAGGTATTCAAGGTGGACATTTTTCTAAAACATGTGTTTTCGGTGAACCCTCGTATCGCATTTTTGGGTGGAATGCATAAACTGACATAAAATGGTGCATAAACTGACAAAACCTTTAGTTTTACTATGAGCTTGTAACAAATATTTACTGGTAAAATAATGCTGACGTCAAAAACCAAAACATAGCTTGGAATAGCATGAAAATAAGTTCTATAGTCACTATTTTCATCAGCTAGAAATTAGTTTCTGTACTTATTTTAACCTCACTTTTGCAAATAAAGATATGCAATTTGAACTAACTAGGCTTATACCGTCTATTCTAGTTTCACATGGAAATCACCCTAATTTTCTTATAAATGGCTTGCTGAAGGAAATATATAATCGAGGTTCATGAAACTATTTGAAAAATACTATATTTTGATGTTGACACAATATCAAATAGGCTGGTACCACAGTAATTACAGACGTAACATGACTACTCTGTGCAATTACTAGTGTATAACTTCATACAACAATTAATTGCATCTTTTGTAAACTGAAGACAATTACTGAATTGATAACAGAAGAGTCTGGCATCTTATGACACGTGTCTCCTAACCAGTTGTCAAAAGGATGCCTTTCTCAATCCTCTATCGTTTATTTTTATATAGCTTATCGAAACTATTCTTATATCTACTTCACTTTAATCGAGATAAATATTAATCGCAGAAATAGTTTCATTACAGGCTATTTCTCCCACGCGTGGATGATCTGATTAAAATTTGGAAGAAAGTGAGTGAAGAAATACAACTGAATAGAAATTGAAGTGGTATACTTGTAATATTATTTAATTTGTTGAGCCCCACGTTTGGGAGCCAATTTGCGATGGTATAATGTTATTTATATTTAACATTTTTTGTAGCCCCACGTTGTGCGCCAATTTGCGGTGGTATACTTCTGTTATATTTATTTGTTGATTGAGCCCCACGTTCTGGAAGCCAATTTGCGATGGTAAATTTATAATGTTTGTGTATTTGTGTTTACTTCACTGTTGAAGCCATTTTGTGACGTGATTCTTTATAATGTTTGTTAGTTCCATCTGGTGTTAGCAATTTGCGGCAGTATTAGTGTTTGTTTGAAAGAATGCTACTGTTATTTTATTTAATTTTGGTTTACTGTCCTCCGGCTAGCTATGATCTTTTTGGTCGAGCACATCTCTTTATACAGGTTGTGTAAACGGAAAGGAGTCTATTATCCAAAGATAACACTGATGAAAGAATTTGTTTTACACTTTTTATTGTCGAACACATTCACTATCACAATTTACACATTGATCTTGACACCCGCCAAACTGAAACTGTTATAATAACTTCATTACTGATCATTCCTAATTCGCGTACTTCAACTTTTTGTATAATTAACTTTACAACACTTTAGATTTTTCATAACTCTGCTACGCGTAACTTGCGAATCGATAGCCGACGTATACTTTACAAATATTTCTGCTGGACTGAGGGCGACGTGTAGAATACAAATATTTTCGACGAACTGACGGACTGAAGGCGATGTGTAGCATACAAATATTTTCGACGAACTGACGGACTCTACCTCTAACCTAGCCCTTTTATACTCCTACACCCCGATATGCCTAAAGATTATAACTGAGCTGCTATTGGCTAATAAAACGCGCCAACATTAGCGTCTATTTTTATATCCAATGAAAATTATGAATACATATGCTCTAGGGAGAATGTTCCAGCAAATTCTAAGAAAAAAAACGCGCCAACATTACGTAACTTCCTCGTCTCTAATAATGATAAACAGCTCACCCCCTCGCTGCATTATTGCACGCTATTATTGTCAGTTTCAGTAAGGCAGTATAAACTTACTTCTCAACAATAATTACAATCAATATACATCTAAAATCAATGTCACATAAAAATGCATATTCATATTACAATCATTCTTTACATTTAAATAATTTGTGATACAAATTACTGCATCAAAATAACAATTTAAATGTGATTTTCTACGCTGATGATGCAGTGATAAAAAAGGACAATGAAAAGAATCTCCAACGTTCGTGTATAAAATGTATTTATTGGGAAAGGAATATAATTTAAACATATGCACAAAGAAAAACAAATAATGTCACATTAAGGAAAGTGTCTGGTAAGGTCAAAAGTAAGTATTGAAAATAAATGCCTGGAACAGCTCTCGAATTTCAACTATTTTGGCTGAGAAGTAAGGTTTGATTTATAAAAGGTTTTAGAACACAAGATAAACGAGTTTCAGCAGATTTGTGGAACCATAGATATGTGGAAATTTGAATAACAAAATAAGGAGAGAAACGAAGCAGAAATTTTATAAAAATATGTCAGTTTCAGTGCTCATGTATGGAAGTGAGTCCTGGATATTAAAGGAAAGAGACAAACGTAAAATACAGGCACAGAAATGAGGTTTTTAAGTAGAGTTAAAGAATGCAACAGACGAGATTTAATAAGAAATGAAAATATTCGAGAGGAATTAGGCATATATAAATTACAAGATAAAATAGAAGAAAATAAACAGAATTGGAAAGAACTTATGAATAGAATGAGCGAAGAAAGAATACCAGTATTAATAACAAGTTATAATCCTCGTGGATGAAGATGGGAGTCGTTGTTGGAAAGCGAAGACGGAAAAGTCAGAAATGCCTAATCCCTAAAGTGAAGAAGAAGAAATTTCATTACACATTTCGTTCTAGGTACAAGGGGAATGGAGGAAACCTGATCGATAGTCAGATGTTAAAAAGCGGCTTGCTACATGCCGGCTTTTAAAATCTATACTCTTTCCAAACAAGTGAATAGTGACAGTGTTTTAAAGAACTACAAAGTATTGAAAAAGTCAAACCAATTTTAATGGAAATGGCTCCTGCGTTCCAAAATTTTTTTTCTCAAATAAATTGTTTTTTTTAAATAGATCTTCATTTTTTGTGTAATAGCATTTTTGTCTACCTGTTTATTCAAAGGTCATTTATAATGTAGAGAACTTCCAGAAAATACAAGATTTACGTTTTGTTTGTTTCTTAATTTTAATTATTTCAAGAGAAAAATATTTTGTGTGCATTTTTGTAGTTTTTCAATGTGAGTTCTGGAAAATAATTAATTTCAACTGAACTGTTTAATATTTTTAACTGATACACAATCCGTAATTGTTGAAACTCTTCTAAAAATGTCGAGCTAATTGGTTATACACTGTGGTGTAATGAGTGTTCTAAATAGTGAAAAATTCTGGAAAAAAGAACTGAGGAAAATGGAGTTTAAAGTTCAATGCGGTGCTTTACCTGAATGGTACAGAACCGATTAAATAGCCATTTGTGGCTTTAAAATTGTTGATATTAAAAAACCCATTGTGCAGTATGAAACTACAAATTACAAGTATAATAAAATGCAAAAAACAAAACATTGAACATTTTCACATTTGTTTACCAAGACTTAAAACATTCCGGGCTGTACACACATACACATACATAAATACACGTGTGTGTGTGTGTGTGTGTGTGTGGACTTTTCTTTTAAAGGCACTTCAAAACCTATATTTTCAATGATGTTGATTGCAATATATAAGTAACGCTCTTCATCTGTACATTATACAGGGTGTTTTATAAGTAAGGAATGCCGCAAATAAAACTAAAATTAATTCATCTTTTAAAAAATCCTCGGACACATTAATTTAATATTTTGAAAGGAAAATTTTACAAAAATAAACAAGATTTTCAGCGATTATACATTAATGTTATCAACAAACATTTTAAATTGCAACATTATTGTTTCTGCATGAACAAATTCATTTGTCTCATACAAAAGATTTGGTTACTATGGGAACACTTTGAACACCCTTTTAAATAATTAGAACTTCATTTGTTACCGTAGATGCATAAATTATAGAGAATTTTTTTAAATAAGCCAACAATTAAGCTGTTACTTTTACAGAAAACAAGAAAGAAAAACTTAGTAAGGTAAAATCAGACGACTGAAAAATTCAATGTCATCGCCAGGATTTGAACCCCGGATCTCCCGGTCTCCGTACGGTTGCTCTAACCACTAAGCCACCATGGTAACATGCCGGTACGACATTAAATTCCCCAACTGATTCGAATTTTTCCCGGTAAACTATAAGGAGATCTCAAATTATATTGTGATGAATACCCCAATGTCGACTTACAATGCTGTAAGTATTTAAGTCCCGGGCTTCATAGTTTCAACCACTATTAGGTCAATTAATGGAATTAATTGTTCTTTCACACAAGCCGTGTGTTGAACAAGGTTGGTAAGGTAGAATCAGACGTACCGGAATGTTCCCGTGGTAGCTCAGTGATTAAAGCAACTGAATGGAGACCGGGAGATTCAAACCCCGGCAATGGTAGTGAATTTTTCAGTCGTCTAATTCTAACTTTCCAACCTTGTCCAACACACGGTTTGTGTGGAAAAACAATTAATTACAAGAAAGAAAAGGTATGTTACCATTTAAAAATTTGATCGATGATCTCACATCCTGTATAATAATGCTGAAATTTTGTTTGTTTTTTGTAAAATTTTCTTTCAAAGTAATAAATTTGAGTGTTCAAGCTTTTTTTACTTTCTCTACTACGTATAGTAAGTAGGGGAAGTATTGCATTCCACCCAAAAATTCAATACCGAGATTTCACCGGAAATACATGTTTTGAGACTCCCTGAATCCAAAAAAAGCATTTTTGGAAACATGTCCGTGTGTGTGTCTGTGTGTGTGTGTGTGTGTGTGTGTGTGTGTGTGTGTCTGTGTGTCTGTGTGTCTGTGAACAGTATAACTCAGAAACGAACAGTCGGATAAACACCAAACTTGGTATTTAGGTTCAGTGTCTTCCAGAGATGCGACACGAAGGTTTTCAAGAAAATCCCCCCACCCCAGACTACCCTTTACATGGAACATTTTTCGAAAATTTTAATTTTCTCAAAAATGGCTCTAACGATTTTGATTAAAATAGCATATGTTTAAGGTATTTTCATGACAAATGAAATGTATATCTCGAATTTTCTGGGAATGTCTCCAAAAGTGTTCTTCATTCTGAACGACTTTTGCATAACTGGTAAACCATAAGAGATAGACAAAATTTTACTGCACAAAAAATGTAGATCGCGTTACAATACACAATTTATGTCATATACATTTTTTGTTGTTGAGTGAACCGTTTTCGAGATATTGCTTGTTATTCCCTTAAATTTTCCAATACTTATACTTTTTCTCAAATTCGTTACTCATTTTTTTATGTCCTGGACTTGCAAAGAGAATGGAATGCGCCACATAGCAACCAGCGTTAAAATATTTGACTATCGCTTAAAAGCTACCATATTCCCCTTGCATCTACAAGAAAATTAGCAATAAGATTGACATCTCGATATCTGGATTAACATGAAGCATATGGAGAATAAGCGTTTGTAATAATAGGTTGTACAAGAGTAGAGAAAGTCATGTGAGTGTAACACATCAGATTTTTTACAAAAGAGTTAATTTTACTTTCATTTGCATCACTGCTTACTTATGAAACACCCTGTATAGCAGTAATATAATATCGTTAAATGAAATCAACTGGGCATGAATGTAAATTGTCAGAAAGTTTCGGTGAATGTTATATGAAGCCTTATTGTCTTCTGTATCGCTCCCATAAAGACTTACTTTATGGCCGATAAGGCTGAGTTTATGCGGAATGTAAAACCATACATACACTATAAACATATGGGCTATAGTATGCAGTATAGTTTGCGTTGCCAAATGTCTCTCCCCGGATCACCAAATTTGCTACAGGAGTAATATTGCAATGCAGCTTGCCGTTGTTAGAGAAATGTGTGAAAGCTTAGCCCGAGGGTTGTGCAGCGTTCCCTCTGTTCTCTTATATTCCCCACGGTGTGCTGATGACATGGTGGCCCAAATTTCCTGAGAAAATAACATTTCAAAAGCTGCTTTTACATTCACTTCCTCCTCTAGACTTAGAAAAATACTGCTCATTGTAACTTATTTATTAAAAGAAAACAAGACCACAATTTGTTGTGGGGATGTTAGGATGATAATTACAAAGCACTCACTATTCCATTAGCCAATGATAGGTAAAGTACAGGGTTATTCAAAAAGAAGGAACAGATTTTAAATATTCATTTTTAATGAACGACAATAGATAACGACACATACAATCGTCATTGAATAGAGGAAAGTTCAAAGTTTTAAGCCCCACCTATTAGTTCCATTCAGTGCCTAACGCGACATTGGGTTTGTTTACGAGAAAATGGCGACACCACAGGAAAAGTCGTTTTGTGTGCTGCATTATGCAAAGAGTGAATCCACTGTTTCATTGCAGCGTGCATTTCCTTGCAAGTTCAACAACGAGCCGCCTCATCATAAACAATTTACAATTAACACAATAAATTCGTAGAAGATGGTTGTGTATGCAAACGGAAAAGTACTGGTCGTCCCCGCATAACAAATGGTGCTCATTTTGAACATATAAAACAAAACTTTGAACTTTTCTCTATTCAGTGATGTATCGCATGTGTCGCCATCTATTGTCGTTCATTAGAAATAAATATTTAAAATCCGTTCCTTCTTTTTGAATAACTCTGTCTATTAGATAGATGACCAATCAAAGTCGTAGTGCACTTGTTTTTAATTTATAGGAATGCATTGTGTGAGATTACGTAGGCCGTGACTACAATAATTATAATTCAAACATGGCGCACTTTGGTAGTCAAAATATTGCTAATATAAGAGCAGCTGTAGACAGTTTAACACCTGAAAATACGAAGAAGAACAAGAGTATGCTGTGGAACCATATTCAGCATTCTGTGCAGTGAGAAATTATAAAATTGACGGTTCGGTTAGTGACGAAGACTACAGCACTGGGTGCGGCTAAAATATGCAAGTTCATAATAAATAAACTTGTCATCTTTCAAGCCGAGTTCCTTGAAATAATTATCATGAAAAGAAGCATTCATTAACTTTAATCAAATCGTCAGAAAATATCAGCACTTGTGCTACTATTGTTGATAATTACACGCGAGTGTCTTTCAGCCAATGTACGGTCCTCATTGGTAGCTTATTCACCAATAAGCGTTGAGCTTAATCAATAGTTTTAAAGTGCTATTCTCAAAAACTAGTAACTCATAATTGTTTCTCCTACGTTAAATTTTTTATTGCTATAATCTCTTCTTCATTTCAACTAGGGATCTAAAATCACCCCCAAAACTATCAAAACTCGTGGAACTCCTGAAGATAGTTCAGGCTGTTGTTATAAATCTGTAGACAGGGAATTCCCAAACCAAATTTCAGTCTGAGTAGTGATTTGTCATAAAAAGAATCTCGTATGCAAAACTTTATATGCCATATACAGGTGTATAGAAAAAAATTTGATGTGTTACACTCACATGACTTTCTCTACTCTTGTACAAACTATTTTTACAAACTCTTATTCTCCATCTATTTCATATTAATCGAGATAAATATTTGCAGAAACGATCTTTTGACATGAAAAGAGAATTACATTTTACACATAGCGACCAGTTCTAAAAATATTTGACTATCGCTTAAGGCGTACTAGTTCCCCTTGTTTTGTATTTGCAAGGGAAATATAGAAATACAGTAGCCTTTAAGCATAGACATATATCTTAATAGCTGGTTGCTATGTGCAGCACCATTCCCTTTGCCACAGATTAATACTCTTTGCATAACCAAGACAAAAAAATGAATAACGAATTCCCATTTGAGAAAATAAGCATTGAAAAATTTAAGGGAATAACAAGCAATATCTCGAAAATGGTTCACTCATCAAAAAAAATGTATATGACATAAATTGTGTATTTTAGCGCGATCTACATTTTTGTGTATTAACATTGTTATGCAAAAGTCGTTCACAATGAAGAGTACTTTTGGAGACATTCCCAGAAAATTCAAGACGTACATTTTATTTGCCATAAAAATGTCTAAAACATATGATACTTTAATCAAAATCGTTAGAACCGTTTTTGAGAAAATAAAAATTTTCGAAAAATGTTCCATGTAAAGGGTAATCTGGGGTGGGGGAATTTTCTTGAAAACCTTCGTGTCGCATCTCTGGAAGATACTGAACCTAAATACCAAGTTTGGTGCTTATCCGACTTTTCGTTTCTGAGTTATGCTGTTCACAGACAGACAGACACACACACGGACATGTTTCCAAAAATGCTTTTTTTGTATTCGTGGGGTCTCAAAACATGTATTTCCGGTGAAATCTCGGTATCGAATTTTTGGGTGGAATACAGTACTTCCCCTACTTACTGTACGTAGTAGAGAAAGTAAAAATGAATAACGAATTCCCATTTGAGAAAATAAGCATTGAAAATTTAAGGTAATAACAAGCAATAACTCGAAAATTGTTCACTCATCAAAAAAAAAAAATGTATATGACATAAATTGTGTATTTTAACGCGATCTACTTTTTTGTGTAGTAACATTTTGTCTAACTCTTATTGTTTACCAGTTATGGAAAAGTCGTTCACAATGGAGAGTACGTTTGGAGACATTCCCAGAAAATTCAAGATGTACATTATATATGCCATAAAAATGTCTTAAACGTATGATACTTTAATCAAAATGTTAGAGTCGTTTTTGAGAAAATAAAAATTTTCGAAAAATGTTCCATGTAAAGGGTAATCTGGGGTGGGGGGATTTTCTTGAAAACCTTTGTGTCGCATCTCTGGAAGATACTGAACCTAAATACCAAGTTTGGTGTTTATCCGACTGTTCGTTTCTGAGTTATGCTGTTCACAGACACACACACGGACATGTCTCAAAACATATATTTCCGGTAAAATCTCGGTATCGAATTTTTGGGTGGAATACGTAGTAGAGAAAGTAATAACTGGAAAATATGTTTCAAATGGATAAAGGCATACGTGAGACATTCTGGTAATGAAGTGGTGGACCAACTAGCAAAGGAGGCAGCAAATGGCAATGATTTAGAAGCATACTACAATAAAATGCCAAAATGTGAAATATACAATCAACTGCAGAACCTAAGTTACGAGAGTTGGCAAAGAGAATGACAATTAATATCAAATGGCAAACTAACTTTTTTACTTAATATTTTTATATTCTTGTCCAAAGATATTTGTCTCTCAGTAATTATAGTTGCTGAGCGAATCCCATTAACAGCATCTTGTAATTTGTGTATACTTTCTAAACCTTTAATTATTGCTAGTTGTTCCGCCTGGTAAGTGTAGGTACAGGCTATACAAAGGAGGGGGAGACTTCGCACATTGCGACCTACTAGAGCTATTGTAGCTATCGCCTCAGGGGGAAGGGATGAAGTGACGGAACCACGGGAGGCTACATGCCGCAGGCAGAGACGCGCGGAAGTCCCTAAGTGTCCAGTCTCAAAGACCCGTCCCACTGCTAGAGCTGCCTACAGAGGGCGATGAACGACCTGTCGATCAAGCAGCCTTCTAGTGTCCACTGAAAGTACTTTTTCTTTTAAGAAAACATCCGCGCCATCTGTCCGGCACCGTCATACATCACGAAACTAGAACCTACAATTGAAAGTTGAGAAGCAAACGGAATGAAAGGGAAATTATGGAAAGGATGATGTAGTAGATGAGAAACCACACCAGCATTCACCTACCGACCATGAAAACCCAAGTTGTTTTTTTAAATAACCCCCTAAGGGGAAAAAGGACGTGCCCCACACCCGCCCGTCCCGGTGGCGATCGTCCGGCATGCGTTGCCGTGCAAACTACATCGCCTCCCTCGTGCAGTTAATGTCTAACATGCAGGGAGTTGGTTATGAGTTAGTGAGTAGGTTAGTCGGGTCCCGCATAAGCACCCCGGTTAATTTCGTGATGTGTGTTGCTGGCATGCTTTGCATGCGAGCGCGTCAAAAGATGAATTCCCAGGCTGCAGCCATGAACAAGTCCTTAGTACAGCCTGAGGGTTTGATGGTGTAAGTAAGGTAAGATTTGGTGGCTTGCTAGTGATGTGTGGTGATTTGGTTAATAGTGGTTTGTACGTGCATTTAGTAATTACGTGAGGTTAGCATGCAGTTGCGTAATGGGATGGTGGGAGCGGTAATGAGTTGTGATTCTGCGAGGTCTCCTTAACCCTTTGAAGCATAGTGGCGCTCAGACGTAACCACCTTTTAATGCAGCGTTTTCTTCCTTGCTGCATGATGGTTCCAATTCACTACCACCTCGCTACAATCACTGACCGTTTACAAATACATGGAAATTTTACTACTCTGCGTTTTGTATGACCAGCCTGTATAAACTAAGTTGTCAGGTTTTGATGCAGCTTGCTTTGTTGCGGGAACAGCAGTAAACATTTTCATTTCTGTTACATGCTCGAATATTGCATCTAGGTATGTTTTGTATGGTTATTTGTTTCTTCTAAACGTTCTGTATATACTTTGATTACTATAAACGCATACACATGAATTGAAGTGTCATTATTATTATAAATATTACGTGGTTTCTAGACGTAACCACCTTGCAAGTAGGGTAGGCAGACACCATAATCTGCAAAATGTTCGTTTTATTTCAGCTCAATTGAAATGGCTACAAGGATAACTTGGGATCATCTTGGTCATTTGATATGGGATAATTTGGAGAATAACATAAATGACATACTGAATGAAATCCCTAGCGATCCTGAATCTGTTGATTTTTACTTTCTCTACTACGTATAGTAAGTAGGGGAAGTATTGCATTCCACCCAAAAATTCGATACCAAGATTTCACCGGAAATACATGTTTTGAGACCTCCTGAATCCAAAAAAAGCATTTTTGGAAACATGTCCGTGTGTGTGTCTGTGTGTGTGTGTGTGTCTGTGTGTGTGTCTGTGAACAGCATAACTCAAAAACGAACAGTCGGATAAACACCAAACTTGGTATTTAGGTTCCGTATCTTCCAGAAATGCGACACGAAGGTTTTCAAGAAAATCCCCCCACCCCAGACTTTACATGGAAGATTTTTCGAAAATTTTAATTTTCTCAAAAATGGCTCTGACGATTTTGATGAAAATATCATATGTTTAAGATAATGTCATGAGAAATGAAATGTATATCTCGAATTTTCTGGGAATGTCTCCAAAAGTATTCTTCATTGTGAACGACTTTTGCATAACTGGTAAACCATAAGAGATAGACAAAATTTTACTACACAAAAAATGTAGATCGCGTTAAAATACACAACTTATGTCATACACATTTCTTTTGTTGAGTGAACCGTTTTCGAGATATTGCTTGTTATTTCCTTAAATTTTACAATACTTATACTTTTTCTCACATTCGTTATTCATTTTTTTTATGTCCTGGACATGCAAAGAGAATGGAATGCGCCACATAGCAACCAGCGTTAAAATATTTGACTATCGCTTAAAAGCTACCGTATTCCCCTTGCATCTACAAGAAAATTACCAATAAGATTGACATCTCGATATCTCGATTAACATGAACCATATGGAGAATAAGCGTTTGTAAAATTAGATTGTACAAGAGTAGAGAAAGTCATGTGAGTGTAACACATCAGATTTTTTATGATAGTGACGAAATGGAAGTGGCAGCTACTGTCAATGAACCTGTTTGTGCAATTGAAATTGAAGATGAGAACAGTGGTGAACCTAGTGTCCCTGATGAGGTGTTGAAGATAGTGATGTGAAACCACTGAGTGTCAGACACAAATATGGATGGAATATGGGAAAAAAGCGTTGTAGATTCGAGAATGATGTATTGGTGAAAGATTATGGTTCTAATATTCCTGAAACTGTGGAATCTCCTATTGATATTTTCTTGCACACATTTACTACAGAATTGCTAGAGCATATATTATATCAAACTAGCTACCCAGTCAGGTAAACAATTTGAACCTGCAACTTTGGATGAAATAATGGTTTTCTTGGCCATAAATATTCTAATGGGAGTAAAAAACTGCCCTCGTACAGAGATTACTGGTCAAGTAATCCACACTTAGGGATCCATATATTTCAATGCTAATGTTCGTAAATACATTTGGCTGATTTCTGACTTGTGCCATCACCTCTTACCAAGCCTGTGAGTTATTTCAAGCCCATTGTCCCCTATGAGAAAAGATTTGACAAGGTGGCGCATATGCCTGTGCGTGGGACTTGAAGATGCTGTGCTCAGTTCAGCACTAAATATAATCCACACAGAAGTAAATGGACTTGTAACACTTGTGGAGTGGCACTCTGTCTAAATGAGATAAAAAAATCTGATGTGTTACACTCACATGACTTTCTCTACTCTTGTACAATCTATTTTTACAAACGCTTATTCTCCTTATGCTTCATGTTAATGGAGATATCGAGATGTCAATCTTCTTGCTAATTTTCATGTAGATGCAAGGGTAATATGGTAGCTTTTAAGCGATAGTCAAATATTTTAACGCTGGTTGCTATGTGGCGCATTCTATTCTCTTTGCAAGTCCAGGACATAAAAAAATGAATAACGAATTTGAGAAAAAGTATAAGTATTGGAAAATTTAAGGAAATAACAAGCAATATCCCGAAAACGGTTCACTCAACAAAAGAAATGTATATGACTTAAGTTGCGTATTTTAACGCGATCTACATTTTTTGTGTAGTAAAATTTTGTCTATCTCTTATGGTTTACCAGTTATGCAAAAGTCGTTCACAATGAAGAATACTTTTGGAGACATTCCCAGAAAATTCGAGATATACATTTCATTTCAAATGACATTATCTTAAACATATGATATTTTCATCAAAATCGTTAGAGCCATTTTTGAGAAAATTAAAATTTTCGAAAAATCTTCCATGTAAAGGGTAGTCTGGGGTGGGGGGATTTTCTTGAAAACCTTCGTGTCGCATCTCTGGAAGATACGGAACCTAAATACCAAGTTTGGTGCTTATCTGTTCGTTTTTGAGTTATGCTGTTCACAGACACACACACAGACACACACACACACACAGACACACACACACGGACATGTTTCCAAAAATGCTTTTTTTGGATTCAGGAGGTCTCAAAACATGTATTTCCGGTGAAATCTCGGTATCGAATTTTTGGGTGGAATACAATACTTCCCCTACTTACTGTACGTAGTAGAGAAAGTAAAAATGTTTCTTTAGTTTCCGCTCAAAATGAGTCAATGTTAATGCTGTAATGCATAGTGGTTTCACCATGAACACCATTTTTTTTAGTTATAAATTTAAAAAAAAGTATAATATTAAAACTTTATGATTTTTCTTACACAAATATAAACGAAATTTTAGTGTTAAATATATTATTTACAATTTTTCCTAAATGCGTGCTTCAAAGCGTTAATCGGAGCCGTGTCAGTCCTTCCGTGTACGACCTGAGGGCGTCGTCAATGATTACCAATACTGGGCCCGCGTTCGTGCTGGGTCGTCTAGAGTGGACACTCGGCTGGCTGCCTGCCTGATAGTGCAGGTGCGGGCCAGTGCCACTCGCGGTGAGGCCCTCATCTCCCGAGCCCGCCTTTGCTGTGTAGCAGAAGGACTTCAAGGGCAGCTGTGAAGTGGATGGTGTGATGTAGATATACTGGAAGCAAAGAGAACGTGGATTATTGTAAAATTATTGTAAAAGGTTGTCTAGAAATTCTGTTATTTGTCGTCGTAGTCTGTGTTGGAAAGATGTCTGTCAAACAGAGATAGAGGTCGTGAAAGTGGACGGTCACCGGGAATCGAAACCTCCGGAACGAGCCTCACACGTTACAGTGGAGCCATTGAATCATTGGTTCTGGGTAAAGAAAGTCGTGTGACTGTTTCGTATGAGGAATGTTTTCTCATCTAAAATTCTTGGAGTTATATTTAGAATCAAGCTCATAATTTAAAATGTCCCTTCATGTAACGAGAGGCAATGATATCCTTTGTACGATCTGCTGCTGTTGGTACATATGATGATTTGCAGATGTTTTCTCTGCAAAGGTAAAAATACAAAGAGCGTCATTATCTGTGCTTATGAAATAGAAAAATCCTGTTAATCTTTCAGTGTGGCGTATACCCTGGATCTACGGGACGGGCGCATCGAGTCGAGCCTTTTGTTGTTTCCCAGAAAAGGGGGAAAAGGCTAAAGCGATTACACTATTAAACCGACTCAACTAAAAGCGACAAAGCAAACCTGGACGGATTAAAAACAGATTGCAGCTATACACTCGGAGATTGAGTAACAGTACGAAATAATTCTGTTTGGTTGCCATGGAAATAGATCTGCCTATGTAGTCGCATTGTTTGCTTGCCTCTCTTTTCAGTAGAAATTATTTAATGCTTTTTCGAGCTTATGTTTCTGGCTACAAAAATATAGGATTTTTACCTTCTTTAAACGAAGCATGTCCGTAAGCGGATATTGGAGTAAATGAATCATTTATTTCACCATGTACTATACTAATGTAACTGGAGGTGGTTAATGTTGCAGGATCCGAGGCAATCCTAACTCCTGTTGTTTGTACATAACGGCTAATACCCTCCTATAAGCATATAGTTTAGGAGAGGTTAGGGCAAAGGGGATCATGCTGCTAAAAGGAATCACATAAATACATCGAATATAATTTATCTGCAGCGTGGCAGCAGTGGATAGTGTTAGGTGAGAGCGTTACACTGCTTGGGAGTCGAAGTAAGAACGATGAGTAATTTGTATAGAAGTTACTTTCGTAGTGTGTTCACACCTGGATCCTGTTTCACAATATTTACAATTTACAAATTAGGGATTTATGAAGAACTTATTATACCTGAAATGCAGAGGAATTTTAGGAGGTTATTTATCTCTATAGGGCGGCGCCGTGGCCGAGTGGTTAGACCGCTCGCCTCCCACCGAGGCGACCCGGGTTCAATCCCAGGGACCTGCATGTGGGATTTGTGATGGACGAAGCGGCGTCTGGGCGGGTTTTCTCCGGGTTCTCCGGTTTCCCCCGCCATTCATTCCACCGACTACTCCATCATCACCTTTCCTTTCATCCATTTCACCAACATTTCGTTTCATCTACTTCCTTCATCCCATACCAGGCATCGGGCTGATCACCCATACTGGATGTTCTGTCTGATCCATGAGTGTCTGCTCCTCGACGGGCCTCTGTCCCCAGGCACCCGCCTGTACGTCCTGGGGGATGTAAGAGGAGGGTAAACAGAGATTGAATGAGCGAATGAATATTAACCTCTATAGCAAATATTGAAAATGTCCTCCATGATCCATAATGCACAACTCAACACGTCGGTCCATGTTATTGGCCACTCGTTGGAGGACTCTGTTGTCAATAGCTGTGTAATGTTGTGCTTCAGATCGTCCAATGTCTGAGGACGTGTGGCATAAACACTGTATTTTAAGTAACCCCAAGAAGTCCGGCTATGTAAAATCCGGAGATCTCGGTGGCCACAGGTTCTTGAACATTATCCGTAGTCAAAGAAACTTGTAATTAGTGCCATGGATTCATTTGATGTATGGCATATAGCGCCGTTCTGCTGAAAATATCCTTGACTCAGCTCTATATCGTCTAGCTGCTCAGCAAACTCCATGAAAATCCGTCGGTACTCTGCAGTGTTCACATTGTTTTCAAAACAAATTGGTCCCACTATTCTCTGTGCGGATATTGCGCACCAAACTCCGATTTTAACCGGGTGCATAGGAGCTTCATGAATAACATGTGGATTTTCGCTGGCCCAATAGCGTGAGTTATTTGAGTTCACATAGCCGGATAAATGGAACCATGCTTCATCTATGAACCATGTGATGAACAATGTGGCAGGATTTTGCACAATGAACGCCTGAAACCAACGACAATAATTCAGTCGACTATCCTTATCTGGTTCATGTAACTGATGGACAACCGTAATCCTATACGGCTTTAGGGCTGCACTTTCACAGCTCTCTGACACATTGAGCAGCTGTACCCTGTCTCCTGGGACAAACGTCTTAATGATTTTTTTGGGTGACAGTCGTGCTCTTACATCAACAACAGCCGTGGGAAGCCTAGATGAACGAGTTTTGCCTTTTTCACTCACCAGAGATCCAGTTGTTTCTAATTTGTTTACCAGTCCCAGTATAGTGTTTCTTTGGAGAGGATTCCAAACAACAAATTCTCTCTGGTCTGCGTTTTGAGTAGCTGTAATTGAATTCGTAATCCAGTATTGCTTTACAAGGAAGAGTAGTTCATTTAATGTGTACTCCATTTTCACGTTGACTAGAACAAAATCTCAAAAACGGTTGCCGACAATAAAACTAACAATTACTAATAAAAAATGAACATCTGCGCACCTAGTGACAGGCAATCGAAACTCTAGAACGTTCTGTTTAATTTGGTGCTAAAATTGGGGTATTGCGTGAATTTCGAATACAATAATTAAAGAAAGAAATGTGTCAGTTCTTCATAAATCACAGTGTATTATAGATTCGTGTAAACTCTGTTTTACAATACAATTTTGTTAACTTGTAAAGACGAGGAACTTTGCAAATCCAGATAAATAGACAAACAAACGTACGAGGCGTGTTTTTAAAGTGTGTACCAATAATTTTTTTTTTTAAAAAAACAACTTTATGATCATTCATTATCTTACACCTAACACTGCTTCTCTACATAGTCACCGGCGTTATTCTTGCACTTGTAACGGGAAACCAGTTTTTGTATGTCTTCATCAAAGAATGGTGCCGCCTGTCTTGAAAGTCAAGTCTGCACTTCTTGTTTCACAACTCATCGTCAACTCATTTTTTGAATGCGAGAAATGCGTGAGGTTTATGGAGAAACAATAATGAGTGACAATGCTTGGCCTCACACAACCAAGCAAACTCAAGATCTGATTACATCATTTGGCTGGGAACAATTTACCACCCTCCCTACAGTCCTGATTTGACACCAAGCGATTTCCATCTGCTTCTTCATCTGGAGGAACTCCTTCATCTGAAGAAAACATTTTTCACAGGTCATGCCCCTGTGAAAAGCATTTTTACACGATGGGGGTAGGTTGCAGATTGTGCAAGAAAGAAACTATAACATCCCAGCACATTATGATGTGGAATATTAATAATTTGGGAGGTTACATTATTGTCTTACATTGTCATTACCAGACACATTGTTGTTTACGTCACTCTTGACTAGTAGCTTTGCTAGCCACGAGTAGTGGGGTATAGCGCCACTCTCAGTTAGGATTCCGTGAGGAACGGACCGCGCGTGTAAGCCAGGCTTTGGATCGGTGGACATCTCCTCCCACCTTCCATTATTAATAATGTAGGAACCCCAAACCGTTGGGAAATATATCTAGGGATGTGTGAGTAG
This sequence comes from Deroplatys truncata, assembly GCA_030765065.1. NCBI lineage: Eukaryota > Metazoa > Arthropoda > Insecta > Mantodea > Mantidae > Deroplatys > Deroplatys truncata. Next base: position 59,615,404 of record CM060989.1, on the reverse strand, counting down.
ATTTGTGTTATGGATTTTGTGCAGTGAAAAACCCACGCCTTCCTCTTAACCTCCACACCACGCGAAGGTCCTCTGCAGCCAAGTAATGTACGTGCTGGGTATTAGAAATTAATTTGGCTCACAGCAGACATATTGCTTTTGGGAAAATGTTTTAGAACCAGAAAAATTTAAAGCATATCTGTTATGAGACTGTATTCCTTGGTAAAGGGTGCAGACATAATGAATTGGCTTTAAACCGATACAGATAGCATAATAAGCCCAAGGCTGAAGTGCGTCCAGAGCAATGACAGAAATCTGTATCGAACAAGACAAAACAGGACAAGGTAAGAGGAATTATTGTATTCCACCTAAAAATATGATGTTCAGATTTCACCGGAAATGCATATTTTGAACTCCCCTGAATAAAAAGCAGCGTTTTAGAAAAAGATCTTGGTGGGTGTGGTGTATATATATATATATACCAAACTTTGTATTTAAGTTCAGCATCCTAACGATTCTGATTAAATAACTTATGTTTAAGATATTTACATTCCAAATATATCTTGCATTTTATGGAAATAGCCTGTGATGGTCTCTTCATTCCGAAGCCATTTTGTATAATTTTGTATAACTGGTTGACCATAGAACGTAGATTGTAGATTTTTTTGTGTATCTCCCATTTCCGAGATATCCGCTGTTATTGATCTGAATTTTCAATACTCTGTCACTTTTTAAAGTGTTGTCGTTTTCAGTTGTTTCTCTCAAAATCGTGGAAAGAGTATGAAATTTCTAGGACAGCATATAGCGACCGGGTTTTTAAACATCTTCTTGTCGCTTTGGTTTCCTCTTATACTTTCAACAAAATGTGTAATTATTACTTTCTCTACTACGTATAGTAAGTAGGGGAAGTATTGTATTCCACCCAAAAATTCGATACCGAGATTTCACCGGAAATACATGTTTTGAGACCCCCTGAATAAAAAAAAAGCATTTTTGGAAACGTGTCCGTGTGTGTGTCTGTATGTGTGTCTGTCTGTCTGTCTGTCTGTGAACAGCATAACTCAGAAACGAACAGTCGAATAAACACCAAACTTGGTATTGAGATTCAGTATCTTCTAAAGATGCGACAAGAAGGTTTTCAAGAAAATCCCCCACCCCACACTACCCTTTACATGGAACATTTTTCGAAAATTTTAATTTTTTCAAAAATTGCTCTAACGATTTTGATTAAAATATCATATGTTTAAGATATTTTCATGACAAATAAAATGTATATCTTGAATTTTCTGGGAATGTCTCCAAAAGTAGTCTTCATTGTGAACGACTTTTGCATAACTATTAAACCATAAGAGATAGATAAATTTTTAGTACACAAAAACGTAGATCGCGTTAAAATACACAATTTATATCATATACATTTTTGTTGTTGAGTGAACCATTTTCGAGATATTGCTTTTTATTACCTTAAATTTTCCAATACATAAACTTTTTCTGAAATGGAAATTCGTAATTCATTTTTGTTTGTCCTGGTAATGCAAAGAGAATGAAATACTCCACATAGCAACCAGCTCTTAAAATATTTGACTATCGCTTAAAGCCTACCAATTCCCCTTGCATCTACAGGAAAATTAGCAATAAGATAAACATCTCGATATCTCGATTAACATGAAGCATATGGAGAATAAGCGTTTGTAAAAATAGTTTGTACAAGAGTAGATAAAGTCATGTGAGTGTAACACATAAGATTTTTTTTATTCGTTGGACTTCATTACCTTCTCTACCTACTATATACGTGGTAGAAGTAATAAGCTTTCATAATATTAGTTTTTAGCAGCTATATAAAAGTAAACGATAGTAGGAAGAGAAATGCATGTGAATATAACACTTTGGGAGTTGCCATTTATGAGAAAGTTAGTTCTTTGGTGATATCATTTTAAAGATGCTTTAAAAATGATTTATAAGTCTACGCTCTTGTGTTTTCCTTTTCAAGCTGCCTAGTTTATTCTTTAAAAATCATTTTTATTATTTTAAAATAATCACTTGCAATTCAAATTTTAACAAATTTTAGTAGGTACGTACTAATTAAAAGCTATTACACGTTTCGTTTGTAGAAAGATTGCTGATCCTTTTTACAGAATTAAAAGTTAGTGTAATTAAAATATTTTAGTTAGCGAGCGAAGCTAATTAATGTAATGTTTGCTCCCACATCTGTATGGACTCATATCGTCCATTATGAGCACAAAGGAGTTAAAACTATTCAGTGAGGCATTTTATGTAAATCCGGATAAAAGTTAATTGAATTAATCATAAAATTACGTTGACATTTTGCACCAGTTATAAACTAAAATTATAGATGTTAATTTATATACAATAGTGTCCGCTTGGACGATTGAATGACCAGGAAACGAAGAGGACACCTCCCACCAAGACCCAACACTAATATTTTGTGCTTACCACCGCCAGTAGGAACGGATGAATTGAAGAAATCGCAGGTGGCTATAGGCCACAGGCAGGCTGGCCGACAAAGACGCGTAGAGGTCCCTAAAGATTCCAAACTTGAACACACCTATCGCACGAAGACTTCCCTCTGACGGAACAAACCGCGGAGTACTAGACAAATGTGACGCGGCTCAGAGAAGGCTGCTATCTGGCAGGGTCGAGAAGAACTTTCCAACGAGCAAAGCAATCTCTCCAACACCGACAGGCACTGCACAGCACCTAAGACTACCTGAAAGATGAGCAAGCGAAGTGATAGTATATGAGGGGAAGGAAACTCGTGGTAGAAGAGAAATCACCCCAGCATTTGCATAGCCAGCCAGTAAAAACCACATAAAATCCATGGTCAGAGTGATCGGTTCCAAGAATAGAATCCAGCAACTCCCGAATACGAACCTATCGCGGAGCCATCTCCCGCTCTAGGCAGTTCCAGCAGTGGCAGAGATTCTCGAACCTGGCACTGTTAGGGACTTCCGCGCGTAATTGTGGCCTCTCTGCCTGCGGCCTGTGGCCTCCTGCGGTTCTTTCACTACAACCCTTCCTCTTGGGGGTGGTAGCCACAATCGATCTATGTAGGTTGTAGTGCGCGAGGTGTACCCCTTTCGTTGTACACGGTGATTTATGAAGAACTAACATATTTCTTTCTTTAATTTTTCTGCTCGAAAGTCATTCAACATCCAAACTTTAGCACCAAATTAAGCAAGAATGCTCTGGAGTTTCGATTGCCTATCAGTAGATGCGCAGATGTTCATGTTTTATTCGTAATTGTTACTTTTATTGTCAGCAACTTTTTGAGTCGGCAGCTGATCTAGTGAACTTGAAAATGGTGGACATTAAATGAACGACTCTTCCTTGTAAAGCAATACTCGATTACAAATTCAATTACAGCCACTCAAAGAGCATACAAGAGAGAATTTGGCGTTCGGAATCCTTCCAAAACAAACAATACTGGGACTGGTAAACACATTGGAAACAACTGGATCTCTGGTGAGTTAAAAAGGCAAAACTCATTCATCTAGGCTTACCACGGTTGTTATTGAATTAAGTGCACGACTGTCACAAAAAAAATCATATAGACGTTTGTCGCAGGAGACAAGGTAGAGCTACTCAATGTGTCAGAGAGCTGTGAAAAATGCAGGTCTAAAGCCATATAGAATTACGGTTGTCCATCAGTTACAAGAACCAGATAAGGATAGACGACTGAATTATTGTCATTGGTTTCAGGCGTTCATTGTGCAAAATCCTGGCATATTGTCCATCACATGGTTCTCAGATCAAGCATGGTTCCATTTATCCGTCTATGTGAACTCAAATAACTCACGCTATTGGGCCAGCGAAAATCTACATGTTATTCATGAAGCAGCTATGCACCCGGTTAAAATCGGAATTTGATGCGCAATATCCGCACAGAGAATAATGGGTCCATTTTTTTAAAACAATGTGAACACTGCAGAGTACCGACGGATTTTCATGGAGTTTGCTGAGCAACTATACCATGTAGAGTTGACTGAGTCAAGGATATTTCCAGCAGGACGGCACTACATGCCATACATCAAATGAATCCGTGGCACTAATTGCAAGTTTCTTTGACGACCGGATAATTTCCAAAAACCTGTGGCCACCGAGATCTCCGGATTTGACATCGCCGGACTTCTTTCTATGGGGTTACTTAAAAGACAGGGTTTATGCCACACGTCCCCAGCCATTGGACGATCTGAAGCACAACATTACACAGGAGATTCAAGCCATTGACTACAGAGTCCTCCAACGACTGGCCAGTAACATGTGAACGACGTGTTGAGTTGTGCCTTATGCAGAATGGAGGACATTTTCAACATTTCCTATAGAGGTAAATAATCTCCCAAAATTCCTCTGCATTTCAAGTATAATAAGTTGTCGGTAGCATAACTCGTTTTGAAACAACTAAAGAAATAAATGTGTCGGTTATTCAGAAATCACCCTGTATAACCTATACCTACAGTGTCACTTAACCAAGCTTCAATAAGATTTTAACTTCGTCCAGTTTAAGTTACATTGTACTTTTAGCTTTAACCTTAGTTGTTGAAATGCAGTAGAAATTGTTGGTTTATGTCTTCATGAGAAGAAATATAACGGGTTATATTCAATTAAAGTTTTCTTAATCACTATCGTTTATTTTTATATGGCTTACACAAACTATTCTTACGAAAACTTATTTTTTCTATCTACTTCATGTTAATTGTCACAAAGCTTTGCATAAATAGTTTTGTATACACATTTTGTTGTACGTACAAGGAAGATACAGGAAACTGAGATGGACAAGCGTTTAAAAATGATATAACGAGAAACAATTGAATAGCGACAACATTTTAAAACATATAAATATATTTACAATTTCAAACCAATAATAACGGATGGTTCGGAAATTGGTAATGTTAGAAAAATCTATTTGAAATACATTGTGTGTTTTAAAACTATCTATATTTTTGTGTAGTATGTTTATATCTACTTTTATGGTTTACCCGTTATACAAAATCATACAAAATTCCTTCCGAATGAAAAAGAACACACGCAAAAAAATTCAAGATGTACATTTTATTTAAATATATGATATTTTAATTAAAATCGTTAATAGAGCCATTTTTGAGTAAATAAAAACACCCAGAATGTTTTCATATAAAGGTGGAGGGATTTTCTTGAAAATTTTCGTTTCGCGTCTTTGAAAGATACTGAACATAAGTACCAAGTCTAATATTTAATCGACTTATCGTTTGTGAGTCCTACTGTACTCACATACGCGCGCGTGGAGCTTTTTCTGAAAAAAATTAATTCAGGGTGCCTTAAAACATGTATTTCCGGTGAAATCTCGGTATCGAATTTTTGGGTGGAACACAATACTTCCCCTACTTACTAGGTACGTGGTAGGGAAAGAAAAATACAAATGAGTACAACATGCAAAGATGAACTTTCTTAGAAAAACTAAAGGGTGTATTTACAAGAATAAAACGAATTAATAAGGAAAGCACAAGTAGTGTTTATTACAAGAGCCCGGAACAATAAGCAATAAAAGCTTAAAATATGCAGGCAAAAGGGTGCTACAGCATAAGCAAGTTCAAAATAGGCACTAATATAGACGCTGTCAGTAATGATAAGTATTGAAGTAAGCACAAACGTTTATTAATTTACTTAAAAACACATTTTGACATAACAAAATAGAAATATTAAATAGCCATATACCATATATTCAATTTACTAAATTCAACTGTTCTCTTAATTGTAAACTGTAAACATTATTTCCTTAAATTTGCACTCTTCAGTTACTGTGTATTTTTTATGGTAAACCCTATTATAAGTTTTTAAGTAATTTCTCTCTTGAATTCTTTACACTCCCGCGCTGGTTTGTAATTATTATTGAGTCTGTTGTACTGTTAAACATGCTATTGTTGCCTTTTCAATGAAATAAGTCTAGTTTTTTTAGGTCAGTACTCTGAAATAGAAAACAATAAAACTATCGTATTAAAGAACAAAGCGATGAGTTAATACTAAAATGATGGTCACCATTTACCTCACGCTTTATTGTGCTAAGTAGAGCTATTTTATTGTTACACGAAGCAATGCAAGTGCTGATGTTAGGAAAGGAATGCTGGTATTACAAACTTCCTCAGGTGTGTTGTTAACAATGGCTTATTGGTTCAAAGTGCGCAATATTAATTGCAGTACATACTAGAGTTAACATCACATTAATAATAATAATAATAATGATAATAATAATAGCCAATAAAAAAATAATGCAATTACAATAGGCAAAATCCTTGATAAAGTTTCACATTAGAAAAAGGCCATAATGGGCCCTCAAGCTACGAAAAGGCATAAACTATAAAAATAGGCAATTACAGGCACTATAAAATTGGTATACTTTACTCCAATAAGCATGAAATAAATATATACCGGGTGAGGCTTCTCACTCTGCGGATTGAGAAGTTATGCAGTCCTGGCGTTGTACAGACTATGCCTAAACATTGTCCACTGCATCGCATCGTATCAATTTCGGCCGAAATAACTGCTTTGCGTGCGTGCGTGTGCTGACTTGCACTCGTAGCGCAACAATGTACGCGTTGCCTTTCGGTGGTGAAGGTCCCAGGTTCAAATATTGCCACACTTTTTATGTTTAGTAAATTTAACGAGACCTGATAGTTTGGCATGGAAGTGTCGTTTCAATTAATTAGTTTAATTATGTGAATTTCATTAAAACACAAATTGTTACTTGTTAAAATATGCTTTAATGAAACATCAATCATCAAAAATAAATGCAAGAAATGAATAAAAACACCAATTTTTTCGCAGATGAGATTTGAACTTCCGACCTTCACTACAACTAGCCAGCATGTTAACAGCGAGCACCACCGTAGCTGTAATCCGCGGGCTGGTGAATACGGTGTCAGCACCTGCATTTAGCATCGTATGTAAAATACAGGGTTGCCTAGTTACCAATTCGCAGGATGAGAAGACTCACACGGTATACAAAACCTACGATTCTAAACAAGAGAACGAAATAGGCAAATGCCGAGCTCTGTTATTATATATTTGGTGAATAATATAATGAAGCATTCAAATACTTTAAGGGAGTGGATATAACATGGAATATGTTTAAAGGAAAGGGACAGTAAGGTTAGCTGAAGCTGAAAGTAGGTATAACCACAAGTATATAGCAGATTGCTGAAAAGACGGAAGGAGTGTTCATATGTAAGGGCGGAATAGGCAGTTTGACTTGCCCATAAAGTGGAGAAAAGAAGAATTTTCAATCTGGCTTATCAACTAAATGCAATACACAGGCATATAAAGAAACGGTGTGGATATTAGCCATTTTGGAGTATAAGACCTTTTAGGAGATGTTTCTTATACATATTTTGGCACACATTTTAACAATCCTTGTTCATGAAACGACAATTATTTGGGGGTATTATTGACATTGGCATCCAATCAACTTCGCTTGTTCATTCTATTCGAGGCGTGACAGGCCAGAAATTATATCTGTGGGCGAGAGAGATCAATGCGCAGCGGTATTGCAGCAACATTATTAAAATAGCATCTGCTGCCTGAGATTACACCGATCCTCAGTACTGTTGAAGCATATCTAATGCATAGAAATAATTGTTCAATTCTTCTCAATCTTATTTTCATTGCAAAAAGTTAACAAGGCAATTTTTTTACAGTAATTTGTCGTTATCGGACATTATTTGTTAGTACACGCTCTCTAAAATAGCTGCTTGTGGGGCTGTTAACACTCCGAAAAACAGTCTCGTCATGGGAACCTTTAGCAGCGTAATAAACAAACTAATTTGCAGAAAATATACAAAAACCAAACATATTGGGTAGAGAAACTCATCTGAATGTAGTACAACATACCTAAAATAATGGCAGGTAGAAATCTCTGAGGAATGGGGATGTTTAATAGTGCCATACAGCAACTTGCTGCAGCGGCTACACAATTGTATTACGTATGGTGTAAACAAAGCGCTGTACCGTGTAGGACTTAGAAAAATTTGACGATCAAGACATAACTATTTTTTTTGTCCACGGGTGTACAATAATGGCTGAAAATTTTTCTTTTAAAATTATAAATTTAAAAAATTAGTTAATTTTACTTTTATTTATATTATTCCTTATTTATGAAAGACCCTGTATAATCTCTGAAAATTATTTGCGTCATACACTAACGAATATTATTAATGATGTGAAGCTTGTTCAGTGATGTTTTAGTTTACTCACAAACATGACAGAAGCGGATAATGATACTCATTATCGTGGTTGATTTTATCGTCAGTGTGCAGATTATACAAATATTTAATAACGTGGTATATTTTCCCTCATCACTGTGTGAGCTAAATATTACAACAGCTCATCCCCCTTGCTTGTTAAATTATTATTTCTAATTAAATCTAATTTAATTCACTTCTGCTCCTCTTCACTGTTAATATACCTAGCCTAAGCTACAACCTATATCAGTGTCACTAAGTAGGAGGGGTGATAGCTGTAATAATCTTCCCTCAGTATAATTAAGTAAAGCGAAAGTTTGGAAGGTTAGAAAATGAAAATCCTAGAGGATCATGGATCGGGTTGCTAAAACCAATATCTTGTGTTACATTCACATGACTTTCTCTACTACGTATAGTAAATAGGGGAAGTATTGCATTCCACCCAAAAATTCAATACCGAGGTTTCACCGAAAATGCATGTTTTGCGGTGCCCTGAATCCAAATAAAACATTTTTGGAATCATGTCCGTGTGTGTCTGCCTGTGAACAACATAACTCAAAACGAACAGTCGGATAAATACCAAACTTGGTATTCGGTTTTAGTATGTTCCAAGGATACGACACGAAGACCTTCAAGAAAATCCCCTACCTCAGACTACCCTTTATATAGAAGATATTTCGAAATTGTTGAGTCTCTCAACAATGGTCTAACGATTTTATTAAAATACATCTTTAAGATATTTTATAGCAAATAAAACTTATATCTTGAATTTTGCAACGGTAGATGCTTGTTTAATAAGTTTTTGTGTATTTGTAGCCCCACGTTGTGGAAGCCAATTTGCGATAAAATAATGTTTCTCACGTAATGTTGTTTACATCACGTGTGTTGAAGCCATCTTATGACGTCACTCCTTGTTTGGTTTGTAGCTCCATCTGGCGTAGCAATTTGCATCAATTAGTGCTCGAAAGAATTTAAGTTTCGTAGATTGTCCTCCGGCTAGCTATCATCTTATCTTGGTAGAACATATATCTCTTACAGGTTGTGAAGCGGAAAGGAATCTTTTATCCAGAAATTATACTTAATGAAGAAATTGGTTTTATAACTTTTATTGCCGAACACGTTCACAAACACCTTTACATATTGATCTGGATACTCGCCAAACTGAAACTGTTTGTAATAACTTCTTACTTATCACTTTTAACTCGCATACTTCAACTTTGTGTATATTTAACTGTATAATACTTTAGATTCTCGTAATTCTGCTGCGCGTAACTTATGACGAACTGAAGACAGCGTGCTAGAAATTTTGATGAACTGAGCGACCGACGTGTAAGGTATTGAGAATTTTGTTGAACTGCGGGGCGATCTACCTCGGACCTGGCTTATATACTCCCACTCCTCGACATGCCTAAACATTATAAATGAACTGCTATTGGCTAATAAAACGCGCCAACATTAGCGTCTATTTTAATATCCAATGAAAACCAGGAATACATATGCTTTAGGAAAACATTCTAGAAGCTTCTACCGAAAAGGCGCGAAACATTACGTAACTTCCTTGTTCCCGGTAATGATAAACAACTCACCCCATCGCTGCATTATTGCGCCATTACTGACAGTTTCAGTAAAGCCGTATATTATTATTTACCAATAATAATTACAATTAATAAACATCTGAAATCAATGTCACATAAAAATACATATTCATATTACAATCATTATTTACATTTAAGTAATTTGTGATACAAATTACCGTATCAATTTTCTGGGAATGTCCCTAAAATTCCTCTTCATTTTGAATGACTTTCGCATAACTGGTAAACCGTAAGAGATAGACAAAATTTTAATACACAAAAAAATGTAGATCTCGTTAAAACACACAATTTATGTGATACACACTGTTTCGTCTGAGTGACCCATTATCGTGATGTTCCTAGATATTTGTTTGAATTTTACGATATTTATACTTTTTCTCAAAAGGGAATTCTTTTATTCCTGGACATGCAAAGAGAATGAAATACTCCACATAGCAATCAGCTGTTAAAGATTTGACTATCACTTAAAGCCTACCATATTCCCCTTGCATCTGCAAGAAAATTAGCAATAAGATTAACATCTCGATTAACATGAAGCATACGGTGAATAAGCGTTTGTAAAAATAGTTTGTACAAGAGTAGAGAAAGTTATGTGAGTGTAACACAGACTTTTTACTTTCTCTACTAGGTATCGTAAGTAGGGGAAGTATTGTATTCCACCCAAAAATTAGATACCGAGATTTCACCGGAAATACATGTTTTGAGATCCCCTGAATCCAAAAACAAGCATTTTTGGAAACATGTCCGTGTATGTGTCTGTGTGTGGTCTGTCCGTCTGTGTGTGTGTCTGTCTGTGAACAGCATAACTCAGAAACGAACAGTCGGATAAACACCAAACTTGGTATTTAGGTTCAGTATCTTCCAGAGTTGCGACACGAAGGTTTTCAAGAAAATCCCCCCACCCCAGATTACCCTTTACATGGAACATTTTTCGAAAATTTTAATTTTCGCAAAACTGGCTCTAACGATTTTGATTAAAATATCATATGTTTAAGATATTTTCATGACAAATAAAATGTATATATCTTGAATTTTCTGGGAATGTCTCCAAAAGTATTCTCCATTGTGAACGACTTTTGCATAACTTTTAAACCTTGAGATAGACAAAATTTTACTGCACAAAAAATGTAGATCGCGGTAAAATACACAATATATGTCATATACATTGTTTTGTTGAGTGAACCATTTTCGAGATATTGCTTGTTATTCCCTTATATTTTTCAATACTTTTCTCAAATGGGAATTCGTTATTCATTTTTTGTCTTGGATATGCAAACAGTATTAATCTGGTGCTGCACATAGCAGCCAGCTATTAAGAGATATGTCTATGTTTAAAGGCTACTGTATTTCTATATTGCCTTTGTAAATATATATTTCCCTTACATCTACAAAAAAAATTAGCAATAAGATAGAGTCTCGATTAACATGAAGTAGATGGAGAATAAGCGTTTGTAAAAATAGTTTGTACAAGAGTAGGGAAAGTCATGTGAGTGTAACACATCAGATTTTTTTTCTATCTACTTCATGTTAATCGAGATAACCCTTTACAGAAATGGCTTTCATTACAGATTTCGTTGAAGTTACAAGGCGGATTGAGGAAACTGAATGAATCAATAGTCAGATGTCGTGTATGCTAATCTTGAAATTCCATACTCTTTCTCTGACATCGTGACAAACAACTGTATTGCGGTAGCGATTTAAAAAAAGTCGAAAGTATGGAAAATTCAAACCAATAACAATTGATCCTAAATTGTCGAGGCCACAAAAATGTTATTTGAAATAAATTGTGTTTTTTAAAGAGATCTATGTTTTGGGTGGTATATTTTTGTCTATGGTTTACCAGTTATACAAAATTATACAACGTTCCTTCTGAAAGAAGAATATTTACTGGCGTGTTCCCAGAAAATTAAATATATACATTTTATTTGTTATTTAAATACGTTAGACATGATATCGTAATCAGAATTGTTGATGCATTTTGGAAAAAATCGAAAATTAGGAAAAATCTTGAATTGTTTTAAAATGTTCCTGTCGTTCAGTATCTTCATACACACACGCACACATATAAAACCTTTTTCTGAAAAGTCCTTTTTTATTCAAGGGTTCTCAAAACATGTATTTTCGGTGAAATCCCTATATCGAATTTTTGGTTGGAATGCATTACCTTCTCTACCTACTACATGGGTACGTGGTAGAGAAAGTGATAACAAGGTATTGTCTTCTTGGTCATACACATGTCTTGAAATATATTTTAATGAACGTCGTTATACGATTTTTGATAAAGGGAAACACAACCAAGTGGTAGGGTGGTTTTGGTAGTGGAATTCTCTTGAAAATCCTCGCTTGGAATGTTTAAACAGTATCCGACTCAAATATAAAATGTACTACTTATTCGTTTTGAGTTATGCTATTCACACACACACACACACACACACACACACACACAAACACACACGCACTCCTATCTTTTTTCAAAAATGTTTGTTTTTTGTTACAGGGGCCCCAAAGTATGTATTTCCGGTGAAATATTGGCATAGATGTACTACAATGCTTCTCTTCTTACTGTACGAGGGCGGATTGATAAGTCCATGACTTTGACGACAGATAGCGTTCTAATTACAGGTTCCTTGTTTGCACCCAAGTCTTACATCTATGCTGGATATAATCGCAGATATTCGTCATTTGTTTCTTAGAACATTGTTGAGAGCGTCTAAAATAAGCAGGTGTGTGTTGCTTCGTAGAAAATGGGGAATAGTGAATTTGGTGTTCTGATAAAGCACTACTTTTTGCGTGGTAAGACGGTACAGGAAACGGAAGAAAAGCTGAACAAGTATTATGGGGACTCTGCTCCATCACATGACATGGTTCACAAGTGGTTCACAGAATTTCGATGTGGCCGTTCGAGCACAAGAGATGACGTGCGCACAGGATAGATGTTGATACACGAGCTTATTTTACAGGAGCAACTATAATTATTGTTGTTCCTACAGGTATTAAAATTTTTAGTTGAGGTCGCAACAGAAGAAATGATGAACAAAATTAACGATATTGTGTTGGAAGGCCGCCGAATGAATATCCGTGAGATAGACAAGACCGTAAACATCTCTAGTGAATGGGTGTACATCATGCTGCACGAATTTTTGGGTATGAGAAAGCTGTCAGCTAGATGGGTGCCGCGACTGCTCACAGAACAAGCGGAATCGTGTGACCATTTCACAGGGATGTTTGAACATGTTCCAGTGCAAACCAAATGAGTTTTTGAGGCGTTATAGTACGGTTGATGAAACTTGGATCAACCCGAAACCAAACAACAATCAAAGCAGTGGATTTCCTTCGACGAAGTTGCTCCAAAGAAAGCGAAAACCATTCCGTCGGCAGGAAAAATCATGGCAGCTGTCTTTTAGGATTCACAAAGGGTGATAGACAACCACTATCTGGAAAAGGGTAAAACGATCACAGGTTCATATTATGCTGCAATGCTGGATCGGTTTTATAAGCAATTGTTAAAGAAACGACCCCATTTGGTGAAGAAAAAGGTTCTGTTTCACCGGGATAATGCAACCGTACACAAGTTAACCATTGCCATCGCAAAATTTGTGGAATTGGGCTATGAACTGCTACCTCACACACCATATTCTCCAGATTTGGCTCCGAGAGACTTCTTCCTCTTCGCAAACCTGAAAAATTGGCTCGTTGGGATAGAAATCCACGTCCAGTGAACACATCATGGTAGAAACAGCCTCATGTTTTGCAGACTTCGAAAAATCATATTCTTTGGAAGGGTTAAAAAACCTGGAGAGGCGTTGGACAGCGTGTATTGAATTGAAAGGAGACTATATTGAGAAATAAAATTGATTTTGTAGAAAAAAATGTTATTTTGTTTAAAAAGTAACTTACTTATCAATCCGCCCTCGTATGTAAGTAGCGAGACCCTATAACATAAGTTTGAAAAGCATTTCAAAGATTGCTATCGATACGTCGGCTCGATTATCACGACAATGTACGTTTTTCCTCTTCAAGACGACATAGCAGCCTCTTTTTGTACGGATGTATTCGTAGAGAAGGCAAATCAAGTGGAGAAATACGCGATAACACAAGACTATATAGCAAATCCACGCAGTACGTCTTTATATTCCATTAGGAATGCATGGCTAGGTCTCAGTTGGCGCTCTGCCGCGTTCACAGCCTTCTATGCAAATGAGTTCCTGAGGAACTATATTCACTAAGAACGAGACTGATAATTCTGATGCTATATTGTACGCTCAACTTCTCTGTAGGCGACTTCCATTTACATATTTTTTCTCTCTTGTATGAGCGATATCTACGACAAGAACATGGCGGTTGTGATTAAAGTGCTTCTGGAGGAAATGGAGCAGAATAAACCAGCATTTGTATTAAACCGAAAAATAAGACTTTACTGCTAACCATAATCTTATCTCTACTTACAAAAGTTTCACTTCAAAACTTCCCACGCTAAATAAGTATTTATTTACTTATAACGTAAATTTTTTAAACATCATGTAAATTTATACACTGAGGGGGACGTTTAAAATTGTAGTTAATCGTATTTTAGGTTTCATTCGCACTCCTAGCCACCTCTTTTTTGAAATTTCAAATGACAGGCATATATTTGAACTTTATTTACTATTTACCTTTATAACCGAGCGATATGGTGACGTAGTAACGTGTGCAAATCGCATTGGGGAGCTATCGGGTTCGATTCCCGGCGACTGCCCCCTGGACCGATGGGTTTTTCGTGGTTTTCCCGGGTTGGCAGGCGAATGTTTGAGTGGTTCATCTACTACCACGACTTTTTTACCCCTAATTTTCTGTACCCTTCATCTTCCTTGTCATCTGACCGGGCGACGGTGTTCGGAGGCTTGGCATTTGATATGCGCTGTGTAGAGATTTCTTCCCTGTCGTCGTGACGGGCTTGCTAGTTAGGACCCGCCGCACCAGGGGGAACCGCCGGAGGTTCGGAGGCTTGTAGGGAGACTCGGGCACGTCGGATACGTTCGATCTGGTAACGTAAGCACCACGTCGTCATCCAGAACTGGTCGCTCCTCAGGTATCCTCTCATCTTTTTTTTTTTTTTTTATTTTTTTTTATTTTTTTTTTAAATTTTAATGGTGTGGCCCCGCCTCCGCCACACCAGGTGGCGATCATCTGAAAGGGATCTACATCGCCTCCCCTACCATGCACTAGCTACGCTACAGTGATGGAAGGAAAACGAAGGTAAGGTGGTGTCCGGTACCGCCGAAGCAAACCGAAGGTTAGTGGGTGATTGCTAAAATGATGCCTGCATACAAGAGAGTATACAGACAGAGTGGGGAGTAGGTACTGGTCTTGACAGATGCCCAGACCAGGGTCCTATTGTTAGTGGTGGTATTCATGCTCATGCAGAAGGAGCAGGGTTAAGGTGTCGTGCTGAGTTAATGATGTAGGTACATTACCGGTGATGTGGCTTCAACTGGAGAGGGAGTTGAGTCGTCTAGCTGTCCTCAGCGTGATGCTGTTGGTCCTGAAACAAAAAGTGAGCTCTGGGAAGGGTACATGCAGCGGGTGGAGGGAAATGTACAAGGGATAGAGGGTTATTTACAGTTTACACTTATTTGTGTACATAAATATAGTTTCTTTTATTCTTTTTTTTCTTTTACTTTTTAATTTCTTTTTTTCTTCTTCTTCTTTTCTTTTTTTTAATGTTTTTCCCCTTTTCTTTCTAATTCATCCTTCACTTCCAGGGATCACGGTAGAAGCAAAAAGTGGGCGTTCCCTACTTGCGGTGTCCCGCCTCGGTTGCGGGGGACCTCTCCGTTCCTCCGTGCCTTTACCTTACCTTTATAAATACAGGTATAGGTTATACAACGCAGGGGACAGTTCTTGCACCACGACTTACACAGATTATTGCGGCTACCATCCCAAGAAGAATGGATGAAGTTGTGGCAGTATTTTATATCACAACACTGTAAATGCCAGAGTGATTATAGTGTAAATTAACATTATTGTATGACATTGATTTGAGATGTTTGTTAACTATAAGCATTGTTAGGAAATAAGTTTACACGGCCTCACTGAAACTGACAATAGGAGCGGGTAACAATAAAACGATGGGGTGAGTTGTTTATTAATTAGAAGAGACAAGCAAATGACGTCAGATTAGCGCGCTTTTCTGTAGAAATGGAGGGAATATTTTCCTTAGAGCATATGTGTTCGTAATTTTGATTGGATATAAAAATAGACGCTAATGTTGGCGCGTTTTATTAACCAATAGCAGCTCTGTTATAATGTTTAGGCATATTGGGGTGAGGGAGTATATATTATGAAGCCAGAGACAAGTATCGCTCAGTCCAACAGAAGCATTCGGGGGTAATACGTCGTGCAGTCCAACAGAATCATACAAAGGTTATACGTCGCACAGTTTAACAGAATCATACAAAGGTTACACGTCGCACAGTTTAACAGAATCTCTCGCGTCGTAAAGTTAGTTATAAATGTGAAATACGCGAATTAATAATGTGCAGCAAATAAGTGATTATAGTAACATAAAAAATATAACAGTTTCAGTCGGGCGTGTATCAAGAATAATTTGTGAAATGAATAAAGTGTGACGGCAATAAAAGTGTAAAAACAAATTCTTTTATCAGTGTTATCTTTCAGTAATAAATCCTTTCCGTTTACACACCCTGTTTAAGAGATATGCCCGACT
This sequence comes from Deroplatys truncata, assembly GCA_030765065.1. NCBI lineage: Eukaryota > Metazoa > Arthropoda > Insecta > Mantodea > Mantidae > Deroplatys > Deroplatys truncata. The sequence continues at coordinate 59,598,893 of CM060989.1, read as the reverse complement.
GAGAAATAATAGCTAGCCGGAGGACAAAGAACGCAAAATTCGAACTAGTAATACAATAACAGGCGCCCAGCAAAAAGATAACACGAGATACCGCGACAAAATGAAGGAACCGCAAAAGACTACAGCCCTCAAGCAGACAGGGCACAGGGACACACGGAAATCCCTAACATTTTCTATATCGAAATTTTCTGTCACATTCCTGGAAAATGCTAAACTTAAATTGCTGACTTTTCATTTTTGAGTTATGATGTTCACAGGGAGACACTACACATACAGAGGCCTTTTTTTTTAAAATCCTATTTGATCGTCAAAGCCTGTATTTCCGATGAAATCACAGCATCGACTACTTGCTGTAAGTATGTAGTAGCAAAAGCAAAAAGGATGTGAAATCACTAGAGCTCGGTGCAATAGGCACTTGTTGTGCCTATTCAAACTAGGCACTAATACAGCCACTATCAGTAATGAAAAGCATTGACGTAGGCACAATCGTTTATTCATTTACCAATTAAAACAGCAGTCGTCCTCCGTGGTGTAGTGGTTACCATGCTAACCTCTCGTTCCAGAGGCGCGGGTTCAAGCCCTGCGGAGGGCGCTGGATTTTTTTTCGGGCGTAAAAATCCTTAGCATGGCTTCCTTCGGAAGGGAAGTAAAGCCGGTGGTCGTAGATTTACATCAAGTAAAAGAACCTCAAGCCTGATAAAGAGGCCTATAAGCATGATTACCGGTCCTTCACGCCCAGTATAGAATGGGGCGCTAAGGACCATAGTAGTTAAAGAGAGTCCATAAATAAAACTCAATTTAATTTACATATTGACAAAACATTACAGAAATATCAAATATCCATATCCCATATATTAAATTTACTAAATTCCACTATTCTCTTAATGCAGTGTAAGCTGTAAATATTATTTCTTTAAATTTGCACTCTTCAATTACGAGGGCTGATCAACAAAGACTGAGACTGATTTTTTTCACAGATGTTTATTACTCCAATTCAATGTTTGCATGATCTTTTTCAAAGTAGTCCCCTCCTACTTCAATCCACTTTTTATAGCGTCTCTGCCAGTCCTTGAACACGTGCTGCAGACCATTCTTTGTCAGGTTCTTGAGAATCGCCTCACTTTTCTTAAGCACTGTTTCAGAGTTCTCTAATCGAATACCCCTAAGCTTTGCCTTTAGTGATGGGAATAAAAAAAGTCACAGGGTGCAAGATCGGGGCTATAAGGTGGATGTGGTACACAGGTAATGTTGAATCGAGCCAGAAACTGCATGACTTGATTTGTGACGTGAGGCCGTGCATTGTCATGATGAAGTCGCCACCCAGTCCGAGAAAGCTCTGGTCGTTTCTTTGCAATGTGCTTCCTCAGTGTAGCCAATACTGACGTGTAGTATGCTGCTGTAACAGCAGTGTGAGGGGGAACTGCATGCTGGTAAATCATTCCATTACAGTCAAAAAATGTGATCACCATCACTTTCCCTGCAGATAGAACAACTTTTGCCTTTTTTGGTGTTGGAGAACCTGCGATTTCCACACTGTGCTGGCTTGTTTTCCTTCAGGATCATAATGATGCAGCCATGACTCATCACCGGTGATAATCGATTTAAAAAATGCATCCCCTCCATCAGTAAAGAGACGCAGCACCTGATTGTCTGGTATGCGAAATGCACGTAGGGTCTACAAAATAGAGCATTACTACCAACCTACCAATACGAGAGTGCTGCCGCCTACCAACATTATACATAAAAACCCGCTCTTTTCAAATATTTATGTTACATATACGAAACTATCACGGAAGCTACAGGAAAAAATCAGTCTCAGTCTTTGTTGATCAGCCCTCGTACTATGTATTTTTTATGGAAAACCCTTTTATCAGTTGAATACTTTTTACACTCCCACGCTGGTTTGTAAGTATTATTGAGTCTGTTATGTATTGTTGTTAAAGAGGCTATTGTTGCATTTTTCTTAGATCAGTACTGTGTTTTCACCCACATGGGAAGCAAAAAACAATAAAGCTATCGTGTTAATGAACAAAACAATGAGTTAGTATTAAAATTATCGATTTCCCAGTCGCAGATCAATACTTTTTTGTAGTTGACCATTTACCATACGCTTTATTGTGCTAAGTATTCACTATTTTATTAAAACAATGCAACAGCTGGCATTAGGAAAGGAAGAAGTATTACAATCTTCCTCAGGCGTGTTGTCAATAATGGCTCGTTGGCTCAGAGCGCGAAATGTTATTGCTGTAGCGAGGTTAACATCGTATTCCGCGCGAGCTCTAGTAATCAACATATTTCCAAAAATATTTACCAAAAGGGTATATTCTTCAGGAATATACTGCTAATTAGCCGGGATTTCATGATTCACATATGGAAAATTGAGCCTAATCTTGCGTAAGAGTAACCGCAGCAAATTAGGGGAATGGAGAGCTTAGTGCGTGTGTCTGTAATAATATAATCTATGCTGGTTTGGCGATATTATATTACCTCTGCTTCTATCCGGGATTAAGTTCTGCTACAGACACTATAATTGTTATAATTGCATATGTGCATTTACTGCTTTGTGTTACAAACTATTGGTAAATCTAGAACAAAAGATAATGGAAAACTTGATCAAAGATGACTAACTAGATACGAGGCCAGTCGCAGAAGTACCTGACCTGACGTATATAACGGTTGTTTCAAACAAATGACTGTGATAAATAGTACTGCCCTTATAAAGCTTAATTTTGAAGTTTGGCAATGTACATTGTTTATAATTGTTTGGCAGCCATCAATAGTCAACTCTCTCGTGAGTTTATAAACATGAATAAAACTGGCCAACGTTGTGATACAATACTTTCTTTTAAAGGTCTTAGTCCAACTAATATTAAAGCTGCTAGATTCTACTCTGGGGGAGTCTGCTTCTTCAAGCTGCCTAGATGAACATCGCAGTGGTCGACCAAATGAGGTGACCACGCCAGAAATTGTGAAGAAAATCCATAAAATGGTATTGGATGACCGTCAACTGAAAGTGCGCGAGCTAGCAGCCATCGTAGGCATTTCAAAAAGTGCTGTACATCGCATACTAACTGAAAATTTAGACATGAAAAAGCTGTGCGTAAGATGGATGCCGCGTTTACTCACAATGTAACAAAAGCAGCGGCGTGAGGATGTTTCAGTCTAGTGTTTGGCGATGTTTCGCTGCAATAAAGCCGAGCTTTTGCGTCGATTCATAACCATGGATGAAACATGCATCCATCACCTGAGACGAAGGAACAGTCAAAACAGTGGATTGAAAAGGGAGAATCGGCTCCAAAGAAGCCGAAGACAGTTTCATCTGCAGTCAAGGTCATGGCATCAGTTTTTTTTGGAATGTGTGTTGATTATCTTCAAAAAGGAAAATCAATCAATGGCGAGTGTTATGCAAACTTATTGCAGCATTTAAATGATGAAATAAAGCAATAACGGGCGCATTTAGGGGAAACGAAACTTTTGTTTCATCAAGACAATGCACCAGTTCACACGTCCATTATCGCCATGGCCAAAATCAATGAGTTGAAGTTCGAATACCTTCCTCGTGCACCGTATTCGCCCCCTCTTATTATTTTCTATTTAAAAAGTTGAAGAAATGGCTTGGTGCTAAAATATTTACCAACAGTGACGAGCTGGAGTCTGCAGTTGATGGCTATTTTGCAGATCTCGACGGTTCTCAGTATAAACAGGGTATCGAAGCTTTTGAACACCGCTGGGAAAAGTGTATCGAGGTAAAGGAAACTATGTAGAGAAATAAAGATGCTTTTTCCCCAAAATTTTTGTGTTTTCTTTGTTAGGTCGGGTACTTCTGGGACAGCCTTCGTATATCTCGAGTTCAGAATTATCAGCTGACGCAATAAAGATTCGGTTTATCAGCTGTGTAATTATTTTTTTTTTAGAAAACATAGCCTAAAAGTAGAATTTCTAACACAGAGCACATGAGGTACAAACTTTAGATTATCCCAATAGTGCAATAATCTTCAGTGTGATCAACTTTGATTTAAGTCCAATGTTTAAGTCCAGTAACATGGCAGTTACGCTTTGCATTTGTACACGTTTAATAACTCGGCTTGTTTAGATTAAGTTTTACTTTTCATTATGTCTTTTTACACAATTAATTACTTATGGCGCTCGTATTACTGTTCACAATACAAATTGTATCATACTTCAATTTATCGCAGTTCGTTGCAGAGGTAACCTATACCCTATATTTGCAGCCTTCTCACCTAGTATAACCTACGGAAAAATTAAATGGCGACAATTAAGAATTCAGAAGAAACTGAAATAGAAGTGAAATTACAAAAGCAGCAGAAAGAATAACGCTAGAAGTACTTACACAAAAGATTCAGAAAGCAATACGATATAGCATTTAATCGCTTCATTGCCTGGTGTAAGGTAAAACATGCTGAAAATAATTTCACTGAAAATGACTGTTAGCGAATTAACAAAACATCAAGACATGTGACATCTCGCTTTTCTAACGTAATTTCTCTTGTTTCAAGAACGTGTTCTCAACGTGATCTCTGATAATTTCAGGAATTAATTTAATATTATTGATATTTTACAAATTCGAGTGCTGTATAAAAAATACAGGGTGATGTTTGAAGAACGAACACACTTCTATCTTTAATTATTCTGTTTGAAATAAACTTAACGCCCCAATTTTAGGACCAAATTAAGCGGAACGTTCTGGAGTTTTGATTGCTTGTCACTAGATGCGCAGATGTTCACGTTTTATTCATAATTGTTAGTTTTATTGTCGGCAACCGTTTTTGAGACTTTGTTCTAGTCAACGTGAAAATGGAGTACAGATTAAATGAACGACGACTCCTGGTAAAGCAATTCTGGATTACGAATTCAATTACAGCTACTCAAAGGCCATACCAGAGAGAATTTGGTGTTCGGAATCCTCCCCAAATAAACACAATACTGGGAATGGTAAACAAATTGGAAACAACTGGATCTCTGGTGAGTGAAAAAGGAAAAACTCGTTCCCTAGGCTTCCCTCGGTGGTTGTTGAAGCAAGAGCACGACTGGATCAGTCACCCAAAAAATCATTAAGACGTTTGTCGCAGGAGACAGGGTACAGCTACTCAATGTGTCAGAGAGCTGTGAAAAGTGCAGGCCTAAAGCCGTATAGGATTACGATTGTCCATCAGTTACAGGAACCAGATAAGGATAGAACGACTGAAATATTGTCCTTGGTTTCGGGCGGTCATTGTACAAAATCCTGCCATATTGTCCATCACATGGTTCACAGATGAAGCATGGCTCCATTTATCCGGCTATGTGAACTCAAATAACTCACGCTATTGGGCCAGCGAAAATCCACATGTAATTCATGAAGCACCTATGCACCCGGTTAAAATCTGAGTTTGGTGCGCAATATCCGCACAGAGAATAGTGGGACCAATTTTTTTAAAACAATGTGAACACTGCAGAATACCGACGGATTTTCATGGAGTTTGCTGAGCAACTAGATGATGTAGAACTGAATCAAGGATATTTTCAGCATGACGGTGCTACATGTCATACATCAAATGAATCCATGGCACTAATTGCAAATTTCTTTGACGACCGGATAATTTCCAAGAACCTGTGGCCACCGAGATCTCCGGATTTGACATCGCCGGACTTCTTTCTATGGGGTTACTTAAAAGACAGGGTTTATGCCACACGTCCCCAGACATTGGACGATCTGAAGCACAACATTACACAGGAGATTCAAGCTATTGACAACAGAGTCCTCCAACGAGTGGCCAGTAACATGGAACGACGTGTTGAGTTGTGTCTTATGCAGGATGGAGGACATTTTCAATATTTGCTATAGAGGTAAATAATCTCCCAAAATTCCTCTGCGTTTCAGGTAAAAGACGTTGTCGCTAGCTTAACTCGTTTTGAAACAATTGAAGAAATTGTGTGTGTGTGTGTGTGTGTGTGTGTGTGTGTGTGTGTGTGTGTGTGTGTGTGTCATTTCTTCATAAATCAGCCTGTAGTATACGCCACGTGTGTTAAAAGTGGTTTTATCCCTTGTATCATAATGCACTGTTAAAGAATTATTAACAGAACCGTAATTTCAGCCGCATGAACTGCCTTTATTTCCATATTTCTCTCTCCCTCTCTCTTATTTCTCTTCAGTAAGCGTTTGTGGAATGACAACCAAGCGTAAATGGTTTTAGGTGTATTAAACACACACAAAATGAGTAGAACATAGCGAGAAAAAGGTATCTGATATATTAGTCACATCTACGGACTCCTCTACAAAGTATTCTTACAAAGTCTTCCATGTCTTCCACTTGCCGAAAATTTGAGATATACAATTTATTTGTCTTGCATACACCTAAAACATAAGTTATTTTAATAAAACTCGTTAGAACCAATGTTGAGAAAATAGAAAATAATGTTGTTTTTTTCATATAAAGAGCAGTGTGGTGTGGGGAAGATTTCCTTTAAACTTTTTCATGTCACGCCTTTGGAAAATGGAGTTTAAGTTTGGTATTTAACTGACGTTTCAATTTTGTGTTATACTGTTTGGATACACAAGAACATTTTTACTTTCTCTACTACTATAGTAAGTAGGGTAAGTATTGTATTCCATCCAAAAATTCGATACCGAGATTTCACCGGAAATACATGTTTTGAGACCCCCTGAATCTAAAAAAAGCATTTTTGGAAACATGTCCGTCTGTGTGTGTGTGTGTGTGTGTGTGTGTGTGTCTGTCTGTCTGTCTGTCTGTCTGTGAAGAGCATAACTCAGAAACGAACAGTCGGATAAACACCAAACTTGGTATTTAGGTTTAGTATCTTCCAGAGATGCGACACGAAGGTTTTCAAGAAAATCCCCCCACTCCAAATTACCCTTTACGTGGAGCATTTTTCGAAAATTTTAAATTTCTCAAAAATGGATCTAACGATTTTAATTAAAATATCATATGTTTAAGATATTTTCATGACAAATCCAATGTATATCTCGAATTTTCTGGGAATGTCTCCAAAAGTATTCTTCATTGTGAACGACTTTTGCATAACTGGTAAACCATAAGAGATAGACAAAATTTCACTACACAAAAGATGTAGATCGCGTTAAAATACACAATTTATGTCATATACATTTTTTGTTGTTGAGTGAACCATTTTCGAGATATTGGTTGTTATTCCCTTAAATTATCCAATACTTTACTTTTTTTCAAATTCGTTATTCATTCTTTTTTGTCCTGGTAATACAAAGAGAATGCAATACTCCACATAGCAACCAGCTCTTAAAATATTTGACTATCGCTTAAAGCCTACCACATTCCCCTTGCATCTACAAGAAAATTAGCAATAAGATTAACATCTCCATTAACATGAAGCATATGGAGTATAAGCGTTTGTAAAAATAGTTTGTACAAGAGTAGAGAAAGTCATGTGAGTGTAACACATATTTTTTCTATAAATGGCTCTTTGGTTAAGGGAACTTCGATATCGTATTTTTTGGCGTATGCAATACTTTACCTTTACTATAAGTATATACTAGAGAAATTAAAACGATATTCCCAACAGTAGAAGTAGGACTTTCTTAGAATGTTTCATAAAACATAGTGATGTAATTATCCAGTTTCAATTAATAGAAACACGTATCCAAACATGCTCGTTTTAAACCCTGTTAATTACACAAGAACCTCGCTTTTCCGGACTAAGTGTGATTGGAGGTATTCTGAATTAACGAATAATGCGAAAACAAACTATTAAGTAAATATAAACTACTGATCTACACAAACATTTCTTTTGGCACTAATGATGATAGAAAAAAGCAAGTTTTGCACTTAAACTCAATACTATACCCATTTTTATTAATTTTCCTACCACATACATAGTAAGTAGAGAACCTATTGTATTCTTACCAAAAATACGATACCTATATTTCACCGGAAATACATGTTTCGAGGCACCTTGAATCCATAAATGAAGCGTTTTTAGAAACTATTTAATATCACCACTTTCCAAGCATATGACAAGATTTTGAAGAAAATCTCCAACCCCAAACTACCCTTTACAGGAACATTTCTCGAAATGTTTTTATTTTATCAAAAATAGCTATAACGATTTTAATTAAAATACCATATACGAGTAACCTGGCAAATAAAATGTATATCTTGAATTTTATGGGAATAGCCTATGAAGTCCTTTTCATTCGGAAGGGATTTGTATAAAACGTTAAATCATAGACAAGAAAAGATACACAAAAAATACAGACCTCTTTTAAAAATACAATTTATTTCAATAACTTTTTTGTGGCATGAGCCATTTTCACGTATCCAATACATAAATGGTTCGAATTGTTCAATACTTAGCCATTCTTTTAAAATCCTGTCAATTTTTAGTTGTTTCTCACGATGTCATGGAATGACCATGGAATTTTAAGGCCAGCATTAGGTTCAGTCCTAATTCATTTGACTATTGCTATTCTTTTTTTACTTTCTCTACTACGTATAGTAACTAGGGGAAGTATTGTATTCCACCCAAAAATTCGATACCGAGATTTCACTGGAAATACATGTTTTGAGACCCCCTGAATACAAAAAAAGCATTTTTGGAAACATGTCCGTGTGTGTGTCTGTGTGTCTGTTTGTGATCAGCATAACTCAGAAACGAACAGTCGGATAAACACCAAACTTGGTATTTAGGTTCAGTATCTTCCAGAGATGTGATACGAAGTTTTTCAAGAAAATCCCCCCACCCCAGATTATCCTTTACAGAAAAGATTTTTCGAAAATTTTAATTTTCTCAAAAATGGCTCTAACGATTTTGATTAAAATATCATATGTTTAAGATACTCTCAGACAAATAAAATGTATATCTTGAATTTTCTGGGAATGTCTCCAAAAGTATTCTTTATTGTGAACGACTTTTGCATAACTGGTAAACCATAAGAGATAGACAAAATTTTACTACACAAAAAATGTAGATTGCGTTAAAATACAAAATTTATGTCATACATTTTTTTTTGAGTGAACCATTTTCGAGATATTGCTTGTTATTCCCTTAAATTTTTCAATACTTATTTTCTCAAATGGGAATTCGTTATTCATTTCTTTGTCTTCGATATGCAAAGAGTATTAATCTGTGGCAAAGGGAATGGTGCTGCACCTAGCAACCAGCTATTAAGAGATATGTATGTGCTTAAAGGCTACTGTATTTCTATATTGCCCTTGTAAATATATATTCCCCTTACATCTACAAGAAAATTGGCAATAAGATAGACTCTGCAAATGTTTATCTCGATTAACATGAAGTAGATGGAGAATAAGCGTTTGTAAAAATAGTTTGTACAAGAGTAGAAAAAGTAATGTAGGTGTAACATATCAGAATTTTTTTTTAATTTTATTTATGGACGCTCTTTAACTGCTGTCGTGCTTAGCGTCCCATTCTAAATTGGGCGTGAAAGACCTACCAATTTTGCTCATAGGCCTCTTTATCAGACTTGAGGTTCTTTTACGTGCCGTAAATCTACGACACGGGACCACGGCTTTACTTCCCTTCCGAAGGAAGTCATGCTAAGGAGTTTTACGCCCGAAAAATCCATCGCCCTCTGCCGGGTTTGAACTTGCTACCTCGGGAACTAGAGGCTAGCCAGGACGACACTATCGCCATTCCCCTTGTGTGTGTAACGAAATGTGCAATGCAGCTTTTCCGAAAAGGAGAATGTTTTTTTCAAATTTATGTTGTGTTTGAGATGAAAAACGGCAAAGCAAGCAAAAAATCAATCCGGATAAACGAAGTTCTTGTGTACTAACTACAATCATGGGTATAACGTATAGCGTATACAACAGAGGGGGGATCCCTAGTGCACTGCGACCTACGGGAGATCTATTTTGGCTATCATCCCCCAGGGAAAGGGCTGTAGTGAAGGAAATACAGGAGTCTATAGGTGACGTGCGGAATTCTCTAACAGTTCCAGGCTTTCGATCCGTCCCACAATTGCACTGCCCAGAGAGGGCGATGAACGACCTGTGCAACCAAGCATCCTTCTTGTGTCCAAGAGGAATACTCGCCATACGCCACGAAACCTAGAAACACGCCTGAAATATTAGAGGGAAATAGAATGAAATGTAAATGATGGAAAGGAAATCGTGGTAGTATTCGCCTACCGACCCGTGGAAACCACGAAAATCCCAAGGTCACAGTGGGCGGTAGACGTGAATCGAACCTGGGAACTCCCGAAAGCTAGGTTAGGTATTACGTGAGCATTAACTAATTAATTGCCAATTATTCCATTCTGAACTTTAAAACAAGAAGGTATTTTCCCATAATTTATATGTCATGGAGCAGTAGTATACCTTTTTGACAGTTTTCAGTAATAAATTACACCTCCTTTGTAGTTTTCACTTGTAGGAAAATGTCATAACAATAAGCAAGCTGTCTCTCAACTGCCTTTTCCAGAAACAAAAAGGCTGAGATCAAATCACGTAGCTGAAACAATGCGCTTTGTGGAGAGTAACAACTCTGTATTGCAAGGAACGCTATAAATAAAACAAAAACCTCCTTGCTCAAGAAAGTCTTGTACAGGCGACACGGTCTTGGAATATTCAACCCTTGTGGCTTGTTTAGACTGCCAGATATATGAAGAGAGCAACAAAAGGCACTTCACTGTAGTGGCATGTACCTTGAGCATAACAATAACACTGTGTACTGACGTCAAGCTCGAGCACATTCTTTACGTTAAATATTCAGCGTTTCGTTACAAAAGCTGCTCACTGATTAATCACTAGCTTCAGTCGCCTGGAAACAAGGCTGTGGTAGCTAACATAAAGTCGCAAACTTCAAAGACTAACTTTAAAAGTGTTAGTGCTTGTTATATTCCAGGTCTACAAGCCAACTTCAATTTTTGTGACGCCTCTTTTATCCTTACGTACACCTTTCTGGAATATACTGCTCAAAAGGAAGTGTTGTTTGATGTTTTCCAATATAACAATTTAATTCAAATTATAAACACCGCTTGCTAAATTTATTTGTCCTAAACATTTGTTTATGGATGGTAGAATGCACAGTTACTTAATTAGCACAACTCAGATTTTCAGTCTGCTTACTTCAACATTTGTTTTTTCAAAATAATATTCTCAGAGTTTCATGGTTTTGGTAACTCAAATGCCTTCCCTTGGAATTTAAACCTCAAATGCGTCGGATTCCAAATATATATATATTTTAATGCAGTATTAATGTTGTATTTATTTAATTTGTTGAGCCCCACGTTTGGGAGCCAATTTGATGCGGTATTACTTATAAAGTTTGTTTACATCATGTGTTGAAGCCATCTTGTGACGTCATTCATTTGTTCGGTTTGTAGCTCCATCTTGTGTTAGCAATTTGCATCAGTGTTAGTGTTCGAAAGAATGCGACTGTTATTTGATTTAAATTTTGTTTACTGTCCTCCGGCTAGCTATTATCTCTCGGTCGAACATGTTTCTTGATCAGGGTTGTGTAAACGGAAAGGAATCTTTTATCCAAAAAGAACACTGATGAAGAAATTTGTTTTATAATTTTTATTGTCGAACACGTTCACTATCACTTTTACACATTGATCTAGATACTCGCCAAACTGAAACTGTTATAATAACTTCTTACTTATCACTTTTAATTCGCGTACTTCAACTTTGTGTAATATTAACTTTACAACACTTTAGATTTTTCGTAACTTGTGAATCTATAGCCGACGTATCTCATACAAATATTTTGAAGAACTGACGAACTGAAGACGACGTGTAGTGTACTAAGAATTTTGATGAACTGGCCGCGATCTACCTCTGACTTAGCTTTTATACCCATACACACCGATATGCCTAAAGATTATAACTGAACTGCAATTGGCTAATAAAACGCGCCAACATTAGCGTCTATTTTAATATCCAATGAAAATTATGAATACATATGCTTTAGGGAGAAAATATTCCAGAAGGTTCTAAACGGAAAAACGCGCCAACATTACGTAACTTCCTCGTTTCCAATAATGATAAACAGCTCACCCCCCTCGCTGCATTATTGCGCTATTTTTGACAGTTTCAGTAAGGTCGTATAAACTTACTTCTCAACAATAATTACAATAAACAAATATCTCAAATCAATGTCACATAAAAATGCATATTCATATTACAATCATTATTTACATTTAAGTAATTTGTGATACAAATTACTGCATCAATATATGTATATATATATATATATATATATATATATATATATTTCAGCTTGGGTGAAAATTTACAGACGCGTGGACTCATGTTGGGACTGTGGACTGGGTGAGAGAGTGTTTCTAATTGTAATCGGTCAAAATGTAGAGTAGTAGTGGTATTTATTAAGTACTTAGTATTGCATTAATTGCATAACACAGTCGCATGGGTCAAAGACCGTACATGCTCTCTAGAAAAATACCTGGTCTGTATACGTGACTTGCAGAATCGACCAGAAAATAACTATGTTTATAATCACCACTATATACATATAAAATGCAAAATACTCTGAATCACACACACCTAAACACACACACACATACACTCACGCACACAAGTGTTCAAGTACCACATATTTAAAGAAAATTTACATAAACACCATCTCTTAGCACACGTACTTCCATTAAGTATGTGCCCAAGCTTGGCCAGTTTTGGCTGTTTATAATCAAGACCCAGCATGCTGTCCTCCGTCTGTTGGAAGCCAAAAATACTTCCGGTAATAATTTTTTCCTAATACCCTCCGTTTGCACGCATGCTGCCAAAATATGCGTCCAGTCTTCTTGTTCCCCGCATAATGGGCAAATCCTCCTGCCATCGTCATCAACAATCTTGCGAGCTTTCCACCCTCCCAACCTAAGCCATGCTATTCCCGTCCTTTGTTTTATACCCAATTCCAAAATATATGTTTCCTTACCCCATCCAGTTTTTATTTCATTTTGTAGCTCCAATGTTGATGTTTGTCTGCATTCGGATTCCATTTCCTGCCTGTTTATATCACATAGTCGTCTTTTGACTTTTTTCACGGCACTGTGTATTTTCGTTACCCATTTGCCAGATATTATTTAACCCAATTTTTTATAATTCCCGTTGAAACCCCGCCGCCCACCATTCGCTCAAAATGTGCATCACTGCCTCGCCAATCTACGGTCTTTCATTGCTGTGGAGAAGCAGCTATTTTCTGTTTTAAAGATGTTTTATTAAAATGAGATGCCATTGGCCTTGAAATCCTATAATTCGCTATGAATTTTATATAATCTAATAATTCTAAAGGGAATGCTAAGGTATTGTAATTCCTGCTTCAAAAACAATATTCCTAATTTTCTTTTCAGATTCTTCAAATAAGAACATGAAACAAATAAATGTTTTAATTCATTTTTTAAATTATCTGTTATTATTCTTATATCTACTTTTTCTACTTTTATAGCAGTTAGTTATGCATAAATTAATCATATGCCTAACTTCCTGTACAATAATTTTAATAAATTAAAGTTATCTTAGTTTTAGGTAATTTTTAATTTCTCTGCTACATATGGCAAGTACGAGAAGTATTGTATTCCACCCAAAAGTTCGATGTCGAGATTTTACCGGAAATATATGTTTTGAGGCCTCCTGAATCCAAAATAAAAAGTATTTTTAGAAAAAGGTACGTTTGTGTGTCTGTGAACAGTATAACTCAAAAACGAAAAGTCGGTTAAACACCAAAGTTGTATATCTTGAATTTTCTGGGAACAGCCTGCGAAGTTCTCTTCATTGGAGGGAATTTTATAACGCACTACACTAAAAATGTAGATCTCTTTAAAACACACAATTTATTTAATAATTTTTTGTGGCATGAGTCATTTCCGAGATATCTGTTATTAATGGTTCAATTGTTCAGTGCCTTGTCATTCTTATGAAGTCCTGTGGACATTCATTTATTTCTCGCGATTGTATGGAAAGCATATGGAATTTTAAGATCAGCATATAGCGTCCAATTCTTAAATCTTTGACTATAGATTGCGTCGTCATTTCTTTGTTTATTTACCTGAAGACTGCACCGGTCGGTCACCCCCTAATGACGTATTGCTCATCACCTCGACTACTTACGGAAGATCCTGTTGTGTATGGGTTCGAACATCTACTATAATCGTTTTTGTGGTAGAAGCATCCTTTCGTTGATCTCCAGGGCGTGATGCATAATGGCTCAACTGACTATTAAAATAACTGTACACGACACCGCATATGAAATTCAACACACATGTTTCTTTTTGTTGTTCTGAGTTGTAACAGGAATCCAACAACAAACCTTTCATGTTGTGTGTTAAACAAAGTAAATTGCTACGCTTTGACTTCCACCAGAGCATTACTTAATTACTTGTCTAACAACATATACACATACTTATACATCTTTATTTACTCTCTGCGAATTTCTTGTCACTATTAACATATATTACTCGCATGATTATGTTTAAAACTGCGTTCAATTCTTAAAGTAATTCTGGCTCAAACATCTTGTTACGAGGAGCATGGGTTTCTCGTGCTTATGAAGTCTAAACTGTGTGAATTTTTCACAATCTTCTCAAATACAGTCCCCAGAGGCGAGAATGTGAGGCTTAAAAATTAATCCTATTGGCCCTTGAGCTGGTGCGAACTTACTTTACATTTAAACACTAACAAATTTCTGTTAACCTGATTGGTCAACTCGGGGTCAAATGCTAGAATATAGTGAAAATATCCCCGGCTTTCGGAACATTTCGTGTTTTCCCTAGCGTCAGTTATTTGTGTCCTTTTTGCACACCAACTAACAAAGACTTCTACGAATATGTAACACAGTGCAATAACCTTTACTTATTTATTTCCAACGCTTGCTACGGTTTCTGCTAGTGCTGAAGTCTAAAGTTACTTAAAAAATAAATTATAGGTATAGCCATATTTCCTTACATTGCACACATAAATGAGCCCTGTTATATAATAAAATAATGACATAAATGTGACAATAAACATACAAATATGATTAAATCGTTGCAGAGATGTAAATACTGTCTCAAGCTATTCCCTTTGTATCTAAATTTGATTTATGAAGAATTGTTTCAAAACGTGTTATGTTAGCGACAACTTATTATACCTGAAATGCAGAGGAATTTTGGGAGATTATTTACCTCTATAGCAAATGTTGAAAATGTCCTCCATCCTGCATAAGGCACAACTCAACACGTCATTTCATGTTACTGGCCACTCGTTGGAGGACTCTGTTGTCAATAGCTTGAATCTCCTGTGTAATGTTGTGCTTCAGATCGTCCAATGTCTGGGGACGCGTGGCAAAAACCCTGTCTTTTAAGTAACCCCATAGAAAGAAGTCCGGCGATGTCAAATCCGGAGTTCTCGGTGGCCACAGGTTCTTGGAAATTATCCGGTCGTCAAAGAAACTTTCAATTAGCGCCATGGGTTCATTTGATGTATGGCATGTAGCGCCGTCCTGCTGAAAATATCCTTGACTCAGCTCTACATCGTCTAGTTGCTCAGCAAACTCCATGAAAATCCGTCGGTACTCTGCAGTGTTCACATTGTTTTAAAAATAATCGGTCCCACTATTCTCTGTGCGGATATTGCGCACCAAACTCCGATTTTAATTTTAATTGAGTTATTTGAGTTCACTAGCCGGATAAATGGAATCATGCTTCATCTGTGAACCATGCGATGGACAATATGGAAGGATTTTGCATAATGAACGCCTGAAACCAACGATAATAATTCATTCGTCTATCCTTATCTGGTTCCTGTAACTGATGGACAACCGTAATCCTATACGGCTTTAAGCCTGCACTTTTCACAGCTCTCTGATACATTGAGAAGCTGTACTATATCTGTTGCGACGAACGTCTTAATGATTTTTCGGGTGACTGATCCAGTCATACTCTTACATCAACAACAACAGTGGGAAGCCGAGGTAAATGAGTTTTGTCTTTTTCACTCACCAGAGATCTAGTTGTTTCCAATTTGTTTACCAGTCCCAGTAATATGTTTCATTGGGGAGGATTTTGAACACCAAATTCTCTATGGTATGCCCTTTGAGTAGCTGTAACTGAATTCGTAATCCAGTCCAGGAAGAGTCATTAATTTAATGCGTACTACATTTTCACATTGACTAGAACAAAATCTCAAAAACAGTTGCCGACAATAAAACTAACAATTACAAATAAAACATGAATATCTGCACATCTAGTGACAGACAATCAAAACTTCAGAACATTCTGCTTAATTTGATGCTAAAATTAGGTCATTGAGTGAATTTCGAACAGAACAATTAAAGAAAGAAAGGTGTCAGTTCTTCATAAATCACACTGTATAACAAAATGTGCAATGCAGCTATTTCTGCAAATGCCTATTAGGAAGTAGATAAAAAAATGAACTTTCGTAAGATTGTAACGCATAAGATTTTCTGTAATTATGTCGCTTTTTTCTCTTTCTTACAAATTTTAGAGTCACTTTTCAAACCTGTTTATGTATGCAACATTTCAGTTTTATCGAAAACTGTTTGATCTAAATCCTGACTGATTTGAATGGTCCATTGCAACGTCTAGTAGACAAACTTTTAAGCAAATGGATTAAACCTGCACAGGCTTGTTCAGAACGACTCACTCTAATGACGGAATAGGTAACAACCACATTTCCATGGAGACGGGAGCTCATTCACAGTGTGCATCTCAGGCCCTCGTGCACGTATCTCCCCCCTCTCACACACGCGTGCGCGTACATTTTGTACGGGACCATCCCTGGGTGATGCGGAGATAAACACATGGAGTTTGATTCTCTGTACCGGGATGAGTTTTTCCTTGTAAATTATTATAGTGTAGTCACAGTTGTATGTTTTCAAAGGTAGACGGCTAAAATAATGTGTAAATATGAAAGCGTAAAAAATGCATTATCTTATGGAACTGAGACTTAAACTTCACAGTACCCAGAACGCCAAAGAAAATCTTCGGCGGATTTTGTATCGTTTTCTGGGGTCTTTTGAGGCGTGTCCTTCACCTTACCTCTCGCAGAGCGTGGTGGCTTGATAACACAGCAATAAGGGAGAAAAGAGGGGAGGTTAATGCCTTTGCTTTTTCTGGTGTTATGGAAACCAAACCATGTTTATTGTCTCAGAACCAGTCATGCCATATACTAGCGAAATTACTCGCGGACATATCGTGGGTATGTGGGAGCCTGGTCGCACTGTTACAGCGACGCAGTGCATAAAAGTATTTTTATAGTAAATCAGTGGATAAAAATATTCCAGGAAAGTGGGGAAGACGGTCTACAAACTCGTCAGAAAGTGGGCACTCCCCGTAAAACATCCGCAGATGAGATGTTCGTTTACTAAATGCAAATTACTCTTTTGTCGTAATTGACTGATAACGTTTAGAAACTAGAGATAAATATGTATATGGTTTACCGAATATGACATAAATATTATGGCAATAAAATTGGGTATTACTTTTGTCTATAACCCTTCGTATTTATTCCTATGATCAGCAATATGATAGTAAAGGTATATTAATCAATTGTAGTTTGAATTAAAGAGAAAGCATGCTGCTTTATTTATTTATTATTTAGTTATGTTTGCTTCTATGCAGCAACAAGCATTGATCTCACTGTGAGAATACAGTTCTATTTAATTTTTGATATAAAGTGCTGTACTGCTGTGTATTTAATGAATACCATTCAAGCTTTAATTTGTACCCCCTGAAAGTCTTCTCACACTTCACATTCTACATTTAGCTAACCTGGGCGCTCATCAAGTTTTCCCCTTAGCTTCTAACCCTTTCAAAGGTGTGTCCTACACTAGCCGATAAATTATGGGCTACCAATCCCGATAAGAGGTTTGTATGACAAACTGAATGCACTCACTCTACCTCTTTCTCTTTTAGCCAATACGATAGAGAGCATAAACATATATTTCGTATCTACGCCATTTTGTAACCTTTGTTGGGGTTATTGGTGTAGCTATTTAGTAGAAGGAGTGGCACACCTTTGCACCGTGACCTAAAGCAACTAATGAAATAGCCTTGGCCTCGCAAGACCACGTGCAACGATAAGTAGTGTGACTTAGACGTGAGGTACGTGAGGTTTAAGTTGAAGCATTACCAATTTGACGCTACCTGACCGGTCTAGGAAATTGGGGTCCGCTAATGACGGCCCGAGTGCTGAGAAATATTGTCACGGTCACCCTTCTCTGCCTAGTCTCTCAGTACAGTTGTACTTATTGTTGTCAGTTGCATTCTTGGCAGTGAAACATGGAAAATATCTTGATATTCTCAGCCGTCCTTGCTTCGCGGCTTTCGTATTGTTGCAAGCAGGTATTGGTTGTGTCCTTCTAAATTTCATGTTTTAGCTTAACCCAGATATTAAACAGGAGGCTTCAATAGTAAAGGTTTTCGATTAGGCATTAAGGATTATCAACTGTCGTGTGGAATATAGTGCTATCTCTTTCTACTTTCCATGTTTCAACTTAAAGCAAATGCACTATACGTACTTGCAATAAATATGCATATTACGAAGGAGCTCGCGAAACCGGGACAGAGTAGCGCAATTAACCACCAACTTTTGCTCCTAACGTGACACAATGTGCAACCAAATCCGGATAACAACGGGCTCAATCATGTACGTGGTCCCTAACGTTTCCAGATAGAACGCATTCGAGACACCGACTCCTCCCACGAACTCCTAACCCCCCTCGGTACCCCACTTCTTGGCAGTCCCGACCAACGCCCAGGGAGAAACCTCTACAAAGCGCACGTCCACCGCCCAGCCGCAACCCGCCGAACACCGTTGCCTGGTCCTACAATCATGAAACAGGTGACAATGAAGGAAATGATGGGTACAGGAAATGAGGGACAGAAAAGCCGTGGCAGAAGAAGAACCACCCTAGCATTCGCGTGCAGACCCGGGGGAACCATAAAAACCTATGGGTCAGAGTAAGCAGTCACCTGGTTCGAACTCAGACCTCCCAAATACGAGTCGCACACTTTACCATGGTACCACCTCGCCGTGACCAGATAAATTATAAGTAAAACTAAAAACGAGCTGCAAATACCATTGTATATGTTACAGAGGTTATGTGAGAATTATAGTTTTAAAATTTCGCCAAGTAAAACAAAAGTAGCGGCATTCCAAGATTAATATACTGTTGAAATCAAAATTTTAAAATAATAGTACAGGATGATTTATGAAGAACTAACACATTTATTTCTGTAATTGTTTCAAAACGAGTTATGCAAGCGACAACTTATTATACCTGAAATGCAGAGGAATTTTGGAAGATTGTTTACTTCTATAGCAAATGTTGAAAATGTCCTCCATCCTGCATAAGGCACAACTCAACACGTCGTTCCATGTTACTGCCCACTCGTTGGGGGACTCTGTTGTCAATAGCTTGAATCTCCTGTGTAATGTTGTGCTTCAGAGCGTCCATCTCTGTGGACGTGTGGCATAAACCCTGTCTTTTATGTAGCCCCATAGAAAGAAGTTCGGCGATGTCAAATCCGGAGATCTTGGTGGCCACACGTTCTTGGAAATTATCCGGACGTCAAAGAAACTTGCAATTAGTGCCATGGATTCATTTGATGTATGGCATGTAGCTCCGTCCTGCTGAAAATATCCTTGACTCGGCTCTACATCGTCTAGTTGCTCTGCAAACTGCATAAAAATCCGTCGGTACTCTGCAGTGTTCACATTGTTTAAAAAAAAATTGGTCCCACTATTCTCTGTGCGGATATTGCGCACCAAACTCCGATTTTAACCGGGTGCATAGGTGCTTCATGAATAGCATGTAGATTTTCGTTGCCCAATAGCGTGAGTTATTTGAGTTCGCATAGCCGGATAAATGGAACCATGCTTCATCTGTGAACCATGTGATGGATAATATGGTAGGATTTTGCACAATGAATGCCTGAAACCAACGACAATAATTCAGTCGTCTAACCTTATCTGGTTCCTGTAACTGATGGACACCCGTAATCTTATACGGCTTTAGGCCTGCACGTTTCACAGCTCTCTGACACATTGAGTAGCTGTACTCTGTCTCCTGAGACAAACGTCTTAATGAGTTTTTTGGGTGACTGATCCAGTCGTGCTCTTACGTCAATAACAACCGTGGCAAGCCTAGATGAACGAGTTTTGCCTTTTTCACTCACCAGAGATCCAGTTTTTTTCCAATTTGTTTACCAGTCCCACTATTGTGTTTTTCTGGGGATGATTCCGAACACCAAATTCTCTCTGGTATGTCCTTTGAGTAGCTGTAATTGAATTCGTAATTCAGTATTGCTTTACAAGGAAGAGTCGTTCATTTAAGGTGTGCTCCATTTTCACGTTGACTAGAACAAAATCTCAAAAACACTTGCCGAAAATAAAACTAACAATTACAAATAAAAGAGGAATATCTGCGCATCTAGCGACAGGTAATTGAAACTCCAGAACATTCCGCTTAATTTGGTGCTAAAATTGGGGCATTAATGTAATTTCGGACATAATAATTAAAGAAAGACATGTGTCAGTTCTTCATAAATCATCCTGTATATTAGAGCAAAACACGGTTTTAAATACTTAGGAACATATGTAAGCTATAGATATGAAAATGGTTTTAAAAATAAATTACCATGTTTCAACAAATGTGCGGTAGAATAAATAGAGGTTTAAAAAATAAACCCAGAAAATAAACGCAAATGAAGTTTTACAAAGTAATGGCCTGCATGCTTTTCTTTATGCATTTGAAACATGGATGTTGACGAAAGCTGACAAAAATAAGATACAGGTGTGAGATGAGGTTCCTCAGAGCAGTAAATGAAAAATGAAAAAATAAGGAAAGAGAAATAAATTCTTTGGAAGAAAAAATTATATATTATAGAACTGAATGGAGAACAGCATGTTGAGAGAATGTCGAAAGAGAGGATCACAATAAAAGTGTTGTATTACAGGCCTCAAGGAAAAAGACATCCGGAAGACGAAGAAAACGATGGTTAAAACATTTTGAAGTCGGAACAGGCAGTACAAACCTAATCCTTGGAGTGCAGAAGAAGAAGAAGAACTAAATATAAAAATCTTATGTGTTACACTCACATGACTTTCTTTACTCTTGTACAAACTATTTTTACAAACTCTTACTCTCCATCTATTTCATATTAATCGAGATAAGCATTTGCAGAAAAGATCTTTTGACATGCAAAGAGAATTACATTTTACACATAGTGACCAGTTCTAAAAATCTTTGACTATTGCTTAAGGCGTACTATGTTCCCCTTGTTTTATATTTGCAAGGGCAATGTAAAAAAAAATCTTATGTGTTACACACACATGACTTTCTCTACTCTTGTACAAACTATTTATACAAACACTTATTCTCCATATGCTTCATGTTAATCGAGATAAACATTTGCAGACTCTATCTTATTGCTAATTTTCTTGTAGATGTAAGAGGAATATACATTTACAAGGGAAATATACAAATACAGTAGCCTTTAAGCACATACATATCTCTTATTAGCTGGTTGCTGGGTGCAGCACCATTCGCTTTGCCACAGATTAATATTCTTTGCATATCGAATACAATTAAAATGAATAACGAATTCCCATTTGAGAAACGTATTGAAAAATTTAAGGGAATAACAAGTAATTTCTCCGAAAATGGTTCACTCAACAAAAAAATGTATATGACATAAATTGTGTATTTTAACGCGATCTACATTTTTGTGTAGTAAAATTTTGTCTATCTCTTATGGTTTACCAGTTATGCAAAAGTCGTTCACAATAAAGAATACTTTTGGAGACATTCCAGGAAATTCAAGATATACAATTTATTTGTCATAAAAATATCTTAAACATATGATATTTTAATCAAAATCGTTAGAGCCATTTTTGAGAAAATTAAAATTTTCGAAAAATCTTCCATGTAAAGGGTACTCTGGGGTGGGGGGATTTTCTTGAAAACCTTCGTGTCGCATCCTTAGAAAATACTGAACCCAAATACCAAGTTTGGTGTTTATCCGACTGTGCGTTTCTGAGTTATGCTGTTCACAGACACACACACACACACACACACACAGACACAGACACACACAGACGGACATGTTTCCAAAAACGCTGTTTTTTGGATTCAGGGGGTCTCAAAACATGTATTTCCGGTGAAATCTCGGTATCGAAATTTTGGGTGGAATACAATACTCCCCCTACTTACTATACGTAGTAGAGAAAGTAATACAGTAGCCTTTAAGCACATACATATCACTTAATAGCTGGTTGCTAGGTGCAGCACCATTCTCTTAGCCACAGATTATTACTCTTTGCATATCTAAGATAAAAAAAATCTGATGTGTTACACTCACATGACTTTCTCTACTCTTGTACAAACTATTTTTACAAACGCTTATTCTCCATCTACTTCATGTTAATCGAGATAAACATTTGCAGACTCTATCTTATTGCTAATTTTCTTGTAGATGTAAGGGGATAATATATTTAAAGGGCAATTTGGAAATACAGTAGCCTTTAAGCACATACATATCTCTTAATAGCTGGTTGCTAGGTGCAGCACCACTCTCTTTGCTACAGATTAATACTCTTTGCATATCAAAGACAAAAAAATGAATAACGAATTTCCATTTAAGAAAATAAGTATTGAAAAATATAAGAGAATAACAAGCAATATCTCGAAAATGGTTCACTCAACAAAAAAATGTATATGACATGAATTGTGTATTTTAACGCGATCTATATTTTTTGTGTAGTAAAATTTTCTCTATCTCTTATGGTTTACCGGTTATGCAAATGTCGTTCACAACGAAGAACACTTTTGGAGACATTCCCAGAAAATTCAAGATATACGTTTTATTTGTCATGACAATATATAAAACCTGTGATATTTTAATCAAAATCGTTAGAGCCATGTTTGAGAAAATTAAAATTTTCGAAAAATCTTCCATGTAAAGGGTATCCTGGGGTGGGGGGATGTTGTTGAAAACCTTCGTGTCGCATCCCTGGAAGATATTGAACCTAAATACCAAGTTTGGTGTTTATGCGACTGTTCGTTTCTGAGTTATGCTGTTCACAGACACACAGACACACACACGGACATTTTTCCAAAAATGCTTTTTTTTGGATTCAGGGGGCCTCAAAACATGTATTTCCGGTGAAATCTCGATATCGAATTTTTGGATGGAATACAATACTTCTACTTACTATACGTAGTAGAGAAAGTAAAAAGCAGTTTGGTAGCATACTTGTAATAACTAGCAATGTGTTAAAGGTGCACTTTTCTCAGAAGGAAACTATGAAGCTGAAAATTTAATACGAAGTCAGTATTATTGGGTGTTATACTCGGTAAAACACCGTTTCAGTTCATAACATTAGACAAGTGTTTACTATGAAAATATCTGATGAACGCGTTCACACGACTTCCTCTACTCACTCTTCTACAAATTGTTTTTACAAAAACTTTTCTTATTCGAGATAAACTTTCATTATACAGTTGTGCATTTAGTTATAGGTGTGAGAAGGATAGAGTAGACTAACAGATTTTTTACTTTCTCTACTACGTATAGTAAGTAGGGGAAGTATTGTATTCCACCCAAAAATTCGATACCAAGATTTCACCGGAAATACATGTTTTGAGACCCCCTGAATCCAAAAAAAGCATTTTTGGAAACATGTCCCTGTGTGTGTGTGTCTGTGAACGCATAACTCAGAAACGAACAGTCGGATAAACACCAAACTTCGTATTTAGGTTCAGTATCTTCCAGAAATGCGACACGAAGGTTTTCAAGAAAATCCCCCACCCCAGATTAACCTTTACATGGAAAATTTTTCTAAAATTTTAATTTTCTCAAAAATACCTCTAACGATTTTGATTAAAATGTCATATGTTTAAGATATTTTCATGACAAATGAAATGTATATCTCGAATTTTCTGGGAATGTCTCCAAAAGTATTCTTCATTGTGAACGACTTTTGCATAATTGGTAAACAATAAGAGATAGACAACATTTTACTACACAAAAAACGTAGATCGCGTTAAAATACACAATTTATGACATATACATTTTTGTTGTTGAGTGACCATTTTCGTGATATTGCTTGTTATCCCCTTAAATTTTCCAACACTTGCTTTTTCTCAAACGGAAATTCGTTAATCATTTTTTGTCCTGGTAATGCAAAGAGAATGGAATACTCCACATAGTAACCAGCTCTTAAAATATTTGACTATCGCTTAAAGCCTACCAATCCCTTGCATCTACAAGAAAATTAGCAATAAGATTAACATAAGCATATGGAGAATAAGCGTTTCTAAAAATAGTTTGTACAGGAGTAGAGAAGGTCATGTGAGTGTAACACATCAGATTTTTTATTTTAGAGCCTCAAAAATGTGCTTCAGATGAACTCTTGGTATCGAAGTTTTTGGGTGGAATACTCTACTTAGTGTGGGTATGTAATAGAGAGAATAAAAATAGGTGTTATAATTTGCATTTTTAAAAATAATAGTATTGATATTCTGAATTTTGTCATGTTTTATACAGCTAATACTATAACAAACAGTTATGTCTTATTGCACACCACTTCTGAATAAAAAACTGAAATCCAGCATTAGCCATATAGGAAGTACTGATTCCGCTTAATTGTTATAGAAATCGATAAATCCGAAAAAGTCTCTTAAATACCGCCACTCTGCATTTATGAGGGTTTTTGAACGTTTCAAAGGCTTCTCTTTCACTTAAATTGTTGCTTTTAGGAGGGCGGCCTCCAGTGTTTGTTAATAGATTTCGACTTAGAATACGTCTCAAGTTTCCTGTCCCGTTTACAAGGTTAGCGTTCCTTTTTTCCGCTAGTCTAAAAAATGTTGCGATATCGATTCTCGAAGGGCGCATGAAAATATATCTATACTAAGATTATGACGAGAAAAAATTGTATGTATGTGTAGTGTGATCTCAAAAACCACTACCGATTTTGATAATTCTTTCATCAGTAAAAAGCTCTATTCTTTTTGACGGGCATGGACTAACCTTCTAATATCAATTCATAAATTACTAAAACACTAAAAAAACATTTACAAAGCCTCGGTTGAGAATGCCATGGAATGGACAATATTTGCTGTACTCCAGCGAGGATGTGTGTTGAGACAAAAACCAGTTAGTTGCTTTACTCCACAGAGAATGCGTGTAGAAACAAAAGTCGGTTACATTTTATCCCAAGTAATATACCTAGATGTCATTATGTAACACTTAAACAGAAGACAGAGCTTAGAAAGCATAATCGATCTTGTTTATAATGGTACAGTTATTGTATGTTATATTTATTACTCTAATTGCCGTTTATCAAGTACTACAGATGTGTGTTTTGAAACAGTATAAACACCTCTTAATTAACTTTATTCTAATTCTGTAAATGTATGCACTGAGCTTTTGAATACCCAAACCGTCTAATAAATGCATATAAGAAAGTTTTGCTTTGAACAAACTTATTTTGTTATCAAGTTCGTTAGTAGGGCATTCTAAATAGTTACATAAAGAGAGAAAATTACTAGCATTATGAATCAGTGAACCTATATATACTGATGTGCAAAACCTAAGTACGAAATGGGTAAAGTAGCATAACAAATGAACTACTTGGTAGAAGAAGAAGGTGCAGGAGCATGTTGCCAGAGATCTCTCACACGTACATAGAAAGCTGGACGTCACATGGCGTGAGTGTAGCGAGCCTATAGAGTAATGAAGTAGGCAATAATGGCATTCTATAGATTGCAACACACTAAACAACTGAGAATTCCTGAAATAAATTCATGTTTGCTAAGAATTAGGAAATACATAGAAGATGCATATTTAGAAATGCCGTCAGACTATATAATTCCAATTAAACACTTTATAAAGAACTTCAGTGTCATTATTGAACCTGAACTTTAGACGAATTCTCAGGAAACCTTGATGTGGCTTATAGAATGCTCAAGGATGGCTCAGGAACAGCATGCGGAGTTTATGGCATAAGACCAAGCTGCAAAAAGTTTCTTCTCTTGGGTGAATATGCTACTGTTTTTAAACAGAAATTTATATCATTCTTCAATGCATACGTGAAAACTTAAGAAGAAGTAAACAGATCCTTATGTTTTCAGAAAGGCAGGCTGCACTTAAGGTTCTAAACAATCATAAGGTAGTGGGTTTTAAGCTACCTAAACATATTCACAAGCTTGGTAGAACACAATGAAGTTCAACTCATTTGGATGCCGGGTCATAGTGGCATAGAGGGAAATGAAAAAGCTGATGAAGTTGCAAGACAAGGAGGAGCTTCATAGTTTATTGGGCCAGAGCAGGCTCTAGGAACATCTCGATATTTAGTAAGAGAGACTATTAAGATGGTCCAAAGTAGGAGACCATAAAACCTGGCTTGAAACTGCAGGAAACAAACATGTTAAACTATTTATTAGAATACCATGTAAGAAAAGAGCTTAAAGCTTACTTAAATGTAACAGACTATAGCTGAGAACAGTTATTGCATTTCTTACAGGACAAGCTCCTGTGAAGAAGCACCTTAACATGATAGGAGTGTTTCAGAGTAACTTAGATTGAAGATTGTGCAAGAGAGAAACTGAAACAGCCCAGCACAATATATGTTCCTGTGAGTCTTATTGCATTTGGGAAAATGTTTTAGAACCAGAAGAATTTGAAACCATATATGTTATGAGACTGTTCCTTGGTAAAGGGTGCAGGCACAATGAATTGACTTTAAAACGATACAAGTAGTACAATAAGCCCAAGGCTGGAGTACGTCCGGAGAAATGACTGAAATCTGCATCGAACAAGACAAGGGGTGATGCTAAGCAAGTCAGAAGTTTCGACTATGTTTCATATCCTTTTGCGCTCATATTAGGAGATTTTTCATAGTTATTAGCCGGGGCTGTAAGAAATTATAAAGGCTAAGAGGAGGTTGTACCATAAATAGCCTTTAGATAATTGTATAATCATGTCATAAAGAAAGGGAGAGGTAAATAGAATTCGTTAATTCGTCATTCGAGTTTAAGAAGCTGAGGCAGTATTTTATATCGTAACATGCTGTGAATGCCAAAGTGATTGCAGTATAAATTAATATTATTGTATGTACAGGATTTTAGATGTTTGTTAGCCATAAGTATTGTTAGGAAACAAGTTTACACGGCCTCACTGAAACTGAAATAGAAGTGAGTAACAATAAACCGAGGGGGTGAGTTGTTTATCACTAAGAAGAGATAAACAAATAACGTCAGGGTAGCGTGCCCTTTTTTAGAAATGGAGGGAATATCTTCCCTGGAGCATATATGTTAGTAGTAGTGATTGGCTGTCCAAAACAGACGCTAAAGTTGGCGCGATTTGGTAACCAATAGCAGCTCTATTGTAATGTTTGGGCAATTCGAGGTGAACGAGTATATATTCTCGAGTCATAAGCAAGTTTCGCGCAGTTCTGAAGAATCTCTCACGAGATGCACGTCGCAGAGTTAGTTACAAAAATGTAAAGTACGAGAAGTAATTGGTGCTCGGGAACTATAACGACTGTAGTTACATTAGGAAATATCACAGCTTCAGTCATATAATCTTTAATATAAAGATTAAAAATGTCAATTATTAATTAAGTGTGACGGCAATAAAAGCGTAGAAACAAATTTTTTTATCAGTGTTATCTTTCAGCAACAACTCCTTTCCGTTTACACACCCTGCTTAGAGACACTTGCTCGACTGAGTTATAATAGCTAGCCGGAGGACAATGAACCCAAATTTAAAATAATAAAACAAGAGGCGACCAGTAAATAAGATAACACGAGCCATGAGAACTGTGACAAAGCTTACCGTGCAAAGTCTAGTAGTACATACAACCACAAATATGTGGCATACGAGCATTTTAGATGGAACAAATGTAGAGCATCGCAAGTAGACCACAACGGCCCTGTTTGTTTCTACCATGACCCTTGAGAGGAAGGGAAGGGACCCGAAGGGCTACCAGATCCATATGACGACGGGCGGACGGGGTCTTTAACGGTACCATTCGTACGTATCCGACGCCACCTGGTCCCACCCACAAGCCTCTGAAACCATGGCGGTCTCATCCTGGTGGGGCTCACTCGGAGGCGGGTCTTAACTGAGCAGTCCCGCAACGATGCCAGGGAAGAAACCTCTACAAAGTGCACATACACCGCCCAGCCGCAACCGCCGACCACCGTCACCTATTCCTGCAACTCTGAAACAGATGACAAGGGAGATAATGAGTACAGGAAATTAAGTTAGGATAGTCGTGGTAGAAGAATAACCACTCCAGCATTCGCCTGTCGACCCATAGAAACCACGAAAAACTTATGGATCAGAGTGAATGATCGTCGGGGATCGAACCGGGACCTCCTGAATGCGAGTTGAACACGTGCCAAACTACTTATTTGTAGTTTTATCTAATTACCAAATTATTTAATTATGCTAACTGAACTTTCGAAATGGTACTCATTTTAGCTTTTATGTACGAGGCATGTTTTAGAGTAAATATCGTTTTAATATTTTACCGCTGCAGCGCCTCAGTCGCGATTGTGATCTTGCACGATCACTTCTTCCATTATTAGGAAGCCAGACGCAGCTGTGAGTGATCGTCACTATGTGTTTTCCTGTTGTTAGAGTGTTTGTAAATGTTCAAAACAATCAAACGACCCGTTGACCGTGAAGTCAGATCAGTGATTCGTTTTTTGAATGGGAGAAATGTTACACAAGCAAACATTCATCGACAATTGTTTGAGGCTTATGGGGAAACATCAATGAGTGACAATGCCCAGCCACACACACACACACACACACACACACACACAAACTCAAGATCTGATCGCATCATTTGGTTGTGAACAATTCGACCACCCTGCCTACAGTCCGTATTTGGCACCAAGCGATTTTCATCTGTTATTTCATCTGAAGAAATTCCTTGGTGGAAAACATTTTAAGGACGATGATGTGAAAGAAACATTGTAGACTTGGCTTTCATCACAGGCGGCAACATTCTTTGACGAAGGTATACTAAAATTGGTTTCCCATTACGACAAATGCCTGAATAACGGCGGTGACTATGTGGCGACGTAGTGTAAGGTAATGAATAATAATAAATTATTTGGAAAATAAAGTTCTGTATTTTCTTTTACCAGAAAGAATCAAGCTCCAGAAAAATGTACCTAGTGTAGAATCCGAGTTCGGACATGTGTAAAAGGAAAGATTATGTAATCCCTGGTATCTTCTTTCTTCTTTGCCTTCATCACTAGTTCATCTGTGCCACATTTCGAAGTCCCAAATCTGCAAACAATCGCTGAAGTAGGGCAAAAGTACTTGAAAGAAAAGAAGCGCAGCAATTGTGGTATTCAAGCTGGGTTTGCTAAGTGACGTAATATTGAACGTAGAAGAATGAACAGAGAAGCAGATATATTGGCTTCTTAAGTCTCTGCAATGGAAATTATCGAGTACTTCTCTGCACAAAATTGGGCCACATTACGAAAAAAGTTCTCGATTAACCGGTGTAGATTCTGGCTAAGACCAGTCCTATGTTAATTTGCATGCGCTTATTTTAAATATAACTTAACACAGTTAAGTGTATATTTTATTTTATTTGTTACTTTCTCTAACACGTATATAATGAGTAGAGAAGGTGTTGTATTTCACCCAAAAATTCTATACTGAGATTTCACCAGAAACATATGTTTTGAGGACCCCTGAAAGCAAAAAAAGGCATTTTTAGGCAAAAGTCCTTGTGGTTATCTGTGTGTGTGAAAGCAAAATCTAAAAAACGAAAAGTCGCATAAAAATCAAACTCGGTATTCATTTTTAGTATCTTCCAAAGATGCGACACGAAGGTTTTATTGAAAATCCCCGCACCTCAACTACCCTTTACATATTTTTCGAAATTTTGATTTTATCAAAAATATCCTTAATAAATTTGATTAAAATACAATATATTAAAGATGTTTAATTACAAATAAAATTATATCTTGAATTCTCTGGGAATACTCTACATTCGAAAGTAATATTGTAGAGTATTGTATAAGTGGTAAAAGTTAAGTGATAAACGAAAACGCACTACACAAAATATTTGGATCCCTTTAAAACACACAATTTATTTCAAATAAATGTATTGTGGTATAAGACATTTCTGAGATATCCATCATTAGTGGTTCGAACTGTTTATTGCTTGGTCATTCTCTTAAAGCCCTGTCAACATTCAAATGTTTCTCGCGATTGCATGGAAACAGTATGGGATTTTAAGACCAGCATATAGCGTCCAGTTCTTAAGGATTTAACTATCGCTGTTCTCTTTATATCTATAACGAAATGTGTAATGTAGCCATTTCTTTAAAGCTTTATTTGGATTAAAATGTAGTAGATAGTAAAATAAGCTTCAGCTAAGATAGTTTGTATACTCATTAATAAAGATAGAGGGTGGAGAAAGTTATGTGAATGTATCACATCAGATTTTAGAAAAAGGTCCTTGTGTGTAACTGTGAACAGCATAACTCAAAAACGAAAAGTTGCATAAAAACCAATCTTGGTATTCATATTTAGTGTCTTTCAAAGATGTGACACGAAGGTTTCATAGAAAAATTCCCGCACACCTAAATACCCTTTGAAGTAGAATATATATTTATAGTAGGAAGATGCTTCATGTTTATCTGCACCACGCATGGGAGCCAATTTGTCGCGGTATCGTCGTGTTATCTATTGTTGAGCGACTATTATTGTTTTATTATTTTGCATTTTGGGTTCTTTGTGCTCCGGCTAGCTATTATTAGTACTCAGTCGAGCAAATATCTTAAACAGGGTGTGTAAACGGAAAGGATTTGTTAATGAAAGATAACACTGATAAAAGAATTTGTTTTTACACTTTTATTACCGTCACAATTAATTAATTTCACATATTGACTCTTGATACACGCCCGACTGAAACTGTTATATTTTCTAATATCACTATAATCACTTATTTGCTGCACATTATTAATTCGCGTATTTCACATTTATAACTAACTTTACAACGCGAGAGATTCTGTAGAATTGCGCGACGTATAACCTTTGTAGGATTCTGTTGGACTGAACGACATATTACCCGCGAATCCTTCTGTTGGACTGAGCGACGTTTACCTCGTGAATTATTCTGTCAAACTGCGCGTTACCCGTCCCTGGCACGGAATTTATACTCCCTCACCCAAATATGACTAAACATTATAACCGAGCTGCTATTGGTTAATAAAACGCGACAACATTAGCGTCTATTTTTATATCCAATCAAAATTACGAACACATATGCTCTAGGGAAGATATTC
Source organism: Deroplatys truncata (assembly GCA_030765065.1). Lineage (NCBI taxonomy): Eukaryota > Metazoa > Arthropoda > Insecta > Mantodea > Mantidae > Deroplatys > Deroplatys truncata. Next base: position 59,567,591 of record CM060989.1, on the reverse strand, counting down.
CCTCCATTTCTACAGAAAAGCGCGCTAATCTGAGGTCATTTGCTTGCCTCTTCTAATTAATAAACAACTCACCCCCTCGCTCATTGTTGCCCGCTCTTATTGTCAGTTTCAGTGAGGCCGTGTAAACTTATTTCCTAACAATGCTTATAATTAACAAACATCCCAAATCATTGTCATACAATAATGCTTATTTACACTACAATCACTCTGGCATTCAGTGTTGTGATATAAAATACTCCGTCACCTTTACATGGAACGTTTTTTGAAATTTTTTATTTTCTAAAAATATGTTCTAACGATTTTAATTAAGACACTACATATTAAAGGTATTTACAAGACAAACAAAAAGTATGTTTTGAATTTTCTGGGAATAGCCTGTGAAGTACTCTTCAGTGGAGAGGAATTTTGTAGAATCTTGTGTAACTGATAAGATGTTAAGTGATAGACGAAAATGCGTTATACAAAAAATGTAGTCTCTTTAAAAGGCACAATTTAATTAAAATAACCTTTTTTGTGACACCAGCCATTTCCGAGATATCCGTTATTAATGGTTCAAATTGTTCAATACTTTGCCATTATTTTAGTGCTGTCGACATTAGTTGTTTCTCGCGATTGCATGGAAAGAGTAAGACCAGCATATAGCGTGCAGTTCTTAAACATTTGTCTATCGTGTTATTTTAGTATTCTAACGAAATTTTAATGTTGCTGTTTCTGCAAAGGTTTATTTGGATGAAAATGTAGCACACAAAAAAAATTCTGATGTTTTACACTCACATGACTTTCTCTACTCTTATACAAACTATTTTTATAAACGCTTACTCTCCATATGCTTCATGTTATTCCAGATATCGAGATGTTAATCTTATTGCTAATTTTCTTGTAGATGCAAGGGGAATTGGTAGGCTTTAAGCGATAGTCAAATATTTTAAGGGCTGGTTGCTATGTGGAGTATTCCATTCTCTTTGTATGTCCAGAACAAAAAAAATGAATAACGAATTTGAGAAAAAGTATAAGTATTGGAAAATTAAAGGGAATAACAAGCAATATCTCGAAAATGGTTCACTCAACCCAAAAAAATGTATATGACTTAAATTGTGTATTTTAACGCGATCTACATTTTTTGTGTAGTAAAATTTTGTCTATCTCTTATGGTTTACGAGTTATGCAAAAGTCGTTCGCAATGAAGAATACTTTTGGAGACATTCCCAGAAAATTCGAGATATACAATTCATTTGCCATAAAAATTTCTTAAACTTGTGGTATTTTATTAAAAATCGTTAGAGCCTTTTGTGAGAAAATTAAAATTTTCGAAAAATGTTCTATGTAAAGGGTAATCTGGAGTGGGGGGATTTTCTTGAAAACCTTCGTGTCGCATCTCTGGAAGATACTGAACCTAAATACCAAGTTTGGTGTTTATCCGACTGTTCGTTTCTGAGTTCTATGCTGTTCTATGCTGTTCACAGACACACACACACGGACATGTTTTCAAAAATGCTTTTTTTGGATTCAGGGGGTCTCAAAACATGTATTTCCGGTGAAATCGCGGTATCGAATTTTTGGGTGGAATACAATACTTCCCCTACTTACTATACGTAGTAGAGAAAGTAATAAGCTTTAGTAAGAATAGTTTCCATATCCACTAATAAACGATAGAGGGTGGAGAAAGTCATGTGAATGTTTCACATCAGAATTTTTAGTCATGCTGTTTTCAGACACACACACACACACACACACATACACTGATACAGACACACACACACACACACACAGATCTTTTTCTAAAAATGCCTCTTACATTCTCTACTAGTTTAGTAAGTAAGGGAAGTATTGCTTCCATCCAAAAATTCGATACCGAGGTTTCATCGGAAATACATGTTTTGAGGGCGCCCTAAATAAAAAAGGGACTTTTAGAAACAGATCCGTGTGTGTGTGTGTCTGTAAACAGTTTAACTTGAAAACGAAAAGTCAGATAAATTCCAAACTTGGTATTTTGTTTCAGTATCTTTCAAATATGCGATACGAAGATTTCCAAGAAAATCCCTCCACCCCAGACTACCCTTTACATGAAACATTTTTTCGAAAATTTTATATTTTCAAAAATGGCTCCAACGATTTTGATTAAAATATCGTACACTTAAGATATTTTCATGACAAATAAAATATATATGTTGAATTTTCTGGGAATGTCCCCAAAATTCCTCTTCTTTCTGGATGGCTTTTGCATAACTGGTAAACCGTAAGAGATGGGCAAATTTATGTACACAAAAACTGCAGAGCTCGTTAAAACCCACAATTTATGTCACATACATTTTGTTTTTGGAGTAAACTATTTCCGATATCTTCCTTGTCATCTGTTTGAATTTTCCAACGTATATACTTTCTTTCAAATGGGAATTCGTTCTTTTTTTATGTCCTGGACATGCAAAGAGAATGGAATGCTCCACATAGCAACCAGCGTTAAAATATTTGACTATCGCTTAAAAGCTACCATATTCCCGTTGCATCTACAAGAAAATTAGCAATAAGATGAAGTAGACGGAGATAAGCGTTTGTAAAAATAGTCTTGTGAATGCAGCACATCGGGTTGTTTTATTTCGGTCGAAATCTCGATATTGAATTTTTGGGTAGAATGCAGTACCTTCTCTATCTAACTCTAACATCGCTTTAGCCTACTGTATTTCACAACGAAATGTGTAGATATGAATTGAAGTTTATTTGGATTAACAAGTATATATAATAATAAGCAGCTTTTGAAAGAATAGTCAGTAGAAAAATGAGTGGAGAAAGTCGTTTGAATGCAACACACCAGATTGTTTTGCTTCAAAGGGCAGCTAAATCTTGGATTTTCTGAACTGCAAGGAAAAAGCTTAGACAAGTGATTCACCCCAATCAGGAATCGAGTTTGGTTTCTGTAACATGGGGTAGTTATATAACTGCTGCTATTCTCCCACACATCTTGAAGTAAAGTTACTCGCTGAAGTTGGGAATTGCAAGTGAACCAGGTAGTCGCTTTCGAGAGGAAGTCGGGCACTTTGGAGAGACCACCTGAGCACGATCGTTCCTTTAGGGCCTTACAGGTTATTCATTTATGGGTGGAACGATTTTATAATGCATGCAGAAACACTCTGTCGTTTAAAATACCAATGAACTTTCAGGGAATGAAACTGGTTATCCACGTGTAAGTCACTAGGTCACTGGACCCCCCTCCCATCATCTTCAGTCTATTTTCAACATAATAACCATTACTTTGCTGCCCTATTCCTCATTTTAACATGAGCTTTTGCTTTTTTACCTTCACCACTACGTACATATTAGGTAGAGAAGGTATTCTATTCCACCCAAAAATTTGATATCGAAATTTTACCAGAAATATGTGCTTTTTTTAACCCCTGAATCCAAAAAGGGTATTTTAATAAAAGGTCTGAACAGCTTAAGGGAAGACCGTAGGCAAATTTTATAAAAACTGATTGTTTTCTAACAGTTTTATTTGATAGATTAGACATAGCACATGATCCAAGGATATTTGATTTATTTCTACACCACTAGATGCATTTAAAATTTCAAATGTCTTAGGAGTGCAACTGTGCCACACCCCAATAAGCACCAGATCTGTGTTTGTTAGTTTGACTTTATATTGTTATTTATTCCAGTAAAATCGTAAATTCTTTTAAATGATGTAAATGGTTTATTACAAGAACCAGCAAAATACAATATGACTTAAAGTGTGTATAGCAATATGTTTCGAAGATGTGCAAAACAGGTATCACAGTGGGTGCTTCTACGTACCCCATCATCATTCAGATATGCCGTACCACCGATTATTTAACATGCGCCCATCCCATCCTAATTCACAGTCGAAATACAGCACCCAGCGTAGTTCCAGCCATGAAATAGAGGCTGTCTTAATAGCAGAGAGCAGTTCGACTCGTATCAAATGACTTGCAGTTTTCAGCAAGTGTGTGTCCGTGAGAGTTGCCAGTTTTAATCAAATTAAAAATTTGCTGCTTTCAGAGATTAATAAACGTGTATGTTAGCATATAATAATGTAATTAACATTTTTGATGTGAGAAAATCAGGTGTTAAAATTACAGAAAAAAAATAATACAACGAAAGGCGTAATTCTGCCACTTATTTCTTACAATAAATCCGTTGTCAAAGAAGATTAATGTTCTAAATCTGCTGAAGTCGCAGTTCAACAAGCAACAAAAGAAGCCGGAAATGGTAAGAGGGGCAAAAAAAGAAAGAGAGAACAACAAGAGAAGATAGATGACCGCATACAGTTCTGAAATGTATTATCCCAATTCTTAAGATAAAGCACAAATATCTTAAGTATTTTATAACTTAACTCAATTTTTCTCAAGATTACATTTTTTCTGCCTTTAGGTGCATTTATCTCATATAGTACGAAGGATACAGACTTCAAATTTTCGCAGCTTTTAAAGAATAGTATGATGGAAAAACTGATAGCATTACAGGATGGTAGGTCTAATCTAAGGGTTAGTTGGCATGGAACAGTACTGAAAATTACATTTTTTTTAAAATCCATATATTCATATTAAATATTTTTATATCAAAATATAATCACTGTATAGGCCTGATCTGGTGTAAGTTTTACTTTCTCTACTACGTATAGTAAGTAGGGGAAGTATTGTATTCCACCCAAAAACTTGATACCGAGATTTCAAGGGAAATACATGTTTTGAGACCCCACGAATACAAAAAAAGCATTTTTGGAAACATGTCCGTGTGTGTGTCTGTGAACAGCATAACTCAGAAACGAACAGTCGGATAAACACCAAACTTGGTATTTAGGTTCAGTATCTTCCACAGATGCGACACGAAGGTTTTCAAGAAAATCCCCCCACCCCAGAGTACCCTTTACATGGAACATTTTTCGAAAATTTTAATTTTCTCAAAAATGACTAACGATTTTGATTAAAATATCATATGTTTAAGATATTTTTATGACAAATGAAATGTATATCTCGAATTTCCTGGCAATGTCTCCAAAAGTATTCTTCATTGTGAACGGCTGTTGCATAATTCGTAAACCATAAGAGATAGACAAAATTTTACTACACAAAAAATGTAGATCGCGTTAATGTACACAATGTATGTCATATACATTTTTTTTTTGTTTTGTTGAGTGAACCATTTTCGAAGTATTGCTCGTTATTCCCTTAAATTTTCCAATACTTATACTTTTTCTCAAATGGAAATTCGTTATTCATTTTTTTGTCCTGGTTATGCAAAGAGAATGGAATACTCCACATAGCAACCAGCTCTTAAAATATTTGACTTCACTTAAAGCCTACCAATTCCCCTTGCATCTACAAGAAAATTAGCAACATCTCGATATCTCGACTAAAATGAAGCATATGGGGAATAAGCGTTTGTAAAAATAGTTTGTACAGGAGTAGAGAAAGTCATGTGAGTGTAACACATCAGATTTTTTAGTTAGTTAAGTTAGCTACATTGTTGTTAGTTTTCGCAGATTGTGTACCTAAAATTTACTAAGTTTCACACGTAGCCTTATGGAAGTAACCTTGCCTTTTTCTTCCCTTAGCTCAAAATGAAAAGTCAGATAAATGCCAAATTCAAGAAAATCCCCATCCGTGACTGCGCTTTACTCTTCTCATCCGAACTTATTGTTTGTTTAAAAAATGACTCAAACGATTTTGATTAAAATGCCATATATTAAAGATTTTACATGAAAAATAAAATGTATAACTTGAATTTCTTGGGAATATCCTGTGAAGTCCTCTTCATTCGGAAGGAATTGTTTATCACCTTATATAACCTGTAAACGTTAAGCGAATAGATGAAAATGTACTACGCAAGAAATATAGATCTCTTTAAAACAGACAATTTGTTAATTTTTTTTCTGTGGCGAAGTGATTTCCGAGATACCTATCCGTTATTAATGATTCGAAACGTTGCGACGGACCTCCTCGTGGCGTCGTCTTCCTTCCTTCTTGGAGCTGTTAATGGCTGGTTCCTGGAATTCAAGCCTAGCACACTTGTGTGTTGCCCAATTTCTAAACTCTTTCCCAGGGTGTGGTGACGGTAGAAGAAATGAAACTCCAGATAACTTGAACTTTAATTTATTGCATTGTGATAATACTGTTTTGTGGTGCCGCTAGCCGTGTGTTTTAAACCTATATGCACTTCAAAGGGGCCTATCTTCAACAATTTACCTCCCCAAGCTAGCTATGTCTCCTATATCTAACTTCACACGCATCGCCACAAACATGGCGTGAATTGTTGCCTCTTCTTCGGGACCAGATGAAAACGAACAGACGCGCCAGCTCTGCACGTGTGCGCTTTTATACTCGCTTAGGGACGCTAAGTTTGCCTAGCTCTTTTCTAATCTTTTCTGTTATTGGTTCTCCCCTAAGCGTGCTATGAAAACATTTGCCTCCAAATCTGCAGTCTTGACAAGTTTGGGATTTCCAAGGTGTCAAAATCTCTCTCCCTCTCTTTCTATCTTATTGCTATCTCTCTCCGTGCCTGTGACTGTTTAGCTGTGTTGCCAGCCCTAAACCCCTTTCTACCTGCCTGTTTCTCTTCTCACGGCTAGCTAGCTTCACATCTTACATATATGTTACAATACTCAGCTTATTTCCTATTACATTTATGTTCCCTATATATCATAGTTCCCGCTACAACGTTCAGTACTTATTCTTTTTAAGTCGGCCGATTTTAGTTGATGCTCACGTTTGCATGGACACAGTACGGAATTTTGGCAGCAAGAATAGTTTGTATACCCACTAATAAACGATAGAGGGTAGAGAAAGTTTTATATGCACACATATCTGAAAACTTTGCTATAGTATAAGCGGAAAGGATGGAGGTTAGCAATGAGTGATGCTTCAAAATTCATCGGCGTGGCATGGCAGCAGTTTAGTGCATACGAGACAAAATGGTGTTCACGCCACAACAGCGTGCGCAGTGTGTCGTACACACCTGCATGCATACATTCGTGACACTTTCTCTTGAGACCTACTTAATCTGGTGACTACTTGTGTGTTAAGCGCTCAGCGATGCGCTTTGTGAATAAGATTTCGTGGCTATCGCGAGGGATCCTTCCGAGCAACATTTCTGCGACTCACGGCAAATTACGCTTCTAATTTCTTTTATTGCGAAAACAGTTATTTCAAACCGCAAAATTAATACTGCAGAAGCTAGCAGGTATAATAATTCAATTGTTATGGTTTCGAGTGCCACGCTTTATAATCAGTTTCTTTCTTTATCTTCAAAAGGTTGGCAACTCGTTTAAACAACTCGGGTATTAGATCACATTAAATTTCTCAGTCAATTTAAACTGGCATTATCCTTTCAACTACGCCCACGCATATCCTGAGAGAAAGATCTCATAGCCAAACCACAATAGCAGCTCGCGCACGAGACAACGTAGAACGAGCTACGAAATGATGACATCATGAAACTCATCAACAGAGAAGGTAACATTAATCGTTATCTAAATTTCAAACAAAGGGTACGGCTTCAAAAGTGACAACCATCGCCCGATTTCTAAAGTTATATGTTATCATTAGTGCCCGGATTCCGATGACATGTCCTCTTTTAATTATTGCATCATAGACATGCTAACGGTACATAAATCCTTACCATAGGTCCCATATTATAAAAATCAATATTTATTAGATATTTTTGGTCATTTTATGGCATTTTTTCGGTTTTATCTCGTTATTTTATTATTTTCTTGCATTCACTTACAATATAATCATAAGAGTGTGATATTGTTGTGGTCTCTTTATTATTTTAGCTCAATGGGGGGTAGAGCGGGTACCGAAGAATCTTAAAGTTAATATTTCACATCATGCGAGGTCAGACGGGGGACGCAGCTGAGAGAAATTATGAAAATATACCAGAATATTCTTAGTAATAGTATTATTACATGGTGTGGATGAGGGAAGGGACTATCTACTATAGTAATTTAAACATAATGAACATGGATGGCTAGTGGTTTTAATGATGTAAAGGGATTACATTACCTCCTTGTTTCCTTGCCTGTCGGTGGGAACGCCATGCTTCCGCATGAACAGCGCACACACACTACAACTTGCCTCAAACAGTAACTCGCCTCGACTGCCTAAAACCACGCTCAACTCGGCGTGCCCACGCTACGTTAACTGGCTTATCCCCTCCACTCTTGCGCAATATCCGATCTGGGCAACCAGGTCACATACGCAATAATGTTCGTACGACACAATATTATTGATGTTTTACATAAGGATAACTTTTTTAAACATCTGAAATGTCACAATTCGTCTGAGAAATAACAGTAGGATATTATATCTTTTAGTATCATTCTTGAAAAAGGAATCCTATTTAATAGTTAGTCTGAAAAGGGTAGTTTGTGGGTGGAGTGCGGCTATTACCAGAGGAGAAAGTATAATTAATATTATAAATTTATGTCCCAAACTAGGAATGAACATTTTTCTGATTTTCGCGTTAAGAGTATAAATTCAGGTTGCTATTGTTCTTGTCTTTGTGTAGTGTTATAGGCTGTAAGTCCCATCATTCATCAAAAGAGTTAATGCTACAGTTTTGTAAGATCTGCTTCAAAAACAATTTTATTAATTTTCTTTTCAGATTCTTCAAACAAGAACTTGGAACTACATAAAACTTCTAAACTCTCACATCATTATTCTTACGCCTAATTTTTTTTTGTTTGTATAACGGTTATTACCACGTATAAATTAATTTATAACTTTCTTAACACTAATTTTAATAAACTAAATAAGTCACAGTTTTAATTCGGTTTTTTGTAATACTCGTCATTAAACCATTTTAAAAAAAATTCAGACACTTTATAGATCTTTTTTAAACAATTTTTGGTCATCAAACTCCGAGACGTGGTTAAAACAAGGCATTGCTCAGAAGTTCCTAATAGTGGGTGCAAAGCCGTATGTTAGAAGAAACAGGAGGCTACAGAGAGAAACTACAGCAGCAACTTTGTAATGGAAACCTATATCCACTAATGGAAAAACGAGAAAGTTCAGAAAAAAGAGCTGCATCGATATATATCTTCTTCTGCTTCGATTGAGCATATAGGTTGTTCCTAGAAGATGTGTCCCTGTCTGAGTAGGGAACCATGAATGTATACTGATATGTATAAAAAGTGGCCCATAGTGGAATCAGAATGTTTATGTAGATACTGACAAATCCAGCCCCACCCTCTGCCAGCGTGACCTCCTCTGCTTCGAGCATAATTCTAGTTTTGCAGCGTACTTTACACCCCCCCCAAAATATATGCCGAAGGGTAAAATTACAAGCTAGTTGTCCGTGTACTCACTAATGGAGTACAATGAAGACAATGCTTGTTTGAAATTTGGCACAAGAATGAAGTATAATATAAAAAATCCGTAGAAATAAAGACTAAGTACATAATTTTTTTTTTGTTTTAATATGTTTAAACCTTGTATTTTCATGCTATGCTACCATTCTTATAATGTCGGTTCGATGTTAGAAATATCTTGCTGATGAAGGAATACGATAGGATAGATCTTTTGTGCCTAGGCCCTTGAAGGGGCGCCCCCGGGAGGGAGGGAGGGATGCGGTGAAAGGGGACAGATGCGGCCGGATCACAAGGCATGGCGGAAGAGAGCAGGGTCCCTACCTTTACAGATTTAAACTCCCCGGTAGTGGCTGATGCAGCCGGCCTCCTCCCCCTTAGACTTTCACATCCACACATCCCCTGGGGACCCTGGCTAATTTTTCACCTCTTCCTCTAGAGGGCCTAATTTTGTTTTATTGGTTTATACCTTTCCTTGTGTACCAATCGTAGCGAAAATCTTTCATAGAGGCGGTATCCCAACAATGATTCATAAAATTATATTCCTCTATGTGCGTAAAGGTAAAGGTAAAGGGCCATACCACGGGAGCCCCAGAACCGGGGCAGAGCACCGCTTGCAGGTCATTCGGGCCATTTATGCTAACAATGTGACCCCTGGAAGGGAAGGACGAGGGAAGAGACCCGAAGGGTGACCAGATCCGGATGCCGACGTCGCAGGCATGGATGGGATCCCTAACGTTTCCAAATAGAACGCATCCGACCTCGCACATAAGCCACCAACCTCCAGAGTCCCCCGGAGCGGAGTCCCATGCTGAGGAGAGACCAACTTAGCGGTACCGCAGCGACGCCAGGGAAGAAACCGTTACAGAGAGCAAGCCACCGCCCAGCCGCAACCCACCGAACACCGTCGCCTGGTCCTACAACCCTGAAATAGACGACAAGATGATGGGTACAGGAAATGAGAGGAAGGAGAGTTGTAGTAGAAGATGAACACCTCAGCAATCGCCTGCCGACCCAAGGAAACCACGAAAAGCCCATGGGCCAAAGTAGGAGGTCATTGGGGATATATCTCGGGACCTCCCGAATGCGGGCCACAGACGTAACCGCCTGATCCATCCCGCTCGGTCCTCTATGTGAGTAGTGAAATATTACAAAATAAAATGTTTAAAATAGAGCTAAAATTATATTTGAATGTATCTAGTTAGAAAACAGCTGAAGTGGTGCTTCACTAGCTTCACCCGAGGAGTCGCTCTTACTACTTTTCTTGTCAGTCACGAGTTATCACTTCATCCGTAGAGCTTTGCAGAACAACTGTTACTTCGCTGTTAATAGCTGAACTGGTAAAGTAACCTGAAGGCCTCCTACGAGGGCAGTCCCAGAAGTTACCCGACCTGATGTATAGATAGCAGTTGTTTCAAACAAATGACAACGGTAGAAAGCACTACCCTTATAAAGCTTAAGTTTGAAGTTTGACGATGCTACGTTGTTTAGTAATTGTTTGGCAGCCATCAATAGTGAACTGTCTCAGCGAATTTGTAAACATGGATAAAACTGTTATCGTTATGTGATACAATACTTTCATTTGAAAGGTCTTAGTCCAACTAATATTAAAACTGAGCTAGATTCTACTCTGGGAGAGTCTGTTCCTTCGTTTACAACAGTAACATATTGTGTGGCAGAGTTTAAGCGAGGCCGTACGAACTGCCAAGACGAACATCGCAGTGGTCGACCAAATGAGGGGACCACACCAAGAAATTGTGAAGAAAATTCACAAAATGGTACTGGATGACCGTCGATGGAAAGTGCGCAAGCTAGCAGACATCGTAGGCATTTCAAAAAGTGCTGTACATCGCACACTAACAGAAAATTTAGACATGAGAAAGCTGTACACAAGATGGGTGCCGCGTTTACTCACAATGGAACAAACCAGCGCTGTGAGGATGTAGCAGTCAAGTGTTTGGCGATGTTTCGCTGCAGTAACGCCGAGTTTTTGCGTCGATTCATAACCACGAATGAAACTTGGGTCCATCACTTCACACCTGAGACGAAGGAACAGTCAAAACAGTGAATTGAAAGGAGAGAATGGCTGAAGAAGGCGAATAGAATTCCATCTGCAGGCAAGGTCATGGCGTCAGTTTTTTGGGATGCGGATAGGATAATTTTCATTGATTATCTTCAAAAAGTAAAAGCAATCAATGGCGAGTATTATGCAAACTTATTGCAGCGTTTGAATGATGAAATCAAGCAAAAACGGCCGCATTTAGCGAAAAAGAAAGTTTTGTTCCATCAAGACAATTCACCAGTTCACACATCCATTATCGCCATGGCCAAAATCAATGAGTTAAACTTTGAATTGCTTCCTCATGCACCCTATTCGTCAGATTTAGCCCCCTCTGATTATTTTCTGTTTCCAAAGTTGAAGAAATGGGTTGGTGGTATAAGATTTGCCAACAATAAGAAGTGGAGTTTGCAGTTGATGGTTATTTTGCACAAGTCGACGGTTCTCACTATAACCAGGGTATCGAAGCTATTGAACATCGCTGGAAAAAGTGAATGGAGCTGAAAGGAGACTATGTATAGAAATAAATATGTTTTTTCCCCAAAATGTTTGTATTTTCTTTGTTAGGTCAGGTACTTCTGGGACAGCCCTCGTGCAAACGTGGCTGCACATTAACTGCTTCCAAACGAATACAAATGAAAATGACCCTACTTTTGTAAACTTCCCAGTTACGACTTCACATCGGCGGCTGATTACTCCCGAGAAGGTTGAGTAGCCCTGCCACGTACGTACGTCACGGAAGCGGAACCACTTGAATGGGGGTCGCGTGTGCGAGTGATGGAGGGTTGGTCACATTGTTCCCCAAGAAGGGGGAGTGAGGAAGGTTACTAGAATTCTGACGGAATACTAATTCCCCTGTTGTAGCAGTCTTCCGTTTGGTCATTGTTCAACTACTCTAGTCAAGAATCTTCATTTACTGACTAAACAAAATCGTAAATTGCTGGTACATTTAGGAACTGAAAACAATGACAGTGTATCTTTGGTCTCCTTCAGTGGCGGCTGCTGCACATTTTAGTTGGTGGGGCACATCTTATAAAAGTAACATTGGAATCCACGAAATGAATTATCACGCTGTTTAGCAAAAATAAGCCAGGCCCTTCCCCCCCCCAAAAGCCTTCACTTTTCTCAAAAATACAGAATTTTATGTATTTGACAAAACATTTTTACGTAATGTCACTTTGCCCAAATCAGCGCCTTTGCCAGAGGTGACGAGGGCAGGACGTAGCTTAGGGATGTCCTCGAGAGGGTCATATGTTGCAAAATTAAGTTAAATTGAGTTTTATTTATGGACGCTCTACAACTGCTGTGGTACTTAGCGTCCTATTATAAATTGGGCGTGAAAGACCGGGAATTTTGCTCAGAGACCTCTTTATCAGGCTTGAGGTTCTTTTATGTGCCGTAAATTTAAGACACGGGACCGCCGGCTTTACTTCCCTTCCGAAGGAAGCCATACCAAGGATTTTTACGCCCGAAAAAAAAGCATCGCCCTCCGCGGGGTTTGAACCCACAACCTCGAGAGCCAGAGGCTAGCATGGTAACCATTACACCACGGAGGACAACATATAATGCGAGTATCAGGGAGGGTGTTTAAAGGGTGAGAGTATTAAACGTGTAATTCTGAATCCAAGAGAGACTTTAATCTTTCTAAAAACTAATCTAAACTAAATTACAAGAGGGAAGAGAGTTAGATAGCTTGGGGTTTTATCTGCTAGACGGAGGAAGTCCGGCGTTCCAGCTTCGTCGTGCTGGTAGCCTACTTGGAAATTGTAAGTTAGCACAAAATAAATTTAAAGCACAGATCGGCACAGAGTCCTGCTAGGCAAGTGATCGACCGAGCGCGAGCCATGAAACACTCTAAATTTAAATAACCGAGGAGTGTGCTGAACTAGTCCTTTAGCCAGCACTGACGTATACGAGTGTCAGCGGGAATTGCATAATCCACCGACGTATAGAACATGAGGTAATCATTCCCCTAAAACAAATTTTGTCCTGAATCTATCATAATCTTTTAAAACTATAACCGTCACAATATTCACTACACACTTAAAATTTACTAAAAGAAATAACTCACCCTCACTTAAGTTTCGCATGTACTTCTGAGCTTTGTTAATAGTTTCGCTACCTACTCTTGCTCAGAAAATACATTTAAGAATTGTCAGCAATAAATATAAATAGCATTGTTGTCTGGGACGTCTCTGGTTTTTTTTTTGGGGGGGGGGCTTTAAAGTACATTAAAAAGAATGTAGTGTTAAAGGATGCACTAAATACTAAACTTTATATTTATAGATGAAGACCATTGTGCGATCCTCCTCTCGCTAACCATTCAAGTTTACTGTTGAGACGGAATATATATGCATATTGTATTCATAGATATTTACATGCGTAAATGTTTAGTTATAAAATTGTTTAGAAGTTTTACTTATAAGAAACTGAATGTAATTATAAAGCTGGAATCTAGTGGTGCCACTAGGCGGACTTCTTGGACACTCCTCTTTCAACAGGACACAAGGGTGGACGAAACAAGTGGGGTGAAAGACATAACACTTTCCAGATGGCTTGAAAATTCGTTGATTTGTGGAGTGCGAGGTTTCAGAGGTTTCCAAAGATGTATGCTGACGTGAGCCATTAAGCATAGCTGAAACAGATTTAAAATATATAAATGAACGAATTAGATTCAATGTATTTAAACGCCCCGGAAAGATAGCGTTATGGCTAGTTTTATATAAAAGGGAGTCAAGGTTGAAACTGGGCGCATTTTCAAGATTAACATCTGCTTGTTTCGTGTAAGTCATCCGCTTATAACAAAATGTGTATAGAAAAGAATGAGGCGTGTTAAGGGGTTGGCGAGTGGCAACAATGTCGCGTTTATAATAAGTAAAGTGTTAGCAGTTAATAAAGCAATGTAAATAATTAGTGAAGCCAACAGCTAATAAAGTCAAGTGTCATTCAATAAAGTCAAGTGTCATTCAATAAAGCCAAGTGTCAATAATCAGTGTCCATTTATCCACCTACACGACCACACCTGAGACAAGAGTGTATATCCGAGGGCAACGGAGACTACATCTTGGCAGCTAATAACCCACTAACCCATCCGTCGCTCTCTTTATGATAATGCTGGCTCTTTTTAGAACGTAAAGTTATTTGAGGATGTATTAGTTGAGTTGCCTTTATAGCGGAACAGTTTATTATAGCTTATATTCCCCATAAGCTATTAGTGCGAAAGAGCATACAACTGATGGGAAGTAATAACGTTGACCTCACGACAAATCGCACAAGGAAGCTCCTCTTGCAGGTGCTTCGATGGGGAGTACAGACTCAGTGCGGATGTGTAAGGAATCTCCACAGATTCTGCGTTCCCTTCCGGAATACTCCCCCAACACTCTTTCATCCCTTTGCCGATCATAACTCCTTTTAAACCAAAAATTCTGCCCTGCTAAGCCTGGACACAAGGAGAATGTGCCTTGGCCCGTTCTCTTCACAGACACCAAGTTGTCTGCATTCTCCCGAAAAGCGTGCTTCTCTTGTATAGGTACTATAATGTAGATGCTAAAACATTAGAGATTTGAGTCTAAAATTCTATGAAATTGTTTCGAGTTGACAATTCAAGCAGAGGTTACTCAAATAATTTATGATTCAAAATTAAAGGGAGGGCACGTGCCATTGTGCACTTTAACGCGAGTCGCCATTGGATCTTTTTTAATATGACGTTTTATTTAGTAGATTTTAGAAGGTGAATTCTATGAGGCACACAATCCGTTTAAAAAATGAAATGAATGTTTCTCCATATTCTTGCAGTCAGATGACTAGTTAATGCATTATTTGGTTTTCTGCCAATTTTGTAATAAAACAGTTACTTGTTTTTACTTTCTCTACTACGTATAGTAAGTAGGGGAAGTATTGTATTCCACCCAAAAATTCGATACTGAGATTTCACCGGAAATATATGTTTTGAGACCCCCTGAATCCAAAAAAACTATTTTTGTAAACATGTCCGTGTGTGTGTCTGTGAACAGCATAACTCAGAAACCGTACCCTGTCTCCTGCGACAAACGTCTTAATGATTTTTTGGGTGACTGATCCAGTCGTGTTCTTACGTCAACAACAACCGCGGGAAGCCTAGATGAACGAGTTTTGCCTTTTTCACTCACTAGAGATCCAATTTGTTTATCAGTCCCAGTATTGGTTTCTTTGGGAAGGGTTGAACACCAAATTCTCTCTGGTATGCCCTTTGAGTAACTGTAATTGAATTCGTAATCTAGTATTGCTTTACAAGGAAGAGTCGTTCATTTACTTTATGGTCCATTTTCACGTCAATTAGAACAAAATCTCAAAAACAGTTGCCGACAATAAAACTAACAATTACGAATAAAACATGAACCTGTGCATCTAGTGACAGGCAATTAAAACTCGAGAACATTCTGCATAATTTGGTGCTAAAATTGGGGCACTGAGTGAATTTCGAACAGAGTAATTAAAGAAAGAAATGTGTCAGTTCTTCATAAATCACCCTGTACAAGGATTACTCTGTGTACAAAAAGCCTGATTTCCTAAGTAAAGAGCTTCTGTTTTGTCCATAATACAATATCGAAGTAGTACCGATACATCAATCATCAGCAGCTAAACGATTGAAAGATTCCGCAGAAGAAAACATTTTAGAAACTTTTGCCGGTTTCCTAAATCTTAAGTTGACTTATTTCATGTGAGTTAAGAAATTCCTGTACTTAACCAGTTTTATGGTCTCTGCGTGCCCAAGAATAACGTTGTCTGACATTACTGGTGGAGTGACCTGCCAGTAATTTCACGTACTGATGGTTCTGTAACGTTATACCACAGTGGCCAGTTCCCCACTCCCCTTTTGTGTAGTTATTTTTAGTTGAAGTGTTGCGTTTCTAAATACGTGCTCTTAATGCCGTGCGTGTTGCCGCCACTTTAAACAAGTAGCGAGCCAATTGAATCTATGGTTACCAGAAACATCAAACTGTTAATTAGTCCCGGAGGTGCATGGTGTATACACGCGCTATATTACGGGAGGACTAAATGGCAAAAATTGAAAAAAACGAAAGTTTGTTTTCCTATGTACGAGCGCCGTCCAATAAGTAAGTTTCCCTAATTTATAAAAAAAACATTACACACAGCTGATCATGTTTAATTAACTTTATTTATATTGTACAATCCTTCTGTTACTTTTCTACATAGTCAACATGTTTTTCCAAGCATTTTTGGGGACGTGACACAAGTTTTTCCAGCCGGTATTGTACCAGCTCGGGTCGTGTGCTCGCAACCAGCTGTTCACTGATTTGACTTCATCGTCGGTGTTAAAAGTGCTTACCTTTGAGTTGGAGGAACATGTGAAAATCACTTGGGGCAAGCTCCGTGAATACGGAGGATACGAGAAAACTTCCAAGTTGAATCTTGACCCAGGCGGAGCTCAGAAGATTCAACTGGGAAGTTTTCTCGTATCCTCCATATTCACCGGAGCTTGCCCCAAGTGATTTTCACATGTTCCCCTGACTCAAATGTCATCTTAGAGGTAAGCACTTTAACACCGTTACGAAGATCAATCGAAAGTGAACAGCTGGTTGCGAGCACAGGACCCGACCTGGTACAACACTGGCTTAGAAAAACTTGTGTCACGTCCCCAAAAATGCTTGGAAAAACATGTTGACTATGTAGAAAACTAACAGAAGGATTGTACAATATAAATAAAATTAATTCAACATGATCAACTGTGTGTAATGTTTCTATAATATAGGGAAACTTACTTATTGGACGGCTGTCGTACTTCATTATAATCGAGATAAACCTATTCGGAATACCGACAGTTACATGCTGAAGAACTGGACGCAATATGCTGCCTTAAAATTCCATACTCTTTCCATGACATCCGAGAAACAACTGGAACGACAGGTCTTTTAAAGAACGGCTAACTATTGAAAAATTCGAACCATTAAGAACGGATATCTCGGAAATGGCTGATGCCACAAAAATGTATTTAAAATAAATTGTATATTTTAAAGAGATCTGCATTTTTTGTGTAGTACGTTTTCGTCTATCGCTTAACGTTTACCATTTATACAAGGTTATACAAAATTCCTTCCCAATAAAGAAAACTTCACAGGTTATTTCCAGAAAATTCAGTATATATATATATATGTTATTTCTCATGTAAATGTCGTAAACATATGGTATTTTAATAAAAAATCCTTAAAACCATTTTTGAGAAGAAAAAAAAAGGATTTTGAAAACCTTTCTATGTAAAGAGTGGTTTGGGTTCGGGGATTTTGTTGAAAATCTTTTTGTTGCATCTTTGGAAGATACTGAATTTAAATCCCAAGTTTGGTATCTATTCGACTTTTCGTTTATAAGTTATGTTGTTCATAGTTACACGAACGCGGGCCTTTTTCTAAAAATGCATTTTTTATTCAGGGCCTCAAAACAAGTATTTCCAATAAATTTATATATATTGAAATTTTAGGTGGAATGCAATGCCTTCTCCTAGGTACGTGGTAAAGAAAGTAACAGTATATAACTGCACATGTTAAAAGTAATTTTATTTTGCTAGAGGGTTGCTACTTCCAAATCCAGCTTTAACACGTGTATCCCAAATAACTATTCCAAACCTGCTGAAAAAATCTGATGTGTTACATTCACATGACTTTCTCTACTCTTGTACAAACTATTTTTACAAACTCTTATTCTCCATCTATTTCATATTAATCGAGATAAACATTTGCAGAAACGATCTTTTCACCTGCAAAGAGAATTACATTTTACACATAGCGACCAGTTCTAAAAATATTTGACTATCGCTTAAGGCGTTCTATGTTCTCCTTGTTTTGTAATTGCAAGGACAATATAGAAATACAGTAACCTTTAAGCATAGACATATCTTTTAATAGCTGGTTGCTATGTTCAGCACCATTCTCTTTGCCACAGATTAATACTCTTTGCATATCCAAGACAAAAAAAATGAATAACGAATTCCCGTTTGAGAATTAAGTATTGAAAAATTTAAGGGAATAACAAGCAATATCTCGAAAATGGTTCACTCAACACCAAAAATGTATTTGACATAAATTGTGTATTTTAACGCGATCTACATTTTTGGTGCAGTAAAGGTTTGTCTATCTCTTATGGTTTAGCAGTTATGCAAAAGTCGTTCACAATGGAGAATACTTTTGGAGACATTCCCAGAAAATTAAAGATATACATTTTATTTGTCATGAAAATATCTTAAACATATATTTTAATCAAAATCGTTAGAGCCATTTTGAGAAAATTAAAATTTTCGAATAATGTTCCATGTAAAGGGTGATCTGTGGTGGGGGGATTTTCTTGAAAACCTTCGTGTCGCATCTCTGGAAGATACTGAAGCTAAATACCAAGTTTGGTGTTTATCCGACTGTTCGTTTCTGAGTTATGTTGTTCACAGACACACACACGGACATGTTTGCAAAAATGCTTTTATTGGATTCAGGGGTCTCAAAACAGGTATTTCCTGTGAAATCTCGGTATCGAATTTTTTGGTGGAATATAATACTTCCCCTACTTACTATACGTAGTAGAGGAAGTAAAAATAAAATACTCTGTTCTCTATTCGATGTACCGTGTATATTACGCCACAGAATTGAACCGATTCGAACCGTCCCCAGCTCTAGTGCACGCCCTGCGTTCAAAGAAAGTCAATAAGAATCGTGTCAAACGTTCAGCAGCGCTAGCAGGCAAGCGTAAACAAGAGTAAGAATACAAGCGTGGGGTCTCCAATGGTGCAGAAAACATTTGCAATATAGTAAACAAGTTTGAAGCAGCCAAGTCACACATTTCGATGGATGTTTGGATCTTTGTACAGGCTACGTTTTAAAACCTTTGTATGAACTTCGTTTTCGTTAAAACGCGCATCCATAACTCCTCTTGTTTCAGAAGTTTTCGCAGTAGTAGTATCAGGTGATTCATCCTATCTAGCAAGCTATCTGCCACTTGCTGTGTAGCTCCTTATGAAGTAGCGTTACTGAAAAGCGTTACTGAAGGACGCCACTGAAAAGCTTTAGAATGCCATATTTTATAAACCAGTTAAATTTGTTTATATTTAACAACTACTTTCTAATGTTTTACGAGTTGATTGCCGTGTATTTGTTAGATTTGCTCTAATAGTTTGTTAATTATCATCATTTGGTTTTTCGAACAGAACCTAAGCCTACAAAAGTGTGACAAAATCCTAGTGCTGGCCAGAAGATTGTTAATATATATTTTTTACTTTCTCTACTACGTATAGTGAATAGGGGAAGTATTGTATTCCACCCAAAAATTCGATACCGAGATTTCACCGGAAATACATGTTTTGAGACCCCCTGAATCCAAAAAAAGCATTTTGGAAACATATCCGTGTGTGTGTCTGTGAACAGTATAACTCAGAAACGAACAGTCGGATAAACACCAAACTTGGTATTTAGGTTCAGTATTTTCCACAGATGCGACACGAAGGTTTTCAAGAAAATCCCCCACCCCAGATTACCCTTTACATAAAAAATTTTTCGAAAATTTTAATTTTCTCAAAAATGGCTCTAACGACTTTGATTAAAATATCATATGTTTATGATATTTTCATGATAAATGAATTGTATATCTCGAAATTTCTGGAAATGTCTCCAAAATTATTCTTCATTGTGAACGACTTTTGCATAACTGGTAAACCATAAGAGATAGACAAAATTTTACTACACAAAAAAGTAGATCGCGCTAAAATACACAATTTATGTCATATAGTTTTTTTTTTGAGTGAACCATTTTCGAGATATTGCTTGTTATTCCCTTAAATTTTGCAATCCTTATTTTCTCAAATGGGAATTCGTTATTCATTTTTGCCTTGGATATGCAAAGAGTATTAATCTGTGGCAAAGATATGTCTATGCTTAAAGGCTACTGCATTTCTATATTGCCCTTGCAAATACAAAACAAGGGGAATATAGTAGGTCTTAAGCGATAGTCAAATATCTTTAGAACTGGTCGCTATGTGTGAAATGTAATTCTCTTTGCATGTCAAAAGGTTCGTTTCTGCAAATGTTTATCTCGATTAATATGAAATAGATGGAGAGTACGAGTTTTTAAGAATAGTTTGTACAAGAGTAGAGAAAGTCATGTGAGTGTAACACATCAGATTGTTTTCTTAGTGATGACTTTCTTGAAGGACGCCCTAGAACTGCTGTTACTGATGAAAATATTGCCGCTGTTCCAGCAGTGCTTGAAGAAGGTCGACTGGACATTTATGCATTTATTCGGGCGTCTTTGGGATTGGTATGAGTCAAATCCAAAACATT
This sequence comes from Deroplatys truncata, assembly GCA_030765065.1. Classification (NCBI taxonomy): domain Eukaryota; kingdom Metazoa; phylum Arthropoda; class Insecta; order Mantodea; family Mantidae; genus Deroplatys; species Deroplatys truncata. The sequence continues at coordinate 59,546,899 of CM060989.1, read as the reverse complement.
TTACGTCAACAGTTAGACGTTAGAAAACTTTGTTGTCGATGGATCCACATAAACTGACTCCCGATCAAAAACAACAACGCACTGATTGGTGCAGAAAAACTCTGGAAAAAATTCCAAGACGCCACATCAAATTTGGTTTAGAGTAACGTTACTCTTTGGTGATGAATCTTGGAAAGGAAAGTCATTCGGCTCATTGGGTCTTTCGAACAGAACCTAAGCTTACAAAAGTCTGACAAAATCGCAGTGCTGGCAAGAAGATGGTTGATGTGTGTATATATACATTCATGCAGTAATTTGTATCACAAATTACTTAAATGTAAATAATGATTGTAATATGAATATGCATTTTTGTGTGACATTGATTTCAGATGTTTGTTGGTTGTGATTATTGTTGGGAAGTGAGTTTATGCGGCCTTGCTGAAACTGTCAATAATGGCGCAATAATGCGGCGAGGGGGTGAGCTGTTTATCATTATTGGAAACGAGGAAGTTACGTAATGTTGGCGCGTTTTTCCGTTGAGAACCTTCTGGAATATTTCCCTAGAGCATATGTATTCATAATTTTCATTGGATATTAAAATAGACGCTAATGTTGGCGCGTTTATTAGCCAATAGTAACTCAGTTATAATCTTTAGGCATATCGGGGAGTGGGTGTATAAAAAGCCAAGTCAGAGGTAGATCGCGGTCAGTTCATCGAAAATCTCAATACATTACACGTCGCCTTCAGTCGGTCAGTTCATCAAAAATCTGTGTACACTACACGTCGTCTTCAGTCAGTCAATTCGTCGAAAGTATTTGTACGGCAAACGTCGGGTATCGATTCACAATTTACGCGCAGCAGAATTATGAATAATCTAAAGTGTTGTAAGGTTAATTATACAAAAAGTTGAAATACGTGGATTAAAAGTGATCAGTAAGAAGTTATTATAACAGTTTCAGTTTGGCGAGTGTTAAGATCAATGTATAAATGTGAAAGTGAACGTGTTCGACAATAAAAATTATAAAACAAATTTCTTCATCAGTGTTATATTTGGATAAAAGATTCCTTTCCGTTTACACACTCTGATCAAGAGACATGTTCGACTGAGAAATAATAGCTAGCCGGAGGACAGTAAACAAAACTTAAAATTCTTTCAAACACTAATACTACCCAAATTGCTAACACTAGATGGAGCTACAAACCGAACAAATGAATGACGTCACAAGATGGCTTCACATGAGGTAAACACACATACACAAACATCACAAGCATCAACATTATAAAGAAAACCGTAACAAATTGGCTCCCATACGTGGGGAAATTAAAATTATGTAACTAAACAAAACAAAAGCAGCACAATATAAGATCTTCAAGTTCTAATAATTTACGTAAAAACATATTACGTAAGCAGCATCCGCTGCAATATATATATATATATATATATATATATATATTATAAAATGGACCATATTTTTACTATAGAATTAGAAGGTAGACGTATCGTTACTGCCGATTTTACCACAAATTTTTAAAGATTGTCTGAAAAACGCCCAAAGTAAAAATAATGCTACATCATAACAACGTATCGTCGCATACAGCAAAACTATCAACTGAGGCAGTATTTTTAAAACTGAAATGATTTCAGTCAAATTATATAATATGTTAATTCAATAACAGCCCTCCTTGAAGCAATATGTGTATGTAATAATTTGTAAAATGTATGTAACAGTCATTGCATATGCTTATATTATTTTATCCATGTGTAATAATGTTATGTGAATATACTACGTAATTTAATAATGTAGGAGCTGTGAGAATAATAAGTTAAAAGTTGCTAACAATGAGGTAACCTTGAGTCAATAATGAGTAAGAAAGTTTAACAGTACTACTACTGACTCTTGGTGTAACAATAATGTAATTTTTGAGACAGTTTAAAAATAGCCAATCAACAACCAGAAAAAGCTTTAGTTAAATGAAGGTATTCTATTGGAGTAGGATTAGCCAATCAGAGACTTGAAATACATAAATTTACAAGTTTAGACGGTTGAAATCAATTCAGTTGCCTGCGGACAGTGTTTGTAACTGGATGCGTGATGCGTCCTCGAGAAATATAATACGTATTCGTGTGAGACGAAAACAGTTTACGTGTTAAAAAGTGCAAGTATTAAATAAAGGAATCTCACAGCTCTCGATATCAGTGAAGTGCTATTTAATTTGTGTCAAGGATTAATAAAAAGGGGTGAATTAAAACTTAAAATCTGTGTAAGCCTACATTCTTCTCGTACCAAAACCCTGCCAAGAGTAACGTGTCTCTAACAAATACTGGCGCAGCCGAGGCAAACATATATATAATATTTAAAGAAACAGTTAAATTACAAAGCTATTATTTTTAAACTTGGGGCAAAGGCCGCCTGAAAGTACATTTGGGGCGAAGGCTACCGGAAACTGTTTACTATACGTGCGGTTGCAACTACTTCAAGTTCGGCTCCCCAACATTTGAAATAGAATACAACTCCTTCAATACAAACTACTTCAAATTGACGCCCAAAGCGTGGTGCAAACTCCTGCAACAAACAACTTCTTCACAACTGAGTATCTGGATGCCCTAAAGATCAGCACCATGGACCCTCTACCATACAGCCCTGATCTAGCAGCTTGTTATTTCTTTTTGTTTACAAAAATTAAATATAGAATGCGTGGAAGCACTTTTGCGCCAACAGATGAAGTAGTGGAACATTATAAAAACCTGTATTCTGAAGTCCCTCAAGAAGAGTGGCAACATTGCTTTAAGGGCTGGTTTCATCGAATGCAAAAATGTATTGATGTTAAAGCGGAATATTTTGAACAACCATAAAATCACTTAAATGCTTTAAAACTAATCCTTGTTTGATTTTCTAAAATGTTCATTGACACCCTCGTAATTATTGCACCATTATTTCCTAGGCAAGTTTCTCCAAAATTTTAGATATTTCTTTCTTAAGTAAATAATTGTGCTATTTCGTGAATTTAGTATGCTTGTCATTTGTTGTGAAAGCTTCGTAGATTTATTTTCACATTGAGTTTCACCTATCCCATGGTTAATATGCACGAATTAATATAATGATCGCGATCACAGATATATAAATATATATATATATATATATATATATAAATAAACTATATTAAAAGTTAAATGGGTAGAAAGGGGTGCAGATGCAAATACTGAAATATATATTTTTATGTGTTCATCTCTAAAGCTCCCTTTAGCTGCTCTGGTCATATCGGGGAGTTGGTGTTTTTACTCTTTGAATTTTTAGGTTAAGTTACACTAGGTTTTCTTTTTAACTTATATTCACACGCGCATTCACTCTCACATCCACATTTCCAGACTCTGTGGAGGGTAGGGAATGATCCTATTTAAATAAAAATTCTCAACCCCTGCTGGGAATCTAACCCGGAACCTCCGGGTGAGAAGTACAGAAAAACGTGCTAGCCAGTTGAAACAATTAATAAATTGAACTTTAGCACCACTTTGTCGTCCTCCGTGGTGTAGTGGTTACCATGCTAGCCTCTAGTTCCCGAGGTCGCGGGTTCAAACCCGGTGGAGGGCGATGGATTTTTTCGGGCGTAAAAATCCTTAGCGTGGCTTCCTTCGGAAGGGGAGTAAAGCCGGTGGTCCTGTGTCTTAGATTTACGGCACGTAAAAGAACCTCAAGCCTGATAAAGAGGCCTCTGAGCAAAATTCCCGGTCCTTCACGCCCAATATAGAATGGGATGCTAAGGACCACAGGAGTTAAAGAGCGCCCATAAATAAAACTCAATTTAATTTTCACCACAGGGAGCTGAAAAAATTAACAGCGTGTATGAGAGAGAGGACCGATGAGAGAAAGAGACAGAGATACATAGGAATTTCTAGAAGCATGAGAGCGTACATAAAACGACTAAATTCTTATACAATGCCATGTAAAGCACGAATACGAATAGATGTTACAATTATTGGCGCGAATGTATACGTCATGGCATTTACTTTTTTTCAAGCAACACACACGTATTTCATAGCAACAAGATGCTAAATCCACAAGCTATTTGAAGAAACATGGGGGATAAGGTGTAACCAGAATAAGTTTAGCCTTCCAAAAGCATTATTACAAGTAGTGGGGTAACGAGAAATGGATTAGGAATACGGAGAAGAGGTGAAAACATGCAATTAAATGAAATAACTTGGCTTGCCATGTGGATATTTGCAACTGGAGTAAAATCCAGCTAATAACGAATACTTGGTTGTATAATTGCTCTCATCCACTCCTGAGAAAAGAGGCGTTAGGAATAGGTTGGTTTACATTATCTTCAAGTACGAGACAGCAACCGGGATAACTTCTAACCTGAGACTTCCAGATGAAGGTGAGCGCTTACGCTGTATCGTGAATACTCAGCGTCAGTTCCCGTCCCCGTTGCAGTTCTCATTGAACATCGCTTAGGAAATCAGAGTAAGATTTTCAAAACTAATTTGCTTGAAGATGATCACTTATTAGCCTGTCAAATTATGAAGAAGAAATTTACTAAATTTTAGATACTGAACTCTCGAGTAAATGAAAATTTCCTCATAAAATGCTAGAAATGTGTGAATAAAGAAGAACAATATTTCCAGTATCACTTATGATAAGGTACGTGCTTACTATCATTGTAATTGTAAATGCAAATATGAGAACGTAAGGCAGTAGCGCGGGAATCGGAGCTGACGCGGCCGGCGCGCGAGCCGCCGTGCGGCGGCCACAGTGTGAATAAAAAGTACTGTATTGTCAATATGTGGGTGATATATTGCCTAAGCAAACTAAATATCTGCTTACTATGTCATTATTTATTCTTGATATGCAGATGCTGGGAAACAGGCAGCGAGTGGTTAGGCGGGTAACGGGCACATTGCATTGGCATAAGTGTGTGACGTAGCAGTCCACTGTTATCTAGTTTAACTATAAATTGGATTATTGCGTGGGGAATTAAACGATAAATTCATTACAAAGAAAAATCTATCACACTTCTAACAAATTTCCCTGTGCTAGAATACCATTACGTTTACTCGCTCAAGGAAAATATTGAGTATGTTTGGATAGGCGTACTTATGTGAACAGCATTTTTAATGATGACAATACAGAAGTGGACGTCAGATCTGAACCCTAAAACATGTTCTACGAATACATTTCGCCCAAAACATAACATCAAACACTGAAAAATTTATTCACAAAAATACGTAACAAAGTTGTTCATCCACTGGCTGAAAGTTGTATATTATTAACGATGATGTCATAACAGATCTTGCAGCCCTAAGTGCTTTCATTGTGAAAAAATCACCTACACAAAATGTAGTTTATATATATATATATATATATATAATAAATTAATAAATTTCTGTTTTGCCAAGCTTTTCTTTACTTTTGATTCTATTATCTGGTTTATAATAATAATAATAATAATAATAATAATAATTTGTGTGTACGGTTGCCCTTTATAAGGAAAAGCTATAAAATTAAAATAGTATAATGCAACAAGACTATAATGGTAGTAATTAAGACACGAGTTTCATAATTTTAAATACCATTATAGTCAGGTTCCATACAGCTGTTTTTGGTCGACCACACTATCATTTCAAAACGTTGAGTTTTTAACAAAAAGATCTTACCTTGTTAATTGTGGGTAATTAAATATTCGCAGGACCTTGGGTATATTTGCTAGTAGTGCAACAGATGGCAGAATTGTTGAGTCCACACCGCATTTATTGTTTTGTTGCAGGTAACGTGAAAGTAAGACTTATTGAAGTAGAGGAAATCACCTCAGTTGATTAGAATATTAAAACTACAATGAACATAATTTATTTTATTTTAAATACGCATATTTCATTGTTTATATGGGGAATGGATCCCAGTGGACTGCTGCTTTAAAGGCGTTAAAAGGCATGGGCTCCACGCAACGCCGAGTAGGATCATGAGTCGCTGAAGTACAGACTTATTCAAAAAGAAGGAACGGAATTTAAATATTTATTTTTAATGAACGACCATAGATAGTGACACAGGCGACACATCATTGGATAGAGGAATATTCAAAGATTTAAAGCCCCATCTATTAGCTCCATTCAATACCTACAGCGGCGCTGTGTTTCTTTACGAGAAAATGACGACGCCACAGGAAAAGTCGTTTTGTGTGCTGCATTATGCAAAGAGTGAATCCATTGTTTCATTGCAGTATGCATTTCGTTGTAAGTTCAACAACGAGCCGCCTCGTCATAAACAATTTACAATTGACACATAGAAGATGGTTGCGTATGCAAACGGAAAAGCACTGGTAGTCCTATCATAAAAAATAGTTCTCATTTCGAACACATAAATTAAAACTTTGAACTTTTCTCTATTCAATGATGTATCGCATGTGTCGCCATCTATTGTCGTTCATTAGAAATAAATAGTTAAAATATGTTCCTTTCTTTTTGAATAATCCTATATTATGGGAGCCATGACAGTTCAGTTATGTCACATGTAATTAGCATATAATGTGTTCGACCAAAATGTAAGTAATATTGTTTCTTTTAATTAGATTAAACTGATAATCGCACTCAATATGGCATTAGTCAATGACAGTGCTAGTCAGTTGGTTAATCAAAACCGTACTAGTATTTCATGGTGGTGCACTTGTATGTAATTTTATGAATGCAGTGAGTGAGATCACGTAGGCTGTGACTACTATAATAGCAACTGAAAATGCCACGCTTTAAAAGTCAAAATATTGGTAATATAAAAGCAGCTGTAGATAGTTTAACGCCAGAAAACACAAAGAAGAACAAAAGTATGGTGTGGAACCAATTTTCATAATTCTGTAACAGAGAAATTATAAAATTGACGGCTCAGTTAGCGACAAAGAGATTGCTTCCAATCTACAGGACAAACAAACATAGTTGACGCTAAACTAGGTTAAGTTCATAAAAAGGTTTTTCGCGTGATTGTCTAGCCGAGTAGCAGTCGTGCTACTAGTTATGCATGATAATTTAATTTCGATTAAAATCTTATGCATCTTTTCGACCTTCGGTTTCGAAATAATTATCATGAAAAGTAGCATTCGTTAACCTCAATCAAATTGTCGTAAAACTATTAGCACTAGTGCTATTACTGTTGATAGTATTATTATTTCAGATAACAATTATTTATGGTAGTAGTAGAACAACAGAGTGCAAAACAAAGCTTGCAATAGTAACCTTCCGTGACCATACGGTTTTTATTGTCAACCCGAAGGTCATCGCGTACTGGAAGTGGCTGTTTGTGGGCTGCTCTAGCGAAACAAATCGTTGTACCTACAGTGTCCTATAAACCAAACACAAGGGCTGTCCCAGAAGTACCCTACCTAACAAATAAAACACAAATTTTGAAGAAGAAAAAAAAAAACATCTTTATTTCTCTACATAGTCTCCTTTCAGCTCGATACACTTTTCCCAGCAATGTTCAATAGCTTCGATATCCTGTTTTTGGTGAGAACCGTCGAGTTCTGCAAAATAGCCATCAACTGCAAACTCCACCTCTTCATTGTTGGCAAACCTTTTACCTCCAAGCCATTTCTTCAACTTTGGAAACAGAAAATAATCACAGGGGGCTAAATCTGGCGAATAGGGTGCATGAGGAAGCAATTCGAACTTTAACCCATTGATTTTGGCCATGGTGATAATGGATGTGTGAACTGATGTATTGTCTTGATGAAACAGACCTTTCTTTTTCGCTAACTGCGGTCGTTTTTGCTTGATTTCATCATTCAAACACTGCAAAAAGTTTGCATAATACTCGCCATTGATTGCTTTTCCTTTTTGAAAATAATCAATGAAAATTATCCCACGCGCATCCCAAAAAATTGACGCCATGACCATACCTGCAGATGGAACTGTTTTCACCTTCTTTGGAGCCGATTCTCCCCTTTCAATTAATTGTTTTGACTGTTCCTTGGTTTTAGGTGTGAAGTGACGGACCCATGTTTCATTCATGGTTATGAATCGACGTAAAAACGCGGCTTTATTGCAGCGAAAGTCGCCAAACACTTGACTGAAACATCCTCACGACGCTGCTTTTGTTCCATTGTGAGTAAACGCGGCACCCATCTTGCTCACAGCTTTCTCATGTCTAAATTTTCAGTTAGTATGCGATGTACAGTACTTTTTGAAATGCCTATGATTTCTGCTAGCTCACGCAATTTCAGTCGACGGTCATCCAATACCATTTTGTGGATTTTCTTCACAATTTCTGGCGTGGTCACCTCATTTGGTCGACCACTACGATGTTCGTCTTGGCAGCTCGTACGGCCTCGCTTAAACTCTGCCACCCAATATTTTACTGTTGTAAACGAAGGAGCAGACTCCCCCAGAGTAGAATCTAGCTCAGCTTTAATATTAGTTGGACTAAGACTTTTCAAATGAAAGTATTGTATCACATAACGATGTTCAATTTTATCCTTGTTTACAAATTCGCTGAGAGAATTAATGGCTGCCAAAAATTACTAAACAACGTAGCATCGTCAAACTTTATAAAGGTGGTGCTTTCTACCGTTGTCATTTATTTGAAACAACGACTGCTATATATACGTCAGGTCGGGTGGTTTTGGCACTGCCCTTGTATTTCTGTAGCGATACAATGTGGACATCTATAAAAGTACTACAACAGTTATTACCGCCTGAGCATATTGGATTTCAAAAGATTGCCATAAGGTTATTAAGAATATTTCCATAAAATAATAGAATCACCACTACCATCACCATCAATTTCAAAATTTATTTTTAGGAAAGTGTGCTATAATTAACTGATGAGAAACGTTGAGATTATGTAAACACAGAGAAAAGGCTGGACTTAAGCCAACAATACTGCCGCGAAAAATACAATCCGCATTATTGCATCGAGTTGATCAGCGAATGCGGTTAGATTGGACGGTGATTATTTATTGTGCAAATTAGCATAATTTCGTCATTTCATAATCGTTTTAACTACCCGTATCATACAGTTTCATTCACATTCTGCTATACCGTATTTGATAACGTGACGCAATCTTTTAACGTCCTCGTATAACAGATTAAGTTGAAATTGCAAAATTAATAGCATGTTTTCACAACGATGTTGTTCTTATGGTATTTGTTTATAGCGCTCGCTTTGCTTCTTTTTGCATCCTCTATTACCTACAATAAGTAGAGGAAGTATTGCAGTCCACCAAAACATTCCATAGCGCGATTTTAATGAAAGTATATGTTTTAAGTTTTAAGGTGCCTGGAATTCGCAGAAAGAATTTATGGAATAAATTCGTGTTCCGTGATAGATCCGTGTCTGTATTTTTACTTTCTCTACTACGTATAGTAAGTAGGGGAAGTATTGCATTCCACCCAAAAATTCGATACCGAGATTTCGCCGGAAATACATGTTTTGAGACCTCCTGAATCCAAAAAAAAGCATTTTTGGAAACATGTCCGTGTGTGTGTCTGTGTGTGTGTGTGTGTCTGTGAACAGCATAACTCAAAAACGAACACTCGGATAAACACCAAACTTGGTATTTAGGTTCAGTATCTTCCAGAGATGCGACACGAAGGTTTTCAAGAATATCTTCCCCGCCCCAGACTACCCTTTACATGGAACATTTTTCGAAAATTTTAATTTTCTCAAAAATGGCTCTAACGATTTTGATGAAAATATCATATGTTTAAGGCAATGTCATGAGAAATGAAATGTATATCTCAAATTTTCTGGGAATGTCTCCAAAAGTATTCTTCATTGTGAACGACTTTTGCATAACTGGTAAACCATAAGAGATAGACAAAATTTTACTATACAAAAAATGTAGCTCGCGTTAAAATACACAACTTATGTCATATACATTTCTTTTGTTGAGTGAACCGTTTTCAAGATATTGCTTGTTATTTCCTTAAATTTTCCAATACTTATACTTTTTCTCAAATTCGTTATTCATTTTTTTTATGTCCTGGACATGCAAAGAGAATGGAATGCGCCACATAGCAACCAGCGTTAAAACATTTGACTATCGCTTAAAAGCTACCATATTCCCCTTGCATCTACAAGAAAATTACCAATAAGATTGACATCTCGATATCACGATTAACATGAAGCATATGGAGAATAGGCGTTTATAAAAATAGATTGTACAAGAGTAGAGAAAGTCATGTGAGTGTAACACATCAGATTTTTGTTTTATCTGTCTGTCTATGAACAGCATAACTCGTGTTGAATAAATACCAAACTTCGTATTTAAGTTTACCATCTTCCAAGGATGCGGTTAGAAGATTTTCAAGAAAATCCTTCCACATCCAAACTACCAAACAATTTTTGTTATTTTTTATTTTTTAAAAAGTAACTATTTGGTTAAAACATGTACGTTTTACATAGTTATATGAATGATAAAATGTATATCTTGAATTTTTTGCATCGTTGTAAATCATTTTTGCATAACCTGTGTAAATTGTAACAAATAGACAAAATTTACACAACAAAAATTTATCTAGATCTGGTTAAAATACACAATTAATTCGAATAAATTTGTTGTAGCGTTTAGCATTTCCGAGATATTCTTTTTTATTGGTTTTTATTTTCAAATACTGTTATGTTTTTATTTTTTACTATTTACCTATAGAAGTTGAAGCAGCATATTTTACCTGATTCTGATGTTATCGTAGCTCGTTCTGTTGTCTCTTGCGCCAGCTGCTCCAGTGGTATAGCTATAAGTACTGCCTCTCAGGGTATGCGTGAGCTTCTTTTGAAAGGATAATACAAGTTAAAGAAGCAAGTTGCTGACCGTTTGAGGACAAAGAATGCTGATTATGAATCGTAGCACTCGAAACTATAACAAGTGATTTATTATACCTGCTAACTTCTGCTGTATCAATTTTAGTTCTGAAATTTACGGTTTCCGCAGTAAAAAAAACTAGAAGCGTAACTTGCCGTGAGTTGCTAAAGTACTTACCGGCGAAACTCCTCGCGATGGCCGCTAAATCTTACTCACATAAGCGCGTCACTTAGCGCTTAAATAACACACAAGTTAATCGCTAGATTAAGTCACGAATGTGTGCACGAACGAATGTCTCTGATTAAGATTGCACGCCCTTATATTACTTAAGCTTCACCTACATTTTCTCCTCTGCCAAGGTTCCCTTCTCGCGCGGGGTTAATCTGAAACTCTTCCTATGCGTCTGCTTGTTGCTATGCTGTGCCAGCCCAACTCTTAGAATTTCATCCCTCTTTCTCTTTTCAGAATTCTGGTATACGTGACTGTTCAAAGTATTGAATTCACCCGTTAACTACGTTCCAAGAACTTTTTTACTAACGCGTTTGCTACTTCGCCTGTTATTAATGACTTTGCTTGCTAATTACCTTTTCCTCGAAGAAATCTTTCAACTAAGCTTGTTACATTATACATTGATTTACTATACGAAAATTATTTATTACAATTATTTTAAGAAAGGATGTTTTGTTGTATTGTTATTAGCTCCACGTATGGAAAGAGTTTGAAGATGATGTATTATTATTTGCCCCACGTTTTGGGTGCCAATTTGAGAGAGATTAATTTTAGGAGTTGTATCGTATTTCAACCGTTGGGGAGCCGAACTTAAAATTCGTTGCAACCGCACGTATAGTAAACAGTTGCCGGTAGCCTTCGTCCCAAATGTATTTTCAGGTGGCCTTTGCCCCAAGTTTAAAAAAATATTAACTTTGTAATTAAACTCTTTCTTTAAATATTTAATATTTATGTTTGTCTCGGCTGCGACAGTATTATTGTTAGAGACACGTTTCTCTTAGCAGGGCGTGATGCGACAAGAATGTAGGCTTACACAGATTATAATTTTGCTTCACTCCTTTTATTAATACTTGATAGGATTTAAAATAACACTTCACTGATATAAAGAGAGAGATGTGAGAGGTTTTTATTAAATACTTGCACTTTTAACACGTAAACTATTTTTGTCTCACACAAAATACGTATAAAATCTCTCGAGGACGCATCACGCATCCGGTTACAAACATTGTCTGCGGGCAACTGAATAGATTTCAACCGTCTAAACTTGTAAATTTCTGTATTTCAAGTCTCTGATTGGCTATTCCTACTCCAATAGAATACTTTCATTTAACTAAAGCTTTTTTCTGGTTTTTTATTGGCTATTTTAAAAACTGTCACTAAAATTACATTATTGTTGCTCCAATAATGACTAGTAGCATTATTAAACTCTCAAACTCATTATTGCCTCAAGGTTAACTCATTGTTACCTCTTTGTTAGCAACTTTTGACCTACTTCTCACAGCTCCTACATTATTAAATTACATAATGCATTCACATAACATTATTGAACATGTTTACAATAATATAAGCATATGCAGTGACTGTTATATACATTTTTACAAATTATTACATACACATATTGCTTCAAGGCGGGCTGTTATTGAATTTACATATTATATAATTTGATTGAAATCACAAGTGTTAAAAATACTGCCTCAATTTCACAGTCTTACTATTATTTATTTATTTAATTATTTATATCTTCCTACGGTATCAGAGTAGAGGGAGTATTGTATTCCACCCAAAAATTCAATATGTAGATTTCACTAAGAATACGCGTTTTGAGATCCCTAAATCCAAAAAAAGACATTTTTCGATAAATGTGCTTGTATTTGTGTGTGTGTGTGTTTTTTTTTTAAATAGCATAACTGGAAAACGAAAAGTCGATAAAACGCCAAACTTCATATTTAATTCAAAGATGAGACACGAATATTTTCATGAAAATCCTTCCATCCCAAACTAACATCCTTAACATGGAAACATTTTCGTTATTTTTTATTTTCTCATAAATGGTTCTTGGAATTTTTATTAAAATGCCATATTTTTAAGATATCTGCATGACAAAGAATTTTTATAACTTGAATTTTTTGTGAATAACCTAAAATTTGCACACTTTGATATATCTGGTAAATCATAAGAGATAGACAAGAACTTACTATACACAACATGTAAAACTAACTCGTTAAAGCACAAAATTTATATAAAATAATTTTTGTGGCTATAACCGTTTCCAAGATATCTCTTGTTATAGGTTTGAAGTTTCAAATATTTTATAATTTTTTCAAGTGTAAACTTACTATTTTTCTCGTGATCTTGTACCCATAAAAAATGCTCAGTAATATAATTTTTGTAAATTATATTATTAACGTTTGACATAGAGCCGACACAAGAACAAGATTTTTTTAAAGAACGTTTTTTAGAAAATCGGGTAGAAAAAGTCATATGAAGGCAATACATCAGAATTTTTCAGATGTATTGCTCTTCTTTCTTTCTTTATCGTGGTCATGCAAAAAATGGAATGTCGAAGTCGTCACATAGCAATTTAAAGATTTGACTATATTTAAGTATCCGTAGAGATAAATGCTCTAGCGATTATTTTCAAACATAGGTTTATGATGACTGTATAGGAAGCAATCAAAACAAAAACGATCATCTTATTTAACCCTTATCGGACTTCGTATATTTTAGACAGAACGTTTTATGTTACAGTCACATGCTGTTCTCTACTATACCGTTTATTAAGTAAAAATGACAAAAATATTGAAAAATTCAAACCAATAATAACGGATATCTTAGAAAAACCTTAAAACGTTTATCAGTAATACAAGATTATACAAAATTCCTCCGGGATGAAGAGGAGTTGAAAAACCATTCCCAGAAAATTCAAGATAGCATTTTACTGGTCATGTAAGTATATTAAGTAGGTAATATTTTAATCAAAATTGTTACAGCCCTTTTTGAGAAAGTAAAGAATTTCAAAAAAAAATTGCCCATGTAAAGGGTATATTCGGGTAGAAGGATTTTCAAGAAAATCCTCTTGTCACATCTCTGGCTGTCCCAGAAGTACCTGACCTAACAAAGAAAACACAAAAATATTGGTAAAAAAACATCTTTATTTCTCTATATAGTCTCCTTTCAGCTCGATACACTTTTCCCAGCGAAGTTCAATAGCTTCGATACCCTGTTTATAGTGAGAACCGTCGAGTTCTGCAATATAGCCATCAACTGCAAACTCCACCTTTTCATTGTTGGTAAATCTTTTACTACCAAGCCATTTCTTGAACTTTGGAAACAGAAAATAATCAGAGGGGGCTAAGTCTGGCGAATAGGGTGCATGAGGAAGCAATTCGAACTTTAACTCATTGATTTTGGCCATGGTGATAATGGATTGTGAACTGGTGCATTGTCTTGATGAAACAGAACTTTCTTTTTCGCTAAATGCCGCCATTTTTGCTTTATTTCATCATTCAAACACTGCAATAAGTTTGCATAGTACTCGCCATTGATTGCTTTTCCTTTTTGAAGATAATAAATGAAAATTATATCACGCGCATCCCAAAAACCTGACTCCATGACCTTCCCTGCAGATGAAACTGCCTTCATCTTCTTTGGAGCCGATTCTTCCCTTTGATTGTTCCTTGGTTTTAGGTGTGAAGTGACGGACCCATGTTTCATTTATGGTTATGAATCGACGCAAAAACTCGGCTTTATTGCAGCGAAACATTGCCAAACACTCGACTGAAACATCCTCACGACGCTACTTTTGTTCCATTGTGAGTAAACGCGGCACCCATCTTGCGCACAGCTTTCTCATGTCTAAATGTTCAGTTAGTATGCGATGTACACAACTTTTTGAAATGCCTACGATGTCTGCTAGCTCGCGCACTTTCAGTCGACGGTCATCCAATACCATTTTGTGGATTTTCCTCACAATTTCTGGCGTGGTCACCACTGCGATGCTCCTCTTGGCAGCTCGTACGGCCTCGCTTGAACTCTGCCACCCAATATTTTACTGTTGTAAACGAAGGAGCAGACTTCCCCAGAGTAGAATCTAGCTCAGCTATAATGTTAGCTGGACTAAGACCTTTTAAATGAAAGTATTGTATCACATAACGATGGCCAGTTTTATCCATGTTCACAAATTTGCTGAGAGATTTCACTGTTAATGGCTGCCAAACAATTACTAAACAACGTAGCATCGTCAAACTTCAAACTTAAGCTTTATAAGGTTGGTACTTTCTACCATATTTATATGAGTTTTTAGAGTTATGGTGAACACGGACACACACTCACACAAGTACATTAATTCGCAGCCTCAATGATGATCATGTAACCTCTTATTTATTTGTAATTGTTTCCATGAAGACATTTTGCACAGATATATTTAATTAATGTTCATAGTGTCATGGGGAAAACCTACGGTTTGTGCCTCTGCAGTCTTTCGACGTCATCAGCTGTTTAAATCTATCATTCATTACTACCTCACATGAGTTTTAATTGGTCAGTAATGTGTTGAACAGACAATGCACTTTACAGTTTCCCGCAGGGAAAAGTATCTACCTTTATCATTATTCCATTGTTAGAAATCGATTAGAAAAACATGCACCAACAGCTGTAACGCACCGCCGTGTGCTAGTGAAACTATGGTAAAGAGGTAGACCGTTCTGTCATTTGCTTTTCAAAGAGAAGAACAATAGGAGAGAAATGGCTTCCTTATCTATTCATAATGTTCAGGAAACAGGGTGTCAAACAACAAGAATCCTGGTTTTCAGCTGTACTCTTCCAGTACTGGGGTAAAAAATCTGATGTGTTACATTCACATTACTTTCTCTACAAACTATCATTTATTTCTATATGCTTTGTAACGAAAAACACACAAGGCAATAGGCATTAATATAAACACTATCAGTTTAAAGACAAGCATTAAACTAGGCACAATAATTTACTACCGAGAGGGATGGCTCAAGCGTTAAAGTTTATGGTATTCGGGAGGTCCCGGGTTCAAATCCCGTGGGCCGACCAATCTGTCTGAGTTTTTTTATGGTTTCCCTCAGTCGTCAAGGTATACACCGGATTTGATATTTAATATCACGATCCAAAGTTCCACCTTAAATCTAAAACAATAGTAAAATGAAAAAAGTGGTAATAGCGAATGCTACGCCATCTATCTACAGACAACGTAAGCAGTTAGACTGGACGGTACGAGGCAGAAGATCCGGCTATCATGCGCTTGGAGTCTCTGTGGGCACGTGACGAAGTAAGAATGCATTTCCAGGGATGAGACCTAGAAGGCTAACTGTAGGCCTTTCTGTGTGGGGCGGCGGTTGGACTGGACGGTACCCTAATGCCATCTGCACAGCATGAAGCGGGTGGTTAGAGGGATAAGATCTAGTAGGCTAACTGTCCGCCTTTCTGTGTGAGGGCGGCGGTTGGACTGGACGGCACCCTAATGCCGTCTGTACGGCACGAAGCAGAAGATTCGGTAGCTATACATAAGGGTCTTTGTGATACGTGACGGAGTGTGTGGTTACAGGGATGAGACCTAGAAGGCTAACCGTCCATCACATATCGTTGTAAGAGATCCACCAACAGATCCGACGCGATATGACCAAGGAGTTAAAGCGACGTAAAATAAAATAGAGTAAAAAAATAATTTATTCACTTACCATTTAAACACATTTTGACCCGACATCAGAGTATAAAAATATAAATATCCATATACCATATATTAAATTTACTAAATTCCACTATGCTCTTAATGCAGTGTAAACTGTAAACATTGTTTCTTTAAATTTGCTCCCTTCAGTTATTATGTATTTTTATGCCAAAACCTAGTTTTTTAAGTAATTTGTCGCTTGATTACGTAGCTACAAACTATTCCGACACGAGCTTATTACTTTCTCTACTACGTATACTAAGTAGGGGAAGTGTTGCATTCCACCTAAAAATTCGATAGCGAGATTTCAACGGAAATACACGTTTTGAGGCGCCCTGAATCCAAATAAAGTATTTTTGGAATCATGTCCATGTGTCTGACTGCCTGTGTGTTTGTCAGTCTGTGAATAGCATAAATCAAAAACGAAAAGTCGGATAAATACCAATCTTGAGTTTACCATCTTCCAAGTTTTCAAGCAACTCCCCTCAGCCATGACTACGCTTTACATGGAACATTTTTCGAAAATTTTGAGTTTCTCAAAAA
The DNA here is from genome assembly GCA_030765065.1 of Deroplatys truncata. Classification (NCBI taxonomy): domain Eukaryota; kingdom Metazoa; phylum Arthropoda; class Insecta; order Mantodea; family Mantidae; genus Deroplatys; species Deroplatys truncata. The sequence goes on along the minus strand of CM060989.1, from coordinate 59,529,887 downwards.
TAGTCTAATGACTTTGATTAAAATATGGCATATTAAATGTATATCTTGAATTTTCTGGGAACATCCCTAAAAACCCTTTTCATTCTGAATGAATTTCTCATAACTGGTACACCAGAAGAGCTAGACAAAACTTTACTAAACGAATAGTGTACAGCTCGTTAAAAAATATAATTTATTTCATATACTTTTGTGGAGTGAACCATTTCCGAGATATTCCTTGTTATTTGTTTGAATTTTCCAATACACTTTTTCTCAAATGGGAATTCGTTATTCTTTTTTTATGTCCTGAACATACAAAGAGAATGGAATGTGCCACATAGCAACCAGCTCTTAAAAGATTTGACTATCGCTTAAAGCCTACCATATTCCCCTTGCATCTACAAGAAAATTAGCAATAAGATTAACATCTCGATTAACATGAAGCATATGGAGAATAAGCGTCTGTAAAAATAGTTTGCACAAGAGTACAGAAAAAAGTGAGTGCAACACATCAATTTTTTTTTCTGTCGACTTCACGTTAAATGAGATAAATATTTATAGAAATAATTTCATTGCAGATTTCGTTGTGGGTACAAGAGGGATAGAGGAAACCGAATAGGTAATCAGGTGTTTAAAAACGCCTCACTATGTCTTTATACTGGAATATTCTTCCCATGACATTAAAAAACAAGTGAATAGCGACAATTACAAAGTATTGAACAACTGAAACCAATATTATGGGATATCCGGGAGATGTCTGATACCAAGAAAAAAATTCTGATGTGTTACACTCACATGACTTTCTCTACTCTTGTACAAATTATTTTTACAAACTCTTATTCTCCATATGCTTCATGTTAATTAAGGTGTTAATCTTATTGCTTATTTTCTTGTAGTTGTCAGGGGAATTGCTAGGCTTAAAGCGATAGTCAAATATTTTAAGAGCTGATTGCTATGTGGAGTATTCCATTCTCTTTGTATGTCCAGGACATAAAAAATGAATACCGAATTCCCATTTGAGAAAAATTATAGGAAAATTTAAGGGAATAACAAGCAATATCTCGAAAATGGTTCACTCAACAACAAAAAAATATATGACAAATTGTGTATTTTAACGCGATCTACATTTTTTGTGTAGTAAACGTTTGTCTATCTCTTATGGTTTACCAGTTATTCAAAAGTCGTTCACAATGAAAAATACTTTTGGAGACATTCCCAGAAAATTTGACATATACATTTCATTTGCCATGAACATGTCTTAAACATATGCTATTTTAATCAAAATCATTAGAGCCATTTTTGAGAAAATTAAAATTTTCGAAAAATGTACCATGTAAAGGGTAATCTGGGGTGGGGGGATTTTCTTGAAAACCTTCGTGTCGCATCTCTGGAAGATACTGAACCTAAATACCAAGTTTGGTGTTTATCCGACTCTTCATTTCTGAGTTAAGCTGTTCACACTCACACACACACACGGACATGTTTCCAAAAATGCTTTTTTGGATTCAGGGGGTCTCAAAACATGTATTTCCGGTGAAATCGCGGTATCGAATTTTTGGGTGGAATACAATACTTCCCCTACTTACACTACGTAGTAGAGAAAGTAAAAAGCATTTGAAATATTTTATCTATTCTTAACGTTTACCAGTTATACAAATCCCTTCTGAAGTGGACTTCTCAGGCTATTCTCAGAAAATTCAAGATATACATTATAGTTTATATGTAAATATCTTAAATATACTGTTAGAGCTATTTTTGAGAACACTGAAAATTTAGAAATATCTCTCATTGTAAAGGGTAGTTTGGAGTGAGGGGATTTTTTAAAAATCTTCCTGTTGCTTCTTTGGAAGATACTGAACTTAATTAATACCAAGTTTGGTGTTTATACGACTTTTCGTTTTTGAGTTACGCTGTTCACAGTCACGCAGAACGATTTTTTTTTTTTGGTCGAGAAATCAGGTCGCCTCAAAACATGTAATTTCCGGTGAAATCTCGATATCGAATTTTTCGGTGGAATACAATGGGTATTTTGTCTTATCTACTATACATGGATAGCAGGGAAAGTAAAAATTGCTTTTAAATGAGCAGAACAATTAGATATATGTATAACGTGTTCATGCATTAACATGACCGTAATGCCTTGCCAGCATACTATTAATATTAAATCGCTTAATGACAGCCCATTGTGCAGTCAAAATACGTTCAATCAATCGCATCACGCTAATTCCCTAACAGTCAATCATTTCCAAGAACGAAATCCATATCGCGATCAACAGAGCTTTGTGGTTTCCCATTGTGCGGGAAAGATTTTATTATTTTGTTATACAGGGTGATTTATGAAGAACTGGCACATTTCTTTCTTTAATTGTTCTGTCAGAAATCCACTCAGTGACCCACTTTTAGCACTAAATTAAGCAGAATGCTCTGTCACTAGATGCGCAGATGTTAGTTTTATTGTCGCCAACTGTTTTTGAAATTTTGTTCTAGCCAACGTGAAAATGGAGTACACATTAAATGAACGACTCTTCCTTGTAAAGCTATACTGGATTATGAATTCAATTACAGCTACTCAAAGGGCATACCAGAGAGAATTTGGTGTTTGGAATCCTCCCCAAAGAAACACAATCCTGGGACTGATAAACAAATTGGAAACAACTGGATCTCTGGTGAGTGAAAAAGGCAAAACGCGTTCATCCAGGCTTCCCATGGTTGCTGTTGACGTAAGAGCACGACTGGATCAGTCACCCAAAATATCATTAAGACGTTTGTCGCAGGTGACAGGGTAGGTACAGTTACTCAAAGTGTCAGAGAGCAGTGAAAAGTGCAGGATTACGGTTGTCCATCAGTTACAGGAACCAGATAAGGATAGACGATTGAATTATTGTCGTTGGTTTCAGGCGTTCATTGTGCAAAATCCTGCCATAATGTCCATCACATGGTTCACAGATGAAGCACGGTTCCATTTACCCGGCTAGGTGAACTCACCTATGCATCAGGTTAAAATCGGAGTTTCGTGCGCAATATCCGCACAGAGAATAGTGGTGACAGAGTACCGACAGATTTTCATGGAGTTTGCTGAGCAACTAGACTATGTAGAGCTGAGTCAAGGACATTTTCAGCAGGACGGCGCTACATGCCATACATCAAATGAATCCATGGCACTAATTGCAAGTTTCTTTAACGACCGGATAATTTCAAAAAACCTGCGGCCACCGAGATCTCCGGATTTGAAATCGCCGGACTTCTTTCTATGGGGTTACTTAAAAGACAGGGTCTATGCCACACGTCCACAGACATTGGACGATCTGAAGCCCGAAATTATTCAAGCTATTGACAACAGCGTCCTCAAACGCGTGGCCAGTAACATGGAACGACGTGTTGAGTTGTGCCTTATAAGAATGGAGGACATTTTCAACATTTGCTATAGAGGTAATTAATCTCCCAAAATGCCTCTGCATTTCGGGTATAATAAGTTGTCGCTAGCATAACTCGTTTTGAAACAATTAAAGAAATAAATGTGTCGGTTCTTCATAAATCACCTGTGCCAGAATTAAACAGCATTTGAGTCATCCATTTCCAAAACTCGCTAAGTCTGTTCAAAGTAGAATTGATGTAGAAAACATCGAGCCACACATTTCCATTCTTTGAACGTGTTCCAAAACTCTTTGCTTTCTACAAAAACTAAATTTTTGAAACTTGACTAGATTTCGTCCGGCCCTGAAAAGGTCAACAAATTCTAGACTTTTGTGACTTTTAGGGTACAAAGACCTGACCTTTTTTTCTCATACAGAAACGCAGTAATGTGTCGTGAGGTACGCGCGTATTTTTACTTAATTTTGTTTTTAATTTCATGTAAAATTTTGTTTGGTGATAAACTTAATATTATTGATGTTGAAGGCGTACTATTAAATTCCAATAAATATAAATAAATTATATTAAGGATATTAAAACAACTATAACTGTGAAAGAATCCCACTGACAATAAAACTAACAGCGTTTAATCACGCAATATACATAATGTTCTCACTCTTTGAAAACAATATTGATAGATAAAGTATCTTTATTGGTTTCAAATTATTGAACTTATTACACAAGTATTTACTGTATGGATCATTGAGCGTATATACATATTTAAGATACAAGTTATGGTGACAAAATAAACAACCGAAAAAGAAACAAACAAAAAAAAACAGAAAAGGAAAACAGAGATAAATTACCTTTGACTAAATGAAGAAGTTTGACCTAGCTTCGCGCACTTTAACCTAGAAATTGCTCATGTTTACCAGTTCCTCTGGTAAGCCAGTAGATCCCAACGCGCCAATCTCTTTCTTGACGCACTTAAGAATTTTTCTTTGAGTTTAATTGTTCGCTGGTTCTTCCATGAGCGCATTCCGCCAAAATATGTACCCAGTCCTGCCAGAATCGTCAGTTATTTTCTGGGTCCTCCAGTCCAACAGTCTAAACCAAGCCATTCCTCATCTTTCCTTTCTTCCTAAGTTAAGTATATATGCCTCTTTACTCCAATTCAATTTTATTTCATTTGCTAGACGTAGATAAGTTTTAATTTTACAATCCAATTGTATTTCCTGTTGGTTGATGTCTTCTTTTGACACCTTTCCATATGCTTTTGTCATTTCTTTCAGCTCTTTGCCATACTGACGCCATTCCTATTCTACTCAAACCCCTTTCCAAATCAGCTGCCCAAAACTTAGGAGGCAGGTTTTCGCGTTGGTATTTATAACATTTGGATCGTAGAGTGGAATTATCTCTCTGCATCAACCTCAGCCAGTACTTCACTACTCTTATTTTACAATGTATCGTGTCTTCATAGCATTTCACCTCCTCAATACCCCCGAATTTGATGTGCCTTGTAAAAGTCCAAGAACTCTTTTCCAAAATGCTACCTGCATTATATTTACATGCTCTGCTCTTTCCCATCGCCAAATGTTTAGCATTAAGGTATGCGTGCCTTATTCAACAATAAGAAACTAACTTAATCGATAGCTTTAAAGCTTGCTGCTCAAAAACTAATTACTGCTTATTTTTCTCCTATATTAAATTTTTCCCTATAACCTCCGCTTCGATTCGACTAGGGATCAAGGAAGTCTATTCTCGTACATTATATAATTAAAAAAAATCTGATGTGTTACACTCACATGACTTTCTCTACTCTTGTACAATCTAATTTTACAAACGCCTATTCTCCATATGCTTCATGTTAATCGAGATATCGAGATGTCAATCTTATTGGTAATTTTCTTGTAGATGCAAGGGGAATATGGTAGCTTTTAAGCGATAGTCAAATATGGTTGCTATGTGGCGCATTCCATTCTCTTTGCATGTCAGGACATAAAAAAATCTGATGTGTTACACTCACATGACTTTCTCTACTCTTGTACAATCTAATTTTACAAACGCCTATTCTCCATATGCTTCATGTTAATCGAGATATCGAAATGTCAATCTTATTGGTAATTTTCTTGTAGATGCAAGGGGAATATGGTAGCTTTTAAGCGATAGTCAAATATTTTAACGCTGGTTGCTATGTGGCGCATTCCATTCTCTTTGCATGTCCAGGACATAAAAAAATGAATAACGAATTTGAGAAAAAGTATAAGTATTGCAAAATTTAAGGAAATAACAAGCAATATCTCGAAAACGGTTCACTCAACAAAAGAAATGTATATGACATAAGTTGTGTATTTTAACGCGATCTATATTTTTTGTGTAGTAAAATTTTGTCTATCTCTTATAGTTTACCAGTTATGCAAAAGTCGTTCAGAATGAAGAATACTTTTGGAGACATTCCCAGAAAATTCGAGATATACATTTCATTTCTCATGATATTATCTTAAACATATGATATTTTCATCAAAATCGTTAGAGCCATTTTTGAGAAAATTAAAATTTTCGAAAAATGTTCCATGTAAAGGGTAGTCTGGGGTGGGGGGATTTTCTTGAAAACCTTCGTGTCGCATCTCTGGAAGATACTGAACCTAAATACCAAGTTTGGTGTTTATCCGACTGTTCGTTTTTGAGTTATGCTGTTCACACACACACAGACACACAGACACACACACACACAGACACACACACACACAGACACACACACGGACATGTTTCCAAAAATGCTTTTTTTGGATTCAGGAGGTCTCAAAACATGTATTTCCGGTGAAATCTCGATATCGAATTTTTGGGTGGAATGCAATACTTCCCCTACTTACTGTACGTAGTAGAGAAAGTAAAAATGAATAACGTACTTGAGAAAAAGTATAAGTATTGGAAAATTTAAGGAAATAACAAGCAATATCTCGAAAACGGTTCACTCAACAAAAGAAATGTATATGACATAAGTTGTGTATTTTAACGAGATCTACATTTTTTGTGTAGTAAAATTTTGTCTATCTCTTATGGTTTACCAGTTATGCAAAAATCGTTCACAATGAAGAATACTTTTGGAGACATTCCCAGAAAATTCGAGATATACATTTCATTTCTCATGATATTGTCTTAAACATATGATATTTTAATCAAAATCGTTAGAGCCATTTTTGAGAAAATTAAAATTTTCGAAAAATGTTCCATGTAAAGGGTAGTCTGGGGTGGGGAGATTTTCTTGAAAACCTTCGTGTCGCATCTCTGGAAGATACTGAACCTAAATACCAAGTTTGGTGTTTATCCGACTGTTCGTTTTTGAGTTATGCTGTTCACAGACACACACACACACACACAGACACACACACACACAGACACACACACGGACATGTTTCCAAAAATGCTTTTTTTGGATTCAGGAGGTCTCAAAACATGTATTTCCGGTGAAATCTCGGTATCGAATTTTTGGGTGGAATGCAATACTTCCCCTACTTACTATACGTAGTAGAGAAAGTAAAAAGGCATCATTTTTGCATTGTAATTATCTCATAGAATCCCTCTCTTGCTTGTAATTTTGCTTATACAATTCAGTTCAGCATTCGTTAACCCTCAATTAAATTACCGAAAAAGTATCAGTACTCGTGGTATTATTGAAGAGAAGCGCTCAGCAATAAGCAATTTACTTTCTAACGAGTAGAGCTTGAACAATAGGCGCTACAAAGCTTAAAATAGGCAGGCAAACAGGCAATATAACTAGTTCAAAATAGGCACTAATATAGGTACTACAGTAATGATAAGCATTGAAGTAGGCACAATCATTTATTCATTTACCACTTAAAAACACATTTTGACATAACAGAAGCTATAGAAATACCAAATATCCATATCCTATATACAATATATTAAATTTAATAAATTCCACTATTATGGAGTGTAAACTGTAATAGTAATTTACGATACGAATGTCGTAACGTATCATATTACAACATGAGATTGGAAGATTGACAAACGAGGCCGCAGGCCTGTGTATCGTACAACGTTTTACCTACTTTAGCTACGTAATATTGATTTTTTATTTACTTTGACAAATTACATTTTTATTTCAGATGTAGTATTAGGAATCACTGAAACATTGATACATAGTTGATACGTGTGTGTACTGGGCCATGTATAGTTTAAAAGACGATTTTTTGTTAGGTTTTTGTTTAACAGAAGTACATGAGTATTAGGTGTATTAAATAAAGTTTTAAAAATGAGTTCTGATGAAGATATTGCAAACTCGGCTAATTCTGTTATGGATAGTTTACTTCCTAATAAATCTCGACTTCGTATAATTTATCTATGGTTAACAATATGCAGTTTCGTAATAATAGTTACATTACGAAAATCGTTGCATAATAGAAGCTTCATTACGAAACTAGTTGCGTAATGAGGTACCATTACGAAACTTGTTAGTGAATAGGCTTACAATTTTGTTTTAGTATTGTAAAATCGATATTACGTAACTAAAGCAGATAAACAGCATTTATTTAAATTTCCACTCTTTAGTTTCTCATTTGAATACTCCCACGCTGGTTTGTAATTATTTTTGCGTTTGCTGTGAAATAAGTCTAGTGTTTTTAGGTCAGCACTGTTTTTTTTTTGTTTTTTTTTTTGCGCACGTGGGAAGTAGAAAATGCCACCGTGTTAATGAGCAAAGTGATGAGTTAATACCAAAATAATCAGTTACCTAGTCCTAAACCAATAGATTTTTGTAGTTGACCATTTACCTTACGCTTTTTTTTTTTTTTTTTGCTAATCAACCTCTATTTTATTATTACACGAAACAATATAACTCTTGACGTTAGGAAAAGATTGCCGGTATTACAAACTTCTTCAGGTATGTTACCAACAGTGGTTCATTGGCTCAAAGCGCGAAATATTAATTGCAATACATCGCATTTAATAAATAATATACACAGGAGCGCTTCTGGGGTAGTGCCGCTATGCCCTGCCTCTACTTATGCTAAAAGGAAAGAAAGAGAAGTGCATAGCAATTGCACATAAAGCTTTGTTTTCGAGTATGCATTCTCTGATTTGAACGAGCGCATTAAGAGACGCGCACTGTCGGTAGCTTTCTGAAGCTTGTAGCCAATTCCAGATTGGCACCGTCTACGCTCATAAGCACTGTGTTTAAGACTAGGGTGTGCATTTCTTCACAGTTCTTATGAGGCAGTGGAGACAAGATTACTCTGGCTCAGAGCTTACATTCCACCATCTAGAGCTCAGTAACCTAGAGGAAAGGGTAAATACATATTCCGTGGTCAACCTTACCATCTTGCTGCAAGATGCAAATGCATTTGGAAGCGCAAATTAATGTTTAATTAAATCGAATGCAGAGATAATACATCAAAGTATCCTTATGAATAAAAATGTATGTTTTTACTTTCTCTACTACGTACCTATAGTATTCCACCCAAAAATTCGATATCGAGATTTCACCGGAAATACATATTTTGAGACCCCCTGAATCCAAAAAAAGCATTTTTGGAAACATGTCCGTGTGTGTGTCTGTGTGTCTGTGAACAGCATAATTCAGAAACGAACAGTCGGATAAACACCAAATTTGGTATTTAGGTTCAGTATCTTCCAGAGATGCAACACGAAGATTTTCAAGAAAATCCCCCCACCCCGATTACCCTTTACATGGAACATTTTTCGAAAACTTTAATTTTCTCAAAAACGGCTCTAACGATTTTGATTAAAATATCATATATTTAAGATACTTCCATCACCAATAAAATGTATATCTTTAATTTTCTGGGAATGTTTCCAAAAGTATTCTTCATTGTGAACGGCTTTTGCATAATTCGTAAACCATAAGAGATAGACAAAATTTTACTACACAAAAAGTGTAGGTTGCGTTAAAATACACAGTTTACGCCATATGCATTTTTTTGAGTGAACCATTTTCGAGATATTGCTTGTTGTTCCCTTAAATTTTCCAATACTTATACTTTTTCTCAAATGGAAATTCGTTATTTTTTTTCTCCTGGTAATGCAAAGAGAATGCAATACTCCACATAGCAACCACCTCTTAAAATATTTGACTATAGCTTAAAGCCTACCAATTCCCCTTGTATCTACAAGAAAATTAGCAATAAGATTAACATCTCGATTGAAATTAAGCATATGGAGAATAAGCGTTTGTAAAAATAGCTTGTACAAGAGTAGAGAAATTCATGTGAGTGTAACACTCGGATTTTTTAATATAATTATGTTGTTAGGTTTTGAAACAAAGAGGCGTTGCTTCAATGTTTGTATATTTTATAGCGCAGGGTTATTGGTTATGATCGAATATGTGATATCTTAATCACCACAGAACAAAAAACTAACGTATTCACCATGTGTAGAGCACGTGCTTTCAAAACAATTGTCAAGTTTTTCTGTGTATGTTCGTGTAGTGACACTTCAGTTCAAAGACGTAGTATTTGACGGTGAGGTCAGGTAACTAAAACACTGTCGAGTGCTTTCTTTAAATAACTATTCAGTTGTGTGTAAAAGTTAAAAACATGAACAAAGCAAGTGAAATATTAAGAGCTCAATTTAGCAACAGCACTCTTAGTGAAATATTTCAGATGAAAACATCGGGTAGGCCACTTCTGAATCTAAATCTGCAGTAGGAGATTGAGAAAATCGATGTCGTAAATTCAGTCCGGAAATTTTCAAAGGAACAAATGGGTTTGTGGTTATGAGGAAAACAGTGCTATTATTTTTAGTTTTCCTTACGTGCTATTTGGGGGAGATGTCCATTATACAGGGTGATTTATGAAGAACTGACACTTTTCGTTCTTTAATTATTCTGTTCGAAATTCACTAAATGCCCCAATTTTAGCACCAAATGAAGCAGATTGTTCTGGAGTTTCGATTGCCTGTCACTAGATGCGCAGATGTTCATGTTTTACTCCTAATTGTTAGTTCTATTGTTGGCAACTGTTTTTCAGATTTTATTCTAGTCAAGGTGAAAATGAAGTACACATTAAATTAATGACTCTTCCTTGTAAAGCTATACTGGATTACGAATTTAGTTACAGCACTCAAAGGGCATACCAGAGATAATTTGGTATTCGGGATTCTCCCCAAAGAAACGCAATACTGGGACTGGTAAACATGTCCATCACAGAAGCATGGTTCCATTTATCCGGCTATGTGAACTCAAATAACTCACGTTATTGGGCCAGCAAAAATTCACATGTTATTCATGAAGCACCTACGCACCGGGTTAAAATCGAAGTTTGTGCGCAATATCCACACAGAGAATAGTGGGACCATTTTCTTTTTAAAACAATGTGAACACTACAGAGTACCGACATTTTTTCATGGAGTCTGCTGAGCAGCTAGACGATGTAGAGCTGAGTCAAGGATATTTTCAGCAGGACGGCGCTACATGCCATACATCAAATGAATCAACGGCACTAATTGCAAGTTTCTTTCACAACCGGATAATTTCCAAGAAACTGTGGACACCGAGATCTCCGGATTTGACATCGTCAGACTTCTTTCTATGGGGTTACTTAAAATACAGAGTTTATGCCACACGTCCCCAAACATTGAACGATCTGAAGCACAACATTACGCAGGAGATTCAAGCTATTGACAACACAGTCCTCCAACGAGTGGCCAGTAACATGGAACGACGTGTTGAGCTGTGTCTTATGCAGGATGGAGGACATTTTCAACATTTGCTATAGAGGTAAATAATTTCCCAAAATTCCTCTGCATTTCAGGTATAATACGTTGTCGCTAGCATAACTCGTTTTGAAACGATTAAAGAAATAAATGTGTCAGTTCTTCATAAATCACCCTGTATAAGACCGGAATAACTTAATGGGCATATATGGTCTATAATGAAAGTAGATTCAATTATTGTCAGTTGCTTAATGGTTAGATGCCACTGCACAGAGTTGGTTAACATATATTATTTGAGGGATTTGTTTGCACCGAAGAAAAATATCACAGCGCTCACCACTGAATATTAATAAATAACCATCAATAACAAAAATAACCAAATTTCGATTAGCAAAAACCTTGAATGGAAATAGGCAATTATAGGTACTATAAATACAGTATTTTACTCCAGTAACTTCGAAACATATATGTACAAAATCTACGTTTCCAAACAAACGAATATAATAGGCAAGTAGACAAATGCCGAGCTCTAGTAACAAGGTGTGCAACAAAATTAAACCCATTTTAAACCAAATACCGAGGCGTATTGTTGACAGGTGTTCGGTTGTTGCATGGTAATTGCGCCAGGACACTGCTATACACATTGTTCACAGTCCTGTGAAACTGAATTACAGGCGCTCGTACCATCTTGCGTTCCGACACAATCTCGTTCCCACGGACCACCATATTTTTAGTTCAGTTAAGGATGCCATAAAAACCTTCCTTTCAACTCAGATGAAGAAGTGAAGGAAATTGTGCGTGTGAGGCCAGCCTTCAGTCAATAACTATGTTGAAGAATCCGATGTGTAACATTCACATGACTTTCACTATCCTCAATCGTTTATTAGTGGGTGTACAAATTATTCTTACGAAAGTAATCGACATAAGCCTTTGTAGAAATAGCTGCATTACACATTTCGTTATAGATACAAAGGAAACGGCGATAGTCAAATGTTAAACAACTGGACGCTATATGCTGGCCTTAAAATTCCATACTCTTTCCATGCAGTCCCGGGAAAGAATAGAAAATCGACGGGACTTAAAAAGAATGACAAAGTATTGAATAATTCGAAGCATTAATGACAAATATCTCAGAAATGGCTGATGCCACAAAAACAGTTATTTGAAATAAATTATGTTTTAAAGAGATCTATGTATATTTTTGTGTAGTACGTTTTCGTCTATTGCTTAACGTTTAACAGTTATACAGAATTCCTACCGAATGAAGAGGACTTCACAGGTTATTACCAGAAAATTCAAGATATACGTTTTATTTGTCATGTAAATATTTCAATATGTGGTATTTTAATAAAAATCATTAGAGCCACTTTTAGAAAATAAAAAATTTCGACAAGTGTTGCATGTAAAAGGGTAGCTGAGGTAGGGGGATTTTCTAGAAAATCTTTGTATTCCATCTTTGGAAGATACTGGACTTAAATACAAAAATTTGTATTTGTCCGACTTTTCGTTTTTGAGTTGTGCTGTTCAAAGACACACAGACACACCACACACACACAGGACCTTTTTCTAAAACTATTTTATTTTTAATTTATTATTAAATTAATTTTAATAAATTAATTTTTATTTATCTTTTAGCTTATTAGTTTTACTTATTTTAATTTATTATTATTTATGCCTCAACTCATGTTTTTCCAATGAAATCTCGATACCGAATTCTTGGATGGAATGCAATACCTTCTCTACCTGCTAGGTACGTGGTAGAGAAAGTAAGAATAAATTTTTAGTTTTTTGTACTAAAAATGTTTCGATCTTTCCTGTTTTGGAAAAATCTAAACACCTTTAACTACCCCCCATTTTAAGGGGCATAGTGGGCCATCAGCTTTAAATATCCTCCCACTTGTAAGTTTTGATGTACAGTTTCATTTTGATCAACGTTCAATTGTTATTTATTCTAGTAAAGTTGTGAATTCTCTGAAATAATGCAAGTGGTTTGTTGCAAGGAACCCCAAAACGCAATATTATTTTTAAAAATGAGTGTAGTGATATGTTGCAAGATTTACAAAACAGGTATCACACTAGGTGATTGTACCTGCCCCGTTATCATCCAGCCATCCCATGCCACCGATTAGTTAACCTGGGCCCTCCCCATCCTAATCCACAGGGTACTCCTACATGTATGCGGAAGAGAAATTAAACCCATTATTCTCCGACTTTCTTCATGCTAATCGAGATAAACATTTAGAGAAATACTTTTATTACACATTTCGTTACAGCTACAAGGAAAATACAGTATGCTTAAGGGATAATTAAGTCTTTTAGAAGCGAGTCGCTATGTGATGGCCAGGCAGAAATTTCTAAGCACTAAATCCAGGAAGAAAGGAGACAAAGTTGAACTGTTGCTGGACTTTTCACAAGGACGTCGCAGGTAACAAACCACCCCCCATCTCTCGTATTGTCTGTTAGCTTTTGCAGGCTGCAATCAGTGACCCTTTACCACTGTGTTTACATTCTTTGTATTCACATGTGCTACGATTGTAGATAACTTGAAGTCAACTACTTAAGTATTTCTATGCCTGATGATGGCTTTGAAAGTCCGTTGTCTTTGCATGATGATGAGAATAAAACGAATAGCGACTTAACAGTAGAAAAAATAGGATTAGCTGTATTCAGTGGCTTTCTGTACTCACTCCTCTACAAACTATTCTTACAAAAGCGTATTTTTCTATCTGCTTCTTGTTGATCTGGATAAACGTTTATTAGACATTTACGCATTCGCTGTAGGTATAAGGATACAACAAATTAAAGCGATAGTCCGATTTTTAAGAAGCGGTTCTCTGTGTGATGGCTTTGAATGACTACGAAAAGAATAACGAATACCGACTTATTGCTTGAAAAAGTAGAAGTATTTGAGAGTTCAAACCAGTAACAAAGAATATCTTAGAAATGGTTAACGGTACACAAAAATATTTGGTTTAACTTGTGTTCTTCAACGATGTCTATTTTTTGTGTAGTAAAATGTGTATCTGTTACGGTTTACTAGTCTTAAAGATATGGTATTTTATGACAATATTTAGCGCAGTTTTTAGAAAAGCAAAAATAACCAATTTTTTCCATGCAAAGAGTATATTCGGAAGGAGGGATTTTATTGAAAATCTTCGTGTCGTTTCATTGAAAGATGCTAAACTTAATACCAAGTTTAGCTCTACTTTTCGTATTTGAGTTATTCTGTTCACGGACATACGAGCACAGACATACACCCACATACATACTCAGACAGTACGTCCTGCGTAGCTAAATATAAAATTATAACCATAGGCAAAATAAATATTAATAACAGTAGGAATGGTATTATTAAATAACACTGGGAAGTGAGCATTACATGTAAAGGTGAATATGAGTTGAAAAGACAGTGCCAGCAATAGGCAAGAAATGGGGTTGGTTTTTTCCCTCAATTCTAGCTAAGTGAGAGCACAATACGCTTTGTTAGTGTACCGTTTGGTCGCCTGAAAATCAGATTAGTAGAAAAGGGTCAATGCTTGGATAGCTGCAGGCATCCAATGAGAAAGAAGGTGGAAATCAGGTGATAATGAAATGGGGAGATAGGAAATGTGGATATAAAGAAACACGAGAGTTTAGTAAACACTTCTTCTTCTTGGAGGTTGTTTTGGAAACAAGTGTGAGTGCCGGTGGATAGGGGTGGTGGTATGAAGCACAGAAGTAAAGAACTGCACGCGCGCGCGCGTGTGTGTGTGTGGCGAGGTAACCAGGAATCGATTTTAAAACCGTGACGGGAAATAAACGGGCAAGAAAATGAATCAGTCGTATTAACCACGGTACCCCCGCAATACACAGACGCATATCGAATTTTTGGTTGGAGTGCAAAACTTTTTAACTTGCTATAGGCAAGCAATAGAGAAAGTAAAATCGAATAGCGACTTATCACTTGAAAAGCTTTCATATAAACTGTGTGCTTTAACGAGATTTAATTTTTTTCTGTAGTATATCTTCGTCTATCGCTTAACATTTACCTGTTATACAAGATTATACAAAATTCCTTCCAAATGAAGAGGACTACAAGATTCAGAAAATTCAAGATATTCATTTTGTCATATAAATATCTTTTATATATGTTATTTTAATAAAAATCCTTAGAGGCATTTTTAAGGAAATAAAAAATTAAAAAAACATTAAATGTAAAGGGTTGTTAAAGGTGTGGGGATTTTCTTGAAAATCTTTGTGCCGCTTCTTTGGAAGATACTGAGCTTAAATACTAAGTTTGGTATTTATCCGACTTTTTGTTTTTAAGTTAAGCTGTTCACAGACACAATACGGACCGTTTTCTAAAAATGCCTTTTTTGGGGTCTAGGGGGCCTCAAAATATAGATATCCTATGAAATTACAACATCGATTTTTTTTTGTCTGGAATACGATACTTCCCCGACCACTATACAGGGTTATTAAAAATGAGGAACAGACTTTAAAATATTTATTTCTAATGAACGACAATAGATGGCGACACATGCAATACATCACTGAATAGAGAAAAGTTCAACGTTTTATTTTATGTGTTCAAAATGAGCACCATTTGTTATGCGAGGACGACCAGTGCTTTTCCGTTTGCATACGCAACCATCTTCTAGGAATTTATTGTATCAATTGTAAATTTTTTAAGACGAGGCGGCTCGCTGTTGAACTTACAACGAAATGCACGCTGCAATGAAACACTAGATTCACTCTTTGCGTAATGCAGCACACAAAACAACTTTTACTGTGGCGTCGCCATTTTCTCGTAAACAAACACAGCGCTGCTGTAGGTACTGAATGGAATTAATAGGTGGGGCTTAAAACTTTGAACTTTCCTCTATTCAATATCTTCTCTTTGCATTCTTGAGAGATACTGAATTTAAATTCCAAGTTTGTTATTACTCTGAGATTTTGGATATGGTGTTCCAAACATATACATACGGAAATTTTTCTAAATATGTTTTTGTTTATTCAATTGGCTTCAAAGCAAGTACTTCCTTTGAAATCTTGGCATCGAATTACTATAGGTAAGTAAGTGATTACTTATTTATCGTGAAATTGAATCGGATTGTAAAATTAAATCCTCTCTAAGTCTAGTAAATGAAATAAAATTGAACTGGGGTAAAGAGGCATATATACTTAACTTGGGAAGAAAGGAAAGATCAGGAATGGCATGGTTTAGACTGGGGGGCAGGAGGGCACAGAAAATGACTGACGATTCTGGCAGGAGAATCTGCCCATTCTGTGATTTGGATGAGGACTGGGTACATATTTTGGCGGAATGTGCACAGTGGGAGAACCAGCGAACGATTAAACTGAAAGAAAAATTCTTAAATCCCTCAAGAAAGAGATTGGCATGTTGGGATCTGCTGGCTGAACAGATGAACTGGCAAAACATGGGCAATTTCTTGACTAAAGTGCGCGAAGCTAGGTCAAATTTGTTCAGTTAGACTAAGGTAATTTATCTCTATTTCCCTTTTTCTTGTTCCTTTTTGTTGTGTTTTTTCTCTGTTGTTTATTTTGTCACACTATTGTATCTTAAATATGCATATACGGTCAATGACCCATGCCCTAAATACTTGTGAAATAAGTTATATAATTTGAAACCAATAAAGATAGCTTATCTATCAAAAAAAAGTTTCTTCTGATATAATAAATTATAAAGGGTTTGTAAGCATACACTTATTGACTTTCCTACTTCAGTTATCAGATACCTTTCAAATATAAGTATTTATTTACATAATAAAGGAAGCAGGCGTATGTATAGTTTCTCCGATATCGAGGAAGCCTGTGAGTCAGCCTTTGTGTAGGCAGCAGCAGCGGGAGTTCCGGGTCGGAGGGAAACTTTGAGGACTGCCTCAAGAGTCCTCGTTTCGTTAGGAGGGGAAAATGCAAATTAAGGGGGGAGATACAAGCTTTGCCTTTCCACGTTACAGAAATGTTGTTATTCTTCCCCATTCCTCACTCTTTTCTGTTGCAATTAAAAACTTGTATTGCTTTCTACGTTATGTAATCTCCCTTAATAAGCCACCTGAAGGTTACGCAGTTAACAAATGTTTGTAGCTGGATTAAGAACCTAATGCGATAATCCTATTAACTTTGAACTTCAACAAGAGGCGAAGGTCAGACAATTTAACATCATAATTACAATATACTCCTAGCATTCTGTGCTCATGACAACCTATGAATATACAACGTAATAGTTATTTATGCAACCACTGGATAATCTTGATAACTTTGGCACCAGTGAAGTTTTACTAGTCTCACATTAAGATTATTATCCACAAGTTGGATAAAACATTTTATGCAATCTTGGCATTAAATTGTAAGAAATATTTCGGATCCATGGCTTTCATAAGTTCGTTTCCATTGAGACGATAGCTTCCCTCCCTGTATTCCACAAAATTTTAGTCTGTTAGTCTTGAAAACTAAAGTAGGATCTCCTGCATAATAGTTTGAGGCAGTATTTTTATCCCTTAGCTGCTATCAATGTAATTATACATTATAAAAATAATAACCCGCCTATAAGCTATCAGTAATGCTATAAAGTGTATATTACAGCCATTGTATTATGTATATGTGTTGTATATATGTGTTCTTAGTTTAGAAACGTAGGAGCTATAGGGAGAAGCAAGCTGTTTTCCATAGCAAACAGTGTCATAAAGTGGAAAGCAGAGGGTGGCTAACAATAAATTGTAACCTTGGCGGAACAATAAGTTAGAAAGCTAAGGAAGGCTACCAACAGTCGATGGAAGAATACTATGTAACGTCAAAACGTCTGTAAATAGTCACGTGGGTGCAAAAAGCTAATGGAAGTCAAACCAATAGTGTTCTGCTAGAGTAGGCTTAGCCAATCAGAAAATAGAAATATTGAATTTAAAATTTTAAGCTGTGGACGCTAAGAGGTAGAGTACCCAAACCAAGTCAGTTCAGTAGATAAAGCTCAGAGTGTGCAGATGTGAAATATTAGTGCAGTGCGGAGAAGATAAATTTAGACCTTTAAAAAATGTAGTTAGTAACAGATAATTACTACAACCGTAAAATACATTTTATTATATATTCACAGATATATAAATTTGTGTGATTTATAATTCTTTTAACGCAAATAAAGAACTTAAGAAATTCTCTGTAAACTGCAGTTCATTAGCACACTTATAGAACTTATCTTAGAGCTCCATACGTAAATACTTCAGTAATTTGTTATTATTTTATATATTATACAACTACCTTCAAGAAGTAATAAAGAAGTGAGAATTTAAAACTATAACTTGTATAAAGTGTGTGAAACTATTCTACAGCCGTACCACCCTTGTTAAGAGATACTTGCTCTACCAAATAAATAACTTACGCAGCTGAGGCATAATTTTAAATTAAATCATAATTAATTTAGAATCACAAATCACTACATAAAAAGTTTATTACGAACACACACATACGAGACACTAGCACAAGTTATGACAATGAAAGAATTGATAAACAACAGACGCTCTCAAAAACAACAATAATCATAATTATAAATAAATAATAATGCATAAGTTGTCTGAGAAAGGAAAGGGTTGTTCTGTGCATGTTTGTTGTTGTGTATGGCAAGAACGAAGCACTGTGTAAATTAAATTTAGTTGATTGTATGGATGATCTGGAATAACCGAAAGAAGTTTCCGCGCTCGTGCACGTTACCTACTTCTGCCGTACTGTGCTACCATCTAGTGGTATTAACGTAAAATTGTAGCGATAATATAGAAAACAGCGCGGGAGAGGGTTTGACCGATTAGGAAATCACGTCATATCAGATGCACATGCGCAAAAGCTGCTTAAAACCTGCGCAAGCCAAAATGTGCTAGCTATCCTGTTGCCATGCTTCACCGAGTTTAAAGGAGTAGCGCGGTAGATGTAAATTACTATATATATATATATACACGCTACATTTAATAGCATTCAAAGAAAAAAATTTGATGTGTAACACTCACATGACTTTCTCTACTCTTGTACAAACTATTTTTACAAACTTTTATTCTCCATCTACTTCATGTTAATCGAGATAAACATTTGCAGACTCTATCTTATTGCTTATTTTCTTGTAGCTGTAAGGGGAATATATATTTACAAGGGCAATATAGAAATACAGTAGCCTTTAAGCACATACATATCTCTTAATAGCTGGTTGCTAGGTGCAGCACCATTCCCTTTGCCACAGATTAATACTCTTTGCATATCCAAGACTAAAAAAACGAATAACGAATTCCCATTTGAGAAAATAAGTATTGAAAAAATTAAGAGAATAACAAGTAATATCTCGAAATTTTTTCACTCAACAAAAAAAAATGTATATGACATAAATTGTGTATTTTAACGCGATCTACATTTTTTGTGTAGTAAAATTTTGTTTATCTCTTATGGTTTACCAGTTATGCAAAAGTCGTTCACAATGAAGAATACTTTTGGAGACATTCCCAGAAAATTCAAGATATACATTTTATTTGACATGAAAATATCTTAAACATATGATATTTTAATCAAAAGCGTTAGAGCCATTTTTGAGAAAATTAAAAATTTTGGGGTGGGGGGATTTTCTTGAAAACCTTGGTGTAGCATCTCTGGAAGATATTGAACCTAAATACCAAGTTTGGTGTTTATCCGACTATTCGTTTCTGAGTTATGCTGTTCACAGACAGACACACGGACATGTTTCCAAAAATGCTTTTTTTGGATTCAGGGTGTCTCAAAACATATATTTCCGGTGAAATCTCGGTATCGAATTTTTGGGTGGAATACAATACTTCCCCTACTTACTATACTTAGTAGAGAAAGTAATAACCAATAAATCTGCAAGGTGTCAAGATTTACGATGTTCACGTGCTCTTGTGCTCTTACACAGCAGCCACTGAGTGAGGAAATGTTATAAACTGTGATGCAGCCTATTTTCAGCACAGTACGGTAAGTACTATAAATTAAGATCATACTATTCTATATTTAATAATGCACAGAAGCTTTTGCACCTGCGTCGCTCAGAGAAAATAATGTCACAAAAATGGGTTTCATCTTCTTTCTATAAACCACTATAACTTGGAATACTGGTCATTGTTATGGGAGATACATCATTACTACTATTGCCAAACGTGTCATAATGAGCTAATTATGCACGATATTGAATACATAACTCGTTTATAATGCTAGTGTGTAATAGTAATTTTTCGACAATAGTTTTTTTGACCCACTTCCGGTTCATACTGTCATCGTGTAAAATTGCATGTCCTGCCTTCAGTGTGGTAACCTAACCTACCTGCGTGTTTTGTCTATTTTATCGTACGTATGAGAATGAAATATATTAAATTCTCTAACTTTTTCCTAAATTTATTATTGCAGACGTGGATATTCGATATTGAATTTTACCATTTTAAGTCTTACCTGGGTCGAAGTTACTAAATATTAGATCTACTGTACCACTCAGCAACCAGAAAATTATAGAGGAATTGCACTGTTATCTATACTGGGTAAGGTATATTGCAAAATTATCTATGACCGGTTAAGAAATTGGGTAAAAGAGTTTGATATAATTTCTAAATTTCAGGCTGGATTCAGGGAAGGGTTCTCTACTGCAGACAATATTTTCGTATAAAAATCATTAATTGATTCGAATTTGAATAGAAAGAGGGGGAACTTTATTGTGCTTTTGTTGATTTCAAAATTGGTTTTTGATAACGTGCAGAGGAATGCTCTTTGGGCGAAACTTCACCACAAAGGACTCTCTAGTAAAATGATGAAGGCTCTGATGCCAATTTACAACAGTGTGACTTTCAGCATCAAAATAGACCAAAGTGCAATAACTGAATCTAAGAGGAGCTCGTCAAGGATGTATTTTATCGCCCCTGTTGTTCAATTTATTCTTAGACGATATAGCGGACGTGCCAACAACCAGGTGTGGATGATTGATCGCTTGTTCGCCACCAATGTTAATGTTGGTGACCTTGTTACTAGAACCACCATGTGCAACAGGTGTTAGTAAATTATTAATTTTATTTTGTGTAAGTAATGTTTCTATTGTTCAATATAGCCGAAAAAATAACAATACGCATGCGTTAAGTGCATTGGGGAATCTCAGAAGTAGATTATTCTCGTATTTTCAAACTCTTCGTCGTTCTCCCATGATACAGATACCACACTTGAATCACAATATACAATTACGTAACAAGGACACTGAACGCTTGTTCGTAAAATGAGAAACATCAAATTATTATCTTGAAGATGGTAATACTGTTGGCTTGCAGTCACGAAACAAAGAGGAATTTATACAGATAAGGCACGCTGGTGTCTCCCCTCCTAATAGCTACTTTTCTTTAACACATGAGCGTCATCAGAATTTTTCTTGCGGGGGATACAAAAGTCGATACTACTGTGCGAATTTTGGTAACAGAAAAGGCCGCAATGATCGTTGCGCATAATCCAAACTGAAGTAAGCAGTATTTTGTTAGGTTAGGTTACACAACGGAGGGGGACAACTCGCAACTGCAACCTACATAGATCTACTGTGGCTATGATACCTCCAGAACGAATGAATAAAGTTAATAAACCACAGGAGGCTACGGTCGCAGGCAGATAGGCCACAGTGGCGCGCGGAAGTCCCTAACACTACTGCAGCTGCCCCCAGATAGCGATGAACGACCCGTCGATCAAGCAGCCCTCTAGTGTCCACGGGTAGTACTCTTTCCCCTGAACAAGTAACTTACGCTACGAAACCTAGAAGCACACCTGAAAGATGAGAAGGGAACAGAATGAAAGGGAAATGGCGGAAAGGAAATCTTGGTAGATGATAAACCACTCCAGAATTCGCCCACCAACCAGGGAAAACCACGGAAAAACCCAAGGTCGGATGGATGGAGGAATCGAACCCGGGACCTCTTAAATGCGTTACCGCGGAGCCATCTCGCCTTGGTGCAGCATTTTGCTACAATCACCTGAAAATAACTACAATGGGTGATTCTTGCTAACTTTTTTCTGCTGATTTCAAATGTTTTTTCAGAGCTTTTCCATCACCAATAGTTGCATGAATATCATTTCTGGTAATTATAAATTTTAATGTTTAACACCTTATTTAGAATACCTTATACGTACCTAAACTGAATGTGAAGTAGATGTTCGACTGTACTTTATTTGAGGAACATCTCTCTTGAGTGTCCAACAGTAGTCTGACAACATATTTGGAGTCCATTTTCCCTGGTAGCGTCTTTCAATTTCAGCGATGTCCTGGTGGAAACCCTCTCCATGTTCGTCGCTGACAGCGTCGAGGTTCCAGGGGAGAAGTCAAGACGAGAGTATTTTCAAAGACATATTACATCCACGACATTGTAGTTCTCAATCAGCTCACTGACAAGTTCTCTGTAATGTTTGATGCAGTAATTTGTATCATAAATTATTTAAATGTAAAGAGTGATTATAGTATGAATATGCATTATTATGTGACATTGGTTTGAGATGTTTGTTGATTGTAATTATTGTTGGGAAGTAAGTTTATACTGCCTTACTGAAACTGATAATAATAGCGTGCAATAATGCAGCGAGGGGGTGAGCTGTTTATCATTATTGGAAACGAGGAAGTTACGTAATGTTGGCGCGTTTTTGTGTAGAAATTGCTGGAACATTTCCCTAGAGCATATGTATTCATAATTTTCATTGGATATAAAAATAGACGCTAATGTTGGCGTGTTTTATTAGCCAATTGCAGCTCAATTATAATCTTTAGGCATATCTGGATGAAGGAGTATAAAAGGTAGGTTAGAGGTAAAGACCCCGTCAGATCGTCGAAAATATTTGTATGATACACGTCGCCTTCAGTCCAGCAGAAATATTACACGTCGGCTATCGATTCGCAAGTTACGCGTATAAGAGTTATGAAAAATCTCAAGTATGGTAAAGTTAATTATACAAAAGGTTGAAGTACGTGGATTAAAAGTGATCAGTAAGAAGTTGTTATAACAGTTTCAGTTTGGCGAGTGTCAAGATCAATGTGTAAATGTGATAGTAAATGTGTTCGACAATAAAAGTGTAAAACAAATTCTTTCATCAGTGTTATCTTTGGATAAAAGATTCCTTTCCGTTTACACAACCTGTATAAAGAGAAGTGCTCGACCCAAAAGGATAATAGCTAGCCGGAGGACAGTGAACAAAAATTAAATAAAATAACAGTAGCATTCTTTCAAACGAAACCTAATACTGCCGCAAATTGCTAACACCAGATGGAGCTAACAAACCTAACAAATGAATCACGTCACAAAATGGCTTCACCATGTTGAGTAAACACATATACAAATAACATTATAAATTTACCATCGCAAATTGGCTCCCAAATGTGGGGCTAACAAATAAAAACAAACAAAACAACCATAATGATACTTCAAATTGGCTCCCAAACGTGGGGCTCAATAACAAATTAAATATAAAATAAATATAACAAATAATGTTACTTCATGTTTAGACCTGTAGTTTCCTAGAAAGTTATGACAAGTTTTTGAAAGAGAACCATGCAACTCGCTCTTGCATATTTAACAGGTTTTCACACTGTGAATCCTTCATAAGTTCTCTAATTTGAGGACCAACAAATCTTTCCTCTTTTAGTTTCACTTCACTGATCTTTGAAAACTTAGTTTTCAGGAACAGAAATGCACTCCCGTCACGATCCATTGCTTTCACAAAGTTCTTACTCAAACCTAGTTTGAAGTGTAATGAGGCAATAAGATTTTGCCAGTACTTACAAGTGATTGATGAAGAAATTTGTCTGTCCTGGATTGAATGACTCTCTCTTTGGCTATCTTTCTTTAACATAATGATTTTTTTTGTCTATACTATCTATCCCACATGCAAAAGAAACAGCAAAATTTTGTATATCCAAAATGTAATCGAATTAAAATAGCTATCACTTTAAAATCTGCCATGAATAGTCATCATAACGACACAGGATAGCAAGAGATCCATGTTCACGTAACTCTCCTTCATATCAACTGCATGGGCTATAGGAATGGATGGAAACTTGTAGCAAGACTCCTTTCAAGCCTGTTTTCGACGAGTCAATGAACAAAGGCCAGTCTTCAGGTTTATGTTGAACACCCAGGGACTCCATCAAGGAATCAACATTATTATAGTAAACTAGGTCCTCTTGTTTAGAAAATAAAATGCTCAGATTCCTTTTGGGGTTGATGGAAAGAACTTACTTTGGTGCCATCCTGCAGAAGGTGACAGCCTTTCAATCTTGAAGAAAGCAACTCTGCTTTACTTTTAGATAACCCAAGATCACGAACCAAATCATTTAGATCCTCCTGTGTTAGAAAGTGCGGTTCGTTTATGGTAACTCTTTCCACAAAATCTGGGTCACTCTGTTGTAATTCATCAATGTCATCAACACTTTCAAAATCTTCAGTCACATTTCTGTCGTCTGGTAGAGTTTGTATGGAAAGACCTGGTCCATGAGACACTGGTCGAATTGCTGATTCTAAAGATGGATATTTAACCGCATGTTTGAACTTATTCCAGATATATTTGTCAAGCAGAAGTAGCAGTCTGTTACATGATCATTAGATTCCCACCATATCATAGGAACTACTATAGTATCAGTTTGCTCTATTAATTATGATACGATAGCTGTTTCAGAAGTACCCTACCTAACAAAGAAAACAAACATGTTGGGGAAAAAAATCTTTATTTCTCCACATAGTCTCTTTTCAGCTCGATACGCTTTTCCCAGCGATGTTCAAAAGCTTCGATATTCTAATTATAGTGAGAACCGTCGAGTGCAAAATAGCCATCAACTGCAAACTCCACCTCTTCATTGTTGGCAAGTCTTTTACCACCAGACCATTTCTTCAACTTTGGAAACAGAAAATAATAAGAGGGGGCTAATTCTGTCCAATAGGGTGCATGAGGAAGCAATTCTAACGTTAACTAATTGGTTTTGGCCATGGCGATAAAGGATGTGTGAATTGGTGCATTGTCTTGATGAAACAGGACTTTATTTTTCGCTAAATGCGGCCGTTTTTGCTTGATTTCATCATTCAAACTCTGCAATAAGTTTGCATAATACTCGTCAGAGATTTCTTTTCCTTTTTGACGATAATCAATGAAAATTATCCCACTCGCATCCCAAACAACTGACGCCATGAACTTGCCTGCAAATGGAACTGTCGTTGCCTTCTTTTCAGCCGATTCTTCCCTTTCAATCCACTGTTCCTTCGCCTAAGGTGTGAAGTGATGGACCATGTTGCATCCATGGTTATGAATCGACGCAAAAACTCGGCTTTATTGCAGCGAAACATCGCCAAACACTCGACTATAACATCCTCACGACGCTGCTTTTGTTCCATTGTGATAAACGCGGCACCTATCATGCGCATAGCTTTTTCATGTCTGAATTTTCAGTTAGTGTGCCATGTACAGCACTTTTTGAAATGCCTACGATGTCTGCTAGCTCGCGCACTTTCTGCCGACGGTCATCCAATTCCATTTTGTGGATTTTCTTCACAATTTCTGGCACGGTCACCTCATTGGTCGACCACTGCGATGTTCATCTTCGCAGCTTGTACGGCCTCGCTTAAACTCTGCCACCCAATATTTTACTGTTGTAAACGAACGGGCAGACTCCCCCAGAGTAGAATCTAGCTCAGCTTTAATATTAGTTGGACTAAAACCTTTTAAATGAAAGTATTGTATTACGTAATGATGGCCAGTTTTATCCATGTTTACAAATTTTCTGAGAGCGTTCACTATTGATGGCTGCTAAACAATTACTAAACAACGTAGCATCTCAAGCTTCAAACTTTAGCTTTATAAGGGTGGTACTAACTACCATAGACATTTGTTTGAAACAACAACCGCTATATATACGTCAGGCCGGGTACTTCTGGGACTGCCCTCGCACTACTGTATAACACAACAGTATTCGTTTCGCGAATATTACCACTGAATGCAAAATATTAATAAAGTATTGGAAAAATTAGCGCTCGTATCATGGCTTCTTTGTCGGTCTTAAGTGTCTCTTAATGTGTTCAACGTCTGACATTTGACATGAATATAGTAGGCACTATATCCTTCCCTTTGTGCTTACGTGCTCTGAACTCTAAATATTGCAGTAGTAGTTGTGGCAGTAGGGCTAATTGGAGAAATGCTTCCTTTCCCTTTTTGTGGCCAGAGGGGAAATTGCTCTCTGGCCCTTTCCCTTGCGGACTTCATTAACAGCTCCAATTCCTTTTATACCATTCTGCTCTCTTTTTCTGCTGTTAGCCCCCGTTATTTTAATAATAAAAAATATCGTATGTATATCGCTCTTACACCTTTCTGTACCCACCACCATTTCCTGAAATTTCTACAGAACTTTTGGTTTTCTAGTTATATAACATTGAATTAAACGGTCAATGCCAAAATTCAGCATATATACGAGGGCGAATTAGTGTCAGTGAATTTTTAAAGAACATAAAAATTTTTTCTAAAAAATCAATTTTATTTCTCAACATAGTCTACTTTTCATGTTGTTCAACGTTTCTCCAATTTTTTAATCCTTCCAAAAATATAATTTTTCGAAGTCTGTTGAGGTTGTTTCTGCCATGATGTGTTCACTGGACGTGAATTTCTTTCCAGCGAGCCAATTTTTCAGGTTTGCGAAGAGGAAGAAGTCGCTCGGAGCCAAATCTGGAGAATATGGTGGGTGAGGTAGCAGTTCGTAGCCCCTCTCCACAAATTTGCAATGGCAATGGCTGACTAGTGTGCGGGTGCATTATGCTGGTGAAAGAGAAACTTTTTCTTCACCAAATGGGGTCGTTTCTTAACAATTATTTCTGAAACTGATCTAGCATTACGGCATAATATGAACCTGAGATCGATTTACCCTTTTCCAGGTAGTGGATGTCTATCCCCACTTGTGAATCCCA
Organism: Deroplatys truncata; assembly: GCA_030765065.1. Taxonomy (NCBI): domain Eukaryota; kingdom Metazoa; phylum Arthropoda; class Insecta; order Mantodea; family Mantidae; genus Deroplatys; species Deroplatys truncata. The sequence goes on along the minus strand of CM060989.1, from coordinate 59,502,933 downwards.
AAGACGGCTACCATGACGGAATTATTTTCGCTTTCTTTGGAGCAGGTTCCTCGAAGGAAATCCACTGCTTTTGATTGTTGTTTGATTTCAGGTTGATAGTAATGGATCCAAGTTTCATCAACCGTGATATAACGCCTCAAAAACTCATCTGGGTTGCGCTGGAACATGTTCAAACATCCCTGTGAAATGGTCACACGATTCCGCTTGTTTTCAACTGTGAGCAGTCGCGGCACCCATCTTGCTGACAGCTTTCTCATACCCAAAAATTCATGCAGAATGTTATACACCCGTTCACTCAAGATGTTTACTGTCTTGGCTATCTCACGGATTTTCGCTCGGCGGTCTTCTAACACAATATCGTGAACTTTGTTCACCATTTCTTCTGTTGTGATCTCAACCGACCGAACTGTGCGCACGGCAGCTCTTGTGCTCGAACGGCCACATCGAAATTCTGTGAACCATGCCATGTGATGGAACCGAGTCCCCATAATACCTGTTCAACTTTTCTTCCTTTTCCTTCACCGTCTTACCACGCAAAAAGTAGTGCTTTATCAGAACACAAAATTCACTTTTCTCCATTTTCTACGAAGCAACACACATCTGCTTATTTTAGACGCTCTCAACAATCTTCTAAGAAACAGATGACGAATTTCTGCGATTATACCCAGAATAGATGTAAGACTTGGGTGCAAACAAGAAGCCTGTGATTAGAACGCTATCTCTCGTCAAAGTCATGGACTTATCAATGTGCTCTGTATTTTTTCATCATTCTCATGAGGTATTTTTAATAAAATTGCTAGAACTATTTTTGAAAGAGTAGAGATTTATATGAATCGTTCGTAGAATCCGTATAAAATAATAAGAGGGTAGAGAAACTAATTTTAGTGTTACACGCAATTTTTACTTTCTCTACCACGTACCTTATGCGTAAAGGAAGTAGGAAATATATGTTTTGAGACCCTTGAATAAAAATTAACACGTTTAGAAAAAGGTCCGTGTATTTGTATATTAACAGCATAACTCAGAAACAAAATCTTGGATAAATACCAAACTTAGTGTATAAATTGAGTACCTTCCAAAATGCAGCACGAAGATTTTCAAGAGAATCCCTCTATCCCAAAGCACGCTTTACATGGAAACGTTTTCATTATATTTGATTTTCCCAAAAACGGCTGCCACGATTTTGACTAAAATACGATATTTTAAGATATTTATATAACAAATAAAATTTATATCTTGAATTTTCTGAGATTAGCTTGTGAAGTCCTCGTCATTCGACAGGAACTTTGTATAATCTTGTATAACTGGTAAACGTTAAGCGATAGGCGAAAACGTACTACACAAAAAATGTAGATCTCTTTAAAACACACTATTTATGTCCTATAGATTTTTTTTTCAGTGAACCATTTCTGAAATATTCCTTGTTGTTTGAATTTTCCAATACTTATACTTTATCTCAAATGCGAATTCGTCATTCGTTTTTTTTTTTTATGTTTTGGACATGCAAAGAGAATGGAATGCTCCACATAGCAACCAGCTCTTAAAAGATTTGACTATTGCTTAAAGCCTAGCATATTCCGCTTGAACCTACAAGAAAATTAGCAATAAGATAGTTTCTGCAAATGTTTATCTGGATTAACATAATGTGGATGGAGAATAAGCCTTTGTAAAAATAGTTTGTACAAGAGTAGAGAAAGTCATGCGAGTGCAACACATCAGATTTTTTCCGTATCTATTTGCAGTCCTTGAGAAACTGCAGTACGGTTCGAATAAGCGATGACAAGCATTAAAACTGCTACAATTTCACCCGAGGTCTGTTCCTGTTTAAATCACCTGACGTCAGAGGAATTACGGAATGATAAAACCATACATAGCAGCGTAAACGTTTCTTTCGTAACCATTCATTTACAAAACGGGCTTCTTGTCTCATAACCTAAGCGCGAGGAGATTTATCATCAACCAAATTGCTGCAGAATCAGCAAGAGTTTTCATCCGCAAATGTAAAAGCTTGTCGTTATACCTATAAAAATCATGTTTTTCCCTTTCTTTTTTACTTTCTCTACTACGTATAGTAAGTAGGGGAAGTATTGCATTCCACCCAAAAATTCGATACCGAGATTTCACTGGAAATACATGTTTTGAGACCTCCTGAATCCAAAAAAAGCATTTTTAGAAACATGTCCGTGTGTGTGTCTGTGTGTGTGTCTGTGTGTCTGTGTGTGTGTCTGTGTGTGTGTCTGTGAACAGCATAACTCAAAAACGAACAGTCGGATAAACACCAAACTTGGTATTTAGGTTCAGTATCTTCCAGAGATGCGACACGAAGGTTTTCAAGAAAATCCCCCCACCCCAGACTACCCTTTACATGGAACATTTTTCGAAAATTTTAATTTTCTCAAAAATGGCTCTAACGATTTTGATGAAAATATCATATATGTAAGATAAAGTCATGAGAAATGAAATGTATATCTCGAATTTTCTGGGAATGTCTCCAAAAGTATTCTTCATTGTGAACGACTTTTGCATAACTGGTAAACCATAAGAGATAGACAAAATTTTACTACACAAAAAATGTAGATCGCGTTGAAATACACAACTTATGTCATATACATTTCTTTTGTTGAGTGAACCGTTTTCGAGATATTGCTTGTTATTTCCTTACATTTTCCAATACTTATACTTTTTCTCAAATTCGTTATTCATTTTTTTATGTCCTAGACATGCAAAGAGAATGGAATGCGCCGCATAGCAACCAGCGTTAAAATATTTGACTATGGCTTAAAAGCTACCATATTCCCCTCGCATCTACAAGAAAATTACCAATAAGATTGACATCTCGATATCTCGATTAACATGAAGCATTTGGAGAATAGACGTTTGTAAAAATAGATTGTACAAGAGTAGAGAAAGTCATGTGAGTGTAACACATCAGATTTTTTTTTTTAGGAAAAATACTTTCAAAGTCAAAAGGTATGAGAAGAGCTAAAGAGTATACGTCCTGTTTGATCTAGCAAAGAAATTATCACGACTGCGAAGAATTTCCTGTATAAAACTAGTGGCAACGAGAAACTCTACGGAATGTGACTTAGCTAATTTTCTCTTTCTCAAATCACTAAAATGCAGAAGTCAGAGAGAAGCGCAAATATGTTAAGATTTATATTGTTAGTTACTAATTAGCAAAATAATTGCATAACTCTTAAAGTAATACTAAACGTTTTGGCTTATTTACAAGGGAACAAAATGTTACATTCATATAACTTTCTCTGCCCATTCTTCAACAAACTATTCTTTAAAAAATCTGATGTGTTACACTCGCATGACTTTCTCTACTCTTGTACAAATTCTTTTTACAAACGCTTATTCTCCATATGCTTCATTTTAATCGAGATGTTAATCTTATTGCTAATTTTCTTGTAGATGCAAGGGGAATATGGTAGGCTTTAAGCGATAGTCAAATCTTTTAAGAGCTGTTTGCTATGTGGAGTATTCCACTCTCTTTGAATTTCCAGGACATAGAAAAATTGAAACAAATCACAAGGAATATCTCGGAAATGATTCACTCCACAAAAAAGTGTATAGGATATAAATTGTGTATTTTAACGAGCTCTACATGTTTTGTGTAAAATTATGTCTATCCCTTAGTTTACCAGTTATGTGAAAGTCATTCAGAATGAAGAAGGCTTTTGGGGACATTGACAGAAAATTAAAGATATACATTTCGTTTGGCATTAAAATATCTTTAATATGTGATATTTTAATCAAACTCGTTAGAGCCATTTTTGAAAAACTCAAAATTTTTGAAAAATGTTCCATGTAAAGGGTAGTCTCGGGTGGGGGTGTTTCTTGAAAATCGTATCCCTTGAAAACAGTAAACTCAAGTACCAAGTTTGGTATTTATCGGACTTTTCGTTTTTGAGTTATGCTTTTCAAGATAGACTCAGACAAGTTTCTAAAAATGCTGTTTTGGATTCAGGGGCCTCAAAACATGTATTTCCGGTGAAATATCTATATCGAATTTTTGGGTGGAATGCAATACTTCCCCTACTTAATATACGTAGTGTGGAAAGTAAAAAGGCTTAATGTTCCATCTACTTCATGTTAATCGAGATAAACATTTGCAGAAATGGTTTTGTTACAGATTTCCTTGTAGGTAGAGAGAAATAAGTGAATACAGAGGCTTAAGCAATAGTCAAATGTTTTAAGAACTGGCCGTTATGTGATGACTTTGAAATTCCGTTCTTTTTGATAATCAGCAAATAATAATAATAATAATAATAATAATAATAATAATAATAGATTTCACAGTTAAAAAGTACAATGTAATTGACAATTCTAATCTTAAACGAAGAATATCTCGGAAATGGTTAACCCACAAAAATATTTTATTTGATATTGTATGATCTTTATATAGAGGAAAACGTTTCTACATCCTTTGTACAGTTAGTTTTTGTCTCCTATTACAGTTATAAGAATGTCCAGACTGAAGACGACTTCATAGGGTACTGCTAGAATATTTAAGATATGCATTTTATTTGTCATACATACACTATGTGATCAAAAGTATCCGGACACCCCCACAAACATACATTTTTCATTTTAGGTGCATTGTGCTGCCACCTACTGCTTGGTACTCATTATCCGCGACCTCAGTAGTCACTAGAATACGTGAAACAGCAGAATGGGACGCTCCGCAGAACTCACGGACTTCGAACGTGGTCAGGTGATTGGGTGACAGAAGTCTGTACGCGAGATTTCCACACTCCTAAGCATCCCTAGGTCCACTGTTTCTGATGTGATAGTGAAGTGGAAACGTGAAGGGACATGTACAGCACAAAAGCGTACAAGCCGACTTCGTCTGTTGACTGACAGAGACCGCCAATATTTGAAGAGGGTCGTAAAGAGTAATAGGCAGACATCTATCCAGACCATCACACAGGAATTCCAAACTGCATCAGGATCCACTCCAAGTACTATTACAGGGATGAGGTGAGAAACCTTGGATTCCATAGTCGAGCGGCTGCTCATAAGCCACACATCACGCAGGAAAATGCCAAACGACGCCTCGCTTGGTGTAAGGAGCGTCAACATTACACGATTGAACAGTGGCAAAACGTTGTGTGGAGTGACGAATCACGGTACACAATGTGGCGATCCGATGGCAGGGTGTGGGTATGGCGAATAACCGGTGAACGTCATCTGCCAGCGTGTGTAGTGCCAACAGTGAAATTCGGAGGTGGTGGTGTTATAGTGTGGTCGTGTTTTTCCTGGAGGGGACTTGTACCCCTTGTTGTTTTGCGTGGCACGACCTACATTGGTATTTTAGGTACCTTCTTGCTTCCCACTGTTGAAGAGCAATTCGGGGATGGCGATTGTATCTTTCAACACGATCGAGCACCTGTTCATACTGCACGGGCTGTGGCGGAGTGGTTACACGACAATAACATCCCTGTAATGGACTGGCTACACAGAGTCCTGACTAGAATCCTATAGAACACCTTTGGGATGTTTTGGAACGCCGACTTCCTGCCAGGCCTCACCGACCTACATCGATACCTCTCCTCAGTTCCGCACTCTGTGACGAATGGACTGCCATTCCCCAAGAAACCTTCCAGCACCTGATTGAAAGTATGCCATGCGAGAGTGAACGCTGTCATCAAGGCTAAGGGTGGGCTAACACCATATTGACTTCCAGCATTACCGATGGAGGGCGCCACGAATTTGTACGTCATTTTCAGCCAGGTTTCCGGATACTTTTGATCACGTAATGTATCTTATTTTAATCAAAATCGTTAGAGCCCTTTTTGAGAAAATAAAAAATAACGGAAAAATTCCAGGTAAAAGCTAGTTTGTGGTGGGAAGATTTTCTTAAGAACCTTCGTGTCGCGTTCTTGGAGGACGCTGAACTTAAATACCAAGTTAGTATTTTCGTATTTGAGTTACGCTGTTCAAAGACTCACAGACATACACACCAAGGACCTTTTAAAAATGTTTTTTTTTATTTAGGGACAGTGAAAAGTGTATTTCTGGTTCAATCCCGGTATAGAATTTTTGGAGGAATGCAATACTTCCTCTGCGTATTATAGGTGAGCATTGAAAAAAGCAAAGGTAAGTTTGCTGTGGCATGTCATGAATTAGTTATTCAGAAGGGCAGAAAATTCCAAAAGGAAGAATTCCTTTAAGGACGTTAGAAGAGAGAAGATAGCGTTATATTAGATCTGCATAGAAGTACAGCTTTATGAACGTATACTTACAAAAGGAACAAAATTTGTAATTAAAATCACAAAAGATGTATAAAACGTCCTAAAATTTGGGCTCGGAGAAAGGCGTTTCCTTACTGTTACATCCATGAAATACTAGACAATGAAAAAGATTTCTGTTTTACATTTACATGGATTTCTCTACCCACTATAGTGTATTTTCAGATAGCATCTACAAACTATTCTTACAAAAATGAAGAACTGACACATCTATTTCTTTAACTGTTTCAAAACAAGTTATGCTAACGCAACTTATTATAACTAAAATGCAAAGGAATTTTGGGAGATTATTTACCTCTATAGCAAATGTTGAAAATGTCCTCCATCCTGCATAAGGCACAACTCAACACGTCGTTCTATGTTACTGGCCACTCGTTGGAGGACTCTGTTGCCAATGGCCCTAATCCCATGTGTAATGTGGTGCTTCAGATCTTCCAGGACGTGTGGCATAAACCCTGTCTTTTAAGTAACCCCATAGAAAGAAGTCCAGTCACAGATGTCAAATCCGGAGATCTCGGTAGCCACAGGCTTTTGGAAATTATCCGGTCGTCAAAGAAACTTGCAATTAGTGCCATGGATTTATTTGATGTATGGCATGTAGCGCCGTCCTGCTGAAAATATTCTTGACTCAGCTCTACATCGTCTAGTTGCTCAGCAAACTCCATGAAAATCCGTCGGTACTCTGCAGTGTTCACATTGTTCTAAAAAAAAAAATTGGTCCCACTATTTTCTGTGCGGATATTGCGCACCAAACTCTGATTTTAACCGGGTGCATAGGTGCTTCATGAGAAACATGTGGATTTTCGCTGGCCCAATAGCGTGAGTTATTTGAGTTCACATAGCCGGATAAATGGAACCGTGCTTCATCTGTGAACCATGTGATGGACAATATGGCAGGAGTTTGCACAATGAACACCTGAAACCAACGAAAATAATTCAGTCGTCTACCCTTATCTGGTTCCTGTAACTGATGGACAACCGTAATCCTATACGGCTTTAGACCTGCACTTTTCACAGATCTCTGACACATTGAGTAGCTGTACCCTGTCTCCTGCGACGAACTTCTTAATGATGTTTGGGTAACTGATCCAGTCGTGCTCTTTAGTCAACAACAACCGTGGGAAGCCTAGACGAGGGAGTTTTGCATTTTTCACTCACCAGAGATCCAGTTGTTTCGAATTTGTTTACCAGTCCCAGTATTGTGTTTCTTTGGGTGGGGGGGATTTCGAACACCAAATTCTCTCTGGTATGCCCTTTGAGTATATGTACTTGAATTCCTAATCTAGTATTGCTTTACAAGGAAGAGTCGTTCGTTTAATGTGTACTCCATTTTCACGTTGACAAGAACAAAATTTCAAAAACAGTTGCCGTTAATAAAACTAACAATTACGAATAAAACATGAACACCTGCGCATCTAGTGACAGGCGATCAAAACTCCAGAACATTCTGTTTAATTTGGTGTTGAAATTGGGGCATTGAGTGAATTTTGAACAGAATAATTAAAGAAATAAATGTGTCAGTTCTTCATAAATCATCCTGTATATTGGACGTGAAAGTCCGGAAATTTTGCTCAGAGGCCTCTTTATCAGTCATGGGGTTCTATTATGTGTCTAAATCTACGACACGGGACCACCGTCTTTACTTCCCTTCCGAAGGAAGCCATGCTAAGGATTTTTACGCCCGAAAATATCCATCGCCCTCCGCCTGATTTGAACTTGCAATCTTGGGAACTAGAAGCTAGAATGGTACCCCTAGACCACGGAGGACGAAGATTATTCTATTTACTTTATGTTAATCGAGATAAACGCTTACAAAAAGTGTTTCATGACACATTTTGTTACAGGTAGATGGATATAAGAGACCGAAGAATAGTCAAATTCTTGAACTTCCGTATTATTTGTGCCACATCGCATGAAAAGCCCACTGGTGACGTACTTAAAAAAATCATAAATATTGAAACATTAAAAAAATAACAGATATCACAGAAATGGCTAATGCTGCAAAAAAGTTATTTGAAATAAATTGTGTATTTTCAAGAAATTCTAAGTGTTTACTTCCTCTAGCATGCACTTAGTTGCGCTCCACTCAAAACAATCCTGAAGCATTGCGCAGAATCTTCAAAAGAAGAAAATTGAGAAAGGGTGATTTTAGGAGGAACCGAACTTGAAGTAGATGCAACTGCACGTATGGTAAAAGGTTTCCGGAAGCCTTCGCCCCAAGTTTAAGAATATTAACTTTGTAATTTGACTGTTTCTTTAAATATTATATATTTATGTTTGCCTCGGCTGCGTCAGTATTAATTTGTAGACATGAATTTCTTAACAGGGCGTGATGCGGCTGAAGAATATAGGCTTACACAGATTATAATTTTTACTTCACTCCGTTTATTAATCCTTGACACGATTTAAATAATACTTCACTGATATAGAGAGCTGTGAGATTATTTATTAATTACTTGCACTTTTTTAACACGTAAACTATTTTTTGTCTCACACTGAATACGAATTAAACTTCTCGAGGACGCGTCACGCGTCCGGTTAGGAACGCTGTCTACTAGCAACTGAATTCTGAATTTGTACAATTTGCCCTTTTCCAGTTTCTGATTGCCTTACTTAAAATTTGAGTTGGTATATGCTAATTCACATCACATAAAGGCGCTAGTTGTTACGGTAGGAGCGCTTTCGAGAGATTTGTTTCTCTCATCCTCAGCTGAGACCCAACTAGCTGGATCTCCCTTACCCCTCACCCCAAGAAATGTTTCAATGAATGTTGCTTCTACTCTCTGTTGAGAAAAATTGGAACCTGGTGGTATTGCTGCCATCTGTAGTGTCGGTTGGTCACTCATCATACTTCTTTCTTCAGTCTTGTAGTCTAATTGGTCTGCATTCTGTTGAGAAGAATTGGAAACACTTGATCTTGAATTTCTTGCCATCTGTGAAGGAAATTGGGAACTTCTATTTTCTCTCTTGTAACTCGATTGGATTAACTGCATTAAGTGGTCTGTCGGTGGTATTTCAAAATTCAAAGCATTCTTGATGTTGAGATGAATGAAGATATTTTCCCATTTGACTAGCTATTCCTACTCCAATAGTATAGGTACTTTTATTTAACTTAAGCTTTTTTCTGGTTGTTGGTTGGCTATTTTATAAACTGTCTCGAAAATTATATTATTGCTGCTCCAAGAATTACCAGTAGCATTATTAAACCTTCTAATTCATTATTGCCTCAAGGCTACCTCATTGTTACTTCATTGTTAGCAACTTTTAACCTATTATTCTCACAGCTCCTATATTATTAAATTAAGTAATACATTTACATAACATTATTGAACATGTACATAAGAATATAAACATTAATACAATGACTGTTATATGCATTTATATGTTATTTATACACATATTGATTTAAGGCGGGCTATTATTATATTTTATATTATATAATTAGACTGAAATCATTTAAGTGTTAAAAATACTGCCTCAAAATACATACCTATAGTCTTTCCGGTTCGAGAATTACCCGCACATAAACAATGCATATAGTATTACTCCGCGCTTGACATCTCGTGAACACATGGAAGAGCTTTCTCTCTTCCCCCCAGATGTTTACTTTCGGGAGCTCAAGAAAATGTCATCATTACCTCCCAATTTCCTATTAACCACATACTTTTACTGTATCAGCACTGAGTATTAAATAAATACACTTGATAAAGCTACTAGAATGGCTGCAGAAATGTTATGGAATATATTTTAATATTGTCTACTCAGAAAGCATCTTATCTTTTGTAGGGGATTCGGTGTTTACGAAAAACCTATGCGCCTTGAAACGTATGACACGTTTCACAGTCATCTGCTGTGCCTTAAACACTGCACGTCGATTCTTTTTCTTTCTCTGAGTTTTCACAGTTCCCGCCACTTCACGTCCTTCCTCGCAATGGAAGCAGGATTCACAGACACACTAGTTGCTCCCGATGCTAATTTGACGACATCCCAACAGCAAGGGTGTCATAACGCTCGAAAAATTGTTGAATACATTTTTTAAGGACTTTATGAGCTTTACCATTCTATATTTAATTACACTGCTCTGCTCTACAATACTGTTAGCACGACCTTTACTTCGCTCCAGTAAACAACGCGGCAATACCAATAGCTGTATGACGATGATAATAAATAGAAGCTAATTATATATATTTTACTCTCCCTAACACGTATATAGTAAGTAGAGAAGATATTGCATTCCACCCAAAATTCGATACCGAGATTTCACCGGAAATACATGTTTAGAGGACCCCTGAATCCAAAAAGGCAATTTTTACTTTCTCTACTACGTATAGTAAGTAGGGGAAGTATTGTATTCCACCCAAAAATTCGATACCGAGATTTCACCAGAAATATATGTTTTGAGACCCCCTGAATCCAAAAAAAGCATTTTTGGAAACATGTCCGTGTGTGTGTCTGTGTATCTGCGTGTCTGTCTGTGAACAGCATAACTCAGAAACGAACAGTCGGATGAATACCAAACTTGGTATTTGGGTCCAGTATCTTCCAGAAATGCGACACGAAGATTTTCAAGAAAATCCCCCCACACCAGATTACCCTTCACATGGAACATTTTTCGAAAATTTTAATTTTCTCAAAAATGGCTCTAACGATTTTGACTAAAATATCATATGTTTAAGATATTTTCATGACAAATGAAATGTATATCTCTAATTTTCTGGGAATGTCTCCAAAAGTATTCTTCATTGTGAACGACTTTTGCATAACTGGTAAACCATAAGAGATAGACAAAGTTTTACTACACAAAAAATGTAGATCGCGTTAAAATACACAATTTATGTCATATACATTTTTTGTTGTTGAGTGAACCATTTTCGAGATATTGCTTGTTAATCCCTTAAATTTTTCAATACTTATTTTCTCAAATGGGAATTCGTTATTCATTTTTTTGTCTTGGATATGCAGAGAGTATTAATCTGTGGCAAAGAAAATGGTGCTGCACATAGCAACCAGCTATTAAGAGTAATGTCTATGCTTAAAGGCTACTGTATTTCTATATTGCCCTTGTAAATATATATATTCCCCTTACATCTACAAGAAAATTAGCAATAAGATAGAGTCTGCCAATGTTTATCTCGATTAACATGAAGTAGATGGAGAATAAGCGTTTGTAAAAATAGTTTGTACAAGAGTAGAGAAAGTCATCTGAGTGTAACACATCAGATTTTTAGAAAAAGGTCCGTGTGTGTGTATGTGTGTGTGTGTCTGTGAACAGCAATACTCAAAAATGAAAAGTCGGATAAATACCAAACTTGGTATTTGAGTTTAGTATCTTCCAAGGTGTGACACGAAGATTTTTAAGAAAATCCCCCTACCCCCAACTACCCTTTAGATGGAACATTTTTCGAAGACTTTCATTTTCTAAAAAATGGCTCTAACGATTTTTATTAAAGTACCGTATATGTAAGATATTTCCCTGAAAAATAAAATGTCTATCTTGAACTTTCTGGGAATAGCCTAGGAAGTTCTCTTCATTCGGAAGGAATTTTGTATAATCTTTTATAAGTGGTAAACATTTAAGCAATAGACGAAAAGGTGCCAGACAAAAACTGTAGTTCTTGTTTCTTAGGTATCCGTTATTAAAGATTCGAAATGTTCAATACTGTCATTCTTTTAAAGTTTCATATCTTCACTTGTTTCTCGCGAATACATAGAAACAGTATGGAATGTTAAGGCTAGCATATATCGTCCAGTTCTTAAACACTTATAAATGTGTAATGTAGCTATTTCTGCAAAGGTTTATTTGGATTAAAATACAGTATGTATAAAATAAGCTTTAGTAAGAATAGTTGGTATACCATTATTAAAGTTAAAGTAGAGAAAGTCGTGTGAATGTATCACATCATTCTTTTTCTTTCTATTTTATTTAGTCAATCAGCAAGATTGCTATGTAAGCCAGTGATAAATTAGTTTAATAATTGCTTTACATATAACAAACTGAGGATGTTACCGCTAACATGTCCAATAGATAACAAGAAGATAACATTAACAAATGATAATGATTACAAGTAAATGCTATTAACAATTAGATTTGGCTAGATAACAGTAAGAAAGTATTAAACAAAGGTAACAAATATGTTCAATGATTGAGAATATGGTTTGGATGAGTGAGGTTAAGTATTAGTCTTTGAAGTAATGTTTTGTTTCACTATTATGTTTACGTAAATTATTTTATATCTGCCCCACGAATGTTCGGCAACTTGAAGTAATTGTTGTTTAATTACGTATTGTTTTTACGTAAACTTGAAGAAGGTTTTGTTGTGCTGTTTTTGTTTTATTTGGTTAAGTTGTTTTAACTGCCCCACGTATGGGAGCCAACTAAAGAAGTATGTGCTTACGTATTATATGTAACTTGAAGAAGGCTTGTTTTGTTTAACTTGAAGATGTGTTGTTGCGTAACATGTTTTTACGTAAACTTGATGTTGTATGCTTACGTAATTGTATTTTACGTAATATTTATTTAGTTGCATTTAAGGAGTTCCTGGAACACGCTTTGGGCGTCGGTTTGAATTTGTTGATTACGTAATAGTTACTGTTATTACGAAATATGTTGCTACGTATGAAAAGCTGATTTCAAGATGTGTTTTTGTTATTACACTCCAAGTTTTACACTATAATATTTAACTTTGTTATTAAAACTCCTTCTATAGATTATTTATGTTTGAATTTGCCTCGGCTGCGTCAGTCTTGTTTGTAGAGTCACGTATCTCATAATTAGGGTGCGGTGTGACAATGATTGTAGACATCACAGAATTTAAGTTTTTAAATTCACTTCTTATATTAGTTCTTGCACATTTTTATAAAGCACTACACTTTTTAAGAACTGTGAAAATCTTCAATACTTTCACTTGGCGCGTATACATGTTTTACGATTCACTCGTAGAGAACACGTCTTACATCTGTTCACTACCAAGGCTTGCCAGCAACTGAGGAACTTTAAACGGTTAAACCTGTAAGCTTCGGTATTTCAAGTCTCTGATTGGCTAATTCTAGTCCATCTGCATTTTACTTAAACTTTATCCTTGCTATTGATTGGCTAATTTTAAACTGTTACTGAATTTACCTTATCTTTGATATAATCATGACTGGTAACTTTTCAAACTCTAAAACTCATTATTGCTACAAGGTTACCTCATTATTACCTCATTGTTTGTAACTTAAAAGTTATTATTCTCACAGCTCTTGCATTATTAAAGTATATAATATTTTCACATAACATTAATAAAACATGTTTACAATAAAAATAAGGATTTGCAATGACTGTTATATACAATTTAAATAATTATTACATGCTTATTGTTTCAAGGCGGGCTATTATTGAATTTACTTTTACATAAAATACAATTGAAATTATTCAGGTATTAAAATACTGCCTCATCTTAGAAATCACTATCTTCGGAATCAGTGAGTAGGAAGTCTTGAGATAGATTTCTGTTTAATCCTCCCTTCTTGGGTTTGTGATACGTTACAGCGCCTGTTACTCCGGCTAATCTGAAGAGTATGTTTGAAAACAATATGAAGTATTATTGTTGTATGGGAAGAATTCCACATTCCTGATGAAGTTGGTAATTTCTTATGAACCATGGAGCCTTTGTAATTGTGCGGAGAAATTTATTTTGTATAACCTGAAGTCGAATGTGAGTTTTGCCAGCAGCATCCCACACAGGAGCGGCGTATGATACTATAGGACGTATGACAGACTTGTATAGTAATATTGAGCACTCGAGCCCGAGCGGTGATCCACTCATGCGACATTCCATTTCAAATCGTCCGAAATAGAAGAAAACTTTTTGTATTTGCAGACAGGCCGGATATAACGCTTTATGCAAACTCTTAAAACTTAGAACATCATATTTTTGGAATGAAAATTGTTCAAATTTATCGTAACCTTCCTAAACTTTCTAACTTCAAGCTGCTATAACTCTGAAACTTTTAAATCTAATGATTTAAATCGAGTTTTGCTAAACTTTAACTCCATACTAATAAGTAACATGTTCTTTTTATTTTTATTTGAATGAATAAAATCCTGTTTTTTCAAGTGTAGACGGTTCGGATTAAGAAAAATAATTCTATTATATATGGTGAAATTCCGTAATTTAAACACAATCAAACATATATTTTACTGTAATGGTTACTGATACGATTTCGTCTAAAATAATTAAAGAAGTAAACTACTTTACGCGCCCATGTTTGCTCTCACACGTTTGTTTTGAACAGAAGGTCAAGCAAGCTGCTGTGAATGATTAAACAATTAGAACGTTTACTAAGCAGTACGCGGTTCTGAGTATTTCCTTACAGATTCACAGAGCTCTTGGTGATCATCGTGCATCAAGTATGTAAATCCCTGCGTTTATTCACTTTTTGTGTTATAACTACGAACACCCGTAATAATCACTTTACCGCATTGCCGACTTCTCTAAATGACACTATGGATTGTTTTCAGTCTAATATATTAGTTTTATAACAATCCGGATACGCTTAAAATATCTAAAAGATGTATATAAATTTTTGTGAAAATCGTAAAAACAATTAGCATATACTGTACTGAATTGCGGGATTTTATCTACAAAATGATATTTGGTACAATATTCTGAAATAAAGGGTTCCGGAGATATGTGCACTTAAAATGCCACAGAGTTAGTTAATACGATACACTTGTCGTTAAATAACGCAACAACCGTTGGGTTTTAGATGCTAATATTTGATAAATATGCTTTCCATAGCACCCCTTATTAATTAGGAAGAATTACAATCAAACAAAAAATGCGAGGTCTTAAGCCGTTCGACATTGAATGTCCCACACGCATTGCACACTATTTTTGCACGATCGTGTCTTTCATTATTTTGAATAAATTATTAATAAAAACGATTTCTAATTAACTTACAATCATCACCTCGGATTTGCAGTAACACAATATTGCCAATTCAACTAACACAATAGCTTAATACTATAATTTACAAGGCTTTGAGTCATTGTTTGTTGGTTGTTGCCGTGACTCAAAGTGGGTTGTTGGAAGATAATATAATGGACGATAGTAGAGAATCAGTTTTTCCAGAAGGTTTCGAAGTCAGAGAAGTGGATTATGAAGGCGCAAATATTGAAGAGGCTTGGAAAATTTGGTTTATGTCATTGTTTCATGAAAAATCTAGAATGAGGTATGAAATGTTCATTCAGTTTTAAGTACAGTTAATTAGTTTTCAATGTTTAAAATAACGTAAGTGTTCGAAGTGGTTCCATTCACTGATTATTAAAAATATGTAACTTAAGACTTAAAATGTACTTTGCTTCCCGCCCAACAGTATATTGTATGTTATTACTAGGGACAGGAATTTTATGCTCTATTGATCCCTTTAATGTGTTTGCATTCATGAACTGTAATATTTCATAATATGCACATATAAAAATAGGATTGTGAACCTGCAGGAATATTTTTCGAACTGAATCTCTAAAACTGTTAACGGTGAAATATTTTAAAACATTTTCGTTGTGCATATTAGTATGTTACATTTTTATGAACCTTAAGAGATGCTGAACAATAATATTAAAAACTAAGTTTAATATTATGTATAAGTACAAGGGCAATGTGAGACGTTCTCAGCCTGGCACAGAGATGGAGTTGATATGAATGATATTTTGTTTTGTCGTATGGTATATGTTTCTCAATATTGTATTGTGAGCTTCAACTTGATCTACTGAACAGTTTTGTTTCTATGGCTGTTAATAATAGACATGTTGTTTATGTTACTAAAATGGAGAAACTGTGCAGCCATAAAATTCTTTGTTCTGGATGGTATATCGCCAACAGAAATTCATCCAAAGTTGTAGAAGGTTTATAAGGAGTCTGCTCCTTTATTTTCAACAGTTAAGAAATGGGCAGTAGAATTTAAACGTGGCCGTACTTCTCTTGAAGATGATCCAACATGAAGGATGGCCCAAAACTTCAACCACCAAGGAAAACACCGAGAAAGTGTAATATGTGTTTTTGGACGATATGCATATCAGAAGAACGTGTACGGTACATTCTACATGAAGAATTCAAGATGAGAAAGCATTGTGCTAGATGGGTGCCGCGTTTGCTGAATGCTAACAAAAAACAAATGCGAAAAAATCTTCCACAGCAAAGATTGAACTGTTTAAAAAAATGTAACTAATTTTGTGCGCCGATTTGTTATTGTGGGTCCATCACTACACGCCAGAAATGAAACAGTAGTCAACGCGTGGGTGGAAGCTGGTGGCTCTGCATCAAAGAAGGTGAAGTGGATTTCATCTGCCGGAAAGGTCATGTCAAGTGTTTTGTGGGATGCAAAAGGTATTCTCCTAATTGATTACCTACAAGAGGGAATAACAATAACTGGCGAATGCTACGCAAGTCTCCTGGACCAACTGGGTGAAAAAATGAGTGAGCAGAGGCCTGGGTTACAAATGAAAAGAATCATCTTTCATCAGGACAATATATCTGTTCACAAAGGTACTTTGTCAATTGGAAAATCGGGGGACTTGAAGTATGAATTGTTGGAACATCGCTGGAAGAAATTTTGCATCCAATGTAGGCCTTATGCAGCCGTAGATGAGTATTTTGCAGACCTTCCAGGATCATACTTCAGGGATGGAAACTACTCGCTGGAAAGACTTTGGACAAAGCGCATAGACTTAAAAGGGGACTGTGTAGAAAAATAAGTGCATTTTGCCCCAGAAAATGCAGTTTCTCACTGCAAGGCCAGGAACTTTTCACCTTCCCCTAGTATAACCATCACACTGAACTTAACTCCGAGAACCCCTTAACGACCACCTTCATAACGTGAGGAAATGGCTACGACCACATAACGTGGGGATTCACCGATGTGACGTGAGCTATTGATTGCGTTGCGTGTGAACTACCATCAGTGTGCCCAAGTTTCAATTCTGATGCAGTGCCACATATTATTTGGAAATATCCTATCTGTAAGTCAAATATGAAGATAAATTAAATAAAATGTATTCATAAAATATACACATAAAGAAGCAAACATGCAGCATATTTGCAAACTGCTAAAATATCATGCTTATTAACAAAACAGGCAAAATATGCATGAACTGCAATATAAACTAATGTTTAAATTGTTTCAAATTTAGTAATTAACTCACACACCAAGTTAAATTAAATTGAGTTTTATTTATGGACGCTCTTTAACTACTTTAACTACTATGGTCCAGAGACTTGATGAAGAAGATAAATTAAAAGATAAAGATTATAAGAATATTAAAGATAGAGTTCATATACAAACAATGCCAAGGAAAGCTGCAGTGGCCTTATTTAGGATGGCAACTGGCCACGATTGCCTCGCAGAACACCTCTACAAGATACGATGCCTATCTACACCCAAGTGCACTCTATGAAAAAAACAGCATCTCGCCAAATGCAAAGGCCTTAAAAGTGATAACTTACAGTTTATATTGGGAAGCCAGAGGGAAAATGATGCAGATCAATTAATTCCCAGTGACATTGGTGAACAACAACAAATCACACATCCAACGCCCAGCCGCAACGCACCAGACACCGTCTACTGATCCCTAAAACAGATGACATGGAAGGAGATTATGGGTGCAGCAAGTGATGGGCAGGTAAATTAAATTTACCACGACCCCACTCCAACATTCGCCTACCGGCCCAGGGAAACCCGTGGACCGTCGCCCGGGATCGAACCCGTGATTTCCCGAATGCGAGTCGCACACGCTCGGTAACAGTTTGGGATACTCCACGGAGAACCACGTTAGTCTAATTCAGTTAATGTAATTTTCAAACGAAACTTATGCATGTTTATTTTAGTCTGTGTTCCGTTCAGAAGACGGTGTATAGAGATGCGTAGAAGGAAGGGCTTAATGAAAAGAGCAGACTAACTTATATCAGTTTACTCCCGTAAGTCCAGCTATTCACTACATGCTAATGTATTCTTTATAACCACCTTCTTTTGAAGACTAATTACCTCGCCAGGGCCTTCTGTAAGGGATGTTTGCGTTTTGTTTAAAAGCTGGCTAGCTAGCAAGGTTTATGCACGCATTCTATAGAACCCACGAGTGTTGGCTGTGTATTAAACAAGACGAGTTATAGAGAATCTGCAGGTGACTGCCATGGAATCGCAGAGTGGTGCCTTTTGTATTATAAGAGCAAGTCGCTGTCAAACAAGTATCATTATATAACATAATGCAATAACATCATTTTTACTTTCTCTACTACTTATAGTAAGTAGGGGAAGTATTGTATTCTACCCAAAAATTCGATACCGAGATTTCTATGAAAGATACTGAACGTAAATACCAAGTTTGGTGTTATCCGACTGTTCGTTTCTGAGCTATGCTATTCACAGACAGACACACACACACACACAGACATGTTTCCAAATATCTTTTTTTGGATTCAGGGGGTCTCAAAACATGTATTTCCGGTGAAATCTCGGTATCAAATTTTTGGATGGAATGTAATATCTTCTCTACCTACTATGTACTGCTCCCTTATCGTAGATTTACGGCACTTTACCTCAAGCCTGATAAAGAGGCCTCTTAGCAAACATTTCCGGTCCTTCACGCTCAATATAGAATGGGAGGCTAAGAACCTTAGCAGTTAAAGAGCGTCCATAAATAAAACGCGATTTAATATAATTTAGAGAAAGTAATAATTGGAATATTTTTAGAGGAGTGAGTAGAATAAGTCATGCGAATACATCAGATTTTGTCTACATGCAACGTCCTAGACATTTTGTTGCAACTTTACGAATTTAAGACTAGAAGTTGTTTATCTGACGTCTGCAGCAAATGTTGCCAAAGCGACACTGCATTAAGCACTTGCTCTTCCTTTCTCTTTCTGGTATTTAACTTTCATATATACCTTCATTATTTCCGAATATCTCAAAGTGCTCCTCGGTTTTGTTTTCCTTTTAAGGGTTTTCTTTAAATAAGTGCTCTCTTTTGTGCAAAATAGACAGACGAATGGCGTTTAGTGACGTGGAACCAATTTAAAACTTCAAGAGAGATAAAGTGTTAGTAACTGATTAAAATTTGATGGTGTAAGAAAAACATTTCTAAAGGAAATTGTGCTTTATTTCCTTTCTCTTGTACCAAAAACAGTTGGAAGCCTAAGGCCACACTTCTCTCTTAACGAGCGACTATAATTATTGTTCCTTTCTGTGTTTCTTTCTGTACAAAGCCTCCCGTCCTTTCCTTTCTTATTCGATTGCTTTTGTCTCTTTCCCATTCCTTTCTGTCGCGCGAAATGTTTCGGTTAATTCACACAACCATTTTTGGGGGAAAGACAAAAGAACCTAAGGAATATACAGGGTTATTCAAAAAGAAGGAACAGATTTTAAATATTTATTTCTAATAAACGACAACAGATAGCGACACATACGACCCATCATTGAATAGAGGAAGGCTCAGAGTTTTAAGCCCCGCCTATTAGTTGCCTACAGCGGCGCTGTGTTTGTTTACGAGAAAATGGCGACGCCAGAGGAAAAGTGGTTTTGTGTGCTGCATTACGCAAAGAGTGAATCCATTGTTTCATTGCAGCGTGCATTTCGTTGTAAGTTCAACAATGAACCGCCTCGTCATAAAATTTTACAATTGATACAATGAATTCGTATAAGCTGGCTACGTATGCAAACGGAAAAGCACTGGTCGTCCTCGCATAACAAATGGTGCTCATTTTGAATACACAAAATAAAATTTTGAACTTTTCGCTATTCAGTTATGTATCGCACGTGTCGCCATCTATTATCGTTCATTAGAAATAAATATTTAAAATCTGTTCATTCTTTTTGAATAACCCTGTAGTATGTATTTCAAGTGTTCGGTTTATTTTATGTTTAATTTATTTCCTTAAAAAGAACTACTACAGTTCTTTTTGTTGTCGTTTTTACTTGTCATATGCAGCTAATATTTTTTTAGATTTCATTTACGCGTGATGTTCAAACCTTTGTCAAAAAGGACACAGCCAATGCCCGTGGTTTCCAGTGTGGATGAATGCTTTTTGTTTTCTCTACCATGTACCTAGTAAATAGAGAAGTATTGCATTCCACCTAAAAATTCGATACTGAGATCTCGCCGGAAATACACATTTTGATATCCCACGAATCCAAAAGGAATTAAAAATGGTCTCTGTGTGTGTCTATGAACAGCATAACTCAAAAACGGAAAGTAGGATGAATACCAAACTTGGTATTTAAGTTCAGTTTGTTTCAAAAGTGTAACACGAAGATTTTCATGAAAATCCCCCCACCTCTAACTACCATTTACGTGGAACATTCTTTCCAAATTTTTTATTTTATGAAAAATTCCTATATCAATTTTGATTAAAATACCATATATTAAAAATACTTACATGACAAATAAAATCTATATCTTGAGATTTCTGGGAATAGTCTGTAAAGTCCTGTTCATTCGGAAGGAATTTTGTATAACCTTGTATAGCTCGCATACAAGGTATGGATGAAAACATACTATACAAAAACTGCAGATATCTTTGAAACATGCAATTTATTTCAAATAAATATTTTGTAGCACAAGCGATTTCAGAGACATCCGTTAATAATGCATATAATTGTTTCAATACTTTGTCATTCTTTTTAAAGTCTTGTCGACTTTAATTTGTTTCTCGCGATTGCATGGAAAGAATATGCAATTTTAAGGCCAGTGTATAGAGTCCAGTCTTAAACATTTGACTATCGCTATTCCCTTTGTATCTATTACCAAATATATAATGTAGCCGTTTCTACAGCGATTTACCTCGATGAAAATGAAGTAAATAGAAAAATAGGTTTTTGTAAGAACAGTTTCGTAAGAACAGCTTGTATACCCATCAATAAATGATAAATTCGTGTGAATATAACACATAAAACTTTTTAGTAAGTAGGGGAAGTATTGTATTCCACCCAAAAATTCGATACCGAGATTTCACCGGAAATGTATGTTTTGAGACGCCCTGAATCCAAAAAAAAGCATTTTTGGAAACATGTCCCTGTGTATGTCTGTGTGTGTGAGTGTGTCTGTGTGTCTGTGAACAGCATAACTCAGAAATGAACAGGCGGATAAACACCAAACTTGATATTTAGGTTCAGTATCTTCCAGAGAAGCGACAAAAAGGTTTTCAAGAAAATCCCCCACCCCAGATTACCCTTTACATGGAACATTCTTCAAAAATTTTAATTTTCTCAAACATGGCTCTAACGATTTTGATTAAAATATCATATGTTTAAGATATTTTTATGGAAAATGAAATGTATATCTCGAATTTTCTGGGAATGTCTCCAAAAGTATTCTTCATTGTGAACGACTTTTGCATAATTGGTAAACCATAAAAGATAGACAAAATTTTACTACACAAAAAATTTAAATCGCGTTAAAATACACAATTTATGTCATATACATTTTTTTTTGTTGAGTGAACCATTTTCGAGATATTGCTTGTTATTCCCTTAAATTTTTCAATACTTATTTTCTCAAATGGGAATTCGTTATTCATTTTTTTGTCTTGGATATGCAAAGAATATTAATCTGTGGCAAAGAGAATGGCGCTGCACCTAGCAACCAGCTATTAAGAGATATGCATGTGCTTAAAGGCTACTGTATTTCTATATTGCTCTTGTAAATATATAATACCCTTACGTCTACAAGAAAATTAGCAATAAGATAGAGTCTGCAAATGTTTATCTTGATTAACATAGAGTAGATGGAGAATAAGAGTTTGTAAAAATAGTTTGTACAAGAGTAGAGAAAGTCATGTGAGTGTAACACATCAGATTTTTTATATTAGTTGTAAGGGCGATTAATTATGCAGTGCCTTCGTGTCTTCTTTACGTTTCTCTGTTGCTGAGGCTGTTCTTAAAACTTGAAAGAGCAGTCAGGAGATTTCATGCAACGCTTTTGAACTGGGGCTAGAGAGCTGTTAAGGAGATTGTTTCGCCCGGTTGGTCATTATACCACGTTATGCAGTCAGCGCCTGGATGGAGGGAATTAAAAAATAACCAAACAGAGGCAAAGGTAATTTTTTAGTTCCCGAATCCACAGCGCAATTCGTTTTTGCTATTTTTTAACCTCGCTCTTCCCATTTAATTAAATTGCAACGCCGAGCACTTTTTTGTTATCGCGTAACATTTTCATAGCGTTCCAGCGCCTCCCTGAGAGGAAACCGTTTCATTTGCCGGCAATGAAACAACGAAACTGCGTTTAAAGTTTTAACTGAAACACGAAGCACACCACATATGTTTACAATGAGTAATGGGAAAATAAACGCTATGTACTTAAGAATGATAGGTACGAGGGCTGATCAATAAATACTTAGACTGATTTTTTTTCACAGTATTTATTACTCCATTTCAATGCTGATATGATATTTTTCAAAGTAGTCCCCTCCTACTTGAATGCACTTTTTATAGCGTCTCTGTCAGTCCTCGAACACATGGTACAGGCCATTATTTGTCAGGTCTTTGAGAATCGCCTCACTTTTCCTCAGCACGCTTTGATGCGGTATTAATGTTACAAATTGTATGTTGCAAATAAATGTTTGTTTACATAACTTTAACTGCCCCACGTATGGGAGCCAATATGCAACGGAAGATGCTTACGTAATTTTGTATTTGTTAGCCCCACATTTGGGAACCAATATGATGCGGTGTTAATGTTGTAATTATTTAACATTAATTGTAGCTCCGCGTTTGGAAGCCAATCTACGAGAGCAAATATGTGTTTACTTCACGCGTTGCCATCTTGTGACGTCACTCCTTTGTCTGGTTCGTAGCTCCCTCTGGCGTAGCAATTTGTATCAGTTTTGAAATAATTCACTTTAAATGTTCTCCGGCTAGCTATTTAGGTCGACATTTAACTCTTGCAGGGTGTGAATCGGAAAGGAATCTTTTATTCAGAAATGATACTGATGAAGAAATTGTTTTTATAACTTTTATTGCCGAACACGTTCACTAACACTTTTTACATATTGAGATAGATACTCGCCAAACTGAAACTGTTTTTAATAACTTCTTACTTATCACTTTTAACTTGCATACTTCAACTTTGTGTAGAATTAACTTTATAATAATTTAGATTCTCGTAATTCTGCTGCGCGTAACTTGGCGAAATAAATGAACTGAGAGACCGACGTGGAGAGTACTGAGAATTTTGTAGAACTGGGGGGAACGCTCCCTTGAACCTACACTATTTATAGGCCTGCATTAAGATACGCCTAAAGATTATAAATGAACTGCTATTGGCTAATAAAACGCGCCAACATTAGCGTCTATTTTAATATCCAATGAAAACCACGAATACATATGCTTTAGGAAATGTTCTAGAAGCTTCTATCGAAACCGCGCGAAATATTACGTAACTTCCTTGTTCCCGGTAATGATAAACAACTCACCCCATCGCTGCATTATTGCGTTATTGTTGACAGTTTCAGTAAAGCCGTATATTATTATTTACCAATAATAATTACAATTAATAAACATCAGAAATCAATGTCACATAAAAATACATATTCATATTACTATCATTAATTACATCTGAGTAATTTGTGATACAAATTACCGTATCATATGCCCCACTAGAAACATAATTATAAATATTTATAACTTGTTTAGAAATTTTAAAATTGTGTTTTTAGTCTCCTAAATCTTGGAACACACGTTATCACTTTCACTTAACACTTCACACGCATTTAACACACGACATGTTTTTCCCCTATCTCGCCACTACTTACTGGCTCTGGTTTAATTAATTTAGATATTAATCTGACATCACAATTTTTTTTATATATATAGCAAATACTTTACCCTAAATTATTTAATCACTGCTACCAAATTGTTTACTCTCTTACATTGTTGACAAAAATTTATACATTTAAGATTTTTGTAATTATTATACATATTTACCAAAATATTCACCCTCTACACAAATATTTACATCTCTTAAATCTAGGCACTGTTTCACATGTTCTATTTACTGCATAAATATTTGTTTTTAATTATATTTACCAATTTTTGTGATTTTGTACTTTATCTTAACAATACTCTTGTAATAGTATTTATGTACTTTACTTTAATATAACATCAGGCTTTATTTCACATGTTCAGTTACTAATAAAATGTTATTTTCCTCTCAAACAGTTAGTCATGACCACAATTTATTTCTCCATTCACATGACGTACATTTTTATTTAACCCTCTTACGTTCCAATACATTGCTCTGCATTTCGCCTTTAACTATCCATCATTTACTATTTATCATCTTTGTCTTTTATTTCACCATGATCTTCATGGTTGTATGGTTTAAGCATCTCAATATGGAACTTTCCTATGCTTTTTCGAGTTGTTGGATTACATAACTCATATATGTTAGTTCCATACACTTCAACAACTTCATATGGTCCATGGTATTTGAGAAATATTCGCCAATAAAGTTTATTTTCTTTATCCGATAATTTCTTGGTTTTAACCAAAACTAAATCTCCTATTTTGATCCTCCATTCCTTTCTCTTCTTTTCTTCATGTTTAATTTTTCTTTTTATGGCTTTTTTTTTCATCCTCTCGAATGCTTTTCGGAACATCTCTTCTTCTGTTGGTGGTATCGAATGCGCATCTGGAATGGCTTCTGGAAATTTTTTACACATTGTATTGATCTTCTTTCCCAACTTAAGTTCACATGGTTTGTATCCTGTCACATTGTTTATGGTTTCATTTAAGAGGTTCTGAACAAAGTTCACGTATCCATACCATTGGGTGTGTTTTCGATGACATAACACCCTTAAATTTGAAATTTCCTTAATTTCCCTCTCCACTGGGTTGGAGTTCGGTCTGTATCTTGACGAAAAATATTGTTTAATGCCATTTTCTTTCAGTCCATCCATAAATTTTTTTCCTGTGAAGTACGAAGCATTATCGCTCAATACAGATTGAATAGGTCCTTCTTCTATCACATATGACTTAAGTAGTCTATTCAAACATGCTAAACTTGTAGGTTTTCTCAAAGGGTAAATTCTTACATATTTGCTGAATATATCATAACAGACAAATATATATTTATTTCCAAATTGACTTGGAGGCATCGGACCATGAATATCAATACTAATTACACATCTCGGCTTATCCCTTATAACCGAATTAGTTTCAAATGCATATGCTGCATTTATTTGCTTTGCCTTCTGACACAGGTTGCAGCACGATATAAATTTCCGAACTTTCTGACGCAATTTGGATATGTATAAATTCTCTAAAATCATAGAAGTTGTTCGGTCCGTCCCTGAGTGTGCTAACCCTTCATGAAAATTCTTAATTAGTTCCTTTTCCATGCTTTTCGGAACCATTACCTTCCAACTAGGCATTTCTTTTCCATGCTTTTTGTATAATGTCCCATCTCGAATTGCTATAATTTCTTTCTTTGCCTCCTCAATCAATGGTGCATTTTCTTTAAGTTCAAATAATTTTGCATCCTCATTTTGAATTTCCCCCATATTTTTCAATTTTCTAATCATTTCTTTGCTTAAAGGAATTTCAATTGTCAATATTTTGACTTCATTTCTAGGCCTGTCAATATTTTCGTGAATTTGTGGGTTGTAGTTCAATCTTGACAGCAAATCACTGAAGGTATTATTTTTGCCAGGAATGTGGATAATCTCAATATCGAATGCAGATATTGCATGAATATATCTAGCAAGTTTTCCACTACATAATCTACACCGTTGTATGAAAGTTAAGCTGATGTGGTCTGAATACACTTTCACCTTTTGCTGATATATATAGGTTTTAAAACGAATTAATGAGAAATATAGTGCTCCAATTTCTAACTGAGTCACTGAAGAATTTCGCTCAATATTTGCAAGTCCTCTAGAAGCTGTACTAATGACGTGAAAGTCATTGTTGATGTCTCGCTGTCCTAAAATTCCGGCGTATCCTTGCATTGATGCGTCGACATAAATCTCATATTCCAAATCTTCTCTGGGCCTCTCAAGTAATATGGACTTAGCAAAGAGTTCCTTTACTCTCTCAAAACATTTTTGATGATCCTCTGTCCATTTCCACTTATTGTTCTTTCGGAGTAGCTGCCGCAGTGGTTCGATTTCAGCCGAATATCTTGGTACGAACTTACTCTGAAAGTTCAATACCCCTAAGAGACGTCTAATTTGTTTTACGTTCCTGGGTGGCGGAATTCTCATTATTGCTTCTATTCTTTTCTGATCAGGTCTTATACCTCGTTCATCCACTACATAACCCAGAAAATTTATTTCCTTGACACAAAATTTTGATTTTAGTATGTTCACAGTCATACCATGTTGTTGTAGTTTATTTAACACATAATGGACATTATTCATGTGTTCTTCAAATGTTTGACTAATGATTAAGAAGTCTTCAATATACTTTATTAAAAAATCATCTGCAGAATTTCCAAAGATAGTGTGAATGGCTCTCAAAAATCCACTTCCTGAGTTTTTTAAACCAAAAGGATTTACACAAAAGCGATACTGGATCCCTGAGTACTGAAATGAAGTGTAATCACGCACTTGCGGATCTAATTCCACTTGCCAATATGATGCAGTGAGGTCAATGGATGTCAGAAATCTCCCTCTTGAAAGTTTTGTAATTAGTTGTTCAATTCCCTCACTTTGAAAATGATCTGGTTTCATATACTTGTTGACATATCTACCGTCTAAAGTTAATCTCAAACTACCATCTCGTTTAATACTCCAGCAGATTGAATTTATGTATTGAGAATTACTTTGCTCAATAATCCCATTTTCTAACATGTTATTTATTAATTGTCTAGCTTTGTCTCGAAGACTTATAGGTAAATTGTCATACTTGTGCCTATATGGTGGTACGTCTTCTACTTGAAATGTATGCTGATATACATTACATCTGCCTGGGATATTACTAAATACTGAACTATTGTTCATCAAAACATCATGAAGGATTTGTTTTTGCATTATCGTAAGATTATAAGCTTCTTCACACTTGTGTTCTATTTCCTCATTTCTCTTCTCTTTCCTGCTGTTGTTTGTCTCGCTCACATGGTCGTCTTTTGTTTGGATTGTAAATTCCTCTACTTTCTCTGGCATTTCTGCTAGCTGTTGAAAATATGGCGTGGTATTCCCTTCATATTCTGTGACTACCTGCTTTATCTGACTATTTCTATCAGTTTCTGTTATTTGCACAAAAAACTCTTGGTTACAAATATTTTTCTCATCCTTTGTCATCTCGATTACAGAAACTTTTTCTTTTATAAATGGTACCCTTATTTCTCTATCTTCTTTTGTTATTTTTAACTCTTCATGTTTAAAATCTATACATGCTTCATATTCATGTAGAAAGTCACATCCTATAATTATGTCACAAATCAGATGGTTTACAATTAGAAACATAACCTCAAAATTCTCTCCGCCAATAAGTATGCTAAGTAGAGCTTGTGTTTTTATGACCTGTGTAGTTCTTCCAATTGCAACACGACAAACTAAATTACTAGTGGGAAGAGCCATAATCTTGTTACCTTCATTAATCAAATTTATGTAAAATTTCTGTGAGCAAATTGAAGCTGATGAACCAGAATCTATAGTTGCAATGATTTCTTTCTTCGCAATTTCCATTCTAACATGAGGTGACTCAAAATTTTCTCCCTTATCTTTTGTTGCTGTAATCTTATTACAGGGTGTATGTGTAGGCGTATGATTTGTATTGGTAATGGATACTGAATTATTAAAGACGTCCTGAGAACCTACTGCTCAGGAGTCTGTTAACAGTTTTCCTGGTTATTTCCATGTTCACGTACGGGACTGCCATTCCTAACAGGCGCTAAATCTATCTCCGTGTCGCTACCATTGTTTTGAGTTCCCCTTCCTCGAGTTCTAAATCCTCGATTTCTGACATTTTGTCCCCTTGGCACGTAATTTTCTTGCCGTTCCTCAGATCTTTCTCGGTTATTATTTTCCCTCCAGTGAGTGAAATTTCCCCTCTGTCTAGTGTACCTCCTTCCATAGTTTTGCCCTCTTTCAGGCAATCTTTCTGTCCTGACATAATTTATTTGTTCCTGCCGGCCTGGTCTCCTATCTATCCTTGATCTTTCAAATTGTGGAACGTATGATTGATACCGTTGTCTGGTATTAATTTCATGATGTCTGTCTTGTCCTCTAATTTGCTGATAACTACCTTGGTAATTTCTTCTATCTCGCACATCTAAAAATCTATGCTCCCACTCCCGAGAAATATCTTCTTCCTGTTGTTCCAAAGCTGTTATTAATTCTGTCATCTCATAGATGTTCCGTGGTTTTGTAATTAATAAGTAATTTTGTATCCTTATAGGATAATGCCTTGCGAGCAAACTCACAAAATCTTCCTCACTGATTGGAGGTGACAAGTTTCTAACCTGACTTGCATGTTTTAGTAAGTAATCAGTCATCGATATTCCCTCTCGTGGATTAAATTGACCATGACTAAGCATTGCTCGTATTCTTTGCTGTACCGTAACATTCCAAAATCTGTTCATGAATAATCTCTTAAAGGATTCATATGAAATTTCACCCCCTGATACCATTTGTAACCAATCTAAGGTTTTCTGGTCCAAACATCTTTTGACAACTATCATTTTCAATGCTTCAGGTATCTTTTTAATTTGAAAATACTCTGATAATTCTGCAATGAACTGTACTGGACTGGAGTTTTCATTAAATTTTGGAAGTGGAAAATCACTTAAGATATGATTGTAATTTTGCAAATTCCCTATTCCCATATTTAAATTCTCTAGTGTAACTTGTGCACTCTGAGTTTCAGCATTAGCTATAGATGAAGCTGCCGCATCACTCACATTATTTGTCATACCTGAGGAACTACCTCTATCATTATTTTGTACATCTGACACATGTACATCACATATATTTGCCCTTGAATTCAATTCTAATCTATTTACAGTACCCTGCAGATTTTCTATTGTCTGTTCCAATTTTTTATTATTCTCATTTTGAACAGTTTGGTGTTTGTTAATTTCAGAAGTTAGCTTTTGATTCAAATCTTTAGACAAATCTTTAACTTCATCAGACAATTTATTTCTCTGTTTTTCTGACTCCTTCTGAATTTCAGATATTTCCCCTCTGAAATTAACTTGCACCTGTATTAAATCTGCATTTGTAGCCTCCATCATCTCTTTTAACTCACTTGAAATGCTACTCATTCGGCTACCTAGCTCTGTACATTTTACATTAACATGCTCTATTTTATTATTAACCTCACTTTTTTGGTTAGATATTTCCCTGCTCATGTCTAACATTTTCTTTGAAACTTCACCTATTTCATTTGCTATCATTTCTTGATTTTCATTTTTCATTCTAATCATACTACTATCTAGCTCCATGAATTTCTTTTCAATTTCTTCCCTGTTTTGTTCTAAGCTTTTACCAATATCTTCCCTCAATTCTCTCTTATTCTGATCTAGTTTTTGTTCTAAACTCCTATCAATATCTTCTCTTAATTCCCTATTATTCTTTTGCATATCTTCCCTTAATTTCTCATTACTCTGAGTTAATTTTTCTAATTTCTCATTATTCTTTTGCATATCTTCCCTGTTTTGATCTATTTTCTTACTAAGATCTTCCCTTAATTTTTTCATATTCTCATTCATATTTCTCAGCATTTCCATCATACTAACATCAAAATTAACATTTCCTGCTATTCTATTCTCACTTTCTGCACTAACATTTTCATCTTCAAATCCTAAAAAGTCTGGGCTATTTCCTGTAACCTGTATTGAATTACAACTAACTGTTACATTATCTCCCTCCATAATTATTTCTTCTGTATTATTGGTAGCCATTATTTTTTTAATCCTACCACTCCTCATTAACATTTATTTATCCTTTTTTTTTTAAAAAAATTAAGATACTCTAACCTTATTGATGCTGTCCGTTGCTGTTACTTTGATGTCCAGCGTTCTGCCCCATTCTCCTAGATTTGTATGTCGCTTCTGCGTTGTGTTGTGATGAATCTACGTCGTCTCGATGTTTTTGTAGTTGAATTCCTTGTTGCCTCGTAATCTCGGAATTACGATGTCCAATCATCCGTATAGTCTGTCGTTCCTTTTGTTTCTGGAATCTGCGTCTTGTAGATCATTTCACCGCTGCATTCCTGGTTACTCTGCTTCATTCCTGGTCATCGTTTTCCTTTCCTGGTCACTTCGCCCCACGTCCTGGGTGCCAATTTGTAACTGTTTTAATGTTACAAATGTTGTGTGTTTACTTCTGTGTGTTTACTTTACGCATATTTGCGAGAGAACTTGCTTTACGTAATGTCTTTTTGTTGTCGAGCCCCACGTTGGGCGCCAATATGATGCGGTATTAATGTTACAAATTGTATGTTGCAAATAAATGTTTGTTTACATAACTTTAACTGCCCCACGTATGGGAGCCAATATGCAACGGAAGATGCTTACGTAATTTTGTATTTGTTAGCCCCACATTTGGGAACCAATATGATGCGGTGTTAATGTTGTAATTATTTAACATTAATTGTAGCTCCGCGTTTGGAAGCCAATCTACGAGAGCAAATATGTGTTTACTTCACGCGTTGCCATCTTGTGACGTCACTCCTTTGTCTGGTTCGTAGCTCCCTCTGGCGTAGCAATTTGTATCAGTTTTGAAATAATTCACTTTAAATGTTCTCCGGCTAGCTATTTAGGTCGACATTTAACTCTTGCAGGGTGTGAATCGGAAAGGAATCTTTTATTCAGAAATGATACTGATGAAGAAATTGTTTTTATAACTTTTATTGCCGAACACGTTCACTAACACTTTTTACATATTGAGATAGATACTCGCCAAACTGAAACTGTTTTTAATAACTTCTTACTTATCACTTTTAACTTGCATACTTCAACTTTGTGTATAATTAACTTTATAATAATTTAGATTCTCGTAATTCTGCTGCGCGTAACTTGGCGAAATAAATGAACTGAGAGACCGACGTGGAGAGTACTGAGAATTTTGTAGAACTGGGGGGAACGCTCCCTTGAACCTACACTATTTATAGGCCTGCATCAAGATACGCCTAAAGATTATAAATGAACTGCTATTGGCTAATAAAACGCGCCAACATTAGCGTCTATTTTAATATCCAATGAAAACCACGAATACATATGCTTTAGGAAATATTCTAGAAGCTTCTATCGAAACCGCGCGAAATATTACGTAACTTCCTTGTTCCCGGTAATGATAAACAACTCACCCCATCGCTGCATTATTGCGTTATTGTTGACAGTTTCAGTAAAGCCGTATATTATTATTTACCAATAATAATTACAATTAATAAACATCAGAAATCAATGTCACATAAAAATACATATTCATATTACTATCATTAATTACATCTGAGTAATTTGTGATACAAATTACCGTATCAGCTTCAGTGAATCAAATGCCCCGGAGCTTTGCCTTTAGTAATGGGAATAAAAAAGAAATCACAGGGGACAAGATTGGGGTTATAAGGCGGATGCAGCACGCGGGTGATGTTGAATTCCTGGACTTGATTTGCGACGTGAGGACATGCGTTGTTGTGACGAAGTCGCCACCCATTCTGATAAAGTTCTGGATGTTTCCTTGCAATGTGCTCCCTCAGTGTAGTCAATACTGGCGTGTAATACGCTGCTGTAGCAGTAGTGTGAGGAAGAACAACAATCACAGCAGCTGTGTTGATGTTGACTTCAGTCATAGCAGAAGCCGAAGCATCAGCCTACCTTGCTTAGCACAGAGGACCCGCCCTTCTTTAAATTCCTTGAACCACCTAAACACTGTTGCACGAGATAGTGCATCTTCACCGTATGCTTGCTTCAGCTTTTCCAAAGTTTCAGAGGCTGTATGATTTAAACGAAAATTTTATTGCTCCTCTCGTGTCGAGTGGTGTGCGAAATTCAAGTAGGGTCAACAATATACAGCATTACTACCAACCTACCGATACGAGAGTGCTGCTGCCTATGGACATTATACATGAAACCCCGCTCTTTTCAGATATTCGTGGTAGAGACAGGAAACTCTCAAGAAAGTTACAGGAAAAAATCAGTCTCAGTCTTTATTGATCAGCCCTCGTACATACCCTTGAATGCAGTTTCATCTGTTGATGCGTTTTGATCTCTATGAGGAAGCTGAAAATGCTTGATTGCAGGTAAGAATTAGATGATCTTTAGATCTTTTAAAAAGAGTTGGCATCTAGATGTTAAAAAGTGCATTTTAATGGTATTTTAAATTCTCCAAACCTTCTCAGACACAACGCCTTTTAGATAAAGTGCTTATAATATAGATGTTTATAATAACAATTATCTAACTTTTAGTTAGTATTATGTGACTGAACGTTTAGGGCCCCTTGTCTAAAAGCAATCCTCTTACCTAGTTTTAAGCCCTACGAGGTCATTGAATTTTTTGGGGGCGTAAATATCCTTAGCATGGTTCTTTCGGAAGGGAAGTAAAGCCCGTGGTCATAGATTTACGGCACGTAAAACAACCTCAAGTCTGATAAAGAAGCTTCTGAGCAAAATTTCCGGTCTTTTCTTTTCTGTTATGCAAAATTTCGCTTATAATGCGACGTTAAGAACCATAGTAGTTAAAGAGGGTCCATAAATACAACTAAAAAGAAAATACTTCCTACTAGACCTATTTCTGCTGATGGTGTTTTTGCCCTCTGAACTGTAACTTCTCTTAACTTTAGTTTTATCGTCTTTTTTACTATTAAACAGACATTCGCTCCATATTCATTCTTCTAGTCTCTATGGGGAGTAGAGGATGATTTTGGTTAAAGAAAAACTCTCACCCCAGACGGAAACCCAGCCCGGCACCTCTAGGTTGATAAGCCAGGCGCTGACCACTCTGCCGCAGAGGCAATCTCAAGATGCATTTTGTGCCAATATATGTACACAGAAAGCCAACTTGCTATTTGAAAATAGCAACAGAATCGATAAACCTCAGATGGCACATCGTCAAAACGTCACAATCCAATAATCTCATTTCAACACTGAAGCGAATCCACAAAAAACAAATTCCATCCCCTTTTTGTGACATGCCTTTTATCCTAGTTTATGGCATAAACTTTGTGTTTTAATGAGATCTACATTTTTACTTTCTCTACTACGTATAGTAAGTAGGGGAAGTATTGTATTCAACCCAAAAATTCAATACCGAGATTTCACCGGAAATACATGTTTTGAGACACCCGGAATCCAAAAAAGGCATTTTTGGAAACATGTCCGTGTGTGTGTCCGTGAACAGCATAACTCAGAAACGAACGATCGGATAAACACCAAACTTGGTATGTAAGTTCCGTATCTTCCAGAGATGCGACACGAAGGTTTTCAAGAAAATCCCCCTACCCCAGATTACCCTTTACATGGAAGATTTTTCGAAAAGTTTAATTTTCTCAAAAATGGCTCTAACGATTTTGATTAAAATATCATATGCTTAAGACATTTTCACGGACAAATAAAATGTATATCTTGAATTTTCTGGGAATGTCTCCAAAAGTATTCTTCATTGTGAACGACTTGTGCTAAACTGGTAAACCATAAGAGATAGACAAACTTTTACTATACAAAAAATGTAGATCGCGTTAAAATACACAATTTATGTCATATACATTTTTTTTTGTTGAGTGAACCATTTTCGAGATATTGCTTGTTATTCCCTTGAATTTTTCAATACTTATTTCCTCAAATGGGAATTCGTTATTCATTTTTTTGTCTTGGATATGCAAAGAGTATTAATCTGTGGCAAAGGGAATGGTGCTGCACCTAGCAACCAGCTATTAAGAGATATGTATGTGCTTAAAGGCTAATGTATTTCTATATTGCCCTTGTAAATATATATTCCCTTACATCTACAAGAAAATTAGCAATAAGATAGAGTCTGCAAATGTTTATCTAGATTAACATGAAGTAGATTGAGAATAAGGGTTTGTAAAAATAGTTTGTACAAGAGTAGAGAAAGTCATGTGAGTGTAACACATCAGATTTTTTTTTGTCCTGGTAATGCAAAGAGAATGGAATACTCCAGATAGCAACCAGCTCTTAAAATATTTGACTATCGCTCAAAGCCTAGCAATTCCTCTTGCATCTACAAGAAAATTAGCAATAAGATTTAACATCTTAATATCTCGATTAACATGAAGCATATGGGGAATAAGCGTTTGTAAAAATAGTTTTTGTACAACAGTAGAGAAAGTCAAGTGAGTGTAACACATTCAGATTTTTATGTAGTAAAATGTTATCTATCTCTTACGGTTTATCAGTTGTGTGAAAGACATTCAAAATGAAGAGGACTTTTGGGTACATTCCCAGAAAGTTCAAGATATACATTTCATTTGCCATGAAAATATCTTAAATATATGATATTTTAATAAAAATCCTTACAGCCATTTTTGAGTAAATTCAAAATTTTCGAAAAATGTTCCATGTAAAGGGTAGTCTGGAGTGGGGGGATTTTCTTGAAAATCTTCGTGCCGCATCCTTGGAAGATAGTAAACTGCAAATAGTAAACTCAAATACCAAGTTTGGTATGTATCCGACTTTTTGTTTTTGAATTATGCTGACAAACCCACACGGAGATGTTTCCAAAAATGCTTTATTTGGATTTAGGGGACCTCTAAACATGTATTTCCAGTGAAATCTCGATATAGAATTATAGGGCGGAATGTAATACTTCCCCTACTTACTATACGTACTAGAGAAAGTAAAAATTAGTGTATACACCAAGCACGCAAAAGCTTTAGTGTACTTGATTTATAAATATCTATAATAGCATTTTATAATATTTATATATATATACCGATGGCAAAGATTTTGAAGATTCCTTTCAACATAAAGTTGAAGTAGAGCAATAAGCAGTATTTTGTTTATTATTTTTAAGCTTAAAAGGGTAGGACTGATGCAAAGTCTTTTAATCATGCAACACTTATAGAGATACTGTGGTTTTTATATTTTTTTCAGATTTTTTCATAAAAAATAGCCATTTTTGTACAATAA
Source organism: Deroplatys truncata (assembly GCA_030765065.1). Lineage (NCBI taxonomy): Eukaryota > Metazoa > Arthropoda > Insecta > Mantodea > Mantidae > Deroplatys > Deroplatys truncata. The sequence continues at coordinate 59,467,620 of CM060989.1, read as the reverse complement.
AAGCGCCTTAAAATTAAATAAGGATTATGTTGAAATGTATGGGCATACTAATTTATAAAAGTATTAGTTATAATAGGACCAAAACTTTTGTGCAAAGTAAAATTTGTATCTGCAGAAGTCTATGCTGAAACAAAACGTTAAAGAAAGCATTGTAAACATTTTAGAACCTTAAACAAAGAAAATTAAAGCACAACACGATGTATATTATCCAATTAGGGTAAAAAAATACAAGTAAAATTCGAAAATTGTTCCATTTTTGGCCAAAATCTCATTTCTCGTTCCCTTATAACAAGCATCTTCAAGTAACGAGGCATCATTTGCTGGAGGAAAGGTAGGTATGGGTAGCATCTGGTGTTTGAAAGGTAATTTAATTAATGATCACCCAGTAACTCAGCGCTTAAGCATATTTATCCTCGTGAAACGCGGACCGCTTCATCCATCGAGGGCTCTCAGAGCTGTAGTAGTGAACAATGGCGATTGGTATTGTTACTAAGAAGTTCCATAATCGCTTGGGTAGCTCTTGATTTAATGGCATGGATGTAATCTATTACGCTTGAGTATTCTGCAAGTGGGTTTACTGGTAATGTGGGGATCCCTTTCGTGGCTGTTTCTGTTCGCTTCTGGTGTTCATTATGTTTGGTTTACATTAAAACTATTTGCCACAAGGTTACATCTTAGCCACCAGTTAGTGGATCACAGAACCTCGCCTTTTGACCATTCAAACTGAACGTTTGCTAATGTTTTTATTAACTGAAACATCCGGCGTTGCCCGTGGTTTGACGATTTATCCCGACAGCACTTGCCTAATACCTTGCGTTTCTTTGGAAGAATTTAAAAATTGGGGGATTAATTGTTCTTTCACACAAGCCGTGTGTTAGACATGGCTTGAAAGGTAGAATCAGATGACTGAAAAATTCAATGCCATAGCCGGGATTTGAACCACGGATCTCCCGGTCTCCGCCCGGTTGCTCTAACCACTGAGCTACCATGGCAACATGCCGACACGACATTAAATTCTCCAGCTGATTCGCATTTTTTCACGGTAAACCACAAGGAGATCTCAAATTGTATTGATCCATTAATTGACCTAATAGTGGTTGTACTATAAAGCCGAATCAGCTGGAGAATTTAATGTCGTGTCGGCATGTTGCCATGGTAGCTCAGTGGTTAGAGCAACCGGACGGAGACCGGGAGATCCGTGGTTCAAATCCCGGCTATGGCATTGAATTTTTCATTCGTCTGATTCTACCTTTCCAACCCTGTCCAGCATACGGCTTGTGGGAAAGAACAATTAATTCCATTAATTGACCTAATAGTGGTTATACTATAAAGCTCGGGACTTAAGTACTTACAAACAATGTAGCCATTGGGTTATGACATCTCAATACAATTTGAGATCTCCTTGTGGTTTACCGGAAAAAAAATGCGAATCAGCTGGAGAATTTGCCGTGGTAGCTCAGTGATTAGAGCAACCGGACGGAGACCGTGGTTCAAATCCCGGCTATGGCATTGAATTTTTCAGTCATCTGATTCTACCTTTCCAATTTAAAAATTATTACACAAGACACTTAAAGAGTAATTATAACTCTCAGAAAACTATAAAGAAGAAAAAAGTACTATGCAAAAAGCACTGTAAAACAACACAAATACCAGTTTGTAAATTTGATTTCTCATGAATTCAGCTCAGTGACTTCTATGTATCACATTCGGGCTGCCTCGTCGCTATTTATAGAGAAAAGCCTCAGGTGGGAAGAAATAATAGTATTTTAAGTAACGTCAACATTATTTTTCGTATTCTCAGTAACCAACATGCAATAAATAAATAATACTACTAAGAAAACACACGAAAGACAAAGGCAACATTAACGTAAACGGCAGAAGCAGAAAAATAAATGGTAGTTCGTCTAATTTGATGCTGTTATGTTATCCATGCCCGCTATCATTTTTATGTGTCACTCAGTTTTTGTTTTTCTTCTTATAAAAACATCGTAAACTTCTCATAGAAAAAGAAACCCACTGCTTACAAAGTGACAAACTATAAATTACACTAGTCTGCATTTTCAATCTTTTGTCAGATGATTTCTTAAAAGTAGGTGTTCTTGAATCAAGTTTCTGTGCTAATAACTTCCGTTTTTTTCTATCATGTCTGGTTTTTACACAAAATAAAAAGTAATGTTTTGACAATTTTACTAATGAGCGTAGAAAAGTGTTCAAATACCATTTCACACAAGGTAAGTTTTTATTCAAGAAACATTTTAAGAATATTCTCAAGAACTCCACTAATTTATTTCACTACGTTTTAACAAAACAAGAAGCCGAAGTGTTTCATTTAATTTTTTTCAAACTTACTCTTCTTGGACTTCCTTGCAGATCCTTGAAGATGACTGTCCCTCCTCAACATCCAACAGTAGTCGGCCATCATAGTTTCATTCCATCTCCCCTGGTACCTCCTCTCCATTTCCTTAATATCTTGGTGAAAACGTTCCAACTGCTCTTCACTATAATGTACCAGATTTTCTGGAAAGTAGTCGATATGTGAATGCAGAAAATGCACCTTTACACTCATGTTACAACCCATCTTCTGGAAATTTTCCAACATTGTTTCGACAATGGTCTTGTAATTAGGTTCTTTGTTATTGCCTAAGAAGTTTTCAGTAACTGATCGGAAGGCGGTCCATGCTTCTATTTCTCTCTCATTCATTGTCTTCTCAAAATTTCATCCTTCATCAATTTCTTTATTTGAGGACCAACAAAAATTCCAGCCTTTAATTTGTCTTGTGTAATGAAGGGAAATTTCTTGGATTGGTACTTGAAGCAGGGTCCATTCTGTGGTAGAGCCCTTACAAATTGCTTCATCAAGCCCAATTTTATGTGTAGTGGCGGAAGCAATATATTTGTATCACTATATTTTTAAGTGAAATTGTGAAAAAACTGTACATGATAGGAAAAAAAACTAAAAGCAGTTCTGAAATCAGCATAAGAAAGTGAGCCAGAATCACTTATTAGCTTTCAGTCATCCGATATCATGCAGACTAGTGTTACAATAAGAGAATATCCGAAAATCGAAGTATGATCCCAGGATGTATGGATATTAACTTCGGCTTATTTATTACTCTTATATTAGCAATGTTTGAGCATCATAGAGACTTTTGTAGTCAATGCGATTATGTTGAATGCTTTTGTGTTATTTTCTACCAGTACGCAATAACCATATGAAGATAAAGAAAAATAAGTGGCATTTTGTCTGATTTGATGCTGTTGCTGTTATTATAGTCCAATATAATAAGTTCAAAATGTTAACTTTTTTTACCAAGCGATTGTAGCCCTTTACTAATATGCAGTCGTAATTTATTTATTTGACTGTGTTATTGCTCCATGATGAGTTTTAGAGAGGAGATAAACGAATAATATGTTAGTTCGCAGTTCCTCTGTTATTTTGTGAGGCGTGAAAACCGAAGTAATTATTCTTATGTTGGCAATATTCGAACTATTACTATTATAGTTGAGAAATATATAGATGGTCTTTCAAGCTTTTGTAGGCATTACATAAAATTAAATAAATAATCGTATGAAATGGGGCAAATTCTAAGCTAGACAGTAATTTTCTACTTCTGCCAAATTTGGTCGAAGTCGGTGCAACGGTGTAGAAGCCTATAAGGAACACACACACACCTACTTAATACTTAAATAAATTGCCAAGAAAATAAGTAAATTTTTAAACATATAAATAAAGACAGCCTCAAACAAGTGATAAAAATCTACTTAATACAATCACCCTCACCGCTGCTTACCCCAACGTCCCAACCCCTACTGTTAAGTGTCAGATTGTGGTGCTGAGTACTTAGGCAGCTTGGAAACCTCATGATGCGGCAGCACAGTCGAGTAGAGACTGGGAGTGGACTTATATAGCTTTTCCCACTAAATTTCGACCTCTCGTTGTAGGAAGACATGTCTATATTTTGTTGTGCATTAAGAGCACAAAGGCAGCAGCAGAGACTTAACACATTTAATGAGTGTTTAGTCTCTGTGTACCTGCTCTCTCTAAGGTCCGGAAACACGACAATAGGGGTTGGAGACAAGAGTAGGGCAAGGCAGTGTAACATAAACATTTCATTCCTCAGTTGTTGATGAACCAGCATTATGTGCGTGCAACCGTGCAGTGCAGTAAAGTGTTAATTTTACGTAAACCTGTGTATTGTTTTCATTGTGCGTGTTTTATTTATGACTTTAGAAATATGGACAATTCAATCGATTTAGTGGATTACTTATTAAAAACTCAGTTTTCGACTCTTACGACAAAAAGCGTGAACTTAAAGCCAAAAGACCAACTCCTAAGCTTGACATTGTATTCCAGGAAAGAACCAAAAACGGACATTTAAACATCCAGGCACAGTAAATTTAATTGATTAACTGGCAGTTACATTCAAAAAGTGTACTGCTCTAATGTTTGCTTTTTGGTGGGGGGAAAGGAATGGAGTATTGAAGCAACACCAAATATTAAAAACGTTGAAACCAAATCTTGCAATAAAAATTGCCGACTGGAACTTATATACAAGAAAATCTGAGTACCTACATTGTTTTCATGATTTGCAATCATACAATGGTTTGTCAGCATTTCATAAAGTTACACCTAACGCTATATTTTTATAATGTCGTTTAGTTTAAAATGTATGTTCAGTCAATTTCAGCAATTACTATTGATGCTAATGACTACTAAAACAACAAATAATAAGAATAAGAACAACAATAATAATCGAATCTATATGGAGAATTCACACTATTTTATGAAACACCAATATTGGGAATTTGTGCATCATTTAAAAAATTCTAAATTCAGTTTTTAAAATCAGTATACCCAGAACACAGTATCAGCTACGCCACTGAAAGCGATAGACAAAAACGTACTACACAAAAATGTATATCTCTTTAAAACACACCATTTATTTAAAATAACTTTTTTTGTGGCATCACCTATTTCCGAAATATCTGTCATTAATGGTTCAAATTGTTCAATACTTAGACATTCTTTTAAAGTTCTATCTATTTTCAGTTGTTTCTCGCGATTGGATGGAAACAGTATGGAATTTTAAGGCCAATGTATAGCGTCTAGTTCTTAAAGATTTGACTATCGCTTCTCTTTGTATCTAACGAACGATTAAAATGAAGTAGATAAGAAAAACTTTCGTAAATAATCTGTATACGCACTAACAAGCATTAGAGGGTAAAAAAGTTCAAGTGAACGTAACATATAAGATTTTTTTTAATCTGTGAAATAAGTTTGCCAAAAATGTATTTTAGATGGCTGTTTTCAGTCATTCTCCACCTTAGTAAGAACTGTGAAAGTTCAAGATTATAATATCTGGAAATTAAATAGTAGATATATGATCTATGACGTGCACAGAGACTGTTATAATTAATTGAGAAATACAAAATTGTTCTATGATAATTCATTAATCTCCCTTAAAACAAAACAAAGCTCAAGTTAAGTCAAGGAATTAGAAAAACTCTGATGTGTTGCATTCACATGAGTTTCTCTACTCACTCTTCTACAAACTGTACATACAGAAGCTTATTCGATCCACTTCTTGTTAATTACACATTTACACATTTCGTTTTAGGTATAAGAAGGATACAGTAGGCTAAAGGGACAGTGAGATTTTTAAAAAGTAATGGCTCTAAAATTCCATGCTCTTTGCATCACCACAAGAAAAAACCAATAGCAACTTATCACTTGAATAACTCAGAAATGGTTAACGCCTCAAGAAATCTATTTCACATAAACTATATGCTTTAACGAGAACTACTTTTTTGTGTACTAAGATTTTGTTTATCTCTTGCGTTTACCATCATACAAAAGTCATTCGGAATACAGAGAACTTCAAATGCTTTTCCCAGAAAATTCAACACATACATTTTATTTGTCATGCAAATGACTTAAATTAAATGAATCTTGTGGCGCTAGAGCCCGCAGGGCCTGGGCCTGCCAACCCAACTGTCGATCCCAGTGCCAACCTCACGCCCACGTGCTCATGACAGAGGTGGGCAATCATTCAACCGATACGGAGAGGTGCTGTGGCCAGCCTCACGCATCCCCCAAACAGAAACTTGGCTCACGAGTCTAGGACCGCTGCCTATCGCAGCTCCTTACTTTCCTCACGATGCTGAGTGGGCAACGGTCTTATACCCAGGATCTAACATCCGAACCAACATGGGTGATATTGAACCTGGAGGTATTCCGTGACGGAACATATGTATTTTGATTTTTAGAAAATCATAAATACTATTTTTCCTTGTAAAGGGATAGTTTAGAGTGGGGGTATTTTCTTGAAAATCTTGCGTCGTATAATCCCTTTTGGTTTTTGAGTTATGCGTTCACAAACACACATACACACGGACGTTTTTCTAAAAATGCTTTTCTTGTATTAGGGGGCCTCAAAACTTGTATTTCCGGTGAAATCTCGATATCGAATTTTTAACTGAGTTCGATATTTGCTCTACTTACTATGGGTATGTAGTAGAGAAAGTAAAAGGATGTGGAGACTTCATTTATTAGCATTGTTGTTCTGAGAAGGAATAGTCACATATGGACAGGCTCCAACTGCAGAGAAAGTACTGGTCGAGGCCTCTCTACGTCACTACAGCGCTGTTAGCACTTCTGGCTGTTAACGTGGACATGAATGCGACGCGCACACTTGACGCAGATTCCAAACCCAATAGCTATTCCATGCGCGCTCACAGGTGGATGGCACTAGAATAGTCCGAGTCGTTGAACTCCAGCAATTAGCATTAAGAACAGGAGAAAAAGCATGTACTGGATCCTATTGCGCAAACAATTTTCGTGACAATCCACTCTGATGTAAAGCTGGGAACGATGACCAAAATGCTAGTCCGCTCCCCCTCGCCTACTCTCTCTCACGAAGCGAGATGGTGGTTTCTCAGGGTCGGTAGACGAATGCAGGGATAGTTCTTCTTCTATCACGAATTTTCTGTCCAACATTTCCTTTCACCTGTTGCAGAGTAGTAGGCTAGGCGACGGCGGTTGGTGTGTTGCGGTAGGACGGTTAAATTTGCGCTAGGGAAAGATTTCTGCCTGGAGCTTGGTGGGACTGCCGGTGTTACCTTCCTTCCTGGGAATATCTCGTCTACACCCAGGCTCCACCGAGCGTCGTGGTACCGCGGTAATCTGTGCTACCTGCATTCGGAAGGTCCTGGGTTCGCGCCCCGACGATCCCCAATCTAATCCATGGGTTTTTCGTGGTTTCCCCGGATGGATCGGGTGGTTCCTCATCTACCACGACTTTCCTGTCCCTATATTCTGTACCATCGTTGTCATCTGTTTCAGGATTAGAGGGCCAGAGGACGGGCGCACCACGATGATCGCCGGGAGGTCGGAGGTTTTTGGGTGGGCCTGGGTGTAGTCGAATGCTTTCGAACGAAAAATGTTACGGACCCCAAAAAGCTTAAGCACGTCGTCATCCAGATCTGTTCGACCTTCGGGTCCCTCCTATCATCCTCTCTCCCAGAGTTCACGGTAGAAGCTAAAAGGCCCGTTGCGGCCTTCGCTGTTGCGAGGGCCCCTCCGTCCGTCTGTACCTTTACCGGGAGAACCGGTTGCGGGTGGCTAAGGAGGACTAGCCGGCGTCAGGAATCGTTAGGAAGCACGTCCTTGCTAGCGCACATCGTCGTCAGAATCTAGTCGCCCTTCGGGGCTCTCCCTTAGTACCAGGAGTCACGTTGGAACCACAAAGGGCTCCCTATGGCTTGCGTGCGATGCTGTGCTGCTGTTAATGGAGATCCCTCCATCTAACAACTCCTAGCTCCTCTCTCTCTACCGCTTACTATAGGTAGAGAAAGCGTATCTCATAAAGCATTTGGTGTGTTTCCAGATTTCAGAGGGAATGCACACTTTGACGTCACTTTAAAAAGGCGCGTACACGCGAGCGTCTGCCTGCCTGCCTGTCTTTGAACGGCATAACTCTTACTTACTTCTTCAACAGATTACCCTCCTCGTTGTAGGAAGTACCCCTAAGGACCTAGAAGCCAATGCCTTTGGGCAGTAGCTTGTCGAGGAGCAGTCAAACTCTAGATCATAGCATATATGGGTGATCAGCCGAATGCCTGGTATGGTGTAAAGAAGGAAATGAAATGTAGTGATGAAAACTCGCGAATCAGATTATCCAACCCAGCATTCGCCTAGCGAAAAAGCCTTCGGTCGGGTTGGTCGGCTCTGGGGGTTTGAATGTTTCCGCCTGAGCCATCCCGCACGGTGAACGGCATAACACAAAAAGCATATTTATTTTCACTTTACTTACACCTCACCCAAAACTTCGATACCGAAATATGTGCTTTTAGGGCTCCCTGAATCCAAAAAGAGTATTTTAGAAGGTCCTCTAGCAATTTTATGAACAGTATAACTCAAAAATATAATGTTGGATGAATGCTCCACTTGGTATTTCAAACTAGTATTTTCGAAATATGTGACACGTGAATTTAAAAAAAAAATAACCCCACCCCCGCAAAACTATTCTTAAATGAAACTCTTTACGTTATCTTTTTATTTACTCAAAAATAGCTCTAACTATTCTTATTAAAACATCTTATGTTTATGATTTTCGTATGGTAATAAAATGCATATCGTGAATTTTCTGCGAATATAATTTCCTATAATTGTAAACCTGACACACAAAAATGTAGATTTCTTTAAAACACAATTTATATCAAATAACTATTCTGTAGTATCAAACATTTCCGATTATTTATTTAACTATATGTGTCTATTTAGGGTTTGCCTAATGATACAGAATACTTAAAATGTAAATTAATCACATAAAAATAATATGGTGCTGGAAAATAAACACAGCAATGACAATAATAAAAACAGCAATGATAATATTTATACTTTATAAACATCCAAATTCAAATTTAGACATAATATATATATTGCTAGAGTATCAAGGATGGAAAGAAGGAGAAATGAAGAGGTGAGACAGACGATGGATATGGAGAAAACAGTAGTGGAGAGAATTGAAAGGTGGGGTGTTCAATGGTATGGACATGTGAAATGAATGGAGGATGATAGGTGGCCTAAAACCTTTTTCGAATGGTCACCTCCCGGAACAAGAAAGCGAGGTAGACCAAGAGCAACCTTGAGAGGACAGATTCATAGAACGATGAATCATTGATACCTGGAGGAGGATTTGTTCAATCGGGAAGAATGGCGAATGGGAATACAGGGCAACTGCTGAAGAGTGGAGAAGCGCTTAAAAGTAAAAGTAAAAAAGTAAGTGCTTCTCAATATGGCTACAGAATATTTTATTATTTTTGTGACTATCTAGAGTCTATTTTTACTTCTCTACTACGCATAGTAAGTAGGGGAAGTATTGTATTCCACCCAAAAATTCGATACCGAGATTTCACCGGAAATACATGTTTTGAGACCCCTGAATCCAAAAAAAGCATTTTTGGAAACATGTCCGTGTCTGTGTGTCTGTGACAGCATAACTCAGAAACGAACAGTCGGATAAACACCAAACTTGGTATTTAGGTTCAGTATCTTCCAGAAATGCGACACGAAGGTTTTCAAGAAAATTCCCCCACCCCAAACTACCCTTTACATGGAACATTTTTCGAAAATTTTAATTTTCTCAAAAATGGCTCTAACGATTTTGATTAAAATGTCATATGTTTAAGATATTTTCATGAGAAATGAAATGCATATCTCGAATATTCTGGGAATGTCTCCAAAAGTATTCTTCATTGTGAACGACTTTTGTATAACTGGTAAACCATAAGAGATAGACAAAATTTTACTACACAAAAATGTAGATCGCGTTAAAATACACAATTTATGTCATATACATTTTTTTGTTGTTGAGTGAACCATTTTCGAGATATTGCTTGTTATTCTCTTAAATTTTTCAATACTTATTTTATAAAATGGGAATTCGTTATTCATTTTTTTGTCTTGGATATGCAAAGAGTATTAATCTGTGGCAAAGGGAATGGTGCTGCATCTAGCAACCAGCTATTAAGAGATATGTATGTGCTTAAAGGCTACTGTATTTCTATATTGCCCTTGTAAATATATATTCCCCTACATCTACAAGAAAATTAGCAATAAGATAGAGTCTGCAAATGCTTATCTCTATTAACATGAAGTAGATGGAGAATAAGCGTTTGTAAAAATAGTTTGTACAAGCGTAGAGAAAGTCATGTGAGTGTAACACATCAGATTTTTTTCTAGTTTATATTTCTCCCGCCATGAAACAAAACGCTTTGCAATAGTTCCCTGTGCACCAAAGAGGAGACCATTCGTAACAATTTTCTGAATATAGCATTTATCTATAAAATAAGGGATGTGATGAAATAATTTCGTACCGGCATGTTGGTATGGTAGATCAATGGTTAGAGCAACTGGACGGAAACTGGGAGATCCGTGGCTCAAATCCCGGCGATGGCTTTGAATTTTTCAGTCGTCTGATTCTATCTTTCCAACCCTATCCAACACACAGCTTCCATTAATTGACCTAATAGTGGTTGAAACTATGAAGCACTAGACTTAAAGTACTTACAAAGAATGTAAGTCGCCATTGGGGTGTGTCATCTCAATACAATTTGAGATCTCCTTGTGATTTACCGGGAAAAAATGTGTATCATTTGGGCAATTTAATGTCGTGTTGCCATGTTAGCTCAATGGTTAGAGGAACCGGACGGAAACCGGGAGATACATGGTTCAAATCCCGGCGATGGCTTTGAATTTTTCAGTCGTCTGATTCTATCTTTTGATGCAGTAATTTGTATCACAAATTATTTAAATGTAAAGAGTGATTATAGTATGAATATGCATTATTATGTGACATTGATTTGAGATATTTGTTGATTGTAATTATTGTTGAGAAGTAGGTTTATACGGCCTTACTGAAACTGGCAATAACAACGTGCAATAATGCAGCGAGGGGATGAGCTGTTTATCATTATTAGAGACGAGGAAGTTACGTAATGTTGGCGCGTTTTTCCTTTAGAATTTGCTGGAACATTATACCTAGAGCAAATGTATTCATAATTTTCATTGGATATAAAAATAGACGCTAATGTTGGCGCGTTTTATTAACCAATAGCAACTTAGTTATAATCTTTAGGCATATCGGGGTGTAGGAGTATAAAAGGGCTAGGTTAGAGATAGACCCCGTCAGTTCGTCGAAAATATTTGTATGATACACGTCGCCTTCAGTCCGTCAGTTCGTCGAAAATATTTGTATGCTACACGTCGCCGTCAGTCCGTCAGAAATATTTGTAAAGTATACGTCGGCTATCGATTCGCAAGTTACGCATAGCAGAGTTAGGAAAATTCTCAAGTGTTGTAAAGTTAATTATACAAAAGGTTGAAGTACGCGAATTAAAAGTGATCAGTAAGAAGTTATTAGAACAGTTTCAGTTTGGCGGGTGTCAAGATCAATGTGTAAATGTGATAGTGAATGTGTTCGACAATAAAAAGTGTAAAACAAATTCTTTCATCAGTGTTATCTTTGGATAAAAGATTCCTTTCCGTTTACACAACCTGTATAAAGAGATGTGCTCGACCAAAAAGATCATAGCTAGCCGGAGGACAGTACACAAAAATTAAATAAAATAACAGTCGCATTCTTTCAAACAAACACTAATACTACCGCAAATTGCTAACACCAGATGGACCTACAAACCTAACAAAGAATCACGTCACAAAATGGCTTCACCACGTGAAGTAAACACACATACACAAACATTATAAGTAATACCGCCGCAAATTGGCTCCCAAACGTGGGGCTCAATAAATAAATAAACACTATAAGTATACCGCCTCACTTTCCAACCCTATCCAACACACAGCTTCCATTAATTGACCTAATAGTGGTTGAAACTATGAATCCCGGGACTTAAAGTACTTACAACATTGTAAGTCGCCATTGGGGTGTGTCATCTCAATACAATTTGAGATCTCTTTGTGATTTACTGGGAAAAATGCGAATCAGCTGTTGCCATGTTAGCTCAATGGTTAGAGGAATCTGACGGAAACCGGGAGATCCGTGGTGGCGTGGCGATGGCGTGGAATTTTTCAGTCATCTGAATCTATCTTTCCAAATAAGGGATTGTTGGTTCATGTAACATACTCTTCTTTTCTGTATCAACCTGTTCAGGCTGTGTAGTTATCTGTTCAAATTTGTTGTTGGATCTGCAATTTCTGCCTCGTTCTTCTTTCTGTTGATGCAGAAGTAAAGTAGGGGAAGTATTGTATTCCACCCAAAACTTCGATACGGAGATTTTACCGGAAATACATGTTTTGAGACCCCCTGAATCCAAAAAAAGGATTTTTGGAAACATGTCCGTGGTGTGTGTCTGTGTACAGCATAACTCAGAAACGAACAGTCGGATAAACACCAAACTTGATATTTAGGTTCAGTATCTTCCAGAGGTGCGACACGAAGGTTTTCAATAAAATCCCCCCATCCCAGATTACCCTTTACATGGAACATTTTTCGAAAATTTTAATTTTATCAAAAAAGGCTCTAACGATTTTGATTAAAATATCATATGTTTAAGATATTTTCATGACAAATGAAATGCATATCTCGAATTTTCTGGGCATGTCTCCAAAAGTGTTCTTCATTTTGAACGACTTTTGCATAACTGGTAAACCATAAGAGATAGACAAAATTTTACTACACAAAAATGTATATTGCGTTAAAATACACAATTTATGTCATATACATTTTTTTTTGTTGAGTGAACCATTTTCGAGATATTGCTTGTTATTCCCTTAAATTTTCCAATACTTTTTCTCAAATGGAAATTAGTTATTCATTTTTTGGTACTCGTAATGCAAAGAGAATGGAATACTCCACATAGCAACCAGCTCTTAAAACATTTGACTATCGCTTAAAGCCTACCAATTCCCCTGCATCTACAAGAAAATTAGCAATAAGATTAACATCTCGATTAACATGAAGCATATGGAGAATAAACATTTGTAAAAATAGTTTGTACAAGAGTAGAGAAAGTCATGTGAGTGTAACACATCAGATGTTTCACTTACTTCAACATAGAGCTTATTATTGGTTGGAATTTTCTAACTACTTTTTTCAAGTGGTAAGTCGCTATTCGTTTTCTTTTTTCACGGTAAAGCAAACAGCATGGAATTTCAAAGCCATCACAAGAGGATCCACTGTTTAAAAATCTGACTATCGCTTTAGCCTACTGTACCATACCTACAACGAAATGTGTAAATGTGTAATGAACGTTTATTTCAACAAGAAGTACATCAAATAACATTTTTAAAGAATATTTATGAAATATGTCAGATTTTTACTTTCTCAACCACGTAAAAGAAGGTATTGCATTACAAAAATTCGATACCGAGATTTTACCGGAAATGCATGTTTCGAGGCCCTCTGAATAACAAAAAGAATTTTTAGAAAAAGATCTGTGTCTGTGTGAACAGCATAATTTAAAAACGAAAAGTCGGATAAACACAAATTTGTATTTAGGTTCACTACCTTCTAAATATGTAACACGAAGATTTTCAAGAAAGTCTTCCCACCGCAAACTACCTTTTACATGGTACATTTTTCAATTTTTTTATTTTATATAAAATGGCTGGAACGATTTTGATTAAAATACTATATATTAATGATATTTACATGAAAAATAAAATTTATATCTTAAATTTTCTGAAAATAGCCTGTGAAGTCCTCCTCATTCGGAAGGAATTTTGTATAATGTTATATAACTAGTAAACGTTAAGCGATAGACGAAAACATACTAGACAAAAAATGCACAATTTATTTCAAATAAATTTTTGTGACGTAAGCCGTTTCTGGCATATCCGTTATTAATGATTTGAATTGTTCATTCCTTAAAGGCCTTTCAAAATTTATTTGTTTTTTGGAAACAGTATGGAATTTTAAAGTTAGCGTAAAGCCTCCAGTTCTAAAACATTTGACTATCGCTGTTCCCTTTGTATCTATAACGAAAAGTGTAATTCAGCTATTTCTGCAAAGGTTTATTTGTATTAAAATGCAATAGAAAAATAAGCTTTAGTAAGAATAGTTTGTGTATCCAATATTATTATATAGAGGGCAGAGAGGGTCATGTATGTATATGTAACACATCAGATTTGTTATCTTTATTTCTCTCCTTCTTTGCTTCTTTATGCCTTGTGGTCAAAGATGGAGCTTTTCGCATATGATTTCATAAAATTGAGAGTGATTTAACGAAAGAAGAAGAACTTTCGCCTATAATGTCTTCTTTAAATCAGATCATCCGGGAATAGTTATGTTTGAAGATTTGATAAATGTCCCAGCAATTTATCAACCCTTCGCTTTTCGCGGCGGAAGAGATTTGGTATGGTTTTGAGAGAGTGAAGAAGAAGAGATGGAAAAAATGAGAAAAACTGGAGAGAAATGATTCTGTAATTCTCAAAGTATGCAGGCTACGCAAGCTTTTGAAATAACGCTTCATTCATCTCGAGAAGAATACTTGAATTAAAAGAACCGCAACAAGCGTTTGAGAAATATAAGCAAGCGAACGCACTTGTAATACTATGCGTGTAGTATATTTCAAACGTTTGAGTTTACGTTCGAAGTAGATGCGGCAAACAAGCAAACGACCCCACCTGGTGCAATATCCAACCTCTATACACTTAAGCTTCTAATATTACAGCTCAAATAGGTATGCATGCTACTCGAGGGTTAACTTTTTTAAAATATTTGAGAGGATTTAAAAATATCTGATGTGTTACATTCACATTACTTTCTCAACCGCTATCGTTTATTAGTGGGTATGCAAATTATTCTTGCGAAAGCTCCGGAGATTTCACCGGAAATACATATTTTGCGGCCCCCGAATCAAAAAAAACATTTTTACTTTCTCTGCTACGTATAGTAAGTAGTGAAAATTCGATACCGAGATTTCACCGGAAATACATGTTTTGAGACCCCCTGAATGCAAAAAAAGCATTTTTGGAAACATGTCCGTGTGTGTGTCTGTGTGTGTGTGTGTCTGAACAGCATAACTCAGAAACGAACAGTCGGATAAACACCAAACTTGATATTTAGGTTCAGTATGTTCCAGAGATGCGACACGAAGGTTTCTAAGAAAATCCCCCTATCCCAGATTACCCTTTACATGGAACATTTTTCGAAAATTTTTATTTTCTCAAAAATGGCTCGAGCGATTTTGATTAAAATATCATATGTTTAAGATATTTTCATGACAAATGAAATGTATATCTCGAATTTTCTGGGAATGTCTCCAAAAGTATTCTTCATTGTGAACGACTTTTGCATAACTGGTAAACCATAAGAGATAGACAAAATTTTACTACACAAAAAATGTAGATCGCGTTAAAATACACAATTTATGTCATATATGTTGTTTTTTTGTTGAGTGAACCATTTTCGAGATATTGCTTGTTAATCCCTTAAATTTTCCAATACTTATACTTTTTCTCAAACTCGTTATTCATTTTTTTGGTCCTGATAATGCAAAGAGAATGGATTACTCCACACAGCAACCAGCTCTTAAAATATTTGACTATCGCTTAAAGCCTACCAATTTCCCTTGCATCTACAAGAAAATTAGCAATAAGATTAACATCTCCATTAACATGAAGCATATGGAGAATAAGCGTTTGTAAAAATAGTTTGTACAAGAGTAGAGAAAGTCATGTGAGTGTAACACATCAGATTTTTATAAAAATGTTCCTGTGACTGTGTGTGTTTGAACAACATAACGAAAAAACGGAAATTAGGATGAATACCAAACTTGATATTTAAGTTTAGTACCTTCCAAAGATGCCACTCGAATATTTTCAAGAAAGTACCTTGTCTCTCAAACTACCTTTTAATTGGAACAAATATTCAAGACTTTTAAATAAAAAATAAAATGTATATCTTTAATTTTCGGACAATAGCCTGTGAAGTCCACTTCATTCGTAAGAAATCATGTATAAATCTTGTTTAACTTAACACACAATTTATTTAAAATACATTTTTTTGGAAACAGCCTTTCGAGATATCCGTTATTAATGGTTATAATTTTTCAATACTTTCCCATTCTTTTCAAGCCCTGCCGATATCCAATTGTTTCTCGCGAATGCATGAAATGAATATGAAATTTTAAGGTCAGCACATAAGTCTAGTTCTTAAACATTTGAATATTGCTGTTCCCTTTGTGTCTATGACGAAATGTGCAATGTAGCTGTTTCTACAAAGGTTTATTTGTATTACAATGTAGTAAATAGAAAAATAAGCTTTGGTAAGAATAGTTTGTATATCCACTAATAAGCGCTAGAGGGTAGAGAAAGTCATGTGAATGTTACACATCACATTTTTCTATCTGGTAAGTATAGTAGAAATGAATAACGACTTAGCATCTGAGGAAATGTTTAAGCAAAGCAATCTCTGATTACCCTCCCCTTCGTGGGACTCACACCCCCAGGACTTACAAGCCAATGCCTGTGGTCAGATGCCACTTGGGGAGCTGAGGGTCTGTGGATCAAAGAGTGAGAACCAGGGTGGGGATCAGCCCGACGGATGAGAGCGAAGAAGATGAGATGCGAGAGATGAATGACAGGAAAGGTGAAGATGAAGCACCGGTGGAGTGATGAATGGCGGGGGAAACTAGAGAACCCGGAGAAAACCCACCCAGACGCCATTTTGTCCACCACAAATCCCACATGCGGATCCCTGGGATCTTAGTGGGGGGCTAGCGTTCTAACACATCGACCATGGCACCGCCACCTGAGAAAAGTATTTCAAAATTGAACCCAATAACAAGAAATAGCAGGAAACGGTTAATTCTGCAAACATTTTTATTCCAGATAAACTGTATGATTTAACGAGGTCTACATTTTTTGTGTTGTAAGATTTAGTCTATCTCTTACGATTTACCAGCTATACAAAAGTCCTTCAGAATGAAACTGACTTCATAGCTATTTAAAAATAATTCAATATACATATTTTATTGATCTTTAGGGCCATTTTGGGAAGACAAAAAATATCGAAAATATTCCATGTCACGGTAGTTTTGGGTGAGGGGAGTTTGTTGTAAATGTCAGTGTCTCATCTTTGTAAGACACTGAACTTAAATACCAAGTTTGGTTCTTATGGGAATTTTCGTTTTTGAGTTATGCTGTTCACAGAAAAAACTCCACATATGTTGTTTTCTAAAAATACTTTTTTCGTTTAGGGGATCTCAAAACATGTATTTTCAGTGTTATCTCGACAACGAATTTATGGATGGAATACAACACTTCCTCTACTTACTGTAAATACGTAGTAGAGAAAGTAAAAATCTGATGTGTTGCACTCAAATGACTTTCCCTATTCTTGTACAAACTATTGTTACAAACGCTTTCTACTTCGTGTTAATTGAGATAAACATTTGCAAAATTATCTTACTGCTAAATTTCTTGTAGGTGCAAGGGGATATATATATATATATATATATATATATATATATATATATAAACTATTAATGAATTCCGATTTGGGAAAAAGTATAAGTATTGGAAAATTCAAACAAGTAACAAGGGATATTTCGGAAAAGGTTCACTACACAAAAAATGTATACGTCATAAACAGTGTTTTAATGAGATCTACATTTTTGTAGTAAAATTTTGTTTTGCGGTTTACCACATATGCGAAAGTTATTCAGAACGAAGAGGACTTTTGGGGACATTCCTAGAAAATTTAGGATATACATTTCATTTGCCATGAAAATGTCTTAAACATATGATATTTTAATCAAAACCGTTAGAGCCACTTTTGAGAAGTTCAAAATTTTCGAAACATATTCCATGTAAAGGTAGTCTGGGTGGGGAGGGATTTTCTTGAAAATCTTTGTGTCGCATCCTTGAAGATACTAATTTCCAATAACAAATTTGATATTTATCCGACTTTTCGTTTTTGAGTTATGCTTTTTACAGATATACACATACGGACATGTTTTCAAAAATGCTTTATTTGGATTCAGGGGGCACCTCAAAACCTGTATTTCCGGTGAAATCTCGGTATTGAATTTTTGGGTGGAATGCAATACTTCCTCTATTAATATCATTTACGAGAGGGCTGCCATGTACTGGACAAGCAGGGTACTATCTAATTTAATTCAGGATACAACTTGGTATGATCGTAAACAGTTCAGATTTTATGAAGTACTGGTGATTTCCTCACTCTTTGGTTTTAGTTTAGCTGCACATATTGGCTTAACATTATTACTTCATCTTCAGGTACAAGGATACGCTGAAGTTTGGTGGTACAGTTCTGAATATTGGATGTGACATTAATTGGTTATGTGAACAGCTCGAAAATGCCACCCAAGCTGTTATTAATTAGGAACTTCCTAACACGTTGTCAATAATTTACTTCCAATACTCGCCATACAAGCATAGCTAAACGGAAGTCAGGTTAGCTTGGTATAACATACGTACTGCCTACATCTAAACATGGTAATTGACTGTGGGTAAGGTAATATGAATCATTTCTAACTCTTTCACACTACGCTACAAATGTTTTAAATAGAGATGGAACCTCGATGGTCGATACCTCGATACTTTCGACACTCGGTGATATCGAAGTAGGTCTAATACTTTGAGATAAACATTCGATACTTTTTCGATTAATGGCTCGCACGTGTCCCCAAAGAGTTGATGGACTATAATTCTTGATAGACCTTGACCGCGATGAATGTAACATTTCAAACGAGAGCAGTCCCAGAAGTACCCGACCTGACGTATATATAGCGGTTGTTGTTTCAAACAAATGACCATGGTAGAAAGTACCACCCTTATAAAGCTGAATTTTAAGTTTGACGATGCAACGTTGTTTAGTAAATGTTTGGCAGCCATTAATAGTGAACTCTCTCAGAAAATTTGTAAACATGGATAAAACTGGCCATCGTTATGTGATACAATACTTTCATTTGAAAGGTCTTAGTCCAACTAATTCTAAAGCTGAGCTAGATTCTACTCTGGGGAAGTCTGCTCCTTCGTTTACAATAGTAAAATATTGGATGGCAGAGTTTAAGCGAGGGCGTACGAGCTGCCAAGACGAACATCGCAGTGGTCGACCGAATGTGGTCATTACGCCAGAAATTGTGAAGAAAATCCACAAAATGGTATTGGATGACCGTTGGCCGATGACCGAGCTAGCAGACGTCGTAGGCAGTTCAAAAAAAATGTACATCGCATACTAACTGAAAATTTAGACATGAGAAAGCTGTGCGCAAGATGGGTGCCGCGTTTGCTAACAATAGAACAAAAGCAGCGTCTTGAGGATGCTTCAGTCGAGTGTTTGGCGATGTTTCGCTGCAATAAATCCGAGTTTTTGCGTCAATTCATAACCATGGATGAAACATGTGTCCACACTTTATACCTGAGACGAAGGAACTGTCAAAACGGTGGATTGAAACGGGACTCGGCTCCAAAGAAGGCGAAGACAGTTCCATCTGCAGGTCATGGCGACAGGTTTTAGGGATGCCTTGCGATAATTTTCATTGATTATTTTCAAAAAGGAAAAGCAATCAATGGCGAATATTATGCAAACTTATTGCAGCGTTTAAATGATGAAATCAAGCAAAAACGGCCACATTTAGCGAAAAACAAAGTTTTGTTTCATCAAGACAATGCACCATTTCACACATTCGTTATCGCCATGGTCAAAATCAATTAGTTAAAGTTCGAATTGCTTCCTCATGCACCCTATTCACCAGATTTAGCCCCCCCTCTGATTATTTCCTATTTCCAAAATTGAAGAAATGGCTTGTAGGTAAAAAATTTAACAACAATGAAGAAGTGGATTTTGCAGTTGATGGCTATTTTGCAGAACTCGACGGTTCTCACTATAAACAAGGTATCGAAGCTATTGAACATCGCTGGGAAAACTGTATAGAAATGAAAGGAGACTTTAGGGAAATAAAGATGTTTTTTTTTTCCAAAATTTGTGTGCTTTCTTTGTTCAGTCGGATACTTCTGGCACAGCCGTCGTAGATTCTTATGTCTAAATGAAAACATGCAAAACGATGGGGGAGGGACTAGAGGTACTCATGTAACATGCAGCGTTAACTGAGTTACGAATAAGGCTGATTTAACTTACGCAGTAAATCACGTTTCTGCAATAGCCTGGCTTGGTGACTGCAGCAGAAACAAATGATAACTCATGAAGTGAAATAATACAGCGTATGGAAATATTTGTTCTTTCATGAATGCTCGTGTACTTAAACAAAAATATTTGATTCCTTCACATCTCATATAATGCTTCCTTGGGTTCTTCTTCAAAGTTTAATTGTTTCTAATATACATTTGTGTTAACATGTATATATTAATGTATGAGAGTGGATAGTAGAGAGGTTTAATCCACAAACTTACTATGTTTCCGAGTGTTATATGGCTAATTATTTACGGCCAGATGAAAAAGTACATGTGTGCCATTATCAAGAAAAATATTGTTGTCAATTGGAGAATGTCAGACAAGAACAATTTTGGAATTATCATACAACACCAAACTGGTTACATGGTATAATTCAGTGAACAAGTTATTTATCGCGTTTACAGTTATTTTATTCTAAAGTGAGTATCGAGTATCGAATATCGGTGTTCAAAAATCAGTATCGAGTAATAGTGGTGTCGCCCCGTCACAAGTTATATTGCATACATCCATTTTTTTGTCTTTTTGGTCCAGTGAATCACTTCCAAGATATTCGTTGTTGTTTGCTTGACTTTTCCAATACTACACTTTTTCTCAAATGATAATTCTTTATTCCTTGTTTATGTCCTGGATATACAAAGAGATTGGAATGCTCCACATAGAAACCAGCTCTTAAAACATTTGACTATAGCTTAAAGCCTACCATATTCCCCTTACACCTACAAGAAAATTATCAATAAGATAGTTTCTGCATATGTTTATCTCGATTAACATGAAGTAGATGGAGAATAAGCGTTTGTAAAAATAGTTTGTACAAGAGTAGAGAAAGTCAGGTGTGTATAACACATCAGATTTTTGCTCTCTCTACTACGTATAGTAAGTAGGGGAAGTATTGTATTCCACCCAAAAATTCGATACCGAGATTTCACCGGAAATACATGTTTTGAGACCCCCTGAATCCAAAAAAAGCATTTTAGAAACATGTCCGTGTGTGTGTCTGTCTGTGTGTGTCTGTGAACAGCATAACTCAGAAACAAACAGTCGGATAAACACCAAACTTGGTATTTAGGTTCAGTACCTTCCAGAGATGCGACACCAAGGTTTTCAAGAAAATCCCTCCACCCCAGATTACCCTTTACATGGAACATTTTTCAAAAATTTTAATTTTCTCAAAAATGGCTCTAACGATTTTGATTAAAATATCATATGTTTAAGACATTTTCAAGACAAATGAAATGTATATCTCGAATTTTCTGGGAATTCTCCAAAAGTATTCTTCATTGTGAACGACTTTTGCATAACTGGTAAACCATAAGCGATAGACAAAAATTTGACTGCACAAAAAATGTAGATCGCGTTAAAATACACAATTTATGTCATATACATTTTTTTTGTTGAGTGAACCATTTTCGAGATATTGCTTGTTATTCCCTTAAATTTTTCAATACTTATTTTCTCAAATTGGAATTCGTTATTCATTTTTTGTCTTGGATATGCAAAGAGTATTAATCTGTGGGAAAGGGAATGGTGCTGCACCTAGCAACGAGCTATTAAGAGATATGTATGTGCTTAAAGGCTACTGTATTTCTATATTGCCCTTGTAAATATATATTCCCCTTACATCTACAAGAAAATTAGCAATAAGATAGAGTCTGCAAATGTTTATCTGGATTAACATGAAGCATATGGAGAATAAGCGTTTGTAAAAATAGTTTGTACAAGAGTAGAGAAAGTCATGTGAGTGCAACACATCAGATTTTTTGCAGTAAATCACAAGGAGTTCTCAAATTCAATTTGAGATGGCTTACCCCAATGATGTCTTGCAACGTTGTAAGTACTTTGAGTACGTATCTTTATAAATTAACCAACTATTAGATCAATCAATGTTAATTAATTGTTCTTTCACACAAGCCGTGTGTAGGACAGAGTTGAAAAGGTAGAACCTCACTGAAAATTTCTATACCATAGCCGAATTTGAACCTTGTATCCTTCGGTTTCCGTCCGGTTGGGCTAAGCAACGTCACTACCATGCTGCAATAATATTAAATTCGTGGTAGCTGAGTTGGTTAGAGCAACCGGAGTGAAACCGGAAGATCGTGGTTCAAATCTCGGTTATGGCATGGAATATTTAAGTCTAATTCTACTTTTCGAACCTTTTCCCACACACAGCTTATGTGAAAAACAATTACAAGTATAAAAACTTACAAATTTAGCAGTGCTTTTGAACAATTTCCACCACAGAAACATCACGCCGTTATCACTATTGGTTTCATTAGAACTCGATGTAATTATTATCGCCATATATGAGAGCAATGATTGCAAACAACATGGAAATTAAAAACTACAGCTTGCAAAGGAACAAAATACTTGCGCGGCAATGTGAATTATAGGCACCGTCTACTGTGTATGGCTTATAAAATAATAGTATTGTGTTATTTTCTAAACATACGATATATATTTTTACGAAAAGTTATGATTCCTATTCCATAAATTTTGAAGGGTTTTAATGAACAAAATTTAATTAACAGAATAAACCATGAAACATTTTTCAGCTCTGCGACAGATGGCTTGGCTCTTGAAAATAATGGATTTTCGATATTATTTAATAAAGATTTTGCTATTACCTATTTCTATGCAGGTGTGATTCGCTTGAAGTCGATAAAAACATCTGATGTGTTACGTTTACATGACTTTCTCTACCCATTATTCAACAAAATATTATCACAAAAGTTTATTCTTTTATTTACTTCATGTTAATCGAGATAAGCATTTGCAGAAATGGTTTTATTGCATTGTAGATAAAAGGAGTTTAGGGGAATACCGTACGTAGGCTTAAGCGATAATAAACCTTTTAAGAGCAAGTCGCTATGTTATGGTTATGAAATTCCATTCTGTTTGCATGACCAAGAAAGAAAATAAAGAATGAAGAACCAATAAAAGAATATCTCGGAAATAGTTAACGCCACAAAAATTATATTTGCCATAGATTGTGTGCTTTAACGATATCTACATTTTTAGTACCACTTATTTTGTCTATCACTTATCGTTTAACAATAATACAAAACTCATTCAGAAAGAGATGACTTTACAGACTTATTCCCCTATAAAAACTCAATATATGCATTTTATTTGTCATGTAGATAAATATCTTCATAAAGGCATTTTAATTAAAATCCTTAGAATCATTTTTGAGAAAATAAAAAACAACGAAAAATGTCAATGTAAAGGCTAGTTTGGTTTGGGGAATTTTCTTGAAAATCTTCCTGTCACATCCTTGAAAGATACTGAAATTAAATACTGTGACAACACGCACGAAGCTACCTGCGGATGGCAGGTAAGCGCCTCCTGGCCCAGAAGCTGTATGGGGCCTTCGACCGGCCATCGAAACAATAGCGAGAGCGGAACAATAGACAGTACGGAAAAATAGCCTATTATGTGCCGCTTCCCTATTCCAGAACATTCCTTTCGGTATGTTCTAGTAGCCTCCCTTTCTAGAACATTCCGTTTTGTATGCAGGGGCTATGTAAGTGGCTGCTCAGCCCAGTGAGTTACGTTAGTTAAAAAGTTGCGAAGTGAAAAGTGAACAATGCTAGTCTAGTTCAATTGTGAGTTGTGATTCAGAAGTTCAGTTGTGAGCTGTGAATCGACGGATCAGTTGTGTTATGTTCCAAATGGATGCCAAAAGTGACTCAAGTGTAACGTTTGTGCTACACTGGGTGCCTAAGTGATAAATAAAGTGTTTTGTTCTGTTCTCATTTGTTACGATACTAAGTTCGGTTTTTATCTGAATTTTCGTTTTTGAATTATACTGTTCACAGGCATAGACACACACACAAAAAAAGTCTTTTTCTAAAATACTTGATTTGGATTAAGGGGGCTTATGTGTGTGCTGTAAATATCCATATCGAAATGTTGGATGGAATACAATACTTCCTCTTACTTTCAATAGATGCTTGGTTGGCATAGTACAAAAGTCCGTTAATGCTTCTGTTGATATCACAATTATCTTCCAACTATCCTCCGGCACAGTATCAAGCACAAAGGAATAAAAACCGTTAGTGTAATCTAGATAGTTTTTCTTCTTCACTATCAAGGATTAGTCTTGCAGCCTATTCTGCCACCACTCCAGGTATCTCTTGCTTGGTCATCCTATTTTTCGTCTTCTTTCTGGTTTGTATTTTATTATATGTCCCATTATTTTAGTGTTTTGTATACATTGTTCTTTATTTTCTTGTATGCATTCATTAATATAAAATAGTTTTAATTCTGTTCTGATTTTTACTTTCTCTACGTATAGTAAGTAGGGGAAGTATTGTATTCCACCCAAAAATTCGATACCCAGATTTCACCGGAAATATATGTTTTGAGACCCCCTGAATCTAAAAAGAGCATTTTTGGAAACATGTCCCTGTGTGTTTCTGTCTGTGTGTCTGTGTGTCTGTGAACAGCATAACTCAGAAACGAACAGTGGGATAAACACCAAACTTGGTATTTAGGTTCGGTATCTTCCAGAGATGCGACACGAAGGTTTTCAAGAAAATCCCCCAACCCAGACTACCCTTTACATGGAACATTTTTCGAAAATCTTAATTTTCTCAAAAACGGCTCTAACGATTTTGATTAAACTATCATATATTTAAGATATTGTCATGACAAATAAAATGTATATCTCGAATTTTCTGGCAATGTCTCCAAAAGTGTTCTTCATTATGAACGACTTTTTCATAACTGGTAAACCATAAGAGATAGACAAAAGTTTACTGCACGAAAAATGTAGATCGCGTTAAAATACACAATTTATGTCATATACATTTTTTGTTGTTGAGTGAACCATTTTCGAGATATTGCTTGTTACTCCCTTAAATTTTCCAATACTTATACTTTTCTCAAATTCGTTATTAAACTTTTTTTGTTCTGGTAATGCAAAGAGAATGGAATACTCCACATAGCAGCCAGCTCTTAAAATATTTGACTATCGCTTAAAGCCTACCAATTCCCCTTGCATCTACAAGAAAATCAGCAATAAGATTAACATCTCGATATCTCGATTAACATGAAGCATATGGAGAATAAGCGTTAGTAAAAATAGTTTGTACAAGAGTAGGGAAAGTCATGTGAGTGTAACACATCAAATTTTTTTATTGGGTGAACCATTTTCGAGATATTGCTTATTCCCTTAAATTTTTCAATACTTATTTTCTCAAATGGGAATTTGTTATTCATTTTTACTTTCTCTACTACGTATAGTAAGTAGGGGAAGTATTGCATTCCACCCAAAAATTCGATACCGAGATTTCACCGGAAATATATGCTTTGAGACCCACTGAATCCAAAAAAAGCATTTTTGGAAACATGTCCTGTGTGTGTCTGTGTGTGTGTGTGTGTGTGTGTCTGTGTGTGTGTGTCTGTGAACAGCATAACTCAAAAACGAACAGTCGGATAAACACCAAACTTGGTATTTAGGTTCAGTATCTTCCAAGGATGCGACACGAAGGTTTTCAAGAAAATCCCCCCACCCCAGACTACCCTTTACATGGAACATTTTTCGAAAATTTTAATTTTCTCAAAAATGGCTCTAACGATTTTGATGAAAATATCATATGTTTAAGATAATGTCATGAGAAATGAAATGTATATCTCGAATTTTCTGGAAATGTCTCCAAAAGTATTCTTCATTGTGATCGACTTTTGCATAACTAGGTAAACCGTAAGAGATAGACAGAATTTTACTACACAAAAAATGTAGATCGCGTTAAAATACACAACTTATGTCATATACATTTCTTTCGTTGAGTGAACCGATTTCGAGATATTGCTTGTTATTTCTTTAAATTTTCCAATACTTATACTTTTTCTCAAATTCGTTATTCATTTTTACTTTCTCTACTACGTATAGTAAGTAGGGGAAGTATTGCATTCCACCCAAAAATTCGATACCGAGATTTCACCGGAAATACATGTTTTGAGACCTCCTGAATCCAAAAAAAGCATTTTTGGAAACATGTCCGTGTGTGTGTCTGTGTGTGTGTGTGTGTCTGTGTGTGTGTCTGTGTGTGTGTGTGTGTGTGTGTCTGTGTGTGTGTGTGTCTGTGAATAGCATAACTCAAAAACGAACAGTCGGATAAACACCAAACTTGGTATTTAGGTTCAGTATCTTCCAGAGATGCGACACGAAGGTTTTCAAGAAAATCCCCCCACCCCAGACTACCCTTTACATGGAACATTTTTCGAAAATTTTAATTTTCTCAAAAATGGCTCTAACGATTTTGATTAAAATATCATATGTTTAAGATAATGTAATGAGAAATGAAATGTATATCTCGAATTTTCTGGGAATGTCTCCAAAAGTGTTCTTCATTGTGAACGACTTTTGCATAACTGGTAAACCATAAGAGATAGACAAAATTTTCCTACACAAAAAATGTAGATCTCGTTAAAATACACAACTTATGTCATATACATTTCTTTTGTTGAGTGAACCGTTTTCGAGATATTGCTTGTTATTCCCTTAAATTTTCCAATACTTATACTTTTTCTCAAATTCGTTATTCATTTTTTTATGTCCTGGACTTGCAAAGAGAATGGAATGCGCCGCATAGCAACCAGCGTTAAAATATTTGACCATCGCTTAAAAGCTACCATATTCCCCTTGCATCTACAAGAAAATTAGCAATAAGATTGACATCTCGATATCTCGATTAACATAAAGCATATGGAGAATAGGCGTTTGTAAAAATAGATTGTACAAGAGTAGAGAAAGTCATGTGAGTGTAACACATCAGATTTTTTTATGCCCTGGACATGCAAAGAGAATGGAATGCGCCACATAGCAACCAACGCTTAAAATATTTGACTATCGCTTAAAACCTGCCATATTCCCCTTGCATCTACAAGAAAATTAGCAATAATATTAACATCTCGATTAACATGAAGCATATGGAGAATAAGCGTTTGTAAAAATAGTTTGTACAAGAGTAGAGAAAGTCATGTGAGTGTAACACATCAGATTTTTTTTATGTCCTGGACATGCAAAGAGAATGAAATGCGCCACATAGCAACCAGCGTTAAAATATTTGACTATCGCTTATAACCTACCATATTCCCCTTGCATCTACAAGAAAATTACCAATAAGATTGACATCTCGATATCTCGATTAACATGAAGCATTTGGAGAATAGCCGTTTGTAAAAATAGATTGTACAAGAGTAGAGAAAGTCATGTGAGTGTAACACATCAGACTTTTTTGTCTTGGATATGCAAAGAGCATTAATCTGTGGCAAGAGAATCGTGCTGGACCTAGCAACCAGCTATTAAGAGATATGTCTATGCTTAAAGGCTACTGTATTTCTATATTGCCCTTGCAAATACAAAACAAGGGGAACATAGTACGCCTTAAGCAATAGTCAAATATTTTTAGAACTGGTCGCTATGTGTAAAATGTAATTCTCTTTGCATGTCAAAAGATCGTTTCTGCAAATGTTTGTCTCGATTAATATGAAATAGATGGAGAATAAGAGTTTGTAAAAATAGTTTGTACAAGAGTAGAGAAAGACATGTGATTGTTTTGTTTGGTAGTTCTGCGTAAACCAAAGTGAACATAATGGTTCAGACCTACTACAGAACGCACATGCTCCAGTGGAGTGGATACTAGACGCTGAATGTACCTCCTCAAGGGGTCGAAGGACGCTGTAGTGCATGTCCGCTTCTGCAACAACTTGTAGAATGTCCTCTTGTAATGCAAACGTATGTTGAGGTCTGCGCTCTCCTAATTGGACACTACTACAGCACTATGGCGTTCTCCAGATTTCTATGGGATCTGCTATAGATTCACCTGCTTAACATTTTCAATGGGGAGAAAAGCGAAATTTTGAAATTCTGCTTTCTTAATCATACAGATTTCAAATTTTGCATAGCAATATTTTTTTTTCTAAAATCCACTGTGCAGAATATCAGCAAAATAGATCCATTTTTACTTTCTCTACTACGTATAGTAAGTAGGAGAAGTACTGTATTCCACCCAAAAATTCGATATCGAGATTTCACCGGAAATACATGTTTTGAGACCTCCTGAATCCAAAAAAGCATTTTTGGAAACATGTCCGTGTGTGTGTCTGTGTGTGTGTGTGTGTGTGTGTGTCTGTGTGTCTGTGAACAGCATAACTCAAAAACGAACAGTCGGATAAGCACCAAACTTGGTATTTAGGTTCAGTATCTTCCAGAGATGCGACACGAAGGTTTTCAAGAAAATCCCCCATCCCAGACTACCCTTTACATGGAACATTTTTCGAAAATTTTAATTTTCTCAAAAATGGCTTTAACGATTTTGATGAAAATATCATGTGTTTAAGATAATGTCATGAGAAATGAAATGTATATCTCGAAGTTTCTGGGAATGTCTCCAAAAGTATTCTTCATTGTGAACGACTTTTGCATAACTGGTAAACCATAAGAGAGACAAAATTTTACTACACAAAAAATTTAGATCGTGTTAAAATACACAACTTATGTCATATACATTTCTTTTGTTCAGTGAACCGTTTTCGAGATATTGCTTGTTATTTCCTTAAATTTTCCAATACTTATACTTTTTCTCAAATTTGTTATTCATTTTTTTATGTCCTGGACATGCAAAGAGAATGGAATGCGTCACATAGCAACCAGCGTTAAAATATTTGAACTATCGCTTAAAAGGTACCATATTTCCCTTGCATCTACAAGAAAATTACCAATAAGATTGACATCTCGATATCTCGATTAACATGAAGCATATGCAGAATAGGCGTTTGTAAAATTAGATTGTACAAGAGTAGAGAAAGTCATGTGAGTGTATCACATCAGATTTTTTTAAATTATTATTATTTGAATCTTTTATACAAATAATGGTGCTTCAAAGCAATTCCACTAAAGTTTATAAATAATTCTGCAAATCTACTGATTTTTCAGCTTCTACAAGATATTTTTAGATATACCTCATGTTTCGTTAAACCACGAGCAAGAGCCTCTGAGGTAACATGTGAGGCTCGCATTCTAGAGGTTCCGGGTTCGATTCTCGTTGACCGCCTACTCTGACCAACGGTTTTTCATGGTTTTCCCTGTTCGGTAGGGAGGCTTCTCATCTACCACGATTACCTTTCCATTATTTTCCATTCATTCTGTTTTGGTGTCATCTTTCAGGTGTGTTTCTGGATTTCGTTGCCTATGGCGGTACCTGACAAACGGCGCCGATGCGTGCTCAAAGGAAATAGTATTCCCTGTGGACACTAGAGCGCTGCTTAGACGACGGATCGTTTTCCGCTCATTCTAGAGAGCTCCACCAGTGGGACGGGTCTTCGAGCCGAGAAGTTAGACACTTTCGCGCGTCTCTGTGGCCTGTTCTACGGCCTGTAGCCTCTGTGGTTCCTTCACTTCATCCCTTCCTCCTGGGGGATAGTAGCCACAATAGATCTATGTAGGTTGCAGTGCAGTGTTCTCCTCCGTTATATAGGGCGTAAAAGTCCTTAGCATGGCTTCATTTGGATTGGAAGTAAAGCGGGTGGACCCGTGTCGTAGTTTTACGGCACGTGAAAGAACCTGAAGCCTGATAAAGAGGCCTCTGAGCAAATTTTCCGGTCTTTCACACTCAATATAGAATGAGACGCTAAGGACCACAGCAGTTAAAGAGCGTCCATAAATAAAACTAAATTTAATTTATTTACCGTTATATAACCTATTTAAAAGTAGGGTTTTGTTTTGCGAGTAGGAATGTTTGCGAAACGAGGCGTAGGCCAAGTTTAGTAATCCTGGGAGAAAAATAAAATTACTTTTAACATGTGTAGTATAGACATTTTTAGAAAGACTTTAGATTTGTGAAATAGCAATAAAATAATACTATATTGTTCCCAGGCCTATGTGCAAATGGCACCCCTAGAACGTGATCAGACTTATGCAGCGAGACTGTAGATGATTTGTTGATTCGCCAGCAATGGTTACCTCACACCAGTTAATGAAGTGATTGTATGCTATATTACACAGTTTTCTGGATTTTTCATAACAATTCAAATGTTACAGTTCCTTTGGCTTCGAGAATTTCGTCCGGCTGTTGGAGTTCGACTTTATCCATATTCGTATCATTTTATCGAATATGCGGGTTATAGATAAAAGAATAACGATTGAGATCAAAGAAAGTATAAGACTGCCAGCACAAGGATCAGGTTAACTGGACAACACATTGCGATAAATTTAAGTAAACTATTTGAATTGTGATCAGCTAATACGGCCGATTAGCCGTAATAATGTAAAAACACAAAATGAAATGTTAAAGCTGATAAAACCAAGCACGTTTATTAAAAATCTGATGTGATACATTCACGTGACTTTCTCTACCTCTATCGTTTATTAGTGAGTTACAAACTATTCTTACTAAACATTCTTGTTATATCTACTGCATTAATTAAACCTTTCCAGAAATAGCTACATTACACATTTCGTTCTAGATACAAAGATAACAGCATTGTCAAATATTTAAGAACTGGTCGCTATATGCTGGCATTGAAATTCCATACTGTTTCCATGACATCGCGAGAAACAATTGAATGTTGAAAGGACTTTAAAGAATGATCAAGAAATGAACAATTCGAACTACTAATCACGGATATCCCACAAAAACGTTATTGAAAAAATGTGCATTTTTTGTGTAGTACATTTTCCTCTATCGCTTAACGCCTAACGCTTCAAAATTATACAAAATTCCTTCCGAATGAAGAGGACAATATATACATTTTATTTGTCATGTAAATATGTTTAATATGTAGTATTATAATAGAAATCATTATAGACATTTTTTAAAAAATCAAAATTTTCAAACAATGTTCCATGTAAGGGATCGTTGGGGTGGGGGGAGTTTCTTGAAAATCTTCGTGTCGCATCTCTGGAAAGTACTGAACTTAAATACCAAGTATCTGACTTTTCGTTTTGAGTTATGCTGTCCACAAACAGACACACACAGGACATGTTTCCAAAAATGCTTTATTTGGATTCGGGAGTCCTCAAAACATGCATTTCCTTGAAATCTCGGTATCAATTTTTGGGTGGAATGCAATACCTTCTTTGCCTACTATGTACGTGGTACAGAAAGTAAAAATGTGCAAATACAAAGTGTAGCTGCTATGTGAATGGGCTTAGGACCAAAATTGGAACAGTGGAGTGGCATAAAAATGCTATCGTACTAGTGCGGTAAGCTACAACTTTTAATCGGTGTGTCTAGTGATAAATGTTCTAGCTTTAGTTGCAGCTGTCTACAAAAAATAATAAACATCAACATCAAAGATCAAACATTTCTTGCACTCACATGCACATACACTCGTCACGCAGTATTCGCACACGAGAAGGCTATCCAAGATAGAATGACGTGCGCCTTGCACTATATGCTATACAAAGAACAGGCGTGTTGTGCGTGGAGTCTATACCTTCGATACTGACTGACATATGCATGGAGGTTCTATAAGGAAGTCCATGCAGAATAGGCTGTTGTTCGAACAGCAAAATGTTCGCTTGCAACTTTAAATATTCCAGCAGCGAAATCAATCCAGAAAGAATTCAGGTGATTTATGAAGAACTGATACATTTATTTCTTTAATTGTTTCAAAACGAGTTATGTTAGCGACATCTTATTATACCTGAAATGCAGAGGAATTTTGGGAGATTATTTACCTCTATCGCGAATTTTGAAAATGTCCTCCATCCTGCACAAGGAGCAACTCAACACGTCGTTCCATGTTACTGGCCACTCGTTGGAGGACTCTGTTGTCAATAGCTTGAATCTCCTGTGTAATGTTGTGCTTCAGATCGTCCAATGTCTGGGGACGTGTGGCATAAACCCTGTCTTTTAAGTTAACCCATAGAAAGAAGTCCGGCGATGTCAAATTCGGAGATCTTGGTGGCCACAGGTTATTGAAAATTATCCGGTCGTCAAAGAAACTTATAATTAGTGCCATGGATTCGTTTGATGTACGACATGTAGCGCCGTCCTGTTGAAAATATCCTTGACTCAGCTGTACATCGTCTAGTTGCTCGGCAAACTCCATGAAAATCCGTCGGTACTCTGCAATGTTCACATTGTTTTCAATAAAAATTGGTCCCATTATTCTCTGTGCGGATATTGCGCACCTAACTCCGATTTTAATCGGATGCATAGGTGCTTCATGAATAACATGTGGATTTTCGCTGGCCCAATAGCGTGAGTTATTTGAGTTCACATACCCAGATAAATGGAAACATGCTTCATCTGTGAACCATATGATGGGCAATATGGCAGGATTTTGCACAATGAACGCCTGAAACCAACGACAATAATTCAGGCGTCTATCCTATCTGATTCCTGTAACTGATGGACAACTGTAATCCTATCCGGCTTTAGGCCTGCACTTTACACAGCTCTCTGACACATTGAGTAGCTATACCCTGTCTCCTGCGACAAACGTCTTAATAATGTTTTGGGTGACTGATCCAGTCATGCTCTTACGTCAACAGCAACCGTGGGAAGCCTAGATGAACGAGTTTTGGCTTTTTCACTCACCGGAGATCCAGTTGTTTCCAATTTGTTTACCAGTCCCAGTATTGTGTTTCTTTGGGGAGGATTCTGAATACCAAATTCTCTCTGATATGCCATTTGAGTAGCTGTAATTGAATTCGTAATCCAGTATTGCTTTACAAGGAAGAGTCGTTGATTTAATATTCAACATCTCAACATCTGCGCATCTAGTGACGGGCAATCGAAACTCCAGAACATTCTGCTTAATTTGGGGATAAAATTGGGGTATTGAGTGAATTTAGAACAGAATAATTAATGAAAGAAATGTTTCAGTTCTTCATAAAACACCCTGTAATATTCAATATGGAGAAAGAACAATACATATGTAACACAGTTTCCTTGATGTGTATGTTTTTCAATGATTTTACTTTCTCTATTACTTACCTTAATAAGCTTAGGAAGTAATGTATCCCACCCAAAAGTTCGATACCGTGATTTCCAGCGTTAACTGAGTTGTGAATGAAGCTGATTTAGACTGACGCACTAAATCACGTTTCTGCAGTAGCTTGGTGAATCACTCTGACATTTACCTAGTCCGGTGATTAAAATCTGTGGATCTAATGGAAATAATCTGATGTATTACACTCACATGACTTTCTCTACTCTTGTATAAACTATTTTTACAAACGCTTATTCTCCATATGCTTCATGTTAATCGAGATATCGAGATGTTAACCTTATTGCTAATTTTCTTGTAGGTGCAAGGGGAATTGGTAGGCTTTAAGCGATAGTCAAATATTTTAAAAGCTGGTGGCTATGTGAAGTATTCCATTCTCTTTGCATTACCAGGACAAAAAATGAATAACGTATTCCCATTTGAGAAAAAGTATAAGTATTGGAAAATTTAAGAGAATAACAAGCAATATCTCGAAAACTGTTCACTCAACAAAAAAATGTATATCACATAAATTGTATATTTTAACGCGATCTACATTTTTTGTGCAGTAAAATTTTGTATATCTCTTATGGTTTGCCAGTTATGCAAACGTCGTTCACAATGAAGAACACTTTTGGAGACATTCCCAGAAAATTCAAGATATAAATTTTATTTGTCATGTAAGTATCTTAAATATATGATATTTTAATCAAAATGTTAGAGCCATTTTTGAGAAAATTAAATTTTTCGAAAAATTTTCCATGTAAAGGGTAATTCGGTGTAGGGGGATTTTCTTGAAAACCTTCGTGTCGCATCTCTGGAAGATACTGAACCTAAATACGAAGTTTGGTGTTTATCCGACTGTTAGTTTCTGAGTTATGCTGTTCACAGAAAAACACATACACGGAAATGTTTCCAAAAATACTTTCTTTGGACTCAGAGGGCCTCCCGTGAAATCTCGGTATTGAATTTTTGGGTGGAATGCAATACTTCCCCTACTTACTATACGTAGTAAAGAAAGTAAAAATGAGAACTTAAGACTTGAAATAGTACAGCGCATGGAAATATTTTTCATTTCCTTCCATTGATTAGTTTGTGTTTATGCAAGTGAAACTCGAGTCACGAGCGTGGCTTACGGATATATCGTACGACTAATTTCTACAATACGAATAGAAAATCCTTTAAAAGATAGTTTTCAGCACAAACTATTGTTATATAAAAGGGAAGTAAAAACATTATTGAGGCCAGAATGGGGTATGCACGGGCGAGGACAGGTGTAATGAGTTTAAGTGGTCTAACAGGTAGAAGGGGGGGAATAGTACTAAATGTAATGGATTACATGACAATTGGCATTATATTCTGGAATGCGAGGACACGATAAATGAAGAGACAATTTAATATTAGAGAAATGGAAAAATTTACCAAAGGAGCTAAACGTTAGGAAGATTTTTAATACAAAATCAAATAATATATGGAGAAAGCAGGAAAATTTTTAGCAAAAATTAGGTTAACGTGGTTAAAAGAGACGTGAAGCAAATTGGTGAAGATACGGAAAAAGGGTAAAAGGCCAAAAAAGAAGAAGTAAATATTGGAAAATTATACTTCCCCATTATATACAATAGAATGTTAAATATAAGTATAATTGGTAGTGAAATAATAAGCAACTCCATTGTATTGTAAATGTTGTATAAATTGCATATAAGTTCCAAGTAGACAATAAATCATTCCTTCAAGAAATTATTATTATTATCCTTGACTAACAAAAGGGGATATATAACCTGTAGGTAACATTATCAAGCTAAAAAGTTGCTACCAATTGGAGAATGTCAAACAGAAACAATTTCGGAATTAGCGTAATAGAAAATTGGTTACATGCGTTTATACACAGAAAACTATTAATAAGAAATAATTCTGTGAACAAGCTATCGCCTTTACAGTTTTTATAAAGTGAGTATCGAGTATTGAGTATCGGTGCTCAAAAATCAATATCGGTATCGAGTATCGAGAAATAGTAGTATCGACCCATTACTAGTTGTGGTTATCATTATTATTAGAAGCGGCTGCAGTTGCATCAATTTGTTCATAATCATAATTATTATGCAGCGGTAGTATTTTACGTTTTTAGGGCGCCGTCCTCCGTGGTGTAGTGGTTACAATGCTAGCCTCTAGTTCCCTAGATCGCAGGTTCAAGCCCAGCGGAGGGCAATGCATTCTTTCGGGGTTAAAATCCTTAGCATGACTACCTTCGGAAGGGAAGTAAAGCCGGTCGTAGATTTACGGCACGTAAAAGAGCCTCAATCCTGTTAAAGAGGCCTCTGAGCAAAATTACCGGTCTTTCGCGTCTAATATAGAATGGGACCCTAAGGACCATAGCAGTTAAAGGGCGTCCATAAATAAAACTCAATTTTTAATTTTTTTTCAGGGCTTTCTGGCTAAAATAGTATACCTACTCACGAGCCGCTGATGGTTGTCAGCAACTTGACGCAGTATTTTATATCACAACACTGTAAATGCCAGAGTGATTGTAGTTAAATTAACATTATTGTATGACAATGATTTGAGATGTTTGTTAATTATAAACATTGTTAGGAAATAAGTTTACACGACCTCACTGAAACTGACAATAGGAGCGGGTAACAATGTAGCGAGGGGGTGAGTTGTTTATCAATTAGAAGAGACAAGCAAATGACGTCAGAGTAGCGCGCTTTTCTTTAGAAATGTAGGGAATATCTTCCCTAGAGCATATGTGTTCGTAATTTTGATTGGATATAAAAATAGACCCTAATGTTGGCGCGCTTTAATAACCAATAGCAGTTCTGTTATAATGTTTAGGCATATCGGGGTGAGGGAGTATAAATTCCGTGTCAGAGACGGGTAACGCACAGTTTAAGAGAATCATTCACGCGTTACACGTCGCACAGTTCAAGAGAATCATTCGCGGGTTACACGTCACACAGTTCAACAGAATCATTCGCGGGTTATACGTCGCGCAGTTTAACAGAATCATTCCAGAAGTACACGTTATGCATTTCTACAGAATCTCTCGCGTCGTAAAGTTAGTTACAAAATGTGAAATACTAGAATTAATAATGAGCGGCAAATAAGTGATTATAGTTACATTCGAAAATATAACAGTTTCAGTCGGGTGTGTATTAAGAGTAATTATGTGAAATTAATTAATTGTGACGGCAATAAAAGTGTAAAAACAAATTCTTTTATCAGTGTTATCTTTTAGTAACAACTCCTTTACACACCCTGTTTAAGAGATTTGCTCGACTTGTAATAATAGTTAGCCGGAGGACAAAGAACCCAAAATTCAAACTAGTAATACAATAACAGGCGCTCAGCAAATAAGATAACACGAACGATACCGCGACAAACTTGGAGTGAAATAACAGAAATAATAAGCGTACGTTTCGATAAGTAGTAAACATTTAGTAATACGAAAGCTTCATCATCTTACATAAATAATTCCAAATGTAATGTGAGCATGGAGGACCTCGGCTCAGCTATACGAGAGGCTCCAGGCCTGTTACGCCTTGTAGTGGCATCAGAAGTTTGTGAGATGTCGTGATTGTCGCACAAAGCCACGGTGTTTACTCAGCCGATAAAGCGGCTTCCGCCACCTGACAGCTAAGCTGATAACAAGAGCGGAAATGAGAAGACGCTTTGAAGTGACCAGGACATAAACAAACGCGAGAGGCGTCGCTGTGAATGGAACCAACTTCCGGTATACCTTCTCCTTCCTGTGTTGACGCCTATGCACGGCATTGCTCACAGCGAAACTAACCACATTAGCTAGAACTTACTTCTCCAGAGCTCTCAGCAAATCAGCATTGGCAAAGTTTGATGAGTATAAATTTGCCAAAGAGTTGAAGAACAACTAGTAATTAATGCCTTTGAAGATCGGCCCTATACTTTAGTCAAAAGTAACAGAACCCACACCGAGCATGTTGGCTCCCCGTAACGTGTGAGGCTCCCATTCGAGAGGTTCTGGGTTCATTCCCTTCAGACGAATGCTGGGGTTGTTTCCCTTCTACCACGAATTTGCTATCCATCATTTCCTGCCCCATAAATGCCTTTCATCTGTTTCTACATACGGCGGTTGGTGTGTTGCCGCAGGACGGTGGAAATATTGTTATAACATTGGGTAGCATAGCATCGGTGGCAACGAGAGGACCGGAACCTTAAGATTACATTTCAAAGCAGACGTGGGATATTCATAACAAAATACACTAATTTCACATTTAACAATTACCTGTGGTTTATTAAATAATTGACATGGTGCCACTACATCATTCACAGAAGATTACAGGACAAACATTAGAGGGAGATGTTCCACATTCACACGCGTTACATGCACTCACCCTGAAGACACACACGTCTGACCCACGCTACTGACGCCACCAAACAAAGAAGCTAGTCCCTCTACTTGCCCTTAGCCCCCTTTCCTCTCTCCACCCCTGACTAGGAGAGAGATGTCGCGCCGGACGGAATTCAAACTCCAATCAAAATAATTAGTTCAACAATGGCATGCTACAAAGCAATAATGTGTCCGACGCCAATGCACACACATACGCTACATCATTTCTCTCTGGTGCTTGGCGGGACTACTGGGTCCCTCTTCCTTCTTGGGAGACACTCGTCTACGTCCAGGAATCCTAGGTTGGGGTGGCTAATACTAGGCTAGTCGGCCATGGATTAGTGTCATTTTGGAACCGTTAGGGACTCCCCTTCCTTCCAGGCGTCACGTTGGAAACACAAACGCGCCTAACAGCAACCTGAAAGGAAATTATGGTACAAGAAATAAGGGACAGGAAAATCGTCGTAGAATAGGAACCACCCAAGCATTCGCCTACCGACCCGGGAAACCACGAAAAACCCATGGTCAGGAGACTTCCTGAATGCGAGCCTCACAAGTTATGGCGGAGCTATCTCGTTCGGGCTTAGATCCTGTAGGTTTTTAAATTAATAATACCAACCTGGCCAAAGCTTTTCTCGCGGTTTTCCTATTATCCCTTTCACCGCTACAGTTCATTTCCTTCTTCACCGTCATACCAAGTACTGGGTGATCACCCATCCTGGATATGCTATGATCTAGAGTTTGATTGCTCCTTGACAGGTACTGACCTAAGGCACTGGCTTGTAACTCCTTGGGGTTGTAAGTTCTACAAAGAGGATAAACAGTTAAAGAAAAAGAAGCTATTTAAATTTACTTTGGTATACTGACCTTACAAATAAGTGATATTACAACCAAGCAATTGATGTAGATAAATAACGTGCCGCGGTTACTGCTGGAAGCATTAAGCAGTGACACCCGGTAAAATAACTGGTTGTTCGAAAGGTAAAGTTGGTTGGATCGATGGTTACCCCCTCTTTAATTCCTGAGGCATATGGGGACTGCTTTTGTAAACGCTGCCCTTCAGGCTTCCCCACAAATAAAAGTGGTGCGAGATGGAGTCAGGGGAGCGTGGAGGTCATAATCTAACACTGTGTCATCAAACATCTTTCTTATTATGTTGCAAGGGTGATGCCAGCGTCTATTGGAAAACGCATGTTGGCATATAGACGTATAGAAGCTGGAATGTGGATGTTAAAGCACAGTTAACTGTTCCATCAAAGAGCAAAAGCATATCAACAACCCTGATGATTCAGGCCATTAAAAAAAATCTGATGTGTTACATTCACATGGCTTTCTCTACTCTTGTACAAACTATTTTTACAAACTCTTATTCTCCATCTATTTAATATTAATCGAGATAAACATTTGCAGAAACGATCTTTTGACATGCAAAGAGAATTACATTTTACACATAGCGACCAGTTCTAAAAATATTTGACTATCGCTTAAGGCGTACTATGTTCCCCTTGTTTTGTATTTGCAAGGGCAATATAGAAATACAGTAGCCCTTAAGCATAGACATATCTTTTAATAGCTGGTTGCTAGGTGCAGCACCATTCTCCTTGCCACAGATTGATACGCTTTGCATATCCAAGATAAAAAATGAATAACGAATTCCCAATTGGAAAAATAAGTATTGAAAAATTTAAGGGAATAACAAGCAATATCTCGAAAATGGTTCACTCAACAACAAAAATGTATATGACATAAATTGTGTATTTTAATGCGATCTACACTTTTGTGTAGTAAAATTTTGTCTATCTCTTATGGTTTACCAGTTATACAAAAGTCGTTCACAATGAAGAATACTTTTGGGGACATTCCCAGAAAATTCAAGATATACATTTTATTTGTCATGAAAATATCTTAAACATATGATACTTTAATCAACATCGAAAATTTTTCGAAAAATGTTCCATGTAAAGGGAAATCTGGAGTGGGGGCATTTTCTTGAAAACCTTCGTGTCGCATCTCTGGAACATATTGAACCAAAATACCAAGCTTGCTGTTTATCCGACTGTTCGTTTCTGAGTTATGCTGTTCACAGACGTTTCCAAAAATGCTTTTTTTTGCATTCAGAGGGTTTCAAAACGTATATTTCCGGTGAAATCTCGGTATCGAATTTTTGGGTGGAATACAATACTTCTCCAACTTACTATACGTAGTAGAGAAAGCTAACATTCTGATGTAATGCATTCACATAACTTTCTCTACCCTCTGTCTTTATTGGCGGGTAAACAAACTATTCTTACTAAAGCTTATTTCTTTATCTACTACACTTAATCAAAATAAACTTTTGCAAAAATAGCTACATTACACATTTCGTTATAAATACACAGAAAACAGCGATAGTCAAATGTCTTAAGAACAGGGCGCTATACGCTGGCTTTAAAATTCCTTACTGTTTCTGTGCAATCGCGAGGAACAAATGAAAATCGATGGGATTTTAAGAATGACATGTAAGTGATTGGGTTGGCCCGGTATCTCAGTCGGTAGAGCAACTGTCTGCTGCCCCGGGTTCGATTCACGGCTGGGGGTGGAATTTTTACTTTCTCTACTACGTGTAGTAAGTAGGGGAAGTATTGTATTCCACCCAAAAATTCAATACCGGGATTTCACCGGAAATACATGTTTTGAGACCACCTAAATCCAAAAGAAAGCATTTTTGGAAACATGTCCGTGTGTGTGTCTGTCTGTGAACAGCATAACTCAGAAACGAACAGTCGGATAAACACCAAACTTGGTATTTAGGTTCAGTTTCTTCCAAGGATGCGACACGAAGGTTTTCAAGAAAATCCCCCACCCCAGATTACACTTTACATGGAAGAGTTTTCGAAAATTTTAATTTTCTTAAAAATGGCTCTAACGCTTTTGATTAAAGGATCATATGTTTAAGATATTTTTATGAGAAATAAAATGTATATCTTGACTTTCCTGGGAATGTCTCCAAAAGTATTCTTCATTGTGAACGAATTTTGCATAACTGCTAAACCATAAGAGATAGACAAAATTTTACTACACAAAAAATGTAGATCGCGTTAAAATACACAATTTATGTCATATACAGTTTTTTTTGTTGAGTGAACCATTTTCGAGATATTGCATGTTATTCCCTTAAATTTTTCAATATTTTCTCAAATGGGAATTCGTTATTCATTTTTCTGTCTTGGATATGAAAAGAGTATTAATCTGTGGGAAAGGGAATGGTGCTGCACCTAGCAACCAGCTATTAAGAGATATGTATGTGCTTAAAGGCTACTGTATTTCTATATTGTCCTTGTAAATATATATTCCCCTTACATCTACAAGAAAATTAGCAATAAGATAGAGTCTGCAAATGTTTATCTCAATTAACGTGAAGTAGATGGAGAATAGGCGTTTGTAAAATCAGATTTTTTCTCTAGACAAGATTATTCCTTATCCGCCCCAGAGTCTGCAAGCGTGAATGAGAGTGTCGATGTGTGTATGATCTAATGATTAGAAAACCAAATTTCAAGAAACCCAACGACAAGAGTTACACGACCTAACACCATTGCTAATAGGCAATAAGTTCCAAAGGGAAGGCCGCCGATAAGACCAATCCAGTTAAAAGCGGAGTATAATTGGGACTTCTAAAAAATTCGAACCTTTATTAACGTGTATCTCAGAAATACATACAATAGAAGAACTTGTTTTAAGTAAACTGTGTGTTTTAAAGAGATCTACATTATTTTGTGTGATGCGTTTTCGTCTATCGCTTAACGTGTACAAGTTGTATAAGATTATGCAAAATAACTTCCTAATGAAGAGGACTTCCTAGGCTATTCACAGAAAATTCAAGATATATATTTTATTTGTCATAATCTGCAAATAAAAAAAATCTGCTGTGTTACACTCACATGACTTTCTCCACTCTTGTACAAACTATTTTTACAAACGCTTATTCTCCATCTACTTCATGTTAATCGAGATAAACATTTGCAGACTCTATCTTATTGCTAATTTTCTTGTAGATGTAAGGGGATAATATATTTAAAGGGCAATTTGGAAATACAGTAGCCTTTAAGCACATACATATCTCTTAATAGCTGGTTGCTAAGTGCAGCACCACTCCCTTTGCCACAGATTAATACTCTGTGCATATCAAAGACAAAAAAAATGAATAACGAATTCCCATTTAAGAAAATAAGTATTGAAAAATATAAGAGAATAACAAGCAATATCTCGAAAATGGTTCACTCAACAAAAAAAAAATGTATATGACATGAATTGTGTATTTTAACGCGATCTATATTTTTTGTGTAGTAAAATGTTCTCTATCTCTTATGGTTTACCGGTTATGGAAATATCGTTCACAATGAAGAACACTTTTGGAGACATTCCCAGAAAATTCAAGATATACGTTTTATTTGTCATGACAATATATTAAACCTGTGATATTTTAATCAAAATCGTTAGAGCCATTTTTGAGAAAATTAAAATTTTCGAAAAATCTTTCATGTAAAGGGTATCCTGGGGTGGGGGGAGTTTGTTGAAAACCTTCGTGTCGCATCCCTGGAAGATATTGAACCTAAATACCAAGTTTGGTGTTTATGCGACTGTTCGTTTTTGAGTTATGCTGTTCACAGACACACACACGGACATGTTTCCAAAAATGCTTTTTTTTGGATTCAGGGGGTCTCAAAACATGTATTTCCGGTGAAATCTCGGTATCGAATTTTTGGGTGGAATAGAATACTTCCCCTACTTACTATACGTAGTAGAGAAAGTAATAAAAAGAAAAGCATTTCAAGAAATAGGTCCGTGTGTGTGAACAGCATAAATAAAAAACGTAAAGTAGGTTAAATGCCAAAATTGGTACTTAAGCTCGGCATTCTTCAAGGATGCAACACGAAAATTTTCAAGAAAATCTCCATACCCAAACCACCCCTTATTTGGAAATTTTTTCGAAAATTTTGATTTTCTTAAAAAGGCTCTAACGGTTTTGATTAAAATACCACATGTTTAAGATATTTTCATGACAAATGAAATGTACATCTTGAATTTTCTGGGAATAGCTTCTGAAGTCCTCTTCATTCTGAATCAGTTTTGCATAACTCATAAACCGACAAAGACAAAATCTTACTGCATAAAAAACGTCTTTAAAGCATACAATTTGTGTCAAAACTTTTGTGGCGCTTACCAAGTCCGAGATATTCCTTTTTATTTGTTCTTCAAATGCATATCTCAAGAGGAAAGAAACCGAATTTCAAAGCGACTCGGTCTTAAAAGATTTGACCATCGCTTAAAGCCTACACTATTCCTACAATCCGCTTGGAAAAACAATAAAATAAGCTATAAGCCAATTTATGCAATAATAATAAGCGTTTGCAAGAATAGTTTGTACACGAGTGAGTAGAGAAAGTCATGCGAGTGCAACAAAACAGAATTTTTTTTCTGTATTAAGCTTTTCTCTGTTGTTTACGTTTCCCAGCTACGTGAAATTCTATGAGACTTGAGAGGACTACGCGGTCTGTTTCCAGGAAACATAATACATTTTGTTCATACCAGTGTAACATTTTCCTCGACGGTTTTTCCAGAGAATGAAAAACTACGAAGGTGTATTCTCGTACAGTTATGCTTGGGTAGAGAAATTCGCTGAAAATGTTTGCCCCTTGTAAATACAAAGTTGGTATTTATTCAACTTTCTCTCACACACCTGCAAAATCAGAGAGAGAGAGAGAGAGAAAATGTACGCATAAACGCACACTTTTAGCTAAAAATTTCTATTTTGTTTTTCACAAAAAGCGTCAAAGCATATATCTCTGGTATTGATATAAACTTTATTTATAAAATACACTATTTTCTGCAGCTTAGTTGACCGACCTTATTTATGGAGGCTCTTTAACTACTATGGTCCTTAGTGTACCATTCTATACTGAGCGTGAAAGACCGGAAATTTTGCTCTGGGCCCCTTTATCAGGCTTGGGGTTCTTTTACGTGCCGTAAATTTACGACACGTTACCACCGGTTTTACTTCCCTTCCGAAGAAGCCATGCTAAGGATTTTTACGCCCGAAAAAAATCCATCGCCCTCCGCCTGGTTTGAACCCGCCACCTCGGGAACTAGAGGCTAACATAGTAACCACTACACGAAGGGCGACTTAGTTGAGGCTTAGAGAAGTAAATAATGCCTTCTGCAGTCTAATTATATGGTAATAGAAACCAGAAATCTGTTTCCTTTTCTTGCGCATTATGTGGCCATCAGTAGAGAAATAAGATAGCTGTTGTCGCAGTAATCGCTCGTGTTATCTTATTTGCTGGGCGCCTGTTATTGTTTTATTATTTTAAGATTTGGGTTCTTTGTCCTCCGGCTAGCTATTATTACTCAGTCGAGCAAATATCTCTGAGCAGGGCGTGTAAACGGAAAGGAGTTGTTACTAAAAGATAACACTGATAAAAGAATTTATTTTCACACTTTTATTGCCGTCACACTTAATTAATAGTTCACATCTGTAATCTTTATACATGCCTGACTGAAACTGTTATATTTTCGAATGTAATTACTCTCGTATTAGTTGCCGCGTACTTCCCATTTTGTAACTAACTTTACGACGTGAGAGATTCATCCAAACTGTATGACATTCACCTCACGAGAGATTCCTCAAGACTGCGCGACGTGTACCTCGTGAATGATTCTTTAGAACTGCGTGATGTGTACCTCGCGAATGATTCTGTATAACTGCGCGACGTTTACCTCGTGAATGATTCTGTAGAACTGCGCGATACTTGCTTTTGGCTCAAGAATATATACTCCCTCACCCCGAAATGCCTAAACATTATAATAGAGCTGCTATTGGTTACTAAATCGCGCCAACATTAGCGTCTGTTTTGTCAGTCAATCACAATACAAACACATATGCTCTAGGGAAGATATTCCCTCCATTTCTAAAGAAAGGCACGCTACCCTG
Organism: Deroplatys truncata; assembly: GCA_030765065.1. NCBI lineage: Eukaryota > Metazoa > Arthropoda > Insecta > Mantodea > Mantidae > Deroplatys > Deroplatys truncata. The sequence goes on along the minus strand of CM060989.1, from coordinate 59,423,165 downwards.
ACGTCATTTGTTTGTCTCTTCTTAGTGATAAACAACTCACCCCCTCGCTCCATTGTTACCCACTCTATTGTCAGTTTCAGTGAGGCCGTGTACACTTATTTCCTAACAATGCTTATGGCTAACAAACATCTAAAATCATTGTCATACAATAATGTTAGTTTACATTACAGTCACTCTGGCATTCACAGTGTTATGATATAAAATACTGCCTCACTGTTATCTTTACAATTATGTGATTTAATGCATTGACAGTATTCGGTAGATGCAGTTTTATGTTCCTTACATTCTTATTTTGGTATAAGCAATCATGGAAGAGCAAATCAAGAAGCAGATAAACTCTCTGGGCAATTGTGCTTATTCTGAAAGCATTACTACTGTCAAAGTTTAATTTATATGTTATAAATATTTCTAATCTTAATTTTTACGGTGGAATGATTCATTTGCACTTTTTTATTCCATTCTGCTTGAATTTAAGTGTAACCTCTTGTTCCTGAGGTCGCACGTTCAAACCCGGCGGAGAGCGATGGACTTTTTCGGGCGTAAAAATCCTTAGCATGGCTTCCTTCGGAAGGGAAGTAAAGTCGTAGACTTACGGCACGTAAAAGAACCTCAACCCTGATAAAGAGGCCTTGAGCAAAATTACCGGTTTTTCACGCCCAATATAGAATGGGACGCTAAGAACCACGGCAGTTAAAGAGCGTCCATAAATAAGAAAAAGTTGCATTTATGGTAGAACATGCCAGTTAATTTAGAAATTGTCAAAAACTGCGCATGTGTATTATATCATCGTTTTTCACGTCACCGCCGCATGTTAGGCAAACGTTTACGCCGGTTTGTCTTGCGGGACAGTATGCTTCTCACAACTGCATACACACTGTACAGGTCTTCCGTAAGCTCTTCTTATTTCCCTCACCGAAACTGAGCCGCGGCAACATGTGCAATACGCATTCAGGTGTTCCCGGGTTCTTTCCCCGGTGATTTCGTGGTTTCCCCCGATCGAAGGCGAATACTGGGGTGTTTCTTCTACTACGACTTTCCTGCCCCTCGTTTATCTCCTATCATCTCGTTTATTGTCATCTTTTTCAGGGTTGTAGAACCAGGGGACCGTGATCGGCGGATTGCGGCTGGGCGATGGCTATGTGCTTTGTAGAGGTTTCTTCCCTGGCGCTGTCGGGATTGTTAGTTAGGACCCGCCTCCGAGTGGACCCCACCACGGGGACCGCCGGTTTTCAGGAGGCTTGCGGGCGGCATCGGATGTTCAAACTGGAAACGTTAGGCACCCCGCCCATGCTTTCCCTCGTCGTCATCCGGATCTGGTCGCCTTTTGGGTCTCGCCCCTCATCCCTCCCTCCCTGGGGTCAGTAGAAGCAAAAAGGGTCATTGCAGGGTCCCTCCGTTGCTTTTTAACCTACACATGAAAAAATGTATAAGAATAATTAACATATTTTTATCTGACCATGCTCGCGATGTCAGATGTTCTGGTATACGTGTAAAAATCCAACTGTTTTCTTGAGGATACACATGTAATTTTTAATTAAACTAGAATAATAGAATGAATTACGACGAATTCCCCCAGTGTGCCGGAATCGGTTTAGGATGGTCACTTTTATAAAGCTATGACTTCATTCCTGACAAGTGATTTTTTTTAAGTTGTAGATAGTACGTCTTCCTTTTAGGATACACCTATCCTTATTATCATATACTAGTCGGTCACGATATGAGTGGCTATGGTGGGAAGAGGAACTAAAAGCTTATAAAACACGTGAGTATCGGAAGGACAGCCAGTCAAAGAAAACATCCGCAGTTTCGACTTGCATTTACTAGCAAGGCTGAGGTCTGTAAAAGTAGTACTGTTGTTATTGTGCAAAATTTCCCCTACTGCCTTGTCCCTCATTCCCCCTCTCTTCCCTAGGTTTGAGTGTCAACGAAAATCAGTGGCGCCCTCCTCCAAGCGCATTCATATCGTGGCTAATTAGTACTCATTAGGAGTAAACCTCGACCACGCTTAGACCACGCGGTTCATGGTTGGTATTACTATTAACAGTAACATAGATTTCGATAATTTAATTGAGCTCCGACGGTATTCTTTGTTAAGTTCCACGTTGTGGTAGCCAATTTGCGATGGTATTAGTGTTTGTTTGAAAGAATGCTACTGTTTATTTGCCGCACGTATAAAAGACAATTTGTCGCGGTCACTTCGTGTTATCTTTTACTGAGCGCCTGTTATTGTGTTTAATTTTTTTTGGTTCACTGTCCTCCGGCTAGCTATGATCTCTCGGTCAGGCACTTATATTATACAGGGGTGCAAACGGAAAGGAGTTTTTATCCAAAGATAACACTGATGAAAGAATTTGTTTTACACTTTTTATTGTCTTAACACATTATTCACTTTCACTTATTAATCGTGACACTCGCCAAACTGAAACTGTTATAATAACTTATTTACTGCACATTATTAATTCGCGTACTTCAACTTTTTGTGTAATTAACTTTACGACACTTGAGATTTTCATAACTTTGCTACGCGTAACCTGCGAATCGATAAACTATGCGATGTTTTCACCATGACTGTTTCTGTTGAACTCGGCGACGTGTAATGCACAAATGTTTCCGATGAACTGGAGGAATCTGACTCTGACTTAGCTCTTTTTATACTCCTACACCCCGATATGCCTAAAGATTATAACCGAGCTGCTATTGGTTAATAAAACGCGCCAACATTAGCGTCTATTTTTATATCCAATGAAAATTACGAAAACATATGCTCTAGGGAAAATGTTCCCGCAAATTCCTAAGAAAAACGCGCCAATATTACGTCATTTGCTCGTCTCTAATAATGATAAACAGCTCACCCCCTCGCTACATTATTGCACGCTATTATTGTCAGTTTCAGTAAGGCCGTATAAACCCACTTCTCAACAATGCTTACAATCATCAAACATCTCAAATCAATGTCACACAATAATGCATATTCAGACTATAATCACTCTTGACATTTACATAATTTGTGATACAAATTACTGCGTCAGAGCACAAATAATATTTCAAGATAAGAAACACAAGTTTAAATTGTCAATGAAAACTGTCTAATGTGAGTGAAACTCGACTAGATAATTTAACAAATATCAGACAGTTTAAACACATGTGTAGTCTTATTAATTGCCATTTCCTCATTAATTTTATATAAAGTTTATTATAGTAGACACAATACTTACTTCTTTTAATATATTTTTTAAAAAGGTAGTTTATTCCCCAATTTGAACTGTGAATTCTGCACACTTAACAGTAAAAAGTCTGATCTGTTGCACTCACATTACTTTCTCTACTCTTGTACAAACCTTTTTTTACAAACGCTTACTCTCCATCTACTCCATGTTAATCGAGATAAAAATTTGCAGAAACTATCTTATTGCTAATTTTCTTGTAGATACAAGGGGAATATGGTAGTATTTAAGCGATAGTCAAATCTTTTAAGAGCTGGTTGCTATGTGGAGCATTCCATTCTCTTTGCATGTCCAGTACATAAAAAACGAATAGCGTATTCCCATTTGAGAATAAGTATAATGATAGGAACATTCAGACAAATAACAAGAAAAATGGTTTATATAAATTGTGTAATAAAGTTTTGTCAATCTCTTACGGTTTACCAGTTGTGCAAAAGTCATTCAGCATGAAGAGGACTTTTGGGGACATTCTCAGGTGGGGGAGTTTCTTGAAAATCTTCGCGTCCCCTCCTTGAAAGATACTAAACTCAAATACCAAGTTTGGTATTTATCCGACTTTTCGTTTTTGAGTTATGCTGTTCACAGACAGACACACGGACATTTTTCCAAAAATGCTTTATTTGGATTCAGGGCACCTCAAAACACATATTTCCGGTGATATCTCAGGATTGAATTTTTGGGTGGAATGCAATTCTTACCCTACTTACTATACCTAGTAGAGAAAATAAAATTAATAATTTCTACACACTTTGGAGTAGAGAGGTAAGCTTTAGCCCTCTTTTAGGTAAAGTTTTGTTCTACAAATTGGTACTATTTTTAAATATGGACGCTTTGTGTGCTCAAGTCATGTGGTTTGTTTCTTTGTAAATATAAGCGAGGTTGTTTTCTCTATTTTTGTTTTGAACCGCTTTTTCTGTGAATGGAATTTTCTCAAAACTATTCAAGATAACAGAATTAAGTTTTAGGATGATCAATACAACTTGGAGTGTTGTGGATGTATTTTGGTAACACGGTTGACTAATTTTTAAGATATTTTTGATAAAGTTTAGTGAAAGTATAACATGATTAGGAAAATAATTGTGTACTCCTTAATAAACAAACTTATTCTATAAAGGTTGCATCTATATCCTCTGAAGTTTTTAGTCTGATATACAATGCATTTCCCACACACTGTGGCCACCGCTCAGCAGCTCGCGAGCCGGCCGCCTCGGCTCCATCTACCGCCACATGAGGTATAATATCGCCGCAACTGCTTCACGTTCTCATAGTTATAGTTACAATTAAAACGATAATATAAGCACACACCTTATCATAAGAGATGTTGGAAATGTTGCTCTCCTGTATCCACATATTTCTGGCATCTTCTTAGGAAATTTGCATTCACACTCGAGAATTCAATATCCGAAATTAGACAATTTCTAGCCTGATGTTATCTTTTAGTTCTTTCCAACGTATGGGGGTTTGTTGTATACCTATGCCTTAATTACTTTCTCTACTACGTACAGTAAGTAGGGGAAGTATTGCATTCCACCCAAAAATTCAATACCGAGATTTCCCCGTAAATACAGATTTTTAGGCCCCCAGAATTCATATACATTTTTGGAAACATGTCCGCGTGTGTGTGTCTGTGAAAAGTCGGATGAATACCAAACTTAGTATTTAGGGTCAATATCTTCGAAATATGCAGCAAGAAAGATTTTTAACAAAATCCCCCATCCCAAACTACCCTTTACATGGAACATTTTTGAACATTTTTTATTCTCTAAAAATGGTTCTAACAATTTTGATTAAAATACAGTATATAAAAGATATTTACATGCCAAATAAAGTTTAAATTTTTATTTTCTGGGAATAGCCTGTGAAGTCCACTTCATTTGTAAGAAATTTTGTATAATCTTGTATAACTAGTAAACGTTAAGCGATATATGAAAACGTACTACACAAAAAATGTGGATCTCTTTAAAACACACAATTTATTTCAAATAAGTTTTTGTGACGTTAGCCGTTTCTGAGATATCGTTATCAAAACGTTCAAATTGTTCATTTCTTGGTCATTCTCTTAAAGTCCTGTCAACATTCAGTTGTTTCTCGTGATTGCATGAAAACAGTACGGAATCTTAAGGCAAGCCTGTTCTTAAACATTTGACTATTGCTGTTCCTTTTGTACCTATAACGAAAGTGTGATGCAGTTATTTCTGCAAAGGTTTCTTTGGATTAAAATGAAATAGAAAAATAAGCTTTGGTATCATTTATATACCCACTAATAAACGATCGAAAGCAGAGAAAACCTTGTGAAAGTATCACATCAGATGTTTTTTCAAGTTCCCCACCTAGATAAAAATTCCAGAGGATCGTGAGGGCTATAATCCTTTACCAATTACCCTATTTTAGAATCATCAGCGGTATGTGCGGTAGCAGAATCTTGTTGGAAAGTTCAGATTGGCATTCAACGTCGGTCAGCTTTTCAAAAATTGTGTGAGAATGGCATACCTGCATCTCTCTTTCTTTATTGTTTGTTCAAAACCAAACAATAAATGCAGTTTGTTCAAATCGGTATGCCTTTACTGCACATAAATTCTCGCGTCATGCAAGGGAATCTCGTGTAAAATCGGCTTTCTCTGTACTCCAATATCTCTTATTTTGCGACGAAACATTGACACATAAATGCAACCCGCTTCGTTAGCGAAGAATATTAAGCGTGGGCCAGTTAGTCTATCGCTGATATATCGCAAAATCCAATTACAGAAGTTTACCCACTATGAAGATCATATGAAAAATAAAGTGTATGCAACAATCCTCATACACTGGAAGAAATAAAAGAATACCTGTGGCATGAAACTCACTCAGTATCGGATATTGAACTCTCGAGTTTGAATGAGATGCTAGAAATGAATGTATTGAGAGGAAAGCATTTCCAACATATCTTATGATGAGGTATCTGCGTATTATCATTGTAACTATAGAACGTGCGGCGGTTGCGGGTATATTCGGCGGAAGTCCGAGCTGGAATAGCCGGCGCCAAGCCGTCGTGTGGCGGCAACAGCGTGAAGGAAAAGCACTGTATTAACTTCTCAGATTGTGGGTCATGTATTTAGCACATTTAATATTAATGGGAAAGGGCTTTTAATCTTCTGAATGGCTTTATGGAATGATAGTCATTCACCCAATATTATAATCTTGCACAAATCTATGCGTTTTCTCCCATTTTCTGCTTTGGTGAGAACATCAATATGATCGTAATATAGGTTATGTTTACTTAATGTTTACATAAAGCTAATTGTATTGCTTTTTTATGTTTTCAGAGCAACAGAAGTCAACCTGCGATTGGGTTGAAACAGACACCGAAAGCGAGGGTAAGTAAGGGAAACATTATTGCATGTTGATGGTTACAATTTGGTGTGAAAATCAGTGACTCCTCTTGTGAATTGGTTCTTTGTGGACATCACTGTTATCCATTCTTCACCTTGTGGACTGTGCTCAAGTATAGCCGGATCAGTGATGAATTATATTTAAGTAGGTGCATATAAATACAATAAATCTCATATGTAAATACAAGATTTTCGCCTGGATTTGTATGAATTTGGGTTCAAAGATATTTAGAAGCATCTACATATTTTTTAGAAGTTTTATTGCTGCTACATATGGAAAGTAGATTTGAAGTAGGAGTTGTATTGTAGTTCTTATGTTGGGGAGTCGAACTTGAAGTAATTGCAACCGCACGTAGGGTAAAAGATTTCCGGTAGCCTTCGCCCTAAATGTACTTTCCGGTGGCCGTTGCCCCAAAAAATGTTTAAAAAAATATTAACTTTGTAATTTGACTGTTTCTTTAAGTATTACGTTTGCCTCGACTGCGTCAGTATTATTGTTAGAGACATGTTCCTCTTTGCAGGGTTGTGGTACGACTGAAGAATGTAGGCTTACATTATAAATTTACTTCACTCCTTTTATTAACGCTTGACACGATTTAAATTACACTTCACTGATATACAGAAAGCTGTGAGATTTTTTTAATTAATTACTTGCACTTTTTAACACGTAAACCATTTTTATCTCCCACTGAATACGTATTATACTTCTCGAGGACGCATCTCGCGTCCGGTTAGGAACACTGTCTGCAAGCAACTGACTTCTGAATTTGTAAATTTTGCTATATTTCAGTTTCTGATCGGCTAATCCTACTCCAATAGAATACCTTCGCTTAACTAAAGCTTTTTCTGGTTGTTGATTGGCTATTTTATAAATTGTCACAAAAATTACATTATTGCTTCCAAGAATTACATGTAGTATTGTTAAACTTTCAAATTCATTAGTGCCTCAAGGTTACCTCATTGTTAGCAACATTTAACCTATTATTCTCACAGCTCCTACATTATTAAATTATGTAATACATTCACATAACATTATTGAACATGTATACAATAATATAAACATTAACAATGACTGTAATATACACTTTTTATATATTGTTACATACACATATTGCTTTAAGGCGGGCTGTTATTTAATTTATATATTACATAATTAGACTGAAATCATTTAAGTGTTAAAAATACCGTCTCGATATTTATGTCCTTATATTCTCCTCTATAACAATTTACTTTAAATCTGATGCAGTATATTCGTTATATATTCTAAGACTGTGGAATTCAATAACAAATATATGATGTTAAGTGCACTTGAAGAAAACAGTAATGGGCCAACTCTTGGAGCTGCTTTCAGCGCACCATAAACACGATAACCTCGCTATTCTGTATTTCGACTTGGAACCAGCATGTCGATAGGGATGCGCGTTGATGCCATTCTCACGTATCTTAGTACAGAGTGTTTAAATGTCCGCTTGTCATTCGTGACGTACATAGTTCAAATCCTACTGTCTGTGAGAGAGTTGTTTTCTTTTCTACCTTACAGTAAATTACTTCAGACCACTAGACATGCAATACCAATGCCAAAATATTTTAATAACCCTCATGTAAGAAAGGTTTGCTTTATTTCCTTCTTACTTACACCGTAATTCAAGTTCTATAGCAGCGCATGCTATACAGGGTGGACCATTTAAGTTGCGACTGTACAATATCTCAAAACTATGCGATGTAGAAAGAAATATCTTGAATAAAAGTTGCTGGATATTATGGGGGAAAGAAAATGCTGTTGGTTGTGTTTTACTTGGAGGACGTTGCGATGGTCATTTTAGGGTCAATTTAATTTTTACTTTCTCTACTACGTATAGTAAGTAGGGGAAGTATTGTATTCCAACCAAAATTTTGATACCAAGATTTCACCGGAAATATATGTTTTGAGAGCCCTGAATCCAAAAAAAACATTTTTGGAAACATGTCCGTGTGTGTGTCTGTGAACAGCATAACTCAGAAACGAACAGCCGCATAAACACCAAACTTGATATTTAGGTTCAGCATCTTCCAGAGATGCGACACGAAGTTTTTCAAGAAAATCCCCCCACCCCAGATTACCCTTTACATGGAACATTTTTCGAAAATTTTAGTTCTCTCAAAAATGGCTCTAACGATTTTGATTAAAATATCATATGTTTAAGATATTTTCATGACAAATGAAGTGTATATCTTGAATTTTCTGGGAATGTCTCCAAAAGTATTCTTCATTGTGAACGACGTTTGCATAACTGGTAAACCATAAGAGATAGACAAAAATTTTACTACACAAAAAATGTAGATCGCGTTAAAACGCACAATTTATGTCATATACATTTTTTTTATTGAGTGAACGATTTTCGAGATATTGCTTGTTATTCCCTTAACTTTTCTAATACTTTCCTCAAATGGGAATTCCTTATTCATTTTTTTATGTCCTGGACATACAAAGAGAATGGAATACTCGATATAGCAACCAGCTCTTAAAATATTTGACTATCGCTTAAAGCCTACCAGTTCCCCTTGCATCTACAAGAAAATTAGCAATAAGCTTAACATCTCGATTAACATGAAGCTTATGGAGAATAAGCGTTTGTAAAAATAGTTTGTACAAGAGTAGAGAAAGTCATGTGAGTGTAAAACATCAGATTTTTTTAAAATATGTGAAGCGTTCCCACATAATACTGTACAGACTGTAAATAAGTGAAATTTTGTGGGGATTTTTCTGTAGAATAAAAGTAAAAAAAATTTCTGTACTTAAACAAATATGGAAAATGGCCGATTTGAGTGTCTTAGTAATATTTTTAGCTAATGTCAGGAAAATTTTATTGTACCAGCTTAAATAATTTGAAGTGTAGGACTTTTATATAACTAACAAAATGTATATAAACAATAATTAATAACTGCTTAAGTATTTGCAGTAGCTGCATGAAACTTTGTACTCAGTTATAAGCGATTTCAAAACAATTGGTTAAGAATTGCGAATTTTGGAAATTTTACCACAGGATTGCCTTAAAATTGCACCTGCTGTAGTTACCTAAAAAATTATTTTAGCATTCGAACCAACGGATGCTCCACCGCCAAAGGGTACTTGTAGGCTATGGAACATTTCCAGAACTTCGAAGATTTCAGGGGGAAGTTAAGGAAGTCAGACGTTCCGCCGATGTTCCACGTGCTTCTACGTGGATATAAGGGAATTTTTCATCCTTCATTAGGGAGAAGGTAAATGAATTGGTCATTCACGTTTAAAAAGCTCAGCGTGCAACATCGGGTATGCCATCTAGTCTGTAAAACCCCTTGTGCACGATCAAAAATTGTCAAATTCAGTACTTTACAAGACCTTTCAAGAGTTGTCATAACTTTACAATTTTTCTTGTCAAATTGCTTCCAATACTTTTAAACTCTTTGAAAGTCTTGAAAAAAAAATAAAGACATGCTCTAAACAATCACATATTTGAGGATTTAATGGCTTTAGCCAATGAAATGCGAGTATTCACAGTGCGTCACGAAATCTGCAACATGGTGAAAAGCATAAAGTAAACAAAAATGTCTAACCGGCCAAGATATGTTGTATGCGAGCTGATTAGGTTATACATAAGCTGGCCATGTCTGTACATCGAGGACTCTGTGGATTAGCACAAGATGAAGCAGATGGAATATGAAGAAATAATTCCCAGGCAGATCTCCGAACTAAGTATACATTAATGCAATGTTATACAGTGTGATTAACCTCTCAGTTGGTGTTATTTTCAGTGTATTCCAGACTCGTAATGTAATTTCATTGGATATAATACGTGAAAGTGCTACATAATATTAGTAAAGAACAATATTTCATTGCAAATTGTTATACCGTGACGCAAATACTAAATTGCTTTGTGCGTGATAAATTATTTATTAATGTGTTAATACACATTTATGATATTTTCAAGTCTTGTCCAATCTTGTAACATAATGAAAAATGTTTTTGACAATTTTTCTTGTGAACTCTTGAATTGAAAAAGTAGACGCAAGGGGAATTGCTAGGCTTTAAGTGATAGTCAAATATTTTAAGAGCTGGTTGCTATGTGGAGTATTCCATTCTCTTTGCATTACCAGGACAAAAAAATGTAGTAAAATTTTGTCTATCTCTTATGGTTTACCAGTTATGCAAAATTCGTTCACAATGAAGAATACTCTGGAGACATTCCCAGAAAATTCCAGATATACATTTCATTTTTCATTTCTTAAGCATATGATATTTTAATCAAAGTCGTTAGAGCCATTTTTGAGAAAATTAAAATTTTCGAAAAATGTTCCGTGTAAAGGGTAATCTGGGGTGGGGAATTTTCTTGAAAACCTCCGTGTCGCATCTCTGGAAGATACTGAACCTAAATACCAAGTTTGGTGTTTATCCGACTGTTCGTTTCTGAGTTATGCTGTTCACAGACACACACGGACATGTTTCCAAAAATGCTTTTTTTGGATTCAGGGGTTCTCAAAACATGTATTTCCGGTGAAATCTCGGTATCGAAGTTTTGGGTGGAATACAATACTTCCCCTACTTACTATACGTAATAGAGAAAGTAAAAAAAAAAGCGTTAATGTGTACAAGGGGCTTTAGAAAGAAGCAAGGAAAATTGGTAAATCTTTTACTTGTTACTTAATGATTCGTTTATGATGCAAGTAGTCTCTTTTAGTTCCAGTTTCTGTATGGTTTACTCCAGATGGTCGCGCAACAGTGCGTGTAAAAGTGTGTCATTTTGGAACCAGTGGGCAGGCGTAATTCAATTAAGAACAGCTAAATGGACTCGGTGAAAAACGTCGACGAAATAAGCTGTCATTTCACGCTGCTATCAGCTATGATGTACACCGCAAATTCGCTGATGCACTAACTTAGCCGATAACACAGTAAATTTTAAATAGATAACTCGTCTCCTCTTGACATGCTAATTAATATACTGATGACATTTAAAAAGCATAAACTGGTATGTAAAGGTAAAAAGATTTTCTCACCCATCACTGTTTGTTATCTACTCTATATTTTGATTAAAATAATGCTTTTTTATTCCCTTCATTCGTACTAACCACAGAGGCCCGAATTTCGATAACCTAAAAGTTTTGAAAAGTGGCCTATAAAATGTTTCTCAATTTTTTAAAAAAATTACAATAATGACAAAAAATGACCTAAAACAAATGTGTTTAATTTACTATACAATTTAAACCAAACAATGTTTTATTATTTATAGAATTAATTGAAATATATTTGTTCCATGTACTTGTTTGAAGAATCTGAAAATAAAATTAAGAAAATTGTTTTTAAAGCAGATTTTACAAAGATGTAGCATTAACTCCTTTGAGTTCTCAGATTATACAAAATTAATTGCGTATTGAGCATTTCATAGGCAATGGACACGACACAAGGTTAAGGACAATGCGATAATAGCCTGACTATACGCTAGAGGTCTGCACGGCCGAAATTTCAGGCTCTATCACCCGGCCCGGACCCGTTTGTTTAATTTTATTTTTAATTACATTATTTTGTAGTTATTGAATATTGTTAGTAGTAGTAGTAGTAGTGGTGATAGTACTATTATTACCATTAGCCCACGAAGCGCTTGCAGTGCGAGAGGACTCGTATTCGATTTTCGGTACCGACACGGAGACCTTTTTCCCCTTCTGAGGCATGCACTTAGGTCCTTGGGACCAATTGAGGAGTCACTTTGGCGGCTAAGGTCATGGAATACATATGTAGTAAGTGGCATGTCAATGACATATTACTTTTAGTATTACTGCTGTTATTGATGTGTACATGCTGTTATAGTTGTGCTATTCTGGGCTTCTAAATATATGGACCAATAAAGTGATAAATTATTTTTTGTCTTTATTTTCCCTTTGTATGGAAAGCTTTTCGTTATTCTTTTATTTTCTCCAACATAGTGCTAATGAATTTGATTGAAACCATACGTTAAATACATAGGACATGACAGATAAAATTTATGTCAAATGTGATAAATTAATTATTTTTTCGTCTTCATTTTCAAGCTCGAGCTTGGCTCAAACCATAATCCATATCCATCTTTATAAAAATCAAATCCAATCAAGTTGGTTTTGGCGGCATTTTACATGCCTCTCTTTTTTGGTTTTGCAGCTTATGTAAATAAAAATGACTTGTCCAACATTTTACAGAATCTTCAGTACATACATTTTATTCCTTTTTCTTATAAAAATTCCCATATTTGTATTTTAATGCAAATCGTTATAGATGCCTGCGAAAAAACAACAAAGAAACGAGGAAGCAAACAAATAAATCTAAATGAAAAGCTATAGGATATGGGCGAGATTTTCTGAAGATCTTTGTTTTAGTTGGGTATTTATACAACTTTTTTTCCACTTTTCAGTTGCGCTCTTTTTTGTTCTCCCTCACATGTACAGTCGAGAGCAAAACGTGCCGATGCCTTTGATTTCCTGTAGTGTTTTTCTTTAATTAATGTTGGCAGAAACTCCTTATCACATGTGTTCTACACCAGCCCTAGGTGAGCTATACTCTTATTGCCTTGAATTCAGGTCCAACACACACGCATTATCCTATGAACAAATGTCAGGCCTTAGTGATCGGCGAAAGGGGAGGAGTATGGAAATATTTCACCGGTGTGGTTGGAAGGAATGTTTCGCAACGACGCTCCACACTAGCTCCAGGAGGTATCCGTCTCGTATTGGTCTGAAATCAATGTCTGGCACTCAAATACTCACCTGTGAACAAAGGTCAGTTTCAGGCTTAGAAGCGAAGAAAAAGGGGACGTAAGACAAACATCAGAGCTAGAACCAGGCAAGGGGTGGGGATTGGACGTGACTGAGGCGGTTTAGATATTTTATTACTAACATAAACTACTGCGTATTATATCGGCAACGATTCCATATACTCGAGTTTATACTAAACCTATTGTATTATTTTTACTTTCTCCACCACGCACATAGTAGGAAGAGAAGGTGTTGCATTCCACCCAAAAATTCGATACCGAGATTTCACCGGAAATACATGTTTTGAGTACCCTGTATCTAAATGAAGCATTGTTGGAAACATTTCCCTGTATTTGTGTGTGAGTCGGATAAACGTCAAACTTGGTATTTAAGTTTAGTATCTTCCAAGGATGCAACACGAAGATTTTTAAGAAAATCCCCACCCCAACTACTCTTTACATGGAATATTTTTAAAAAAAGTTGATTTTCTAAAAAATGGCCTTAACGATTTTCATTAAAATAGTATATATTAAAGATATTTACATGACAAATAAAATACATATCAATTCCTGTGAAGTCCTCTTCATTCGAAAGGAATTTTGTATAATCTTGGATAACTGGTAAACGTTAAGCGATAGACGCAAACGTATTACACAAGAAATGCAAATTTCTTTAAAACACACAATTTATTTCAAATACATTAACGCCTAACCCATTCCTTCTTACTCGCCAAAGAAACTGCTCTTCACTGCGAGAATAAAGAAAAATAACAACTTTTTGTGGCGTAAGCCATTTCCAAGATATGCGTTATTAATGGTTCGAATTGTTAAGTACTTAGCCATTCTTAAGTCCAGTTAACATTTAGTTGTTTCTCGCGATTTCATTGAAGCAGTATGGAATCTTAAGCATTTGGTTATCGCTGTTCCTTTTGTATTTATAAAGAAATGTGTAATGTAGCTATTTCTGCAAAAAATTTATTTGTATTAAAATGAAGTGGATATATAAAAGCTGGTGTGTTACACTCACATGACTTTCTTTACTCTTGTACAAACTATTTTTACAAACGCTTATTTTCCATATGCTTCATGTTAATCGAGATATCGAGATGTAAATCTTATTGCTAATTTTCTTGTAGATGCAAGGGGAAATGCTAGGCTTTAAGCGATAGTCAAATATTTTAAGAGCTGGTTGCTATGTGGAGTATTCCATTCTCTTTGCATTGCCAGGACAAAACAAAATGAATAACGAATTTGAGAAAAAGTATAAGTATTGGAAAATTTAAGGGAATAACAAGCAATATCTCGAAAATGGTTCACCCAACAAAAAACTGTGTATGACATATATTGCGTATTTTAACGCGATCTACATTTTTTGTGAAGTAAACTTTTGTCTATCTCTTATGGTTTACCAGTTATGCAAAAGTCGTTCACAGTGAAGAATACTTTTGGAGACATTCCCAGAAAATTCGAGATATACATTTCATTTGTCCTGAAAATATCTTAAACATATGATATTTTAATGAAAATCGTTAGAGCCATTTTGAGAACATTAAAATTTTCGAAAAATGTTCCATGTAAAGGTAATCTGGGGTGGGGGGATTTTCTTGAAAACCTTCCTGTCTCATCTCTGGAAGATACTGAACCTAAATACCAAGTTTGGTGTTTATCCGACTGTTCGTTTCTGAGTAATGCTGTTCACAGACACAAACATACACACACACACACGGACATGTTTCCAAAAATGCTGTTTTTGGATTCAGGGGGCCTCCAAACATGTATTTCCGGTGAAATGTCGGTATTGAATTTTTGGGTGGAATACAACACTTCCCCTATTTACTATACATATTAGAGAAAGTAATAAGCTTTAGTATACCCACTAATAAATGATTGAGGGTAGAGAAAGTCATATGAATGTATCACGGCATATTTTTTAAACATTTTTCGGAATCAGAGAGCCTATATTGTGGTGTAACTTTGATATATATCGAGCTTTTTGCTCAAAAGCGATCTTTCTCGATCTAGGGACATTCGAGTATCCGATTTCATTTAGATACTATTCGTTTTTGTTTAAGCTGTTGAAAACAGAAGTGTTACAACATAAAAGCTTTATTTTCTCCCAGGGTGATTCCCCCCTCTGTATTCAAGCCTTACTTTCTTATCTTGAAGTGTTTAAAAACAGCTTCAGATGCTTTTGTCTCCGAATAATGTTTTGAAGTTTTTCCCTTGTCGAAGTTAATCCCATTTCATAATTTTAAAGCCGCGCTTGTCAACTTTCTGAATAAAGCGGATGGTATGTAAGTGATGCAGCAGTGAAAAACATCTGAAAAGGAAGAAATGTTGACGTTTTAACTCTGGTATACCAAATCTCTTTCTCTGTATAGAAAAGCAATGCTAAATAATGGATTTCTCTGTGGTTGCTTTCTGCTTTATGTTAGTATACAAAACCACACAGTGCGTTCCTTATATTGCCGGGCCGGGGATCGCGCGTGTGCGGCTGGGATCTGGCATCTTGGCATCTTAGGATGACATTTCCATTCACGTGCATAAATTCTTCCTGCGTAAGTTTAATAATGTATGTTCTTATATTGTCCTTAAGTTCATCAATGGTGCTTTACCTTTACGTTTTTTTTGTTTTTTTTTACATATGTATCGTACATAAACACTCTTTGTTCAAGCGTGAATTTGTCGATAGGCATTTCAATGGACTAATAACTATAATGTAATGTAACTAATACACAACACAGTTTTCTTGAATAAACTTTCACCTTTAAGATGTACAATGAACAAACTCTAGTGCTTACAGCACGAAAATATTCTTCAGTTAACAATTAACATTCGTAGGCGATCACCCCAGCCGTATTGAGTGAATCGTTTGCGGTAGCGAGTTACATGAGACACATCGTGGCAACTACAGCGCAAGCGAACTACGCATATACGCGATCTATGGTCCGGGTATAAATGAAACGCAAGGTATTAGCATATGCTTTGAATGTTGAACATCCGCTTGTTTTATCAATAACGTATACAAGAAACGTAATCAACTATTCAATAATATGATACGTTACATGGCTTTTTCTACACACTGTGGTTTATTTTTATATTTCTTCTGTAATATATTGCTACAAAATTATTATTTTTCTATCTAATTAGGTTAATCGAGATAAACGTTTGCAGAAATGTCTTCATTACACATTTCGTTGTAGGCATAAAGACGCTTGGATAAATCTTTTAAAAAAGGTCGCAATATGCTGACCTTAATATTCCATACTCCTTCCATGACATCGTGAGAAATAACTGAATGCTAACTACTTCAAAAAATAAAGTATTGAAAAACTCAAATTAATAACAACGAATATCTCGGAAATGGCTAACGCCATAAAAAAATTAATATGGGATAGATTGTGTGTTTTAAAGAGTACAACATTTTCTGTGTAGTAAGTTTTTATCTATATCTTATGCTTTACCAGTTAAATAAAATTATACAAAATTCTTCCCCAAATGAAGTGTAGTTCATAGGTTCTTTCCAGAAAATTCAAGATATACAATTTATTTGTTATGTAAATATCGTAAATTTATGGTACTTTAATTAAATCTTTACAGATATTTTTGATAAAATCTCTAAAAAAAATTCGAAAAGCTTTCAATGTAATGGGTAGTTTGGGGTGGAGAGATTTTCTCGAAAATCTTTGCGTCGCATCCTTGGAGGACGCTGAACTTAAATACCTATACCATTTTGGTATTTAGCCGACTTTTCGTTTTCGCAGAAACACGGACACACATACACATGGACCTTTCTTCTAAAAATGCTTTTTTACTTTCTATACACGTACCTGCATAGCAGATACGTGTGGGGAAGGTAGAGAAGGTATCACATTCCATCCAAAAATTCGATATCGATATTTCACCAGAAGTACCATGCTTTGACGCCCCCTGAATAAGAGAAAAAGCATTTTTATAAAACCGTCCTTATGTGTGTCTGTGTGACTGTGTCTTTGAACAGCATAACTCAAAAACGAAAAGTTGGATAAATTTCAAACTTAGTATTTAGGTCAGTACCTTCCAAAGATGCGACACGAAGATTTTCAAGAAAATCTCCCTATCCCAGACTACTCTTTACATGGAACATTTTTCGAATGTTTTGATTTTCTCTAAATGGCTCTGACGATTTTGGTTAAAATACCATATACTAAAGATATTTACATGACAAATAAAATGTATATCTTGAATTTTATGTGAATACCTTGTGAAGTCCTCTTCATTCGGAAGGAAATTTATATAACCTTATATAACTGATAAACGTTAAGCTATAGACGAAAGCGAACTACACAAAAAATCTAGATCCCTTTAAAACACAGAATTTATTTCAAATATATATTTTTGTGGCATCGGCCATTTCCGATATATCGTTATTAATCGTTGGACTTGTCCAATACTTAACCATTCTTTTTAAAGTCCTGTCGATTTTCAGTTGTTTCTCGCGATGTCATGGAAACAGTATGGAATTTTATGGGCAGCATATAGCGTCCAGTTCTTAAACATTTGACTATCCCTACCTAATAAGTAGGTAGAAAAATAGGCTTTCGTAAGAAAAGTTTGTATACCCACTAATAAACGACAGAGAGTAGGGAAGGTCATGTGAAGTAATACATCATTTTTTTATTCAGAGGGCCTCAAAATGTAGATAGATAAGGTATCTTTATTGGTTTCAAATTATTGAAGTTATTTCACAAGTATTTAGTGCATGGGTCATTGACCGTACATGCATATTTAATATACAAAATAAACAACAGAGAAAGAAAACACAACAAAAAGGAACAGGAAAAAGGGAAATAGAGATAAATTAACCTTGTCTAACTCAACAAATTTGACCTAGCTTCACGCACTTTAGCAAAAAATTGCCCATGTTTTGCCAGTTCCTCTGGTCAGCCAGTAGATCCCAACTTGCCAATCTTTTTCTTGAGGGACTTAAGAATTTTTCTTTCAGTTTAATCGTTCGCTGATTCTCCCACTGTGCACATTCCGCCAAAATATGTAGCCAGTCCTCATCCAAATCACAGAATGGGCAGATTCTCATGCCAGAATCGTCAGTCAGTTTCTGTGTCCTCCAGCCCCCCAGTCTAAACCAGCCATTCCTGATCTTTCCTTTCTTCCTAAGTATATATGCCTCTTTACCCCAATTCAATTTTATTTCATTTTCTAGACTTAGAAGGTTTAATTTTACAATCCGATTTTATTTCCTGTTGGTTGATGTCTCTTAGTCTTCTTTTTGACACCTTTCCATATGTTATTGTCATTTGTTTCAGCTCTTAGACATACTGACCCTATTCCTATTCTCCTCAAACCCCTTTCTAAATCAGCTGCCCAAAACTTAGGCTTAAAATGTATCTTTCCACTGATATCTCGCAACACTTCCTCCACTTAATAGAGGTAAGCTGTAGAGGAAGTAAAAATGTTGTGTGTGTGTTTGTGTTTGTTCGTGGATCCCAAAACGTGTATTTCCGGTGAAGACTCGGTATCGAAAACAATACTTCCTTTTATCTATTATAGGTAGTTGGTGGAGAAAGTAGTAATAGTGAAAGTGGTAAATTGGCATTGCTTTCCTTCCGTAATGAAAGTAATTAGAAAATTAGCTTGAAAAAGGTGCACGCGTGAATTAGACGCGTTTCAAGTGAAGGAGTGCGGAAGCGAGGTACCAACTGTGCGAATAAAATCCACTCTGTACTATGCAGGGGAGTTGACCCCTATATGACGTAGTAGTAGGAGATGTCGTTGTCATGGCAACCAGGACTGGTGCTGCTGTATAAATAACGGGACGGTTGTGGGGTTGGAGTAATGGCAGGTTGTCTCAACTCTCTCCGTCTCATGCACTTCGATTTTTTTTTCCTGCTCTCTCTCCTTAAAGAAGATGCGGGCAGAGAAAACAAATGAGTGTACTCTGCGATGTATACAAGAAAATCGTGTTAGGCCTTGTGTTTTGGAACCTTTCACCAGCACCTGGTAGCGCTGTTAGGGACGCTAATGTTCTCAGCAAGAGCCTTACAATATATTTTGAGGGTATAATGCTCCAAAATTGCTTACCCTTCGTCATTAGCATTAAAATAAGTGAAATTTGAAAAATCCATAGTGTATAAGATATCTTTTTGAAATTTATGCCAGTTATTACACACAATAGAAGAATTATTTTTACTGTATTTCAAACGTCAATACATTTTTTAAAATATTTACATAAAAAGCAGGTTTCAGAGTAAACCAATTTACAAAAAGTTGTATCATAATACTTTTTATATTAAACCCGAAAGTTAATAATTTATTCCTCAAAATTGGACCATAATTTAAAAAAGTATAAAGCCATTTTATATAATTTATTTTTGAGAGGCAGTACACTTTTAAAACAAATCAGTAAAAAAATTGCATCATGTAGAGCATTTTGGGTATGGAAGAATGTTTAAAAAGTTTGCGAGAAAACAAGATTTAAAGTTGGGCGTGCGTATGTCCACACAGAAACCAGGAATAGATTTTCTCCGGCAACAACCGAAAAGCTGGATTCGGTACAGTGAGATCTCCAATACAAGGCTGACCATCCAGATGTAACAAAACCCTTGAGAATTAACAACCGCAATAACTGTTTTTTTTCAAGTGGAGGAGAAAATTATTTAATCACTAACTCCAGCCCCGATGGGAGACGGAACTGGGAGTGTGGGACTCACCAATGACTTGGCATACACACTAAAAACTCCTCCACCGGATTGAAAGGAGAAGGTTTGCTGCGGTACCGCCTAAAGCACCCGCGCAAGAGGAGTAAGGATTGTGTGCTGGGAGACAGGCTTGAGCAAGGCCCAGCCTGCCCCCTCAGCGAAGTTAAGGTGAGGATAAGAAAGGATTCCTGGTGGTAGTGGTAAGGGTTAGTGATGGTGATGTCTTCTGTTCGGCTGTGTGTTGAAGTTCGCTGCCAAGGTCTCCAAGGCGTAGAGTCGGGTTGGAACTTCGGTGGCATTGGCCTGGTGGTTCACTTCCACAAGTGTTTGTAGAATTGGAATTCCTTGGAGTTGCTGTGTGAGGTCTGCTATGGTCTCTTCCAGAGCGGCTAAATGGGCACCGAAGTTCAAGAGCTCTGCATGAAGATCCTGAATGGCTTCCCGCGTCGCCGCTCCGGTCGAGTGTGCTGGTGATGATTCCACGGTTACCGTTGTAGGTTGTAGTGGTGGTGATGGTGTCAACTGCGGTGGTGTGGAAGGAGCAGGCAGTATCGGTGATGCCTTCCTGCGAGGATGCAGGGGGCAGAGCGCTTGGCCGGTGAAGTGAGTCGTCCCTCCATAAGTTGCACAATAACGGCGGCGACGGCGCAGATCGTGCTGCTTGCACGAAGCAGTGGTGCTGCAGGCGTCACAGTAGTCGCACCTCGGTTGTGCTGTGCAGGACGTCTCACTGTGCCCGTAGGCACAGCAGCGTCGGCAGGGTGCCTGACGTTCCACTCGACTGGCCTCGATGCGTAAGCACCACCCTAACAAGGGCAGGCCCGCCCTCAAGGCCGCTTCGTAGTCGCCAGGATCTGCAAACTCTAACTTGAGCGACGTGGGTCCCTGTGCTCCGATGATCCTGGTGGCCTTCAAGGCTGAAGGCCACTGTTGGTGAGCTGCGGTGATAAGGAACCTGACTGGTAGGTCCCTCGGAACCCCTCTGATAACAGCACTGTACCTCTCTCGAGGCACAGGCTAGCTCTGCGGTGGCTAGGAAGTTCCCAGAATCGGCACCATGGATGCCGGTGAGTGTGGCTGGTGCGGTCGCGGCGAAGCTACGACCGAGGCTTAGGCAGGCCCAGGCTGTGTCGACTGCGGCGAAATTCCCTCGGCAGATGCCGGAGCAGAAGAAGAGATTCCTGCCTTAGCAGGCTGGGCGGCTCTGCGATGCTTCCTCTTCGCCATCTCGAAGCTGAGTGCTATTGTTTGTTTCATTTTGCTCCATTTATACCACGTGGCCCACAAGCCGTCCTTAGTTGAACTTAGTTTATACCGGATTGCGCGGATGCCAAAAGGTTTGCCTAAGTAGAACTGCAAAGGGGACTCCATATCGACCGAGAGAAAACCGCGAAATGATAGACCAATGCTTGAAAACGAACACTTTAACTGCTACTACTGCTCCCAGAGTTTATTCAGTAGAGAAACTGCCTACTATGCGTTCGATTCCCAGCTGGGTTTCAGAAAACAAAAACATTGCACGGTATTCCCAGAGTCTGGTGTTTGAATATGAGAGTGCCTGTGTGTGTGTGTGGGGGGGGGGGTGGAATGTTATCGGTTAATAAGCAATTCACTCATTAACAACAATTCAGGATTGTCGCTTTACGCAAATCTGAGCACATCCAAGACAAAAAAAAATGAATAACGAATTTGAGAAAAAGTATAAGTATTGCAACATTTAAGGGAATAACTAGCAATATCTCGAAAATGGTTCACTCAACAAAAAAATGTATATTACATAAATTGTGTATTTTAACACGATCTACATTTTTGTGTAGTAAAATTTTGTCTATCTCTTATGGTTTACCAGTTATGCAAAAGTCGTTCACAATGAAGAATACTTTTGGAGACATTCCCAGAAAATTCGAGATATACATTTTATTTGTCATGAAAATATCTTAAACATATGATATTTTAATCAAAATCGTTAGAGCCATTTTTGAGAAAATTAAAATGTTCGAAAAATGTTCCATGTAAAGGGTAATCTGGGGTGGGGGGATTTTCTTGAAAACCTTCATGTCGCATCTCTGGAAGATACTGAACCTAAATACCAAGTTTGGTGTTTATCCGACTGTTCGTTTCTGAGTTATGCTGTTCACAGACAGACACACAGACAGACAGACACACACACACGGACATGTTTCCAAAAATGCTTTTTTGGATTCAGGGGTTCTCAAAACATGTATTTCCGGTGAAATCTCGGTATCGAATTTTTGGGTGGAATACAATACTTCCCCTACTTACTATACGTAGTAGAAAAAGTAAAAAGGCTTAATATTTCATTGCTTGTAAAGAAAGGAATTGTCTTATATTTCTAACTGTATTTAGGCGTAAAACTGATGTGTGGTTTAAGGTGGAAACTTATTCTGAGTAACATGCATATACAACGTTTTAAAACACGGCTAGGTAAGCAATAAATCTACAGTTTAGTCATTATTAACTTTCTAGAGCAAAAAGAAAATAAATGTTGTTCTCTTATTAATTATCATTTCCAGTATCGGAAATAGGATACTGTTCAGTATTTTGTGAATTTGCTTGATCCTAGTTTCAGCCATAACGTAATTATTTTATCAACATCATTACTTTATTAGTAACCCGTACCCTCAAACCATATTCACTATTGTGCTAAGTATCTTTGAATATCGCGAATGCTTTATTTGTGAATACGGTGATACGATTGCCAAATTGGTAGTTGAATATTTTAGGTATACACACACACACATCCACATTTCGCATTCAACGCTCATTTATGTCGTGGGCACCAGGCCATAACCTAGTAACATTTTCCTGGAAATGTATTGAATGCAAATTGAATTTACATGCATAGAAATGAAGTGGAATAAAATTAACATATTTGAAATATAGTCCTACCTCAGAATGCATGTTTACTGTACATTAGTTTCTTCTTTTGTTACATAATGGGATCTCTCACAATATGACCTACTTTAAATTTACTGTCTGTTTCAATAGTGACGAACAATAAATCTATAAACGAATAACATTAGTTCTGGTTAGATCGATAAAGATGACTCCGTGGTAGAGTGCGAGCCTCGCATTCGAGGAGTCCCGGTTTCGATTCCCGTCAACTGATCACTCTGACCTTGGGTTCTTCGTGGGTTTCCCTGGTCGATAAGCGAATGCTGGGGACGGTTTCTCATCTACGACGAGTTCCATCTTCCCTTTGTCGATTCCGTTTCATTCCGTTTTCTTCTCAACTTTCAGGGGCGCTTCTAGGTTTTGTGGCCTATGGCGGTGCTGGACAGATGGCGCGAATGCTTGCCCAAAGGAAAGAGTACTCCTTATGGACACTAGAGGGCTGTTTGATCGACGGGTCGTTCATCGCCCTCTCTAGCCAGTGGGAGGGTCTTCCGCACGCCTCTCTGGCCTGTCTGTCTGCGGCCTGTAGCCTCCTGTGGCTCTTTCGCTTCACCGCCTTGTTCCTGGGTGGGGGAGCCACTATAGATATTGATACCATAATTATTAATGGAAATAATTAAATAAAGAAATAATAGTAAGACATAAATAATTATAATAAGTAATTTCTGTATATTAAATCAATGTTTAATGTAATAAGCTGGAATGGAAAGTTCTGTCTGAAGAAAAAGATCATTAGCGAGTGATGTTAAGAAAAGTCATTAGAAACAGCCAACTAGCGAACGCGTTAAGTATAAAAGTTCCTCGAATGCAGTTAGAGTTATGTTTGAACAGTCACATAGGCCAGAATTCTGTATAAGAGAAAGGGAATGAAATTCTGAGATTCAGGGAGGTACCCCATTGTAACAGTGTAAGAGACGCACACGTGTAAGAATTTTAAGATTGGGTCTCTTGAATAGAGACGTTGGTAGGGGTAGTGATAGGTAGTGAGCTTGAGTTAATGATACAGCGTGTATTACTAAAATCAGCCTCTTAGCTTTCTTTTCTTTCGCGTGCAGCCTTAGTGGCTTACAGCTATTTTATTAAAATACCATGTATTGAAGATATTTACATGAAAAGTAAAGTGTATATTTTGAATTTTTTTGGGGAATAGCCTATGAAGTCCTTTTCATTCGGGAAGAATTTTGTATAATTTTGTATAACTGGTAAACGTTAAGCGATAGACAAATAAGTACTACACAAAAATGTAAATCTGTTTAAAGCACACAACTTATTTCAAATTAGATTTTTTTAGCATAGGCCATTTCTGAGATATCCGTTATTAATGTTTCGAATTGTTAAATCTTGGTTCATTCTTTCAAAATCCTGTCAATATTTAGTTGTTACTTGCGATTGCATGGAAACAGTATGGAATTTTTAAAGCCAGCATATTTTTAAACATTTCACTATCACTGTTCTCTTTGTATCTATAACGAAATGTGTACTGCAGCTCGAAATAGATGGAAACAAATTCTAATGTGTTACACTCACATGACTTTCTCTAATCTTGTACAAACTATTTTTACAAACGCTTATTCTCCATATACTTCATGTTAATCGAGATGTTAATCTTATTGCTAATTTTCTTGTAGATGCAAGGGGAATTGGTAGCTTTAAGCTATAGTCAAATATTTTAAGAGCTGATTGCAATGTGGAGTATTCCAATTTCTTTGAATTACCAGGAAAAAATGAATAACGAATTTTAGAAAAAGTATAAGTATTGGAAAATTTAAGGGAATAACAAGCATTATCTCGAAAATGGTTCACTCAACAAAAGAAATGTATGTGGCATAAATTGTGTATTTTAACGCGATCTACATTTTTTGTGTAGTAAAATTTTGTCTATCTCTTATGGTTTACCAGTTATGCAAAAGTCGTTCACAATGAAGAATACTTTTGGAGACATTCCCAGAAAATTCGAGATATACATTTCATTTGTCATGAATGTATGTTAAACAATGATATTTTAATCAAAATCGTAAGAGCCATTTTTGAGAAAATTAAAATTTTCGAAAAATGTTCCATGTAAAGATTAATCTGTGGTGGTGGGATTTTCTTGAAAACCTTCGTGTCGCATCTCTGGAAGATACTGAACCTTAATACCAAGTTTGGTGTTTATCCGACTGTTCGTTTCTGAGTTATGGTGTTCACAGACACACAGACACACACACTCACAGCCACACACACGGACATGTTTCCAAAAATGCTTTTCTTGGATTCAGGGGGTCTCAAAACATGTATTTCCGGTGAAATCTCGGTATCGAATTTTTGGGTGGAATACAATACTTCCCCTACTTACTATACGTAGTAGAGAAAGTAATAAGCTTTAGTATCAATTATATATCCACTAATAAACGATCGAAGGTAGGGAAAGTCATGTGAATGTATCACATTAGATGTTTTATGTTATTCATCTCCCACTCCATAAGGGAGTGGAACCGGTGGCCCATCGCCTGGACCCGCGGGATCTCTCCAATGCGAGCCTCACACGTTACCCTCAATTACTGATAGCAATAGATCGATACTACTATGTTTTGTAGCTCTCATTCAAAATCTTATGTTAAATTGTCTTCTGTTTTGAATTTAGAAATCCTCATTAATGTAATGGCTGTGTTATACCTTAAAAGTATCTCACAGGATGCAGATATTAGAAGTGATGAGCTTCTTTTGTCTTACGATTCATGGATAAATGAATTTTTGTTTGAGAGTTAATTATAATCCTGCATTCAAAATTAACTTAAAACTCCTAGTTTAACAAGATGAAATTTCGTGGAGAATAATTATTTTAGAGATAAAGAACAGGAAAGCAAAATAGCACACAAAAAAGCAAAGATAAAAAGACTCAGTGGTGATGAAGGTACAATATCACAGATACCTCATCTCCCCAAGATAAAACAAAGCAGCAATTGATTAGGTGTGTAATGCAGGCAGGCTTGTGGCATGGAAGAAGTGAACATAATTACCAGTAGGGGGAGCACGTCAGGTGTGTAATGCAGGGCTGGAGTGCGTGTGAAACACTTCTCGAACAAACGCACATAATCAAGAACTCAGCTGCTCATAGTAGCGTTGCTTTTTTCTCTTTTACCTGGTGTGTTCCTGCCATTTTGTTTACTCTTTCAGATGTTTAATGTTATTTGGCTGGCTAGTTCTGTAGGGTTTTTTGATGCCATCATTCCGCTTCCTAGCCAGTCCTCTTCTAACTTTCTGTTTCTGTGTGTATTTTGTTTTATAAACTAGAATGTAAGGGGAGATAAATAGCGAAAATTTACAAAAAATTACATTCTTAACTTTTAGGTAGTCTTACGAGGGCGAGAGATAGCGTTCTAATCACAGATTTCTTGTTTACACCCAAGTCTTACATCTATTCTGCGTATAATCGCAGAAATTCGTCGTCATTTGTTGCTTAGAACATTGTTGAGATCGCAAAAAATAAGCAGATTTGTATTGCTTCGTAGAAGATGGAGAAAAGTGAATTTCGTGTTCTGATAAAGCACTACTTTTTGCGTGGTAAGACGGTGAAGAAACAGAAGAAAAGCTGAACAAGTATTATGGGGACTCTGCTCCATCACATGGCATGGTTCACAGAATTTCGATGTGGCCGTTCGATCACAAGAAATGCCGCACAGGAGTGCCGGTTGAGGTCACAACAGAAGAAATGGTGAACAATGTTTACGATATTATGTTGGAAGACCGCCGAGTGAAAATCCGAGAGATAACCAAGACCGTAAACATCTCGAGTGAATGGCTGTATAACATTCTGCACGAATTTTTGGGCATGAGAAAGCTCAACAAGATAGGTGCCGCGACTGCTTACAATTAAGA
Organism: Deroplatys truncata; assembly: GCA_030765065.1. NCBI lineage: Eukaryota > Metazoa > Arthropoda > Insecta > Mantodea > Mantidae > Deroplatys > Deroplatys truncata. The sequence goes on along the minus strand of CM060989.1, from coordinate 59,396,370 downwards.
ACAAGTGGAATCGTGTGACCATTTTACAGCGATGTTTGAATATGTTCCAACGCAAACCAAAGGAGTTTTTGCGGCGTTATATCACGGTTGATGAAACTTGGAACCATTACCATCAACCTGAAACCAAACAATAATCAAAGAAGTGGATTTCCTTCGGCGAACCTGCTCCAAATAAAGCGAAAACCATTCCGTTGGCAGGAAAAATCATGGCAGCTATCTTTTGGGATTCACAAGGTGGAAAGACATCCCCTACCTTGAAAAGAATGAAACGACATCAGGTTCATATTATGCCTCAATGCTGCATCAGTTTCACAAGGAATTTATAAAGAAACGACCCCATTTGGCTGTGGAATTGGGCTACGAACTGCTACCTCACCCACCATATTCTCCAGATTTGGTTTCGAGCGACTTCCTCCTTTTCGTAGACCTGAAAAGTTGGCTCGCATGTCCAGGACATAAAAAAAATAAAATAAAAAAAGAATAATGAATAACGAATTGCCATTTGAGAAAAAGTATGTATTGGAAAATTCAAACAAATAAAAAAGAATATCTCGTAAATGGTTCACTCGACAAAAAAATGTATATGACATAAATTGTGTATTTTAACGCGATCTACATTTTTTGTGTACTAAACTTTTGTCTATCTCTTATGGTTTACCAGTTATGCAAAAGTCGTTCACAATGAAGAATACTTTTGGAGACATTCCCAGAATATTCGAGATATACATTTCATTTGTCATAAAAATATCTTAAACATATGGTATTTTAATCAAAATCGTTAGAGCCTTTTTAGAGAAAATTAAAATTTTTGAAAATGTTCCATGTAAAGGGTAATCTGGGGTGGGGGAATTTTCTTGAAAACCTTCGTGTCGCATCTCTGGAAGATACTGAACCTAAATGTCAAGTTTGGTGTTTATCCGACTGTTCGTTTTTGAGTTATGCTGTTCATAGACACACACACGGACATGTTTCCAAAAATGCTTTTTTGTATTCAGGGGGTCTAAAAACATGTATTTCCGGTGAAATCTCTGCATCGAATTTTTGGGTGGAATACAATACTTCCCATGCTTACTATACGTAGTAGAGAAAGTAGTAACGTTGAACGAATAGTCATAATCAGAGCCCAGATTTTGCTGATATAAATATTTTGGAAAGTGACCTAAAACTTAGATTTGTTTAATCTATCAAAATAATTATACAGAAAGTTATAAAGTAATTTATACATGGGTATAATTGCTATACAAGTAGAAAAATTAGGCATAAGGAAACTTTTCTTGTTTGAAGCGTCTGAAAAGAAAATTAAGACAATTGTTTTTGAAGGTCTTACAAAATTGTCACATTTACTCTTTTGAGTTCTCAGATTATACAGAATTCGTAGCAATGAAGAGATTTTACAGCCTATGACACGGCACACGGATAAAAATAATAGCAATTTAGCAGATTTTTACTTTCACTACTACGTATAGTAAGTAGGGAAAGTATTGCATTCCACCCAAAAATTCGATACCGAGATCTCACCGGAAATACATGTTTTGAGACCCCTGAATCCAAAAAAAAACATTTTTGGAAACATGTCCGTGTGTGTGTGTCTGTGTGTCTGTGTCTGTGAACAGCATAACTCAGAAACGAACAGTCGGATAAACACCAAACTTGATATTTAGGTTCAGTGTCTTCCAGAGATGCGACACGAAGGTTTTCAAGAAAATCCCCCCACCCCAGATTACCCGTTACATGGAACATTTTTCGAAAACTTTAATTTTCTCAAAAATGGCTCTAACGGTTTTGATTAAAATATCATATGTTTAAGATATTTTCATGACAAATGAAATGTATTTCTTGAATTTTCTGGGAATATCTCCAGAAGTATTCTTCATTGTTAACGATTTTTGCATAACTGGTAAACCATAAGAGATAGGCAAAATTTTACTACACAAAAAATGTAGATCGCGTTAAAATACACAATTTATGTCATATACATTTTTGTTGTTGAGTGAACCGTTTTCGAGATATTGCTTGTTATTGCCTTAAATTTTCCAATACTTATACTTTTTCTCAAATGCGTTATTCATTTTTTTTATGTCCTGGACATGCAAAGAGAATGGAATGCGCCACATAGCAACCAGCGTTAAAATATTTGACTATCGCTTAAAAGCTACCATATTCCCCTTGCATCTACAAGAAAATTACCAATAAGATTGACATCTCGATATCTCGATTAACATGAAGCATATGGAGAATAGGCGTTTGTAAAATTAGATTGTACAAGAGTAGAGAAAGTCATGTGAGTGTAACACATCAGATTTTTTTATGTCCTGGACATACAAAGACAATGGAATGCGCCACATAGCAACCAGCTCTTAATAGATTTGATTATCGCTTAAAGGCTACCATATTCCCCTTGCACCTACAATAAATTTAGCAATAAGATTAACATCTCGATTAACATGAGGCATATGGAAAATAAGTGTTTGTAAAAATAGTTTGTACAAGAGTAGAGAAAGTCATGTGAGTGTAACACATCAGATTTTTTTTGTCTTGGATATGCAAAGAGTATTAATCTGTGGCAAAGGGAATGGTGCTGCACCTAGCAACCAGCTATTAAGAGATATGTATGTGCTTAAAGGCTACTGTATTTCTATATTGTCCTTGTAAATATATATTCCCCTTAAATCTACAAGAAAATTAGCAATAAGATAGAGTCTGCAAATATTTATCTCGATTAACATGAAGTAGATGGAGAATAAGCGTTTGTAAAAATAGTTTGTACAAGAGTAGAGAAAGTCATGTGAGTGTAACACATCAGATTTTTTTTAATTTACGGACGTTCCTTAACTACTATGGTTCCATTCTACTAGACCGGACCGGAAATTTTGCTCAGAGGCCTTTTTAACAGGCTTGAGGTTCTTTAACGTGCCATAAATCCACGATACGGGACCACAGGCTTTACTTCCCGCCCGAAAAAATCCTTTGCCCTCCGCCGGGTTTGCACCCGCGTACTCGGGAACCGGAAGCTAGTATGGTACCCCTAGTCCACGAGGATCTGGCTGTGCGCACTTATTAACGCAAGAAAGGAAAACTGATCTGTCTCATGACTAGTTTGGGACATGAATTCGTAACTTAATGATACATGTTCTCCGAAAGTAGGCACGTCACCGCTCGCAAGTAACTCTTTCCAGATAAGAATTAAATAGAAATGTGATTTTTTGTTCCAAGTATGCGAGTAAGTAATATAGAAAGTTACACTTATTTCTCAGATGAATAGTGACATTTCTAATGTTTGCAACGGGAATAATGTTGTGGATTATTATTTAAAATGTTGTTTAATTATCCCAAGTTAGACAAAGAAGAAGAAAATAACAAATGATAAGTAAATAAATGTAATTTCTACAAGATTTCTGAAACCATCCAAAAAAAATCAAATTATTTGAAATAATCTAAATATCTTCAGTAAGTAATGTTAAAGTAATTTCACGTGTTACTAATTGTTAATCAGATTCAATATTTAAGATATTTATTGTAATAAAACATATAACAAGTAAGATATAAATAACTTTTACTCTTCAAATAACTTTATATAATATATTTCATATTAAAGAAACACATAATACGTATCGAATGTGCTAGAAGTAGGTATGGAGAATTAACACAGATCTTTAGTGGTTTTTGTAAACGTCGTTGGCGAGTACAACAGCATGCGTATGATATGTGTTTTTGTCAATTGCTTATCTGATTTGTAAAGTTCCTTAAACTTTACAAGTTAATACACATTAATTGTGAAACAAAGTTTACAAACATTTGTAAATTGTAAATATTGTGAAACAGAGCCCTCGTCCATCATAGCAACTCGCCACATTTTTCACTATTTCCTACTTTCCTCTTTCTCTCCACACTTGAACTACCTACTGTCCATTTCAAACCAGAGTTCCCTCTGATGTAAACGGAGGCACGTTCTTCGGCTTGTCACGAACCCAAGAATATACTCTTACGCCAACGTAAATAGTTCCTTAATACATGTATTGTATTATGAAATATTAGAGCAGGAAAGGTATAGAACTGCACATTTTATTGCGGCTATCATAAGAACTCATCGCTAAAGGTAATGGATATATACTAGCTCTTAAGAGATTACAAACTATGATTTTCGCCTGCTATTGCGATAACGCCGAGAGCATCTTGCTTGTTAATACCAACCGTATGCATGACTGCCACTCTCTTACATACACAAGAAATGCAGCAATGAATTCCCAGAGGTGCTATCTGAGTACCGAATAAACACTTTGCGTAACACAGGAAATATGATAAGCGAACAGTCATTCATAATACACTAACACCATATGCTCAGCTCAGGTCAAATCTTGTGATTTAGTCAGTTGGTATTTGAGCTCACATGGCAGAGGAAGTTGCGTGTAGTGCGAATAAACTGTTCAAACACAAGCGGGAAACAGTTAAAAAGTAGTTAAAAGCAAACAATACTTCATATATTCAACTCACTATTACAAAAATACCCGACTTGCATTATTGCATATTACGAAACTAATATCGGATTTTACGGGCGTTTCAGTGAGAAGTGTAACTAAAGCGAGCACGGAATATAAACAGACATAATACAACATAGAGGAGGATAAAATGTGGGAACTTGTTTTAAGTGCGACAGTGCTGTGGAATTGTGGATAAGCTTGTAATTATTTTGGAGAGTAGTTCTGATTCTGATATGGCAGCTGTGTCATCTTCGGAGGATTCGGATTTGGGTGTTGCACTTTTGCCCGAGGATTGTGATTAACGTAAGTAAAATGTTCATTTCTGCATACTTATAAAATCGATTGTTACCTCAGGTGGCAATTTGAACTATGATTCTCACGTAGGGTGCCTTTTTATAGATTAAATAGTGTTCAACAAGCCAATGGGAGGGGAACAAGCAGCAATTAGGGGCGAGGATTGCGAACTACTTTCGCGCGGATAATACAAAGAGTTTGTTTTCAGTGAAAGACACTCTGGTTTGGAATGGACAGTAGTTTAATGTTGTCTATTATCTGCTATGCTTTTCTATCCTACCTTCTATTACATTTGTTCGCATCCACTTTCCCATGAATTTATTTTCGTTTTCCTAATTAGATCCAGCATTATTCTTCCTTACCCTGCTTGTTTCTAAAAGGTTATATTACCTACTTTTTTCTGCCTATTCCGTACGTTCCAGTTTTCTCGTGTCAACATTTCCCTCAACACGTCGAAACTTCAAAGTTTCCTCACCGTGTAGTGTCACGTTTTGCACACGACATTCTTCAAGGATCCAAATGAGACGTTTCTTTTTCGCTTAAAAGATTTTTTTGACAATGTTATCCTTTGACTTCTAATCAACAGGTCGTATTACTACCTATGCTCACGTGAACCGTTTTCCTTACCAGGCTTTGCAGCTTTACTCAGGAAGAGCTAACAGGGTAGCTTCTCATCAGCATCCCCATCTCTTTCTCACCTTAAAGATCCCGGGGTGCTTCAGTCTGGAGATGGGGTGAGTGGATTGGACTAATTAGGCCTTCCGGACTTCACTAAAATCCATATTGAGGAACAAAATAGGTTTATTAAATTCCTCCCTGCATTAGTAAGTTGTTCCTCGTAATTAATTCGTCTTGCACCGCTTCATTATTATATAATTTAATATGAGGAATTAGAGAATACTGCCTTGAATTAGACCATAAACCCCCAGTCCGATGTTTTGATGAACCTACTACCTGTCTGAGAAATAAGTGCAGACGGGAGGTACAGGAGACCGTATTGCGTAGCATGCACGGTAACTATAGTTCAGCAACTTAGAAAAATAAAACCTTTTGAGGGATAACCCATTTGGTCATGCATTCCCTCTCTCTAACTGCCTTGGGCGGGCATGCCTCTCCTACTCTGCCGCTGAGTAGCTGCTTAAGCGTCACACGCCATAATTTCACCTAGTCCGTGTTTTATTTTATTTGATTCTCACAAAATCATTTATCACTTAATCACACCAACTGTAGATGCAGGACTAAAGACACAAGAGCATTGCAACAACAAAAAATCTGTGTTTGTAGATTGCTGTGACAGGCCACGCAAAGATCAAGGTGCAGCGCGTGTGAAAACAAATGTTTGCATATAACTAGCGATAGCATTTCACATACATGCGGTATTATCATGGGATGTGTTCCAAAAGTTAATTCACACTTTTTAAGGTATTTCATAGCCTTCACCCCCCATCTATCTCTTCAAAGAAAAAAGTTCCTCGCTGATTGCTTTTCATAATTGTCGCAGTAATCGTGTTATCTTATTTGCTGAGCGCCTGTTATTGTTTTATTATATTTAAATTTGGGTTCTTTGTCCTCCGGCTAGCTATTATTACTCAGTCGAGCAAATATCTCTGAGCAGGGCGTGTAAACGGAAAGGAGTTGTTAATAAAAGATAACACTGATAAAAGAATTTGTTTTCACACTTTTATTGAAGTCATCCTTAATTAATAGTTCACATCTGTAATCTTTATACACGCCTGACTGAAACTGTTATATTTCCGAATGTAATTACTGTCGTAATAGTTGTCGCGTACTTCACATTTTGTAACTACTTTACGACGCGAGAGATTAATCCAAACTGTATGATATTCACCTCACGAGAGATTCCTCAAGACTGCGCGACGTGTATCTCGTGAATGATTCTGTAGAACTTCGTGATGTGTACCTCGCGAGTGATTGCTGAGAACTGCATGATGTGTACCTCGTGAATGGTTCTGTAGAACTGCATGATACATGCTTTTGGCTCATGAATTTATACTCCCTCACCCCGATATGCCTAAACATTATAATAGAGCTGCTATTGGTTACTAAATCGCGCCAACATTAGCGTCTGTTTTGTCAGCCAATCATAATTACTAACACATATGCTCTAGGGAACATATTCCCTCCATTTCTAAAGAAAGGCACGCTACCATGACGTCATTTGTCTCTTCTAATTGATAAACAACTCATCCCCCTCGCTTCATTGTTACCCACTCCTATTGTCAGTTTCAGTGAGGCCGTATAAACTTATTTCCTAACAATGCTTATGGCTAACAAACATCTAAAATCATTGTCATACAATAATATTAGTTTACACTAAAATCACTCTGGCATTCACAGTGTTGTGATATAAAATACTGCCTCATAATACAAATTATTTGAATTGAAGTTTTACAAAGAAAATTAGCGGTTTTAATATTTTTACAGGGAGACCAATTACACATCATCATCTCGAAATTATGCGCTTTAACACACCTCTTACAGAACCGGAATAAGGATTTTAGTTTTTGAGTTATCACGATGTAAACAAGATCTTATTACATTTTTACTTTCTCTACTACGTACAGTAAGTAGGGGAAGTATTGCATTCCACCCAAAAATTCGATACCGAGATTTCACCGTAAATACATGTTTTGAGACACCCTGAATCCAAAAAAAGCATTTTTGGAAACATGTCCGTGTGTGCGTCTGTGTGTGTTTGTGTGTGTGTGTCTGTCTGTGAACAGCATAACTCAGAAACGAACAGTCGGATAAACACCAAACTTGGTATTTAGGTTCAGTATCTTCCAGAGATGCGACACGGTTTTCAAGAAAATCTCCCACCCCAGATTACCCTTTACATGGAAGATTTTTCGAAAAGTTTAATTTTCTCAAAAATGTCTAACGATTTTGATTAAAATATCATAGGTTTAAGATATTTTCATGACAAATAAAATGTATATATTGAAATTTCTGGGAATGTCTCCAAAAGTATTTTCCATTGTGAACGACTTTTGCATAACTGGTAAACCATAAGAGATAGACAAAATTTTACTACACAAAAAATGTAGATCGCGTTAAAATACACAATTTATGTCATATACATTTTTTTTTGTTGAGTGAACCATTTTCGAGATATTGCTTGTTATTCCCTTAAATGTTTCAATACTTATTTTCTAAAATAGGAATTCGTTATTTATTTTTTTGTCTTGGTTATGCAAAGGGTTATAATCTGTGGCAAAGGGAATGGTGCTGCACCTAGCAACCAGCTATTAAGAGATATGTATGTGCTTAAAGGCTACTGTTTTTCTATATTGCCCTTGTAAATATATATTCCCCTTGCATCTACAAGAAAATTAGCAATAAGATAGAGTCTGCAAATGTTTATCTCGATTAACATGAAGTAGATGGAGAATAAGCGTTTGTAAAAATAGTTTGTACAAGAGTAGAGAAAGTCATGTGAGTGTAACACATCAGATTTTTCTATACTATAAAATTGCTGTGTTCACAACAGTGTCGTGACACTTGTTTCCCGCGTATCAGCCCACTTCCTGTTTAAGACACCTCATTGGATAACTCTGTAGCTAAAGGCAAAAGAAAGTAGAATGGGGGGCGATGATTTTACTAAGTTGTTATACTATAGTTACAGTGGTAGTATGTGCTGTATTCTCGTTCGGGAGTTCTCTCTCCTGTCTAAACCTAGCCATGGGACACTTATAGCAACCTTGCATGAAAACTGCACTATTTCGTCCGACAGGTAGCATGTGTATTTTACATTTGGCTACCCGTGTGTGAATTTTACGACTGCGTTGTATGATGGATGTTTTGTAAATCTGTGACATTCCCCAATGCTTTATTTACTACTGACGGTAGCGTTGCATAATATACGAGACGAGGGTGGTCTGAAAAGTTTCCGACCTAATAGAGATACAAGACATTTTTTCAGAATTTTGTTTTTTATTTTTCAACATAGTGTCCTTGTAACTCTACGCACTTCTCCCAGCGATGCTCACATCTCTGTAACCCTTCCAAATAGTACTCGGCGTTTTTCTCTGCAAAATAAATTGTTCACGAAGGTGATTGCCTCTTAATTTGACGAAAATCTCTGTCCTCCGAGCGCAATTTTCAGAAGAAGGAACAAAAAGAAGTCGCTTGGGGCTAGATCTGGTGAGTAAGGCGGATGGTCAAGCAGTTCAAACCGTAATTCGTGGATTTTCGCCATTGCAACCGCTGAGGTGTGAGACGGTGCGTTGTCTTGGTGAAACAGGATTTTCTTTTTCTGCAAATGTGGCCGTTATTCCGCAAGTTCTGCCTTCAGCTTGTCAAGTAATGATGCGTAGTATGTTCCTGTAATGGTTTTTCCTTTTTGAAGATAATCGATTAAAATAACTCCATGACTCCCAAGAAACAGTCGCCATCATTTTCTCAGCCGAAAAAACGGTTTTACTTTTTTTGGAGCCGGTTCTCCCTTTGCAGTCCACTGTTTGGACTGTATTTTTGCTTCGGGCGTATAATGGTGTATCCAAGTTTCATCTACAGTAATTAATCGGCGCCAAAACTCGGATTTATTGCGTCTAAACTGCGCCAACATAGCGTTGGAAACGTCCATTCGAGCAAACGAGAGCAAACGCGGCACCCAACGCGCGGACAGCTTTCTCATGTCTAAATGTTGATCTAATATGCGACAAACACGTTTGTCATGTTCATAGCCTCAGCTATCTCTCTCACTTTAATTCGGCGGTCGTCTAGCACCATTTGGTGAACTTTGGCGATGTTTTCGTGGGTAGTTGCAATTTTTGGACTTCCCGAACGTTCAACCTCCCAAGCTCTTACGGCCACGTTTAAATTCACCTGCCCAAAATTTCACTGTGGTAAATGATGGTGCAGAGTCCCCGTACACAGAATCCCACTCATCTTTGATTTGCGTAGGCGTATTGCCTTTCAAAAACAAATATTTAATGACAGCTAGATACTCGATTTTGTCCATTTTCATAAAAACACTCACATCACCTCACTCAAACGACTGTTACATAGCAACTGAGCATCTAAAATGGCTGAAACTTTGGTGAGTAACTATCGACAGATGAACAACGATATTCAATAGCTTTTATTTACGAGTGCTGCCATCTTCATGTTGAGGTCGGAAACTTTTCAGACCACCCTCGTATTATGCATTATACAATGTATTACATCTTAGGTGGTGTGCGGGCACTCCTAACATAAAGAGTTGAAAGAGAACCATTATTTATGTGTGTCAACCAAACATTAACATCGCAAACATTAAAATGAATAACAAATCCAAATCATAACATTATAAGCATATCTGATTGTCTTTGATTTTGCGTGTCTTGTGTACGTTTCCTGTCACCATATCCAATCATCATTAAAAATCTCAATTCTGTCACTTTCACACAAAAACATTGTTAATTTGTGTTAATTTCATCAAATAAACTGCATCAATAACACCAGAAAATTCAACTATTTATTTGGTTACTAGTAACGTTTGTTGTATAGAATAATTAATAGCTTGTACAATTATACACAGTAATAAAATTAGGGTGTCATTTAACGGTCTGTTTTTATGAAAAAGTGTGTTTTAAAATATACTGTTTGACATTCGAGGCGGCGCCGTGGCCGAGTGGTTAGACCGCTCGCCTCCCACCGAGGCGACCCGGGTTCAATCCCAGGGAACCTGCATGTGGGATTTGTGGTGGACGAAGCGGCGTCTGGGCGGGTTTTCTCCGGGTTCTCCGGTTTCCCCCCGCCATTCATTCCACCAACTGCTCCATCATCACCTTTCCTTTCATCCATTTGACCAACATTTCGTTTCATCTACTTCCTTCATCCCATACCTGGCATCGGGTGATCACCCATTCTGGATGTTCTGTCTGATCCATGAGTGTCTGCTCCTCGACGGGCCTCTGACCCCAGGCACCCGCTTGTAAGTCCTGGGGGTGTAAGTCCTACATAAGAGGAGGGTAAACAGATAATGAATGAATGTTTGACATTAGTTTTTTAAAACAGTTATCTGTAACAGAAAAGATGCGGGACGTTTGAAAAGCTCTGTATAGTTAGTGATGCTTTCCTTATCATAGCTTCACACGTAAAAATGCAACTAGAAATTTCATTTGTATATAATTATATAACGGAAAATTAATTAAAACTGTACTGTTCAAATGAAATAAACAAGCAGACATCAGATTCTTTAGAAGCTGAATACGATAATATTGTGATGTACGTGCATTATTGCGTATTTAACCTGGCTGCCCGGATCGGGTATTGCGCAAGAGTAGAGGGGATAAGCCAGTTAGCATAGCGTTACCACGCCGAGTTGAGCGTGGGGTTCAGTCAGTCGAGGCAAGTTACTGTTTGAGGCAAGTTGTGTGTGTGCGCGCTGCCCATGCGTGCAAGTATGGTGTCCTCACCGACAGACATGGAAGCAAGGGGTAATGTAATCCCCTTTTATTAATAAACCCACTAGCCATCCACTTCTGTTTAATGTAAATTACTATAGTAGATAGTCCCTTCCCTCATCCACACCATGTAATAGTGCTATTAATAAGTATATTCTGATATATTTTTTATAATTTCTGTGAATTATTAACTTTAAGATTCTCGGTAACCTCATCGCTCTACCCCCCCATTGAGCTAGTTAATAAAGAGGTCACGACAATATCTGCTTTTTTTCGGTTTGGGATTTTGGGAGCGGCCCGCCACTCACAATACAATATTGTTTAGGAGTATTTTGGTTTTATTGAAGTGTTCTGTTTGTAAAATATAACTTTCCCGCAGTTGTAGATATTATGAGTCTGTGAAAAAATTTATTAATGGTACCTCTCGCTTCAGAAATACTTGCGATAGCAATATACGCTTAACAATAAGCACTACAGAACCTTATATTATTATTATTATTATTATTATTATTATTATTATTATTATTATTATTATTATTATTATTATTATTATTATTATAGTTAAATTAAAATTAAATGGAGTTTTATTTATGACGCTCTTTAATGTTCTGGTCCTTAGTAACCTTCTATATTAGGCGTGAAAAACCGGTAATTTTGCTCAGAGGCCTCTTTATCAGGCTTGAGGTTCTTTTACGTGCCGTAAATCTACGACACGGGACCACCAGCTTTACTTCCCTTCCGAAGGAAGCCATGCTGAGGATTTTTACGCCCGAAAATTCCATCGCCCCCCGCCGGATTTGAACCCACGACCTCGGCTAACATTATTATAGTCATTACTTTCTCTACCTAGTAGGTAGAGTCGATAACGCATTCACCCAAAAATTTGATATCACGTTTGACCATAAATGTATGTTTTGAGACCCCCTGTATAAAAAACTGTTTTAGAAAAAGGTCGCGCAAGCGTGTGTGTCGTGTGTTTGTGAACAGTAGAACTCAAAAATGAAACGTCGGTTAAATGCCAACCTTGGTTTATAAGTTCGGCGTTATCCATGGATACGATAAGAAGATTTTTAAGAAAATCCCCCACTCCAAATTACCCTTTACATGGAAGCCTTTCTTTGTTAGTTTTTATTTTATCAAAAATTGCTCTAACGATTTTGATTAACATACATCATGTTTAAGATATGTTCATTACAAATGAATTATCTTGAATTTTTTGGAAATAACCTCTGAAATCCTCTTAATTTGAATTAATTTTGTATAATCGGTAAACCATAAGAGATAAAGAAAATCTTGCCACTATAATTGCAGATCTCGTTAAAACACGCTATTTATGTCAAATAAAAAAAAATCTTTATGGAATGAACCATTTTCGAGATATTCCTTCTCATTGGTGTGAATTTTCAAATACTTTTCTCTATTGGGAAGTCTCTATTCTTTCTCTCTCTTCCCCCCTCTCTCTATCCCTTTCCCCTCGTGGCCATGTAAAGAACATGGAGTTTCAACGCCATGATATAGTGACAGGCTCTTTAAAAAACCAAAATGTGTAGGTTTGAATTGTAAGCGTGTTGACAAGAAATATATAGATTATGAGCTTTTATAAGAATAGTTTGTAGATGAGTGAGTAGAGAAAGTCATGTGGATGCAACATATATTTTTACTTTCTCTACTACTTATAGTAAGTAGGGGCAGTATTGTATTCCACCCAAAAATTCGATACCGATATTTCACCGGAAATACATGTTTTGGAAACACGTCCGTGTGTGTGTGTGTGTGTGTGTGTGTGTGTGTGTGTGTGTCTGTGAACAGCATAACTCAGAAACGAACAGTCGGATAAACACCAAACTTGGTATTTAGGTTCAGTATCTTCCAGAGGTACGACACGAAGGTTTTCAAGAAAATCCCCCCACTCCAGATTACCCTTTATATGGAAAATTTTTCGAACATTTTAATTTTCTCAAAAACGGCTCTAACGATTTTGGTTAAAATATCATATGTTTAAGATATTTTCATGACAAATGAAATGTATATCTCGAATTTTCTGGGAATGTCTCCAAAAGTATTCTTTATTGTGAACGACTTTTGCATAACTGGTAAACCATGAGATAGACAAAATTTTACTACACAAGAAATGTAGATCGCGTTAAAATGCACAACTTATGTCATATACAATTTTTTTTGTTGAGTGAACCATTTTCGTGATATTGCTTGTTATTCCCTTAAATTTTGCAATACTTATACTTTTTCTCAAATTCGTTATTCATTTTTTTTGTCCTGGTAATGCAAAGAGAATGGAATACTCGACATAGCAACCAGCTCTTAAAATATTTGACTATCGCTTAAAGCCTACCAATTCCCCTTGCATCTACAACAAAATTGGCAATAAGATTAACATATCGATTAACATGGAGCATATGGAGAATAAGCGTTTGTAAAAATAGTTTGTACAAGAGTAGAGAAAGTCATGTGAGTGTAACACAAAAGATTGTTTTAGATGCACTGCGTATAACCTTTTCATTTCTGGAGCAAAATATAATACGTTCGGAAAGAATTTCAAGTAACTCCGGTATAAGTATGAAATATTATACTATATTAAAACAAAAATTCCAGAGAATGGAAACCTCTATGCGCCAAATATTGATTAAGTAGGTCTCCTCTGTCTTCCCTGAAATTTATTGTTTGAGTCCTGTATCCGCAGAAAATGAGATCTTTCTTTAACATCGTAAGGACTTTCGCTTTCCAGAGCTCTTGTGTGCAGCTTCCCGGTTAATTCATTTCACATTTGCATTTTGTCTAAACTTGTTCCGAAGTTACTGGACCAGGAAAGCTACTATTACATTTCAAGTAACGGCATTGGGTGGTGAAGTAATCTTTGAATGGCCACACCCCTCCAGCTGGAGTGTTTTCCTTGCCGACGGCGCTGTGTCGGCCTTCACATAGTTCAGCTACAACCGGCTAGATGGCAGTATCTCCGCAGAGGCAGTACCATGGTCCGTCGTTGCAAGAATGATATAAGTTATTCCGTAACAAAGCCGGAAGAAAAGCCGATTTTACGCACAAGTCAAATGAAACAATTTTCCTATCCATGTTACATCAGTAATAACAAATAACTATAACGCAATTCATTTAATGAATTAAAACTACAGCAGTGTACATTTTATACTTGCAGAAGATTATAAATTAAATCTGTATCCAACAGGAGCTTATCATGTAGTTATCCAAGTAGTAAACAAAATGAGAAACTCTTTCAGTGTTTATATAATATGCATTTAGTAACAGAATAATAAAATCTGTTATCATTTATACTGTAACGCCATTTACCATGAGTACAAACTTATGTTTAAATGCTAGTGTTTTTCCTAAGGTTGCCAAGACAGTTCCCATATTTAATTAGGGTGCTGTGAATAAACCAGAAAATTACAGGCCACTTGCCATTGTACCTATATTTGGCAAAATTTTTGAAGGTGTACTTCGCCAATTAAGAGAATATATTAGGGAAAATAACAGTGCTATACTTTGTGTATAAAGTTTTTGAGGAGAAGGAAAATGCTCTTATGCTGCTATTTGTTTTAAGTAAAGCTTTCGACTGCATTCTACATGATTTATTATTAATGAAATTAGACTCTATGGAATAAGAAATAGTGAGTACACTTTTTATAATTATTTAATTGCATGTAGCCATACTGTTTTTGTAAACGACTTAACGAGTACAAATGTTTGCATAGATTTTGGAGTACCTCAAGGAACTATATTAGGGCCCTTTTTTTATTTCTTATTATGATAAATGACTTGCTATGTAATATAGGTGTTCAGACGATTCCATATGCTGATGAAGTAGTGGTTTTGTTGTTGATTTTTGCACCACGCTTTGGGCGTTCATTTGAAGTAGATATTGTTTCTTACGTAATATGCTGCTACGTATGTAACACCGATTTGAAGATGTATTTTTTGTTGTTACACTCCAAGTTTAAAAAAATAACTTTGTTATTAAACTGCTTCTATAGATAGTATTTATGTTTATGTTTGCCTCGGCTGCATCAGTATTGTTTTAGAGTCACGTATCTCTTAGACAGGGCCTGGTGCGACAATAATGTAGGCTTACACAGATTTTAAGTTTTAATTCACTTCTTCTTATTAATCCTTGACACAAATTAAATAGCACTACACTGATATTAAGAGCTGTGAGATTCTTTAATTTAAAACTTGTGCTTTGTTAACGCGTATATTTAATTTTACGATTCACACGAATACGTAATATTTCTTTAGAGAACACATCTCCCATCCGGTCACTACCAAGATCTGCCAGCAACTGAACATATTTCAACCGTCCAAAACCCGTAAGCTTCTATATTTCAAGTCTCTGATTGGCTAATCCTAGTCCAATACAATATCTGCATTTAATTAAAGCTTTTTCTAGCTGTTGATTGGCTAGTTTTAAACTGTCACAAAATTTACATTATCGTTGGTCTAATCATGACTAGTAATATTTAAACTCTCAAACTCATTATTGCCTCAAAGTTGCCTCATTGTTAGCAACGTTAAACTTATTATTCTCACAGCTCTTACACTATTAAATTACACAATGCATTCACATAACATTATTAAACATGATTACAATAATATAAGCATTTGCATTGGCTGCTACATACATTTTTTAAAAAAATTATTACATACATATTGCTTCAAGGCGGGCTGTTATTGAATTTACATATTAGATAATTTAATTAAAATTATTCAAGTGTTAAAAATACTGCCTTACTTTGATTCTAACACATAATTAAGATACTGTTCTTAATGAGAGGTGTAACAATATAATTTATGATGCCACTAAATGGTTTTTTTAAATAACCCTGACAAAGTGCAAAAAGTTAATTTTGGACTTAGACAAAGCTCAATGGAGGTTCCTGTCTGGTAAATAGATAGTCAAATGTTAATTTAGTATGGCCAATTCTTAATCTGGAGATTAACACCTGTTGAAGCCGACTGAGATCTTTATAGATGTGTGAAATTTTACTTCATGAAATTTGCTGTGCTGGCTGTTTTCAGACCTGTTGGATTTCCACTGTTATATCAAATTTTTCTTAACATACAGTATAGCGTCTTCACGTGGGAAAGAGAATGGAGGATAATTTGGTGGTTGTTTTGTTGCTTCCTTTGCAGTATCATTGATTTTTTATTGTCCTCTACTTCTTGTTGAGAAGGTTTTCACATTAAAGCTATATGTCTACCCTCAAGAATTATTCTGTGTATATATAGGTCATAGAAAGTGAAAAATCATATCATCATATTCCAGCAGTTGTTTCTCTGTTCTACTAGGATACTTATGAATGATATTTGCATATCACTCACTGTTTTTAACCTGTTCTGTTTATCCCAAGGGTAATAATTAGAGCTCGGCATTTGCCTATTTCGTTCCTTTGTTTAGTATCGTAGGCTTTGTATACGTAAATACGTTTTATGCTTATGGAGTAAAATGTAGTAATTATACGGTGCCTATAAGTGTCTATTTTCATGGTGTGTGCCTTTTCGTAGCTTAAGGGTCTATTATGTTTATTTTAATAATAAAATTATCAACATTGTTGCCTATCGCAGTTTTATTATTTTTGTTATTGGCGGTTATTTATTCAAATTATTTATTAAAGTAATATTTCGCTCTCTGAGTCTGTGTGCCATTGTTGACAACATGCCTGAGGAAATGTTTATATCTGTATTCCTCTCCACGTCAGCAGTGCATTGTTTTGTGTAATAATAGGTTACTTAGCAAAATAAAGCGTACGGTAAATGGCATAACTACAACTGGGAAATCGAACATTTTAGTATTAATTTATTTGTTTTGTTCATTGATACGATGGCTTTATTGTTCCCTACTTGCCATGTGGATAAAACACAGTGCTAATGTAAAAATCTGATGTGTTACACTCACATGACTTTCTCTACTCTTGTACAATTTATTTTTATAACAGCTTATTCTCCATATGCTTCATGTTAAACGAGATATCGAGATGTTAATCTTATTGCTAATTTTCTTGTAGATGCAAGGGGAATTGCTAGGCTTTAAGCTATAGTCAAATATTTTAAGAGCTGGTTGCTATGTGGAGTATTCCATTCTCTTTGCATTACCAGGACAAAAAAGAAATGAATAACGAATTCCCATTTGAGAAAAAGTATTGGAAAATTTAACGGAATAACAAGCAATATCTCGAAAATGGTTCACTCAACAACAAAAAATTTATATGATATAAATTATGTATTTTAACGCGATCTGCATTTTTTGTGTAGTAAACTTTTTTCTATCTCTTATGGTTTACCAGTTATGCAAAAGTCGTTCACAATGAAGAATACTTTTGAAGACATTCTCAGAAAATTCGAGATATATATTTCATTTGTCATAAAAATATCTTAAACATGTGGTATTTTAATCAAAATCCTTAGTCATTTATGAGAAAATTAAAATTTTCGAAAAATGTTCCATGTAAAGGGTAATCTGGAGTGGGGGGATTTTGTTGAAAACCTTCGTGTCGCATCTCTGGAAGATACTGAACCTAAATACCAAATTTGGTGTTTATCCGACTGTTCGTTTCTCAGTTATGCTGTTCACAGACACACACACGGACATGTTTCCAAAAATGCTTTTTTTGGATTCACGGGGTCTCAAAACATGTATTTCCGATGAAATCTCGGTATCGAATTTTTGGGTGGAGTATAATACTTCCCCTACTTACTATACGTAGTAGAGAAAGTAAAAACACTAGACTTATTTAATTGCAAATGCAATAATAGCCTGTCTTAACAATAATACGTAACAGACTCAACAGTAATTACGTGGGAGTGCAAAGCGTATTCAAGAGAGAAGTTATTTAAAACTGATAATAGGGTTTGCCATAAAACATACATTGTGACCGAAGAGTGCAAATTTAAAGAAATGTTTACGGTCTAGACTTCGTTAAGAGAACAATGGAATTTAGTAAATTTAATACACGGTATATGGCTATTTGTTATTTCTATACTGTTCATATCAAAATATGTTTTGAAGTGGTAAATGAACAAATGATTGTGCCTACTTCAATGCTTATCATTATTGATAATACCTATATTAGTGCCTATTTTGAACTTAATGTAGTGCTTATTTTAAGTTTTTAGCGCCTAATGCGCCTAAGTCTATTAATAACAAACGTTTTTAGACATCAAGGCCTAAAATCAGAACTTCTAACACAGTACACACAGATAAAAGCTTTAGATTATCGTACTAGTGCGATACCCTTTGTATTTGCACATGTTTAATAACTCGACTTGGTCTGATTAGGTTTTGTTTTCATTATGTCTTTTTACATTATTAATTTCTCATGGCACTCGCATTATCTCTTCAGAATACAAATCGTCATACTTCAATTTATCGCAATTCGTTGTAGAATTAACCTATACGTTATATTGGCAGCTTTCTTTTAACTAAAACGTTACTCATTTATATCTACCTAGTTTAAATGGCGAAAATTATGAATTCCGAAGAAACTGAAATGGAAGTGAAATTGTAGAAGCAGCAGAAAGTATAACACTAGAAGTACTTACCCAAAAAAATCCAGAAAGAAATATGATATAGCATTTAATCGATTCATTGGCTGGTGTAAGGCAAACATATTAAAAAAATCTGATGTGTTACACTCACACGACTTTCTCTACTCTTGTACAAACTATTTTTACAAACCCTTATTCTCCATCTACTTCATGTTAATCGAGATAAACATTTACAGACTCTATCTTATTGCTAATTTTCTTGTAGATGCAAGGGGAATGTATATTTACAAGGGCAATTTGGAAATACAGTAGCCTTTAAGCACATACATATCTCTTAATAGCTGGTTGCTATGTGCAGCACCATTCCTTGCCACAGATCAATACTCTTTGCATATCCAAGACAAAAAAATGAATAACGAATTCCCATTTGAGAAAATAAGTATTGAAAAATTTAAGGAAATAACAAGCAATATCTCGAAAATGGTTCACTCAACAAAAAAAATGTATATGATATAAATTGTGTATTTTAACGCGGTCTACATTTTTTGTGTAGTAAAATTTTGTCTATCCCTTATGGTTTACCAGTTATGCAAAAGTCGTTCACAATGAAGAATACTTTTGGAGACATTCCCAGAAAATTCAAGATACACATTTTATTTGTCATGAAAATATCTTAAACAGACAGACACACAGACACACACACACGGACATGTTTCCAAAAATACTTTTTTTGGATTCAGGGGGTCTCAAAACATGTATTTCCGGTGAAATCTCGGTATCGAATTTTTGGGTGGAATACAATACTTCCCCTACTTACTATACGTAGTAGAGAAAGTAATAATTTCACTGAAAATGACTGCTAGCAAATCAACAACACATCAAAACGTCTGACATCCTGCTTTTTAGCGCCATTTCTCTTGTTTAAGAACCGCGTTCTAAATGCGATGTTTCTTAGTTTCGGAATCAATATAATATTATTGATATTTTACAAATTCGAGCGCTGTCTAAAAGACAGTATATGCCACAGTGTTAAAAGTGGTTTTATTTTAGGCCTTCGTTTCGTAAACATTCCTACTCGCAAAATAAAATTTACTGCTACCACATGTATCATAATGTAAAAATTCAATTGCATATCCTTTGGGGGTATATCGAGGGAATCCAAAAAAATCAAATGGAAATCACAGGCCAATTATTATATAAAAAATTTTACATATTTTACGCAGGCATATATTCACTTCTAATTGAGCTATATTATTCATTCTTTAACCATATTCCGTACTCAATGCTGACTGTAGTGTTATCAAACTCCATAGTGCTTCTCATTAAGACTATTATATTCTTTCTGAAAATACTAATAGGAATAAATTTTTATTTCTGTCTGTAAAGGGTCAAAAGCTTTATTTTAAACTCATATAGTTAATTGTAGTTCACAGAATAACTGAAGCATGTAAGAAGACAGAAAATAGTCGAAAAACTAAAATAGGAGCAAAATTAATTTAAAGTTTGTTTTGTTTATGAAAATCTTGTTAAGTAATTTATTTAAAAATAATATGAAAACCATATACATATTTTGTGCATATTTAAAAACTAGAAGAATCAGGTTAGGGGCTGAAAAAATTTCTATCTGTTTGAGAAAAATTGGAATTTTCAAGGTCGATGTAGCCTGAGGACGTCCACAGCGCTCTCGAAGCCTTAAGTTCACAGGTTTTAATCTTAAGCCACAGCATCCTAGTCCGGATGACATGTTTTACTTAATTATTTCACCATTTGGACAATTCCTTTACAGTAAAAACATAACGCCTAGATTTTTGCAGAATTTGGATTTTTGTCCATGGGAGTGGGAGACACAAAAGGAATGGCCTTCAGATACTGGAGCACAACATACGAGAGGCCACAGTGGTCCTTTTTGCTTCTAAGGGAAGGAAGAATGAGGGGGAGACCCAAACAGCGCCCCGATCGGGATGGCGATGTACGTTAACAGGGACGGAGTTCCTAACGATTCCAGATGGGGCACATCCTGGGGCCGGCTAGCCACACCTTAGTACTGTACCCCCTGGGAGTTCTGTTGGTTCCAGGAATGTCTCAGGAAGGTGGTTAGAGGGATGGCAGACCAACCAAACACTACGGAGGAACCTTTCCAAAGTCCACAATCCGCCTAACCGCCGCAACATACCAAGCGCCATCGCCTGACCCTTCAACCCTGAAAAGTGAGGATAGGGACAGGAAATTCGTCGTGAAAGTGGAACCACTCCAGTATTTGCCTACCGACTTGGGATACCACGAAAAAAAATCTGATGTGTTCCACTCACATGACTTTCTCTACTCTTGTACAAACTATTTTTACAAACGCTTATTCTCCATATGCTTCATGTTAATCGAGATGTTAATCTTATTGCTAATTTTCTTGTAGGTGCAAGGGGAATCGGTAGGCTTTAAGCAATAGTCAAATGAAATGTAGATATATCTCGAATTTTCTGGGAATGTCTCCAAAAGTATTCTTCATTGTGAACGACTTTTGCATAACTGGTAAACCATAGGAGATAGACAAAATGTTACTACACAAGAAGTGTAGATCGCGTTAAAATGCACAATTTATGTCATGTACATTTTTTTTTTGTTGAGTGAACCATTTTCGAGATAATGCTTGTTATTCCCTTAAATTTGCCAAAACTTATACTTTTTCTCAAATGGCAATTCGTTATTCATTTTTTTTTATATACTGGACCTGCAAAGAGAATGGAATACTCCACATAGCAACCAGCTCTTAAAATATTTGACTATCGCTTAAAGCCTAGCAGTTCCCCTTGCACCTACAAGAAAATTAGCAATAAGATTAACATCTCGATTAACATGAAGCATATGGAGAATAAGCTTTTGTAAAAATAGTTTGTACAAGAGTAGAGAAAGCCATGTGAGTGTAACACATCAGATTTATTTTATGTGCTGGACATAAAAAGAGGATGGAATGCTCCACATAGCAACCAGCTCTTAAAAGATTTAATAAGCGTTTGTAAAAATAGTTTGTACAAGAGTAGAGAAAGCCATGTGAGTGTAACACATCAGATTTATTTTATGTGCTGGACATAAAAAGAGGATGGAATGCTCCACATAGCAACCAGCTCTTAAAAGATTTAATAAGCGTTTGTAAAAATAGTTTGTACAAGAGTAGAGAAAGTCATGTGCGTGCAACACATCAGATATTTTTGTAACAATTTATCCTCAGTGGCCGAATTAATTATATTATATCTTGAGCAATTTAAAGCTGTAGAAAAGAAACCATGTGCTGTTTTTAAGTGCATTCTCTCTGAGTTTCGCTGAAAATTTGAGCAGGATTGGTTACAAACTATCGCATAGAATAGTTTTAATGTGCAAAAGTCTAAGACAAATCAAAGTGGAGCAAATGTCATTAGGTCGTCTGTTCTTGGGCATTTAAACGGTCTGGTATTGAAGCCTTAAAGGTCCCTGAGTAAAAGCCAAATCTGTAGTAGAAGGTAAAGGCTCAAAGTATTTTTTCGACATAAAGATAGTTTAATTTTTTTTGAAAATTTTGCCTAAATTTCAGCTATGGGTATCCTTAACTGAAGTAAAAGTTAGAGGTAAGCAGCATATTAAATGGAAGCTCGTCAAAACATTCGTCTGCATAAGTCAATAGGCGCCAACTGACATCATTCAGTTCCATCACCTCGATAACGTATGTCCGCAAAGATTCCGAAACATCGGTCATTCGGAACTACTGCAAATCATAACAACATTACAGCAATTTCTGTGGGAAAATCAGTAGCTCTATAATTAATTTTTTTAGAACAAATCTGGAAAGCTAAAGTTAAGTGTGTTTTCATTCATTCCTTTCAAGATATACCACAGAGACGCGCGGAAGTTCCTAACAGTGCCAGGTTCGAAGACACGAACCACTGCTGGAGCTGCCAAAAGAAGGCGATGAACGACTCGTCGACCAAGCAGCTCTCTAGTGTCCACAGGGAGTAGTCTTTCCTTTGAGAAAGCATCAGCACCATCTGTCCGGCACTGCCATACGCCACGAAACCTAGAAACACACCAGAAAGATAAGAAGGAAATGGAATGAAAGGGAAATGATGGAAAGGGAATAGTAGTAGATAGGAAACCACCCCAACATTCGCCGACCGACCAGGGAAAACCACGAAAAGCCCAAGGTCAGAATTGACGTTCGACGGAATCGAACCCGGGACCTGCCGAATGCGAGCCTACACGTAAATACTACCAACGTTATACCGTAAATCTAATTAGTTTGTGCGACCTTTTTAAACAAATCATATAGCGATTTAGAACTAGAACTAGGAGTAGGGGCGGGGGGGGACTTAGCTCCTCGACCTACGACTATCTTTTGTGCCTAAGCCCCTAACGGGGTACCCCGGAGTAGGAGTCACGACAGAGCAGAGGTCAAGGTCCCTAATACATCCCATTGGGGGCTTGGGACTCGGAGACTGCCCCCATTGGGGGTGGGGGAACTGTTACATAGAGCAACCTTTTCCCCTGACGAGACCCCCCCCCCCGACACTTCCAACCCTGAAACAGCCAAGCAGATGAAAGGCGAAGTGAAATGAGAATGGAGGTGAAATGGAGGAACAGAAAATTCGGGGAATGTAATGAACTGTTCCAGCATTCCCTAGCAATCCGGGAAACTCCCGAAAAAATCCATGGGCTAGGAAGGAAGATGCGGAAATTGACCACACGACCTCCTGAATGCGGACCACAGACGTTGGAGTGGGGCATTTTATTAAAAATGTGTATATTGAAGTTAAATGCCAAGTTTTATATTTACCCAGTTATGTTATTCACAGACATGCGCGCGGCTTTTTCTGAAAAAATACTTGTTATACCGGGGAGCTCAAAACATGTACTTGCAGTGACATTTCTATGCTTTTTATTTGTTTATTTTCTGTTAGAATAGAATACTCTCCATACTGAATATAGGCAAATGGTTGAGAAAATTAAACTGAATTTAAACTTCATGAACTCCACTTTTTCTAAAACACAATTACATTTACAGATCAATTGACTTTCTTATACACTGCTTTGTTAGAAAGTAGGGATGGGACCTCGATACCGTCGATACCACGATACTCTCGATACTCAGTGGTATCGAAGTATGTCTAATACTTTGAGATAAACCTTCAATACTTTTTCATTAGTTTTAAATTTATAAGTTTTGCATTGTTGAAAGTTGTTGCTTTTAACTTTATGTTAATAAAGAATGAAAGGAGTCTCGAGTCTTCACGTTATTGACTTGCACGTATCCCCAAAGAGTTCCTGGATTATAGTTCTTGACAGACCTTGACTGCGTTTCCTGTGGGTAAATCAATTCAACATTCCATAGACTCTTATCTAGATGAAAACATCACAATCAAGTATTAAAAGGACTAGAGGTACTCATGTAACATGCAGCATTAACAAAGTTGTGAATGAAGCTGATTTAGCTGATGCACTAAATCACGTTTCTGCAATAGCCTGACCTGATGAGTCACTCTCGGCCATTACATTTATCTACTCCAGTGACCAAAATCTGTGAATCCAGAGAAACAAATGAGAACTTAAGACTTGAGATAATACAGTGCATGGAAATATTTGTTCTTTCCTTCCATGTGTTAGTTTGTGTTTACGTAAGTGAAATCGGGTCACGAGCGTAGCTTGCTTGTATTATTTTCCATAATATGGATAGAAAATCGTAAAAAGAAAGTTTTCAATACAAAATATAGTTACGTAAAAAAGGAAGCAACGAAATTATTATAACAATTATAAATTATTATTATATTATTATTAGTATTAGCTTTGAGCAACAATAGGGGATATATAACCTGTAGTATTATTGAGATAAAAAAGTTGCTGCCAGTTGGAGAATGTCAAACAGGAACAATTTAGGAATTAGCATACAATACAAAATTGGTTACATGCGTTTATACATAGAAAACTACCAATAAGAACATAATTCAGTGAACAAGCTATCGCCTTTACTGTTTTTATAAAGTGAATATCGAGTATCGCTGCTCAAAAATCACTATCGGTATCGATTATCGAATATCGAGAAATAGTGGTATCGTCCCATCGCTACTAGAAAGCCAATCAGATAATCAATTACTTGTCTTGACAGCATATCATGTACAGTTGTAGAACCCAATCTCACTTTCATAGTTGTGCAAGTCTGTATTACATCAGCTGAATCAACATACAGCTCGTCAATTTATCATCTCCCATCTACCTTCTGAGTTATGTAACATACGGGGTTATTCTGTAGCGCATTGTTAAGATTAACAAGCTGTTAAAGCTTCTAACCAATTGATCGGCATCCAGTTAGGAATAAAGATTTGTTTGTTGAACACAACAAAACCCGAGACCCTCATGCTAACGCGTTTGTTACACAACAGATTTGCATAGACGTCGTTTAAATGCTGCTCAAAGAGAAAAAGCACGATATAAGCTTTAATTATCAAACGTTTAGCGTAAAATATAAATTTTACGAATTACGCTTGAGTAACTAAATATTCCGTGTGATAGCGTTGCTCCCAACGGATGTTTTAAGAGACAAATTCTAATAGGAAAATAAATATTATTATTACTCTTTATTTTACGTCGCTTTAGCTACACGATGGATCTGTTAGTAGGTAACTCTTAGATCGATCTGTGACGGACAGTTAGCTTTCTAGGTCTCATCCCTGTAGCCACTCGCTTCGTCACGTGTCCACAAAGATCTTAGTGTATAGCAACTGGATCTTCTGCTTCGTGTAGATGGCATTAGGGTGCCATCCAGCCTAACTGTTTTCATATAGAAAGTCGGTTAGTTAGCCTTCTAGGTCTCATCCCTGTAGCCACTCGCTTCGTCACGTGTCCACAGAGACCTTAGTGCATAACAGCTGTATCTTCTGCTTCGTGCCATGCAGAAGGCATTAGGGTACGGTCCAGTCTACCTGCTGCTTTCATATAGAAAGGCGGACAGTTAGTCTTCTAGGTCTCATGCCTGTAACCTGCCATCTTGCTTCGTCACGTGTCCACAGAAAACCTATGCATAGCATCCGGATCTTCTGCTTCGTGCCGTGCAGATGGCATTAGGATTCCGTCCAGATTACCTGCTGCTTTCATATAGAAAGGTGGACAGTTAGCCTTCTAGGTCTCATCCCTGTAACCATGCCATCTTGCTTCGTCAAGTGTCCAGAGATAGCTTAGTGCATAGCAAATGTATCTTCTGTTTCGTGCCGTGCAGATGGCATTAGGGTGCCGTCCAGTCTACCTGCTTTCATTGTCTGTGAATAGATGGCACATCATTTGCTATTACCACCTATTTTTCAGTTTTACTATTGTTGTAGACTTAAGGTGGAACAACAGTGTGAAAACAAATAGAGGCACATTTATTCAGAGCGCTTCTTCAACCTTAACAAATAATTGTAGTCACATTCTTAACAACAAAGTTACAGAATATCCCAGAATAACTCCCATAAGAGTCCAGAATTTACTAGAACGTATGCTGGCATGCTCTTTGTAATTGGTATATATGCGCGCAAGCTTAAACATATGTTATTGTAATCAAAATCGTTAAAATCATTCTTATTAAATAAAAATTCTGATGCATTACATTCACATGACTTTTTCTACCCTCTACCCTTTATTAATGTGTATGTGAACTATTCTTATGAAAACTTATTTTTATCTACTTCACTTTAATTGAGATAAACATTAGCAGAAATAGCTACATTACACATTTCGTTATAGATACAAAGAGAACAGCGATAGTCAAATGTTTAAGAATAGGACGATATTAGCTGGCCTTCAGATTCCATACTCTTTCCAAGCAATCGCAAGTTATAACTGCAAATCGACAGGACTTTAAATGAATGCTGAAGTATCGAACCATTAATAAAGAATATCTCAGAAATGGCTTATACCACACAAAAAAGAGTTATTTTAAATAAATTGTTTGTTTTAAAGGGATCTACATTATCGTCTATTGCTTAATGCTGTAGCGAGCCAAATTCCTTCTGAATAAAGAGGACTTCACAGGATATCCCCAGAAAATTCAAGATGTACATTTTACTTATTATGTAAATATATTTAATATATGGTATTTTAATCACAACTGTTATAGCCATTTTTAGAAATTAAATTTCGAAAAATGTTCCATGTAAAGAGTAGTTTGGGGTAGCGGGATTTTCATGAAAATCTTTGTGTCGTATCTTTGGAAGGTATTTAACTTCAATATCAAGTTTGGTATTTATCTGACTTTTCGTTTTTGAGTTATGCTGTTTATAGATGCGCGCGCGCGCGCACACACACACACACTAACACATACATGGTCCTTTTTTTTTTTAAAAAAAAGAATTCTCATCTTAGATTCAAGGGGTCTCAAAACATGATTTTCCGGAAAAATCTGAGCATCGAATTTTTGAGTGGAATGCAATACTTTTCCTACCTACTATGCATGCAGAATAAGTAAAAATACCAGTCAAAGGATTATATTCTGAAGAAGTTATTTTGTTGTATTGTTATTTTTGCCCCACGCTTTGGGAGCCAATTTGAAGAAGTTGTATTGAAGGAGTTGTATGGTATTTCGACTGTTGGGGAGCCGAACTTGAAGTAGTTGCAACCGCACGTATGGTAAAAAGTTTCCGGTAGCCTTCGCCCCAAGTTTAAAAGTATTAACTTTGTAATTTGACTGTTTCTTTAAATATTTTATATTTATGTTTGCCTCGGCTGCATCAGTATTTATATTTTTTTTAGAGACATGAATGTCTTAGAGAGAGAGAGAGAGAGAGAGAGAGAGAGAGAGAGAGGGAGCTGTAAGATTTTTTTATTAATTACTTGCACTTTTTAACACGTAAACTATTTTTGTCTCACACAAAATACGTATTAAATTTCTCGAGGACGCATCTCGCGTCCGGTTAGGAACACTGTCTACAAGCAACGTGTCCGGTTAGGAGCGCTGTCTACAAGCAACTGACTACTGAATTTGTAAATTTTGCTCCATTTTAATTTCTGATTGGCTAATCCTAGGATTAGCCAATCAGATAGAATCCAATCCAATAGAATCCAATAGAATACCTTCATTTAACTAAAGCTTTTTCTGGTTGTTGATTGGCTATTTTATAAACTGTCACAAAAATTACATTATTGCTTCCAAGAATCACAAGTAGCATTATTAAACTTTCAAATTCATTATTGCCTCAAGGTTACCTCATTGTTAGCAACTTTTAACATATTATTCTCACAGCTCCTACATTAGTAAATTACGTAACACATTCACATAACATTATTACACATGTATACAATAATATAAACATGCACAATGACTGTAATATGCATTTTTATATATTATACACATTTTGCTTTAAGGCGGGCTGTTATTATATTTTATATTATATAATTAGACTGATCATTTAAGTGTTAAAAATACTGCCTCAATTCTGGCTTTAACATTTTTTTTTCTAATCCTAGAGAAAAGCCAAATTTCACATACGCATGGATTAAGCTGGCAGACATAGCTCTGTAAAGATCTTATATGTCAGTTTCCGTTCTTTCTCCAAAACTGCTTTCTAGCAAGGGACACCTTTCACTGGTGTCTATAGTAACGTTGATTTTATTAATTATTTTTCAAATTTATCGTGTAATGTATTGAAATGTTGTTTTCTTTTAATATCGCCAATGTTTTCTGTAGGGATTTGATAAAAATATTATTTGATATCTAGCAAGAAAAATATATCTGAAAATGCACTTCCAGATTTATCTCCGCCACGTGCTTCATTGAAATGTCATCTTCCATGGTCTAGGAGTACCATGTTAGCCTCTGGTTCCCGAGGTCCCGGGTTCAAACCCGGGGGAAAGCGATAGATTTTTTCGGGCGTAAAAATCCTTAGCATGGCTTCCTTCGGAAAGGAAGTAAAGCCGGTGGTCCAGTGTCCTAGATTTACGGCACGTATAAGAACCTCAAGCCTGATAGAGGCCTCTGAGCAAAATTTCAGGTCTTTCACACCCAATATGGAATGGGACTCTAAGGATTATAGTAGTTAAAAAGCGTCAATAAATAAAACTCAATTTAATTTAATGTGTTGTTAGAAAAACGCTTAACCGACTGCTTGAGAATTGCTTGTTTATTCTCATGTAGGTTTCTTCAGAAGATATTTTTTGTTCGTTATCGTCGTTTCTAACGCTCCCCATATGACCTTCGGAGATATCTCATTCCACCAAGCGAAGACTGGGTCCATTTCTGATGGGGAGGAACACAGCGGGCGGAATCCGTTGCCTCCGATGGTAGGGTGATGAAGAGGATGGCGGTGGAATAAGAAGACCTACAGCTTTTACCGTGGACTCCGTACCACGTTGGGCTTTGGGGATATTTCACATAGCAAGTCATAGGAATCGAACCCCAGACCCTCAATACGAGAGCCGAAAGCGAAACCACTGCCTACTGCGCTACCCAGGCACCCGCTTTTTGTTGTCGTATTAACATTCAAAATAGATTCCAACCAATTTGAGAAATTATGCATAAAAGAGGGTTAGCTTATGGGTGTAATTCAAAACGTATATTTTGGGTCTAACCTTAGAATCAGAAGTCTAGATAAATTTGGCGATAAAGCAATTAAAACAAATCAAGTTGCCCATTATCTCCTGCGTTGTTTAGTGTTTATATTGCCGAAGTCATTAGACATTAGAAAGAACAGTTAACTAAGGATTTAGAATAAATGACGCAGTCTTGAATACTATAGTATTCGCAGACCATCAAGTGATTTGTAACATTTTCGAAGACGAGTTACAAATGACAGTCATAGAATTAAATGGAATAACAGCAGCTATAATATGAACATTTCTACCAAAAAACTAAATTATTCTACCATTTTAAAGGACAAAACCCAAAAGATGTAAAATAATTATTAATAATTAGCTAATAGATCAAGCAAATAATGTATTCTTCTGCCAGAAAAGTGATATTAATATAAAACTAAGCAGGTTCTATAACATGTGTGGGACATTAAGAACATTCAAAAACAAAACTTTAAAATCGATACAGTTAATATTCGATAAAGCTATGACAGTACCAACCGA
This sequence comes from Deroplatys truncata, assembly GCA_030765065.1. Classification (NCBI taxonomy): domain Eukaryota; kingdom Metazoa; phylum Arthropoda; class Insecta; order Mantodea; family Mantidae; genus Deroplatys; species Deroplatys truncata. The sequence continues at coordinate 59,366,615 of CM060989.1, read as the reverse complement.
GCGGGATGGTTAGGCTGTTGAGTCTATTGCCCGCATTTGCGAGCTCGTGGTTTCGATTCCCGCGGCCGACATTCCTGATCTCTCTAGAATTTCTCTCTCCTTCATTCACTCTCATTTCAGCTTCCTCTTTCACGTTACAGGTTGACTTCGGGGCTGTGTGTTTGAACGACTGCGTATAGATGGTGCAAATGGCTTGCGTGTTGGAACTCTTCTCGGCCCCGTCAGATGGAGGCCGCTTGAGTCTCCGCAGCTGGCTCGAGCTTTCCCCGGTCTCCACTGGTGGAGAGCCTGTGAGCCACCCTTCGGTGGCTTGGGACGGCTGCCTTTAGCACTCTCCGGCTAGGTAGTCAAACCTGTAACTGTTAGGGACCTCTACGTCGGCCGGTCCTGCAGCCGATAGGTCACCTGCGGTTCCTTCATCTTATCCGTTCCTCCCAGGGGCGTATGTACAAAAGATCCCTGTGTGGGTCGAGGTTCTAGGTGTCTCCTAATGGCAGTACCAGCTCTAATATATGCATGTGAAAACTGAACAATCAATAGATCTGACAAAAGAAAAGCAGAAACATCTGAAGTGAAGTTCCTACTTTAACGAGCGGGATGGTTCAGGCCGTAACGTAGTGGCCCGCATTCGGGAGACCGGGTTCAATCCTCGGCAACCGTCCAGTGTGACCAATGGTTATTTTTTATGTTTTTTTCCGGATTATCAGGCGAATGCTGGAGTGGTTTCTTTCATCCCCCGAATTTCTTGTCCCATTTCAAAAATTAAATTGAGTTTTATTTATGGACGCTCCTTAACTGCTGTGGTCCTTAGCGTCCCATTCTGTATTGGGCGTGAAAGACCGAAAATTTTGCTCGGAGGCCTCTTTATCAGGCCTGAGGTTCTTTTACGTGCCATAAATCTACGACACGGGTCCACCGGCTTTACTTCCCTTCAGAAGGAAGCCATGTTAAGGATTTTTCCGGCCGAAAAAGTCCAACACCCTCCGCCGCGTTTGAATCCACGACCTCGGGAACTAGAGTAACCACTCTAGAGGAACATGGTAAGCACTACATCACGGAGGACCTGTCCCATTTTGTTCCGTTTATAATTTCAGTCATCCTTCACCTCATTTGGTCTATTTCAGGTCGGTGATGGTGTTTCGGTGCAACATGACATGACAGTGGAAAAGGATTTTCTCTATGAACTTTCTCCGTTCCTCGGCCTTCAACTGGTTACGAGGGTATAAGGACCGTCTCCAAGGGGGGAGGCGATGGGCCCTGTTGAAGCGGGGTTGGAGCGAGGTCACTGTCCTGTCTGTCCGACTGCCGAGCGGGTTATATCTGGAAATACCTGTCATTGCTATGTCGTCATTCCGGATTCCGGCCACCCAGTGTCTCCCTTTACCTAATTCCTTCCTCCCGGGGGCGTCCCTTCGTGGGGTTTCGGTGCAATATCCTCATTCCTGGATTGGCGCCGAATCCCGCCCTCTTCGCAGTCCAATCCAATTCAATCCTACGTTCAGTAGCAGCTTACAAATTGTTAGATAAGAAGCACGGAAATAAGAACAGAATTAAACATTCACAATCTAACATAAAGAATCCAAAACTTAAAACTTAAGGATTCCTATCTCTAAAAAAGGGCCAAAACTTGTCATATTCATAAATATGGATTTTAGTCTATTAAACACTTCTGATTTAATTCTATGTAACGTACGACTTTAAAGCATATGTTAGCACCTACCTGTAACCTTAGCTTTCAATAAAATGTAGTAAAGTATAAGCTTTTTCTGCATTAAAATGAATAAATCATTCAAGAGTTAGTTATAGTCTCAGGAATCTTCAAATACTAAATTAGCTGCAGAGGAGCACCTAAGGGCTAAGGAGAACATGCATATGTACTAAATGCTTTTTAAACAGCATAAAGTCAAGTATTATTTATTACGCCATAATTTTTAATTTTCTTTTCTCGGATTTGCATTTGTCGACAAACTCTCATTTTCAAATTGCTCCACACGATGTAATTTTTGGTATAAATGAATGAAACTTTGCTTACCTCCTTATAAGTAACAGTCTAAAAAATGTGAGACGAATTTTTACTTTTTCTACTACGTACCTAGTGTATATATATATATATATATATATATATATATATATATAGAGAGAGAGAGAGAGAGAGAGAGAGAGAGAGAGGGTGAGAGTATTGCATTCCATCCAAAAATTTGATACCGAGAGTTCACCGGAAATACAATTTTTGAGGCTCCCTGAATCCAAAGAAAGGATTTTTAGAAAAATCTCCGTGTGGGTGTGAACTCAAAAACTTTATAAGGGCATTTTTCGATTTTATTTTCTAAAATTTGGCTCTTTGTTAAAATACCATATATTAAACATATTTAGATGACATATAATATGTATATTCTCTGGGAGTAGCCTTTGAAGACTTCTATATCTGGTAAACGTTAAGCGCGTACTACACAAGACTTGTATATTTCTTTATAACACACAATTTATTTCAAGTAACTTATTTTGTGCATAAGCCATTTCCGAAACATGCGTTAATAATGGTTCGAATTTCTTTTTTAAGTTCCATATATACCCCGCCTTTAACTTCAGTGGTCTTCTTTTCGAGCTCTTTGGCAATAGTGTTGTTGGGTTTCTTGCACTTCGGTTTTCATACTTCTAGACTCTGGGAAGGATAAGGAATAATTTTGGCTAGAGAAAAATTCCCGTCCCCCAGCCGTGAATCGAACCCGGGACCCCTAGCACAACAGGCAGGCGCTCTACTGACTGAGCTACACGGAGTTCGTGTTGTTCATACCCTGTCGATTTTCAGTCGTTTCTAAGATTGCAAGGAAACAATATGGAATTTTAAGGCCAGCAGGGCCCAGTTCCTAAACATTTAACTATCGCTGTTCCCTTTGTATCTATAACGAAATGAGTAATGTAGCTATTTCTGCAAAGATTTATCTCGATTAAAATAAAGAAGACAAAAAAAAAACTTTCGTAAGAGTAATTTGTGTACCCGCTAATAAACGATAGAAGGTAAAGAAATTAATGTGAATGTAACAGATACGATGTTTTAAATATGCTTAGTTGTGATTTTATTAATCATTAATGTTAATAAATTTTTAAGCAAAAAAATTGTCGTATTTAACAATTATTCTTTTCTGACAAACGAATGGGATAATTAAAAATCGTACATAGTACTCCATTATCAACCTAAGGAAAAAGAATCGGCCGACCATTATCAAGACGGAGACACTCGATCTCTTGATGTGGAAACAGGTAAAGAAGAAGAAGAAGCTTTAGCTTTAAGGCTCCAATTTGCACTGTTCTTAAGAAATGTCCACTACTTTTATTTAGTAATGGTCATTTCTCGGAAAAGAGAAGAGCACCTATGTACTCCGTACTGGCGAGTAGTAGGCGATTAAACTCCTGGAAATCAACAAGAATTTCGACCGCCTTATCTGAATGTCGCTCACATTACATCAGGAGACAGTGTTCGAAATAGCCGCGCGAGCGTGTCGCAGCGCTACCAACAGAAATCGTTTTGCTCAAGGTTACTATTCCGTATGGAAGGTTGGCTGGCACTACGCGCAGACGAGAATTTAAAACTTATTTGCTCTATCTTGGATGTAAAGATATTTATTAAAATATAATCAATTTAAGATATTGTCATGGGAAATAGAATATATATTTTGAATTTTCTATAAATAGCGCACCTTTATCAAAGTTTCTTTAAAGGGGCAGTCTGAAATATAAACTACAGCGTGATAAATGTTTATCATTAAACTGTGTAATTCATTGCAAATATAATGTAGCATTAAGTGTTTCGGAAAATATTTGTTATTATTAGTTTACATTTTCCAGTATTCTAAGAAGTGTACTTAAAAGTATTAATTGGTCGTTCTCTTGACTTAATATAACAGGTATAATAACAACAAGGCTGATAAGCAGTTGAATGTTATCTCAGCCTCCTATATACTAGTGAGTAGCCACAAAATGTTTACTGGCGAATATTTTTCATAATAAATAAAAGCAAAAAGGGAGAAAAAAAGAGGATGAATTTCTCTACACACTATAATTTCTTTTCTTATAGCTTCTACAAAGTTTATGTTTCTATCTACTTCAAGTTAAGAGGACAAGGTAGTCTGACCACATAGAAATTACGCCTTAAGTGTGTTAAATTACCACTGCTCTTAAGTTCTCAATGGTTTTTCCTGAAATTTTTGTGAATTATTCTATAAATCATGAAAATTATTTGAAGTGGTTGTTTGCATTGATAGCTTATGTAGTTGAGTCCGTAAAAATTATTTCATTCAGCAGAAAAATAATAAAATTTACTTTTAAAACATGTGAATTCATGTACCTTTTTCTCTATACTACTTGAAATATAGAATCAAACTTTTGCATGCTTGTTCTTAGTATAATCAGTTATCTTCTGAACCTCAATTATTTAGTTATGTATATCAGTTCACTAGAAATTGGGAAAAAATTATTTGCAAGGTTAAAAAAGTAAAAATGTGAAAACTTACAATCTTGTTGCTTTCTTAATATCACTAATATACATTACAAAATTATGATTGTGGTTTAGAATGTTTAACTATGTATTGTATACATGTACTGGAAATTTCAGCTCTATACCTTTCATAGGTTCTGAGAAAAGGGTATATAAGTATCCAAAAATGTTGTTTTGAGAAAACTGAACTGAAATTCTGACACACTTCAGTACATTCCAGGATCATAATCATCTGCACTTCATTCCTGGATTGCTTCAGCTTTTCTGATTGCCTTCTCTTGGTCCTGGCCTCTTTTGTTAATTGCTGAACTGCTCGCTGAGCATGATATAGTCGTTCGTTGTTGAAAGATACAAAAATGTTATAAAAAGGGACGTTGCATGACAGCTTTAAAGGAATGCAGACTAGCATTTGAATGGTATTTAAATGTCTTAAAAACCTCTTAACCCCCAAAAGTATATATTTTCTGAAAATGGAAATAATGGAGATTTTATTAGTGCCTAAAACAAACAAAGTGATTTTGCACCATTTCAGAGTACCTTGTCCCCTTAAAATTCTTACTCCTTCCATGACATTGCGAGAAACAAGTGAATAGTGATAGGACTTTAAAAAAAAACTTACGACATATTGAACATTTGAAACCAATATTAATAGAGTTAAAAAAAAGTTATTTGAAATAAATTGTTTATCTCTCGAAGTTTAAAAAAATCCTTTCAAATGAAAAGGACTTCACAGGGTATTTTCAGAAAATTCAGTATTTACATTTTATTTGTCATGTAGCTAAATATCTTAAATAAATGGTATTTTAATAAAAATTGTTGGAGCCATTTTTGAGAAAATTAAAATTTTTGAAAAGTGTTGCATGTAAGGGTAGTTTAGGTTGGGGGATCTTCTTGTTGTAACTTTGGAAGATGCTAAACTTAAATACGAAGTTTGGTATTTATTCGAATTTTTTGTTTTTGAGTTATGTTGTTCATACACATACATGGACCTTTTCCTAAAAATATTTCTATTTAGGGAACCTTAAAACATGTATTTCCGATGAAATCTCGATATCGAATTTTTGGGTGGAATGCAATACTTATTCTACCTAGTAGGTACGTTTCTTTTGAGCATATTAATAGAAAAGATAAGCAAATAAGCGACAGTTTTCTGAGAAAGTCCTGTGATTGTTACACCTTAGGTGTTTGTCATATGTTTTTAGTTCCACATCTCAGAGTTTGAAACGGGGAAGTGATGCAAATTGAGGAAATTATGAAAATTCATTCTTAAATTGCTGGAATAGGTTGCAGTTTACGGCCGCTGCAGCAGATCTGCATGAACTAAATGCGAAGAAAGTTGAATGTAGTGGATTTTGGACGGTGGTAGTTGGCAGCTCTGACTCTCTAGACTGTTCCCTGCCGGTTGGCTGATGTTGCAGCTCAGAGCCCGCCAGTTGTTCGCAGGCATAGCAACAGAGAGGAGGTAGTGAATCTGTGCACTTTGTGGCAATTCAGGCGTGCGCCGAAAATCAATAAACAGTACACAGCATCCTTCTTCTGGACCACCAGATCGCGAATATTCGCAAAACACCACGTGGTTTCTGTAACAGTGTCTGCGAGTCTTACAAGTATGTGTGGAAACAGGTGTTTGCAGCAGTATTAGAACGTTTTCGTGTGTAATGTGATGACGTGATGTAGTGTAGTTAACACGGATGTCGCGACATTCTCCAGTGTTTGTTAATGATGTTAATTTCTGTTGAAGACCTTGTCAAGTTTTCAATAAAGAAGCAAGCAAAACTGTTAGCCTGCATATAACTCGAAGGTAAGCCATACATTGTTCGTGTGACCTGTTTGTTTTCATGCCTATAACACATGTTTGCAACCTGTGAAATACTCTTGTTTCGCTGACAACTGTTGTCAACTTGACACTGGCCACAGAGTAAATTTTAGAGTATGAAACGCTGGAATTATCAGTCATCCGTTAAATTTTAAGAGGGTTCACCTTTGCGGATCACACATTACTGTCGCTTTGCCTAACTAAAAGCTCTGCAAGTACGAAGTTGAAATGTTACTATGAGAACATTTAATTGCTGGCTTGTTTAACTACTTTCTCCACCATTTACACAGCTACTGTAACAAATGAAAGTGTAATTATTTAATACGTTGTCCAAAATGCTCCCCATTTACAATCTGGCAGTGGCTAAGTCAAAGTGTGAATTCTTATGAACATTTGTTATCACTGCTGTTGGCATATCTCTGTGTTCTTTCTAAATCCTTTAATTTTAACTCTTCCATATTAGTAGACCTAGTAACAAAGAGTACATTTCAAATATCTCCATAAAAAGTAACCAAGTGAAGGCAAGATCTATTCCCATAGCAACCAAACCTTTTGTATGAGACAAATGAAATTGTTCATGTAACTAAATATCTACGATTCAGGGGGGGATGAAACAAGAGTATGCATATCTATTAGCATTTATGATGTTAAGATTATTTTTAAGACACCCACAATAATAATGCCAGTATTGCTTAAGGTTACCAGATTTCAAAATGAAAACACCGGGGAACTAGAAGTATCGTGTTTACATTTTGAGTAAAAAATATTTCTCACACCTTCGAATCTTTCTTCACTACTTTAATACTATCATAGAATTGATAACAGCCGACATCTTTGTAATTATATGAAACAGTCGGCACATTTTTACACGTTGTGTTGATAACCTATTTCTCTCATCTGACCAGTGAGCATTTAATAAGGAAATAAATCCTTTCCAGTGATGGTTATGGGCCGGGATTGGAAAGAAAACATTGAACTGTCTTTCCTAAAAATTGGTGCTCCGTGTTTTATCCTAGCTGTGCACAAACAGGAAATTTCATGAGTTCACTGGCATCTACAATAATATTTTTCTTTCTCAAGTACAACCTACATTTTCAATATTTTCCCTTTCGTGTTTTTTAGACTAGGAAAACTGGGTATATTTCCGGTTTTCTAGATGTTTAAAAATCGGGTTGTATCCAGCTAAGTCGACTGATTGGTAACCCTAATATAGCTGTATCGTTTCTGTCAAACAACGATCGCATTGACCTACATTTCTAAATCAGAATGCGATATAAATATGTAGTACATTAAACAGCAACATTTTCTGTGACAAAAACTTAATTGTTTGCATGAACATCCTCAAAGAGGTTGAATTATTTTCATGAATGTCAAAAAGCAACGGATGACTCACGCATACGCCGTAGTACCATGACGCAAGCGTCATTCACAATCAGAAAGCTATGGATAAGCTTGAGAGTCTAACAATGACCTAAGCAACCTCTGTTGTGTGAACCCGAATAAGCTCAAGGCCGCGTTTAGTCATCCCCTCCCCCACGAAGACATGTGTTATGGGTAATGACGTCACCAGCTGAGGGTATCGGTTATGATGACGAAGTTGTCGTTTTTCTTTTGTTGATGTTTTCTGTCTGTCAACTCAGCAGCCTTAATAACAGTTGCAGTCACGGTCGCCTGGTAGTGATATCATATGTCGGTATTGGCAAAGGTAAACAAACAAACGAGGAGATACAGTGCGTTCAAAATAGGACAAGTCCATACAATTTTTTTGGGGGGGGGCCAAAATAACTAACCCGCATAAAATTAAAAATTTGGAACACTTGTAAATAAAACACTGATTTATATACACAATTTTCAAGAGTTATTATTTCAAACAAGTATATCCTTTAGGTTCTGAGACACAAATCTCCACTTTCTATGTGGCGTGTGTATATAAATAATCTGATTTGCAAAAAAAAATTCATAATTGTTCATTTTTTTTAATTTAAAATTTTAGAAACAATTTGAAAGTACAATCTTGTTCATAATACAAAATCCAGTCTCGTTGGAACACTAGAAACTCTATCATATTCCAGATGTTATGTTTCTAAATGGTTAATATCTAGAGAAATACATATACAACCAAGAAGTCCTATCCTTGCAGCTTCCCATGTTGTGAGATTATCTTAAAAAACTGGTCCTTTCAAAAACAGACACCCTTTCACAAGAATACTTCCCTCTGGGATTACTTTTAGCTGAAATGTTTGCGATTGCCTTTCCTTATCAAGTCATTTTCACTGCTGTTGTACCAGGAAGGAAGGCATTTCGGGTGGTGGCAGGGCTATGCATTTAAATGCATGTATGTAGCTAGTTACAAATATTGAAATAAGTTCAGTCTTTAGGTGGTGAATGAATCCATAGACCTAAAGCCTTCTATTTTATCTTAAATTTCCAAGATCGTATTATAAGATTTTTCGTTTTATTTTTTTTTCTAGTGTAAACATTTCATTTTAATATCAGTTTTCCAGAGGGCATGGCAACAAATATTTGTTGTTCCTGAACATTAATTTGATCATTGTGGTAGAAATTGTGGACTCAAAAATCATTCATAGAGAAGATATCCCTAATGCTATCTGCAAGGAAATATTCAGAATCAATTAAAAGAATAAACATTGCCGTCTACACAAAATTAGACATAAAATAACAGGAAATAATGTTAAATCTCGATGAACTAGTCCACTTTTGATTGAAATGACCATATTTACAAGACCACCCATAGTATTATGCAAACGGTGTCATCCCATTTTTGACCTTTATTGGGCCTGTCCACTTTTGAACGCTATTTCACAAATAAGAATTATTACTAAATATTTAAAAGTACTGAAAAATTAGTGAGCAAATAGCCGGAGAAACCAAAAACCAACAGGGTGCATTTTTGCATTTATAGAACGACTAATGTTCAAAATATTTAATCAACGGCAAAATACGAGGCAGCTTTTAATACGAGTTAAAAAGAAAATGTTTTGTACTATTTTCAAAACATTGCCATTAAAAGCGCCTTAAAGTGCTTGTTTTCATAATTTCCATCGTGTTTTTGTGTGCCTTTCTTATAGAATGATGCCATTTAAGATGAAAGCTTATTTGAGGCCATCTTTGTCGAAATGCTTGCTGTTAATAACTTCAAATGAAAAAAAAATAATAATCGCTTTGATGCTCAAATGTTCAACTCGCAGGCTCTGTTTCAAGACTCGAATGATTATTGATGTTCATTTGTTTGCACGCACTAGTACCGCCAAATGTTTAATCCTAGTATTTTTAAAACAAAAAGGAAATCAAACTAACGGCACATTTTATAGGAAAATAATAATCTATGTAGGAGTCAAATACGAGGAGTTGTCAGGGAATTTGTTTGTATCCTTCATTCACACCAGTGCACAGCAAGAAATATACATTTTGTCCACTAACAAAAGCATTTTTAAAGGATGTACATTTCTTTGTTTTTATAAGCAGATGTCTCAAAGGATCATATGAACAAAGGAACATCTGTCCGTCCCTCAGCTGGTTTCTACATGTAGCCTAAGCAATAAAGATGTTTTAGGTTAAGTAACACTAAGCATGCTATTTATATCTAGAGTAATTTCATATGATTATGCCAGACTCTTTGAAGCATAGCAACCATGGTGTCAACATGTTATTTGTGTACTTGCCGGCTATTTTTTGTCATATTTGTGTTGTACACATCCATTAAAAATGATGAGGATTAAAGCTGAAGATCCGACCTTCCCACCACATCATAAAGCGCTGTAAAATATGGCTGCACGCGACATTTGAAAGGAAACTTTACGCAATAGTGTTTTACGTCCATATACCCTGGGAAACTTTGTGAATAGAAGACATGGGAAAGGGTTTAGGGCAGTTAAATAAATGTCAAGGTCGACATAGTTTACCCAGCTTCTGCGATAGTGACGTTGAAGAAGGAATATTCGTTTTAATGTCAAAAAGAAACTAAATAAGTTATTCCAGAGGAACCTTTGTACAGGGTGATTTATGAAGAACTGACACATTTATTTCTATGTTTCAAAACGAGTTATGCTAGCGACAACTTATTATACCTGAAATGCAGAGGAATTTTGGGAGATTGTTTACCTCTATAGCAGATGTTGAAAATGTCCTCCATCCTGCATAAGGCACAAATCAACACGTCGTTCCATGTTACTGGGCACTCGTTGGAGAACTCTGTTGTCAATAGCTTGAATCCCCTATGTAATGTTGTGCTTCAGATCGTCCAATGTCTGAGGACGTGTGGCATAAACCGTGTCTTTTAAGTAACCACATAGAAAGAAGTCCGGCGATGTCAAATCCGGGGATTTCGGTGGCCACAGGTTCTTGGAAATTATCCACTTGCAATTAGTGCCATGGATTCATTTGATGTGTGGCATGTAGCGCCGTCATGCTGAAAATATCCTTGACTCGGCTCTACATCGTCTAGTTGCACAGCAAACTTCATAAAATTCCGTCGGTACTCTGCAGTGTTCACATTGTTTAAAAAAAATTGGTCCCACTATTCTCTGTGCGGATATTGCGCACCAAACTCCGATTTTAACCGGGTGCATTATGTGAGTCACATAGCCGGATAAATGGAACCATGCTTCATCTGTGAACCATGTGATGGACAATATGGCAAGATTTTGCACAATGAACGCCTGAAACCAACGACAATAATTCAGTCATCTATCCTTATCTGGTTCCTGTAACTGATGGACAACCGTAATCCTATACGGCTTTAGGCCTGCGGTTTTCACAGCTCTCTGACACATTGAGTAGCTGTACCCTGTCTCCTGCGACAAAGGTCTTAATGATTTTTTGGGTAACTGATCCAGTCGTGCTCTTACGTCAACAACAACCGTGGGAAGCCTAGATGAACGAGTTTTGCTTTTTTCACTCACCAGAGATCCAGTTGTTTCTAATTTGTTTACCAGTCCCAGTATTGTGTTTCTTTGGGGAGGATTCCGAACACCAAATTCTCTCTGGTATGCTCTTTGAGTAACTGTAGTTGAATTCGTAATCCAGTATTGCTTTACAAGGAAGAGTCTTTCATTTAATGTCTACTCCATTTTCGCGTTGACTAGAATAAAATCTCAAAAACAATTGCCTACAATAAAACTAACATTACAAATAAAACATGAACATTCTGCTTAATTTTATGCTAAAATTGGGGCATTGAGTGAATTTCGAACAGAATAAATAAAGAAATATATGTGTCAGTTCTTCATAAATCGCTCTGTAGTATACTTTGTTGAAGTAAGGCCGTGACGTTCTGGAATTTCAAAATAGCAGTATAGTATGTTACTAGCTAAGTAATAAAAGGCAGATGAATATGTTGTTAGAACATTTTTTTAATACGTATACTATGATGTACGAATCCAAACGTTTAAAACTTATATAATGACTTCAAAGTAACGATCAATAATTAAAGCAATTGCTAAAACTGAAGATCAAAGTAACGAAGTAGAGTTGGAAGCTCGCATATTACCTATGTTTTACAATTGTGCGTAGTGTTAGACATTTTGAACCGTGATATAACATCAGTTCGATCCGATTTTAGTGTAATTTCTAGGAGAGCAGTTTAAGCATTTAAGCAAAAAAAAAATGTAATTAGTACTTCGATTTAAACAATTCTAGCATTCAAAGTGATGAAGAGAAAATTCTTACTTTTAATATGCACAAAAAAAAAACAAAAAAAAAAAACGATATTGCAGATTGTGTGTTCTGGTCATTTGCAACATTTTCCCGTTTATGAGTTTTAGATTTTGGGGGGAAAATTGTACGTTTTAAACCTTTTTTTTACTCTGTTTTAAAAATTAAATTACATGCTTTTGGGGACAATAGTTTCTTTTTGTTTAATGCCTGAACGTGTGATGGGATTATTTAAAGTGATGGATAAATATCTGTATGCACAATTTTGACCATCATAACTACCCTTTATCTAATTGCATAAACTAATTTAATACGTATTCCCTAATTAAGCTCTGTTTCATTACTTTGTCTACCACTACATAGTAGGTACAGGAACTATTGTATTCCACCGTAAAATTTAACATCAAGATTTCAGCAGAAATACGTGTTTTGAGGCTTGCTGAATAAAAACGTGTGTGTGGTGTGTGTGTGTGTGTGTGTGTGTGTGTGTGTGTGTGTGTGTGAATAACATAACTCAAAAACGAAACTTCAGATGAATAGCAAACTTGATATTTAAGTTCAGGATCTTTCAAAGATGCATACGAAGATTTTAAAGAAAATCCAACCAAATTGCCCTTTACATGGAAAAGTTTTCGAATATTTGTTTATTTTCCCAAACATTCTCTAACGGGTTTGAATACCATATGTTTAAGATATTTAAATGACAAATAAAATGTATATCTTGAATTTTCTGGGAATTGCCAGCGAAGTCCACTTCATATAGAAGGAATGCAACTCGGAACTGCGGTTGTCTTCTTTACCTGACCGTCCTTCCGATGTCCTGTCCGCTTTCCGTATTAGTTCTTCTCACCGCACGTACTCATATCGTGGTCGACTAGAAGCTAATACTCCTCGCAACTCTACCATGGTGAACCCTGACTAGTGCGCTTATGTCTCAAGACATCCCTTTATTGATTAGACACGGATTGTGTTTTAAAACATCCTTGAGTTTATAGGAGACGTCTGAAAAAAATCTGATGTGTTACACTCGCATGACTTTCTCTACTCTTGTACAAACTATTTTTCAAACGCTTATTCTCCATATGCTTTATGTTAATCGAGATAAACATTTGCAGACTCTATCTTATTGCTAATTTTCTTGTAGATGTAAGGGAAATATATATTTACAAGGGCAATATAGAAATACAGTAGCCTTTAAGCATAGACATATCTCTTAATAGCTGGTTGCTAGGTGCAGCACCATTCTCTTTGCCACAGATTAATACTCTTTGCATATCCAAGACAAAAAAATGAATAACGAATTCCCATTTGAGAAAATAAGTATTGAAAAATTTAAGGGAATAACAAGCAATATCACGAAAATGGTTCACTGAACAAAAAAATGTATATGACATAAATTGTGTATTTTAAAGCGATCTACATTTTTTGTGTAGTAACATTTTGTCTATCTCTTATGGTTTACCAGTTATGCAAAAGTCGTTCACAATGGAGAATACTTTTGGAGACATTCCCAGAAAATTCAAGATATACATTTTATTTGTCATGAAAATATCTTAAACATATGATATTTTAATCAAAATCGTTAGAGCCATTTTTGAGAAAATTAAAATGTTCGAAAAATGTTCCATGTAAAGGGTAACCTGGGGTGGGGGGATTTTCTTGAAAACCTTCGCGTCGCATCTCTGGAAGATACTGAACCTAAATACCACGTTTGGTGTTTATCCGACTGTTCGTTTCTGAGTTATGCTGTTCACAGACAGACACACAGACACACACGGACATGTTTCCAAAAATGTTTTTTTTATTCAGGGGGTCTCAAAACATGTATTTCCGGTGAAATCTCGGTATCGAATTTTTGGGTGGAATACAATACTTCCCCTACTTACTATACGTAGTAGAGAAAGTAAAAATGAAGCAAGTGATGGCTGAGTATAATTTGAATAAAATCGTTCTCATTTCTCGCTGACCTTAGTTATCCAGCGTAGGTAATTACATGTGCACAAATTTTCGTTTTCAGCATATACCCTTGTTCTGTTGAGAGCTTTCGGAGTTACATGAAACTGTTAACATTTAAAAATGTGTTTTTATATACAAAATTGCAGTTTCTGCAGGCTTTTTCTTTCTTACTTGCCTTTGTATTCTCAAACACATATTTTAATAAAAAAATCTGATGTGTTACATACACATGGCTTTTTCTACCCTCTAGTTTATTAGTGGCCATACAAATTATTCTTATTGAAGCTTGTATTTCTATTTACTTCATTTTAATAGAGATAAACCTGTGTAGAAATAGCTAAATTATACATTTCATTATAGATGCGAAGGGAATAGCGTTAGTCAAACATTTAAGAACTGGACACGTATATAATACTGCCCTCAAAATTCCATACTCTGACATCGCGAGAAACAACTGAATGTCGACAGCACTTTAAAAGTATGACAAAGTACTGAACAATTCGAACCATTAATAACGATTATCTTCGAAAAGTCTTATACCACAAAAAGTTATTTGAAATATGTGTTTTAAAGAGATCTACATTTTTGGTGTAGTACGTTTTCGTCTATCGCTTAACGTTTACCAGTTATACAAAATTATGTAAAATTCCTTCCGAATGAAGAGGGCTCCACCGGCAATTCCCAGAAAATATAGAATATACGTTTTATTTGTCATACAAATATCTTTAATATATGATATTTTAATCAAAATCGTCAAGGAAATTTTTCAGAAAATAAAAAATTTCGAAAAATGTTTTCATGTAAAGGACTTGGTATTTATCCGACTTTTCGTTTTTGAGTTATGTTGTTCACACATACCTCGCACACCGACAGGACCTCTCTTTAAAAATTGTTTTTGAGGGCTTTCAGAGGGCTTCTAAAAGTGTATTCCCGGTAAAATCTCGGTATTGCATTTTTGGGTGGAATACTATACTTTCTTTACTTACTATAAATAAAAACAAAAAATATTACGTGTTGGACTCACATGACTTTCTCTATTCGTATTATATTCATGTGTGAACGAGCCCCTTAAAGGAAAGAATGACAGTGACGGCTAACAGATAATTTGAAAGCTTTGTCCCATGGCTAATTATATTTCTCGAATGTTTGAGAAACAGCTTGCAAAGATTCTTTGTAATGAGGAAATTATTCGAGCGTTTGCACTACAAAGGCGTAGAATTCCCTCTCTCAGCGTCAGGGCGAAGCTTCAAATGAAATTAAGCGCGCTGGCTGCCTTATTTGATTAAAATGCACCTACCCTAGCCTTGCGTTCTCTCGAGGAGCAAAATTAAAGTGAACGATCCTGCGTTGGTTGTTGATGGTCGCAGCAGAACTTTGCAAGGACAGATCAAAAGTGTGCACCATCTATAACAAATGTACGCATATTGCGAGCAACAAAAGCGAGATCACGCTGGCTTCATTTCTGTCATCTAGTAATATGAAGACAGCCAGACCAGTCTCCTAAACTGTGCCAACTACTATCATGGATGAAGCAGGTGTGACCAAAGCACGTAAAACAGCTTTCTATGCATTACCCTCAAGGCTTCAAAAAAAAAAAAAAAAATCTGATGTCTTACACTCACATGACTTTCTCTACTCTTGTACAAACTATTTTTACAAACACTTATTCTCCATCTACTTCATGTTAATCGAGATAAACATTTGCAGACTCTATCTTATTGCTAATTTTCTTGTAGATGTAAGGGGAATATATATTTACAAGGGCAATATAGAAATACAGTAGCCTTTAAGCACATACATATCTCTTAATAGCTGGTTGCTAGGTGCAGCACCATTCCCTTTGCCACAGATTAATACTCTTTGCATATCCAAGACAAAAAAAACTGAATAACGAATTCCCATTTGAGAAAATAAGTATTGAAAAATTTAAGGGAATAACAAGCAATATCTCGAAAATGGTTCACTCAACAACAAAAATGTATATGACATAAATTGTGTATTTTAACGCGATCTACATTTTTTGTGTAGTAAAATTTTGTCTATCTCTTATGGTTTACCAGTTATGCAAAAGTCGTTCACAATGAAGAATACTTTTGGAGACATTCCCAGAAAATTCGAGATATACATTTCATTTCTCATGACAATATCTTAAACATATGATATTTTAATCAAAATCGTTAGAGCCATTTTTGAGAAAATTAAAATTTTCGAAAAATGTTCCATGTAAAGGGTGGTCTGGGGTGGGGGTTTTTGTTGAAAACCTTCGTGTCGCATCTCTGGAAGATACTGAACCTAAATACCAAGTTTGGCGTTTTTCCGACTGTTCGTTTCTGAGTTATGCTGTTCACAGACGTACACACACGGACATGTTTCCAAAAATGCTTCTTTTTGGATTCAGGGGGTCTCAAAACATGTATTTCCGGTGAAATCTCGGTATCGAATTTTTGGGTGGAATACAATACTTCCCCTACTTACTATACGTAGTAGAAAAAGTAATAAACGATAGTGAATAGAGAAGTCTTGTAAATATAATACAAAAGATTTGTGTATAAGGACTTATCCTCGACACGCTTGAATAAATGTCTTTTGGATGCTGTAAAACCTCCCCAAAATCCTGAAGAAATGTTGGAGGCGCAATGGCTGATTCTGCCTTTAACCATCACATATTCACTATTAACGGAGCCAAGTGAATGCCACAGAATTGCGGTTAGGTCAGTTTCAGACATGGGTTGCTACAAACTTACAAACCCAAGGCAAACCTTTTCCTTCCTCTTAATGCAAATTTAGAAATGCGCAACACGTTTGTTATCTGTAGGTAAAAATTGGCCTTGATCTTAAAAACTATACACCACAAACGTAGGAGGGCGGATGATGAATACAGTAGCCTTGCCAACGTAAGTATACCTACCTATCTGTTGTATTATTTAGGTGCGAATATCTGGTTTTTCTTTCTTTCTTCCATTTTTATAACCTGCTCTAACTTCTCTGGTCATAGCGGGGACTTTGACTTGAGAAACAATTCGTTAAGTAAATTATTAATTCTCAGATGCCTACTTCCAAACTCTGTGGATAGTAGGGAAAGATTATAATGAAAGAAAACTTCCCCCGCCACAACCGGGAATCGAACACGGGACCTCTGGGTTGAAAAGTCAGAACGATGACCACTCGACCACAGAGGCAGTCAACATATCTATTAAATCACTGAAAATGTGCGAAATTCACTCAATGCCCCAATTTTAGCACCAAATTAAGCAGAATGTTCTGGAGTTTCGATTGCCTGTCACTAGAAGCGCAGATGTTCATGTTTTATTCGTAATTGTTAGTTTTATTGTCGGCAACAGTTTTTGAGATTTCGTTCTAGTCAATTTGAAACTTCTTTGTAAAGCAGTACTGGATTGCGAATTCAATTACAGCTACTCAAAGGGCATACCAGAGAGAATTTCGTATTCGGAATCCTCCCCAAAGAAACACAATACTGGGACTGGTAAACAAATTGGAAACAACTGGATCTCTGGTGAGCGAAAAAGACAAAAATCTTCCTCTAGGCTTCCCACTAATGTTGTTGACGTAAGAGCATAACTGGATCACCCAAAAAATCATTAAGACGTTTGTCGCAGGAGACAGGGTACAACTACTCAATGTGTCAGAAAGCTGTGAAAAGTGCAGGCCTAAAGCCGTATAGGATTACGGTTGTCCATCAATTACAGGAACCAGATAAGGATAGACGACTGAATTATTGTCAGGCGTTCATTGTGCAAAATCTTGCCGTATTGTCCATCACATGGTTCACAGATGAAGCATGGTTCCATTGTGAACTCAAATAACTCACGCTATTGGGCCAGCGAAAATCCACGTGTTATTCATGAAGCACCAATGAACCCGGTTAAAATCGGAGTTTGGTGCGCAATATCCGCACAGAGAATAGTGGGACCAATTTTTTTAAACAATGTGAACACTGCAGAGTACCGACGGATTTTCATGGAGTTTGCTGAGCAACTGGACGATATAGAGCTGAGTCAAGGATATTTTCAGCAGGACGGCGCTACATGCCATACATCAAATGAATCCATGGCACTAATTGCAAGTTTCTTTGAAGACCGGATAATTTCCAAGAACCTGTGGCCACCGAGATCTCCGGATTATACATCGCCAGACTTCTTTCTATGGTGTTACTTAAAAGACCGGGTTTATGCCACATGTCCCCAGACATTGAACGATCTGAAGCACAACATTACACAGGAGATTCAAACTACTGACAACAGAATCTTCCGAGTGGCCAGTAACACGGCACGACGTGTTGAGTTGTGCCTTATGCAGGATGGAGGACATTTTCAACATTTGCTTTAGAGGTAAATAATCTCCCAAAATTCCTCTGCATTTCAGGTATAATAAGTTGTCGCTAGCATAACTCGTTTGAAACAATTAAAGAAATAAATCTGCCAGTTCTTTATAAATCATCCTGTATTTCAAACTCTGACAAGTGCATTCATATGAACTGAGAACTTGGACTATGGAAATTCACATTCAAATCTCATCGTTGGTGTTTTACAGCGAATGTAATGAACAACACGACGTTTTCGGTGGGAAAGTGATACGTCCATTTGCATGTTCATGTGTCTGTCTAATAATTACTACATTTCTCCAGAGCGACTTCATTAAGTCCTCAAGGAAATAAATCATTCAGTTATTCTGGACGAAGAAATGTGAGCTTCCATAACTAAGGGGAATGGACAAGACAATGTGGCCTCGAGCAAAGTCTACAGGTTATCTCAATACATGCATGGAAACATTTAACTTTTGAACAATTCACATATGCCTGTGTCAGTATTTTTGTGGCATTTCCCATATATAAACTTTAAAAATGTCTGTACGGTTAGAAATTTGTTAGAAGTCATCATGCCTGTGTCTAACCTTCCGATATCGAGTAATCAAGCAGTCTTGTCGTATATAACTGTCTCTTGGGAAAAAAATTCAATATATAGTTTTTTAATTATTACTTTCTCTACTACGTATAGTAAGTAGGGGAAGTAGGTATTGTATTCCACCCAAAAATTCGATACCGAGATTTCACCGGAAATATATGTTTTGAGGCCCCCTGAATCCAAAAAAAGCATTTTGGAAACATGTCCGCGTGTGTCTGTGAACAGCATAACTCAAAAACGAAGAGTCGGATAAACACCAAACTTGGTATTTAGGTTCAGTATCTTCCAGAGATGCGACACGAAGGTTTTCAAGAAAATCCCCCACCCCAGATTATCCTTTACATGGAACATTTTTCGAAAATTTTAATTTTCTCAAAAATGGCTCTAACGATTTTGATTAAAATCTCATATATTTGAGATAATTTTATGACAAATAAAATTATATCTTTAATTTTCTGGGAATGTCTCCAAAAGTATTCTTCATTGTGAACGACTTTTGCATATCTGGTAAACCATAAGAGATAGACAAAATTTTACTACATAAAAAATGTAGATCGCGTTAAAATATACAATTTATGTCATATACACTTTTATATTGCCGTTGCAAATACAAAACAAGGGGAACATAGTATGCCTTAAGCGACAGTCAAATATTTTTAGAACTGGTCGCTATGTGTAAAATGTAATTCTCTTTGCATGTCAAAAGATCGTTTCTGCAAATGTTTATTTCGATTAATATGAAATAGATGAAGAATAAGATTTTGTAAAAATAGTTTGTACAAGAGTAGAGAAAGTCATGTGAATGTAACACATCAGATTGAAATGAATTATAATTAATTATACTTTTTAGAGACCTTAGCTGGTCTTGACAGGTTTTTAATGTAGAGTCAATTGAAAAATTCAATGCCACAGAACGCGGTTCTCCAGCTCTCCGTACGGTTGCTCTTCTTAACGTAAGAAACCCATAGTAATAGTATAAAAAGTTTTATTCCAGAGACGTGTCACAGTGTTTTGTGTTACTTTAAACTGGACATGAACCAATAGCTGTGCAAAGAGAAAGCTGATTTTTTACGGTTCACAGGGACTCATGAATCGCCTGTCATCCCTTCCGTGACCTGCTCATTGCAAGACAATAGAATGTGGGCCAAGCCAGTTGTGGTACGCAAATTGTTGTACCTTTAACCTCAAACTCCAAACGTCTGAGGACTCTATTCTTTCGGCTATCGGGTTTCAATATAGATCACGTGACGGTGAGTGGATTTTCCGCTCCTGTCAAGCATGAGCAGGCCAGTTCTGGCGAAACAAAACATCGCTCGGGAAAGAGATCGTACTACGCTGAATGTGGAACCAGTTAGCCGTAGGTATGCCAATAACTGAACGTTTAACATTGAGAAATTTAAGAGGAACTATTGCATTTACCCAAAAATTGCCTATTTTACGAGGGCAGTCCCAGAAGTACCCGATCTGTCGTATATATAGCGGTTGTTATTTAAAACAAATGACAATGGTAGTAACTACCACCCTTATAAAGCTTAAGTTTGAAGTTTGATGATGCTACGTTGTTTAGCTGCCATTAATAGTGAACTCTCTCAGCAAATTTGTAAACATGGATAAAACTGGCCATCCTTATGCCATACAATACTTTCATTTGAAAGGTCTTAGTCCAACTAATATTAAAACTGAGCTAGATTCTACTCTCCTTCATTTACAACAGTAAAATATTGGGTGGCAGAGTTTAAGCGAGGCCGTACGAGCTGCTAAGACGAACATCGCAGTGGTCGACCAAATGAGGTGACCCCGCCAGAAATTGTGAAGAAAATCCACAAAATTGTATTAGATGACCGTCGACTGAAAGTGCGGGATCTAGCAGACATTGTAGGCATTTCAACAAGTGCTATACATCGCACACTAACTGAAAATTTAGATATGAAAAAGCTTTGCGCAAGATGTGTGCCGCGTTTACTCACAATGGAACAAAAACAGCGTCGTGAGGATGTTTCAGTCGAGTGTTTGGCGAAGTTTCGCTGCAATAAAGACGAATTTTTGCATCAATTCATTACCATGGATCCATGGGTCCATCACTTCACACTTGAAACAAAGGAACAGTCAAAACAGCGGATTGAAAGGGGAGAATCGGCTCCATAGAAGCCGAAAACAGTTCCATCTGCAGGCAAGGTCATGGTGTCAGTTTTTTGCGATGCGCGAGGGATAATTTTCATTGATTATCTTCAAAAAGGAAAAGCAATCAATGGCGAGTATTATGCAAACTTATTGCAGTGTTTGAATGATGAAATCAAGCAAAAACGGCCGCATTTAGCGAAAAAGAAAGGCCTGTTTCATCAAGACAATGCACCAGTTCACACATCCATTATCGCCATGGCCAAAATCAATGAGCTATAATTCGAATTGCTTCCTCGTGCACCTCATTCGACAGACTTAGCCCCTCTGATTATTTTCTGCTTCCAAAGTTGAAGAAATGGCTTGGTGGTAAAAGATTTGCCAACAATGAAGACGTGGAGTTTGCAGTTGATGGCTATTTTGCAGAACTCGACGGTTCCCACTATAAACAGGGTATCGAAGCTATTGAACATCGCTGGGAAAAGTGTATCGAGCTGAAAGGAGACTATGTAGAGAAATAAAGATGTTTTTCCCCAAAATGTTTGTGTTTTCTGTGTTAGGTCGGGTACTTCTGGGACAGCCCTCGTACTTTGGCAGCTGAGAGAAACCACGAAAACACCCCAGTCAGATTGGTCGGCATTAGGATTCGTACCCGGGATCTTCCGAATGCGGGCCAGCGACCCGCCTGAGCAATCCCACTCTGTAGGTATGGAATTGATCCAAGTATGAACAATGGTTTTGTTGCACCAGTACGTCTCTTGACCCAGTTCCTTAATAGCGCGGACTTTACGTGACAAGTCTTTTAAAGGCGCCGCATTGTACTGCAGCAGCAGTGCGAGCTATTTTTGGAGAAAAAAAATCTGATGTGTTACACTCACATGACTTTCTCTACTCTTGTACAAACTATTTTTAGAAACGCTTATTCTCCATATGCTTCATGTTAATCGAGATATCGAGATGTTAATCTTATTGATAATTTTCTTGTAGATGCAAGGGGAATTAGTAGGCTTTAAGCGATAGTCAAATATTTTAAGAGCTGGTTGCTATGTGGAGTATTCCATTCTCTTTGCATTACCAGGACAAAAAAAATCTTTTATTTTGTTACTTTCTCTACTACGTATAGTAAGTAGGGGAAGTATTGTATTCCACCCAAAAATTCGATACCGAGATTTCACCGGAAATATATGCTTTGAGGGCACCTGAATCCAAAAAAAGCATTTTTGGAAACATGTCCGTGTGTGTGTGTGTGTGTGTGTGTGTGTGTGTGTGTGTGTCTGTCTGTCTGTGAATAGCATAACTCAGAAACTAACAGTCGGATAAACACCAAACTTGGTATTTAGGTTCAGTATCTTCCAGAGATGCGACACGAAGGTTTTCAAGAAAATCCCCACACCCCAGATTACCCTTTACATGGAACATTTTTCGAAAATTCTAATTTTCTCAAAAACGGC
This sequence comes from Deroplatys truncata, assembly GCA_030765065.1. Classification (NCBI taxonomy): domain Eukaryota; kingdom Metazoa; phylum Arthropoda; class Insecta; order Mantodea; family Mantidae; genus Deroplatys; species Deroplatys truncata. Next base: position 59,344,184 of record CM060989.1, on the reverse strand, counting down.
TCCAACGATTTGGATTAAAATGTCATACGTTTAAGATATTTTCATGATAAATGAAATCTATACCTCGAATTTTCTGGGAATGTCTCCAAAAGTATTCTTTATTGTGAACGACTTTTGCATAACTGGTAAACCATAAGAGATAGACAAAAGTTTACTACACAAAAAAGTATATCGCGTTAAAATACGCAATTTATGTCATATACATTTTTTTGTTGAGTTAACCATTTTCGAGATATTGCTTGTTATTCCCTTAAATTTTTCAATACTTATTTTCTCAAATGTGAATTCCTTATTCATTTTTTTTTCTTGGATATGCAAAGAGTATTAATCTGTGGCAAAGGGAATGGTGCTGCACCTAGCAACCAGCTATTAAGAGATATGTATGTGCTTAAAGGCTACTGTATTTCCAAATTGCCCTTGTAAATATATATTCCCCTTACATCTACAAGAAACTGAGCAATAAGATAGACTCTGCAAATGTTTATCTCGATTAACATGAAGTAGATGGAGAATAAGCGTTTGTATAAATAGTTTGTACAAGAGTAGAGAAAGTCATGTGAGTGTAACACATCAGATTTTTTGAGTTATGCTGTTCATACGTACACGCAGCGTTGAATATTTTCTAAAAATGATTATTTTGTTTTATTCAGGGAGTGTTAAATGGTGTATTTCCAGTGAAATCTCGATATCGAATGTTTAGGTGGAATACAATATTTCCTCTACCTACTAGGTACGTGGCAGACAAACTACAAATCAAAAGTATGTAAAGCGAAGTTTATTCGAAAGCAATGAATGGTTGAAAGTAAACATTTTCCAACTTTACATCATATCACATGCGTATAGTGAGACATTCCCCATGCTTGGTGTCAGTAATGGTGTATTTTTAGTAGAAGAAAGCATCTGTTTTTACTGTGGTTAAGTGAAAGCGCGCCCGGAGTTACTGCTCCAACTCTGTGACCCGCATGTCCTACTTGTTTGTCTTCGAGTCTTGACATGAACTTTTATTCTCCGAGATAACCAAACAGTACTAGACACTCGCATGTTATTTTGAGAAGAGCTAGAAAACTGGCAACTTTGCGGCATTCTTTTCTGATTAATTGGCTAAATTTTCTGCTGCTCGTATTTATTGTAAAATAGTTTTACATCTCATGTTCTAAAGTGCTGAAATAAACCTTACGCAGTAGAATGGCGATTAACCGAGGCGCTGTGTTAACCGAGGGAGCTGCTGAAAAACAAACATACTTAATATGTTTAACTTCTCTACTACGTACATAGTAGCCAGAGAAGATATTGCATTCCACTCAAAAATTCGATACCGAGATTTCACCTGAAATACATGTTTTGAAGACCCCTGAATCCAAAGAAAAATTATTTTTGGAAAGGTCCGTGTATGTCTGTAAACATCATAAGCGGATAAATACCACACTTGGTATTGAAGTTCAGTATCTTCCAAAGATGCAACACGCAGATTTTAAGGAAAATCCCCACAGCCTTCACATGGAAATTTTTTCGATTTTTTTTTTTATTTTCTTTGTAACTCGTACAGCAGCTTTCAGTTATTCAGGAGAGCAGTTAAAAAGTTTAGGCTGACTAAAGTGCCTGCATAACTCGCAGACTTTATAACCACAAATGAGTTAAAATCAAGGAAGAATGACATAAAATGAGACAGCTCTTAGAACTTAAGGAGCATTTTGGGCCACTCCACAATAAAACACTGTATTTCATGGCTCTACACAAAGCAAAATAAACACATTTTGTCCTTTCCGTTTGGGGGAGCGACTGCATATTCTGTAACACGTGTAGATCATACATGTACGGTGTTTGTATGCTATAATCTGTCTCAAACAAGAACGATCCTGTTGTAAACATATGAGAGATGAAACGCTATTTGGCCGCTGATAGGTAGAGGGAAGTTTATGGGTGTTTTCTTTTATTTGTTTCCGCAGAATAACACCTCTAAGAAGTACAGCAGTGTAAGTAGTTTTCTAATCACTGCTGCGCGAATTAGTTTCGGGAGAGAAAAATCTACAAACGTTTAGATTCATTTCTCTGTCCTGCACATACATATAGATGCGTTCTTGGCTCGTGAATTCTGCATGCTTGCAACAGACGTATATATAAATATAGATATGCAGATTAAACAGAAGACAGGCGGTTATTCACTATTAAATTATTATTGTTAAATAATATAGCCTAACCTTTGTTTTACTAACGAAACATTAATATAACACGTTGTATTATTCCTACGTCATAGGACCTTCTCGAAGCAAAGCGTGCTGATTCAATGCTATTGTTTATCGCACAGAGTCGCTTCTGATATTTGTGGCTATTTCCTAGACCTCTCACATACTTCACAAGACCAAAACACTTATATGCAATATAAAAGCAAGTCAACTTATCATAAAGGCGCAGGCTTGCCAATCTGCCGAAATAAAACACAGTAGAGGCAAACTTTAAGGGGACAAGGTACTCTGAAATGGTAAAAAAATCACATTTTTTGTTTCAGGCACCAATAAGGTTAAGAGGTTTTTAAGACATTTAAATACCATTTAAATGCTAGTCTGCATTCCTTTAAAGCTGTCATGCAACGCCCCTTTTTAGAACAGTTTTGTATCTTTCAACAACGAACGACTATAACATGCCCAGCGAGCAGTTCAGCAATTAACAAAAGAGGCCAGGACCAAGAGAAGGCAATCAAAAAAGCTGAAGCAATCCAGGAATGAAGGTGCAGATGATTATGATCCTGGAATGTACTGAAGTATTTCAGAATTTTAACGTTCAAACTTTAAATTCAGTTTTCTCAAAACAACATTTTTAGATACTTACGTACCTTTTCCCCAGAAAGTATGAGAAATAGAGAGCTGACATTTTCAGTACATGTATACAACACTTAGTTAAACTTTCTGAAGCAAAATCATAATGTTATAATGTATATTAGTGGTATTAAGAAAGCAACAACATTGCAAATTTTCCACATGTTTACTTTTTTCAATATCTAGTGAATTGGTATACATAACTAAATAATTTAGGTTCAGAAGATAGCTGATTATACTAAGAACAAGCTTGCAAAAGTGTGATTCTGTATTTCAAGTAGTATCAGAGAAAAAGGTACATGAATTCACATGTTTTAGAGTACATTTTATTATTTTTCTGTTGAATGAAATAATTTTTATGGACTCAACTACATAAGCTATCAATGCAAACAACCACTTGGAATAATTGTTATGACTTATAGAATAATTCGTAAAATTTTCAGGAAAGACCATTGAGAACTTTAAGAGCAGTGGTAATTTAACACACTTAAGGTGTAATTTCTATGTGTTCAGACTACCTTGTCCCCTTACGTGTTTAGAGGCAAATGATCGCGCTTTGTTTTGCGATGCTTAAAAAAGAAACCGCGGGGCGTAGCCTTATGCTACTACACGATAATGTTAATTCAGTAACACATAGATTTAATAAGTTACTCTGTTTATTGCCAAGAAGCCAGTGTTGCAAAACAGGCCTCCACGCATGCTCAGTCGAGTGTAAAGAGACGTGTCGATGCTTTTGGTTACTTTTAGTGTTTTCCATTCTTGAATGTTGGCAGAATCTCACCATTTGTGTTCCACGCCTGCCTTAGGCGAGCTATCCTCCAATTGGTTTTAGCTGAAGTCAAATACGCTAGCATTATCCTATGAAGAAATATCAGGCCTAGCTGGGCGATGAGAGGCGTGAAGAATCGGTATATGTCACCTGAGTGGTTGAAACAATGGGTGGTATTAATAAAAGCCGTGACTAATGAGCCATGGCTTGTAGCAAAACCGAGTCGTCGGTAGCAGCGAGTCGGGAGTCACAGATTTGGTATTAATAAAAACTTCCCCTCCGTGTTGAGCCTTGGCTCTATGACTCGTGTTTCCCCTCTTCCTGATTGCAAATGCATTATTGTCGAGCGGTGTGGCAGTATATCCATCAGAAATGACTGAAGAAAGCAATCAGTTTGTATTTTCTTTTGTGAACTTAACCACCAAAAGAGATGAGCAAATCTCAGCTGTCTGCGGACAAGCGAAAAAGGCTTCTGCTATGACCGAAGTGCAGCGAAAACTAAAAGAGAACCTGAATCTTCGCCTAACAGAAGACCAGCCAGCGAAGAAAATAAGAAATATGAAAAGTCGCCTAAAAGTGAAGACTGATCTGCGACGGACAGCAACAAGCCCATAGCCCTGAAAAACTGATAAAACAAGTTTTTAGACCTTATTCAAGGGGAATCAAATCCATCTATAGTTTCGTTAAGAGGTAAGAATAGTAAGGACGACTTTTGATTATTCTCCAGTTTATTAATGCTACTAGTAAAGCCTTGTTTTATGAAATAATTCAACGTTACAAAACTTTGCTGTTTTTGAGAGGTTGCAATAACTTAAAATAACACTGCCATTCAAATTTAGTAGCTTGTAGTGCTGCAGTGGTTGCTGGAAATTTGATCCAGTTTCTCGATTTTTGTTTAATGCGAAAAGAAACTTCCCAAACTATATTTAAACTGTACCTTGTGAAACGCCCAAGTCCTCTGAAATCCGGGATCCCCAATGCAGCGTAGAAATATTCTCATTTTTCCATCTCTAGTAAGGGCCTTTCATCTTGTCTACACAGTTTCTGGAAGGAAATGCCGGGCGAGGCACCTCACGTTTTCTTTCTCAAATCTATAAAGTTGTTTATAATTGTAGTCTTCAGAATCCCGGCGCATTTTATAGTATTTTTCTTTTCTCAGGTTGCCGTTCACTTGCAACTGAGCCATCGCCTTCAAGTTTGAGACAGCTACTGAGGTGGCTTAAGAAATCGTAAGCCAAGTGAAGTCACAGTTCCGTTTTATTAATACCACGACTAGAGCCGTGACTCGCTAGGAGGAGGGGTTGAGTCGTTGGTCACGCTAAGCTTGAGTTGTTGCGTTTTATTAATACGGAAGTGAGCCATGGCTCAGTAAATTGCGAGTTTTAAGTCATGGCTCGCTTTTATTAATATCACCAAATGGGTCATATGAATAAGAAGCAAGTACTTACTCAAAGTTTGTTCTTATGAGTATGATCACTTTTTGTGATTATATACTCAGCTCAATGAGAACATACTCGTTTTCATCGAATAAAAGTCATACTACCTCACGCTAGTGTATACTCATCCCCACAGGCATCTTGTTCACTTAAATGTGAGTATATACTCGTGCTATCGACTCTCTTTGACCCATACAATAGCTTCGTTGAATGTGTGGTGGTGTGTTGTTTGGCATTCTGAATTAGAGGAGTAGATTTTGTTGTATTTGGTCCTGTCCCATCAAAACTGCTCAGGAATTATCCTATGTTTTATAACAAGTTTCAGCAGAAATGTTAGAGAAATATTAAGTAATTCAAGAAATGAGAAATTAATTGAAGCAACACACACAAAAGCATAGCTGTAAATTAAATTAGCAAAACAATTAAAATAAAATAGCCAAAGTCTATTATCAGCAAATCAGGCAAAAAGAAATTATTCACGGATTCTAAAGTCATAATTCTCCTATAAAGTGCTGGATGCAGATTCAAATCAGACTGTTTCTAGACTGGGATGTTTACACTATTTTATACGAAACAGTTTTGTTATAAGTAACCTAGCTTCTTAAGCAACTTAATTTTGGGGTTAGGATTTTACATATCTTATTTAATAAATCTGACTTTCAATGATACTTCTAGGTTATGTTTTCATGAAGCAATACAGGATTTTGAAACTCCTTGAATGTTCATGGCGAAGTTAGAAAACCAATAAATAAAATGGTTTAAGCAAAAAGAAAGGAATAATTGTGGATTGGAAAGTAATAACTCATGAGGTGCTAGATGAACTCATTCGACTGTTTTTAGAATCCCAGGATATTTATACCATTTAGGTTTACTATGAAACAGTTTTCGTATAAATTTATGGGTAGGTATTTTTCTGAAACAGTGTAGTATTTTGAAACTTCTTTAATACCCATGGCTATGTTCGTAACGTTTCCATGAGTACTATACAGCTCATAAATTGTGCCATTCTCTTCACATGTAGTTTTAAATAAAATCAATATATTTTCAAAAGTGAGTATGCATTTAACCATGCTCAGCATGAGAGAAGAATGAACTAGTTTTTATACTTTTGTAAGATGATTGCCTGAGTATGTTCTTCTCTGCTTCCGTTACTTGAGTATGTTCTCCAAATGAAGTAAATACTTGGCAGGTTTTATTCTTAACAAACTGAGTATTTACTTGAAAAAGTGAAGCATCTACTATATACTCATTCTTATTCATATAACCCAATATGCCTCCCAAAGACTATCCATACTAACCCCTGAATGAGTCCGGCTCTTATTGGTTCGGCATTCAAGCATTAACCTCTGTAACGAATGGATGGAAGGCGCGGCAGAGGCGTGTTAATTATTGATTGCCAACTTAAATAGAGCGGTTCCTCATATCGACACGTTTTTTTTTTGCACCCGACTCTAAGTCAAACACGTGGTGGGTGGGAGTACGCTCCGCGTTGTTGTTTACGACAGCATCATTCTTGTCTGGGATAGAGTATAAACTACAAAACTCAAGTTGCAATAAAACTTTTTCTATCTCTGGCTATCATTGGTCTCGGTAGCCCGTAAAATAGCCACCTAATAGTGAAGCATACCTCGTTTTAAGGCAAGAGGGCATCTTCTCCATGAACCGTTTCATTCACTACAGAAACGTCACTGACAGGTCCATTAGAACTGCCGCGCCAGGCTAGAGAGAGGCATTCGCGGAGGCCTGTTCTAGATGACGTCAGCATTATCGTGGTCGCGGTAATGCGTATCTATGCATGACGTAACACTCAGCGTTCAAGATGTTGGGAACTTGGATAAGATAAGATTAGAAAATAGCTTGATTTGAAGTGTTATTAATAGTTTTGCTTCATTGAAGAGTAGTTTTTTTTAGTTCAAGCGGAAGCCTATGAAAAATGACTGGTGTATAGGAATCAGACAATTAGTGCATATATATATTTTTTACACTACTTGCTTAAAAATGGTAAGGGAAGAGTTTATTTATTCCACCCAAAAATTCGATAATATTTCGCTGAAATACACCATTTGAGAGGTCTCCGGAATACAAAAAATGCATTTCTAGAGAAAATGTGCGCGTATCTCTGTGGGTGCGTGAAAAGCATACGTAACTCAAAAAACTAAAAGTTGGTTAAATACCAGTTTAAGATATCTGCATGATTTATTAAGTGCAAATCGTGAATCTTCTGTAAATAGAAGCCCTCTATATTGTAGATGACTCGTATTATTGGTAAACGTAAGAGATAGACAAAATATTACTACACAAATGTGTGTGTATGTGTTTTTCATGCTTATTGGAGTAAAATATATTAATTTTATAGTGCCTATAATTACCCATTTTCATAGTGTGTGCCTTTTCATAGCTGAAGGACTTATTATATTTTTACTTTCTCTAGTACGTATAACAAGAAGTATATTGTATTCCACCCAAAAACTCGATGTTGAGATTTCACCGAAAATATATATTTTGAGGCCCTCTGAATCCGTATAGGCATTTTTAGAAACAGGGTCAGTGTGTTTGTGAACAGTGTAATTCAAAAACTAAAAGTTGAATAAATACCAAATTTGTTATTTAAGTTCAATATCTTCCAAAGACCCGATGCAACATTTTCAAGAAAATCCCCCTACCCTAAACTACTCTTTACTTGAACATTTTTCGAAATTACTTTATAAAAAATGGCTAACGATTTTGATTAAAATACATCTCAAAGATATTTACATGACATAAAATGTATAATTTACTGAGAATAGGTTGTGAAGTCCACTTCATTCGGAAGGAATTTTATATACCTATGTATAATTGGCAAGCTTTTTAAAACACACACTTTATTTCAAATAACTTTTTTTGTGGCATCAGCCATTTCCGAGATATACATTATTAATGGTTCGAATTGTTCAATGCCTATCTATTCCTTTCAAGTCCTGTCGATTTTCAGTTGTTTCTCGCGATGTCATGGAATGAGTATGGAATTTTAAGTCCAGGGTATACCGTCCAGTTGTAAAACATTTGACTATAGCTCTTCCCTTTGTATCTATAACGAAATGTGTAATCTAGCTATTTCTCCAAAGGTATATCTCGATTAAATTGAAATAGAAAGAACAATATGTTTACCTAGGAATAATTTGTATACCCACTAATAAACAATAGAGGTTAGAGAAAGTCATGTAAATGTATCACATAAGATTTATTTTTTAAAATGAGAACCTTTATCGAGGTTTTTGCCTGTCGTAATTTCATTACTTTTAGTGCCGGTTATTTATTAATATGATTTCTTACTGTAATGTTAACCTTAGTAGTGCAATTAACATTTCACACAGCGAGCCAGTAAGCCATTATTGACAACATGCCTTTGTAATACCGGCATTCCTTTTCTAACGTCATCAGTTGCATAGTTTCGTGTAATAATAAAATAGTGGCGACTTAGCACAATAAAGGTCTACTGCAAGTATAGGTTTACGACTGGAAAACCGATCATTTTAGTATTAACTCATCGCTTTGTTCATTAATATGATAGTTTTATTGTTTTGTGCTTCCCATGTGGTCGAAAATACAGCAGTGGCCTAAAAACAGCAGACTTATTCCATTTCAAACGCAGCAATAGCCTGTTTAACAATAAAGCATAACGATTCAATAATAATCACAAACCAGCGTGGGTGTGTAAAACTTATTCAAGAGAGAAATTACTTAAAAAGTGTTAAAAAGGGTTTTCCATAAAAAATACTAGTAATCAAGAGAGAAATTACTTAAAAAGTGTTAAAAAGGGTTTTCCATAAAAAATACTAGTAATGAAGAGTGAAAATTTAGAGCAGTAATGTTTACAGTTTACACTTCATTGTTTATTTATTTCTTTATTTACTGTGGCAGAGCTAAAGCCATTTGGCCTTCTCTTCCGTTCAACCACCTAGAACAAACCTGAATACAATATCCCGATCACATTGATGCTCTTTAACTACTATGGTCCTTAGCGTCCCATTCTATATTGGGCGTGAAAGATCGGTAATTTTGCTCAGAGGCCTCTTTATCAGGCTTGAGGTTCTTTTACGTGCCGTAAATCTACGACACGGGACCACCGGAAGCCGTGCTAAGGATTTTTACGCTCAAAAAAAATCCATCGCCCTCCGCCGGGTTTGAACCCGCTACCTTGGGAACCAGAGGCTAGCACGGTACCACTAGTTCACGGAGGACGACGAAAATATAGAGAAACTAAGTTAATAGTAATGAATATCTTAAAAATATAGTATACATACACTATATATACAATGAAAATGATATTTATTCTAAGTTAACAATTGTTTTTAGCAAATTCTGCAACCTGTGACGAAAAGCATATAAAGTATGACAGCCCCTGACATCTTGTGGAAGTGAATTCCAGAGCCTAGCAACCTTCACAGTAAAAGATGACGAGTATAGAGATGTTCGATAAAGTGGTATATTCATTAAGATAATAGTGCAATTTAATAAATTTAATATATGGTATATGTCTACGCGATATTTCTATACCGTTCTCTCTTGTCAAAATGTATTACTTTCTCTACTACGTATAGTAAGTAAGTGTCTGTGTGTGTGTGTGTGTGTGTGTGTGTGTGTGTGTGTGTGTGAACAGCATAACTCAAAAACTAACAGTCGGATAAACACCAAACTTGGTATTTACGTTCAGTATCTTCCAGAGATGCGACACGAAGATTTTCAAGAAAATCCCCCCACCCCAGACTACCCTTTACATGGAACATTTTTCGAGAATTTTAATTTTCTCAAAAATGGCTCTAACGATTTTGATGAAAATATCATATGTTTAAGATAATGTCATGAGAAATGAAATGTATATCTCGAAATTTCTGGGAATGTCTCCAAAAGTATTCTTCATTATGAACGACTTTTGCATAACTGGTAAACCATAAGAGATAGACAAAAGTTTACTACACAAAAAATGTAGATCGCGTTAAAATACACAACTTATATCATATACATTTCTTTTGTTGAGTGAACCGTTTTCGAGATATTGCTTGTTATTTCCTTAAATTTTGCAATACTTATACTTTTTCTCAAATTCGTTATTCATTTTTTTATGTCCTGGACATGCAAAGAGAATGGAATGCGCCACATAGCAACCAGCGATAAAATATTTGACTATCGCTTAAAAGCTACCATATTCCCCTTGCATCTACAAGAAAATTACAAATAAGATTGACATCTCGATATCTCGATTAATATGAAGCATATGGAGAATAGGCGTTTGTAAAAATAGATTGTACAAGAGTAGAGAAAGTCATGTGAGTGTAACACATCAGATTTTTTTTAAGTGGTAAATGAATAAATGTTTGCGACTACTTCAGTGCTTATCTACTTCAAACGTTGTAGTGCGTATTTTAAAATTGTTGGCGCCTATTGCGTTGAGCTCTAGTAATTATCGACAGAAACTCGGAAATACCAATAATAGTATGACACTCGGGTGTAATGTTCCCATCAGTAGTGGAAGAAATTGGATTGTAACTGGCATCAATTTGAAGTTTGTCCTGAATGAGGACAGGATTTCCCCTATCGCTAACTCATTCTGGTATGAGTCACACTCAAGATTCCATGAGGCCAAGCAAGCGCACTCGACCCATTATTCCCTCCAGGTGCGTAAACACAAGCCTGATCACCACTGGGAGATGAATCAACTGTATCCACGCTACTGAAACTTGAGGAAAGGGGTTCGTCTTTATGACAGATTTTTCCGACTGCATAGGTTTCTAAATAATATTAGAATCAACTTGTATTAAATTCTGGAAGATATCAACAACGGCAATTATATCTTTGGAATTTGGAGGTTGTTGCTACACGTCTAACTTGAAATTAAATTATATACTAATATATATTTTTACGTTCTCAGGTACTGAAAACTGTTTTTCTGCTAAACATTTTGAAATAGTTAAACTAAATTTCCACAACGCCGCATTTCAACGATTTTAATTCGAAAAAAAAGTGCGTTATACCTTTTCAATGTTCACTTCCCTATCTTCTATATAGTATCTATTTATAGCTTTTTCAACAAGAGTTTACATCGCGAGTCATTTCATCTTTAAACAAAAAAATACATATATTTTTACTTTCTCTGCTACGTATAGTAACTAGGAGAAGTATTGTATTCCACCCAAAAATTCGATACTGAGATTTCACCGGAAATATATGTTTTGAGACTTCCTGAATCCAAAAATAGCATTTTTGGAAATATGTCCGTGTGTGTCTGTGAACAACATAACTCAAAACGAACAGTCGGATAAACACCAAACTTGGTATATAGGTTCAGTATCTTCCAGAGATGTGACACGAATGTTTTCAAGAAAATCCCCCCACCCCAGATTACCCTTTACATGGAACTTTTTTTCTCAAAAATGGCTCTAACGATTTTGATTAAAATGTCATATGTTTAAGATATTTTCATGACAAATGAAATGTATATCTCGAATTTTCTGGGAATGTCTCCAAAAGTATTCTTCATTGTGAACGACTTTTGCATAACTGCTAAACCATAAGAGATAGACAAAATTGTACTACACAAAAAATGTAGATCGCGTTAAAATACACAATTTATGTCATATACATTTTTTTTTGTTGAGTGAACCATTTTCGAGATATTGCTTGTTATTCCCTTAAATTTTCCAATACTTATACGTTTTCTCAAATTCGTTATTCATTTTTACTTTCTCTACTACGTATAGTAAGTAGGGGAAGTATTGCATTCCACCCAAAAATTCGATACCGAGATTTCACCGGAAATACATGTTTTGAGACCTCCTGAATCCAAAAAAAGCATTTTTGGAAACATGTCCGTGTGTGTGTCTGTGTGTGTGTGTGTGTGAACAGCATAACTCAAAAACTAACAGTCGGATAAACACCAAACTTGGTATTTACGTTCAGTATCTTCCAGAGATGCGACACGAAGATTTTTAAGAAAATCCCCCCACCCTAGACTAGCCTTTACATGGAACATTTTTCGAAAATTTTAATTTTCTCAAAAATGGCTCTAACGATTTTGATGAAAATATCATATGTTTAAGATAATGTCATGAGAAATGAAATGTATATCTCGAAATTTCTGGGAATGTCTCCAAAAGTATTCTTCATTATGAACGACTTTTGCATAACTGGTAAACCATAAGAGATAGACAAAAGTTTACTACACAAAAAATGTAGATCGCGTTAAAATACACAACTTATATCATATACATTTTTTTTTTGTTGAGTGAACCGTTTTCGAGATATTGCTTGTTATTTCCTTAAATTTTCCAATACTTATACTTTTTCTCAAATTCGTTATTCATTTTTTTATGTCGTGGACATGCAAAGAGAATGGAATGCGCCACATAGCAACCAGCGATGAAATATTTGACTATCGCTTAAAAGCTACCATATTCCCCTTGCATCTACAAGAAAATTAGCAATAAGATTGACATCTCGATATCTCGATTAATATGAGGCATATGGAGAATAGGCGTTTGTAAAAATAGATTGTACAAGAGTAGAGAAAGTCATGTGAGTGTAACACATCAGATTTTTTTTACATGCAAAGAGAATGGAATGCGCCACATAGCAACCAGCGCTTAAAATATTTGACTATCGCTTAAAGCCTAGCAATTCCCCTTGCATCTACAAGAAAATTAGCAATAAGATTGACATCTCGATATCTCAATTAACATGAAGCATATGGAGAATAAGCCTTTGTAAAAATAGTTTGTACAAGAGTAGAGAAAGTCATGTGAGTGAAACATATCAGATTTTTTAAAATTAAAGCCATAGCCACATAACTATTTTAAATAGCTCAAGAACATATGTTTAAACTTTTAAAAAGCTTGGATGAAAACTTTATCGTGTTGAACGTTTTTAATGATGAAGCAGTGAAAAATTAACTTTTTTGCTGAGTTTAAATTTAAATTAAGATTAAATTAAAGGTAAAGTTTAAAATCACTCAGGAAATACGGACATGGGTGCTCGAAGTCATTAAGCCACGAACTTGTGAACGGGAGTTCCGGGATTCAAATCTCCTCTCAGACTAAGGTTTTTTTTTTCAAGTTTTCCTTAGTCCTCGTTATTGACAAATGCTGGGGAGGTACCCTAAACTTAGGCCTGGAACGTTACCTTCCCCCCAAAAAGTTCCTTTCCCAAATATAATTTCATTTCCATCACTTATTACCGCCTATGGTGCCTTATGTAATAAGAACGGGCGTTAAACACTGCTTAAACAAATTCAGGAGATAGAAAATACAAATAGTTTATGAGTCTGGTTTAGAGGTTCAGGGTTTTTTAAAAATGTCAATGGAGTCCTTGAAGAAAACAGACTCTGAAAGACTTTAGTATTGTAAATCTGAAAACAAGTTTTAACATTTAAAACTTAATTGTTTATTTGAACCCGAACCACAGGCTGTATTTTAAAACTGAGGAAACTTTCTTAACTTCCATTTTGGGCAAATAATGTAGCTGAGTGTGTGTTTTTTTAAAGATCGTTTTAGAAAGAATTTATTAATCTAGCAACAAACATAATTATTATTAAATGCAGATAGTATAGGTATTATTTTGATTTGATGAACTTGTAATTTAGAAAATTCAGTAAGGTGCACCTTAACATGGAAGGTAAAGTTGGAGAAAAAAGAGAAAAGAAACAGGCAAACAAGTTTTAAGTGACTAACGGAACGTTAAAGCTGGTACCGCGCATATCATGTTTTGGAATTTCCAACACCTTCAATGACTTGGTGGCAGTCGGGAGGTAAAAGCGTATATATCGAAGTTGGATAAGACAGAAAGAAAGGAGAATAAAAGACACGAAAGAGGAAGGAAAACAGTAAGCACACAGTAGTTAACTAGGAAGGAGGGTGCACTCTCTTGTATATTATCGACTTAAGCTCCCAAAGTGCAACGTAAGGTAAGCAGAGGATTTACCTGAGGGAAAATCCTTAAAACAGGACTTCAGAGTTAGAATGTCATGAAATGAGGATGCAAATGTTCCATTTATTAAGTAGGTATATCGTGATACAAGTGTGTGATTAGGTTAGGTTATACAGGGAGAGCCAAAAGACTACGAACCGGCTGCGCGGTTTTTTTTCCTGTCCGCGTCCATACAAACCATACAAATTTTTTAAAACTGCTTTTAAAGGCTTTACTTAACCTAACCCCCTGCGATTTCTATCTCTGGGGTAACTTAAAACAAAGTGTACAAGACAAACCCACACACTCTGGAAGAATTAAAACAAAATATCCGCCAGGAAATTGCCAGCATTTCTCAACGTGAACTACGGCGAGTGATGGATAGTTTCCTAAAGAGGTGCCAAAAATGTATGGACAACGGTGGCCAGTTTCAGCATCTCCTTTCATAAAGTTGGTGTATAAAGCCTTTAAAAGTAGTTTTAAAATTTTTGTATGGTTTCATCCGCGCCTTTCTATAATAGCAGCAGACGGCAACGAGCACCGAGGACGCGGACAGGAAAAACACCGCGCAGCCGCTTCGTAGTTTTTTGGCTCTCTCTGTACAATGGAGGGTGACCCACCGCGCCCTGTGACCTACATAGATCTATTGTGTCTACCACCTCCCCCCCCCCCAGGAGGATGGAAGGAACCACAAGAAGCTACAGGTCGTACACGCGCGGTCCCACTATTGGACCTGCCCAGAGTGGACGATGAACGACCGGTCGATCAAGCAACCCTCTAGTGTCCATAGGGAGTACTCTTTCCTTTGAGCAAGCATTCGTGCCATCTGCCCGACACCGCCATATTCCAGAAGCACAGTTGAAAGCTAGGAAGGAAACAATGAAAGAGAAAGGAAATCTGTTAGATGAGAAACCACCCGAGTATTCGCCTACCGACCAGGGAAACTCATGAAAACCCCAAGGTCAGAGTCAGCAATCGACGAGAATCGAACCCAGAACCTCCCGATGCAAGTACGAGGAAGTATTCACTACTTTCGAGGTTATCCAATGCACTTTTAAGCCATGTTTGTGTTGCATAGTAATTGTTTTTTATCATAATGAGTAATAGATAAAGTAACTACGTGAAAATAAAATTAAT
Organism: Deroplatys truncata; assembly: GCA_030765065.1. Taxonomy (NCBI): domain Eukaryota; kingdom Metazoa; phylum Arthropoda; class Insecta; order Mantodea; family Mantidae; genus Deroplatys; species Deroplatys truncata. Next base: position 59,329,092 of record CM060989.1, on the reverse strand, counting down.
TACTATCTGCTGTTGAACATTGGTTCCAGTAATAAAGTCACCAACATTAACCCATTTTTATTATCCACGTCTGGTTGTTGACCTTAAACAAAATCAAATTAGGTGCTGCATGAATTAAATCGTAGTATATATTAACGAATAAAAAGAAGATAAAGACGTAGGTAAGAATTTCAACTATCAAATATTATACTCCATGTCTGCAATAATGAGGATTGAATATAGTTCATACGAGGGGCGCTATTTATATTTTGAACCTTGGCAACCCTGAATGTTGTAGGTGCCATTTGACGTTTCCAATGAAAAGTTTGACATTTTTTACCATAATCTACTTCAAACATTTTATCAATAGAGCATCATTTGTTTTGTTTACACTAACTTGAAAATTGTGTGTCAATAAAAAACCTGAAAATGTTTGTGCAATGGTTTATTACGACTTTCGACGTGGATTATCAATCGTGGCCACCCTTCGCTCAATGATGAAGTTCGTGAAGATCGTCCAAAATCAGTTATGCCAGAAAACATTGGTGATGTGCAAAAACTAATAATGAAAGATCTACATGCGGCATATTGTGAGGTTGAGGCAACCCTAGGCATTAGTTCCACCAGCATATATAAAATGTTGCATGATTATTTAGCCGTGAAAAAGGTTTGCTCTCGTTGGATCCCACATAATTTGACGCAATCTCAAAACGATGCTCGTGTCGATTGGTGTACAAAAATGCTCAAGAAATACGGTGGTGCCTCAAAAGACGTATATAAGATTGTAACAGGTGACGAATCATGGATCTATGCGTATGAGCCGGAACGTAAACAGCAGTCGACTGTATGGGTGTTCAAGATGAAGCAAATCCAACAAAAGTTGTTCGCACTCGAAGCACTTCGAAGCAAATGGTCGTCTGCATTTTCAGCAAAACTAGCCATGTGGCAACAATGCCTTTAGAGGAACGTAAAACGGTCAATGCCGAATGGTACACAACCATTTGTTTGCCGGAAGTCTTCGGTGAAGTAAGGAAAATCAACAAAAACCGTAGGATCGTCCTTCATCAAGACAATGCGAGCGCACACACATCTCGTCTAACAACAGAGTATTTGAAGGCTCCAAAAATCGAATTGATGGTTCATCCGCCATACAGTCCTGATTGGGCACCCAATGACTTCTTTTTGTTCCCGAACATCAAGAATAAATTGCGTGGACAACGATTTTCGTTGGCAGAAGAAGCCGTTGATGCCTTTAAAAACCATGTTTTGGAGGTGTCTCAAGAAGACTGGAATAAATGCATTGACAAATGGTTCTAACGGATGCAAAAGTGTATTGATATTAAAGGAGAATAGTTTGAAAAACAATAAAGCGGTTTTCAATCAGAAATTGCTTTGTTTTAATTATTAGGCTCAAAATATAAATAGTGCTCCTCGTACACATACGTACAGTAAAATGGGCCAAACACGCAGCTAAGTTAGTTTGCCAGCACTGAATGCAGGAAGTTCAATATACCACTATGACAGCATGAATGGGAAGTGGATTGAAAAACATTATCGTCTTAAAAAATGACGCTAAAGTTGTACACTCTATAAAACTGAATGTGACTACGAATTAGTTGTGAACGTAAGCCGCTTTTGACCGGAATGAGAAGCACGTACGCATGACTCAGAGCGAGTAAGTGTTGCATGTGGAAGACAAACAGCTGACGGTGAGGGAATACTTATACTTCGTCCACGTGGTCAAGGTCAGCGGTAATATCACCCAAACAATGACATTAACATTTAGATAGCGGCATTTTGCTTCAAGATCAATGCTGTGTTTCGCTTGCAACACGAATGTTTTTTAAGTCATGAATTCGTGAATGAATTTCGAACAATACTGACAGAAATTGGCAAATTAACAATTAAAATTAAAAAGCACGTAACCAAATATTGCAGGCAAAATGGCGAATTCATTATTTTCAGAAAGGAGTATTTTAGGAGGAGTTTTATCGTATTTCAACTGTTGGGGAGCCGAACTTGTAGTAGTTGCAACCGCACGTATAGTAAAAAGTTTCCGGTAGCCTTCGCCCCAAATGTACTTTCAGGTGGCCTTTGCCCCAAGTTTAAAAAAGAAAATATTAACTTTGTAATTTAACTGTTTCTTTAAATATTATATATTTGTGTTTGCCTCGGCTGTGTCAGTATTATTGTTAGAAACACGTTTCTCTTAGCAGGGTTGTGGTGCAACAAAGACTGAAGGCTTACACAGATTATAATTTTACTTCACTCTTTTTATTAATACTTGATACGATTTAAATAACACTTCCTAATACGTAAACTATTTTTCGTCTCACACGAATGCGTATTAAATCTCTCGAGGACGCATCTCGCATCCGGTTACAAACACTGTCTGCACCCAACTGAATTGATTTCAACCGTCTAAACTTGTAACTTTCTGTATTTAAAGTCTCTGATTGCCTAATCCTAATCCAATAGAATACCTTCATTTAACTAAAGCTTTTTCTGGTTGTTGATTGGCTATTTTATAAACTGTCACTAAATTTACATTATTGTTGCTCCAATAATGACTAGTAGCATTTAAACTTTCAAATTCATTATTGCCTCAAGGTTACCTCATTGTTAGCAACTTTTAACCTATTATTCTCACAGCTCCCACATTATTAAATTACGTAATATAGTCACATAACATTATTACACATGGATACAATAATACACACATATACAATGACTGTTACATACATTTTTTTATATATTGTTACATACACATATTGCTTTAAGGCGGGCTGTTATTGAATTATATATTATATAATTAGACTGAAATCATTTAAGTGTTAGAAATACTGCGGCAATTTGTGTTGTTTCTTCATTGTGAATTGCTATAAGAGACTCTTGCAGCCGTTAGACTCATGAAAGGAAACCAAGTCAATCACACGAGCATCGTAAATATTTTACATTTTTTGCATCTGAACGCGCTAATACTGTTTAAGGTAGAAGCCCTGTCATTGCCGAAATAAAATTGAATTTTTATGCAAGTCCACTGCATATTTGAGTAAGCCAGCACGAAACAAACGCTTTAGTAGAGTTCGGCGTTTGCCTGTTATCATAGTGTGTGTCCTTTCGTAGCTTAAGAGTTTATTATTTTGATAATGAGAACCTTACCTATCCTTATTTCAGTATTTTTGTTTTTGGCGGTTATTTATTAATATTATTTCTTAATATGTGTTAACCTTAGTATTGTGCGGGTTCAAACCCGGCGGAGGGCGATGAATCTTTTCGGGCGTAAAAATCCTTAGCATGGCTTCCTTCGGAAGGGAAGTAAAGCCGGTGGTCCCGTGTCGTAGATTTATGCCACGTAAAAGAACCTCAAGCCTGATAAAGAGGCATCTGTGCAAAATTACCGATATTTCGCGCCCAATGTAGAATGGGACGCTAAAAAATTTAAGGGGATAACAAGCAATATCTCGAAAATGCTTCACTCAACAAAAGAAAATCTATAAGACATAAATTGTGTATTTTAACGCGATCTACATTTTTTGTGTAGTAAAATTTTGTCTATCTCTTATGGTTTACCAGTTATGCAAAAGTCGTTCACAATGAAGAATACTTTTGGAGACATTCCCAGAAAATTCGAGATATACATTTCATTTGCCATAAAAATATCTTAACATATGATATTTTAATCAAAATCGTTAGAGCCATTTTTGAGAAAATTAAAATTTTCGAACAATGTTCCGTGTAAAGAGTGTTCTGAGGTGGGGGATTTTCTTGAAAACCTTTGTGTCGCATCTCTGGAAGATACTGAATCTAAATACCAAGTTTGGTGTTTATCCGACTGTTCGTTTCTGAGTTATACTGTTCACAGACACACACGCGGACATGTTTCCAAAAATGCTTTTTTTGGATTCAGGGGTCTCAAAACATATATTTCTGTTGAAATCTCGGTATCGAATTTTTGGGTGGAGTATAATACTTCCCCTAATACATTTAATCTAGTAAACATGAACCATATTTATATGTATAAAGGCTAGATTCCAAACAAAGAAACAAAATAGGCAAATAATAATAATAATAATAATAATAATAATAATAATAATAACCACTGACCTAGGAGACAAGAGATTGCTAGACTGCGTCTGTGCTCCAGCGGTCAGCGTTCTGACTTCTGATCCCAGAGAGGTTTAATTCCCGGCTCGAATCTTTCCGTTCCTTCCGCAGAGTCTGGAAGTATGAATCTGGGGTGAATATGAGTGTGTTTTGTAAAAGCCAACGTTAAAGAAACTATAGTCAAAGAGCTATTTATCATGTCAAAGCTCCCGATATGACCACAGAAGTTAAAGGGGCTATTTAAAGTAAAAGATCAGCTTGAAGTTTTAGAACAGAGTATAGGACAAAGTAAACATGCATGTGTAATAGACGATAAGCATAGAGATCATTCTTATTAACTGGTTCATAATATAAAGGAAAGTGCAGATTAGAACGTGGTGCAAATGCTCGGGGTTTAAGTAGATCTAGTTTCGACACCAAGGCAAATAAGAGGGCGTTAACCTTCATGCCCGATAGAGAAACGGACTGCTTGTAGAGTTAGCTGTCACAGATGTGCTCTCAGTAACCTGGACCGGAATCGATCCAAAGCTGTCCTAGAAACTAGGCCGGTTAGTGACCCAGTTTCCTTCTGCTTCATCGAACAGGGTTCGAAGGTAATATTGAAGAGTTTTTTTGGCTGGACAATAGGTATAACTGTTCATAGTGGCTCGGGTAATAGCGTAAAACAAACGAGAAGCTTTCGACAGACTGGTTAGACTCAGGGGAATACAAGGTGGTCAGCCAGAGACATTCCTAAACAATTAAGCTACCTGGTCCTACAACATTTTCTCTACCATACTGGATCCAGCCTTGTTTTAAACCTGATGTCAAGAGACACACTCCAGAAGTTTGCCACCACTGGCGTTTCCTATCCTTTCTATTGCTAAATGAAATGGAGTTTTATTTATGGACACTCTTTAACTGTTGTGGCATTCTATATTGTGATACGGTAATTTGTATCACAAATTACTTAAATGTAAATAAGGATTGTAATATGAATATGTATTTTTATGTGACATTGATTTCAGAGGTTTATTAATTGTAATTATTATTGGTAAATAATAATATACGGCTTTACTGAAACTGTCAACAATAACGCAATAATGCAGCAAGGGGGTGAGTTATTTATCATTACCGGGAACCAGGAAGTTACGTAATGTTTCGCGCCTTTTCGGTAAAAGCTTCTAGAATGTTCCCTAAAAGAAATATGTATTAGTGGTTTTCATTGGATAGTAAAATAGACGCTAATGTTGGCGCGTTTTATTAGCCAATAACAGTTCATTTATAATCTTTAGGCGTATCTTGAGGCAAGCCTATAAATAGTGTAGGTTCAAGGGAGCGTTCCCCCAGTTCAACGGAATTCTCAATACACTACACGTCGGCCGCTCAGTTCATCAAAATTTCGTGTACACTACACATCGTCAGCCAGTCCTTCATTTCGTCAAGTTACACGAGAGTTATTATAAAATATTATACAGTTAAATATACACAAAGTCGAAGTACGTGAGTTAAAAAGTGAGAAGTTATTACAAACAGTTTCAGTTTGGCAAGTATCCAGATAAATATGTAAAAAGTGTTAGTGAATGTGTTCGGCAATAAATGTTATAAAACCAATTTCTTCGTCAGTATAATTTCTGGATAAAAGATTCCTTTCCGATTCACACCCTGCATGAGAAACATATTCGACCCAAAGAGCTAGCTGGAGGATATTTAAAGTGAATTATTTCAAAACTGATACAAATTGCTACGCCAGATGGAGCTAAACAAACCAACAAGGAGTGACGTCACAAGAAGGCTTCAACACACGTGATGTAAACAACATTACGTAAAGCAGCAACCGTCGCATATTGGCTTCCAAACGCGGAGCTACAATTAATGATCTACAACATTAATACCGCAACATATTGGCTCCACAACGTGGGGCTCGACAACAAAAAGACATTACGTAAAGCAAGTTCTCTCGCAAATACGCGTAAAGTAAACACACATACATAAACATCACAAGCATCATTACAACATTAATACTATTACAATTGTGCGTGAAAGATCGGTAATTCTGCTCAGAGGCCTCTTTATCAGGCTTGAGGTTCTTTTACGTTACGTAAATCTACCACCGGTTTTACTCCCCTTCCGAAGGAAGCCATGCTAAGGATTTTTACGCCCTCCACCGGGTTTGAACCCGCGACCTCGGGTAACCACTACACCACGGAGGATGATATTCTATTGCTAATCCCCACCCTTTCTAAATGGAGAACTAGACACGTGTTAACATTTTTAAACTCGCATAATGTGTACATACACCGTCCTTTCTTTACACAAAATCCATTTATTGCTACTTTGCAGTACGCCGTAACAGTTCAACAGTTATAAATACAGGGATTAATTCAATACGTTGCAAGTAAGTGTTACTCTATACTTATGCCTCTCTTGCATGCATTATATGGTCCTGTGAAACATTCAAATTAACAGTAAAACTGTGTAAAAATATGTTTATTATTGCTTAAGTATTTGTTATATCAACTATAACATTTTAAGCAAATATAACGGTGCTTAGACATGTCCAGAGAGGATGAAATTAATACAGGGTTATTCAAAAAGAAGGAACAGATTTTAAATATTAATGTTTAATGAACGACAATAGATACCGACACATACGACACATCATTGAATAGAGGAAAGTTCAAAGTTTTAAGCTCCACTTATTACTTCCATTCAGTGCCTACAGCGGTGCTGTGTTCGTTTACGAGAAAATGGCGATGCCACAGGAAAAGTCGTTTTGTGTGCTGCATTATGCAAAGAGTGAATCCATTGTTTCATTGCAACGTGCATTTCGTTGTAAGTTCAACAACATCGCCTGGTCATTAAAAAATAATTACAATTGATACAATAAATTGGTAGAAGATGGTTGCGTATGCAAAGGGAAAGCACTGGTCGTCCTCGCATAAGTGGTGCTCACTTTGAAAACATAAAATAAAATTTTGAACTTTTCTCTATTCAGTGATGTATTGCATGGGTCGTCATCTATTGTCGTTCATTACAAATAAACATTTAAAGTCTGTCCTTTCTTTTTGAATAACCCTGTAAATATGAATGAACTTCTGCATGTCGTCGTTTTGTCTCGTCATCCCGAAGAAATATACGCTCGTATGTACCAACATGACACACTCGTATTTCTGATTTTAATGAGCACTGACTCTTGCCCTTAACCAAGACTTATATGCTAACAAGAGGTTTTCAATTAGTCAGTAATTTAAAATAACTTAAATATATCATATATAACAATATTATTGGACACTAATTATTTTTAGGCATGTATCAACTGGAGGAAAATTCTCCACTGACGCCTGGCGCGACCACGTTCGGTTTTAGGAGAGGCAATATTGCTGAAATAGATATACCACTATTTGATTCTCTCCACTTCTTAAAGGTTTACCCCTTGAACACTTGTTTGCTAAAGGCTCGTTCACAACATACGAGAGCGGTTACTAGAATGAGAAAGAAAAAGTTTAAATGCGTGTATTTTAATAGGAGCGTTCACTATAAACGGGAAGCTTTCCCGGGCACCTGAAACGGAAAAGACGCCTTGGCCAAGCTTTAACTTTCTCGTTCCCGTTCCCGGGCTGGCATATTGTATATATTAGACTTCACTGTAGGGTTATTCTAGTCGGCTGTGACATTAAAACACTCTCTAGTGCAAGCTGGAAACATGAAGCTGGAAGAAATTCTAGCACATGTGCGTTCTAACCTTAGATCCTGACACCCACAGACCCATTGAGCGTTGGTTCTTATTATTATGCAACTAAAACGGGCTATTGCCTCAAAAACCTACAAAGAACAGCAAACAACAACGTGCGTCATTAAATAAAGAAACGAAAGGCTGGCACGACTAGAAGAACGGAAATATAATTGATCTGCATTTACACTACATTCACTCTTAGGTTGATCCGCGGCAAAACAAACCCACGTGGTCAGTGCACCGTGTTGCAACACGGTAGCAATGCGCGCAGGAAAGTAGTCCCATGCTAATCTCTGAATTTTAGAATGAATTTATCCTTAAATAGCATAATATTCTATACAAATACCTAAGGTTTTATTTAACGCTGATTTATACCGTAAAACAGAGCTACAAGTCCCATGACGCAATTCGTATGAGTCACCTGACATCCGGGTAGGCGCAGAATATTGTTTACAGCCAGAAACGAGCAGTTGTGTTTAGTATCATGGAGGACAGTGAATTCGCTCTTGTGTTTTCGTCGAATTACGTAAAACATTAGCCGTGCAAACCATTGACTAGTGGTGAAAAAACAATAGTGTTGAATCTTTATTATAAGTTATGTGAGAAATATCCAACACTTTCCGCGAAAGAAATGGTGAAATTAACTTCTGAGTTCACCGGTGTTTCGAGTACAAGTATAAACAGTGTTTGTGCAGAAAAATCTGAAACGAGAAAAGTGGTTACACCAGGAAAAAAAAAAAGAAAAAAAAAGCATATGAAATACGCGATGCAAGAATGTAGTGATCTTGAGAAGAATGCAATTCACCTAACAGTGCACAATTTCTTTTTTAAAATGAGCCGCCAACAATTAATAAAGTGCCGCTTCCAGAGAGCGAGTAAATTAAGTTATTGCATACCTGTTACTTTATTTTTCGCTCATTTATTTTAGAATTAACTATTATTATATGTGCAAACGTTTGTTTTGTTACAACTATCATTCTTATCATCTTTAACCCTAAACAGAATGTGCTAGTCACCGCACATGGTCTGAAAGTGTGACGGTATTTCTAGTGCGAATGGCGGAAGGATACATTATAGCGGTGCACTGGTCACCTGGGGTTTGGTTTGACGCAGATCAACCTAAGAGTGAATACAGTTTAGGTAATGTTTACTCTATCGGATTTTTACGTTGACTAACCCGCACTATGTTGGCTGAACTGGAAGTGGGTGAAAAAATATCATTCGTCGGTTAAAAATAAATCAAATCCCAATGCGCAAAATCGAATTTCCACTCTGTGATCGGTATGATCATCGATATGAATTCCCGTTGTCGTTTCCGTTTTGGTTACTGTCCTCGGGTTGTTGTGAACCAGCATTATCATTGGCGTCGCCATGATGACATATTAAACACTCAGCACGTTGAAGTGTAGTAGACGCGGATCTACTCAATCACGTGCTACCAAAAGACAAAAATGAACTTTATATCCAGCGGTACTTTGGGCTAATGGTTGCGCTATTTTACGAATGTCAGTCTATAAGACGTAGGTTAATGTAGATTTTGTTATATTGGATTGGTATTGCTTAATAATGTATTCCACTGGGAACTGTGTTTCAGGTGGGAAAATACACCCTAAAGGGTCCTCTTTAGGCTTGCAGCCAATAACAGAAGACTGCAACCAAGTGTTTTTGTTGACACCAGAATTGACCTAAGGCTGGATACATTATAGTTTAAAAGCCTGTGCTAGATCTAGCAATGGATGGCATGCATTTAAAGGAAGGTGCAGTTGGTCTTCTGGTGCTGTAGAATTTGGGCTTGCTCTGCAACCCCAAAGCGTTGTTCTCCATTCCAAAAACATGTTCAGTTACTCAGATTTATAGCAAGGAATGCTCACGTGTTCAACCCGAAAGATCCAGTTCTCCGGATTTATGGAAAGGAATATTCACGTTTGTCAACAGCTGTGCAGGAAGGAGCCAGAAATGTAGCATCTGAAACGGGCGAGAAATAACTACCTTCACATGAGTTTCTCCACGTACTATGGCTTATTACTTTCTCTACAACGTATAGTAAGTAGGGGAAGTATTGTATTCCACCCAAAAATTCGATACCGAGATTTCACCGGAAATATATGTTTTGAGACCCCCTGAATCCAAAAAAAAAGCATTTTTGGAAACATGTCCGTGTGTCTGTGAACAGCATAACTCGGAAACTAACACTCGGATAAACACCAAACTTGGTATTTAGGTTCAGTATCTTCCAGAGATGCGACACGAAGGTTTTCAATAAAATCCCCCACCCAGATTATCCTTTACATGGAACATTTTTCGAAAATTTTAATTTTCTCAAAAATGGCTCTGACGATTTTGATTAAAATATCATATGTTTAAGATATTTTCATGACAAATGAAATGTATATCTTACATTTTCTGTGAATGTCTCCAAAAGTATTCTTCATTGTGAGCGACTTTTGCATAACTGGTAAACCATAAGAGATAGACAATATTTTACTACACAAAAAATGTAGATCGCGTTAAAATACACAATTTATGTCATATACATTTTTTTTGTTGAGTGAACCATTTTCGAGATATTGCTTGTTATTCCCTTAAATTTTTCAATACTTATTTTCTCAAATGGGAATTCGTTATTCATTTTTTTTGTCCTGGATATGCAAAGAGAATTTATCTGTGGCTAAGAGAATGGTGCTGCACATAGCAGCCAGCTATTAAGAGATATGTCTGTGCTTATATTGCCCTTGCAAATACAAAACAAGGGGAACATAGTAGGCCTTAAGCGATAGTCAAATATTTTTAGAACTGGTCGCTATGGGTAAAATGTAATTCTCTTTGCATGACAAAAGATCGTTTCTGCAAACGTTTATCTCCATTAATATGAAATAGATGGAGAATAAGAGTTTGTAAAAATAGTTTGTACAAGAATAGAGAAAGTCATGTGAGTGTAACACATCATATTTTTTATATAGCTTCCACAAACCATTCTTTTTCTATATACTTCATGTTAATGGAAATAATCCTTTGCAGAAATAGTTTCATTACACCTTTCTTAAGGTACAAGAGTGATAAAGGAAACCAAATCGAAGGTTCGATATTTAAAAGCTAGTCGCTATATTATGGCCTACAAATGACATACTTTTTCCATGATATCGCGAGAAACAACCAAATAGCGACGACACGTAAGAAAACGACAAAAATATTGCAACATTCAAACCAATAATAACGGATATCTTGGAAATGGTTTATGTGATTAAAAATTTATTTGAAATAAATTGTGCGTTTTAAACATTTCTACAGTTCTTGTGAAGTGCATTTTTGTTTGTCCTTGTGGTCTACCAGTTATAAAAATTATACAAAATTCCTTCGGAATGAAGAGGACTTTACAGGCTACTCCCAGAAAATTCAAAATATACATCTTATTTGCAATGTAAGTATCTTAAACGTATGGTATATATTTTATTCTAACATTTTATAGCCATTTTTGAATAAATAGAAAATTTCGAAAAATTTTCCGTCTAAAGCGTCCTTTGGGTTGGGGGATTTTCTTAAAAATCTCTGTGTCGCACTTTTGGAAGATGCTAAGTCTAAATACCAACAAGTTTGGTATTTATCGGACCTTTTGTTTTTGGGTTATGCTATTTACAGACACACATACACACGGACCTTTTTCTAAAAATCCATTTTTTATTTAGGGGCCTAAAAACATGCATCGGTTACACACCGTTCGCCTCCAAGCAAGGCGGACATGGTTGGTTCACAGGTACCCGTATGTGGAATTTGTGGTGGACGAAGCGGCGTCTGGGCGGGTTTTCTCCGGGTTGTCCTTCCACCTATTCCAGCATCACCCTTCCTTTCATCCATTTCGCCTTCATTTCATATCACCTTTTTCCTCACTCTCATGCGGGTCGATCTCCCGCTCCGGGTTCTTCTTTTTCTGATTTAATATCCGTCTGCTCCTCGACAGGCCTCTGGCTCTAGGTGCGGTTGTAAGTCCTACGGGATGTAAGCCCTCCATAAGAGGAGGTTAGGCCGACTAAATAAGTAAAACATGTCGATGTCGAGATTTTGGGTGGAATGCAATACCTTCTCTGCCTAATAGGCACGTGGTAGAAAGAGTAAAAATACGAGGGGCGTCCAATAAGTAAGTTTCCCTATTTCATAATAAGCATTACACACAATTGATCATGTTGAATTAATTTTATTTATATTGTACAATCCTTTTGCTACTTTTCTACATAGTCAATATGTTTTTCCAAGCATTTTTGGGGACGTGACACAAGTTTTTCCAAGCCAGTGTTGTAACAGGTAGGGTCCTGTGCTCGCAACCAGCTGTTCACTGATTTGACTTCATCATCGGTGTTAAAAGTGCTTACCTTTGAGTTGGAGGAACATGTGAAAATCGCTTGGGGCAAGCTCCGGTGAATGCGGAGGATACGAGAAAACTTCCAAGTTGAATCTTCTGAGCTCCGCCTGGGTCAAGATTCAACTTGGAAGTTTTCTCGTATCCTCCGTATTCACCGGAGCTTGCCCCAAGTGTTTTTCACATGTTCCTCCAACTCAAAGGTAAGCACTTTTAACATCGATGATGAAGGCAAATCACTGAACAGCTGGTTGCGAGCACAGGACCCGACCTGGTACAACACGGCTTGGAAAAACTTGTGTCACGTCCCCAAAAATGCTTGGAAAAACATGTCTGTGTAGAAAAGTAACAGAAGGATTGTACAATATAAATAAAATTAATTCAACATGACCAGTTATGTGTAATGCTTTTTATAAAATAAGGAAACTTCTTATTGGACGACCCTCGTACTTAGGCGAAATCTTTTGCATTTAGGTTAGTGGAATTTTACCTCCCATTAAACCATTGACTCGTTTTCTATTGTACTTAGTATAAGTTTTACAACAGAGGACACCTCGCACTCTGCGACCTAAATAGATCTACTGTGGCTACCACCCCCACGAGGAAGGGATGAAGTAAAGGAACCACGGGAGGCTATAGGTCGCAGGCAGACAAGGCACAGAGACGCGCGGAAGTCCTTAACAGTTCTGGGCTCGAAGATCCGTCCCACTACTGAGCTGCCCATAGAGAGCGATAAACGACCGTCGGCCAAGCAGCCCTTTAGTGTCCACTCTTTCGTTTGAGCAGGCACCCGCGCCATCTGTCCGCTACCGCCACAAATACGAAACCTAGAGACATTTGAAAGATGAGAAGGAAGCGGAATGAAAGGAAAATGGAAGGGAAATCGTGGTAGATAAGAAACCACCCCAGCATCAGCCCACCGACCGGGAAAACCACGAAAATCCCAAAGTCAGAGTGGGGGGTCGACAGGAATCGCACCCGAAACCTCAGACGTTACCGCGGATGCATCTCGCTCGGTTTTTGTTGTACTTAATGTGTGGAGCTCGGTGAAACAGGGCGGAAACTATGTTCCAGTACGCACGCGTGGACTGCGTAGAGTAACCCGCCATCATGGCTTGAAATAGACCGGAGTACGCCGGAGCGGTTTTCCGTTCCGGTTCGTAACTATTTTATTCTTAACATTGTCTCAGAAAGTATAACAGCTAGAACAATGAATTCTTTTACCATTATGGTCGTTTCCAAAACACTAACCTTAAGAACATACACCAAAAGGGAAAGAGTATTTGATTCGTAATTAAAAGTTACGTAAGTAGATAATTAGGCCATTTTGTATGAACCGGTTTTAATGTACCTTGGCTTGTTTGCTGGTTTTTATTACCTTTCTAATGAATTTAATTTAATGCCAAAGGTAAAATTAATTTTAGGTATAATTTTCCCAAGTAAAAATGTTTTTAATGTTTGAATTGCTGCAGCAGGTTGACCATATTAAAACGCTTTAACAGCATATTCCATAAAATGTTCTGTGATGTGGGGGAGCATGTCTACCTCACATTCCAGGGGGCTCGAGTTCGAATCTGGTTAGGATGAGTTACCCGGAAAAAGTATTTCTGGTTTTTTTTCTTATCCTGAGAAGACGAATGATGGGTAGCTGTAAGCTCTCAGGATCCTGGGCTCGTTTGAGCATAATTTCACCCATTTCATGAAATGTCTTATAAGGTACCCGGCGGAGGGCGATGGATTTTTTCGGGCATAAAAATTCTTAGCATGGCTTCCTTCGGAAGGGAAGTAAAGCCGGTGGGCCGTAGATTTACGGCACGTAAAATTACCTCAAGTCTGATAGTGAAGCCTCTGAGCAAAATTACAGGTCTTTCACACCCAATATAGAATGGGACGCGGATGTTAATCCCCCCCCCAAAAAACTCACTATCTCCGGACAGTGTGTCTGGTTAATAATCCGAAGGGCCTGAGTTAGAAGTTGGATCGAGGTAATTCGCTTTATAAGGCGTTTCTCCTGGTTCTTCCGAAGACCGAAAATATAAGGGTTGTGCAACCCCCAAATCTTTGTACCCTGCATTCATTTGTGCACATTATTTATTACGTTATTCATTCTTTCTGTAGATATGATGTTGTAAGGGCGTCAAACTGTCAAAAGTAGAGTAAAATGTCTATTTTGGTGGTTTTATGACGACCTCTTCCCTAAAATATACACCAGCTGGTTATGTTTCTTCAAGAGTTGCTCTGTTATGTACAAAACTATTGTTCCTATGTGAAAAAGAAAGAAAATTCGTAATACTGCGATGATGTGTGTATCTGAAGTGGTGTCCGCCATGTTGTCCAGCCGCATGCGGTTGAGATGATAATCGCCATTCGCTTCACCACAGCGCATCCTTCAGAGGGAAGAATAGCTGTATTGCGTACCGTAACAGCGAGATGCAATATCCCCTATCTCATCCCCTATCTGTCTGGGTGTATCGATCTCTCAAGTGTGACTCATTCACCCTTGCTATTGTATTAGGTCCCCCAAATTACGTTATAAACACAATCAAGTTGTCTTATGTACATCCCAAGATGTTTTCATAAACCCAATTTCATCCGGAGAAAATGAGGAAGGAATGAAAGAAAGCACTTGAAACTATAACAGTGTTGAATATATTCAAACAGTGAACATATACGCCTTACGTTTACAAAGGAATTGCTAATTATTTTGTTAATGGTGTTTTTGTTACACCTTCTGATCATGTTTGCATGGTGGAAACCTGAATTTCTTACAGTACTGATAAGCTAACCTACTTTCCAGTTTTGTCTATTTTGTTGCACGTATGTGTATGAACTACATTAAATCCTCTAACCTCCGATATATTTATCAGTGCATGCATAGAATATAATATTTCACAGTGTGGAGTTTGCCATTTACATCTTACCCGAGTCTTTACTTTTTATTTTTTCTTTATCTACTGCTTGGTATAGTAAGTAGAAGTATTGCATTCCACCCAAAAAATTATTCAGAGATTTCACTGTAAATACACGTTTTGCGGTCCCCTGAATAAATAAAAATCACATTTACAAAAAGGTACGTGCGTCAGAACAGCATAACTCAAAAAGGAAACGTGGTTATACAAAGTATGCGATACGAATACTTTCAAGGAACCCCCCCCCCCCAGCCCAAACTATTCTTTACATGCATACATTAATTTTCCCAAAACTGCTCTAACGATTTTGATTAAAGTACCACATGTTTAAGATATTTGCATGACAAAATGTATAGCTTGAATTTGCGAAGTCGTCTTCGTTCTAAATCAATTTTTTCTAACTTGTAAGCTGTAAGAGAGAGACAAAAACGTACTACACAAAATATTTAGATCTCTTTAAATCACACAATTTATGCCAAATAATTTTTTTCTGGTTCTAACCATTTTTGAGATATTTGTTATTATAGTTTTGAATTGTCAAATATTTTTTTCAGCTGCAAAATAGCTATTCTCCCCCCCCCCACCTGGTGTTCTTAAAAGATCTGGCTATTCCTTAAGTCTACTGTATTTCCTTATTCCTCTTGTAACTACAACGAAATATATAATAAAACCATTTCTGCAAATGTTTATTAACACGAAGTGGACAGATGAATAAGCTTTTGTAAGAATGTTTTTTTGAAGAATGGGTACAGAAAGTCATGCGAATGTAACACATCAGATTTTAAAATATTTACTAACAATCTAAGTATGAGCTGCAAATTCAACAACGAGGCGCGAATAATCGATGGTCAGTTCGATTGTTAGTGACCTTGCTAGTAGAACAACCATGTGCAACAGATGTTAGTAATTAATTTTATTTTTGCATAAGTACTATTTATGTTATTCACTATTTAAAAAATAGTATGCAATACACATTAAGTGTATAATTGAAGAATAGCTCGGAAGTAGCAAATACTCGACTTCGTCTCGTATTTTTAAATGTTTCCTTGTTCTCGAATGATGCACTCACTCACCGCAGTTATCACAATATACTCTTATCAGTTTCCATCACAGAATCGCAACTTCTTGCTAAATGCCTTTCAGCATCAGACTTTTCAAAACTACTCGCTTAAATGCTGTTTTCTCTCTGGCTTTTGTTATACAGTGGAGAGATAGAAAAACATTTTCAGAAGGTTTCCACACTCCTCACGTCTTTAAACTAATTATTTATAAAAATAATTGAAGGTTTCTTTTCATAAAATCAACTATTAAGGGATTAGGTAGTAAAATTCTGGCCAATAATACACTATTGTGCTTATGGATACACTATAATGGTTTTTTATCTCAGCAATTTCAAATTTTTATCACCGGTCTCATATTTCAAGCGACAGCTCAATTTTTTTGCAGCTAATATAAATTTCAGGGGGGGGGGAATTCGATGTGTTTCATTCACATGACTTTCCCTACTCATCCCCTACAACTATTTACGAAGTCTTATTATTCTCTCTACTACGTACTCGTATGTAAGTGGGGAAGTATTGCAATCCACCCAAAAATTCTATACCGAGATTTCACCGGAAATACATGTTTTGAGGTGCCCAGAATCCAAGACACATGTCCGTGTCTGTGAGTCTTATCTGTGAACAACATAACTCAAAAATGAAAAGTTGGATAAATATCAAACTTGGTATATGAGTTTAGTATCTTCCAAGGATGCGACAAGAAAACCTTCCCACCCCAGACTACTCTTTACATGGAACATTTCTCGAAATTTTTTATTTTCTCAAAAACGGCTCAAACGATTTTGATTAAAATATTATATGTTTAAGATATTTTCATGGCAAATGAAATGTGTATCTTGGAATTTTCTGAGAATGTCCCCAAAAGTTCTCTTCATTCTGAATGACTTTCGCATAACTGGTAAACCGTAAGGGATAGACAACATTTTACTACATAAAATATGTGGATCTGATCAAGACACACAATTTAAGTAATATACATTTTTTTTGTAGAGTGAACCATTTCTGAGATATTCCTTGTTATTTGTTTGAATTTTCTAATACTTATAGTTTTGCAAAAAGAATGGAATGCTCCAAATAGCAACCAGCTCTTAAAAAATTTGACTATCGCTTAAAGCCTACCGTATTCCCCTTACACGTACAAGAAAATTAGCAATAAGATTAACATTTCGATTAACATGAAGCATATGGAGAATAAGCGTTTGTAAAAATAGTTTATACAAGAGTAGAGAAAGTTAGGAGTGCAACACATCAATTATTTTTCTATCTGCTTCATTTTAATCGAGTTAAGCAATTTGCAGAAATGATTTGTTTACACATTACTTTGTAGGTACAATGGAATACTGTAGGCAAAAACGACATTTAAAAGTGAGTTGCTCTGTGATGGTTTTGAAATACAGAAAAACGTAAACGGCTACACTTTTCCTAGATGAACTGGTGGCGGAAGTCGGTGACGGGGATCCAAAAAGCTTATGCTACAATAAGACAAATGTTCGAAAACTGGTGGAAAAATAATGCAAGGTAACAAATAAACTATGGCTCAGGCGGTAAAGTCTGTGACCCGCATTCGGGATGTCCCGGGTTCAAATCTCGTGGGCCGACCAATCTGTCTCAGGTTTTTTCGTGATTTTTCTCAGTTGCCAAGATAAATACCGGATTGGATATTTAATACCACGGCCCAAAGTTCCACCTTAAGTCTAAAACAATAGTAAAATGAAAAATAAGTGGTAATAGCGAATGCTATACCATCTATCTGCAGACAATGTAAGCAGTTAGACTGGACGGCACCTAACGCCATCTGCACGGCACGAAGCAGAAGATTCGACTTCCATGCGCCGGGTGTCTCTGTTGGTGCGTGACGAAGAAAGATGGCATTTCCAGGGATGAGACCTACAAGGTTAACTGTCCGACTTTCTGTGTGAGGGCGGCGGTTGGACTGGACGGCACACTAATGCCATCTGCACGGCATGAAGTGGGTGGTTACAAGGATGAGACCTAGAAGGCTAACTGTCCGCCGTTGTGTGTGAGGGCGGCGGTTGGACTGGAAGGCACCCTAATGCCATCTGCACGGCATGAAGTAGGTGGTTACAGGGATGAGACCTAGAAGGCTAACTGTCCGCCTTTGTGTGTGAGGGCGGCGGTTGGACTGGACGGCACACTAATGCCATCTGCACGGCATGAAGTAGGTGGTTACAGGGATGAGACCTAGAAGGCTAACTGCCCGCCTTTCTGTGTGAGGGCGGCGGTTGGACTGGACGGCACCCTAATACCATCTGCAAGCCATGAAGAAGGTGGTTACAGGGATGAGACCTAGAAGGCTAACTGTCTGCGTTTGTGTGTGAGGGCGGCGGTTAGACTGTACGGCACCCTAATACCATCTGCACGGCTTGAAGTGGGTGGTTACAGGAAAGAGACCTAGAAGGCTAACTGTCTGCCTTTGTGTGTGAGGGCGGCGGTTAGACTGTACGGCACCCTAATACCATCTGCACGGCTTGAAGTGGGTGGTTACAGGAATGAGACCTAGAAGGCTAACTGTCTGCCTTTGTGTGTGAGGGCGGCGGTTAGACTGTACGGCACCCTAATACCATCTGCACGGCTTGAAGTGGGTGGTTACAGGGATGAGACGTAGAAGGCTAACTGTCTGCCTTTGTGAGTAAGGGCGGCGGTTAGACTGGAAGGCACCCTAATACCATCTGCACGGCTTGAAGTGGGTGGTTACAGGGATGAGACGTAGAAGGCTGTCTGCCTTTGTGTGTGAGGGCGGCGGTTAGACTGGAAGGCACCCTAATACCATCTGCACGGCTTGAAGTGGGTGGTTACAGGGATGAGACGTAGAAGGCTAACTGTCTGTCTTTGTGTGTGAGGGCGGCGGTTAGACTGGAAGGCACCCTAATACCATCTGCACGGCTTGAAGTGGGTGGTTACAGGGATGAGACGTAGAAGGCTAACTGTCTGCCTTTGTGTGTGAGGGCGGCGGTTAGAATGTACGGCACCCTAATACCATCTGCACGGCTTGAAGTGGGTGGTTACAGGAATGAGACCTAGAAGGCTAACTGTCTGCGTTTGTGTGTGAGGGCGGCGGTTAGACTGTACGGCACCCTAATGCCATCTGCACGCCATGAAGAAGGTGGTTACAGGAATGAGACGTAGAAGGCTAACTGTCTGCCTTTGTGTGTGAGGGCGGCGGTTAGACTGTACGGCACCCTAATGCCATCTGCACGGCTTGAAGTGGGTGGTTACAGGAATGAGACCTAGAAGGCTAACTGTCTGCCTTTCTGTGTGAGGGCGGTGGTTAGACTGGAGGGCACCCTAATACCATCTGCACGGCTTGAAGTGGGTGGTTACAGGGATGAGACGTAGAAGGCTAACTGTCTGCCTTTGTGTGTGAGGGCGGCGGTTAGACTGGAAGGCACCCTAATACCATCTGCACGGCTTGAAGTGGGTGGTTACAGGGATGAGACGTAGAAGGCTAACTGTCTGCCTTTGTGTGTGAGGGCGGCGGTTAGACTGGAAGGCACCCTAATACCATCTGCACGGCTTGAAGTGGGTGGTTACAGGGATGAGACGTAGAAGGCTAACTGTCTGCCTTTGTGTGTGAGGGCGGCGGTTAGACTGGAAGGCACCCTAATACCATCTGCACGGCTTGAAGTGGGTGGTTACAGGGATGAGACGTAGAAGGCTAACTGTCTGCCTTTGTGTGTGAGGGCGGCGATTAGAATGTACGGCACCCTAATACCATCTGCACGGCTTGAAGTGGGTGGTTACAGGAATGAGACCTAGAAGGCTAACTGTCTGCGTTTGTGTGTGAGGGCGGCGGTTAGACTGTACGGCACCCTAATGCCATCTGCACGCCATGAAGAAGGTGGTTACAGGAATGAGACATAGAAGGCTAACTGTCTGCCTTTGTGTGTGAGGGCGGCGGTTAGACTGTACGGCACCCTAATGCCATCTGCACGGCTTGAAGTGGGTGGTTACAGGAATGAGACCTAGAAGGCTAACTGTCTGCCTTTGTGTGTGAGGGCGGCGGTTAGACTGTATGGCACCCTAATACCATCTGCACGGCTTGAAGTGGGTGGTTACAGGAATGAGACCTAGAAGGCTAACTGTCTGCCTTTGTGTGTGAGGGCGGCGGTTAGACTGTACGGCACCCTAATGCCATCTGCACGCCATGAAGAAGGTGGTTACAGGAATGAGACCTAGAAGGCTAACTGTCTGCCTTTGTGTGTGAGGGCGGCGGTTAGACTGGACGGCACTCTAATACCATCTGCACGGCTTGAAGTGGGTGGTTACAGGGATGAGACGTAGAAGGCTAACTGTCTGCCTTTGTGTGTGAGGGCGGCGGTTAGACTGGACGGCACTCTAATACCATCTGCACGGCTTGAAGTGGGTGGTTAAAAGGATTAGACCTAGAAGGCTAACTGTCCGCCTTTCTGTGTGAGGGCGACGGTTAGACTGGACGGCACCCTAATACCATCTGCACGGCTTGAAGTGGGTGGTTACAGGAATGAGACCTAGAAGGCTAACTGTCTGCCTTTGTGTGTGAGGGCGGCGGTTAGACTGTACTGCACCCTATTACCATCTGCACGGCTTGAAGTGGGTGGTTACAGGGATGAGACGTAGAAGGCTAACTGTCTGCCTTTGTGTGTGAGGGCGGCGGTTAGACTGTACGGCACCCTAATACCATCTGCACGGCTTGAAGTGGGTGGTTACAGGAATGAGACCTAGAAGGCTAACTGTCTGCCTTTGTGTGTGAGGGCGGCGGTTAGAATGTACGGCACCCTAATACCATCTGCACGGCTTGAAGTGGGTGGTTACAGGAATGAGACCTAGAAGGCTAACTGTCTGCCTTTGTGTGTGAGGGCGGCGGTTAGACTGTACGGCACCCTAATACCATCTGCACGCCATGAAGGTGGTTACAGGGATGAGACGTAGAAGGCTAACTGTCTGCCTTTGTGTGTGAGGGCGGCGGTTAGACTGTACGGCACCCTAATACCATCTGCACGGCTTGAAGTGGGTGGTTACAGGAATGAGACCTAGAAGGCTAACTGTCTGCCTTTGTGTGTGAGGGCGGCGGTTAGACTGTACGGCACCCTAATGCCATCTGCACGCCATGAAGAAGGTGGTTACAGGGATGAGACGTAGAAGGCTAACTGTCTGCCTTTCTGTGTGAGGGCGGTGGTTAGACTGGAGGGCACCCTAATACCATCTGCACGGCTTGAAGTGGGTGGTTACAGGGATGAGACGTAGAAGGCTAACTGTCTGCCTTTGTGTGTGAGGGCGGCGGTTAGACTGGAAGGCACCCTAATACCATCTGCACGGCTTGAAGTGGGTGGTTACAGGGATGAGACGTAGAAGGCTAACTGTCTGCCTTTGTGTGTGAGGGCGGCGATTAGACTGGAAGGCACCCTAATACCATCTGCAAGGCTTGAAGTGGGTGGTTACAGGGATGAGACGTAGAAGGCTAACTGTCTGCCTTTGTGTGTGCGGGCGGCGGTTAGACTGGAAGGCACCCTAATACCATCTGCACGGCTTGAAGTGGGTGGTTACAGGGATGAGACGTAGAAGGCTAACTGTCTGCCTTTGTGTGTGAGGGCGGCGGTTAGACTGTACGGCATCCTAATGCCATCTGCACGCCATGAAGAAGGTGGTTACAGGAATGAGACGTAGAAGGCTAACTGTCTGCCTTTGTGTGTGAGGGCGGCGGTTAGACTGTACGGCACCCTAATGCCATCTGCACGGCTTGAAGTGGGTGGTTACAGGAATGAGACCTAGAAGGCTAACTGTCTGCCTTTGTGTGTGAGGGCGGCGGTTAGACTGTACGGCACCCTAATACTATCTGCACGGCTTGAAGTGGGTGGTTACAGGAATGAGACCTAGAAGGCTAACTGTCTGCCTTTGTGTGTGAGGGCGGCGGTTAGACTGTACGGCACCCTAATGCCCTCTGCACGCCATGAAGAAGGTGGTTACAGGAATGAGACGTAGAAGGCTAACTGTCGCCTTTGTGTGTGAGGGCGGCGGTTAGACTGGACGGCACTCTAATACCATCTGCACGGCTTGAAGTGGGTGGTTACAGGGATGAGACGTAGAAGGCTAACTGTCTGCCTTTGTGTGTGAGGGCGGCGGTTAGACTGGACGGCACCCTAATGCCCTCTGCACGCCATGAAGAAGGTGGTTACAGGGATGAGACCTAGAAGGCTAACTGTCTGCCTTTGTGTGTGAGGGCGGCGGTTAGACTGGACGGCACTCTAATACCATCTGCACGGCTTGAAGTGGGTGGTTACAGGAATGAGACCTAGAAGGCTAACTGTCTGCCTTTGTGTGTGAGGGCGGCGGTTAGACTGTACGGCACCCTAATACCATCTGCACGGCTTGAAGTGGGTGGTTACAGGAATGAGGCCTAGAAGGCTAACTGTCTGCCTTTGTGTGTGAGGGCGGCGGTTAGACTGTACGGCACCCTAATACCATCTGCACGGCTTGAAGTGGGTGGTTACAGGAATGAGACCTAGAAGGCTAACTGTCTGCCTTTGTGTGTGAGGGCGGCGGTTAGACTGGACGGCACTCTAATACCATCTGCACGGCTTGAAGTGGGTGGTTACAGGAATGAGACCTAGAAGGCTAACTGTCTGCCTTTGTGTGTGAGGGCGGCGGTTAGACTGGACGGCACTCTAATACCATCTGCACGGCTTGAAGTGGGTGGTTACAGGAATGAGACCTAGAAGGCTAACTGTCTGCCTTTGTGTGTGAGGGCGGCGGTTAGACTGGACGGCACCCTAATGCCCTCTGCACGCCATGAAGAAGGTGGGTACAGGAATGAGACCTAGAAGGCTAACTGTCTGCCTTTGTGTGTGAGGGCGGCGGTTAGACTGGACGGCACTCTAATACCATCTGCACGGCTTGAAGTGGGTGGTTACAGGAATGAGACCTAGAAGGCTAACTGTCTGCCTTTGTGTGTGAGGGCGGCGGTTAGACTGTACGGCACCCTAATACCATCTGCACGGCTTGAAGTGGGTGGTTACAGGAATGAGACCTAGAAGGCTAACTGTCTGCCTTTGTGTGTGAGGGCGGCGGTTAGACTGTACGGCACCCTAATACCATCTGCACGGCTTGAAGTGGGTGGTTACAGGAATGAGACCTAGAAGGCTAACTGTCTGCCTTTGTGTGTGAGGGCGGCGGTTAGACTGGACGGCACTCTAATACCATCTGCACGGCTTGAAGTGGGTGGTTACAGGAATGAGACCTAGAAGGCTAACTGTCTGCCTTTGTGTGTGAGGGCGGCGGTTAGACTGGACGGCACTCTAATACCATCTGCACGGCTTGAAGTGGGTGGTTACAAGGATTAGACCTAGAAGGCTAACTGTCCGCCTTTCTGTGTGAGGGCGACGGTTAGACTGGACGGCACCCTAATACCATCTGCACGGCTTGAAGTGGGTGGTTACAGGGATGAGACGTAGAAGGCTAACTGTCCGCCTTTGTGTGTGAGGGCGGCGGTTAGACTGTACGGCACCCTATTACCATCTGCACGGCTTGAAGTGGGTGGTTACAGGGATGAGACGTAGAAGGCTAACTGTCTGCCTTTCTGTGTGAGGGCGGCGGTTAGACTGGACGGCACTCTAATACCATCTGCACGGCTTGAAGTGGGTGGTTACAGGGATGAGACGTAGAAGGCTAACTGTCTGCCTTTGTGTGTGAGGGCGGCGGTTAGACTGGACGGCACTCTAATACCATCTGCACGGCTTGAAGTGGGTGGTTACAAGGATTAGACCTAGAAGGCTAACTGTCCGCCTTTGTGTGTGAGGGCGGCGGTTAGACTGGAGGGCACCCTAATACCATCTGCACGGCTTGAAGTGGGTGGTTACAGGGATGAGACGTAGAAGGCTAACTGTCTGCCTTTGTGTGTGAGGGCGGCGGTTAGACTGGACGGCACTCTAATACCATCTGCACGGCTTGAAGTGGGTGGTTACAAGGATTAGACCTAGAAGGCTAACTGTCCGCCTTTCTGTGTGAGGGCGACGGTTAGACTGGACGGCACCCTAATACCATCTGCACGGCTTGAAGTGGGTGGTTACAGGGATGAGACGTAGAAGGCTAACTGTCCGCCTTTGTGTGTGAGGGCGGCGGTTAGACTGGACGGCACCCTAATACCATCTGCACGGCTTGAAGTGGGTGGTTACAGGAATGAGACCTAGAAGGCTAACTGTCTGCCTTTGTGTGTGAGGGCGGCGGTTAGACTGTACGGCACCCTAATGCCATCTGCACGGCATGAAGAAGGTGGTTACAGGAATGAGACCTAGAAGGCTAACTGTCTGCCTTTGTGTGTGAGGGCGGCGGTTAGACTGTACGGCACCCTAATGCCATCTGCACGCCATGAAGAAGGTGGTTACAGGGATGAGACGTAGAAGGCTAACTGTCTGCCTATCTGTGTGAGGGCGGTGGTTAGACTGGAGGGCACCCTAATACCATCTGCACGGCTTGAAGTGGGTGGTTACAGGGATGAGACCTAGAAGGCTAACTGTCCATCACATATCGTTCTAAGAGTTGTCCACCAACAGATCCGTCGCGATATGACCAAGGAGTTAAAGCGACGTAAAATAAAATAGAGAACTATCGAAAAGTATTTAGTAGTTGGCAGGTACTTTATTGCAAAACGAGCCTTACTCTTATAATAATCGTGGTATTGGGTAATACCCAACGCCTGTACTTACTGTTACGAGTACTTTTATTAGCCCTTCTTTTGTGTGGTTTTTGTCCAGAACAGGACAGCGACATGTTACTGCGCACTCAGCGGTGCTAGCCACCGCATTAGACGTCTTGTGTTTAAACAACACGCTTGGACAAGAGTAGTAGCAGACGTGGTCAAGGAAGGTCGGAACAACGATGTTGTGAAAGAGATTAATACAGTGTATTATGCGGACCGTGTACCGCGTGGGATGATTTATCCAAATCTTCAGCCTGCGTAATCCGTTCCGACGTAAATGATAGCTAATGGGCGAGTCGGCTATACAGAGAAAATTGCTGACTACACGTACAACAGAAACTTATTAACAAAGCTACTAACGTGTAGGTAGGAATTACATGTTTTTCATGTTTTCATACCTATTCTACAAATTATTTATATCAAAGCTGATTTCTTTCATATATTTCCCGCTATCATGATAAATGTTGGCAGAAATAGTTTTAATGAAGTTATTACAGCTACGCAGCACATAGGTCTGGAGCGACATTCTACTGCTAAAAGCAGGTAGAACACGCAACCCTTGATTACGCATTCTCTTTGCAGAGAAACGAAAGAACGTACATAAATTTTCAAAATTGTATTCCTGAAAATATTGGAATTGCTTATTGTTCAGACATACAGTATAAAATAACTCGGAAACGTTTAGCTTAAATCCTATAGTTTATTTCCTCCTTCTACAGTACCTCATACTTCTTCATCAACGGATTACCTCCTGTTTAGGACTTACAAGATAATCCCTTGGGTCAGCACCTATGGAGGAGCAAGCAAACTAGATCATAGCATTCCAGAATGGATGATCAGCTTGTAAGGGGACATACGTATACCACATAGAATAGAGTATTGAAATAATACAAGGGTCGTCCAATAAGTAAGTTTCCCTATTTTATATAAAAAAACATTACACACAATTAATCATGCTGAATTAATTTTATTTATATTGTACAATCCTTCTGTTACTTTTCTGCATAATCAACATGTTTTTCCAAGCATTTTTGGGGACGTGACATAAGTTTTTCCAAGCCAGTGTTGTACCAGGTCGGGTCCTGCGCTTGCAACCGGCTGTTCACTGATTTGACTTCATCATCGGTGTTAAAAGTGCTTACCTTTGAGTTGGAGGCAAGCTCCGGTGAATAAGGAGGATACGAGAAAACTTCCAAGTTGTATCTTGACCCAGGCGGAGTTCAGGAGATTCAACTGGGAAGTTTTCTCGCATCTTCCATATTCACCAGATCTTTTCCCAAGTGATTTTCACATATTCCCCTGACTCAAAGTTCATCATGGAGGTAGGCACTTTAACACCGTGACGAAGATCAATCATAAGTGAACCAGAAGTAAGGTCCTGTGCTCGTAACCAGCTATTTACTTCTAAACGAAACTGTTCCGTTGAGTGAATAATTAAACTTTGAAAATAGAAGAGAAATTCGGAAGAAGTGTCAAAACTAAAGGCAAGGACTGTAATGTGATAGTGGAATACTATTCTGAATAGTATCTCGACGGAGAAAGCGGAACATAATTTTTACTTTCTCTACTACGTATAGTAAGTAGGGGAACTATTTTATTCCACCCAAAAATTCGATGTCGAGATTTCACCAGAAATACATGTTTTGAGACTTCCTGAACCCCCCAAAAAAGCATTTTTAGAAAAGGTTCACGCGCGTGTGTGTGACTGAACGGCATAACTCAAAAACGAGAAGTCGGATAAATGCCAAAGTTATATTCAAGTTCAGTATCTTCCAAAGATGTGACACGAAGATTTTTAAGAAAGTCCCCCCACACCAACTACCCTTTACATGGAACATTTTTATCAAATTTTTTATTTTCTAAAAAATGGCTCTAACGATTTTGATTAAAAAGGTATATTAAGTATATTTTGTCTTGAATTTTCTGGAAATAGTGTGAAGTTCTCTAATTCGGAATGAATTTTCTATAGTCTTGTATAAATAAAAAAGTGTAATTTCTTTAAAACAAACAATTTATTCCATTAAGCTGTTCTGAGATATCAGTTAATAGTGGTTCAAATTGTTTAATACTTTTGTCATTCTTTTTAAGTCCTCTCGACATTCAGTTGTTTCTCGCGATTGCATGGAAACAGTATGGAATTTTACAGCCAGCACATAGCAGCGTCCAGTTCTTAAACATTTGACTATCGCTGTTCCCTTTGTAGTTATCTATAACGAAATGTGTAATGTAGCTATTTCTGCAATGGTTTGTTTGAATTAAGACGAAGTAGTTAGAAAAATCAGCTTTAGTAAGAATATAGGGTAGGGAAAGTCATGTAAATGTATCACATCAGATTTTTATAATTCTTTCCCATTTAAACGATATTTTTAAAGTGCCTACCCAAAGAAAACGTTGCTAGTTGGTCTGTAATATCTCTTTTGATATTATCGGTTTTCTAGAAGATACGCTGCCTGGCAATGTGGTTAAAGGTCAGTTGAGGTAGCGGTGAGGTAAAACCAGCCGCAGTGCTGAGGTCTGGGTTCACTCCTCGACCTCACGGCGTCTTAAAGGTCACCGCAATTATACGGTACAGATGAAATGAACCGAAGCAAGAAGTTATGATAGATTGCAGCGGGCTTTTCCTGCAATAAATACAAAAGGATTAGCTGAAATAACAGAGACTGATTTACACGCTACGCTCGTGCTTACAATAACGTTATGAAATGGTGATTAATAACATTCTTGAAGTTTTGGGAATTTCTTCTTATAGAGATACAATATAATGTTTATAAGTGCCCAAAATAATGCGATATGCTTAAGGATGATATGTTTGAGCAATGCAGAGTCTAAACGTGAACTAACGAGAACTAAATTAGCCATGAAAGCGATCGGAATATTCTTGTATAAAATCCCTACTCTGCTAGTGAAACAGAATGCATAGTAGAAAAAAAAAATCTGATACGTTGCATGGCTTTCTCTACTCTTGTACAAACTATTTTTACAAACGCTTATTCTCCATCTACTTCATGTTAATGGAGATCAACATTTGCAGAAATCTTACTGCTGATTTTCTTGTAGGTGCATTCACTCGAAAGAAAGAAAAAAAAATTACATAAATTGTGTGTTTTAACGAGATCTACATTTTTCGTGTAGTAACATTTACGGTTTACCAGTTATGCGTAAGTCATTCAGAATGAAGAGGACTTTTGTGGACATTCCCAGAAAATTCAAGATATACATTTCATTTGCCATGAAAATATCTTAAACATATGATATTTTAATCAAAATCGTTGCAGTCATTTTTGAGAAAACCAAGATTTTCGAAAAATTTTCCAAGTAAAGGGTAGTCTGAGGTGGGAAGATTTTCTTGAAAATCTCGTGTCGCATCCTTGTAAGATACTAAGCTCAAACACCAAGTTTGGTATTTATCCGACTTTTCGTTTTTGAGTTATGCTGTTCACAGACAGACACACACACGGACATGTTTCCAAAAATGCTTTATTTGGATTCAGGGCATCTCAAAAGGTGTATTTCTGGTGAAGTCTAGGTATCGAACTTTTGGGTGGAATACAATACCTCCTCTACTTACTATGCGTGGTAGAGAAAGTAAAAAGTGTTTTAAAATTCAAACCAGTAACAAAGAATATTTTGCAAATGTTTAACAACACAAAAACTGTATTTGGCATAAATTGTATCCATTAGCTAGATATACATTTTTTTATAGAATCTCTTTCTGTCTTCCAATTACGCAGTAGTTCATTCTGAATGAATGGAACTTCACAGCATATTTTCAGAAAATTCGAGGTATACATTTCATTTGTCATGGAAAAATCTTAAAAGTATGGTATTTTAATCAAAATCGTTAGTCATTTTTGATAAGATAAAAATAATGAAACATTTAACATGTGAAGGGTAGTTTTGGAAGAGAGGATTTTCTTGTAAACCTCCGTTTGGCATCCTTGGAAAGTGTTGAACTAATTACCCACACACCCACAGAGTTCTTCATAAGAATGTTTTTTATCGGGAACCTCAAAACATGTATTTCCGGTGAAATCTCGTTAACGAATTTGTGGGTGTAATGCAATAGATAGGTACTTCCCCTACTTACCTCCGGCGCAGAAATCTGAGGTCCTGAAAGCGGTGGGTGGCTAAAGGTTGCTACGCTATACATAATGCTTTCTGAACTTATACAAAAGTTCGCCAGCGGAGTGAGTTCTGCGAAACTTGAGAGTTGGGAGGAAAGGTATTATGATAGAGAGAATAGATGTTTAAAATTAGATAATGGTAATTCACTAAAAGAACATCGAAACTACCCAAGAGATTTAATGAGAACGGAGGGTTCGTTTGCATAGGCATGGAAATTCTTACAAGAGACTGGAATGGGGAATGTTTGGCCTTTGGGTGAAGCTATTATCAGTGGGTTTTGGGAAGAATGTGCAGGGGACTTAGGATAAATCTCTTTAGCTCTGTGTATTATACCTAAAAGAAAATGGGGATGTGAGAAATGCAGAGATGTCTTTGACCAACTTTGAACAATACTTGCGCAAAATATGTGATTCCCAGTTTTGGTAATGGAAATATTTAGGTATTTAGTCCTGCAAGATGTGGATGTAATGAAAACGAACAGTTTAAACATCTAATGAATTACATCCACATGACTTTCTTTACCCATTATCGTTTAGAGATCCTCTGACTAGATGTGGCTGTATGGAATGTGTTGACATCAACAATTCTAGCTCTAAAGATTACGGCTATACTTTCAGCATGCCAACAAAGCTTAAGGCCTTCTAGAAAACATACGCTCTTGTGCTAGCAATGCTGAATATAGTAGATTCATAAGGCGAATGAATGAACAGAGGTTACTTTTATTCTACTTCCTTTCTTACTGGGCATTAAATAACCTAATAAATGACTAGAAAACACTTACACACTTCTCCAAGTGAAGCATGCTGGAATACTAACGTTGTGCGGTGTTTTTAATGTAGATAGTAGATCTATTTATGACATCATTGTGAGCTGCCACGTGTTACTGTCGCCCCCTCCTCATTCCTCCGGAGAGCAGAACACCCTGCAAACGTTTTCTCATCAGAGGCATATAATAGGTTCTGCAAATTCTTCTTCTTCTTCTTCTTCTTTTTCTTCTTCTTCTTCTTCTTCTTCTTCTTCTGAATACCTTCCTTTATATAGGACTTCCACTCCCAAGAACTTATAAGCCAATGTCTTATGTCAGTAGCCTGTGGAGCAAACTTTAGATCTCGGATCAGGATGGGTGATCAGCCCAATGCTTGATATGGTTGTGAAGAAGGAAATGAAATACAGTGATAGGAAAATCCACGGATCAAATTACACAACCTAGCATCGCCTAGCGAGCAACGAAAGTCGCAAAAACACTTCGGTAAAGTAGGTTTCAACCCGGGACCTTCCGAATGCGAACCAAGACGTTACCGCCTGAGCCATCCCGCTCAGTCACAAACTATTCTTATGAAACATTATTTTTACTTTCTCTACTACGTATAGTAAGTAGGGGAAGTATTGTATTCGATACCGAGATTTCACCGGAAATATATGCTTTGAGGCACCCTGAATCCAAAAAAAGCATTTCTTGGAAACATGTCCGCGCGCGCGCGCGCGCGCGCGTGTGTGTGTGTGTGTGTGTGTGTGTGTGTCTGTGTCTGTCTGTGAACAGCATAACTCAGAAACGAACAGTCGGATAAACACCAAACTTGGTATTTAAGTTCAGTATCTTCCAGAGATGCGACACGAAGGTTTTCAAGAATATCCCCCCACCCCAGATTACCCTTTACATGGAACATTTTTCGAAAATTTTAATTTTCTCAAAAATGGCTCTAACGATTTTGATTAAAATATCATATGTTTAAGATATTTTCATGACAAATAAAATGTATATCTTGAATTTTCTGGGAATGTCTCCAAAAGTATTCTTCAATGTGAACGACTTTTGCATAACTGGTAAACCACAAGAGATAGACAAAATTTTACTACACAAAAATGTAGATCGCGTTAAAATACACAATTTATGTCATATACATTTTTTCTGAGTGAACCATTTTCGAGATATTGCTTGTTATTCCCTTAAATTTTCAATACTTATTTTCTCAAATGGGAATTCGTTATTCAATTTTTTGTCTTGAATATGCAAAGAGCATTAATCTGTGGCAAAGAGAATGGTGCTGCACCTAGCAACCAGCTATTAAGAGATATGTCTATGCTTAAAGGCTACTGTATTTCTATATTGCCCTTGCAAATACAAAACAAGGGGAACATAGTACGCCTTAAGCGATATTCAAATATTTTTAGAACTGGTCGCTATGGGTAAAATGTAATTCTCTTTGCATGTCAAAAGATCGTTTCTGCAAATGTTTATCTCGATTGATATGAAATAAATGGAGAATAAGACTTTGTAAAAATAGTTTGTACAAGAATAGAGAAAGTCATGTGAGTGTAACACATCAGATTTTTCCATGTACTTCATGTCAATTGAGATAAACCTTTGCAGAAATAGTTTCATTACACCTTTAGTTCTAGGAGCAAGAGGGATAGAGGAAACGAATCGGTAGTCAGATGTTTAAAAGCGGGCCGCTACATGCTGGCTTTAAAATCCCATACTCTTTCCATGACCGCGAGAAACAAGTAAAAAGCGATAGCATTTTAAAAAGACTACAAAGTAGTAAACAATTCAAATGAATATTAACGGATATCTCGAAAATGGCTGATGCCAGAAAAAGGTAATTCCAAATGAATTGTGTGTTTTTAAAGAGATTTACAATTTTTGTGTCGTTTATTTATTTACTGTGACAGAGCTAAGGCCATAAGGCCTATTCTTCCGCTCAACCATATAGAACAATCCTGAATGCAATATCCCGATCACATTGATAGTACACAGATAATATCTAAAGGAACACGAAACAGAAATAACACAAATATTAGAGAAACAGTAAAGTTAAGTTAATTGTAAATATAGAGAAACTAAGTTAATAGTAATTAATATCTTAAAAATATGGCATACATGCACTATATATACAATGAAAATGATATTTCTTCTAAGTTAACAATTGTTTTTAACTAAACTGCAACCTGTGACGAAACCCATATAAAGTATGACAGCCCCTGACATCTTGTGGAAGTGAATTCCAGAGCCTAGCAACCTTCACAGTAAAAGATGATTGAAAGTATGTGACGATATTCCGAGCATGTATGAAGGTTGTGAAACGAGGACAAACTTTTAAAGCGAGAAGCTAGGTATGTAGGGGAAGAAGTGTGAACAAGTTTAAAGAGAAGTAAAAGACAATGACTGTTTCTACGGTCAACTAGATGGAACCATGACAACTGGTGGAGACATGGTGTTATACGATCGTAACGACGTACATCGCAGATGTAACGTACACATGTATTGTGAGCTAGCTGTAATTTACGTAACAGATCAGACCTTAAATCTGTGAGGAGGGAATCACAATAATCAAAGTGGGGCATTACCATTGTGTGTACCAAGGTCGTTCTTAGGTTCCTAGGCAGGGGCATATTTAAACGCTTGAATGTGTGGATTAAAGAATTTACTTTCCTACAAATTTCAGTAATATGATTGTCCAAACTAAGTTTATGGTAAAAAGTAACACCTACATTTTTCATCGATTCTGTCAAAGAGATAACAGAATTATCACTTTCAACCAATGGAATAGAACGCATGTCGTTTACCAGTTATACATAAAATAATGATAATTTCAACTACTTAGGCTGCAATGTTTCTATTTAAAATGAAAATGTAACAAATAAGATCTTTAAATGTAATTATATATGCGGTATAATAAAATGAAACCTTAAAAGCTCTAGGAAAGAAACTAAACTAAAATTTTATTAACTAATGGCTGTGTCCATGTTATTGTATAGCTCAGAATGTTGGGATACAATGAAGGAAGAAAAATAGAAGCCGCAGAAATGAGATTCCTAAGAAGCGTCGCAGGCTACAGTTTATTAGATAAAAAGAGAGGTGACGAGGTCAGAAAGGAATTCAGCATTTTTAAGTTAAGTGAAAAGATACGCCAATATAGAACCAACTGGCAAGAACATGTGGAAGATTACCGCATCCTCAAATTGGTACTAAATTATAAGCCTATAAACAATATAAACGTTGGTAGACCGAAGAAAATATGGTAACAGCAAATATTCAATTAATGAGACCGAAACAAGTCTTTCGAGGCTTACTCCGTGAAGATTATGATGGTGATGATGATGAAAACTATATAAAATATATCCGAATGAAGTTGACTTCATAGGCTAATAACAAGAAAATTCAAGATATTCATTTAATTTTAGTTAAATACTTTATATACTGCGTTCGTTATATTGCCGGGCCGCGAATCCGCGTATACGTTCTCCACGCACTGTTTATTATACTTGAGGGTTTACCATTCTAAAACTCCCGCGTTACTTATTCACAAGTGATAGTAACATGCACTATAATGAGTACTAACAGTGTTATAAATTGTGTTGAAAATGGTGCATTGAGACATGCCTGGCATTTCTCGTCGTCACGAGGTTGTAATTCAGTTTAACAGCTGTATGAACAGAGATTTTTGAAACATCCACTTGCTGTGCAATACCTCTTAGAGACTTCTTTGGAGAGACTGATATGCTAATTTCGTCAATTGTTTTTTCATTCATTAGAACATGTATTTTTCGCTCCCTAAGTTTAGCGTTTAGCGATCTCGTTGTTCTAAACTTATTAAACACACATCTAACAGTTTCTCTATCTGGAATTGGAACTATCTGTCTACATCATTCGGTTTTTAGTATGTATCGTTAATAAGAATTCTTTGTTGAGGCGTGCATTTTTCTTAGGCATTTCAATGGACTAATAACAAGACAAGAACACCAACAATAATAAGAATACTCTAAAGTAATTCATACAAAACACAGATGTCTTGAATAAACTATCACCTTTGAGATGCACAATAAACAAACTCTAGTCTTCACAACTCGAACTGAATGCAGGAATTGACGCAGCTGATAAACGTAGCCTTGAGCGGGTCATTCACCACCGCTGCTAGTACGCTGCTGAAAAATACAGAGGTCACTGTAGTGTTAGGTCGCGGGTTCAAACGAGGCGGAGGGCGATGGATTTTTTCGGGCGTAAAAATCCTTAGCACGGTTTCCTTCGGAAGAGAAATAAAGACAGTGGTCCCCTGTCGTACATTTATTGCACATAAAAGTACCTCAAGCCTGATAAAGAAGCCTCTGAGCAAAGTTTCCGGTCTTACATGCCCAACATAGAATGGGACGCTAAGGACCACAGTAGTTAAAGAACGTCCATAAATTAATTAAAAAAGTCACTGCAGTGAAAGCCAATACGCATATACGAGATCTGTGGGCCGGTTATAAATCGAACGCATAGTGTGTATTATTATTATTATTATTATTATTATTATTATTATTATTATTAGAGCCCGGAAGTTAATCAAAATTCATTTTCTATTTGAATGGATATAATAGTATTTAGGGATGGTAGGGCCAGTTTTTATTTTGCGTTTTTTGGCTTATTTGGCTTTTCTTGCCTATTTTAAGGTTTACTTTCTCTACTATGTATAGTAAGTATGGGAAGTATTGTATTCCACCCAAAAATTCGATACCGAGATTTCACCGGAAATACATGATTTGAGACACCCTGAATCCAAAAAACGCATTTTTGGAACATGTCCGTGTGTGTGTGTGTGTGTGTGTGTCTGTGTGTGTCTGTGAACAGCACAGCATAACTCAGAAACGAACAGTCGGATAAACACCAAACTTGGTATTTAGGTTCAGTATCTTCCAGAGATGCGACACGAAGGTTTTCAAGAAAATCCCCCCACCCCAGACTACCCTTTACGTGAAACATTTTTCGAAAATTTTAATTTTCTCAAAAATGGCTCTAACGATTTTGATTAAAATATCATATGTTTAAGATATTGTCATGAGAAATGAAATGTATATCTCGAATTTTCTGGGAATGTCTCCAAAAGTATTCTTCATTGTGAACGACTTTTGCATAACTGGTAAACCATAAGAGATAGACAAAATTTTACTACACGAAATATGTAGATCGCGTTAAAATACACAATTTATGCCATATACATTGTTGTTGTTGAGTGAACCGTTTTCGAGATATTGCTTGTTATTCCCTTAAATTTTCCAATAGTTATACTTTTTCTCAAATTCGTTATTCATTTTTTTTATGTCTTGGACATGCAAAGAGAATGGAATGCGCCGCATAGCAACCAGCGTTAAAATATTTGACTATCGCTTAAAACCTATCATATTCCCCTTGCATCTACAAGAAAATTACCAATAAGATTGACATCTCGATATCTCGATTAACATGAAGCATATGGAGAATAGGCGTTTGTAAAAATAGGTTCTACAAGAGTAGAGAAAGTTATGTGAGTGTAACACATCAGATTTTTTTATGTCCTGGACATGCAAAGACAATGGAATGCGCCACATAGCAACCAGCGCTTAAAATATTTGACTATCGCTTAAAACCTACCATGTTCCCCTTGCATCTACAAGAAAATTAGCAATAATATTAACATCTCGATTAACATGAAGCATATGGAGAATAAGCGTTTGTAAAAATAGTTTGAACAAGAGTAGAGAAAGTCATGTGAGTGTAACACATCAGATTTTTTGGCCTGTTTTAGATCCTTATGGCTTATTTACTGTGATTATTTACACGTTTTAAAAACCATATAAAGAATTTCAATGTATGAAGGTGAAATAAATGTTACTCAAATATTTATGTGACATGAATGTGTCATTTCATTATTTGTGTATCTTGTTCTCTGTAAAGGCAATTACTGGTTTTCAAGCAGTCAAAACTTTTCCTCCTCAAATTTTTCAATTAAACTCTTTTAAATAGCAGACCTATGAAACGAATACAGGCACCTTACTTGAAAGAGGCAGCTAAAGCCTTGAAAGTTCTAGCCCACAGAATCGCCGAAGAAGTAAGTTTGTAACCTTTTATGGGTAAGTTGGTTTCCAACACCAAAAAGGTCTTTCCAAAAATCACCCTCCCAAATGCGGGATTTTAAGTACGTGGCACCAGAGCTCTCTTTACCTCCACAGACAGTTCTTAGCAAATGGAGAGAGAGAGAACCTGGATCTCTGCAGCCAGTATTACAGTAACAATTTAGACTTGGTATGTGAGATATTTGATGCTCTATCAGAAGCCGAAGCTGCTTCAGTTTGCGAGGTAAGGATGTTGTACAACAAAGAACTCAGCAACGATCTGGAATTTATAGAGCACATTATAGTGTTGTTACCGGAAGCAATCTTGTGGGGAAAAACGTTGATATGCTAGTCTCCCTTGGCAATCTTTGAAGATGCAATAAATCAACTGCAAGAACCAGGAGAAAACGGAAGGTCAGTCAAAAGTGAACGTGTTATGAGTGTGGACCTAGAAAAACTTGAAAACATTTGTGATGCCCTGAAAGGTGAAAGTTCTGTTGTAACTGATATGAGTCTCCAAATAGCTTGTTTTAAAAATGTTCCAGTCAAATATTCCATATGATCATGATGAAAACGCCTGACTATGACAGCTGACACTTTGAATAAATATCTTGTTGCTGCTTGTAATCAGGAAAAGTAAGAGTAAACACTTTTTGTGATAAATTAAAGTATCTTAGGTAGCTATTTTGATTAATAAAGAGTGGGATTTCATTCTGTTTTCAATTTTAATGAATGCCTATTTTAATTATATTACTGCCTATTTTCAGTATTTTAAGTGCCTCTTTGCCTGTCCAGTTTAACCAAAATAAATATCTGAATTTCCGGGATCTTAATTATTATTAATCAAAATCGTCACAGCTATTTTTTTTAAAAAATAAGATGTGTTGCACTCACATGACTTTTTCTACTCTTGTACAAACTATTTGTACAACCGCTTATTCTCCATCTACTTCATGTTAATCGAGATATCGAGATGTTAATCTTATTGCTAATTTTCTTGTAGATGCAAGGGGAATATGGTAGGCCTTAAGCGATAGTCAATTGTTTTAAGAGCTGGTTACTAGTGGAGCATTACATTCTTTTGCATGTCCAGGACAAAAAAAGAATAACGAATTCCCATTTGAGAAAAGTATAAGTATTGGAAAAATCAAACAAATAACAAGGAATATCTCGTAAATGGTTCACTCGAAAAAAAATGTATATGACATAAATTGAGCGTTTTAAGGAGATCTATATTTTTTGTGTACAAACATTTTATCTATCTCTTACGGTTTACCAGTTATGCAAAATCCATTCACAATTAACAGGACTGATGGGGGAAATTCCCAGAAAATTCAAGATATACATTTCATTTGTCATGAAAATATCTTAAACATATGATCTTTTAAACAAAATCGTTAGAGCCATTTCTGAGAAAATAAAAAGTTTCAGAAAATGTTCCATATAAAGTGTAGTCTGAGGTGAGGGGATTTGCTTTAAAATCTTGTGTCGCATCCTTGGAAGATATTAAACTTAAATAAGTTTGGTATTTATCCGACTTTTCGTTATTGAGTTAAGCTTTTCACAGACACACACACACACGGGCCTTTTTCTAAAACGGTTTTTTTTATTCGGGGCTTCAAAACATGTATTTGCGGTGAAATCCCGTAACGAATTTTTGGGTGGAATGCAATACTTCCCCTACTTACTATACGTAGTAGAGAAAGCAAAAATTAAAATTTTCTTGTCGTATCTTTGAAAGGTACTGAATCCAAATACCAAGTTTGGTATTTATCGGACATTTCGTTTTTGGCTTATGTTGTTCATAGTCACACTGACATTTTTTTAAAATGCTTTATTTGAATTTGATTGTGCCCCAAAACATGTACTAATTTCAATAAACTCTGGACATCTTATTTTCGGTTTGAGTATAGTACCTCCTGTTACCTACCATAGGTAGATGGCAGAGAAGTTAAAACAGTTATATCGTAATTTGGAAACTTTAATCCATCGTTTTTCTCTTCTAAAGCTCCTTGTACATGATCAAATTGTTGTCAAATTCAATGCTTTACGAGACTTTACAAGAGTTGTCACAACCTCATAACTTCTCTTGTAAAATTTCTTTCAATACTTTTAAAGTCTTGAAAGCAAATAAGGACATGCTCTAAACGGTCAAAGATTTGACTTGATTTGATGGCTTTGGCCAATGAAATGCTAGTATTTACAGTACGCCACGAAATCTTCAACATGGCTGAAAAGCGAAAAGTAAACAAAAATCGCTACGTGGGAAAGGGATGTTGTATGCAAACATATTAGGTTATACAAAAGCTGGCCATGTCTATACCTTTTGGGCTCCGTGGATTACCACAGGACGAAGACAAGGGCATATGAAGAAATCGCTAGGCAGATTTCGGAAGTATACAATAATGCATTAATATAAAATTATATAGTGTGGTTAGCCTATCAGCCTGTGTTATTCCCATTGTATTCCTTAATTTAATCTGATTTCATAGACTTTAATACGTGAAAATGCTATGTAATATTATGTGAAGAGCAATATTTCATTGCAAATTGTTATATGGTGACGCTAATAGTAATTTGCTTTGCATGTGATAAATTATCAATGTGTTCTGAAGAGGTTGAAGCAATATACAGTACTAACCACGGACAGACTAATATAACTCATTAATGTAATAAGATATCTAATTCACGGCTTCTCATCGTCAACACATTAAGAATTTCTTACTTTAATATTTTTGTTTTACGTGTTATGTATTTGTTTTGCTAATATTGTACATATAATAATTAAGAGGATGTTAATATACATATATTCATAATGTATACATAGTAGAGAAGGTATGTAACATTATAACATATAAAATATAATATCAGAGGGAAAGAAGGTCATTGTTAGCTATATAACCAGTAATAAACGTAACGAGAAATGTAGCATCTACGTAAGCCTGTAACGAACCTTGGATTCATAATTAAGGCTATATATGTGTGTGTAACATAAACTGTTATTGGATAGTAGCACCAATCAGGTACATTGATACATACCTATAATTCAAATACGTACGTTAAGAAGAACGGTTGAAGGGAACGCTAACAGAAGCTTGTCAGACTTCGAGCAGGAAGGCCTTGTATAAGCTCATCTCTAAGTAGACGCTAAAACTACGTATTTAAAGTCTGCCACTTCTACATATTGTAACATGATAAAGTTGATAGTGAACTGTGAATATTTACATGTGGTTTATCTAAATACAAGTGAAATAGTTAACAGAATACGTGTGTGCAAAATATTTTAACATTCTCCATACCTAACCCTGACAAGACACAAGTGCTCTCCGACATCAATACAGCTGTTGTGCCACAATTATAATATAATAATTACAACATACTAACACACAAGAATACAAATACACAATCATCAGATTCCAGTCTACGAGAATGTTATGATACACCATTATGACGTTGTCAAGTGTTGCCAGCTCTTGTCAAGTCTTATCCAGTCTTGTCAAATATTGAAAAGCATTTGACAGTTTTTCTTGTAAACTCTTGAATTGGAAAAAAAAGTTTGATCACGTACAAGAGACTTAAGGCATCTACTTGGAAAATTGAACAGAAATTCCGAATATTCACGTTCCAAACAAAAGGGCCTTACATCCCTTGGAGAAAAGGAAATCAATGGAAATCGTAAAACAAATAAAAATATTTCAGATGTTTCCAGGTATAAGCAAATGAATTACAAACACACAAAATGTTACCGCAATAAGATCGAAACAAAAATTCTTCTACGCTGTAAGCTCCCGACTTGATATTCATCTTACGAAGTATGAGGGGTTGAACCACCCCTAATGTTTACCGTGCAGAAGCAACCTTCTCTTGTTGAATTATTTATAGACCTATGCCTCGGAAATGTTTATCTGACATTTGGTAGATGCATATTAGAATGTCAGAAACTGAATTCGCGATATTTCTGCTGCTCTTCCCTTCCACTGCAAGTCAAGCGAAATGAGGGCGTGCCGAGAGTTGGGATTCAAATCCTATGTAAACAAATTGGCTTCGTTATGCAGATATCTAAAATGTCAGCATGTGAGCGTCAATTCTTTGTCGTTAAAACGTAAACGATACTGAGTCATTTTAATGCACTGACCTGCCGGAAATTGTTAAAAAGGAGATATTGGTTCTGGCTATACCAGAAATTTTTGGCTTAAAATAAAAATATATATTTTGATGTGATGCATTCACATGACTTTTTCTACTCTCTATCGTTTATTACTGAATATACAAATCATTCTTACTCAAGCGTATTTATCTATCCACTACATTTTAATCTACATAATAAACCTTTGCAGAAATATAGAGGGTTGTTCATAATCTGTGATAACAAACTTATGACCTTCTCCCTTACTTTATGAAAAACCACGCCACCACCAGCAGTGATGTTCTATCTGGCAACCTTTAGCTTGAGCTATCAATCTGCAGCATAGCTTCCACTGGAACTAACTGCTACGAAATACAAGGATGTCCAATTTATTCTATTCCTCCTGGCAATTTCCAGAGACCATCCAAAGTTCGCGGCCGTCTGTTTTTCAGTAACCCAAATGCACATAACTCCGTCAGTGATGCACACGGATGTCGCTGAAAGGTATGGAATATATTCCCATTTCTCTCTCTATGTTCTCAAAACATTTGTAGGTTGAAGCAGACGTATGGCCTATGCCTTATCCTGAAGTAACCACATTTTATTTTTTTCTGCACCATAGCAGGATTTCTGTATGGAAAATTGGTATCCGGACGTTAGACTGATAATATGCAGAGTTGATTTTCACATTTTTATATAATGGTTAATTTGCCATTGTAACTGTACCTTGCTATTACCTTGAAATCATTGGAGAAATTTTAGTCAGTAGATTCAAATTCTGGTTGATTAGGTGTTTACAGTAGTAACAGAGATCCTTAATTACAGTGCAATGGCCCTCTGAGTTGCAGGATTTGGTCCAGAGACATGGGCCTTCACCTTCCAAATTATCTCCGGGGTGCGACTGGTGGCCGGTGGTGGATTGCCCTGTTTCTTGCCCTTTGGAATAAGTTCTGATGTGGCGTTACCTTTTATGTTGAGTGCACATGAGATCACTTTCTTGGACATGGTAAAGCCACGTCTCTTGCACTGCTTAATAATCTTAGAAACAAGTATTTTGAATAGGAAAGGGCAATAATGTACCCTTATCAGAATGCTTCCGTTTTTGGTGCCATTTGATGCAGCAAGAACAAGAGCACACAATTGAGCAAACACAGTGATACACTCATACTGCTGAACTTTCATTCGGTTCCACATGTTTCAGCGCGAAGCTATTGTGATCGTCTGATGTTACCATAGACCGTTAACAACCCTCCGTAGCTACATTACACATTTCGTTATAGATACGAAACGTTGAACGTTGTCATTGGTGTTCTTTTTACTTTCTCTACTACGTATAGTAAGTAGGGGAAGTATTGTATTCCACCCAAAAATTCGATGCCGAGATTTCACTGGAAATATATGTTTTGAGACCCCCTGAATAAAAACAAAAAACATTTTTGGAAACATGTCCGTGTGTGAACAGCATAACTCAGAAACGAACAGTCGGATAAACACCAAACTTGATATTTAGGTTCAGTATCTCCCAGAGATGCAACACGAAGGTTTTTAAGAAAATTCGTCCACCCCAGATTACTCTTTACATGGAACATTTCTCGAAAATTTTATATATATTTTCATGACAAATAAAATGTATATATTGAATTTTCTGGGAATGTCTCCAAAAGTCTTCTTCATTGTGAACGACTATTGCATAACTGGTAAACCATAAGAGATAGACAAAATTTTACTACACAAAAAATGTAGATCGCGTTAAAATACACAATTTATGCCATATTCATTTGTTTTGTTGAGTGAACCATTTTCGAAATGTTGCTTGTTATTCCCTTAAATTTTCCAATATTTATACTTTTTCTCAAATGGGAATTCGTTATTCGTTTATTTTATGTCCTGGTAATACAAAGAGAATGGAATACACCACATAGCAATCACCTCTTAAAATATTTGACTATCACTTGAAGCCTACCAATTCCCCTTGCATCTACAACAAAATTAGCAATAAGATTAACATCTCGATTAACACGAAGCATATGGAGAATAAGCGTTTGTAAAAATAGTTTGTACAAGAGTAAAGAAAGCCATGTGAGTGTAACACATCAGATTTTTTGAGTAATAATACTTTCGTTGCTGTTATCACTACAATTTTTATTTATCTGCCGGCGTCCAGTGAAACAAGTGTTAAATTACGTTAAGTTAGGCAAAGCTTTTACCGTGTTACCCGAATAAACATTTTCGTATGGTTGGCGTTACTTTCAAGCCATTAATATCGCTTACTATATGATCCAAGAACACTCACCACTGATTTACATCTTCTTAGTGCTGAATCTCGTTATTGACTGAACGAGGTGCATCGACACACGCCTTTTATTTAAATTACGCTCCGCCTACCGATTTACTGTTCTCTCTCTCTCTCTTCCTTAATACTGAC
The DNA here is from genome assembly GCA_030765065.1 of Deroplatys truncata. Classification (NCBI taxonomy): domain Eukaryota; kingdom Metazoa; phylum Arthropoda; class Insecta; order Mantodea; family Mantidae; genus Deroplatys; species Deroplatys truncata. The sequence continues at coordinate 59,286,750 of CM060989.1, read as the reverse complement.
ACATTACTAAGTCTCAGAATCTATATCTATATGCATATACCTGGAATTTGGAACCCTTTCCATGGGGCTAATAGCTGGCAACGGCCTCTGATTACTTCCCTCTACCAAAACGCTAATCTTTCCCTCTTTTCCAGTTCCATTCCTCACCAAAAAGTTAACATAAAGTAATTTTCTAAAGTGATGTCGCTATTCGGTTGTTTTTCGCGATATCGTGGAAAGAGTATGTAATTTCAGGGCCAGCATAGCGCAACTCACTTTTAAACATATGATTACCGTTTAGTTTCCCTTAACCCCCTTGTACTTACAACGAAATATGTAATGCCACTATTTCTACAAACGTTTATCTCGATTAACATGAAGTAATTAGAAAAATAAGCTTTCGTAAGAATAGTTTGTAGATGCTGTATAAAAATAAATGTTGGTAGGTGGAGAAAGCCATGTGAATGTAACACACAAGATTTTTTGTCCTGTGCTAGTGAATTACATACGTGTTAATGAAATCTTAGAATGGAAAATGTTGTAATGTAGGTTTTAGTGTGTTATCCGGAATCTCTGTTTTCCAGAACCCTATGATCCCCAATTAAAGCGGTTTATTTATGTCTAGTTTTTCTGTGAGTTTAAAATGTCAATTTTATTTAGCTCGGAAGGATAACTTTTAGTACACGCTCTCTAATACAGCTGCTTGTCGGATTTGGACGCCGAAACTTGTTGTTTAGAAACGAGCGCTTAGAATAAGCATTGCGATCTACCCCGCATCTCGTGTTGTTACGGTAAACGCTTCCTAGGAGGCATTGGTACGGTTCATAGCGTAGGATTCAGGCGACTGTGAGAATATGTCAACGAATGACTGCCTGTGTTTTTTATATTTGTACAGTACTTATACAGGGTGATTTATGAAGAACTGACATATTTATTTCTTTAATTGTTTCAAAGCGAGTTATGCTAGCGACAACTTATTACACCTGAAATGCGGAGGAATCTTGGGAGATTATTTACCTCTATAGCAAATGTTGAAAACGTCCTCCATCCTGCATAAGGCACAACTCAACACGTCGTTCCATGTTACTGGCCACGCGTCGGAGGACTGTTGTCAATAGTTTGAATCTCCTGTGTAATGTTGTGCTTCAGATCGTACGTGTGGCATAAACCCTGTCTTTTAAGTAACCCCCATAGACAGAAGTCCGGCGATGTCAAATCCGGAGATCTCGGTGGCCACAGGTTTTTTGAAATTATCCGGTCGTCAAAGAAACTTGCAATTAGTGCCATGGATTCATTTGATGTATGGCATGTAGCGCCGTTCTGTTGAAAATATCCTTGACTCAGTTCTACATCGTCTAATTGCTCAGCAAACTCCATGAAAATTCGTCGGTATTCCGCAGCGTTCACATTGTTTTCAAAAAGAATTGGTCCCACTATTCTCTGTGTGGATATTGGCACCAAACTCGGTTTTAACCGGGTGCATAGATGCTTCATGAATAACATGTGGATTTTCACTGGCCCATGGCGTGAGTTATTTGAGTTCACATAGCTGGATAAATGGAACCATGCTTCATCTGTGAACCAATGGATGGACAATATGGCAGGATTTTGCACAATGAACGCCTGAAACCAACGACAATAATTCTGTCGACTATCCTTATCTGGTTCCTGTAACTGATGGACAACCGTAATCTTATACGGCTTTAGACCTGCACTTTTCACAGCTCTCTGACACATTGAGTAGCTCTGTCTCCTGCGACAAACGTCTTAATGATTTTTTGGGTGACTGATCCAGTCGTGCTCTTACGTCAACAACAACCGTGGGAAGCCTAGATGAACGAGTTTTGCCTTTTTCACTCACCAGAGATCCAGTTGTTTCCAATTTGTTTACCAGTCCCAGTATTGTGTTTACTTTGGGAGGATTCCGAACACAAATTCTCTCTGGTATGCCCTTTGAGTAGCTGTAATTGAATTCGTAATTCAGTATTGCTTTACAAGGAAGAGTCGTTCATTTAATGTTTACTCCATTTGCACGTTGACTAGAACAAAATCTCAAAAACAGTTGACGACAATAAAACTAATAATTACAAATAAAACATGAGCTTGATACATAAATAGCTTCTTAAAGAAAACGTGCGATATAATTATTGTTCTGATATCGAACGAATCTGTAGATGCCTCCGCAGAAAGAGAGATCTTATATGCAGCAACTCAGGGTTCTTACCCTGCGTAAAACAAAAGGCGCTCTCAAAGACGTCAATCAATATCGCAATTTGTGACGCAAATGCCGCCATTGTCGTGAGCGGGGAGGGAAGAGTGCAATGCACTTTTCAATCTGCACCTCCCTGGTGATACAAAGGAATGTACTAATTCAAAAATTAATGTTTCAAAATAGCTATTTCTCCTTTATCAAAATATAACAACTGTGTTTTAGAACCTAAAACACGAAAGAGTGTACCGCGCAGAGATGAACCAATTTCGGAATTCGTGGACGGGGTTTGGCAACGCTGGATTCATAATCATAATTTTTTACTTTCTATATTGCATTCCACCCAAAAAATCGATATCTAGATTTCACCAGAAATACACGTTTTGAGATTCCCTAAATCCAAAAAAAGCATTTTTAGAAGAAGGTTCGTGTGTGTGTGAAAAGAATAAGTTAGTTAAATACCAAGCTTGGTATGTAAGTTCAGCGTCTTTCAATGACGCGATACTCAGATTTTCAAGAAAATCCCCCATCCCAAACTACGCTTTACATGGATAAATTTTCGTTATTTTTTTATTTATTTTCTCGGAAATGACTCTAACAATTTTTATTAAAATACTATATGTTTAAGATATTTGCGTATCAAAATTGAGTTCTGTTTTTGTATATCTAGTAAACACGGGCAAAAATCTTAACACAAAAAGTGCAGAACTCGTTAAGGCACACAATTTATGTAAAAGTTTTTGCTAGCGTTAAGCATTTTCAAGATATTCTTTCTTATTAGTTTGAGTTTTCAAATACAATTTTTTTTTCTCAAATTGAAAGTCGCTGTTTTTTTTTCTCATGGTGAAAAGAGCTTGGAATTTCAAAGCCATTGCATAGCGATTTTAAAATCCGCTTTTTAAAAATTATCGCTTTGGCCTAGTTCATCCTTATATATACAACTGAATGTGCAATGGGAGTTGATTTCTTTTAAAAAATGCGTCGGTAGAAGAATTATCTTTTCCAAGAATAGGAAAGGTAGAATCAGACGACTGAAAAATTCAATGCCATAGCACGGATTTGAACCACATGGCGGTAGGATATTAAATTCCCCAACTGATTCGCATTTTTCCAGGTAAACCACAAGGAGATTCAAATTGTATTGAGATGACATACCCCAATGGCGACTTACAATGTTGTAATACTTTAAGTCCCGGGCTTCATAGTTTCAACCACTATTACGTCAATTAATGGAATTAATTGTTCTTCCACACAAGCCGTGTGTTGGGCAAGGTTGTAAAGGTTGAATCAGACGACTGAAGAATTCAATGCGGTACCACGGATCTCCCGGTCTCCGTCCGGTTGCTCTAACCACTGAGCTACCATGGCAACATGCCAACACGATACTAAATTCTCCAGCTGATTCTCATTTTTTCCGGTAAACCATAAGGAGATCTCAAATTGTATTTAGTGTCGTGTCGGCATGTTGCCAGGTAGCTCAGTGGTTAGAGCAACCGAGCGTAGACCGGGAGATCCGTGGTTCAAATCCCGGCTACGGCATTGAATTTTTCAGTCGTCTGATTCTACCTTTTCAACCTTGTTCAGTACACGGCTTGTGTGGAAGAACAATTGACTCAATTTTCTAAGAATGTTTAATAGAAGAGTGAGTAGAGAAAGTGATGTGAGTGCAACACCAGCCCAGCATTGGCCTCACAACCACGAAAAACCCAAGGTTAGACGTGAATGCGAGCATCACACGTTACCGCGAAGTCATCTCTCTCGACCTTAATGCCAATGAGCATTTGCTCGTGAAATACGATTACTACTTATTTTATTGTGAGGAAGGTAGTTTCTGACCCCACGCTGGGCGCCAATTTGAGGAAGGTGTTGTATTGTATTTCGATTGCTGGGGAGCCAAACTTGAAGTAGTTGCAACCGCACGTATGGTAAAAAGTTTGAGAAAGGTAATATTATTACGCTGTTAGCCCCACGCTGGGCGCCAATTTGAGGAAGGCCCCACGTATGGAAGCCAATTTGAGGAAGGAGTTGTATTGTTAGACCACGTATAGTACAATGTTTCCGGTAGCCCTCACCCCAAGTTTAAAACTATTAACTTTGTAATTTGACTGTTTCTTTAAATATTATATATTTATGTTTGCCTCGGCTGCGTCAGTATTATTGTTAGGGACGTGAATTTCTTTGCAAGGAGTGGTGCGGCTAAGAAGGTGGACTTACACAGATTATAGTTTTTACTTCACTCCTTTTTTTATTTATTCTTCACACGATTTAAATAACACGTCACTGATATAGAGAGATGTGAGATTATTTATTAATTACTTGCACTTTTTAACACGTAAACTATTTTTGTCTCACACTGAATACGTATTAAACTTCTCGAGGACGCGTCTCGCGTCCGGTTAGGAACACTGTCTACAAACAACTGAACTGATTTGTACCGCCTAAATTTGTAACTTTCTGTATTTCAAGTCTCTGATTGGCTATTGCTTTTATTTAATTAAGCTTTTTTCTGGTTGTTGTTTGGCTATTTATAAACTGTCTCAAAAATTACATTATTGCTGCTCCAAGAATTACCAGTAGCATTATTAAACATTCTAATTCATTATTGCCTCAAGGTTACCTCATTGTTACCTTATTATTAGCAACTTTTAACCTATTATTCTCACAGTTCCTACATTATTAAATTACGTAATACATTCACATAACATTATTAAACATGTACATAATAATATCAATATTAATATAATGACTGTTACATAATTTTTATATGTTATTTTATACACATTTTGCTTTAAGGCGGGCTGTTATTATATTTTATATTACATAATTTGACTGAAATCATTTAAGTGTTAAAAATAGTGCCTCAATTGTTACCCCTTCAAAGACCCTGCTGAAATCCTTTGTATGCACAAATAATTATCCTGATCAACGTGAAGTGGTTAGAAAAGCAACGTTTTATAATCATTTATTTGTATGACAGACATGAGAGGACATTGCGTAGCGGAAGTTACATCAGATATTTCAGGAGCTAACATTGTAATCCAAGGTAGTCAACACCAACGTTCAGTTCTGGGTTATCATCTGATTTCGTTAAGGGCAAAGCTTGCTACAGAGAGAAAGAGAGCAATATATATTTTTGTTGCACCATTGTGATCCGGAGGTGGAACGGTTTACGGCAGCATATGTACACAATACTGGGCGGCGTTGAGCCCAGATGACTGCCCTTTTTGTTGCTGCATCAGTGGCCCATGTGGCTTTAACAAGCTTCCCAAGTATTTGCTTGTACACTCGCTTCATTTATGCCGTCACCGCAACTTCGGGATGCATTCTACTGGGCTTCACAAGTGGAGTATGCTTAGCAAGAAGGAGGTGCGTGTATCTATCTGTTCGTGCATGCAATGTCGTCCTGTTTTGTGTGCACAGTTCTAGTTTATTCGTTTACCAATCTGGCACTTACCAATCTGCCACTAGGTGATAGCACACTAGTGCACAAGTTTTCCATTCGTGCGACAGTGCAAGGGCGGGGAGCTGGAACCCCCTTTCGCTTTTCAGTTTGGTATAAACTGTGCTAGATGGTAGCTAATGAACAGTTTACCCTTTCACTCACTGTACAGCGACATCTAGATCTGATGCGAGTATAATTATACGGATAGAAAAGCTTATTTTCTATACATACAGAGTGAGCCAAAAAACTCTGAACCACCTGCGCGGTGTTTTTCTTGTCCGCGTCTTCGGCGCTTGTTGCGGTCTGCCCTATTATAGAAAGGCGCGGATGAAACTTTTAAAGGTTTTACTTGCCAACTTTACGAAAGGAGAGGCTGAAACTGGCCACTGTCGTTGTCCATACATTTTTGGCACCTTTATAGGAAACTATCCATCATGACCGATGTCGTCTAATGTTTCTTCGGTAAGAACCGAACGCCGTCTTTTAGGTTTCTTAGCCTGAACACTACCTGTGGCCTGAAATTTACTGTAAAGTTCATGGATTGTTGTACGGCTGGAACCTTTACACCTGGAAATCTTTCTGCAAATCGTACTTTCACTTGGCGAGCTGACCGAGTTAACACATACGAATCATAAATAAATACACGCTGTGCAGTAGAAAACATATATTGAGCCATAATATACTTTGTGACTAAGTACAGGACAAAATAATAAATAACTTGTAATAACTGAACTACATCACATCACCGTCAGCTCAATACTGCACTTCACACTGCACAGCAAAATCACAACTGCGTGACTTTGTTTATAGCAGCAGTGCGTTATCATGGTTTTTATCATACTTCCACACGCCCAGTAGAAAAACACAGCGCAGCCGGTAATATTGTTCATAAAATACCCCTCCGGAGTGACTTAAAACATAAAGTGTACAATACAAACCCACACACCCTGGAAGAATTAAAACAAAATATCCGCCAGGAAATTTCTCAGCGTGAACTACGGCGAGTGATGGATAGTTTTCTAAAGAGGTGCCAAAAATGTATGGACAACGACGGTGGCCAGTTTCAGCATCTCCTTTCGTAAAGTTGCTAAGTAAAGCCTTTAAAAGTAGTTTTAAAAATGACGTATGGTTTCATCCGCACCTTTCTATGATTGCGGCAGACGGCAACGAGCGCCGAGGACGCGGACAGGAAAAACACCGCACAGGCGGTTCGGAGTCTTTTGACTCACTCTGTATTATGGACTTCTGGGTGAGTTTTATGGTGAGTTGTGGTATATTATGTTATGATACTATGTTACCGTAGACTGACTGATACAGGCATTTGCGCGATTGAAAAACAAACGCATGGATTTTCTTTACAAGTAAATAGTGTCAGCCGTGATGCATTATAGTTTTCTCCATTTAACGTGTACCTACAGTGCAGTGTAACGTGTATTGATTAACTTTTATGTAGACTATAAGGAGGGATATGACATTTTATAACGAGAAATTGTGCCTTTTCCTGCTTCCGAAAATGAGACTTGGTGAGTGCTAATAAACTAGTAATATGAATATATGGCTCACGAAAGAATGCAAATAGAGAGTAGAAAAAACAGTTCTGCGAAGGTTTACACATTACTTCGTTGTTGCTCTAAACTGACTTAATCATATACAAAACAATAAAAATCCACAGCACAACCGATTCTTTTATCAGACAAGTTATGCATTATTATTACTATTGTTATTGGGAGCGGCTACAGTTGTATCAATTTGTTAATAATCATAATCGTTATGCAATAGATGCATTTCACATTTTCAGGGCTGCCTGAATCTAACATTTTGTGAACCACAAAATGTATACTCACGAGCCGCAACTGTGTAGGACAAACAACCCCTGTGAAATGTAAGGTCAGGCCAGAATGGTAAAAAAGTTATGATCTGGCTTGGTGTTATCTACTAGTCGGCCAAGATATGAGTGCGTGCGGCGGGAAGAGGAATTAAACAGTTACGAAAGTGGGCTGGGCATCGGAAGTAAAGTCAGGTAAAGAAAACAACCTGTAGTTGAGTTGCATTTACTAGCGAGGCTGAGGCTTGCAGATGCAATACTGTTTTCATTGTGCAACTGTACATTCCTCTATCGCCTTACCTCCCCCCACTTTCCTCTGATCCCTAGACCCTGATGACGTTAGGCATGTCAACAAAAAGTGACGCCTCCTCCAAGTGCACTCATATCGTGGCCGACTATACTAGTGCACCCAAACAATGCAAATAATGTAAAGAACAGCGGCCAAGGCTCACTGACAGGAAGGAAAACCGGTCAGGTGAGTGCTTGTCTCTATCGTTCATGGATAGATGCAAGTGCTTTCCTAATCCGAGAGGCTGGTTTAAACCGAAGGATCCTCCTTCCTATTTATTGATAAAATGTACATACATTCCTGATGCATTAACTTTATTACGTAATATATTTGATTCATACGAGGGGCACTATTTATAATTAAAACAAAGTAATTTCTGTTTGAAAACTGCTTTATTGTTGATCCATTTGTCAAAGCATTTATTCCAGTCTTCTTGTGATCTTCTTGTGACACCTCCAAAACATGGTTTTTGAAGGCATCAACGGCTTCTTCTGCCAACGAAAATCGTTGTCCACGCAATTTATTCTTGATGTTCGGGAGCAAAAAGAAGTCATTGGGGGCCAAATCAGGACTGTATGGCGGCTGACCCATCAATTCGACTTTTTGAGCCTTCAAATACTCTGTTGTTAAATGATATGTGTGTGCGCTCGCATTGTCTTGATGAAGAACGATCCTAAGGTTCTTGTTGGTTTTCCTTACTTCACCGAAGACTTCCGGCAAACAAATGGTTGTGTAACATTCGGCATTGACCGTTTTACGTTCCTCTAAAGGCACTGTTGCCACATGGCCACTTTTGTTGAAAAAGCAGGCGACCATTTGCTTCGAAGTGCTTCGAGTGCGAACAACTTTTGTTGGATTTGCTTCATCTTGAAACACCCATACAGTCGACTGCTGTTTACGTTCCGGCTCATACGCATAGATCCATGATTCGTCACCTATTACAGTCTTATATACGTCTTTTGAGGGACCACCATTGTATTTCTTGAGCATTTTTGTACACCAATCGACACGAGCATCTTTTTGAGATTGCGTCAAATTATGTGGGATCCAACAAGAGCAAACCTCTTTCACGGCTAAATAATCATACAATGTTTTATATATGCTGGTGGTACTAATGCCTAGGGTTGTCTCAATCTCACAATATGTCGCATGATGATCTTTCATTATTAGTTTTTGCACAGCATCAATGTTTTCTGGCACAACAACTGATTTTGGACGATCTTCACGAACTTCATCATTGAGCGAATGGCGGCCACGATTAAATTCGTTATACCAGCGTTTCACAGTGGCAAAGGATGAAGCTTCGTCGCCAAATGTGGAAGTTAGTTGATCGATGCACTCTTGTCTTGATAATCCACGTTGAAAGTCGTAATAAATCATTGCACGAACATTTTCACGAGTTAATTCCAGGTTTTTGTTGACACACAATTTTCAAGTTAGTGTAAACAAAACAAATGACGCTCTATTGGCAAAATGTATGAAGTAGATTACGGTCAAAAATGTCAAACGTTCCATTGGAAACGTCAGATGGTACCTACAACATTCAGGGTTGCCAAGGCTCAAGATATAAATAGTGCCCCTCATACGGTTATTAAAAATGTGGATTTGGCAGTTCTCTTCGAATATATTAAGATAAATGATCATGTCAGATAAGGCACTACGAGGCGTGGTTTTAAAGCTTTTCCAAATGCTTTATTATCATTCATTACCTTACACTACTTCTCCACATAGTCACAACCATTATTCAGGCACTTGCCATAACGGGAAATCGTTTTTGTATGTCTTCATCAAAGAATGATGCCACCTGTGATGAAAGCCAAGTCTTCACTTCTTGTTTCACAACTTCATCGTCGTTGAAATGCCTTCCACCGAGGAATTTCTTCAGATGAAGAAATAGATGAAAATCGCTTGGTGCAAAATCCGGACTGTAGGGAGGGTGGTCGAATCGTTCCCAACCAAACGATGTGATCAGATGTTGAATTTGTTTGGCTGTGCGTGTCCGGGCATTATCACTCATTATTGTTTCCCCATAAGCCTTACACAATTGGCGATGAATGTTTACTGGCGTAACATTTCTCGCATTTAAAAAACGAATCACTGACCTGACTCCACAGTAGACGGGTCGTGCGATTGGTTTGAATATTCCTAAACGTCTAACAACAGGAAAACACAAAGTGACGATCGCTCACAGCTGCGTCTGGTTTCCTAATGAATGGAGGAAGATATCGCACCAGACCGCGACTGCAGCGCTGCAGCGGCAAAATATTAAATCGGAACTTACATTAAACACACGTCTCGTACTTCCAGTTTGTCAGGCACTTTTGCATCGTGATAGGTGAAAGTATTGCTTCCCCACTAGTCTGTCAGCGAGTGAAAAAAATTTCTGATGTGTTACACTCACATGACTTTCTCTACTCTTGCACAAACTATTTTTACAAACGGTTATTCCCCATATGCTTCATGTTAAACGAGATATCGAGATGTTAATCTTATTCCTGATTTTCTTGTAGGTGCAAGGGGAATATGGTAGGCTTTAAGCGATATTCAAATATTTTAAGAGCTGGTTGCTATGTGGAGTATTCCATTCTCTTTGCATTACGAGGACTAAAAACATGAATAACGAATTTGAGAAAAAGTATTGGAAAATTTAAGGGAATAACAAGCAATATCTCGAAAATGGTTCACTCAACAAAAAAAAATGTATGTGACATAAATTGTGTATTTTAACGCGATCTACATTTTTTTGTGTAGTAATATTTTGTCTATCTCTTATGGTTTACCAGTTATGCAAAAGTCGTTCACAATGAAGAATACTTTTGGAGACATTCCCAGAAAATTGGAGATATACATTTCATTTGTCATGAAAATATCTTAAACATATGATATTTTAATCAAAATCGTTTGAGCCATTTTTGAGAAAATTAAAATTTTCGAAAAATGTTGCATGTAAAGGGTAATCTGGGGTGGGGGGATTTTCTTGAAAACCTTCGTGTCGCATCTCTGGAAGATACTGAACCTAAATACCAAGTTTGGTGTTTATCCGACTGTTCGTTTCTGAGTTATACTGTTCACAGACACAGACACACACACACACACACACACACACACACACACGGACATGTTTCCAAAAATGTTTTTTGGATTCAGGGGGTCTCAAAACATGTATTTCCGGTGAAATCTCGGTATCGAATTTTTGGGTGGAATGCAATACTTTCCCTACTTACTATACGTAGTAGAGAAAGTAAAAATGTACTGCGTTGGAGGGTAAGAAATGCCACTGTTGCACGCAGCTACTCTGGGTGTATCGGACGGAAATCCGATGTAACAGCATTATGTCTGTCCATTGAATGAATCCCTCACAATTCTGTACGGAAGGAAACACAACATACATGTTCATTAGCTAACACAATTTCCAGATAATCACCTAGCAGCAATTATTTTGTTTTGCGGAAGTGTGTCTGTTGAGGAACGGGGGGTGGTTATAATGCAAATTACATGGAGTAATTTGTGTTGCAGTATATGAATTTGCCTGTCGATTGTTAGTTGTTTTAAAAAGGTTGCGCAGCAGAGGGCGGATTCAACAAATATCTCTTTGTTGGTGTGACGATTTGATTTAATGAAAACCTGATGTGTAATATTTACACAACTTTCTCTAACTTCTATAATTTATTCTTACGAAAGCTTATTTTTCTATCTACTTCATTGTAATCGATACAAACTTTTGCAGAAGTAGCTACATTACACATTTCGCTATAAATTCAAAGGGAATAGCGATAGTCAAATCGTTCCTGCATGTGAGAAACAACTATATGTCGAAATGACTTTAAAATTAATGACAAAGTATTCAACAATTCAAAGCATTAATAACGGATATTTCGGAAACGACTGATGCCACAAAAAGTTATTTGTACGCAATTGTGTGTTTTGTTTCTACTCTATTTTATTTTACGTCGCGTTAATTCCTTGGTTATATCGCGACGGATCTGTTGGTGGATAACTCTTAGAACGATATGTGATGGACAGTTAGCCTTCTAGGTCTCATCCCTGTAACCATCCGCTCCTTCACGTGTCACAGTGACCCTAGCGCATAGCTACCGAATCTTCTGCTTCGTGCCATGCAGACGGCATTAGGATGGCGTCCAGTCCAGCAGCCGCTCCCATATACAGGCGGACAGTTAGCCTTCTAGGTCTCATCCCCATAACCACCTGCTTCATGTCATGCAGATGGCGTTGGGGTGCCGTCCAGTCTAGCTGCTTACATTGTCTGTAGATAGATGGCATAGCATTCGCTATTACCACTTATTTTTCATTTTACTATTGTTTTAGACTTAAGGTGGAACTTTGGGTCGTGGTATTAAATATCCAATCCGATATTTACCTTGGCGACTGAGGAAAACCTCAGACAGATTGTCGGCCTACAGGATTTGAACCCGGGATCTCCTAAATGCGGGCCACAGATTATACCGCCTGAGCCATCCCGCTGGTTGTGTGTTTTAATGAGATCTGCATATTTTTTTTTTTTTTTTTTTAATTTTTGTGTGTTTTCGTCTATCGCTTAACGTTAACAGTTATAGTATAAGATTACACAAAATTCCTTCCAAATGAAGAGGACCTCGCAGGCTATACTCAGAAAATTCAAGATACATTTCATTTGTCACGTAAATATCCTTAATCTATGCCTTTTAAATCAAAAATTTTAGAACCATTTTTGAGAAAAACAAAAGTTTAGAAGAAATGTTCCATGTAAAGCGTAAAAGGGACTTCCTTGAAAATCATAGTGCGTTTGTTTGGAAGATACTGAACTTAAATACCAGGTTTGGTACTTATCCGACTTTTCATTTTTACTTTCTCTACTACGTATAGTAAGTAGGGGAAGTATTGTATTCCACCCAAAAATTCGATACCGAGATTTCACCGGAAATACATGTTTTGAGATCCCCTGAATCCAAAAAAAAGCATTTTTGGAAACATGTCTGTGTATGTGTGTCTGTCTGTATGTGAACAGCATAACTCAGAAACGAACAGTCGGATAAACACCAAACTTGGTATTTAGGTTCAGTATCTTCCTGAGATGCGACACGAAGGTTTTCAAGAAAATCCCCCACCCCAGATTACCCTTTACATGGAACATTTTTCGAAAATTTTAATTTTCTCAAAAATGGCTTAACGATTTTGGTTAAAATATCATATGTTTAATATATTTTCATGGCAAATGAAATGTAATTCTCGAATTTTCTGGGAATGTCTCCAAAAGTATTCTTCATTGTGAACGACTTTTGCATAACTGGTAAACCATAAGAGATAGACAAAATTTTACTACACAAAAAATGTAGATCGCGTTAAAATACACAATTTATGCCATATACATTTTTTTTTTTTTGTTGAGTGAACCATTTTCGAGATATTGCTTGTTATTCCCTTAAAGTTTCCAACACTTTTTCTCAAATGGGAATTCTTTATTCATTTTTTTTATGTCCTGGACATACAAAGAGAATGGAATGCGCCACATAGCAACCGGCTCTTAAAAGATTTGACTATTGCTTAAAGGCTACCATATTCCCTTGCATCTACAAGAAAATTAGCAATAAGATTAACATCTCGATTAACATGAAGCATATGGAGAATAAGCGTTTGTAAATATAGTTTGTACAAGAGTAGAGAAAGTCATGTGAGTGTAACACATAAGATTTTTTTAGTTATGCTGTTCACAGACAGACCACTGTTTATTTTGGTTCAGGGAGTATCAAAATGTGTATTTCCGGTGAAATCTCGGTATCGAATTTTTCGGTGGAATGTAATACCTTATCTACCTATTATGTGCATGGTATAGAAAGTAAAAATGAAACTATACGAGAGCAAATGCAAGTTACAGCGGTAAACATCGATTCTATAGAAGGAAGATGGTTAAGATGGTATGGCGTAAGAAGAGTGGAAGTCTGTTTGAGAGATAGTGAGAGACAAGCATTTGAAGATAGGCAAATAATACAGGGAGAGCCAAAAGACTACGAACCGGTTGCGCGGTGTTTTTCCTGTCCGCGTCCTCGCCGATCGTTTCCATCTGCCGCTATCATAGTAAGGCGCGGATGAAACCATAACAGCATTTTTAAAACTACTTTTAAAGGCTTTAATTAACAACTTTTATGAAAGTGTATTTGAGGACAGTTGCTTATTAGTAGAGATTTGTGGCCCCCTCGGTCCCCCGACCTAACCCCTGCAATTTCTATCCCTGAGGTAACTTAAAACAAAGTGTACAAGACAAACCCACACATCCTGGAAGAATTAAAACAAAATATCTGCCAGGAAATTTCCAGCATTTTTCAACGTGAACTACAGCGAGTGATGGATAGTTTCCTAAAGAGGTGCCAAAAATGTATGGAGAACGACGGTCGCCAGTTTCAGCATCTTCTTTCCTAAAGTTGGTAAGTAAAGCCTTTAAAAGTAGTTTTAAAAATGCTGTATGGTTTCATCCGCGCCTTTCTATGATAGCGGCAGATGGCAACGAGCGCCGAGGACGCGGGCAGGAAAAACACCGTGATGCCGGTTCGTAGTTTTTTGCTTTCTCTGTAGATGATGGAGTGACAAGAAAAGTTTGAAACGTGGATGCGTATGTTGTAGACAAACTCGCTATATATAAAGAAAAATTCCTATTCCGGACGGGAATCGAACCCGAGATCTCTGGGTGATAAGTCAGCTCCCTGACCTTTCGACCAGATGGAACCTTTGGAGTTTAATTAATGAATTTATACCTTCAAGAGATGTCCAGATACTTATAAATTCGGGGATAGTTTTGAAGGATGTAGGCCATGTTGATACTGTTATATATTGTAGACCTGCGTCTTTGCTTGTGTGTTGACGCCTCTAGCAGTGTTTTTAGATGCAAACTTGTTCAACATTTTCCATCATGAATGAGAGGCCGGACACAGGAAATTGCTCTCCCCGGTGTTTAAACAGGACAAAGCTGTTTCGGGGAAGTCTGAAGGCCATGCACCTTCCGTGTGTTGATACACAGGTAACAAGAGAATGTTGGAGTGAGAATAATTCAGGAGCGTTTCTTTCTTTGGGAAAGAGTCCACTAAAAGCCTTCCCTATGCTTCCTATCTCAGCACTGGAGAAGGCATGTTCTGTGTCCAGGAAACGCAACGTGATGTGTTACACTCACATGACTTCCTCTACTCTTGTACAAACTATTTTTACAAACGCTTATTCTCCATCTACTTCATGTTAATCGAGATGTTAATCTTATTACTGATTTTCTTGTAGATGCAAGGGGAATTGGTAGGCTTTAAGCGATAGTCAAATATTTTAAGAGCTGGTTGCTATGTGGAGCATTTCATTCTCTTTGCATTACCAGGACAAAAAAAATGAATAACAAATTCTCATTTGAGAAAAAGTATAAGTATTGCAAAATTCAAACAAATAACAAGGAATATCTCGGAAATGGTTCACTCGACAAAAAACAGTATATGACATAAATTGTGTGTTTTAACATTTTTTACATTTTTTGTGTAGAAAAATATTGTCTATCTCTTACGGTTTACCAGTTATGCAAAATCAATTCAGAAAAAAGGGTACTTTTGGGGACATTCCCAGAAAATTCAAGATACACATTTTATTTGTCATGAAAATATTTTAAATATATATTTTCATCAAAATCGTTATAGTCATTTTTAAGAAAATCAAAATTTACGAAAAATGTTCCATGTAAAGGGTAGTCTGGGTTAGGGGGATTTTCTTGAAAATCTTCATATCACAAATTTGAAAGACGCCGAACTTTTCGTTTTTGAGTATGTTGTTCACAGACATGGACGATTTTTCTAAAAGTGGGTTTTTTTTATCCAGGGGGGCCTCAAAACACGTTTTTCCGTTGCAATCTCGGGATCGAATTTTTGGGTGGAATGCAGTACTTCCCCTACTTACAGAGAGAATTCCCGTACGTAGTAGAAAAAGTAAAACTCTGATGTGATACACTCACAAGGCCTCTGTCTACGATCGTTTATTTTATAACTTATAGAAGCTATTCTTACGAAAGCTTATTTTTCTGTCTACGGTTTCATGTTGATCTAGATAAACTGGTGCATAAATATTTTCGGTAAACATATGTTTAAAAGTTATTCGCTATAAGTCTGCCTTGTAATTTCATACCTTTGGCATCGCGAGAAACAACTGAAATGCGACAGTACTTTAAAAATATGCCAAAAAATGCAAACTAATAACAACTTCTTAGAAATGGCTGATGCTGCAAAACATTATTTGAAAGAAACTGCGTATTTCCTGTGTATTATGTTGTCTATTTCTAATGGTTTACCAGTTATAAAATATGATGCAATGTTCTTTGAGAATGAGGATACTTCAAAGGCTATTTCCAGAAAATCGAGTATATTCAATTTATTTGTCATGTAAATGTCCTAACTATACGGCATTTTAATAAAAAATTTTGGAGCCTCTTAGGGAAATAAAAATTTCGAAAAATGTTGCTATAAAGGGTTGAGTTGGATTTTCTTTTAAATCTTCAGGTCGCATCTGCGGAAGATTGGCTTTAAATACCAAGTTTGTATTTACCCGACATTTCGTTTTTGAGTTATGCTGTTCATAGACACGCGCGGACTATTTTCTAATTTTTTTTTAAATTTTTCTACTACACATACTAAGTAGGCGAAGTATTGTATTTTACTATAAAAATTTGATATCAGGATTTCACCGGAAATGTATGTTTTAAGGCACCCTGAATCCAAAAAAAAAATTGTCTATCTCTAACGGTTTACTAATAATTCAAAAGTCATTCAAAATGAAGAGGACTTCAGAGGCTATTCCCAAAAGCTCAAGATATACATTTCATTTGACATAAAATATCTTAAACATATGTTGTTTTAAACAAAATCGTTAGAGCCATATTTGAGAAAATAAAGTTTTCGAAAAATTTTCCATTTAAAGGACAGTTTGGGATGGGAGATTGTCTTGAAAATCTTGTTGTATCCTTGGAAGATGCTGAACCCACTTATATTAGTTCTTCAGAGTTTTTACCATAATTAAGGCAAAAATTTTCGCCATAGAACGATACTGGCTCTAATTAATTGATGTCCACTTCTTGGAAATCTCCTTCACCAAAAGGTTTCCTCCCAAGTGAGAAGTTATTGTTTCACGTATAGAAAAGTCAATTTGAAGTAGGAGTTGTATTATATTTCAACTGTTGGGGAGCCGAACTTGAAGTAGTTGCAACCGCATATATAGTAAACAGTTTTCGGTAGCCTTCGCCCCAAGTTTAAAAATAAAATATTAACTTTGTAATTTGAGTGCTTCTTTAAATATTATATATTTATGTTTGCCTCGGCTGCTTCGTATTATTGTTAGAGACACGTTTATCTTAGCAGGGTTATGATACGACAAGAATGTAGGCTTACACAGATTATAATTTTACTTCATTTCTTTTATTAATGCTTGACACGATTTAAATAACACTTCACTGATATAGAGAGCTGTGAGATTTGTTTTATTAATTAATTACACTTTTTAACACGTAAACTTATTTTTCGTCTCACACGAATACATATTATATTTCTTGAGGACACTTTCTGCATCTGGTTAGTAACGCTGCATGCAGGCAACTGAACTCTAAATTTGTAAAATTTTCTCCTTTTCAGTTTCTGATTGGCTAATCCTACTCCAATAAAATACCTTCATTTAACTAAAGCTTTTTCGGTTGTTGATTGCTATTTTACAAACTGTCACTAAAATTACATTATTGCTTCCAAGAATCAGAAGTAGTATTGTTAAACTCTCAAACTCATTAATGCCTTAAGGTTACCTCATTGTTAGCAACGTTTAACCTATTATTCTCACAGCTCCTACATTATTAAATTATGTAATACATTCACTTAACATTCTTAAACATGGATACAATAATATAAACATTTACAATGGCTGTAATATACACTTTTTACTTTCTCTACTACGTACACTAAGTAGTAATATACACATTTTACGTTCTCTACTACGTACAGTAAGTAGGGGAAGTATTGTATTCCACCCAAAAATTCGATACCGAGATTTCACGGGAAATATATGTTTTGAGACCCCCTGAATCCAAAAAAAGCATTTTTGGAAACATGTCCGTGTGTGTGTGTGTGTGTGTGTGTGTGTGTGTGTGTGAACATCACAACTCAGAAACGAACAGTCGGATAAACACCAAACTTGGTATTTAGGTTCAGTATCTTCCAGAGATGCGACACGAAGGTTTTCAAGGTTTCCCCCACCCCAGACTACCCTTTACATGGAACATTTATCGAAAATTTCAATTTTCTCAAAAATGGCGCTAACGATTTTGATTAAAATATCATATGTTTAAGATATTTTCATGACAAATGAAATGTATATCTTGAATTTTCTGGGAATGTCTCCAAAAGTATTCTTCATTGTGAACGACTTTTGCATAACTGGTAAACCATAAGAGATAGACAAAATTTTACTACACAACAAATGTAGATCGCGTTAAAATACACAATTTATCTCATAAACATTTTTTTTGTTGAGTGAACCATTTTCGAGATATTGCTTGTTATTCCCTTAAATTTTTCAATACTATTTTTTTCAAATGGGAATTCGTTATTCATTTTTTTGCCTTGGATATGCAAAGAGTATTAATCTGTGGCAAAGGGAATGGTGCTGCACCTAGCAACCAGATATTGAGAGATATGTATGTGCTTAAAGGCTACTGTATTTCTATATTGCCCTTGTAAATATATATTCCCCTTACATCTGCAAGATAATTAGCAATAAGATAGACTCTGCAAATGTTTATCTCGATTAACATGAAGTAGATGGAGAATAAGTGTTTGTAAAAATAGTTTGTACAAGGGTAGAGAAAGTCATGTGAGTGTAACACATCAGATTTTTATATATAGTTACATACACATATTGCTTTAAGGCGGGCTGTTATTGAAATATATATTATATAATTAGACTGAAACCATTTAAGTGTTAAAAATACTGCCTCACAAGTTTGTTAAAATAAGAAATATTTGTAAAGCACTTTGTGCCAAGTCAGGGCTGTAAGTAGGGGTGAGCATTTGGTTGGGAACAATTCCATGAATCGAGCATGTACGAATACAACCACATTCTTTTGAAATTAAAAATGCATATGCTGTCTAGCATTATAATACATGGAGGTGGCAGCATGCCTTTGGTCTGCTTTGCTGAAACATATGCCACGCCACCAATTTTCTTGGCAGACTTTTAGAAAAATTTTGCCTCGCGTCATTATGGTTTACACTATTGGGGAATGTCCAGCGTGCAGTCATTGACTGTGACAACAAACTATTAATTTGGGGCTCAAGCCAACAGGCTCATTTCATCCACGTGGTTAATTATTCCACAAACTTGGGTTGAAGTAAATCTCACGTCCGAAAGAGAATTCCTTTACGTGACGTCAGAATTCTCAAATATTTGCTTTAACTTTGTCGCCAGATAAGAGAACATTTCAGTGTTTACTCTAAAGAACGGCGCCGTCTTTTGTGTATGTTGACATATCAAACACTTTGTTATCCTGGGTGCAATGGGTTGATCCCTTTCGGCAACGTCCGAAGTGGGGTATGATAGCTTAAGAGGAAATCAATTTCTCTTCGCTGTTTTATGGCTAAATCTAAACTCGATTAAATAAGCCAACCATCTGCTCATTTCTACGTACTACATTAAAATATATGACAAGTGGTATGTTATTAGCACAAGCATGGAAAAATCTGATGTATTACACTCACATGACTTTCTCTACTCTTGTACAAACTATTTTTTCAAACGCTTATTCTCCATATGCTTCATGTTAATCAGATGTTAATCTTATTGCTAATTTTCTTGTAGATGCAAGGGGAATATCGCGTTAAGCGATAGACAAATGTTTTAAGAACTGGTTGCTATGTGGAGCAACCGTTTCTCTTTGTATGTACAGGACATAAAAAAATGAATAACGAATTCCCATTTGAAAAAAAGTATAAGTATTGTACAATTTAAGGGAATAACAAGCAATATCTCGAAAATGGTTCACTCAACCGAAAAAATGTATATGACATAGATTGTGTATTTTAACGTGATCTACATTTTTTGCGTAGTAAAATTTTGTCTATCTCTTATGGTTTACCAGTTATGCAAAAGTCGTTCACAATGAAGAATACTTTTGGAGACATTCCCAGAAAATTCGAGATATATATTTCATTTGTCATGTAAATATCTTAAACATACGATATTTTAATCAAAATCGTTAGAGCCATTTTTGAGAAAATTAAAATTTTCGAAAAATGTTCCATATAAAGGGTAATCTGGGGTGGCGGGATTTTCTTGAAAACCTTTGTGTCGCATCTCTGGAAGATACTGAACCTAAATACCAAGTTTGGTGTTTATCCGACTGTTCGTTTCTGAGTTATGCTCTTCACAGACACACACACGGACATGTTTCCAAAAATGCTTTTTTTTTTATTCAGGGGGGTCTCAAAGCATATATTTCTGGTGAAATCTCGGTATCGAATTTTTGGGTGGAATACAATACTTCCCCTACTTACTATACGTAGTAGAGAAAGTAAAAAGAAGGCGGTTAAAATTAAACAGTAATTTTCTGCTTTTACGCATACTTTCAGAAGCTAAAATCTCAGATCTGCAGGCTGAGTGAATCTCATTATAAAGTATTGGGCTACAATCTTTTAAAAGGGAAACTTTCTTGGATTCATTTAAGACTTTAGAAAAAAATTCACCGAAATAGTACGTACTTTTCATCTTAGTTGTGTAGAGGAAATTATTGTTTACATTGATTTTACTCACCTGTTTGTGAAAAGGTAGGGTGATTTAGTTTCATAGTCCAAATTACTATGTGTCGAATAATTCTTTACAAAACATTTGTAGGGTTTAAACAAAGATGTATCATTTCGAACACGCACTCGGGATTCTCCGTCTCTACTGGTAGACGGGTATTCAAATTGGCTCTGTGGGCATGTCTGACTTGGGACCTGAGACCTCCTACGGCTCATTCATCTCATCCCTGCCTCCCCAGGGGGTGTAGCCATAATAGATCAAATTGGTCACAGGGCGCGAGATGTCTCCATCCGATAAATACATCCTACATTCTACACCCCTCCAATGTACAAGTTTAGTCAGTTTAATTAATAATTGCCCAATTTGTGCGAATGGTTCGAGTATCTACGGTATTATTCAAAATGACCACTGATAATGTTTTATCTTTTATTACTGCTAATCGAGTGAGCTTGCAGTGGCACCAAAACTTACATTTTGGGGGAGGGGGGTCAGGGGAAATAAAGGAGTGAGTGTTAGTGGATGCGGATTATATCTATAATATTAGTTTTCGCACTTATTCTGTATTGAAGAACCATGCGACCTCGTAATAGTATTGCGTGTGTTACTGTAATACTGAGGGCTTTGGATCAAAATATATGCTGGTGCACTATACGGAGTGAACAATCCTTGGCGAGACCGCTTTCGCGGCGTGCGGCCGGCCGGCGAGGCTGGTTGCTGTGTCGGCAGTGCCGGTGACACGAAGTCCGCAGTAAATTAGTACGATTTGTCGCCTACATTATCTCTAACTCACAGAACATAAACACTTAAAAAGAGAATTACTCGCGTATATCAAGCAAGGAGATGTTGGAGGTGCCTCTCTTCGTTGTTCAAGCATTTCTGACAACTGCCCATCACACTCTGCAATTCCATCTGAGATATAGCAGCAATTTCTTGACGAATGTTATTTTAAAGTGTGTGGATTTGTTTTGTAAAATTTCTCTTTTAATGCCCTCAGAGATACAAATTGCAGTGGTTTAAATTAGGGGAACGAGAGAGAATTTTAATTATGAAAATTGTAATTCGGTATTTTGAAGTTATAAGCCGTTGTCTGCATTCGAGGGCGTCTGATAATAATCATACCTCAATAGCATTGAAGAGACGCTAGGTCTGCCCTCATACAGAACAGTTGAACTGTTCCGGCCAGTCATTTCATGTCACTAACTTTTTAAATAACGTTTATTTTCGACTAATAAATCCATTCGAGAACGATGAACGTATGCTGGAAGCGAGTGCGTTATTGATTGGTAATGAACAATGGATTACGTGTGATTCGTCTATATCCTGGAGAACAATAGTTCGTTAGACTGTTGTGCGAGCGGCGTTAGCATTCGGAAGTAAGCGGGCTTTGTCAAAGTTAACATGTTCCGTGAACGTGTCGCCTTTGGTTTTATAACTCCCATCATTTAATGAAGGAAAATGCGAATGTCGTCCCGATGTGATGCATCTGGTTCATCTCATTCAAGGGTAGATTCTTCATTAAAACAAGCCTCTCTATTCTTCTCTGTTTTTATTTTCTCTGCCGCTTTGCTGTAGTAATTAGAGGGAGTATTGCATTCCATCCAAAAAATTCGATATAGAGATTTCTCCCAAAATACGCCTTTTGATGTCTCCTTAATCCAATAAAGTGCTGCGCGTGTTTTGCATTTGTCCACTGCCTGTTTGTGAACAACATAATTCAGAAACGAAAAGTTAATTAAATACCAAAGTGGGTCTTCTAAGGATGCGATACGAAGATTTTGAAGAAAATCCATCAACCACAATTACTCTTTACATGGAAAATATTTCGTTACTTTTTATTTTTTCAAAAATGGAGTAACGAAAATTCCACATGTTTAAGAAATTTTCATTACAAATAAAATGTATATCTTAAATTTTCTGGGAATATCCTCTAAGGTCCTTTTCATTCTGAACCCCTATTTTACTTTCTCTGCCACGTACCTAGTAGGCCCCCTGAATACAAAAAAAATCTGATGTGTTACACTCACATGACTTTCTCTACTCTTGTACAATCTATTTTTACAAACGCCTATTCTCCATATGCTTCATGTTAATCGAGATATCGAGATGTCAATCTTATTGCTAATTTTCTTGTAGATGCAAGGGGAACATGGTAGCTTTTAAGCGATAGTCAAATATTTTAACGCTGGTTGCTATGTGGCGCATTCCATTCTCTTTGCATGTCCAGGACATAAAAAAATGAATAACGAATTTGAGAAAAAGTATAAGTATTAGAAAATTTAAGGAAATAACAAGCAATATCTCGAAAACGGTTCACTCAACAAAAGAAATGTATATGACATAAGTTGTGTATTTTAACGCGATCTACATTTTTTGTGTAGTAAAATTTTGTCTATCTCTTATGGTTTACCAGTTATGCAAAAGTCGTTCACAATGAAGAATACTTTTGGAGACATTCCCAGAAAATTCGAGATATACATTTCATTTCTCATGACAATATCTTAAACATATGATATTTTAATCAAAATCGTTAGAGCCATTTTTGAGAAAATTAAAATTTTCGAAAAATGTTCCATGTGAAGGGTAGTCTGGGGTGGGGGGAACCTTGAAAACCTTCGTGTCGCATCTCTGGAAGATACTGAACCTAAATACTAAGTTTGGTGTTTATCCGACTGTTCCTTTCTGAGTTATGCTGTTCACAGACTCACAGACACACGGACACACAGACACACAGACAGACACACACACGGACATGTTTCCAAAAATGCTTTTTTTGGATTCAGTGAGTCTCAAAACATGTATTTCCGGTGAAATCTCGGTATCGAATTTTTGGGTGGAATGCAATACTTCCCCTACTTACTATACGTAGTAGAGAAAGTAAAAAATGGCTCTGATGGTTTTCATTAAAATCCACAGATAAAAGACATTTAATGGAAAATAAAATGTATATCTTAAATTTTCTGGGAATACCGTTTCTTCATCCGGAAGAAATTTTGTGTAATCTTGTATAACTGGTAAACGTTAAGCGATAGACGAAACGTACCATGCAAGAAACGTAGATTCTTGTGTTTCACACAATTTGTTTGAAATAACCTTTTTGTGGCATCAACCATTTCCAAATATCCTTTTATTAATGACTCGATTTGTTTAATCTTAGCCGTTCTTTTAGTCCTGTCGATTTAATGTTGTTTCTCGCGAATACATGGAAGCAGTATGG
Source organism: Deroplatys truncata (assembly GCA_030765065.1). Classification (NCBI taxonomy): domain Eukaryota; kingdom Metazoa; phylum Arthropoda; class Insecta; order Mantodea; family Mantidae; genus Deroplatys; species Deroplatys truncata. The sequence goes on along the minus strand of CM060989.1, from coordinate 59,263,000 downwards.
AATTTTAAGGCCAGCATATAGCGTCCAGTTCTCAAACATTTGACTATCGCTATTCCCTTTGTATCTATAACAAAATGTAGCTGTTTCTGCAAAAATTTATCTCGACTGAAATGAAATAGTTAAAAAAATAGACTTTCATGAGAATAATTTGTATATCTACCTACTAATAAATGATAGTGGGTAGAGAATGTTAAGTGAATGTAATATATCAGAAATTTTTTCAAGAGATAAGTCGCAATTTTGTCCCCCGTTGTCACGAAATTTCATAGGCATCACATAGAGATCTATTTTTTTTTTTTAAATTTTATCGCCTTAGCCTACTCTGCTCTTCTTGTATCTACAACGAAATGTGCAATTTTGTAATGAAAGTTTACTTCTATTAACAAGAAGTAGACGGAAGAATAAGCTTTTGTAAGGTTACTTTGTAGAAGGGTGAGTAGAGAAAGTCATGTGAAGGCACATTATGAAAGCCATGTCTGTAGTACAGGAGAGCCAAAAACTACGAACCGGCTGCGCGGTATTTTTCCTGGCGGCGTCCTCGGCGCTCGTTGCCGTCTACCGCTATTTTAGAAAGGCGCGGTATGAAGCCATACATTTTTAAAACTACTTTTAAAGGCTTTACTTACCAACTTTATGAAAGGAGATGCTAAAACTGGCCACCGTCGTTGTCCATACATTTTTGGCACCTCTTTAGGAAACTATCCATCACTCGCGTAGTTGACGTTGAGAAACGATATTTTGTTTTAATTCTTCCAGGGTGTGTGGATTTGTCTTGTACACTTTGTTTTAAGTTACCCCAGAGATACAAATCGCAGGGGGTTAGGTCAAGGGATCGAGGGGCCCACAAATCTCTACTAACAATTCTGTCCTCAAACACACCTTCATAAAATTGTTAAGTAAGGCCTGTGCTATGACATCTTTGAGATCATCAAAATGCATGAGACCAAGACAGGATTGTAGAAGGAGTGCTGGTGAGCTATTGGGTTCCTTTTGATTAGGAGCAATAAATCAACCAAAATATTTAGTGGTTCATATTTTATACCAAAGGCATAACTTACAAATGTCCCTCGTGTATTACAGTTGTAACCTTGTAATACATTTTAACCAGTGACTGTCTTCTTTTCCTGGGAGAAACGAAGACCAGGTTGCGTAACGGAAGCCTGTTCTGTTGGTTTTACTTTTCTGTTCTCATTGAGACAGGATATTATGTCGCAACCCTTGCGGTGAAGATGAAGTTATTGCACACGTGTGACGCCGCAGGCTTCATTAATGGAGTTCTACAGTATCAAATTACTCGGCATCACCTTCACAAGGGCAGGAACAAATTAAGGAATATCCTCGACAAACCAGGAGCATTATTTTGGTTTCCCAACGCTACGGGTTATGGTATTATATTTCTTACATGAGCACCTCAAGTGCTCTGATGTCTAAATTTGCCTAACGCCCTAATGGGAGTATCCTGTTCCCACTTTTCAATTTCAGTACACATCGGGCTGCGGAAGTTCTCTGATTGGAATTGTAACTACCAGTTGTAAGTGGAAACAGTGGCAGAAATTTCATTGAAGAGATCTTTCTTCAGCTATGGGTTCTATACATATCTGTCTATGCTTTAATTTCAGTGTGTCCTAGGAGCAAGTTTGAATAATCCCAGGTCGCCCAAGATGGATTTTCTTCAAAGTAAAAATCCTTAGCAGGGCTTCCTTCGGAAGGGAAGTAGATTTACGGCACGTAAAAGAACATCAAGCCTGATAAAGAGGCCTCTGAGCAAAATTTCCGGTGTTTCATGCCCAATATAGATTGGGACGCTAAGAGGATCACACCAGTTAAAGAGCGTCCATAAATAAAACTCAATTCATTCAAATTCTGTGAGTATTTGCCAGAGCTAATCCACTTTGAAGGCATTTCCTACTATAATAAAATATTTCTATGTAATCGTGCTTTTAGATTTGCGCTTGTCTATTGTTCGTTAAATTCTCCTCTGCTAGTTTGCCTCTGCGCAACATTTAATGATTAATGCTGGACTAAGCATAGCTGGAGAAATATAATATATACACGTTGATGAGAGACTTTCGAGACAGTGGAAGGGGGAGATAAGGATGTCGCTTGGCCGGTGCGGCGGCTATCACAAAGTACCGCCAGACATAACAGACCTGGGCACGAGCATCCCTTTTTCTATATTTTGTACCATTTTGTAGTGATATTTCCGCCTGATTAAGAATACACAAAAAGGAACTCTGTAATAATTATAATTGAGGAATTATTGATTATTAATTAACACACAAGTTGATAGTTTTCCATAATTTTAAAGGGATATGATTCAAATCTGTATCAATCGAAAGCCCTTCAGAAGCTGTAAATATGTTTTAAGTTTCAATAATGTTGTTAAATAAATAAATAAAGGCGTAATTGCCTAAGAAAAGCTGCAAGATTTAGGCAAAACTAAGAGTACCTTCGTTTTAGACTGTCCATTATGTATTTCGAGCGTGGAGCCATAAAAATCGAAACCTTTTGTACTTCGTGGGAATGAAGCAAGTTTTAAGGGTAAACAGACGCTATGGGGCAACGGACATTTCTTACAGTTAGGCTTTGAATTTTCAACTAGGGCACCAATAAACGTAGAGGATAAGAAGATATAGAAGACGCTGTGACATGTACAAAATTTGAAGGCGAGCAGTCGTTATGATATGTGAACGCGAGCGTGGTTTTAGGACAGTTTGTCAGGATTCTTTGTTGAGGTAACACGTAGCACTCCGGATCAGAACAGGACACTAAGTTCCGAAATTTGATAAGTACCGCGCAATTATGTAATTATAAAGTGATGTAAGTAGAAAAAAGTATATAATGTGCTAACTGTATTCTTCGATATAATTATACTCAAGCTCATAAGCGAGTTAATGTTAGTCAAGTGACTATTTCAAGTTCACGCGAATCTAAAGAACTGAGATATTAAATAACTAGCCGGAGCAAACTTTATTGTTCTAAGAGACAATAGTGGGAAGATAGTGCTAAAAGAATCACACGTGTTAGGGAATATCAATGGATCTTGCAGGATTTCTAGCATAAAGAGTGAGAAAAGTGAAAACAGTGTTTCTTTCAAGACAATATCCTGGTGTCACCATTCCCGCAATGCTTCCCTGACAACTGTAGGGAATTTCAAGCCGATCCGCCGACAGTTGACCGTGAGATCGACGAGAAGTGCTTCCTGACTGATACCGGCGATTCCTGAAGACCACACAGGTTAGATACCCACAACGAAGTAGCGCGCAAAACGCTACAATTTATAGGCCGCTTTTAACATCTTAGGTCAGGATTAGGTTTAGTTTGCACCTTGACCCGTAAGGCATATACCCCCGGGAGGAACAGATGAGATGGGCTTTAGGACCGGCCGACGCAGGCGACAGAGATGGGCAGAGTTCCCTAATAGTTACAGGCTTGACTACTCGACCGGAGAGCGCTCGGCGGCGATCCCCCAATCCACCGGAGGGTGGCTCATAGGCTATCCTCCAGCGGAGACCGGGGAAAGCTCGAACCAGCAGTGAAGGCTCGAACGGCTGCCATCTGACAAGAAAGAGTTCCAAAGCCCCTGCGCCATTTATCCACCACCGACCGGCACACATCCCCAGAGTCGAGCTATAACGTGAAAGAGATAGAGAAATGAGAGGAAATGGGGGAGAGAGGAGATCCGTGGTAGACATCACCCAGCATTCGCCGAGCCGAACCAGGGAAAACCACGGAAAAACCCATGGTCATAGTGGACGGTCACCAGAAATCGAACCCGGGACCTCCCAAATGCGAGCGCCACCTCGCTCGATAACATGTTAGGCCATATCAGCGCTGGGGAGTGATGTTCACTGATGTTACTCGTGTTTTCTTTGAATTCAGACACACATTCATACTTTCTTTCATACTTCCAGACTCTAGGGGGGCCTGGGAACAATTCTAGCTAAACAAAATTCCCACCTCTGGATTTGGAAGTTAGCATGTTAACCACCAGCCCACAGAGGCAGTCGAAGTGGTATTGTTTGTCATAGGGGATGAATTTTTCCCTCAGATCCTATAATTTGCAGCTAATATGCAATTTATACTTTGTAAAATACAAAGTAATTAAATTGGGTCTATCATTCTGAATAACCCTGTATTTAAGCTTGAGTATCACAATGTATATCAATTAGTTGTGTAGTGCCTCAATTAAAAATTCAAAGCGTTATAAATATTGTAATATTTCAGTTAGGAAAAAAGTGAAAGTCTCATGTGTTCGTCAAATATCGTGGTTTGTTTTTCATTTGTTTGCTTTTGCAGTCCATAGTTACTATAGTACCCATTTTGGTGAATAAAATAATAATGCTTTGTAATTTACAAGCCATGGCTCTATCACTAGATCTTCCAATGCAGATGGTACAATGCTATAGGGTACCAGTATAACTCGAGTAACTAAAAAAGAAAGGTGGCTGGTGGCACATGTCAGGCTGGTAAACGTTCTAACATGAGTCACTAGATATATAACTAGAGAATATCACCATACATCCTATTTACAAACTATTTCGGTCTTCTGCTAGTATTATGAGTCATTGTTAAATATCGTATCAACTCTGTAATATTCTTTGCTTCGGTGCAAAGGTTAGGTCATCACCTTCCTTCTCCGCCATAATTGCTGATTTTATATATATTCTATAACCTGGATGAAGGGTAAGTGTTAAATTAAGCACTGGGGCATGCTGTGGACCTAATTTATACAACATGACTATGTTATTAAACGTTGAAAATCACTTTACTGTAATAATTGTAAGAAAAATTTATGGTTACTTACCTAAACCAAACAATTACATTTTTTGGACCTTATCTATGCAGATTTTCTTCCTCTAAAAATAAAACCCTAACAAACAGACAACGTTTATTCCAAAACTTGCAAAACCGATTCAAATTTCTAGTTAACTGCAAAGGTAAGACCTAATAATTAAAAATAACCTAATAAGCTAGCCTAATAATAATTAATAACGAAACGTTTCCTATCATTAACCTAATTAGTATAACTATAATATAATATAATATAAATAGTAATATAATTAATATTACAATCAACTTATCAGTTGGTGACAAAATGGTCGACGTGAAAAGTTTGAACACCTGCGAACATAAAAACAAGGCGCCAACATAATAGATACAATATAACTAACCTTCCCAACACATGTAGCCACATATTTGCGGAGGAAGTTGCCGGTTTTGAATGGAACTAACAACCCGAATATCACCAGATTCTAGTGATTTATCCCATAATGGTAGGAAAATGTCAAAGTTTCACTTTAGTAACCTCTCGTATATTGTAACCTCTATACAGGATGGATGGACCATTTAAGTTGAGACTGTACAATATCTCCAAAACTAAGCGTTGTAGAAAGAAATGTCTTTAGTAGAAGTTGCTTAATATTATGGGGAAAAGTAAATTACATTAGTCCTGTTTTGTTTGGAGAACGTTATGATGGCCATTTTAGGGTATATTTATTTTTACTGTCTCTACTACATATAGTAAGTAGGGGAAGTATTGTATTCCACCCAAAAATTCGCTACCGAGATTTCACCGAAAAAACAATGTTCTGAGACCCCCTAATCCAAAAAAAAGCATTTTTGGAAACATGTCCGCGTGTGTGTCTGTGAACAGCATAACTCAGAAACGAACAGTCGGATGAACACCAAACTTGGTATTCAGGTTCAGTATCTCCCAGAGATGCGAGACGAAGCTTTTCAAGAAAATCCCCCCACCCCAGATTACCCTTTACATGGAACATTTTTCGAAAATTTTAATTTCCTCAAAAATGGCTCTAACGATTTTATTAAAATATCATATGTTTAAGATATTTTCATGACAAATGAAATGTATATCTCGATTTTTCTGGGAATGTCTCCAAAAGTATTCTTCATTGTGAACGACTTTTGCATAACTTTTGTTGAGTGAACCATTTTCGAGATATTGCTTGTTATTCCCTTAAATTTTCCAATACATATACTTTTTCTCAAATTCGTTATTCATTTTTTTATGTCCTGGACATGCAAACATAGCCACATAGCAACCGGCTCTTAAAATATTTGACTCGCTTAAAGCCTACCAATTCCCCTTGCATATACAAGAAAATTAGCAATAAGATTGACATCTCGATATCTCGATTAACATGAAGCATATGGAGAATAAGCGTTTGTACAAAATAGTTTGTACAAGAGTAGAGAAAGTCATGTGAGTGTAATACATCAGATTTTTTTTAATGCCCTGGACATGCAAAGAGAATGAAATGCTCCACATTGCAACCAGCTCTTAAAAGATTTGACTATCGCTTAAAGCCTACCATATTCCCCTTGCACCTACAAGAAAATTAGCAGTAAGATAGTTTCTGCAAATGTTTGTCTCGATTAACATGAAGTAGATTCAGAATAACCGTTTGTAAAAATAGTTTTACAGGAGTAGAGAAAGTCATGTGGGTGCAACACGTCAATTTTTTTTGATGGGGCTCTAGTTGCTGGTAGAGAAAGATAGCAACGCATCACAAAATATAAATGGCTTGAAGATGAAATAATACATCGTTTAACATTCTTTGTTAGATAAACCATGCGAAAGTTACACTGGATACTTTGATCACAAAATCAATCAAAGATTTTTATGTGCTGTTGATTCATAACTTTTCGCTTCAGCTGTATGCTGCCGTCTTGTATTTCCTTATTACGTGAATCGTGCAATGGAAATGTATAACGGAAATAGAAAATTGGATTAGGTGGAAGGACATAAATAATTGTTAACATCCCGTGACTAATGTGGGAGGGAAGTGCAGATATGTGCAATTTGCTCATGAGTCATGCAGTTCCCGCTTTATAGGCGTGCGCTATTGCAGTTAGGGTAGGATAATCACTTCGCGACGATGTTTCTAAATTGGATTCTTCCCTAAATCATGCTTCCATCTAGGTAATGTTTCCTTCAAAGCCATATAACGCGAGATACAAGCGATTCATATAAAACCGGTGGCGTTTAGAAGTGTCTCAATGCTACTTGGAGTATCAACAAACAGGTAAATGCATCGTCGTGGAGAAACTGTAAGTATGCATTGCATCTCGTGTGACACTCTCTGTGACTACATTGGTTTTAAGTGGTAAATACAGAGTGGGCCAAAAAACTACGAACCGGCTGCTCGGTGTTTTTCTTGTCCGCATCCGGCGCTCGTTGCCGTCTGCCGCTATCATAGCAGCCGGTTCGTAGTCTTTGGCTCTCTCTGTATAAATGACTGTGGCTACTTCAATGCTTATCATTACTGATAGTGGCTATATTAGTGCCTATTTTGAGCTTCTTATAGTCCTATTTGCTGCCTATTCTAAATTTTTTAGCTCCTATTGCGCCGAGCTCTACTGACCCGTTATGAAGCTTGATACGAGGGCGGTCCCAGAACTATCCGATGTAAACATAGTGGTTGCTGTTTCAAACTAATGACTGTGGTAGAAAGTACCAACCTTATAAAGCTTAAGTTTGACGATGCTATGTCGTTTAGTAATTGTTTGGCAGCCATCAATAGTGAACGCTCTCAGGGAATTTGTAAACATGGATAAAACTGGTCGTTGTTATGTGATACAATACTTTCATTTGAAAGGTCTTAGTCCAACCAATACTAAAGCTGAGCTAGATTCTACTCTGGGGGAGTCTGCTCCTTCGTTTACAACAGTAAAATATTGGGTGGTAGAGGTTAAGCGAAGCCGTACGAGCTGCCAAGACGAACATCGCAGTGGTCGACCAAATGAGGTGACCACGCCAGAACTTGTGACGAAAATCCAAAAATGGCTTTGGATGACCCTCGACTGAGTGCGCGAGTTAGCAGACATCGTAGGCATTTCAAAAAGTGCTGTACATCGCACACTAACTGAAAATTTTGACATGAAAAACTGTGCGCAAGATGGGTGCCGCGTTTACTCACAATGGAACAAAAGCAGCGTCGTGAGGATGTTTCAGTCGAGTGTTTGGCGATGTTTCGCTGCAATAAAGCCGATTTTTTGCATCGATTCATAACCACGAATGAAACATGGGTCCATCACTTCACAGCTGAGACGAAGGAACAGTCAAAACAGTGGATTGAAAGGGGAGAATCGGCTCCAAAGAAGGTGTTCCATTTGCAGGCAAGGTTATGGCGTCAGTTTTTTGGAATGTGTGTGGAATAATATTCATTATCTTCAAAATGGAAAATCAATGAATGGCGAGTATTATGCAAACTTACTGCAGCATTTGAATGATGAAATAAAGCAAAAACGGCTGCATTTAGTGGAAAAGAAACTTTGTTTCATCAAGACAATGCACCAGTTCACACATCCATTATCACCATGGCCAAAACCAATGAGTTAAAGTTCGAATTGCTTCCTCATGCACGCTATTCGCCAGTTTTAGCCCCCTCTGATTATTTTCTATTTCCAAAGTTAAAGAAATAGCTTGGTACTAAAAGATTTGCCAACAATGAAGAGGCGAAGTTTACTGTTGATAGCTATTTTGCAGAACTCGACGGTTCTCACTATAAACAACGTATCGAAGCTATTGAACATCGCTGGGAAAAGTGTATCGAGCTGAAAGGAGACCATGTAGAGAAATAAAGATGTTTTTCCCAAAATGTTTGTGTTTTATTTCTTAGGTCGGGTACTTCTGCGACAGCCCTCGTAAAATTAACTACCTGCTAATTCCTAAGTGTGTGCGCACATATCGCGTCTGATGGAATTAATATACATCAATTCCCTAGAGTTTTTCTATGGAGCTTTAATCTGGTGTTTTATTTTTGCTTGTCGAGCTATTGTGAGTGATTTTATCAGCTATTCTCACGGGACATTTTCCAGTTTGGTGGTTCGTGGTCCAATACAAGAGAGCAATTTTAGGTCAGTTAAAAGGTCCTCTCTGGAGTGAAAATGAAAGTCTTCCATTGGTGACTGCATTCTTTAAATTGCCAGTAAAGTAATAATAATAATAATAATAATAATAATAATAATAATAATAATAATCAAATGCTTACCTAATCAACACAAGAATGAACGAACATTTTCATGAACGTAAACGCATTAGAGTTAGTGATTCTAACCAAAAAAATCTGATATGTTACACTCACATGAAAGCCGTACTGTGTTCCCCTTGTTTTGTACTTGCAAGGGCAATATAGAAATACAGTAGCCTTTAAGCATAGACATATCTCTTAATAGCTGGTTGCTAGTTGCAGCACCATTCTCTTTGCCACAGATTAATACTCTTTGCATATACAAGACAACAAAAATGAATAACGAATTCCCATTTGAGAAAAACTATAAGTATTGGAAAATTTAAGGGAATAACAAGCAATATCTCGAAAATGGTTCGCTCAACAAAAAAAATCTATATGACATATTTTTTTGTGTAGTATAGTTTTGTCTATCACTTATGGTTTACCAGTTATGCAAAAGGCGTTCACATTGAAGAATACTTTTGGAGACATTCCCAGAAAATTCGAGATATACATTTTATTTGTCATGGAAATATCTTAAACATATGATATTTTAATCAAAATCGTTAGAGCCATTTTTGAGAAAATTAAAAATTTCGAAAAATGTTCCAAGTAAAGGGTAATCTGGGGTGGGGGGATTTTCTTGAAAACTTTCGTGTCGCATCTCTGGAAGATACTGAACCTAAGTACCAAGTTTGCTGTTTAGCCGACTGTTCGTTTCTCAGTTATACTGTTCACAGACAGACACAGACACACACACATGCACGCCTCAAAACATATATTTCCGGTATCGTATTTTTGGGTGGAATACAATACTTCCCCTACTTACTGTACGTAGTAGAGAAAGTAAAAATTTCAGTAAACGTTTGATGCAGATTACCTACTCAAGCGTTTAGTTAAGTAGAAAACACCCTTCAGAATTTTTTTAAATCCCTTCTTTCCTCTATCTTCTTTTTCCGATAGTGCTGTAGATATATGAATTGTTTAGTTTTTGAGACTGAAAGTAGAGCCAACCTACGTATTGCTGTTCTATTAATTTCGTAATCCTAAAAAGTTTGATAGTTGTGCATCCGGGGACAGAACTTGCTAGTACGCACTGATAAAACCCCAATGCAACTGTAGTTCTTTTTTTTGTGGCTTATGAGACTTCTTTTTTACTTTATTTTTTGCGTTTAGCTCCTTGGCTCCGTGTGCATAATTGAAGGTCGAGTGGACAGGATGTAATTACAAGAATATTGCATAACAGGGAAGGCGATCAGTATTTATGAGAGTTCATGAATAACGACAGTGTAAGGTTTTGGTATAAACCGAGGACATATGCATGGCTGCCGAATTCTCTTTGTCACACAAAAAAATTATTAAAAGTGTTAATCAAACATTAGGTGACACATTCATATCACAGAAATTATATAGGCATGCTTGTTAGGTAGTGCATCCGTAAACTTTGACCAAAAATTGTGAAAAATTAAAATTTAATTTTTTCACAATAAAATAATATGAATTCTAAAACTTTAAGATGACTTTTTCTCACTTGGCGCATTTATACTATCATTTAAGGTGGGTGATAGTTGAAATTTCTATTTTGCACAATTTTAAAGCTACATACTTAATTTTTTGTACTCATATTTGGGGTGTTTCATTTTTGTATATCAATTAGTTTTTGGATTATAGAAAATTTTCTTTCAAAATATTTGCAAATTGACGCATGGCTTTTGTAATACCTTAATTGTAAGGAAAATTTTTAAAAAATGACCTGCATAGCAAAAATTTCAAAATTTTTGCAATCACTACACACATTTTATTTTTTATTTCACTAAGTTAATCCTGAATTCCATGCGTCATTTTTTTTTTGCTATGCTTTATAGAATGTACAGTAAATATTTCAGTTCTCTAACCGTAATTTGTGGATATTATTTTGTTTTGAATGAGTAAAAGTGTAGCAAAAATTAAAGTGAGGAAAAATGAGTTTAAAAATTTGAGTGCAGTTAATCATAAATGACTTGCAGACTTTCTTAGAAGTGTCGGCTTCGATGTGGAATTGGTACTCATTTTTTCATTACAACCACTGCAAATCAGTTGCTATAAATGGACAGACGTATGCTTATTAGCTAATAGGCACGCCCAATTTTAAATCTTGTTTTCTCCATACCCTTTCTCAGCATTTGCGCATATTCAAAATGCTCCATATTGATGCAGTAATTTGTATCACAAATTATTTAAATGTAAAGAGTGTTTATAGTATGAATATGCATTATTATGTGACATTGATTTGAGATGTTTGTTGATTGTAATTATTGTTGGGAAGTAAGTTTATACTGCCTTACTGAAACTGACAATAATAGCGTGCAATAATGCAGCGAGGGGGTGAGCTGTTTATCATTATTGGAAACGAGGAAGTTACGTAATGTTGGCGCGTTTTCCTTTAGAATCTTCTGGAACATTTCCCTAGAGCATATGTATTCATAATTTTCATTGGATATAAAAATAGACGCTAATGTTGGCGCGTTTTATTAGCCAATTGCAGCTCAGTTATAATCTTTAGGCATATCTGGGTGTAGGAGTATAAAAGGTAGGTTAGAGGTATAGACCCCGTCAGTTCATCAAAATTCTTTGTACACTACATGTCGCATTCCCGTCAGTTCGTCGAAAATATTTTGTATGATACACGTCGCTTTCAGTCCAGCAGAAATATTAACCGTCGGCTATCGATTCGCAAGTTACGCGTATAGGAGTTATGAAAAATCTCAAGTATGGTAAAGTTAATTATACAAAAGGTTGAAGTACGTGAATTAAAAGTGATCAGTAAGAAGTTGTTATAACAGTTTCAGTTTGGCGAGTGTCAAGATCAATGTGTAAATGTGATAGTGATTGTGTTCGACAATAAAAAGTGTAAAACAAATTCCTTCATCAGTGTTATCTTTGGATAAAAGATTCCTTTCCGTTTACACAACCTGTATAAAGAGAAGTATTTGACCGAAAAGATCATAGCTAGCCGGAGGACAGTAAACCAAAAATTAAATAAAAATAACAGTAGCATTCTTTCAAACAAACATTAATACTACCGCAAATTGCTAACACCAGATGGAGCTACAAACCTAACAAAGAATTACGTCACAAAATGGCATCACCACGTGATGTAAACACACATACAGAAACATTATAAATAATACCGTCGCAAATTGGCTCCCAAACGTGGGGCTCAATAAATAAATAAACATTAATAATACCACTTCAACTTGGCTACCAGAACGTGGGGCTACACAATAAACAAATTAAATACAACATTAAAGACCACCGCAATACGAAACAGTTGTTTACTAACCGTTGTACTGCCTTTAAAAATTACGTTACGTAAAAGGACTATATACGATTTTAAAATACTACAGTTTTTAGAAATAGATTATTAGCTTTTTACAAACCATGAATTTTATAGTGTAATTGTCATTTACTGTTAAACCTGAATTTTTTAAGTGAACGTTTTTAAAAATGCGCCGTGGCTGCATTTTTTATGAACAGTGAATTTACTCAATAAAAAACTAATATTTAAACAACCGTGCAAGCTAGAATTTTGTAAAAAAAACATGGAAAAACATCATTATCATTGTGTGAAGCTAATAACTGACAAATTTCAACAAGATATCTTGAACACTATGGATTTTCCTGCTGTGTGTTTAGGTCAGTTGATGATACGCGGCATAACATCAGTTGAAATTGCCAGCGGAATAACGCGAGTGAAGCTGTGGGTTGTGCTAACATAGAATAAAGTCGGAGGGTAACCTACCGTTAGTAATTCATTGGAAAGCAGTAGGGTGTTGTATAAGGGATGTTCAGCACTACCCCTTGATGAGTTTCCGCACCCTCTAGAGAACCTTGTCCTTTCTGCCACACGGAGGGCTGGTCAGTACACCCCAAAGCTCTTCGGCCATAGGCCTGAGCATTAGTGCTTCAATCCCTGGTGCAATAAATGATTCAGCCGGATTCTTCAAACGTGTTTGAGCTCTTGTTGCTTTGTTAGGGACCGAGGAGTAATCAGCCAAATTAACAAAAACCATAGTCAAACTTTTGCTGACATTAAATATTTATTTTCTGTGCGTTTTATAAATTAAATCACATAAATTAAACTCATCTTTAGAAACGTAATTTAAAATTAGTTTTTAAGGAGTTTTTTCAGGCTAATGTAAACATTCTGTAGTCTTACGCTACACTCTTACACTAACAAGAAATCCTACATGGATGGCCGAGCTCGTGAGCGGGAGGTCGGCGGTTCAAATCCCGCCAGGTTTTGTTTTTATTCCAGGTTTTCTTCAGACCTCATGACATATCGTAGAAGTAGAACTTTTTTGTTTTACTTTATTGTTAACTTTATTACACTAATTGTGTATTATAGTGGACTACAATAATATATTGTATACTTTGTTTATACAGAAGACATGTTGAGGTTACAGTTTATTAATTCTCCTAAGATTTATTTTCTTCAGCATCTTCGACAAGGTCGGTATGGCGTTTTGTTTTTAATCTTTGATGTTGTTCGTTGTGGGGTAATGGCAGAGGAATCTGGTTTAGAAGGCTGTTAGGATGGTTGGTGAAAGATCTATGAAGGCGAGTATAGCAGGAGCGAAGTGTAGCATCTACAGTTTGCTGTAGCGAGATCCGGGTAACATTGCAGAGGTACCATGGGGACGTCCGCTATTATTCGTAGGTTCCCCAAATTATCATTTCATGTATCACCAGTGTGACCTCCTGTGGCGTGTATGTAGTAAGAGTCGGCGTTAAGGACTACAAGAAAAAAAATCTAATGTGTTACACTCACATGATTTTCTCTACTCTTGTACAAACTATTTTTACAAACGCTTATTCTCCATATGCTCCATGTTAATCGAGATATCGAGATGTTAATCTTATTGCTAATTTTCTTGTGGATGCAAGCGGAATTGGTAGGCTTTAAGCTTAGTCAAATATATTAAGAGCTGGTTGCTAGGTGCAGTATTCCATTCTCTTTGCATTACCAGGACAAACAAAAAATGAATAACGAATTCCCATTTGAGAAAATAAGTATTGAAAAATTTAAGAGAATAACAAGCAATATCTCGAAAATGGTTCACTCAAAAAAAAAAGTATAGACATAAATCGTGTATTTTAACGCGATCTGCATTTTTTGTGTAGTAAAATTTTGTCTATCTCTTATGGTTTACCAGTTATGCAAAAGTCGTTCACAATGAAGAATACTTTTGGAGACATTCCAAGAAAATTTGAGATATACGTTTCATTTGTCATGAAAATATCTTAAACATACGATATTTTAATCAAAATCGTTAGAGACATTTTTGAGAAAATTAAAATTTTCGAAAAATGTTCCATGTAAAGGGTAATCTGCGGTGGGGAATTTTCTTGAAAACCTTCGTGTCGTATCTCTGGAAGATACTGAACCTGAATACCAAGTTTGGTGTTTATCCGACTGTTCGTTTCTGAGTTATGCTGTTCACAGACACACATTACACACGAACATGTTTCTAAAAATGCTTTTTTTTTGGATTCGGGGGTCTCAAAACATGTATTTCCGGTGAAATCTCGTATCGAATTTTTCAGTGGAATACAATACTTCCCCTACTTACTATACGTAGTAGAGAAAGTAAAAATTATTTAAAATAGATTGAAAATTTTAGATGATATGGATGTATGCCTTCTAAGTTCACTTTTCTATTTTTATTCACTACTTTTAAAAGTTGCTTTATTAAGGATGTGCGATAATCTAAAGCTTTTAGCTCGTGTGCATTGTGTTAGAAGTTATACTTTTAGGCCATGTTGTCTAAAACAGCGTTTAAAATATAAGTATTGTGCCTTCAGTAATAAAAAACATATCCAATTAACTATAGTCCTTGGTACTTGTGCCAGTTCTCCGTCTCACTGAGGAAGCTCCATCTTGTCTTCAGAACCGCAGAGCTGCCAACATATGACTAACAAACAGCGCCCCCTTTCGCGAAAACCGAATACGCCTTACACCCTAGGTTGTGCTACAACGCCTATATGAACTGGATGATAGGATCCGCGGTATCAAAATTAGTCCGAGGTTAGGTTACGACGCCTAGATTGGTGTGTATATGGACGGGATTCAAATAACCTCTGTTCTCGTGAATTACACTTATATCCCTTGGCTGGCAGTATCTACTGCCAACCTATGCAGAAGAAGAATAGCAACAATTCGTTAAAACATCGCTAATCTAGCGGATTTGCTTAACTACGATAGGTTTGGCAATTCCCTACGCGCATGCGCTCTATCGACAAAATGTCGTTAACCAAGAATTTTATTTTAAAAGAAAGGATCCTTAAAGGATCAGTGAGTCACAGACTCTGGAAGGTCAACATCTACAGGTAGAGCCAAAAAACTACGAACTGGTTGCGCGGTGTTTTTCGCGTCCGCGCGGTCATTGCCGTTTGCCGCTATCGTAGAAAGGTGCGGGTGTAATCATACAACATTTTTAAAACACTTTTAAAGGCTTTACTTACCAAGTTTATGAAAGGAGATGCTGAAACTGGCCACCGTCGTTGTCCATACATTTTTGACACCTCACTCGCTGTAGTTCACGTTGAGAAATGCTGGTAATTTCCTGGCAGATATTTAGTTTTAATTCTTCCAGAGTTTGGAGGTTTGTCTTATACACTTTATGATTTAATTTACCCCAGAGGGCCAATTTTTTTTCCGAGTCAACAATTTACGCCCGTACATATATGAATACAATTTTGCCTCCTTTTTTTTTTTTTTTTTTTTTTGAATTAACATACAGGCAGCGTGATTTTTCCTTTTTCCAACAAGACTCTGCAACAACTCATACGGCCAATATTTCGATGAAAACAATTGGAAGTGCGTTTGCGGACAGAATTAGTAGAGATTTGTGACCCCCCGGTCCCCCGACCTAACCCCCTGCGATTTCTATCTCCGGGGTAACTTAAAACAAAGTGTACAAGACAAACCCACATAGCCTGGAAGAAATAAAGCAAGATATCCGCCAGGAAACTGCCAGCATTTCTCAATGTGAACTACGGCGAGTGATGGATAGTTTCCTAAAGAGGTGCCAAAAATTTATGGACAACGACGGTGGCCAGTTTCAGCATTTCCTTTCATAAAGTTGGTAAGTAAAGCCTTTAAAAGTGGTTTTAGAAATGTTGTATGGTTTCATCCGCGCCTTTCTATGATAGCGGCAGACGGCGTTGAGCACCGAAGACGCGGACAGGAGAAACACCGCGCAGCCGGTCCGTAGTTTTTGGGCTCTCTCCGTACTACAAAACACAATTCTAAGATAATCTTACTAATCTTTTTACACTGTTTAACACTATTTAACGAGGGATAAGTGCTATAGTTTTACCTATATATAAAATAAGGAGGAAATGTCAATTTATAAGAGTGCATAAAAACTAAGAATGATTCATCTGGTATGTACATTGATTTATTATTTAAACCCGTAGCTATGCTGAAGTTTCTCTTGACTTGCATCGTCTCAGCGCCGAATGGTGACGAAAGCGGTATCGACCTGACTGCAGAAATAATGGGAAAAAATGCGACGAAGCCAGGAATAAGCAAGGAAGTTGTAAATGCCGCATTATAACAAGGGAACGGGAAGATGCCACTCTTGATTGAAGCGACGATTACAATCGCTGGCAGGCATCGACATCGTCCCTGCAATTAGTACTGCTGTCGTCACTGTGATGCGGGAGGGGGTAGTTATTTGTTCAGACACGCCTCAACATCTTTTCATTTATTTTTTGTCCTTTTATTCCTCGCGCTCTCTGTGTTTATTCTCCTTCATTTAGATACAAAGAGATACTGTTTCAAAGATGAGTAGAAAGCAAATGCTTTGATTCAGGTTCGAAATTAAACGCGAAGGAAAATAAATCATTGCTTTATTTCTCCTTTGACGAATCACTAGAGTCTATTTTGGTATTCAGTTGTGCCGAGCGAGGTGGCGCCGCGGTGACGTGTGCGACTCGCATCCTGGAGCTCCCTGGTTCAAACGCTGATCGAAGGTTTTCCTTGGTCGCTAAGCGAATGTTGGGTTAGATAATTTTTTTATATACCGGGATGAGGCCTATAGGTTTTGCAGCTAGGTTATTAAATTTAGTTACCCCGGCATAAACATTGGGGAGCGTAGTGCAATGGCAACGAGAGGACAAGGAACCTAGCTGCACAAATTTAAAGCAGACGTGGGATATTCACAACAAAATGCACTTAATTTCACATTTACTGTGGTTACCTTTATGTCACTACATCGTTCACAAAAGATTACAGGCAAACATTGCGGGAGATGCTCCACACTCATACGAAAACACTCATTCTTACATACAACCACTCGCCCTGAAGACACACACAAATCTGATCCACGCTGCTACTAGACTGACGCCACTAGACAAAGAAGCCAGTAACGCTACTTGCCTCCTTCCTCTCTCCACCCCTGACTCGGAGGTGGGGAGAGATGCCGCGCCGGACGAAATTCAAACTCCCAAACGAAATAATTATGTCCAACAATGTCATGCTACAAAGCAATAATGTGTACGACGCGACAATGCACACACATACACGCTACAATTTGTTGCACAAATTTTCCTGCCATCCCTTTCATTTCCTTCTTCTTCGCGACATAATCAAGCGGGATGGCTTAAGCGTTAACCTCTTTTGGCCCGCATTCGCGAAGTATCGGGTTCTATCCCCGGCGACAGTCCACTCTCAACCATGGTTTTTTCCAGAGTTTTCCCTGGTCGTCAGGGGAATGCTGGAGTGGTTTGTTTCATCCCTCGAATTTTCTGTCACTCCATTTCAATCCATTAATAATTTCATTCATCTTTCACCCCATTTGGCTTATTTCAGGGTCGGCGATGGTGTTTCGGTGCAGGGAAAAGGATGCTCTCTTTGAACTTTCTTCGTCCCTTGGCATTCATTGTTGCTGAGGTGTAAGGACCGCCCCTTAGAGGGCGTTGAACCCTATGTGGGGCTAGGTGCCCGGTCTGCATGTCCGACTGCCGGGGCGTCTCAATCTGGAAACGTAGGGATCCTGTCATCATTGCTGTGCCGTCACTCCTGGTTCCGGCCGCATATCTCTCTTCACCTCATTCCTTCCTTCCAGGGGCGTCCCCTCATTCCTGGATCGGTTCCGAATCCCCTCCGCTTACAATCCAATCCAATCACCGTTAAACCAAGCATTGGGCTGATCATCCATCCTGCATGTGATCATCCTCTGCTATGATCCAGAGTTTGCTTGCTCCTCGACAAGCCACTGACCAAAAGCATTGGCTTATAGGTTCTTGGGGTGTAAGTTCTACAAAGAGGAAGGTAATCTATTAAAGAAGAAGAAGAAGTTATACCAGTTTCCCTGCTTAAGAATCGAGCTGATATTTCATGACTTTACTTCTGAAAATGAAACAGTATTGCTGTTTTGCACACAAGGGACACACACTTTTCACGTTAAAACTGATTCTGTTCCTGAACCTGAATGATCAAAAAGATCATAACTCATGCCATAAGTATGAGAGTCTTAAAAGAAGAAAACTTAAACCTAGCCAAATGTTTTCGTAATCTGAAAATTTAATGTATTAATGAAAATCTGTCTTGATTAACAGGAAGTAGATAGAAGATTAAGGTTTCGTAAAAATAGTTTGTAGAAGAGTGGTTAGAGAAATCATGTGAATGCAACACAGATCTGTTTTACTTCTTAGTTCCCCCTAGGAACTAGCGAAGCAATACTGGTTAAAGGAGTGATTCTGTTTCCCAAAGCCAGTCTAAGTGTTGCAGATAGGCCAGACTTGAATTAATTCCTTAATTAAAAGGAGATGGTGAGCAAGGTGTTAGCGTAATGAATGACTTCCTTTTGGTACTTAGTAAAAGATTGTGGGAAGATAGTTGTACCAGTATCTTCGTTCCCTGCCACTCCTCATTAACTGACTGAAGGGACTACTTGTTTTCATAGCAACTTCCTTGACCATCAGTTACAAACTTGGCCTTCTTTTTAACTTCCTTTCCTTCTTTCTGTACTTCATTTTGCCATCCTTAGTTTAATTTTTCATTAATACAACCCGTCGGTGAAAATATTCCTATGTGAAAAATACTTGTAGGGAAGTGAGACAACGGTTTATAGACAGATTCCCTGCTGTTCGTGCGCCTCACAAAGAGACGGTTAGTAATACTGTGAACAGATTTATGGAAACGGAATCCTTTCTTAATAAGCAACCGAAAATAAATCGCTGTGTTCTTACAGAGGAAAAACTCGATGTCATCGGAGAAAAGGTTAGAATGAAGTCCAAAGAAATATCTGAGAAAGCTTGCTCAGGAATCACGAATTTTGCAAAAATTGGCTTGGAATGTTGTGGGTGTTGGGCAATGTTAATGATCGCTCTTGACTCGCGATTAATTTTTTTACGGATGAAGCATTGTTTTGTTTACGTGGCTATTGAGAAATAATGAGTGTTTTAATACAAATTTTCTTAAAAGATGTGAGAGATGTGTGGCGGCACAAAGACATCATTTGCCAATATCTTCTATGACGAAGTTATGTCGTTATTGTAGTTATAACTTGCATGAGAAATCTATGCGTCTGAATTTAAGGGGCTATGAACATCTGAGTCCACCGGGAAACAGCGTGCTTCCTGGTGTCAAGAAAATTCCCGATAGGCCGGCCACGTGTCCAAACAAAGGCTCTGTATTTTGTTCTGTTTCATTCGTATTTCAATATAGTTTCGTCTAGGTATATTTGTGATAGAATATGCTTCTTTTTTGCTAACTTAGGAGTCAGGTCAAAGTAAACTTGGAAAATTATGTATCTAGGGAAATTTATACCACTGAGGGACTGTTACAAGGCTGTTGTCTATCACCAGTACTCTTTAAATATATATGCTTGTTTACTCCATTGGTTCAAAAAATGCAATACGATGGGAAATCGAAATTACACCCTACATCAATTTTTGCAGACGACCAAGTAATAATAACATAAGATGTTGAAGATGCTTCATGCATGATGAGAAAATTAACTGAACATAAACATTAGGGACTTAAGAACTAGTGAATTAGAAATAGAAAAAAAGAATAAGTGAAGGAAGAAAAACAGAATGTCGAATTGTTATGGAGCAGAAACATTTTAAATAAAACTAAAAAGCTCATTCATGATTGAATAGTACAAAGTATATTACTCTGTGAGCAAAACGTGGACAATCAATAGGCAACAAGAAAGAAAACTATTAACTACAGAGATGGAATTTTGGTGGAAGGCTTCTCGATTCTCAAAAGGGATAAAATTAGAAATACAAAAAGTCGGGAAATAATGATTGTAAAACAAGAACGTGAATAATAGAAGAAAGAAGATTAAAAATGCTTCGGTCATGTAAAAATAATGGGAAGTTGAAGGAAACAGAGAACGGGGAAGACGAAAGAGAACAATGGATGGATCGGCCCGAAGAAGCATGGCGTTTAGAGGCTAAGAATGAAGTTGCAGAGGTTAGGGGTTTGTAGAGAAATAAAAT
Source organism: Deroplatys truncata (assembly GCA_030765065.1). NCBI lineage: Eukaryota > Metazoa > Arthropoda > Insecta > Mantodea > Mantidae > Deroplatys > Deroplatys truncata. The sequence goes on along the minus strand of CM060989.1, from coordinate 59,242,523 downwards.
TATGATTGGGTTGAAGGAAAACTTCTGTATGGTGGATAATTCCTAAGTAAAGAAATCTGATGTGCTGTATTCACACGACTTTTTCTACTCTTGTACAAACTATTTTTACAAACGCTTATTCTCCATCTACTTCATGTTAATCGAGGTAAACATTTGCAGAAACTATTTTGTAGGTACAAGGGGAATATGGAAATAACAAGGAATATCTCGGAAATGGTTCACTGGAGAAAACAAATGTACATGAGATAAATTGTGTGGCTTAACGAGTTCTACATTTTGTGTGTAAAAAATTTTAGTCTATCTCTTACGGTTTATCAGTTATGCAAAAGTCGTTCATAGAGAAGAGGACTTTTGTGGAAACTCCCAGAAAATTCAAGATATACATTTTATTTGTCATGAAAATATCTTGAATATATATTTCAATTAAATTGTTGAAGCCATTTTTTGAGAGTTAAGATTTTCGAAAAATGTTCCATGTAAAGGGTAGTCTGGGGTGGGGGGATTTTCTTGAAAATCGTCGTGTCGCATCCCTGAAACATATTGAACCTAAATTTCAAATTTGGTATTTATCTAACCTTTCATTTTTGAGTTATGTTGTTCACAAACACACACACACAGACATTGACCTTTTTCTATAACTGATTTTTTGGATTCAGGGGCCCTCAAAACATGTATTTGCGGTGAAATTTCGGTATCGAATATTTTGGTATAATGCAATACTTCCTCTATTTACTATACGTAGTAGAGAAAGCAAAACGGAGTCATCATGTGTGTATACAAATTCTACGTAAACCACTTCGTTGGAAACCGAAACCTTTCCCCTGTCAATCAGAGTTTGGATTTGTTGGCAACTCGTATAATAATTAATAACCCTGTAAAACTGCAGTTTGTCCAGTCGGTCAAGTCCTGTCGGAAGAGCTACTAATACGCCTGTCAAAAGCTGTAATTCTCATTTTCTTTTTTCTCGGCCACTTGGAATGACCCTGAACAGTTGAATTATAACTTGGCCGATGCGCAGGGCCGATCCCATACTGTGTTATTAGCGGAACATCAAACAGAAATCCGTTTTCCTTCTCGAAGCATGATCGCCAGCCATTTGTAGATACCGCATACATAAAGCAGCTTTCGTTTGATCCTGTAGCCTGTTTATTTGCCCCCGGGCAACTCTGAGAGCGGTTATTAAAATATCTGCCGACGCGAAAGTCAGTGTTTGGTATCTACCAAAGCAAATCATTTTCTGGAGTGGTTTCATTTTAAAGCGTACACTCTAATATCAAATTCTGCAAAATACTCGAACTTATTGCTATATTACTGACCTAAAAACATTTCGAGTGTTCCAACATTTCCAACAGTTTCGTGGAATCAAGCTGTTATTCATGACGCAGTTTCTGTTTTGAATTTAATATCTGCTGTGTTTAGCTACTTAAGCTGTGCTGTATTTTCGAGGGAAATTTATTTCTATCCAGTTAATGCACCAGCAAGATAAATTACTCGCCCCTATAACCTACCTGCAACTTAGCATACGCTTGGGATATTTACGTCATAAAAATAACTAGTATGTTATTATCTTCTACAAATAACTGCAGGTGGCTTTAAGTAGAGACTAAAAGTCGAATACTGCCCCCCCCCAATGACATTTTTAGACAGCTGAAACTAAAAGTAGAACTTCTAACACGAGCCACTCGCACTATAAATTGAAGATTGCAATCTATAACACACATTTGTATCATTGTTTCTTACGATGAAAATCGTAATCCTTGTATCGGATTATTTGAATGATTCGGAAATGGATTACATAGAACTAGAAGAAATGTTGCAAGCAGCGGGGAGGATAACAGAATTATTGCCAAAGAAGTCGAGGAAACAGTTCAACAATACATATAACAGATTTCTTCAATAGTGCAACGAAAATAAGATACAAAATATTTATACGAGCCACTCCTACTACACTATATTCACTCTTAGGTTGATCCGCGGCAAAACAAACCCACGTGGTCAGTGCACCGTGGTGCAACACGGTAGCAATGCGCCCAGGAAAGTAGTCCCATGCTAATCTCTGAATTTTAGAATTAATTTATCCTTAAATAGTGTAATATTCTGTACAAATACCTAAGGTTTTATTTAACGCTGATTTATACCGTAAAACAGAGCTACAAGTCCCATGAGGGAATTCGTATTAGTCACCTGACATCCGGGTAGGCGCAGAATATTGTTTGCAGTCAGAAACCAGCAGTTGTGTTTAGTATCATGGCGGACAGTGAATTCGCTCTTGTGTTTTCGTCGAATTACGTAAAGCATTAGCCGCGCAAACCATTGACTAGTGGTGAAAAAACAATAGTGTTGAATGTTTATTATAAGTTATGTGAGAAATATGCAACACTTTCTGCGAAAGAAATGGTGTAATTAACTTCTGAGATCACCGGTGTTTCGCGCACAAGTATAAACAGTGCTTGTGCAGAAAAATCTGAAACGAGAAAAGTGGTTACACCCGGAATAAAAAGAAAGCGTATGAAATACGCGGTGCAAGAATGTAGTGATCTTGCGAAGATGCAATTCCCGTAACAGTGCACAATTTCTTTTTTAAAATGAGCCGCCAACAGTTAATGAAGTGCCGCTTCCAGAGAGCGAATGAATTAAGTTATCGCATACCTGTTACTTTATTTTCGCTCATTTATTTTAGAATTAACTATTATTATACGCGCAAACGTTTATTTTGTTGCAACTATCAATCTTATTACCTTTAACCCTAAACACAATATGCTAGTCACCGCACATGGTCTGAAAGTGTGACAGTATTTCTAGTGCGATTGGCGGAAGGATACATTATAACGGTGCACTGTTCATCTGGGTTTGTTTTGACGCGGATCAACCTAAGAGTGAATACAGTTTAATAATAATGTGATCATATTATCAGCACTAGATAGCTAGACAGACAGTAGATAGCTTTTATAGTTTTGGCCATTCTGTAATACAGATTGACTTGTCAATATAGAATTACAAATTATTTAAGAATTGTTTAGAATTATGTCAGATGACGTTTCATCTTTGTTTTAAAAATCTCACGAATGGTGATGTTAAGTAAATACAAGGTAAATTGTATATAATATAGCTTATGAACAAATTGGTTATTTGCCAAAAAATGCAGTTTCATATGTAGCTGAAACAACAACGAAGGCCAAATAATAACAGACTTGAGCTCACCATTGGGCATGCCCGAATGTTATGCTATTTCCTCACATGTTTCAGCTAGATACTTTATAATTTAATATTCAGGGCTGTCTAAAAATAGTATATGAAATGTGATTTTGCTCATAAGATTGATATCTTGGCTTTCAAACATCCCTACTCTCAAATTTAACACTTGTATCATGAAAAATTATACTATTCTTTTTTCAGTCTTATAATTTGGAATTTCTTCTCCAATTTGGTGTATATTTTATCTTTTCACGATAATTATATTTTAAAAATGTTTTAAAATGATGCTGCGTCTGCCATTTTGTGAACTCCACACCACTTCACAGAAATCATTACTCCCACACACTTTGGATTGGTAAACTTTACCTCATCTTTTTGGGGATGTTTTACTATACTGTTAAATCTGAGCGATCATGCCATATGGTTTCTTGTTTTTGCAAATACTTGAGAGTTTGCATTCTCCATTTTTAATTTTTCTATGAATAACATTTTCTGGAATAAGTGCTCCGCTTTCTCAGAAACTATAGAAGACAGCTAAATTAAATTTTAGGATGAGAAAAGCAACTTTTAGTGCTGTTGTGGGTCTACTTTGGTGTTAATACCATCGTTGGTTATTAAAAAATCTGATGTGTTACACTCACACGACTTTCTCTACTCTTGTACAAACTATTTTTACAAACGCTTATTCTCCATATGTTTCATGTTAATCGAGATGTTAATCTTATTGCTAATTTTCTTGTAGATGCAAGGGGAATATGGTAGGCTTTAAGCTATAGTCAAATATTTTAAGAGCTGGTTGCTATGTGGAGTATTCCATTCTCTTTGCATGTCCAGGAAATAAACAAAAAATGAATAACGAATTCCCACTTGAGAAGAAGTATTGGAAAATTTAAGGGAATAACAAGCAATATCTCGGAAATGGTTCTCTCAATAAAAAAATGCATAGGACATAAATTGTGTATTTTAACGCGATCTACATTTTCTGTGCAGTAAAATTTTGTCTATCTCTTATGGTTTACCAGTTATGCAAAACTCCTTCACAATGAAGAATACTTTTGGAGACATTCCCAGAAAATTCGAGATATACATTTCATTTATCATAAAAATATCCTAAACATATGATATTTTAATCAAAATCGTTAGAGCCATTTTTGAAAAAATTAAAATTTTCGAAAAATGTTCCATGTAAGGGGTAATCTGGGGTGGGGAGATTTTCTTGAAAACCTTCGTGTCGCATCTCTGGAAGATACTGAACCTTAATACAAAGTTTGGTGTTTATCCGACTGTTCGTTTCTGAGTTATGCTGTTCACAGACAGACACATACACGGACATATTTCCAAAAATGCATTTTTGGATTCAGGGGGTCTCAAAACTTATTTCCGGTGAAATCTCGGTATCAAATTTTTGGGTGGAATATAATACTTCCCCTACTTACTGTACGTAGTAGAGAAAGTAAAAATTCTAAATTTTAATGGACTAGAATGTTATAAAATATTATTTTTGTAGTTTTAGTAAGATGTGTTGTAGTTTTAAACTGGAGATACTTTGTTTACGTTTATATACTCTCTTCTTCAGAATGTAAGTCACTTATAGGGCATACAATGGAGGGGGGACATTTCGCGCAGCTGCGGAAGGTCTATTGCGGCTATCACCTTTCGGAAGGAAGGGATGAAGTGAAGGAGCCACAGAAGGTGGCAGATAGGTCACAGAGGCGCGTGGAAGTCATCTAGCCCCATGCATCCGCGTTATCTGTTCGGCACCGCAACACACACCTGAAGCATGAGGATGGGGAAACAAGGAAACGGAATGAAAGGGAAATTAGGGAAAGGAAATACTAGCAGATGAGAAACCATCCCAGCATCTGCTGACAGAGAAAACGCAGAAGAACTGAAAGGTCAGAGTGGCTGGTCGACGGGAATCGAACCCGGACTTCCCGAATTGCAAGCCTCACATATTTACGCAGAGGCAACTGTTTTTACCAGAAAGCAAGTAAAATAAAAGGGGAGAGGCTATCAAGCATAAAGGTGCAGGGCAAAGTACATAATACAATGTAGCGCGTTGCACAGCGCTCATAAAACAAAATGTAAACATTGTGCCTAGCTGCAGAGTACGCAAGAAATGTTTTTTATGCAAGTCAGCAGTTCGTGTCAATCTGGGTGGCGCTGTAGTTATATTGTGAAACTTGTTTGTGGTTTCAAAGTACCACACAAGTCTTATAGCTCTCTCTGCAAGGTGGAAAAGCTGTAGACGTACACTGTCGGTAGCCCATTCCCCTAGATCACATAGTACAGGATGAGCTAAAAAACTACGAACCGGCTGCGCGGTGTTTTTCCTGCCCGCGTCCTTGGTGCTCGCTGCCGTCTGCAGCTATCATAGAAAGGCGCGGATGAAACCATACAACATTTTTAAAACTACTTTTAAAGGCTGTACTTACCAACTTTATGAAAGGAGATCTGAAACTGGCCACCGTCGTTCTCCATACATTTTTGGCACTTCTTTAGGAAACTATCCATCACTCGCCATAGTTCACATTGAGAAATGCTGGCAATTTCCTGGCGGATATTTTCTTTTAATTCTTCCAAGGTGTGTGGGTTTGTCTTGTACACCTTATGCTTTAAGTTACTCCAGAGATAGAAATCGCAGGGGGTTAGGTCAGGGGCCCGAGGGGGCCACAAATCTGTAGTAATTCTGTCCTCAAACACACTTTCAATTGTTCTCATAGAAATATTGGCCGCATAAGCTGTTGCAGTGTCTTGTTGAAAATAGGCAAAATCACGCTTCTCTAAAAAAAAAAAAAGGGGGGGCAAAATTGTATTCACATATGTACGGGTTTCAACTTGTTGACTCAAAAAAAATTGGCGAGTGATGGATAGTTTCCTAAAGAGGTGCCAAAAATGTATGGACAACGATGGTGGTCAGTTTCAGCATCTCCTTTCATAAAGTTGGTAAGTAAAGTCTTTAAAGGCAATTTTAAAAATGTATGGTTTCATCCGCGCCTTTCTATGATAGCGGCAGACAGCAACGAGCGCCGAGAACGCGGACAGGAAACACACCGCGCAGGCGGTTCGTAGTTTTTGGGCTCTCCATGTATTTTTTCCTGTGTAAGGTTTCCACTTTCAGGTAAGAAACTTTTGCTCCACCCGGTCGGTATCAGTTCTCTATGTGATTGGCCTGAAAAACCATTCAGTGGAGTAAAAACTAAGCAATGAACGATGAATGAGTTTCGCTACGATTTAAATTGAGTTGTATTAATGGACGCTCTTTAACTGCTGTGGTCCTTAGCGTCCCTTTCTATATTGGGCGTGAAAGACCGGAAATTTTGCTGGGAGGCCTCTTTATCAGGCTTGAAGTTCGTTTACGTGCCGTAAATCTACGACAATGTGCCATGGAATTGCTGTTAAGGATTTTTACGCCAGAAACCCCCCCCCCCCCCAAAAAAAAAACCATCGCCTTCCGCAGGGTTTGAAGCCGCGACCTCGGGAACTAGAGGCTAGCATGGTAACCACTACACCACGGAGGACGACTTCGCTACGATTGGCACATAAGGAAATTCTAAACCATTTACAAATAATTGGGCCCGCTAGAGAAAGGGGTGAAGAATCATTTGCATATGTGGTTAAACTGAACGACAGCTACGATATTTACATATATGAGAGCTTTCATCAGCGACATGGAGACGAATGTTAAGTTGTTGCTGCTACTAAACGGCAATAGGAAAACCTGTATTAAGAAAACGTACCGTAGCATGCAAATATAAATTTTAAGTTGTAATGTTACCCTTCAGCAGTTCGGCCATACCTAGTTTTGGGGAGGTAAAGTACCTGCCAATCCAGTGACTAGAATTATCCTTAATAAACAGAGGTGCTCACGCTGGTAGAGGGTGTGGCTAGATTTTGTCAGTACCACCATAAACAGCTCTGTTCCGATATAGGCCACGTTGGAGTACGCGAGTATACCCCTTAAACTATGAACGCAGCAGTCGAAAGGAGCAACGCGTTTACCTGTCTGTCATTTCGCAAAAAATGTGAAAATTTTAGATTTTTTTGTTTTCTGCATGTGTATTATATTTATACTTTCATACTACACAACTTAGTATTAACAGGTTTAAAGCCATAAGTGGCTATTTAATTCGTCCTGTATTATTTAGGTAAAGATTATACTTCTTTGTACGCTGAGACCTACACAGATCTATTGTGCTACCATCCCCCATGAGGAAGAGATGAAGTGAAGGAACCACAGGAGACTACAGGTCACAGGCAGATTAGATGCAGAAGTCCCTAGTAGTTCCAGGATCGAAGATCCGTCCCACTGTTAGAACTGCCTAGGGAGGGCGATTAACGACCAAGCAGCCCCTCAAATGTCCACGGGGTGAACTCTTTCCTTTGAACATGCATCCGCGCCAACTGTCCAGCACCACCATACTTCACGATTCTTAGACACACATCTGAAGGATGAAAGGGAAATGATGGAAAGGAAATCGTGGTAGATGAGAAACCACCCCAGCATTCGCCTACCGACCTGGAAAGCCACGAAAAACCCAAGGTCAGAGTGGACGGTCGACGGGAATCGAACGCGGAGCCATCTATTTCAGTTACCATCTAAGTATAGCACTTCATTAATTTCCATTTTTATGCTCCGTTTCTTCAGCATTTTTCACTAGTCAAAATTTTTCTTTTCTCTACTAGGTACTTACAGTGAAGTTGTTTTGTTTCTGCCTCACGTATGGTAAAAAGTTTGAGGAAGATGTATTATATTTCAACTGTTGGGGAGCCGAACTTGAAGTAGTTGCAACCGCGCGTGTGGTACCCGGTAGCCTTCGTCCCAAATTTACTTTCCGGTGGCCTTTGCCCCCCAAAAAATGTGTTTAAAAATATTAATTTTGTAATTTGACTGTTTCTTTAAATATTATATATTTATGTTTGCCTCGGCTGCGTCAGTATTATTGTTAGAGACATGGATTTCTTTGCAGGGAGTAGTGCGGCTAAGAATGTAGGCTTACACAGATTATAATTTTTACTTCACTACATTTATTAATCCTTGACACAATTTAAATAACACTTCACTGATATAAAGAGCTGTGAGATTCTTTTATTAATTACTTGCACTTTTTAACACGTAAACTATTTTCGTCTCACACGAATACGTATTAAATTTCTCGAGGACACATCTCGTGTCCGGTTAGGAACACAGTCTACAACCAACGCGTCCAGTTATGAGCGCTGTCTACAAGCAACTGACTTGATTTCTACCGCCTAAATTTGTAAATTTCTATATTTCAAGTCTCTGATTGGCTATTCCTAATCCAATAGAATACTTTTATTTAACTTAAGCTTTTTTCTGGTTGTTGATTGGTTATTTTATAAACTCACGAAAATTACATTATTGTTGCTCCAAGAATGACTAGTAGCATTATTACACTTTCTTACTCATTATTGCCTCAAGGTTACCTCATTGTTACCTCATTGTTAGCAATTTTAACCTATTATTCTCACAGCTCCTACATTATTAAATTACGTAATACATTCACATAACATTATTACACATGTATACAATAATATAAACATATACAATGACTGTAATATACAATTTTTATATATTGTTACATACACATATTGCTTTAAGGCGAGTTGTTATTGAATTTATATATTATATAATTAGACAGAAATCATTTAAGTGTTAAAAATACTGCCTCAACGGTTAGTAGAGGAAGTATTGTCTTCCACCCAAAAGTCAGATACAGAGATTTCACTGGAAATACATGTTTTGAAACCCCCTGAACCCAAAAAGGCATTTTTAGAAGAAGGCCCATGTGTGTTGTGAACAGTACAACTAAAAAACATTGGTTAAATATGAAACTTGGTGTTTAAGTTCAGGACCTTCCAAGGATGCGACACGAAGTTTTCGAAGAAAATCCTCCAACATCGGACTACCTTTTACATGGACATTTCTATTTTCTCAAAAATGACTTTAACGATTTTGATTAAAATACCATATTTTTCAACTATTTTCACAACAAATAAAATATATATCTTGAACATACTGACAATAGCGTTTTAAGTCCTCTATTCTGAACTACTTTCGTATTATTGGTACGTGGGCTATTTTTTTTTCAACCTCCGATCGCGCAGGAGCGCAACCATACGAGCGGTGGAAACTGCTTGTGCGTGTAGGGCGACTGCGCATGTCCCCCACTCTACCCTCAGCGACAGCCAACTTCACCATGTCATTGTGAGCCTAGTTTTTGGCACGGAAACATGACCGCTACGATTGACTCTCCTGCCAAATGTGAATTGCGTGGTGTGATTCGGTTCCTTCAAGCATAGGCATTACGACGACTGCGGAGAGCCATACAGAACAAACGAAGAGGCTAGCTGACTTCTGGGGTTGTCATGAAACATGACAATGCCCGCCCTCACAGTGCTAGCATCACCCAACAAATTCTTCAGGAATTTCGATGGAACGCTTTCGACCACCCGCCGTACAGCCCTGATTTGGCGCCGAGTAATTTTCACCTCTTCTCTGGACTGAAAAAGTGGCTGGGATGGCGGAGTTCGAGAATGATGAAGTCCTTCAAACCAACGTCCGTATCTATCTTAACTCACTGGCGGCAACATACTGTGCAGAGGGGATCGAAAAGCTTGTTCACAGGTATGACAAATGCCTCAACCTTAATGGCGATTATGTTGAAAAGTAAACACATTTGTACCTAACATTTGGTAATAAATTTATTTGGCTATGTACTCATGTATTTTAATTATGACCCATCGGAGGTTGAAAAACAAAATAGCCCTCGTATATCGTAAGAGATAGACTAAATCTTACTATGCAAAAAATGTACATCTCTCGAAGCATACGATTTATTTCAAACAAAATTTTTTGTGGCTTTAACCATTTCTGAGATATTCTTTGTTATTAGTTTGAATTTTCAAATACTTTATGATTTTTCCAACGGATAATCCTGTTCTTTTTCTTTCTTTGTCGTGCTCATGCAAAGAGAACAGAATTTCAAAGTCATCATATAGCGACCGGGTTTGAAAAAGTTTGATTACTTTAGCTTATTGTGTTCTTATTATATCTACAACGGAAGTAGTGAAGGCTTATCTGTATTAAAAAGAAGTAGGTATACTTAGGTCAGATTCTTTTGAGATAGTGGGAAGGTAGAAATGAGGTTGTTCGTGACGTCTTTATTTCCCCCTTCCACTCTCTCAAAAGACTCTCACCAAAAGTAAAGCTGATGGCCTGTGTTGTCGAGTGGTCAGCGCTCTGGCTTCTCAATCCCGGGTTCGTTTCCCGGCTGGGGCGGCGAGGAATTTTTCTTTAACCTATGTTTTGCAGAGTCTGGAAGTATGGAGAAATTATAATAAACAACACGTTAATAACCTACAGTTAACGAGATGTTTCACAAGTCAAAAGCCCTCCATATGACCGTAGATTGGATTGGATTGTGAAGCGAAGTACCGACGCCCCACGGGAGGGCGTTCCCGGAAGGGAGGGATGAGGTGAAGGGAGACACCGGACGACTGGAACCAGAAGTGACGGCACAACAATGACAGGATCTCTACAGTTTTCGGATTGAGACGCCCCTACTGTCAGGTAGATCGGGCATCCGGATGCCCGGACATAAGCACAAGGGGACTGCGCCCCCACGTGACCCAGGGGAACGGGCGTCAGCCGAGTGACACTCCCCACTCCCTAGAGCTTTTCCATAGGACGGCACCTGGTTGCCTAATCCGACCCCTGCATTACAGGGTGGATGTAGATACGCCACTTACGCGCATCTACCCCAGAAAAAGGAAGATTACCGAGTACTTCGGCGGGGCCACATGACCTAGCACTGTCTACTGACTATCCAGGTCGGTACCGGGGACCTTGAGGCATCTCACAATCCCGCCTGGATGGGAAACCACCCAGACGTACCCAATTTCCCATGGGTATTGGGAACCACTGCCCCTCCGAGTCCAACCCAATCCAAACGACACCCAGACGTGTGGGGGTCGTAACGTTAGAAGCACCACGAGTGCTCAGGGTCCGCAGCGACCGCAATAGGGCTGCTGAAGGGGTCGAACCCCTCCTTATGGGGGATGCCCGGACAAGTAGATCGGCATCCCCGCCCCCACACAGTGTTCCAACATCCTGCTCCGAAGGGGCAACCTGGCAACCAACCGAAGCCCGAGAGATGGAGAAAGTTCAGAGAACATTCTTTTCCCCTGCCACGCTGCACCGAAACACCATCGTCGACACTTCCAACCCTAAAACAGACCAAACAAGGTGAAGGATGAATTAAATGATTAATGGAACGAAACGGAGGGACAGGAAATTCGGCGGGGGTGAAAGAAACCACTCCAGCATTCGCCCAACGACGCGGGAAAGCCCCCGGAAAAACCCACGAGTCAGATTTGGCGTCCGAATGCGAGCCACAGTTGTTAGTTATTTACCGCCTGAGCCGTAAGAATATTTTGTAGAAGAGAGAGAATAGAAAAAGTCATGTGAATGTAACACATCAGATGTTGAACCTCATTTTAAGGTTTTTCATACATTTTTACTTTCTCTACTGCGTATAGTAAGTAGCGGAAGTATTGCATTCCACCCAAAAATTCGATACCGAGATTTCACAGGAAATACATGTTTTGAGACCCCCTGAATCCAAAAAAAAAAGCATTTTTGGAAACATGTCTGTGTGTGTGTCTGTGAACAGCATAACTCAGAAACTAACAGTCGGATAAACACCAAACTTGGTATTTAGGTTCAGTATCTTCCAGAGATGCGACACGAAGGTTTTCAAGAAAATCCCCCCACCCCAGATTACCCTTTACATGGAACATATTTCGAAAATTTTAATTTTCTCAAAAATGGCTCTAACGATATTGATTAAAATATCATATGTTTAAGATATTTTCATGACCAATGAAATGTATATCTCGAATTTTCTGGGAATGTCTCCAAAAGTATTCTTCATTGTGAACGACTTTTGCATAACTGGTAAACCATAAGAGATAGACAAAATTTTACTACACAAAAATGTAGATCGCGTTAAAATAATAATTTATGTCATATACATTTTATTTGTTGAGTGAACCATTTTCGAGATATTACTTGTTATTCCCTTAAATTTTCCAATACTTTTTCTCAAATTCGTTATTCAATTTTTTTTGTCCTGGTAATGCAAATAGAATGGAATACTCCACGTAGCAACCAACTTTTAAAATATTTGACTATCGTTAAAGCCTACCAATTCCCCTTGCATCTACAAGAAAATTAGTAATAAGATTGACATCTCGATATCTCGATTAACATGAAGCATATGGAGAATAGGCGTTTGTAAAAATAGTTTTATAAGAGTAGAGAAAGTCATGCGAGTGTAACACATCAGATTTTTATATCAAGAAGTGTCTAGTTCAAGTGATAGTGATAGATTTATTAAGGAAATCCCAGCGATTGCAGAGCGTATGTCACTCATGTCTAAAAAAAATTCTTGAAGAGGAACGGAACGCTGAATGTTGTCATGTGTCTATATTTTTTCCTTTTTGTTTTTCTGGCTCGCTGCCTAATGGATGACTTCGAGTTGGATGGTAATGGACCACTGTGGAGGATGCGTTTCTACGTGCTATGTCCGTCTTCTACAGGAATAAAGTGTGATCTGGTAGAAAGCTGCACTCAAGTGTATGGTTTTAAACTTTTTCTCCCGTAAGTCACAAGAGCGTAATACTGCAGAGAAAAAACATTGAATGTGTCGCACTCACATTGCTTTTTCTACTCCATCTTGTACAAACTATTCTTATAAACGATTATTCTTCTATCTGCTTCATGTTAATCGAGATAAACATTTCTAGAAATTGTGTTATTGCATATTTCCATGTAGGAGCAGCATAACACCAGGGGCTCCTGCCCCCACTGAACCCAGGGAGGAGGGCGCAAACCGCGTGGCTCTCCCACCCCCGAAGGCTTTTCCTATAGGCCGGCACCTGAAAGTCGTCCTCCGTGGTCTAGGGGTACCACCGGCGGAAAGCGATAGACTTTTTCGGGCATACAAATCCCTAGCATTGGTTCCTTCAGAAAGGAAGTAAAGCCGGTGGTCGTAGATTTACGGCACGTAATGGAACCTCAAGCCTGATAAAGAGGCCTCTGAGCAAAATTTCCGGTCTATCACACCCAATATAGAATGGGACGCTAAGAACCATAGCAGTTAAAGAGCGTCCATAAATATAACTCAGTTTTTTTGGCATCTGAAAATTTTAATCCCGCTACCCCATTACGGGTTGGAAGTGGATACGCCACTTATGCGCGTTCGGTAATCTTTCCAAATAAGAAGACTACCGAACAACCTCGGTGGGGCCGACAGCCCACTATCGCGCTCTCCAGGGCGTACCGAAGGACATTGAAGCATCTTACAACACCGCCTGGACGGAGACAGCCCACACGTACCCACTCTCTCACGGGTATCGGGTACATTGCCCCGCCGAGTCCAACCCAACGATAGGCTTTAACGATAGTCAAATGTTTTAAGAGCGCGTCGTTATCAAACGGGTTTGAAATTCTGTTCTCTTTGCATGGCCAAGACAGGTAAAAGAAGAAAGAAACTAATAACAACTTCCTATTTGTGAAAATGTAATTATTTTAAAATGCAAACCAATAACAAATAATGGTTAACTCGACAAAAGGATTTTATTTGACATAAAATGGATGCTTTAACGAGATTAATTCTTTGTGTAGTAAGATTTGTTGTATCGCTAACGGTTAACCAGTTTTGCAAAGGTCATTCAGAATGAAGAGGACTTAAGAGGTTATTCCCATAAAATTCTAGATATACATATCTTAAACATATGGTAGTTTAATTAAATCTTTGAGCCATTTCTGAGGAAATAAAAATTTTCCACGTAAAGGATAGTTTAAAAATTCCTCCGTGTCGCATCCTTAGAAGATGCTGAAGTTACCTAAATATCAAGTTTGATGTTTAACATACTTTTCGCTTTTACTTTCTCTACTACGTATTTAATTCTACCCAAAAATTCGATATCGTGATTTCACCGGAAATACACTTTTTGAGGGCCCTGAATTAAAAGAAGATATTTTTAGAAAAACATCTGTGTGTCTGTGAAGAGCCATAATTAGAAAGCGAAAAGTCGGATAAATACCAAACTTGGTATTTAGGTCTAGTAACTTTCACAGATGCGACACGAAGATTTTCAGGAAAATTCCCCAAACCAGACTACCCTTTACGTGAAACTTTTTTCTAAAATTTTGGTTAAAAATGGCTCAAACGATATTGATTAAAATATCATATGTTTAAGATATTTTCATGGCAAGTTAAATGTATATCTTGAATTTTCTGGGAATATCCCCAAAAGTGCTCTTCATGCTTTTGCATAACTGGTAAACCGTAAGAGATAGACAAAATTTTACTACACAAAAAATGTAGATCTCGTTAAAACACACAATTTATGTCACATATATTGTTTTTGTCTAGTGAACCATTTCCGAGATATTCCTTGTTATTTGTTTTTTAAATTTTCCAATACTTACACTTTTTCTCAATTGTCTTGGGCATGCAAAGTGACTGGAATGCTCCACATAGCAACTAGCTCTTAAAAGATTTGACTATCGCTTAAAGCATACCATATTCCCTACAAGATTATTAGCAATAAGATTAACATCTCGATGTCTCGATTAACATGACGTATATGGGGAATAAGCGTATGTAGAAATAGTTTGTACAAGAGCAGAGAAAGTCATGTGAGTGTAACACATCACATTTTTTACTTTTGCTGCTCAAAGACACACACACGCACGCGCGGATCTTTTTCTAAAAGTGCTTTTTGTTTTGTGCTCAAAACATACATTTCAGGTGATATCTCGACATCGGATTTTTAAGTGGAATACAATACTTCCCCTAATTACTGTACGTAGATGAACCACCCTAGGATTCGCCAGCCGACCCGGGGAAACCACGAAAACCCCGTAGGTCAAAGTGACGGTCACCATGGATCGAACCGGGACTCCCAAATGCGAGTGGCACACATAACCGCGGCAGTACTACGCTCGGTAAAACTTATTTCTAGGTATCTCTTGATCGATGTTTTATCGTGTAAATACGGAATCCTTTTGCTGGGCTTGTGGAAATTATTTTTCATGAGAGCATGCTGCAACCATTCCCGGACTTTTAATTTTCTTTATCTCCTCCATTAACCTTCCTGCCACCTCATCTGGAGCAGCGTCTCCAAATTTAACAGCTTGCCTACGGTTTATGGCGGCTGTAAAATGTGCAGATAACACACCGATATGCGCTGGAATTACAAAGTTATCTCCTTGCCAGCACTGGCTTCCCTTTCTGCTTACATCTCAGAAGCACAGCGTTCTGATTAGTTTCTTTATATTGGGTTGAAAAATAACAGTGGGTGGAAAGAAGCACTTCAAAGAAAATAAAAAGATTCCATCCACAGAAGAAGTGTGATATGGCTTCAAGCAGCTATTCAGTTCCATATGCCTAATGAACCTTAACACACGCGCGCCCTACCGAGTTATTCAGTTTCCAGTACGCCATCTACGATAAAATGTTAAACTTGCAATTATTAAATACAATGAAACTTTTTGTACTTGTCGAGAAATTTTAAGCATCAGAACTTTTAGCTTTGCAGCTAAAACTATGTTTGTATTTGATAGGTAATCATTTGTAACAAACCAAATGTATTTTTTGTTTGAATGTTTCATATGAAGAAAGCATGAATATTGAGTTTTTTAAATGGTATCAGTCATTTCACCCTTTTTAGTGATATATTGAATAGCTAAAATGCATTGCTTTTCCTTCACACAGCGGCCGTCGCAGCTCGGAATCCCGCCAAAACAGTATAATATCCCCGCAACCGCTTACGTTCTCATAGTTGCAATTGCAATGACAATGAACACATACCTTATCAAAAGAGATGTTGAAAATCTTCTCCTTCTGTATACTCACATTTCTGGCATCTTCTCAGGGCATTTTCATTCACTCGAGAGTTGAACGCTTAATATTTCTCTCTGATGATGCATAGTTCCATTTATATGGCTATGTTTCGTCGCAAAATAACAAATATTGGAGTACAAAGAAACCCGATTTTATACTCGAGATTCCCTTGCAGGACGCGAAAATTGGTGTGCAGTAAATTGATACAGAATAGTAGAACCTATATTTTTTGAACAAAGAATAAATGCAGAGAGTTTCAGAATGTCATCCTCAAACCATTTTTTGAGCAGATGATCGGTGTTCAGTCTGGATTTTTCCAATAAGACTGCTATTGCGCTGACGAGTCGTGAAGTTTAATTTGGGAAATTTATGAAGATAGGGTAATTAGTGAAGGACTATGGCCCCCAACGATCTCCTGATTTAACTGCATCGATTTTTACTTTCTCTGCTACGTATAGTAAGTAGGGGAAGTATTGTATTCCACCCAAAAATTCGATACCGAGATTTCACCGGAAAAACATGTTTTGATACCCCCTGAATCCAAAAAAAAGCATTTTTAGAAATATGTCCATGTGTGTGTCTGTGAACAGCATAACTCAGAAACGAACAGTCGGATAAACACCAAACATGGTATTTAGGTTCAGTATCTTCCAGAGATGCGACACGAAGGTTTTCAAGAAAATCCCCCACCCCAGATTACCCTTTACATGGAACATTTTTCGAAAATTTTAATTTTCTCAAAAATGGCTCTAACGATTTTGATTAAAATATCATATGTTTAAGATATTTTCATGACAAATGAAATGTATAGCTCGAATTTTCTGGGAATGTCTCCAAAAGTATTCTTCATTGTGAACGACTTTTGCATAACTGGTAAACCATAAGAGGTAGACAAAATTTTACTACACAAAAAATATAGATCGCGTTAAAATACACAGTTTATGTCATATACATTTTTCTTTTTTGAGTGAACCATTTTCGAGATATTGCTTGTTATTCCCTTAAATTTTCCAATACTTATACTTTTTCTCAAATGGAAATTCGTTATTCATTTTTTTTTGTCCTGGTAATGCAAAGAGAATGGAATACTCTACATAGCCACCAGCCCTTAAAATATTTGACTATCGCTTAAAGCCTAGCAATTCCCCTTGCATCTTAACATCGCGATATCTCGATTAACATGAAGTAGATGGAGAATAAGCGTTTGTAAAAATAGTTTGTACAAGATTAGAGAAAGTCATGTGGGTGTAACACATCAGAATTTTTTAAAGGTTTTAGTCGCTTTATAGGTAATTTTTGAAACATTTTTAGATCATTAAAATTCGGACCATGGTGGTTACACACAGCAGCACCAGTTGAGAACAGAATTGCTGAACAGAAATTTTTCTGTAGTGACGTAATTATACAGAAGCTGTTAAGAGTACATTAAAGTGCTTGGAATGTAAGGCAAATGAGAGGTTTTATTTCACTTCAGTGACTACGTCTGGGACTACGCACATTGCCCGTTGCCAAGTAACCATCGGAATAATTAGAAGCGAGATTAAGCCCCTTAATAGCAACAGACAGCTCCAGTCAACCTGCCAGGGATTTTCCCCGATTTAATTTAGGAGATTGCCTGGAAGGGACAGTTCCGGAGAACTGCTAGTTCATTCCCAGTTGATTTTCACGTATCTCCTGGATTGGATATAATGATGTGAGATATAATCATAATATCAATAATAATAATAATAATAATAATAATCTTTATTGTACTAAGGCATGTACACGTAATATGACCGGCATTCATATAAAGTATGAAATGTAGTGATGAAAGGGATGATAGGAAAATTCGCGGATAACATTATCCAACCCAGCATTCGCCTAACTACCAAGGAACACCCCGAAAAAGCCTTCGGTCATATTGCTTGGCCGCGAGAGTTTGAACCCGGGATCTCCCGAATGCGAGTTAGTCACGTTACCGTGGCGCCATCTCGTTCGGTACAAAGGTTTAACCTAGCGAGATGGCTTCACGGTATCGTATGAGGCTCGCATTCGGGAGGTTCCGGGTTCGATTCTCGGTGGCTGCCCACTGTGACCATATCGTTTTTCGTGGTTTTCACCTGGTCACCAAGATGAATGCCGGAGTGATGTATTCTACCACAATTTCTCATTTCCCCTACTTCATCTCCATTTCACGTTCCAAGCGTGCTTTCAGGTGCTGGCGGTCTCGGGCAGATGGCATGGATGCATGCGTGATAAAAAGATTTCTCCCCGTGAACGCCAGAGTGAGCTATCTCGCCCGTTAGGATCGCCGCGTCGCCCTCTTGGGATTCTTCGCCACTGGTGTGCGGGTGTTCAAACTGCCCGCGGACATGCGACAAGATGGTTACAGTGCGCGAGGTGACCCTCTCCGGTAAACACGCCTACATCCTACAAAGGCTTAAAATTTCACTTACTGTGATTATATAAAAGTTACCGGACTATTCCAACAGATGATTGTTCCACCGCCAAAGGGTACTTATAGGCGATTCAGCATTTCCAGAACTTGGAAGACTGTCGAGGGGAGGTTAAGGAAGCCAGACTTCCGCCGATGTTTCACATTCTTTTGCGTGAATATCAGAGGGTTTATTCGGGGCTATATGAAGTTACAGTTACAAGAGTGAAAGGGGAGGATTCACTGTAAAATCATTCATTGTACAATAATTTAATAAAGAACGGGGGAAGGTAAATGAAATCAGATTTCGTAATTGGAGTTTAAAATGGTAATCGTCTAACGTGAGTTAAGCCAGTCAGTAATTTATAAAAATAACCATTTGAACGATGTAATTCTATAATGTTAGTTTACATGAACTCGCTCTAATTAGAAAGTAGGCTGTTAGTATAGTTTAAGGAATGTTGACCTGCAGCCTTTCACTTTATTGCTGATTTTGCACGCCTTGACAAGGAAGTGTTTTTGTAAGCTGTTTGTAGATTTATGGCAAATGGGAAGGAGTACGTGATGTGGTTGGAAAATATGCTCTCAGTTTCACACACAGGTACATACATCTTGTGCAGCAACGCGGGAGGTCGCTTCACTGCAGTTCAGTGTTCCTTTTATACACAGCTGCGTGCATAACCTGTTATATTTACAAATACATCAGAGCAGGATATGGCACATGGGCACAAGCAAACAATGGGGAGGGGCTTATGCTCCAGAATAATCCCCGCACACTAATATACCACATGATTATTTTACATCTTCAGTTGTTTATTTTATTGCCAGTTATCAGCACTTCGATTATTAATAGCAGAAAGTGTAATTTATCATTTCAAAATTCATATACCGAATATAGCAGTTTCTATTGCAACTACGAGGGCAGTCCCAGAAGTACCCGACCTGACGTATATATAGCGGTTGTTGTTTCAAACAAATGATTATGGTAGAAAGTACCGCACTTATAAATCTTAAGTTTGAAGTCGAAGATTAACTTGTGTAAGAATGGTTAAGAATGAGTAGAGAAATTCATAAGCATGCAACACAAGATTTTCCAGTAGGATTACCATGTGTTTCTGACACTGAGAAAGCCAATTTGAACTTTCCGAAGAATGACAGCCGTTTGGAATTGCTGGAACTACCGGATATTTCTTAGGCATTTGTCATCATATGACACTAATTTTCGTACCTATTCCTTAAATAACAATGCCACCTTTAATAATGAAAGCCTTGTCTTTACATCTTTGAGATGGTGTTCAACAAATTGATTGCACCTAAGGATCTCTGAACAGATGTTGAAACATGAAAATCGCGTTTGTTAGGTGGTTTTATTGTTTGCACCCATTTGGGCATCCAGGAATTCATCGGTTTGACGATTCGGCTGATTTTGAGAGAATTTTGAGGCACTGTATAATTTAAATGAAAGTGTCCGGTAATACACTTGCAATATGGAGGTATATGTTTTATTTGAGGAGGACAATAAAAGTGATGTATATTGGAAGGTTTGGAATTATTTCTCCTCTTGAAATGAGCATCGTCTTCGTGTTGATGAATGAGACAACGCATGAAGCACGTTTGTTTCGTAATTACTGGAACAGGTTTGTCACATTAAGGGGAGAAGAAGAAATTAACGTTTTGAACATGAAGTGTGCCTTGATGGGAGAGTTTTTTCCTGTTTTATGGCTTCCTCCAAGTGCCTCTCGACGACCATGAAGGGGTTGCACCCCTCGCAGAGTGACGCGGCATCTTTCCGGGAATTATGTTCAACCCCTTTTTGTCACCGCTTGCTATTGTTTCCGAATAAGAGGGAAATACACTGATCTCTGACATCCGTGTTACGTGACGCATATGGATGTTAATGATTGTTATTCCCCGCAAATGTGCAAACAAACAGCAGAAAGCATGCTGTCAGTAAATCTCTACAAGAACTTCAAACGTTCAGCATATAAAATTATCGTTTGGGAAGGGAATATACGAGGGGCATCCAATAAGTAAGTTTCCCTATTTTATAAAAAATATTACACACAATCGATCATGTTGACTTCATTTTATTTATATTGTACAATCCTTCTGTTGCTTATGTACACAGTCAATATGTTTTCCCAAGCATTTTTGGGGACGTGTCACACGTTTTTCCAAGCCAGTGTTCTACCAAGTGGGGTCCTGTGCTCGCAACCAGTTGATCACTGATTTGATTTCATCATCAGTGTTAAAAGTGCTTACCTTTGAGTTGGAGGAACATGTAAAAATCACTTGGGGCAAGCTCCGGTGAATATGGAGGATACCAGAAAACTTCCAGGTTGAATCTTGACCCAGCCGGAGCTCAGGAAATTCAACTGGGAAGTTTTCTCGCATCCTCCTTCACCAGATCTTTTCCCAAGTGATTTTAACATGTTCCCCTGACTCAAAGGTCACCATGGAGGTAAGCACTTTAACACCGTGACGAAGATCAATCAGAAGTGAACAGCTGGTTACCAGCACAGGAACCGACTTCTGGTTAACTGAAGCCCCGCCCGGCAGTAGTAGCAACTTGGGAAACAATTATACTAGGTATAGTCAGAAAAGTTTCTCTTGTTGAAAACACTTCATGATCATGTTGTTACTGTCGCGCTTTATTATATCGCCTTGCAATATAAGCTGGTATTAAGTCATCTGATGCAAGTTGATATTGATGGATATGGTAGTTGTTGGTAGGAAAATTCAGAAGGCTGTGCTGAGCCGATGGCTTTGCGACTCAATCTGGATAAAGATAATAAATGACAAGGAAAATAATAAAAATTTAGAATCTTATTGTTTGCCAGGTCTGTAAACTGCCCACAATAAAATAGCATCTAAGTAAAAATATATCTTGGGAAAACTACTTCTTCTAACGATTGCAGCATCGCTGGTGCTCTTGGTACCGTTATAAAGCTAAGCTTTAAGCATTTATAACAATTTGCTTACAACACACAGTTTTCTTTCCGTTTTCGGAAATTTATCATAAAAGTTTGTCCTAAGCCTTTCTATTTGGTTGTAGATAGTCGTCAATATGAAACGAGGGCGCAAGTTAACTTAAGATATTGCAAAATATGTCTACTTGGGAACATAAGCGTAGCAACAAATTTCACCAAAAACCTTTGAAACAAGTGCTGTTTGTCCTTGACACCCAGTCCTACATTGTAACTAATGGCCGAAACTGTTAGTAACAATCTGTTGTGTTACACTCACGTGACTTTCTTTACTCTTGTACAAACTATTTTTACAAACTCTTATTCTCCATCTATTCCATATTAATCGAGATAAACATTTGCAAAAACGATCTTTTCACACGCAAAGAGAATTACATTTTACACATAGCGATCAGTTCTAAAAATATTTGACTATCGCTTGAGACGTACTATGTTCCCCTTGTTTTGTATTTGCAAGGGCAATATAGAAATACAGTAGCCTTTAAGCATAGACATATCTGTTAATAGTTGGTTGCTATCTGCAGCACCATTCTCTTTGCCACAGATTAATACTCTTTGCATATCCATGACAAAAAAAAAATGAATAACGAATTCCCATATGAAAAATCTGATGTGTTACACTCACATAACTTTCTCTACTCTTGTACAATCTAATTTTACAAACGCCTATTCTCCATATGCTTCATGTTAATCGAGATATCGAGATGTCAATGTTATTGGTAATTTTCTTGTAGGTGCAAGGGGAATATGGTAGCTTTTAAGCGATAGTCAAATATTTTAACGCTGGTTGCTATGTGGCGAATTCCATTCTCTTTGCATGTTCAGGACATAAAAAAATCTGATGTGTTACAATCACATGACTTTCTCTACTCTTGTACAAACTATTTTACAAACGTTTATTCTCCATATGCCTCATATTAATCGAGATATCGAGATGTCAATCTTATTGCTAATTTTCTTGTAGATGCAAGGGAAATATGGTAAGTTTTAAGCGATAGTCAAATATTTTAACGCTGGTTGCTATGTGGCGCATTCCATTCTCTTTGCATGTCCAGGACATAAAAAAAATCTGATGTGTTACACTCACATGACTTTCTCTACTCTTGTACAATCTAATTTTACAAACGCCTATTCTCCATATGCTTTATGTTAATCGAGATATCGAGATGTCAATCTTATTGGTAATTTTCTTGTAGATGCAAGGGGAATATGGTAGCTTTTAAGCGATAGTCAAATATTTTAACGCTGGTTGCTATGTGGCGCATTCCATTCTCTTTGCATGTTCGGGACATAAAAAAATCTGATGTGTTACACTCACATGACTTTCTCTACTCTTGTACACACTATTTTTAAAAAACGCCTATTCTCCATATGCTTCATGTTAATCGAGATATCGATATGTCAATCTTATTGGTAATTTTCTTGTAGATGCAGGGGAATATGGTTGCTTTTAAGCGATAGTCAAATATTTTAACGCTGGTTGCTATGTGGTGCATTCCATTCTCTTTGCATGTCCAGGACATAAAAAAAAATGAATAACGAATTTGAGAAAAAGTATAAGTATTGGAAAATTTAAGGAAATAACAAGCAATATCTCCAAAACGGTTCACTCAACAAAAGAAATGTATATGACATAAGTTGTGTATTTTAACGCGATCTACACTTTTTGTGTAGTAACATTTTGTGTATCTCTTATGGTTTACCAGTTATGCAAAAGTTGTTCACAATAAAGAATACTTTTGGAGACATTCCCAGAAAATTCGAGATATACATTTCATTTCCCATGACATTATCTTAAACATATGATATTTTCATCAAAATCGTTAGAGCCATTTTTGAGAAAATTAAAATTTTCGAAAAATCTTCCATGTAAAGGGTAGTTTGGGGTGGGGGGATTTTCTTGAAAACCTTCGTGTCGCATCTCTGGAAGATACTGAACCTAAATACCAAGTTTGGTGCTTATCCGACTGTTCGTTTTTGAGTTATGCTGTTCACACACACACAGACACACACACAGACACACACACACACACACAGACACACAGACACACACACGGACATGTTTCCAAAAATTCTTTTTTTGGATTCAGGAGGTCTCAAAACATGTATTTCCGGTGAAATCTCGGTATCGAATTTTTGGGTGGAATGCAATACTTCCCCTACTTACTATACGTAGTAGAGAAAGTAAAAAATGAATAACGAATTTGAGAAAAAGTATAAGTATTGGAAAATTTAAGGAAATAACAAGCAATATCTCGAAAACGGTTCACTCAACAAAAGAAACGTATATGACATAAGTTGTGTATTTTAACGCGATCTACATTTTTTGTGTAGTAAAATTTTGTCTATCTCTTATGGTTTACCAGTTATGCAAAAGTCGTTCACAATGAAGAATATTTTTGGAGACATTCCCAGAAAATTCGAGATATACATTTTATTTGTCATGACAATATCTTAAACATATGATATTTTAATCAAAATCGTTAGAGCCGTTTTTGAGAAAATTAAAATTTTCGAAAAATGTTCCATGTAAAGGATAGTCTGGGGTGGGGGGATTTTCTTGAAAACCTTCGTGTCGCATCTCTGGAAGATACTGAACCTAAATACCAAGTTTGGTGTTTATCCGACTGTTCGTTTTTGAGTTATGCTGTTCACAGACACACAGACATACAGACAGACACACAGACAGACACACAGACAGACACACAGACACACAGACAGACACACACACGGACATGTTTCCAAAAATGCTTTTTTGGGATTCAGTGATTCTCAAAACATGTATTTCCGGTGAAATCTCGGTATCGAATTTTTGGGTAGAATGCAATACTTCCCCTACTTACTATACGTAGTAGAGAAAGTAAAAAAAAATCTGATGTGTTACACTCACATGACTTTCTCTACTCTTGTACAATCTATTTTTACAAACGCCTATTCTCCATATGCTTCATGTTAATCGAGATATCGAGATGACAATCTTATTGGTAATTTTCTTGTAGATGCAAGGGGAATATGGTAGTTTTTAAGCGATAGTCAAATATTTTATCGCTGGTTGCTATGTGGCGCATTCCATTCTCTTTGCATGTCCAGGACATAAAAAAATCTGATGTGTTACACTCACATGACTTTCTCTACTCTTGTACAATCTATTTTTACAAACGCTTATTCTCCATATGCTTCATGTTAATCGAGATATCGAGATGTCGATCTTATTGGTAATTTTCTTGTAGATGCAAGGGGAATATGGTAGCTTTTAAGCGATAGTCAAATATTTTATCGCTGGTTGCTATGTGGAGCATTCCATTCTCTTTGCATGTCTAGGACACAAAAAAATGAATAACGAATTTGAGAAAAAGTATAAGTATTGGAAAATTTAAGGAAATAACAAGCAATATCTCGAAAACGGTTCACTCAACAAAAGAAATGTATATGATATAAGTTGTGTATTTTAACGCGATCTACATTTTTTGTGTAGTAAAATTTTGTCTATCTCTTATGGTTTACCAGTTAAGCAAAAGTCGTTGACAATGAAGAATACTTTTGGAGACATTCCCAGAAATTTCGAGATATACATTTCATTTCTCATGACATTATCTTAAACATATGATATTTTCATCAAAATCGTTAGAGCCATTTTTGAGAAAATTAAAATTTTCGAAAAATGTTCCATGTAAAGGGTAGTCTGGGGTGGGGGGATTTTCTTGAAATCCTTCGTGTCGCATCTCTGGAAGATACTGAACCTAAATACCAAGTTTGGTGCTTATCCGACT
Source organism: Deroplatys truncata (assembly GCA_030765065.1). Classification (NCBI taxonomy): domain Eukaryota; kingdom Metazoa; phylum Arthropoda; class Insecta; order Mantodea; family Mantidae; genus Deroplatys; species Deroplatys truncata. The sequence continues at coordinate 59,217,220 of CM060989.1, read as the reverse complement.
GTTCGTTTTTGAGTTATGCTGTTCACAGACACACAGACACACACACAGACACACACACACACACACACAGACACACAGACACACACACGGACATGTTTCCAAAAATGCTTTTTTTGGATTCAGGAGGTCTCAAAACATGTATTTCCGGTGAAATCTCGGTATCGAATTTTTGGGTGGAATGCAATACTTCCCCTACTTACTATACGTAGTAGAGAAAGTAAAAATGAATAACGCATTTGAGAAAAAGTATAAGTATTGGAAAATTTAAGGAAATAACAGGCAATATCTCGAAAACGGTTCACTCAATAAAAGAAATGTATATGACATAAGTTGTGTATTTTAACGCGATCTACATTTTTTGTGTAGTAAAATTTTGTCCATCTCTTATGGTTTACCAGTTATGCAAAAGTCGTTCACAATGAAGAATACTTTTGGAGACATTCCCAGAAAATTCGAGATATACATTTCATTTCTCATGACATTACCCTAAACATATGATATTTTCATCAAAATCGTTAGAGCCATTTTTGAGAAAATTAAAATTTTCGAAAAATCTTTCATGTAAAGGGTAGTCTGGGGTGGGGGGATTTTCTTGAAAACCTTCGTGTCGCATCTCTGGAAGATACTGAACCTAAATACCAAGTTTGGTGCTTATCCGATTGTTCGTTTTTGAGTTATGCTGTTCACAGACACACACACAGACACACACACAGACACACACACACACAGACACACACACGGACATGTTTCTAAAAATGCTTTTTTTGGATTCAGGAGGTCTCAAAACGTGTATTTCCGGTGAAATCTCGGTATCGAATTTTTGGGTGGAATGCAATACTTCCCCTACTTACTATACGTAGTAGAGAAAGTAATAAATATGGAAAAATTTAAGGGAATAACAAGCATTTCTCGAAAATGGTTCACTCAACAAAAAAATGTATATTATATAAATTGTGTATTTTGACGCGATCTACATTTTTTGTGTAGTAAAACTTTGTCTATCTCTTATGGTTTACCCGTTATGCAAAAGTCGTTCACAATGAAGAATACTTTTGGAGACATTCCCAGAAAATTCAAGATATACATTTTATTTGTCATGAAAATATCTTAAATATATGATATTTTAATCAAGGTCGTTAGAGCCATTTTTGAGAAAATTAAAATTTTCGAAAAATGTTCCATGTAAAGGGTAATCTGGGGTGGGAGGAATTTTTTGAAAACCTTCGTGTCGCATCTCTGGAGGATACTGAACCTAAATACCAAGTTTGGTATTTATCCGATTGTTCGTTTCTGAGTTATGCTGTTCACAGACACACACGCGGACATGTTTCCAAAAAAGGTTTTTTTGGATTCAGGGAACCGCAAAACATATATTTCCGGTGAAATCTCGGTATCGAATTTTTGGGTGGAATACGATACTTCCCCTATTTACTATACGCAGTAAAGAAAGTAAAAATAGAGTGGTACGTGAAAATGAGAACATTGGGGTCATATGGAACCTCCCTTCTATAGATGAAACTAAGGAAGTAAAATAAAATTTAATGCATTGGATATCACGTTATTTCGCTGGTGAATAGTTAATTTATTTCTCACTAAGTAAAATAAAACTTGACGGCAGATCTCAATTTTGATTAGAAGGTTCTTCATAAATAGCTGTCAAAACTAAATAATAATAATAATAATAATAATAATAATAATAATAATAATAATAATAATAATAATAATAATAATAATAATCATATTAAACAATTCCTGCTCCTGGAACGAGACCTTGTTCGTCCCCGATCTTCCCCTCCCGTGCAACAACTGCGCCTCGCAACACGAGATCCGTTTGTATTCAGAGATCTTACAGCAGTGTTAACTTCCTCTGAAGATGTCCACCATATTTATGGATAAAACATCAGGTTTAATACTGAGAAACAATGTACTATGGCATCAAAACCCGAAAGAGCGTTATTCAGACTCCGCCCACGAAAGCCTAAGGCATTATATGTTGTATAAATTCTTCACTATATTGTGTATATTAAAATTATATATATATATATATATATGTATATGACAATGTAGAAAATAGATTCACCGTAGGTCTTCTTCCTAATAATTTTGTATTAAACATTATATAATCAACCTTAGGTATAACAGCATAATTCTTTTTGAAAGTTCATATCGAAAAGAGTTTTTACGAGAAATAATTCGGGTGCATTCTAGCTCCTTAATGGAGTTTTTGTTGTCAACCATATTATTATCTTATTGTTTCATATGTATAGCTCCCCTTAACGTCCATGGTCATATCGAATGCTTAATTTGAGAAAAAACTTGTGGTGTAATTACTGTCTGAACACTGACGTTTTCTAACGCTGGTTTTTTATTTAGCTTTTACATTAAACACACTCACATTCACACCATAAGACTCTACGGATGTAGGGAATGTTCTGGTTAAAACTCCCTACCCCAGCTCAGAATCGAAGCCGGGACGTCTGGGTTGAAGAGCCAGAACGATGACTAGAACCTTTATCCAACGTAGATTAACTTGAACATTACATTTTAAAATCTGACAGTAAAGCATGCAATACCTTCACAAAACTGGCTGAAGTAACCATTCAATCAATTTCTGTTAATTCTCCGGCACTGAAAACAACCCCCATATCGCCTCCTGCCTGAGGTATCGCGTATCAGATGTAATTAAATTCATTTACAACCCCCCGGTAGAGTAGTTTCGGTTCATCTGACGGTGGTCAGAGTTCATTAACCCCAAAACTGCGGGGTGGAATGGATGTTGGTAGATGCGCTGGTTTTGTGGGCACATATTCCAGCCTCCGTATAAAAAACTGAACCTCTAGTGAACAACCATCGCAGTGTATTCATGTAAGGGAAATGTAATGCTACAAAATCATTCATCATATTTACAGGTCGTCGTAATGAGACAGCAAGAAACTTAAAATACCAGACAAATAGGCACTACCCGTTCAAAATAGGCACAAATATAGGCATTTTAAGTAATGATAAGCATTGAAATAAGCACAATCACTTTAAAACACATTTTGACATAGCAGAACAGTATAGAAATATCACATATCTATATCTACCATATATTAAATTTACTACATTCCACTATTCTCTTAATGAAGTTTAAACTGTAAAACTATTTCTTTAAATTTGCACTCTTCAGATACTATAAAGTTTTATTTTCTCTACTACGTATAGTAAGTAGGGGAAGTATTGTATTCCACCCAAAAATTCGATACCGAAATTTCACCGGAAATATATGTTTTGAGACCCCCTGAATCCAAAAAAAGAATTTTTGGAAACATGTCCGTGTGTGTGTCTGTGAACAGCATAGTTCAGAAACGAACAGTCGGATAAGCACCAAACTTGGTATTTAGGTTCAGTATTTTCCAGAGATGCGAGACGAAGGTTTTCAAGAAAATCCCCCATCCCAGATTACCCTTTACATGGAACATTTTTCGAAAATTTTAATTTTCTCAAAAATGGCTCTAACGATTTTGATTAAAATGTCATATGTTTAAGATATTTTTATGATAAATAAAATGTATATCTTGAATTTTCTGGGAATGTCTCCAAAAGTATTCTTCATTGTGAACGACTTTTGCATAACTGGTAAACCATAAGAGATAGACAAAACTTTACTACACAAAAAATGTAGATCGCGGTAAAATACACAATTTATGTTATATACACTTTTTTTGTTGAGTGAACCATTTTCGGGATATTGCTTGTTATTCTCTTAAATTTTTCAATACTTATTTTCTCAAATGGGAATTCGTTATTCATTTTCTTTTTGTCTTGCATATGCAAAGAGTATTAATCTGTGGCAAAGAGAATGGTGCTGCACCTAGCAACCAGCTATTAAGAGATATGTCTATGCTTAAAGGTTACTGTATTTCTATATTGCCCTTGCAGATACAAAACAAGGGGAACATAGTACGCGATAGTCAAATGTTTTTAGAACTGGTCGCTATGTGTAAAATGTAATTCTCTCTGCAAGTCAAAAGGTCGTTTCTGCAAATGTGTATCTCGATTAATATGAAATAGATGGTGAATAAGAGTTTGTAAAAATAGTTTGTACAAGAGTAGAGAAGGTCATGTGAGTGTAACACATCAGATTTTTTTTTGTGTGGCAAACGCTATTGCCAGTTTTTCAGTAATTTCTCATTTTAATACGTTTCACACTTTGAAGCTGGTTTGTAATAATTATTGAGTCTGTTGTGCATTATTATTATTATTATTATTATTATTATTATTATTATTTTATTTTATGTCGCTTTAACTACCGGGTCATATCGAGACGGATCTGTTAGTGGATAACTGTTAGATCGAGGTGTGGCGGACAGAGCCTTCTAAGTCTCATCCCTGTAACCACTCGCTTTGTCGTGTCCGCAAAGACCCTAGCGCATAGCATCTGGATCTTCTGCCGCGTGCCGTACAGATGGCATTACAGGTTATTGTTGCGTTTGCCATGAAATAAGTGTATTCTTTTTAGATCAGTACTGTGTTTTCGCCCACATGGGAAGTTGTAAACAATTAATCCATCGTATTAACGAACAAAGCGATAAGTTAATACTAAAATGATCGAATTTGCCCTTCAACCAAAATCTTTTTGTACTTGACCATTTACCGTAAGCTTTATTGTGCTAAGTAGCCACTATTTTATTATTACATGAAACCATGCAATTACTTACGTTAGGAAAGGAATACTGGTATTATAAACTTCCTCAGGCATGTTGTCAACAATGGCTCATAACTCACAGCGCGAAATATTAATTGCAATACTAAGGTTTTAATCACACTAATAAATAATATTAATAACAACCGTCAATAACAAATATAATGAAATTACGAAAGGCAGAAACAAGCCATAGTTGCTACGAAAAGACACACACTATGAAAATAAGCAGTTATAGACACTATAAAATTAGTATAATTTATTCCAGTAACCATGAAAGATAGTTATATATACAAGGTCTATTCATATTGTTGTATGAACTTAGTATGAGCTATGTAAGGAAGTTTAATCTTTTAGGTAGTAGGATATAATACATAGCCCCATTTTGTATACCACCTAGTGTTAATTATAATGGATATGGAAGAAATCCTAGTCCATAAATTGAGGGTTATAAATTGGGAGGAATAACTGTTATTATTAGTTATCAGATTACAGGAATTCTGTAATAAAATAGTTATGTATGTAAGAGTTGGTAAACAATCTTCATTTATTCATTCCAGTACTGTTTGTAGGCCATTACTCGACTTCTTTAATTGGCAGCCATAGAACAATGGAAAAAAAGTATCATTGGAAGCTTCTTTTTAGATTTCTAAGTTGGCACCATGTGAAACTCCGATAGAATACAATGTAATATAATGTTTTAGCAAGTCACTATGGTAAAAAATATCTAGAGTTTTAAAGTTATATTGAGGAAATTTTGGTCACCAATGTGCATATAATTAGTAATAGCACCTGTGCAAAAATTCAGACCTCTGTGTTAAGCAGTTTATACTTTCTGAAAGTTTTAATAAATACATTCTTAATGCCAGTCTCAGTTATATACTACTGAGAGATCTGAAACATCAAATTACTTGCAGATTTCCGTTTAAGTGCACATTGATTAGTTTGAATTCTGAAGTATACCATAATTGGGAATATTAGGAATCATTAAATGGCAAGCATTGTAACTTTGAAAACTGATGTATGCAAACCTTATAAGGACCTTTAATAAATCTCAAGATATTCCGATAGAACGAGTGTTTTAAAGCCAGTCAGATAAATGCTTTCTCGAAAACAGTATGTTTGAAAACGAAAGGAGGGTACTGAACGTCCCTGCGCACTGATTTCTAAATGGCCACTAACCCTTTAGAACATAAAGATCACGGAAAATAATAACACTTTCATTAGAGCAAGAGCCTAAATATTTAAAACTCTCGAATGTTATATTTTTGTCTAATATACTCACTGCCACCTCACAGATTTGTGAATACACCAGCTTCTCCAAAAAATCATTACCAGCAACCAATCAAAAAGGTCTCTTACGTAGAGAGATGGCACAAAGGCTAGTCCAGTGCCTCAATCCTCATAAATCCTCAGAATCAGAATTGCGGCACCTTGTTTCGGGCTTAATAGCACTCCTTGGGGGCACGCTGCTATTAACCTTATCGAAAGCACTTCGCATGTCTGTCGGCGAAGGGACCGTGTAATTAGAATGGAGGCAAGAGACGAATCTTTGTGGAGGTCGAAGGAACAGTGGAATCGCGTCTTATTGCAAAATGGGGAAGATCTCCCCCTAGCAACTGAGGTATTGGGGTTCTTCTCTGAAGGCTCTCAGGGAGATATCTCCGCTTGTCAAGGGTCCCAGCATTAAAGAAGTACGGGAGAAAATTGAGATGTTTTCTACTAGTGATTTAAAGCCCAAGGTGGATACTAACAGCATTTTCTTGCTCTAGGTGACTAAGAAGAAAGCATCTTCAAATGCAGCAGTGATCTATATTCGTAAGTTTCAGTTTTAGAAACTATGGTGCGTGTTATTTTGAAATACAAATTTTAATATTGAAAAGAATATTTATCAGATACACGCTATTTTCGCAGATATACGATAAACGTTTTAGGCAACGAACTTTATCCATTAATATTTAGCATAATTATAGGTTTTTTTCGGTTATACGTTTTCTCATTAATGTGTCAGACTTTTCTGTTCCCAGTGTACAAGATATATTAATTTACGTACTCATACGTTATGTGTATGCTATGTTAAGCTATCATGCGCATGGTTACTGTCTACTGTAACCTTGCTGTCGCAGTGTAAAACAGTAGGCATGTTGGGTGAGGCATAAATATTTTCGAAAGACATTATTATTATTATTATTATTATTATTATTATTATTATTATTATTATTATTATTATTATTATTATTATGCACGTGTTTACAACATGGTCACGATGGTTTTTATCATCGCAAAGCCTAAATTATGACAGTATTTCTCTGATTAGTGCATATAATCGACTAGTCTATGACTATGGGTGGGAGCGGAGGGGGAAGCAAAGAAAAATTGACGATATTTTTAAACCAGTGTAAAGCACCATTTTTACTTTCTCTACTACGTATAGTAAGTAGGGGAAGTATTGTATTCCACCCAAAAATTCGATACCGAGATTTTACCGGAAATATTTTTTGAGACACCCTGAATCCATAAAAAAACATTTTTGGAAACATGTGTGTGTGTGTGTGTGTGTGTGTGTGTGTGTCTGTGAACAGCATAACTCAGAAACAAACAGTCGGATAAACACCAAACTTAGTATTTAGGTTCAGTATCTTCCAGAGATGCGACACGAAGGTTTTCAAGAAAATCCCCCCACCCCAAATTACCCTTTACATGGAACATTTTTCGAACATTTTTATTTTCTCAAAAATGGCTCTAACGATTTTGTTAAAATATCATATGTTTAAGATATTTTCATGACAAATAAAATGTATATCTTGAATTTTCTGGGAATGTCTCCAAAAGTATTTTTCATTGTGAACGACTTTTGTATAAATGGTAAACCATAAGAGATAGACAAAATTTTACTGCACAAAAAATGTAGATCGCGTTAAAATACACAATTTATGTCATATACATTTTTTGTTGTTGTTGAGTGAACCATTTTCGAGATATTGCTTATTCCCTTCAATTTTTAATACTTATTTTCTCAAATGGGATATGCAAAGAGCATTAATCTGTGGCAAAGAGAATGGTGCTGCACTAGCAACCAGCTATTAAGAGATATGTCTATGCTTAAAGGCTGCTGTATTTCTATATTGCCCTTGCAAATACAAAACAAGGGGAACATAGTAGGCCTTAAGCGATAGTCAAATATTTTTAGAACTGGTCGCTATGTGTAAAATGTAATTCTCTTTGCATATCAAAGATCGTTTCTGCAAATGTTTATGTCAATTAATATGAAATAGAAGGTGAATAAAAGTTTGTAAAAATAGTTTGAACAAGAGTAGAGAAAGTCATGTGAATGTAACACATCAGAATTTTGGGGGGGGGCTTTACTTCGAAGTATGAATAATAATATTGGTAGGCGTGTAACTACTCTAAATAGTGTATTGTGACTTTGTCACCTCTCTCAGTTCTCACTGTTACTGTTTTGAACTAGTTCAACTTTGCTGGGAGTTCCCTTAGTTCACACTGTCACTTCACTTATGTGAACTAATATAGCCACTTCCTTTTGTTTCTTGACGGCGTAGTGTCGTAATCAATACGAACGATGTAGCAACTTGTTTCGGACGGTTCACATGTTGATTTGCTGCACGTCACAGCAGTCGTTACCCACTCGCTCGGAGAATCGCACTTGATGTCGCAGCAGAAACGCGCTCACCAACTCGCTTACTCAGTCACTGACTCAACTGACTCCTCTCGGGAGATCCCTCATTTATATAGGCAATGGATTCTTCCACAGAATATTCTAGAACTATCTCAATAAACATTCTGAAAGAGGGGGAAAGAAACTTCCAGAAAATTCTGGTTATCCGCCGGTGGTGCTTTTAGTGTTTAGCGGGCGCGGGTGTTGCTTATCTCTGTTTACCTCCGACTTTCCACGCGGACCTCTCGATAACCTTGGACACAGTTGCTGCTTCATAGTATTATGTTTATTTTTATGTATTTGTTTAATTTATTGCTCTTTTATATTAAATAACACATAATTATTTTTGCTAATAATATAACAAAATTGTTCCATAAGAAACTTAACCTTTATGTCTTCGCATTTATACGTTGTTTTAGCCGCATAACTGAGGTTGTACTACATAACGAAGCAGCAGTTGTTAATTCTACCCCAAGATAACGTTTCTAGCCTCGAGACGTGGCACCTCAGTACATTAAGCAGGCCGTAAAACACAACTGGAAACCATTTTCTTTAGAGCCTGCGAATGTCGTAACTACTTTACTATCGAATCTCGGTTCCCATTCGTCGAGCCACTTTCAAGTAACGGAGATTGTGATCAATAAACGGATATTTCATTTCTTCCTGGGACTAATGGAAAGGTTTGGGTGGATAACTCACGTTTAACAAGAACGTTCATCTGCATATATCACGCAACAGTTGTATTCTTTTAACTATTTGTGTCTCCTACGTACATTTCAGGCGTAAAGCAGTTAGCATTCGCATTTGAAACTGCAGTCTCGTATGTATGTGTGCTCGTAATAATTTATAATTTAAAATATGCCTCGGCTGCGTCAGTTATATCTGGTAGAGCAAGTATCTCTTAACAAGGGTGGTACGGCTGTAGAATAGTTTCACACACTTTACACAAGTTATAGTTTTAAATTCGCACTTCTTTATTACTTCTTGAAGGCAGTTGAATAATATATAAAATAATAACAAAATACTGAAGTATTTACGTATAGAACTGTAAGATGTTAAGTTCTATATGTGTGTTAACGGACAGCAGTTTGCAGAGAATTTTTTAAGTTCTTTATTCACGTTAAAAAATTATAAATCATACAAATTTGTACCTCTGCAAATATATAATGAAATGTATTTTACGGTTGTAGTAATTATCTGTTCCTAAATACATTTTTTTAGAGGTCAAAAGTTATCTTCTCCGCACTGCACTAATTTTTTCAAATCTGCATACTCTGAACTTCATCTACTGAACTGACTTGGCTTGGGTACGCTACCTCTTAGCGTCCACAGCTAAAATTTTAAATTTAATGTTTCTATTTTCTGATTGGCTAAGCCTACTCTAGCAGAACACTTTTTGTTTGACTTTCATTGGTTTTTTGCACACACGTGAAATTTACAAACTTTTCGACGTTACATCAGTATTTTTCCATCGACTGTTGGTAGCCTTCCTTAGCTTTGTAATTTATTGTTCCGCCAAGGTTATAACTTATTGTTAGCCTGCCTCTGCTTTTTAGACACTGTTTGCTGCAAAAAAAACAGCTTGCTTCTAGCCTCAAGCCCCTACGTTTCTAAACCAAATACATCCACATAATGTTTTCCACACATATATATATATATATATAATAAGTAAACATAACACAATGGCTGTAATATACACTTTATAGCAATACTGATTGCTTATAGGCGGGCTATTTTTACTTTCTCTACTACGTATAGTAAGTAGGGGAAGTATTGTATTCCACCCAAAAATTCGATACCGAGATTTCACCGAAAATACATGTTTTGAGACCCCCTGAATCCAAAAAAAGCCTTTTTGGAAACATGTCCGTGTGTGTGTCTGTCTGTGAACAGTATAACTCAAAAACGAACAGTCGGATAAACACCAAACTTGGTATTTAGGTTTAGTATCTTCCAAGGATGCAACACGAAGGTTTTCTAGAAAATCCCCCCACCCCAGATTACTCTTTACATGCAAGATTTTTCGAAAATTTTAATTTTCTCAAAAATGGCTCTAACGATTTTGATTAAAATATCATACGTTTAAGATATTTTTATGACAAATAAAATGTATATCTTGAATTTCCTGGGAATGTCTCCAAAAGTATTCCTCATTTTGAACGACTTTTGCATAACTGGTAAACCATAGACAAAATTTTACTATACAAAAAATGTAGATCGCGTTAAAATACACAATTTATGTCATATACATTTTTTTGTTGAGTGAACCATTTTCGAGATATTACTTGTTATTCCCTTAAATTTTTCAATACTTATTTTCTCAATGGGAATTCGTTATTCATTTTTTTGTCTTGGATATGCAAAGAGTAGTAATCTGTGGCAAAGGGAATGGTGATGCACCTAGCAACCAGCTATTAAGAGATATGTATGTGCTTAAAGGCTACTGTATTTCTATATTGCCCTTGTAAATATATATTGCCCTTACATCTACAAGAAACTTAGCAGTAAGATAGTCTGCAAATGTTTATCTCGATTAACATGAAGTAGATGGAGAATAAGCGTTTGTAAAAATAGTTTGTACAAGAGTAGAGAAAGTCATGTGGGTGTAACACATCAGATTTTTTATATTTAGAGCAAAAGATTATTTTAAATAATAATTAGTATTACACTATGAAGGGGACCCACACAGGGATCTTTTGTGCATTCACCCCCGGGAGGAATAGATGAGATGAAGGACCTACAGGTGAGGTATGGGCTGCAGGACCGGCCGATGCAGGCAACAGAGGCGCACAGAGGTACAACCTTGACCAACAGTCGGAGAGCACTCAAGGCAGCGCGGTGGCTCATAGGCTCCCCTCCAGCGGAGACCGGGGAAAGCTCGACCTAGCAGCTGAGACTCGAACCGCCTCCAGCGGACGGGGCCGAGAAAGATTCCAATGCGCAAGCCATTTGCACCATGCGTCCGCAGTCGTCCGACACACAGCCTCGGAGCCAACCTGTAATGAGGGAAGAGAAATTCGGGAAGTCAGTGAGCTATCCTAGCATTCACCTAGTGACCCGAGGAAATCCGCGAAAAAAATTATGGGTCAGGAAGGTCAGCCGCGGGAATCGAATCCACGACCTCCCGAATGCGGACCCAGACGCAACCGCCTAAGCCACCGCGCTCGGTAATAACGGATTAAAGCTAATTCTGAATTTGAATTACTTGACCTTCCAACTTTGCACGAGATTTCCCTGATTTTTGGACAAAGTATGATGCCTGTAGGTACGTCCGCTGAGTATGTCATATAAGAAAATTCAAATTAATGGTATAATTATTTATTGATTAATCGAGGTTACATTATTACCACCTTACTACAACCGAGGTCGAAGCGAATGCGTTTTTCAGTTTAATGTATCGGCAGAACTTACTTCTAAGTATACTCCACGTCAATGATCCTTGTGTTTCTTCAGCTCAAGTAAGGTATGCCCTGGATACCGACACTAAACCCTGGAGCTCCTGAAATTGCTAGCATTTACTTTCATCTTCTTTTACTTGTCACAGTTACGGTTCTCTTCAACCTTACTGCTATTACCCCATATCGGTTCCTTTCTTTTCTGCCGCTGTGTTTTTCATTATGATTTTTCTTTTCTTGTGCAGCATAATTACCAACTCCCCCCATGGTTATTTCGTGTCTCAACTCGGTCTATTGTTCTTGCCTTTTTCTGTTCTGTATTCTTTTCTTAGCTGGAGGGTTGCGTTCCTCTCTTTCTGTTGCTATCCAGCTTCCAGGTTCCTCTCGTGACCTTGTTTAGTTTTTATTCTCGAGACATGGTGAGGTATTCAAGCAAAGCTATTAAAATTAATGTCCTATATGGCAAGGAGCTGTTTTACATTATTCTTAACGCTTGGGATGTTCTTATCACGTGTCGAAGGTACTCCGTCCAGTAAAATGAAACACATAAGTTTCCAGGTATGACCATAAGTTTCTGGGTTTGATGCTGGGCCCAGTAGGTTCTAAAATCCGCCAAAATAGACTCCAGATTTGTATCCACAATCTTCTTCTTTCTCTTTTTAACCTCCTCTTATGTAGGACTTACACCGCCCAGGACTTAAGGTGGGTGCCTGGGGTCAGAGGCCCGTCGAGGAGCAGACACTCATGGATCAGACAGAATATCCAGGATGGGTGATCAGCCCGATGCCTGGAATGGGAGGAAGGAAGTAGATGAAACGAAATGACGGTGAAATGGATGAAAGGAAAGGTGATGATGGAACACTTGGTGGAATGAATGGCGGGGGAAATCGGAGAACCCGAAGAAAACCCGCCCAGACGCCGCTTTGTCCACCACAAATCCCATATGGGGGTCCCTGGGATTGAACCCGGGCCGTCTCGGTGAGAGGCGAGCGCGTATCCATAATCAAATAGTAAAATATGTATTCAAATATGCACAAAAGTATTTAAAAATGTAAAAAATAAACAAAACTTAAATAAACTATTTGTTTTGTGGGTAGGTATCTCTTACCAATAAGAGTAAGGGCTTTTGCACCTCACCACCATTAGTGCAGAGCCATTGTGAGCCTATGGTTTCGGAATTTAACCCGAGATTAATTAGACGAGTGTGTGTGAACTGGATTCAAACTGTTACGAGGAAATCTTTTAATCTCAGGGACCCTGAAAATTTGGATTCGACACAAATCTTGATCATTTTGTAAATTGTTCACCCCTTCTCACCCCCTTGCTCGTGGGGGTGAACTTGGACTTAAATGAAATCGGATGTGTCAGTATTCATTTCAACGAGCCTGAAAACTATGATTCGACACTGATATCTGCCGTTTTTTTATTATTTCTCCATGTTACCCCTGCTCATCCTCACAGTACAGAGTTATTCAAAAAGAAGGAACAGATTTTAAATATTCATTTTTAATGAACGACAATAGATAGCGATACATACAACACATCACTGAATGGAGGAAGGTTCAAAGTTTTAAGCCCCACCTTTAGTTCCATCCAGTGCCTACCGCGGTGCTGTGTTTGCGAGAAATTGGCGACGCCACAGGAAAAGTCGTTTTGTGTGCTGCAGTATGCAAAGAGTGAATCCATTGTTTCATTGCAGCGTGCATTTCCTTGCAAGTTCCAGAAAGAGCCGCTCGTCGTAAAAACTTTACAATTGATACAATAAATTCGTAGAAGATGGTTGCGTATGCAAACGGAAAAGCACTGGTCGTCCTCGCATAACCAATGGTGATCATTTTGAACACACAAAATAAAATTTTGAAATTTTGTCTATTCACGCATGTGTCGCCATTTATTGTCGTTCAGTAGAAATAAATATTTAAATCCTGTTCCTTCTTTTTGAATAACCCTGTATTGTTTTCCAGATTTTAAGCCATACTTAAGTAATATTAAGACTGGTAATTACTGATCAGCTAAAGAGGAAAATATAATTTTATGCCTCATTCAAGGGTAAAACAAGCATGTTTACATTAAACATTTAAAATATGCATTTTCCCCTACATGCATTATCAAACACTTGTCTGCCATTGTGACTTATAAAGTATATAATTTCAGCTAATCTTTAAATATATAAAAATATGCCTCAATGCCTATAGCAGCTGAAGTTTTTACTTTTGCATGTCGAGAAATAAATGTATCGAGGCCCTGAATAAAAGAATACAAAAAGGTGTGCGAGATCATAACTCAAAAACGAAATGTAGGGTAAATGTCAAACTTGGCATTTTTAGTGTCATCCTCGTGGTCTGGGGGTACCATGCGAGGTCGCGGGTTCAAGCCCGGCAGAAGGCATGGTTTTCTTCGCAAGGGAAGTAAAGCCGGTGGTCCCATGTAGATTTAAGGCACGTAAAAGAACCTCAAGCCTGTTAGAGGCTTCTCAGCAAAATTTCCGGCCTTTCACGCCCAATATAGAATGGGACGCTAAGAACCATAGTTGTTAGTGTCCATAAATAAAACTCAATTTAATTTTTAATTTTGGTATTTTTAGTTTAGTATCCTCCAACGATGCAACGAAGATTTTCAAGAAAATCCCCTCATTCCATACTGCCTTTTACACAAGCATTTTGGTTATTTTTTATTTTCTTAAAATGACTACCGACTTTTATTAAAATACCATATAGGTATCTCAAATAGGTACACAGAGCGCTGATTTCGTATCGTTTAATGTGGTATTTTGAGGCGTGTCCTTCACCTTACCTATCGCAGAACGTGGTGGCTTGATAACACAGCAATAAAGGGTAAAAGAGGGGAGGTTGATGCCTTTGCTTTTTCTGGTGTTAATGAAACGAAAACATGTCTATTGTCTCAGAATCAGTCATGCCGTATACTAGCGAAATTACTCGTGGACATATCGTGGGTATGTGGATGGCTGGTCGCAATTTTACAGCAATTGCAACGGCAGTGCATAAAAGTGTTTTTATAGTAAATTACTGGATAAAAATATTCCAGGAAAGTGGAGAAGACGGTTTACATACTCGTCAGAAAGTGAGCACTGCCCGTAAAGCATCCGCAGATGATGATATTGGTTTACTAAATGGAAATTACTCCGTTGTTATAATTGACTGATCATGTTTAGTAACTAGAGATAAATATGTATATGTATACGGTTTACCGAATATGATATACATATAATAGCAATGAAATTGGGTTATATTTTTGTCTATAATCCTGTTGTATTCCTATGATCAGCAATATGTTAGTAAACGTATATTAACCAATTATGGTTTGAATTAGAGGAAAAACATTCTGCCTTATTTATTTATTATTTAGTTATATTTTCTTCTATGCAGCAACAAGCATTTATATCACTGTGAGAATACAACTCTATTTATTTTTTATTATAAAGTGCTGACTTGCTATGTATTTAATAAATACCATTCAAGCTTTAATTTGCACCCCCTGAAATTCTTCTCACACTACACATTCTACACTTCACTAAACTGGGCGTTCATCAAGTTTTCCCCTTAGCGTTTAACCCTTTCAAAGGCGTCTTGCACTAGCCGATAAGGTTACCATTCACGATAAGGGGTCTGTATGACAAACTGAATACACTCACTCTACCTCTTTCTGTTTTAGCCAATACAATCGAGAGCGTAAACATATATTTCGTTTCTACGCCATTTTGTAACTTTTGTTGTCGTTATTGGTGTAACTATTTAGCAAAAGGAGTGGCGCACCCTTAGACCGTGGCCTAAAGCAACCAATGAAATGACCATGGCTTCGTAAGGCCACGTACAACGATAAATGTGACATAGTCGCGAGGTGCAGTGAGATTTTCTTTGGCGCTCTTTGTACAATATACATGACAAACAAAATGCATATTTTGAAATCCTCTTCATTCGGTAGGAATTTTGTATAATTTTGAAAACCGGCATGGATACCTGAGGTCATTGAGATATAGTCCCTGAACGGGAGATCCGCGGTTCAAATCCCGCCAGGACGGTCCACCTGATGGATTTTTTTTCTTTTTTCAGGTTTTCCTCACTTATATGTGGCAAATCAGGGGAGGGAGCTACGCTAAAGTTAGGTCTGGAGCGTTTCCTTCGCAAAATTCCTTTCCCAATTATTATTTCATTTCATGTACCCAGTATCACGCCTGTGGTGCCGTATGTACCTACGAGGGCAGATCAATAAAGACAGACTGATTTTGTTTTCACAGTATTTATTACTCCATTTCAATGTGGACATGATTTTTTCAAAGTAGTCCCCTCCTACTTGAATGCACTTTTTATAGCGTCTCTGCCAGTCCTCGAACACATGGTGTAGGCCATTCTTTGTCAGGTCTTTGAGAATCGCCTCAATTTTCCTCAGCACGCTTCAGTGCTCAAATCGAATGCCCCCGAGCTTTGCCTTTAGTGATGGGAATAAAAAGGAAATCACAGTGGGCAAGACTGGGGTTATAAGGCGGATGCAGTACGCAGGTGATGTTGAATTCCTGGACTTGATTTGAGACGTGAGGCTATGCGTTGTTGTGATGAAGTCGCCACCCATTCTGATGAAGTTCTGGATGTTTCCTTGCAATGTGCTCCCTCAGTGTAGCCAATACTGGCGTGTAGTACGCTGCTGTAGCAGTAGTGTGAGGAAGAACAATCACAGCAGCTGTGTTGATGTTGACTTCAGTCATAGCAGAAGCCGAAGCACCAGCCTACCTTGCTTAGCACAGAGGACCCGCCCTTCTTTAAATTCCTTGAACCACCTAAACACTGTTGCACGAGGTAGTGCATCTTCACCGTATGCTTGCTTCAGCTTTTCCAAAGTTTCAGAGGCTGTATGATTTAAACGAAAACAAAATTTTATTGCTCCTCTCGTGTCGAGTGGTATGCGAAATTGAAGTAGGGTCAACAATATACAGCATTACTACCAACCTACCGATACGAAAGTGCTGTCGCTTATGGACATTATACATGAAATCCTGCTCTTTTCAAATATTCGTGGTAGAGACAGGAAACTATCAATGAAGCTACAGGAAAAAATCATTCTTAGTCTTTATTGATCCGCCCTCGTAGTAAGAAAGGGCATTAAACACCCCCACTACTACTACTACTACTACTACTACTAATACTACTACTACTACTACTACTACTACTACTACTACTACTACTACTGCTGCTACTACTACCACTACCACCACCACCGATACCAACACCACCACCACCACCACCACTAGTTCACAAAGCGTCCGACTTTAAAAAGTTTGAATGTTGCATTAGCTTATTGTATTCTGACTGTAAATGGCTAGTGGGGGTATTTCGTGCATTAAGTGCATGCTCGAGTACATGTATTGCCCACTTGCTTAGCAAATGAAATCTCGACAGAAAACGACCAAGCCCTTTCCGACGCCTTTACCGGGCAAATCTGTTAGGGGAGAGGTAGAATGGTTACGACGCCCGCCAGAGAGTCGCCGCCAGCGACATGGGGGGTTGGATTTGGGTGATCCATTGTTGTCAGTGCTAAGGGGAGAGGACGCTATGCAGATTAACGATGCTAGGGGTGGAAGAAATTATCTCTGGAAAAGTTGAGCTCTGATCGTGATTCCAGAAGGGCAGCCTTTGTTAAGTTCTCTGAAGGTTGAGCACAGAATTTTCTTTTTATCAACCCCGTCAGCCCCAGGGGCATCTTAGAGACGTGTTAAATTGTTGACTTTCCGTCTGAGATGAACTTTTCTTTTAATCTCTCACGCCAAATGCTTATGACATGGCACTGCGGACCCAATTAGATAAAAATCTTATATGTTACATTTACATGACATTCTCTACTCTCTATCGTTTATTAATGAGTATGCAAACTATTCTCACTAAAGCTTATTTTTCTGTCTTCTTCATTTTAATCCAAATAAACCTTTGCAGAAATAGCTACATAACACATTTCGTTATAGATGCAAAGAGAACAGAGATAGTCAAATGTTTTAAGAACTGGACGCTATATGTGGTCTTAAAATTCCATATTTTTTCCATGCAATCGCGAGAAACAACTAAATATCGAAAGGACTTATACATTATATCACAAAAAAGTTATTTTAAATAAATTGTGTATTCTAAGGACATCTACATTTTTACTTTCTCTACCATGTATAGTAAGTAGGGGAAGTATTGTACCTATTCCACCCAAAAATTCGATACCGAGATTTCACCGGAAATACATGTTTTGAGACCCCCTGAATCCAAAAAAAGCATTTTTGGAAACATATCCGTGTGTGTGTCTGTGAACAGCATAACTCAGAAACGAACAGTTGGATAAACACCAAACTTGGTATTTAGGTTCAGTATCTCCCAGAGATGCGACACGTGGGTTTTCAAGAAAATTCCCCACCCACGAATACACTTTACATGGAACATTTATTGAAAATTTTAATTTTCTCAAAAACGGCACTAACGATTTTGATTAAAATATCATATATTTAAGATACTTTCATGACAAATAAAATGTATATCTTGAATTTTCTGGGAATGTCTCCAAAAGTGTTCTTCTTTGTGAACAACTTTTGCATAACTGGTAAACCATAAGAGATAGACAAAGTTTACTACACAAAAAATGTAGATCGCGTTAAAATACACAATTTATGTCATATACTTTTTTTTTAGAGTACCATTTCGAGTTATTGCTTGTTATTCACTTAAATTTTCCAATACTTATACTTTTTCTCAAATGGAAATTCGTTATTCATTTTTTTTGTCCTGGTAATGCAAAGCCTACCAATTCCCCTTGCATCTACAAGAACATTAGCAATAATATTAACATCTGGATATCTCCATTAACATGAAGCATATGGAGAAAAAGTGTTTGTAAAAATAGTTTGTACGTGAGTAGAGAAAGTCATGTGAGTGTATCACATCAGATTTTTTGTGTAGCACGTTTTTGTTTATCGCTTAACGTTTATCAGTTATACAACATTATACAAAATTTCTGCTGAACGAAGTTGACTTTACAGGCTTTTCCCAGAAAATTCAAAATATGCATTTTGTTTGTTATTTAAATATATTTAATATATTGTACCTACTTTAATAGAAAGAGTAATATAAACAAGAACTTATACTTCATGGCCCCAAACTACTGCTGTAAAAACTCCTATCTACCGCTCAACGAACTAAATGCAGCTTTTGCCATCAAAATCAGATGGCAGCAGCCGCTAAGCCATTCAGAAATTGTTTCCCATGTATAAAATACCAGTATGGACAGGAATCCTTTGTATTGGAGAAAGTCAACAAGTGCTGAGGTAATTTCTTACTTGTCGATTGAAACTCGGCCGAATAGCTTGACCAAAATCGCGATGAGAGAGGAAGGAAGTGATGAGGGTATGAGATGCACAGCATGAGTACACTCCGCTGTCAGAGACGCCCAATTAAAACATAAGAAACGTCTTGAAGCAGCACGCGGGTGGTCCACACGGCACAAAGCGTTTACGGCATCTGATTTCTCTGTCAGAAGTTGATGATGTTTTGGCAAAGTTACAAACTCCCGGCAGCGATCAAATTGTGGTTCAATAGATTTATTCCACCGATGATGGTTAGTTCTCTGCCGTCCACAACATCTCTCTAGCGGCGTGAACGGCGATGAATAGTCACAGAGGGCTTTTTGTACCCAATACCCTTTCGTAGGT
This sequence comes from Deroplatys truncata, assembly GCA_030765065.1. NCBI lineage: Eukaryota > Metazoa > Arthropoda > Insecta > Mantodea > Mantidae > Deroplatys > Deroplatys truncata. The sequence continues at coordinate 59,197,772 of CM060989.1, read as the reverse complement.
ACCCCTTATATCTAAACAGTTCCTATAAAGAAACTTAGGTGCTGAAACTTTCTCTACTCACTCTTCTACGACCAGATCTTACAATAGCTTATTCTTGTATGTAATTCTTATTAATCGAGATAAACTTTCATTATATACCTACGAGGGCGGATCGAAAAGTAACTCAAAATAATTGTTTTATAAAAAAGTTTAATAGTTAAAAAAAATCACAAATGAACTTACACCTTTTACCTACTTTTCGACGTAGTCACCAAATTTCTCAACACATTTCTCCCATCGTGACACCAATTTCAATATGCCCTGTTCCTAGAAGTCCGTTTCCTTGGAGTATAGCCATCTGCGGACTGCTGATTTCACTTCCGCGTTCACTCGTTCCGCAGCGTTCACTCTCGCAGGCATACTTTCAATCAGGTGCTGGAAGGTTTCTTGGGGAATGGCAGCCCATTCTTCACGGAGTGCGGAACTGAGGAGAGGTATCGATGTAGGTCGTGAGGTCTGGCACGAAGTTGGCGTTCCAAAACATCCCAAATGTGTTCTATAGGATTCAAGTCAGGACTCTGTGCAGGCCAGTCCATCACAGGGATGTTGTCGTGTAACCGCTCCGCCACAGCCCATGCAGTATGAACAGTGCTCGATCGTGTTGAAAGATGCAATCGCCATCCCCGAATTGCTCTTAAACAGTGACAAGCAAGAAGGTGCTTAAAATATCAATGTAGGTCGTGCCACTCAAAACAACAAGAGGTGCAAGCCCCCTCCAGGAAAAACACGACCACACCATAACACCACCACTCCGAATTTCACTGTTGGCACTACACACGCTGGCAGATGACGTTCACCGGGCATTCACCATACCCACACCCTGCCATCGGATTGCCACATTGTGATTCGTCATTCCACACAACGTTGTGCCACTGTTCAATCGTGTAATGTTGACGCTCCTTACACCAAGCGGGGCGTAGTTTGGCATTTTCCTGCGTGATGTGTGCTTTATGAGCAAACGCTCGACCATGGAAGCCAAGGTTTCTCACCTCACACCTAACTGCAGTTTGGAATTCCAGTGTGATGGTCTGGATAGATGTCTGCCTACCAGTCTTTACGACCCTCTTCAAATGTCGGCGGTCTTTGTCAGTCAACAGACGAGGTCGGCCTGTACGCTTTTGTGCTGTACATGTCCCTTCACGTTTCCACTTCACTATCACATCAGAAACAGTGGACCTAGGGATGTTTAGGAATGTGGAAATCTCGCGTACAGACTTCTGACACAAGTGACATCCAATCACCTGACCACGTTCGAAGTCCGTGAGTTCCACGGAGCGTCCCATTCTGCTGTTTCACGATGTCTAATGACTACTGAGGTCGCGGATAATGAGTACCAGGCAGTAGGTGGCAGCACAAAGCACCTAAGATGAAAAACGTATGTTTGTGGGGGTGTCCGGATACTTTTGATCACATACTGTATATGTTTTGAGGCCCCTGAATAAAGAAAATAATTTTTAGAAAAAGGTCCATGTATATCTGTGTGTCAACAGCATAGCTCAAAAACGAAAAGTCGGTTAAATACCAAACTTATTATTTAAGTCCAGCATCTTCTAAGGATGCGACACGAAGATTTTCAAGCTCCTCCTAACCTACTCTTTACATGGAACATTTTTCGAACATTTTAATTTTTTCAAAAATGACTAACGATTTTGATTAAAATAATATGGGATTAAGTTATGATTATGACAAATGGAATGTATATCTTGAATTTTCTGGGATTAGCCTCTAACGTCCTCTCCATTCTGAATGACTTTTGCATAATTGGTAAAGCATGACATAGACAAAACCTTACTACACAAAACTGAAGATCTCGTTAAATTCACCATTTATGTCCAATAAACTTTTTTTTGGTGTTAACCATTTCTTAGATATTCATTGTTATTGGTTTAAATTTTCAAATACTAATATTTTTTGCAAAAGTAAAATCGCTATTCGCTTTTCACTTTCTGTACTGCGTAGTGGTAATAAGTAGGGGAAGCTTATAAAGCCAAAAATTCGATGTTGAAATTTCACCGGAAATACATGTTTTGAGGCCTCTTGAGCATAAAAACACAAAGCATTTTTTTTTAAAAAAAAAACTGATATGTTACACTCACATGACTTTCTCTACTCTTGTACAAACTATTTTTAAAAACGCTTATTCTCCATATGCTTCATGTTAATTGAGATATCGAGATGTTAATCTTATTGCTAATTTTCTTGTAGATGCAAGGGGAATTGCTAGGCTTTAAGCGATAGTCAAATATTTTAAGAGCTGGTTGCTATGTGGAGTATTCCATTCTCTTTGTATTACCAGGACAAAAAAAATGAATAACGAATTTGAGAAAACGTATAAGTATTGGAAAATTTAAGGGAATAACAAGCAATTTCTCGAAAATGGCTCACTCACTCAAAAAGAAAGTGTATATGACATAAATTGTGTATTTTAACGCGATCTACATTTTTTGTGTAGTAAAATTTTGTCTATCTCTTATGGTTTACCAGTTATGCAAAAGTCGTTCACAATGAAGAATACTTTTACAGACATTCCCAGAAAATTCAAGATATGCATTTCATTTGTCATGAAAATATCACCAAGTTTGGTGTTTATCCGACTGTTTGTTTCTGAGTTATGCTTTTCACAGACATACACACATGGACATGTTTCCAAAAATGCTTTTTTTGGAGTCAGGGGGTCTCAAAACATATATTTCCGGTGAAATCTTGGTATCGAGTTTTTGGGTGGAATACAACACTTCCCCTACTTACTATACGTCCGTCTGTGTGTGTGTATGTGTGTCTTTGAACAGCAACTAAAAAACGAAAAGTCGAATAGATACGAGTACCAAACTTGGTATTTAGGTTTAGTATCTTCCAATGATGCGATAGAAAGATTTTCAAGGAAATTCATCCATTCCAAAATAACCTTTACATGGTATATTTTTCGAAGTTTTGATTTTCTCAAAAATGGCTCTAACGATTTTTATTAAGATAAGATATGTTAAAAATATTTACATGATAAATAAAATGTATATCTTGAATTTTCTGGGAATAACTGTGAAATTCACTTAATTGGAAGGAATTTTATATAATCTTGTATAACTGGTAGACGATAGACGAAAATGTATTACACAGCAAATGTAGATATCCTTAAACCACATAATTTATTTCAAATAACTTTTTTTTTCGTATCAGCTATTTCCGAGATATCCGTTAGTAATGGTTCGAATTGTTCAATACTTAACCATTCTTTTAAACTCCTTTTGATTTTTAGTTGTTTCTCGCGATGCCATGGAAACAGTTTGGAAATTTAGCTGGCAACGTTAATTTCTAAAACATTTAACTATTGCTATTCCCCTTGTATCTGTGTCAGTGAATGTTACACATCAAAGTTTTAAAAAATGTTATTATAATGTATCTGCCAATGAATTTTTGTAGGCTTCTTGCAATTAGCCTGCTGATAAAATGAGGATCTACATGACCCTTATTAACTCATTGACGGTGGATTTTCCAGTTAAACTGTACCAGGTGTTCCGTTTAACATTAAGAGCTATAGCTGTCTGGTTTACTGCATGCTGTCGGCTCGTTACGGCTCTCTTCCCATGATGACACCCTCAAGTTGCCGACATTTAAATAGACTGGCCTTCTCTTCCTGACAGTCAGTTATACTTCCTGCCGAGGATGCTTCCGGAAACCGTTATCCAAGGACATGCTAGCTGTAAATGTTAAATATCGGCATTGCTCTTATGCAAGAGGTTTCCCCTTACAAGGAAACTGTAACAGATCAAACCAATTATGGAGATACAATACGACACTTAACATCGTTTCTAATATGACATTATACTTACATACAGAGAGAACCAAAAAACTACGAACCGCCTGCGGTGATTTTCCTGTTCGCGACCTCGGCGCTCGTTGTCGTCTGCCGCTATCATCGAAACCATACAATATTTTTAAAACTACTTTTAAAGGCTTTAATTACAAGCTTTATGAAAGCAAATGCTGAAACTAGCCACCGTCGTTGTTGCATTTTTCTCGGTAAACCACATTCATTTTGAGACGATAAACTCAATATTATATTTTAACCTTAACAAAATTAATTGTTAAGACTTTTGCAGAACAATTCATTGAATCGAATCACATTGAGCAGATTTTTCTCCAATAAATGTCTAATTCTAAAATACTACATACAAGAAACACTAAATAAATCACTATTATTGTTATACATAGAGATATTCGCAAAATTTGCTTACTGGTATGTCTAATATCATTTTTACTTTCTCTACTACGTATAGTAAATAGGGGAAGTATTGTATTCCACCCAAAAATTCGATACCGAGATTTTGTGATCCCCTGAATCCAAAAAAAGCATTTTTGGAAACATGTCCGTGTGTGTGTGTGTGTGTGTGTGTGTGTGTGTGTGTCTGTGAACAGCATAACTCAGAAACGAACAGTCGGATAAACACCAAACTTGGTATTTAGGTTCAGTATCTCCCAGAGATGCGACACGGAGGTTTTCAAGAAAATCCCCCCACACCGGACTACCCTTTACATGGAACATTTTTCGAAAATTTTAATTTTCTCAAAAATGGCTCTAACGATTTTTATTAAAATGTCATATGTTTAAAATATTTTCATGACAAATGAAATGTATATCTTGAATTTTCTGGGAATGTCTCCAAAAGTATTCTTCATTTGAATGACTTTTGCATAACTGGTAAACCATTAAGAGATCTACACAAAAAATGTAGATCGCGTTAAAATACACAATTTATGTCATATACATTTTTGTGTTGTTGAGTGAACCATTTTCGAGATATTGCTTGTTGTTCCCTTAAATTTTCCAATACTTATACTTTTTCTCAAATTCGTTATTCATTTTTTTTGTCCTGGTAATACAAAGAGAATGGAATACTCCCATAGCAACCAGCACTTAAAATATTTGACTATCGCTTAAAGCCTACCAATTCCCCTTGCATCTACAAGAAAATTAGCAATAAGATTAACATCTCGATTAACATGAGGCATATGGAGAGTAAGCGTTTGTAAAAGAGTAGAGAAAGTCATGTGAGTGTAACACATCAGATTTTTCCCCCTTGTTTACCCAATTTATGATTACTGTGTTTTACTTTTACCGCAGTTACACATATAACACACACACACACACACACAAACACCCATGCCCATGGCGGGACTCGAACCCTCGACCTTCAGCTGGTCGGAACGCCGAAACCATACGCTCCAGAGACCACGGCCACGAGGACCCGCTGCTTGCTGATACAATGAATGGAAAAGAACCTCTAATCTAGAGTATGTTGGTATATTGGAGAATGTTGCACAAATGTTAGACGACGAGCAAATAGAATGCTTACCTTCCCTACTCTCTTCCTCACGTCTGCCTGTGGTCACTCTTCCTCATCAATACTCTGTCGAAGCTCCCCTTTTAAAGATCCCCGTCTACTCCAGTGAACTCACTCGATATCATGATGCGGGGCTGTTTCCCTCAGTGGCGTCGTTGCCATCATATTGCAAACCGATCCTCTCAAACCGAAACTTATTTGAGTACAGTGATGCCGTTATTTATTATGTAGACACGAAGCAAGTCTATTTGGTGTACTAACATTTAGCTTTTAATTGCTCCATCGACTAACCGACATACTATTTGTGTGTTATTAGTTGTATACATTGTATAGCAGTATAATGTGCTTTTTAACTGTCAGATCACTGTTTTATCTAGTTCAACTTTCACTGAGACTTCAAATAGTTCCAGTGTCAGTTCACTAAGGTGAATTATTTGAGTTCCCTGTCATTTCATTTCCTTCGTGACTTAGCCTCTTCTTATGGACGGTTTGCTCGTCTCTGGGGAGTCGAACACAAGACCTCCACAATCTTTCGCTACGCAGCAGCACTCACTGCATGTTACAGCAGTCGTCACAAACTCGCTCGGAGAATGGCACCCCTCATTGCAACGGAAACTCACCCGCCAACTCGCTCGCTCACGGACTGCTTTCGCGAGAACGCTCGCTTGTATAGCCAATATTCTAGAACTATCTGGAGGCGTGAGGGGGGAAGAAACTTCCAGAAGATTCTGGTAAATCTGCCGATATCGTTTATCTCCGACTGTCTGGCACCGACCTCCAGATAACTTTCGGCCATAGCCGTTGATGCACAATACTAATTTAGCATTCTGTAGTACACTAAGGTATAATAATAATACGTCCCGTCCATCACCAATCATACAGCTGAAGGTTACGTGTTAGGCAGCTGCTTTGACTTACCTGCGAGGGGAGTGGCTAGGCCGACGGGTTTCTAACTAAGAGGTTCCGAGTCCCAATCCCGCTTCCGTCTGCAGAAGCTGTAATCCAGACTGTACTTCTCTGCACATCGAGATATAATTGCAAGAAGAGGATGGGGGATTCGGGAACACCGTGTTATCTTATGTATGTGCAATCTGTTGAAAAGAATATCCCTTAAAGTTAACCCAAATTTAATGTAATAAGCAAATAACGTTTATGTGTTAGAGAAATAGAAATAGTGTGTATATATTGATACGTAATTAAATAAAGAAATAATAGCAATAAATAATTTCATATATTAAATCAGTGTACAAAGTAACAAGCTTGAGTTGAGAGAATTGTCCGAAGAAAAAGGTTATTAGCGAGACATGTTAAGCAAAGTCATTAGCAACAGTGAGTAGCGAACGCGTTAGGCATAAAAGTTCTGGAATGCAATTAAGGAGTGAATTCAGTACGTTTGAACAGTCGCGTAGACAGAAATTGTTTAGCAGAGAAAGACAAATGAAATTCTCAGATTCGGGGAGGTAACATAACAGTGGCATATACGCATGAATTGAGTTTTAAGATTGGACCGCTTATTTACGGACGTTGGTAAGGGTAGCGATAGGTAACGTAGCTTAAGTTAAGAAAAGCGCGTGCATTCTAAACCAGAAACACACTCTCTCTTTAGAATTAGTCAGCTAGTCATGTGACTTAATCCTGTGAAGGCGATCCTTGTGACTACGATTATATTTTAAGTTATGTAGGGCTTAGTGACGGGCTTGAGTAAGTAAGATTTAACGGCTGTTGAGAAGGATCTTTCAGAGCAACATTTCTGCTACTTGCGGCAACTGACGTTTCGCTTAATTATCGTTATAGAAGCAATTAATTCGTAAATTCAACGCTCAGTTACTCTTTTCATACAGAGTATTCGAGTCAACATTAAAAGTCATCAGCTAACTAAACTGCTGTTATCCTTTCAAAATACATCCATGCATACCCTGATATAAAGAACTCATAGCTATGCCACTATAGCAGCCGGCAGCAGAATCAAGAGCAGATATTGAAGCAAAGGGTATGAGCGTGATTGCTCATCTAGAAAAGCAAATAGTATGCGAGAACTCCAGCTGTTGATTTGCCCATAGCAAGCCTTTTTTCGAAGAATCCCAGCTTTTGTTTATTTTTCTTTCGTTTCCCCTCTTGGCGTAAATCAATGCACTCCGCTAAATGTAGTTAACATGCCGCACAAGTAGTTTATTGCCCGTTCCATTTTTGTCTGAGAGTGTGACGCCATGCGTACCGACATTGGTCGGCAGTTAACGCTTCAGTGATGACAGTTATATTTTTTTTCCTCTTCTTTCCCTTAACAAGGCGTCTTCTTCCCCTTGCAGTTCTGAGGAATCCAGATGTATACGCGGTTTCCCCTTCATACTTCTCCCCGACAAGTGAGATAGGATGACGCAAAGCTGGGAATAACCGCCTCCATAAAGGCGCCGTGCTTGTATTTTTACTTTCTCTACATAGTAGGTAGTGGGGGTATTGCATTCCACCGAAAAATTCTATATATTTCACCGGAAATACACGTTTTGAGGCTCCCTGAAACCAAAGAAAGCATATTTAGAAAAACGTCCGTCTGTTTCTGCGAACAGCATAATTAAAAAATCTGATGTGTTACACTCACATGACTTTCTCTACTTTTGTAGAGAAAGTAAAAAATTATCAATAAGATTAATATCTCGATATCTCGATTAACATGAAGCATATGGAGAATAAGCGTTTGTAAAAATAGTTTGTACAGGAGTAGAGAAAGCCATGTGAGTGTATCACATCAGAATTTTTTTTTTATTTGAAAGCTTCTTTTATTGAAAGGCTGCCTCCTGGACAAAGCATAATAAATACAGAATTACCAATAAACACGCATATAAATGGTGGAATAGGGCAATAAGAAAAGAACAAAGCCACACAATGAAACAATGTTAAAAGAAAGTAATAACAATAAGTAATAATGTTAAGATTAGAAAGTTTTTTTAACTTTTACAAATATCCATGTAGAAGAGATTGAAATATAAAATGGGTTGTTCTGAAAATTCACGATGATGTGGGGGAAGCCAGTAGGAGAACATGGGAAGCATTAAACAATGATTTTTTAAGAGGGCTACTGATCCTTTCAAAGCGGACGTTCCAAATAATTTATGTCAATAGTGAGTAATCCCAAAATCTTGCAGGTGTCAGCGAAGAACCTTGGAATTGTTAACAGCCCAATCACCACAATGTGGCCAAGAGAATATTTTTCTTTCTAATTTGGAACTGTTAGCTGGTAGATATTCTTTTTCTCATCATCGACCTGCTTGGTTTGGTAGGACTTGTTTCAAATCGTATTGTTGGATCCAGTATGCAACCAAGTACTATACATTTCAGTGGCGTAGCTTGAAACTGTGTTCTGGGTATACCAGATTTTAAATCTGAATTTAGAATTTTTTAATTTATGCACAAATTTCCATACATTAGTGTTTCATAAAATAGTGTGCATTCTTCATATCGATTCGATTGTTATTGTTGTTACTATTATTATTATTACTATTATTATTATTTGTTGTTGGTTTAGTAATCAGCATCACTACTAATTGCCGAAATTGACTGAACATACATTATAAACTAAACTAGATTATAAAAATATAGCGTTAGGTGTAACTTTACGAAATGCTGACAAACCATTGTATGATTGTAAATCATGAAAACAATGCAGGTACTCACTTAGATTGTATACAAGCTCCAGTCGGTGATTTTTATTGGAAACTTTTGTTTCAATGTTTTTAATATTTGATATTCCTTCAACACTCCATTCCTTTTCCCCGCCAAAAAGCAAACATACGAAGCAACACACTTTGTTATGAATGTAACTGCCAGTTAACCAATTAAATTTACTGTTTCAGGATGTTTGAAATGTACGTTTTTGTTTCTTTTCCTGGAAGACAATTCCAAGCTTAGGAATTGGTCTTTTGTCTTTAAGTTCACGGTTTTTCTGATAAGATAGAGTCGAAAGCTGAGTTTTGCTTTCTCTACTACGTATAGTAAGTAGGGGAAGTATTGTATTCCACCCAAAAATTCGATACCGAATTTCAGCGGAAATACATGTTTTGGAAATGTGTCTCTGTGTGTGTGTCTGTGAACAGCATAACTCAGAAACGAACAGTCCGATAAACACCAAACTTGGTATTTAGGTTCAGTATCTTCCAGAGATGCGACACGAAGGTTTTAAAGAAAATCCCCCCACCCCAGATTACCCTTTGCATGGAACATTTTTCGATAATTTTAATTTTCTCAAAAATGGCTCTAACGATTTTGATTAAAATATCATATGTTTAATGTATTTTCATATCAAATAAAATGTATATCTGGAATTTTCCGGAAATGTCTCCAAAAAATTCTTCATTGTGAACGACTTTTGGTAAACTGGTAAACCATAAGAGATAGACAAAATTTTACAACACAAAAAATGTAGATCGTGTTAAAATACACAATTTATGTCATATACATATTTTTGTTGAGTGAACCATTTTCGAGATATTGCTTATTATTCCCTTAAATTTTTAATACTTATTTTCTCAAATGTGAATTAGTTATTCATTTTTTTGTCTTGGATATGCAAAGAGTATTAATCTGTGGCAAAGAGAATGGTGCTGCACCTAGCAATGCTTAAAGGCTACTCTACTTCTATATTGCCGTTTCAAATACAAAACAAGGGGAACATGTACGCCTTGATAGTCGAATATTTTTAGATCTGGTCGCTATGTGTAAAATGTAATTCTCTTTGCATGTCAAAAGATCGTTTCTGCAAATGTTTATCTCGATTAATATGAAATAGATGGGGAATAAGAGTTTGTAAAAATGGTTTGTATAAGAATAGAGAAAGTCATGTGAGTGTAACACATCAGATATTTTAATAAGTAATCCATTAAATCGATGGAATCGTCCATATTTCTAAAATCATAAATAAAACACGCACAATGAAAACAATACACAGGTTTACATAAAAGTAACATTTTATGCACTGCACGCACATAATGCTGGTTCACCAATAACTGAGGAATGAAATGTTTGTAACACTGCCTTGCCCTACCCTTGTCTCCAACCCCTATTGTCCTGTTTCCAGGCTTTCGAGAGAGCAGGTACACAGAGACTAAACACCTCATTAAACGTGTTAATTCTCTGCTGCTGCCTTTGTGCCCTTAATGCACAACAAAATATAGTGGGAAATTTAGTGGGAAAAGCTATATAACTCCACTCTTGATAAGACTTGCGCTCGCTCAGCCATCCCAGTCTCTACTCGACTTTGCTGTCGCATCATGAGATTTCGAAGCTACCTAAGCACGCAGCACTACAATCTGACACTTAGCAGTAGGAGTTGGGACATTGGGGTAAGCAGCGGTGAAGGTGGTTGTAGTAGTTAGTTTTTGATCACTTGTTTCAGGCTGTCTTTATTTATATGTTTAAAAATTTACTTACTTTCTTGGCCATTTATTTAGGTAGGTATTAGGCTGTAATTACGTTATGTAAGTAAGTACGACTAGGTATTGTCTTAACGTGTCCTGGTTGCACGGAGGATGTTTTGGAATGTCGGAATTGTGTTCTGATGAGCTGGTGTGTTTCAAATTGGACAAGATTTGTTACGGGGACACAAGAGCAGGTGCCCTATCAGATAGGGAAGTTGGCTATGTTGGACACATGCCCAGAGAAACGTGTCTGCTGTATGTTGGGTGCAGGCCGTCGGCATTCCAGACACGTGTATGTCCGTCATTCCAGTGCCGCTCTGAGGGCGCTTCAACACATCCTCCACTTCCTGCACAATTCTGATTAAAATGCATACATCTAAATAATTGGTGCATGTCTGTATATAAACAAATCTGATGTGTTACACTCACATGACTTTCTCTACTCCTGTACAATCTAATTTTACAAACGCTTATTCTCCATATGCTTCATGTTAATCGAGATATCGAGATATCAATCTTATTGGTAATTTTCTTGTAGGTGCAAGGGGAATATGGTAGCTTTTAAGCGATAGTCAAATATTTTCAGCGCTGGTTGCTATGTGGCGCATTCCATACTCTTTGCATGTCCAGGACATAAAAAAATGAATAACGAATTTGAGAAAAAGTATAAGTATTGGAAAATTTAAGGAAATAACAAGCAATATCTCGAAAACGGTTCACTCAACAAAAAGAAATGTATATGACATAAGTTGTGTATTTTAACGCGATCTACATTTTTTGTGTAGTAAAATTTTGTCTATCTCTTATGGTTTACCAGTTATGCAAAAGTCGTTCACAATGAAGAATACTTTTGGAGACATTCCCAGAAAATTCGAGATATACATTTCATTTCTCATAACATTATCTTAAACATATGATATTTTCATCAAAATCGTTAGAGCCATTTTTGAGAAAATTAAAATTTTCGAAAACTCTTCCATGTAAAGGGTAGTCTGGGGTGGGGGGATTTTCTTGAAAACCTTCGTGTCGCATCTCTGGAAGATACTGAACGTAAATACCAAGTTTGGTGCTTATCCGACTGTTCGTTTTTGAGTTATGGTGTTCACAGACACACAGACACACACACGGACATGTTTCCAAAAATGCTTTTTTTGGATTCAGGAGGTCTCAAAACATGTATTTCCGGTGAAATCTCGGTATCGAATTTTTGGGTGGAATGCAATACTTCCCCTACTTACTATACGTAGTAGAGAAAGTAAAAAACAGTTGTTTATTGAGTTTCGCACAACAGCTAGTGCGTAAAAAAATTGTTTCATAGCAGGTAAGTCCTGTGTATTTCTGTCCATGAGTTCCCATAAGGATATAAGTGACAGCACAAAAGACTTCTAATGGTTGAGGTGCGAAGTCTCTGAATCCTCCAACGGCCTTCAAATTACACTATACTGCACTACACAGTTATTTACAGAGCCATGTTTCTTTTTGTTTTCTTATTAACACTAAATGTTTTACAACTTCGAATAGAAGTATTTACATGTTTCACAATAAATGTAGACGATTTAAAAGTGTGATTTTTTTTTTGTCTCGCGAATTTGTCGTTTTATTGTGAAAGTCTTTATTTGTGCGATAAACACGAAAATAGTATTCTTTTAAAAAGTACGATTGCAGTCCCAGAAGTACCCGACCTTATAAAGCTTAAGTTTGACGATGCTACGTTGTTTGTAATTGTTTGGCAGCCATCAACAGTGAACTCTCTCAGGAATTTGTAAACATGGATAAAACGGGTCATCGTTATGTGATACAATACTTTCATTTGAAAGGTCTTAGTCCAACTAATATTAAAGCTGAGCTAGATGCTACTCTTGAGGCGTCTAATCCTTCGTTTACAACAGTAAAATATTGGGTGCCAGACTTTAAGCGAGGCCGTACGAGTTGCCAAGGCGAACATCGCAGTGGTCGACCAAATGAGGTGACCACTCCATAAATAGTGAAGAAAATCCATAAAATGGTATTGAATGACCGTCAACTCAAAGTGCGCGAGCTGTCAGACATCGTAGCATTTCAAAAAGTGCTGTACATCGCACACTAACTAAAAATTTAGCCATGAAAAAGCTGTGCGTAAGATGGGTGCCGCATTTACTTACAATGGAACAAAAGCAGCGTCGTGAGGATATTTTGCTGCAATAAAGCCGAGTTTTTGCGCCGATTCTTAACCATGGATGAAACATGGCTCCATCATTTCACACCTGAGACGAAGATACAGTCAAAACGGTGGATTGAAAGGGGAGAATCGGCTCCAAAGAAGGCGAAAACAGTTCTATCTGAAGGCAAGGTCATGGCGTCAGTTTTTTGGGATGAGCGTTTCATTGATTATCTTTAAAAAGGAAAAGCAATAAATGGCGAGTATTATACAAACTTATTGCAGCGTTTGAATGCTGAAATCAAGCAAAAACGGCCGCATTTAGCGAAAAAGTGAGTTCAGTTTCATCAAGACACTGCCCCAGTTCACACATCCATTATCGCCATGGCCAAAATCAATGAGTTAAAGTTAGAATTATTTCCTCATGCACCCTATTCGCCCTCTGATTATTTTCTGTTTCCAAAGTTGAAGAAATGGCTTGGTGGTAAAATATTTGCCAACAATGAAGAGGTGGAGTTTGCAGTTGATGGCTATTTTGCAGAACTCAACGGTTCTCACTATAAACAGGGTATTGAAGCTATTGAACATCGCTGGGAAAAGTGTATCGAGCTGAAAGGAGACTATGTAGAGAAATAAATATGTTTTTTCCCCAAATTGTTGTGTTTTCTTTGTTAGGTCGGGTACTTCTTGGACAGCCCCCGTAATAACAAAACTTATATTTTGACGATATAAAGGCCAGAGCACTCGATTTTCTTTTTCAGCCATCAAAATTAATTGTTAAACCTGATATTCTCGATTTTGCAATGACTGTTTAAGCACCTGAATCTCAGAGTGCATTTATGTTATATTGAAGCTGATGTACTGAATGCTCTGTTGACATTTAAAGCTAAAGGTAGCCAGTTTCTTAGATTTTGTGAGATATCTGTTCAAACTTTATGACTGCCATCAAATGTAGACAGTGAAAGATTCTTTTCGCACTATAAGTTAGTAGTTACTGACGAGATCTTCAATGTCCTGAAAATACCGTAACTTGTATGTTGCAATTTGGGTCTTGGAATAAATACTAGGGAAAAATAGTATTAATATTTCCTAATATCTATTTAAAACTAACTTGCACCTCAAACGTTACATAAGTGGTATAAGTACGATATCTATGGCTTCGCTAAATAGTGTTAAAAACGTAAAATAATTAGTAAGATTACCTTAGAATTGAGTTTTGTAGTATATGTTGACGCTTTCAAAGCCTGTGACCCACGTACCACCATTTTAAGGATCCTTTCTTTTATAGTAAAATTCTTGGTTAACGACAACAAACTTCGCCATTTTGTCGATAATGCGTGTGCGCGTAGGGAACTGCCAACGGATTTTACTTCATCATCGGTGTTAAAAGTGCTTACCTTTGTGTTGGAGGAGCATGTGAAAATCACTTGGGACAAGCTCCGGTGAATACGGAGGATACGAGAATCTTTTCCCAAGTGATTTTCACATGTTCCCCTGACTCAAAGGTCATCATGGAGGTAAGCACTTTAACATCGTGACGAAGGTCAATCAGAAGTGAACAGCTGGTTGCGAGCACAGGACCCGACGTGGTACAACACTGGTTTGGATAAACTCGTGTCACGTCCCCCAAAATACATGTTGACTATATAGAAAAGTAACAGAAGGATTGTACAATATAAATAAAATTAATTCAACATGATCAATTGTGTGTAATATTCTTTTATAAAATAGGGAAACTTACTTATTGGACGCCCCTCGTACATTCACATGACTTCTCTACCCTCTATCGTTTAGTAGTGGGTATACAAACTAGTCTTAATAAAGCTTATTTTTATATCTACTTAATTTTAATCTAAATAAACTTTTGCAAAAATAATCACATTATACATTTCTTTATAGATACAAAGAAAACAGCTAATCAAATGTTTAAGAGCTGGACGCTATACGCTGCCTTAAAATTCCATATGTTTCAATGTAATCGCGAGAAACAAGTGAATATGACAGGATTTTAAAATAACGGCTAAGTACTGTACACTTCCAACCATTAATAACCGTTGATGCATGTATACATCTTTTATTTATTACTTTCTCTACTACGTATAGTAAGTAGGGGAAGTATTGTATTCCACTCAAAAATTCGATACCGAGATTTCACCGGAAATACAGGTTTTGAGATCCCTGAATCCAAAAAAAAAAACATTTTTGGAAACATGTCCGTGTGTGTGTCTGTCTGTGAACAGCATAACTCAGAAACGAACAGTCGGATAAACACCAAACTTGGTATTTATGTTCAGTATCTTCCAGAGATGCGACACGAAGGTTTTCAAGAAAATCCCCCCACCCCAGATTACCCTTTGCATGGAACATTTTTCGAAAATTTTAATTTTCTCAAAAATGGCTCTAACGATTTTGATTAAAATATCATATGTTTAGGATATTTTCACGACAAATGAAATGTATATCTCGAATTATTTGGGAATGTCCCCAAAAATATTCTTCATCGTGAACGACTTTTACATAAATGGTAAACCATAAGAGATAGACAAAATTTTATTACACAAAAAATGTAGATCGCGTTAAAACACACAATTTATGTCATATACAGTTTTTTGTTAGTGAACCATTTTCGAGATATTGCTTGTTATACCCTTAAATTTTCCAATACTTTTTCTCAAATGGGAATTTGTTATTCATTTTTTACTTTCTCTACTACGTATAGTAAGTAGGGGAAGTATTGCATTCCACCCAAAAATTCGATACCGAGATTTCACTGGAAATACATGTTTTGAGACCTTCTGAATCCAAAAAAAGCATTTTTAGAAACATGTCCGTGTGTGTGTGTGTGACTGTGTGTGTGTGTGTCTGTGAACAGCATAACTAAAAAACGAACAGTCGGATAAACACCAAACTTGGTATTTAGGTTCAGTATCTTCCAGAGATGCGACACGAAGGTTTTCAAGAAAATCCCCCCACCCCACACTACCCTTTACATTAAACATTTTTCGAAAATTTTAATTTTCTCAAAAATGGCTCTAACGATTTTGATGAAAATATCATATGTTTAAGATAAAGCCATGAGAAATGAAATGTATATCTCGAATTTTCTGGGAATGTCTCCAAAAGTATTCTTCATTGTGAACGACTTTTGCATAACTGGTAAACCATAAGAGATAGACAAAATTTTACTACACAAAAAATGTAGATCGCGTTGAAATACACAACTTATGTCATATACATTTCTTTTGTTGAGTGAACCGTTTTCGAGATATTGCTTGTTATTTCCTTAAATTCTCCAATACTTATACTTTTTCTCAAATTCGTTATTCATTTTTTTATGTCCTAGACATGCAAAGAGAATGGAATGCGCCGCATAACAACCAGCGTTAAAATATTTGACTATCGCTTAAAAGCTACTATATTCCCCTTGCATCTACAAGAAAATTACCAATAAGATTGACATCTCGATATCTCGATTAACATCAAGCATTTGGAGAATAGGCGTTTGTAAAAATAGATTGTACAAGAGTAGAGAAAGTCATGTGAGTGTAACACATCAGATTTTTTATGTCCTGGACATACAAAGAGAATGGAATACTCCACATAGCAACCACTATTATTTGACTATCGCTTAAAGCCTACCAATTCCCCATGCATCTACAAGAAAATTAGCAATAAGATTAACATCTCGATATCTCGATTAGCATGAAGCATATGGAGAATAAGCGTTTGTAAAAGTTTGCACAAGAGTAGAGAAAGTCATGTGAGTGTAACACATCAGATTTTTCTTTATTGAGTTATGCTGTTCACACACAGACAAACTTTTTCTAAAAATACTTTTTTGTATTTAGGGGGCCTCAAAACATGTATTTCCGGTGACATCTTTGTATGTTATTTTTGGGTGAAATACAATTCCTTCTCTGCCTATTACGTACGTGGTAGAGAAAGCAAAAACACACAATGAAATGTAAAAGCTTATCAAACCAAGCTGTTTTGTTAAACATGTGAAAGTAAAAAGGGTTACTGACATGTGATTGGACTGA
Source organism: Deroplatys truncata (assembly GCA_030765065.1). Taxonomy (NCBI): domain Eukaryota; kingdom Metazoa; phylum Arthropoda; class Insecta; order Mantodea; family Mantidae; genus Deroplatys; species Deroplatys truncata. The sequence goes on along the minus strand of CM060989.1, from coordinate 59,180,809 downwards.
AAACAACCACAGTTGGTAACAATGAAGCGGCAAGCTATCCTCATTCTCGGAAGTAGGCTATAGCGTTTCCAAAGAAGCGGTAGATCAAACCAGTTGGTAAGAAACCAGATCCAGTGGACACACAGCGGCGCAATATTCCATGTGAATGTGCATTTTCCTACTGAGAAAAAGCGTTGCCCATCTCCTTGAGAGTTTACACACTCGAGGCTGTGTGATGTAACGCAGACATATCAATAAATAAGCCAAGGAAGTGCCTCAAGGCGCCATCAAAGTTCCCACAGACCCAGATCAACGTGCCCGATGCGGCATCTCGTACTTCAGCGTGAGCCTGCCAGTAACTATTGTTCTTGTGATGAATGTCAAAATAGTAACTATGGCCATCTTTAAACACAACACCGTGCACTCAGCAGAATCCTGATTCTGTTATATCTAGGTTTGTCATTTCTCTTTCGGTTTTACCTGAGCTGGATTAAGTAGTTCTTACCTACAGAAGGTGACATATTCCTTAAGAAATGCAACTGTGGAATTTGAAATCTCCTCAGCATTTTAAGGTATATTTAAATTTGTGCCAGGTATTACACAGAATAACAGCTATGTTTTTGTCACATTTCAAAACTTTAGTTTGAATGGTTTTTTTAAACATTATTACTTTCTCTACTACGTATAGTAAGTAGGGGAAGTATTGTATTCCATCCAAAAATTCGATAGCGAGATTTCACCGGAAATACATGTTTTGAGACACCTAGAATCCAAAAAAGCATTTTTGATAACATGTATGTGTGTGTGTTTGTGAACAGCATAACTCAGAAACGAAGTCATATAAACACCAAACTTGGTATTTAGGTTCAGTATCTTCCAGAGATGGGACATGAAGGTTTTCAAGAAAATACCCCCATTCCAGATTACCCTTTACATGGAACATTTTTCGAAAATTTTAATTTTCTCAAAAATGGCCGTAACGATTTTTATTAAAATATCATATGTTTAAGATATTTTCATGACAAATAAAATGTATATCTTGAATTTTCTGGAAATGTCTCCAAAAGTATTCTTCATTGTGAACGACTTTTGCATAACTGGTAAACCATAAGAGATAGACAAAATTTTATTACCCAAAAAATGTAGATCGCGTTAAAATACACAATTTATGTCATATACATTTTTTTGTTGGGTGAAGCATTTTCGAGATATTGCTTGTTATTCCCTTAAATTCTCCAATACTTATACTTTTTCTCAAATTCGTTATTCATTCTTTTTTTGTCCTAGTAATGCAAAGAGAATGGAATACTCCACATAGCAACCAGCTCGTAAAATATTTGACTATAGCTTAAAGCCTACCAATTCCCCTTGCATCTACAAGAAAATTAGAAATAAGATTAACATCTGGATATCTCGATTTACATGAAGCATATGGAGAATAAGCGTTTGTAAAAATAGTTTGTACAAGAGTAGGGAAAGTCATGTGATTGTAACACATATTTTTCTTACTGTTTTTCTAATAAATGGTTTACCATGTTTGTTTCCTGGAGTTTTAAGCCAGGTTTTGTGATGTTCTACTTTGGACCAGTTCCTAATAGCCTCTCTTATAAACATCGAGATGTTCCTAGAGCCGACTCTGGCCCAATAAACACAGATACATAATCTTAATAAAGAAAAATTAGTTTTGAAAATAGGTTTAAGGGCTTACATTAAGGTTGCAACGCGAAGATTTTCGTATAACCATTTCCATCGTACATGGAAACAATATTCGTCATGGTTTATCTTCTCTAGCGATTTTTATTAAAACATGTTTAGATTCGACTGTTGAATTTTGCCCAAATAGCTAGTTGAGGGATTAGGGTTATGCAGAGGGGGCACATCGCCACCTACATAGATCCAGGAGGCTACTGGCCACACAGACGCGCGGAAGTCCCTAACAATTCCAGCTCGAAGGCCTGACCCATTTTTGGAGCTACCTAGAGAGGGCGAACAATGACCAAGCAGCCCTCTAGTGTCCAAGGGAGAGGTCTTTCTTTTGAGCAAGAATCCGCACCATTTGTCGGGCACCGCCATACGCCAGAATACCTAGAAGCACATGTGAAAATGAGAAAGAAACGGAATGAAGGGGAAATGATGGAAAGGAAATCGTGGTAGAGGAGAATGCACCCCAGCATTCTCCCACCGACTTGAGTAAACCACGAAAAACCCACGGTTAAAGTGGGTGGTCTAGGGGAGTCGAACTCGGAACCTCAGAATGCGAGCCTCACTCGGTGAATAGCCAGTTTAGTCCTGTCACTAGTGCACCACAGCAAACAGAATTTTACTCTTTTCACATAACTTTTTGTAGCACTGTCAATTTCTATAATATTTATTCACCATCGTACTTTCAAATTGCACACGTTTTTAGTTCGGAGTGCTTTTAAACATTAAGTACATTCTATCGTGGGTCGTAAGCTTATGCTTATTATATCGACGCGCTATAACAGTGGATGTAACTGAATCCATTTCTGCTGTGCTGTTTATAGTCATTGCATGAGGCGAATAGAAAAATAACTTTTTATGTGACCCATTAGACTCGCTATGCAATGCTAATGGGTAGAGGAAGTCGCGTGACTCTTATATAACAGATTTCCTACATTGATTGCGGCGTTTCTTACACCCAGCTTGTAATCTCTGACATCGTTGAATGTGAAGGTAAAATTTGTAGAGGTAGCGAGTAAAATTAATGTAGTGTAATAAATTGCAGGTTACTCTATTACCTAGGAGTCCTGTCTGATCCGGTATTGCATTCATCAAAAGTTGAGTAATGTATGCACTACCGAGCGGGATGGATCTGTAGTCCGCATTCGGGAGGTCCTAGGTTCGATCCTTGCAGACCGCACACTCTGACCCATGGGTTTTTTCGGGGATTTCCCGGGTCGTCAGGCAAATGCTGGAGTGGTTTCTGTCATCCCCCGAATTTCCTATCCCTCCATTTCGTTCCATTAATCATTTTATTCGTCTTTCACCCTGTTTGATCTATTTTAGGGTTGGGAGTGTCGGCGACGGTATTTCTGTGCAGTGTGGCAGAGAAAAAAGACGCTCTCCGTGAACTTTCTCGGCCTTCGGCTGGTTGCTGGGGTGTAAGGGGGCTTTGGACCCTGTGTGGGGCGGAATCTGCCTGTCCCACTGCCGGGGTACTGGAAACTGTAGTGATCTGTCATTGCTGTACCGTCGCTCCTGGTTCCGGCCACCGAATCGGAATCGATTCACCTCCGCTTCGATCCAATCCAGTGTGTGCACCGGTTCTGTCAAATGGTACATTGCGATACAATTGTGAACGCGGAGGAGTTTGAAAATACGAGACAAAGTCCAATACTTTGTGTTTGCGTATTATTTTTTCGACGATAGTGAATGACAGAAATAGTATCGACTTAAGCGAAAATAAAATTGATTATTAACAACTGTTGAACATGGTGGCTCTAGTAGCAAGGTCAACATTAACCTTGGTGGCGAACTGGCCTTCGACTATCCACGCCGAGCCCTAAAAGATTAACAAGTAGTAAACGCTTAGCTGTTGCATGGATTAAATCGTAAGTAAATATTAACAAACAAAAAGGAAGTAAAAACCAGGTAAGATTTAAATGATAAAGTTTAACCTTAAATACGATTATATTCTAGGTTTGCAATAATAAATGTAAGAAGTTAGAGGCTTTTGCATATATGTACAATAAAATGGTAGAAAAACACGCAGGTAGGTTAGGTTACCAGCACTGAATGTGAGAAATTTAACTTTCAACAATGACAGCGGAACAAAAGCACTAGATATCGTTAAAAAAAGTGTTACAAATGGAAACACCAGTTACTGCGGAACACAACCACTTAGGTGACTCACTCTCAGAACAGAACACAATCCGTAGAATCGAATCACAACTTGGCACTGTCCACTTTTAATTGTCCGACTTCTTGACTGCACCTAACTTCGTTAACTTCATAACTGAACTGAAATCCAACGGGGCATTAGTCAGTCCTTTATATATCCCCGCATATAAAGCGGAACATTCTCGAAAGGCTGCTAGAACTGCCGAAAAGAATGTTCTGGAGCAGTAAAAACTGCTGGGATGCGGCACATAATGGGTTCGCTGCGCGGCCATTGTTCTGAAGGCCGGTCGAGGGCACCACCTAGGTGCCGGATGGGGATGCGCTTACCGGCGGCTCGCTTCGCGCGCGGTCACATTATATATCCCACTTTTTTTTGTTGGGTGTATTAAACATGAAAAGACGGAGAAAATCACAGAAGCAGACATGTTGGTCCACGATGGCACATCAGAAATCCTTTCGAGTTCACTCGAACGTAATCCATAATGTTCCAAGCAGAGATTCAAGGTTCTTAAGGTCCACTAAGTGAATAAATGTCAGTCTCAACTTAATTGCTAATATGCAGCCAGTCTCGACTTGCTCGCAGGATTACGAGCCATCTCTTAAAATGAACCCACCAATTTAATGTTCATTAAGATTAGCAAAGGTAACAGAATAAGGGCTGAAAATTAGTTAACGCAGAGATATGCCATTGTGAGGCAAGTATTCATCGACATCTACATCTACTTGGCGTTTCCCTATTCTGCATTGGTAAAAATCTGATGTGTTACACTCACATGGCTTTCTCTACTCTTGTACAAGCTATTTTTACAAACGCTTATTCTCCATCTACTTCATGTTAATTGAGATAAACATTTGCAGACTCGATCTTGTAGATGTAAGGGGAATATATATTTACAAGGGCAATATAGAAATACAGTAGCCTTTAAGCATAGACATATCTCTTAATAGCTGGTTGCTAGGTGCAGCACCATTCTCTTTGCCACAGATTAATACTCTTTGCATATACAACACAAAAAAAATGAATAACGAATTCCCATTAGAGAAAATAATTATTGAAAAATTTAAGGTAATAACAAGCAATATCTCGAAAATGGTTCACTCAACAAAACAAAATGTATACCACATAAATTGTGTATTTTAACGCGATCTACATTTTTTTGTTTAGTAAAATTTTGTCTATCTCTTATGGTTTACCAGTTATGCAAAAGTCGTTCAGAATAAAGAATACTTTTGGAGACATTCCCAGAAAATTCAAGATATACATTTTATTTGTCATGAAAATATGTTAAACATATGATATTTTAATCAAAATCGTTAGAGCCATTTTTGAGAAAATTAAAATTTTCGAAAAATGTTCCATGTAAAGGGTAATCTGGGGTGCGGGGATTTTCTTGAAAACCTTCGTGTCGCATCTCTGGAAGATATTGAACCTAAATACCACGTTTGGTGTTTATACGACTGTTCGTTTTTGAGTTATGCTGTTCACAGACAGACACACATAAACACATGAAGACACACAGACACACACACGGACATGTTTCCAAAAATGCTTTTTTTGGATTCTGGGGGTCTCAAAACATGTATTCCCGGTGAAATCTCGCTATCGAATTTTTGGGTGGAATACAATATTTCCCCTACTTACTATACGTAGTAGAGAAAGTAAAAACTTCGGTCACATTGATCGGTCTTGGGAGTTTGCACTCGCGATCGTCGAAACACGATCCACAGACGTTATCGCCTAAGCAATCTCGCAAGGTCTCCAATATTTCGGGCGCAGAAACTCCTATGGTGTTCAATGATGTATTCACCATTCTTAAGGGCATAAATTCACACATATTTTATAACTGCAAAAAAAGCTTTCAGGGAGAAACACCGCAACAGTTCTGCCCTAGGAATTCCTCAAGAGTTGAGAGTATTCGGTTGGACCGCATTTAATCTTGCTTTTATGCAGACTTATTTACATTTCACTGATAATTGGACATACTGCAAGAAAATGTACATGATCGTGAGAGTAATACATCCTCTAGATTTGCTTTTCACGTTCTAAAAGCATTCTATTGAGGACACTATGTAAGGGAAAGAGCTGAACAAACAGGCGTCCCCTTTAGGCGAGAGGCGCCGATGTGACGCCATCTTTTCGCGGCTGTTTGCACTACCGAGGTGCCGTTAGGGAGATAGTATTGCAATTTACGTCCTCCTGGGGTGATGGAGCAAGACAGATCACCAACCTGTCAATTTGTTATTTGAAAGGGAGGCCGCTACATGAGAAAGCCATTCCTTGAAACCCCATCCCTAAGGACATGCGACACGTCAGAAACATGTTGTGGAAAATTGGGAAAGAGCCACTAACAGGCCACCGACTAAACTCTTACTCCGAAATACATTGCTATAGATAGGGGTATACACACTATATCTTGTGCTGAGGCGAGAATGTTGACGAGGACGAAAGTGGCTGATTAATCGCAAATAGTATATTGGAATATTATCGTTTTTGCAACGTTAATCTCGTTTTTGGAACGAGTGATTAATAGAAGTAGTACTTACACGAAAATAAAATCAATCATTTACTAACAACTGTTGAGTATGGTGGTTAAGTAGCAAGGTCACCAACATTAACCTGGTGGCAAAGGTGCTATCTATTATTTCTGGTTGTTGACCTTAAAATTATCAATGACTTGCATCTCATACTTAATTGCTGCATGAATTAAATCGTAAGTAAATATTAACAAATAGAAGGGAGTAAAGATCCAGTTAAGAATTAAGTGGTAAAATTCCGCTATCAAATAATCCATGTCTGTAATAATAAATATATAAAAATTTAGAGGAATGAATATAGCTCATGCACATATGTGCAGGTAGGTTAAGTTTCCAGCAGGGGATGTGGGAAATTCAACTTTCCTCATGACAGCGTGAACAGGAAGCGGATTAGAAGACAAGAAAACACTATAATATGCAAATGCGGTAGTTGTATGCATTTGGCCTTGCTTTATGAGCATAAAACTAGTTTTAGTAATGGAAAGATAGAATCAGACTGGAGAATTCAATGCCACGGCCGGGATTTGAATCAGGATATTCCGGTTTCCGTTCGGCTACTCTGGCCAACTGAGTTACCATTACAACATGCTGGCACGGCATTAAATTCTTCGACTCGCATTTTTCCCGGTAAACTAAAAGGAGACTAAATTCACTATAAGATGACATGCCCCAAAGGCAATTTATAATGTAAGTACTTTAAGTGCCGGGCTTCATAGTTTAACCACAGTTAGGTCAATCATTGGTAACAAATTGTTTTCACACAAACCGTGTGTAGGTCATTGAATTTTTCAGTCTGATTGTAACTTTTCAACCTTGTCCTACACACGGCTTATGTGAAAAAATAATTAAATTATCTTAGTTTTAGTAATCGCAAAAAGCTAAAATTATTGTGACCACCAGCGCGAAAAAACTTGCAGTGGCACGTAAGCCCCCGGGCTGGGCACATGGGCGGAACCTTCGGCTGGTCGGCGGAACAATAGCCATTATGTGCCGCTTTCCTGTTCTAGAACATTCCCATCGGCATGTTCTAGTAGCCTTCCTTTCTAGAACATTCCGCTTTGTATGCGAGGCCTATATCAAGGGATGCTCTTGCCTGGCAGTCAGTGAAGAAGATATGAAGATAAGTGCAGCCAAGAAGTCGAAGAGGTTGGATAGTGCCGAGTGCAGCTCAGCTGTTATTTGTGCAGTTCAGTTGTGATTCGATTCGACGGTTCAGTTGTGTTCTGTTCTGAATTGTGCGAGAAGTGTTTCAGGTACTACGTTGAGCATCTAATTGACAATAAAGTGTGTTAAGCAGCAACTGGAGTTCTCATTTATTACAATATTAAACAATCTGATGTGATACATTCGCATGACTTCCTCTACCCACTATCTTTATTAGTGGGTATACAAACTATTCTAGCTAAACCTTATTTTTCTATCTACTTCATTTTAATCCAAATAAACCGTTGCAAAAATAGCTACATTACACATTTCATTATAGATACAAAGGGAACAGCGATAGTCAAATATTTAAGAACAGGGCGCTATATGCTGGCCTTATAATTCCATAACGTTTCCATGCAATCGCGAGAAACAAACGAATGTTGAAAGAACTTTAAAAGAATGATGCAGAAATGAACAATTAGAACCATTAATAACATATCTCTGAAATGGATTATGCAATAAAATAGGTATTTGAATTAAATTGTGCGTTTTAAAGAGATCTACATTTTTTTCTGTAATACGTTTTGTTTATCGGTTAACGTTTGCCAGTTCAAAGGCTATTCCCAGAAATTTCAAAATATGAATTTTATTTGTCATGTAAATATATTTAATATATGGTGTTTTAATCAAAATTATAAGAGCCTTTTTTAGAAAATCAAAATTTTCGAAAAATTTGCCATGTAAAAAGTAGTTGGGGTGGTGATTTTCATGAAAATCTTCGTGTCGCAGCCTTGGTAGGGGCTGAACTTAAAAATACAGAGTTTGGTACTTCCCCGGCATTTCGTTTTTGAGTTATGTTGATCACAGATAGACACACACTCGGACATGTTTCCAAAAATGCTTTATTTGGAGCCAGGGCACCTCGAACATATATTTCCGATTAAATCTAGACATCGAATTTTTGGGTGGAATGCAATACTTCCCCTACTTACTTTTCGTAGTAGATAAAGTAAAAAACCTCACATGAATACATTCATTCATAATAATACTATAATTGAATACATTAAAGCTGGTTTTGGAAAGAGCATAAGTTTTAAACATTAAACAAGATTGAGAAGTCATTGTCTTCTACGTTGTTTGCTGCTACATATGGAAAATCAGTTTGAAAATGATAATTTGTTACGTTATTTGCACCACGCTTTGGGCGTCAATTTGAAGTAGTTTGTATTGAAGGAGTTGTATTATATTTCAACTGTTGTTGGGAGCCCAACTTGAAGTAGTGGCAACCGCACGTATAGTAAACAGTTTCCGGTAGCCTTGGCCCCAAATGTACTTTAAGGTGGCCTTTGCCCCAAGTTTAAAAATATATTAACTTTGTAATTTGACTGTTTCTTTAAATATGATAGATTTATGTTTGCCTCGGCTGCGTCAGTATTATTTTAGAGGCATGGATATCTTGGCAAGAATGTAGGCTTACACAGACTTTATGTTTTAATTCACTCCTTTTTATTAATCCTTGACACAAATTAAATAGCACTTCACTGATATCGAGAGCATTGAGATTCTTTTATTTAATACTTGCACTTTTTTTAACGCGTATACTATTTTCGCCTCGCTCAAAATACGTATAAAATCTCTCGAGGACGCACCTCGCGACTGGTTATGAGGACTGTCTAGAAGCAACTGAATTGATTTCAACCGTCTAAACTTGTAAATTTCTGTATTTCAAGTCTCTGATTGGCTAATCCTACTCCAATAGAATACCTGCATTTAAATAAAGCTTTTTCTGGTTGTTGATTGGTTATTTTTAAACTCTCACTAAAATTACATTATTGTTGCTCCAAGAATCACAAGTAGTACTGTTAAACTTTCTTACTCATTATTGACTCAAGGTTACCTCATTGTTAGCAACGTTTAACTTATTATTCTCACACGTCCTACATTATTAAATTACGTAATACATTCACATAACTTTATTACACATGGATACAATAATATAACCATATACAATGACTGTAATACACTTTTTACTTTCTCTACTACGTATAATAAGTAGGGGAAGTATTGTATTCCACCCAAAAATTCGATACCGAGATTTCACCGGAAATACATGTTTTGAGACCCCCTGAATCCAAAAACCAGCATTTTTGGAAACATGTCCGTGTGTGTGTCTGTCTGTGAACAGCATAACTCAGAAACGAACAGTCGGATAAGCACCAAACTTGGTATTTAGGTTCAGCATCTTCCAGAGATGCGACACGAAGGTTTTTAAGAAAATCCCCCCACCCCAGATTACCCTTTACATGGAACATGGCTCTAACGATTTTGATTAAAATATCATATGTTTAAGATATTTTATGACAAATAAAATGTATATCTTGAATTTTCTGGGAATGTCTCCAAAAGTATTCTTCATTGTGAACGACTTTTGTATAACTGATAAACCATAAGAGATAGACAAAATTTTACTACACAGAAAATGTAGATCGCGTTAAAATACACAATTTATGTCATATACATTTTTGTTGTTGAGTGAACCATTTTCGAGATATTGCTTGTTATTCCCTTAAATTTTTCAATACTTATTTTCTCAAATGGGAATTCGTTATTCATTTTTGTGTCTTGGATATGCAAAGAGTATTAATCTGAGCAAAGGTAATGGTGCTGCACCTAGCAATCAGCTATTAAGAGATATGTATGTGCTTAAAGGCTACTGTATTTCTATATTGTCCTTGTAAATATATATTCCCCTTACATGTACAAGAAAATTAGCAATAAGATAGAGTCCGCAAATGTTTATCTGGATTAACATGAAATAGATGCAGAATAAGCGTTTGTATAAATAGTTTGTACAAGAGTAGAGAAAGTCATGTGAGTGTAACATATCAGATTTTTAGATATTGTTACATACACATCGTTTTAAGGCGGGCTGTTGTTCAAGTTTATATTTATAATTTTATTAAAATCTTTAAGTGTTAAAAATACTGCCTCAAGATATATTGATTTAACTTTTTTATTGTATAATTAAGAGAACTCAAATTCTATACCGTTGTAAAACGCCATGAAGGTTCAGAATTCTCCGTTGAAAGAGTATGATGTTACACGATGGCGAGGCAAAGTATTCTACCAATTGAATTTGCTGAGATGACGTTTCTAAGCAGAGGTAGATGTAGAGAAGTAGATAAGAATACAAACAAATATATAAGACAAGTGAATATAACTTATAGGGCATGGAAAGGTAAAACAATATCAATAAAACTACTATGGAAGCTGTTTCTTGCCAACCTATACAATTCCCCAAGTGATAAATTACCGCCCTCAAGGGAAAAGAGAAGTAAGAAGACTAGTAAAGAGGTGGAAATGACCACAACGACGGGGCTGACGACCACCGACATTCATACAGCCTACCTGAAACAGCTGAAGGTAATATTTGGCCTTTAGAAAGAATGTGATATGTCAATGTCAAAGGATATGTGTGCTGCAAACAGGTGGTGCTGTTGTTATTCTCAGAAAGAAACACACACATATTGGCGACCTATTTAGGAAGTGACGTGGGTGAGAATCGAATACAAGAGTGTTGGCGGACCAGTCATTCGCCAGGTGTAGACGAGTTATCAACCTCCATAGCAGTGATATACCACACAGCCGGCCTACTTGGCTACCTCTGACATATGCTATACCTCTTGAGATGCAGCGTCAGGGGCAACGGATACTAAAAACCAACAACAATGGATATCTTGAAAATGGCTGAAGCCACAGAAAAGCTACTTGAAATAAATTGTGTGTCTTAAAGAGATCTACATATTTTGTGCAGTACATTTTTGTCTGTCTGTTGTGTTTACCAATTATACAAAATTTCTTCCGAATAAAGAATACTTATCGGGATATTCTCAGAAAACTGGAAAACGAAATGTCCCATAAATACCAAACTTGCAACAATACGACGCGAATATTTTCAAGAAAATATTCCCACCCTACGCTACCCTTTATTTGAAAGAGTTTTTAAGAGATGTACATTTTTTATGGAGTTTGTTTTTAGTTTCTCTACCTAGGCAGAGAAGGTACTGCATTTTAACCATAAGATATTTTCATTACAAATAAAATCTTGAATTTTCTAGGAATAGCCTTTGAAGTCCTCTTCAATCGGAAGGAATTTTGCATAACTGGTAAACGTTAAGCGATAGACGAAAAGTACTACACAAGAAATGTAGATCTCTTCCAAGCGCACAATTTATTTCAAATACCTTTTTTGTGGCATCGGCCATTTCTGAGACATACGTTATTAATGATTCAAATTGTTCAATACTTGGCCACTGTTTTAAAACCCTGTCGATTTTCAGCGGTTCCTCGTGATGTCATGGAATTTTAAGGCCAGCGTGTCCAGTCCTAAAGCGGTTGACTATCGCTGTTCCCTTTGTATCTATAACGAAATGTATAATGCAGATAATACAATAATAAAATAAGGCTGATAGGAAAATAATTAGAGAAAGTTATTGAATGTAACGTATCCAATTCTTTATTTTCCATTCTTTTAATATGCTGCATTCATTTTTGTTTATTTTCTTATATACGTTCATTAATGGAAAATATTACTTTCTCTACTACGTATAGTATTCCACCCAAAAATTCGATACCGAGATTTCACCGGAAATATATGTTTGGAGACCCCCTTAATCAAAAAAAAAGCATTTTTGAAAACATGTTCGTGTGTGTGTGTGTCTGTGAACAGCACAACTCAAAAACGAACAGTCGGATAAACACCAAACTTGGTATTTAGATTCAGTATCTTCCAGAGATGCGATACGAAGGTTTTCAAGAAAATCCCCCCACCCCAGATTACCCTTTACATGGAAAATTTTTCGAAAATTTTAATTTTCTCAAAAATGGCTCTAACGATTTTGATTAAAATATCATATGTTTAAGATATTTCATGACAAATGAAATGTATATCTCGAATTTTCTGGGAATGTCTCCAAAAGTATTCTTTATTGTGAACGACTTTTGCATAACCGGTAAACCATAAGAAATAGATAAAATTTTACTGCACAGAAAATGTAGATCGCGTTAAAATACACAATTTATGTCATATACATTTTTATTTTTGAGTGAACCATTTTCGAGATATTGTTTGTTATTCCCTTAAATTTTCCAATACTTATTTTCTCAAATGGGAATTCGTTATTAATTTTTTTGTCTTGGATATGCAAAGAGAATGGAATACTCCACATAACAACCAGCTCTTAAAATATTTGACTATCGCTTAAAGCCTAACAATTCCCCTTGCATCTACAAGAAAATTAGCAATAAGATTAACATCTCAATTAACATGAAGCATATGGAGAATAAGCGTTTGTAAAAATAGTTTGTACAAGAGTAGAGAAAGTCATGTGAGTGTAACACATCAGATTTTTTTGGTTGTGATACACATACACACATGTTTTTCTAAAACTGTATTTTTTTTAAATACAGGATGCCTCAAAATATGCATGTGTGGTGAAATCTCGACTTGTAATGGGTGGAATACAATATTTCCTCTCTCCACTAGACACGTGGTGGAGAAAGTAAAAATGTTAAGTTAATCAAGCTGTGATTTGTTTGAAAGCCAAGGCATTCTTAGCGTTATTGGTTTACATAAAATGTATAAATATGCACGTTGAGTGTAATGGTGCTAATAGTTTGCACAAAAATGTAATTTGTGATAAACCCTACGCAAATGGCATTCCAAGAAGACAAGAACTGTAGGTTGAATGAAGGGATGGAATGACGTCACCCGATATGGTCACGAGTGTTGTTCTACAGGTGTTCTTGGCATGGGTATGGCCCAGACACCGCCCTTGGTCAACATTTGCATATTTTTCGCACTGTGTTTCTTCGCCCACAGTCGCAATATTCAAGCGACCAGCTTAGTTTTATATGACCAACGTAAAACGTGTTGAACTTTTGAGTATAGCTTGTGATGGAAGCAAATATATATCTGTAAGAATATGTTGATTCTCTCCGCCTGCCAATAGAAATTGTCCATTGCCGTACCACTCCGGCCACACAAAGTTGCACAACCACTATTACCATTTAGTAAGTACAGGGAGAACCTAAAAGCTACGAACCGGCTGCGCGATGTTTTTCCTGTCCGCGTCCTCGCCGCTCGTTGCTGTCTGCGCTATCATAGAAAGACGCGGATCAAACCATACAACCTTTCAAAACTACTTTTAAAGGCTTTACTTACCAACTTTATGAAAGGAGATGTTGAAACTGGCCACCATCGTTCTCCATACAGTTTTGACACCTCTTTAGGAAACTATCCATCACACGCCGTAGTTCACGTTGAGAAATGCTGGCAATTTCCTGGCGGATATTTTGTTTTAATTCTTCCAGGGTGTGTGGGTTTGTCTTGTACACTTTATATTTTAAGTTACCCCAGAGATAGAAATCGCAGGGAGTTAGGTCACAGGACCAAGGGGGCCACAAATCTGTACTAATCATTCTGTCCTCGAACACACTTTCAATTGTTCTCATCGAAATATTGGCCATATGAGCTGTTGCAGAGTCTTGTTAGAAAAAGGCAAAATCATGTTCCCTGTCTGTTAATTCTCTAAAAACAAGGGACAAAATTGTATTCACGTATGCACGGGCTTCAACAATTGCCTCGAAAAAAAAACTGAGATCTTACACTCACATGACTTTCTGTACTCTTGTACAAACTATTTTTACAAACGCTCATTATCCATATGCTTCATGTTAATCGAGATGTTAATCTTATTGCTAATTTTTTTTTTTTTTGTAGATGCAAGGGGAATTGGTAGCCTTTATGCTATATAAATATTGGAAAAATTAAGGGAATAACAAGCAATATCTCGAAAAAGGTTCAGTCAACCAGAAGAAATGTACATGACATAAATTGTGTATTTTAACGCGATCTGCATTTTTTATGTAGTAACATTTTGTCTATCTCTTATGGTTTACCCGTTATGCAAAAGTCGTTCACAATGAAGAATACTTTTGGAGACATTCCCGGAAATTCGAGATATACATTTCATTTGTCATGAAAATATTTTAAACATATGATATTTTAATCAAAATCGTCAGAGCCATTTTTGAGAAAATTAAAATTTTCGAAAAATGTTCTATGTAAAGGGTAATCTGGGGTGGGGGGATTTTCTTGAAAACCTTCGTGTCGCATCTCTGGAAGATACTGAACCTAAATACCAAGTTTGGTGTTTATCCGACTGTTCGTTTCTGAGTTATACTGTTCACACACACACACAAACACACACACGGACATGTTTTCAAAAATACATTTTTTGGATTCAGGGGGTCTCAAAACATGCATTTATGGTGAAATCTCGGTATCGAATTTTTGGGTGGAATACAATACTTCCTCACTTACTGTACGTAATAGAGAAAGTAAAAATTGGCCTTAAATGTATTGCCAAATATGTATGGACAACGACGGTGGCCAGTTTCAATATCTCCTTTCATAAAAAGTAAAGCCTTTAAAAGTAGTTTTAAAAATGTTGTATGGTTTCATCCGCGCCTTTCTATGATAGCGGCAGACGGCAACGAGCGCCGAAGACGCAGACAGGAAAAACACCGCGCAGTCGGTTCGTAGTTTTTTGGTTCTCTGTGTAAATGTAATTAAATTTTGGCTTTACCACCTAAATCCCATATTTATATAGGTGTGCAGTTTCGAGTACGATTAACCCTTGTGAATCGTGTGCAGTATCCGGATAAGGTTAGTGAGATCCAAAAAACTGCAGTTTCCGGGTCAAAAGTGCAGTTTTCGTGCACCCTCTACCTGTTGTCTACTAAAAGTTCAACTTTATTTCTTTCTGTTCTGGCTTTAATGCTTAAAAATTCCTATACCTGGTAATAACACACAGGGGGTCCATAAAAATCCTAAATCACTACAATACTTTTGTTTAAACATCAATAAAACTAATACAATAAGTTTAGATTACATGTTTTACTGCAGGGATATAGAGAGAACCGACAATGTGAACGCAGTCATTAGTTGTGCAAAAGCCTCCATTTCCATAAACGGACGTCGATTCAATGTAAATTACATTAGGTCACCAGAGTTCGATGCACTCCATGTAAAGTGTTTTTGCAAAAGATAGCACATTGTTCCCACAACGTTATGCAAATTGCGGCGTGAATGTTTACAGCGAGATTCCAGTAAATCCAGCAATCCGATAAGTATGGATAGTTCCGCTATTGGCTCTTGCATTATCGGTATTATTTTTTAAAAGAGTTTATCTTTTAGTCCATAGGTTCTTTGAGTTTTATGTTATATACATGGGCTCGATATTGAAGAAATGCGAATATTGCTTAAATGGGAGTCCTTGATGTGGACCACCCAATGGCTCGACCCCAAAAGGCTCAAGCAGCTGGCGTTTCCCAGAAGTCGTCTGTACATAGCCAAGGTCATTTTTGTTTACATGCAACCAACAAGGAAATAATGGCCCAGCAGTTACAGGGTGTTAATAAAATTATGCTGAAAAACTTCGGAGATGATTCCTGGCATCACAAGGGAGAAAAATGTGATGTGCTACACTCACATGTCTTTCCCTACTCTTGTACAAACTATTTTTACAAACCCTTATTCTCCATATGCTTCATGTTAATCGAGATGTCAGTTTTATTGCTAATTTTCTTGTAGATGCATGGGGAATATGGTAGGTTTTAAGAGATAGTCAAATATTTTAAGCGCTGGTTGCTATGTGGTGCATTCCATTCTCTTTGCATGTCCAGGACATAAAAAAAATGAATAACGAATTTGAGAAAAAGTAGAAGTATTGGAAAATTTAAGGGAATAACAAGCAATATCTCGAAAACGGTTCACTGAACAAAAAAAATGTATATGACATAAATGTGTATTTTAACGTGATCTACATTTTTTGTGTAGTAAAATTTAGTCTATCTCTTATGGTTTACCAGTTATGCAAAAGTCGTTCCCAATGAAGAATACTTTTGGAGACATTCTCAGAAAATTCGAGATACACATTTCATTTGTCATAAATATATTAAACATATGATATTTTAATCAAAATCGTTAGAGCCATTTTTGAGAAAATTAAAATTTTCGAAAAATGTTCCATGTAAAGGGTAGTTTGGGGTGGGGGAATTTTCTTGAAAACCTTCGTGTCGCATCTCTGGAAGATACTGAACCTAAATACCAAGTTTGGTATTTATCCGACTGTTCGTTTCTGAGTTATGTTGTTCACAGACACACAGACAGACAGACACACACGGACATGTTTCCAAAAATGCTTTTTTTGGATTCAGGGGGTCTCAAAACATGTATTTCCGGTGAAATTTCGGTATCGAATTTTTGGGTGGAATACAATACTTCCCCTACTTACTATACGTAGTAGAGAAAGTAAATATTGGCCTGTGAGCATGTGCCTAAAAATCTTGTGTTACATTCACATGAATTTCTCTACCCACTATCATTTATGTTTATATAACTTCTACAAATTATTCTTACACAAGTTTGTTTTTCTGTCTGCTTCATCTTCATCGAGATAAACATTTGCAGATGCTGTTTCATTACATATTTCCTTATAGGTACAAAAGTGAGACAGGAAACCAATCAGATAGTTAGCTCCCTATGACTTTAAAATTCCATTATTACTTTCTCTACTACGTATAGTAAGTAGGGGAAGTATTGCATTCCACCCAAAAATTCGATACCGAGATTTCACCGGAAATACACGTTTTGAGACCTCCTGAATCCAAAAAAAGCATTTTTGGAAACATGTCCGTGTGTGTGTCTGTGTGTGTGTCTGTGTGTGTGTGTGTCTGTGTGTGTGTGTGTCTGTGTGTGTGTGTGTCTGTGAACAGCATAACTCAAAAACGAACAATCGGATAAGCACCAAACTTGGTATTTAGGTTCAGTATCTTCCAGAGATGCGACACGAAGGTTTTCAAGAAAATCCCCCCACCCCAGACTACACTTTACATGGAAGATTTTTCGAAAATTTTAATTTTCTCAAAAATGGCTCTAACGATTTTGATGAAAATATCATATGTTTAGGTTAATGTCATGGCAAATGAAATGTATATGTCGAATTTTCTGGGAATGTCTCCAAAAGTATTCTTCGTAGTGAACGACTTTTGCATAACTGGTAAACCATAAGAGATAGACAAAATTTTACTACACAAAAAATGTAGATCGCGTTAAAATACATAACTTATGTCATATACATTTCTTTTGTTGAGTGAACCGTTTTCGAGATATTGCTTGTTATTCCCTTAAATTTTCCAATACTTATACTTTTTCTCAAATTCGTTATTCATTTTTTTTATGTCCTGGACATGCAAAGAGAATGGAATGCGCCGCATAGCAACCAGCGTTAAAATATTTGACTATCGCTTAAAACCTACCATATTCCCCTTGCATCTACAAGAAAATTAGCAATAAGATTGACATCTCGATATCTCGATTAATATGAAGCATATGGAGAATAGGCGTTTGTAAAAATAGATTGTACAAGAGTAGAGAAAGTCATGTGAACGTAACACATCAGATTTTTTTTCTATGACATCGCGTCAGACTAATGAATAGCTACAGAACATTAAGAATTGAACAATTGAAACCAACAATAATGTATATCTCGGAAATGCCTGATCAAAATAAATGTTATTTGAAATAAATTGTGTCTCTTAAAGGAATCTACATATTCTGCGCAGTGCATTTTTGTCTTGTCTCGTGGTGTTTACCAGTTATACAAAATTCCTTCCCAACTTGGTATTTCCCTCCCAAACTTGGTATTTAGGTTCAATATCTTCCAACAATGCGACGCCAATATTTTCAGGAAAATCCCCCTACACTAAGGTACACTTTATCTGGAAGATTTTTCGAAATTTTCGATTTTCTCTAAAGTGGCTCTGATGATTTTGATTAAAAGACGGTATCTATAATATTTACATAACAAATAAAAACATCTTGAATTTTCTGGGAATAGCCTGCGAAGTCTTATTCACTCGGAATTAATTTTTTATAATTTTGTATAACAGCTTAAGAGATATACAGAACCCTACTTCACAAAAAATGTAGATCTTTTTGAAATACTCAATTTATTTCAAACAACTTTTTTGAAACATCAACCGTTTCCGAAATTTTGTTATCGGTTTGAATTATTCAATACTTTATCATTTTTAAAGTAGTGTCGCTATACAGTTGTTTCTCACTATGTAATGGAAATAGTGTGGAGTTTTAATGCCAACATCTAGCGACCCACTTTTAAATATCTGCCTGTCGATTCGATTTCCGCTATCTCGATCAACTTGAAGTAAGTAGAAAAACAGGATTTCTTAAGAATGCGATCAACAAGCGAGATGCCTCAACGGTAACGTGCGAGGCTCGCATTCGGGAGGTTCCAGATTCGATTCCCGTCGACCTCATACTTTCGTGGTTTTCCCTGGTCTGTAGGCGCATGCTGGCCGGGTTTCGCATCTACCACAAATCCTTTTCATTTACCTTATTTCGGTTTCCTTTTGATTTCTCAGGTGTTCTGCTAGGTTTTGTGGCGTATAGTGGTGCCGGATGGGGTGGATGCTTGCTCAAAGGAAAGAGTATTCCTCGTGGACTTAGAGGGCTGCTTGGTCGGCGGGTCGCTCATCACCCTCTCTAGTTAATTGCAACCGTGGATGGGTCTTCGAGCCTCGAAATCTTAGGGTCTTCCGTGTGTCTCTGTGACCTTCTGTCTGCGGCCTGTAGCCTCCTGTGGTTCTGTTATTTTATCTCTTACTCCTGGGAGCTTGTAGCCACAATAGACCTAATAAACTATACCTATAAGAATGGTTTATAGAAACTATATTAAAAAAGTCTGATGTGTTATATTCACATGACTTTCTCTACCCTCTATTGACAAACTACTCTTACTAAAGCTTATTTTTCTATCTACTTCATATTTTTAAGCCAAATAAACCTTTGCAGAAATAGCTACATTACACATTTCGTTACAGATACAAAGGGAACAGCGATAGTCAAATGTTTAACAACTGGACGTTATAAGCTGGTCTTAAAATTCCATACTGTTTGCATGCAATCGCGTGAAGCAGTTGAATGTTGAAAGGAGTTTAAAGAATGACCAAGTAATAAACAATTCGAACCATTAATAACAGTTATCTCGGAAATGGTTAAAGCCACAAAAAAAAAAAAACTTATTTGAAATAAATTGTGTGTTATAGAGATCTACATTTGCTGTTAATACGTTTTTGTATATCGCCTATCGTTTAAGTTCTACGAGATTATATATCATTCCATCCGAATGAAAATGACTTCAAAGTCTATTCCCAGAAATTTCAAGATATACGTTTTATTTTTCATGTAAGTATATTTAATATATGGTATTTTAATCAAAATCGTTACTGCCATTTCTTAGAAAATACAAAATTTCGAAAAATGTTCCATTCGAGGGTAGTTTGGTGTGGGGGATTTTCTTAAAAGTCTTCGTTTCGCATCTTCAGAAGGTACTGAAAACCTAAATACCAAGTTTGGTGTTTATCATACTTTTTATTTTGAGTTAGGCTGTTCCTTTTTCTAAAAAGGCTTTCTTTTGGATTCAGTGGGCCTGAAAACATGTATTTTCGGTGAAATCTCGGTATCGAATTTTTTGTGTAGAATGCAATACCTTATCTAAGCTACTAGGTACGTGGTAATGAAAGTAATACACGTTGGTGGATTGAGAAAGTCTTTTTTGTTTTGTTTTTGGAGCTTTCTATTTATACAGGGTTATTCAAAAAGAAGAAACAGACTAAATATTTACTTCTAATGAAAGAGAATAGATGGCGACACATGCAATATGTTACTGAATACAGAAAAATTCAAAATTTTATTTTATGTGTTGAAAATGGGCACCATTTGTTATGCGAGGACGACCAGTGCGTTACCGTTTGCATACGCAACCATCAAATGGAAATTTTTTATGACGAGGCGGCTCGTTGTTGAACTTACAACGAAATGCAAGCTGCAATGAAACAATGGATCCACTCTTTGCATACTGCAGCACACAAAACGACTTTTCCTGTGGCGTCGTCATTTTCTCGTAAACAAACCCAGCGCCAAGGCACTGAGTGGCACTAATAGGTGGGGCTTAAAACTTTGAACTTTCCTCTATTCAATGATGTATAGTATGTGTCAGTATCTATTGTCGTTCGTTAGAAATAAATATTTAAAATCTGTTCCTTCTTTTTGAATAAACCTATACTTACATGGCAACGAATTGTATAGGTATTACTTTAGAATGTCTATTGCATAATTTTAATTACTTATATAGTAAGGGTGTTTTTATTTGCCCTTAAAAGGTCTGTGTTTTCATCTGACACGTTTTCTAACGCCTTTCCTGTGTTGTGTAAGCTGTGGTGTTTTAGAGGAGTAACCAACCTTTTGGGGATAAAAGCCCTCTTAGCCTAGCAATTTATGCCCTTTTGGGGGAGGATATGCTTAGCATAGCGCTTTAAAAGAAGTAGCCAGATGTTGAGGTGTTCCGCTATATTAATGGCAAATGCACATCTGTGCGATTGCCCCAGTTGTAATAGCTTGCACTGCACATAAGCTGTTTTTGCAGCAAGTTGGATAATGGTCGCATGTACAGCGGGGCGTGTAAGAACAACCGCGGC
Organism: Deroplatys truncata; assembly: GCA_030765065.1. Classification (NCBI taxonomy): domain Eukaryota; kingdom Metazoa; phylum Arthropoda; class Insecta; order Mantodea; family Mantidae; genus Deroplatys; species Deroplatys truncata. The sequence goes on along the minus strand of CM060989.1, from coordinate 59,159,665 downwards.
ATTCATTCTTTTTAACGACTTTCCTGCTGCGACCTGTTACTCTATACAAAAAAGTAAAAACATGGAGGAAAAAGAGGACCTAATCTCGCCCTGAAAGCTTGACGCGAGCACCATATTCATGTTTTTCTTAGGAAAGATGCGCCTTTGGTTTCTAACAGATGCTTAGCGTGTATTTCAAAACCAATGCAACTTGACTTGCCCCTTTTACACTCAAAATCATATCCAAGACCGTAATATCGCAGCACTGTAGTCTCACTTTTGTTACTTTCTCTACTACGTATAGTAAGTAGGGGAAGTATTGTATTCCACCCAAAAATTCGATACCGAGATTTCACCGGAAATATATGTTTTGAGATCCCCTGAATCCAAAAAAAGCATTTTAGGAAAGATGTCCGTTTGTGTGTCTGTGTCTGTCTGTCTGTGAACAGCATAATTCAGAAACGAACAGTCGGATAAACACCAAACTTGGTATTTAGGTTCAGCATCTTCCAGAGATGCGACACGAATGTTTTCAAGAAAATCCCCCCACTCCAGATTACCCTTTACATGGAACATTTTTCGAAAATTTTAATTTTATCAAAAATGGCTCTAACGATTTTGATTAAAATATCATATGTTTAAGATATTTTCATGACAAATGAGATGTATATCTCGAATTTTCTGTAAATGTCTCCAAAAGTATTCTTCATTGTGAACGACTTTTGCATAATTGGTAAACCATAAGAGATACACAAAAGTTTACTACACAAAAAATGTAGATCGCGTTAAAATACACAGTTTATGTCATATACATTTTTTTGTTGAGTGAACCATTTTCGAGATATTGCTTGTTATCTCCCTTAAATTTTCCGATACTTTTTCTCAAATGGGAATTCGTTATTCATTTTTTTATGTCCTGGACGTACAAAGAGAATGGAATGCGCCACATATCAACCAGGTCTTAAAATATTTGACTATCGCTTATAACCTACCATATTCCCCATGAATCTACAAGAAAATTAGCAATAAGATTAACATCTCGATATGTCGATTAACATGACGCATATAGAGAATAAGCGTTTGTGAGTAGAGAAAGTCATGTGCGTGTAACACATCAGATTTTTTCCTGTATCTCTTGTATAATTACAGGTTTGATGTACCACATTGTACCTCTTAATAAAACCGAGCGGGATGACTCGGGCATTTTGTCTGCCTCTGGCCCATGTGTTTTTCGTGGTTTCCTCGGGTCGCCAGGAAAATGCTGGGGTGGTTCATCTACCACGACTTTCTTTCCTGTCATTTCCTGTACCCATCATCTTCCTTGCCATCTGTTTCAGAGTTGTAGGACCAGGTGACGGTATTTGGTGGGTTGCGGCTGGGCGGTGGCTTTGCTATGTAAAAGTTTCTTCTCTGGCGTCGCTGCAATACCGTTCAGAAAGTACTCTCCTCAGCGTGGGGCTCCGCTCCAGGGGAACCTGGAGGTTGATGGCTTGTTGCACAGGAACCGTGCGGCTTCAGATGCGTTCTATCTGAAAACGTTACGGACCCCATCCATGGTTTTGCCGGCAGTATCCGCATCTGGTCACCCTTTGGGTCTGTCACCTCATCCGTCCCTCCCTCCCTCACGTTGGAAGCACAATGGGCCGACTGGCCTGTGTGTGGTACTCTGCCCTGGTTGCGGGGGCCACTCCGTGATACGTACCTATAGAGGGAATTTAATCCGTTCTTTTGGAGAATTATAATTCCATACGTGGTTGGCAACATTGATTAGGCGGCTCGCTCCTCTCAGTTTACCGTCCGCACACGTTTAGTCACAGGTTGTTCGTAGTAGATGTTTATAGAGTACCTCTTGTGGTTGTATTGGAGTGAGTGGGTCTCGGCATAGTCTAGTGGTTTACGCATCTGACTGGATATGAGTCCTGGCGCCGCGGTAACGTTTGTGACTCGCATTCCGGAGGTTCCGGGCTCGATGCCCGGCGACTGCCCACTATGACCTGTGGGTTTTTCGTGGTTTTCCCGGGGTCGGCAGGATGGTTTCTTCTCTACCACGATTTCCTTTCCATAATTTCGCTTTCATTCTGTTTCCTTCTCATCTTTGGTGCGCTTATAGGTTTCGTGGTGTATGGCGGTGCCGGACAGATGGCGAAATAGTACTCCCCGTAGACACTAGAGGGCTGTATGATTGGTGGGTCGTTCCGCGCATCTCTGTAGCCTGTAGCCTCTTGTGGTTTCTTCACGTTATCCCTTCCTTCTGGGGGGTGTAACCGCAATTGATTGTGAAGGTCACAGCTCGCGAAGTGCCCCCCTACGTTGAATCACCTTAAATCTCTGTTTGTCTTTTGGTCCTAAAAATGCTTCAAAAGTTGTTGGTGCGTCATGTTGACCCATCACATCCTTTATTCAATGAATATATCCTGTTCAGAGATCGTATAGGTCACACAGAAGGACTTACATACCACATGCCTGTAATTATAGAACTCGCAGAGGGCTCCTTCTCGCCCTTAAAATCACAAATGCAGAACTTGTGTGGAATCCACTAAATACCCCACTGACCACCAACTCAACATTTTACCCTGAAATTGAAGGTTGGTTTGGTTGGAAAACCGCCATGTTATACAGGTGTATAAAGAAGAAAGGGGCCCAAAGCTAATCAGTAGCAACTTAGAAAAGTCTTTCAACAAGAGTGTTCTATCTTTAACATGTGATAGCTACCGTTGTTATTGAGTTACACAGTCATTTTTTTCATGTGGTTACAGTTTGCGAGTGGTATACTTTGTTATATTTGTGTATTTGTTTTTACTTCACGCGTTGAAGCCATCTTGTGACGTGATTCATTTGTTAGGCTTGTTAGCTCCATCTGGTGTTAGCAATTTGCGGCAGTATTAGTTTTTTTTTGTTTAAAAAAATGCTAGTTATTTTATTTAATTTTGGTTCTTTGTCCTCCGGCTAGCTATGATCTTTTGGTCAAGCACTTCTCTTTATACAGGTTGTGTATCAGGAATCTTTTATCCAAAGATAACACTGATGAAGGAATTTGTTATACACTTTTATTGTCGAAACACAGTCACTATCACATTTACATATTGATCTTGACACTCGCCAAACTGAAACTGTTATAATAACTTCATTACTGATAATTCTTAATTCGCGTACTTCAACTTTTTGTATAATTAACTTTATAACACTTGAGATTTTTCATAACTCTGTTACGCGTAACCTGCAAATTGATATCCGAAGTGTACCGTACAAATACTTTCGACGAACTGACGGGAATGCGACGTGTAGTGTACAAAGAATTTTGATGAACTGACGGGGTATACCTCTAACCTACTCTTTTTATACTCCTTCACCCAGATATGCCTAAAGATTATAACTGAACTGCAATTGGCTAATAAAACGCGCCAACATTAGCGTCTATTTTTATATCCAATGAAAATTATGAATACATATGCTCTAGGGAAACGTTCCAGAAGATTCTCAAGGAAAAACGCGCCAGTATTACGTAACTTCCTCGTTTCCAATAATGATAAACAGCTCACCCCCTCGCTGCATTATTGCACGCTATTATTGTCAGTTTCAGTAAGGCAGTATAAACTTACTTCCCAACAATAATTACAATCAATAAACATCTCAAATCAATGTCACATAAAAATGCATATTCATATTACAATCATTATTTACATTTAAGTAATTTGTTTACTGCATCAAGTTGTTATTGACAAATAGCCATGGAATGTTACAGCAGTCAGCAACCCGTAGAAATTGTGAAAATTTATTACCAAAATGGATATCTGTTCATCAAATCTTCCGTGTAATGCGTGAAGTTTACGGTGTGCATAATCGTCCCTGCGAGAGAACGATTTGGCGTTTGATCGATAAATTTGAAAGAAGTGGTTCTATCAGCGATCAAAGAACGCCGGTACGTATTGGACGTAAGCGCTCCAACAAAAACATAGGCGCCGTTGTGAGAGTGTATGCGAGAACGGAAACAAATCAATTGCTCGTCGAGAGCAAGAATTGAGGCTTTCGCCGACCACAACTTGGCGAATTCTGCATCTGGACTTGAAGTTTCACGCTTACAAAATGGTGTTAACTCAAGAACTAAAGCCTAATGACCATAGGTTGCGCCGTGTATTCGCTGACTGGGCTATGGAGCAATTGGAAGCTGACCCCGATTTTTGTCGAAAAATCATCTTCAGCGACGAAGCCCACTTTTGGATGGATGGTTGTGTTAACAAACAAAATTGCTACTATTGGAGCATATCACAATCCAATGCAGATTCAAAAACGAACGACCACTTCATCCCCAATAGGTTACTGTGTGGTGTGGATTTTGGTATGGTGGAATCATTGGTCCATATTTTTTTCCAAGATGAAGATGGAGAAGCTCTAAGTGCCAATGGAGAAAGATACCGGGACTATTTTTGGCCTCAATTGGATGGTATGGATCTCAGAAACACCTGGTTCCAGCAAGATGGTCCCACATGACATACTGCTCTCGAAACAATCGATCTTTTGAAGGAGAAGTTCAGAGGTTTCATCACTTCCCGTGGTGGTGAGGTTAACTGGCCCCCGAGGTCATGTGATTTAACGCCGTTGGATTTATGAGAATTATTTGGGCCGTGATGTTGAGGTATCCGGGATAGCTGAGTTATCACTGTACGCATTCATAAGAGTGTTAGCAATGACAAAAAAAATGGCGACGCCGTATCCGAGTGGTTAGACCGATCGCCTCCCACCAACGGTTCGATTCCAGGTGCCCGTATTGGAATTTGTGGTGAACAAAGCAACGTCTGGGCTGTTTTCTCAGCGTTTTCCGATTTCCCCCGCCATTCATTCCACCAATTGCTCCAGCACCCTTCATTTCATATCTTCTTCCTCACTTTCATGCCTGGCAATGGGCCGTCTCCTGTTCTGGGTTCTTCATTCTCTGATTTAATGTTCGTCTGTTCTTCGATAAGCCACTGACCCTAACCACCGGTGTAAGCCCGTAAATAAGTAATAATACATAAATACTCTCTCTGGCCAATTCCGAATAACATTACAATAGCACGGCAGCTACAAACTCCGCCTCCCTCCTTCCCAGGAGATCTTGGATACATTGCAGTAATAGGGGCAACATGTGGTCAATAAGAGAGTATGACGTCAATATGCCGCTTACTACGTGCGGATTCCAGGATCTCAGCCATCACTGTTTCTATTAAGTGGCTTTCCATTTGTCCCCAAGGACCTGAGTGCATATCTTATCAGACCCCAGCAAGGTAAAACATTCCCATGCCGGTACCAGAAATCGAATCCGAATCCCTTCGCTCCGAGGAAGTCCAATTCGGCCCGGGCTGGTATTATTGAGCTAGGAAAAGCTGTTTTGAAATTGAATGAGGGTGAATTTTGTTTCTTCATTAATATGCCGTTTTTAACATCGGCGGCTTTTTACCTTTGAAACAATTGCTCATCATCAATGATGTTCATTCGTTTACAGTTGGTGGTATTATTTTGGATAACTACATTAATCTCACAAACACATATTCTCATTCATACTTCCAGACTCTAGGGAGGATAGGGAACAATCCTGGCTAAAGAAAAATTTCCACCCCTATCGGGAAATGGAATCCGGGACCTCTGGATTTGAATACTAACCACCAGACCACAGAGGCAGTGGAGAGTGCACTCCTGTACATCATTTAAAATTCATATGCTGTCATTATTGCTTTTCTCTCTGCTTTTGATGCCAGATTCGGATGTTTTTAATTTTTGCCCACTTGGTGGCACCACTGGTTTAATTACGTACAATTTTCGCATCAACAGACGTAAATAAATTACGCTACGTTTTAAATGTTTTGTTTGCTATTGTATGTGACGGTCCGTCGAATGTCAAACGCATTATCAAATGACGGGTCTAATTAAGTTCAGGGTAAACACTGGAGGACAAATTATGTGCAAGCAGAATGATGTAAATTCGGTTTTAAACAAGGTAAATCAATAGGCATATGGGAATAAATGATAATTGCGTTGCGAGGCATTAACACCTATCGACCGCTACGTTTCAAATCTCTCAGAAAGGGGTTTTTATCCCAGATTATTCTGTTTATGCCACTGAAAAAAATACTGTGAAAGCATCTAATGCACACCAAAACTCAGGAATATGACGTATTATCACCAGGAAAGCCCTGTATTTTTTGTAAACCTGATGTCCCTCAAACTGCTGTGCTCTATCGCTTCTTAGAATTGTAAGTATATACTATATGTAATTCATGTAATCGCAGTGTTTAAATGTGTCCTTTGTGTTAAACTACATGTATGTTATTTTAATATTTTGTTAGATATATTTTCTTATTTACGACGCATACTATTTCCACTGAAACATTTTCAACTGAAGATACACTATCAAAAGTATCCGGACACCTCCACAAACATACGTTTTTCGTCTTAGGTGCATTGTGCTGCCACCTACTGCCTGGTACTCATTATTCGCGACCTCAGTAGTCATTAGACATCGTGAAAACAGCAGAATTCACGGACTTCGAACGTGGTCAGGTGATTGGGTGTCACTTGTGTTAGAAGTCTGTACGCGAGATTTCCACTCTCCTAAACATCCCTAGGTCCACTGTTTCTGATGTGATAGTGAAGTGGAAACGTGAAGGTACATGCACAGCACAAAAGCGTACAGGTCGACCTCGTCTGTTGACTGACAGAGACCGCCGACATTTGAAGAGGGTCGTAAAGAGTAATAGGCAGACATCTATCCAGACCATCACACAGGAATTTCAAACTGCATCAGGATCCACTCCAAGTACTATGACAGTTAGGCGTGAGGTGAGAAACCTTGGATTCCATGGTCGAGCGGCTGCTCATAAGCCACACATCACGCAGGAAAATGCCAAACAACGCCTCGCTTGGTGTAAAGAGCGTCAACATTACACGATTGAACAGTGGCAAAACGTTGTGTGGAGTGACGAATCACGGTACACAATGTGGCGATTCCGATGGCAGGATGTGGCTGTGGCGAAGTGGTTACACGACAATAACATCACTGTAATGGACTGGCCTGCACAGTCCTGACTTGAATTCTATAGAACACTTTTGGGATGTTTTGGAACGCCGACTTCGTGTCAGGCCTCACCGACCTACATCGGTACCTCTCCTCAGTTCCGCACTCCGTGAAGAATGGGCTGCCATTCCCCAAGAAACCTTCCAGCACCTGAATGAAAATATGCCTGCGAGAGTGAACGCTGTCATCAAGGCTAAGGGTGCGCCAACACCATATTGACTTCCAGCATTACCGATGGAGGGCGCCACGAACTTGTACGTCGTTTTTAGCCAGGTGTCCGATACTTTTGATCACGTAGTGTAGCTGTTAACAAAGGCGAGGGGAAAATCTCGTTTATGAACTATACGTGCTAGAAAGACGTAAGTGACGGACGCTAAGGGAATCCCAAACTTATCTAGGCGTCTAAATCAAGTACTGGACAAGAATGGAGATTGGACAAATTATTAAAATAATGCCTAATAAATGCGTTCCTCTTTGAGAGTAAAACGTATAATTTACTTCAGTTTTACATTATATTTCCATTAAAAGTACTTTTTCATGGCAAACTTGTGCAAAACAGTGTTTTATTTAGTTGTATATTTAGATGAGACACATGATTCCAATATTGTCTAGTAAATGTGTCCTCTTTGAGATTAACAATCTGATGTATTGCACTCACATGACTTTCTCTACTCTTGTACAAACTATTTATACAAATGATTATTCTCCATCTACTTTATGTTAATCGAGATAAACATTTGCAGACTCTCTCTTATTGGTAATTTTCTTGTAGGTGCAAGGGGAATATGGTAGGCTTTAAGCGATAGTCAAATATTTTAACGCTGGTGGCTATGTGGAGCATTCCATTCTCTTTGCATGTCCAGGATATTAAAAAAAACTGAAATATTCGAACAAATAACAAGGAATATTTCGGAAATGCTTCACTTGACAAACAAAATGTATGTGACCTAAATTATGTGTTTTAACGACATCTACATTTTGTGTATCTCTTGCGGTTTACCAGTTATGCAAAAGTCATTCAGAATGAAGCGGACTTTGGGGACATTCCCAGGAAATTCAAGATATACATTTCATTTGGTATGAAAATATATTAAGCATATTATATTTTAATCACAATCGGCAGAGCCATATTTTAGAAAATATAAACTTTCGTAGAATGTTCTATGTAAAGGATTGTCAGGGATGGGGGGATTTTCTTGAAAATCTTCGTGGCTCATCCTTGGAAGATACTAAACTCAAATGCCAACTTTGGTATTTATCCAGCTTTTCGTTTTTGACTTATGCTGTTCACAGACACGGAAATGTTTCCAAAAATGCTTTATTTGTATTCAAGGCACCTCAAAACATGTTACCGAATTTTTGGGCGGAATGCAATACTTTCCCTACTTACTGTACGTAGTAGAGAAAGTAAAAAAAGTGTTATTTATTTCAGTTTTATATTATATTGCCATTAAAATTGTACAAAACAGTGTTTTAGTTTATATTTAGATTGGACAGATGATCCCGATAATGTCTACTGTCCATTCCAAACCAGAGTTCCCTCTGATGTAAACAGAAGCACGTGCTTCGGCTTGTTACGAACCCAAGAATATACTCTTACGCCAACGTAAATAGTTCCTTAATACATGTATTGCATTATGAAATATTAGAGCAGGAAAGGTATAGAACTGCACATTTTATTGCGGTTATCATAAGAACTCGTCGTTAAAGGTAATGGATATATACTAGCTGTTAAGAGATTACAAAATATGATTTTCGCTTGCTATTGCGCTAACGCCGAGATCATCTTGCTTGTTAATACCAACCAAATGCACGACTGCCACTCTCTTACATACACAAGAAATGCAGCAATGAATTCCCAGAGGTGCTATCTGAGTACCGAATTAACACTTTGCGTAACACAGGATATATGATAAGCGAACAGTCATTCATAATACGGTAACACACGTATGCTCAGCTCAGGTCAAATCTTGTGATTTAGTCAGTTGGTATTTGAGCTCACATGACAGAGGAAGGTGCGTGTACTGCGAATAAACTGTTCAAACACAGAAGCGGGAAACAGTTAAAAAGTGGCTAAAAACAAACACTACTTCATATATTCAACCCACTATTACAAAAATACCCAACACTTGCATTATTCCATATTAGGAAACTAATATCGGATTTTACAGGCGTTTCAGTGAGAAGTGTAACGAAAGCGCCAGGGAATATAAACAGACATAATAGAATACAGAAGAGGATAAAACGTGGGAACTTGTTTTAAGTGCGACAGTGCTGTGAAATTGTGGATAAGCTTGCCATTATTTTGGAGAGTAGTTCTGATTCTGATATGGCAGCTGAGTCATCTTCGGAGGATTCGGATTTGGGTGTTGCACTTTTGCTCAAGGAGTGTGATTAACGTAAGTAAAATGTTAATTGCCGCATACTTATAAAATCTATTGTTACCTCAGGTTGCATTTTGAACTATGATTCTCACGCAGGGCGCCTTTTTATAGATTAAATAGTGTTCAACAAGCACGTGGGAGGGGAACAAGCAGCCATTAGGGGCGGGGTTTGCGAACTACTTTCGCGCTGATAATACAAAGAGTTTGTTTTCAGTGAAAGGCACTCTGGTTTGGAATGGACAGTAGTAAATGTGTCCTCTTTGAAACTAAAAAGTGTAATTTGGTTCATTTTTACATTATCATGCCGTTAAAAATATAATATTTTTTTCGTGGAGATATTGTGCAAAACATGGTTTTATTTAGTTATTAGTGATGAAGAGTAAATCTCATGTTGAAAGTTATATATTCATATGTGAATAATCTAGAACTGTTCATGTAAAACAGCACGCCATTGCATGCGCGAAAAGGTAAACAGATACAGATACACCTCCCCCTACTCACCTGTGAAGGCCAGTAGAATACTTCCCAAAGCTGCGGGATCGGCATAAATGGAAGCCAATGTACGTTGAAACATCTTCAATGAAATATCTTGATAAAGCACCCCTTCCCAAGCACTTTACTTCTTTACATCGGGTTGTCACTTAAATTGTACTGATTTGTTCCTAATATATAGAATTAAATTCTACTATAGTCGCAAAACCTGGTATCACATTATATGCAAATTAGGTGTAACCGTATTTAAAAGCCACCACCGGTACAACAAAAGCACAAACAAAGCAGCGTTACAAAAACAGATTATCTTTTGGCATATTGTTGTCGCTAAAGTAGTTTAGACTATATGTGGACGCAATCTCCGGAATGACCTTTCGTTCCATAAATGGACAAAACTCTTAGCGTTCTCAGGTTACCTCCATTTCTGGAAGCAATACCACCGAAGGTTACCAAGGCGCCAGCTTCTTTAAGTCCATGCCACGTACAAATGGCTGTCGCCTACCTCGAAACACAAGCTGTATAGAGACGCCATTATATTCACTCTTCACTTTCTTTCTAGGATGATGCAAAGCAGAAACCTCCAACAAATAACCAAAGAAGAAATGCCGAAGATCACCACTCCATTTTCTATCGTAAAGATGCTTAACAATCAACACACATTTTCTGAAGAAGGTTTTATGTTTGAGAAATAAACTTAAAAGTTGACATATTCTGCGAAACATATTAAAACAAGAATACAGAATAATATAGGTGTTTCAGAAGCGTTTTCCATCTTAAAATGAAGTAGATAAGTATCGTTACGTTATTTGCACCACGCTTTAGGCGTCAATTTAAAGTACATTGTATTGAAGGAGTTGTATTATATTTAAACTGTTGGGGAGCCGAACTTGTAGTAGTTGCAACCGTACGTATGGTAAACAGTTTCCGGTAGCCTTCGCCGTAAGGTTAAAAATATTAACTTTGTAATTTGACTGTTTCTTTAAATATTATATATTTATGTTTGCCTCGGCTGCGTCAGTATTATTGTTAAAGGCATGGATGTCTTGGCAGGGTTGTGGTGCGACTAAGAATGTAGGCTTACACAGATTATAATTTTACTTCACTTCTTTTATTAATGCTTGACACGATGTAAATAACACTTCACTGTGAGATTCTTTTTATTAATTAATTGCATTTTTTAACACGTAAACTTATTTTTCGTCTCACACGAATACGTATTAAATCTCTCGAGGACGCATCTCGCATCCAGTTACAAACACTGTCTGCAGGCAACTGAACTGATTTCAACCGCCTAAACTTGTAAATTTCTGTATTTCAAGTCTCTGATTGGCTATTCCTAATCCAATAGAATACCTTCATTTAACTAAAGCTTTTTCTGGTTGTTGATTGGCTATTTTATAAACTCACTAAAATTACATTATTGCTTCCAAGAATCACAACTAGCATTATTAAACTCTCAAACTCATTATTGCCTCAAGGTTACCCCATTGTTAGCAACTTTTGACCTATTTCTCACAGCTCCTACATTATTAAATTACGTAATATATTCACATAACAGTATTAAATATGGATACAATAATACAAAAATATACAATGATTGTAATATACACTTTTTATATATTGTTACATACACATATTGCTTTAAGGGGGCTCTTATTGAATTATATATATATTATACAATTAGACTGAAATCATTTTAGTGTTAAAAATACTGCCTCAAAATATTTCTGTTAGTGACTGAGAAGGAGAGCTAACGATATCTGCAAAATGGAAGATCTCAAAATTATTTGGACAGTTGTCTCTTGTGGCCCTTTGTCATTACAACAAAATATAAATAATATAAAAATCCTCTTTAATAATCGTCTGAAAAGGAGAGGACGTGACCTCTGGGAAGAAGGAACGAAGAGGAGACTCGAAGGGTCACCAGAGCGGACGACGATGTGCACTAGCAAAGACGGGGTTCCTAACGATTCCAATTTGACCCCTGTCTTAGCCACCCGCAACCTGCGAGTCCCGGGTATAGACGGGAAACTCCCAGGAAGGATGGAGGACCCAGCAGTTCTCCACAAGGCAGATTCCACCACCCTTCCGCAACACTACCGCAGTCACCTGGTCCTACAACCCCGAAACAAATGTAAGAAAATGGACAAGAAATTCGTCTTAGCAGAGAAACCACATCAGCATTCGTCTACCGACCTAGGGAAACAACGAAACAACCCAAGGCGGAGTGGCCGGCCTTAAAGAAATCGGACCCGTGACCTCTTGAATGCGATCCGCAGAGTAATCTCCCTGGGTTTAATAAGCCATTACTATACACAACACATTTCCAAGCAATCTGTAAACTCAAGAGGGGAACTGTGCTTGTTTTGGGATCCTCTTTTTTCAACCACATTTCAATTGAAAGCTGTTATAATATGCGTTCGAAAACGTTTCCATGCAGCATAACATTTTGCTCACAAATCTGCTAGAAATATTTAAAAAACACCTAAATTTAAAGCAGTAATAGGTCAAAATTAAATCAGTTTTCCAAAATCAGGACCCTATGCACTTATAAGCGCTTCACTCTTAGAACCCAACTTGAAGTAAACACATGACGTCATAAACTAAAGCGGGAAACCAAAGCACACCATAGCATATAGTACCTTAATTAATATGCGCGATCATCTTGGGGTTTTCAAGGAGTATGTTAATCAAACTTTGGATTAATATGAAATAGTAAATAATACAAATAGGAAAACTAAAAAAGGTAGTAGCTTCCGTTTAATTTTATATGGTGTCATTCACTTCACTTCCGCATGCATACGATAATAGTCAATTTGTTTCTTACAGCTGATAGGAATACAAGGCTAATGCGGAGGGATACAAAAAGTTTTGTTTACATTAAGTGCGGTTCTTAGGCAGGATCCACTATAGTTTGCAGAGAATTTTGACAAACACGGTATTAAATAAGGGCGCGTTTAATTTTTTAGATATCTTTTCAAATATAAATTTGCATATCGCTTTAATAATGATAACAGTAATAATAATAGTTTAGAGGAACTGTGCACACGAGCTTATTTTACCTGTCAGACATCCCTACGTGGTAAATTCTACCAAACATTTCGATGTCGCGATTTCAGTGGAATTACACGTTTTGAGGTCTCATGGTTAAACATTTTTTTTTAGAAAAAAAGACCATCGCGCACTTGTATCAGTTTGTGTGTGTGTGTGTGTGTGTGTGTGTGTGTGTGTGTGTGCGCGCGTGCCAATAAAACGTATATCTTGAGTTTTCCTGGAATAACCAGTGAAGTCCTCTTCATTCCGAAGGAATTTTGTATAATTTTGTATAACGAGTAAACCACGACAAATAAACCACAATTTACTTCACAAAGAATGTAGATCTCTTTAAAACACAATTTGTTTGGAATTGAGTTTTTGGGGGGGCTCAGCCGTTTCGAAGATATCCATTGTTATTTGATAGAATTTTTCAATACTTCATTTCTTGAAGTGCTGTCACATTCTGTTGTTTCTCTGTGTCATTGAATGGGTATAGAATTTCAATACCGGATATAGCGCCCCGAATTTAAATGCGTTGAACTATCGATTCGGGTTGCTTTATTCCCATTGTACCCACAACAAAATATGCAATGAAATTAATTCGATTATAATGAAGTAGATGGAAAAATAAGCGTTCGTAAGAAGCTGTATAACAAAAATCTGATGTGCTATACTCACATGACTTTCTCTACTCTTGTACAAACTATTTTTACAAACGCTTATTCTCCATATGCTTCATGTTAATCGAGATATCGAGATGTTAATCTTATTGCTAATTTTCTTGTAGATGCAAGGGGAATATGGTAGGTTTTAAGCGATAGTCAAATCTTTTAACCGCTGGTTGCTGTGGCGCATTCCATTCTCTTTGCATGTCTAGGACATAAAAAATGAATAACGAATTTGTGCAATATCTCGAAAATGGTTCACTCAACAACAAAAATGTATATGACTAAATTGTGTATTTTAACACGATCTACATTTTTTGTGTAGTAAAATTTTGTTTATCTCTTATGGTTTACCAGTTATGCAAAAGTCGTTCACAATGAAGAATAATTTTGGAGACATTCCCAGAAAATTCGAGATATACATTTCATTTGTCATGAAAATATCTTAAACATATGATATTTTAATCAAAATCATAAGAGCCATTTTTGAGAAAATTAAAATTTTTGAAAAATGTTCCATGTAAAGGGTAATCTTGGATGGGGGGATTTTCTTGAAAACATTCGTGTCGCATCTCTGGAAGATACTGAACCTAAATACCAAGTTTGGTGTTTATCCGACTGATCATTTATGAGTTATGCTGTTCATAGACACACACACGGACATGCTTCCAAAAATGCTTTTTTTTTGGATTCAGGGGGTCTCAAAACATATATTTCCGGTGAAATCTCGGTATCGAATTTTTGGGTGGAATACAATACTTCCCCTACTTACTATACGTAGTAGAGAAAGTAATAAATTATAGTGGGCGGAGAAAGTCGTGTAATGTAACACAGGGTTTAATTTTTCTTTCCTGTCGCCAAAACCTTCACATCCTTGGTATGTCTACCAAATAAATGTACAAACCTTTTCTTCCCAGAGGACTCTTGCATTGTTCTCTTTCAGCTCACTGTACTTACCGCGGTGACATATAACCACTAATATGGCTCGACACTAGCGCCGCCCTTTGCTTGGAAGTAGGGGCAGTAATAAAATAATAGCAGGCTGTTATTACATTAGCAGTGGCGGCTGCTGGAACATAAATCTCTGCAGCGGAAGGCTGGGCGTCGTCACTTAGCTAGTTGTCTTTTTTTTTTCCGTTATCATTACTGGTGGGTCTAAAAAACTGCATACCCGTCATTAAACCATTTACATCTGTCCATTATATTTACAGTTATCGTTTCTAAAGATTTACCTTATACCTACTAATTTGTAGTGAAAATCCGTAAGCTGAGGTTGTAACACCCATAAGCGAATTAACTGTTCTGTCCTTTATTACTCAGGAGTTAGGAGTAGCTAGACGGTGGGCCTCCATTAATGGAGCACAGCACCACAAGTGGTGGGCCCTTTTTGCTTTCAACGTAACCCAGGGAGGGAGACCCGAACGGTGACCAAATCTGACGACGATGTGCAAGGAGGGGCCTCTAACAATTCTAGCATGCGCCAATTCTGACGCCGACTGGCCCTGTCTGAGCCATCCGCAACCTGGGAGTCACAGGAATAAGCGAGGCAGCTCCAGGAGGGAAGGGAGAGCAGCAATCCCGCCAAACGCCTACCAACCTGCCACAACATATCAACCGCCGAATTTATCTTAAATTTTCTGGGAATAGCCTGTGAAGCCTTCTTCATTTTGAATTACTTTTGTGTAATTCTAAGAGGGGGACAGAATCAAAGAATTTAGACCTCGTTAAATCGCACAGTTCATTGCCAAATACATGTTTTGTGACACAAGGGTATTCTTTAATACTGGTTTGATTTGTCAAGTACTTTGCTTTTTTACTTTCTCTACTACGTATAGTAAGTAGGGGAAGTATTGTATTCCACCCAAAAATTCGATACCGAAATTTCACCGGAAATACATGTTTTGAAACCCCCTGTATACAAAAAAGTATTTTTGGAAACATATCCGTGTGTGTGTGTGTGTGTGTGTGTCTGTGAACAGCATAACTCAGAAACGAACAATCGGATAAACACCAAACATGATATTTAGGTTTAGTCTTCCAGAGATGCGACACAAAGGTTTTCAAGAAAATTCCCCACCCCAGATTACCCTTTACATGGAAAATTTTTCGAAAATGTTTCGAAAATTTTAATTTTCTCAAAAATGGCTCTAACGATTTTGATTAAAATATCATATGTTTAAGATATTTTCATGACAAATGAAATGTATATCTCAAATTTCTGGGAATGTCTCCAAAAGTATTCTTCATTGTGAATGACTTTTGCATAACTGGTAAACCATAAGAAATAGACAAACTTTTACTACACAAAAATGTAGATCGCGTTAAAATACACAATTTATGTCATATACATTTTTGTTGTTGAGTGAACCATTTTCGAGATATTGCTTGTTATTCCTTTAAATTTTCCAATACTTATACTTTTTCTCGAATTCGTTATTTATTTTTTTATGTCCTGGACACGCAAAGAGAATGGAATGCGCACATAGCAAACAGCTCTTAAACGATTTGACTATCGCTTAAAACCTACCATATTCCCCTTGCATCTACAAGAAAATTAGCAATAAGATTAACATCTCGATTAACATGAAGCATATGGAGAATAATCGTTTGTAAAAATAGTTTATACAAGAGTAGAGAAAGTCATGTGAATGTAACACATCAGAATTTTTTCTAGAGGTTATGCAAAGTCTACTGTATTCCCTTTGTTTCGGAGATTTATGTAGTGGAAATGTTAGGTGATTAATTCTGTATAAAGCTAAATTGTTATGCATGTCGGCGGAATAGGCGCTAAAAACTTAATATATGCAGCCAAATTAAGTTCATAATAGGCGCTATCAGTAATGATAAGCATTGAAGTAGGCACATTCGTTTATTCGTTTATCGCTTAGAAACTCATTTTGACATGACAGAATAATATAGAAATATCAAATATCCAAATACCATATATTAAAATTGACTAAACTCCATTATTCTCTTAATGAAATGTAAACTGTAAATATCATTTCCTTAAATTTAAACTCTCCAGTTACTGTGTATTTTTTATGACAAATCCTGTTATTTTACTTTCTCTACTACGTATAGTAAGTAGGGGAAGTATTGCATTCCACCCAAAAATTCGATACCGAGATTTCACCGGAAATACACGTTTTGAGACCTCCTGAATCCAAAAAAAGCATTTTTAGAAACATGTCCGTGTGTGTGTCTGTGTGTGTGTCTGTGTGTGTGTGTCTGTGTGTGTGTGTGTCTGTGTGTGTGTGTGTCTGTGAACAGCATAACTCAAAAACGAACAATCGGATAAGCACCAAACTTGGTATTTAGGTTCAATATCTTCCAGAGATGCGACACGAAGGTTTTCAAGAAAATCCCCCCACCCCAGACTACCCTTTACATGGAAGATTTTTCGAAAATTTTAATTTTCTCAAAAATGGCTCTAACGATTTTAATGAAAATATCATATGTTTAGGGTAATGTCATGAGAAATGAAATGTATATCTCGAATTTTCTGGGAATGTCTCCAAAAGTATTCTTTATTGTGAACGACTTTTGCATAACTGGTAAACCATAAGAGATAGACAAAATTTTACTACACAAAAAATGTAGATCGCGTTAAAATACACAACTTATGTCATATACATTTCTTTTGTTGAGTGAACCGTTTTCGAGATATTGCTTGTTATTTCCTTAAATTTTCCAATACTTTTTCTCAAATGCGTTATTCATTTTTTTTATGTCCTGGACATGCAAAGAGAATGGAATGCGCCACATAGCAACCAGCGTTAAAATATTTGACTATCGCTTAAAAGCTACCATATTTTCCTTGCACCTACAAGAAATTTACCAATAAGATTGACATCTAGATATCTCGATTAACATGAAGCATATGGAGAATAGGCGTTTGTAAAATTAGATTGTACAAGAGTAGAGAAAGTCATGTGAGTGTAACACATCAGATTTTTTTTTAAGTAATTTGACTTTTGAATACGCTTTTCATTCCAACGCGGTCTGCAATTATTGAGTCTGTTATGTAATATTGTTAAATAGGGTATTGTTGCTTTGCAATGGAATAAATCCTGTGTTGTTTTCGCCCACTTGAGAAGTAGGAGCGATGAGTTAATATAAAATGATTATTATATGAATAATATCTACAGATTTCACGTTTCAATTGCATTTGTACCAAAACTCTTTATTACGTACTATAGTGGCCATTATGATTGTATTTTTCCTGTACTTTTCTTTTTTTGGTTTTTACGTTTATATTACTTTCTCTACTACGTACAGTAAGTAGGGGAAGTATTGCATTCCACCCAAAAATTCGATACCGAGATTTCACCGGAAATACATGTTTTGAGACCTCCTGAATCCAAAAAAAGCTTTTTTGGAAACATGTCCGTGTGTGTGTCTGTGTGTGTGTGTGTGTGTCTGTGTGTCTGTGTGTCTGTGAACAGCATAACTCAAAAACGAACAGTCGGATAAGCACCAAAGTTGGTATTTAGGTTCAGTATCTTCCAGAGATGCGACACGAAGGTTTTCAAGAAAATTCCCCCACCCCAGACTACCCTTTACATGGAAGATTTTTCGAAAATTTTAATTTTCTCAAAAATGGCTCTAACGATTTTGATGAAAATATCATATGTTTAAGATAATGTGATGAGAAATGAAATGTATATCTCGAATTTTCTGGGAATGTCTCCAAAAGTATTCTTCATTGTGAACGACGTTTGCATAACTGGTAAACCATAAGAGATAGACAAAATTTTTTACACAAAAAACGTAGATCGCGTTGAAATACACAACTTATGTCATATACATTTCTTTTGTTGAGTGAACCGTTTTTGAGATATTGCTTGTTATTTCCTTAAATTTTCCAATACTTATACTTTTTCTCAAATTCGTTATTCATTTTTTTATGTCCTGGACATGCAAAGAGAATGGAATGCGCCACATAGCAACCAGCGATACAATATTTGACTATCGCTTAAAACCTACCATATTCCCCTTGCATCTACAAGAAATTAGCAATAAGATTGACAGCTCGATATCTCGATTAACATGAAGCATATGGATAATAGGCGTTTGTAAAAATAGATTGTACAAGAGTAGAGAAAGTCATGTGAGTGTAACACATCAGATTTTTTTTTATTGTATTAATACTTTTCAAAAAATATTTGAAAATTTTTCTAATACAGGGTTGCTTTTATTCAGTGGAAAAATATATAGAAATGATTTAGTTTACAATTTTCTTATGAAATGTACTATGTTTAGAATTCCAAAATTTAGTTTAGGTACTACCTACGCATGTAAGAAGTTAGGATTTCTTTATTTGTGTATTACATCTAATTAGAACAGCTCTTTTGGTACTAATAATTGTTTTGTTGACGAAGCCAATATTCATGTATTGAAATCATACGCTGAATTTAAATAAATCAAATAAGTTGATTTCTCAGTCGTACACCAATAGTGTTTTGTAGTTGACAGTTGTCGCGGTATTGTACTAAGAGCCATTATTTTATTATTATATGAAACAATGCAGCTGTTGACGTTAGGAAAGTAAAGCTGGTACGAGGGTAATCCAGAAAGTCCCAGGCGTTTTGAAATAAACAATTAACAAAATGCAAATATCAACGTTTATAATCTACATTTGAAGGGTACACTCTTAAACTATTTTTCTATATAATCGCCATTCAAATTGAGGCATTTATCATACCGTGACACAAGTTTTTCATTACCCTTTCTGTATAAATCTGCCGCCTGCGACTTCAACCACTGGTTTACACCGGCATGCAGTTCAGCGTCAGTATCAAAGCATCAATTTCCGAAAGTTCTGTGATCGTGAAACGACGATTTTCACGAATTTTGTCATTGATTTGCATTGACAGTTCATCAGTCATAAGGCTAGGCCTACGACTGCGATCCTCGTCGTGAACATTGGTACGGCCATTTTTAAAATCAATGCACCATTGCCTGACTCAGCTTTCACTCATTATTCCCTGCCCGTAAACATCACAAAGTTGGCGATAAATTTCAATTGGTTTGTTCACAAGTGGTGGGATTTTCTATTGCGGCGCACAGTTTAACAACTCACAGAGAGCACAGTAAGGAAGCCACAGTCCTCACGCTACCACAGCTGGATGCGTACTGAATGTAGGAACGTTCTGACACCAAGTTGGCGGCTCTAGCCCTACTCATCGCCACGATAGGCCAAAACGTCTGGGACTTTCTGGACTGCCCTCGTATTATAAACTTCCTCAGGCATGTTGTCAACAATGGCTCATATTAATTGCAGCATAAGGTTGTTTTATTAATAAATATGAATAAATAACCATAATAACAGCTACGAAAAGGCACATACTATGAAAATAGCCAATTAGAGGCACTATAAAATTAGTATATGGTACTCCAGTAAGCATTAAACATATTTAAAGCCGAGCTGTAGTTACACCGAAAAAAGGAAATAATTCTGGTAAAATGTTCAACGTGTGAGGAACTGGAGCACTGAACAGACAGGATATTAATGAAAGGACGCCAGAAGTTGAGGGGTGTACCAGAGCGAAGTGCAGGTAGTTTTGACACATACGGGCACATTTTTAATAAGAAACTCGACCGCTGGCACACTGTTTAATAAGCACACATTACACACCGCCAGCATGTAGTATTGATTCATATTGTTCAACTACCAGCCTCGTTAACACAATGGTACTGCACAGCCATCCACGTAGAACTTGCACCGCTTTTGTTTGCTTTTGTTGTATTGTGAGGATTTTCATTTCTCTTTCACGCAGTTTGTTGTAGAACTAGTCATATCAGATAATCAAACTTTGAAGAAACAGAGAAAGTAGGCAAAATGTATGGCTAATACATAACACGTTGCTCCAAAAAACTAAAAAATTCCACCAAAAAAATAGATATCGGTATTTCACTGAAAGTACATATTTTGAGGCCCGCTGAATCCTAAACAAGCATTAAAAATCTGATGTGTTACACTAACATGTTTTACCAACGCTTATTCTCCATATGCTTCATGTTAATCGAGATGTTAATCTTATTGCTGATTTTCTTGTACGTACAAGGGGATTATGGTAGGCTTTAAGCGATAGTCAAATGTTTTAAGAGCTGGTTGCTATTGGCGCATTCCATTCTCTTTGCATGTCCAGGACATAAAAAAAATGAATAACAAATTTCCGTTTGATTATTGGAAAATTTAAGGGAATAACAAGCAATATCTCGAAAACGGTTCACTCAACAAAAAAAATGTATATGACATAAATTGTGTATTTTAACGCGATCTACATTTGCTGTGTAGTAAAATTTTGTCTATCTCTTATGGTTTACCAGTTATGCAAAAGTCGTTCACAATGAAGAATACTTTTGGAGATATTTCCAGAAAACTCTAGATATACATTTCATTTCTCATGAAAATATCTTAAACATATGATACTGTAATCAAAATTGTTAGAGCCATTTTTGAGAAAATTAAAATTTTCGAAAAATGTTCCATGTAAAGGGTAATCTGGGGTGGGGCTATTTTCTTGAAAACCTTCGTATCGCATTTCTGGAAGATACTGAACCTAAATACCAAGTTTGGTGTTTATCCGACTGTTCGTTTCTGAGTTATGATGTTCACAGTCACATACACGGACATGTTTCCAAAAATGCTTTTTTTGGATTCAGGGGGTCTCAAAACATGTATTTCCGGTGAAATCTCGGTATCGAATTTTTGGATGGAATACAAGACTTCCCCTACTTACTATACGTAGTAGAGAAAGTAAAAATATCATTTTTTGCCAACTTTCGCCTCCCCTTGAACGAAAGACAGAGGAGTAGCCCTTGTAGGCTGGAAGCATTCTTCATCTACATTACAAAGATATGCAGGAGGCCAGTCTTGGGGACCGTGAAGCGAAGTGATTATTTACCCTCCCTGCGCAAACATAGGTGGTCACGGGATATTTGGGGGAGACCTAGAGCATCAAAAGACAGTAGTAGTGAGAAACAGCAAGCTGCGTCCTTTCAGGCTCCACATCATTCGTCTGAGATATGGAAACTGCTCTACAGGCATGCCCCTTTTAGGTATATTATTGATTCTTAGCACATAGATTGCTTTCAACGGCACTTTTCTTTAACTTGGGGTACATGGTTAACCTTTTCCACTAGAAAGCGATCTACGGGCTGTAACATGAAAAAAAGCATATATCTGGTGTTACATTCACATGACTTTTTGTATCCTCTATCGCTTGTAATTAGGTATACAAATTATTCGTACGAAAGTTTATTCTCCTCGTACTTCATTATAATCGAGATAAACCTTTCCGGAAATAGCTGCATTACAAATTTCGTTGTAGATACAAAGGAAATAGTGATAGTCAAATGTTTCAGTACTGGACGCTCTATGCTGGCGTTAAAATCCCATACTTTTCCATAACATCGCGAGAAACAGCTGAAAATCGACAGGACTTTAAAAAAATGGCTAAGTTTGAGCAATTCGAACCGTTACTAACGGATATCTCAGAAATGGGTAATGCCACATGAAACCTATGTAAAATAACTTGTGTGTTTTAAAAAGATCTACATTTTTTGGTTCTAAATTTTCATTCTCACCTAACGTTTTGCAGTTATACAAGATTATACAAAATTCCTTATGACTGAAGAGCACTTCATAGGCTATTTGTCATGTAAATATCTTAAATATATGGTATTTTTCAAAATCGTTAGAGCCATTTTTGAGAAAATAAAAAATTTAGAAAAATGTTCCGAGTAAAGAGAGTGGGGAATTTTCTTGAAAATCGTTGTGTCGTATCTTTGCAAGATACTGAACTTAAATGCCAAGTCTGGTGTTTATCTGAGATTTCTTTTTTGTTATGCTGTTCACAGGAAGACAGACACACGAATCTTTTTCTTAAAATTTTATTTTCCCCTAGGGGGCCACAAAACATGTATTTCCGGTGAAATCTCGAACACGAATGTTAGGGGATGGAATGCAATACCTTCTCTGCCTATTATGTACATGATAGAGAAAGTAAAAATGGTACTGCATCTTCATTACCATCGCTGATGTTTTCATTTGGGTTGCATGTTCGACCAAAGTGGACGGCGACTCGGAAACGCCCTGTATAACTAGATAGACAAACAGCGCAGATCACCTTAAACATACAATCAAAGTTATAAAAATAATACGTTTTTTTTCAGCAGTTTAGCCCTATATCAAAGGAACATTGCACTTGATTTTGGCTGTAACGTTAACTGTAACGATAGAGCTGAATGAAGCAAGTTTATTAACATCTGCCATTAGGTGAATTTGCTATTGAGTTAACTCGGTATCTGATGAGCTGCCACTTCACATCTGTAATCCAGTTGTAACGAGCAGATGGAAGGGAGAGCAGCTGCACTCCGCTGCCAATTTATTCTTTCTTACTCCCCAGAGATTGCAAAATGTCACCGGAAACTGCTCTAGCTTGCGAAACTACTAGCTTCTATACCTTGCACATGTGCATCTTGCTTTTCCTGTAGTAGCCTCACTGCATTTCTTCAATGATGCAGGCTGGGTGCTTGCTTAGCTTCTATTGGCTCCTTTTCCTCTTTTACAATTTAGCTAAGATACTAACGAAGTTTTTACCAGGCGTGGCTCTGGAGGAATTCATCAGCTGACCCGCCAATTATCCCCGTTCCGCAGAAATAAGAATAATAATAATAAAAAATAATAAATGCTCCGTGCATCCAATAGGTGCGGCATTGATGTTAAAGACATTTTAACTATGAATGGGAGGGAACCAGCTGGGAAATGCACACAAATACAGAGACTAAATTTGACTACAGTTACGATAAAAAAAATTCTGATGTGTTGTACTCACACGACTTTCTCCACTCTTGTACAAACTATTTTTACAAACGCTTATTCTCTATCTAATTTTGCAGAACTATCTTATTGCTAATTTTCTTATAGATACAAGGGGAATTGGTAGGCTTTAAGCGATAGTCAAATATTTTAAGAGCTGGTTGCTATGTGGAGCATTCCATTCTCTTTGCACGTCCACGACATAGAAAAGGGAATTACAAATTTCCATTTGAGAAAATATTTAAGTATTGGAGAATTCAAACAAATAACAAGAATATATCGGAAATGGGTCACTCGACAAAAAAATATATGACATAAATTGTGTGTTTTAATGAGATCTACATTTTTTGTGTAGTAAATTTTGGTCTATCTCTTACGGTTTACCAGTTATGCAATAGTCATTCAGAAGGAAGAGGATTTTTGGGGACATTCCCAGAAAATTAAAATATCTTAAACATACATGATATTTTAATCAAAATCTTTACAGCCATTTTTGAGAAAATTAAAATTTTCAAAGAATGTTCCATGTAAAGCATAGCCTGGGTTGGGGCGATGTTCTTGAAGATAATGATCCTAAATACCAAGTTTGGTGTTTATCCGGCATCTCGTTTTTGAATTATGCTGTTCACAGACAGACACACACGGACATGTTTCCTAAAATGCTTTATTTAGATTCGGGACACCTCAAAACACGTATTTCCGTGAAATCTCGGTATCGAATTTTTGGGTAGAATACAATACTTCCCCTACTTACTACATGTAGTAGAGAAAGTAAAAATAATTACCACAAGCTTAAATCCACCGAATTGAATAATTAAGAAAAAAGTCTGATGTGTTACACTCACATAACTTTCTCTACTCTTGTATAACCTAATTTTACAAACGCCTATTCTCCATATACTTCATGTTAATCGAGATATCGAGATGTCAATCTTATTGGTAATTTTCTTGTAGATGCAAGGGGAATATGGTAGCTTTTAAGCGATAGTCAAATATTTTAACGCTGGTTGCTATGTGACGCATTCCATTCTCTTTGCATGTCCAGGACATAAAAAAATGAATAACGCATTTGAGAAAAAGTATAAGTATTGGAAAATTTAAGGAAATAACAAGGAATATCTCGAAAACGGTTCGCTCAACAAAAGAAATGCATATGACATAAGTTGTGTATTTTAACGCGATCTACATTTTTTGTGTAGTAAAATTTTGTCTATCTCTTATGGTTTACCAGTTATGCAAAAGTCGTTCACAATGAAGAATACTTTTGGAGACATTCCCAGAAAATTCGAGATATACATTTCATTTCTCATAACATTACCCTAAACATATGATATTTTCATCAAAATCGTTAGAGCCATTTTTGAGAAAATTAAAATTGTCGAAAAATGTTCCATGTAAAGGATAGTCTGGGGTGGGGGGATTTTCTTGAAAACCTTCGTGTCGCATCTCTGGAAGATACTGAACCTAAATACCAAGTTTGGTGCTTATCCGACTGTTCCTTTTTGAGTTATGCTGTTCACAGACACAGACACACACACACACACACACACACACACACACACAGACACACACACGGACATGTTTCCAAAAATGCTTTTTTTGGATTCAGGAGGTCTCAAAACATGTATTTCCGGTGAAATCTCGGTATCGAATTTTTGGGTGGAATACAATACTTCCCCTACTTACTATACGTAGTAGAGAAAGTAAAAAAATCTGATGTGTTACACTCACATGACTTTCTCTACTCTTGTACAATCTAATTTTACAAACGCCTATTCTCCATATGCTTCATGTTAATCGAGATATCGAAATGTCAATCTTATTGGTAATTTTCTTGTAGATGCAAGGGGAATATGGTAGCTTTTAAGCGATAGTCAAATATTTTAACGCTGGTTGCTATGTGGCGCATTCCATTCTCTTTGCATGTCCAGGACATAAAAAAATGAATAACGAATTTGAGAAAAAGTATAAGTATTGCAAAATTTAAGGAAATAACAAGCAATATCTCGAAAACGGTTCACTCAACAAAAGAAATGTATATGACATAAGTTGTGTATTTTAACGCGATCTATATTTTTTGTGTAGTAAAATTTTGTCTATCTCTTATAGTTTACCAGTTATGCAAAAGTCGTTCAGAATGAAGAATACTTTTGGAGACATTCCCAGAAAATTCGAGATATACATTTCATTTCTCATGATATTATCTTAAACATATGATATTTTCATCAAAATCGTTAGAGCCATTTTTGAGAAAATTAAAATTTTCGAAAAATGTTCCATGTAAAGGGTAGTCTGGGGTGGGGGGATTTTCTTGAAAACCTTCGTGTCGCATCTCTGGAAGATACTGAACCTAAATACCAAGTTTGGTGTTTATCCGACTGTTCGTTTTTGAGTTATGCTGTTCACACACACACAGACACACAGACACACACACACACAGACACACACACACACAGACACACACACGGACATGTTTCCAAAAATGCTTTTTTTGGATTCAGGAGGTCTCAAAACATGTATTTCCGGTGAAATCTCGGTATCGAATTTTTGGGTGGAATGCAATACTTCCCCTACTTACTGTACGTAGTAGAGAAAGTAAAAAAAAGCCCCTATATTCCTTAACAAGTGACGTCATTGTACGCATAAAATCAGATGACCGAACTAAGAAGGTATGCATGTAGGTACATTTTGTAAAAGTTTTAATCTGATATCTTAAATTGTTTCTGAGAAAATGTGTCATGAATTTAATATATTTATATGCAGCTATTTTAAATGCCCTGCTCTAAAGATGTGGGCATATAAATTCTTGCTGACAGCTCTCCTCCCCAATTTGCCTCTTCAAATTCGCATTATTATATAATCAAAACATTTCACGCCCAATGGATATTCCCCAAATTCAATGCATACATAGTCACAAACTACCTGGCTACAAACTAACAGAAAGAAACTTAAATTATATTAGAATTTAAATGAATAAAAAATTAAATAATTTAAAAAATCTAGAGAATAATATTGTAACTAAACTAAATATTTTTTACTGATCTCTTTCTGTAAAAGTATGTGTTTATTATCTCCTAAAGCAAATTTAAAATATTATGACTGTCCTAGTCTTATATCTAATGCACCAGTAACAAATTAAATTTACGTTTGTTTTGCATGTAGATTTTTATAAAGAAATAATAACTTCCAAACTGTTCATCTAATTTAACTCAAATTTGCTAGTTTTCTTATGAATAACATACAGTATATAACATTCTTATTCGTAGTCTTCAATTTTCTAAGAAAACACTTTAATATTTGTTAGAAGACACAGTTAAACTGATGTTTTTTCCATACATGTTGAACAATATAACACGTGCTGTTTTAACTTATGAACTTACAAACTAAATTAAATAAAATTGTAAAAGAAACATGACCATGTTTGTACAACTTTTCTATTCGTACAGTAGAAGTAATGGTTTAATAACAAATACAGCACTGATAATCTAATACTTTGTTTGGTACACCTTGGCTGTAATAATACCTCACACCTTCTCTTCATAGAAGTAACCAAGTTTATGCATTCTTCTGGGCTAATTTTAATGCTTTCTTCTTCCACAACACCTTTAAGCTCTTGTTTAGAGTTTACTCTGCTTTTACAGACTCATTTCTTTAGAATTGTCCATAGATGCTTGATTAGATTCAAGTTTGGACTTTGAGGAGGTGTTTGTAATAGTTTGGGTACATTCCATATCAACCAATTCATGTTCAGTTTTGCCTTATCTTTACTATCATCCTGCTGAAACCTATAACCAGGTGCCATGACTATTTTCTGGGCACTCTGCTTTACATTGTTCTTTAAAATGTCAAAATACACATGTTTGTCCATAGTGCATCAATAAATTGTATATTACCAACACGTTGGATGCCATGCAAGCCCACAACATAAGCCCATGCAAGCCCACAACCACCATACTTAACCTTGGGAAGAGTGTTTCTGAGGTCATTGTCTGAATTTGCTTTCCTCCAGACTGTTTTTATCCCATCTGCCCCGAAGAGGTTTATCTTAGTCTCGTCTGACCATATCACGCTGTCCCAAAAGTTCTGATCCTTAATAATGTGATCTTTAGCAAATGCAACTCGTTTCTTCCTGTTTGCTACACTTACATAAGGCTTCTTCCTTGGTGTTCGGTCATGGTATCCATACTTCCATAAGACACGACGAACTGTTTGGTCAGTCATCTTCTTTCCAGACACATTTTTTACTAATGGTCGTAATTGAGCAACATTTAATTTTGGATTTTCTCGGATTCGGCTTACAATGTAACGTTCCTCTCGTGCATTCAGCTTACTTTCTTTAGGTTTTCGTGGTAAATTCTTGTAGGACCTTGCTCCCTAAATTCTTCGACTACGTACTGAATGGTAGAATGCGGTTTATTTACTGTTTCTCCTATTTTTCTGAGAGAATGCCCTCTAAGTTCAAGTTTATAATTACTTGCTTCAGATCAAAACTAAGCTCCTTTTGCTTACCCATTTCGATCGCTACTGACAGAACTTATACAACTGTGACAGCAGTAGCCTAATGACCTTTGAAACACGTGAATGTTGAAGCTGTGTACCACGCAGTGGTCATTCTTAACAACTGTACGAATAGGAAAGTTGTATAAAATTGGGGGCTACTTCTTTAGCATTGCTGTTTCATGCAGTGGTGTAGGTTTTGAAATGCATTTTTACTTTCTCTACTACGTATAGTAAGTAGGGGAAGTATTGTATTCCACCCAAAATTTCGATACCGAGATTTCACCGGAAATACATGTTTTGAGACTCACTGAATCCAAAAAAAGCATTTTTGGAAACATGTCCGTGTGTGTGTCTGTCTGTGTGTCTGTGTGTCTGTGTGTCTGTCTGTGTGTCTGTCTGTATGTCTGTGAACAGCATAACTCAAAAACGAAGAGTCGGATAAACACCAAACTTGGTATTTAGGTTCAGTATCTTTCAGAGATGCGACACGAAGGTTTTCAAGAAAATCCCCCCACCCCAGACTACCCTTTACATGGAACATTTTTCGAAAATTTTAATTTTCTCAAAAACGGCTCTAACGATTTTGATTAAAATATCATATGTTTAAGATATTGTCATGACAAATAAAATGTATATCTCGAATTTTCTGGGAATGTCTCCAAAAGTATTCTTCGTTATGAACGACTTTTTCATAACTGGTAAACCATAAGAGATAGACAAAATTTGACTACACGAAAAATGTAGATCGCGTTAAAATACACAATTTATGTCATATGCATTTCTTTTGTTGAGTGAACCGTTTGCGAGATATTGCTTGTTATTCCCTTAAATTTTCCAATACTTATACTTTTTCTCAAATTCGTTATTCATTTTTTTATGTACTGGACATGCAAAGAGAATGGAATGCGCCACATAGCAACCAACGTTAAAAAATTTGACTATCGCTTAAAATCTAGCATATTTCCCTTGCATCTACATGAAAATTATCAATAAGATTGACATCTTGATATCTCGATTAACATGAAGCATATGGAGAATAGCCGTTTGTAAAATTAGATTGTACAAGAGTAGAGAAAGTCATGTGAGTGTAACACATCAGATTTTTTCATTGGAATTTGTTTGAATTAGTTCATCAAACACTTATAAATGACTCACAGAAAAACACAGGTTCTTAAGCAAGTAGAGAATGACTTTTTATTGAAAACGTGATGTTTACGAATAAGAATGTTATATACTGTACATAAGCAATAGTTAAATTTTCAAAGAAATCCAACAACAGACGCGGAAGATTTAAAATTCGGTCCCAATTTCCCTTAACAGCAATAAACTCAGAACTATTAGCCAGGTTGTACAGTAGGCCACTGAGGAGAAGTTTGGAAGCTCGTACTTCTGTGTACGACATTCTGTAGGCGTCGTGTGGATCAGTTAATTAGAGCAGTTGTCTGCACGTGGGAGATGCAGAATCAGCTCTCTGGGTGCCAGTTGTGATTTTATCGCATCTCTTAACGTTGTTATAAGAACTGTCAAGGCTTTAACATGGGGGACAGGATGAGGGGGAAGAATTTCTAATTGTCTTGCTAGAGTTTTAAAGATCACTTGATGTCGATAGTAACGCACGTGCAAAGAAAGACACGCACGACTTATCGCCATCTATAGTGGTCCCAGCAATCTCAGACTAGCTCCCCCCCTCCATCTACTTATGTTAATCGAGATAAACATTTGCAGGAAGTATCTTATTGCTAATTTTCTTGTAGATGCAAGGGGAATATCATAGGCGTTAAGCGATAGTCAAATATTTTAAGAGCTGGTTGCTATGTGGAGCATTCCATCCTCTCTGCATGTCCAGGACATAAAAAAACGAATAACGAATTCCCATCTGAGAAAAAGTGTAAGTATTGGAAAATTCAAACAAATAACAAGGAATATCTCGGAAACGTTGTCTATCTCTTACAGCTTAGCAGTTATGCAAAAGTCATTCAGAATGAACAGGACTTTTGGCAACATTCCAAGAAAATTCAAGATGTACGTTTCAAAATTTAACAGTCGTTAGAGCCATTTTTGAGAAAATCAAGATAGGCATGATACATTTGAATGTAGTTATCGCTGAACTGCGGTACGATTTTGCACTCGAATGTAAACGCGCCTTTCAATCTAATGCGCACCACAATTTTGAATATTACATTTGGACAAACGGAGTGCATTAGTATAATAAGCTTATGATACCGTCTTACTCTTTTTACTTTCTCTACTACGTATAGTAAGTAGGGGAAGTATTGTATTCCACCCAAAATTTCGATACCGAGATTTCACCGGAAATACATGTTTTGAGACCCCCTGAATCCAAAAAAAGCATTTTTAGAAACATGTCCGTGTGTGTGTCTGTGTGTCTGTCTGTCTGTGTGTCTGTGTGTGTGTCTGTGAACAGCATAACTCAGAAACGAACAGTCGGATAAACACCAAACTTGGTATTTAGGTTCAGTATCTTCCAAGGATGCGACACGAAGGTTTTCAAGAAAATTCCCCCACCCCAGAGTACCCTTTACATGGAAGATTTTTCGAAAATTTTAATTTTCTCAAAAATGGCTCTAACGATTTTGATTAAAATATCATATGTTTAAGATATTTTTATGACAAATAAAATGTATATCTTGAATTTCCTGGGAATGTCTCCAAAAGTATTCTTTATTGTGAACGACTTTTGCATAACTGGTACACCATAAGAGATAGACAAAATTTTACTACACAAAAAATGTACATCGCGTTAAAATACACAATTTATGTCATATACATTTTTTTATTTGAGTGAACCATTTTCGAGATATTGCTTGTTATTTCCTTAAATTTTCCAATACTTATACTTTTTCTCAAATTCGTTATTCAATTTTTTATGTCCTGGATATGCAAACAGAATAGAATGCGCCACATAGCAACCAGTGCTTAAAAGATTTAACTATCGCTTATAACCTACCATGTTCCCCTTGCATCTACAAGAAAATTAGCAATAAAATTGACATCTCGATTAACATGAAGCATATGGAGAATAAACGTTTGTAAAAATAGTTTGTACAAGAGTAGAGAAAGTCATGTGAGTGTAACACATCAGATTTTTTACTTTCTCTACTACGTATAGTAAGTAGGGGAAGTATTGCATTCCACCCAAAATTCGATACCGAGATTTCACCGGAAATACATGTTTTAAGACCTCCTGAATCCAAAAAACGCATTTTTGGAAACATGTCCGTGTGTGTGTCTGTGTGTGTGTGTCTGTGAACAGCATAACTCAAAAACGAACAGTCGGATAAACACCAAACTTGGTATTTAGGTTCAGTATCTTCCAGAGATGCGACACGAAGGTTTTCAAGAAAATCCCCCACCCCAGATTACCCTTCACATCGAACATTTTTCGAAAATTTTAATTTTCTCAAAAATGGCTCTAATGATTTTGATTAAAACATCATATGTTTAAGATATTTTCATGACAAATGAAATGTATATCTCGAATTTTCTGGAAATGGCTCCAAAAGTATTCTTCATTGTGAACGACTTTTGCATAACTGGTAAACCATAAGACATAGACAAAATTTTACTACACAAAAATGTAGATCGCGTTAAAATACAAAATTTATGCAATATAAATTTTTTTGTTTTTTTGTTGTTGAGAGAACCATTTTCGAGATATTGCTTGTTATTACCTTAAATTTTCCAATACTTATTCTCAAATGGGAATTGGTTATTCATTTTTTTGTCCTGGTAATGCAAAGAGAATGGAATACTCCATATAGCAACCAGCTCTTAAAATATTTTACTAATGCTTAAAGCCTAGCAATTCCCCTTGCATCTACAAGAAAAGTACCAATAAGATTAACATCTCAATATCTCGATTAACATGAAGCATATGGAGAATAAGCGTTTGTAAAAATATTTTTTACAAGAGTAGAGTAAGTCATGTGAGTGTAACACATCAGATTTTTTTTTTTTTATTTTTAGCGAATAAATATTTGATGGCATGGTTACCTGATTAACGTACCAATAGCAAACAAATACTTTTTTCTGTTTCACTGCAACAAATGTATGTAACTATGAACTTAAAACAGATAATTATTGAGAAATTGAAGTATGTTTTATGAATATTTTGACAATCTTATTTTTGCTCCTAATATATCATCTATGAATATGTTAAATAATATTGGACTCAGCTTACATCCCTGTCTTATCCTATTTTTTGTTGAATCGTCTCTGTGATGCTGCTTTTTTAACTGCGTATACAGAACTTTATATCTTCATATGCTTTCTTAATTTGTCTTATAAACTTGTTGCTTACTCCCTTATCCCTTAGTTTATGTTCCAGAGCTTCTCTATTTATTGTATCAAAAGCTTTTTCAAAGTCAGCAAAAAACATGTATATCCTTCTTCTTTTTCTATTCAAATATTCATCTATTATAGTCTTTATAATAAATATATTATCTACAGTCTGTCTTCCTTTCCTAGTACATGGTAGTTGAGGCAGTATTTTTAACACTTAAGTAATTTCAGTCTAATTGTATAATATGTAAATATGTATGTAACAACATATAAAAAGTGTATATTACAGTCATTGTATATGTTTATATTATTGTATTCATGTGTAATAATGTTATGTGAATATATTACGTAATTTAATGATGTAGGAACTGTGAGAAATAGGTGAAAAGTTGCTAACAATGAGGTAACCTTGAGGCAATATTGAATTTGAGAGTTTAAATGTTACTTCCGATTCTTGGAAGCAATAATGTAGTTTTAGTGACAGTTTATAAAAATAGCCAATCAGAGACTTGAAATACAGAAATTTACAAGTTTAGGCGGTTGAAATCAGTTCAATTGGTTGCAGACAGCGTTACTAACCAGACGCAAAAAGTGTCCTCAATAAATTTAATACGCATTCGTGTGAGACAAAAATAGTTTACGTATTAAAAAAGGAAGTATTTAATAAAAACACCTCACAGCTCTCTCTATATCAGTGAAGTGTTATTTAAATCGTGTCAAGCATTAGTAAAAGGAGTGAAGTAAAATTATAATCTGTGTAAGCCTACATTCTTGTCGCACCACAACCTTGCTAAGAGAAACGTGTCTCTAACAATAATACTGACGCAGCCGAGGCAAACATTAATATAATATTTAAAGAAATAGTCAAATTACAAAGTTAATATTTTTAAAAATTGGGGCAAAGGCTACCGAGTACCATGCGTGCAGTTGCAACTACTTCAAGTGTTCGGCTCCCCAACAGTTGAACTATAATACAACTCCCACAATACAATAAAATACAAACCATCTTCATAGTCAGGAAATGGAGGGCTAACAGAACATTTTGATGCTACTTTAGGGCGTAAAGTGATACTTCATGCCGAAAAAATGGCAACAAAAGGCAGCCAGGGGTTTCAAGGTAGCAGAGAGCAATATTCGTCTATGGCGGCAACACAAATTGGCATTATTTGCAACTAAAGCTAGCAGAAAAGTACGTTTTACCTCTAAAACAGAACAAGCCTTACTTGTATAGTTTAAATTAAAGAATGTGGGTTTCTCTTTCATTCACTTCATCGTTGAAGGCGATGATTAGTCTCAAACTCTCTACAGTATAGATTGATCGATCAAAGCGAAACCAGTTTGTATGTTTTTCTCGGCCCATGACAGTGTTCAAATGATATATGTTAAAACAAATAAAGTCTTAAGAGGGCTTGACTAACACTAAGCAATTTGTCATTTACAAGAAGAAACCTATGATAGGTAGATACATAAAAATGAGGTAAAATAAAGCTATTATTCAAAACAGAATAACGTACCTAGCAAATATATTACCGAATATGTGAGCACATATTTGGGCGAGTTTCATGGTAACTGACGTAATATTTGCAATGAAATTAGCCTATACATATTATTTTTCTGGATCTTTGCTACCAGATGGAAGTTTCGAGATGTTACAAACGGTTAGAATCTAACATTTATTAGAAATTCTTTATAGATATAGCATAGACAATGGAAGTTAAATTAAATTGAGTTTTACTTATGGACGCTCTTTAACTGCTGTGGTCCTTAGCGTCCTATTCTATATTGGGCGTGAAAGACCGATAATTTTGCTCAGAGGCCTCTTTTATCAGGTTTGAAGTTCTTTTACGTACCGTAAATCTACGGCCATCGGCTTTACTTCTCTTCCGAAGGAAGTCATGCTATGGGTTTTTACGCTTGAAAAAATTGTGTATTTTAACGCGATCTACATTTTTTGTGTAGTAACATTTTGTCTATCTCTTATGGTTTACCAGTTATGCAAAAGTCGTTCACAATGAAGAATACTTTTGGAGACATTCGCAGAAAATTCAAGATATACATTTTATTTGTCCTGAAAATATCTTAAACATATGATATTTTAATCAAAATCATTAGAGTCATTTTTGAGA
Organism: Deroplatys truncata; assembly: GCA_030765065.1. NCBI lineage: Eukaryota > Metazoa > Arthropoda > Insecta > Mantodea > Mantidae > Deroplatys > Deroplatys truncata. Next base: position 59,125,307 of record CM060989.1, on the reverse strand, counting down.
AAATTAAAATTTTCCAACCATTTTCCATGTAAAGGATAATCTGGGGTGGGGGGATTTTCTTGAAAACCTTCGTGTCGCATCTCTGGAAGATACTGAACCTAAATACCAAGTTTGGTGTTTATCCGACTGTTCGTTTCTGAGTTATGCTGTTCACAGACACACACGGACATGTTTCCAAAAGGTTTTTTTTGGATTCAGGGGGTACTCTAAACATGTATTTCCGGTGAAATCTCGGTATCGAATTTTTGGGTGGATGCATTACTTCCCCTACTTACTATACGTAGTAGAGAAAGTAAAAATTGCAAAGCAAAGCACACAATACAGATAAATAGTTTTGCACTGCCATAGAGAATGCAAGAATTAAACAAAGCCTCTTGGTGAAAGCTCAGCTAGACAGTGTCTTGGCTCCGCTTTGGAGTCGTGCCGGAGGAAAATAGTTAAATTGGTGCTTGATATCGCCTGAAGGATGTTTAGACATGTCCCAGCCAAGTTCGCTACACCCACACCTCCAAATGTTGCGTAAGAGGCATCCCGTAAACACCGTTACAGTGCGAAGATCTTGCAATTACTCGCTACGTCACGAGGTTACTCCTCCCGATTTGGATGTAGGCCAGCGGAACACAAATATATGTAGCGAGATATTCTGCCAACCTTGTAGTGCCCCTACACCTTCTGCTGGACGATGTCACATAGATGAAGCTCGGTTCACTCAACTGAGTGAAACCACGGTCTCCTCTGGTTTTAAGATTTAACCCAGGACTAGGCTAATTATTTAGGGTGTGTGTGAACTGGATTCAGAATGGTTACGAAGAAATTTGCTCATCTCAGCGACCCTGGAAAAATCCTCCTCCGTGGTGTAGTGGTTACCATGTTAGCCTCTAGTTCCCGAGGTCGCGGGTTCAGACCTGGCGGAGGGCGATGAATTTTTTCGGGCGTTAAAATCCTTAGCATGGCTTCCTTCGGAAGGGAAGTAAAGCCGGTGGTCCCATGTCGTAGATTTACGACACGTAAAAGAACCTCAAGCCTTATAAAGAGGCCTCTGAGCAAAACTACCGGTCTTTCACGCCCAATTTAGACTGGAACGCTAAGGACCACAGCAGTTAAAGAGCGTCCATAAATAAAACTGAAATTAATTTAATTTGACCCTGGAAAATATGGATTCGACACTAATCTTGATCATTTTATGTATTTTTCACCCCTTCTTACCGCCACCATGCTGTTGGGGGCTGAACTTGGATTAATTGGATTCAGGAAACTAGCGATTCGACACAATTATCAGCCATTTTTTTCATTATTTTTACATGTCACCCTTTCCCACCTCCACAGTCTTGATTTCCAGATTGTGAGTCATATGTGTACGGAGTTGAAATTGCTCCAAGTATTCCAGAGTTATGTTGGTACTTCCAAGCATACACGTATCATTTTATATTATATATTGATAGCACAGAGTACCTACTTTAATTACTGGTAATTACTGATTAGCTATAAGGGAAAATTATAATTTAATACCGCATTCAAGAATAAAACACGCATTTTTACATTAAAAATTTAAAATGTGCATATATATGCATTATCAAACCCTACTCGAATTGTTTCTGAAATTATAACTTACAACGTATATTGTGACTCCGTCCAGTTTTTACTGTCACTTCACTAATGTGTGAGTGTGTGTCCAATTCTTCCTTCACTACACTTTCCTTCTCGATGCAGCGGCGTACTGAAATACCCTTTTTCTTCGAATGGTTCATTCGCTGGGAAGTCGAACACAAGAGGTTTCTAATCTCTCGCAGTGGCAGCACTTGCTGTACGTCACAACTGCTGTCACAGACGCACTCGCCAACTCACTAACAGGCTCACTCGCGAGAACGCTCGCTTATATAGCCACTGGAATTTTCCACAGAGTACTAGAATGTTAGAGAGTCGGGGACAAGGGAAACTTGCAGAAGATTCTGGTTATCTCTCGATAGCATTTCTGATGTTTACGCTGGGCGAGAGCGCTACTTATCCTTCCGTATCTCTTGACAACCGGTCGGTCGGCGCCATCCAATTGATAGCTCGTCACGTAGTTGCATCACCTTTAAATGTATATAAAAATCTGACGTGTTACACTCACATGACTTTCTCTACTCTTGTACAAACTATTTTTACAAACGCTTATTCTCCATATGCTTCATGTTAATCGAGATGTTAATCTTATTGCTAATTTTCTTGTAGATGCAAGGGGAATATGGTAGGTTTTAAGGGATAGTCAAATCTTTTAACCGCTGGTTGCTATGTGGCGCATTCCATTCTCTTTGCATGTCCAGGGGATAAAAAAAATGAATAACGAATTTGAGAAAAAGCATAAGTATTGGAAAATTTAAGGGAATAGCAAGCAAATATTTGGGAGTGTGCTTGTCAAGTAATGCTGGATGGGGGGAACAGATAAATAGTACATCTAGGAAAGCGTGCAAAGCATTGCATTTCGTAATGAGAATACTGAAAAAGGGGAGCGCAAAGACCAGGGAACTAGCCTACAAATCTTTAGTGCGGCCGGTTATGGAATATGGAGTAGCATGTTGGGACCCATACAGAGTCAATCAGATTGATTCCTTAGAAAAAGTACAGAGAAGGGCTATAAAATTCATAAGGAGAGGTAAAGATTTTGGGTTTACAAAAGGTGAAGAGAATGAATGGGAACCGCTGAAAGTTAGGCGTAAAAAGCATAGATTAGTTGCGTTATTTAAAGCTTATACTGGTTCAAATGCTTGGGCGGATGTTAGAGAAAGGTTAGAGAATCCAGCACACTACGGTCGAAACGATCATCTGTTTAAAATTAGGGGTAGAAAGTGCAGAACCGACGTGGGAAAATTTTCTTTTGTTAATAGAACCATTGAGGAATGGAATGAATTGTCTGTAGCAGCCTTTCAGGGCTGCCCTCTGACCTTAAAGCAGTTCAGAAATAATACTAGCAGAATAAATGTTGGTTAATTAACTAGTGTACTCATTTCACAAACTATACTATTAAAGTTGACACTACCAGGTTGAAAATACTGGTAACTAAATATAAGGACCAATTGTAAATAGTTAAGTACCTCGAAAATAGTTACGTACTTTGTAAATTGTTAAGTACTGAGAATAGTTAAGTAAATTGTGAATAGTTAAGTAAATTGTGAATAGTGAAGTAAATGGTGAATAGTTAAGTAATTGTGAATAGTTAAGTAAACTATAAATGGTTCAGTAATTAGGTATTTTAAAAGCTTCGTTAATATTTAAAATTAATCATTTTGTATTGTTAGTCTTGTTTATTATTATTATTATTATTATTGTAAGCTAGTCATGGTGATGTAAATTTTGTACGGTTTAATTCTGCCACCGGGAAGTACCCAATTGCAGAATAAATAAACACATACATACATACAATATCTGGAAAACGGTTCACTCAACAACAAAAAAATGTATATGACATAAATTGTGTATTTTAACGCGATCTACATTTTTTGTGTAGTAAAATTTTGTCTATCTCTTATGGTTTACCAGTTATGCAAAAGTCGTTCACAATGAACAATACTTTTGGAGACATTCCCAGAAAGTTCGAGATATAGACCATTTCATTTGGCATGAAAATATCTTAAACATATGATATTTTATTTAAAATAGAGCCATTTTTGAGAAAATTAAAAATTTCGAAAAATGTTCCATGTAAAGGGTAATCTGGAGTGGGGGTATTTTCTTGAAAACCTTCGTATCGCATCTCTGGAAGATACTGAACGTAAATACCAAGTTTGGTGTTTATGCGACTGTTCGTTTCTGAGTTATGCTGTACACAGACACACACAGGACATGTTTCCAAAAATGCTTTTTTTTTATTCAGGGGGTCTCAAAACATGTATTTCCGGTGAAATCTCGGTATCGAATTTTTGGGTGGAATACAATACTTCCCCTACTTACTATACGCAGTAGAGAAAGTAAAAATGACATACATTAAGCATGCAGTAAGAGTACACTCAGAAAAAATAATGAAATAGGAGTCCATATAAGTATAGGCAACTGCCCCCCAAGAGAAACAGCTCCACAATAATCAGAAACAAGTTATAAAAAAACAGGCTAACACTTAATACAAAGCAAGTGTTCAAAGATCCATCATATACACATAAAAAAGTGAAACAGAATTATGCATACACAACCCGGTGGACGGCCAGTCTGACCATGGGATTTTTCGTGGTTTTCCTCTGCTCGCCTAGGCGATTGCCAAGCTAGCGTATTCTACAACGACTTCTCCTTCCCCCCATTTCCTTTCATTTCATCTCTCCCTCCCATGTTTCAGGAGTGACTTTGGGTCCTACTGTGCTGGCGAAGTCGGACAGACGGCGTAGTTGCTTGCGCATTGTAAAGGATTTCTCCCCGTGTACACCAGGGTGCCTTCCGCCCACTAAGATTGCTTTGTAGCCCTCTCTCGGGATTTTAAGCCTGTACTGGAGAGCGAGTGTTTTAACTTGGAAATATTTGGGACCCGTCGCCTGCGGACATGCGACCTCCTGCGACTCTTTCACTTCATCCCTACCTCCCAGGGGGTGTAGTCGGAGTAGATCAAGATGATCACAGACGAGGTGTCCCCCTCCTCGAGGGCGGTTTGATAAGTCAGTGACTTTTTAAACAAAATGACAATTTTTTTTTTCAAAAAATCAATTTTGTTTCCCAACATATTCTTTCAATTCAACACACGTTGTCCAACGTTTCTCCAATTTTCTTAACCCTTCCAAAAATATGATTTTTTGAAGTCTGGAGAATTTGAGGTTGTTTCTGCCATGATGTGTTCACTGGACGTGAATTTCTTCCCAGCGAGCCAACTTTTCAGGTTTGCGAAGAGGAAGAATTCGCTTGGAATCAAATCTGGAGAATATGGTGGGTGAGGTAGCAGTTCGTAGCCCAATTCCACAAATTTTGCGATGGCAGTGACTGACTTGTGTGCGGGTGCATTATCCAGGTGAAAAAACCTTTTTCTTCACCAAATGGGGTTGTTTCTTTAACAATTCCTTGTGTGATCGTTTTACCCTTTTCCAGATAGTGGACGTCTATCACCCTTGTGAATCCCAAAAGACAGCTGCCATGATTTTTCCTGCCGACGGAATGGTTTTCACTTTCTTTGGAGCAGGTTCGCCAAAGGAAACCCACTGCTTTGATTGTTGTTTGGTTTCAGGTTGATAGTAATGGATCCAAGTTTCATCAACCGTGATATAACACCGCAAAACCCGTTTGGGTTGCGCTGAAATATGTCCAAATATTCCTGTGAAATGGTCACACCATTCCGCTTGTTCTCAACTGTGAGCAGTCGCGGCATCCATCTTGCTGACAGCTTTCTCATATCCAAAAATTCGTGCAGAATGTTATACACCCGTTCACTCGAGATGTTTATGGTCTTGGCTATCTCATGGATTTTCACTCGGTGGTCTTCCAACACAATATCGCGAACTTTGTTCAACATTTCTTCTGTTGTGTTCTGTTTAGCACGGCATCTCTTGTGCTCGAACGGCCACATCGAAATTCTATGAACCACTTATGAACCATGCCATGTGATGGAGTAGAGGCCCCATAATACTTGTTCAGCTTTTCTTCCGTTTCCTTCACCGTCTTACCACGCAAAAAGTAGTGCTTTATCAGAACACGAAGTTCACTTTTCTCCATTTTCTGCGAAGCAACACACATCTGCTTGTTTTAGACGCTATCAACAATGCTCTAAGAAACAAACGACGAATTTCTCCGATTATACCCAGAATAGATGTAAGACTTCAGTGCAAACAAGAAACCTGTAATTAGGACGCTGTCTCTTGTCAAAGTCATGGACTTATCAATCCGCCCTCATACATTCTACATCAAAGATAAAAGCACAAGTAAATACACAATGGACACCGCTGATTAAAAGCACGCATGTCAGCACCAATACGGAAAAAGTAATAAAGGAAATACAACATAGAAACTGGAGAACACGCTAGTGCTTCCAGTACCGAGATTCACTGTTTCCAATGTTCCTGATCAACGTATTTGAGTGATTGCGGAGTGTAGCCCACAAACGCGGGCCACGAACATGCACTATTTCCTCCAAAGCGGGAACATTCAACTCGGCCCGAAGATCATACACATATTTAATTCAGAGGGCAGTAAACCCCAAAGCATAAATATATCACCAGAGAGAAGAAACCAAACCACAGGCGGCGACAAAAAACGCCACGTTCTAGCTGATATATCCGTCGTTAGCAGCTAAATGGTTAATCAAGCTTTTGATAAATGTCTCAGTCCGATGCGGATTTACTGTAGGTGAGATAAATAACACTACCACAGCAGCACAGAGAAGGAAGTGAGGCAGATGTTGGCACCTGTACGTTGTTCAACCTGTGCCAGCAAGTTCAAGGTGAAAGTCATAAGTACGTCGGGACACGATTATGTTGCCGGCTCGGGAGATTGGATACTAGTTTCTGAAGAAAACTGTCTTGTTTTAGCGGTTCTTCACATGGATATCGTCTCGATGTACTAACAGTCATGGAATCGTGTCTGCTGTTCATCTTTTGCACTCGTCGCGTCCAAAGAGATGAAGTATTAATAGGACAAGGGGAAGGAGTTGCATTCCATAAAAAATTAGACACCAAGATTTCACTGTAAATACACGTTTTGAGGTCCTCTGAATACAAACATTTTTAGAAAAAAGTCTCTGTGTGTCTCTGTGAACCGCATAACTCAAAACGAAAATTCGCTTAAATACCAAATTTGATGTTTAAGTTAAAATCATCCAAGGATGCAAAAATTAAATTGAATTTTATTTATGGGCGCTCTTTAACTGCTTTGGTCCTTAGCGTCCCATTCTATATTGGACGTGATAGACCGGTAATTTTGCTCGGAGGCCTCTGTATTAGGCTTGAGGTTCTTTTACTTGCCGTAAATGCTTCCCTTCTGAAGGAAGCCATGCTAAGGATTTTTACGCTCGAAAAAATCCACCACCCTCCACCAGGTTTAAGCCCGCGACCTCGGGAACCAGAGGCTAGCATGGTAACCACTACACCACGGAGGACAACTCCAAGGATGCGACACGAAGATGTTCAACAAAATCCCCCCACCTTAGACGATCCTTTAAAGGAAATCCTTTGTTTTGGTATATTTTCTCTTTTAATCCCTCTCGTACCCCTGATTTAACCTCCTACAATTTTTATTTCTGGCAAGCATAAAAACAGAAAGACTTAAAAAAAAAGCAAAGCCATACAGATTGAAATACACTTAAAAATAACATCATTCGTCAAAAAATTGCTGTCTTTTTCAGAGGGTGCCGCAGAGTGTAAAGGTCAGTTTCCTAAACGGGTGCCAGAAATGCTTGGAACGAAGAGCGGTAGTTCCAACATCTCTTTATTTGATATACATAATTTACTTTTCTATTTAAGTGTTTGTTAGTGTGTTACAAATAACTTACGTGACAAATATGCGGACTTCCTCTCTCTCGTGCCGCCGACAATGGACGGGCCTTGCGGGCCGGTCGTACGCCGCGAAACCGGTCCCACCAAGGATTGTTCAGCCTGTATAATTTGTAAACCGTAAGAAATAGACAAAATCGTACTACATAAGAAAATGTAGATCTCGTTAAAGCTCGCAATTTTTGTCATAATTCTTTTTTATGCTTTGACCATTTATGAATATTCCTTGCTATGGTTTGAATTTTCAAATAGTTATATGTAGTTTTCTCAAGTGGAAATTCACAGAGCATGGAATTTGAATACCATCACATAGCGACATGCTTTTTAAAAGTCTGATTATCGCTTTAGCCTAGTTATTCTTATACCTACAACGCAGAATGTAACAGTGTAATCAAAGTTTAGCCTAATTAACAAGAAGTACTTAGAAGAATAAGCTTTTGTAGTGCTAGTGTGTAGACGAGTGAGTAGAGAAAGTCTTGTGTATGCAACACATACGATTTTTAGTCTTATCGCCTGCATCATTAATTTTAATTTAAGTTTACCATGGTTTGAGTTCGTCATTTTGTTCTCGTATAAGGCCGTTGTAGCATTTTAATCTTGTCTTGAAAGCCTTGCACATTTGTTCTCGAACTTAATCCAGCTTGATGGACATAGAGGAGGTTGTCTTCTCGACTCGTTGTTGCTCACAAATCTGATGAGATGCACAGAGAAATGTTTGTTTTGGCATCTGAACGCTCCATTTGGCAAGTCCAAACATGAACGTTGCTAATGTGTGTTTATACTTTAGGACTCCACACGAAATAAAAGTAAACAGAAGATATTTCTTAGACGCTATTCCAAGTCTATCACATTGAGATCACAGAAGTTGCAGTTTCGACCACTTTTGAATTCTTGTGGTTAATTTGTGTCGTGTCTATAAAATTATGGTTGGTTACAGAAATCGCGTGACTGTTGCACTTGAAATATCTCTACTAATATAATAAAAAGATAAAAATTGTGTGTAGGGTATTTTTCAATAACCAGTAAACCTTTTCACTATAGTGAAAATATAGTGTTTTCAAAATTTTGAAAACGGGAGCTTAGGGGTTTGTTTTTCGTATTCATGTCGCTGTATTTCAATCCCGTTTCACAGGCTAATTTTGGCTCTTAAATGCAAATAGGCAGATTTTTAATGACTTGGGCCCAAAGGGATAAATAAGGAGGCTTAAAGTATTTTAAAATTAAGTAATTTAATAGTATATTGCTCATATCACCACATTTATCAACCTTATACAAGGTTATTCAAAAAGAAGGAACAGGCTTTACATATTAATTTCTAATGAACAACAATACATGGCGACACATGAGATACACCACTGAATAGAGAAAAGCGCAAAGTTTTATTTTATGTGTTCAAAATGAGCGCTATTTATTATGCGAGGACGACCAGTGCTTTTCCTTTGCATACGCGACCATCTACGAATTTATTGTATCAATTGTAAATTTTTTATGACGAGGCGACTCGTTGTTGAACTTACAACGAAATGCACGCTGCAATGAAACAGTTGATTCAGTCGTTGCATAATGCAGCATAAAACGACTTTTACTGTGGCGTCGCCATTTTCTCGTAAACAAACAGCGCCGGTGTAGGCATTGAATGGAACTAATAAGTGGGACTTAAAACTTTGAACTTTCCTCTATTCAATGACGTTTCGTATGTATCGCTACCTATTATCGATCATTAGAAATATATATGTAAATTCTGTTTCTTCTTTTGGAATAACCCTGTATTTTTGGTATGATTTTGATAAAAACGGGTACACTTGGACTCTAGAAGCTGACAAAGATGCTAGCCAATTTTCAGTCCTTAACATACCAGTCAACACTCTTTGGTCTTTCTAGACGAAAACGTTGTACGCTTATACTATAGCACCCAGCGAAAATTATAAGCTACCATACAATTCTTAAAAAAAAAAAAAAAAAAAAAAAAAAAATACCCCTATCAGATTTTTAACCTCTTATGTAGAATTCTGCATTGTAACACAACTAAGTGCTATATAATTGTGTTCATTATGTTAATAAATGTGTCATGTTATGACTAGGGAGCATGTATTCAGGCATCTGCCCAGCGACAGTCCTGTTATACGGTAACTGCTTATTTAGTAACCTCAGCACACACTTAAACACACTCATGTTCAACCTTGTTTAAAAAAAATCTGATGTGTTACACTCGCATGACTTTCTCTACTCTTGTACAATCTAATTTTACAAACGCTTGTTCTCCATATGCTTCATGTTAATCGAGATATCGAGATGTCAATCTTATTGCTAATTTTCTTGTAGATGCAAGGGGAATATGGTAGCTTTTAAGCGATAGTCAAATATTTTAACGCTGGTTGCTATGTGGCGCATTCCATTCTCTTTGCATGTCCAGGACATAAAAAAAATGAATAACGAATTTGAGAAAAAGTATAAGTATTGGAAAACTTAAGGAAATAACAAGCAATATCTCGAAAACCGTTCACTCAACAAAAGAAATGTATATGACATAAGTTGTGTATTTTAACGCTATCTACATTTTTTGTGTAGTAAAATTTTGTCTATCTCTTATGGTTTACCAGTTATGCAAAAGTCGTTCACAATGAAGAATACCTTTGGAGACATTCCCAGAAAATTCGAGATATACATTTCATTTCTCATGACATTATCTTAAACATATGATATTTTCATCAAAATCGTTAGAGCCATTTTTGAGAAAATTAAAATTTTCGAAAAATCTTCCATGTAAAGGGTAGTCTGGGGTGGGGGGATTTTCTTGAAAACCTTCGTGTCACATCTCTGGAAGATACTGAACCTAAATACCAAGTTTGGTGCTTATCCGACTGTTCGTTTTTGAGTTATGCTGTTCACAGAGACACACACACACACACGGACATGTTTCCAAAAATGCTTTTTTTGGATTCAGGAGGTCTCAAAACATGTATTTCCGGTGAAATCTCGGTATCGAATTTTTGGGTGGAATGCAATACTTCCCCTACTTACTATACGTAGTAGAGAAAGTAATAAAAGGCTTACTGATGTTAATCTTAGTTGTGTTAATATTGGGATATCGCAGTTCGCACCCTTGTTCAGAAATCCTGCGCATCCCTGTGTTCCGAACTGTTACTTATTTATGCTTTATTTTACCAGTTTTCCAAAATTGTTGTAACGATGTTCAAGTACAAAAGGTTGTGCTAAGAGCACACGTGTTGAAACAGAAGGGCTGCATGAAACATTTACATCTGCCACCATTTTTCGTCACCTTCCATTAGGGCTACGTTTCCTGTCCCCTCCCTGGGGAACAGCTGCTCACGTCTGTGTTACATTTCCCTCTTTTCTCTTCGTAAATCAACCCTTTATCCGAGCTCTTGCCTTTAAGAAGACACGGCAACCACCAACGAGCGAGAATCAATCTAATTAGAAGAGCTCGGCGCAATAGGCGCTAAAAACTTCAAATAGGCAGGCAAATAGGCAATATTGTAATGATAAGCATTGAAGTAGACACAATCATTTATTCATTTACCACTTAAGAACATATTTTGACATGACAGAACAGTATAGAAATATAAAATAGACACATACCACATATTAAATTTACTAAATTCCAATATTCTCTTAATGAAGTGTAAACTGTTAACACTATTTCCTTAAATTTTCACTCTTCAGTTACTATATATATTTTTTATGGCAAACCCTATTATCAAATGTTAAGTAATTTCGTTCTTGAATATGCTTTACATTCCCACGCTAGTTTGTGATTATTGAGTGTGTTATTAACAGGCTATAATTGCGATTATAATGAAATAAGCCTGATCTTTTTAGGTCAGTACTGTGTTTTCGACCACATGGGAAGTTGTAAATATTGTAGTTGCTTTTACCGTAGGCTTTATTGTGTTTAATAGCTACTACATATACAAATATTAATTGCAATACTAAGGTTCACATCATATTAATACGAGGGCGACACTGACAATTTTTAGAAAATTAAACAAGGATTACTTCTAAAAAAATCTGATGTGTTACACTCACATGATTTGATCTAACCTTGTACAAACTATTTTTACAGACGATTATTCTCCATATGCTTCATGTTAATCGAGATATCGAGATGTTAATCTTATTGCTAATTTTCTTGTAGATGCAAGGGGAATTGGTAGACTTTAAGCTATAGTCAAATATTTTAAGAGCTGGTTGCTATGTGGAGTATTGCATTCTCTTTGCATTACCAGGACAAAAAAATGAATAACGAATTTGAGAAAAAGCATAAGTATTGGAAAATTTAAGGGAATAACAAGCAATATCTCGAAAATGGTTCAATCAACAAAAAAATGTATATGACATAAATTGTGTATTTTAACGCGATCTACATTTTTTGTGTAGTAAAATTTTGTCTATCTCTTATGGTTTACCAGTTATGCAAAAGTCGTTCACAATGAAGAATACTTTTGGAGACATTCCCAGAAAATTCGAGATATACATTTCGTTTGTCTGAAAATATCTTAAACATATGATATTTTAATCAAAATCGTTACAGCCATTTTTGAGAAAATTAAAATTTTCGAAAAGTGTTCCATGTAAGGGGTAATCTGAGGTGGGAGGATTTTCTTGAAAACCTTCATGTCGCATCTCTGGAAAATACTGAACCTAAATACCAAGTTTGGTGTTTATCCGACTGTTCGTTTCTGAGTTATGCTGTTCACAGACACACACGCACACGGGCATGTTTCCAAATGCTTTTTTGGATTCAGGGGGTCTCAAAACATGTATTTCCGGTAAAATCTCGGTATCGAATTTTTGAGTGGAAACAATACTTCCCGTACTTACTATACCTAGTAGAGAAGGTAAAAATTAAATGATTTTATTGTTTTTAGAAATATTCTCCTTTAATATCAATGCATTTTTGCATCCGATGAAACCAATCCTTAAGCCACTCTTCCTGAGCCACTTCAGAAACCAGGTTTTTATAATGTTCCACTGCTTCATCTGATGACGAAAAAGTGATTCCACACATCTTATCTTTAATTTTTAGAAACAAAAAGAAATCACAAGGCGCTGGATCAGGGTTGTATGTTGGAGGGTCCATGGTGCTGACCTTTAGGGCATCCATATACTCAGTTGTTAGTTTTGCTCTATGTGACGATACGTTGTCATGATGTAACATTATTTTCCTTTTGGGCGTTTATCACGTATTTTTTAAAAAACATATGCGGTAGACAGACGTTTTTGTATCAATCGGCAGAAACGGCAGTCTAACTTCTAAAGCTATATGACCTGTTTTAGGGGGGCGAACCTAGCAGCCATCTTCTTACCAGCACTGCGAATTCGTCGGAATTTTGTAGGCTTAGTTCTGTTCAAAAGACCCATTGAACCGATTGACTTTTCGTTTCAGGATCGTAACAATAAATTCAAGATTCATCAGCAGTTAAGGATACTCCAAACCAAATTTGAAGTGCCACCCTTGGAATTGTTCCAGAGCTTTTCTGCACCAATCTATACGTTGTTGTTTTTGATTGGGAGTCAATTTATGTGGAATCCATTGACAACAAAGTTTTCTCAAGTCTAACTGTTGATGTAAAATGTTTTGTATTTGACTCATACCAATCCCAATGTCGCCCGAATAAATTCATAAGATGTCCGTCGATATTCTTCGAGCAGTGCTCGGACAGTGGCAATATTTTCGTCAGGAACAGCAGTTCTTGGGCATCCTTCACGAAATTCATCACTGAGAAAAAACGGATCTCTTTTGAATTCGCTGCACCAAATATAAATTGCTGCCTTAGATGAGGATTCTTTGGGAAATGCATTTCTAAACCGATCTTCATATTGTTTAGGTGTTAATGTCGATTTTAAATCGTAAAAACATCATACCCGAAATGTTCACTTATCAAATTCATTTTTGGGTGACACGGAATCTTTAAATGATGATAATTAACAAACTATTAGAGTAAATCGAACAAAGTACACGGCAATCAACCGGCAAAACAGAAAGCAGTTGTCAAATATAAAGAAATTTCGTTTGTTTTTAGAAACTTGGCATTCAAAAAAATTTAGTATCGCTCTCTTAAATATCAATAAACAACTGCCGAAAAATATGAAATTACAATAGGCAAAAACCCTGATAAAGGTTCTCAATACAAAAGAAAAACTCATAGCCCGGTGAACGTCATCTGCCAGCGTGTGTAGTGCCAACAGTGAAATTCGGAGGTGGTGGTGTTATGGTGTGGTCGTGTTTTTTCTGGTGGGGGCTTACACCCCTTGTTGTTTTGCGTGGCACGATCATGGCGCAGACCTACATTGATATTTTAAGCACCTTCTTGCTTCCCACTGTTGAAGAGCAATTCGGGGATGGCGATTGCATCTTTCAACACGATCAAGCACCTGTTCATACTGCACGGGCTGAGGCGGAGTGGTTACACGATAATAACATCCCTGTAATGGACTGGCCGGCACAGAGTCCTGACTTGAATCCTATAGAACACTTTTGGGATGTTTTGGAACGCTGACTTCGTCTCACCGACCTACATCAATACCTCTCCTCAGTTGCGCACTCCGTGAAGAATGGGCCGCCATTCCCCAAGAAACCTTCCAGCACCTGATTGAAAGTATGCCTGCGAGAGTGAACGCTGTCATCAAGGTTAAGGGTGGGCCAAAACCATATTGACTTCCAGCATTACCGGTGGAGGGCGCCACGGACTTGTACGTCATTTTCAATCAGGTGTCCAGATACTTTTGATCACGTAGTGTATTTGACAAATTGTGTGTTTTAATGAGATCTACATTTTTCGTTTAGAAAAACCTTGTCTACCTCTTAAGATTTACCAGTTATGCAAAAGTCATTCAGAATTAAGAGGACGTTTGGGGATATTCACAGAAAATTCAAGATATACGTTTAATTTATCATGAAAATATCATAAATATGTGATATTTTAATCAAAATCGTTATAGCCATTTTTGAGAAAATCAAAACTTTCGAAAAAAATGTTCAATGTAAACGGTACCCTGGGATGGGTGGATTTTCCCGAAAATTTTCATGTTGCATCTTTGAAAGATACCGAACCTAAATACCAAGTTTGGTATTTATCCGACTTATCGTTTTTGAGTTATGCTGTTCACACACACAGACACACATCCACACTCACAGGCACATATACGGGTATTTTTGTAATGATGCTTTTTTTTTTTACTCAGGGGACCTGAAAATATGTATTTCCACTACTTACTATACGTAATAGCGAAAATAAAATTCGTCAATTATTAGTCACTATGCAAAATAGGTCTTTCTGGTCCTGTTAAAATTAGCAATATATATTACAGCAAGTTAAAAATGTAAAATGCAAATTTAAATATCAGGTTACGTATTTATTTCTGTACTTAGTTTACATATTTCTTTGAAGTAAAAATCAGATAATGGAACGTTTTGATACAGGGCGTCCTTAAACAAACAACAACAAAAAGAAAATTACTTCCCAGGCTATTTGCAGAAAATCCAAAGTATGGATTTTATTTTGATACAAATATATGGAACATATGGTATGTAAATGAAAATCGTTAAGGCCATTTTTGAATACATAAAAAAATAACGAACATTTGTTGATGTATAGGTTAGATTAAGGTGTAGGGATTTTCTTGAAAAATCTTCATGCTACATTCTTAGAAGATACTGAAATTAAATACCAAGTTTGGTATTTAAGGACTTTTCCTTTTTGAGTTATGCTTTTCACAGACGCTCACATGCACGGAATTTTTATAACAATGCCCTTTTTTCGATTCTGGGGTCCGGAGAGATCTCGATATCAAATTTTGGGTGGAAGTAGGTGATAGAGAAAATAAAAAGTCTCATTTGTCATACATTTTAAAATTTTATGTACTAAGTAATTAAAAAAATAGTCTCATGGAAATTTTGAAATGACTCTCTTGTAAAAGTGAATGGTAACAAGAGGGAATAAAATTCTTACATTTAAAACTTAAGGCAATGTTTTTAACTTCCCAGGGAAATTTCCACACAGCTCGAGAGCTGAAATGTCAAGTCTGTGAAAGCTGTGCAGTACCGTTCTCAGAGGCTGCAGCAATCTGAATCTGTCATCTCATGAGATGAGCATTGTGTGACAGGCTCTTTGTTCAGATCCCATTCCCTCGCTTCGAATTTCGATATTCCCATCAACCTTTACTATGAGAAGAGGGGGTCTTCGTTTTAATTTGTTTGCTTTGTGGAATACGAGGCTTATGGCAGTTGATCCGCTAGCAGAAAGGATAATGAAGTAGACAGACAATAGTGGACAATATGCTATCGTCTGTTGGGATCTGTATGCTTGCGGAAAATGGACTACCTCATGTTGGGCGAGAGGGCAAAGAGACGGTAGGCTTGTATATCTTTTATTCCCCAGTTTGTCACATAAACATCTATGTGGAATTACAATTTCGGAAACAGAAGCTTCCTTTTTTGTTTCTCATAAGATCATACTGGTTTTTAAACAGTTAACATCATCTCTGCCTCCTCTGGACAAAACTTTATTACCACACTTATTACTTTCTCTACTACGTATAGTAAGTAGGGGAAGTATTGTATTCCACCCAAAAATTCGATACCGAGATTTCACCGGAAATACATGTTTTGAGACCCCTGATTCAAAAAAACAGCATTTTTGGAGACATGTCCGTGTGTGTGTGTGTGTACACCAAACTTGGTATTTAGGTTCAGTATCTTCCAGAGATGCAACACGAAGGTTTTCAAGAAAATCCCCCTACCACAGATTACCGTTTACATGGAACATTTTTCGAAAATTTTAATTTTCTCAAAAATGGCTCTAACGATTTTGATTGAAATATCATATGTTTAAGATATTTTCATGACAAATGAAATGTATATCTCGAATTTTCTGGGAATGTCTCCAAAAGTATTCTTCATTGTGAACGACTTTTGCATAACTGGTAAACCATAAGAAATAGACAAACTTTTACTACACAAAAAATGTAGATCGCGTTAAAATACACAATTTATGTCATATACATTTTTGTTGTTGAGTGAACCATTTTCGAGATATTGCTCGTTATTCCCTTAAATTTTCCAATACTTACACTTTTTCTCAAATTCGTTATTAATTACTTTCTCTACTACGTATAGTAAGTAGGGAAAGTATTGCATTCCACCCAAAAATTCGATACCGAGATTTCACCGGAAATACACGTTTTGAGACCTCCTGAATCCAAAAAAAGCATTTTTGGAAACATGTCCGTGTGTGTGTCTGTGTGTGTGTCTGTGTGTCTGTGTGTGTGTGTGTCTGTGTGTGTGTCTGTGAACAGCATAACTCAAAAACGAACAGTCGGATAAGCACCAAACTTGGTATTTAGGTTCAGTATCTACCAGAGATGCGACACGAAGGTTTTCAAGAAAATCCCCCCACCCCAGACTACCCTTTACATGGAAGATTTTTCGAAAATTTTAATTTTCTCAAAAATGGCTCTAACGATTTTGATGAAAATATCATATGTTTAGGGTAATGTCATGAGAAATGAAATGTATATCTCGAATTTTCTGGGAATGTCTCCAAAAGTATTCTTCATTGTGAACGACTTTTGCATAACTGGTAAACCGTAAGAGATACACAAAATTTTACTACACAAAAAATGTAGATCGCGTTAAAATACACAACTTATGTCATATACATTTCTTTTGTTGAGTGAACCGTTTTCGAGATATTGCTTGTTATTTCCTTAAATTTTCCAATACTTATACTTTTTCTCAAAGTCGTTATTCATTTTTTTATGTCCTGGAGAGAATGGAATGCGCCGCATAGCAACCAGCGTTAAAATATTTGACCATCGCTTAAAAGCTACCATATTCCCCTTGCATCTACAAGAAAATTAGCAATAAGATTGACATCTCGATATCTCGATTAACATAAAGCATATGGAGAATAGGCGTTTGTAAAAATAGATTGTACAAGAGTAGAGAAAGTCATGTGAGTGTAACACATCAGATTTTTTTTTTTTGTCCTGGTAATGCAAAGAGAATGGAATACACCACATAGCAACCAGCTCTTAAAATATTTGACTATAGCTTAAAGCCTATCAATTCCCCTTGCCTCTACAAGAAAATTAGCAATAAGATTAACATCTCGATATCTCGATTAACATGAAGCATATGGTGAATAAGCGTTTGTAAAAATAGTTTGTACAAGAGTAGAGAAAGTCATGTGAGCGTAACACATCAGATTTTATTTTTCTTGTAGTTTTTGTGTATTTCGAAGTTCTTCAAGTTATATATTGTAAAGGACTTAATTGGCTATTTTACAAAAAATTCAAAATGTACTAGTCAGGAGTATGAATGAAGGTGAGTGAGTGTAGGGTGTGCAGTAGCACTGATTTGAGTCACGTGACTGCCAGCCAAACAGCATCAGTCACTCATTGCTCGTTCCCGAGTGGTATTCCTTGGAATTGAGCCGATTGAGAGAGGAGTTGAGCCACAGAGTGAGCGAGAATGAAAGAAAGAGACAAGTGTATTATCTCTGTCTCTTTATACGCAGTAGCTTTTTCCCTCCGCGCCTTCGTTCGAGTAGCCAACTAGCATCGTGTTCCCTACAATATAAAATAGATCTAACGCTTCTGCATTGGACGGCATAGTGAGTAGAGAAAGTAATGTGAATGTAATAAATAATATGCGTTGTATTCGCATAGCTTTCACTATGTATTATCTTTTATTTTTATTGCATCTACAAACTATTCTACGAAAACTTATATTTCTATCTACGTACTTCAGATTAACACAGATAAATCTTTGACGGTAGTCACATGTTTAAAAACGTACGGTGCCTTCGCCCCACTTTACTTTTCCGGTGGCCTTCACCCCATGTTTAAAATTTAACTTTTATTTTAATGTTTCTTTATTTATATATTATATATGTATGCCTCAGCTGTAACTTGCAGAACACGTATCTCTTAACAGGACTGGTACGGCTAAAGAATGAAGGCTTACACACACAAATTATAATTGTATTTTACTTTGTTTATTAATCCTTCACACGATTAAATAACACTTCACTAATGTATCGTACTGTAGAGCTGTGAAATATTGTTAATTGTAATTTTTAACACGTAAATTTTATATAGTTCTCACCGCAATGAATTTTCATGTCTCACACTGAACCCGTACAAAATCTGACTGACGTCTTGGGTACGCTTCCTTGTAGCGTCTCCCATCTGAATTTACACATTTCCTCTATTTCAAGTCTCTGATTGGCTAAGCCTACTCCAATAGAATACTTTTATTTAACTCAATTTTTTTTTCTAGTTTTTGATTGGCCATTTATAAACTGTTTTAAATATTACATTATTATTGTTCCAGGAATTGTTAGTAGCGTTTATTAAACTTTATAATTTATTGTTGTCTCAAGGTTACCTCATTGTTAGCAACTTTCGGCTTCTACTTTGTAATTCTGTTTGCTACGGAAGGCAGGTTACTTCTATTCTCACCGCTCCTATATTGTTAAACTACGTAATACATTCACATAACGTTGTTATACATGTACATAAAATATAAACATAATACAATGACTGTTACATACGCTTTATATATTATTACATAGACATATTACTTTTAGACGGGCTGTTATTAAATTTTATATTATATAATTAGACTTATATCATTTAAGTGTTAAAAATACTGCCTGAATCTTCAAATTCCGTACTGTTTCCATAACATCGTGTGAAACAACTGTGTAGCAACAGCTTAACAAATGGCATAGTATGAAAAATTCAGACGAATAATAACGGATATTTCGGAAATGGCGGACTCCACAAAAAAGCTATTAATGTAATTTGTGTGTTTTAAAGAGATTTCATTTTTTGTGTAGTACGTTTTGTCTTAGTTTGCTAGAAATACAAGATAATAAAAATTCCTTCCATATGAAGAGGATTCACAGTATATTTCAGAAAATTTAAAACATACATTTTGTCATGTAATATGTTAAATATATGGTATGTTAATCAAAATTGTTGGGGGCTTTTTGAAAAAATAAAAAAGTAAATTTCCATGTAAAGGATGGTTTAGTGTGGAGGGATTTTCTTGAAAGTGTACGTGTTGCTTCTTCGGAAGACTGAGCTTAAATACCAAGTATGGCATTTATTAGACATTTATTACTTTCTCTACTACGTATAGTAAGTAGGGGAAGTATTGTATTCCACCCAAAAATTCGATACCAAGATTTCACCGGAAATACATGTTTTGAGACCCCTTGAATCCAAAAAAAGCATTTTTGGAAACATGTCCGTGTGTGTGTGTGTGTCTGTGAACAGCATAATTCAGGAACGAACAGTCGGATAAACACCAAACTTGGTATTTAGGTTCAGTATCTTCCAGAAATGCGACACGAAGGTTTTCAAGAAAATCCCCCCACACCAGATTACCCTTTACATGGAACATTTTTCGAAAATTTTTATTTTCTCAAAAATGGCTCTAACGATTTTGATTAAAATATCATATGTTTAAGATATTTTCATGACAGATGAAATGTATATCTCGAATTTTCTGGGAATGTCTCCAAAAGTATTCTTCATTGTGAACGACTTTTGCATAACTGGTAAACCATAAGAGATAGACAAAATTTTACTACACAAAAAATGTAGATCGCGTTAAAATACACAATTTATGTCAAATACATTTTTTTTGTTAAGTGAACCGTTTTCGAGATATTGCTTGTTATTCCCTTAAATTCCCATACTTTTTCTCAAATTCGTTATTCATTTTTTTTAGTCCTGGACATGCAAAGAGAATGGAATGCGCCACATAGCAACCAGCTCTTAAAATATTTGACTATCGCTTAAAGCCTACCATATTCCACTTGCATCTACATGAAAATTAGCAATAAGACTTAACATCTCGATCAACATGAAGCATATGGAGAATAAGCATTTGTAAAAATAGTTTGTAGAAGAGTAGAGAAAGTCATGTGAGTGTACACATCAGATTTTTTCGAGTTATGCTGTTCTCACACACGTGGTTTTTTTATCTAAGTTAATTCTTTTTTATTCAGAGGTTCTCAAAATATGTATACGCAATGGAATCTTGATAGGCAATTTTTGGGTGCAATGTAATATTTCCTCTACCTACTAATTACATGGTAGAAATATGCAACAATGGTAAGAAAGAAATATATGATATGATAAGCATACACACCCAGAGTGAGAGATGGGAGAGGGAGGTGGGTTGTTGAACATCTTTCCACAGCTTTCATAAAACTTCGAAAAGTGCACTTCCAGGGAAGTCCCGATATCGGATTTTTTAGTCGAATGCAATACAGGGCTCCCGAAGCAACGACACAATGGCGCTTGCAACAAATGTCAGGAACCTGATAAAATTTGAGATAACTACCAATAAAATTTTATGTGTACACGTTTCGTGGCATGACAAACGTTCAAGTGATACTCAAGTTTCTCCGCATCTTCAGAACGACAATTGCAGAAGTTTTTAGCCTCCTTCGAAGTAAATGCTACAAATTTGCCACAAGAATGCTGTAGAATTAGATGTCTTTTTTCTTCTCTTCGTTACCTATATGCAGCAAATACGCCTGTTTAGAACGTCCTGGGGGCATGAAGTGTCATCTCTGTAAGCTAGCTTCTAACAAAAATCCATTTCAGAAATCTTGAGTCTGTTGATGCAGACCTTCTCTTCATGTTTTTGGCAGAGCGTGAATATAGCATTTAAGCCGTATTTTAAGCAAAAGTTGCACCGTTTCATAAAGAACTTGTGATAAACTGAAAACAGAAAAGTGAGTTTATTTGAATTACGAAAACACAGTTTTAAGTTTAAACGTATGAATAACATGTTGTTTTACATATATGTGAATAATGTTTATTCCATTGGGACAAGCTTGGCTCAGTTGAACATTCTTGCAGTTTCTTGATACAGTTAGCTTCCTGTCAGACCGTTGGTGTATAGAAATACCTTGGCTGTCCTTTTTGATTCCGGCACTATACGCGCATGGTGCGAGGTAATTAGTTCACGGTCTATAGGTAGCGCCATGGGAGAGAAGCAGGACGCTGCGGCCGTGAAATGGCTTGCTCATTCCTGATTCGCTTATTCATCTATCGCATCGTTACTATTCTTCCCTCCGACACATTCATGGGGGAGTGCCACAGGGGTCTGTCTTGGCCCCGTTTCTCTATACTTTTTATACATCCGATATGCCCCGATACACTATCAACTGACAACTTATGCATATGACATCACAATCTCCATTCTCGTAATCCTGTTGTTCATCTGGATCATGAGTTGCATGACTATCTTGTCTGCTTCAATAATTTTCTGGAAGCCATTCAATATGTTCTTACAAATCTCACATTGTTAGATTCTTTAATGCACAACCAGTAAGATAGGCGTTACACAATCAATTCCTTCCTGTCTCTTAGACTACAGATATTTGCATGTACATATTGATTCCCGGTTCAGCTATCGTCGAATTCAACATGTTCGTTAAAAAACTCAGATTTTCTGTTTCTAGTTCTAGTTTGAAAAGGGGTGGGTTTTATGCCCAAGCACTGCGACCTTAAGATCTATTGCGCATCCCCCATTTCATCAGTTAAGTAGTCTGTTGCTCGATATGAACTTACCCAGACTGCTAACTGAGGCTTTCGATTGTTCATCTATCTTTGGAAAGTGATTGCCAAAAATACTTGCTCTTTGATTCGCAAGAGCAGGGCAATCACATAGTAGATGAGTAACAGTCTCATCTCCTTCTAGAGTTGTTAAACAATCCCACTCTGTATAGATTAAACTTTAGGGCACTGTGTCCTGTAATGAATCCTGTTGCCCATGCAAGCCTTCTTCCACTAAGACCGCGCAAGTACTTTGCCCTGCTGTTATCCAGGTCTGTAATAAACAACTTGGAATGTCTGCAACCCTCAATGGAGTTCCAGTAGTTCTTGTGTTCTGCTTGAGCCCAGCACTTAATAGCCTGTTTCACTGGTCTGTAGGACACTTTCAGTACAGGCTCCGGACCAAAAAATGGGATTTCACTGCCAATCTTGGCTGCTTCATCTGCTTTCTCATTGCCTGGTATACCTATGTGTCCTGGCACCCACATAAGTTGAACTTTATTGTGTTCAGCCAGTGTCATTAAGGATTCCCGGCATTCTGAGACGAGCTTTGATTTTATTGATGGTGATTCAAGTGCTTTAAGAGCAGCTTGACTGTCTGAGAGGATAAGTACACTTCTATTCTTATATCTCCTTTTAATGCTTTCCATAACACTGGCTAGGATTGCATAAACCTCAGCCTGGAAAACTGTAGCTTAGGTACCCAGACTATAAGAAATCTTGGTGCCAGTACCGTAAAACCCAGCCCCCGTTCCTGATTTGGTTCTAGAACCATCAGTATACCAGATTGGGCCTTTGTTATTATGATGTTTTACCAGTCTTTCCCATTCACTCCGCTGTGGATAGGAGACTGTAAATTTCAAATCAAACTTGAATGTTGTTTCAAGAATGTCAGTCCCCATGTTGAGTATCTGTTGTACATTCTTATCCCAAAGAAGCTTGAGATGATTAATATGTCCAGTATTAGACACTTGAGTTTAGCGACAAATACGGTGATACGCGATCATGGCTTCTGCCTTCATCCATATATGGAGAGGTGTGAGCCCAATCAGCATCGCTCTCTGTTTACTTCCGAACATACATCTCAGAGGATAAAGCTTTGGTTCTATACTGCTGTGATTCTGCATCAGATATATGCTGCTCCTGTGTCTTCATTCAGTGATTCATCCGTAACATTTTGTCCCTGTTTCTTGATCATACGTTCTATATAAAAGACCGTAAGGGACCTAGAAATTGATGAATGTCATCCTGCTGTCTATATGTCGTTGTCGACGTCGAAATAGCTTTCTCAGGGACATTCTCAGGATTCGTTTACGTGCAAATAAGCATTACACGTGAACCGTATACTTGTATTGTTCAGCGAGTTTCTGAATTCTTAGATGGTAGAGAAATTAACAAGCAAAAGCCCCTTCTTGAAAGATAGCAAGACACACGCACACGCTACTTTTTATTTAAAACCTCCTCCTACAGAACTTCCGTAATCGTTCAGTCAGTCGTTCTTTACCTCTCCTCCACCATGATTATCGCTTCCAGAGTACAAGAAGAGGCGGTGAATCACAAAGAGTTTGCTAACCCATTATTTCATTACTCCCATCGCTACAGATTAACAAGGGACCAACCACTCCCTGTAATGACGCAGTGAGTTTTAACGCCTGCAGGCAACGGGTACTGTGGGCGTCAAATCTGCGCTCCTAACACCCATAACAAACATTTCCATAAAACGTAAAAACACGTTTAACTTACTACGTTTTGTTCAGCTAACATCCCTTGTCAGTTCTGACCTCTCAACAGGTCCCAGGTTTGATTCCCGGCTGGGGACTGGAGCTGTCTGCGATCCGGATCATTCCCTACCTTCTTAACAGTCTAAAGCTCCTTGTACACAATCAAATTTTTGTCAAATTCAATATTTTACAAGATTTTTCAATAGATGACACAACTTCACAACTTTTCTTGTCAAATGCTTCTAATACGTTTAGTCTCTGCAAGTCTTGAAAGCGAATAAGGACATGCTCTAAACGGTGAAAGATTTGACAATGATTTGAAGGCTTTGGCCAATGAAATGCGAGTATTTACAGGCGTCACAAAATCTACAACATGGCTGAAAAGCGAAAAGTAAACAAAAATGTCTACCCGGCCAATGTATGTCGTATGCGAAGTGATTAGGTTATACATAAGCTGGCCATGTCTGTTAATCGAGGGCTCTGTGGATTACCACAAGATAAAGCAGATGAAGGCATATGAAGAAATACTTGCCAGGTAGATTTCCGAACTAAGTATACATTAATGCAACGTTATATATTGTGGTTAACCTATCAGTTGGTGTTATTTGCATTGTATTGCATAATCGTAAGTGTGTTTTGGTAAAATCAAAACCAACTTTTATTACTTAAACCAGCTGAGCTCTATTCATTCACAGTTAGCGAGTGAATTTATCTTAGCGGTGGACGATATCAAAGATGTTCCACTAACTCGAAAAGAAAGAAAGAGTTCGATGTCCGATTCTCGAATAAAAAAGTGTATATTTCATAACAGATCTAAAGAAACCATCACAAGATTATTAATAATACCCTTATATCTTAGAGTCTCCAAATATCTCCAAGAACTCAACATTAGACTTACCCCTGTGTCACAAATAAATCCCTCTGTTGTTATTCCGCCCTGGACAATCACTTCACCTAAAATAAATTTAGAACTGAACATCATCTCCAAAGAACACACACATTCCTCAATTTATCGCCTACTATTTAATGAATTACATGGCAGTTATGGAAAACATACAGCAATCTACACAGATGGATCAAAGTGTAATGATAGAAATGCTTGGGCTGTTGTTTATCCAGACCACACTATGTTATTCAGACTTCTTGATTTTATATCATCTTCTCAAGTGAGCTGTTTGCAATTAAACAAGCTGTGATTTATGTTTTGAATACTCGATGCTCAAAGTTATTTGTTATATACTCAGGTTCTAAAAGTGCACTACTTGCAATAAACAATGTCATCAACCCATATTCTTACACTTCATAGAGCCAATAAGCAAGGAAAGGAAGTGTCTCTAGTATGGATTCCATCCCACATTGGAATACAAAACAGCCAATTGGCCAATCAGGCAGCAGAAGAAGCCACTAAACATCCACTAAGTGACCCAACTATAACTACACCAGCTCATGATATTATCTCAACTATTAAAAAGAAGCTCTACTAATAGGATGGCTTGACTCCACGAGAAACAAACTCCGTGATATAGTATCAAGTTTTTCGACCAGCAATTCTCTTTCCAGGTTTTAATATCCCGACTGAGAATGGGTCAAACCAAGATCACACACAGTTATCTTCTTTCAACCACCCGTCTGCCACCAGTGCAAGATGTTGTTAACGACGAAGCACATAATCGTGGAATGTCCACAATACGATCAATGGAGACAACACTACCAGATACCCAATGATTTACAAACAGCACTCAACTATTCGATGTACTCTAAAAGAGTTGAATTTTTTAAAAACCTAAATTTATATAAAAGTATATAATGTTCAACCAGTTTGATTAGTTATAGTGTCACTGCCAGGGTGTTAAATAACCTCATTGTTTTATTGTTAAATATTTATTTTAAAAGTTGTAAACTCCCAATGTGACTAATATGTTAAAGCGACTATAAACTTTCAAAATAAAGATTAAAAAAAGAAAGAAACAAACAAACAAACAAAGAAAACAGATAGACCGAATTAAATATGCTTTACATTTGCTACTGAGCAACTTCTGAATAAAGATGAGGACCAATAATTTCCAGTGAAACTGATTAATCAAACTATTATTTCATAGGTTTTCTCAAAATATAAATTCATCTTTGCATCCAAAGTAAAATTCGTGCATTTATATACTGTTTGAAAATTTAGAAATGAAAATGCACTATCACTGATTGCATTTAGTTCATTGGTATCTTCCAGATGTATTAGCCCCTCCCTGGATCCGCCTCTGACCATTACATAATTTTTGCACAGATTTGCATACAAATCAGTATAAAAAATAAGCTCTTGGGAGGTGTAGCGGTTTGTCCTAGGCCGACAACATTGTGCCTCTTGGTCACGAAGCGTGTAACTGATACGTCGCCTGTCTGCCACGTGGCCATGTCGTTAAGACTCAGTGTACTATATAGAAAACATAGGAACTTGGCTCTTACCGACTTTACTTTGCGGCTTTGTTGGTGCTGCAGACCGTAACACATAAATGTTCTTCTCTTTGCCGCATTCCCAATCTTTTTTACTGTGTTGCCCTTTCAGCGCCTTGGATGTGTTTCTCTTAACGATAAAATACTATCCATGTCTGTGGTACGAGTGTATGTCGAGTCAGGCTCACCTCATCCCAGAGCTGTAGTTCAAGCCTAGGTTTCTATAATAGGAGGATGATTCAAGGTTGACCTCAATCTAGTGTAGCGACAATTAAACCAAGACCAGATCGTGGTAATTCGTTATCTAGTCGAAGTTACAGTAAAGGCAGCATATTTCTTGGTTGGAAAAGATGTGCATCACAATTCGCCAGAGACTCCATATAACTCTTAGTTGTCACGTGCACTTGTCACCTCTCATTGCCTGCTATCGTGGAATAGATTGTTGTGCGTACAAACTAGTTCCTTATTTAACATTATCATTTATCTTAATATATTTGAAGAGAATTGTCACATTTTCATTTACATTTTCAAAACAAATATATTACGTAACAGAGTTGATTCATCTGGAATACATGTAAATTCTTATCAGCAAATAGGTAGGAGGAACCTTCGGTTTAAACCTGTCTCTCAGGATGACAAAAACACGTGCATCTATCACGAAAGAGTTTTTATAGTATTGCATAGTATTCTCATGTGAATATATAGCTTAGAGCAAGTAGCTTTACTCACCACTTACATATAATAAACACGTTTAAATATACAGGGTGGACCATTTAATTTGAGACTGTACAATATCTCCAAAACTATGCGTTGTAGAAAGAAATATATTGAATAAAAGTTGCTTGACATTATGGGGGGGGGGGACAAATGCCATTAGTCCTTTATTTGGAGGATGTTGTGATTGTCACTTCAGTGCAATTTAATTTTTTTAAATGGGAAACTACCCTTTTATGTTGTTTTCTCACTTCATAAAAAAACTAAACATTTATATAAACCATTTTGCAATTGTTCTTTCACCAACGTAAATAACGAAAAGTCTGAATGACTGTGTACGAAGAGCGAAATGAATGGTTGGACCACCGATGGATGGTCATTTGAGGGTCAAATTACGTTTCGTAATTGGGAACAAACATTGTTTATTTTGTTGCGTTATTCCTCGTCACAAAATAAACAGCTTATGTATAAACCATTTTCTAATGAGAAAACATACAAGATGTAGGTTCACATTTAAAAAAATTAAATTGACCCTAAAATGACCATCATAACGTCCTAAAAAAACACGACTAATGACACTTACTCTCCCCCATAATATCAAGCAACCTTTATTAAAGACATTTCTTTCTACAAAGTTTAGTTTTGGAGATATTGTACAGTCTCAACTTAAATAGTCTATCCTATTTAACTAAATAAAACACTGTTTTGTACAATTTCTCCATGAAAAGGTATTTTAATGGTAATATAGTGTGAAACTGAAGTAAATTATACTTTTTACTCTCAAAGAGGGCATATTTACTAGATTTACCTTTTCACTTTCTTCTTAATTTCCTACAAAAATAAATATTGATTTACATTTTCCTCCTCATTTATCCTCCCTGCTTTTCCAGTAGTTGTCCCCTTTATTATCCTGCGCAGTTGACCAAACAATTTTAATGACTCGTTAGGGATTTAAGAGGGAGTTATGTTATCTCCAGATGGTGGTCACATTTATAAGAAAAGGAATCTGCGGGGGGGATCTGGCACGTGGTATACATACAACCCTCCTTGGGGTGTAACTAGAAACCTCTTGCACATCTGCCACCCTTAAGGGGTGCTCGTTAACGGTTAGCATATCCAGGCTATAAAGAATAAAGGAAAGAAAAACAAGGACAAGCAGTGGGAAGGAGTTAGGCGAAACAGCATCGGGAAACGTACATTGCTTCAATTAAGTGTACGTAATGCTCCTACAGTTTTACTTCCTCTACTACGTATAGTAAGTAGGGGAAGTATTGCATTCCACCCAAAAATTTGATACCGAGATTTCGCCGGAAATACATGTTTTGAGACCCCCTGAATCCAAAAAAAGAATTTTTGGAAACATGTCTGTGTGTGAACAGCATAATTCAGAAACGAACAGTCGCATAAACACCAAACTTGGTATTTAGGTTCAGTATCTTCCAGAGATGTGACACGAAGGTTTTCAAGA
This sequence comes from Deroplatys truncata, assembly GCA_030765065.1. Classification (NCBI taxonomy): domain Eukaryota; kingdom Metazoa; phylum Arthropoda; class Insecta; order Mantodea; family Mantidae; genus Deroplatys; species Deroplatys truncata. The sequence goes on along the minus strand of CM060989.1, from coordinate 59,096,916 downwards.
AAATCCCCCCACCCCAGATTACGCTTTACATGGAACACTTTTCGAAAATTTTAATTTTCTCAAAAATGGCTCTAACGATTTTGATTAAAATATCATATGTTTAAGATATTTTTAATGACAAATAAAATGTATATCTTGAATTTTCTGGGAATGTCTCCAAAAGTATTCTTCATTGTGAACGACTTTTGCATAACTGGTAAACCATAAGAGATAGACAAAATGTTACTACACCAAAAATGTAGATCGCGTTAAAATACACGATTTATGTCATATACATTTTTTTTGTTGAGTGAACCATTTTCGAGATATTGCTAGTTATTCCCTTAAATTTTTCAATACTTATTTTCTCAAATGGGAATTCGTTATTCATTTTTTTATCTTGGGTATGCAAGGAGTATTAATCTGTGGCAAAGAGAATGGTGCTGCACCTAGCAACCAGCTATTAAGAGATATGTATATGCTTAAAGGCTACTGTATTTCTATATTGCCCTTGCAAATACAAAACAAGGGGAACATAGTAGCGATAGTTAAATATTTTTAGAACTGGTCGCTATGTGTAAAATGTAATTCTCTTTGCATGTCAAAAGATCGTTTCTGCAAATGTTTATCTCGATTAATATGAAATAGATGCAGAATAAGAGTTTGTAAAAATAGTTTGTACAAGAGTAGAGAAAGTGAGTGTAACACATCAAATTTTTATCATTATTTTCGTGTTTCAGCGAAGAAAGAGGGAAACAATCCTATTTGTTGCATTCACATGACTATGTCAGCCGCTAGCGTTTATTAGTGGGTATACGAAATATTACTAAAGCTTATTTTTCTATCTACTGCATTTTAATCGAGATAAACCTTCGCAGAAATAGCTACATTGCATATTTCGTCATAGATACAAAGGGAACAGCGATAGTCTGATGTTTAGCCATTAGAATTCCATGTTTCCTCCGTGGTGTAGTGGTTACCATTTTATCTAGTTCCCGACGTCGCGGGTTCAAACCCGGCGGAGGGCGATGAATTTTTTTCGGGCGTAAAAATGCTTAGCATGGCTTCCTTCGGAAGGGAAGTAAAGCCGGTGGTCCCGTGTCGTAGATTTACGCCACGTAAAAGAACCTCAAGCCTGATAAAGAGGCTCTGAGCAAAATTACCGGTCTTCACGCCCAGTATAGAATGGGACGATAAGGACCATAGTAGTTAGAGAGCGTCCATAAATAAAACTCAATTTGATTCAATTTATTAAAATTCCATACTCTTTCCATGCAACGGTAAGAAACAACTGAATATCGACAGCACCTTAAAAGAATAATTAAGTATTTAACATTTCAAATCATAAATAACGGATATCTCGGAAATGGTTTGTCACAAAAAAGTTATTTTGAATAAATTTTGTGTTTTAAAGAGATTTACATTTTTTTTTTGTTTAGTACGTTTTCGTCTATCACTTAACGTCTACCAGTTATACCCGAATGAAGAGGCCTTCACAAGAAATTTCTAGAAAGTTCATGATATAAATTTGGTTGTGGTGGGAGGATTTTCTCGAAAGTCTTTGTGTAATATTTTTGGAAGATACTGAACTTTGCATTCCAACCAAAAATTCGATACCGAGATTTCACAGGAAATACATGTTTTGAGACGCCCTGAATAAAAAGAAAAAGATCCGTGTGAGTATATGTGAACGGCATAACTCAAAAACGAAAAGTCGGATACCAAACGAATACCAAACTTGGTATTTAGATTCAGCATCTTTCAAAGATGCGACACCAAGATTTTAAGAAAATCCACCACCCCAACTACCCTTTACATGGAATGTTTCTCGAAAATTTTTATTTTCTTAAAAATGACTAATGATTTTGATTAAAATCTAATATATTTAAAATATTTTAATGACAAATGAAATGTATATCTTGAATTTTCTGGGAATATCCCCAAAAGTCCTCTTCATTGAGAAATGCTTTTGCATACCTGGTAATCCGTAAGAGATAGATAACATTTTACTACACAAAAAACATAGATCTCGTTAAAACACACAATTTATGTCATACATTTTCTTTGTCGAGTGAACCATTTCCTTGTTATTTGTTTTAATTTTCCAATAATTATGCTTTTTCTCAAATGGGAATTCGTTATTCGTTTTTTTATGTCCTGGACATGCAAAGAGAATGGAATGCTCCAGCAACGCTGCGCAATCAGCTCTTAAAATATTTGACTATCGCTTAAAGCCTACCATATTTCCTTTGCGCCTACAAGGAAATTAGCAATCAGATGTGTGTTATCTGTGTATCTTATCTTTATGTATCTACAAATGTGTATCTCGATTAACATGAAGTAGATGGAGAATGGCAACTATCTTGTTGCTAATTTTCTTTTAGGTGCAAGGGGAATATAGTAGGCTTTAAGCGACAGTCAAATGTTTTAAGAGCTGGTTGCTATGTGGCTCATTCCACTCTCTATGCTTGTCCAGAAAAAAATAAAAAAAAATAATAACGAATTCCCATTTGATAAAGTCTAAGTGATGGAAAATTCAAACAAATAAGAAGAAATATGCGGAAATGGTTCACGACCAAAAAAAAAAAAAAAAGTTAAAAACATGAATTGTATTTTATTATGAGATCCACATTTTTGGTGCAGTAAAATTTTTTCTATCTCTTACGGTTTACAAATATGAAGAGAATTTTGGGGGCATTCCCAGAAAATTGAACATATATATTTTATTTACCATGATAATATTTTAAATATGTGATATTTTAATTAAAATCGTTACAGTAATTTTTGAGAAATTAAAAAATTTCGAAAAAGTTTCGTAAAGGGTTGTTTGGGGTGGGATGTTCTTGAAGATCTTCGTGTCGCATCCTTAGATGATACTAAACTCAAATACCAAGTTTGATATTTATCTAACTTTTCGTTTTTGAGTTATGCTGTTCACTTACTGACAGACAGACAGACCTACACAGGACATGTTTCCAAAAATGCTATATTCGGATTCTGCGCACTTCAAAGCATGCATTTCCGGTGAAATCTGCTTTCGAATTTTTGGGTGGAATGCAAACTTCCCCTACTTACTATACGTAGTAGAGAAAGTAAAAATAAGGTGTGCAGAGTGTGTTTAATATATTTAAAAAAATTACATACGAATTTTTCTCGTTATAATATTAGTATAGATATAATATCCTATAGCGCTGTAGAGTTTAGCGATTCGTTTAATATGGGGCGTGTATATGGATATGTAAAAATATAGTAAGATTTTCCAGGGGTAGAATATAGTAGCATTATCCACTAAAATGTTTAATTTAAATAACAGCAATATAAAGAATAGGAACAGTGAATAGTAGGTCTTTCTAATGTCTTGTTAGAAACATAGTTAATCAAATCCTTTTGATTTTGAACAGTCTTTCATCCTGCTTTTAAAAGCCTAATGAAAGCAAGCCCCATGCATTTATCTACGGATGCATTGAGCTGATTGGAAAAAAACCCATTGTATTCAGATGTTAGTTGGAATTAGAGGCTCTTTTCAATGAACAGAAATTAAGAGATGGTATCGACTTATCTCTTTTAGAATCTTCATCTTCACAAAGAGTGCTTCCGGTAAACTTCCGGACATGTACAAACGTGCATTAGGAAATTCAGAATAAAGCGTTTCCGGAATTAGGGTTACACCGAACGTCTACTGAATGTCGAGTGTTTCCTCAGCAGTCTCACATCACATCTGCATCCGTGCTCCTGATGCATAGTATATTTTAGGAAAAAAGGATCTTAATTAAAAATAAAAAATCTGATGTGTAACACTCACATGACTTTCTCTACTCTTGCACAAACTATTTTTACAAACGCTTATTCTCCATATGCTTCATGTTAATCGAGATATCGAGATGTCAATCTTATTGCTAATTTTCCTGTAGATGCAAGGGGAATATGGTAGATTTTAAGCGATAGTAAAATATTTTAAGCGCTGGTTGCTATGTAGCGCATTCCATTCTCTTTGCATGTCCAGGACATAAAAAAGTGAATAACGAATTTGAGAAAAAGTATAACTATTGGAAAATTTAAGGGAATAACAAGCAATATCTCGAAAACGGTTCACACAACAAAAAAAAATGTATTTGACATAAATTGTATATTTTAACGCCATCTACATTTTTTGTGTAGTAAAATTTTGTCTATCTCTTATGGTTTACCAGTTATGCAAAAGTCGTTCACAATGAAGAATACTTTTGGAGACATTCCCAGAAAATTCGAGATATACATTTCGTTTCTCATGAAAATATCTTAAACATATGATATTTTCATCCAAATCGTTAGAGCCATTTTTGAGAAAATTAAAATTTTCGAAAAATGTTCCATGTAAAGGGTAATCTGGGGTGGGGGGATTTTCTTGAAAACCTTCGTGTCGCATCTCTGGAAGATACTGAACCTAAATACCAAGTTTGGTGTTTATCCGACTGTTCGTTTCTGAGTTATGCTGTTCACAGACACACAGACACACACACACGGACATGTTTCCAAAAATGCTTTTTTTGGATTCAGGGAGTCTCAAAGCATGTATTTCCGGTGAAATCTCGGTATCGAATTTTTGGGTGGAATACAATACTTCCCCTACTTACTATACGTAGTAGAGAAAGTAAAAAATCTTGTGTTTCACAATCACATGGCTTTCTCTACCCTCTATCGGTTATTAGTGAGTATACAAATTATTCTTACGATACTTTATTTCCTATCTACTTCATTTTAATCGAGATAAACCTTTCCGGCAATAGCTGCATTGCAATATACAGGGTGTCCCATTTAAGTTGAGACTATACAATATCTCCAAAACAACGCCTTGTAGAAAGAAATGTCTTTAATAAATGTTGCTTGATATTATGGGGGAAAGTAAATTCCATTAGTCGTGTTTTGTTGGAGGACGTTGTGATGGTCATTTTAGGGTCAATTTAATTTTTTAAAATGGGAACCTACCTTTTTTATATTGTTTTTTCACTCCTCATAAAAAACTAAACTATTGTATAAAGTCACTCTATAATTGTTCTTACACCAACGTAAATGACCACGAAAATTTTGAATAGCTGTGTCCGAAGAGCGCAATGAATGGTTGGACTATCCATGGATGGTCATTTGAGGGTCAAGCTACGTTTTGTAATTGGGAACCAACATTTTTTATTCCTCATCACAAAATAAACAGCTTTTTGTAAACTGTATCCTAATGAGAAAACAACATACGAAAGGTTGGTTTGCAATTAAAAAAGATTAATTAAATTCACCCTAAAATAACCATCATAACATTCTGCAAACAAAACTCGACTAATAACATTTACTTTCCTCCATAATCTCAAGCAACTTTCATTCAAGACATTTTTTTCTACAACGCTTAGTTTTGAGATATCGTACAGTCTCAACTTAAATGGTGCACCTGTAGATACAAAGGGTGATGTCAAATGTTTACAAAAATACAAAGATAGTCAAATGTTTTAGAATTGGACGCTATAAGCTGACCTTAATATTCGATACTCTATCCATGAAATCCGAGGAACAACTGAAAATCGACAGACTTTAAAACAATGGATAATTGTTGAACAATTATAGTCATAAAGTAACGGATACCTCGGTGTTGGCTGATGCCACAGAAAAGTTATTCGAATTAAATTGTGTGTTTTAAAGAGATCGCAGGTTTCGTGTAGTGCGTTTTTGTCTTATCGATTAATGTTTACCAGTTAAATGCAAGATTATGTAAATTTTCTTTCAAATGAAGAGAACTTCACAACTATTCCCGGAATACTCAAGATATATATTTTGACTTGTAAATATGTTTAACATATGGAATTTTAATGAAAATAATTACTGCAGTTTTTCAAAAGGTCAAAATTTTCTAAAAACCAAGGGAAGAAGACAAACCGCGCGATCTACAATGGCTCCAGTAAACAATCGTCTCCATTTTAAAGAATTATAGCAAACAAATATATAGATAGAAAATTTCTTTTTACTTTCTCTACTACGTATAGTAAGTAGGGGAAGTATTGTATTCCACCCAAAAATTCGATACCGAGATTTCACCGGAAATACAAGTTTTGAGACCCTCTGAATCCAAAAAAAGCATTTTTGGAAACATGTCCGTATGTGTGTGTGTCTGTGAACAGCATAACTCAGAAACGAACAGTCGGTATTTAGGTTCAGTATCTTCCAGAGTAGCGACACGAAGGTTTTCAAGAATATCCCCCCATCCCAGATTATACTTTAGATGGAAAATTTTTCGAAAATTTTAATTTTCTCAAAAATGACTGTAAAGGATTTGATTAAAATGTCATATGAAATGTATATCTCGAATTTTATGGGTATGTCTCCAAAAGTATTCTTCATCGTGAACGACTTTTGCATAACTGGTAAACCATAAGAGATAGACAAACGTTTACTGCACAAAAAACGTAGATCGCGTTAAAATACACAATTAATGTCATATGCATTTTTTTTGTTGAGTGAAGCATTTTCTAGAAATTGTTTGTTATTACTTAAATTTTCCAATACTTATACTTTTCTCAAATTCGTTATTCATTTTTTTTGTCCTGGTAATGCAAAGAGAATGGAATACTCCACATAGCAACCAGCTCTTAAAATATTTGACTATCGCTTAAAGCCTACCAATTCCCCTTGCACCTACAAGAAAATTAGCAATAAGATTAACATCTCGATTAACATGAAGCATATGGAGAATAAGCATTTGTAAAAATAGTTTGTACAAGAGTAGAGAAAGTCATGTGAGTATAACACATAAGATTTTTTTTAATATGCAGAAAGAACAGATCATATGATAGGTTACTTATTGTATTTAAGAACTTTTTTTTAAATGTTCAGCTCTTTCATGTGTGGTGTTTACAAGACTATGTTATATGCGTTTATTTAATCAGCTCTTTGTGTTATACAATGTTATCGACATATGGTTTAAACTTCGGAGAAATAAATTTGTGAAGTAGTAAAAATTTAGATAGTAATGAGGAGGTTCAATAAAAAGTTTGATAATTATAAATTCTTGGCTTGGACATTTCTTCCTTCATCAAATGAAGGCCCATTTTTAGCGAAATTTCAGGCTTTAAACAAAATATTGTTTGCATGGAATTAAATGCATGTAAAGTAATTTAGAAAACACCGGATACAAAATATGTTTAAAAATCGACGTATTTTCAAAACACTATAAAACTAATTTAAACATTTTGATATCTGCCAAAAGATTATCGATTTTTCTTTCTGCATACCACCAAAAAAATTTGCAATCTATTTTTCACGGAAATACACGTTTTGAGTCCACATTTTTAGAAAAATATCCGTGTCTGTTGTGTCGACAGCATAACTCAAAAAATGAAATGTAAAACCAAAGTTGGTATTCAAGTTCAGTATCTTCCAAAGATGCGATGCGAAAATTTTCAAGAAAATCGCCAAACACGAAAGTAAAACCTTTACATGCACGGTTTCCGTTATTTTTTTATTTAAAATGGCTATAATTATTTTTATTACAACACCATATTCAGTGCTTTTCCTTCATACTGTGGCCACCTCACGGCTGCTAGCGCGCCGGATGCCGTAGCTTGGATTCCCGCCGAAACAGTTATAATATTCCCGCAACCGTCTCACATTCTCATAGTTGCAATCACAATGATAATAAGCACATACCTTATCATAAGAGATGTTGGAAATGCTGTCCTATTTCTGGCACCTCAGGAAATTTATGCTCGAGAGTTCACTATTCGAAACTGACAAATTACAACGTATGGTTTGTTGGAAAATGCTAGTCTCAATTGATTAGAGTAGCTGCACAGTAAGCCGAAGATTCGGGTTCAATCCTCAGCCATGGCATTAAATTTTTCAGTCTGATTCTATCTTTCCAACTTAAGCCCACACAAGGTTTGTATGAAAGAAGAGTTATCTATGGCTGTCGGGTTCCTAGATTTTTGCAAACAAAAGTAATGTGTGGGACAGGTCAAATTAAAGCTATAAGCCAGAAGTTATTTGAGAAACTTAATATAATTAATGTTACCAAAAACTGTGGTGAAAAAACATTTATTTTACGTTTACACCGAGAAGAAGGCCTTCTAAACAGAAGTAACCGAGCTGAACTCTTTGCTTTTGGGGTAGGTCCACTAATTATTTTTGTTGTGCTTGTTATTTAAAGAGTGTTTTCCTTTATTCGTGCCAGACGAAAAGAAACTAATTAGAAATCTCATTTGTTGTGGTTTGTTTATGATGGCGAGGGCGCGATAAGCCTCACAGCAGGCAGTGACGGTTTTTTTTACTCCAAATAGGGAAGCAGGGGCTGCCAGAATGTGCTCTTTTGTCAAATGAATGGTAAGCCGTTAAATTGAAAATGCTAGGCTTGCTATCGAGGCATTCAGATGCTATATCCAGTTTTCAGGAACCTTCATACGTTAGAAATTCGTATAATACGAGCATTATTTTCTTAGCCCATAATACTATACAGGGTGTTTCTTTTTAACTATGCAGCTGATTATCCTGAAAGCAACACGTTTTAAAGAAATCAATTTAGTGAACGTGTTTTCATTTAAGGGGTAAAAAAGAATGATATTAGTTACATTTTACATAAGAGGTAGTCGAGATTCACGTGAATCTTCACCGCGTAGGATTACAGATAGCCACAGCAGCGATTGTACTGACTGATACTCCTCTACCTTGCCTTTTGCTGTGAGATGAATTGCAGGTAAAGGTAAAGATACTACGGAGAAGCCCCCGCAGTGTGACCCTTTGTTCTTCTACCGTGAACCCTTTGGGGGGAGGGATGAAGGGAGAGACATCAAGGTGACGACGTTAGCAAGTATGGATGGGGTCTCTAACATTTCCAGTTTAAACGCATCTGACGCCGCTGAAGCCCACTCACGGTCAGAGTGGTCGGTCGCCAGAAATCAAACCCGCGACCTCCCGAATGCGAGCCTCACACCTTACCGCGGAGCCATCTCGCTCGGTATGTGGTGCAGTGGTCTTCACTGTCTTCCAATATTCGCTTATTGTTTTCTTCTTAGAGTTAGCAAAAAAAATTCATAGCAATCTAACAATGTATGTGTTTGTAATATAGAAATATTTGAAAGTATAACCTCGGTTATACGTTTCAAAGTGAGACATAGTACACTATTTAGGATACTTACACGAATAGCAGTCTGTTATTCATAGTTCAAACTAAAAAAGAAGAAGAAAACTATCAACTTTTCTTTTCTTAAAATTTTCCACACAGTTATAGCCTAATCACAGCAATGCTGTTATCATTTAGACTTTTGATGATAGAAAACGTAGTGTAGTTTCTAGAGCTTGAATTGACTCAACGCACCCTGGGAATTGTGGCAGGGGAAGATGCTGACCTGCTCCTGTCGTCCTCGTGGCCGTCTGGTGGTTCCGGTTTCGAATCCTGCCCAGTCGCTCAGTCGTCGTTCCGATGAGGGATGCTGTTTCCTAACTCCGTTCTTAAAAACCAGTTCTTTAAATATTTTGACTATCGCTTAAAGCCTACCAATTCCCCTTGCATCTACAAGAAAATTAGCAATAAGATTTACATCTCGATATCTCGATTAACATGAAGCATATGGAGAATAAAGGTTGTAAAAATAGTTTGTACAAGAGTAGAGAAAGTCATGTGAGTGTAACACATAAGATTTATTTTCTCGGGCTATTGTCGGCAACTTCGGTGTCGCATAAAAACCTTTAAATGCATGCATCTGCCAGCCATCGAGCAGATTCCCTTTCAGAAAGTCGGATACATAGTAGCGGGCGGTTGTTGAATCAGACGTCTCCTTCTCGCGGTTGCATATACAAGAGTTTTGTTTGAAATATAAAGCAATGGCCTCCTAGAGAGAGGCTTTTGATCTGGTGCAGTCATCGCCGGAGGGCCACGGAGCGCACAAACAAAGCGCGTGTCTGGTCTGTCCTATTCATACACGAGCCCTTGCGGTGCTTCCAACTGATGTCAGCTACATCTGCGATTCCACCCTTTCTCTTATAAAGCATTAAAATATAAACTGTGTTCCTTCATCGATTTTATTGCCCAAAGTATGAGATAGAAACCAAAATGGGAGCGGAAGTCCCGAGTTCGATTCTCGCTGGAATTAGGTAATATTTCTTTAATTTTTCCCAACCATACACAGAGTCTGGAAATATACTGGGTGAATCATTTAAGTTGAGACTGTAAATACAGGGTTATTCAAAAAGGAAGGAATAGACTTTAAATAGTTATTTCTAATGAATGACAATAGATGGCGACACTTGCGATACATCACTGAATAGAGGAAAGTTCAAAATTTTATTTTGTATGTTCAAAATGAGCACCACTTGTTATGCGAGGACGACCAGTGCCTACGAATTTATTGTATCAATTGTAATTTATTTTATGACGGGGCGGTCGTTGTTGAACTTACAACGAAATACACGCTGTAATGAAACAATGGATTCACTCTTTGCATAATGCAGCACACAAAACGACTTTTCCTGTGGCGTCGCCATTTTCTCGTAAACAAACACAGGGCTGCTATAGGCACTGAATGGAATATGTGGGGCTTAAAACTTTGAACTTTCCTCTATTCAATGATGTTTCGTATGTGTCGCTATCTATTGTCGTTCATTAAAAATCAATAGTTAAAATTTGTTCCTTCTTTTTGAATAACCCTATATATCAAAAACTAAGCGTTGTAGAAAGAAATGTCTTTAATAAAAGTTGCTTGTTATGGGGAAAAGTAAATGCCATTAGTCATGTTTTGTTGAGGACGTTATAATGGTCATTTTAGGGTCAATTTAAGTTTTTTTTAAATAGAAACCTACGTTTTGTGTGTTGTTTTCTCATTAGAAAACGACTTACAAAAAGCTGTTTATTTTGTGATGAATAAGGAAACAAAATAAAAATGTTGATTCCCAGTTACGAAACGTACCATGACCTTCAAATGATCATCCATGGATGGTCCAACCATTCATTGACTCTTCGTACACAGCCATTCAGAATTTTGGTTATTTCCGTTGGTGAAAGAACAATTGCAAAGTGCTTTATACAAGTGGTTTTTTATGAGGAGTGAGAAAACAACATAAAAAGATAGGTTCCATTTAAAAAGAAGTTAATTTACCCTAAAATGACCCTTACAACATCCTCCAAATAAAACACAACAAATGGTATTTACTTTCCCCCATAATATCAAGCAACTTTTTTTCAAGAAATTTCTTTCTAGAACGCTTAGTTTTGGAGATATTGTGCAATCTCAACTTAGATGGTCCACCCTGTATATGCAGGAGTGAATATGGCTACAGAAGTTAACGGGCTATACCAATTAAACATTATATAAAAAAACACTTAACGTCATTTATAGGTTATATACCTACATTCGTCTATGCTGGCTACCGCTCCCCAGGAGGAAGGGATGAAGTGAAGGAACCACAGGAGGCTACAGGCCGCAGGCAGGAAAGTCACAGAGATACGCGGAAATCCCTAACAGTTCCATCTCGTAAACCCGTTCCACATCTGGAGTTGCCTACAGAGGGCGATGAACGACCCGTCGACCAAGCAGCCCTCTAGTGTTCACGGGGAATACTCTTTCATTTGAGAAGCATCCGCGCCATCTGTCCTGCACTGCCATATGTCACGAAACGCACCTTAAAGACGAGAAGGGAACGGAATGAAAGGGAATTGATGGAAATGAAATAGTGTAAATGAGAAACCATTCCAATATTCGCCTATCGACCACGAAAAACCATGAAAAACCTAAGGTCAGAGTGGGCGGTAGACGGGAATCGAACTCAGAACCTCCCGACTGCGAGTCTCATAAGTTACCGCGGAGCCATTTCGATTGTTTAACGCCATTGTAAACAACAGAGTTGTTATCATAGTAAACAATTCTGAATTTGCTGCTTTTAATGAATAAATTACAGTAATAGTATACAAAAGTGGGAGATGAGGCAAGCTACTGTAACCAATGCGTTTTTAGTAGCTCTTGCTATCTTAAATAAATGTTTATATTAATTTGGTGTTTTGTATACAGTAAATACTACAATTAAACGGAAATTAACAATGTGTTTTGCAGAAATTCAATTACGTTTTGACGACAGAGAAAGTATAAAATGGATTAAACATATGGGTATACCACAAGATTTTCTTATAGTGGTTGAAAAGTAGTACTATAATAATTGTTATAATGTTAATATTAATATTACCTGTTGGCTATTACAAGCACTTACGTACATGAAAACTTTAAGGAACGTATTATAATACATATACAGGTGTCGAAAAACAATATGTAGAAAATTGCAGAGTAGAAAGGTAGTACCTAACTAAGCATTTTGAGGTTAGAAGCATGGGGTCGCAGATACAGCATGAACACAATTGAAATCTGATTTTATGCGATATCTTCATTTGCTTGTCAAAATGAAATACCGGGTGTTAAAAAAAGTATTCCATTTTTGTGTGGACCAAATCAAGAAAAAAAAGTCCAGTGTTTATGTTTATGGGTTCTAAAATGCATACCTTAAGAGCTGTGAGTACTTGTTCATCTTCGCTACTGTGAAACATCTCTTCTACTGCAAGCTCTTTGCTATTACGTACGACCTACAGTAGGCAGTAAACAAATGAGGACACATTACTCTTATTGTCCATGGATACAGCATGCAGTAAACATCTGTTAGTGTTGGTACTGTAAACCGTATTCACAATTCTGGATAAATGCAACGCATATTCGTATTAGTTCTAATGGAATCAGTTTGTGTTTTGATAAATTTGTGAAATGCTTTTACAGTGTAGTTTTATCTTGAAATCTTTGGTGTATGCAACTGCCATTAATGATGTACAAACACTACAGGAAGGCGTCATCAATGCCTGCCATAGCATCCGTGACCAACCTGCAGTCTTTCAGAAGTGCATGATTCCTTAAAGACGTCGGACAGAAGCATGCCTTAGTATGAATGGACACCACATTGAGCACATCCTTTAGCGACTGTTCACAAGTGCAGGCGTATGTAATCGCAAGCAGATTACATTAGAAGCTATGCTGTTTCACGGTAACAGAGTAATGTGTCATTTGTGTCCGCATTCTGCATATTTTACGTAATAGCAAAGAGCTTGCAGTAGAAGAGCTAGAGCTATGAACAAGTGTTCATAGTTCTTAAGGTATGCACTTTAGAGCCCATATTTACTGGACTTTTTTTCTTGTTTTTGTTCATACTACCACCTCTCAAAATACGTACGTATGAGTTCTGATACACAATGAAAAACTAATATTACATGCGCGTACTGTACTGAACAAGGCGGTATTACCTTCCCATCCAATAGACTTCATATCAGACACACTTAGAGACAGTGACCAGTACTGCACAAACAGGTTTCTCAATCGGAGACAGATTTAATGTTGACGCATGTAGCGCAGTAAAAAGCTTCTACAACCTTAGAAACTATGCAAATATAAACTGTATATTACGGCAATTTGTTTTGTTTGACTATTGTTATCTACAGCACAAGATCATATCGTATGATGTGGGATTGAATCTCCGTGCAAATAAATGTTAAAAAAATGTAAAAATTGTTCTGACCTATCACCCGCTCCCGTACTACAACTAATTCCCAGGCTTCGTTTAAGCACTTTGTATAACATGTCAGTGCATATGTACTTTTTATATCAGAAATAAACATTAGTACCACTAATGCCAAATTTAATAGTTAAAGACTAAATAGCCTAGCATCAAAGTATTTAGTAGTGTTTTCATAGAACTTAAGATTGACACCATGGTTGCTATCTCTTCCAGGAATCTGGTTTATTACTTCAGAGAATATGCTTTCAGAAATATAATAAGAAAGCGATAAAAGGCTTCTACACATCAATTAATCATATTCAGTGCTTTGCTTCAAGACGACAGCTGTTTTTGCCTCTGCTTGTCTCGTTAGGGGTCTTTATCCGAGCAAATGGAATCGATTTTATGGCCAGTATAAGATAAGATCGATTTTAGTGCCTCTGAGAAGTAACTTGGTGCCATTTCAAAACCTGATAGTAATTCCATCGTTGGTAATTACAGCAATGCCTTGCACTACTGAAACATATGGCTGAAAGAGAATTTTTTTTTGTTAAACCTGACGGCATGGCGTTGCTTACTCTCGAGGTTTCAATGAGCCAGGTTTGATGTGGAGAGTTCTTCGAAGAGGCCACCCAAGATGATAATGAACTGTAACTCCTCGATTTTCTACCAACATTTTGACTTTTAGTTTTCATTACATTAAGTGTTACAATTTTTAACAATTTTAAAGTTCTAACGCTGAGTTGCTATTTTGGCCAAATTGCTGTGAAACTTACAATATTAAGAACTTATTAATAACTCTCTGCGTAATTTGATCTGTATTCGGATGATATATATTTGGCTGAATGTTTATGAACAATAAATGGCAAAAAAGTTCGCTTTTGTTTCTAAAAGGTATAGAACCGGTTTGTAAATATGTTGTTCTTGTTTTCCTTTTCATTCGAATCGTTTTTAAAACGCGTATATGAAGAACCTGCTTAACGAAATTAAATAATAGGTTAATATTTTGCATAGTCTTTTCTTAATAGAAACAAATTAAAACTGGTTTTAAAATACGAAATTCAAGAATTTAAAGTACATTGCTTTTCTTCCACACTGCGGCCGCCGCACATCTGCTCCCGCGCCGGCCGCCGCAGTTGACTCCCGCCGAAACAGTTATAATATCCGCTCCACCGCCTCACATTCTCATAATTATACATACCTTATATTAGAAATGTACTCTATCCACGCATTTCTGACAGCTTCTTAGCCAAATGACCCAGCTGTCGACGGGCCCTTAAACTCCACTCACCACCACATCTCAGGAAATGTTCATTCACATTTCTATCCGAAATTGAGTGAATTTATCACCTGATGCTTTCTTTTAGTTCTTCCAATGTATAGGGCTTTTTTAATTTTTGCATACATTTTATTTTTCAAGTTCCCCCATAGATTAAAATCGCATGCAGTTAAATCAGAGAATCTTGAGGGCCATAAACTTTTACTAATCATTTTGTCTTTAAAACATTTCCTGAATTAAACCCAGTGACTCGTCAACTGTAGCAAAAATCTTGTTGGAAATACCCAGACTGACATTTAACGTGGTCAGTTCAAAAATGGTATAAGCCATTCCTATATCTATCTGCATTTATTGTTTGTTCAGAAAATATAGGCACTTTATACTGTATGCATTTACTGCACACCACACACTGATTTTCGCTTCATGCAAGGAAATCTGGTGTGTAAAATCGGGTTTCTCTGTGCTTCAGTATCTGTTGTTTTACGACGGAACATGTAAATGGAGCCATGCTTACCCGACTCTAATGATCGCATGAACAATAAGCTGTATGTAGCAAACCCCATACATTAGAATAACTAACAGAAAACACCAGGCAAGAAATTCATTCAGTTTCAAATATTGAACTCTGGAGTGTAAATCAACATTTTCTGAGAAGATGCCAGAAATTTGTGGGTAGAGAAGCACAGCATTTCCATCATCTCTTGTGATAAGGTATGTGATTATAATTATAGTTGTAAATATGTGAACGTGAGGCGGTTGCGCGGATATTATGTTTCGGCGAGAGTCCGAGCTGTAGCGGTCGTGCGGTGGCCGTAGTGTGAAGGAAAAACGCTATATGCCCGCAATAAATAATTTCAATTAAATGCTAAAATAACAAATATTCCAGCAACTAATTGCACTCAAGAAAATGTTTAGGACATTCTAGCCCAGATTAATATAACAATGTTAGTAATACACAATGGGCTTAGTGGTATCAAGCGATAATGCATTCCGAAACACCCGCAGGGGCTATCATTTGGAAAAACAGCTGCTGCAAATAACAGCTGTCAAAGTAGTTGTGCATTCATGACATACACAAATTCCGGCCAATATAACTGTGTAGACAAACACTCGTTCGCGAACATAATTGAAAAAGAAAATAATATGAAACACGTTTGTGTACTTTACACCCAAATGTAAATGTTAAATTGAATCTAGAATTGTTGGAAATTATAATTTAATTAGCAATACCCTTTCGTAATAGCTGAAGCTAAGACTTCCTTGGGTATTACGGTTGCTTTGTTTATCAACATTCCTACAAATGCTCGCCATTATGTAAGAAGCTCTTCAGCTGACTGTCTTACAATGAGCTGAGACCCCAAGACCTAACCGATAAATTAATACGTTTAAGCCAAAATGTTTTCATACAGACATTTTCTCTGGAGTACCCTAGCATTAAGCATTAAAGCTCGTCCGTACTTTTCTTACACATTGTAAACTTCTCCTATAGGACTGACACATAGAAGAAGCTGAAGACAAAAATGGATGGCTTATGGCAGGAAGGTACACGGTTCAGTAGGAGGTTCAGCAACCGGTAAATCTCCTGCAAGGTCGTCCCATTGGGACAAAAAGAAAGGAAGACACCTCTTCGAATCATGATGTAAAGCTGAAGTTGAAGTCTGAAATCTAAACACTGGTAGTCTACAAGAAAGAATGGACGACGAGATCCAGGAAACGGTGGAGTCGATCTTAGGGAAGGGAGTTAAAGTCGTGGATTGTGAAAAGAAGTCATGTGTCCGCGAGGAAGAAGTGCTCCTGGTAAATGGATCTCCCATTGCGTTGGAGGGCGAAGATGGGGCGGCTATAAGAGACGCCCTTTTGCACGGAACGGTACCTCATTGTGATCTGTTGAACCAGATCCTGATTAGGGCTGGCATACTACGAGCACCAGTGCGTCTTGAAACGAGTCTCAGCGTTAAATCATCCGTTGTAACGCGGGAAGAAGTGACGGTAGCTCGGGGTGGCCAAGTAGTGGATGAACGATCTCGTGAAACCAAGGAAGACAACTATTACACTAGTACAACAAGCGAGGTTTGGGAACCCGTGGGAGTGGTACCCAAATCGGCAGCTTCCACTCCGAATACAGCTAGACGCAGAACTGGACAAGAGAGTTCGGAAACGCCTTCCCCACCGCCACCTCAACAACAACCCTTCGACAGCAGTAGCAGCAGCAATAGTAGCAGGCCCACCAGCGATGCATCCACATCTACCAATGACTCCGTCAACCAGCAATACTTCATTCCGCTCAATCCAAACCAGACATCGCGTTCTCCTTTAGCCTCATTCGGGCTTGGGAGCGGTCGGCATACACAGTATTATACTCCCACCGCCATGAGAGGCGGAGCAGCCGCCTCCAACTCCTCTGTGGAGGAACAGGAATCTCTGCCTTCAGAGGATCATGTGGATTACATCAAAGGAGGCGTGGGCTCGCCAACTACCCTCAGGAATGGCATGCAGAAAATGAACCTCGACGGTGATGGCTTGCCCAATGGGCGTCCTCAAGCTCCGGGGATTGGCGTCCAGACTACAACATCAGCTGTGAGTACACGTTTTCTTTGTGTTTATGCGCATGCTCTCTCTTCATAGTCTTTATGTTACTCCCTCATTCTTCCTTCTGCCTCTTTATTCTTCAAAATTATCACTTACCTTTTTCTTGTTCTCACTAGATTCAGAGAGAATGGTTTAATTGTATGTTTTTTGTTTTATTTGTAACTGCATTGTAACTAACTTGTTTCCAGCAAGGTTATAAATGCTATGCCATTTTCACTTTCTCTACCACGTACCAAAAATTCGATACGGAGATTTCACCAGAAAGACACGTTTTGAGGCTCCCTTGAATCCCAAAAATTATACAAAATTCGTTCCGAATGAAGAGGACTTCACAAACTATTCCCAGAAAATTCAAGATATACATTTTATTTGTCATGTAAATATCTTTAATATATGGTATTTTAATCAAAATCGTTAGAGCCATTTTTTAAAAAATAAAAGAATGTTGAAGAATGTTCCATATAAACGGCAGTTTGGAGTCGGTGATTTTCTTGAAAATCTTCGTGTCACATCTTAGGAAGGTACTAAACGTAAATACCAAGTTTAGTATTTATCCAACTTTTCGTTTTTGATTACGCTGTTCAGACACACATGGACATTTTTCTAAAAATACATTTTTATTCAGGTGTCTCAAAACATGTATTTCTGGTGAAATCTCCGTATCAAATTTTTGGGTGCAATGCATTACCTTCTCTACCTGCTATGTACGCGGTAAAGAAAAAACGTTACTTTTTTGTGTAGTAAGGTTTTGTCTATATTTTCGGTTTACCAGTTATGCAACAGTCATTCACAATGAAGACTTCAAAAGCTACTTACCAGGAAATTCAAAATATGCATTTCCTTTGTCATAAAAATATCTTACGACATTTTAATCAAAATCGTTAGTCATTTTTGAGAAAATAAAAGTTTTCGAAAAATTTTCCATGTAAAGGTCGTGATTGGGGGGGTTCTTGAAAATCTTCGTGTCGCATCCTTGGAAGATGTCGAATTCAAATTCCAAGCTTGGTTTTTATCCAACTTTTCGTTTTTGAGTTATGCAGCTCACGGACACACGTGAACATTCTTCTAAAAATGCTTTTTTTTTTTCACAGGACCTCAAAATATATATTTCCAGTGAAATCTCGAATCTAGCTTTCCCCTGTTTATATACGTAGTTTTGAAAATATAAAAGAATGTGGAGGTCATTAAAGTGTACAGTTTCTGTCACATAATGATCTGTTTATAGTATCAGCCTTTTCGGAAATATTCGCCATCGTACCTTTACATTTTCCCAAGTTGTAGTGCTTCATCTAAAAACATCTGATGTGTTACACTCACATGACTTTCTCTACTCTTGTACAAACTATTTTACAAACGCTTATTCTCCATATGCTTCATGTTAATCGAGATGTTAATCTTATTGCTAATTTTCTTGTAGGTACAAGGGAAATATGGTAGCTTTAAGCGATAGTCAAATCTTTTAAGAGCTGGTTGCTATGTGGAGTATTCTATTCTCTTAGTATGTCCAGGACATAAAAACTGAATAACGAATTCCCATTTGAGAAAAAGTATTGGGAAATTTAAGGGAATAACAAGGAATATCTCGAAAATGATTCACTCAACAAAAAATATGTATATGACATAAATTGTGTATTTTTATGCGATCTACCTTTTTGTGTAGTAAAATTTTGTCTATCTCTTATGGTTTACCAGTTATGCAAAAGTCGTTCACAATGAAGAATACTTTTGGAGACATTCCCAGAAAATTCGAGATATACATTTCATTTGTCATGAAAATATCTTAAACATATGATATTTTAATCAAAATCGTTAGAGCCATTTTTGAGAAAATTAAAATTTTCGAAAAATGTTCCATGTAGAGGGTAATCTGGGGTGGGGGGATTTTCTTGAAAACCTTCGTGTCGCATGTCTGGAAGATACTGAAATACCAAGTTTGGTGTTTATCCGACTGTTCGTTTCTAAGTTATGCTGTTTATAGACACACATACACGGACGTGTTTCCAAAAATGCTTTTTTTTGGATCAGGGTGTCTCAAAACATATATTTTCGGTGAAATCTCGGTATCGAATTATTTATAATTTCTCCAAATTAGCTTGTTAGTAACGGCGACTTAAACAGTTTTGTTTTCACATTTTTCCTGTAATCAAGTCTATTCTCCCTAAAGGGAGCGCAGGATAACTTGGGATACTAAAACACAAAGATGGCTGATGTCGCATGTCAGAATAGTCAACGTTCTAACTGACATATAACCAGAAAAATCACCAGACAACGTATTTACAAAAGACGCACTATTTCGGTCTGCTGCTACATCTGCTAGTCATTGTCAATCATACTATACAGGGTGGATATTTAAGTTAAGACTATACAACATCTCCAAAACTAAGCGTTGTAGTAAGAAATGTCTTTAATAAAAGTTACTTGATATTAAGGGGAAAAGAAATGCCATTAGTCGTGTTTCGTTTGGAGAGCGTCATGATGGTCATTTTAGGATCAATTTACTTTTTTAAAATGGGAACCTACAATTCGAGTCAAAATTGGCCCTAAAAGACCACCACAATGTCCTCCAAAGAAAACACGACTAATGACATTTACTTTCCCCCATAATATCAAACAACTTTTATTCAAGACATTTCTTTCTATAATGGTTTTGGAGATATTGTAGTCTCAACTTAAATGGACCACCCTGTATATATCTACTGCTTTGTAATATTCTTTTCTTCGATGCGAAGGTTTGGTCATCTCCGCCATAATCGCCGATTACCTATAACTAGATGCACCTGAAGTGTTAAATTAAGCACTGAAATATGCTATAGACTTAAACGTTATTATGCGTATGTTATTAAACGTTGCAAATCCCTGTACTGTAATAGCATGAAGAACAACTTATAGTTACGTTTTAATAAGATTTCGGTGTATTTACTTAAGCCAATTAAATCTCTTGGTTTTCTTCTAGCAGATCTTTATCCTGTAAAAATAAAATCTCACACAAACACACAAGCTTACATAAAGAATTCCAAAAACAATTCAAATTTTTAGTTGATTCCAAAGATAAGACCTAATAATTAATAACCTAATAGTCTAATAAACTAACCTAATAATAATTAATCTATTTAATGGAGTTGTTTAAATTGTAAATAAACTGTATAAATTAATATAATCTAATATAAACAGTAATATAATAATATAATTAATATAATATAGTTAATATAATCAGGGCGTCAATTGTATACTTAATGCTCAGCGTGCAAAGTTTGAACCTCTGCGGATATAAAAACAGGGCGCCAACGTAACATATACAATATAACTAACCTTCCCAATACATGTAACAGGTGCGTATTTGCGGAGGAGTTACCGGTTATGAGTGGAACCTAACAACCTGAATATCACCAGATTCTAGTGACTTATTACATAATGGTGGAAAGATGGCAAAGTTGCACTTAAGTAACCTCTCGTATGTTGCAACCTTTATATGAAACACCTCCAGAGCAATTATTTATCGTGATTAAGTGAATCCAAGA
Source organism: Deroplatys truncata (assembly GCA_030765065.1). Taxonomy (NCBI): domain Eukaryota; kingdom Metazoa; phylum Arthropoda; class Insecta; order Mantodea; family Mantidae; genus Deroplatys; species Deroplatys truncata. The sequence continues at coordinate 59,076,018 of CM060989.1, read as the reverse complement.
AACATTTTTATATGAATGGGTTTGTATCTGAGTATACGTGGGCTGTCTCAGAAGTACCCGACCTAACAAAGAAAACACAAAAATGTTGGGAAAACATCTTCATTTCTCTACATAGACTCCTTTCAGCACGATACACTTCTTCCCAACGATGTTCAATAGCTTCGATACCCTGTTTATAGTGAGAACCGTCGAGTTCTGCAAAATAGCCATCAACTGCAAACTCTATCTCTTCATTATTGGCAAATCTTTTACCAACAAGTCATTTGTTCAACTTTGGAAACAGAAAATAATCAGAGTGGGGCTAAGTCTGGCAAATAGAGTGCATGAGGAAGCAATTCGAACATTAAATCATTGATTTTGGCCATGGCGATAATGGATATGTGAACTGATGCATTGCCTTGATGAAACAGAACTCTCTTTTTTGCTAAATGCGGCCGTTTTTGCTTGATTTCATCATTCAAACGCTGCAATAAGTTTGCATAATACTCGCTAGTATTGCTTTTCCTTTTTGAAGATAAACAATGAAAATTACACCACGCTCATCCCAAAGAATTGACGCCATAACCTTGCCTGCAGATGGAACTGTCTTCTCCTTTTTGGAGCCGATTCTCCCCTTTCAATCCACTATTTTAACTGTTCCTTCATCTCAGGAGTGAATTGATGGACCCATGTTTCATCTATGGCTATGAATCGACGCAAAAACTCGGCTTTATTGCAGCGAAACATCACCAAACACTCGATTGAAACATCACTACGCTGTTTTTTTTCCATTGTGAGTAAACGCGGCACCCATCTGCTCTTGCGCATAGCTTTCTCATGTCTAAATTTTCAGTCAGTATACGATGTATATCACTTTTTGAAATGCCTACGATGTCCGCTAGCTCGCGCACTTTCAGTCGACGGTCATCCAATAACATTTTGTGGATTTTCTTCACAATTTCTGGCGTGGTCACCTCATTTGGTCGACTACAGCGATGTTCGTCTTGGCAGCTAGTATGGGGGAGCAGACTCCCCCAGAGTACAATCTAGCTCAGCTTTAATATTAGTTGGACTAAGACCTTTCAAATGAAAGTATTGTATCACATAACGATGATCAGTTTTATCCATGTTTACAAATTCGCTGAGAGAGTTCACTATTAATGGCTGCCAAACAATTACCAAACAACGTAGCATCGTCAAACTTCAAACTTAAGCTTTATAAGGGTGGTACTTTCTACCTTAGTCATTTGTTTGAAACAACAACTGCTATATATACGTCAGGTCGGGTTCTTCTGGGACTGCCCTTGTATCTGTAAAATTATAATGACTAGGGAAATAAACAAGATTTTTTTTTGTTTCTTAATAGTCTGACAATTTTAAAAAGAATCCAAAGTGTGCACAGCATGCAGAATCACCAACGCAGCTTTTTCCAGAGCGTACATTTTCACAACATTGATATGAAATCCGATATATCGATTGACATGCCACTTGCTGATACACACTGAAACACTAGACTTGTGAGGGAAATCCCTTAAGTATAGCCAGAGGCCTTCGCGCGGTGCATTAGTAATTGCAGTCCTTGGGCTTCAAACATTTCACTCTTTAATTACAAGTGACAAAGTGTCAAATAATATGTCGTTACGGCTTGTAGAAACATCCCTGTTAGGCTAATGAATAGGTTGCAGGATATAAGCAGAACATGCGTCAAAATAGGAGCATTGGTACTTTCCGAAACGCTAGAACACAACGCTGGATTGATCTTGCCTGTTACACCATTCAGAAGGGCTAATACTGTACGAGGTCAATCCGAAAGTAATGCCTCCCATTTTTTGTGTTGCCTTTGAATGTCCGAGCTAGATATGTTTGTGTAGTATTAATTTTTGAAATTTCCCGCTAGCGTCCTGTTAGTTGCGTTGTCCTGTGACATAGCAGCAGCAGGAGATGCTTCAAAATGGCTACTGACATCGAGGTGCGTATAAAATAGAGATGTGCGATTGAATTCCTTACCGCTGAACAAATTGCGCCAATTGAAATCCATCAACGCTTGCTAAAGGTATATCGTGACGATACAGTAGATGTGAGTAATGTGAGGCGGTCGGTGCAGCGTTTCAAAAGTGGTGAAAAGGATGTACAGGACAAGTACGCCCTGATCGACTCTGTTTGGCTCTCACAGCAAATAATGAATTGCGTCTCAATACCATCATCCGTAATGATCGATGTATTACGACCAAGGAATTGTGTGTAGAGCTGAATGTCGGCTGTAATGCCTTACACAAGGTGTTACGCAACCTTAATTATCACAAAGTGCAAGATGGGTACCGCGGATGCTTCTACAAGACCAAAAAGCTCATCGAATTAAAATTTGTCGGAACCTGCTGGACCAATACGAGGCTGAAGGTGACAATTTTCTGAACTCCATCATCACCGGAGATGAGACATGGTGTTACCAATGCGAGCCAGAATCTAAACGACAGTCCATGGAGTGGCGATATCCGATTTCTCCAACAAAGAAGAAAGACAAAATCGATGGAATTTTTACATATTTCTAAAATCGTAAATAAAACATGCACAATGAAAACAATACACAGGTTTGCGTAAAATTAACAATTTATGCACTGCACGGCTGTACGCACATAATGCTGGTTCACCAATAACTGAGGAATGAACTGTTTATTTTATACTCCCCTGCCCTTCTCTTGTCTCCAACCGCTATTGTCATGTTTCCGGACCTTGGAGAGAGCAGGTACACAGAGACTAAACACCTCATTAAACGTGTTAAGTCCCTGCTGCTGCCTTTGTGCTCTTAATCCACAACAAAATATAGGCATGTCTTCCTACAACGAGAGGTGAAATTTAGTGGGGAAAGTTATATAAGTCCACTCTTGATGAGACTTGCACTCGCTTAGCCATCCCAGTCTCTACTCGACTTTGCTGCCGCATCATGAGATTTCGAAGCTGCCTAAGTACGCAGCACTACAATCTGACACTTAGCAGTAGGAGTTGGAGCGTTGGGGTAAAGAGCGGCGAAGGTGATTGTATTAGTTAGTTTTTCATCACTTATTTGAGGTTGTTATTTATAATGTTTAAAATTTTATGTAGTTTCTCGGCAATTTTTTAGGTAGACTCAGTCTCAAAGTCTAACCTTACGCTACGCCACTGCCAAGAATGTTAGACATAGACGCAGTCTACAGGAAAAAGTTACTGTGAAATATTTATAAATAATTCATTCTCTAATATCTCATTTTCGCAGCTGATAAAATGTTTAACCTTTTCTTTGTTGACCATAAAACCTAACAATTAACGGAAAGAAATTAGATGATCTAGCAACCATTTCACCCTTTTGTTGTAGGGTGCATCTTCTATAGAGGTTACAATATACGATGAATTATCAAAGTTGAAATAGGACAATATTAAGAGTGAAGAGTCAATTGACACATCCACAGCTAGGCAAGGCGGTAGTGGCTAGCCTCAGCTGGTTTAGATTTTTACAAGCGTGGCTCTTGTTCGTCGTTGGCAAAAGTGCATACCGAATGGTGGTGATTATGTTGAAATATAACAGCATGTAGCTGAAATCTTGCTTTATTTAACTGTGTTATCGTGCTTTCTATATCTGTTGTAGTTTCCATGAAAATAAATAGTAGGCATTACTTTCGGAATGATTAAAATATATTAACTGACTAAGGGCCTGGAAAGCGTAAAATGGCAAAACTTGACATTTTCTATTTTCAATGGAAAACAATTCTGCTATTCTTTTCAATGGTTCATTGTCATTCAAAACTCTTAACTTTTAATAAAAAAAAAATCTGCTGTGTTATATTCGCATGGCTTTCTCTACCCATAGTGGCTATACGAAAGTTTGTTTTCCTGTCTATTCCATTTAAATGCAGATAAACCTTTCTGGAAATCATTGCACTACACATCTCGTTAAAGATACACGGAATATAGTCAAATGTTTTAGAATTTAAAATTCCATACCTTTTCGATTACATCGCGAGAAAATTGATAGGACTTTAAAAGAATGTCTAAGTATTGAACAATTATTCGAACCATTAATAACGGATACGTATCTCGGAAATAGCAGATGCCACGAAACAAGTTATTTAAAATAAATTGTGTCTTTGGGTTTTAAAGAGCTCTACATTTTTTTGTGTAGTACGTTTTTGCAATCGCTTTAATGTTTACCATTTATATAAAATTATATAAAATTCCTGCCTAATGTAGAGGATTTCTTAAACTATTCCCAGAGAATTCAAGATATACATTTTATTTGCCATGTAAATATCTTTAATATATGGTATTTTAATCAAAATGTTAGTCATTTTTTAGAAAATAGAAATTTTCGAAAATTGTTCCATGTAAAGGTTAGTTTAGATTGGGGATTTTCCTGGAAATCTTCGTGTTGCATCTTTGGAAGGTAGTGAACCTAAGTACCAACTTGGTGTTTATTTAACAAATGCGGGCGATCCTTCATCTACAAATTTTTATGGGTTCAAGGGGCCTCAAGACATGCATTGAATTTTTGGGTGGAGTGCGGTACCTTCTCTACCTGCTATGTACTAGGTCAAGAAAGTAAAAACATACTGTTATATTAGTGGTTTGCAGAAAATGTATGAAAATTAATGTAGATGTTTAGATCAAAACATACAGGCGATGTACAGAATATTTTTCACCCCTGTGTTTCACTTCTTTAACGAAACAACCTCTCCAGGTTGCACCATTTTTTGAAGTAGATTCTCAAAACCTCATGTTGGAGCTCCTGACTACGGTTGTTGACACACTAATTGATTGTGTTTTCCTTATAAGAAACTTCCATTAAGGCTGTGTCCATAAAAAGAAATCCTGAACCGCCTCTAGCCATTTGGGCCGCAGAATGAAACTGTAGGATATTAAATTTCCTACTTGACATGACCCGTCCGCTTTCTTCTTGTTTGTTTTGTAAATGAAGACCAGCGGGTAGAAGAGGGCAATACCTAAAACAACAACAAAAAGTTGGTCAAATAGCTTCAGAGCCTACCCTGCTGAAGACCGTCGTGTTTCCCAGTTTCGATTCTGGGGTGTCAACAAACAAATCCTTCGCATACGCAGCTGCCATGCACTTGAAATTCTGAGCAATGAAGCTACAATATACAGGGTGATTTATGAAGAACTGACACATTTATTTCTTTAATTGTTTCAAAACGGGTTAAGCTAGCGACAACTTATTGTACCTAAAATGTCGAGGAATTTTGGGAGATTATTTACCTCTATAGCAAGTGTTGTAAATGTCCTCCAACCTGCATAAGGCACAACTTAACACGTCGTTCCATGTTACTGGCCACGTTGGAGGACTCTGTTGTCAATAGCTTGAATCTCCTGTGTAATGTTGTGCTTCAGATCGTCCAATGTCTGGGGACATGCGGCATAAACCCTGTCTTTTAAGTAACCCCATAGAAAGATGATCTCGGTGGCCACAGGTTCTTGGAAATTATCCGGACGTCAAAGAAACTTGCAATTAGTGCCATGGATTCATTTGATGTATGCCATGTAGCGCGTCCTGCTGAAAATATCCTTGACTCAGCCTAGATGGTCTAGTTGCTCAGCAAACGGCATGAAAATCCGTTGGTACTCTGCAGGTTCACATTGTTTTAAAAAAAAAATTGGTCCCACTATTATCTGTGCGGATATTGCGCACCAAACTCCGATTTTAACCAGGTGCAAAGGTGCTTCATGAATAACATGTGGATTTTCGCTGGTCCAATAGCGTGAGTTATTTGAGTTCACATAAACGGAACCATGCTTCATCTGTGAACCATGTGATGGACAATATGGCAGGATTTTTTACAATGAACGCCTGACAATAATTCAGTCGTCTATCCTTATCCTTACGGCTTTAGGCCTGCACTTTTCACAGCTCTCTGACACATTGATCAGCTGTACCGTGTCTCGTGCGACAAACGTTTTAATGATTTTTTTGGGTGACTGATCCAGTCATGCTCTTACATCAACCGCGGGAAGCATAGGTGAACGAGTTTTGCCTTTTTCACTCACTAGAGATCCAGTTGTTTTCAATTTGTTTACCAGTCCCAGTATTGTGTTTCTTTGGGGAGGATTCGTTCATTTAATGTGTACCGTATTTTCACGTTGACTAGAACAAAATCTCAAAAAAAATTGCCGACAATAAAACTAACAATTACTAATAAAACATGAACATCTGTGCATCTAGTGACAGGCAACCGAAACACCAGAACATTCTGCTTAATTTTGTGCTTAAATTGGGGCATTGAGTGAATTTTGAACAGAATAATTAAAGAAAGAAATGTGTCAGTTCTTCATAAATCACTCTGTACCTTCGCAATACTGAAATTCTCAAACTGACAGGTTGTATTCACATTACCTTCTCTACCTATTCAAAGCTTATTCTTCTATCTGCTTTACGTTGACAGAGCGATATGGCTTCACTGTAACGTGTGAAGCTCGCATTCCTGAGGTTCTGGGTTCGATTCCCCTCAACGCCTACTCTGACATTGAGCTTTCCGTGGTTTTTCCAAGGTGAATGCTGGGGTGAGGCGGTGCGGACAGATGGTGTGGATGCTTGCTCAAAGGAAAGAGTACTCTCTGTGGACACTAGAGGGCTGCTTGTTCGCCCTCTCTAGGCAGCTCCAGCAGTGGTACGGGTCTTCGAGACTGGAACTGCGCGCGTCTCTGTGTCCTGACTGCTTGCGGTCTGTAGCCTTCTGTGGTTCCCTTACTTCATCCCTTCCTCCTGGAGGGGTGGTAGCCACAGTAACCACGGCCCTCTGTTTATAACCTATCAGCTTATGTTAATTGAGTTAAACATTTGCTGATTTGCGTTTATTACACATTTCTTTGTAGGTACAAGGTAAAACAAAAGGCTGAAGAAATAGAAAAACCGTACAAGCGGGTGACTATGTCATGGCTTTAATATTCCATTCTCTTTGCATAACCGCGAGAAAAAATTGTTAACGCCACAAACTATTTTATTTCACATAAGTTCTGTTGTTTAAGAGATCTGCATTTTTACTTTCTCTACTATGTATAGTAAGTATTGCATTCCACCCAAAAATTAGATACCGAAATTTCACAGGAAATACATGTTTTGAGGTGCACAGAATGCATATAAAGCATTTTTGGAAACATGTCCGTGTGTGTGTCTGTGTGTGAACAGCATAACTCAGAAACGAACAGTCGGATAAACACCAAACTTGGTATTTAGGTTCAGTATCTTCCAGAGATGCGACACGAAGGTTTTCAAGAAAATCCCCCTACCCCAGATTACCCTTTACATGGCACATTTTTCGAAAATTTTAATTTTCTCAAAAATGGCACTAACGTATTTGAATAAAATACCATAAGTTTAAGACATTTTATGGCAAATGAATTGTATATCTCGAATTTTCTGGGAATGTCTCCAAAAGTATTCATCATTGTGAACGACTTTTGCATAACTGTAAACCATAAGAGAATGACAAAATTTTACTGCACAAAAAATGAGGATCGCGTTAAGACACACAATTTATATCATATACATATTTTACGTTGAGTGAACCATTTTCGAGATATTGCTTGTTATTCCCTTAAATTTTCCAATACTTATACTTTTTCTCAAATGAGAATTCGTTATTTATTTTTTTTATCGTGGTAATGCGGAGAGAATGAAATACTGCACATAGCAACCAGCTCTTAAAATATTTGACTATCGCTTAAAGCCTACCATATTCCCCTTGCATCTACGAGAAAGTTAGCAATAAGATTGACATCTCGATTAACATGAAGCATATGGAGAATAAGCGTTTGTAAAAATAGTTTGTACAAGAGTAGAAAAGGTCATGTGAGTGTAACACATAAGATTTTTTATGTAGTAATATTTTGTCTATCTCTTACGATTTACCAATTATATAAAGTGTAGGCCAAACAAGAAGACGATGGCATGACCAGTTTATTTAACAGTACGTGGAGGTGGAACGGGCCACATAGCCTAAACTGTGTTGTTATTGATGATGATGTAAAAAGTAATTCAGAATGAAGAGCTCTTCAAAGGATATTCCCAGAAAATTCAAGGTATACATTTTATTTGTGATGAAAATGTGTTAAACATGTGGTATTTTGGAAACGTAGAATCAGACAACTGAAAAATTCAATGCCATCGCCGGGATTTGAACCATGGATCTCCCGGTTTCCGTCTGTTGCTCTAATCATTGAGCTACCATAGCAACATGCCGGTACGACATTAAATTCTCCAACTGATTCGAATTGTTCCCGGTAAACCACAAGGAGATTTCAAATTGTATTGAGATGACATACCCCAATGGCGACTTACAATGTTGTATGTACTTTAAGTCCTGGGCTTCATAGTTTCGACAACTGTTAGATCAATTAATGGAATTAATTGTTCTTCCACACAAGCCGTGTTTTGGTTTACCGGGAAAAATGCGAATCAGCTGGGGAATTTAATGTCGTACCAGCATGTTGCTATGGTAGCTCAGTGATTAGAGTAACCAGACGGAAATCGGGAGATCCGGGGCTCAAATCCCGGCGATGGCATTGAATTTTTCAGTTGTCTGGTTTTACCTTTCCAACCTTGTCCAACACTTGGATTGTGTGGAAGAACAATTAATTCCATATGGTATTTTAATTAAAAAAAAATGTCAGAGATGTTTTTGAAAAAATCAAAACGAAGATAATTTTTTATATAAAGGATAGTTTAGTGTGAGGGATTTTCTAGAAAATCTTCCTGTCTCATTCTTGGAAGACGCTGAACTTAAATACCAAATTTGGTATTAATCAACTTTTCGTTTTTGAGTTAAGCACACAGAGGGGAGAGAGAGCGAGGGAGACATAAATAAATAAATAAATAAATAAATGTTTTGTTTGTTAACGGCACTGTCAATTGCTACGATCATATCAGTGCCACCGGTGTGCCGGAATTTCGTCCCGCAGGATTTATTTTATTGCGTAAATCTACTGACATGAGACTGTCGCTTTTAAACGCGCTTAAACCCACGACCTTGGGGCCAGAAGGTGAGCGCCTAAACAATTGTTGCCCCCACACACACTTGGCTTTTTTTTCTAAAAACGCTTTTATGGATACAGGGAACCTCAAAACGTGTATTTCCGGTAAAATCTGGATATCAAATTTTTGGATGGAATGCAATACTACCTCTACTTACTATATGTATGTAGTAGAGAAAGTAAAAATATCTAATTCTTGCATACTTGATTTTTAAACAAAAAAACGTTCAAAACAGAAACTATTATGTAAGACAACGTTATCGTTTTCTACTGTGAAAACCGATAGCTCATTTTCATTAGCCTTATCAGTGCAGTTTTACACAGATAGCCTTCAGTATCCGACAAACAGCTTTCCAGATATTTAGGAAGAGCAGTTGCAGAGATCAACCTCTCTCTGACGTATGGAATTTTAAAATTATGTTCCCCCTTGATGGGAGAATTGTTTGGAAGTATATCGTTATGATTATATTTGCTATTATCAGTTTTCTTAGGTATACGCAGTTCATGCTGCACAGAATTACATTAGAGAAAGTTTGGAAAGAGAAAGAGAGAGCGAGAGAGAAACATCCCTCAAAATACTTTTGGCCATAGTCTATTTGTTTGTTGCCCTTTATGTAATGCATATTATGACAACCCAAGGCGTCTTGACTGGGTGGAACGAGGACAGAGACTTATTTCAGGTTTTCAGACGGGTGAGTAAAGCTTGGCATGGGGGGGGGCAGTGGTGAAGACGGCAAATTATTGATGTGTAACTCTGATTCCAAATTTAGTTTAATTAATTATCTACAGTACTAAATTACACTACAATAAACATGTCGGCGAGAGTTCTTCTCGACAATACTATAAACAGTCTCCAATGTTAAGTCTGCAAGAGATACGAGTTTACCTGGGTTGCAAAGGAGGTTCGGCTTTCCGTGTTCCGTTAGTCTTGCGATGTAATTGAAGATTAGATTAAAGGACTGAGTGTCGCAAATTCCTGTTAACACGGGTCTAGCAGAGCGCGAGCCGTCCAAAAACTTTTTAATTTGTATATCTTTAAGTATCCGAGGAGCATCCTAACCATGTGCATTAGACGGCACTGACGTAAGCGGGTGTCAGCTTGATTTGCATAATCCGCTCACGTGTCGAACCTGAGGTGATCAATTTCCCCTAAAAATCACACCAGCCAGCTCCTGCTTACAAAAGCCAATTTCGTGGATTGGTTAAACAAATTTTGTTCTGAATATCTGCAACTTACAAAATTAGATCACATTCTTGTAAAATGAAACGTTCCTATGTAAGGGAACTAATAAAGAATAATGGAGTAAGCTAATTCTACTTCAAAATTTGAATCAGGAAACGGTTTGTCATAAGAGGTTGAAGTGCCAGATCACACCTTTGAACTGCAGGGAAATAACACCTTTACTAACTATTGGATAACCCTGACCTTGATTGAAGATCAGGTATAACAATACTCGGACAGCTCCGCTCCGCTCAAGCAAGAGGCGTCCAACATCATATACTACGTTGCCGCTGCGGGATTCAAACTTCGATTTCTATACTTTGTAGTTGAAACAGATAATCAGCTTTTTAGATATCGCCTTATCCAAAATAGCTTTCCTCACAGGAATTTCAAGGCTGTTTTCGACCTGAAAGCTTTGAAACTTCCCTTTGAGACTGCCGAGAATGCATGTACAGAATGTTCATGAATCTCCGTCCTTTTTGCTCAAATAGGTAACCCGGATGACATCTGGGATGGTAAAAATATTTCTACGTTACCCAGTTCTCTTACCTCTGTTTCAGTTATTTTATTTAAAAGCATTCTAGTCTTGCTAACACTTACATGCGTACGATGCAATGTATTTGGTGTATAATATGTTAGCTATGATACATTAATCTGACATACTGTCTGTGTAGTATTAGTTGTATACTTCTTACAGTACAGCGCGTTCGTTATGTTGCCGGGCCGCGGATCGCACGCATGCGTGTTCCGCACACTGCATATTACTTTAGGAGGTTTCCTGTTTTAAAACTCCCGCGTTACTTTCTCACGAGTGATACTAACATACACTACAATGAGCTGTGTTGAAAGTGCTGTCCATCTGCAATGAGACATTCCTGGTATCTTCCGAATAAATTTCCATTCACACGCATAAATTCTTGCGTAATTTCCATAGTATCTTTTCTATTATTAAGTACGCCTATGATGTAGGAATTATTGTACAAGATTCTGTTTTTACGTATGAATCGTACATAAAAATTCCTTCTTCAAGCGTGAATTTTTCAGTAGGAATTTCATTGGACTAATAAGAATAATCTTATGTAATTCACACACAACAAATATTTGTTGAATAAACTTTCACCTTTGAGGTGCACAATTAACAAGCTCTAATCTTTACAGGTCGAACATAAGACTAGCAACTGACACAATATAACACAGCTGATAAAATAGTCTTGAGCGGATCATCACCGCTAGTGTGCTAGCGGAACATACGAGGTCATTGCAGTGCTAGCGAGATACGCATATACGCGATTTGTGGCCCGGCTATAAATCGAACGCATGGTAATGTGGTGTTATAATATGAATTCTAATGTAATATTCCGTAATACATTACAGAATAATAAGATATCTAATTCTTTCATGAATCAGACATCTGAAGATTACCTTAGGTAGGTAGCTGCTTTGAGCTACACATTCGCATCTGTGCTTTGTGTACCAGTGGTTAGACGGTTCTGAGTTTTAATCCCTTTCCCTTATGCACACACTTATATCTGCAGTACTTTGCATATAAAGATCCACAACTCGTAACTGATTAAAATTTATACCACCCTTGAAACCCCTGCAACATTAACCAACAATATAGGCGCGCCGTGCACAACCACGAGGTATAACTGCAAAAAGTGGACGGGGAGTTTGGGAACGCCGTGTATCACGTTGAACGTTGAATATAAGTTATGACATGGAGGAAATTATTTCATACTCAGCGATCGAATATAAGTGAATCAACTTTTTACTCTCTATACTACGTATAGTAAGTAGGGGAAGTATTACATTCCACTCGAAAAATCGATATTTCACCGGAAATGCATCTTTTGAGGATCCCTGGATCCAAATAAAGCATTTTTGGAAATAATGTGAGTGAATCTCTGAATATCATAGCTCAAAAACGAAAAGTCGGATAAATACCAAACTTGGTACTTGAGTTTGCTATCTTCCAAAAATGCGACACAAAGATTTTCAAGAAAATATCCCCAACCCAGACTACTCTTTACATGGAGTGTTTTTCGAAATTTTTGATTTTCTCAAAAATGGCTCTAACGATTTTTATTAAAATATCATATGCTCAAGGTATTTTTATGGCAAATGAAATGCCATATTTTGAATTTTCTGGGAATGTCCCCAAAAGCCCTCTTCATTCTAAATGACAATCATATAACTGCTAAACCGTAAGAGTTAGACAAAATTTTACTACACAAAAAATGTAGATCTCGTTAAAACACACGATTTTATTCTATCATAAGTTTTTTGTTTTTGTTTTTTTGGTGTGTGTGTGTGTGTGGAGTGAACCGTTTCCGAGATATTCCTTGTTATCCGTTTGAATTTTCCAATACTTATACTTTTTCTCAAATGGCAAGTCAATTCGTTTTTTTATGTCCTGGGAATGCAAAGAGAATCGAATGCTCCATATAGCAACCAGCTCTTAAAAGATTTGACTATCGCTTAAAGCCCCCCTTGCACCTACAAGAAAATTAGCAATAAGATAGTTTCTGCAAATGTTTATCTCAATTAACATGTAGTAGTTGGAGAATAAGTGTTTGTAAAAATAGTTTGTCGCAGTATCTTTCGTGTTATCTTATTGCTGAGCGCCAGTTATTGTTTTACTATTTTGAATTTTGAGTTCTTTGTCCTCCAGCTAGCTATTATTACCCAGTCGAGCAAATCGCTTAAACAGGGTGTGTAAACGGAAAGGAGTTGTTACTAAAAGATAACACTGATAAAAGAATTTGTTTTTACACTTTTATTGCCGTCACACTTCTTTAATTTCTCATATTTACTCTTGATACACGCCTGACTGAAACTGTTATATTTTCGAATGTTACTATAATCACTTATTTGCTGCACATTATTAATTCGCGTATTTCACATTTTGTAACTAACTTTACGATGCGAGAGATTCTGTAGAATTGCATAACGTGAACTTCGTGAATGCTTCTGTTGAGCTGCGCGACGTGTAACTCGTGAATGATTCTGTAGAACTGCGCGACGTGTAACTCGTGAATGATTCTGTAGAACTGTGCGACGTGTAACCCGTGCATGATTCTATTAAACTGTGCGACGTGTAACCTGTGAACGATTCTGTTGAACTGCGCGACGTATAACCCGCGAATGATTCTGTTGAACTGCTCGTTACCCGTCTCTGGCTTGGAATTTATACTCCCTCACCCCGATATGCCTAAACATTATAACAGAGCTGCTATTGGTTAATAAAACGCGCCAACATTAGCGTCTATTTTTATATCCAATCAAAATTACGAACACATATGCTCTAGGGAAGATATTCCCTCCATTTCTAAAGAAAAGAGCGCTACTCTGACGTTATTTGTTTGTCTCTTATAATTGATAAACAACTCACTCCCTCGCTCATTGTTATCCGCTCCTATTGTCAGTTTCAGTGAGGCCGTGTAAACTTATTTCCTAACAATGCTTATAGCAAACAAACATCTCAAATCATTGCCATACAATAATGCTAATTTACACTACAATCACTCTGGCATTTACAATGTTGTGATATAAAATACTGCCACAAGTTTGTATAAGAGAAAGTCATGTGGATGTAAACACATCAGATTTTTCCAATTTAACCTAGCAACTGCAGATTCCCCTTGCCAACATTTCGCTTCGGTGACGTGACCAGCTACATTTATGCTTCATCTGTCGACATCGTTCATTACTTTCTCTACTACGTGAGCTAAGTAGTGGAAGTATTGTATTAAAAAAAATCCATGTCGAGATTTCACCGAAATTACATGTTTTGAGGTCCCCTTAACCACAAAACTGGGTATTGAAAAAAGTTCTGTAAAAAGCATTAATTCAAAAACGAAAAGTCGGTTAAATACAAAACCTGGTATTTAAGTTCAGCCTCTTCCAAGGATTCGACACGAAGATTTTAAACAAAACCCTCCACCCCAATTATCACTTACATGAAAATGTTTATGAAAATTTTAATTTTCTCAAAAATGGCTGTAAGATTTTGATTAAAATAACGTATATTTAAGATATTTTCGGGTCAAATGAAATCTTTATCTTGAATTTTCTGGGAATAGCCTGTTCTGTCCTTTTCATTCTGAAAGACTTGCATAACTGATAAACCGTAAGTGATAGAATCTTACCACATAAAATATGTAGATCTCGTTAAAGCACACGATTTATATAAACTACATTTTTTGTGTAGTTAACAATTTCCGGGATATTCCTTATTGGTTTGAATTTTCAAGTATACTTTTCTCAAATGGAAATGTTACTGGTTTATTTCTCCTGGTCATGCAAAGAGAACGTAATTTTAAAGCCATCACATAGCGACCAGGGATTTAACTGTATTCCCCTATTCCGATTGTACGTACAAGGAAATATGTAATAAAACAATTTTTGCAAATGTTTGTCTGGATTATTATGAGTTAGATACAAGAATAAGCTTTTTAAGTAATAGTTTGTCGAAGAATGGGTAGATAAAGTCATGTGAATACAGTACATAATTTTTTTTAATAGGCTGTTTGTACGCCAACCACTCTTAATGTCCATAATGGCGTTAGAAATGTTTCTGCGTTAGCTATTATTGCCAGAAACATTTCAGTGTCGGTATTCCGAAATTTTGACCAGCAGTAATTATTTTACACACTAAAGCCACTGAAATGAGACTCCCCGTCTCAAGCAGCTGCGCCAAGTCCTGAATATCAATCCGCCATTATGACAATATTTACACCGAGCGAAAAATCTTATTTCTCATCTTTATTTCTCTACATAGTCTCCTTTCAGCTCGATACACTTTTCCCAGCGATGTTCAATAGCCTCGATACCCTGTTTACAGTGAGAACCGTCGAGTTCTGCAAAATAGCAATCAACTGCAAACTCAGCTCTTCATTGTTGGTAAATCTTTTACCACCAAGCGATTTCTTCAACTTTGGAAACAGAAAATAATCAGAGGGGGCTAAGCCTGGCGAATAGGGTGCATGAGGAAGCAATTCGAACTGTAACTCGTTGATTTTGGCCATGGCAATAATGGATGTGTGAACTGGTGCATCGTCTTGATGAAACAGAACTTTCTTTTTCGCTAAATGCGGCCGTTTTTTCTTGATTTCATCATTCAAATGCTGCAATAACTTTGCATAATACTCGTCATTGATTGCTTTTCCTTTTTGTAGATAATCAATGACAATTATTCCACACACATTCTAAAAGCTGACGCCATGACCTTGCCTGCAAATGGAACTGTCTCACCTTCTTTGGAACCGATTCTCTCCTTTCAATCCACTGTTTTGACTGTTCCTTCGTCTCAGGTGTGAAGTGATGGACCCATATTTCATCCATGGTTATGAATCGGTGCAAACCTCGGCTTTATTGCAGCGAAACATAACCAAACACTGGACTGAAACATCCTCACGACGCTACTTTTGTTCCATTATAAGTAAACGTTGCACCCATCTTGCGCACAGCTTTTTCATGTCTAAATTTTCAGTTAGCATGCGATGTACAGCATTTTTTGAAATGCCTACGATGTCTGCTAGCTCGCACACTTTCAGTTGACGTCATCCAATACCATTGTATGGATTTTCTTCACAATTTCTGGCGTGGTCATCTCATTTAGTCGACCATTGCGATGTTCGCCTTGGCAGCTCGTACAGCCTGACTTAAGGTCTGCCACCCAATATTTTACTGTTGTAAACGAAGGAGCAGACTCTCCCAGAGTAATGTAGCTCAGCTTTAATATTAGTTGGACTAAGACCTTTCTAATGAAAGTATTGTATCCCATAACGATTACCAGTTTTATCCATGTTTACAAATTCGCTGAGAGAGTTCACTATTGTTGGCTGCCAAGCAATTACTAAACAACGCAGTATCGTCAAACTTTAAACTTAAGCTTTATAAGGATGGTACTTTCTACCACAGTCATTTGTTTGAAACAACAACCGCTATATATACGTCAGGTCGGGTACTTCTGGGACTGCCCTTGTACATTCGCATGTATTTCTCTACCCACTATCGTTTAATTTTATATGGCTGTTACAAACTACCTACTTCATTTAATCGAGGTATACCTTTACATATATTTTGTTGTAGGCACAAGGGGGGTAGAGGAAACTGAATCCGTATTCAGTTGTTTAAAAGCGGGTGGCTTTACACCCCCTTAAGAAAGTATTCACATGCAGTTTAAAAAATACTAGCTGCCAAATTAATGTATGGAAAAATCTCATTTTTTTGGACATAAAGATCATATAGTAATAAAGTTTGTTTTTTTGTCGGTTTTCAGAACGTTCATTTTATCAGTTTTATCAATTTTTGAAAAAAAACTATGCCAAAATTGCATCTTTTTTGTATGTGATATTTTCAAAATTATCTCACATGCATTGAGTAGAGCAATTTTTTGTGTATGTTACTTGATTTTGCGGTAAAAATAAGATTTTATTTGACGGTGGAATAAAATGTGAATGTGGAGAATTTTCAACATTTTTTCCTTCATTTCTCATTTTCGCCTCTCTTTTTATGACTTCGCATATTTATCTCCACCAGTTCAAGTCGCATGACAATGAAAGTGTGTGAATTTATGCACAAAAAAAATTCTCTACCCAATGCATGAGAGATAATTTTGAAAACACCGCGTACAAAAAAGTTGCAATTTTGGATTATTTTCAAAAGTGTATAAAACTGATAAAATTAACGATCTGAAAAACTGCCGAAACACGTAAACCGTATTGCATTTGATCTGTTTGTCCAAAAAAAGTTAGATTTTTCCCTCCATTAATTTGGCTGGTAAATTTTTTTTTTAAACTGCAGACGAATATTTTCTTGAGAGGATGTATGCTGGTCTTAAACTTTTATAGGCTTCCCATGAAATCGCGAGAAACAACTGAATAGCGACAGCACTTCAAATAAATTACAATTTTTTCTTTAGTGTGTGTGTTTTTGTCTATCTCTTATGGTTTACCTATTGTACAAATCTAGCTATACAAAATTCATTTCGAAATAAGAGGACTTCACTGGTTATTCCTAGAGAATTCAAGATTTATCTATATTTTGTCATGTAAATATTAAGTATATTTAATAGAAATAGAGACATTTTTGGAAAAATAAAAAATATCGTACATTTTTCCATCTAAAAGCTAAATTGGGCTGTGGGATATTCTTTGGAAGATACTGAACTTAAACACGAAGTTTCCTTCTTTTTTTTATTTGAGGATGCCTCAAAATTATGTATTTTCGGTGAAATCGCGACATCGAATTTTTGGGCGAATACTGTACTTGCTCTTACCTAATAAAGATAGTTGACAGAGAGAGTAATAAAGAGTAAACTGTTGACGGAGCAAACTCCTTAGTTCAAAATAAAGAAGTCGATTAAATACGGCCTTAAAATAAATATTCCCTAAGAAAATTTCCTTACAATAAAGGATATCTTGTTGCTTTAACTCTTTGCTTTGCTTCTTTTTCATATATTCAATGTATTAATCAACAGTAACAAGCTAAGCGGTCATTTGTGTCTGCAATAAAAGGCAACTATTCCAAAAAGGAAACTGCTTACAATAGCGGTGGCGAAAATGGACTCGTGAGTCATTTGGAGTCGCAGGTATTGCATTCTGCCCCAAAACTTCGATACCGAGATTTCACAGGCATCTGAGTAAATCAATAAAAAGCATTTT
Source organism: Deroplatys truncata (assembly GCA_030765065.1). Classification (NCBI taxonomy): domain Eukaryota; kingdom Metazoa; phylum Arthropoda; class Insecta; order Mantodea; family Mantidae; genus Deroplatys; species Deroplatys truncata. The sequence goes on along the minus strand of CM060989.1, from coordinate 59,058,141 downwards.
AGAAAACGGTTAACTCAAAAATGAAAAGTCGGATAAACACCAAACTTGGTATTTAGGTTCAGTACCTTCCAAAGATACGACATGAAGATTTTCAAAAAAAATCCCCCACCCTAAACTACCCTTTACATGGAACATTTTTCGAAAATTATAATTTTATAAAAAAAGTTTCTAATAATTTTGATTAAAATGCCATATATTAAAGATATGGACATGATAAATAAAATGTATAACTTGAATTTTAATCTGATGTAAATTTATATAATATTGTAATAACTAATATACAATTCATTTCACATAACTTCTTTTCTTGTGCATCAGCCATTTCCAAGATATCTGTTATTAATGATTCGAATTGTTTAATAGTAAAGCCATTCTTTTAATGTCCTGTCGATTTTTGTTACTTTCCCTACTACGTATAGTAAGTAGGGGAAGTATTGTATTCCACCCAAAAATTCGATACCGAGATTTCATCGGAAATACATGTTTTCAGACCCCCTGAATCCAAAAAAAGCATTTTTGGAAACATGTCCGTGTGTGTGTTTGTGTGTGTGTGTGTGTGTGTGTGTGTGTGTGTGTGTGTCTGTCTGTCTGTCTGTCTGTGAACAGCATAACTCAGAAACGAACAGTCGGATAAACACCAAACTTGGTATTTAGGTTCAGTATCTTCCAAGGATGCGACACGAAGGTTTTCAAGAAAATCCCCCCACCCCAGATTACCCTTTACTTGGAAGATTTTTCGAAAGTTTTAATTTTCTCAAAAATGGCTCTAACGATTTTGATTAAAATATCATATGTTTAAGATATTTTCATGACAAATAAAATGTATATCTTGAATTTCCTGGGAATTTCTCCAAAAGTATACTTCATTGTGAATGACTTTTGCATAACTGGTAAACCATAAGAGATAGACAAAATTTTACTACACAAAAAATGTAGATCGCGTTAAAATACACAATTTATGTCATATACATTTTTTTTGTTGAGTGAACCATTTTCGAGATATTGCTTGTTATTCCCTTAAATTTTTCAATAATTTTCTCAAATGGGAATTCGTTATTCATTTTTGTCTTGGATATGCAAAGAGTATTAATCTGTGGCAAAGAGAATGGTGCTGCACCTAGCAACCAGCTATTAAGAGATATGTATATGCTTAAAGGCTACTGTATTTCCAAATTGCCCTTGTAAATATATATTCCCCTTACATCTACAAGAAAATTAGCAATAAGATAGAGTCTGCAAATGTTTATCTCGATTAACATGAAGTAGATGGAGAATAAGCGTTTGTAAAAATAGTTTGTACAAGAGTGTGTAACATGTGAGTGTAACACATCAGATTTTTTTTTTGTTTCTAAAACGAAATATACAATTCAGCTATTTCCGGTAAGGTTTATCTCGATTAAAATGGAGTAGATAGGAAAATAAACCTTATTAAGAATAATTTGTATACTCACTAATAAGTGGTAGAGGGTAGAGGAAGTCATAGGGATGTTGAATATTTTGTGGTTCGCGGAAGGAGAGTATTTTCGCCACTCTGGCGCTTAAATTATAATACTGTGTTTTATAATACCGATTTTATAACAGTATTCCTGTAAAACTTTTTTCTTAGTACCCTTTTCTTCCTTTTATTTTGTCAGTTTTGTTTACGTTGTTTTAATTTCCAAGCATAACACGACAGTATCTGATTTGAGATACGTAGATACACACCTCGCTGGCAAGCACTGTGTTTGGTAGGCAGGCTAACAACATAGTTGACCTTCCATGGTAGTCAGTGCAGACGTGGCCCCTCTGGGAACCGCTGTCTTCTTATCCTATTCAATTCTTTTCACAAAGCCTGTTAGTGACTCACGCGGCCATAAGCTTGGCTTACCTGAACAGATTTCAGCCGTACCTGTCACATGCAATGCAGGTCCAAGTTCCATGCACAACAGATCTAAGTTATGACTATGTGCAACTTAAAAAGTCTGATGTGTTACACTCACATGACTTTCTCTGCTTTGTAGAAACTATTTTTACAAACGCTTATTCTCCATATGTTTCAAGTTAATCTTATTACTAATTTTCTTGTAGATGCAAGGGGAATTGGTAGGCTTTAAAAAAAATGAATAACGAATTTGAGAAAAAGTATAAGTATTTGAAAATTTAAGGGAATAACAAGCAATATCTCGAAAATGGTTCACCCAACAAGAAAAATGTATATGACATAAATTGTGTATTTTAACGCGATCTACATTTTTTGTGCAGTAAAATTTTGTCTATCTCTTATGGTTTACCAGTTATGCAAAAGTCGTTCAGAATGAAGAACACTTTTGGAGACATTCCCAGAAAATGCAAGATAAACATTTTATTTGTCATGAAAATGCCTTAAACATATGATACTTCAATCAAACTCGTTAGAGCCATTTTTGAGAAAATTAAAATTTTCGAAAAATGTTCCATTTAAAGGGTACTCTGGGGCGGGGGATTTTCTTGAAAACCTTCGTGTCACATCTCTGGAAGATACTAAACCTAAATACCAAGTTTGGTGTTTATCCGACTGTTCGTTTCTGAGTGTTCACAGACACACACACGGACATGTTTCCAAAAATGCTTTTTTTGGATTCAGGTGGTCTCAAAACATGTATTTCCGGTGAAATCTCGGTATAGAATTTTTGGGTGGAATACAATACTTCCCCTACTTACTATACGTAGTAGAGAAAGTAAAAATATGTGTGAACGAGTTATACATTCAGGGGACAAGGCACTCTGAAATGGTCAAAACTCACATTTTTTGTTTTACACTTTCTGGGGGTTAAGAGGTTTTTAAAACATTTAAATACCATTCAAATGCTAGTCTGCATTCCTTTAAAGCTGCCATGCAACGTCCCTTTTAGAACATTTTTGTATCTTTCAACAACGAACGACTAGCAGTTCAGCAATTAACAAAAGAGGCCGGGACCAAGAGAAGGCAATCAGAAAAGCTGAAGCAATCCAGGAATGAAGGTGCAGATGATTATGACCCTGGAATGTACTGAAGTGTGTCAGAACTTTAATGTTCAAACTTTAAATTCAGTTCTCTCAAAACAACATTTTTTGGATACTTATGTACCTCTTTCTCAGAAAGTATGAGAGGTAAAGAGCTGAAATTTTCAATACATGTATACAACACATAGTTAAACTTTCTGAACCATTATCATAACTTTATAATGTATATTAGTGATATTAAGAACGGAACAACACTACAAATTTTCCACATTTTCACTTTTATGACTTTGCAAATTTTTTTTTTTTTTAAATTTTAGTGAGCTGATATACATAACTAAATAATTTAGGTTCAGAAGATAGCTGATTATACTAGGAACAAGCATGCAAAAGTGTGATTCTGTTTTGCAAGTAGTATCATAGAAAAAGGTACATGAATTCCCATGTTTTAGAAGTAAATGTTATTATTTTTCTGCTGAATGAAATAATTTTTACGTACTCAAGTACATAAGCCTTCAATGCAAACAACCACTTGAAATAATTGTAATGATTAATAGAGTAATTTATAAAAGAATTCAGGAAAAACCATTGAGAACTTTAAGTGTAGTGGTAATTTAACACACTTAAGGTATAATTTCTATGTGTTCAGACTACCTTGTCCCCTTAAATGTATTTTATTGAAAATGTAGCAACTCTATAACCTTTGTATTACCTTCAGCAGCTAGAAGCCCTAGTTCTAGTTAACGAGAAAGTCAGTGTGTGCGTGTTAACCAGACAGGTCAGACAAGATGTCACATTCACAGACTTTCTCTATACTATTCTTCTATTTACTTTCTATCAATTGCGCTAAATTTTCATTGCACATTTACATATTTTGTTGTAAGTACACAAGAAGAACACAGTAGACTATAAACGACAGTCGGATTTTTAAAATGCGCGTCGCTATGTGATGACGTTGAAATTTCACGCTGTTTGCATGACCACGAGAAAAAAAACCCTGAATTGTTACATTCACATGACTTTTCTACTCTTGTACAAACTATTTTTACAAATGCTTATTCTGCATCTACTTCATGTTAATCGAGATAAACATTTGCAGTAACTACCTTTTGCTAATTTTCTTGTAGATGCAAGGGGAATATGGTAGGCTTTAAGCGATAGTCAAATATTTTAAGAGCTGGTTGCTATGTGGAGCATTCCATTCTCTTTGCATGTCCCGGACATAAAAAAAACGTATAACGAATTCCCATTTGAGAAAAAGTATAAGTATTGGAAAATTCAAACAAATAACAAGGAATACCTCGGAAATAGTTCACTCATTAAAAAAAAGTGTATGACATAAATTGTGTGTTTCAACCATCTACATTTTTTGTGTAGTAAAAATTTACCTGTCTCTTACGGTTTACCAATTATGCAAAAGTCATTCAGAATTAAGAGGACTTTTTGGGACATATGATAATTCATCATATACATTTCATTTGCCATGAAAATATCTTAAACATATGATATTTTAATCAAAATCGCTAGTCATTTTTGAGAAAATCAAAATTTTCGAAAAATGTTCCATGTAAAGGGTAGTCTGTGGTGGGAGAATTTTCTTGAAAGTGTTCGTTTCGCATCTTTGAAAGATACTGAACCTAAATACCAAATTTGGTATTTATCCGACTTTTCGTTTTTGAGTAATGCTGTCCACAGGCCCACAGACATACACGGACCTTTTTCTAAAAATGTTTTTATTTTTATTCAGCAGGCTTCAAAACATGTATTTGCGTTAAAATCTCGTTATCGAATTTTTTGGAAATGCAATACTTCCCCTATTTACTATACGCAGTAAAGAAAGTGAAATTTCAAAACAATTAAAATTTAAGTTAAATGCAAAGGTAAGACCCAATAATTAACCTAATATAAATATAACTAATCTATTATAAATAGTAACAAATACAATTTATATAATTAATATTATAATCAGTGCGTCTGTTGGTGACTAAACGGTCGGCGTGCAAAGTTTGAACACCTGCGAATGTATAAAAACAGGGGCCAACGTAACAGATACACTATAAACAACCTTCCCAATACATAATATCAGTTGTGTGTTTGCAGAGGAGTTGCCGTTATGAATGAAACGTAACAACTAGAATATCACTAGAATCTAGTGACTTATCCCATAATGGTGGAAAAATGTCAAAGCCGCACTTTAGTAATCCATCGTAAGATAAAATAAATGAGTCGAATGATATGAAAAGCCTTCACTTACATCATGGTGGTAAAAGATGGACGATCGTTTCGAGACTTCAAGGTCTCATCATCGGCACAGAAGACGACTGATTCTTGCTTCACAACACAAAATGTATCTGACCCATGTGGACGATTGGATGGACCTCAGGTGGTAATTTTCATAACTGCTGAAGGTGAACCAGAAGGCTTTTAATATCATTCGACTCATTTATTTTATCAATTGACTCTTCACTCTTAATATTGTCCTATTTCAACTTCGATAATTCATCGTATATTGTAACCTCTATAGAAGATGCACCCTACAACAAAAGGGTGAAATGGTTGCTAGATTATCTAATTTCTTTCCGTTAAATGTTAGGTTTTATGGTCAACAAAGGAAAGGTTAAACAGTTTATCAGCTGCGAAAATGAGATATTAGAGAATGAATCATTTATAAATCTTTCACAGTAACTTTTTCCTGTAGACTGCGTCTATGTCTAATATCCTTGGCAGTGGCGTAGCGTAAGGTTAGACTTTGAGACTAAGTCTACCTAAATAAATTGTCGAGAAACTACATAAATTTTTAAACGTATAAATATCAGCCTCAAATAAGTGATGAAAAACTAACTAATACAATCACCTTCGCCGCTCTTTACCCCAACGCTCCAACACTTACTAAGCGTCAGATTGTAGTGCTGCGTGTGCGTATGTTTACTTTAGGCAGCTTGGAAATCTCATGATGCGGCAACAAAGTCGAGTAGAAACTGGGATGGTTGAGCGAGTGCAAGTCTCATCAAGAGTGGACTTACATAGCTTTTCCCACTAAATTTCGACCTCTCGTTGTAGGAAGACATGCCTATATTTTGTTGTGCATTAAGGGCACAAAGGCGGCAGCAGAGACTTAACACGTTTAATGAGGTGTTTAGTCTCTGTGTACCTGCTGTCTCCAAGGTCCGGAAACATGACAATAAGGGTTGGAGACAAGAGAAGGGCAGGAGAGTATAAAATAAACAGTTCATTCCTCAGTTATTGGTAAACCAGCATTATGTGCGTGCAGCCGTGCAGTGCATAAAGTGTTAATTTTACGTAAACCTGTGTATTGTTTTCATTGTGCATGTTTTATTTATGATTTTAGAAATATGTAAAATTTCCATCGATTTTGTGCATTACGTATTAAAAACTCAGTTTTCAACTTTATCTTTTCTAAGCTTGGCATTATCTTCCAGGAAAAGAACTCAAAACGGGCATTTCAAACATCATGCTACAGTAAATTTAATTGGTTAACTGACAGTTACATTCATAACAAAGTGTGTTGCTTCGTATGTTTGCTTTTTGGCGGGGAAAAGGGATGGAGTATTGAAGGAATACCAAATATTAAAAACATCGAAAGAAAAGCTGGCAATAAAATTGCCGACTGGAGCTTATATACAAGAAAATCTAAGTGAGTACCCACATTGTTTTCATAATTTACAATGGTTTGTCAGAATTTTGTAAAGTTACAACTAACGCTATATTTTTATAATTTAGTTTAGTTTAAAATGCATGTTCAGTTAATTTCGGCAATTAGTAGTTATGCTAATGACCACTAAAACAACGAATAATAATAATAATAATAATAATAATAATAATAATAATAATAATAATAATAATAATCGAATCGTAATAGAGAATTCACACTAATTTATGAAACACTAATGTATGGGGATTTGTCATCATTTAAAAATTCTAAATTCAATTTTTAAAATCTAGATTACCCAGAACACAGTATCAAGCTACGCCACTGATCCTCGGGTATATAATTATTAAATGATCAATTTGTCTCTGAAAGTTGTGTGCATTTAGAATCCCTATATAACGTTAACTTCAGAAACTGCCATCGTGTTTTAACTGTTTATTAAGGCTTCATTTATTTTTTTGTTTTGTTGCTTGGGTATAGATCCAGCGACCACTACGTGTAACCTTGTGGTGAGTGCGAGCCGGAGGTGGAGACAAGATGGCGGTTAGCACGTGGTTGTTGAGGTACCTTCAAGGTCAACCCCATCTGTGACCATATGAGGGGATGCGGCATTTCATTGGTGTAGGTGTGTTGGTAAACAGTAAAAACGCCATACCTATTGCACCCGTCTATAATTATCTATAGAAGAGAATGGGGAAAGGAGGGGGGAAACTGTTATTTTACTACAACAATCACTGCGTTTCCATGGGGAATTGAAATCGATTTGACTCCAATTCCAAACTGAATACGATCCACGTACTCTGAAATGGTAACAAATCACATTTTTTTTTGTTTTAGGCACTAATAAAATCTCTATTATTTCCAGTTTCAGAAAATATTTTTGGGGGTTAAGAGGTTTTTAAGACATTTAAATGCTAGTCTGCGTTCATTTAAAGCTGTCTTGCAACGCCCCTTTTTAGAACATTTTTGTATCTTACAACGAACAATTATATCATGCCCAGCGAGCAGTTCAGGAATTAACAAAAGAGGCCAGCATCAAGAGAAAGCAATCAGAAAAGCTGAAGTAATCCAGGAATGAAGGTTCAGATGATTGTGACCTGGAATGTACTGAAGTGTGTCAGAATTTTAATGTTTAAGCTTTAAATTCAGTTTTCTCAAAACAACATTTTTGGATGCTTATGTGCCTTTTTCTCAGAAAGTATGAGAGGTAGAGAGCTGAAATTTTCAGTACATGTATACAACACTTAGTTAAACTTTTTGAACCACAGTCATAATTTTATAATGTATATTATGATATTAAGAAAGCAACAACATTGCAAATTTTCCACATTTTTACTTTGCAATTATTTTTTTTTCAATTTCTAGTGAACTGATATACATAACTAAATAATTGAGGTTCAGAAGATAGCTAATTATACTAAGAACAAGCATGCAAAAGTGTGATTCTGTATTGCAAGTACTATCAGAGAAAAAGGATCATGAATTCATATGTTTTAAGAGTATATTTTATTATTTTTCTGCTGAATGAAATAATTTTTACGGACTGAACTACGTAAGCAATCAATGCAAACAACCAATTGAAATAATTGTCAGGATTTACAGAATAATTCATAAAACTTTCAGGAAAAACCATTCAGAACTTTAAGAGCTGTGGTAATTTAACACACTTAAGGTGTAATTTCGTGTGTTCAGGCTACCTTGTCCCCATAAATCTAATACGTATTGAGATCGATTTGTATACACAAAGTTCGAGAATAAAATAATTCAAGCATTTATGTTGGTCAACGTGGATTTAGGTTGCCGAACCTGTTAAGCTTAATTTGTTTTTCTGTATATTTTAAGTGGGTTTTGAGGTTAGTGAATGTTTTTGAGAAGAATAAATTGCGAATTATGGAAGCGATAAAAGTGGCTTTTCTGTGTGTTTTATTACACATGTCCGCTAATAAAAACAAAATGACGAGCGTGCAGCGTGTTACAAGTATAGTAGAGGATAGCATCTTTGGAGTATTCAAAACGATTTCAATACGGTAGGTGTTTCCATGCAACAAATTTGGATCCGATCCCACTTGCCAAGAGGATCGGATACAAGGTTCAAAACGATCTCAATACGGTCCAGATCCGCATTTCCATGCAGTATTCAACACGGAAAGCGTATCAAATCGATTTCAATTCCCCATGGAAACGTAGTAAATGTACTTAAAAGCGACTTCTGAAAAATTGTAAAGATAGGTTGGCGCACTGAAATTACCGAATTGAACGGCGTTTCCATACCTCCCTATATTAATATTATAAAGAAGGAAATGTCCTATGTGTGTTTGTTGGGTAATCTGAAAAATTTCTGTCGTCCTCCGTGGACTAGTGGTACCGTGCTAGCCTCTAGGTCACGAGGTCGCGGGTTCAAACCCGGCGGTGGGCGATGGATTTTTTTTTGGGCGTAAAAATCTTTAGCATGGCTTCCTTCGGAAGGGAAGTAAAGCTGGTGGTCCTGTGTCATAGATTTACAGCACGTAAAAGAACCTCAAGCCTGATAAGAGGCCTCTGAGCAAAATTTCCGGTCTTTCACGCCCAATATGGAATGGGATGCTAAGAACCATAGTAGTTAAAGAGCGTCCATAAATAAACCTCAATTTGATTTGATTTGAAAAATTTCTCAACAGATTTTCATAATATTTCACCACTGAAAACCCCTATTCTTTCTGAAAGACATGGGCTTTGTAAAAACACTTTGTATTTATACCTTGTAAAAATTATGTACAAAATTGGATGTGTTACATTCACATGACTTTCTCTACCCTCTGTCGTTTATTAGTAGGTATACAAATTATTCTTACTAACGCTTATTGCTTTCTATACTATTATAGTAAGTAGGGGAAGTATTGCATTCCACCCAAAAATTCGATACCGAGATTCCACCGGAAATATATGTTTTGAAGCCCCCTAAATACAAATAAAGGATTTTTGGAAACGTGTCTGTGTGTTGTAAACAGCATAATTCAAAAACGAAAAGTCGGACAAATACCAAACTAGGCATTTAAGTTCAATATCTTCCAAAGATGCTACACGAAGATTTTCAACAACATCCCCCACCCCAAACTACCCTTTATATGGAACATTTTTTGAAATTTCTTATTTTCTAAAAAAATGCCTGATGATTTTATTCAAAATACAGTATATGTAAGATATTTACATGAAAAATAAAATGTATATCTAAAATTTTTGGGGAATAGCCTATGAAGTCGTCTTCATTCGGAAGGAGTTTTGTATAATCTTGTATAACTGGTAAACGTTAGTCGAAAACGTACTACACAAAAAATGTATATCTCTTTAAAACACGCAATTTATTTAAAATAATTTTTTTGTCCCATAAGCCGATTTCTGAGATATCCGTTATTAAACGTTCCAATTGCTCATTTCTTGACGATTCTTGAAGTCCTTTCAGGCTTCAGTTGTTTGTCGCAATTACATGGAAACAGCATGGAATTTTAAGGCCAGCAATTAGCGTCCAGTTCTTAAACGTGACTATCGCTGTTCCCTTTGTATCTATAACGAAATGTGTAGTGTAGTTACTTCCGCAAAGGTTCAAAATGTAGTAGATAGAAAAATAAGCTCGAATAAGATTATATCCCGAGGTGGCGCGTTCAAACCCGGCGGAGGGCGATGGAATTTTCTTTTTTTTACTTTCCCTACTACGTATAGTAAGTAGGGGAAGTATTGTATTCCACCCAAAAATTCGATACCGAGATTTCACCGGAAATACATGTTTTGATGCCCCTGATTAAAATATCACATGTTTAAGATATTTTCATGACAAATGAAATGTATATCTCGAATTTTCTGCGAATGTCTCCAAAAGTATTCTTCATTGTGAACGAGTTGTGCATAACTGGTAAACCATAAGAGATAGACAAAATGTTACTACACAAAAAATGTAGATCGCGTTAAAATACACAACTTATGTCATATACATTTTTCTTCTTGGATGAACCATTTTCGAGATATTGCTTGTTATTCCCTTAAATTTTCCAATACTTATACTTTTTCTCAAATGGAAATTCGTTATTCATTTTTTTTGTCCTGGTAATGCAAAGAGAATGGAATACTCCACATAGCAACCAGCTCTTAAAATATTTGACTATAGCTTAAAGCCTACCAATTCCCCTTACATCTACAAGAAAATTAGCAATAAGATTAACATCTCGATTCTCGATTAACATGAAGCATATGGAGAATAAGCGTTTGTAAAAATAGTTTGTACAAGAGTAGAGAAAGTCATGTGAGTGTAACACAGCAGAATTATTATTATTATTTTTTTGTCAGGCATAAAAATCCTTAGCATGGCTTCTTCGGAACTGAAGTAAATCCGGTGGTCCCGTGAAAGAACACGGCACGTAAAAGAACCTCAAGCCTGATAAAGATACCTCTGAGTAAAATTACCGGTCTTTCACGCCCAATATAGAAGGGGATGCTAAGGACCACAACAGTTAAAGAGCGTCCATAAATAAAACTCAATTTAACTGACTGCCCTCTTCTTTGAAGGACTTACAAGTCAATGCCTTGGGTCAGGGGCAAGCAGGATGGACGATCAGCCCAATGCTTGGTATGGTGGTGAAGAAGGACATGAAATCTATTGAGGAAAGGGACGTTAGGAAAATTCGCGGATCAAGTTATCCAACCCGGCATTTGCCTAGCGACCAAGGAAAGCCGCGAAAAAATCTTAGGTCAGATTGGTCGGCCTCGGGGTTTGAACCCGGTAACTTTGAGCCATTCCGCTTCGTAGTTACAAATATTCAAAACATATAAATATGAAATGCCATTTTAAGATTTAATACCATGAATATTTAGCTTCTTAAAAGCTTGTAATTTTAAATTGGTAAATAGTATTACAATAATTAATATGCTTGAATCATTTATGTAAAATGAAGTGGCGCTGATTAATGGATCTATTTGTTGAAGTTTTAACTACCAAGTTATAACCTGTTCGAATTACAAGAGATGCAAATATTGCTGTAGACGATTAAATATGAATAATTCAGTTTTAATACGAGAACTCGTTTTAAGGACATCTACTTGCAGAAGATTAACGTATTCTCTAAAGCAGAGAGTATATTATGTTGTTACACATTGGTAATTTGTCATATAACTGATGTGTGCATAATTGAAGGCACTTTCATCAAGAATGCATTTAGAGTAACAAAATATTAATATGAAGCATGTCTGGTTGTTAAATAAACTCTAATCGATAGTTTCTATATCGAAAACTTTACCAAACAGCGATATATATTGGTTTGTTTCTTTGTTGTTTGTTCTACTTTCTCTGTTTAGGGGAAGTATTGTATTCAACACAAAAATTCGATGTCAGGATTTCACCTGCATGTATGTTTTGAGACCTCTGAACCCACAACAAGCAATTTTATAAAACACACACAAGACCATTTTTACTTTCTCTACCACGTACATAGTAGGTAGAGAAGGTTTTGTATTCCACCCAAAAATTCAGGTTTACAGTAGTGTGTTACGTTGTTTATTAGCCACGCGTGGATGTCAATTTGAAGTAGGTAGTTGTATTATATTTCAACTGTTGGGGAGCCGAACTTGTAGTAGTTGCAACCGCACTTATAGTAAACAGTTTCCGGTAGCCTTCGCCCCAAATGTACTTTCAGATGGCCTTTGCCCCAAGTTTAAGAAAATACTAACTTTGTAATTTGACTGTTTCTTTAAATATTATATTCATTTTGCCTCGGCTGCGTCAGTATTATTGTTAGAGACATGGATGTCTTGGCAGGGCGTGATGCGACTAAGAATGTAGGCTTACACAGATTATAATTTTACTTCACTCCTTTTATTAATACTTGATACGATTTAAATAACACTTCACTGATAGAGAGCTGTGAGCTTCTTTTATTAATCAATTACACTTTTTAACACGTAAACTTATTTTTCGCCTCACACGAATACGTATTAAATCTCTCGAGGACGCATCCAGTTACAAACACTGTCTGCAGGCAACTGAATTGATTTGAACCGTCTAACTTGTAAATTTCTGTATTTCAAGTCTCTGATTGGCCAATCTTACTCCAATAGAATACCTGCATTTAACTAAAGCTTTTTCTGGTTGTTGATTGGCTATTTTTAAACTGTCTCAAAATTACATTATTGCTTCCAAGAATCACAAGTAACATTTAAACTCTCAAACTCATTATTGCCTGTGTTACCTCATTGTTACCTCTTTGTTAGCAATTTTTGACCTATTTCTCACAGCTCCTACATTATTAAATTACGTAATATATTCACGTAACATTATTGAACATGTATACAATAATATAAGCATATGCAATGACTGTTACATACAATTTACAAATTATTACATACACATATTGCTTCAATACGGGCTGTTATTGAATTTACATATTATATAATTTGACTGAAACCATTTGTGTTAAAAATACTGCCTCACCCTGAATCAAAATAAGCGTTTTTAGAAAAAGGCCCTCTTGTATGTGTGTGTACGAACAGCACAACTCAAACACCAAACTTGATATTGAGGTTCAATATCTTCCAAAGATGCGAAACCAAGATTTTCAAGAAAATCCTCCCACCCTTTACATGGAACATTTTTCGAAATTTTTGATTTGATGAAAAATGGCTCTGACAGTTTTGATTATAATGTCATATATTTAAAAATATTTACATGAAAAGTGAAATGTATATCTTAAATTTTCTGGTAATAGCCTGTGAAGTCCTCTTCAAGCGGAAGGAATTTTGTATAATCTTGTAAAAGTGGTACACGTTAAGTAATAGACGAAAACGCACTACACAAAAATGTAGATTTCTTCATAGCACACAATTTATTCCAAACCACTTTTTTGTAACACTAACCATTTCAAAGAAACCCGTTATTAATGGTTCGATTTGTTCAGTACTTTGTCTTCTTTTAAAATCCTGTCGATTTTTCAGCTGTTTCTCGCGATGTCATGGTAAGAGTATGGAATTTTAGGACCAGCCTATTGCAGTTCTTAAACATTTGACTATCGTATTCCCTTTGTATCTATAAGAAAATGTGTAAGGCAGTAATTTCTGCAAAGGTTTCTCGTCAATTGAAATCGATAGAATAATAAACTTCCGTAAGAATAATTTGTATACCCACTAATAAACGAAAGAGGTTAGAGAAACTTATGTGAATGTAACACATCAGATTTTTTAAATAGTGTTTATCGCCTGTTCTTTCTACATACGGCACCATAGGCGATAAACACTGATGTTACATAGCATTAAATGATAATTGGAAAGGAAATTTGGGAGCGAAACCATCTAGGCGTAAATTTAGAGTACCTCCTCGTCATTTTCCAGTACCCTGGAATGCCTTAAAAAAGATCTGTCAGGGAGGATAGTCTGGCGGAATTTGAACCACAGACCACTTGTTTACGACTCCATAAAAATTGAGTTTATTTATGGACGCTCTTTAACTGCTGAGGTCCTTAGCGTCCCATTCTATATTGGGCGTGAAAGACCGGTAATTTTGCTCAGAGGCCTCTTTATCAGGCTTGAGGCATGTTAAGGATTTTTACGCCCGAAAAAAGTTCATCGCCATCCGCCGGGTTTGAATCCGAGACACCATGGAAGACGATTTCACCACTCCATGCTTTAACGACCTCGGTTATTCGTGTCAGTACGCTAGGTCGAGACACAGGCTGGAGTCGATATAAGAACCAATCGCTTAAAGCCCAGAATTCGCAAAAACATATGAAACTAGTTATACATGGCTTCAGTTTTCGTCTTTACCTATTTCTAAAAGGCCCACATTGGGATACAAAAAAATCCTCTTTTTTGCAGTACACAGAGCTCTGGGGGAACAGGCTGTAAAATTAACTCACAAATTACAGAGAGAATTTACTGTCCAGTTCAGCTTGATAAATGCTTTGCTGATAATTTCAGAGTGAAATAAATAAACATATGTTCTTTGCTAAAACACTGTACTGTCTCCCTCAGGTGTTACGTGTTTCATTTTTGAGCGCAAGCTCTTCCCGCTCCTTTTTGATCAGTTTACGCGGGAGGGCTAATGCCCTAGAGGAGCTGCCATCTAGCGGTAGAGTACGAGAATATGAAATCTCAGTTCTCGCATCGGCCGCTAGAGCATGTGATGGTGGGCAGAAAGGGCGGTAGATGGCAGTAGTGGTTCAATACATTAGCCGTCGAGGGGAATAAGTACATTGGGGATTGTAGATGGCACGAGCGTGGAAACCGGAGGTGGTTTCAAACATTCCTCTAGATTGTACTAGAAACCTCCGCCCTAACCTCTACTACAAAAAGCACAGCGGTGTTTATATAGGTCAAAACAGCTGTCTAATAGACAATAATCAGATGCAGTGAATAGAGGGACATTATTATTTATTTATTTATATATTTGTATACATTCTATTCTTACGAAAGTTTATTTTTCTATATACTTCATTTTAATCGAGATAAACCTTTCGGGAAATAGCTACATTACACATTTCGTTATAGACATAATGGGAATATCGATAGTCAAATGTTTTAGATCTGGACGCTTTACGCTGGCCTTAAAGTTCCACAAAATGTATGCCTCGGAAATGGCTGATGCTACAAAAAAAGTTACTAGAAATAAATTGTGTTTTTCTTAAAAGATATCTATATTTTTTGTGTAGTACGTTTTCGTCTATCGCTTAACATTTACCAGTTATAGAATATTATATAAATTGGAATTAATTGTTTTTCCACACAAGCCGTATGTTGGACAAGGTTGGAAAGGTAGAATCAGACGACTGAAAAATTCAATCTCCCGGTTAATTAATTAGACCTAATAATGGTTGAAACTATGAAGCCCCGTACTTAAAGTACTTACAACATTGTAAGTCGCCATTGGGATATGTCATCTCAATACAGTTTGAGATCTCCTTGTGGTTTAGCAGGAAACATGCGAATCAGATGGGGAATTTAATGTCGTGCCGGCATGTAGCCATGGTAGCTCAGTGGTTAGAGCAACCGGACGGACCGGGAGTTCCGTGATTCAAATCCTGGCTATGGCATTGAATTTTTCAGTCGTCTTATTGTACCATTCCAAATATATAAATTTGCTTCCGAATGCAGAGAACTTCACGGGCTATTCCCAGGAAATTCAAGATATGCATTTTATATGTGATGTAAATATCTTTGGTATTTTAATCAAAATCGTTACAGCCATTTTTCAGAAAATAAATTTCGGAAAATGTCCAATGTAAAGGGTAGTTTAGGGTGGGGGATTTTCTTTAAAATCTTGGTGTCCTATTTTTGGAAGGTACTGAACTTAAATACCAAGTATTTTTATCTGACATTTCGTTTTAGAGTTATGCTGTTCACACACACACACACACACACACACACACACACACACACACACACACCTATTATTTACGTGATAAAAAAAGTAAAAATAACCGAAACAGAAGCAAGTAGTCCTACGTAATGCAACCACTATCACACTCTGGTTAAGTCATACTACTTTTGACCAATAAGACGCTACGAAACGACGTGTTGGCTGCTTATCCCTCATTTGTATCACTTCCCTATCGTCTGTTAATTTGTTTGCGACCATCGTTTGTTTTCTGCGTAGATATTCAAATTAGCTTCATCAAAGCAACACATCAAACAACAAAAATCTGATGTGTTACACTCACATGACTTTCTCTACTCTTGTACAAACTATTTATACAAACGCTTATTCTCCATCTACTTCATGTTAATCGAGATAAACGTTTGCAGATTCTATCTTATTGCTAATTTTCTTGTAGATGTAAGGGGAATATATATTTACAAGGGCAATTTGGAAATACAGTAGCCTTTAAGCACATACATATCTCTTAATAGCTGGTTGCTAGGTGCAGCACCATTCCCTTTCCCACAGATTAATACTCTTTGCATATCCAAGACAAAAAATGAATAACGAATTCCCATTTGAGAAAATAAGTATTGAAAAATTTAAGGGAATAACAAGTAATATCTCGAAAATGGTTCACACACAAAAAAAAATGTATATGACATAAATTGTGTATTTTAACACATCTACATTTTTTCTGTAGTAAAATTTTGTCTATCTCTTATGGTTTACCAGTTATGCAGAAGTCGTTCACAATGAAGAATACTTTTGGAGACATTCCCAGGAAATTCAAGATATACATTTTATTTGTCATAAAAATATCTTAAACATATGATATTTTAATCAAAATCGTTAGAGCCATTTTTGAGAAAATTAAAATTTTCGAAAAATGTTCCATGTAAAGGGTAATCTGGGGTGGGGGGATTTTCTGGAAAACCTTCGTGTCGCATCCTTGGAAGATACTGAACCTAAATACCAAGTTTGGTGTTTATCCGACTGTTCGTTTCTGAGTTATACTGTTCACAGACAGACAGACACAGACATACACACACACACACACACACACACACACACACAGACATGCTTTTTTTGGATTCAGGCGGTCTCAAAACATATATTTCCGGTGAAATCTCGGTATCGAATTTTTGGGTGGAGTACAATAATTCCCCTACTTACTATACGTAATAGAGAAAGTAAAAATAGTAACGGTGTATAGAAGCAGTTCGATCGATTAATTTAGTAAGTTAATTAACATTTTATGTCTGTATTTCTTGTAATCTTTATATATTTTCTTTTAATCGTAAGATAGCCAGTTAAATCCCACTCCAGTTTTTATTTTTTCTAGATAAATTAAAACCTCTAGCGATATTACTGTTGACAAAACAGTAGAGATATTTCACTACTCCTTATATCATTTGGGTTGCCTATTCGAACAAAGTTGACGGCGAATCGACGACTTCGTGTATTTTAAATATAACGTAGTAATACATGCAGTGAAACAGACGACACTCTTCAGTTGTACCACTTGAACTTTATTTATGCGTGTATACTTCAAAACACAATATAATAATTTGTAAATGTCCTGAATATCCCGCTATGAGGATGCTTTAAGTGGTAAGCATTTTGTGTTTAAGTGCACATGGTTATAGTAGATTATGAGACACGGGGTAAAAGTAGGTTTATTTTGCGAGTAGTATTGTTTACGGCATTCGTTTCACAGTCCTATGAACAAAATAAAACGTGTGGCATTTACTATTTTGACTTTCTCTACTACGTATAGTAAGTAGGGGAAGTATTGTATTCCACCCAAAAATTCGATACCGAGATTTCACCGGAAATATATGTTTTGGGACCCCCTGAATCCAAAAAAAAGCATTTTTGGAAACATGTCCGTGTGTGTGTGTGTGGGTGTGTGTGTGTCTGTGAACAGCATAACTCAAAAACGAACAGTCGGATAAACACCAAACTTGGTATTTATGTTCAGTATCTTCCAGAGATGCGACACGAAGGTTTTCAAGAAAATCCCCCCACCCCAAACTACCCTTTACATGGAAGATTTTTCGAAAATTTTAATTTTCTCAAAAATGGCTCTAACGATTTTGATGAAAATATCATATGTTTAAGATAATGTCATGAGAAATGAAATGTATATCTCGAATTTTCTGGGAATGTCTCCAAAAGTATTCTTCATTGTGAACGACTTTTGCATAACTGGTAAACCATAAGAGATAGACAAAATTTTACTACACAAAAAATGTAGATCGCGTTAAAATACACAACTTATGTCATATACATTTCTTTTGTTGAGTGAACCGTTTTCAAGATATTGCTTGTTATTTCCTTAAATTTTCCAATACTTATACTTTTTCTCAAATTCGTTATTCATTTTTTTTATGTCCTGGACATGCAAAGAGAATGGAATGCGCCACATAGCAACCAGCGTTAAAATATTTGACTATCGCTTAAAACCTACCATATTCCCCTTGCATCTACAAGAAAATTAGCAATAAGATTAACATCTCGATATCTCGATTAACATGAAGGATATGGAGAATAGGCATTTGTAAAATTAGATTGTACAAGAGTAGAGAAAGTCATGTGAGTGTAACACATCAGATTTTTTAGACAGCGCTCGAATTTGTAAAAATCAGTAATATCCATGTTTTGAACGCGTTCTTGAAACAAAAGACATGCATTTATAAAAGCGAGATATCAGATGTTTTGATGTTTTGTTGATTCGCTAGCAGTCATTCTCATTGAAATTATTTTCACCATGTTTTCCCTTACACCAGGCACTGAAGCGATTAAGTGCTATAACAGTGCTTTCTGGAATTTTTAGGTAAGTACTTCTAGTTTATTCTTTCTGTGGTTTCACTTCCATTTCAGTTTCTTCTGAACTCATAGTTTCCGCCATTTAATCTTTATGTAGATGAACACATTGCGAGCGCCATAAGAAATTACTCATGTGAGACGGCATAATGAAAAGTGGAGTACAGTAGAGTAGAGCAGAGTGGTGTATTTATTTTACATGTTCAAACACATCGCAGAGTCAGATACACCGTAGTGCTTATATAATACAGCATAGTTCATATTTTTCAGACTATATTCATCTTACTGAACTTTAAAGTAAATGGTATTTACAAGAAATGAAAAGAAAAGAAAGAAAAAACAGATAAACTAACAAAAAATTACACAAACAAAACAGAAAAAGAGAGAACAAAATCACAAGCACACGCTATTGTTTACAAAAAAACTAATACTTGCCCCATAGCCACTAAACCTCCCCCTCCCACCCTTGACCCTCTTCCTTATGCTCCGATCTGAGCTGTAAAAAATTACCAATTGCTTCCCCCTTCCCCCTCCCAGCCAGCAAGGTCCAACAAGCTTTAACCCTCTCCTTGAGGTAACAAAGGAACCTGGCAGATACTTTCTCCTCAACTGTTCTTAGTACAATGCGCCAGAATATGAACCCAAGTTTCTTCCTCTCTATACCAGGGACAGATTCTTATGCCTTCTTCGTTAATGAATTTGACGGTACGCCATGATCCCAGCCAAGCAAGCCCTTGCTTGCTGACTCTATTAATGAAAAGTAAAACCTTATCAAACCAAGTCGAGTTATTAAACATGTGCAAATTCAAAGGGTAATTGCCATGTGATTGAACTTAAACCAAAGTTGGTCCCACTGTAGATCATAGCACTAATGCGATAATCTAAAGCTTTTAGCCCGTATGCACTGTGTTAGAAGTTCTACTTTTAGGCCATGCTGTCTAAAAAAATCTGTTACTCTTTGCGATATAGGTGAAAGGTCCCTATATTGAACCACTTGAGCCTAATTAGTAAATAATAATTATATTTTCAAATCAAAATTTTCAGAAACACAAGCGTTAAAGTGACAAATCCTTGCGCTATCAATATACTCAACACAATTTAAAATTAAGACAATTATCAATTAAATAACATTTAAAAAGTGAGATGATGTAAATCGGTTCAAATTAGGAACGGGGTCCTTAAATTGAACCACCCGTGTCTTAAAATGAACCACATACTTTAAGTTTAAAAATATTTTTATTAATACAAAATACACATATTTTATTGTACATTCAAAACAAATGTGCTATCAGCAACAAAAGTAGAGTCCAACATTGTGATAAGAATAGCAACTTCCTTGAACATTTTGAATTTTTATATAATGACAACCACTTGGATTTTGGAATAGGTATTATTTGCAAATACAGAGTTTTTACTAATTTTTACTCTCATACAGAAGAGTCCAATTATACACAGTGTACAAAATACAACACTTTCTTCTTGTCACTAACTTTTGTACACTTTTGGTGAAGCCATATCCTACAACTCACACACTGGATCATGTCCATCATTTCAGACAATTCACATATTCATGTCATCCACTGTTTTTAACATGATTTTTTTAACTTAGCATATTATGTGGATATTTATTCACACGATATACTATTTGCAATTGAGGAATCCTAGAACTTCACTAGGTTTCCTAAATTGGACCAGTATGCATGAATATTGTTGCTAAATAAACACTTTATAGCATGTAATATATATATACATCATCTCAAATTTATCTAATTGGTTCGATAAGCTTAGCTAGATGAGTCAAATATTACTTCTGAAGCACCAAAAACACACAACACTTCATACAACTGAAACCACAGCTCAGAATGCAAAGTCAACAACTCCAAGCATTCATAGCTGTACACGCTACGCTTCTGCTAGGATTATGGTGCCATCTGTCGAACAGTTTGGAAAATATCGGAACGGTTCAATTTAAGAGGCGGTTCAAATTAGGGAACTTTCCCCTACTTTCATTATAAAACTGGCAATTTTAACTTGGAACAGCATACGTTGTGTTAGTTGAATGCTTAAATTGCCTGTGTGTTATACGTTTACAGAATGGAGGTAACAGAATTTTTAACAAAACGCTTGTTTGTACCCAAATGAAAATTTCCGCGATTTTGCATCACAGACCGTTTATGAGTTTTTAGATTTGTTTATTTATTCGCAATTAACTTGTGCAAACTTTCGTTTGATCCACACCTGTGACAAAACGTGTGCCTCGCTTACCGCTGTAATTAGCAGTAATGATAGGGTATTTAGAAATTCACTTCATGCTTCATGTATTACGCATTGTGACCTATTGGCATCTCTGAATCAAAGAAACGTGCTTCCTAAATATTTCATGGAATTTATTTTAAGGGGACCGATCGGTGAAAATTGGGCGGAAATGACCAAGACTTACAATTTAGTCTTTTCAATTTATTTTTATGCCCAATTCTCACCGAGTGAGACGTCACCGTGGTAATGTGTGCCGGTCGCATTCAGGAGGTACAGAGTTCGATTCTCGTGGATAGCTCAATCTGACGTTGGGTTTTCGTGGTTTTCCCTGGTCGTTAGGGGAATGCAGCGGTGGTTTCTCATCTACCACAGTTTCCTTTCCATTATTTCCCTTTCATTGGGCTTCCTCAGCATTTTTCAGATGTGCTTCTAGGTTTCGTGGTGTGTGGCGGTGCCGGACAGATGTCGCGGATGCATGCTCAAAGGAAAGACCACTCCCGTAGACACTAGAGGGCCGCTTGGTCGACGGGTCGTTCATCGCCTCTCTAGGTAGCTCCAGCAGTGGAACGGTCTTCGAGCCTGGAAGTCTTAGGGACTTCCGCGCGTCTCTGAAGCCCATCTGACTGCGGCCTGTGTTCTCTTTCATTTCATCCCTTTCACCTGTGGAGTGGTAGCCACAATAGATCTGTGTAGGTGTCAGTGCACGAGGTGCCCCTTCTTTGTATACTCTATATGTCCAATTCTCCAGCAACGTTTTTGTGAAAATATTTCTGTTATCGGAGTAAAAATGAGAGCGTTATGTTACCATTTAATTAATTCTGAATAGATAGCATGGTTTCACATTTAAGGCTTTTTCTAATATTTCTCACATTTGTTCCAAAATTTCTAGAGGAATGTGTGCAAAATATACACTGTTTAATAAAAATACATTAGCAGAATTTTAGGCCAGATTTTATGAGTAAATTTTCCAGTGCGTTTTTCTCGGTTGTAATATTTTAGACATTTTTCAGCATTTAAAATGCTCTTTACAATGCAACTTTTAAGTTATCAAGAGTGAAACTTTGGGAATACTTTCCCCATTATACAGGACGGACCATTTAAGTTAAGACTGTACAATATCTCCAGAACTAAGCATTGTAGAAAGAAATATCTTGAATAACAGTTGCTTGATATTATGGGGGAAAGTAAATGCCATTAGTCGTCTTTTATTTGGAGGACGTGATGGTCATTTTAGTATCAATTTAATTTTTTTAAATGCGAACCTACCTTTTTTATGTTGTTTTCTCACTCCTCAGAAAAAACTAAACAACATTTGTATAAATCACTTTGCAATTATTCTTGCATCAACGTAAATAACAACGAAAATTCTGAAGAGCGCAATGAATGGTTGGACCATCCATGGATGATCATTTGAGGGTCAAGTTACGTTTTTTTATTTTTTATTTTGTTTCCTTGTTCCTCATTACAAAATAAACAGCGTTTTATAAACCATTTTCCAATGTAAAAACAACATACAAAATGTAGGTTCCCATTTAAAAAGACTAAATTGACCCTAAAATGACCACCATAACATCCTCCAAACAAACCACACTAATGGCATTTACTTTCCTTCATAATATCAAGCAACTTTTAGTATAGCCACTTCTTTCTACAACACTTAATTTTGGAGATATTGTACAGTCTCATCTTAAATGGTCCATGCTGTATATTTGCTAAGTTTACATGATTAACACATTTCCAGTGGAAAAGAAGTTCATGCCATTCGTTTCTCTAGATTTTATGAGACAATGCTACTCATTGGTCAGCTTGGTTTCAGACAACCAATCAGAAAGAGTTTCTCAAAGTTTGTGGACGATTTACTAGGTTTATGGACGGTCAACTAGTTCCTAAGTATGCAAATGGACGTCAAATTAAGGAAGCAAGGTATAGGTACTTTCAAAGTTTACTAAAATAATTGCCTCCAATATATTCATATTTTTAACAGTCATTGAGAAGTGATGATGGTGAAGATTCAATGGAACTGGAAAATATTGATGAATTTGTTCTGTATGAAGTACTATGTAATATATTGAGTAATAGCATTTATCTCTAAAGCAGTTACAGATTCAAGTAATATGCATTTACAAAATGCTTTAACCTCTTTAATTCCCAGCTTATCTGCTAGGATTGTATCCTAAAAACTTGCCTACAAGCGCTGATACAAATGTGAGGAAATCACAAGGCTTTCTTGTTAACTATTTACTTTAAATTAAGATAAGTATGATATTAATTCTAAAACAATATTATCTAATACTTACTAGTATTTGTAAATCCATCTAGTTTATGTAACAAGTGTTGGTTTAACAGCAGGAGTTCACATTTCCATACATAATCAGATATCCTTATTTCCTTTTCCTGAAAAAAAACTCACTGGTCCCCTCAATTACTGATGAAATGGAGTTCATTATAGTATTTTATACAGCTTTTCGACGGAAAATCTTTGTTGTTCAGCACACTTTGGAAATATTTAGATTTTAACTCCTCTACAGAGAGACGGTAGCAGACGACTTTTATTCAAAAACTTCTCAAATTTATTCACAACCGTACCTTTTTTAAACATTTTATTTAATCCTCTTTCCCTTTTTACCCAGAAAAAGAATTTTGGCTGTATTGCCTTTTACTTTCTCTGTCACGTACGTCACATAGTCGTTAAGAAGAAATATCGGCGGAGGGCGATGGATTTTTTCGGACTTAAACTGGCTTCCTTCGAAAGCGAAGTAAAGCCGGTGGTCCCATGTCGTAGATTTACGGCACTTAAAAGAACCTTAAGCCTAATAAAGCGGTCTCTGAGCAAAATTACTGGTGTTTCACGCCAGTATAGAATGGGACACTAAGGACCACAGCAGTTAAAGAGCGTCCATAAATAAAACTAAATTTTATTTCGCCCAGAAATTCAATATCGAGATTTCACTGGAAAATAACATGTTGTGTGAACCCCCCTAAAAAAAAGCATATTTAGAAAAAGGTCCGAGTGTGCGTCTGTCTGTGAGTATTTTCTTCTTTCTCTGTTTAATCTCCTCATATGTAGGACTTACACCCCCCAGGACTTACAGGCGGGTGCCTGGGGTCAGAGGACCGTCGAGGAGCGGACACTCATGGATCAGACAGAATATCCAGGATGGGTGATCAGCCCGATGCCTGGTATGGGAGGAAGGAAGTAGATGAAACCAAATGATGGTGAAATGGATGAAAGGAAAGGTGGTGATGGAGCAGTTGGTGGAATGAATGGCGGGGGAAACCGGAGAACCCGGAGAAAACCCGCCCAGACTTCGGTTTGTCCACCACAATACCCACATGCGGGTCCCTGGGATTGAACCCGGGCCGTCTCGTTGAGAGGCGAGCGGTCTAACCACTCGGCCACGGCGCCGGCTGTCTGTGAATATCATAACCCAAAATCCGAAAAGTCGATTAAATACCAAACTTGATATTTAAATTGAACTCTTCTAAGAATGTTTTCAAAATAGTCATTCCATCCCAAACTACCCTTTACAATTTTGATTAAAATACAATTACGTTAAGACATTTGTATAACAAATAGAATGTATATCTTAAATTTTCTGGAAATAGCCTGTGAAATCCTCTGCATTATGAATTTGAAATAACTTGTAATGAATGAAGTAGCTTTTAGTCGTCTCAACAGTGTAAAGACTGCGTTTCTAAGAGAAGGAAAGAAATTCTTTCAGTTTTGAAGGATAGAAAGCAGTGCCCACCCAATATTACTTTCCAGTACAGGATAATTACGTCTGATACCCCAGTAATACCCCGATATTACGTGGCAGACGTTTCTCTAGCTTACGCAAATCCCAGTTCGCGGGTCGATTCTTCAACCTCTGCGTAGGGCAACATGGGCTTAAACCGCAGTAAGGTGGCAACGCCGAGTCCGGTATGTCACAGTCAGTTTCAGTTTTCTATGCCACCAAATTCTTTCTAATATCTAAGCCAAGCTACACTATAAACCATGCAGGTGACATCCCCATCTTTTCTCTTGTGTTGCGGGTAGATGGACCGTATGACGAACGGCGTGTAAGTAGACGAAGTAATTCCTCGGACGATAGGAACAAAACAAAGGCGTAAATAAATAGTACAGGATGGCCCACGGGAAATAATACATTTTCAGTTGCTTATTGAGAGATTTAGGGTATATTTACACAAATATAACTTATAGATTACTGTTCTACAAACCTTACCATTACTGGAAAACACAAGTTTATTTCTCAGCACACAAACACAAGGAGTGGAGGAGTTCTGGCGTGTGAAGAGCGTAACGGCCGTCCAACTCGCAATGCACCGTGGAAGAGACCGCCATTTCCGTGTTCCAGACAGAAGGGCAATATCCAATGGCGTGAGGCGAGTTCTCTAACCGACGTAAAGCATAAGGGACCTGAAATGACAGTTCAAACGCTAGAAAATTCTTTCAGTCCCTGATTTTTTTCTGTGGGGTCATCTAAAGAACAAAGTTTTTTTTTCACGACGACTCCATAATACTGATGAGTTGAAAGCCGTAATACGGAAGGAGATTGAGGCCATTCCTCAAGAAATTATTGAGAACGAAATTAGGAACTTCAGCGTGCGTCTTCAGCAACGCATCAACAGTGATGGAAGCTATTTGTGTGATGTACTTTTTTAAGAAACAAATTTGTGTTTGTGTTTTTCAGTAATCGCAACATTTGTAGAACATTTATACGGGGTGATTTATGAAGAACTGACACATTTATTTCTTTAGTTGTTTCAAAACGAGTTATGCTAGCGACAACTTATTATACGAGGAATTTTGGGAGATTATTTACCTCTATAGCAAAGTTGAAAATGTCCTCCATCCTGCATAAGGCACAACTCAACACGTCGTTCCATGTTACTGGCCACTCGTTGGAGGACTCTGTTGTCAATAGCTTGAATCTCCTGTGTAATACTGTGCTTCAGATTATCCAATGTCTGAGGACGTGTGGCATAAACCCTTCTTTTAAGTAACTCCATAGAAAGAAGTCCGGCGATGTCAAATCCGGGGATCTCGCTGGCCACAGGTTCTTGGAAATTATTCACTTGCAATTTGTGCCATGGATTTATTTGATGTATGGCCTGTAGCGCCGTGCTGAAAATATCCTTGACTCAGCTCTACATCGTCTAGTTGCTCAGCAAACTCCATGAAAATCGTCGGTACTCTGCAGTGTTCACATTGTTTAAAAAAAAATGGTACCACTATTCTCTGTGCGGATATTGCGCACCAAACTCCGATTTTAACCGGGTGCATAGGTGCTTCATGAATAACATGTAGATTTTCGCTGGCCCAATAGCGTGAGTAATGTGAGTTCATATAACCGGATAATTGGAACCATGCTTCATCTGTGAACCATATGATGGATAATATGGAAGAGTTTTGCACAATGAACGCCTGAAACCAATGACAATAATTCAGTCGTCTATCCTTATCTGGTTCCTGTAACTGATGGACAACCATAATCCTATACGGCTTTAGGCCTGCACTTTTCACAGCTCTCTGACACATTGAGTAGCTCTATCTCTTGCGACAAACGTCTTAATGATTTTTTGGGTGACTGATCCAGTCGTGCTCTTACGTCAACAACAACCGTGGGAATCCTAGATGAACGAGTTTTGCCTTTCACTCACCAGAGATCCAGCTGTTTCCAATTTGTTTACCAGTCCCAGTATTGTGTTTCTTTGGGGAGGATTCCGAAGACCAAATTCTCTCTGGTATGCCCTTTGAATAGCTGTAAGTGAGTTCGTAATCCAGTATTGCTTTACAAGGAAGAGTCGTTCATTTAATGTGCACTCCATTTTCACGTGGACTAGAA
This sequence comes from Deroplatys truncata, assembly GCA_030765065.1. Taxonomy (NCBI): domain Eukaryota; kingdom Metazoa; phylum Arthropoda; class Insecta; order Mantodea; family Mantidae; genus Deroplatys; species Deroplatys truncata. The sequence goes on along the minus strand of CM060989.1, from coordinate 59,031,209 downwards.
CAAAATGTCAAAAATAGTTGCCATCAATAAAACTAACAATTACGAATAAAACATGAACATCTGCGCATCTAGTGACAGACAATCGAAACTCCAGAACATTCCGCTTAATTTGGTGCTAAAATTGGGGTATTGGGTGAATTTCGAACAGAATAATTAAAGAAAGAAATGTGTCAGCTCTTTATAAATCACCCTAAGATAAGTTATAGTTTGTTTATATAAGTAGTTTGTTTATATGCAACTCAAAACTGGCATTGCCTAAAAAAGAATAACCAAAACTACAGAGAACAGCAAAAACTAGAAACTAAGAAAGAACAACAGACATAAACCCTGTCTTTTAATTCCGGCGATGTCAAATCCGAAGATCTCGGTGGCCACAGATTCTTGGAAATTATCCGGTCGTCAAAGAAACTTGCAATTAGTGCCATGGATTCATTTGATGTATGGTATGTAGCGCCGTCCTGCTGAAAATATCCTTGCACTAGAATACGTTATACTAGAGGAATCGGAAATATTATGGGTATGAAAAAAACTGCCATTTAAATCTTTTTTCGATGACGAAACACCCTTGTAATAATGCCTGACACTTTGGTTCGTTTTTGTAAAATTTTTATTTCAAATATTATATTTGAGGTGCCCAAGCACTTTTTAAAAATATGTATTCATTTTAGCTTTGTTTGTATTATTTCTTTCTTATGAAAACCCCTTAGCGCATGTACTGAGCTATAGCGAGATAGACGTATGCCAGTTTTGCATCTAGTTACGTGTCTATATTGGTTTCTGCCGCGGAGTTTTTCCGACTCTTTTTGGCTCCAACTCGGCTCTGGAACTAGAGATCTCTTGGCAGTATTCATGCGGACTCTATCTCTTTGCCGAAATGAATCCTGAACCTTTTCATTTCGCATACGATCCTCGCATTCGAAACTAGCCGGTAGGTAATATCGCCAGGCCTCTCTGCTTCTCACGCGCCCCAGCCTTAGTAATATTCGACGGCTTAGGTCTTTCAGCTAAGAAAAGCGTGGCTCTTTTCTTCAGGGGGTAGTTCCAATATCGATACTGTCTTTATGAACTGATTTTGTAATACTAATTAGGAACTACTCAACCGATTTTAATAATTCATTCAATAAGTCACTGTTTCTTCGGCGGAAATAGGCTAGAAAATACGTAATATCAATTCATAACTTACTAAAAGACTAAAAAGAGAGTTGCAGTCGAGTGGACGGAAAAGTATCGATACTTCTGGTTTCATGTAGTGCTTTGCTTTATTGATTGTTGGCAAATCGCATTATTATGTGTTCGTTACTAGTCCTGTGTGAGCCAATCCCTAATTGGTTTGAATTTAAGTCCGGCACACACGCGTTAGCCTATTAATAAAGGTCAGGCCTAGGCGGCAGCGAAAGGGGATGAGTATGGAAAAATATCACCTGAGTGGCTGGAAGCCATGCTTCACAACGACAGTCTACACCACTCACGGCATGAGTCTGTCTCATATTTGTTTCACACTCAAATATTAACCTATGACGACAGGTCTGTATCAGCTCAGGCGCAAGGAAAAGGGGGTAATAAGATAAACATTTAATGTAATGTTAGTACCAAGTAAGGGGTGGGGAGTGGGTGTGGAAGAAGCGGTTTAGAATTTCCTTACCAACATAAACCACTGCGCATTATATCGGCACGATTCCTTGCACTCGACTGCACTAGAATACGTACATATTGGGGTTTTAAAAGAACATGCTTGTGAAGAAGACTTTGAGTTTTCGTTGATAATGCAATAGAGGAGAAGATAGTTATTATTCCACAGAAAATGGGTGTAAAATTGAAACAAAGGTCGTGGATACTTCTCTCAGAGCAATATACACATATAGTCACGCTTCAGCAACTAAGCAAACTGAAGACACAGCAAACAAAAAAGACAGTCCGATCTGGATTACTGACCCAATCTGCACTATACGTAGTTTAATTACAGGGGTGGCCGAGGTCGTCAAAATATGGACTCGGGATTCGTGGTTCAAATCGCTTGGACCGTACTCCCTGACTGAGATTTCTTTCCAGATTTCCCTAAGGCTTCATAACTGGCAAATACTACCCCTGGATCGTTTCCTTCCCAAATTTCCTTTCTAAATTATCATTTCATGTAATGCAATATGCAGTAAGAGCGGGCGTTAAACTCTACACAAAAAACTCTGATGTGTTACACTCACATGACTTTCTCTACTCTTGTACAAACTATTTTTACAAACGCTTATTCTCCGTATACTTCATATTAATCGAGATGTTATTCTTATTGCTAATTTTCTTGTAGATGCAAGGGGAATATGGTAGGCTTTAAGCGATAGTCAAATATTTTAAGAGCTGGTTGCTATGTGGCGCATTTCATTCTCTTTGCATGTCCAGTGCATAAAAACAATGAAAAACGAATTCCCATTTGAGAAAAAGTATAAGTATTAGAAAATTTAAGGGAATAACAAGCAGTATCTCGAAAATGGTTCACTCAACAAAAAACATGTATATGAAATAAATTGTGTATTTTAACGCGATTTACAGTTTTGTGTAGTAAAATTTTGTCTGTCTCTTATGGTTTACCAGTTATACAAAAGTCGTTCACAATGAAGAATACTTTTGGAGACATTCCCAGAAAATTCGAGATATACATTTCATTTGTCATTAAAATATCTTAAACATATGATATTTAATCAAAATCGTTAGAGCCATTTTTGAGAAAATTAAAATTTTCGTAAAATGTTCCATGTAAAGGGTAATTTGGGGTGGGGATTTTCTTGGAAACCTTCGTGTCGCATCTCTGGAAGATACTGAACCTAAATACCAAGTTTGGTGTTTATCCGACTGTTCGTTTCTGAGTTATGCTGTTCACAGACACTATCACGGACATATTGTTTCCAAAAATGCTTTTTTTTTTGGATTCAGGGGGTCTCAAAACATATATTTCCGGTGAAATCTCGGTATCGAATTTTTGGGTGGAATACAATACTTCCCCTACTTACTATACGTAGTAGACTTCTCATATAAACTGCACTAGCCTTTAAACATTTGACGTCTCTTTTCCTGAGGTCTCTTTAACATTTCACATCGTGCATTAAGTTCAAAGGGACGTCGATACCCGCTTTTTGATCTGTCACAATTTATTGATGCATGCTTTTGATTAGTTAAATAATGTTATTTGCACTATCAAAATATATATACCACATTTTAAGCTAACCGAACCACTGCTTTTGAAGTAATAATTAACTTATTTGAATAGTTAATTCGGGAAATTACCGTACATTTAATTACTCCAGTGCGCATTCGCTCATGAGATGGAGCACTGACAACGTTTTTAAGCGCAGAGTAAACCATTAATACGAGGGTGATTTTTAATATTTTCAAATCAGAAATTTAACATTTTGATTATTACTTTCTCTACTACGTATAGTAAGTAGGGGATGTATTGTATTCCACCCAAAAATTCGATACCGAGATTTCACCGGAAATACATGTTTTGAGACCCCTTTAATCCGAAAAAAAGCATTTTTAGAAACATGTCCGTGTGTGTTTCTGTCTGTGTGTGTGTGTGTCTGTGAACAGCATAACTCAGAAACGAACAGTCGGATAAACACCAAACTTGCTATTTAGGTTCAGTATCTTCCAGGGATGCGACACGAAGGTTTTCAAGAAAATTCCCCCACCCCAAGATACCCTTTACATGGAAGATTTTTCGAAAATTTTAATTTTCTCAAAAATGGCTCTAACCTTTTGATTAAAATGTAGTATGTTTAAGATATTTTCATGACAAATGAAATTTATAACTCGAATTTTCTAGGAATGTCTCCAAAAGTATTCTTCATTGTGAGCGACTTTTGCATAACTGGTAAACAATAAGAGATAGACAAAATTTTACTACACAAAAAATGTAGATCGCGTTAAAATACACAATTTATGTCATATACATTTTTTTTATCGAGTGAATCATTTTCGAGATATTGCTTGTTATTCCCTTAAATTTTTCAATACTTATTTTCTCAAATGGGAATTCGTTATGAATTTTTTTTGTCTTGGATATGTAAAGAGTATTAATCTGTGGCAAAGGGAATGGTGCTGCACATAGCAACCAGCTATTAAGAGATATATATGTGCTTAAAGGCTACTGTATTTATATATTGCCCTTGCATATACAAAACAAGGGGGACATAGTAGGCCTTAAGGGCTAGTCAAGTATTTTTAGAACTGGTCGCTGTGTGTAAAATGTAATTCTATTTGCATGTCAAAAGATCGTTTCTGCAAATGTTTATCTCGATTAATATGAAATAGATGGAGAATAAGAGTTTGTAAAAATAGTTTGTACAAGAGTAGAGAAAGTCATGTGAGTGTAACACTTCAGAATTTTTTTAAAACAATTAAATCACATTAACATTCACATTGACATCCATAGTTCTAGACTCTAGGGAGGTTTGGACATAGTTCTGGTTAAAGCGAACTTTCCTCTTCTAGATCGAGTTTCGGAATGATGATTTTCCGCAAAATTAGCGCGAAACGCTCATAAACGCTTGTGCCCTTGTATTTTCATTTTTCACTATCTGTGAATCACTGTTTAATGTATTTTTAAAATGCGAAATTGACTCAAGATACGAAAACAATACTAAAACGCGACATTAATGTGAAATTTATTGCAATTCATCGACTCCTCTTTAAATGAAAATGTAAAAAACATGTAAGAAACACGTTTAAGAAATGTATGCTTAAATGCAACAAACGTTTGAGCAATCGCATGGAAGAAAATGAAAAATAAAACGAACAAACAAAACAAAATATATCGAGGTTTAGCAAGCATTTTAAATGCCATCACCGCTGGCCGAATATTGTCAGTAGATTTAAATGATTTAAATGAAAGTAAATTTTTTTCTCGAGTTAATATGGATAGAAGTTCTTCGTTTGGGGGGGTATGTGTATATTGTTATGCAGAAAAATAAAGATGCAGCCTTTTGCAAATGTTGTTGACTGGCCAGCTCAAATACCCACATTTTGCTTAAGCGGTTCTGCATTATATTTGGTATCCTACCTATAGCGTAGATACTGAAAAAATGTTTCAGTAAGTACAACTAATTGTAATGACAGCAGTGACAGAACAGAATATTGAGGTTGGTTCTATGATTTTATTCAACATGTTATTGATTTTATGAAGTTGCATGATCTTAGTTAACTCTGAGTATTTTCTGTTTAATATTCTGGCTTTGCATCGAATTTCTCTTTTTACTTTCTCTACTACGTATAGTAAGCAGTGGAAGTATTTATTCCACCCAAACACTCGAAGTTGAGATTTCAACGAAAGTATGCTTTTTTAGACCCTCCTGAATCCCCACCTAAAAAGTACTATTAGAGAAAGTCGGTGCGTGTGTCTTGTGTGTTTGTGAACAGCATAACTCAAAAACGAAAAGTCTGGTAACTACCAAACTTGGTATTTGAGTTCAGTGCTTATCTTTCAAAGATCGATACTAAGACTTACAAGAAAATCCTCCATCCCAACTACCGTTTACATGGAGCATTTTTGAATTGTTTTATTACTTTCTCTACTACGTATAGTAAGTAGGGGAAGTATTGTATTCCACCGAAAAGTTCGATACAGGGTTTCACCAGAAATACGTGTTTTGAGACTCCCTGAATCCAAAAAAAGCATAGAGGGTAGAGTAAGTTGTGTGAATGTAACAAGATTTTTTGTGTTTAATGCTTAAACCTGTATCGATTATATTTTGCTATGTGTTGCTTTATCATGTATTAATTTCATAACGATGCAAAATTTACTTCATGCATTTTTTTTGTTACCTTTAATGATTTTTATTTGACATTAATGTTAAATCAAAAAATATTACCTTTTTATCAGTTATATGTTTTTCTTTACACTGTTATAAAATGCTAAATTGCAAATGTACATGGAGATCCATATAAAACTGAACTTTTGGAAACTTATAATTTCCCTTTGAAAAGAATAAGAAATTAAAATTGAGTTTTACTATTCTCAATGTCTATGGAAGAATTTATCTTTGCTTTAACTGTAAGCCATTTAACTGGTTAGGTCATATCGAATGAATGAAATGAGAAATGATACTCAACTGAGCCCGGGGTCCATAGAGCTTAAAGTTACCTGACATTTCTCTTTTCAGAATAAGGAAAAAAAACCGGAAAAAACCTTATCCAGTTAACTTACCCTAACCAAGATTTCAACATGATGTTGATACCCTTAATATCATCGCTGTCTTATAATTATTATTGTCTATTAGTAATTAGTTTTCTGCCTCGTGTTTTGCAGTCATAAACGCACGTGCATTTCTGAATTCGGCAGCGTGTTCTTCTTGTGAAAACGGGCGTTTCGAATACAACGTTCTCAACACATCCTTGAGCCATTACAGGTCCTTTTTTACTTTCTCTACTACGTAGAGTAAGTAGGGGAAGTATTGCATTCCACCCAAAAATTCGATACCGAGATTTCACCGGAAATACATGTTTTGAGACCTCCTGAATCCAAAAAAAGCATTTTTGGAAACATGTCCGTGTGTGTGTCTGTGTCTGTGTGTGTGTGTGTGTGTGTGTGTGTGTGTGTGTGTGTGTGTGAGTCTGTGTGTCTGTGAACAACATAACTCAGAAACGAACAGTCGGATAAACACCAAACTTGGTGTTTAGGTTCAGTATCTTCCAGAGATGCGACACGAAGGTTTTCAAGAAAATCCCCCCACTCCAGACTACCCTTTACATGGAACATTTTTCGAAAATTTTAATTTTCTCAAAAATGGCTCTAACGATTTTGATTAAAATATCATATGTTTAAGATATTCTCATGAGAAATGAAAATCCCCCCACCCCAGACTACCCTTTACATGGAACATTTTTCGAAAATTTTAATTTTCTCAAAAATGGCTCTAACGATTTGGATTAAAATATCATATGTTTAAGATATTGTCATGAGAAATGAAATGTATATCTCGAATTTTCTTGGAATGTCTCCAAAAGTATTCTTCATTGTAAACGACTTTTGCATAACTGGTAAACCATAAGAGATAGACAAAATTTTACTACACAAAAAATGTAGATCGCGTTAAAATACACAACTTATGTCATATACATTTCTTTTGTTGAGTGAACCGTTTTCGAGATATTGCTTGTTATTTCCTTAAATTTTCCAATACTTATACTTTTTCTCAAATTCGTTCTTCATTTTTTTTATGTCCTGGACATGCAAAGAGAATGGAATGCGCCACATAGCAACCAGCTTTAAAATATTTGACTATCGCTTAAAATCTACCATATTCCCATTGCATCTACATGAACATTACCAATAAGATTGACATCTCGATATCTCGATTAACATGAAGCATATGGAGAATAAGCGTTTGTAAAAATAGTTTGTACAAGAGTAGAGAAAGTCATGTGAGTGTAACACATCAGATTTTTTCTTTTCTTTTCCAGTCTCGCTGAGAAGACCGCCATTGTCTCTAGCTTTCTTACCATCAATAAAATTGTTGCCTTGCTAGAAAATTGCGCATATTTAATTATCTTTATATGGATCGCCCTGTAAGCACGCTGCAAAATGCTAAAAATCACACCCCTTAAATATAGATACAAGTGGTACCACACAGCAGATACTATAAGCAATTTAAAAACTCAAATAAGCTTCAGAACATATATTAATAACTTAAAATACAATAATATAATTGCAACAGAGGTAATGAGTCCAATAGAATATATTCATATATAATATCAGAATGACCTGATATATACAATACACAAACAAAACAATATACCAGATGAAATAAGAGCCATAGCAATAGCTACGGAAAATGAAAGATACCTAGAAAAAGAATGGCTCCGAATATATACAGATGGATCCCTCATCAATAAAAACTCTGATGTGTTACACTCATATGACTTTCTCTACTCTTGTACAAACTATTTTTACGGACGCTTATTCCCCATCTCGTTCATTTTAATCGAGATGTTAATCTTATTGCTAATATTCTTGTAGATGCAAGGGGAATTGGTAGGTTTTAAGCGACAGTCAAATATTTTAAGCGCTGGTTGCTATGTGGAGTATTCCATTCTCTTTGCATGTACAGGACAAAAAAAATGAATAACGAATTGGAGAAAAAGTGTATTGGAAAATTTAAGGGAATAACAAGCAATATCTCGAAAATGTTCACTCAACAAAAGAAATGTATATGACATAAATTGTGTATTTTAACGCGATCTACATTTTTTGTGTAGTAAAATTTTGTCTATCTCTTATGGTTTACCAGTTATGCAAAAGTCGTTCACAATGAAGAATACTTTTGGAGACATTCCCAGAAAATTAAAGATATAAATTTTATTTGTCATAAAAATATCTTAAACATATGATATTTTAATCAAAATCGTTAGAGCTATTTTGGAGAAAATTAAAATTTTCGAAAAATCTTCTATGTAAAGGGTACTCTGGGGTGGGGGATTTTCTTGAAAACCTTCGTGTCGCATCCTTGGAAGATACTGAACCTAAATACCAAGTTTGGTGTTTATTCGACTGTTCGTTTCTGAGTTATGCTGTTCACAGACACACACACAGACACACAGACACACACACGGACATGTTTCCAAAAATGCTTTTTTTGGATTCAGGAGGTCACAAAACATGCATTTCCGACGAAATCTCGGTATCGAATTTTAGGGTGGAATGCAATACTTCCCCTACTTACTATACATAGTAGAGAAAGTAAAAAATGCTGGTGCAGGAGTATACTGTAAACATTTTGCACAGTATCTAACATTAGATGAAACGTCAAACCACTATGATGGAGAATTAACAGCTATAAAAGCAGCATTACAGAACATTTTATATAGACCATACATAAAACAAAATATAGTCATCTTATCAGACTCAAAATCAGCCATAGATGGAATAGTAAATTGCAATAATAAAACAACAAGAAATATTAAAGAAACAAGAAACCTAATTAAAGCAGTTGAAACTAGAAATCATGTCGCTCTACAATGGATCCCAGCTCATGTTGGACTTTTGGGCAATGAACATGCTGATCAATTAGCAAAGAAAGGTGCAATACAACAAATAAAACCTGTAGGACAAATAGAAATAAATAAACAATTAAATAACATTAAACAACATTTCAAAAGACAGCAGAGACTTGATGAAGAAGATAAATTAAGAGATAAAGATTATAAGAATATTAAAAATCTGATGTGTTACACTCACATGACTTTCTCTACTCTTGTACAAACTATTTTTACAAACGCTTATTCTCCATATGCTTCATGTTAATCGAGATATCCAGATGTCAATCTTACTACTAATTTTCTTGTAGATGCAAGGGGAATATGGTAGGATTTAAGCGATAGTCAAGTATTTTAAGCGCTGGTTGCTATGTGGCGCATTCCATTCTCTTTGCATATCCAGGACATAAAAAAAATGACTAACGAATTTGAGAAAAAGTATAAGTATTGGAAAATTTAAGGGAATAACAAGCAATATCTCGAAAATGGTTCACTCAACAAAAAATATGCATATAACGTAAACTGTGTATTTTAACGCGATCTACATTTTTTGTGTAGTAACATTTTGTATATCTCTTGTGGTTTACCAGTTATGCAAAAATCGTTCAGAATGAAGAACACTTTTGGAGACATTCCCAGAAAATTCGAGATATACATTTCATTTGTCATGAAAATACCTTAAACATATGATATTTTAAATAAAATCGTTAGAGCCATTTTTGAGAAAATTAAAATTTTCGAAAAATTTTCCATGTAAAGGGTAGTCTGGTGTGGGGGGATTTTCTTGAAAACCTTCGTGTCGCATCTCTGGAAGATACTGAACCTAAATACCAAGTTTGGTGTTTATCCGACTGTTCGTTTCTGAGTTATGTTGTTGATAGACCCACAGACACACACACGGACATGTTTCCAAAAATGCTTTTTTTGGATTCAGGTTGTCTCAAAACATGTATTTCCGGTGAAATCTCGGTATCGAATTTTTGGATGGAATACAATACTTCCCCTACTTACTATACGTAGTAGAGAAAGTAAAAATAGAGTTGATATACAAAAAATGCCAAGGAAAACTGCAGTGGCCTTATTTAGGATGGCAACTGGCCACGATTGCCTCGCAGAACACCTCTACAAGATACGATGTCTACCTACACCCAAGTGCACTCTCTGTGAAGAAGATGTCATCCTGAACAAACAACATCTCGCCAAATGCAAAGGCCTTAAAAGTGATGACTTACACACTTTATATTGGGAAGCCAGAGGGAAAATGATGCAGATCCCCAGTGCCATTGGTGAACAACAACAACAGTATGTAACGCCAAGAACAATGGTTTAAACAGATACGCCGGCTGAATCAAGAACGGACCAGCATAGTGACGAGTTCTCTATAAAACAGTCCTTGTTTATTTTCACGGTAAAATTGTCCGAGCCGGTTTTATTCCCCTCTCTCTTCCCTCCCACGCTTCAGCATGCACGCTTCAATTAAAACGGAATGTCCTTTGATATGATTGCAAGCATCTCTTTTATAACTTTTCCGGAATTGAAATAGAACCTCGCCGAAACGTCCGCTTCTCAAAGCGGGTGTTTGAAAGCAGGAAAAAGAACTAATTTCTGAAATTGCCTCACTTTGGTTTCGCGCGGGAATACGTTTCTGTTCAAGAGTATTATTATCGCAGTGTTTTGTTTGTTTTCGCGACTGTTTAATTAGCACTTACTTCACTTAGCAGCGGCCGCATGACAGCCCTGTTTTTCATTAAGGCTCACTTCCGCTGAATGGCAGCACGTACAACGGCTTTGTTCAGATGGCAGTGTAATGCAATTCATTTAAGTGGTGGTATCTTAAAGACGAGGGCGGAAGGGAAGAATATTGAAATAAAAACTGAAGCAGTCTGTAAATAAACACCGCCTACGTTCATAACGTGGTTCGCGTCAATAAGCAATTCTGCTAACACAACTCAATTCCTTGTTCTTAGAACTCTAGCATACCTTCAGTGTATAGGCGCAGACTTCAATGTACTTATACGGACATACCAGAGTATTATCAGATCTAAACATGATTACGGAGTCATAATTTATGACTCTGCCAGGAAAACGACACTCAAGAAGCTCAACTCCGTTCAAACACCAGCTCTAAAGAATTTCGTTAGGAGCATACCGAACCATTCCTATTTCTAGTTTACAAATTGAAGCTCATTAGAGCTACACAGAGTAGCACAATGTCTAAAATACGCTATAAAGATGCTGCAAGACCCAACTCGGAAGCCCGTGGATTAACCTTCTTTGGGAAGAGCAAAACAAGTATGCCAAAGAATACAAATCAGCCATTACCTTTTCATCTTAGATTTGAAAAAAATCATACATGAACTTAATATTAAAATACCTCCAATAATGACTAGAGATCGTCATGATTTTCCAGCCTGGAGGTTAACTATTCCTAGAATTAATATGGATATGAAAACTCAACAGAAATCACATACAAATTCTTTCATATGTAAACAAATTTACCAGGAAATCCGTAACATATTTATATATACAGATGGCTCCAAATCTGATCAGGGTAATGGCTGTGCTATTATTACTCCGGATGCTAAATTTAAGTACAAGCTTCCAGACTTGTTCTCTGTTTTCTCCTCTGAGCTCTATGCTGTCAAACAAGCTTTGATTTACATTACCTCAGCACAGCATAAACACAGTGCAATTCTAACTGATTCACTAAGCATTCTTCAGAGTATCCGAGACCGCTCTACTGACTTAACATTAATCCAAATTACTACAAATAATCAAGAAGTTATATTCTTCTGGATTCCGTCCCACTGTGAAATATCAGGAAATGAGGAAGCAGATAGGGAAGGCAAAAAAACAACTTTGCTACCTCCAGTGGAAGAATTGCCAGTGCCCTACAGAGATGCTCAAAGTTATTTTTTTTGCAGACCAACTGTCAAATGGAAGCAAGACTGGACTATTAAAACATCAAGCAAACTCCACATAGTTAGGAAAGGCTCCACATTGCAGACTCTAAAAAGAAATGATCGCGTTTACGAATAGGCCATTCACACCTAACCCATTCCTTCTTACTCGCCAAAGAAAATGCTCCTCACTGCGAGACCTGCACCATCGAACACCTCATCACTAAATGCACAAGTTATACCATGGAGAGAAGAAGACATAACATCCCTGAATATATAGTTTTAGCTTTAAACAACCCTACTCAATTTTTTCTTGAAAGACATCAAACTATATAACAAGATTTAAGTATAACACACCAAATAAAATGTATAATAGTAATACTATTCTAGCTGTGCTCAAGAATTAATAATGTAAAACATGTTTGTAACAATGTATTACAATTATTGTATTACTCTAATCAATGTAAAGTACACAATATATTATTATTGTACTCGTGTGTATGGACATAAGTCGCGATAGTAGTCAAAGTGACTATAAATAACAACTAATTTCCTTTCTCTCTCTCGCTTTAACTACGTGGTCATATCCCATGCGCTACTTAGGCGTCACTATAGATAACTTTTCGTGAACAGGTGTGCGGAACAATGAACAGGGCTAAGGGGGCGGTACTCGCCCTATACCCGGTTCTGGCTTCCACCATGCCGGTCACCTAAAGTTACGCCTTTATAAAATCCTTGCACTACCTCTGATGCTCTATGCCTGTGAGGTATGGCATTAGACTCTGGTTACAGCGGATGCAGAATAAGGGACTTTATGTCTATCTACTCTGTCTGCAGTCGTTTTTCAGTGAGGCTACTGCGCGAAACCTCGGCCTTCCCATACATGTAGGATTGAGTAGGCGCTGGGCTCAAAATGTGCAAGTCAGATTGACTCATAAGAACGCCCTTGTCAGATCCGTAGGGGAACTTATCCACTGAACGTCGCTACAGACACTGCCGGGTTTCCAGAAATCCAGCAATCGAGAGCAGGTCGCCCAAGTTTACCTGGGCGGGATGTTAATCGCCCAGTACTTATACCTTTTTACTTTCTCTACTACGTATATTAAGTAGGGGAAGTGTTGTATTCCACCCAAAAATTCGATACCGAGATTTCACCGAAAATACATGTTTTGAGACCCCATGAATCCAAAAAAACATTATTGGAAACATGTCCGTGTGTGTGTGTCTGTGAACAGCATAACTCAGAAACGAACAGTCGGTTAAACACCAAACTTGGTATTTAGATTCAGTATCTTCCAGAGATGCGACACGAAGGTTTTCAAGAAAATCCCCCCAACCCAGATTACCCTTTACATGGAACATTTTTCGAAAATTTTAATTTTCTCAAAAATGTCTCTAACAATTTTGATTAAAATGTCATATGTTTAAGATATTTTCATGACAAATGAAATGCATATCTCGAATTCCCTGGGAATGTCTCCAAAAGTATTCTTCATTGTGAACGACTTTTGCATAACTGGTAAACCATAACAGATAGACAAACTTTTACTGCACAAAAAATGTAGATCGCGTTAAAATACATAATTTATGTCATTTACATTTTTTTGTTGTTGAGTGAACCATTTTCGAGATATTGCTTGTTATTCCCTTAAATTTTCCAATATTTATACTTTTTCTCAAATTCGTTATTCATTTTTTTGTCCTGGTAATGCAAAGAGAATGGAATACTCCACATAGCAACCAGCTCTTAAAATATTTGACTATCGCTTAAAGCCTACCAATTCCCCTTGTATCTAAAATTAGCAATAAGATTAACATCTCGATTAACATGAAGCATATGGAGAATAAGCGTTTGTAAATATAGTTTGTACAAGAGTAGAGAAAGTCATGTGAGTGTAACACATCAGATTTTTCACTCTAAGCTGAAAAGACGTGACAAGACCGCACCTCATTGGCTGGCGGGCAAACTACAGCCATTCCCATTTAGCATGCCATCTCTTCTTCTACAAAAACAGTTCGTTTCAGATCTTAACATTTTGTGGTTATTCTCGTGCAAAAAATTTAGAAAACTCGTTATTGTAACAGTTCAATTTATGAAACTAAACGTATTTGTTCAGATTCACTTGTAACTAAATGAACCGTTATAGTTAGAGTTCAAGAGGCTATGCGCAGGCGCTGAGTTGGTTTCCGGTTGAGAATCTTCTGTCACTGTGGAAAACATAAATGTGGGAAATGGAAAGAAGACAGTTGTGTTAAATGCATTTAACAAATTCTTGAAAAGTATCCACCTTTAATCGACAATGAATACGGTTGTGCATTGTTTAGCAATAATTGAACTTCTATGTTAGTGACGCAGAATTGTTGCTTGGATTGCTTGGGTCGCGTTTGTTTTCTGTTGTGTTTTAACCTGTAGTGCTAATCTTTTTTACTTTCTGTACTACGTATAGTAAGTAGAGGAAGTATTGTATTCCACCCAAAAATTCGATACCGAGATTTCACCGGAAATACATGTTTTGAGACCCCCTGAATCCAAAAAAAGCATTTTTGGAAACATGTCCGTGTGTGTGTCTGTCTGTGAACAGCATAACTCAGAAACGAACAGTCGGATAAACACCAAACTTGGTATTTATGTTCAGTATCTTCCAGAGATGCGACACAAAGGTTTTCAAGAAAATCCCCACACCCCAGAGTACCCTTTACATGGAAGATTTTTCGAAAATTTTAATTTTCTCAAAAATGGCTCTAACGATTTTGATTAAAGTATCATATGTTTAAGATATTTTCATGGCAAATAAAATGCATATCTTGAATTTTCTGGGAATGTCTCCAAAAGTATTCTTCATTGTGAACGACTTTTGCATAACTGGTAAACCATAAGAGATAGACAAAATGTTACTACACAAAAAATGTAGATCGCGTTAAAACACACAATTTATGTCATATACATTTTTTGTTGTTGAGTGAACCATTTTCGAGATATTACTTGTTATTCCTTTAAATTTTTCAATACTTATTTTCTCAAATGGGAATTCGTTATTCATTTTTTTGTCTTGTATATGCAAAGAGTATTAATCTGTGGCGAAGAGAATGGTGCTGCACCTAGCAACCAGCTATTAAGAGATATGTATGTGCTTAAAGGCTACTGTATTTCTATATTGTTCTTGTAAATATATATTCCCCTTACATCTATAAGAAAATTAGCAATAAGATAGTCTGCAAATGTTTATCTCGATTAACATAAAGTAGGTGGAGAATAAGTATTTGTAAAAAATAGTTTGTACAAGAGTAGGGAAAGTCATGTGAGTGTAACACATCAGATTTGTTTTTAACTCATAAATGGATAAAACAAAAGTGGTATACTGATATTAGTCATTAAATGAATAATTTCTGAAGCCTGACGTTAAGAACAGTTTAATCCAGTAACTTTAAACACAGATGCCGAACTGTTCAGATACAACTTTTATTTGTTTACTCTAGTATTATGTGTTAGAAGTTTAGGATGTAAGGCAAAATATAGGAATACGACATACAGTGTTTAAAAGCTAATGATCTTCTAGCTATGCAATATACTGTACTCGGATTCTGTCTGAAGCAATTTCCTCTCACGGATCTTAGTTCCCGTCATCCTCCACGTAGTGCTGCCATGTGCTCGGCGGAGTGATACATTAAGTTTTGTTTACTTCACCTTTCAGCTTATAGTGAAAAAGGTAAATCTGCAAATGCGGCTTTATCTGTTTGATACAGAAGGTAATAAAGATTTTTGCAAACTTTTATATTTGTGGTCAATGGGTGGAGTTTAGTTTTCTGCACTGCCATTTGTTGGGTCTCGGCGAACCAACCTGAGCAGCCATTGCGTCCAAGTGATGACCAAGCCCAATACTGCTTAACTTTGGCGGCCGCATGCGTGGTCGTCAAGTAAGGCAGGCCGGCTGGCAGCGAAGCAGGATGGAATTTGGGTAAGAGTTTGAGGAATATCCAAGGTAACAGGCTGGCGGGTCATCGCTAGACGGAAACTCATCCAGTTAGTGACCAAGCCCGATACTGCTTGACTTGGGGGAACTTGTGATAGGTCCGAGGCCCAAGGTGTTCTTTGGTAACTGGTAACTTTTTCGTCGTCTTGGTGTCCTTGGTCGCCACGACCCAGGGTGTGCTCCATCTGGTTGTTATGGTGAGTGAGTTTCGTGTACATGTTACGGGTTCTCTCCCGCACCAGGTCCAGAAGTATGTGACACCGGAGTGGGTATGTAGGATATATGATGAGAATCTACGCCCGGTATCATAGATATCCGAAGTGCCCTGTTCTGGACGGTCTGCAGCCTCCTGGGTTTCCTGCATGGCGTTTGGGCACCCCCGGTAACGAAGGCCCTAAACCAGCCAATAGCATAACGCTGACAGTAAATACTCCCGTCCCCATAGGGGTGGTCATTCAGAATTCAAAACATTTAATCTTTTGGAACAAAAGACACCAGCGGAGCAGCGGATGGATGCTGCTCCTGGAACGCAAACAGTTGAGGAGCCTATAAACATATAGAAGCTACCTTTTATCAAATCACCACCTTAAAAACCAAAAGCTACCTTCCAACAATGTCTGTAGTTAAGCCCTTCCAAGGGCAGATACACAGCAGCACTACTTACGCTTACCACGAGCCTACCAGACTGGAGTGAGTCTTCATATCGTGACGGACCTGTTAGGAGATACCTCGTAGCTCGGTGTGTGTAGGACAGAGCCTTTTAGGTCTCATCCCTGTACCATACTATCTTCAGCACGTGCCCACAGAGACTTTAGTGCATAGCAATTGTACCTCTGCTTCTATATGTGACGGGGGGATGGCAGCTTCGACACGTATCCACAAATACCTTAGTGCCAGGCAACTTTACTATCTCTGCTTTGGTGCCGCCCAGTCTAGCTGCTTGCATTATCTGTGGATATATAACAGAGCATTCCCTATTACCATCTGTTTTCATCTATACTGTTGTTTTAGGCTTAAGACGAAGCTTTGGTATTAAATATCCAATCCGGATTAGCAATCCCAGTCAAATTGGTCAGGCCACGGATTGGAACCAGGGACTTCACGAGCACGGCCACTCCCGAGCGAGATGTTTGAGGCTGGTATTCAGGAGATTCCAGATTCGATTTCCGTCAGGCCGGCCACTCTGATCATGGTCTTTTCCATGGTTTCCCCGAGTCGGTAGGCGAATCTGGGGTGGTTCCCCTTCTACTACGAATTTCCTATCCATTTCCTTTCATCTCTTTCAGGATAGTAAGATCAGGCAACGGCGGTTGGTGTGTTGAGCCAGGACGGTTGAATTAGCCCTCCGGCGAGTTCCTTAGGCAGAGCTAGCTGGAATCGGGTTAGAATGGTTAGAGACCCTTCCTTGTTAGTGGACATCGTTGTCCGGATCTGGTCGCCCTTCGGCCTTCTCCTTCATCCTTTCATCTTAGGGTTCACGTTGGCAACACAAAGGACCCACTATGGCCTACTTGAGGTGTTGTGCTCCAATCCCTAGAGGCCCCTCCGTTTGTCTACTCCTAATTCCGAAATTTAATAACTAAAATTTAAAAAAATCTTATATGCTAGATTCATATGACTTCTCTACCCTATATCGTTTATTAGTGGTATACAAACTATTCTTACTAAAGCATATTTTCTCTCTCTAGTTCATTTGAGTCCAGATAAACCTTTGCAGAAGTAACTATATTACACATTTCGTTACAGTATAAAAGGAAGTGTGAACTGGACACTATATGCTGGTCTTAAAATTCTATACACTTTTCATACAATCGCGAGAAACAATTGAAAATTGACAGGAGAATGGCAAAATATAGAACAATTCGCACAATTAATAACGGATATCTCGGGAACGGCTTATGCCGCAAAAAACATTATATGAAATAAATTGTGCGCTTTAAAGAGATCTACATTTTTTGTGTAGTACGTTTTCGTCTATTGCTTAACGTTTACCAGTTATACAAGATTATACAAAATTCCTTCCGGATGAAGAGCACTTCAAAGGCTATTCCCAGAAAATTCAAGATATACATTTTTTTTTTACCTCGGCCTTCGTTTTGCAAACATTCCTAGTCTCGAAATTAAAACCTTCCTTTAACAGTTGTTTCATAATCTGCCATTTCTTGCATAATTTACTTTCATCCCTTATCTCTCTCATATGATATCCTAGTAGGGGATTCTTTACTAGTCGACATGGTAGTGTTCCCAAAGCTAGCAATAAATTACCTGCTACACGTAACCCAACTTGGTTCTCAAAAGGAATAAATGTAGCATTTGTGATGTCTTGGCGACCCATGTGAATTGTTGGCGTGTTCCGTATAAATCAAGACCCTTTTCCTTTTATAAATCCTTACCTTTTGGACCCTGCAAATGTGCATTTCTATCCCTACTGGTGTTCATTCCCATAACACGAATGAGCGATGTGATCCAATGATAAATACAAATTAGCCCAATGGAACACCCAGTTACAAATATGAACAATATACAACATAGTTTAGTTCATGGGAAAACCTGAAGTGCTGCATGCATATGACTTTCCATGCTTACTTTTCTACAAACTATTTTTACAAACGCTTATTCTCCATCAACTTCATGTTAATCGAGATGTCACTCTTATTGCTAATTTTCTTGTAGATGCAAGTGGAATTGGTAGGCTTTAAGCGATAGTCAAATATTTTAAGAGCTGGTTGCTATGCGGTGCATTCCATTCTCTTTGCATGTCCAGGACAAAAAAAAATGAATAACGAATTTGAGAAAAAGTATAAGTATTGGAAAATTTAAGGGAATAACAAGCAATATCTCGAAAATGGTTCACTCGACAAAAAAAATGTATATGACATAAGTTGTGTATTTTAACGTGATCTACATTTTTTGTGTAGTAAAAGTTTGTCTAACTCTTATGGTTTACCAGTTATGCAAAAGTCGTTCACAATGAAGAATACTTTTGGAGACATTCCCAGAAAAGTCCAGATATACATTTCATTTCTCATGAAAATATCTTAAACATATGATATTTTAATCAAATTCGTTAGGGCCATTTTTGAGAAAATTAACATTTTCAAAAAATCTTCCATGTAAAGGGTAATCTGGGGTGGGGGGATTTTCTCGAAAACCTTCGTGTCGCATCCTTGGAAGATACTGAACCTAAATATCAAGTTTGGTGTTTATCCGACTGTTCGTTTCTGAGTTATGCTGTTCACGGACAGACACACAGACACACACACGGACATGTTTCCAAAAATGCTTTTTTTGGATTCAGGGATCTCAAAACATGTACTTCCGGTGAAATCTCGGTATCGAATTTTTGGGTGGAATACAATACTTCCCTTACTATACGTAGTAGAGAAAGTAAAAAATGAATAACGAATTCCCATTTGAGAAAAAGTATTGGAAAATTTAAGGGAATAACAAGCAACATCTCTAAAATGGTTCACTCAAAAAAAAATGTTTGTCACATAAATTGTGTATTTTAACGCGATTTTCAATCAAAAGTGAACAGCGGTTACGAGCTCAGGACCCGACTTCTGATTCACTTCTGATTCATTTTCGTGACGGTGTTAAAGTGCTTACCTCCAAAATGAACCTTTGAGTCAGGGTAACATGTGAAAATCACTTGGGAAAAGATCTGGTGAATATGGAGGATGCGAGAAAACTTCCCAGTTGAATCTTCTGAGCTCCGCCTGGGTCAAGATTCAACTTGGAAGTTTTCTCGTATCCTCCGTATTCACCGGAGCTTGCCCCAAGTGATTTTCACATGCTCCTCCAACACAAAGGTAAGCACTTTTAACACTGATGATGAAGTCAAATCAGTGAACAGCCGGCTGCGAGCACAGGATCCGACGTGGTTCAACATTGGCTTGGAAAAACTTGTGCCACGTCCCCAAAAATGCTTGGAAAACATGTTGACTATGCAGAAAAGTAATAGAAGGATTGTACAATACAAATAAAATCAATTCAGCATCAATTTTGTGTAATGTTTTTTTTTATATAAAATAGGGAAACTTACTTATTGGACGCCCCTCGTATTTTCCCCCAATTCTGCGTATGCCCTGCATGTCGCACGTACAGAGTGAAATGCATCATAAAATTTAATGACCTCGAGAACAGGGAACGTCCAACTCCCTTTGTTGATTTAAGAGCGACATGGATGACGAACATGATGCGTATGCAGTGCCAATAGGGTCCTGATTCTTGTAAATGGCAATACAGATTGCTCTGAGCTTGTGTTCCCTCTCTGATTATTTAGATATCTCTCCGTCCAGTAATACTGCACACAGATAGAATGAAAAGAATCCAGCGACATCACTCTTCGTCGAGAAAACGAATAGCTATGTTAAAAACAAAACTCGTTGCTTGGATACCAAGGGAGCATTAGCATTCCATCCTCGAATGTGGAAACGCATTTGCGAGTGAAATATGAATCACACTTTCAAAGACAATATGTGACTGTCACGAAACAAATTTACCTCGAACGGACTATCATAAAAACTCGTCTCTCCACTAGATTGCATTGTTAATTAGTGTCGCTAACGATGTTCCACATACGGAAGCAAATGGGTTGAAATTTCTTTATTTTCTACATAGGTACGTTATAAATCGTTTGTAATACACAAAGCTAACAGAAAACATAAAAGTTGCTGTAAAAAATGGAGCGGTTTTTAGAGAACCACATTTATTAGAGCACAGTTTGTAAATTATCCGAGCAAGGCTTTGCATGCAAATAACCACAGTTGATAAATACATCTTAGCAGGAGTATTGCAATATACGGTTTACCATGAATGCTACGAGCTGACATAGTTCGCGTTGTTGGACTTCTTTTTCAGAAGAAAGCTAGTGTGGTTATTTCATGCAGGATAATGCTCCTGCACAAACTGCAAATTTGTCTTTAGCGGCACTATAGTTGTTTATTATCGCTAGAGACAGGCAAAATGTGAAGAAAAATTTAGCAAAATATGAAATAATATAAAAAGTCCCAAAATATTTTGAAATATATATTTTAATAAAATGTTATAAGACGATGGCTGTGCCAGTTTTCATGTATGTATGAGAAACATGGACCCTAATGAAAAATGATGCTAAGAGAATGCAATTAGCGGAGATGAAATTTCTTAGAAGAATATACAAGATTAGAGTGATATAAAAACGAGCATATAAGGAAGAAACTAAACCTACTCCCAGATGGAAGAATTCAGCACTCGTTGGTTATACCATCTGAGTACAATGAATAAGGAATTACTGATTTACAAAGCACAAAGAAGAGCAGTTGGTCGACCAAGAGCAAGATGGCGAATTGAGGACCGAACAGGAAATTCTCCTACTCTATGAAGAGAAGAAGAAGAATATCACGTACGGTTTACCAGATATGCGAAAGTCATTCAGAATAAAGAGGACTTTTGGGAGCATTCCCAGAAAATTCAAGATATACACTTCATTTGCCATGAAAATATCGTAAACATATGATATTTTTATCAAAATTGTTATAGCGTTTTTTGACAAAATTAAAATTTTCGAAAATAATCCATGAAAGAGCGGCGCCGTGGCCGAGTGGTTAGACCGCTCGCCTCCCATCTAGGCGGCCCGGGTTCAATCCCAGGGACCTGCATGTGGGATTTGTGGTGGACGAAGCGGCGTCTGGGCGGGTTTTCTCCGGGTTCTCCGGTTTCCCCCGCCATTCATTCCACCAACTGCTCCATCATCACCTTTCCTTTCCTCCATTTCACCAACATTTCGTTTCATCTACTTCCTTCATCCCATACCAGGCATCGGGCTGATCACCCATCCTGGATGCTCTGTCTGATCCATAAGTGTCTGCTCCTCGACGGGCCTCTGACCCCAGGCACCCGCTTGTAAGTCCTGGGGTGTAAGTCCTACATAAGAGGAGGGTAAACAGATAATGAATGAATGAATGAATCCATGAAAGAGTAGTCGGGGTGGGGGATTTTTCTTGAAAATCTTCGTGTCGCATCTTTGGAAGATTAAACTCAAATACCAAGTATTTACCCACTTTTCGTTTTTGAGTTATACTGTTCACAGACAGACACACACACAAACGGACATGTTTTCTAAAATGTTTTATTTGGATTTAGGGTACCTCAAAACATGTATTTCCGGTGAAATTTCGGTATCGAATTTTTGGATGGAATGTAATGTTTCCCCTACTTACTATACGTAGTAGAGAAAGTAAAAATGATTAGCGATTTACCACATAAAAAGAAGCCTAAGTATTTGAAAATTCAAACCAATAACAAAGAACATCTCGGAAGTGCTTTGAAATAAATAACGAAAATGGGTATATGCATGCATATATGTTTTTAAATTATGCTGTTCAAAGACAAACGCACGGACACAAACATGCACATTCACGCATCTTTTTTTCCAAAAATGTCCTTTTTTTAATACAGGAGGCTTAAAACATTATTTTCGGTATGCGATATCTTATTCTTAGGTCGTATGCAATACCTCCACTTCACTAGGTACGTGGTAGAGAAAGTAAAAAAAAAATATGTGTTACATTCACAGGACTTTCTCTACCCTCTATACCTCGCATACTAGTGAGTATACACACTATTATTACGAAAGTTTATTTTCTACGTCATTTTAATCTCGATAAATCTTTTCGGAAATAGCTACATTACACATTCCGTTATAAATACAAAGGGAATAGCGATAGTCAAATGTTTTAGAACTGGACGCTATGCGCTGGCCTTAAAATACCATACGTTTCCATTGCATCGCCAGAAATAACTGAAATTCGACAGGACTAAAAGAATGGCTAAGTATTGAACAATTCGAACCATTAATAACGGATATCTCGGAAATGGATGTTACAAAAAGTTATTTGAAATAAATTGTGCGTTTTCTTGTATCGCTTAACGATTACCACATAAGATTATACAAAAGGTCTACACAGGCTATTCCAGAAAATTCAAGATATACATTTCATTTGTCATTTAAATATCTTTCATATATGGTATTTTAGTCAAAATCGTTAAGAGATATTTTTTATAAAATAAAAAAATGTCAAAAAATGTCAAAAACTAAAGGATAGTTTGAGATGGGGGAATTTTCTTGATCCAGGGGGCCACAAAACATATATTTCCGGTGAAATCCCGATATTGAATTTTTGGGTGGAATGCAATACCTTTTCTACCTACTATGTATATGATAGAGAAGTAAAATGCGTTTGGGAAATTGCAGAATAAGGTTATTGCTAGCCATATCCATAAAAACAGAAAATAACGTTTCACAAATTTTAGTTTTCTTTTACGCGGTCTCCAGTTGGTACTCAAATCCCTTAGCGTATTCTAGAGATAGGAAGATTTATAGAACCAGTTACGTGCTGTCATGGTTTGGATTGAGTGTCAGGATATGAATATTTCAGTAATGATTAATCACCGTTGACCATCATTCGGTCATACAAGAGGTACATCAACCTCCATACGCACTTCATCGCATAATATGTATACGGTCTAAATTAGATCTTTATTCGATAAGCTTAAAGATCTGGACCCCTTTAATATTGCTGAACGTGATTTGATATGCGGACCTGAGCATTGTAGTAATTTTTATTTTCTCTACCACGTACATAGTAGGTAGAGAAGGTTATGCACTCCACCCAAAAATTCAATACCGAGAATTCACCGGAAATATGTTTTGAGAAAAAGCATTTTTGGAAACATGTCCATGTGTGTTTCTATGTCTGTGAGCAGCATAACTCAAGTACCAAACTTGGCATTTAAGTTCAGTATTTTCCAAGGATGCAATACGAATATTTTCAAGAAAATCCCCGCACCCACAACTACCTTTTACATGTAACATTTTTCGAAAACTTTGATTTTCTAAAATAGCTAACGATTTTGATTAAAATATCATAGGTTTAAAATATTTTTATGGCAAATGAAATATATATCTTAAATTTTCTGGGATTGTCCCAAAAATGTCCCATTCGAAACTATAACAATTGACTTATTATACCACTAACTTCTGCTGTATCAATTTTACGGTTTGAAATAACTGTTTCCGCAATAAAAGAAACTAGAAGCGTAATTTGCCGCGAGTCATTAAAATGTTTACCGGCAAAACCCTTCGCAATAGCCGCCAAATCACAAGCGCGTCCCTGGCGCTACAAGAGTGAGTCAGAAGTATCCAGAGTGACAGTTTTTCGGGCAGTAAGCACCTCTCGGATTTAAAATGCACGAACATTTATTCATTTCAGGTTCGCCTACATCTCAATACCTCCACCAACTTTCGTTTCTCACCTGGGCCAATATTAAACTCTCCCCATGTACGTATCTGTTACTTTGCAGTACTTCCCCTTGTTGCTATGCTATGGCTCACTTAAATCTAGAAACCTTTCATTTTTCCAGTTTCCAGAATTGGCCCACGTGACTTTGCAAATGTACTGAACTTATAACCTAATTGCATTTCAGGAATCTTTATGCCTAGTGCGTTGTTCCTCGCTGTTGCTAATGACTTTCCTTAACATGACCTGCTAATTATCTTCTCCTTCAGATTACATTATACATTTATTTAATGCACCGAAATTATTTATTACAAATATTTGTGTATCTTATTACTATTTCTTTATTTAATTATTTATATTTTCTTGTCAATAATTACGGTATCAATTACAAAGATATGTACATCTTAAATTTTCTGGGAGTAGCCTGTGAAGTCTTCCTTATTCGGAAGGAATTTTTTATAATCTTGTAAAACTGTTAAACGTTAAGGGATAGACGAAAACGCAGTACAAAAAAAATTGAGGTGTTACACTCACATGACTTTCTCTACTCTTGTACAAACTATTTTACAAACGCTTATTCTCCATATGCTTCATGTTAATCTTATTGCTAATTTTCTTGTAGATGCAAGGGGAATTGCTAGGCTTTAAGCGATAGTCAAGTATTTTAAGAGGTGGTTGCTATGTGGAGTATTCCATTCTCTTTGCATTACCAGGACAAAAAAAATGAATAACGAATTTGTGAAAAAGTATAAGTATTGGAAAATTTAAGGAAATAACAAGCAATATCTCGAAAATGGTTCATTCAACAACAAAAATGTATGACATAAACTCTGTATTTTAACGCGATCTCCATTTTTTGTGCAACAAAATTTTGTCTATCTCTTATTGTTTACCAGTTATGCAAAGCTCGTTCACAATGAAGAATACTTTTGGAGACATTCCCAGAAAATTTGAGATATAGATTTCATTTGTCATGAAAATATCTTAAAGATATGATATTTTAATCAAAATCGTTAGAGCCATTTTTGAGAAAGTTAAAATTTTCGAAAAATGTTCCATGTAAAGGGTAATCTGGGGTGGGGGGATTTTCTTGAAAATCTTTGTGTCGCATCTCTGGAAGATACTGAACCTAAATACCAAGTTTGGTGTTTATCCAACTGTTCGTTTCTGAGTTATGCTGTTCACAGACACACACACGGACATGTTTCCAAATTTTTTTTTTGGATTCAGGGGGTCTCAAAACATGTATTTCCGGTAAAATCTCGGTATCGAATTTTTGGGTGGTATACAATACTTCTCCTACTTACTATACGGAGTAGAGGAATCAAAAATATGGATTTTTTTAAAACCACAATTTATATCAAATAACTTTTGGTGTGTCAACAGCCATTTCCGAGATATCCGTTGTTAACGGTTCGTATTGTTCCATTCTTTGTAATTCTTTTCAAGTCCTGCCCACATTCTTCGGAAAGTCTCGATTAAAATGAAGTAGATTGAAAAATATGCTTACCTAAGAATAGTTTTTAACCCATTACTAAAGAAAGTAGAGAAAGTCATGTGAATGTAACACATCAGATTTTTTTTTTTAGTTTGAAGTCCAAATGTTCATTAGCGTGGTAAACCATTAGCACTGGGAATATTGAATTCGTGGACCTATAGTTTTCTATTTTATTCTTTTTTACTTGCATCCCTCTATACCCAATTACTAGTGAAAGGGTTAATGCACTTGAATGTGTAGTTGAATGTATATGTAGGGTTGGTTACTGAGTGCCTGATGTTTGTATTTACGTTCAGGGTTAAAATGGTGCTTTCTGATTTTTATTGCTCTGCTTTTTACGTTAAAAGCCAATATTGAAGCATGAAATGCATGACGATGAAATTAGCAGGCTGACAAACATGATAAATATCGCATGCAGCAAAGGGACTGGCAGACGCATTAGCGAGTAACGAAGTAAATAAGGAGTACTTCAGGAAAATGAGAACACTCCCCTCTCCCCTCATGCATGGTCGAGCAGGGTTTGCTGTCCAAATACATCAGACTGGGATCTGAGTAACTTTTGCGCCCAAGGCACAACTCGTCACGATCCTTGCAGAGGAGAAAAAAAATAGAGAAGTTTCTACTTGGGAACATTAAAATGTGCATGGAAATGAAATGGGGACCACGTAATAAACAAGAGCGAAAGTTGGAACGCATTAAAACTCTCTGTTGCCATGGAAACCAGCGAACGATGTTTTGAGAGCTGTAAAACTTTATGATTGACGATATTTTATGTTTCCCGGGCACATGCGACATGCGTTATGGCATATCTATAGGGAGCAGCACTGCGGAGCATTTTTCAACTTTTTATTTTCCAGGGGTTCATTTGTATGTTTGCCGTAAAAGTGTAGTTACGCGTATAACAGCAATTCATATATCCCTGCATGTTAGCACCGGGGTCCGTTAGTGTTTAATGTTGATGACACCAACCGGCTTTTGGATTTTTGTGTAACATTTCAAGGGACCTCAACACTTATATCTCTTGTAAATCGGGTTATCCAAGTTTTGGATATAATGCAATTCTTCTATCTTAGGCAACTGCTAGGAAGTGTGAGAATTGCATTCAAATTTAGTTAGGGGAAATTTGGACAAAACAAGGTAGACACTTAATAACTAACTTCACATATCTTATAAACTCTGCATGATACAAGGGCTGTCCCAGAAGTACCCGACCGAACAAAGAAAACACAAAAGTTTTGAGAAAATCTCTTTATTTCTCTACATAGTCTCCTTTCAGCTCGATACACTTTTCCCAGTGATGTTCAATAGCTTCGATACCCTGTTTATAGTGAGAACCGTCGAGTTCTGCAAAATAGCCAACAACTGCAAACTCCACCTCTTCATTGTTGGCAAATCTTTTACCACCAAATCATTTCTTCAACTTTGGTAACAGAAAATAAGGTGAGGGGGCTAAGTCTGGTAAATAGGGTGCATGAGGAAGCAATTCGAACTTTAACTCATTGATTTTGGCCAGGCGATAAACAGAACTTTCTTTTTCGCTAAATGCAGCCGTTTTTTGCTTGATTTCATCATTCAAACCCTGCAATAAGTTTGCATAATACTCGCCATTGATTGATTTTCCTTTTTGAAGATAATCAATGAAAATTATTCCACACACATTGTAAAAGCTGACGCCATGGCCTTGCCTGCAAATGGAACTGTCTTCGCCTTCTTTGGAGCCGATTCTCCCCTCTCAACCCACTGTTTTGACTGTTTCTTCGTCTCAGGTGTGAAGTGATGGACCCATATTTCATCCATGGTTACGAATCGACTCAAAATCTCGGCTTTATTGCCGCGAAACATCCTCACGACGCTACTTTTGTCCCATTGTGAGTAAACGCGGCACCCATCTTGCGCACAGCTTTCTTATGTCTAAATTTTCAGTTAGTATGCGATGTACAACACTTTTTGAAATGCTTAAGATGTCTGCTAGCTCTCGCTCTTTCAGTCGATGGTCATCCAATAGAATTTTGTGGATTTTCTTCATAATTTCCGGCGTGGTCACCTCATTTGGTCAACCACTGCAATGTTCGCCTTGGCAGCTCGTACAGCCTGACTTGAGCTCTGCCACCCAATATTTTAATGTTGTAAACGAAGGAGCAGACTCCCCCAGAGTAGAATCTAGCTCAGCTTTAATATTAGTTGAACTAACCATGTTTACAAATTCGCTGAGAGAGTTCACTAGTAATGGCTGCCAAACAATTACTGAACAACGTAACATCGTCAAGCTTCAAACTTAAGCTTTATAAGGGTGGTACTTTCTACCATAGTCATTTGTTTGAAAGAACAACCGCTATTTATGTCAGGTCGGGTACTTCTCGTACTTTGTTAATTATTTAATAATTAATTACCTGATATATTCACTTCAAATTGCTAATTACAATAGTATATTATGATACAAGTGTTAAAAGTAGGGTTTTATTTTGCGATTATGAATGTTTGCGAAATTCTACTAGCCAAATAAAACCACATTTAACACGCATGGCATATACTATTTTTTAGACAGCGCTAGAGTTTGTAAAATATAATAAAATGGTATTATACTGATTCCTGAAACTAAGAGAAATCACGTTTAAAAGGAGATCAACTCACTATAGAGTTTTGAATCAAGTGAAATGACGTTAAAAACGAGTTACTCTCGAGTGCAGTGGATGCTTTGCTGTTTTGTTGATTCTTTAGCAGTTGTTTTAAGTGAAATATTCGCAATATTGCCGTACATCATGCAATGAAGCGATTATATGATATCTCATATTGCTTTAGTAATTTCACTTAGCTCTTCCATTTCAGTTTCTTCTGAATTCATAATTGCCGGCATTTAATCTTTATAGGTTATACGAGTTAAGAGAATGACTTTTTACTTTCTCTACTACGTATAGTAAGTAGGGGAAGTATTGTATTCCACCCAAAAATTCGATACTGAGATTTCACCGGAAATATATTTTTTGAGACCCCTGAATCCCAAAAAAAGCATTTTTAGAAACATGCCCGTGTGTGTGTTCTGTGTATCTGTGAACAGTATAACTCAGAAACGAACAGTCGGATAAACACCGAACATGGTATTTAGATTCAGTATCTTCCAGAGATGCGACACGAAGGTTTTCAAGAAAATCCCCCCACCCCAGATTACCCTTTACATGGAACACTTTTCGGAAATTTTTATTTTCTGAAAAATGGCTCTAACGATTTTGATTAAAATATCATATGTTTAAGATATTTCCATGACAAATGAAATGTATAGCTTGAATTTTCTGGGAATGTCTCCAAAAGTATTCTTCATTGTGAACGACTTTTGCATAACTGGTAAACCATAAGAGATAGACAAACTTTTACTACACAAAAATGTAGATTGCGTTAAAATACATAATTTATGTCATATACATTTTTGTTGTTGAGTGAACCATTTTCGAGATATTGCGTGTTATTTCCTTAAATTTTCCAATACTTATACTTTTTCTCAAATGGAAATTCGTTATTAATTTTTTTTGGTCCTGGTAATATAAAGAGAATGGAATACTCCACATAGGAACCAGCTCTTAAAATATTTGACTATAGCTTAAAGCCTACCAATTCCCCTTGCATCTACAAGAAAATTAGGAATAAGATTAACATCTCGATATCTCGATTAACATAAAGCATATGGAGAATAAGGGTTTGTAAAAATAGTTTGTACATGAATAGAGAAAGTCATGTGAGTGTAACACATCAGATTTTCAGATAAAGGAAAGCACAATGCTATATAAGGTACCTACCTATATAAGGATAGGTTAACTCCACAACGAATTTTATTGTGAAAGGTAATGTGACCGCCATGATAAATTATTCATGCAAAAATACACAAGGAAAAGTAAAACCTGATCAAACCAAATCGAATTATTAAACATGTGCAAATACAAAGGGTAACTGCCAAGTGATTAGTCTTGAAACCAAAGTTGGTCACAATGGAGTGGTATAAATATTTTATCGCACTAGTGCGATAATGTAAAGCTTTTAGTTCGTGTGCACTATGTTAAAAGTTCTACTTTTAGGCCATGCTGTCTAAAACGTTATTTATACAACGATTCTATAATGGAAGTTATTAAGACACGAGTGACGAGTAACTTTCGACGAGAGCGAGCGTCGAAAATTTCACGAGCGTCTTAATAATCATTATATGCGAGTTGCATACAATAGTTTTTCTACGACATTTAGATATACAATAAGTATTTAATATTTAGATGCACACTAAAGAAAATAAAAAATCCGATGTGTTACGCTCACATGACTGTCTCTACGCTTGCACAAACTATTTTTACAAACGCTAATGCTTCAGTTTGATCGAGATGTTAATCTTATTGCTAATTTTCTTGTAGATGCAAGGGGAATATGGTAGTATTTAAGCGATAGGGAAATCTTCTAAGAGCTAGTTGCTATGTGGCGCATTCCATTCTCTTTGTATGTCCTGGACATAAAAAAGATGAATAACGAATTCCCATTTGAGAGAAAGTATAAGGTCGTTCACAATGAAGAATACTTTTGGAGACATTCCCAGAAAATTCGAGATATACATTTCATTTGTCATGAAAATATCTTAAACATATGATATTTTAATCAGAATCGTTAGAGCCATTTTTGGGAAAATTAAAATTTTCGAAAAATGTTCCATGTAAAGGGTAGTCTGGGGCGGGGGGATTTTCTTGAAAACCTTCGTGTCGCATCTCTGGAAGATACTGAACCTAAATACCAAGTTTGGTGTTTATACGACTGTTCGTTTCTGAGTTATGCTGTTCACAGACACACACAGACATACAGACGGACATGTTTCCATAAATGTTTTTTTCGATTCAGGGGGTCTCAAAACATGTATTTCCGGTGAAATCTCGGTATCGAATTTTTGGGTGGAATACAATACTTCCCCTACTTACTATACGTAGTAGAGAAAGTAAAAATGTGATAATCCGTGGTTAGCTATTCCGGGACTTGTCTTACAACGCAAAATACTAGATGTAGTTAAAATACACAATTTATGTCAAATATATTTTATTTTGCAGCATTAACCATTTCCGAGGTATTCTTTCTTATAGACTTAAATTGTCAAATACAATACGCTTTTTTAAACTGCTAAGTTACTATTCGTCTCTCTCTCTCTCTCTCTCTCTCTCTCTCTCTCTCTCTCGTGTTCATGCAACGAAAACGGAATTTTAAAACATTTTAAATGTCGCTTTAGCCTACGCTATCCTTCTTAAACCTACAAGAAAGAGTGTAAATGTATTATGAAGGTTTATCTGGAATAACAAGTAGATAGAAGAATAAGCTTTTGCAAGAGTAGTGAGTAGAGAAACTAATGTAAACGCAGCACATCAGCACAACTGCGATTTCATTCGCAATGAAGGTGACAAAATCTTTGACAAGTACTGCAAAAACTTAAAAATCATTCGGTGAATTATCGCCATTCATAGGCTATAGTGTAAATAGCGAACAGATTACTAGCATTTTAATGCTTAATTAGCGAACTCGCCGAAGCAGTATGCAATACTTGTGTAGAGCAAATTAATCAGAAGGGACAAATTTGTGCAGATAAGCGAGTCTTGCCCTTTAGAACGGAACCCATAAATCTGGCAAGTAGGGTACTGGGTTCCATGGAGATAACGCCGTTACCATGGCAACTGTGTTACGTAAAACAAAGGACTGGCGATTGTGCGTCGAGGATGTTATTAAATTTGTTTTCCCCTTTGGGTTATCTTGTTAAACAAGTATTACGTGAACTAATACAAACCTGCGCAACCCATGAGCCTCTACGTTCCTTGAAATGTTGGGAATATTACTGAATATTACACCTGTTGATTATTTTGCTCTTTTCCCTCCCTTGAAATGTAATGTCTCAAAAAGTGATGGGCTAAGAATTTTCCCCCCGACTCATTGTAAATCAAGATATTCCAACTTTATAATACCCTCGCTTAAATAAGATTTGTCCATTACTTGCACAATAAGCGCCTATCTCAGCCTACCATTTGGTGTGAATGTTTGTTCATCCAGCAATTTCTTAAGATTTGGAAAAAATAAGCAATCGCTGGGAGCCAAATCTGGCAAATGTGGTTATGTGGAAGCGCTTGAAAGCGGTCTTGCAGTTTTGCAGCAATAATCCCAGACAATCCCACTTATCTGATGAAAGAGAACTTTCTTTTTCATAAGGTTTAGCCTGAATAAGAACCTTCAATTGTCAAGGAGGCTCCCCGATGATGGTTCTACACTTTGGCACCACACCATAAGAGTCTCAGAAACTGCATGACTTTTCGTGGAGAAGGAACCATTTGCAATTTTACATGTTGCCACCCATTGTTCCTTCGTCTCCGGCATGCAGTGATGAATCTGTGTTTCATCTACTGTTGTGAAACGTTGGAGTAACTCACTGGAAGTGCGTTTAAATAAGTTTAAACACTCTTAAGAAATTGGCATTCATTGCGCAGAAGTTCTTCTCATATAAAAAACTATGTGTAAAATGTAATGGACACGGCCTATCAGATGTTCGCAATGTCAGCCAACTCGCATAGCTTCAATCGGCGATCACTGAGTACGGTGTTATGAATTTTTGTCACAATCTTATCCATCTTGCTGTTTTGGGACGCTGTGAGACCTGTTCATTATGAATGCATGTGCGACCACGCTTAAATTCAGCAGTCCATTTTTTATCCATCGAAAACGAAGGGAAAGAATCCTTCAATACCTAATCTAGCTCCTTTTAAGTGGGAAAGGTAGCCTGAACACATGGAAATTACACCTTAAATGTGTTAAATTACCATGGCTCTTAACGTTCTCAATGTTTTTTTTTTTAAATTTTATGAATTATTCTATATATCATAATAATTATTCAAGTAGTAGTTTGCGTTGATAGCTTATGTAGTTGAGTCAATAAAAATTATTTCATTTAGCAGAAAAATAATAAAATTTACTCCTAAAACATGTGAATTCATGTACCTTTATCTCTGACAGTACTTGCAATACAGAATCACACTTATGCAAGCTTGTTCTTAATATAATCAGCTATCTTCTGAACCTCAATTATTTAGTTATGTATATCAGTTCACTATAAATTGGAAAAAAAAGTTGCAAAGTCAAAAAAGTAAAAATGTGGAAAATTTGCAACGTTGTTGCTTTCTTAATATCACTAATATCCATTATAAAATTGTAATGGTGGTCCAGAAAGTTTAACTATGTGTTGTTGAAAATTTCAGCTCTATACCTCTCACATTTTGTGAGGAAAAGGTACATAAGTATCCTAAAATGTTGTTTTGAGAAAACTAAATATAAAGTTTGAACATCAAATTGTGACACACTTCAGTACATTCCAGGGTCATAATAATCTGCACCTTCATTCCTGGATTGCTTCAGCTTTTCTGATTGCCTTCTCTTGGTCCTGGTCTCTTTTGTTAATTGCTGAACTGTTCGCTGGGCAAGATATAGTCATTCGTTGACAGCTTTAAAGGAATGCAGACTAGCATTTAAATGGTATTTAAATGTCTTAAAGACCTCTTAACCCCCCAAAAGTATATATTTTCTGAAACTGGAAATAATAGAGATTTTATTGGTGCCTGAAACAAAAAGAATGTGATTTTTTACCATTTCAGAGTACCTTGTCCCCTTAAATTTCTGTTTGGGTAAACCCTTCAAAACGAAGTACTTCATGACAGCTCGCATTTCAGTTTTATCCATTTTGTAGAAAATGTTAATACTGGTTTGTTTACTTGATCGTCACAAACAAGTGACTACTCTTACGTGTCAGAAACTTTACAACGCGCCAATTAAGGATAATGATTAACTGTCGTAGGGGGCGCCGTTGCCGAGTAGTTAGATCGCTCGCCTCTCACCGAGGCGGCCCGGGTTCAATCCCAGGGACGAAGCGGCGTCTGGGCGGGTTTTCTCCGGATTCTCCGGTTTCCCCCGCCATTCATTCCACCAACTGCTCCATCACCTTTCCTATCATCCATTTCACCATCATTTCGTTTCATCTACTTCCTTCATCCCATTCCAGGAATCGGGCTGATCACCCATCCTGGATATTCTTCTGATCCATGAGTGTCTGCTCCTCGAGGGGCCTCTGACCCCAGGCACCCGCCTGTAAGTCCTGGGGGGTGTAAGTCCTACATAAGAGGAGGTTAAACACAGAAAGAGGAATAAGAAGATTAACTGTCGCAGCAGTTTGACCATATTCACGATATGAGTGAGGTTCATTATTTCGAATAAACTTATCTGTTATGGTACACAAGAGTTGACTGAAGGAAGCATTTGGAAATTATGGTATTATGATGATGAAACTTGAATGGCCTCAATGGAGGTCTGCTCGTAGGCTCTAGGAGCCCTTTGTGCCTCTAGTCCTGTGCATTAATCAAGTGGTGGTCCGGATAAAACAGACTACGTACTTGATATCTGCTCTTCTTATATCCCAGGTTGCATAAAATGTCCTTGAGTAAGTACCATTATATATAAATGTCTACGCAAAGTGTTTGTGGCCTGTGAGATACCCAACAACCCCTTTGTGCTTAGATCTAGTTAAGTTCACGAAACTCACTTAATTTATCGCCAGGTCCAGAAATAAAATCATGGGCCTACCGCAGTAGGTTATTTTCTCCAGATCTCAAGATAAGCTCTCACTGTTAAGACTGGTTCACAATCAACGAGAAAGGTAAATAGAACGAGAAAGTTGAAATACATGTATTCAAATGGAAGCGTTCACAATCGACGGGAAGCCTTCCCGGGCCTCGGGAACAGGAAAGAAGAGTTGCCCAACTTTTAACTTTCTCGTTCTCGATCCCTATTATGCATATTAGACTCTTAACGCTAGAGGTTATTCTAGGCGACCCTGACGTGAAACAGCCACTAGTGCTCTCTATAGTCGCAAGCTGGAAAATGAAATTAGTAGTTAATGTGCTTCCTAACCTCATCCCGACACCCGCAAATCTAATCAGCGTTGGTTCCTCTGGTCATTCGTAGTTTGTTTATATGCAACTCAAAACTGACTATTACCTAAAAAAACAATGGCAAAAACTACAAAGAACAGCTGAAACCGGTGGAAATAAAAAAAGAACAATAAACAGTTTTAACGTATGTCATTAAATAAAGGAATAAAAGCTTGACACAGCTAGAGGGATCGGAAATGTAATGGATATGCATTTAGATAACGTTTACTCTATCGAATTTTGACGTTGGCTTGGCTAAATTGGAAGTAGGTGAAAAATGTCATTGGTAAGTTAAAAACAAATAAAATCCCAATGCGCAAAATTGACTTTCACTTTGTGATCGATATGCATCCCCGTTCTCGTTACCGGCTGTTGTGAACCAATATCTTGCATGGTGCATTGCTTCCCGTTCTCGTTTCCGTTCTGGTTGCCGTTCTCGGGCGGTTGTGAACCAGCCTTTAGCTGGATCCATGCTTCTATTTCTCTCTCATTCATTGTCTTCTCAAAATCTTCATCCTTCATCAGTTTCTTTATTTGAGGACCAACAAAAATTCCAGCCTTTAATTTGTCTTGTGTAATAAAGGGAAATTTCTTGGAAAGGTACTTGAAGCAGGGTTCATCCTGTGGTAGAGCCCTTACAAATTGCTTCATAAGCCCAATTTTATGTGTAGTGGCGGAAGCAATATCTTTATATCTCTATATTTTTGAAGTCAAATTGTGAAAAAACTGTACGTGATAGAAAAAAACTAAAAGCAGTTCTGAAATCAGCATAAAAAGTGAGTCAGAATCACTTATTAGTTTTCAGTCATCCGATATCATGCAGACTAGTGTTATATATGAGGAAGTTTTACTTTCTCTACCATATACTTATAGGTAGAGAAGGTATTGCATTCCACCCAAAATTCGATACCGAGATTTCACCGGAAACATGTTTTGCGGACCTTTGAATCCAAAAACAACCTTTTTAGATAAACGTCCGCGTGTATTAAACAGCATAACTCAAAAACAATAAGTGGAATAAATATCAAACTTGGTATATGGGTTCAGTACCTTCCAGAGATGTGAAACCAAGATTTTCAAAAATACTCCCATCCCAAACTACGCTTTATGGAACAATTTTCGAACTTTTTGATTTTCTAAAAAATTGCAATAACGCCTTTGATTAAAATACCATACATTAAAGATATTTACATTACATACAAAATAGGTATATATTTTAAATTATCTGAAGTTGGCCTGTGAAGTCCGAAGGAATTTTGTATAATCTTGTATAACTGGCAAACGTTCAGCGATAGACGAAACGTACTTCACAAAAAATGTAGATCTCTAGAACACAATTTATTCCAAGATTTGCCCTGGAATACATAATGAAAGCTGAACACCGTTATATCATTTCACTGACACCACGAGCGCAATTCTAGCTCTATAACAGAAGTAACCAGAAACAGCTGTATAATGAGAGAAAACCTGCAATAAACGTGTGACGCTGGCATGGATACATGAGCATATCTGGAAATGAAAAAGCTGACGAAGCAACTAAAGAAGCAACATGCCACTCTCCAAGCCTGGCCGACCTCAAGGTTCCGCATCACGACTTCCAACATTTCCTAAAGTATGAAATATGCAAGAAATGCAAGCTACACTGGAGTTCCACATCCAATAGTAAACTAATCGCCTTAAGCTCCAATCCTAGTTTCAGTTACCCAATAAAACATCTAATTCGTCGTGACCAGGCACTTCTCACCAGGCTACGTATCGGACATACTGCAATTACCCATTCATATCGTCAGCCTACATGCAAGCACTGTCACTCCATTCTCACAGTTCAGCATATAGCTGCAGAGTGCCCTATCTACGATGTTCATCGGCTTCAGTGTGGTATTCCTGCTGATCTCTCGGTGATCTTGAGTGATCTAACCATCTGTCATAACATAGTAAAGTTTTTAAAAGCAATAAAATTGTATAACTATTTATTTTTTATTTATTTTATTTATTTATTTGTGCTAGCAATCTTCCTTAGAATATGGCTATACATCAGCCCAAGCTGTTATCTTGCCATATTCTACCCATATTACTTTCTTTAATTATAACATAAAATGATGATAATAATAATAATAAAATAATAGTAATGATACCAAAATAATAATCTAATAATACTAATATTATAATAATATAATTACATAACTTAACATCACATGATAAACTAATTCACATCTCTTTTTATTGTCCATAACCATTTATTTTTTACTTTGGACAGGTACTCTCCTACCTTTTTACTTTCCTTGTTAAAAATCCTGCTTAAGGCTACTTTCCTGTCCAGTTTTAACCATTTCCCATTTATAGCTTGCTGTCTCCAATGCTGTGTACCTTTACAATCAAAAACGATATGTTCTAAATCTTCTCTTTCCCCACATATTGGACACTGGTTCTGTGGGAACCCATTTCTCATTCCTATTAGTCTCCATACACCTGCTTGAACCCAGGCTATACTTTCTCTTTGTTCCTTATTTGAGTTATCCATATACTGTTCTCTAGCCCATACATTTTTTATTAATATATATTTTCTTACCAATGTTACTAAATAGATTTTGTATCTCTATATCTTCAAACCTCCGCTAGCTTCCTTCCAAAAACCCTTAACATTATTTTCCCTCCTTCTCCAAATTTCTCCCAGACCACTATTTTCCAAATTAGTTTGTATACTATAACTCCACCCATTTTTCTTTAAGCTCCTTTCTTGAAATTCCAAACACTGCCTCAACAAGTTCTTCTCTTATAAATTTAATAGTCTGTACCAATATTTAAGAGCTCTCTCCATTATTACTCCTTTTCTCCTCACTCTCTGCATTTCAATTAGAGCAAATTCCTTAACTGTAGCATTTGGCAGGCCTAAAACGTCTCTACAAAAACTCCTATGTACCATATCTATCTGTTCCCATCCTCGTTCTACTCCCCATATTTTACTTCCATATAACATTTCTGCTTCAACTACTGTGTTATATATTTTCTCTAGCCATTTAACATTTATATCTGGTATTCTATATTTGCACCCTCTAATCGCTTACATTGCCCCTTTCCCCTTTGTTAATACCAGTTTCTTCTGTTTCTCCCATTTTCCACCCCCATTCATTTTAACCCCTAAGTATATACAATCTCTGACCATTTTATATTCCTTCTCTCCATTCTTTCACTTTTTATACTTGCCCAGTTTGGCACCTTTCTTAAACACTATAATTTGAGTCTTCTTTTGATTTACTTTCAGATTCCATTCATCACAGTATTTATTCATTTGCTGTAGGGACTGCTTCAGACAATCGTTGAAGCTGATCCTATCACTAAATCATCAGCGAATAACAACCCAGGGATTGATACCTTATTTATCACAGGCAACCAATTATTGTTCCTTCCTATCTCAGTGAGGATATCATCAATATACAGATTAAATAACACTGGACTTAACTTACATCCTTATAATGTTATATAATCAACATAATTTATTTCAAAATGTTGTAATTATTAAAATTTATTTAAGTCGCGTTATGACTTTAATATTAAAACGACAATAATAAATTTAATAAAAATTATTCCAAATAACTTTTTTGTAGTAACAACCATTTACGGGGTATCATTATTAATGGTTCAAATTGTTCCATACCTAGCCATTCTTTTAAAGCTCTGTCGATTTTCAGCTGTTTTTCGTGATGTCATAGAAAGAGTGGAATTTTAAGGCCAGCGTATAGCTTCCAGTTCTAAAACATTTGACAATCTCTATTCCTATTGCATCTATAACGAAATATGTGACGCGGCTATTTTAGAAAACGTTTATTTGAATTAAACTGAATTAGGTAGGAAATAAACTCGTAAGAACGGCTGTCGAAGGCTTATTAGGTGCAAAGAGAGAATAGGTTTTGAGCAGTTTCGTTCGAAAATTCTTTTTCCATCCCTAAACCGCCTGCGAACATTGCGTGAGCAGAAACTATGCTATAAATTTCCGGGATTTAAATCAAGCAGTTCTTTATTTCCACTGCGAATCATTGGCAGTAAATTCCCTTTTATATCCATTTTGCTGCTTCGTTGTTTATCCGCTTCCATTATTAAGGCTATTTCTATCTGGGTATCGCTCTTCTTCTAAAGATCAATAGAGGTTTATTATTGTTTCGATAGAATTGGCAGATGGAGAGGTATTGCATGTATTTCGCATGTCTCCCGTATGGCAGCTCAGAGAACGCGCGTTCTCATTCCGGCTTGGGATACGATAAATAAAGCACCTGAAGGGAATGCAGTTTTTATTAATAAATAATATACGACAGAGAAACGTATACAATGGGCTTGATTTAATTTTCAAGAACCCAGGGGATGTTACAGTTCATTACTCGATCCGAGTTCCAGGAAACAGCGCGCTGTTTCCATAGCAACTCCACTTCTTAAGAAAAACTTGTAGGTATATTAAGACTAGATAGCACACTGTTACAAAAGATGGTCTTCTCCAGATATGCTTTCTAGCAAGTTTTTAAAATTAGAGATTATATAAGCGGGGAAAATGAGTGAATTTTGATATTTTTAAACATTACTCCAAACTGTTTGAATATTTAGTACAAATAGTTATTTCGTTTCTAATTTTTTAAGTAGATTTTAGATATTTCAGTTAAAATGTTCCTACCGAGTGAGATGGTGGCTCCGTGGTAACGTATGAGGCTTGCATTCGGGCGGTTGCAGGTTCGATTTCTGTCGACCGCCCACCATGAGCTCGGAGTTTTCGTGGTTTTCCCTGGTAGATAGGCGAATTCTGGGGCGGTTTCTCATATACCATCATTTCCCTTTCATTACGTTTCCTTCTTATGTTTCAGACATGTTTCTAGGTTTCGTGGCGTTTGGCGGTGCCGGACAGATAGCGCGGATGCTTGCCCAAAGTCAACAGTACTTCCCGTGGACACTAGAGGGCTGCATGGTTAAGGGGTCGTTCATCACCCTCTCTGGGAAGCTCCACCAGTGGGACGGGTCTCGAGCCAGGAACTGTTATTGACTTCCACGCGTCTCTGTCGCCTATGGGCTCCTGGGTGGTTCCTTTATTAGGCCTCTCGTAGGTCACAGTGTGGGTACCTCCGTTGTAAAGCCCATACCCTATAAAATACCCCCTTGTACTGCAGTTTTAAATGTTTTAAAATTCCTATTTTCTACTCATACTGCATGTCAGTGAATTGATTTAGATTTTATTGCAGCACAGTCTTTTAAAAGAACATTTTAATTTGGTGTTTGCCCAATTTCACTAAAATAAGACAAGAAAACTTTAAAGAGAGAAGATTTATTGATATATATATATATATATATATAAATAAATCATCTGTTCTTCAGTGAGGCTGACCACATGGATCCAGCATACATAGACGTAAGACAAAATTCTAAAATTGTTTACAATGATTTTGAAAATATAGTGTAGGTACTAGGTATTAATAACAGTTTTTGATAATACTTATATCCTAGTTATTATATTTAAAATTGATATCTATGATTTTGTAGAGTTTATTTGGAAATAATTATCTTAGATATTTATATTTTTTGTTCACGTATAAACGGAATTGCAAGATTTGTAGTCTCTCGGTATATGTATAAGAATCTTAACTCGTGGAATTTAAATTTATAATCCCGTTTTCTAAAACATTTTTTGTGTGTTTAGGAAGGGTACCCCTTGCTCCAAACAGAAGACTCCGGTAGTCCATTTCTCTCTTGCGATATTGAACTTCACAGACAGGAATGGAATGCATGACTCATAAATTATTAGTTTTTCTAAATTTACCTACTCTGCTTGTTTTAGGTCCCTTTTAAAGCGAACAGTAGGATCTAATATTATTGCAGCATTATTGTTCCTAATAGCTATGGAGATACAATAAACTTAAGAAAATTCTGGAAAATGTATAACAAACAGTTCGTATACAAATATAAGTCCAATCCGATTAAAACTGTGTTGGAAATTACATTTTGAATCTTACAAAAATGTGATGTGTTATGTTCACTTGACAGTCTCTACCGACTATCGTTTATTTTTTTATTCCTAGCTTCTAAAATTCTTCTCACAGAATCGTATTCTTCTATCTATTTCAAGACAATTTGATATACGTATTTCTATAAATAGTTTCATTACAAGGTATAAAGGGGAACAGGAAAGAAGTGACATGCATTTTGTATGTTGTTTTCTCATTAGAAAATGGTTTATAACAAGCTGTTTATTTTGTGCTGAGGAATAAGGAAACAAAAAAAAAATTATGATGTGTCACACTCACATGACTTTCTCTACTCTTGTACAAACTATTTTTAC
This sequence comes from Deroplatys truncata, assembly GCA_030765065.1. NCBI lineage: Eukaryota > Metazoa > Arthropoda > Insecta > Mantodea > Mantidae > Deroplatys > Deroplatys truncata. Next base: position 58,990,255 of record CM060989.1, on the reverse strand, counting down.
AAACGCTTATTCTCCATATGCTTCATGTTAATCGAGATATCGAGATGTTAATCTTATTGCTAATTTTCTTGTAGATGCAAGGGGAATTGCTAGGCTTTAAGCGATAGTCAATTATTTTAAGAGGTGGTTGCTATGTGGAGTATTCCATTCTCTTTGCAATACCCGGACAAAAAAAAATGAATAACGAATTTGAGAAAAAGTATAAGTATTGGAAAATTTAAGGGAATAACAAGCAATATCTCGAAAATGGTTCACCCAACAAAAAGAATGTATATGACATAAATTGTGTATTTTAACGCGATCTACATGTTTTGTGTAGTAAAATTTTGTCTGCCTCTAATGGTTTACCAGCTATGCAAAAGTCGTTCACAATGAAGAGTACTTTTGGAGACATTCCCAGAAAATTCGAGATATACATTTCATTTGTCATGAAAATATCCTAAACATATGATATTTTAATCAAAATCGTTAGAGCCATTTTTGAGAATTTTCGAAAAATATTCCATATAAAGAGTAATCTGGGGTGGGGGGATTTTCTTGAAAACCTTCGTGTCGCATCTCTGGAAGATACTGAACCTAAATACCAAGTTTGGTGTTTATCCGACTGTTCGTTTCTGAGTTATGCTGTTCAAAGACAGACACACACACAGACACACATAACACACACACACACACACACACACACACACACACACACACACACACACACACACGGACATGTTTCCCAAAATGCGTTTTTTTTAATTCAGGGGGTCTCAAAACATGTATTTCCGGTGAAATCCCGGTATCGAATTTTTGGGTGGAATACAATACTTCCCCTACTTACTATACGTAGTAGAGAAAGTAAAAATGTTGGTTCTGAGTTACGAAACGTAACTTGACCCTCAAATGAACATTCATAGACGGTCCAACTGTGCATTGCGCTCTTCGTACATAGCCATTTAGAATTTTCGTTGTTATTTACTTGGTGCAAAATGCTTTATACAAATGTTTTTTTTTGAGGAGTAAGAAAACAACACATAAAACGTAGGTTCCCGTTTAAAAAAAATTAATAAGAATCTAAATTGACCATCTCAACGTCCTCCAAATAAAACATGACTAATAGCATTTACTTTCCCCATAATATCAAGCAACTTTTATCAAAGACATTTCTTTTTTACAACGCTTAGTTTTGGAGATATTGTAGTCCCAACTTAAATGGTCCATCCTGTATAATAATTTGTTTCAGGACTTAACTCCAGATTAGGCTAGGGTGGGTGTGCGGAAATCTATTCATCTCAACGACCCTGAATGTATGAATTCGACATTAATCTTGATTATTTTGCACATTTTTTCAACCTGCTTCTCCCTCATGCTGATGGGAGTTGAACTGTGGACTTAAATAGAAACAGGAATGTTATTATGCATCTCAAAGCCTTGAAAACGATGTATTCGACACTAATATCAGTGTTTTTGTTTTATTATTTATAAATGTCACCCCTTCCTATCCCCATAGTATTGTTTTTCACATTGTAAGTCGTGTAGCGAGTTTCGTTGAAATTGCATTTGTACTTTCTCTACTATCTATAGTAGAGGTAGTAATAATTTCACCTCAGGACTTCACAAGCTATTCCCAAAAATTCAAGATATAAATTTTATTTGGTATGTAAATATCTTTAATATATGACATTGTAATCAAAATCGCTACAGCCATTTTTTATAACATCATAAAATTCTAAAATTATTCCACCTAAAGAGTAGTTTTGTGTTGGGGGATTTTCTTGAAAATTTTCGTGTCGTATCTTTGGAAGATACTGTACTTAAATACCAAGTTTGGTATTTATTCGACATTTCCTGTTAGAGTTATGTTGTTCGAGACGACACGGAGTATTTTCTAAAAATGCTTTTTGGGTTAAAGGGTCGTCATAACATGCATTTTCGGTGAAATTTCGATGTCAAATTTTTGGGTGGAATGCAATACCTTCTCTACATACTATTTACGTGGAGAAAAAGCAAAAGTAACACGCATTTTGCATATAAATCCGTACTCTAACAATGATAGACATGTTATTTATGTTCTAATTTGCTTGTAAGGGTCTGAAAGATAGAGATGAAATGTCGGCATTATCCAAGAATAGAATCTTATTAACTCTCGGGTTTAGGATCAATTGCCCACACAATCAATTTGTTTTCCTACTTGAGCACCAAGGAAATTACCATGGCAACAGGTGACGTCAGCGTTGCGCCATTGTTTTTACTTACCGTTGCTATCGTTTGCTGCCTGGAGGAGAGTTGTTTTGAATCGCCGCCTGGAAAAGCCGAAACAAAAGCCTATACAGCCGGAATTGCCGGCGTTGTTTGTACCGCTAAGCGGCTAAAACATAACCAGGCGTTTCGGAACTGCGCTCCTATATCGCCTTGTTATAGAAATTATGATCAATATGCTGTATTTATATGGCATTATGAGACCCTAGTTTTCAACCGTAATCTGCCAACTATATAGACTAAGCAGGGTGAAGTGTACGCACATAATCACTAAAGTAGACAATACAGCAACACTGCAGTGAGGAGAGATAACGTGCTGATGTTTCTCTAAGTATTGCGTAATAATTTGGAGTACATCATGCTTCGTATAACTATAAGCCTGTTTAGTTACAATTACTTTCTCTACCACATACATATTAGGTAGAGAAGGTATTGCATTCCATCCAAATAAAAATCTGATGTGTTACACGCACATGACTTTCTCTACTCTTGTACAAACTATTTTTACAAACGCTTATTCATGCTTCATGTTAATCGAGATATCGAGATGTTAATCTTATTGCTAATTTTCTTGTAGATGCAAGGGGAATTGGTATGCTTTAAGCGATAGTCAAATATTTTAAGAGCTGGTTGCTATGTGGAGTATTCCATTCTCTTTGCATCACCAGGACAAAAAAAATGAAAAACGAATTTGAGAAAAAAACTGTAAGTATTGGAAAATTTAAGGGAATAACAGGTAATATCTCGAAAATGGTTCACTTAACAAAAAAAATATATATATGACATAAATTCTGTATTTTAACGCGATCTACATTTTTTGTGTAGTAAGATTTTGTCTATCTCTTATGGTTTACCAGTTATACAAAATAAAGAATACTTTTGGAGACATTCCCAGAAAATTCGAGATATACATTTCATTTATCATGAAAATATCTTAAACATATGATGTTTTAATCAAAATTGTTAGAGCCATTTTTGAGAAAAATCAAATTTTCGAAAAATGTTCCATGTAAAGGGTAATCTGGGGTGGGGGGGATTTTCTTGAAAACTTCGTTTCGTATCTCTGGAAGATGCTGAACCTAAATATCAAGTTTGGTGTTTATCCGACTGTTCGTTTCTGAGTTATGCTGTTCACACACACCGACACACACACGGACATGTTTACAAAAATGCTTTTTTTGGATTCAGGGGGTCTCAAAACATGTATATCCGGTGAAATCTCGGTATCGAAGTTTTGGATGGAATACAATACTTTCCCTACTTACTATACGTAGTAGAGAAAGTAATACGATACCGAGATTTTAAAGTGAATATATGTTTTGAGGACCCCTGAATAAACACCAAAGTTGGTATTTAGGTTCAGTACCTTCCAAAGAGGCGACACAAAGATTTCTGAGAAAATCATTTCACGTCAAACTTCCCTTTACATGGAAGTTTTTTCGAAATTTTTGATTTTCTAAAAAATGGCTCCTACAATTTTGATTAAAATATAGTATGTTTAAGATATTTTCATGGCAAACAAAATGCATATCTTGAATTTTCTGGGAATGTCCCCAAAATTCCTCTTCATTCTGAATGGTCTTTGCGTAACTGGTAAACCGTAAGAGATAGAGCAAGTTTTACTACACAAAAAATGTAGATCTCGTTAAAACACACAATTTATGTCATATACATTTTTTTAGCGAGTGAACCATTTCCGAGATATTCCTTGTTATTTGTTTGAATGTTCCAATACTTATACTTTTTCTCAAATGAGAATTCGTTATTCTTTTTTCTCCTGGACACGCAAAGAGAATGGAATACTCCACATAGCAACCAGCTCTTAAAATATTTGACTAACGCTTAAAGCCTAGCAATTCCCCTTGCATCTACAAGAAAATTAGCAATAAGGTAGAGAATGTCTGTGAGTGTAATACATCATATTTTTTTATTTATTATATACTGGAGGGAACAAGAAAGTAACTCTTCAGTAAAGTCACTCTACTGGTTTTCATATTGGGAACTGCAAAACTGGTTTCTTTTTTGCAGGTTGTCTAGCAAGCGAGAAAAAGCCTGTCGAGGCTTCTCATGTCTGTCGAGCACATCAACCTTTTTGTTGGAAGTTTCAGGCCGAATGACGTTTTCAGTATAATTAGAAGAGCTTACATGCGCATGCGAAACACATATATAGCAGTAACTAAAAGTATATTCACTGTTAAACACTATGTTCAAAGTTTTATGACTATGCCCTCACCATCGTAAAAAAGTTGCACGAAACGGGAGCAATTTACATTCCAGCCATATGGGATTATTTCACCCAGCTCCGTGCGATGGATACAATCTGCGTAATGAACTCTGGGAAAACTGCTGTGTTACAGGAACAGCTGAGTGATAGAGCGCCCATTGTGTCCAGGCAGGTCCTTCTGAAGCGCTTCCCAAACTGTAGGGGGAGAAATGGGAAAAGTATGGATATCATTGTGAGGGGACATAAGTGTGTGCGACGCATCTGGAAAAGCTTCAGGGAAAAGTGGAAGCAATCTCTGAAATTTTAGCTACTTTTGTGAATACCCGGCAGAACGCGGTAGGTTACGAGAAAGAGACTCGAAATCGTCTGGCGTAAAGTCACTGAACGCATTAGTGAAGACAAGAACAACAATAATAATACAGGGTGAGCTAAAAAACTACGAAACGGTTGCGCGATGTTTTTCTTGTCCGCGTCCTCCGCGCTCGCTGCCGTCTGCCGCTATCATAGAAAGGCGTGGATGAAGCCATACAACATTTTTAAAACTACTTTTTTTAAGGTTTTCCTTGCCAACTTTACGAAAGGAGATGCTGAAACTGTCCACCGCCGTTGTCCATACATTTTTGGCATCACTTTAGGAAACTATCCATCACTCGCCGTAGTTCACGTTGAGAAATGCTGGCAATTTCCTGGCGGATGTTTTGTTTTAATTCTTTCAGGATGGGTGGGTTTGTTTTGTACACTTTATGTTTTAAGTTACCCCAGAGATGGAAATCGCAGGGGGTTAGGTCGGGGAACCGAGAAGGCCACAAAGCTCTACTAGTAATTCTGTCTTCAAACACACTTTCAATTTTTCTCATCGAAATATTGGCCGTATAACTGTTGCAGAGTCTTGTTGAAAAAGAGCAAAATCAGGCTCTCTGGTTGTTAATTCTCTAAAAAAATAGGGGGGCAAAATTGTATTCACATACGTAGGGGCTTCAACTGTTGACTCGAAAAAAAATTCCGAGTGATGGATAGTTTCCTAAAGAGGTGCCAAAAATGTATGGACAACGACGTGGCAGTTTCAGCATCTCCTTTCATAAAGTTGTTAAGTGAAGCCTTTAAAAGTAGTTTTAAAAGTGTTGTATGGTTTCATCCGCGCCTTTCTATGATAGCGGCAGACGGTAACGAGCGCCGAGGACGCCAACAGGAAAAACACCGCGCAGGCGGTTCGTAGTCTTTTGGCTCTAGCTGTATATTAATAATGGAACACTAACATGTGTTGTAAGCAATGTTGAAAATGCTGTCCCTTAGTAGCAATATATCGATGACATCTGCATATGAAATTCCCATTCATGTGCATTACCTCCTGAGGTGAGATAATTGCAGCGATTTATTGTGTGATATTTGCTTTTAGATCCTCAGTTGTATGGGGTTTGTTCTGATACACCTTGTTTTTTAAGTTTCCCCATAAATAAAAATAACAAGGCATCAAATCAAGGCTACGAGCGGGCCACAACCTAGTACTGATTATTCTGTCCTCAAATATCTCGGCAACAAAATCAAGTGTTTCGTAAACGGCGTGTGCAGTACCCGAGTCCTGCTGAAAGAATAACTGCTGAGATTCAGTGTCTGTCAGTTGTTCGAAGAAAGGCTGTAAAATGTCTCTTCAATATGTTACACCGTCAATGGTGGCTTGAATAAAATTACGCATTATGATTATTATTTATGGACTCTCTTTAGCTGCTGTGGTCCTTAGCGTCCCATTCTATATTGGGCGTGAAAGACCGGTAATTTTGCTCAGAGGCCTCTTTATCAGGCTTGAGGTTCTTTTACGTGCCGTAAATCTACGAGCACCGGCTTTCCTTCCCTTCCGAAGGAAGCCATGCAAAGGATTTTTACCCCGAAAAAATCCATCGCCCTCCGCCGGGTTTGAATCCGCGACCTCGGGAACATAAAATTACAATTACGTTTCAGGACCTAATAGAAGTGAATGGGATTTTAATATTCAGATGTCATCGATGTACATATTGCTGCTGAGAAACAATATTTTCAACATAGGTTATAACACAGGTTAGTGTTCCATTATTATCATCATAATCATTATTTTTTCAATAATGCGTCCAGTAAAATTTTACGCCTGATGATTCGGAATTTCTCGCTTAACCTACCGCGCTCTCCGTTTCGCGACCACTAGTGGTGTTAACAATCCTGTGCATACTTCCATTACAAAATCGTACGAAAATAAAAGAAGCTTTCCTCCTCTAATACTTCGCTTCCCTGGCGAAATAACCCAATGTTTCATCTCCAATTTTTGTACCTTTCTCCTTAAAAGAAGAAGAAGAAGAAGCATGCAACACGAAGATTTTGAAAACTTTCCTGACCCTAACTGCTGTTTCATGAATAAATGTTCGTTAATATTTAGTAGTTTCTTTAAAATGTCTTAACGAATTTGATTAAAATGCCACATGTTTAAGATATTGTAAGGACCCGGGAAATAACGGGTGCTACATGGGTGATGTAGCTCGGGGATAGGGGTATGCAGCGCTTGGGAAAGGGGTGTGTGTTGCGGTGGCTAGGAAAACTTCGTGAAGCGCTCCAATTCATGCCTTTGTTGTTTTATTCTAATCTAAGGACCTACAGTCCAATCTGCCCCTCATCTCGCTGGTGAAGTTGTTTCTTATACCCAAATCATAAGAAGACTCGTCACGAATTCGACCAGCGCAGGGACTTTCCATATCGGGTCTTGAGGTAGCTCCCCGTCTTACCTCAATTCGTTCAGCTTAAATACCTTACACTGTGAGGCGTCAGCGTTCTGTTAATCTAGAAGCAACATGTACCCTGATTTCAACATTTCCACGAGTATTGCTTCACCCAACACTAGGACGCTACAGCATTTGTATGATAAATAAGGTGTATGTCTTGAATGTTTTGGGGCAATAGCCTTTGAAGTCTTCTTCATTCTGAGGTAAACTGTAAAATCTTACGTCACAAAAAAGTAGATCTCGTTAAAGCATACGTTTTATGTCAAATACAATGACTTAATTATATTTCTCGAGAACCATTCTCGAGATATTCTTTGTTACTGGTTTAATTGTCAAATACTTCACACCTTTTTAAAATGCTAAGTCGCTATTGTTATAAATTTTTTCTGTGAAGATTTAACGACTGCTAAAAAGTAACAAAGCTAGTGAGCTAAGATTATGTTTTGAATTAAACTGCTTGTAGCGGGAGAGCCTTATTCCTCTGGTTGATGCCCTTTGCTGCAGTATTCTTGTCTCCGGCTATTACTGCTCGTCGGCTGCTGTTTTCTCCATTCCTAATAATTACCTATCCAACTAATTTTACTGTTCTCAGGGTTTTCGTAGGTGAGACAAATTAAAATACACTGCATTTCCCTAAAATATGTGGTTTATTATCAAATAAATATTTATGGGCAGCTAGCTTTTCCCATTGTAACAATTCCCACCATCATATTAAATTATGTGCCTAAACTAACTGTACACGTCTTCCCACCCCAATGCACACACGTGCATTTGTCGTCCAGAGAGTATCACTGTGTGTCAACGAGATTCTATAAGAGAGTGAAAATCTGGGGCTTTCTTCCCCCTTTTATACCTAAGCCTAGTGACTCTTCCCTCCGCGCCTCAAAATTTAACATTTCTAATTGGTCCTCAGACTACATTATCTCATTATGTATGAGAATATTCTGCTCCAAAAGATTTCGCATACGTGTCCAAGTGACGCACATTCAATATCTCTGTTTCTTTCTATTTCTCCTTACCGCTACCAGTCCCCTGCTCATTAGCTTGGTGAAAGGTGGGCTCTACCTAGAATTATCTTTTGCCTGGAATTAGCTAGCTTGCCTGTTCCTTACTTATCTAAGTTACAATATCCTTTTGTACAATTCTTGGTTGTTAAATACTCTAACATACTTCTTGGTGAATTATATTATTATGTACAATTCTTGTTTAATACTGATTTATATGTCTATGTATATATGTGTGGTATATCCCGTTTCATGCTTTATGTCAGTTTCTTGATAATGATAAACGAAAGGTGTGTTCTTTAATGGGATTGGTTGTTGGACGACTTTTCCACAAACATCTGTTTCTATAACATTTCCTACCAAAGTCAAATTAAATGCTACACTGTGCAAGTGCAATGCGTGTGTGTTTGCATTAAAAGCTATGACGTCACATATTGCAATCTTAAGTTGCTAATTAAACCAGTCTGGAGAAGTAAAGCAAACATTACGCTCCTTGAGTTAGAGGAACGTTGACAGGCGCTTTTGCACTTGAGAGTGTCTCAGACGTCTAAGAGAATCTTGACTTTGTTAAAAGAAGGTGCATTTAAATAGAAATGCAGTAAAGAACTCGAGTGTACCATTTTTCTATTTAGTTTGCTTCTATTTACATTCTTCTTTCTTCCATGTGAATAACAAGAGCAGCTAAAACTAACCCATATTTATCACGGCAAATATAATTAAGTAAATGGAACCTTGCGAAAGAAAGGAGGAAAAAAACGTAATAAATGTTCCCTCAAGAGCTCAACTTATTAGTTCGTAGGCAGCCCAGATGCTTTTCCTTTATAACGAGATTAATAAAATCACCGCTGAAAGCAGGGCACTTAAATAGAAAACTTAAAACCAGATACTGTAGTTAAAATAGAAATATAACACAGCGTATAAATTTCATATACAGTTTTTCAAGTGCCGCTTCAATACTGTACGGTTCTGTGAATCGTTAATGATCTCATTAATATTCACGCGGAGAGAAGAAGTGGAGCAACTATATTCCCTTTTGTAACGTTTCTACTGTTACGTATTCGTTACAATGCCTATTGTTTGTAATTCAAAAGTTGTGTACTATTTTATTCAAATTACATTAACAGATAGACGTTAGCAATAATCGCGTGCTGGGCCTATTTTACTTTAAATGCGTCAACTAGTACACGCATTCCCAGAATGGTTAACACCCTATAAACTAACTCATATGGCAGGAAAGGAATGGTACAGAGTAAGTTTTTCCTGTCCGCGTCCTCGGCGCTCGTTGCCGCCTGCCGCTATCATAGAAAGGCGCGGATGAAACCATACAACATATTTAAAACTACTTTTAAAGGCTTTACTTACCAACCTTACGAAAGGAGATGCTGAAATTGGCCACCGTCGTTGTGCATACATTTTTGGCACCTCTTTAGGAAACTATCCATCACTCGGCATAGTTCACGTTGAAAAATTTCCTGGCGGATATTTTGTTTCAATTCTTCCAGGGTGTGTGGGTTTGTCTTGTACACTTTATGTTTTAAGTTACCCCGGAGGGGTATTTTATGAACAATATTACCGGCTGCGCGGTGTTTTTCCACTGGGTGTGTGGAAATATGATAAAAACATGATAGCGCACTGCTGCTATAAATCAAGTCACCCTCTTGTGGTTTTGCTCTGCAGTGTGAAGTGCAGTTTTGAGTTGACGGTGATGTGATGTAATTCAGTTATTACGAGTTATTTATTATTTTGTACTTAGTCACAAAATATATTATGGCTCAGCATATGTTTTCTACTGCACAGCGTGTATTTATTTATGATTCGTATGTGTTAACTCGGTCAGATCGTCAAGTGAAAGTACGATTTGCAGAAAGATTTCCAGGTGTAAACGTTCCAGGCCGTACAACAATCCATGAACTTTACAGTAAATTTCAGGCCACAGGAAGTGTTCAGGCTAAGAAATCTAAAAGACGGGTTCGGTTCTTACCGAAGAAACATTAGATGACATCGGTCATCGTTTGGAAAATTCCATGATAGATAGTTTCCTAAAGAGGTGCCAAAAATGTATGCACGACGACGGTGGCCAATTTCAGCATCTCCTTTCGTAAGGTTGGTAAGTAAAGCCTTTAAAAGTAGTTTTAAATATGTTGTATGCTTTTATCCGCGCCTTTCTATGATAGCAGCAGACGGCAACAAACGATGAGGACGCGGACAGGAAAAACACCGCGCAGGCGGTTCGGAGATTTTTGGCTCATCCTGTATATAAAACGTCCAGAATATTTCCCTTAAAAAACCTATATTCTTGCATCTGTATTACAATTAATATGCAAGGTGTAACAAAAATGTACGGCACAAATTGCAGGACACATTCCTCACACGTAGACAAGAAATTGTTATATGAACATGTTTCTGCAAACGCTTTGTTACCATGTTACAATTCATTTTCTCCAACTCATGGGAAACACACAAGAATAGAACGTACCAGCATACCACATGCAACTCTTACTCACAGGAGATGTTCAATGTGCCTTCCGTGAGCATTGATTCATGCAGCAACCCGCCATCGTAGTGAATCCCGGATGCGCTGATGTATCCCTGGAGTATTGCGTATGGTTTCGCAGCCTTCCATAATACCGGCCCAGAAACTCTGAACATCTCGTAGTGGGGTTCCTTACACAAGAGCTTTCAAATACCCCACAAATAAAAGTCCAGGGGGTTTAGGTCCGGGGATCGTGGAGGCCGGGCAATTGGCCCACCTCTACCTATCCATCTGTCACCGAATCTGTTATTTAGAAGCCGACGGACATTAACACTAAAATGAGGTGCTCCATTGTGCATGAAGTACATGTAGAACATTCTCTACTAAATTATGGTAACTTTGTCCGTTGAGGCTGGGTGGAAGAACGAGAGACCCTACCAAACAGTCACCAACAATACCGGCCCAAACATTGACAGAAAATCTTTGTTGGTGACTTGCTTCAACAGTTGCGTGAGGATTGACGTCAGCCCAAACATGCTGATTGTGATAATTTACAATCTGATCTCATTGAAACGACGCCTCATCTGTGAAGAGCACCGTTGCACTAAAATTAGGGTGGAACCTTGTTGCATAAACCATTCGCAGAAGCGTACTCGTGCAGAAAAATCAGGCTCTGATAGTGCCTGCACACGCTGTAAATAGTATGGATACAGCCGGACCTCGTGTAACACTCGCCAGACAGTCATGTGGCCAACATTCATTGTTGCAGCTACTTGTCTTGTACTGTATACATCTACGAATGTAAAAATTGAAGTTATATATCTTAAATATTTTCAGAGATAATGGGTCATGAAATTAGTAGATTTATAACTATAACTATGACCAATTTACGTTGGGGGCACCTCGACCCCCAGTGGATCTTTTGTGCATACACACGATGAGGTGAGGGAACCACAAGAGAAGTAAGTGTTGCAGAACAAGGCCAGCGCAAGTCATCAGAGACGCGCGGAGTACCCTAATAGTTACTGGCTTGACCACCCGGCTACGGAAGAGTCACTCGGAGACGTCCCTCTAGTGGAACCGGTGAAATATGCTCAGCAGCAGAGGCTCGACAGGCTTCCCTCTAGCAGGTTCGAGAAGAAGCTCCAATTCACAAGCCTCTGCGCCATCTGCCCGTCACCGACGCGATCACAACCCAGGAGTCAACATGAAACATGAAAGGGGGAAATAAAATGAGAGAAATGGGAAAGAGAGGAAATCCGTAGTATAATAGGCTATTCCAGCATTCGCCTGTGCCAACCAGGGAAAACCACGAATATTTTCGCTTGAAGTTACTTTCTAACTATTATCGGATGATGTCATTTAAACCAGAGAGAGAGAGAGAGAGGGAGAGAGAGATATATCAGCACTTTGTTTCTGTTTATAAAATTTATTATTAATTACACCAGGCGTCTCGTGAACATTGCAGTGAGGATGCTCCGGTTTTCTCCCCCATTCACTAACTTAATGATGGGTTGTAATAAGAAGATATTATTAAATTAGATGCAATACACACACACATTCTTGAGGTAAAATATGCGTTGGCTGAGCCATTTCTCCTTTCTTGCTTCTTAGCGAAGAATGAAAATCCTCAATTAGGACCGAGAGCAGATTATGGTCGAGTAGAGAGCCGGTCGTTTTATGTGTATTACTCCTTTGGGGGTCTGGGATTTATAGAAGATAAACCAGCAGGGTCTGTGCGTGTTTCTCGCTAAAAGCGTCTTTTTCGTTACCCGAGCATCGGAATTAGTTTAACGATGGAAGTTTCACGATACGGCTGCTTTAGTTTCATAGACAGATCTGAATTGGGATACGCTGGAAATGTGCAAACTGAAGTTATCATTAAACAACTAGGAAAATTTCAGAAGTACTCGTAAAAGATAGACCGTAGTTGCAGAGTTTGCTGTAAAAGCAGAGAATAGCGTTAAAGTGGAGTTGAAGCCTCGATATTGTAATAATAATGTTGTCAAACTTTAATACACCATATATGGTAATGGTTGGACAGAGGGACACCTAGACACTGTGACCTACATAGATCTATTGTGACTACCACCCCCAGAAGGAAGGGATGAAGTGAAGGAATCACAAGAGGCTACAGGGAGACGCAGGGAGGTCCCTAAGAATTCCGGGCATGAAGACTTGTCTCACTCCTGGAGTTGCCTAGAGATGCCGATGAACAACCCATCAACCAAGCAGCCCTCTGGATAAGTAGACACTCATAATTAATTGAATATCATACAGTGCCAGAGAGTCATGAAACAGAGCATGAATTTTGTAAAGCTGGAAGTTCTAGATTCATTTTAGTCAGTTTACTACAGCGCAACAATTCATTACAGAATCAATAACATTAGAATCGTTTGCACATCAAATAGTAATGCATTATCAAGTGGATAATATTTATGATTATGGCACGAGTAAAGGTGTAATATTACGATTATCCACGAGGTGCAATCTTAGCATTATAAAAAACCATGAAATGATTCGGTATCCATAGCTGACATAAGAGAGAGCGTCTTTATACAGGGTGTTCCAGAAATAAAGTATCGATTTTGTTGAAATAATTATTGTATTCTTATATTATTTATAGTCAATGTGTTTATCACATGTTACGTTCAACAGGAGCATAATTCACATCCCGACACATCTCCCATCTGTCGGCTGTGACACGAAAGACATTATTGAGCATTTGTGGCGTTGCAGCAGCAGCAGCAGCTTGTCTATTCGATCTCGGAGCTCCGCCAGTGAGTTGATACGGTGTCGGCGAAACGCACGTCCCTTGATAAATTTCCATACGAAGAAGTCCTAGGGTGTGAGGTCGGGAAAACGCGTCGCCCAGATCATGGGTCCTGCGCGCCCAATCCATATTCCAGGAAATACATAATTCAAAAATGTATGGCATAATGGCATGGTGCCCAGTCCTGTTGGAAGTAAACAGTATGCACAAGCTGTGGTAAAAGAAACTGTCGCAGCCTATACAGGTACATTGTACCATTGATGGCGGGCCGTAAACTTTGCGCCCCTTTCAGGCGAGCTTCTAGGTTTCATGACATGTGGCGATGCATGACAGATGGCGAGGATGCTTGCCCAAAAGGAGTACTCCCCGCGGACACTAGAAGAATGCTTGGTCGACGGTCGCTCATCGCTCTAGGCAGCTCCAGCAGTGGGACGGGTACTCGAGTCTGGAACTGTTAGGGACTTCCGCGCATCTCTGTGACCTGTCTACCTGTCGCCTCCTGTGGTTCCTTCACTTCATCCCTTCCTCCTGGAGGGTGATAGCCGCAATAGATCACAGTGCGCGAGGTGTCCTCCGCCGTTGTATAACCTATTATACCTATACCTACCTATTACCATGTAAAGGTAATATGAAGTGGGCGGATCTTCTTAAAAATCTCCATGGTGTATTTTTGGAGGACACCGAACGTGAATACCAAGTGTAGTATTTATTCAAGTTTTCGTTTCTGAGGTATATTGTTCGCACAAACTCGTCCACACTTGCACACACAAATGGATCTAATTCTAAAATCATTTTTTACTTTCTCTACTACGTATAGTAACTAGGGGAAGTTTTGTATTCCACCCAAAAATTCGATACCGAGATTTCACCGGAAATATATGTTTTGAGACCCCCTGAATCCAAAAAAAGCATTTTTGGAAACATGTCCTTGTGTGTGTCTATCTGTGTGTGTGTGTCTGTGAACAGCATAACTCAGAAACGAACAGTCGGATAAACACCAAACTTGGTATTTAGGTTCAGTATCTTCCAGAGATGCGACACGAAGGTTTTCAAGAAAATCCCCCCACCCCAGATTACGCTTTACATGGAACATTTTTCGAAAATTTTAATTTTCTCAAAAATGGCTCTAACGATTTTGATTAAAATATCATATGTTTAAGATATTTTCATGATAAATAAAATGTATATCTCGAATTTTCTGGAAATGTCTCCAAAATTATTCTTCATTTTGAGCGACTTTTGCATAACTGGTAAACCATAAGAGATAGACAAAAGTTTACTACACAAAAAATATAGATCGCGTTAAAATACACAATTTATGTTATATACATTTTTTTTGTTGACTGAACCATTTTCGAGATATTGCTTGTTATTCCCTTAAATTTTTCAATAGTTATTTTCTCAAATGGGAATTCGTTATTCATTTTTTACTTTCTCTACTACGTATAGTAAGTAGGGGAAGTACTGCATTCCACCCAAAAATTCGATACCGAGATTTCACCGGAAATACACGTTTTGAGACCTCCTGAATCCAAAAAAAGCATTTTTGGAAACATGTCCGTGTGTGTGTCTGTGTGTGTGTGTGTGTGTGTGTGTGTCTGTGTGTGTGTGTCTGTGTGTGTGTGTCTGTGAACAGCATAACTCAAAAACGAACAATCGGATAAGCACCAAACTTGGTATTTAGGTTCATTATCTTCCAGAGATGCGACACGAAGGTTTTCAAGAAAATCCCCCCACCCCAGACTACCCTTTACATGGAAGATTTTTCGAAAATTTTAATTTTCTCAAAAATGGCTCTAACGATTTTGATGAAAATATCATATGTTTTGGGTAATGTCATGACAAATGAAATGTATATCTCGAATTTTCTGGGAATGTCTCCAAAAGTATTCTTCATTGTGAACGACTTTTGCATAACTGGTAAACCATAAGAGATAGACAAAATTTTACTACACAAAAAATGTAGATCGCGTTAAAATACACAACTTATGTCATATACATTTCTTTTGTTGAGTGAACCGTTTTCGAGATATTGCTTGTTATTTCCTTAAATTTTCCAATACTTATACTTTTTCTCAAATTCGTTATTCATTTTTTACTTTCTCTACTACGTATAGTAAGTAGGGAAAGTATTGCATTCCACCCAAAAATTCGATACCGAGATTTCACCGGAAATACATGTTTTGAGACCTCCTGAATCCAAAAAAAGCATTTTTGGAAACATGTCCGTGTGTGTGTCTGTGTGTGTGTCTGTGTGTGTGTGTCTGTGAACAGCATAACTCAAAACCGAACAGTCGGATAAACACCAAACTTGGTATTTAGGTTCAGTATCTTCCAGAGACGCGACATGAAGGTTTTCAAGAAAATGCCCCCACCCCAGACTACCCTTTACATGGAACATTTTTCGAAAATTTTAATTTTCTCAAAAATGGCTCTTACGATTTTGATTAAAATATCGTATGTTTAAGATAATGGCATGAGAAATGAAATGTATATCTCGAATTTTCTGGGAATGTCTCCAAAAGTATTCTTCATTGTGAACGACTTTTGCATAACTGGTAAACCATAAGAGATAGACAAAATTTTACTACACAAAAAATGTAGATCTCGTTAAAATACACAACTTATGTCATATACATTTCTTTTGTTGAGTGAACCGTTTTCGAGATATTGCTTGTTATTCCCTTAAATTTTCCAATACTTATACTTTTTATCAAATTCGTTATTCATTTTTTTATGTCCTGGACTTGCAAAGAGAATGGAATGCGCTGCATAGCAACCAGCGTTAAAATATTTGACCATCGCTTAAAAGCTACCATATTCCCCTTGCATCTACAAGAAAATTAGCAATAAGATTGACATCTCGATATCTCGATTAACATAAAGCATATGGAGAATAGGCGTTTGTAAAAATAGATTGTACAAGAGTAGAGAAAGTCATGTGAGTGTAACACATCAGATTTTTACTTTCTCTACTACGTATAGTAAGTAGGGGAAGTATTGCATTCCACCCAAAAATTCGATACCGAGATTTCACCGGAAATACATATTTTGAGACCTCCTGAATCCAAAAAAATCTGATGTGTTACACTCACATGACTTTCTCTACTCTTGTACAATCTATTTTTACAAACGCCTATTCTCCATATGCTTCATATTAATCGAGATATCAAGATGTCAATCTTATTTGTAATTTTCTTGTAGATGCAAGGGGAATATGGTAGCTTTTAAGCGATAGTCAAATATTTTATCGCTGGTTGCTATGTGGCGCATTCCATTCTCTTTGCATGTCCAGGACATAAAAAAATCTGATGTGTTACACTCACATGACTTTCTCTACTCTTGTACAATCTAATTTTACAAACGCTTATTCTCCATATGGTTCATGTTAATCGAGATATCGAGATGTCAATCTTATTGGTAATTTTCTTGTAGATGCAAGGGAAATATGGTAGCTTTTAAGCGATAGTCAAATATTTTAACGCTGGTTGCTATGTGGCGCATTCCATTCTCTTTGCATGTCCAGGACATAAAAAAAATGAATAACGAATGTGAGAAAAAGTACAAGTATTGGAAAATTTAAGGGAATAACAAGCAATATCTCGAAAACGGTTCACTCAACAAAAGAAATGTATATGACATAAGTTGTGTATTTTAACGCGATCTACATTTTTTGTGTAGTAAAATTTTGTCTATCTCTTATGGTTTACCAGTTATGCAAAAGTCGTTCACAATGAAGAATACTTTTGGAGACATTCCCAGAAAATTCGAGATATACATTTCATTTCTCATGACATTATCTTAAACATATGATATTTTCATCAAAATCGTTAGAGCCATTTTTGAGAAAATTAAAATTTTCGAAAAATCTTCCATGTAAAGGGTAGTCTGGGGTGGGGGGATTTTCTTGAAAACCTTTGTGTCGCATCTCTGGAAGATACTGAACCTAAATACCAAGTTTGGTGCTTATCCGACTGTTCGTTTTTGAGTTATGCTGTTCACAGACACACACACAGACACACACACACACAGACACACAGACACACACACAGACACACACACGGACATGTTTCCAAAAATGCTTTTTTTGGATTCAGGAGGTCTCAAAACATGTATTTCCGGTGAAATCTCGGTATCGAATTTTTGGGTGGAATGCAATACTTCCCCTACTTACTATACGTAGTAGAGAAAGTAAAAAGCATTTTTGGAAAGATGTCCTTGTGTGTGTCTGTCTGTGTGTGTGTCTGTGAACAGCATAACTCAAAAACGAACAGCCGGATAAGCACCAAACTTGGTATTTAGGTTCAGTATCTTCCAGAGATGCGACACGAAGGTTTTCAAGAAAATCCCCCCACCCCAGACTACCCTTTACATGGAAGATTTTTCGAAAATTTTAATTTTCTCAAAAATGGCTCTAACGATTTTGATGAAAATATCATATGTTTAAGATAATGTCATGAGAAATGAAATGTATATCTCGAATTTTCTGGGAATGTCTCCAAAAGTATTCTTCATTGTGAACGACTTTTGCATAACTGGTAAGCCATAAGAGATAGACAAAATTTTACTACACAAAAATTGTAGATCGAGTTAAAATACACAATTTATATCATATACATTTTTTTTGTTGAGTGAACCATTTTCGAGATATTACTTGTTATTCCCTTAAATTTTTCAATACTTTTCTCAAACGGGAATTCGTTATTCATTGTTTTGTTTTCAATATGCAAAGAATATTAATCTGTGGCAAAGCGAATGGTGCTGCACCTAGCAACCAGCTAATAAGAGATATGTATGTGCTTAAAGGCTACTGTATTTGTATATTGCCCTTGTAAATATATATTCCTCTTACATCTACAAGCAAATTAGCAATAAGATAGAGTCTGCAAATGTTTATCTCGATTAACATGAAGCATATGGAGAATAAGCGTTTGTATAAATAGTTTGTACAAGAGTAGAGAAAGTCATGTGACTGTAGCACATCAGATTTTTTTATGTCCTGGACATGCAAAGAGAATGGAATGCGTCACATAGCAACCAGCGTTAAAATATTTGACTATCGCTTAAAAGCTACCACATTTTCCTTGCATCTACAAGAAAATTACCAATAAGATTGACATCTCGATATCTCGATTAACATGAAGCATATGGAGAATAGGCGTTTGTAAAATTAGGTTGTACAAGAGTAGAGAAAGTTATGTGAGTGTAACACATCAGATTGTTTGTCTTGGATATGCAAGAGTATTAATCTGTGGCAAAGGGAATGGTGCTGCACATAGCAACCAGCTATTAAGATATATGTATGTGCTTAAAGGCTACTGTATTTCTATATTGCCCTTGTAAATATATATTCCCCTTACATCTACAAGAAAACTATCAATAAGATAGAGTCTGCAAATGTGTATTTCGATTAACATGAAGCATATGGAGAATAAGCGTTTGTAAAAATAGTTTGTACCAGAGTAGAGAAAGTCATGTGAGTGTAACACATCAGATTTTTGGATTTAGCGTGCCTTAAAACATGTTTACCCAGTGAAATCTGAATATCGATTTTTTGGCTGAAATGCAATATTTCCTCTACCTACTGGGTAGGTACATGCAGAGGAAGCAAATTATAATTTTTTACATCATGAGGCATTTGAATATTGCCACTGACTTTTAGATTGCACACAATACTTCCTCTTCCTTTTTTAAAAAAAGTTGCAAAATAAACCGTTGATAAGACTAATAGATTTGAAGTACATATAGGGTGTTTCAATGAAACGAAATTTTTAAACTATAAAACAATACTTGTTAAATATAAATACGGAAAATACAAAATATAGAAAGTTAATGGTAATAGGATGCCATTTTAGTTATAAGGATCGTTATTTTTTTATTGAAGCCTATGGCCTTCAAATGACCTCCATTTCCGTGATGACATTCCACCAACCTCTGAGGCAGGATTTTTAACATTTAAATGATTTCAGTCTAATTATATAATATAAATTCAATAACAGCCCGCCTTAAAGCAATATGTGTATGTAACAATATATAAAAAGTGTATATTACAGTCATTGTATATGTTTATATTATTCTATACATGTGTAATAACGTTATGTGAATGTATTACGTAATTTAATAATGTAGGAGCTGTGAGATGAATAGATTAAAAGTTGCTAAAAATGAGGTAACTTTGAGACAATAATGAGTAAGAAAGTTTAATAATGCTACTAATCATTCTTGGAGCAACAATAATGTAATTTTAGTGACAGTTCATAAAATAGTCAATCAAGAAATCAGAAAAAGCTTTAGTTAAATGAAGATATTCTATTGGACTAGGATTACCCAATCAGAGACTTGAAATACATAAATTTACAAATTTAGGCGGTAGAAATCAAGTCAATTCCTTGTAGACAGCGCTCATAACTGGACGTGTTGGTTGTAGAAAGTGTTCCTAACCGGACGCGAGTCGCGTCCTTGAGAAATTTAATACGTATTCGTGTTAGACGAAAATAGTTTACGTGTTAAAAAGTGCAAGTAATTAATAAAATAATTTCACAGCTCTCTATGTCAGCGAAGTGTTATTTAAATTGTGTCAAGGATTAATAATTGTAGTGAAGTAAAAATTATAATCTGTGTAAGCCTACATTCTTCAGCCGCACCACGCCTTGCAAAGTAATCCATGTCTCTAACAATAATACTGACGCAGCCGAGGCAAACATAAATATATAATATTTAAAGAAACATTCAAATTACAAAGTTAATATTTTTAAACCTACGATAAGAAGGCTACCGGATACCATACGTGCGGTTGCAACTACTTCAAGTTCGGCTCCCCAACAGTCGAAATATAATACATCATCTTCAAACTGACTTTCCATACGTAGCAACAAACAAACCTTCCTCACCTCTTATGCAGATCGTGAAATAAACGTAGCATTTCGACGGGAATAGAGTAATTTACCTGCCAATCTTTTTCTTCATTTCTTTAAGGTTTTTCACAAAGACAAATCTGTGGATCTGGGAGGCCAAACAGTATACCCGTATTTAGAGATTACATGATTCTTGAAGAGTTTATGTACAGCTGCCAAAGAAACTCTATCTGTGTGTGCCGTAGCGCCATCTAGCTGGAAGTTATTTGATCCTCCACGGGAATTCTTGCAAGTTCCGGGGCGAGAAAAGTCTCAAGCATATGGATTAGAAGTCATTATTGTTGTTCGACCTTCCTCATCTTCAACAAAATAGGGGCCAATAACCCTTTGTGAAGAGATTGCACATCGCACTGTTACCTTAAGACTGTGTAAAGGTCTACTTTTGTTTATTTACACTACCGCATAGGTGAAAATGAGTTTCGTTGGACATCCATAGTTTGCTTAGGAATTGGTTATCTTTATAAAATTTGGCTGGAAATTGGCCACAAAATTCAATCCGATTAATTTTATCTATAGATTGCAATTGCTGGACAATCTGCAGCTTGTATGGATAAAAGTGCAAGTCCTTTCTCAACATTCTGTCTACACTGGCGCGGGATATGCTCAAAAGCTCTGAAAGCCGTGGCAATGAACGTTTAGGATTCTCCCTATAGTATAAAATGGTCACACAAACTAATCGATTTTGTGTTGCTAACATGCATGAAAAGATTTCGTTTCATTGAGACACCCTGTATTCGCGATTGTATCTGGCTTTGTGCTTCGTAAGTTATATACTATAAAATGGATTTTCATCGTTCGCAGCACACAGAGATCGTAGTGCAGGAATTATAGAACATCAAACAATTCACATAATTCCGGATTGGAAACGTTTTCCATAACTTACACTTTACTAGCGTTTACTGTACCTTATGCACTCAGATCACTAAATCTGGATAATCTATTGATACGTATAATGATTAAAGAATACATTAACAAGAATGCTTTGTCTTCATAGTGCCTGTTTCACGGAAGCCTTAAAGCCGATTTAAACATCGCTGTTTTTAATCCACTACACTATCCAAACACGAAAAAACCCGAAGCTTTTAATGGCTATGGATTTTACGTATATTGCGAATGTTCATCAGAGAATTCCGCTGTGTAATACCTCTGTGGAGAAGCGTAAAATATGTTCCACTGGTCTTAAGCTTTTAAGCTTTATACTTCCATTTCTGAATGGCTAAAAGTAGGATGGAGTTTTTATATTACTTTTTCGCTTTTAAATTAAAATAAATTGGTTTGTTGTTTAATGTGAAGTCTAAGTGTTGAATACATATCCAGGCAAAACGAGTAGACTAAAACCATAAATGCATTTTACTTATTTATCATCTAAGAAGCAGTTTCAGAACTCTTACACTGTAGAGGCAAGAAAATCCTGCGCCGTGGCGTAGTGGGTTGGAGCGTGGTTCCTCTGGTTCTCAGCCATGGAATGCGCGTGGGTTCGAGCCTAACCATTTATAGGACCCATCTACAGTGAGTCAGAATACTACGAACCGGCTACGCGGAGTTTCTCCTGTTCGCGTCCTAGAGGCTCGTTGCCGTCTGCCGCTATCATAGAAAGGCGGACAGTCGGATAAACACCAAACTTGGTATTTAGGTTCAGTATCTTCCAGAGATGTGACACGAAGGTTTTCAAGAAAATCCCCCACCCCAGATTACCATTTACATGGAACATTTTTCGAAAATTTTAATTTTCTCAAAAATGACTAACGATTTTGATTAAAATATCATATGATTAAGATATTTTTATTACAAATGAAATGTAATATCGAATTTTCTGGGAATGTCTCCAAAAGTATTCTTCAATGTGAACGACTTTTGCATAACTGGTAAACCATAAGAGATAGACAACAATTTTACTGCACAAAAAATGTAGATCGCGTTAAAATACACAATTTATGTCATATACATTTTTTTTCGAGATATTGCTTGTTTTTTTAATTCAGGAAGCCTGAATTTAGTTCCATTGAAATCGCGACATCTAATTTTTGTGTAGAATACAGTACTACTTATACCTACTACGTACGTGGTAGAGAGAGTAGAAAACCTTAGTGTGCATTTCAAACATGTTAATATGTGAATATCTCTGAAATTGCAAATTCCATGAAAGTTCCTTTCATTAGTGAGAATTTAGTCAGCCAAGCTTTGGCAATTCATACGCAACAAAGTAAACTGGAGGAAAGACGGGGGCAAGATAATCAAGAATAAAGTTAAACAGATAAGAACTGTCATAATGGAAGCTCTTAATGAAGTTCGCTGTGGAACAAGAGAGTGCATGCTGTTACATACAAATTGAAATGTCTCCCTTGATAGCTAAAACAAGCGAAACCTGCTCACTGCCTCATAGCGCTTGAATGCGTAATTAGCATTCTCCCACACTACGCTTCGACTGATTTCTTCATCAATGAACACTGTATGTTAAAATCTACTACTTACTATTGCAGTATACAGGGTGTCCGCTATACGTTTAACATTGCAAGCTTTGATATCTTTAGTTGTATGAGATTTAGATAAAAACGCATTTGACATGTTTAGTAGGTATCTTGCTATTTATGATTGCAACATGTAGCGGTTCCCTTAGGACCCCACTACGTTGATGATGATGGATGCTGTATTACGTACCTGTAGGTCGTCTTGATGCCCGTATTCTCGTGACTATCTCGACGTTCTCGTAGATTGCAATCTGATGATCGTATATCTGTGTTCTTGTGTGTGCTAGTGTGTTGTAGTTTGTGTGTTTTATATCATAACATGCTGTGAATGCCAAAGTGATTGTAGTGTAAATTAATATTATTGTATGTACAGGATTTTAGACGTTTGTTAGCCATAAGTATTTTTAGGAAATAAGTTTACACGGCCTCACTGAAACTGAAAATAGAAGTGGGTAACAATAAACCGAGGGGGTGAGTTGTTTATCACTAAGAAGAGATAAACAAATGACGTCAGGGTAGCGTGCCTTTTTTAGAAATGGAGGAAATATCTTTCCAAGAGTATATATGTTAGTGGTAGTGATTGGCTGACCAAAACAGACGCTAAAGTGGGCGCGATTTGTTAACCTATAGCAGCTTTATAATGTTTAGGCAATTCGAGGTGAAGGAGTATATATTCTCGAGCCATAAGCAAGTGTCGCACAGTTCTGAAGAATCTCTCACGAGGTGCACGTCGCAGAGTTACTTACAAAAATGTAAAGTACGCGAAGTAATTGGTACGCGGCAACTAAAACGACCGTAGTTACATTCAGAAATATCACAGTTTCAGTCAGGCGTGTATAAAGATTAAATATGTGAATTATTAATTAAGTGTGACGGCAATAAAAGTGTAGAAACAATTTTTTTTATCAGTGTTATCTTTTAGCAACAACTCCTTTCCGTTTACACGCCCTGCTTAGAGATTCTTGCTCGACTGAGTTATAATAGCTAGCCGTAGGACAATGTACCCAAATTTAAATAATAAAACAAGAGGCGCCCAGTAAATAAGATAACACGAGCCATGAGAACTGCGACAAATTATTATTATATAATTGTGCCACGGCTGCTATATTTTTTCGGAGAGCACTTGTGTCTTGTCAGGTTTGGGAATGGAGAATGTTAAAATATTTTGCACACACATATTTTGTTAATAATTTCACTTGTATTTTAGATAAACCATATATGATATTCACAATTCACTATCACCTTTGTTATATTAAAATATATATAACTGGTAGATTTTAATACGTAGTTTTAGCGT
The DNA here is from genome assembly GCA_030765065.1 of Deroplatys truncata. Lineage (NCBI taxonomy): Eukaryota > Metazoa > Arthropoda > Insecta > Mantodea > Mantidae > Deroplatys > Deroplatys truncata. The sequence continues at coordinate 58,966,114 of CM060989.1, read as the reverse complement.
TTATTCAGAGATGAACTTATACACTACCTTCCTGCTCGAAGACTGACAAGCTTCTGTTAGCGTTCCTTCCAACCGTTCTTCTTAACGTACGTATTTGAATTATAGGCATTTATCAATACCTGATTGGTGCTACCATCCAATAACAGTTTGTTACATATATATCTTTACAGACTTTCATTATCTTAATCATGAATCCAAGGTTCGTTACATGCTTACGTAGATATTACTGCATTTCTAGTACTTTTATATTACTGGTTATATAGCCAACAATGGCCTTTCCCGCTTATATTATATTTTATATGTTATAACGTTATATACTTGTTCTATACCATGTGTAAATTATGAATATATGTTTTTAATATCTTCTTAATTATTATAGTACAATATTAGCAAAGAAAATACATAACACGTCATACTTAGAACAAAATATTAAAGAAAGAACTTATTAATGTGTCGATGCTGAGAAGCTGTGGATTAGATATCTTATTACATTAATGAGTTATTGTATTAGTTTGTCCGTGGTTAGCACTGTATGTTGCTTCAAACAATAGCAATAACAACAATGATGTATTATTAGGTTAGATTAGAATGTGCAAAGATGGCGGCGTGGACAGCACAACACAACTAAATGTTCACTGCGAATTTAACCTTGGCCGTCACGACGATGTCCCGTTCTATATAATGATTGTGATATGGGACAGATAGTTTTCATTAGTGTACACGATTTAATTTTGGCGAGTCTCTTTCCACCTCACGAATCTCACCAGGATTTTCACTACCCCAGATACAAGTACGAGAGCTGTCCCAGAAGTACTCGACCTAACAAATAAAACAGAAATAAGTTGGGAAAAAATGTCTTTATTTCTCTACATAGTCTCCTTTCACCTCGATACACTTTTCTCAGCGATGTTCAATAGCTTCGATAACCTGCTTATAGTGAGAACCGTCGACTTCTGCAAAATAGCCATCAACTGCAGACTCCAGCTCAGGGTAAACGGATCGTTAGATGATTTCGTTCGGGTAACATCTAGTACTTAACTCCTTCCTTCCTTTTTCATTTTGGAGTATTGTGAATGCGCTATATCTTCAATTTCGTACGTATTTTTATATAAACATACATTTCCATATACGGGAGTAGTACCATTCCGGAATGAATTGCATTCTTTGTTTTGGTTGTGTAACAGCCTGTTTCAATGCAAGTAGCTCATACAAATGTAGATAAAGCTTCAGGCAGTTTGACTAGAGAGTTTTGAAACGTCCTGATTGAACATTTGGATAGACCAGGCTCGTCGTGTGTCACAAACAAGACTAACAAACGCTCTTTTGTGCTACAATCCAGCAAGAAAGTGACATAGGCGATCTCTGAAATGATTGCTTGAAGCATTTAAGTCAGAATTGGCTTGAAATGTATTCCTTGATATCGGTTATGATAACTAAAATATGGCACATCCACTCTGCCATGGGAAAGTGCATAGCTGACGAGATAAGTAGGACATTATGGCTGCAGATGAATGGAGTGTTAGCTTCATTAGGTATCACATCACTCGTAGTGTCTCTAAGTAATATTTTTGTTGTCCCTTAATGAGGTTTAAACCTAAAACTGATTCAACAGGGCTATAAACCTTCTGTAGCACACCTGTTGCTAATGTTGCTTTCATCTCTTTTCAGCCTACCATCTTCGGGACAGTTGCATCGGACCAGACACCGAAGGACGCGTCCAGCTGTCGAAGGGTAAGTTTCTATATAGATTTCATATATAATAACCGTAGTGCACACAAAGTAATTAAAACAGCGTTTTTGTTTATAATGTAATAGGGAATATGTAGGGGAGAGGGGCCCAAGTTGGCACAATTTTTTGTTTTATTTTTAAAATATTTTACTGCAACATTTCAGCTAATCCTGACATAGAATTGTTCCCTAAATTTATTTAACTGTATCTCTTAATAATTACGTCATTATTTTACCGCCACTTAAAATTAAATTTTTGCATTTTTCAAAACAATGCGTAGTTGAGTCAACGTGACCCACCTGGGAGTCAGGTTGGCACAGAATGTGGGGTAAGTTGGCTACATGTTATTTAAATGGAAAATGTGCGTTTTAAATAATTTATTAAAAACAAATATCATGATCGAGTTATTAAGAAACTTCAGAAATATAATTACAGATTTATCATACTAAGAACACATAAGACACAGTAAAGGTTTTTAAACATATCAACAGATCCTTAAAGTAAGATGTAACATTCAAAGTTAATTAAACACTTAAATGACAATAATGAAACGAAATACTGTACACAAATTAAGTAGAAATGTCCGAAAAACAATTTAAATCAGTGAAGTCCAAACTGTTCTCTTAAGAGCTCAATGTCCATAGTTCATCCCCTATTATACAGGATTATTCAAAAAGAAGGAATATATTTTAAATATTCATTTTAATGAACGACACTAGATAGCGACACATCATTGAATAGAGGAAAGTTCAAAGTTTTAAGCCCCACCTATTAGTTCCATTCAGTGCCTACAGTGGCGCTGGGTTTGTTTACGAGAAAATGGCGACGCCACAGGAAAAGTCGTTTTGTTGCTGTAATATGCAAAGGGTGAATCCATTGTTTCATTGCAAGGTGCATTTCCTTGTAAGTTTAACGAACCGCCTCGTCATAAAAATTTACAATTGATAAAATATATTCGTACAAGATGGTTGTTTATGCAAACGGAAAAGCACTGGTCGTCCTCGCATTACAAATGGTGCTCATTTTGAATACATTTTGTTATTCCTTAATAAACTGTTTCACAAGAAATTATTATTAAAATGTTTATTCAGTATTAATGTTTGATAATAAATGCCAAACGACAAAAGAAAATAAAGAAAAAATATTATTTGAAATCTCGATTAAGAATTCCTTTCCAGAAGGACACATGGCAACAACACAAATAGATTACAGGTCTTAAAAGAGAGAGAGAGAGAGAGAGAGAGAGAGAGAGAAAGGGGGGTAGGGAAACATATTTCCCTGAGGAAATTAAGGGAAGGTATGGACGCTATTAATAATACAACTGGAATGAAATGGAAAACTGAAACAGTGCGACTTTTGTTGTCATGAAGCTTGAATGTGTTGCTGAAATAAATCTTAGCCCTCTTTCTTCTTTGTGTTGAAAAGTTTTGAAAACTGAGACAAGAATTTTATTTTGTAACGACAAAATATTTGTATTTATTTTTATAAAAAAACGGTATAAAATTTCTATAAAGAATTTCGCGAATAGCTGTTTGAGCTTTCGATGTAACCATTCTTATACTCTTATTACTTTCTCCACTACGTATAGAAACTAGGGAAGTATTGCATTCCACAAATTCGATTATAGATTTCACCGGAAATACATGTTTTGAGGTGCCTGAATCCAAATAAAGCATTTTGTAAGCATCTCCGTGTGTGTGTCTGCAACAGCATAATTCTATAACTAAAAGCCGGATAAATATAAAACTTGGCATTTGAGTTTAGTGTCTACCAAGGATGCGACACGTAGCTTTTCAAGAAATTCCCTCCACTCCAGACTACCCATTACAAGGAACATTTTTATTTCCTCAAAAATGGTTCTAACGATTTTGATTAAGATATCATATGCTTAAGATATTTTCATAGCAAAGCAAATGTGTATCTTGAATTTTCTAGGAATATCCCCAAAAGTCCTCTTCATTCTGAATGACTTTTGCATAACTACACACAAAACTTAGATCTTGATAAAACACACAATTTATGTATACTTTTTTACTTTCTCTACTACGTATAGTAAGTAGGGGAAGTATTGTATTCCACCCAAAAATTCGATACCGAGATTTCACCGGAAATACGTGTTTTGAAACTCCCTGAATCCCAAAAAAACATTTTTGGAAACATGTCCGTGTGTATGTCTGTGAACAGCATAACTCAGTCGGATAAACACCAAACTTGGTATTTAGGTTCAGTATCTTCCAGAGATGCGACACGAAGGTTTTCAAGAAAATCCCCTCACCCCAGATTACCCTTTACATGGAACATTTTTCGAAAATTTTCTCAAAAATGGCTCTACCGATTTTGATTAAAATATCATATGTTTAAGATATTTTCATGACAAATAAAATGTACATCTCGAATTTTCTGGGAATGTATCCAAACGTATTCTTCATTGTGAACGACTTTTGCATAACTGGTAAACCACAAGAGATAGACAAAAGTTTACTACACAAAAAATATAGAACGCGTTAAAATACATAATTTATGTCATATACATTTTTTTTGTTGAGTGAACCATTTTCGAGATATTGCTTGTTATTTCCTTAAATTTTTCAATACTTTTTCTCAAATTCGTTATTTATTTTTTTATGTCCTGGACATGCAAAGAGAATGGAATGCTCCACATAGCAACCAGCTCTTAAAATATTTGACTATCGCTTAAAGCCTACCAATTCTCCTTGCATCTACAAGAAAATTGGCAATAAGATTAACATCTCGATTAACATGAAGCATATGGAGAATAAGCGTTTGTAAAAATAGTTTGTACAAGAGTAGAGAAAGTCATGTGAGTGTAACACATCAGATTTTTTACAAATTGTGTTGCTATCTTTGGAAACTGTGTTCGCAGCTAGGAAGTGGACAATTGTTGGCATGCAGTGAAGTTTTGGATCAAAGGAACACACGCTAAATGTTACGCTTGGCCTCAAATGTTGCTCAGTAGCTGTAATCCCCTTATTCTGCAACCCACATGCAACATTTAACCGAAGTTTCATTTTCCGCCAATGTGAGCGCTGCTGAGTCTGTCGGTTCTATGTACACAATTAACCGGGCTTGCTGCCACCAGCCATGGCCTCCTGTAACTACATTTTAACGTCTAGCGAGTGCGTTCAATTAAAATTGATAGTTACGAGCTCTGGCGTGCAGATGGCGCGCGGGACGAGATATATTGTTGTACCAGTTCCCCATTTGCGGTGAGAGTATTGTTGGCCCTGTTAATTAGAACGGTTTCCTGTTTTTCCACTCCAATTTTCCAGTCTTTTTATTTGTATGTATGAGATATTACTGGCTAAGGGATTAAATGATTGCGGCATTAGCGTATTTTTCCATCTGCGGATCAGCAGCATGCGGATTCAGGGCTGCCAACCGTGATGTATAAACGGCGCGGTCATCCGTTTCACATTTTTATTACAATTGTTTCATTATCGCATCGTGAAAGTGATAGTTCAGTGGAACAGACATTCTGCTGATTTTTGTTTTCAGTATTTCTGTATTACTTTCAAAATCCAGAAAATGAATAACTTCTCTCAAAGTTGTGTACAAATTTGATTTCTATGTGTTATTTCAGTCCGGTATATGTGGATGATTTTGTAAAAACTGTTTTCTACGCCATGAATAAAATACGCGTAAGAATTAATTTCGGGGTATTTATTAATGACCTGAAGTTTTAAAAATAAATTATGTGTATGACGGCGATGCAATAATTATTACCTAAGAAATTTCAGTTAACTCCTAGAAAAGGATGCTAAAAATGCAGCACAACCTAAGGGTATTGCATTCGTAACATATTAAGAATACAAATGAGTTTTGAAAGTGTCTAAAATTTACGGCTATATAATACAGGTTACAAATGAACAAGAACGCACTGTGTGTTCGATGGCGTTTTAGTTAGTGGGGTGGGATACACAGTAGGCTGAACTCCTGCCGCGCGTGACGCATACAGTGGAAAGCAACCTACAGTCTTTCACTATTGCGCGTCTATACCCCTCACTTCCTTCAAGTAAGCATTACGTCCTTCCACTAACTAAACCCCTACCTGCTTAAAAGGACTCCTCCACCCATTAGCTAAAATGTTGCTGAACAAACGGTAAATATGCGTAGCGTTGCAGTTCAGGTGGGTGTTTAAAAATATCATGCCTTCCTTCTGATATTTAGTAAACAGTTTAGAAAATAATCCTAAAAAGCACACATTTTTAAAAGGCACCCCATATAAGGTACTCGTAAATTTGTATAAAAATAAAATAATTATATCCATGAATATTCGCTTTTTATGTGTTGATATTCCTTATTTAATACCTTCCCTCTCGTTTTCTTGTCATTTAAAAAACTACCAAGGTAACGACTATCATGTTTCAGAGTGCAGTTTGCGGTTTGCTAGCGTTTTACCGTTAAGTTGGTCGTTCATTCTTCATTGAGTTTCAAAAGCCTACCGTACAACTTCGGGTGAGGCCCCATTAATGCATGCGATTTCAGGTCGTACGACAAGGAATGATACGATGCAATATCATTTTTTGTGAGCTATTTTTGCAGGCGACGTGTGGCGCTGTGTATTTTTTGAGAAGTCAGTGCTACCAGCCCGTTTACACATTTTGTTTCGACAGATAGTATGGATAACTGTGTGTTGTACCTATTATTGTTACATACTCAACTCAAAACACACCAAGTGTGTATTCCAAAAGCAGTACAAGATTCGTGGACAGTGCATTTAGGAACCCTTGTGGGACATTGCTTCTTGTCACGATCCTTGTATTTTTCTGAAGCAACACCCCAAATCGAACTCCTAATACGAATTTCTTCTACAAAATGTTCCGTATCAATACTTAATAAAAGTCTGAATGCGGAAAATAACATCTCTCTCGCAACACGTGAAAGTGCAAACCACACTGGAAAATGTAAACTGCAGCTCTGGATTGGCAGCACTGACTCAGCAGTTTCGCTCACAATGCGACAACGCGACGTGTATAAACAGGCCCATATGCCTCCAACGACTGTCGCGTGTCGTTCGAACTGAAAGACCATGCGATGTGTTTCTGAGGCCGTACGACATAGTACATTGTGCGACTGTCGCACTTATCGCACGATACGAAATGGATCCTGAGCCAGCTAGTCTTTCATACATAAAACGTCTTCCGACATTTTATGTATGCTGCTGTCATGACAGGATGGTTTTACTTAGCCTATGTGTGATGTAATGATTCTTTCCACACTCTTATTGTACAGTAACTACAGTGTAATTCATATAAACCTGAACAATTTAACAGGCCTTAACTCTTGAACCAATAATAGGACACATGTGCAACTTTGGAGAATATAATGCACAACTGAGACATTATATCATTCACTGTTCCTCAGAGCAAATGTTGGAAGTGTCCTCCACGGCATCCACACATATCTGCACTCGTTTCACCATATTCTGTGACGTTCTACGAATAGTATCCTCGCCAGTGTTGCTTGTTTTGTTACTAATGGATTCACGGAGTTCAGCATTTGTCCGAGGTCTGTTCTTATATACTCTATTTTTAAGATATCTCCATAAGAAAAAGTCCGGCGAGGTTAGGTCAGGTGATATCGGGGGCCACAGACCTTTTGAGATTGTTCGATTATCAAAGAAACTGTAGTAGTAGTAGTAGTAGTAGTAGTAGTAGTAGTAGTAGTAGTAGTAGTAGTAGTAGTAGTAGTAGTAGTAGTAGTATTTATTAAGTACTTAGTATTACATTAATTGCATAACATAGTCGCACGGGTCATAAGACCGTACATGCTCTAGAGAAATACCTGGTCTGTATACGTGACTTGCAGAATCGATTAGAAACAACTATGTTTATAATCACCACATTATATACACACATATAAGATTGAAAAACACTCTGAATCACACACACACACACACACACACACACACACACATACACACACAAGTGCTCCAGCACCACATACATTTAAAGAAAATTTACATAAACACCTTATCTCTTAGTACACGTACTTCCATTATGTGCCCAAGCTTGGCCAGTGTTGACTGTTCAGAATCAAGTCCCAACATGCTGTCCTCCGTCTGTTGGAAGCCAAAAATGCTTCCGGTAATAATTTTTTCCTAATACTCTCCGTCTGCACGCATGCTGCCAAAATATGCGTCCAGTCTTCTTGTTCCCCGCATAATGGGCAAATCCTCCTGCCATCATCATCAGCAATCTTGCGAGCTTTCCACCCTCCCAACCTAAGTCATGCTATTCCCGTCCTCTGTTTTATACCTAATTCCAAAATATATGTTTCCTTACCCCACCTAGATGTTATTTTATTTTGTAGCTCCAATGTTGATCTTTGTCTACATTCAGACTCTATTTTCTGCCTGTTTATATCACACAGTCGTCTTTTGACTTTTTTCACGGTACTGGGTGTATTTTCATTACCCCTTTGCCAGATATCGTTTAAGCCTGTAACATGTTGCATGGAGAGGTTAAATGTATGACACATTGCTTCATCTTGCTGGAAATAACCTTCTGCCAATTCGATACCATCCAGATGCTCCACAAATGTATTGAAGATGCCCGTATAAACTGCAGTGTCTACAATCGTATCAAAGAAAATGGGGCCAGCAATCCTGGAAGCTGACACCACGCACTATACTCCAACCTTTTCATCATGCAGTGGTGTTTCATGGGTGATATGTGGGTTTGCAGCAGCCCAGTATCTACTGTTTTGTGTGTTGATGTAGCCTGACAGATGAAACCATGTCTCATCTGTAAACCACATTATGGAGAAAATGTCTGGACGTGGAATAAGAAAACCGTGAAACTATTGACAATAACGCATTCGCGTTTTATGGTCTGCTTCTTTCAATTGGTATACCATATGCACTCTGTATGGTCGCAATCTCGATTTCTTCGCAGCTCTTTGACGTGTACCATATGCATAGCCTGTCCCCTGGTTCATCAACGCAACGGTCTCTTTGGAGAGTTCACTAAGCGTCTTCGAATATTATCAACAGACTCTGCACTCAATGATGGTTTATGTTTTCTACTCTCACTGACAAGTACACCAGTTGTCTGTAGCTTTCTTACTAGCCATAAAAAGTTGCCTTCGTTGGAACATCGTGTACATTGAATTCTCTTCAAAATTCTTATCAATGAATTTGTCTTCCAATACGTTTTCACAATATAAACACGCTCTCGAAATGAGTAAGCATGTTTCTGTTACGACTACAAACTAAATATTGTCAACAATGTCCGTAATTACCATCGTAATCAACAAAACAATCAACAAATGACAGTGATACTGATTCTCGCAGAACCACTTAGATCATTAAAACAAATTTCAAATATCTACGAGCTTTCAGATGAAAATTATGGCCCATGAAAGACTCAGGTTTATATGGATCGCACTGTACAATAGAGTTAATAGTAGCTTTTATTTCTTTAATTTTCCGGATTCAAAGTTACAGCTGAAAGTATGCGTACAGTTTCTTGTTAATTTATGTATTGACTAATTGCAACAAATAGCTTTGAAATGTAAATTTATGTAGCAAGTGAAAACTTTTACCGAATAAATAGCTCATTACAACACCTGGAAAGAGAGATTTTTATGTAACCTGCCTATTCTATGGAACTGGAGCTGTTGGATTTTGCAACACAATTTTCTGAATCAGCGCCTCTGACATTCCTCAAAATTGGCGTGAAAATTAAGGCACTAAGGGAAAAAATCTTATGTGTTGCACTCACAACATGACTTTCTCTATCTTATTGCTAATTTTCTTGTAGCTGCAAGGGGAATATGGTGGGCTTTAAGCGATAGTCAAATATTTTAAGAGCTGGTTGCTATGTGGAGCATTCCATTCTCTTTGAACGGCCAGGACTTAAAAAAACAAATAACAAATTCCCATTTGAGAAAACGTATAAGCATTGGAAGAGGCAAACAAATAAGAAATAAAAAAAAAAAGGATGCATTTGACATAAATGGTGTTTTTTAAAGAGCTTTACATTTTTTGTGTGGAAAAAGTTTGTCTATCTCTTACAGTTTAATAGTTATGCAAAAGCCATTTTGGGGTCATTCCCAAAAAATTCAAGATATACATTTCATTTGTCATGAAAATATATTAAACATATGATGTTAATCAAAATCGTTAGCAATTTTTGAGAAAATCGAAATTTTTGAAAAATGTTTCATGTAAAGGGAAGTCTGAGCTCGGGAATTTTCTTGAAAATCTTCCTGTCGCATCTTTGAAGGATACTGAAGCTCAATACCAAGTTTGCTATTTATCCGAGCTTTTCCTAAAAATAGATTTTTTATTCTGGGGGCCTCAAAACATGCATTTCCGGTGAAACCTCGGTATCGAATTTTTGGGTGGAATGCAGTACTTCCCCTACTTAGTATACGTAGTAAAGAAAGTAAAAAATCAGGTTAAATTTTCATATGGTGGGTAGTTTACCTTTCAAATATTACTTTATTCGCAATTTGCTATCATGTTAACAAGGTAGTTAGTACCTGGAATACTTGAAATATCTGGAAAACATGATTAACAGTGAAGTACGTTAACCGCTAGACGTTACTTTTTATACTAGTTTCAGCCAACTCATATCGCCTAATTATGCGCCTTTCCTCTGTTGATATGAAATAACATAACAAGTATGATAGTCATTATTGTGTTTGAGGTTAAAAGTTCTGCATTAGTTTTGGTTGTTTAGTTTGGCATCGGCACATATGATCTAATGAAATCTCATTACCTTACACAAAAAGGGGGTATATTGGGACCAGTGTGAAAATATTCTGTCTACATCATAAAAACGGAAGTGAACGGCTTGGAACTAATTTAAACTTACACGAAATCTGCCTGTTGTAATGTAGTTGTCGTCCATGAGTTTGGAAAATAACAATGACATCTTATTTTCTTGTTAACAAGCCCGTGAGCTTTTTCATATTTCCCATCTGGCCACAAACATTTCCATGTTTATGATCACGAAAAAAGAACGATGCAAACAGTCAAGGGTTACCAGAGTATACTTTGTTATAATTATATAACCGGCGAGATGGCTCTGCGCTAACGCGTGAGACTCGCATTCCGGTCCAATTCCCATTAACCGCCTACTCTGACATTGGGTTTTCCGTGGTTGTCTTCCATCCCGTTTCCTTATCATGTCTCAAGTGTGCTGAGTATGGCGGTGCCGAACAGACACCAGAGGGTTCAAAGGAAACAGACACCAGAGGGTTGCTTATTCGACGGGTCGTTCATCGCCCTTTCTAGGCAGCTCCAGCAGTGTAATGGGTCTTCGATTGTTGCGATGGTAAATTTATAATGTTATTTGTGTATGTGTTTACTCAACGTGGTGAAGCCATTTTGTGACGTGATTCTTTGTTAGGTTTGTAGCTCCATCTGGTGTTAGCAATTTGCGGTAGTATTAGTGTTTGTTTGAAAGAATGCTACTGTTATTTTATTTAATTTTGGTTTACTGTCCTCCGGCTAGCTATGATCTTTTTGGTCGAGCACATCTCTTTATACAGGTTGTGTAAACGGAAAGGAGTCTATTATCCAAAGATAACACTGATGAAAGAATTTGTTTTACACTTTTTATTGTCGAACACATTCACTATCACAATTTACACATTGATCTTGACACTCGCCAAACTGAAACTGTTATAATAACTTCTTACTGATCACTTTTAATTCACGTACTTCAACCTTTTGTATAATTAACTTTACAACACTTGAGAATTTTCCTAACTCTGCTACGCGTAACTTGCGAATCGATAGCCGACGTATACTTTACAAATATTTCTGACGGACTGAAGGCGACGTGTAGCATACAAATATTTTCGGTGAACTGACGGGGTCGATCTCTAACCTAGCTCTTTTATACTCATACACCCCGATATGCCTAAAGATTATAACTGAACTGTAATTGGCTAATAAAACGCGCCAACATTAGCGTCTATTTTTATATCCAATGAAAATTATGAATACATATGCTCTAGGGAAATGTTCCAGCAATTTCTACAGAAAAACGCGCCAACATTACGTAACTTTCTCGTTTCCAATAATGATAAACAGCTCACCCCCTCGCACAATCAACAAACATCTCAAATCAATGTCACATAATAATGCATATTCATACTATAATCACTCTTTACATTTAAATAATTTGTGATACAAATTACTGCATCATTGTTAGGGACTTCGTGGCGTCTTTGTGGCCTGTTTGTCTGCCGCTTGTAGCCTCCTATGGTTCCTTCACTTCATTTCTTCCTCCTGGAGAGTGGTAGCCACAATAGACCCATGTAGATGTACATTTTCTTGAGTTTAACTTTGTCATAAGCAGGGACGGCACTTTGTCTCAGTTCGCCGCGAGGTTGGCCATACTGGTGTATAGAGTACCTGTGTTTACTAGTAGATATGAGCAGCCCATTGACAGCACGCGACTGTTCGCTGGTATAGATCCACGGAACAAGTTACTACTGCCATATGTATGCGCGTAGCATATGCCTTGATTATTCACATGTTTACAATATTACAATAGACACGTGTTTGTAATTTGCAAGGATTGCAAAAATTAGCGCATGCATAAAAATATCCCAAGAAAGTATTTTAAATATTTTACTGTATGCTAACGATGTTGTTATAATACAAGAAACAGAAGTTGATTTACAACATTCAATACATTACCATAATCAAATACGTAAAAATTATAATATCGAAATATCAAGAGAGAAGACAAAAATAATGGCGAAGTAGGGGAAAATACCAAAAAGGTCGAAAATAGTCGTCGATGACAATTATTTAGGATGTGAAATCATCAATGAGAAGGATAAGACATAGATAGCAAATTAATGAGTTTCCTAACAATTTGTGGAACAATACACAATACCTTAAAGAATAAAACAAGACCAGAAACAAGGATGAAATTTTATAACAATATGACAATCCTTACGTTATTTTATGGATGTGAAAGCTGGGTATTTACACAAAGGATGATAAGTAGAATACAGTATAAGTAGGAGGTATAAAAGAAGACCTACTTAGGAATGAGGAAATAAGAAAAGAAGTAGGTAGAAGCTGTTAATTCAAGAATGAATAGGTACAGAACAAGATTGTTAGAACATGTTAGCAGGATGGAAGGTAACAGACCGCCAAAATAGCTTTCCAATGTATCCCTAAAGCAAAGAGAGACGTGGAAAGGCCGAGAAGGAAATGGAAGGAGACACTGTGAAGGCAGTAGCCTAATCCATGAAGTGGAGAAGAAGAAGATGAAGTATTTGCAATCTAGATACATGATTCTGATACTGAAGTAGGTGGTTTGTTACGTTGTTTGCACCACGCTTTGGGTGTCAATTTGAAGTAGTTCGTATTGTTGTATTGAAGGAGTTGTATTATATTTCAACTGTTGGAGAAGCGAACTTGAAATTCGTTGCAATCACACGTATAGTACCCGCTTTCCGGTAAGCTTCGCCCTAAATTTAAAAATATTAACTTTGTAATTTAAACTGTTTCTTTAAATATTATATATTTGTGTTTACCTCGGCTGCGTCAGTATATTTTTTAGAGACATGGATGGCTTGGCAGGGTTGTAGTGTGACTAAGAATGTGGGCTTACACAGGCTATAATTTTACTTCACTCCTTTTATTAATGCTTGATACGATTTAAATAACACTTCACTGATATAGAGAGCTGTGAGATTCGTTTTATTAATTAATTACACTTTTTAACACGTAAACTTATTTTTCGTCTCACACGAATAGGTATTAAATTTCTTGAGGACACTTTTTGCGTCTGGTTAGTAACGCTGTCTGCAACCAACTAACTTCTAAATTTGTAAATTTTTCTCCTTTTTAGTTTCTGATTGGCTAATCCTAGTCCAATAGATTACCTTCATTTAACAAGAACATTCGCACGAATTCACCAACGCTTGAGAGAGAATTGCGCATTTAGAGGAGTTCTAGGGAGACCAAGAGCGGTAGAGGCATTGAGCTAGAAGAACGAGTTCTTCGTGCTGTGGATGCAGACCCATCACAAAGCACAAGACGTATGACTGTAAGGGAAAGAGTTAGTCATACGACTGCTGGAGAATTCTGCATGAAAATCTTCTGTACCCGTATCACCTTCAACGCGTGCAAGGATTAAATGAGGCGGACTTTGAGCCAAGAAGATGTTTCTGTCAACGCATGTTACAGCAGTGTGCTGTGTTTATCAATTTCCTAGTCTGTATCTTATTCATGGATGAGGCTGGTTTTACTCGCGACGGCATCTTCAATTTTCATAACACTCATAACTGGACATTTGAAAATCCGAATGACAACCATTAACAGAGGTTCTCTCTCAACGTTTGGGGTGGAATCATTCATGATCACCTTATTGGTCTCTACTTCTTCCCTCCGCGTCTGAATGTACACACCTATCTCCAGTTTCTCAGAAATGAGTTGCATCACTTAACTGATAATGTTCCTCTGGACACCATCCAACGAATGGTGCTCCAGCTTATTTCAGTATGATAGTTCGTAAGCTTTTGAATTATCGATTTCCGGAAAGATGGATTGGTCGAGGGGGACCCATTGCATAACCTGCTCGATCGCCTGATTTGAATCCAATGGATTTTTTCGTCTGGGGACATTTAAATCCTTGGTTTACAAGAATCCTGTACCTGATGTTGACATTTTGATAGAACGTATCCAAACTGGATTTGACAAACACGAAACACACCAGGAATTTTCAACAGAGTACGCCAGAGCATGGAACGCACGCTTACTGCATGCATCAAAGCAAGAGAGCAATTTGTGTAACTTTCGATTTTGTGTTGTAACTCTGAAATAAATGATTTTCAGATTCATGTTCATATGAACTTTTTTTATTGTTTTGATGTCAGGAACGCGTCCTCCAAATATACGACACCAATAAAGATACGTCCTGTATGAGAGCTTTCATCAGCGACATGAAAGCGAAGGTTCAACTTGTTGCTGCTACTAAACGGCAATAAGGAAACCGGCATAAAAAAAGATAGTGTAGCATAAAAATATAAGGTTTAAGTTTTAATGTTAACCTTCGGCAGTTCGGTCACACTTTGTGGGAGGTAAAGCACCCTGGCAATCCAATTTGCTAGAGTTATACTCGAAAGGCAAAGGTGGTCACGCTGGTAGAGGGTGGGGCTAGATTTTGTCAGCATTATCAGCTCCGTTCCATTATGGGCCACATTTTATACACGTATTATACATTCGTTCTCCGACGCAGCACAAACAGGCTGCCCTTTCCTTTCACAGCGCAGTGCCTTTGAAACCATGCCTCCGTGGCGTCAATACAGCAACCTAAAAGACGTCCACGCTAGGACAAAATATCCTCCTTGGTTATAAAATAGATACTTTGGAATAATGGAATGGTTAGGTTAGGTTGATGTGATTTTTATTCAGTAGGAAAGAATGGAGGTTGACCTCGGAAGAGAATGTAGACAGCAGACAAATCCCTCGCTCGCTAACGTCCGGCGAGTGATTAGGAAGGAGTAAATATAACGTCGTATTCAGGAAGGTAATCCCCCATAAGCTACCCTGACAACCTAAAACACAATAGAGGTAATCCCCAACACAAATTCCCCACCTGTCACTGCCGGGTCGGTTATTAACGGCCGGTTCCTGTCCACCGCAAACGCGCGAAAAAATAAAAGCCTACCGCTTTCAAAACTGAAAACCGTTTTTACTCTTTGACGTTGGGGCGAATTTTGAAACATGTTACAAACTCCAAGCAATAATAAAGGATATGGAGGATGGGACTGGTTGTGTAATAATTAATCAAGGGTTGTAAGGGTCGTGGCATCAAAGGGGAGAGTTATTTGACATATATTTGCAGCAAAGTTCCCACCCCATTCACTAGCTCTATGGACATTGATATCTTGGTAGTTAATCTATGATGGTGATCATAGAATGTAAACAATGTGCTTTTGGATGTGAAGGAGGTATTAATTATTATTTATTAATAAACATTTTAATACAAATCTTTAATTTCGGCAGTATAGTAAGTGGGAAAATGTACTTTCCTAAATTTGCTTTGTTGTTTTTGCGTTCTGGTGTGAAGCATGTGTGATAATGTTACTTTCTCTTGCACCCTGTTTTTAGAGAATTAACAGACAGGAAGCGTGATTTTGCCCTTTTTTCAATAAAATTCTGCAACAGCTCATACGGCCAATATTTCGATGAGAACAATTGAAAGTGTGTTTGAGGATAAAATTATTAGTAGAGATTTGTGGCCCCCTCGGTCCCCCGAACTAACCTCCTGCGATTTCTATCTCTGGGGTAACTTAAAACAAAGTGCACAAGACAAACCCTCATACCCTGGAAGAATTAAAACAAAATATCCGCCAGGAAATTGCCAGCATTTCTCAACGTGAACTACGGTGAGTGATGAATAGTTTCCTAAAGAGGTGTCAAAAATATATGGACAACGACGATTGCCAGTTTCAGCATTTCCTTTCATAAAGTTGGCAAATAAAGACTTTAAAAGTAGTTTTAAACATGTTGTATGTTTTCATCCGCCCCTTTCTATGATAGCGGCAGACGGCAACGAACGCCAAGAACGCGGACAGAAAAATACCACGCAGCCGCTTCGTAGTTTTTTGGCTCACCCTGTGCATGGCCATATCGCGATGGATCGTTAGTAGATAATTCGTGGATCGATGTGAGGCGGACAGCCTTCTAGGTCTCATTCCTGTAACCATACCATCTTGCTTCGTCACGTTTCCACAGAGACCTCAGTGCATAGCACCTGGACCTTCTACTTCGTGCCGTGCAGATGGCATTAGGGTGCTATTACCGCCTATTTTGCAGTTTTACTATTGTTTTTTTTTTGTAGCCTTTCACCCACTTTATTCAATATATATATAGATCTTATAAAAACATGGAAGAAGGAAGTGCATCCAGGAATACAAATAAATTAGAATTCATATTTAAGTATAATGTTATATACTGCAGAGTAGCGAAGATAACCTACAGCGCTCTATTTATAAAATGTACCAACTGGGAAACAAATATAATTTAAAATTTACTTACAATGAACAAAGTAATGGGTCACCTACGAAAATACCCAGTGAGAACAAAAATATACATGGAAACAATATCCTGGAACAAATCATGAATTTTAATTACTTGGGTGTGACATAAGTTTCGATGTAGATAGGCATATAGATAATAATATAAATAAATTTCAACAAATATGTGGAACAATAACAACAACTCTACAAAATAAAACAAGGAAAGAAACAAAGCTGAAGTTCTACAAGACAATGGCAGTCCCGGTGATCATGTAAGGCAGCGAATCTGGAATAATAAAAGAAAAAGACAAAAGTAAAATTCAATCGGCGGAAATGAGATGTTTACGGAGAACTAAAGAATGCACTAGATTAAACTTAATAGGAAATGAAACAATTAGAGAAGAGCTAAATATTTATGAATTATATGAAAAAATCTGATGTGTTACACTCACATGACTTTCTCTACTCTTGTACAAACTATTTTTACAAACGCTTATTCTCCATCTACTTCATGTTAATCGAGATAAACATTTGCAGACTCCGTCTTATTGCTAATTTTCTTGTAGATGCGAGGGGAATTGGTAGGCTTTAAGCGATAGTCAAATATTTTAAGAGCTGGTTGTTATGTGGAGTATTCCATTCTCTTTGCATTACCAGGACAAAAAAAATGAATAACGAATTCCCATTTGAGAAAAAGCATAAATACTGGAAAATTTAAGGGAATAACAAGCAATATCTCGAAAATGGTTTACTCAACAACAAAAATGTATATGACAAATTGTGTATTTATTCTGATCTACATTTTTTGTGTAGTAAAATTTTGTCTATCTCTTATGGTTTACCAGTTATGCAAAAGTCGTTCAGAATGAAGAATACTTTTGGAGACATTCCCAGAAAATTCAAGATATACATTTTATTTGTCATGAAAGTATCTTAAACATATGATAAAATTTAATCAAAATCGTTAGAGCCATTTTTGAGAAAATTAAAATTTTCGAAAAATGTTCCATGTAAAGGGTAATCTGGGGTGGGGGGATTTTCTTGAAAACCTTTGTGTCGCAGCTCTGGAGGATACTGAAGCTAAATACCAAGTTTGGTGTTTATCCGACTGCTCGTTTCTGAGTTATGCTGTTCACAGACACACAGACAGACACATACACGGACATGTTTCCAAAAATGCTGTTTTTGGATCCAGGGGGTCTCAAAACATGTATTTCCGGTGAAATCTCGGTATCGAATTTTTGGGTGGAATACAATACTTCCCCTACTTACTATACGTAGTAGAGAAAGTAAAAATCCGTTAGTGGCTCTAAGCTGACGATGGAGACAAAGATGTCTCCGAAGCGCGTTCGATGAAAATAATTCTTGCAATTACACTACCTCACTGTTTACTTTCTCTAATACGTACAGTAAGTAGGGGAAGTATTGTATTCCACCCAAAAATTCGATACCGAGATTTCACCGGAAATACATGTTTTGAGACCTCCTGAATCCAAAAAAAGCATTTTTGGAAACATGTCCGTGTGTGTGTCTGTGTGTCTGTCTGTCTGTGTCTGTTTGTCTGTGTCTGTCTGTGAACAGCATAACTCAGAAACGAACAGTCGGATAAACACCAAACTTGGTATTTAGCTTCAGTATCCTCCAGAGCTGCGACACAAAGGTTTTCAAGAAAATCCCCCCACCCCAGATTACCCTTTACATGGAACATTTTTCGAAAATTTTAATTTTCTCAATAATGGCTCTAACGATTTTGATTAAATTTTATCATATGTTTAAGATACTTTCATGACAAATAAAATGTATATCTTGAATTTTCTGGGAATGTCTCCAAAAGTATTCTTCATTCTGAACGACTTTTGCATAACTGGTAAACCATAAGAGATAGACAAAATTTTACTACACAAAAAATGTAGATCAGAAGAAATACACAATTTATGTCATATACATTTTTGTTGTTGAGTAAACCATTTTCGAGATATTGCTTGTTATTCCCTTAAATTTTCCAGTATTTATGCTTTTTCTCAAATGGGAATTCGTTATTCATTTTTTTTGTCCTGGTAATGCAAAGAGAATGGAATACTCCACATAGCAACCAGCTCTTAAAATATTTGACCATCACTTAAAGCCTACCAATTCCCCTTGCATCTACAAGAAAATTAGCAATAAGATTAACATCTCGGTTAACATGAAGCTTATGGAGAATAAGCGTTTGTAAAAATAGTTTTACAAGAGTAGAGGAAGTCATGTGAGTGTAACACATCAGATTTTTCTCTATATTGTTGGTTTTACCCATGAACTCCCCTCCACCAATCAGCGGCCTAAGAACATTCTGTCTCACTGTTTCTTCCCTCCAATATGTTTACAAGAGGATCATTCTTAGTTGAGACAGATTATAACCAGACGAAGATATTAACACCTGGGAGTGACAGGCTCAACAGATCTCCCAGAAAAGAGTCTGTTTAATAGTGTTAATCCTTTGTTAAAGGTACTGGAGGGTGTTTCAGTGTTTCGGCATACATCCCTACCTTATCTTTACATTAATGTAATCTCTAATCTAAGAATTTCTCGATTCATATAGCGGATCGAACGTGAAGCAGACGAGGTATGCACTTGAAGAAGTAAGCAATAGGTTCACATTTCCCCTATGCATTTTAATAACTGATGTGACGTCAGCAGTAGGTGAGCCAAGACACATATTCCATTATTAAAGCGAATTCCCATCGACGCTGGTTTCATCTCTGCCTGAGTATTCCCGCAGTAGGAATAATGAAATCCGGTTTAATCAGACGGATTGCTGAATTTTAATCAAATAGAGATAACGCCCGGTTTTGTAATTTTTATACGCTGTGATGTGTCCGTAATCAACGAATGATAATTTGTATCAGTGTTCATCCGATCCTCGCTGGACACGCGGACCAAAAATCATTGCAAATAACAAAAATGTGATGTGTCGCATTCACATGTCTTTTCTTCTCACTATTTTAAATTAATATTCTACTGGTTATTTCTTGTTAATCCAGAGAAACTTACAATTCACGTTGCGTTGTAGGATATAGTAGATAAAGTGTTAGATTTTTAAAGAGGGTGTTGTTATGTGATGACCTTGAAATTTCATGCTCTTTGCTTGGCCGCGAAAAAAAAAACAATGACCTAGTTGTGAACCAAGAGGAATGGCTCGGCGGTAACTTCTGAGGTCCGGGTTCGATTTCCGGATCGTCGGGCGAATGCTGGAATGGTTTACTTCATCCCCCGAATTTCCTATCCCTCCATTTTGTCCCATTAATCATTTCATTCATTCTTCACCCCGTTTTGTCTATTTCAGCGTGGGATCTGTCGGTAATGGTGTTTTGGTGCAGTTGGCGGAGGAAAAGGATGCTCTCTGAAGTTTCTCCGTCACTCGGCCTTCGGCTGGTTCGCCAGGGATAAGGACCGCCCCCACTGCGGGCGTTGGACCCTATGTGGGGCGGGGTCCCTGGTCTGCCTGCCGAGCATTCTATAGCTGGAAACTGTAGGCACCCCGTCATCTCTGTGCCGTCACTCCTGGTTCCGGCCGCCCGGTGTCTCGTGAGACGGAGGTACAATCCGCATTCCCTGGATCCGTACCGAGTTACCTCCGATACACATATATTGAGTATTAGAAAATTCTAACCAATAAATAGGAGTATCATAGAAACGGTTAATTCCATAACAAGTTTAATTAAACATAAATTTTGTGCATTAACGGAATCTACACTTTTTGTGTAGTAACATTTTGTCTATCTCTTACGGTTTACTAATAATGCAAATTTAATTCAGAAGGAAGAGGATTTCACGGGCTACTATCAGAAAATTGAATATATACGTTTTATTTGTTAATTAAATATCTAAAACATGTGGTATTTGAATCAAAATCGTTAAAAATATTTTGAGAAAAAAATAACTAAAACATTTACATGTGAAGGGTAGTTTGTGGGCGGGGGGGGGGTATTTTCTTGAAAGTCTTCGTGTCAAATCCTAAAAAGATGCTGAACTTCAATACCAAGCTTGGTATTTAACCGACTTTTTCGATTTTCAGTTATGCTGTTCACAGACAAACACTCACACGCGTAGTCCTTTTTTAAAAACGTCTGTTGCATTTATATGACTTTCTCTTGTCGCTCTCCTGCAAGCTATTCTTACAAACTCTTATTTTTCTATCTACTTCTTATTAATATATAAACCTTCAGAGTAGCGATTTGCAGTTGAGAAAGGTATAAATGTACCTGAAAATTCAAACCAATAACAAAGAATATCTCGGAAATAGTTAACTCTACGAAAACTATTATTTGATATAAACTATGTGCTTTAACGAGGTCTACATTTTTTGTGTAGTAAGTCTTTATCTATTTCATACGGTTTAACAATTATACAAAATTGGTCAAGAATACTCGTAAGGAGGAACTTCACAGGTTATTCCCATAAAATTCAAGATATACATTGTATTTGTCATGCAAATATCTTAAACATATGATATTTTAATCCAAAACCGTTAGAGCCGCATCTGAGAAAATAAAAAATAACGAAGTTGTTAACGGGTAGGTTGTGGTGGGACAATTTTTTTGAAAATCTTCTTGTATCTTTAGAGGGCTGCATTTAAATACCAAGTTTAGTATTTAACCGACTTATCGTTTTTCAGTTATGTTGTTCATAAGACACCCACTAACCCACCAACACATACATACAAGCGGACCTTTTTCTAAAAATATTTTTTTTTTATTCAGGATGCCACAAAACGTGTATTTCCAGTAAAATTAGACATATAATTTTTGTGTGTGACGCAATACATGTCTGCTTACTATTTAAGATACAAGGTATGGTGACAAAGTAAACAACAGAAAAAGAAAACAAAGCAAAAAAGAACAGGAAAAGGAAAATATAGATAAATTACCTTTGATTAACTGAACAAATTTGGCCTAGCTTTGCGCACTTTAGCCAAGAAATTGCCCATGTTTTTTGCCAGTTCCTCTGGTCAGCCAGTAGCTCCCAACATGCGAATCTCTTTCTTGATGGACTTAAGAATTTTTCTTTAAGTTTAATTGTTCCCTGGACTCCCACTGTGCACATTCCGCCAAAATATGTACCCAGTCCTCATCCAAATCACAGAATAGGCAGATTCTCCTGCCAGAATCATCAGTCATTTTCTGTGCCCTCCAGCCCCCCAGTCTAAACCATGCCATTCCTGATCTTTCCTTTCCTCCTAAGTTAAGTATATATGCCTCTTTACACCAACTCAATTTTATTTAATTTCCTAGACTTAGTGAAGGTTTCATTTTACAATCCGATTCTATTTCCTATTAAGAACTAGAGAGGGTAAAAACCTACAAAATATTCTTCTATGTGCAGAGACAATAAAAGCTTCTTTCGCAAGGTCTAGGGAACAGTTAACCTAACGGAGTTTGGCTGAGACAAGTGATTTGAAATACAAAAGCTAGATGCTGTAACAGTGTAACGTGTGGCCACATTAAATCATATCTGCATGGCAGACGTGGTACTGCAATTAGTGTGGGCACAACCGGTACGCAGAATTTACTGCACGTCTGTACTTCCCACCTGCTGGGAACGAAGTGCGTGAGTAGGAATTCCTCTATGATGTATGGGCAACACTACCTCATCCTTTATACTGACATTTATATGAGTATATTTTCTGTGGAGGGTGCACTAAAACTTCGTCCTTTAACGTACTGCCTGAATCCGCAACTTCGCTCACGTTAGCGAATGCCTTCTGTTCGTGTGGCTTCCAAGATCGGTAAGAAAACTGCATTCTGTAACAGACTATAGTTAATCCCTAACGATTTTTATTAAGATATATTATTGATATTTGTATGAACTAGAAGACAAGAAAATATCGTAGTAGCAGACGAAATGAGCTTTTTTGAGAAGTGTGGCCGACTGTACACTTTTAGATAAAAGAAAAAAATGAAGATATTAGAAATGAATGAAATTTTTTTAGCTGATACGTAAAACAGAACACTTTAGAAAAATTGAGGCAGTATTTTTAACACTTAAATGATTTCA
Source organism: Deroplatys truncata (assembly GCA_030765065.1). Lineage (NCBI taxonomy): Eukaryota > Metazoa > Arthropoda > Insecta > Mantodea > Mantidae > Deroplatys > Deroplatys truncata. The sequence goes on along the minus strand of CM060989.1, from coordinate 58,943,328 downwards.
GTCAAATTATATAATAAAAAATATAATAACAGCCCGCCTTAAAGCAATATGTGTATGTAATAATTTGTAAAATGTATGTAAGTAATTGTATAGGTTTATATTATTGATAACATGTAATAATGTTATCTGAATGTATTACGTAATTTAATAATGTAGGAGCTGTGAGAATAATAGGTTAAAAGTTGCTAACAATGAGGTAACTTTGAGGCAATAATGAGTAAGAAAGTGTAATAATGCTACTAGTCAATCTTGGAGCAACAATAATGTAAGTTTTGCGACAGTTTATAAAATAGCCAATCAACAACCAGAAAAAGCATTAGTTAAATTGGACTAGGAATAGCCAATCAGAAATTGAAATACAGAAATTTACAAATTTAGGCAGCAGAAATCAAGTCAGTTGCTTGTAGACAGCGCTCATAACTGGACGTGTTGGTTGTAGACAGTGTTCCTAACCGGACGCGAGATGCATCCTCGAGAAATTTAATACGTATTTTGTGTGAGAAAATAGTTTACGTGTTTAAAAACTGCAAGTATTTAATAAAAGAATCTTACAGCTCTCTATATCAGTGAAATGTTATTTAAATCGTGTCAAGAATTAATAAAATTTAAATTCTGAGTAAGCCTACATTCTTCAGCCGCACCACGCCTTGCAAAGAAATCCATGTCCCTAACAATAATACTGACGCAGCTGAGGCAAACATAAATATATAATGTTTAAAGAAACAGTCAAATTACAAAGTTAATATTTTTTAAACATTTTTGGGGCAAAGGCCATTGGAAAGTACATTTGAGGCAAATGCCACCGGAAAGTACATTTTTGGGGCGAAGGCTACCGGAAACTTTTTACCATATGTGCGGTTGCAACTGCTTCAAGTTCGGCTCCCCAACAGTTGAACTACAATACAACTACTTCAAATTGGCTTTCCATACGTGAAGCAACAACCTTTACTACAAATTGGCTCCCAAAACGTGGGGCAAACAACATAAAAACAACCTAACTTCAAATTGGCTCCCAAAGAACATATCCAAAAACCTGATGTGTTACACCTCGAGTTTCTGTAATCTTGTACAAAATATTTTTACTAATGCTTATTCTCCATCTACTACGTGTTAATCGAGATAAAAATTTGCAGAAACTATCTTATTGCGAATTTCCTTGTAGGTGCAAGGGGAGTAGGGTGCAAGAGGCTTTAAGCAATGGCTTAAAAAACTTCCCATTTGAGAAAAAGTATAGGTATTGGAAAATTCAAACAAATAACAAGGAATATCTCGGAAATGGTTCGCTCCACAAAAAGAATGTATATGACATAAATTGTGTGTTTTAACGAGCTCTACATTTTTTGTGTAGAAAAGTTTTGTCTTATCTTTTACGGTTTGCCAGTTATGCCAAAGCATTCAGGAAGGAGGGGACTTTTGGGGACATTCTCAGAAAATTCAATATATACATTGTATTTTTTATGAAAATATCTTAAATATATAATATTTCAATCAAAATCGTTAGAGCCATTTTAAAGAAAATCAAAATTTTCGAAAAATGTTTCATGTAAAGGGCAGTATGGGGTAGAGGATTTTGTTGAAAATCTTCGTATCGCATCTTTAAAAGGTACTGAATCTAAATACCAATTTTGGTATTTTTCAGACTTTTAGTTTTTGAGATTAACATGAAATAAGCAATTGTAAAAACAGTTCGTACAAGAGCGAATAGAGAGTCATGTGAGTGCACAAGATTTGTATTCATTTGCTAGATACTTAACGGTCTTTGTTTCATTCACATGCGGAACATTGTTATGTGAACAGGTGACCAGAATGTCGCGAGTTCGAATTTGGTTTCACATCCTTGCCTTTGTCTTACCACTAACGAAGGTAATTCCGCCTACAGACAAGAAGCTCGCTAACGAACCACAATAAACTCGCGTTCAGGAAAAACTTATCCGGATCGTGATTCGAACATGAATTGTCTGCTGGCAAACATGCTGAGATTTCCAATCTCTTAGGACTGACGACATTGATTTTGAGAACTGCAAACCGTGGAGTTTACAATCACATGAGTTCTGTATGTTAAATCAGTACTTTCATATGCACCTTTTCTCTTGGTCGGCATCTCCGGTTTGCTTTAACTATTTTGTAAATATAGTGTATTTTTATCCACTATCTGTTCACGCTTGACGCAGCCACTCTACGTCCTCCAACAATGAAGCAATACCATTGCCTCACGATTGCTGCTTTTCTCCTCGTTTTATTTTATACTTTGCCAGGGCTGCTCTTAATCACTGGGTATACGTTAGTGTATGTACAGAGAAACACGAACGCTTTCTTGGAACACTTTTATTTTCGCCATTTTAAAATAAAACTTAAGGTTTGCCGATCACTTTTAAATGCATACGATGCTACTGTGTCTTTACCAAGACGAAGATTATTAACTACAGCTGAACGTTCTACCCTCTTGCATGTTCGCCGCCAATGTTCACACCTCGACGAGAATGTCGTCCCGTTCTCACCAATCGTCAGGACAGAATGAATTTCACCACCGCGCTACAAAGAGGAAAGACTCCTAACTTCCCCTCTCTCCCCTCAAAAATCTCCTCAAACTTAGTGTCATGAAGCCTCTAATGACCTTCACATCCCGGCCAGTGCAACTGCACCCATGAATTCCAAGAGAAACTGGCTTCAACTATTTTACCCTTTATACCTGGGACTGGTCCCTAATTAGCTAAACTGTGCCTGTCTGGTCTTTCTGTCGCTTTTAACAGTCAACAATTTTCACAATGCTTCTCCTTTTTATACATACACTGAAATTAAATATTTTATTATTTATTTTATATCACTATCCTCAGATTATTATGATAATTATTGACTTCATAATTTCGGCTTCACGCTGCCATAATGGAAAGTTGAATTTCCTGCTTTCGGTGCTGGTAACCTAACCTACCTGCATGTTTTGTCTATTTCATTACACGTATAGGATGGGATAGGTTACGATAGTAAAGGTAGAGGAGGAGGAGGCCGCCGAACCAGGAGGCACAGCAGGCAGGGGCCAGGGTCCCTAACATTTACAGATTTTAACTTCCTGGGTGCTGGTTGGTGCAGCCGGGCCCCCTCCTCCCTTAGGTTTACATATCCTCCGAGGGTCCTGGATCCGAAGACCGCTCGCAGTCCGGAGAGCGAAGGTATCCTTAGAGCATCTTTTTCCCTTGCCAGGGGCACGCCGAGACCACCCGCCGACACTTGCACCCCTGAAAGAGACCAAGTAGATGAAGGGCGAAGTGAAATGAGAATGGAGATTAAATGGAGGGAAAGGAAATTTCAGGGCACGAAATGATCCTTCCCAGCTTTCCCCACGATCCCCCGAATGCGGGCCACAGACGTAACCGCTCGGTTATTGCACGTATATGCATGAACTATATCAAATCCTCTAACTGTTGATATATTTATTATTGCAGACATGTAGTATAATCGTATTCGATAGTGGAATTTTACCATTTAAATCTTATCTGGGTATTTATTTCATATTTTATTTTTTAATATTTATTTACGATTTAATTCATGCAGCAGCTAAGTATGAGCTGCTAGTTAATGATGTTTTAAGATCAACAACCAGGCGTGGTAATAATCGATCACCAGTTCTCCACCAATGTTAATAAAGGTGACCTTGCTATGGCACCAACGTTCAACAGCTGTTATTAATTAATTCTTTACTTTCTCTACTACGAATAGTAAGCAGGGGAACAATTGTATTCCACCTAAAAATTCGATACCGAGATTTCACCGGAAATATATGTTTTGAGAGCCCCTGAATCCAAAAATAAGCATTTTTGCAAACATGTCCGTGTGTGTATCTGTCTGTGTGTCTGTGAACAGCATAACTCAGAAACGAACAGTCGGATAAACACCAAACTTGGTATTTAGGTTCAGTATCTTCCAGAGATGCGGCACGAAGGTTTTCCAGAAAATCCTCCCACCCCAGATTACCCTTTACATGGAACATTTTTCGAAAACTTTAAATTTCTCAAAAATGGCTCTAACGATTTTGATTAAAATATCATGTGTTTAAGATATTTTCATGACAAATGAAATATATATCTCGAATGTTTTGGGAATGTCTCCAAAAGTATTCTTCATTGTGAACGACTTTTGCAAAACTGGTAAACCATAAGAGATAGACAAAAGTTTACTACACAAAAAATGTAGATCGCGTTAAAATACACAATTTATGTCATATACATTTTTGTTGTTGAGTGAACCATTTTCGAGATATTGCTTGTTATTCCCTTAAATTTTCCAATACTTATACTTTTTCTCAATTTCTTTATTCATGTTTACTTTCTCTACTACGTACCTACAGTAAGTAGGGGAAGTATTGTATTCCACCCAAAAATTCGATACCAGATTTCACCGGAAATACATGTTTTGAGACACCCTGAATCCAAAAAAAAACATTTTTGGAAACATGTCCCTGTGTGTCTGTCTGTGTATGTGTGTGTGTGTGTGTGTGTGTGTGTGTGTGTGTGAACAGCATAACTCAGAAACACCAAACTTGGTATTTAGGTTCAGTATCTTTCAGAGATGCGACACGAAGGTTTTCAAGAAAATCCTCCCACCCCAGATTACCCTTTACATGGAACATTTTTCGATAATTTTAATTTTCTCAAAAATGGCCCTAACGATTTTGATTAAAATATCATATGTTTAAGATATTTTCATGACAAATAAAATGTATATCTTGAATTTTCTGGGAATGTCTCCAAAAGTATTCTTCATTGTGAACGACTTTTGGTAAACTGGTAAACCATAAGAGATAGACAAAATTTTACTGCACAAAACACGTAGATCGCGTTAAAATACACAATTTATGTCATATACATTTTTGTTGTTGAGTGAACCATTTTCGAGATATTGCTTGTCATTCCCTTCAATTTTTCAATACTTATTTTCTCAAATGGGAATTTGTTATTCATTTTTTGTCTTGGATATGCAAAGAGTATTAATCTGTGGGAAAGGGAATGGTGCTGCACCTAGCAACCAGCTATTAAGAGATATGTATATGCTTAAAGGCTACTGTATTTCTATATTGCCCTTGTAAATATATATTCCCCTTACATCTACAAGAAAATTACCAATAAGATAGAGTCTGCAAATGTTTATCTCGATTAACATGAAGTAGATGGAGAATAAGCGTTTGTAAAAATAGTTTGTACAATAGTAGAGAAAGTCATGTGAGTGTAACACATCAGATTTTTTTTGTCCTGGTAATGCAAAGAGAATGGAATACTCCACATAGCAACCAGCTCTTAAACGCTTAAAGCCAATTCCCTTTGCATCTACAAGAAAATTAGCAATAAGATTAACATCTCGATATCTCGATTAACATGAAGCATATGGAGAATAAGCGTTTGTAAAAATAGTTTGTACAAGAGTAGAGAAAGTCATGTGAGTGTAACACATCAGATTTTTTTCGCGTATTATCACTGTCGTCGAAAAAAAAGTATGCAATACTCGACTTTATCTCGTATTTTTAAACTCTTCTTCGTTCTCCAATGATGCACTTACTATAGTGTATCGCAATATACTATTTTGGTCGACCACACTATAATACTCTGATTAAACGTGACTAACTGAACTGTTATGGCATTCAAAATACTTCAGTGACTCATGATCTTATTTGGCGGCGCGTACAGCTCCCCTATCGCCCATACCTTTTAACAACTTCGAAGCAGCAGTCCACTGAGATGCGTACCCCAAATAAATAATAAAATAGTGTACTTGAAATAAAATATTTGCAGACAATCTGGTCTGAACAAGTGGCTCAGAATTAAATATGCAAAAAGCTCTATATCAATTTAAAAAAATAAGCCAAAATTACAAAATAAAAATATCGCCACACAAAAGAAACACATTGGCCTTCAGAGGACCCGAAACATTAAGAGCAAAAATAGTAATACAAGAGACAATATTAAAACAAATAAACCTTTTTAATTTTTTAGGCTGTAACGTCTCATCCTTAAAAAATGATGACGTAATAAATAAAATTAATAAATTCAACCAAATATACGGCACCATCAAACGAAATTTAAAAAATACCAAGAAAGAGACAAAAATAAAATTTTGTAACGTGATGGCTGTTCCAGTGTTAACGTATGGATGCGAATGTTGGACAATGACCAAACAAATAGAAAAAAGATAGAAGCAGCAGAGATGCGCTTTTTAAGACATGTTGCAGGATATAGATTAAAAGACAGAAGGAGAAGTGAAGACATACTAAAGAATTAAGAATTTTCAAATTACTAGAAAGAATTAAAGAAAAAGCAAAACAACTGGAAACAACATGGTGGAGAGGATAGATAATAACCGTTATGCGAAGTTGGTTTTAAGATATACACCAAAAGGCCAAAGAAACATTGGCAGACCTTAAAGAAGATGGACCGAATCCGAATAGTTTAAATGATGAGACTGGAATAAACCAAAGGGCTTAAACCATGAAAGATAAAGATGATGATGATGATAAAATAAAAAAATTCTATTCATGAAGTTGTAATATTCTAATAAATTGAGTTCGTTTCCTTTGCTTCAATATGTATCGCTTTCACGTTACCTGCAGAAATCAATATATATGGCGTGGACTCAAAAGTGCTGCCATCTGTTGCGCTACTCCCCGTCACGCTCAAGGTCCTACCATCAGAGCTACCATGCCATTAGCGTTTAATTACAGGTATTTAACAAGGTAATATCTTTTTGTAAAAACTCAAAGTTTTGAAATTATAGTGTGGACAACCAAAAACAGTCGTATGCAACTTAACTGTAATGTGATTAAGATGCTCGTTTCATAAACATACTCGCGTCCTAATTACTAACACATAGTCTTGTTGCATAATGTACTATTCCCTCACGGCGATATCTACACTACGTGATCAAAAGTATCTGGACACCTGGCTGAAAATGACGTATAAGTTCGTGGCGCCCTCCATCGGTAATGCTGAAAGTCAATATGGTGTTGGCCCACCCTTAGCCTTGATGACAGCGTTCACTCTCGCAGACATACTTTCAATCAGGTGCTGGAAGATATCTTGGGGAATGGCAGCCCATTCTTCACGGAGTGCGGAACTGAAGGAGAGGTATCGATGTAGGTCGGTGAGGCCTGGCACGAAGTCGGCGTACCCAAACATCCCAAAGGTGTTCTATAGGATTCAAGTCAGGACTCTGTGCAGGCCAGCCCATTACAGGGATGTTACTGTCGTATAACCACTCCGCCACAGCCCGTGCAATATGAACAGGTGCTCGATCGTGTTGAAAGATGCAATCGCTATTCCCGAATTGCTCTTCAACAGCGGGGAGCAAGAAGGTGCTTAAAATATCAATGTAGGTCTGCGCTGTGATGGTACCACGCAAAACAACAAGGGGTGCATGCCCCCCAGGAAAAACACGACTACTCCATAACACCACCACCTCCGAATTTCACTGTTGGCACTACATACGCTGGCAGATGACGTTCACCGGGCATTCGCCATATTCACACCCTGTCATTGGATCGCCACATTGTGTACCGTGATTCGCCACTCCACACAACGTTTTGCCACTGTTTAGTCGTGTAATGTTGACGCTCCTTACACCAAGCGAGGCGTCGTTTGGCATTTTCCTGCGTGATGTGTGGCTTATGAGCAGCCACTCGAGCATGGAATCCAAGGTTTCTCACCTCACACCTAAATTTCATAGTACTTGGAATGGATCCTGATGCAGTTTGGAATTCCTGTGTGATGGTCTGGATAGATGTTTGCATATTACTCTTTACGACCCTCTTCAAATCTCGGCGGTCTCTGTCAGTCAACAGACGAGGTCGGCCTGTACGTTTTTGTGCTGTACATGTCCCTTCACGTTTCCACTTCACTATCACATCAGAAACATTGGACCTAGGGATGTTTAGGAGTGTGAAAATCTCGCGTACAGACTTCTGACACAAGTGACACCCAATCACCTGACCACGTTCGAAGTCTGTGAGTTCCACGGAACGTCCTATTCTGTTGTTTCACGATGTCTAATGATTACTGAGGTCGCGGATAATGAGTACAAGGCAGTAGGTGGCAGCACAATGCACCTAAGATGAAAAACGTATCTTTGTGGGGTTGTCCGGATACTTTTGATCACATTGTACTATTCCCTCATGGCGATATCTATATTCTCTGGGATGTAGCGTCTGTTCTCTGAATGATCTGTCACTATTACTTTGACCCGTTGTGCTGGCTTTACGCTGCATTACTAGATTTGCTGACAAACCTGCGTAATAGCAAATGTAAATGAGAGAAGTAACATAAGCGTGAGGTATCGCCTAGTCGTGTGGACAATATACAACAAAACCGCAGCGCACTCAGTGTCTTGTCGTTGATTGCGCGAAGTGTGTATCAAAGAATCCATTTTCATAAAAGGTATAATGGGTTTTCTATTATTGTTTTACCTTTTCACGACATGTGGATTGCAAGAGGTGTCTGATGGAATCTTGCAGAACAAGACATTGTTATGGTTATGGTTTTTTTTACAAGAATGTGACGAATATAATTTTATAAAGTTCTAAGTATTCAGAGCAAAATTTGTTTAATCACATATATGATACTGGGTTTAAAATTCTTGTAAGTCGTTTCCTGGATGCTTATGTATGATTTTTAGGGGAGTGACCACCTTATGCTTTAGACGTGGGTGGATTATGCAAGTCATGCTGACACCCACTTACGTTAGTGCTGGCTAAAGCACTATACCTTTTTCACTATAAGCTGAAAGGAGAAGTAAACAAAACCACGTGACAAGACAGCACCTCATTGGCTAGTGGAAAAATTACAACCTTTCCCGCTTAGCATCGACTCTTCCTCTATAAAAACAGTTCGGTTCATATCGTAACATTTTGTGGTTATTTTCGTGAAGAGGAATTTTAAAAACTCATTATTGTAACAGTTAAATTTATGAAACTAAATGTGTTTGTTCAGATTCACCTATAACTAAATGAACCGTTACAGCAGAGTTTAAGAGGCTATGCGCAGGAGCTGCAGTTCGTTTCCGGTTTCTGGCTGAGAATCTTCTGCTACTGTAGAAAACAAACGAGGTAAATGGAAAGAAGACAATTAGGTCTTAAGGTGGTATAGTGATATTAGTCATTAAATGAATGATTTCTAAAGCTGAGGTTAAGAACAGTTTAATCCAGTAACTTTAATCACGGATGCGGAATTGTTCGGGTACATTTATTTGTCTACTCTTAGCAATATGTGTTAGAAGTTTAGGATATAAGGCAAAATATAGGAATAAGACATACAGTGTTTAAAAGCTAATGATCCCCAAGCTGCACAATATACTGTATTCATATTCTGTCTGAAGCAATTTCCTCTCACGGATCATCCTCCACGTGGTGCTGCCATGTGCTCGGCGGAGTGATACATTTAAGTTTTGTTTACTTCTCCTTTCAGCTTATAGTGAGCATTCTCCTCATCTATTTGAAGAGATTTTATTGACAATGGGTCTCTACCTATCACTTGCTTAGCAGGACTCTGCAACGGAAGCCCTCGGAGGCTCCACCAGTTGTGACGTATGGTCATGTACAAGCCAGTGCCTATACCAGGATGTGACGAGGACAGGAACGTAGTTAAGGGTTGTGGGTGGTGAAAAGTTAACACTATTAGACGCGTAATTGTAATTCCGAGAGAGGCTGTAATCTTTATAAAACCTAATCTAAACTACATTGCAAGCGCAAGAAAGTTAGGCAGTTTTGGGGTTTACGTGGTACACGGAAGAAGTCCGGCGATCCATTCTCGTCAGGCCTAGGGCCTAGCCGAAATTGTAAGCTAGCAAAAAAAAAAAAAAAAAAAAAAAAAATTATAGAGCTGACCATCACAGAAAACTACCAATAATCATTTGGAGAAGCACTCCAATATTTAAAAACTGTTTCTTATAACCTTGCCCCGCTGACATGCAGCCTTCTGCTTTCCCCTGATGTGTAATGTACACCATTGAATGGCGATGTACAGTACAAGTCCTATGCAATGCAAGGTCAGGCGATAAAGGGGATAAAAAGACAGTATGACAGATGTACGCGCTTTAGGCTTTCTGAGAGGCAGGTTTAAACCGAGGGATACTCCTACCTATTTGTTGATAAGAATTTACATATATTCCAGATGCATTAACTCTGTTATGTAATGTATTTGATTCGTACGTTATGAAAATAGAAATATGACAATTCTCTTCGAATATATTGAGATAAATAAGCAACTTATTTTATATCGCACAACAATCTATACCACGAGAGCAGGCAATTATAAGTGACTAGACCACATGGCAGTTAAGAGATACTTGGAACAGGGTTTAAGCTAACATGTTGGGATTTTATCCCTACGAAAAGCTGCATTTAAAAACTAAAATAAAGGATATTATTATATTACATTATTTTTAGAATTCTATTTAAATGTTTATAGCTTCTTCCGTTACAGTACATTTTAGCTGTATATTTTAATACCTTTTATGTTTGCTTGTTGACGATAGAGAAACCAAATACAGGAAATAAAATAAAAATGTAGCGAGAAACGTTGGAAGAGGTGAAAACATGCAAGAGAAACATTCTGTGAAGCCCGGAGGCTGATTTTAACGTAAACCAAAGTTGTGATGGAGCAAAGCTTTGAAAAGTTTATACAGCAGTGGTTAGGTATAACATGTGACGTATAACTTCTCGTATGCTGAATTGTAGTTAAGCCTAATAAAGGTTCGTAAGAATATGCAATGCTAAGAAATCAATAAATGCATTTACAGTATAATCTGAGTTACACATTTTCAAACGGAAACGCTAAAATAACGAATAAAATGAGAAGACGCGAGTTCGAACTGTCGTATGAAATTTAAGGTGTTTTATTAGATTGTTTGCTCTAACTATGCAATATTTAATATTGCATAAATGAAACAAACACATAAATAATAAAAATAATACCTATTTAGAGTACTTGACATCCATGTCAGTAGGTACTTCTATACATGATTCAAACTAAAATAAGAGTCTTGGTGTTTTAATTTGGTTTAAAAAAATGGTCAATTTTTCTATGCTTCTTTCTTTTTACTTTCTCTACTACGCATAGTAAGTAGAAGTATTGTATTCCACACAAAATTTCGATAGCAAGATTTCACAGAAAATGCATTTTTGAGGCCCCCTGAATATAAATACCAAACTTGGATTTTCTTCACGATTTCTGGCGTGGTCACCTCATTTAGGCGACCACTGCGATGTTCGTCTTGGCAGCTCGTACGGCCTCGCTTAAACTCTGAGGCCCAATATTTTACTGTTGTAAGCGAAGGAGCAGACTCCCCCAGAGTAGAATCTAGCATGTATACACGTCAGATCGGGTACTTCTGAACGGCCCTCGTATACAGTGCTTTTCCTTCTCACTGCGGCCACTCCCTCCGAAACAATTACAATATCCCAGCAACCGCCTTACATTGTTATATTTATAGCTACAATCACAATTATAGTAAGCACAAACCTTATCATAAGAGACTACGGAAATGTTGCCCTTCTCTATCCACATATTTCTGACATCTTCTCAGAAAGTTTTATCATTTTCGAGAGTTCAGTATCTAAAATAGTGTGAATTTTTCGTCGACTTATGTTTTCTTTTAGTTCTTACAATGTAAAGGGGTTTGTTGCGCGTATGCCGCCCATTGACACAATCTCATCTATCTGTGCTTATAAGTTTTTTATTGTATTTCGATTTATACCTCGCCTTTAACTACATTCGTCTTCCTTTCCTTTGGAACTTATTGCCTAACGGCTATGGTGTTAAGTCGTATTCACTTGTCGTTGGGTCTCTTACACTTTGGGTGTTTTAATCAATAGATCACACACATTACACTCTATTCATACTTCCAGACTCTGGGGTGGGTAGGGAATAATAGGGAATAGAGAAAAATTCCCTATCGATCCCGGGACCCCTCGTATAGCGGGCAGATGTTCTACCGACTAAGCTATGGGGCCAGCCGTGTTAGGTTTTGTTTAGATTTGTTAGTGTATCTGTAGCTTTTAAAGCGGCGAGCTAATCCGAACAGTAGACCGTTCTGTTTTTATAAAAACGTTCAGTATCAAAATGAACCTTCGAATAAAAAATCTGATGTGTTACACTCACATGACATTCTCTACTCTTGTACAAACTATTTATACAAACGCTTATTCCCCATATGCTTCATGTTAATCGAGATAAACATTTGCACAGTCTATCTTATTGCTAATTTTCTTGTAGATTTAAGGGGAATATATATTTACAAGGGCAATTTGGAAATACAGTAGCCTTTAAGCACATACATATCCCTTAATAGCTGGTTGCTAGGTGCAGCACCATTCCCTTTCCCACAGATTAATACTCTTTGCATATCCAAGACAAAAAAAATGAATAACGAATTCCCATTTGAGAAAATAAGTATTGAAAAATTTAAGGGAATAACAAGTAATATCTCGAAAATGGTTCACTCAACAAAAAAAATGTATATGACATAAATTGTGTATTTTAACGACATTTTTTGTGTAGTAAAATTTTGTCTATCTCTTATGGTTTACCAGTTATATAAAAGTCGTTCACAATGAAGAATACTTTTGGAGACATTCCCAGAAAATTCAAGATATACATTTTATTTGTCATGAAAATATCTTAAACATATGATATTTTAATCAAAATCGTTAAAGCTATTTTTGAGAAAATTAAAATTTTTGAAAAATCTTCCATGTGAAGGGTAATCTGGGGTGGGGGGATTTTCTTGAAAACCTTCGTGTCGCATCCTTGGAAGATACTGAACCTAAATACCAAGTTTGGTGTTTATCCGACTGTTCGTTTCTGAGTTATGCTGTTCACAGACAGACACACACACATACACACACGGACATGTTTCCAAAAATGCTTTTTTTTGGATTCAGGGGGTCTCAAAACATGTATTTCCGGTGAAATTTCGGTATCGAATTTTTGGGTGGAATACAATACTTTCCCTACTTGTCATACGTAGTAGAGAAGGTAAAAACGGTATGTTTGAAATGTAAAATATATCGACCCATCCTAGATCCTTCTCGGAAAGAGGGAAAAAGTCACAAGAAAATTCCAAAGTAATTGTTACATAAAGTACAGATGGCTTAGAAGTTGCAGTTCTAAGAAAACGCCTCTCTGTTGCTACTGCAATGAAGAGCCATGGGAAGCCAGTAAAAGGCTTTGAAGCTAAAACTATGATGCACGCTGGAACATAAGGTCGTATTTAAAATCCAGGCATGCTTTACGCTCCCTTGCGCAAATTATAAAGCAATGAAGTTTATCGAGGGAATTCGTCAGCAGTACTGCAAATACGAGTAGATGTACATGTGTTGAGAGAAAATGTCTACCCAAATTTTTACTTTCTCTACACGTACATAGTAAGTAGAGAAGGTATTGCATTCCACCCAAAAATTCGATACCGAGATTTCACCGGAAATATATGTTTCGAGACCTCCTAAATCCAAAGGACTTTTGATTCGGAAGGAGTTTTGTACAATCTTGTGTAATTGGTAGACGTTAAGCAATAGGCGAAAGTGTACTACACAAAAAATGTAGATCCCTTTAAGGCGCACAATTTACTTAAAGTAAACTTTTTTTTTTGTGTGGCATAATACGCTTCTGAGGTATCTGTTATTAAAAGTTCGAATTGTTCAATACTTATTCTTTTCAGTTCTTTCTGGCGGTTGCACGGAAGGAGTATGGAATTTTAAGGCCAGCATATAGCGTCCAGTTCTTAAACATTTGACTGTCGCTGTTCCATTTGTATCTATAACGAAATGTGTAATGTAGCTATTTCTGCTAAGGTTTATTTTGTTTAACATGTAGTAGATAGAAAAAAATTTGATGTGTTACACTCACATGACTTTCTCTACTCTTGTACAAGCTATTTTTACAAACGCTTATTCTCCATCTACTTCATGTTAATCGAAATAAACATTTGCAGAGTCTATCTTATTGCTAATTTTCTTGTAGATAAGCTTTAGTAAGAACAAACTGTATACCCGTTAATAACGACAGAGAGTAGAGAAAGTCATAGGAATGTATAACATCGGATTTTTTTATTACACAAGGCTACTGGTTCATCAGGTAGAAGGTTTGTTTAGAGGCAAAACAACATTTCCCGCAGCTTTTATAACTAAAAGTCAAGGTTATGTGGGAGGTTAACCTTAGGTGGGGTTAAATCGAGCTAGATGGCTCCGCGGTAATGTATGAAGCTCGCTTTCGGGGGATCCCGGATTCGAATACTGTCGACCGCTACTCTGATCTTGGGTTTATGTGCTTTTCCCTGGCCCTTAGGCGAATGCTGGGGTAATTTCTCATCTACGACGATTTTTTCCCATCATTTCGCTTTCATTCCTCAGGTGTGCTTCTAGGTTTCGTGGCAGACAGGAAAAAGTACTTCTCGTGTACACTAGAGGGCTGTTTGGTCGACGAGTCGTTCATCGCCGTTTCTAGGCAGTTCCAGCAGTGGGACGAGTCTTCATATCTGGAACCTCTTTTTATGGACGCTCTTTAACTGCTGTGGTCCTTAGCGTCCCATTCTATATTGGGCGTGACAGACGGGTAATTTTGCTCAGAGTTCCCTTTATCAGGCTTGAGGTTATTTTACGTCCGTAAATTTACAACATGGGACCACCGGCTTTACTACCCTTCCGAAAGAAACCATACTAAGGATTTTATGTCCGAAAAAATCCATCGCCCTCCGCCGGGTTTGAATCCGTGACCTCGGGAACTAGAGGTTAGCACGGTAACCACTAGACCACGGAGTACGATGAGCCTAGAGCTGATAGGGACTTCCGTGTGTCTGTGTGACCTGTATACCCGCAACCTGTAGCCTCCTGTGGTTCCCTCACTTCGGCCCTTATTCCTGGGGTGACAACCACAATATTATATACTGTGGTTGACTCAGGAGAATGGCGTTGTCCCTGAACTGCAAACGTGCAATGCACTAGAGAGCTTCTTGTCTAGGATGCAATTAGTGTAACACTAGGAGTTCAAAAGAACTGTTAACAAGAGCAGTTTCACATATGTATGGTCTTAATTATATTGTTTTTCATGTATGCAGGTTTTACAGGTTTACTTACTGAAAGTATGCGGTAGTATAGTGCAATAGTGATGCTACTATGCGTAATATTTATTGTCCCAGCGCCTTTGGAACAGGATATAAAGAATAGAGCGAGAGGGAAGAACAATACAGCACTGGCTCAGTTCGCTTACGCCAACCACAAGGTCATAGCTAAACTCCTGGGTCTAACACATTAGGTCGTAATGCCCGAGGTGTTACCCTTCTGTTGTACAGGGTGATTTATGAAGAACTGACACATTTCTTATTATTTCGTTCGAAATTCACACAGTGCCCCAATTTTAGCACCAAATTAGGTAGTATGTTCTGGAGTTTCGATTGCGTGTCACTAGATGCGCAGATGTTCATGTTTTATTCGTAATTGTTAGTTTTATTGTCAGCAACTGTTTTTGAGATTTTGTTCTAGTCAACGTGAAAATGGAGTACACATTAAATGAACGACTCTTCCTTGTAAAGTAATACTGAATTACGAATTCAATTACAGCTACTCAACGGGCATACCAGAGAGAAATTTGGTGATCGGAATCCTTCCCAAAGAAACACAATACTGGGACAGGTAAACAAATTGAAAACGACTGGATCTCTGGCGAGTGAAAAAGCAAAACTCGTTCATCTGGGCTTCCCAGGTTGTTGTTGACGTAAGAGCACGGCTGGATCAGTCAGCCAAAAAATCATTAAGATGTTTGTCGCAGGAGACAGCGTACAGCTACTCAATGTGTCAGACAGCTGTGAAAAGTGCAGGCTTAAAGCCATATAGGATTACAGTTGTCCATCAGTTACAGGAACCAGATAAGGATAGACGACTGAATTATTGTCGTTGGTTCCAGGCGTTCATTGTGCAAAATCCTGCCATATTGTCCATCACATGGTTCACAGATAAAGCATGGTTGCATTTATCCGGCTATGTGAACTCAAATAGCTCACGCTATTGGGCCAGCGAAAATCCACATGTTATTCATGAAGCACCTATGCACCCGGTTAAAATCGCAGTTTGGTGCGCAATATCCGCACAGAGAATAGTGGGACCAATTTATTTTTAAAACAATGTGAACACTGCAGAGTACCGACCGATATTCATGGAGTTTGCTGAGCAACTAGACGATGTAGAGCTGAGTTAAGGATATCCTCAGCAGCACGGCGCTACATGTCATACATCAAATGAATCCATGGCACTAATTGCAAGTTTCTTTGATGACCGGATAATTTCCAGAACATTTGGCCCCCGAGATCTCCTGATTTGACATTGCCTGACTTCTTTCTATGGGGTTACTTAAAAGACAGGGTTTATGCCACACGTCCCCAGACATTGGACGATCTGAAGCACAACATTACACAAGAGATTCAAGCTATTGACAACAGAGTCCTCTAACGTGTGGGCAGTAACATGGAACGACGTGTTGAGTTGTGCCTTATGCAGGATGGAGGACATTTTTAACATTTGCTATAGAGTTAAATAATCTCCCAAAATTCCTCTGCATTTTAGGTATAATAAGTTGTCGCTAGCATAACTCGTTTTGAAACAATTAAAGAAATAAATGTGTCAGTTCTTCATGAATTATCCTGTATAACCTATTAGTGGTACTAATTTGGGAAGAAAAACCGATCCGGAATCAAGATTTGGTTTGTTTTTCGAAGACTTTTTACAATTTCTTAATATTGCTTAAGTTGTTATAAACGGAAACGGTAAAAGCCTCTTCCTGCTTCGCTCCCAGTATCCCTTAGGAAGTCTAAAGCAGCCGCTGCTTGCGACCTGCTATTTTGCTCGCCGTTTGTGAAGTAGCTGTCGGCATTCGAATTCAGTAATCCTCGTGCAGCGGTATGGAATTCAATAGAACGACATATAAAGCAGGAATGTGAGGTATGTCCGTAGCGGCAGGTGTTAAGCGTGTTGGTTCTTATACAACGATCATAATATGGCATGCTTTGTATTCTCATACCTGCACATTACCGAGCTATCTCGAGCGGGAATTGTTAATCTCGATCACAAAATGTGAGGTTTGCCTTTGTCTGCTATATAAAACCACATATGAAGGGATTTTGCATGTCTGTACTACACTTTCTGTGATATAGAGGTTACATTATACGAGAGGTTACTAAAGGAACTTTGACATTTTTCCACCATTATGGACTAAGTCACTAGAATCTGGTGATATTCGGGTTGTTAGGTTCCATTCATAATCGACAACTCCTCTCTACATACCATCTGTTACATGTATTGGGAAGGTTAGTTTTATGTATCCCTTACGTTGGAGCCCTGTTTTTATATTCGTTTAAACTTTGCAGGCCAGCCATTTATATTTAAATTGTACGACTATTTATATTAGATTAATTATAGTTACATTAATTTGGCTAATTATACCAACATTTAATTATTAAGTATTATTTAGGTTATGTTATTAGGCTATTAGGTTACTGTTGCTTTTGCAGTTAAAGAAACTCGAATTGTTTTTGCAATTTTTACTTTCTGTACTACGTATAGTAAGTAAGGGAAGTATTGCATTCCACCCAGAAATTCGATATCGAGATTTCACCGAAAATGCATGTTTTGAAATGCCCCGGATCCAAATAAAGCACTTTTGGAAACATGTCTGTGTGTTGTGTGTCACACTAACCACACTAAGGTTAGAACGTTGACCGCCCTGAGTTGAACGCGGCATGAGTTATGTTTATTTTGTAGTAACCTGAGTTACTATATATTTGCACTGTTACGGCCAATTTTAGCTGGTCTCTCCTTTTGAGATCACTAATCTAATGGTTTACTGTTGCACGTAATTTATAAAATTGTTGGAAAGCTTATAAAATTCGTAATCGTTTATGCTTCTCTGTAACGATGTGAGGCATCAGCGTTCTGTTTAAATAGACTCATCACGTACACTGATATCAACACTTCCGCGAGCATTGCTTCACTACGGTACCTGTGGTTCGTTCCTAGCAGTAGAACGCTACACTATTCAATATTAACTTTGTAATTTAGAAATATTTCCTGAGTAAAGATAGCAGCATTAGAAGTGGTATTTAAGCATTTATATGATTTGCTTTGCTCCCTCATGTCCACGCTGTTCAAAACAAAAACCTCATTCCAGAACTGCGGAGTATGTTGTCGGACGTTTCCGTCGGTACCATTGTTGAAGACATTGCTGGAAATTAGACCAGGCTAGGAACGGTGTAGGTGCTGCGTTAAAATTCCAGAGGGAAATGAGATAACCCGCAGCATAAGCCCGGAGGTTAATTGAAACCTCGCCGAGTCATTGTTGGATATCTCTGCCGGAAGGTAGCAAAGTTCCCGACAGTCGTTAAAGGACCATACAGGGCGCGGCGGAACATCATTACTGCCTTCTTCCGAACATGCTTTGATTGCTCCGGTTCGTTTTGTTTAAATCCGCGTGAATTATGGTCGCAAAACAGCGAGAGAAACGGTATCTCTAAAGTAATAAAACAGATATAGTTTTGCTCGTTTACAAATGCCATATACACCATTTATTCTGTTTATGTCTCTAATTCAGCGCCCAATGTGCAAAGCAAAATAAAATACGGAAGCTTAAAATGAAATTTGTGAATTTGGTTAAAGGCGACATTCATCTTGTGATTTGGAATATACAGGGTGGACCTTTTAAGTTGAGACTGTACAATATATCCAAAACTAAGCTTTGTAGAATAACATGTTTTAAGTAAAAGTTACTTAATATTAAGGGGGAAAGTAAATGCTATTAGTCGTATTTTATTGAGAGGACGTTGTGATGGTCATTTTAGGGAATTTATTTTTTTTAAATGGGAACCTACCATTTTATGTTGTTTATCACTTCTCATACAAAATTAAACATTTGTACAAAGCACTTTGCAATTGTTCTTGCACCAACGTAAATAACAACGAAATTCTGAATGGCTGTGTACGAAGAGCGCAATGAATGATTGGACCTCCATGGATGGTCATTTGAGGGTCAATTTACGTTTCGTAATGAGGCAGTATTTTTAACACTTAAATAATTTCAGTCAAATTATATAATATGTAAATTCAATAACAACCGCCTTGAAGCAATATGTGTATGTAACAATATATAAAAAATGTGTGTAACAGTCATTGCATATGCTTATATTATTGTATCCATGTGTAATAATGTTATGTGAATATATTACGTAATTTAATAATGTAGGAGCTGTAAGAATAAGTTAAACGTTGCTAACAATGAGGTAACAATGAGGTTACCTTGAGGCAATAATGAGTTTGAGAGTTTAAATGTTATTTGTGATTCTTGGAAGCATTAATGTAATTTTAGTGACAGTTTATAAAAAATAGCCAATCAACAACCAGAAAAAGCTTTAGTTAAATGGAGGTATTCTATTGGAGTAAAAATAGCCAATCAGAGACTTCAAATACAGAAATTTACAAGTTTAGACGGTTGAAATCTATTCAGTTGCCTGCGGACAGTGTTGGTAACCGGATGTATGATGCGTCCTCGAGAAATTAAAAACGTATTCGTGTGACACGAAAATAGTATACGTATTAAAATGTGCAAGTATTAAATAAAAGAATCTCACAGCTCTCGATATCAGTGAAGTGCTATTTAATTTGTGTCAAGGATTAATAAAAAGGAGTGAATTAAAACTTGAAATCTGCGTAAGCCTACAATCTTGTCGCATCACGCCCTGCCAAGACATCCATGTCTCTAACAATAATACTGACGCAGCCGAGGGAAACATAAATTTTAAATATTTAAAGAAACAGTCAAATTACAAAGCTAATATTTTTAAACTTGGGGCGAAGGCTACCGGAAACTTTTTACTATACGTGCGGTTGCAACTACTGCAATTTCGCCTCCCCAACAGTTGAAATATAATACAACTCCTTCAATACAAACTACATCAAATTGACGCCCAAAGCATGGTGCTGATAAATAACATAACAAAACATCTTCTCAAATTGGCATCCATACGTGGAGCTAATAAAACACCTTCTTCAAGTTGGCATCCATACGTGGAACAACAAACCACCTTCTTCAGTAATTGGGAACCAACATCTTTTTTATTTTGTTTTCTTATTCCTCATCACAAAATAAACAGCTTTTTATAAACCATTTTCTAATGAGAAAAATGACCTATGGTATTTACCTTCCCCCATAATATCAAGCAACTTTTATTCAAGACATTTCTCTCTATAACGCTTAGTATTGGAGATATTGTACAGTCTCAACTTAAATGGTCCACCCTGTATATACAAGGAACTGCAAGGTCGCCCAGTTCATAGAATTTCGAACACTGTTTTATTCTGTGATCTCAGTTTCAAGATCCTTTTGGAATAAGAAGGTATGTGTAGTACGGATGGTAATTTGGATCTCTCCGGAAATTTAATGTAGCACTAAAGCACCTGAATTATTGGATGTTATTTATCCATTCGATCCAAACATTAGATACTGCAAATTTTACCCGGAGCTACTTAAACTGAGATTGACACTTCTAGAAAAAATGCCCACATGTGACGGAGAGAAAGAGTGAGAGAGTGAAGGAAAAGTCGGTTAAATACCAAACTTGGTTTAAGCTCAGCCTCTTCTCAGGATGTGACGAAAATTTTCAAGAAAATCCTCCATCACAAACCTCCTTTTACGAGGAAAATTGTTCGTAATGGTTGTAACAAGTTTGACTAAACTACTACATTTTAAATATGCTAATATGACTAACAATTTGTGTATGTTAAATTTTCTGGTACTCGCCTGTGAACTCTTCATTCTTCAGGAAAAATTGTATAACTGTTAATATACGCAGATATAGACAAAAACTTAGCGTAGAAAAAGTGTAGTCATCTTTAAAAGGCACAGTTTATTTTAAGTAACTTTTCGTGGCATTGGCCAATTCCGAGGTATCCGTCGTTATTGGTTTGAATTTTTTAAAAACTTGCACATCCTTTGAAATGCTGTTGCCATTCACTTGTTTCTGGCAATGTCATGACTCGGTATCCGGGACCTTCTTGGGCCTACGGGACCGGTTTTTACTTTCTCTACTACGTATAGTAAGTAGGGGAAGTATTGTATTCCAGCCAAAAATTCGATACCGAGATTTCACCGGAAATATATGTTTTGAGACCCCCTGAATCCAAAAAAAGCATTTTTGGAAACATGTCCGTGTGTGTCTGTGTGTGTGTGTGTGTGTGTGTGTGAACAGCATAACTCAAAAACGAACAGTCGGATAAACACCAAACTTGGTATTTAGGTTCAGTATCTTCCTAAGATGCGACACAAAGGTTTTCAAGAAAATCCCCCCTACCCCAGATTAACCTTTAAATGGAACATTTTTCAAAAATTTTAATTTTCCCAAAAATGGCTCTAACGATTTTGATTAAAATATCATGTGTTTAAGATATTTTCATGACAAATAAAATGTTTATCTCTAATTTTCTGGGAATGTCTCCAAAAGTATTCTGCATTGTGAACAACTTTTGCATAACTGGTAAACCATAAGAGATAGACAAAATTTTACTACACAAAAAATTTAGATCGCCTTAAAATACAAATTTATGTTATATACAATTTATTTTGTTGAGTGAACCATTTTCGAGATATTGCTTGTTATTCCCTTAAATTTTCCAATACTTAATACTTTTTCTCAAATTCGTTAATCATTTTTTTTGTCCTGGTAATGCAAAGAGAATGGAATACTCCACATAGCAACCAGCTCTTAAAACATTTGACTTTCGCTTAAAGCCTACCAATTCTCCTTGCATCTACAAGAAAATTGGCAATAAGATTAACATCTCGATATCTTGATTAACATGAAGCATATGGAGAATAAAAAATAGTTTGTACAAGAGTAGAGAAAGTCATGCGAGTGTAACACATCAGATTTTTCTTTCTCTACTATGCATAAGTAGAAGTATTGTATTCCACCAAAAATTCGAGACCTCCTAACCTCCCCAGCATTAAGTATAGCATAATGAGATGTCATTCTTTTAAGAATGCCAAAGTATTGAATGATTTGAAACATTATTAACTTATACATCGGAAATTCCGATGCCACAAAAAAGGTATTTGAAATAAATGATGTGTTTTAAAGATGTATAGGTACATTTTAAGTGTAGTACGTTTTCGCCTATCGTTTAACGTTTACCAGTTACGCAAGATTATACAAAGTTCCTTCCGAATGAAGAGGACTTCACAAGCTATTCCCAGAAAATTTTTATGTATATAAAAATCCTACTGCCATTTTTTAGAAAATAAAAAATTTTGAAAATTTTCCGTGTAAAAGGTATTTTGGGATGGAGGATTTTCTTAAAAATCTTTGTGTTGCATTTTTGGAAGGCACTAAACTTAAATACCAAGTTTGGTATTTATCCAAATTTCGTTTTTCAGTTATGCTGTTCACGGAAATACAAACACACACACGGACATTTTTCTAAAAATGCTTGTTTGTTTGTTTTTTTTTATTCAGGGAGTTTCAAACATGAGAAATACCCGTGAAATCTGGGTATCGAAAGTAAAAATTAATATGCACGTGGACAGATTCTACTTGTGATTCCGCTGTATAAATAAAGTTGGCGCTTTTTGCACATTTGAATCGTGAACTGCTTATTAAAGACACCTCTTACAGGTAGGCGTGCATCCGTCATTTCTGAGAGGAAGTTGCAAACCTGTGACGGCGCAGAGACAGAAAAAATGGAGAGATGAAAATCCCTGACCGTAGAAAATGTTTTCCGGTTCCTTGGTTTCACTTCCTCTTTGTTACTATCGTGATTCTGAACGGAAAGAGTAGAGCGGTAATTGGAAACGAAGTCAAAGCCGATGCTGTAATTTTATAAAAAATCGCAGGCTCAAATATAGCGTTCCTTTCTTTATCCAATATAGGCCGGTGACCCGGGAAGGAACGAACACGTCAATTCCAGGTGGCTGTGTTTGGACAGAACTACATACATTTCAGAGAAAAACTTCAATTATGTGAACCACAGCCACCAATTATAAATTGTTTCCTGTTAAAGAAGTCACATGATAATAATCTGAGTTAGTTCCGTGACGAATTCTCTGGAAGAGCCGGTTTAGCGCGGTTAAAATATTTTAAAAACAGTTGTACGTTAAACGTTTTAGGCACCGAACTTTGTCCATTAATATTTGGCTGGATTATACGATTTCGCATTAATACCTCACATTTTTCTGGTCTCCATGTACAAAATGTGTTCATTTACGGGAGCAGTCCCAGAAGTACCCGACCTGACGCAAATATAGCGGTTCTTGTTTCAAACAAATGACTATGGTAGAAAGTAACACCCTATAAAAGCTTAAGTTTGAAGTTTGACGATGCTACGTTGTTTAGTAATTGTTTGGCAGCCATTAATAGTGAACTCTCTCTCAGCGAATTTGTAAATATGGATAAAACTGGTCATCGTTAGGTGATACAATACTTTCATTTGAAAAGTCTTAGTCCAACTAATATTAAAGCTGAGCTAGATTCTACTCTGGGGGAGTCTGCTCCTTCGTTTACAAGAGTAAAATATTGGGTGGCAGAGTTTAAGCGCGGCCGTACGAGCTGCCTAAGACGAACATCGTAGTGGTCGACCAAATGAGGTGACCACGTCAGAAATTGTGAGGAAAATCCACAAAATGGTATTGGATGACCGTCGACTGAAAGTGCGCGAGGTAGCTGACATCGTAGGTATTTCAAAAAGTGCTGTACATCGCATACTAACTGAAAATTTAGACATAAGAAAGCTGTGCGCAAGATGGGTACCGCGTTTACTCACAATGGAACAAAGCAGGATGTTTAGTCGAGTGTTTGGTGATGTTTTGCTGCAATAAAGTCGAGTTTTTGCGAAGATCCATAACCATGGATGAAACATGGATCCATCACATTCCAACCTGAGACGAAGGAACAGTCAAAACAGTGGATTGAAGGGGAGAATCGGCTCCAAAGAAGGCGAAGACTTCTGCAGGCAAGGTTATGGCGTCATCGTTTGGGATGCGCGTGGGATAATTTCCATTGATTATCTTCAAAAAAGGAAAAGCGATCAATGGCGAGTATTATGACCCCGTGGTTCCCCGACCTAACTCCTGCGATTTTTATCTCTGGGGTAACATAAAAACATAAAGTGTACAAGAAAAACCCACACACCCTGGAAGAATTAAAATAAATAATCCGCCAGGAAATTGCCAGCAATTCTCAACGTCAACTACGGCGACCGATGGATTTTCCTAAACAAGTGTCAAAAATGTATGGACAACGACGGTGGCCAGTTTCAGCATTTCCTTTCATTAAGTTGGTAAGTAAAGCCTTTAAAAGTAGGTTTAAAAATGTTGTATGGTTTCATCCGCACCTTTCTATGACAGCGGCAACGAGCTCCGAGGACGCGGACAGGAAAAACACCCGGAGGCGGTTCGTAGTTTTTTGGCTCATCTGTATAAGTATATATATACATATAGCTATCTAAAACTAATAACTAATTATAAATCAAGTACCTAAAGTAAATAAGTAAAAATAAAAATATGTATAACTATATAAAATAAATTAAAATTAATTTAACCAAAAATAGATATAAAGCAAAAAATTATTATAATTAAATAATTATATAAAATAAAAAGCAAAATGTAAACACAATATTAATAAATAATATAAAATATAATAGAGTAAAACAATAAATTGCATTGAGACAAGCTAAACCATATTTAACACCACAATACCAAAACACTAATTAAAACCTTAATCATTAAACTTAAATACAGTACACAAATAAACAAAAAACGTACAAATTACATAAATAAATTTAAAATGCATTCACAATTAACAAAATACCTCTTCAATCAACACAACATAACTCCCATTTCATTATTACTCGTCTCAATGCCTTTACATATAACTTAAATTTAAAATTTACAGTTATTTTATTTTCAAATTAAAATGTTTACTATTATTTTAACTATTTAATCTTATGTTATCATTATTTGTCAATTAACAATTTTAATATACTCAATTACTTTAAATTTATTTTATTTTTTGAATAATTCATCTTTATACTTATTACTGGCACCCAGCTATTGCTTAATTTAAATCTATAACTAGAAGCTTAAATAAAGATAAATAAAATCTGAATATACTATCCCAGCACCTTGGTTACTTCACCGGGACATACATTCAAACTTTACATTTATTCTCACAAACATATTTATATTTTATACTACATCAATTTTTACTTTCTCTACTACGTATAGTAAGTAGGGGAAGTATTGTATTCCACCCAAAATTTCGATATCGAGATTTCACCGGAAATACATGTTTTGAGACCCCCTGAATCCAAAAAAAGCATTTTTGGAAACATGTCCGTGTGTGTGTCTGTGTGTCTGTCTGTCTGTGTGTCTGTGTGTGTGTCTGTGAACAGCATAACTCAGAAACGAACAGTCGGATAAACACCAAACTTGGTATTTGGGTTCAGTATCTTCCAAGGATGCGACACGAAGGTTTTCAAGAAAATCCCCCCACCCCAGAGTACCCTTTACATGGAAGATTTTTCGAAAATTTTAAAATTCTCAAAAATGGCTCTAACGATTTTGATTAAAATATCATATGTTTAAGATATTTTTATGTCAAATAAAATGTATATCTTGAATTTCCTAGGAATGTCTCCAAAAGTATTCTTTATTGTGAACGACTTTTGCATAACTGGTAAACCATAAGAGATAGACAAAATTTTACTACACGACAAATGCAGATCGCGTTAAAATACACAATTTATGTCATATACATTTTTTTTAGTTGAGTGAACCATTTTCGAGATATTGCTTGTTATTTCCTTAAATTTTCCAATACTTATACTTTTTCTCAAATTCGTTATTCAATTCTTTATGTCCTGGATATGCAAACAGAATAGAATGCGCCACATAGCAACCAGTGCTTAAAAGACTTGACTATCGCTTATAACCTACCATGTTCCCCTTGCATCTACAAGAAAATTAGCAATAAGATTGACATCTCGATATCTCGAGTAGCATGAAGCATATGGAGAATAAACGTTTGTAAAAATAGTTCGTACAAGAGTAGAGAAAGTCATGTGAGTGTAGCACATCAGATTTTTTTAGATAAAATAACTACAAAGTACACAATGTGTACAAAATAATAAATAAAAGAAAGAAAGAGAATAGAAATTATAAGGCGTAAAGAAACGTAATTACAATTCTAAATTTATCTACACTTGATGGAAACCAACAAACTTAGCAACTGGTAGTCAGCTACTATCAAAATTAGAAGCACACCTGAAAGATGAAAAGCAAACGAAATGAAAGGGAAACGATAGGAAGAAAATACCCCAACATTCGCTTGTCGACCTGGAGAAACCCATGGGTCAGAGGGGCGGTCGCCGGGGATCGAACCGGGACCGTCCTGAATGCAGGTCACATATGTTACCTCGCTCGGTGAAAGCTAACGGTGCAACGTCGTCGCTCAAGCCACCTATTCCAATAGTTATATATTTTAAAGAAAAGTTCTATGGACCTTAATTTTGCTCGCCTTTATAATATTTCAACTTTTGACGGTCATCTGAGTGTTATAATGCTGACAAACGCAGCGCACGCATTTTTTGTTTCGGATTCTTGGCGTGATAAAGAATGTTTGTATACACTACGGGCCTTGTAGCCCCAACCAAAGCTGGGTTGTTGTCTTCGTGTAATTAATGGGAAATGTGCCATATGCTGGACCCCACCCACGGCATCCAAGATTAATTATGGCGTCTATTTATCACTCGTGATACGGGAGGGTGAACCGGCTGTCACATTCTCCAACCACCTCAAGGTTTTTGAGGTTCGGATGAGGAGGTGTCATGCTGGGGATGAACATCTTAACAATCTCTGTTACTGCACAGGTTGCAGGTGCTGCTTCGATGGTATTATTTGAAAACACTAAAAACATAAACACTGCACCGCTTCCGGCAAGCAAGATTGATTACTTGCTTTTCATTTAAGGAGGGGATTATATACGCAGAGGCTGTCACAAAAATAACACGGTAAAAGTATTTTAGAGAGAGTAATTCCACATCATGTCCACCATACTGCAGCGGGAAACGGTTGTTGGCCGACATTTGTAGCGCGAAATCGTTGATCAGTAGCGTCTAGAAAGCGTTGTTCCTCTGGTTGATGCTATCAGTGTTCTTGTCCTCGGTTATGGATGCTCGTCGGCTGCTGTGTTTTCCAATCCTAATCGCCTATATAGTTAATTCGTGCTTCTCAGGGTTATCGGGGGTGAGGCAAATTAAAAATATACTGCATTTCCCTGGATAAATGTGGTTTATTGTCAATTTAAATAAACTGCACACGTGTTCCCACCCATATGCACACACGTGCAGCTGTCGTCAAGAGCGTAGCACTTTGAGTCGCCGAAATTCTAGAAGAGAGAGTGAAAACCTGGGGCTTTGTTCGCCTTTATATATCTGAGCCTAGTGGCTCTTACCTCTGCGCTTCAAAGTGTAACGACATTTCTAATTGGTCCTCAAACCGCGTTGCCTTAACATGTATGAGAATATTCTAGCCCATAGTCTTGCGCTTGCGCGTCACCATGGCAGGTTGGGAAGCGGGTTCAACATCTCCGTCTCTTTCTTTTCTCTATCTGTCTCTTTCTATTTCTCCTTACCGCTACCGGCTCCCTGTTCATTAGCTTGGTGAAAGGTGGGCTACACTTAGAATTAGCTTTTACCTGGAATTTGCTAGCTCGCCCGTTTCTTACAATCTGCTTTGTACATTCTTGGTTGTTGAATATTTTAACATGTTTCTTGGTGAATTATACTATTACTGTGTACAATTTTTATATATGTATGGTATATCCCCTTTCAATACATTGATACATAAATACAAATCCAGTATACAAATGCCATTCTTAAAGTTTCTTGCTGCACAAAATATTATAGTGTCTACTCTTTTGTCTTGCTGCAGGCATGGTTACAATTCTGATTCAGTCGGTTTCAATACAACACATGTATAAACAAAGAATAGGAATTGCACATACAAATGGCGATATCATCCAGGTCAGCAACCCACTATTACACGTTTACCAATTGAAACGGGAAGAAAAGAGAGATCCGAAGGGAAGCCAGACAATGATGTGTGCTAGCAAGGAGGGGGTCACTAACGATTCCAACATAACACCAATCCGCACGCCGACAGCTTGAGCCACTCGCAGCCTGGGGTCCCGGGTGTAGACGAGAGACTCCTAAGAAGGAAGGGGGCCTCACTAGTCCTGAAAAGCGTCAGGGAGAAATCTTTCCATAGCGCAAATTCGACCGCACTGCCGCAACGTACCAACCGCCGACGCCTGATGATGAAAGGACTTGATGGGGACAGGAAATTCGTGGTGGAGGGAACCATCCCAGCATTCGCCTTTCGTCCCGGGGAAACAACGACAGGAATATGATCAGAGTGACGGGAATTGAACCCGAGACCTTCCGAATGTGAACCTCAGACGTTACCGCAGTGCCATCTCGCTCGATATTGCTTCTCTTAATGTACTATATTTATATTTTCGCATTTGCTTTATTCAACCCAAGCTGAAGAGCGCACACGATTGTTCATGTAATTTTGACGTCGTTTCAAACAGCACTGTACATCTGGCGAAATGCTGTCCAGAATAGATGGGCCTTTAATTCAGCTACATGCCCTTTTACTCCATCGCTCTCTCTCCCTCTCCCTCTCTCTACCATATCCAGTGCTGCAATCAGCTCTGGAAATATCTCTTCTCACCTGCCAGAGATTTATTGTTAGGTAGAGAGGTGTTTTGAAAAGAGTGTGTTCACATCATTTGTCATTTGGCAACACGCTGTACAGCCTGTCTGGAAATGTAACTCCCAAAACTCTAATGGCTTTACTCAGTTTGAAGTACACGACATTGCTCTTCCACCATATTGACAGATTCGCCGTCTTTTGTTTCATACCTCTCTGTCTGCATCTGACGTTTTGATTTCATGTCGATTGGAAACGGCGATGTTATACTATGTGGTAAGAGCGGCTTTGAAAAGAATTATTTGCTCGGTGATAGTCAAGTTTCAGCTATAGTGCCTCGAAATGTTTATAGCCTTTGACGTTCCACGTATTGACGGAAGAACTTAGGCGGCATTCCGGTTTCGCTTACCTCTGACCGTTTGTGCACTAATGGGCAATAATATTAATAATAGTAATAATAATAACAAAAATTCCACTAAAAATTTAAAACTATATTAACAAAAAAAATCTGATATGTTGCACTCACATGACTTTCTCTAATCTTGTACAAACATTTTTACAAACGCTTATTCTCCATCTACTTCATATTAATCGTGATAAACATTTGCAGGAACTTTTGAGAAAAAGTATAAGCATTGGAAAATTTAAGGGAATAACAAGGAATATCTCGAAAATAGTTCACTCAACAAAAAAAGTGTATATGACATAAGTTGTGTATTTTAACGCGATCTACATTTTTTGTGTAGTCAAATTTTGTCTATCTCTTATGGTTTACCAGTTATGCAAAAGTCGTTCGCAATGAAGAATACTTTTGGAGACATTCCTAGAAAATTCGAGATATACATTTCATGTGTCATGAAAATATCTTAAACAAGTGATATTTTAATCAAAATCGTTAGAGCCATTTTTGAGAAAATTAAAATTCTCGTAAAATGTTCCATGTAAAGGGTAATCTAGGGTGGGGGGATTTTCATGAAAACCTTCGTTCGCATCTCTGGAAGTACTGAACCTAAATACCAAGTTTGGTGTTTATTCGACTGTTCGTTTCTGAGTTATGCTGTTCACAGACACACAGACACACACAGGGACATGTTTCCAAAAATGCTTTTTTTTGGATTCAGGGGGTCTCAAAACATATATTTCCTGTGAAATCTCGGTATCGAATTTTTGGGTGGAATACAATACTTCCCCTGCTTACTATACGTAGTAGAGAAAGTAAATATCTGATGTGTTGCACTCACATGACTTTCTCTACTCTTATACAAACTATTTTTACAAACGCTTATTCTCCATCTACTTCATGTTAATCGAGATAAGCCTTTGCAGGAACGTTTGAGAAAAAGTATAAGCATTGGAAAATTCAAACAAATAACAAGGAATATCTTGGAAATGGTTCACTCGAGAAAAAAAGTATATGACATAAATTGTGTGTTTAAACGAGATGTACAATTTTTTTTGTGTAGTAAAACTATTTATCTGTTAAGGTTTACCAGATATGCAAAATTCATTCAAAATGAAGAACTTTTGGGGAGATTCCCAGAAAATACAAGATATACATGCCATTTGCCATGAAAATATCTTAAACTTATGATGTTTTAATCAAATCGTTAGAGCCATGTTTGAGAAAATCAACATTTTCTAAAAATGTTCCATGTAAAGGTTAGTCTGGGGTGGGAGGATTTTCTTGAAAATCTACGGTCACATCCTTGGAAGATACTAAACTCAAATACCAAGTTTGGTACTTGTCCGGCTTTTCGTTTTTGAGTTATGCTGTTCACAGACAGATGCATATACGACATGTTTCCAAAAATGCTTTATTTGGATTCAGGGCACCTGAAAACATGTATTTCCGGTGAAATCTCGGTATGGAATTTTTGGGAAGAGTGCAATACTTCCCCTAATTGCTATATGTAGTATAGAGATTAAAAATGCTGATGCGTTACATTCACATGACTTTCATTACCCACTCGTTTATTCTTATATAGCTTCTAAAACTATTTTTCGGAAAGCTTATGTTTTCTATCTAATTCACTTAATCGAGAAAACCTTTACAGCAATAGTTTAGATTATACTTTTTGTTGTTGATTCAAGAGGTATTAGATTTAGATTAGATTAGCTATTTGACAGGGAAATGAACAGGAGGCACATGCTCGTACCTGTCCGCACTGAAACCTTAGGTTTATCGTAGGTTCCCTCCCTGTTTTGCTAATCACCACCTCCCTAATATCTAATAAGTCTCAGGAGTCCATTTATTAGGTTTTTATTAGATACTCGTATTTGCTTCATACTGAAATATTAACTGCAGGGCCGTTTCCTCCTCCACACCACCCATCTGCATCTCGGGTCTTCTGAAAGCCCATTATCTGCAGATGTTTTTTAAAATTCCCATGACCAGTCTCAAACTCACCAAGAGCCTCATGTGCTTCCTACTTAATTTAAACACTGCAGTATTTCTGAGACATGGCTGTTGCATCATTAACTTTCCATGTCGTTGTTCCTGGATATACACTGCGAGATCAAAAGTATCCGTACACCTGGCTGAAAATGACGTACAAGTTCGTGGCGCCCTCCATCGGTAATGCTGGAAGTCAATATGGTGTTGGCCCACCCTTAACCTTAACGACAGCGTTCACTCTCGCAGGCAGGCATACTTTCAATCAGGTACTGGAAGGTTTCTTTGGGAATGGCAGCCCATTCTTCACGAAGTGCGGAACTGAGGAGAGGTATCGATTTAGGTCGGTGAGACCTGGCACGAAGTCGGCGTTCCAAAACCTACCAAAGGTGTTCTGTAGGATTCAAGTCAGGACTCCGTGCAGGCCAGTCCAGCACAGGGATGGTATTGTCGTGAAACCACTCCGCCACAGACTGTGCAGTATAAACAGGTGCTCGATCCTGTTGAAAGATGCAAATGCCATCCCCGAATTGCTCTTCAACAGTGGGAAGCAAGAAGGTGCTTAAAATATCAATGAAGGTCTGCGCTGTGATCGTGCCACGCAAAACAACAAGGGGTGCAAGCCCCCTCCAGGAAAAACACGACCACACCATAACACCACCACCTCCGAATTTCACTGTTGGCACTACACACGCTGGCAGATGACGTTCACTTGGCATTCGCCATACCCGCACCCTGCCATCGGATTGCCCCATTGTGTACCGTGATTCGTCACTCCACACAACGTTTTTCCACTGTTCAATCGTGTATTGTTGACGCTCCTTACACCAAGCGAGGTGTCATTTGGCATTTTCCTGCGTGATGTGTGGCTTACCAGCAGCTGCTCGACCATGGAATCCAAGGTTTCTCACCTCACGCCTAACCTTCATAGTACTTGGAGTGGATCCTGATGCAGTTTGGAATTCCTGTGTGATGGTCTGGATAGATGTTCTGCCTATTACTCTTTACGACCCTCTTCAAATGTCGGCGCTCTCTGTCAGTCAACAGACGAGGTCAGCCCTGTACGCTTTTGTGCTGTACATGTCCCTTCAAGTTTCCACTTCACTATAGCATCAGAAACAGTGGACCTAGGGATGCTTAGGAGTGTGGAAATCTCGCGTACAGACTTCTGACACAAGTGACACCCAATCACCTGACCACGTTCGAAGTCCGTGAGTTCCACGGAGCGTCCCATTCTGCTGTTTCACGATGTCTAATGACTACTGAGGTCACGAATAATAAGTACCAGGCAGTAGGTGGCAACACGATGCACTTAAGATGAAAAAAGTATGTTTGTGGGGGGTGTCTGGATACTTTTGATCACATAGTGTATTTCCAGTATTCTATAAGCTCTCTTTGAATCAGTCTATTAGATTTGTCTTACCATTAATCTGGTAATGGCTAAGACGATTCTGGTCCTACAAATGGGGCCTGTGCTTCCATTGCAACCAGTCTGTCTGCATTGTCATTTCCAATTACCCCAGTATGGCCAGGGACCCATGCTAGAGTAAGTCTATTGCATTCCCCTAGCCATGCAAGGGGTATAGAGGAAATAGAATTGATTAGTCAGATGTTTAAAAGCGTATCGCTGTATACTGGTTTTTAAACTCCATAATCTTTCCATGATACGCGAGAAACAATTCAATAGTTACAGCGCTTTAAAAAGTGACATAGTTTTGAAAACTTCAAACTAATAATAACGGATATCTATGAAATGACCGATGACATCAGAAAGGTTATTTGAAATAAATTGTGTGTTTTAAAGAAGTATACATTTTCTGTGCACTAAGTTTTGTCTTTCATGTACAAGTTATACAATATTGCACAAAATTCTTTCCGAATGAAGAGGACTTCACACGCTATTCCCAGAAAGTTCCAGATACTTTTATTTGCCATGTAAGTATCTTGAAGATGTATTTTACTCAAAATCGCTAGAACCATTTCTGAGAAAATAAAAATTACCGACAATTTTTCCATGTAAAATCTGGTTTCGATCGGGGGAAGATACTGAACATACGAGTTAATACCAAGTTTGGTATTTATCGGCTATGTCGTTTTTGCACTATATTGTTCAGAGAGGGCGCCAGACAGCCGGAGATAAACAACGATAATTAGTACTCGCTAGCGTAAACACCGGGAGCACTATCGGCAAATAATCATAACCTTCTGGAAGTTTCGTTCCCTCTTCCTCCAGAACGTGTGTCGAGATCCTTCTAGAATATTCCGTGGAAGATTCCATTGCCTATATAAGTGAGCGTTCTCGCGAAAGGATTCACTCAGTGAGCGAGGGGTGCCGTTCTCCGAGCGAACTTTTGGCGATAACTGTGATGTACAGTGAGTGAACTGCCCGGAAGAATTGACTACGTCTTGCATATTTCATTACGCTACTTCGACAAGTGAAGTCCTAGCGAAGTTGAACTAGATATAAAACGTGAGGTGAAATTTAGAACTTAGAGGAGTGACAGCTGAAAAAACTGGACAAAGTTACACTATTTTATCTGAAGTTATAGTAGACTTTCCGGTTGTAGATACGATTTAAAAACGGAGTTAATTGTGAAGAAGTTTTGTAATGTTTTGTTATTACTTTCTCTACTACGTATAGTAAGTAGGGGAAGTATTGTATTCCACCCAAAAATTCGATACCGAGATTTCACCGGAAATATATATTTTGAGACCCCCTGAATCCAAAAAAAAAATCATTTTTGGAAACATGTCCGTGTGTGTGTGTGTGTGTGTGTGTGTGTGTCTGTGAACAGCATAACTCAGAAACGAACAGTCGAATAAACACCAAACTTTGTATTTAGGTTCAGTATCTTCCGGAGATGCGACACGAAGGTTTTCAAGAGTATCCCCCACCCCAGATTACCCTTTACATGGAACATTTTTCGAAAATTTTAATTTTCTCAAAAATGGCTCTAACGATTTTGATTAAAATATCATATGTTTAAGATATTTTCATGACAAATGAAATGTGTGTTTCGAATTTTCCGGAAATGGCTCCAAAAGTATTCTTCATTATGAACGACTTTTACATAACTGGTAAACCATAAGAGATAGACAAAATTTTACTTCACAAAAAATGTAGATCGCGTTAAAATACACAATTTATGTAATATACCTTTTTGTTGTTGAGTGAACCATTTTCGAGATATTGCTTGTTATTCCCTTAAATTTTCCAATACTTGTACTTTTTCTCAAATTCGTTATTCATTTTTGTTATGTCCTGGACATGCAAAGAGAATGGAATACTCGACATAGCAACCAGCGCTTAAAAGATTTGACTATCGCTTATAACCTACCATATTCCCCTTGCATCTACAAGAAAATTAGCCATAAGATTAACAGCTCGATTAACATGAATCATATGGAGAATAAGCGTTTATAAAAATAGTTTATACAAGAGTAGAGAAAGTCATGTGAGTGTAACACATGCGATTTTTTTAAAAAAAACATTATCAGTACTTACTTTAAAAACATGTCTGTATGACATGCAGTCTATAGAGGGTTGTCCAGGTGAAAGTGAACCTCCATCCAGGGAACGTTTTATTTTATTTCATTTTCCTTTTTCATTCCTGATTCTTGAAGCTAAAATAAGAGACATAAAAATCGAGAAGCCTAGATATCCACTCAAAACCATTAAACTCGTATGCATGTTTTTATCGCCAAAAAGGCCAAAATATGCAAATATGCATGAAATAAGTACAATATTTGGAACGGAAAGCAATGAAATGGATAAGTTTAGCTATCTCCTGTGCCTCCCCCCCTGCCGATTGGATTTGCATGGAATTCTCGTTTTTAGTTATGAAAATTTATTTCGATTAACAAGAAGTATACAGAAGAATAAGATTTTGTAAGAACAGTTTGTAGAAGAGTGAGTAGAGAAAGCTATATGGCATCAGATTTGTTTAAGGGCGCAAGGTAGTCTGAACACATGCAAATTACACTTCAAGTGTGTTAAATTACCACTGCTCTTCAAGTTCTCAATGTTTTTTTCGGAAATTTTTATGAATTATTCTATAAATAATAGCAATTATTTCAAGTGGTTGTTTGCATTGATAGCTTATGTAGTTGATTCCGTGAAAATTATTTCATTCCGCAGAAAAATAATAAAAGTTATTCCTTAAACTACGAATTTATGTACCTTTTTCTCTGATACTACTTGCAATACAGAATCGCACCTTTGCATGCTTGTTATTAGTATAATCAGCTATCTTCAGAACCTCAATTATTTAATTATGTATATCAATTCACTAGAAATTGAAAAAAAATATTTGCATTGTCAAAAAAGTAAAAATTTTGGAAAATACTGAAAATGTCAGCTCTGTGCCTCTCATACTTTCTGAGAAAAAGGTACATAAGTATCCAAAAATGTTGTTTTGAGAAAACTGAATTTAAAGTTTGAACATTAAAATTCTGACACACTTCAGTACATTCCAGGGTCATAATCATCTGCACCTTCATTCCTGGATTGCTTCAGCTTTTCTGATTGCCTTCTCTTGGTCCTGGCCTCTTTTGTTAATTGCTGAACTGCTCGCTGGACATGATATAGTCGTTCGTTGTTGAAAGGTACAAAAATGTTCTAAAAAGGGGCGTTGCATGACAGCTTTAAAGGAATGCAGACTAGCATTTAAATGTCTTAAAAACCTCTTAACCACCCAAAAGTATATATTTACTGAAACTGGAAATAATAGAGATTTTTGACCATTTCAGAGTACCTTATCCCCTTAAAGAAGGGCTTACGAATTGCGGTGAGCGGTACGCTGTTCGCCACGTTCTCTCCTAAGGCAGTATTTTACAGACTACGTAAGGTAGCTGAGAACTTCCTTCCCTTCCTGAAGAACCTTACATTGTAGAGCGTCATCTTCCCTTGAGCTGGAAAATATGTCAGTGGGATACAAATTGCGATTTGGGACAAGGGCGTTGGAGCAGCTTCCGGCGAGAACGACTTGCCCATAAATATGACGACGACGACGACTTCTGAAACCTAAACCAAGTCAAGCATGTAGAGCGCACACACACCCTTGGAGAAGGAGGTGTGCTATAAGCCAAGGTGATGTTTTTCACAAGCACTTCTTTTAACTCCAGCAGCTTACAGGACACAGACTTGGTTTTCTGTCTGTGCTTTAGCTGTGATACAAGGAGCCTAAATAAAAGGAACAAAAACAGTAGCAAAAGCCCAAATTTTGGACCGGAAACTATTTGAATACTTATTCCATTCCAGCCTGTTACGGACTCGAAGCTGGATTTTCCGACCATCGTTTCTTAGGGCGGCGGTATGTATACGTCTGTCAACACTGCATAACTAAAACGAAAATTCGGATCAACGCAAAAATTGGTATTTAAGTTCTGTACCTTCCAAATATGCAACACCAAGACTTGCAAAAAAATCCCACTACCCTTTACATGGAACAGTTTTCGAAATTATTGTTTTTCTGAAGAATAGCTCTAGCGATTTTGATTAAAATGCCATATATTACAGATATTTACATGGCAAACAAAATGTATATCTTGAATTTTCTCTCAAGTCCTCTTCATTTGGAAGGAATTGTGTGTAATCTTGTATAACTGGTAAACGTAAAGCGATAGACAAAATTGTAGGTTTCTTTAAACACATAATTTATTTCAAAAAACGTTTTTTTGTGGCATCAGCCATTTCCGAGATATGCGCTATTAATGGCTCGAATTGCTCAATATTTAGCCATTCCTTTAAAGTCCTGTTGTTTTTCGCGATGTTGTGGAAACAGTGTGGAATTTTAAGGCCAGCGTATAGCGTCCAGTGAAGCATTTGGCTGTCGTTGTTATCTTTGTATCTATAACGAAGTGTATAATGTAGATATTTCTGCAAACGTTTATTTGGATTAAACTGAAGTAGATATAAAAATTAGCTTTAGTAAGACTAGTTTTTATACCCACTAAAAATTATAGAGGGCAGAGAAAGTCATGTGAATATAACACGTCGTCCTCCGTGGTGTTGTGGTTACCATGCTAGCCTCTAGTTCCCGAGGTCACGGGGTCAAACCCGGCGAGGAGCGATGAATTTTTTCGGACGCAAAAATGCCTTGCAGGGCTTCCTTCGGAAGGGAAGTAAAGCTGGTAGTCCCGTGTCGTAGATTTACGGCACGTAAAAGAACCTCAGTCCTGATAAAGAGGCCTCTGAGCAAAATTACTGCTCTTTCACGCCCAATATAGAATGGGACGCTAAGGACCACAGCAGCTACAAAGCGTCCATAAATAAAACTCAACTTTTGAATATAACACAGATTTTTTTCCACGCTCTACATTTAAAAATTGTAGTTTTTGCTACAGATGGCCTGATAAACACGTTAGTATCATAAAAAATTGGAAATTACCAGAATGTGTTCTGTTACAGCTTTATTGTATATATAAATCATTTTATCTGGTTACTTGCTTGAATTTGGGTCAATTTTGTATCACATCATTAATAACTTGTGTTGAAAGGAGCGGTCCGTTAGTGTCGTAGATATAGGGCACATAAAATAGCCTCAAGCCTGATCAAGGGGCCTCTAAGCAAGATTTCCGATCCTTCACGCCCAATATAGAATGGGACGCTAAGGATCACAGCAGTTAAAAAGCGTCCATAAATAAGACTAAAAAAATTCTCACATGACTTTCTCTTGTACAAACTATTTTTACAAACGCTTATTCTCCATATGCTTCATGTTAATCGAGATGTTAATCATATTGCTAATTTTCTTGTAGATACTAGGGGAATATGGTAGGCTTTAAGCGATAGTCAAATCTTTTAAGAGCTGGTTGCTATGTGCCGCGTTCCATTCTCTTTGTATGTCCAGGACATAAAAAAATTAATAACGAATTCCCATTTGAGAAAAAGTATTGGAAAATTTAAGGAAATAACAAGGAATATCTCAAAAATGGTCCACTCAACAAAAAAATGTATATGACATAAATTGTGTATTTTAACGCGATCTACATTTTTTGTGTAGTAAAATTTTGTCTATCTCTTATGGTTTACCAGTTATGGAAAAGTCGTTCACAATGAAGAATACTTTTGGAGACATTCCCAGAAAATTCAAGATATGCATTTCATTTGTTATGAAAATATCTTAAACATATGATATTTTAATCAAAATCGTTAGAACCATTTTTGAGAAAATGAAAATTTTCGAAAAATGTTCCATGTAAAGGGTAATCTGGGGTTGGGGGATTTTCTTGAAAACCTTCGTGTCGCATCTCTGGAAGATACTGAACCTAAATACCTAGTTTGGTGTTTATGCGACTGTTCGTTTCTGAGTTATGCTGTTCACAGACAGACGCACACACGGGCATGTTTCCAAAAATGTTTTTTTTGGATTCAGGTGGTCTCAAAACATGTATTTCCGGTGAAATCTCGGTATCGAATTTTTGGGTGGAATACAATACTTCCCCTACTTGCTATACGTAGTAGAGAAAGTAAAAAGGACGGTCGGTTTCTTTCGTTGCTGCGTGTGTCCAGCTTTGTCGGTTCCAAGAGGTTTTAATGTTCCTCTCTGTACTCCACATTTTGATGTAGAAATGTTCGGAAGTTCGTCAACGACCGAGTGGTCCCTGCATATGAGCGGCTATTGGTGCGCTTCTACCATCTGCCCTGCCGTACACGGTCGATAAACCAAACTGCTCGCAATTACCGTAAGTGGCTGTTAACTTCCCCGACAAGAGCTGTCTATAGCAGTCTCGAAAATTCGTTGCATGTCTGCAAAACGGACTGCTGACACGAAAAGACGGTATATGTTGAAATATTATACGTAGTACACAACGCACAATGATATTGGTGCTCCAATAAAACTGCATGGACAATGAATACTGATCAACAGGGCCTGGAGTTTTTACTTTCTCTACTACCTAGAGTAAGTAAGGGAAGTATTGTATTCCACCCAAAAATTCGATACCGAGATTTCACCGGAAATATAGGTTTTGAGACCCCCTGAATCCAAAAAAAGCATTTTTGGAAACATGTCCGTGTGTGTGTCTGTGTGTCTGTAAACAGCATAACTCAGAAACGAACAGTCGGATAAACACCAAACTTGGTATTTAGGTTCACCATCTTCCAGAGATGCGACACGAAGGTTTTCAAGAAAATCACCCACCACAGACTACCCTTTACATTCAACATTTTTCAAAAATTTTAATTTTCTTAAAAATGGTTTTAACGATTTTGATTAAAATATCATATGTTTAAGATATTGTCATGATAATTAAAATGTATATCTCGAATTTTCTGGGAATGTCTCCAAAAGTATTCTTCATTATGAACGACTTTTTCATAACTGGTAAACCATAAGAGATAGACAAAATGTTAGTACACAAAAAAATGTAGATCGCGTTAAAATACACAATTTATGTCATATACATTTTTTTTTGTTGAGTTAACCGCTTTCGAGATATTGCTTGTTAATCCCTTAAATTTTCCAATACTTATACTTTTTCTCAAATTCGTTATTCATATTTTTATGTCCTGGACATGCAAAGAGAATGGAATGCGCCACATAGCAACCAGCGTTAAAATATTTGACTATCGCTTAAAACCTACCATATTCCCATTGCACCTACAAGAAAATTAGCAATAACATTGACATCTCGATATCTCGATTAACATGAAGCACATGGAGAATAAGCGTTTTTAAAAATAGTTTGTACAAGAGTAGAGAAAGTCATGTGAGTGTAACACATCAGATTTTTTAAAAAATTACCTAGAACTTATATTTATGTAACTTATTAAAATTGCTGTGTACAAAGTTATAAATTAGTTTATGCCATGCATATTTATACACCATCATAGTCATCAACCTATATTCTTACACAAGAAATTCAGTCACTACTTCATAGAGCCAATAAGCAAGGAAAGCAAGTGTCTTTAGTATGGATTCCATCCCACATTGGAATACAAGACAACGAATTGGTCGATCAGGCAGCAAATGAAGCCACTAAACATCCACTAAGTGACCCAACTATAACACACCATCCCATGATGTTATCTCAACCATTAAAAAGTACCTCTACCAACAGTGGAAGACAGTTTGCTTGACTCCACGAGAAGCAAACTCCGTGATATAATATCGAGTTTTTCTGCATATCTTCCCAGTAATTCTCTTTCCAGACAAGATCAGGTTTTAATATCCCGACTGAGGATGACCCATACCAAGATCAGGCACAGTTATCTTCTTTCAAAGGACCAACCACTCATCTGCCACCAGTGTAACGACGAAACACACAATCTGGAATGTCCACAATACGACCAATGGAGACAGCACTACCAGATACACAATTATTTACAAACAATACTCAACTATTCGATGTACCCTAAGATAGTTGAATTTTTTTAAAAGCATAAATTTATATAAAAGTATATTATGTTCAATCACAATTTTATATTAGTTCATTGTAATGCTTCAAACTACCAGTAGGTATATTAAATAACGCCATTGTTTATTGTTAAATATTTATTTGATAAAAAGTTGTAAATTCGCGATATGACTAATATGTTAAAGCGACTATAAGCTTAAAAAAATTCTGATGTGTAACACTCACATGACTTTCTCTACTCTTGTACAAACTATTTTTACAAACTCTTATTCTCCATCTATTTCATATTAATCGAGATGAACATTTGCAGAAAGGGTCTTTTGACATGCAAAGAGAATTACATTTTACACATAGTGACCAGTTCTAAAAATATTTGACTATCGCTTAAGGCGTACTATGTTTCCCTTGTTTTGTATTTGCAAGGGCAATATAGAAACACAGTAGCCTTTCCCATTTGAGAGAGTATTGAAAAATTTAAGGGAATAACAAGCAATATCTTGAAAATGGTTCACTCAAAAAAAAAAATGCATATGACATAAATTGTGTATTTTAATGCGATCTACATTTTTTGTGTAGTAAAATTTTGTCTATCCCTTATGGTTTACCAGTTATGCAAAAGTCGTTCACAATGAAGAATACTTTTGGAGACATTCCCAAAAAATTCAAGATATACATTTTATTTGCCATGAAGGTATCTTAAACATATGATATTTTAATCAAAATCGTTAGAGCCATTTTTGAGAAAATTAAAATTTTCGAAAAATGTTCCATGTAAAGAGTAATCTGGGGTGGGGGATTTTCTTGAAAACTTTCGTGTCGCATCTCTGGAAGATACTGAGCCTAAATACCAAGTTTGGGGTTTATCCGACTGCTCGTTTCTGAATTATGATGTTCACAGACAGACAGACAGACAGACAGACACACACACGGACATGTTTCCAAAAATGTCTTTTTTTGGATTCAGGGGGTCTGAAAACATATATTTCCGGTGAAATCTCGGTATCGAATTTTTGGGTGGAATACAATACTTCCCCTACTTACTATACATAGTGGAGAAAGTAAAAATCACTGCAGTATCTCGGTGTTTTTCCGCAGCGCACTGCGCTGTTGAATGACCCGCTCAAGGCTACGTCTATTAGCTGTGTCATACTGTGTCACTTTCTGCATTCAGTTCATGCTGTAAAGACTAGAGTTTGTTCATTGTGCATCTCAAAAGTGAAAGTTTATTCACAACATCTGTGTTGTGTGTGAGTTACTTTAGAGTTGTTATTATTATAGTTGCTGTTCTTGTGTTATTATTAGTCCACTGAAATGCGTACCAAAAAATGCAACTTGAACAAAGAATTTTTATTTACGATACATACGTAAGAACTGAGTCATGTTCAGGTTGTAGACACTTTCAGGAGAAATCTCCTGACATTCCAGCTCGAGATAGAGAAAGTGTTATATGGCTGGTTAATAAGTTTAGGACAACGGGATCACTAAACGCTAAACCTAAGAATCAAAAAATACATGTTCTAACAGAGGAACAAATTAACCAAATTGGTGCATCATTCGAAAGCTCTCCAAAGAAGCCTCTAAGACGTGTTGCATAGCAAGTGGGTGTTTCAAAAACCTCTGTTCATACAGCTGTTAAACTTTTAAAATTGAGACCTTACAAAATGACTATATTTCATGAATTACAACTTCGTGATAACGACGAATGCCGGGAACATCCCAATGCATATGGACATCGCTTTCAACACAACTTATATTAAGGTTAGTATTCATTATAGTGCATGTTAGGCCACTCGTGAGTAAGCAACGCGGCGGTTTTAGAACGGAAAACCCCAGTGTGATAGAAGTGCTCGGAGCACGCATACATACGCGCGACCTGCGGTCGGGCAATATAACGAACGCACTGTACATAAGTATAACTGCTATAAAAGCAGAAAAAGAAGGTATAATATAATTTAGAAATGAATGAAAAAATATATTAATTTGTTCCGTGATATTTTTTTTTGTTAGGAATCAGATAAGAAAACTGTTTTTGAAGCAGGTTACAATACTCGTTTTATTTCTTGTGATATACAACATTAATCCCCTGTGACGCGACATAAGGATAAGGGCAATGGCAACCGCCCTGTACGCACTCTATTATCGCAATAAGGAAAAGCTCACCTGTCTCATCAGCTTGGAACATAAATTCATAACTGTAATGATACTTGCTGCTCTTCACCCATAAGCAAATCTTTTCCAGTTTAACCATTAAATAGGATATATATATATATCTTATTTTTTAGTTAAATATGAAATTACTGGTGTTTGAAACGTTATACTTATGTAAAATGTCCATAATATAGACATTTTAATCACTAAACTCAGAAGAACAATTTAAAATAAAAAACCCGCACAATTTTATGAACCCCCTTAAATAACTTCTTACGCTGTGAGGCGTCAGCGTTCTGTTGATCTTTGTGTGTTGCTTCACTATGATAGGAGTACCTGCGGTTCGTTCCCAGTTTCGGGACGTTACAATATCATGGCAGACACTGGCACAAGACTTCCTCAATATAGTGTTCCTCCTTATCTTTCAAACTGACCTGAGTAGTAGTGCGGTTTGGCCAGACACTAAAATATCGTTCACCCCCGCTTGCGTTTTATTACTTGCTCAATTCTAACTGTACTTACAAGTGTAATTCATATAGCGTAGAATTTCCAAGCCGGAAACTACGTATTTTAACTGATTTAAACGTGTGGATGATATATCGTAGCATCTGATTTAATAAAGCAAAGTGGATATTCAACTGAATGTGAAACACGCCAAATAACCCGGCACTTTAGCTAATTCAGGACCTCTGTATGCACGAAACGATAGGATTAGCGAGAGTCTGAAGTACCTAGTTGGGTTAGACGTTTATAGCGACCGACGTTCTCAGCGCTAGATATCTATAGCTTAAACCTACAGATGGGCTGCAAGTATTTCTCATTTAGCTTCAGAAACAGGACCTGCCTAAGACTTCCTGCTCACCGATTCCGGAGATAGTGATTTATTAGACTAATAATTAACCTCGCTCATCCAAACCCTATTCTCAATCATTGATTGTGATTAATTGATTGTGTTTGTTAACTTTGTTTGGATTGGATCGTGAAGCGAAGAGATTCGACACTGATCGAGGAATGAGGATATTGTAGCGA
Source organism: Deroplatys truncata (assembly GCA_030765065.1). Taxonomy (NCBI): domain Eukaryota; kingdom Metazoa; phylum Arthropoda; class Insecta; order Mantodea; family Mantidae; genus Deroplatys; species Deroplatys truncata. Next base: position 58,899,624 of record CM060989.1, on the reverse strand, counting down.
CGCCCCCCGACGGCAGGGATGAGGTGAACACCGGACGGCCGGAACAGGAGTGACGACACAGCAATGACAAGGTCCTTTAAGTTTCCAGATATAGACGCCCCGGCAGTGGGACGGGCGGATCGGTGAGCCCGCTCCACACAGGGCCCAACGCCTGCAGGGGCAGTTCTTATACCCCAGCAACCAGCCGAAGTCTGAGGGACGGAGAAAATTCACAGAGAGCATCTTTTTTCCTGTCACGCTGCACCGAAACACCATCGCTGACACATTCACCCTGAAATAGAACATAATGGGGGTAAAGTAGGAATAAAATGATAAATGGAACGAATTGGAGGGAAGGAAATTCGGGGGATGAAAGAAACCACTCCAGCATTCGACTGTCGACCCGGGAAACCCCCGAAAAACCCATGGGTCAGAGAGGGCTGTCGCCGTGGATCGAACTCGGGATCTTAGCGGTGACTTTCTTAATTTTGTTTAATACATTGTTACTATTATCTCCAAATCTAATTGTTAATGTCATATACTTGTAATCATCAACCATTTGTTATTGTTATCTTCTTGTTATCTATTGCACAAGATGTTAGAGGCAATGTCCTCAGTTTGTTATATGTAAAGTAATTGTTAATCTTATTTATCATAGGCTTGTGTGGCAATCTTGCTGTTCGGCCAAAAACTAAACAATAAGAAAGAACAGTTTCATTAGTCACGTCGTGATTAGGTTCAAAATTTGTTTCGTAATTTGGATATAACCCCGAGAAATAACTCACTTCTTCAAGACAATAGATATTTTGAGGTAATCATAAATAACAAAATTTATGGGTTTTGAGTGTATATGCTTCAGAATATTGCAGTAAAAATACAGTTGGTATGATACTTATGGTATTACCAGTTATATACATATATATAATATAATTTTCCGGCTATTTTGTCTGTTTTCTTAAGTTGGTAGTTTGGTAACGGCATCTTGGTTTGACTAGACTCTTTGTCTTTCTACTTTCTCTACCACTTACGTATAGTAAGTTGAGGAAGTATGGCATTCCACGTACAAATTTGATACCGAGATTTCACCAGAAATGCAGGTTTTGAGAGTACCTGAACCCAAAAATAGTTTTTTCTTTCTCCACCATGCACAAAGTAGGTAGATACGGTACCATTGCATTCCACCCAAATTCGATACTGATGCAGTAATTTGTATCACAAATTACTTAAAAGTAAAGAATGATTGTAATATGAATATGCATTTTTATGTGACATTGATTTGAGATGTTTATTGATTGTAATTATTGTTGAGAAGTAAGTTTTTAATGCCTTACTGAAACTGACAATAATAGCGTGCAATAATGCAGCGAGGGGGTGAGCTGTTTATCATTATTGGAAACGAGGAAGTTACGTAATGTTGGCGCGTTTAGAATCTTCTGGAACATTTCCCTAGAGCATATGTATTCATAATTTTCATTGGATATAAAAATAGACGCTAATGTTGGCGCGTTTTATTAGCCAATTGCAGCTTAGTTATAATCTTTAGGCATATCGGGGTGTATGAGTATAAAAAGAGCTAGGTTAGAGGTAAAACCCGTCAGTTCATCAAAATTCTTTGTACACTACACGTCGCATTCCCGCCAGTTCGTCGAAAATATTTTGTATGATACACGTCGCCTTCAGTCCAGCAGAAATATTAACCGTCGGCTATCGATTCACAAGTTACGCGTAGCAGAATTATGAAAAATCTAAAGTGTTGTAAAGTTAATTATACAAAAAGTTGAACTACGTGAATTAAGAGTGATCAGTAATGAAGTTATTATAACAGTTTCAGTTTGGCGAGTGTCTAGATCAATGTGTAAATGTGACAGTGACAGTGTTCGACAATAAAAGTATAAAAGAAATTCTTTCATCAGTGTTATCTTTGGATAAAAGATTCCTTTCGGTTTACACAACCTGTATAAAGAGAAGTGCTCGACCCAAAAGGATAATAGCTAGCCGGAGGACAGTGAAACAAAATTAAATAAAAATAAAAGTAACATTCTTTCAAACAAACACTAATACTGCCGCAAATTGCTAACACCAGATGGAGCTACAAACCTAACAAAGAATCACGTCACAAAATGGCTTCACCATGCGGAGTAAACACACATACACAAACAACATTAATAATACCATCGCAAATTGGCTCCCAAACGTGGGGCTACAAAAATGTTAAATAAATAACATTAATAATGTTACTTCAATAACGAGATTTTACCGGAAATACATGTTTGAGGCCCCCCGAATCCCAAAAAGACGGAAAAAAAAGAAGAATTTTTAGAAGGTCCTTCGAAAGATGGTACACGAAGATTTTCAAGAAAATTCTCCATCTCAAACTAGCCTTTACATGGGACATTCTTAGAAATTGTTATTCTCTAAAAAATGGGTCTAACGATTTTGATTAAAATATATATTAAATATATTTACATGATAAATAAAATATATCTTGAATTTTCGGAATAGCCTTTGAAGTTCCCTTCATTCGGAAGGAATGTTGTATACACCGTATAAGTGGTAACCGTTAAGCGATAGATGGAAACGTACTACACAAGAAATGTAGGTTTCTTTAAAACTCACAAGTTATTTCAAATAGTTTTCTTGTGACGTCAGTCATTTCCGAGATATCTGTTATTAATGTTTCGAATTGTTCGATGCTTGTCATTCTTTTAAAGTCCTGTTGATTTTCAGTTGTTTCTCGCGATGTCATGGAAACACACACACACTCACACACACACACACACACACACACACACACACACACACACACACACACACACAGAGTTTACTTTCTCTACTACGTACAGTAAGTAGGGGAAGTATTGTATTCCACCCAAAAATTCGATATCGAGATTTCACCAGAAATACATGTTTTGAGACCCCCTGAATCCAAAAAAAGCATTTTTGGAAACCTGTCCGTGTGTCTGTGAACAGCATAACTCAGAAACGAACAGTCGGATAAACACCAAACTTGGTATTTAGGTTCAGTATCTTCCAAGGATGCGACACGAAGGTTTTCAAGAAAATCCCCCCACCCCAGATTACTCTTTATATGGAAGATTTTTCGAAAATTTTAATTCTCTCAAGAATGGCTCTAACGATTTTGATTAAAATATCATATGTTTAAGATATTTTTATGACAAATAAAATCTATATCTTGAATTTCCTGGGAAAGTCTCCAAAAGTATTCTTTATTGTGAACGACTTTTGCATAACTGGTAAACCATAAGAGATAAACAAAATTTTACTACACCAAAAATGTAGATCGCGTTTAAATACACAATTTATGTCATATACATTTTTTTGTTGAGTGAACCATTTTCGAGATATTGCTTGTTATTCCCTTAAATCTTTCAATACTTATTTTCTCAAATGGGAATTCGTTATTCATTTTTTCGTCTTGGATATGCAAAGAGTATTAATCTGTGGCAAAGGGAATGGTGCTGCACCTAGCAACCAGCTATTAAGAGACATGTATGTGCTTAAAGGCTACTGTATTTCCAAATTGCCCCTGTAAATATATATTCCCCTTACATCTACAAGAAAATTAGCAATAAGATAAAGTCTGCAAATGTTTATCTCGATTAACATGAAGTAGATGGAGAATAAGCGTTTGTATAAATAGTTTGTACAAGAGTAGAGAAAGTCATGTGAGTGTAAGACATCAGATTTTTTATACACATTTTTATATTATTTTTATTGATTGCAGAGACTTTATTAAGTTTATACTAGAAATTGCTGAATAACTAAAGGGAAAAATTATAATTTAATACCGCATTCAAGAGTAAAACATATATTTTTGTATTAAAAGTTTAAAGTATGCATTTTATATGCATTATCAAAACTGCCCAAAGTATCTGCAAAAGTGAGAGTTACAAGGTGTATCATTTCCGCATTGTTTTAATGTACAGTGTCTTTGTCTTATGCCAAGGCCACAAGCGCCTTATATGCCTATCGGCCAAGACGGCAGTGATCTCGGTATTATGCTACTGCGCAGAGGCGGCGCAGGATCTTTCAAGGGTACGTTTATATGCTGTGGGCTGTCTGTTATTTTGTCTTCGTGCTGTGAAGTATTTCGACAGTTCGTGTGTTGTGTGTGATTTCCTTAGAAATGTTATTCTCTTTTAGTCCACGGAAATATTTGCCAATAAATTCTCCCTTGGACAACGTATTTTTATGTACGATACATACGTAAAACCTTAATCATGTAGACAGGTGTGTAGTCAATTTCAGCAGCAAATTCCTGGTTATCCAGTTCCGGGTAAAGACACTGTGAGATGTTTGGTCAATAAATTTAGAACTACGGGATAGCTAAACGCTAAATAATAAAGTTTATAGTAAGAATCCCCAAACCACAGACGAACTTAAAGACAGTATAAAAGCAGAAATTATGAACATTACACAGGAAGAACTTATGCGTGTGAATGGTAATTTAATCCGACGATGAGCTTTTTGGTATACTCCAGGCTCTTTTTACTTTCTCTGCTACGTATAGTAAGTAGGGGAAGTATTGTATTCCACTCAAAATTCGATACCGAGATTTCACCGGAAATTATGTTTTGAAACCCCTGAATCCAAAAAAAGCATTTTTGAAAACATGTCCGTGTGTGTGTCTGTGAACAGCATAACTCAGAAACGAACAGTCAGATAAACACCAAACTTAATATTTAGGTTCAGTATCTTCCAGAGATTAGCGACACGTAGGTTTTCAAGAAAATCCCCCCATCCCAGATTACCCTTTAGATGGAACATTTTTCGAAAATTTTAATTTTCTCAAAATTGGCTCTAACGATTTTGATTAAAATATCATATGTTTAAGATATTTTTAAGGCAAATGAAATGTATATCTCAAATATTCTGGGAATGTCTCCAAAATTATTGTTTATTGTGAACGACTTTTGCATAACTGGTAAACCATAAGAGATAGACAAAATTTTACTCGACAAAAAATGTAGATCGCGTTAAAATACACAGTTTATGTCATATACATTTTTTGTTGTTGAGTAAACCATTTTCGAGATATTGCTTGTTATTTCCTTAAATTTTCCAATACTTATACCTATTCTCAAATGGGATTTCGTTATTCATTTTTTTTTGTCCTGGTAATGCAAAGAGAATGGAATACTCCACATAGCATCCAGCTCTTAAAATATTTGACTATCGCTTAAAGCCTACCAATTCCCCTTGCATCTACAAGAAAATTAGCAATAAGATTAACATCTCGATATCTCGATTAACATGAAGCATATGGAGAATAAGCGTTTGTAAAAGTAGTTTGTGCAAGAGTAGGGAAAGTCATGTGAGTGTGACACATCAGATTTTTTATATACGGCGACATGGTTTACAGCGGTGTTTTATATGTTCCGATTCCCTGAGCGCACTTCATAGCCTCCAGCGGTTGTATACATTCCATCCTATTGTGCAGGGTATTCAGGTTTGCCTTCACACTCTTGGCCAATGTCGGCACACACGTGTCGTTTGTGTGGGTTCCTGGTCATATAGGCCTGCCAGGGAACGAGACCGCTGATACTGCTGCTATTTTTCGCCCAGTGTTTTAGCTCCTTTGTTCCTTTGCGCGATTTAATTGTTTTTTTACGCCACGCCATTTATTTGCGTTGGGGAGAGGAATGGTCCATGGTCCAGGGGAACAAACTCCGCGAGGTTAAAGCCCATCCGTATCACCTGGGTTACCTGTATACGCCCCTCTCGTCGCGAAGAAGTAATTTTAACCAGACTGAGAATGGACATTGCCATTTTAGCCATGGTTATTTATTAAATGGTGACCCCGGACCTGTTTGTGTGGACTGTGACGTACCTGTCACATTTTACTCCAGTGTCACTTTTTAGCTCCTTTACACCGGCGCCTGTCTCTGCCAGGCCGGATTTGCGATCTGCTTGCAGATAATTTGCTGTTGTAGGGCGTCTTTTAGCCTTTAGCCCGGGTATAGATTGTCCTATGAGTTTTATTCTGCCTCAATGAGATTTGTGCAACTTGTTTGTAATCGTTTTATCCCTGGCTTTAACCCACTTTCACTTGGCGTTCTACCGCAAGTGGCACTGGTTGATTTTTACTCTTGTACTTCTTTGTTTTAACTACTCCTTTAGTTTCTATTTTATCGTGATTTTAGTTTAACTGTTGACGCTTTTAGCTATAGTGAGGGCGCTTATAACCTGGGCTGTTGTGTGCCCTTAAACCCCATTGCTCTCTCTCTCTCTCTCTCATCCGACGATGTCAAGAATGTCTTCTGCAGATGGACACCACTTTCAACAGCATTTATAACAAAGTTAGTACTCATTACATATACACTATGTGATCAAAAGTATCCGGACACCCCACAAACATACGTTTTTCATCTTGTGCTGTCACCTACTGCCTGGTACTCATTATCCGCGACCTTAGTAGTAATGAGACATCGTGAAACAACAGAATGGGACGCTCCGTGAAACTCACGGACTTTGAACGTGGTCAGGTGATTGGGTGTCACTTGTGTCAGAAGTCTGTACGCGAGATTTCCACACTCCTAAACATCCTAGGTCCACTGTTTCTGATGTGATAGTGAAGTGGAAACGTGAAGGGACATGTATAGCACAAAAGCGTACAGGCCGACCTCGTCTGTTGACTGACAGAGACCGCCGTAAAGTGTAATAGATAGACATCTATCCAGACCATCACACAGGAATTCCAAACTGCAGCAGGATCCACTGCAAGTACTTGCCAGTTAGGCGCGAGGTGAGAAATCTTGGGTTCCATGGTCGAGCGGCTGCTCATAAGCCACACATCATGCAGGAAAATGCCAAAGACGCCTCGCTTGGTGTAAGGAGCGTCAACATTACACGATTGAACAGTGGCAAAACGTTGTGTGGAGTGACCAATTACGGTACACAATGTGGCGATCCGATGGCAGCGTGTGGGTATGGAGAATACCCGGTGAACGTTACCCTGCCAGGGTGTGTAATGCCAACAGTGAAATTCGGAGGTGATGGTGTTATGGTGTGGTCGTGTTTTTCCTGGAGGGGGCTTGCACCCCTTATCTTCTTGCTTCCCACTGTTGAAGAGCAATTCGAGGATGGCGATTGCATCTTTCAACACGATCGAGCATCTGTTCATACTGCACGGGCTGTGGCGGAGTGGTTACACGACAATAACATCCCTGTAATGGACTGGCCTGCACAGAGTCCTCACTTGAATCCTATAGAACACCTTTGGGATGTTTTGGAACGCCGACTTCGTGCCAGGCCTCACCGACCTACATCGATACCTCTCCTCAGTTCCGCACTCCGTGAAGAATTGGGCTGTCATTCCCCAAGAAACCTTCCAGCACCTGATTGAAACTAAGCCTGCTAAAGTGAACGCTGTCATCAAGGCTAAGGGTGGGCCAACACCATATTGACTTCCAGCATTACCGATCGAGGGCGCCACGAACTTGTACGTCATTTTCAGCCAGGTGTCCGGATACTTTTGATGACGTAGTGTATGTTACTAACACACGTGAGTAAATAACGCGGGAGTTACGGAACGGAAAATCCTGCAGTGATCCGCGCGATCCGCGGACTTGCCATAAAACGAAGGCACTGTGTAAGAAGGAACAAGCATTTTGCATATAAATGCGGGCTCTAAATATAACACTGTTGTTGTGTTAAAACTTGCAATATAAAACTAAGTTTCTCTTTTACGGTGTTGTAGATGTCTACCTTACGATAATTTTCCCATCGACATTTTAATTATGTATTTGTACTAATGTAATCAATTTAGTTAATATAGGGTACATTCAGCAGAAGAAATGAATATTTTTAATTTAAATAAACTCCCTCAAGTACGTTATTTTATCTGTTTACTTGGCTCGTTGAAAAAGTTCTTGGGTTCCTTGTTCTATAAGCTTGCTGCAGCTAAGGAAAGCAAAAACTTTTTAAAAATGTGACTCCTCGAAGAGGAGGAGGCCAATGTGACTATACGGATGATGACACTTTAGAGACAGGACTTCGCAGTTGGCAGCAGGAGCTTAACAGAAACAATGGACATTTTATCGTTAGTGCGTGGAGCTTGGCGAACACGGCGCAATAGTTTATAACTAACTTCGACGTTGGTCCATTAAGGTTTCCATGAAGAGATGGTAATTTGAACCATTAATAGGTTTAAGCTTTATGTTGAAATTAGGAGTTGGAGCCTTCTAGAGAAGCATCATAACTATACAGAGTACCTATAGACACAGTTGGTATCCACTTTCAGGATTTGCTTTCAAGTAAAATCGATGACTGCCTTCCAGATTTGAGGATAATGTTGTTGAATATCAAACGACCACCACAAAAGTGCATTTTTTCTTTCTCTACTATTTACCTATTGTAAATAGAGCACATGTGTATTCCACTAAAAAATTCAATACCAAGATTTCACCGGAAATACACGTTTTGAGGTGCTCAGAATAAAAAAAGAAAATCATTAGAAAGGACTCTGTGAGTGAGTGAGAGAGAGAGAGTTTTGCAAACAGCATAGCTCAAAAAAGAAACGTTTGTTAAAAAGTTCAGCATCTTCGAAGATTAAAAATCCCACCACCCCAAACTGCCCTTACATGGCAAACTTTATCGTTATTTTTGATTTTCTCAAAAATGGCTCTAGAATCTGATAAATAAAATATATACCTTAAATTTTCTCGGAATAGCCTGTGATGACCGCTTCATCCAGAATGATTTTTGCATAAAAATCGTACTTAAAAAGTCTGATGTGTTTGTGTTACTTCACATGAATTTCTCTACCCTCCATCGCTTTATTAGTGGGTAAACAAATTATATTTATGAAAGTTAGTTGTCTTATCTATTTCCGAAATAGCCCCATTACACATTTCGTTATAGATGCAAAGGGATAGCGATAGTCAAATGTTTTAGAACAGGACGCTATAGCTGGCCTTTATATTTCATAATGTTTCCATGACATTGTGAGGAACATGAAACACCAGGGGATTGTGCCCCCACGTGACTCTGGGAGGAGGGCTTTCCTTCCCCCGAGAGCTTTTCCTGTGGGCCAGCACCTAAAAATTTTATTGCGACACCCCATTACAAGGCGGAAGTGGATATGCCATTTACGTGCGTCAACCCCAAAAGTGGAAGACCACTAAAGAACCTCGGTGGGGCTGTCTACCGGCTCTCCAGGGCGGTATCGGAGGACCTTAAGGCATCTCACATGCCGCTTGAATGGAAAACCGCCCAGACGCCTCCAATCTCCCAGGGGTATCGAGAAACCTGCTCCGCCGAGTCCAACCCATTCCAAACGAGGCCCGGTAGGGTGGGGCTCGGACATTTGCCCAAGCGTACTTCTAGTAACATCAGAATTACCACGAGTGCTCAGGGTCCACTGCGCCCGCACCTTGGCAGCTGAAGGGGTCGTAATCCCTCTTACGGGGATATTGTGAGGCGATTTCCCATCTGAAAATCAACAGGACTTTAAAAGAATGTCCAATTATTGAATAATTCAAACCATTAATAACAGTATTCTTGGAAATGGTTGATGCCAGATAAAAGCTATTTGAAATAAATTGTGGGGTTTAAAGAGATCTACATCTTTTGTGTAGACTTTTTCTCTATCCTTTAACGTTTACCCGTTATGCAAGATTATATAAATTTAATTCCGATTGAGGAGGACTTCACAGGTTTTTCCCAGAAAATTTAAGATATACATTTTAATTGTAATGCTTACGCCTCGATCGAAATACATAATTCATCCGCTAAAGCCTTATTTTGCATACTTAATACATAAATAGCCTTTTTTCCTGATTAACAATGTCTTTTCGCAAACCTTACACAATAAAACTGTTCCATCATTTGAAAGCGCTTGGGTAAGAAATTTACTAACTGTGAAGTTTACTTTTCTATGGTTAACTGAATTTAGGCATTGTAACTAAATGATGTTATATCTGTTTATCACGTGATAATAACTGACAATCACTTTTCGTCAAAACATTTTCCGTAGGGCACATGCTGATACTGAGGAATCCACTTTCAGATGGAAATGCTGAACACTTAGCATGCAGTAAACATTACAATACAAAATGTGGTTGTATTCTAACAAAAAAGGATGTTCAAGTGGTATCCATCATATAGAATATTTGCAAATAAGTTGCAAGTTGATTTAAAAGGGTAAAAATGTGCATTTATAATTCAAATAGGCAGCGAGACCTTAAAAGGGCAAAATAAAAACTGGCTCTATTACTTCCAAATGCCCCGAAACAGTTATATCTACGAGGGGCGTCCAATAAGTTAATTTTATTTATATTGTACAATCCTTCTGTTACTTTCTAGTCAACTGTTTTTACAAGCATTTTTGGGGACCTGACACAGGTTGTTCCAAGTCAGTGTTGTACCAGGTCGGGTCTTGTGTTCGTAACACTTCTGGTGTTAAAGTGCTTACCTCCAAGAAATACCTTTGAGTCAGGGGAACATGTGAAAATCACTTGAGAAAAGATCTGGTGAATATGGAGGCTGCGAGAAAACTTCCCAGTTGAATCTTCTGAGCTCCGCCTGGGTAAAGATTCAACTTGGAAGTTTTCTCGTATCCTCTATATTCACAGGAGCTTGCCTCAAGTGATTTTCACATGTTCCTCCAACTCAATGGTAAGCACTTTTAACACCGATGATGAGGTCAAATCCGTGAACAGCTGGTTGCGAGCACAGAACCCGTCCTGGTACAACACTGGCTTGGAAAAACTTGTGTCACGTCCCCAAAAATGTTTTGAAAAACATCTTGACTATGTAGAAAAGTAACAGAAGGATTTAAAATATAAATAAAATTAATTCAACATGATCAATTGTGTGTACATTTTTTTATAAAATAGGGAAATTAGTTATTGGACGACCCTGTAATTACTTTTGATTTAATACCAACAATAAAAAAATATTTTGTCTAACTTGAAGGATCTTATTCATCATCATAATAAATGTTATCATTATCTTCTTCTTCCTTTCAAGTCTCAGACCCATGGTCGATCCCATAGTTGAATTTTCAATCCAATGTTTCTTTGGAGACCTGAAGATCTCTTCCCGTTTGAACGATAGTGAAGCATGCCTTTTGGGACTTTATGTTTTACGCACTCCATGCAGATGATTTATTCATTTGTTCCGGTAATGTTGTACGCGATAGTTGCAGGTTGTAATTGTAATTCTTCCATTACTTCTCTATTATATTTGTGATTCCATTTGGTATATGTGGGCTCTATTAAAAACACTAACTGATCTTAGGTACTTTTTCTAAGAGAAAAGAAGATTACGTATAAGTTATACAACGTAGGAGGACATCTCGCGCCCTGCGACTTACATAGATAAATTGGCTACCATCCTTAGGAGGAAGAGATAAAATGAAGGAACCACAGGAGGCTACAGGCCACAGACAGACAGGTCACAGAGACGCGCATAACATTTACAAGCTCACAATCCACCCCACTGCTGGAGAGCCCTAGAGAGGGTAGACCTCTAGTGCCTAGTGAGAGTACCTTTTCCTTTGAGCAACATCCGCGTCATCTGTCCGGCACCGCCATACGCGACGAAAGCTATAGGCATACCAAGGGAACGTAATGAAAGAGAGATGGTGTAAAGGAAATCGTGATACATAAGAAATCACTGCAGCATTTACCTACCGACCAGAGAAAATCACGAAAAACCAAGGTCAGACTGCGTGGTCGACAGGAATCGAACCCGGGACCTCACGGATGCGAGCTTCATATGTAAACGCGGAGCCATCTCGATCGTTAAAAGAAGGGATGAAACGTAACGTTTCAAAAATGATATTTGCTATAAGATTAAGTTATATTCAAGAGTAATCTCATATTCTTGAATTAGCAATAATACTAGAAATGCAATTCGGATTATACAGAGTGATTTATGAAGAACTGACACACTTCTTTCTTTAATTATTCTGTTCGAAATTCACTCAATGCCGCAATTTTAGCACCAAATTAAGCAGAATGCTCTGGAGTTTCGATTGCCTGTCACTAGATGCACAAATGTTCATGTTTTATTCGTAATTGTTAGTTTTATTGTCGGCAACTGCTTTTAAGATTTTGTTCTAGTCAACGTGAAAATGGAGTACACATTAAATAAACGACTCTTCCTTGTAAAGCAATACTGGATTACGAATTCAATTACAGCTACTCTAAGGGCATACCAGAGAGAATTCAGTGTTCGGAATCCTCCCCAAAGAAACACAATACTGGGACTGCTAAACAAATTGGAAACAACTGGATCCCTGGTGAGTGAAAACTCGTTCATCTAGGCTTCCCACGGTTCTTGTTTTTGACGTAAGAGCACGACTGGATCAGTCACACAAAAAATCATTAAGACGTTTGCCGCAGGAGACAGGGTACAGCTACTCAATGTGTCAGAGAGCTGTGAAAAGTGCAGACCTAAAGCCGTATAGGATTACGGTTGTCCATCAGTTACAGGAACCTGATAAGGTTAGACGACTGAATTATTGTCGTTGGTTTCAGGCGTTCATTGTGCAAAATCCTGCCATATTTCCATCACATGGTTCACAGATGAAGCATGGTTCCATTTATCCGGCTATGTGAACTCAAATAACTCACGCTTTTGGGCCAGCGAAAATCAATCCACATGTTATTCATGAAGCACCTGTGCACCCGGTTAAAATCGGAGTTTGGTGCGCAATATCCCCAAAGAGAATAGTGGGACCAATTTTTTTTTTAAAACAATATGAACCTGCAGAGTACCCACGGATATTCATGGAGTTTGCTGAGCAACTAGACGATGTAGATCTGAGTCAAGGATACTTTCAGCAGGGTGGCACTACATGCCGTACATCAAATGAATTGTTGCACTAATTGCAAGTTACTTTGACGACCGGATAATTTCCAGGAACCTGTGGCCACCGAGATCTCCGGATTTGACAACGCCGGACTTCTTTCTATGGGGTTACTTAAAAGACAGGGTTTATGTCACACGTCCCTAGACATTGGACAATCGGAACCACAACATTACACAGGAGATTCAAGCTATTGACAACAGAGTCCTCCAACGAGTGGCCACTAACATGAAACGAGTTGTGTTGAGTTGTGGCTTATGCAGGATGGAGGACATTTTCAACATTTGCTATAGAGGTAAATAATCTCCCAAAATTCCTCTGCATTTCAGGTATAATAAGTTGTCGCTAGCATAACTCGTTTTGAAACAATTAAAGAAATAAATGTGTCAGTTCTTCATAAATCAATCTGTACGAGGCGAACGAATGGTTTAGAAATTTTTGTTGTAATTATGTCCAATCTCTTAGATTGGATCCTAGGATACAAGAGGGTAAAAATCTTGAATCAGTGTTTGCTAAACAACGAACGCAACGAATATTTCTGCAACAGGGAACAGGGAACGTTGAGCTCGTTATCATCCATAAATTCGTTTTTCAGCTTCAGTTATATTCTGCGTCGGCAATGCGGAAGGCAGAATTGACAGTGTACCTAAAATTAAATGCATGGTGTATGTGTGCTATATTTACAAAATCGTAATATTTGTTGATTTGCCATTTAACTTAATTAAAGGGTTATATTGCAATAATTACAGGTTCGGATAGCCAATCATATCCATGGACTATTTAAGCAAGATGGGCTTACACCGGAGAACGCAACAGCGCCAAATAAAGTTCTGCACATTAAATTTTCTGTAAAAAAGAACCTTCACTGACTGCTCGCTTACAACGTAGTACACACCAACATAAACTATGCAATTTCTTTATTCTTCAACAACATTATGCTAATACCTCTTCTGTTATTGTATTTCCTTATACGTACAGTTTTAGCGGGGGTAGTTTTCTGTGTTCTTCTGGTGGGGGAATTGGATTGGCTGCATTATACTGCGTATTCTTATTTTGTCGGTTACCGAGCGAGGTGGCGCAGGCGGTAGCCCGCTAGGTGAATGCTGGGAAGGTTAATTACATGCCCGGAATTTCCTTTCCATCCATTTCACCTCCTTTCTTATTTCACTTCACCTTTCAACAGCTTGGTTCTTTTAGGATTGCAAGTGTCGGCGGGAGTCTCGGCGTTGCATGGAAGGAAAAAAGGATGCTCTCTATACCACTTTGTGCCCCGGAATGTGGACGATCTTGAGGCAGTATATTATATCATAACATACTGTGAATGCCAGAGTGATTGTAGTGTAAATTAATATTATTGTATGTACAGGATTTTAGATGTTTGTTAGCCATAAGCATTGTTAGGAAATAAGTTTACACGGCCTCACTGAAACTGACAATAGAATTGGGTAACAATAAACCCAGGGGGTGAGTTGTTTATCACTAAGAAGAGACAAACAAATGACGTCAGGGTAGCGTGCCTTTCTTTAGAAATGGAGGGAATATCTTCCCTAGAGCATATATGTTAGTAGTAGTGATTGGCTGACAAAACAGACGCTAATGTTGGCGCGATTTGGTAACCAATAGCAGCTGTATTATAATATTTAGGCATTTCGAGGTGAAGGAGTATATATTCTCGAGCTATAAGCATGTGTCGCGCAGTTCTAAGGAATCTCTCGCGAGGTACACGTGGCAGAGTTAGTTACAAAATGTGAAGTACGCGGCAACTAATACGACAGTAATTACATTCGGAAATACCACAGGCGTGGTATAAAGATTAAAGATGTGAATTATTAATTAAGTGTGACGGCAATAAAAGTGTAAAAACAAATTCTTTTATCAGTGTTATCTTTTAGTAACAATTCATTTCCGTTTACACGCCCTGCTTAGAGATATTTGCTCGACTGAGTTATAATAGCTAGCCGGAGGACAATAAATCCAAATTTTAAAATAATAAAACAATAAGAGGCGCTCAACAAATAAGATAACACGAGCCGATTACCGCGACATCTCCATGTCCTGGACCCCCAGTAGAATGTTGTGCAAACCCGCAGTTTGGGAGGGGAGCCAGTTGTTTCAGGTGCCTTCCGGGGAGTTTCAATCTGAAAAAATGTAGATGCCTCTCTCTCCTGGGGGCGCCCCTTTAGGGTCCTAGACATTTAGGTCGAGGTGCTAAGTCCCTCTCCGCTCCGCATCATACGTCATTTTGTTGACTGCGATTCGCTTCCAGGAACGTCCCGGGTTCGTTCTCCGGGAGTGTCCATTCTGACCTATGGGTTTTTCGTGGTTTTTCCGGGTCGGTAGGGGAATGCTGGGGCGTTTCCAAGAATTTTCTGCCCCTCATTTCCTATACCCATCGTCTCCTACATTGTCATCTGTTTTAAGATAGTAGGACCAGACACCGGTGTTCGGCGGGTTGCGGCTGGGCGGTGGATGTGCGTTATGTAGCAGTTTCTTCCCTGGCGTCGGTCGGGATTGCTAAGTTAGGTCCCGCCTCCGAGTGAACCCTCATCCGGAGAGAACCGCCGGGGGTTAGGAGACTCTTTTGTGGGCCCGGGTGGCGTCGGTTGCGTTCGATCTGGAAACGTTAGCACCCCGTACATGCTTGCGCCCGTTGTCATCCGAATCTGGTCGTCGCCCTTCGAGTCTCTCCCCTCATCCCTCCCTTCCAAGGGTCATGGTAGAAGTAAAAAGATCGTTGAGACCTACGTTCAGTGCTCTGTGGGGGTCCCTCTGTTCGTCTTTGCCGTTACCTTTATTTTGTTGGCCAACATGCCCTCCTCATGGGATGGTTAAGTTGTTCCAGCTTAAGGATGCCCATCTGTAGAATTTCCAAAATCCACAATTTCAGTTCGATTCATTTGAAATTTTAATATAGCAATCATGGTTTAATGTACAAGTATGACGTGTACACCAAATTTCATGGATACATGTTTTAAGGAGCCCAAAAAGCATTTTAGGAACAAGGTCCGTGTATGTGTGCGTCTGTGAACAGCGTAACTCGAAAACGTATAGTCAGATAAGTACCAAACTTGGTATCTAAGCCCAGTATCTTCCAAGGATGTGACACAAAGATTATCAAGAAAGTCCCTTCACCCCTAACTACCCTTTACATGGAACATTATTCGAAAATTTTGATTTTCTAAAAAATGGCTCTAACGATCGTGATTAAAATACCGTATACGAAAGATATTTACATGGCAAATAAAATGTATATCTTGATTTTTTTGGGAATACCCTTAGAAGCCCTCTTCATTCGGAAGGAATTTTTTATAATCTTGTATAACTCGTAAACGTTAAGCGATAGACGAAAGTGTATTACACAAAAAATATAGATCTGTTTAAAACACACAATTTGTTTCAAATAACTTTTTATGGCATCAGCTATTTCCGAGATACATTGTTATTGGTTTTAAATTTTCAATACTTCATAATTTTTACTTTCTCTACTACGTATAGTACGTGGGGGAAGTATTGTATTCCACCCAAAAATTCGATACCGAGATTTCACCGGAAATACATGTTTTGAGACCCCCTGAATCCAAAAAAAGCATTTTTGGAAACATGTCCGTGTGTGTGTCTGTCTGTGTGTCTGTCTGTGTGTCTGTGAACAGCATAACTCAAAAACGAACAGTCGGATAAGCACCAAACTTGGTATTTAGGTTCAGTATCTTCCAGAGATGCGACACGAAGGTTTTCAAGAAAATCCCCCCACCCCAGACTACCCTTTACATGGAACATTTTTCGAAAATTTTAATTTTCTCAAAAATGGCTCTAACGATTTTGATGAAAATATCATATGTTTAAGACAATGTCATGAGAAATGAAATGTATATCTCGAATTTTCTGGGAATGTCTCCAAAAGTATTCTTCATTGTGAACGACTTTTGCATAACTGGTAAACCATAAGAGATAGAAAAAATTTTACTACACAAAAAATGTAGATCGCGTTAAAATACACAACTTATGTCATATACATTTCTTTTGTTGAGTGAACCGTTTTCGAGATATTGCTTGTTATTTCCTTACATTTTCCAATACTTATACTTTTTCTCAAAATCGTTATTCATTTTTTTTATGTCCTGGTCATGCAAAGAGAATGGAATGCGCCACATAGCAACCAGCGTTAAAATATTTGACTATCGCTTAAAAGCTACCATATTTTCCTTTCATCTACAAGAAAATTACCAATAAGATTGACATCTCGATATCTCGATTAACATGAAGCATATGGAGAATAGGCGTTTGTAAAAATAGTGTCTACAAGAGTAGAGAAAGTCATGTGAGTGTAACACATCAGATTTTTTTAAATTTGTGTCGTTTCTCGCGATGTCAGGAAAACGATATCTTTTTTTGGGGGGATGTCATATTTCTTGCTTTGATGATTAATTGTCGTCATTTAACCGGGCAGGTCGTATCAGACAGTGAATGAAGGAAATTGTTGAAATTATGCCCAAATGTGCTCATTGTCTCTAGAGCTTCCAATTATCCGAAGTTCGTCATCTCAGGACAAGGGAAAACTCCAGAAAAAATCTTACCCATGTAACCCACTCTAACCGAGATTCGAACTAGGGACCTCTTGAATGCGAGGCAGACACGCAATCCACACGCTACAGAAGTGGGCAAAACCGTTTATTAAACACCTGACTATGGATTTTGTGTCATCTATTTTCCTTGTGCCTTCAAGGAAATGTGTTGCAAAGGCTTATCTCTTTTATAATGAAGTAGATAGAAAACAGTAATTAAGAAGCGAATATGTTTATGAAACGAGCGGTAGCGTCGGAATTACCATCTTAATTATCATTATAGTCAAGTTACATAGACTGTTTTTGGTCGACCACGCTATAATTTAAAACAATTTCAGGTTTTACAAAAAGATCTTACCTGGTTAATTGTGCGTAATTAATTGCTGATCCGATGGCAGCACCTTGAGCGTGTTTGCGAGTAGTGTAACAGTGGCAGCACTGGAATTAATTATTGTTCTTCCACACAAGCCGTGTGTAGAACAAGGTTGGAAAGCGTAGCGGGAAATCGTGCTGCTCTGTGTTGAAGCTCTGCTGCAGTGTTCTGGTCTCAGGCTATCTCTGCTTAGAGCTGATGATTTCTCCATTCCTAATAAATTACCTATCTAACTAATCTCGCTGATCTCAAAGTTTTCGTAGGTGAGACAAAATTAAAATATACTGCATTTCCCTTAAAGGTGATTTATTATCAAATAGAGTGCATATGGGTGGCTAGCTTTTCCCATATATGACATTTATAACGATTCCCACCATGATAATAAATTAGGAGTCTAATCTAGCTTCACACGCTTCCCCACCCATATGCACACACGTGCATCCGTCGTCTTCCACCTCGTAAAATATCACGTAAGAGAGTACTACGTAGGAGTGTTTGTAAGAGAGTGAAAGTCTGGGTCCTGCTTCCCCCTTTTATACCGAAACCTAGTGACGCTCACCTTAGCGCCTTAAAATGTAACATTTCTATTTGGTCCTCGGACCGCGTTACTTTACCATGTGTGAAAATTGAGAAATGTAGTTTCTGCCCGACGTATGGAAAGCTAATTTGAAGTAGGTTGTATTATATTTCGAATGTTGGGGAGCCGAACTTGAAGTAGTTGCAACCGCACTACGGTAAAAAGTTTCCGATAGCCTTCGCCCCAAGTTTAAAAATATTAACTTTGTAATTTGACTGTTTCTTTAAATATTATATATTTGTTTGCCTCGGCTGTGTCAGTATTATTGTTAGAGACATGAATTTCTTTGCAGAGAGTGGTGCGGCTAAGAATGTAGACTTACACAGATTATAATTTTTACTTCACTCCCTTTATTAATTCGTGACACGATTTAAATAACCCTTCACTGATATAGAGAGCTGTGAGATTATTTATTAATTACTTGCACTTTTTAACACGTAAACTATTTTTGTCTCACACTGAATAGGTATTAAACTTCTTGAGGATGCGTCTCGCATCCGGTTAGGAACGCTGTCTGCTAGCAACTGACTTCTGAATTTGTACAAGTTGCCCTATTTCAGTTTCTGATTGGCTATTCCTACTCCAATAGTATACTTTTATTTAACTTCAGATTTTTTCTGGTTGTTGATTGGCTATTTTATAAACTGTCTCAAAATTTACATTATTGCTGCTCCAAGAGTTACCAGTAGCATTATTAAACATTTTAATTGATTATTGCCTCAAGGTTATCTCGTTGTTTCCTCATAGTTAGCAACTTTTAGCCTATTATTCTCACAACTGCTACATTATTAAATTACGTAATACATTCACATAACATTATTGAACATGTACATAATAATATAAAATATACAATGACTGTAATATACACTGTTTATATATTGTTACATACACATATTGTTTTAAGGCGGGCTGTTATTGAATTTTATATTATATAATTTGACTGAAATCATTTAAGTGCTAAAAATACTGCCTCAAAATATTCTATTGCAAAACTATTCGCACACGCGTCCCAATGACGCGTCAGGAAACAAACCCAATGTCTCTGTCTCTTTCTGTTCTATATCTGTATCTATTTCTCGTTATTCTTCCAAGCCCCGTGCTCATTAGCTTGGTGAAAGGTGGTGGACTTCTACCTGGGATTAGCTAGCTCGCCCGTCCCTTAATGATCTAAGTTACAATCTGCTTTGTACATCGCTTGACTGCTAAATATTCTAACATCTTTAACATGGCTTTATTGCTGAATTATATTATTATGTACAGTTCTTTTTTTATATTGATTTATACGTCTATATGTATATGTGTGTGCGGTATATGCCCTTTCAAAAAGTAGAATCAAACGACTGAAAAATTAAATGTCATAGCCGGGATTTGAACCACGGATCTTCCTGTTTCGTCCAGTTACTCTGCCAACATAGCTACCGTGGCAACATGCCGGTAGTACATTAAATTTCCCAACTAAGTGTCATTTTTCCTGGTAAACCACAAGATCTCAAATTGTATTGAGATGACATACCCCAATGGCGACTTACAATGCTGTAAGTACTTTAAATCCCAGGCTTCGTAGTTTAACCACTATTAGAGTTGGGTAGAGCAACTGTGTGATTCTACCTTTCCAGATAGCAGCACTATTGAGCCCACACGTGTACATTGATATTTTGCAGGTAACGTGTCAGCAACACATATTGAGGCAAAGGAGATAAATTCAATTTATTAGAATATTAAAATTGGAATGCAATGCTTCCCCTACTTACTATGTGTAATAGATAAAGTAAGAATTGCTACCGATTGGAGAACGTCAAACAATAGGTACAATATATACACAGAAAACGAGAATAAGAACATAATTAAGAGAACAAGCAATCTCCTTTGCAGTTTTTATATAAAGTGAGTATTGAGTATCGGTTTTCAAAAATCAGTACTGATAGCGAGTATCAGAAATAGTGGTATCGTCCCATCACTACTTAATTTTTTATATCTTCCTGTCAATAATTACGGTATATGTTTTAAAGCCATAAACACTACACAACATATCTATTTTCACTACTCTACGGCTTTAGAGTTTACTCGTATATTGAAATGTGTAGATGCAATGACGGAGACATAGAGGACAAGCTTACAATATCTACCCTGAATATTGCGCCGAAGCTGTAATCTGCGTTAAGTAGCCAAGCCTTTAGAAGTTACGTTCGCGTTATTAGCAACAAAGTGGCTGTCGGGTAAGTGGTTCCCAGGATGTGTATATTAAATTTCTGGCATAGTATAACTATCTCAATAAACAGTAGACTTTGGGCGCACAAAGGTCCTGGCGAACTTTGTTCTGCTTATAAAAACGTCTTTTGTGCTAGGGCTAACATTCAACACTCAGCTTGGAGCACTGTTTTAATGAAAAGCAGAGACGGACTGCAGTAGATACTTTTAAAAGCTTTTCCTATCCAACTTTGTTTATTTATTTATTTTTATTTAATCTGCAGTCAGCAGAAATATAGTTGATGTGTTATTAAACAGCATTCTACCATTAGCGAATAGCTTCTGCCACTGTTCGCCAAAAATCAATTTCTTGCTAATAGTTTTCTTTCTTCTCTTCTTTTTATTATATTATTTTCTTGAGAGTAAAGTTAGATCCAAAAGAGGTAGGACAAAGAGGAATATTCAGTGAAAAATTAGATGGTAAAACCACTGAGCCCGAAGCTTACCAGCAAATGAGGAATATCAAAAATGGCAAGGCAGTAGGAATAGATGGAATAGCAAGGGAATTTTGGAAAAAGCATGGGGAAATGCAAAATGGTTTAAAAGTGATGACAAAATTATTAAAGATTAAGGGGATATTTTAAGGATATGTATGGAGCAACAAAAGATTACGAAAAATAAAAATAGCTGGTGGACACGGGTAGAAAAAATTGTGGAGAAGATAGGAATGGGAGATATTTGGAGAGCAGGAGAAAGATATAGCAACGGATTCTGGATAACAGTAAGAAACAGAATGGAGGGCATAGAAAGACAAGATATTTGGGGTAGCTTAGAGAATAAAAAATCATTAGGATTCTATAGGTTAGCAAAAAGGAAATGGGGAAGAGAAGGGTATGTGGATTATTGTAATAGAGCGGAAAAAGAAGCGTTTGCATGGATGAGAACAGGATCAATGTACCTGAGAGGGCTAAGAGACAGAAAAAGTGGAATTTGTGAACTATGCGGAGGTAGCGAAAGCACAGAGCATTATACGACAGAACGCAAAGAATTAGCGGAATGGAGACAAAAGTATGGAAGGAAAAATGGGGAAAAAATGGATGGAAAAATAGTAGCAATTAAAATGTTAACCAGGAAAGAAGAAAAGAAAAATAATAATATGGGGGAGTTCTTAAAGAAAGTAAAGGAGAAATGGATTAGAAAAGTAAAAGAGATGAGAAAGGTAGAAAGGCAAACGGAGGAGGAAAAGGATTAGGTGATTAAGGGTAACAAGGGCTGCTCAGCTGAGCCATAAGGTCAGGGTGCCAGGCAAAATGAACAATATGGGTAGAACATAGCTGGCAAGAAAATCAAGAGGATAAAACATGGGTCCATCACTTCATACCTGAGATGAACGAATAGTTCAAACAGTGGATTGAAAGGGGAGAATCGGCTCCAAAGGAGGCGAAGACGGTTCCATCTGCAGGCAAGGCATGGCGTCAGTTTTTTGGGATGCGCGTGAGATAATTTTCATTGATTACCTTAAAAAAGGAAAAGCAATCATGGCGAGTATTATGTAACTTATTGCAGCGTTTGAAGATGAAATTAAGCAAAACCGGCGGCGTTTAGTGGAAAAGAAGCTTTTGTTTCATCAAGACAATTGCACCAGTTCACACATCCATTATCGCCGTGGCCAAAATCAATGAGTTTAAAGTTCGAATTGCTTCCTCATGCACCATATTCGCCAGACTTAGCCCCCTCTGATTATTTTCTGCTTCCAAAGTTGAGAAATGGCTTGGTAGTAAAAGATTTGCCAACAATGAAGAGGTGGAGTTTGCAGTTGATGGCTACTTTGCAGAACTCGATGATTCTCACTATAAACAGGGTATCGAAGCTATCGAACATCGCTGGGAAAAATGTATCGAGCTGATAGGAGACTATGTAGAGAAATAAAGATTGTTTTTCCAAAATTTATGTTTTCTTTGTTAGATTGGGTATTTCTGGGGTAGCTCTCGTACTTTTCATTGTGAATGTGACTTTTACTCGTTAGATTTTATGTTGCCTTACCTTCAAGCAGGGAGTTACGGAGATGATAGGATTGCAAGAGAGAAGCAAACAGTGCTATACAGAGAACGGGCTCGACAGGTGTTACTTCCGTCTCGCTTTTTGCGTTTCCATTGTTTGAAGGTAAATGCTGCAGCATCCTGCCAGCTAGGTTCACGGTCAGTACGTCACGGAGTGAATCCAACAAAACATTGCACATTCTTCAGTCTCGAGTGCTAGTGTAACGTGTGGTGTGTTGTGACGGTCCGAGCGTTGTGTTGGTGTAATGCAGGCCACCTGTGTAGAATAGCAAGTCTTGTGCTTTCAATTTGAAACTAATGAAAATAGTAGTATTTAGAACGTAGAGGAAGGTTGTAATCCACCGTAAAATTCGATGTTGAGATTTCACCCGAAATACCATTATGAGGCCCTTGACCCACAAATAAACATTTTTTAAACAGATCAATGTGTGTGTGTGTCTGTGCGTAATTCAAAAACGAAAAGTCGGTTAAATACCAAACTTGGTGTTTAGGTTCAAAACCTTCCAAAGCTGCGACAGAAATATTTTCAAGAAAATCCCTCACCCCAAACCACCCTTTACATGGTATACTTTTCGAATTTGTTTATTTTCTAAAAATTGTTCTACGATTTTGATCAAAATACCATATATTAAATATATTTACATGAAAAATAAAATGTTTGTCTTGAATTCTCTGTGAAAAGCCTGTGAAGTCCTCTGCATTTGTAAAATCTTGTGTGACTCTAAACGTAGATACAGAAAACGAACTGCACAAAAATTGTAGATCTCTTTAAAACACACAATGTATTTTCAAATAAGTTTTTTTTGGCATAAGCCTTTCTAATATATCCGTTATTAATGGTGCGAATTCCTCAATACGTCAGCATGTAGTGTCCAGTTCTTAAACATTTGACTATCGCTGTTCCCTTTGTATCTATAACGAAATATGTAATGTAGCTATTTCTGCAAAGGTTTAATTTGATCAAAATGGAGTAGATAGAAAAATAAGCTTTAGTAACAGTAGTTTGCATACCTACTAATAAACTACACAGGGTGAATGTAATATACATTTTTAAAAAAAGACGCAAATGTGTGTCAGTGAGTAACATAACTAAAAAACGAAAAGTCGGTTAAATAGCAAACTTTGTATTTATGTTTAACATCTTTCAAGAAGCGGCACTAAGATTTTTAAGAAAATTCCCAACCTCAAATACTATTTATATGGAACATTTTTCGATATTTTTTATTTTATAAAAAATAACTAATGATTTTGCTTAAAATGTCTATGATTAAAATATTTACAAAGAATATAAAATGTAGACCTTGACTTCTTGGGGTGTAGTATGTGAAGTCATTCAAACTCTACTACGTATAGTAAGTAGGGGAAGTATTGTATTCCACCCAAAAATTCGATACCGAGATTTCACCGGAAATATATGTTTTGAGACCCCCTGAATCCAAAAAAAGCATTTTTGGAAACATGTCCGTGTGTGTGTGTATGTGAACGGCATAACTCAGAAACGAACAGCCGGATAAACACCAAACTTGATATTTAGGTTCAGTATCTTCCAGAGATGCGACACGAAGGTTTTCAAGAAAATCCCCCCACCCCAGATTACCCTTTACATGAAACATTTCAATTTTCTCAAAAATGGCTCTAACGATTTTGATTAAAATATCACATATTTAAGATATTTTTATGACAAATGAAATGTATATCTCGAATTTTCTGGGAATGTCTCCAAAAGTATTCTTCATTGTGAACGACTTTTGCATAACTGGTAAACCATAAGAGATAGACAAAATTTTACTACACAAAAAATGTAGATCGCGTTTAAATACACAATTTATGTCATATACATTTTTGTTGTTGAGTGAACCATTTTCGAGATATTGCTTGTTATTCCCTTAAATTTTCCAATACTTATACTTTTTCTCAAATTCGTTATTCATTTTTTTTGTCCTGGTAATGCAAAAAGAATGGAATACTCCACATAACAACCACCTCTTAAAATATTTGACTATCGCTTAAAGCTAGCAATTCCCCTTGCATCTACAAGAAAATTAGCAATAAGATTAACATCTCGATTAACATGAAGCATATGGAGAATAAGCGATTGTAAAAATAGTTTGTACAAGAGTAGAGAAAGTCATGTGAGTGTGACGCATCAGATTTTTTTTTATAACTTATAAACCGTACGAGATAGGCTTCGTCCACCATAAATCCCAAATACGGTTTATTGGGATCACATTCTCGGCCTGCCTTGGTGGGAGGCGAGTGAACTAAACGCTCGGCCACGGTGCCGCCTGGTATGCTTTCCTTCATCAGGAATTCCAATCCTAAGTTTCTTCTACGAAATATATTTATCAGCTTAAAGTTGAAACAGGGATTAGAAAAAGTATTCTAACATCCAAACCAGACATAAGATATTTTCAAGAGAAACAATTAACTAATGCTTATTGCTTTCGATACCGAGATTTACGGAAATACACGTTTTGAGGTTCCCTGGATACAAAAAATTAAAAACGCCTATGTACATCTGTGTGTGGACAACATAAGAGTAAAGGTACGGACAAATAGAGACCACTGGGAAGGGGGAGGGAGGATGAGCGGAAAGACCCGAAGGTCGATCAGATCTGGATCGAGGACGGGGTCCCTAATGTTTCCAGATCGAATCAGCCGTCGATGCCGGACTACCTACAAGCCTCCAGACCCCCGACGGCCCTACGCGGAGGCGGATCCTAACGAGCGCACATCCACCGCCGCCTGGTCCTGTAACCCTGAAACAGATGGCAGTGAAGGAGATGATGGATAGAGGAAATGAGGGGCAGGGAATTTGTGGTAGAAGAGGAACTACCCAAGCATTCGCCTACCGACCCGGGGAAAAACCCAGGTTCGCCGGACCTCCCGAACGCGAGTCCCACACTTTACCACGGCGCCCCTTATAAGAATATGAAATTCTTGCAGAACTAATGAATGCTCTTAATGATAACTTGGTTAAAATAAAGTGACTGAACATTATCACTGTAAAGATAGAATCAGGCGACTGAAAAATTCATTGCCATAGCTGAGATTTGAACCAGGGATCTCCCGGTCTCCGTCCGGTTGCTCTAACCACTGAGCTACCATGGCAACATGCCGGTAGGATATTAAATTCCACGACTGATTCGCATTTTTTCCGGTAAACCACAAGGAGATGTCAAATTGTATTGAGATGATATAATTGACCCATTAATTGACCTACTAGTGCTTGAAACTATGAAGCCCGCGACTTAAAGTATTTGCAGCATTGTAAGTCGCCATTGGGGTATGTCATCTCAATACAATTTGAGATCTCCTTGTGGTTTACCGGGAAAAATGCGAATCAGTTGCGGAATTTAATGTCGTACCGGTAGGTTGCCATCGTAGCTGAGTGGTTAGAGCAACCGGATGGGGACCGCTAGATCCGTGGTTCAAATCCCTGCAATGGCATTGAATTTTTCAGTCGTCTGATTCTACCTTTCCAAACTTGTCCAACACAAGGGACTTGCGTGAAAGAACAATTAATTACATTATCACTGCATTTTATTGTCTATATTTGTTCGAATTTTGTTCGAAGGGGCTCTTTCATTCGCCAGTAATTATACTGACATGCAGCTGACATATTTGAATAATAAAATTCCTTTGTCCTGGACCGTGTTGTTCTAGCTATCGCTAATCACTGCTTATGGGAGCAGGTTTGAAATTTGAATTACAAAAGGAAAGTTTTTCACATCTGTAGCACATTAATCTACTCCATCTCAGCATATATCTGCGAGTATACGGGATTTTTAGGCAGAAATGCCAGTATCAGGAGCTCATGTCTCTCTCTCTTTCTGTTGAATTAAATCCACGCATCGGTAAGCGAGTTGTCCAGTGCACGGGCGGCTAAACCCGAATGTGTTTCTCTCTTTACGGTTGGTTTGCCGTCTGACGAAGGTAACCTCGTTCCCAAAGCTTCCGTCACTGAACAAGCTCACTGACCCAGTGCTGCAACCTCTACCCTGTTTAGTGGGGATAGAAAATCGCGGAGATGTGGTCGGGACAAAAGTGAAACGATTACATATCCTCTTGTGAACCATAGATAGGGAAAATGTGTTCAGCTCTGAACCGCGTTGTCTAATCTCTTAATCGCTAAATATTGAAGAAGTTGGTTAGATGGTTTTTTATGTTAAACTGCCCCACGAAGGGTAGCCTATTTGAAGAAATGGGTTGGCTCACGTATTATTTTTAGCTGCGCTAACGTATGTGCGCTAACTTGAAGATGATCTGCTGCTGTTACGTAATATATTTACGTAAAACTTAAAGAAGGTTATTTTGTTTAACTGTTGTTTTATGTAGTTTGTAACACTCTTTGGGCGTCGGTTTGAATTTAATGCTTATGTAATATAACTGTTTGAATATGCCTCGGCTGCGTCAGTCTTACTTTAGTCAGGATTCTTATGCAGGGCGCGGTATGACAATAATTGTAGACATCACAGAATTAAACTTTTAAATTTCACTTCTTTTATTTAAATTCTTACACATATTTATACAGCACTACACTTTTAAAGAACTGTGAGAAACTTTTATACACTCACTTAACGCGTATATCTGTGTTTACTAAACGCCCGTAGAGAACACATTTTTCCATCTACACACTACCAAGTCTCGTCAGGAACTGAATAACCTCAACGGTCAAAATCCATAGCTTCGGTATTGCAAGTCTCTGATTGGCTAATTCTAGTCCAATAGAATATCTGCATTTAATTTAAAACTTTTTTTTTTGCTGTTGATTGGCTAATTTTAAAACTGTTACAGTACATTTCAAATTCTAAACACATTATTGCTACAATTACCTCATTATTACTCATTGTTAGCAACCTAAAACTTATTATTCTCACAGTTCTTGCATTATTAGACTATGTAATGTATTCACATAACATTAATAAAATGTGTTGACAATAAAAATAAGCATTTGCACTGATTGTTACATACAATTAAAATAATTATTACATACAGATTGTTTCAAGGCGGGCTGTTATTGAATTTAATTATTATAAAATAGAATTGAAATTATTCAGGTATCAAAATACTGCCTCAATATGCATTATTGATATACTACAATTTGAAATTGTAAAGAATCCAATTTTAAGGGAGTGCCTAAAGTCTAAAGATTTAAAAGCCTGAAATGTTTTGCATTCATTTGTGATTTATAAACAAAGGTGCAAATATTTTTACGTTTTTCAGTGTGTACAACTCAATGCATATGACAAAAAATGTATATTTCATATGAGAATAATTTTATTATCTCCACGTATGGACGCCAATTTGAAGAAGACTTTACTTTACGGTATTTGCACCACGCTTTGGGCGTCAATTTGAAGAAGTTGTATTATAGTTCAACTGTTGAGGAGCTGAACTTGAAATAGTTGCAACCGCACGTATAGTAAACAGTTTCCGGTAGCCTTCGCCCCAAATATACTTTCAGGTGGTCTTTGCCCCAAGTTTAAAAAAATATTAACTTTGTAATTTAACTGTTTCTTTAAATATTATATATTTATTTTTGCCTCGGCTGCGTCAGTATTATTGTTAGAGACACGTTTCTCTTAGCAGGGTTGTGGTGTGACTAAGAATGTAGGCTTACACAGATTATAATTTTACTTCACTCCTTTTTTTAATGCATGATACGATTAACACTTCACTGATATAGAACTGTGAGATTCTTTAATTAATTGTTTGCACTTTTTAACACGTAAACTATTTTTTGTCTCACACGAATACGTATTAAATCCGTTGAGGACACTTTTTGCGTCTGGTTAGTAACGCTGTCTGCAGGCAACTGAACTCTAAATTTGTAAAATTTTCTCCTTTTCAGTTTCTGATTGGCTAATCCTACTCCAATAGAATACCTTCATTTAACTAAAGGTTTTTCTGGTTGTTGATTGGCTATTTTATAAACTGTCACTAAAATTTACATTATTGTTGCTCCAATAATGACTAGTAGCATTATTAAACATTCTTAAATACATTATTTCCTCAAGGTTACCTCATTGTTAGCAACGTTTAACTTATTATTCTCACAGCTCGTACATTATTAAATTACGTAATACAGTCACATAACATTATTACATTATACAATAATACAAACATTTACAATGACTGTAATATACACTCCTTAGATATTGTTACACACACATATTGCTTTAAGACAGGCTGTTATTGAATTTGTATATTATATAATTAGACTGAAATCATTTAAGTGTTAAAAATACTGCCTCACATAATATTTTGGTAACATTTACGGTTTTTCGCTTTTAAAACACATTAATAGCAATGAACCGGGCTTTCCAAATATTCTATTCCGGCAGATTTCTGTGAAATACATTGCCATTCTTACCAACAAGCCAGGTAGATTTGATAAATTCTAGCATTTCCTCTACGTGACGTCATATGCAATTGGATTGGATTGTGTAGCGGAGAGAATTCGGCACCGATCCAGGAGTGATGATATTGTGCCGACGTTCCAAGAAGGATGAGGTCAAAGGAGACAACGATGGCCGGAATCAGGAGTGACGGCACAGCAATGAGAGGGTCTCAACACTTTCCAGATGGTCTCAACACTTTCCAGATTGAGACGCCCCGGCAGTCGGGCAGGCAGACCGGGGACCTCACCTCAGACAGTCCACCGCCCTCCCAAGGGCAGTCCTTATACCTGGCAAATGGCCAATGGTCGAGGGATGGAGAAAGTCCTCAGACAGCATCCTTTTTCCCTGCCGCGCTGCACCGAAACACCATCACCGACACTTCCAATCCTGAAACAAATCAAACGGGGTGAAGGATAAATTAAATAATTAATGGAACGAAATGGAGGGAGAGGAAATGCGGGGATGAAAGAAACCACTCCAGCATTTGCCTGACGACCTGGGAAAAACCCCGAAAAAAACTCGTGGTCCAGAGAGGACGGTCGCCGGGAGTCGATCCCGGGGTCTCCCGAATGCGAGTCTCACCTCGCTCGGTGATGTCACATGCGAAATCAATCGTCCTATATTCATGAGGATATTTTATTTTCACGTCCAATGCATGGGGTTTGTTGCACACAATCTATTTTTAAGGTTCACATATACTAGATAATAATCGCATACAGTTAAATCAGGGCGATCGTGGGGGCCAGAACTCTTTATTAATTACTAGGACTGCGACATCGGAGTCGCTACGTTTGTTTATAAGCGTCCTGTAGTCGACTGTTTAAAACGAGAGAGTTACCTATGCAGTTGAGCCAATTGCATCACCGCACAGTGTTCACGTAGACGAAATTCCACAGAAAAGGTGAGAAATTGAGCAACCAACGTTGTAAAACTATATATTGCAGTGTGGATAAAATGTTTTCTCTATTATTAAAGCAAACCATGCAATAGCACAATTGTTTCTGCGCATAGTAGAACGAGTAATGCCGAAGACATGTCAACACAGAAACACATAAGCATTGTATTGCAAAATGTAAGTATAAACTGCTACAGCAAGAGTCACCTCCATTAAATCAAACGTTTAATGAACTATGCGCGGCATTTATTTCTGCGGATATTCCATTATACAGGGTGAATTACCTAAAACTTGCACCGCAAATATTTCGGAAATGGAAAGTGCTATTGATGTGCAGTTTTCACAGCATTGATTGGCAGTAAGGGGCTGGAACATTTATGCTATAAACAGATTTTAATAATACTGAGAAAGTGTATTTGTTGCAGGATTCTGGTGCAAGTGGTGTACGAGAAATCGTATTTTGAAAAGTTTCCACCCCGACAATTGTTTGTCCCATTCAACCTGTTTAGTTGCTAGGTACGATGTTGTTGTTACGTTTGTTTTCATTGTGTTTTCTGTTCATTGATTGCATTGCGGCTTTCTGGTCAGTTAGTTTGTGACAGTTCAAGCAGTAAGTCGTGAGTGGAAGATGGGGTTTACTAATGCAGAAAAAGCCGACATGCTCATGGTGTATGGAGAGTGTAGAAAGAATGCAGCTCGTTCCTGTACGGTGTATGCGGAAACGTATCCCAATAGACGTCAAACATCTCGGCTATTATTTATCAACCTCTTCAACCAATTACATGAAAGTGGTACTGTAACACCTAGAAAGCGTAACAAAAACAAAAAAGTGACTGGAGAAGAGGCAGAAATTAATGTTTTGGCTGCCGTTTCCGTTAGCTCCGCAAACTAGTTCCCGCACAATCGCACGTGGAAGTGGCATAAGTCAGGCAAGTGTACTGCGCATTCTCCATCGACATAAGTACCATCCCTATCACATCTCTCTCCATCAAGAGCTGCATGGAAACGATTTTGAGAATCGTGTTAACTTTTGTACATGGGCATTAAGACGTGATACTCCAGATTCATCATGTATCTTGTTTGGTGATGAGGCAACATTTACTAATCATGGCTGCAGAAACATGCACTATTGGTCTGTTGACAATCCGTTGGCTTCGTCAGGTGGAACGTCATTGTCCATGAAGTTTAAACGTGTGTTGTGGGATAGTGAACCATCCACTCATAGGCCCTTTGTTCATAGAAGGAACAATGAACTCGCACAAGTATCGCAGCCTCCTGACAGACCATCTGCCACAGATGTAGAAGACGTTCCTTGCAGACTAGGAGGAACCTGTGGTGCCAACATGATGGCTGTCCAGCCCATAGTGCACGAAGTACTACAGCTTGTCTTAACGGATTGTTTCCAAATCGTTGGATTGGACGAAGAGGACCTGTACCTGGCCGGTCCGTTCACCGGATTTGACCCCTTTAGACATTTTTTTCTGTTGGGAAGGCTGAAAGACAGTGTCTACAAGGATGTAGCAACTACATCAAACGATATGAAACAACGTATTACTGCTGCCTGCTCTGAAATTTCCGCTGAAATGCTAGAACGTGTGCAGCAGTCTTTCCATAGCAGACTGGAAGCGTGTATTGAAGCTGCCGGTGGTAATTTTGAACACAACCTTTGAAGGGATATGTTCTCCTTACATGTAAGAATCCACAGAAGTATTGTAATTCCTCTTTGTTTTTCTTTAGTTTGTGCTACCACAGGTTGTACAAGTGTCGGTGCGTAAACGTCTCAAAATAAGATTTCTCGTAAACCACTTGCACTAGAATCTTGCAACAAACGCCACTGACATTCTAATTTACCTTACGTTTATTCTGTTGATGTAACTAGGCATTGTTCTATTTAAAAAATTGTATGTTTGCTCAAAAGATACAGTGTCTCAGTATTATTAAAATCTGTTTTTAGGCTAAATGTACGAGCCCCTGACTACCAATCAATGCTGTGAAAACTGCACATCAATAGCACTTTCCATTTCCGAAATGTCTGCAGTGCAAGTTTTAGGTGATTCACTCTGTATAAACTACATGATAAAACGTTACGGGCTGTAATTCATTACAATAAAATGTCTTAAAGCCTTGTCCAGCACACTGTGACGTAGCGTTTAACATTAATGATTTATTACATTTCAGTTATATGAGCCAACTGTACGTGTTATTAACAGTATTGCAGAAATAAAGCAATGTTCACGAGATATGCGTAATTCTTTTTGTATGGACTGTACCGCACGGGGTCAATGTCAGCCCTTATCGCTACACCCTTACATTCCTATTCTATATGCTTTCCTCCACGTAGCGACTCCGACGTCGCAGCTCCACTAATTACCCCATCTTCTAAAATTTCCTAAATTAAATTTAATTACTCATCAGCTATATGCCCAGTACCAAAGTCTTGTTGGAAAAACCCAGACTGACATTCAACGTAGGCCAGGTGTTCAAAAAAATGTGATCTGTTACACTCACATGACTTTCTCTACTCTTGTACAAACTAGTTTTACAAACGATTATTCTCCATCTTCTTCATGTTAATCGAAATAAACATTTGCAGACTCTATCTTATTGCTAATTTTCCTGTAGATGTAAGGGCAATATAGAAATACAGTAACCTTTAAGCATAGACATTACTCTTAATAGCTGGTTGCTAGGTGCAGCACCATTCTCTTTGCCACAGATTAATACTCTTTGCATATCCAAGACAAAAAAATGAATAACGAATTCCCATTTGAGAAAATATTGAAAAATTTAAGGGAATAACGAGCAATATCTCGAAAATGGTTCACTCAACAACAAAAAAGTATATGACATAAATTGTGTATTTTAACGTGATCTACATTTTTTGTGTAGTAAAAATTTTGTCTATCTCTTATGGTTTACCAGTTATACAAAAGTCGTTCACAATGAAGAATAGTTTTGGAGACATTCCCAGAAAATTCAAGATATACATTTTATTTGTCATAAAAAATCTTAAACCTATGATATTTTAATCAAAATCGTTAGAGCCATTTTTGAGAAAATTAAAATTTTCGAAAAATGTGTTATGTAAAGGGTAATCTAGGGTGGGGGGATTTTCTTGAAAAACTTCGGGTCGCATCTCTGGAAGATACTGAACCTAAATACCAAGTTTGGTGTTTATCCGACTGTTCGTTTCTGAGTTATGCTGTTCACAGACACACAACAATACTTCCCCTACTTACTATACGTAGTGAAAATGGTATGTCATTCCTGTACCTCTTTGCACTTGTTGTTTATTAAAAAAAATACGGGTCCTATTATTTTCTTCTTCTGCACCGAGCATTAAACCTATCAAGGTTTGTTCTGTGCTCCAAATGCTTAATTTATTGATTTATCCATCGCTTCCTGGGTCTTCCGGCATTTCGTTTTCCTTTAGGTATGTAATAGAATATTTTCTTTGGGTAACGTTCCTCATTCATTCTCTCTAGTGTTCTAGCCACTTTTGTATGTTTCACTCTATTTCTTCATTTAGGTTAAAGATCCTTAATTGTTTTCTTATGTCATCATTCTTTATTCTATCTCTTCTAGTGACTTCGATTACTGTCCTTAAAAATCTCATTTCCGCTTCCTGTAATCTGCTTTTATCTCTATGTGTTATTGTCCAGGTTTCGCTACTATACGAGGGGCACTATTTATATTTTGAGCCTAATAATTAAATCAAAGTAATTTCTGCTTTAAAACTGCTTTATTGTTTTTCAAAATATTCTCCTTTATCCACAATACAATTTTGCATCCGTTTGAACCATTTGTCAAAGCATTTATTCCAGTCTACTTGAGACACCTCCAAAACATGGTTTTTGAAGGCATCAACGGCTTCTTCTGCCAACGAAAATCGTTGTACGCAATTTGTTCTTGATGTTCGGGAACAAAAAGAAGTCATTGGGTGCCAAATCAGGAGGACTGTTTGGCGGCTGACACATCAATTCGATTTTTTGAGCCTTCAAATACTCTGTTGTTAGATGAGATGTGTGTGCGCTCGCATTGTCTTGATCAAGAACGATCCTACGGTTCTTGTTGGTTTTCCTTACTTCACCGAAGACTTCCGGCAAACAAATGGTTGTGTACCATTCGGCATTGACCGTTTTACGTTCCTCTAAAGGCGCTGTTGCCACATGGCCAGTTTTGCTGAAAAAGCAGGTGACCATTTGCTTCCAAGTGCTTCGAGTGCGAACAACTTTTGTTGGATTTGCTTCCTCTTGAAACACCCATACAGTCGACTGCTGTTTACGTTCCGGCTCATACGCATAGATCCATGATTCGTCACCTGTTACAATCTTAAATACGTCTTTTGAGGCACGGCAATTGCATTTCTTGAGCATTTTTGTACACCAATCGACACGAGCATCTTTTTGAGATTGCGTTAAATTATGTGGTATCCAACGAGAGCAAACCTTTTTCACGGCTAAGTAATCATGCAATATTTTATATATGCTGTTGGAACTAATGCCTAGGGTTGCCTCAATCTCACAATATGTCGCATGACGATCTATCATTATTAGTTTTTGCACAGCATCAATGTTTTCTGGCACAAGAACTGATTTTGGACGACCTTCACGAACTTCATCATTGAGCGAACGGCGGCCACAATTAAATTAG
This sequence comes from Deroplatys truncata, assembly GCA_030765065.1. Classification (NCBI taxonomy): domain Eukaryota; kingdom Metazoa; phylum Arthropoda; class Insecta; order Mantodea; family Mantidae; genus Deroplatys; species Deroplatys truncata. Next base: position 58,865,096 of record CM060989.1, on the reverse strand, counting down.
TTCTACCAACGTTTCACAGTGGCAAAGGATGGAGCTTCGTCGCCAAATGTGGAAGTTGGTTGATCGATGCACTCTTATCTTGATAATCCACGTCGAAAGTCGTAATAAATCATTGCACGAATATTTTCTCACTAGTTAATTCCATGTTTTTGTTGACACACAATTTTCAAGTAAGTTTAAACAAAACAGATGACGCTCTATTGACAAAATGTTCGAAGTACGTTATGGTCAAAAATGTCAAACTTTCCATTGGAAACGTCAGATGGCACCTACAACATTCAGGGTTGCCAAGGTTCAAAATATAAATAGTGCCCCTCGTGTAGAGCAACTGGAGCTGCCATGGTTTTATAGAACTTCATCGTATATTTTCTCACTTGATTTTTGAAGTTCTTTTTATTGTATCACATATTTTTGAAGAATGTTTTATTTTAGTTCCAATATCTGCTTCTTTAATATTTGATACTGAAGATCCTAAAAATTTAAATGTGTTAACTTGTCCAATTATATTATATCTAATACAAGTTTACACCTCAACGGATGGGTTCCGTGAAAAGCCATGGATTTAGGTTTATTTGTTGATGTCTAAATTATGATAAAGGACTGTTTTATGTAGTTCAAACAGTGCTCTTTGTAGCGTATCTTCATTATCAGAAATGATTACTTGGTCATCAGCATATAGGAGTGTTATTACAAAATTTTTCCTATAATAATCAGAAGTTATATTTAATTTATTTAGCCGCAGTTTCCATTCACCGATTGCGTTGTCTAAATATAAATTAAATAAAGTGGGTGATGTACTACGCCCTTGTCTTACTCCGATATTAATATCTGCTGTCTTAAAATTCCCATTTTTTTGGTTTAATATATATCATATCACAATATGATTTGGCATTCCTCTATTAGTCATTATCTCCCATAATTTTCTTCTTTTTACTCTATCAAATGCCTTTATAAAATCTATAAACATTATATTCGTTGGACAATTAAACTCTTCCTCTTTTCTATTATTTTTTTAATTATAAAAATATTATCGGTGCATGACTTTCCTAACCTAAATCCTGTGTTCTTCTATAATTATTGTTCCATTGATGTTACCAAGCCTTTCAATTAAAATGTTGGCATAGAATTTGTAAGCGCTGTTTAACAAGCTACTTCCTCTATAGTTTTCCGGCTTGGGTTTTTCCCCTTTTTACTTTTTCTACTACGTATACCGGAAATATATGTTTTGAGACCCCCTGAATCCAAAAAAAGCATTTTTTAAACATGTCCGTGTGTGTGTGTGTGTGTGTGTGTGGATCTGTGAACAGCATAACTCAGAAACTAACAGTCTGATAAACACCCAACTTGGTATTTAGGTTCAGTATCTTCCAGAGATGCGACACGAAGGTTTTCAAGAAAATCCCCCACCCCAGAGTACCCTTTACATGGAAGATTTTTCGAAAATGTTAATTTTCTCAAAAATGGCTCTAATGATTTTGATTAAAATATCATATGTTTAAGATATTTTCATGACAAATGAAATGTATATTTCGAATTTTCTGGGAATGCTTCCAAAAGTAATCTTCATTGTGAACGACTTTTGCATAACTGGTAAACCATAAGGGATAGACAAAATTTTACTACACAAAAAATGTAGATCGCGTTAAAATACACAATATATGTCATATACATTTTTGTTGTTGAGTGAACCATTTTCGAGATATTGCTTGTTATTCCCTTAAATTTTCTAATACTTATACTTTTTATCAAATGGAAATTCGTTATTTATTTGTCCTGGTAATTCAAACAGAATGGAATACTCCACATAGCAACCAGCTCTTAAAATATTTGACTATAGCTTAAAGCCTAGCAATTCCCCTTGCATCTACAAGAAAATTAGTAATAAGATTAACATCTCGATATCTCGATTAAATGAAGCATATGGAGAATAAGCGTTTGTAAAAATAGTTTGTACATGAGTAGAGAAAGTCATGTGAGTGTAACACATCAGATTTTTTAAATAAGGGCCTAGTTAATGATATTTTCCATTCTTCTGGTATTGTCTTTTGTTGCCAGCATTGATTTAAAATATTTAGTAATCTATATTTCATTCCTTTAGGTAAGTATTTCAATAATTCTGTATACAATTACTGCACACCAATATTCGCGTCATGCAAGGAAATGTGTGTGTGTAAAGAATACCAGACGTGAGTCAAATTACTGTTATCATTTTGCAGAATCGCATAACACTACTTTACCCGAATCTGATCATCACTGAAAATCAAATGTGCGCAACAAACCCCATACATAGTATGAACTAAAAGAAAACATCAGGCGAGAAGTTCACTCAATTTCGTATATGGAACTCTCGAGTGTAAGTAAACGTTTTTGGAGAAGATGCCAGAAATATGTGGATAGAGAAGGACAATATTTCCAACATCTCTTGAATAAGAAATGTTCTTATTATCATTGTAATTGTAACTGTAACTATGAGAACGCGAAGCGTGCGGGGATATTATAACTGTTTCGGTGGGAGTCCGAACTGCGGCGGCCGGGGCACGATCTGCCGTACGGTTGAGAAGAAAAAGCACTATATATACCCCTCGTCTGCACCTTATTAAAAAAATTCTAGCAGTCAAATTAATGGACGGAAAAATCTGATTTCTTTTGGACATAAAGATCAAATTGTAATACAGTTTACGTGTTTTGGCGGTTTTTCAGATCGTTAATTTTATCAAGTTATTACATTTTTGAAAAATAAGCCAAAATTGCAACTTTTTGTATGTGGTATTTTCAAAATTAGCTTTCATGCATTGGGTAGAGCATTTTTTTGTGCATACACCCACACACTTTCTTCGATATGTGACTTAAACTGGTGGAGAAGTAAATTCGTGAAGTCGTAAAAAGTGAGTCGACAATAAGGAATTAAACCAAAAACGTTGAATATATTTTATTCCTTCGTCAAATAAAATCCTGTTTTCACCTCAAACTCAAGTATTGTCGCGTGTAGGTGTGTGTATTGTCACGCCAGACACATTATTGCGTCGTTGGCGACAGCATTGTTGCGGTAATTCTTTCGGCTGGGGTTTTAAAGGTTGTATGTGAAGTTGTGTGAATGTAACCGCGCGTGTATAGTATCTCTCCTGAATTTCTTCCTTTATCTTTTGTGTACGATGATGTGAGAATTTGTGTATTTTGTTATAATTATCCCACGCCTGCTCTGGAATGTGTTGTTTAAGATTCTGGTTCTCTTGCTGCCTCTGGAGCTATGCCTCCCAATGTGCATGCTGGGATAGCTAAAATTTAATATTTAGCTATAAACCTTTTGGTCTCACCCCAGTATGTAACGGTATTAAACAACAATATTGCTCTACTCATGCATATAAGATAATTTTGAAAACATCACGTACAAAAGAGTTCCAATTTTGGCATATTTTTAAAACAATTATAAAACTGATAAAATGAACGAACTGAAAAACTGTAAATTGTATTACCATTTGATGCTTATCTCCAAAAAGAATTTTTTGAAGTTCAACGAAAGGATTTACCTTTTTATTTACGGTTGGGGGTCTTACAGGAGTAATTTTAGCTAACTCGGTGTGGCTCAAAAATAAAAATTGACGAAAAATGTTTCATGTTAAGGATAGGTACAATTGGGTTGGGCGATTTCCTTGAAAATCTTCGCACTGCATCCTTGGAAGATATTGAACTTAGATACCAAGCTTTTTATTTAACCGACTTTCAGACCTTTTTCTAAAAAGTTTTTTTTTATTCAAGGGACATCAAAACACACATTTCCAGTGAAATCGCTGTATCCAATTTATGGGTGGAATACTCTACTAACTATAGATAATTGGAGGAAGTAATGGTAAGGTGGAATCAGACTGAAAAATTCAATGCTATTGCGGGATTTGAGTCATGGACGGAGTCATCGATCATGGTCCGTCAGGAAGCTCTAACTGCTGTAATGCCGTTGCAACACACGACACGAGTCAGTTGGAGAATTCAGCGTCGTGCCCACATGTTGCCATGTTATTTGAGTTGATTAGAGCTACCGAACGGAAACCGGAAGATCCGTAGTTCAAATCTCGGATATGACATTGCGTTTTTCAGTCTGATTCAACAGAGTGAGCCGTCTGCCGCTATCATAGAAAGGCGCGGGTGAAACCATACAACATTTTTAAAACTAAGGCTTTACTTACCAACTTTACGAAAGGAGATACTGAAACTGGCCACCGTCGTTGTCCATACATTTTTGGCACCGCTTTAGGAAACTATCCATCACTCACCGTAGTTCACGTTGAGAAATTTCCTGGCGGATATTTTGTTTTAATTCTTCCAAGGCTTGTGGGTTTGTCGGTAGTTTATGAACAATATTACCGGCTGCGCGGTGTTTTCCCAATGGGCGTGTAGAAATATGATAAAAACATGATAACGCACTGCTGCTATAAACAAAGTCACGCTGTTGTGGTTTTGCTGTGCAGTGTGAAGGGCAGTTTTGAGTTGACGGTGATGTGATGTAGTTCAGCTATTACGAGTTATTTATTATTTTGCCCTGTGCTTAGTCACAAAGTATATTATGGCTCAGTATATGTTTTCTACTGCAGCTCGCCAAGTGAAAGTACGATTTGCAGAAAGATTTCCAGGTGTAAAAGTTCCAGGCCGTACAACAATCCATGAACTTTACACTAAATTTCAGGCCACAGGAAGTGTTCTGGCTAAGAAATCTAAAAGACGGCGTTCGGTTCTTACCGAAGAAACATTAGACGACATCGGTCATCGTTTGGAAAGTTCCCCCAAAACATTACATGATAAATAGTTTCCTAAAGAGGTGCTAAAAATGTATGGACAACGACGGTGGTCAGTTTCAGCATTTCCTTTCATAAAGTTGGTAAGTAAAGCCTTTAAAAGTAGTTTTAAAAATGTTGTATGGTTTCATCCGCTCCTTTCTATGATAGCAGCAGACGACAACGAGCGCTGATGACGCGGATAGGAAAAACACCGTGCAGGCGGTTCGGAGTCTTTTGGCTCACCTGTACCTTTACAACCCTGTCCACACGGTTTGTGTGTAAGAACAATTAATTACGGAGGAGAATTTAATTCTTGAGAACTAATTCAGGAAATAAATTTTACTAGACACCTATTTGGAATATCTGGCATACATATTCAGGGATATAAGCTTTTCTGACAGCTGTAACAGGTAATTGCATATCCTTACGTCAGTGGTTCACCACATATCTCATTACAGAGCTGGTACTACACTCCGGTATCTGCACCACAAACCAGCAGTTTCACTTGTGTGCAGCAATATTTTTTGCACCGCATGTCACCGAAATTAATTCTGGCATTTTCAGGCATCAAGAAGCTTTAAGGTGCTTAAGCGCTCAGAATACCATACTATCAGGAGGAGAGAACATGACACGTTCTCGTATGTGCACTGCCATATAGGTTTTCCAGCTGCTGTTTCTCTATGATAACGTGCACCGCATTTGTAAATATACACTAGCAGCAGCTGTAATTTACGTAAACATTGTTACGTCAAACAGAAAGCTGCAATAAAGATAAATTATTTTATAAAATTATTAGTGTAATTTTTTTCAGCATAAATTAATTTTTTGTGAGCCGATGAATAAAGCAATCTTAAAATGCATGTTTGAATTTTAGATAACACGTTTGAAATTATGTATGCAAATTTGCGTACAAATCAGAGCAAAACTGAAATGCAAAGAAAAAATTCAAACGCAAAATTTTTCTAGGTCCAAACTCATAACATGTTCAAACATTTCACTAACACTTCTTCCTTTCTCTCCTGTTACTTGCAACAGTTGATTTATTCATATTCAAAGATTTTAAAGTTTGCGACTGGCGTATCATTTTTTTTTCAACTTCAGAAGTGCTTCCGGTAGCATACTATAATGTGCTCCTATAAACGTCAGATTGTTGCTGAGCTACTCATTTTACAAGAACTTTTTTACTTAGCGAACTGAAGCAGCTTCGTCTTCTGCTAGAGCATCAAATATTTCATATATTGTTGCTATAATATATGGCTGCAGAGATCTAGGTTCCCCATAAGGTGAGAACTGGCTTTGGAGGTAAAGAGAGTTCTGGTGCCACGTCCTTAAAAACCCACATTCAGTAGGGTGATTTTAGGAATACTTTCTTGGTGTTGGGAACCAATTTATCCACAAGAGGAGAAAACGTCTTACTTCTTCGTCGATTCTGTGCAAATCGTGGGTAGATATGTGAGGCAGAGCATTGTCGGGAAGAGAAGCTTCAAGGCTTTATCCGTTTTCATGTAAGATGCCTGCATTCATTTCATGGGCTCTGCTATTTAAAAAGCTTGATTGAATCTTTTGAGGAGGTAAGTTTTCGACTACTTGAAAACAAATAAATGTATTTATAGGGAACAAGATCCTCGATAAATATTTTTGTGGCGTGTTGTGTCATTTCATTATTTGTGTAACATTTTTTTTCACTTCCACACATAGAAATTCTTTATTTCCTTTTAAAATGTGTCAATAAATAATCACAGAAAAAACCACAAAGATGCAAAACAGGCAAAAGAAGGCTTTAAATCTTAAAATAGGCAAAAAATGCGAAATAAACACTGGTCATATCGTCCCTAAATGTACGGAAACATGTTTATCTCCTTGTATATCTATCCAAATAGAAAAGACATTTTGCCTAACTTCCGGGCTCTACAAATATCTATCGAACACTGCTAAATTTACAAAAATACACTTGTAACTTCTATACATATACAGATATAAGCTTAAATAAAAAATCTGATGTGTTACACTCACATGACTTTCTCTACTCTTGTACAAACTATTTTTACAAACGCTTATTCTCCATCTACTTCATGTTAATCGAGATAAACATTTGCAGACTCTATCTTATTGCTAAGTTTCTTGTAGATGTAAGGGGAATATATATTTACAAGGGCAATATAGAAATACAGTAGCCTTTAAGCATATACATATCTCTTAATAGCTGGTTGCTCGGTGCAGCACCATTCTCTTTGCTACAGATTAATACTCTTTGCATATCCAAGACAAAAAAAATGAATAACGAATTCCCATTTGAGAAAATATTGTATTGAAAAATTTAAGGAAATAACAAGCAATATCTCGAAAATGGTTCACTCAACAAAAAAAAATGTATGACATAAATTGTGTATTTTAACGCCATCTACATTTTTGTGTAGTAAAATTTTGTCTATTTCTTATGGTTTACCAGTTATGCAAAACTCGTTCACAATGAGGAATACTTTTGGAGACCTTCCCAGAAAACTCGAGATATACATTTCATTTGTCATGAAAATATCTTAAACATATGATATTTTAATCAAAATCGTTAGAGCCATTTTTGAGAAAATTAAAATTTTCGAAAAATCTTCCATGTAAAGGGTAATCTGGGCTGGGGGGATTTTCTTGAAAACCTTCTTGTCGCATCTCTGGAAGATACTGAACCTAAATACCAAGTTTGGTGTTATCCGACTGTTCGTTTCTGAGTTATGCTGTTCACAGACAGACACACAGACACACACACACGGACATGTTTCCAAAAATGTTTTTTTTTGGATTCAGGTGGTTTAAAAACATGTATTTCCGGTGAAATCTCGGTATCGAATTTTTGGGTGGAATACAATACTTCCCCTACTTACTATACGTAGTAGAGAAAGTAAAAACGGAATGAAAGCATGTGTGCATAGTCGACTTTGTTGGCGTGTAATGGCAAGACCACTGGGCATGGTTAAGGACTGTGAAGACACTACTAATAGTTTACACATGGGTTTGCGGACGGCCTGCAAAGCGTTCCGCGAATTGGCGCGATTTCTATACACTGACTACTCCAAGACAAACACTGCACACTACCTTTCAGTTTACGTTACCATTTGAAAAATGTGCCAATGACCTCGGCCTGCCAGTCTGCTGCCAACTTTAGGAACAGACAAGAGCTCAGTTTGGTGCGGAGAGACTTCCCTGGCACTCTGTAGAACACATATTTTTGGGAATCTTAAGAATAACAATAAAAAACGCTTTAAAACACTAACATGGAGAGAACTGTGTCGCAAACAGTATAATTAATTCTGATTATGGGAAGATTTCTGACGGCGCAACCGTTGTTACTGAGCATCGATGGCCATCGGCCTTTTCATGTGAATCCCGCTTTGCTAAAGTTTTCATAACCGGACCAAAGCTAGGGAGCCGGATCGATGACGGAGTGACGTCATCAGTACGGTAAACCAACCGAAATAACGGTCTTCATCTGCGCTCCGCACGCATCACATCACCGCAATAGTTCAAATTCTTTCTGCGGACCCACCCTCATTGGCCTATTATGTTTCTCGATCAGAGAATGAAAATTAAGCAAATAGACACATTTAAAATCTTTATAAGAAGGTAAATTGTGCAGTAGCAAGCTCTTCATTAGTAAAACATGAGGATAAAATGCCAATTAAACAGTCTCGCCTTCGACTTTGTTGTTTATGAACAAAACATTGGACCCAGTAGAATGTAGTTTCCGGGTTTCGATGAGATATCACCTGAGATATAACAACTGTAAATAAGCCAGGAGTCACTTACTCTAAAGATGCCCGACGTAGTAACCTTCCCGGAAACTACATTAACGTTAGCCGTGATTATAATTATTAGACACCGTGAACGACTATTAGACCGGTCGCCTCTCACCAAGGCGGCCCGGGTTTGATCTCAGGGATCTAAATGTGGGATTTGGGTGGACGAAGCGGTGTCTCGGTGGGTTTTCTCCGGGTTCTGGGTTTATTCCACTAATTGCTCCATCATAACCTTTTCTTTCATTCATTTCGGCTTCATTTCATATCATCATCTTCTTCTCTGATACCTGGCTATGAGCCGATCCGCTGTTCCGGGTCCTTCTGTCATTCAATGTTCATCTGCTTCTCGACAGGCCTCTGATCCTAGGCAAGGTTGTAAGTCCTGGAGGGTGTAAGCCTACTAAGTCAGTCAGTTATGTTTTCTTTGATAACAAGGAAACGTAACAATATCGGATTCCTCCCTCCTTCCGAAGAGACTGATGTAATAATGGCCAGGAAATTAAAATAAATTACAAAATAAGTTATTTTCTTGTTTTCAAACATAACAAATTCAGTTTTCAATACATATATTGTCTTCCATAACGCGCTGTCGATCGGAGCTTTAATTTATCACATTCTCCCAAATATAAATACATTGACGAGCGCATGCAAGCTTTCGTAATTGCAAGGAGTTAATGTAAATAACCTAAATAATCTATTCCTCTTCTACTTCCTAGCTCTGACATGGGAGTTTACAAGATTAAGATAGTTTATGGTGTATAGGGCAAACAACGGAGTGCAAGACCTCGCGCACTGCGATACAGAGATATCTATTGCGGCTATCACTTTTCAGAAGGAAGGAATGAAGTGTCGGAATCACAGGAGGCTGCAGATCACAGAGACGCGTGTAAGTCACTAACATTTCCTGGCTGAAAGACCCCCAACACTGGAGCTGCCGAGAGAGGGCAATAAACGACCAGTGAAACCAGGCAGGTGTCTGGGGAATACTCTATCCTTGGAACAAGCATCCGCGCATCTGTCCGGCACCGCCTCACGCCATGGAGCTTAGAAGCACACCTGAAACATGGGAAGGAAACGGAATAAAAGGAAAATAAAGGAATGAAGTCGTGGTAGATGAGAAACTGCCTAAGCATTAGCCTACCGACTAGGGTAACCACGAAAAACCAAGGTCAAGAGTGCGCGGTCTACGGGAATCAAACCGAGAATTCCCGAATGCGAGGCCCACACGTTACCATAAAGCCAATTCGCTCGGTTACAAGACATTTACTTCAATGTCACATTTTTACTTTCTCCACCACGTACATAGCAGGTAGAGAAGGCATTGTATTTCATCCAAAAATTCGATACCGAGATTTCACCGAAAATGCTTGTTTTAAAGCCCCCGAATTAAAAAAAACAGTTTTAGAAAAAGGTCTGTGTGAGTATGTGTCCGTGAGCTACATAACTGAAAAGCGAAAGTCGGATTGTATTTCGGTAGAGCACCCTCCAAAGATATGACACAACGATTTTCAAGAAAATCTCCCCACCTCAAACTGCCCTTTACATGGAATATTTCGAAAATATTTTTTGATTTTCTAAAAAGCTGCTTTAACGAGTTTGATTAAAATACCATGTATTAAAGATATTTACCTGACAAAATGTATATCTTTAAATTCTCTGGGAAAAGCCTTTGAAGTCCTCTTCATTCGGAAGGAACTTTATATAATCTTGCATAACTGGTAAACGTTAAACCATAGACGAAAACATACTATTCAAAGAAGTAGATCTCTTTAAAAAAACATAATTTATTTAAAATAACTTTTTGTGGCACCAGTCATTTCCGAGATATTTGTTATTAAGGGTTCGAATTGTTAAATATTTTTGTCATTCTTTCAAAGCCCCGTCTATTTTTCAGCTGTTTCTCTCGATGTAATGGAAAGAGCATGGAATTTTAAGGCCAGCATCTAGTTTCCAGTTCTAAAATATAAGACTGTCGCGGTTCCCTTTGTATCTATAACGAAATGTGTAATTCAGCTATTTCCGGAAAGGTTTGTCTCGATTAAAATGAAGTAGGTAGCGCTAGAGGGTGGAGAAAGTGTCATATGAATGTAAAATCAGATTTTTCTAATCTTTCTGGGTGTACGTAATACTTTGATTGGATAAACAATATGATTAATTAAGATTTTCTGTTTGCAATAACTAAAAAAACAGCTCGTCTTGTAAATCTTCGTAAGAATATGGCACATTTTCGCTTCATAAGTTTTCCTATTTGCTTTTCTAGTCGCTGTTCGGGAATTAGGTCTTTACTGCTTAGAATACTTAGCGAAAGCTGCAGTGAATATAATTAAGGATGAACTACAGCTGTAGTTCGTGAAGCATGTTAAATTCTCACATATATGAATGGCAACTTTTAATGTGACATACATTTAAAGAATATAATGTTTTTAAAAGTATAAAATGATTGTGTCAATGCAAGATGTAATGATGCCTGTACCTCAACCGCTTTACCATTCGGATCCACGATGCTTCATCTGTCATCGCTTCACCATATTCAAGGTAAGATTATTTCTCGGGTGGTGAGATCAATCATTCTGAAGATCCGCTAATATGCATGCCTAAATAATACTCGACTTTTCTTAGACCGTCGGTTCATAAGCCAGGATAATTCGGAAACTAACCTCCGCGGGAAGTAGCGAGGATAGCGGCGCTATTTTTACATCGCCATGCAGCGTAATGCGCGTCCACCGCGCTAGCGAGAACATCGCACTGCTGCGCTTTCGCTCACCGTAACTTAAAATGAGTGCCGTACTAGAAACTCCTGCCAAATGCGAGGTGCGTGGTTTTATAGATTTCTTTAAAAAACTTTGGCGATCCACTCAAAACAACGTCGCCGTATGCTGACATCTGGTGTTATGCTTTTGCACGACAGCGCTCCACCTCACAGTTCGCGAAAAACTCAGGAACTTTTTCACTCCAAAGTGGAGTGAAGTTTGATAACGACGCGGTTAAGTCGTCCTCTGTAGTGTAATGGTACCATGCTAGCCTCTAGTTCCCGAGGTCGCGGGTTCAAACCCGGCAGATGGCGATGGATTTTTTCGGGCGTAAAAATCCTTAGCATAGCTTCCTTCGGAAGGGAAGTAAAGCCGGTGGTCCCGTGTAGTAGATTTACGGCACGTAAAAGAACCTCAAGCCTGATAAAGAGTCCTCTGGGCAAAATTCTGGTCTTTCACACCCAATATAGAATGGGACGCTAAGGACCACAGTATTTAAAGAGCGTCCATAAATAAAACTCAATTTAATTTGACGCGGTTACACCGTATTGGTTCTCACAAAACGTCAGGAGGATTGGACCGCACAATACAGACCGCTACATATTGTAGCTTCTCAATTGCATCACGATGCTAAACGGGTACCGATCCTCTATATCAGCAGAAAAATCCATACCTACATGGGTGGACTCGAACCCATGTTCGAGCACTACGACCTGCAGAGAGATCTATTTGGGATACTACCCCCAGGAAGAAAGGATGAAATAATGAACCATATGAGGCTACAGGTCACAGGCAGAGGGACGCGCGGAAGTCCCTAACATGTCTTGGCTCGAAAGCCCAACCCACCACTGAAGCTGCCCAGAGAGGGCAATGAACGACCCTTGCAACCAGGCAGTCCTGCACCGCCTCACGCCTAGGAACCTAGCACACCTGAAATATGAGAAGGTAATGATGGAAATGAAACCGTGGTAGTTCAGAAACCACTCCAGCATTCGCCTACCTACCAGAGAAAACCAGGAAAAACCCTAGGTGAGAGTGGGCGGTCATCGGGAATGGAACGAGGAACCTTGAATGCGAGGCTCATGCGTAACTGCGTAGCCAACTCGCTCGATTGCTGCATCATATACCTGTATGACTAGTGCAGAAAATAATGCCAACCAGCATGGCAGTTTCATTTTAGCCTGCACAGCCTAGCAATGAACCAAGTTCTTATCCGCGTTGAGACGTCGCACTCTTATTCAAGCGTCGCTTTTCAAAACAGTCCGTAAAGTATTCTTCGGGATTACCATCGGCTGTCCTGTGGCTTTCTCCTTGATCTTGTCCTTAGTGTGAAATATCCTGTCTTTCAAAGGCGGGTTTAGCCTTGAGGAAAACCAGAGGCTACAAGGCTTACAGAAACCACAGAGAAGTGAAAAATGAACTGGTGCATTGTCATGTTGAAGCTGCCATTCATCTCTGGCCAACGCGTGACACTACCTCCTTTCCTCAGTCAATATTGCTTATTGTAGAGATTTAAGGAGTTGAACAATCCTTCAGAATCTCTGCGTCTTGTTTTTTTTCATTCTTTATATCTGGGGATTCAAGCAACTCCATGTTTATTTAAAACTCACGCCTTCGCAATTGGGATTGTCATATTTTCCTTGTTTACTGCATGTTTGTAAGTAAAATAGGAGATGTGATTAACAAGTTTCTAAACTTGGGACCTGGTGTGCCTTGCGGTGAGCAGGTAAACAAAGCGAATACAATGTATACACATGACAGTACCTCTTAGTACGTCACGCAACGAATAGCAGCTGTATCTGTAACCAGCAGAGCTAACATATTTATCGTCAAACCTACATGAGACAAATAATGCATATATAAAATGCGTGGGCATGTTTTGTGTAAGTAGCAAAATTCCAAATTGTATTCAGTTCTAAACCAAAACCGAAAATTACAGAGGGCTAAAGAACCTTCAGCAAACAGACAGTACAACAGAACCCAAGAGGACAGGGCTCAGGGGAATGTTCATCGCTAGTAGTGAAAGCGCTAAGTTGTTAGTTGTTGATGATTTCATAAAACACGTTATTAGATATCAGTTTGTCTTATGAGAGCTTTACTTTATTTTATTGCATTTCCATAAATTGTTACATAAAATATCCATTTTGCTTTATTTGTTCGCAACTGGAAGGTTTGAAGCACATGAACTCTTTTACATTTGGTCTTTATATGGAGTGGATATTGTGTAAAAACTTAGTCTAAGTTATTTATTTTCTTTTGTAGTTTTATTTAAACTTAAAACAAATGCATTTCGGTTTTAATTGCTTTGATTGCAGTAACAACGTTTAGCGGCATCGGAAAAAGAGCGCGCATTCTATTCTGCGCCTTAAGGCGCCAATCTCTACTTTCCAAAGCACTTTTGTATAAGTCTATGAAATATAGACTAAACATTTTCAAACCCGTTTTCAATGCACTTATCAATATCCATTTCCAATTTAAAGGATGACTATTCTGCTTCAATCCGCTATATGATAGAATTGTTCTACTAAAACTACTCTTAAGTAAGGTGTTGTGACAATTTAATGCCTTAAATATAATTTAAATAAGTATCAGGTTTATTAAATATGCATTTATATTACCTGATTTATATTTAATAATTTAAAACATCTAGAGAGCACTATATTGAAATACTTCTGATTTTTAGATTACGACATTCGGCTGTATTAATTTGTACTCTTATTTTGGAAAGGCTTGAAGTAACAATTTTGTATTATTCTTTGTTACAGGTGAGTATCATTTCTAGTCCAGAAATCATTTCTAGATCCAGATGGGTGAGTGAGAATTTTTAAATATCAATAAGGATATAAGTAAGACATCTAAGACAGGTAAAAGCGAATTTAAAACGCCATGGTATCATGACACGCACGCATATAGGCTCTGGTAACCGAGCAGTTGCGCTCAAGCCGGGCGTTTTCATACGGACTTAGAACGCTGCCTTTAGGTTTTTGTTATAAAGTTAAAATAAAAGTAACGTTTGCACTATACAGTTTTAAAATATTACAAAAGTGGTTTTTAAGCGGAATATGAGCGTATGCTTTAGTAACCTGGTTATAACAAGGTCTAGGGGGAAGGGGGAGAAGCCTTTAAGAACTAGTTTCGCAGGCTATGGGCATATAAAGGAACATTAAAAACATAAAATTAATCTTCCTCATGGTCAAAAAGTCTTCCTTAACGGATTAGCCTCCTCTTTGTAGGACTTGTACTCCTAAGGACTTACAGTCCAATGCCTTGGGACAGTAGCCTGTCGAGGAGCAAGCAAACTCTAAATCATAGCATATCCAGGATGAGTGATTAGTCCAATGTCTGATGTGGCGCTGAAGGAGAAGCAAATGAAATGTAGTGAAGAAAGAGATAATAGAAAAATTCGCGAATCAAATTATCCAATCCAACAATCGCTTAGCGACCGAGGAAAATTGGGGTTGGTCGGCTTCTGAGGATTTCAACCCGGTACCTTCCGAATGCGAGTCGCACACGCTACCGCGGCGCCATCTCGCCCTATGGTAAAGAATTCTAAGAGAATCAATTCAAATTTGCATTTGGAATCCCAAAACAATTAAATTCTTCTATATCTCAGATATTCTAGGACGATGCACTTATTACTTTATCTACCAAGTGCTTACAGTAATTCGATGTCAAGATTTCACCGAAAATACATGTTTTGAGGCCTCCTGAATATTTTTTTAAAAAGGTCTGTGTGTGTGAACACGTAACTGAAAAACGTAAAGTCGGATAAATACCACACTTGATATTTAAGTTCAGTATCTTCCAAAGATTGACACGAAGATTTTCAAGAAAATCTTCCCAACCCAACTACCCTTTATATAGAACAATTCTCGAAAGTTTTGATTTTCTTAAAAATGGCACTAATGATTTTTATTAAAATACCATAACTGTATTAAAGGTATTTTTATGACAAGATGCATGTCTTGAATTTTCTGGGATTAACCTGTGAAGTCCTTTTCATTCTGAAGAAATTTAGTATAATCTTGTAGAACTGGTAAACATTAAGCGATAGATGAAAACGCACTTCACAAAATCATATAGATCTCTTTAAAGCACGATATATTTCAAATAACTTTTTTGTGGCATAAGCCATTTAGGAGATATCCGTTATTAATGGTTCGAATTGTTCCATGCTATGTCATTCTTTAAAGTCCCGTCGACATTCAGTTGTCTCTCGCGATTTACATGGAAAGAGTATGGAATTTTAAGGCGGCGAGCGTCCGGTTCTTAAACATTTGACTATCGCTATTCCCTTGGCATTTAAAACGAAATGTATATACAGGGTAGAGAAAGCCAACTAAATGTAACACAGATTTTTTTCTCTAGAATGTTGCTAATTATAGATTAGCCTGAGAAGGAAAATTTATAATCCTTTAAGCTTACACCAGCAATATTTTATAAAATTAAGTAAGATATGGAATTCCCAATTCTTTTTTAATTTTCTGAGGCTAAATGTATATACGGCGGCGCCGTGGCCGAGTGGTTAGACCGCTCGCCTCCCACCGAGGCGGCCCGGGTTCAATCCCAGGGACCTGCATGTGGGATTTGTGGTGGACGAAGCGGCGTCTGGGCGGGTTTTCTCCGGGTTCTCCGGTTTCCCCCGCCATTCATTCCACCAACTGCTCCATCATCACCTTTCCTTTCATCCATTTCACCAACATTTCGTTTCATCTACTTCCTTCATCCCATACCAGGCATCGGGCTGATCACCCATCCTGGATGCTCTGTCTGATCCATGAGTGTCTGCTCCTCGACGGGCCTCTGACCCCAGGCACCCGCTTGTAAGTCCTGGGGGGTGTAAGTCCTACATAAGAGGAGGGTAAACAGATAATGAATGAATAAATGTATATACAATAACTTTACATCCTGGAGAACTTTCAAACTATTATTGAACACTCGCCCAGAAATATTCTTTCACTTGTTTATGCTTCCCTATAGCTGCAGCAAAATGTGTATTTTAAATTTCTCGCAGAACATTTGTTATGCATAACATCAATTAAACAGAAAAGGCAAGATTTTTACTAATAATGCACATAATGTGTATGAAAATGAATTATAGTGGGCAGAGAAAGTAATGTGATCATATTCCCTCTAAATCCATGGCTATCCCTATGAAGACACCTTGTTAGTATAGTGTTACCATTATCTTTCTCGCTGTGGGCTTAGATTTATTTTCTCAGTGCATCCATTTTACACGCATGTAGCCACTTTATACCCTACCTTTTTGCCGTTCATCATTTATTAACGTTACCTTAGGAGAACGGTTTAAACTACTTTGCGTGTTTTTCCTCGAAATGTAATGTGATTAAATCCCCAGTGTGAGATACTTCTAGTGCCTTCAACGCATTTCTTCCCTTTGAACCTACTTTCTAGGTAGGCACGTATAGGGATGCTAAAGCAGTACTTCCTTATTTACTTTGAAAATGTTGTTTCGTACTAACTCAGTAATTTCCAGCTTAATGGAGCGCCTTTTCATTTAACTTGATACGGTCCATGAGTGACTTGGCTAATGTTAAATCATAAATCTTTGTTTCTGATTAGTTCAAAGTTTAATTTCCCTTGTAAATTAGTTTACGAATTTAGACACAGTAAAACTCCCGATGTAAACTTACAAGCAGAGTATTTATGTACGAGGAAGCCAGGCGCAGCTGTGAGCGATCGTCACTTTGTGTTTTCCTGTTGTTAGAACGTTTCGAAATGCACAAAACAATCTGACGTGAAGTCAGATCAGTAATAAGTTTTTTGAATGCGAGGAAGGTTACGTTCATCGGCCATTGTGTGAGGTTTATGGGGAAACAATGATGGGTGACAATGCCCGGCCAAACAAACTCAAGATCTGATCGCATTATTTGGTTGGGAACAGTTCGACCACCCTCCCTATAGTCCGGATTTGGCACCAAGCAATTTTTATCCATTCATTAATTCGTGGAGAACATTTCAACGATGATAATGTGAAACAAGAAGTGCACACTTGGCTTTCATCACTGGCGGCTCCATTCTTTGACGAAGGCATACAAAAACTGGTTTTTCGTTACGACAGGTGCCTGAATAACAGCGGTGACTATGTGGAGATGTAGTGTAGGGTAATGAATGATAATAAATGTAATCTTATTTTTTAAAAAAAATTATCTATACTTGCTTTAAAACACGCCTCATGCATGCTGTTTGTTTTAAGAGGCTTCTGAGAAGCAGAAGGTTTTTCAATCTCGCCAATTCCAAGCTTGCGCCTGCTCTCCCTTATCAAACAACTGTGCATGCCACAATGGGTCTTTTGATTCGGTGGCTATTTGTACATCAAGTCCAGATTGGGGGCTGGGATACTTCGATTATTGATGAATACTTATCTGAAACTCATGGTGATGACAAATATGGACCAAGTTAAGTTTTCAACTACGTCCGCTTTCGTAATTATAGAAACAAAAATGAAATTACGGTTATTTCCATAATTCACGCTATGGAAAAATTAATACACCAGGCATTCGTATTACTGTCTTCTGATTCAACGTATAACCAGGTTACTGTATTTACGTGCGTATTGTCAACTCCCAGGGAAGACGAAAGCACGCCTCAATCAGTGCAGATGTTTCGCTTGCAAGATCAACATGGAGACTTAGTTCTACTGTTTTGGAAATCATCTATCGTGGGATAGTAGAACCAATTCTGCATTCCATGGTGTATTATCCACGAAATGGGCTCAGAGGAAACAGGGACAAATCCAACGTGGTTTTGGTTTGTTATGCAAAATTCATTCAGAATGAGGACGACTTTTGGGTATGTTCCTAGAAAATTCAAGATATACATTTCATTTGCCGTGAAAATATCTTAAACATATGATATTTTACTCAAAATTTCTAGAGTCATTATTGAAATTAAATTAAATTGAATTTTATTTATGGACGCTCTTTAACTGCTGTGGTTCTTAGCGTCCCATTCTATATTGGGCGTGAAAGACCGGTAATTTTGCTCAGAAGTCTCTTTATCAGGTTTGAGGTTCTTTTACGTGCCGTAAATCTACGACACGGGACCACCGGCTTTACTTCCCTTCCGAGGAAGCCATGCTAAGGATTTTTACGCCCGAAAAAATCCATCGCCTTCCGCCGGGTTTAAACCCGCGACCTTGGGAACTAGAAGCTAGCACGGTACCACGACACGGAGGACGACTAGTCGTCATTGAGAAAATCAATATTTTTGAAAAATGTTCCATGTAAAGGGCACGCTGGGTTTGGAGGATTTTCTTTAAAATCTTCATGTCGCATCCTTGGAATATACTAAACTCAGATACCAATTTTGGTACTTATCGACTTTTAGTTTTTGAGTTATGCTATTCACAGACTGACAGACATGTTTCCAAAAAGGCTTTATTTGGATTCAGGGACCTCAAAACATGCATTTCCGGTGAAATCTCGGTATCAAATTTTTGGGCACAATGCAACACTTCTCTTACTTTTTGTACGTAGTAGAGAAAGTAAGAACGCGCCTTGTATTAGGCAAGAATTAAAGGATAGTAGATGTCAACTAGCAGTGGGAGATATTATAAGAATTAATTATTTAATGTACATTTTGTTTGATTTTATCATTTTTCATTATTGTAGTTTAGTTTGGTAAGTTAATTATGAGTAGAAACAAATGATGTAATACGTATTGATTACTGATAAACCATAAATTTGGAATATACGTCCTGGTTTAGGCAACCAGATGCTAGGTTAATCTAATTCAGATTTATTTTATTTTAATTTAGTCGAAGGATTTCTTGTGCCTTAGGGTGTACAATACAGCCTTATCTTTATTTATAATTTTCTATTACGTTTTCCGTGCATCCTTATCAGTAATGGCGCATTTGCGCCCTTGGAGTTGTGAATTTAGCTTAAGAAGAAGGAGAAAATACCGGCACGTGTAGGGTTTTCAGTTGACGTTCGGTGCGTCGCGTCGCCAAGTTGAACGACGTCGAGACAGCCTTTACGAGCGGCGTCCTACTTGTACATTTAATGAAACAGGCGTTTCGCTTTTATGGACGTCGTAACGTTCTCATAGAAAACAGGATGAAGTCTGCACAGGGCGCTCCAAGGTGACAAAACGCTTAGTTAACTAACTAGGAATTTCAAGAAGTGCCGAAATACTTCACTGCAGTACATCGTTCAAAATGCCAATCAAGCAAATTTACCCTGATTCACTAAACAAGAGGGCAGCGTGGCCGAGTGATTAGACTCGATGTGGGATTTATGGTGGACGAAGCGGCATTGGGCAGGTTTTCTCCGGGTTCTCTGGTTTCTCCCGCTGTTCATTCCACCAATTGCTCCATAAATTAAAATTAAATTAAGTTTTATTTATGAACGCTCTTTAATTACTGTTGTCCGTAGCGTCCCATTCTATATTGGGCGTGAAATACTGGAAATTTTACTCAGAGACCTCTATAAGGCTTAAGGTTCTTTTACGTGTCTTTAATCTAGGACACGGGACCACCGGGTTTACTTCCCCTCCGAAGGAAGCCATGCTAAGGATTTTTACCCCGAAAAATGTTTATCTACCTCCGCTGGGTTTGAATCCGCGACCTCGGGAAACAGAGGCTAGAATGGTATCCGTAGACCACGGAGGACGATCACCGAATTGCCCTCCATCATCACCTTACTTTCATGTATTTCGCCGTCGTTCTCCGTGGTGTAGTGGTTACCATGCTAGCTTCTAGTTCCCGAGGTTGCGGGTTCAAACCAGCGGAGGGTGATGGGTTTTTTACAGCATAAAAGCCCTTAGCATGGCTTCCTTTCGAAGGGAAGTAGATTTACGGCACGTAAAACAACCTCAAGCCTGATAAAGAGGCCTCTGAGCATAATTACCGGTCTTCCACACCCAATATAGAATGGGACGCTGAGGACCTCGGCATTTAAAGAGCGTCCATAAATAAAACTCAATGTCATTTTTACCCATTTCGCCATCATTTCCTATGATCTTCTTCCCTCTCTCTCTCTCTCTCTCTCTTTCATACCTGGCTACGGGCCATTCTACCGTTCCGGATTCTTCATTCTATGATTTAATGATCGTCTACTCCTCTACAGGCCTCTAACCCTAGGCACGATTGTAAGTCCTACGAGGTGTTGTCGCGGTATCGTTCGTGTTATCTTATTTGCTGAGCGCCTGTTATTGTTTTACTGTTTTGAATTTTGGGTTATTTGTCCTCCGGCTAGCTATTATTACTCAGTCGAGCAAATCTCTTGAGCAGGGTGTGTAAACGGAAAGGAGTTGTTACTAAAAGATAACACTGATAAAAAATTTGTTTTTACACTTTTATTGCCGTCACACTTAATTAATTTCACATATTTACTCTTGATACACGCCCGACTGAAACTGTTATATTTTCGAATGTAACTATAATCACTTATTTGCCGCACATTATTAATTCGCGTATTTCACATTTTTGTAACTAACTTTACGACGTGAGAGTTTCTGTAGAATTGCGTAACGTGTACTTCGTGAATGATTCTATTAAACTGCGCGTCGTGTAACCCGTGAATGATTCTGTTGAACTGTGCGACGTGTAACGCGTGAATGATTCTCTTAAACTGTGCGATACTTGTCTCTGGCTTTAGAATTTATACTCCCTCACCCCGATATGCCTAAAGATTATAACAGAGCTGCTATTGGTTAATAAAGCGCGCCAACATTAGCGTCTATTTCTATATCCAATCAAAATTACGAACACATATGCTCTAGGGAAGATATTCACTCCATTTCTAAAGAAAAGCGCGCTACTCTGACGTCATTTGTTTATCTCTTCTAATTAATAAACAACTCACCCCCTCGTTTCATTGTTACCCGCTCCTATTGTCATTCCAGTGAGGCCGTGTAAACTTATTTCCTAACAATGTTCATAAATAACAAACATCTCAAATCATTGTCATACAATAATGTTAATTTACACTACAGTCACTCTGGCATTCACAGTGTTGTGATATAAAATACTGCCTCAGTGTAAACCCTACATACGAGGGTAAGTAAGTAAATTTCTTACTACCCAGAATCTAGTCCTAAGCAACCTTTAATAACATACTTTGCTTATATTCTATGATTCGGGGCTCTATGAAACAAATAGCCCTCATTTGGTTGCCCTTACAGGCAGGTATATATGAACGAGTGTAGTTATTTATTTTACAGTATAGATACATAGATCCTTATGGATCGCTTGGTTCCGTACACCGTACGTGGTGTTATAATACACAGAATAATAAGCAAGATTAATAGTAATAATAAATAAACAAAATAAATTAATAAAATACAAAACTGGACGGAAACGAGAAAAAAATATCACTGCAATAAAACACCATTGCGCGAAAAAAGTATAATATATTGAAATATGGCATCTTAAATATAAACAACTGACAGAACAACACTCAACCGTATTCCGTTGTATCATTACTCCCTATTGTAGTAAACAAAGAACAGTTAAGAGAATAAGTAAACACACCACACTAACAATAAGTGAAAAAAAAGGCATACACTAACGCACGATCACCAGGGATTAGTTCATCTTAAACCCCCTGCTTCCCTACTATCAGCCATCTCAGATGTCTCGCCTTAAGTAGAAATTTACCTATCTCCTCCATGGCTCCCCTGCCTGCCAGTAGCGTCTATCATACCCTTAACTCTCCATTCGAGGTGGTAAGGGATCGCGGTAAATATTTTCCCTTCATTCCTCCGTATTCCTACAGCTTGCCAAAATATTCACTCATGACACTTTTCTTCTTTCATTCATTATCTGTTTACCCTCCTCTTACGTAGGACTTACACCCCCCAGGACTTACAGGCGGGTGCCTGGGGTCAGAGGCCCGTCGAGGAGCAGACACTCATGGATCAAACAGAGCATCCAGGATGGGTGATCAGCCCGATGCCTGGTATGGGATGAAGGAAGTAGATGAAACGAAATGTGGGTGAAATGGATGAAAGGAAAGGTGATGTTGGAGCAATTGGTGGAATGAATGGCGGGGGAAACCGGAGAACCCGGAGAAAACCCGCCCAGACGCCGCTTCGTGCACCGCAAATCCCACATGCAGGTCCCTGGGATTGAACCCGGGCCGCCTCGGTGGGAGGCGAGCGGTCTAACCACTCGGCCACGGCGCCGCCTCTCATGACACTTCCTCCTCACAAATGGGGCAGATTCTCCCCATCCACCATGCTCCCAGTCTAAGTCACAAACCCCTGTCTAATGAGTTTGGTGTCAGTTTTGATGTATAGCTCCACACCCCACTCAGAATTTAGCCCAACGAAACCTCTGTACGTTGAACAATTGATTGTCAGTATCACAGAGGTGGTTCTTAATCTTTCTCCATGCACTCCGTCTATTTCCCTGACTCACTATACAAATGTAGCTCATCCCTATGGTTTCCAAACCCTACTTCACTGTTGATGCCCAGGTCGAATTTCCTTCTATTCTCAACTGTTCAGCAACAGACTACCCTAATTAGAGATTGGTCTCCAAGAACAATTTTCATCCAGTATTCAACTGTTCTGATTTTTCAATCTATTATCTCAGTATGCTCCCCGAATTCCCTCATTATTCCACAATTGACCGTATCTCTCCCTAACCAAAAATCGGGTCTTTACTTAGATCAGATTACCTGTTTGTTACCAGCCTCACATTTCTGTTCCATATGTACTGAAGGGAATGAAAAAACCGATAAAGCTGCTAAGGAAACCTACATAGCGACTTCGTTGAAGTTAGTACACCTCATGAACTCGGGGAGAAAATTATAGGGCACGTATTAAGATTTCAAAGCCATCTAAATTTCAAAATACAATATTGGATGTAGTTTATGTTAATGATCTTCAAAATTCAGAAATTCCATACTCTTTATAGGCCCCTGTATGTTGTTAACAGAGAAAACCTTTCCAAATGAATCACCAAATGTTTAGGTGTTAATGGAGGCTATTTTGAGCATTTATTAAAGTAATTTATTGACTTACTCTTTTAGTATTCTTTTCTATTACTGTATTCTTAATTGAAAATATCCCATATCAGCTCAACAATTCATTTTAGAAAACAAATATTTTAATAAAAGTTGCTTAATTCATTGAGGGGAACCAGAATATAAAGAAAAAAGTATTTGGTTCTTCTGAGGTTTACCCCTGTGTTTTATATGGAGCCCAATTGAAATATTTTCCATATCACAAGTCCGCTTGCTCCAAAGCTTTGGAATTCTTGGCGTTTGCTTTTTTTATGTATTTATTTATTTAAGAGATATTCAACTGCAACATTGTATAACACCTGTATAACAAATTAAAGATAAGATTCCAATGTTTAACACAGTACAAATATGGAAAATGACATTTTTTTACAATGTTCGCCGTTTAATCTTCCCTTAAACAAAACAAAAACATTTTGATGAATGGCAAGTTTCATACATCCATATGCAATATCAGTGGGAATTTTTAAAATACATTTGTTTACAAACTTTTGCTAACTTTATAAAATATTTTTAATTAACTTACGTATAATTATGGCATCTGAAAGTTCATTACTCCAAAAATATAAAGCAAATAAGGAGCAACAACCAAGAGAAAGAAGAGAACAGTATTTTTAGCAATGCTATAATAAACAATGCCTTGGTGATTAATCTGCGCCGGCAGCTGTTAAATAGACAGGGGTGGGCTTATATTAGGAGTATGGAGGATGAAAAAAAATTAGATGAAAGCAGTAGGAGAATCTGCCCCATTTGCGAAGAGAAAGAGTCGTGGGTGCATATCTTGGCAAGATGTAGGGGTACGGAGGAACGGCGGCAACAGTCTTTACCACGATCCTTTATCATCCCGAATGGAGAGTTAAGGCATGTTGGACGCTACTGGCAGGCAGGGGAGACATGGAAGGGGTAGGTAAATTTCTAGTTAGGGCTAGACAGTTGAGATTTAAGAAAGCTGATAGTAGAAAAGGGTGCATGTAAAAAGATCTAAACATTGGTATTAGTGCTTTATATTTTTTTGTTACTTTTTCCACTTATTGTTAGTGAGTATTTATTTCCCTGAACTATTGTTTGTTTACTATAATAGGGCATCATAATGATTTCAATACGGTTTTCCGTTGTCTTGTGAGTTATTTGTATTTAGGATGCTATATTTAAATATGTTTATCTTATATTTCTCGTGTTTAATTTTTTAATCTTGCTTATTATCTGTGCATTATAATACCTCGTATGATGATAGCCACCAATTTATATGTACTATAGTTAAATAAATACAGTGATTCACAGATTTTTTCCGTGCAGACCAGGCTAAACAGTTGCTTTTCCCTGGAAGAGCGACACTCTCTTTGATGTTGCCCATTCGGTGCAGAAAACCTACTACCTACTCAGTTCTGTTTGCTGGTTTTTATTTGAGGTTAATTATTCTCAGTGTAAAAGTTTACAAAAGCTCTGAGTTTATTTGCGACCGTTAACATATGACTAACATAAACTCCAGTTTGACTCAGAAACTGCAGCGCAGCACTCGCTGCTGAGAGGCATATCAATGTGTAAATAAACCAAACTTTATTTCAGCTGTCACATCTTTGCTTCTGCTTGTTCACCGCCTCCCCTGAGGAGCTGGGAACTTGATGTCATTCCCTCTCCACTTCCAATTGACAAAGCAAGATACCTAAACATCAGAGTTTGTGCTTAGGTTAATAGCAGAATCAATCTTACTGGAACCCTACACCATACGAGCCCATATATACCCTTGTATATGCTTTATAATCTTGAAATATTAGTACTGCTTTGTGACCACATGACTTTCCCTACCACTATCGCTTGTTAGTGGGCATACAAATTATTCTTACGAAAGTTTCTTTTCCTATACATTTCATTTTAATCGAGATTAACCTTTCCGAGACAAACCTGCATATCACATGTGTTATAGATACAAACGGAGCAGCATTAGTCAAATGTTTTAGAAGTGGATGCTTTGTGCTGACCTTAAAATTCCGTACTCTTCCCATGACATCGTGAGAAACAATAAATAAAATCTGAATATACTATCTCGGCACCTTGGTTACTACACCAGGACATACAGGACCTTTAAACACAGACATATCTCTTAATAGCTGGTTGCTAGGTGCAGCACCATTCCCTTTCCCACAGATTAATACTCTTTGCATATACAAAATGATAAAAATGAATAACGAATTCCCATTTGAGAAAATAAGTATTGAAAAATTTAAGGGAATAACAAGCAATATCTCGAAAATGGTTCACTCAACAAAAAAAATGCATATGACATAAATTGTGTATTTTAACGCGGTCTACACTTTTTGTGTAGTAAAATTTTGTCTATCTCTTATGGTTAACCAGTTATGCAAAAGTCGTTTACAATGAAGAATACTTTTGGAGACATTCCCAGAAAATTCAAGATATACATTTTATTTGTCATGAAAATATCTTAAACATATGTTATTTTAATCAAAATCGTTAGTCATTTTGGAGAAAATTAAAATTTTCGAAAAATGTTCCATATAAAGGGTAATCTGGGGTGGGAGGATTTTCTTGAAAACCTTCGTCTCACATCTCTGGAAGATACTGAACCTAAATACCAAGTTTGGTGTTTATCCGACTGTTCGTTTCTAAGTTATGCTGTTCACAGACACAGACACACACACGGACATGTTTCCCAAAATGCTTTTTTTTGGATTCAGGGGGTCTCAAAACATATATTTCTGGCGAAATCTCGGTATCGAATTTTTGGGTGGAGTACAATACTTCCCCTACTTACTATACGTAGTGGAGAAAGTAGAAATGGGGTAACACTTTCTTGTGCAACGCACAATCCAATCACCATTTCACGTTTGTGATAGGTCGAACAACTTCCACCGATATACTGCAGAGTTATGTTTTCTCCTCATTTCCATATCAAAAGGCTTACCTTCAATGGTTCTCGTCAACATGAGCAAGCGAAGCGAAAAAGCTGTAAGTATGATGATAATTGTCTCCATTTGGTATGGAAAAACTTCTGTGAAAAACAAACGGATGCCCGAGTTCATACGGCTTCACAACGGAAATGTGCGGTTGGAATCCTGCAAGGACCATGCTCCCTGACTGAGGTTTTTTCAGGTTTTCTTCAGCGCTCATAAATGGTAAATGCAGAGGTTAGGTAATACTATTTCAGTCTTTAATAAGAATGCTGTTGATGCAAAACTAAATAGGTGCAATAAAATAAATGGACTGATACCAAGAAAATATGGAAAAAGTATACCAAGAAGTGCACAATTGAAATGATAGCAAAACCGATGATAATGTTTGGTTTTGAAACTTAGATTTTAAAAAGACAGGATTTGAAGAACCTGGAAGTTTCAAACATAATCTAGGAAATAAAGCGATATAAACAAAAATCTGATGTGTTACACTCACAAGACTTTCTCTTCTCTTGTACAAACTATTTGTACAAACGCTTATTCTCCATATGCTTCATGTTAATGGAGATATCGAGATGTCAATCTTATTGATAATTTTCTTGTAGATGCAAGGGGAATATGGTAGGTTTTAAGCGATAGTCAAATATTTTAACGCTGGTTGCTATGTGGCGCATTCCATTCTCTTTGCATGTCCAGGACATAAAAAAATGAATAACGAATTTGAGAAAAAGTATAAGTATTGGAAAATTTAAGGGAATAACAAGCAATATCTCGCAAACGGTTCACTCAACAAAAGAAATGTATATGACATAAATTGTGTATTTTAACGCGATCTACATTTTTTGTGTAGTAAAATTTTGTCTATCTCTTATGGTTTACCAGTTATGAAAAAGTCGTTCATAATGAAGAATACTTTTGGAGACATTCCCAGAAAATTCGAGATATACATTTTAATTATCATGACAATATCTTAAACATATGATATTTTAATCAAAATCGTTAGAGCCGTTTTTGAGAAAATTAAAATTTTCGAAAAATGTTCCATGTAAAGGGTAGTCTGGGGTGGGGGGATTTTCTTGAAAACCTTCGTGTCGCATCTCTGGAAGATACTGAAACTAAATACCAAGTTTGATGTTTATCCGACTGTTCATTTCTAAGTTATGCTGTTCACAGACACATACACAGACACACACACGGATATGTTTCCAAAAACGCTTTTTTTGTATTCAGGGGTCTCAAAACATATATTTCCGGTGAAATCTCGGTATCGAATTTTTGGATGGAATTCAATACTTCCCCTACTTACTACACGTTGTAGAAAAACTAAAAAAATGGAAAGAACATCTTTTAAGAATGGATGATCAAAGAATACGAAAGTCGGCATTTCAATACAGATCGGTGGGAGGATAGATGTGGGTAAACCTGAGAAGGTTGGGATTGAGACTTGGAACCCTGGTAGCCTACCTTGAAAATCTGAAGAAGAAGAAGAAGAAGAAGAAGAAGAAGATGTTTCTAGGCTGGAGCGTTTCCTTTCTAGAGAGAGAGAAAGAGAGAGAGAGAGAGAGAGAGAGAGAGAGAGAGAGAGGGAGTAGTAGATGAAGATTGAAAGTTTCAAGCTATACTAAACTGGGTACTTGGTATACATACATTATACAAAGAAGCTTTTGTACCAAATAAAGTGAAGCGAAAGGATAAGGGAAAATCTGATCCATTACTCCGATTTCCTGAAAATGTATATTATTAAAAGGTACATGATAATAATCTGATTAAGTAATAGATAGGTGTAGATCCACACTTAAAACATTCTCTATTCCCTCTTTTGAGTTCCAAACCTACTTAAAGCTTTCAGTACCCTATCCATTAAAACGGAGTTAATATACAATCCAGTATGTAGTAAGACACTAAAGCTATTAGTACCATTTAAATCTATGCAGCCATCTATATAGAAGTGAAATTGAAAATAAAGACAAACAAAGAAGAATGCCTAACATGTGTTATATCACAGCGCTAAATCCCTCCATCACACGCGCCAGTCACCGTTTATTTCACATGGATTCATCCCATCCTTTACTGCACAACTGGTGGGACCTTCTACCTGGTGGATAATATTAATTTTCTCAAAAATAGCTCTAACGATTTTGATTAAAACATCATATATTTAAGATACTTTCGTGACAAATAAAATGTATATCTTGAATTTTCTGGGAATGTCTTAAAAAGTATTCTTCATTGTAAACGACTTTTGTATAACTGTTAAACCTTAAGAGATAGACAAAATTTTACTACACAAAAAATGTAGATCGCGTTAAAATATACAATTTATGTCATATACATTTTTTTGAGTGAACCGTTTACGAGATATTGTTTATATTCCCTTAAATTTTCCAATACTTATACTTTTTCTCAAATGTTATTATGAATTAGTTATTCATGGTAATGCAAAGAAAATGGAATACTCTACATAGCAACCAGTTCTTAAAATATTTGACTATCACTTAAAGCCTACCAATTCCCCTTGCATCTACAAGAAAATTAGCAATAAGATTAACATCTCGATTAACATGAAGCATAACGAAATGTGAGGTAGCTGTTTCTGCAAGTTTTAAAAATAACCTTTCGTTAAGTATAGTTTTTATACCCACTAATAAACATTAAAGAGTAGAGAAAGTTATGTGAATGTAACACATCAGATTTTTAAAGCAATATAGACTGTTCAAGGGGTCATGAGGAGTTAGAATATTACCAACAGAAGCATGCCTTTTTCTCCTAAGCTACAAGTGTACTTAGATTTTATCCTACTAATATTTTTCATTTACCTGTTGGGTGATAATGTTGGTATTTCCAAAGCTACCGTTTGTGGTTTATCCGGAAGGTTTCCAAAGAAATTGCTTCAAGAATCAAACACTATTTTTTTCGGGTCTGCTTGATTAATCAGCGATAACACACTTTCGTCCAGTTTAGTTTCAATGCAGTGTCCAGCACCCTCTTACACACTCTTCGCAACTAACGTTTCTGGTGCTGCACTTTATGTTAGCATAAAATTGCCGCAGTTGCTTACTGGTCGTAAGAGAAACGCGTTCATTCCAATTAAATTACTCGCGAATTTTATTCCAGGCTGCAATCTTATCCTTTAAAAACCGTCAGCTTTTTCGCTGTTGATAATGCGTCCCTACTTGTTAACAATGGTGGGCGGCGTGGTTGCAACGCGAATTATCAAAAATTGGCTTAAATGATATCTGGCAAAGGGGTAATGAAAATACACACAGTGCCGTGAGAAAGGTCAAAAGACGACTATGCGATATAAACAGGCAGAAAATAGAATCTGAATGTAGACAAAGATCAACATTGGAGCTACAAAATGAAATAAAAACTAGGTGGGGTAAGGAAACATATATTTTGGAATTGGGTATAAAACAGAGGACTGGAATAGCATGGCTTAGGTTGGGAGGGTGGAAAGCTCTCAAGATTGTTGATGACGATTGCAGGAGCATTTGCGCATTATGCGGGGAACAAGAAGACTGGACGCATATTTTGGCAGCATGCGTGCAGACGGAGGGTATTAGGAAAAAACTATTACCGGAAGTATTTTTGGCTTCCAACAGACGGAGGACAGCATGCCGAGACTTGATTCCAAACAGCCAAAACTGGCCAAGCTTGGGGGCACATACTTAATGGAAGTACGTGTACTAAGAGATAAGGTGTTTATGTAATTTTTCTTTAAACATATGTGGTGCTTGAGTACTTGTGCGCGACTGTGTGTGTGTGTGTGTGTGTGTGTGTGTGTGTTTGAGCGTGTGATTCAGAGTGTTTTTTCAATTTTATATGTATGTATATAGTGCGGTGATTATAAAAAAAAATAATTGTTTTCTGGTTGATACTGCAAGTCACGTATACAGACCAGGTATTTTTCTAGAGAGCATGTACGGTCTTATGACCCATGTGACTGTGTTATGCAATTAATGTAATACTAAATAGTTAATAAATACCACCCCACTACTTGTTAACAAGGTGTTAACTAACGCGTTTTGAACGGTGAACATTCATTTCAGTTGACATCGCGATTCTATCCTCAAATAATCGGGAACATCACATGGCAATTCCATGAATCTCGTAGTTGTCTGCTACTGACACAGAGAGCGCAGGAAACGTAGACAAAGTGCATCGGAATACGTTCAGAAGCAGTGTAGTTCGGTCACCGCCTTCTCGAAAGCTAGCGTTCGCAGTTGTCTTTGACGTTAATAATATGTTAGTTGACAATTTGCTGTAAAAGCTCTATGGAACGCAAAAGCTTTAACCTTTATGTTAAACTTTGAACACTGTGTTAACAAACAAGATGTTATAGCATTAGTGTAAATGCTACGGCATGGTTGTATTTTTGGTGGTAAGGATATTGTTAGTACCTTTTTAAATGCCCATTTTATGATTTTGAATGTCTATTTTGCCTGCGTATTTCCACTGTTTTTAGTATCTAAACCTCCGCAGCTTAGTAGTAATTGGTTTTGTTTGAAATTAAATCGGAACTGAAAGGGCTAGGTTACTACTGCATCAGTGTTGCCAACCCTCGGTGATGAAAAGTGGCTAAAAGTGACTGTCAAAAAGGCCAGAAATGGCTAAGTAGGGACAGTTTATAAATAGTCATATTTACGCAAATCAGATTTAATATTAATAAAAGACATGGCAGGAATTTCCCATCCCTGTAAAATAATTTTTCTGGCTTGTCAAAGGAATTTATTTCATTCAGAAAGGCTTTCTGACTTCTGATCTCAAAATGCTCACGGATAATATGGTCATGCTAGACAAACAAAGTGAAATGAAACATTGGGATTGGGCACTCACCGGTTACAAATTTCATGTCACTTGCCACCTATAAACAGTAATTGTCCACACAAATATGAACTTGAAGCTTGCAAATGTCTGTAGGCTGTAACCTCTGGGTCCCCACTCCTCAAACACAGACATCAAAGTGTGGAAATGTGGAAATTTACAAATGAAAGATTGTGAATCAGATGTTTTATTTGGTCGATCAATTTTTCATCAACGCATGTATTATATATGTATATTTTTATTGATACTTCGGTGATTTTTATTTAAAAATTAGACAACAGAAACTGAAAAATAGCTAGAAAGGTTGAATACTTAGAAAAATAGCTAAAATTGGCTCAATCATTATGTAAAATGCCTGGAAATGCCTTTAGTGGCTTTTTGGCAAACTAGTGGCAAACAGGCTCTTCAAAAAGGCTAGATTTAGCCATAAAAGGACTAAATTGGCATACTGTAGGCAGTGTTCGGCCTGGTATACATCTACAAGTTTACGGCTTTCCCCCTCTCCTTTTCTCGCAGAACAAACATGAATTGGAACCACCCAGTTAGTGCAGCACAGTTCAGTTTTAAATTACATGGGAATAACAGGTAGCGGGGATTCACCCTATGCATTTTTCCTTTGCATAGCTAAAGCGCAGATGCAATTTTGCTATTTAGGCTAGATTTTGGCTAAGGGATTTGTTAAATAGGCTAAATTTCAGGCTATAAGCCTTTTACGATTTTATATGGCTAAACGCTACTGTGAAAATGCTAGATTTAGCCATAAAATGTCTAAGTTGGCAACACTGTACTGCATATGTACAAATAAAATCTGTTGCGCGATGTCAAGTCAAATGCCAAATGCCAAAAATGCACGTATTCGTCGTCTTATACAGGTTGGTGCCAACAGTCAGTTTTCTTAAGCACATGCTTATGCACAGCATCAAGAGATACTCGTTATATCGTAATTTATGCAGGATAATTGCACACCTTCCCAGAAGACTTGAGGGAGACCTCTGCCCTTAATTAAAACCAGCAGGCCGGGGAGACTGGTTAAAGCCCATTATTTTAAACCGCAGCGCTTGGGAAATGCTGTACCTCTTCCCAAAACCATGTTGCTTGGGAATATCTGACTTTAAGCAAAAACAGCCACAGAGCATATAGACACATCCAACTAACAGATCACGTTTCTCCAAACTAATAGATGAAGTATTTAGTGGGAGTCTAAATGGCGAATACTGTCCAAAGCATTTTTTAGCTTTTTGTGCAGTATTATTAACCGGAATTTACTCTTTAATTCTGTGTATAATTTAGCATTTTGTTGCAAAATACTTTAAACCTACTTCTAATTTCTCTGCCACGTACATGGTAGGTAAAGAAGGTAGGTACTGCATTCCACCAAAAAATTCGGTACCGAGAGTTCGTCGAAAATATAGCTTTTGATGCTCCCTGAATAAAGAAAAAGACATTTTTAGGAAAAGGCCCCTTTGTGCATAATTCAAAAACAAAAAATCGGATGAATACCAAAATTGGTACATATTTAAGTTCAGTATCTTCCAAAAATGCGACACATAGGTTTTCTAAAAAAAAAAATCCCTCGTACCCAGCTTCTCTTTACATAGAATCTTTTTCGAAAGTTTAGATTTTCTAAAAAATGGCTGTTAACTACTTTGATTAAAATACTATATTTTAAAGATATTTATATGACAAATAAAACATATATCTTTTAATTGTTTTAGAATTGCCTGTGAAGTCCTGTTTATTCGGAAGAAAATTTATATAATCGAGTATAACGAGTAAAGTTAAGCGATAGACGAAAAATTACTACATAAAAAGTGTAGATCTGTTTAAAACACACAATTTATTTCAAATAATTTTTTGCCATTAGCAATTTCCGAGATATCCATTATTAATGGTTCGAATTGTTCAATACTTTTCAATTTATTTTCAGTTGTATCTCTAGTGTGAAGTTTTTAGGCAAGCTCTAAAATATTTGACTGTCGCTATTCCCTTTGTATTTGCAACGAAATGTGTAATGATCTATTACTGGAAAGGTTTCATTTCGATTAAGATGAAGTGGATAGGAAAATTAAGCTTTCATAAAAATAATTTGTATATCGACTAATAAGCGATAGAGTTCAGAGAAAGTCATGTGGATATAATACATCAGAAGTTTTCTATAGTAATATTTTGTCTGTTACGATTTACGAATTATACAAAAGTAATTCAGAATGAAAAGGACTCCCAGAAAATTCAAGTTAAACATTTTATTTTTATGTAAATGTCTTAAACATTTGTGATGTTTTAATAAAAATCGTTGGAGTAATTTTTAAGAAAGTTAAAAATAACGAGGAATTTTCCATGTAAGCAGTAGTTTGGGGTGGCTCGGTTTCTTGAAGATATTTTTCGCATCCTTGGAAGGCATAAAATAAATTAAATTGAATTTTATTTATGGACGCTCCATAACTGCTGTTGCCCTTAGTGTCCCAATCTATATTGGGCGTCAAAGACCGGTAATTTTGTTTTATCAGGCTTGAGGTTCTTTTACATGCCGTAAATTTACAACCAGCTTTACTTTTCTACCGAAGGAAGCCATGCTAAGGATTTTTACGCCCGAAAAAAATCAATCGTCCTCAACCAGGTTTGAACCCGCGACCTTGGGAACTAAAGACTAGAATGGTAACCACTACACCACGGAGGACGACTCCCTGGAAGAAGCTTAACTTAATACCAAGTTTGGTATTTATACGCCCTTTCGTTTTTGAGTTATACTGTTTGTAGACACAGACACATACATCAGCGAGCGCGCGGAACTTTTTCAAAAAGTGATTTTATTTATTCAGCCATTCATTCAGGGAGCCTCAAAATGTGCATTTCCCATGAAATTTCGGTATCGAATTTTTGTGTGGAATACACTACTTTCTCTACTTAGTATAGTTAATTAATAAAATAAGTATTCCGAAAGGTTTATACAGAACAACAGGTTAGTGTCGAGAGAAAATTTTCCCAACTTAAGAAGATAGAGCAGGTATAAGCTATGGTACAACGGAGGGAAGACACCTTGCATAATGTATTGTAGTTACTTCCTCAAGAGGAAGGGATGGAGTGAAGGAAGCATAGGGGGCTACAGGTCACAGAGACGCGCGGAAGTCTTTAACAGTTCCGTTCCAAGACCCGTCCCACTGCTAGAGCTGCCTAAAGAGGGTGATGAACGACCCGTCGTCCAAGCAGCCCTCTAGCGTCCCGAGGAGTACACTTTCCTTTGAGCAAGCAAACTCGCCATTTGCCTGGCACCGCAATACGCCACGAAACCTAGAAGCACACCTGAAAGATAACAAGGAAACAGAAGGAAATTGAAATGATGGAATTAACTCGTGATAGATGACGAACCGACTAGGGTAAACCACGAAATACCCAAGGTCAAAGTGGGCGGTCGACGGGAATCAAACTCGGGGCCTCACACTTGCTGCGGAACCATCTTGCTTGTTGAAGATGAAGTAAAATTATGTTCATGTACGAGGCTGTTTTTAAGTGCAGATATTTTTTAAAGAAATAACAGAACATTATTTAAAAATATTTTGTCATTCATTACCTTGCATCTTACACTACTTCTCCACATAGTCACCGCCGTTATTCAGACACTTGTCGTAACGGGAAACCAGTTTTTGTATGCCTTCGTCAAAGAATGGTGCCGCCTTTGGTGAAAGCCAACCCTGCACTTATTGTCTCACTACATCGTCGTTAGAATATTTTCCACCAAGAATTTCTTACAGATGAAAATCGCTTGTTGCTAAATCCGGACTGTAGGGAGGGTGGTCGGATTGTTCCCAACCAAATGATGCGATCAGATCTTGGCTGTGTGTGCCCGAAGACATTGTCACTCATTATTGTATCCCCATAAATCTCGCACAATTAGCGATGGATATTTGCTGGCGTAAGATTTCTCGTTTTGAACATGTAGAAACACTCTAACACCAGGAAAACACAAGGTGACAATCGCTCGTAGCTGCGTCTGTCTTCCTAATGAATGAAGTGAAGTGTTTGCGCATGCTCAAAATAGCCACTGTGCGGCAAAATATTAAAAATTACTTTAAAAACATGCCTCGTATATTTGTGCAAATGATGTGTTAACTTGTGGTGGAAAGTAGAAATTAATTTTCTGAAGGTGAACATGACTGACACACATCTTGTTGCTAATCAACAAAAGTTTGATTGGTATCCCCGTCCAATGAGATTTCTGTGTACTGTCATGATGATTCTGTGTGGAGAAAACAGAACCAGTGGTGAATAGAAGGCTCTAATGAGAAGAACAGAACCGTCCTCCAACCGCAGTAAAGACGACTGACTGGATGGATATGCAGAGCCATAATTAAGCGCAAAGCAACAGACATTCAGGTGAAACGATTCATTTATAGGTCAGACATCTGCTGCTCGAGCAAGCAAGAAGGGAAACTAAACAGTTTGGAGCCGCTGTTACTAGCCTTGCCCAGATAATTAAACCAACCCTCGGACCCAAGTCGATGAAGCTCTTTAATTTGTTACCAAGTGCCACTAAACCTCCTATTTATTCATTAAAGTTAGATCAGGCTCAGGCTGACAAGGGAAAAAGACAAATTCAAATGCGGCTGAAACATGGGCCATCGGTGACTCCAAGATGACCCGGGTTCAAGATTGAACCCACTTGAGCCATTTTCCTGATTGATTGTACCAGAAATATTCAGCATGATGTGGCGGTGTTAAATCTACTAAACTGATTACCCATTAGGGATGTGAAAAACAGTTATTTTCGAGTAACGGTTTTAACTCGCTTTTACACTGCATTAACGGTTACATGTAACGATTACCAGTAACGATTAGATGTAGCTGTGTTTCATTATGAACGATGTCGTTATTTGAGCTTAGCGACCCTTAGAGACTATTTCCAGAAAATTTAAGATATACATTTTATTTGTTATTGAAATATCTTAAATATATTCCATGTTTTGTTACATGTTCCATGTAAAGGGTAGTTTTGCGGTAGGGGGATTGTTTTGAAGATGTTCGTATCTCATCCTTGTAAAATACTGAACTTAAATACCAAGTTTGGTACTTAACCAACGTTACGTTTTAGAGTTATGCTTCTCACAGATAAGACACATATGCGCGTACTTTTGGATACTTTTCTTGATTCAGGGGCTTTAAATATGCATTTCCGGTGAAATATTGATATATAGAATTTTTTGCAGGAAATTGGAATGCAATACTTCCTCTACTTACTATAGTTAAGAGCGGGATGGCTCGAGCGGTAACGTCTGTTGCCCGCATTCAGGAACTCATGGCCGATCTTCCTGACCCCCTTTATCTTGGGGGTTTCCCAGCGAATGCTGGGAAGATGATTACATCCCCGAATTTCCTGTCCCTCCATTTCATCCACATTCTCATTTCACTTCATCTTTCATCTGCTTCGTAATCTTTCAGGGTTGCAAGTGTCGGCGGGAGGTCTCGGCGTGTGCAGGGCAGGGAAAAGGATGCTCTTTAGCCGGCCGCAACAGCTACCACCCAGGGAGTTCAAATCTGCAACTAGTAGGGACCCTGCCCTCTACATGTCTGATCTGGCCTCCCTCTGTCTCCTCTCACCTCATCCCTCCCTCCCGGGAACGCCCCGTCAGGGGCCTAGGTACAAAAGATCTGCGTAGATCGAGGTTCATCTCCCTCGGCTTCTAGTCCTATCCTGTCCTATCCTACTACAGGTAAACGGGGTGGTCCTTCGTGGTGTAGTGGTTACCATGCTAGATTCTAGTTCCCGAGGTCGCGGGTTCAAACCCGGCGGCGGGCTATGGATTTTTTCGGGCGTAAAAATCCTTAGCATGGTTTCATTCGGAAGGGAAGTACAGCCGTAGATTTACGGCACGTAAAAGAACCTCAAGTCTGATAAACAGCCCTCTGAGTTAAATTTCCGGTCCTTCACACCCAATATAGAATGGGACGCTAAGGACCACAGCAGTTAAAGAGCGTCCATAAATAAAACTCAATTTAATTTAATTTTACAGGTAAACGGCAGAGAAACTAAAAATACAAATTTGTAAATTGCAGCGATGTTGGTGCCTTTTTCCATGAAACTGACAATATACACCGAGCGCAAGGTAGCCAACCGTTATGTGAACAAGTTCAAGATAATGTAATTGCTATGCCAACGAGTGACAGCGGCTTAAGTGTGTTGTGTTTTCATAGCACCCAGGATATTGCTGTTAAGTGCACTTGGGTAATGAAAAATTGAAAATTTAATGATGGAGACTACAGCGCACCTGGCAACCGAGTTTCGTACTACCTGTTGTGTCCACTCCATTAACATCACCTTAACACAATTAATCAGTGCCGCCAAGTATTCAGCACTCCGCAACCATGGCAATATATTACATCGTCGCAGAAATTTATGAAGAAGCC
Organism: Deroplatys truncata; assembly: GCA_030765065.1. Lineage (NCBI taxonomy): Eukaryota > Metazoa > Arthropoda > Insecta > Mantodea > Mantidae > Deroplatys > Deroplatys truncata. The sequence goes on along the minus strand of CM060989.1, from coordinate 58,827,661 downwards.
GGCTGGGGGTGATTTATGTAGCATTAGCCCTCATTACTTGCTGGTGTTGTTCATCACCTCGCGGTCACAAGGCTATGCCCTGGCGTTTATTGCATTTTAGTGATATTCCCTTTACAATTTATTTTGTAAGCCTTGCAGCAAAAATAGATACGTTTTACATTTAGAATTTTGGATATAATCAGCTGTGTTCTTCAGGCGTTTCCAGCAATTTATATAATTAAAATCTGATATGTTGCATTCACATAACTTGGTCTTTTCATTCTTCTTGAAATTATTCTTAGAAATATTCCAAAATTTTCCAGACTTATGCATATACTGCATACATGTTTTGCACGATTGTGTGTTTCATTATTTTGAATGGATTTTTAGTAAGAAATACAATTCGTAATGAATTTACCCTTAGTCACTTCGGATTTCCCTACAAAATTTTGCTAATTCAACAGCTGTAAGTAATACGATATCTTAGTATTAGCCCATAACGTTCCCGGCACGGGCCTCTCTCTTTGGAGAAGTGGCTTGTTTTGGCGATCCCGGTTGGCCATTCCGGGGAGAATCCTCCTTATTCTTAAAATTACTCTAAAACGAGGGCTGATCAACAAAGACTGAGACTGATTTTTTTTCACAGATGTTTATTACTGCAATTCAATGTTTACATGATCTTTTTCAAAGTAGTCCCCTCCTACTTCAATGCACTTTTTATAGCGTCTCTGCCAGGCCTTGAACACGTGCTGCAGACCATTCTTTGTCAGGTCCTTGAGAATCGCCTCACTTTTCTTGAGCACTGCTCCAGAGTTCTCAAATCAAATACCCCTAAGCTTTGCCTTTAGTGATGGGAATAAAAAAAGTCACAGGGTGCAAGATCGGGGCTATAAAGTGGATGTGGTACACAGGTAATGTTGAATCTAGCCAGAAACTGCATGACTTGATTTGCGACGTGAGGCCGTGCATTGTCATGATGAAGTCGCCATCCAGTCCGAGAAAGCTCTGGTCGTTTCTTTGCAATGTGATTCCTCAGTGTAGCCAATACTGACGTTTAGTATGCTGCTGTAACAGTAGTGTGAGGGGGAACTGCATGCTGGTAAATCATTCCATTACAGTCAAAAAATGTGATCACCATCACTTTCCCTGCAGATGGAAACACTTTTGCCTTTTTTGGTGTTGGAGAACCTGGCGATTTCCACACTGTGGCTTGTTTTCCTTCAGGATCATAATGATGCAGCCATGACTCATCGCTGATGATAATCGATTTAAAAACTGTATCACCTCCATTGTCTGGTATGCGAAATGCACGTATGGTTTACAAAATAGAGCATTACTACCAACCTACCAACACGAGAGTGATGCCGACTACCAACATTATACATAAAAACCCGCTCTTTTCAAATATTTATGTTACAGATACGAAACTATCATGCAGGCTACAGGAAAAAATCAGTCTCAGTCTTTGTTGTTCAGCCCTCGTACTTATGGTCCTATATATGCGTTTTAAGATTATATACTGATCCTTTAGTTCTTCACTGTTGGTTCATGCACTGGTTCTGTAGTCCTTCACTTTGTTTTCTCCTCTTGTCTCTTGTTAGTTTGTCTGACTTCAACGCTTACACATTGATCCTTTAGTCCTTTGCTGTTGGTTCATGCATCGTTTCTATAATCCTTCAGCTTTGTTTTCTCCTGTTGTCTCTTGTTAGTTTGGCTGACTTCAACACTATACACTGATCCTGTAGTCCTTCACTGTTGGTTCATGCACTGTTTCTATAATCCTTCAGCTTTGTTTTCTCCTGTTGTCTCTTGTTAGTTTGGCTGACTTCAACACTATACACTGATCCTTTAGTCCTTCACTGTTGGTTCATGCACTGTTTCTATAATCCTTCAGCTTTGTTTTCTCCTGTTGTCTCTTGTTAGTTTGGCTGACTTCAACACTATACACTGATCCTTTAGTCCTTCACTGTTGGTTCATGCACTGTTTCTATAATCCTTCAGCTCTGTTTTCTCCTGTTGTCTCTTGTTAGTTTGGCTGACTTCAACATTATACACTGATCCTGTAGTCCTTCACTTTGTTTTCTCCTCTTGTCTCTTGTTAGTTTGGCTGACTTCAACACTATACACTGATCCTGTAGTCCTTCACTGTTGGTTCATGCACTGTTTCTATAATCCTTCAGCTTTGTTTTCTCCTGTTGTCTCTTGTTAGTTTGGCTGACTTCAACACTATACACTGATCCTTTAGTCCTTCACTGTTGGTTCATGCACTGTTTCTATAATCCTTCAGCTTTGTTTTCTCCTGTTGTCTCTTGTTAGTTTGGCTGACTTCAACACTATACACTGATCCTTTAGTCCTTCACTGTTGGTTCATGCACTGTTTCTATAATCCTTCAGCTCTGTTTTCTCCTGTTGTCTCTTGTTAGTTTGGCTGACTTCAACATTATACACTGATCCTGTAGTCCTTCACTTTGTTTTCTCCTGTTGTCTCTTGTTAGTTTGGCTGACTTCAACACTATACACTGATCCTTTAGTACTTCACTGTTGGTTCTACACCGTTTCTATAATCCTTCAGCTTTGTTTTCTCCTGTTGTCTCTTGTTAGTTTGGCTGACTTCAACACTATACACTGATCCTGTAGTTCTTCACTGTTGGTTCATGCACTATTTCTATAATCCTTCAGCTTTGTTTTCTGCTGTTGTCTCTTGTTAGTTTCGCCTACTTCCACACTGTACACTGATCCTTTACTCCTTCACTATTGGTTCATGCACTGTTTCTATAAGTCTTCAGCTTTGTTTACTCTGTTGTCTCTTGTTAGTTTGGCTGACTTCAACACTATACACTGATCCTTTAGTCCTTCACTATTGGTTCTGCACTGTTTCTATAATCCTCCAGCTTTGTTTTCTCTGTTGTCTCTTGTTAGTTTGGCTGACTTCAACACTATACACTGATCCTGTAGTCCTTCACTGTTGGTTCATGCACTGTTTCTATAATCCTCCAGCTTTGTTTTCTCTGTTGTCTCTTGTTAGTTTGGCTGACTTCAACACTATACACTGATCCTTTAGTCCTTCACTGTTGGTTCATGCACTGTTTCTATAATCCTTCAGCTTTGTTTTCTCTGTTGTCTCTTGTTAGTTTGACTGACTTCAACACTGTACACTGATCCTGTAGTCCTTCACTGTTGGTTCATGCACTGTTTCTATAATCCTTCAGCTTTGTTTTCTCCTGTTGTCTCTTGTTAGTTTGGCTGACTTCAACACTGTACACTGATCCTGTAGTCCTTCACTGTTGGTTCATGCATCGTTTCTATACTCCTTCAGCTTTGTTTTCTCTGTTGTCTCTTGTTAGTTTGGCTGACTTCAACACTGTACACTGATCCTTGTAGTCCTTCACTGTTGGTTCATGCACTGTTTCTATAATCCTTCAGCTTTGTTTTCTCTGTTGTCTCTTGTTAGTTTGGCTGACTTCAACACTATACTCTGATCCTTTAGTCCTTCACTGTTGGTTCATGCACTGTTTCTATAATCCTTCAGCTTTGTTTTCTCCTGTTGTCTCTTGTTAGTTTGGCTGACTTCAACACTATACACTGATCCTTTAGTCCTTCACTGTTGGTTCTACACCGTTTCTATAATCCTTCAGCTTTGTTTTCTCCTGTTGTCTCTTGTTAGTTTGGCTGACTTCAACACTATACACTGATCCTGTAGTTCTTCACTGTTGGTTCATGCACTATTTCTATAATCCTTCAGCTTTGTTTTCTGCTGTTGTCTCTTGTTAGTTTGGCCTACTTCCACACTGTACACTGATCCTTTACTCCTTCACTATTGGTTCATGCACTGTTTCTATAAGTCTTCAGCTTTGTTTACTCTGTTGTCTCTTGTTAGTTTGGCTGACTTCAACACTATACACTGATCCTTTAGTCCTTCACTATTGGTTCTGCACTGTTTCTATAATCCTCCAGCTTTGTTTTCTCTGTTGTCTCTTGTTAGTTTGGCTGACTTCAACACTATACACTGATCCTGTAGTCCTTCACTGTTGGTTCATGCACTGTTTCTATAATCCTCCAGCTTTGTTTTCTCTGTTGTCTCTTGTTAGTTTGGCTGACTTCAACACTATACACTGATCCTTTAGTCCTTCACTGTTGGTTCATGCACTGTTTCTATAATCCTTCAGCTTTGTTTTCTCTGTTGTCTCTTGTTAGTTTGACTGACTTCAACACTGTACACTGATCCTGTAGTCCTTCACTGTTGGTTCATGCACTGTTTCTATAATCCTTCAGCTTTGTTTTCTCCTGTTGTCTCTTGTTAGTTTGGCTGACTTCAACACTGTACACTGATCCTGTAGTCCTTCACTGTTGGTTCATGCATCGTTTCTATACTCCTTCAGCTTTGTTTTCTCTGTTGTCTCTTGTTAGTTTGGCTGACTTCAACACTGTACACTGATCCTTGTAGTCCTTCACTGTTGGTTCATGCACTGTTTCTATAATCCTTCAGCTTTGTTTTCTCTGTTGTCTCTTGTTAGTTTGGCTGACTTCAACACTATACTCTGATCCTTTAGTCCTTCACTGTTGGTTCATGCACTGTTTCTATAATCCTTCAGCTCTGTTTTCTCCTGTTGTCTCTTGTTAGTTTGGCTGACTTCAACACTATACACTGATCCTTTAGTCCTTCACTGTTGGTTCATGCACTGTTTCTATAATCCTTCAGCTTTGTTTTCTCCTATTGTCTCTTGTTAGTTTGGCTGACTTCAACACTATACACTGATCCTTTAGTCCTTCACTGTTGGTTCATGCACTGTTTCTATAATCCTTCAGCTTTGTTTTCTCCTATTGTCTCTTGTTAGTTTGGCTGACTTCAACACTATACACTGATCCTTTAGTCCTTCACTGTTAGTTCATGCACTCTTTCTGTAGTCCTTCACTTTCTTTTCTTGTTGCCTCTTGCTAGCTTGGCTGGGGCATTCTTGTATTAATGTTTTGGGTTGCTTTCTTGACTAGTAGATGCCATATCCCTGTGTCATTTGCTACTGTAGTCCATCTGCTGCCGAATGTCTTTTTGAGCTCGTCTGACTATTGTGTCCTCTGACGACCTACTTTTCTTCGCCCTGTCCTCGACTTGTGGGTTGATCAGTTGGGGTTTTGCCTCATACTGTGTCCCACCCATCTCAAATTTCGATAAGTTTGTGGTGTTTTCTGCGTCTATTAATTGTGTTCTTCCTCTTATACATCGTCCTTAATACTTTCTTCCCATATGAAGAATTTTTGTCATAACATTAAAATTTTCGAAAAATGTTCCATGTAAAGGGTAATCTGGGGTGTGGGATTTTCTTGAAAACCTTTATGTTGCATCTCTGGAATATACTGAACCTAAATATCAAGTTTGGTGTTTATCCGACTGCTCGTTTCTGAGTTGTGCTGTTCACAGACACACAAACACACGGACATGTTTCCAAAAATGCATTTTTTGGATTCAGGGGTCTCAAAACATGTATTTCCGGTGAAATCTCGGTATCGAATTTTTGGATGGAATACAATGCTTCCCCTACTTACTGTACGTAGTAGAGAGAGTAAAAAATGGTTTAAACCTCTTAACATCATTAATCAATTAAATCTTAGGCCCGTTTGCTCCAGGTATGCCTGTCCCTCTTTTAGTTTAAACCGCATCTCCTCTTTTGCAATTAAAGTTGGCTGCACTGAGTTACGTATCGAAAACTAGTTAGCCATTCGATAGCGTTTGGTGTTTTGAGTGCAATATGAGAGAAGTTGGGAAATGAATTTGTCCATGCATTTTCGTTCACTTTGCCATTAAAAATGCCAATATTGTAAAATTCAATTAGAAGTTCTAAGTGAGAAAATAATTTCCATAAATAAAGGTTATTCAAAAAGAAGGAACAGACCTTATATATTTATTTATAATGAACGACAATAGATGGTGACACATGCGTTACATCACTGAATAGAGAAAAGTTCAAATTTTACTTTAAGTGTTCAAAATGAGCACCATTTGTTATGCGAGGACGTTCAGTGCTTTTCCGTTTGCATACGCAAACATCTACTACAAATGTATTGTATGAACTGTAAATTTGTATGACGAGGCGGTTTGTTGTTGAACTTACACGCTGCAATGAAACAATGGAATTACTCTTTGCATAATGCAGCACACAAAACGACTTTTCCTGTGGCGTAGCCATTTTCTCGTAAACAAACACAGAGCCGCTATAGGCACTGAATGGAACTAATAGATGGGACTTAAAACTTTGAGCTTTCCTATATTCAATGATGTATCGCATGTGTCGCCATCTATTGTCTTTCATTAGAAATAAATATTTAAAGTCTGTTCCTTCTTTTTGAATAACCCTGTATATGGAAAGGTAGAATCAGGCGACTGAAAAATTCAATGCCATAGACGGGATTTGAACCCGGTCTCCGTCCGGTTGCTCTAACCACTGAGCTACCATGACAACATGCCGGCATGCCATTAAATTCTCCAACTGATTCGCATAGTGGATGAAACTATGAAGCCCGGGACTTAAAGTACTAACAACATTGTAAGTCGCCATTGGGGTATGTCATCTCAATATAATTTGAGATCTCCTTGTGGTTTAAAAAAAATGGAATCAGTTGAAGAATTTAATGGCGTATCGGCATGTTGTCATGGTAGCTCAGTGGTTAGAGCAACCGGACGGAGACCGGGAGATCCGTGGTTCAAATCCCGGCCATGGCATTGAATTTTTCAGTCGTCTGATTCTGCCTTTCCAACCCTGTATATGTTACGCAGGCATTGTTGATGTATTAAAACATTTCCAATTTTACTTGAACGTTTGCATAAACGTTTGGTTTGTAATTTTCTTGAATTTCTTATAAAACATTATCGATTGTTCATTAATTCTGAAATATTTGATGTAACGATAATGTCTTCTTTCGTTTTCCTTAGATTTTCGGATCCTTAAATGGAGAAAATATGGTTTAGCATGACAAAGATATGCAACTTCTAGGCAGTTTGTTCAAGAACCATTGGGTTGCGGCAAACTATCAAATACTCTTGAACATCTACCTCAAGAAAATGCTTCACCAAACGTCTGGAAGAAGAGGAAAGCCAAGAAGGCGATGCCACGTGCGGAAACATTTTGTATGTGCATCTTTACATTGTTTTGCATGTCAAAATTTCTGACATGTAACAGAAATGTCTGACTGCCTTTGTCTTAGATTCTCTTTATTTGTAGAACGACTTTCAGCACGATGGAGCTGCAGCGCATCCCAACTTGTTCTCTCATTCTGCATGTCAGTACATGTTCCTTTCTTGGCACCAATATTCTCCCTTTTCTTCTTTCGTGATGAGATAGAAGCACGTTTTCTCCATTCTGTTCAACGAAGATAGAATCAAAGAGCCATAAACTCCTGCTGCAGTACGCATTTTGTTTCCCTTATCTGCAGCATTGCAACCGTGGACAACTTCTAGTTTTAATGGGTGTAGGATAAGGCAACGATATTGTGATAACAAGATGGGACGGCAACACATTTTCTCTAACAGAATGACCACGTTAAGCTGGTTTACCTTTATACCCACAACCTGAATTTGTAGATAATTTTGTAGCTGGTTACATTCGTAGTTGGCTTCTTTAAATGTAGCTTCCGAGTAAACAAAGTGTTCACTGTAAGTTGTATGTGCATTGAATCTACCTACCGCATATAACGATAATGGCAACGACGTCGACTATTTATGGACGTTTTTTGTGAAGCAAAAGTGAAAAATGTTTATGAACTTTTAAATTCTTCTCAAGGGAGATAAGATGTAGTTAATATGTACAGCAAATCAGAAAAATAATAGACCTGATGTGATACATTTACACGACTTTCTCTGTTGTATATTAGTGGGTATACAAACTATTCATACTAAAGCTTATTTTACTATCTACTACATTTTAATCGAGATAAACGTTTGCAGAAATAATTAAATTACACATTTCATTATAGATACAAAGGGAACAGCGATAGTCAAATGTTTTAGAAGAGGGTACTGTATGCTAGCCTTAAAATTCCACACTTTCCCATGCAATCGGGAAAAACAACTGAATCTCGAAACATTGAATAATGTGAGCAATTAATAAGGATGTCTCGGAAGTGACTTATACCACAAAAAAGTTATTTAAAACGAATCGTGTGTTTTAAAAGGAACTACATTTTTTGTGTAGTACGTTTTCATCTATCACTCAACGTCTACCAGTTATACAATATTATATGAAATTCCTTCCGAATGAACAGTACTTCACAGACTATACCCAGAAAATTAAAGATAAACGTCTTATTTTCTATATAAATATCTTTAATATATTGTATTTTTAATCAAACTTGATATAACCATTTTTAATAAAATCAAACATTTCGAAAAATCTTTGGAAAATACAGAACTTATATATCTACTACGTTTGGTATTTACCTACTTTTTGTTCTTGAGTTCAAAGCTTTTTAAAGACACACACACCGACCTTTTTCTAAAAGTTATTTTTGTCAGGGGCTTCAAACCGTGTATTTCCGCTGAAATCTCGGTATCGAATTTTTGGGTGAAATGCAGACCTTCTCCACCTACAACGTACGTGGTAGAAACAGAAAGGGGGAGGAAAGAGAATAGTATTTACCAGTTTAAAGAAAGTGAAAGTATTTTATGTATGCCAGAAATTATACCCCGACTCATGAGTGAATCACCAATGAAAGACCCCGAAGAACGAATTAAACAAAGATTATTCAGACATACTACCTTACATACCTCCCCTGATTCGTTTACGTTTTGGCCAATACTGGGTCTGTTCTGGCTGTTTTAATTCATGGAATTCTCCTGAAGGGCCGCCAACGTTTGAACAAACATTCGAGATAGAATAGAACGAGTATGAGGCGAGCGTAGTCCGTCAGGCCGTAGCAAGCCGCAGTGAAACCATAGTGTACTGTGATTTCGCGGATTACACTAATATGGATGGGTTGGTAGTTTCCTCCGCGCAAGCGCAGTATTAACAAAATGGAGTAATTTGTTGACACATTGCAATGGATTTACTATCAGTTCCGGTTGCAGAATTGTGTAGGTTGGAGTGGTTATTATACAGTGGGAAAGCAAAAAGACGCAAAAAGGACAAATCCTAGTTTTGAAAAACAAAACTAAGAATATTATGTTAAAATAGGGAAAATAATGTCTTTTCATAGAACTCCAGGATTGTTTGCATTAAGAAAGAAAGAAAAAGAAATTTCATGGTTTGAAAATGCGTAGATATTAAATTTCAGGAAGTGCTATTACTACAAAAGTAAAAATATGTTTAATGAAGTAATAGGCCCATTTAAGACAAATGAAGCAAAATATATCGTTAACAATGTAAAGATAGAATGTGATCATGAGAAGAATAAAGCCTAAATTTGTAAGATGTAAAAGTAGTAAAATAAATGAAAACGGAAAGACAATTAGAGTGTAATGATGTTGGTGGATACTGGATAATTGGATAAAAGAAGAATAGTTTAATATGTTGAATAAAAATACTGTTGAGTTAGACGTTAAAGGAACCGTGTAATCTCAGGTTGACATTAAATAAGAAGTGAAAGCCAGAAGAACTGACTGATAACACTAGAGTGCATTTTCAAACTTTTTGTTAGATGATTTCTTAAAAGTAGCTGTGCTTGAATCAGAGCTATATGCTTATTCCAGAAATAACTTCCGTTTTTTTTCTATCACGTCACGTTTTTACACAAAATAACAAGTACTGTTTTGACAATTTTACTAATGAGCGTAGAAAGGTATTCAAATACCATTTCACACAAGTTAGGTTTTTATTCAAGAGAGATTTTAAAAATACTCTCAAGAACTCCCCTGATTTATTTCATGCCTACATTTTAACAAAACAAGAAGCCGAAATGTTTCGTTTAATTTTTTTCAAACTTTCTCTTCTTGGACTTCCTTGCAGATCCGTGAAGATGACTGTCCTTCCTCAATAGCCAACAGTAGACGGCCATCATAGTTTCAATCCATCTCCCCTGGTACCTCCTCTCCATTTCCTTAATATCTTGGTGAAAACGTTCACCCTGCTCTTCACTATAATGTCCCAGATTTTCTGGAAAGTAGTCGATGTGAATACAGAAAATGCACCTTTACAATGATGTTACAACCCATCTTCTTGAAATTTTCCAACATTGTTTCGACAATGGCCTTGTAATTAGGATCTTTGTTATTGCTTAAGAAGTTTTCAGTAACTGATCGGAAGGCGGTCCATGCTTCTATTTCTCTCTCATTCATTGTCTTCTCAAAATCTTCATCCTTCATCAATTTCTTTATTTGAGGACCAACAAAAATTCCAGCCTTTAATTTGTCTTGTGTACTGAAGGGAAATTTCTTGGAAAGGTACTTGAAGCAGGGTCCACCCTGTGGTAGAGCCCTTACAAATTGCTTCATCAAGCCGAATTTTATGTGTAGTGGCGGAAGCAATATCTTTATATCTCTATATTTTAGAAGTGAAATTATGAAAAAACTGTACGTGATAGAAAAAAAAAACTAAAAGCACTTCTGAAATTAGCATAAAAAAGTGAGTCAGAATCACTTATTAGTTTTTAGTCTTCCGATATCATGCAGACTAGTGTAATCAGACGCTAAATGGAATGAAGTATTCCAAAGGTGCCTATAAAAATTACTATTTAAGGAAGTGTATGAGCGGTTTAGTGGATTAGAGCTTTCATAAGTATTCAAAACTCCTCTAAAACTCATTATTGAGCAACTCTGTCCTGTTTTTTCACTGTTTTAATCTAGTTCAACCTTTACTGTGGCCTCCAGTAGAATCTCTGAGAATTCTAACACAAAATTACCCCATTAATCTCACTCTACAACAAAAACAATCCTACGGTATGAAAATTGGTAAGACTCCCTGAAGATATGTGAAGGAATAAAGCTACACTAACCAGATAACTAAACATCAGGCTACCTTTTTGGAGAGTCCAAGAGTTAGAAACAGCACTGCAAGTATCAACGAACAGGGAAATTATTACTCTAGAGAAAATCCCCTAACTGTCATGTACCTCTCCAATAAACGTGATTTAACAGAAAAAGAGACAAAAGTCTGAATATGATATAAATCATCTAAAGTCAATAACATTAAAAACTAACCACACACCGCACCTTCAGAAGACTGGCTTCATGTATATACAGACAGTTCACTCACCGGGTGCCGGATCAGGTGGAACATGTCCCCTTTTTAACAGCATGCAGGAAAAGAAACAACAAATTTTGATGGTAAAATACATGCCATAAAAACTTCCCTTCAAAATCTACTAGCAAGGAAAGACTTACTCTAGAAAATGATCTTCTGCGGCTCCAGAAGCAGCCTGTTGGTTCAAGTTCTCTGACACAAAAGAATGCAACAGTGTTGTTTCAATTGCAGTATACTTGTTACACTCCAGTGGATGCCCTCCCACTGTGGAACCCTGGCAATGAAGCAGCAGATTTCCTGGCGAAGAAAGGATCTTTCATAAAACAATTACCAGCCTCAAAACACAAATCGTACACTTCAGTAAATCGCCTCATAAAAGAAGCAATCCAAGCCGTGAACAACATTAGACTCCGAGCAACAGTAGAATACAAAAAAATGGGAATGTCTGTTGCAAAATCCAAAACCACACCACAATTGCAAAGAAAACACCAGTCGTACAATTCAGGCGAATACCAGGACATGGCTGCCTAATTTGAGAAAGTTGGTTTGTTACGTAATTGATATTTGCCCCACGTATGGAAGCCAATTTGAGAAAGATATTGTTACACATATAGAAAAGCCGATTTGAAGTAGGAGTTGTATTGTACTTCAACTGTTGGGGAGCCGAACATGTAGTAGTTGCAACCGCACGTATAGTAAACAGTTTGCGGTAGCCTTCGCCCCAAATGTACTTTCAGGTGGCCTTTGCCCCAAGTTTAAAAAAATATTAACTTTGTAATGTAACTGTTCCTTTAAATATTATATATTTATGTTTGCCTTGGCTGCGTCAGTATTATTGTTAGAGACACGTTTCACTTAGCAGGTTTGTGGTGCGACTAAGAATGTAGGCTTACACAGATTATAATTTTACTTCACTCCTTTTATTAATGCTTGATACGATTTATGTAACACTTCACTGTTAGAGAGCTGTGAGATTCTTTTATTAATTATTTGCAGTTTTTAACACGTAAACTATTTTTCGTCTCACACGAATACGTATTAGATCTCTTGAGGACACTTTTTGCGTCTGGTTAGTAACGCTGTCTGCAACCAACTGAAATGATATCAACCGCCTAAACTTGTAAATTTCTATATTTCAAGTCTGTGATTGGCTATTCCTAATCCAATAGAATACCTTCATTTAACTAAAGCTTTTTCTGGTTGTTGATTGGCTATTTTTATAAACTGTCACTAAAATTACATTATTGCTTCCAAGAATCACAAGTAACATGTAAACTTTCTAATTTATTATTGCCTCCACGTTACCTCATTGTTACCTCATTGTTAGTAACTTTTAACCTATTATTCTCACAGCTCCTACATTATTAAATTACGTAATATATTCACATAACATTATTACACATGGATACAATAATACAAACATATAAATGACTGTTGCATACATTTTTTATATATTGTCGCATACACATATTGCTTTAAGGCGGGCTGTTATTGAATTTACATATTATATAATTAGACGGAAATTATTTAAGTGTTAAAAATACTGCCTCGAACCAAACACCTGCATAGGATCAACATCTTCACATCTCCTATGATTTAATATCTTTGTCGATGTAAAATATTATTTTTTATTCACCGTTTGATTTCAATACAGAAATATTGGTTTCATCAACAATACAATTATTAGTACAAAAAGAACAATACTAATTAGATGTAATATACAAATACAGAAATCCTGATTTATTACATGAGTAGGTACCTAAACTAAATTTTGGAATAGTAAACGTAGTATATTCCATAACAAAGCCCACTTCACTCGCTGGGGAGTCGAACATAATACATCTCTATTCTCTTGCAGAAGCAGCACTCACCGCAGTCCTCACAAACTCACTCGGAGAACAGCACTTTTTGTCGCACCAGAAACCCATTCACTAACTAGCTGAATCACTCGCGAGAGTGCTCGCTATATAGCCGACAGAACATTCTAGAATGTTCTGGAAGCGAGGAGAAGGAAGGCTTCCAGAAGATTCTATTTATCTAACGATAACACTTCTAGTGTTTACACTAGCGAGATCGCTACTTACACCTCTATATGCCAAGCGTCGAACTGCCGAAGCTTGGGCCAAAGCCGTTGGATCACAATATGCAGTTTCCGTTTCTAAACTACTATTTTTTACCAAATTAACAAAAAAGGTTGTTATCGTTTTGTTACCGATTAATCATAAGTTTATAATACAGTTATTAAGGAACGGTTAGGTGGGCGATACAACTGAGCCTTCTTTTCTGAGCTAGGAATTCCTATGCAATGGAAGTGCACGCCATCATAAAATATTACTCGCGCATTATTTTACCGCTAAATCAATCGATGATAATAATAGGTTTCGTGCGTATGCATAATATTGTAGTTGGAATCACTTGAACGTACTTTCAGAGTTGCCAATATCGGCGTTTCGTTCTGTTTCTAAAAGATTTTTAAATTTTTTTTTCCTATTCTAAAAGGAACAAAATACAGGGGACGGAGGTAACAGACAGAGGAGGTTTTCTGCTAATTAATGAAAGGTTTTACCGACGTCGGTAGCTGAGGTAGGTAAGGTACGCATTCAAGAACGGGACGTCTACTGTTCAAATTCCGCCAGTACCCTGGACTTATGCCTCCTTATATTTCCTTCCCAAATTTCCTTTCCCAATTATTTTATTTCACGTATCACCACTATTCATCGCTGTGCTGTCGTATAAAGTATGAATAGACCTCAAAAATTATACTAATAATTCCGTGGCGGTACAACCCGTTTGGGGCCAGGGTCTACCACCCCGACTGCCGGCCTCATGCCACTTATACGCGGTAGAGGTGGTCAGTCATACGTATCCACCAGCCAGAATGTGGGGGTCACTGCCTATCGGAGCTCCTCAATTTCCTCACGCTGCTAAGTGGGCACAGGTTCTATACCCGGGACTTAAATCCATGGATTGAATCGGGCCCGGGCATATTCCATGCTTCACGTTGGGCCCCTTGAGCCACGGCGCTGGTCGCTTAGAACACTGCATTAAAAACGATTTTATGGCTTAGAGGTATGCAAGTTTCTATTATGATTTCAAGTATTATGATTCCCTCCAAATTCAAAATATACATTATTAATTTCTCTACTACGTACAGTAAGTAGGGGAAGTATTGTATTCCACCCAAAAATTCGATGCCGAGATTTCACCGGAAATATATGTTTTGAGAGCAAAAAGCATTTTTGGAAACATGTCCGTGTGTGTGTGTCTGTGTGTGTTGTCTCTGAACACGATAACTCAGAAACGAACAGTCGGATAAACACCAAACTTGGTATTTAGGTTCAGTATCTTCCAGAGATGCGACACGAAGGTTTTCAAGAAAATCCCCGCCCACTCCAGATTACCCTTTACGTGGAACATTTTTCGCAAATTTTAATTTTCTCAAAAATGGCTCTAACGATTTTAATTATAGTATCATATGTTTAAGATATTTTCATGACAAATGAAATCTATATCTCGAATTTTCTGGGAATGTCTCCAAAGTATTCTTCATTATGAACGACTTTTGCATAACTGGTAAGCCATAAGAGATAGACAAAATTTTACTACATAAAAAATGTAGATCGCGTTAAAATACACAAGTTATGTCAGATACATTTTTTTGTTTAGTGAACCATTTTCGAGATATTGCTTATTATTTCCTTAGATTTTCCAATACTTTTTCTCAAATGCGAATTCGTTATTCATTTTTTTATGTCCTGGACATACAAAGAGAATGGAATGCTCCACATAGCAACCAACTCTTAAAGGATTTGAGTATCGCTTAAAACCTACCATATTCCCCTTGCATCTACTAGAAAATTAGCAATAAGATTAACATCTCGATTAACGTGAAGCATATGGAGAATAAGCGTTTGTAAAAATATGTTGTACAAGAGTAAAGAAAGTCATGTGAGTGTAACACATCAGATTATTTAGAAAATCAACAATGTCGAAAAATGTTTCATGTAAAGGGTAGTTTGTGGTGGGGTGATTTTGTTGAAAATCTTCATGTCGTATCTTTGGAAGATATTGAACCTAAATACGAAGTTTGGTATTTATCCGACTTTTCGGATATGTTTCCAAAAATGCTTTATTTGGATTCAGGTCTCCTAAAATCATGTATTTCTGGTGAAATCTCGGTATCAATTTTTTGGGTAGAATGTAATACTTGCCCTACATTCTCTACGTATTAGGGTAGGGTAGAGAAAGTCATGTGAATGTGTCACGATTTTTTCAGATACTACACCCTCATACACTACCCTTAAATAAATCATATCCTTTCCTCTAGCTCACCAGCGAGGTATAAATTCACCTACCTTGCAATGTTTCGCTTTCCAATAGTTCTTTGCATTTTCCAGTATTACTTTTGGCTTCCCACGGGTTCCCTTCATACAGAATAAAAGCCGGAACAAATTAAAAGTATCGGAACTCCGCATGAATATCGATTTCTCGCTGCGAGTCACATATCACCACCTAGCTGCGCACTGTCTAAAGGATCAAGTGTTTTTTGTTTTTTTTTCATTTTCATTTTCATACATAGCGCTGAGTTTTTCTCGTAGCCTTTTGAAACACTGGAAGTTACAACTACCCGACATTCGTGGAATATAAAAAACAAACGGAATCGCGAACTTACTGAAAAGCAGTTTTAAACAACATCTAATCAATTTCTCTATCGCTAACTAAGGTAGAGCAAGTAAGTTATTCGACACAACAATTCGATATTTCATGGGAAAGGCGTGTTAGGAGGGTTATAAATTTAAAATAGAAAGGAAAAACTCCAGTGTCCCTCACCATCCTACCTGGTGTGTCTGTTGTTGTTATTTGACTTTATTTATAGTCGCTTTGACTACTAGGTCATATCGCTACTTATATCCATACATACGAGTACAATAATAATACATTGTATACTTTACATTATTAAGTTTTGAACACAGCTAGAACAGTATAACCTATTATACATTTTTACTTTCTCTACTACGTATAGTAAGTAGGGGAAGTATTGTATTCCACCCAAAAATTCGATACCGAGATTTCACCGGAAATACATGTTTTCAAACCCCCTGAATCCAAAAAAAGGATTTTTGGAAACATGTCCGTGTGTGTGTGTGTGTGTGTGTGTGTGTGGTGTGTCTGTGAACAGCATAACTCAGAAACGAACAGTCCGATAAACACCAAACTTGGTATTTAGGTTCAGTATCTTCCAGAGATGTGACACAAAGGTTTTCGAGAAAATCCCCCACCCCAGATTAACCTTTACATGGAACGTTTTTCGAAAATTTTAATTTTCTCAAAAATAGCTCTAACAATTTTGATTAAAATATCATATATTTAAGATACTTTCATGACAAATAAAATGTATATCTTGAATTTTCTGGGAATGTCTCCAAAAGTATTCTTCATTGTGAATGACTTTTGCATAACTGGTAAACCATAAGAGATAAACAAAATTTTACTATACAAAAAATGTAGATCGCGTTAAAACACACAATTTATGTCATATACAATTTATTTGTTGAGTGAATCATTTTCGAGATATTGCTTGTTATTTCCTAATACTGATACTTTTTCTCAAATTGGAATTCGTTAATCATTTTTTTGTCTTGGATATGCAAAGAGTATTAATCTGTGGCAAAGAGAATGGTGCTGCACATAGCAATCAGCTATTAAGAGATGTGTCTATGCTTAAAGGATACTGTATTTCTATATTTCCCTTGCAAATACAAAACAAGGGGAACATAGTAGGCCTTAAGCGATAGTCAAATATTTTTAGAACTGGTCGCTATGTATAAAATGTAATTCTCTTTGCATGTCAAAAGATCGTTTCTGCAAATGTTTATCTCAATTAATATGAAATAGATGGAGAATAAGAGTTTGTAAAAATAGTTTGTACAAGAGTAGGGAAAGTCATGTGAGTGTAACACATCAGATTTTTATACTTCACATTGTACAAGCAGAGAACCCCAAAACTATCTCAGTTTTCAATATAACTCCTTTGCTTTTGCGTTTGATTTACGAGGTAGACGCCATCCAAGGCATATGTTAAAAGTTTGGCATTGAAACTCTCGCATCTCTGGAAGATACTGAACCTAAATACCAAGTTTGGTGTTTATCCGACTGTTCGTTTCTGAGTTATGCTGTTCACAGACACACACACACACACACACACACACGGACATGTTTCCAAAAATGCTTCTTTTGGATTCAGGGGATCTCAAAACATATATTTCCGGTGAAATTTCGGTATCTAATTTTTGGGTGGAATACAATACTTCCCCTACTTACTATACGTAGTAGAGAAAGTAAAAATTGTATGCAAGTACTCGCCGTTTTGAACTTTTCTCATGCACACACTTTTTCATCCAAAATTTGTAAAGTAGTCTTCTAATATCCAGCCCAGGGTCTGTTTGTTTGCAGCTTAAAGAGGTATGTGCTCTCCCCAGGGAAATAAAGTGAGCAAAAGTCTGGAGCGAACTAACATTTCACTTTTATGACTTTATTTAAAATCCTCAATGGCCACTGGAGAACTGACTATGAGAGATGTAGCCTCCGGGGAGACAGCCCTTGCCGGATACAGCATAAGTTAGACGCAGCTCTGGTTTTTTTGTGTCCCTTCTCCAACGTTCTTCTGTGGTCCTCTTGTCAGCAACCTCGCTTTTGGGTGTTCGTCCTGAATAACGTCAAACATTTCAGTTATACACCAATTTGAGATGGATGGAGGTTCTCTGGCCTTTCTAATATAAGTAAATCGGGGCACTAGATATATAATCGAGAAATCACCAGACAAACTATTTACAAAAGACGCACTATTTCGGTCTTCTACGACTATTATCAGTCATTGCCATTTATACTGCTCTGTAACATTCTGTTCTTCGGTGCGAAGTTTTGTTCATCCCCTTCTTTCTCCACCATAATCGCTGATTAACCTGAATGCAGTTGAAGTGTTAAATAAAACACTGAACCACGCTATGGACTTATGCGTATGTTATTAAAAGTTACAAATTATTCTACTGTAATAGAATAATTACATTTCTTTTTACTTTCTCTAGTACGTATAGTAAGTAGGGGAAGTATTGTATTCCACCCAAAAATTCGATACCGAGATCCCACCGGAAATACATGTTTTGAGATCCCCTGAATCCAAAAAATGCATTTCTGGAAACATGCCCGTGTCTGTGTGTCTGTCTGTGAACAGCATAACTCAGAAACTAACAGTCGGATAAACACCAAACTTTGTATTTAGGTTCAGTATCTTCCAGAGATGCGACACGAAGGTTTCAAGAAAATCCTCCCACCCCAGATTACGCTTTACATGGAACATTTTTCGAAAATTTTAATTTTCTCAAAAATGGCTCTAACTATTTTGATTAAAATCTCATATGTTTAAGATATTTTCATGACAAATGAAATGTATATCTTGAATTTTCTGGGAATGTCTCCAAAAGTATTCTTCATTGTGAACGACTTTTGCATAACTGGTAAACCATAAGAGATAGACAAAAGTTCACTACACAAAAAATGTGGATTGCGTTAAAATACACAATTTATGCCATATACATTTTTGTTGTTGAGTGAAGCATTTTCGAGATATTGCTTGTTATTCCCTTAAATTTTTCAATACTTATTTTCTTAAATGGGAATTCGTTATTCATTTTTTTGTCTTGGATATGCAAAGAGTATTAATCTGTGGCAAAGGGAATGGTGCTGCACATTAGCAACCAGCTATTAAGAGATATGTGTGTGCTTAAAGGCTACTGTTTTTCTATATTGCCCTTGTAAATATATATTTCCCTTACATCTACAAGAAACTCTGCAATAAGATAAGAGTCTGCAAATGTTTATCTCGATTAACATGAAGTAGATGAAGAATAAACGTTTGTATAAATAATTTGTACAAGAGTAGAGAAAGTCATGTGAGTGTAACACATCAGATTTTTTTTTTTACTACGCAGATCTTTTTTCTATAAAATAAAAACCCACATAAACAGTCAAGCTTACAACAAAAACTGCAAAAAGAATTCAAAGTTAAGACCTACAACTAATAATAATGTTACCTAATAATAATTAATTGCTCGTATAATTAGCCTAATTAATATAGCTAGTCTAATATAAACAGTAATATGAATAATATAATATAACTAGTATTATAATCAGTGCTTCTGTTGGTGACCAAATGGTCGGCGTGAAAAGTTTGAACACCTGAGAATGTAAAAACAAGACACCTACGTAACAGATACAGTATAACTAACCCTCTCAATATATGTGGACAATGGGAAAAAAGAGAAGCAGAGGGACTCGGCATTGATCCAGGGAGTTTGGACATTGTACCATACGCCTCCACGAGGAAGGGAT
The DNA here is from genome assembly GCA_030765065.1 of Deroplatys truncata. Lineage (NCBI taxonomy): Eukaryota > Metazoa > Arthropoda > Insecta > Mantodea > Mantidae > Deroplatys > Deroplatys truncata. Next base: position 58,808,129 of record CM060989.1, on the reverse strand, counting down.
GAGGTGAAGGGAGACACCGGGCGGCCGGAACCGGGAACGACGGCACAGCAATGACAAATTCCACAGAGTTTCCAGATATAAACGCCCTAGCAGACGGACAAGCAGAGCAGGGACCACGCCCCACATGGGGTCCACTACCCCGTCGGGGGCGGTCCTTATACCCCGGCAACCAGCCGAGGGACGGAGAAATTTCGCAGAGAGCATCCTTTGTTCCTACCACGCCGCACCGAAACTCCATCGCCGACACTTCCAACCCTGAAACAGACCAAACGGGTCTTCCCAGCATTCGCCTGGCGACCCTGAGAAACCTCCGAAAAACTCGTGGGTCAGGAAGGTCGGCCACGGGAATCGAACCCAAGACATCCCGAATGCGGGCCACAGACGCAACCTCTCGTAAGCTGTAACTATTCTATCTGACTATGCTGTATTTGTTAAAGTTTCCAGATGAAGGGGCTGGCAGTAAATACCATCCTTTTTACGTTTTCTGTAAAGTTAGCCTTCCAGAAATCTTTGAAATATAAGTGCTTTATGAATTTGATTGCTCCCATAATTGCCCGTAAGAAAAAACATCTCAAATTCAATAAATTAAAACGTGCATATCAGATCAGCAGGAACCATGATGGTTGAAACATTTACCATCTTGTATGCTAATGTTATGTTGAACGTTTAACATAATACACAAACTCTTGCGTTTCATCAAGCTCTTACCGCGAATTGTTAGCCAACGTCAAAGACAACAACTTTCAAATTCTGCCTCTGTGGTCTGGTGACGGATAAAGTGAAGAAACCACAGGAGGCTATAGGCCTCAGGCAGGCCGGTCAACAGAAACGCGCGTAAGTGCCTAACCATTCCAAGTTTAATGACCCAGTGGGTTGCTCAGACAAGGTTTCCCTCTAGCGGAACCGGGGAAGAACTCGAACCACCGGAAACGGCTTAGAGAAGTCCGCCATCTGGCAGGACCGAGAAGAACTTTCCAACGATCAAGTATCTGCGCCATCTGTCGGACACTGCACAGCCCCTAAGCCCAACTGAGACATAAAAGAGGAAGTGGAGTGATAGGAAATTCGTGGTAGAAGAGAAACAACCCAACATTCGCCTGTAGGCCAGAGAAAACCACGAAAAACGCATGATCAGAGTGGCCGGCCTAAAAAATCGAACACAGAACCTAAGAATGCGCGTTAACGCGGAGCCGTCTCGTTCGGTTGAGAACCTAAAATTTGGCAACCTTGGCCAAAACCCCAATCTTCTGGTACCTTAAATATGTTCTAGAGACGCTACTAATAACCAAGTTTCTGAGTGCACATATAATTGCGACGTGTTTAAGAGATTTAGAGTTAAATTAAATTGAGTTTTATTTATGGACGTTCTTTAACTACTATGGTTCTTAGCCTCCCATTCTGTATTGGGCGTGAAAGACCGGAACTGCTCAGTAGCCTCTTTATCAGGCTTGAGGTACTTTTACGTGCCGTAGATCTAGGACACGAGACTACTGGCTTTACTTCCTTTCCGAAGGAAGTCGTGCTAAGGATTTTTGCGCCCGAAAAATCCATCGCTCCCCGCCGGGATTGAACCCGCGGCCCTGGAAACTAGGGGTAACTATGTGGTCTAGGTCTAGAGGCAACCTGGTTAGGGTCTGCAATTAATAAAGGTAACTTATAATGTTTCAAATATTTACATAACTCTCATTCTCTTGACAAACAGGAATTAATTTTATGACAGAGAAATTTTGTAATGTTGGTGAGCGTTTTCTTGTTACAAATATAGATTGTCAACACTGAGTAAACCATATTTTGTTCCTAGAGAAGACATATTGTTGGCACAAATGCCCTTTGTTATGCTTAGAGAAACTTATCTGCTCTTATATCTCAGTAATTTTCTGTGTTTGAAGTTAAACTTTCAGAGGTAAATGTGAATCACATGCACTTACCTCTGTTAATCTTCGTGGGTTCAATATGAATATCCAGTATGCTCCCTTAGTTGTTGTGATAAAATCTTATTGCCACCTTGAGGCAGTATTTTTAACACTTAAATGATTTCAGTCAAATAATATATGTAAATTCAATAACAGCCCGCCTTGAAGCAATATGTGTATATAATAATTTTTAAAATGTATGTAACATCATTGCATATGCTTATGTTATTGTAAACATGTTCACTTATGTTATATGGATGTATTACATAATTTGATAACGTAGGAACTGTGAGAAATAGGTTAAAAGTTGCTAACAATGAAGTAACCTTGAGGCAATAATGAGTAAGAATGTTTAATAATGCTACTAGTCATTATTGGAGCAACAATAATATACTTTTAGTGACAGTTTATAAAATAGACCAGAAAAAGCTTTAGTTAAATGAAGGTATTCTATTGGAGTAGGATTAGCCAATCAGAAACCGAAAAGGAGAAAACTTTACAAATTTAGAATTCAGTTGCCTGCAGACAGCGATACTAACCAGACGCAAAAATTGTCCTCAAGAAATATAACATGTATCGTGTGAGACGAAAAGTAAGTTAAAAGTGTAATTAATTAATAAAAAGAATCCCACAGCTCTCTATATCAGTAAAGTGTTATTTAAATCGTGTCAAGCATTAATAAAAGAAGTGAAGTAAAATTATAATCTGTGTAAGCCTACATTCTTAGTCACACCACAACCCTGCTAAGAGAAACGTCTCTCTAAAATAAATACTGACGCAGCCGAGGCAAACATAAATATATAATATTTAAAGAAACAGTCAAATTACAAAGATTTTTTTTTTAAACTTGGGGAAAAGGCCACCTGAAAGTAGACTTGGGGCGAAGGCTACCGGAAACCGGGTACCATACGTGCTGTTGCAAACAAACCTCAAGTTCGGCTCCCCAACAGTTGAAATATAATACAACTCCTTCAATACAACAATACAAACTACTTGAAATTGGCTTTCCGTACGTGGGGCAGAAAATACGAACTTCAATCTTTATACATAAAGGTATGATGTATGAAGATTTAATGGAAGCGATGAATCAAGAAGGAGAAGCTCTTCAGTATTAAAGACAAAATTCCCACATCTCATTTATGTTAAGATCAAAGAAGCAATCTTTGTTGGCCCGCACATTCGAGAACTGCTTAAGCATGAAGATCATTGAAGGGAAAGCGAAAGCCGATTTGGAGCCCTTCAAGACTGTTGTTCACAATTTCTGGGGAAATCAAAGAGCTGAAAATTACAATCTAGTTGTTAAGGAACTTCTGAGGGCATACCAAGAGCTATGCACTCGAGACTCACTTGCTGCTGGCAGGCTGAGGTTCAGCCTGAGTGATTTTGCTGCGTGCCCACTCTCAATAAGGTTTAACTGCAGGGGTTCTATTTTGGGATGAGTTTTAAAGATTTTTTTTTTATTTTTATATAGGATGGATTGGTAACGAAAGGAGGAAGCATGTTGCTCCCCCCGCCTTCCATTCTGCACCCTGGTAAGAGTGGTTTTAAAATCTCAGCTTTCATGGACTGGTGGATTGGAATTTTGAAGTCAATCAGCTCTTTGCTGGTACTGAGAGCGTTTCCATTAAGACATTTCAACAATGGAAAGAATGTATCAGGTCAAGTGGAACTCATTTATGCTTGTAGACTAGTGTTGGATTCCCCAAAAATATACTACAAACAAAGAAAGGGGGGAGGTCCCGTGTTCAAATCCCGTGGGCCGCCCAATCTGACTGGTTTTTTTTCGTGGTTTTCCTTAGTCGCCAATGTTAATACGGATCGGATATTTAATACCACGACCCAAAGTTTCACCTTAAGTCTAAAACAATAGTAAAGCATTAAAATAGGTGGTAAAATTAATTATCTGACATCCACGGATAATGAAAACAGGTAAATTGGACAGCACTCTAGTGTCATCTGCCTGGCACGTGTGGAAGTAAAGGTATAATTGCTATGCATATGCCTCTGTGGACACGTGTTGAGGCTGCCATTTGTTCGTGACCAAGCAGAGGTACAGTTACTGTACACATGGCTTTATGGACATGTGAGGAAGTAAGGTGGTATGGTACGGGATGAGACCTAGAAGATTAACTGTCCGCCACACCGATGTACAAAGTGTTTCCTAACAGCTCCGTCCCGTTGATGACCACGTAGTTAAAGCGACGTAAAATAACAGAGAGAAAAAATAGAAACGCTCTAGTGATTAGTTAAATAGGTAAGAGTCGAAGGGAAGAGTAATATATAATCTTGTTCTGCGAATACACTTTGGTTGGAATTGGTTGTTTTTGTAAAGGACAAACAGCTTTAATTTTTTTGTAAGCCAATGTAATTATTGGGCTAGGTATATAAAATTCCGGAGTATATCTCTGCTGCTCTGGCGCCTTTCAACAAGTTGATGATTGATTGAGGATTGGCTGTAATTACACCGCTATCTACAGGAATTAATGGGCAGTCAAATGAGCCATCACTAAACAGCACCGTTGGGAGATCCATTAGCTTACAGTTAACTGGTTCTATACAAAAGGATACCTATTGTTTGATTATTCCGTTTGCATTTGATTATCATTAGAAATGGGAAAATGTGTGGATAACTGCAGGGTTAGTGGACCAGGAGCCAACCGAATTAGGTTCCGCAGGTTCTCCTCAAGCTTAAAAACATACAAATAAATTTAAACCTGTTGGCTCAGAGGTTGGCTCTAGACATTCGTACCCCATGCAAGGTAATTCATATCTTAACTTTTTCAATACTCCAGTTCCTGGCGCCATCCGTTTTTTACTCACCTAATTCCTAGCTGGTCTCTGGGATTTAAATGCGTTAGCAGCTAGCGCAAATGCTTGCTTCTTCTGGGTAGACAAAATTTTAGTACACAAAAAATGTAGATCGCGTTATAATACACAATTTATGTCATATACATTTTTTTTTGTTGAGTGAACCATTTTCGAGATATTGCTTGTTATACCCTTAAATTTTTGAATACTTATTTTCTCAAACGGGAATTCGTTATTCATTTTTTTATCTTGGATATGCAAAGAGTATTAATCTGTGGCAAAGAGAACGGTGCTGCACCTAGCAACCAGCTATTAAGTGATATGTCTATGCTTAAAGGCTACTGTTTTCTATATTGCCCTTGCAAAACAAGGGAAACATAGTAGCGATAATCAAATATTTTTAGAACTGGTCGCTATGTAATTCTGTGTCAAAAGATCGTTTCTGCAAATGTTTATCTCGATTACTATGAAATAGGTGGAGAATAAGAGTTTGTAAAAATAGTTTGTAGAAGAGTAAAGAAAGTCATGTGAGTGTAACACATCAGACTTTTTTTTCCATGTCTGGTTCAACTTTCCAACTTAGTACCTACACATGACGGGTGCAGAACTATCAGGTATTATTGAAACGTCATTTGTATTCAAAGTTTTCCTAAGGAAACTGCATGAGGAAGGAGTCCTGTGACTGGTCAAGCTGAAAGCGATACAATGGCATATAACCACACGCTCAGTATTGCAAACAATAGACCTTAACAAGCACCTGACGCAAACACAATCCAGCGCTTTCATGTGTAGTCAGCATAACTACTCAGTTCAGCTACTGTGCTCCTCATCTGATACAACGCCAGCAGTTAAGCAGATGATTAACAGATGAAATTATAAATTTTACGGAAAAGTATGCAAAAGCGCGCGCATATACACTAGCATATTATGCAACACGACTATAAGTAATTAAGACACGAGTAAATTTATGACACTCGCTACCGCTCGTTTCATAATTTTCACGCAGTATCTTAATTACCGATAGTCAAGTTGCATACGACTGTGTTTGGTCCACCACACTATAATCTCAACACGACGTTTTCCAAAATAATCTTGCTTTGCTAATTGTAATTAAATGCTGATCTGATGGCAGGACATTAAACGTGTTCGAGAGTAGTACAACAGATGGCAGAACTGTTGACTGCACGCCGTATTTATTCATTTCTTACAGGCAATGTCAAAGCAACACGTATTGAAGAAAGAAAATAAACTCAGTTTATTAGGATGTTAAAGTTGCAATGTACAGAATTTATTAAATATACGTATTTCATTGTTTTCCTGGGGAAAGGATCCATCTTGGACTGCTGCTTTGAAGGTGTTAAAAGATATGGGCGATAGGGGAGCCTGAAGTGGCATAGTGCCAGGGGAGACAGGGCAGACAGTGCCTATCTTAAATTTTGAGGCAAAGTAAATTAAATATAATTAATGCCATTTAATGCACGTATATACTTATGTATAAGTTTTGTACGTTGAAAAAGAGATACTTCAATCTTGCAGCACAGCGCTGTTCCTCTAGTATAACTATTTTGCTTCTGTAGAGCACATAATAATATGTAATTGCACTACTACGTTCACTTTCCTTGTACAGTCCTTTTCTAAGCCCTTTCGGATAGGATTAGCCAGACGGAGGGCATCCATCAGCATCATAGTAGGCCATTTGTGCTTCTAACGTGATCCCTGGCAGGAAGAGGTGAAAGGGAGACTCTAAGGTCGAACAGATACGGACGACGATGCGCCTTAGCAAAGTCGGGGTCCCTAACGATTCCAGAATGACACATTTCCTGACGCCCCTACGATCTTGCGTTAGCCATATTTATCTTGGGGGTCCGGAGTTAAACGAGTCTCTCCCAGGAATGGCCCCAGCCGGACAGCAAAGCGCGAGGGAAAAATCTTTACACATCGCAAATTACACCGTCCTGCCGCAGCACACATCAATCTTGTCGCCTGATTCTACAACTCTGAAATATATTGAATGAAACAGATGAAAGGACATGATACAGACTGGACATTCGTGGTAGAAAAGAAACAACCCCATCATTCGCCTCCACGATTCTATTTCCATTAGAGAGGCTGGTTCGACGGAATAGAACCCGGGACTTCCCGAATGCGAGCCTCACACGTTACCGCGGAGCCATCTCCCTCTGTCCTCTTGGATAGTCACCATAGGGATATGTCTACCTTCAACAGTGCTCAGAACACTACTGCGCATACTCTGTTTACCCCACTAGATACCTACCATTGACTGGTGAGGGAGGGAGGGATGAGGGGGACCAGGTTCGGATAAAAACAGGTGCAAGCATGGACGGGGTCCCTAACTTTTCCAGTTTGAAAGCATCCTACGCTGCCTGGGCCCACCTACGAGCTTCCTAATCTCCGCAGGTCACCCCCCTTATGGGGCCCGCTCGGAGCCGGGTCCCAATTGAGTAGTCCCGCAACGAAGCTAAAAGCAACCTCTACAAAGCGCAATTCAACCGCCCAACCGCAACCCACCGAACACCTTCGTCTGGTCCTTCAACCGTGTAACTGATGACAATGAAGGAAATAATGGGTACAGGAAATGAGGGGCACTAAAGTCGTGGTAGAAGAGGAACTACCCCAGCATTCGCCTGTCGACCCGGGGAAGCCACGAAAACCCCATGAGTCATAATCGTTCGCCGGGTATTGACCTCCCGCACACGTTACTCCACACCACCTCGTTCGGTGTCCGGTGCAGTACTAAGTAACGTTTTAAAATAACAATGAACCCTTAAAGGTAAATGAAAATATTTGTGAATTTTGGATGATAAACCCCCACGCCAGCAAAAACGGCAATGCCTACGCATTTCACATGTCAGCTGTCACTGACCGGTCGACCTTCGTCAATATGGAATGGTGTAGCGCATTAATGCTAAAACAATGTACCTACTCATTTGATCCCTAGATGGAAAGCCTACAGAACGATCCAAATACTGAATAAGCAGAGGCAAATATAAAGGACCTATTCTGGAACCTGCACTGCTCTGAGTTAAACTTTTACGTGATAACACTGGACTTTTTGTACACATTATTACCAAATTACAACTTTACGACTTTTCAAATGAAAGCTTATTTTTATGGTTGCATTTAGACATCACGGCAATATAGTTGTAGTGCATAGGAAGCTATTGTTTAAAAATCAAGTTGATATGTACTACTATGAAGCTACTATGGCATTTAATATCTTTTTTAAAGCGCGCTACTTATATCTGGCAGGATTTGAAGTAAACAATTCTGATGTACTACATTCACATACTGTGAGTGACTGACGAGATTGGCTTTGTTCTTGAACTGCAAGCGTGCAGTGGACTAGGGATCTTCTTGCCTGCGATGCAAATAGCTTAACACCAGCAGTTCAAAACGTTTGTCAACAGGTACAGTCAAAATAATGTTTCACATGTATATGGTCATAAATATAGTGGTTTACATGTATACAGGTTTTACAGGTTTACTTATTGGAAGTACGGTCATAATTGTATTGTTTGATGCAGTAATATAATGTACTACTGGTGCTACTTCGCGTAATATTTATTGTTCCGTGAAAGAAAGGATATAAGTACCTTTGGAACAGGGTGTGAAACCATAGAGCGAGAGGGAAGAACAATACATCGCTGGCTCAGGTTCGCTAACGTCAACCACAAGGTCAGAGCTAAACTCCTGAGTCGCTGACAGTACCTTTCTCTGATCTCTCGATTACACTAGTCTGCATTTTCAAACTTTTTGTTAGATGATATCTTAAATCTAGTTTTTATGCTGATTTCAGAAATAACTTCCGTTTTTTTCTATCTCGTCAGGTTTTTACACAAAATGAGTATTGTTTTGACAATTTTACTGATGAGCGTAGAAAAGTATTCAAATACCATTTCACGCAAGGTAAGTTTTTATTCAAGAAACATTTTAAGAATACTCTCAAGAACTCCCCTAATTTATTTCATGTCTACATTTTAACAAAACAAGAAGCCAAAGTGTTTCATTTAATTTTTTTCAAAGTTTGTCTTCTTTGACTTCCTTGCAGATCCTTGAAGATGACTATCCCTCCTCAATATCCAACAGTAGTCGGCCATCATAGTTTCATTCCATCTCCCCTGATACCTCCTCTCCATTTCCTTAATATCTTGGTGAAAACGTTCACCCTGCTCTTCACTATAATGTACCAGATTTTCTAGAAAGTAGTCGATATGTGAATGCAGAAAATGCACCTTTACACTTCTGTTACAACCCATCTTCTTGAAACATTCCAACATTTTTTCGACAGTGGCCTTGTAATTAGGTTCTTTGTTATTGCCTAAGAAGTTTTCAGTAACTGATCGGAAGGCGGTCCATGCTTCTATTTCTCTCTCATTCATTGTCTTCTCAAAATCTTCATCCTTCATCAATTTCTTTATTTGAGGACCAAAAAGAATTCCAGCCTTTAATTTGTCTTGTAATGAAGGGAAATTTCTTGGAAAGGTACTTGAAGCAGGGCCATCCTGTGGTAGAGCCCTTACAAATTGCTTCATCAAGCCCAATTTTATGTGTAGTGGCGGAAGCAATATATTTATATCGCTATATTTTTGAAGTGAAATTGTGAAAAAAACTGTACGTGATAGAAAAAAATTAAAAGCAGTTCTGAAATCAGCATAAAAAGTGACTCAGAATCACTTATTAGTTTTCAGTCATCCGATATCATGCAAACTAGTGTTATTAATGGGTATGCTAATTATTCTTACAAAAGTTTACTTTCCTATCTGCTACAATTTAATCGAGATAAACCTTTCCGCAAAATAGCTGCATTACACATTTCATATACTTACCAAGGGAATAGCGATAGTCAAATGTTTTAGAATGAACAATTCGAACATTTAGTAACGATATCTCAGAAATGGTTTATGCCACAAAATACTTATTTGAAATAAATTCTGTGTTTTAAAGAGATCTACATTGTTCTGCGTAATACGTTTTTGTCTGTCGCTTAACGTTTGCCAGTTATACAAGATTATACCAAATTCATCCTGAATAAAGTGGACTTCACAGGAAATTCAAGATATCATTTTATTTGCCATGTAAACATCTTTCATATATGTAATCTTAAAGGTACTCGTCCACGATGCAACTTAAATGGCTTGCAACTTCGAACTGCGCAACAAAAGTGGAGTTGCATCCTGTAAACTGTCAAGCAAGTAGGAAAATTGCACGCGCAACTCAAATTCAGCGCAACTTCTAAGTGGCGTGCAACTTAGGAAGTTGCTTCGCGTACGCAGCGAAAAAAAAAGAAAGTTGCGCCATCTGAAAGTGGCTTGAACAGTTTAGAAAACTTTTGTGGCGTATTACGTGCAACTTTGTTATGTCGTCTGCTGTGATAGTAAATAGCTGTTTGAGAGGTAGGTACAAGGATTATAATTTGTGTTACACTATATACAGAATTAAGACAGATACGTGCATTTTATTTCCTTAACAATACGAACAATTTATTGTAGTGCGGTGACAATTTGTTTCTTCATAGCTAATAATGTAAATTGACGAGGGAAATGACAAAAAAGTTTAAGGAACTGATTGAGACCAAAGATTGTTTGTGGAGAGTAGACACTGACGATTACAGAAATAAACAAAAGCAACAAAATGCGTTACATGATATAGAAATAGAGTTCTACATGTCAGCAGAGGAAATTAAAGTAAAAATCCACAGGTTGAGAACCCAGTTCACCAACGAAAGGAACGAAATGAAGGCAGGGAAATCTGGAAGTGGTGCATAAGACAAGTATAAAACAAAATGGGAATTTTACGATGCACTGTAGCTTATGTTTTACTACACCAGCACCAATAATGACCAGTAGATGAGTAGATTCTTTGGTAAGTACCAACACTCTTTAAATGTAGCGATACTGCCATGGAACCCCTCCTTCACGGTAAAGAATACATCTTGAATTCCTAACGTTTTTTGCTGCAGTATGAGGATTCATACTTACAGTTCTTTGCAACGGCACAAAGTGTTAGTTCTTGTTGTGCCAAATATAAGAAATAAATACCTTGTTGTGCCAAATATAAGAAATAAATACATCTTTGACTGATAGCTACTGCCTAAAAAAAATCACATTGATTATATAGATGACAGCCGAAAGTGTAAACTCGGTAAAGTTGTAGCTCCATTATTTTACGCCGAATTACCTGTGGCTAGAAATCTCAGTGTCAACACAAGACGTTTTGTTGCTGATGTTGACCTCATTATTGTATCTTGCTTTTGTATTATATGTGCTATTCTTCTAAGCAGATAATTAAAATCAACCGCTGACATGCGTAGGAAATTCTAAATTTTGATCTCCGTCGTAGAGCTCTTGCAGCAAGTTGTTTACTGGTCGTCTTTTTACGTTTTTCTCTACGTCGACGAAGTAAAATAAGAGACAGGCATGCTACGGATAAAACTTCATTATCAGACGACATATTCGCCATAACAAGCACACAGCTGACTAGAAAGTGGCATGCAGAAAAATTGCCGCCACAAATATAGCATCGTGTAAACGCTCGGTGCAACATTTCTGTGGACGTGCAACTTTTATAGTGGCGCAACTCGAAATCGTGCAACTTTGCAAGCTGTGTGTAAACAGAACATGCCACATTTGAGGCCCGCAAGAAAAGTGGCATGCCATAAAACTGGCATCGTGGACGAGTACCTTAATGGAAATCGTTAGAGCCATTCCTTAGAAAATAAAAAATGTGAGGGGGATATTTTGTTAAGAATCTTCGTGTCGCATCTTTAGAAGACCCTAAACCTAAATACTAAGTTTGGTATTCCTCTGACTTTTCGTTTTAGAGTTATGATGTTCACAGGCACACTCATACACACGGACCTTTTTCTAAAAATCTGATGTGTTACACTCACATGACTTTCTCTACTCTTGTACAAACTATTTATACAAACGCTTATTCTCCATCTAGTTCATGTTAATCGAGATAAACATTTGCAGACTCTATCTTATTGCTAATTTTCTTGTAGATGTAAGGGGAATATATATCTACAAGGGTAATATAGAAAAACAGTAGCCTTTAAGCACATACATATCTCTTAATAGTTGGTTGCTAGGTGCAGCACCATTCTCTTTCCCACAGATTAATACTCTTTGCATAACCAAGACAAAAAAATGAATAACGAATTCCCATTTGAGAAAATAAGTATTAGAAAATTTAAGGGAATAACAAGCAATATCTCGAAAATGGTTCACTCAACAAAAAAAATGTATATGACATAAATTGTGTATTTTAACGCGATCTACATTTTTTGTGTAGTAAAATTTTGTCTATCTCTTATAGTTTACCAATTATGCAAAAGTCGTTCACAATGAAGAATACTTTTGGAGACATTCCCAGGAAATTCAAGATATACATTTTATTTGTCATAAAAATATCTTAAACATATGATATTTTAATCAAAAGGGTTAGAGCCATTTTTGAGAAAATTAAAATTTTCAAAAAATGTTCCATGTAAAGGGTAATCTGGGGTGGGGCGATTTTCTTGAAAACCTTCGTGTCGCATCTCTGGAAGATACTGAACCTAAATACCAAGTTTGTTGTTTATCCGAATGTTCGTTTCTGAGTTATGCTGTTCACAGACAGACAGTAACACAGACACACACACACACGGACATGTTTCCAAAAATCCTTTTTTTGGATTCAGGGGGTCTCAAAACATGTATTTCCGGTGAAATCTCGGTATCGAATTTTTGGGTGGAATACAATACTTCTCCTACTTACTATACGTAGTAGAGAAAGTAAAAATCTGATGGGATACATTCACATGACTTTCTCTACCCTCTATCGTTTGTGAGTGGGTACGTTATGTTTACTCAGGTTATATTTCTATCTACTACATTTTAATCCAAATAAACCTTTGCAGAAATAGCTACATTACAGGTTTCGTTATAGATACAAAGGGAACAGCGGTAATCAAATGTTTAAGAACTGCAGACGCTATATGCTGGCTTTAAAATTCCATACTGTTTCCATGCAATCACCAGAAACAAGTGAATGTTAAAATGACAAAGAAATGAACAATTCTAACCTTTAATAACGGATATATCAGAAACAGCTTATCCCACATAAAACTTATTTGAAATAAATTGTGTTTTAAAGCGGTCTACATTTTTTGTGTAGTACGTTTTCGTCTATCGCTACATAAAATTCCCTACGAATGAAGAGGACTTCATAGCCCATTTCCTTAAAACTCAAGGTATGCATTTTATTTGTCCTCCAAATAAAACCTACTACTGTAATTGGCTTTTCCCCATAATATCAAACAGCTGTTATTAAAGACATTTCTTTTTAGAACGCTTAGTTTTATACAGTCTCAACTCAAATGGTGCACCCTGTATACGTTTTCACACGTATTTGTGCTACAACCAGCTAGCAGCAAACTCATAAAATCTTATGTTCCTAATTAGCTTGTGTCAAAAAGGTGTGCACAAAGCTTTAGTCTGAGTATACAGTAGGAGAATCTGCTTCTCATAGAACACTAGGATTTACTCGCGAATAAGATGATAATGTTTCAGTGTGACAGTTGTATAAACATTGTCTTTAATGAGGAAACTGTCAATATGGAAGTAAGATCGCTGTTGGTAACCCTGCCCGGAGAGACAAAGCCTTTGTTGGAGCACTTAGCTTATTGTAATAAGTTACAGGTGTGCACTATCGATTAGTCGATTAGTCGAGAGAAACACGCACCGTGCAGCCTGTTTTGGCGGCCTTGGTGATTAATGTAACTTTAAAGTTGGATAGGATATGTTGAAAGCCAACAGTATACTTTGTTTTGGGGAAGAGAGGTGTATGTGTCATTGCCTTCCAGAGCACGTTGTAAAGTTCAGTTGTTAATGCTTGCTAACATATGGAATCTACAGAAAATAAAATCTAATGTGTTGAATTCACATGCCCTTCTCTGTCCTATTTCGCTTGATAGTGGGTATACAAATTATTCTAAGGAATGATTATTTTCCCATCTACTTCATTTTAATCGTGATAAACCTTTCCGAATTAGCTACATTACACATTTCATTATACAGGGTGGACCATTTAAACTGAGACTATACAATATCTCCAAAACTAAGCGTTGTAGAACGAAATATCTTGATTAAAAGTTGCTTTAATATTATGGAGGAAAGTAAACGCCATTAGTCGTGGTTTCTTTTGGAGGACGTTGTGATGGTCATTCTAGAGTCAATTTAATTTGGGCCTAATTGTGGGTTCCCACTTTAAAAATGCATTTACTTACCCCATAATATCAAGCACATTTATAAAAACATTTCTTTCTCAATACTTAGTTTTGGGGATATTGTATAGTCTCAGCTTTTATGGTCCACCCTGTATATAAAAAATCTGATGTGTTACACTCACATGACTTTCTCTACTCTTGTACAAACTATTTATACAAACGCTTATTCTCCATATGCTTCATGTTAATCGAGATAAACATTTGCAGAGTCAAGGGCAATTTGGAAATACAGTAGCCTTTAAGCACATACATATCTCTTAATAGCTGGTTGCTAGGTGCAGCACCATTCCCTTTCCCACAGATTAATACTCTTTGCATATCCAAGACAAAAAAAATGAATAACGAATTCCCATTTGAGAAAATAAGTATTGAAAAATTTAAGGGAATAACAAGCAATATCTCGAAAATGGTTCACTCAACAAAAAAAATGTATATGACATAAATTGTGTATTTTAACGCGATCTACAGTTTTTGTGTAGTAAAATTTTGTCTATCTCTTATGGTTTACTAGTTATGCAAAAGTCGTTCACAATGAGGAATACTTTTGGAGACATTCCCAGGAAATTCAAGATATACATTTTATTTGTCATGAAAATATCTTAAACATATGATATTTTAATCAAAATCGTTAAAGTCGTTTTTGAGAAAATTAAAATTTTCGAAAAATCTTCCATGTAAAGGGTAATCTGGGATGGGGGAATTTTCTTGAAAACCTTCGTTTCGCATCTCTGGAAGATACTGAACCTAAATACCAAGTTTGGTGTTTATCCGACTGTTCGTTTCTGAGTAATGCTGTTCACAGACAGACACACACACACGGACATGTTTCCAAAAATGCTTTTTTTGGATAAGGGGATCTTAAAACATGTATTTCCAGTGAAATCTCGGTATCGAATTTTTGGGTGGAATACAATACTTCCCCTACTTACTATACGTAGTAGAGAAAGTAAAAAAGGAATACCGATAGTTAAATGTTTTAGACTGGATGCTATACGCTGGCTTTAAACTTCCATACTCTTCCCATGATATTCCGAGAAGCAACCGCAAATCGACAGAACTTTGAAAGAATAGTTAAGTATTGAACAATTCGAACCATTAATAACGCATATCCCGGAAATAGCTAATCCTACAAACAAAGGTTATTTAATGTATGTATATATATATATACACATCTAAATACGGGACCGGGTCTGCCAACGCAGAGACCACACCCTCGCAAACCCAGGAGAAATCTCGTGGGCCTTTCCATTAGGAGCGGTGCCTATTTTATATACCGCCCCCCCTGCCTGGTCGAAATCGGTCAAGGACACCTCCCGCACCGACCCTTCCAAGCAGGGACGGAAGTGGATACGCCACTTACGCGCGTCAGGCCAGCACTGGGGGAGACTACCGAACAACCTCGGTGGGGTCGACAGTTTCTAGCTACCGTCTACCAGCTATCACTCATGGCTGGTGCCGGAGATTCTCGAGGCGTCTCACAACCCCGCCTGGGTGGAATTAACATAGCCAGGCGTATCCAATCACCCATGCGTATCGGGAACCACTGCCCCGCCGAGTCCATCCCAATCCGAACAACTCCCATTCGGGAGGGGCTCAGATGTTCGGCCCGGCGTACTTCTGGTAACGTCAGAAGTACCACGAGTGCTAAGGGTCCGCAGCGCCCGCACCACGGCAGCTGAAGGGGTCGGAACCCCCCCCTCCCTTACGGGGATATAGAGCCAAAAGGAGATGCTGAAACTGGCCACCGTCGTTGTCCATACATTTTTGGCACCTCTTTAGGAAACCATCCATCACTGGCCAAGTTCACATTGAGAAATGCTGGCGAATATTTTGTTTTAATTCTTCCAGGGTGTGTGGATTTGTCTTGTACACTTTGTTTTAAGTTATTCTGGGGATAGAAATCGCAGGGGGTTAGGTCGAGGGACCGAAGGGGCCACAAATCTCTACTAATAGTTCTGTCTTCAAACACACTATCATAAAGTTGGTAAGCAAAGCCTTTAAAAATGTTGTATGGCTTCATCCGCGCCTTTCTATGATAGCGGCAGACAGCAACGAGCGCCGAGGACGCGGACAGGAAAAACACTGCGCAGCCGGTTCGTAGTCTTCTCTCTCTCTCTCTCTCATTTGTACCCCGCCTACATTGGTCTTATCGGCGGCATTTCCTTTTGCCTATTGGCAATGTGTTAACTCGTGTACTCTTGTCGTTGGGTTTCTTGCACTTTTGATTTTTAATCATTAGATCATACATACATTCACACTCCTTCATACTTCCAGACTCTGCGGAGAATAGGGATTAATCTCAGAAAAATTCCCACCCCAGCCAGGAATCGAACCCGAGACCCCTTGCATAACAGGCAGTTGCTCTACCGACTGAGCTACGGGGCCAGTCTGAAATATATTGTATTTTAAAGATATCAACATTTTTGTGTAGTACGTTTTCATTTATCGCTTAACGTTTACCAGTTATACAAGATCATACAAAACTCCTTTGAATAAAGTGGCTATTCCCAGAAACTTCAAAACATACCTGTTTTATTAGTAATGTAAATATCTTTAATATGTGGCGTTTTAATCAAAATCGTTAGAGCCATGTTTTATAGAATAAAAAATTCTCAAAAGCATTTGGGTGTGGAATTTTCTTTAAAATCTTCATGCCAAGATATATGCCAAGTTTGGTATTTATCCGACTTTTCATTTTTGAGTTATGCTGTTCACAGACACACAAAACATGTATTTCCGGTGAAATCTTGGTATCGAATTTTTTGGTTGGAATGAATACCTTGTCTACCTACTATGTACGTAATAGAGAAGATAAAAATCTAAAGTGTTACGCTCACATTACTTTCTCTTTTGACTCTTTTACAAGTTATTATTACAAAATTGTATTCTTATATGATATTTCTTGTTAATCCAAATCGATTTTCGTTTCACGTTTACACGTTTCGTTGCAGGATACAGTAGATTCTTAGACTGTGTGCAATTCCGTACTCTTTGCTTAGCCACGAGAAAAAGCGATAGTGAGTTTCCAGATGAGAAGAGTAAGGTATTTGAAAATTCAAATCAATAACAAGGAATATCTCAGAAACGGCCACCTTCACAAAAAAATGTTATTCGATATAAATTGTTAACTTTAACGAGACCTACATTTTCTATGTAGTTAGATTATGGGATCTCTTATGGCTTGGCAGTTGTACTAAAGTCGTTTAGAATGAAGAGGACTTTAGGCCATTCCTAGAAAATTCAAGATTACATTTCATTTTATGCAAGTAACATATAGCATTTTAACCAAAATAAATAATAAAAAGAAATTTATTCCATTTAATGGGTAGTTTAGGGTGGAAGGATTTTCTTGAAAATGTTTATCTACCATCCTTAGAGGACTCTGAACTTAAATATTAAGTTTGTTATTTAAGCACTCTTCGTTTTTGAGTTATGCTGTTCAGAGGTTCACGAAAATATACTTTCACACGGATCTTTCTTTTCTACCAGGGAGTCTCAAAACGTGTATTTCCGGTAAAATTTCGGTATCGGATTTAGGGTAGGAATGCAATACTTCCTTTGGTAACATTAAGGCTCATATTCAAAAGTTAATTAAAGCTCTTTCAGCGTATCCCGCATATCTGAGGTATTCTTCCGCCTGAGAGTATCGGCAACCACCAAATACTTCTGTGAAGCAGTATTGCATACTGCAACGGATAATGATAGTTCTACCGATTCAGCCGTTGTTCCGTCCCTTCTCTATATTCCATGAATGGCAGTGACAAAAATTACTGATGAAATTGATATGTGAATCTGCCCCATTTTCGAGGAGGACGAGAAGTCCTGGGTGCATATCTTGGTAACCTATGGGTACGGAGGATTGGAGAGAGAAAAATATTTACCGTAATCCTTTACCACCTCGAATGGATGGTTTAGTGCATGTTGTAATTTAAGCACTATTCGTTTTTGAGTTATGCTGTTCAGAGGTTCACGAAAATATACTTTCACACGGATCTTTCTTTTCTACCAGGGAGTCTCAAAACGTGTATTTCCGGTAAAATTTCGGTATCGGATTTAGGGTAGGAATGCAATACTTCCTTTGGTAACATTAAGGCTCATATTCAAAAGTTAATTAAAGCTCTTTCAGCGTATCCCGCATATCTGAGGTATTCTTCCGCCTGAGAGTATCGGCAACCACCAAACACTTCTGTGAAGCAGTATTGCATACTGCAACGGATAATGATAGTTCTACCGATTCAGCCGTTGTTCCGTCCCTTCTCTATATTCCATGAATGGCAGTGACAAAAATTACTGATGAAATTGATATGTGAATCTGCCCCATTTTCGAGGAGGACGAGAAGTCCTGGGTGCATATCTTGGTAACCTATGGGTACGGAGGATTGGAGAGAGAAAAATATTTACCGTAATCCTTTACCACCTCGAATGGATGGTTTAGTGCATGTTGTAATTTAAGCACTATTCGTTTTTGAGTTATGCTGTTCAGAGGTTCACGAAAATATACTTTCACACGGATCTTTCTTTTCTACCAGGGAGTCTCAAAACGTGTATTTCCGGTAAAATTTCGGTATCGGATTTAGGGTAGGAATGCAATACTTCCTTTGGTAACATTAAGGCTCATATTCAAAAGTTAATTAAAGCTCTTTCAGCGTATCCCGCATATCTGAGGTATTCTTCCGCCTGAGAGTATCGGCAACCACCAAATACTTCTGTGAAGCAGTATTGCATACTGCAACGGATAATGATAGTTCTACCGATTCAGCCGTTGTTCCGTCCCTTCTCTATATTCCATGAATGGCAGTGACAAAAATTACTGATGAAATTGATATGTGAATCTGCCCCATTTTCGAGGAGGACGAGAAGTCCTGGGTGCATATCTTGGTAACCTATGGGTACGGAGGATTGGAGAGAGAAAAATATTTACCGTAATCCTTTACCACCTCGAATGGATGGTTTAGTGCATGTTGGACGCTACTGGCTGGCAGGGAAGACGTAAGGGATAGGTGAATTTCTACTTAAGGAGATTTTTGAAGGCTGACAGTAAGGAAGGGTGGTGGAGTTGTAAGCGAAGATAAATGTACTGACTGGGTGCTGATGCTTTATTTTTATGCTATTTTCTCATTTTCACTTATTGTAATGCGTTGTGTTTATTTATCTGTTCTTTTAGTGATTTAATTCGGAATAATAATGCATCGTAGTACGGTATATCGTTGTTTTCTGAGCTATTACTTAAAATGCTATGTTTGATATGTTTATTTTACTTTTCTTGGTGCAATGTCGTTTTCTTGTAGTTTTCGTTTTTTTGTGTTTATTTATTACTCTGTAATAATAAACGCACATAAGGACCCGCGCAATTGATAGGAATGAATGTATAAGTGCATGCTTTAATTCATTCTTATTCCATGACTGCAAAGGGGACGGCATAGCTCAGAAAGTTTGGGGAACGCAGTGTTAAATTAAGCCTTTTTTTCTCATGCACAATAAAGGGACTTTTAGCTCAACATTTCTTCAACAATGATCTTAGTTACATTTTAGTCATACATATTTTCGCTGTCGGCTCATTTTTTTAAAAATGGAAATTACATTTTTAATAGTTTTTTGTTTGATGCATAAAATCAAACAACTTCTGTCTGAAGTATTTGTTTATGAAACCAAACTTTATTTTGTAAAATATTGTTATACACCGGGGTGAGGCCAAAGGGTTTGCAGCTAGATATTAAATTTAGTTACTCCGGCATAAACATTGGGTAGCGTAGCTGCAGAGGCAAACGAGAGGACCAGGAACTGCTGCTCAAATTTAAAGCAGGCGTGGGATATTCATAACATAATACACTTAAATTCACATTTAACACATGACCTTTGGTTTATTAAATAATTGACATTGTGCCACTACAGATTACAGGGAATACATTGGAGGGAGATTTTCCACGCACACACAACCACTCGCCCTGAAGACACACACAAGACTAATCCCACTCTACTGACTAGAAGGTGGGGGAGAAATGCCGCGCCGGACGAAAATTCAAACTCCCAATCAAAATAATGAGTTCAACAATGTCATGCTACAAAGCAATATGGTGTCCGACGCGACAATGCACACACATACGCTACAATATTTAAGAAGTTTGAACAAAGTTAAGTTAATACATTGAAAAACTAATGTTATGAATTTAACGGAACACAACCACAGTTTAAATACGGACATTAGCTTTCTTATCTTTTTCTCACTATCGAATTTCTGGATGGGATGCAATACTTTCTCTACCCACTACAAGGTAGGTGCTAGCAGAGGTACAAATCTTGCATACAAGTAGTTAAAAACGACGGAAAATGCTGTACAAAACAGTATTTATAATGCTAAAGCCTTTTTTTTATAAAACCAATGCATTTAAAAATATTTTCTCTGGTTTAACTTTATCATTTATTAGTATAATATACCGAATGGTTCAGATAAGCCTTGCTCTTTTTACTTAATTTTTCCCCAAGCATAAATGTAAAGAGTATTGCAGCATCACAAAGGAGCAGCATTTCCATTGCAGACTGTAGTACTCCGGCGCATTCACGTTTATATGCAGTGGAAATGGTTTATGTTTTGAGGTTTGTGTACCCGGAGTGGGTTAATGTAATTTTCCCTGTAATACGACTGTCTCGGAGATTTACTGGTCAGCTTACTGTCTTCTTAGTTCCGGGCTGAATTCTCAACTAGAGCGATTAAATTCTTGTTGAATTAATCTTGGATCAAGATAGTAATGAAAATAATAGAATATGATTTACATTACATAACTGAAAAGTGATGATGTAATAATTAATATAATCTAAGAAATATTGATGTTACAATACTACTATTTCTCAATCCGATATTGATACTGATTTTTGAGCACCGATACTCGATATTCACTTTATAAAAAACCGTTAAGGCGAGAGCTTGTTCACTGAATTTCGAGGGCAGACCCAGAAGTACCCGACCTGACGTATATATAGCGGTTGTTTCAAACAAATGACTATGGTAGTAAGGTACCCATCCTTATAAAGCTTAAGTTTGAAGTTGGACGATGCTACGTTGTTTAGTAATTGTTTGACAGCCATTAATAGTGAACTCTCTCGGCGAATTTGTAAACATGGATAAAACCGGTCATCGTTAGGTGATACAATACTTTCATTTGAAAGGTCTTAGTCCAACTAATATTAAAAACGAGCTAGATTCTACTCTGTGGGAGTCTGCTCCTTAGTTTACAACAGTAAAATATTGGGTGGCAGAGTTTAAGCGAGGCCGTACGACTGCGAAGACGAACATCGCGTGGTCCACCAAATGAGGTGACCGCGCCAGAAATTGTAAAGAAAATCCATAAAATGGTATTGGATGACCGTCGACTGAAAGTGCGCGAGCTAGCAGACATCGTAGGCATTTCAAAAAGTTGTGTACATCGTACACTAACTGAAAATTTAGACATGAAAAAGGTGTGCACAAGATGGGTGCCGCGTTTACTCACAATGAAACAAAAGCAGCGTCGTGAGGATGTTTCTGTCGAGGTTTGGCGATGTTTCACTGCAATAAAACAGAGGTATTGCATCGATTCATAACCATGTTAGAAACATGGATCCGCCACTTCACATCTGAGATGAAGGAACAGTAAAACAGTGGATTGAAAGGGGAGAATCAACTCCAAAGAAGGCGAAGACAGTACCACCTGCAGGCAAGGTCATGGAGTCAGTTTTTTATGGGATGTGCGCGGGATAATTTTCATTATCTTCAAAAAGGAAAAGCAATCAATGACGAGTATTATGCAAACTTATTGCAGCGTTTGAATGATGAAATCAAGAAAAACGGCCGCATTTAACGAAAAAGCAAGTTCTGCTTCATCAAGACAATGCACCAGTTTGCAGATCAATTATCTCCATGGCCAAAATCAATGAGTTAAAGTTTGAATTGCTTCCTCACACCCTATTCGTCAGACTTAGCCCCCTCTGATTATTTTCTGTTTCCAAAGTTGAAGAAATGGCTTGGTGGTAAAGGATTTGCCAGCAATGAAGAGGTGGAGTTTGCAGTTGATGGCTATTTTGCAGAACTCGACGGTTCTCACTATAAACAGAGTATCGAAGCTATTGAACATCGCTGGGAAAAGTGTATCGAGTTGAAAGGAGACTATGTAGAGAAATAAAGATGTTTCTTCCCAAAATTTCTGTTTTGTTTGTTAGGTTGGGTACTTCTCGAACAGCTTGGTAGTTTTTTGTGTATAAACGCAAATAAATTATTTATTGTATGTTAATTCCGAAATTGCTGTTGTTTGGCATTTTCCAATTAAATAGAGATGCGACACGAAGGTTTTCAAGAAAATCCCCCCACCCGGGATTAGCCTTTACATGGATCATTTTTCGAAAATTTTAATTTTC
The DNA here is from genome assembly GCA_030765065.1 of Deroplatys truncata. NCBI lineage: Eukaryota > Metazoa > Arthropoda > Insecta > Mantodea > Mantidae > Deroplatys > Deroplatys truncata. The sequence goes on along the minus strand of CM060989.1, from coordinate 58,785,731 downwards.
TCAGAAATGGCTCTAATGATTTTGATTAAAATATCATATGTTTAAGATATTTTCATCACAAATGTATATCTCGAATTTTCTTGGAATGTCTTCAAAAGTATTTTTCATTGTGAACGACTTTTGCATAACTGGTAAACCATAAGAGATAGACAAAATTTTACTACACAAAAAATGTAGATCGCGTTAAAATACACAATTTATGTCCTATACATTTTTTTGTAGAGTGAACCATTTTCGAGATATTGCTTGTTATTCCCTTAAATTTTTCAATACTTATTTTCTCAAATGGGAATTCGTTATTATTTTTTTTTGTCCTGGTAATACAAAGAGAATGGAATACTCCACATAGCCTCTTAAAATATTTGACTATCGGTTAAAGCCTACCAATTCCCCTTGCATCTACAAGAAAATTAGCAATAAGATTAACACCTCGATATCTCGATTAACATGAAGCATATGGAGAATAAGCGTTTGTAAAAATAGTTTGTACAAGAGTAGAGAAAGTCATGTGAGTGTAACACATCAGATTTTTTGTGTGGCATTTGTTATTAATGGTTCGTATTGTTCAATACTTAAGCCAATCTCTTAAAGTCCTGTCAGCATTCAGTTGTTCCTCGCGATTCCATTGAAACAGTATAGAATTTTAAGGCTGGCATATAGCGTCCAGTTCTAAATCATTTGACTATCGCTTTTCCTGTATCTAAAACGAAATGTGCAGTGTAGCTCTTTCGCAAAAGCTTATTTGGATTAAAATGCAGTAGATATAAACTATGCTTTAGTAAGACTAGTTTGCATAACCACTAATAAACGACAGAGGGTAGAGAAAGTCATGTGAATGTATCACATCAGAAATTTTTTTCTTTCTTCCCTGATTTCAGGTTGTTTTGGCAAACAATTTGCTGAATGTATGAGATTTATTGGTGCACAGAGGAACTATCCACGATTTGTAGCCTTTCCTCTTCAACATCTGATCAGAATTCGTGTTGTTCCCGAAATAAAAACGTTCTGCTATATATGCTACACAAAAACTGCACTTAACTACACTATAGACTAAACTAAAAGGGAAATAAACATAGTGCGCTCCTTTTCATACAATAAAAGCTGTTTTATACTTTCTGCTACTAGCGTCAACATAGACGGCGATTGTAAATAACTTGGAAAATAATGTCTTGGGGAATATTTGAGGAAAAAGACAAACAAATGATGAGGATTTTTGGGAAGGCATAAGAAGATTTGAAGATATTGAGGTACAACAAATTTCTAGCCAACTAACAGAGAAGAGGTCACTAGTATTTTATGTTTCAATGAACAACAGTCGGAAAAGAAAGAGGTATATAGATAACACCAATAAAGAAGAACGAGGGGGCGGTAGAAGGCTAAGATCAGGAGTGTAGAGGTTAAAAGGTCAACGAAATGATTATCCATACTGTGAATGCCCATTCTGGGGGGGGATGTACAACACATACTACACCTATGGTTAAGAACGAATAAGAAAATTGATGTAAATAAACTTTTAGGTAAAATCTGTAAGAAAATAGGACAGTATTTAGAAAAAGCAAAAAATAAATTGAAATGTGCTATTAAAAGAGAAAAGGAACAATAATTTATGTGTATATAAAATGCATGACATAATGTATAATATAGATCGTAATATGAAATGGGTTGCCCAGTTTGAAGAGTGGTCAGAGCCAATTTCAGCAGGAATACATGTAATGTCTTAGTACTTAAATATTGTTATTATTATTATTATTATTATTATTATTATTATTATTATTATTATTAAATAAGGATGGTTATTCCTCACGTGACCTCTTTGCAGATCACATTGAATTGTTGTTACTTTCTCTAACATGTACCTAAAGATCCTTGTGTGTGTGAACAGCGTAACTCAAAAAGGAAAATTCGGACCAACACCAAACTTGGTATTTAAGTTCAGTACAAAGATGCCACAGGAAGATTTTCAAGAAAATACTCCTATCCCATACTACCCTTTACATGGAACATTTCCCGAAATGGTTTATTTTCTAAAAAATCTGATGTGTTACACTCACATGACTTTCTCTACTCTTGTACAAACTACTTTTACAAACGCTTATTCTCCATATGCTTCATGTTAATGGAGATATCGATATGTCAATATTATTGCTAATTTTCTTGTAGATGCAACGGGAATATGGTAGATTTTAAGCGATAGTCAAATATTTTAAGCGCTGGTTGCTATGTGGCGCATTCCATTCTCTTTGCATCTCCAGGACATAAAAAAATGAGTAACGAATTTGAGAAAAAGTATTAGTATTGAACAATTTAAGGGAATAACAAGCAATATCTCGAAAACGGTTCACTCAACAAAAAAAATGTATATGACATAAATTGTGTATTGTAACGCGATCTACATTTTTGTGCAGTAAAATTTTGTCTATCTCTTATGGTTTACCAGTTATGCAAAAGTCGTTCAGAATGAAGAACACTTTTGGAGACATTCCCAGAAAATTCGAGATATACATTTCATTTCTCATGAAAATACCTTAAACATATGATATTTTAATCAAAATCGTTAGAGCCATTTTTGAGAAAATTAAAATTTTCGAAAAATGTTCCATGTAAAGGGTAGTCTGGGGTGGGGGGATTTTCTTGAAAACCTTCGTGTCGCATCTCTGGAAGATACTGAACCTAAATACCAAGTTTGGTGTTTATCCGACTGTTCGTTTCTGAGTTATGCTGTTCACAGACACACACACACACACACACACACACACACACACGCACACAGACACACACGCGGACATGTTTCCAAAAATACTTTTTTTGGATTCAGGGAGTCTCAAAACATGTATTTCCGGTGAAATCTCGGTATCGAATTTTTGAGTCGAATGCAATACTTCCCCTACTTACTATACGTAGTAGAGAAAGTAAAAATAGCTGAAATGATTTTAATTAAAATACCATGTACGACAGATATTTATATGACAAATAAAATGTGTATCTTGAATTTTCTGGAAATAGCCTTTGAAGTCCACTTCATTCTGATGGAATTTTGCATAATGTTGTATAAATTTTAAAGTTAAGGGATAGACGAAAACGTACTACATAAGAAATAGATCTCTTTAACGCACACAATTTATATATAATAACCTTTTTTGTGGTATTAGCCATTTCCGAGAATTCCGTTATTAATGGTTCTAACTGTTCAATACTTGGCCATTCTTTTAAAGTCCTGTCTGCTTTAAATCGTTTCTCGCTATTTCAATGAAAGAGTATGGAATTTTAAGGCCAGCCAGTTCAGTTCTAAAACATTTGACTATCGCTGTTTCTGTTATATCTATAACGAAAAGTGTTGCGTCTATTTCCGAAAATATTTATTTGGATTAAAATTGAAGTAGATAGGAAAAAATATATTCGCAATAATAATAATCATAATTTGTACACCCACTAATGAACGATAGAGTTAGAGAAGGTCATGTGAATGTAACATATCAGTTTTTGTTTAGTTAACATTATTTTTGGATTCTATGTAAAAGTTTCTATCAGAATAGTTCATATATGAGCATAATTGCATTTACATACATGTTTCTAGTTGTTCTTAGCCACCCCTATCGTTCAGTTTGTGTGATGCTGAAGTGCGTATCGTGTTGAATTCTCTGTGGAAGTAAGGGCGTTATGAAATTTCTGTTGCCGGATGTTGTTGACATCTCTGCCATTGTCGTTGGAAACAACTGAATTATGAAACGTGCACGGTGAGAGATGAAAACGCTCAAACAACAGCAGGGGTCTATGTAGCATTTATATTTACTCCGGAAGAAAACCAGAGGGTTTCTCTTAACGTAGAGCAACGTCTTTCATTGTGCAACCCTAAGAAAAGAGCTTAGAAGCACTAATCCATTTTTTTGCACAAATATATGTATACGTATGCCCTTGCTTTGATGGTTTATCCCTACAGAATTTAACCTTATGTTGCACTTACCCAATAGTCTTGCGTATCTTTGGAGGCATTTAAAAAGTATTATACAAGATACTTAACAAAGAACTAATTAAAACTCTCAGAACTCTATGAAGAAAAAAATTAAAATACTGAGAAAATACTTTACTAAGCACTCTAAACAACCACAAATACCATAGTTTGTAATGATGATTTTTCGTGAATGCAGCTGAGCGGCTTCCAGATTGTCACATTTGGACTTACTAGTCGTTATTTATAGATATAATCTTGGTTGGAAAGAAATAATAGCAGTTTAAGTAACATCAACTTAACCTTGCTCATTCTCAGTAACCAAAATACATAAAACTGCCAAGAAAAAATAAAATAAAGGCCAAAATTAATATACAACCCCCCCAAAAAATCAATAAGAAGTGGTACTTCGAACGGTTTGATGCTGTTGTTATTATCCACAACCACTATCATTTGTATATGTCACTTAATTTTATTCTGCTTACAAAAGCACCGCGAACTTCCCATAGAGAAAGAAACCGCTGCTTACAAATAAAAAATGAAAAACTACAAATTATAACTCGAGAATATCCGAACATAGGAGTATGATCCAAAAAGTATGGATATTAACTTCGACTTATTTATTACTCTTATATTAGCAATGTTTGAGCACCATGGAAATTGAAATTGAGTTTTATTTATGGAGCTCTTTAACTGCTGCGGTCCTTAGCGTCCCATTCTATATTGGGCGTGAAAGACTGATAATTTTGCTCAGAGGCTAGACTCTAATTCCCGAGGTCGCGGGTTCAAACCCGGCGAGGGCGATGGATATTTTCGTGCGTAAAATTCCTTATCATGGCTTCCTTCGGAAGGGAAGTAAAGCTGGTGGTTCCGTGTCGTAGATTTACAGCACGTAAAAGAACGTCAAGCCTGATAAAGAGCACCATGGAGACTTTCGTAGTAAATGCGATTATGTTCAATGCGTTAGTGTTATTTTATATGTACACACAATAAATAATCATATGAGGATAAAGAAGTGATATTTTGTCTAGTTTGATGCTGTTGATGTTATTATAGGTAGGATAGCTGTTGTACGAGGGCTGTCTGAGAAGTAACTGATCTAACAAAGAAAGCACAAAAATGTTGGGAAAAAATATTATTATTTTTCTACATAGTCTCCTTTCAGCTCGATACACTTTTCCCTGCGATGTTCAATAGCTTCGATACTCTGTTTATAGTGCGAACCGTCGAGTGCTGCAAAATAGCCATCAACTGCAAACTCCACCTCTTCATTGTTGGCAAATCGTTTACCACCAAGCCATTTCTTCAACTTTGGAAACAGAAAATAATCAGGCGGAGCAAAGTCTGGCGAATTGGGTGCATGACGAAGCAATTCCTACTCTAACTCATTGATTTTGACCATGGCGATAATGGATGTGTGAAATGGCACATTGTCTTGATGAAACAGAACTTTTTTTTCTCTAAATGCGGCCGGTTTGGCTGGATTTCATCCTTCAAACGCTGCAATAAGTTCGCATAATACTCGCCATTGATTGCTTTTCCTTTTTGAAGATAATCAATGAAAATTATTCCACGCGCATCCCAAAAAACTGACGCCATGACCTTGTCTGCAGGTAGAACTGTCTTCGCCTCTTTGGAGCCGATTCTCCCCTTTCAGTCCACTGTTTTGACTGTTCCTTCGTCTCAGGTGTGAAGTGATGGACCCATGTTTCATCCATGACTATGAATCGACACAAAAACGCTGCTTTATTGCAGCAAAACATCGCCAAACACTCGACTGAAACATCTTCACGATGCTGCTTTTCTTCCATTGGGAGTAAACGCGGCACCTATCTTGCACATAGTTTTCTCATGTCTAAATTTTGTCGGTATGCGATGTACTGCACTTTTTGAAAAGCCTGCGATGTCTGCTAGCTCGCGCACTTTCACTCGAAGATCATCCAATGCCATTTTGTGGACTTTCTTCACAATTTCTGGCGTGGTCATCTCATTTGTTCGTCTTGGCAGCTCGTACGGCCTCGCTTAAACTCTGCCACTCAATATTTTACTGTTGTAAACGAAGGAGCAGACTCCCCCAGAGTAGAATCTAGCTCAGCTTTAATATTAGTTGGACTAAGACCTTTCAAATGAAAGTATTGTATCACATAACGATGGCCAGTTTTATCCATGTTCCAAATTCGCTGAGAGAGTTCACTATTAGTGGCTGCCAAGCAATTACTAACCAACGTAGCATCGTCAAACTTCAAACTTAAGCTTTATAAGGGCGGTAATTTCTACCATAGTCATTTGTTTGAAACAATAACAACTATCTATACGTTAGGTCGGGTACTTCTGGGACTGCCCTCGTAATTATTTATTTGACTGTGTTATTACTCCATGATCAATGTTGAAGTATGTGTTATTTTTGAAGGTTATTAAATTATTTTGCCCCACGCTTTGGGAGCCAATTTGAGAAAGTTAATTGTTTCACGTATGGAAAAGTTGATTTGAAGTAGGTTGTATTGTATTTCAACTGTTGGGAAGCCGTACTAGTAGTAGTTGCAACCGCACGTATAGAAAACAGTTTCCGGTAGCCTTCGCCCCAAATGTATTTTTACTGTTTCTTTAAATATTATATATTTATGTTAGGCTTACACAGATTATAATTTTACTTCACTCGTTTTATTAATACTTGAAACGATTTAAATAACACTTCACTGATAGAGAGCTGTGAGATTATTTTATGAATTACTTGCACTTTTTAACACGTAAACTATTTTTCGTCTCACACGAATACGTATAAAATCTCTAGAGGACGCATCTCGCATCCGGTTACAAACACTGTCTGCAGGCAACTGTACTGATTTCAACCGCCTAAACTTGTAAATTTCTGTATTTTAAGACTCTGATTGGTTATTCCTAATCCAATAGAATACCTTCATTTAACTAAAGCTTTTTCTGGTTGTTGATTTGCTATTTTTTATAAACTATCACTAAAATTACATTATTGCTTCCAAGAATCACAAGTAACATTTAAACTTTCTAATTCATTATTGCCTCAAGGTTACCGCATTGTTACCTCATTGTTAGCAACTTTTGACCTATTATTCTCACAGCTCCTACATTATTAAATTACGTAATATATTCACAAAACATTTTTACAATAACATTATTACACATGGATACAATAATATAAACATATACAATGATTGTAATTTATACTTTTTATATACTGTTACATACACATATTGCTTTATGTATCATATAATTAGACTGAAATCATTTAAGTGTTAAAAATACCGCCTCAATGTCAGAAAGGAGGTCAACGAATATGTGAACTCGCTGTTCCTTTGTTATTTTGTGAGGCCGTGAAAGGCTAAGTAATTATTCTTATGTTGGCATATTCGACCTACTACGATTATCGTTGAGAAAGAAATAGATCGTGTGAAATGGGGCGTGATTTGAATTCTAAGCTAGACAGTAAATTTTGCCTTGTGTCAAAGGTTATCTGTGCCAAGTTTGCTCGAAATCGGTGAAACGTGTGGAAGCCTGTAACAATCTCTCTCTCTCACTCATACACACTGACCTTTTTGTATAAAGATAATGAAATTACTGTATTTTTTAAAGTAATCCAGTATTGCGGCAATGCAAAAATTACTCAAATAATAATCATAATAAACATTTACTTTTAATGCACCTTTTTAAATGACCACCAGTCACATGAAGGAACTGAATCTTGAATCATGTAAATGTTGCAATAAGTATAATAAAATTAAAAAATATCCTACTTCAGTATAGTTATTAGCAGCTTTAGACGTACAGATTGTATTATAGAGTAATAAATCCCTTTTAGAAAAATATAATGTGGTGCATTCACGTGGCTCTCTCTACACAATCTTCTAGAAACTATTCTTACAAGTTCTTCTTCTCTTATTGTTAATCAAGATAAACTTTCATTAAACATTTGCACATTCGTTATAGGTATAAGAAGAATAAAGTAGGCTAAAGTGATAGTGGATTTTTAAAAAGCGTTCGCGTACGTGATGGCTTTAAAATATCATTGCATGTCCAAGAGAAAAAAATCGAATGGCGATTGACCACATTAGAAAGTGCCGAATAATAATTTGAAAATTCAAACCCAGAAGGAATATCTGGGAAATATTGACGTCACAAAATATTAGGGTGATACAAGGGTTAAAAGTAGGGATTTATTTTGCGAGTAGAAACGTTTATGGCCGTAGGCCGAGTTTCGCAAACCTACGAGCAAAATAAAATCACTTTTAACACATGTGGCATATACAGCGCTCGAATTTTTAAAATATCAATAATATCATATTATTTCCTTAAACTAACAGATTTACGTTTAGAATGCGATCTTGAAAAAAGAGAAATGACGTTAAAAAAGCGAGATGTCAGATGCTTTGTTAATTCCTTAGCAGACATTTTAAGTGAAATTATTTTCAACATGTTTTGCCTTACACAGGAATGAAGCTATTATTAGCGTTATTCTTTCTGCTGCTTCTGTAATTTCACTTCCATTTCAGTTTCTTCTGAATTCGTAATTTCGCCAATTAATCTTTATGTAGGTTAAATAAAGGAATAGCGTTTTAGATCAAAGAAATATGCGAATATGACGTATAGTTTAACTCTACAACGAATTCACTAAATTGAAGTATGACGATTTGTATTGTAAACAGATAATGGGAGCGCTATGAGAAATTAATCATGTGAAACGACATGAAAGGTTCGAAATCTTCATTTCTTGGCCATTCTCTTAAAATTCCTATCAACATTCAGTTGTTTCTCGCGATTGCATGGAAACAGTATAGAATTTTAAGGCTAACATATAGCGTCCAGTTCTTAAACATTTGGCTCTCGCTGTTCCCTTTGTATCTTTGACGAAATGTGTAATGTAGCTATTTCTGCAACGTTTATTTGGATTAAAATGTAGTAGATAGAAAAATAAGTTTTAGTAAGAATAGTTTGTAAATCCATTAATAAACTATTATATGCTGAAATAATCAAACCAAATTGCAGTCGCTCGCGATATTTTCGAATAATATAACTCTTGTTAGATTACTTATGATAATGTAGCATTTTGAAAATTGATCTCCATGAGATGCCATTCATAATTAATAGCGTAGAGGGTTTGTTTATCAGCACACAATATGCAACGGGGCAGCACTCTATTCCACAGTCATTACACATTGCTTTGAGTTCATGATGGAGGCTGTGCCTGTTCTTTCATATGGACACTAAGAGATGCACTGGTCACTTCCATTTGCTTCCATCCGCGGTAGGCAAATTAACAGAGCACTGTTAATGACTGCTTTACCCGAGGCGGGCCTCGAAACTCGTCTCTTGCAGTACGAGATACATTTTGAAGCCTTTGAAGTGCCGCTGCATGTGAAACAACTTTAGTGTTTCCAGCCAACCATCGCCGTTGTTGAGAGATCGTTTGACATTACTCTGGCCTCCGTTAACGACCTGACGTGGCATTTGGGAAATCCACCTGCTGGGAACACTCTGCTGCCTAGTGCAGAACTAACCTCACGTACAAAATTCTCCGTTGGGCTTAACGCGATTAAGGGGATAGGAAATAGCAAAAATCCTCAAAAATGGCGTTTTGAATTCTTTGTTCAGACTTATTAATAGCAATTTCCTTTTTAATTTTATATATACCATCATTGTAGGCACACAGTTTCGTCTTCCGCGGTGTAGTGGTTACCATGCTATCCTCTAGTTCCCGAGATCACGGGTTCAAAACCGGAGGAAGGCGATGGATTGTTTTCGGGCGTAAAAATCTTTATCATGGCTTCCTTCGGAAAGGAAGTAAAGTGGTAGATTTACGGCACGTAAAAGAACCTCAAGACTGATAAAGAGGCCTCTGAGCAAACTTCCTGGAACGCTTAAGACCACAGCAGTTAAAGAGCGTCCATAAATAAAAAAAACTCAATTTAATTTCAATTATAGTCACATTACTAATATTCTAAATATTAGTGAATGAATTATGTTCTTATTAGTAGTTTTCGTAGTTTTGATATAAACGCATGTAACCAATTTTGTATTTTATACTAATTGTTCCTCTTTGACAGTATCCAATTGACAGAAATGTTTTTCTTGATAATGCTACATACATACTTTTTCATCTGTAATAAGTAATTAGTCATAAACACTTGGAAACATAGTAAGTTTGTGGATTAAACCTTCTACTCTGAGTTATGCTGTTCAAGAACACAGTCACACACAGAGATCTTTTTCTACGAGTGCTTTTGGGTCTCAAAACATGTATTTCCGGTGAAATCTGATATCCAATTTTTGGGTGGAATACAATACTTCAGGCCTCTGAGCAAAATTACCGGGCTTTCACGCCCAATATAGAATGGGACGTTAAGGACCACAGTAATTAAAGAGCGTCCATAAATAAAAGCTCAATTTAATTTCAATTGTAGATACATTACTAATACTCTGAATATTAATGAATGAATTATGTTCTTATAAGTAGTTTTCTGTGTATAAATGCATGTAACTAATTTTGTATTTTATACTAATTCCAAAATTGTTCCTGCTTGACATTCTCCAATTGACAGAAATGTTTTTCTTATAATGCCACATATATACTTTTTCATCTAGTAACGAGTAATTAATGGCATAACACTTGAAACCTGTAGCGGGAAATCGCTGGTCCTCTGGGTTGATGCCCTCTGATGCTGTGTTCTGGTCTCCGGGTACCTCTGCTCAGCGGCTGATGAGTTCTCTAGTCCTAATAAATTACCTATCTATACCCCCGCCGCTATAACGTTGCACTTGACAGTTCGTGTGGCTTCGCGTAAAGTTGGCTACATCGTGGTTGCGACGTTGCCAGAGTGGCTAGTAAACAACAACAGCTGATTGTTCTCATTTCTATCGTGTCTAAGCCGCATACAAAAAGTGTACGTAAATAGCGAACGTCACTGAATAATAACTATTTCGTATTATTATTGTTAATTGAAAATAAGCGATATAAGCAGCTTTGGTATGGTCGGATACTCCTTTCTATGATAATAGGCATAAATGTGTCTACGTATGGCGTGTAATTGGAAAGCATCAATATTTGTGACTGGACGAGGCTTCTTTTTTTTCTTCCCTGGAGTTGATAGAAATACCTGTTGTGTTCCAGATGGTTCAGGAATTTTGTCCTCTTTCTCTTGTAGTTTCACTCCTTTGTGAACAACAGTTCTCGTGCTTAAACCAAGAGCTGCTGCAGTTCGTTGTACGGCTTTATCAGCAGGAATAGAGGGATTTCCGTGAAGCTTCACGTACTCCTTTTCCTGTTCAAAGAACTCCCGGATTCTCCATAATAGTTCCAATGCCTGACTATTAAGTGGCACACCTCGGCGCAAAGGATTTTCACTTCGTGAATCATCACTCGGCGATCGGCGTCGTTTTTCCGACATTGTCGCACTTAAGTTTTGTTTAAATAAATAATATGAATGAAATATATATAAAATAGATAAATATAAATAAATAAATGTATAAACGAACAATAAGAAAACTATCAAACAATAACCACAAATCTAAATAACAAATAACAATGAACAATATGTAGCTTGCAAAGAACAACTCGACGCTCTGCTAGAGATTCACAAACTGAAGCACGTGGTTGGGAATAGTTACATCCGGCAACAGAGCCGATACTAGATCCGGTTCCGCTTTGTCATCGACCATCCGGAATGCTGCCTTGTGATTGGCTTAGGAAGTCAAACGGTTGAAGCTTTTCATCTGTTTTTTCGCGAGTGTACCAACTTAAACGCCTGCTGTCAAGTGCAACGTTATAGCGGCGGGGGTATAACTAAGTTCACTGATATCAGGGTTTTCGTAGGTGAGGCAAATTAAAATACACTGCATTTCCCTTAAAATGTGGTTTAGCTTTTTGCATCTGTAACAATTCCCACCACAATAATAAATTAGGAGCCTAACTGCACACGCTTCCCCACCCATCTGCACACACGTGCAGCCGTCGTCCAGAGAGTATAACTGTGTGTCGACAAAATTGTATAAGGGAGTGAAAATCTTGGGCCTGCTTCCCCCTTTTATACACAAACCTAACGCTCACCTTCGCGCCTTAAAATGTAATGACATTTCTAATTGGTCCTCAGACCACGTTACCTTATAGTCTGCTCCAAAACTTTTCGCACACGCGTCCCAGTGACGCATCATGAAGCAAATTCAATATCTCTGTATCTTTACTTTCTATGTCTGTCTCTTTCTGTTTCTTCTTATTCCTTCAAGTTAGTGGTCATTAGCTTGGTGAAACGAGGTGTACTTCTATCTAGAATTACTTTTAACTGGAATTAGCTAGCTAGCCCGTCCCTTACTTATCTACAATCTGCTTTGTATATCTCTTGGCTGCTAAATATTCTAACGTCTTTCTTGCTGAATTATATTACTAAGTACAATTCTTGTTTAATATTGGTTTATACGTATATATATATATATATATATGTGTGTGTGTGTGTGTGGTATATCCCCTTTCAAAACATAGTAAGCTTGTGGATTAAACCTCTCTCCTCTGTGTTATTCTGTTCAAGAACACAGACACACAACAGGGATCTTTCTCAGATGACAAAGAATATGGTGGGTACAGGTAATTTGGGGCAGGAGAGTCCTGGTAGAAGATGAACCACCCCGCTTGTCGACCCGGGGAAACCACGAAAAACCTATGGCTCAAGTGAGCGGTCGCCGAGAATCGGACCCGGGACCTCCCGAATACGAGTCGCATGCGTTACCACGATGCCATCTCGCTCTATTTTGAGGGAGAGTACTTACTCCACTTCTATAGGCCTCGCATTGTAGTTTGAACAATAATGTTGTACTAGAGGGCAGTTAACGAGCCGGGGTCTAGTCTTCTCTGTATATGTTCAGCAAACTAATCAGATCACCCGTGTATCTTGAGGCGATGTCCGTTGTGAACTGGGCTGGAATACATTTGATTGTGACGCATTGTTAGTATGTTGTTCGGTATGCTGAGTTACTGATGTGATCATGCTTCCTGCAATTTCAAAGTTAAAAGGAAAAACACTTCATAGAGTCGTGACACAACAGCTGTATGCCGGAAGTGTAGAAAGCTGAGGCAGTATTTTTAACACTAAAATGATTTCAGTCTAATTGTATAATATAATATATAAATTCAATAACAGCCCGCCTTAAAGCAATATGTGTATGCAACAATATATAAAAAGTGTGTATTACAGTCATTGTATATGTTTATGTTATTGTATCCATGTGTAATAATGTTATGTGAATGTATTACATAATTTAATAATGTAGGAGCTGTGAGAATAATAGGCCAAAAGTTGCTAAAAAGAGGTAACAATGAGGTAACCTTGAGGCAATAATGAATTAGTAAGTTTAAATGTTACTTGTGATTCTTGGAAGCAATAATGTAATTTTAGTGACAGTTTATAAAAATAGCCACTCAAAAGCCAGAAAAAGCTTTAGATAAATGAAGGTATTCTATTGGAGTAGAATCAGCCAATCAGAGACTTGAAAAACTGAAATTTACAAGTTTAGGCGGTTGAAATCAATTCAGTTGGTTGCAGACAGTGTTACTAACCAGACGCAAAAAGTGTCCTCAAGTGATTTAATACGTACTCGTGTGAGACGAAAAATAAGTTTACGTGCTAAAAAGTGTAATTAATTTAATAAAAAGAATCTCACAGCTCTCTATATCAGTGAAGTGCTATTTAAATCGTATCAAGTATCAATAAAAGTGTCTCTAACAATAATGCTGACGCAGCCGAGGCAAACATAAATATATAACATTTAAAGTAACAGAAAATTACAAAGTTAGTATTTTTTTAAACTTGGGGCAAAAGCCACCTGAAAGTACATTTGGGGCGAAGGCTATCGGAAACTGTTTACTATACATGCGGTTGCAACTACCACAAATTCGGCTCCCCAACAGTTGAAATATAATACAACTCCTTGAATACAACCTACTTAAAATCGGCTTTCCAAACGTAATAATAACAATACAACAAAACAACTACTTCAAAGCATAAGGATCAATGCTCCTGAATTTTAAAGAAAGTCTAAGCAAGAGTGGTTGCAACCACTGGCGTGTTTGTTTGTTCACAGAATTCTTCAATAAAGCAAAAAATAGAAAAGAACAAGCTTTTTTTAATCCTCACGTTTTCTGCTACTTGTATTAATAGAAGGACTGGATTTATAAATAATTTATAAGACATAATAGAACACTGAAAAGCTTCATAAAGAAACGAGCATTGAGAATTACGTCAAATTATGTCGTATAATGTTAATCCCTAATGTACCAAGTAACAAACAAGTAACAAATGGGTAACCCCCAACTTCAATTTTTTTTAAAGTAATGATTTCTTGGTTACGAAATCCCTACATCCCCTTTGATTCACACAGCACAAATCAAAATAGTATTATTTAATGCTCCTTTCTAGTAGTACACCGGTTTCACAACGGCTTTTACCGTTTTCCGATTGCCCGATGCCATTGTTCTATCTCTCCATTCTTCCTTCTCCAACCCTCTGGTTTCCATTATGTGCTACATTTCACTCCTCCAGGTAATTCTGGAACGACCTCTTTTTCTTCTTTCTGATGTAGTCCACTCATATTGTCTTGGAATTCTTCCTTCTTCCATTCTTTTTAAGTGCCCATACTACACTGGTGTGCAAAACCTAAGGACGAAAGTAATCTTCGCATGCTGTGACACTGTCAAGTAACATAGCTCGATGAAACTTGAATCATACATAGATGGAACTGCTACAGTAGGCAAATAAACGAAAAATGCAATGAGACGAACAGAAATGCCACTTTTATTCATAGACCATAAGCTACACTAAAGTCAATACAACATATGGTGGCTCTTTAGATTTACAGAAACAGATACATGGTGCTTAAAAGGGTGTATGATCACCACGGACAGTAATGCATGCTCTGCATCGTGCTCCCATGCTGGCCACAAGGTTGGTAAGCAGTTCTTGTGGTAGGACGTCCATTCCTCCACCAGCGCTGTTGACAACCGTTGGAGGTCGTTGATGCATGTGGACGTGCTGCAATGCGTCTCCACAAAGCATTCCACACGTGTTCTATAGGATTTAAATCGGGGGAATGGGCAGGTCAGTCCATTCGCCGAATATTCTCTCGTTCCAAGAGATCCTCCACCTGCGCTGTTCAATGCGGTCGCGCATTGTCATCCATAAAAATGAAGTCAGGGCCGACTGCATCCCTGAAAAGACGCACATGGGGAAGGAGTACAGTTTCACAATAACGTTGACCGGTGAGCGTACCGTGTTCAAAGATTTGGAGGTCGGTGCGCCCATGCAACACTATGACTCCCCAAACTATAACACCAAAACGATCATGTTCAAGAATGTTACTGGGTTCATTACGTATTCCCACCTCTCGCCAGATGAGGGTACGTCGAGAATCACTACTTAGACTAAATCTGCTCTCATCCGAGAAGAGCACGCGACCCCATTCCTCGTTGGTCTATTTTTGATGGTCTAGGGACCATCGCAAACGGTGCCGCCGATGTGTGGATGTCACTGGAACACAACGTACTGGCCATCGGGCAAAGAGACCACCACTGTGTATCGTGAGATTGCGTGCCTAGCTGTCCGGTTAAATATGGTTGCAATTGCACCCGCTGTTTGGCGTGGATTCCTTCTTGCCTGTTGCACAATGTAGTGGTCATCTGCTGGTATAGTTGAGCGTAGTCACCACCACCTCTCCTGGAAATGTCAGTGTCTGTGGTTTAGAAGGTTTCCCCATGCACGTGAAACAATGCTGTGAGCAATTCCAAACTCCTGAGCAACACTTGTCACACTTCGCCCTTCTTCCAGTTTCCCGATGATTCTTCCCCGTGTGAAGTCATCCAAATGGTGTCTACTGGCCATGTTGCAATGAAGAACACCACTACAGCTCGCTAATTGTCACACACCGTCTTGTCCTGTTTCGTCAACTGTCCCGTGTTGCGGGACCAGACCCATTTGGCACTATAGGCTCGCTACACTCACGCCATGTGACGTCCAGCTTTCTGTTTATGTGTGAGAGACCTCTGGCAACATGCTCCCGCACCTTCATCTATTTCCACCAAGTAGCTCATTCGTTAGGTTTTGCACACCAATGTATTTCACTTGTTTATTTTGGATATCACCTAATATGGTTCCAGGTATATTAATGATTTCCCTATTTGTTACATTCCTTATACTATCTATACGAGAAATCCTAGCAGAGTGTCTTAGACAATCCATTTTTAATCCATCAAGCGCCCCTTCTCCTCCACTGATAATGCCCTATTTCTGATGCGTAGAGCATAACACTTTTGATTAAAATATTATATATTTGTAACTTAGTGCGCTTTCGTACTAAGTTACTCCAGAAAATTGAATTGAGTGGATATTAATTTTTCCCCTTAAATTATTCTTTCTTTTATGTCATTCAGTTTTCCTGTTGAGCTCAGTTTTAGCCTAAGTATTCAAATTCTGGGACTGCATCTATTAAATTTAGTTTATATATATTGTCAGAACACAACCTTACAACATCTAGACATGCACCATACCACCCAGACCAGAATCCAACTGAATTAGTACGGGCAGACCAAACAATGAGTTGGTAGCATAAATGTAACTTTTAAAATAAAATACGTTGAACTGTTATGCCGCCCGCGATTTTAGTAAGCTATCCAAATGGAATAGAAAAATATAGTTCATTATGTTTAATAAAATGACGCAATAATATTGGTAGAAAGATTTATTTTTTTTAAAAGGGAACCTAGAATTTAAATTGACCCTAAAATGACCATCACAACACCCTCCAAATAAAACACGACTAATGACATTTACTTTCCCCCATAATATCAAGTAACGTTTATCTCTGACATTTCTTTCTACAATGCTTAGTTTTGGAGATATTGTACAATCTCAACATAAATGTCCATTCTGTATATAAAATATAATATTATATCGATTTACTACACGAAATTGTGTACGTTACAGGCTTTTAGAACGGCTTTAAGCCTGTATTAGAAATTGTAACTTTATTAAGGAACGTCAGATGCTATAATGTATGAAGTATTAAGAATGTGCAAATAATATTTTCAATTAAACTTTTCTCCCTGCTGCAGGTACATATTTTGCCAAAAATTTGTTCCAGAAATTTATATTATCTAATCATTCATTCAACCAAATTAACTACATTGGAAATACTATTCATAAATTCTTTTTATGGTTTCAAACAAGGCAATCTGTCATCGAAATGTCGAACTCGTTACCATAGAATGCCCAACAGTGTTAACTACATTACTATTTTTGACATCCCTAGGTGTGCCAGCGTCATAAGCTTGTTTTCCAACGAGCTGCCATTTTTGCTGGCAATTTGCTCTTTTTTGACAAGCATATTGATCGCTTCATTTTGCTCACCGGTTTTTATGGAGGGAAACAATAGCTAATTAATTAGAATTTATAATATGCTTCGTGGGTATGACTCGCATTAATGAATGTTGCTGTCCATATCACATGCTGTTTATATATGCTGATGAGTGAAACCAAAAAGAATGGCTTTCTCAAAATTATCATCACTATGCAGAGCAAAATTTATGTAACTAGGGAACATTTCGGTCCATGTAGCAGTTGTGATTCTGTGGGCGACAGCATAAACAACGCTGGAGCTCAGCTCAGACTAGTTTAAAGCCAAGGACTCCTGAAATTTTGTGGGATAGTGCAGCATCCAGACCCTGATGATGGTGATTGTCACAATAATCTAAATAACCTTAGAGTAGTATGATTTTATTATTTATTAGGGGTTTTAAAATGACAGATTCGATGAATTTTGCTATATTGATTATGAGAAATTTTAACTAATTCCTTCATGGCCCCAAATGAAATTTAATGGCCAATCAAGTTGCAAGCAATCACGGCCTGATTCACTCAAGCTTTATCGATTCCACCTTTTCCGTACGATAAACCTAGCTCCTCCGTTTTAATTTCTCTGCTACGTACGAGACGTGTTTCTAAAGTAAGAATCGACATTTTTTTAAAAAAAATAACAGAACATTATTTTCCAAATACTTAAATATCATTGATTGCCTTACCCACTTCTGCACATAGTCATTGCCTTATTTCAGGCATTTGTAACGGGAAACCAGGTTTTGTATGTCTTCGTTAAAGAATGATGCCGCCATTGATGAAAGTCAAGTCTACAGTTCTTGTTTCACAACATCATCGTCGTTGAAATGTTTTTACACCAAGGAAGAAACAACTGAAAATCGCTTGGTGCCAAATCCAGATGGTAGGGAGGGTGGTGGAATTGTTCGCAATCAATGATGCGACCAGGTCTTGAGTTTGGTTGTTTGTGCGAGGGCTGATCAATAAAGACTGAGATTGATTTTTTTCCTGTGGCTTTCTTGAGAGTTTCCTGTCTCTACCATGAATATTTGAAAAGAGCGGGGTTTCATGTATAATGTCCATAGGCGGCAGCACTCTCGTATCGGTAGGTTGGTAGTAATGCTGTATATTGTTGACCCTAGTTGAATTTCGCATACCACAAAATGAAGGTGACACAAGAGGAGCAATAAAATTTTGTTTTCGTTTAAATCATACAGCCTCTGAAACTTTGGAAAAGCTGAAGCAAGCATACGGTGAAGATGCACTACCTCGTGCAACAGTGTTTAGGTGGTTCAAAGACTTCAAAGTAGAGCGAGTCCTCTGTGCTAAGCAAGGTGGGCCTGGTGCTTCGGCTTCTGCTATGACTGAAGTCAACATCAACACAGCTGCTGTGATTGTTGTTCCCACTTACACCACTGTTGCAGCAGCGTACTACACGTCAGTATTGGCTTCACCGAGGAAGCACATTGCAAGGAAACATCCAGAACTTATCACAACACGTTGCAAATCAAGTCCAGGAATTTTTGGCTAAATTCGGCATTACCTGTGTGCCGCATCTGCCTTATAGCCCCAATCTTGTCCCCTGTGATTTCTTTTTATTCCCATCACTAAAGTCAAAGCTCCGGGGCATTCGATTTGAGAGCACTGAAGCAGTGCTGAAGAAAAGTGAGGCGATTCTCAAAGACCTGACAAAGAATGACCTGTACCATGTGCTCGAGGACTGGCAGAGACGCTATAAAAGTGCATTCAAGTAGGAGAGGACTACTTTGAAAAAGACCATGTCAACATTGAAATGGAGTAATAAATATCTGTAAAAAAATTAGTCTCATTCTTTATTGATCAGCCCTCGTGTATGGCCCATAAACCTCACACGATTGGCAATGAATGTTTGCTGACGTGACATTTCTCGTATTCAAAAAATGAATCATATATCTGTCTTCACAGTCGGTGAGTCGTTCGAAACAACAAAGTGAGGATTGCTCATAGCTGCGTCTGGCTTGCTAATGAATGAAGTGATGCTCAAAATCGCGACTGCAGCGGCAAAATGTTAAAACGGTACGCTTTAATAACATGCCTCGTGCTTACAGTAAGTAGAGAAAGTATTGTATTCTACCCAAAAATATGAGGTCGAGATCTCACCGGAAATATGTGTTTTAAGTTGGAAAAGTACAAAACTTGGTATTTAAGTTCAGTAACTTCCAAAGTTGCGACATGAAGATTTTAAAAAGTTTCACTACCCCAAACTACCCTAGCATGCAATGGAAACAAGCAGAATCTCCAGTGAAGAAAATAAGGAGTCACCTTTTCACAGAAGAGATAATGCTCACATTTCTCTGGAATTCACAAGAATTATTATTACAACATTATTTGGAGGACGGAACAGTAAACAGCTTTTAGCGTAATGCACAACCAACAAAGACCTCCAGCAATCAAGAGGTCGCCCAGGTTTATCTGCGCGAAATGTAGTTCGCCACATCTACCCAGCCGCTTTAATGCGGCTTTGCTTACGCGATAAAGTAGGTTTAAAGACTTTTTCGCAAGGTTTTGTGTATAGTTTATTTTATAGACGGGCAGAATTTGCTCCTCTGCTATTGGCCTAGTCTCGACTGATCCCTCCGACGGTCACCGATCAAATTGATGATCTCGCCCGGCGCTGTTAGCTGCTAGCTGGTGCATCCACTGGACCACTGTGACCACAGGGCACCCAGGAGAGGACGCTATCGCTTGCCTAAGGACCTTTTAGGGTCATTGGCTTGGAGGGCTGCCTCTCCTGACCTTTCCAAAACCCCACGCTAAGCGGCATTGAGCTTAGTCACTGCTGGACGAGTGGCCGACCATTACTGCCCCGCCCATTTGTTTAGCGTAGTACTCCAGTTCCTCTACCATATTCCAATCTGCTTGCATGCAGCTGGAGCATACTAAACTTGATGCCACACAAACGGCCGATCAATCTAAGCAGCATTGGGCGAGGACATTACTTGGACGGGTAAATTTCCGAGCAGTCCACCAAGCCCGGGGCAAAGGCTGCACAGGAAGATAAACGCGGCTCATTTACAGACAGTAAAAGATTGTATAATGTTTTCAATATCCTATATCGTACAGGTTAAGTCACATTAAGCGGCTACGTACTGTGGAACTTTACATTCCACTCAGGGGAACCTGGGCGACCTGCTTTTAATTGCTGTCTAACTGTGGCCGTTTGCGTGACCATCTAGTTAAGCATGTGCCAGCTAGCGGGAACAAAAACAAAATGGAAATACGAGGGCAGTCCCAGAAGTACCCGACCTGATGTATAGATAGCGGTTGTTGTTTCAAACAAATGACTGTGGCAGAAAGTACCACCCTTATAAAGCTTAAGCCATTAATAATGAACTCTCTCAGCAAATTTGTAAACATTGATAAAACTGGTCATCGTTATGGGAAAAAAACACTTTCATTTGAAAGGTCGTATTCCAACCAATATTAAAGTTGAGTTAGATTCTACCTGGAGGAGTCTGCTCCTTCGTTTACAACAGTAAAATATTGGGTGGCAGAGTTTAAGCGAGGCCGTACGAGCTGCCGAAACGAACATCGCAGTGGTCGACCAAATGAGGTGACTACGCCAAAAATTGTGAGAAAATCCACAAAATGGTATTGGATGACCGTCGACTAAGTGCGCGAGCTAGCAGACATCATAGGCATTTCAAAAAGTTTTGTACATCGCATACTGACTGAAAATTTAGACGTGAGAAAGCTGTTCGCAAGATAGGTGCCGCGTTTACTCATAATGGAACAAAAGCAGTGTCGTGATGATGCTTCAGTCGAGTGTTTGGTGATGTTTCGTTGCAATAAAGCCGAGTTTTTGCGTTGATTCATATCCATGGATGAAACATGGATCCATCACTTCACACCTGAGACGAAGGAACAGTCAAAGCAGTGGATTGAAAGGGGAGAATCAGCTCCAAAGAAGGCGAAGACAGTTCCATCTGCAGACAAGGTATGGAGTCAGTTTTTTGGGATGCGCGTTGGATAATTTTCATTGATTATCTTCAAAAAGGAAAAGCAATCAATGGCGAGTATTATGCAAACTTATTGCAGCGTTTGAATGATGAAATCAATCAAAAACGGCCGCATTTAGCGAAAAAGAAGGTTCTGTTTCATCAAGACAATGCACCAGTTCACACATCCATTATCGCCATGGACAAAATAAATTGCTTCCTCATGTACCCTATTCGCCAGACTTAGCCCCCTCTGAATATTTTCTTTTTTCGAAGTTAAAGAAATGGCTTGGTGGTAAAATATTTGCCAACAATGCAGAGGTGGAGTCTGCAGTTGATGGCTATTTTGCAGAACTCGGCGGTTCTCACTATAAACAGGGTATCGAAGCTATTGAACATCGCTGGGAAAAGTGTATCTAGCTGAAAGGAGACTATATAGGGAAATAAAGATGTTTTTTCCCTCGTAGGTAAGGGAATTGGGGTAGCAAGCTGGACAAACGAGCAGGTCTCAACTGTACGACCGTAACCACGCTCAATGCTGCTTAACGTGGTGGTAATTTAGATAGGAGTGGCTGTCCTTCAAGCCAATAGCTCTAGGGGGCCTTGAATAGGCGGTAGCTTCTTCTTCTTCTACTGGTTGCTCCAGCTTGTTCGGCTGGGCGACAATTTTCGTGTAGATATACGATGTGCAAGTTAATTCCCGAACTATGTCCACGGTTTGGGAAGGCCGGAATGGTTATGGAGTATATGAAATGGGAATATAAGCTTAATATTATAGATCATCTTCAACGCCCTGTTCTGCAGATGATAGACGGAGCCACGCAATTCGAACCAAACACTAGGCCTATAGCTGACAGGTTGTTTTACTACATTCACCATTCATGCCGTTCAATCTCTGCTGAAACTTGGTTTTAAAGTATTTGATCACCTGACTTTGTCATCTTTTTTAATAACAACATGGCATATACTTAGTTGTACTGATCGCACATTAATTTCTTTCTTATTACACCATTTGGGCTAACGAATTCCAAATAACTTTATAGCTGCTGTTGAGCCGTGTTATTTGCCATCTGTATTTCTATTAGTCACCGTATATGGCGTGTGGGTCCGGTCGTCCTTCACCTGGCTCGAGGAGTTTTGCAGTGTGTGTGGACACATCTGTTCTTTGGTGAGTTTTTTTGTGTGGTTAGTGAGTCGAATATTTAAATTGGTAAAGGGTTTTCTGACTGGCTTATTCATCTGGGTTTGTCCGCTGCCAGTTTTCTTTTTCTACTACGTATAGTAAGTAGGGGAAGTACTGCATTCCACCCAAAAATCTATACCGAAATTTCACCGCAAATAAATGTTTTGAGACCCCTGAATAAAAAAAAAACATTTTTAGAAAAACGTCCACACGCGCACACGCATAACTCAAAAACGAACAGTCGAATAAATACCAAACTTGGTATTTAAGTTCAATATATTTCAAGGATGCGACACCAATATTTTCAAGAAAATCCCACCACGCCAAACTATCCTTTACATGGAAGATTTCTCGAAATTTTTTATTTTCTAAAACAAATGGCTCTAACTATTTTGATTAATGTATCATTTATTAAAGATGTTTACATGACAAATAATACTCGTATTTGAATTTTATGGGACTAGCCTGCTAAATCATCTTTATTTGGGGAAAATTTTATATAATCATATAAAACAGAGAATTTGTTTCAAATAACTTCTTTGTGGCATCAGCCATTTTCGAGATGTACGTTATTAATGGTTTGAGCTGTTCAATACTTGATCATTCTGTTATAGTCCTGTCAACATTCAGCTGTCATGGAAAGGGTATGAAACATTTGATTATCTTATTCCCTTTGTATCTATAACGAAATGTCTAATGTAGCTATTTCTGTAAAGGTTTATTTGGATTAAAATGAAGTAGATAGAAAACAAACTTTCGTAACAATAATTTGTATACCCACTAGTAAGCTATAGAGAGTTGAAAAAGTCATGTGAATGTAACGCATCAGAATTTTCGATAAAGATGTTACCATGATGGAACCATTAGACATGATTTACGTTTGCTAACTTTGTACTATTTTGTTCCTGCCTGATCATTTGATTTTTATATCTAGTGTGCAAGTTCCTTTAGTGGTTTAGGCAATACTTAGTTGTTTTAATTATTGTGATTTTTGTTATAGTGTATCTAAGTTGTAACTTGTCCAGCTTTTACATAAATTGTTAATTTGTTCAAAGTTTATTTAATTGTCTATATTTTGTGGGGGGACTTAGTTGCCGGCATTATGGGTGTTATTTCTTAGTGATGTTGATCTATCTGATGGCCGGGCAAGTGTGAGGTGAAGAGCTGTAGTGATCGAACTAATGGGATAAATCTGTAGTGTATTTATGTCAAGCTAATTTACCTCATGTTCCCTCTACAATTATTACGTGATTTGTGTGAACTCGTGTTATAATGGTTTCTGAAAACTTATTAGTATGGAAATTTTGTGTATTCATGATGGATATGATAATGTATATTGTTATATGCTGGGTAGATGGCCTAATTTTTAATACCCAGCACGCACATTGAAGGCGCAATTGGCTTCGGAGGACCGAAACGTGGTGTGGAGGTTAAGAGGAAGGCGTGGGTTTTACACTGTACAAAATCCATAACACAAATCTACTCACACATTCCTAGATTTATTTCCAACCGTTTGGGGTTCCCAAATTATTAAAAATGTTAGGTGGGAGGACATGTACGCCGATCAAAGCCCGGCTTACACGCGCGGTCCGTTTCACACGGAATCCTGAGACACGCTATCCCCACCACTCGTGGCTAGCAAAGCTATCAGCCAAGTGTGTCTGGTAATGACAATGTAGAACAATAAGGTAACCCCGAATTAATAATACGCCACAATATTGCCCTATGGTAAACATTTGTAAATTAAACCCAGTATTCCCGAATTTGACTTGTGAACAAATGCTTTTGTGGGAGAGCAGTCCTGTCGTTTTGTATGGTCTTGCCGTCACCGCATATCCTAGTTACGAACACTTCCTAGACACCCCCAGCTTAATAATGTATATTTTATTTACAATCTCTGTTTGAAGTCAAGGCTTAAGTTTCTTTCTAATGTATTGTTTTCTTTTGTTGCAGGTGAGTAAGAGTCCATTGGAAAATATCCATCGTTTTACGTATGTGTAAGTAAACAAATAAATAAGTAGATAAACAGACGACATCCTAGAATTGCAGTCCATTACTTTCTAATGCATTTGGCATGAATTTCGGGAGTGTTTTTGCGTCCTACGTATACGCAATATTGTATACCATCGCGATAAAAAACTGAAAGACAGGCAGTACTTCAAAGAGTGAAATAAAGTGTTATAACATTCAAACAAATAACATTATCAAAAATAACAAATCAGGTTGTCAGGGTATACTGGAAATATACTTGAATTTTTTTCACTTACTGGATATACTGAAATTGTACTCGAATTTGTGATTATATACTGGAAAAATTGGGTGAAATATCCATATAGTATTTATTTATTCCGAATTAATTTTCAGGTATTTAGTTCTTGGAAGTTCTTGTCAATCAAATAAGTATTACTTTCTCTACTACGTATAGTAAGTAGGGGAAGTACTGTATTCCACCCAAAAATTCGATACCGAGATTTCACCGGAAATACATGTTTTGAGACCCCCTGAATCCAAAAAAAGCATTTTTGGAAACATGTCCGTGTGTCTGTGAACAGCATAACTCAGAAACGACAGTCGGATAAACACCAAACTTGGTATTTAGGTTCAGTATCTTCCAGAGATGCGACACGAAGGTTTTCAAGGAAACCCCCCACCCCAGATTACCCTTTACATGGAAGATTTTTCGAAAATTATAATTTTCTCAAAAATGGCTGTAACGATTTTGATTAAAATATCATATGTTTAGGATATTTTTATGACAAATAAAATGTATATCTTGAATTTCCTGGGAATGTCTCCAAAAATATTCATCATTGTGAACTACTTTTGCATAACTGGTAAACCATAAGAGATAGACAAAATTTTACTACACAAAAAATGTAGATCGCGTTAAAATACACAATTTATGTCATATACATTTTTATTGTTGAGTGAGCCATTTTCGAGATATTGCTTGTTATTCCCTTAAATTTTTCAATACTTATTTTCTCAAATGGGAATTCGTTATTCATTTTTTTGTCTTGGATATGCAAAGAGTATTAATCTGTGGGAAAGGCAATGGTGCTGCACCTAGCAACCAGCTATTAAGAGATATGTATGTGCTTAAAGGCTACTGTATTTCCAAATTGCCCTTGTAAATATATATTCCCTTACATCTACAAGAAAATTAGCAATAAGATAGAGTCTGCAAATGTTTATCTCGATTAACATGAAGTAGATGGAGCATAATCGTTTGTATAAATAGTTTGTACAAGAGTAGAGAAAGTCATGTGAGGTAACACATCAGATTTGTTTTAATGTTATTGTTTTGCATGATATCTATTGCTTCATAATTTTTATAGTATGTAAAATGACTCAAACATTTGGACAATGTTTTTTTAAAGGCTCTGCATTATTTCCAGAATTTTGAGGATTTTTGCAGGGGAGGGCGTGGGGGAGGCTAATATAAGAAATACAAAATATGTTGATATTTCATTCCCATTTGTATTAACATCAGTACATTCCATTATTATGACTAGCATGGGAGTTTTATGACATTGCAGTTCTATGATGTAAAGGGGAGTATTTAGCATAAAAATATTAAAGGGCATTGTACAATAATTTCACAAAGAATGCAGAGAGTAAATTGGATTAAATGGTCAATAAAAGATTTAAAAACCCAGTGTTCAACATGAGTATGGCAGCTTCATGTTGTGGCTGTGGAAACAAATAAAACAGTAAAGATGTTAAACTAGTTACAATACGCATTTGAATACTGCTGCATTTTTACTACAATATGACTCGATCCACTTCTGGAATTTTGTCAAAACTTAAACTGAAAGTACTGGAATTATACTGGAATTTTAAACCTTCAAGTAGTAGACACCCTGCAAATGCAGCATAACAGCTAACGAAATGGCTGATGCCATAGAATTATTTGAAATCATAGTACGTATTAAATTTTTGCTCCCTATGGTTTACCAGCTGTACAAAGGTGTATATAATTTCGTCCGGATGAAGAGGATTTTATAGGCCACTCCCAGAAAATTCAAGATATGCATTAAATTTGGCATTTAATCATTAGCGTTAGAGCCAAATTTGATAAATTAAAACATTTCCAAAAATGATCCGTGTAAACAGTAGCTTGAGGTGGAGGGGATTTTCGTGAAAATCTTCTTGTCGCATCTTTGTAAGATACTGAACGTAAATAAATTTGTGAGTTTATCCGAAATTTCCATTTTGAGTGCTCTTCACGCACGGACGTGAGCGCAGGCCTTTTTCTGAAATGCCTTTGCAGCGGGCTTCCAAACATGAATTTCCAGTGAAATCTCAATGTTCAGTTTTGGTGGCATGCAATACTTCCTCTACCTGCTAGGTACACTCGCTTGCATTTATGCCGTCACCGCAGCTTTGGGAAGCATTCTACTGGCCTTCACAGGTGGAGTATGTACTGCACGGAGGAGGTGTGTGTGTATGTGTTTACCTTTTCGCGCATGTGGTGGCGGCCTGTTTTACGTGCACAATTCTAGATTATTTACATATGATTATATAATTTTAAGCAATAGTTACACTCGTAATCACTTATAATAATTATATTTAAAACTAAATAAAATCCTGTTTTGCACAATATCTCCACGAAAAAAAATTAACACCAACATAATGTAAATATGAGATATATTATACTTTTTATTCTCATAGAGGACATATTTACTAGACATTATATTGATAATCTCTCCAATCTTCATTCTTGTCCAGTATTTGATTTATTCGACTGCGCTGCTGGAAGAACTCTGGCTCTAAACGCAAATGTTCCCGAATTTCATGACATTGTTCCCAGAGGGCGAGTGATTCAGTGCCTAGGGGGTAAGTCAGGTATTGGACAAATTATTAAAATAATGTCTAGTAAATGTGTGCTCTTTGAGAGAAAAAGTATAACTTACTTCAGTTTTACACTGTTTTGCCATTAAACATATTTTTTTCTTATAGATATTGTGCATAACAGGATTTTATATGGATATGTAATGGGAGTGCCGGCTGCGCGGTGCTTTTTCCACTGGGCATGTGGAAACATGATAACGCACTACTGCTATAAACAAGGTCGCGTGTTGACGTGGTTTTGCTGTGCAGTGTGAAGTGCAGTATTGAGTTGACGGTGATGTGATGTAGTTCAGTTATTACGAGTTATTTATTATTTTATCCTGTACTTGTCACAAAGTATATTGTGCCTCAGTACATGTTTTCTACTGCACAGCATGTATTTATTTATGATTCGTATGTGTTAACTCGGTCAGCTCTCCAAGCGAAAGTAAGATTTGCAGAAAGATTTCCAGCTACAAAAGTTCCAGACGGTACAACAATCCACGAACTTTACAATAAATTTCAGGCCACAGGAAGTGTTCAGGCTAAGAAATCTAAAAGACGCCGTACGGTTCTTACCGAAGAAACATCGGTCATCTTTTGGAGAATTACCCCCAAAAATCGCTTAGGCGTCTTTCACAACAGGCAGGCATTTCTTATGGCTCTGCGCGAAGAGCTACCAAATTGCTGAAGTTAAAACCATATAAAATAACTGTGGCACATGCTCTTCAATCAGGGGATCCCGTAATTAGGCACACATTTTGTGAGTGGAGTCTCAATAGTGTACACAATGACGAAATAGACCCATATGTAATATGTTTCGCAGGCGAGGCTTGGTTCCACCTTCATGGATGTGTGTGTACACAAAATAATCCTTATTGTAGCTCTGACAAACCTAATGTTTATGAAGTACTCCTTCATGACGAGAAAATTGGTGTTTGGTGCGCCATGAGCGGAGAAAGAGTTATAGGCCAATTTTGTTCGGGTCAACAGTTGACGCCCGTACATACGTGAATACAATTTTGCCCCATTTTGTTTTTTAGAGAATTAACAGTGCTTTTGCCTTTTTTCAACAAGACTCTGCAACAGCTCTTACGGACAATATTTCGATGAGAACAATTGGAAATATGTTTGAAGACAGAATTATTAGTAGAGATTTGTGGCTCCCTCGGTCCTCCGATCTAACCCCCTGTGATTTCTATCTCTGGGGTAACTTAAAACATAAAGTGTACAAAACAAACCCACACATCCTGGAAGAATTAAAACAAAATATCCGCCAGGAAATTGCCAGCATTTCTCAACGTGAACTACGGCGAGTGATGGACGATTACCTAAAGAGGTGCCAAAAATGTATAGACAACGACGGTGGCCGGTTTCAGCATCTCCTTTCATGAAGTTGGTAAGTAAAGGCTTTAAAAGTAGTTTTTAAAATGTTGTATGATTTCATCCGCGCCTTTCTATGATAGCAGCAGACGGCAACGAGCGCCGAGGACGCGGACAGGAAGAACACCGCGCAGCCGGTTTGTAGTTTTTTGGCTCTTTCTGTGTTTAAACATGGTTGTTAAAAGTAATGACGAATAAAACTTTTGTTCCAAGTTATATATTCATATGTGTACAGTCTAGAATTGTGCACGTAAAACATGCACTGCAGCGCGAAAAGGTAAACAAATACATAGACTTCCTAACTGCTATACGTACTCCACCTGTGAAGGCCATTAAAATGCCTCCCAAAGCTGCAATGGCGACATAAAGTGAAGCGAGTGTACCTGTTAGTAAAATAAAAATGGAATGTTTGGTTTGAAGTTAGCCCATATTGTACTACGTAACATCAATTACTTATCCAACTTCGATAACTGAGAAATAACGGCTTCTCGTGTTGTTATGTGTATACTACATAGATGAATTCACATTGAACTGGCTTCTTGTTGATGACGTAACGTTAGCATTCGAGTCCACGGCAAGAGATTCTAAGATAACTATTGAAAATCTCAGTTGGTTGCAACCCCCTCCACCTTCAGCCTCTGTGATTGCTTCTTCGGCGTCATTTCTTTGCTTCGAGTAAATGCAAAGTAGTTCCTGAGAAAGATTTCTCGAAATGAAAGGCTCTGGGATTAGGAAAGTGAAGATGTAATCTTTTCTGTTAAGTAACAAAAAAAATCCTTTTCCATTAAAGCTACTGTTTTGATGAGAGTTTGTTCTTCTCGCTCGAAAGAGAGGGAAGGAGAATTGAACTTTTGTTTACTGGAGCCTACTTTACACAAACAGATATTGAAGTTCGGCCATATCAGATTCCAACTGGTTAACACAACAACCACCCGGTGCTGTTGAACAATACGGGTAAAGCTCTTGTCACTAAGGGCTGGATGCAGACATTTTTACATGTGTTAACGCGCAGGGAAAAGGGGTACAATTAAATTGAGTTTTATTTATGGACGCTCCTTAACTGCTGGGTCCTTAGCGTCCCATTCTATATTGGGCGTGAAAGACCGGTAATTTTACTCAGAGGCCTCTTTATCAAACTTGAGGTTCTTTTACATGCCGTAAATCTACACACGGGATCACCGGCTTTACTTCCCTTCCGAAGGAAGTCACGCTAAGCATTTTTACGCCGAAAAAATCCATCGCCCTTCCCACGACCTCGGGAACTAGAGGCTAGCATGGTAACCACTACACCACGGAGGACGACAGGAAAAAGGGGTGATTAACTGTTGGAGTAATCACTTCCTGTTACTAGATACAAAAATGTGTAACTTCTGAATTATTCAAGCAATCTTCATGAAAATTAACTGAATAATATGGAGCTATCTATTAATCAGATTGTAGTTAAAATTTAAATTTCACATTGTTTTTATATTACCAGCTATATTAATTGCTTATTATAGTTATACATGTCTGTAATTTTAATTACCTTTCTCATTTATCTTAGGGATTTCATAATGTAAAACCTGCTAAAACCACTCTTAGAATTTATCTGAACCACCAGTTCTTTTGTGGAGTAGGTTGCCTTTAAATTGAAAAATGTTATTTATAAAAATTAAAATATAAAATACTTTGGCATATTTAATTTTTTTTACAAAAAATATGTGAATATTATGTAAACGTTGGTGATTCACATTAACAAGCCTGCATTTGGATTCACTAACAAAAATTTTCATGTAATTTTGTCAACTAGTTTTCAAATGAAAAGCTTTAATGTACAGAAAAAACTAATAGTTGAAAAAACAAGCATTAAAAATGCGTACCTGGATAGCATTATATGTGATTTAGGGCAGAATCATACTCTAAAACTATCTATATCTATACTGCCCAACCTTTCCTAGATACCGGGCGTTCTTCAAGAAATAAATGACCACATTCATCACATAAGCAATAACTAAGTAATACAATATTTAACACAATTAATGAAATTAGCGTATAACCACTAGCACATAAGGTAACTCCGGAAGTTTTGAGAATGGGCGCAATAAAATATTAAAAATATACATCTGATCATTGCATCTTTTCAAAATATTCTTCACTGCATTGTATACACCGTCTCATCCTGTCAAACCATTTTTACTTTCTCTACTATGTATAGTAAGTAGGGGAAGTATTGTATACCACCCAAAAATTTGATACCAAGATCTGTTCTGTTACACTCACTTGACTTTCCCTACTCTTGTACAAACTATTTTTACAAACGCTTATTCTCCATATGCTTCATGTTAATCGAGATGTTAATCTTATTGCTAATTTTCTTGTAGGTGCAAGGGGAATATGGTAGTATTTAAGCGATATTCAAATATTTTAAGAGCTGGTTGTTATGTGGAGCATTCCATTCTCTTTGTATGTCCAGGACATAAAAAAATGAATAACGAATTCCCATTTGAGAAAAAGTATTGGAAAATTTAAGGGAATAACAAGCAATATCTCGAAAATGGTTCACTCAACAACAAAAACGTATATAACGTAAATTGTGTACTTTAACGCGACCTACATTTTTGGTGTAGTAAAATTTTGTCTATCTCTTATGTTTTACCAGTTATGCAAAAGTAGTTCACAATGAAGAATACTTTTGGAGATATTCCGAGAAAATTCGAGATATACATTCCATTTGTCATAAAAATATCTTAAACATATGATATTTTAATCAAAATAGTTAGAGCCATTTTTGAGAAAATTAAAATTTTCGATAAATCTTCCATGTAAAGGGTAATCTGGGTTGGGGGAATTTTCTTGAAAACCTTTGTGTCGCATCTCTGGAAGATACTGAAGCTAAATACGAAGTTTGGTGTTCATCCGACTGTTCGTTTCTGAATTATGCTGTTCACAGACACACACACACGGACATGTTTCCAAAAATGATTTTTTTGGATTCAGGGGGTCTCAAAACATGTTTCCGGTGATATCTCGGTATCGAATTTTTGGGTGGAATACAATACTTCCCCTGCTTATTATACGTAGTAGAGAAAGTAAAAACTTATTGTTACATTCACATGCCAGAATTTTGTATTAGTTTAACTCCTTTAGCAGTTCTTGTTCGTTTTAATGCGTGTACATAATCTCTTTTATCGACGATAGTGGTTCTTTTTGTCCATTTCCCGTCCATGCTTATCATGCATGGGAAGTTGAAACTCCTGCATTCTATGCGTTTTGCATTTTTACTGCAGGTGTGATAAAATATATTTAATTCTCCAACTATTGATGTGTATATTTATTGTTGCACACAAGCAATATAATCATATTCGATAGTTGGGTTTTACCATTTAAGTCTTGCCGTCATTACTTCTTTATATTTGTTAGCATTTACTTACGATTTAATTCATGCAGCATTTAAATATAACTCGTTCGACGCAATGTCACCTTCAGTTGTTGACTTGGTCAACACTCTCTGACGTGACTAATCGATCACCATTTTGCAGAACCTAGGGCGGTCGACCTTGATACTGCTTTTGAACAGCTGACAGTGATTAATTTTATTTTCACGCATTTCTATTATTCACTATGCACTTTGCACTTACCGCACTTGTATCGCAATATACTATTTCAATGTGAACGATGATACGGTAATTTGTATCACAAATTACTCAAATGTAAATAATTATTTTAATATGAATATGTATTTTTATGTAACATTGATTTCAGAGGTTTAATAATTGTAAATATTATTGGTAAATAATAATATACGGCTCTACTGAAACTGTTAACAATAACGCAATACTGCAGCAAGGAATGAGTTGTTTATCGTTACCGGGAACCAGGAAGTTACGTAATGTTTCGCGCCTTTTCGGTAAAAGCTCCCAGAATGTTCCTTAAAAGAAATATGTATTAGTGGTTTTCATTGGATGTTAAAATAGACGCTAATGTTGGCGCGTTTTATTAGCCAATAGCATTTCATTTATAATCATTAGGCGTATCTTGAGGCAAGCCTATAAATAGTGTAGATTCAAGGTAGCGTGTCCCCCAGTTCGGCAAGATTCTCAAAACATTATACATCGTCCCCAGTGCAACAAGATTCTCAACACATTACACATCGTCACCAGTTCTACAAAATTCTCCGTACTCTCCACGTCGGTATCGCAGTTCATTTCGTCAAGTTACGCGCAGCAGAAGTACAAGAAATCTTATAAAGTATTATACAGTTGAATATATAAAGTTGAAGTACGTGAGTTAAAAGTGATAAGAAGTTATTATAAACAGTTTCAGTATGGCGATTATCTAGATAAATCTGTGAAAGTGTTAGTGCACGTGTTCGACAATAAAACATTATAAAACACATTTCTTCACTAGTAATTTTTGGATAAAAGATTCCTTTCCGCTTCACAACCTGTAAGAAAAACATGCCTACCCAGATCAGATGATAGCTAGCCGGTGGACATTTAAAACTGATACAAATTGCTACGCCAGAGGAATCTACAAACAGAACAAATGAATCAACCAACGTATGACGTCACACAAGATGGTTTCGCGTGAAGTAAACACATATTTGCTCTCGTAAATTGGCACCACAACGTGGAGCTAACTATAAGATCTTCAAGATATAATAATTTACGTAAAACAGAATACGTAAGCTATACCGCATCAAATTGGCGCCCAACGTGGGGCTAACTATAAGATCTTCAAGATATAATAATTTACGTAAAACAGAATACGTAAGCTATACCGCATCAAATTGGCGCCCAACGTGGGGCGAAGCGACCAGGAAAGGAATGAAGCAGAGTAAACAGGAATACAGCGGTGAAATGGTCTACAAGACGCAGATTCCAGAGACGAAAGGGACGACTGACTTCGATCGTAATTCCGAGATTGCGATGCAACAAGGAATTCAGCTACAAGAAAACATCGAAACGACGTAGATTCATCACGACACAGCGCAGAAGCGACATACAAATCTAGGAGAAAGGGGCAGAACGCTGGACATCAAGGCTACATCAGCAGACAGCGTCACAAAAGGTCAGAATATAGTAATTTTTTTTAGAAAACAAAAACAATGGATGCAAGTAATACAGAAGAAACAATGATGGAAGGGGATAGTGTAACAGTTAGCTGTAATTCAATACAGGTTACAAAAAAAAGCTCAAACAATGTAATATTGGAGGGAGGAAATGTTAGTGCAGAAAGTAAGAATAGAATAGCAGGAAATATTAATTCTGATACTAGAATGATTATGGATATGATAAAAAAGATGAATGAGAATATAGTTCAATTAAGAAAAGATATGAATAAGGATCATAGGGAATTGATAGAAGCTATAAAAAAAGATAATAGGGAATGGAGAGAAAGTATTGGTAGGAGGAATGAGATATTAGAGCAAAAAGTAGATCAAAGCAGTGGAGAAATTGAAAAGAAAGTTATTAAGCTAGATAGTAGTATGCCAAAAATGAGTGATGAAAAGGAAGTAATAGCAAGTGAGACAGGAGAAATTTCAAAGAAAATGCTAGACATGAGCAAGGAAATATGTAACAAAAAAAGTGAGGTTAATACTAAAAGTGAGGTTAATGTAGAATGTACAGAGTTAGGAAGTCAAATGAGTAATATTTCAAGTGAGCTAAGAGAGATAAATGAGGTTATGAATGTAGATGTGAATAAGGCGCAAGTTAATTTCAGAGGGGAAATATCAGAAATACAGAATGAGACAGTAATGCAAAGAAATAAATTGTACCAAGATGTTCAAAATGAAAACTCCAGTCCAGTACAGTTTAGTACAGATTTGTCAGAGTATTCTCAAATTAAAAAGATAGTAGAAGAATTGAAAATGAAAGTTGTTAAAAGATGTGTAGTTCAAGAAACTGTAGATTGTTTTCAAATGTTATCATGGAACGAAATGTCATATGAATACGAGAGGTTATTCATGAACAATAATTTGAAGGTTAGGTTACGGCTACGAGTAATGTTTAGCCACATACAATTTGATCCAGGAGGGTAAATAGCAATGAGATGTAAAGTAAATGCTGGATAGTTAAAGATGACTTGGAGAGAAATGTATTGGAACGTAAGAGGGTTAACTAAAATTATATGTCATTTGAAAAGAGAAATAAATTATAAAAAAATAATAAGAGAAATGTTTAAAAAAAAAAAAAATTAAATTTTTAGTAACTGTAACAACATTTGAAAATTAAGAATGCAAAGATTGAAACTTAATATGATATCAAATTAAAAGTACGTAAATACAATTCCAAAAGTATTGTTAAAATAATAATAAATTCAGAACAAAAAAATATTGTTAAAACTAATTAAAAACAAATATTTATGTAGTAAATAGAACATGTGAAACAGTGCCTAGATTTAAGAGATATAAATATTTGTGTAGAGGGTGAATATTTTGGTAAATATGTGTAATAATTACAAAAATCTTAAATGTATAAATTTTTGTTAACAACTTAAGAAAGTAAGCAATTTTGAAACAGTGATTAAATAATTTAGGGTAAAGTATTTGCTATAAAAAAAAAAAAATTTTGTGACATCAGATTAATATCTAAATTAATTAAACCAGAGCCAGTAAGTAGTGGCGAGATAAAACATATGTCGTGTGTTAAATGCGTGTGAAGTGTTAAGTGAAAGTGATAGCGTGTGTTCCAAGATTTAGGAGACTAAAAACACAATTATCAAATTTCCAAACAAGTTATAAATATTTATAATTATGTTTCTAGTGGGGCATATGATACGGTAATTTGTATCACAAATTACTCAAATGTAAATAATTATTTTAATATGAATATGTATTTTTATGTAACATTGATTTCAGAGGTTTAATAATTGTAAATATTATTGGTAAATAATAATATACGGCTCTACTGAAACTGTTAACAATAACGCAATACTGCAGCAAGGAATGAGTTGTTTATCGTTACCGGGAACCAGGAAGTTACGTAATGTTTCGCGCCTTTTCGGTAAAAGCTCCCAGAATGTTCCTTAAAAGAAATATGTATTAGTGGTTTTCATTGGATGTTAAAATAGACGCTAATGTTGGCGCGTTTTATTAGCCAATAGCATTTCATTTATAATCATTAGGCGTATCTTGAGGCAAGCCTATAAATAGTGTAGATTCAAGGTAGCGTGTCCCCCAGTTCGGCAAGATTCTCAAAACATTATACATCGTCCCCAGTGCAACAAGATTCTCAACACATTACACATCGTCACCAGTTCTACAAAATTCTCCGTACTCTCCACGTCGGTATCGCAGTTCATTTCGTCAAGTTACGCGCAGCAGAAGTACAAGAAATCTTATAAAGTATTATAAAGTTAAATATACAAAGTTGAAGTACGTGAGTTAAAAGTGATAAGAAGTTATTATAAACAGTTTCAATATGGCGATTATCTAGATAAATCTGTGAAAGTGTTAGTGCACGTGTTCGACAATAAAACATTATAAAACACATTTCTTCACTAGTAATTTTTGGATAAAAGATTCCTTTTCCGCTTCACAACCTGTAAGAAAAACATGCCTACCCAGATCAGATGATAGCTAGCCGGTGGACATTTAAAACTGATACAAATTGCTACGCCAGAGGAATCTACAAACAGAACAAATGAACCAACCAACGTATGACGTCACACAAGATGGTTTCGCGTGAAGTAAACACATATTTGCTCTCGTAAATTGGCACCACAACGTGGAGCTAACTATAAGATCTTCAAGATATAATAATTTACGTAAAACAGAATACGTAAGCTATACCGCATCAACGAGAAACCGTTTCTGCAACCCAATTCATCTTCATTCTGTGGTTAACACTTCTTGGACTTATGCATAAAGGAGCTATTTTCGTAATATCTTATACAATTTTATTATCCTCCTCTCGCATGTATAAGAACTCTGTCGAAAGCTGCAAGGAAGACTCCCAGAACAGAAGAACATCGTTTTTGCTAAATACAAAGTTGTTTGCTTGTGCTTTAAAGTAACTAGGGACAGAACTTTAAGAGGATGAGGTAAGAAACTCAGCAAATACCTACCGTCCAATTTAGAAAATAATATTTTTTGCGACTCCACTTGTTTGTCAAACAATATTTCCACATAGAATGGTTCATTTACTGGGAAGTCACCATCCGGCAGAGAACAGAAACGCATCGGTGTTTTTCCTTTGCTCCCAACAAAAGACGTAGTTTAGTCTTTTTTCTCTGTCTCGGAAATTCAATCTCGAATACAAACGAAGTGCGGGACTTGTTTTGCTATGATGTTGAGAAAAACAGCAGCTTTCTATGACCAGTGACTGACTGCATTCTTAGAGCAGAGCTGGAAAAGGGCAAAAAGTGTTTCCATATCTGCTTAATGAAATCTTGTTAATAAAATGTAGGTATTGTTTTATCGTTTTTAATTTCCACAATCGTTAACCCTATTTTACATATACATGTATATTAGGGTTTTAGTTTACAAAAAATGGAAGTTAAATACTAAACAACAATAACATTACAATTTGGC
Source organism: Deroplatys truncata (assembly GCA_030765065.1). Taxonomy (NCBI): domain Eukaryota; kingdom Metazoa; phylum Arthropoda; class Insecta; order Mantodea; family Mantidae; genus Deroplatys; species Deroplatys truncata. The sequence goes on along the minus strand of CM060989.1, from coordinate 58,748,515 downwards.
ATGAGTGTGTCGGATAAAACATAAGAAACTGTTATGACAACGTTGTTTTTTTAAAAGAAATGATACAGACATGCACAAAACTGATTATTACAGTAAGGTAAATGATCAATAAAGAAATATATTTTAATTTCGAAAATCGGACAGCCAAATAATAAACGTTTCACTTCTGTACACTACCACAGACATTGGTAAGTACTTGCAACATTCATGTGGGACTTTGAGGTAATCTTTTTTTTCTTTTAATTCAGTGAACTTTATTATACAAAATTAGTATTTACAGTTGAGCAAATAACGAACAAAACAATTCCAAAGAATTACAACACTTGTATTGATGATGCAATCCAGTGATTGCCCTCGGAATCTAAAATAATAATAATAATAATAATAATAATAATAATAATAATAATAATAATAATTTGGCAAAAAGCAAAATACGAGGGCGGATCGAATAGCAACGCATAATATTTTTTTTACAAAAAAGTTTAATAGTTAAAACAACAACAAAAATCACAAATGAGCTTACACCTTTTACCTACTTTTCGACATAGTCACCAAGTTTCTCAACACATTTCTTCCATCGTGATACCAGTTTCAATATGACCTTTTTCTAAAAATTTTTTTTTCAGGGGAGCTCAAAACACGTATTTCCGATATCAACTTTTTGGGTGGAATGCAATACTTTCTCTACTTACTATGTTCATGGTAGAGAAGGTAAAAATGCCTTTTGTATTCTTATTCAGCGGACCTCAAAACATGTATTTCCGGTGAAATCTCGGTATCGAATTTTTGGGTGGAATGTAGTACCTTTTCTACTACTATGTAAAAATGTGACGTTCGCTTTAGTCTACTGTATTCTTCTTATACCTACAAGAAATGTGTAAATGTGTAATGAAAATGTATTTCGAATAACGAGAGGTAGGTAAAAGAACAAGTTTGTGTAAGAATGGCATACACGAGGACGGATTGAAAATTAACACACAATAATTTTTTCCTGCATTGGTATTGCAGCTGGAATGTTGCAATTTCACACAGATATAGTTCGAAGTTTTCACTACAAAGGGTATTTTTTTGTTTCATATGCAGCTCTAGCGAGAGCAGCGTGGACTACGCAACAAAAATGACGCGCATGTTACTGTCGTCCACATGTGAAGAGCAGAGAGGTGTGGTTCGATATTTGTAGGCCAAAGGACATAAACCGAGTGATATTCACAGGAACGTGCATTGCGTGTATGGGGATGATTGTATGGACCGTAGCAATGTCTCCAGGTGGTGTGCATTCTTCCTAGAGGGCCGTATGAACCTTAGTGATTCGCCACGCTCTGGGAGGCCGGTAACAGCTGCAATCCCGCAGAATGCCAGAGGCGTTGAGGCGGCAATTTTGAACGACCGTCGTGTGCAACTGCGAACCTTATCGCAAACGTTCAACATTCCTATGGTGCAGTGTACGATATTGTTCATGGCACGTTGAAATTTCGTAAAGTTAGTACTCGCTGGGTGCCTAAGAACCTTACAGACAACCACAACATGAATGCTGACGATGTCAAAATTCTTCATGACAAGGCTCGCGCTCATGTTGCTGCTGCTGTTCGTCAGAAAATCACCAAATTTGGTTGGGAGCTGCTCCAGCATCCAACATACTGTCGAACCTTGCACCGTCGGACTTTCATCTGTTTGGTTCCGTGAAGAAATTCTTGGCCAGCAAACGCTTTGCGACAGATGCAGAAGCGAAATCAGCAGTCCGCCGATGGCTATACTCCAAGGAAACGGACCTCTACGAACAGAGCATATTGAAACTGGTATCACACGATGGGAAAGAAACTTGTTGACTATGTCGAAAAGTAAATAAATTGTGTTAAGTTCATTTGTGTTATTTTGTTGTTGTTTTAACTATTAAACTTTTGCGTAAAAAAATTATTGTGCGTTACTTTTCGACCCGCCCTCGTAGAAGCATAAGTAGTGAAAGTAATGTGAATTCAACACTTCAGATTTCTCATATTGCTAGTGAAAAGACGTGTTCCGCTGATGAATTGGCACCTATTACTTGAGTGTCACGTTAATGTTAGGTTTTATTTGGAAAATAACAAATCCTTGGCAGTAATACTATTGAGTACGTTATGTGGGATTGGGTAAGGTTGATAACATTTTGTAGCTACCACGGCGAGGGTGAACGTAAGCCACAGAATTTTGATGAGGGAACGACTTTGCAATGCAAATCCTCTCGCCAAGCTGGCGTTCCTTTTGTACAAGCAAGGTAGGTGGTATCGGTTCCCGATGGAGGCAATTTCCACTTATCCTTGGCTTAGACAAATCTTGAAGGTTGCGTAATCATGGGCAGGTTGGTCCTCGATATCACCGAAACTCTTTGTGTTTACATTTAGCAATAATTCTCCTTCGCCCCCTACTAAGGGCTGTATTACGGAACTCAAAACTCGTGGCGTGTGGATCTACTCGTATCATGATGCATCAACGAATGGACAGTTAATGCTATGTCATAATTACTTCATCTTCAAATATCGTATAACGTGTTATACACTTAATGATTTCAGTCAAATTATATATGTAAATTCAATAACAGCTCACCTTGAAGCAATATGTGTATCTAATAATTTGTAAAATGTATATAACAGTCATTGCATATGCTTATATTATTGTAAACATGATCAATAATGTTATGTGAATATATTACGTAATTTAATAATGTAGGAGCTGTGAGAATAATGAGTTAAAAGTTGCTAACAATGAGGTAACCTTGAGTCAATAATGAGTAAGAAAGTTTAACAGCACTACTTGTGATTCTTGGAGTAAGAATAATATAATTTTACTGACAGTTTATAAAATAGCCAATCAACAACCAGAAAAAGCTTTAGTTAAATGAAGGTATTCTATTGGAGTAGGATTAGCCAATCAAGACTTGAAATACAGAAATTTACAAGTTTAGACGGTTGAAATCAATTCAGTTGCCTGCAGAAAGCGTCACTAACCAGACACGAGATGTGTCCTCGAGAAATTAATTACGTATTCGTGTGAGACGAAAATAGTATACGTGTTAAAAAGTGTAAGTATTAAATAAAAGAATCTCACAGCTCTCGATATCAGTGAAGTGCTATGTAATTTGTGTCAAGGATTAATAAAAAGGAGTGAATTAAAACTTATAATCCGTGTAAGCCTACATTCTTTTCGCATCACGCCCTGCCAAGATATCCATGTCTCTAAAATAATACTGACGCAGCCGAGACAAACATAAATGTTTAATACTTAAAGAAACAGTCAAATTACAAAGTAAATATTCTTTTAAACTTGGGGCAAAGGCCACCAGAAAGTACATTTGGGTGAAGGCTACCGGAAACTGTTTACTATACGTGCGGTTGCAACTACAAGTTCGGATCCCCAGCAGTTGAAATAAGATAAAACTCCTTCAATACAAACCACGTCAAATTTACGCCCAAAGCGTGAGGCAAGCAATGTAAAAGACAATAACTTCTTCAAATTGGTGTCCATACGTGGAGCTAAATAAATAAACAACTCCTATAACAAACTACATCTTCAAAAGGGAGGGGTAAATGTATAAATGACAAACCGTAAAAGTGAATTTTTTATGGAACTAAAACTGTAATAGATTATTGATAAAACTAACCGGCCCCAACGTCTCTGGCTCATGGATTTTTCGTGGTTTTCCCGTGTTGCCAGGCGAATGATGCGTGGCTCATCTTCTACCACGACTCTCCTTCCTCCCATTTCCTGTAACCATCGTCTCCTTTGTCATCTGTTTCAGAGTTGTAGGACCGGGGACGACGTTCCGTGGGTTTCGGCTGGGCGGTGGCTGTGCGTGAGGTTTCTACGCAGGACTGCTCAGTTAGGTCTCTCCTCCGAGTAGACTCCGCACCGGGAGGACTACCGGAGATACGATGACTTATGGGCAGTACCCGGGGACATCGAATGGTTCAATCTGGAAACATTAGGGACACCGTCTGTGCTTAGATCACACACAAATTCATACTTTCGTCCATACTTCCAGATTCTGGGGAGGATAGGGAATAATTTTGGCTTAAGAAAAATTCTCATCTCCCAGCCCGAAATCGAAACCAGCACAGTCTGGTTTATTTCTGCTGGATTCACAGATTTTGGTTTGTGGAGTAGATAAATGTAATGGCTGAGAATGAGTCACCAAGCCAGGCTATTGCAGAAACATGATTTAGTGTGTGAGCCGAATCAGCTTCATACACAACTCAGTTACCGCTGTATGTTACTTGAGTATCTCTACTTCTTCCCCCAATGTTTTGCATGCTTTCATTTAGACACAAAAGCCTATGGAATGTCGCAGTGATTCACCCACAGAAAACGCAGCCAGGTTCTATCAAGAACTACAGCTCAGCAACTCTTTTGAGGACAAGTGGAGGGCAATAACATGAAGTCTCGACTCCTTTCGTTCCTTATCTAGCATAAAGTTAAAAGCAACAATTTTCAATAGCACAAAAGTTGAACATTTAAAAGCATCGAAGACTTACTTCGATACCACCGAGTATTGAGAGTATCAAGGTACGAACGGTATCGTCCTCCGTGCTGTTGTGGTTACCATGCCAGCTCTAGTTCCGGGTTCAAACTCAGCGGAGGGCGGTGGATTTTTTCGGGCGTAAAAATCCTTAGCATGGCTTCCTTCGGAAGGGAAGTAAAGCCGGTGGTCCCGTGTCGTAGATTTACGGCACGTAAAAGAACTTCAAGCCTGATAAAGAGGCCTCTAAACAAAATTACTGGTCGTTCACGCCCAATATAAGATGCTATGGACCACAGTCGTTAAAGAACGTCCATAAATAAATATCAACTTTTTTAATCGACAGCGAGTCCCCATCCGTCCTCATATGCATTCCAGTACTGTTATCCATAAATCAAACTACTGCTGCTTTACACTGGTTCAAAATAAATCGTTATTTTTACTTTCTCTACTACGTATAGTAAGTAGGGGAAGTATTGTATTCCACCCAAAAATTCGATACCGAGATTTCACCGGAAATACATGTTTTGAGACACCCTGAATCCAATAAAAACATTCGGATAAACACCAAACTTGGTATTTAGGTTCAGTATCTTCCAGAGATGTGACACGAAGGCTTTCAAGAAAATTCCCCCATCCCAGATTACCCTTTACATGAAACATTTTTCGAAAATTTTAATTTTCTCAAAAATGGCTCTAATGATTTTGGGTAAAATATCATATGTTTAAGATATTTTCATGAGAAATAAAATGTATATCTTGAATTTTCTGGGAATGTCTCCAAAAGTATTCTTCATTGTGAACGACTTTTGCATAACTGGTTTACCATAAGCGATAGACAAAATTTCACTACACAAAAAATGTAGATCGCGTTAAAATGCACAATTTATGTCATATACATTTTTTTTGGTTGAGTGAACCATTTTCGAGATATTACTTGTTATTCCTTTAAATTACTTACTTTCTCAAATGGGAATTCGTTATTCATTTTTTTGTCTTGGAGATGCAAAGAGTATTAATCTGTGGCAAAGAGAAGGAGAATAAGCGTTTGTAAAAATAGTTTGTAGAAGAGTAGAGAAAGTCATGTGAGTGTAACAGATCAGAAATTTTTTTAAATTCTTTGATTTTTCCACAGTCATACACTGGTCGATTACATGCTCTTATCGCAGAAATGCTGTCATAGGCTTTGCAACGATAGAAGTCGTTAGTAATTTATAGAACTTAAATTGCCTCATGAATACTGGGAACACTATTATTATTTAGTTACTTCTTTATCACGGTCATCATCAGTGTCATCAGATACAACCTGGGGAAGAAAGATCTTGCCCGAGCGTGTTGTTAACATGTGCGTAGTAAAAATGTGTTCCGAAAATATTGATGCCTCACCCAACATGCCTACTGCTTTGTGCTGCGACGTAAAGGATACAGTATACAGGAAGCATGCATAAACATAATGTATAAATGAGCAATCAAATTAATATATTTAGTATATAAGGACCAGAAAAATGTGACGCATTAATGAGAAACTGTATAAATGAATAAGTGTAACAGCTAAATATTAATGGGCATGGTTCGATGCCTAAAATGTTTAACATAAATCTGTGGGAAACGTAGAAATTAATAACCTATAAGTGAGGTTCAGCTGTAAGTGAATATAATCATTTTATTATCATTATAGGGTCAACTGAAAAATTCAACGTCACAGCCGGTATTTGAACACGGTTCTCCCGCTCTCCGTACGGTTGCTCTAACCATTGAACTACTGTTACAACATGTCGGTGGGTCATTGAATTCCCCAATTGGTCTATTATAAGTATAATTAATTTATGTAATGATAATAACAATAAAGTAAAACCGAAAAAAAAACATTTACTCAGCACTAACGTACTTGCGATAGCAGGTCACGCTAAGATTGTCATCTCTAGTGAGATGCCTTAGTGGTTTGTCTAGGAAGAAACTTGAGTCAATATTAAAAACTTGCCAAGACCAGGCTAACGTCTATTAAAAGTATAAATAATTTATATAAAAGTAAAAATAATAATAATATTATTATTTCACATAACAACTCTCCTAGTGTTGGCTGTTCACTTGTACTGTACGAGCAGCTAGGTGATGGACATGCTGGATACGTGGAATTTTCACCACCCCTGGATTTGGCTACTTTGTTCCTGCTCGGAAACCTACTTTGGCCTGATTTGTGCCAGTGAGAATTATTTAGAGTGATTCTTGGACAGCCGAATTTAGATTAAAAGGCTTATAAGTGGAATTTAATTTGTGTTTAATTTGATTTCATTTATTTAAAGGGAAATTATTGAAAGGATCAAGGAAAACCAAGAGAAACCCAAGGTCGACGAGAATTCATCCCGGGACCTCCCGAATGCGAGCCTGACACGTTACAGCTTAGCCATCAAGCTCTATCGGCGCTGCATTACTTCTCCCTTCATAGGATCCTGAAGCACGTCACTATTGGATTGTTGGCGGTAGAAACGTAGCTAGAATTTCGCTTTGAAGAATGCTGCATACGCTCTCCCTTGTCAATCAAACGTACAGCGCGGTTTGGATGCCTAACCTCAAATATGCAGTTTGTCGATCAATATTATATTTTAATTCGGTTTGTGATGTGATACTGACATTAATCGGCACTATACTTGCACTGGAGGGCTAGTCGATGGTTTTAGAGGCTGGCTAAGAACGAATGTCACAAAAACATGCTACAACTGATCTTTTGTTACATACCGTTTTATTTTCTTTAAGGCTTGCCTATGCTAGAGAAGTGTGTCTGTGTGGTGTAATGGGCAGAAGGAGAGGGAAATAAATAACAGGTAACTCGAAAATAAAATGTTGGATATTTAACTTAAATGAGGTACTTTTTAAGAATAAAGCGAGGATTTTCAGGAAATTCCCTCAGCACAATAAAAAGTTCACACATAAAATATCAGTTATTACATTCCCTACGCCAGAGTAGCGTAGTGGTTTCGTTTCCGGCTGTCGTACTGAGGGTCCGGGGTTCGATTTCCGACTTTAAGGGGACAAGGTACTCTGAAATGGGCAAAAATCACATATTTTTGTTTTATGCACTAATAGCATCTCTATTATTTCCAGTTTCAGAAAATATATAATTTTGGGGGATTAAGAAGTTTTAAGACATTTAAATACTATTTAAATGCTAGTCTGCATTACTTTAAAGCTATAATGCAACGCTCCTTTTTAGAACATTTTTGTATCTTTCAACAATGAATGACTATATCATGCCAAGCGAGCAGTTCAGCAATTAACAAAAGAGGCTAGGACATGAAGGCCGTCAGAAAAGCTGAAGCAATCCAGGAATGAAGGTGCAGAGATTACGACCCTGGAATGTACTGAAGTGTGTCAGAATTTTAATGTTGAAACTTTAAATTAAGTTTTCTCAAAACAACATTTTTGGATACTTATGTACCTTTTTCTCAGACAAAGTATGAGAGGTAGAGAGCTGAAATTTTCAGTACATGTGATATTAGCGATATTAAAAATGCAACAACATTGCAAATTTTCCATTTTTTACTTTTTTGACTTTGCAAATAATGTTTTTTTTTCAATTTCTAGTAAACTGATATACATAACTAAATAATTGAGGTTCAGAAGATAGCTGATTATACTAAGAACAAGCATGCAAAAGTGTGATTCTGTATTGCAAGTAGTATCAGAGAAAAAGGTATATGAATTCACATGTTTTAAGAGTAAATTTTATTGTTTTTCTACTGAATGAAATAATTTTTACGGGCTCAACTACGTAACTATCAATGCAAACAAACACATGAAATAATTGTCATGATTTATTGAATATTTCATAAAAAATTCAGGAAAAACTATTGAAAACGTTAAGATCAATGGTAATTTAACACACTTAATGTGTAATTTGCATGTGTTCAGACTACCTTGTCCCTTAAGTCGGCCTATCCATCTGCACCTCTGACTTGCTCATGTGAAATATACCCAAGGCCCAATGTGGTTCGTAGTCTACGGTAAACGCTGTAAGTCCTGTATTTCATCATCACCCTACCATCGGAGGCAACGGATGCCGCCCACTGGGTGCCTCCATCGCAGAAATGGGTCCAGGCGTCGCTTATTCGAATGAGGTATCCCCGAAGATCATTGGCCATATTGGGAGTGTTAGAAACGACGACGACTTTCTTTACTACTTTACGTATAGTAAGTAGAGGAGGTACTGCATTCCACCCAATACTTGACAACACAGAAAAGTATTAAAGTCGAAAAAGGTCAGCGCGCGCTCGTGTTTGTGTGTCTGTAAACAGTGTGCCAAATTGACTCTCCCCGGAGAAACGTACTCTAGGCGACTACTGGCTCCACTAAAGGAAGGTTGACATCTACGGGAACAGAAGTGAAACGATTATGGTAGTGGTTGGTCAAGGAGACGACAACAACAACAAGCGTTCAGTTAATTTGAGTCGCGTAGTACGTCAGGCCATTGTGGTCGTCGACTGCGCAGGCGCCGGATCAGTTGCAGCTCTCCACAACGTGCAGTCCACTAGGCTGATCAGTCTTTCTTCGACGGCGAGAGAGATCACGACGAAAACAGCAGGACAACGTTTAGACAGAAGGCATTCCGGACAGTATTTCTAAATTCCTTTTTGGCTTCATCTATTCAAAATTCTCTAGAGTAATCCTTCACTGGGGAAAGGTTGATCGTCCGAACTATAGACTTATTGGGGTTTTAGATTTCAAATATATCGGTGAATGTGAGAGCAGGAAGCAAGCACGCAATTATTGTAATTTAATTTAATGTTTTGAAGCCATAAAGAATGTAAGTAGTTGTGAAAGAATAAGGGTTTTTAAGAAAAGGAAATTATGTATGTTATTGAAGTGCAAGTTTATTAAATGAAGGTAATTCGGCTTATTAATTAATTATGTAATATATTCTTAAGTAGAAATCTGCCCTTATTCCTACATTCAATCCACTTCCTCTTGGGTCAGAAAAACACGTTTCATCAGGCTCAACAATAACTCAAACGAAAGGTCGGTTAAATACCAAACTTGGTATTTAAGCTCAGCGTCTTCCAAACATACGACACGAAAATGTTCAAAAAAATCTCCTCCACCCCAAACCATCCTTTACTTGGAACATTTTTCGTTACTTTATTTTCTCAAAAATAGCTCTAGGAATTTTGATTAAAGTACCATATATATTTAATATTTTCTTCACAAATAAAATGTACGTTTTGAATTTTCTGGAAATAGCCTGTAAAGTCCTCTTTATTCTGAATGACTTGTGTATAATTGGGAAACAATACGAGATAGACAAAGTGTTACCAACCTCCAAAAAATGCAGATCTCGTTAAAACAGACAATTTATATCATATACTTTTTGTTATTGAGTGAACCATTTTCGAGATATTGCTTGTTATTCCCTTAAAATTTTCCAATACTTATACTTTTTTTCAAATTCGTTATTCATTTTTACTTTCTCTACTACGTAAAGTAAGTAGGGGAAGTATTGTATTCCAACCAAAAATTCGATACCGAGATTTCACCGGAAATACATGTTTTGAGACCCCCTGAATCCAAAAAAAAACATTTTTGGAAACATGTCCGTGTGTGTGTCTGTGTGTCTGTCTGTGTGCCTGTTTGTGTCTTTTGTGTGTGAGTGTGTGTGTCTGTGTCTGTCTGTGAACAGCATAACTCAGAAAGAACAGTCGGATAAACACCAAACTTGGTATTTAGGTTCAGTATCTTCCAGAGATGCGACACGAACGTTTTCAAGAAAATCCCCCTACCCCAGATTACCATTTACATGGAACATTTTTCGAAAATTTTAATTTTCTCAATAATAGCTCTAACCATTTTGATTAAAATATCATATGTTTAATATATTTTCATGACAAATAAAATGTATATCTTGAATTTTCTGGGAATGTCTCCAAAAGCATTCTTCATTGTGAACGACCTTTGCATAACTGGTAAACCATAAGAGATAAACAAAATTTTACTACACAAAAAATGTAGATCGCGTTAAAATACACAATTTATGTCATATACATTTTTTTATTGAGTGAACCATTTTCGAAATATTGCTTGTTATTCCCTTAAATTTTTTAATACTTATTTTCTCAAATGGGAATTCGTTATTCATGTTTTTGTCTTGGATATGCAAAGAGTATTAATCTGTGGCAAAGGGAATGGTGCTGCATCTAGCAACCAGCTATTAAGAGATATGTATGTGTTTAAAAGCTACTGTATTTCTATATTGCCCTTGTAAATATATATTCCCCTTAGGTACATCTACAAGAAAATTAGCAATAAGATAGTTTCTGGAAATGTTTATCTCGATTAAGATGAAATAGATCGAGAATAAGCGTTTGTAAAAATAGTTTGTACAAGAGTAGAGAAAGTCATGTGAGTGTAACACATAAGATTTTTTTTGTCCTGGTAAAGCAAAGAGAATGGAATACTCCACATGGCATCCAGCTCTTAAAAGATTTGCTATCGCTTAAATCCTACCATATTCCCCTTGCACCTACAAGAAAATAGTTTGCACAAGAGTAGAGAAAGTTATGTGAGTGTAACACATCAGATTTTTATCATTCGCCATGCCCCCAGTCTAAGCCACGCGAGCCTCTGTCTGGTGAGTCTGGTGCCCGTTTTGATGTATTGCTCCAAGGTTTTAGATTTGTCCATTAGAGAATCCTTGTGAAATAGCAATGGTTATGGATAATCGTGTTTAAACGTACAGAATCCAGTGACGTCTGGAACTCAATCCCAGCCTTGAATGCAACATACAACCCTAACTATGGGGGTAAAGTTGATTCGTTTTAGCCGAAACGTTACGAAGTCTCTCACGTTATAATTACAGTAGAGTTTGGAAACGTACTGAATCCAGTTAGAAACTTCTGGTTGTGTAATTAAATAAATGTTCAGGTTAACAAAGCGTAATGCCAAGCGCAGAGAAAGTTTGATATTCAGTTTGTAGGTACACAGAGAAAGTTATTCACATTTTGCTGTTTACTTTTCCGGTATCAAAATGAGTCCCTTTGTTAAGAATTCCTCAGGAAACACTTCCAGTTGGCGCTGAATTGTACAGTGAATATTACAGACATCATTGTTTCTTTTATTTTTACTTTCTCTGGCATACCTAGTATGTACAGGTATTGCATTTCACCCAAAAAGTCTGTCAAGATTTCTCCGGAAATGCATGTTCGATACTCCCTGAATTGAAAAACAATTTTTAGAAAAAGATCCGTGTCCGTGTATAGCATAGCTAAAACTCTAACATGTTACATTCACATGAATATAATTTCTCTACCCTCTATCGTTTATTATTGTGTAGATTAATATTCCTACGAAAATGTATTACCAGATACCACGGAAATTGCTGAAAATTGCATTCCACCCAAAAATTCGATACCAAGATTTCACCTGAAATACATGTTTTGAGGTCCCCTTAATCCCAAAAAAATATTTTTCGAAAAGATCCGTGTGTGTGTGTCTCTAAACAGCATAACTCAAGACAAAAATTCGGATAAATACTAAACTTGGTATTTAGGTTCAGTATCTTCCAGAGATGCGACACGAAGGTTTTCAAGAAAATCCCCCCACCCCAGATTACCCTTTACATGGAAGATTTTTCGAAAATTTCAATTTTCTCAAAAATGTCTCTAACGATTATGATTAAAATATCATATATTTAAGATACTTTCATGACAAATAAAATGTATATCTCGAATTTTCTGGGAATGTCCCCAAAAGTATTTTTCATTGTGAACGACTTTTGCATAACTGGTAAACCATAAGAGATAGACAAACTTCCACTACACAAAAAATGTAGATCGCGTTAAAATACACAATTTATGTCATATAAATTTTTTGTTGTTGAGTGAACCATTTTCGAGATATTGCTTGTTATTCCTTTAAATTTTCCAATACTTATACTTTTTCTCAAATGGGAATTCGTTATTGATTTTTTTGTCCTGGTAACACAAAGAGAAGGAATACTCCACATAGCAACCAGCTCTTAAAATATTTGACTATCGCTTAAAGCCTACCAGTTCCCTTGCATCTACAAGAAAATTAGCAATAAGATTAACATCTCGATATCTCGATTAACATGAAGCATATGGAGAATAAGCGTTTGTAAAAATAGTTTGTACAAGAGTAGAGAGGGTTATGTGAGAGCAACACATAATATATTTTAAAAGCATATTTTCAGTTATCGCTTAACGTTTACCAATTATTCAAGATTATAAAAAATTCCTTCCGAATGAATAGGACTTCCCAGACTATTTCAGGAAATTCAGGATAAACATCTTATTTTTCATGTAAATGTCTTTAGTATATGGCATTTAAAATCAAAATAGAGCCATTTTTTAAAAAATAAATTTCGAAAGGATGTAAAGGATACCTTGTGATGGGTTTTTCTTGAGAACCTCCGTGTCGCATCTTTGGAAGGTATTGAACCTGAATACCAAGTGTGGTATTGTCTCTCTCTCACGCACCTCTCTCTCTCTCTCTCTCTCTCTATCCCTCTCACACACGCAACTTTTTCTAAAAATGCGTTTTTTATTCAAGGTGCCTCAAAACATGTATTTTCGGTGTAATCTATGTTTTGAGACCCCCTGAATCCAAAAACAGCATTTTTGGAAACATGTCCGGTTGTGTGTGTGTGTGTGTCTGTGTGTGTCTGTGAACAGCATAACTCAGAAACGAACAGTCGGATAAACACCAAACTTGGTATTTAGGTTCAGTATCTTCCAGAGATGCGACACAAAGGTTTTCAAGAAAATCCCCCCACCCCAAATTACCCTTTACCTGGAACATTTTTCGAAAATTTCAATTTTCTCAAAAATGGCTCTTACGAATTTGATTAAAATATCATGTGTTTAAGATATTTTCATGACAAATAAAATGTATATCTCGAATTTTCTGGGAATGTCTCCAAAAGTATTCTTCATTGTGAACGACATTTGCATAACTGGTAAACCATAAGAGATAGACAAAATTTTACTATACAAAACATGTAGACCACGTTAAAATACACAATTTATGTCATATACATTTTTTTTTTGGTTGAGTGAACCATTTTCAAGATATTGCTTGTTATTCCCTTAAATTTTCCAATACTTATACTTTTTCTCAAATGAGAATTCGTTATTCATTTTTTTATGTACTGGGCATGCAAAGAGAATGGAATACTCTACATAGCAACCAGCTCTTAAAATATTTGACTATCGCTTAAAGCCTAGCAATTCCCCTTGCATCTACAAGAAAATTAGCAATAAGATTAACATCTCGATTAACATGAAGCATATGGAGAATAAGTGCTTGTAAAAATAGTTTGTACAAGAGTAGAGAAAAATCATGTGAGTGTAACACATCAGATTTATTTGTAGGATATTTTTCATGCGAAATGTGTGTATTCAGTTTTCTGGGAATAGTCTGTCAAGTAATTTTCACTCTGAATGACTTTTGTGTAAGTGATAAACCGTAAGAAATAGACAAAAACGCAGTACATAAAAATTGTAGGTATCTTTAAATCACAATTTATTTATCAGACATTTCCGGGATATCCATTATCATTGGTTTTAATTTGTCATTACTTTTATCTTTATAGGTGCTGTCTCTATTTAGTTGTTTCTCGCAATAACATTTTATAACTATCCCGTTTATACCTAATAACGAAATGTTGAATGTAACTATTTTTGCAAAGGTTTATTTCAGTTAATTTGAAGTAAATAGTTTTACACTGAATAAAAATAAACGATACAGTGTAAAGAAGATCATGTGAATGTAACGCTTCAGCTATTTTTTTGTTTTTATTGTTAACTAATTTATAGCTCTTGCAACACCTAACATTTGAGGCCGCCTTTAAGATTTACCAGGATACTTAAATCAGTTGAGAGGATTTACTGGAATTAGGATTTTTCGGTATGGTAGCTCAAACGGTAAGAGCAGCACCATAGAGAAGCAAAACTTCATCTTTCGATCCTGGCCATGGCATTGAATTTTTCGCCTAGTGTGTAGGAAACACTAAATTGTTTAGTTCAACCACTTGAGATGTGCAAAAAGAAAATGAAAACCTAGTTCTGTATTTCACGGAACCTAAAGCAATTTATCGTTCGAGAAGTGTCCCCAGTTTTTTCCTGCATGTAATGATCTTGTGTTTATGATCATGTATCCGAGCCAAGTTTTACTACCTCATTTTTCGTATTTAAGTATCCTAGAAGAAAGGCGACTTTGAGCAGGGTTTCTTAATATGTTTGTTTCTCCGACTGTCTGCAGTAATTTCTGCTAACTTTTACGGTAGAAGAGATGGGGTGAAGGAAAGAATAAAACGTAGTGCTGCTATTTCTTTACATCTTAAACCATTTAGGAATTAACTTCTTTTAACTTTGAAGAATTACGTTAGTAGGAGTTGTATTGTTGTTCAAATGTTGGGGAGCCGAACTTGAAGTAGTTGCAACCGAACGTATGGTACCCGATAGCTTTCGCCCCAAGTTTAAAAATATTAACTTTGTATTTTTACTGTTTCTTTAAATACTATATATTTATCTTCGCCTCGACTGCGTCAGTATTATTGTTAGAGACATGAATTTCTTTACAGGGTGTAGTGCGGCTGAAGAATGTAGGCTTACAGATTATAATTTTTTACTTCACTCCTTTTATTAATTCTTGACACGATTTAAATAACACTTCACTGATAGAGAGAGAGAGAGAGAGAGAGAGAGAGAGAGAGAGCTGTGAGATTGTTTATTAATTTCTAGCATTTTTAACACTTATTTATGTTTCGTCTCACACTGAATACATATTAAACTTCTCGAGGACGCGTCTCCCGTCCGGTTAGGAACGCTGTCTGCTAGCAACTAACTTCTGAATTTGTAAATTTTGCTCCATTTCAATTTCTGATTGCCTAATCCTGATTGTTGATTGGCTATTTATAAACTGTTTTAAAAATTACATTATTGTTGCTCCAAGAATGACTAGTAGCATTATTAAACTTTCTAATTCATTATTGCCTCAAGATTACCTCATTGTAACCTCGTTGTTAGCAACTTTTAACCTATTATTCTCACAGCTCCTACATTATTAAATTACGTAATACATTCACATAACATTATTGAACATGTGCACATAATAATATAAACATTAATACAATGACTGTTACATGCATTTATATATATTGTTAAATACACATATTGGTTTTAGGCGGGCTGTTATTATATTTTATATTATATAATTAGACTGAAGTAATTTAAGTCTTAAAAATACTGCCTCAATTTCAGGCGACTAAAATTGCCAACAAATATTTTGTTTAAGCTTTGAAATCATTTTGGATTTATACCTATAGCTACGTTTGGATGTTTTGCTGAGTCCTAAACGTTTTACGTATATCTCTGCCCATCACTTAAGGGAAATTTAAAAGCCCGCCAATGTTAAATTTGCTAACTCAGCGGGATGTCCCAGGCTGTAAAGTCTGGTGCTGCATCCGGGAGGTCGTGGGTTCGATTCCCAAAGCCACCTTCGGGGTTTCTCTGGATCACTAGGCGAATGATGGAAAGGTCCATTGCATCCCTGAATTCCCTGTCCCTCGATTTCACCTCCATTCTCATTTCACTTCACCTTGCATCTGCTTGGTCGTTTCAGGGTTGAAAGTGTGGGCAGGAGTCTCGCCATTACATGGCAACGAAAAGGATGCTCTATGTAATGCTTCGTCCCCGGAATGGGGGCGGTCTCGAGTCCCGGGCCCCAGAGTGGAATGTGCAAGCCTGCAGGGGAAGGGAGCCGGTTGCACCAGCTACCATCCGGGAGTTTCAATCTGTAAATGGCACGGATCCTACTCTCTCTGTAGTGCCTCCTGGTCCGACTGCCCTATGTCTTATCTCACTTCACCCCTCCCTCCCTACCGGGAGCATCTTGCAGGTCGAGTGCCAAGTCTCTCTCCGTACCTATTCCTCACTCGTAATCCTACTCCCTAAAGTTGCTAAGTTCATGTCCTATTATCTCAAAAACTATTTAAGATATGAGACTGAAATTTTTACAGGATGTAAATCAACGCCTTCTAGGGTAGGACTAGTTAGCGGAAGGCACACCTCGCTCCTCAAGTCCAATGGATCTTGAAAAAGTTATTTTATTAGCTCCACGTATGGACGCCAATTTGAAGAAGTTGGTTTGTTACTTATTTGCACCACGCTTTGGGCGTCAATTTGAGGAAGTTATTTTGTTGTATTATTGGAGGAGTTGTATGTTATTTCAACTATTGGGGAGCCAAACTTGTAGTAGTTGCAACCGCACGTATAGTAACAGTTTCCGGTAGTCTTCTCCCCAAATGTACTTTCAGGTGGCCTTTGCCCCAAGTTTAAAAAATATTAACTTTGTAATTTGACTGTTTCTTTAAGTATTAAATATTTATGCTTGCCTCGGCTGCGTCAGTATTTTTGTTAGAGACACGTTTCTCTTAGCAGGGTTGTGGTGCAACAAGAATGTAGGCTTACACATATTATAATTTTACTTCACTTCTTTTGTTAATGCTTGATAGATTTAAATAACACTTCACTGATATAGAGAGCTCACTGATATAGAGAGCTGTGAGATTTTTTTTTATTAATTACTTGCACTTTTTAACACGTAAAACTATTTTCGTCTCACACGAATACGTATTAAATTTCTCGAAGACGCATCTCGCGAAATAAAAACTACGTGAGGTAAGGAAACATATATTTTGGAATTAGGTATAAAACAGAGGACGGGAATAGCATGGCTTAGGTTGGGAGGGTGGAAAGCTCGCAAGATTGCTGATGAAGATGGCAGGAGGATTTGCCCATTATGCGGGGAACAAGAAGACTGGACGCATATTTTGGCAGCATGCGTGCAGTCGGAGGGTATCAGGAAAAAAATATTACCGGAAGTATTTTTGGCTTCCAACAGACGGAGGACAGCATGCTGGGACTTGATTCTAAACAGTCAAAACTGGCTAAGCTTGGGCACATACTTAATGGAAGTACGTGTACTAAGAGATAAGGTGTTTATGTAAATTTTCTTTAAATATATGTGGTGCTTGAGCACTTGTGTGTATGTGTGTGTGTGTGTGTGTGTGTGTTGCGTGTGTGATTCAGAATGTTTTTCAATCTTATATATATATATATATATATATATATATATATATATATATATATATGTATATAATGTGGTGATTATGGACATAGTTGTTTCTGGTCGATTCTGCAAGTCACGTATACAGACCAGGTATTTTTCTAGAGAGCATGTACGGTCTTATGACCCATGCGACTGTGTTATGCATTAATGTAATACTAAGTACTTAATAAAAACCACTACTTCTACTACTACTACTGCTACTACTACTACTACTACTACTACTACTACTACTACTACACATGAGTGGTCCATATTGGATGACGTTCTATGTGTCAAACCTTCCTCACCTTTCCGATATAACTGAACTCTGATATTCGTATGTATTTACCGTTATAATGGAGTTAAAGCCCGAAGTAAACAAAACAGGTGATTGCGTTAACATTGATAAATTGATATTAAACTTCGTTATTTACTGCGAAGCATATTATTCTGCTTTTAATCTGCAGAGAGCGCATCCTGCAAATGAAAATTAATGTTATACGGGACGCGTTTTGCCGATTACGATCCTACAAATTAATTCTCGACCAAGTGAATCATAAAGCCAAAGAATGCAGCTTTGCATAAATCGATAAATGTGGCAATATCGGAGATACACAGAGCAAACCGCGATGGAGCGTGTCATATAAATTCATTATTTGTTTACATGTTTCGCCGATGCTTTCTTCTATTCTAACCGACGCTATACACCGATAAAAAAAAGTATTGCGTAAATTAATTGTTTAATTGATTGCAATGGAAGACTTCAATAAGCCCGACTCAAAGGACGTTGGAACTTATAACCAAACATCTGTTTTCATATAATTACAGTTATAAAAATATGATGTGTTACACTCACATGACTTTCTCTACTCTTGTACAAACTATTGTTACAAACGCTTATTCTCCATATGCTTCATGTTAATCGAGATATCGAGATGACAATCTTATTGCTAATTTTCTTGTAGATGCAGGGGGAATATGGTAGTATTTAAGCGATAGTCAACTATTTTAAGAGCTGGTTGCTATGTGGCGCTTTCCATTCTCTTTGGATGTCCAGGACATAAAAAATGAATAAGGAATTCCCATTTGAGAAAAAGTATTGGAAAATATAAGGGAATAACAAGCAATATCTCGAAAATGGTTCACTCCACAAAAAAATGTGTATGACATAAATTGTGTATTTTAACGCGATCTACATTTTTTGTGTAGTAAACTTTTGTCTATCTCTTATAGTTTACCAGTTATGAAAAAGTCGTTCACAATGAAGAATACTTTTGGAGGCATTCCCAGAAAATTCGAGATATATATTTTATGTCATGAAAATATCTTACACATATGATATTTTAATCAAAATCGTTAGAGCCATTTTTGAGAAAATTAAACTTTTCGAAAAATGTTCTTTGCGTGTCAAAAGACGTTTCTGCAAATGTTTATCTCGATTAATATGAAATAGATAGAGAATAAGAGTTTGTAAAAGTAGTTTGTACAAGAGTAGAGAAAGTCATGTGAGTGTAACACATCAGATTTTCTTCCTTCCTTCCTTTCTTTCTTTTATATATAATTTAAGCGTTTTTTAACCGGGCAGATCACATCAGGTGGTGAATGAAATGTGTGAAAAGTATGGTCAAATTATGCCAAGGTGCATAGTTACCCAATATTCGGCGGCTTCTCAGTATAAGGGAACCCCCGAAAAGAATCGTATTTCGATAACATCCCAGCCGGGATTCGAACTCAGGACCTTTTGAATTTGAGTGTATATAGTCACATTTAAGAGGTAGGCTGTATAATATTATTATTACTATTGTTAAATCACCGGTTAATAATAAGATTAATAATATTTTTTCTTTATCGCGGAGGGCAACATTCGTTAGCCAGAATTGAGGGCTGTCTGGGATGATTTTAGTACCTTTAGTTTAAACGAGAGTTAAACATATCAAACCGCAAGCAAAATATAAACCTCAAAAGAAACTTTAAACTTTCCTAAGTTTTAGAGCCCCCTGGCTACGTTTTCCTGTCTCAACTGTTACCAATTTCTGGGGTTTACTCAATGCCAGGATATGGTAGCTTAGGATTAATATACTTGTATAATAATCTAGTGTATGCAGGCAGTCTACCCATTCATTTTGTGGTGTGGTGTGCAATTATTTACCCCTATACGAAGCTTTTGGGTTTAGCTATTATGATAATGCCACTGCTTTCCTTTAGTATGTATGTTAATTATGACAGAAACGGCACTTTGTCCCAGTTTGCCGCGAGGTTAACCGGTACTGGAGCATAGACTACCTGTGTTTACTGGTAAATAATAACAGTCCATTGAGAGTTCGGGATTGTTCACTGGTATAGGTCGGTCGAACAAACATGCAGGGTTTCTACAAGTTATCACGGCCATATAATATGTATGCGCGCAACATATGCCATAATATTTACATGTTTACAGTATTTCTTAGCCATATTTTCAACACCATATACAAAACAGCCGAGTCAGTCAAATTACACACAAGTCTTTGCAATCTTAGTACACCCGTAGATCGCCCCCCTCCAAAAAAAAAGTCATCCCCAGATTCACGTGACGATCAGTGAGCTTCGCGTATCTTCGTAACAACTGTGTGTTCCGGAGGTTACAGGTTCAATCCCGGCGGAGGGCGATGGATTTTTTCGGGCGTAAAAATCCTTAGCACGGCTTCCTTCGGAAGGGAAGTAAAGTCGGTGGTCCCGTGTCGTAGATTTACGGCACGTAAAAGAACCTCAAGCTTAAAGAGACCTCTGAGCAAAATTTTCGGTCTTTCACACCCAATATGGACGCTAAGGGCCATAGTAGTTAAAGAACGTCAATAAATAAAACTCAATTTAAATTAAACAACAACGCACATGCAAGAAGTGTGGAATGGTCTCTGCCCGTGTGCGCAATGGTCACCTTATAACTGCGTTTCTCGGTGATGACGCTTATAAGATACTGAGAACAGAGCTCGGAAAAAGCGTTTCGTTGGTCGAGAGGTTAAGAAGGTACCGCTTGCGCTCATAAGCTCCTCGGTTCTAATCTCACATTTGTTATTGTTATGTTTTTATATTGTTAATTTTATGACTGTATGTTCCATTGGATTTATATAACTTTAGCATTTTATGTTTTATCTATACACACAAAAACACAATTCTACCAAAATACTCATTATAAGTAACTAAAGAAGTAAATACAAATAAACTATTATCTTTTAAAACCAAAACACATAAAAAATACATAAAATTAATATCGGGTGTGTGAACACTGAGCACGTATAACTGCCCTAAATTTTTGGGTTATAGATGAAATTAAATCCCTCTAGTCCTCCGTGGTGTAATAGTTACCATGCTAGACTCTAGCTCCCAAGGTCGCGGGTTCAAACCGTCACAAGAACCTCAAACCTGATAAAGAGGCCTCTGCGCAAAATTACCGGTCTTTCACGCACAATATATACTATGTGATCAAAAGTATCCAGACACCCCCACAAACATACGTTTTTCATCCTAGGTGCATTGTGCTGCCACTGGTACTCATTATCCGCTACCTCAGTAGTCATTAGACATCGTGAAACAGCAGAACGGGACGCTCCGTGGAACTCACGGACTTCGAACGTGGTCAGGTGATTGGGTGTCACTTGTGTCAGAAGTCTGTACGCGAAACTTCCACACTCCTAAACATCCCTAGGTCCACTGTTTTGATGTGATAGTGAAGTGGAAACGTGAAGGGACATATACAGCACAAACGTGTACAGGCCGACCTCGTCTGTTGACTGACAAGAGACCGCCGACATTTGAAGAGGGTCGTAAAGAGTAATAGGCAGACATCTATACAGACCATCACACAAGAATTGCAAACTGCATCAGGATCCACTCCAAGTACTATGACAGTTAGGCGTGAGATGAGAAACCTTGGATTCCATGGTCGAGCGGCTGCTCATAAGCCACACATAACGCAGGAAAATGCCAAACAACGCCTCGCTTGGTGTAAGGAGCGTCAACATTACACGATTGAACAGTGGCAAAACGTTATTTGGAGTGACGAATCACGTACACAATATGGCGATCCGACGGCAGGGTGTGGGTATGGCGAATCCCCGGTGACCGTCATCTGCCAGCGTGTGTACTGCCAACAATGAAATTCGGAGGTGGTGGTGTTATGGTGTGGTCGTGTTTTTCCTGGAGGGGGCTTGCACCCCTTGTTGTTTTGCGTGGCAGGCACGATCACAGCGCAGACCTGCATTGATATTTTCAGCACCTTCTTGCTTCCCACTGTTGAAGAGCAATTCGGGGATGGCGATTGCATCTTTCAACACGATCGAGCACCTATTCATACTGCACGGGATGTGGCGGAGTGGTTACACGACAATAACATCCCTGTAATGGACTGGCCTGCACAGAGTCCTGACTTGAATCCTATAGAACACCTTTGGTATGTTTTGGAACGCCGACTTCGTGCCAGGCCTCACCGACCTACATCGATACCTCTCCTCAGTTCCGCACTCCGTGAAGAATGGGCTGCCATTCGCCAAGAAACCTTCCAGCACCTGATTAAAAGTATACCTGCGAGAGTGAACGCTGCCATCAAGGCTAAAGGTGGGCCAACACCATATTGATTTCCAGCATTACCGATGGAGGGCGCCACAAACTTATAGGTCATTTTCAGCCAGGTGTCCGGATAGTTTTTATCACGTAGTGTAGCATGGGACAGTAAGGACCGCCGCAGTTAAAGAGCGTCCATATATAAAACTCAATCAAATCCCTGTAGTAACATGGACAGAAGCTACAACATCCTAGGCTTCTTGATTTGTGCCCAAATCCTGTACGAATTCAACACTTCCATCGCATATCTTAACCTTACAGAGGGAGCCAAAGTATTCTCAAGTATTACTGTGTATTGCTCAAGTGTCGTCAAGCTACCACAACACACTAAACCGTCCTGTGATATCCAACAAGATACAGAAATGGAGGCCACGAACTTTTCATCGTAATAACTATTCTATTATGCCGTGTATGAAATGTATATAAAAATAGTAGTCGCTATGCATTGATGAACATGACTAACCGAAGAAAAAAAGTGTTCGCTAATTCGAGAAGCGAACCTGCGGTTTTAACGACATAAGTATCGTATGTACTGTTTGGCACAGCGCAAGGTAGCATGTTTAATAATGTCATACAACTTGCTACAGCGGCTACACAACTGTATTGCGTATGGTGTAAACAAGGCGCTGTGGCGTGTGACTTAGAAACATTTGGCGTTCAAGATATGACTCATTTTTACTTTCTCTTCTACGTAGAGTAAGAAGGGGAAGTATTGTATTCCACACAAAAATTCGATACCGAGATTTCTTCGGAAATATATGTTTTGAGGTCCCCTGAATCCAAAAAAAGCATTTTTGGAAACATTCCCGTGTGTGTGTCTGTCTATGAACAGCATAACTCAGAAACGAACAGTCAGATAAACACCAAACTTTGTATTTAGGTTCAGTATCTTTCAGAGATGCGACACGAAGGTTTTCAAGAAAATCCCCCCACCCCAGATTACCCTTTACATGGAACATTTTTCGAAAATTTTAATTTTCTCAAAAATGGTCCTAACGATTGTGATTAAAATATCATATGTTTAAGATATTTTCATGACAAATAAAATGTATATCTTGAATTTTCTGGGAATGTCTCCAAAAGTACTTCTTCATTGTGAACGACTTTTGCATAACTGGTAAACCATAAGAGATAGACAAAATTTTACTACAAAAAATGTAGATCGCGTTAAAATACACAATTTATGTCATACATTTTTGTGTTGAGAGAACCATTTTCGAGATATGGCTTGTTATTCCCTTAAGTTTTCCAATACTTATACTTTTTCTCAAATGGGAATTCGTTATTCATTTTTTGTCCTGGTAGTGCAAAGAGAATGGAATACTCCACATAGCAACCAGCTCTTAAGATATTTGACTATCGCTTAAAGCCTACCAATTCCCCTTGCATCTACAAGAAAATTAGCAATAAGATTAACATCTCGATATCTCGATTAACATGAAGCATATGGGAAATAAGCATTTGTAAAAATAGTTTGTACAAGAGTAGAGAAAGTCATGTGAGTGTAACACATCACGGGTGTACATGCTTCTGATAAAACTGTATTCCGTTGTAGTATGTAACAATGTACATTTTGAAGTGTGAATGAGTGAAATTCCTGCTGTTTTCACTAAATATATGCTCGTACTGCGAGAAAGATCGCTAACATCGCACGATGTTATAAGTGCGAATTGGAAATAAACACTGTAGTCTGCATTATTGAAACCAAGCTGCATGCTGTTTATTTTACACACTTCGCAAATAATAAAATCTTAAATGAAACGCACGTTCGCTCTCCGATGCATCACAAAACAGTGCACCACCTTTGAACCCATAGCCTTCGTAACGTCAGTATAGGCAATCTGTAATCAACCTAAGGACATCCACTCTAGGACAACGTTTCGTCCTTTGATTATGACTCACATCTTTATTGCTGCTCCTCAGATTTCGAAACCAGTTCAATTTTACCCCATAATTAGTATCTTCGCGTTATTCTCAATGCTATTTTCCCCACTTTTATATCAACATCAAATTTCGTGGCTCCAAGTTAATATTGCGTGTTGCAACGCATATACACCGCAGCTGTCTGTTGTGTGGAACGGCAGTAAGTCAGGAGGTAAAGCAAATTAGTAGTTAATGTTGTAGAACGCCGAGAACAATAGGCAACTTCTCTGACAGCTCGGTACGGCGGGTTTGCATCAATGTAGGCGGTGCCTTGTAGTAGCCCTCTCATATGCACATGCCACATTAGTAGCTTAGTGTGACAGCATCATTGCTAAGATAATTATCTCCCAGTTTCTAAAAGGGAACAAAAGAGTTAGGTTACTCTGCTCTTTACGAATTCTAATACTATTCTCTATGTACGACACCGTGGGCTGTAAAAACAGCATTCTTTGCTGCTAATAGCATATAAACAGAAGTGTCGGAGGGACTGCTTCTGAAGCCGAGTGGTCATGTAACGGCTTGTTAACCCAAAAGTCCCTGCTTCAACTCGCGGCTAGGTCGATAGAATTTTTCATTGATTAGAATGTTTCTCTGGAAGTACCGTGCTTTTTAAGGTAAAGCCACAGACCGGCTATATGCTGTACTGCAGGGACCTCCGTATTTTTGCCGATGCGCAATCACGGTGCATGGCGCGTTATCTTTATCAGCTGTGCTTCAATCGCTGCTTTGTTTTCGTGCCTGTAAGAAGAGTTGTACCTACTTGCCCATCTCAAAGGTGAAAGTTTATTCAAGATATCTGTGTTGTGAATGATATGTTTAAGAAGGTTAGTCCACTGCAATGCCTGCCGACACATTCACACTTGAACAACGAGTTTTTGTGAACGATACGTACGTAAAAACGGTATCATGTAGACAGGTGTATAGACAATTTAAGAAGAAATATCCTTGTATTCCAGTTCGAGGTAGAGAAACAAAGAGTGGTTAATCAGTTTAAGACAAAGGGATCGCTAGACCCTAAACCTATTTCAGAAAAAGTATAAGTATTGGAGAATTCAAACAAATAACAAGGAATATCTCGAGAATTATTCACTCTATCAAAAACAATGTGACATAAATTGTGTGTTTTAACGAGATCTACATTTTTATGTACAAAATTTTGTGTTATTTCTTACGATTTACAGCTATGCAAAAGTCATTCAGAATGAAGAGGACTTTTAGGGACATTCGCATAAAATTCATCATTTGTCATGAAAATATCTTAAACATATTGTATTTTAATCAAACTCGTTAGAGCCATTTTGAGAAAATAAAACTTTATGAAAAATGTTCCATATAAAGGATAGTCAGGGGTGGGGGATTTTCTTGAAAATCTTCGTGTCGCATCCTTGGAAGATAGCTCAAGCACCAAGTTTGGTATTTATCCGACTTCGTTTTTGAGTTATGCTGTAATAATTCAGTTTTGTAATATAAGCCCAATATTTATTTTCGTATATAGTTTTTATTTTCACATTTATTTAACACTTGGTGCACGTAAGTTTAATAATTTTTTTAGAAAACGCCAGTTGAAGTATAAAAACAAGTTACAGGAAGTTGGAAAAAAGAAACAATACGATGGACATGGCTATGCACTGGTATTTTTAAATTGGCAAATGTATCGTGCAAAATTTGTCAATAATATATGGTTTTAAATCTGAAGATATCTATCTTTTTATCACATGGAAAATGCAAAAATCGAGTTTTTGAAACGTTTCGACTTCCCGGTAAATGCCAATAATAATTCATTTACACTTTGGGAATTTTTGGACAATCTAGAATACAAGCGTTTGGAAAATAACTCAAAGTCTTGTTGTATATTTAAGTAGAACGCCGTAACTAAGGGTCCCAAGAAACCCCATTTGAAGTGAATGTGGCCATATTAAGCATTTTAAATATTATATATTTTTGAGAAGAGAAACCATTTAAGGTGACAACGTGTCTGAGCACATGGAATTACACCTTAAGTGTGTTAGATTACCACTGCTCTTAAAGTTCTTAATGGTTTTCCTGAAATTTTTATGAGTTATTCTATAAATCATGGCAATTATTTCAAGTGGTTGTTTGCGTTGATAGCTTATGTAGTTGACTCAGTAAAACTTATTTCATTCAACAGAAAATAATAAAATTTACTCTTAAAACATGTAAATTCATGTACCTTTTTCTCCGATACTACTTGCAATACAGAATCTCACTTCAGCATGCTTGTTTTTAGTATAATCAGCTATCTTTAGAACCTCAATTATTTAGTTATGTATATCAGTTCACTAGAAATTGAGAAAAAAATTGCAAAGTAAAAATGTGGAAAATTTGCAATGTTTTTGCTTTCTTAATATCACTAATATACATTATAAAATTATGATTGTGATTCACAAAGTTTAACTCTATGTTGTATACATGCACTGAAAATTTCAGCTGTCTACCTCCCATACGTTCTGAGAAAAAGCTACATAAGTATCGAAAAATGTTGTTTTGAGAAAACTGAATTTAAAGTTTGAACGTTAAAATTTTGACACAGTTTAGTACATTCCAGGGTCATCATCATCTGCACCTTCATTCCTGGATTGCTTCAGCTTTTCTGATGGCCTTTTCTTGGTCTTCGCCTCTTTTGTTAATTACTGAAGTCTGCTCGCTGGGCAGGATATAGTCTTTCGTTGTTCTAAAAGGGGCGTTGCATGACAGCTTTAAAGGAATGCAGGCTGGCATTTAAATGGCATTTAAGTGTCTTGAAAACCTCTTAACCCCCAAAAAGTATATATTTTCTGAAACTGGAAATAATAGAGATTATATTGGTGTCTAAAACAAAGAATATGATATTTTAGCATTTCAGAGTAACTTTGTCCCCTTGAGGAAGGTGGTTGCTTCACGTATGGAAAGCCAAATTGAAGAAGGCGTTTTGTTGTATTATAGTTCAACTGTTGGGGAGCCGAACTTGAAGTAGTTGCAACCGCACGTATGGTACCCGGTAGCCTTTGCCCCAATTTTAAAAAAATATTAACTTTGTAATTTTACTGTTTCTTTAAGTATTAAATATTTATGTTTGCCTCGGCTGCGTCAGTATTTATATTTTTTTAGAGACATGAATGTCTTAGCAGGGAATGGTGCGACTGAAGAATGTAGGCTTACAGAGATTATAATTTTATTTCACTCCTTTTATTAATTTTAAATAACACTTCACTGATATAGAGAGCTGTGAGATTCTTTTATTAATTACTTGCGCTTTTTAACACGTAAACTATTTTCGTCTCACACGAATACGTAGTAAATTTCTCGGGGACACACCTCGCGTTGGTTACGAACACTGTCTGCAAGCAACACGTCCAGTTATGACCACTGTCTACAAGCAACTGACTCTAAATTTGTAAATTTTGCTATATTTCAGCTTCTGATTGGCTAATCCTAGTCTAATAAAATACCTTCATTTAACTTAAGCTTTTTCTGGCTGTTAATTGGCTATTTTTAAACTGTCTCAAAATTTACATTATTGTTGCTCCAATAATGACTAGTAGCATTTAAACTTTCAAATTCATTATTGCCTCAAGGTTACCTCATTGTTAGCAACTTTTAACCTATTATTCTCACAGCTCCTACATTATTAAGTTACGTAATATTTTCATATACAATGACTGTTACATACATTTTTATATATTGTTATATACACATATTGCTTTAAGGCGGTCTGTTATTGAATTATATATACTATACAATTACACTGACATCATTTTAGTGTTAAAAATACTGCCTCACTCTTAAATTGCTCCCAACGTAAAAATTACGAAGATTTGAACTGTAAAGTACGTCCTAAAATTTAATGCAAACCGCAAACGCTACAGCAATCTGTGGTTGTATATTAGAAAAGGACTTATTCAGATTTGATAGAACCTAAATGGAAGATCGTTGTATGTTATGGCTTGTGTTGCAGCATCCCTGTTCCCCTGATAGTTTTTATGGAAGGGAACTCCCCGTTTAGATGGGAGATTAAATGAGAATTAGCTAGGCCAGGTGGTCACGAATGAACTGTTCCCGCCAGTATATACTTAATAAATAAATAGAGGTTCACGGCCTGCTATATCGTTGTGTCTTTTCGAGCGTGTAGCGCTAACAAGGCACAAACAGAGAACACAGGACATTTCCGTTAACGCGAGACAGTTATCCCTATGTTAGATATTATCAAACGGACCGGAGCAAACACTGAGCGGCAACGAATGCCAACAGGGCCTCTAATTGGGGCGCCCTTGTTATACAGAATGCGACGTTCAGTTTTCGTTGTTACGTCTATGAATAGCGCTTACGGTAGTGCTTTGATCACTAAGCATTAAGCTGGACCACGTTGCTGAAACACAATTCCTTATTCACAGCTATAGGACTAGCTTCCCTGTAGCTGCAGTGTTCTTTGATAAAATCCAATGCCACAAAATGCGTCCTTAAGAACTTTCCCTGTCCCTTAGCTAGCTTAAATCTCTTCGCTATTTCTCTGGAAAAACACGTTTAGAGGCAGCCCTTTAAAATCCAATATTCCTTACATGATCACGAGTTACAAAAAAACCTGCTGTGATACATTCACATCTACATTTCGTTATAGATACAAAGGCAAAAGCGATAGTCAAATGTTTAAGAACTAAACGCTATACGCTGGCCTTAAAATTCCATGCAATCGCGAGAAACACCTCGATGTTGAAAAAATCTATCAGAAGTAATGACCAATTTGAACCTCGGAAATGACACAAAAAAGTTATTTGAAATAAATTGTGTGTTTTAAAGAGATCTAAATTTTTTATGTTGTACGGTTTGTCTATCGCTTAATGTTTACTAGTCATACAAGATTATACAAAATTCCTTACGAATGAAGAGAACTTCAAAAGCTATTCCCAGAAAATTGAAGATTGAAGAAGTTATTCTATTGAAGGATGAGTTGTATTGTATTTCGACTGTTGGGGAGCCGAACTTAAAGTAGTTGCAACCGCACGTATGGTAAAAAGTTTTCGGTAGCCTTCGCCCCAAATGTACTTTCCGGTGGCCTTTGTCCCAAGTTT
Source organism: Deroplatys truncata (assembly GCA_030765065.1). Lineage (NCBI taxonomy): Eukaryota > Metazoa > Arthropoda > Insecta > Mantodea > Mantidae > Deroplatys > Deroplatys truncata. The sequence goes on along the minus strand of CM060989.1, from coordinate 58,719,322 downwards.
AAAAATATTAACTTTGTAATTTGACTGTTTCCTTAAGTATTATGTTTATGTTTGCCTCGGCTGCATCAGTATTTATATTTTTTAGAGGCATGAATGTCTTAGCAGGGAGTGGTGCGACTGAAGAATGTAGGCTTACACAGATTATAATCTTACTTCACTCCTTTTATTAATGCTGGATATGATTTAAATAACACTTCACTGATATAGAGAGCTTTGAGATTTTTTTTATTAATTACTTGCACTTTTTAACACGTAAAACTATTTTCGTCTCACACGAATACGTATTAAATTTGTCGAGGACGCATCTCGTGTCCGGTTAGGAACACTATCTATAAGCAACGCGTCCGGTTAGGAGCCCTGTCTAAAAGCAACTGACTTCTGAATTTGTAAATTTTGCTCCATTTTAGTTTCTGATTGGCCAATCCTAGTCCAATAGAATACCTTCATTTAACTAAAGGTTTTTCTGGTTGTTGATTGGCTATTTTATAAACTGTCACAAAAATTACATTATTGCTTCCAAGAATCACAAGTAGCATTACTAAACTTTCAAAATCATTATTGCCTCAATGTTACCTCATTGTTAGCAACTTTTAACCTATTATTCTCACAGCTCCTACATTAAGTTGCGTAATACATTCACATAACATTATTGCACATGCATACAATAAAATAAACATATAAAATGACTTTAATATACACTTTTTATACATTGTTACATACACATATTCCTTTAAGGCGGGCTGTTATTGAATTTATATATTATATAATTAGACTGAAATCATTTAAGTGTTAAAAATACTGCCTCAAGATATACACTTTATTTGTCATGTAAATATCTTTAATGTGTGGCATTTTAATCAAAAACGTTAGTGTCGTTTTTAGAAAATAAAAAATTTCGAAAAATGTTTCATGTAATGGATAGCTTCGGATGGGGGGTTTCCTCAAAATATTCATGTCGTACTAAACTTAAATACTAAGTTTGATATTTATCCGGCTTTTTGTTAAGTTATGGTATTCACATACACGAACCTTCTTCTAAAATGATTTCTTTTTATTTCAGGGAGCCTCAAAACATGTATTTCCAGTGAAATCTCGATATCGAATTTTTGGGTGAAATGATGTAGCTTCTCTACTTACTACGTACGTTATAGAGAAAGTTAATATTGAAAAAAGTATGTATTTGAAAATTCAAACAATTCAAGCTGGTGAACAGCTGGTTACGAGCACAGACCCGACTTCTGGTTCACTTCTGATTCATCTTCGTCACGGTGTTAAAGTGCTTACCTCCAAGATGACCTTTGAGTCAGGGAAATATGTGAAAATCAGCTGGGAAAAGATCTGGTGAATATGGAGGATGCAAGAAAACTTCGTATTCACCGGAGCTTGCCCCAAGTGATTTTCACATGTTCCTCCAACTCAAAGGTAAGCACTTTTAACACCGATGCTGAAGTCAAATCATGAACAGCTGATTGCGGGCATAGGACCCGACCTGGTACAACACTGGCTTGGAAAAACTTGTGTCACGTCCCAAAAAATGCTTGGAAAAACATGTTGACTCTGTAGAAAAGTAACAGAAGGATTGTACAATATAGATAAAATTAATTCAACATGATCAATTGTGTGTAATGTTTTTTTTATAAAATAGGGAAGTTAATTTATGGAACGACCCTCGTATCTATAACGAAATGTGTAATGTAGGTATTTCTGTAAAGGTTTATCGCTAATAAACAAATAAGAATAGTTTATTTGGGGCTTTGTTTTAAACGTGCATTCCTCTTAATTTTTTGAGCAGTGTACTTAAAGGGCATAGAATGAATGATAACGATAATAGTACTCAACCCCTTTTGCTCAGCCATGGTAGTGTGTAAAGGTCGGGAAACATTTCGGAGAGCTTTAGAGCACACAATATCGGATAGGACGTGCTACATTCAGTGAAGAACAGATAATTTTGGAGGCGTACAACGGCTCTGCCGCTAGGGGAAAATAAATTTTCAAAAAATTGGATAGGAAGAGCCACATTCGTCTCCTGGGTGATATGTCCATTATTTGATAAAGAACCTCGCTTCTACGTGGTCTCACGCAACACAGTTTAAAGTAGGCTGTACAATATTATATTCTTTATTGCAATGTGCAGGGAATTTAAAATGTAGCTACTATAAAGCCCGTTTATTTTGTTAAGTAAACAGTTAAACTATGCCATACAAAATATTTTACTTTCTCCACCACGCACTCAGAAAGTAAAGAAAGTATTCTGGTTCATCCAAATATTCTATACCGAGAAATAAAAGCTTTGAGGCCTCCTGAATAAAAAGTCTGATGTGTTACACTCACATGACTTTCTCTACTCTTGTACAAACTATTTTTACAAACGCTTATTCTCCATATGCTTCGTGTTAATCGAGATGTTAATCTTATTGCTAATTTTCTTGTAGGTGCAAGGGGAATATGGTAGACTTTAAGCGATAGTCAAATCTTTTAAGAACTGGTTGCTATGTGGAGCATTCCATTCTCTTTACATGTCTAGGACATAAAAAAAAGTGAATAACGAATTCCCATTTGAGAAAAAGTATAAGTATTGGAAATTTAAGGGAATAACAAGCAATATCTCAAAAATACTTCTCAATAAAAAAAACATACATGACATAAATTGTGTATTTTAACGCGATCTACATGTTTTGTGTAGTAAAATTTTGTCTACCGCTTATGGTTTACCAGTTATGCAAAAGTCGTTCACAATGAAGAATACTTTTGGAGACATTCCCAGAAAATTCAAGATATATATTTTATTTGTCATGAAAGTATCTTAAATATATGATATTTTAATCAAAATCGTTAAGAGCCATTTCTGAGAAAATTAAAATTTTAGAAACTTGCTCCATGTAAAGGGTAATCTGGGGTGGGGGGATTTTCTTGAAAACCTTCGTGTCGCATCTCTGGAAGATACTGAACCTAAATACCAACTTTGGTGTTTATCCGACTGTTCGTTTCTGAGTTATGCTATTCACAGACACGCACACGGACATGTTTCCAAATATGCTCTTTTTGGATTCAGGGGGTCTCAGGACATATATTTCCGGTTTTGAAGAAAATCCCCCCATCCCAGATTACCCTTTACATGGAACATTTTTCGAAATTTTTAATTTTCTCAAAAATGGCTCTAACGATTATGATTAAAATATCATACGTTTAAGATATTTTCATGACAAATGAAATGTAAATCTCGAATTTTCTGGGAATGTCTCCAAAAGTATTCTCCATTGTGAACGAATTTTGTATAACTGGTAAACCATAAGAAATAGACAAAATTTGACTACACAAAAAATGTAGATCGCGTTAAAATACACAATCTATGTCATATACATTTTTGTTGTTGAGTTAACCATTTTCGAGATATTGCTTGTTATTCCCTTAAATTTTTCAACACATTTTCTCAAATGGGAATTTGTTATCATTTTTTGTCTTGGATATGCAAAGAGTATTAATCTGTGGGAAAGGGAATGGTGCTGCACCTAGCAACCAGCTATTAAGTGATATGTATGTGCTTAAAGGCTACTGTATTTCTATATTGTCCTTGTAAATATATATTCCCCTTACATCTACAAGAAAATTAGCAATAAGACAGAGTCTGCAAATGTTTATCTCGATTAACATGAAGTAGATGGAGAATAAGCGTTTGTATAAGTAGTTTGTACAAGGGTAGAGAAAGTCATGTGAGTGTAACACATCAAAATTTTTATTACAATTCTGTACTGTATGAATAAGGATAGATTTTGTATTATATTTATTGGCTTTGTTGAATGCATAAAGGCTTAAACCACGCAACCAATTAGCGAGGGTATTTCCTTAAATATTACTTAAACAGCAAATATATATTTATAGCCCAACGAAATTAATGTAGTAAATACCGCATTGAAGACAGTAGCTGGAGAACTAGTGCTTTCAAGGCATACAGACGCAATGAATAGACCTGAAATAAAGCACCCTGCAGATCCTCTTTGATTCCACCTAAGTTTTGAAACCTCTTCAATGGAGACGTCGAAATCCTCTTACTTGTACTCCCAGGAAGTAAAATACTTTCCAACATCTCCAGAGCGACCAACCCAAGAAATATTTACATACACTACGCATGCTACAGCAAGGAGAAACACTCACCTGACTTTCTCTACTCTTGTACAAACTATTTTTATAAACGCTTATTCTCCATATGCTTCATGTTAATCGGGATATCGAGATGTCAATCTTATTGCTAATTTTCTTGTAGGTGCAAGGGGAATTGGTAGGTTTTAAGCGATAGTCAAATGTTTTAAGAGCTGGTTGCTATGTGGAGTATTCCATTCTCTTTACATTACCAGGACAAAAAAAAATGAATACCTAATTTGAGAAAAAGTATAAGTATTGGAAACTTTAAGGGAATAACAAGCAATATCTCGAAAATGGTTCACTAAACAACAAGAAAATTATATGACATAAATTGTGTATTTAACGCGATCTACGTTTTTTGTGTAGTAAAATTTTGTGTATGTGTTACGGTTTACCAGTTATGCAGAAGTCGTTTACAATGACGAATACTTTTGGTGACATTCCCAGAAAATTCGAGATATACATTTCATTTGTCATGAGAATATCTTAAACATATGATATTTTAATCAAAATCGTTAGAGCCAATTCTGAGAAAATTAAAATTTTCGAAAAATGTTCCATGTAAAGGCTAATCTCGGGTTGGAGGATTTTCTGAAAACCTTCGTGTCGCATCTCTGGAAGATACTGAACCTAAATACCAAGTTTGGTGTTTAACCGACTGTTCGTTTTTGAGTTATGCTGTTCACAGACACACACACACACACGGACATGTTTCCAAAAATGCTCTTTTTTGGATTCAGGGAGTGTAAAAACATATATTTCCGGTGAAATCTCGGTAACGAATTTTTGGGTGGAATACAATACTTCCCCTACTTACTATACGTAGTAGAGAAAGTAAAAATGAAACAAAGGAATGACAATTTCCTAACAAATGACCTGTGGACAATAAAATGTCGAAAGTTGCAAAATAAAATTGAGCGTTATTCGTTCATCTTGGGCGAAGCGAATTTATATAATATCCGGCATTTTTTGTGATGTCTCAGAAAAAGTATTACATTTCATCAGTTTCCGAGCCCTATTTATTACAATGTATAACTTTTTCCTCTTCTCTTAAAAGTACTGCACGCTGTTTTAAGGAAATGCTTTCTTTCCCCCATAAATGGTGTTTTCGATCCGCCGTCCGCTTTGTTCAAATGAGCAACCCAAATGAAATCAGCAATTGTAAATTATCTCTTGTGTTGTATCATTACAATAGGACTACTTGCTTGTGTTCAGTTATTTTATTTAGAAGCGTTTTTATTCCTAACAGTATTACCGCGTATATACAAGTGTATTGATGTATTAACGTGTAGCTTTGATCGTTACATAGATCTAACGGCATACTGTTTGTGTATTAGTAATGGTATACTTCGTATAGCATTATAATATTTATATAGGTAATATGAGCACTAATGTGATATTCCGTGATGCATTAGAGAATAGCATAACGTTCCATCTGTCATGAATCTGACATCTGAAAATTATCTGATAGATAGCTGCTTTAATCCTACTGTCCATTCACAACCAGAGTGCCTTTCACTGAAAACAAACTCTTTGTATTATCCGCGCGAAAGTAGTTCGCAAACCTCGCCACTAATGGCTGCTTGTTCCCCTCCCACGTGCTTGTTGAACACTATTTAATCTATAAAAAGACGCCCTGCGTGAGAATCACAATTAAAATTGCAACCTGAAGTAACAATCGATTTTATAAGTATGCGGCAATGAACATTGTACTTACGTTGAAGTATATTTGTTAGCCAGTTGTAGTTGGAAGATGCTTCATGTTTATCTGCACCACGTATGGAAGCTAATTTGTCGCGGTCACTTCGTGTTATCTTTTGCCGGGCGCCTGTTATTGTATTACTACTTTGAATGTTGGGTTCATTGTCCTCCGGCTAGCTATTATTATTATTCAGTCGAGCAAATCTCTTTAACAGGGTGTGTAAACAGAAAGGACTTGTTACTAAAAGATAACACTGATCAAATAATTTGTTCTTACACTATTATTACCGTCACAATTAATTAAGTTCACATATTGACTCTTGATACACGCCAGACTGAAACTGTTATATTTTCTAATGTTACTATAATCACTTATTTACTGCACATTATTAATTCGCGTGTTTCACATTTATAACAAACTTTAAGACGCGAGAATATTCTGATGAACTAAGCGACGTTTAACTTCTGAATGATTCTGTTGGACTCAGCGACGTGTAATGCGTGGATGATTTTGTTGAACTGGGCAATACTTGCCTCTGGCTTTAGCTTTTTATACTCCCACACCCCGATATGCCTAAAGATTATAACCGAGCTGCTATTGGTTAATAAAACGCGCCAAAATTAGCGTCTATTTTTATATCCAATCAAAAATTACGAAAACATATGCTCTAAGGAAGATATTCCCTCCATTTCTAAGAAAAGTGCGCCGATCTGACGTCATTTGCTTGTCTAATAATTGATAAACAACTCATCCCCTCGCTCATTGTTACCCGCTCTTATTGTCAGTTTCAGTGAGGCCGTGTAAACTTATTTCCTAACAATGCTTATAATTAACAAACATCTCAAATCAATGTCATACAATAATGCTTATTTACACTACAATCACTCTGGCATTTACATTGTTGTGATATAAATTACTGCCACAACGTTAATCACAATCCTCGGGCAAACGTGCAACACCCAAATCCGAATCCTCCGAAGATGACTCAGCTGCCATATCAGTATCAGAACTACTCTCCAAAATAATGACAAACTTATCCACAATTCCACAACACTGTCGCGCTTAAAACAAGTTCCCACGTTTTATTCTCTTCTATGTTGTATTATGTTTGTTTATATTCCCTGCTCGCTTTCGTTACTCTTCTCGCTGAAACGCCTGTAACATCCGATATTAGTTTCCTAATATGCAATAATGCAAGTGTCGGGTATTTTTGTAATAGTGAGTTGAATATATGAAGTATTGTTTGTTTTTAGCCACTTTTTAACTGCTTCCCGCTTCTGTGTTTGAACAGTTTATTCGCAGTACACGCACCTTCCTCTGCCATGTAAACTCAAATACCAACTGACTAAATCACAAGATTTGTTCTGAGCTGAGCATATGTGTGCTAGCGTATTATGAATGACGTTTCGCTTATCATATATCCTGTGTTACGCAAAGTGTTTATTCGGTACTCAGATAGCACCTCTGGGAATTCATTGCTGCATTTCTTGTGTATGTAAGAGAGTGGCAGTCGTGCATACAGTTGGTATTAACAAGCAAGATGATCTCGCGTCAGCGCAATAGCAGGCGAAAATCATATTTTGTAATCTCTTTAACAGCTAGTATATATCCATTAACTTTATCGACGAGTTCTTATGATAACCGCAATAAAATGTGCAGTTCTATACCTTTCCTGCTCTAATGTTTCATAATACAATACATGTGTTAAGGAACTACTTACGTTGGCGTAAGAGTATATTCTTGGGTTCGTGACAAGCAGAAGCACGTGCTTCTGTTTACATCAGAGGGAACTCTGGTTTGGAATGGACAGTACACGGCACAGCGCCTTGTTTACACCATACGCAATACAGTTGTGTAGCCGGTGTAGCAAGTTGAAGCACGGTAGTATTAAACATGCTACCTTCCATGTGTGTTCTCTGTAGCACTGTGGCAAAGCGTAGGGTACTTTTGGTTTAGACAACAGATTCGCTTCTTGATATACTGCATTTCATACACGGTATTAGGTAAAGTTCGTATAGGATACGATCGGAAACTAAGGTGACAAAACCTGCAGTGAAAGTGTACATTTTATTTCATACAACCAATACCGCCAACTAATATACCTACATTAGGTTATTTTTCGACATACTCTTCATATCGGTTTAGGCACTTGTCGCTTAATGGGATGACTGAATATTCCCTCCTGGTAAAACTCCTGTCCTTCCAATCGCAAGTGTTCAGCCATGTTGCCGCAAAGTATATCACCTCCTCATCTGAAGCGAATCGACGCCTACTAGGTGCTCCTTCAAGCGAGGAAAAAAAGGTGAAAGTCGCTTGGAGCGAGGTTCGGGCTGTAGGGACGGTGGTTGATGTTCCAGCAAAACTGGTCCAACAGCGTGGTGGTCTTCTGGGTTGTATGAGTTGACGCGTTGTCGCTAAGGAAGATCACGATGGTGAGAAGTCCGGCCGTTTCCTCATGATTGTTTCGCGCAATCATGTCAAAGTCTCGCAGTATCGGTCATCGGTCACTGTATGCCCTCTTTGCAAACTCTCCACGACTATGACACCCGCGCTGCCCCTAATCACTGTGGCCATTACTTTCCTAATAGATGGCATCGCCTTAAACTTATTTGTCTTTGGATAGGAGGGGTGTTTCCACTCCATTGACGACCGCTTACTGCTGCGGTTGTAATGATGGGCCATGTTTCTTCACCCGTGACAATGTGGAGAAGAAAACTTCCATTCCGTGGAGAAGCGATGCAGAAGTTGCAGACTTGCCCCCATGCGCTTCTCCTTGTGTTGGTTGGACTGATTTCATGAAACCCATCAGGAACAAACTTTCCGGTACTGCAGAATATCGTGAACAAAATGACGAATACTTCTGAACGACATTCACAATGCCGTAATTTGATTCTCCTGTTGTACTCTCCTCCACGCGAACTGTGTTCAAATCTGTTAATGCCGTGCTGGGTCGGCCATTGTGATCCTCGTCGGTGACGTTTTCTCTACCGGCCGCAAACTTTGACACCATTCTGCGCAGTTGCCAACTGAATATTAGAATTACCGTACATTACAAATTTTTCTATAACGGACGAAACCTTAGTTTCTGATTACCCTTCGTAGTATGTACTTCACAACTGCATCATGGTCGCATATCTCTATCTCGCTGGACGGACATCAAGGGACGGTCTAGGTGTGTTATGGCAGCTTGACGATACACCGAACACTGCCTAATACACAGTAAAACTGGGGAATATTTTGATTCCCTTGTGAGGATGAGATATCCTGATGTAATTGTTGAATTGGTGCACGATAATCATCCTCTCCACACATGTCGAAAGGTTTCAAATTGGTTCACAGGATATCAGAGTGATAGACTGGCCTCCATGTTAACCAGATTTGAACACTAATGAAAATGTGTGGGCTAAGGTGAAAAGTAATTTTAAATGTTGTATGGTTTCATCCGCGCCTTTCAATAATAGCGGCAGACGGCAACAAGCGCCGAGGACGCGGACAGGAAAAACACCACGCAGCCGGTTCGTAGTTTTTTGGCTCTCCCTGTATAATTAGTGTTAGTATGCAATCTGTTTATTTTATGGTCTCTAGAGATTGCATTTCCCCTAACGTTTATTGGACTGCAGTTCTAGGATGTTGTTTCCAGTGTTTGCGATCATTAGAAGGTAAGTGGCATATAACCGGGTCGGATCCCAGACGGTTTTCTGACATCATAAACTTATTTATAGCGGACGGTTGGGAAGCTAAATGCTCTCGTCTCTTATACGAGGATATGTGTGCTCGATAACGTTACACACCAATAAGTTTACTGACTTCAGCAAGGATCCGTTAGCAATATAAACTTACCTCTAACAGACATGAAATAAGGAGAAGTTAGTAGACTTAGCCGTGTAGCGTTTGTCAACGCCAGCACTAGGGACCGATTTTAATAAAAATATGATGTGTTGCTTTCACATAACTTTATTTCTGGATATGCGAATTATTCTTACGAAAGGCTTTTATCTATTTACTTTAATTTAAACGATATAAACATTTGCAGAAATAGCTACATTACACATTTTGTTAGGATACAAAGAGAACATGCCACAAACAAAAAATATTCGAATTAAAGTGTGTATTTTAAAGAGGTCTACATGTTTTGTGTAGTACGTTTTCACCTATTGCTTAATGTTTACCAGTTATACAAGATTATACAAAATTCCTTCCGAATGAAGAGGACTTTACAGGCTGTTCCCAGAAAATTCAAGATAAACATTTTATTTGTCATGTAAATATCCTTAATATACGCTATTTTAATCAAAATCATTAATCATTTTGAAAAAGTCAAAATTTCGAAAAATGTTCCTGTAAAGGGTAGTTTGGGGCAGGGGATTTTCTTGAAAACCTTCGTGTCGCATCTCCGGAATCTACTGAACCTAAATACCAAGTTTGATGTTTATGCGACTTTTCGTTTTTGAGTTATGCTGTTCTCATAAATTTTTGGTGAAATGCAATACCTTCGTTACCTACTATACGTATTCACTCTTAGGTTGATCCGCGCTAAAACAAACGCACGTGACCAGTGCACCTTGATGCAATACGGTGGCAATGCGCGCAGAGAAGTAGACCCTTACAAATAATCTAAGTGTTAGCATGAATTTATCCTTAAATGGTGTAATAATCTATACAGATACCTAAGAGTTTAATTAACGCTGATTTATATTGTTAAACAGAGCTACAAATCCCAAGCTGCAATTCGTATGAGTCTCCTGACATCAGGGTTATGCGCGGAATATGGTTTACAGCCAGAAACCAGCAGTTTATGTTTGTTTAGTATCATGGTGGAATTGCTTTGCGTCTTCGCCGAATTACGTAGCGTAGCCGGGCAAACCATTGACTAGTGGTGAAAAAACCAAGTGTTGAATGTGTATTATAAATTATGTAAGAAATATCTAAAATTTCTCCTGAAAAAGTGGTGAAATTAAGTTTCGAGTTCACTGATGTTTCGACTACAAGTATAAATAGTGCTCGTAAAGAAAAGTCTGAAACAAGAAAAGTGGTTACATCGGGGGGGGGGGCGTGGGAAATATGCGCTGCAAGAATGTGACGATTTTGTGAAGAAGGCAATTCGCGTAACAGTGTACAATTTCTTTTTTAAAAATGAGCTGCCAACAGTTGATAAAATGCCACTTCAAGATAGCAAATGAATGTAAGTTATAGCATGATGGCTACTTTACGCTCGTTTCTTTTAGAATTAGCTACGATATTGTTATATATGCAAACGTTTATTTCGTTGTATCAATATTATCACATTTAACCCCTAACAATATGCTGAGTTATGCTGTTCACAGACACACACACACACACACACACACACACACACACACACACACACACACACACACGGACGAGTTTCCAAAAATATTTTTATTTGGATTCAGGGGGTCTCAAAACATGTATTTCCGGTGAAATCTCGGTATCGAATTTTTGGGTGGAATACAATACTTCCACTACTTACTATACGTAGTAGAGAAAGTAAAAACGAGCAAACATCTTTATATCACTGCGAATTCGTCGGCTCTTGTAGGTTTAGGTACTGTTCGAAACACTCATTGAGATGACTGCCTTTTGTTTTCAGGATTATAACAATAAATCCAAGATTCATCACCAGTAATGATATACCAAGCTAAATTTGAAGTGCCGCCTTGGAATTTTTCCAGAGCTTTTCGCACCAATCCCTGCGTTGCTTGTTTTTGATCGGGAGTCACTTTATAATGAATCCATCGACAACAGAGTTTTCTACGTTGATGTAAAGTGTTTTGGATTTGACTCATACCAATGCTCAATGTCGCCCGAATAAGTTCATAAGATGACCGTCGTCTTCTTCAAGCATTGCTGGAATAGTGGCAATAATTTCATCAGTAAAGCAGTTCTTGGGCGTCCTTTACGAAATTCGTCACTAAGAAAAAATCTGATGTGTTACACTCACATGACTTTCTCTACTCTTGTACAAACTATTTTTACAAACTCTTATTCTCCATCTATTTCATATTAATCGAGATAAACATTTGCAGAAACGATCTTTTGACATGCAAAGAGAATTACATTTTACACATAGCGACCGGTTCTAAAAATATTTGACTATTGCCTACTATGTTCCCCTTGTTCTGTATTTGCAAGGGCAATATAGAAATACAGTAGCCTTTAAGCATAGACATATCTCTTAATAGCTGGTTGCTATGTGCAGCACCGTTCTCTTTGCCACAGATTAATACTCTTTGCATATCCAAGACAAAAAAAAAATGAATAACGAATTTCCATTTGAGAAAATAAGTATCGAAAAATTTAAGGGAATAACAAGCAATATCTCGAAAATGGTTCACTCAACAAAAAATGTATATAACATGAATTGTGTATTTTAACGCGATCTACATTTTTTGTGTAGTAAAATTTTGTCTATCTCTTATGGTTTACCAGTTATGCAAAAGTCGTTCACAATGAAGAATACTTTTGGAGATATTCCCAGAAAATTCAAGATATACATTTTATTTGTCATGAAAATAGGTTAAACATATGATATTTTAATCAAAATCGTTAGAGCCATTTTTGAGAAAATTAAAATTTTTTCAATGTTCCATGTAAGGGTAATCTGGGGTGGGGGGATTTTCTTGAAAACCTTCGTGGCGCATTTCTGGAAGATACTGAACCTAATTACCAAGTTTGGTGTTTATCCGACTGTTCGTTTCTGAGTTATGCTGTTCACAGACACACACACACACACACACACACACACACACACACACACACACACACGGACAAGTTTCCAAAAAAAAAAATGATTCTTCTTCAAGCATTGCTGGAATAGTGACAACATTTCATCAGTAAAGCAGTTCTTGGGTGTCCTTTACGAAATTCATCACTAAGAAAAAACCGATCTCTCTTGAATTCGCTGTGCGAATTATAAATTGTTGCTTTAGAAGGGGCTTCTTTGCTAAATGCATGTCTGAGCCGAGCTTCACTTTGTTTAGGCGTTATGGACGATTTAAAACCGTAAAAATCATAGCCCGGAAATATTCTCTAGTCAAATTCATTTTTGGGCGAATACAAAATCTTTAAATGATGATAATTGACAAACTATTGGAGCAAATCGAATAAGCTACACACCATTCAAGTTTGAAAACTTTAGAAAGTAGCTGTCAAATATAAACAAATTTCATTTGTTTTTAGAAACATGGCATTCTAAAAATGTTCAGTATCACCCTCGAGGGAGCATGTCGCCATAAACACGCGATGGGAATTCAACTTGTTTGAGTTTAAGCTGTAAAACAGGCCCTTAGAGACGCGATGAGGATTTGCAGGATGGTGGGTTTGGATAAGGTTGCCGAAGTGAAGAGAAGTTGAGGCAGTACGAATGCCAGAGTGATTGTATGTAAATTAACATTATTGTATGACAATGATTTTAGATGTTTGTTAGTCATAAGCATTGTTAGGAAATAAGTTTACACGGTCTCACTGAAACTGACAATAGAGTGGGTAACAATGAAGCAAGGGGGTGAGTTGTTTATCACTTAGAAGAGACAAACAAATGACGTCAGGGTAGCGTGCCTTTCTTTAGAAATGGAGGGAATATCTTCCCTATAGCATATGTTAGTAATTATGATTGGCTGACAAAACAGACGCTAATGTTGGCGCGATTTAGTAACCAATAGCAGCTCTATTATAATGTTTAGGCATTTCGAGGCGAGGGAGTATATATTCTCGAGCCAAAAGCAAGTATCGCGTAGTTCTAAGAAATCTCTCGCGAGGTACACATCACGCAGATCGACAAAATCATTCACGAGGTACACGTCGCGCAGTCTTGAAGAATCTCTCGTGAGGTAAATGTCATACAGTTTGGAAGAATCTCTCGCGTCGTAAAGTTAGTTACAAAATGTGAAGTACGCAGCAACTAATACGATAGTAATTACATTCGGAAATATAACAGTTTCAGTCAGGCGTGTATCAAGATTAAAGATGTGAAATTAATTAAGTGTGACGGCAATAAAAGTGTAAAAACAAATTCTTTTATCAGTGTTATCTTTTAGTAAAAACTCCTTTCCGTTTACACGCCCTGCTCAGAGATATTTGCTCCACTGAGTAATAATAGCTAGCCGGAGGACAAAGAACCCAAATTTAAATATAATAAAACAACAGGCGCTCAGCAAATAACATAACACGAGAGATTACTGCGACAGAGTAGCAAGATTTACTCTTCGACAGCTGCAGGATGCATCAGCCGTTGTATACTGCTGGTGTATGATGTTTTCCTAAAAGGTTTTGTTTTAGAGGAATCTATTGGATGTTAGAGGATTTCAGCTTCAACTATTGTTTGAAATTCCTCCTGTATTGCAGGTTGTGCCCGTATGTCATTCGGGGAAGTAACGTGGATGCGACAACAATAGATTTTTATTTTCCTGTTTGGAATACTCTCTTATCCTCTTTTCCCATGTATATTGGTACTTAGAAGCACACTTAGATCGTTTTTCCAATTGTTTCGAATCTCTCATGTGGTGTGCCATTCCCAGGGGATTGTTTATGCTCCACTTGAGCTATGCTGAATTTCACATCGATTGTTTTACGATAGTTTCAATGCCTTTTGTGTACTTCCTGAACAAGACGCAGTTTGCTGAAATATTCTGGCTGTTTTGACTGTGAAAGACACAAGTTAGAGATTTTGAATTATTTTACATCGTATTTCATAGCTCTAAAATGTTTTGTTGGAAACTTACGACGTAAAAAGGTGGTATTAATTTCAGCAATTTATAAACTTCATTTTTTTTTCAAAAATCTGATAAATACATGTTCAAATGTGAATTATACATGTATTATGGTTATACAGGGACAACACTTATCTCCATGTAAGCTCTTCCAATAAAACGTAAATTATATAAAAAATCAAGGAAGATGACCAAAGGCATAAGAATGGGCTTTGCAAAGAAATTATTGTATTATCCCTAAGCCACCTCCGCAGAACTCTGTCGTCCTCCGTGGTGTAGTGGTTACCATGCTAGACTAGTTCCCGATGTCGCGTGTTCAAACCCGGCGGAGGGAGATAGATTTTTTTCGGGCGTAAAAATCCTTGGTATGGCTTCCTTTGGAAGGAAAGTGAAGCCGGTGGTCCCGTGTCGTAGATTTACGGCACGTAAAAGAATCTCAAGCCTGATAAAGAGACCTCTGAGCAAAATTACCGGTCTTTCACGCCCAATATAGGGATGATTTATGAAGAACCGACACATTTCTTTCTGTAATTATTCACTCAATGCCCCAATTTTAGCACGAAATTAAGCAGACTGTTTTGGAGTTTCGATTGCCTGTCACTACATGCGGAGATGTTCATGTTTTTATTGTAATTGTTAGTTTTATTTTCGACAACTGTTATTGAGGTTTTGCTCTAATCAACGTGAAAATGGAGTAGGTACACATTAAATGAACGACTCTTCCTTGTAAAGCAACACTGGATTACGAATTCAATTACAGCTACTCAAAGGGCATACCAGAGAGAATTTGGTGTTCGGAATCCTCCCCAAAGAAACACAATACTGGGACTGGTAAACAAATTGGAAACAACTGGATCTCTGGTGAGTGAAAAACTCGTTCATCTAGGCTTCCCACGGTTGTTGACGTAAGAGCACGACTGGATCGGTCGCCGAAAAAAAAATCATTAAAACTTTTGTCGCAGGAGACAGGATACAGCTACTCAAGTGTTAGAGAGTCGAAAAGTGCAAGGCTAAAGCCGTATAGAATTACGATTGTCCATCATTTACAGGAATCAGATAAGGGTAGACGACTGAATTATTGTCATTGGTTTCAGGCGTTCATTGTGCAAAATCCTGCCATATTGTCCTTCACATGGTTCACAGCTGAAGCATGGTCCCATTTATCCTGCCATATGAACTCAAATAACTCACGCTATTGGGTCAGTGAAAATCTACATGTTATTCATGAAACACCTATGCATCCGGTTAAAATCGGAGTTTGGTGCGCAATATCCGCATAGAGAATAGTGGGAACAATTTTTTTTAAATAATGTGTACACTGCAGAGTACTAATGGATTTTCATGGAGTTTGCTGAGTAACTAGACGATGTAGATCTGAGTCAAGGATATTTTCAACAGGACGGCTCTACATGCCATACATCAAATGAATCCATGGCTCTAATTGCAAGTTTCTTTGACGACCGGATAATTTCCAAGAACCTGTGGCCACCGAGATCTCCGGATTTGACATCGCCGGACTTCTTTCTATGGAGTTACTTAAAAGACAGGGTTTATGCCGCACGTCCCCAGACATTGGACGATCTGAAGCAAAACATTGCACAGGAGATTCAAGCTATTGACAACAGAGTCCTCCAACGAGTGGCCAGTAACATGGAACGACGTGTTGTGTTGTGTCTTATGCAGGATGGAGGACATTTTCAACATTTGCTATAGAGGTAAATAATGTCCCAAAATTCCTCTGCATTTCAGGTATAATAAGAAATAAATGTATCAGTTCTTCATAAAACATCTTGTAGAATGGGACGCTTAGGACCATAGTAGTTAAAGAGCGTCCATATATAAAATTCAGTTTAATTTTAATTTTTTGCGCATAAATCTCAATTACAGGTGAGATAACGTAGTTTAAATGTGACACAAATTCCTGAAGTACTTTTACTCCCAAGCTATTCCAGAAAATTCAGCATATCTATTTTACTTATCATGTAAACATATTATATGGTATTTTAATCCACAGCCTTATTTTTAGAAAATACAAAAGTTTATGCTGTTCACATACGCACGACATTTTTCTAAACATTCTTTTTTATCCGTGGGGCTTTATAGTATGCATTTCCTTGAAATCTCGGTAAGCAGTAGAGATTATTTACATACATTTTGTGTACCCCTGACTGCCACATTAACATTTCTAATGAATATAGCTGAAATTGTGGATTTTAGAAATTTCACAGATTGGCTTCCTTAAGCTTCCCTTACGTTAAAATCAAAGGCCTGTGAACACTAACCACGGAAGTTTGTTAGAAACATGAAGTGAAGGGAACAGACACGTAAGAGGGCTCTTTGAGAGAATCTCAGCGACTGTGATAACGTTTTTGTCCCAGGGGTACCAACTTGAAGCATCAGACACATCATTTCTCACAATCACGCCTGCCAACTGCTACTAATTAACTGGAGTACACAAATAGACATTCAGTGCTAGAGAGGCGAGCGGCCCTTCTTGCAAGTCGATGAGGTGGAAATTATAAATTAGTGGGAGCCACTTGCGCTGAAAGCCTGCTCGCCATAATCCTGCCTGGCGTCATTTGTCATTTGCTGAGACGCGCGACTGCTTCATAACATGCAAACATGTTTACAGACCATTAAAACTGTTGAGAAACTACCTAAGTGAGGATTAATGCCGATTAGGTGTTCTACAGCCTGCCAGGACTGCTTGCACCTTTAGAATGAGTACCAACTGAATTAATTTCATATCTTTATAGACAGCAGAAACTAAAACAGAACTTTTAACACAAGATACACGAATTAAAAGGATAACGGTTCCAAAAATAGCCAGCAATGGAAATGCTACAAAATGATGATTTAGGGAATGGAAATGCACATATTACAGGGTTTAAAATAAGATTTGAACATTTATTATTATTGTATATATAATTAATTATACTTTTTACAGACCTTAGCCTGGTCTTGGCAAGTTTTTAATAGTCAACTGAAAAATTCAATGCCACAACCGGGTTTTGAACACGATTCTCCAATTGATTCAAGTTATTTCCTGGATAACCACCCAGGCATCTTCCTCGAAAAATGACAAAGGAAGGTCTGTAAAAAGTATAATTAATTCGACTATTTTGCTCTTATGGGGTCCCCGTTGAAAACACCGAAAAAAGCAAGAAGGAATGGAATACATTAACTTAACAGTGAGGAAATAAATAGATGTGATCTCGCCAACAGCTGGTGCGCCCACCTGCCCGCCGCTTTTAGATGTTTTACTTTTATAGGAAAATTTCGATATAACCACAACAGACGTAGCCATCTTCCCGCTAACACAGACGCTCAATGGGAAGTGCCAATTTAAACACGAACTGAAAATCCGCGAAATAAGCGATGCGTTGTTATTAATTCTTCTCCTTCCTAATTTTGTATTGCCGCTAACAAAAACGCAACGGATTCACAGCTTCGTGAATTCAGAAACCTAAGCTTATATAAAACAGAAACCTAACCTACGGCTAACCTTCCGTGAATTCAGAAACCTAAGCTTATATAAAGCAAAAATCTAACCTAAGGCTAACCTTGCGTGAATTCAGAAGCTTAAGCTTATATAAAACAGAAACCTAACCTAAGGCTAACCTTCCGTGAATTCGAAACCTAAGCTTATATAAAAAAACCTAAACTAAGACTAACCTTCCGTGAATTCAGAAACCTAAGCTTATATAAAGCAAAAACCTAACCTACGGCTAACCTTCCGTGAATTCAGAAACCTAAACTTATATAAAAAAAAAACCTAACCTAAGGCTAATCTTCCGTGAGTTCAGAAACCTAAGCTTATATAAAACAAAAACCTAACCTAAGGCTAACCTTCCGTGAATTCAGAAACCTAAGCTTACATAAAACAAAAACCTAACCTAAGACTAACCTTCCGTGAATTCAGAAACCTAAGCTTATATAAAACAGAAACCTAACCTAAGGCTAACCTTCCGTGAATTCAGAAACCTAAGCTTATATAAAACAGAAACCTAACCTAAGACTAACCTTCCGTGAATTCAGAAACCCAAGCTTATATAAAACAAAAACCTAACCTAAGGCTAACCTTCCGTGAATTCAGAAACCTAAGCTTATATAAAAAAAACTTAACCTAAGGCTAAGTTTCTGTGAATTCAGAAACTTAAGCTTATATATATATATATATATAAAAAAAAAACCTAACCTAAAGCTAACCTTCCGTGAAATCAGTAAGCTAAAAAATCAATAAACCAAAAATAGGTAATTAAGAACGCATACCGAGGGAGTTAGCGATATCTTACCGGCTTTGGCGGCATTACTTATTCATATGTTGCCAGCATTGCGTTAGAGCTAGAGAATCACAGAGTGACATCTGTAGGACATATAAGACATCACTTCCATCGCTTCCACCGTTGTCGGGGACCCCGTAAGAGCAACTTACCCATGAATTCAATGAATTATATACACAATAATAGTAATAGTAATAATAATAATAATAATAATAATAATAATAATAAAAGCTAAACCTTAAGAAAGCTATAAACATACAGCACTAAAGGCACTTGCTATTGCAGGTTGCCACTGAGATAGTGATTTTTCTAGTGAGATGCCTTGGTGGTCCATCTGGGAAAACTTGAGTCAATTGGGGAATTCAATGACCCACCAGCATTTGTCGCAGTAGCTCAATAGTTAGAGCAAGCGTACGGAGAACGGGAGAACCGTGTTTAAATCCCAGCTGTGACATTGAATTTTTCAGTTTACTCTATTAAGAAAAAATCTGATGTGTTACACTCACGTGACCTTCTCTACTCTTGTACAAACTATTTTTACAAACGCTTATTCTCCATATGCTTCATGTTAGTCGAGATATCGAGATGTTAATCTTATTGCTAATTTTCTTGTAGATGCAAGGGAAATTGCTAGGCTTTAAGCGATAGTCAAATAGTTTAACAGCTGGTTGCTATGTGGAGTATTCCATTCTCTTTGAATTACCAGAAGGGGAAAAAAATGAATAACGAATTCCCATTTGAGAAAAAGTATAAGTATTGGAAAATTTAAGGGAATAACAAGCAATATCTCGAAAATGGTTCACTCAACAACAAAATTGTATATGATATAAATTGTGTATTTTAACGCGATCTACATCTTTTGTGTAGTAAAATTTTGTCTACCGCTTATGGTTTACCATTATGCAAAAGTCGTTCACAATGAAGAATACTTTTGGAGACATTCCCAGAAAATTCAAGATATACATTTCATTTGTCATGAAAATATCTTAAACATATGATATTTTAATCAAAATCGTTAGAGCCATTTTTGAGAAAATTAAAATTTTCGAAAAATGTTCCATGTAAAGGGTAATCTGAGGTGGGGGGATTTTCTTGAAAACCTTCGTGTGCATCTCTGGAAGATACTGAACCTAAATACCAAGTTTGGTGTTTATCCGACTGTTCGTTTCTGAGTTATGCTGTTCACAGACACACACACACGGACAAGTTTCCAAAAATTCTTTTTTTGGATTCAGGGGGTCTCAAAACATATATTTCCGGTGAAATCTCGGTATCGAATTTTTGGGTGGAATACAATACTTCCCCTACTTACTATACGTAGTAGAGAAAGTAAAAAGATTTGAACAGCTTAGAAGCTTGAGATCACTCAACGTCCCTATTTATGACGATATTTATATACGAAATAAATACGTTTTATATACGATATAACTCGCTAAATTGTTAACAAACTGCTCCATTTTGTTACTAGTGCGTATGCGCGGAAGAAAGTGTCAACCCATAAGTATTAGCGAAATCCGCGAAAATGGCGATTTCTTTTCTTCTAAAATACACTATAAGCGAAAATTAGTGGGTTGCTAATTAACCTAAGTTTGTATAAAAAAAACTAAATCTAACTTAACCTCCCGTGCATCAGAAACCTAAGCTGATATATATGCTAAATCATGAACATGGTTAAAGAACGCTTCGTCTGAAGTGTGAAGTTATGGATCCATGTTTCATCCATGGTTATGAATCGACGTAAAAACCCGGCTTTATTGCAGCGAAACATTGCGAAACACTCGACTGAAACATCCGCACGACGCTGCTTTTCTTCCATTGCGAGTAAACACGGCACCCATCTTGCGTACAGTTTTCTCATGTTTAACCTTTCAGTCAGTATACGATGTACAGCACTTTTTTTTTAAATTGCCTACGATGTCTGCTAGCTCGCACACTTTCAGTCGACGGTCATCCAATACCATTTTGTGGATTTTCTTCACAATTTTTGGCGTGGTCACCTCATTTGATCGACCACTGCGATGTTCGTCTTTGCAGCTCGTACGGCCTCGCTTAAACTCTGCCACCCAATATTTTACTGTTGTAAACGAAGGAACAGACTCCCCCAGAGTAGAATCTAGCTCAGCTTTAATAGCTGGACTGAGACCTTTCAAATGAAAGTACTGTATCATATAACGATGACCAGTTTTATCCATGTTTACAAATTCGCTGAGAGAGTTCACTATTAGTGGCTGCCAAACAATCACTAAACAACGTTGCATCGTCAAACTTCAAACTTAAGCTCTATAAGGGTGGTACTTTCTACCATAGTCATTTGTTTGAAGCAACAACCGCTATATATACGTCAGGTCAGGTACTTCTGGGACTGCCCTCGTATATCTTCACAGCTTTTCTTGTCAAATTGCATCCAATACTTTTAAAGCCTTGAAAGCAAGTAAAGACGTGCGCTTAAACGATCAAAGGCTTGACAATGATTTGATGGCTTTGGTCAATGAAATACTACTATTTACAGTGCGCCACGAAATCTGCAACATGACTGAAAGCGAAAAGTAAACAAAAATGGCTACCTTGGCAAGGTATGTAATATGCGAGCTGATTAGGCTATACGAAAGCTGGCCATATCTGCACGTTGTGATCTTCGTGGTTTACCACAAGAGCATATGGAGAAATTGCCGGACGGATTTCGGAAGTGTATAATAATGCATTAACGCAATGTTAATACAATGTGGTTAATCTATCAAGTCGGATTATTTCCACTGTATTCTTTAATAGTAATCTGATTTCATGGGCTATAGTGCGTAAAATGCTGTGTAACATCGCTTAGAGAGCAATATTTCATTGCAAATTGTTATATCGTTACGCTAATAGTGATTTGCATTGCATGAAATAAATTATGAGTGTGTTCTGAGGAGGTTAATTTAGCAAAGAGACAATACGTGACAATCTGTTGTTGTTATTTTCCTTTATTTATAGTCGTTTTGACTATGAGGTCATATCGCGACTTATATCCATCCATACGAGTACAACAATAATACATTGTTATAAACATATTTTACATTACTAAATCTTGAACACGGCTAGAACAGTATAACCTATTACCTATTATACATTTTTATTTGATGTGTTGTATTTAATTGTTGTTATACAGTTTGATGTCTTTCAAGAAAATAATGTTTTTGAAAGGAGTAGGGTTGTTTAAAACTAAAAATACATCTTCAAGGATGTTATGTCTTCTTCTCTCCATGGTATAACTTGTGCATTTAGTGATGAGGTGTTGGATGGTGCAGGTCTCGCAGTGAGGAGCATTTTCTTTGGCGAATAAGAAGGAATGGGTTAGGCGTGAATGGCCTATTCGTAAACGTGATCTTTTCTTTTTAGAGTCTGCAATGTGGAGCCTTTCCTAACTATGTGGAGTTTGCTTGATGTTTTAATGGTCCAGTCTTGCTTCCATTTGACAGTTGGTCTGCTAAAAAAATAACTTTGAGCATCTCTGTAGGGCACTGGCAATTCTTCCACTGGAGGTAGCAAAGTTGCTTTTTAGGCTTCCTTATCTGCTTCCGCATTTCCTGATATTCCATAGTGGGACGGAATCCAGAAGAATATAACTTCTTGATTATTTGTAGTAATTTGGTTGTAAAGACTTTGGATATCTTGGATTAATGTTAAGTCAGTAGAGCGGTCTCGGATACTCTGAAGAGTGCTTAGTGAGTCAGTTAGATTTGCACTGTGTTTATGCTGTGCTGAGGTAATGTAAATCAAAGCTTGTTTGACAGCATAGAGCTCAGAGGAGTAAACAGAGAACAAGTCTGGAAGCTTGTACTTAAGTTTAGCATTCGGAGTAATTATAGCACAGTCATTACCCTGATCAGATTTGGAGCCACCTGTATATATAAATATGTTTAGCAAATGTATTACGGATTTCCTGGTAAATTTGTTTATATATGAAAGAATCTGTATGTGATTTCTGATGATTTTTCATGTCCACAATAATTCTAGGAATAGTTAACCTCCAGGGTGGAAAATCATAATGATCTCTAGTCATTATTGGAGGTATTTTAATATTAAGTTCATATATGATTTTTCTCTTCCCTAGGAAGGTATCGATGGGCTAGCGAGTTGGGTCTTGCAGCAGCCTTTATAGCGTGTTTTAGACATTGTGCTACTCTACGTACTTCTAATGGCGGCTCTTGAGCTTCCAATTGTAAACTAGATATAGGACTGGTTCAGTATGCTCCTAACGAAATTCTGAGAGTGAAGTTTGAATGGGGTTTAGCTTCTTGAGTGTCGTTTTCCTGGCAGTCATAAACTATGGCTCCGTAATTAAGTTTAAATACGATAATACTCTAGTATGACAATCTTTCTAGTAAACTCTTGAATATTGCTTTATCATGTAGACATTATTGCTTTATAAAGTTTCAATATGTTCGCCGACGACGAAGTTGTTGGCAGGCTGAGGGCAGCCCGAGGAAGTGTTATGTAGTGTACCTACCCTTGCCAGGGTTTAACCACTGGTAGGTAGGAAAGGGTTTTGCAGGATGGCGGTTGAGACTGAGGTTGTGGGGATATGTTCATCTTTCGTGATATAATGCTTATACATTGAAGATTGGGATTTCAAATCCGTCAGAGATCGAGGTAAAACTCCTTAGCATGGCTTGCTTTGGAAGGGCAGCGAAGCCTGTTTTCTGGTTTTGTTTTTCTGCACGTAAAAGAACCTAACACCATAAGAAATAGAGCCCCCTAGCAAAACTTTTTGACAACTTCACAACCAATACGCCTTGTTGCTACACTAGAGTCATCTAGTAGGCGCTGAGCTAATTATTCATCACTGCGGTCTCTGGTGGAGACACTAGATACTAGAACATAACTGATAGCGGAAGACCTCAATACTTCGTAAGGTTAACTTCCGTTTTGTTCTAAATGACAAAAGTTTATTCTTTTTTTATCAATCAACAGTAAACGTGTGCAGTGTATGCTTTGAAAAATTCACCGAATTATCTTAAATAGTTTTTACTTTCTCTAGCACGTAGGTAGTATGTAGAAGAACTATTGCATTCGCTAAAAAAATCGATACTTCTTCGGAAATACATGTTTTGAGGGGCCCTGAATTAAAAGAAAATCTGATGTGTTACACTTACATGACTTTCTCTACTCTTGTACAAACTATTTTTACAAACCCTTATTCTCCATATGCTTCATGTTACTCGAGATATCGAGATGTTAATCTTATTGCTAATTTTCTTGTAGATGCAAGGGGAATTGCTAGGCTTTAACTGGTAGTCAAATATTTTAAGCGCTGGTTTCTATGTGAAGTATTCCATTCTCTTTGCATGTCCAGTACATAAAAAATGAATCGCGAATTCCCATTTGAGGAAAAGTATAGCTATTGGAAAATTTAAGGGAATAACAAGCAATATCTCGAAAATGGTTCACTCAAAAAAAAAACGTATATGACATAAATGGTGTATTTTAACGCAATCTACATTTTTTGTGTAGTAAGATTTTGTCTAACAGACACACACCCGGACAGATTTCCAAAAATGAATTTTTTTGGATTCAGGGGGTCCCAAAACGTATTTCAGGTGAAATCTCGGTATCGAATTTTTGGGTGGAATACGATACTTACCCTCTTACTATACGTAGTAGAGAAAGTAAAAATGTATCTTTAGAAAATGGTGTGTGTGTGTGTGTGTGTGTGTGTGTGTGTGTGTGTGTGTGTGTGTTGCGATGATATCGCCGACCTCAGGCACAAAGCCTTAAGAGGCCACCGAAATCGTGCAAAAGAATCCAAGATTTGTCTGAGGTTAGGAACTCCGGCAAAACGAAGAGGGAAGCCTTAACGAGTGCCGTAGGGAAATAAAGACCTTAAGCTATAAAAGAAACAATGTAGGAAATAAACATAGAGGAAGAAAATATCTACCCAAAAATAAATTAATTAAGAAACAACACAATAATTGTAACTGGCTTTATTTTATGCCAAAATATGCCACATTGTAAATGCCCCATTTAAATGAACAACAAACTGCTCAATAAATCGAAACAAAATTTTACACATTTACTAGAGCTTAATTTTGAAATTTACTGTAATATTACAAACCAAACATCAATGCAAAATCATACTCAAAAAACGTTAACTGAAACCTTTAAACAATAAAGGATATAATATTCTGGCCAAAAAAAAAATAACCAGCCAAGGAAATATTAATTAAACTGTTGCTGAAAGAAAGACAAAATTCAACACATGTAATGAAAGGGCAAATAGCAGGGCAAATTCAAAGCAAAGGTTCTCACGTAATGTAAATCAGTGACCACACTGCAATAGTTTCAAATATCTTACTTAAAGGAAACCCCTTTTATGAAATTACAGTTTATAACAATAATGCCTAAATACAAAGGGACCCGTACAAGTAAAATGGAACAGCTGCATAGCACATGGCCCATTCAATTCTTAAGAGAATGAAGTGAACATTTACAAATTAACTGGATACTTTAAAACGGCTAAATGTGTGAGCTAGTCACTTAGCATATTTGCTACTAATGTAATGACAAAGGAACTGCTCAATAACACGTGGGCAATTTAACTGTACACGAATGTCGTGTAAATTTACAAGCACCAAGAGACACTTTAAAGCAACAAAATAAGAGGGCCAGTCACTTAGAATAATTGCTGCAAATATCATGGCTTTAAATATGGCTTCCACATCCCCATTACCTTCAAACTGGAATGCATGAGCTGAAAACAAATCTTACCTTTGTGTAACAAAGTCGAAAACTCCGCCGGGAAACGCACGGAAATGAGACGCAATTAGCCAAAGAATTTAGAATGATTTTAAACCAGCACATTCGCTAATAAACGTTGAACCATGTTACAGACTTTCAAAAGGTACTGACAGGCAAACAAAATTTAAATGCGTTTCCACTCCGGCACGTGCTGTCCCAACTGCCACCCGAGAGCAGCCGTAACTCCACTGTCTCTCCTTCACGAAGCCCAACGACTCTCTCTCCAAGACAATCACCGGCCGCCCGGCTGGCAGGCACCAGCCCACACAGGGCAAGGCGACAACCAGATAAAAAAAAATTTCGTGCCAGAGTTACCAACTAAGACTACAAGGCATACTATTCTCAGTGACTGGCCGTACAATAAGAATACATCCAGATAAATCAGCACAGTGTGTGTGTCTGAAAAAGGCACAACTCAAAAACGATAAATGAATAAATACAGAATTTGGTGTTCAATACATTTCAAGATTTTCACGAAAATTCCCCCACACCAAACTAAGAATCTTTACATGAAAAATAAAATGTATATCTTGAATTTTCTGGGAATATCCTGTGAAGTCCTCTTCATTCAGAAAGAAATTTGTATATTGTATAACTGGTGTTAAGCAGTACACAAAAATATAAATCTCTTCTAAACATATAATTTATTTCCAATAATTATTTGTGGCATACGCCATTTTCGAGACGATTGGTTAATGGTTCGAATAGTTGAATACCTTCTCATTCTTTTAAAGACCTGTCGATTTTCAGTGGTTTCTCGCTATTGCATGAAAACAGTATGGAATTTTAACGCCAGTATATAGCGTTCAGTTCTTAAACATTTGACTATCACTGTGTCTATGACGAAATGTGTATTGCAGCTATCTCAAAATGAAGTAGCTGGAAAAATAAGCTTTTGGAAGAATTGTTTATTTACCAACTAATAAACGATGATGGTAGATGCATCTTTAGAAATGCCGTCAGGCTATATAAGTCCAATTAAACATTTTATAAAGACCTTCGGTGGGCGAATAAAACTCGAAACGCTGTGATGCGGTTTATAGACAGCTCAAAGGATGGTTCAGATACAGGAGCCTGAGTATATGGCATAAGACCAAGGTGCAAAAAGTTATTTTTTTCCTTTGGTGAAGATGCTGTTTTCGAAACATAAATTTGTGGTATTATTCAATGTATGAAAACATAAGAGACCTTAGGCTGGTAAATAGACCCTTAACTTCTGAGTTAGCCAGGAAAATCATGATGATCTCTAATTGTTATTGGTGGTATTTTAATATTAAGGTCATGTATGAGTTTTTCAAATCTAAGATGAAAAGTTAATGCCTGATTTGTATTCTTTGGCATCTCGTTTTGCTTTTTCCAAAGAAGGTGCATCGAATTGCTTCCGAGTTGGGTATTGCAGCAGTCTTTATAACATATCTTAGACATTGTGCTATTCTACGTACTTCTAATGGCGGCTCTTGAATCGGCATTAGCTTCTTGAGTGTCGTTTTCCTGGCAGTCATAAACTATGGCTCCGTAATCAAGTTTAGATATGATAATACTGTAGTATGACAAACTTTCCAGTAAACTCTTGAATATTATTTTTGTCGCTTTAACATTAAATCATAACGCGACTACAATAAATTTTAATAATTACAGTATTTTGAAACAAATTACAACATTGATTATATAAAAGTATACAATTTTATTTCTTTTAAAAACCTTACTAAGTTATGACAGATGGTTGAAGCACTCAAGGCCACAGAGAGGTTAGCAGGAATACCACACTGAAGCTGATGAACATCTTAGATAGGGCACTTTGCAACTATATGCCGAACTGTGGGAATGGAGTGACATGCAGGCTGATGATATGAATGTGTAATTGCAGTATGTCCGATATGTAGCCCTGGTCACGACGAATTAGATGTTGGTGGATTTGGTTTCATCATGTAGAGATCGAACATATTGAAACTTTACAAAGCAATGATCTCTACATGATGAAACCAAATCGTTCTAGTATGTTCGTCTTCCGTGATATAATGCTTATACATTGAAGATTGGGATTTCAAATCCGTCAGAGATCGAGGTAAAACTCCTTAGCATGGCTTCCTTTGGAAGGGCAGCGAAGCCTGTTGTCCTGGTTTTGTTTTTCTGCACGTAAAAGAACCTCACACCATAAGAAATAGAGCCCCCAAGCAAAAATTTTTGACAATTTCACACCCAATACGCCTTGTTCCTACACTAGAGTCATCTACTAGGCGCTGAGGTAATTATTCATCACTGCGGTCTCTGGTGGAGACAGTAGATACTAGAACATAACTGATAGCGGAAAGACCTCAATACTTCGTAAGGTTAACTTCCGTTTTGTTCTAAATGACAAAAGTTTATTCTTTTTTTTTCATCAATCAACAGTAAACGTGTGCAGTGTATGCTTTGAAAAATTCACCGAATTATCCTAAATAGTGTTTACTTTCTCTAGCACGTAAATAGTAGGTAGAGGAAGTATTGCATTTCGCTAAAAAAAACCGATACTTCGTCGGAAATACATGTTTTGAGGGGCCCTGAATTAAAAGAAAATCTGATGTGTTACACTCACATGACTTTCTCTACTCTTGTACAAACTATTTTTACAAACACTTATTCCCCATTTGCTTCATGTTAATCGAGATATCCAGATGTTAATCTTATTGCTAATTTTCTTGTAGATGCAAGGGGAATTGCTAGGCTTTAAGCGGTAGTCAAATATAATAAGCGCTGGTTTCTATGTGAAGTATTCCATTCTTTTTGCATATCCAGTACATAAAAAAATGAATCGCGAATTCCCATTTGAGAAAAAGTATAAGTATTGGAAAATTTAAGGGAATAACAAGCAATATTTCGAAAATGGTTCACTCAAAAAAAACAAACGTATATGACATAAATGGTGTATTTTAACGCGATCTACATTTATTGTGTAGTAAGATTTTGACTAACAGACACACACCCGGACAGATTTCCAAAAATGCTTTTTTTTTTGGATTCAGGGGGTCCCAAAACGTATTTCCGGTGAAATCTCGGTATCGAATTTTTGGGTGGAATACGATACTTACCCTCTTACTATACGTAGTAGACAAAGTAAAAATGTGTCTTTAGAAAATGGTGTGTGTGTGTGTGTGTGTGTGTGTGTGTGTGTCTGAAAAAGGCACAACTCAAAAACATAAATGGATAAATACAGAATTTGGTGTTCAATACATTTCAAGATTTTCACGAAAATACTACCACACCAAACTAAGAATCTTTACATGAATATTAAAATGTATATCTTGAATTTTTGGGAATATCCTGTGAAGTCCTCTTCATTCAGAAAGAAATTTGTATAATATTGTATAACTGGTGTTAAGCAATACACAAAAATATAAATCTCTTCTAAACATATAATTTATTTCCAGTAATTATTTGTGGCATACGCCATTTTCGAGATGGTTATTTAATGGTTGGAATTGTTGAATACCTTGTCATTCTTTTAAAGACCCGTCGATTTTCAGTTGTTTATCGCTATTGCATGAAAACAGTATGGAATTTTAAGGCCAGTATATAGCGCTCAGTTCTTAAACATTTGACTATCACTGTGTCTATGACGAAATGTGTATAGCAGCTATCTCAAAATGAAGTAGGTTGAAAAATAAGCTTTTGGAAGAATTGTTTATTCTCAACTAATAAACGATGCTCGTAGATCCATCTTTAGAAATGCCGTCAGGCTATATAATTCCAATTAAACATTTTATAAAGACCTTCGGTGGAAGAATAAAACTCGAAACGCTGTGATGCGGTTTATAGACAGCTCAAAGGATGGTTCAGATACAGGAGCCTGAGTATACGGCCTAAGACCAAGGTGCAAAAAGTGTGTTTTTTCCTTGGGTGAATATGCTGTTTTTGAAACAGAAATTTATGGTATTATTCAATGCATGAAAACATAAGAGAGTTTAGGCTGGGAAATAGATCCTTATCTTCTCAGTTAGCCAGGAAAATCATGATGATCTCTAATCATTATTGAAGGTATTTTAATATTAAGGTCATGTATGAGTTTTTCAAATCTAAGATGAAAAGTTAATGTCTGATTTGTATTCTTTGGCATCTCGTTTGGCTTTTTCCAAAGAAGGTGCATCGATTTGCTTCCGAGTTGGGTATTGCAGCAGTCTTTATAACATATCTTAGACATTGTGCTATTCTACGTACTTCTAATGGCGGCTCTTGAATGGGCATTAGCTTCTTGAGTGTCGTTTTCCTGGCAGTTATAAACTATGGCTCCGTAATCAAGTTTAGGTATAATAATACTGTAGTATGACAAACTTTCTAGTTAACTCTTGAATGTTATGTTTGTCGCTTTAACATTAAATCATAACGCGACTACAATAAATTTTAATAATTACAATATTTTGAAACAAATTACAACATTGATTATATAAGATTATACAATTTTATTTCTTTTAAAAACCTTACTAAGTTATGACAGATGGTAGAAGCACTCAAGGCCACAGAGAGGTTTGCAAGAATACTACACAGACCGATGAATATCGTAGATAGGGCACTTTGCAACTATATGCCGAACTGTGAGAATAGAGTGACATGCAGGCTGACGATACGTAAGTGGGTATGGTTTCATTACATAGAGACCGAACATATTGAATGTTGTTCGTCTTCCGTGATATAATGCTTATACATTGAAGATCGGGATTTGAAATCCGGCAGAGAACGAGGTAAAACTCCTTAGCATGGCTTCCTTTGGAAGGGCAGTGAAGCCTGTTGTCCTGGTTTTGCTTTTCTGCACGTAAAAGAACCTCACACCATAAGAAAAAGAGCCCCCGAGCAAAAATGTTTGACAATTTCACAACCAATACGCCTTGTTCCTACACTAGAGTCATCTAGTAGGCGCTGAGCTAATTATTCCTCACTGCGGCCTCTGGTGGAGACAGTAGATACTAGAACATAACTGATAGCGGAAGACCTCAATACTTCGTAAGGTTCACCTTCTGTTATGTTCTAAATGGCAAAAGTTTATACTTTTTTCATCAATCAACAGTAAACGTGTGCAGTGTATGCTTTGAAAAATTCACCTAATTATCTTAAATAGTTTTTACTTTCTCTAGCACGTAAATAGTAGGTAGAGGAAGTATTGCATTTGATACTTCGTTCAGAAACACATGTTTTAAGGGCCCCTGAATTAAAAAAAATCTTATGTGTTACACTCACATGACTTTCTCTACTCTTGAACAAAATATTTTTACATACGCTTATTCTCCATATGCTTCATGTTAATCCAGATGTTAATCTTATTGCTAATTTTGTTGTAGATGCAAAGGGAATTGCTAGGCTTTAAGCGATAGTCAAATATTTTAAGCGCTGGTTGCTATGTGAAGTATTCCATTCTCTTTGCATATCCAGTACATAAAAAAAAATCTGATGTGTTACACTCACATGACTTTTTCTACTCTTGTACAAACTATTTTTACATACGCTTATTCTCCATCTACTTCATGTTAATCGAGATAAACATTTGCAGAGTCTATCTTATTGCTTATTTTCTTGTAGATGTAAGGGGAATATATATTTACAAGGGCAATATAGAAACACAGTAGCCTTTAAGCATATACATATCTCCTAATAGCTGGTTGCTAGGTGCAGCATCATTCGCTTTGCTACAGATTAATACTCTTTGAATATCCAAGACAAAAACATGTGTTGTGTTACACTCACATGACTTTCTCTACTCTTGTACAATCTAATTTTACAAACGCCTATTCTCCATATGCTTCATGTTAATCGAGATATCGAGATGTCAATCTTATTGGTAATTTTCTTGTAGATGCAGGGGGAATATTATAGCTTTTAAGCGATAGTCAAATATTTTAACGCTGGTTGCTATGTGGCGCATTCCATTCTCTTTGCATGTCCAGGACATAAAAAAAATGAATAACGAATTTGAGAGAATATAAGTATTGGAAAATTTAAGGAAATAACAAGCAATATCTCCGAAACGGTTCACTCAACAAAAGAAATGTATATGACATAAGTTGTGTATTTTAACGCGATCTACACTTTTTGTGTAGTAAAATTTTGTCTATCTCTTATGGCTTTCCAGTTATGCAAAAGTCGTTCACAATAAAGAATACTTTTGGAGACATTCCCAGAAAATTCGAGATATACATTATATTTCCCATGACATTATCTTAAACATATGATATTTTCATCAAAATCGTTAGAGCCATGTTTGAGAAAATTAAAGTTTTCGAAAAATCTTCCATGTAAAGGGTAGTTTGGGGTGGGGGGATTTTCTTGAAAACCTTCGTGTCGCATCTCTGGAAGATATTGAACCTAAATACCAAGTTTGGTGCTTATCCGACTGTTCGTTTTTGAGTTATGCTGTTCACAGGCACACACACAGACACACACACACACACACACACACACACACACACAGACACACACACGGACATGTTTCCAAAAATGCTTTTTTTTTTATTCAGGAGGTCTCAAAACATGTATTTCCGGTGAAATCTCGGTATCGAATTTTTGGGTGGAATGCAATACTTCCCCTACTTACTATACCTAGTAGAGAAAGTAATAATAACGAATTCCCATTTGAGAAAAAGTATAAGTATTGTAAAATTTAAGGGAATAACAAGCAATGTCTCGAAAATGTTTCACTCAACAACAAAATGTATATGACATAAATTGTGTATTTTAACGCGATCTACATTTATTGTGTAGTAAGATTTTGTCTAACCGACACACACCTGGACAGATTTCCAAAAATGCTTTTTTTTTGGATTCAGGTGGTCCCAAAACGTATTTCCGGTGAAATCTCGGTATCGAATTTTTGAGTGGAATGCGATAATTACCCTACTTACTATACGTAGTAGAGAAGGTAAAAATGTATCTTTAGACAATGGTGCCTGCGTGTGTGTGTGTGTGTGTGTGTGTGTGTGTGTGTGTGTGTGTGTGTGTGTGTGTGTGTGTGTGTGTGTGTGTGTGTGTGTGTCTGAAAAAGGCACAACTCAAAAACGATAAATGGATAAATACAGAATTTGGTGTTCAATTCATTTCAAGATTTTCACGAAAATTCCCCCACACCAAACTAAGAATCTTTACATGAAAAATAAAATGTGTATCTTGAATTTTCTGGGAATATCCTGTGAAGTCCTCTTCATTCAGAAAGAAATTTGTATAACTGGTGTTAAGCAGTACACAAAAATATAAAAATCTCTTCTAAACATATAATTTATTTCCAGTAATTATTTGTGGCATACGCCATTTTCAAGATGGTTATTTAATGGTTCGAATTGTTGAATACCTTGTCATTCTTTTAAAGACCTGTCGATTTTCAGTTGTTTCTTGCTATTGCATGAAAACAGTATGGAATTTTAACGCCAGTATATAGCTCTCAGTTCTTAAACATTTGACTATCACTGTGTCTATGACGAAATGTGTATTGCAGCTATCTCAAAATGAAGTAGCTGGAAAAATAAGCTTTTGGAAGAATTGTTTATTTACCAACTAATAAACGATGATGGTAGATCCATCTTTAGAAATGCCGCCAGGCTATATAATTCCAATTAAACATTTTATAAAGACCTTCGGTGGACGAATAAAACTCTGGAAACGCTGTGATGCGGTTTATAGACAGCTCAAAGGATGGTTCAGATACAGGATCCTGAGTATATGGCATAAGACCAAGGTGCAAAAAGTTAGTTTTTTCCTTTGGTGAATGTGCTGTTTTTGAAACAGAAATTTATGGTATTATTCAATGTATGAAAACATAAGAGACCTTAGGCTGGTAAATAGACCCTTAACTTCTGAGTTAGCCAGGAAAATCATGATGGTCTCTAATCATTATTGGTGGTATTTTAATATTAAGGTCATGTATGAGTTTTTCAAATCTAAGATGAAAAGTTAATGCCTGATTTGTATTCTTTGGCATTTCGTTTGGCTCTTTCCAAAGAAGGTGCATCGATTTGCTTCCGAGTTGGGTATTGCAGCAGTCTTTATAACATATCTTAGACATTGTGCTATTCTGCGTACTTCTAATGGCGGCTCTTGAATGGGCATTAGCTTCTTGAGTGTCGTTTTCCTGGCAGTCATAAACTATGGCTCCGTAATCAAGTTTAGATATGATAATACTGTAGTATGACAAACTTTTTAGTAAACTCTTGAACATTATTTTTGACGCTTTAACATTAAATCATAACGCGACTACAATAAATTTTAATAATTACAATATTTTCAAACAAATAACAACATGGATTATATAAAATTATACAATTTTATTTCTTTTAAAAACCGATGAACGTCGTAGATAGGGCACTTTGCAACTATATGCTGAACTGTGAGAATGGAGTGACATGCAGGGTTACGATATGAATGTGTAATTGCAGTTATGTCCGATATGTAGCCTGGTCACGACGAATTAGATGTTGGTGGATATGGTTTCATCATGTAGAGATCGAACATATTGAAACTTTACAAAGCAATGATCTCTACATGATGAAACCTTATCGTTCTAGTATGTTCGTCTTCCGTGATATAATGCTTATACATTGAAGATTGGGATTTCAAATCCGTCAGAGAACGAGGTAAAACTCCTTAGCATGGCTTCCTTTGGAAGGGCAGTGAAGCCTATTGTCCTGGTTTTGCTTTTCTGCACGTAAAAGAACCTCACACCTTAAGAAAAAGAGCCCCCGAGCAAAAATTTTTGACAATTTCACACCCAATACGCCTTGTTCCTACACTAGAGTCATCTAGTAGGCGCTGAGCTAATTATTCATCACTGCGGTCTCTGGTGGATACAGTAGATACTAGAACATAACTGATAACGGAAGACCTCAATACTTCGTAAGGTTCACCTTCCGTTTTGTTCTAAATGGCAAAAGTTTATTCTTTTTTCATTAATCAACAGTAAACGTGTGCAGTGTATGCTTTGAAAAATTCACCGAATTATCTTAAATAGTTTTTACTTTCTCTAGCACGTAAATAGTAGGTAGAGGAACTATTGCATTCCGCTAAAAAAAATCGGTACTTCGTCAGAAATACATGTTTTAAGGGCCCCTGAATTAAAAAAAATCTTATGTGTTACACTCACGTGACTTTCTCTACTCTTGTACAAACTATTTTTACAAACGCTTATTCTCCATATGCTTCATGTTAATCGAGATGTTAATCTTATTTCTAATTTTCTTGTAGATGCAAGTGGAATTGGTAGGCTTTAAGCGATAGTCAAATATTTTAAGAGCTGGTTGCTATGTGGCGCATTCCATTCTCTTTGTATGTCCAGGACATAAAAAAATGAATAACGAATTTGAGAAAAAGCATAAGTATTGGAAAATGTAAGGGAATAACAAGCAATATCTCGAAAATGGTTCACTCAACAAAAACAAAATGTATATGACATAAATTGTGTATTTTAACGCGATCTACATTTATTGTGTAGTAAGATTTTGTCTAACCGACACACACCTGGACAGATTTCCAAAAATGCTTTTTTTTTGGATTCAGGTGGTCCCAAAACGTATTTCCGGTGAAATCTCGGTATCGAATTTTTGAGTGGAATGCGATAGTTACCCTACTTACTATACGTAGTAGAGAAGGTAAAAATGTATCTTTAGACAATGGTGCCTGCGTGTGTGTGTGTGTGTGTGTGTGTGTGTGTGTGTGTGTGTGTGTGTGTGTGTGTGTGTCTGAAAAAGGCACAACTCAAAAACGATAAATGGATAAATACAGAATTTGGTGTTCAATTCATTTCAAGATTTTCACGAAAATTCCCCCACACCAAACTAAGAATCTTTACATGAAAAATAAAATGTGTATCTTGAATTTTCTGGGAATATCCTGTGAAGTCCTCTTCATTCAGAAAGAAATTTGTATAACTGGTGTTAAGCAGTACACAAAAATATAAAAATCTCTTCTAAACATATAATTTATTTCCAGTAATTATTTGTGGCATACGCCATTTTCAAGATGGTTATTTAATGGTTCGAATTGTTGAATACCTTGTCATTCTTTTAAAGACCTGTCGATTTTCAGTTGTTTCTTGCTATTGCATGAAAACAGTATGGAATTTTAACGCCAGTATATAGCTCTCAGTTCTTAAACATTTGACTATCACTGTGTCTATGACGAAATGTGTATTGCAGCTATCTCAAAATGAAGTAGCTGGAAAAATAAGCTTTTGGAAGAATTGTTTATTTACCAACTAATAAACGATGATGGTAGATCCATCTTTAGAAATGCCGCCAGGCTATATAATTCCAATTAAACATTTTATAAAGACCTTCGGTGGACGAATAAAACTCTGGAAACGCTGTGATGCGGTTTATAGACAGCTCAAAGGATGGTTCAGATACAGGATCCTGAGTATATGGCATAAGACCAAGGTGCAAAAAGTTAGTTTTTTCCTTTGGTGAATGTGCTGTTTTTGAAACAGAAATTTATGGTATTATTCAATGTATGAAAACATAAGAGACCTTAGGCTGGTAAATAGACCCTTAACTTCTGAGTTAGCCAGGAAAATCATGATGGTCTCTAATCATTATTGGTGGTATTTTAATATTAAGGTCATGTATGAGTTTTTCAAATCTAAGATGAAAAGTTAATGCCTGATTTGTATTCTTTGGCATTTCGTTTGGCTCTTTCCAAAGAAGGTGCATCGATTTGCTTCCGAGTTGGGTATTGCAGCAGTCTTTATAACATATCTTAGACGTTGTGCTATTCTGCGTACTTCTAATGGCGGCTCTTGAATGGGCATTAGCTTCTTGAGTGTCGTTTTCCTGGCAGTCATAAACTATGGCTCCGTAATCAAGTTTAGATATGATAATACTGTAGTATGACAAACTTTTTAGTAAACTCTTGAACATTATTTTTGACGCTTTAACATTAAATCATAACGCGACTACAATAAATTTTAATAATTACAATATTTTCAAACAAATAACAACATGGATTATATAAAATTATACAATTTTATTTCTTTTAAAAACCGATGAACGTCGTAGATAGGGCACTTTGCAACTATATGCTGAACTGTGAGAATGGAGTGACATGCAGGGTTACGATATGAATGTGTAATTGCAGTTATGTCCGATATGTAGCCTGGTCACGACGAATTAGATGTTGGTGGATATGGTTTCATCATGTAGAGATCGAACATATTGAAACTTTACAAAGCAATGATCTCTACATGATGAAACCTTATCGTTCTAGTATGTTCGTCTTCCGTGATATAATGCTTATACATTGAAGATTGGGATTTCAAATCCGTCAGAGAACGAGGTAAAACTCCTTAGCATGGCTTCCTTTGGAAGGGCAGTGAAGCCTATTGTCCTGGTTTTGCTTTTCTGCACGTAAAAGAACCTCACACCTTAAGAAAAAGAGCCCCCGAGCAAAAATTTTTGACAATTTCACACCCAATACGCCTTGTTCCTACACTAGAGTCATCTAGTAGGCGCTGAGCTAATTATTCATGACTGCGGTCTCTGGTGGATACAGTAGATACTAGAACATAACTGATAACGGAAGACCTCAATACTTCGTAAGGTTCACCTTCCGTTTTGTTCTAAATGGCAAAAGTTTATTCTTTTTTCATTAATCAACAGTAAACGTGTGCAGTGTATGCTTTGAAAAATTCACCGAATTATCTTAAATAGTTTTTACTTTCTCTAGCACGTAAATAGTAGGTAGAGGAACTATTGCATTCCGCTAAAAAAAATCGGTACTTCGTCAGAAATACATGTTTTAAGGGCCCCTGAATTAAAAAAAATCTTATGTGTTACACTCACGTGACTTTCTCTACTCTTGTACAAACTATTTTTACAAACGCTTATTCTCCATATGCTTCATGTTAATCGAGATGTTAATCTTATTTCTAATTTTCTTGTAGATGCAAGTGGAATTGGTAGGCTTTAAGCGATAGTCAAATATTTTAAGAGCTGGTTGCTATGTGGCGCATTCCATTCTCTTTGTATGTCCAGGACATAAAAAAATGAATAACGAATTTGAGAAAAAGCATAAGTATTGGAAAATGTAAGGGAATAACAAGCAATATCTCGAAAATGGTTCACTCAACAAAAACAAAATGTATATGACATAAGTGTGCATTTTAATGCGATCTACATTTTTTGTGTAGTAAGATTTTGTCTATCAGACACACGGACATATTTCCAAAAATGCTGTTTTTGGATTCAGGGGGTCTTAAAACGTATTTCCGGTGAAATCTCGGTATCGAATTTTTGGGTGGAATACGATACTTCTCCTACTTCCTATACGTAGTAGAGAAAGTAAAAATGTATGTTTAGAAAATGGTGCGCGCGCGCGTGTGTGTGTCTGAAAAAGGCACAACTCAAAAACGATAAATGGATAAATACAGAAATTGGTGTTCAATACATTTCAAGATTTTCACGAAAATACCGCCACACCAAATTAAGTATCTTTACATGAAAAATAAAATGTGTATCTTGAATTTTCTGGAAATATCCTGTGAAGCCCTCTTCATTCAGAAAGAAATTTGTATAATATTGGATAACTGGTGTTAAGCGACAGATCACAACGCACTACACAAATATGTGAATCACTTTTAAACATATAATTTATTTTCAGTAATTATTTGTGGCATACGTCATTTTCGAGATACAGTTGTTTAATGGTTCGAATTGTTGAATATTTTGTCATTCTTTTAAAGTCCAGTCGATTTTCAGTTGTTTCTCGCGATTCATGCAAACAGTATGGAATTTTAAGGCCATATATAGCGTTCAGTTCTTAAACATTTGACTATCGCTGTTCCCTTTGTGTCTATAACGAAAGGTGTAATGTAGCTATCTGTGCAAATGTTTATCCCAATTAAAATGAAGTAGGTAAAAAAAAAAGCTTTTGGAAGAACAGTTTGTTTACCAACTAATAAACGATGATAGTAGATGCATCTTTAGAAATGCCATGAGACTATGTAATTGCAATTAAACATTGTATAAAGACCTTCGGGGGCATTATTGATCTCGAATGTTCGACGTATAAAACTCTGGAAACTGCTGAGAAAGCTTTGATGTGCTTTACAGACAGCTCAAAGGATGACGCAGGAACAGGATCCGGAGTATATGGCGTAAGACCAAGTGCAAAAAGTTTTTTTCCCCTTGGATAAATATGCTACTGTTTTTTAATCTTCTCAGATAGCCAGGCTGCACTTAAGCTCTAAGGTAACGTCAAGACTGGTTTTAAACTGCCAAAACGTGCTCACAAACTGGGCAGAACAGAATGAAGATCAACTCATCTGGGTGTCGGGTCATAGTGGCATGGACCGAAATGAAAAAGCTGATGAACTTGCAAGACAAGGGGCCACTTCACAATTTATTGGGTCAGAGCTGGCCCTAGTAACATCTCGATGTTTAGTATGAGAGGCTATTAAGAACTCGTCCAAAATAGATCACAAAACTTGGTTTAAAACTCCAGGAAACAAACATGGTAAACTATTTATTAGATAGATAGATAAGGTATCTTTATTGGTTTCAAATTATTGAAGTTAATTTACAAGTATTTAGTGCATGGGTCATTGACTGTACATGCATATTTAAGATAGAATAGGGTGATAATATAAACAACAGAGAAAGAAAACACAACAAAAAGGAGCAAGAAAAGGGGGAATAGAGATAAATTACCTTTGTCTAACTGAACAAATTTGACCTAGCTTCGCGCACTTTAGCCAAGAAATTGCCCATGTTTTGCCATTTCCTCTGGTCAGCCAGTAGATCCTAAAATGCCAATCTCTTTCTTGAGGAAGTTAAGAATTTTTCTTTCAGTTTAATCGTTCGCTGGTTCTCCCACTGTGCACATTTCGCCAAAATATGTACCCAGTCCTCATCCAAATCACAGAATGGGCAGATTCTCCTACCAGAATCAACACAGACTTTAGCTGAGAACAGTTTTTGCATTTCTTACAGGACATGCTCCTGTAAAGAATCTGATGTGTTACACTCACATGACTTTCTCTACTCTTAAAAACTATTTTTACAAACGCTTATTCTCCATCTACTTCATGTTAATCGAGATAAACGTTTGCAGACTCTATCTTATTGCTAATTTTCTTGTAGATGTAAGGGGAATATATATTTACAAGGGCAGTATAGAAATACAGTAGCCTTTAAGCACATACATATCTCTTAATAGGTGGTTGCTAGGTGCAGCATCATTCCCTTTGCCACAGATTAATACTCCTTTGCATA
Source organism: Deroplatys truncata (assembly GCA_030765065.1). Classification (NCBI taxonomy): domain Eukaryota; kingdom Metazoa; phylum Arthropoda; class Insecta; order Mantodea; family Mantidae; genus Deroplatys; species Deroplatys truncata. The sequence goes on along the minus strand of CM060989.1, from coordinate 58,679,478 downwards.
TCCAAGACCAAAAAAAAAATGAATAACAGATTCCCATTTGAGAAAATAAGTATTGAAAAATTTAAGGGAATGACAAGCAATATCTCGAAAATGGTTTACTCAACAAAAACAATTTATATGACATAAATTGTGTATTTTAACGCGATCTACATTTTTTGTGCAGTAAAATTTTGTCCATCTCTTATGGTTTACCAGTTATTCAAAAGTCGTTCACAATGAAAAACACTTTTGGAGACATTCCCATAAAATTCAAGATATACATTGTCTTTGTCATAAAAATATCTTACACATATGATATTTTAATCAAAATCGTTAGAGCCTTTTTGAGAAAATTAAAATTTTCGAAAACTCTTCCATGTAAAGGGTATCCTGGGGTGGGGGGATTTTCTTGAAAACCTTTGTGTCGCATCTCTGGAAGATACTGAACCTAAATACCAAGTTTGGTGTTTATACGACTGTTGGTTTCTGAGTTATGCTGGTCACAGACAGACAGACACACACGCGCACACACACACACGGAAATGTTTCCAAAAATGCTTTTTTTTGGATTCAGGGGGTCTCAAAACATGTATTTCCGGTGAAATCTCGGTATCGAATTTTTGGGTGGAATATAATATTTCCCCTTACTATACGTAGTAGAGAAAGTAAAAAGCATCCTAACACGTTGGAAGTGTTTCAGGGTAACTTAGATTGCAGATTGTACAAGAAAGAAACTGGAACAGTCCAGCACATTATATGCTCCTGTGAGGCTTTGACTTTGATAAATGTTTTTAGAACCAGAAGAATTTGAAACCATATCTGTTATGAGACTGTATTCCTTGGTAAAGTGTCCAGACATAATCAATTGGCTTTAAAACGATACAAGTAGCACAATAAGCCCAAGGCTGAAGTGAATCCAGAGCAATGACGGAAATCTGTATTAAATAACACAGGAGAATAAACGATGATGGTAGGGAAAATAATGTGAACATAACACATAAGATTGGTTTAGATAATAGGACATCAGTTTGTTAAATTGAACATTGACGAGTTAGGGCATTTGGACTCAGTTTTACTTTCTCTACTACGTATAGTAAGTAGGGAAAATATTGTATTCTACCAAAAAATTCGATACCGAGATTTCACGGAAATACATGTTTTGAGACCCCCTGAATCTAAAAAAATCATTGAAAACATGTCCGCGTGTGTGTCTGTGAACAGCATAGCTCAGAAACGAACAGTCGGATAAACATCAAACTTGGTATTTAGGTTCATTATCTTCCAGAGATGCGACACAAGGTTTTCAAGAAAATCCCCCCACCCCAGATTAGCCTTTACCCTTTTAATTTTCTCAAAAATGGCTCTAACGATTTTGATTAAAATATCATATGTTTACGATATTTTCATGACAAACCAAATGTATATCTCGAATTTTCTGGGAATGTCTCCAAAAATATTCTTCAATGTGAACGACTTTTGCATAACTGGTAAACCATAAGAGATAGACAAAATTTTACTACACAAAAAGTGTAGATCGCGTTAAAATACACAATTTATGCCATATACATTTTTTTGTTGAGTGAACCATTTTCGAGATATTGCTTGTTATTCCCTTAAATTTTTCAATACTTATTTTCTAAAATGGGAATTCGTTATTCATTTTTTTGTCTTGGATATGCAAAGAGTTATAATCTGTGGCAAAGGGAATGGTGCTGCACATAGCAACCAGCTATTAAGAGATATGTATGTGCTTAAGGGTACTGTTTTTCTATATTGCCCTTGTAAATATATTTTCCCCTTACATCTACAAGAAAATTAGCAATAAGATAGAGTCTGCAAATGTTTATCTCGATTAACATGAAGCATATGGAGAATAAGCGTTTGTAAAAATGCTTTGTACAAGAGTAGAAAACGTCATGTGAGTGTAACACATCAGATTTTTTTAAGTGATTTAAGACTTATTCTTGAAGCCAACTTCGTAGTTTCGTTTCTGCACCAGAAGTATGCAGAATTGCTACACTTGAACATCTACATAATCAATTCCCTGAAACAGAGTGGCTTAGAATTTATACAGATGGTTCTGCAGATAAATTGACAAATAATGTGGGAGGTGTTATGCACTGTAAATACTTTTCACATTATTTTACATTGCCTAGACAATCCACAAATTTTGATGGTGAAATTGTTGCAATACAATGAGCATTAGAACAGATATACTACAGGACTGATATAAAAGAAAATAACGTAGTTGTTCTCACAGACTCAGTTTCTGCCATTCAAGCAATAGAACGATGTGATAGTTCAGATGAATTTTATAAGATTAAGGATGCGAGATCTTATAATAAATTATTCCAAACAAAATTTCAACAGATAATATTACTGTGGATGCCAGCACGATGGGAGTGAATGGTAACGAAACAGCAGACTTTCTGGCTAAAAAGGTAGCAGTGTTATACTCAAAACTTATAAGGTCTTGTGTACTAGATATGAAACGAAAAGATGTCAAAATTAATATAGAACAAAAATACCAATATAATATTCAAAAGGAAATTACTAACAAAAATTACTCCAACATAAAAGAAATAGTGCAATAAATAAAAAAATCTGATGTGTTACACTCAGATGACTTTCTCTACTCTTGTACAAACTATGTTTACAAACGCTTATTCTCCATATGCTTCATGTTAATGGAGATATCAAGATGTCAATCTTATTGATAATTTTATTGTAGGCGCAAGGGGAATATGGTAGGTTTTAAGCGATAGTCAAATATTTTAACGCTGGTTGCTATGTGGCGCATTCCATTCTCTTTGCATGTCCAGGACATAAAAAAATGAATAACGAATTTGAGAAAAAGTATAAGTATTGGAAAATTTAAGGGACTAACAAGCAATATCTCGCAAACGGTTCATTCAACAAAATAAATGTATATGACATAAATTGTGTATTTTAACGCGATCTACATTTTTCGTGTAGTAAAATTTTGTCTATCTCTTATGGTTTACCAGTTATGAAAAAGTCGTTCATAATGAAGAATACGTTTGGAGACATTCCCAGAAAATTCGAGATATACATTTTATTTGTCATGACAATATCTTAAACATATGATATTTTAATCAAAATCGTTAGAGAAAAATGTTTCATGTAAAGGGTAGTCTGGGGTGGAGGAATTTTCTTGAAAACCTTCGTGTCGCATCTCTGAAAGATACTGAACCTAAATACCAAGTTTGGTGTTTATCCGACTCTTCGTTTTTGAGTTATGCTGTTCACAGACACACAGACAGACACACACACGGACATGTTTCCAAAAATACTTTTTTTGGATTCAATGAGTCTCAAAACATGTATTTGCGGTGAAATCTCGGTATCGAAATTTTGGGTGGAATACAATACTTCCCCTGCTTACTATACGTAGTAGAGAAAGTAAAAAGTCCCAAGGAAAGAAGCCGTTGCTCAATTCAGATTAGCCACTAGACATGACTGTCTGGCGGAACATATACATGGATTTGGTAAGATTTGCAATGCTGACAAGATTTTAAATAGAGAACACCTACCAGAAAACCCAGATTTGTGGAAAGCTGTACCAGATGGGAAGGTACACAATTTATATTGGCTATCAAGGGAAAAATTGATGGATCAAAATCCTGCATATTAGATTACCAACAGTAGTTACGTTTCATTTAAATTTAGAATACTACCAGGGAAAGCGAAGAGGCGCTTGTATAGCTGTTAAACCCAGACATACACAAAGCGTATACAAGATAATGAGTAGGTTTTTATTGTGTGTAAGCGTGAGATACATAATTATCCTCAACAGCTACAAATTCTAACAGTCTAGTATGTTTTTGCCAGCACATTACGTTCAGTTTTCAGATGAATGTATCTCTTTTTTTTATCTCTCGCTGTTCTGTACGCCTGCCTTTGCACGAGCTCATAGCTAACCCAAATGTCACATTCTCACAGTTGCAGATGGTGGAGATTACGCATTAATGCTACCCTATAATTTTGAGCCTTGCATAAATGTAAAAGTGAATTAATTTTAGAAGCTGAATTAATATCCATTAAAATACTACCGAACTAAACAAGTAAAGTAAAGTAAAAATCTTATGTGTTGTCATTCACATGACTTTCTCTACCCATACTTTAGCAAACTATTGTTACAAAACTTGATTCTTCTACCTTTTTATGTTAATCAAGATAAACATTTGTAGAAATGGTTTTATTTCAATTTTTTGTAGGTACAAAGAGCGCCAAAGAAAATCTGATTGCACCTCGCGTTTATGTCACATTATTTATCGTTGTACGTGGCTTTAGACCACACTTCAAGGGTGCGCCACTCCTTCTGCTAAATAATTACACCAATAACCACAACAAAGTCTACAAAATGGCGTAGAAACGAAATATATATTTAAGCTCTCGATCGTATTGGCTAAAAGAGAAAGAGGTAGAATGAGTGCATTCAGTTTGTCATACAAACCTCTTATCGTGATTGGTAGACCATACCTTATCGGCTAGTACAGGACACGCCTTTGAAAGGGTTAAAAGCTAAGGGGAAAATTTGATGAGCGCCCAGGTTAGCGAAATGTAGAATGTGCAGTGTGAGAAGATTTTCAAATTAAAGCTTGAATGGTATTCATTAAATACATAGCAATACTTTATAACAAAAAATAAACAGAGCTGTATTCTCCCAGTGGTATCAATGCTTGCTGCTGCATAGAAGCAAACATAGCTAAATAATAAATAAACAAAGCAGCATGCTTTCCCTCTAATTCAAACTATAATTGGTTAATATGCCTTTACTAACATATTGCTAATCATAGGAATACAACAGGATTATAGACCAAAATATAACCCCATTTTATTGTCATAATATGTATGTCATATTCGATAAATCATATACATGTTTATCTGTAGTTTCTAAACATGTACAGTCAATTATAACAAAAGGGTAATTTGCATTTAGTAAACGAATATCATCATCTGCGGATGTTTTACGGGGAGTGCCCACTTTCTGACGAGTATGTAGACCGCCTTTCCCACTTTCCTGGAATATTTTACCCAGTAATTTGCTATAAAACAATTTTATGCACTGCCGTTGCGATTGCTGTATCAGTGCAACCAGCCTCCCACATAACCACGATACGTCCAGAGTAATTTCGCTAGTATACGGCATGACTGGTTCTGAGACATGAAGAAGTTGATTTGTTGTAGTTGTTTATTTATTTAGCTCCACGTATGTAAGCCAATTTGTTAGTAGTATTTGTTGTTTACTTTGTTTTCTGTTACGTGTGAAAAAGACGATTTGAAGTAGTTTGTATTGTATTTAAACTGTTGGGGAACCGAACTTGTAGTAGTTGCAACCGCACGTATAGTAAACAGTTTCCGGTAGCCTTTGCCCCAAATGTTCTTTCAAGGGCCTTTGCCCCAAGTTTATAAATAATAGCTTTGTAATTTGACTGTTTCTTTAGATATTATATATTTATGTTTGCCTCGGCTGCGTCAATGTTATTGTTAGAGACATGGAAGTCTTGGCAGGGCGTGATGCGACAAGAATGTAGGCTTACGCAGATTTGAAGTTTTAATTCACCCCTTTTTATTAATTCTTGACACAAATTAAATAGCACTTCACTGATATCGAGACCTGTGAGATTCTTTTATTTAATACTTGCACTTTCTAATACAAATACTATTTTTCGTCTCACACAAATACGTAATTAATTTCTCAAGGACACATCTCGCATCCAGTTACAAACACTGTCCGCAGGCAACTGACTAGATTTCAACTGTCTAAACTTGTAAATTTCTGTATTTCAAGTCTCCGATTGGCTATTTTTACTCCAATAGAATACCTGCATTTAAATAAAGCTTTTTCTGGTTGTTGATTGGCTATTTTTATAAGCTGTCAGTAAAATTACATTAATGCTTCCAAGAATCACAAATAACATTTAAACGCTCAAGCTCATTATTGCCTCAAGGTTACCTCATTGTTAGCAACTTTTAACTTATTATTCTCACAGCTCTTACATTATTAAATTACGTAATACATTCACATAACATTATTGAACAGGTTTATAATAATATAAGCATATGCAATGACTGTTATACACTTTACAAATTATTACATACACATATTGCTTCAAGGCGGGCTGTTATTGAATTTACATATTATATAATTTGACTAAAATCATTTAAGTGTTCAAAATACTGTCTCAGAGAATAAAAATGTTTTGGTTTTAATAACACCAGAAAAAGCAAAGGCATCTACCTACCCTCTTTTCCCCCTTATTGCTGTGTTATCAGGCCACCACGTTCTGCGATAGGTAAGGTGAAGGACACGCCTCAAAAGACCCCAGAAAACGATATCAAATCCCCGGAAGATTTTCTTTGGCGCTCTGTGTACAACGCGAATAGGGGAATACAGTACGCTTAAGGGATAGTCAGATCTTTTAAGAGATCATCGGTATGAGATGGCTTTGAAATTCCGTTCTCTTTGGATGACCAGGAGAAGAAAAAGAAATCTCGGAAAAGGTTAATTCCACATAAAAAGTGTATTTTAACGAGATCTACATTTTGTGTAGTAAGATTGTGTCTATCTCTTACGGTTTACCAGTTATACAAATGTCATTTAGAATGAAGAGGACTTCACAGGCTATTCCCAGAAAATTCAAGATGTACATTTAATTTGTGATGAAAATCTCTTAAACGTGTCACATTTTAATCAAAATCGTTTAGAGTATTTTTGAGAAAATCAAAAGTTTCGAAAAACTTCGTGTCGCATCCTTGGAAAATGCAGAACTTAAATTCCAAATTTGATGTCTAACTGAATTTTGTTAGCTATACTACCCGCAGACACACGGAATGTTTTCTAAAAATGCTTATTTGGGTTCATATGTCCTCAAAACATATATTTCTGGTGAAATCTCGACATCGAATTTTTGGGTGGAATAAAATACGTCCCCACTTACCGAGCGAATTAGCTCAGGCGGTAACGTTTGTGGCCCGGGTTTGATCCCCGGCGACCGCTCACTATGACCCATTTTTTGTGACTTTTTCCCGGTCATCCGTTGGTTTCTTTCATCTTCCGAATTTCCTGTCCCTCAATTTCGTTCCATTCATATTTATTGTAGTACAAATCTATTAATCTTTAATTATGATATTCCGTAATACTTTTTGTTTAAATTGTTCCATTCCCTCTAATTTCTGTGGCCATATCGTGAATTTTGATTTTAGAAGTCAGAGAGAAATATTAAATTCGGACTTAGAACGCTGTTTCCCAAATACCGTTTCATTTCATATCACAGCAGGGCCCAGATTGTGATCATCTGAAAATTTTCGAAAAACGACATATGAAATTACTTTAAATTTTAAAAAATAACACAATAATTACAAAAATTCTGATGTGGTTCATTCACATGAGCTTCTCTACCCTCTATAGTTTATTACTGGGTATAAAAACTAGTCTTACTAAAGCTTATTTTTATATCTACTTCGTTTTAATCCAAATAAACTTTTTGTAGAAATGGCTACGTTACACATTTCGTTACAGATACATAAGGAACAGCGATAGTCAAATGTTTAAGAGCTGGACTCTATACGCTGGTCTTATGCTCTTTTTATATCGTCCTCCGTGGGTCTAGTGGTAGCGAGCTAGGTTGCGGGTTCAAGCGATGAATTTTTTCGGGCATAAAAATCCTTAGCATGGCTTCCTTCGGAAGGGAAGTAAAGCCTGTGGTCACGTGGTCTCAGATTTATGGCACGTAAAAGAACCTCAAGCCTCATAGAGAGGCCTCTGAGCAAAAGTTTCGGTCTTTCACGCCCAATATAGAACGGAACGCTAAGAAGCCTAGCGTTAAGCATTGAACAATTTGAACCATCTCGGAAATGGCTGATGTCACAAAAAAAGTTATTTGAAATAAATTGTGTGTTTTAAACAGATTTACATTTCTTGTGTAGTACGTTTTCGTCTATCGTTTAGCTATTATCAGTTATACAAGATTACACATAATTCTTTCCGAATGAAGATGACTTCGAAGGCTATTCCCAGAAAATTACAGATATACATTTTATTTGTTATGTAAATATATTTAATACATGGTATTTTATTCAAAATCGTTAGTAACGTTTTAAAAAAATCAAATTCTTACTTTCTCTACTACGTATAGTAAGTAGAGGAAGTATTGCATTCCACCCAAAAATTCGATACCGAGATTTCACCAGAAATATATGTTTTGAGACCTCTTCAATCCAAAAAAAGTATTTTTGGAAACATTCGGTGTGTGTGTCTGTGTGTGTATGTCTGTGAACAGCATAACTCAGAAACGAATACCAAACTTGGTATTTAGGTTCAGTATCTTCCGGAGATGCGACACGAAGTTTTCAAGAAAATCCCCCACCCCTGATTACCCTTTACAGTGAACATTATTCGAAAATTTTAATTTTCTCAAAAATGGCTCTAACGATTTTGATTAAAATATCATATATTTAAGATACATTCATTTTAAATAAAATGTATATCTTGAATTTTCTGGGAATGTTTCCAAAAGTGTTCTTCATTGTGAACGACGTTTGCATAACTGGTAAACCATAAGAGATAGACAAAATTTTTCTCTACAAAAATTGTAGACCGCGTTAAAATACATAATTTATGTCATATACATTTTCAAGATATTGCTTGTTATTCCCTTAAATTTTCTAATACTTACCTATACTTTTTCTCAAATTCGTTATTCTTTTTTTTATATCCTGGACATGCAAAGAGAATGGTATGCGCCACATAGCAACCAGCTCTTAAAATATTTGAATATTGCTTAAAGTCTACCATATTCCCCTTGCATCTACAAGAAAATTAGCAATAAGATTAACATCTCGATTAACATGAAGCATATGGAGAATAAGCGTTTGTAAAAATAGTTTGTACAAGAGTAGAGAAAGTCATGTGAGTGTAAGACATCAGATTTGTTTTTAAAATGTTCTATGTAAAGGGTAGTTTGTAGTAGGGGAATTTCCTTGAAGATCTTCGAGTTCCATCTTTGGAAGTTACTGAACTTAAGTGCCAAGTTTGGTGTTGATCAAACGTTTCGTTTTTGAGTTATGATGTTCACAGGTGCGCGCACAGACTAATAAACGTGTAGTTTGATAATCTGGGACCCACGATAAAGATTGCAATACGTGTTATGTAACAAATAAAAGGTGGCATCAGAATCCGGGCCCTGGTCATCATGAGTACGTCAGAACTATGAAACTACCCATCGGATTAAGGCGTTGAGTGTCTCGCTATGCATCTGGAAAACAAACTACTATTATTCACACGAACACAGGGATCACGTCACATACAGAAGAGTTAAGAGTATTTAGCGCCGACAACATCGTCATACTCCAACAGGTACAGTAAATAACAGGCTTAGATAATAGTCACATTAACCGTTGTTAGAAAAGCTGTACTTTGTCATCGGAGTTTGCGACATGTTTACATGGTTAGTGTTCGCTCACCTGTCCACCGGTAAATCATGAATACCTAGCCGAAGTGTACTACAAAACTAATTATGAAATGTTGGGTGTAGGAACACTTTATATGGCTTTTGTTGGCACTATGATATACCGGGTGTCCCAGAGTATCCGTATCAGCCTTTTCCCTATAAAACTACTTGTTCGCAAAAACAATTTGTTAACCAAAACCAATGTAAAGAATCGATTGGTTGTATTTCCATTTCCCGGAGCAAACCGAAAGTTGTCAATTTTGAAATTTTAAATGGGAACATGTTTAAGGTATCATTGGATAGTACTTTTAAAATGAAACAACAAAATCTGATGCGTTACACTCACATGACTTTCTCTACTCTTGTACAAACAATTTTTACAAACGCTTATTCTCCATATGCTTCATGTTAATCGAGATGTTAATCTTATTACTAATTTTCTTGTAGGTGCAAGGGGAATATGGTAGGTTTTAAGCGATAGTCAAATATTTTAACGCTGGTTGCTATGTGGCGCATTCCATTTTCTTTGCATATCCAGGACATAAGTATTGGAAAATTTAAGGCAATAACACGCAATATCTTGAAAACGGTTCACTCAACAAAAAAAATGTATATGACATAAATTGTGTATTTTAACGCGATCTACGTTTTTTGTGAAGTAAAAGTTTGTCTATCTCTTATGGTTTACCAGATATGCAAAAGTCGCTCACAATGAAGAATACTTTTGGAGACATTCCCAGAAAATTCGAGATATACATTTCATTTGTCATGAAAATATCTTAAACATATGATATTTTAATCAAAATCGTTAGAGCCATTTTTGAGAAAATTAAAATTTTCGGAAAATGTTCCATGTAAAAGGTAATCTGGGGTGGGGGTTTTCTTGAAAACCTTCGTGTCGCTTCTCTGGAAGATAATGAACCTAAATACCAAGTTTGGTGTTTATCCGACTGTTCGTTTCTGAGTTATGCTGTTCACAGACACACACACAGATATGTTTCCAAAAATGCTTTTTTTTTGGATTCAGGGGGTCTCAAAACACGTATTTCCGGTGAAATCTTGGTATCGAATTTTTGGGTGGAGTACAATACTTCCCCTACTTACTATTCGTAGTAGAGAATATAAAAATTAATGACCGCTTAGAAATTCTGTACGTACCGATAGTAATGACTCACTCTAAATTTCAAAATGCCCACCACTCTGTGCTACACAACGTTATGATCTACTCCTAACATCATTGATGGCACGGAGAAGTTCATCACTGCTGAGAGACGCATAGGCTGCTCGAATTCTTTACTTTCGTATCGTGTCTAGTTGTAGATCGCACCTGGTAGACAATGTTTTTAATTCTCTCCCATAAGAAGCCATTCGGTCTTAAGTCAGGAGATCGGGCCAGCCAACGTACTGGTCCTCCTCGTCCAATCCACCGCCCAGGAAACAACTGGTCAAGAAATTGCCGAGCTCTAAGTGAAAAGTAAGCACGACGGCCACATCAGTTACCGTACAGGCAGAGGAACATCATCAAGTAAGTGGTGCAAAAGATGACGAGGAAGTCTATCATTCATCTATGAGTAACATTAGAAGGTAGAAAAAAGGTTTTGGTAAAAGTTGTTTCATTCTAAAAGTACTATCCAATTATACTTTAAACAACCCATGTTCCCATTTAAAATTTCAAAGTTGACCACGAATACCCCTTCTTCCGACTACTTCCGGAAATTGGAAATACCACCGATTGATTCTTTACATAGGTTTTGATTATCAAATTATTTTTACGAACAAGTATATTATGGTTTTAGAGAAAAACGGCTGATATGGGTACTCTAGAACACCCGGTATAATATGTTTCACAACTTCTATATATCAGTCATTAAAACCTCTAAACGAAAACAACAAAACATCATACAGGACTAAAAATCATTTGTAGAAAGAAAATTCCTAAGAATTTGTTAATACTAGGGGTGGGACCTCGATACTGTCGATACTTTGTGATATCAAAGTGTGTCTAATACTTTGAGATAAACCTTCTTTACTTTGAAATTGTTAAATTTTACATTATTGAAAGTTGTTGCTTTTAACATTTTGCTAGATAAGGAATGAGATACTTCGCGTTATTGCTACATGTCCCCAAAGGGTGTCTGGTCTATAGATCTTAGTAGACCTTGACTGCGTTTCCTGTTGCTGAATGCAACTAATGAGTACTGGTACACAATGAGAAACTAACCATTACATGAGCGTACGACAGTGAGTGTGTGTCGGCCACAACTTCAGTGCGTTTGGAGGAGGGCACCACTGTTTTGTTGACAGTGCGTAACGTCATCAAGGCTTGATATACGAGGGGATTGCGGGGCAGGGGATATTGAGAATCAATAGTTGCGTAATGAAAACAGCACCAACGTGCTGATGTCTTCATATTAATTCTCGGAAGTATCTTCTCTTAGAATTTTTTCTTTACTTGACTGTACTTCCGATGCCACACCCACTTGTTCCGCAAATGTTTAGTTCAGGAACCGACAGGTATACTACTTGTGAGCTAAGGCCACCAGGTAGAGTCAAGGGCCCGTCCGCTGGACAACAATAGGTGACGTCACAGCTGTGGACAGCTTGCATAAGGTTTCAAGGATTCAAAGTGAATATGTGATGCGGGTTCCTTGTTGATTTCACTAAACATTCGAACTGATTTAGCAGTGTATGAGTAACTCGTGTTAAAAGCTCTACTTTTAGTGCCAGTTGTGTAAAAATATAGTTTTTGTGTTGATTTTCGTTAAAAGGTCGGCGCTAGTGTCTCTTAAGTGCTGATGTTCACAAATACACAGCAGCAGCAACACACTCGGATCACTCTATTTTTTTTCAAGTGTAGTGGTACGAGGACAGTCCCAGAAGTACCCGACCTGACGTTTATATAGTGGTTGTTGTTTCAAACAAATGACTATGTAGAAACTACCACCCTTATAAAGCTTAAGTTTGAAGTTTGACGAAGCTACGTTGTTTAGTAATTGTTTGGCAGCCATTAATAGTGAACTCTCTCAGCGAACTTGTAAACATGGATAAAACTGGTCATCGTTATGTGATATAATACTTTCATTTGAAAGGTCTTAGTCCAACTAATATTAAAGCTAAGCTGGATTATACTCTGGGAGAGTCTGCTCCTTCGTTTCAAAAAGTGCTGTACATCGCATACTAGCTAAAAATTTAGACATGTGCGCACGATGGGTGCCGGGTTTACTCACAATGGAACACAAGTAGCGTCGTAAGGATGTTTCAGTCAAGTGTTTGGCGATATTTGCGACGATTCATAAACATGGATGAAACATGGGTTCATCACTTCACATCTGAGACGAAGGAACAGTCAAAACAGTGGATTGAAAGGGGAGAATCGGCTCCAAAGAAGGTGAAGATAGTTCTATTTGCAGCAAAGGTCATGACGTCAGTTATTTGGGATGTGCGTTGGATAATTTTCATTGATTATCTTCAAAAAGGAAAAGCAATCATTGGCGAATATTATGCAAACTTATTTCAGCGTTTGAATGATGATATCAAGCAAAAACGGCCGCATTTAGCGAATAAGAAAGCTCCGCTTCATCAAGAAAATCACCAGTTCACATATCCATTATCGCCATGGCCAAAATCAATGAGTTAAAGTTCGAATTGCTTCCTCATGCACCCTATTCGCCAGACTTAGCCCCCTCTGATTATTTTCTGTTTCCAAAGTTGAAGAAATAGCTTGGTGGTAAAAGATTTGCCAAGAATGAAGAGGCGGAGGGTGTAGTTGATGGCTATTTTGCAGAACTCGACGGTTCTCACTATAAACAGGGTATCGAAGCTATTGAACATCGCTGGGAAAAGTGTATCGAGCTGAAAGGAGACTATGTAGATAAAGATGTTTTCTTTGTTAGGTCGGGTACTTCTGGGATAGCCCTCGTATAACGTGCTTGCTCAAGGATCATCTCTTAGAAGTTTGTGTTTTATTTTTCCATGCCTATATAAAATGGTAGATCCCTATACGCCGTGTATTGTCTGTAGCTACAGTCCTTGTACAACCCTTGAAGGAGCAGCAGTTTGGTATGGATGGAATCTGCTCCCAGTTGAGTATTGTACATGTGGAATGCTGATTGATGGGAATGCCTGAGGATGCCAACTGTACTAACACGAGGACCGTTAGCACATAGTCTATCACTTGTTTAGCAGTAGCTTCATTTGTCACAGTGCACTTTTTTACTTTATAAGCCCATAGTTAGTGAAAATGTGTGGAAATTCTTCAAGAAAGTTATCTTTTTGTAGGAGAAATGGCCCTTTCGCTACTCTTAGGGAAAAGGCCAGTGCATTCAAATATACAGGATGTTTCACAAGTCCTTTAATGTAAATAAAGCTATAATTAACTTATTTTGTAAAAAAACGCTTCTATATCTCAAGTTTAATATTTTGAAAGCAACCTTTTAAATCAAGAAACAATTTTTTCGGCATCATTGTACAGAAGTGGCGTCATCAACAATTTTAAATGGCAGCATCTTATTACTTTCTCTACTACGTATAGTAAGTAGGGGAAGTATTGTATTCCACCCAAAAATTCGATACCGAGATTTCACCGGAAATACATGTTTTGAGACCTCCTGAATCCAAAAAAAAGCATTTTTGGAAACATGTCTGTGTGTGTATGTGTGTGTGTCTGTGTGTCTGTGAACAGCATAACTCAGAAACGAACAGTCGTATAAACACCAAACTTGGTATTTAGGTTCAATATCTTCCAGAGATGCGACACGAAGGTTTTCAAGAAAATCCCCCCACCCCAGACTACCCTTTACATGGAACATTTTTCGAAAATTTTAATTTTCTCAAAAATGGCTCTAACGATTTTGATTAAAATATCATATGTATAAGATATTTTTACGACAAATGAAATGTATATCTCGAATTTTCTGTGAATGTCTCCAAAAGTATTCTTCATTGTGGACGACTTTTGCATAACTGGTAAACCATAAGAGATAGACAAAATTTTACTACACAAAAAATGTAGATCGTGTTAAAATACACAATTTATGTCATATACATTTTTTTAGTTGAGTGAAGCATTTTCGAGATATTGCTTGTTTTTCCCTTAAATTTTCCAATACTTATACTTTTTCTCAAATTCGTTATTCATTTTTTATGTCCTGGATATGCAAACAGAATGGAATGCTCCACATAGCAACCAGCGCTTAAAGGATTTGACTATCGCTTAAAAGCTACCATATTCCCCTTGCATCTACAAGAAAATTACCAATAAGATTGACATCTCGATATCTCTATTAACATGAAGCATATGGAGAATAAGCGTTTGTAAAAATAGTTTGTACAAGAGTAGAGAAAGTCATGTGAGTGTAACACATCAGATTTTCTTTTTATTTACTTTCTGAAAGGTAGTTATATTTGTTGCATTTGTCTCATACAAAAGCTTTGGTTACTATGGAAACAGGTCTCTGTCCGCTTGATTACTTTTTATGAGGATATGTTAAATGTTAAGAGTCTTTGTTATGAGGCCTACTAACATGGAATAGTTAAAAAATGAGGATCAGGAAAGAATGCAGAGATATACTACCATCACTGACTGAAAATGTTCAATAAGAGTCCATGCTTCGACTTAGCCATTACCAGATTGTAAATGGAGAGATTTTGAACAGCTTATTAAATAAATAGAATCTCATTTGTTAGTAGTTGTATAAACTAAATTATTTGTATGAAACAAATGAAATTTTCCATTCAACTAAATATGTTGTCACTTAAAATATTCATCAATGATGTCACATCCTGTGCAATAATGGCTGATCATATGTTTCTGTTTTTTAAATTTTTCCTTTCAAAATATTAAATTTGATCACTCCGAGTATTTTAAAAAAATGAGCTCATTTTAGTTTTAATTGCATTATTCCTTGCTTATGAAACACATTGCATAATATCAGTGCATTCAAAACAAGAAGACAGTTCTCTCACGTTTCTTCTTGATCCAATTCTACTCCGGCCATTGGAATTTCCAGCCTTAGCCTACACATCACCAGTATGAATCTGCACACGCTAGAGACGCGTATATTGACCTATTAAATCCATCTTCAGAAACGTTTTGTTTACGTTCTAGGGTTTCTTAAATCTGTAGGACTTAGGCAGTACAGATCACAAAAGTTAGGAAAGAAATAAGCAAGAAAACACTAAATACTCTAACTAAACAGATACCATTTTAATCACTTACTGAAGGTGCTCAAAATGTCACCCACCAACTTCGATACGTTATGTCCATCTCCTTGTTATGTGATGTCGAATCCTTGGAAAGATTCAGTCTCTTGTATACGGTGTATCCGTCCATAGGGGTGTTAGGATGTAAGCTGTCTCTTTCATTTAACCTCTGCTTCCGGTCTTGGAAACATGGTGTGGGTCGTGTGACGCCTGTTGGGATAACGTTGTTGATAGAGCCAGCAGGCCTCTCTTGCGTTCTTCGGGCTTCCCCGAAATTAGAAGCATCTCAGTGTACTCTGCACATGTGTACAAGGGCATGGTCCATTCCCACTTGATGATAGGCACACAAATAAATACTGAAAGTATGAAACTACGAAACAAAGTATTAAAGTAAACACTAACATTGGCTGCTGTGCATCTCGTAAAAGTTGATGAAATAACATTAGTAAACACGTTTTTAATCGTTGCGACGTCCATTGATTGTTACGTGGTTCTACAGTTAATTTACCTAGTCATCCCTCTTCCCGTTTTGGAGGCTCTAGGATGTAAAGAAAAATTACCAAGGCGGATTGATAAGTCCATGCCTTTGACGAGAGCTAACGTTCTAATCACAGGTTTCTTGATTGCATCCAAGTCTTACATCTATTCTGGATATAATCGCAGAAATTCGTCGTTATTTGTTTCTAGAACATTGTTGAGAGCGTCTAAAATAAACAGACGTGTGTTGCTTCGTAGAAAATGGTGAAAAGTAAATTTCGTGTTGTGATAAAGTACTACTTGTAGCGTGGTAAACGATGAAGGAAACGGAAAAAAAGATGAACAAGTATTATGGGAACTCTGTTCCATCACATGGCACGGTTCACAAGAGGTTCACAGAATTTCGATGTTGCCGTTCGCGCACAAGAGATTCCGTGCACACAGGATGGCCGGTTGAGGTAACATCAGAAGAAATGGTGAACAAAGTTCACGATATTGTGTTGGAAGACCGCCGAGTGAAAATCCCTGAGATAGCCAAGACCGAAAACATCTCGAGTGAATGGGTGTATAACATTCTGCACGAATTTTAGGGTATGAGAAAGCTGTCAGCAAGATGGGTGCCGCGACTGCTCACAGTTGAGAAAAGCGGAATCGTGTGACATTTCACAGAGATGTTTGAACATATTCCAGCGCAACCCAAATGAGGTTTTGCGGCGTTATATCACGGTTGATGAAACTTGGATGCATTACTACCAACCTGAAACCAAATAACAATCAAAGCAGTGGATTTTCTTCGGCGAACCTGCTCCAAAGAAAGCGAAAACTATTCCGTCGGCAGGAAAAACCATGGCAGCTGTATTTTGAAATTCACAAGGGGTAATAGACATTCACTATATGGAAAATCACTAGGATAATGCACCCGCACACAAGTCAGCCATTGCCATCGCAAAATGTGTGGAACTGAGCTACGAACTGCTACCACACCCACCATATTCTCCAGATTTGACTCCGAGCGGCTTCTTCCTCTTCGCAAACCTGAAAAATTGACTCGCTGAGAAGAAATTCACGTCCAGTGAACACATCATGGCAGAAACAATCTCATATTGTTATTTTCTTTAAAAAACCACTGACTTATCAATCCACCCTCGTATATGGACATGGGTTTATAAAGAAAACATGATCGCATGGTATGCATAAATTACAAACTATATAAGATTTCATGGCTGAACTGACTGTGGGTTGCACAAAATTTTTATCTCGACCTGCATTCACAGAAAGACAATAGGAACCATGCCAGAAATAGCAACTCCATCGGCAAATAATATAAACGGCCTGTCTTGAATGGCGCACTGGAAAGCAAGTGGGGATGCGAAGTATGTAACAAGAAAAAAAATTAAAAATAGCAGATGGGCGTATTTACATGATTCATTAAACCTTATACACTTTACTGATAAATGAATAGAGAGAGAGAGAAGAATAGTGCAGGAGCACACGCCCGGATCGAGATGAACGGGGCACGAAGCCCATTCTCTCTTGTCCAGAGACGAAGATAGTGGCTCGGGGTGTAGCAAATGTATCATGCATTGTGACCAGGCAGTAGCACAGCACTAATTGAACCCTTCCTGGCTCAGACATTGCAAATAATTCAACTGCAGTGTATGTGCTATAATTAGCGTGTTGTACATGGGAACGGTTTCCAGTCCAGCTTTCATTCGGAATATAGCGACCGCTGGAAAGTAACGAAATGTACTTATGTTCACAAAAAAGCGTGGATTAATGGAAACATGAGCGTGCTTACTTAGTGCTTCGCAAACAGTGCTTTTACAGGGGGCCTTTGTCACGCTGAGTCGCAGATTGAGCTGCGATTTTTATAGTGAAAATAGATCGAACACAAAAGTGCCCTGTCTCGACTTTCTCTCCCATAGTGTCGCTATTCCCGGTAAAAAATGATAAAGTTTTAATTTATAACGACTGACTTTAGGTCTGCCTTCTCACACGATCAGCTTCCTAGTATTATGCCAGATGCTGCAGTACATGCATACAAGATTGCCACAAGGGAAATGAAGGTTAAGAATCAGAATATTGAATTCGGAACTAACAAATGAAATGTGTAATGCACATGGATTAAAAACATGATATTATATAAGTTTAAATACAGAGAGATCCAAAAGACTACGAACCGGCTGCGCGGTGTTTATCCTGTCCGCGCCCTCGGCACTCTTTGCCGTCTGCCGCTATCATAGAAAGGCGGGGATGAAATAACTTTATGAAAGTGTGTTTGAGAACAGAATTATTAGTAGAGATTTGTGGCCACCTCGGTCCCCTGACCTAACCCCCTGCGATTTCTATCTCTGGGGTAACTTAAAACAACGTGTACAAGACAAACCCACACACTCTGGAAGAACTAAAACAAAATATCCGCCAGGAAATTGCCAACATTTCTCAACGTGAACTACGACAAGTAATGGATATTTTCCTAAAGCGGTGCCAAAAACGTATTGGACAACGACGATGGCTAGTTTCGGCATCTTCTTTCACAAAGTTGGTAAGTAAAGCCTTTAAAAGCAGTTTTAAAAATGTTGTATGGTTTCATTCGCGCCATTTTAATGAATGCGGCAGACGGCAACGGGCGCCGAGGATGCAGACAGGAAAAACTCCGCGCAGCCGATTCGTAGCTTTTTGGCTCTCTCTGTAGTTTTCGTATGAGAACTACGTACAATTTGAACATAAGATACATTATTGCAGATACTTTTTATATTGCTCCAAACTTTATATTGCTCCAAACTTTAAAACAAATGTTATTTTAACTATAGCTTACTTAAAAAAAGCTCTAGACACATCTTTATAATACGTCCTTATGAAGAGAAGAGTATTACTGAATTAACGTAAATACATAACATACACATTCAGATGTTGCAGCAGTTGGATCATTCGTAATCAATACACTTATTCCCCAATTAATGTTTAGGTAGAATTAACACACGCCACGCTGCATGGACATATAACACTAATGGAAAGAAAATACTGTATTCCTTCGTCAATCTATGAACACAACCAAGGATGGGACAGGATAATAAACTTTCCCCCGCACAAGACCACACTGAAAATATCTTATAATGAAGATCTCGCGTCCAAGGGAAAAACTGAAGAGAGAAAAATTGTATATTTTTGTAAGTTCTGTCGTTTAATACTTTTTAACACTGATATATGCAAAGGAATTAGATACTATTGGTGAAACATTCTAGTTTCTTTTTTTTCGGGGGGGCGGAGGGGCTTGTCAAACTTGGGCCTATGTGAGAGAATGCCGAGACACGGGTATTTTTATTTTCGATCTTTTTTCGCTTAAAAAAATTGTTGTTTAGTAACATGCATATCTCATATTGTTACGTCAGTACTCCCAAGCAGGCGTTGGTACGGTTCATAACATAGGATTTATACGGCTGTGAGAATATCTCACCAAATGACTGCCTATGCCTTTTATATTTATGCAGCATTTATATTACATTTATTTGTTTTTGTTTAATATAATTTAGAGATCTTTTACTAACACTATTGTATGCACCACGTACACAAAAGATTTAGCGGTCTCATCCAATATTACTTAATTCGACCGCTAAAGACTCATTTTGCGTACTTGATATTTAAATAGCTATTCTGATAAAAACCAGTGCTAAAACCCCTTTTCCTTTGTTCTCTTGCAGGTGAGTGCAGTTTAATACACACCTAGATTAAGTGGTATACCCAAAGGATGTAGAATGCAACTACAAAGGTGAGAGCACATTAAATACTAGTTTAAGTTATCTGTACTACCTTTTTACTTTCTTGCCGCTTACCTGAAGTAGGGGAACCAATTAGCTGATATTGATTTCACTAGAACAACATGCTTTTGGTCACTTGAGCTTTAAAATAAAACAAAATATTGAGGAGAAAGTGTGCTGGTGGATTTATATGGAATTCTGCCACATCAAAGGGGAAAGAAGAAAAATAAAGTTTTTTTTGGGCGGGGGGCTTTATTAGAATGGATGTTATTAAAACAATGCAAATTATAGATATTGCCACGGCATTTGAAATATAGCTGTTGAACTTTTTGTAAATTGTCAGTGTGCTGTTCTTCAGTAACATTTAAGGACCTGGGACGTGTCCCTTGTAAGCACAATGTTTTTGTTCAACTATGTGCATTTCAAAATCAGAATCCAAGGTCTTTTCTTCGTCATAGGGTAATAAAAATCGCACCATCTATCAAACAACTGGTTCTTAGCATGCTGATAATGCAAAATATGTAAAATCAGTTCATACCTTTAGTCAGCATGCTTCTAAATTTAGGTCAATGAATAAAATTCTAAAAACATGTTATTATATGGGTACACATAGCTGCCACAATTTTGTTGATACATCTTTCAGTTTTGGTTACTTACTTAGTCCGGTTATCCTCCTCGTATGTAGGTCTTACACCCTTAGGACTTGCAACCTGCTTAGTGAGGCAGTGTTTTTAACACTTAAATGATTTCAGTCAAATTATATAATATGTATATTCAATAACAGACCGCCTTGAAGCAATATGTGTATGTAATAAATTGTAAAATGTATGTAACAGTCATTTCATATGCTTATATTATTATAAACATGTTCAATAATGTTATGTGAATGCACAACATAATTTAATGATGTAGGAGATGTGAGAATAATAAGTTTAAAGTTGCTAACAATGAGGTAACATTGAGGCAATAATGAGTAAGGAAGTTTAAATGCTACTAGTCATTATTAGAGCAGCAATAATGTAAATTTTGAGACAGTTTAAAAATAGCCAATCAACAACCAGAAAAAGCTTTAGTTAAATGAAGGTATTCTATTGGACTAGGATTGGCCAATCAGAGACTTGAAATACAAAAATTTACAAGTTTAGACGGTTGAAATCAATTCAATTGCCTCCAAACAATGCTCATAACTAGACGTGTTGCCTGCAGACAGTGCTCATAACTGGATGTGTAGCTTGTGCGTCCTCAAGAAATATAATATGTATTCGTGTCGTATGCCTCACTTTTGGTGAGACAAAAATAGTTTTACGTGTTAAAAAGTGTAATTAATTAATTAAGGAATCTCACAGCTCTCGATATCAGTGAGGTGCTATTTAATTTGTGTCAAGGTTTAATAAAAAGGAGTGAATTAAAACTTAAAATCTGTGTAAGCCTACATTCTTGTCGCATCACGCCCTGCCAAGATATCCATGTCTCTAAAATAATACTGACGCAGCCGAGGCAAACATAAATATTTAATACTTAAAAAAACAAACAAATTACTAAGTTAATTTTTTTTAAACTTGGGGCAAAGGCCACGTAAAAGTACATTTGGGGCGAAGGTTACCGGAAACCGGGTACCATACGTGCGGTGGCAAACAATCTTCAAGTTCGGCTCCCCAACAGTTGAACTATAATACAACTCCTTCAATACTCCTACTTCAAATCGGCTTTTCATACGTAGCAACAAACAACGTAAAGACAATATCTTCTTCAAATTGACGCCCAAAGCGTGGTGCAAATAACGTAACGAACCATCTTCTTCACTAGGATCAGAGGCTGTAGAGGAGTAGACAAACATGGAATCAGAGAATGAAGAACCCTGAACGAGAGAACGAATCGTTAGGAAAGAAGCTGATATGAAATGAAGGCGAAATGGATGATAAGAAAGGTTATGATGGAGCAATTGGTGGAATAAACAGCGGGGGAAACCGGAGAACCCGAGAAAACCCGTATACGGGTCCCTGGGATCGAACCCTCTTGGTGGTCGTTATTTTTTAATGAGAGATAAAGGGCTAATGATGAGCATGAGAGGATTATGTGCTTGAAACATAAGCTCTAAAAACTTGGCAACAGAGAGAAGCTTAATTTTTAAAAATTCAATATGTTGCATCTAAAAATATATTTCCACCCACTTTGTTGAACTGTTTGATTTGTAACATGCCAAAAAATTTCAACCCTCGAACTTCAGTAGTTTCTGAGAAAAGTGCGCCTAAAGGTCTACAGTTGCAGTAAAATGCAAAAAATTAAAGCATTGAAGGGATGTGGCCCAGATGATGCCATGTTTAAAACACCTAAACATTGAGAGTACCTATAGTGTGAAACATTATTGGTTTCAGAAAATCTCGTAGATTTTTATAAAAGACAAAAGCATCTGTTGTTTGTAGCCATATACGCGTCCCAGTGCCCTTAATGACATAAACTGGGGAATCATAAAGACAGATGAAAACTTAGCTTAAACAAACAAACAATTTGCAGATCTTGTTAAAATGCTCAACGTTGCGTTAATTTAGCTGTTTAGGTACTAACTTTATGAAATAATCACTGTTTGGAGTTGACATTTTCGCGGATTCTAAGCAATATATTTCAAAAAATTAATGTCCACTATTTTGTTTCTTATGAGTTCAGGCTAATTTATGCCAACTTAGTTTTGTGAATAGCTGGAACTTTAGAACTTTGTACAACAAAATATGTTACCGAAAAAAATTCTGTGTTCACTCACATGACTTTCTCTACTCTTGTACAAACCATTTTTACAAACTCTTATTCTCCATCTATTTCGTATTAATCGAGATAAACATTTGCAGAAACGATCTTTTGACATGCAAAGAGAATTACATTTTACACATAGCGACCAGTTCTAAAAATATTTGACTATCGCTTAAGGCGTACTATGTTCCCCTTGTTTTGTATTTGTAAGGGCAATATAGAAATACAGTAGCCTTTAAGCACAGACATATCTCTTAATAGCTGGTTGCTAGGTACAGCACCATTCTCTTTGCCACAGATTAATACTCTTTGCATATGCAAGACAAAAAAATGAATAACGAATTCCCATTTGAGAAAATAAGTATTGAAAAATTTAAGGGAATAGCAAGCAATATCTCGAAAATGGTTCACTCAACAACAACAAAAAATTGTAATTGACATAAATTGTGTATTTTAACGCGATCTAAATTTTTTGTGTAGTAAACTTTTGTCTATCTCTTATGGTTTACCAGTTATGCAAAAGTTGTTCACAATGAAGAATACTTTTGGAGACATTCCCAGAAAATTCAAGATATGCATTTTATTTGTAATGAAAATATCTTAAACCTATGATATTTTAATCAAAATCATTAGAGCCATTTTTGAGAAAATTAAAATTTTCGAAAAATGTTCCATGTAAAGGGCAGTCTGGGGTGGGGGATTTTCTTGAAAATGCTCGTGTTGCATCCTTGGAAGATAGTAAACTCAAGTACCACGTTTGGTAATTATCCGACTTTTCGTTTTTTAGTTATGTTGTTCATAGAGTAACAGACAGGCAGACACACACACGGAAATGTTTCCAGAAATGCTTTATTTAGATTCAGAACACCTCAAAACATGCATTTGCAGTGAAATCTCGATATCGAATTTTTTGGTGGAATGCAATACTTCCCCTACTTATATACGTAGTAGAGAAAGTAAAAGGCACTGCCAATATAACGTATAGGTTAACTCTACAACGAATTGCCATAAATTGAAGTATAACAATTTGTATTGTGAAGGGATAATGCGAGTGCCATGAGAGTGCTTAATGAACCAAGTCGAGTTATTAGGAATGTGCAAATACAAAGGGTAATTGACATGTGATTGGACTTGCAACCAAAGTTGGTCACAATGAAGACTATCGTACTATTGCGATAGTCTAAAGCTTTTAACTCCTGTGCACTGTGTTAGAAGTTCTACTTTTAAGCCTTGTCTGGAAAGTGCGTTTAGCAGTAACTGAGGTTTTATTTGTCTCAGTATGTCGCTCCTCTTTTGAAGTTTTATATTTGGCATATATTTAAGTACGAGGCCGCATTAATAAGTCGAAAGATAGCGTTCTAATTCGTCGTCATTTGTTTCTTAAACATTGTTGAGAGCGTCTAAAATAAGCAGATGTGTGTTGCGTCGTACAAAATGGAGAAACATGAATTTCGTGTTGTGCTAAAGCACTACTTTTTGCTTGGTAAGACGGTGAAGGAAACGGAAGAAAAGCTGAACAAGTATTATGGGGACTCTGCACCATCACATGACGTGGTTCACAAGTGGTTAACAGAATTTGAAGTGGTGTACTTCTGTTATATTTATTTGTTGAGCCCCACGTTTTGGAAGCCAATTTGCGATGGTAAATTTATAATGTTATTTGTGTATGTGTGTTTACTCCACGTGGTGAAGCCATTTTGTGACGCGATTCTTTGTTAGGTTTGTTAGCTCCATCTGGTGTTAGCAATTTGCGGCAGTATTAGTGTTTGTTTGAAAGAATGCTACTGTTATTTTATTTACTTTTGGTTCACTGTCCTCCGGCTAGCTATGATCTTTTTGGTCGAGCACTTCTCTTTATACAGGTTGTGTAAACGGAAAGGGATCTTTTATCCAAAGATAACACTGATGAAGGAATTTGTTTTACACTTTTATTGTCGAACACATTCACTATCACAATTACACATTGACCTTGACACTCGCCAAACTGAAACTGTTATAATAACTTATGTACTGATCATTCTTAATTCACGTACTTCAACTTTTTGTATAATTAACTTTACAACACTTGAGAATTTTCATAACTCTGCTGGACTGAAGGCGACGTGTAACGTATAAATATTTTCGATGAACTGACGGACTGAAGACGACGTGTAGCATACAAATATTTTCGGTGAACTGACGGGGTCTATCTCTAACCTAGCCCTTTTTATACTCCTACACCCCGATATACCTAAAGATTATAACTGAGCTGCAATTGGCTAATAAAACGCGCCAACATTAGCGTCTATTTTTATATCCAATGAAAATTATGAATACATATGCTCTAGGTATAATGTTCCAGCAAATTCTAAAGGAAAACGCGCCAACATTACGTAACTTCCTCGTCTCTAATAATGATAAACAGCTCACCCCCTCGCTGCATTATTGCACGTTATTATTGTCAGTTTCAGTAAGGCAGTATAAACCTACTTCTCAACAATAATTACAATCAACAAACATCTCAAATCAATGTAACACAAAAATGCATATTCATACTATAATCATTCTTTACATTTAAATAATTTATGATACAAATTACTGCATCAAATTTCGATGTGGCTGTTCGAGCACGAGAGATGCCGTGCGCACAGGACGGTCGTTTGAGGTCACAACAAAAGAAATGCTGAACAAAGTTCACGATACTAAGACCGCCGAGTGAAAACCCGTGAGATAGTCAAGATCGTAAAAATCTCGAGTGAATGGGTGTATAACATTCTGCACGAACTTTTGGGTATGAGAAAGCTGTCAGTAAGATGAGTGCCGCGACTGCTCACAGTTGAGAACAAGCGGAATCGTGTGACCATTTCACAGAGATGTTTGAACACGTTCCAGCGCAACCCAAATGAGTTTTTGCGGCGTTATATCACGGTTGATGAAACTTGGATCCATTACTATCAACCTGAAATCAAACAACAATCAAAGCAGTGGATTTCCTTCGGCGAACCTGCTCCAAAGAAAGTTAAAACCATTTCGAGGCAGGAAAAATCGTGGAAGCTGTCTTTTGGGATTCACAAGGAGTGATAGACATTCATTACCTGGAAAAGGGTAAAACGATCACAGGTTATTATGCCGCAATGCTGGATGAGTTTCACAAAGAATTATTAAAGAAACGACCCCATTTACGTTGGAAACGTGTATTGAATTCAAAGGAGACTATGTTGACAAACAAAATTGATTTTTTTTGGAAAAAAAAAGTCACTGACTTATCAATCCGCCCTCGTATTCCACATTCTTTTGACTTTTAGCATTAGTTTGCGTGTCTTCTAATTTTGGAGCCCCTAGAAGCGGAATTTAAAACTAATTCGCATATTTTAACTCATTTTAATATTGGCATCGTTTGCTATTAATGAAAAAATACAGTTCATTGATATTAATGAGCACGTGTGTGCCTTATAGTTACATTGAATCAGTACCCCTGTTATAAAACCGTTAATAATTATTATCTTTGATTCTGTGGCTTGTATTTTTGTTTCTACGCTGATGTGTTTAATTTATATTCTGCTGCACCAGTGTTTAGCATATAGGCAGTAATTTGAAGCTCATCC
Source organism: Deroplatys truncata (assembly GCA_030765065.1). Classification (NCBI taxonomy): domain Eukaryota; kingdom Metazoa; phylum Arthropoda; class Insecta; order Mantodea; family Mantidae; genus Deroplatys; species Deroplatys truncata. The sequence goes on along the minus strand of CM060989.1, from coordinate 58,653,258 downwards.
AGCCAGTGACACCCGCATACAAAACAGAACCTACGTAATGTAATATCATTATTTAATGTATTTCACTGGATCACCTGCAGCCGTTCGGTAATGACTTTGTCCGAAATTGTGTTATAGCGTCATAAATATGGGCAACTAGAAAATGGGGACCACGCAGTAGTCCCATGTCGGTCACATGACGTATGCCTACCTCCCTATGTCTGCATTACATCAAACGGTGCTATAGAAAACCGTAGCAACAAGCTTCTCAAAAATATAATTATCTACTTTTTACTTTCTTCACCACGTACATGCTAGGTACAGTAGGTATTGCATTCACCCAAAAATACGACACCAAGCTTTCACCGGAAATGCATGTTTTGAGGCCCCATGAATCCAAATAAAGCGAACAGCATAACTAAAAAATCTCATGTGTTACACTCACACGACTTTCTCTACTCTTGTACAAACTATTTTTACAAACGCTTATTCTCCATCTACTTCATGTTAATCGAGATAAACATTTGCACACCCTATCTTATTGCTAATCTTCTTGTAGATGTAAGGGGAATATATATTTACAAGGGCAATATAGAAACACAGTAACCTTTAAGCATAGACATTGCTCTTAATAGCTGGTTGCTAGGTGCAGCACCATTCTCTTTGCCACCGATTAATACTCTTTGTATATCCAAGACAAATAAAATGAATAACGAATTCCCATTTGAGAAAATAAGTATTGAAAAATTTAAGGGAATAACAAGCAATATCTCTTAAATGGTTCACTCAACAACAAAAATGTATATGACATAAATTGTGTATTTTAACGCGATCTACATTTTTTGTGTAGTAAACTTTTGTCTATCTCTTATGGTTTACCAGTTATGCAAAAGTTATTCACAATGAACAATACTTTTGGAGACATTCCCAGAAAATTCAAGATATACATTCTATTTGTCATGAAAATATCTTAAACATATGATATTTTAATCAAAATCATTAGAGCCATTTTTGAGAAAATTAAAATTTTCGAAAAATGATCCATGTAAAGGGTAATCTGGGGTGGGGGGATTTTCTCGAAAAACTTCGTGTCGCATCTCTGGAAGATACTGAACCTAAATACCACGTTTGGTGTTTATCGGACTGTTCGTTTCTGAGTTATGCTGTTCACAGACAGACAGACACACAGACGGACATGTTTCCAAAAATTCTTTTTTTGGATTCAGGGGGTCTCAAAACATATATTTCCGGTGAAACCTCGGTATCGAATTTTTGTGTGGAATACAATACTTCCCCTACTTACTATACGTATTACAGAAAGTAAAAATGTAAAAGTCGGATAAATAGCATTGGTATTTGGGTTCAGTACCTTCCAAAGATGCAACACAAGGATTTTCAAGAAAATGTCGCCATCCAAACTATCCTTTACATTAACGATTTTGATAAGTATTATATATTAAAGATATTTACAAGAGAAATAAATTGCATATCTTGAATGTTGTAGGAATAGCTTGTGAAGTCCTCTTCATTGGGAAGGAATTTTGTGTAATCTTGTATAACTGGTAAGCGTCAAGCGATAGACGAAAACGTACCAAACAAAAAAAAATGTAGATCTCTTAAAAGCACACAATTTATTTAAAATACGTTTTTCGGTGGCATAAGCCGTTTCTGAGATATCAGTCATTAAAGGTTCGAGTTGTTCAATACATGTCATTCATTTTAAGTCTAATCAATTTTAAATTTTTTTTCTCGTGATTGCATGGGAACAGTTTGGAATTTAAGGCTTGCATATAGGGTCCAGCTCTTAAACATTTGACTATCGTTGTTCTCTTTCTGTTTATATTGTAATGTCTAGTGTAGCTATTTTTGCAAATATTTATTTGAATTAAAATATGGTAGAAGGAAAAATAAGCTTTAGTAAGAACAGTTTGTATACCCACTAGGGAGAGGGTAGAAATGCCATTTGAACGTATCACATGACATTTTTAAATTTCTAGAAGACAGATAGCATTCCTTGCCCAAATTTTGCTTATTATTATTATTATTATTATTATTATTATTATTATTATTATTATTATTATCGTTATTATTAAAGAGAAAGGAGTCTGGATTTTAGATCCCTGGTATAGGACCAGCGCTCATTCAGCATAGTGAGGAAAGCGAGGAGCTGCGATAGGCAGCGGTCCTGACTTCGCTAGTCCACTTTCCGATTGGGGGAAGCGTGATGCTGGCCACATTACCTCCCCGTATCGTTTGGATAATCACCCACCTCTTTTTGAATTCAGGGAGCCTCAAAATGTGTATTTCCGTTAACATCTCTGCATCGAATTTTTTAGTAGTAAATGGCAGAGAAAGTAAAAATGTTATTCTATCTTAGAACAAAAGTTGTTCCAAATTCAGAAGAGCGTCTTTAGGTGTGATGTATTGGTACAATATTAATAATTATTTACTCAAGTTGTAGCTAAAGTGGAATTTTCTTTTATAAATAAAATTAGTTTTATCACCCCCTGCCCTAGTAATGAAAATTTCACAAATATAAAACAATACTATGTTTACAAGTTATGTATCTACATGATTTTATTTACAGATTATAACAAAAATTTACAATGAATAGTTTTGCGAAATAAAAGTGAAAATATATGGTGAGATTTAAGTTTTGGACCCACATTGAGCATTAAAAATTGAATAGCGTACTTAATATCACACTTGGGAAACGTTCAGAACCACAATCTATAATTAATAGCCGAAAATGAAAAAGTAAGCAAATGGGGTCCTCATTTTAAACACAATGATGCAGTTGCTATGACCCAAGGTTATCGGGAGGTGGGCAACGTGCAGTTGGAGAGATAAACAGAGATAAGTAGACGCGGTAGCGCTCTCGTCCAGCGTGAACACCAGAAACGCTACCGACAGATAAGAATCTGCTGGGGTTTCCCCTTCTTTCGGCTCCATTCGTGAATGTTCTGTGGAAATTTCCAACGGTTATTTAAGCGAGCGATGAGTAGGAGAGTTAGTGCGTTTCCTGTGCTGCTACTGCAGGAAAGATTGGGGAAGTCATGTGTTGGACTCTTCAGCGAGTGAACCGTCCAGAAGAAGAGGCTAAGTATTTCATTACGTCGCTACGCCACGAAGAAGGTAAAGTGATATTGAAAACTAATTGAAGTTGTGACATAAAATGTGACATAGTTTTCATTAGTGCACACCGTACATTTAATTTTGCTGAATTTCTTTCGAAGTCACGATGATTTTCACTACCCCAGATACGACAATTGTGTCTGTTAAATTTTCCATCCACATGGAAAGTTGCTTCATCACAGAAACACACTTTATCCAGGAAAGCACCGTCCTCTTCAATTTTAGCCAAAACGTCTGCGGCGAACGCCTTCCGTTTTTGTCCTAGGGATAGCTTCGCTGGCGTAACTGAATCTTGTAGGCCCGTGGACTACATCATTAACCGTAGGCCGAGGAATAGTAAGTTCTACACTGACGTCTTACGAAAGCGTATGAATCCTTTACACTTCCGTTTGCTATGCTTTCCCGTGTACACAAAAGACTACATGTTTCTCGTAACTGTCACATTTTATAATCTTAGATACGAGGGCAGCCCCAGAAATACCCTACATGATGTAGCGGTTGTTGTTTCAAACAAATGACTATGGTAGAAAGTACCACCCTTATAAAGCTTAAGTTTGAAGTTTTACAATGCTACGTTGTTTAGTAATTGTTTGGCAGCCATTAATAGTGAACTCTGTCAGCGAATTTGTAAACATGGATAAAACTGGTCATCGTTATGTGATACAATACTTTCATTTGAAAGGTCTTAGTCCAACTAATATTAAAGCTGAGCTAGATTCTGCTCTGGGGGTGGCAGAGTTTAAGCGAGACCATACGAGCTGCCAAGACGAACATCGCAGTGGTCGACCAAATGAGGTGACCACGCCAGAAATTGTGAGGAAAATCCACAAATTGGTATTGGATGATCGTCGTCTGAAAGTGCACGAGCTAGCAGACATCGTAGGTGTTTAATCACAATGGAACAAAAGCAGCGGCTTGAGAATGTTTCAGTCAAGTGTTTGGCGATGTTTCGCTGCAATAAAGCCGAGTTTTTGCGTCGATTCATAATCATGGATGAAACATGACACCTGAGACGAAAGAACAGTCAAAGCAGTGGATTGAAAGGGATGAATCGGCTCCAAAGAAGGTGAAGACAGTTCCATCTGCAGGCAAGGAAGGTCATGGCATCAGTTTTTGGGATGCGCATGGAATGATTTTCATTGATTACCTTCAAAAAGGAAAATCATTCAACGGCGGGTATTTTGCAAATATATTGCAGCGTTTGAATGATGAAATCAAGCAAAAATGGCCGCATTTAGCGGAAAGGAAAGTGATGTTTCATAAAGATAATGCAGCAGTTCACACATCCATTATCACCATGGCCAAAATCAATGAGTTAAAGTTCGAATTGCTTCCTCATGCACCGTATTCGCCAGACTTAGCCCCCTCTGATTATTTTCTGTTTCCAAAGTTGAAGAAATGGCTTGGTGGTGAAATATTTGCCAACAATGAAGAGGTGGAGTTTGCAGTTGATGGCTATTTTGCAGAACTCGACGGTTCTCACTATAAACAGGGTATCGAAGCTGGGAGAAGTGTATCCAGCTGAAAAGAGATTATGTGGAGAAATAAAGATTTTTTTCTCAACATTTTTATGTTTTCGTTGTTGGGTCGGCTATTTCTGGGACTATTTCTCGTAAGAGGGCACATCGTCGTGAGGGACAAAGATAAATTCACGTCGAAGATTTCGCTGTGCACGTTTTATAGATTTTGTTTCAGTCAGTCCATGAACACAGAAAACATTCTGTTGTGGTGTCCACGTTTTATCTGTACAAGAAGCAATGCAGACTTCTTCTACGATGCGACTGTTACATCACCGAAAATAAAGCAATAACCAATCTTGTTGCTCCCGTTCTCCGAAAGAGGAAGTGACGTCATACAAAATGAAGAGTAACTTCGGCGTTTTAGCGGTATGAGAGCGGAAAATTCCATTATAGGTAAAAATTTTCCGCACCAACAAGAGTTTTGAGGGAAGTCTTTTGAAAGGCGTGCTACTTTTGTTGCTGTCGAGAGTACAATGGAGCCCCAAGATTAATGGTTTCCTTCAGGTACGGCAAACGGACGGGAAAATTAAAGCAACCCTAGCCATGAGCGCATGAAGTCGTAAAAGTCAAGTGGCTCACGAGTTTTTCCTCTGACTTTATTTCTGTTGCCAACACGTGTTTGTTCAACTGTATGCAACCCTAAACATCCAGTCTCTAGAGGACGGAGATAAAATATTGTCAGCAATGAAACCCAAAATTAGCTTGCTTTTACGTTTTCCCTAAAATATGAAGTTGGTAATCATGCTAGATAGCCCAAAGCTACCTATCACAAACCATGATCATGATGATTATTATTACTAGATAGATAGATAGATAGATAGATAAGGTATCTTTATTGGTTTCAAATTATTGAAGTTATTTCACAAGTATTTAATGCATGGGTCATTGACCGTACTTGCATATTTAAGATACAATAGGGTGACAAAATAAACAACAGAGAAAGAAAACACACAAGCAACAAGAAAAAGGGAAATAGAGATAAATTACCTTTGTCTAACTGAACAAATTTGACCTACCTTCGCGCACTTTAGCCAAAAAGTTGCCCATGTTTTGCCAGTTCATCTGGTCAGCCAGTAGATCCCAACATGCCAATATCTTTCTTGAGGGACTTAAGAATTTTTCTTTGAGTTTAATTGTTCGCTGATTCTCCCACTGGGCAGATTCTCCTGCCAGAATCGTCAGTCATTTTCTGTGCTCTCCAGCCCCCTCCCCTTCTAAACCATGCCATTCCAGATCTTTCCTTTCTTCCTAAGTTTAGTATATATGCCTCTTTACCCCAGTTCAATTTTATTTCATATGCTAGACTTATAGAAAGTTTAATTTTACAATCCAATTCTATTTCCTGTTGCTTGATGTCTCTTAGTCTTCTTTTAACACCTTTCCATATGTTTTTGTCATTTGTTTCAGCTCTTAGCCATACTGACCCCATTCCTATTCTCCTCAAACCCCTTTCCAAATCAGCTGCCCAAAACTTAGCAGATAGGTTTTCTCGCTGGTATTTATAACATTTGGATCGTAGTGTGGAGTTATCCCCCTGCATCAGCCTAAGCCAATACTTCACTGCTCTTATTTTACAGTGTATTGTGTCTTCATAACACCCCACCTCCCTCAATACCCCCGAATTTGATGTACCTTGTGAAACTCCAAAAACTTTTCCAAAATGCTTCCTGTGTTTTATGATGATGACTATTATTATTATTACTTAACATACTTAAGCCTTCGAACAGTTAATTCCCTCTTTTAGCACCTACCTATAGTGGACAAGAGGAAGTATTATGAGGGTTGTCCCAGAAGTAGCGGACCTAACAAAGAAAACACAAATTTTTTTCTACATAGTCTCCTTTCAGCTTGGTCCACCTTTCCCCCGCGATGTTCAATAGCTTCGATACTCTGTTTATAGTGAGAACCGTCGAGTTCTGCAAACTCCACCTCTTCATTGTCGGCAAATCTTTTACCACAAAGCCATTTCTTCAACTTTGGAAAACAGAAAATAGTCAGAGGGGGCTAAATCTAGCGAATAGGGTGCATGAGGAAGCAATTCGAACTTTAACTCATTGATTTTGGCCGTGGCAATAAGTGATGTGTAAACTGATGCATTGTCTTGATGACATACCGAGCTTTCACCGCAACTTTGAGTTGTCCTGAATTCAAATAAAGTATTTTTTAGAAACCTATCCATTTGTGTGTGTGGGTGGATGCATTTATGTGTGTTTGTCTTGTCTGTGAACAGCATAACTCAAAAACGAAAAGTCGGATAAATACCAAACTTGGTATTTGTGTTTAATATCTTCCAAGGATGCGACCAGAAGATTTTAAAGAACATTTCCCCAACCCAGACTAACGTTTACATGGAACATTTTTCGAAAATTTTGATTTTCTCAAAAATACCCCTAACGATTTTGATTAAAATATCACACGTTTATGATATTTTTGTGTTTAATTAAATGTATATCTTGAATTTTCTGTCTCCAAAAGTCCTCTTCATTCTGAATGACTTTCGCATAACTGGTAAACGTAAGAGACAGACAAAATTTTACTCCACAAAAATGTAGATCTCGCTAAAACACATAATATCTACTACATATAGTAAGTAGGGGAAGTATTGTATTCCACCCAAAAATTCGATACCGAGATTTCACGGAAATATATGTTTTGAGAACCCCTGAAACCAGAAAAAAAGCCTTTTTGGAAACATGTCCGTGTGTGAGTCTGACTGTGAACAGCATAACTCAGAAACGAACAGTCGGATAAACACCAAACTTGGTATTTAGGTTCAGTATCTTCCAGAGATGCGACACAAAGGTTTACAAGAAAATCTCCCCACCCCAGATTACTCTTTACATAGAACATTTTTCGAAAATTTTAATTTTCTCAAAAATGGCTCTAAAGATTTTGATTAAAATACCATGTGTTTAAGAAATTTCCATAACAAATAAAATGTATATCTCGAATTTTCTGGGAATGTCTCCAAAAGTATTCTTCATTGTGAACGACTTTTGCATAACTGGTAAACCATAAGATTTAGACAAAATTTTACTACACAAAAATGTAGATTGCGTTTTATGTCATATACATTTTTTTTGTTGAGTGAACCATTTTCGAGATATTGCTTGTTATTCCCTTAAATTTTCCAATACTTAATACTATTTCTCAAATGGGAATTCGTCCTGGACATGCAAAGAGAATGAAATGCTCTACATAGCAACCAGCTCTTAAAAGATTTGACTATCACTTAAAGCCTACCACATTCCCCTTTGCACCTATAAGAAAATTAGCAATAAAATTAATGTCTGCAAATGTTTATCTCGATTAACATGAAGTAGATGGAGAATAAGCGTTTGTAAAAATAGTTTGTACAAGAGTAGAGAAAGTCATGTAAGTGCAACATTAGATGTTTTATTCAGGGGGCTTCAAAACAGGTATTTTCGGTGAAATCGTGATATACATTTTTGTGTGGAGTGCAATAATTTCTCTATCTACTATGTACGTGGTAGAGAAATTTAAAAAAAAGTAATTGTCAAAATGAAACAGCAAATTTTCCTGAAGATTGGTGTAACAGGTTGTAGACAATATGCATATAGGCATAAATTGTAGTGGTGATAAAGTTATACCTGCAAACAGATTTGTATGTAGTTACATTTTAATACGAAGGTATCTCTAAAGCAGCTTACATAGGACGTTAGGAAGGATAATAGTAGACGTACAAACTACAAGGAAGTACTTATTGCACAGAATAAAGCTGTATGATCTGCTGAAGCTATAAAGAATCTGATTTATGCACAGTGGAGGCGAGGTGGTGCTACTTGGCAAGTGTTCTAGACAGACAATATACTGCAGGTTCGTGATGACGTCGCCAGAATTGGGAGCTGCTCTATGAGCTTCTAGCCATAAAACATCGGATGCATTTAAATTATGAGAAGTCTAAAGAAGGTCCACTGACCTCGTGTAAAGTACGAGGTTAATTTGAAAATCTCTCGGAATGAACCACAGATTTTAGCAGCATATCCGAAGCATTGGGTTTTAAAAACCAGCCGTCTCTCATGGAAACATTTTTACCTAAGCTTGAATTTCTATACAAACATAGTAAGTCCAATAAGGGAAAACATTTTGGTACTCCAAGATACCAGCGGTGCACAAGTGTCGTTGTACCCTGACCAGCACCATTCTTCCAGTCCCTCTGCTCAGTCACACCTGCCTGTCTATAAAGTAGTTAAGACATAATCAAGAGCAGGTTGTGACGAAATTGCTCTCTCCGGTTTCCTCGTCGACTACCTTCAGGTGTGAATGGTGAATTGCTGTAAAAGGGCGTCCTACAACACTTGTGTGTTGTCCTATGCTTTTAACTCTTATCCCAGGTATGGCTAAACAGGAGACGAAATAAAAAATTTAAAGTGCAACTTAACCATAATTCATCTGCACACTTGTTTGCAGCTAGCGTGGATTCTATCCCACAATTATCTGACTGGTTTTTGGAGGCCTATCTATCAACCTGTAACTCTCACCTTAAGGTGCTTTTAAATTGCTAACAGCTTCTTCAAATGCTCGACCATCTGAGTGGCATGAAATTCACCACTGGGGTTCGCCCTATTTATACACCCAGCTAAAAACTATTTTTCCCCGCCGTATCTTATAGCAATATTGTGATTTGCTGATCACATTGGCGTCGTATGAGAACATGTGTTCTCGTGTGCTTCCGCTCCATGACTAATTCGAACTTCCTGTTTCTATTCCGACTTCTATCTCTTTTCAATCTCTATTGCTATCTTTTGCTCCAGCGTCTATGTTGATCTTATATAGCCGATTCTCTGTGCTTCGGACAAGTCTGGAGATATCTCCACGTGGCTTGCGGGCTAGCTAGCTTCCTTTACATTTATCATCAGGGGCAGATTCTTAATATGGTAGCACGTTTGCGCTACAACCAAGGTTCTGGCTTTCCCTTTAATGTAAATAATATATACGTTTCATACATTTCGGTTATCATTCTGACATGATCTTGTGGAGTGGACTTTGGCAAGCGTTGTATTGTTTGCAGGTGCCAAGTAGTGCACTCCCGGCTGCAACCCACATTGGTATAATGGTGAAGTATAGGGAATGACGAACCAAGGGAGCGCAGAGGTGTATGGTGGGGAAGTGAGGGGCATAAGCTGCATATTGTTGGTTAACCTAGTAGTCAGAGAGCATAGAATAGGATGATCAACAGGAGCAGTACTTTTCGTTTCGTCCCATACACAGAGCCATCTATTGAATTCACAGTAAAAGTTTACCTCACTTCCGGTCTTCTATCTACTGAACTGCATCTCTGACTATACTCTAGTTACCTTGCATCTCTGATAATTACGTTGCCTGTATGCCACGTGGTTTGTGCCGTGTTGTGTGTATCGGGTTTTAGTTTATAAATCAAAGTGGTTTATTTAGCTAAATACAGGTAAACGTTGCTATAAGGAGAAACAATGAATTCCATTCAGTCTCTTTTAATGCAACCGTTTTCAACGCTAAACTTGGAGGAAAAGAATGAAATTAAACGCTTTGGCAGGCTCACACCATACCTAAAAATCACTCAGGTAGTTCAAACAAAAACAAGAAGTTTTAACAGGAATTTTAACAGTGATGTATATGAAAAATATGATTGGATAAGTGGTTGTGATATTAAAAACGCCCTGTTTTGCTTTCCTTGCGTTTTGTTTGGTGATGAAGATACATGAACAAAGCATGGCGTGAATGATCTGTAGCATCTTCATGAAATGTGCATGTGTTATATATTGTAAATTCCCATCAGCCTCTCTTGAGAAACGTACTCCGTATTTATTACTTAAAACATTTCAAATTGCAAGGATAATGTTATGAACCACCAAAGTTCAGAGTCACCAGCGCCCCTGTTTATCACATAACGTATTTTACACTTATATAATATTACTTACATTAATACTGATATTTACTCGTACATTGGTGCACCAGTATTATTCTGCAATGTACACATCTAACACCTTCGGGCTGCTCTCAGCCTGTCAACATTACGTCGTCATATGTAACATCTGTGAAATAACAGAGAGACTGTATAATAATCATAGTAAGCATAGCTATTTGTTACAGTGCAGACGTGTGTATACGCGAAACATGGCAACTTGCTGTTTTTAGTACTTCTTAAGGAAGCGTATAAATGCAACATAAATTGACACCGATACGACAAAACACCGTAGGGGTTGCGCTAAAATACACAATTTATGTCATATACATTTTTTTGTTGAGATATTGCTTGTTATTCCCTTAAATTTTCCAATACTTATCTTTTTCTTAAATTCATTATTCGTTTTTTTTGTCCTGGTAATGCAAAGAGACATATAGCAACCGCTTCTTAAAATATTTGACTATCGCTTAAAGCCTACCAATTCCCCTTGCATCTACAAGAAAATTAGCAGTAAGATTAACATCTCGATATCTCGATTAACGTGAAGCATATGGAGAATAAGGTTTGTAAAAATAGTTTGTACAAAAGTAGAGAAAGTCATGTGAGTGTAACACATCAGATTTTTATTTATCACAATATGATCTTCGTTTTTTCTTCCAAAATAAAAACAGACGTTTATCAGGTTTAACTGCTTTTATTTAAAATTTCTCTGCAAATACACCAAAAAAAACTGGCTTGATTAATAGGTTAATTTTCACAAGCGAAAATTAATATTACTCTCATAATGTAATTACAAGTTCGCTGCCGGCTTCGGAAACTCACCGAGCAGCCGTCGCGCTACCCCTAATACGTAAACTTCTCACCCACGAGCAAAGGAAGACTGCATTCAGGTCTATCAGAAGTGTATGCTATAGTATTAAATTAACCCCTAAATAATGCATACCTCAGGCTTTTTATGCGTTTGTCGACCAACTTCAATTGACTGCGAGAATTCATCGTACATGGTTAATACAATTTTGTGTTTTTAGCGTAGTAATTAAATTACTAATAGAAAATAATTCTATATAAATAGAAAAGAATATGTGATACCAGTTTTCCAAAACCTCCACTAAGAGTTTTTAAAACACCTGTGTCTGAGCAGACATAAATTGTATGAAAATGCTTTCTCGACTTAAGAATAATGCATAAGAAGAGGCGCACAAGAGTTTGTGGCCCTCGGTAGCTTCTCTTATTGAATTTATACAAGTCACTGTCATTCGAGAGAAGGAGAGAGTGGCAAACTTTAGCAGTCTTTTGTCTACTGCACTTGTGTCACAAAAATGACTCTTGTTGTTGAGAGAAGTGGTACTGCACCCTCGGGAACGAGAGAGGTCGTTAGGGGTTTTAATGTTCAAAGTAGCTGCTGCTTTGGAACAGTGTTTCTACTCGCTTTTCCTGTTTTCAACTCACTCTTCTCAATGAAAGAGGTTAAAACTCGAGTATCGGCATTAAAAAAGCACTTCACTTGTTTACTTCTATGAGAACCATTAATGTAAGAAGTGTCATTTGGGAAATACAAGCTCTTATATTGTGTCTCCTCGTTCTATGAATTCAAGATTCAAACCATGCAATTACGTAACGATACTCCAGTTAACTCACAATTGGACCGCACTACGAGCTGGACGCTATATGCTGGCCTTAATATTGAGGCAGTATTTTTAACACTTAAATGATTTTAGTCAAATTACATAATATGTAAATTCAATAACAGCCCGCCTTGAAGCAGTATGTGTATGTAATAATGTGTAAAATGTATGTAACAGTCATTGCATATGCTTATATTATTGTATACATGTTCAATAATCTTATATGAATGTATTATGTAATTTAATAATGTAGGAGCTGTGAGAAATAGGTCAAAATTTGCCAACAATGAGGTAACCATGAGGTAACCTTGAGGCAATAATGAGTTTGAGAGTTTAAATGTAATTTTAGTGACAGTTTATAAAAATAGCCAATCAACAACCAGAAAAAGCTTTAGTTAAATTCAGGTATTCTATTGGAGTAAAAATAGCCAATCAGAGACTTGAAATTCAGAAATTTACAAGTTTAGGCGGTTGAAATCAGTTCAGTTGCCTGCAGACAGAGTTACTAACCAGACGCGAGATGTGTCCTCGAGAAATTAATTACGTATTCGTGAGACGAAAATAGTAAATAGTATACGTGTTAAAAAGTGCAAGTATTAAATAAAAGAATCTCACAGCTCTCGATATCAGTGAAGTGCTATTTAATTTGTGTCAAGGATTAATAAAAAGGAGTGAATTAAAACTTAAAATCTGTGTAAGCCTACATTCTTGTCGCATCACGCCCTGCCAAGACTTCCATGTCTTTAAAACAAATACTGACGCAGCCGAGGCAAACATAAATATTTAATACTTAAAGAAATAGTTAAATTACAAGGTTAATATTTTTTAAACTTGGGGCAAAGGCTACCGGGTACCATACGTGGGGTTGCAAACTACTACAAGTTCGGCTCCCCAACATAAGAACTACAATACAACTCCTTCTAAAATACTCATCTTCTTCAAACTGAGTTTCTATACGTAGCAGCAACCCTCGTACTTCAAAATCCCATACTCTTCCCATGGCATCGCGAGAAACAACTGAAAATTGACAGGACTTAAAGAATGGCTAAGTATTGAACAATTCGAACCGTTAATAATGGATATTTCGGAAATGGCTGATAGTATAAAAAATTGTTGGGAAATAAATTGCGTGTTTTAAACAGATCTACATTTTATGAAGAGTGCGTTTTCATATATCGCTTAACGTTTACCAATTATACAAGATTATACAAAATTCCTTCCGAATGAAGTGGACTTCACAGGCTATTCTCAGAAAACCCAAGATATAAATTTTATTTATTATGTAAATATCATTAATATATGGTATAAGCATCTTTTAGAAAATCGAAAATTTGAAACATAGTGGATATTTGGAGTGGGAGGATTTCTTGAAAATCTTCATGTCGCAACTTTGGAAGGCACTGGACCTAATACCAAGTTTAGTATTTATCCGACTTTTGATTTTTTAGTTAAACCGTTCACAGACAGACACACCACACACATTTCTACAAAGTGCCTTTTTTGATTCAGGGACCTCGAAACATGTATTTCATTTGGAATCTCGGGGTCCCGTGTCGTAGTCGACTGCCACTATTCCATTAAGTCGAAAAATGTTTGGGAAAGAAATACGTAACTCATTTGCACGATTTTGTTCTTTACTTGTTTTTTCAAATCATCTGCGATAAGCGACATGGGTTCCAATTCCCTCATACACGTTTGTTGGTTCATTATTAAGCAGTTCACACCACTTAATCATATTTCTTTCGTTCCTTACTGCATCTCCATGCACTTCCTTTACTAGATACTAAATTTCTGTAGGTTCCCCCCTCCAAAAAAAAATCGAATACGTCTGACTTCAAAGTCGGGGGAGCTTTATATCTACCTACAATTCATTTTGAACAATCACAGAAACCACAATAGCTTGTAAGCTTTCCTTAGAATAGTTTGTATGCCTACTAATAAACGATAGGTGGTAGAGAAGGTCATGTGAATATTATATATAACGTTTTTTTGAGCACTTTTGGAGGCTTCAATAATAAATATGTTAAAAATTCCATAAAGCGTAGATAATTATCTGTCGATAAGTTTAATACCGAAACGCGTATATTGCTCAGAGCGGAAATGGGATTTGGAAACAAGGCAACAAACTATGCTCCCAGAGAGAAGAACCGAAGAGCGGAAAAAAGCAATAAAGTTCAAAGCTCATTTTGAAAACAAGTGACAAATTTCACGTGAGTAACCTATTGGAACAATGAAGTCCACAAATTGTTTGTTTATTTATTCATGCCATATTTAGTTCCTAAAGCGCTCATTCTAACAAACCTATTACCGTATTTTAAACGCCAACTCGCTTTCGAGTGATCGATTGATACAGCTGTTTATTGAGTCGATTGGTCACGGTGGAAAAGGTTCGAATGTCGCCTTTGAGCTTAAATGAAACTGCTACGCCTGCTGTTTAGAGTTTGGTGGGTATAACACGAGCCTTTGCTGTCAATATCTATATTTCATCTTAACTTCATTTCTAAACCTTTGATACGTAGAATTGGGCGGGGTTATGTCGGAAAATTCGATACTACCTTATTAGCTTTTACAGAATAACTGATCCTAGACAGAGTATAACCTAAATCTGGTCTTGGTGTTGCTACCAAGTATTTCTTAAACCTACAGTTTCCATTTTAACTATCTCTAATACGTATCTATAGTAAGTAGAGGAAGTATTATACTCCACCCAAATAATCAATTATTATTTTATTATAGAAGTAAGAAATTCCCACTTGAGAAAAATTATAAGCACTGGAAAATTCAAACAGATAACAAAGAATACATCGGAAAAGGTTCACTCCACAAAAAATGTATATCATATAAATTGTGTGTGTTAACGAGATCTACATTTTGTATGTAGTAAAATTTTATTTGTCTCTTACGGTTTACCACTTATACGAAAGTCATCCAGAATGAAGAGGACTTTTGGGGACATTCCCAAAAAATTCAAGGTACAATTTCATTTATCATGAAAATATCTTAAACATATGATACTTTCATTAAAATCGTTAGAGCCATTTATGAGAAAATAAAAATTTTAGAATAATGTTCCTGTAAAGGGCAGTTTATGATGGGGAGATTTTCTTCAAAATCTTCGTGTCGCATCCTTGGAAGATATTAAACTCAAATACCAAGTTTGGTATTTATCCGACTTGTTTTTGAATTATCCTGTTAACATACGCACATGTTAGCAAAATGCTTTATTTGGATTCAAAGCACATCAAAACATGTATTTCCGGTGAAATCTCGGTATCGAATTTTTGGGTGGAATACAATACTTCCCCTACTTACTATACGTGGTAGAGAAAGTAAAGAAAAGGAAAATAAATTAGAAAACGACTGTCTGTGTGTCTGAACAGCATAACACAAAAAGTGAAATGTCTTGTAAGGCGACACGAACATTTTCAAGAAAACCTCCCACCCTAAACTACCCTTTATATGGAAAAATTTTCGAAAATTTTATTTTTACATACTCTACTACGTATTTCGCATAACTGATAAACAGTAAGAGACAGACAAAATTTTACTACGCAAAAAATGTAGTTTTCGTTGAAACAAACAATATGTCATGTACAATTTTTTTTTGTGGAGTGGCCCATTTCCGAGATATGCCTTACTTTTTTTTTTTAATTTTATAATGTTTGTACTTTTTCTCAAGCGGAAATTCGTTATTGTTTTTTTATTTATGTCCTGGACATGCGAAGAGAAGGGAATGCCCCACTTAGCAACCAGCTCTTAAAATATTTGACTATCGCTTATCGATATCTCGATATCGATTTTCTCGATGGAGATGAAGTAGACGAAGAATAAGCGTTTGTAAAAATAGTTTGTAACAGAGTAGAGAAAGGCATGTGAGTGTAACGCATCCGATTTTTAAATTATCTAATAATATTACACCTACGTTTTCTGCTTACGCCTATAGTGTTACATCCACATATATCTTACAGCTAATTTTCTTGTAGGTGCAAGGGGAATATGGTAGGCTTTAAGCGATAGTCAAATATTTTAAGAGCTGGTTGCTATGTGGAGCATTCCATTCTCTTTGTATGTCCAGGACATTAAATAAAAACGAATATCGAATTCGTATTTGAGAAAAAGTAAAGTGTTGGAAAATTCAAACAAATAACAAGGAATATCTCGGAAATGGTTCATTCCACAAAAAATCTATATGGCATAAATTTTGTGTTTTAACGAGCTGTACATTTTTTGGAAAAATTTTGTCCATTCCTTACGGTTTACCAGTTATGCAAAAGCCATTCAGAAAGAAGAGGACTTTTTGGGACATTTCCAAAAAAATTCAGATATACATTTTACTTGTCAGGAAAATATCTTAAATATATGATATTTTAATCAAAATCGTTAGCCATTTTTGAGAAAATCAAAATTTTGGAAAAATGTTCTATCTAAAGGGTAGTCTGGGGTGGGAAGATTTTCTTGAAAAACTTTGTGTTGCTTCTTTGAAGGCTACAGAACCTAAATACCAAGTTAGGTATTTATCGATTTTTCGTTTTTGAGCTTTGGTGTTCATAGTCACACACGCCACGGACCTTTTTCTAAAAGTGGTTTTTTGGATTCAGGGAGCCTCAAAACGTGTATTTCCGGTGAAATCGCGGTATCGAGTTTTTGGGTGGAATGCAATACTTCCCCTACTTACTATACATAGTAGAGTAGGTAAAGATTAATTAAAAATATAACATATTTGTTGCACGGTCTTGTTTGAGGAAGCTGAAAAGAAAATTAAGAAAAGTGTTGTTGAAACAGGTCTTACTACAGCATTAAGTCTTTTAAGTTTTCAGATTATACAAAATTCGTAGAGAATAAAGAGGACCTCGCAGTCGACATAAGGATAAGGGCAATGACAATCTGACTTTACGCATTCATTAACGCGATAAAGAGAAAACTCACCTGTGTCATCCCTAGTTTGGGACATGAATTCATAACTGACAATAATCGCAGAAAAGATGACCCATTCCCCCTAGATCGCCACAGTGTTTTTCCCTCCGTAAGATTTCATCTCTTCAGGTAACTAACTTGACTCCATCCAGCCGGTATAAGTTCTTTATATGGTTGGCCTGTAAAACAATGCAAGGACATAAGATCTAACCAGTGAACGATATTTACAATCTATGCGAAATGAAGGGGTGGTTAGGATACCACCGTTATGAAACTATCGCTACGTTAGGTACACAACTAAGTACAATATAATTCGGCCTTCGAGAGGAAGGGCTGAAGAATTATTTGCACGTGAGGTTAAATTGAACGTCATTTACAAACCTGAAAACTCTCATCAGCGACATGGGGACCAAGGTTAAAGTTGTTGCCGCTGCTAAACGGCAATAAGAAAACGGAATGTAGCATAGAAAATATAAGGTAATAATACCTTCGGCAGTTCGGGCATACTTTCGAAGAGGTAAAGTATCCTGCCGATCCAGTGGCTAGAATTGGGCTCGAAAAACAGAGGTGGTCACGCTGGTAGCGGGTGGGGCTAGATTTTGTTAGTACCAATATAAACAGCTCCGTTCCATTATGGGTCAGATTTTATGCATGTGAGTATACTAATTCACTGTTATTTCTCAGTTGAATAGTGAAATTTATTATGCTCGAAAAGTTATCCATATGTACAGTGGCAACAATATAAAAATATTTATATATTCAATGCAAGAAAATGGCTGAATAAAGTCGCAAAGGACAGAAAATGAGAAAACAATGGCGTAAAATTGGACAAAAACTCCTAAAATAGAAAATGCCAATAAATGATCAAATTATGACCTAATATATAGGCACTATTTTCATAATCAGGTGCCTTTTATAAGGATTTATGAGGGCAGTCGCAGAAGTACCCGACTTGACGTATATATAGCGTTTGTTTCAAACAAATGGCTATGTCAGGCAGTACCACCCTTATAAAGCTTAAGTTTGAAGTTTGGTGATATTAGGTTGTTTAGTAATTGTTTGGCAGTCAGTAATAGTGAACTCTCTCAGCGAATTTGTAAACATGGATAAAATTGGCCATCGTTATGTGATACAATACTTTCATTTGAAAGGTCTTAGTCCAACTAATACTGTGGGGATTTCTGCTCCTTCGTTTACAACAGTAAAATATTGGGTGGCAGAGTTTAAGCGAGGCCGTACTAGCTGCCAAGACGAACATCGCAGTGGTCGAACAAATGTGGTGACCACGGCAGAAATTGAAAAGAAAACCCACAAAATGGTATTGCATGACCGTCGACTGAATGTGCGCGAGCTAGCAGACATCGTAGGTATTTCAAAAAGTGCTGTACATCGCACACTAACTAATTTAGACATGAGAAACCTGTGCGCATGATGGGTGCCGCGTTTACTCAGAATGGAACAAAAGCAGCGTCGTGAGGATGTATCAGTCGAGTGTTTGGCGGTGTTTCGTTGCAATAAAGCCGAATTTTTTGCGTCGATTCATAACCATGGATGAAAGATGGGACCATCACTTCACACCTGAGACGAAGGAACAGTCAAAGCAGTGCATTAAAAGGGGAGAATCAGCTCCAAAGAAGGCGAAGACAGCACCATCTGCAGGCAAGGTCATGGCGTCAGTTTTTTGGGATACGCGTGGGATAATGTTCATCGATTATGTTCAAAAAGGAAAAGCAATCAATGGCGAGTATTATGCAAACTTATTGCAGCGTTAAATGATGAAATCAAGAAAAAACGGCCGCATTTAGCGAAAAAGTAAGTTCTGTTTCATAAAGACAATGCACCAGTTCACATATTCATTATTGCCATGGCCAAAATCAATGAGTTAAAGTTCTAATTGCTTCCTCATGCACCCTGTTCGTCAGACTTAGCCCCCTCTGATTATTTTCTCTTTCCAAAGTTGAAGAAATGGCTTGGTGGTAAAAGATTTGCCAACAATGAACAGGTGGAGTTTACAGTTGATGACTATTTTGCAGAACTCGACGGTTCTCACTATAAACAGGGTATCGAAGCTATTGAACATTTCTGGGAAAAGTGTATCGAGCTGAAAGGAGACTATGTAGAGAAATAAGGATGTTTTTTCCCAAACTTTTTGTGTTTTCTTTCTTAGGTCGGGTACTTCTGGAACAGTGCTCGTATGTACACGTTTGTAATGCCTATGTCGCAAAAGTTAAATGACATGTCATTAGAATCCGGGCCCTGGTTACAATTAGTGTCTTTGGTTTGGTTAGCGCTCAGAATGAAACATCTAGAGTTGGAAAACGGGAAATTAGCATTGCGAGACGTACATACATTATGTCTCCCTTTGTTCGTTAAGAGTGCTCCGAGACAAAGGAATCACATTTGCTTTCTTCAATATATTTACGCGCAGAGACAGTAAAGGTACGGGATATAAATTTTGCATCTCCCACGAAGTCTCTTTGAAAAACGAGAGGCTTAGTCGCAGCTTATTGAGTGCGAGCGAGATAGGCTACCAGATGCTATCGGGCCTGGTAAAAGGCAAAGAGCGTCGGAGGAGGAGGATGATGGGATAAAATCACTTATTATATTACACACAAAGAATACTTAAACTATGTATTAGCGATCCAATCCGGAATGTTTCTCTTTGAGAGAACTTTGCGAGCCTCGGTACTAGAGGGCAAAGTCTGTAAATATTTCATTGCCTTCAATATTGATAATGATTAACGATGGTCTTCTAATATTAACATTATACAGGCTGATTTATGAAGAACTGACACATTTATTTCTTTAATTGTTTCAAAACGAGTTATGCTAGCGGCAACTTATACCTGAAATACAGAGGAATTTTGGGAGATTATTTACCTCTATAGAAAGTATTGAAAATGTCATCCATCCTGCATAAGGCACAACTCAACACGTTGTTCCATGTTACTGGCCACTCGTTGGAGGCATCTGTTGTCAATAGCTTGAATCTCCTGTGTAATGTTGTGCTTCAGATCGTCCAATGTCTGGGGACTTGTGGCATAAACCCTGTCTTTTAAGTAACCCCATAGAAAGAAGTCCGGCGGTGTCAAATCCGGAGATCTCGGTGGCCACAGGTTCTTGGAAATTATCCGGTCGTCAAAGAAACTTGCTATTAGTGCCATGGATTCATTTGATGTATAGCATGTAGCGCCGTCCTGCTGAAAATATCCTTGACTCAGCTCTACATTGTCTAGTTGCTCAGCAAACTCCATGAAAATTCGTCGGTTCTCTGCAGTGTTCACTTATTTTCAAACAAATTCGTCCCACTATTCTCTGTGCGGATATTGCGCACCAAACTCCAATTATAACCGGGTGCATAAGTGCTTCATGAATAACACGTGGATTTTCGCTGGCCCAATAGCGTGAGTTATTTGAGTTCACATAGCCGGATAAATGGAACCATGCTTCATCTGTGAACCATGTGATGGACAATATGGCAGGAGTTTGCACAATGAACGCCTGAAACCAACGACAATAATTCAGTCGTGTATCCTTATGGGTTCCTGTAACTGATGAACAGCTGTAATTCTATACGGCTTTAGACCTGCACTTTTCATAGTTCTCTGACACATTGAGTAGCTGTACTCTGTCTCCTACGACAAACATCTTAATGCTTTTTTGGGTGACTGATCCAGTCATGCTCTTACGTCAACAACAACCCTTGGAAGCCTAGATGAACGAGTTTTGCCTTTTTCATTCACCAGAGATCCAGTTGTTTCCAATTCGTTTATCAGTCTCAGTATTGTGTTTCTTTGGGGAGGATTCCGAACACCAAATTCTCTTTGGTATGCTCTTTGAGTAGCTCTAATTGAATTCGTAATCCAGTATTGCTTTACAAGGAAGAGTCGTTCAATTAATGTGTAGCCCATTTACACGTTGACTAGAACAAAAACTCTCGAAAACGGTTGCCAACAATAAAACTAACAATTAGGAATGAGAAATCAACATCTGCGCATCTAGTGACAGGCAATCGAGACTCCAAAACATTGGAGCTTTGTTTGGTGCTAAAATTGGGGCATTGATTCAGTTTCGAACAGAATAATTAAAGAAAGAAATGTGTCAGTTCTTCATAAATCACCCTGTATAAAGAAATGAAATATAACATTTTACTTTCTCTACCAGTTACGTATAGTAACCGAGCATAAACATGTGAAGTTCGCATTCGGGAGGTCCCGGGTTCGATTTCCAGCGACCTCCCACTCTGACTCATGGATTTTAGTGGTGTCCACTGGTCGGAAGGTGTTGTTCATCTACGACGACTCTCCTGAACCTCATTTCATCTTCACCTCTTCCTGTCATGTATTTCAGAGTTGTAGGGGACCGTGCTCGGTGGGTTGCGGCTGGACGGTGGCTGTGCGCTCTGTAGAGGTTTCTTCCTGATGTCGCTCCAAGGACAGCTTGGACGGTGTGGACCCACCTTCAAGTGCTTTCGGGCGCCTCCCGGAGACTCGGGGCCTATGGCTGGGACCGGGCGGCTTTGGACGTATCGTCCATGCTTGCGCCCGTCGTTATCCGTATCTGATTACTCTTCGAGTCTGTCCTCTCAACCGTCCCTCCCATGGGGATACGGCAGAAGCACAAGGGGAAGGAAGGTCTGCGTGCGGTGCTCTGCCCTAGTTTCGGAGGCCCCTCTGTTGGTCAGTACCTTTGGCTTTACCACCACTTTCCTGTCCATTATTTCCTTCATCAACCTCTGTATCAAGATTGAAGGACCAGGCGGTAGTGGTGCGTATTGTAAAGATTTCTCCTTGGTGTCGGTCGGACTGCCGATGGACCCGCTCTCTGTGAGCGGCTTCCCTTAAGACACTCCCGGGTGGGGGCCCTCGGAGTTTGTGGAAGGCTTGAACGACGTTCAGTCTGGAAACGTTAGGAACTCCGTCCAAACTTGCGCGCGTCGTTTCCTGGTTCTGCTTGCCCTTTGGGTCTCTCCCTCATACCTCCCTCCTAGAGGTCGCGTTCCAAGCGCAAAAGGTCACACTGGCCCACGTACGGTTCACTTTCGCGTTTCCGGGTGCTCCTCCGTGATAGATATGTAATTTTTATCTTTACTCACAATAGTAAGCTGCAAAAGTATTGCATTCCAATAAAAAAAACTGACGTGTAAGGGTACGGCCAGGCTGCGAGCGTCGAGCTGCGCGGCACGCCGGGCGGTAGTCGCAAACAATAGAGATCAGGTTCAGTTGGCCACAGTGTGAGCGGCGCGTCAAATTGGAGGGGAAGGGACCGCGCGGACCTTCACTACCTGTCGCTCAACGCTCAGTATTGTTTGAGATTCTCAACGCGCCGCTTAGATCAAGTGTTTTAACATGACCGACCGAGTGCTCTCCAAAGAAGAAAAGGACGTCTTGATTTCGGAGGTGCAGACCAGAAATTTCTTGTGGAATGACCGTGACAAGAGTTTTAAAAATGTTGCGGTGACGAAGAAAGCTTGGGATGATATTGGGGCTCTATTAAATATTCCTGGTGAGTATGGTTTACATTTTACTTGGTAGGACATTCAATTATAGGTTATTTTAAATGCCAAATAAAGCTCTGTTTATACGATATAGTTATTAACACATGAGTGGTATAAATAAAAGCAAGCATTAGCTCATTTCTCACTATCATTACTAAACTTTTGCTTGCTATTTCTTGACGTACGTCCGTAGGTACCTCAGCTTGCCCAACTGCATTTTAATACCATGTGGAGTTCATGATCGTGGTTCCAGAGGAAAATAAAAATCACACGACTTGCATTCACGCGACCTTCTCTATCACTCTTTTACAAGCAATTCTTACAAAAGCTTATTCTTGGTATCTACTTGTTAATCGAGATAAACTGCCATTGTAGGGATACGAAGAATGCAGTAAACTAAAGGGATAGTCAAATATTGTAAATATGGGTCGCTATTTGTTGGATTTGAAATTCGTTCTTTTTAGATGATCGCGGAAAAAAGACAAAAAAATCCCGATGTTCTATATTCACATGGCTTTCTCTAATCATTCTTCTACAAACTATACTTACAAGAGCTTATTATTCCAGCTTCTTCTAATAAACGTTCAATTTACATTTACAGTTTCGTTATACGATACAGTAGGTAAAGTGAGTCGGATTTTTAAACAGCGCTATATGAGGGCTTTGAAATTCGATGCACTTTGCATGACCACGAGAAAATATCGAATACCGACTTCCCATTTGAGAGCATTAAAAGTAGGTATTTGAGAGTTTAAACCAATAACAAGGAATATCTCAGGAATGGTTAACTTAAAAAAAGAAATGCTTTGACATAAATTGTAATTTTCTTTTTGCAGTAAGATTTTTTGTAGATAGATTTGCCTATCTTATGGTTTACTAATTGTGCAAAAGTTACTCAAAATGAAGAGAACTTCAGAGGATATTCCCAGGAAATGCAATATATGGTGGTGAAGGTCACTGAGCAAACGTTTGGTAGGTGATAGCAATAGCTCATCGAAGAGGGGAATTTTTTATTTATACCAAACCACGACCTGATGCTCGATTCTCAACTTGCTTGGAGCTGCAGCTTACAAGCTATTGCTTGTTTTTATTCATAGCACCCATTGTGTTTTAATTTGAGAATAGTAGTGTATAGAACTTTACATAAGTAGTTAGAAGATGGATATATATATACATATATATAAATAAAACAAAAGTGTTGGAAAATAGAAATGCATGAGTTGTAGAAGTATAAGCTATATTTATGTACTATAAACCAGTTTACAAATACTCAGTTTACACTTTTTATCTTGTCATTGCGTGCAAACGTAATTCTCTGACGCTACATTCTGTAATTCACCGAAGTATTCAGCAAACTTTTCTCTGACTTGTCTGGCAAGCTCACTAGAACTATTGTTCCTTCTATTCAATGCAGCTTCAAGATGAGCTTCCTCGTTCACGTTCTGTTGCATCACTTCTCGATAATGAAAATCACTATCACCATCTCGCTCACGGATGATATTGTGTAGAACACAGGCACACTTAATAAATCGATTGGCTTTCATTACATCAGTTTCTATATCTTTGGAGAGGAATCGCCATTTTGCATACAGAATACCAAAAGCACATTCAACACATTTTCGAGCCCGTGATAAATGTTTGTTGAAATTTTCTCGCCTGGGTGTCAGTCCTCTTCCTGGATAGGGCCTCATCAAATAAGGTTTTAGAGGATATGCCTCATCACCAATTAACACCAGCGGTAGTTGAATATTTGAATTCGGCAGTGTTTGGTTCGAAGGCACATTGAATTGATTTGCTTCTAACAAATTAAATAGAGTAGATGCACTGAAAATACCTCCGTCACTTTGCTTTCCTCTTGCTCCCACTTCAACCGTCACAAATTTCTTGTCTGCATCAGCAACTCCTTGTAGCACTATGGAGAAGTAACGCAGATAGTTGTAGTAGCTGGAGCCTGAATTTCGAGGGCATTTTATTTGACAGTGTTTACCGTCAATTGCCCCAAAACAATTTGGAAAATTCCAGCGTTGATAATACTCTGTAGCTACTTTCTGGAGTTGCTCCTCTGTAGGTTGAGGCATAAACTCCTGAACGAACTCGTCCCAAATTGCCTGGCATGTTTCATGAACAATTACACTTACGGTTGATTTTCCGACCCTAAATGAAAATGCCAGTGACCTAAATGACGATCCAGTAGCTAAGTACCTGAAAAGAATGAAAATAACTATGTTACGCTTATTATTAGTCACGATCATTTACTTTACTGAAGTTATTTCTTGTTGTAACTTTTAATCCTTTAAATTCTATGGTCATATCGGGGGCTTTTACTTGAATGATAACTGTAGCTATTAACAACTCTTGAACTGTAGGAAGCAATCAGCAGGTTTCCTTCTTCAATTGGTACACGCTCACATCCACACATTTTCCTGGTGGAGGGGAGGAAATAATCCTGATTAAAGAAAAATTCCTATCCTACATCCGAGAATCGAATTTCGGGACCGCGGGGTTAGCAGTCATGTGCACTTGCCGCTAGATCATGCTAATAGTATATGATTAGTAGTAATTACATCACGATTATTGAAACTTTTTCTCTCTAATATGCTCTTGTATTTCAGGTCACGTGGCAAAAAGCAAATGGAAAAACCTAAAAGATAAATTTAGGAGGGAGCACCAAAAGCAAGCACAGAAGCAAAAATCGGGGGCTCCTGGAACTTTAATAACATCATGGGTATTTTATGAGTCCATGATATTCGTAAAGGATGTGATTTCCCCCGGAGAGACTTCTGGAAACTTAAATGCCAGCAACCAGGAGGAAACAGCAGAAACTTTAGAAGGCGAGGATGAATCTGGGACATCTGCCTCCCCGGGAACACCCACTACATCAACACCGGAAGTTACACTGCCTCAGTTGTGACCTCGTAAGAGAAAACCAGAAGGTATTAATGAAAAAAATGTTAAGAGCTGGAAGAAAACAAACTGCAACTTCTGATGCAGGAACAACAACACTCAGAAAAGAACGATGATCCGGATTTTCAATTTTTAGTTAGCCTGCATCCGTATTTTCAGAATTTGAATGAAGTCATGAAATTGAGGTTAAAGGCAAAAATAATAAATGACATTTTAGAGATTGTGAATGAAAGAGAATCTAGTGCAAGTTAAGTAAACACAGCCTCTTGTATTATTAATTGTTCCGAAATAAATTATAAAAAAGGTAAATGAGTTTTATAGCTCTATATGTGCTCATTCTTGCCTACTGTAATAACAATAACTTAGTAGTTTTCTTTTAATTAAAATATCAAAATAACAGTTTGTCTCGAAGAAAAATACTGTAGTATAGAACGAGGATATGCATTTATGACTGCAGAAAACGGTCTTACCTCAGTGTTATGATCAGTCTCTCCTCAGGGCTAATAGGTTTCTGGAAGTTAGTTATTTGTTTCTCCAGTCGATGATGTAGTCTTTCCAGGAGAAAATCAAACGTCTGTAAGGACATTCTTGTGTACTCGAACAACTTGTCCGGAAATCTTCGAAGCTGTGGGTATAAATGATGGAATTCTCCAAAAACCTTCCGCTGCCGATTTATAGGATGCACCCCGTAACGTTTGTTTACCTTCATTCCTGCTATCTTCAAATAATTATTTTCCAACAGCAAGCACATGCGGGTAACTTTAGAAAGTGCCATGATGTCAAAGCTGCTCCACTCAACGCTCACAGTGATATGACGCTGTGCATGGACAAGGCAACGCTCGTCAACCCCCACCACTGCCCTTTGTCGAGACAGGTCGCTCGTCTTGCCGCGCAGCTCGACGCTCACAGCGTGGCCGTACCCTTACACTCAGATGACTTTCTCTACTCTTGTACAAACTATTTTTACAAACGCTTATTCTCCATATGCTTCATGTTAATCGAGATATTAATCTTATTGCTAATTTTCTGTAGATGCAAGGGGAATTGTTAGGCTTTAAGTGATAGTCAAATATTTTAAGAGCTGGTTGCTATGTGGAGTATTCCATTCTCTTTGTATTACCAGGACAAAAAAAAAACGAATTTGAGAAAAAGTATAAGTACTGGAAAATTTAAGGGAATAACAAGCAATATCTCGAAAATGGTTCACTCAACAAAATAAATGTATATGACATAAATTGTGTATTTTAACGCGATCTACATTTTTGTGTGTAGTAAAATTTTGTCTATCTCTTATGGTTTACCAGTTATGCAAAAGTCGTTCACAATGAAGAATACTTTTGGAGACATTCCCAGGAAATTCAAGATATACACTTATTTGTCATGAAAATACCTTAAACATATGTAGCCGTTTTTGAGAAAATTACTATACTTAGTAGAAAAAGTAAAAATATCTATGATACATTCACATGACTTTCTTTTCTACCCTCTATCTTTACTAGTGAACATAGACACTATTCTTATTAAAGCGTATTTTTTTATCCAAATAATTTAACTACATTACAGATTTCGTATAAAATACAAAGAAAACAGTGATAGTCAAATGTTTAAGAACTGGACGCTGTATGCCAGCCTTAAAATTCGATGCTGTTTCCATGCAATCGCGAGAAACAACTGAAAATCGATGGGACTTTAAAAGAATGACCAGTATTGAATAATTGAACCTTTAATAAGGGATATCTCAGAAACGGCTTATGCCATAAAAAACTTATTTTAAGTAAACTGTGGGCTTTAAAGAGATCTAGATTTTTTGTGTGGTACGTTTTCGTCTATCGCTCAACGTTTACCAGTTATACAGGATTATACAAAATTACTTCCCAATTAAGTGGACTTCACAGGTTATTCCCAGAAAATTCAAGATACACATTTTATTTATAATGTAAGTATCTTTAATATATAGGATTTTAATCAATATCATTAGAATCATTTTTGAGAAAATAAGAAATTTAGAAACATGTTCCATGTAAAAGGTATTTTGGGGTGGGAGGATTTTCTTGAAAATCTTCGTGTCGCATCCTCGGAAGGTACTGAACCTAAATACCCAGTTTGGTGTTTATCCTACTTTTCGTTTTTGATTTATGCTGTTCACAGAGACAGATACACACATGCTGTTTTTGGACCTCAAAAAAGTAAAAATGACTTCACTATGTTCATTTGTGCTGCAGAGATTGATTCTTCCAGCGCATAAAGTGGCAGCAGTCAATTGATTGAGCATCTTATTGTAACCTAGTGGCGCGCCTTATAAAAGCGGATGTCAAAAGCAGGAGAAGAAATCCCATTACTGTTGCAGCACGGGAAAAGGCATCAGAGACATTCTAAATCAGAAAGCACAGAAATACTTTCAGCATTCGGCATGTGGTAATGTATCGGACTGATGATAGTTTCCTCGAGAGACTGCTGCCAGTCTTCATTTCGCCAATTATGCTACCTCATTCGCATTTCCATCACGATTCTCGGGAGACAAGCATGTTCATCAGAAGCCATTATCCCACCGCCGCACCGCCTTCTTTTCTCTAATCACATAGAAACCGTTAACTGTCTTTATAAGGAGGTACATTTTGGATTCCACTCGCAGAATGTCTTTCAACACATTTTCACCTGCCGTAGATCTACTCAGCTGGATTTTTCTTTCACGTCCTCAGATGGAATTTTTGATCAGCAACCTCATCCTCCTAAGCGAATTGCATATAGATAAATTTACCTTTATTTTATGCACAGTCAAGTGAACGGATACGTATCGATGTTTTGGTTTCCTATAGTGTTTGCTAAAAACCCCACCTTGTCACGGCTATACCAAAACCATTACGAACTTCTAACATCATGGCTCAGCCGGACAAAGGGGACGTAGGAACTAACACCACTCGCTTAGCTGTGCAATGTCGAGGACAAGGAAACATAGTAAGGGAGCATAATAAAAAGGATTAAACTTAACAATAACACAGTTTATTACTAAGATTCTCTAAGTACCTCTAAGCTCCAGGATACATATGCAGCCATGTCCCGCCACGAGGTCGACGAAGGCCGAGCACACTCGCATGTTCCTCTGACTGTACACAAGCCCACTAGCGAAGAGAAGACAAGAGAAGAGACCGAAACACACTAACTCAACCCTTTTTATATCACAATATCCCCACCCCAACTTCCTGTTAAAATTCCAATCTACTGGAGCGTTCCAAACATCCCATTAGCTAATCAGTAGGATCAACATTTGAGTCAAGCCTTCCAGTATACAATCATAATCAGGTGTACCACACTAGTTCTTACGAACGCTTTACTCAACGCAGGGCCTACTAACCTGACATGTGCTCCGCCACATCATCTGTGTTCTAGCCTTTGGTGAGCCAATCTCTTATTGCTTTGAATTCAATTTCTACATACACGCATTAGCCTAAGAACAAAGCTCAGCCGTAGATGAGCGGCGAAACGGGAGGAGTACGGAAAATAGTCACCTGAGTGGCTGGAAGGCATGCTCTCGTATTGGTTTAGTGAATACAGATCGGTGTCAGGCTCAAGAGCGAAGGTTAAGGGAAATTTAAGACAAACATTAAGTGGATAATTGTTGGTATTTATCCGAGTTGTCGTTTTTAGTTATATTGTTCACAAACACCCCATGGACCTTTTTTTAAAAATGCAGTTTTTTAATTCAAGGGGCCTCAAAAACAAGTATTTTGATGAAATCTCGGTATCAATTTTGGGGTGAAATACAATGCTTTATCTATCCACGATGTACATTGAAGAGAAAGTAAAAGCCAAAATATACCAGGGCTGTTCCAGAAGTACCCAACCTAACAAAGAAAACACAAACATTTTGGGAAAAAACATATTTATTTCTCTACACAGTCTCCTTTCAGCTCGATACATTTTTCCCAACGGTGTTCAATAGCTCCGAAACCCTGTTTATAGTGAGAACCGTCGAGTTCTGCAAAATAAGCATCAACTGCAATCTCCACCTCTTCATTGCTGGCAAATCTTTTACTACCAAGCCATTTCTTTAATTTTGGAAACCGAAAATAATCAGAGGGGGCTAAGTCTGGCGATTAGGGTGCATGAGGTAGCAATTCGAACTTTAACTCATTGATTTTGGACATGGCGATAAACGATGTGTGAACTGGTGCATTGTCTTGATGAAACAGAGCTTTCTTTTTCCCTAAATGCGGCCGTTTTTTCTTGATTTCAGCATTCATTCAAACGTTGCAATATAGCATACCACTCGCCGTTGATTGCTTTTCCTTTTTGAAGATAATCAATGAACATTATGCCACGCACATCCCAAAAAACGACGCCATGGCTGCAGATGGAACTGTCTTCGCCTTCTTTGGAGCGAATTCTCCCCTTTCAATCCACTGTTTTGACTGTTCCTTCGTCTCAGGTGTGAAATGATGGACCCATGTTTCATCCACGGTTATGAACCGACGAAAAACGGCTTTATTGCAGCGAAATATCGCCAAACACTCCTCACGACGCTGCTTTTGTTCCATTGTGACTAAACGCGGCACCCATCATGCGCACAGCTTTCTCATGTATAAATTTTCAGTTAGTGTGCAATGTACAGCACTTTTTGAAATGCCTACGATGTCTGCTAGCTCACCCACTTTCAGCGACGGTCATGCAATGTCATTTTGTGGATTTTCTTCACAATTTCTGGAGTGGTCACCTCATTTGGTCGACCACTGCGATGTTCGTCTTGGCAGCTCGTATGGCCTCGCTTAAACTCTACCACCCAATATTTTAATGTCGTAAACGAAGGAGCAGACTCCCCCAGAGTAGAATCTAGCTCAGCTTTAATATTAGTTGGACTAAGGCCTTTCAAATGAAAATGTATGACATAACGATGGCTAGTTTTATCATGTTTACAAATTCGCTGAGAGCGTTCACTATTAATGGCTGTCAAACAATTACCAAACAACGTAGCATCGTCAAACTTCAATCGTTATAAGGGTACTTTCTAACATAGTCATTTGTTTGAAACAACAACTCTATATATACGTCAGGTCGGGTACTTCTGGTATTGCCCTCGTATATCGTGCTTCTCTCTAATATTTTTGAAAATTAAAAACTAAAACAAAGTAAAAGGAAACGGAAATTATAAAAAACAAAGTATTATGAATAAAGTACATCTCACCTCAGAAACTTCTGTCGGTGTGAAACCATACTATTTTGTTTGTAGGCTGGCACAGCTTTTTTCTTTATCGCTAATACGGAAAACTCCACGGCGTTCCTGAAAGTCATTTAAGTCGCCCCAGGGCGCCAAGGCTCACCGGTTGAAATCCATTGGTATAGGAGATTAACCTATACGCGTGCGCTGCGCATGCACACACAAACAATTTTCTGTATTGATAATATTAGGTATCGGTTGTTTAAATGGAACACGTAAACTTATTAAGGGCAAACAATAAGTTATTAGCAGGTTAAGGAAACGTGCTCAGTTAGCCTGCTTCTGATAGCCTGTCCTCCATCGAGAAGGGTCATACGATCGGCGAGATAAGTTAAATGCCACAGAGCAAGATCATTCCCCAGAGTGGACAATTAGGCAGTATTTTTAACACTTAAATGATTTCAGTCAAATTATATAATATGGAAATTCAAGAACAGACCGCCTTGAAGCAATATGTGTATGTAATAATTTGTAAAATGTATATAACAGCCAATTGTGTATGTTTATATTATTGTATCCATGTGTAATGATGTTATGTGAATATATTACGTAACTTAATAATGTAGGAGCTGTGAGAATAATAGGTTTAAAGTCGCTAGCAATGAGGTAACAATGAGGTAACCTTGAGGCAATAATGAGTTTGAGAGTTTAATACTGTTACTTGTGATTCTTGGAAGCAATAATATAATAAAAGCGACAGTTTAAAAAATAGCCAATCAACAACCAGAAAAAGCTTTAGTTAAATGAAGTTATTCTATTGGATTAGGAATAGCCAATCAGAGACTTGAAAAACAGAAATTTACAAGTTTAGGCGGTTGAAATCAGTTCAGTTGCTAGCAAACAGTGCTACTAATCAGACGCGAGATGCGTCCTCGAGAAATTTAATACGTATTTTGTGTGACAAAAATAGTTTACGTGTTAAAAAGTGCAAGTAATTAATAAATGAATCTCACAGCTCTCTATATCAGTGAAGTGTTATTTAAATTGTGTCAAGCATTAAGCTTAGTCGCAGCACAACCCTGCTAAGAGAAACGTGTCTCTAACAATAATACTAACGCAGCCGATGCAAACATAAATATTTAATACTTAAAGAAACAGTCAAATTACAAAGTTAATATTTTTATAAATTGGGACAAACAACGTAAATACAATACACTTTCTCAACGAATACATTGATTGGATTTCTGTATACGCTACTATGGTTACAGTTAAGCACCCCTGAAGAACCGATGTTTTTAAAACTGGCGAGTGTTCAATGAAACGGTTTGAAGTTTCGAATCAGTACCAAGTTTACTCAGCATTACACAAAGCAAATGTACCATAGGGGTTACCGATTTAATATAACGCTTGTTTGGAGACGAAATGAATTAACAATGGACTGCGGTTTGCGTATACCGGACTTTTTCGCGAGTTTTATTGCACAATTGGGGCAGTGGTGAAAAACGGTGAAATAGTCCGCCAATTACCAGCAGCGTCAGGAGAGATATTAACATCATGGTACAACAGACTCCTGGTTCGATCACCGTGTTCGGCAGGTAATAAAACAGCCGTTAGCATCCCATATCGCCCCGTGTATGTTAAATGTTCTGTATAGGTTATTAAACTTTATTTATAAACATTACAAGTTCATTTCATGCCTTATTTGTGAAGTTTGCAGTGCTACCAAAAATGTAAAGCACTTTTCAAAATATTGCATAAAATATTAGCTGCTTGATTCACTAATAATAATATAATATGGGTGTTCACTTTCACCCTCATTATTTAATATTTATTTAGACGACGTCATTCGTAACTGGCAAAATGTTTTAATTACATATTTTAAAATGGATAGTATAAATATGGACACAAGCTTTTGCAGATGACCAAGATAATTTACAAAGTATAGTGTCTACTTTACATGATCTGGATATTTCAACTGAGAAAACAAAAATAATGGCATTTTATGGAAAAGATCCTTTCAGGGCCAAAATTGTGATTGGTAATACCCCTGTTGAACAAGTTATGGACTTCAGTTATTTAGGAGTTTTCATTGGCAAGGATAGAACAAAAGATGTAAATTGAAAATTAAGTTTATTCCAACATGTATGTGGAACAATCAGAAGATGTTGTGGAAATGAAATTCTTAAGGTTCGTAGCAGGTTATACTCTAATGGATAAACACAGAAGTGAACACATCAGAGAACTGGGCTGATAGGATTCCTCAAAGAACAATAAATTATTAACCAAGAGGCAACGAAGTCCGAGAAGACCTGCTAGAAGATGGATGGAACAGCTTTAGTTTGGAGTCGGAACACATCACCAGTGGCTCTATTCCCTGTTTTTATGATAATGATGATGAATATGTGTTGCAGAATGGCGTAAACAAAATAATTCCCAAAATTAATCAACGATTAGTCAGAGGAAAATTAAAGAGTCTGCCTATAATCTGTCTTAAACTAGAACGATCCTCGTATAAACATATGGCAGGGAAGAAAGAGTTAGAGATTGTGAGACAGCGCTTTTAAGCAGCTGATTGGTGGAGGGAAGTTCATGGGTGTTTTGTTTTATTTGTTTTCGCACAATAACCGCCTCTAAGAAGTACAGCACTCTAAGTAGCTTTCTAATCACTGCTCAGCATGAATTAGTTTAGGGAAGAGTAAAGTGTACATATATTTAGATTCATTTCTCGTTATCCTGCACTACACCACAGATGCGTTCTAGGCTCGTGAATTCTGAAACGAATGTTTACAACAGACATATACATAAATATAGAGACACACATTTCGCCAGGCGCAGTTATACCTACACTATTAACTTATTATTGTTAAGTAGTATGCAACCTAACTTTGTATTCCTAATGAAACAGTAGTATAACAAATAAGTTGATTGTTATATGAACACTACCCTCTCGGAACAGAGTATTTAACAGCAGTCAGCTTATCATCATTAGGGACTGGATTTTAATAACAAGTCATATTTTTTCTGAACTTTGGGGTGAATTTTACAACAATGTATGCACAAATCCAGGCATTTTAATGCAGAAAATGTATTTTTATTGTGCATATAAAGTCTTATGTACACCTTTTTACTTTCTCTACTGCGTAGAGTAAGTAGAGGAAGTATTGTATTTCACCGGAAATATATGTTTTGAGGCCCCCTGAATCCAAAAAAAAGCATTTTTGGAAGCATGTCCGTGTGTGTGTCTGTGAACAGCATAACTCAGAAACGAACAGTCGGATAAACACCAAACTTGGTATTTAGGTTCAGTATCTTCCAGAGATGCGACACGAAGGTTTTTAAGAAAATCCCCCTCACACCAGATTACCCTTTACATGGAACATTTTTCGAAAATTTTAATTTTCACAAAAATGCCTCTAACGATTTTGATTAAAATATCATATGTTTAAGGTATTTTTATGACAAATGAAATGTATATCTCGAATTTTCTGGGAATGTCTCCATGAGTATCCTTCATTGTGAACGACTTTTGCATAACTGGTAAACCATAAGAGATAGACAAAATTTTACTACACAAAAAATGAAGATCGCGTTAAAATACACAATTCATGTCATATACATTTTTTTGTTGAGTGAACCGTTTTCGAGATATTGCTTGTTATTTCCTTAAATTTTCCAATACTTCTACTTTCTCTCAAATGGGAATTCGTTATTCATTTTTTATGTCCTGGACATGCAAAGAGAATGGAATGCGCCACATAGCAACCAGCTCTTAAAATATTTGACTATCGCTTAAAGCCTAGCAATTCCCCTTGCATCTACAAGAAAATTAGCAATAAGATTAACATCTCGATTAACATGAAGCTTATGGAAGTTTTCAATAATAGGTCATATTTCGGCCAACTTTTGCCAAAATTGCATATTTTTGTCGCATGTTTAAGAACACAAATATAAAAACCGAAAATGTTGCTCACATAACAATGCATCAGGTGATCTTGTCACAAATAAACACAACAAATACTACCAAGCTTTACAATAAACAAATAGCGTAACACCCTAGTAGGTTCGCTGACGTAAGACATTGTTGCGCGGGTATGAACAACAAATTGCAAAGTGACACGTCTTTCTGGAACTGCCACAACATTTGAAGACTATGAACCAAAGCGGCCTTCAGATACAAAACTATCCTCAGCGACAACCGTAGATCTTTGAAAATGGAAAACCTGAAAATGTGCCTTGTGATTCAGTGCAACTCTGCAGAAACTGAAGATTGACAGGATGTGTTAATTAATTTGGATTACTTTAAACAAGTGGTATACAGTAGTAAAAGACATGGTTTTATTGTTTGGATATGTATTATTGTTTTCACTGTGCGCGTGTTTTTTTCGGACACATGTAGACATTTCAACAATAAGTGTTAATTAGCTTCAAACACTGCAAAAAGTAAGTACTATACTCACAATTTGTTCTGAAGTAAATTTTGTATTACATGGTATATAAAAAA
Source organism: Deroplatys truncata (assembly GCA_030765065.1). Classification (NCBI taxonomy): domain Eukaryota; kingdom Metazoa; phylum Arthropoda; class Insecta; order Mantodea; family Mantidae; genus Deroplatys; species Deroplatys truncata. The sequence continues at coordinate 58,618,126 of CM060989.1, read as the reverse complement.
ATCTGATGTGTTACACTCACATGACTTTCTCTACTCTTCTACAAACTATTTTTACAAACCCTTACTCTCCATCTATTTCATATTAATCGAGATAAACATTTGCAGAAACGATCTTTTGACATGCAAAGAGATTTACATTTTACACATAGCGACCAGTTCTAAAAATATTTGACTATCGCTTAAGGCCTACTATGTTCCGCTTGTTTTGTATTTGCAAGGGCAATATAGAAATACAGTAGCCTTTAAGCATATACATATCTCTTAATAGCTGGTTGCTAGGTGCAGCACCATTCTCTTTGCCACAGATTAATGCTCTTTGCATATCCAAGGCAAAAAAATGAGTAACGAATTCCCATTTGAGAAAATAAGTATTGAAAAATTTAAGGGAATAACAGCAATGTCTCGAAAATGGTTCACTCAACAAAAAAAAATGTATATGACATAAATTGTGTATTTTAACGCGATCTACATTTATTGTGTAGTAAAATTTTGTCTATCTCTTATGGTTTTCCAGTTATGCAAAAGTCGTTCACAATGAAGAATACTTTTGGAGACATTCCCAGAAAATTCGAGATTTGTCATGAAATTCCAAGTTTGGTGTTTATCCGACTGTTCGTTTCTGAGTTATGCTGTTCACAGACACATACACGGATATGTTTCCAAAAATGTTTTTTTTTATTCAGGGGGTCTCAAAACATATATTTGCGGTGAAATCTCGGTATCGAATTTTTGGGTGGAATACAATACTTCCCCTACTTACTATACGTAGTAGAGAAAGTATTTGCCTCTCTTCCACTGGGCCCTTCATTTGATAACACGTTCTTCCATCAGAGAATTAAACACCTTCATGCATTCGGCCCTTCAGTCACTCAGGTGTAGGTTAATGGAGAAAAAAAGTTGAGCTTTATTTTTGCAAAAAGTGCTTAACATTTCCATTTCATTACACATCAAACGCAGCCGACTTATAAAGCTGTTCATATCATTAAAAACTAAGCTCACGTACAAGAAATAACTTATTTGACATCTCTTTCAAAATAAATCAAGAAAAACAACACTTACTAACTGCTGCGCAGAACAACGATTATATTTTTAATTACTTTCTTGTTTTTACCGCATGTTTTTTCACATCAAAGCATTTTCTTTGTCCCTTCCCCTTTTCGGGGCGATTGTCTGTGCAGAAGTCGCTGGAAATCGGTAGTCTTCGTGAGGAGTGAAAAGCGCCGACGCACTGCAAGAACGCCCGCCTCCCCCTGAATGTCTCTGGTCAGTTGCCCGTATTCCCGTGACGCGTTCAAACAGAACCATCGCGATCGTCATCTGTCACTCGGGTTCGTGTGTCGATTGTGGAGAAATGTTGGTGAAGGATTCGGGTGATTAAGTGCGTTTTTTTAAGACATGCTGCATACGAGTAGCATCCAAATATGGATGCATATTAAAAAAAAAAAGTATGAAGCGAAACGATAAGCTTTGTTTTAGAGTGACTTTATTGATTTATTTCTTTTTAATAACTGATCTAAGTCTTAAATAATTTGGTGATAACCAGGAAAGAAATATAGAGGTATATATGGTTGAAAAAATGAGACTTGTTAAGGCATTTGTTAGCTAGATCCCATCCTCATTATACATGCAAATTAATTATGGTTTTTGGGAGAAAAATAATTCTTTCTCAACTGCACTATTAGTCTTGCAGAATCATCATAATGACTTCATTATTATCAGTCTTTTCAAAGAAAAATGTATTTGGCTAGTTGATGAACATTATTAATTTAAAGTTAATCTAAAACTGCAAATATCTAATGTATTACATTCACATGACCTCTCTACCATTTATCATTTTTCATTGAATGTGCAATTTATCCTTCTATTACTTTCTCTACTACATATAGTAAGTAGGGGAAGTATTGTATTCCACCCAAAAATTCGATACCGAAATTTCACCGGAAATACATGTTTTGAGACCCCCTGAATCCAAAAAAAAAAATTTTTGGAAACATGTCCGTGTGTGTGTGTCTGTGTGTGAACAACATAACTCAGAAACGAACAGTCGGATAATCACCAAACTTGGTATTTACGTTCAGTATCTTCCAGAGATGCGACACGAAGGTTTTCAAGAAAATCCCCCCACCCCAGATTACCCTTTACATGGAACATTTTTCAAAAATTTTAATTTTCTCGAAAATGGTTCTAACGATTTTGATTAAAATGTCATATGTTTAAGATATTTTCATGACAAATAAAATGTATATCTTGAATTTCCTGGGAATGTCTCCAAAAGTATTCTTCATTGTGAACGACTTTTGCATAACTGGTAAACCATAAGAGATAGACAAAATTTTACTACACAAAAAAATGTAGATCGCGTTAAAATACACAATTTATGTCATATACATTTTTGTTGTTGAGTGAACCATTTTCGAGATATTGCTTGTTATTCCCTTAAATTTTTCAATACTTCTTTTCTCAAATGGGAATTCGTTATTCATTTTTTTGTCTTGGATATGCAAAGAGTATTAATCTGTGGGAAAGGGAATGGTGCTGCACCTAGCAACCAGCTATTAAGAGATATGTATGTGCTTAAAGGCTACTGTATTTCCAAATTGTCCTTGTAAATATATATTCCCCTTACATCTACAAGAAAATTATCAATGAGATACACTCTGCAAATGTTTATCTCGATTAACATGAAGTAGATGGAGAATAAGCGTTTGTATAAATAGTTTGTATAAGAGTAGAGAAAGTCATGTGAGTGTAATACATCAGATTTTTATTTTCCTTCTTTCTTCCTCTTTTTAAAGTTAATCTAAATCTGAAAATATCTAATGTATTATATTCACATGACCTCTCTACCATCTATCATTTGTTATTGAACGTGCAATTTATCCTGCTATTACTTTCTCTACTACGTACAGTAAGTAAGAAAAAACAACATTTTTTTAAATGTGTCTGTGTGTCTGTGAACAGCATAACTCAAAAACGAAAAATCGAACAACTACCAAACTTGGTATTTAGTTTCAGTATCTCTCAAAGATGCCACACGAAGATTTTAAAGAAGATCTCCCCACCCCAGACTAACCCTTTACATGGAACATTTTTCGGAAATTTTTATTTTCTCAAAAATGGCTCTAATGATTTTGATCAAAATATAATGTAGTTAAGATATTTTCGTGACAAATAAAATGTATACCTTGAATTTTCAGGGAATGTCCCCAAAAGTCGTGTTCATTCTGACTGAATTTCGGTAACTGGAAAACCGTAAGAGATAACAAAATTTTACTACATAAAAAATATAGATTTCGTTAAACATACAATTTATGTCATATACATGTTTTGAATTTTTTTTTTGACGATCCAACCAATTCCGATATATTCCTTATTTGTTTGTATTTTCCAATGCTTATACTTTTTCTCAAATGGGGATTCGTTATACGTGTTTTATGTCCTGGACAAGCAAAGAGAATGGAATGCTCCACATAGCAACCGGCTCTTAAAATATTTCACTATCGCTTAAAGCCTACTATAGTTTCTGCAATGTTTATCTCGATTAACATGAAGTAGATTGGGAATAAGCGTTTGTAAAAATAGTTTGTACAAGAGTAGAGAAAGTCATGTGAGTGTAACGCATCAGAATTTTTTCCTATCTATTTCATTTTGAGATAAACCTTTGCATAAATATCTGCATTACACATTTCGTAATAGCTACAAAGGGAACAACGATATAGTCAAATGTTTAAGAAGTGGACGCTATTTTCTGACCTTAAAATTCTGTACTATTATCATGTAATCGCGAGAAACACTGAAATCCGACAGGACTTAAAAGAATGACAAAGTATTGAACAAATCGAACCCTTAATAGCGGATATCTCGGAAATGGCTTATGATGTAAAAAATATATATTTGAAATAAACTGTGTGCTTTAAAGATATTTACAATTTTTGTGTAGTACGTTTTCGTCTATCGCTTAACGTTTACCAGTTATAAAAGATTATACAAAATTACTTCCGAATGAAGAAGACTTTACAGAGTATTCTAGAAAATTTAAGATATAGTAAATTTTATATGTGTTGTAAATATCTTTAATATGTGGTATTTAATCAAAATTGTTAGAGCCATTTTTTAAAAAGACAAAATTTAAAAAATGTATAAAAATAGCAGTTCGGGATGGGGTGATTTTTTTTTTTGTTGAAAACTTTGGTGTTGTATCTTTGAAAGGTACTGAAACTTAAATGTCGTATGTATCCAAGATTTCGTTTTTGGTTTATGCTGTTCACAAACATACACACGTACCTTTTTCTAAAAATGATTTTTTGGTTTTCAGGGGTCTCAAAATATGTATTTCTGGCGAAATCTTGCTATGGAATTTTTGCTATGCAATACCTTCTCTACCTGTTAGGTACGTTATAGAGAAAGTAAAAATCTGATTTCTTCCATTCACATGACTGTCTCTACTCCTCTAAAAACTATTCTTATAAAATTGTATTTTTCTGTATACTTGTTATTCGATACGATACATTTACACAGTAGTTGTAAATATAAGGACACCATAGGCTAATGCAATAGTCATATGTTTAAAATCATGTCGCTATGTGATGGGCTTGAATTTCCATGTTCGTTTCAACACCGCAAGAGAAAACGAATAGCGTTTTACCATTCGAAAAAGTATATTTGAAAATTCAAACCAACAACAAAGAATATCATCGAAATGCTTAATGCCACAAAGCATTGCTTTTGACACAAATTGTGTGTTTTAACAAGATATACGTTTTTTGTGTGGTTAAGCTTTCTCTAACCTGTATGGTATCAGTTATACAAAAGTCATTCAGAATGAATTTGAAAAAATCTGGAATTCCAGTTCCTTTTCTCTTAATTAGTAGATAAAATAATTTTTTTGGGTGGAATATAATATTTCCCTTAATTACTATACGTAGTAGAGAAAGTTTTTTTATTCGGAGGGTCTCAAAACATGTATTTCCGGTGCAATCTCGCGATCAAATTTTTAGGTGGAATGCAATACCTTCTCTGCCTACTATGTATGTGGTAGAGAATGTAATGTAACAGTACGAAAGCTAGGTCAAATACTTGTTTTTAGTTTTGATAAAGGACTAAATGTCTTCTTGAAACATAATCATCCGTTGTAAGTTAAAAATATACATTAACAGCCAGGGTTAAAAAAGAATTTCAGATTTAGAAATAAAAAAATTCTTATGTGTTACACTCACATGACTTTCTCTACTCTTGTACAAACCATTTTTACAAACGCTTATTCTCCATCTACTTCATGTTAATCCAGATATTGAGATGTTAAATCTTATTGCTAATTTTTTTGTAGATGCAACGGGAATTGGTAGGCTTTAAGTGATAGTCAAATATTTTAAGAGGTGGTTGCTATGTGGAGTATTCCATTCTCTTTGCATTGCCAGGACAAAAAAGCATGTTGAGTGAACCATTTTAGAGATATTGCTTGCTATTCCCTTAAATTTTTCAATACTATTTTCTGAAATGGGAATTCGTTATTCATTTTTTTTGTCTTGGATGTGCAAAGAGTATTAATCTGTGGCAAAGAGAATGGTGCTGCACCTAGCAACCAGCTATTAAGATATATGTCGATATTTAAAGGCTACTGTATTTTTATATCGCCCTTGCAAATACAAAACAAGGAGAACATAATACGCCTTAAGCGATAGTCAAATATTTTTAGAACTGGTTGCTATGTGTAAAATGTAATTCTCTTTGCATGTCAAAAGATCGTTTCTGCAAATGTTTATCTCGATTAATATGAATTAGATGGAGAATAAGAGTTTGTAAAAATAGTTTGTACAAGAGTAGAGAAAGTCATGTGAGTGTAACATATCAGATTTTTTATGTAGTAAGAGTTTGTCTAACCGAACTGGCTGGTTCAGGCTGTAACGTTTGGGAGATTCCAGATTCAAACCCCCGGGGCCGACCAATCTGACCGAAGGTATATTCGCGGTTTTCCTTGGTCGCTAAGCGAATGCTGGGTTGGATAATTTGATCTGCGAATTTTCCTATCATCTCTTTCATCACTACATTCATTTCCTTCTTCTACACCGCCATACCAGGCATTGCGCTGATCATCCATTTTGGATATGCTATGATCGGGAGTTTGCTTGCTCCTCGACATGCTACTGACCCAAAGCATTGGCCAGTAAGTCCTTGGGGGGGGGTATAAGTCCTAAAAAGAGGAAGGTAATCTGTTAAAGAGGAAAAAGATTTTGTTTATTTCTTTTGGTTTATAAGTTATGCAAAAATTATTCAGAATGAAGAGGATTCAGAGGTATTCCCAGAAAATTCAAGATATACAATTCATTTGTCATGAAAATATTTTAAACATATGGTATTTTAATCAAAGTCGTTGGAGGATTTTGTGAAAATAAAAAAACTTTTCGAAAAATTTTCCATGAAAAGGATAGTTTGATGTAGGGAGAGTTTTTTGAAAATGCTATGCCACAAAAATATTACTTGAAATAAACTAGTGTTTTAAAGAGCTCTATATCTTTTGTGTGGTAAGTTTTTGGCTTATCTGTTAAGTTTACCACTTATAGAAAATTCATTCCCAGTGAAGGACTTAACAGGCTATTCGCAGAAAATTCAAAATATATCCTGCCCCTCGACCCCCCTACCTGCATATACGAGGGCTGTCCCAGAAGTACCCGACCTAACAAAGAAAACAAAACTTTTGGGCAAAAACATCTTTATTTCTCTACATAGTATCCTTTCAGCTCGATACACTTTTCCCAGCGATGTTCAATCGCTTCGATACCCTGTTTACAGTGAGAACTGTCGAGTTCCATCAACTGCAGACTCCACCTCTTCATTCTTAGTAAATCTGTTACCACCAAGCCATTTCTTCAACTTTGGAAACAGAAGATAATCAGAGGGGGTTAAATTTGGTGAATTGGATGCATGATGAAGCAATTCGAACTTTAACTCATTGATTTCGACCATGGCGATAATGAATGTGTGAACTGGTGCATTCTCTTGATGAAACAGAACTTTCTTTTTGCTTGATTTCATCATTCAAACACTGCAATAGGTTTGCATAATACTCGCCATTGATTGTTTTTCCTTTTTGAAGATAATCAATGAAAATTATTCCACACGCATCCCACAAAACTTACGCCATGATCTTGCCTGCAGATGGAACTGTCTTCGCCTTCTTTGGAGCCGATTCTCCCCTTTCAGTCCACTGTTTTGATTGCTTCTTCGTCTCAGGTGTGAAGTCATGGATTCATGTTTCATCCATGGTTATGAATCGACGCACAAACTCGGCTTTAATGCAGCGAAACATCGTCAAACACTCGACTGAAACAACCTCACGGCGCTGTTTTTTTTTTCCACTGTGAGTAAACACGGCACCCATCTTGCGCACAACTTTCTCATGTCTAAATTTTCAGTTAGTGTGCGATGCACAGCACTTTTTGAAATGCCTATGATGTCTGTTAGCTCGCGCACTTCCATATTGTGGGTTTTCTTCACAATTTCTGGCGTGGTCACCTCATTTGGTCAACCACTGCGATGTTCGTCTTGGCAGCTCGTACGACCTCGCTTAAACTCTGCCACCCAATATTTTACTGTTGTAAACGAAGGAGCAGACTCCCCCAGAGTAGAATCTAGCTCAGCTTTAATATTAGTTGGACTAAGACCTTTCAAATGAAAGTATATCACATAACGATGACCAGTTTTATCCATGTTTACAAATTGGCTGAGAGAGTTCACTATTAATGGCTGTCAAACAATTACTAAACAACGTGGCATCGTCAAACTTCAAACTTAAGCTTTATAAGGGTGGTACTTTCTACCACATTCATTTGTTTGAAACAGCAACCACTATCTGTACGTCAGGTCGGTACTTTTGGGACTGCCCTCGTATCTCAATATATTCCGCTTTAATGATACTGCTCTCCATAAAGTTGAGGTATTTAGAAGTTTTCACCTTTGATCCGCCAACTGATTAAACTGGAAATGTAGTCCTAGAGGACAAGCCTTGGCCCTGGTGTGCTCGTTTCAAACGATCGCGATGTATGAATTCCAGTGTCTGCAGCGCTGGCGGCAAGGGATTTACGACGTCCATATAAAAGTTCCTCGCGCAGACCTCATCAAAACAAAACCGCGGCAATTTTTGTCCATATTTTATATCCCCGTTTTCTCCAACAAAAGTCCATTGGAGTCGCTATCGATTGTTTATGATATACGACCAGATGGGGTCACAAAACAATGCTGGAACAAAACAAAGCGGAAGGAATGTTTGCAATACTCTATACGTAACAAAGCACTAGGCCCCACAGTGCATTCTGGTCACCCGTTGCAGTTACGAAAACTTCAATCTGCTACAGAAAGTAAATGTTGAGCTACAAAGGGCACTAAAAAGAATGAAAACGTGTACTACAGAGGAAACTAAATTGTAATAAGATGTTACTTGTTTGAAAGAAGACTAGAAAAATATCTGTGTTACATTCATATAAGATTCCCCTGTCGTTTATTTCATGTAATATCTACAAACTAGGGATGGGACCTCCATACGATCGATACCTCGATACTCGGTGATATCGAAATAGGTCTAATACTTTGAGATAAACCTTCGATTCTTTTAAATTCTTACTTTCTCTACTACGTAGAGCAAGTATTGCGTTCCACTCAAGAATTTGATTCTGATATTTCACCCTAAATACATGTTTTGAGGCGCCCTGAATCAAAATAAAACATCTGTGTATCCTTGAACAGCATAACTTAAAAACGATAAGTTGAATAAATACAAAACTTGGTATTTGAGTTTATTATCTTCCAAGGATACGACATGAGGCTTTTCACGAACATCCCCCCACTCCAGGCTGCCCTTTACATGGAAGATTTTTAGAAAATTTTGATTTTCTCAAAAATGGCTCTAACGTTTTTGATTAAAATATCATATGTTTAAGATATTTTCTCGGAAAATGAAATACTAATCTGGAATTTTCTGGGAATGTCCCCATAAGTCCTCTTCAGTCTGAATGACTTTCCGTAATACAACGTAAGGGATAGACGCAATTTTATTACACGAAAAATGTAGATCTCACACAATTTATGCCATATACATGTTCTTGTGGAGTGAACCATTTCCGAGATATTCCTTGTTATTTGTTTGAATTTTCCAATACTTATACCTTTTCTCAAATGGGAATTCCTTACTTGCTTTCCTTATGTCCTAGACATGCATAGAGAATGGAATGCTTCAAATAGCAACCAGCTCTTAAAATATTTAACTATGTTTAAAGCCTACTGTATTTCCACATTCCTCTTCCACCTACAAAAAAAAATAGCAATAAGATAGTTTCTGCAAATGTTTATCTCGATTAACACGAAGTAGATGGAGAATAAGCGTTTGTAAAAATAGTTTGTACAAGATTAGAGAAAGGCATTTGAGTGCAACACATCAGATTTTTAAGTTTTGAATTATTGAAAGTTGTTGCGTTTAACTTTATGTTAGATAAAGAATGAAAGGAGTCGAGACTTCACGTAATTGCCTTACACGTGTCCCCAAAGAGTTGCACTTGTAGTTCTTGATAGAGCTTGACTGCGTTTAGTGTGGGCGAATGAATACCACATTCCATAGACTCTTGTGTGTAAAGGAAAACATGCCAAACAATGGGGAAGGAGTAGAGGTACTTATGTAAGATGAAACGTTAACTGAGTGGTGAATAAACTGATTTAGCTGACGTTCCTGAAATAGCCTAGCTGAATGACTCACTCTCAGCCATTGCATTTACCTACTCCGTGACCAAAATTTCTGAATGCAGCATAAACAAATCAGAATTTAAGATGCAACATGATTTATTTCATAAATGCTCGTGTTCTTAAACAAAAATCTTTAATTCTTTCAAATCTCTGTATTCTCTGGGGAAAATTTTCTTATGAAAAGCTTCGTGTCGCATTTTGGGAGATACAGGACTGATATACCAAGTGGACTTTTTGAGTTATTCCTTTTATAGACACACACGGGTGTTTTTATAAAGATGCTTCTTTTGGATATACTGGAAATAGTGATTACAGACTGAAAAAAATGGATAAAATATCAATATAACGTTGATTAATTTCAAATTAAATTTTACGTGATGGATTCTTACAATCAAATAAGTATTACTTTCTCTACTACGTATTGTAAGTAGGGGAAGTATTGTATTCCACCCAAAAATTCGATACCGACATTTCACCGAAAATACATGTTTTCAGACCTCCTGAATCCAAAAAAAGCAGTTTTGGAATCATGTCCGTGTGTGTGTGTTTCTGTGAACAGCATAACTCAGAAACGAACAGTCGGATAAACACAAAACTTGGTATTTAAGTTCAGTATCTTCCAGAGATGCGAGAGGAAGGTTTTCAATAAGATATTTTCATGACAAATAAAATGTATATCTTGAGTTTTCTGGGAATGTCTCCAAAAGTATACTTCATTGTGAACAACTTTTGCATAACTAGTAAACCATAAGAGATAGACAAAATTTTACTGCACAAAAAATGTAGATCGCGTTAAAATACACAATTTATGTCATATACATTTTTTTTTGTTGAGTGAACCATTTTCGAAATACTGCTTGTTATTCCCTTCAAATTTTCAATACTTATTTTCTCAAATGGGAATTCATTGTTCATTTTTTTGTCTTGGATATGCAAAGAGTATTAATCTGTGGCAAAGAGAATGGTGCTGCACCTAGCAACCAGCTATTAAGATATATGTATATGTTTAAAGGCTACTGTATTTCTATATTGCCTTGCAAATACAAAACAAGGGGAACATAGTACGCCTTAAGCGATTGTTAAATATTTTTAGAACTGGTCGCTATGTGTAAAATGTAATTCTCTTTGCATGTCAAAAGATCGTTTCTGCAAATGTTTATCTCGATTAATATGGATGGAGAATAACAGTTTGTAAAAAGAGTTTGTACAAGAGTAGAGAAAGTCATGTGAGTGTACACATAAGATTTTTGATTTTGAGTTAAGCTGTTCAATAGACATACATACACTTGAACTTTTTTTTTTTTTTTAGAAAAATGCTTGTTTTAGGGGGCATTCAAGGAGTCTCGAAACGTGCGTTTCCAGTGAAATCTCGGTATAGTATTTTTAGGTTGAATACACTACTTCCCCAACTTACTATAGGTAAGTAGAAGAGAAAATAAAAATAACGCACCCCGTATTTCAAACAACTTTTTGGTGCAAAGCCAATTCGGTTTGAATGTTTCAATAATTTTTAAAATTTTGCAGTTATTTGCGATGTCACGAAAAGAGTATGGAATTTCAAGGCCAGCATATAGAACACCCTTTTAAACATCGACTGTCAATTTGGTTGTCTTTGGCACCCTGCAATACCTACAACAAAATATGCAAAGAAGCTATTCCTACAATATTAACTTGATTAACACCATGTAGAAGGAAAAATCTGAAGCATTACATTCACACGACTTTTTCTACCCCAAGGGGTCTTAAAGGCTACTGTATTTCTATATTGCCCTTGTAAATATATATTCCCCTTATATCTGCAAGAAAATTAGCAATAAGATAGAGTCTGCAAATGTATATCTCGATTAACATGAAGTAGATGGAGAATAAGCGTTTGTAAAAATATCTTGTACAAGAGTAGAGAAAGTCATGTGAGTGTAACACATCAGATTTTTTTAATAAGTTATTGATTTACATATCTGTTTTCCATTACTTTTATCTTCTATAATAATGACTCAAACATTTGGATAATAATTTATTCCTAAAGGTTTTTGCAAGCTATACAACATTTCCAAAATTAGAGGATTGTTGCAAAGGCGGGGGGGGGGGAGGATAAAGTTAGAAACACAAAATCTGCTGAGATTTCATTCCCATTTCTGTGAACATCAATGAATTTTGGTCCATTATTATGAATATCATAGGAATTTTAAGAAATAACAGCTCTTAGAGGTAAATTTAATTTATCGTCATTCGAGATATAAAAGCTACCTGTGTAACATAGAGTTCAGCAACTTAGAAAAACTCTTGGGAGCAGTAACTCACCTGGTCATGTATTCCACCTCTCTAACAAGAGGCATGCCTCTGAGTCGCTGCTTAAGCACCCCACGCCATAATTTCGCGTAGCCCGTGTTTTACTTTATTTTATTTTATTCTCAGAAAATGGTTTATCACACCACTGTTGTAACTATCCAACTGTAGAGGCAGGACTAAAGACACAAAAGCAATTGCAAAAAAAATGCTGTGTTTGTAGATTGCTGTGATAGGTCACGCAAAGAGCAAGGTGTGAAAACAAATGTTTGCATATAACTAGCGATAGCATTTCACATATGCGGTATTATCATGGGATATCTTCCAAAAGATAACTCACACATTTTAGGGTATTTCATAGCCTTCACTCCCCCATCTATATCTTTAAAAGAAAAATTTCCTCGCTGATTGATTTTCATAATACAAATCATTTCAATTGAAGTTTTACAAAGAAAACTAGCGGCCTTTTGATTTTTTACACGGAAACCAATCACACATCATCATCATCCCGAAAATGTGTTCTTTAACATACCTCTTACAGAACTGAAATTAGGATTTTCGTTTTTGAATTATCACGATGTAAACAAGATCCTATTAAATTTTTCTCCACTATAAAATTGGTGTGTTCACAACAGTGACGTGACACTTGTTTCCCACGTATCAGCCCACTTCCTCTTTAAGACACCTCATTGTATAACTCAGTAGCTAAAGGCAAAGGACAAGAAGGGTGAGGACGATTTATCCCTCTTGAATACTCGCGCAGTCCGTAGACCGTTGTTATACTATAATAATAAACACAGCTTCATATTATGACTGTGGAAACAAATGAAACCAGTAAACATGTTAACCTAGCCACAATGCACATTTGAATACTGCTGCATTTTACTGCAATAGGACTTGTTGCAAGGCAATAAACACCCTGGTACAGTACGTAGTAGGGAAAACAATATGCACAAATTTTGTAATATTAAATCTATTTCTTTTACATTTTAATATCGCCCGAGAGAAAGCAAGGGGAAGTATTGTATTCCACCCAAAAATACCATATCAAGATTTCAAAGGAAATGCATGTTTTGTGGCCCCCTGAATCCAAATAAAGCATATTAGAAAAGATAAATACTAGACTTGGTATTTAGGTTCAGATCTTCCAAAGATACGACACAAAGATTTTCAAGAAAACTCATTCACCCCCCCCCAAACTACCCCTTACATGGAACATTTTTCAATTTTTTTTTAAATTTTCTAAAAATGGCTCTAACATTTTGGATAAAAATACCATATATGAAAGACATTTTCATGACAAATAAAATGTACATCTTGAATTTTCTGGAAATAGCCTGTGAGGTCCACTTCCTTTGGAAGACATTTTGTGTAATCTTGTATAACTGGTAAACGCCAAGCGACAGACGAAAACGTACAACACGAAAAATGTAGATCTCTTTAAGACACACAATTTATTTCAAATAAGTTGTTTTGTGGTATAAACCATTTCTGAGATATCCGTTATTAAAATTTCGAATTATTCGTTTCTCGGTCTTGTCCTGTCAATATTCAGTTGTTTCTCGCGCTTACATGGAAACAGTATGGAACTTGAATATTGCTGTTCCCTTTGTATCTACAACAAAATGTGTGGATAAGGGGGTAGAGAAAGTCATGTGTATGTTATCATATCAGATTTTTAATATTGGTCATCTCAACGTTATATGCTTGAGTGAATGAGAGAGAAGAGCCATAGTTAACACAATAGCTCGAGTGAAGCTGTCGGATTAGCATACTCCACACAAAACGCTACAATTATTTAATAACGATGACTGCATACACAGCAAGAGGTCAGTCAGATGTAAGTAATGCACCTGGTTGCTGCAAAACACCTACCAATTCGTTAGTGTACTCTGATAGCACGAACTTTCGTTAAAAAAGTATTGCTCACCGTTGCAGTACTAATGGATGGCTCTTGAAAGGTGAGCTGGTCGCATGGATCAGTGCGTTACAAATAGCAGCATATTTTCGAAATATCCTCTCGGTTTTATCGCGCTTGTAGGTCGATCAGTAATATGCAACGCGATCTGGAAATATTCCCCTAGAAGTGTTATATTACGGGGAGGTATCATTTTTAATCCGATACACAAATAAAAATGAGAAAATACTGTGTACGAAGCGAGGAGATAATTTATTTTGCTGAATCGTTATAAGCTTGTTATAATTTGTTTTATGCAACCCTAGCATTATAAAAAGTTTGTTACTGTATTCAATATCGCGTATAATTGGGTCATTATGGCACGCGTGGCAATAATAGCAGTGACGTATTTTCTATAGCAATGACGTAAGATGCAAAACCTCTGTACATTATTCAAAATACAGGGTGATTTATGAAGAACCGACACATTTATTTTTTTAATTATGCTGTTCGAAATTCACTCAGTGCCCCAATTTTAGCTCCAAATTAAGCAGAATATTCCGAGTATCAATTGCCTGTCACTAGATGCGCGGATGTTCATGTTTTATTAGTAATTGTTAGTTGTATTGTCGGCAACTGTTTTTGATATTTTGTTCTAGTCAACGTGAAAATGGAGTACACATTAAATGAATAACTCTTCCTTGTAAAGCAATACTGGATTACGAATTCAATTAGAGCTACTCAAAGGGCATACCAGAGAGAATTTGGTATTCCCCAAAGAAACACAATACTGAGACTGACAAAACAAATTGGAAACAACTGGATCCCTGGTGAGTGAAAAAGGCAAAACTTGTTGTTGACGTAAGAGCACGACTGGGTCAGTCACCCAAAAAATTATTAAGACCTTTCTCCCAGGAGACAGGGTGCAGCTACTCAATGTATCAGAGAGCTGTGAAAAGTGCAGGCCTAAAGCCGTATAGGATTACGGTTGTTCAACAGTTACAGGAACCAATAAGGATAGACAACTGAATTACTGTCGTTGGTTTTAGGCGTTCATTGTGCAAAATCCTGCCATATTATTCATGAAGGACTGTGCGCCCGGTTAAAATCGGAGTTTGGTGCGCAATATCAGCACAGAGAATAGTGGGACCAATTTTTTTTGGAAAACAATGTGAACACTGCAGAGTACCGACGGATATTCATGGAGTTTGCTGAGCAACTAGACAATATAGATCTGAGTCAACGATACATTCAGCAGGACGTCGCTACATGCCATACATCAAATGAATCCATGGCACTAATTGCAAGTTTCTTTGACGACCGGATAATTTCCTAGAAACTGTGGCCACCGAGATCTCCGGATTTGACATCGCCGGACTTCTTTCTATGGAGTTGCTTAAAAGACAGGGTTTATGCCACACGTCCCCAGACATTGGACGATCTGATGCACAACAGGAGATTCAAGCTATTGACAACAGAGTCCTCCAACGAGTGGCCAGTAACATGGAACGACGTGTTGTGTTGTGCCTTATGCAGGATGGAGGACATTTTCAACATTTGCTCCCAAAATTCCTCTGCATTTCACGTATAATAAGTTGTAGCTGGCCTAGCTCGTTTTGAAACAATAACAGAAATAAATGTGTCAGTTCTTCATAAATCACCCTGTAGAATAATAAAATAAAGATCTGAATTAATAATTTCTTACCATGCTGTGTTGATAACAGGCTACATCACAGTCCGTAACACCTGCTCATTTCTCTCCATTGTTTATGCTTTCAACACGCTAGGTAATAGCAAATGAAATGCAGGGAGAGAAGGTAACGTCTCATTTACGAACATATGAAAACATTCTCACTTAGGTCAGTTTTGGATGCCGAATTATTTATCACATATTTCCTACAATTTATAGTGTTAAGACTGCATAATGAGGGGTAAAAATAAAACCACTTTTAACACGTGTGGCATATACTATTTTTTAGACAACGCTCGAATTTGCAAAATATCAATATTATATTGATTCCTGAAAGTAACAGAGATAACGGTTCTTGAAACAAAAGAAATGACATTAAAAAATCTGATGTGTTACACTCACATGACTTTCTCTACTCTTGTACAAAGTATTTTTATAAACGCTTATTCTCTATATTCTTCATGTTAATCGAGACATCGAGATGTTAATCTTATTGCTAATTTTCTTGTAGATGCAAGGGGAATTGGTAGGCTTTAAGCGATATTCAAATATTTTAAGAGCTGGTTGCTATGTGGAGTATTCAATTCTCCTTGCATTACCAGGACAAAAAAAAATGAATAACGAACTTCCATTTGAGAAAAATATAAGTCGTTCACAATGTAGAATACTTTTGGAGACATTCCCAGAAAATTCAAGTTATTTTAATCAAAATCGTTAGAGTTATTTTTGAGAAAATTAAAATTTTCGAAAAATGTTCCATGTACAGGGTAATCTGGGGTGGGGGGATTTTCTTGAAAACCTTCGTGTCGCATCTCTGGAAGATACTGAACCTAAATACCAAGTTTGGTGTTTATCCGACTGTTCGTTTCTGAGTTATGCTGTTCACAGACACAGACACACACACACACAGGCACACACGCGCACATGTTTCCAAAAATGCTTTTTTTGGATTCGGGGGTCTCAAAACATGTATTTCCGGTGAAATCTCGGTATCGAATTTTTGGGTGGAATGCAATACTTCCCCTACTTGATATACGTAGTAGAGAAAGTAAAAAGTAGAGAAATTGAGAATACGTTGGCCCAGTGTTACTTATTTCTGCATAGATCATTGCTATCACCTAGGCATTGCTATCACCAAAAAGTAATTCTACATTTGCGCTATCAGATTATGAAGTTTATCATAGCATCAGAATTTAGGTCGGGTTATATCGGAAGCGATCTATACTGTGTTACATATGCAGGACCACTTCTGAAGAAGCTTACATTTTTGTAAGTTCGATATGCTGATATTTGGAGTATGGTGTGCTATTCTCGCTGTTGCTATTGTGTGCAATCCATTCCCTCTGTGTGATGTTCCCTCGGGAGCCCCATTAGCTAGGGGAAGTGGGATGCTATCTCTCCCGGAAGGACGAGCTCCCGAGGGACGGGTCTTGCTCCCTTAGCTCTTACTAATCCATGGTTCGATATTTACTTTAAGCCAGTGTTAAAAGAGAAACATCGCCTGCGGTGTTTATTTTCATAGCTTATTAACAAATTCTCGATTATGTATTTCTTTTTCCACTTTGTTTTCTTGCTTTCCTTTCACAACTTCCATTGTTGCTTTTATTCGAAGTTCCCCATTCTATGCTATGGATAACTGTTCACTGATACTGTTAGAAAACTTTTTACTTTCTCTACTACGTATATTAAGCAGGGGATGTATTGTATTCCATCCAAAAATTCGATATCGAGATTTCACCGAAAATATATGTTTTGAGACCCCCTGAATCCAAAAAAGAAGCATTTTTGGAAACATGTCCGTGTGTGTGTGTGTCTGTGAACAGCATAACTCAAAAACTAACAGTCGGATAAACACCAAACTTGGTGTTTAGGTTCAGTATCTTCCAGAGATGCTACACGAAGGTTTTCATGAAAATCCCTCCACTCCAGATTACCCTTTACATGGAACATTTTTCGAAAATTTTAATTTTATCAAAAATGGTTCTAACGATTTTGATAAAAGTATCATATGTTTAAGATATTTTCATGACAAATAAAATTTATATCTTGAATTTTCTGGGAATGTCTCCAAAAGTATTCTTCATTGTGAACGACTTTTGCATAACTGATAAACCATAAGAGATAGACAAAATTTTACTACACAAAAATGTAGATTGCATTAAAATACACAATTTAGGTCATATACATTTTTTTTGTTTCAAGATATTGGTTGTTATTTCCTTAAATTTTTCAATATTTATTTTCTCAAATGGGAATTCGTTATTCATTTTTTTTGTCTTGGATATGCAAAGAGCAGTAATCTGTGACAAAGAGAATGGTGCTGCACATAGCAACCAGCTATTAATGGATATGTCTATGCTTAAAGGCTACTGTATTTCTATATTACCCTTGCAAATACAAAACAAGCGGAACATAGTACGCCTTAAGCGATAGTCAAATATTTTTAGAACTGGTCGCTATGTGTAAAATGTAATTCTCTTTGCATGTCAAAAGATCGTTTCTGCAAATAGTTTGTACAAGAGTAGAGAAAGTCATGTGAGTGTAACACATCAGATTTTTCATTATGACTTGTTATAAATATATGTTATAAGATACAGGTCTTCGCCCGTTTACATTTGACTTGAAAAATAGCTCGTTTGACTGTAGGTTCTTTAACGTTGGCTTGTAGTTCTATGTATGTATTTTATTTAACTTTTTGTCCCTCTCCCATGTATAGTCAGTAGGGGAAGTATTGCATTGCAGCCAAAAGTTCAATACCGAGATTTCTCCGAAAATAAATGTTTTGAGGTACTCTGAATCCAAAAAAAGTATTTTTGGAAACGTCCGTGTGTGTGTGTGTATGTATGTGTGTTTCTGTCTGTCTGTCTGTCTGTCTAGGTGTCTGCTTGTGAACAGCATAACTCAAAAACTAGAAGTCGTATAAGTACCAAACTTGGTATTTGAGTTTAGTATCTTCCAATGATGGGACACGAAGATTTCCTAGAAAATGCTCACCCCAGACTACGCTTTACATGAAACATTTTTCCAAAATTTTGATTTTTTCAAAAATGCCTCTAACGCTTTTGATTAAAATATCAGATGTTAAAGATATTTTAATGACAAATAAAATGTATATCTTCAATTTTCTGGGAATGTCTCCAAAAGTATGCTTCATTGTGAACGACTTTTGCATAACTGGTAAACCATAAGAGATAGAAAACATTTTACTGCACAAAAAATGTAGATCGCGTTAAAATACACAATTTATGTCATATACATTTTTGGTGTTTAGTGAACCATTTTGGAGATATTGCTTGTTATTCCCTTAAATTTTTCAATACTTATTTTCTCAAATGGGAATTCGTTATTCATTTTTTTTGTCTTAGATATGCAAAGAGTATTAATCTGTGGCAGAGATAATGATGCTGCACATAGCAACCAGCTATTAAGAGATATGTATGTCTATGCTTAAAGGCTACTGTATTTCTATATTGCCCTTACAAATACTAAACAAGTGGATCATAGTAGGCCTTAAGCGATAGTCAAATATTTTTAGAACTGGTCGCTATGTGTAAAATGTAATTCTCTTTGCATGTCAAAAGATCGTTTCTGCAAATGTTTATCTCGTTTAATACGAAATAGATGGGGAATAAGAGTTCGTAAAAATAGTTTGTACAAGAGTAGAGAAAGTCATGTGAGTGTAACACATTAGATTTTTCATGTGTATATCTTTAATGTATTGTATTTTAACTAAAATCGTTGTAGCCATTTTTCATAAAATCAAAAGTTTTAAAAAAGTGTTAGGGTAGTTGGAGGTGGGATATTTTCCTGAAAACTTTCGTGTCGCATCTATGGAAAATACTGAACGTAAATACTAAGCTTGTACTTATCCAATTTTCGAATTTGAGTCCTGCTGTTTACAGACACACACACACACAAATCTATTTCTAAAATGCTTTTTTTTATTCGGGGGGTCTCAAAACATGTATTTCCAATTAAATATCAGTATGGCATTTTTGGTTGGAATGCAATACCTTTCTATCTACTATGCACGTGTAGAGAAAGTAATAAATCAAGATAGCCTATGAAGTATCCCGTTCGTTTATCTGTTGTTCTTTTGGAGAGCTTAAGCAGTTTAATTAGAGAAGGGCACAAATAACTGTGATGCTCGTGAAATAATTAAAGAAAGAATGTGAGAGTGATCCTTTGAACGACAGTCAAAGTTAACGAGATATTATTAATGAAGGCATTACTGTAATCTCTTTCGTAACTCCTTAGCTGCTTTATCCTAGCACGGCAGGCGAATTAATGAAGGGGATTGGCGGAACAAAGGATCTCATTTTAAATCGGGCTTAAATCGGAAACACAGGTCTCCTGGCTTAAGAGTCCAAACGATTCAGATATCTAACTAATCCCCGTGTAAACAACGCACAACAGGGTTGCACATGTTACTGTAAACCCAATAATGGTCGAGATCTGAATTTTTGACTGTATACTGCTTCATTGTAATGCTAGCTGTTATACTTCACATGACTTTCTCTACCCTCTATCGTTTATTAGTGGGTATACAAACTAGGCTTACTAAATGGTATTTTTGTATCTGTTTCATTTTAATCCAAATAAACCTTTGCAGAAACAGCTACATTACACATTTCGTTATAGACGCAAAGGGAATAGTGATAGTCGAGTGTTTAACAACTGCCGCTATATGCTGGCCTTAAAATTCCATACTGTTCCAATGGAATCGTGAGAAACAATTGAACTTGACTTTAAAAGAATGACGAGGGCGGATTGAAAAGTCGCTGACTTTTTTAAGAAAATAACAATTTTTGTTCCAAAAAAAGTCTGCAAAATATGAGGTTCTTTCTGCCATGATGTGTTAACTGGACGCGAATTTCTTCCCAGCGAGCCAATTTTTCAGGTTTGCGAAGAGGAAGAAGTCGCTCGGAGCCAAATCTGGAGAATTTGGTGGGTGAGGTAGCAGTTCGTAGCCCAATTTTACAAATTTTGCGATGGCAATGGCGGACTTGTGTGCAGGTGCATTATCCTGGTGAAAGAGAACCTTTTTCTTCACCAAATGGGGTCGTTTCTTAAAAATTCCTTGTGAAACTGATCCAGCATTGCGGCATAATATGAACCTGTGCTCGTTTTACCCTTTTCCAGGTTGTGGATGTCTATCACCCCTTGTGAGTCCCAAAAGACAGCTGCCATGATTTTTCCTGCCGACGGAATGGTTTTCGCTTTCTTTGGAGCAGGTTCGCCGAAGGAAATCCACTGCTTTGATTGTTGTTTAGCTTCAGGTTGATAGTAATAGATCCAAATTTAATCAACCGTGGTATAACGCCGCAAAAACTCATTTGGGTTGCGCTGGAACATGTTCAAACATGTGTGAAATGGTCAAACGATTCCGCTTGTACTCAACTGTGAGCAGTCGCGGCACCCATCTTGCTGACAACTTTCTTATACCCAAAAATTCGTGCAGAATGTTATACACCCGTTCACTCGAGATGTTTACGGTCTTGGCTATCTCACGTATTTTCACTCTGCGGTCTTCCAACACAATATCTGAATTTTGTTCACCATTTCTTCTGTTGTGACCTCAACCGGCTGTGCTCGAATGGCCACATAGAAATTCTGTGAACCACTTGTGAACCATGCCATGTGATGGAGCAGAGTCCCCATAATACTTGTTCAGCTTTTCTTCGGTTTCCTTCACCGTCTTATCACGCAAAAAGTACTGCTTTACCGGAACACGAAATTCACTTTTCTCCATTTTCTACGAGGCAACACACATTTGCTTATTTTAGACGCTCTCAACAACGCTCTAAGAAACAAATGAGGAATTTCTGCGATTATACCCAGAATAGATGTAAGACTTGGGTGTAAACAAAAAACCTGTATATATCCTTATAAGCCGCAACCATTTTTCCCTGCCACGCTGCACCGAAATACCATCGCCGATATTTCCAACCCTTAAACAGACTAAACGGTGTGAATGAAATGATTAATGGAACGAAATGGAGGGACAGGAAATTCGGGAATGTAAGAAACCACTCCAGTATTCGCCTGACGATCCTAAAACCCACCTTCAGGGTGGAGGTTGCCGGGAATCGAACCGGACCTCCCAAGTGCGGGCCACAGACGTTACAGTGCGAAACATTAATGAGGGATATCTCGAAAATGGCTTATCGACAAAACATTGTTATGTTGAATAAACTATGTTTAAAGAGATCAACTTTTTTGTGTGGTGAGTTTTCGTCTATCGCTTGACGTTTTACCAGTTATATATATTATACAAAATTCCTTCCAAATGAAGAGGGATTCACAGGCTGTTCTCAGAAAAATAAGATATAGGTTTTATCTTTCATGTAAACATATTTAGTATATGATGTTTTAATCGAAATCGTTAAAGCCTTTTTTAGAAAATAAAAAAATTCAAATAATGTTGTATATAAAGGGTAGTTTGATATGTATCGGAATTTTCGTTTTTCAGTTACGCTGTTCACAGACGCACATTTTTCTAAAAATGATTGTGTTTTATTCAGAGGGCCTCAAAACATGTAGTTCCGTTGAAATAAGGATGTCGAATTTTGGGTAGAATGCAATATCTTGTCTACCTGGTAGGTATGTGTTAGAGAAAGTAAGTATGCTTCCTTTTGGAGATTCAGAGGGTCTCAAAACATGTATTTTTGGTAAAATTTTGTCATCGAATTTTTAGTGGAATGCACAGTAGTTCCTCTTTAATACTATAGGTAGATGGTTGAGAAATTAATGAACTATAATGAGTAGAGAAAGAAAGTCATGTGAATGTAACACATTAGATGTTAACTATGAGCGCTCACGGAGCAAGCTCATGTCTGTGCTAGAGCTCAGCTTTAAACAGGAACATGAACGTTCCTTTTCTTGGGCAGGGCAACAGCAGGGGTCGTAATGCATGCATTACATAGGAAAGAGGTCGGTAAGCAACATTGTAACTCAGCGAAACTGTTGTGTGGCTGGTGACCCAAATCTTATCGAACGCTTGGATTCAGCGAAGCGCTGCCGAAAACTTGCAAAAGAAACCCCCGACGCTGACTAAGTTTCCACAGATTTTGCAGTTTGGTTATCTGTGCTTTAGATCTCAAGTACAAAATAACACAGGTGCACTTCGCGACAGCTGACTTGGTTGATCATTACTAAGGGTGTTTAAAACCTAAAGTTTCATTGTATAAATTATTCTTCTCCTCCTTCTAGCACTCACCAAAGGACTGTCGTTCTCCGTTGTCTAGGATTACCATGCTAGCGTCTACTGTCCATTCCAAACCAGAGTGCCTCTCACTGTAAACAAACTCTTTGTATTATCCGCGCGAAAGTATTTCGCAATCCCCGCCCCTAATGGCTGCTTGTTGAACATTCTTTCAATCCATAAAAAGGCGTCCTGCGTGAGAATTATAATTCAAAATGCACCTGAGATAACAATCGATTTTATAAGTATGCGGAAATGAACCTTTTACTTACGTTAATCACAATTCTCGAGCAAAAGTGCAACACCGAAATCCGAATCCTCCGAAGATGACTCAGCTGTCATATCGGAATCAGAACTACTCTCAAAAATGACAAGCACTGTCGCCCACAAAACAAGTTCCCACATTTGATTCTCCCATTCTATGTTCTATTATGTCTGTTTATATTCCCTGTGCGCTTTGGTTACACTTCTCACTGAAACGCCTGTGAAATCGAATATTAGTTTCGTAATATGCATTAATGCAAGTGTTTTTCTAATAGTGAGTTGAATATATTAAGTATGGTTTGTTTTTCGCCACTTTTTAACTGTTTCCCGCTTTTGTGTTTGAACATGTATTCGCAATACACGCACCTTCCTCTGCCATGAAAACTCAAATACCAACTGACTAAATCACAAGATTTGTTCTGAGCGGAGCATACGTGTGCTAGCGTATTATGAATGACTGTTCGCTCATTATATTTCCATTTCAATATGGTGTTGGTCCACCCTTAGCCTTGATGACAGCGTTCACTGTCGCAGGCATACTTTCAATCAGATGCTGGAAGGTTTCTTGGGGAATGGCAGCCCATTCTTCACGGAGTGCGGAACTGAGGAAAGGTATCGAGGTCGGTGAGGCCTGGCACGAAGTCGGCGTTCCAAAACATCCCAAAGGTGTTCTATAGGATTCAAGTCAGGACTCTGTGCAGGCTAGTCCATTACAGGGATGTTATTGTCGTGTAACCACTCCGCCACAGCCCATGCAGTATGGTCGATCGTATTGAAGGATGCAATCGCCATCCCCGAATTACTCTTCAACAGTGGGAAGCAAGAAGGTGCTTAAAATGTCAATGTAGGTCTGCGCTGTGATCATGCAACGCAAAACAACAAGGGGTGCAAGCCCCCTCCAGGAAAAACACGACCACACCAGAACACCACCACCTCCAAATTTCACTGTTGGCACTACACACGCTGGCAGATGACGTTCACCGGGCATTCGCCATACCCACACCCTGCCATCGGATCGCCACATTGTGTACCGTGATTCGTCACTCCACACAACGTTTTGCCACTGTTCAATCGTGTAATGTTGACGCTCCTTACACCAAGCGAGGCGTCGTTTGGCATTTTCCTGCGTGATGTATGGCTTATGAGCAGCCGCTCGACCATGGAATCCAAGGTTTCTCACCTCACGCCTAACTGTCATAGTGCTTGGAGTGGATCTTGATGCAGTTTGGAATTCCTGTGTGATGGTCTGGATAGATGTCTGCCTATTACTCCTTACGACCCTCTTCCAATGTTGGCGGTCTCTGTCAATCAACAGACGAGGTCGACCTGTACGCTTTTGTGCTGTGCATGTCCCTTCACGTTTCCACTTCACTATCACATCAGAAACAGGGGACCTAGGGATGTTTAGGAGTGTGGAAATCTCGCGTACAGACTTCTGACACAAATGACACCCAATTACCTGACCACGTTCGAAGTCCGTGAGTTCCACGGAGCGTCCCATTCTGCTGTTTCACGATGTCTAATGACTACTGAGATCGCGGATAATGGGCACCAGGCAGTAGGTGGCAGCACAATGCACCTAAGATGAAAAACGTATGTTTATGGAGTGTCCGGATACTTTTGATCACATAGTGTAGCAACTCTAGGAAATCCATTGCTGCGTTTCTTGTATATGCAAGACAATGGCAGTCAACCATACAGTTGGTGCTTAACAAGCAAGATACTCCCAGCGTTAGCGCAATAGCAGACGGAAATCATATTTTGTAACCTCCTAATAGTTATTATATATCCATTTACCTTTAGAAATGAGTTCTTACGATAACCACAATAAAATGTCCAGTTCTCTACCTTTCCTGCCCTAATATTTCATGATACAATACACGTATTAAGGAACTGTTTACGTCAGAGGGAACTCTGGTTTGGAATGGACAGTAGGTTTGCCCGGCGGAGGGCGATGGATTTTTTTCGGGCGTAAAAATCTTTAGCATGGCTTCCTTCGGAGAGAAAACAAAGACGATGTTCCCGTGTCGTAGATTTACGGCACGTAAAAGAACCTGAAACCCAATAAAAGGCCTCTGAGCAAATTTTCGCTCCTTCACGCCCAGTATAGAATTGGACGCTAAGAACCATAGTAGTTAAAGAGCGTCCATAAATAAAACTCAATTTAATTTCACCTAAGGACTGATACCCGTAGTCAAGGTCTTTAAATCAAACGGAAGGTCTGCGGTTCAAGTTCCCCCATGACTGGCCTCCCTGATTGGGGTTTCTTCCAGTCCTTATAGCGAGGTGGCACCGCGGTAACGTGTGCGACTAGCATTCAAGAAGCCCCGGTTTCGATCCCCGGAGACCGCCCACTCTGACCCATATGATATCGTGATTCCTTCTGAACCACGATCTCCTTTCCATCATTTCGCTTTCATTCTGCTTCCTTCTCATCCTTCAGGCGTGCTTCTAGGTTTCTTGGAGTATGGCGATTCCGGACAGATGGCGCGGATGTATGCTCAATGGAAAGAGTATTCTCATCGTTCCTCGCCCTCTCTCGGCGGCTCCAGCAGTGGGACGGTCTGCGAGCTTGGAAATGTTAGGAACTTCCGCGAGTCTCTATGGCATGTAGCCTCCAGTGGTTCCTTCACCTCATCCCTTCCTCCTGATCTGCAATAGATCTGTGAAGATCGCAGAGTGTCCTCCTTAGTTTAATCACCTATACTATAGGTAACTGCCAAATAAGGGACTGCCTGGAACGTCTTATTCTCGAAGTTCTTTTCCCAATTATTATTTCATATATCAGTGGTGTTGTATGCAATAAGAACAGAGGTTAAACACTAAACTCACCTAAGATTCAACCCAAGAATTCACGTCGTGACTTTACTGGAATTGTTCGTTTCAAAGAAAAGATGAAGAAAATTATTTGTAGACAAAGTTATGAGCAGAGTTAGAACAAATACTCTTTGGCTTACAATGTGTGCACACAGCGACTTTGTATCGACAGTGCGGCAAGGGGAAAATAGTGCCACAGTTAACCTGGAACTGTAAACAGTAGCGTCAGGGATAGATCAGAACATAAACACAGAGCTCACAGCGAGCAAGTCTTCTATACCAGTAACATAAGTGAACTATTGACTGTGCAGCCCTAAGTTATGTCGATTCCTCGCTCAATGGATATTTGTTCTAGCTCTAGGTGTGTGTCTGCTTGTCTGTGAACAACATTTTCAGAAGTTAGATAAATACCCAACTACATTCATAAATCAGGTAAATTCTAAGTACGAAAAAGTTTGGTTATTTTTGTTTTCTCTACAACCTTCCTAAACTATTTGAAATATTTATTCTACCCAAAATTCAATATCAACATTACACCGGAAATAAATGTTTAGACGCTCACTGAATTAAAAAAAAAACCTAAAACGATGTGTATGTCTGTTTCTGTGTTTGAACAACATAACTGAAAAGATAAATGTATTTAAGTTTATTTTGAACTTTCTGCGAATAGTCTGTAAATTCCTCTTCATTCTGATTTTGTATTGATATAAAACACATTTTTTCGTGGCACGAATTATTTTCGAAATATTCATTGATCTAGTTTGGATTTTGCAATATTTCATCTTACATCCTTTGATGTGCTAAGGCACTGTTTTTGTTTCTCGTGATATCGTGCAAAAATTATGGAATTTCAAAGTCAGCTTAGGGTGACTCGCTATTTAAACATTTAATTACCGCTTCAGCCTCCTTTGTGCCCTTTGATCCTACAACGAAATGTGTAATCAAACCGTTTCTGTAAACGTTTATCTCTATGAAGCGAAGTAAGCTTTTGAAAGCTAGTTTGTAGAAGATATATCAAACTAAATGATATTGGGTAGAGAGCCATGTGTATGTAATAACCAGATGTTTTTCTGCTCAAAAATGGCTTTAATTGTTTTGATTAAAATATCTCAAGTTTGGGAAGCTCTAGTTCAGTTGAATTCTGTAGAACTGGGAAACCTGTTCAAACCTGCAGAAGTTTTGGGGGGAGTATGGATCCTTAGCATGGCTTCCTTTGTAAGGGTAGTAAAACCAGTGTTCTCGTGTGATACTTGCCCATGAGCAAAACTTGTCGGTTGTTTCCACTTCACTACGGCTTGCTGCTACCCTAAAGTCATCTAGTGGACGCTGAAAAGTCAGGCATCACTGCGGTCATTGTTAGCAAACAGCAGATACTAAGAACACAACTGATTACTGAAAGCCTTATTTACAGATCCCTGTGGTTTATAGCTGGGGTATCACATACGGCATAAATAGTATCTCATATGTAGATACTTTTCACGTTTATAAACATTTCAGCTGGAATAAGGAGGACTTCAGAAGTTCTTTATATATACTGCAAATAGATAAACAAATGTTACAAGGCAGGTTATAGGTGAATGGTACCTTGTAACCATATTTTGCTAATAAATCCATGTCCAGAAACGCGTCGTTTACTCGTTAGGGTCTCACAAATATGGATGACGTGGTATAGGCAGTACGGATCACAAAATATTAGTAAAAGCATTAGAAAGAGAACAGTGAACGTAGTAACAGGATTTGAATCAACTACTCAAGGTGCTCAAAATGGCTGCCGCCAACTTCGATACTGTATATCGTCTGATTATGTGATGACTCTTGGAGAGAGTTCAAACTCTGGATCCGCGCACGTCCACAGGGGTGTTAGGACGTAAGGTGCCTGCTTCACTTACAAAAACTGTAAAACGCCTCTCCAGTCTTGGAAACATGGTGTGGGCCGGGTGATGCCTTTGGTTTAACATACATCATATTCACTCTTAGGTTGATTCGCGGCAAAACAAACCCACTTGGCCAGTGCACGGTGTTGCAACACGGTAGCAATGCGCCCAGGAAAGTAGTCTTATGCTAATCTCTGAATTTTAGAATGAATTTATCTTTAAATAGTATAATATTCTATACAAATACCTAAGGTTTTATTTAACGCTGATTTATACTGTAAAACAGAGCTACAAGTACCATGAGTCACCTGACATCCGGGTAGGCGCAGAATATTGTTTACAGCCAGAAACCAGCAGTTGTGTTTAGTATCGTGGAGGACAGTGAATTTGTTCTTGTGTTTTCGTCGAATTAGGTAAAACATTAGCCGCGCAAACCATTGACTAGTGGTGAAAAAACAATAGTGTTGAATCTTTATTATAAGTTATGTGAGAAATATCCAACACTTTCCGTGAAAGAAATGGCGAAATTAACTTCTGAGTTCACCGGTGTTTCGAGTACAAGCATAAACAGTGCTTGTGCAGAAAAATCTGAAACGAGAAAAG
This sequence comes from Deroplatys truncata, assembly GCA_030765065.1. Lineage (NCBI taxonomy): Eukaryota > Metazoa > Arthropoda > Insecta > Mantodea > Mantidae > Deroplatys > Deroplatys truncata. The sequence goes on along the minus strand of CM060989.1, from coordinate 58,589,762 downwards.
TGGTTACACCCGGAATAAAAAAGAAAAAGAAAGCATATGAAATACACGATGCAAGAATGTAGTGATCTTGAGAACAATGCAATTCGCGTAACAGTGCACAATTTATTTTTTAAAATTCGCCGCCAACAGTTAATAAAGTGCCGCTTCCAGAGAGCGAGTAAATTAAGTTATTGCATACCTGTTACTTTATTTTTTGCTCATTTATTTAAGAATTAACTATTATTATATGTGCAAACGTTTGTTTTGTTACAACTATCAATCTTATTATCTTTAACCCTAAACAGAATATGCTAGTCACCGCACATGGTTTGAAAGTGTGACAGTATTTCTAGTGCGAATGGCGGAAGGATACATTATAACGGTGCACTGGTCACCTGGTGTTTGTTTTGACGCGGATCAACCTAAGAGTGAATACAGTTTAATTAATACAGTGCTCCTTCAGTTTTTCCGTAGATGAGAAGTATCTCAGTGTACCTAGCACCTCTGTACAAGGCCGTCATTGTTCATTCCCACTCGACGATAGCCAAATGAATACTGTTGAGTATGAAACTACTAAACCGTGAACATCACCGTTGGCTCCATGTATGGTGAAGAACGGTCGTGGGTCACGTAACAGTTGATGCAGGAAGATGGGTAAACAAGTCTTTAATTAATCATTGCGACGTGTACTGCTTATCGCAATGGTCTATGTATAATTTATCTAGTTATCCTATTTTCCATTCCGGAGGCATTAGCGCGTAAACAAACAGTTTCTGAACATGAGTATATAAACAAAATATGATCATGTGCTACACATACACAAAGCGGTTGTTTGGGTGGGAAGATTTTCTTCGTCAAATATCTTTAAAAGCTGCCTTCACAGCAGAAGGGACATTTGCTCAAATATGGGAAAAATGACAAGTAATCATTAAATAAAATATTTATAATAGATGGTAACAAGTGACGAACAGTGACTGCATATGGTGTAATCTGGAAAGTGTGTAGTTTAGCTTATTCACAGAGCATCATGGGCTCATAATCTTACATCAGAAGTCATTTTAATGTGTTTTATACAATTCTAACATTATAAACAGGTTGTGGCTCATTATGACACGCGTACCAATAATAACAATGACGTATTTGCTTTAGCAGTGACGTAATACCAATGCCTTGGTTTACAGGAAGAAGAGGGTACCATTTCGTGATATTCTCTGTACATTACTAAATATAGAATAATTAAGATCGAAATTTACGATTATTTACCATTCTGTATTGATAATAGGGTACATCACAGTCCGTAGCACCTACTCACTTCTCTCCCAGGAAGGGAATGCACGTGGCTGTCAACACGCCAGACAATAACAAATAAAATGCAGGAGAGAAGCTGACCATTTATGATCATATGAAGACGCTCTTGCGTTAGCTTTGGATCTAGAACTATTTCATTATTTATTTACTACGAGTTATAATGCCAAGATTGCATAAAATCCGTGCAAATGTTGTCATAAAGGTGAGTCCACACTGTTCAACATATCAACAGTTAACAAAATGTCACATTCAACATGTTAAGTGCCTTCAACATGTTGTAACTGTGAACGTTTAACATTCTATCCACACCATTTGACTTGTTGGGACAACAAAATCTCTTAACTAAAAGCAAAATGGACTCCAGTGATTAGGATTTGACAATTCCTATTTGTATCTGGTATGTAATAAAAAGAAAAGTGGAAGGTGATGAGGCTCTATCTTGTTAATCGGCACAGGAGTGAAAATATTATGAATGAGTTTAAAATTCGGAGCAGTTTGACTTCAATTTCTTGAATACAAGTCAAAGTGATTTCAATTTTGTTTTAAGCAAGGTTTCTAACCTATAATTCACAAAAAGGAGACACATTTGAGAGCAGCCATTCTAGCTACCAGACTTGAGCCTTTTTGCAATTCTCTAGCAAAGTGAGGTTATTATTTTTTTTTCTGATATTGTCTCTGGAACAACAATAAATTGCACATAGTTTGGTATATTTGTCCATCCTTTTTATTACATATATTACAATGTTCCATAATGATAGCCTTAGCAAAGATTTTATTAATGAAAGTGTCTTTTCTTTTGTCCATTCCATAAATTCACATGAAGCAAGCCAAATCAAAGATATAAGCACAGAACGAGTCAACATGGAACTACCGAACACAATAGCATGAAGGAATCACAATAGCTGCCTTGTTTACAGTCTGAAAACTTCCGAAGTTCACCCAATCACATACACAGAGAGCGAATTGACTTGACAAGTTTTCCATTAAAAGTGGAAAACATCCAACATGTTAAAAGTGTCAAGCACAACTCTTTCAATTAACATGTTAAGTCAATTCTGTGATCGAAATTTGGCCAACATGCAAACTGTTAACATGTTGCACTTGACAAGTTTTGTTAAATGTTAATCAGTGTGGACAGGGCTTAATATAAACATTATTCACTTGTTGTATAAATTATTATTGTATTTCTACACAAACTTATGTACTTGCTTTATTAATTAAAGACTGGATTTTGTGGAATTACTTTTTCAAGGAAGGATATAGGGACATTTGAGATGTCGTGTAGGGCCATGGGAACGCTGATATATACAACACACTTCACACGCCCGCACACATAAAACACTTTTCCTAAAAGGTATGCTTTTTCTTTTTACTTTCTCTACCACATACATACCTGGTAGAGATGATATTGCATTCCATCTAAAAAATTCGATACCTATATTTCACCGAAAATACATGTTTTGAGGCCCCCGAATCAAAAAAGAGAGTTTTCGAAAAAAGTCTGTGTGTGTAGGTCTGTGAAGAGCATAATTCAAAAACGACAAGTCGAATAAATACCAAACTTAGTACGTATTTAAGTTCCTAACTTCCAAGGATGCGATACAAAGATTTTCAAGAAAATCCTCACCCCATACTATCCTTTACATTGAAGATTTTTCAAAATTTTTTATCTTCTGAAAAATAGTTATAAAGATTTTGTTTAAAATATCATACATTAAATATATTCAGATGGCAAATAAAACGTATACCCTGAATTTTCTGATAATAGCCTGTAAAGTCCTCTTCTTTCGGAAGGGATGTTACATTTTTACGAGGGCGGATCGAAAAGTAACGCAGAATATTTTTTTTACAAAAAACTTTAATAGTTAAGACAACAAGAAAAAATCACAAATGAACTTACACTTTTTACCTACTTTTCGACATAGTCACCAAGTTTCCAAATGCATTTCTCCCATTGTGATACCAGTTTCAATATGCCCTGTTCGTAGAAGACCGTTTCCTTGGAGTATAGCCATCTGCGGTCTGCTGATTTCACTTCCGCATCTGTCGCAAAGCGTTGGTCGGCCAGGAATTTCTTCATGGGACCAAACTGATGAATGTCCGACGGTACAAGGCCCGGAGTATATGGCGGATGCTGGAGCACCTCCCAACAAAATTTGATGATTTTCTGACGAACAGCAGTAGCAACATGGGGGCGAGCATTGTCATGAAGAATTTTGACATCATCAGCATTAACGAAGGGCACGACGCAACTTCACCAAAGTTTTCATGTAGGCTGCAGCATTCACAGCGGTCCCGTGTTCAGCAAAGTCCACCAATAGAGCACCATGCATATCCCAGAACACCGTCACAAGCACATTCCTAGTAGACTGTGTCACTTTGAATTTTTTCTTCACTGGGGAACCAGCATGTTTTCACTCCATACTTGCCTGCTTGGTTTCGGGTGTGTAGTGGTATGCCCACGACTCATCACCAGTGATGATTCCTTTCAGAAAGCCATGCCCTTCTGCGGTGTACCGCGTTAGTTGATCCAAGCTCGTCATCATTCGCTGGCCCTTGTGGTTGTCTGTCAGGTTCTTAGACACCCAGCGAGCACTAACTTTACGAAATCTTAACGTGTCATGAACCATATGGCACACTGAACCATAGGAAACGAACTGTTGCGATAAGGCTCGCAGTTGCACACGCCGGTCGTTCAAAATTCCCGTCTCAATGCCTCTGACATTCTGCGGGGTTGCAGCTGTTACCGGCCTCCCGGAGCGTGGCGAATCACTAACGTTCACACGGCCCTCTAGGAAGAATGCACACCACCTGGAGACATACAATCATTCTCATACACGCCACTCATGTCCTTGTGAATATCACTCGGTTTATGCCCTTTGGCCCACAAATATCGAACCACACCTCTCTGCTCTTCACACATGGACGACAGTAATATGCGCCAGAGTTGCACATGAAACAAAAAATACCCTCTGTAGTGAAAACTTCAAAGTATATTTTTGTGAAATTGCAACATTCCAGCTACAATACCAAGGAAGAAAAACATTATTGTGCGTTACTTTTCGATCCGCCCTCGTAATTTGCATACCCACTAATAAGAGGGAAGAGAAACTCATGTGAATGTAACATATCATTTATCTGGGTACCTCATAGCAGTTATTTGCGATAAATCTCGGTATCAAGTCTTTGGATCGAATGAAGCGTGTCCACTATACCAAGTACGTTGCTGTAACAAAAACAAAAGGAAGAATGGAGTGGAAAATAACAACCGGAGAACAGTTATATTGCATTTTGTATGCATATTTCACGACCGTTATAGAAGGGCCTAATCAAATGAACACCATCTACTTGTCGCTAGAATTTCACGATTTAGTAAAGCCCGGTAGATAAATAATAATAAAAAGAATGAGGTGGCCGTTTAATCAGCGAGCACCAAATCGGAAGGACTCCCTGGGGGTATCTTTGTGCGACGCTACTGCCCATTTAATTAACAACACGAGTGACACAAAGGACGTACATTTTGTTTGCTTTGTGCTTCTCTTTATGCAGACATAGGCCAAGTTTCCCTCATTTAGTTAAGGCTTTGTAAATGATCAGTCATTAATTCGTTAGCGACTTTATTGGCAATGTTTGAAGAGCCGAACACAATCTCTACCGCTTGGGAGAGATGTCTGTTAAAAATCGAATCACTGCGCAAGAAAAAGTAAAACATATTCAAATATAGCAACTTAACCCTTTCCAGCCCAGTGTTGCCACATGGCATTACTGATGTTCGAAATTGGGTAAAAATTACCTACAAGGATTAACTTTGATTCTCTAGGAGGGCAGTCCCAGAAGTACCCGACCTAACATATATTTTTGTTTCAAACAAATGACTATGGTAGAAAGTACCACCTTATAAAGCTTAAGTTTGACGATGCTACGTTGTTTAGTAATTGTTTGGCAGCCATTAATAGTGAACCCTCTCAGCAAACTTGTAAACATGGATAAACTGACCATCGTTATGTGATACAATACTTTCATTTGAAAGGTCTTAGTCCAACTAATATTAAAGCTGAGCTAGATTCTACTCTGCGGGAGTCTGCTCCTTAGTTTACAACAGTAACATATTGGGTGGCAGAGTTTAAGCGATGCCGTACGAGCTGCCAGGACGAACAACGCAGTGGTCGACCAAATCAGGTGACCACGCCAAAAATTGTGAAGAAAATCCACAAAATGTTGTTGGATGACCGTCGGCTGAAAGTGCGCGAGCTAGCAAACATTTTAGGCATTTCAAAAAGTGCTGTACATCGAACATTAACTGAAATTTAGACATGAGAAAGCTGTGTGCAAAATGGGTACTGTTTGTACTCACAATGGAAAACAAAAGCAGCGTCGTGAGGATGTTTCAGTCGAGGTTTGGCGATGTTTTGCTGATATAAAGTCGAGCTTTTGCGTCGATTCATAACCATGGATGATACATGTGTCCCACACTTCACACCTGAGACGAAGGAACAGTAAAATCAGTGGATTGAAAGGGCAAAATCGGCTCAAAAGAAGGCGAAGACAGTTCCATCCGCAGGCAGGGTCATGGCGTCAGCTTTTTAGGTTGCGTGTGAGATAATTTTCATTGAATGTCTTCAAAAAGGAAAAGCAATCAATGATGAGTATTATGCAAACCTATTGCAGCGTTTGAATGGTGAAATCAAGCAGAAACGACCCCGTTTAGCGAAAAAGAAAGCTCTGTTTCATCAAACAATGCACCAGGTCACACATCCATTATCGCCATGGCAAAAATCTATGAGTTAAAGTTCGAATTGCTTCCTCATGCGCCCTATTCGCCAGACTTAGTCCCCTCTGATTATTTTCTGTTTCCAAAGTTGAAGAAATGGCTTGGTGGTAAAACATTTGCCAACAATGAAAAGGTGGAGTCTGCAGTTGATGGCTATTTTGCAGAACTCGACGGTTCTCACTATAAACAGGGTATCGAAGCTATTAAACATCGCTGGGAAAAGTGTGTCGAGATGAAAGGAGCCCATGTAGAGGAATAAATGTGTTTTGCCCCCCAAAATGTTTGTGATTTCTCTTAGGTCTGATATTAGCATTTCCTGAAGCAAACCACAAATAAACAATTTCTTTCTCTTCTTTCCTTTCCTCATGTAAATTCAAAGTATGTGTTCAGCTACAGCCATAACATCACACCTGTCAATCACCGTTTATTTTACATGGGTCCACCCCATCCTTTACCACAGTCTTGGTTATACCAAAAGAGCAAGTTATGTCCATTGCTGACCTACAAATCCCAGAATAAGGCAAGCTCTAGGTCACAAGTATCTACCATATACCATAACGTCTCAGTAGAAAATAAATTGCGCTGGAAAAGGTCAAATATAACCAACCCACAGTACAACGGTAACACCAACGTTTAGCTCTTCTTACATCCCCGCTTCCCTACTATCAGCCTTCCTAGATCTCAGCTGTCTTGCCTTAAATAGAAATTTACCTATGCCCACATGTCTTCCCTGCCTGCCAGTAGCGTCCACCATGCCCTTAATTCTCCAATCGATGTGGTAAAAGATCGCGGTAAATATTTTCCCTACCCCTACAGCTTGCCAAGATATGCACCCACAACTTTTTTACGTCGAAAATGGGGAAGATTCTCTTAGCATTTTTGTTAATAATTTTTATAATCCAGCTTACCCGGTCTAAGCCACACGAGCCCCGTACTAATGAGTTTGGTGCCCTTTTTGATTTATTGATCCACACGCCCCTCAGATTTTAGCCTAGACTGTACTTCCAGCGAAACCCTGTCCGTGCATTGTTGCAATTGTTTGTAGCTGTCATTGTCACAAAGGCGGTTCTTAATCTTTCTCCATGCACTCCGTCTATTTCCCTGACCCGCCTTCCAAATGCAGCCATTCCTATGGTTTCCAAAACCTTTAAATTCGATGCCCATGGCGAATTTCCTTCCATTCTCAACTGTTCACAGTAGTAAACCACTCTAATTAGTGAATAGTCTCCAAGAACGAGTTTCATCCAATATTTAACTGCTCTGAGCTTGTACTGTATCGTCTCACTATGCATCCCGAATATAAAGCACGTATGTCGATAGTTTAAATTGATTCTGTAGCAGTCATTGTCCATATACGTAACCCATTAATATTATCAGTAATGCGAGGTGGAAGAATACGACGCCCCATGGCAATGTACTTTCCAGAAGGGTTGTTCTAATCACTTTTAGAATCGATATAAGTTCTGCATCAGTCGTCCATTACGAGCAATGTTTATGTTTATTTGCCTCCCAAAAATGTACTTCGGAAACAAAATGAAGTTTAAGAATAATATTCCTTACCTACGTTAAAAAAAATTGATTTTAATTTCACATGGCTTTCTCTACACACTCATCTACAATATTTTCTATCAAAAGCTTATTCTTCTATCTGCCTCATGTTGATCCTGATAAATGTTTATAGAAATGTTGTATTGTTTTAGTTACAAGGGGAATATAGCAGGTTGTGTTATGTTTTTAAAAAACGGATCGGTATGCTATGGCTTTGAAATTCAATGCTCATTGCAGGACCAGGAGAAAACACATAGTGACTTAACACTTGAAAAATGTGTATTTTAAAATTCAAACCAATAACACAGAATATATCGGAAATTGCTAACGCTACAAAAATGTTATTTGAAATAAACTGTGTCCTTTAACACGATTAACTTTTTAATTTCTCTACTACGTATAGTAAGTAGGGGAAGTATTGTATTCCACACAAAAATTCGATAGCGAGATTTCACCGGAAATAAATGTTTTGAGACCCCCTGAATCCAAAAAAAAACATTTTTGGAAACATATCCGTGTGTATCTGTGAACAGCATAGCTCAGAAACGAACAGTTGGATAAACACCAAACTTGGTATTTAGGTTCAGTATCTTCCAGAGATGCGACATGAAGGTTTTCAAGAAAATCCCCCCGCCCCAGATTACCCTTTATATCGAACATTTTTCGACAATTTTAATTTTTTCAAAAATAGCTCTAATGATTTTGGTTAAAATATCACATGTTTAAGATATTTTCATGACAAATGAAATGTATGTCTCGAATTTTCTGGGAATATCTCCAAACGTATTCTTCATTGTGAACGACTTTTGCATAACTGATAAACCATAAGAGATGGACAAAATTTTACTACAAAAAATGTAGATCGCGTTAAAATACACAATTTATGTCATATACATTTTTTTTTTTTTTTTTTTTGTTTTGTTGAGTGAACAATTTTCGAGATATTGCTTGTTATTCCCTTAAATTTTCCAATACTTTTTCTCAAATGGGAATTCGTTATTAATTACTTTCTCTACTACGTATAGTAAGTAGGGGAAGTATTGCATTCCACCCAAAAATTCGATACCGAGATTTCACCGGAAATACATGTTTTGAAACCTCCTGAATCCAAAAAAAGCATTTTTGGAAACATGTCCGTGTGTGTGTCTGTGTGTGTGTCTGTGTGTGTCTGTGAACAGCATAACTCAAAAACGAACAGTCAGATAAACACCAAACTTGGTATTTAGGTTCAGTATCTTCCAGAGATGCGACACGAAGGTTTTCAAGAAAATCCCCCCACCCCAGACTACCCTTTACATGGCACATTTTTCGAAAATTTTAATTTTCTCAAAAATGGCTCTAACGATTTTGATTAAAATATCATATCTTTAAGATAATGTCATGAGAAATGAAATGTATATCTTGAATTTCCTGGGAATGTCTCCAAAAGTATTCTTCATTGTGAACGACTTTTGCATAACTGGTAAACCATAAGAGATAGACAAACTTTTACTACACAAAAAATGTAGATCTCGTTAAAATACACAACTTATGTCATATACATTTCTTTTGTTGAGTGAACCGTTTTCGAGATATTGCTTGTTATTCCCTTAAATTTTCCAATACTTATACTTTTTCTCAAATTCGTTATTCATTTTTTTATGTCCTGGACTTGCAAAGAGAATGGAATGCGCCGCATAGCAACCAGCGTTAAAATATTTGACCATCGCTTAAAAGCTACCATATTCCCCTTGCATCTACAAGAAAATTAGCAATAAGATTGACATCTCGATATCTCGATTAACATAAAGCATATGGAGAATAGGCGTTTGTAAAAATAGATTGTACAAGAGTAGAGAAAGTCATGTGAGTGTAACACATCAGATTTTTTTTGTTACGTACTGGACATGCAAAGAGAATGGAATGCGCTACATAGAAACCAGTTCTTAAAATATTTGACTATCGCTTAAATACTACCATATTCCCCTTGCATCTACAAGAAAATTAGTAATAAAATTAACATCTCGATTAACATGAAGCTTATGGAGAATAAGCGTTTGTAAAAATAGTTTGTACAAGAGTAGGGAAAGTCATGTGAGTGTAACACGTCAGATTTGTTCGTGTTTTAAAATTCTGTCTATCTCCTTCGGTTTACCAATTATACAAAAGTCGTTAAGAATGGAGAGGACTTCACAGGATATTCGAAGAAAGATGCACATTTTGTTTTTCACGCAAATATCTTAAACATATGGTATTTTAATCAAAATCTTTGGAGCTTTTGAAGTTTTCCATGGTGGCTCGCGGTGGGGGAGTTTTAGAAAACTTTCGTGTTGGAAGTTTGGTATTTATTCGAACTTTCATTTTTTTGAGTTATGCTGTCCACAGAAACAGAAACACGCGCGTGCGAACCTTTTTCTAATTTTTTTTTTATTCGCGGATCCTAGAAACGTAACTTTCTCATGAAATTTCGGTTTCCAATTTTTAGGTGGAATACAGTAATTTCTCTCTTACTGTAGGTAAATAGTAGAGAAAATAAAAATCTGATATGTTACATTCACATGACTTTCTCTACCCTCATCGTTTATTAGTGGGTATACAAGCTATTCTTAGGAAAGTTTATTTTCCTATCTACTTCATTTTAATTAAGATAAACCTTTTCGATTTACCTAACTACATCACGCATTTCGTTACAGAAAGGGAATAGCGATAGTCAAATGTTTTAGAACTGGAGGCTATATGCTCAAAATATATATGTCCGGTGAAATCTCGACATTGAATTTTTGTATGAAATAGAATACTTTCCCTTATTGAAGACTTCATTTGTTGTACAGCATTCACTACAAAGCAAAGTGTGTATAGTTGAACTGTTGTGCGTCCCCATTAAAGTGAGATCGTGGCTTTTCCGGAGGACGTTTGAATTTCTTCCTTAATGGGATTCGGGGATGTTTTCGTTCCATGCTCATTTATTTCACGATTTAAAATAGTCGATCTGGACTTCGCTTCCGGTGACTAGTCGTACCCGAAAAGATTTTGCTTCCTAAACATTGCAATAGGCAAAGAAGTTGTTTGTCAAAATCATTCTTTCCTGAGGATATAGTAAGCTTGGCTGTAAGCTAGGCCAGATCACATGCAAGCAAGTCGAGTGCTGAAATCGTGTCGATATAATGCAGAGTGGTTTATGTTGGCAAAGAAATACTAAACGATTCCCTACGCCCAAACTCTGCTCCTTACCCGATTCTAGCACCCCCTTTGCCTCACTCCCTTTGCTTCTGAGCCTGAAACCGGGCTGTGTTCGCAATGTAATGTTTGGGTGTCAGACATTTGACATCAAGACGGACTCCTCGAGGCTTGTGTGGACCGTCGTTATGAAGCATGCCTTCCAGCCACTTCTACTCCTCCAGTTTCGCCGCTCACCTAGGCCTGACTTTTGTTCATAGACTAATGCGTGTGTGTCGAATTTCATTCAAACCAATAAGATACTGGCTCATCCAGTGCTGGTTTGGAACAGATGATAAGAGCGTTTCCGCCAACATTAAATAAAGAAAAATACTAAAGGAAACCAGAAGCATCAGCACGTTTCCGTGTACTCGACTGCGCATTGAAAAGTAAGGCAGTTGTTAGTTCTTCGCTGTTGTAATAAATTTAAAGAATTTCCTGAGAATGCTTGACTTATCCTTGAAGTACTGCATAGTGTTGTGTATAAGGTTAGGTTTAGACGAGGTGGGCTATCAAAGCCATAAGCACTTCGCCCATTACTGATCTATTGTTCAGCCCTTTTATTTTCTAGTCTCTCATAATGCTTGCATATCCTTTATTGATACCTTTAGTTCATGCAGTTGCATAATGCCTAGTTTAAGGTATTTAAATATTTTACCAGCAAGTCCCTCGCAGTCACACAACAGATTACTCGCTGTTTCATCTGCCTTTTTGCATATCATTCAGTTGGATCAAGTTCTTTACTCATCTTGTGTAGGTGTCCTTCAAGAAAGCCGGCAGTGTTCACAGAAAGCAGTTCACGAGTCGTCACGTTGTTTAAATCAGCTATTTTTATTTTTGATTACCTGTGTCCTGCAGTTTACTCCAGTATTCCTGTGTTTTCCAGCGGTTTATCCACAGATAACCCCTCGAACGTAGGATAATCCAAAAATAGTTACGGTCCAATTGGTGAAGCAGGCTTTTTTTTAGCTAAATTGTCTGCCCTTTCATTGCCATGGATTCCCATATGTCCCGGCACCCATAACAGTGACACTGTGTTGTGTTCAGCTAGTTTCATGAAGGACTCTCTGCACTCCCAGACAAGCTTCGATTTGACTGCATTCGCTTCAAGACCTTTGTCCATAACAATCATTTATCTTTTCAGAGCACTGAATTCCTTCCTTTTCTCAAATACAGAAGTTGGATCAGCCATCAAAGCGCTTAGGTGTTGTTTTGAAAGAACAAATTAAAGCGGACGGCATGGCCTGTCGTGTAAAACCAGATCCTGCGATCAACAGAGGTACGTTATGTTCCCCGAAGGAGAGAATCCTCGTCTACTGAGCTGTATTCTCGCCATGGCAGAAACACCGTGGGCATTCATTTCGGTGCCGAGCGTACCCGGTGCCTCTCTGGAACGGACGCTGTATAGCCACATTTCTCGCCGAAATACTTTAGTAGTTCCTACTGTCGGCAATGTCCGATAATGAACCGCCGTCGTCGCCGCCGCCGCCGAAGAAGACCCTATCACCAGACACTGGTCACGTGACCTAGGAATGTCGTGTGATATGGATAGTGCTTTTATATTTTTATGTGTGAGTGAGTGAAAAGTGTGCATGTCAAAGTAGCTGAGTGCATGTCATGGCGATGTATTACTACGCCAGTAAGCTATCATCAGCGGTGACCAGCGGCTCCAGCGCGAGACGTCATCGGCAGCAGCAGACTTCATGCGTTGCCTCAACGTCGTCAGGACCCGCCACAGTCTGCCAGCACTATTATCAGTGCTATCAACCAACACAACAACAGCAGCAGCAACAACAGCAACAGTTGCAGCAACCCAAACAGCAGCCCAAACAGAAACACATCCCACAGCAGTCTCAGCAGCCGGGAGTACATCACTACAAGCATCACAAGCACAAACACAAGGTTAGCCTACAGATCTTATGTTTCATTCCAGGAAACTACATCCTCCATACCCCGCATCTCAGAGTCAAGAATGTGCCTTTATCAAGCTACATAAATAGACAGAGAAAATGTCTTACTTTTATTGCATTTCGGAAATCCCACTGTTCAACAACTTCCTCTGAAGTCATACAGAGTGAGCCAAAAGACTCCAAACCGCCTGCACGGTGTTTTTCCTGTCCGCGTCCTCGGCGCTTGTTGACGTCTGTCGCTATCATAGAAAGGTGCCGATGAAACCATACATTTTAAAACTACTTTTAAAGGCTTTACTTAGCAACTTTCCGACAGACGACAACGAGCTCCGAGGACGCGGACAGGAAAAACACCGCGCAGGCGGCTCGGAGTCTTTTGGCTCACTTTGTACTTTCTGTACCGCTCAATCCGCAGCTAAAGGCATCATGGAAATCTTTAGCGGCGTGGTAAACAAAATCCAGATAGCAGTATCACATCTTCGTTCACAAGAGAAACACTGCATACCTTGCATCAGTCTCTAACCAATCTTGCATCAGTCTCACAATATTCCTTGCCATACTGCTGCCGAGTTTACTGACAGCAACCCCGATTCAGTGTTTCTGGCTCGAATTAAAATTTCCTCGGAATTTTCACCCATATTTTCAGTCACAAGCTTTTTGTTTAAAAACGAGCACCTAGAATAAGCACTACCACCTGCATCTTCATCTCGTATTATTACGATCAACGCTTCCTAAGAGGCATTGGTACGGTTCATAGCGTAGGATTCAGGCGACTGTGAGAACATGTCAACAAATAACTGGTTATGCCTGTTATATTTATACAGTACGTATATTACATTTATTTGTGTTATTTGAAATAATTAAGGGCACAAGTTACTATGAAATGGTGAAAAGGCACCAATAACCTCCCTATTATTTACAGTTTCAGAAAATATGTCTTTTGGGGGTTATAAGCTTTTCAGACATTTAAATACCATTTAAATGCTAATCTGCATTTCTTGATAGCTGTCATTCATCGCCCCTTTTTTAGAAAATTTTTGTATCTTTCAACAACGAACGACTATATCATGCCCAGCGAGCAGTTCAGCAATTTACAAAAGAGGCCAGGACCAAGAGAAGGCAATCAGAAAATCTGCGGTAATCCAGGAACGAAGGTGCAGATGATTATGACCCTGGAATGTACTGAACTGTGCCAGAATTCTAATGTTAAAACTTAAATTTTCAGTACATGTATACAACACATATTTAAACTTTCTGAACCACAATAATATTTTTATTATGTATATTAGTAATATTAAGAAAGGAACAACATTGCAAATTTTCCAAATTTTTACTTTTTTGACTTTGCAATGAATTGTTTTTACTTTCTCTACTACGTATAGTAAGTAGGGGAAGTATTGTATTCCACCCAAAAATTCGATACCGAGATTTCACCGGAAATATATGTTTTGAGACCCCCTGAATCCAAAAAAAGCATTTTTGGAAACATGTCCGTGTGTGTGTGTGTCTGTGAACAGCATAACTCAGAAACGAACAGTCGGATAAACACCAAACTTGGTATTTAGGTTCAGTATCTTCCAGAGATGTGACACGAAGGTTTTCAAGAAAATCCCCCCATCCCAAATTACCCTTTACATGGAACATTTTTCGAAAATTTTAAATTTCTCAAAAATGGCTCCAACGATTTTGATTAAAATATCATATGTTCAAGATATTTTCATGACAAATGAAATGTATATCTCGAATTTTCTGGGAATGTCTCTAAAAGTATTCTTCATTGTGAACGACTTTTGCATAATTGGTAAACCATAAGAGATAGACAAAATGTTACTACACAAAAAATGTAGATCGCGTTAAAATACACAATTTATGTCATATACATTTTGTTGTTGTTGAGTGAACCATTTTCGAGATATTGCTTTTTATTCCCTTAAACTTTTCAATACTTATTTTCTCAAATGGGAATTCGTTATTCATTTTTTGTATTGGATATGCAAAGAGTGTTAATCTGTGGCAAAGAGAATGGTGCTGCACCTAGCAACCAGCTATTAAGAGATATGTCTATGCTTAAAGCCTACTGTATTTCTATATTGCCCTTGCGAATACAAAACAAGGGGAACATAGTACGCCTTAAGCGATAGTCAAATATTTTTAGAACTGATCGCTATGTGTAAAATGTAATTCTCTTTGCATGTGAAAAGATCGTTTCTGCAAATGTTTATCTCGATTAATATGAAATAGATGGAGAATAAGAGTTTGTAAAAATAGTTTACGTACAAGTGTAGAGAAAGTCATGCGAGTGTAACACATCAGATTTTTTCGATTTCTAGTGAACTGATATACATAACTAAATAATTGAAGCTCAGAAGGTAACTGATTATACTAAGAACAGGCATGGTAAAGTATAATTCTGTATTGTAAGTAGGATCAGAGCAAAAGGTACATGAATTCACATGTTTTAAGAGTAAATTTTATTATTTTTCTGCTGAATGAAATAAATTTTACGGACTCAACTACATAAGCTATGAATGCAAACAACAACTTGAAATATTTACCATGATTTATAGAATAATTCATAAAAATTTCAGGAAACACCATTGACAATTTTAAGAGTATTGGTAATTTAACACACTTAAGGTGTAATTTCCATGTGTTCAGACTACCTTGTCCCTTTAAGAAAGCTGTTATTAAAAAGTATTGTATACACCATATAGGTACGCAAAATCTGTAGCGGACGAATCCAGTATTTCGGACTCGCCTTATGTTCGTCCGAAGTACTTAATTCGTCCGCTAAAGCCTTATTTTGCGTACTAGATACATAAATAGCTAGTCTAGGAATAGCAGAACTCCGGGCGGCGCCCTTACAATAAATAAATGCACGAAGCGACACCTAGTAGGTATCAGATATCATTGCAAAGTATGTTTCTGCATTTCCCGAATTGATCTGCACACTTTGTTTCAAACCAATAAAAAAAAATCTGATGTGTTACACTCACATGACTTTCTCTACTCTTGTACAATCTAATTTTACAAACGCCTATTCTCCATATGCTTCATGTTAATCGAGATATCGATATGTCAATCTTATTGGTAATTTTCTTGTAGATGCAAGGGGAATATGGTAGCTTTTAAGCGATAGTCAAATATTTTAACGCTGGTTGCTATGTGGCGCATTTCATTCTCTTTGCATGTCCAGGACATAAAAAAAATGAATAACGAATTTGAGAAAAAGTATAAGTATTGAAAAATTTAAGAAAATCACAAGCAATATCTCGAAAACGGTTCACTCAACAAAAGAAATGTATATGACATAAGTTGTGTATTTTAACGTGATCTACATTTTTTGTGAAGTAAAATTCTGTCTATCTCTTACGGTTTACCAGTTATGCAAAAGTCGTTCACAATAAAGGATACTTTTGGAGACATTCCCAGAAAATTCGAGATATACATTTCATTTCTCATGACAGTATCTTAAACATATGATATTTTCATCAAAATCGTTAGAGCCATTTTTGAGAAAATTAAAATTTTCGAAAAATGTTCCATGTAAAGGGTAGTCTGGGGTGGGGGGATTTTCTTGAAAATCTTCGTGTCGCATCTCTGGAAGATACTGAACGTAAATACCAAGTTTGGTGTTTATCCGAATGTTAGTTTTTGAGTTATGCTGGTCACAGACACACACACACACACACAGACACACACACACACACACACACACACACACAGACACACACGCGGACATGTTTCCAAAAATGCTTTTTTTGGATTCAGGAGGTCTCAAAACATGTATTTCCGGTGAAATCTCGGTATCGAATTTTTGGGTGGAATGTAATACTTCCCCTACTTACTATACGTAGTAGAGAAAGTAAAAATGAATAACGAATTTGAGAAAAAGTGTAAGTATTGGAAAATTTAAGGGAATAACAAGCAATATCTCGCAAACGGTTCACTCAACAAAAGAAATGTATATGACATAAATTGTGTATTTTGACGCGATCTACATTTTTCGTGTAGTAAACTTTTGTCTATCTCTTATGGTTTACCAGTTATGAAAAAGTCGTTCATAACGAAGAATACTTTTGGAGACATTCCCAGAAAATTCGAGATATACATTTTATTTGTCATGACAATATCTTAAACATATGATATTTTAATCAAAATCGTTAGAGCCGTTTTTGAGAAAATTAAAATTTTCGAAAAATGTTCCATGTAAAGGGTAGTCTGGGGTGGGGGGATTTTCTTGAAAACCTTCGTGTCGCATCTCTGAAAGATACTGAACCTAAATACCAAGTTTGGTGTTTATCCGACTCTTCGTTTTTGAGTTATGCTGTTCACAGACACACAGACAGACACACAGACACACAGACAGACACACACACGGACATGTTTCCAAAAATGCTTTTTTTGGATTCAGTGAGTCTCAAAACATGTATTTCCGGTGAAATCTCGGTATCGAATTTTTGGGTGGAATGCAATACTTCCCCTACTTACTATACGTAGTAGAGAAAGTAAAAACAGTAACAAAAATAAAATCACTGGAACATGGATTTAGGATAAATGAAGTCGACTCGGTCAGGTTCCTTGTGCACAAAAAATATAAAACAACGTGTAAAAATCTGATGTATTACACTTACATGACCTGCTGTACTCTTGTACAAACTATTTTTACAAACGCTTATTCTCCATCTACTTCATGTTAATAGAGATAAACATTTGCAGACTCTATCTTATTGCTAAGTTTCTTGTAGCTGCAAGGAGAATATGGTAGGCTTAAGCGATAGTCAAATGTTTTAAGAGCTGGTTGCTATGTGGAGCATTCCATTCTTTTTGCATGTCCAGGACATAAAACAACGAATAACGAATTCCCATTTAAGTAATATAAGTATATCTCAGAAATGGTTCACTTCACAAAAAAAAAGTATATGGCATAAATTGTGTGTTTTAACGAGCTCTACATTTTTTTGTGTAGAAACATTTTGTCTATCTCTTCTTGAATAACTGGTAAACGTTAAGCGATAGACGAAATGTCCTACACAAGAAATGTAGATCCGTTTAAAATGCACAATTTAATTCAAATAACATTTTTTGTGGCATCGGCCATTTCCGAGATATCTGTTATTAATGGTTCGAACTGTTTATTACTTTTAGGATTGTTCAATACGATTTTCAATTGTTTCTCGCGCTGTCATGGAAAGAGTGTGGAATTTTAAGGCCAGCATATAGCGTACAGTTCTAAAACATTTGACTACCACTATTCCCTTAGTATCTATAACGAATTGTTTAATGTAATAGATTTATCTCGATAAAATGAAGTGGATATTCTTAAGAATAATTTGTATACCCACTAATAAAAGACAGAGGGTAGTGAAAGTCATATGAATGTAACATATTACTTTTTAATAATTTAGAGTAGCGCTTCGTGTTTTGTAGCTCATCTGAGAAGCTCGTTTGCGTGAAGCTGGCTATGCGAATGTACCAAAATATGAGCTAGTTCTTACAACTGAGTAACTTTTGATGTAATGACATTAGACATCCCTTTCAGGCGCCGTCATGATGTGCGTGCTGAAGAAAAGGTTTTGTGCTCCTTGCATTAGCCTCGCAACACATCTCCGCTTTTGGTTTCCACTCCACTGCAAGAATAATGCTGCTAATGTACCTACGCGTCGCCATCAACAAAAGCTATTTTAAATGTTTAAAGATATTAAAGGAGTGCACGAGTGCACCAGGAATATCTTGGCTCCGCCTTATGCATTATCTCGATTAAGTTAAAGGGGCGTTTATAATTACATCAAGAGGTAAGGTATGAAAAAATCTGTTACATTCGCATGCCCTTTTCTACCCTCTATCTTTTGTTAGTGGGTACATAGACTATGCTCATGAAGGCTTATTTTTCTTTCCACTTCATTTCAATCAAGGTAAACTTTTACAGAAATAGCTACATTACACATTATGTTACAGATACAAAGAGGATAGCGATAGTCACATTCTAAGAACTGGACGCTATATGCTGGCCTTAAAAGTCCATACATTTTCCATGGCATTGCGAGAAACAACTGAAAACCGACAGGACTTTAAAAGAATGAAAATTCGAACCATTAATAATGGATTTCTCAGAAATGGCTCATGCTACAAAAACGTTGTTTGAAATAAATTGTATGTTTTAAAAAGATCTACATTTGTTGTATAGTGCGTTTTTGTTTACTTCCTTACGTTTACCAGTTATACACGATTATACAAAATTCCTTCCGAATGAAGAGGACTTCACAGGCAATTCATGGAAGATTCAATATAAATATATAAATATATATGTGTGTGTGTGGCAGACATTAGCCTTCTAGGTTTCATCCCTGTACCATACCATCTTGCTTCGTCACGTGTCCACACAGACCTTAGTGCATAGCAACTGTATCTTCTGCTTCGTGCCGTGCAGATGGCATTAGGGTGGCGTCCAGGCTACCTGCTTTCATTGCCTGTGGATAGAAAGGCGGAAAGTTAGCCTTCTAGATCTTATCCCTGTAACCATACCATCTTACTTCGTCACGTGTGCACAGAGACCTTAGAGCATATCAACTGTATCTTCTGCTTCGTGCCGTGCAGATGGCATTAGGGTGGCGTCCAGTCTACCTGCTTTCATTGTCTGTGGATAGAAAGGCGGAAAGTTAGCCTTCTAGGTCTCATCCCTGTAACCATGCCATCTTGAGTCGTCACGTGTCCACAGAGACCTTAGAGCATAGCAACTGTATCTTCTGCTTCGTGCCGTGCAGATGGCATTAGTGTGGCGTCCAGTCTACCGGCTTTCATTGTCTGTGGATAGAAAGGCGGAAAGTTAGCCTTCTAGGTCTCATCCCTGTAACCATGCCATCTTGAGTCGTCACGTGTCCACAGAGACTTTAGAGCATAACAACTGTATCTTCTGCTTCGTGCCGTGCAGATGGCATTAGAGTGGCGTCCAGTCTACCTGCTTTCATTGTCTGTATATAGATGGCACAGCATTCACTATTACCACCTATTTCTCATTTTGACTATTGTTTTAGACTTAAGATGGTACTTTGGGTCGTGGTATTAAATACCAATCCGGTATTTACGTTAGCGACTGAGTGAAATCACGAAAGAACCTCAGTCAAATTGCTCAGCCCACTGGATTTGAACCCGG
This sequence comes from Deroplatys truncata, assembly GCA_030765065.1. Taxonomy (NCBI): domain Eukaryota; kingdom Metazoa; phylum Arthropoda; class Insecta; order Mantodea; family Mantidae; genus Deroplatys; species Deroplatys truncata. The sequence goes on along the minus strand of CM060989.1, from coordinate 58,569,898 downwards.
GACCTCTCGAATGCGGGTCACAGACGTTACCGCCTGAGCCATCCTGCACGTTTACGGTAATTTAATCTAACCCGCTAAAGCCATTTTGATAAAATCTGGAAGTTTTGGAAAAATGTTCCATGTAAAACATGGAATGGAGATATTTTGTTGAAAATCATGTTGCATCAGGAACGTACTGAACTTAGGTAACTACTTACCGAGTTTGGTATTTATTCGACTATTCGTTTTTCAGTTATACTGTTCAAATACACACACGCGGATCGTTTTCTAAAAAATGCTCTTTTTTGACATCAGGGTCCACAAAACCAGTAATTTGAGAAGATGGGTTGTTGTATTGTTATTTGCCCCACGCTTTGGGAGCCAATTTGAAGAATGTTCGTTGCTGCTACGTATGGAAAGCCAGTTTGAAGAAGATGTATTATATTTCGACTGTTGGGGAGCCGAACTTGAAGCAGTTGCAACAGCACGTATGGTACCCGGTAGCCTTCGCCCCAAATGTACTTTCCGGCGGCCTTTGCTAAAAAAAAATGTTTAAAAAATATTAACTTTGTAATTTTTTACTGTTTCTTTAAATATTATATATTTATGTTTGCCTCGGCTGCGTCAGTATTTATTTTTAGAGACTTGAATGTCTTAGCAGGGCGTAGTGCGGCTAAGAATGTAGGCTTACACAGATTATAATTTTTATTCCCTCCTTTTTATTAATGCTTGACACGATTTAAATAACACTTCACTATATATATATATATATATATATATAGAGAGAGAGAGAGAGAGAGAGAGAGAGAGCTGTTCACACAAAATATGTATTAGATTTATCGAGGACACATCTAGCGTCCGGTTAGGAACACTGTCTACAACCAACGCATCCAGTTATGAGCGCTGTCTACAAGCAACTGACTTGATTTCTAGCGCCTAAATTTGTGAATTTCTGTATTTCAAGTTTCTGATTGGCTATTTCTAATCCAATAGAATACTTTTATTTAACTTAAGCTCTTTTTTTTTTGGTGGTTGATTGGCTATTTTATAAACTGTCACAAAATTGAATGACTAGTAGCATTATTACACTTTCTTATTCATTATTGCCTCAAGGTTACCTCATTGTTAGCAAGTTTTAACTTATTATTCTCACAGCTCCTACATTATTAAATTACATAATACATACAAATAACATTATTACATGTATACAATAATATAAACATATACAATGACCGTAATATACACTTTTTATGTATTGTTACATACACATATTGCTTTAAGGCGGGCTGTTATATTTTTTATTATATAATTTGGCTAAAATCATTTAAGTGTTAAAAAAACTGCCTCAATTTCTACTAAAATCTCGTTATCGAAATTTTGGGTGGAATACAATACCTTTTTCTCTGCCTACTAGGTACGTGGCATCACTTGAAAAAAAAAATGTGCTAGATGAAAAAATACCCCAGTATTCGCCTAACGATCAGGTAAAACCACGAAAAACTTAAAGCCAGAGTAGGACGGTCGTGGAATCCAGTCGTCCTCCATGGCCTATCTAGGGATACCATGCTAGTCTCTAGTTCCCGAGGCCATGGGTTCAAATCCGGCGGAGGACGATCGATTTTTTTCGAGCGTAAAAATCCTTAGCATGGCTTCCTTCGGAAGGGAAATATAGCCGGGGGTGTCGTAGATTTACGGCACGTAAAAGAACCTCAAGACTCTGAGCAAAATTACCGGTGTTTCACGCTCAATATAGAATGGGACGCTAAGACGCTTAGTAGTTAAAGAGTGTCCATAAATAAATCGATCCCGGGACATCAGGAATGCGAGCCACACACGTTACCGCACGGTTAGTAGAATGCAATACTTCATACACTTTACGTAAACGGCAGAGAAAAGTAAAACACTGTATACGTTTGAGGAATAATAATGAACCTTATGGCGTCGAGCGAACATCTTGGTTGACAGACTTATAAATTTACATAGACACTGAAGAGAAGAAAGATTTGGATGCACGTACTTTTAATATACATTTCTTGCATTTGTATTCTAGAATGTTCTCCATAGCAAGATTATTTCCAGATGAATGCAGCGAAAGGTTCACGGAAATGTGAAAACAGACAAAAAGGAACGGAACAGAAATGGATCTTCACAGGTTCGCTGATTACTACGGAATTTCATTTCAGAGAAAGCACACGCAGAATACCTTAGGTTAAACCCCTATATGATCCTTCCATTCCTTTACATTTTATTCAGTTTTTTTTTCGTGGTTATATATCTCATTCTGTGACCTCGTTATACAAAATAATAATTTTTGCACGTAAAATTTTCAGATGTAATATAGAAACCGTATTTTGTGGGCGTGGTGTCTGTTCACGATAGTAAGAAATTGATGTTGGTTTAGCAAACATCACGCTTCAGCTCCCAGCAGGGAAGAGGGGAGGGGAAGATAAAATACTTCTTTCCCCCATATATTGGATTCTGAAACTAAGCTGAACACGCATCTCTATACATTTCTGCTGAAATAATGAGGACCCTGAACAGCTATATCCCAGAAGTCCAACATATACTCCTCAGTGCTCTTATATTAACTTTTTTTACTTTCTCTGCTACGTATAGTAAGTAGGGGAAGTATTGCATTCCACCCAAAAATTCGATACCGAGATTTCACCGGAAATACATGTTTTGACCCCCTGAATCCAAAAAATGCATTATTGGAAACATGTCCGTGTGTGTGTGTGTGTGTGTGTTTGTGAACAGCATAATTCAGAAACGAACAGTCGGATAAACACCAAACTTGATATTTAGGTTCAGTATCTTCCAGAGATGCGAAACGAAGGTTTTCAAGAAAATCCCCACACCGCAGATTATCCTTTACATGAAACATTTTTCAAAAATTTTAATTATCTCAAAAATTACTCTAACGATTTTGATTGAAAATCATATGTTTAAGATATTTTCATGGCAAATAAAATGTATATCTTGAATTTTCTGGGAATGTATCCAAAAGTATTCTTCATTGTGAACGACTTTTGCATAACAGGTAAACCATAAGAGATAGACAAAATTCTACTACACCAAAAATGTAGATCGCGTTAAAATACACAATTTATGTCATATACATTTTTGTTGTTGAGTGAACCATTTTCGAGATATTGCTTGTTGTTCCCTTAAATTTTCCAATTCGTTATTCAATTTTTTTTGTCCTGGTAATGCAAAGAAAATGGAATACTCCACATAGCAACCAGCTCTTAAAATATTTGACCAACGCTTAAAGCCTACCAATTCCCCTTGCATCTACAAGAAAATTAGCAATAAGATTAACATCTCGATTAGCATGAAGCATATGGAGTTTGTAAAAGTAGTTTGTACAAGAGTAGAGAAAGTCATGTGAGTGTAACACATCAGATTTTTTTGCGTCAGCATTCTATATTAGTTTTGAAAGGTTGTTTCATAGAGCTTGTTTTCATTACATCGTTGTAAGTATAGAAGCGACGTAGTGAGTTGTACAGCGCAAATCAACATTATACAACAGATTAAGTCAGAGTACTTCCCTCCCGTCTATTTTGTAATTACTCTGTATGTACTACATATATATTCCAGTTCCTCTTCCCACAATCCATGTCGCTACGCGCGCGTTCCCGCCGGCCTATTCTCTGTATTGTTTTTAGATAAAAGGGTATAAAATATTCATTTTTGTAATACGTGTGGACAGGCGCATTTTTTCAGGTAGCAGAATAAACAACAGAGTGGGTTTTACGTTGCAATAACACATCAAAGGGATTTTGCGCCCGTGATTAATAAAACATGATTGGGTGCCTGCCTCTTTTGGAACGCAATATTGCTAAACAAACAGTTATGCTTTCATCATGTGTTTATCATTTGTTTTGTCTTTCTTTGGTAGAGTAAACTTGGCGGGAACCTTTTGGGCAACACGTTTCATTTCAGAGCACCAAAATCGATTTTCCTTGAGTTCGTCACCCACATTTTTGGTTGTGCCTTAAGGTATCCATCTGTGAATTTTCTGAAGTCTAGAATGTCAGGTCGATTCATTAGAAACGTTAATACAACAGTTTCATGTAAATTGTGACATTTTCCAGTTTTTCAGCTGTCACTTCAGCTTTTCTCACTATCTTTGTTCTTGTCTAATTCAGCTTCACTAGGAGTTCACTTTATTCACAGTATCACTTCACTTCACCAAAGTGAACTAATTCAATTCTCCGCCTCATCATCACCTTCGTGAACTAGCCTTTTCACGCCAGACGATTCACTTGACTCGAGGAGTCTAATACAAGACCTCCACAACCCGTCGCTCCGCAGTAACACTCACTGCACGTTATCACCAGCTCGCTCGAAGAATCGCTCTTTATTTCGCACCAGAGACACACTGACTGCCTCTCGCGAGAGCGCTCGCTTATATAGTCAGTGGAATCTTTCCACAAGGTTCTCGAACGTTTTTGCTCTACTTCGACACACTTTCTGGAAGAGATAGGAAGAAACTTCCAGAAGCCTGTAACGCGCTCGGCATTTAAGTTCGCGAACGGTAGTTATCTTGTTTACTCCGACCGCCCGGCGCCGACGATAACCTTGGGCCATAGCCACTGCGTCACAAAATTTTAAAATTAGTTCCCGAGGTATTACTTTCTCTACTACTGTGCTCTACAGTAAGTAGAAGAAGTACTGTATACCACCCAAAAATTCGATGTCGAGATTTCACCGTAATTACATGCTTTGAGGCCCCCCTGAACCTAAAAAAAATTAGAAAATTCCTTCTGTGTGCGCGCGTGTGTGTGTGAACAGCATATGTCATGAAAGGACGGTTGAATATCAAACTTTGTATTTAAGTTGAGCATTTTCCAAGGATGCGACTCGAAGATATTTAAGAAGATTCTCCCACCCCAAACTATCCTTTGGATGGAAATGTTTTCGAAAATTTTGATTTTCTCTAAAATGACTGAACAACTTTGCTTAAAATGCCATATGTTTAATCGAGCGCGATGGCTCGGGCGATAACGTCTCTGGCCCGCATTCGGGAGGTTCCAGGTTCGATTTCCGGTGGCCGCCTACTCTGACCGTGGGATTTTTCATGGTTTTCCTCTGGTCGCCTAGACAAATGCTAGGGTGGTGTATTCTACCACGATTTCTCCTTTTCCTCATTTCATTTCTCTCCCTCCCTCTCATGTTTCAGGAAGTGTCTTCGGGTTCCGTAGCGCGGCTGATGTCGGATAGATGGCATGGTTGCTTGCGCTTTGTAAAGATTTCTCCCCGTGAACGCCAGAATACGTTGACATGTCTGCTAGGGTCGCTTCGTCCCCTCTCGGAATTCCTCGCCTCTGCTGGTGAAACGGATGTTTCGACCTGGAAATATTAGTCCTGCGGCTCCTCCACTTCATCCCTGCCTCCTGAAGGGTGTAGTCACAATAGATCAAGCTGGTCGCAGTCGCGAGGTGTCCCCCTCCGATAAATACGAGGGCTGATCAATAAAAACAGAATGTTTTTTCACATATATTTATTACTCCATTTCAATGTTGACATAATCTTTTTAAAAGTAGTCCTCTCCTGCTTAAATGCACTTTAATAGCGTCTCTGCCAGTCCTCGAATACATGGTGCAGGCCATTCTTCGTCAGTTCTTTGAGAATCGCCTCACTTTTCTTCAGCACTGCTTCAGTGGTCTCAAATCGAACGCCCCGGAGCTTTGCCTTTAGTGATTGGAATAAAAAGAAATCACAGGGGGCAAGATCGGGGCTATAAGGCGGATGCGGCACACAGGTAATGTTAAATTTAGCCAAAAAGTCCTGGACTTGATTTGCGACGTGAGGCCGCGCGTTGTTGTGATTAAATCGCCACCCATTCCGATGAAGTTCTGGACGTTTCCTTGCAATGTGCTTCCTCAGTGTAGCCAATACTGACGTGTAGTATGCTGCTGTAACAGTAGTGTGAGGGAGAACTGCATGCTGGTAAATCATTCCATTCCGAAACACCTGGCCTACCTTGCTTAGCACAGAGGTCTCGCCCTTCTTTGAAGTCCTTGAACCACCTAAACACTGTTGCACGAGGTAGTGCATCTTCACCGTATGCTTGCTTCAGCTTTTCGAAAGTTTCAGAGGTTGTATGATTTAAACGAAAACAAAATTGAATTAATTCTCTCGTGTCACCTCCATTTTGTGGTATGCGACGAGAGTGCTGCCGACTATGGACATTATGCATGAAACACCGCTCTTTTCAAATATTTATGGTAGAGACAGGAAACTATCAAAGAAGCTACAGGAAAAAATCAGTCTCAATCTTTATTGATCAGCCCTCGTACATCGTACATCCTACCATATATTTAAGATATTTTAATGACAAGTGAAGTGCATAGTATTGTCTTAACTGTCAATAAGCGTTCTTAATGTGGCTAAAAAGATTTTTAGATGTTAGTTTGGCTTTCTGATAACTTTAAAGGTTTTCATAGCAGGTGGAATAAATTGGTAATCGATAATAATCGTTGGCCTTACATCGAATTTAAAGCAATCTTAGGTTATTGAAACTTAGCGAGGTGACTCCGCTGAAACGTGTAAGGCTTGCATTCGGCAGCTCCCGGGTTCGATTACGTCGACTGGCCAATCTGAAGTTGGGTTTTTTGTGGTTTTCCCTGGTCGGTAGAGAATGTTTGGGTGGGTTCTTAATTATCACGTTTTCCTTTCCATAATTTCCCCTTCATTCCTTTGGGAATGTATGGTGGTGCCCGTGGACACTAAAGGGCTGTTTGGTTGATGGATCGTGGATCAATATCTCTAGGTGGATCTGGTGTACGAGCCTGGAATGTTAGAGACTTCCGCGCATCATTGTGGTCTGTCTGCCTGCGGCTTGTAGCCTCCTGAAGTTCCTTCACTTCATCCTTTCCTCTTGGGAGTGATATCCACAATATATTTACGTAGGTCACACAATGCGAGATGTCCCCCTTCCGTTGTGTAACCTATACCTATAAGCATATCTTTAAAATCTTTGTAACGAATCTATAGGAGCAGCGCAAACTTCGACCAGTATGTTCTCAGTTGTGTGGTGTTTTGTAATTGTTAGCTCGCGTGTTGGCAATTTTACCACACGCTCCAGTTGCAGATTTAAGGCCAACTTACGTTTCAGTTATTTAAATTATTTAATCAATTTAAACTTCAGGAACATCATATTTTGTTTCAATATAAATAATAGAATTAGTATACAGTGTTAATAGGCTAAGCCATCCTTTGCGACAGGAGTATCAAACATGATTCAGGCTGGAATACAGGAGCAAGAATTAATCAAAATAACAGGGCAGGCCAACGCATCTTCACTGAAGCCATATTTGCAGATAAATCAATAGTACCATTCATCACTTCCAGAGAAACACGAAATCATACTACCTCAACATCCATTTCACTCCAATATGCTTCAGTTTACATTAGCGAAAACCGGTGGATTCCTTCAACTTTCTGGTTTGAAAATTGTGTTTTTAATCAATGCACATTCAAATCGTGCAAGTTTGCAAATAAATTATGTTCTTGAAAAAACGTGTGCTTATTGTGATGTGATTTTAGGCTATTTTTTATTTTCTCATTCCTCTGATGATAGCATTGGTTACTAATTGTTAACACATTCGATTGTTCATTCGTTTAGTATGCGTTGATCTGACAGCTGATTTGATTTTAAACAACACAGTTATAATGTGATTATTATTTATGTATTCTGTTGCATTTTATTAACGGAATGGTCTTAATAAATCCCATTGGTATTTAGGAGTATCATCAGATAGATGCGTAACATCTCGTGGGATTACCTTTGAATATCACTACCGGTGTGACTATTACTTCTTTTACTTTCTCTACTACGTATAGTAAGTAGGGGAAGTATTGCATTCCAACCAAAAATTCGATACCGAGATTTCACCGGAAATACAGGTTTTGAGACCTCCTGAATCCAAAAAAAGCATTTTTGGAAACATGTCCGTGTGTGTGTCTGTGTGTCTGTGTGTGTGTGTCTGTGTGTCTGTGTGTCTGTGTGTGTGTGTGTGTCTGTGAACAGCATAACTCAAAAACGAACAGTCGGATAAGCACCAAACTTGGTATTTAGGTTCAGTATCTTCCCGAGATGCGACACGGAGGTTTTCAAGAAAATCCCCCCACCCCAGACTACCCTTTACATGGAAGATTTTTCGAAAACTTTAATTTTCTCAAAAATGGCTCTAACGATTTTGATGAAAATATGATATGTTTAAGATAATGTAATGAGAAATGAAATGTATATCTCGAATTTTCTGGGAATGTCTTCAAAAGTATTCTTCATTGTGAACGACTTTTGCATAACTGGTAAACCATAAGAGATAGACAAAATGTTACTACACAAAAAATGTAGATCGCGTTAAAATACACAACTTATGTCATATACATTTCTTTTGTTGAGTGAACCGTTTTCGAGATATTGCTTGTTATTTCCTTAAATTTTCCAATACTTATACTTTTTCTCAAATTCGTTATTCATTTTACTTTCTCTACTACGTATAGTAAGTAGGGGAAGTATTGCATTCCACCCAAAAATTCGATACCGAGATTTCACCGGAAATACATGTTTTGAGACCTCCTGGATCCAAAAAAAGCATTTTTGGAAACATGTCCGTGTGTGTGTCTGTGTGTGTGTGTGTCTGTGTGTGTGTGTGTGTGTGTGTCTGTGTGTGTGTGTCTGTGAACAGCATAACTCAAAAACGAACAGTCGGATAAGCACCAAACTTGGTATTTAGGTTCAGTATCTTCCAGAGATGCGACACGAAGGTTTTCAAGAAAATCCCCCCACCCCAGACTACCCTTTACATGGAACATTTTTTGAAAATTTTAATTTTCTCAAAAATGGCTCTAACGATTTTGATTAAAATATCATATGTTTAAGATAATGTCATGAGAAATGAAATGTATATCTCGAATTTTCTGGGAATGTCTCCAAAAGTATTCTTCATTGTGAACGACTTTTGCATAACTGGTAAACCATAAGAGATAGACAAAATTTTACTACACAAAAAATGTAGATCTCGTTAAAATACACAACTTATGTCATATACATTTCTTTTGTTGAGTGAACCGTTTTCGAGATATTGCTTGTTATTTCCTTAAATTTTCCAATACTTATACTTTTTCTCAAATTCGTTATTCATTTTACTTTCTCTACTACGTATAGTAAGTAGGAGAAGTATTGCATTCCACCCAAAAATTCGATACCGAGATTTCACCGGAAATACATGTTTTGAGACCTCCTGGATCCAAAAAAAGCATTTTTGGAAACATGTCCGTGTGTGTGTCTGTGTGTGTGTGTCTGTGTGTGTGTGTGTCTGTGTGTGTGTCTGTGTGTGTGTGTGTGTGTCTGTGAACAGCATAACTCAAAAACGAACAGTCGGATAAACACCAAACTTGGTATTTAGGTTCAGTATCTTCCAGAGATGCGACACGAAGGTTTTCAAGAAAATCCCCCCACCCCAGACTACCCTTTACATGGAACATTTTTTGAAAATTTTAATTTTCTCAAAAATGGCTCTAACGATTTTGATTAAAATATCATATGTTTAAGATAATGTCATGAGAAATGAAATGTATATCTCGAATTTTCTGGGAATGTCTCCAAAAGTATTCTTCATTGTGAACGACTTTTGCATAACTGGTAAACCATAAGAGATAGACAAAATTTTACTACACAAAAAATGTAGATCTCGTTAAAATACACAACTTATGTCATATACATTTCTTTTGTTGAGTGAACCGTTTTCGAGATATTGCTTGTTATTCCCTTAAATTTTCCAATACTTATACTTTTTCTCAAATTCGTTATTCATTTTTTACTTTCTCTACTACGTATAGTAAGTAGGGGAAGTATTGCATTCCACCCAAAAATTCGATACCGAGATTTCACCGGAAATACATGTTTTGAGACCTCCTGAATCCAAAAAAAGCATTTTTGGAAACATGTCCGTGTGTGTCTGTGTGTGTGTGTGTGTGTGTGTCTGTGTGTGTGTCTGTGTGTGTGTGTGTCTGTGTGTCTGTGAACAGCATAACTCAAAAACGAACAGTCGGATAAGCACCAAACTTGGTATTTAGGTTCAGTATCTTCCAGAGATGCAACACGAAGGTTTTCAAGAAAATCCCCCCACCCCAGACTACCCTTTACATGGAAGATTTTTCGAAAAGTTTAATTTTCTCAAAAATGGCTCTAACGATTTTGATGAAAATATCATATGTTTAAGATAATGTGATGAGAAATGAAATGTATATCTCGAATTTTCTGGGAATGTCTCCAAAAGTATTCTTCATTGTGAACGACTTTTGCATAACTGGTAAACCATAAGAGATAAGACAAAATTTTACTACACAAAAAATGTAGATCGCGTTAAAATACACAACTTATGTCATATACATTTCTTTTGTTGAGTGAACCGTTTTCGAGATATTGCTTGTTATTCCCTTAAATTTTACAATACTTATACTTTTTCTCAAATGCGTTATTCATTTTTTTTATGTCCTGGACATGCAAAGAGAATGGAATGCGCCACATAGCAACCAACGTTAAAATATTTGACTATCGCTTAAAATCTAGCATATTCCCCTTGCATCTACATGTACATTACCAATAAGATTGACATCTCGATATCTCGATTAACATGAAGCATATGGAGAATAGGCGTTTGTAAAAATAGATTGTACAAGAGTAGAGAAAGTCATGTGAGTGTAACACATCAGATTTTTTATGTCCTGGACTTGCAAAGAGAATGGAATGCGCCGCATAGCAACCAGCGTTAAAATATTTGACCATCGCTTAAAAGCTACCATATTCCCCTTGCATCTACAAGAAAATTAGCAATAAGATTGACATCTCGATATCTCGATTAACATAAAGCATATGGAGAATAGGCGTTTGTAAACATAGATTGTACAAGAGTAGAGAAAGTCATGTGAGTGTAACACATCAGATTTTTTTTATGTCCTGGACATGCAAAGAGCATGGAATGCGCCACATAGCAACCAGCGTTAAAATATTTGACTATCGCTTAAAAACTACCATATTCCCCTTGCATCTACAAGAAAATTACCAATAATATCGACATCTCGATTAACATGAAGCATATGGAGAATAGGCGTTTGTAAAAATAGATTGTACAAGAGTAGAGAAAGTCATGTGAGTGTAACACATCAGATTTTTTAAATGAATTGAAGAGGACAGAGGAACGTTTCCACACGCTACGCTTTTATTTTCCTACATGTACTGCTTTTCAGTTGCTTTTCTCTCTCACTTATTTTACGTCACTCTAACTACATGGTTATATGGCGACAGATCTGTAAGGAAGTATTTCGTGGCTCCTTGTGTGGCGGACAGTTAGCCTTCTAGGTCTCATCCCCTGGTCTCGAGTCCACTGAGGTCTTAGTGCTAGGCAACGGTACTTCTGCTTCTGTGATGGGTCAGATGGCAGCTTCGACAAGTGTCCACAACCTTAGTGCCAGGCAGCTGTATCTGTGCTTCTACACGTGCTGGGAAAATGGGATTAGGGTGCCATCCAGTCTACCTGTTTTCATTATCTGTTGGTAGATGGCAGAGCATCGCCATTGCTATTTATTTTCATGTTTACTGCTGTTTTAGACGTAAGCTGGAACTTTGGTCGTAGTCCAAAACGGTATTTACCTTGGCCACTAAGGGAAACCACGGAAAATCAAAGTCAATTTTTTTGGCCCATTGGATTTGAACCGAGGACCTTCCGAATGCTGCCACAGACGTTACCGCCTGAGCCATCCCCTTAGGCCAGTTACGGTTCTGCAAGTTATAGGTGCAGCGACGTATACGGAATCCGTATAATCTGTAACACACTCAAAATCAACGACCTCGTAATACTAGAGAAAGTCAAAGCCCGCTATATGAAACGATTCCTGGGTATCGGGAAGACGGCGCCCTCAACACTGACTTACGTATTAACGAAAGTAACTTTCTTCATAGAAGCACACGCCAAATACTCTTAGAGTTTTACACTCACATGACTTTCTCTACTCTTGTACAAACTAATTTTACAAACGCTTATTCTCCATATGCTTCATGTTAATCGAGATATCGAGATGGCAATCTTATTGCTAATTTTCTTGTAGATGCAAGGGGAACATGGTAGGCTTTAAGCGATAGTCAAATATTTTAAGAGCTGGTTGCTATGTGGCGCATTCCATTCTCTTTGCATGTCCAGTATATAAAATAAATGAATAACGAATTTGAGAAAAAGTATAAGTATTGGAAAATTTAAGGGAATAACAAACAATATCTCGAAAATGGTTCACTCAACACAAAAAATGTATATGACATAAATTGTGTGTTTTAATGCAATCTACATTTTTTATGTAGTAAAATTTTGTCTATCTCTTATGGTTTACCAGTTATGCAAAAGTCGTTCACTATGAAGAATACTTTTGGAGACATTTCCAGAAAATTCAAGATATACATTTTATTTGTCATGAAAATATCTTAAACATACATTATTTTAATCAAAATCGTATGAGCCATTTTTAGAAAATTAAGATTTTCGAAAAATGTTACATGTAAAGGGTAATCTGAGGTGGGGGGATTTTCTTGAAAACCTTCGTGTCGCATCTCTGGAAGATACTGAACCTAAATACCAAGTTTGGTGTTTATCCGACTGTTCGTTTCTGAGTTATGCTGTTCACAGACAGACACACACACACACACACACACACACACGGACATGTTTCCAAAAATGATTTTTTTGGATTCAGGGGGCCTCAAAACATTTATTTCCGGTGAAATCTCGGTATCAAATTTTTGGGTTGAATACAATACTTCCCCTACTTACTATACGTAGTAGAGAAAGTAAAACGAACGCTATCTGGAACGACTTCTACACAACCGTCGCCTTAATGACGGAAGTATGGAAACAGGAACTACGAAACTATACGTAGTTGCTCGATACACAACACATAGTTTCCATTACAAGTTTTGCTTAAACAAGAGATTCCACCAGCCAAATGAAGACTGCCTGTGTGAACTGTGAAAGGAACGCTGTGAAAGATATCACGCCCAAAACTGCAGAAAAAGACAAATGTCAATAACAAAACTAGGACTAAAATAATATAATTCAGTTTATATTTGCACATTATGCACCTTTTCATTATTGTTATTATTATTAATGATAGGTGCAGCAAGGACGAGGATTTCACTTACACCCAGGCAGATGGATTTAGTAAGTAAACTATCAAGTTAGGAACGCATCTAGTGTTGGTGGCGATTGCGACCTTGCAGTATTGTCTGTAAAGAAATGATGAACAGTTAAAGGTACTACACGCTGCTTCAAAAGTGGATAAATAAGGTTTAAGGAGGGATATTAGAAGAAAGAAAGCAACGTATGTTTAGCTATTGATACTTGCAATTATTTTATGAAAGCTAGGAAACAAGCATTTCAAAAGTTGTAAATGTTTTAAAGCAATATCGGCTTTAGTGTATGAGTAGTATGAGTAGTGTATCTGTAGTTTCGGGATGAGGAGGTTGAAGGTTCACTTTCTTCATTGTTCCTTGTGTTTCATTGAATTACATTATTGTTTAACATGATGTTTAAACGTCTTTTGAGCTGTATGTTACCTCTGATGGTTTCGCCATTTGTGCTGAAGTGTTCCATGGCATATTTCGCCACAATTGATGCTGCTTCTGAGGTATAAACTCTTCTTTGCTTTCGGGAAATTTCCACAGTGTTCCACTAGTGTATATTATGCAGTGAATAAATGGAACGGTTGCTACAAAACCGGATGTTGGGGAGGAGAGGAGTGTGTCCGTCACAGTACCTACACCCTTGCGGTAACATGATTACTGTGTTTACTTACTAAACCCCTCTGCCTGCTTAAAACGTCTTACGACTAAAATATTGCGTTGGGTGCATTTAATTAATTTTAGCAGAGATTGCGTATACATATATTTTAAGGGTACCGATATCTATAATTTGGTCAGAGTTTCAAAAAATTAAAATTGTTTATATTCAAAAGTACTCTGAGCCTTAACTTTGATTATGTGCTATGTGTTTTTCTCTCACGGCCCTTTAAACCTTTAACGCATGAGCATTTAGATCTCCAAGAGCACACGGCTTAATGGCTACGTACTCTCAATTACTTTTATTCCACTTTGATATTTCTTACACGTTTATGCATTTAACGTGATCATACGAGTAGTTTGTAACCAATCTTGTCCAAAATTTCAACACAAACTCAGAGAGAATGAACTTTAAATGTGATTTTTGTTTTGCTGAAGCAGCCAAAAGAGTGAAAAAATTCCATATGGCAGTTTTGAGTGTTATTGTATATATTGTGGCATTATTTTAAAAAAATCAGTTAGTGCCTGATTAATTAATATTTATTATATTATTTATATATTATTTATTATATTATTTATAATATTATTAAAATATTGTTTTTCCTTAAAAATTGTTAAAAATATCTGCATTAAATTTAAGACACGCTGTAGTGCAGCAACATGTGACAAAGTTTTGGAAAAATTTAGATAAAAACTGCAAGATTTAGAAATTTCACCTCTGGGTACCCTCCGTTACAGAGGCTCTATGGGGAAATCCTTAGAAACTATTTTGAGTTCTCCCCAATATTATGTGCATGTGAAAGAGTTGCATTGCATGCTTCACAAATTCTTTTTGGCCCAGAACAGAACGAAGTAAGAGGTAATATTTGGATTAACCCCAGGGATTTCGTACTGGAACAGAATTGGTCCATTAAACTTATGCGTGGGACTTTGCAGAAACCCTGCAGCCACCCGAAACTTGTCGCAAGCTGCGGAGTAGGAGGGGAAAAAAGTTTTCACCGTACAGTACCAGTTTCCGGCTTGCAGATAAGCGCAAAGTTTCCGAGTTCGTTAAAACCAGACAACTCTGCGCCGCGAGCATACAGATTTCGTTCATTGTTTTGTCTCAGAAAGTACCTACTTGCTTGTATGTAAACAAATACCACATAGGCTTTCTCTGTGCGTCTCTCAGAATTTGAAAATGAATCCAAAAAATGGGCTCTGCATTATTGATGCAATATAGACATTGTGTGACATATATCACCTAGGCCATGCTGGTGTTCATGTCTTAACGATCAAGATACATTCTCAGGTCTTCATTTATCATCATTAAGGCTCGGAACTTGAGACCCGGTGTGCCTTGCGGTCAACTGGTGTTAAGGTATAACATAAACAAAGCTAACAACGTGTGCTCGGTGAAAGTACATCTTTGATGGTAGGTGTTTGTTTACATTGAGTACAGGTCACTTATACCCCCGCCGCTGTAACGTTTCACTTGACAGCTAGCGTTTTTAAGTTGGTACACTCGCAAAAAAAACAGATGAAAAGCTTCAACGGTTTGACTTCCTAAGCCAATCACAAGGCAGCATTCCGTATGGTCGATGACAAAGCGGACCGGAAATAGAACCAGCTCTGTTGCCGGATGTAGCTATTCCCAACCACGTGCTTCAGTTTGTGTATCTCTAGCACGAGCTACATATTGTTCATTGTTATTTATATTTATGGTTATTTTTAGATGGTTTTGTTATTCTTCGTTTATACATATATATTTATCTATTTTACATATATCTCATTCATATTATTTATTTAAACAAAACTTAAGTGCGACAATGTCTGAAAAACCCCGCCGATCGCCGAGTGATGATTCATGAAGTGAAAATCCTTTGCGCTGAGGTGTGCCACTTAATAGTCAGGCATTGGAACTGTTAAGGAGAACCCGGGAGTTCTTTGAACAGGAAAAGGAGTACGTGAAGCTTCACGGCAATTCCTCTATTCCTGCTCATAAATCCGTACAACAAACTGCAGCAGCTCTTGGACTAAGCACGGGAACTTATTCACAAGGATACGGTGGACGCGGCTTCGTGGAAGAAGAATGTAGATCATGTGAATAAGCTAATACGAAAAGCACAATAAATAGACGGAATTATGAACCATTGAGGATATGCCTTGGAGATGATGATGACGACGACAACGGGGATTTGGATGGAATTGAGCCATTGCAGTTTTAAATGCGTGAGGGAAAATAACTTTGTTATGGTATGCTTATAATTTGTTTTATTTCTCCTCATTGTAGCAGGAAGTTTGTATTATTTTGTTTCTATATTGTCAAAAGTGCGCAATTTATTCTACGTACGCTGCAATGTTTTTGCAGAGTTATTTTCAATTAACAATAATAATACGAAATAGTTATTATTCATTGACATTCGCTACTTACGTACACTTTTTGTATGCGGCTTAGACACGATAGAAAGGAGAACAATCAGCTGTTTTTGTTTACTAGCCACTCTGGCAACGTCGCAACCACAATGTAGCCAACCCTACGCAAAGCCACACGAACTGTCAAGTGCAAAGATACAGCGGCGGGGGTATAGGCACACAAGTTTCCAACTTACATCTGTGCGGCACTGCCATACGCCACATAAGAACGATCCTGTTGTAAACAACAGAGTGAGCAGGCTGAACCCACCACGTGTTTGACGTACATGTGTGCATATAAGTTTTACAACATTAGCTTAGCAGCGTTAACTTCCTGACAAATCTAGTAAGACATTACCAGTAACTTATTAAATTCTCCGTGTTACCGAATTAACATTATCGTATAGTAGCATAAGGTTGCGCTTCGGGATCCCTTTCTTAAGCAACGTGAAACAATGCCGATCATTTGCCTCTCGCCACTTCTTAAGGTTTGCCTCGATTGTTTTATTTCGACAGATTGACAGACCTGCTCCATGATGATAAACTGACTGCTTTAAATTGCGTACAAGTATTCTGGGCTTGTGAAGTATGCGAGAGGTGTAGGAAATACTGCCTTAAATATCAGAAGCAACGATAAATAGTTACATCTGAATCAGCATTCACCTCGAGAGGGTCGTATGATATACCAGTATAGCAATACAACTTACGTATTATACAACTGTTTCATTAGTAATACAAAGTTAGGCTTTATATTATTTAACAATAACAATAAGTTAATAGTGTATAACTGCGCTAGTTATATGTCTCTATGCTTACTGAGGTTGACTCAGGAGAATGGTTTTGTCCTTGAAGTGCAAGCGTGCAGTGGACTAGAGAGATTCATATAGCGTAACACTAGCAGTCCAGAAGTATGGTAGCAAACTTAAGACCCGCTTACCTTATGAGAAACCACGGCTCCACCAGCAGTGATGTTCTACCTGGCAGACTTTAGCTTGAGCTTCAATCTGCAGCACACCTTCCACTGGAGCAAACTGTTGTGAAATACAGGGATGTCCAGTTTATTCCATTCCTCTTGGCAGCTTTCCAGAGACCATCCAAAGTTCGCGGCCGTCTCCTTCCAAGGGCTGCTCTTTTCAGTAACCCAAATGCAGAAAACTCCATCAGTGATGCATCAAAATGCTTTTTTTTTTTTTTTGATTCAAGGTGCGTCAAAAGCATCTCTTGTGAAATCTCGGTATCGAATTTTTGGGTGGAAAGCAATACCTACTATGTGTGCGATAGAGAAAGTAAGAATTCATCTCTCTAATTGATTAATATAGTATTAAAGGGTTTAATTATAAACCATTTAATTTTTCAGAAATACAATTGCATCATGTGTAGAGGTTTTTGTGAAATAGTAAGAAAAAGTAGTATAAAATTAATACATCGGGAACTAATTTAAAAATCTGATGTGTTACACTCACATGACTTTCTATTTTTACAAACGCTTATTCTCCATCTACTTCATGTTAATAGAGATAAACATTTGCAGACTCTATCTTATTGCTAAGTTTCTTGTAGATGTAAGGGGAATATATATTTACAAGGGCAATATAGAAATACAGTAGCCTTTAAGCATATACATATCTCTTAATAGCTGGTTGCTATGTGCAGCACCATTCTCTTTGCCACAGATTAATACTCTTTGCATATCCAAGACAAAAAAATGAATAACGAATTCCCATTTGAGAAAATAAGTATTGAAAAATTTAAGGGAATAACAAGCAATATCTCGAAATCTCAACAACAAAAATGAATATAACATAAATTGTGTATTTTAACGCGATCTACATTTTTGTGTAGTAAAATTCTGTCTATCTCTTATGGTTTACCAGTTATGCAAAAGTCGTTCACAATGAAGAATACTTTTGGAGACATTCCCAGAAAATTCAAGATATACATTTTATTTGTCATGAAAATATCTTAAACATATGATATTTTAATCAAAATCGTTAGAGCCATTTTTGAGAAAATTAAAATTTTCGAAAAATGTTCCATGTAAAGGGTAACTTGTGGTGGGGGGATTTTCTTGAAAACCTTCGTGTCGCATCTCTGGAAGATACTGAACCTAAATACCAAGTTTGTTGTTTATCCGACTGTTCGTTTCTGAGTTATGCTTTTCACAGACACACATACAGACAGACAGACATACAGACATAAAGACACACAGACACACACGGACATGTTTCCAAAAATGCTTTTTGTAGTGGAGAAAGTAAAATTATGCATGAAATTTAGTTCATATGTTATATATTAAGGTATAAAGCTGTCCTAAAATTTGAAATGAATCGACTTAAAATAATTGTAGATTTTTTAAAATTTACAGATGGCATAAATAAATGTGTGTCAATTGCATCACCATACGCGATGCGTAGTTATCGACCTGCGTAATGTGAATTCCTCCTTGTACAGGGATGAAGCCTGTAAAGTTTCTTCACGGTATGTACGCTTTCTTGTTCTTGGTCGAAGGTTCTACTCTACAAAACGCAAAGTTTAACCTTGCACGCTGGAACACGATTACCGCTCCGCTTGCCATCGGTTAAAACTGGGGAGAAATTAAACTTTGTTGAGATAAAGAGAATTAGCAGAGAGGGCAACTTCTCGGAAAAGAAAGCTCTGAAGCACGTCACCTGGGCTTAACATACATGCAGGTAGTAATACGGTTAGATTACTCTGGAAACTGGTGTTTTTAACTTCCTTTACCCCCTTCATATGAAAGAGGAAGTATTGCATTTGGCCTAAAAATTCGATAATTTCGAAACAATTTTTAGAAAAACATTCTGATGTGTTACATTCACATGACTTTCTCTACCTATTGTTCATTGATATAGTCCATAGAATGTTTTGTAGAGAAGTTTTGGGTTTACCTAAGAGTTCACCAAGGGGCGTGGCACTGGCAGAGCTAGGAAGGGTAGGGAGAAAAGGTATAATAGTGGAAAGAATTTTGAAGTATTGGTATAGATGTTTAAATTTAGAAGATAATAATATATTAAAAGAATGTATACAGTTTCAAAAAGCTGTCCTAGGAGAAGAGTGTTGGTTAGGGGAGATGGGAAATGTCCTAAAAGAAATTGGCATGAGGAATATTCTCCTATTAGATAAATATAATAACAGTGGGTTTTGGAAAGAAGTGAGATTGAGGGTGGAAGATATCGAGAAACAAGAGATATGGGCTAGTTTTGAGGATAAAAGGTCATTGATCTTGTATAAATCAGTTAAAAGAAATTGGGGAAGGGAGAAGTATGTAGATATATGTAATCAATTTGGTAGAATAGCTCTTGCGTGGATGCGCACAGGAGTAATATTTTTAAAAAGGAATGGATATAATTGTTCGGGGAGATGTATTATGTGTGATGAATCGGGTAGTACTTTTCATTGTCTAATAGAATGTGATAAGGTTAAAAGGTGGAGAGAGGTTATATGGAATAAAAAATGGGACAAGCTAAACAAAGAAGCAGTAGCATTAAGAATGTTGGGAAGCACAAAAGTAGAAACAATTAAAATGATGGGGACATTTTTAGGCAACACAAGGGATAAGTGGATAAGGAGCTTAAGAAAGGTACAGCTGAACGAGCATAGTTTGTAAAGTGGAGAGATGGTATAGTAGCTTTATCCCATACATACAGCCTAGGGGCTAAATATGGAGGAGCTAGAAAACTGGTGCACTAGACATACGTTTTAGATGTAAGCTTGTTTTGTATTATTGTCATAATGATGAAATAAATATTACATTACATTACCTATTATTCTTCTATCTACTTCACGTTAATCGAGATAAAAATTTGTACAAATGGAATTATTTGTTCTTCCACACAAGACGTTTGTAGGACTAGGTTGGAAAGGTGGAATTAAAGGACTGAAAAATTTAGTGCCATAGCCGAGATTTGAAACAAGAATCTTTGGTTTCGATCCCTTTGCTCTACCAACTGAGCAACGATGGCAACATGCCGGTAGACTATAAGGAGATCTGAAATTATTTTGAGATGACATGCCCCAATGTCGACTTACAAGTAGTTTACGTCCCTGGCTTCATGTTTAACCAACTATAATACATAAACCGCATAATAGCACCATAAAATAATACCACAAAAATGAGACCTGACACCAAAGTTCAATGTCCATACGAAGGAATTTTTTGAGAAAATGTGAAACACTTTAGATTGCTCTGAAATATTAATTTCCGCATTTGCTTTCTTTAGGAATTAATGTGGATGAAAATTGTATTTATAATGAAAGCTTAGAAATTCTTCTTTGCAGGTTCTGAATGCTCAAATTATGAGTAGCATATTATATAATATAAGCTATGCTACAATTGCAGATCATTCTGTTGTTATAATAAAAATAACATCGTCTTTTTCTTTTTTCAGGTGAGTGTTTATGTCCTCCTTGGTTCTCAGGAGATAAAACGCAGATTTCTGGTAAGTTATTGCCAGTATTTTATGAATTTTCATGTTATGATTTTATACAGGGCGAGTTTGAAGTCCATCGATGAACCTCAGGGGGTGATGATTTCTGACTGTAAATGGAGCACAAAGGTTCATATCACCTTGCGTCCGAAAATGCATAGATGGCACTGAAGAACGAATCAAATAAAAAGCCCTGGCACACAGTATAGGCCTGAATCCCATCCATGTCACAACAGATGTTCAAAGTGGCCTCCATAGGATGCAATGCACGCGTTCACACTCCGCATCTTGGATTGCCTCATTCGAATGCTCCAAGCTGTGTCCGAATATCGTCACAGGCTGTTGAAGGGTCTGAAATTCAGGAACAGGCTCACCGTACACATTGCTTTCCAGATGCCCCCACAAGTAAAAATCCAGGGGATTTAAGTCCGGTCATCGAAAAGACGATGCAACATGTTGAGGTATCGGCGAACATTAATGCGGAAGTGGGCTGGCCTGCAGCCTGTCGTATTGCCAAAGGCACATTCTCCTACAATGGGGGTAGAGTGTTTTGCAGGAAGTCCAGATACGTTTCTCTGTTCAGGCGTTATGGAAGAACTGGTCCAAGTAGGCGGTCGCCAATTATCCCTGTCCAAACACTGATGCTGAACCGCGTTGAGAGACGCTTCAAACATTCCGTGAGGATTTTCTGTGGCCCACTGATGAAGATTACACAGGTTAATGGTCAATGGTCTCTTCATCGGTGAAGAGGACTGAAGACAGAAATCCCATAATGGTGATGGCCTGTTGCACAAACCAACGACAAAATCTTTTCCGTGAGGGAAAACCGCCGGTGATAATCCCTGCACACGTTGGAGGTGATAGAGATAATAGTGGTTGTGATGAAGAATATAGCTAACTGTCCTTTGGCTTACACCATGTTGGCGGGCCAATTTCCTAGAGCTTGTACCAGGGTTGTTCCTCCACATCTGGCGTACGCACATCACACGGCCGCCCTGAACGTTCGTTTGTCTCTAAGGAACATGCTCACACAAATGGCTCCAAATGCTGTGTGATGTGGATGTTGCTGTCTGTGAGGATATATGGCTCGGTACATCCGTGCTGCCTCTCAGCAGTTTCCAGCTGCTTGACCATACTCGAACACCATCTCGGTTTGTTTCTGGAATGAATACTGCACCATTGTGCTTCTACGTTGCTTAAATCACACTATCTGCAACACACAAAGCGCACACTGCAAGTTATGAATGTCATCTGTGCTATCTACCGTGGAAACTATCCATTTTCAGGCACAAGAGGATATGAACTTTTGTGCTTCATTTCCAGTCAGGAACCACCCCTTGAAGTTTGTCGGTGGGCTTAAAACTCGACCTGTATATTGTGAATATTTACACGACACTTTTAAGAAAACTTCCACTACAGCATTCTCTCAGTCAATGAACATGGTAATCTGAACACATGGAAATTACACCTTAAGTGTGTTAAATTACCACTGCTCTTAAAGTTCTGAATATTTTTTCCTGAAATTTTTATAAATTATTCTATAAATGATGATAATTATTTCAAGTAGTTGCTGCATTGATAGCTTATGTGGTTGAGTCCGTAAAAAGTGTTTAATTCATCAGAAAAATAATAGAATTTACTCTTAAAACATGTGCATTCATGTACTTTTTTCTCTGATACTACTTGCACTACAGAATCACTTTTGCATGCTTGTTCTTAGTATCATCAGCTATCTTCTGAACCTCAGTTGTTTAGTTATGTATATCAGTTCACTAGAAATTGAAAAACAACTATTTGCAAAGCCAAAAAAAGTAAAAATGTGCAAAATCTGCAACGTTGGTAATATCATTAATATACATTATAAAGTTTTGATTGTGGTTCAGAAAGTTTAACTACCTGTTGCTTACATTTACTGAAAATTTCAGCTCTGTACCTCTCATACTTTCTCAGAAAAAGGTACATACCTATCCAAAAACATTGTTTTCAGAAAACTGAATTTAAACTTTAAACATTAAAATTCTGACACACTTCAGTATCTTCCAGGGTCATAATCATCTTCATCTTCAGCTTTTCTGATTGCCTTCTATTGGTCCTGGCCTCTTTTGTTAATTGCTGAACTGCTCGCTGGGCAAGATACAGCGTTCGTTGTTGAAAGATACAAAAATGTTGTAAAAGGGGCTTTGCATGACAGCTTTAAAGGAATGCAGACTAGCATTTAAATGGTATTTAAATGTCTTAAAAACAGCTTAACCCCCAAAAAGTATATATTTTCTGATACTGGAAATAATAGAGATTTTATTGGTGCCTAAAACAAAAAAATATTATTTTTGACCATTTCAGAGTACTTTGTCCCCTTAAGTGTTATGCATATATAGGTGCATCACTTTGAAAAGAAAGTTCGAAGCAGCAGTTTATGGCTAAAACTATGTCACTTATCCCTGCCCCCATCCCCTTGTTGCAGCTCTTCTGGGAAAAGAAAGTCGGATTTTAAAATATTGCGGGTAGTTCAAACGTAATTATTAATTTAGCACCCGGTGCCCATTCGTTTTAAACAGTGCTTAATGTATACTTAATAATACCCTAATGATGGTTTTGGGTGTCGTTTGTGGTGCAAAAACTTAGTTTCGGAAATAGATTTACAAAGAAACATAAATGTTATACCAAAAATTATTTTGCGCCTTTCACCTGATTACACCTTCATTCTCATTTCCTGCCACATACCTGCCACCCATAACTTCATTGTCATCCTGATAATTAGAGTTCACCTTTATCTTCTTAGTCACTTTGGTATCATATGGAGAGATGCAAAGATAGTTGGTTATCGGTCCTTTAGCGATCTTGACCGTTGCGTCAGATACGAAGGGTTTTTTTTTTTTTTTACCTTAGCGGTTCAAATCCGTCCATAAAACCCATTGTTTTGAGCAAAGAGAATAGTTTTTCTAAAAGAAATGCATAAAATAATAAGTATGTCATTTTATATGCGTATTCTATGAGAAAATGTTATTGAAAAACGAAAGAATATCGACAGCAGTTTTGTTGATCATTTCAAGTGGAACTCAGTTGTGATTCGTGTGAACTACATTTCATTGATGACATTTTACGTAACGATGCTAAGGTTTTACACTTTTTTTTTATAAACCGTGCCGTTCTGAAGGAACTGAATACTTGTTAGAATTGTGAGCAAGAGGATATTCGTTTCAGTAGTAATTGCCTGTCGGTGCAGAAAAAACCTTAACAACCAAGAAAGGCAGAGGAGTGTGATTCGAATAAATCTGCTAAAGGTGACACATCTGAATTCTCAGTAAAGAAGCAGAACTGATCCTGATACAACATGGGGAATGGTATGTTCGTAAATGGTCGCACGAGTCACCTTGACTCGAGGTAAATTTGTTTCTTTCGCTTCTTCCCGCTCTTTTGTCGCACCACCCTGCACCCTCTGGTAGCTTCCAAACTTAAGACTCTTCTACAGAATCTAGATTATTGCGCAACAATTAATCAGTTCTCTCTGTGAATTCAAGCTGATTAGTTCACTTATAAATCATGCTGACCAGAAGCGGCCAGATTCGTCTACAGGTTTCTTATTACAGTCAGTGAATGAAAGTAGTTGAACATAATACTAAGATCACGAATTGATGATTCTATGAAGAGGAAGAATTTGGTGGTTCCTGTAGTGAATTAAAAAGTTTTGTGTCAAGTGAAGAAAAGAGAACTGATGACAGAAATATAAGTAGTAACTCAATCACTGAATAAAGTGATGAATCAGCGGTTGAAGATTATTTACAGTTACCTGGGAAAAGATGGAAGAACTAACGGTCAAAAGAACAAAAAAGAAGGCAAAAGGCTGAGCCCAACAGGAACCCAAGAACACGCACTTATAATATTGTTACCCATCTACTGGGGTGGAAGGACTGCTAAACTGGCCAGCCTCTGATCCACTGAGTTCATTGTTCTGTTTCTCCACTTAAGATCTTATTGACGAAATAGTGTACTCAATTAATGCCAAAGTAAAAGAGATGAAAAACTATGCTTGAAACCGTGATGCAAGGTATACCAATAAAGTATATATACGGCTTCTTAACTATGCAGCTGTCCTGAAATCATTGTATCTCGATACTGATGATCTATGGACAAAATATACGAGAGTCATCCAATACATAAGTTTGCCTATTTTATAAAAAACATTACACACAATTGATCATGTTGAATTAATTTTATTTATATTGTACAGTCCTTCTGTAACTTTTTGCATAGTCAACATGTTTTTTCAAGCAGTGTTGTACCAGGTTGGGTCCTGTGCTCGCAACCAGCTGTTCACTGATTTGACTTCATCATCGGTGTTATAAGCGCTTACCTTTGAGTTGGAGGAACATATGAAAATCACTTGGGGCAAGCTCCGGTGAATACGGAGGATACGAGAAAACTTCCAAGTTGAATCTTGACCCAGGCGGAGTTCAGAAGATTCAACTGGGAAGTTTTCTCGCATCCTCCATATTCACCAAATCTTTTCCCAAGTGATTTTCACATGTTCCCCTGACTCAAAGGTCATCTTGGATGTAAGCACTTTAACACCGTGAAGAAGATGAATCAGAAATGAACCAGAAGTCGGGTCCTGTGCTCGTAACCAGCTGTTCACTTCTGATTGATCTCCGTCACGGTGTTAAAGTGCTTACCTCCATGATGAACCTTGAGTCAGGGGAACATGCGAAAATTACTTGGGAAAAGATCTGGTGAATATGGAGCATTCTAGGAAACTATTTTAATGAAAGTCGTTAGAGCTATTTTTAAAAAACAAACATTTCCAAAAATCTTTAATATAAAGGGTAGTTTCGGGTAGGCGGGTTTTCTTGAAAATCACAGTGCCGCATGTGTGGAAAATACTGAACTTAAATACCAAGTTTGGTGTTGTTCTGACTTTTCGTTTTTGAGTTATGCTGTTCACAGTCAATACGGGCCTTTTTCTACAAATGCCTTTTTGTATTCATAGGGCCATGAAAATATGTATTTCGCTGAAATCTCGGTATCGAAATTTTGGTTGGATTGCAATATTTCCTAGTTAGATACAGTAAAAAATTGTGGGCGTGGGAGATAGTCTTTAGATATAAGAAATAAATTTAGTAGCTGGCCCTATAGGTCAGTCGGTAGAGCACCTCCCTGCTGTGCCCAGGGGTCCCGGATTCGATTCCTGGCTGGCGAGGGAACTTTTCTCTAGCTAAGATTATTTCTTATCCACCCCAGAGTCTGGAATTATGAATGTCTGTGTGATCTAATAATAATCATAAAAACCAATGTGCAAGAGACCCAACGAATACAAGTTAACACCATTGCCTTAGGCGACAAGATAAGATCAATGTAGTTAAAGGAGGGGTATAAATGGAACTTTAGAAATTGTGAACTAGTCATACAAAACATTTACTGAAAAATAATTTATAGTTGTAGAGAAAAGTGTACCTACCAGTGATTTAAGAAAGAAAAAAAATCTGATGTGTTACACTCACATGACTTTCTCTACTCTTGTACAATCTATTTTTACAAACGCCTATTCTCCATATGCTTCATGTTAATCGAGATGTCAATCATATTGGTAATTTTCTTGTAGATGCAAGGGGAATTGGTAGGTTTTAAGCGATGGTCAAATCTTTTAACGCTGGTTGCTATGCGGCGCATTCCATTCTCTTTGCATGTCCAGGACAAAAAAAATGAATAACGAATTTGAGAAAAAGTATAAGTATTGGAAAATTTAAGGGAATAACAAGCAATATCTCGAAAACGGTTCACTCAACAAAAGAAATGTATATGACATAAATTGTGTATTTTAACGCGATCTACATTTTTCGTGTAGTAAAATTTTGTCTATCTCTTATGGTTTACCAGTTATGCAAAAGTCGTTCACAATGAAGAATACTTTTGGAGACATTCCCAGAAAATTCGAGATATACATTTTATTTGTCATGACAATATCTTAAACATATGATATTTTAATCAAAATCGTTAGAGCCGTTTTTGAGAAAATTAAAATTTTCGAAAAATGTTCCATGTAAAGGGTAGTCTGGGGTGGGGGGATTTTCTTGAAAACCTTCGTGTCGCATCTCTGAAAGATACTGAACCTAAATACCAAGTTTGGTGTTTATCCGACTCTTCGTTTTTGAGTTATGCTGTTCACAGACATACAGACACACAGACACACAGACACACACACGGACATGTTTCCAAAAATGCTTTTTTTGGATTCAGTGAGTCTCAAAACATGTATTTCCGGTGAAATCTCGGTATCGAAATTTTGGGTGGAATACAATACTTCCCCTACTTACTATACGTAGTAGAGAAAGTAAAAAATATTTATGTGTGTGTTACATTAATTTTCTGCATAGATCGGTAATTTTACATAGATTGTGTTTGTGGAAAAATGCTAATTTCAGTGTTTTAATTTCATTGCGTTAAACAGTTTTTGATAAACTTAAAATCCAGTTACAAACTGCATTACGACTACCCATCGTCCTTAAAACGGGTTTAAATAAATGCCACGGTGTGCTATAGTAAATAATTGCGTTTAAACGTACCTACAGGTTAGAATTAAGAATTATGCGAATTCCAGCAGAACGCATCCCTGCATAGAATAAAATTCGCCCATGGATAAACCGTAATAGTGATTCTTCTGCATACCGTAGAGCTGAGGATAAATAGTTTATTCACAGAGCTGATTGAGCCACAATTTTCATTTGCACTGGTGACAAATATGCTATGCCATTTTTCAGGCTGCGCAGTTTTGCATGCCATTGCCACCTTTATTACGACCGCTTTAAAATTCGCAGTGCTAACCTCCGTTTTGCATTAATTTGAGCTCGCAAAACGACCAGCCGAATAAAAACGCTGAATTGCGATTCCTGTCAAACAATGCCCGTCCCATTGTTGGCTTTCCCGCGCCGCGTGAATTGTTAATGTTTGTGTCCGCGACGTTAAACAACAAGGTTGGTAACCATGCAGTTTCATTAGAGCCAGCAGGAAGGACGTTTTCCAAAACATTTTAATGTTCCAACTTCGGCAATGGAAATGATGGTTATAGCATTTTAATGCCATGTTTGATAGTAAGCTTGGCCAATAAAGTTTTATTGTTAAATATCAATTATATATTATCATAAAAATAAATGTGCCTTGTCAAATTGCAGTTTGCTGATTAATTTATATGGCATACCCTCCTGAAATATAAAATACTTTTAGTAGTTTATAATCCATATAAGTTTTGTGTTCTACTCCATGCTTCGACGGTTTGCTTACAGTTATGGGCATAAGTATTGGAACACGGTGATTTTAACAGGACATGTTGGTGTGCGTTAGTAAATAACAAGCTGAAGGAACTGAAAATGTGAGATATCTTTATTTATTATGCTAAATAATAATTATTCGAAAATTTCTGGTGTGTTACACTCACATGACCATATTTACTCTTGTACAAACTATTTTTACAAACCCTTATTCTCCATATGCTTCATGTTAATCGAGATATCGAGATATTAATCTTATTGCTAATTTTCTTGTAGATGCAAGGGGAATTGGTTAGGCTTTAAGCGATAGTCAAATATTTTAAGAGCTGGTTGCTATGAGGAGTATTCCATTCTCTTTGCATTACCAGGACAAAAAAAATTGAATAACGAATTTGAGAAAAAGTATAAGTATTGGAAAAATTAAGGGAATAATGTTGCGCTACGAGTGCAAGTCACTGCACGCACAGCGGTGCAAAGCAGTCATTTCGGCCTAAATTGATACGACGTGATACAGTGGACAGTGTTTAAGGCATAGCCTGTACAACGCCAGGACTGCATAACTTCTCAATCCGCAGGTTGAGAACACTCCCTCGGTATTTACACAATTGGTTATACAGGTTTGCAGGAATTATTTAATCGATCTTGAAATAGTTTGTGCAGTCGACAGTTAAATAGTAGTCACTGACTGTGTACGAGAAATACAAATACGAGCGGGATGGTTCCATCGTAACGCCTTAGGCCCGGGTCGGTAGGCGAATGTTGGGTTGGTTCCTCTCTACTACGAATTTCCTGCCCATTATTTTCTATCAGGGTTAAAGGAATAGGTGACGGCGTTCGGTATGTTGTGACTGAGCGGCAAAGGTGCGCTTTGGAAAGGTTTCTCCTTGGCGTCGGTTGCATTCAATCTGGAATCGTTATGAACCCCGACTAAGCTTGCGCACATCGTCGCCCAGATCGGTCGTCTTCATGTCTCCCCTCATCCCTCCCTCCTAGGGGTCACATTAAAAGCCCAGGGGGCTACACTGGCCTTCATGCGATGCTCTGCCTTAGTTTCGCGGGCCCCTCCGTGTTATATACTCTTACTCCTACGAAAAGTATCACTTTTGGCTGTAGGTTTTGCAGAACTCGCTAATCTGAGCGGTTCTAATCTTGGCATTTTCCAGTATGTTGATGAGTTTCAGTAGCATGTTGTTAAATGTTGCTTTAAGCAAGCTTTAACCGAAATACTGGTAGTCATTTTACATTATTATAGGTAGAGGAATTCTGAAGCAGCTGGCTTCAGGTTACCTACACCCAAACCAATATATCATTGCAAATAATGTAAACAACAACGGCTATGGGTCACTGACGGGTAGATAAACACGGTCTGGTGAGTGCTGTCTGCAAACGCCAACAGACTGTATAAGGGATGGGGTGGTTTGTAACCTGCAAAGTCACTACTTAAAGTCCAGTATCATTGTTAAAATGTTGGCCGGCCTGACATACGACACCAGCCATCTTTGTGTTTTGCTAACCTGAAAAAGGCGTGTTTCCTGTATCTTATAGTCTTTAGTTCTGCAATCGTGCCCCTTGCCCTCCAACTGCCAGTCGAATGACACATCTATGACGTCATATGTCCTGATGGTTGAAGGCTTGATGTATACCCAAGCAAGGTCGCTAGAGGATGTTGCGCTTGTACGTATATACCAATTAGCGAAGTGGTGCTCAAGCCCTGCCCTAAAGGCCTTATACACAGCATATGACGAGCGAGTAAATGTTATGATCAGGGCCCTGATTCTGATGACGTCATCTTTTAATTGTTGCACCGTAGGTGTCGCCAACGTGTACATAAATCCTTATCATGGGTACCAAATTATGAAGATCCACATTTTATTAGTCTATTTTGGTCATTAGTTTATTTTGGCAATTTTCTATTTTGGAGGATATTTTTTGAGGGGATTTTACGTCACTGATTTGTAATTTTCGTGCATTTACATTCAGCATAAAAGGAGTTTCATATTACTGGCATTTTACATAAGGATTAATTTTCAAACATCAGAAACTTCATTTATCAACTGGGAAACAAGAGTGACTTTATGCATTCTATACACACATTCTTGAGGGGGGCATACATTCCTATTTAATGTTTGCGGGTGGAGGGGCGGCTATTGTCAGGGGATAAAATATAACTAAATTTATGAATTCATATGCAAAACTAGGGATGAGACAGGTCGGTTTTCCCTTTTTATTTGCGCTAACAAGTAGGTACAATCAGGTTGTTGTCCTTATCCTTATGTCGTGTCAAAGGCTGTGAAATCCTCTTCATTCACAACGAATTTTATATATGTAATACGAGAACTCAAAAGAGTTAATGCTATAGTTTTATAACACCTGCTTCAAAAACTTCTTCTTCTGTCTCTGTTTATACCTTACACCCCCAGGACTTACAAGCGCATGCCTGGGGTCAGATGCCTATCGAGGCACTTTGGATCAGATGGAATAATCAGTATGGGTGATCAGCCTGATGCCTGGAATGACAGCGAAGAAGTAGATGATATGAAATAATGATGGTGAAATTGATGAAAGGAAAAGGTGATGATTGAGCAGTTGGTGGAATGAATGCCGGGGGAAACCGGAGAACCCGGAGAAAACCCGCCCAGACGCCGCTTTGTACATCATAAATCCCACATACGGGTCGTGGAATCGAACCCTGACCGCCTTGGTGAGAGGTGAGCGTTCTAGTCACTGCTTCAAAAAACAATTTTCTTAATTTTGCTTTCAGATTCTTCAAACAAGAACATGGAACAGATATATTTTTAAATTAATTCTCTAAATTATCTCATTCTTATATCTACCTTTTCTACTTGTATAAGAGCTAGAAGTGTCATGAATAAATTAATTTATAACTTTCTGTACACTAATTTTTACAAATTAAGAAAATCTCAATTTAAGTTATGTTCTGTGACTATTTTGCCATTTTTGTTTAACTTTTTGGGTCATCAGAATCTGACGTTTCAGAAAGCCATGATGTATTACAACCGTCAACAACGAATGAGTTTTAAGTATTATGAGGTTTGAGAATTCTATTTGTCTACTAATATCTGAACATTCTTGTCATTCAGCAGAATTGAACGTATTGAACGGAATTACAGACATTACATTGATATTCCCGATTCCAGCGTATTGTTTCTTTTGCCAGTAATCAATTATCCCTTGTGAAAGCATTTGGACACGATGGAGTTTGTTCCTGGAAACCAGGAAATTTTAAGTGAGTATTTCAGCCGTAACGTGTTCACCTTTCTTTCATAACGGCATTGCCAAAGAGAAGGACACGAGTACTTGGCAATGGTGTAAGGGATGAGTGAATTAAAATAACATATATGGCGGAAGAAAGTTGCGGAGTTGGTCACGTTGGCACGATGCCTCTTGTCGGTGTGCCAATAGGGATTTTTATCTTTCCCCTGTCGCATATGAATATCTGGTTATAGTTATAATACCGATTGTCTGCTAGTGTTATTAACTGTATCAACTGGGAAAATCAAATACATGTGCATCAAAATACTTCTCAGTTTATTAACTGTCTTGCTCCTGAAAATCCTTGTTTAAAAGACCTCAAGACTACAAGCAGCAGCCTGAATTTATACAGGTATTTACGTTATACGGTGGACCTACGTGAGATTTATTGGGGCTACCGCCCAGCCCCAGATGGAAGAGATGAAGTGAAGGAACCACAATAAGCTTCAGTCCGCAGACAGATACGCGCGTTCCTGGCTCGATGACCCCTCTGTCGCAGTTCTCAATGGCTAGTGTTATCTTATTTGTTGAGCGCCTCTTGTTTTATTATTTTAAATTTGGGTTCTTTTGTCCTCCAGCTAGTTATTACAACTCAGTCGAGCAAGTGTCTCTATGCAGGGCGTGTAAACGGAAAGGAGTTGTTGCTAAAAGATAACACTGATAAAATAATTTGTTTTTACGCTTATATTGCCGTCACACTTAATTAATAATTCACATATTTAATCTTTATACACGCCTGACTGAAACTGTTATATTTCCGAATGTAACTACAGTCGTTATAGTTGCCGCGTACCAATTACTTCGAATACTTCACATTTTGTAACTAACTTTGCGACGTGTACCTCGCGAGAGATTCTTCAGGACTACGTGGCTTGCACCTCGTGAGAGATTCTTCCGAACTGCGTAACGTGCACCTCTACTTGATTATGGCTCGAGAATATATACTCCTTCACCTCAAATTGCCTAAACATTATAATAGAGCTGCTATTGGTTACCAAATCGCGCCCACTTTAGCGTCTATTTTTGGTCAGCCAATCACTACTGCTAATATATTGTGGCGTATGCCTAAGATGATAAGATACACGACTCTCTGGGCACCGAGATCCGTGACAGCAGTCTGCCTGGGAGTAGGGGAACTAAGTGTTAGGGAGGGGATAGCGTCAGTGACGCCTGAGTTTTTAGCGTTGGTTTAACAGTCAGTAAGTAAGATCCGTGCAGGAAAGAAGTGCGACTGCTAAAGCACGATGTCCTCGTCGGTAGACAATGGGAAAAGAATGTAAGTAATGTAATTAGTCTTTATCTCATTAAACCCTTAGCCATCCACTCTTGACGAGTTTTAATTATGGTAGCGTAGAATCCTTCCTCTCCCTTAAAGCCAGGTATTTATTCTGATTAGTAATATTTTCTGTACTTTCTTTAGCTGCGTTCCCCCGTCGTAGCCTCGACATTTGCAGATCTTGTATAATTTGCCCGTACCTCTTGCAAGCGAGTGCTCCCCCGTCTGTTTCTGAGAAGTATTTTAAAGAGAGGCTACGACAGTTGGTGGAGGGCCAGGCAGAGTTTGGTTTTTTGTGAGATTTTTAAGTGTAAAATTTTTTTTCCCTCTGAAATGTAACGGTTTGTGGTTCTCCACGTGGTCGCTAAATATCTAAATTTGTTTCTGGCTTAAGGGCAAGGATTTTCATGGCATAATTTGTGATTTCCATATTCTAAATTTTGTTGCTATAATTTCTGAAAGTCTCGTTTCTAAATTTTAATTTTGAGTTCATTTTTGCACTTTTCCATTGTCTGTCGGCGTGACACTAAAACTTCTGACTCCATTTTCCTCTTATTTTGGCTTTATTTCTATTAAATTGTATTGCTGTGCTAAGTGGTTCGTGCTGGTTATTTTCAAATATATTTTTGTGAAAGGTGAGTTGTGAAACAAGTGAGATATTTGCAACTTTGAAAATGTGCTCGTTACGTGTTGGCGATCTAGGTGAAAATATTGTTTTCTGTGCTTATTAGCACTCGCTTGCAAGAGGTACGGGCAAATTATACAAGATCTGCAAATGTCGAGGCTACGACGGGGGAACGCAGCTAAAGAAAGTACAGAAAATATTACTAATCAGAATAAATACCTGGCTTTAAGGGAGAGGAAGGATTCTACGCTACCATAATTAAAACTCGTCAAGAGTGGATGGCTAAGGGTTTAATGAGATAAAGACTAATTACATTACTTACATTCTTTTCCCATTGTCTACCGACGAGGACATCGTGCTTTAGCAGTCGCACTTCTTTCCTGCACGGATCTTACTTACTGACTGTTAAACCAACGCTAAAAACTCAGGCGTCATGACGCTATCCCCTCCCTAACACTTAGTTCCCCTACTCCCAGGCAGACTGCTGTCATGGATCTCGGTGCCCAGAGAGTCGTGTATCTTATCATCTTAGGCATACGCCACATCATATACTCCAGGGAAGATATTCCCTCCATTTCTAAAAAAAAAGGCACGCTACCCTGACGTCATTTGTTTGTCTCTTCTTAGTGATAAACAACTCACCCCTCGGTTTATTGTTACCCACTTCTATTATCAGTTTCAGTGAGGCCGTGTAAATTTATTTCCTAGCAATATTTATGGCTAACAAACATCTAAAATCCTGTGCATACAATAATATTAATTTACACTACAATCACTCTGGCATTCACAGTGTTGTGATATAAAATATTGCCTCATCTCCCACTACTGGAGTTGCCCAGAGAGGATGAACGACCCATCCAACAAGGTAGTCCTCTAGTGTTCACGGATAATACTCTTTCCTTTGGAGCAAGCAGGCACCGCCACACGCCGCGAAACTTAAAATCACGCCTAAAAGATGAGAAGGAAAAGGAATGAAAGGGAAATGAGGGAAAGTAAGACGTGGTAGATGAGAAAGTACCCCAGTATTCTCCTAGAGAAAACCACGAAAAACTACGGTGGACAGGAATTGAACCTGGAATGCGGGCCGCAGAAGCTTTTTTAGTGCGCTAATGGGTCAACATTAAATACGTCATGTTAGAGTCTCCGTTTGTGAAACCTGTAGTAGTAAGTCAAATGTAAACAAAAGGCACTGTTTTACATTACTAGTCACTGTCGTTAGCTCTGTCTCATGTGAAGCCTACGATGGTGCGGTAATACCAAAGTCACAATCTCTTGCTGCAAAGTTAATATTTTATGGCCTCAATAGATCTCTATAAATTGCTTCAGATCTTACTTAACAAATAGAATCCAGAAAACCAGAATGAATAGTAGTAACTCTGATTCAGGTTATTATTAAAGGTGTCCCACAAGGTTCTATACTCGGCCCTTTGATATTTTCAATATTTATAAATGACTTGCCATGTTATCTTAGCAGAGACTCTTTAGCTGTGCTTTTTGCAGGTGATACCAGCGTTCTTATATCTAAAGACACATCCACGTGTAATGAGTAGTTTCTAAATGTGCACCAGTGCTCATTATTTGAGACAGTTCGTACGCATTTGTCCTGTGAGTTAAATTTTATTTTGGTTTGGCAAATGAAGATGTTTTATAAAGTCAGATTTCAATTATGTCCATGCAGCGCTGTTGTTATACTGCATATTGGATCCCATGCTCTCAAGCTCGAACTGCTTCCTGGCTTTATACTCTACAGTTCTCTGCACATTCTATTTCCGCATCCCGTAATAGTTTAATAGGCATACGAGTTTCTGCATCTATTGTTAGAGAATAATAAAGTGTTAGCCCTCTGTCTGCCACTTGTTAAATAATATTCTCCAGCAATAGTATCAGGTAACACTATATTCATAGTTCTGTACCTGAAAGGTTCCTATGTGTATCTGTGTGTCTGTCTGTGAACAGCATAACTCAGAAACGAACAGTCGGATGAACACCAAACTTGGTATTTAGGTTCAGTATCTTTATCTTTATTTTTTGGATTGAAATATAGTAGATACAAAAATTAGCTTTAGTAAGAACAGTTTGTGTAAACACTAATAAAGATAGCGGTACGGACATGTTTCCAAAAATGCTTTATTTGGATTCAGTGGGCCTCAAAACTGTATTTCCGGTGAAATCTCGGTATTGAAGTTTTGGGTGAATGTATCACATTAGATTTTATTTTTTCAAGCTTTAAGATGTATACAGATCTGGTTTTTAAGCGTTTGGCTGTCACCGGAACTGGCAAAACATGGGCAAATTCTTAACTAAAGTGCGCGAAGCTAGGTCAAATTTGTTCAGTTGGACAAAGGTAGTTTATCTCTATTTTCCTTTTTCTTGTTATTTTTCTGTTGTTTATTTGTCACCCTATTGTATCTTAAATATGCATGTACGGTCAATGACCCATGCACTAAATACTTGTGACATACCTTCAATAATTTGAAACCAATAAAGATTATCTATCTATCTATCTATCTATGTATCTATCTATCTATCTATCTACCTATCTATCTATCTATATAATCTAATCTAGTTGTTATAGAATACCCTAGTATTCTATGCTAAGCAGTTTGCAAGCAATGGATGCTGATTGTACTGAATTTTAAGATGAATCTGTGGGCTACGTATATGCGAATGTCCAGTATACAAGACTGTTGGTGTCCAGGGGCCCAGAAATCTCCGCTTTCTCTTCCTGCGTGCGGAACTTGCAGTTTCGCTTGTATTGCTAAGTTGGGACCTTGCGGTGTGCAGCCATTATGTAGCAAGAGGGACGAAGACCACCTCGTTAGCATCGCCACACCGCCATTGCATCCGTTGGTGAACATAAATAATTTTACCGGCGAGAGAGATTCCCGCCTCTTGCGAAGTTTTGTCGTCCTATTCACGTTCAAATTGTGGTTGTACTTCAATGGTTCCCTTGAGGTCACTCTGCGGCTACGAGGAGGCAAAGGGATTCAGTTTAATGTCAGCAGAAGGGAAACAATAAGGAGCAAATAGGTACTGTCTTACATTAGAGATCTCAGAATATGAAGTGGACATAATGCAGGTGCTCTGTGGGTAATTTACTACTATAGGATGTAGCAAAACCGCTCAACCCCTAACGGTAACATCTGTGGTCCACATTCGGAAGGTACCGGGTTCAAATTCCGTGGTTCAACCAATCTAACTGGGCTTTTCTCGTGGTTTCCCCTAGTCAAGGTGAATAGGTACTGGATTGGGTATTTAATACCGTGATATTAAGTTTCATCTTAAGTCAAACAATAGCATAAATGAAGAATAGATGGTAATAGCGAATGCTCTGCTATTCTATCCACAGGTAATGAAAGCAGACTAAGGTCTAGATGTGGACAAGACGTCACAAAACAGGGGTACAGTTGCTATGCACATGCCTCTATGAACAAGTGGCTGTGCAACATGGTGTGGTACAGGGATGATACCTACAAGGCGATACGTCCACGTAGTTAAAGCAATGTAAAATAATAGAGAGAAGGTAAAACCTCTCATCAACCACGCGTAGCCGAGGTCGTTAAATCACAAAATCGTGAACGGTAGGCTTGCATTTCAAATCTTTGACTGGGGCTTTTTCCAGGTTTTCCTCAGAATTGGCAAAAACCGGGGAAGTACCCCAAAACCTGGCCTGGAACTTTTCCTACCAATTCCATTGAAATGCCATTCTCTTCCCATGATCTTACGAGAAACAACTGAATAGCTACAACACTAATGGCTAATTTAGGATATATCCGAAAAAGTTGTTTAAATAATTTGTGTGTTTCAAAGAGTTCTACATTTTTTGAGTAGTACGTTTTCGTATGTCTCTTAGGGTTTACTGATTATAAACAATTATACAAAATTCCTTCGGAATGAAGAGGATTCTATAGATCATTCTTAAAAAAATTTAAAATATATATTATATTTGCAATCTAAATATATTAAATATATGCTACTTTAATCAAAATCGTCATGGTCATTTTGTAGAAAATAAAAAAAATTCGAAACATTTACCTGTAAAGGGTGGTTTGGGGTGGAGGAGTTTTTTGTAAAATATCCTTGTCGTTTTTCAGTTATGTCGCCACATACACGTACACGTTTCGTAAAACTTATTTTTCTGAATTAAGGGTGCCTTAAAACATGTAAATCTCGACATCCATTTTTGGGTGAAATGCAATACTACCTCTAGTTAAAGGTACGTGGTAGAGAACATACAACGGTTTTCTCTGAGCAGGAAGCCACACATGCACCGATTACCTCCCTTCATTTGACATAAATCGATTTCGTTTTAAAGGGCTTCTTTAAGTGGACCGAAAATAGAAAATTCTGCATTAAACTCGTTGAAAATCTCGAAGCATTGGACCCTGAACAGATGCAGTATATCGGTGCACTTTTTTTAATTATTAAGATAACTTTATTGTATAAATTGAATACAGTACAGTTGTGCATACATTTTAGTTAACAAATAAATAGCATTAAAACTTGTGATCAGGTACTTTTCCAACAATAAAACTGAGTATGTAGTAATTTGAGTTATAGTCTTAGTCGGAGTGGTGTTTTCGTTTTAGTCTTCTGAGCGGTGGGTCAGGTGGTAGATTGCTATTTGCTGAATGCAGGGGATTTTGATGATTTTCGAATGTTTTTTGAAGTCGTATGTAATTTGAAGAAAGGAGTTTTGTTACGTTATTACGTTGTTTGCACCACGCTTTGGGTGTCAATTTGTAGTAGTTTGTTATAAGAGTTTGCACCATGCTTTGGGCGTCAATTTGAAGTAGTTAGTTGCTGCTACGTATTGAAGGAGTTGTATTATATTTCAACTGTTGGGGATTCGAACTTGTAGTAGTTGCAACCGCACGTATAATAAACAGTTTCCAGTAGCCTTCGCCCCTGATGTACTTTCAGGTGGCGTTTGTCCCAAGTTTAAAAATAATAGCTTTGTAATTTGACTGTTTCTTTAGATATTATATATTTATGTTTGCCTCGGCTGCGTCAGTATGGAAGTCTTGGCAAGGCGTGATGCCACAAGAATGTAGGCTTACACAGATTTTAAGTTTTAATTCACTCCTTTTTATTAATCCTTGACACAAATTAAAAAGCACTTCACTGATATAGAGAGCTATGAGATTCTTTTATTTAATACTTGAACTTTTTAACAAGTATACTATTTTTCGTCTCATACGAATACGTAATTAATTTCTCGAGGACACATCTCGCATCCAGTTACAAACACTGTCCGCAGGAAACTGACTAGATTTCAACCGTCTAAACTTGTAAATTTCTGTATTTCAAGTCTCTGATTGGCTATTCTTTACTCCAATAGAATACCTACATTTAACTAAAGCTTTTGGTTTGGTTGTTGATTGGCTATTTTTATAAACTGTCACTAAAATTACATTAATGCTTCCAAGAATCACAAATAACATTTAAACTCTCAAACTCATTATTGCCTCAAGGTTACCTCATTGTTACCTCATTGTTAGCAACGTTTAGCTTATTATTCTCACAGCTCTTACATTATTAAATTACGTAATGTATTCACATAACATTATTGAACATGTTTACAACAATATAAGCATATGCAATGACTGTTACATACATTTTACAAATTATTACATACACATATTGCTTCAAGGCGGACTGTTATTGAATTTTCTTATATCATTTGACTGAAATCATTTAAGTGTTAAAAACACTGCCTCAAATTCATGCAGAGGAACGTCGTTACCTCCAGAATTCCTTCCATCATGCAGAACTGCGTTGCGCACCATAGTGATCCTCTCATCGGTCGTAGACTCCTGTTTTGTATAGTCTTGAATCGTTTTAGTTGGACTGGCAGAAGCGTGCAACAGCAAAACAATGTATATTATTGATTTTGGCATTTGATTTGAATCTCAGATTTCCATTTTGTTGCACACTATCTACTTTTGAACCTTTTCCAAGTAATGTTTCAGTGTTGCCCATGTATGTCCCTGGAACTCACTTTTTCAAGCTGAAGATTCAGTCTGGAATTTCTTCTTCGCTGGATATCTGGGTGTTTACATTCTCTGCAGATAATCTCCCTCTCACTCCCTCAAACCATCATTTTAATTCTTCCTTCCTGAATCACATATAATCTGTATGGGGTCATATATGACATCTAGCAACCTTTTCTTTTTTAAAATCGATAATATGCATTAAAAATTATTAAACATGAAAATACTTCGTTTATTATTATTATTTAATGGTTATAAACTACACATTTAACAGATAAAATGGAAATAACCTGATGTGTTACACTCACATGACTTTCTCTACTCTTGTACAAACTATTTTTACAAACGCTTATTCTCCATCTACTTCATGTTAATCGAGATAAACATTTGCAGACTCTGTCTTATTGCTAATTTTCTTGTAGATGTAAGGGGAATATATATTTACAAGGGCAATATAGAAATACAGTAGCCTTTAAGCACATACATATCTCTTAATAGCTGGTTGCTAGGTGCAACACCATTCCCTTTCCCACAGATTAATACTCTTTGCATATCCAAGACAAAAAAATGAATAACGAATTCCCATTTGAGAAAATAAGTATTGAAAAATTTAAGGCAATATCAAGCAATATCTTGAAAATGGTTCACTCAACAACAAAATGCATATGACATAAATTGTGTATTTTAACGGGATCTACATTTTTTGTGTAGTAACATTTTGTCTATCTCTTATGATTTACCAGTTATGCAAAAGTCGTTCACAATGAAGAATACTTTTGGAGACATTCCCAGGAAATTCGAGATATGTTTCATTTGTCATGAAAATATCTTAAACATATGATATTTTAATAAAATCGTTAGCGCCATTTTTGAGAAAATTAAGATTTTCGAAAAATGTTCCATGTAAAGGGTACTCTGGGGTGGGGGGATTTTCTTGAAAACCTTCGTGTCGCATCCTTGGAAGATACTGAACCTAAATACCAAGTTTGGTGTTTATCCGACTGTTCGTTTCTATGCTGTTCATAGACACACACACGGACAGGTTTCCAAAATGCTTTTTTCGGATTCAGGGGGCCTCAAAACATATATTTCCGGTGAAATCCCGGTATCGAATTTTTGGGTGGAATACAATACTTCCCCTACTTACTGTACGTAGTAGAGAAAGTAAAAACCTGATGTGTTACATTCACATGATGCTCTCTACCTTCTCTCGTTTATTAGTGGGTAAAAAAATTATTCTTACGAAAGTGTATTTCCCTATCTGCTTCAGTTTAACTGAGATAAACCTTTGCAAAAACTTTGCATTACACATTTGGTTATAAATACAAAGGGAATAGCGATATTCAAATGTTTTAGAACTGGACACTATACGCTGACCTTAAAATTTCGTACTCATTCCATGTAATCGCGAGAACTAAAAAGACATTAAAGTTTTCCTACACTATAAAGTTGCTGTGTTCACAACAGTGACGTGACACTTGTTTCCCCCGTATCAGCCCACTTTCTCTTTAATACACCTCAGTGGATAGTAGTTAGAGGCAAAAGACAAGTATAGGGGGCGATTTATCCCTCCGTAGACCGAGGACTTTTACTAAGTTCTTATACATACTATAACAGGAGGCTTTAGAAAACCTGCATGAAAAGCAAAACAAGAAGCTGAAGAAATAAAAAGTATCGTAAATCGTTACCTATTTGGGTATGATTATTTATCGTATGGTTTGACTATATTAAGATTTTGAATTTGTGTTTTAATAATTGTATCCTTTAGGATCTTTTATGGTCACATATAATAAATGATATGCTTAAGTATTATACTATATTACTTAAAGCCCCTTGTACACGATCAAACTTTTTTTCAATTCAAGTGTTTACAAGAAAAATTGTGAAATAGTTTTCAATATATGACAAGATTTGAAAAGACTTGGCAAGACCTGGCAAGAATTGACAATGTTAAAAATGTGTATTTACAAGTTATCTCTTCGCCAATTTGAAACCCTTCAGAACACATTGATAATACATAACGCGCAAAGCAATTTGGTATTTGCGTCACAGTATAACAATTCGGAATGAAATATTGTTCTTTACTAATATTATGCGGCACTTTCACGTATTATGTCCAATGAAATCACATTACGAGTGTGGAATACAATGAAAACAACACCAACCGATAGGTTAACAGCAATATATAACATTACATTAATGTACACTTAGTTCGGAAAACTGCCTGGCAAGTATTTCTTCATAATTACCTTCATCTGCTTTATCTTGTGGTAATCCACGGAGCCTTCGACGTACAGACATGGCCAGCTTATGTATAGCCTAATCAGTTTGCATATGACATACATTGGCCGGGTAGCCATTTTTGTTTACTTTTCGCTTTCAGCCATGTTGCAGATTTCGCGACGCACTGTGAATACTCGCATTTCATTGGTCAAAGCCATCAAATCATTGTCAAATCTTTGATCGTTTAGAGCATGTCCTTTTTAGCTTTCAAGACTTTAAAAGTATTGGAACCAATTTGACAAGAAAATTTGTAAAGTTGTAAGAACTCTTGAAAAGTCCTGTAAAGTATTGAATTTGACAACAATTTTATCGTGTACAAGCGGCTTAAAACACGGCTCGTATATAAGGTTCTACAATAGAATAGTACGTATTCAATACCTTTATACTATTGGTGCGGTCAGGAATGACCCAAAAGGGGTACAACGGTTAACAATAAAATAAAAAGGATACATCTAGTATGAATGCGTAAAATCGTAAAAGGAGCTGGGCTAGGGTTACCAAATCAGCCAATTTAGCCGGGTACCATTCGGTTTTTAATGTTCTTCAAACCGTGGTTATAAAACCAGAAAACGGGATAAACACGGAGTTACCGTACGTAGTATCTGATCAGCGACATTTTAGCTAGGGGGTGGGGTAGCTTATCTTTCGGATAAAGCTGTTGGGAGGGGTAGACAGTATGCTGAACTCGTGTGGCACACAGTGTAAAACAACCAACAGTCTTTCCCCTCACTTCCAGAGACCAAGTAAACGCTTTCTTCTTCCAGTAGTTAACGGGACAAGGTAGTCTGAACAAATGAAAATTACACCTTAAGTGTGTTAAATTACCACTACTCTTAAAGTTCTCAATGGTGTTTCCTGAATTTTTTATGAATTACTCTATAAATCATGGCAGTTATTTCAAATGGTTGTTTGCATTGATAGCTTATGTAGTTGAGTCCGTAAAAAGTATTTCATTCAGCAGAAAAATAATAAAATTTACTCTCAAAACATATGAATTCATGTACCTCTTTCTCTGATAACACTTGTAATACAAAATTATGCTTTTCCATGTTTGTTCTTAGTATACTCAGCTATCTTCTGAACCTCAATTATTTAGTTATTTACATTCGTTCACTAGAAATTAAAAAAACAATTATTTACAAAGTCAAAAAGATAAAAATGTGAAAAATTTGCAAAGTTGCTTTCTTAATATCACTAATATACATTATAAAATTATGATTGTGGTTCAGAAAGTTTGACTATGGTTGTATACATGTACTGAATATTTCAGCTCTCTGCCTTTCACAATTTCTGAGAAAAAGGTACATAAGTATCCAAAAATTTTGTTTTGAGAAAACTGAATTTAAAACTTTAACATTAAAATTCTGACAAACTTCAGTACATTCCAGGGTCATAATCATCTGCACCTTCATTCCTGGATTACTTCAGCTTTTCTGATTGCCTTCTCTTGGTCCTGGCCTCTTTTGTTAATTGCGAACTGCTCGCTGGGCATGATATAGTCGTTCGTTGTTGAAAGATACAAAAGTGTTCTAAAAAGGGGCGTTGCATGACAGCTTTAAAGAAATGCAGACTAGCATTTAAATAGTATTTATATGTCTTAAAAACCTCTTAACTCCCCAAAAGCATATACTTCCTGAACCTGGAAATAATAGAGATTTTATTGGTGCCTAAAACAAACAAATGTTATTTTGACCCCCATTCACTTGCTAAAACCTCGTTGAACGGACAGTATGCGTCATCTTCTGACGTGAATTAAAAACTGATCAAGTATCAACATTGCTTCAGCTCTGCAAGAGAGGGAAAAATAATTTTATTCCCTCTTTTTCAGTGTAGGTATTAGAACAACCCATGTGCCTAAGGCCTCCTTTTTTACTTTCTCTACTACGTATAGTAAGTAAGTAGGGGAAGTATTATATTCCATCCAAAATTTCGATACCGAGATTTCACCGGAAGTACATGTTTTGAGACCCCCTGAATTAAAAAATCTGATGTGTTACACTCACATGACTTTCTCTACTCTTGTACAATCTAATTTTACAAACGCCTATTCTCCATATGCTTCATGTTAATCGAGATATCGAGATGTCAATCTTATTGGTAATTTTCTTGTAGATGCAAGGGGAATATGGTAGCTTTTAAGCGATAGTCAAATATTTTAACGCTGGTTGCTATGTGGCGAATTCCATTCTCTTTGCATGTTCAGGACATAAAAAAAATGAATAACGAATTTGAGAAAAAGTATAAGTATTGGAAAATTTAAGGAAATAACAAGCAATATCTCGAAAACGGTTCACTCAACAAAAGAAACGTATATGACATAAGTTGTGTATTTTAACGCGATCTACATTTTTTGTGTAGTAAAATTTTGTCTATCTCTTATGGTTTACCAGTTATGCAAAAGTCGTTCACAATGAAGAATATTTTTGGAGACATTCCCAGAAAATTCGAGATATACATTTTATTTGTCATGACAATATCTTAAACATATGATATTTTAATCAAAATCGTTAGAGCCGTTTTTGAGAAAATTAAAATTTTCGAAAAATGTTCCATGTAAAGGGTAGTCTGGGGTGGGGGGATTTTCTTGAAAACCTTCGTGTCGCATCTCTGGAAGATACTGAACCTAAATACCAAGTTTGGTGTTTATCCGACTGTTCGTTTTTGAGTTATGCTGTTCACAGACACACAGACACACAGACACACAGACAGACACACACACGGACATGTTTCCAAAAATGCTTTTTTTGGATTCAGTGATTCTCAAAACATGTATTTCCGGTGAAATCTCGGTATCGAATTTTTGGGTGGAATGCAATACTTCCCCTACTTACTATACGTAGTAGAGAAAGTAAAAAAAATCTGATGTGTTACACTCACATGACTTTCTCTACTCTTGTACAATCTAATTTTACAAACGCCTATTCTCCATATGCTTCATGTTAAACGAGATATCGAGA
Organism: Deroplatys truncata; assembly: GCA_030765065.1. Lineage (NCBI taxonomy): Eukaryota > Metazoa > Arthropoda > Insecta > Mantodea > Mantidae > Deroplatys > Deroplatys truncata. The sequence continues at coordinate 58,525,574 of CM060989.1, read as the reverse complement.
TGTCAAACTTATTGCTAATTTTCTTGTAGATGCAAGGGGAATATGCTAGCTTTTAAGCGATAGTCCAATATTTTAACGCTGGTTGCTATGTGGCGCATTCCATTCTCTTTGCATGTCCAGGGCATAAAAAAAATGAATAACGAATTTGAGAAAAAGTATAAGTATTGGAAAATTTAAGGAAATAACAAGCAATATCTCGAAAACGGTTCACTCAACAAAAGAAATGTATATGACATAAGTTGTGTATTTTAACGCGATCTACATTTTTTGTGTAGTAAAATTTTGTCTATCTCTTATGGTTTACCAGTTATGCAAAAGTCGTTCACAATGAAGAATACTTTTGGAGACATTCCCAGAAAATTCGAGATATACATTTCATTTCTCATGACATTATCTTAAACATATGATATTTTCATCAAAATCGTTAGAGCCATTTTTGAGAAAATTAAAATTTTCGAAAAATCTTCCATGTAAAGGGTAGTCTGGGGTGGGGGGATTTTCTTGAAAACCTTCGTGTCGCATCTCTGGAAGATACTGAACCTAAATACCAAGTTTGGTGCGTCTCCGACTGTTCGTTTTTGAGTTATGCTGTTCACAGACACACACACACACACACACACACACACACACAGACACACACACACACACAGACACACACACACACACACACACATACACACACACGGACATGTTTCCAAAAATGCTTTTTTTGGATTCAGGAGGTCTCAAAACATGTATTTCCGGTGAAATCTCGGTATCGAATTTTTGGGTGGAATGCAATACTTCCCCTACTTACTATACGTAGTAGAGAAAGTAAAAAAGCATTTTTGGAAACATGTCCGTGTATGTGTGTGTCTGTGAACAGCATAACTCAGAAACGAACAGTCGGATAAACACCAAACTTGGTATTTGGGTTCAGTATCTTCCAAGGATGCGACACGAAGGTTTTCAAGAAAATCCCCCCACCCCAGAGTACCCTTTACATGGAACATTTTTCGAAAATTTTAATTTTCTCAATAATGGCTCTAACGATTTTGATTAAAATAACATATGTGTAAGATATTTTTATGACAAATAAAATGTATATCTTGAATTTCCTGGGAATGTCTCCAAAAGTATTCTTTATTGTGAACGACTTTTGCATAACTGGTAAACTATAAGAGATAGACAAAATTTTACTACACAAAAACTGTAGATCGCGTTAAAATACACAACTTATGCCATATACATTTTTTTGTTGAGTGAACCATTTTCGAGATATTACTTGTTATTCTCTTAAAGTTTTCAATAATTATTTTCTCAAATGGGAATTCGTTATTCATTTTTTTGTCTTGGATATGCAAAGAGTTATAATCTGTGGCAAAGGGAATGGTGCTGCACCTAGCAACCAGCTATTAAGAGATATGTATGTGCTTAAAGGCTACTGTATTTCTATATTGCCCTTGTAAATATATATTCCCCTTACATCTACAAGAAACTTAGCAATAAGATAGAGTCTACAAATGTTTATCTGGATTAACATGAAATAGATGGAGAATAAGCGTTTGTAAAAATAGTTTGTACAAGAGTAGAGAAAGTCATGTGAGTGTAACACATCAGATTTTTTTATTTTGGAATTTGGTAACCCTAAATTGGGCGTGTCTTATTAGGCAAGATCTACTTAAGCTATATTGATATTAGTGCAAGAGACTCCTCCTGCAGGTGTCGTGGCATGAATATGTAGTGAAGATGCGGTGGATTTGCAATTAATTTGCGGAAGCATGTTGTAGAACACATGCAAATGTATCCGGCACCCGAGAGCGCGGAACCAAACACCACCTTAGGAAGTTACGAGAGCCTCCAGCAAAATGTTCTTTGTATACAGCTCCTCGTGTCTGAGAAAACTGTTCCACTATAACAAAGTGTTTTCTGAAAATTAGGATACAGAGCTCGTTCTGTAGAATAAGAAACTGAAAGCAGTTTCTGGTCACATTGTTTGCATCATTAGAATACAATGGAAGCATTTCAGTACTAACGTGAATATTCAGCTTGTAACAGAGGAGTATAATTTTACAGCTTTTGATACCTGGATGCTTACCTTATCTGACCCACTATAATCCTAATAGTCTCTACTCTTTTTACTTTCTCTACTACGTATCGTAAGTAGGGGAAGCATTGTATTCCACCCAAAAATTCGATACCGAGATTTCACCGGAAATACATGTTTTGAGGCCCCCTGAATCCAAATTTTTTTTGGAAACATGTCCGTGTGTGTGTCTGTGAACAGCATAACTCAGAAACGAACAGTCAGATAAACACCAAACTTGGTATTCAGGTTCAGTATCTTCCAGAGATGCGACACGAAGGTTTTCAAGAAACTCCCCCCACCCCAGAGTACCCTTTACATGGAACATTTTTTGAAAATTTTAATTTTCTCAAAAATGGCTCTAACGATTTTGATTAAAATATCATGTTTCAGATATTTTCATGACAAATTAAATTTATATCTCGAATTTTCTGGGAATGTCTCCGAAAGTATTCTTCATTGTGAACGACTTTTGCATAACTGGTAAACCATAAGAGATAGACAAAATTTTACTACACAAACAATGTAGATCGCGTTAAAATACACAATTATGACATATACATTTTTTGTTGTTGAGTGAACCATTTTCGAGATATTGCTTGTTATTCCCTTAAATTTTCCAATACTTATACTTTTTCTCAAATTCGTTATTCATTTTTTTTATGTCCTGGTAATGCAAAGAGAATGGAATACTCCACATAGCAACCAGCTCTTAAAATATTTGACTGTAGCTTAAAGCCTACCAATTCCCCTTGCAATAAGATTAACATCTCGATCAACATGAAGTAGATGGAGAATAAGCGTTTGTATAAATAGTTTGTACAAGTGTAGCGAAAGTCATGTGTGTGTAACACATCAGATTTTTCACGGTGTAACTAGTTTGTGATGCTTACCAATATTGTTGCTATGGATCTCAAGTTGGCACATAAATGTGGTTGCTATCCATTTCATTATTTATTTTTATCATAACTTTCAACATCGAAGACTCCCATCACGAGTTCCCTTGACTCATCAATTAACTATTTCTTAGAACGAAATACACACATTCTTCCCATTAATATGTACAACATTTCACTTTCTCTACCACATACCTACTACTAAGTAGAGATGATATTGCATTCCACCCAAAAAATTCTATATTGACATTTCAGCAGAAATACTTGTTTTGAGTCTCTCTGAATCCAAATAAAACATTTTTAGAAAAATGTCCGTGTGTGTGTGTGTGTCTGTGTGTGTGGTGTGTGTGTGTGTGTGTGTGTGTGTGTGTGTGTGTGTGTGTGTGTGTTGTGTGTTCAGTATCTTCCAAAGATACGACACCAAGATCTTCAAGAAAATCCCACCACCACAAACTTCACTTTACAATGGAAAAGCTTTCGAAATTTTTGATTTACTAAAAAATAGCTTTAACGGTTTTGATTAAAATACCATATAAAAGATATTTACATGAAAAATAAAATGTATATCTTGAATTTTCTGGGAATTGCCTATGAAGTCCTCTTCATTCGGAAGGAATTCTGTATAATCTTGTATAATTGGTAAACGTTAAGCGATGGACGAAAACATACTACACAAAAATTGTAGATCTGTTTAAAACATGCAATTTATTTCCAATAACTTTTCTTGTAAAATAAACCATTTCTTAGATATCGGTTATTAAAGGTTCGAATTGTGCATTTCTTGACCATTCTCTTAAATTCCTCTCAAATTTCAGTTATTTCTCGTGATTGCATGTAAACAGAATGGAATTTTAAGGCCAGCATACAGCGTCCAGCTCTTAAATATTTTACTATCGCCGTTCTCTTTACATCTATAACGAAATGTGTACTGTAACTATTTCTGCAAAGTTTTATTTGGATTAAAATGAAGCAGAAAGAAAAAAATGTGATGTGTTACACTCACATGACTTTCTCACTCTTGTACAAACTATTTTTACAAACGCTTATTCTCCATATGCTTCATGTTAATCGAGATATCGAGATGTTAATCTTATTGCTAATTTTTTTGTAGATGCAAGGGGAATTGGTAGGCTTTAAGCTATAGTCAAATATTTTAAGAGGTGGTTGCTATATGGAGCATTCCATTCTGTTTGCATTACCAGAACAAAAAAAAATGAATAACGAATTTGAGAAAAAGTATAAGTATTGGAAAATTTAAGGGAATAACAAACAATATATCGAAAATGATTCACTCAACAAAAAAATGTATAGTACATAAATTGTGTATTTTAATGTGATCTAAATTTTTTGTGTTGTAAAATTTTGTCTATCTCTTATGGTTTACCAGTTATGCAAAAGTCGTTCACAATGAAGAATACTTTTGGAGACATTCCCAGAAAGTTCGAGATATACATTCCATTTGTCATGAACATATCTTAAACATATGATATTTTAATCAAAATCGTTACAGCCATTTTTGACAAAATTAAAATTTTCGAAAAATGTTCCATGTAAAGGGCAATCTGGGTGGAGGGATTTTCTTGAAAACCTTTGTGTCGCATCTCTGGAAGATACTGAACCTAAATACCAAGTTTGGTGTTTATGCAACTGTTCGTTTCTGAGTTATGCTGTTCACAGACACACACGGACATGTTTCCAAAAATGCTTTTTTTGGATTCAGGGGGTCTCAAAATATGTATTTCCGGTGAAATCTTGGTATAAAATTTTTGTATGGAATGCAATACTTCCCCTACTTACTATACGTAGTAGAGAAAGTAATAAGCTTTAATAAGAATAGTTGGTATACACACTAATAAACGATATAGGGTAGAGATAGTCCTGTAAATGTATCACACCAGATATTTCTTTTAACCGCTTGCAGAATGAAGTATATGCCAACTTATACCTCTGTTTTAATTTCTTCGGTATTAACTCGTCACATCCACTTTTCGATTTCCACATCATTGAACACGTCGTCTATTACTTTTTCCATAATGAAGTAAAATAAACCAAATTGCTAAATAACTATAAATCTACAACATACTGTGGCTTTGCGGACAACAACACTTATTTACAATATTCTGTCCCTATTGCAACCCATATGGGCGAATCACCTTCTAAACTGTAACACCTATCTTCATAATATACAGCGTGTTAAAAAAAAAGTATTCCATATTTTGAGAGGTGGTAGTGTGGACCAAAACAAGAAAGAAAATTCGAGTAAACATGGGTTCTAAAATGCATACCTTAAGAGCTATGAGGATTTGTTGATCTTTGCTACTGTGAAACATCTCTTCTACTAGAAGCTCTTTACTATTACGTATAATCTACAGAATGCAGTAAACAAATAAGAACACATTACTCTATTGCTGTGAAACAGCATAGCCTGTATTGTAATCTGCTTGCGATTACATACGACCTGCAAGTTTTTAGGGAATCACTCACACTCTGAAAGATTCCAGGTTGGTCACGGATGCTCTGGCAGGCATTGATGAATACTTCCTGTAGTGTTTGTACATCATTAATGAGGGTGTCATATACCAAAGATTTCAAGATATAACCACAATAGAGTTGGTAGTATGGTGGTCCATACTACGACCTCTTAAAATATGGAATCCTGTTTTTTTAAAATTCTGTATATATATATATATATATATATATATTTCGGCTAATATCTCAATTAACACAATTCAGTTGACATAAATACCCATCGTACAAAAAATAGTACGCAATACATTTAGTAAGCGCATAACGGAATCTCGGAAATTAAAAAAAAAAAAAATCCTCGATCCGTGTCTAACGTTTACCAAACTAGTATCGCAGTATAGATACTATGACATTATCGTAGATAGAGGAAGTGTTAAATTCCACCCAAAAATTCGATATTTCACCGGAAATGTTTTGAGGACCCTTAATAAAAACATCATTTAAAAAAAGGTCCATGTATGCTTATGTGTATAGCTCTAAAATGGAATATTGGATGAATACCAAATTTGGCATTTAAATTCGGTATGTTCCAAGGATACGACATGAAGATTTTTAAGAAAATCCCTCCACGCCAAACTATCCTTTACATGGAAAAGTCGTCCTCCGTGGTGTAGTGGTTACCATGCTAGCCTCTAGTTCCCGAGCTCGCGGGTTCAAACCCGGCGGAAGGCGATGGATTTTTTCGGGCGTAAAAATCCTTAGCATGACTTCCTTCGGAAGGGAAGTAAAGTAAAGCCGGTGGTCCCGTGTTGTAGATTTACGGCACGTAACGGAACCTCAAGCCTGATAATGAAGCCTCTGAGCAAATATAGAATGGGATGCTAAGGACCGCAGCAGTTAAAGAGCGTCCATAAATAAAACTCAATTTAATTTGCATGGAAAATGTTTCGAAATTCTTTATTTTCTCAAAATTATCTAACGATTTTTATTAAAATATAATGAGCGCGCGCACACACACACGCACACAGAGGGGAGAGGGACCTTTATCTAAAAATGTGTTTTTTATTCCTAGGACTTCAAAACATGTATTTCCAATGAACTGTGGATATCTAATTTTTTAAAGAATGAAATACTTCCTATACTGTTTACTATAGTAAGTAGCAGGGGAAGTATAGAGTATAGGGCATGATGACGTATAACTAGGAGCGGAGGGGGTTTTAGCACCTAGATCTAAGGAGATTTTTGTGTCTAGACCCCTAACGTGGCGCCTCCGGAAGGAGAGGTGAGGTAAGAGGAGACAGATAGCGGCCGGAATCATGGGACACGACACAGCAGAGGGCAGAGTCCTTACATTTTCCAGGTTGAAACTCTCCGGTGGCTCTCCTCCCCCCCTGCAGGCTTGCACATCCCACTGGTGGGTGCAGGACTCGGAGCCGCTCCTATTCCGGAGAACGAAATTTTACAAAGAGCATCCTTTTTCTGTACCATGCAACGCTAGACTCCCGCCGACACTTGCAACCCTGAAACAACCAAGCAAATACGGTTAACTGAAATGAGAAATTCGGGGGATGTAATTAATCTTCCGGTATTCCCATAGCGACCCGGGGAAACCCCCAAAAACCATAGGTCAGGAAGGTCGGTCGCGGGAATTAAAACCCAGGACCTCCCGAAACCAGGACCGCCTGCGCCACCTCGTTCGGTGAGTATAGGTTATAGAAGGGAGGGGGCATCTCGCGCACTGCGACCTAGGGAGAACTATTGCGGCTGCCGACCCCCATTAGGAACAGATAAAGTGAAGGAACCAAATAGTAGGCGGTGAATGACCCGTCAACCAAACAGCACCCTGGTAGAATACTCTTTCCTCTGCGCAAGCATCCGCACCATCTATCCGGCACCGCCATACGCCACGAAACTTAAAAGCACACGTGAAACATGAGGGGAGAAACGAAATGAAGGAGAACTGATGGAAAGGAAATCATGCTAAATGAAAAAACAGCATTTGCCTACCGACCAGAGAAAACGACGAAGTTAGTAGAGGAAGTAAAAATGCTATTCAAGTTTTCGGATACCCTTTGCATTTAGTGCAGTAATAGTAGGGGACTATTGAAGTTTGTATGTTTGTTTTGGAAAGTAATCACTCTGTAGCGGAGCATGCACGTTTGTTCTGTTTAAAAGAAGCACAGTGAGCATCCCCTAGGCTATTAATCCTCTAGCATATTTGGAATCACCCGGTGGCTCCCTAGAGAGAGAGCTGACTGGCCGGCTATTGCAGTTTGTATGATATTTGCTCCGGCTAGTGGAGTATTAAACACACATAGAATGTGGATGACCCTCTCATATGTACATATGTTAGGGTAAACTTTGTCAGGACGGAAACCCAATCACCCAGCCGTTCTGGGAACAGGGAGTAGTTGCCAATAAATTCCTTCCGGCTCGTTATAAGCTATTAACGATAACAATGATCGAGACGCCCGCCGTTTGGGCGATAGAGATCATTCTAATGGCTTAGCTGAAGAAATATGTGCGCTTATCTTCTCTCCCCAAGTTAATTCCAACCGAATATTGTTTGTGTACAAAGAGGCTATGTTGTTTGCAGAGAGGCTTGCTACGCGTGTAGTGTGCTTAAGGGAATTCAACAGTGAAAATTCGTGCCACCCAAAAATTAGATACATGTTTTGAGGCCGCCTGAATCCAAAAAAAGCATTTTACTTTCTCTACTACATATAGTAAGTAGGGGAAGTATTGTATTCCACCCAAAAAATCGTTACCGAGATTTCACCGGAAATACATGTTTTGAGACCCCCTGAATAAAAAAAAGCATTTTTGGAAATATGTCCGTGTGTTTGTCTGTGTGTGTGTCTGTGAACAACATAACTCAGAAACGAACAGTCGGATAAACACCAAACTTGGTATTTAGGTTCAGTATCTTCTAGAGATGCGACACGAAGGTTTTCAAGAAAATTTTCCCACCCCAAACTACCCTTTACATGGAACTTTTTAGAAAATTTTGATTTTCTCAAAAATGGCTCTAACGATTTTAACTAAAATATCATATTATCAATATTAAGATATTTTCAGTGCAAATGAAATGTATATCTTGAATTTTCTGGGAATGTCCCCAAAAGTCCTCTTCATTCTGAATGAGTTTTGCATAACTGGTAAACCATAAGAAACACAAAATTTTACTATACAAAAAATGAAGATCTCGTTAAAACACACAATTTATGTCATTTACATTTCCGATGTATCCTTGTTATTTGTTTGAATTTTTCAGAACTTATACTTTTTCTCAAATGGGAATTCGTTATACATTTTTTACTTTATCTGCTACGTATAGTAAGTAGGGAAAGTATTGTATTCCACCCAAAAATTCGATACCGAGATTTCACCGGAAATATATGTTTTGAGACCCCCTGAATTCAAAAAAAAAGTTTTTTTTGAAAACATGTCCGTGTGTGTGTCTGTGTGTGTCTGTGAACAGCATAACTCAGAAACGAACAATCGGATAAACACCAAACTTGGTATTTAGGTTCAGTATCTTCCAGAGATGCGACACGAAGGTTTTCAAGAAAATCCTCCACCCTAGATTTATCCTTTACATGGAACATTTTTCGAAAATTTTAATTTTCTCAAAAATGTCTAACGATTTGATTAAAATATCATATGTTTAAGATATTTTCATGACAAATGAAATGTATATCTTGAATGTTCTGGGAATGTCTCCAAAAGTATTCTTCATTGTGAACGACTTTTGCATAACTGGTAAACCATAAGAGATAGACAAAATTTACTACACAAAAATGTAGATCGCGTTAAAATACACAATTTATGTCATATACATTTTTTGTTGTTGAGTGAACCATTTTCGAGATATTGCTTAGTTACCTTAATGTAACGGTTACCAAGTAACGAGTTCAAAGTAACTAGTTACCCAATAACGGTTACCAGAAAAAGAATACTAAGTAATTAGGTACCCAATAACGATTGTCAAAGTAACGAATACAAAGTAGCTATATCCTATCAAAAATGTATTCGTCTGCGCTTTAAAAAATTCTATCAGTCAGATTAATGGACTGAAAAATTTAATTTGCTTGACAAAAAGATCAAATGCTAATACAGTTTACGTGTTTTGGTGGTTTTTTAGATCGTTCATTCTATCAGTTTTATAAATTTTTGAAAAATATGCCAAAATTATCTTACACTCATTGAATAGAGCAATTTGTTTTTGTATTACTTGATTTTGCGGTGAAAATAGGACGGAGAAATATGTCAAAGTTGGTAATTTTCATTTTTGGATCACTTTTTACGACTTTATAAATGTATTTCTCCACCAGTTTAAAGTACTTTCTTGAGGCGTGTAGTTAGCCAGTAACGGTTATCAAAGTAACGAATACAAAGTAACTAGTTACCCAATAACGGTTACCAAAGTATTGAATACAATTTGTTATCGCGTTTATGGTTACTAAAGTAACTAAGTAGACTGTTACCGAGCCTGGATGACATCATTGCTTGTGTATCGCTTATCGGGAACTATGGTAGTTACCGCAACAATATATATCATTTATAACCGCTCGGAATTGCAAGTACATATTTATTTATTATAGCGTGTTGCATATGGCTTACAGATGATAGATCAGTCTGCATTCAGGTAGCAAAGCTGCATGCATTATTCACATATGGTTATAGATACACGAATTTTTATACATCGCAAGTAGATGGCATGAATAAACAATTAATGTTCTGTAGTAGCAAAATATGCTAAGCTCAAACAGTGATATCTAAATTTTAACAGTGGTGAATCGGGATTCAAAGTTGCACAATTTCAGCAAGATTGTGCAAAGAAATTTCTCCAACTTTCAAATTCGAAAAGCACTTATGAAGGTGTGTGTTTACGCTCTTTTGGATTTATTAATCGTGCAATTCTAACTGATTCACTAAGCACTCTTCAGAGTATCCGAGAACGCTCTACTGACTTAACATTAATCCAAGATATCCAAAGTCTTTACAACCAAATTACTACAAATAATCAAGAAGTTATATTCTTCTGGATTCCGTCCCACTAAGGAATATCAGGAAATGAGGAAGCAGATAGGGAAGACAAAAAAGCAACTTTGCTACCCCCAGTGAAAGTATTGCCAGTGCCCTACAGAGATGCTCAAAGTTATTTTTTTAGCAGATCACCTGTCAAATGGAAGCAAGACTGGACCATTAAAACATCAAGCAAACTCCACATAGTTAGGAAAGGCTTCACATTGCAGACTCTAAAAAGAAAAGATCACGTTTACGAATAGGCCATTCACGCCTAACCCATTCCTTCTTACTCGCCAAAGAAAATGCTCCTCACTGCGAGACCTGCACCATCGAACACCTCATCACTAAATGCACAAGTTATACCATGGAGAGAAGAAGACATAACATCCCTGAAGATATATTTTTAGCTTTAAACAACCCTACTCATTTCAAAAACATTATTTGTTTCTTGAAAGACATCAAGCTGTATAACAAGACTTAAATATAACACACCAAATAAAAATGTAGAATAGGTTATACTGTTCTAGCTGTGTTCAAGCATTAATAATGTAAAATATGTTTATAACAATGTATTACAATTATTGTATTACTTAATGTAAAGTATACAATGCATTATTACTGCACTCGTATGTATGGATATAAGTCGTGATATGACCTAGTAGTCAAAGCGACTATAAATAAAGAAAAAAGATACAACTTCATTTTATTCGTAAAATATCTTAGCAAACGCCATCGTAATTTCCAAACCCTCTAAATAAATTAGAAACCACTCGTGGCATTACTACAGATAATGGTTTGATTGTAGATAACTTAAAGCCAACTTCTCAAGAATTTATATACCTGATTATCACACTGTATTGATTTGGTTCATAATTCCAGTTACCTAGTGAATTTGAGAAAATGGTTTGTTTCGTTATTTGCACCACGCTTTGGGCGTCAATTTGAAGTAGTTTGTATTGAAGGAGTTGTATTATATTTCAACTGTTGATAAGCCGAACTTGTAGTAGTTGCAACCTCACGTATTAAACAGTTTCCGGTAGCCTTCGGCCCAAATATAGTTTCAGGTGGCCTTTGCCCCAAGTTTAAAAAATATTAACTTTGTAATTTGACTGTTTCTTTAAGTATTAAATACTTATGTTTGCCTCGGCTGCGTCAGTATTATTGTTAGAGACATGTTTCTCTTAGCAGGGTTGTGGTGCTTACACAGATTATAATTTTACTTTACTCCTTTTTATTAATGCTTGATACGATTTAAATAACACTTTACTGATATAGAGAAAGAGATGTGAGATGTTTTTACTAAATACTTGCACTTTTTAGTACGTAAACTATTTTCGTCTCACACGAATACGTATTATATTTCTCGAGGACGTGTCTCGCGTCCGGTTAGGAACACTGTTTACAGGCAACTAATTGATTTCAAACGCCTAAACTTGTAAATTTCTAGATTTCAAGTCTCTGATTGGCTATTCCTAATCCAATATAATACCTTCATTTGACTAGAGCTTTTTCTGGTTGTTGATTGGCTATTTTTATAAATTGTCTCAAAATTTACATTATTGTTGCTCCAATAATGATTAGTAGCATTTAAACTTTCAAATTTATTATTGCCTCAAGGTTACCTCATTGTTACCTCTTTGTTAACAACTTTTGACCTATTTCTCACAACTACTACATTATTAAATTACGTGATGGATTCACATAACATTATTGAACATGTATACAATAATATAAACATTTACAATGACTGTAATATACACTTTTTATATAGTATTAAACATATATTGCTTTAAGGCGGGCTGTTATTGAACTTACATATTGTATAATTAGATTGAAATCATTTAAGTGTTAAAAATACTGCCTCAAATTGCAAGCCATTATTTTCAGCCGCTGCTCTGCGGTTTATGCATTTTCTTAAACCGTTTGTATTTTCAGGATTCGTTGGGGCAGTTATATCCTGCTCGTTTGCTCCCCCATAAATTTATTTCGTCCATTGTCTACAAGAACATTAAGATCTACTCGAAAACAGCAGCTGCTGACAATGCCACTTTGGTGCCTGATAAAAGCAAGTCTCTCTCCTAGAAACTCAACCTACCGGTTTTATGAACCGGGTCGGGTCTTTAAAATCCAATCTGGGGGTTCGCCTTTGCCGGCGCCACCTTTTATTAGACGTGGTTGGTGGAGAGCCGTGGAAGTTGTCGTTTGATCTCTTTATAGAGTTCGTGCTGCGTTTCACAGGGTAGGAAACCTCACTCAGGGCTGCACAGAGGCAGGTGTCGTCAACTTTAACCTAGAGTTACGTACTTCAAACCAGATTTGAAAAAAATCTTATTGTTACATCCACATGACTTTCTTACCCATATGCAGAGGCGTGAAAATTATTAGATTCAAGTACATTTTACGGTAAAATGATTTAAAAATATCTTAAATCTAATCAGAATCTTTTGTAAAAGATCAATTTTCAAAACCAAGAGCCTCAAGAATCTACATATAAAAATCTGATGTGTTACACTCACTTGACTTTCTCTACTCTTGTACACACTATTTTTACAAACGCTTATTCTCCATATGTTTCATGTTAATCGAGATATCGAGATGTTAATCTTATTGCTAATTTTCTTGTAGATGCAAGGGGAATTGGTAGGCTTTAAGCGATAGTCAAATATTTTAAGAACTGGTAGCTATGTGGAGCATTCCATTCTCTTTGCATTACCAGGACAAAAAAAAAGGCATAACGAATTCCCATTTGAGAAAAAGTATAAGTATTGGAAAATTTAAGGGAATAACAAGCAATATCTCGAAACTGGTTCACTCAAAAAAAATTGTATATGACATAAATAGTGTATTTTTACGCGATCTATATTTTTTGTGTAATAAAATTGCGTCTATCTCTTATGGTTTACCAGTTATGCAAAAGTTGTTCAGAATGAAGAACACTTTTGGAGACATTCGCAGAAAATTCAAGATATGCATTTTAATTGTCATGAAAGTATCTTAAATATGTAATATTTTAATCAAAATCGTTAGAGCCATTTTTGAGAAAATTAAAATTTTCGAAAAATTTCTATGTAAAGGGTAATATGGGGTGGGGGATTTTCTTGAAAACCTTCGTGTCGCATCTCTGGAAGATAGTGAACGTAAATACCAAGTTTGGTGTTTATCCGACTTTTCGTTTCTGATTTATGCTGTTCACAGACAGACACACAGACATGTTTCCAAAAACGCTTTTTTGTTGGATTCAGGGGGTCTCAAAACATGTATTTCCGGTGAAATCTCGGTATCAAATTTTTGGGTGGAATGCAATACTTCTACATACTATACGTAGTAGAGAAGGTATAAAAATGGTACACATCATAGATCAAATGTCTAATATTTAATTTCCAGATATAATCTCGAAATTTCACAGATAATACTTAGGTGAAGAATGACTAATCGCTCGTCTAAACTCTATGTTTGGCAAATTTATTTCATTGAAAAAAAATCCTTTTCTCCAGTACTATAGGATAAAAGGATGATTCTGTGGTTTTGTTCTACTTTTTCATACAGGCAGTCACTTAATTCCGATTTGTGCAAAATTGTATAAGCATTTTATCACACTATAGGTTCAATCAATATCTTGAAGAGACAACCTTGAGCATAAATAGCCAAAAATTTGCTTTGAGTCTAATAATTTTCCCACCTACGTATATGGGTATATATACATCTATACAAAAAATCGATGTCGAGATTACACTGAAAATGCATGTTTTAAGGTCCCTGAATCCCCAGAAAGCAGCTTCTCATCTCACTCATTTTCATGCACAGTTTTAAAAGGTACTGAATTTAAATACCGAGTTTGGTATTTATACGAAATTTCGTTTTAGAGTTATCTGTGTTTGTTTTTTTTTATAAAAACCATACTTTTTTTCTTTTCTTAATGTCTTTTTTCTTCTTATCAGCCTTTTTTTTCCGTTTTTTCATTGCGTACGTGTTGTTTTACATACAGTTACACGCACAAATTTAGAAACACCCATGTTCGAGGCGGGACTCGAAACCGCGATCTCCTGCGCCACGAAGCACCAAAGCAAGGTACTTTAGCGAGCGCGGCAAAGGGGACTTTACTGTCACACACACAGACCTTTTTCTAAATATGCTTCTTTTTTTTTTAATTCAGGGAACCTCAAAACATGTATTTCCGGTGAATTTTCTGTATTGAATGTTTGGGTGGAATGCAATGTTTCCTTTACTTACTATAGGTAAGCGATAGAGAAAGTAAAAAATAAAAAATACAGCAAATAATATGTAATTAATTTAATTATTGTTTTCCCCCAAAGTGAAGAAACATCATAAATTGTTTCCTTGAAAACGGGTTGCTTTCAAGATAATCACATTTAGCGTTAAAAAGCAATAATTCTGATGTTTTCATATAGCTTTCTCTACCCTCTATCGTTTATTAATGGGTATATAAACTAGTCTTACAAAAGCGTAGTTTTCTATTTTACTTATTTTAATTCAAATAAACCCTTGCAGAAATAGCTACAATACACATTTCGTTATAAATACAAAGGGAACAGATATAGTAAAATGTTTAAGAACTGGACGCTATACGCTGGGCTTAAAATTCCATACACTTTTCATACAATCGCTTGAAAATAACGACAAAGTATTGAACAACTCAAACCATTAATAAAGTATATCTCGGAACGGCTAATGCCACCGAAAAGTTGCTTGAAATAAATTGTGAGTTTTAGAGAGATCTGCATTTTTTGTGTAGTACGTTTTCGTCTATCGGTTAACGTTTACCAGTTATACAAGAATATACAGAATTCCTACCAAATGAAGAGGACTTCACAGGCTATTCCCAGAGAATTCAAAATATACATATTGTTTGCTGTGTAAGTATGTTTAATACATGGTATTTTAATAAAAATCGTTGCAGCCATTTTTGTGTAAATACATAATAAAAAATGTCCCACGTAAAGGGTAGTTAGTGGTGGAGGATTTTGAGTTATGTTGTTCACACGCACATAGGGGCCTCAAACCATATTTTTGGTACTGTGCCGTAAAAAAAGTCAAAAGGCGACTATGTGATTTAAACAGGCAAAAAAATAGAGTCTGAATGTAGACAAAGATCAACATTGGAGCTACAAAATGAAATAAAAACTACGTGAGGTAAGGAAACATATATTTTGGAGTTAGGTATAAAGCAGAGGACGGGAATAGCATGGCTTAGGTTGGGAGGGTGGAAAGCTCGCAAGATTGCTGATGATGATGGCAGGAGGATTTGCCCATTATGCGGGGAACAAGAAGGCTGGACGCATATTTTGGCAGCATGCGTGCAGACGGAGAGTATTAGGAAAAAATTATTACCGGAAGTATTTTTGGCTTCCAACAGACGGAGGACAGCATGCTGGGACTTGATTATAAACAGTCAAAACTGGCCAAGCTTGGGCACATACTTAATGGAAGTACGTGTACTAAGAGATAAGGTGTTTATGTAAATTTTCTTTAAACATGTGTGGTGCTTGAACACTTGTGTGTGTGTGTGTGTGTGTGTGTGTGTGTGTGTGTGATTCAGAGTGTTTTTGAATCTTATATGGATGTATATAATGTGGTGATTATAAACATAGTTGTTTCTGGTCGATTCTGTAAGTCACGTATACAGAGCAGGTATTTTTCTAGAGAGCATGTACGGTCGTATGATCCATGCGACTGTGTTACGCAATTAATGTAATACTAAGTACTTAATAAATACCACTACTACCACTACCACTACCACTACCACTACTCCTACTGCTACTGCTACTGCTGCTACTACTGCTGCTGCTGCTACTGCTACTGCTACTGCTACTACTACTACTACTACTACTACTACTACTACTACTACTACTACTACTACTACTGCATATTTTTGTTGAAATTTTGACATGGAATTTTTGGGTGGATTACAATACTTCCCTACTTACTAGACGTAGTAGAGAAACTAAAACAGCCTTACAGTAACTACATACTAACTTAACATATTGTACACTTGGGAAAACATCAACAGATATCAATATTATGACGGTGACCTGACAAGCGAAATACGAGATTCTGTTTTGCTTTTGTTATTAAAGCAGAACCCTTTCGGTCATAAGCGGAAGTATACCAAATCCTGATGCAGTGCATCATTTCAGATACAAGTTTTAATTAGCGACGGAGGAGGGGAAGAATTGTTAAAATTTAGCAAGTGAAAAACAGCAGCGGCGTTGTGAAAATAGACAAAGCGGGAAACGCTACTAGGTATAGGTGGTGCTGTCTCGTTATATCTGATTAATATGGTTTTTTGTTTGTTTTCATGTAGGATTGCGAGCTGTGAGGTAAATCAAGAACAGTTCCAGCGGGAAAATTTCAATTAACGCTTCGCTAAACACACTGTGTCAACTTTTGTTGTTATTGTTATTATTGCGTTCATTCCGGGAGCGCACAAACTATTTCACACTCAATAGGCGCAACATAGTCGCACTGTGTGCATTAAAATGAGACGACCATTTCCATGAAATTTAGAAAATAACACATGTGGGAACAGCGTGTGCGTAGTCCAAGTTCAGAAGATGCTTCCGACATACAACATACAGGGTGATTTAAGAAGAACCCACACATTTATTTCTTTAACTGTTTCAAAAAGAGCGATGCTAGCGACAACTTATTATACCTGAAATGCAGAGGGATTTTTGGAGATTATTTACCTCTATAGCAAATGTTGAAAAATGTCCTCCATCCTGCATAAGCCACAACTCAACACGTCGTTCCATGCTACTGGTCACTCGTTGGAGGACTCTGTTGTCAATAGCTTGAATCTCCTGTGTAATGTCGTGCTTCAGATCGTCCAATGTCTGGGGACGTGTGGCATAAACCCTGTCTTTTAAGTAACCCCATAGAAAGAAGTCCGGCGATGTCAAATCTGGAGATCTCGGTGGCCACAGGTTCTTGGAAATTATCCGGTCGTCAAAGAAACTTGCAACTATACCTCTTGCCAATCAAGAAGGTGATAAACATTTCGCGGAGCGAGAGGCGACGTTGCCGCTCATCGCGACCAGTGGAGAGCGTGTCGAAGGAGACTGGGTTGCGCCTGCATTGTAGAGCGGATACTATTTATATTCGTATACGAAGACAATTGTAAATTAATGCAGAGGATAGGTCATGCAAGAATATATCAGTGTAAAGATCTGCGTTAACAGAAGAAACACACCTGTGAAATATTGATGCTTATTCTAATGGAAAAATGCCACTGATTTTCCGAATCGCTTGCATCGATGTTGTTGTTGTTGTTGCTGCTGCTCGCTTGATAGACTTATTCGGTTCCCAGTGCGCCCAGTTTTTCGTTTAGCTACGCTATCTTTGTCACTTTTTTGCACATTGTTAAATATCCATTAAACACAATTATAAATGCTCACACAACACACACACGCACAAATACACGAACTCAAATGCACGTAACACAAGGCAAATACCATACAAAAAGGACGACGCGGCTTTGGGGAGTATGATATAAACCCGGGGAACTCTATAAGCGCCCCAGACTTGTTCTTGACCATCAATATATCCTCTTAAATACCCCCATATATCTACAAAAATCTCCTATCACTGGAACACTAAAGTTTCATTGAAAAAACACCTCTACCTCTAACCACCGTCTAACCACAATCCTTTATCTCTACACCCACCATCCTATTAGTAAAGGACAACAGTCCTGATATGGTTCAAGTCGGGAGACCCCAACAATTGGAACCACCTCCCAACGATACCTACTCTCAGTGCGACTATTGAAGTTTCAACTATTCCCAATATGCTGAAATATCGCTACATAAACGTTTGGCTTGCAGTCAACTCAAGCTGTTACTATTAGACGTCAATGACATTTCTTCCGAGTTACGCTAGATGCGGAGTGGATCACTCAGTAGTTAAATGTTTCAGCTATTATAAAATGTTACTCTCTTTTTTTTTTCTTTCTTTCTTCGAGTGGAGGAGAAAATGATTTAATCACTGACCTCATCCCCGACGGGAGTTGGGACTGAGAGTGTGGGACTCACCAGTGAATGGCATACCCACTAAAAACCCCTCCACCGGATTGAAAGGATAAGGTTTGCTCGGCACCGCCTAAAGCACCCGCGCATTCCAAGGTGATGGTTGAAAACTGGGCCGCAGTGCAGTCACCAGAGGAGTAAGGAATTCTTCCCGGGAGACAGACTTGATCAGGGCCGAGTCTGACCCCGCAGCGAGGTAAAGGAGAAAATAGTGTGATTCCAGGTGATAGTGAAGGATTAGTGGCGCTTGGATTTGCGATAGGAGTTAGAGGATTGAGAGGAGTGTGTCATCACGTGAGTTTCCAGGAAGTTGCGGATGAGGATGTAGCTTTCTTGAAGTTGGTTGAAGTGGTCATGAAGTCCCTTGATGGCGTTGTTTGTTGACGCTTGGAGCTCTCGAATCCCCGCGACTGAGGCCCCAAGGGCACCCAGTCGCGTTGGTCGGTCTTCGCTGCCGTCGGTGGAAGTTTCGACTAGGTGACACTCGATTCGTTCCAGCTTGCGCTGGGCAGACGCGAGCACCCTATCGTCGTCTTGCAGTTCGGTGATTCTATTGGAGAGTGTTACTCATAGAACGTCGCACGTTGGCAAACTGCTTCTACCCACGGATGTACCGATCTGATTCGGCGGATTCAAGCTCTCTTAGGGCCGGTTTCACAGTCCAGGCTTAAATCGAACCTTTACTAAGCTACGGACGCAGCTTAAAC
The DNA here is from genome assembly GCA_030765065.1 of Deroplatys truncata. NCBI lineage: Eukaryota > Metazoa > Arthropoda > Insecta > Mantodea > Mantidae > Deroplatys > Deroplatys truncata. Next base: position 58,506,364 of record CM060989.1, on the reverse strand, counting down.
AAAACTTAAGCTTTAGTTAAAGCTTTGCGAGTTTCACAGTAGGGCAACCACGTTTGGCTTTATTGAGCTGAACAACTCCTCCGAACTTGAAAGTTGGTAACGCTTGCGCATGCGCATCGAGCGAATTCCCATCATTTGTTTATGGCGGCGCTGTTCCTGAAAGTAAGGTTTTATAGGTTATTAAGATACACACATTAAAATGACCGAAAAATCAGAGCCAAAATATACTGCTAACTTCACTTCTCAAGAAGTTAGCATTCTGTTGGAAATTGTAAAGCAGTATAAGCACATAATAGAGTGCAAGCAATCTGATAAGGTACTGTGTAGCAGGAAGAACCAAACGTGGGGGAAAATTGCGGAGTTATTCAATGCAAAGAGCGGAATAATATACAGAGATGCCACCGTGTTGAAGAAGAAATATGACAATTTGAAGACAGTTACAAAAAAGAAATACGCCGACGAGAAATGTACTATTCGGGGTACAGGTGGAGGTCCAGCTGTGCCATCGTTAATTACGCCAATCGACGAGGAAATAAAGGGATTAATTGGTGTCCAAAGTGATGGATGTGAAACAATTTTCACAACCCTGCATGCTTCCACTTGCATATAACCTCAACGTCAAAAGAAGCGTTGCTTCTGACGAGAGGGCTTTGTTCCTGAAATATAAAGTAATAATACCTTATGAGCGATAAAGTATATTATAAAGGTATAAGAATAAATTTAATATTACGTTTTACTTACCAGTCTGTTTTATGTTTAATTGCATCATCAATAACCTCTAGTGCCATCATCGCAGACTGTTTACTTAACCGAAACCTCTCGTAGAATTCTCGGTCATTCCATATGTGGAAATGATTTGGACGCATTCTAAACACTTTAGGCCGTCTTCTGTTGTGGATATAGTTTAAAATAATTTGCATTTCCTCGTCACTAAAATCGTCGTCCTCAGATAACATGGCGACCCCTTAACTTAAACCGCAGTTCAGTACGGTTTAAGTCGAGTCCCGTATAATCTCAGCTTAGCGCTTGAACTACGCACTGTAAAACTCAGCTGTAGCTTAACTCTCTGGTTAAGCCCGATTCGAAGTTTAAGCTTATACTGTGAAACCGGGCCTTACTGTCTTACACAACTTGCTGATTGCGCTCAACAGAACCCGTCTGATGATGAAGCGTTGGCAGGCTGAGTCAACCCAAGAGAGCGAGATAAGTGTACCTACCCTTGATAGGGTTTACAAGGTAACACTGTTGGAAAGGCTATATGAAGCTGTAGTAGAGTCAAAAATGTTATATGGAATAGAAATATGGGGGGTGGCAAAGGGATGGATTAAGATTGATATAGTCCATAGAATGTTTTGTAGAGAAGTTTTGGGTTTACCCAAGAGTTCACCAAGGGGCATGGCACTGGCAGAGCTAGGAAGGGTAGGTAGAAAAGGTATAATAATGGAAAGAATTTTGAAGTATTGGTATAGATGTTTAAATTTAGAAGATAATAATATATTAAAAGAATGTATACAGTTTCAAAAAGCTGTCCTAGGAGAAGAGTGTTGGTTAGGGGAGATGGGAAATGTCCTAAAAGAAATTGGCATGAGGAATATTCTCCTATTAGATAAATATAATAACAGTGGGTTTTGGAAAGAAGTGAGATTGAGGGTGGAAGATATCGAGAAACAAGAGATATGGGCTAGTTTTTAAGGATAAAAGGTCATTGATCTTGTATAAATCAGTTAAACGAAATTGGGGAAGGGAGAAGTATGTAGATATATGCAATCAATTTGGTAGAATAGGTCTTGCGTGGATGCACACAGGAGTAATATTTTTAAAAAGGAATGGATATAATTGTTCGGGGAGATGTATTATGTGTGATGAATCGGGTAGTACTTTTCATTGTCTAATAGAATGTGATAAGGTTAAAAGGTGGAGAGAGGTTATATGGAATAAAAAATGGGACAAGCTAAACAAAGAAGCAGTAGCATTAAGAATGTTGGGAAGTACAAAAGTAGAAACAATTAAAATGATGGGGACATTTTTAGGCAACACAAGGGATAAGTGGATAAGGAGCTTAAGAAAGGTACAGCTGAACGAGCATAGTTTGTAAAGTAGAGAGATGGTATAGTAGCTTTATCCCATATATACAGCCTAGGGGCTAAATGTGGGGGAGCTAGAAAACTGGTGCACTAGACATAAGTTTTAGATGAAAGCTTTATTTGTATTATTGTAATAATGATGAAATAAATATTACATTACACATTACATTACAGGTAACACTGAACATTTTTAGAAAATTAAACAAGGATTAGTATTAAAAAATGTAAATGACTTTATTGTTTTTCAAAATATTCCTGTTTAACATTAATACACTTTTGCATTCGATGAAACCCGTCCTTAGAGCAATTATACGACTCTTCCTGAGGCTCATCAAAAACCACGTTTTTATAATGTACCACTGCTTCATCTGTTGATGTAAAAGTGATTCCATGTATTTTATCTTTAATTTTTGGAAACAAAAAGAAATCACAAGTGTCAGGTCAGAACTGTGTGATGGAGGGTCAAGGTGCTGACCTTTAGGGCATGCAGATACTCAGATATTAGTTATGCTGTATGCGACGATGCGTAGTCATAATGTAACATTATTTTTCCTTTTGGGAATCTTTCACGAACCTTTTCAAAAATTTGCGGTAAGCAGACATTTGTGTACCAATCGACAGTAACGGTACATCTATCTTCTGATGCTATAGTAGCAATATGGCCCGTTTTAGAAACAAAAAAACTAGCACCGTCTTCTTACCAGCACTGCGAATTCGTCGGAATTTTGTAGGCTTAGGCTCGGTTCGAAAGCCCCATTGAGCTGATTGACTCTTCTTTTCAGGATCATAACAATAAACTAAGATTCATCAGCAGTAATGATATTCCAAACCAAATTTGAAGTACTGTCTTGGAATTGTTCCAGAGTTTTCTGCACCGATCCGTGCGTTGTTGTTTTTGATCGGGATTCAGTTTATGTGGAATCCTTCGACAACAAAGTTTTCTCGTGTATAAACTGTTGATATAAAATATTTTGGATTTGACTCATACCAATGCCCAAAGTCGCCCAATTAAGGTTCATAGGATGTCCTCGATCTTCAAGCATTGTTCGAACAGCGACAATATTTTTACCAGTGCAGTACGTTCTTTTAAATTCGATGTATCAATTATACATTGTTGGCTTAGATGGGGCTCCTCGCCAGATGTATTTCTAAGCCGATCTTCACATTGTTTAGGCGTTAACGACGATTTAAGATCGTAAAAAAATCACAGACCAGAAATGTTTGTAGTCAAATTCATTTTTGGGTAACGCAAAATCTTTAAATTATAATAATTAGAATAAATTACACGGCAATCAACTTGCAAATAATAAGAAAGTAGCTGTCAAATATAAAGAATCTTCGTTTTCAGTAACAGCTTCGTAACTGATTTGACGAGATAGGGATTGCAGGTTGGGATTCAGGTAGGGGGAGGAAAGGAGAGAACAAAGTGCTTTTTTACAGCCGCTGGTCAGGGTGCAACAACACTTCTGCACCGTTGGAAGACAGTTTCCAAATAGTTATTTCCTGGTTGGGAATTCTGTCCTAATTTTGATAAAGTTCACTTAGCACATGCGTATTGCACACTATTTTTTTTTCATAAAAGTGAACAATAAAAATAGTACTTACGCGAAAATACAGTTAATCACTAACACCTGTTCAGCATGGTGGTTCCAGTAGTAAAGTCACCAGCATTAACCTTGGTAGCGAACTGGCAATGGATTATTTATCATCTTAGCTCTACTTAGCTGCTGCATAAATTAAATAAGTACATATTAACAAATAAAAAGGAATTAAAAACCCACGTAAAATTTAAAAGTTCAAACTCAACTATCAAATACGATTATATTCCATGTCTGGAATGCTAACTATATCAAAATTTCGGGGATTTAATAACGTTCATGCACATACGTGCAGTAAATAGGCAAAACAGGTATGTTAGGTTTCTAACACTGAATACAGAAAATTCAATTTTGCACCATGACATCACAAACGGTAAGTGGACCAGAAAGCATTATCGTCGAAAAACATATTTTCAAAACTTTCTTCATTGATTTATTTTATTTCATTTCTGTAATCCACCTTGTGTGATATTTTGTTCGATTTCTTCTTCCCCTACTTTGTCATTTTGCTTACCTTCTTCCAATAAGTAGTTATCCAAAGGAAAGAGAAAAACAAATCCGGTTCTAAGATTTTCTCTCGTCGAGGAATACGAAAAAGAAAGAAATATTCAGATGCAGCTTTTACGAGGATGGTGACGTCAGGATGACATTCTAGATTCCTTTTTCTGCAATTGAAATTTTCTCCTCTGGTAAAGGGGAGCATTCATTCCGTTTTAGCCTTTAAATTCAGCATCAACAGAAACGCATACGCTAATGAGAGAGATTTATCTCTAGGCTAAAGTGCAAAGCTTCCCGCTGGCATTTTTTGAAGGGACCCAGTTTTATGACTGTGCCAAGGTAGCGTAAAGTAAGTCACTGGTAACCAAGCATATCTGTAATTCTAGAAGTATTTTCCTGGTCCGCTTCGCCGTTTTCACGCTCCAAATAACGTCTCACCCAAATAGTCGGTGTAGCTGTTTTTTTTTTATCATTTCATCAACTAGAGACTAAAATAGTAACATTTTTAGACAGTATGGCCTGAAAGTAGAACTTTTAACAAGGTGCTCACGAACTAAAGGTAATGACAGCTGTTAGACAATGTTTATTTAAAATGCCAGAGTTGGAGATGAAATGATTATATAATTCAGTGGTTGAGGCACGAATGTTAATGGGATTGAAATATGGGGGCTGGAAAACGGGTGGGAAGTGGTGGACATGGTTCACAGAATATTTTGTAAGGAAGTACTAGGGTTGCCAACAGCTATAGCAAATGAAGTGGCTCAAATTGAAATGGGACGAGTAACAAGAAAAGGAATGGTTATGGAGAGAGCCTTGAAATATTTGCACAGGATCTTGAATTTTGACGATGATAATTATTACAACAATGTCTAAAATATCAAGAAACTATAAAAAATCGGATGTGTTACACTCACATGACTTTCCCTACTCTTGTACAAACTATTTTTACAAACGCTTATTCTCCATCTACTTCATGTTAATCGAGATAAACATTTGCAGACTCTATCTTATTGCTAATTTTCTTGTAGATGTAAGGGGAATGTATATTTACAAGGGCAATATAGAAATACAGCAGTCTTTAAGCACATACATATCTCTTAATAGCTGGTTGCTGGGTGCAGCACTATTCCCTTTCCCATAGATTAATACTCTTTGCATATCCAAGACAAAAAAATGAATAGCGAATTCCCATTTGAGAAAATAAGTATTGAAACATTTAAGGGAATAACATGCAATATCTCGAAAATGGTTCACTCAACAACAAAAATGTATATGACATAAATTGTGTATTTTAACGCAATCTACATTTTTTGTGTAGTAAAATTTTGTCTATCTCTTATGGTTTACCAGTTTACCAAAAGTCGTTCACAATGAAGAATACTTTTGGAGACATTCCCAGAAAATTCAAGATATACATTTTATTTGTCATGAAAATATCTTAAACATATGATACTTTAATCAAAATCGTTAGAGGCATTTTTGAGAAAATTAAAATTTTCGAAAAATGTTCCATGTAAAGGGTAGTCTGGGGTGGGGGGATTTTCTTGAAAACCTTCGTGTCGCATCTCTGGAAGATACTGAACCTAAATACCAACTTTGGTGTTTATCCGACTGTTCGTTTCTGAGTTATGCTGTTCACAGACAGACACACAGACAGACACACACACACGGACATGTTTCCAAAAATGCTTTATTTTGGATTCAGGGGATCTCAAAACATGTATTTCCGGTGAAATCTCGGTATCGAATTTTTGGGTGGAATACAATACTTCCCCTACTTGCTATACGTAGTAGAGAAAGTAAAAATACGGGCTGGGTAAATGAACTAAGAAATAACCTTGAGAATAATGGCATGGGAGATGTTTGGAGGAAAAGAGAGGCAAATCACAAAGGTTTTTGGAAGAGTATTAGAAGATGTTTTGAGGACATCGAGATACAACAATTATTTAGTCAGATAACTGAGAAGAGATCATTGATTTTTTATGTTAACATAAAAAAACATTGGGAAAGAGAGAAATATGTAGACAACACAAAGAAGAAAGAGGAGGTATAGCATGGTTAAGGCAGGAATATGGAGGCTAAAAGGGAAGCGAAACGGCTATGCACAAGGTGAATGTCCATTATGCGGGGAAAGTGAAGATATACAACATATTATATTTGAATGCAAAGAAACAGAGATTTGGAGAAAAGAAATTTTATGGTATGGAATGAATAGGAATAAAAATATACATACAATTCTATATAAAAAAACTGTAAAAATATGGTAGTCTGAACACATGGAAATTACACCTTAAGTGTGTTAAATTACCACTGCTTTTAAAGTTCTCAATGGTTTTTCCTGAAATTTTTATGAATTACTCTATACATCATAACAATTATTTGAAGCGGTTGTTTACATTAATAGCTTAAGTAGCTGAGTCCGTAAAAATTATTTCATTCAGCACTAAAATAATAAAATGTCCTCTTAAAACATGTAAATTCATGTATCTTTTTCTCTGATCCTACTTGCAATGCAGAATCACACTTTTGCATGATTGTTCTTAGTGTAATCAGACATCTACTGAACCTCAATTATTTAGATATGTATATCAGTTCACTAGAAATTGAAAAAAAATAATTGCAAAGTAAAAATGTGAAAACTTTGCAAAGTTGTTGCTTTTTTAACATCACTAATATATATTATAAAATTATGATTATGGTTCAGAAAGTTTACCCATGTGTTGTATACATATACTGAAAATTTCAGTTCTCTACCTTTCATATTTTCAGAGAAAAAGGTTACATAAGTATCCAAAAATGTTGCTTTGAGAAAACTGAATTTAAAGTTTGAACGTTAAAATTCTGACACACTTCAGTACATTCCAGGATCATAATCATCTGCACCCTCATTCCTGGATTGTTTCAGCTTTTCTGATTGCCTTCTCTTGGTCCTGGCCTCTTTTGTTGATTGCTGAACTGCTCGCTGGGTATGATAATAGTCGTTCGTTGTTGAAATATGTCAAAATGTTCTAAAGAGGGGCGTTGCATGACAGCTTTAAAGGAATGCAGACTAGAATTTAAATGGTATTTAAATGTCTTAAAAACCTCTTAAACCCCCAAAAAGAACATATTTTCTGAAACTGGAAATAATAGAGATTTTATTGGTGCCTAAAACAAAAAATGTGAATTTTGACCATTTCAGAGCACCTTGTCCCCTTAAGTTTTATTTTTCATTACGTCTTTCTACATGATTAAATTCTCACGGCGCTTGCATTGTCGGTTCACAATACAAATCGTCATACTTCAATTTATCGCAATATGTTGTAGAGTTAACTTATACATTATATAAGCAGCGTTGTACTTTCTTTTATTTAAAACGTTATTCTTTTATCTAGTAATACCTACATAAAATTAAATGGCGGCAATTAAGTATTCAGATGAAACCGAAATGGAAGTGAAATTACAGAAACAGCAGAAAGAATAACGCTAAAAGTACTTGCCCAAAAAATCCAGAAAGCAATATGATATAGCATATTATCGCTTCATTGCCTGGTTTAAGACAAAACGTGCTGAAAATAATTTCATTGAAAATGACTGCTAGCGAATCAGCACAACAGCAAAACATCAAAACATATGAATCTCGCTGCACAAGAGGGTAGATCTCGTTTTAACGTCATTTCTCTTGTTTCAAGAATCTTGCTATACACGTAAGTTGATCTCAGTCTAAACGTGATTTCTCCTAGTTTTAGGAATTAATATCCTATTACTTCATTGATATTTTACAATTTCGAGTGCTGTCTAAAGATAGTGTATGTGTTAAAAGTAGTTTTGTTTTGCTCGTAGGCAGTAGGGCTTCGTTTCCCAAACATTCCTACTCGCAAAATAAAATCCTACTTTTAACACTTGTATCCTAATTTAATATTTTGTAATCGGAGCTAAAATTAAAAAATTAAATTGAGTTTTATTTATGGACGCTCTTTAACTGCTGTGGTCCTTAGCGTCCCATTCTGTATTGGACGTGAAAGACTCTTTATCAGGCTTGAGGTTCTTTTACGTGCTGTAAATCTACGACATGGGAACACCGGCTTTACTTCCTTCCGAAGGAAGCCATGCAAAGGATTTTTACGCACGAAAAAAATCCATCGCCCTCCGCCTGGTTTGAACCCGCGGCCTCGGGAACTAGAGGCTAGCATGGTAACCACTACACCACGGAGGACGACATCGGTGCTAAAAGCCGGTTTCTTGGCTACCAAGCAAAGATAGAAACATACTAACAACTCTACTTCTACATGTTTCACAGCGATCTAACCTAATGTATAACATACTAACTTGATAGAATCATAGTAAAAAATTCAATGACATAGCCGTGTTTTAATCTACGGAGCTTCCGGTTTCCGTCCGGTTACTGCTACGACTGAGGTACCATGGCAACGGGCCGGCACGATATTAAATTCTCCAACTGAATCGCGTTTTTTCCAGCAAACCACAAGGAGCTCATACATGAATTAACGTCGTGTCCGGCATACTGCCATGGTTGGTTATAACAACCGGACGAAACCGGAAGATCTGTGGTTCATATCCCGGGTATGGTATTGAATTTTTCACTCCGATTCTACTTTTTCAACCTTGTCCTACACACAGTTTGTACAATTATCATTGATTGACCTATTATTTGGTTAAACTATAAAGCCCGTGACTCGTCATCTCAAAATGAATTTAACATCTCCTTATGGTTCACCTATAAAACGCAATTTATTTGGGGTATTTAATGTCGTGCCAGCATGTTGCTCGGTTGGTTGGAGCAGCCCGACGGAAACCGGAAGATCCGGATATGGCATTGAATTTTCCCGTCTGTTTCTACCTTTTCAACCTTTCCTGTACACAGCTTGTCTGGAAGAACAATTAATTACCAATATACTAGTTACTTTAATCAACAATACACATTCATAAAAGACTTGTATTCCTTCCCTATTTCTGTAAAATAAACCAACAAGACAATTTCTGAATACATTTGTATAGTCTTCACTAAACCAAATTTTACTTTCTCTACTACGTATAGTAAGTAGGGAAAGTATTGTATTCCACCCAAAAATTCGATACCGAGATTCCACCAGAAATATATGTTTTGAGACCCCCTGAATCCAAAAAAAAACATTTTTGAAAACATGTCCGTGTGTGTGTCTCTGTGTCTGTGAACAGCATAACTCAGAAACGAACAGTCGGATAGACACCAAACTTGGTATTTAGGTTCAGTATCTCCCAGAGATGCGACACGAAGATTTTCAAGAAAATCCCCCCACCCCAGAGTATCCTTTACATGGAACATTTTTCGAAAATTTCATTTTCTCAAAAATGGTTTTAACGATTTTGATTAAAATATCATATGTTTAAGATATTTTCATGACAAATAAAATGTATATCTTGAATTTTCTGGGAATGTCTCCAAAAGTATTCTTCATTGTGAACGACTTTTGCATAACTGGTAAACCGTAAGAGATAGACAAAATTTTACTACACAAAAAATGTAGATCGCGTTAAAATACACAATTTATGTCATATACATTTTTGTTGTTGAGTGAACTATTTTCGAGATATTGCTTGTTATTCCCCGTAAATTTTCCAATACTTTTTCTCAAATGGGAATTCGTTATTGATTTTTTTATGTCCTGGATATACAAAGAAAATGGAATGCTCCACATAGCAACCAGTTCTTAAAAGCTACCAGCTATTAAGAGATATGTATATGCTTAAAGGCTACTGTATTTCTATATTGCCCTTGCAAATACAAAACAAGGGGAACATAGTACGCCTTAAACGATAGTCAAATATTTTTAGAACTGGACGTTATGTGCAAAATGTAATTCTCTTTGCATGTCAAAAGATGGTTTCTGCAAATGTTTATCTCGATTAATATGAAATGGATGGAGAATAAGAGTTTGTAAAATTAGTTTGTACAAGAGTAGAGAAAGTCATGTGAGTGTAACACATCAGATTTTTTAAACAAGTGTACGCTCCTTCGTATAACCTTCTGGATTTTGACAAGCCATTAACTGCCTCACTAGTAACACACGTTATATTTTTCGTTCTTCAAAAGTATCCAGTTTGCATTTAAATTCAGAATGTAGACAATGCAATCGATATAAACAAAACAACAACGTTGCTACGTATATTCTTCCAAGCATTCCAACGCCCCCTATCCCTTGTCAGTAATTTCAAAGCACCTCAATGAGCGAAATTCCAGCGAAATGCAATAAAAATAAATAAAATGCGACAATTTAGCTCCAATCGTGGAAAAAATAATGTATACACCGGGAATCGAAACAGATTAACCCCTCAGTACATTTGTAGCCCTTGGGATAAAGCCCTCGGGCTCCAATTATGTATCTCGTGGAAAATCACGTGTTTCTCTCTCTTAATGTAGGATGCATTTTCGGAGAGCGACACCTCGCTCACTGCTATCGTCTTGATCTATTCTGACTACACCCCCAGAGTGGCAGGTATGAGGTGAAGAGGCCGTAGAGATCCCACGTCCCTCCATTCCAAACTACCTTGTATATTAAAACAGGTTCGTTATTTTTTATTTTCAAAATCCTTAACATTTTGGTTGAAATGCCATATTTTAAAAATATTTGCGTAGCAAATAAATTCTGTCTTAAATTTATGCGAATAGCCTGTTAAGTCCTCTTCATTTTGATTTTGTATAATTAGTAATCTGTAACTAAATAAAATCTTACTAGATAAAGAAATTAGATTTCGTTAAAGCACATCATTTATGTCAGACAGCATTTTTTGTGGCGTTAACTTCCGAGATATTCTTTGTTACTGGTTTGACTTTTCATATACTTATACTATTTTAGCCCACTTTATACTTCTTAAACCTACAACGAAATGTGCAAGTGTATAATGAAAGTTTTATCCTGATTAACAGAAGCAGGCAGACTTTGTAAGAATAGTTTGTAGAAACGTGATCAGAGAAAGTCATATGAATGCAAGCCGAAGAATGGTTTTTTTCTGCTTTCTAAGGCAGAGGAAGTACTGTAACCGAACCAAAACCGCGCACGCGCACATTTACACTACGTGATCAAAAGTATCCGGACACCTGGCTGAAAATGACGTACAAGTTCGTGGCGCCCTCCATCGGTAATGCCGGAAGTCAATATGGTGTTGGCCCACCCTTAGCCTTGATGATAGCGTTCACTCTTGCATGCATACTTGCAATCAGGTTTCTTGGGGAATGGCAGCCCATTCTTCACGTAGTGCGGAACTGAGGAGAGGTATCGAGGTAGGTCGGTGAGGCCTGGCACGAAGTTGGCGTTCCAAAACATCCCAAAGGTGCTCTATAGGATTCAAGTCAGGACTCTGTGCAGGCCAGTTCATTACAGAGATGTTATTGTCGTGTAACCACTCCGTTACAGCCCGTGCAGTATGAACAAGTGCCCGATCGTGTTGAAAGATGCAATCGCCCTCCCCGAATTGCTCTTCAACAGTGGGAAGCAAGAAGGTGCTCAAAATATCAATGTAGGTCTGCGCTGTGATCGTGCCACCCAAAACAACAAGGAGTGCAAGCCCCCTCCAAGAAAAACACGACCACACCATAACACTGCTGGCACTACACACGCTGCCAGATGACGTTCACCGGGCATTCGCCATACCCACACCCTGCCATCGGATCGCCACATTGTGTACCGTGATTCGTCACTCCACACAACGTTTTGCCACTGTTCAATCGTGTAATGTTGACGCTCCTTACACCAAGCGAGGCGTCGTTTGGCATTTTCCTGCGTGATGTGTGGCTTATGAGCAGCCGCTCGACCATGGAATCCAAGGTTTCTCACTTCACGCCTGTCATAGTACTTGGAGTGGATCCTGATGCAGTTTGGAATTCCTGTGTAATGGTTTGGATAGAAGTCTGCCTATTACTCTTTACGACCCTCTTCAAATGTCGGCGGTCTCTGTCAGTCAACAGATGAGGTCGGCCTGTACGCTTTTGTGCTGTACATGTCCCTTCAAGTTTCCACTTCACTATCACATCAGAAACAGTGGTCCTAGGGATGTTTAGGAGTGTGGAAATCTCGCGTACGGACTTCTGCCACAAGTGACACCCAATCACCTGACCACGTTCGAAGTCCGTGAGTTCCACGGAGCGTCTCATTCTGCTGTTTCACGATGTCTAATGACTATTGAGGTCGCGGATAATGAGTACCAGGCAGTAGGTGGCAGCACAATGCACCTAAAATGAAAAACGTATGTTTGTGGAGGTGTCCGGATACTTTTGATCACATAGTGTATGTGCCGGTGTAAGGTATAATTAAAAAAACTAAAAATATCATAAACACTCTCACGGTCATAGACTAATTTAACAAATTCACTAGACTTTCTATACTTAAGGCCATGGCAAACAGGGGGACGTAACATCAGTGAGCAGGCAAAACTGAGGATCATAGCTTATAGGTGGAGCAGGAGCCTAAATAAGAATCTGAAAGAAGTTATTTCAATTTTATCAAATGACAGTTTTAATAACAAAAGACCCTTTGCATGTCTACATGGTGATTGGCTTCCACACTTAAATTTTTATAATCCACATCCCTCGCCGCGAGCACTTTACACTACGAGAGTTCACTGTATAAAGAGATCGAATCAGCCCATAGCATTGGTTTTATCAGCACTCGTCCCCACTACTTTCTTCCGGCCAGTGCATCACCCAAGGTATTCGAATCTTCTGGACGTCGCTGAAAAAGTCTACCGCCAGAGTTGAATAGACGCTTCCGGTCCAGGGCTACCAGTTCATTCCGGGAGGGTCGACTAAATCTCCATTTGTTCGCCACAATATTAAGCTTGTATTGAAATGAAAGGTTGCATGTCAAAGGTTTTCATGGGATGTAGCACGCTAAACCATGTTTTATCTCGGTATACTTTACGAAAGGAATTCATACAATAATTGCTGAGGTTCTGTATTCGATTTGTCTATCTTCCAAGTAGTTTTTACCAGAGTAGCTACCTGCAAAACAGGAAATTGGAGGGAAAGTTGTTAATTATTTTATCATAGTCGCTCTTAACTATTTTAATTGAAATGTATGTTTGGAACACCAACTTATCGAATAAAACGTAAGTATAAATTGAGTTTTCTTTGAATAGCTGTTGAAGTTCTTGTGTCATTAGCGGCTTTAAATTTTACAAGGTTTTGGTTCCCAGATTTTAGCTGGAAAATTAAACTAGACTGCAGGATGCAATACAAAGAGCGGAAATTCCTGCAGCAGTAAGAATAATTTAAGCTTCATTCCGCTTTGCATGTTATATATTTCAGCGCATTTATTTTGTGTGTAATATGCGGCTGTAGTACTGCACTTCCTGCATTACTGCGAGAGTTCTGGCAAGGGCTGCTTGTCGCTGTTTTGGTTGCAGAATTTACAGTGGGCAATTATGGAACTGCGAGAAGAGTGGCATCTTATACAAAGTGATTTATATAAAAGTTTCTTTCAAATCGAATGCAGCTAACCACAGCTACCTCAAATGTAGGTAAAGGTAAGGTAAGGTAAAAGTTCATATATAAGAATGGGCCCCCAATACCAGGGCAACACGACACGTAGGCCATGTGGCCCTTTGTGCTTCTACCGCCTGGCAGAGAGGGATGAAGGGAGAGACCAGATCCGTATGACGTCGGGACAAGCATGGACGGGGTCCCTAACGTTTCTAGATCGGACGCACTCTACAAAGCTCATATCCACCGCCCAGCCGCAACCCGTCGAACACGTCACCTCGTGCTTTAACCCTGAAACAGATGACAATAAAGGAGTACGGATACAGGAAATGAGGGGCAGGAAAGTCGTGGTAGAAGAGGAACTACCCCAGCATTCACCTGCCGACCCGGGGAAACCACGAAAAACACATGGGTCAGAGTGGGCGGTCGCCGGGGATCGAATCCAGGACCTACCGAATGCGAATCGCACACGTTACAGCGATGCCACCGTGCTCTGTGTAGAATATTCTTTAGATGTTTAACCTCTGCATGCTAAAATTACAAAAAGAAAAAGATATAAAGGAAACACGATAGTCAAATGTTAGAGATGGACGCTATATGCTGGCCATAAAATTCCATACTGGTTCCATGCAATTGCGATAAACAACTGAACGTAGACAGGACTGAACAAAATATATCGGAAATGGCTTATGCCACAAAAGAAGTTATTTGAAATAAACGGCGTTTTTTTAAAAGAGATCTACCTTTTTTGTGTGGTAAGTTTTCATCTGTTGCTTCACGTTTATCCGTTGTACAAGATTATACAAAATTAATTCCGAATGAAGGGGACTTCACTAGATATTCCCAGGAAATTCTAGATACGCATTTTATTTGTCATGTAAATATCTTAATTATTTTAATCAAAATCGTATGGGATGTATTAAAAAATAAAAACATTCCATGCAAAGCGTAGTTTGGGGTGGGGGATTTTGTTGAAAAACTTCGTGTCGCTGTTTGAAGATACCGAACTTAAATACCAAATTTGAAGAAGTTATTTTATTGTATTGAAGGAGTTGTATTATAGTTCAACTGTTGGGGAGCCGAACTTGAAGCAGTTATAACCACGTATGGTACCCGGAAGCTTTCGTCCCAAATTTAAAAATATTAGCTTTGTAATTTGATTGTTTCTTTAAATATTATATATTTATGTTTGCCTCGGCTGCGTCAGTATTATTGTTAAAGACATGTTTCTCTTTGTAGGGTTGTGGTGCGACTGAAGAATGTAGGCTTACACAGATTATAATTTTACTTCACTCCATTTATTAATGCTTGACACGATTTAAATAACACTTCACTGATATAGAGAGGGCTGTGAGATTTTTTTATTTAATTACTTGCAAACTATTTTCATCTCACACTGAATACGTATTAAATTTCTCGAGGACGCATCTCGCGTCCGGTTAGAAACACTGTCTATTAGCAACGCGTCCAGTTATGAGCGCTGTCTACAAGCAACTCACTTGATTTCTTCCGCCTAAATTTGTAAATTTCTGTATTTCAAGTCTCTGATTGGCTATTCCTAATCCAATAAAATACTTTATATAACTTAAGCTTTTTTCTAGTTGTTGATTGGCTATTTTATAAACTGTCTCAAAATTTACATTATTGTTGCTCCAATAATGACTAGTAGCATTATTAAACATTCTTACTCATTATTGCCTCAAAGTTACCTCATTGTTACCTCATTGGTAGCAACTTTTAACCTATTATTCTCACAGCTCCTACATTATTAAATTACGTAATACATTCACATAACATTATTGAACATGTATACAATAATATAAAGATATATAATGACTGTAATATACACTTTTTATATATTGCTACATAGACATATTGCTTTAAGGCGGGCTGTTATTGAATTTATATTATATAATTAGACTGAAATCATTTAAATGTTGAAAATACTGCCTCAAGGTAGACATTTTGGTAAATGGTGATTTTGAATTCTATTAAACTAATACTACTTTTCGTGTAAACCTTTGCATTGATATCACCTTAAAGGTCAATGGGATAACGCGAAGCATGCTGTAATTTCTTGCTAGCATTGGAGAACTATTTTCTACTTCGTTTTGATGACTTTGTTTTCATATTAGCATCAATAGAACAAAAAAGGAAACGGTGGGAGATCTTCTTGAATATGCTATCATCATAAAGTACATCCCCGTTGTTTTAGTTTTGGTGACCCAGTTGTAGGGTGATAAAAGAGCCTCAGTGTGCAAGCTTGCATTACCTCCTCTTCAGGAATCATGTCATACTCGTATCCATGGCTAGATGTGAAACGGAATTTCCAAGCAATATACGTCACGTACCAGACTGGATACCTGAGTAGAATTCTTTGCGCCTCGTGGAGTTCACATGAATATGCACATTGGCGCGGATACATTTTTGGGATCAGATCAAAGCCCATGCTGACATCAACCTAACCCATTTTCCTTGCATTGCACCGCACTCTAGACTTCAAAGAAGACATCAAATTTCAGAGCGCATATAGTGGTAGCGACTACTAGTCTGAAAATGTACCAGTAACTCATATTATTCAAAAAGAATCTAATCTGAAATAATTAACAGGTTTAGTAAATGAAAGCATAGGACAAAACGCATGAAGTGTGAAACTTAACAAGTAAATCACTACACCGAGGAGGGTGATGCGCAGAATAAAATAGCCAAATACGATATATATACGGAGCGTGATTTAAAGTAAGTCCTGCGATTTTGAGCTTGCGCGATTCCTTCCTCCATTCATTAGGAAGCCAGACGCAGCTGTGAGCGATCGTCGTATTGTGTTTCCTGTTGTTGGAGCGTTTCGAAATGTTCAAAACAATAGAACGACTCGCCGACTGTGAAGTCATATCAGTGATTCGTTTTTTGGATGCGAGAAATGTTACGCCAGCAAAGATTCATCGCCAACTATGTGAGGTTTATGGGAAAATAATGAATAGCATTGCCCGGCCATACACAACCAAACAAACTCAAGATCTGATTGCATCATTGGTTGGGTGTAAATCGACCACGCTGCCTACAGTCCGGAATTGGCACCAAGCAATTTTCGTATATTTCATCTGGAGAAATTCTGCTGTGGAAAACATTCCAACGGCATGATGTGAAACAAAAAGTGCACACTTGGCATTCATCATAGGTGGCACCATTCTTTGACGAAGGCATACAAAACTGGTATACCATTACAAGTACGTGTGTGTGTCTGTGTGTCTATCTGTGAACAGCATAACTCGGAAACGAACAGTCGGACAAACACCAAACTTGGTATTTAGGTTCAACATCTTCCAGAGATGCGACACGAAGGTTTTCTAGAAAATTCCCCCACCCCAGATTACCCTTTACATGGTACATTTTACGAAAATTTTCATTTTCTCAAAAATGGCTCTAACGATTTTGATTAAAATATCATATATTTAAGATATTTTCATGACAAATGAAATGTATATTTCGAATTTTCTGGGAATGTCTCCAAAAGTATTCTTCATTGTGAACGACTTTTGCATAACTGGTAAACCATAAGAGATAGACAAAATTTTACTACACAAAACATGTAGATCGCTTTAAAATACACAATTTATGTTATATACATTTTTTTTGTTGAGTGAACCATTTTCGAGATATTGCTTGTTATTCCCTTAAATTTTCCAATACTTATACTTTTTCTCAAATTCATTATTCATTTTTTTTTGTCCTGGTAATGCAAAGAGAATGGAATACTCCACATAGCAACCAGCTCTTAAAATATTTGACTATCGCTTAAAGCCTACTAATTCCCCTTGCATCTACAAGAAAATTAGCAATAAGGTTAACATCTCGATATCTCAATTAACATGAAGCATATGGGGAATAAGCGTTTGTAAAAATAGCTTGTACAAGAGTAGAGAAAGTCATGTGAGTGTAACACATCAGATTTTTTTATTTATGGATGCTCTTTTACTGCTATAGTCCTTACCGTCCCATTCTATATTGGACGTGAAAGACCGGTAATTTTTCTTAGAAGCCTCTTTATCAGGCTTGAGGTTCTTTTACGTGCCGTAAATCTACGACACGGGACCACTGGCTTTACTTCCCTTTCGAAGGAAGCCACGCAAAGGATTTTTACGCCAGAAAAAATCCATCGTGGGTTTGAACCCACGACCTCGGGAACTAGAGACTAGCCAGTGTGATATCGTCTCTAGACATATGGAGGAATGGATAATATATGGAAGGATAGGGGTCGCTCTATGCTGAAGATCGCTCATGTTCTGTTAGCAGTTTCGTGACATAAGTTATAGCTGTTTACAAAGCAATATTGCTCATACAACAGCGATCTTAGGCGAATACACTGGAAACAGCCTCTGGCGTCCTTGCTGAAGTTGGTTGTCTCTTGAACCATGTCCATTCCTTTGGCAAAACTGAACTATCGCTTCTTTGATGTGTTGTGTTGCTTAGCTGAGCTAATAGTGATTAAATTACCTGTAGTTACAATACTTGAAGTAAAACTGTTATTTAAGTGCGAACTGAGGCTTCGACTTTTGCAAAAACGGTATCATAAGACATTTTTTATAGGTAGGAACAGGAAATATAATAATCAAGCGGATCACTATATTCTGGCCTTGAAATGCCAAACTCCTCCCATGATATCACGAGAAACAACTAAGTAGCAACCTCACTTTTAAAAATCTGATGTGTTACTTTCACATGACCTTCTCTATCCCTAACGCTTATTATACTGGGTAACAAATTATTCTTACGGAACTTTATTTTCCTGGCTATTTCATTTTAATCAAAATCAACCTTTCCGGAAACAGCTGCATTACACATTTCTTATAGGTATAAAGGGAATTGAATAGTCAAATGTTTTAGAACTGGACGCTATATGTTGGCCTTAACATTCCATACTCTTTCCGTGACATTGCGAAGACCAACTGCAGATCGAATGACTTTGTAAAAGAAAGAAAAACCAAGGTCAAAATGGGCTGTTGATGGGAATCAAACCCAGAATCTCCCGAATGCGAGACTTACATGGAGCCATTCCGCTGGATATGTTACGTCCTTAGTGCCTGGTCATTTTACTCAAAGGCGTTTTATTAAGGTTTTAAATTTTCGATAAAATTGTACGTTTTTCAGAACAAGAAGCAAAATATATGCAACTGCAGTCAAATGTAACCTCGCCAGCACCCAAGCGTGCCGTCACACCGGTTATTTTACTTCGGCCCGCGCCGCCCTTTACTACAGGCACATTTGCAGTCGCTGGGATTTAAACTCGTGATGTTTGGCTTAGAATGGATAGTCAGTCTTGTTCGCGTCGCATAACAAAATCTGATGTGTTACACTCACATGACTTTCTCTACTCTTATACAAACTATTTTTACAAACGCTTATTCTCCATCTACTTCATGTTAATCGAGATATCGAGATGTTGATGCAAGGAGAATTGGTACGCTTTAAGCGATAGTCAAATATTTTAAGAGCTGGTTGCTATGTGCAGTGCTCCATTCTCTTTGCATTACCAGGACTAAAAATGAATAACAAATTCCCATTTGAGTAAAAGTATAAGTATTGGAAAATTTAAGGGAATAACAAGCAATATCTCGAAAATGGTTCATTCAACAACAAAAAATGTATAAAACAAATTGTGTATCTACATTTTTTTGTGTAGTAAAAGTTTGTCTGTCTCTTATGGTTTACCAGTTATGTAAAAGTCGTTCACAATGAAGAATACTTTTGGAGACATCCCATGAAAATATCTTAAACATATGATATTTTAATCAAAATCGTTAGAGCCTTTTTGAGAAAATTAAAATTTTCGAAAAATGTTCCATGTAAAGGGTAATCTGGGGTGGGGGATTTTCTTGAAAACCTTCGTGTCGCATCTCTGAAAGATACTGAACCTAAATACCAAGTTTGGTGTTTATCCGACTGTTCGTTTCTGAGTTATGCTGTTCACAGACACACACACATGGGCATGTTTCCAAAAATGCTTTTTTTGGATTCAGGGGGTCTCAAAACATATATTTCCTGTGAAATCTCGGTATCGAAGTTTTGGGTGGAATACAATACTTCCCCTACTTACTATACGTGGTAGAGAAAGTAAAAAAAAAAAAACTCTTTTTAAAATAGGCTTTTGGGGGGGGGAATTAGGTAGGCCCAAGACTTTTATTTCCGTTGAAATCTCTGTACCGAATTTTTTGCTGCAATGGAATACCTTTACCTACTAAGTACCTGCTAGATAAAGTAAAAACATAATGCAACAGTTGTTAGCGTTTTGGACTCCAAATTTGAGGACTTTATCGTTTCTAGACTTATAACCTATGCTGAATACGTAAAGGCACACTCAAATCCATTTATGCCATCACTGCAGCTTTGGGAGGCATCCCGTTGGCCTTCACAGGTGGAGTATGTATAGAGGTGTTTGCATATTTTATCTTTTAGCGCATGCAGTGGCGTCCTGTTTTACGCTCACAATTCTAGATTATTCACATATAATCTATGACTTTAAGCAATAGTCTTACTCGCCATCACTTATAATAACCGTGTTTAAATATATAACTAACTGAAACACTATTTTGTAAAATATCTCCACGAAAAATATTTTTATTGCAACTTAATTTAAAACAGAAATACATTATACTTTTTACCTTCAAAGAGGACACATTTACTAGACATTATTTTAATAATCTGTCCAATTTCCATTCTTGTCCAATACCTGATTTAGTACCTTGGCGCTGAATCACAGGTGCTGGAACGACTCTGGCTTAGTGTTCTAGAGTGCGACGAGTGATTCATTGCCTAGGTGGCTAAATCAGATATTGGCAAGAATTGGAATATTATATTAATATATTGTCTAGTAAAGATGTCCTCTTTGAGAGGAAAAAGTATGATTGACTTCAGTTTTACATTATATTGCCAGTAAGAATGAGCGGTAAAGTCTTTGGCCCGCAGTCGGGAGGTTCCGGGTTCAAATTCCATAGGCCTACCAATCTGTCGGAGGTTTGTTCGTAGTTTTCCTCAATCGCCAAGGTAAATACCGGATTGGATATTTAACACCACGACCCAAACTTTCACCTTAAGCTTAAAAAATAATAAAATGAAAAATAAGTGGTAATAGCGAATGCTATTCCATCTATCTACAGACAATGTAAGCAGTTAGACTGGACGGCACCCTAACGCCATCTGCAGGACACGAAGCAGAAGATCCGGTTCGCATGCGCTGGGTGTCCCTGTGGGCACGTGAGGAAGTAAGATAGCATTTCCAGGGATTAGACCTAGAAGGCTAACTGTCCGCCTTTCTGTGTTGGCGGCGGTTGGACTGAACGGCACCCTAATGCCATCTGCACGGCATGAAGCAGGTGGTTACAGGGATGAGACCTAGAAGGCTAACTCTTCGCCTTTGTATGTGGAGCGGCGTTTGGACTGAAAGGTACCCTACTGCCGTCTGCACGACACGGGGCAGAAGATTCTGTAGCTATGCGTTAGGGTCTGTGTGACACCTGACGTAGCGGGTGGTTACAGGGATGAGACCTAGAAGCCTAACTGTGCATCACATATCGTTCTAAGAGTTATTCGTCAACAGATCCGTCGCGATATGACCAAGTAGTTAAAGCGATATAAAATAAAACAGAATAAAAAAATCTGATGTGCTACACTCACATGACTTTCTCTACTCTTGTACAAACTATTTTTACAAACGTTTATTCTCCATATGCTTCGTGTTAATCGAGATATCGATATGTCAATCTTATTGCTAATTTTCTTGTAGATGCAAGGGGAACATGGTAGGTTATAAGCGATAGCCAAGTCTTTTAAGCGCTGGTTGCTATGTGGCGCATTCTATTCTGTTTGCATATCCAGGACATAAAAAATTGAATAACGAACTTGAGAAAAAGTATAAGCATTGGAAAATTTAAGGGAATAACAAGCAATATCTCGAAAATGGTCACTCAACTAAAAAAATGTATATGACATAAATTGTGTATTTTAACGCGATCTACATTTTTTGTGTAGTAAAATTTTTTCTATCTCTTATGGTTTACCAGTTATGCAAAAGTCGTTCACAATAAAGAATACTTTTGGAGACATTCCCAGGAAATTCAAGGTATACATTTTATTTGTCATAAAACTATCTTAAACATATGATATTTTAATCAAAATCGTTAGAGCCATTTTTGAGAAAATTAAAATTTTCGAAAAATCTTCCATGTAAAGGGTACTCTGGGGTGGGGGGATTTTCTTTAAAACCTTCGTGTCGCATCCTTGGAAGATACTGAACCTAAATACCAAGTTTGGTGTTCATCCGACTGTTCGTTTCTGAGTTATGCTGTTCACAGACAGACACACAGACACACACGGACATGTTTCCAAAAATGCTTTTTTTGGATTCAGGGGGTCTCAAAACATATATTTCCGGTGAAATCTCGGTATCGAATTTTTGGGTGGAATACAATACTTCCCCTACTTACTATACCTAGTAGAGAAAGTAAAAAATACTTTCTTGTGGAGAAATGATGCAAAAAGGGTTTTATATAGTTAAATGTTTAAACGGTTATTTTATATAAGCGATGAAAAGTAAAGCTATTGCTCAAAGTTATATATTCATATGTGAAAAATCTAGAATTGCGCACGTAAAACAGAACGCCACCGCATGCGCGAAAAGGTAAATAGATACACACACCTCCGTCCTATTCATACTCGCCTGTGAACACCAATATGACTCCTAAAGTTTGAAGATTGTTGCTTCAAATTTTGTTATTTTTACGTTGTTATTTGCCCCACGTTTTGGGAGCCAATTTGAGATGATTGTTTTATTGAAGGAGTTGTATTATATTTCAACTGTTGTGGAGCCGAACACTTGAACTAGTTGCAACCGCACGTATTGTACCCGCTTTCCGGTAGCCTGTGCCCTAAGTTTAAAAATATTAACTTTGTAATTTTGACTGTTTCTTTAAATATTTAATATTTATGTTTGCCTCGACTGCGTCAGTATTACTGTTAGAGACACGTTTCTCTTAGCAGGGTTGTGGTGCAACAAGAATGTAGGCTTACACAGATTATAATTTTACTTCACTTCTTTTATTAATGGTTGATACAATTTAAATAACACTTCACTGACGTAGAGAGCTGTGAGATTCTTTAATTAAATACTTGTACTTTTTAACACGTAAACTTATTTTTCGTCTCACACGAATACGTATTAAATCTCTCGAGGACACATCTCGCATCCGGTTACTAACGCTGTCTGCAACCAACTGAATAGATTTCTAGCGTCTAAAATTTGTAAATTTCTGTATTTCAAGTCTCTGATTGGCTATTTTATAAACTGTCACAAAAATTCACATTATTGTTGCTCCAAGAATCACTAGTAGCATTTAAACTTTCAAATTCATTATTTCCTCAAGGTTACCTCATTGTTAGCAACTTTTAACCTAATATTCTCACAGCTCCTACATTATTAAATTACGTAATACATTCATTGTAACGGTATTACTTATAATTTTATTACTTGTGATGTTTGTGTATGTGTGTTTACTTCATGTGAAGCCATCTTGTGACGTCATTCATTTGTTCAGTTTGTAGCCCATCTGGTGTTAGCAATTTGCAGCAGTGTTAGTGTTCGAAAGAATGCGACTGTTATTTGATTTAATTTTTTGTTTATTGTCCTCCGGCTAGCTATTATTTCTCGGTCGAACATGTCTCTTGATCAGGGTGTGTAAACGGAAAGGAATCTTTTATCCAAATATGACACTGATGAAGAAATTTGTTTTACACATTTATTGTCGAACACGTTAACTATCACATTTATACATTGATCTTAACACTCGCCAAACTGAAACTGTTATAATAACTTCTTACTGATCACTCTTAATTTGCGTACTTCAACCTTTTGTATAATTAACCTTACAACACTTTAGATTATTCATAATTCTGCTGTGCGTAACTTGTGAATCGATACCCGACGTTTGCCGTACAAATACTTTCGACGAACTGACTGAAGACGACGTGTAGTGTACACAGATTTTTGATGAACTGGACAGAATTTACCTCCAACCTACTGCTTTTATACCCATACACACCGATATGCCTAAAGATTATAACTGAACTGCAATTGGCTAATAAAACGCGCCAACATTAGCGTCTATTTTAATATCCAATGAAAATTATGAATACATATACTCTAGGGAAATATTCCAGAAGGTTCTAAACGGAAAAACGCGCCAACATTACGCAACTTCCTCGTTTCCAATAATGATAAACAGCTCACCCCCCCTCTGCATTATTGCGCGCTATTATTGACAGTTTCAGTAAGGCATTAAAAACTTACTTCTCAACAATAATTACAATAAACAAATATCTCAAATCAATGTCACATAAAAATGCATATTCATATTACAATCATTATTTACATTTAAGTAATTTGTGATACAAATTACTGCATCATCATATAACATTATTGAACATGTATACAATAATATAAGCATATACAATGACTGTTACATACAGTTTACAAATTATTACATACACATATTGCTTCAAGGCGGGCTGTTATTGAATTTACATATTATATAATTAGACTGAAATTATTTGAGTGTTAAAAATACTACCTCAAGTTGCAGTGGCGGCATAAATGGAAGCGAGTGTACTATTTGCGCTTTAAAACGTGTAGTTCATGTGAAATTATTGCAATTCACTATGGTGGAAAAACAAAAAAGAAGTGAGAGAAGCATCCGTAGGTTATAAAAATGAAGTCATGTTATTTCAACAATGTTATTGTGGATTATATAACAAAATGGGCATTAGCGTTGGAGCAGGTGTTTAAAGTTACGTAAATTCAATTATAGCGCGTGTAAACTGTGTTTGTTGTTCCTGCCTTAACAAGCGCTAAACCATTAGAGTCCGGTAAACCTTGTTTTCTTTCCCGAACAAAGCGCCGCGCTCTGTCTGTGTTTAGATGCCGAAACCTATTAGCTTTACCAAACCCGAACTTCTATCTGTTTGTAAATGCTGCCATTGTTAAAAAATGTAATCTGATATGTTACATTCACATGGTTTTCTCTAGCTACTATCGTTTATATACGAGGGCGGATTGATAACCATGACTTTGACGAGAGATAGCGTTCTAATCACAGGTTTCTTGTTTGCACCCATCTGTTCTCGGTATAATCGCTGAAATTCGTCATTTGTTTCTTAGAACATTGTTCAGAGCGTCTAAAATAAGCAGAGTGTGTTGCTGCGTAGAAAATGGAGAAAAGTGAATTTCGTGGCACTCCTTTTTGCGTGGTAAGACGGTGAAGGAAACGGAAGAAAATCTGAACAAGTATTATGGGGACTCTGTTCCATCACATGGCATGATTCACAGAATTTCGATGTGGCCGTTCGAGCACAAGAGATGGCGTGCGCACAGGACGGCCGGTTGAGGTCACAACACAAGAAATGGTGAACAAAGTTCACGATATTGTGTTGGAAGACAGCCGAGTGAAAATCCGTGAGATAACCAAGACCGTAACCATCTCGACTATCTCGGGTGTATAACATTCTGCACGAATTTTTGGGTTTGAGAAAGCTGTCAGCAAGATGGGTGTCGTGACTGCTCACAGTTGAGAACAAGCGGAATCGTAAGACCATTTCACAGGGATATTTGTTGGAACATGTTGGGTAAGGAGGTTTTCTTGACAATCAGCGCGTCCCATCTTTGAAACATCCTGAACTTAAGTACAAAGTTTTGTTTTTGTTGCAATTGGGACAGTATTAACAGTGAAGTGCCAATTGATTAATATTATTTCGACTCATAATTTTAAACAAAGTTTGGTATTCATTTGACATTTCGTTTTTGAGTTACGCTGTTTAGAGACGCACCCACAACGGATCTTTTTCTGAAAATACCTTTTGGGGGATTCAAAGTCCCTCTAAATGTTATTTTTGATGAGCCCTTGGCATAGAATTTTTCCTCCTAACTGCTAGGTGCGGCGTCGCCGTGGCCGAGTGCTCAGACCGCTCTCCTCCTACCACGGCGGTCCATGTTCGATCCTAGGGACCCGCATGTAAGATTTGTGGAGGACGAAGCTGGTCTGGATGGTTTTTCTCCGGGTTTTCCAGTTTCCCAACGTTCATCCCACCAATTGCGCCATCATCACGTTTTCTTTCATCCATTTCATATCATCTTCTTCCCTCACCCTTATACCTGCTATGGGCCGATCCCCTGTTCCGGTTTCTATT
The DNA here is from genome assembly GCA_030765065.1 of Deroplatys truncata. Lineage (NCBI taxonomy): Eukaryota > Metazoa > Arthropoda > Insecta > Mantodea > Mantidae > Deroplatys > Deroplatys truncata. The sequence continues at coordinate 58,480,496 of CM060989.1, read as the reverse complement.
CTCTGATTCATTGTTCGTCTGCTCCTCCACAGGCCTCTGAACCTAGGAACGGATAAGCCGACTAATTACTACTAGATACTGGTAGAGAAAGTAATTTTGCATATATATATAGGGTGGACCATTTAAGATGAAACTGTATAATATCTCCAAAACTGAGCGTTGTAGAAAGAAATGTATTTAATAAAAGTTGCTTGATATTATGGGGTAAAGTAAATGTCATTAATCGTGTTTTATTTGGAGGACGTTATGATGGTCATTTTAGCGACAATTAAATTTTTTAATGGGAATCTACATTTTGTATGTTGTTTTCCCATTAGAAAATGGTTTATAAAAAGCTGTTTATTTTGTGATGAGGAATAAGGAAACAGAATAAAGAACGTTGGTTCCCAATTATGAAACGTAACTTGACCCTCAAATGGCCATCCATGGATGGTCCAACCATTCATTGCGCTCTTCGTACGCAGCAATTAAGAATTTTCGTTGTTATTTATGTTGGTCTAAGAATAACTGCAAAGTACGTTATACAAATGTTGGTTAGGTTTTTTATGAGGAATGAGAAAACAACATAAAAGAGGTAGGTTCACATTAAAAAAAATAAATTCAACTGTACTTTCTTCTATGATATCAAGCAACTTTTATTAAAGCTATTTCTTTCTACAACGCTTAGTTTTGGAGATATTGTACAGTCTCAACTTAAATGGACCACCCTGTATATATCCTTTAAAATACGCTTCGTTTCTTTTAAAATAAGCGAAATTGTTTAAACAAAAGAAAGTATAGGTTCGGATAACACATATTTTCTCTTATCAGTATGCCAATATGCATCTTCAGCACAATAATGTAAGACCATATTGAGCAAAGGGCTTTGGAGCCATTTTGCCTTGTAAGCCCAGCGCGCCCCGATCTAAATCTGTTCAGGGATTCCTTTGTTGCTTGAAACTTGAAGCAATTGTGGAAGCAGTCACGGATCAAACAAGGTATGTTAAAGGCAAACGTGACCCCGCGTAGGTGTTGTTAATGCATAGCCAAGTCTAAGTCCGTGAGTACATACACTACCACTGACCAACAGTTGATTGCACTTTTGTGGGGGGTTTGCCCAATACACGTACGGAACAGCTACGAGATAACTTGCTGTCCAGTCTTCCAAGTATCGCGTGGCCTGCAGCGTTTCCTTTGATTAATTCGCTTTTGCTTGTTTAGCGACCTACAGTGAACTGTGGCATATTTGAGTGGCTGACTGTCTAATAGTACAAGGCGTAATTTTAAAGTACTGGTTCTTTTTTTAAAAATTCTGATGTGTTACACTCACATGACTTTCTCTATTCTTGTACAAACTATTTTTACAAACGCTTATTCTCCATATGCTTCATGTTAATCGAGATGTTAATCTTATTGCTAATTTTCTTGTAGATACAAGGGGAATTGGTAGGCTTTAAGCGATAGTCAAATATTTTAAGAGCTGGTTGCTATGTGGAGTATTCCATTCTCTTTGCATGTCCAGGACAAAAAAATGAATAACGAATTCCCATTTGAGAAAAAGTATAAGTATTGGAAAATTTAAAGGAATAACAAGCAATATCTCGAAAATGGATCACTCAGAAAAAAAAAATGTGTGTGACATAAATTGTCTATTTTAATGCGATCCACATTTTTTGTGTAGTAAAATTTTGTCTATCTCTTATGGTTTACCAGTTATGCAAAATTCGTTCACAATGAAGAATACTTTTGGAGACATTCCCAGAAAATTCAAGATATACATTTCATTTGTCATGAAAGTATCTTAAGCATATGATATTTTAATCAAAATCGTTAGAGGCATTTTTGAGAAAATTAAAATTTTCGAAAAATGTTCCATATAAAGGGTAATCTGGGGTGGGGGATTTTCTTGAAAACCTTCGTGTCGCATCTCTGTAAGATACTGAACCTAAATACCAAGTTTGGTGTTTATCCGAATGTTCGTTTCTGAGTTATGCTGTTCAGACAGACACACAGACACACACACGGACATGTTTCCAAAAATGCTTTTTTTTTGGATTCAGGGGGTTTCAAAACATGTATTTCCGGTGAAATCTCAGTATTGAATTTTTGGGTGGAATACAATACTTCCCCTACTTACTATACATAGTAGAGAAAGTAAAAATGTAGATCTCATTAAAACGTACAATTTATCTTAATTTTTAAGTTTTAACTCGCTTTTTGTTTACTTTCTCTACTACGTATAGTAAGTAGGGGAAGTATTGCATTCCACCCAAAAATTCGATACCGAGATTTCGCCGGAAATACATGTTTTGAGACCTCCTGAAACCAAAAATAGCATTTTTGGAAACATGTCCGTGTGTGTGTCTGTGTGTGTGTGTGTGTGTCTGTGTGTGTGTGTGTCTGTGTGTGTGTCTGTGAACAGCATAACTCAAAAACGAAGAGTCGGATGAACACCAAACTTGGTATTTAGGTTCAGTATCTTTCAGAGATGCGACACGAAGGTTTTCAAGAAAATCCCCCCACCCCAGACTACCCTTTACATAGAACATTTTTCGAAAATTTTAATTTTCTCAAAAACGGCTCTAACGATTTTGATTAAAATATCATATGTTTAAGATATTGTCATGACAAATAAAATGTATATCTCGAATTTTCTGGCAATGTCTCCAAAAGTATTCTTCATTATGAACGACTTTTGCATAACTGGTAAACCATAAGAGATAGACAAAATTTTACTGCATGAAAAATGTAGATCGCGTTAACATACACAATTTATGTCATATACATTTCTTTTGTTGAGTGAACCGTTTGCGAGATATTGCTTGTTATTCCCTTAAATTTTCCAATACTTATACTTTTTCTCAAATTCGTTATTCATTTTTTTATGTCCTGGACATGCAAAGAGAATGGAATGCGCCACATAGCAACCAGCGATAAAATATTTGACTATCGCTTAAAAGCTACCATATTCCCCTTGCATCTACAAGAAAATTACAAATAAGATTGACATCTCGATATCTCGATTAATATGAAGCATATGGAGAATAAGCGTTTGTAAAAATAGTTTTATAAGAGTAGAGAAAGTCATGTGAGTGTAACACATCAGATTTTTTTTTCTCGTGGTCATGCAAAGAGCATGGAATTTCAAATTCATCACATAGCGAAATGTGTAAATCTGTACTAAAACCTTATCTGGATTAATCAGAAATAGATAGAAGAATAACCTTTTATAAGAATATTTTGTAGCAGAGTGATTAGAGAAGGTCATGTGATTTTGGTTTGATATTACAGGGGTTTAATTGTTGTAGCGGTTGCACCACGTTAGGCATCAATTTGCGGGAGATTGTTTCTAGGAGCGTTCGCCCCACGTACGGTACCAACTTTCCGTGGCCTTCGCCCCACGTTTAAGAACGAACTTTTTATTTTAATGTTTTTATTTATTTATGCCTCGGCTGCGTCATTAGTAATTTGCAGAACATTCACCTCTTAGCAGGACTGGTACGGCTCAAGAAAGAAGGCTTATACAAAATTATAATTGCACTCCACTCCCTTTATTAATTAATACTTCACACGATTAAATAACACTTCACTGATATATCCTACTATAGAGCTGTGAGATTATTGTTAATTGCACTTTTTATAGGTAACCTTTATATTATTCTCACCGCAATGAAATTTTTGTCTCACACTGAACCCGTACCGTACCGAACTGCTTGGTTACGCTTTCTTGTAGCGTCTACCACCTGAATTTGTACATTTTCTCTATTTCAAGTCTCTGATTGGCTAATCCTACTCCAATCGAATACCTTTATTTAATTTTTAGCATTTCTAGTTTTTGATTGGCTATTTATAAACTGTTTTAAATATCACTTTATTATTATTCCAAGAACTATTAGTAACTTTTTTTAAACTTTCTAATTTATTGTTGTCTCAAGGTTACCTCATTGTTAGCAACTTTCGGATTTTACTTTGTAATTCTGTTTGCTAAGAAAAGCAGCTTGCTTCTATTGTCACAGCCCCTACATTGTTTAACTACGTAATACATTCACATAACACTTTATACTTGTACATAATAAAATTAACATAATACAGTGACTGTAATATACACTTTATACATTCTTACATACATATATTGCTTTAAAACGGGTTGTTATTTTATTTAATATTACATAATGAGACTGATATCATTTAAGTGATAAAAATGATACCTCAGTATAAAGCGTTGTTTAAAAAACTCTTTAGGTGTGTATTCAGGCCAGCTTTATTGAGCGCTTTATTGGAGCTTTTGTTTTTCTTCTGCAAGTCTATTTTTCAAACTGTTTGTTGTGTATGTGTCTCCTCGTTATTCTGTGTATGCATCTCATAGATTATTTTATTTATTTAGATGGCCGAGATAAAAGAGTTTTGCGGCTGCACACCATACAAAGTACATTACACTATCCATCAAAACGCGAGTTGGAACATTAACATAAATGACAATAGAACGATCACAGCCGCTGTGCCATTCAGGCCTGATCCTGCACAGCAACAAACCCTTTCCATCATTTATTTAATCTGAGCATTGGGATATAGCGAGCAGAAGTTGTGCAAACATTTGATCTGGGCCACCATCATTTATTATGAGCTGCTGCCCGTCTTCTTTTGGGATTTATTCACGCGTTGATGTAAAGGCGGGGGTAATTTATTTTCATGTATGGCTGTGTATGGTAAATTTCAGAAAGCTGACGTCAGAGATATTGCTTCCCTGGGTAATCTGCCTGCCCTTTGTGCTATAGACCAATCTGAGCATCATTAAAACAAGTTCTGGAAAGAATAAAAAAATCTGACGTGTTACACTCATATGACTTTCTCTACTCTTGTACAAACTATTTTACAAACTCTTATGTTCCATCTATTTCATATTAATCGAGATATACATTTGCAGAAACGATCTTTTGACATGCAAAGAGAATTACATTTTACACAGCGACCAGTTCAAAAAATATTTGACTATCGCTTAAGGCGTACTATGTTTCCCTTGTTTTGTATTTCCAAGGGCAATATAGAAATACAGTAGCTTTAAGCATAGACATATCTTTTAATAGCTTTAATAGCTTTAATAGCTGGTTGCTAGGTGCAGCACCATTCTCTTTGCCACAGATTAATACTCTTTGCATATCCAAGACAAAAATATGAATAACGAATTCCCATTTGAGAAAATAAGTATTGAAAAATTTAAGGGAATAACAAGCAATATCTCGAAAATGATTCACTCAACAAAAAAAAATGTATATGACATAAATTGTGTATTTTAACGCGATATAAATTTCTTGTGTAGTAAAATTTTGTTTTTCTCTTATGCTTTACCAGTTATGCAAAAAACGTTCACAATGTAGAATACTTTTGGAGTCATTCCCAGAACATTCAAGATATACATTTTATTTGTCATGAAGAGATCTTAAATATATGATATTTTAATGAAAACCGTTAGAGCCATTTGTGAGAAAATTAAAATTTTCGACAAATGTTCCATGTAAAGGGTAATCTGGGGTGGGGGGATTTTCTTGAAAACCTTCGTGTTGCATCTCCGGAAGATAGTGAACCTAAAAACCAAGTTTGGTGTTTATCTGACTGTTCGTTTCTGATTTATGCTGTTTACAGACACACACAGACACAGAAATGGACATGTTTCCAAAAATGCTTTTTTTTTTGGATTCAGGGAGTCTCAAAACATATATTTCCAGTGAAATCTCGGTATCGAAATTTTGGGTGGAATACAATACTTCCCTTACTTACTATACGTAGTAGAGAAAGTAATACACTCGATGGAGGCGAAGTGCATTTTGTATAACAGGAAATAATTTCACTTCCGAATTTCTGCAAAGGACTTAAAGCATGTGCACTGCATATATATATTATTTCGACTATAGTGAATTATAGAAATGCTTAAGCGAAAATAAAAGTAATCATTGTCAGCTGTTCAAAAGTAGTATCAAGTTCAAAAGCGCTAGTATCTGCGAAGTAGTGATCGTTTAGTTAAGCGTGGTAATACTAACCAAGTCAATTAACAACTGAAGGCTTACACCGAAAGAGTTATGCAGTGAAACGTGTATGATTTGAATATGAAAGGCCTGATAAAATATTAGAATTATTCAAGTATTCTAATTTTAAAAAATCTGATGTGTTACACTCACATGACTTTCTCTACTCTTGTACAAACTATTTTTACAAACGCTTATTCTCCATCTACTTCATGTTAATCGAGATAAACATTTGCAGACTCTATCTTATTGCTAATTTTCTTGTAGGTGTAAGGGGAATATAGAAATACAATAGCCTTTAAGCACACACATATCTCTTAATAGCTGGTTGCTAGGTGCAGCACCATTCCCTTTGCCACAGATTATAACTCTTTGCATATCCAAGACAAAAAATGAATAACGAATTCCAATTTTAGAAAATAAGTATTGAAAAATTTAAGGGAATAACAAGCAATATCTCGAAAATGGTTCACTCAACAAAAAATGTATATGACATAAATTGTGTATTTTAACGCGATCTACATTTTTTGTGTAGTAAAATTTTGTCTATCTCTTATGGTTTACCAGTTATGCAAAAGTCGTTCACAATGGAGAATACTTTTGGAGACATTCCCACAAAATTCAAGTTATACATTTTATTTGTCATGAAAACATCTTAAACATATGATATTTTAATTAAAATCGTTAGAACCATTTTTGAGAAAATTAAAATTTTCGAAAAATGTTCCATGTAAAGGGTAATCTGGGGTGGGGGGATTTTCTTGAAAACCTTCGTGTCGCATCTCTGGAAGATACTGAACCTAAATAGCAAGTTTGGTGTTTATCCGACTGTTCGTTTCTGAGTTATGCTGTTCACAGACACACACAGACACGGACATGTTTCCAAAAATGCTTTTTTTTGGATTCAGGGTGTCTCAAAACATGTATTTCCGGTGAAATCTCGGTATCAAATTTTTGGGTGGAATACAATACTTCCCCTACTTACTGTACGTAGTAGAGAAAGTAAAAAGTGTATTCTGAAGCCAGTACATATATTATACAGTAATACGAAAAATATAGCACAATGTCAGGGGACTCAGGTTTTTTAAATGGCACTGTACATTTGCAGGCCTCACCCCACTAGTAAATGCAACTCGTAACTGTGGACGTTCTCTTTACCTGACTGCACTTCCGATGCACCGTCCACTTGTTCAGTCCCTCTTTCTATCGAGCGCACTCATATCCTGACCGACTAGTACATAACGTACTCATGATGACCCTGTGTTAGAATGATTCATATTATTAGGCCTATCATCAATAAGGTATTCGTTTTGCTGTGACTAAAGAAATTTTGAGTGATATTATTATTAATATTATTATATATTTTTAATCATTGTAGTGCAGTATTAATCGCGATTTTGAAAGGAGAAATGCCATTGCTTTAAATGTGTAAATATATATATATATATATATATATTCAGGACACTTCCAATTTTAATACGAGGGGCACTATTTATATTTTGAGCCTTGGAAACTCTGAATGCTGTAGGTGCCATATGACGTTTCCAATGGAAAGTTTGACATCTTTGACTATAATCTACTTCAAACATTTTGTCAATAGAGCGTCATTTGGTTTGTTTACACTAACTTGAAAATTGTATGTCAACAAAAACATGGAATTAACTCGTGAAAATGTTCGTGCAATGATTTATTACGACTTACGACGTGGATTATCAAGACAAGAGTGCATCGATCAACTAACTTCCACATTTGGCGACGAAGCTCCATCCTTTGCCACTGTAAAACGCTGGTATAACGAATTTAATCGTGGCCGCCGTTCGCTCAATGATGAAGTTCGTGAAGGTCGTCCAAAATCAGTTGTTGTGCCAGAAAACATTGATGCTGTGCAAAAACTAATAATAAAAGGTCGTCATGTGACATATTGTGAGATTGAGGCAACCCTGGGCATTAGTTCCACCAGCATATATAAAATATTGCATGATTAATTAGCTGTGAAAAAGGTTTGCCTCGTTGGATCCCACATAATTTGACGCAATCTCAAAAAGATGCTCGTGTCGATTGGTGTACAAAAATGCTCAATAAATACAATGGCGGTGCCTCAAAAGACGTATATAAGATTGTAACAGGTGACGAATCATGGATCTACGCGTTTGAGCCGGAACGTAAACAGCAGTCAACTGTATGGGTGTTTCAAGATGAAGCAAATCCAACAAAAGTTGTTCGCACTCGGAGCACTTCGAAGCAAACGGTGCCTGCTTTTATAGCAAAACTGGCCATGTGGCAATAGTGCCTTTAGAGGAACGTAAAACGGTCAATGCCGAATGTACACAACCATTTGTTTGCGGGAAGTCTTCGGTGAAGTAAAAAAAAACAACTAGAACCGTAGGATCGTTCTTCATCAAGACAATGCGAGCGCATACACATCTCGTCTAATAAGAGTATTTGAAGGCTCAAAAATTGAATTGATGGGTCATCCGCCATACAGTCCTGATTTGGCACCCAATGACTTCTTTTTTTTTCCCCGAACATCAAGAATAAATTGCGAGGACAACTATCTTCATTGGCAGAAGAAGCCCTTGATGCCTTCAAAAACCATGTTTTGGAGGTGTCTCAAGAAGACTGGAATAAATGCATTGACATATGGTTCTAACGGATGCAAAAGTGTATTGATCATAAAGGAGAATACTTTGAAAAACAATAAAGCAGTTTTCATTCAGAAATTACTTTGTTATAATTATTAGGCTCATAATATAAATAGTGCCCCTCGTAATAAACAACAGGAAAGGCAGAATTTGATTTCCGTCTAGTAATACAGCAAATTGTTTCATGTATTGAATATGATACAGCGCCGAAGTGCTTCGTTTCAGATATCGGAAACCGTTTCATTATTTTTATAAAAGAAAATTAGTAGAGCATCAGCAATAATAGGTTTTGTTGATTGAAACACGTTGTTTTCGTAAGCGTATTCACAAAATGAATACAGAAGACAGTCCCAGACCTAATGAAACGACATGCTGCAGCCAGCCTCGACTTCAGGGCCGCCTGTTCCCCATGAGATTCACTGGTCACAATTGGATAAAGTTTGACTTGACTTCTTGGACGCGAGCGGATTGTAATTGGATGAAGAGTAAGCGGGAATTGAAAGTTAAAGGCAACGCGAAGGGCGCTGAAGGGAAAAGAAAAATGATGGCAGGACAGTAATGGAATTTTTGGAGGGTTTGAGTAGAAGTCCCAGTTTAAAGGTTACAAATAATTACATAACTCGTGGTTTGCCGATCCTTTCATGTGCAATTGTTGTACTATATTAGTAAGCGAGTTAATCATGTATATTTATTCTCAGATCAGCTGAATGGTTTTTTAAGTAGGGAAAGTATTGTATTCCACCCAAAAATTCGATACCGAGATTCACCGGAAATACATGCTTTTTGAGACCCCCTGAATCCCAAAAAAAAAAAAAAAAAAAAAAAGCATTTTTGGAAACATGAATCTTTGCCTTTTTGAGGAACTAAAAAGACAACGAAAAGCTTTTCGGTGTAAAGGTTAGTTTCCCATTCTTGGAAGACAAAAAACTTAAACAAGTTTTGTGTTTAACCGGCTTTTCGTTTTTGAGTTATGCTGTTTACATACATACGGACTTTTTTTTTTAAAAAAAATGCTCTTTTTGGATTCATGGGGCCCCCAATATATATTTCCGGTTAAACCTCGAAGTACAGTTTTTGGGTAGAATGTAATAGCTTCCCTACCTACTAGGTACGTGGTGGAGAGGGTAAAAATTAGCCTTTAACCAGTTGTCTCAATGCTCGTTTTTATAAATTTATAAATTATACGTAAAAATTATATTTTTGATGGGCATGTTAGTTTTCCACGAAGGAGACTGAGGACAGCATTGTAATACACTTTCGGTTTGTGTAATGATAATTGATTGTGGGGATGATAATACCGATGACGTGGTTGCCAGGTAGAGGTCTGCACGGGTCCGGCCGTTCCGCAGGCCGGGTTGTGGCTTAATTTGAAAAATGTTTGTCGGCCTCGGGCCTTAAAATAAGGGCGAAAGAAAAGGCAATTTATTTTATTAAACCTATACATTTTAATCAAAATAATTGGTGCCATTATTAGGAGGAAAAAAAACCAAAGCTTCAGTATATAAAGAGAAAATATAGACGAGAAAGGTTAATTTATGACTTTTTTTTTTTGTCTAAGAAGTTGAGTTGCCCTGAATAGCCAACTATGGCACATTCAGTAGACTATTAGGCACTATAACTATAATAAATAAATACTCGCGTTGGCCGATTACAACAGCACGGGAGCTGCAAACTCCGCCTCCCTTCGATCACCCACACTCCGGACATTTCGGACAGAGTGCAGTAATAGCGGCGGCATGTGGTCAATAAAGTCGCTTACTGCATAACGTGAGTACATCTTACCAGGCTGGGCCAGCAGAGGAAAAAATTCTCATGCCGGTACCGGAAATCGAACCCGCATCTCTTCACATCATAGGCAAAAACGCCTCGAGAGCTGCTAATAATAATAATAGTAATAACTGTAAAATAATGGCACCACCCCACTCCATTGGAATGGCGCCGCGGTAGCGTATGCGATTCGCATTCGGGAAGTCTCGGGTTCGATCCGCGGCAACGCTCTGACTTATGGGTTTTTGGTGGTTCTTGGGGTTGACAGGCGGATGCTGCGGTGGTTCCTCTTCTATCACGACTTTCATGTCCTTCATTTCCTCCATCCATCATCTCCTTCACTGTCATCTGTTTCAAGATTTTAGGACCAGGCGACGTTATTCGGCGGCTTGCGTCTGGGCGGTAGATGTGCACTTTGTAGAAGTTTCCTTCCTAGCTTCGGTCGGGAATGCCCAGCATGGGCCCTCCTCCGCAATGGGTTCCATCAGGGTGGGACTGCCGGAGGTGTGGTCTGGCGTCCTCGGATGTGTTCTATCTGGAAACGTTAGAGATCCCGTCTGTGTTTGTGCCCGTCGCAATCCAGATTTGCTCGCCCTTGGAGTCTCTTCCCTCCCGTTTATAATTTACAGAATTCCTGTCTACGTGACTTTTCAAATGTGCTGAGCACAATCCTAACTGCATTCCAGGAATCTTCATGATAATGCGTTGAGTCCTCGGCTTTTACTAATGACTTTCCCTAACATGGCTCGCTAATGACATCTTTCAACTTAATCTTATTACATTAAACATTATTTAATATACAGGGGTCACGCTAGAAGCAAAACGGTCTATTGCGGCCTACTTGCTGTGCCTCTGCCCGGTTTCGGGAGCCCTTCCGTAATATTTACTTTTACATTAACTGTAACATTATTTTATTTAAAATAAAATTAGACAATCGGGCCGGGCCGGCCTCTATTTGCAGGAGGAATGAGAAACAGGAGTGTCTGAAGAGCCACGTCCAAGCGACACTTCGACCTCCAAGCTAAAATTATCATATTGTGGCGTATTAATAATTTGAGGGGTTACATTATTGTTCTACATTGTCATTACCAGACACACTGTTGTTTACGTCACTCTTGGCTGGTAGCTTTGCTAGCCACGAGTGGTGGGGGATAGCGTCTTTCCCAGTTAGGATTTCGTAAGGAACGGACCGCGTGTGTAAGCCGGGCTTTGGATCGGTGGACATCCCCTCCCACCTTCCATTTTTAATAATGTAGGAATCTCAAACGATTGGGAAATAAATCTAGGAATGTGTTATCGATTTTGTGCAGTAAAAACCCACGCCTTCCTCTTAACCTCCACACCAAGTTTCGGTCCTCCGTAGCCAAGTAAGTATACACCCCCTCAATGTACGTGCTGGGTACTCAAAATTAATTTAATTTTCTTGTGAACTTTTAAGCCATCTACCCAGCATGTAACAATATTTCATCTTTTTACTTTCTCTACTACGTATAGTAAGAAGGGGAAGTATTGTATTCCACCCAAAAATTCGATACCGAGATTTCACCGGAAATACATGTTATGAGACTCCCTGAATCCAAAAAAAAAAACATTTTTGGAAACCTATCTCAGAAACAAACAGTCGGATAAACACCAAACTTGGTATTTAGGTTCAGTATCTTCCAGAGATGCGACACGAAGGTTTTCAAGAAAATCTCCCCACCCCAGATTACCCTTTACATAGAGCATTTTTCGAAAATTTTAATTTTCTCAAAAATGGCTCTAACGATTTTGATTAAAATATCATATGTTTAAGATATTTGTATGACAAATGAAATGTATATCTCGAATTTTCTGGGAATGTCTCCAAAAGTATTCTTCATTGTGAACGACTTTTGCATAACTGGTAAACCATAAGAGATAGACAAAATTTTTCTACACAAAAAATGTAGATCGCGTTAAAATACACAATTTATGTCATATACATTTTTTGTTGTTGGGTGAACCATTTTCGAGATATTGCTTGTTATTCCCATAAATTTTCCAATACTTAACAATGCAAAGAGAATGGAATACTCCACATAGCAACCAGCGCTTAAAATATTTGACTATCTCTTAAAGCCTACCAATTCCCCTTGCATATACAAGAAAATTAGCAATAAGATTTACATCTCGATATCTCCATTAACATGAAGTATATGGAGCGTTTGTAAAAAATAGTTTGTACAAGAGTAGAGGAAGTCATGTGAGTGTAGCACATCAGATTTTTTTATTCATGGTTTATTCTAAAAAATTAATATTATTACTTTTAAAAACGGTAGATGAATAAAGTCGCAGCAGCCATTTAGCTCTTGAAGCTTGTAGAGGTATACCTGTTGCTGTATTCTCCATTAATAACAGATGAATGTAATATAACATTTGGAGAAACCACGCGTTTTACGCTTGCGATGTTACGATATCGCGGAGTCAAAGCCTTTGAAGTTAAGTCGAGGGAAGCATGGTAATCCAACAAAAGCACAGCCGCAAACCTCTCCACGAACGAATCTCGGAAAAAGCAATCCGGCTGCTTATTCTATTAGCATTTCCACATCAAATCCTCCTTGTCGCCCAACACCATTCTGTTTTTATGACTCCCGAAGAAATATACGCAGAAAATAAAATAGTCTGTTTATATTCACTATTCTCAGTCGAAGGAGATTCGCAATTTCGTTTCGACCATCGAAACACGCGGGATCATAAAAGTGTCACTGTTCTTCTGTACTGAATATGCCTGCAGATTTTTATGGTTCTGCATAAAACGTTCTATGGGGTACATGAGTCGAGTGTTTTTAATTCAAACAATACCATACTTCACATACTTGTAAACAAAAACTTCGGAATTATTAAAAACACAAGAGTTAACCCTTTAAGATAAATACGAGTTGTTGCAGTTCTCAATGGCTAGTGTTATCTTATTTGTTGAGCGCCTCTTGTTTTATTATTTTAAATTTGGGGTTCTTTGTCCTCCGGCTAGCTATTATAACTCAGTCGAACACGTGTCTCTAAGCAGGGTGTGTAAACGGAAAGGAGTTGTTGCTAAAAGATAACACTGATAAAAAAATTTCTTTCTGCACTTTCATTGCCGTCACACTTAATTAATAATTCACATATTTAATCTTCATACACGCCTGACTGAAACTGTGATATTTCCGAATGTAACTACAGTCGTTATAGTTGCCGCGCACCAATTTCTTCGCGTACTTTACATTTTTGTAAATAACTCTGCGACGTGCACCTCGTGAGAGATTCTTCAGAACTGTGCGAAACTTGCTTATGGCTCGAGAATATATTCTCCTTCACCTCGAATTGCCTAAACATTATAATAGAGCTGCTATTGGTTACCAAATCGCGCCCATTTTAGCGTCTGTTTTGGTCAGCCAATCACTACTACTAACATATATGCTCTAGGGAAGATATTCCCTCCATTCTAAAAAAAAAAGGCACGCTATCCTAATGTCATTTGTTTGTCTCTTCTTAGTGATAAACAACTAAACCCCTCGGTTTATTGTTACCCACTTCTATTGTCAGTTTCAGTGAGGCCATGTAAACTTATTTCCTAACAATACTTATGGGTAACAAACATCTAAAATCCTGTACATACAATAATATTAATTTACAGTACAATCGCTTTGGCATTCACAGCATGTTATGATATAAAATACTGTCTCAGAGTATACATTATACATTGATACCGTAATTGACGGGAAAGTATAAATAACTAAATAAAGAAATAATAGTAAGAATCAGCAATAATTACAATAAATAATTTCAGTATATTAAAATAATGTTTAATGTAATAAGCCTGGGTTGAAAGATTTGTCCGGAGAATAAAGTCATTAGCGGTCCATGTTAGGGAAAGTCATTAGTAAGAGCCGAGTGCCCAACGCATTAGCATGAAGAATGCAGTTAGGCTTGTGTTCAGTATATTTGAAAAGTTACGTAGACAGAAATTGTGTACATTAGAAACGGGAATGAAATTCTGAAATTCGAGCAACGCACCGCATGGCATAGAAGCAGTTTCAGATGCGCATTCGTAGAGTTTTAAGATTGGACCGCGATTGTAAGAGCGTTGGTAGGCGGAGCTTATATTAAGAAAGGACAGTGTATTCTAAATCAGACTTGCTTACATATTAAAATCATGTGACATACTCGTGTAACGACTCTTGTGATTACTGTTTTATTTTAAGTTGTTTAACGCCCAGTTACACGCCTGAGTTAGAAAGATTTAGCGGCTATTGTGAAGAATCTTTCAGAGTATCATTTCTGCGACTTACGTCAAACGTTTTGCATAATTATTCTTCTAAAAATAACGTAAACCTTTAATTACGGCGACTCTTTTCAAACTGATTATTTGAATAATTCACCAGCTAACTAAACTGGTGTTATCCTTTCACATTACACTCACGGATACCCTGAGACAAAGAACTCATAGCTATACCACTGAAGCAGCTGTCGAACCAGACCTTTATTAAAACTGAAGCAACATCGAGATAGCAGCACCAAAATTTCAAGCAAAGGGTACGACTTCAAAATTGTCGCACCACAAACGGCTTCAACATATAAAAATGAAATACTTTTAGAGGTTGCAAGGCGAAGATTCTCTCTCCCTCTCCCTCATCCTTTCTCACTCAAATGACTAACCATTTTATCAAGATATCGGACGAATAAAATATACATATGTCGAAAGTTCCAAAAAACTAGTTAGCACCCTTAACTTTTTTTAAAGATAAATACTTAAGGTCTCCTTAAAATATATCTACAGTTAATGTCAAACAACAACTTTTTTAACATAGCCGTTTCTGAAGTATTCGCTGTGATAGGTTTAAATTTTCCAAGGTTTAAGTCCAATTTAGTGGTTATTTTATTGTTTCTTATTAACTCATGTTGCCTATATAAAAATATTTAATTAACAACTGGTTGTTTTTAGCCTGCTCTACACACATGTCATACCGTGATGTTACCCGCTTGAAACAGTGCTTCTACAGAGCTTTTCATTCACAACGTGGCCATCGCACAGGGATCGCGCGCCGTCCGCCGCAACTCGGACACTCGCCTAAACAATATCCCTGCTACCGCCCCATCTTCTTATGTTACGGCTACAATTACATTGATAATAAGCACATGTCTTATAAGAGATGTTAGAAATGTACTCTCTCAGTATATTGCTGTTATTTTCTCAGGAAATTTTCATTCACCCTCGAATGTTCAAAATCCAAAATTTAGTGAATTTCTCTCCTGATCTATTCTTTTAGATCTTGCAATGTATGGAGTTTGTTGCCTTCACCTTATTTTTACTTTCTCTGCTACGTATAGTAAGTAAGGGAAGTGTTGTATTCCACCCAAAAATTCGATACCGAGATTTCACCGGAATTACATGTTTTGAGACTCCTGAATCCAAAAAAAGCATTTTTAGAAACATGTCCATGTGTGTGTCTGTGAACAGCATAACTCAGAAACGAACAGTCGGATAAACACCAAACTTGGTATTTAGGTTCAGTATCTTCCGAAGATGCGACACGAAAGTTTTCAAAAAAATCCCCCCACCCCAGATTACCCTTTACATGTAACATTTTTCGAAAATTTTAATTTTCTCAAAAATGGATCTAACGATTTTGATTAAAATATCATATGTTTAAGATATTTTCATGACAAATGAAATGTATGTCTCGAATTTTCTGGGAATGTCTCCAAAAGTATTCTTCATTGTGAACGACTTTTGCATAACTGGTAAACCATAAGAGATAGACAAAATGTTACTGCACAAAAAATGTAGATCGCGTTAAAATACACAATTTATGTCATATACATTTCTTTTGTTGAGTGAATCATTTTCGAGATATTGCTTGTTATTCCCTTAAATTTTCCAATACTTATACTTTTTCTCAAATTCGTTATTCATTTTTACTTTCTCTACTACGTATAGTAAGTAGGGGAAGTATTGTATTCCACCCAAAAATTCGATACCGAGATTTCACCGGAAATACAGGTTTTGAGACCCCCTGAATCCAAAAAAAGCATTTTTGGAAACATGTCCGTGTGTGTGTGTGTGTGTGTGGCTGTGTGTCTGTGAACAGCATAACTCAGAAACGAACAGTCGGATAAACACCAAACTTGGTATTTAGGTTCAGTATCTTCCAGAGATGCGGCACGAAGGTTTTCAAGAAAATCCCCCCACCCCCGACTACCCTTTACATGGAACATTTTTCGAAAATTTTAATTTGCTCAAAAATGGCTCTAACGATTTTGATTAAAATATTATATGTTTAAGATATTGTCATGAGAAATGAAATGTATATCTCGAATTTTCTGGGAATGTCTCCAAAAGTGTTCTTCATTCTGAACGACTTTTGCATAACTGGTAAACCATAAGAGATAGACAAAATTTTACTACACAGAAAATGTAGATCGCGTTAAAATACACAATTTATGTCATATACATTTTTTTGTTGAGTGAACCGTTTTCGAGATATTGGTTGTTATTCCCTTAAAGTTTCCAAAACTTATACTTTTTCTCATATTCGTTATTCATTTTTTTATGTCCTGGACATGCAAAGAGAATGGAATGCGCCACATAGCAACCAGCGTTAAAATATTTGACTATCGCTTAAAACCTACCATATTCCCTTTGCATCTACATGAAAATTACCAATAAGATTGACATCTCGATATCTCGATATCTCGATTAACATGAAGCATATGGAGAATAAGCGTTTGTAAAAATAGTTTGTACAAGAGTAGAGAAAGTCATGTGAGTGTAACACATCAGATTTTTTTTTTATGTCCTGGACATGCAGAGAGAAGGAATGAGCCACATAGCAACCAGCGCTTAAAAGATTTGACTATCGCTTATAACTCACCATATTCCCCTTGCATCTACAAGAAAATTAGCAATAAGATTGACATCTCGATTAACATGAAGCATATGGAGAATAAGCCTTTGTAAAAATACTTTGCACAAGAGTAGAGGAAGTCATGTGAGTGTAACACATCAGATTTTTTAGGTAATCGGGCAAATTTTTGAAATTGTTTTCTGCGAAATGATAGAGTAATTGACGCACGCCTAATATTCTTCTCTGATGAAGCATGGTTCCATATGTATGGATATGTTTCGTCGCAAAATAATAATATTGGATCACAGAGAAAACCGATTTTACACTCGAGATTCCCTTGCATGACGAGTGCAGTAACTGCATACAGAATAATACGATCTATATATTTTGAACAAAGAATAAATGTAAAGAGGTGCAGGAATGACTTACACCATTTTTGCAGTCCTGATCTATGTTGAATTAACAGTCTGGATTTTTCCAAACCAAACTTTGCTACCCCGCATGCAGCTGATGAGTCATTAAATTTAATTGAGGAAATGTTTGAAGATAGGCTAATTAGACAAAAATTATGCCCCTTACGATTCCCGGATATAACTGCATCTGATTTTTATCTATAGGTTAACTTGAAAAAGTGTGTGCAACAAACCCCATACATGCGAAGAACTAAAAGAAAACATTAGGGGAGAAATTTACTCATTTCGAATATTGAACTCTCCAGTGTGGATGAAAATTTCCTGAGAAAATGCCAGAAATATGAGGATAGAGGCCATTTCCAACATCTCTTATGATGAGGTAAATACTTATTATAATTATAATTGTAACTATAAGAACGTGAGGCCGTTAAAAGTGGTATTACAACTGCTTCGGCGGGAGTCCTAGCTGCGGTGGCCACAGTATGAAGGAAACGCACATTTATTGGAATTTGTGTGAGGGAGTAGAAGTGTTTATATAAATTGTTTTTGGAACTTCACTGAAGAAAGCATGTGAATGTACACATTAGGAATTTATTTCCGCTTTTGAAGTACAGTTTCCATCTAATCAACCTATAAGGCAAATAGTACAGAAAAGGCTTACTAAGATATTTAATGGAAAATTAAATTGAGTTTTATGTATTTTTTTTAACTACTTGGTTCTTAGTGTCCCATTCTATATTGGGCGTGAAAGACCGGAAACTTTGCTCAGAGGCCTCTTTATCAGGCTTGAGGTTCTTTTAATGCCGTAAATCTACGACACGGGACCACCGGCTCTACTTCTCTTCCGAAGGAAGCCATGCTAACGATTTTTACGCCCGAAAAAATCCATCGCCTTCCGCCGGGTTTGAATCCGCCACCTCGGGAACTAGGGTACCCCTAGACCACGGAGAACGACATATTTAGTGGAGCCGTTTATCCCTGAGTTAAGAGAAAGAATAAATTCAAGGATGGACAGGTGTATGTATAGGCGCCGACTTAAAGGGTGCCACTCACCCCCACTCTGAGGGGGGTAATACCTTTCACGAAATTATTAGGCGCCACCTCCTTGTGTATTAAACAAGCTCAGGTGGTAATTTTTACTTTCTCTACTACGTATAGTAAGTAGGGGAAGTATTGTATTCCACCCAAAAATTCGATACCGAGATTTCACCGGAAATACATGTTTTGAGATCCCCTGAATCCAAAAAAGCATTTTTAGAAACATGTCCGTGTGTGTGTCTGTCTGTGTGTCTATCCGTGAACAACATAACTCAGAAACGAACAGTCGAATAAACACCAAACTTGGTATTTAGGTTCAGTATCTTCCAGGGATGCGACACGAAGGTTTTCAAGAAAAGCCCCCCACCCCAGGATACCCTTTACAAGGAATATTTTTCGAAAATTTTAATTTACTCAAAAACGGCTCTAACGATTTTGATTAAAATATCATATGTTTAAGATATTTTCATGAGAAATAAAACGTATATCTTGAATTTTCTGGGAATTTCTCCAAAAGTGTTCTTCGTTGTGAACGACTTTTGCATAACCGGTAAACCATAAGAGATAGAGAAACTTTTACTACACAAAAAATGTAGATCGCGTTAAAATACACAATTTATGTCATATACATTTTTTTTGTTGAGTGAACCATTTTCGAGATATTACTTGTTATTCCCTGAAATTTTTCAATACTTATTTTCTCAAATGGGAATTCGTTATTCATTTTTTTGTCTTGGATATGCAAAGAGTATTAATCTGTTGCAAAGGGAATGGTGCTGCACGTAGCAACCAGCTATTAAGAGATATGTATGTGCTTAAAGGCTACTGTATTTCTATATTGCCCTTGTAAATATATATTCCCCTTACATCTACAAGAAAATTAGCAATAAGATAGAGTCTGCAAATGTTTATCTCGATTAACATGAAGTAAATGGAGAATAAGCGTTTGTATAAATAGTTTGTACAAGAGTAGAGAAAGTCATGTGAGTGTAACACATCAGATTTTTACTTTCTCTACCACACGCATAGTGGGTAGGGAAAGTATTGCATTCCATCGAAAATTCGATACCGAGGCTTCACCGGAAATACATGCTTTGAGGCCCCGTGAATGAAAAAAAAGTATTTTTAGAAAAAGGCCTGTGACCCTTTACATGGAAGATTTTTCAAAAAATTTGGTTTTCTGAAAAAATTGCGCTAATGATTTTTAAAATACCATACATTAAAGATATTTACATGGGAAATAAATGTATATCTTGAATTCTCTGGGAATAGCCTTTGAACTGCTCTTCATTCGGAAGGAATTTTGTATAATCTGTCGCGGTAACTTTCGTGTTATCTTATTTGCTGAGAGCCTGTTATTGTTTTACTATTTTGAATTTTCAGTTCTTTGTCCTCCGGCTAGCTATTATTACTCAGTCGAGCAAATCTCTTGGTGTAAACGGAAACGAGTTGTTACTAAAAGATAAACTGATAAAAGAATTTGTTTTTACACTTTTATTACCGTCACACTGAATTAATTTCACATATTTACTCTTGATACACGCCCGACTGAAACTGTTATATTTTCGAATGTAACTATAATCATTTATTTGCCGCACATTATTAATTCGAGTATTTCACATTTTATAACTAACTTTACGACGCGAGAGATTCTTTAGAATTACGTAACGTGTACTTCGTGAATGATTCTGTTGAATTGCGCGACGTGTAACCCGTGAATGATTCTGTTGAACTGTGCGACTTGTAACGCGTGAATGATTCTCTTAAACTGTGCGATACCTGTCTCGTCTAATTTTATATCCAATTAAAATTACGAATACATATGCTCTAGCGAAGATATTCCCTCCATTTCTAAAGAAAGGCACGCTACTCTGACGTCATTTGTTTGTCTCTTCTAATTGATAAACAACTACCCCCTCGTTTCATTGTTATCCGCTCCTATTGTCAGTTTCAGTGAGGCCGTGTAAACTTATTTCCTAACAATGCTTATAATTAACAAACATCTCAAATCAGTGTCATACAATAATGTTAATTTACACTACAATCACTCTGGCTTTACAGTGTTGTGATATAAAATACTGCCTCAAATCTTGTATAACTGTAAAACGTTAAACGATAGACGAAACCGCACTACACAAAAAATGAAGATCTGTTTAAAATACATAACTTATTTAAAGTAAGATTTTTTGTAGCATGGGGCGTTTCTGAGATATCGGTTATTAATGATTCGAATTGTTCGTTTCCTTGTCATTCTTTAAAGTCCTGTCAACATTCAGTTGTTTCTCGTGATTCATGGAAACAGTATGGAATTTTAAGGCCAGCATATAGCGTCCAGTTCTGCTCCCTTTGTATCTATAACGAAATATGTAATGTAGCTATATCTGCAAAGGTTTATTTGGATTAAAATGAAGTAGATGGAAAAAAAATCTGATGTGTTACACTCACATAACTCTCTCTACTCTTGTACAAACTATTTTTACAAACGCTTATTCTCCATATGCTTCATGTTAATCGAGATGTTAATCTTATTGCTAATTTTCTTGTAGATGCAAGGGAAATTGTTAGGCTTCAAGCTATAGTCAAATATTTTAAGAGTATTCCATTCTCTATGCATTACCAGGACAAAAAAAAAAGAATAACGAATTGAGAAAAAGTATAAGTATTGGAAAATTTAAGGGATCACAAGCAATATCTCGAAAATGGTTCACTCAACAAAAACATTGTATATAACATAAATTGTGTATTTTAACGCGATCTACATTTTTTGTGTAGTAAAATTTTGTCTATCTCTTATGGTTTACCAGTTATGCAAAAGTCGTTCACAATGAAGAATACTTTTGGAGACATTTCCAGAAAATACGAGACAAACATTTTATTTGTCATGAAAATATCTTAAACATATGAATATTTTAATCAAAATCGTTAGAGCCATTTTTGAGAAAATTAAAATTTTCGAAAAATGTTCCATGTAAAGGGTAATTTTGGATGGGGGAATTTTCTTGAAAACCTTCGTGTCGCATCTCTGGAAGATACTGAACCTAAATACAAAGTTTGGTGTTTATCCGACTGTTCATTTATGATTTATGCTGTTCACAGACACACACACGGACATGTTTCCAAAAATGCTTCTTTTGGATTCAGGGAATCTCAAAACGTGTATTTCCGGTGAAATCTCGGTATCGAATTTTTGGGTGGAATACAATACTTCCCCTACTTACTGTACGTAGTAGAGAAAGTAAAAATTAATAACGAATTCCCATTTGAGAAAAAGTATATGTATTGGAAAATTTAACGGAATAACAAGCAATATTTCGAAACTGGTTCACTTAATAAAAAAAATGTTTATGACTTAAATTATATATATTTTAACGCAATCTACAGTTTTTGTGTAGTAAAATTTTGTCTATCTCTTATGGTTTACCAGTTATGCAAAAGTCGTTCAGAATGAAGAATGCTTTTGGAGACGTTCCCAGAAAATTCAAGATGTACATTTTATTTGTTATAAAAGTTTCTTAAATATATGATATTTTAATCAAAATCGTTAGATCCATTTCTGAGAAAATTAAAATTTTCGAAAAATGTTCCATGTAAAGGGTAATCTGGGGTGGGGGGATTTTCTTGAAAACCTTAGTGTCGCATCTCTGGAAGATACTGAACCTACATACCAAGTTTGGTGTTTATCCGACTGTTCGTTTCTGAGTTATGCTGTTCACAGCCACACACACGCACACGCACACACACACACACACACACACACACACACACTCGGACATGTTCCAAAAAAAATTTTGGATTCAGGGGGTCTCACAACATGTATTTCCGGTGAAATCTCGGTATCGAATTTTTGGGTGGAATGCAATACTTCCCCTACTTACTATACGTAGTAGAGAAAGTAACAATTTTTAGTAAGAATCGTTTGTTCACCCACTGATAACCTAGAGCGAGAGAAAGTCATGTGAGTGTATCACATATAATGTTTTTTAAGTTTAACCAACTTTAACGGGATAGGTCATATCGAACGGTGAATGAACGGGTAAAATGATGCTCAAATGAGCCCGGGGTTCATAGAGCTTAGAGTTATCGGATATTCTTTAATATGTGGCAGACACGCATTCCCCACCCCACGGAGGTAGGCTTAAGGCAACACAGTGTTATCTTTATAATATAGTAATAATAATAATAATAGCTCTAATTATTATTATTATTATTATTATTATTATTATTGTTATTATTATTTTGCACGCCCATGCCATAAGAAAAAACAAAACCCGGCGCCAATGGATCGATGGACGGACGGGCGGACGAACGACTGGGATGGATTTACGTGTTTTTTATAGTACCTAAAGGCTCAAGATGTGTTCTTTTATGTTGTTGCTGTACTGAAGAGGCACGCCACTGGGCATCATATCTCGCACAGAATGACCAGAACTGGTGACAAATTGCTATTGGGCTATTCTACAGTGTCCGTTCCTTCGGAGCGAATGACGTCAATTTGCTCGCAGTAACACCTCGCTGACAGGTAATTTGTTCCCACGGAGACATCGCGTTACTTGTGATCCCTACTTCACCATCTCAAAACAAAATTGATTGTAAACCAACTCTGAGCCCTGCTGTAGCACAATTAGACACTTAACCGACGTTACAGGGCTATCTTTTTAAACTTGAATGATTTTAATTTCATATACCTCCCCGTTCTTTATGAAACTACTATACTTTTATGGAGTTAATTGTTCTTTCACACAAGCCGTGTGTTGGACAATGTTTGAAAGGTGGAATCATTCCCCAAATGATTCGCTACCTTTCAAACCTTATCCAACACACGGCTTGTGTGAAAGAACAATTAATTCCATTAATTGACCTAATAGTGGTCGAAACTTAAAAGCACTTACAACATTGTAAGTCGCCATTTGGTGTCATCTCAATACAATTTGAGATCTCCACGTGGTTTACCGGGAAACATGCGAATCATTTAGGGAATTTAATGTCGTTCCGGCACGTTACCATGGTAGCTCAGTGGTTAGAGCAACCGGACGGAGACCGGGAGGTCCATGGTTCAAATCCCGGCTATGGCATTGAATTTTTCAGTCGTTTGATTCTACCTTTCAAATGCTTTTATCCCTTATAATTGTAATTTTGTACAACCCTGGTTATTCGTGATAGCAGATGAAGCATCCCCTGATATTCACGTAAAAGGATGCCAAACATCGGTAGAACTCTATCTTAGAATAAGATAAGACCAGAACCGGAGGTGTATTTAGAACGAGGAGGCACGACAGGCAGAGGCAGGGTCCCTACCATTTGTAGATTTGAACTCCTCCCCCTATGATCTTACATATCTCCTGGGGGATCCGGAGACGCTCGCAGTCCGAGGGCCGAAGGTTTCCTCAGAGCATCCTATTCCCCTGCCGAGACCTCTCGCCGACACTTGCAACCCTGAAAGAAACCAAGCAGATGAAGGGAGAAGTGAAATGAGAATGGAGGGACATAAGACACATGGGGACAGCGCCCCCCCGTGTCCCAAGGGAGCGGGGCATCCGAGTAACACTCCCACCCCGAGAGTTTTTCCATGGGCTGGCATCTTACACACGTCAGCCTCCGAAAGGGAAGACTACCGAACAACCTCGGTAGGACCAACAGTCTCTAGCAACTGTCTATCGGCTATCCAGGGCGGTAACGCGGACCTTGAGGCCTCTCATAACCCCGCCGGGACGGAAAACCTCCCAGACGTCCCCAACCTCGCATGGGCATCGGGAACCACTGCTCTACCGAGTCCAACCCAATCCAAACGACACCCCTACGGTGGGGTTTGGACGCTTAGCCCAGTGTACTTCTAGTAGCGTCAGAAGTATCACGAGTGCTCAGGGTCCGCAGCGCCCGCACCAAGGCAGTTGAAGGGGTCGACCCCCTCCCCTTATGGGGGAAATGGAGGGACAGGAAATTCGGGGGATGCAATGATCCTTCCCTCGCCTGGCGACTCGGGGTAACACCGAAAAAAAATCCATGGGTTAGGAAGGTCGGCCACGGGAATCGAACCCACGATCTGTGGAATACGGACCACAGACGAAACCGCCTGAGCCATCACGCTCGGTTCTGACTACTGGTGGAGTAATTTTTAGGTAGAGTAAGTGAAATTTTAAAGCTGTATATGTTCTCTTTGGTCCCATAGTTGTTTAATAACATAAAAGCTACATAATTTTCACATAATACACAAATCCTTAGCATTCACAACGAAATAGAGGTTAAGCTGGCTAATATGAACATTCTGCACTCCCAGACTGCCAAGTTAACTTATTCACTCATATATACCTCTTACGTGCTATAGGTATGTGGTAGAAAAAGTGTTGTATTCCACCCAAAAATTCTACGTTGAGATTTTACTGAAAATACATGTTTTGAGATCTCCTGAATCCAAAAATATGTTTCTGTGTGTCTGTTAACAGTATAAGTTAACAGAAAAGTCAGATAAATACCAAACCTGGTATTTAAGCGTAGTATCTTCCAAAGATGTGACACGAAGGTGTTTAAAAAATGGAAATTTTTACGTGGAATTTTTTTCTAAAGTTTTAATGTTCTCAAAATTCTCAATAACGATTTTGATTTAAATACCATATTTTTAACATATTCATGACAAGGTGTATGCTTTGGATTTTCTGGAAATAGCCTGTGAATTCCTCTTCATTAGGAAAGAATTTTGTTTACTTGGTAAACCATAGGGAAAAGAACAAAAACTTACTACACAAAAAAAGGTTTAAAATCTTTAAAACACTTTTAAAATAACTTTTTGTGGCATCAACAATTTCCGACTTTGGTCTGTAACGTTTCCTTACTAAAACTGCCTTTCTCAATTATTTAATTTTATGTATCACCAGTGTCCACCGCTTGTGATATTCATATGACTTTCTCTACCCTTTATCGCTTATTATGGGTATACAAATTATTCTTACGAACATTTATTTTCCTATCTACTTCATTTTAATCGAGATAAGGCTTTCCGGAAATAGCTACATTACTCTTTTATTATAGGTATAAACAGCGATAGTCAAATGTTCTAGAACTGGGCGCTATACGCTGGCTTAAAATCCCATTCTTTTTCTATGACATCAGGAGAAACAACTGAAAATCGACAGGACTTTAAAAGAATGACAATGTATTCAACAATTCAAACCATTAATAACGGATACCTCGTAAATAGTTGTGGTACAAAAAAGTTATTTTAAATAAACTGTTTGTTTTAAAGAGATCTATACTTTTTGTGTAGTGCGTTTTCGTCTATCGCTTAACGTTTACCAGTTATACAAGATAATACGAAATTCCTTCCGAATGAAGAGGACTTCACAGGCTATTGCCAGAAAATTCAAGATATACATTTAATTTTCCATGTAAATATATTTAATATGTGGTACTTTAATCAAAATTTCGAAAATTGTTCCATGTAAAGAATAGTTTGGTGTGGGGGAATTTTCTTGAAAACCAAGTTTGGTATTTATCCGACTTCGTTTTTGAGTTGTGCTCTTCATAGATGCGCGCGCGTAGCGTTTTCTAAAATTGCTTTTTTTTTTTTTTTACTCAAAACATGTAGTTCCGGTGAAATCTCGGTATCGAATTTGGGTGGAATGCAATAGAAAGTAATAAACTATACTGGACAGAGAAGTTCATATGAATGTAACACGTCAGCGCCAGCTTGTTAACACTTAATGAGAAACATATACACGCTAAGCAGTTAACTGCTGTCAAAGAAGCTATCGCTGGAGCATACATAACTGAAAAGCTGTAAATTAATAGTATGCTAAGAACGAAAGAGAATATATCTCTGAGATGCGAAGGAAGACCTTAAGTTTCCATATAGCGATTCCAACATGCAGTAAAGTAACTGAGTGTCTGGTCGTGTGTTTCACAACTTCACTAGCATACTACATGATAACGTGATATGTGCAGAACATAAACATGTCAAAAGAAAATGGAAGTAGGACCGTATTGAGAATTACGGCGTTAGAAGCAGAACCTTCCGGAATGAAACTAGAGGCCATGCAATAAAGAATTGGGGTAGAAATTTCTAGACGTTTCTTGGTAGTTTAAAGCGGCACTTTGAAGTGATTTTGCCAGCTGGTTTTTTTTGTGTTTTATTTATTTTGCAATCTTAGCCTAATAAATATGTTACTATATTTAATATCGTGCTTAATTGGGTCATTATCGTACGCATGGCAATAATAGCAATGCCACAATACCGGTACCACGTTACCATAGCTTATAGAGAGAAGATGAAATCATTTTGTGGTATTATCTTCTCTAAGAAACGAAGATGCTAGCAATAGCATTTTCCATTTTTGCCAGTGTCCTGTCCTTCCCTGCATGAGTTTATAATATAATAGATCATAAATAAATTATAAAAAAATCTTATTGTTACACTCACATGACTTTCTCTACTCTTGTACAAACTATTTTTACAAACACTTATTCTCCATATGCTTCATGTTAATCGAGATATCGAGATGTTAATCTTATTGCTAATTTTCTTGTAGATGCAAGGGGAATTGTTAGACTTTAAGCTGTATTCAAATATTTTAAGAGCTGGTTGCTATGTGGATTATTCCATTCTCTTTGCATTACCAGGACAAAAAAAATCTGATGTGTTACACTCACATGACTTTCACTACTCTTGTACAAACTATTTTTACAAACCCTTATTCTCCATCTATTTCATATTAATCGAGATAAAAATTTGCAGAAACGATCTTTAGACATGCAAAGAGAATTACATTTTACACATAGCGACCAGTTCTAAAAATATTCGACTATCGCTTAAGGCGTACTATGTTCCCCTTGTTTTGTATTTGCAACGGCAATATAGAAATACAGTAGCCTTTAAGCATGTTACGGTTTATTGCTTACGTAATATGTTTTTACGTAAATTATTAGAACTTGAAGATCTTATATTGTGCTGCTTTTGTTTTGTTTGGTTACATAATTTTAACTGCCCCACGTATGGGAGCCAATTTGTGAGTGCATTAATGTTATATTATTTAACATTATTGTAGCCCCACGTTGTGGTAGCCAATTTGCGACGGTATTACTTACAAATGTTTGTTTACATCAGTGTTGAAGCCATCTTGTGACGTCATTCATTTTGTTCGGTTTGTAGCTCCATCTAGTGTTAGCAATTTGTGGTAGTATTAGTGTTTGAAAGAATTTTAAGTTTTGTTTACTGTCCACCGGCTAGCTATTATTTCAGTCGAACATGTCTCTTGATCAGGGTTGTGTAAACGGAAAGGAATCTTTTATCCAAAAATTACACTGATGAAGAAATTTTGTTTTACACATTTATTGTCGAACACGTTAACCATCACATTTACACATTGATCTTAACACTCGCCAAACTGAAACTGTTATAATAACTTCTTACTTATCACTTTTAATTCGCGTACTTCAACTTTGTGTATTATTAACTTTACAACACTTTAGATTATTCGTAACTTGTGAATCTATAGCCGACGTATCTCGTACAAATATTTTGACAAACTGACGAACTGAGGACGACGTGTAGTGTACACAGATTTTTGATGAACTGGCAACTGAAGGCGACGTGTAATGTATTGAGATTTTCGATGAACTGAGCTGAAGCTACCTCTAACCTACCCTATTTATATTCCTTCATGCAGATACGCCTAAAGATTATAACTGAGCTGCAATTGGCTAATAAAACGCGCCAACATTAGCGTCTATTTCAATATCCAATTAAAATTATGAATACATATGCTTTTAGGGAGAAAATATTGCAGAAGGTTCTAAACGGAAAAACGCGCCAACATTACGTAACTTCCTCGTTTCCAATAATGATAAACAGCTCACCCCCCTCTCTGCATTATTGCGCGCTATTATTGACAGTTTCAGTAAGGCCGTATAAACTTATTTCCCAATAATAATTACAATTAATAAACATCTGAAATCAATGTCACATAAAAATGCATATTCATATTACAATCATTATTTACATTTAAGTAATTTGTGATACAAATTACTGCATCATATGCCCCACTAGAAACATAATTATAAATATTTACAACTTGTTTGGAAATTTTATAATTGGGTTTTTAGTCTCCTAAATCTTGGAACACACGCTATCACTTTCACTTGACACTTCACACGCATTTAACACACGATATGTTTTTCCTCTATCTCGCCACTACTTACTGGCACAGGTTTAATGTGTTTTGACATTTATCTGACATTACAAAATTTTTTATAGCAAAAACTGTACCCTGAATTATTTAGTTATTGTTACAAGTTGGTGTACTTTCTTATATTGTTGACAAAAATTTGTGCATTTAAGAATTTTTGTAATTACTATACATATTTACCAAAAATATTCAACCTTTACATAAATATATTTACATCTCTTAAATCTAGACAATGTTTCACCTTTTCTGTTTGCTACATAAGTATTTGTTTTATTTATTTTTACCAATTTTTGTTATTTTGTACTTTAACTTTAATATCATATTGAGTTTCAATCTTTGCATTATTAATTTTCAAATACTGTTATAGTTACTAAAAATTTAATTTTTTATTTTTAAACATTTCTCTCTTTTTTTTATAATTTATTTCTCCTTTCACATGACATATATAAATAGTTAACCCTCTTACGTTCCAATACATTTCTCTACAAGTCATCTTTAACTATCCAGCATTTACTTTACATCTCATTGCTATTTACCCTCCTGGATCAAATTGTGTGTGGCTAAACATTACTCGTAGCCGTATCCTAACCTTAAAATTGTTGTTCATGAATAACCTCTTGTATTCATTTGAAATTTCATCACATGATAACATTTGAAAACAATCTAAAGTTTCCTGAACAATACATCTTTTAACAACTTTCATTTTCAATTCTTCTGCTATCCTATTAACTTGAGAATACTCTGACAAATCTATACTAAACTGTACTGGATTGGAGTTTTCATTGTGAACATCTTGGTACAATTTATTTCTTTGCATTACTGACTCCTTCTGTATTTCTGATATCTCCCCTCTGAAATTAACCTGCACCTGTATTAAATCTGCATTTGTAGCCTCCATCATCTCTTTTAACTCACTTGAAATGCTACTCATTCGGCTACCTAGCTCTGTACATTTTACATTAACATGCTCTATTTTATTATTAACCTCACTTTTTTGGTTAGATATTTCCCTGCTCATGTCTAACATTTTCTTTGAAACTTCACCTATTTCATTTGCTATCATTTCCTGATTTTCATTTCTCATTCTCATCATACTACTATCTGGCTCCATGAATTTCTTTTCAATTTCTTCCCTGTTTTGTTCTAAGCTCTTACCAATATCTTCCCTTAATTCTCTCTTATTCTGATCTAGTTTTTGTTCTAAACTCCTATCAATATCTTCTCTTAATTCCCTATTATTCTTTTGCATATCTTCCCTTAATTTCTCATTACTCTGAGTTAATTTTTCTAATTTCTCATTATTCTTTTGCATATCTTCCCTCAATTCCCTATTATTCTTTTCCATATTCTCATTAGTCTTTTTCATATCTTCTCTCAATTTCTCATTATTCTTTTCCATACTCTGATCTAATTTTTTACCAAAATTTCTCAACATTTCCATAATCATACTAGCATCAAAATTAACATTTCCTGCTGTTCTATTCTCACTTTCTGCACTAACATTTCCTCCCTCAAATTCTACATGGTTTGAGCTATTTTCTGTAACCTGTATTGAATTACAGCTAACTGTTACATTATCCCCTTCCATCATTGTTTCTTCAATATTATTAGTAGCCATTGTTTTTGTTTTCTAAAACAAAATTACGATACTCTGACCTTTGTGATGCTGTCTGTTGCTGTTACTTGATGTCCAGCTTCCTGCCCCTCTCTCCTAGATTATATGTTGCTTCTGCGTTGTATTACGATGAATCTACGTCTTCTCGATGTTTTTGTAGTTGAATTACCCTGTTGCCTTGTAATCTCGGAATTACGATGTCCAATCAACCGCGTAGTCTGTCGTCCCTTTTGTTGTTTCTGGAATCTGCGTCTTGTAGTTCAGTTCACATCTCCATTCGCCCCTTCCTGGTCATCTCACTTCTTCCTGGTTAATTCTGCCCCTTCCTGGTTATTCTGATCCTTTCCTGGTCATTATGTTCCTTTCCTGGTTACTCTGCCCCACGTTCTGGGTGCCAATTTGTTATAACATTATTTGTATATGTTTGTTAGCCCCACGTTTGGGAGCCACTTTGATGAGGTATTTATGTTATTTATTCAACATTATTGTAGCCCCACGTTGTGGTAGCCAATTTGCGACGGTATTACTTACAAATGTTTGTTTACATCAGTGTTGAAACTATCTTGTGACGTCATTCATTTTGTTCGGTTTGTAGCTCCATCTAGTGTTAGCAATTTGTGGTAGTATTAGTGTTTGAAAGAATTTTAAGTTTTGTTTACTGTCCACCGGCTAGCTATTATTTCAGTCGAACATGTCTCTTGATCAGGGTTGTGTAAACGGAAAGGAATCTTTTATCCAAAAATTACACTGATGAAGAAATTTTGTTTTACACATTTATTGTCGAACACGTTAACTATCACATTTACACATTGATCTTAACACTCGCCAAACTGAAACTGTTATAATAACTTCTTACTTATCACTTTTAATTCGAGATTATTCGTAACTTGTGAATCTATAGCCGACGTATCTCATACAAATATTTTGACGAACTGACGAACTGAGGACGACGTGTAGTGTACACAGATTTTTGATGAACTGGCCACTGAAGGCGACGTGTAATGTATTGAGATTTTCGATGAACTGAGCTGAAGCTACCTCTAACCTACCCTATTTATACTCCTTCATCCAGATACGCCTAAAGATTATAACTGAGCTGCAATTGGCTAATAAAACGCGCCAACATTAGCGTCTATTTCAATATCCAATTAAAATTATGAATACATATGCTTTTAGGGAGAAAATATTCCAGAAGGTTCTAAACGGAAAAACGCGCCAACATTACGTAACTTCCTCGTTTCCAATAATGATAAACAGCTCACCCCCTCTCTGCATTATTGCGCGCTATTATTGACAGTTTCAGTAAGGCCGTATAAACTTATTTCCCAATAATAATTACAATTAATAAACATCTGAAATCAATGTCACATAAAAATGCATATTCATATTACAATCATTATTTACATTTAAGTAATTTGTGATACAAATTACTGCATCATATGCCCCACTAGAAACATAATTATAAATATTTACAACTTGTTTGGAAATTTTATAATTGGGTTTTTAGTCTCCTAAATCTTGGAACACACGCTATCACTTTAACTTGACACTTCACACGCATTTAACACACGATATGTTTTTCCTCTATCTCGCCACTACTTACTGGCTCAGGTTTAATGTGTTTTGACATTTATCTGACATTACAAAATTTTTTTATAGCAAAAACTGTACCCTGAATTATTTAGTTATTGTTACAAATTGGTTTACTTTCTTATATTGTTGACAAAAATTTGTGCATTTAAGAATTTTTGTAATTACTATACATATTTACCAAAAATATTCAACCTTTACATAAATATATTTACATCTCTTAAATCTAGACAATGTTTCACCTTTTCTGTTTGCTACATAAGTATTTGTTTTATTTATTTTTACCAATTTTTGTTATTTTGTACTTTAACTTTAATATCATATTGAGTTTCAATCTTTGCATTATTAATTTTCAAATACTGTTATAGTTACTAAAAATTTAATTTTTTATTTTTAAACATTTCTCTCTTTTTTTTATAATTTATTTCTCCTTTCACATGACATATATAAATAGTTAACCCTCTTACGTTCCAATACATTTCTCTGCAAGTCATCTTTAACTATCCAGCATTTACTTTACATCTCATTGCTATTTACCCTCCTGGATCAAATTGTGGGTGGCTAAACATTACTCGTAGCCGTATCCTAACCTTAAAATTGTTGTTCATGAATAACCTCTTGTATTCATTTGAAATTTCATCACATGATAACATTTGAAAACAATCTAAAGTTTCCTGAACAATACATCTTTTAACAACTTTCATTTTCAATTCTTCTGCTATCCTATTAACTTGAGAATACTCTGACAAATCTATACTAAACTGTACTGGATTGGAGTTTTCATTGTGAACATCTTGGTACAATTTATTTCTTTGCATTACTGACTCCTTCTGTATTTCTGATATCTCCCCTCTGAAATTAACCTGCACCTATATTAAATCTGCATTTGTAGCCTCCATCATCTCTTTTAACTCACTTGAAATGCTACTCATTCGGCTACCTAGCTCTTACATTTTACATTAACATGCTCTATTTTATTATTAACCTCACTTTTTTGGTTAGATATTTCCCTGCTCATGTCTAACATTTTCTTTGAAACTTCACCTATTTCATTTGCTATCATTTCCTGATTTTCATTTCTCATTCTCATCATACTACTATCTAGCTCCATGAATTTCTTTTCAATTTCTTCCCTGTTTTGTTCTAAGCTCTTACCAATATCTTCCCTTAATTCTCTCTTATTCTGATCTAGTTTTTGTTCTAAACTCCTATCAATATCTTCTCTTAATTCCCTATTATTCTTTTGCATATCTTCCCTTAATTTCTCATTACTCTGAGTTAATTTTTCTAATTTCTCATTATTCTTTTGCATATCTTCCCTCAATTCCCTATTATTCTTTTCCATATTCTCATTAGTCTTTTTCATATCTTCTCTCAATTTCTCATTATTCTTTTCCATACTCTGATCTAATTTTTTACCAAAATTTCTCAACATTTCCATAATCATACTAGCATCAAAATTAACATTTCCTGCTGTTCTATTCTCACTTTCTGCACTAACATTTCCTCCCTCAAATTCTACATGGTTTGAGCTATTTTCTGTAACGTGTATTGAATTACAGCTAACTGTTACATTATCCCCTTCCATCATTGTTTCTTCAATATTATTAGTAGCCATTGTTTTTGTTTTCTAAAAAAAATTACGATACTCTGACCTTTGTGATGCTGTCTGTTGCTGTTACTTGATATCCAGCTTCCTGCCCCTCTCTCCTAGATTATATGTCGCTTCTGCGTTGTATTACGATGAATCTACGTCTTCTCGATGTTTTTGTAGTTGAATTACCCTGTTGCCTTGTAATCTCGGAATTACGATGTCCAATCATCCGCATAGTCTGTCGTCCCTTTTGTTGTTTCTGGAATCTGCGTCTTGTAGTTCAGTTCACATCTCCATTCGCCCCTTCCTGATCATCTCACTTCTTCCTGGTTAATTTGCCCCTTCCTGGTTATTCTTATCCTTTCCTGGTCATTGTGTTCCTTTCCTGGTTACTCTGCCCCACGTTCTGGGTGCCAATTTGTTATAACATTATTTGTATATGTTTGTTAGCCCCACGTTTGGGAGCCACTTTGATGAGGTATTTATGTTATTTATTCAACATTATTGTAGCCACACGTTGTGGTAGCCAATTTGCGACGGTATTACTTACAAATGTTTGTTTACATCAGTGTTGAAGCCATCTTGTGACGTCATTCATTTTGTTCGATTTGTAGCTCCATCTAGTGTTAGCAATTTGTGGTAGTATTAGTGTTTGAAAGAATTTTAAGTTTTGTTTACTGTCCACCGGCTAGCTATTATTTTAGTCGAACATGTCTCTTGATCAGGGTTGTGTAAACGGAAAGGAATCTTTTATCCAAAAATTACACTGATGAAGAAATGTTGTTTTACACATTTATTGTCGAACACGTTAACTATCACATTTACACATTGATCTTAACACTCGCCAAACTGAAACTGTTATAATAACTTCTTACTTATCACTTTTAATTCCGCGTACTTCAACTTTGTGTATTATTAACTTTACAACACTTTAGATTATTCGTAATTTGTGAATCTATAGCCGACGTATCTCATACAGATATTTTGACGAACTGACGAACTGAGGACGACGTGTAGTGTACACAGATTTTTGATGAACTGGCCACTGAAGGCGACGTGTAATGTATTGAGATTTTCGATGAACTGAGCTGAAGCTACCTCTAACCTACCCTATTTATACTCCTTCATCCAGATACGCCTAAAGATTATAACTGAGCTGCAATTGGCTAATAAAACGCGCCAACATTAGCGTCTATTTCAATATCCAATTAAAATTATGAATACATATGCTTTTAGGGAGAAAATATTCCAGAAGGTTCTAAACGGAAAAACGCGCCAACATTACGTAACTTCCTCGTTTCCAATAATGATAAACAGCTCACCCCCTCTCTGCATTATTGCGCGCTATTATTGACAGTTTCAGTAAGGCCGTATAAACTTATTTCCCAATAATAATTACAATTAATAAACATCTGAAATCAATGTCACATAAAAATGCATATTCATATTACAATCATTATTTACATTTAAGTAATTTGTGATACAAATTACTGCATCAAGCATAGTCATATCTCTTAATAGCTGGTTGCTAGGTGCAGCACCATTCTCTTTGCCACAGACTAATGCTCTTTGCATATCCAAGACAAAAGAATGAATAACGAATTCCAATTTGAGAAAATAACTATTGGAAAATTTAAGAGAATAACAAGCAATATCTCGAAAATGGTTCACTCAACAACAAAAATGTATACGACATAAATTGTGTATTTTAACGCGATCTACATCCTTTATGGTTTACCAGTTATGCAAAAGTCGTTCAGAATGAAGAACACTTTTGGAGACATTCCCAGAAAATTCAAGATATACATTTTATTTGTCATAAAAATATCTTAAACATATGATATTTTAAGAGAAAATTAAACATTTTCGAAAAATGTTCCATGTAAAGGGTAATCTGGGGTGGGGGTATTTTCTTGAAAACCTTCGTGTTGCATCTCTGGAAGACAGTGAACCTAAATACCAAGTTTGGTGTTTATCCGAATGTTCGTTTTTGAGTTATGCTGTTCACAGACACACAGACACACACACGGACATGTTTCCAAAAATGCTTATTTTTGATTCAGGGGGTTTCAAAATATATATTTCCGGTGAAATCTCGGTATCGAATTTTTGGGTGGAATACAATACTTCCCCTATTTACTATACGTAGTAGAGAAAGTAAAAATGACTGACGATTTTGATTGAAGTATCACGAATATAAAATACTAGCATAATAATAAAATGAGTAAGTCATCCTGAATTGTATAGGTTCTTCCCATACTCATCAACACTGAATCATGTATGTATATGTGGGAAACCATTAAAGAATTTAATGTATGAAAATGTAACACATTTCTTTGATCAAAATTTCCTATTACTTTCTCTACTACGTATAGTAAGTAGGAGAAGTGTTGAAGGTATTCCACCCAAAAATTCGATACCGAGATTTCACCGCAAATACATGTATTAAGGCCCCCTAAGCCCCCCAAAAAAACATTTTTAGAAAAAAAGTTCCGTGTGTGTGTCTGTGTCTGTGCGTCTGTGAACAGCATAACTCAAGAACGAAAAGTCGGATAAATACCAAACTTAGTATTTAGGTTTAGTACCTTCCAAGAACACGATACGAATGTTTTAAAGAAATCCCCCCCACCCTAAACTACCCTTTACATGGAATATTTTTCGAAATTTTTGTTTTTCTTAAAACTGGCTCCAACGATTTTGATGAAAATATAATATATTAAAGCTATTTACATCACAAATACAATTTATATCTTGAATTTTCTAGAAATAGCCTGCAAAGTCCATTTCAGTTAGAAGAATTTTTATATAACCGCTGAACGTTAAGTGATAGAGACAAAAACATACTACCCAAAAATATGTAGATCTCTTTACTACACAATTTACTCAAATAAGCTTTTTTGTAACATTAGCCATTTCTGAGATATGCGTTATTAAGGATTCGAATTATTCATTACTTGGTCATTCTTGAAGCACTTTCAGCATTTCTCGCGATTGCATGGAAACAGTATAGAATTTTAAGGCCAGCGTATACCGTCCAGTTTTTAAACATTTGACTATCGCTGTTCCCCTTGTATCTATAACGAAATGTATAAGTAGATAGAAGTAGATGAAGTAGAAAGATAAATCTACATGACGTAAATAGAAGAATAGGGGTTGGTAAGAAGTTTGTACAAGAGTGAGTAGAGGAAGTCATGTGAGTGCAACGCATAAGATTTTCGTATGATATCAGTTTTCATTTGTTTTCTTTATACACGTGATCCTCTTTTTCTGGCATTCTCCCATCTCGCCGAATACGTATTTAATCCTTTTTTAATTCTTGGTAGTTAATTCTTTTCTTCCTGTGAGCTATTGTTTCTTTGGCTTTCCTTCCTCTGGTTGCTTTTATAGCTTCCCTTCCCCTTATGAAATATAAGGTACTGAGGATACTTAGGATTTGTGAAACAAAAGAAGCGAGCCGTTCCGCTTTAAGTCCCTAAGGTATTTTTGTTGATAAGAAGCCCCACAAAACTTAGCTCGTAAAAATGACTTCAATGTGTCCCTTCTGGTACGGGAACAAAAACAGGAATGAAGGGGAACTTCGGAGATCTCCTGGATGGTCAATCCAAGTTAATGTCACGTTCTGCCACTTTGAACTGAGCTATTTATGTTCGGTTAGAAGTTACCGGCATCAGAATCAAGAACCCTGGTAACAGTTATTATATCATTATGGTAGTTTATTACTTCGCTTCGGAATTGGTAATACTCGATTTTTATCCAAACACTAGGTTAAGATTAAGATACAAGCAATAAAACCACTGTTAACACGTGTGGCATATGCTATCTTTACTTTCTCTACTACGTATAATAAGTAGGGGAAGTATTGTATTCCACCCAAAAATTCGATACTGAGATTTCACCGGAAATACATGTTTTGAGACCCCCTGAATCCAAAAAAAAGCATTTTTATAAACAAGACCGTCTGTGTGTCTGTGAATAGCATAACTCAGAAACGAACAGTCGGATAAACACCAAACTTGCTATTTAGGTTCAGTATCTTCCAGAGATGCGACACGAAGGTTTTCAAGAAAATCCCCCCACCCCAGATTACCCTTTACATGGAACATTTTTCGAAAATTTTAATTTTCTCAAAAATGGATCTAACGATTTTAATTAAAATATCATATGTTTAAGATATTTTCATGACAAATAAAATGTATATCTCGAATTTTCTGGGAATGTCTCCAAAAGTATTCTTCATTGTGATCTACTTTTGCATAACTGGTAAACCATAAGAGATAGACAAAATTTTACTACACAAAAAATGTAGATCGCGTTAAAATACACAATTTATGTTATATACATATTTTTTGTTGAGTGAACCATTTTCGAGATATTGCTTGTTATTCCCTTCAATTTTTCAATACTTATTTTCTTAAATGTGAATTTGTTATTCATTTTTACTTTCTCTACTACGTATAGTAAGTAGGGGAAGTATTGCATTCCACCCAAAAATTCGATACCGAGATTTCACCGGAAATACACGTTTTGAGACCTCCTGAATCCAAAAAAAGCATTTTTAGAAACATGTCCGTGTGTGTGTCTGTGTGTGTGTGTGTCTGTGTGTGTGTCTGTGTGTGTGTCTGTGTGTGTGTCTGTGAACAGCATAACTCAAAAACGAACAATCGGATAAGCACCAAACTTGGTATTTGGGTTCAGTATCTTCCAGAGATGCGACACGAAGGTTTTCAAGAAAATCCCCCCACCCCAGACTACCCTTTACATGGAACATTTTTCGAAAATTTTAATTTTCTCAAAAACGGCTCTAACGATTTTGATTAAAATATCATATGTTTAAGATATTGTCATGACAAATAAAATGTATATCTCGAATTTTCTGGGAATGTCTCCAAAAGTATTCTTCATTATGGACGACTTTTTCATAACTGGTAAACCATAAGAGATAGACAAAATTTTACTACACGAAAAATGTAGATCGCGTTAAAATACACAACTTATGTCATATACATTTCTTTTGTTGAGTGAACCGTTTGCGAGATATTGCTTGTTATTCCCTTAAATTTTCCAATACTTATACTTTTTCTCAAATTCGTTATTCATTTTTTTATGTTCTGGACATGCAAAGAGAATGGAATGCCCCACATAGCAACCAGCGTTAAAATATTTGACTATCGCTTAAAAGCTACCATATTCCCCTTGCATCTACAAGAAAATTATCAATAAGATTGACATCTCGATATCTCGATTAACATGAAGCATATGGAGAATAGGCGTTTGTAAAATTAGGTTGTACAAGAGTAGAGAAAGTTATGTGAGTGTAACACATCAGATTTTTTTGTCTTGGATATGCAAAGAGTATTAATCTGTGGCAAAGGGAATGGTGCTGCACCTAGCAAACAGCTATTAAGATATATGTCGATGCTTAAAGGCTTAAGGCTTAAGCGATAGTCAAATATTTTTAGAACTGGTCGCTATGTGTAAAATGTCAAAAGATCGTTTCTGAAATGTTTATCTTGATTAATATGAAATAGAGTACAGAATACAAGAGTACAGAAAGTCATTCGAGTGTAACACATCAGATTTTTTAGACAGCTTTCGCATTTGTAAAATATAAATTATGTTATATTATATTAATTCTTGAAACTAACAGATATGGCGCTTAAAACGCGTTCTTAAAACAAGAGAAATAACGTTAAAAAAGCGAGATGTCAGATGTTTTATTGATTCGCTAGCAGTAATTTTCATTGAAATTATTTTCACCATGCTTTGCCTTACACCAGGCATTGAAGCGATCATATTGCTTTCTGTATTTTTTGTGTAAGTACTTCTAGTGCTTTTGTAATTTCACTTCCATTTCAGTTTCTTCTAAATTCATAATCTCCGCTATTTAATCTTTATGTAGTTTAGATAAAAGAGTAAAGTTTTAGATCAAAGAAAGCTGGAATATAACGTATAGGTTAACTATGCAGCGAACTGTGATAAATTTAAGTATAACGATTTGTATTATGAACAGAAATGCGAGCGCCATGAGAAATTAATCACGTAAAGAGACACAATAAGAAGTAAGTGCAAACACAAAGGGTGATTGCCATGTGATTGAACTTGAAAACAAAATTGATCACACTGAAGATTATCGCAGTAGTGTTAGAAGTTCTACTTTTAGTTCTACTATTATTGTTTTGACGTCCTGTCTGTATCTTTAAGAGGGTTCAAATATAGCTTAGTTTAGGTTATCCAACGGAAGAGGACACCTCGCGTATTGTGACCTATATAGATCTATTGTGGCTAAGATCCCCCAGGAGGAAGGGATGAAGTGTGATGCAGTAATTTGTATCATAAATTACTTAAATGTAAATAATGATTGTAATATGAATATGCATTTTTATGTGACATTGATTTGAGATGTTTATTGATTGTAATTATTGTTGGGAAGTAAGTTTATACCGTCTTACTGAAACTGACAATAATAGCGTGCAATAATGCAGCGAGGGGGTGAGCTGTTTATCATTATTGGAAACGAGGAAGTTACGTAATGTTGGCGCGTTTTTCCTTGAGAATCTTCTGGAACGTTTCCCTAGAGCATATGTATTCATAATTTTCATTGGATATAAAAATAGACGCTAATGTTGGCGCGTTTTATTAGCCAATTGCAGCTCAGTTATAATCTTTAGGCATATCGGGGAGTGGGAGTATAAATAGAGCTAGTTTAGAGGTAAAATCCGTCAGTCGGTCAGTTCGTCAGAATTCTTTGTATACTACACGTCGCATTCCCGTCAGTTCGTCGAAAGTATTTGCAGGTTCCGCGTAACAGAGTTATGAAAATTCTCAAGTGTTATAAAGTTAATTATACAGAAAGTTGAAGTACGCGAATTAAGAAATATCAGTAATGAAGTTATTATAACAGTTTCAGTTTGGCGAGTGTCAAGATCAATGTGTAAATGTGATAGTTAACGTGTTCGACAATAAAAGTATAAAAGAAATTCTTTCATCAGTGTTATCTTTGGATAAAAGATTCCTTTCTGTTTACACACCCTGATCAAGAGATATGTTTGACCGAGAAATAATAGCTAGCCGGAGGACAGTAAACCAAAATTAATTAAGAAAACAATAGCGTTCTTTCAAACGAACACTAACACTGCTGCAAATTGCTAACACCAGATGGAGCTACAAACCGAACAAATGAATGACGTCACAAGATGGCTTCAACATGTTGAGTAAACACACATACACAAACATTTGTAAGTAATACCGTTACAAGTGAAGGAACCGCAGGAGGTTACAGACCGCTGGTAGACGGCAATAGAGATGCGCGGAAGTCCCTAACAGTTCCAGGCTCGAAGATCTGTCCCACTGCTAAAGCTGCCTAAAGGGAATATTCCCTGGGGAATATTCTCTCCCTTGAGCAAGCATCCGCACCATCTGTCCGGCACCACCATACGCCACAAAACCTAGGAGCACACTTGAAAGATGAGAAGGAAAGGGAGTTATGGAAATGAAGTTCTGGTAAATGAGAAAATACCCAAGCATTCGCCTACCGACCAGAGAAAACCACGAAAAGCCAAAAACAGTTTGGGTGGTTGACGGGAATTGAACCCGGGACCTCTCGAATGCGAACCTCACCCGTTACCTCAAAGCCATCTCGTGCGTTCTAAAGGAATGACATGATGTCAGAACGCACGACTTTCGCTGCTAGTTGATTCAACATGCTTTGCCGTTATCAAACCATTCCTTAAGGGATACTAGATCGTGTTTCATGCAGACTATATTTTGATAAAAGCATAATCTTTTTGGCCTACTC
This sequence comes from Deroplatys truncata, assembly GCA_030765065.1. Classification (NCBI taxonomy): domain Eukaryota; kingdom Metazoa; phylum Arthropoda; class Insecta; order Mantodea; family Mantidae; genus Deroplatys; species Deroplatys truncata. The sequence continues at coordinate 58,439,020 of CM060989.1, read as the reverse complement.
GCCCCCCAGGTCTAAACCCTGTTGCTTATAGCCTTGCCCCACTAGTATGTATTCTTCCGTGCTCTCTTTACGTCCTCTTTCTCCTGATTGGCTAATACATACCTGTGGATGTATGAGGAACAAGCTCTGTGCAATGCAAAGTCAGGCATAAAAACATTTTGTCGTGATATATGCACGTAGTTTCGTCATCCTGAGAGGTAGGTTTAAACCGAAGAATCCTCTTACCTATTTGTTCACAAGAATTTACATGCATTCCAGTTGTCACGTATTATATTTGATTCATACGGTTATGAAATGTAAATCTGACAATAAATCTCTTCGAACATAGTGTTAAATAAATAACTGGTTTATATTGTACAACAATCTATTCTACGACTGCAGTCATGATAGATGGCTAATGCACGTGACAAGAGATATTGGAGCAGTGTTTAAATCTGTAAGGTGACGATGCGGACGTCCGACATGACTACAACAGGATTTTCTTATCTGTGCTATGCAATTTTCTTTATAGTTGAAGGTTTCCCTACAACAAGTATGCCATTTTGTGACACTCTTTGTCATTCTCCTCATTTCTTCCTCCAACTTGGTGTGTTGGGAGTGGTCGAACTTCACGGCGGTACGGTGTTATTAGAATAGAAGCTACTTGGACTTGGACGGTATGCAAACCCACGCATGCTCGCAAGTTCCATATATAGCGCCTGAAAACCCTGAACCCCCTGTACACTCAAGTTCTCCTAGTTGCCTAACCACCCCTACGACTTAGAGAACAACAACCAGACTCACTATTGGATATGTCAGTTTGTATTTGTGACTGACTGGATAGAACGGCGTGAACTTGTGTTTACAAATCATGGAAAGCAAAAAGGAGCATTTGCGGCATCTTAAGCTGTTTTGCTATCTTAAGGGTAAAACCGCCTCACAATACCGGCAGAAAATTTGTGCTGTCTACGGGGAAGATGCAGTAACGAAGCGAACGTGTCAAAAGTGGTTTAGTCGATTTTGAGCTGGGAATTTCTCCCTAAAAGACAAACCTCGATCTGGACGGCGAATGGTTACGGACGTGGAAAGAATTCATGAAACGATTAGTCAACAATCCACGAATTGCAACTCAATTTTACTGTAGCCAGGAACCTGGCAATATATTGTCGACAATAATAGTGTATACTGCAGGAAATAAACAGTTTGTTTACAAAATCTAACTGCCGTAGTTATTTATCTTTTGAACGACATTCTGTTTAAGATTTGTAAACGGAAAGTTTGGCATCTACGCTGTCGTAGCTGTGCTGCGGTTGAGGTGTGTTCCCAGGCGTTCTTAGTGATTAAAACGTAACGAAAAGCCAACAAACTTATGAGATAACCCTATACGTATAATACATACAACCTTCACTATCACAACGACTGCCGTTGTGCATAACCACCAGGCGACTTATCTTTATATTTAAGCATCCTGCTGGGGCATGACAGTGGAATAATCATGCCTAACCCATCCGAATTTAAAGCTAGTGATGGTAGTTTTTCTCTAGATGCTTTATGGACTGCTGTTCAACATGTCTCTCCTATCTGGTGAAGAGGTTTGCATGGTGAACAACCGATAAGTTCGCTAATATCTAAACTTCTGAATATTCCACCATCTTTAGCCGCTAGTGGTCTAACCATGGGCGAATCCACACAAAAAGCAATAAAAGACTTTCTCCTGGTGAACCGAAAACCTCGTTTTGGTACAATGGAATCTCCGATACAAACATTGCAGATGCAACAAAACCAGTTGAGTATCTACAATCACAATTGTCGTCTGAGAAGTGATCGATTAATCTTAGGTATTGTTGCTGCCCTTAATGAAATCGACCCAGTTCTTAAATAAAAATTCTAGTTTTGCTTTCTGTGTTTTCGGGGAATCCATTGCAGAAGAGCATTTAATGTTATTTTTTGCTTTCTTTTGAAAGACTGAGTGCAGTATTACTTTCTCTACTACGTATAGTACGTAGGGGAAGTATTGTATTCTACCCAAAAATTCGATACCGAGATTTCACCGGAAATATATGTTTTGAGGCCCCTTTTTGGAAGCATGTCCCTGTGTGTGTGTCTGTGAACAGCATAACTCAGAAACGAACAGTCGGATATACACCAAACTTGGTATTTAGAATCAGTATCTTCCAGAGATGCGATACGAAGATTTTCAAGAAAATCCCCCCGCCCCAGAATGCCCTTTACATGGAACTTTTTTCGAAAATTTTAATTTTCTCAAAAAGTGCTCTAACGATTTTGATTAAAATATCATATGTTTAAGATATTTTCATGACAAATGAAATGCATATATCGAATTTTCTGCGAATTTATCCAAAAGTATTCTTCATTGTGAACGACTTTTGCATAACTGGTAAACCATAAGAGATAGACAAAATTTTACTACACAAAAAATGTAGATCGCGTTAAAATACACAACTTATGTGATATACATTTTTTGTTGTTGAGTGAACCATTTTCGAGCTATTGCTTGTTATTTCCTTAAAATTTCCAATACTTATACTTTTTCTCAAATTCGTTATTCATTTTTTTATGTCCTGGACATGCAAAGAGAATGGAATGCGCCACATAGCAACCAGCGGTTAAAAGATTTGACTATCGCTTAAAACCTACCATATTCCCCTTGCATCTACAAGAAAATTAGCAATAAGATTAACATCTCGATTAACATGAAGCATATGGAGAATAAGCGTTTGTAAAAATAGTTTGTACAAGAGTAGAGAAAGTCATTTGAGTGCAAAACATCAGATTTTATTTTTCATTAAATTATAAGCCAAGTCAATGATATAGAGAATATTGTGACGGAGCCCCGGCGGCCCCATCAGATATGACGTAACGTCACTTTGCCAAACCGGCGCCTGTACCAGATGTGATGTATCCACTGGATGGGGCGAGGACGGGGACGTAGTTTGGGTTTCCAGAAGGGAGAGTAAGGCTTGGCCGAGAAGGGGCAGTGGTGAAGGTTAGCAAATTATTGACGTGTAACTCTGGTTCCAAATTTAGTTTAATTATCTACGGTACTACACTACAATAAACATGTCAGCAGGATTTAGCTGGCTAAAGTATTACTGTACAGTACTACAAACATCTACCAATCATAAAGCTACAAGAGGCAAATTTACGGAGTGTGCGAATCTGGAGGTTTTGCGGCGTAGCTGAAAATTAGATTAAAGAGTGAGCGTCGCAAATTCCTGTTAGCACGTGTCTAACAGAGCGCGAGCCGTCAAAAACTCTAAGCTTAAATACCCAGTAGTATGCTGACCATGTGCCTTAGACAGCACTGACGTAAGCTCATGGCGGCAGATTTGCATAATCCACTCATGTGTTGAATTTTCATGAACCTGAGGTTTCCTCTAAAAATCATAAGAAATTGCCGTTTTATTTTGATTGTATTGATGTTGCTATTTGTATATTTAATGTAGTAACAAATAATAAATAATTTATCTGTGTTTCCTTGGAGTGTATGTGTGATTATAGCTACAATAGCATAACGAAATAAACTTCATTTTTTCTCAAAAAATGTTTATATTCCTTACAAACATTCATATTACACCAAAAATACAGCTTTAAACGATGCTACAGCTCTAATCAGTATAGCCCAGCAGGTAATCGAATAGAAAACCAGGGCGTTGACTCTCTCGGACTGTAGGATGCGTACGAAAGGAGCAATAATTGATGACAATGGGCAACTCATGTAGTTGCCGATTACACATGCTGAAACACAGACGGTAACATCTCACAGCACTCGAACCCCTGACCTCTGACAGTAGCAGCCATTCTAATGTCCAACGCAGGCTCATCCCCATCATCACATGAAAATGTGCAGCCCAGCCGGATTTATTGGCTGTGTACGGAGAAGCCTCTGGGACGATTTGTGTTCAGAGTCGTAATTCTGTCTAGGCTCAACGCAGTGCATTATGGGGGCAACCCTTTTCCCCTTCCCGATCGTCCGCGCTTTTGATTTTACAGAAGCGTCGGCTCTCAGTGCCATGTTCCAACGTATGCCACGCATATACATTGCTTTAAATTGTCTCAGAGATCACAGTATTGGACGCCTGCCTGAATAAATGTTATGTTTATGCTTCTAAATCCGTTCCTATTATACTGGAATCAGGTCTCGGGTGATGTGTAAGAAATAATGAAGTAGCCTTATTGAATTTGTTGTAATGCTGCAATTTTTAACCTTTTAAAAAACCTTTATACTAACTACTGCTAGTTTTCTTCGTTTCATGCAAAGCTGAAACGCATTGAATCGTTTTAATAAATGTTCAACTCCTTAGTGCGGGTTCGCAAGCTCTCAAAAGACTGGCTCTTAATTTTGTGCGGGTTCCAAAAGTTTCTGTTTTTATTTCCAAATGTATAACATTTCAAATGCCTACATGAAGCAGATCGGCTAAAAACAGCACACCTTTTTGGATTTCTAATATAAGTGTATTGTTACTCTAGAGGTGAAGCCCAAAAAGGTTACCAGAAAATGATTAATTTAGGTCACCCCAACACGCACATGGGGGAGGGGCGCAACTCGCTAGCAGCAATTACATAACACACATTATCCTTACATACCTCTTCATAATTAACAAAGGAAACAGGATGGAGGGAGATGCCACAGACCGTAGACCGGCCACACACACGACCTGCTCCAACGACCACTTCCACTCTAGTGACGCTATCTTACCCCCACCAACCGTGTCTAGCCGAAGTCAGACGGGGCTGACGTCATACCAGACGGTTTCAAACAGGCCCTTCACTTTGGCGTGATCATCATCGAAAGAAAAGACCATTAAGCCGAAATATAACTAAGAAGACCCAATAATGCTACGTCTGGTAGCAAAAATACAACACAGCAGTGCGTCTTAATGACAATAACATTAATAATACGCCACAGTATTTAGTTTTGTACCGACTTCAGCCAAATTTGGAATGTATCAAGAATTTCTTTTCTTAAACTCTAATACACACGAAAAAAAAAGAACCTCGTTTATCCGGACTAGGTGCGACCGGAGGTATATTAATGACAATCCGGATAATAAAGCAAACAAACTATTAAACGAACGCAATATTTGATGTAATATAATGAAATATGGATCAGTAGAAAAGCAAAGGAGGAATTTCTCTGTTTATTTTACATTGACGCGTCGCTTTAACTACATGGTCATATCGTGACGGAATGCCTCGGTGTGTGGCGGATAGTTAGTCTTCTAGGTCTCATCCTTATACCATACCATCTTGCTTCGTCAACTGTACTTCTGCTTCTGTGACAGGCAAATGGCAGCTTTGACATGTGTCCACACAGGCCCTAGTGCCAGGCAGCTATAACTTTGCTTCTGCGTACTGGGCAGATGGCATTTAGGGTGCCTGTCCAGTCTATCTGATTTCATTATCTGTAGATAGGTTTCAGAACATTTGCTATTAGCCCATTACCATCTGTTTTCATTTTTAATTTCTCTACTACGTATAGTAACTAGAGAAAGATAGTGTGTTTCACACAAAAATTTCACCGCAAATGCCTGTTTTGATGTCCCCCGAATCCAAGTAAAGCATTTTTGGAAACATGTCTGAGTGTGTCTGTGTGTCTCAACAGCACAACTCAAAAACGAAAAGTCGGATAAATACCAAACTTGGTATTTAGGTTCAGTATCTTTCAAAGATGCGACACGAAGATTTTCAATAAAATCCTCACAGTCCGGACTACCCTTTAAATGGAACATTTTTCGAAAATTTTGATTTTCTCAAAAATTGCTTTTAACGATTTTGATTAAAATATCATATGTTTAAGGTATTTTCATGGCAAATAAAATGTATATCTTGAATTTTGTTGGAATGTCCCCAAAAGTCCTCTTCATTCTGAGTGACTTTTACATAACTGGTAAATCTTAAGAGATAGACAAAATTTTACTACACAAAACATGTAGATCTCGTCAAAATACAATGCCACATACATTATTTGTGGAGTTAGCCATTTTCGAGATATTCCTTGTTATTCGTTTGAATATTCCAATAGTTGTACTTTTCCTCTAATGGGAATTCGTTATTACACATAGCAACTAGCTCTTAAAGGATTTGACTATCGCTTAAAGCCTACCATATTCCCCTTGCACCTACAAGAAAATTAGCAATAAGTTTCTGCAAATGTTTATCTCGATTAACATGAAGTAGATGGAGAATAAGCATTTGCAAAAAAAAATTTGTACAAGAGTGGAGAAAGCCATGTGAGCGCAACACATATTTTTACTGTTATTTTGCACCTAAAGTGGAACTTCGGGTCTTGGTAGTAAATATACAATGCTGTATTTACCTTGGCGACTGAAGGAAACCAAGAAAAGACTACAGTCAGATTGATCCAGATGAGAAGTCTACGATTATTATCAGGTCTATAATAAAACAAATGAAACATAATCTCACGCACCTAGCTTTGTTGTTCTGTGACACTGACCATGGTAACAGCATTTATTGTTATGTTGATGCGTACGACCGATGGCGATCTCTTCGCTACCTGTAGTGCCAGTATTGCAACTGTATGCAATATTTTCATTCTGAAAAAAGTAAGCAATAAACAATCTGGATAAACAGCAAATCCGGATTAATGAGGGCCGGATAAACGAGGTTCTTGGGTATTTAGTTTTGTACCGATTTCAACCAAATTTGAAGCGTATTTCTTTTCTTAAAATGTTATATATACAGGGTGTCCATAAAGTCCCATTACATGTGGATGTTCCTGGTGGTCTACGACACAATAAATATTATATTAGTATAGATAAAAATTAAATTAAATTGAGCTTTATTTATGGACGCTCTTTAACTGCTTTGTTTCTTAGCGTCCCATTCTATATTGGGCGTGAAAGACCGGAAAGTTTTCTCAGAGGCCTCTTTATCAGGCTTGAGGTTCTTTTACGTGCCGTAAATCTACAACACGGATCCACAGCCTTTACTTCTCTTCTGAAGGAAGCCATGCTAAGGATTTTTACGCCCGAAAAAATCCATCACCCTCCGTCGGGTTTGAACTCGCGACTTTGGAACATAGAGGCTAGCATGGTAAGCACTACACCACGGAGGACGACCTATATTAGGATACAGTGAGACCTTATAAAGCCTAAAGCAGTTCTACACGTCCACCTTCATTATCAGCACACTGTTACCATCGGCTTGCGCTTCTACGTTAAATTCGCCGTAAGATTTGAGGGGTTATTGGTAGAGCTAGAGATTTTAGTGGTAATAGCGAATGTTATGCCATCTATCCACGGACAATGTAAGCAGCTAGACTGGACGGCACCCTAACGCCATCTGCACGGCACGAAGCAGAAGATCCAGCTGCGATGCATTGGGTCTCTGTGGGCACGTGGCGAAGCAAGATGGTATTTCCAGAGATGAGACCTAGAACTAACTGTGTGAAGGCAACGGTTAGACTGGACGGCACCCTAATGCCATCATTCCTGTAACCACCCATCAGCGGGTGGTTACAGGAATGAGACCTAGAAGGCTAACTGTCCGCCTTTCTAAACGAGAGCGGCAGTTGGACTGGACGGCACCTTAATGCCATCTGCACGACACGAAGCAGAAGATTCGGTAGCTATGCGCTAGGGTCTCTGTGGACAATATTTAGAAATCCTTTGAACAATTCTACCAGCAAGAGTACTAATTTTTATTGCATAGTTAATCGTAACATTTGATTTGCATTCAAAAAGTATTGAAATTTCAATTTTCCTTATTACACGTGACGGAGCGGGCGGTTACAGGGATGAGACTAGAAGGCTGCCCATCACATATCGTTCTAAGAGTTATCCACTAACAGATCCGTCGCGATATGACTAAGGAGTTAAAGCGGCGAAAAATACACTGCCGTTTGTGAAAATTGCAACACCAAGAAGGAACGGCATGAATTCAATGAATTTAATGCCACAGGTTAGGTACATGGCAAGTAACAGATGATAAACTTTTTAAATCTATACATGACCTTTGAGCCCTAAATTCAGTATTTGGTGTGACCTCCATGCGCTGCAATTAGAGCTGCTATACGCCGTGGCATTGAATCAAAAAGGTTCTGAATAAGTTCCTGAGGGATTTCCCTCCACGCAGTTTGTATTCGAGCCCACAAATCCGTGACACTGGTTACTGGAGGACCGTGACGCACCAGGTGCCGACCAACCATATCCCAGACATGTTCGATGGGCGACATGTCAGGTGAATGTGCAGGCCAGGGAAGCAATGGTACCCGTCGCTCTTTGACGAAGGCTTGTACATTCCTCGCTATATGTGGCCGGGCATTGTCCTGTTGAAATGTGACCTGTGGAGATGCCTAAAGCAGGGGGAGTACCTCAGGCTCCAACCACAGTAAGGTATCGGTTGCTGTTCAAAGTGTCCTCAATTCGTAGGAGGCGAGATCGGTTGTTGTAACCAATGGCGCCCCAAACCATCACACCTTGTGTTTGTCCGCTATGCCGCTCAACAATACAGTCCTCCAGGGTGCGCTCACCACGGTACCGCCGGACACGTATGCGGCCATCACTGTAGGACACGTTGAAGCGGGACTCGTCAGAAAAGACTACATTTTGCCACTCAGCACCCCATGTTCACGTGCCCATTGCAGTCGGAGGAGCTTGTGATTTCTGGACAATGGAAGCCAACATAATGGCATGCATGCAACCAGTCCAACCTGCAGCAGACGACAACGAACCGTTGATGCAGATAAGTTCACACCTGTTGCAGTGCTCCAGCGTCGAGCCAACACTATGGATGAAGCTGTACGGTCCGTTATTGCCATGCGGACAAGATGACGGTCATCCCGTGCTGTGGTTCAGTACCCGCTCTATGCTGCGTACGACCTTCATCTATCCACTGCTTCCACATACGCATCACTGACGTAGCAGCATGCCCTGTACGAGCCGAAATGTCACGGTATGACAAACCCGCTTCCCGGAGACCGATCATCACATGCCGATATGGCTCCCTTTGACGTCGACGAGGCATACTGAGCGCAACACTGACCTTGTCGGACCAACACGAGAGGGCTCTTATCGACCTACGTGTACACCATCTCTCTACAAACCTAATCATTTATTGCTTGCACAATCTTCTACACTTCTACCAAGTTTGGAGTTATTCGAGAAATTCTTCCTTTGTGTTGCAATTTTCACAAACGGCAGTGTAAATAGAGTAATAATAATAATAATAATAATATTAATAATAATGATTTTAGGTGCAAAATAATGGTCAAAAGGTGTGTAATATAGTTGCAAAAGTTGCCAATTTAAAATACAAGAGTTGAACTTCGCTAGGAAGGATGGCTAAGGAAAAATTTCCATCCTCCAGCTGTGGAGTCGAACCAGGACCTTGGATTTTTAAGCTAGCATGCTAACCACTATACCACCTTAGCGTTTTATTACGAATTCCTAACTGCATTTATCATCAAACCCTTGTTCTTAAAACCTTGATAGTTCCAACTCCCATGTATTTGCGTACAGGGAGCGAATTTTCAGCCTCCCCTTCGGCGACAAGCAAGCAGAGTAAACAAGCATAATACGTCCACGTAATCAGTGCTGCCCAGCAGTAATGTAGAAGCTATGTGTCAGCAGAAAGGCCAGAGTTCGATCTATCTGTTTACGCTGGCTGTGGCAAGGGGTTGGTTCAATCTTTTCGGATGTGCAGTGTGCAAATAAGCCTTGTCTATACGCAGATTCGCTCCTATTATAATAATGAGGGCTGTTATCAATCCATCAGTGTAAACAGGTCTGTGGTTTCGTTCCATACCGCAGGGGCAGGCAAATTTAATTATTTTACTATACAAAATGAGTGCAGGTCGCGTCCATTTTGTGGCAGGGGCGTCTGGGTTTTGTGTGCTTTAATTTATGTCTCCTGGTACATCAACTTTAATCATGACCCTTTCCGCCAAAATTTCGCATCATACCCCTTTCCCCTTCCCGGGCCCGAAAGAGAAGCATAATTAAAACGTATCCTGTGGGGTTATTCACTCGGCTCTAAATCAGAGGCGGCTATTCCGGTGAAAATGAAGGCCCTCTTCACCTATTTTAACCGGAAATATTATTTATGTAATGTTTACCCCTGCAACAATAATGCGCGACATTGGCGAGGACTCTGGAGAGAAGTCGCTTGAAACATGCCGACCATAACGGAATAATTCCTCAGCGAATTCTCTAGGAATAATAGTTCGAAACCCATAACGATTGCAGGCTGGCTTTGCTCAATCTTATTAGAAAACATTTTCTATGGATAAATAAAATCATAAGTTATTCTATTATAGCTCCGCGTAAAATGTGAGGCTCGAATTCGGAAGGCCCAGGTTCGATTCTCGATCGCTCAGTTTGACCTTGGGCTTTTCGTGGATTTCCCTGGTCGGTAGGCGAATTCTGGGTTGAGTTTCCACTTACCACGATTTCGCTTCCAGTATTTCCCTTTCATTCCGTTCCCTTCTCATATTTCAGGTGTGCCTCTAGGTTTCGTGGCGTATGGCGGTGCTGGAAAGTCGGCGCGGTTGCTTACTCAAAGGAAACAGTACTCCCCGTGGACTCTAAAGGTCTCCTTGATCAACGCTCTCTCTAGGCAGCTCCAGCAGTGGGACGGGTTTTCGAACCGGAACTGTTATGGACATCCGCATGTCTATGCCCAGCCTACCTGCGGCCTGTATGGTTCCTTCAATTTACCCCATCCTCTTAGGGAGTGGGAGGCACAATAAATCTATGTAGGTCGCAGTGTTAAATCTCGAGTTTATGTCAACAAGTCAGAAACAGTAAATGATCTTATGAATAACATCACGCGTGTTATTCGTGAAGTTGGACCTAATTTACGTTCTTCTGTCATTGAAAATTGGGTCAACCGTATACGAGAACCCAACGAAGTCGCGGCGGTCACTTAACTGATGTTCTCTGCCACACGTAACGACATTATGTTCCAATATAAAAAAATCTGATGTGTCACACTCACATGCTTTCTCTACTCTTGTACAAACTATTTTTACAAACGCTTATTCTCCATATGCTTCATGTTAATCGAGATGCTAATCTTATTGCTAATTTTCTTGTAGGTGCAAGGAGGAATATGGTAGGTTTTAAACGATAGTCAAATCTTTTAAGCGCTGGTTGCTATGTGGCGCATTCCATTCTCTTTGCATGTCCAAGACATAAAAAAAAAAATCTGATGTGTTACACTCACATAACTTTCTCTACTCTTGTACACCTAATTTTACAAACGCCTATTCTCCATATGCTTCATGTTAATCGAGATATCGAGATGTCAATCTTATTGATAATTTTCTTGTAGATGCAAGGGGAATATGGTAGCTTTTAAGCGATAGTCAAATATTATAACGCTGGTTGCTATGTGTGGCATTCCATTCTCTTTGCATGTCCAGAACATAAAAAAAATGAATAACGAATTTGAGAAAAAGTATAAGTATTGGAAAATTTAAGGGAATAACAAGCAATATCTCGCAAACGGTTCACTCAACAAAAGAAATGTATATGACATAAGTTGTGTATTTTAACGCGATCTACATTTTTCGTGTAGTAAAATTTTGTCTATCTCTTATGGTTTACCAGTTATGAAAAAGTCGTTCATAATGAAGAATACTTTTGGAGCCATTCCCAGAAAATTCGAGATATACATTTTATTTGTCATGACAATATCTTAAACATATGATATTATAATCAAAATCGTTAGAGCCGTTTTTGAGAAAATTAAAATTTTCGAAAAATGGTCCATGTAAAGGGTAGTCTGGAGTGGAGGGATTTTCTTGAAAACCTTCCTGTCGCATCTCTGGAAGATACTGAACCTAAATACCAAGTTTGGTGCTTATCCGATTGTTCGTTTTTGAGTTATGCTGTTCACAGACACACACACACACACAGACACACACACAGACACACAGACACACACACAGACACACACACGGACATGTTTCTAAAAATGCTTTTTTTGGATTCAGGAGGTCTCAAAACGTGTATTTCCGGTGAAATCTCGGTATCGAATTTTTGGGTGGAATGCAATACTTCCCCTACTTACTATACGTAGTAGAGAAAGTAATTAATAACGAATTTGAGAAAAAGTACAAGTATTGGAAATTTTATGGGAATGACAAGCAATATCTCGAAAATGGTTCACTCAACAAAAAAGTGTATATGACATAAATTGTGTATTTTAACGCGATCTACCTTTTTTGTGTAGTAAATTTTGTCTATCTCTTATGGTTTACCAGTTCTGCAAAAGTCGTTCACAATGAAGAATACTTTTGGAGACATTCCCAGAAAATTCGAGATATTCATTTCATTTGTCATGAAAATATCTTAAGCATATGATATTTTAATCAAAATCGCTAGAGGCATTTTTGAGAAAATTAAAATTTTCGAAAAATGTTCCATGTAAAGGGTAATCTGGGGTGAGGGGATTTTCTTCAAAACCTTTGTGTCGCATCTCTGTAAGATACTGAACCTAAATACCAAATTTGGTGTTTATCCGACTGTTCGTTTCTGAGTTATGCTGTTCACAGACAGACACACAGACACACGCACGGACATGTTTCTAAAAAAAATTGGATTCAGGGGGTCTCAAAACATGTATTTCCGGTGAAATCTCGGTATCGAATTTTTGGAAGGAATACAATACTTCCCCTACTTACTATACGTAGTAGAGAAAGCAAAAAAGAAATAAACCTCTATCATTTATCCAACGTATTTTATTTAAGTTCAAAGATAGGACACTCTTGTTGAAAGACCCTTTACATGTGACGTTTAAAATGAAATACAGGTGTGTTAAAAACATAGAAGGGATTTGTTTGTTTTATTGTGTATGTTTTGGTATTTAAATGTCCTCTTTTAGTAGCATAATGTTGATATTTGAATGATTCTTCCGCGTCTGTATATATTTGCAATATTACAGCATGTAGCATATCATCAACTGATGCTTAATGCTAAATTGTTGCAAATAAGTTACTTTAAGATATGAAAATAGAGAAAATATGGTTAGGAGTGGTAGACTGGAAGATTTCTGTGGGACATGTTTATTGGATAAACCATTATTGCTACACCAGTTATTGTTTTTCTTTCTGTTTACTGAATTATACTTATTTTCGCTTGCGTTAAAGCTTGTAGTATGGCACTCTTATCCCTGTTTTTAGGATTGGTACTAACACTATTCAGATCCGTTGCATATGTTATGCATTGAATTCTTCAGCAAAGTTACCTCACTTTCTTGGTGATGCACGGTTGTAAACTAAAGAAAAGGGCTGAATTTTTTTATTTTCTCTCAGAAAAACAATTGCAATATCTGCAAACAGATTGAAGTAGCTACGGTTAATCGAAAAGGGTGGCGAATGTGCAGAGCCATCTATCGTTCCATCCCTTCACACTCCACTTCACCCTGAGCGAAAACATGAGTTTGCCGCGAACCTGGAGAAAGCAATGCTTATGAAAGTTTTCTTTGGCAGAGGCAGCAATAAAATAAAACCAAAAGAGAGGAAATAGAATTTCGTTTCTCCTGAATGGCTGGGGAAAATTGGGCTCTCACAGCACGAAACCTTAGGGTCTCGTGACTGCGATAGAGTAAGTGTTTCCCCCACTTGGTAATAATTACACCACTATAAGCCAAGAAGCCTTTGCTATTCCATAGGAGTTGAGACTAATGCACTAGGCTATATGAAAGAATTTAATTTTTCCGTCGCTGATATACACGGTTATGTTTAATCGTCGCCTATGACATCATAAACATGCCTTTATTCCTATGTATGAATTAAAACATTTTAATCGTGTTTAACGGGGAGGCTAAATGACAAAACATTGCGCGTGCGCACACATACACACATATGTAGAAAGCGCTATCCTCAGATAATCAGAATCTTCTGGAAGTTTCCCCCCTCTCTCCGCCCTTCGAACGTTCTGGAACTCCTACCAGCGGCTATACAAGCGAGCGCTCTCGCGAGTAAGTCAGTAAGCAAGGAAGTACGTTAGTGCGTTTTTGATGCGACATGAGTGCTGTTCTCCGAGCGAGTTTATGTATTTTAATTTTCATGCAGATATGTGTATAGTTTTGGAGAAAAATTTTTTTTTGCTTTTATCATATTAATCAATCAGATGTTGCACACAATGGAGAAACCGAAATTTTGAAATAAAAAATAAAAACGCTGCCGTATAACCTAAGTACTAACACACAGAACTGGTGTATAGAATTTTTTTCAATCTTCTAATTTTTTCAGAAACAAAATGCAAGTTTTTATTTGTAGATTGTAATACAAGGGGTAAAAGTAGGACTTTAATTTTCGAGCAGGAAAATCTTACGAGATTCCTGAAACTAACAAACATTACGTCATTTCTCTTGAAACAAGAGATATTTTCATGTTTTGTTGATTCGCTAGCAGTCATTTTAAAGGAAATTATTTTCAACATGTTTTACCTTACACCAGCCAATGAAGCGACCAAATGCTATATCATATTGCTTTATGGATTGTTTGGGTAAGTACTTCTAGGGGCATTCTTTCTGCTGCTTCTGTAATTTCACCTGGCTCTTCCATTTCAGTCTCTTCTAAATTCATAATTCCCGATATTTAATATTTATGTAGTTTAGATAGATAAGGATAGCGTTTTAGATCAAAGAAAGCTACCAGTATAACGTATAGGTTAACTCTGCAACAAATTGCAATAAAATAAAGTATGACGATTTGTATTGCGAACAGATAATGCGAGTGCCATGAGAAATTAATCATGTGAAAAGACAAAATGAAAATGAAAACCTAATCAAACCAAATCGAGTTATTAAACATGTGCGAATACAAAGGATAATTGCCATGTGATTGGATATTAAACCAGAGTTGGTCACAATGAAGATAATCGCACCATTCGATAATCTAAAGCTTTTAGCTCATGTATTGTGGTTTAGAAGTTCTACTTTTAGGCCCTGTTGTCTAAAAATATAATTTTGTAACAAATTATCTTCAGTGTCGAATTAATTATGTCATATCTTGATCTATTTAAAAATATAGCAAAAATCATATGGACGTTTTTAAGTTAATTCTCTCTGAGCTTCTGTTGAAAATTTAACAAGGTTGGTTACGAATTACAGTGTTTGGAACATTTTTAATGCGGAAAAGTGTAAGACAAATCCGTGTATTCCTGGGTATTTAAATTGTTGAAGCCTTAAAGCGCTCTGAGAGCAAACACTATAGTATATAATTGAAGCTAAAGGTTCAAGGTAATTTTTACATATAAAACCTATTTTGTTTTTAAATGTTGACCAAATTTCAACCATAGCTACCTTTAAAAAATCCAAATACCGTTTATCTCCTCTATCGTATAACGAAATGCGTGAATGTAAGTTGAAGGTTTATCTAGGTGAACAAGATGTAGCTAGAATAATAATTTATATAGCGGCAGAAAACTCCAAGTCATTTGGTATACACGAGTCGAATAATTGCTCTATTTCAAGGCCGGAAATATGCTTTTGGTGTAGTGCGGCTAGACCCGTTGGATGCTCTATCTCACCTGTGATGTTGGGATGGGGAGGACCCAGGTTAAATAATCGGTGATAGGGCATGCCTGGATAGATAGAAGCAGCCACTGTGAAACCTGTTTTGTAAATTTTCGAAATATATTACCATACTCTGTTTAACTATTACTTTCTCTACTACGTATAGTAATTAGGGGAAGCATTGTATTCCACCCAAAAATTCGATACCGAGATTTCACCGGAAATACATGTTTTGAGATCCCCTGGATCCAAAAATAGCATTTTTGGAAATATGTCCGTGTGTGTGTCTGTCTGTGAACAGCATAACTCAGAAACGAACAGTCGGATAAACACCAAACTTGGTATTTAGGTTCAGTATCTTCCTGAGATGCGACACGAAGGTTTTCAAGAAAATCCGCCAAAATGCGCCACATAGCAATCAGCGTTAAGATATTTGACTATCGCTTAAAACCTACCATATTCCCCCTTGCACCTACAAGAAAATTAGCAATAAGACTGACATCTCGATATCTCGATTAACATGAAGCATATGGAGAATAAGCGTTTGTAAAAATAGTTTGTACAAGAGTAGAGAAAGCCATGTGAGTGTAGCACATCAGATTTTTTTTTGCATTATAAACCTTAAAACCTTATAGATCTGGAGAATTTAACGGTAGCCTTAAATCAATGGAGCTGCAGCAAAACATCAGGATTGAAACAATAGTAGACTCCGCTAGGAGAACTTCAACACAACGAGATTGGGCTGGCATCATGTAAAGTAAGAAGCGAAGTTCTGCAGAAGAAAATCAACATCTAAAGAAGAAGAACCAAAGAAAAAGTAAAAACAGAGGAGATGAAAAAGAAATCTGAGGATCCAACCTACCAACTAGGTGGATTTTAATGTGAGTTGTGCATCCAAAACTTAAATTCTATTTCATCATTATTGATATTTTCAGCAGTTTTCTTCCTGTAAAATACTGTTTGCAGAAGGATGATAGAAGAATGCAATTTGCCACACGAGTTCACAGAGGTACAATGAATAAGAATGTCCCTAGGTTTTATTGTGAGATGGATTTAAGTATATTTTATTAATTTTCGAACACAAAAATTCCAAATTTTTAGGCAAATAAGTATTGAAAAATATTTTAAAAGTTTAGAGCCCAAATTATATGAGACACTGATTAACCTAGGTCAGTTTTAAGAAATGCACATATCCTGAACCTGTGGTTAAATTATCAGGCCAAGCTTTTAATGCTTTTTCCGCAAGGGACTTTTTGAGTGACGTAACAAAATAACAAATAAGTTTATGCATAAATTTTAAACCCGTACAGAAAAAATCTTATGTATTATACTCACATGACTTTCTCTACTCTTGTACAAACTATTTTTACAAACGCTTATTCTCCATATGCTTCATGTTAATCGAGATGTTAATCTTATTGCTAATTTTCTTGTAGATGCAAGGGGAATATGGTAGGCTTTAAGCGATAGTTAAATCTTTTAAGCGCTGGTTGCTATGTGGAGTATTCCATTCTCTTTGCATGTCCAGGACATAAAAAATGAATAACGAATTTGAGAAAAAGTATAAGTATTGGAAAATTTAAGGGAATAACAAGCAATATCTCGAAAATGGTTCACTCAATAACAAAAATGTATATGACATAAATTGTGTATTTTAACGCGATCTACATTTTTTGTGTAGTAACATTTTGTCTATCTCTTATGGTTTACCAGTTATGCAAAAGTCGTTCACAATGAAGAATACTTTTGGAGACATTCCCAGAAAATTCGAGAAATACATTCCATTTGTCATGAAAATATCTTAAACATATGATATTTTAATCAAAATCGTTAGAGTTATTTTTGAGAAAATTAAAATTTTCGAAAAATGTTCCATGTTAAGGATAATCTAGGGTGGGGGGATTTTCTTGAAAACCTTAGTGTCGCATCTCTGGAAGATATTGAACCTTAATATCAAGTTAGCTGTTTATCCGACTGTTGGTTTCTGAGTTATGCTGTGCACAGAACACAGACACACACACACACACACGGTCTTGTTTCTAAAAATGCTTTTTTTCGATTCAGGAGGCCTCAAAACATGTATTTCCGGTGAAATATTGGTGTCGAATTTTTGGATGGAATACAATACTTCCCCTTCTTACTATACGTAGTAGAGAAAGTAAAAATGGATGAAATTTCGGTTGTAATGTATTTGCATTATAATACATCTATGGTGTAATATCAGAAAGCAGGCATTATTGGTTTAGAATTTTAAAATTTCAGTCATAGGTATCCTTAATGTCGGTTTCTAATCAGTGCCATTGTTAGCTCGCGTACACATTGTTGAAGCTCGCTCGTGTTAACCACGTGATCAGCATGCTATGGATGTCCGTAGAAACAAACTGCGTACTATGGCCGGTGTAGCAAGCAGGTCATGAATACCAGGTTTCCAGGCTGAGCCCCATGTCATAAAGTGGAACATCTGTTCGTATGCCGCTGGGTTAACATTATGCATTTTAGAGGTACTCGTTAACCCTCTTGTAACGAGGGGTGGGAAGATGTGTAATGGTCTGTAGGCTGTAATTGGGGGAGAGAGAGACACAGACAGCTAATTTCGTTATCTCCGTAGGCATGGAGGCGGAAAATCGATGTAAACAAAACGGAACCCTAAATTCAGACTCCATAAGATTTCGTCCGAGCAGCGGTTGTTCGCGCTATCGAGATGTAAGCGCTTAACAGATTCGACCAAACGGAATGGAAAATGTGTTTCAAGCGCATGGTAGAAAATAGTTTTAAATGAAAGCAAACGAGGAAAAAATTGATACACTTGCATTGACTCTCTGTGAATACCCTCTTTTGGCTGAAAATGTAGCATTAGATAAAATGGTTAAGGTATGTACAAGGCAAATTTCAATTTAACAATTCAGATGTGTTACGTTCACATGCCTTTCTCTACCCAGTCATTATTTTCTCCACCACGTACATAGTAGGCATTTCACTCAAAAATTTAATACTGAGATTTCACCAGAAATAAATCTTTTGAGGTCCTTGAATCCAAAAGCAAGCATTTTTACTTTCCGTACTACGCACACTGGGTGCACCAAAAGGTGGCCCATTCCTCTAGATCTCCAGTGTTTTTCTCTCCCTTCAAGTAACCAACTTTTGACTCCGCCCAGCCGGTATCAGTTGTGTTCCTCTCACGAAAATGTGTCTGTAAGGAATGTGTTGACATCAGCGATTCTATCGCTATCTGAGAAAGATTACGGTCTACTTTCAACATATCAACAAGATTTAAGGCTTCTTAGAAAACATACGCTGTTCTGCTAGTAATGCTGAATGGCCAGTTGCTTCTGTTTGCTTTCCTAGTCACAGATTTTAACAATATTAAAAACTATTTCTCGGGATTGACTGTAGAGTTTTCCTTTCTTACTGGCCATTGTAAATAACTTTATAAATCAAAAGAAATCACCTCTACACTGCTCCAAGGGAAACACGCTGAGATACGTTGCGCGATGTTTTTAATGTAGATACTCATAGATCTATTTATACATCACCGTGAACTGCCACGTGGTACTATCACTCATTACTCGTCCAGAGAGCAGATTACCCCGCAAACGTTTTCTCGTCAGAGGCCTACAATAGCTATGTGACTGGCCTAAAAACAATTCAGGGGCATAAAAACTAACCATTGAACGATGTTTATAATCTGTGTGAAATGGACGGTAGTCTGAATAGAGTTTCGCTAGAATCTGTACTAGAAGAAACGTTAGACCATTGTCATAGTTCGGCGTTCTAGAGAAAGGGTTGAAGATTTGTTTGCGTTGTCGTTAATCTGGAGAACTACTACGCCATTTACATATATGGTTGCTTTCATCAGCGACACAGAAATGAAGGTTAAGTTATTGCCGCTACTAAACGACAATACGCAACCGGTAGTACAGCATAAAAATATAAAGTTTAAGTTGTAATATTACCCTTCGACGCTCGGCTGTATTTTGGGGGAGTTAAAGTGTTCCAACAATCCAGTGGCTAGAATTATGATCGAAAAACAAGAGGTAGCCACACTGGTAGGGAGTAGGGCTAATTTTGTCAGTACCAACATAAACAGCTCTGTTCCATTATGACCCACACCTTGTGCACGGTATACATAGTAAATAGAAGTATTTGCATTCCATTAAAAAATTTATACCGAGATTTCACCGGAAATACATGTTTCGTGGCCCTCTGTATATAAAAAAGAAGAAGGTTTAGAAAAAAGGTCCATGTGTGTGTGTGTGTGTGTGTGTGTGTGTTTGTGAACAGCATAACTCAAAAACAAAAGTTGGATAAATACCAAACTTGGTACCAGGGCGGATCGAAAGGTAACGCACAATAATGTTTTTACAAAAAGGTTTAATAGTTAAAACAACAACAAAAATCAGAAATGAACTTACACCTTTTACCTACTTTTCGACATAGTCACCAAGTTTCTCAACACATTTCTCCCATGTGATACCAGTTTCGATATTGCCTGTTCGTAGAAGTCCGTTTCCTTGGAGTATAGCCATCTGCAGACTGCTGATTTCACTTCCGCGTCTGTCGCAAAGCGTTGGCCGGCCAGGAATTTCTTCATGGAACCAAACAGATGAAAGTCCGACGGTGCAAGGTCCGGACTGTATGGTGGATGCTAGAGCACCTCCTAAACAAATTTGGTGATCTTCTGACGAAAATCAACACCAACATGGGGCGAGCATTGTCATGAGGAATTTTGACATCGTCAGCATTCATGTTGTGGCGTTTGTCACGAAGGGCACGACACAAGTTCACCAAAGTTTTCATGTAGGCTGCAGCATTCACAGTGGTCCCGTGTTCAGCAAAGTCCAGAAATACAACACCATGCATGTCCCATAACTGCGTCACAAGGACTTTCCTAGCAGATTGAGGCATTTTGAATTTTTTCCTCACTGGGGAACCAGCATGTTTCTACTCCACACGTGCCTTCTTGGTTTCGGGCGATCTTCACGACTCATCACCAGTGACGATTCCTTTCAGAAAGTCATTCCCTTCTGCGGTGTACCGCGTTAGGTGATCCAAGCTCGTCATCATTCGCTGGCCCTTGTGGTTGTCTGTCAGGTTCTTAGGTACCTAGCAAGCACTAACTTTAAATTTCAACGTGTCATGAACAATATCGTACACTGCACCATAGGAAATGTTGAACTGTTGCGATAAGGCTCGCAGTTGCACACGCCGGTCGTTCAAAATTGCCGCCCCAATGCCTCTGACAGTCTGCGGGGTTGCAGCTGTTGCCGGCCTGCCGGAGCGTGGCGAATCACTAACGTTCACACGGCCCTCTAGGAAGAATGCACACCACCTGGAGACATACAATCATTCTCATACACGCTACGCATGTCCCTATGAATATCACTCGGTTTATGCCCTTCGGCCCACAAATATCGAACCACATCTCTCTGCTCTTCACACGTGGTCGACAGTAACATGCGCGCCATTTTTGTTGCGTAGCTCATGCTTCTCTCGCTAGAGTGCACATGAAACAAAAAATACCCTCTGTAGTGAAAACTTCAAACTATATCTGTGTGAAATTGCAACATTCCAGCTGCAATACCAAGGCAGAAAAAAAATTATTGGGAGTTACTTTTCGATCTGCCCTCGTATTTAAGTTCAGCACCTTCCAAAGATCCGACATGAAGACTTTATTTTAAAAGATGGCTCTAATGATATTGCTTAAAATACTATATAATAAAGTTATTTACATGGCAAATAAAATGTGTCTTGAATTTTCTGGGAATAACTCTTGTTAAATCTCGGTATCGAATTTTTGGGTGGAATAGGATAATTCCTCTGCTTATTATGGGTAAATAGAAGAGAAAGTAATTTTTTTGGAGGCAAATGTCAGAGTATTTTGGAGTAATGAAACTCTCTGCTGGTGACGATCATTTCCCCAAGAAGTGTGGAAGTAAAGTTTGAGAAACCGATGTGGCAGATTCCGGTGAGAAAACTCGCCATGCGTTGGCACCCTTAGCTGGAAGGGGTGCGCTGTAATTTATTGGGTCGAAGTTCGCGATCTTCTAGCGCCTACCGAAACAAGAAGGCGGTGGTGCATGAATAAAATACCTTGTGACGTAACTGCAGACTTCACACCCCGTTTCACCTCCCTCTTCCGACTGTGAAACATTAGCGGCGTCCAGGTTTTTAAACCTTCAGAAGCTATTAGTCTCTTTTTTCGCGGATTTCTGTACTTTATCTGAAAAGTTGTTGAACCTTAAAATTTACGTTGGGCACATAAAAGTTTATCTATTGCTGATAAGGACCCAGAATGGGCAAGCTTGAAGAAGTTTAAGTGAACTAAAGCGATGTAAAAACGCGTACCATTTATTTTATACAATAGGGGGAAGTTATAAATGGGGTGCAGTTAAATAGAGACATTCATCCGGACGCAAACAAGCTAGTTTTTCCTCCGTGCCGGGCTTACAGTGCTGTGCTGTATCATTTCATGCTTTATGCTTTTCAGTGACTCTAGCTTCACCAACTTTACATATTTCTGGGGAGGGTCGAATGAAACGTTTATTTCTGGCTAATATATAGCTTAAAGAATTAATCATTAAACCTATTTAATACAGCATTTGTTATTTTAGATCATTTTAAAAATGCTAATTTGGATCGAAGTTTTAATCCACAACACGCGCTCAGCATGCACTTTTTTTGACAGCAGAAACTCTTTATGACTGACATTTGAAGTATGTGTATGGGGATCAGGTTGCGCGACAACGCCCGCCCACATATAACCTGTGTCAAAATATTTTGCTTCCGATGGCAGGTTCTACATAATACCTTTTAGAACCTCAATTTCGTACCCAAAGACTCCTAAGGGACGCCGATTCGCAAAGAATAACATTCCAGATGTCATTGAAGAACGGCTTTGCAGTAAACCAGAAACATTTTATGTTTTTTAAAAGCATTGTAATTAGTAGTGTTTAAATAATCGTTCCTATTAAAATTCTGAAATTTAAATTGAGTTTTATTTATCGACACTCTAAAACTGCTATTGTTCTTAGCCTCCCATTCTATATTGAACGAGAAAGGCTGGAAATTTTGCTCAGATGCCTCTTTATCAGGTTCGAGGTTCTTTTACGTGACGTAAATCTACGACACGGGACGCCGGCTTTACTTCCCTTCCAAAGGAAACCATGCTAAGGATTTTTACTCCCGAAAAAAATTCGTCGCCCTCCGCCGGGTTTGAACCCACGACCACGGGAACTAGAGCCTAGCATAGTACCCCTGGACCACGGAGGACGACTAAAATTCTGAGGTTAGGTGCCGCAGCCTCATAAAGGAACTCACTTTTATGAAGTCATCATTTTGTATATCAATCTGTTTAAGAGATGCTTGCTTGTATAACTATACATAATACAACATTTTATGTTTTTCAGAATAGTATATTGCGAAATGAGAGTGTGTCCTCCGTGGGTAGGGCGCTATGCTGAGGTCGTAGGTTCAAACCTGAGGAGGGCGATGGATTTTTTTCGGGCGTAAACATTCTTAACATGGTTTCCCTCGCAAGGGAAGTAAAGCCGGCGGTGCCGTAGATTTACGGCACGAAAAGAACCTCAAGCCTGATAAAGAGGCTTTTGAGCAAAAGTCCCGGTTTTTCATGCCCAATGTAGAATGGGACACTAAGGACTATAGAGTTAAAGAGCGTCCATAAATAAGACTCAATATAATTTCCATATTAGTGTGGAAAGCGCATTATTACAGAATCGAGGAATACTTGAAAAGACGAAACGAGGTCGTGTCTCTTCCATTTTTGAGATTCTACGAGGGCTGTTCCAGAAGTACCCGACCTAACAATGAAAAAACAAAAATGTAACGAAAAAACATCTTTATTTCTCTACATAGTCTCTTTTCAGCTCGATACACTTTTTCCTAGCGATGTTCAATAGCTTCGATATCCTGTTTATAGTGAGAACCATCGAGTTCTGCAAAATAGCCACCAACTACAAACTCCAGCTCTTCATTGTTGGCGAATCTTTTACCACCAAGTCATTTCTTCAACTTTGGAAACAGAAAATAATCAGAGTGGGCTAACTCTGGCGAATAGGGTGCATGATGAAACAACTCGAACTTTAACTCATTAATTTTGGCCATGGCGCTAATGGATGTCTGAACTGATGCATTGTCTTGATGAAACAGAACTTTCTTTTTCGCTAAATGCGGCCGTTTTGGCTTGATTTCATCATTCAAACGCTGCAATAAGTTTAATTAATACTTATCATTGTTTGCTTTTCCTTTTTGAAGATAATCAATGAAAATTATCCCATGCACATCCCAAAATACTCTCGCCATGACCTTGCCTGCAGATGGAACTGTCTTCGCCTTCTTTGGAGCCGATTCGCCCCTTTCAATCCACTGCTTTTGACTGTCCCTTCGTCTCAGGTGTGAAGTGATGGACCCATATTTCATCCATGGTTATGAATCGACGCAAAAAGTCGGCTTTATTGAAGCGAAACATTGCCAAACACTGAAACATCCTCACGACGCTACTTTTGTTCCATTGTGAGTAAACGCGGCACCCATCATGCGCACGGCTTTCTCATGTCTAGAATTTCAGTTAGTATGTGATGTACAGCACTTTTTGAAATGCCTACGATGTCTGCTAGCTCGCGCACTTTGAGTCGACGATCATCCAACATCATTTTGTGGATTTACTCATAATTTTTAGCGTGGTCACCTCATTTGGTCGACCACTGCGATGTTCGTCTTGGCAGCTCGTACGGCCTCGCTTAAACTCTGCCACCCAATATTTTACTGTTGTAAACGAAGTAGCAGACTCCCCCAGAACAGAATCTAGCTCAGCTTTAATATTAGTTGGACTAAGACCTTTCAAATGAAAGTATTGTATCACATAACGATGGCCAGTTGTATCCATGTTTACTTAAGGGTGGTACTTTCTACCATAGTCATTTGTTTGAAAAACAAACCGCTATATATACGTCAGGTCGGACCTACTTCTGGGACTGCCCTCGTATTATGAATTTCTAACAGACTACTATTTGCATAATCATGTGTTTTATTATTTTGAATGAATTATTAATAAACAAAGCTAAACAATTATTAATGAATATACCGCGTTATCTCGGATTTCCTGTAACACAATGTTGCCAATTTAACAGCTAATACGATGGCTTGGCAACATACTATTATTTAGTTTGATAGTTGATACTGTGACTCAAAGCGTGTTGTTTGAAAATAATAATATGGATGATAATAGAGATTCGTTTATTTCAGGAAGAATTTAAAGTAAGAGTCGTGGATTATAAAGACGCAAGGCGTGGATATCTGGGTGCGCATCATTGATTCCTGAAAAATCTAGAAGTTATTGAAATGTTCATGCATGCACCTTTAATTACAGTTAATTAGGTTTCAGTAACTTTTATAATAAGATAAGTTATTCTATTCGAACCAAGAGAGATGGCTCCGCTATAACGTGTGGGGCTCGCTTTCGGAAATGCAAGTTCGATTCCCGGAACCCCTTCCCCCACTCTGACCACGGGCTTTTCATAGTTTCTCCGGGTAGGTAGGCGAATCCTGGGATGGTGTCTCATCTACCAACATTTCCTTTCCATCATTTTTCCTTCATTCCATTTTAATCTCATCTTCCGGTGTGCTTCTATGGATAATAGAGGGCTGCTTGGTCGAAAAGTCGTTTATCACCCTCTCTAGGCAATTCCAGCAGTGTGACCGTCTTCGTGCCTGGAATTGTTAGCGACTTCCACGCGTCTCTGTGACCTGTTAGCTTGCGGCCTTTAGACTCCTGTGGCGAGGTACCTCCTCGTTGTGTAACCCCTATCTGTTCGAAGTATGCCGTTCACTGGAATGTGTTTGCTACTGATTATGTTACACTCATATGACTTTCTCTACTCTTGTACAAACTCGTATTTTTACAAACGCTTATTCTCCATCTACTTCATGTTAATTGAGATAAACATTTCCTAATTTTCTTATAGGGGCAAGGGGAATTGGTAGGCTTTAAGCGATAGTCAAATATTTTAAGAGCTGGTTGCTATGTGGATATTCCATTATATTTGCATTACCAGGACAAAAAAAAACGAATAACGAATTCCCATTTGAGATAAAGTATAAGTATTCGGAAATTCAAACAAATAAGAAGGGATATCTCGGAAATGGTTCACTCCACAAAAAAGTATGACATAAGTTGTGTGTTTTAACGAGATATGCATTTTTTGTGTAGAAAAAAAATTGTCTCTTACGGTTTACCAGTTATGCAAAAGTCATTCAAATTGAAGAGGACTTTTGGAGATATTTCCAGAAAATCAAGATGTACATTTCATTTGCCATGAAAATATCTTAAACTATGATATTTTAATCAAAATCGTTAGCGCCATTTTTGAGAAAATCTAAATTTTCGAAAAATGTTTTATGTAAAGTGTAGTCTGGGTGAGGGGATTCTCTTGAAAATCTTCGTGTCACATCTTTGAAAGATACTGAACCTAAATACCAAGTTTGGTATTTATCAGATTTTTCGTTTTTGAGTTATGCTGTTCACAGACATACTGACACACATAGGCGCGCGCGCGCTGGACTTTTTCTAAAAACGCATTTTTTATTTAGGGGCCTTAAAACATGTATTTCCGATGAAATCTCGGTATTGAATTTTTGGGTGGAATGCAATACTTCCCCTACTTACTATACGTGGTAAGGAAAGTAAAAATATGTAAATTAGGGGTTCAAGTGTATTTTACTTCTCGCCCTAGTGTGTATTATGAAATTTAGTTGGTAGATATGGGTACCGTTGGAAACGAATTTCCTTCTGTGTATGGGAAGACGTAGAAGACACAAAACCTGTGTAAAATTAACTGGTTTGAAAAGTGCTTGAGAGTTTCAGAACTGGAATATAGCAAGCGTTAAAATGGTTTCCCCTCTCACAATCACGATCTTACGTAACAAACCGCTGGCACAGAAATGGAGCTTTGGATTTAACTAATATTGGTAGCATCTCTTGAAAGTTTCTATTGCAGGAGTTATGGAACTGCACGAGTGAGAGTATAGGGCTCACTACAATAACCTCGTTAATCCGATTGTTTAATTTATCGCAAGGGTTTTGGCTCAATTACTCCGTGTGTTAGCTTGAGTGTCTTAATCCCGAGGCAATTAAATTGTGACGTGCACAAGATACATTCTGTGTGCAGTCGGACCTCTTTGTTGTTCTCCTTATACTGCAGAATGGCTGATGGGAAATGGCTTATTGTGCTAGAGAAATGCCACAAGTCACATTGTTAAATAGAATACTTTAGCTTCAATAATACGGGCAACAACTTTCAGTGATGGTGGCTTGAATAATCAGATTGTAGTAAACTGTATTGTTTATTAGTGTATTTACTTTAATTACATAATATCGATTTTAAAATACTAAAAAAAACACTTGTAAACCTATTTATTACCTAACTAGGTACCTCATTACGCAACTAGTTTCGTAATGAAGCTTCTATTACGCAACGATTTTTGTAATGTAACTCTTATCACGAAAGTGGTTGTGTATTGCAAACCATATATAAATAATAAACAAAATAGAATAAATTTTATTTGTTGTAAGTCGTGATTTATTAGGAACTAAAGGGAGAGCCAAAAGACTGCGAACCGGCTGCGCGGTGTTTTTCCTGTCCTCAGCTTTCGTTGCCGTCTGCCGCTGTCATAGAAAGGCGCGGATGAAACTATACAACATTTTTAAAACTACTTTTAAAGACTTTACTTAACTTTATGAAAGTGTGTTTGAGGACAGCATTATTAGTAGAGATTTTTGACCCCCTCGGTCCCCCGATCTAACCCCCTGCACAAGTCAAACCCACACACCCTGGAAAAATTAAAACAAAATATCCACAAGGAAATTTCCAGCAATTCTCAACGTGAACTACGGTGAGTGATGAATAGTTTCCTAAAGAGGTGCCAAAAATGTATGGATAACGGCGGTGGCCAGTTTCAGCATCTACTTTCATACAGTTTCATTTTACACATAACGGCCAGTTCTAAAAATATTTGACTGTCGCTTAAGGCGTACTCTGTTCCTCTTGTTTTGTATTTGCAGTGGCCTTTAAGCATGCACATATCTCTTAATAGCTGGTTGCTATGTGCAGCACCATTCTCTTTGCCTCAGATTAATACTCTTTGCATATACAAGACAAAAAATGAATAACGAATTCCCATTTGAGAAAATAAGTATTGAAAAATTTAAGGGAATAACAAGCAATATCTCGAAAATGGTTCACTCAACATCAAAAATGTATATGACATAAATTGTTTGTTTTAACACGATCTACATTTTTTGTGTAGTAAAATTCTGTCTATCTCTTATGGTTTACCAGTTATGCAAAAGTCGTTCACAATGAACAATACTTTTGGAGACATTCCCAGAAAAGTCGAGATATACGTTTCATTTGTCATGAAAATATCTTGACCATATGATATTTTAATCAAAAGCGTTAGAGCCATTTTTGAGAAAATTAAAATTTTCGAAAATGGTTCCATTTAAAGGGCTGTCTAGGGTGGGAGATTTTCTTGAAAACCTTCATGTCGCATCTCTGGAAGATACTGAACCTAAATACCAAGTTTGGTGTTTATCCAATTGTTCGTTTCTGAGTTATGCTGTTCACAGACAAACACACACACAAACACATACACGGATATGTTTCCAAAAATGCTTTTTTTTTTGGATTCAGGGGCTCTCAAAACATGTATTTACGGTGAAATCTCGGTATCGAAATTTGGGTGGAATACAATACTTCCCCTACTTACTATACGTAGTAGAGAATCTAAATACGGGACCGGGTCTGCCAACGTAGAGACCACACCCTCGCAAACCCAGGAGTAAACTCGTGGGGCTTTCCATTAGGAGCGGTGCCTATTTTATATACCGCCCCCCCTGCCTGGTCGAAATCGGGCCGGAAAGCTCCAGCACCGACCCTTCCAAACAGGGACGGAAGTGGATACGCCACTTACGCGCGTCAGGCCAGCAGGGCGAACCCTAACTGGGGGAGACTACCGAACAACCTCGGTGGGGCCGACAGTTTCTAGCTACCGTCTACCAGCTATCACTCATGGCTGGTGCCGGAGAGTCTCGGGGCGTCTCACAACCCCGCCTGGGTGGAATTAACATAGCCAGGCGTACCCAATCACCCATGGGTATCGGGAACCACTGCCCCGCCGAGTCCAACCCAATCCGAACAACTCCCATTCGGGAGGGGCTCAGATGTTCGGCCCAGCGTACTTCTGGTAACGTCAGAAGTACCACGAGTGCTAAGGGTCCGCAGCGCCCGCACCACGGCAGCTGAAGGGGTCGCAACCCCCCCCCCTTACGGGGACGTAGTAGAGAAAGTAAAAATGCTTAATTTGATTTCTTCTATTGCACCAGAAAATCAGGAGTAGTTATTCTGAAACATCCTGTATAACACACAGTCTGCCAGTTTCACTTATGAAACATAAGCACATATAAAGTGCCTGTCTTATCTCTTGAAATACGCGTCAGCGCTGCTGTGGGGGTTGACGTAATCACATTTCTGACCCCTGCTTGCGGGACTGGAGTCCCATGGGAACCACACGAGGAAGGCAAGGAGCTCAGACATCAATTAGTATGCAAATATAACAGTCACTACCTAGCTGCTGCAGTTGGCGTTGGTACTTATGATGTTCCTAGTTTAATGCGTCCCATGAGAGAAGCGTGATTTCCTTCAATAAAATATGACTTTCATTGCGTTTGTTATTATATTTGGCTGTATTCAGCTTAAATATTATATCCTACCTTCATGGACATTGACGTATATAACGATAAGCTCAAAATGCAATAAATTTTGCGTGAAACGTCGCAACGAAATCACATTCACAACACAAATGTTTACTTTTTATGCCCTCTTTTAAGATAGACTAAATATAGCATTTGACAGAAAAGTCGACGTTAGGGTACGCAGGAAATGCAGTTTCTGAGGACCTCTGAATAAAGTAAATAATTCAGAAAAGGACCCATAGCTCACGGGCGTCTGAATGTGAACAGCAGTAAAAAAAATCTGATGTGATATGTTCACTCGACTTTCTCTACACTTGTACAAACTATTTTTACAAACGCTTATTCTCCATATGCTTCATGTTAATCGAGATATCGAGATGTTAATCTTATTGCTAATTTTCTTGTAGATGCAAGGGGAATGGGTAGGCTTTAAGCGATAGTCAAATATTTTAAGAGCTGGTTGCTATTTGGAGTATTCCATTCTCTCTGCATTACCAGGACAAAAAAAAAAAAAAAAGAATAACGAATTCCCATTTGAGAAAAAGTATGAGTATTGGAAAATTTAAGGGAATAACAAGCAATATCTCGAAAATTATTCACCCAACAAAAAAATGTATATGACATAAATTGTATATTTTAACGGGATCTACATTTTTTGTGTAGTAAAATTTTGTCTATCTCTTATGGTTTACCAGTTATGCAAAAGTCGTTCACAATGAAGAATACTTTTGGAGATATTCTCGGAAAATTCGAGATATACATTTCATTTGTCAGGAAAATATCTTAAACATATGATATTTTAATCAAAATCGTGAGAGCCATTTTTGAGAAAATTAAAATTTTCGAAAAATGTTCCGTGTAAAGGGTAATTTGGGGTGGAGGATTTTCTTGAAAACCCTCGTGTCGCATCTCTGGAAGATACTGAACCTAAATACCAAGTTTGGTGTTTATCCGACTGTTCGTTTCTGAGTTATGCTGTTCACAGACACACACACGGACATGTTTCCAAAAATGCTTTTTTTGGATTCAGGGGGTCTCATAACATGTATTTCCGGTGAACCTTCGGTATCGAATATTTTTGTGGAATACAATACTTCCCCTACTTACTATACGTAGTAGAGAAAGTAAAAATGTGATACATTCACATGACATCCTCTACCCTCTATCGTTATTAGTGATATACAACTATTCTTACTAATGCTTGTTTTTGTATCTACTACATTTTAAACCAAATAAATGTTTGCAGAAATAGCTACATTACACATTTCGTTATACATACAAATTAAATTGAATAGAGTATTACTTACGGACGGACTTTAACTATTATGGTCCTTAGCTTCCCATTCTATAAGACCAAAAATTTTGCTCACAGGCCTCTTTATCAAACTCGAGGTTCTTTTACGTGCCGTAAATCTACGACGTGGGATCACCGGCTTTACTTCCCTTACGAAGGAACCCATGCTAAGGATTTTTACGCCCGAAAAAACCCATCGCTCTCCGCCGGGTTTGAACCCACGACTTCGGGAACTAGAGGTACCGCCAGATCACGCACGATGACATAGATATAAAGTGAACAGGGATAGTCAAATGTTTAAGAACTAGTCGCCAAACCACTTATTGTCGGTGAAGAATTTACACTTCCTTTATGTCACTTTCACTCGCGCACACGATTATCACATTTATCTGTTAGTTCATTGTTCTTTTGGCGCAGAACTTTACTGCGAAGTGACGCAGGTACCCACACGAAGGAATTCACTAAGCAATTGTTTTCAGTATTACTCCAGCAGTTGATATACTCTAGGTCCTTGATAGTTGGAATTTCCTTTTGAATTTTCTCATTGGTTAATGAGAACCGCGAGTTACAAATATGACAACATTGGAGGGCGATTTCATTTTGTTTGAATCGTTCTCTTGAAGTCATATTTGAGGAAACAATACAGAATTCCACTATCTACAGTTTATTTTGGGGATTCCTTAAGAGTCGATTGTATAAGTCTTTCTTGCACTAAGTGTTGATAAAAAGATCTTCGTCTTTGTGTGTGAAGTGCTTGTGTCGACGAAGTGGAAATCTTACGCGTCTTATACATTAGTGAAATACATCTAAAAACTATTAAATAAAATACATGCAGCTTGTTTATACAATGGCATAGTTATACCTTGAAATTACACTAATTAATCTAATACATACATGATTATAAATATGATAATACTACAGTACAAACTACCATTTCAGGTGGTAGCACACTACGGCAGAAGTAGGCAAAGTGCACAAGAACGGAAACTTCTCCTGTTTCTCCATACCATCCGTGATCTCAACTATAATTTAATTTACACATTACTTCGTTCTTGCCCTAAAATACTGTACTTAATTATGTACACAATAAAAAACATAATAAGAAAACGTTCTTTTCTCAGAGAAGTTATACTTCATTATTATTATTATTATTATTATTATTATTATTATTATTATTTTATTGTTGGCGATGGCTGCAGTTGTATCAATTTGTTAATAATCATAACTACTAAAGCAGCAGATGTTATTTCACGATTTCAGAGTGTCGTCCTCCGTGGTGTTGTGGTTATCATGTTAGCGTCTAGTTCCAGGTCGTGGATTGAAACCCGGCGGAGGGTGATGGATTCTTTCGGGCATAAAAATTCTTAGATTACGGCACGTAAAACAACCTCAAGCCTGATAGAGAGGCCTCTGAGCAAAATTATCGGTCTTTCACGCCAAATATAAAATGGGACTCTAAGGACCGCAGCAGTTAAAGGGCGTCCATAAACAAAATTCCATTCATTTGATTTCAGAGCTGTACGACTAAAATTTTTAACACCGAAAATGTATATACTTACGAACCGCTACTGCTTGGTATTTATCCGACATTTCATTTATGAGTTATGCTGTTCACAGAAATATATACACACACATGCACACATACACAATCGCATGTGTTACATTCATATTACTTTTTCTACACCCCATACTTTATACAACTTCTAAAAACTGTTCTTACAAAAGCCTATTTGTTTATCTACTTTACAGATTTCGTTGTGGGTACAAGGCTGATACAGGAGACCAAAGCGATACTCAGACATTTAAAACGGGGTCTCTATATGCTGGCCTTGAAATTTTGTCCTCTTTCCATGATATCGCGAGAAACAACTGAATAGCGACAGAACTTTTGAAAATGACTTAGCATTCAAATTTTGAGACCAATAATAGCGTATATTTCGGAAATTGCTAATGTCGCAAAATTTTTATTTGAAATAAACTGTGTGTTTTAAAGTAACATACATTTTTTACTACATTTTGTCTATTCCTTAACGTTTACCAATTAATACAAACTTCCTTCCGAATAAAGAGGACTGCACAGGCTATTCCAAGAAAACTCTAAGATTTACATTTTATTTGTCATGTAAATATCTTGAATGCAGGGTGCTTGAATTAAAATCGTCAGAGGCATTTTTGAGAAAATAAACATTTTAGACATATTTTCCATGTACAGGAGTGGGGAATCTTTTTTAATATTTCCAGATCAGCATATAGTGACCCGGTTTTTAACGAACTATTGCGTAACGAACTTTCTTCAAACCTTTATCTCAAATATAATAAAATGATAGAAAATATATAGAAATAAACTATAATGGGTAGAGAAAATGAGTGAAAGCAGCCACAACACTATATTATTATTATTATTAGTAGTAGTAGTAGTAGTAGTAGTAGTAGTAGTAGTAGTAGTAGTAGTAGTAGTAGTAGTAGTAGTAGTAGTAGTAGTAGTAGTAGTAGTATTAGTATTATTATTTTGTGAAACACATTTGTGATCAGCCTTACAATTTGAATATAATGATTTATGAATATTTCATAATAGCTCTTCGATAAAATGTTTCGGTAGTGTGTGTGATAATTTAAGATAAGATCTAGTTATGTGGGTAAAATTAGGTTTCATTAGGAAACAAATTATGCTTAACATTTGATTATATCAAACACCAGGAACATATCAATTACTAATTGAGTGATTAATCGATGCATTATTTTCCGAAATTGAGACAAAAAGTAACTTTAAAGCCTGGCAAAGTGATGGCTGTACCGATTTCTTTCAGCAATAAATTACAAAAATCATTTCCAAAATATCCCACTGTCAGAAGTTGAAGATAAATCCCTCAGTAGAATTTATGAGTCGTTGAGCAGTTTGCAGGAGGCTGTGCAATTTGTCTTGAACGTCTCCGGCGCACATGTCACCCATCTTGAGGTTCTTACCTCTTTTCGATCCTTATCGATTTATCTCCTTCCATATGGCATGCTGTCTCTTTTGTTGTCGGCTTATTTCGATGCATCCATCCGTAGAAACGCAAGATTATTGGAAGAAGGTTGCGGCAGTGCTTCATGAGGAATAGGTAGGTGCCTGTTACAATGTGACGTGCGACATCATCACTAAACTTGATCTCGTTGTACGTTTTAAGTTCGAGCCTCAATTACTTCACAGGAGGGTTATGAATATATACCAAACTTCACACTAAATCCATCATCTTTCAAAGATGTGAGGCAAAGATTTTAAAGGAATTTTTATAATTCAAAACAACCCTTTACATAGAAATCTTTTGGGTTCTTTACTACCTCAACAGTGGCTCAAAGTATTTATTGACCTGCAAGCTGGTGAGCGCTATATACCGCGTGAGTCTTCTCATCCTACGGATCGGTAACTACGCAACCCTGCATTTTACAGACGATGCGAAATGCAGGTGCTGACACCGCATTCATCCGCCCGCTGATTAGGGCTGCGGTGGTGCAACCTGCTCTAGTAGCGCAATGGTTAACATGCTGGAAAATCATGGTAAAGCTCAGAAGTTTAAAGGACGCCTCCGAATAAATGAGTGTTTTATTCATTCTGTTCATGTTTCTAGAACGTTCTAACAAATCATGATTTCTATCCGAATGCACTAGAAAGTGGATTTTGATATTCTAACAAATAACAATTTGTATTTTAATGAAGTTCACATAATTAAAATAGTTAAGTTAAACGACATTTCCATGCCAAACTATTAGTTATCGTTAAGTTTACTAAACATAAAAATTACCTGCAAGTGGCAATATTTGAACCTGGGACCTTCACCATTGAAGGCCAACGCGCACACTGTGGCGCTAAGAGTGCAACTCACTACAGGAGTAACGGAGCACAGCAGTCATTTCGGCCGAACTGCATAACTTCTCAATCCGTAGGTTGAGAAGACTCGCCCGGTATATATCATAGCCTCTCTTGGCAGCAGTGACCGATCGGTGGATTTGCGGGAGATTTCGATGAATGACGAAGCAAGCAGACAACGAGCGCTCGGCAATTTCACACCTCTTATGCTACAA
This sequence comes from Deroplatys truncata, assembly GCA_030765065.1. NCBI lineage: Eukaryota > Metazoa > Arthropoda > Insecta > Mantodea > Mantidae > Deroplatys > Deroplatys truncata. The sequence continues at coordinate 58,404,407 of CM060989.1, read as the reverse complement.
GGGCGATACTGAAAGTTTTTAGAATGCCATGTTTCTAACAGCAAATGCAATTTATTTATATTTGACAGCTACTTTCTAATGTTTTGCGAGTTGAATGCGTTGTGGTTTGTTCGGTTTGCGATAATAGCTTGTTAATTATCATTTAAACATTTTGTGTTCACCCAAAATTGATTTTGACTAGAGAACATTTAGGGGCTACGATTTTAAATCGTCATGAACACATAAACATTGTGAAGATCGGCTTAGAAGAAACCCAATTTAATTGGAACAGCGAATTCAAAAGAAATGCGTTTTTTCATGGTGATGAATTTCGGGAAGGACGCCCAAGAACTGCTGTACTGATGAAAATATTGCCGCTGTTCGATCAATGCTTGAAAAAGGTCGACGTGCATTGGACATTGGTATGAGGAAAATCCAAAACATTTTACATCAACAGTTAGACATGAGTAAACTTTGTTTCGACGGATTTCACATAAACGTGACTCCCTATCAAAAACAACGCATTGTTTGGTACAGAAAAACTCTGGAAAAGTATAACAATATGTTGCATCAACTGACCAATAGCAGCAGGGGTTTGATCTGTCGAGAAGCATCCTCTTCCGCCCAGAAAGAAGCGTTAACACCTTTGTGTATGTGAGAGTCACACTTGGGGTAATGAGGCTGTGGTTGCAGCATCCTCCCCTACCCATTCTGATAGTCGTTAGCCGGGATTAGGGCCGCAGTCTGATGCTCTGCAAACTGCTATTAATTCGAGCCGCAGCTCAAGTAATCCCTGGAATGGCGGTTTTCCTGTCTCAGCTTGACTACATAGGCTTCTTTCTGGATTTTTATGGCCAGCTTAGGGTTTTTTAATATGTAGCTTGGCGTGTGGAGTGCTTTGCGCTGTTACCACATAATGGCTGTATGAGTGTGCAGTGTATACTTCACTTTTTTTACTACGTACCTAGTAGCTTGATGTATTACATACCACCCAAAATTTTGATATCAATATTTACCAAAAATACATCTTTTGAGGCATCCTGAATAAAAAACATGACTTTCTCTACTCTTGTACAAACTATTTTTACAAACGCTTATTCTCCATCTACTTCATATTTATCCGGATAAACATTTGCAGCAACTATCTTATTGTTAATTTTCTTGTAGGTGCAAGGGGAATATGGTAGGCTTTAAGTGGTAGTCAAATGTTTTAAGAGCTGGTTGCTATGTGGAGCGTTACATTCTCTTTGCATTTCCAGAACATAAACAAACTAATAAATTCCTATTTGAGAAGAAGTATAAGTATTGGAAAATTCAAACAAATAACAAGGAAATGGTTCACTGTACAAAAAGGTCTGATGTGTTACACTCACATGACTTTCACTACTCTTGTACAAACTATTTTTTACAAACGCTTATTTCCATATGCTTCATGTTAATCGAGATGTTAATCTTATTGCTAATTTTCTTGTAGATGCAAGGGGAATTGGTAGGCTTTAAGCGATAGTCAAATATTTTAAGAGCTGGTTGCTATGTGGAGTATTCCATTCACTTTGCATTACCAGGACAAAAAAAATGAAATACGAATTTCCATTTGAGAAAAAGTATAAATATTGGAAAATTTAAGGGAATAACAAGCAATATCTCGAAAATGGTTCACTCAACAACAAAAAACGTATATGACAAATTGTGTATTTTAACACGATTACATTTTTTGCGTAGTAAAATTTTGTCTATCTCTTATGGTTTACCAGTTATGCAAAAGTCGTTCACAATGAAGAATACTTTTGGAGGCATTACCAGAAAATTCGAGATATACATTTCGTTTGCCATAAAATTTTTTTAAACATATGATATTTTAATCAAAATCGTTAGAACCATTTTTGAGAAAATCAAAATCTTCTGAAATGTTCCATATAAAATGTAATCTTCGTGTCGATCTTTGAAAGATACTGAACCTTAATACCAAATTGGTATTTATCTGGCTTTTCGTTTTTGAGTTATGCTGTTGACAGACGCACAAAAACACACACGGACCTTTTTCTAAAGATGCTTTTTCGGATTGAGGGGCCTCAAAACATGTATTTCCGGTGAAATCTCGGTATCGAAGTTTTGGGTAGAATGCAATACTTCCCCTACTTACTATACGTAGTAGAGAAAGTAAAAATCTGATGTAATACATTCACTTGACTTTGCCTATCATCTATGTACTATTAGTGGGTATACAAACTAGTCCTACTAAACCTTATTTGTATATCTACTTCATTTTACTCCAAATAAATCTTTACAGAAATAGCAAATTACAAATTTTGTTATAGATACAAAGGGAACAGCGATAGTCAAATTGTTCAAAAGTATTGAACAATTCGAACCATTAATAACGGATATTGTTATATACCGTGGTGAGGCCAAAAGGTTTTGCAGCTAGTTATTAACGAGAGGACCAGGATCTTATTTGCACATTTTAGAGCAGGTGTGGGATAATTATCACAAAAATGTACGGGTTTTCACATTAGCACATTACCTGTGGTTTATTAAATATTAAACTTGGTGCCTTTACATCGTTCACAAAGGATTAAAGAACAGACATTGGAGGGAGACGTAACACACTCCAACTGACTGGCTACTACTAACGCTCGCTTCCCTCTCTCCACCTCTGGCCAGGAGGTGGTGACAGATATCACGTCGGACGAACTTTAAAACCCCAGCCGAAATAATTATACCCAACAATGTCATTACTACAAAGCAATAAGTGTCCGATGCGACAATGCACACACATACACGCCACAATAATTCGGAAATGGTTGATGTAACACAAAAGATTATTTGAAATAAACTGTGTTTTAAAGAGATCTAAATTTCTTGTGTAGTACGTTTTCGTCTATCGCTTAGCGTTTATCAGTCATACAAGACCATACAAAACTCCTTCCAAATGAAGAGGACTTCACAGGCTATTCCCAGAAAATTCAAGAATTACATTTTATATGTCTGTAAATATCTTTAACATAATGGTATTTTTATCAAAATCCTTAACGCAATTTTTTAGAAAATCAAACATTTCGAAAAAGTTTCCTTGTAAAGGTAATTTGGGATGTTGGGATTTTCTTCATGTCGCATCTTTGCAAGATACTGAACCTAAATACCAAGTTTCGTATTTATTGGACTTACCCTTTTGAGTTATGTAGATATCCTAACATTTCCAATCTCGCAGACCGTCCCCTGCTGGAGCCGTCGAGAGGGCGATGAACGACTCACCAATCAACCACCCTTCTGGCGTTCACGGAATTGAGCATGCATTCGGTCCACCTATCCTGCACCGCCATACGCCACGAAACCTAAAAGCACACCTAAAAGATGAGAAAGAAACGGAATGAAATAGAAATGATGGAAAGGAAATCGTGGTAGAGAAGAAACCACACCAGCATTCGCCTGCCGACCACACCAAAAACCTCGCTCAGTTTTTCCATCCCATGTTTATGAATTAGAAAGGAAGGCTTTTAATAGGATTATCTCTGTTTATATTACAAATAGTCCTTTTCATGATACTAATTTTTACTTTCTCTACTACATATAGTAAGTAGGAGAAGTATTGCATTCCACCCAAAAATTTTATACCAAGGTTTCAACAGAAATTCCTGTTTTGAGGTGCCCTGAACCCAAAGTGTGTGTCTGTGAAGAGCATAACTCAAAAACGATAAGTTGGATTAACACCAAACTTGATATTTAGGTTCAGTATCTTTCAGAGATAAGCCACGAAGATTTTCAAGAAAATCCCCCCACCGCAGACTACCCTCTCCATGGAACATTTTTCGAAAATTTTGATGTTCTCAAAAATGGCTCTAAGGATTTTGATTAAAAATCATATGTTTAAGATACTTTCAAGGCGAATAAAATATACATCATGAATTTTCTGGGAATGTCCCCAAAAGTCCCCTTCATTCTGAATGACTTTTGCATAACTGGCAAACCGTAAGAGGTAGACAAAATTTTACTACACAAAAAATGCAGTTCTCGTTAAAACACACAATTTATGTCATGTACATTTTTTTTTGTCAAGTGAACCATTTTCGAGATATTCATTGTTATTGGTTTGAATTTACCAATACTTATATTTTTATGTCTTGTACATACAAAGAGAATGGAATGCTCCACATAGCAGCCAGGTTTTAAAAGATTTGACTATCGCTTAAAGCCTACCATATTCCCCTTGCACCTACAAGAAAATTAGCAATAAGATAGTTTCTGCAAATGTTTATCTCGATTAACATGAAGTAAATGGAGAATAAGCGTTTGTAAAAATGCTTATCACAAGAGTAGAGGAAGTTATGTGAGTGCAACACATCAGATTTTTAAATAATAATATGAGTTTAAACGTTCAAGGTTTTTTGTAATAGTCGTATAATTTTAATTAGCAGAATGTTTTTATCGTACATACAATGCCCATTACACTAAAAATGCTCTCTGAATGTATACAGGGTGGACCATTTAAGTTGATACTGTACAATATCTCCAAAACTACGTTGTAGAAAGGAATGTCTTGAATAAAAGTTGCATTATACTCTGGCGTGTATGTGTGTGCATTGTCACGTCGGACACATTATTGCTTTGTAGCGACGACATTGTTGAAATAATTCATTTCGGCTTGGGTTTTTGAATTTCGTCCGACGTCAGGGTCGTATTTAGAGGGGGGTTTAGGGTTGAAACCCCTCCCCCCGAACCTTCTGACAGTTTTATTTATTTAAATTCATAGCAAACCAATTTGGGGAAATGTCGTTGGATAACAACAGGTCTATTGCTAGTAGCACATTTACAAGAAAAAGGGAAACTTAATATCGTCGCTTTAAATAGATAAGGTGACCATAATTCCGGTTTTCGAAGCATTCTCCATGTTTTGTGCTGTAAGGTGGAATTTCCTGATTCTGGTAGAGTTTTTCTTGTCTATATAATGTCTCCAAGCAATTTTCTTATCCATGTAACGTCTATATACAGGAAGAGCCAAAATACTACGAAGCGGCTGCGCGATGTTTTTCCTGTCCGCGTCCTCGGCGCTCGTTGCCGTTTGGCGCTATCGTAGAAAGGCGCGGATGAAACCATACAACATTTTAAAACTACTTTTAAAACCTTTACTTACCAACTTTATGAAAGGAAATGCTGAAACTGGCCACCACCGTTGTCCATATATTTTTGGCACCTCTTTAGGAAACTATCCATCACTCGCTGTAGTTCACGTTGAGAAATTCTGGCAATTTCCTGGCGGATATTTTGTTTTAATTCTTCCAGGGTGTGTGGATTGGTCTTGTACACTTTGTTTTAAGTGACCCCAGAGATAGAAATCGCAGGGGGTTAGATCAGGGGACCGAGGGGGGCACAAATCTCTACTAATAATTGTGTCCTCAAACGCACTTTCAATTGTTCTCATCGAAATATTGCCCGTATGAGCTGTTGCAGAGTCTTGTTGAAAAAAGGCAAAATCATGCTCCATGTGTGTTAATTCTCTGAAAACAGAGGGCAAAATTGTATTCACGTATGCACGGGCTTCAACTATCGACTCGAAAGAAATAATTCCATTTTTTACAATAAAGTTGGTAAGTAAAGCCTTTAAAAGTGGTTTTTAAAAATGTTGTATGGTTTTATCCGCACCTTTCTATGATAGCGGCAGACGGCAACGAGCGCCGAGGACGCGGACGGGAAAAACACCGCGCAGCTGGTTCGTAGTCTTTTGGCTCTCTCTCTGTACTACGGAGTAGGCACATGGTAACTATGTGGGGTACTGTTAAGTTTAGATCTACTTACGGAAAACTGTCCCCGAAATTTGTTTCTGGGTACGGGCATGTCCGACGTGATATCACTGCCCACCTCCCGGATAGAGGTGGAGAGAAGAAGGGAGGGAAGCAAGCGTTACTAGCGTGACGTCATTAGCGAGTCAGTCGTAGTGAGTCGCTTCAGGAGAGTGTTGTGTATGGAAGCGTGCGTGAATCGTGTGAGTGTAAAGCATCTCCCTCCAATGTCTGTTCTTTAATCTTTTGTGAATCATTTAGTGCCACCAAGTTTAATATTCAATAAACCACAGGTAATGTGCTAATGTGAAAACCCGTGTATTTTTGTGATAATCATCCCACCCCTGCTCTAAAACGTGCAGCTAAGATGCTAGTCCTCTCATTGCCTCTGTAGGTGTGCCTCCCAATGTTTATGCTGGGGTATCTAAACTTAATAACTAGCTGCAAATACTTTTGGCCTTACCCCGGTATATAACAATACTATGGGGGAAAGCAAATGGCATTAGATGTGTTTTATTTGGATGACGTTGTGATGGTCATTTTGGGGTAAATTTAAAGTGATCCTAATTGTGAGTTTCCATTTAAAAATATTAAACTGCCCCTAAAATGTCCATCATAACGTCCTCAAACAAAACACGACTAATGGCATTTACTTTCCCTTATAATATCAAGCAAGTTTTATGAAAAACATTTCTTTTTACAATGCTTATTACTTTCTCTACTACGTATAGTAAGTAGGGGAAGTATTGTATTCCACCCAAAATTTCGATACCGAGATTTCACCGGAAATACATGTTTTGAGACCCCCTGAATCCAAAAAAAGCATTTTTGGAAATATGTCCGTGTGTGTGTCTGTGTGTGTGTCTGTGAACAGCATAACTCAGAAACGAACAGTCGGATAAACACCAAACTTGGTATTTGGGTTCAGTATCTTCCAAGGATGCGACACGAAGGTTTTCAAGAAAATTCCCCCACCCCAGAGTACCCTTTACATGGAAGATTTTTCGAAAATTTTAATTTTCTCAAAAATGGCTCTAACGATTTTGATTAAAATATCATATGTTTAAGATATTTTATGACAAATAAAATGTATATCTTGAATTTCGAGGGAATGTCTCCAAAAGTATTCTTTATTGTGAACGACTTTTGCATAACTGGTAAACCATAAGAGATAGACAAACGTTTACTACACAATAAATGTAGATCGCGCTAAAATACACAATTTATGTCATATACATTTTTTTTGTATTCGAGATATTACTTGTTATTCCCTTAAATTTTTCAACACTTTTCTCAAATGGGAATTCGTTATTCATTTTTTTGTCTTCGATATGCTAAGAATATTAATCTGTGGCTAAGCGAATGGTGCTGCACCTAGCAACCAGCTAATAAGAGATATGTATGTGCTTAAAGCTTACTGTATTTGTATATTGCCCTTGTAAATATATATTCCTCTTACATCTACAAGAAAGTTTGCAATAAGATAGAGTCTGCAAATGTTTATCTCGATTAACATGAAGCATATGGAGAATAAGCGTTTGTATAAATAGTTTGTACAAGAGTAGAGAAAGTCATGTGAGTGTAACACATCAGATTTTTTTGGAGATATTGTACAGTCTTAGCTTAAATGGTCCACCCTGTATAGCGAACTGTTAAACCATTGTGTATGTCTGCTTTCGTGTAATACGAAGGTTGGAAAGAAATTTAAGTAAGCAGTTTGTTTGTCCCGGTAACCGAAGTTTGGCCGCCAGACAACAGACAGGCTTCCATCCTCCACTCGATAGACAGCACAGCGTATATACGTGTTTTGAAGCATGAGATCGCCTTAGCAAGTCTAGCTGGATAAAATAAGACAAGTTGCAGTCTCTATTCATGATCCCCTGAAGCTGGAGAAGGGGGCAGTTTCCCTTAAGGCTACTTGAGCAATCTCAATTACGTCCCCTGATTACACTACAAGAGTCTTCTTTTGTTTGGCTTTCATTCCGGCAGGCAAAGTTTCTTCTGCATGTTGATCTTCCGCCATGGCCAACTCTGGTTGTGTTTGTCCGAGCGTTACGTACAGGGGGCAATGAGTTGGAAAGTGCTTCACTCTTAAGACCACGCCCTCTCATCCGCCAGGAAGTTCAACAGGGGTCTGTGGTTGCCTAAGTGAGATCTTGCAGCGTGTGTGTAAACCGGAGAAGTGATGCACGAATACAGTAGAATAACTATTTGCTCTTTGCGTTTCTGCCTCGTATTTTCATTCTCTCTATCCGTCGTCTAGCGTACACAAAGTATAGTGTCTTTCAAAAGTCGCTTCAAACTTCGAAGTATTGTAAAATATTATAATATTTTAGACTGTAAGGAAACAAAAACTTTATTATTTTAGGCGAAGAGTGGGGTTTGATTCTTACAAAGCTTTGGGAACACGCATACCCTTGTTTCTGCAACACCATTTTGCAGATAGTGTCTTGGAATATTGGCAATTTCTTGCGAAATAGCATTTTTTGGATGTACTGCGAAAACTTTTTCTTTAGGCTCGGTGCACATGAGCGAGCTTTCCGCTGGCTTGGGCGAACATTTGACGCTAACCCAGAAATACACAGAATTATACGAAGAGTGCAGACATGCGAGCGGGCTCGCGGCGCAGCGGTCGGATTCAAACTAGCGGGTACTGTCTGGTCGCCGCGACCAATGCTACTTTTTTTACTTTCTCTACTGCGTATAGTAAGTAGGGGAAGTATTCTATTCCACCCAAAAATTCGATACCGAGATTTCACCGGAAATACATGTTTTGAGACCCCCTGAATCCAAAAAAAGCATTTTTGGAAACATGTCCGTGTGTGTGTGTCTGTCTGTGAACAGCATAACTCAGAAACGAACAGTCGGATAAACACCAAACTTGGTATTTAGGTTCAGCATCTTCCAGAGATGCAACACGAAGGTTTTCAAGAAAATCCCTCCACCCCAGATTACCCTTTACATGGAACATTTTTCGAAAATTTTAATTTTCTCAAAAATGGCTCTAACGATTTTGATTAAAATATCATATGTTTAAGATATTTACATGACAAATAAAATGTATATCTTGAATTTTCTGGGAATGTCTCCAAAAGTATTCTTCATTGTGAACGACGTTTACATAACTGGTAAGCCATAAGAGATAGACAAAATTTTACTACACAAACAATATAGATCGCGTTAAAATACACAATTTATGTCATATATATTTTTTTTTGTTGAGTGAACCATTTTCGAGATATTGCTTGTTATTCTCTTAAATTTTTCAATACTTATTTTCTCAAATGGGAATTCGTTATTCATTTTTTTGTCTTGGATATGCAAAGAGTTATAATCTGTGGCAATGGGAATGGTGCTGCACCTAGCAACCAGCTATTAAGAGATATGTATGTGCTTAAAGGCTACTGTATTTCTATATTGCCCTTGTAAATATATTTTCCCCTTACATCTACAAGAAAATTAGCAATAAGATAGAGTCTGCAAATGTTTATCCCGATTAACATGAAGTAGATGGAGAATAAGCGTTTGTAAAAATAGTTTGTACAAGAGTAGAGAAAGTCATGTGAGTGTAACACATAAGATTTTTTTCTTTTCTTTCTGTTTATTTTACGCTTACAATTGTCATACAATACTGTACAAATTCCATCTCCTCTACAATCCATTTGCACATACAAATATTTGAAAAAAAGAATTGATAACACTTATCTCACAAAGTAAGTACAATAATTCTTATATTATTTTGACAATGACATGTTTCTTGCATTGTTACTTTTCTCTTCTGAATGTATATAAATTTCCAAAAGTCTGTTTTATTGGTTGACAGCTGGTGTTCGATTGAGTATGTTTGTCAAAGCACTGATTCAACGTTTCTGAAGTTCACTGCACTACACTTTCACCGTATCCTGTTTTTTCCCGACTTTATTAGGAACACAATCGAAATGTTAAATTTAAAATTCTTCTTTACAAATGCCCCTTCCTAAACAGAGAGAAAGGTTTGATATGGGCGGAAAATGGAACAAGAACATGGAGTTTATAAAACACAAAGGGATTGGAAAACTTTCTGAAGTATTAAGGATATTGACACGGGTACCAGATATGCCAGTAAAAACATTACAGACCATGTATGAAGCAATGGTTAGGTCCTCATTACTATACGGAAGTGAAGTGTGGGGATGGGAGAGGGTGGATAATGTAAATAAAATACAATGCAATTTCTGGAAGCGCATTCTAGGGTTGGGGAGGGGTACTTCAAACTACGGAGTTCTTCGGGAGGTAGGATGCTGGGAAGATGCTGTATTTGCTAAACCAAATGTAGTTAGGTACTGGCTGCGAATAATTAAAGGCGATCAAACAACTCTGAGAGCAATATGTTATCGTCATCAAATAAACAACATAGGGCATCCAAAATGGTGGGCAGCGGGGTTGCAACGCGAATTATCAAAAATTGGCTTAAATGATATCTGGCAAAGGGGTAATGAAAATACACACAGTGCTGTAAGAAAGGTCAAAAGACGACTATGCGATATAAACAGGCAGAAAATCGAATCTGAATGTAGACAAAGATCAACATTGGAGCTACAAAATGAAATAAAAACTAGGTGGGGTAAGGAAACATATATTTTGGAATTGAATATAAAACAGAGGACTGGAATAGCGTGGCTTAGATTGGGAGGGTGGAAAGCTCGCAAGATTGTTGATGATGATGGCAGGAGGATTTGCCCATTATGCGGGGAACAAGAAGACTGGACGCATATTTTGGCAGCATGCGTGCAGACGGAGAATATTAGGAAAAAACTATTACCGGAAGTATTTTTGGCTTCCAACAGACGGAGGACAGCATGCTGGGACATGATTCTAAACAGCCAAAACTGGGCCAGCTTGGGCACATACTTAATGGAAGTACGTGTACTAAGAGATAAGGTGTTTATGTAATTTTTCTTTAAACATATGTGGTGCTTGAGTACTTGTGCGCGACTGTGTGTGTGTGTGTGTTTGAGTGTGTGATTCAGTGTGGTTTTTTTTCAATTTTATATGTATGTATGTATATAGTGCGGTGATTGTAAAAAAATAGTTGTTTTCTGGTTGATACTGCAAGTCACGTATACAGACCAGGTATTTATCTAGAGAGCATGTACGGTCTTATGACCCATGCGACTGTGTTATGCAATTAATGTAATACTAAATACTTAATAAATACCACCACTACTACTACTATATTTGGGCAAACACATGACGTTGAATCTGGATATCGAGCTGTAATATAGCCCTATGAACGACATTGGGGTTCTCCGCCATAGTAATGCAGCGAATTTTATGTTTGATCCATTGCCAAGTGTCGGGAATACAGCTGTGAACCGGTATCAATATTGTGGCAACGGGTACAATATGGTAAATTGCAAATGTTATGTCGATATTGCTTTTCTGCTGTGGGTATTATGGCATTTAGGATCTTGTAGGCGGAGGCCTTCCAGTCCGTCGAAATCTTGGTGTATATGTTACTTAAGGCGTAGTAGCTGTACAGTGTTTGTAACCAGTGCATTGAACTCTTCAATGAAAAAATTTAGGGGTAAATTGTCATACTGTTTCCCTCGTTTGTGTCACTTTTGCCCGCATTAGGTCTTACGCTGCTCTACGTAATGCTGCCAACATATGAATAATGCCCCCGAAGCCGGTAAGATACTCAGCCTCAAAGCGTAGCCGAGGGATGTTTTTTAGAAGGAGAGGAGTGCAGCAAGTTGCGGCCGATAGGCCGCAACTGCGAAGCGACGACAGAGCGTAGCCCAGGGATCTGTGCGTCTAAAACTCCAATGATTCACGTTCACAAAACAACAGCACATCGCATATTCAGTGCATTTCACTGATTATTTAGGTTGGCAGTACCCACTTTGCATGGAAAAATGGCTACGTTTGTTTTCTTCCTAACGCTATTTGCCTATATAAATAAAACACTTAAAACGGGTAGGTAGGTGGGTACTAGATATTGGAGAGACCACATCATGTTCTAAAATCACTCCTAAGGTAAGTAATTTCATTGCTTTTTCACTTCCTTATTCCTAATTTAGGTGGGCAAAAGAAAGACCTAATGCGGGCAAAAGTGACACAAACGAGGGCAACAGTATGACAATTTAGTCAAATTTAGGAACATCCTAAAATTTGGAACACCAGATACTTACTATACGTAGTAGAGAAAGCAAGAACATGCGGCATAGATCAGCATCTGCAAATATTTCACAGTAATTTCGAGGAACAACATGGAGCAATACTCATTTCATATTTGAAATTAAGGACGGTGAATGTATGGATATTTTAATTGTTATTCTGAATTTTATTTTTTTATAATTATCTATTTGTGTATAATTTGCATAGCTGCTAAACTTTAAGCGATAGACGAAAACGTACTACACAAAAAATGTAGATCCTTTTAAAGTACACAATTTATTTTAAATAACTTTTTTGTGACATCAGCCATTTCCGAGATATCTGTTATTAATTGTTAAATACTTATCATTCTTTTAAGTCCTTTCAATTTTCAGTTTGTTTCTCGCAATGTCATGAAAGGAATGTGGAATTTAAAGGCCAAGTATAGTCTCCAGTTCTAAAATATTTGACTATCGCTCTTCCGTTTGTATCTATAACGAAATGTGTAATGTAGCTATTTTCAAAAAGGTTTATCTGGATTAAAAATGAAGTAAATAGTAAAACTTACCTTGGTAAGAATAATTTTTATAGTCGCTAATAAAGTATTGTGAATGTAACACATTCTTTTTCTTTCTCTTTCAGAGTTTACCCCAGACGGGAAAGAGTTTCAGTGCGCTACTTAACGGAGGAGAACACAGTTCCAGCATCGAGTCCGTCGTGCCTGAATCCGCCGCTGACACGGATCATGTAAGTGCATTCTTCAGTACGTAGCTCCGATGAATTAGCTAGCGTGGACATTGTATTTCTAGAGGTATTTATAAGTGTAAATGACCTTTGTAGTTTCCCTACAGATTTCACACTGAACTGCTTGACTGACTCAGTTCGGGGTAACATTTTCTACGATATGGCATTTTGTAGGGCGAATATGAGGACAGTTTATTGGTATATCTAGTAACAATGTTCCAAAAATTGAGAGACCTGACCTTTTTAAGTGTTGCTCTGTCCGCACGTATCAAAATGTTTAATATTGTCGTGACCTCTTTGTTAATTTTAGCTCAATGGGGGGTAGAGCGGTTACCGAGGATCTTAAAGTTAATAATTCACGTTATACGAGGTCAGACGGGGGACGCAGCTGAGAGAAATTACAAAAAAAAAAAAAAAAAAAAAAATATTAGAAAGTTCCTAACAGAAATATTTTCCCATGGTGTGAATGAGGGAAGGGATCTATCTACTATAATAATTTACATTAAATGGAAGTGGATGGTAACTACATTTATTAATAAAAGGGGATACATTACCTCCTTGCTTCCTTGTCTGTCGGTGAGGACGCCATACTGTTGGTATGGGTAGCGCGCACACACTAACGTCTTGCCTCGAACAGTAACTAGCCTCGACTGACTAAACCCCACGCTAACTCGGCGTGGTAACGCTATGCTAACTGGCTTATCCCCTCCACTCTTGCGCAATACCCGATCTGGGCAGCCAGGTCACATACGCAATAATACTCGTACGTCACAATATCGGTTTCAAGAAAGTTTGTCAGCATTTAAAATTTCGTCCCAAAAGGTACACAATTAATGCTAATGTATAAAAAAAGCATGGATACAGGATGGACCATTTAAGTTGAGACTGTACAATATCTCCAAAACTAAACGTTGTAGAAAGAAAAGTCTCGATTAAAAGTTGCTTGATATTATGGGGGAAAGTAAATGCCATTAGTCGTGTTTTGTTTGGAAGACGTTATGGCAGTCATTTTAGGGTGAATTTAACTTTTTTAATGGGAATCTGCAAGTAGGGTCAATTTTAATTAACCCTAAAATGGTCATCACAACGTCCCCCAAATAAAACACGACTTTTACTTTCCCCATAATATCAAGAAACGTTAATCAAAGACATTCCTTTCTACAACCTGCACATTGCAGTTTTGGTTGAAATCGTTGCAAAAAATAAGGGCAACTTCTGTTGATGTAACTAGGCATTGTTCCATTTAAAAAACTGTATGTTTGCTAAAACAATACACCTTCTCAGTATTATTAAAATCTGTTTATAGGCTAAATGTACGAGCCCCTGACTACCAATCAATCTGTGAAAACTGCACACCAATAGCACTTTCAATTTCCGAAATATTTGCGGTGCAAGCTTTAGATGATTCACCCTGTATTGTAGGTTTACAAAACATAACGAACGCGCCTGAAATGTAATTGTGCCTGTGTATGCATTTATGATCCTGTTGCTTCTAGAAATAAAAGTAGAAGGAAGCAGGGGAGACATTAACTAAAATGGAAATGTGTTTTTGAATATGCCATAAAACCTAAACTGAAATGATTTAATGTTCATACTTGCAGTTGTTCGTGCTTATGCCAGGAATTTTCGGATCATAACGCCAGGAACGGAAGGTAAATTTAGAGAATCCGTGCGCATAACATTTATTCGCAAGCTTCGAGTTGTCGAGGGAAATGAAAAGTAATAGCCGTCATAAATTGGAGGGACAAATCAACTGGAAACGATATAGAGTTGGCAGGACGGGAATGTTAATGTTTTAAGTTGGTACGGAGTGTAGCTGATGGAGTCAAAAGCCCTGGTTATATCGCGTGCCGCATTTATTACGAGGCAGTGAATTCGCTGCTAACAGATGGCAGTTTGGAATGATCAATATTAGAAGGGTATAGGCGGCAGTAGGACCCGCGATTTCCAATAAGCCTGGAATTATGATGCTTGGATTTTCTCTTTGATTTACCCGGAATGCAGCTTTATCAATCTGTAACTAAATAACATTTCATACTGTAGATGACAACCTGGCCATGTTTTCAGCTTGACATCGTTATCAGTCGTTTATTTTAATGGGTCTTTGAATGAAGTATGAAAAGCATGTTTACGCTACTTTCCTGAACAGCTATTCTAATCCGGTCATTTTAAACAACGCCCACTTTCCGTTTGCTCTTATTAGAACCATAACCGAAAGGGTAGAAATTCCCTAAACTACCATTGACATTACTGAAAAAATAATAAACAAAAATCCAGCACTTAAGGAAAGGTATCTGTGAAATTTGGCAAAAAAAATTAAATATTTTATCTTTTGTTTTTTGCACTTTTATTGTAATAAAATTATAACTTATACTTTTATGCTATACATATGTTTTTTTAAGATCAATTTTACAGCCACGGATGGCATTTAATTGGTCTTGTAACATCTAGGTAAATCACCAAGTTGAACTTCAAAATTCAAATTTTCTCAATTTTTTGTTATTTTCTTTTTCCCCTGGCGGTTTTCTCTATTCAGGAGCTTCTTAGAGCACAGTTTGTAAATTATTAGCTTGAACTTTTCAGGAGAGCTTAAAAGACTGGTTTAAAAATTGTTGGTACACTCCTTTCCATTTATTCTATCAACGCAGCTTCAGGCGGCATTCTACTGGGCTTCACAAGGAGAATGTGTGTATATGTTTACCTTTTCATGCATGCAGTGGCGTCCTGTTTTACGTGTACTGTTCTAGATTATTCGCATACCTATATTACTTTGAACAATAGCTTTACTCATCACTTATAATAACGATGTTTAAACATACAACTAAGTAAAACTCTGTTTTGCACAATATCTCCAAGAAAAAATATTTTTAATGTCAACTTGCTGTAAAACTGAAATACATTATACTTTTTACTCTCAAAGAAGACACGTTTACTAGACATTACTGGAATCATGCGTACAATCGAAATATACAACTAAATAAAACAGTTTAGCTGAATTCCTCCATCCTCTGTGGTATAGGGGTAGTGTTTCTGCCTCACATACAAGAGGTCCTGATTTCGAATCTCGATTAGTGTGAGTTACCTGGATAAGTTTTTCCGGGGTTTTCCCTTATCCTGAAAGGACGAATGTCGGGTAACTTTAAGCTCTGTGGACCCCGGGCTCATTGAGCATCATTTCATTCATCTTTCGATATGACCTAAACGTTTGAAGGTCGCTAAACTGAAAAAAGTCCATGAAATAGTGTAAAACTATAGTAAATTACACTTCTTAATCTCAAAGAAGACAAACTTACTAGATATTATTTTAATAACCTTACCGTGCGAATGCTGCATGGAATTGTCCTAGCAGCGTTTTGAAATGGCAAATTGTCTTCCTACATACCTACAATTCTTCTGCTATGCACCTCCGACATATTTGCATACATCCCGTGAGCTATAGTTAACACACACCACTGCTTGGTTGACCAATAAAGGTAGACGCTCCAGATATATATGCCTCCCTGCTATGTACGCGCTCGCTGAGAAGGTTGGTTAAATGTCTTCCTAAACTGCGGTGACGGCATACATGGAAGAGCGTGTAGCTGAAATGAATCATTTTCGGTAGCTCGCATTGAAAAAATTCAGAAATTTAATAGCATGTACATTGCAATTTTTACTTTCTCTACCACGTATAGTAAGTAGGGGAAGTATTGTATTCCACCCAAAAATTCGATACCGAGATTTCACCGAAAACATATGTTTTGAGGCCCCCTCAATCCAAAAAAAGCATTTTTGGAAATATGTCCGTTAGTGTGTGTGTGTGTGTGTGTGTGTGTCTGTGAACAGCATAACTCAGAAACGAACAGTCGGATAAACACCAAACTTAGTATTTAGGTTCAGTATCTTCCAGAGATGCGACACGAAAGTTTTCAAGAAAAACCCCCCAACCTAGATTACTCTTTACATGGAACATTTTTCGAAAATTTTAATTTTCTCAAAAATGGCTCTAACGATTTTGATTAAAATATCATATGTTTAAGATATTTTCATGACAAATGAAATGTATATGTCGAATTTTCTGGGAATGTCTCCAAAAGTATTCATCATTGTGAACGACTTCTGCATAACTGGTAAACCATAAGAGATAGACAAAATTTTACTGCACAAAAAAATGTAGATCGCGTTAAAATACACAATTTATGTCATATACATATTTTTTGTTGAGTGAACCATTTTCGAGATATTGCTTGTTATTTCCTTAAATTTTCCAATACTTTTTCTCAAATGGGAATTCGTTATTCATTTTTTGTATGTCCTGGACATACAAAGAGAATGGAATGCGCCACATAGCAACCAGCTCTTAAAAGATTTGACTATCGCTTAAAGCCTAACATATTCCCCTTGCATCTACAAGAAAATTAGCAATAAGATTAACATCTCGATTAACATGAAGCATATGGAGAATAAGCGTTCGTAAAAATAGTTTGTACAAGAGTAGAGAAAGTCATGTGAGTGTAACACATCAGATTTTTTCTCTTAAACTAAATAAAAGTAAGGAAGGCCTTCACACCAAGTTCTTTGCCTTTGTATACTGAGCTCAAATTAAATACAATAAACCGAATGGTCCAAGAGTAATTCATATTAGCATATCAAAAGGTGATTAATTATGGGTAAAAAATAATAGCTTAACAACGATTTGACATAGCTCGATAAAATTGTATATGCATTATATATTTTTGTTCTGGGTATATGGTAAAAAGTAAAACCAATCACAGGAAAACTCTGGATTTTTGGATTCACATTGGCTTAAAGAGTCCTGCAAGGGCAAGGCTGCAATGGATATATATCGAAGGCTCAGAACAGCATTAATATAAATCTTCATTACAAAAGTAGTCATCTGACCATTTTCCATTCCAAACTGCGTTTTACCGCATTACACATTTGAGTGTTGTTATTCAAGTCCTAAAAGAGGAAATCTGGTTCGAAGGGAGTTGTAGCAGGTAAAAGGTTATTGTTCAGGTATCATAATTCATCTATACATATATTTTTTGACATTTTTAATGGAAAACTTAACAATGATTGAAATATGTTTTTCTTCTTTGCTTTATCTAAGCCAGTCTTTAGATTCGAATTAGGTGGTGAGACG
The DNA here is from genome assembly GCA_030765065.1 of Deroplatys truncata. Classification (NCBI taxonomy): domain Eukaryota; kingdom Metazoa; phylum Arthropoda; class Insecta; order Mantodea; family Mantidae; genus Deroplatys; species Deroplatys truncata. The sequence goes on along the minus strand of CM060989.1, from coordinate 58,386,644 downwards.
CAAAGTTTTGCGAGGAAAATACTCAGATGAGTTCTTTTGTGATCATTTATATTTAAATATTTTTATTTTTTATTTATTTATTCATTTCTGCTAGCAATCTTCCTTAGAATATGGCTATACTCAGCCCAAGCTGTTATCTTGCCATATTCTACCCATATTACATTCTTTAATTATAACATAAAAATGATTATAATAATAATAAAAATAGTAGTAGTAATACCAAAATAATAATCTGATAATACTAATATTATAATGATAATATAATTACATAACTTAACATCACATGATGAAACTAATTCACATATCTTTTTATTGTCCATAACCATTTCTTTTTACTTTATCTACTACGTATAGTAAGTAGGGAAAGTATTGTATTGTATTTTTTGTCTTGGATATGCAAAGAGTATTAATCTGTGGGAAAGGGAATGGTGCTGCACCTAGCAACCAGCCATTAAGAGATATGTATGTGCTTAAAGGCTACTGTATTTCTATATTGCCCTTGTAAATATATATTCCCCTTACATCTACAAGAAAATTAGCAATAAGATAGTGTCTGCAAATGTTTATCTCGATTAATATGAAGTAGATGGAGAATAAGCGTTTGTAAAAATAGTTTGTACAAGAGTAGAGAAAGTCATGTGAGTGTAACACATCAGATTTTTCTTTCGACAGGTACTGTCCTACCTTTTTACTGTCTTTGTAAAAAATCTTGCTTAAGACTACTTTCCTGTCCAGTTTTAACCATTTCCCATTTATAGCTTGCTTTCCCCAATGCTGTGTACCTTTACAATCAAAAACGATATGTTCTAAATCTTCTCTTTCCCCACATATTGGACACTGGTTCTGTGGGAACCCATTTCTTATTCCTATTAGTCTCCATACACCTGCTCGTACCCAGGCTATACTTTCTCTTTGTTCCTTATATTCAAATATACTTTCAGCGGCTCTGAGCGTTTGAGGTCAGGTCTATTTCGTGTATGCTGAGCACAAAATGCGGGATGATCAAGCTGATTAGGCTGCAAGCATGATTGTATGTGGACACGACCGAATACTTTCATAGGTTTGACGCCAATACGGCTTAATTTGCCCTTCTCCTTGCGCTCCCTTAGAGGGGAGTCCGATCCTTTCAGCTGCCATAGTGCGGGCGCTGCGTACCCCTAGCACTCGTGTTAGTTCTGACGTTACTAGACCTATGTCGAGCCGAACATGTTCGGATTGGGTTGGACTCGGCAGAGCAGTGGGTCCTGATAAACATGTAAGATTGGATATGCCTGGGCAGTGATGTCCAGGCGGGGTTGTGAATACCTTACTGTCCTCCGGTGAACTGGGAGATGGGTCGTTAGAACCCTCTGGGCTGACGCGCATAATCGGCGTATAACCACTTTCCTCATAGGGCGGGTTAAGAAGTAAGGTATTGGTCTAATGCAAAACCCCACAGTGAGGAGAGTCGCTTGGTTGTAGCCTTTCCCTGCTCACAGGAGGTGAGATTGGGCTCCGGTTAGATATTTGCAAATCACTTAATTTCCTCCTGGCTGATCAACAGTTTACATAGGGCATATTTAATCGTTACTCTTTTATTACTGACACGTGGAATACTACCTTTGCTTGGAAATTATTCGTAGCTTTTCTCCCCATATGTTATGGTTTTAATAGCAATAATGAGCATGCAGTTCATATTTATTGTGCTTGTACAATTATTGTTTAAATAATAATTGACTATGGGTTATAACGACTTTTGATTTCAAAGGGAATACGTAATTTAAACATTTTCTAAGGGAGTTGGTTCAGTTAGCCTCGCCGTTGTCGAATAGGGGCACGCTAGCGGTGCTTTCTGCAATCAAGTGAATTTCCACTCACTAATTCAGGCGTTAGGCGGGCACGGTGGCAGATGATTAGCCCACCGCCCATATACAGGGTGAACATTTAAGTTGAGACTGTAAAATATCTCCAAAACTAAGCGTTGCAGAAAGAAATATCTTTGATAAAAGTTGCTTGATGTTATGAGGGTAAGTAAATCCCATTAGTTGTGTTTTGTTTGGAGGACCTTATGATGGTTATTTTAGGATCAATTTAATTTTTTAAAATAACCACCACAATGTTCTCCAAATAAAACACAACTTTTATTAAAGACATTTCTTTATACAACGCTTAGCTTTGGAGATATTGTGCAGTCTCAACTTAAATGGTCCACCTGTATAGCCCACGGGAGAGAAGCAGGACGTTGCGGGAGTGAAATGGTCAACAATTTCACTCGGGGACTTTCTCTTTCAAGGTATAAGGTTATTTTACGCGCAAATAAATATTACATGGGACCAACGGCTTTAGTTCCAAAAAAATCCATCGCCTTCGTTGGGTTGGATCTTGCGATTTCTAGCACCAGAGGGTGGCATAGTAACCACAGAAAACGTCTTTTCTAATATACGATATGTATGTGTTCCTTAAAGTGGCGTGGACAGCGTTGGATAACAGTGTATTTTCTAAATGCTAGCGTGCTGGAACATTAAATGGCTTTATGCGATATGTGGATATTTTTTGGGCAAATTGATTTAGAGATTCCAGAAATATTTGTATCTGAGTGTGGTGATATTATACCAAGAGATATAGAATTAATGTCATGGACCTAGTATTTGTCGTATATCATGCAGATTTTAATAGTGTCCAAAACGCGTTAGTGGCCGGTTCCCTGCGTATATCATACTGCATTTACTCCCCTCTCTCTTTTTTGCTCCACCCCAAATTCTGTGGTCCCTAAGTGGTCCATTAGCACAAAGCTAATACATTCTTTATTTGTGGGTTCGAAAAACCACATGAGTAACTCCCTCCGCTCATACGGATCATGACAGCCTCATAATGTACAACACTTTGTCGGGTTGTGTTTCGAATAGTTCCCGAACAAATTTTATTCATAGTTTTCGACATTATCTAGAGCGCTTATGTGATATTGTATAAAGTTCTCCCTAATGGTTGGGCCTCTAAAAATACACGCGATATCACAGGTGAGAAAAATCTGATGGGTTGCATTCACATAATTTTCTCGCCGCGGTAACGTATACGACTCGCTTTCGAGAGGTCCCGGGTTCAATCCCCGGCGACCGTTCATTCTGACCCATTGGTTTTTCGTGGTTTCCCCGGGTAGGCAGGCGAATGTTAGAGTGATTCATCTTGTATCACGACTTTCCTGTGCCCATCATCACCTTACCTGTCATTGTTCTAGGGTTGTAGGACGAGGCGTCGGTGTTCGGCAGGTTGCGGTTGGGCGGTGAATGTTCGCTCTGTAGCGGTTTCTTTCCTGGCGTCTTTGCAGAACTGAGTTAGGTGGTTAAGGGCTTGTGGGTGGGCTCGGGTCCCGGCGGATGTGTTCGATCTGGGAACGTTAAGGACCCCGTCCATGCTTACGCACGTCGTCATCCGGAACTGATGGCTCTTCGGGTCTCTCCCCTTATCCCTCCCTCACTCCCTCCCAGGGGTCATGGTAGAATCCAAAAAGGCAGTTGTGGCCTACTTGCGGTGCTCTACGCCGGTGTTGGAGCCCCCTACGTTCACCATACCTTTACTTTTATCTACCACTGTCTTACAAAAAGTTATTTTTATATCCGTTTCTTGTTAATACAGATAAACCTTTATTACTCATTTACACATTTCGTTGTTATAAGAAGAACACAATAAGCTAAAGCTTTGGCTTTGAAACTCTGTTCTCTTTGCATGAACACGAAAAACAAGAAAGAAAAAAGCAAGAATAGCTATTTGGTGTTGAAGGAAGTATAAAGTATTTGAAAATTGAAACTAGTAACAAAGAATATCTCGGAAATGATTAACGTCACAGAAATTTTATTTGTAGGTTATAAATTTTGTGCTTTAACAGAGCTATGTTTTTTGTGAAGTGAGATTCTGTCTATCTCTTACGGTTTGCTAATTAAATAAAAGTTATTCGGAATAAAGAGTGCTTCACAGGCTATTTCCAGAAATTTCAAAATATGCATTTTATTTGTCAGGACAAGATCTTAAACATACGGTATTTTAGTCAAAATCGATAGAGCCATTTTTAAGAAATAAAACATTTTGAAAAATGTCCCATATAAAGGCTAGTTCGGGTAGGGGGATTTTCTTGAAAATACGAGGTGTGATCAAAACGTTTCCGGAATGGCTTCACAACAATGCTGACGCTGAGATTTCTTTTAATTCTTAGCCAGGCTGTACATGCAGCGTTCCTTCCCGATAAAAATGAGAGGTCACGTGACTTCATGTGACTATGCAGTGACGAGGTAGACGCTCTGAAGTGAACACGTGTTTTGCATATGCTGCGATTTTTTCGCGTAGCAAAAATGTCAGATTACGAAGAACAAAGAACGAACATCAAATTTTGCTTTAAACTCGGTAAAACTGCAACAAAAGCCTATGAAATGTTAAGGACAGCTTATGGGGAGGAAGTTATGGGCAAAACTCAAGCATTTGAGTGGTTTTCGAAATTTAAAAGTGGTGTGACATTCAGTTAAAGATGCAGATCGTTCGGGACGACCCTGTTCCAGCAAAACTGATGAAAATATCAATCAGGTGAGGGAAATGGTCTTAAATGATAGGCGCCTTACAATAAGAGAACGTTCTGACTCATTAGGACTCTCCTTTGGAAGTGTTCAAAGCATTTTGAAAGACAATTTGGAGATGAGAAGAATTGCCGCCAAGTTCGTGCCCCGCCTGCTTTCAAATGACCAAAAGAAAAGCGCGTGATTGCCTGCACAGATCTTAAACAACAGCTACAAAATGACCCACAGTTTATGGAGAAAATTATTGCTGGTGTTGAAACATGGATTTATGGGTACGATCCAGAAACGAAGCAACAATCTTCACAATGGAAGAGTCCTTCATTTCCACGCCCGAAAAAGGCCAGACAAGTTCCATCCAAAGTGAAGTCAATGATGATTGTGTTTTTTGACATTAAAGGCATTGTACATAAGGAATTTGTGCCACAAGGTCAAACAGTGAATCAAGTGTTTTACAAACAAATGCTGCAAAGATTAAGGGAGAATGTGCGACGCAAACGGCCGGAGAAATGGAGGAGTGGTGACTGGTTCCTGCATCTTGACAATACGCCCGCGCACAAGGCCCTTTCTGTTTGCCAATTTTTGGATACAAATAGGATGAATACTGTTCCCCATTCCGCCTATTCTCCAGATCTGGCACCAGTGCACTTTTTTCTTTTCCCGCGACTTAAAATGCGGCTCCGAGGACACCGTTTTGAGGACATTGATGTCTTCCATCGCGAATTGCAGAAGGCTCTGAACATGTTGAAAGAAGAGGACTTCCAGAGGTGCTTCCAGCAGTGGCAGAAGCGCTGGGATAAGTGTATCAACTCCCAAGGAGACTAATTCGAGGGTGACAGTGCAGATTAGACAAAACAAACTGTTGTGTAGTATTTATGACGTCATTCCGGAAACCTTTTGATCACACCTTTGTATTCTAACCGAATTTAACCAACTTTTCATTTTTTGATTCCGCTGTTCAGACACACATGAGAGCGCGCAGACGTTTTTCTAAACATTCTTTTTTGGCTTCAGGGGGTCTCAAAACATGTATTTCTGTTGAAATCTCGACATTGAATTTTTGGGTGGAAGAGCTGAATGGCTCAGGCGATAACGGCTGTGGCCCGAATTTGGGATGTCCCGGGTTCAAACTCGCAGGGCCGAACAATCTAATCGAAGGTTTTTTCGCGGTTTTCCTCGGTCGCTAGGCGAATGTTGGGTTGGATAATTTGATCCGCGAATTTTCCTATCATCCCTTTCATCAGTAAATTCCATTTATTTCTTCACTGCCATACCAGACATTGAGCTGATCACCCATCGTGGATATGCTATGATCGAGAGTTTGCTTGCTTCTCGTCTGTGACCCGCATTCGGGAGGTCCCGGGATCGATCCCGGCGACTGCACACTCTGACCCATGAGATTTACGGGGTTTGCCCGGGTCGTCAGGCGAATGCTGGAGCGTTTCTTTCATCTCCCAAATTTCCTGTACCTCCATTCTTCATTTCATTCATGTTTCATTCCGTTGGTCTCTTTCAAAATCGAAATTGTCGGCGTGGGTGTTTCGGTGCAGCGTGGCAGGGAAAAAGAATGCTCTTTGTGACTCTGCCCGTCCCTCGATTTCGGCTGGCTGCCGGGATACCCGAACAGGGGTGTAGGGTGGGATTCCCGTCTGCCGGTGTGTCTCTATCTGGAAACTTAGGGACCATGTCATTGCTGTGCCGTCGCTTCTGGTTCCGGCCGCCCGGTGTCCCCTCTCGCATCGCCTCTTCCTCCCGAGGACGCCCCCTCGTGGGGCGTAGGTACAATATCCACTGTAGATCGGAGCCAAGTCCCCTCCGTAGTCTATATCCTGCTCTGTCCTCAACAGGCTACTGACCCAAGGCATTGACTTGCAAGTCCTACAAGCGGAGGATAATCTATTAAAGAAGAAGAATTTTTGGGTACATTGAAATTGAGTTTTCTTATTTATGGACGCTCTTTAACTGCTGTGCTCCTTAGCGTCCCATTCTATATTAGGCTTGAAAGACGTAATTTTGCTCAGATGTCTCTTTACCAGGCCTGAGGTTCTTTTACGTGCCGTAAATTTACGACACGGGACCACCAGCTTTACTCCCCTTCTGAAGGAAGCCATAGTAATGATTTATAGGCCCGAAAATAAAATTCATGGCCCTCCGCCGGGTTTGAACCCGCAACCTCGGAACTAGAGGCTAGCTTAGTAACCAGTACACCACGGAGGACGAGATTTTTGAGTGGAATACAATACTTGCTATAAGTACGTAGTAGAGAAGGTAGAACTGCATTTTTTTAAAGTAGTTCTCTCTAAAATAATAACCATTTAGCAGCTGGCAATTATTAATTCATAGAGGTCTCGCTCTGAAATTACGTTAGTATAATGAACAAGTTTAATTCGTTTTTTTATTCATTTATTTTTTAATTTAGCAACCGTCGCTCAGCGTACAACGCTGTAAAGGCTTATGAGAACACTATACAAATTCAAAACAAAAACTTCACAAGCAGTGAATAACAAGCATAAAATCACTGGAACAACAAAGAACAGTTAAGGATGTCAACCACAATAAGGTCCCTCGGAAACACAATGAAGAGTTAAATAGAAAAGACGGAGCTGTAAGATTATAAATGGAATTAATCTTTCTCAAACTATGCATTCTTGAGGTGGACGGTTTCGAATCCTGATGGGGTGGGCAGAGAGAACAGTGCTGCTTCGGAGACATTCAGATGTAATTCTGTTGATCAGTGAATAAGAATGTAAGAAGATCAAAAACATACATAACATTCCCTCAGCTGCTACGTTAAAAGCATATTCACTACCGCATCCCAAAGTTCCATCTATCAACAAGTTTCTCAAGCAGGCAATACAGGAAGGCAACTGCGCAACTAAGGGCATCTGGCATTCGCTGAACCAAAGAACCTACAGTAGCTAACCGTTGCGATATGGCCAGAAGTAGTTGACGTTAAACAAAAAATTCTGATGTGTTGCATTCACATTACTTTCTCACTCCATTATCGTTTATTCCTGCATGGCTACTATCAAACTATTCCTACGAAAGCTTGAAATATCTTCATATTAATCCAATATACCTTTGGAGATAGACTTTCATTTCACATTTCATTGTAGATATAAGAAAGATACAGAAAAAAGAATCGATAGTCAGATATAGCTTGAAAATCCACTCTTTCGAGCGCACTTTCAGCAGCGCTTTAAAAAAATCTGATATGTTACATTCGTATGACTTTCTCTATTCTCTATAGCTTATTGGGGGCTATATAAATTATTCTTACGAAAGTCTGTTTCCTATCTACTTTATTTTAATCCAAATAAACTAATCACACGTTTCGTTAGAGATGGAAGGAGAAAAGCGATAGTCAAATGTTTAAGAACTGGTCGATATACGCTCGCCTTAAAATTCCATACTCTTTCCGTGACATCGCAAAAAACAACTGAATGTTGACAGGGCTTTAAACGAATGACCAAGTATTGAACAAGTCGAACCATTAATAACGGATATCTCGGAAAGGGTTGATTCCACAAAGAAGTTATTTTAAATAAATTGTGTGTTTTAACGAGATATACATTTTTGAGTAGCATAATTTTGTCTTATCTCTTACGGTTTACCAGTTATGCAAAAGTCATTCAGAATGAAGGGGCTTTTGGGGACATTCCCAGAAAATTCAAGATATACATTTCATTTGGGATGAAAATATTTTAAACGTTTGATATTTTAATCAAAATTGCTAGAGCCATTTTTGAGAAAATCAAGCTTTTCGAAAACTGTTCCATGTAAGGGGTTGACTGGGGTGGGCACATTTTCTTGAAAATCTTCGTGTCGCATCCTTGGAAGATACTTAACTCAACACCAAGTTTGTATTTATCCGACTTTTCGTTTTCGGCATTGTTTTTAATTTTCCAATACTTATACTTTTTCTCAAATAGGAATTCGTTATTACTTTTTTTTTACTTTCTCTACTACGCATAGTAAGTAGGGGAAGTATTGTATTCCACTCAAAATTTCGATAGCAAGATTTCACCGGAAATATATGTTTTCAGACCCCCTGAATCTAAAAAAAAAACATTTTTGGAAACATGTGTGAGTGTGTCTGTGAACAGCATAACTCAGAAACGAACAGTCGGATAAACACCAAACTTGGTATTTAGGTTCAGCATCTTGCAGAGATGCTACACGAAGGTTTAATCCCCCCCACCCCAGATTACCATTTACATGGAACATTTTTCGAAAATGTTAATTTTCTCAAAAATAGCTTTAACGATTTTAATTAAAATATCATATGTTTAAGATATTTTCATGATAAATGGAATGTACACTTCGAATTTACTGGGAATGTCTCAAAAAGTATTCTTCATTGTGAACGACTTTTGCATAACTGGTAAACCATAAGAGATAGACCAAATTTTACAACACAAAAAATGTAGATCGCGTTAAAATACACAATTTGTGTCATATACATTTTTTTTGTTGAGTGAACCATTTACGAGATATTGCTTGTTATTCCCTTAATTTTTCCAATACTTATACTTTTTCTCAAATTCGTTATTCATTTTTTTTGTCCTGGTAATGCAAAGAGAATGGAATGCGCCACATAGCAACCAGCGCTTAAAATATTTGACTATGGCTTAAAACCTACCAATTCCCCTTGCATCTACAAGAAAATTAGCAATAAGATTGACATCTCGATTAACATGATGTATATGGAGAATAAGCGTTTGTACAAATAATTTGTACAAGAGTAGAGAAAGTCATGTGAGTGTAACACAGCACACAGCAGATTTTTTTTATGTCATGGGCATGCAAAGAGAATGGAATGCTCCACATAGCAACCAGCTCTTAAAAGATTTGACTATCGCTTAAAACCTACCATGTTCCCCTTGCACTTACAAGAAAATTAGCAATAAGATAGTTTCTGCAAATGTTTATCTCAGCTAACATGAAGTAGATGGAGAATAAGCATTTAAAGCTAGTTGGTGCAAGAGTAGAGAAAGTCATGATAGTGCAAAACCTCAGATTTTGAAAGATTGTATAGGCTTGTGCGCCGTATATCTTGTCGAGTGGCCTCATTTTCCTTTGGTCACGTCTCGTATATTGCATTCGCTTATGTGTCGATCTTTTTCTGGACACTCGGCAAGATGAGCAACACATCCGTACCTAAATATTCCTAGTCGAAATATCGAGACAATATACATTTTAAAATCTCTTGTTTAAGTCACTTACATGACAAAATGTATATATTGAACGTTCTGTGGATAGACTTTTGAAGTTTTCTTTATTCAGAATGATTTTTATATAATTTTGATAACTGGTAAACCATAATTTCCGAGATATCCGTTATTATTGGTTTGCATTTTTCAATACTTGGTCAGTTTTTAAAGCAGTGTAGCTATTCATTTGTTTTTCGGCAGCATATTTTCTTCTAACCCTCTTTTACTTAAACAATTAACTATGTCGAATGAATTCAATTATGCAATGTTTTATCTCCATTAAATTCAAGTAGATATAAAAATTAGCTTTCGTATGAATACTGTGTAAAAGCTATGCAAAAGTAAACGATAATGGGAGAAATGCATATGAATTTTACACTTCGAATTTGTGTTGCAAATATTGTCTCAAGGTTTCTCTAGGGTGAGATTCACTGAAAAGGAAGAGAAATGAGGAGGCGATTTGCTGAAAATTCAATATATACATACCAATATCTCAAGCGTATGGCATTTGAATCAAAACCATTAGTGGTATCTACTTTTGAGAAGAAAGAAAAAGAAGAAGAAAAAGTTGCCGGACATAAATAAGAATTGCGGATTTGGCTGCCTTTACCATTGCTTGAAAGCGCGCGCACACACACATCCTCTTTACTTTCTCTACTACGTATAGTAGGTAGGGGAAGTATTGTATTCCACCCAAACATTCGATACCAAGATTTCACCGGAAATACATGTTTTGAGACCTCCTGAATCCAAAAAAAAGCATTTTTGTAAACGTCCGAGTGTGTGTCTGTAGGATGACAGTGTGAGAGTGAGGTTCAGGGAGGAATGTAGGTTGCAAGATAGCCCCTCGAAGGCTGCTGGTAGAGTGCAACGGCCCTTCTGCACCGCAGGTGTGATGTATTTTCCAAATCTTTTATTTTCAGTCCAAGCATCTCTTAGATGGGTTGTGGAGGTTCTCAGTTTTAGGTAATGTACCGTGTTGCTCCTATGTTACCGGGGAAGCCGGTGTCGCCTTGTCTGTGGTTGAAATCTCCAAGAGACCTAACGAGGGCGCCCCGATGGAATTGCAATCTGTCGCAGAGTTTTGCATTTCGGAGCCTAATTTTGTACACCACGTATGAAACAGATAAGGCTTGCTGGAGTAGTTTCACGGGGAAGGAGTGGCATACAGAATAGATGGCCCAAGACACCTATTCTGTACCCTCTGTGGACTCAGCAGACTGGAGTCTGCGGCCATGCCCCAGACCTCGCAGCCCGTGGAAGTTGAGGGATTATGAGGGCTTTTTAAGGCAACTGGCGTACAATGAGACAGTAGCCCATGCGACAGGCCTCGGATGTGTTACCGAAAAGTTGTATCCTTATCTAGCTGACGCCCAAGTAGGTGATATCATCTGTCCACCAAATCCTTCGGCGGAGGTAGGAAAATGCGGGGGAGTTCTCATGAAGTGGTGCTTTGCTAACAGAGTGGCTTATTTCTGGTTAAATTACTTGATCGAACTTTTGGGTGCAATACAATGTGTCTCCTTCCTAGCCAATAAAGAGGTTTCAAACAATTCAGTCTTTACTCAGAAAGCAATGTGCACAGAGAAGCGTGTTAGTATGCCTTCTTTCCTGACCATTCTCTTCCATATTCCTCTCTCTTTGTGGCCTGCAAATGAACTGGAGAATCAGCTGATGCAATTGCGCCCTGAAAATGCCAGCACAGCCTTGTGGGGAAAGTAAAGTACGAGTGTTGAATTGTAAAATGATATACAAGCTCGTAACATTGCAGTGCACAGAGAACTCTACCTCTCTCTTCACCCTCTACCCTGATGTGTAAAGGAAATGAAGAAGACTTGTTTAAAAGTCGCATGCATAAAACATGGAGGAGTTGGAGAGTTTTCTTTGCGATGTGGAGTCAAGGAGGGAAAGGCCTGCACAAACACGAAAAGGCAAAGATTTCTTGCGGCACTTAACGCCGTACAATGCTTACGACTCTCAGTATAACAGCAGCACTGTGGATTTTCGTTTGAGTTTTCTTTTGGATTCCATACGGTTGAAAGGAAAAATGGGAAAATAATTTAAACTATGTTCATTACTGTAAGGCCAGAGGTGTTTCGTAATACAATCCCATTCTCACACAATCAACTATGAGACAGTACTTCAAATGACCCGTGGAGAAAGCTCGAATGTACTAGGCGTGTATTTAAAATAAGTACCGTTTTAATATTTTACCGCTACAGCGCTGCAGTCGCGATTTTGAGCATGCGCGATCACTTCTACATTCAGCTAGACGCAGCTGTGAGCGATACTCACTTTGCTTTTACTTTCTCTACTACGTATAGTAAGTAGGGGAAGTATTGCATTCCACCCAAAAGTTCGATACCGAGATTTCACCGGAAATACATGTTTTGAGACCCCCTGAATCCCAAAAAAAACATTTTTGGAAACATGTCCGTGTTTGTGTGTGTGTCTGTGAACAGCATAACTCAGAAACGAACAGTTGGATAAACACCAAACTTGGTATTTAGGTTCCAGAGATGCGACACGAGGTTTTCAAGAAAATCCCCCCACCCCAGATTACCCATTACATGGAACATTTTTCGAAAATTTTAATTTTCTCAAAAATGGCTCTAACGATTTTGATTAAAATATCATATGTGTAAGATATTTTTATGACAAATAAAATGTATATCTCGATTTTTCTGGGAATGTCTCCAAAAGTATTCTTCATTGTGAACCATAAGAGACACACAAAATTTTACTGCACAAAAATGTAGATCGCGTTAAAATACATAATTTATGTCATATACATTTTTTTGTTGTTGAGTGAACCATTTTCGAGATATTGCTTATTATTTCCTTAAATTTTCCAATACTTAATGGGAATTCGTTATTCATTTTTACTTTCTCTACTACGTATAGTCAGTAGGGGAAGTATTGTATTACACCCAAAAATTCGATACCGAGATTTCACCGGAAATACATGTTTTGAGACCCCCTGAATCCAAAAAAAGCATTTTTGGAAACATGTCCGTGTGTGTGTCTGTGTGTCTGTCTGTCCGTCTGTGTGTCTGTCTGTGAACAGCATAACTCAGAAACGAACAGTCGGATAAACACCAAAGTTGGTATTTAGGTTCAGTATCTTCCAGAGATGCGACACGAAGGTTTTCAAGAAAATCCTCCCACCCCAGATTACCCTTTACATGGAACATTTTTCGAAAATTTTAGTTTTCTCAAAAATGGCTCTAACGATTTTGATTAAAATATCATATATTTAAGATACTTTCATGACAAATAAAATGTATATCTTGAATTTTCTGGGAATGTCTCCAAAAGTATTCTTCATTGTGAATGACTTTTGCATATCTGGTAAAACATAAGAGATGGACAAAATTTTACTACACAAAAAATGTAGATCGCGTTTAAATACACAATTTATATCATATACGATTTTTGTTGAGTGAACCATTTTCGAGATATTGCTTGTTATTCCCTTAAATTTTCAAATACTTATACTTTTTCTCAAATGGGAATTCGTTATTAATTTTTTTTGTCGTGGTAATGCAGAGAGAATGGAATGCTCCACATAGCAACCAGCTCTTAAAATATTTGACTATCGCTTAAAGCCTAGCTATTCCCTTTGCATCTACAAGAAAATTAGCAATAAGATTAACATCTCGATATCTCGATTAACATGAAGTAGATGGAGAATAAGCGTTTGTAAAAATAGTTTGTACAAGAGTAGAGAAAGTCATGTAAGACATATCAGATTTTTTTATGCTGTTCTGTCATGTCATGAGTTTTTAAGTGGTAAATGAATAAATGAATGTACCTACTTCAATGCCTATCATTGCTGATAGTGCCTAAATTATCGCCTAATTTGAACTTGATGTAATGGCTATTGCGCCGAGCTCTAATTACGAGCGCAGCGCAGCGAATTGAATGAACAATAGTTCCAAAATGCCCCAAGTGCAGGGAATATGAGTGTGTTTATGAATCTCTGCTTTTATAATAAGAATATTATTAGAATTTCGTCCTAACGACATGCAAAGCAGTTCTTACACAGTACTCCAAACTGAAAACTTTGCGGCTACTGCATATATTCCCACGGAAGAGCTTTTTCCCATTTTCTCTACCTCCCTTCGTGTTATACAAAGGCCAGAGTCTACCCCATCCCAGCCCTCAACGAGGGCCATACAATATTAAACATAATTTACATATATACCTACTCCCGCATACACTTAACCCTTTATACCAGCCTCTCCTCTTTCTTCCGTAACATGGAAAAACTAGAAACTATAATTTTCTTCCGCACTCGCGGGGGAATTAGGGGATGGACTACTTTTTCTCTGCCCCTTCCACCATCTGTTCTCTTTCGCTTATTTTTCCAACCTTCATGTATGGCTTCGAGCGAAGTGCACGATAACTTGTGTTTTAATGTCAAATGAACGTCACTTTCCTAAAGGGATTGATTGTGTAATGGTTGTTTATACAACAAGAGAGTAAACTAGAAATTTAATTTTAACTGCAAACTTTTATCACGAGAGAAGGGTGATAGTTTACCTAGCGAAAACATTTACTCATTCTCGAGTCGCAGACAAATATTAATTTTTCATTACTCTTATCTGCCCATTTATATTTTTCCATTTGACATCTAATTTTGTTATACACCTTTTTTTATTTGCACTTTTTCGTTACAGATTTAACTTCTCAGGTCATATCGTGACCTGTTAAATGTTTGTTCGTCGTTGTTTGTTGCAATTAAAGGGCCTTAGAGGATCCTTCTGTAGGAGCCGTTTATTGCTATTAATGATGACCTGATACTACTCTACTGTGCAGTTCATCTTTGTTTATTCACTTTTTCATTTCCACATGGACTTTGAGTGTCATGGAAAGTTTAACAACCCAGGAATCGTCTGTGCATCTAAGGATAACCACGAGGAAGCCTAGTCAGTCGGGATTTTAACTTTAATTCTCCCATGTTTACTTTCTTTACTACGTGTAGTAAGTAAAGGAAGTAATAGTATTTCATCCAATAATTCGGAGTCGAGATTTCACCAGAAATATGTGCTTTGAGGCTCCCCAAACCCAAAAACCATTTTTAGAAAAAGGCCCATGTTTGTGTCTGTGTCTGTGAGTAGAATGACCCAAAAACGAAAGGTCGGTTAAACACCAAAATTAGCATTTTAAGTTCAGTATTTTACAAGGAAGATTTCCCCAAACTATGCTTTTAATTTTTACTTTCTTTACTACGTATAGTAAGTAGGGGAAGTATTGTATTCCACCCAAAAATTCAACACCGAGAATTCACCGGAAATACATGTTTTGAGATCCCCTGAATCCAAAAAAAACATTTTTGGAAACATGTCAGTGTGTGTGTCTGTCTGTCTGTGCGAAGCATAACTCAGAAACGAACAGACTGATAAACACCAAACTTGGTATTTAGGTTCAGTATCTTCCAGAGATGCGACACGAAGGTTTTCAAGAAAATCCCCCTACCCCAGAGTACCCTTTACATGGAACATTTTTCGAAAATTTTAATTTTCTCAAAAATGGCTCTAACGATTTTGATTAAAATATCATATGTTTAAGATATTTTCATGACAAATAAAATGTATATCTTGAATTTTCTGGAAATGTCTCCAAAAGTATTCATTGTGAACGACTTTTGGTAAACCATAAGAGATAGACAAAATTTTACTACACAAAAGATGTAGATCGCGTTAAAATACACAATTTATGTCATATACATTTTTGTTGTTGAGTGAACCATTTTCGAGATATTGCTTGTAATTCCCTTACATTTTTCAATACTTATTTTCTCAAATGGGAATTCGTTATTCATTTTTTTTTTGTCTTGGATATGCAAAGAGTATTAATCTGTGGCAAAGGGAATAGTGCTGCACCTAGCAACCAGCTATTAAGAGATATGTATGTGCAAAAGGCTACAGTATTTCTATATTGCCCTTGTAAATATATATTTCCGTTACATCTACAAGGAAATTAGCAATAAGATAGAGTCTGCAAATGTTTATCTCGATTAACATGAAGTAGATGGAGAATAAGCTTTTGTAAAAATAGTTTGTACAAGAGTAGAGAAAGTCATGTGAGTAAAACACATCAGATTTTTTTAAAAATGACTAACGATTTTGATTAAAATACAATTATTAACGATGTCAAATAAAATGTATATCTTGAATTTTCTGGGAATAGCCAGTGAAGTCCTCTTTATTTGGAAGGAACTTTATATAATCTTGTATAACTGGTAAACGTTAAGCGATAGACGATAACGTACTTAACAGAAATGTAGATCTCTTTAAAAAATACAGTTTTATTTATTTCAAATAACTTTTTTGTGGCATAAGCCATTTTCGAGATGTCCGTTATTAATGGTTAATATTCTTCAATATTTGTCATACTTTTAAACTTCTGTCGACATTCAGTTGTTTCTGGCGATTTCATGGAAAGAGTAAGGAATGTTAAGGCCAGCATATAGCGTCCAATTCTTAAATATTTGACTACCATCCCCTTTGTATTTATAACAAAATGTGTAATGCAGCTATTTCTACAAATGCTTATCTCATTTAAAATGAAGTAGATAGAAAAATAAACATTGATAAGAATATTTATATGCACACTAATAACAACATAGGGAAGAGAAAGTTATGTGAGTATAACGAATAAGGTTTCTTACCTGTAGGCGTGTAAAATAAATAGGTTGCAAACGTTCAATTCTTGTGAAGAGAAGTTTTGTTGCTTCCAGAAGATGTTCCTTCAGATATTGAAGATACTATCTTCAATAGTTGCTAAGGAACCTAGTTCCTTAAGTAACTACAAATTATATAGTCAATTTTATAAATGGAGGTAAACAAAATATAGAAACTAATAAATAAATTATATTGGTTTACCTTTGAAAACAATACAAAAACACTGATGTGTTACACTCACATGACTTTCTCTACTCTTGTACAAACTATTTTTACAAACGCTTATTCTCCATATGCTTCATGCATTACCAGGACAAAAAAAAATGAATAACGAATTTGAGAAAAAGTATAAGTATTGGAAAATTTAAGGGAATAACAAGCAATATCTCGAAAATGGTTCACTCAACAACAAAAAATGTATATGACATAAATTGTGTATTTTAACGCGATCTACATTTTTGTGTAGTAAAATTTTGTCTATCTCTTATGGTTTATCAGTTATGCAAAAGTCGTTCATAATGAAAAATACTTTTGGAGACATTCCTAGAAAATTCGAGATATACATTTCATTTGTCATGAAAATATCTTAAGCATATGATATTTTAATCAAAATCGTTAGAGCCATTTTCGAGAAAATTAAAATTTTCGAAAAATGTTCCATGTAAAGAGTAATGTGGGGTGGGGAATTTTCTGGGAAACCTTAGTGTCGCATTTCTGGAAGATACTGAACCTAAATACCAAGTTTGGTGTTTATCCGACTGTTCGTTTCTGAGTTATGCTGTTCACAGACACACACACGGACAGGGGGTCTCAAAACATGTATTTTCGGTGAAATCTCGGTATCGAATTTTTGGGTGGATACATTACTTCTCCTACTTACTATACGTAGTAGAAAAAGTAAAAATGCAAGAAATGGTCATAGTAGGCTATCACTCGATGGCGTGTGCAAGATGTCGAAATAACACTATTCAGTGATGATGCGAATGAATAAAGATTAGCGCATTTACCTTTTTCTGAGGTGAATGGGTTGGTGACCAGGTTTTAGTGGAATGTCTCAGTATATGTTCAGGGTTAACAAAGAAAAGAAAGGGATTACTTAGGGAAAGTCACGTAGATTTCATCAACAGAAGAAAAAGCAAATGAGATTTCCAATCCGTAGATTAAATGCATAGAGTCATTGATAAGAACGATTTCAGTTTCCTTAGGACAATCTATCATATAGCAGCGCAGTCCATTAGTGTCGACATCGCATGGCCAGGATGCTATCTATAGATATAATTTGGAGAAGAGCAGGTGGCCCAAACAAGTCGTCCTTTGCAGTTTTATATTTCCCGCATACATAGGTGCAACAGAAGTTGCCGCATCACTGCTGCTCAAAGGGGCACCTTTTGCTTTGTGTGCAGAGGCGCTATCCTGCTGAAAAATCCACGATTTCTCTTCAAACAGCTTCGAATTGATATGCTCCTGCACACAAAGCAAAAACTACGCAGCAGTGGTTGGCCTAGTGGAAGTCCAGACCTCAATCGATTGTATTATTCTCTGTGGCAGAAGCTCGAGGCGATAGCATGTCAAAAATGGCACGCAATAATCATTCGTGAGCTGTCAAGAAAACTCCCCTGGACTCGATTTGTGCAGCTATTGATGAGTGACCTCAACGTCTTCACCGCTGTGTTGCCGCATATGGTGATCATTTCGAATAAGAGTTACGTTCATTCTGTAGCATTTTTACTTTCTCTACTACGTATAGTAAGTAGTGGAAGTATTGTATTCCACCCAAAAATTCGATACCGAGATTTCACCGGAAATACATGTTTTGAGACCTCCTGAATCCAAAAAAAGCATTTTTGGAAACATGTCCGTGTGTGTGTGTGTGTGTGTGTGTGTCTGTGAACAGCTTAACTCAAAAACGAACAGTCGGACAAGCACCAAACTTGGTATTTAGTATCTTCCAGAGATGCGACACGAAGGTTTTCAAGAAAATCCCCCCACTCCAGATTACCCTTTACATGGAAGAGTTTTCGAAAATTTTAATTTTCTCAAAAATGGCTCTAACGATTTTGATGAAAATATCATATGTTTAAGATAATGTCATGAGAAATGAAATGTATATCTCGAATTTTCTGGGAATGTCTCCAAAAGTATTCTTCATTGTGAACGACTTTTGCATAACTGGTAAATCATAAGAGATAGACAAAATTTTACTACACAAAAAATGTAGATAGCGTTAAAATACACAACTTATGTCATATAGATTTCTTTTGTTGAGTGAACCGTTTTCGAGATATTGCTTGTTATTTCCTTAAATTTTTCAATACTTATGTTCTCAAATGGGAATTCGTTATTCAGTTTTTTGTCTTGGATATGCAAAGAGTATTAATCTGTGGGAAAGGGAATGGTGCTGCACCTAGCAACTAGCTATTAAGAGATATGTGTGTGCTTAAAGGCTACTGTATTTCCAAATTGCTCTTGTAAATATATATTCCCCTTAAATCTGCAAGAAAATTAGCAATAAGATAGAGTCTGCAAATGTTTATCTCGATTAACATGAAGTAGATGGAGAATAAGCGTTTGTAAAAATAGTTTGTACAAGAGTAGAGAAAGTCATGTGAGTGTAACACATCAGATTTTTTGTGTTAATTCTATATTAATGGGTTGCACAGCTTTATTTAGTAGTTATATGCATTGAAAGTACTGACAGATTTGATGGCAGTACTGTGTATGATGCAGCTATTTCCGTAATGGTTTATCTCGATTAAAATGAAATAGATAGGAAAATAAGCTTTCGTAAGAATCATTTGTATACCCACTAATAAGCGATAGAGGGTAGGTAAAGTCATGTGAATGTAACACATCAGGTGTTTAATTCTCATCATCCAATGTGTGTGAATGAAAATGTCCTATTTGAATGTATGACAAATTTGCCTAAGGAAATACAGTGTCGGTACACCCTCCTCGTTGTAATTATCAAAGAGCATTTTGAAAGCAAATACAGTCATTAAAGTAAAAAAAAAATCTGATTGTAATACTCACCTGCCTTTCTCTACTCTTGTACAAATTATTTTTACAAACGCTTATTCTCCATCTACTTCATGTTAATCGAGATAAAACTTTGCAGAAACTATTTTATTGGTAATTTTCTTATAGACTTTCGCCACAAAATTCAAGATATACATTTCATTTGTCATGAAAATATCTTAAACATGCAGAATTTTAATCAAATTTGTGAGAGCCATTTTTGTCAAAATCAAAATATTCGAACAATTTTTCATGCAAAGGGAAGCTTGGGGTGGGATATTTCCTTGAAAACCTTCCTCTCCCAACCTTTGACGATGCTGAACTTCAATACCAAGTTTGGTATTTAACTAATTTTTCATTTTGAGTTAAGCTGTTTACAGGCACACACACAAGCGTTTTTCTAAAGTGATGAAATCTCAACATCGAATTTTTGGGTGGAATACAATACTTTCCCTGCTTACTATAGAAAGGGTACAACAAAAGTATTCACATTATGTAGGGAAAACAAAATTTCAGACTTCTCTGGGATATTCTACGTACCATCTTCCCTTCCAGTAACAGAAGAGCTCATTAAGGTCGTGTACACGTCTATAAACAGATAAAGAAAGATAAAATCCGTAACACATTACTCAAACATGTGACAAATGCGACTGTGTAGGCCAGCACATACAGTTCATAAGGAAGCAGTGATGGAAGACTTGGTAATGTTACTTCGTCTTAAAAGCAAGGCAATCCATCACGGGTAATGCTGTCACGTTAAACCATTTATTTCAATTTTCCTTATATATCCACATCAGTTCTCATTTATAGAGACTGGGTTCTTTATTTATTACACGTTTTTCGCTTAATTACTAGTTCTTTTTTACACTGTTTGCTTCCTCACTATATCAACACCGTGTAATCTAACAACTGTTTTGAAACTCGCCTTTAATTAATGACAGAGTAAATGGCGAAAATTGCCATTAACCTGATGTGATGCGTTCACATGACTTTCTCTACCCTATATCGTCTAAGACAAAGAATGCCAATTCAGCATAATTATATAAAAGTTAACAGAAATGTCTCTACTCTTGTACAAACCATTTTTACAAACACTTATTCTCCATATGCTTCATGTTAATCGAGATGTTAATCTTATTGCTAATTTTCTTGTAGGTGTAGGTGCAAGGGGAATATGGCAGGCTTTAAGGTAGTCAAATCTTTTAAGAGCTGTTGCTATGTGAAGCATTCCATCATCTTTCCAGGACATAAAAAAACCAATAACGAATTCCCATTTGAGAACAAAGTATAGGTAAGTATTGGAAAATTCAAATAAATAACAAGGAATATCTAGGAAATGGTTCACTTGACTAAATTGTGTGTTTTAACGAGATCAACATTTTTTGAGTAGTAAAATGTTGTCTATCTCTTACGGTTTACCAGTTATGCGAAAGTCATTCAGAATGAAGAGGGCTTTTGGGGACATTCTCAGAAAATTCAAGATATACATTTCATTTGACGTAAAAATATCTAAATCTATGATATTTTAATCAAAATCGTTAGGGCCATTTTTGAGAATTTTTTTTGTTAGAAGGTTTGCTTGGAGGTGTATTAAAGCACTGGTTAAATACCCTGGACAAAAAATTATCTTAAATGATCAAGTAGGATTAGGATTACGCTACGAATGAGATGAAGGTATCGCAGGTGACCGCTCGACGCAGGCGACAGAGACGCGCAGAGGTTCCTAACAGTTGCAAGCTTGACCACCCAGCCGGAGAGCGCTCAAGGCAGCCCTCCCAAGCCACCGGAGGGTGGCTCATAGGCTCACTCTAGCGGAGACCGGGGAAAGCTCGATCCAGCAGCGCAGACTCGAGCGGCCTCCATGTGACGGGGTCGAGAAGAGGTTCCAATACGCAACCCATCTGTGCCAAGTGTCCGAGCCACCTGTAACGTGAACGAGGAAGATGAAATGAGAGAGAATGAGGGAAGAGAAATTCGGGGGAGTCAATTAGCCTAGTGAGCTGGGAAACCCCCCAAAAAACCATTGGTCAGAAAGGTCGGCGCAGGGAATTGAACCCACGACCTCCCGAATGCGAGCCACAGACGCAAACGCCTGAGCATATCGCTCAGTAATGATCTAGTATACTGCAGAACTGAAACGCAGAAACCGAGACATTTATCTTGTGCAATTACTACTCAAAAGCGCGTAGCAAAATATGTTGTTCAATTGTTTTATCACATTACTATATTATTTCGTTATTGTTTTCCCAGTGCTCATAGCTACTCGAGTAGGCTTTCCATTTAATATCAGCTACAATTTCATTCGTTACAGCGAAAAGATTAATTAACTAACAAACACTCCAAGATTTTATGTAAACAACTAGTTATTACAAAACGCCTAATTAACATTCCGCTTTTATTTTCTGACACGAAAGCGAATGTGATTAAATTTACACTCTGTTATTACTGTTATTGTTATTACTTTGATATAAATACGCAGAATAAAAATGTTTAGCTGGAAGTACAGTTCCAAACCCGCACGCACTTATATAGGGTGCGAAAAAAACAAAGCACAGAAAATTATAGAGTAGACATGCAGCGTAATAACAAGATGAATGTTGTATGAACATAATTAAAATGCGACTTTATGAAGGTCTTCATTTATCAGTTAAAATGAAATATAATTCACACAAGTGCGTACACACTGGTTCAACTAATAATGGGAAACTAACCATAACATGTGTGTACTGTACTGTGCTCTTTTTAACTGGTAGATCATATCAGAGAATGAATTACCATGCTAGCCTCTAACTCCCGAGGTCGTGGGTTTAAACCCGGCGGAGGGCGATGGATTTTTTTCGGGCATAAAAATCTTTAGCATGGCTTCCTTCGGAAAGAAAGTAAAGCCGGTGGACCCGTGTCGTAGATTTATGGCACGTAAACCTCAAGCCTGATAAAGACCTCTGAGCAAAATTTTCGGTTTTTCGCGCCCAATATAGAATGGGACGCTAAGGACCACAGCAGTTAAAGAACGTCCATAAATAAAACTCAATTTAATTTAATTTCGGATGATAAATAAAATGAGTTAAATGATGCTCAAATGAGCCTGAGATCCATAAAGCTTATAGTTACCCGACATTCTTCTTCTCAGGATAAGGGAAAACCCCGATAAAACTCTTATTCGGATAACTCACCCTACCGAGATTCGAGGCAGACACACTACCCCTCACTGCCGTCCACCGTGGTGTAGTGCTTACCATGCTAGCCTCTAACTCCCGAGCTCGCGGGTTCAAACCCGGCGGAGGGTAATGAATTTCTTCGGGCGTAAAATTCCTTAGCATGGCTTCCTTCGGAAGGGAAGTAAAGCCGGTGGTCCCATGTCGTAATTTACGGCACGTAAAAGAACCTCAAGCCTGATAAAGAGGCCTCTGAGCAAAATTATTGGTCTTTCACGCCCAATATAGAATGGGACGCTAACGGTCACAGCAGTTAAAGAGCGTCCATAAATAAAACTCAATTTATTTAACACTACCCCACACCACAGACGTATACTCTTTGTGCGGAACAGGACAAGCAAACGGTAGGTGTAGGATGTGTTAATCGCAGGGGGTCACGTCGCCACTGCGACCAGCTTCATCTATTGTGGCTACACCTCCTAGGTGGCAGGGATGGCGTGAAGGAGCCATAGGAGGTCTCAGTTCCGAGGCAGATGAGCCCTAAGAGACGCGCAGAAGTCTCTAATATTTCCAATTTCAACACTCGCTTACCAGTAGAGGCGAAGAATCTTGAGAGAGGGTGGAACAACACAGCCTGACTTACCTGCGCAAGCATTTACGCCATCTGCCCAACACCGCGAGCACCGCAGGGCCTGAAAACACACCTGAAACATGAAAGAGAGAGATGAAATGAGAGGAAATGAGGAAAGGAGAAATTGTAGAATACACTACCACCACGAAAAACACCATGGTCAGAGTGGACGCTCACCGGCAGTCGAACCCGGGACCTCTCAACGTTGCTATCCTGCTCGGTGCGAAATATATAATTAAATTATTTCTGTAAAGGTTATCCCGATTAACATCAAGTAGATAGAAAATAAGCTTTCATAAGAATAGTTTATGGACTATATATAAATATAGTAGAGAAAATCGTGTGTATGTAACACCGATTTTTAAAACAAGAACTTAAATTGTGTGCGAGATGTTCGCGTTTTTCTACGCTGTCCAAGCCAGGTACTCGGTAGGTAACTGTGAGGCTTTAATATCGTGTCAGGCAGATACAAATTAAAGGGCCTCCACCCTTTCTGTGTTTCCTGATGATGCCCTATACCACCATCACATTGAACACTGATACTTCATCATATTGACACGGAGCTTGTCTATATGATTGATTTGAGCTGGTGATAAAATTAAATATAACCATGGCGGTTCTGTTAATTTATTTCCCGTTGTTCCTCTGCCGCTGGGCATGCTAATAATTAACATGCGGTGAGCTGTTGTTATTTTTTCCTCTCGTGGATATGGTTAATTTGGCCATATTTTACAAACATATTTTATATGATGTCAGCAGTGCGCTATATTTAATAGTGTGTTTTATATTGTTACGTTTATAGGTTTTGTATTGTTTGGATTACCTAGCAAAATGCTGCATTTGATCTAAAGTTAGAAGAATCAAACTGTTGAAAACTTCGTAAAGAGTAAGATTTCAGTATTAAATGGTATAGTCAAAGTAAAAGGGAAAGCATGATTATTAACGATTATTATCGGTATATGAAACGATTTTCAAATACTGTCGAGCATTCTTGCACCTCTTCTGTGAAAGGTAAAGGTAGGTATCAAGGAGGGACCCCCGGAGCCGGGGCAGAGCACCGCAAGTAGGCAATCGGTGCATTGTGCTTCCAACCTGACACCTGGGAGGGAGCGATGAGTGGAGAGAACCGAAGGGTGACCATATCTGGATGCCGACAGGCGGAAGCATGGACGGTACCGCAGCGACGCCAGGGAAGAAACCTAATCAGTGCCTAAGCACCGCCCAGCCGCAACCCACCGAACACCGTCGTCTGGTCCTATAACCCTGACAAGGAAGATGATGGGTACAGGGAAAATGAGAGGAGGAAAAGTCGTGGTCGAAGATGGAAAATGGAAATGGAGAGGAGTTTAGTCATATCGACGCTCAAATTTGAATCTGCATTTCCTGCCTACAGATGGACATTCAATCGAAGTCTAAACTTGCAAATCTTCTACGTTGTCGTTCACCGGAGCTATTCATCAGTGCTAGTAATATTGTGACTTAGTCCAGTGTTTCAACTGTGACTTCTCTCGGTTCTCACTGTCATAGTTTTGATCTGATTCAACTTTCACTGGGACTTCACTTGGTAGTTCATATTATCACTTCACTAACGTAAACTAGTTCAATTTCCCTCTCACTTTACTTTCTTCCGGACGGTTCACTCGCTGAGGAGTCGAACACAAGACTTCTGCAATCTCTCGCTCGTAGTAGTACTCGCTGCACGTCACAGCATTCATCACCAACTCCCTTATTCACTCATTGACCGACTCAACTAACTGGCTTATAAGCCGGCGGAAGTTCCCATAGAACATTCTAGAGTGTTCTGGATACACGCTTTGGTGGCGGGAGGCGAAAGGGAACTTCCGGAAGATTCTCTTTATCTGTCGATAGGGCTTACGCTGTTTACACTGGGCAAAAGCGCACTTATCTTTAATCATCTCCGATTGCCCGGCGCCGACCTCCCGATAACCTTGGGGCTAGCCATTGCGTCACAGTAGGTTAGGTCCAGTCCATAACGACATGTGCTGCCCTTCTTCAGGAGGCCATTTGCATATTTCACTCCTGCAGTGATGAAACGATATCGAACTTCAATTATTTGACTATGCTGAAAAGAGTGGACTCTTTATAGAAGCCTGCATGTAGGGACATTGGGTTGTTTGTGCCTCTTAAGGTGCTTGATGATTGTCCTTCTTATATCTTTAGGTTCCATAGAAAAAGGAGCTTAAGTATACCTATGGCAAAACCTTCGCTCTCAACAGTGATGGGAGGTTTCATATTTCCTTCCACATTTCTTAAATAAAGGGTCTTGTATAAGCCCCATTATGTGTAGATGTCTATGTAGTGTATTATGGCCTGATGTAGTTAAATTCAAAAGAATTTGCTTACCGCCTGGGCCCGAAATGAATTCATTGTCTTGTCTGGCAGTTTTTTTTTACTCCAGTATTCAAGATAAGCCCTATTTGTTGAGTTATCTCATACATGATTCTTCTATGAGATATGTCACAAAAGGGCTCAGATTCTATGAAATTAAGACCCGCGTCCCACTTAGCAGGCATATCTACCATCTCTTTACCTCTAATACCTGTATGCCCAGGGACCCAACAACTGTGAGCGAGGCCCTGGTACAGAGTCTGTCCGTCTTACTTTGCTGAGTAAAATTCGTGCTATTTATTTATCTACATCTGGTGTATATTGAGCTGAGTATTACGTGTTTCCACAATAAATGAAAAACACCGAGAAAAACCTTTAAAGGTAACTCATGCTCCCATATTATATTTGAAATCGAGTCTTTCGGATTACTGGATAAACACGCTGAGCCAGATGTGCTGTGCAAAAGGTTACATTTTCCTCGCGATAACATTTCCACGCCGTCCCACCACTGGTACCACTCAACAGCGAATAAAAAACTTAGAGATGGTAGCCTCATGCAAAAAAGGATTTGTGTACATAAACCGGATTAGCGGAGATGTGGAGCGTAGCTTTACGGCGGTCTTCACAGAATGTATAACAATTAGACGCCTTGAAACAAAACACTGCGAGTTCTCGGTCTGTTGCTTCCAAACCTCGGCCTACTGAGGAACATTCACAGGAGCGAATCTGTTACGACCAAGTGCATGTTGTGAGTGGCCAGGTCAAATTAGGGTGAGAGAAACTCATTTGCTTTGCTTTGACGATTGGTAATTTGCGGACTGAAGC
Organism: Deroplatys truncata; assembly: GCA_030765065.1. Lineage (NCBI taxonomy): Eukaryota > Metazoa > Arthropoda > Insecta > Mantodea > Mantidae > Deroplatys > Deroplatys truncata. The sequence continues at coordinate 58,360,229 of CM060989.1, read as the reverse complement.
GAAATCAATCGCATTCGTTACGGTAACTGCTTGTTGACCAAGGTTAACGTGCACAAATTCCGCACCGAACTACTGCTGTGGCGCTCGATTTTAGTCATGGAGATAGATCGTGAACTATCTTATATAAAAGCAGACTAAAATGTGGAAATTGATTCACGGACATCTCAAAATTGAGACATTAAAGGGAGAAACGATAAGGAAGCGTTATATTTTTGCTGCTAAGAGCTTTACGTACTAGTGACGTAATGCTCATTTGGTCTTATTCCTAACTAGCTGGCCTACCCGACGTTGCACGATTAGCTTTTTAAACTCGAATAATGAATTCTTTTCATTTACTTCCCACCATTCTTTATGACATTTTTGCACTATGGATTTTTACTTTCTCTACTACGTATAGTAAGTAGGGGAAGTATTGTATTCCACCCAAAAATTCGATACCGAGATTTCACCGGAAATATATGTTTTGAGACCCCCTGAATCCAAAAAAGCATCTTTGGAAACATGTCCGTATGTGCGTCTCTGTGTGTGTGTGTGTGTGTGTGTGTGTGTGTGTGTCTGTGAACAGCATAACTCAGAAACGAACAGTCGGATAAACACCATACTTGGTATTTAGGTTCAATATCTTCCAAAGATGCGACACGAAGGTTTTCAAGAAAATCCCCCCACCCCAGATTACCCTTTACATGGAACATTTTTCAAACTTTTCATTTTCTCAAAAATGGCTCTAACGATTTTGATTAAAATATCATATGTTCAAGATATTTTCATGATAAATGAAATGTATATCTCGAATTTTCTGGGAATGTCTCCAAAAGTATTCTTCATTGTGAACGACTTTTGCATAACTGGTAAACCATAAAAGATAGACAGAATTTTACTACACAACAAATGTAGATCGCGTTAAAATACACAATTTACGTCATATACATTTTTTGTTGTTGAGTGAACCATTTTCGAGATATTGCTTGTTATTCTCTTAAATTTTTCAATACTTATTTTCTCAAATGGGAATTCGTTATTCATTTTTTGTCTTGTATATGCAAAGAGTATTAACCTGAGGCAAAGAGAATGGTGCTGCACATAGCAACCAGCTGTTAAGATATATGTCTGTGCTTATATTGCCCTTGTAAATACAAAACAAGGGGAACGTAGTACGCCTTAAGCGATAGTCAAATATTTTTAGAACAGGTCGTTATGTTAAAATGTAATTCTCTTTGCATGTCAAAAGATCGTTTCTGCAAATGTTTATCTCGATTAATATGGAATGGATGGAGAATAAGAGCTTGTACAAGAGTAGAGAAAGTCGTGTGAGTGTTACACATCAGATTTTTTTGGATTCAGGGGGTCTCAAAACATATATTTCCGGCGAAACCTCGGTATCGAATTTTTGGTTGGAATACAATACTTCTACTTGCTATACGTAGTAGAGAAAGTCAAAATAGTATATGCCACACGTGTTAAAAGTGGTTTTACCCCTTGTATCATTTACTATTCTTCAAAGGAATGTTTAAGTTTGCCACAATTAAGAGCATGTAGATTTAAGAATAAGCTTTTATAAGAATAGTTTGCAAATGCTACATATCAGCATTTGTTTTCCTCTATATAAGATTAGTAACAAGTCTTCTTAACATGATATAATTTTCCGTGCTGTTTTATTCTTAGTATCTCTGCTGCATACACGTACTCGTCTATAGTAGATGTGTCCATTAAATCCGCATGCATGCAGACCATATATGAATGAGGTCGCCTCCCATTTCCATACAATACAGGTCCATAATGTTCCAGTAGTAACTTTCCTACCTCTGGACCATTTCATTTCTATGCAACGCTGCTTTTTTATTGCCACCTAAAATGCACCTTTAAAGCCTATCGTTCTTATGTTACGTTTCTCGCAGTTTCGTTGGCATTTTCAGAGGTGGTTTTATGGAGGCATTCGAAAGTTCCCTCAGCTTCTCAAAGATCCAGTTAAGCATAGTTAGACCGAAACAGGGTTGCCAGACGTCCCGGATTTGTGCCAAATGTCAGGCGTCATTTTGGTAATAGCAATAGTCAAATGTTTAAGAACTGGACGCTACATGGTGGCCTTAAAATTCCATACTGTTCCCATGCAATCGCCAGAAAGAACTGAAAATTGACAGGACTTAAAAGGAATGACCAAGTATTGAACAATTCGAGCCATTAATGATGGATATCTCGGAAATGGCTGATACCACAAAAAAGTAATTTGAAATAAATTGTGTGTTTTAAAGAGATCTACATTTTTTGTCTGGTAAGTTTTCGTCTGTCGCTTAAGGTTTAACGGTTATACAAGATAATAAAGAATTTCTCCCGAATGAAGAGGGTTTCGCAGGCTATTTCCAGAAAATTCAAGATATACATTTTATTTGTCATTAAATATCTTTAATATACCTATGGTATCTTAATACAACTCGTTAGAGCCATTTCGACTGGGGGATTTTCGTGATCGCATCCTTGGAAGATACTGAACTTAAATGCCAAGTTTGGTACTTATTCAACTTTTCGTCTTTGAGTTATGCTGTTCACAACACATACCTTTTTTACAAATACTTTTTTTGGATTCAGCGATCTCAAAACATTTGTTTCCGGTGAAATCTCGGTTTCGAATTTTTTGGCAGAATACTAGAGAAAGTAAAAAAAAAATACTGTAATATTTTCACCTCTGGAGTTGGTAAAATCGACTGCTGTAATTTATTTTACTGAAATAAGTAGTTCACAGTAATATTTATCATGTTGTAACAGTTGGTAGTCCACTTACAATTGGCTCATTGTCTACAAATTTGGTGATTTTTGGGCGCTGGTCAACCTTCGTATGTGATGCCTAATAATTAAGAACTGCTGTGGCTCTTACTTTTCCCTTTTGATTGATATCTGTCAACAATGAAGGTCGTTTATTAGAAATATGGAAGTGAACGCGTGGTTATTATGTTGGAAAACAGGAAGTAAATGAATAATGGAAATGTATAGGTATTTTAAACGCAAAGGCGATCATGTAAAAGAAGATCTTGTGTTGCATTCCCATGACTTTCTCTACCCTACTCTATTTTTACAAGCACTTATTCTCCATCTACTTCATGTTAATCGAGATAAACATTTGCAGAAACTATCCTATTACTAATTTTCTTGTAGGTGCAAGGGGAATATGGTAGACTCTAAGCGATAATCAAATATTTTTAAGAGCTGGTTGCTATGTAGAGCATTCCATTCTCTTTATATGTCCAGGACATAAAAAAAAGAAAAACCGAATTCCCATTTGAGAAAAAGTATAAGTATTGGAAAATTCAAACAAATAACAAGGAATATCTCGAAAATGGTTCACTGAACAAAAAAAAATGTATGCGACATAAATTGTGTGTTTTAACGAGATCTACATTATTGGTGCATTAAAATTTTGTCTATTTTTACGGTTTGCCAGTTATGCACAAGCCATTCAGAACGAAGAGGACTTTGGGGGATATTCCCTGAAAATTCAAGGTATTTTCGAAAAATGTTCCGTGTAAAGGATAGCCTGGGGTGGGGTATTTTCTTGAAAATGTTCGTGCCGCATCCTTGGAACATACTATACTCAAATACCAAGTTTGACATTTATCCGACTTTTCGTTTTTGAGTTATGTTGTTCACAGACAGACACACACTCGGACATGTTTCCAAAAATGCTTCATTTGGATTAAGGACACCTCAAAGCATGTATTTCCGGTGAAATCTCGGTATCGAATTTTTGGGTGGAATACAATACTTCCCTTATTTACCATATGTTTTAGAGAAAGTAAAAAGATAGAAGGTTGTGTGTTTTTCGTAAGGATTGGTAAAACTAAACTGAATTTAGCGATTGGTTAGTATGCAATGGCGACGATAAGTACAAAGCATTTTGTAAATATTGTCATGTTTCTCAGTTACACTTGGGGAGGGGTGAAATGCGCATCTGTCCCTTATTTTGATTTCAGATATCTGGCAACCCTGGACCGAAGGGCCTCCAGTAACTGGGGCATAGCACGGCCCGTAGGTCATAGCGAGCCATTTGTGCTTCCGTGATCCCAAGGAGGAAGGGATGAAGGATAGAGCCGAAGGCCAACCAGATCCGGGCGACGAATTCCGTTAGTAACGACGGGGTCCCTACGATCCCAACATGACACCAATCCTGACGCAGGCAACTTGGGGGTCCTGGGAATACACGGGACACTCCCAGGAAGGGGGTCTTAGGATGAAGAGAGCATGAGAGCAAGAGCGAGCATGCGCATCTGTCACGACAGTGTTTCTATCACCTGACCCCTTGCATTGCACAGGGTTTGTTTGTCATGCATCGCCATTCAAAGAAAGTAGCCAATTAGAGGAAAGGTGAAGGAAAGGGAGCGCGGAAGAATACATGTCAGCGGCGTAAGGTTATAAGAAACTGGTAAAGAAGAATCAGAAACTGCTACCATCCTCGTGCTACAAGAAAGGGCTGTAATTTGGGAAAGTTAGGGACTGAGAAAACTCAATGCTATAGCCGGTATTTGAACAATGGCTGTTCCGGTTTTTTAACCAACTGAGCTACAACTGAGCACAACCTGAAATACCCCAACTAATTTGCATTATTTCTGGTAAACTACAAGGAGATCTCAAATTCATTTTGAGATGACATAACCCAGTGGCGACTTACAGTATCATAAGTACTGTAAATGCCGTGGTTCATAGTTTAACCAACTATTAGGTCAATCCATGGTAATTAATTGTTCTTTCACACAATCTATGTGTAGGACAAGGTTGCAAAAGTAGAATCTGACTGAAAAATTCAATGCTCGGATCTTCCGGATTCTGTCCAATTGCTCTAACCAACTAAGATTCCACGGCAACATACTGGCACAATATTAAATTCCTCAACTGACATGCATTTGTTCCTGAAAACTACAACGTGATTACAAATTCATTTTGAGATGACATGCCCCAATAGCAACTTACAATATCGTAAGTATTTACTGTACCGGGTTTCATAGTTTTATTATGTCAATTATCAAATGTAGTTATGTTATAAAACAATTTAAAATTCAGGAGGAATTATTCTTCTTCTTTAATGAACTACCTGCCTCTTTGTAAGACTTACACCCTCAAGGACTTAGGAGCCAATACCTTGGTTCAGTAGCCTGTCGAGGAGCAAGCAAACTCTAGATTATTACATCCAAGATGGGTGATCAGTCCAATGCCTGATACGGTTGCTGCAACATTTAGAAAACGTTCAAGCGATATGCCGCTTAAAAGAAGTGATAAAGAGTTGTCCATACAGATTTATGAGGATTATTTTGACTGCGGATCCCAACCCATGTAACAAAGACACTTATATCCTCTTATCAAAGAAGTGGCATGACACGCTGTTTATTGAAAGTTTACATTTATAGTCTATTAGAAATAAGCGGCATATCATTTGTACCTTTTCTAAACTTTGCGAGAAGTGTATGGCGGTGAAGAAGAAGGAAAATTCGCGTATAAAATTATCCAACCCAGCATTCACCTAGTGACCGAATAAACTGCAAAACTGCCTCCAATTAGGTTGGTCGCCCCGGAGGTTTGACCTCAGGACCTCCCGAATGCGAGTCTCGCACAGGTTACCGCGTCGCCGTGAAGGAATTTTTATTCAGCGTTAAAGCATAAACTCTTTCAAATATCTTTGCTTGATTGTGTAGTAGATTATTGTTACGTAATTATGTTTACGTAAATTATTAGAACTTGAAGATGATATTTTGTTGCGTATTGTTTTTACGTAAACTTGAAGAAGTTGGTATGCTTACGTAATTGTATTTTACGTAATATTTATTTACGTAAATATTTTATTTAGTTGCATTTAAGGAGTTCCTAAAACACGCTTTGGGAGTCTGTTTGAATTTGTTGATTACGTAATAGTTACTGTTATTACGCAATATGCTGCTACGTACGAGAAGCTGATTTCAAGATGTGTTTTTGTTATTACACTCCAAGTTTTACACTATAGTATTTAACTTTGTTATCAAAACTGCTTCTATATATTATTTATGTTTGAATTTTGCCTCGGCTGCGTCAGTCTTACTTTAGAAACATGTTTCCCTTATTCAGGGTGCGGTATAACAAGAATGTAGACATCACAGAATTTAACTTTTTTAAACTCACTTCTTTTATTAATTCTTGCACATTTTTATAAAGCACTACACTTTTTAAGAACTGTAGGAATATTCAATACTTTCACTTAGCGCGTATACATATTTTACGATTCACACGTAGAGAACACATCTTCCATCTGTTCGCTATCAAGACTTGCCAGCAACTGAGTAAGATTTCAACGGTTAAACCTGTAAGCATCGGTATTTCAAGTCTCTGATTGACTAATTCTAGTCCAATAGCATATCTGCATTTTACTTAAACTTTTTGCTTGCTATTGATTGGCTAATTTTAAAATGTTACTGAATTTACCTTAGCTTTGATATAATCATGACTGGTAACTTTTCAAACACTCTAACTCATTATTGCTACAAGGTTACCTCATTATTACCTCATTGTTAGCAACTAAAACTTACCATTCTCACAGCTCCTGCATTCTTAAAGCATATAATGTATTCACATAACACTAATAAAACATGTTTACAATAAAAACAAGCATTTGCAATGACTGTTACATACAATTCAAACAATTATTACATACATATTGTTTCAAGGCGGGCTGTTATTGAATTTACGTATTGTAAAATAAAATTGAAATTACTCAGGTATTAAAATACTGCCTCAATTGAGATGAAGAGAGTGTCGCGTCTATTGCTGTTCTGTGGCAGAAGAGAACCTCCTCGCACGCGTGAACGTCGATCAAGATATTGAGTGGCAGTTATACCTTGGTCAGTTGGATGAGCGTGTCCTGAATTCCAAGCAGACCCAGACGGCCATCAAAGCTAAGCACGTATTACACTTCTTTCCTTTGACCTGTGTTTGCTTTGATACGGCAAACGCTAAGTTCCTATATGTCTGGAGTACCATAATGACTCCTGACTTAACACCACGCCCACTTTAGTATTCCAGGCAGCGCTCCCGGCGTCAGCGACATCGGGTTCACTGAAGAGAGAAATGTTTTCCGATACTGTCCAAAGTCGGTTATCAGAGAAGCACAGCTTTAGTCCACTGACGTTAAATGCATATGAGCTGTAGACACCTGCTCGAGGAGAGTGCACTCAAGAACGGTGACATCCAGTTCTGCTGAAGCTTACACATAGCAGACAACACCTCGCTGTCAACACTGGCCTTAATACTCGTGTGGCGACAAAAACCTTGCGCGTACAGAAATATTTAGCGTCAGACCTCATTGTTTTAACAAGTATTATTGCGCGTCACAAAGTGGCTTATTTGTGCACGATGTACTATGCGGAAGTTAGTACAAAAGCAGATAGTTTAAATTATTTTATCTTTGTTAAACATAAACTCCAATCGGTTAATCGGTAAAACTAGACACAGCTACGAAATACATATTTCCGTTATGTAGTCATAATAAATTTAAAGCATGATTCTCTGTCAAATTAATGCCCAACCCTCCTCCATCTATCAGTCGTTTTTCTCTAAAACTACAGGATAATTATAATTGTTCGTAAAAACAATTTCATAACAAATATCTGTGTTGAAGCGATTGCTGGTACGAGTATTTCCATTTTCCAGAACAAACCAGAAGTACCTCTCGTAGTCATTTTTGAAATTTTAAATGGGAACATGGGATGTTTCAGCCATCATTGAATAGTACTTTTAAAATGAAACAAAGTTTACCATTTTTTTCTATCTTCTAATGTTTACTCACAAATGAACGATAGACTTCCTCGCCAACGCTATGCACCAGTTGCTTGATGGTGTTCCTTTGGCTGTACTGTTAATGAGTTGTTTCCTGGACGGTGGATTGGAGGAGGAGAACCAGTACGTTGGCCGGCCCGACCTCCTGAAGCTTTGAAATTTTAAATGGGAACATGGGTTGTTTAAGGTATCATTGGATAGTACCTTTAAATGAAACTTTTACAAAAAACTTTTTTTCTGTCATCTAATGTTTTCTCACAAATGAAATACAAAAGTGAACAAATTAATGACATCTGAGATATGACGTACGTACCGATGTTAATGATTGTGAACACTCACTCTAAATATTCAAAATACCCACCCCCTGTGCTACAGATCTACTCCTAACATCACTGATGGTACGGAGAAGTTCATCACTGCTCAGAGGCCACAGGCTGCTCGAATCTTTCTAGTTGAAGACGCACCTGGTAGACAATGTCTTGAATTCTCCCTCATAAGAAGTCTTGTTGTGCTAAGTCAGGATATTCGCACACACACACACACACGCGCGCGGACGTTTGTCTAAAAATGCCTTTTTGAATTCGGGCTCCAAAATATGTATTTCCGGTGAAACCTCGATATCGAATTTTTGGATGGAAAACAATACTTTCCCTACTTACTATACATAGTACAGAAAGTAAAACGTGAGAATGTTTGCTATATTTAAGTCTTCATTGCTATTATAATTCTTAAAATCCGGATTTTTTGTGTATTTTGAATAATTTGTAGAAGAAAGAATAGAGAAAGTCGTGTGAATGTAACACATTAGTAAATTTTGCTTTCTCTACTATGTAATAAAAGTATTGGTTTCCACCCAAAAATTCGATACCGAGATATCACCGGAAATACATGTTTTGAGCTGCCCTGAATCTAAACAAGGCATTTTGGAAACGTCTGTGTGTGGACAGCAGAACTCAAAAACCGAAAAGTCGAATAAATACCAAACTGTATTTGAGTTTGGTATCTTCCAAGGATGCGACACGAGGATTTCATATGTTTAAGATATTTTTATGGCAAATTAAATGTATGTCTTGAATTTTCTGGGAATGTCCCTAAAAGTGCTCTTCCTTTTGAATGACTTTCGCATAACTGGTAAACTGTTAAGAGACAGACAATATTTTACTAACAAAAATGCAGATCTCGTTAAAACACACAATTTATGTCACATACTTTTTTTTGTCAAGTGAACCACTTCCGAGATATTCCTTGTTATTTTTTTGAATTTTCCCATACTTATACCTACTTTTTCTCAAATGGAAATCCGCTATTCTTTTTTTTTTATGTCCTGGACATGCAAAGAGAATGGAATGCGCCACATAGCAACCAGCTCTTAAAAGACTTGACTATCGCTTAAAACCTACCATATTCCCCTTGCACCTACAAGAAAATTAGCAATAAGATAGTTTCTGCAAACGTTTATCTCGATTTACATGAAGTAAATGGAGACTAAGCGTTTGTAAAAATAGTTAGTACAAGAGTAGAGAAAGTCACGTGACTGCAACACAGATATTTTTTCTGCTAGCACGAAATCCACGGTTTCGCCGAATATGATTGTGCTGTTCAGCAAAATTAGAGTTCCAATCTTATGGGTGGCCCTTTATCATGCACTCTATACTCACCTCTTTCCTCCAATAATTAGATGCAGTCGGATCCACTTACGCTAAAGGAAATAGCACCGAGATGCTTATCTCAAGGAAATTGAAGCTTCTTCTCCTTTAAAATATTCACTTCCAGTTTCCCTACGCAAGGTATCTATTAAGCGAAACGGGCTTGCAGTCGGTTTGGATTCGATTTTCAAAGCTACATCTTCCGGCTCGCTCACAGCCTACTCACATTCACTTGTTTCACCGGAAAAGGGGAATAAAACATGAGTTCCGGGAATTGTTAGCTGTTGAAATTTGTACCTATCCCTGTTACGCTTAGATTCAAAACAATGTACTGTACATCTAGTTGCTGTAGGCTTCTTACGAAAAAACGTTTGCGGGGTGTTCTACTCTCCAGAAGTGTGAGGGCGGGGGAACAGTATCACGTGGCACCTCACGATGATGCCATAAACAGATCTACTATCTACATTAAAAAGGTCGGGCAGCGTTAGTATTCCAGCGTGTTTCTCTTGGAGCAGTGTGTAAGTGTTTTCTAATAATTTATAAAGTTATTTACAATGCCCAGCAAGAAAAGAAGAACTCTACACAGTCAAGCCAGAGAAATAGTTGCTAAAGTTGTTAAAATCAGTGACGAGGAGAGCAAACACAAGGAACTGACTATTCAGTGTTGCCAGCACAAGAGCGTATGTTTTCTAAGAGGCCTTAAATGTTGTTGATATGTTGAATGTAGAGCCGTAATCTTTCTCAGAGAGCGCTAGAATTGTTGATGTCAACACATTCCTTACATACACATCTTCGTGAGAGGAACACAGTGCAGAACTTGTGAGATTGCAGGGAATATCCAATTTTACACAAACACACACACAAACACACACACACACACACTCGGCATGTGTGTGTGTCTTAAGCGGTAGGCTCGCATTAGAAAGCTACCGGGTTCGATTCCTGATCGGCCTCCCTAACCTTTGGGTTTTTGCATGATTTTCCCAGAACTTTGGCAATTGCTGTAGTGGATTAAATACTACCACGAATGTTCTTGTCCCTTGTTTCCTCCCATTTCATCTTCAGGGCTGCAGAGCCCTGCACGATGTTCGGTGTTATGTGACGCATGCGGTGAATGTACTTTTAGGAGAGATGCTCAACTGGAAGCGTTATCTACTCTGCTGAGCCTACCATCAGGTCTGGCAGCCCTTTATGCTCTCTCGCCTCGTCCCTTCTGCCGGAGGTTAGGTACGCACAATAAGCCTAGCTTTGGTGGTGCTGAATTCATCCTCCGCAACTAACCTCTAACACACACACATAGCAAGGGACGTTTATATTTTAAACATGTGAAGAAATTGACTTAAACAATGCGTTCCTTATATTACCGGGCCGCGGATCGCGCTTATGCGTCTGTTACCTACACTGGTGGAGTTTCTGGCGTTTCCTCGTCCTCACGAGGTTGTAAGTCTGTGGTGGGGAGCCAGAAGCTGACATGCGCATTTTTGCGATTATTAATATGTGTTGCTTTAATGATATTCTTGAACCTGTCAAAAGTTTATAAATGAATGATTTGAAGTGGAACCAGTAGAGCTACAAAGTTACCCGGTCACACCTTGATATTTGATTTGTGAACAGAATAGTAACAGCTGATAAGCTTATGGCTCCCCACCACAGAATTCATTAACTATTGTCGCTCAGTAGGGTTCAATTTTAAAAGCTTAACAGCTCTATGAACACAGGTTTTTAAAACACGCACTTGCTGTGTCAAACAGTTCTTTGGACAGCGTTCGAAAAATGCACCAATTTCTTAGTTTTTTTCCTCTGTTAGAACATGTATTTTTCGCATCTTAAGCCTCTTTTACACGATTAAACTTTTTTTTTTCAATTCAAGATTTTACAAGAAAAATTGTCAAACATTCTTTCAATACGTGCCAAGATTGGACAAGACTTCACAGTGTTATAAATATGTATTTACAAGTTGTCTTTTTACTTTCTCTACTACGTATAGTAAGTAGGGGAAGTATTGTATTCCACCCAAAAATTCGATACCGAGATTTCACCGGAAATGCATGTTTTGAGACCCCCTGAATCCAAAAAAAGCATTTTTGGAAACATGTCCGTGTGTGTGTGTGTGTCTGTGTGTCTGTGAACAGTATAACTCAGAAACGAACAGTCGGATAAACCACAAACTTCGTATTTAGGTTCAGTATCTTCCAGAGATGCGACACGAAGGTTTTCAAGAAAATCCCCCACCCCAGATTACCCATTACATGGAACATTTTTAGAAAATTTTAATTTTCTAAAAATGGCTCTAATGATTTTGATTAAAATATCATATGTTTAAGATATTTTTATGACAAATAAAATGTATATCTTGAATTTTCTGGGAATGTCTCCAAAAGTATTCTTAATTGTGAACGACTTTTGCATAACTGGTAAACCATAAGATATAGACAAAATTTTACTGCACAAAAAATGTAGATCGCGTTAAAATGCACAATTTATGTCATATACATTTTTTGTTGTTGAGTGAACCATTTTCGAGATATTGCTTGTTATTCCCTTAAATGATTCAATACTTATTTTCTCAAATGGGAATTCGTTATTCATTTTTTGTCTTGAATATGCAAAGAGTATTAATCTGTGGCAAAGAGAATGGTGCTGCACATAGCAACCAGCGATTAAGAGATATGTCTATGCTTAAAGGCTACTGTATTTCTATATTGCCCTTGCAAATACAAAACAAGGGGAACATAGTACGCCTTAAGCGATAGTCAAATATTTTTAGAACTGGTCGCTATGTGTAAAATGTAATTCTCTTTGCAAGTCAAAAGATCGTTTCTGCAAATGTTTATCTCGATTAATATGAAATACATGGAGAGTCAGAGCTTGTAAAAATAGTTTGTACAAGAGCTGAGAAAGTCATGTGAGTGTAACACATCACATTTTTCTTGTTTTGGTCCATACCTCTCTAAATATGGAATACTTTTTCTTTAACACCCCGTATAACCGTCATAAATTCTGCAATAATTAATGTATTGTTACGACTGTTAATGTTATGAAATAAAGTATGACCGTCCACTTTGTGTGTATAAGTTGTAAATAATATTAACGGCTCTTATTCAACATAATACGATAGTGTGCAAACCGAGAATAAAGCACTGCTATGAACTGTGATTAGTGCTAATATGTGATAGTAATATACCTACAGATATACTGTAGATTTGCAGGAAAACCTGCAATTTGCCACTGTAGGCAATTTTAGACTTGCCAATAAAGAAATACAAATACTAAAGAAGTACATATAAAAAATCACGTTGAAAGGATTTTATCAGAAAACAATAAGTCTCCGGATTTTCTTCAGGTCTGCTCGCAAGGTGAGTTCCTTTGTCGTCAAGTCGTGTTTACTGAAATAACAATATGCCCTGCAGCAGGAAATTCTTTCTTGTTTGCTTGCATATTCCTCTCCAGACTGCACTGAACATCTTGTTGAAAAAAAAAATCCTTTTTATTCCTACGCGGAATTCAAATACAAACACAGAACTTGAAGTTTATCAATAAATACGTTTTCGTTTGTTTGATGAGCTGATTTTCCCGGGGCAGTTTAAATCAAGATAGAATAAGCTGTTACACATCTACATACATAGTTTGTTATAAACGGTCCCTTATTATTTCGTTTTATTAATACTAATCGTTGATTCAAAACAGTAATAGTGTGCTTGAAATTCATCAGCTTTTACCATCTTATGGATAACATAGTTGTATTTGAAGACGGGATTTGTATTGACGGTGCGTTATATAAAAATCTGATGTGTTACACTCACATGACTTTCTCTAATCTTGTACAAACTATTTTTACAAACGCTTATTCTCCATCTACTTCATATTTATCGAGATAAACATATGCAGACTCTATCTTATTGCTAATTTTCTTGTAGATGTAAGGGGAATATATATTTACAAGGGCAATTTGGAAATACAGTAGCGTTTAAGCACATACATATCTCTTAATAGCTGGTTGCTAGGTGCAGCACCATTCCCTTTGCCACAGATTAATGCTCTTTGCATATCCAAGACAAAAAAATGAATAACGAATTCCCATTTGAGAAAATAAGTATTGAAAAATTTAAGAGAATAACAAACAATATCTCGAAAATGGTTCACTCAACAAAAAAAAATGTTATGGCATAATTCTGTATTTTAACGCGATCTACATTTTGTGTGTAGTAAAATTTTATCTATCTCTTATGGTTTACCAGTTCTGCAAAAGTCGTTCACAATGAAGAATACTTTTGGAGACATTCCCAGAAAATTCGAGATATACATTTCATTTGTCATGAAAATATCTGAAACATATAATATTTTAATCAAAATCGTTAGAGGCATTTTTGAAAAAATTAAAATTTTCGAAAAATGTTGCATGTAAAGGGTAATCTGGGATGGGGGGATTTTCTCGAAAACCTTCGTGTCGCATCTCTGGAAGATACTGAACCTAAATACCAAGTTTGGTGTTTATCCGACTGTGCGTTTCTGAGTTATGCTGTTCACAGACACAGAGACACACAAACAGACACACAAACGGACATGTTTCCAATTTTTTGTTTTTTTTTGTTTTTGGGATTCAGGGGGTCTCAACACATATATTTCCGGTGAAATCTTGGTATCAAATTTTTTGGTGGAATACAATACTTCCCCTACTTAGTATACGTAGTATAGAAAGTAATAACATGCCTTATTTTGGAATAAAACATAGCATTAATAACAAATTTCAAGAAGAATTGTACCATGAGAAACTAGCAGTATTCCACATGACTGCTCGAATCTCGATCCCATCACTTCCAAAATGTGTTCTGTGTCACGAAATTGGACCAATTATTAACAAGGAACGTTTAAGAACTGTCTAAAATTGAGTAATTTGTAATTCAGACTTATTAATATTGTATTGGGAAGCGACGACGAATTATGATAAATCAAGTGCCTGGTCATTAAAAAAGTAAGTAAACAATAAAATAATGTAGTTTCACGTTTGGTGGATATACTGAAGTTGTTAATAGTAAAATAACAATGTTTGTTTTTGTACTATACAGAATGTTACAGAATTGAACTAACAAACATTCAGGGATTACAGAGATGTGGTATAGGAACATCTTCATATAGGACACCTATGGTCTGTAACGACAAACTTTGAAGATAAGTAATGATTTTTCATTTAAATATTTGTACTGATAAATGCAAATAAATACTTATTACGGATGCGGTGCTGATTTCTACTAAAAATAGTTAAATTCTCTTCCACAAGAGCGATAATAGCTATAATTGCGGTATTTTGAGTTATCAGCTTTGCTTTTTCTGGACAAAATTCTCGGTCTACAAGATAGGTCTTTCACATGGATGATCATACGTATAAAAGAGACAAACAACAGTTAGCTGTAGTAATAGCGTAGTCAAAGTGTGCTCTGCTATCAAACGGTTAAATAATTTTTTCTTCTAAAAAGATAAATGGTGTACGCTTGGAGTGAACCTAATTTTACATTTTCGCGTTTCTTTCAAAGTTTAAGTACGTGGTATTCACATGGAACGTTTGAACATAGTATGGCCACATTACCTGGAAGTAATAGTGCGGCGTATCAGTAAGCATTGTCATACCGGACGCATTATTGTGTCGCATTGTCGACAGTATTATTGGGTGGCTTTGATTAATTCTTTCGGCTGAACGAGCCTTCTCCTTTGGCGATGAACACGCCAGAGAGAGTAGGCTTTGTTTGAATCTCGCCCGGTATGATACCAGCCCGGGCTAACTAGCTTGCCTACACAGGGTTGGAGAGGGAGGATATATAGTTAGCGTTAATTGAATGTGCGCGTTACTTCTTTGTGTGAGAGTTTGTAAGAAGCAAGTTGCGTGCGGCCAGTCCTCGTTTTCGAGGCATCTCCCCTCATCCTTTGTTTCCCTAAGTGTAATGTAGAGCCGCCAAGTGTTTTATCAATAAATTACAAGTAATGTGTGTTATATAATATTTGTGTATTTTGTCAAAAAAACCTCACGTATTCTTCTGAATGTAGACACCAAGGTCCCGGTCCTCTCGCCGTTTGTGAGCTATGCTCCCCATGTGCGTGTTGGGGTGATCAAAATGTATTAATTTGCTGGGAACTTTTGGCTCTCACCCCAGCATGTAGCAATAGCAACTCAGAGAGGTTTTATCGGTGACGTACTGGCTCGTTATAGATCTGATCTATTGCAAACAACCATGAACTCAAACCATAAATGTCCTATATCAAAGTGCTCGCCTAACATTCCTGTAACCCCCGAAACCCTGTAAGTTTGTCAGTTGAATTCTGTAACACCCTGTATATTGGGCAAATATTACATACAGCTTATTCAACATCCGTGAGTATATCACTAGAGCGGGGCTATAGCCTTCTGCTGACGAGGAATGCATTTATATGTATCTAGATGCATACGCAGACAATAAATTTCAGTTCTGGTCTACAGAATCGATCGATGGATGTACTTACTGATGGAATACCCTACAAAGTGTGTGACAAAAACAACACACTGCTGCCGCTGACATAGTTAAAGGAATACTTCAGATATGAAACCGTCTGTTTGTCAGAGAGACAAAAGAAGTTTCTATGCATCCCATCTGATGCGTTCGTTCAAGCACAGAATTTTAGACTCATAAATCTAATTTCTGATACGTACATGAAGTCTCATTTTCTGCTACGTCCGCTTCAGAGTAACACCACGTGGGATGTTCCTGTCAGGCAATTATGTTGATAGAACCATCAGCCCGTAAAGTACTGCTGTTCCACATCTCATTATTGGTTGAGCCTGCAAACCTCGTCAAGAGAGGCAGATTAGCTGCATAAAAAACTTCAACTCTACAGTCGAAACACTTAAAAGCATCAGAAATGAGATACGGGGCTTGATAAGACAGGCTTCCCTATTTCAGCCATGTTATTTTTACAACTTCTGATACATTTATTAAATAACTATTAGAGTGTTGTTTCTGAAATTTGTACAAGCTGTTTTTCAAGCTTTTATTTATAATAATATGAACCAGGTTTTGTTAAAAAAAACTTAACTTTTAAATATTATTTTTCAAAGAAAATTATTTTCAAAAAAATATTCAACATTATTTTTTTACGTTGCTTACAATAGAGCAAATTCCATTCATATTTTACTTATTGTAGTGATACTAATAAGCAATAAACATTTTAGGTCTCTAGCTTCATTAGTGCGCTAATAATGTGAATCTGAGAGTAAAAAAATCATAAAACTGAGAAAAAGAGGTTTAAAGAGTTTATTTTAAAAATAGCATTCCTTATTGTGAAAGTCAGTAAAGGGGGCGTGTCCTACACAGACGTGACTCATATTAATATGCAAAGTAAGCATCCTGTATGCTAGAAATTATCATTTTACTTAGATCCTTATTGTATACATCCCAAATATTCAAAATACCCCTAAAATCCCAATTTTTTTCAATATTCACTGGCTGTTTTACGCTGAAGTGAGGGATATTAAAAATGTGCCAAAACTTAAGGAAAACTAAGCTCTTGATTTTCTATGTCTTCAACTGCTTTAAACGTTTATTTTTGAAAGATATATTTTTCCCCCCACTACTTAAGATTGGCATTTAAATGTTTGAAAGGTTTCTATGCTCTTGACTCCTTTAGGCTAGCTCTTCTTCATTTTCTCACAAATAGTTTTACCATATACCCAGTAGATGAAGTATAGTATGCTACCCAAAAATTCGATATAGAGATTTCACTGGAAAGGCATATTTTGAGGCCTCCTGAATAAAAAAATATTTTTTATAAAAAGCTCCGTGTCGTGTCTATTGGATAGAAACCAAACATGGTATTTAAATTTAGTATCTTACAAAGATACGACACATTTCAAGAAAATCCTTGATCCAATTTGTTGTTTTCTCTAAAAATAGTTCTAACAATTTTTATTAAAATGTCATATATTTAGGATATTTACATGACAAACAAAATGAATATCAACTTTATTGTAATAATCTACGATGAAATTCAGTGAAAATCTCAGTATCAAATTTTTGGGTGGTAAGTAGTAGAAAAATTACAAATAAGAACTTTCGAAAGAAGATGAAAAGCTTATCAGCTACTATCAAATTGCAAAAACCAAGACCTATTCACGTATTCTAAGCTACAGCCGATAGAAGATTTGTTGGTAGCCTATGCAAGCCGAGCATATGTTACAAAATACCAGCAACTACAAATACCCACTATTACTAAGAACATACGTACAACAGAATCCAAAAGACGCAGCTGAAATCCATACACGCACCTCATGAAGCCATATTAAAAATAAACAACAGAATTACATAGACACCACGACCATAGCGTATAACAAAATCGCAATTTAATGAAGTACTGTGCAGTGTGCGTACAAAGTCCGTATGCCCCTATAGTATTAAATTCAAAATTACGTGTTATGGAATTCGATTCGACTTCGATTGCTGCTGTTACGTTGTTATCGACGCAATGAAACATGTGACTGCAAATTAGTTGATGCCAAGATATTAAAAGAATGGTTGATACCAGCGATTACACAAATGAGGAACGCTTGGTGGCAGCTGTGTGAGTTTATGGAAGTCTAATTAACGGCAAAGCAATTAAAATTGTCATGGACGATTTCATTGCGTGGTTTGTGAAAGCAGCACCGACAAAGAAGACGTTAGCGTGGGAAAAGAAAGCATTTTTAACGGACAATGATCGCGACGCGCCGAGAAATGGAAGACCTTTATGCTGACGTGAAAAAAAAAAGGTCTATCGAACAATTTCCGGTAAAATCCATACGGAAACGTGCTTCAGAGTTGAGGTAACGGAATCAGCCATGAAGAAACTCATCAAAGTGCATCTGAAAATGAGGTGTTGGCGTCCATTGAATGTCAATGAATTATCAGATGATAATTTGGAGAGACGTGTCGGATGCCGCAATAATACCAAAGAATAGCTCAGTAGGCAAAAGTCATGCTCACAGACGAATATGCGATTTATCGCAGCTCCCGTAGTCGCATTGTTTACTTTTGGGAAAAAGAAAATCCACCTTTTTTTTTCCAGAAATCGAGCGGAACCCACTTCATGTCATGATCTGGGCCGTCAGGAATGACACAAACGCATCTGTTTGGCCCATATTTTTTGACGGTTCTGTTAATCAGAACAGCTATCTCCAGAAGATTAACGACTGACTCATCCCACAGCTGCGAGGATCCTAAACAGTGTTTGGTTTCAACACGATGGGGCGCCGGCTCACTTAGCAGTGGTTGTTCGACGTCTGGACGCAATCTTTGGGAATCGCTGGATCGGTCGAGATCGGACAATGATCAGATAATGCACTTTGGGATTACATCAAGGAGAAGGTGCGGAAGCAGCGGTATGCTGGAAGTGATGATCGGCAAAATGTGGTGTGCGAAGCTTTCCAGGCAGTGTCCCCAAGAATGTTGCTTAAGATGAGCATGAGAACATGACAGCGTATTCAGCTGTGCAGAGACCATGGATATTTTAGATTCCTAAGATGTAAGGAGAAACATTTAAATAAACAAATAATGGGTATATGTACTTTTATATCACGCCAGTTTGAATTTAATATAGGGGTATACGCACTTTGTGCGCACCCTGTACACGTTGTTTATGTCGTAATGTAAACCAAATGTACCATTGTAGAATTCAATAAAGCAAGCCAATACCTGCCGCCATAACCCATTCAAGGAAAACAAGCTTCCGGGCATAGATACCAAATATCAAATAAAATAAACCCCCGAGCCTGAAGAGGGATGTTACCTTGAACAGCCATCGGGCGAAATAAGACTTTAAATTCCCTTTTAGTAGGAAATACAACGTAGGGAGACAACTCGCGCACTGCGACCTAAGGGAGATCTATCACCCCCAGGAGGAAGGGATGAAGTGAAGGAACCACAGGAGGCAAAAGGTCGCAGTTCGAACAGAGACGCGCGGGTGTCCCTAACTGTTCCTTGCTCGAACACCGTCCCACTACTGGACCTGCCCAGATAGGGAAACGGAATGAAGGGAGAATGACGGAAACGAAACCGTGGTAGAGAAACCATCCAGCATTCGCCTTCCGACAAGGTGAAACCATGCAAAACCCATTGTCAGAGTGGGCGGTCGCCTGCAATAGAACCCAGGACTTCCCGAATGCGAAAGGGCATGTAAATATAACACATATTTTTTCACACTACATCGTTCTTGAGTTTTTACTTTCTCTACTACGTATAGTAAGCAGGGGAAGTATTGCATTCCAAGCAAAAATTCGATAACGAGATTTCACCGGAAATACATGTTTTGAGGTGCTCTGAATCCATATGCTCTGCTGCTCTGAAACATGTCCGTGTGTGTGTGTCTGTCTGTGAACAGCATAATTCAAAAACGAATAGTCGGATAAATACCAAACTTGGTATTTGAGTTTAGTATCTTCCAAGAATGCGTAACGAAGATTTTCAAGAAAATCCCTCACCCTAGACTACCCTTTACAAGGAACATTTTTTGAACATTTTGATTTTCCCAAAAATGACTAACGATTTTGCTTAAAATATCATACGTTTAAGTAATTTTTATGGATAATGAAATGTATATCTTGAATTTTCTGTCAATATCTCCAAAAGTTCTCATCATTCTGAATGACTTTCGTATAACTGGTAAACCGTACGAGATAGAGAAAATTTTACTACACAAAACATGTGGATCTCATTAAAACACACAATTTATGTCATATACATTTTTTTGTCGACTGAACCATTTCCGAGATTTTCCTTGTTATTTGTTTGAATTTTCCAATACTTATACTTTCTCACAAATGGGAATTCGTTATTCATTTTTTTGTCCTGGACCTGCAAAGAGAATGGAATACTCCACACAGCAACCAGCTCTTAAAATATTTGACTATCACTTAAAGCCTACCAATTCCCCTTGCATCTACAAGAAAATTAGCAGTAAAATCGTTTCTGCAAAAGTTTATCCGATTAACATTAAGCATATGGAGAATAAGCGTTTGTAAAAATAGTTTGTACAAGAGTAGAGAAAGTCATACGAGTGTAATACATTCGATTTTTTAACTAATATATTTTGTGTTAGATATCTATGGAATTCCTTTCATGCCCTTCCATTTATGTGCCTGTAAAGCTGAGTGGCAATTCTATGAACGAAAAGATAATTTACACATATGTGGGACGGAAACCAGGGATCTATGTCATGTGGTTTACATGACAATGTTTTCGCTTTTTGCAGCTCCCAGCAAACATTAATGATCTGCATTAACAATGAGCAGGCGAGTAGCTTTGTGTATACAATGAATGTTGATACGGAATTAACCAAACGTGTCAAAAATAGATGTTGACTGCTTGCAGTCGTACTAATGCTGTTTTATATTTCCAGCATAAACATTCCCTCCCCTTCAGGTTATATAAATCTATTGGGAGATTCTCACACCAGCAAAACCACATGTGTTTAAAGAGCGATAAGAGACAACCGCTGAAGAATCTATAACATTACCATAACTTTATAAAGAACTGAGGGAGGTAAATTAAATAAATTAAATGACCATTCGAATTTAACAATACTAACCGTGCAACTCGGGCTGCCAGCAAGTCTGATATATTTCAATATACCATTATTTTCTGCAAACATACGAGGGTTGTCCCATAAGTACCCAACCTAAGAAAGAAAACACAAAAATTTTGGGGAAAAACTTTTTATTTCTCTACATAGTCTCCTTTCAGCTCGATACACTTTTCCCAGCGATGTTCAATAGCTTCGATACCCTGTTTATAATGACAACCGTCGAGTTCTGCAAAATAGCTATCAACTGCAAACTCCACCTCTTCATTGTAGGCAAATCTTTTACCACCAAGCCATTTCTTCAACTTTGGAAATAGAAAATAATCAGAGGGGGCTAAGTCAGGCGAATATGGTGCATGAGGAAGCAATTCGGACTTTGACTCATTGATTTTGGTCATGGCGATAATGGATGTGTGAACTGGTGCATTGTCTTGATGAAACAGGACCTCCTTTTTCGCTAAATGCGGCCATTTTTGCTTGATTTCATCATTCAAATGCTGCAATAAGTTCGCATAATACTCGCCATTCATTGCTTTTCCTTTTTAAAGATAATCAATGAAAATTATCCCACGCGCATCCCAAAAAAATGGACGCCATAACGTATCCTGCAGATGGAACTGTCTTCGCCTTCTTTGGAGCCGATTCTCCCCTTTCAATCCACTGTTTTGACTGTTTCTTCGTCTCAAGTGTGAAGCGATAGAACTATGTTTCATCCATTGTTATAAATTGACGCAAAAAACTCTGCTTTACTGCAGTGAAACATCGTCAAACACTCGACTGAAGCATCCTCACGACGCTGCTTTTGTTCCATTGTGAGTAAACGCGGCACCAATCTTGCGCACAGCTTATGTATACATTTTCAGTTAGCACGTTTTGAAATGCCTACGATGTCTGCTAGCTCGCGCACTTTCAGTCGACGGTCATCCAATATCATTTTGTGGATTTTCTTCACAATTTCTGGCGTGGTGACTTCATTTGGTGGACCACTGCGATGTTCGTCTTGGCAGCTCGTACGGCCTCGCTTAAACTCTACCACACAATATTTTACTGTTGTAAACGAAGAAGCAGACTCCCCTAGAGTAGAATCTAGCTCAGCTTTAATATTAGTTGGACTGAGACCTTTCAAATGAAAGTATTGTATCACATAACGATGGCCAGTTTTATCCATGTTTACAAATTCGCTGAGAGCGTTCACTATTAATGGCTGCCAAACAACTACTAAACAAGGTAGCATCGTCAAACTTTAAACTTAAGCTTTATAAGCGTGGTAATTTCTACCATAGTCATTTGTTTGCAGCAACAACCGCTATATATACGTCAGGTCGGGTACTTCTGGGGCTGCTCTCGTACCTGTCTGGATGGAAGCACAACTGGATCCTGAATTTCAAATTTACCTTTATTGCAGCTAGGAATCACCACCACACACATACTTCTCCAGAATTTTCCTCCAAGGTGCTCTGGAAGATTAGTAGTCCGCCGACCATTGTAGGAAACAGAGGATAATGTTAGCTTAGGGAAATGTATACCGAGCAGATTTAATCTAACAAAGCTGGAAGGTTTGCACTTCATTACCAACTGTACAAAAGATAGATAAAATGCTGATTTGTAACCATAACACTCTCCTCTCTCCATCATCATTACCTAGCTTTTCAACAAATTCTGAAAACTTTATTTTCCCATTATTTTCACGCTGATACGAACAAATTAACAGAGTTTTGTTTTCAGTTAATAAGAAGGTAATGCACCTGTTTCTAGCCTATAGGAAGTTGAAGTAGCAGTAACTTTACCCACTATGGCTAATTACTTTCTCTACCATGCACATAGTAGGTACAGAAAGTATTGCATTCCACCGAAAAATTCGTTACCAAGATCCCACCGGAAATACATGTTTTGAGATCCCTCTGAAATGCATGAAGTGAAAAGTACAATAAATCCCAAACTTGGTATTTAAATTCAACACCTTCCAAAGATGAAACACGAAGATTTTCAAGAAAATCGCCGCACCCCAGATTACCCTATACATGGAACATTTTTCGAAAATTTTAATTTTCTCAAAAATGGTTCTAACGATTTTGATTAAAATATCATATGTTTAAGATATTTTCATGACAAAGGAAATGTATATCTCGAATTTTCTGGGAATGTCTCCAAAAGTATTCTTCATTGTGAACAACTTTTGCATAACTGATAAACCATAATTGATAGACAAATTTTTACTACACAAAAAATGTACATCGCGTTAAAATACACCATTTATGTCATATACATTTTTTTTTTTTTGTTGAGTGAACCATTTTCGAGATATTGATTGTTATTCCCTTAAATTTTCCAATACTTATACTTTTTCTCAAATGGAAATTCGTTATTCATTTTTTTTTTGACCTGGTAATGCAAAGAGAATGGAATACTCCACATAGCAACCAGCTCTTAAAATATTTGACTATCGCTTAAAGCCTACCAATTCCCCTTGCATCTACAAGAAAATTAGCAATAAGATTAACATCTCGATATCTCGATTAACATAAGCATATGGAGAATAAGCGTTTGTAAGAATAGTTTGTACAAGAGTAGAGAAAGTCATGTGAGTGTAACACATCAGATTTTTTTAAATGCCTCCATAGAAACGTAAGCCTATTGGGTAAGTGCAACCTAAGTTTAAATGTTGTAGGAACAAATAATCAAACCACAGGCAACGCCGGCTAGTGTATAATTAAGGCATAAAAAGCATTTTACCAAGCAAAGAACAGGTCAGCGTCTGGCGTCAGCATTTAAAATGGTACGGCACGGCCAAATGGAAGAGCACAGTGATTTTACATAGGGATGGGACTTCGATACTGTCGATACCTCGATACTCTCGATACTCGGTGTTATCGATGTAGGTCTAATACTTTGAGAGAAACCTTCGATACTTTTAAATTTTGCATTATTGAAAGTTGATACGTTTAACTTTATGCTAGATAAGAAATGAAAGGAGTCGAGACTTCATGTTATTACCTCGCATGGTCCCCAAAGATTTGCTGGACTATAGTTCTTGATAGACCTTGACTGCGATGAATGCAACATTCCATAGATTCATCATAAAAATATCTAAGACAATAAGATAGGGAATAGAGGTACTCATGAAACATACAGCGTTAACTGAGTTGTGACTGAAACTGATTTACTAATGCACCAAATCATGTTTCTGCAATAGCCGGGCTTGGTGACTCACTCTTAGGCATTACATATACCAACTGACGTGACCAAAATCTGTGAATTCAGAAAAATAAATCAGAAGTTATGACGGGAGATAATACAGCGCGTGTTCTTAAACAAAAAATGTTGATTCCTTTATATCTCTGTATTTTATATAATACTTCCTTGATATTTTTCTTCAAATTTTTAATTGTGTCTAATATGCCTTTGTACAGAAGGAGCCAAAAAAACTGCGAACCGGCTGCGCGGTGTTTTTCCTGTCCGCGTCTTCGGCGCTCGTTTCCGTCTGCCATTATCATAGAAAGGCGCTGATGAAAACATACAACATTTTAAAACTGCTTTTAAAGGCTTTACTTACCAACTTTATGAAATGAAATGCTGAAACTGGCCACCGTCGTTGTCCATTGCGAGTGCTTTAATGTTATTTATAATTTGTTGTTGAGCCCCACGTTTGGGAGCCAATTTGCGATGGTATTACTTATAATGTTTGTGTATTTGTGTTTACTTCACGCGTGGAAGCCATCTTGTGACGTCATTCATTTGTTAGGTTTGTTAGCTCCATCTGGTGTTAGCAATTTGCGGCAGTATTAGTTTTTTTGTTTAAAAAAATGCTACTGTTATTTTATTTAATTTTGGTTCTTTGTCCTCCGGCTAGCTATTATCCTTTTGGTCAAGCACTTCTCTATATACAGGTTGTGTAAACGGAAAGGAATCTTTTATCCAAAGATAACACTGATGAAGAAATTTGTTTTACACTTTTATTGTCGAACACGTTAACTATCACATTTACACATTGATCTTGACACTCGCCAAACTGAAACTGTTATAATAACTTCATTACTGATAATTCTTAATTCGCGTACTTCAACTTTTTGTATAATTAACTTTATAACACTTGAGATTTTTCATAACTCTGTTACGCGTAACCTGCAAATTGATATCCGAAGTGTGCCGTACAAATACTTTCAACGAACTGACAGGAATGCGACGTGTAGTGTACAAAGAATTTTGATGAACTGACCGACTGAAGGCGACGTGTAATGTATTGAGATTTTCGATGAACTGAGCGACTGAAGGACTTTACATCTAACCTAGCTCTATTTATACTTCTACTCCCCGATATGCCTAAAGATTATAACTGAGCTGCTATTGGCTAATAAAACGCGCCAACATTAGCGTCTATTTTTATATCCAATGAAAATTATGAATACATATGCTCTAAGTAAACGTTCCAGAAGATTCTCAAGGAAAAAACGCGCCAACATTACGTAACTTCCTCGTTTCCAATAATGATAAACAGCTCACCCCCTCGCTGCATTATTGCGCGCTATTATTGACAGTTTCAGTAAGGTCGTATAAACTTACTTCTCAACAATAATTACAGTAAACAAATATCTCAAATTAATGTCACATAAAAATGCATATTCATATTACAATCATTATTTACATTTAAGTAATTTATGATACAAATTACTGCATCACCATACATTTTTGGTACCTCTTTAGGAAACAATCCATCACTCACCGTAGTTCACGTTGAGAAATGCTGGCAATTTCCTGGCGGATATTTTGTTTTAATTCTTCCAGGGTGTGTGGGTTTGTCTTGTACACTTTGTTTTAAGTTACACCGGAGATAGAAATTGTAGGGTGTTAGGTCGGAGGACCAAGGGGGCCACACATCTGTACTAATAATTCTATCCTCAAACACACTTTCAATTTTTCTCATGAAATATTGGCCGTATAAGCTGTTGCAGTGTCTTGTTGAAAAAAGGTAAAATCACGCTCTCTGGCTGTTAATCCTCTAAAACAAAAGTGGGGCAAAATTGTATTCACATATGTACGGGCTTCGAATGACTCGAAAAAAATTGGCGAGTGATGGATAGTTTCCTAAAGAGGTGCCAAAAATGTATGGACAACGACGGTGGCCAGTTTCAGCATTTCATTTCATAAAGTTGGTAAGTAAAGCCTTTAAAAGTAGTTTTAAAAATGCTGTATGGTTTCATCTGCGCCTTTATATGATAACGGCAGATGGCAACGACGCCGAGGACTCGGACAGGAAAACCACCGTGCAGCCGGTTCGTAGTTTTTTGGCTCTACCTGTATTAAACGTGTATATACTAATGAACCAGGGTGGATAGTA
This sequence comes from Deroplatys truncata, assembly GCA_030765065.1. NCBI lineage: Eukaryota > Metazoa > Arthropoda > Insecta > Mantodea > Mantidae > Deroplatys > Deroplatys truncata. Next base: position 58,333,886 of record CM060989.1, on the reverse strand, counting down.
GAGGAGCTTAATCCACATGCTTACTATGTTTCCGGCTAATTACTTTTACCGGTTAAAAAAAGTACATATTGGTATCGTCAAGAAAAAAATCTGATGTGTTACACTCACATGACTTTCTCTACTCTTGTACAATCTAATTTTACAAACGCCTATTCTCCATATGCTTCATGTTAATCGAGATATCGAGATGTCAATCTTATTGGTAATTTTCTTGTAGATGCAAGGGGAATATGGTAGGTTTTAAGCGATAGTCAAATATTTTAACGCTGGTTGCTATGTGGCGCATTCCATTCTCTTTGCATGTCCAGGACATAAAAAAATCTGATGTGTTACACTCACATGACTTTCTCTACTCTTGTACAATCTAATTTTACAAACGCTTATTCTCCATATGGTTCATGTTAATCGAGATATCGAGATGTCAATCTTATTGGTAATTTTCTTGTAGATGCAAGGGAAATATGGTAGCTTTTAAGCGATAGTCAAATATTTTAACGCTGGTTGCTATGTGGGGCATTCCATTCTCTTTGCATGTCCAGGACATAAAAAAATCTGATGTGTTACACTCACATGACTTTCTCTACTCTTGTACACACTATTTTTACAAACGCCTATTCTCCATATGCTTCATGTTAATCGAGATATCGAGATGTCAATCTTATTGGTAATTTTCTTGTGGATGCAAGGGAAATATGGTAGCTTTTAAGCGATAGTCAAATATTTTAACGCTGGTTGCTATGTGGCGCATTCCATTCTCTTTGCATGTCCAGGACATAAAAAAATCTGATGTGTTACACTCACATGACTTTTTCTACTCTTGTACACACTATTTTTACAAACGCCTATTCTCCATATGCTTCATGTTAATCGAGATATCGAGATGTCAATCTTATTGGTAATTTTCTTGTGGATGCAAGGGAAATATGGTAGCTTTTAAGCGATAGTCAAATATTTTAACGCTGGTTGCTATGTGGCGCATTCCATTCTCTTTGCATGTCCAGGACATAAAAAAAAATCTGATGTGTTACACTCACATGACTTTCTCTACTCTTGTACAATCTATTTTTACAAACGCCTATTCTCCATATGCTTTATGTTAATCGAGATATCGAGATGTCAATCTTATTTCTAATTTTCTTGTAGATGCAAGGGGAATATGGTAGCTTTTAAGCGATGGTCAAATATTTTAACGCTGGTTGCTATGTGTCGAATTCCATTCTCTTTGCAAGTCCAGGACATAAAAAAATGAATAACGAATTTGAGAAAAAGTATAAGTATTGGAAAATTTAAGGGAATAACAAGCAATATCTCGAAAACGGTTCACTCAACAAAAGAAATGTATATAACATAAGTTGTGTATTTTAACGAGATCAACATTTTTTGTGTAGTAAAATTTTGTCTATCTCTTATGGTTTACCAGTTATGCAAAAGTCGTTCACAATGAAGAATACTTTTGGAGACATTCCCAGAAAATTCGAGATATACATTTCATTTCTCATGGCATTATCTTAAACATATGATATTTTAAACAAAATCGTTAGAGCCATTTTTGAGAAAATTAAAATTTTCGAAAAATGTTCCATGTAAAGGGTAGTCTGGGGTGGGGGGATTTTCTTGAAAACCTTCGTGTCGCATCTCTGGAAGATACTGAACCTAAATACCAAGTTTGGTGTTTATCCGACTGTTCGTTTTTGAGTTATGCTGTTCACACACACACAGACACACACACACAGACACACACACACACAGACACACACACACACAGACACACAGACACACACACGGACATGTTTCCAAAAATGCTTTTTTTGGATTCAGGAGGTCTCAAAACATGTATTTCCGGTGAAATCTCGGTATCGAATTTTTGGGTGGAATGCAATACTTCCCCTACTTACTATACGTAGTAGAGAAAGTAAAAATGAATAACGAATTTGAGAAAAGGTATAAGTATTGGAAAATTTAAGGAAATAACAAGCAATATCTCGAAAACGGTTCACTCAACAAAAGAAATGTATATGACATAAGTTGTGTATTTTAACGCGATCTACATTTTTTGTGTAGTAAAATTTTGTCTATCTCTTATGGTTTACCAGTTATGCAAAAGTCGTTCACAATGAAGAATACGTTTGGAGACATTCCCAGAAAATTCGAGATATACATTTCATTTCTCATGACATTATATTAAACATATGATATTTTCATCAAAATCGTTAGAGCCATTTTTGAGAAAATTAAAATTTTCGAAAAATCTTCCATGTAAAGGGTAGTCTGGAGTGGGGGGATTTTCTTGAAAACCTTCGTGTCGCATCTATGGAAGATACTGAACCTAAATACCAAGTTTGGTGCTTATCCGACTGTTCGTTTTTGAGTTATGCTGTTCACAGACACACACACAGACACACACACACACACACACACACACACACAGACACACACGGACATGTTTCCAAAAGTGCTTTTTTTGGATTCAGGAGGTCTCAAAACATGTATTTCCGGCGAAATCTCGGTATCGAATTTTTGGGTGGAATGCAATACTTCCCCTACTTACTATACGTAGTAGAGAAAGTAAAAAATCTGATGTGTTACACTCACATGACTTTCTCTACTCTTGTGCAATCTATTTTTACAAACGCCTATTCTCCATATGCTTTATGTTAATCGAGATATCGAGATGTCAATCTTATTGCTAATTTTCTTGTAGATGCAAGGGGAATATGGTAGCTTTTAAGCGATGGTCAAATATTTTAACGCTGGTTGCTATGCGGCGCATTCCATTCTCTTTGCAAGTCCAGGACATAAAAAAATGAATAACGAATTTGAGAAAAAGTATAAGTATTGGAAAATGTAAGGGAATAACAAGCAATATCTCGAAAACGGTTCACTCAACAAAAGAAATGTATATGACATAAGTTGTGTATTTTAACGAGATCTACATTTTTTGTGTAGTAAAATTTTGTCTATCTCTTATGGTTTACCAGTTATGCAAAAGTCGTTCATAATGAAGAATACTTTTGGAGACATTCGCAGAAAATTCGCGATATACATTTCATTTCTCATGACATTATCTTAAACATATGATATTTTAATCAAAATCGTTAGAGCCATTTTTGAGAAAATTAAAATTTTCGAAAAATGTTCCATGTAAAGGGTAGTCTGGGGTGGGGGGATTTTCTTGAAAACCTTCGTGTCGCATCTCTGGAAGATACTGAACCTAAATACTAAGTTTGGTGTTTATCCGACTGTTCGTTTTTGAGTTATGCTGTTCACAGACACACACACACACAGACACACACACACACAGACACACATACACAGACACACACACGCACATGTTTCCAAAAATGCTTTTTTTTGATTCAGGAGGTCTCAAAACATGTATTTCCGGTGAAATCTCGGTATCGAATTTTTGGGTGGAATGCAATAATTCCCCTACTTACTATACGTAGTAGAGAAAGTAAAAATGAATAACGCATTTGAGAAAAAGTATAAGTATTGGAAAATTTAAGGAAATAACAAGCAATATCTCGAAAACGGTTCACTCAACAAAAAAAATGTATGTGACATAAGTTGTGTATTTTAACGCGATCTACATTTTTTGTGTACCTAGTATAATTTTGTCTATCCCTTATGGTTTACCAGTTATGCAAAAGTCGTTCACAATGAAGAATACTTTTGGAGACATTCCCAGAAAATTCGAGATATACATTTCATTTCTCATGACATTATCTTAAACATATGATATTTTCATCAAAATCGTTAGAGCCATTTTTGAGAAAATTAAAATTTTCGAAAAATCTTCCATGTAAAGGGTAGTCTGGGGTGGGGGGATTTTCTTGAAAACCTTCGTGTCGCATCTCTGGAAGATACTGTACCTAAATACCAAGTTTGGTGCTTATCCGACTGTTCGTTTTTGAGTTATGCTTTTCACAGACACACACACACACACACACACACACACACAGACACACACGGACATGTTTCCAAAAGTGCTTTTTTTGGATTCAGGAGGTCTCAAAACATGTATTTCCGGCGAAATCTCGGTATCGAATTTTTGGGTGGAATGCAATACTTCCCCTACTTACTATACGTAGTAGAGAAAGTAATAACGAATTTGAGAAAAAGTATAAGTATTGGAAAAATTTAAGCGAATAACAAGCAATATCTCGAAAATGGTTCACCCAAACAAAAAAAGTTATATGACATAAATTGTGTATTTTAACGCGATCTAAATTGTTTGTGTAGTAAAATTTTGTCTATCTCTTATGGTTTACCAGTTATGCAAAAGTCATTCAGAATGAAGAACACTTTTGGGGACATTCCCAGAAAGTTCGAGATATACATTTCATTTGTCATGAAAATATCTTAAACATATGATATTTTAATCAAAATCCTAGAACCATTTTTGAGGAAATTAAAATTTTCGAAAAATGTTCCATGTAAAGTGTAATCCGGGGTGGGGGGATTTTCTTGAAAACCTTCGTGTCGCATCTCTGGAAGATACTGAACCTAAATACCAATATTGGTGTTTATCCGACTGTTCGTTTCTGAGTTATGCTGTTCACAGACACACACACACGCGCACACACGGACATGTTTCCAAAAATGCTTTTGTTGTATTTAGGGGTTCTCAAAACATATTTCAGGTGAAATCTCGGTATCGAATTTTTGGGTGGAATACAGCATTTATACACAGAAAACTACTAATAAGAATATTTTTAGTGAACAATCTAACGCCTTTACAGTATCGAGTATTCGGTCTCGAAAATCAGTATCGGTATCAACTATCGAGAAATAGTGGTATCATCCCTTCGCTAATTGCACAGTAGATGGCATAAAATCTCGCATCGCGATTGTGTGTTCCTTTAGAGCTGGCAATGCGTTTAGAAATAAATACAAAATTCGTCCTGTATGCATGCTATTTACAAACCCTTGCATGAATATGAATGCAAATAACTTGAGTGTAAATTCTTGCGTCTGTACTTAGGTTTCATTGTGAATGGGGCCTTACTGTCGTAGGTATTTCTATTTTAAAGCTCCTACCTTGACTGCCCATAGATACTAGTTAGAAACCTGTATGTTAATAATTATCCGAAATAACCAATTCAGCTTGCTGATAGGTATTTATAAATTAATTGACACCACTGTATATTTTAGAGACATTTCAAACAAAAGGGATTATAACAGCTTGTACTTGACGTGCAGGGAACCCTACGTCCCCATCAACACAACGTTTCCCATGCCACCTGATGCGACAGACCTCGCCATCCTTCATTTGCACAAATGCAAAATAGGAACAGCAATGCAAATTAAGTTGGTAGCCATGTTACTAATCTCATTTCCATTACAAAAAAGGACGGAAAACAAAAGTTGCAGCTTGTAATTCCTTATTTATGCATTCTGAACTAAGATATGACTCCTTGATTCATAATAAAAAGTTGCAGGTTGAATATTTAACACCTCACTAGAGGAATGTCTGTCCGTTTAGACCAAGATTTCATAATGCTATAATATTATTGCATATCGTGTGAATTCCATTTCACTAGTCCACATTATCCTTTGTACGTCTTAAATATTTTCGCGTGGCTCGTTTAATTCAATACTTGTGCTACGAGGGCTGTCCCAGAAGTATCCGACCTAACAAAGAAAACACAAAAAGTTTTGGTAAAAACATTTTCATTTCTCTACATAGTCTCCTTTCAGCTCGATTCACTTTTCCCATTGATGTTCAATCCCATCGATACCCTGCTTATAGTGAGAACCGTCGAGTTCTGCAAAAATAGCCATTAACTGCAAACTCTACCTCTTCATTGTTGGCAAATCTTTTACCACCAAGCCATTTCTTCAACTTTGGAAACAGAAAATAATCAGAGGGGTTAAGTCTGGCGAATAGCGTGCAGGAGGAAGCAATTCGAACTTTAACTCATTGATTTTTGGACATGGCGATAATGCATGTGTGAACTGGTGCATTGTCTTGATAAAGCAAAACTTTCTTTTTCGCTAAATGCGGTCATTTTTGCTTGATTTCATCATTCAAACGCTGTAATAAGTTTGCATAATACTCGTCATTGATTCCTTTTCCTTTTTGAAGATTGTCAGTGAAAATTATCCCACGCGCATCCCAAAAACTGACGCCATGACCTTGCTTGCAGATAGAACTGTCTTCGCCTTCTTTGGAGCCGATTCTCTTTCAATCCACTGTTTTGACTGTTCCTTCGTCTCAGGTGTGAAGTGATGGACCCATGTTTCACCCATGGTCATGAATCGACGCAAAAGCTCGGCTTTATTGCAGCGAAACATCGCCAAACTCTCGACTGAAGGATCCTCACGACGCTGCTATTGTTCCATTGTGAATAAACGCGGCACCCATCTTGCGCATAGCTTTCTCATGTCTACATTTTCAGTTAGTGTACCATGTACAGAACTTTTTGAAATGCCTACGATATCTGATAGCTCGCGCACTTTCAGTCGACGGTCATCCAATACCATTTTGTGGGTTTTCTTCACAATTTCTGGCGTGGTCACTTCATTTGGACGACCACTGCGATGTTCGTCTTGGTAGCTCGTACGGCCTCGCTTAAACTCTACCACACAATATTTTACTGTTGTAAACGAAGGAGCAGACTCCCCCAGAGTAGAGTCTAGCTCAGCTTTATTATTAGTTGGACTGAGACCTTTCAAATGAAAGTATTGTATCACATAACGATGACCAGTTTTATCCATGTTTACAAATTCGCTGAGAGAGTTCACTATTGATGGCTACCAAACAATTACTAACAGCATTCACCAAAAAGAATGTACGAGGGATGAGGTGGTTTGTTATCTACGACGTGCTTACCTATAGTCCAGTGACAGCTCAACCTTATTTCCTTCCATTCTGCCTTTAGTGCTTAGAAACCCGTATATCTGCTAATTATTATTGAAACAACAATGCTACAAAAACAACTTTGTTGTCAGCTTCTATTGATGGAATTTCTTATTGTTTCTCCACAGCTTGAAAGCTAAACATGAAGTCAAAATAACTAGATAGAGACCGCCATGCAATTGAAGTGCATGTCTGGTCGCTATCAAATCAATCAATAAGATCGCTCCACCAATTAGTGCGGTCCAGATACACAAACCGAACTAATTAGCGGGGAACACATTTCATTGTTTCCGTCACCTACACTCCACAGAGACTGGGGAAGGGCGAAACTGGAGTGCCTGTGACATGGATGGTCAACCTTTAAAATTGCTGTGAGGACATAGCCTAAGTTATAATTTTGGTTTATGAAGTTATAAGTTGTGCGAATGGGAGAATTGGTCCTCTGCCTCTTAAACCCTTCTGTTCCGGCTGTTTCTCTAACAATTTTGATTAAAATATCACATATTTAAGATACTTTCATGACAAATAAAATGTATATCTCAAATTTTCTGGAAATGTCTCCAAAAGTGTTCTTCATTGTGAACCACTTTTGCGTAACTGGTAAATCATGAGAGATAGACAAAATGTTACTACACAAAAAATGTAGATCGCGTTAAAATACACAATTTATGTCATATACATTTTTTTGTTGAGTGAACCATTTTCGAGATATTGCTTGTTATTTCCTTAAATTTTCCAATACTTATACTTTTTCTCAAAATCGTTATTCATTTTTTTTATGTCCTGGACATGCAAAGAGAATGGAATGCGCCACATAGCAACCAGCGTTAAAATATTTGACTATCGCTTAAAAGCTACCATATTTCCCTTGCATCTACAAGAAAATTACCAATAAGATTGACATCTCGATATCTCGATTAACATGAAGCATATGGAGAATAGGCGTTTGTAAAAATAGTGTGTACAAGAGTAGAGAAAGTCATGTGAGTGTAACACATCAGATTTTTATGTCCTGGACATGCAAAGAGAATGGAATGCGCTACATAGCAACCAGCGCCTAAAATATTTTACTATCGCTTAAAATCTACCATATTCCCCTTGCATCTACAGGAAAATTATCAATAAGATTGACATCTCGATTAACATGAAGCATATGGAGAATAAGCGTTTGTAAAAATAGTTTGTACAAGAGTAGAGAAAGTCAAGTGAGTGTTACACAGATTTTTTTTGGTTGAGTGAACCATTTTCGAGATATTACTTGTTATTCCCTTAAATTTTCCAATACTTAAAATTAGCAATAAGATTAACATCTCGATTAACATGACGCATATGGAGAATAAGCGTTTGTAAAAATAGTTTGCACAAGAGTAGAGAAAGTCATGTGAGTGTAACACATAAGATTTTTATCTATAACGAAATGTGTAATGTAGGTTTATTTTAATTAAAATTAAACCTTCGCAGGAATAGTTTGTATACCCACTAATAAACGATAAGAAGATAGAGAAGGTCATGCGAATGTAACACATCAATTTTTTTGTATCTCCAAACACATCGTACTAACTGTCTATATGAGGAGAATTTTAATTCCAGTTTGCTGCTTCGTTGCACATAAGGGTAAGTAGTTTGTAATGTATTTTGACGCTCAAACCTGAGGTTCATTTTCCCCAGATTCTCACGAAATTTGAGCGGTGCATTCACTTAACCATTGGGAATGGCTGCGTCGTGAAAGAAATGAGGGATTCAACGAAGCACAAAGTTGGCCGGCATTCACTTTCCCAGAGCGAGGGGAAACTCCGATATCCAGACTGCTTGTTCCTACAGGAACGGAACCCAGCCACCAATTAAAAGCAGAGGGATATAAATCATGTAAAAGATGCGGGACTGCACATTATTTTGCAGAACTGTAATTGCATATATGCCTTCATCAGGTCCTATTCACCCTCTAGTGTAATTTAAATAAGACCAATCAGAGGAGCCGTGTCTCCAAAGCAGTTTTTTCTCTCCCTTCCTATTACATTTCTTTTGATTTTTATTTAAAGTCTAATTTATTCTTTCGCTCCTATGCTGCTTCAATATTTCATTTGAAAGTAAAAAATCGTGAGGAAAAAGAAAAGAATTTCCTCAGAGCTGGAAAATAAAATAATGGCAACTTTCACCGGCTTTCCTTTCTGCTCTTAAACCTAATAACTTTCCTTAGTTATTGGTCTTCTCTTTTCTGTGTAATTTACCTATACATTCCGTTTCTTTCTCTCGCTTTGTCAAACAAAAATTTGTCTCATTTTCATCTCAGAATGTCTTCATTTTCTTTTCTTGGTTTCATTTTTAAGTTTCTCTCGCTCCACTTCTCCCACTTGCGTTCTTCTCACAGCACAAGAGTGTCCAAATGAGTGTCTACCTTTCAGTTTAATTTGAAATATTGTGAGTTCAAGCGGAATGAAGTGGCGGGAACTTTTTGCGTTTGGCTTAATTAAAATTAAGCGATATATCATTTATACGTACACGTAACTTGTAAATACGTCGGATTTTATGCACTAAAATTTGAATGCTTTTATGCTATCAAAATGTTTAACATTTGTTTCGAAAATATGCATGCACTAAAGTTGTATTTGGTTCTTACAGTGTACATTCAATCATTTTAAAACTGGACGAATCGGGTACTTATGTGAGCGTTCGGGACGGCCAGGCTACATACACGGGTGTGCAAAACCTAAGGACGAAAGTAATCTTCGCATGCTGTGACACTGCCAAGTAACATAGCTCGATGAAACTTGATTCATACATAGAGGGAACTGCTACAGTAGGCAACTACACGAAATATGCAATGAGACGAACAGAAATGCCACTTTTATTCATAGACAATAAGCTACACTAGAGTCAATACGACATATGATTGCTCTCTATATTTACAGAAACAGATACATGGTGCTTAAAAGGGTGTATGATCACCACACAGTAATGCATGCTCTGCATCGTGCTCCCATGCTGGCCACAAAGTTGGTAAGCAGTTCTTATGGTAGGGCGTTCCATTCCTCCACCAGCGCTGTTGACAACTGTTGGATGGTCGTTGGTGCGTGTGGATGTGCTGCAATGCGTCTCCTCAAAGCATCCCACACGTGTTCAATGGGATTTAAATCGAGGGAACGGGCAGGTCAGTCCATTCACCGAATATCCTCTCGTTCCAAGAGATCCTCCACCTGTTCGATGTGGTCGCGCATTGTCATCCATAAAAATGAAGTCAGGGCCGACCGTACCCTGAAAAGACGCACATGGGGAAGGAGTTGACCAGTGAGCGTACCGTGTTGAAAGATTTGGAGGTCAGTGCGCCCATGCAACATTATGCCTCCGCAAACCATAACGCCCGGACCAGCAAAACAATCAAGTTCAAGGATGTTCCTGGATTCATTACGTGTTCCCACTTCTCGCGACCCCATTCCTCGTTGGTCCAATTTTGATGCTCTTGGGACCATCGCAAACGGTGCCGTCGATGTGCGGATGTCAATGGAACACAACATACTGGCCATCGGGCAAAAAGACCACCTCTGTGTAGTCGCCGTGCCACCGTGTATCGTGAGTTTGCGTGCCTAGCTGTCCTGACAAATGTGGTTGCAATTGCATCCGCTGTTTGGCGTGTATCCCTTTTTGCCTTTTGGACAATGTAGCGGTCATCTGCTGCTGTAGTTGAGCATGGTCGACCTCCACATCTCCTTGGAACAGCAACAGTGCCTGTGGTTTGGAAGGTTCCCCATGCACGTGAAACAATGCTGTGAGCAATTCCAAACTCCTGAGCAACACTCGTCACACTTCGCCCTTCTTCCAGTTTCTCGATGATTCTTCTCCGTGTGAAGTCATCCAAATGGTGTCTGCGGGCCATGTTGCAATGAAGAACACCACTACAGTGCACCGTAACAGTTCGCTAATTGCCACACACCGTCTTGTCCTGTTTCGTTAAGTGCCCCGTGTTGCGGGCCCGGACCCATTTAGCAATATACACTCGCTACACTCACGCCATGTGACATCCAGCTTTCTGTGTACGTGTGAGAGACCTCTGGCAACATGCTCCCGCACCTTCATCTACTTCCACCAAGTAGTTCATTTGTTATGTTACTTTATCCATCTCGTCCTTCGATTTTGCGCACCAGTGTATATTCTTGTAGTAGTTATAATGGGGAACGTAAGTATAATAGGAAAAGTCTTTCAAGAAAATGATTCACATACGAGATGTTTCATATTGTATCAACACTGAATATTTGTAACCAAAGGACACTTTCTTAGTTTAAGCTTCTCAAGTGACTAAGCTCGTTACAATCCCATGCTTACTGCAGCATTGTTTGTTCAGTAGTAGAGAGTTAGTTTACTGTTCCTCAGGTTGCAAGTTCAAATCTCCAAGGAGCTACTCCACCTACATTTTCCCCATCATTTTAAATAATTGAGTAAAACTATAACAGTTTTTCTTAATTTTTTTTGTGTATGTTGCGTCTATTTAGTAGTCCGGCATACCTGTAGATGGCAATCATGGCATTATTGATTTATGCTTCTCAAGTGGAGTGTCTTTGGTTACAAATATTCAGTGCTGAAACAATCTGAAACATCTCGTACGTCAATTATTTTCTCGAAAGACTTTTGTGATTATAGTTGGTTCCCCATTATAACTACTACAAGAATATACGCAGAATGGCCGTCCCGAACGTCCACGGAAGTACCCGATTCGGCCAGTCTTAAACTGAACGAGTGGACACTAAGTCCAAAAACAACTTTAGTGCATGCTTAGTGCATATTTTCGAAATTATAGAACATATTTTAAATATTTTTATAGCATAAAACCATACAAAGTTTAGATATTCTAATGCATACAATTCCGATGTATTTATAAGTAACGTGTACGTTGGTTTCAAGTTTAAGTTTCTCTCGCTCCACTTCGCCCACTTGTGTTCTTCTTACAGTACAAGTATGTCCAAATTAGTGTCCAGCTTCCAGTTTAATTTGAAATATTGTGAGCTAAAGCCGAATGAAGTGCTGTGGACATTGAGGCTTCTCGCAAGCCCGAGGGAGCACCACTGCCTAGACGCACCGAGTTTCCCACGGCTATCGGCACCACTGCTCCGCTGAGTCCAACCCAATCCGAACAACTCCCCGAAGGGAGGGGCTCACATGTTCAAACTAATGTACTTCGAGTAACACCATAAATACCACGAGGTTAGGTGTTCGAAGTGCCCCCACCACGCAGCTATAGGCGTCGAAACCCCTCCCGTACTGGGGCATGCATAAAACATTGCACCATGACATTTTTCGGCATCCATACCTGGCATAAGTGAGAGAGTCTTCATGTGTTCCTAAATGAGAGGAGTGAGCAGGTGTTACGGGCTGTGAATGTAGTCTATTACCAGCACAACATAGTAAGTAATTATAAATACAGATCTTAATTATTCTATATTTAAAATGTGCATACGTCTTTACCTTTTCATTACTCAGAAAAACAGAATATCACAAAATGGTCTCATCTTCTCTTCATAAACCACAGTAGCTTGGAGTACCCTTATTACATCATTGCCATAGGATAATAAACTTTCTGGTTGACCACACTATAATACGCAGAATACAGGTGAAGTAACTGAACTGTTATGACATCCATAATGCTTCAGCAACTGATAACTCGGCTGCGCGCGCAGCTCCCCTATCGCCCATACCTTTTACCACTTTCAAAGCAGCGGTCCACTGGGATCCCTTCCCCAGATAAACAACGAAACATGTGTATTTAAAGTAAAATCCATTCTGTTCATTGTAATCGTAATATTCTAATAAATTAAGCTAATTTTCTTTGCTTCGGTATGTGTTGCTTTCACGTTACCTGTAAAAATCAACAAATACACCGTGGACTGAACAATGCTGCCATCTGTTTCACTACTCGCAAAAACGCCCAAGGTCCTGCCATCCGATCAGTATTTAATTACACACAATTAACAAAGTAATTGTTTTTGTAAAAACTCAACAGTTTTGAAATTATAGAGTGGTCGATCAAAAACAGACGTATGCAACAAGACTATAATTGTAGTAATTAAGGCACTCGTATGAAAGTTATAAGACTCGCTACCGCTCGTTTCATAAACATACTCGTGTCTTAATTACTACAATTATAGTGTTGTTGCGTAATATATTCGTACTAATCTCACCGCTATTCCCGGAACAAAGACCAGAAAGACCAGAGCATATTAATGTTGGGTGCAACTTTTGTATACCCTTGCAAGAAGCACTAAAATTCGCGTCGAAGGTAAAGGAAAACGCTTCATTTTATCGGTCTCTTAAAGCTTTTTTATACCTCTTACCTCCTTCTCTTCCTTTCTTCGTTTTAGTAATAAGCAAAAAACGACTTTTGCCATTCATTACACTTCAGCTAATGAAATAATTTCCTTCTCTGTTTTGTGAACCATTCTTTTCACTTCATTAGTTCACAAATTGTATAATTTTTCAACTTGAATTACTATCATTACTAATGCTACTTAAAATTTATATACGTTTTCTTTCTTTTAAAGAAGTGGTAGTTAAATCTCTGATATTTTTATTAATTGCAAAGTTAATGTACAAACATTTTTCGTAAACATGAGTATAAAAAATGTCTGTGTTACACTCACATGACTTTCCCTATTCTTGTACAAACTAGTTTTATAAACGCTTATTCTCCATCTACTGCTGTCGTTCCCCGAGGCGTAGTGGTTACCATGCAAGCCTCTGGTTCCCGAGGTCGCGGGTTCAAACCCTGCGGAGGGATGGATTTTTTCGGGCGTATAAATCCGTAACATGGCTCCTTTCGGAAGGGAAGTAAAGCCGGTGGTCCCGTATCGTAGATTCACGGCACGTAAAAGAACCTCAAGCCTGGTAAAGAGGCCTCTGAGCAAAATTACCGGTCTTTCACGCTCAATATAGAATTGGACGCTAAGGACCACTGCTGTTATAGAGGGTTCATAAATAAAACTCATGTTAATCGTGATAAACATTTGCAGAAATCTTATTGCTAATTTTCTTGTAGGTGCAAGGGTAAGATGGTAGACTTTATGCGATAGTCACATCCTTAAAGAGGTGCTTGCTATTTGGAGCATTTCATTCTCTTTGCACGTCCAGGACATAAAAACGAATAACGAATTCCTATTTGAGGAAAAGTATAAGTATTGGAAAAATCAAACAAATAACAAGGAATTTCTCGGAAATGGTTCACTAGAAAAAAAAAATGTATATGTCATAAATTGTGTTTTAACGAGATCTACATTTTTATGTAGTAAAATTTTGCCTATCACTTACGGTTTACCAGTTCTGCAAAAGTCGTTCAGTATGAAGAGGACTTTTAGGGACATTCCCAGAAAATTCATGATATACATTTTATATGCCATGAAAATATCTTAAACATATGATATTTTAATCAAAATCGTTAGAGCCATTTTTGAAAAATCAATATTTTTCGAGAAGTGTTCCATGTAAAGGGTAGTCTGGGTGGAGGATTTTCTTGAAAATCTTCGTTAGCATCCTTGGAAGTTACTATACCCAAATACCAAGTTTTATTTATCCATTTTCTTTTTGTGCTATGCTGTTTACACACTCACACGCGGACATTTTTCCAAAAATGCTTTATTTGGATTCAGGGCACCTCAAAACATGTATTTCCGGTGAAATCTCGGTATCGAATTTTTAGGTGGAATACAATACTTCCCCTACTTGGTATACGTAGTAGAGAAAGTAAAAATTAATCTGAAATTGGCTGATTTCCTGTATTCTCCTACTGATTTCGCTTGCAGAATCCGAAACCAGGGCTACTACCGAGATCAGTAACAGATGCATTTGACATTTGGGGATTCGCTGCATAATTTCATAGTTTAAACACCTGATGTGTTGTATTGACATGACTTTTCCTACGCATTCTTTTCTTAAAAAATATCATTCTTCTACCTACTTCTTGTTAATTGAGATAAGGGTTGAACAATTCAAAACCAATCATAACAGATATCTTGAAATGATTAATGCCACAAAAGGTTCTTACTCGTAGAAATAAATTGTCTGTCTTAAGCAGATCTACATTTTTATATGTGCTGATTTTTATTTATTTCTTATGATTTACCTGTGGTGCAAAGTTCATTCCGAATGAAAAGGAATTCACAGGTTATTATTAGTAAATTCCAATATAGATATACCTACATTTATTTGCCATTTAAACATCTTGAAGATATGGTATTTTAATAAAAATCATTAGAACCATTTTTGAGAGAATTAAAAATATCGGAAAAGTGTCCATGGAAAGATACAAGGAGAGCCAAAAGACTACGAACCGGTTGCGCGGTGTTTTTCCTGCCCGCGTCCTCAGAGCTCGTTGCCACTACGATCCTCGTCGGTGACGTTTTCTCTACCGGCCGCAAACTTTCGACAACAGTTTTTCCGTAAATCTCTATCAGCTGCGGTTACATGTTTTGCTCATAGAAATCGAATAACGGAGCGGATTTCTTCGCGAGACCAGTCTTCCATTTGTGTTTACCTATAACTAGCGCTGTGGCGGGTGGCTGAAACTCTGCAAGGTTGCCAACTGCATGTATTAGAATTACCGCACACTACTAATTGCTCTATAACGTACGAAACTTCAGGAATATCGGCCTCGTAACCTTGGTTTCTGACCATCCCTCGTAGCTTCTACAAATGCTATACTTACGAAAGTTTATTTTTCTATCTACTTCATGTTAATCGACATAAATCTTTGCAGAAATAGTTACATTAGACATTTTTGTAGATACAAGGGGGATACAGGAAACCGTATTGATAGTCAGATGTTTAAAAGCTGGCAGATGACCACGAGAGAAGACAATGCTCCGAGGAGTGCATCTGTGAAGCACTGAAAGGCTTAATCTCTTCCTCTTCGCGTATGTGAAAAGCCACACGGTATAATAAAGCGAAATTTAGTCATTTCCGACATACTCTGAGAAAAACATGATAATAAGGAGATCGTGCAAGCAGTGAGGATCAGCTAGACTTGAGTATTGATGCTGCAGAGTTCATGGGGCAAAACAATAGCCAGGAGTACTCGCAGAAAGAGATTCTCACTTCGTTAAGCGCAGTTTACACAGCACTCCACTTCGCCAGTAGCACCAACTGTTTCTACCCCACTCAGTGGAAGTAGTTTACTACGCCATATAGGTTATTTCATGAACAGTACGGTCCAGCATTTAGGACTCTTCAACTGGAGTATGTTCTTTCTTGCTTTTTAACTTTCAATTGGTTTGTTGCTCCAACCATATTTAAGGTTATCCATAGATGAAGTTTCTGAATATTGTAGTTTTTAATCTAAGTGTTTTCAAAATTCTGTACATACTACTGTACCACAATTATAAGTGTGTTTTAAATTTATAGAGATATCTTGGATGTATTTTGAGAGAAACAAATTATTTTACTTTTATTATGCTAATTAATCAGGGGTTCATACGATGCAGAAATGGTAATTTTGAAAAATTAAAAATACTACCATATTATTTTTACTTTCTCTACTACGTATAGTAAGTAGAGGAAGTATTGTATTCCACCCAAAAATTCCATAACGAGATTTCACCAAAAATACATGTTTTGAGACCCCCTGAATCCAAAAAAAACATTTTTGGAAACATGTCCGCGTGTGTCTCTGTGAACAGCATAACTCAGAAACGAACAGTCGGGTAAACACCAAACTTGGTATTTAGGTTCAATATCTTCCAGAGATGCAACACGGAGGTTTTCAAGAAAATCCACTCACCCCAGATTACGCTTTACATGGAACATTTTTCGAAAATTTTAATTTTCTCAAAAATGGTTATAACGATTTTGATTAAAATGTCATATATTTAAGATACTTTCATGGCAAACAAAATGTTGATGCAGTAATTTGTATCACAAATTACTTAAATGTAAATAATGATTGTAATATGAATATGCATTTTTATGTGACATTGATTTCAGATGTTTATTAATTGTAATTATTATTGGGAAATAAGTTTATATGGCCTTACTGAAACTGTCAATAATAGCGCAATAATGCAGCGAGGGGGGGTGAGCTGTTTATCATTATTGGAAACGAGGAAGTTACGTAATGTTGGCGCGTTTTTCCGTTTAGAACCTTCTGGAATATTTTCTCCCTAAAGCATATGTATTCATAATTTTAATTGGATATTAAAATAGACGCTAATGTTGGCGCGTTTTATTAGCCAATTGCAGTTCAGTTATAATCTTTAGGCGTATCTGGATGAAGGAGTATAAATAGGGTAGGTTAGAGGTAGCTTGAGGCAGTTCATCGAAAATCTCAATACATTACACGTCGCCTTCAGTCGTTCAGTTCATCGAAAATCTCAATACACTACACGTCGTCTTCAGTCAGTCAGTTCGTCGAAAGTATTTGTACGGCAAACGTCGGGTATCGATTCACAAGTTACGCGCAGCAGAATTATGAATAATCTAAAGTTTTGTAAGGTTAATTATACAAAAAGTTGAAGTACGTAGATTAAAAGTGATCAGTAAGAAGTTATTATAACAGTTTCAGTTTGGCGAGTGTTAAGATCAATGTATAAATGTGATAGTTAACGTGTTCGACAATAAATGTGTAAAACAAATTTCTTCATCAGTGTTATATTTGGATAAAAGACTCCTTTCCGTTTACACACTCTGATTCAAGAGACATGTTCGACTGAAAAATAATAGCTAGCCGGAGGACAGTAAATAAAACTTATAATTCTTTTTAACACTAATACTACCACAAATTGCTAACACTAGATGGAGCTACAAACCGAACAAATAAATGACGTCACAAGATGGCTTCAACACTGATGTAAACAAACATTTGTAAGTAATACCGTTACAAATTGGCTCCCATACGTGCGGCAGTTAAAATTATGTAACCAAACAAAACAAAAGCAGCACAATATAAGATCTTCAAGTTCTAATAATTTACGTAAAAACATATTACGTAAGCACTAAGTTATTGCAAATTGGCTACCACAACGTGGGGCTACAACAATGTTAAATAAACAACATTTAAACCGTTACAATGTATATCTTGAATTTTATGGGAATGTCTCCAAAAGTATTCTTCATTGTGAACGACTTTTGCATAACTGGTAAACCATAAGAGATAGACAAAAGTTTACTACACAAAAAATGTAGATCGCGTTAAAATACACAATTTATGTCATATACTTTTTTTTGTTGAGTGAACCATTTTTGAGATATTGCTTGTTATTCCCTTACATTTTCCAATACTTATACTTTTTCTCAAATTCGTTATTCATTTTTTTTGTCCTGGTAATGCAAAAAGAAGCATATGGAGAATAAGCGTTTGTAAAAATAGTTTGCACATAAGTAGAGAAAGTCATGTGAGTGTAACACATCAGATTTTTTCCCTCCACTTCAAGAAACAGTTCTCTGTTCTCTCACGAGCTATTCAAGGTACTACAACTAGCAAGAGGTCACCAAGTCCAACACTAAATCAGAGACAGGCTTTTCGGATCTAGCTGAAGACGCTGAGTTTCCGACACTTTGTTTTGAGGAAAGTTCAAAAAGACAAAAGAGACGAGTCTCATGTTAGTGTCGAGGGGAGAGGAAGATTCTGGACGTGTCGGGAAAATCAAACTTGTCGCAAATGCAGAAGTTGGCAGCCCGAACAAATGAGCTCTCTTGCAGTAGAGAGGTAAAGAGAAAATTGGAAGGTGTGAAGAAATGGCGGGGGTGGGGGGAAGCGACAAAGTGAAAATTAGAAGATCCCAAAGTAGACTTTTCGTCCCGCATTACAACAGAAAATGAAAATTGATTCTTCGCCAGAACTTTTACATTTGTTGATTATTGTTTGTTATAGACTGTGTAGACTACTAAGTTTCTCGACGGTAATCTTTACTGTTCAAGTTCACGTTCATGCTATAATGATGTAAAGTTCAATTCTCTGCATTCAGTGATGATAACCTAAACTTCATTTATCTATTTTACTGCATATATATGCATGAATGACATTATATTCTCTAAGTTTTCATATCTTTATTATTGCGTACATGGAATGTACTCCTAGAGGGCGACACTGAAACGTTTTAGAATGCCATGTTTCTAAAAACAAATGAAATTTGTTTATATTGATAACTACTTTCTAATTTTTACTTTCTCTACTACGTATAGTATATAGGGGAAGTATTGTATTCCACCCAAAAATTCGGTTCCAAGTTTTCACCGGAAATATATGTTTTGAGACCCCTGAATCCAAAAAAGCATTTTTGGAAACATGTCCATGTGTGTGTCTGTGTGTGTGCGAACAGCATAACTCAGAAACGAACAGTCGGATAAACACCAAACATGGTATTTAGGTTCAGTTTCTTCCAGAGATGCGACACGAAGGTTTTCAAAGAAAATCCCCCACCCCAGAGTACCCTTTACATGGAACATTCTTCGAAAATTTTAATTTTCTCAAAAATGACTCTAACGATTTTGATTAAAATATCATGTTTAAGATATTTTCATGACAAATGAAATGTATATCTCGAATTTTCTGGGAATGTCTCCAAACGTATTCTTCATTGTGAACGACTTTTGTATAACTGGTAAGCCATAAGAGGTAGACAAAATTTTACTACACAAAAAATGTAGATCACGTTAAAAAAACACAATTTATGTCGTATACATTTTTTTTGTTGAGTGAACCATTTTCGAGATATTGCTTGTTATTCCCTTAAAATACTTTTTTCTCAAATTCGTTATTCATTTTTTTGTCCTGGTAATGCAAAAAGAATGGAATACTCCACATAGCAACCAGCTCTTAAAATATTTGACTATCGCTTAAAGCATACTATATTCTCCTTGCATCTACAAGAAAATGAGCAATAAGATTAACATCTCGATTAACATGAAGCATATGGAGAATAAGCGTTTGTAAAAATTGTTTGTACAGAAATAGAGAAAGTCATGTGAGTGTAACACATCAGAATTTTTTCTTAATGATTAATTTCGTGAAGGACGCATAAGAACTGTTGTTACTGATGAAAATATTGCTGCTGTTCCAGCAATGCTTGGTGAAGATCGACGGACATCTTATAAATTTATTCGGGCGACATCGGGCATTCAAATCCATAACATTTTACATCAACAGTTAGCCGTGAGAAAACTTTGTTGTCGATGGATTCCACATAAACTTTTCCGATCAAAAACAGCAACGCATTGATTGGTATAGAAAAACTCTGGAAAAATTCCAAGGGCGGCACTTCAAATTTGGTTTGGAATATCGTTACTGGTGGTGAATCTTGGATTTATTGTTATGATCCTGAAAAGAAAAGACAATCGAGTCAATGGGGCTTTCTAACAGAACCTAAGGCTACAAAAGTCCGACGAATTCTGAAGAAGTTATATTCTTTACGTTATTTACCCCACGCTTTGGGAGCCAATTTGAAGTTGGTTGTTGCTTCACGTATGGTAAGCCGATTTTTGAAGTAGGAGTTGTATTGTATTTCGACTGTTGGGGAGCCGAACTTGAAATAGTTGCAACCACACATATGGTACCGGGTAGCCTTCGTCCAAAAAAAATTAAAAATATTAACTTTGTAATTTGACTGTTTCTTTAAATATTATATATTTATGTTTGCCTCGGCTGCGTCAGTGTTAATTTTAGAGACATGAATTTCTTAGCAGGGCGTGATGCGGCTGAAGAATGTAGGCTTACACAGATTATAATTTTTAATTCACTCCTTTTTTATTAACTCTTGACACGATTTAAATGACACTTCACTGATATAGAGAGCTGTAAGATTCTTTTATTAAATACTTGCACTTTTTAACACGTAAACTATTTTCGCCTCACACGAATACGTATTAAATTTCTCGAGGACGCATCTCTCGTCAGGAACACTGTCTACAACTAACACGTCCAGTTATGAGCGCTGTCTACAAGCAACTGACTTGATTTCAACCGCCTAAATTTGTAAATTTCTGTATTTCAAGTCTCTGATTGGCTGATCCTAGTACAATAGAATACTTTTATTTAACTTAAGCTTTTTTCTGGTTGTTGATTGGACATTTTATAAAGTGTCACAAAAATTACATTATTGTTGCTCCAATAATGACTAGTAGTACTATTAAACATTCTAATTCGTTATTGCCTCAAGGTGATGCAGTAATTTGTATCATAAATTATTTAAATGTAAAGAGTGATTACAGTATGAATATGCATTTTTATGTGACATTGATTTGAAATGTTTGTTGATTGTAATTATTGTTGAGAAGTAAGTTTATACTGCCTTACTGAAACTGTCAATAATAGCGTGCAATAATGCAGCGATGGGGTGAGCTGTTTATCATTATTAGAGACGAGGAAGTTACGTAATGTTGGCGCGTTTTTCTTTAGAATTTGCTGGAACATTCTCCCTAGAGCATATATGTATTCATAATTTTCATTGGATATCAAAATAGACGCTAATGTTGGCGCGTTTTATTAGCCAATAGCAACTCAGTTATAATCTTTAGGCATATCGGGGTGTAGGAGTATAAAAAGGGCTAGGTTAGAGATAGACTCCGTCAGTTCACCGAAAATATTTGTATGCTACACGTCGCCTTCAGTCTGTCAGTTCACCAAAAATATTTGTATGCTACACGTCCCCTTCAGTCCGTCAGTTCGTCGAAAACATTTGTACGTTACACGTCGCCTTCAGTCCAGCAGAAATATTTGTACAGTACACGTCGGCTATCGATTCACAACTTACGCGTAGCAGAGTTATGAAAAATCTAAAGTGTTGTAAAGTTAATTATACAAAAAGTTGAAGTACGCGAATTAGGAATGATCAGTAATGAAGTTATTATAACAGTTTCAGTTTGGCGAGTGTTAAGATCAAAGTGTAAATGTGATAGTGAATGTGTTCGACAATAAAAGTGTAAAACAAATTCCTTCATCAGTGTTATCTTTGGATAAAAGATTCCTTTCCGTTTACACAACCTGTATAAAGAGAAGTGCTTGACCAAAAAGATCATAGCTAGCCGGAGGACAGAGAACCAAAATTAAATAAAATAACAGTAGCATTCTTTCAAACAAACATTAATACTGCCGCAAATTGCTAACACCAGATGAAGCTAACAAACTTAACAAAGAATCACGTCACAAAAAAATGGCTTCACCACGTGGAGTAAACACAAATACACAAACATTATAAGTAATACCATCGCAAATTGGCTCCCAAACGTGGGGCTCAACAAATAAATAAATATAACAAAAGTTACCGCCGCAAAGGTTACCTCATTGTTAGCAAATTTTAACCTATTATTCTCACAGCTCCTACATTATTAAATTACGTAATACATTCACATAACATTTATAAACATTTACAATGACTGTAATATACACTTTTTTATTTTGTTACATACATATATTGCTTTAAGGCAGGCTGTTATAGAATTTATATTTATATAATTTGAGCGAAATCATTTAAGTATTAAAATACTGCCTCAATTCGCAGTGTTGCTAAGAAGATGGTTGCTAGTTGCTTCTCCCCTATTAGAAGATAGACTGCTGTTACTGCCGTTTAATACAAAAATGTCTCTCTACCGCAAATGTTGTTAAAAAGTCCGTGACAAACGCCCAAAAGGAAAAGTAATGTTACATCACGACAACCCATCGTCGTATACAGCAAAACTTCAACAGCATCTGGAGGCCCTGAAAATCAGCACCATGGACCCTTCACCATACAGCCCTGAACTAGCACCTTGTGGTTTCTTTTTGTTTCAAAACATTAAAGATAAAATTTGTGGAGTCACTTTTTCCTTATGAGATGAAGCATTGGAACATTATAAAAACCTAGTTTCGTGGCATTGTTAATCATTTCAATAAGAATTTAACTTGCTGGAATATTAACTTTTAAACTTAAAATGTCAGAATCAAATCGTATTTAAATATGCAGGAACATCTGCTGTTATTAAAATCTCACCCTGGATCTTAACCAAATGAGTATTGTGTGATAGTAATTATACAGAAATAATTACCTGAGAAAATTCTAATACACCATAAACCTTTCAGGAGTTGTAATCCTCCTCTCCTCGCCGGGAAAACGTAATTAAAGTCAGCATTACTTCGAACTTAACCCTAGGGACTTAACTCAACATGACATAACGTGAAGATCTTATACATTGTATCAAATGGAGCTATTTCGGGTTGTCTTAAAGTGGCTTACTTTAACGACGTAACTTAAGAATTTGGCAGTGTCAAACTTTTCCTTCCCGTTACTCAAATTTAATGTGGCATGGCAATTAGAACCAATCGGCGTGAAGCAGTAACATGAAGTAATAGAAGAACAATCAATCAATTAAGATTCATTCCCGTTGCGTTAAGTGCATCCTAATTAAACCTTTACTGTAGCAGAATTTCTTAACTTTGCATTACATCCCGTCATGTTACGTAAAGTGCATAGAAATCCGGTTTAACGAAGGTAAATCTAGCAATAGCATATGAGTCATTAGTTATAATGCGGCTTACTGACGTCTTACTAAGGTCAGTAGTGCTTTCGTGTTACCCTTCTCTTACTATTAGCATCGTATCAATTGAGATACTCAAACCTCGGTTATCGTCTCTGTCATATAGGTTAAAATGAATTCGTTTTATCAGCTTTCTAACCTTTGCTTTACTAAACCTGTATTTGTTTTGAAGTTTAGGTCGCCATACTTTCCCATTGTGTCTAATTTTGGTAGATAGTTATACTCCACCGTCTCATTTCGCGAATTCTACGCAAGCAGCCACGCCCATCACTCCAAAGTCATTCATTTTGTAAAGATGGTCTGCCTTTAATCTATCCCTCTGAGGTAGACCAAAATTTGGTCCCGAACAAGGCGTTTGATCCCCGGACCAACGCAAGTCCCAGGCTATGAATAAGAAAATCGATGGTCCGCTGTAAATCCACCGGAAGTAGCAAGTTGGTCCGACTATGAATACCGCCCTATGTCTTTCTTTAGTTTAATGCCAATGCTTTGTTTGTGAGAACAATTTTCAAACCCCAAAAATTGGACCATGCTCCGGAAATGCAACTTTGGGCTTCTTTGCGGGCAGTATTATTGAATGAAATTATTTGATCTAGGTGGATGTATTCGTTGACGTACTGTAGTTCTGTGTAAGACGTATTCAGAGAGAAATTACTTAAAAACTGATAATAGGATTTGCCTTAAAAAATACATAATAATTCAGGAGTTAAAGTATAACGAAATAATGTTTACAGATTGCACTCCGTTAAGGTAATAGTGGAATTTAGTAAATTGTAATATATGACTGATATTTCTGTACTGTTCTGTAATGTCGAAATGTGGTTTTAGGTGGTAAATGAATAAATGACTGTGCTTCCTTCAATGGTCATCTTAACTATAGTGCCTATATTAGTGCCTATTTGCCTGCCTAGTTTAAGTTTCTTAGCGCCTACTACGCCTACCCCTAGTTATAAATTTGCTGCTCTGAAGTGGTACAGAATTCACAGTACACAATGACAGATGGAGTAACATTTTATAAATACTGTGCGTATAATTATATGGCGGATTTTTAGAGGTTTAATGTAGTATACTTGGGGGAGTCATATATTCAGGGGTTGGCAACATATGCCGGTAATGACGTGGGGATTAGAAGAGGAGATAGCAGGTATATACTGGCATACGTGAAGTATCTCGTCCTCTTTCCGTGTGCTGTCGTAGGACAGTTAACATGGGTGAGCACACACACCCTTTTTCCGACTACTAGGTACTGTTTCTGCATTTGTCTTTTTATAATAAATTAGTTTAATTGTTCCTTTTAAATCTGTGATAACTTCTTGAAGATGTTTTCTCTTTATTTCCTGTTCATCAAGTATGTACCCTAATGCAGGAATAGACATGCTACGCTTCCCATGTCCGATCCTGTAATGTAAAGTTTCCAGTACCTTACTCTACCATCTGAAATTGTTTAAAATCGCGACAATATATATAATACAACATTAAAGAGGAAATTCTATTTTATAAGACTGTACAAAAAACTAATGAACTCATTTTTTACTTTCTCTACTATGTATAGTAAGCAGGGGAAGTATTGTATTCCACCTAAAAATTCGATACCGATATTTCACCGAAATACATGTTTTAAGGTGCCCTAAAAAGCATTTTTAAAAAAAGGTTCGTGTGTGTGCGTGTCTGTGAACATCATAACTTAGAAACGAAAACTAGGATAGATACCAACAAACTTGGTGTTTAGATTCAGTATCTTTTAAAGATGCGACACGAAGATTTTCAAGAAAATCCCCCACCCAGACTACCCTTACATGGAACATGTTTCGATAATTTTTATTTTGTCAAAAATAATTCTATCGCTTTTGATTAAAATATCATATGTTAAAGATACTTTCATAGCAAATGAAACGTATATCTTGAATTTTCTAGGAATGTCTCCAAAAATCATCTTCATTATGAATGAATTTTGCATAACTGCTAAACCGTAAGAGATAGAAAAAAATGTTACTATACCAAAAATTATAGATATCGATTCCTTATTTTTTTTTTTTTTTTTTTTTTGTAATGTTCCAATACTTGTAGTTTTTCTCAAATGGGAATTCGTTATTCGTTTTTTTATGTCCTGGACATGCAAAGAGAATGGAATGCTCCACATAGCAACCAGCTCTTAAAATTTTGACTATCGCTTAAAGCCTACCATATTCTCCTTGTACCTATAAGAAAATTAGGAATAAGATGTTTATGTCGATTAACATGAAATAGATGGAGAATAAGCGTTTGTAAAAATAGTTTGTACAATAATAGAGAAAGTCATTTCTGGCATTTAATCTCACCTTAGTAGCGTATAATGGGCGTTCATTTCTAATGAAAGCTGTATCACAGCATAGAGAAACGTAAATGTTGCACAAGGTTTGATTTTAGATACAACCATGCCTACGTTATTTGCATAAACACTGCTATACTTTTCGATGCTCTGGAACATAACTATTTGAAATGCATCTGTATAAACCAAATTCTAAAACTTCTGGTGGGCATCTGTCGGCAATGTATATTGGAAACGTTGGGTTGTTTATGAAAGGGAATTACCAAAACAGAACTGGTAATGCTGCCAAAGAACACCATGTTTATGAATATTAATCTGGGAGCTTTGTTGTAGTCGTATTTGTTCTGCTGCACGTACATTGTGGCCGGGAGTGATGTTTGCGCGATTACCTTGTAAAGATGGACACAGATCTCCCTCGTAAAGCTTATGCAAAAATGGATTACGAGAAGCTGCAGGCTTTCCATACTAACTTTGGGGCTTTGCACCTTAGCGGAATCTCTAGTACTGCAATGTGAGGTTTTGCTCACTTTGATTGAAACTCAGATTTCCCCGTCTGTCTACAACTTTTTGTCTCATTGCCTTAAGTTGGTAGGTATAAAAACTGTTAAGTATTTTTGGAAACATGTCCGTCTGTGTGTCTGTCTGTGTGTGACTGTGAACAGCATAACTCAGAAACGAATAGTCGGATAAACACCAAACTTGGTATTTAGGTTCAGTATTTTCCAGAGATGCGACACGAAGGTTTTCAAGAAAATCCCCCCACCCCAGTTTACCCTTTACATGGAACATTTTTCGAAAATTTTAATTTTTACAAAAATGGCTCTAACGATTTTGATTAAAATATCATATATTTAAGATACTTTCATGACAGATAAAATGTGTATCTTGAATTTTCTGGGAATGTCTCCAAAAGCATTCTTCATTGTGAACGACTTTTGCATAACTAGTAAACCATAAGAGATAGACAAACTGTTACTACATAAAAAATGTAGATCGCGTTAAAATACACAATTTATGTCATATACATTTTTTTTGTTTGCGTGAACCATTTCGAGATATTGCTTGTTATTCCCTTAAATTTTCCGATACTTATACTTTTTCACAAATGGAAATTCGTTATTCATTTTTTTTGTCCTGGTAAAGCAAAGAAAATGGAATACTCCACATAGCAACCAGTTCTTAAAATATTTGACTATCGTTTAAAGCCTAGCAATTCCCCTTGCATCTACAAGAAAATTAGCAATAAGATTAACATCTCGATATCGCCATTAACATGAAGCATATGGAGAATAAGCGTTTGTAAAAATAGGTTGTACAAGAGTAGAGAAAGTCATGTGAATGTAACACATCAGATTTTTTTTAATATATTTCATTTTAATCCAGATAAACCTTTATAGAAATAGCTACAACACATATTCCATTATACAAAGGGAACAGCGATAGTCAAATGTTAAAGAACTGGACGTTATACGCTGGCCTTAAAATTCCTTACACTTTCCATGACATCGCGAGAAACAACTAAAAACCGACTGTACTTCAAAAGAAATAACGATATCTCGGAAATGGTTTATGCCATTAAAAAGTTATTTGTAATAAATTGTGTTTTAAGCAATGTATTGGTGGATAGGGTAAAAAAGTGTGAAACTTTTTTGGTTTTTGTTTTCTGCATTTTTGTTAAGATTTATAACTTGTATTTCTTTTTCCATACACGTATTTTTTAATATCGATATTTAATTGGTCCTGTACCATTTAAGTAAAGTTCTGCATTGAACTTTAAGCTAAGTGTTTCTCAATTCCTTTGTTTCAACATTTTTCAGTGTTCAAAATTATCCTTGAACCTTATCTTAGAATTTTCAGGAGAGCTTTAGGAATCACGAATTTAAAAAAAATTGTGCACGAGTTAAAACATATTAAATAGTTCAGTTGAAATTAATTATTCTCCATAACTCACATTGAAAGAATTGAAAAATTCAAAGTTTACATTACTTTTTTTGTACACAGGCTATTCCCAGGTAATTCAATATATACATTTTATTTTTCATGTAAATATTTTTAATATGTGTTATTTTAATCAAAATCTTTAGAGCCGTTTTTGAGAAAATAAACATGTTGCATGTAAAGGGTAGTGGGGGATTTTCTTGCAAGTCTTCACGTTGCTCTTTGGAAGATATTGAACTTAAATTATGTTGTTTCCAGACACACACACGGACCTTTTTCCAAAAATCCTTTTTTGGGGGTTCAAGGTGCCTCAAAACACATATTGCTAGTGAAATCTCGACATCGAATTTTTGGGTGGAATACCATACTTAGCTTACCTACTATACGTGGTAAAGAAAGTAAATAGTGTTGAACAATTTGAACTATTACGCACCCCCAAAAAGTGAATTGAAATAAATTGTGTGTTTTAAAGTGATCTGCATTTATTTATTGAAGTGGTATTATTAATGTTTATTTACTTAACATTATTGTAGCCCCACGTTGTGGTGCCAATTTGAAGTGTTTTAATGTTTGTTTATTTGTGTTTACTTCACGTGGTGAAGCCATTTTGTGACGTGATTCTTTGTTAGGTTTGTAGCTCCATCTGGTGTTAGCAATTTGCGGTAGTATTAGTGTTCGTTTGAAAGAATGCTACAGTTATTTTATTTAATTTTGGTTTACTGTCCTCCGGCTAGCTATGATCTTTTTGGTCGAGCACATCTCTTTATACAGGTTGCGTAAACGGAAAGGAGTCTTATATCCGAAGATAACACTGATGAAGGAATTTGTTTTACACTTTTATTTTCGAACACAGTCACTATCACATTTACACATTGATCTTGACACTCGCCAAACTGAAACTGTTATAATAACTTATTTACTGATCATTCTTAATTCACGTACTTCAACTTTGTGTATCATTAAATTTACAATACTTGAGATTTTTCATAACTCTGATACGCGTAACTTGCGAATCGATAGCGGACGTGTAATATTTCTGCTGGACTGAAGGCGACGTGTAGCATACAAATATTTTCGGTGAACTGACGGACTGAAGACGACGTGTAGCATACAAATATTTTCGACGAACTGGCGGGGTCTATCTCTAACCTAGCCCTTTTTATACTCCTACACCCCGATATGCCTAAAGATTATAACTGAGTTGCAATTGGCTAATAAAACGCGCCAACATTAGCGTCTATTTTTATATCCAATGAAAATTATGAATACATATGCTCTAGGTATAATGTTCCAGCAAATTCTAAAGAAAAACGCGCCAACATTACGTAACTTCCTCGTCTCTAATAATGATAAACAGCTCACCCCCTCGCTGCATTATTGCACGCTATTATTGTCAGTTTCAGTAAGGCCGTATAAACTTACTTCTTAACAATAATTACAATCAATATAAATCTCAAATCAATGTCACATAAAAATGCATATTCATACTGTAATCGTTCTTTGCATTTAAATAATTTGTGATACAAATTACTGCATCATTATGCATCGGTTAACGTATACAAATTATACAAGACTATACAACAGTCGTTCGGAATGAATAGGACTTGACAGGCTATTCCAAGAAAATTGAGTATATACATTTTTTCATGTAAATGTCTTTAATACATGATATTTTAATCAAAGTCGTTAGAGCTAATTTTGAGAAAATAAAAAATTTCGATCATGTTCCATGTAAAGGGTAGTTGGGGGTTCTTGAAAATCTTCGTGTCCCATCTTTGGAAGATACTGAAATTAAATATCAAGGTTGGTATTTATCCGACGTTTAGTTTTTGAGTTAACCTGTTCACAGACACACCCATACATATGGACCTATTTCTAACAATGCTATTTTCTATTCAGGGGACCTAAAATATTTTTTTCAGGTGAAATCTCGGTATAGAACTTCCTGATGCGGAGGAACCCACTTTAAGAGAGAAATGTGAACCCTTAGCAGATAGCAAACTAACAATACAAAACTTGGTCATATCCCAACATAAAGGGTATCCAAGTGGTGTATAGCATCTAGAAATAGGTAAGAGGGCAGTCCCAGAAGTACCCGACCTGACGTATATATAGCGGTTGTTGTTTCAAACAAATGACTGTGGTAGAAAGTATCACTATTATAAAGCTTAAGTTTGAAGTTTGACGATGCTACGTTGTTTAGTAATTGTTTGGCAGCTATCAATAATGAACACTCAGAAAATTTGTAAACATGGATAAAAACATAATGTGATAGAATACTTTCATTTGAAAGGTCCAGTCCAACTGATATTAAACTGAGCTAGATTCTACTCTGAGGGAGTATGCTCCTTCGTTTACAACAGTAAAATATTGGGCAGCAGAGTTTAAGCGAGGCGTACGAGCTGCCAAGACGAACATCGCAGTGGTCGACCAAATGAGGTGACCGCGACAGAAATTGTGAAGAAAATCCACAAAATGGTATTGAATGACCGTTGACTGAAAGTGCGCGAGCTAGCAGACATCGTAGGCATTTCAAAAAGTGCTGTACATCGCATACAAATTGAAAATTTAGATATGAGAAAACTTTCGCAAGATGGGTGTCGCGTTTACTCACAATGGAACAAAAAGTTTGGCTATGTTTCGCTGCAATAAAGCCGAGTTTTTGCACCGATTCATAACCATAGATGAAGCATAGTTCCATCACTTTACACCTGAGACGAAGGAATAGTCAAAGCAGTGGATTGAAAGGGAAGAAAGCTCCAAAGAAGGCGAAGGCAGTTCCATCTGCAGGCAAGGTCATGCGTCAGTTTTTTTGGGATGCGCGTGGATTAATTTTCATTGATTATCTTCAAAATGGAAAAGCAATCAATGGCGAGTATTATGCAAACTTATTGCAGCATTTGAATGCTGAAATCAAGCAAAAAACGACCGCATTTAGCGAAAAAGAAAGTTCTTTTCATCAAGACAATACACCAGTTCATACATCCATTATCGCCATGGCCAAAATCAATGAGTTAAAGTTCGAATTGCTTCCTCATGCACCCTATTCGCAGACTTAACCCCTTCTAATTATTTTCTGTTTCCAAAGTTGAAGAAATGGCTTGGTGGTAAAAGATTTGCCAATAGTGAAGAGGTGGAGTTTGCAGTTGATGGCTATTTTGCAGAACTCGACAGTTCCCACTATAAACAGGGTATCGAAGCTATTGAACATCGCTGGGAAAGGTGTATCGAGCTGAAAGGAGGCTATGTAGAGAAATAAAGATATTTGTTAGTCTGGTACTTCTGCGGCAGCCCTCGTAAGTAGCTATACCTTAAACAAATAGGCAAATTAAAAGCTGGTTCTGTAGCTTCCAATATCTTATTACAGGATTATATCTTTATAACTTTTGACTGATTACCACGCAGTAGAAAACACATTTTACTTAACATCCGGGCTCCAGTTATGATCATAATAGTTCTTTAGAAGTGACATGAACGTTACCAATAACTAATAAAATAGTATACATTAAAAAGAAAATATAATATTACGGAAACTTTTTTAAACCGGTATATAAATCTTTCTGAAAGACATTATTTCAGTTCGGGGTTTACGATTTAAGCGTTTGAAAGGCTCTAAATTTTCTCGTTGACGCTTAAATCACTATTTTACTCAAAATGCTCCCTCTCTCCGAGTGCGCTTGTGTGGGTCTGAAAGCTTTGGAGGTAGAAGGAGCAAAACGCGGCGGTTTAGAGATTCGTATGAAAAGAAATAAAAGACGTGTAAGAAAAATGGGAAAGGCTCTTAAACTTTTAACCTCTCTCTCTCCCTCTCTCTCTCTCCCTCTCTCTCTCTCTCTCTCTCTCGGAATTAAGGAAGGAGGCGAAAGCGCTTGAGTATTAGAGTTAAGAAAGTCTCGGGGCATGTCAAGTTGCCGCTGAGGCTTTGTGCGATAGTGTTTGCGTGCACTTTTAAAGTTCCTTAGCACAGAATAGGTATTTGCTCACAGAGAAAGCAGTTCCTCACTTATGTCGTACAAACCCAACAGGATTTAAAGCTTTGCTCAGTGACTTTCAATTCGAGGTTGTATGCAATTCCCTCTGATTTATGCTTTAATATTTGTATACTTTAGCCAGGAATAAAATAGACCAAAAATGCGACTATCCCCTTACTGTTCTATGCATACGTAAACAAAACTAAAAATAAGAATAAGTCAAAGCTACTGGGGTTGAAGTATCTCATTAGCAGGCAGAGGGATTTTAGTAAGTAAACCATCAAGTTAGGAACGCACCGAGGATTGGTAG
Source organism: Deroplatys truncata (assembly GCA_030765065.1). NCBI lineage: Eukaryota > Metazoa > Arthropoda > Insecta > Mantodea > Mantidae > Deroplatys > Deroplatys truncata. The sequence goes on along the minus strand of CM060989.1, from coordinate 58,302,018 downwards.
CGAGGGAAGGTGGAAGCGCTTGTGACCGTGCAGTGTTCTCTGTAAACATGTATGATGTACAGTTTGAAGGCAGCGATAGCAGCTAGAATTAATGTATATTAGAAGAAAAGATTCTCATGTGTTTCACTCACATGACTTTCCCTACTCTTCTACAAACTATTTTTACAAACGCTTATTCTCCATCTACTTCATGTTAATCGAGGTAAAACTTTGCAGCAACTATCTTATTGCTAATTTTCTTGTAGCAAGGGGAATATGGTAGGCTTTAAGCGATAGTCAAATCTTTTAAGAGCTGGTTGCTATGTGGAGCATTCCATTCTCTTTGCATGTCCAGGACATAAAACAAAACAAATAACGCATTCCCATTTCAGAAAAAGTATAAGTATTGGAAAATTCAATTGTGTGTTTTAACGAGATCTACATTTTTTGTGTAGTAAAATTTTGTCTATCTCTTACGGTTTCCCATTTATACGAAAGTCATTCAGAAAGAAGAGGACTTTTGGGAACATTCCCAAAAAATTCATCATATATATTTCATTTCCCATGGAAGTATCTTAAACATATATCTTAATCAAAATCGTTGAGCCATTTTTTATAAAATCAACACTTACCAAAAATGTTCTATGTAGGTTGTAAGGGTAGTTTCGGGTAAGGGGGTTTTCTTTAAAATCTTCGCGTTGCATCTATGGTAGGTACCGAACTTAAATACTAAGTTTGGTACTTATCCGAGATTACGGTTTTGAGTTATGCCATTCACAAGCACAAGCGCACGCACACACACACACACACACAGGCGGAACTTTTTCTACAAATCTGATGTGTTACACTCACATTACTTTCTCTACTCTTGTTTAAACTATTTTTAGAAACGTTTATTCTACGTCTACTTCATGTTAATCGAGATAAACATTTGCAGAAACTATCTTATTGCTAATTTTCTTGTAGGTACAAGGGGAATATAGAGGCTTTAAGCGATATTCAAATTTTTTAAGAGCTGGTTGCTATGTGGAGCATTTCATTCTCTTTGCATATCCAGGACATAAAAAAGACGAATAACGTAATCCCTTTTGAGAAAAACTGTATTGGAACATTCAAGCAAATAACAAGGAATATCTGGGAAATGGTTTACTCCACAAAAAAGGTATAGGTCCTAAGTTGTGTGTTTTAACGATATTTACATTTTTTGTGTAGAAACATTTTGTCTATCTCTTAAGGTTTACCAGTTATTCAAAAGCCATTCAGAATGAAGAGGACTTTTGGGGACATTCCCTGAAAATTGAATATATACATTTCATTTGTTATGAAAATATCTTAAGTACATTATAATTTAATCAAATTCGGTGGAGCCATTTTTGAGAAAATCAAAAATTTCGAAAAATATTCCATGTAGAGGGTAGTCTGGGGTTGGGGGATTAACTTGAAAATCTTCGTGTCGCATCTTTGAAAGATACTGAACCTAAATACCATTGGCATTTATCCGACTTTTGGTTTTTGAGTTATGCTGTTCACAGACAGACAGACAGACACACACACACACACACACACACACAATGTTTTTTTACTTTCTCTACTACGTATAGTAAGTAGGGGAAGTATTGCATTTCACCCAAAAATTCGATACCGAGATTTCACCGGAAATACATGTTTTGAGACCCCCTGAATCCAAAAAAAGTCTTTTTGGAAACATGACCGTGTGTGTCTGTGTGTCTGTGAACAACATAACTCAGAAACGAACAGTCGGATAAACACCAAACTTGGTATTTAGGTTTAGTATCTTCCAGAGATGCGACACGAAGGTTTTCAAGAAAATCCCCCCACCCCAAACTACTCTTTACATGGAACATTTTTCGAAAATTTTAATTTTCTCGAAAATGGCTCTAACGATTTTGATTAAAATATCATATGTTTAAGACATTTTTATGACAAATGAAATGTATATCTCGAATTTTCTGTGAATGTCTCCAAAAGTATTCTTCATTGTGAACGACTTTTGCATAACTGGTAAACCATAAGAGATAGACAAAAGTTTACTACACATAAAATGTAGATCACGTTAAAATACACAATTTATGTCATATACATTTTTTTGTTGAGTGAACAATTTTTCAGATATTGCTAGTTATTCCTTTAGATTTTCCAATACTTATACTTTTTCTCAAATACTTTATTCAGTTTTTTTATGTCCTGTACATGCAAAGAGAATGGAATGCGCCACATGTCACCAGCGCTTAAAATATTTGACTATCGCTTAAAGCCTAGCAATTCCCCTTACATCTACAAGAAAATTAGCAATAAGATTAACATCTCGATATCTCGATTAACATGAAGCATATGGAGAATAAGCGTTTGTAAAAATAGTTTGTACAAGAGTAGAGAAAGTCATGTGAGTGTAACATCAGATTTTTTTATTCAGGGTGCCTCAAAGCATGTATTTCCGGTGAAATCTTAGCGATATAAAATTTTTCGGTGGAATGTAATACCTTCTCTACATACTATGTGCGTGGTAGAGAAAGTAAAAACGCAAAAAGAAAACGGTTACTGAGTAAGGGGTATCACTGACGGTAATTTTGGGATGGAATTGTTCCTTAATAGCTTCCTTTGAGAAAGGGCCATTTTCACCACCCTATGGTTTGTTCGTCTCCCTCTTTTTGTTCTGCTTTGCGGCTGACGTGTGTGGACGCCCTGGTTACTAACATCTCTCTATTGATGAAACAGGAATTGCTCTAGCGAAAGTATATTTCTGCCTGTTTCGCTTTACAAAAAGAGACATGGAAAATGATTGTAACGTATTCGTCTGCATTTCATGTTTAGAACAAGTTGTTTTCCTGTGTCTAGCTCCGAATAAGTTTGTACTGCTTTGTGAATTAACACATTCCCTAATGAAAGGACTATGTATTTTATCCAAATACCGAAAAGGGAATGAGGTTGAGATGTATAGGATGTAATAATGACTTGGTTTTAGGGCATGTTTCTCACATTTGAAGAATGGAAATATACTACATGAGGCCTTTTTCAGGTCCATTTCTAACTGTGTTTATATTTTATGTAATACTTTGATACGACTATCTCTACAAATAACAAGTTCACATATATCCGTTGTATATTATACTATTAATATAAAAAGTGATTCTTTCCATCCATGATGCGAGGGCGGATCGAAAGGTAACCACAATAATTTTTTTACAAAAATATTTAATAGTTAAAACAACACAAAAAACCACAAATGAACTTACACCTTTTACCTACTTGTCGAGATAGTCACACTTCACAACAGAAAAACAAAGCAACGACTGAGAGAGCTCGGTGATAAACGTATCCTTGGCACGTCCTTCGCCGCTTCTTAGCTCTGGCATAATACTGAGGTCACTGCTGTCTCTGCCGATATACATATAAAGCGGTTGTGGCCTTGACATAAAACGAAGGCACTGTATTAAAGAAATTTACATGAGGAATAAAACGTATAATTTGCATGATAGGTAAACGTTAAGTGATAGACGAAAACGTATTGCACAGAAGGTGTAGAACTCTTTAAACCGTTCTTTTAAGGTCCTGTCGATTTTCAGTTTTTTCTCGCGATGTCATGGGAAGAGTATGTACTTTTAAGGCCAGCATATAGCGTTCAGTTCTAAAACATTTGACTGTCGCTTTTTCCTTTGTATGTAAACGAAATGTATAATGCAGCTATTTCCTGAAAGGCATATCTCGATTAAAACGAAGTAGATAGGAAAACAAACCTTCGTAAGATATGTAATAGAGGGTAGAAAATGGGATGTGAATGTAACGCATCATAATTTTTTTGCTTAGGGATGTTTTCAAGCAGTTACAATAATCGGAGACAGCATTCAAATGTTTATTTCTGGTAACAAGCTCTTGCGATAGAGAGAAAGAAAAGTAAAGGAATTGCAAACTTTCAAGCCTGTCCATTATATGACGCTTTAGAAAAGTCTAAACTTACAACGTGGAATATTTCGAAAATGAGTAATGCCACGAAAAAAATTATTAAACATAAAATTTTAATTTAATGAGCTCTTCATTTTCCTGTAGAAAAGTTTTGTATATTTAAGGCTCATTACTAATACAAAAGTCAATTAAATATAAGAAACCTCGCAGGCTTTTCACATAAAATTCAAGATATACATTCCCCATGTCAATATATAAATCATGATTTTGTAATAAAAAATCGTTATAGCCATTTTTGAGAAAATAAAAAATATATAACATTTTTTTAGTGTAAGGGGTATTTTTTAGTTTCCCTGCCACCTACCTGTAATCCGATATCGAGATTTCCCCGGAAATACATGTTTTGAGGCATTTTTAGAAAGATATATGTATATGTGCCTGTGAACAGTTTTAACTCAAATACGAAGGGTGCGATATTACCAAATTTGGTATTTAAGTTGTGTATCTTCCAAAGATGCGACATGAAGATTTTCAACAAAACCCCTTAACCCAAATTCCTATTTACCTACTTGGAAAAAATTAAATTAATTTTTATTTACTCTAAAATACTCTAACGATTTTTATTAAAATAGGTACCACATGTTTAAGATATTTTCATGACAAATAAAGTGTGTATCTTGAATTTTCTGGCAATAGTCAGTGAAGTCCTCTTCATTCTGAATGGCTTTTGTATAATTATTGTTAATCGTAAGAGATAAACATAATATTACTACTCAAGAAATGTACATCACGTTAAAGCACAGAATTTATGCCAAATAAAAAGCTTGTAGTGTTTACCATTTGTGAGATGTTCTGCAAACAGAACTAAATTTCTAACTCATCAAATAACGACCCGCTCTTAAAACGTTTGACTATCACTTAAACGTATTCTGTGATTTTCTTGAACATCTTTGTGTCGCATCTTTTAAGATACTGAACTTAAATAGCAAGTTTTGTATTTACCTCACTTTTCGTTTTTGAGTTATGCTATTGATAGTTTTACACACAGAGGACCTTTTTCTAAACAGGCATTTTTTTTGTCTTGAATATGCAAAGAGTTATAATCTGTGGCAAAGGGAATGGTGCTGCACCTAGCAACCAGCTATTAAGAGATATGTATATGCTTAAAGACTACTGTATTTCTATATTGCCCTTGTAAATATATATTCCCCTTACATCTACAAGAAAATTAGCAATAAGATAGAGTCTGAAAATGTTTATCTCGATTAACATGAAGTAGATGGAGAATAAGCGTTTGTAAAAATAGTTTGTACAAGAGTAGAGAAAGTCATGTGAGTGTAACACAGATTTTTCAATAATTTTCTCAAATGGGAATTCGTTATTCATTTTTTTGTCTTGGATATGCAAAGAGTATTAATCTGTGGGAAAGGGAATGGTGCTGCACCTAGCAACCAGCTATTAAGAGATATGTATGTGCTTAAAGGCTACTGTATTTCTATATTGCCCTTGTAAATATATATTCCCCTTACATCTACAAGAAAATTAGCAATAAGATAGAGTCTGAAAATGTTTATCTCGATTAACATGAAGTAGATGGAGAATAAGCGTTTGTAAAAATAGTTTGTACAAGAGTAGAGAAAGTCATGTGAGTGTAACACAGATTTTTCAATAATTTTCTCAAATGGGAATTCGTTATTCATTTTTTTGTCTTGGATATGCAAAGAGTATTAATCTGTGGGAAAGGGAATGGTGCTGCACCTAGCAACCAGCTATTAAGAGATATGTCTATGGTTAAATGATACTGTATTTCTATATTGCCCTTGCAATTACAAAACAAGGGGAACATAGTACGCCTTAAGCGATAGTCAAATATTTTTAGAACTGGTCGCTATGTGTAAAATGTAATTCTCTTTGCATGTCAAAAGATCGTTTCTGCAAATGTTTATCTCGATTAATATGAAATAGATGGAGAATAAGCGTTTGTAAAAATAGTTTGTACAAGAGTAGAGAAAGTCATGTGAGTGTAACACATCAGATTTTTAGATTCAGGGGCCTCAAAATATGTATTTCCGATGAAATCTCGGCATCGAATTTTTGGATGAAATACAATAGCTACTTCATAGAGAAAGTAAAAAGGCTGTAGAGCGCGGTTTCAAAAGCAGTTCGAGGGTTGTTGGAAGTCGAACCGTGCCTAAACCAGGGCTGCAAGACTTTAGTGCTATCACACAGATTATGTTGCTATGATCAGTTTGTTTATTGTAATTTTTTGAATTGTTACAGGCGCTTGTCTACCGGGATGGCGGTAACCTGGTATCAGGCTCTCTGGACGCCCTTGTACAGCACATGGTCCCCACGGCGGACTATTACCCGGACAGGGCCTATCTCTTCGCCTTCCTGCTCAGCTCAAGGCTTTTCATCAAGCCACATGAGCTGCTGGGCGAAGTTTGTGCTCTCTGCGACTCTCAGCAGAAGCTGGGCGACAAGCAAGCTCCCTCCAAGGTACAGTAACTTTTATAATGTATTTATTTATTTATTTAAATTGTCGCGGTAACTTCGTGTTATCTTTTTGCTGAGCGCCTGTTATTGTATTACTAGTTCGAAATTTGGGTTCTTTGTCCTCCGGCCAGCTATTATTTCTCAGTCGAGCAAATCTCTTAAACAGGGTGTGTAAACGGAAAGGAGTTTTTACTGATAAAAGAATTTGTTTTTACACTTTTATTGCCGTCACACTTTATTCATTTCACATAATTATTCTTGATACACGCCCGACTGAAACTGTTATATTTTTTATGTTACTATAATCACTTATTTGCCGCACATTATTTTTTCGCGTATTTCACATTTATAACTAACTTTACGACGCGAGAGATTTTGTAGAACTGCGCGACGTTTAACGCGTGAATGATTCTGATGAACTGTGTGACGTGTAACCTGCGAATGATTCTGTTGGACTGAGCGTTACCCGTCTCTGGCTTTAGCTTTTTATACTCCCTCAGCCGATATGCCTAAACATTATAACTATTGGTTAATAAAACGCGCCAACATTAGCGTCTATTTTTATATCCAATCAAAATTACGAACACATATACTCTAGGGAAGAAATTCCCTCCATTTCTAAAGAAACGCGCGCTACTCTGACGTCATTTGCTTGCCTCTTCTAATTAATAAACAACTCACCCAATCGCTCATTGTTATCCGCTCCTATTGTCAGTTTCAGTGAGGCCGTGTAAACTTATTTCCTAACAATGCTTATAATTAACAAACATCTCAAATCATTGTCATACAATAATGCTTATTTACACTACAATCACTCTGGCACTTACATTGTTATGATATAAAATACTGCCACAAAATCGATCAGCGGCATTGACGTTATACAGATTTGATTGAAAATGTAAAAAAAATGAATACAATAAAATTGCAACTAATAAACAAAAGAAAATCGGTAATGGCACTAGCTGGATTGGAGGTCAACCTCTTTGGACCCCTCCCTGACGATATCAGACTGGTGGTGTGCTGGCAAGTGGATGAAGTGGATTCATTCGGAGCTAACTGTAGAGGAAATTAAAGCAAAAGATCTTGTGGCAGTCGACTGCAAATCCTGGTGGGAAGCTGTGAACGAGTGTTAATTGAATAGAGAACCGCACCTGGAACATAGCGAAAATGGTGAAAGAACGTCTGTGCTTAACTACGGATAAACTGAATAGTGAGAATGCCCAGCTCACGGAGTAACTTAATTCCGGACGAACCATGGAGAATGGAGCGCTGTGCGTAGAATTTTTGTTTTTGTTTTTGAACGACTGAATCTTTTGAATTTTATTGCAGACTGCACCACCCCAAACAGACCAAGAGGAGGTAGGAGATTGAAGAAGAAGAAGAAAAGCATCACTGCGTAAAGAAGATTTGAGATTATAGTAGATAAAGTCGTGAAAGACGAGAATACGCTAAAGTGAGTTTGCTGTTGATATGAGCCTTCCAGGTGAGACAGCGGTCAAACAGTAGGCCCATATATTTAACTGCTCCATCATTACGCTTCCAGGGTATAGTGGTGGTGTTACATACAACAGGTGGGGCGTGAAGATCATTATTTCGCATTTATTGTAGTTGAGGGAAAAGCGCCAGTTTTTAAGCCAAATATGGAAGGAATCTAAAGCTGTTTGGAGGTGAGTAGCAGCGGTTAGGATAACTTCAACAGATGTGAATAAAGCCTTATTAGATAAATGGAATTAGTTACATGCAACAAAAGAGGAAAATCTGAAATGTTGATATGAAAAAATGTAGGGCAAGTACGGAAAAGGTACAGTAATTGGGAAAATTCTGTTTCTAATATTGAATATATATACATCTTTAAATAAATTTCATCTAGATGGCTTACAATGCTTCTTGAATATAAACTAATTTTTTTCATGTGGTTACAGTTGTTATTGACAAATAGCCATGGAACGCTACAGCATTCAGCAACGCGTAGAATTTATGAAAATTTATTATCAAAATGGATCATCTGTTCGCCAAACCTTCCGTGTATTGCGTGAAGTTTGCGGTGTGCATAATTGTCGCTGCGCGAGAACGATTCGGCGTTTGATCGATAAATTTGAAAGAAGTGGTTCTGTCAGCGATCAAAGAACGCCTGTACGTAATCGACGTAAGCCCTCCAACGAAAACATAAGCGCCGTTCTTGAGAGTGTACGCGAGAACGGAAACAAATCCATTGCTCGTCGAGAGCAAAAATTGTGGTTTTCGTCGACCACAACTTGGCGAATTCTGCATCTAGACTTGAAGTTTCACGTTTACAAAACGGTGTTAACTCAAGAACTAAAGCCCAACGACCATAGGTTGCGCCGTGTATTCGCTGACTGGGCTATGGAGCAATTGGAAACTGACCCGGATTTTTGCCGAAAAATCGTCTTCAGCGACGAAGCCCACTTTTGGATGGATGGATGGTTGTGTTAACAAACAAAATTGCCGCTATTGGAGAAATTACAATCCAATACAGATTTAACGACCACTTCATCCCCAAAAGGTTACTGTGTGGTGTAAATTTTGGTATGGTGAAATCATTGGTCCATATTTTTTCCAAGATGAAGATGGAGAAGCTCTAATTGTCAATGGAGAAAGATACCGAGCTCTTATAAGGGACTATTTTTTACCTCAATTGGATGGTGTGGATCTCAGAAACATCTGTTTCCAGCAAGATGGTGCCACATGTCATACTGCTCTCGAAACAATCGATCTTTTGAACGAGTTCAGAGGTTTCATCATTTCCCGTTGTGGTGGTGATGTTAACTGGCCCCCGAGGTCATGCGATTTAACGCCGTTGGATTACTTCTTGTGAGATTATGTTAAATCTCGGGTTTATATCAACAAGCCAGAAACAGTAAATGATCTTATGAATAACATCACGCGTGTTATTCGTGAAGTTGGACCTAATTTACGTTCTTCTGTCATTGAAAATTGGGTCAACCGTATACGCGCAACCCAACGAAGTGGCGGCGGTAACTTAACTGATGTTCTCTTCCACATGTAACGACATTATGTTCCAAAATAAAAAAAGGAAAGAAACCTCTACTATTTATACAACGTGTTTTATTTAAGTTCAAAGATAGGACAGTCTTGTTGAAAGACCCTATATGTGTAAACGAAATGTGTATGGAAAACAGAACAATATTTATTCCTGAAGATGCTCTAATGGATGTTCAGAGTTTTCTATTTGATAAGGAGTACAAGTCAGTTGGAGAAAACGAAGATGGTGTGATGTAATAGTCACATTACCCAAATCAGCGCCTTTGTCAGAGGTGAAGAGGAGGGAGATGCGCTCAGGGATGTCATCGAGAGGGATATACACTATGGGATCAAAAGTATACGGACACCCCCACAAACATACGTTTTTCATCTTAGGTGCATTGTGCTGCCACCTGCTGCCTGGTACTCATTATCCGCAACTTCAGTAGTCATTAGACATCGTGAAACGTCGAATGGGACGCTCCGTGGAACTCACGGACTTCGAACGTGCTCAGGTGATTGGGCGTCACTTGTGTCAGAAGACTTCCGATTAAATGAAGTATGGTGATTTGTACTGTGAACAGATAATGCGATATCCATGAGAAATTAATCGTATAAAAAGACGTAAAGTAAATCCTATAAAGGGCAATTGGCATGTGATTGGACTTGAAACCAAAATTGGTCACACTGGAGTGGTATAAAAAATGTATCGCACTGGTGCGATAATGTAAAGCTTTTAGTTCGTGTGCACTATGTTAAAAAGTTCTACTTTTAGGCCATGTTGTCTAAAAAAGATTTTATATGCAAGATTTATAGAAAGTTAATGGGCAGAGAAAGTTATCCTACTGCTAGGTATAACATCTTGTTTTCCGAAGCTGCACTTAATGGACATATGATGCCCATTCCTCAGTAGTGAGTCCCTAGGGAAGAAATCTCACTTAGAAGGATAGAATTAAGGCCTTAGAACTCAAAAGCGAAATTCAGCCGCATGGGATCCCGGATTAATTCGCTTGATTAAGTTGAGAAGATTCAGAGATGGAGCACTTAATCAAACAGAAAATCCGTAGTAGCAGAATCAGGACTACTCCAGGAGTGTACCGAGCGAGGTGGTGCCTTCGGGAGATCGCGGTTTCGGTCCCTGACGTGCGCCCACTCTGACCCATAAGTTTTTCGTGGTTTCCCTCTCGTCCGTAGGTGAATGCTGGGATGGTTCATCTTCTACTGTGAATCTCCTGCCCTCATTTCTTGTACCCATCATCTGTTTTTGGGTTATAGGACCGGGCGGCGGTATTCGGCGGGTTGCGGCTCGGTGATGTCTGTACGCTCTGTTGAGGTTTCTTTCCTGGCGTCGTTCCGGGACTTCTCAGTTAGGTCTCGCCTCGACAGGGCCCGTCCTATGCGTTCAATCAGGAAACGTTATGGACCCCGTCCATGCTTCCACCCATCGTCTTCCGGATCTGGTCGCCTTTCGGGTTTCTCCTTATCAGGGGTCAAGTAAAAGCAAAAATGGCTGTATTGGCCTACTTGCGGTGCTCTGCCCTGGTTGTGGTGGCCCCTCCGTTCGTCCTTATACTCCAGGAATGTATTCATTAAAAACGAGCGAATTACGTATCGTATGACTATCTAGTTGCATCTGCTTAAAGGTAAATACCTATTTTAATACTCATCAAACCCAAAAGTAAATTAAGGCAACACCGAGGAGATTTGCTGTACAAAAGGCATATAAAACGAAAGTACAAAACTTATCCCAGTTGTCGCCCAGAATTACACTGTATGGTGACCGCAAATGACAACAAATACAAGCATTATAAATAAGAATTGCGTAGTATTACCACGCATAGGTATACTGACATAAATAAGGATGCATAAATGAAACCGGGTCACATTTATTATTCCTGTTTTGCTCCAACGAACTGATCCGACAACTTTTAAAGAGCCACTTGAACTCTAAAAATGTTTCCCTTCCTATACTTTTCTGCTAGTATCAATATTGTCGCTGATCAAAACAGGCCTAAAAATAAGTGATCTTGGTTTCCTTTATCGTTTCTTCTTTTTTTTCGGCATACTATGTGTTACCATACTCAGCAGGATTGCAAGAAATAAAATCAATTAACGCAGGTACATTTGTGCTTTGTTTTAATTTATCGAAAATCAGTTAAATATGTATTGCAACAAGGCTTGCTTTTTCTCATATTTGTATTTTATTGCATCATTATGCTGGTGATAAGGGGATCCGGTAGGAAAAAATTGGGTACACATACCAATTCTTTGTTTTTATATATAAAATACTATACTTTCCCGTTTAAAATGATGTAATTTTTATGTTCGTATCATACCTACCACATGCCTAGTGGAGAGAGATAGTGGCAGACGACAACGAGCGCCGAGAACGCGGCCAGGAAAAACACCACGCACCGGTTCGTAGTTTTTATGGCTCACTCTGTATGTTTGGTACGATGTATTTATGTGAGTAGTTTTCCAGCAGACTGAACAATGTTAAAAGTGCTTCACGAGTAGTTTAAGTGATCAACATTTAGTCATATATTGCGATTGCAATGCTCCAATTTAGAGCCAAAATATGACAAGATAATGAAGAATAAAAGGTTGCAAGTTTTAACAGTAGGCTCAGTATAACTACGCTATCAGTAGCGTCTTAGGTTTACGTGATTTGCGAATTGTTTAATAGGCTTCCAAGTCATGCAAGTCTAAATACTATTGTATAATCTGAAAATGAAACACGACGTCAATTATATTCGTATATTGTATTATATTTAATTTTGTATTTGTCATAAATTACAACTTAGCAACATCTGTACGCCACTGACCAGTTCGTATGTCCATATTGCACGCACTTATGGAAGGGGAATCAGATAACAAACGGAATCTCGCTCAGGCTAATCCATGAGTTCACCAGACCTGGTTTAAGACTTTTAAACTCGCTCTTAGCTCACATGTAATTATTTGGTGACAATATGAAATGCAGTATGCATGCTGATATTTCTGCTCAGTAACAAAGCAATAATAATTTCTGTTACCATATATGGAGTTCTTAAAAGAAATAAAAGACACTATACCTACTATTTTGTTCTATATTTTTACAGGTTTAATTGCTCAGTGCTATCTTGAATTGTTACCAACTATCATTTCCTTAACCTCAAATCATCTCGATTTATTTTTCCCAGATCACAATAAATATTACTGTAAAAGTGTTACATAAATATGATTTTTGCAGCTCAAATTTGAATTAAGAAATTGTGTATAAATTCATAACCATACATTTGTTATGCCCTATGAAATATAGACATTGTGAAAGACGGAGTGGAAGATAGAGGAATATGTAAGTTCTCCTTCCACAGTCCATGCGCAGGCTATGATCTCTCTATCAAACTAAACACGCATATGGCGCATTAAAGATACTGTGCGTTACGTTCAGGGTGGGAATAAATGACGGATCCCGCTTATTCCTCCCCCTCTTTTTGCTGTGTGTCTAAGATTAAGAATGTGAAAGTAATGCCTGAACTGCTTGATTAAATTCCAATGTAATTACTAATTTGCATACTTGGTTTTATTATTTACACAGGGTCGCTTCGTTCCGCACCTCGTCCAGTTGCTGTCCGAGTGGACGGAGACGTTCCCATACGACTTCAGGGACGAGCGTGTCATGGCGCACGTACGAGCATTGACACACAAGTGCGTGACGGTGGAGCCAGGCATAAGGAAGGAAGTGTCTACTCTGCTGCAGAACTTGCTGGTCCGTCTCACAGCCCTGGAGAAGTACGAGGAGTTCTTGCAAAGGGTCAGCCAAGACTCCAGCACCAACTCCGTCGAGAACCTCAGCACAGTAAGTGACATCTTATTGAATATACTATATTGTAGTGATTTCATTTTGGCCAGTCCAGTCAAGGCCACGCATAGTCATCCCCATTCTCGCTCTATATATCTGTCTCTGTCTATAGTTTCCCCTCCAGTCCCTCCCTTCCTCAAGCAAGACTCTACTGCCACAACAATACTACTGTTACTGCAAGAGGCGAACTGAGTTGAGTGGGGAAAATAGCTTTGAGTGGACTGGCGAAAATGAAAAATATAAACGCTTGCTTGCGAGAGTAGACTTATTACAAACACCAACTGCTCAAAAAATGAGACAGAGCATGCGTCATAATACTTACAGTACACTTATTTAGACTTTCTGGGCAGTATAAATAAATGCATTGTGTATATAGAGAAAAATCTGATGCGTTATACTCACATGACTTTCTCTACTCTTGTACAAACTATTTTTACAAAGGCTTATTCTCCATATGCTTCATGTTAATTGAGATATCGAGATGTTAATCTTATTGCTAATTTTCTTGTACATGCAAGGGGAATTACTAGCCTTTAAGCGATAGTCAAATATTTTAAGAGGTGGCTGCTATGTGGAGTATTCCATTCTCTTTGCATTACCAGGACCCAAAAAAAAATTAATAACGAATTTGAGAAAACGTATTAAGTATTGGAAAATTTAAGAGAATAACAAGCAATATCTCGAAAATGGTTCACTCAACAAAAAACATGCATATCACATAAATTGTGTATTATAACGCTATCTACATTTTTTGTGTAGTAAAATTTTGTCTATCTCTTATGGTTTGTTATGCAAAAGTCGTTCACAATGAAGAACACTTTTGGAAACATTCCCAGAAAATTCGAGATATACATTTCATTTGTCATGAAAATATCTTAAACATATGATATTTTAATCAAAATCGTTAGAGCAATTTTTGCGAAAATTAAAATTTTCGAAAAATGTTCCATGTAAAGGGTAATCTGGGTGGGGGATTTTCCTGAAAACATTCGTGTCGTATTTCTGGAAGATACTGAACCTAAATACCAAGTTTGGTGTTTATCCGACTGTTCGTTTCTGAGTTATGCTGTCCACAGACACACACACGGACATGTTTCCCAAAATGTTTTTTTTTTTTGGATTCAGGGGGTCTCAAAACATGTATTTCCGGTGTAATTTCGGTATCGAACTTTTGGGTGGAATACAATACTTCCCCTACTTACTATACGTAGTAGAGAAATTAAAAAGGAATGGTCATCCTTTGGACTTTGTTTATCCTTGCACCAGTAGACGCTGCATGAATGTAGCAGCTATTTCTTATTGATGAAATGAGAGTGTATATTTGATGTTAAATTACATTAAGTCAACTCGTTTTCCTAATAAGATAGGGCACACACAAAACATACGCGATAATATTGCAATACAATGTATAAATATTAATACTTCGTCTTTCACGTCATTTACTCAAGGCAATACTGATATTTTGCAAGTCACATGTCGTATTTAAATAATTGGTGAGAAACCCAGACAAGCACACACAACTTAATAAGAAATGATAGTATGTGTGTATGCAATTAAAACACCAGCCTTCTTTAATCCTCAAACTTCGGCAGTTTCGATGAGGCAAATAAATACGTGGCATGCATTCTCAATGAAATGCATGCATACATTGACAAATGCACACATGGACAGTCGAGGTCGTTAAGTCACAGACTCGTAAACGGGAGTTCCGTGGTTCAAATGCTGCCATTCCCTGAAAAGTTTTTCAAGGTTTTCCGCAGTATTTGCCTAATGCCGGGGAGGTACCTTAAACCTATGGCTGCAGTTTTCCCTCCCAAATTTCCTTTCCTAGTTATAATTTCATGTATTATCAGTGTACTCCGCCTGTGGTGCCGTATACAATAAGGACGAACGTTAAGTACTGCAAAAAACATGCATACATACCCATTTTAGAAATACAAATCGGCGGATAATAGTATCACGCCATTGATATTATTGTGTGGGGGGGGTGGTGTGTTTCGAGTTGCGGCTGTGACAATAAGTTTTCAAATGTAGTACACTGGCTTCCATTTATACCGTTTCCGCAGCTTTGGGAGGCATTCTTCTGACCTTAACAGGTGAGTAGTATGACGAGGAGGTGCGTGTATCTCTTTACCTTTTCTTGGAATCAGGGAGCGTCAAAACGTGTATTTCCATGTGAAATCGAACTGCAAAAAACCTGGCATTTTTTGTATCGTTGTAATTCTTCCGGTAAATAAGGGGTGCTAAGGAAATCATATTTATCAACTATTAGCATCTAAAACCCAACGGTTGTCACGTTATCAAACGATAAATATATCATATTAATTCATTATGTCGCATTTTAAGTGTGCATAGCTCCGGAACCCTTTATTTCAGAATAGTGTACCATATCTCATTTTGTAGATAAAAGTCCTCATTCCATTACAGCGTATACTAATTATTTTTATAATATTCACAAAAACCTATATATAGTTTTTACTTATTTTAAGGCCCTCCGGATTTTTATGGAACTAAACTATTAGTTTGAGAATAACGCATAGTGTCACTAAAAGAAGTTGGCAATGTTGGTAAAGTGGTCATGTTTGAGTGGTCGTAATTATAAACACAAAACGTGAATAAACGCAAAGATATACGTAAGGGATGCACGATTATCACCAAGCGCTGTGTGAATCTGTGAGGGAATTCTCAGAACCGCATACTGCCTGGTAAGCGTTCTCATTGTTTAACCATGCATTGCAGCTTGCTTGGCCTTCAGTTCAAAACAAACCTGTGAGAGCGACCATGAGCGCGTAAAATAATTTACTTCTTTAATTATTTTAGACGAAACCCTATCAGTAACCATTACACTAAAATATATATTTCATTGTGTTTAAATTGCGGAATCTTACCATATATAATAAATTTATTTTTCTTAATCTGTAACTGCCTACATTGAAAAAAAAGAAAATTCTTCATTTAAATAAAAATAAGAACATGTTTACTTATTGGTATGAAATTAAAGTTTAGGGAATCAAATTAAAGCTCGATTTAAATAATTAGATTTGAAGGTTTCAGAGTTATAACAGCTTTAAGTTGGACTTTTTAGGAAGATACGATAAATTTGAACTATTTTAATTGCAAAACTGTGATGTTCTAAATGTTAAAGCGTTGTATCTGGCTTGACTACAAATATCAAAAGTTTCATTTCGTTTAAAAAATGCAAGATCGGTTTTCGTTCTATTTCAGACGACTTGAAATGGAATGTCCCTTATGTGAAGATTCCCAAGGCCCAATGTGGTTCGCAGTCCAGGTAAAAGCTGTAGGTCTTCTCATTCCACCGCCATCCTCATCATTACCCTACCTTCGGGGGCAACTAATTCCACCCGCAGGGTGCCTCTAACTCAGAAATGGGTCCAGTCGTCGTTTGGTGGAATGAGGTATACCTCGAAGGTCATATGGGAAGCGTTAGAAACATCTGTATAATGGTTATGATTATGAACAAATTGATACAGCTTCAGCCACTCTTAATGACAATAATAATAATGCAAGTGGATACTATGAAGTGGATTGGTGAAGTCGAAAATGGCTTCAAATTTGCAGGAATTACGCAAAAAGATATCCTAAACAGAGATATCCTTAGAATCAAAGCTCATAAGTGGCAAACTGACCAAGAGGACAAACCGAAAACAAAAACTGGAACATGTACAGACGAGAGAAAGAAAGCCCATAGCCAAAGAATAAGATTACTATGGATTCAAAAGAAAACAAATAAACGTCTCTAAGTACTTTGCGTAGTCCTATATGGGCCCATTCGCAATAAAATAATAATAATAATAATAATAATAATAATAATAATAACAACAACAATGATAATGCATAACTTGTCCCGCAACAATATTGCATTCCACCCAAAAATTCCATACCGAGATTTCACCGGAAATACATGTTTTTAGGTGCCCCGAATCCAAATAAAGCATTTTTGGAAACATGTCTATGTGTGTCTGTCTGTGAACAGCATAATTCAGAAACGAAAAGTCGGATAAGTACCAAACTTGGTATTTGAGTTTAGTATCTACCAAGGATACGACACGAAGATTTTCAAGAAAATTCCCCTACCCCAGACTACGCTTGACATGGAGGAGTTTTCGAAAATTTTGATTTTCTCAAAACTAGCACTAACGATTTTGGTTAAAATATTATATGTGTAAGATATTTTCATGGCAAATGAAGTGTATATCTTGAATTTTCTGGGAATATCCCCAAAAGTCCTCTTCATTGTGAATTACTTTAGCATAACTGGTGAGCTGTAAGAGATAGACAAAACTTTACTACACAAAAAATGTAGATCTCGTTAAAACATACAATTTATGTCACATACATTCTTTTGTCTAGTGACACATTTCCGAGATATTCCTTAATGTCCTGGACATGTAAAGAGAATGAAATGCTCCACATTGCAACCAGCTCTTAAAAGATTTGACTATCACTTAAAGCCTACCATATTTCCCTTACAGCTACAAGAAAATTAGTAAATGTTTATCTCGATTAATATTAAGTATATAGAGAATAATCGTTTGTAAAAATAGTTTGTGCAAGTATAGAGAAGGTCATATATTTTTTATGTTTACTGTGTACATAATTACGTACACTGTGCTACAGCAAGAACGAAGTAATGTGTTAATTAAATTGTAGCTGAGAGTATGTATTGTATGGAATAACCGGGAGAAGTTTCCGTGCTCGTGCAGTTACTCTTAATTTCAGTCGTAGTGTGCTACCGCCTAGTGGCCGTGACGTAAAATTATAATGACAGTATGGAAACAGAGTGCGAGAATAGCCTCGCGTGCTGGTGCAAGTGCAGTTCTTCATGTGTGTATTTGGCCCCATAAGGTACTTCATCATCCACTTGCGCATGCGCAGAAGCACCTTAAAACGTGCGCAAGTCAAGATGTGCTAGTGACTATGTTGCCATGTTTCATCAAGTTTAGAGAAGTAGTGCTGTAGATTTAAACTTTATTTAAATTTAAATGTTAAATACAACCACCGCTGTTTAAGAACACATCTGGTTTAACAATAATTAGATAAACAAAGTAATACAAAAAACACAAAATGCAAAGTATCGAAGATCCATTTAGTTTACATCCAACACTCGTTTCATTGATCAGACCTGAAGAAGACGCATCCTCTACATAAAGTTCTAGCTAAGGCTTTTTTTATTGACAAACAGAAGTGTACTTTATTTGAGATTTATTTGCGCATCAAGTGCTCTGCTGCAGTCCAATATTGAAGTCGTCAGCGGTGACCTCATCGGAAAACCGTCCCAGGAGCGATATCCACAACTTTCTTTCCATCTAATGGCATACGTAATTATAGATGGAACTCTGACCTCCTTTTTTTTTCCTTTCTTAAATTACTTTTTAAGCGACTTCTCTCCCCAGCGCTGCAGGCAGACTTAATAATCTTCCTGGGTTTTATAATAAAGAAAGTTTCAGATTTACATAGGAGATTGCAATTAAAGACCTCCTGATTACGTACTTCAGAGCTTTACTTGCAGACTTTAAATTGCCATCCCTGCCTGAAAATATATATCTGCGTGTCTAACGGATATATACAACATTTAAAGTAGCCTGTGCTTTCCTGGCTTTTGATGTGCAAACAGGGGTAGGTATATTCATTCTGTTAAGGACATTTTCCCACTATTTTAATTTGATCAGATATTTCTTTAAATGAAGTCCAGAATACACAAAGCAGTTTTGTTACACTATAGTAGGCATACCATTTAGTGGCATTCTCCTCCTTTCTCCCTCCAACATCGTGAGTTGGAAGTGGTCGGTCTTTACGGCTACACAGTGCTAATAGAATAGAAAGTCCTTGGAGGCAAATCAAAGGCACAGGGAAGTGGGTTAAACTTTGTGTCCCCTCCTGTGGCAGAGTGAGTGAGGATCAGAGAGGGCTAATTCCGTTTTCCCGCTTTGAAACTAAAAGTCACAAGAAATCATATTTTCTAAACTCCGTTTCTTATAATCTTGCCCCGCTGACATGTATTCTTCCATGCTCCCATTCATTCCCCATTCCCTAATGCACACCTTTGAGTAGCGATGTGCAATGCAAAATCAGGCAATTAAATCACTCTGCCATGATAGATACACGTGCTTTTGTTATTTTGAGAGGCAGGTTTAAATCATCCTACATACAGGCTGAGCCAAAAGACTCCAAACCGCCTGCGCGGTGTTTTTCCTGTCCGCGTCCTCGGCGCTCGTTGCCGTCTGCCACTATCATAGAAAGGCGCGGATGAAACCATACAACATTTTTAAAACTACTTTTAAAGGCTTTACTCACCAACTTTATGAAAGGAGATGTTGAAACTGGCCACCGTCGTTGTCCATACATTTTTGGCACCTCTTTAGGAAACTATCCACCATGACCGATGTCGTCTAATGTTTCTTCGGTAAGCACCGAACGCCGTCTTTTAGGTTTCTTAGCCTGAACACTTCCTGTGGCTTGAAATTTACTGTAAAGTTCATGGATTGTTGTACGGCCTGGAACTTTTACACCTGGAAATCTTTCTGCAAATCGTACTTTCACTTGGCGAGCTGACCGAGTTAACACATACGAATCATAAAATAAATACACGCTGTGCAGCAGAAAACATATACTGTGGCATAATACACTTTGTGACTAAATACAGGACAAAATAATAAATAACTCGTAATAACTGAACTACAGCACATCACCGTCAACTCAAAACTGCACTTCAAAACCACTTGTAACAAGGTTAGTATACTCATTATAGTGCATGTTACTATCACTCGTAAGTAATGCGGGAGTTACGAAACGAAAAACCCCCAGTGTAATGGTCAGCGTGCGGAGCATGCATACGCGCGCTCTACGGCCTCATCATAAAATGACCGGCACTGTATTATGTAACAGAGTTAATGCATACAAAATGAGTGTAAAAATATATAAACAAATACAGAGTGAGCCAAAAGACTCCGAACCGCCTGCGCGATGTTTTTCCTGTCCGCGTTCTCTGCGCTCGTTGCCATCTGCCGCTATCATAGAAAGGCGCGGATGAAACCATACAACATTTTTAAAACTACTTTTAAAGGCTTTACTTACCAACTTTATGAAAGGAGATGTTGAAACTGGCCACCGTCGTTGAGCATACATTTTTGGCACCTCTTTAGAAAACTATCCATCACACGCCGTAGTTCACGTCGAGAAATTTCTTGGCGGATATTTTGTTTTTAATTCTTCCAGGGTGCGTGGGTTTGCCTTGTATACTTTATGTTTTAAGTTACCCCGGAGGGGCATTTTATGAACAATATTACCGGCTGCGCGGAGTTTTTCCACTGGGCGTGTGGAAATATAATAAAAACATGATAATGCACTGCTGCTATAAACAAAATCACGCCTGTTGTGATTTTGCTGTGCAGTGTGAAGTGCAGTTTTGAGTTGACGGTGATGTGATGTAGTTCAGTTATTACGAGTTATTTATTAATTTGTCCTGTATTTAGTCACAAAGTATATTATGGCTCAGTATATGTTTTCTACTGCACAGCGTGTATGTATTTATTTATGATTCGTATGTGTTAACTTGGTCAGCTCGCCAAGTGAAAGTACGATTTGCAGAAAGATTTCCAGGTGTAAAATTTCCAGGCCGTACAACAATCCATGAACTTTACAGTAAACTTCAGGCCACAAGAAGTGTTCAGGCTAAGAAATCTAAAAGGCGGCGTTCGGTTCTTACCAAAGAAACATTAGATAACATCGGTCATGATGGATAGTTTCCTAAAGAGGTGCCAAAAATGTATGGACAACGACGGTGGCCAGTTTCAGTATTTTCATCCGCCCCTTTCTATGATAACAGCAGACGGCAACGAGCGCCGAGGACGCGGACAGGATAAACACCGCGCAGGCGGCTCGGAGTCTTTTGGCTCACTCTGAATATCACACTTAAAACAGCATCAATGTTCTGAATGTATGAGGAGTAGAAGGCAGATATCAAAGCGGTTTAGGAAACTCCGTAGTAGCAAAAGATGCAGATCTAACCTGTAAAGACCCATTAGTACCTTACGCAAGCACGACTCCAAACTCTTGTGTACGTAGTATCTAAAGGACGGAAATTGAGCGATGTTTATCATATCCTGCTGTTTACATCGCACACATTGGTCCCTCTAATAGCAGCCTGTGGTTACCACTTCCAGCTCACCAAGTTAACCCACCGTCTTGGAAAAGACTCATAGTCTGTGACCATCGAGGAAAGTAATCTTTGCAGTTGTTAATTATAAAACACCAGTGCACTGATTTCTAACGTTAGCGATGCTCTCTTTATGCAGTTATTTAACATGACCTGCTAACGAGCTTGATTATAACATACAAAGGAAATAAAGGGAAAGTTTATTACATGAAGGTTATTGTGGAATCAGGGTTGCCAAGTTAGCGGAATTTCTGCTAAATTTGACGGAGTTTACACATCACCAACGGGTGAAATTTTGCATTTAGCGGTCAATGGATTTTTTAACGGATATGTGGACTGTTGCCTACAATAATATTTTTCTGTTTAATACACTGTTTCAATTATATAATTAGAAATCAGATTTAGTGGAAAAAAATCCTAGATGAAACTGCAAGTTAGTCATCCCTCTTCCCACACACCATTTCAGTCTAACTGATGAAACGTGCACAATACCATATGACATCTATGTATACCTTTATGTCCTGCGAGAAATGTGTTTATATGTAATAAGATAAATGACGGAGCTAATTCACTTAAAATAGTTCAGAAGTGCAACACACGTTGGATGTCTATTTTAGAGGCTGTCTCTCGTGTTCTGTCTCATGGCTTGAACTAAAAATGCACTTTGAAATTGCAGCACTTGATGAGAAATGACAGTGATGACATAAACAAAATTTACCTCACTTTTCTGAAACCTTATTTGGAAGAATGTCAGACATTTCAGTCAAATTCTGCAGACCAATCACGGTTGTTTTACTAATGAGTGGGCTCGTTATGAGAATTGTTGTACCAGGGTACAGAGGTGATCTTTTAACAGCTGATGTTCGTAAACATAAGTCGCCGAGAGTATACTTAGGTCATAAAGTCGAAGTCTTGCTGCAAGATATGAACAACACCAACAAAATTTCATCCGAGGTTGAAAATGTCATAAGGAAAAGATATGAACATTTTCTTGTTTCCCTTGCTTTTGAGCTTCAACGCCGCTTGCCCCAAAAATGTGAAGGTGTTGCAAAACGTGTCCTTAATTCCTATGAGAGAATGCTTGCGAGTGATAAAGGAGCCGATAGTATTGTTGGCCAAGGAAATGGGCTTGTCCGACATTACAGTAACCAAAATTGACATTCAGTGGTCGAAGCTCACTACCATGCAGTGGAAAGAAATACACAATACTGCGGAATGAAGTTAGGTCATATAAGGATGCTAGCAGCTTAAATTCTTTCCAAGACCTTTCGTATCTGGCTTTAATACTTGTGGTTTTACCCTGGTCTAATGCAGACATGGAAAGGGCATTTAGCCAGTTAAACTTGATAAAAGCATCATTGCGCAACAGGCTAACTACTATAACTAATATAATTTTCCGGGCTGTTATGCCGTGGTCTGCTGAAGAAAGATTTCCCAGACGCTGCGATACTTTCACCGAGAAGACTTCGTCCGCGCCACTGAAGATGTCCACCGCAGTTGTGGATGAAACGTCTGGGAAATCTTTCTTCAGCAGACCACGGCATAACAGCCCGGAAAATTATATTAGTTATAATTGTGACACCGGCCGTGAAAGCCTACGTTCTTACAGGCTAACTACTATTATGGTGAAGGCCATGATTTCAATAAGAGCTAGCCTTAATCGTCTGGGTAAGTGTTGCCATGATTACGAGATGCCAGAGGATGTTCTCCGAGAGATCGGCACCATGAGAGCATACGACACAGACATTTCTCCAGCCGGCCCCAATACTTCAGCAGTGGACAAAGAAGACACACTAATGCAGGATGAGGAGGAAAATGAAATGCTGTGGCTTGAACTACATTAATATGGAGAGTGGAATCTAAAATTTTAATAATAATAACAACAACAACAATGTACCATGATAAAGAAAAAAATCTGATGTGATACACTCACATGACTTTCTCTACTCTTGTACAAACTATTTTTACAAACGCTTATTCTCCATCTACTTCATGTTAATCGAGATAAACATTTGCAGACTCTATCTTATTGCTAATTTTCTTGTAGATGTAAGTGGAAAATATATTTACAAGGGCAATATAGAAAAACAGTAGCCTTTAAGCACATACATATCTCTTAATAGCTGGTTGCTAGGTGCAGCACCATTCCCTTTGCCACAGATTAATACTCTTTGCATATCCAAGACAAAAAAATGAATAACGAATTCCCATTTGAGAAAATAAGTATTGAAAAATTTAAGGGAATAACAAGCAATATCTCGAAAATGGTTCACTCAACAAAAAAAAAATGTATATGACATAAGTTGTGTATTTTAACGCGATCTACATTTTTTGTGTAGTAAACTTTTGTCTATCTCTTATGGTTTACCAGTCATGCAAAAATCGTTCACAATGAAGAATACTTTTGGAGACTTTCCCAGAAAATTCAAGATATACATTTTATTTGTCATGAAAATATCTTAAAAATATGATATTTTAATGAAAATCGTTAGTCATTTTTGAGAAAATTAAAATTTTCGAAAAATCTTCCATGTAAAGGGTAATCTGGGGTGGGGGGATTTTCTTGAAAACCTTCGTGTCGCATTTTTGGAAGATACTGAACCTAAATACCAAGTTTGGTGTTTATCCGACTGTTCGTTTCTGAGTTATCCTGTTCACAGACAGACAGACAGACACACGGACATGTTTCCAAAAATGCTTTTTTTTGGTTTCAGGGAGTCTCAAAACATGTATTTCCGGTGAAATTTCGGTATCGAATTTTTGGGTGGAATACAATACTTCCCCTACTTACTATACGTAGTAGAGAAAGTAAAAATTTTGTAAGTTACCAGTACATTGAAATTTCACTTTTAAGGGGGCAAACAACAATAATAATAATTAGATTTAGCGGATTTTAGCGGAATTTTAATTTCAGTTTAACGGAATAAATGTTTCCGGGTTGGCAACGCTGTGTGGCATTAATATCGCATGCTTATCGTGCTGTTATAAATAGATTCGATTCTCTTTTGTCTTCCGTCTCTTAGCTGCTAGATGAGAGAATAGATTAGATGACAGGGCGGGGGTGAGTTGGAGTTTTGTCGACGTTCCGCACGTTAGCCTAATGAGCTTATTGTGCAACCCATTGGAAAAGATGCTTTCATTGTTTCCCAAAATCTGTTCCCTGCAGTATCTTGGTTTCAAAGTCAGCATCTTTTCCTAGATATTCTTTGGTTATGGAAATATAGGTTCTATAGTTGCGTTCATCCTTGTAGACGTAGATATTTCCTGAAGTGACCATATTCAGAAATTAATACAATTACTTTCCTTATTCGTGTTCTATTTAATCTCAGGAGACATAAGGAAAATTGTTGCATGGACCTAAGACCAGTTTCTTGGCTTATCCTTTATCAGGATAGATTTGCCACTTGAGTTGGTGTTTTTCCCTAATCCATGTTTTTACCGTGGTTTTGGCAATACGTGTGCTGATTCCAACCACGGGTTCAGGGACCCAGTACCCTCTTTACCAGTTGATCAGCTTTTTCATTTCGATAGATGCCCTGGTGTACCGACACCCACCACAATTCAAGCCTGTTGCGAGATGATAGGACAATCAGGATATATAGGCAATCCCAAACAAGTTTTATTTTACCTGGTCTGAAGAGCTCTTTTAAAGCACTTTGACTGTAAGAATGAGAATTCGGTTATAATGATAACCTTCCTCAAAGTCCGCTTAGAGCCAGATCAGGATAGCAATACCTCTGTCTGAAAAACTGTAAAAGACTACACTGCACTATTTCCTAAGGCTTAAACTAATGTTTGTCCTTGGGGATTGGCCATATATACGGTGTTCCTCTCACGAGAATGTGTCTCTGTAAGGAATGCGTTGACATCAACAATTCTAGCGCTGTCTGAGAAAGATTACGCCTCTACTTTCAGCACATCAACAAGACTGAAGACCTTTTAGAAAACATACGCTCTTGTGCTAGCAATGCTGAAAAGCCAGTTGCTTTTGTTTGTCTTCCTCGTCACAGATTTTAACAAAGTTAGCAACTATTTGACTGTGTAGAGTTCTTCATTTCTTACTGGGCATCGTAAATAACTTTATAAATCACTAGAAAACGCTTACACACTGATCCAAGTGAAACACGCTGGGATACTAACGCAATTTAATTTGACCCTAATTATTGTAGGTTCATATTTAATTTTTAATGATGGTTATGATTGTCATTTTAGGGTTAAATTGACCCTAAATAACCATGATAACGTCCTCCAAACAAAACACGACTAATGACATTTACTTTCCCCCATATCATCAAGCAACTTTTATTAAAGGCACCTCTTTCTGCAAGCTTAGTTTTGGAGATATTGTACAGTCTCAAGTTAAATGGTCCACCCTGTATATTCATTTTCAATGACAGTGAATTTTATAACGCAATGTTTTATAACTTTTCAATTCAAAATTCTGTTATTTTTTTTATCCTTTCTATAACTGCTACTGCTTTTCTCAAAATGTATACTTTAACCTTTCACTTTTCTTAATATACTTTAAGTAAATTTACTTAATAATTTTATTTAACTTATCACTCACTCGTTTAAACTCATATTCCCTTATTCTTTTATCATACGCTTCACTTAACACACACATAATTTCTTTATAATTTTTCACTTCACTTAAAACAATAATCACTATTATCACTCTTCTATGAAACTATTACTTCGCTTTTTCTTTCAAATACAATATTTTACTTCACTTACAACGAAATTCACAAGAAGCACATCTGATAGATAAGAAGAAAACGGAACGAAAGGGAAATGATGGAAAAGAAATCGTGATAAAAAGAAACCACCCCAGCATTCGCCTGCCGACCTCTGGAAAACCACGAAAAATCCATGGGTTAGAGTAGGCAGTCGCCGGGATCGAACCTAGGACCTCCCGAATGCGAGTCGCACACCTTACCGCTGCGCTACCTCGCTCCGCGTTTTCTTTTAAAGTTCCCTTGTTTTACCCAGTTTAGGCTACCGTGTTTTTACTGTTTTTTTTCGTTACCGCTTATTACCGCACTACACAAGCACATACACACACAGAAACACCCATGCCCATGTCAAACTCGAACCCGCGACCCTCAGTTTGGCGGACCGCCGGAGCTATGCACTCCAGCGACCACGGCTACAAGGGCCGGCTTGTTTACCCACATACATACAAATGTTCTCTCTTTGTAATTTAGTATAGATTTAGGTAACCTTATGTTTTATATCTAAGGAAATGAAACCTCTTACTGACACACTCTGAGATGTTGAATGCATCCTTAAGGAAACTATCACACTTCACAGATTTCCTGAGGAACGGCGTTCAAACTCCTGCAAGGCGGTTCATAACATTGGTGGTAAATTACAGCAGTTGGCACTACTGCGAGCTTGTTAGTAATTCTCCTTCAAAGTTCAGACTTTTCCAAGGAAAGGGAATGGACTAAGAGTATGTAATGAAAGATCCCTGTCACTTCGAGGCCCTTTTAAGAACCTCCCATTATCTACTTGGCTTCACCAAAAGTTGCTGCGAACTTAAGTCGTGATATAGTGCAGTGCTGCCAACCTTAAGTCTCCTGCCCCACTTTTCTTCAACGGTTGTTACGTTTTCCTTCTGTAAACCTAGTTTCCCATTCAGGCGTCTGCGCAACCTGCATGGTAGTGGTATGATTATATATCAAGATCTTAATAGTCCACCTCCATGGTGTGGGGATAGGGTGTCTGCCTCACATTCAAGAGATCTCGATTTCGAATCTTGATTAGGACGTATTACCCGGATAAGGATTTTTCCGGAGTTTTCCCTAATCGTCGAGTAACTCTAATCTCTATAGTCCCCGGGGTCATTTGAGCATCCTTTTACTAATTTCATTCATTCATCGTCCTATATTACCTAACCGGTAAAAGGACGTTAAACTATTTTCAAAACCTAAATACAATATTATTGTGAAGTTCCGGCCGAAATAATGCAGTATTATCGCCAAACATTATCAGAGATACTTTCTAAAATAACCCTAAAAATTCTGAGAGTATTTTGCGAATAACGCCCTTAATTTTGTGCCTGTTTGAACGTTCAACTCTTAGGCATACAGTTTCAATTGCGTACATCGAATCGGTTCGTCTAAGAGAAGTGAAAATATTAGGATACTATCCGCAGAAACTCCCCTAATTTTGCGGGATTTCAGCCATATTTAAATATTCTGATGAACTTTATTCCAGCCTCGATCTACAAATGTAGGCTCAGCAAGTGCAGTGATTCGATTAAAAATACTAACTTGCAACGATGTTAAACCTGTCCGACATTTCGTTTTTTAATTATGCATTTCTCTCTCGCTTACACACACACACACACACACACACACACACACACACACACATATGCGCAATATACGTAGCGATTTTGTGTGTCTGCCGTCGAAAATTGGGAGACTGTCTCATTTTGAGTGATTCCCTTAGTGCACTTCAGAGTCTTCGTGAGCTGTACAACTACCACCCCATTGTTCAGCGAATCCAGGATGCCCTCCGTGTTTTATACGCTTCCGGCGTTAATGTGGAGTGTGCTTGGATACCTGGTCACGTTGGCTTACCTGGAAATGAACTTGCTGATTTGTCAGCTAAGGCAGCAACCACAGAACCCTGTGTTACAATACCTCGAGTAACGTTGGAAGACTTTAGGCTTTTTGTGCGCTGTCATGCTGGCGCGAGGAGTGGTTAGCTCTCCGCGGAGATAAGCTTAGAGTAGTGAAGCACATTCCGATAAATTGCATAACTTCCTCTCGTGTATCTCTTACGCACGGCAATCTTTTTAAGGGTGACCCTGCTCCTATTTGTCTGCTTTGGGGCGAATGTCTGTCGTTCCGTCACGTGTTGCTAGACTGTATTGCTCTAGCACATCTTGGGGACACACTGCAACTACCGGCCAGTCTTGCAGAGGCCTTAGCGGATGATAAGTAAGCGGTTGATAGGATTTTTAATTTTGTGTCAAGCGTAAATTTCCAAAAGCAGATTTAGTCATGTTAATAGTAGGTGTTTCATACTTCTCGGTGCAGTTTTATATTGATATTTATCTCTGGCCTTTTCCATGATCCGTTTTACAAGGGCGCTAATGACCCAGCAGTTGAGCGCCCTTAAACAAACAAACAAAATCTGATATGTTACACTCACATGACTCTATCTACTCTTGTACAAACTATTTTTACAAACGCTTATTCTCCATATGCTTCATGTTAATCGAGATGTTAATCTTATTGCTAATTTTCTTGTAGATGCAAGGGGAGTTGGTAGACTTTAAGCGATAGTCAAATATTTTAAGAGGTGGTTGCTGTGTGGAGTATTCCATTGTCTTTGCATTACCAGGACAAAAAAAATGAATAACGAATTTGTGAAAAAGTAATAAGTATTGGAAAATTTAAGGGGATAACAAGCAATATCTCGAAAATGGTTCACTCAACAACAAAATGTATATGACATAAATCGGGTATTTTAACGCGATCTACATTTTTTGTGTAGTAAAATTTTGTCTACCTCTTATGGTTTACCAGTTATGCAAAAGTCGTTCAGAATAAAGAATACTTTTAGAGACATTCCCAGAAAATTCAAGATACACATTTTATTTGTCATGCAAGTATCTTAAATATACGATATTTTAATCAAAATCATTAGAGCCATTTTTGAGAAAATTAAAATTTTCGAAAAATGCTCCATGTAAAGGACAAACTGGGGTGGGGGGATTTTCTTGAAAACCTTCGTGTGCATCTCTGGAAGAAACTGAACCTAAATACCAAGTTGTTTAGTTGTGGGAGGTTTAATGACATTAAATGTTTATCCGACTGTTCGTTTCTGAGTTATGCTGTTCACAGACACACACACGGACATGTTTTCAAAAATGTTTTTTTGGATTCAGGGTGTCTCAAAACATGTATTTCCGGTGAAATCTCGGTATCGAATTTTTGGGTGGAATACAATACTTCCCCTACTTACTATACGTAATATAGAAAGTAAAAATGTAGATCTGGTTAAAACACACAATTTGTCAAATAAAGCTTTTTGTTTTTGCGGCGTTAACAATTTCCGAAATATCCTTCGTTATTGGTTTGAGTTTTAAAGTACTTTATACCTTTCTGTACTGCAAATCGCTATTGCTTTTTCGTTTAATGCAAAGAGAACGGAATTTTAAAGCCATCACATTTCGACCGGCTTTGAAGGAACTCTTCTTATACCTACAAAAAATTCGTAGCTTTGTAATGAAATTTATGTTCATTAATAAGAAGTGAAGAGAAGAATAAGCTTTTGTAATAATAGTTTGTGGAACAGTGAGTAGAGAAAGTCATGTGAATGTAACACGTCAGATTTTTTTATGTAGGGACCTCAAAAAATGTATTTCCGGTGAACCGATATCAACATTTTGGGTGGATTGCTTACTATGAGCATGTGCTGGAGAAAGTCATGTGGATCAGGTTTCAACCTTATTACTTTATAGTATATACTGCCAATGCATTATGGTTAAAGTGTATACATGCACGAGCTCAAAATCTAAAATGTCTATCACAGCAAACAAAGAAACTGATTTTGTTTTGATTCATATTTGATTTTCTACGATGCAATTCTTGTTTATAATAACAACTGAGCCCAGGGATACCTTTGAAGCCTTCGCTTAAGCTTGGCGATAAGGTACCACAGGCTTTGTTCTCCTTTCAAAGGGTTCGCACAATCGAATTTTATGCAGCTGGAAAATCGCATTAACTTGAGAATGGCGCTCCTTGGACTCGAAGGATAAACACATTAAACTTTACTGAAGTTCAGCTAAGTTTCAAAATGCTCATTTTCCCTAAGTAGTCTTGCAGCAGTCCCATCCCACTGAAAGGCAAATGACAAGGATAATGCAATAGAAGTAATTGCTCTAAAGACTATCAGGAAAACATTCTGATGTGTTACATTTACCTAACTTGTCTACCTTTATTATATCCTCTGCCATGTACATAGAAGGTAGAGAAGGTATTGTATTCCACCCAAAGTTCGATATCATATTCCAATGAAAACACATTTTTTGAGGCCTCCTGAATAAAAAACAGCCTAACCCAAAAACGAAGAGTTCCCTTTGCATGGAACATTTTTCGAAATGCTTTATTTTCTAAAACCTGACTAACGATGTTGATTAAAATGCCTTATATTGTTACATGCTGAGGTGAGGGCTAGGAGGTTTCCAGAAAATGAATAAATTTATTTCACCCCAGCACGCACATGGGGAACGCAACTCGCTACAGCAAAAAGACCGGGACCTTGGCAGTATAGATTTTAGAGGAAGGCGTGGGGTTTTACACTACACAAAAACATTACATAACACACATTACCTGGAAATTATTAATAAACGTTTGGTGACTCTACATTATGAACTAGGAAGAGAGGATGGAGGGAGATGCCCCGAAGCCGTGGACTGACCACACGCACTTCTTGTGACAACGACCACTTACTCAAGAGTGACGTTTGTGAAAATTGCAACACCAAGAAGGAAACGCATGAATTCAATAAATTTAATACCACAGGTTAGGTACATGACAAGTAACAAATGATAAACTTTTCAAATCTATACATAACTTTTGAGCTCTAATATTCAGTATTTGCTGTGGCCTTCATGCGCTACAATTAGATCTGCTATACGCCGCGGCATTGAATCAGAAAGGTTCTGAATAAGTTCCTGAGAGATTTCCCTCCAAGCAGTTTGTATTCGAGCCTAAAAGTCCGCGACACTGGTTACTGGAGGACCGTGACGTACAGTGCCGACCAACCATGTTCGATGGGCGACATGTCAGGTGAATGTGCAGACCAGGGAAGCAATGGTACCCGTCGTTCTTCGAAGAAGGCTTGTACATTCCTCGCAATATGTGGCCGGGCATTGTCCTGTTGAAATGTGGCCTGTGGAGATGCCTGAAGCAGGGGGAGTACCGCAGGCTCTACAACCACCGTTAGGTACCGGTTGCTGTTCAAAGTGCTCTCAATTCGTAGGAGCCGAAATCGGTTGTTGTAACCAATGGCGCCCCAAACCATCACACCCGGTGTTTGTCCGCTACGCCGCTCAACAACGCAGCCTCCAGGTTGAGCTCACCATGGTACCGCCGGACACGTATGCGGCCATCACTGTAGGCCACGTTGAAGCGGAACTCGTCCGAAAAGACTACATTTTGTCACTCAGCACCCCAGTGACGGTATTCATGTGCCCATTGCAGTCGGAGGAGCTTATGATTTCTAGACAATGGAAGCCAATGTAACGGCATGCATGTAACCAGTCCAAACTGCAGCAGACGGCGTCGAACCGTTGATGCAGACAAGTTCGCACCTGTTGCAGTGCTCCAGCGTCGAGTCAACACTGTGGATGTGGTCCGTTATGGCCATGCGGACAAGATGACGGTCATCCCGTGCTGTGGTCATGTTCCGTGGTCCAGTGCCCGCTCTTCGCTGCGTACGACCTTCATCTATCCACTGCTTCCACGCACGCATCACTGTCGTAGCAGCATGCCCTGTACGAGCCGAAATGTCACGGTATGACAAACCCGCTTCCCGGAGACCGATCATTCTACCCCGTTCGAACTCACTCACATGCCGATATGGTTCCCTTTGACGTCTACGAGGCGCATAATTTATTGTTTCCACCTTGATTGACAGCTCTGCACTAACTACACTGGGCGCAACACTGACCTTTTTGGGCTGATATGAGAGGTCTCTACTCGACCTACGTATATCCCAACCTAATCACTTATTGCTTGCACACTCTTCTACAGTTCCACCAAGTTTGGAGTTATTCGGGAAATTCTTTCATGGTGTTGCAATTTTCACAAACGGCAGTGTATATACCCCCTCCAACCGTGTCTAGCCACGCCAGCTAGGGTTGCGTCATACCAGACGAATTTCAAACAGAGCCCACATTTTGGCGTGGTCCGCGCCAAAATGAGGGATCGTTAAGCCGAAAATATCATAGAAACCCAATTATGCTATGTCTAGTAGCGACAATGCAACACAACAGTGCTTCTGGCAATGGTAATTAACTTACTGGTACGCTACAATATTAAAATTATTGTATAAAATGTATATCTCGAATTTCTGTAATAGCCTGTAAAATCTTTACATATTTGGAAATACTGAACTTAAATACTAAGTTTGGTATTTATCCGGCTTTTCATTTTTGAGTTATGTTGTTTACACACACACACACACACACACACGGAGCATTTTCTAAAATTATGATGTGTTACATTCACATACACTTCAACAAACTATTTTTGCAAACGCTTATTCTCCATCTACTTCATGTTAATCGGATAAACGTTTGCAGAATCGATTTTATTGCTAATTTTCTTGTAGGTGCAAAGGGAATATGGTAGGCTTTAAGCGATAGTCAAATATTTTAAGAGCTGGTTGCTATGTGGAACATTCCATTATCTTTGCATGTCCAGGACATAAAAAAACGAATAACGAATTCCCATTTTAGAAAAAATAAAAGTGTTGGAAAATTCAAACAAATAACAAGGAATATCTCGGACATGGTTCACTGGGCAGAAAAAGTGTATATGACATAAATTGTTTGTTTTAACGAGAGCTACATTTTTTGTAATAAGATTTTGTCTATCTCTTACGGTTTAGCAGCTATGCGAAAGTCATTCAGAATGAGGATTTTTTTAGGAAATTTCCAGAAAATTCAAGATATACATTTCATTTGCCATGAAAATATCTTAAACGTATGATATTTTAATCCAAATGGTTAGAGACATTTTTGAGGAACTCAAAATTTTCGAAAAATATTCCATGTATAGGGTAGTCTGGGGTGAAAACCTTCGTGTCGCATCCTTTGAAGACTCTAAACTCAAATGCCAAGTTTGGTATTTATCAGACTTTTCGTTTTTGAGTTATGCTGTTCACAGACACGTTACCAAAATTCCTTATTTGGATTCAGAGCACCTCAAAACATGTATTTCCGGTGAAATCTCGACATAGAATTTTAGGATGGAATGCAATACTTCCCCTACTTACTATATGTAGTAAAGAAAGCAATAAAGTTACGGAAGCTGTTAATTTTGAAATGTTGCTGTGTCTACCCTTTAATAAAAGGACGAAGCTACACATGTGTTTGCTGGAGAACAACTTTCTGTTTTCAACCATACGGTATCTTTATGGTGTAATCATTTGCTCTGGATTTTCATCGCTCTATGCGTCTTATCTGCTGTTCCTTGCCATTATTTTTCATCCCTAGGGACATCGTGTTGGCTTCTTGGCTAACTTTGTTATATTTTTGATTAGTGGCTCCGCCTACCGTCTGCTTGGAACTTTTCTTCTTTTTATCTCGCCCAAAAAGCAATAAATGTTCCGTGGCTAAAAAGCCAGAAAGAGAGGGATGGTTAACAAAAAAAATCCTGCTCCTTAGAGATAACAAAGAGGAAAAAAATATGAAGATTGATGTTGGAGATGAATATAAAAAGGAAAGTGCTGGTACAAAGAAGGCTAGAAATAAGTTGTTATATGCTGAAATTAATTGGTGTACGGCGGCTGGTAAGAAATAAAGCAATGGAAAGCTATTGTGTGTTCTTGTCTCACACCACGTCAAGTCCAGTTCCACTTTGTTAAACTCTGCCATCCATCACAGTAACAGCATCTCTAAAACCAGGCGCTGGAGCATGTATTGCAACAATTCAAAGGCTTATTTGATCTTTAACGAAATCTAATACCCTACAGACCTCGACATAAAATACACTCGTCTTTCATTGAAAGATTCCTGATTTTACTTCCTCCACGACATAGCATAAAATGTAGCCCGTAATGGAACGGAGCGCCACCCCTACCACCGTGACCATCTCCGTGTTTCGAGAATAATTCTAGCCACTGGATTGGTAGGGTAGCTTACCTCTTCCAAAGTATGGCTGAACAGCCGAAGGGTAATATTACAATTTAAACAAACTTTATACGAGGAGTGATAGACTAAGGTTACAAGGCCGATATTCCTAGAGTTTCTGTGCAGAGTTTCAGCCATCCGCCACCTATAGTGCTAGTTGTAGATAAACACAAATGGTCTCGTGAAGAAATCCGCTCCGTTATTAAATTTCTGTGGACGAAACACGTAACCTCGGCTGAAATTCATCGTCAGCTGGTAGAGGTTTACGGAGAGTCTGTAATGTCTTGTCAGTAAGTAGCAGAATGGTGTTGAAAGTTTCCAGCCGGTGGAGATAACGTCACCGACGAGCATCGCAGCGGCCAACCCAGTACGGCATCAACTGATTTGAACACAGCTTGCGTGGAGGAGCTGATTCAGGACAACAAGAGAATCACGTTGTGGCATATGACGGTAGACTTGGGCGTGTCGTTCGGAAGAGTTCGTTATGTTGTTCATGATATTCTGCAGTACCGAAAAGTTTGTTCCCGATGGGTTCCACGAAACGCAAGGAGAAGCGCATGGGGGCAAGTCTTCTACTTTTGCAACGGTTCTTCACGGAAGGGAAGAGTTTTCTTCACCACATTGTCACGGGCAGTAAGCTGTCGTCAATGGGGTGGAAACACCCCTCCTTTCCAAAGACAAAGAAGTTTAAGGTGACGCCATCTGCCGGGAAGCTGATGACCACAGTGTTTTGGGACAGCGCGGGTGTCATACTTGTAAAGCTTTTGGAAAGAGTGACGCAGTGACCGCTGACCGTGACACGATTGCGCAAAGCAATCAGAAACAAACAGCCAGGACTTCTCGCTGAGGGCGTCATCTTCCTTCACGACAACGCGCGACCTCATACAACCCAGAAGACCACAAACGCTGTTGAAGCGTTTCGCTGGGACATCATCGACCACCCTCCATACAACCCGAACCTCGTTCCAAGCGACATTCACCATTTTCCTCACTAAAAGGAGCACCTAGGGGGCCGACAATTGCTTCAGACGAGGAGGTGAAACACTTCTCGACAAGGTGGCTGAACACGCAAGGAGGATTTTTACCAGGAGGGAATATCCAAACTCATCCTATGAAGCGACAAGTGCCTAAACCGATATGGAGATTATGTCGAAAAATAACCTAATGTATGTACAATCAGTTTGCTGTATTGGTTGTATGAAATAAAATGTACTCGTTTCACTGCAGTCTTTGTTTCTGATCACCTCTCGTATTTTCAGGCTACACTACCGTTTTCTTAATGCCAATCTTCTTATTGCCGTTTAGTAGCGGCAGTAACTTAACCTTCGTCTCCATGTTGTTAATGAAAACTCTCATATATGTAAATGTAGCTATCGTTCAGCTTAACATCACATGCAAATAATTCTTCAGCCCTTCCTCTACATGACCGAATATATTGTAATTGGTTTAGCCTTTCGTAGCGAAACCATTTCATAGAGGGGTATCCAAACCACTCCTCCATTTCACATAGGTTATAAACATAGTTCATTTGTTAGTTTCTGTGCACCTAAATTGTTTTTCAGGCCAGTCTAATACAGAACTGATACCGGAAGGAGTCAAAAGTTGGTTACCTGAAGGTGGAAACGTTACGGGCAGAAAAAAACCATAGCGATATAGGGAAATGTGTGCATAAAAAGTGGCCCATTCCCCTAGATTGCAACAGTGTTTTCCCTCCGTAAGCTTTGCACCTTGTAACCAACCTTTGACTCCACCCAGTTTCACTACTCTATGTGACTGGCCTGAAAAACAATCCAAAGATACAAAAACGAACCAATGAACGACCTTATTGATGTAAAATGAAGGGGTGGTTCGGATAACGCCTCTATGAAAGACTTTAGCGATGAAATGCTAGATTTATACAACATAATTCGGCCTTCTAAAGGAAGGCGTAAAGAGTTCTTTGCATGTGTCATTAACCTGAACGACAACACGCCACTTCTATGAGAGCTTTCATTAGCGACATGGAGACGAAGACAAGATTTTTGTGTTGATTTCTAAGTTTTTATTATATTATTTTATTTTTAGGCCTAAACTCAACGAACTATTGCTTTAACGGTATTCCGCCAGTGAGAACTTTTGGGGGAGGTAAAGTATCCTGCCAATCTAATGGCTAGAAACTATGCTCGAGGAACAGAGCAGCTCACGTTGGAAGAGGGAGGGGCTACATTTTTCATTACGAACTTAATAAGCTGCGTTCCATTATATGCCATCTTTTACGCACGTAGTATACTTGGTTGGTAAAGGAAATTATTATTATTATTATTATTATTATTATTATTATTATTATTATTATTATTATTATTATTCTATACGTTTAACGTCCTTTAATCTGGTAGATCATACTGGACAAAGAATGAATGAAATGGGTGGTGACACAAACAAGTTATTTGGAATAAATTGTGTGTTTTAAAGAGATCTACATTTTTTGTGCAGTACGTTTTCGTCTATCGTTTAACGTTAACCAGTTATGCAATATTGTATAAATTTCCTTCCAAATGAAGAGGACTTCACAAGCTATTCCCAAAAAATTCAAGATATGCATTTTATTTGTGATACGTATAAATCTCTTTAATATATCTACTTTAATCAAAATCGTAGAACCATTTTTCATAAAATAAAATATTTCCAAAAATGTTCCATGTAAAGAGTAGTTTAGGTAGATGCGACACGAAGTCTTTGAAAGGTACTGAATTTAAGTACCAAGTTTGGTATTTATCCCACATTTCGTGTTTGGTTATGCTGTTCAAAGACACACACACACGGACATTTTTCAAAAAAATGCCTTTTTGGATTCAGGGGGTCCCAAAACACATTTCCCGTGAAATCTCTGTATCAAATTTTTGTGTGGAATGCAATACCTTCTCTACCTACTATGTATGTGGTAGAGTAAGTAATATTTATAAAGGTGGTAACAATGGAGTGTTATAAACATTTTATTCTACTGAATGTTATAAACAATTTCTAGTATCATTGGCTCGTACTAAAAGCTCTACTTTAAGTGCTAGCAGTATAAAATATTAGATTATGATACAAACGGTAAAAGTAGGGTTTTATTTTGTGCGTAGAAATTTTTAAAAATAAAACCACTTTTAACACGTGTGGCACATACTATTTTTAGTTTCTCTACTACGTATAGTAAGTAGGAGAAGTATTGTATTCCACCCAAAAATTCGATACCGAGATTTCACCGGAAATATATATTTTGAGACCCACTGAATCTAAAAAAAGCATTTTTGGAAACATGTCCGTGTGTGTGTCTGTGAACAGCATTACTCAGAAACGAACAGTTGGATAAACACCAAACTTGGTATTTAGGTTCAGTATCTTCCAGAGATGCGACAAGAAAATCCCCCACCCCAGACTACCCTTTACATGGACATTTTTCGAAAATTTTAATTTTCTAAAAAATGGCTCTAACGATTTTGATTAAAATATCATATGTTTAAGATATTTTTATGACAAATAAAATGTATATCTCGAATTTTCTGGGAATGTCTCCAAAAGTATTCTTCATTGTGAACGACTTTTGCATAACTGGTAAACCATAAGAGATAGACAAAAGTTTACTACACAAAAAATGTAGATCGCGTTAAAATACACAACTTATGTCATATACATTTTTTTTTTTGTTGAGCGAACCATTTTCGAGATATTGCTTGTTATTCCCTTAAATTTTTTAATATTTATTTCCTCAATTGGGAATTCGTTATTCATTTTTTTGTCTTGTATATGCAAAGAGTATTAATCTGTGGCAAAGGGAATGGTGCTGCACATAGCAACCAGCTATTAAGAGATATGTATGTGCTTAAAGGCTACTGTATTTCTATATTGCCCTTGTAAATATATATTCCCCTTACATCTACAAAAAAATTAGCAATAAGATAGAGTCTGCAAATGTTTATCTCGATTAAGATGAAGTAGATGGAGAATAAGCGTTTGTAAAAGGAGTTTGTACAAGAGTAGAGAAAGTCATGTGAGTGTAACACATCAGATGTTTTAGACAGGGCTCGAATTTGTAAAATATCAATTTTGTATTGATTACTGAAACTAACAGAGATCACGTTTAGAGTGCGTTCTTTGACGTTAAACCACACAGCGAAGGGATTAAATACTATGCTATATTGCTTTCTGGATTTTTTGGGTAAGTACTTCTAGTGCTATTCTTTCTGCTGCATCTGTAATTTCATTTCCATTTCATTTTCTTCCGAATTCATAATTTGCGCCATTTAATCTTTATGTAGCATAAATAAAAGAACAACGTTTTAGATCAAAGGAACCTGCCAATATAACGTATAGGTTAACTCTACAGCGAACTGCGATAAATTGAAGTATGACGATTTGTATTGTGAACAGATAATGCGAGAAATTAATCATGTGAAACGACATAATGAAAACCAAAACCTAATCAAACCAAATCGAGTTATTAAACATGTGCATATATGTGTACAAAGGGTAATTGCCATGTGATTGGACTTAAAACCGAAGTTGGTCATACTAGAGGTTGTCGTTCTAGTGCGATAATCTAAAGTTTTTGGCTATTGTGCTCTGTGTTAGAAGTTCTACTCGCATGACTTTCTCTACTCTTGTACAAACTATTTTTACAAACGGTTAATCTCCATCTACGTCATGTTAATCGAGATAAACATTTTCAGAAACTATCTTATTGCTAATTTTCTTGAAGCTGCAAGGGGAATATGGTAGGCTTTAAGCGATAGTCAAATCTTTTAAGAGCTGGTTGCTATGTGGAGCATTCCATTCTCTTTGCATGTCCAGGACATAAAAAAACGAATAACGAATTCCCATTTGAGGAAAGGTATAAATACTGGAAGGAATATCTTGGAAATGGTTCACCACAAAATAAATATATATGACATAAATTGTGTGTTTTAACGACGTCTACATTTTTGTTCAGTAAACTTTTGACTATCAGACCACTTTTGAGGACATTCCCTGAAAATTTAATATACATTTCATTTGCCATGAAAATATCTTAAATATATGATATTTTAATCAAAATCGTTAGCGCCATTTTTGAGAAAATTAAAATTTTCGAAAAATGTCCATGTAAAGGGTAGTCTGGGGTGGGAAATTTTTCTGAAAATCTTCGTGTCGCATCTTAGAAAGATACTGAACCTAAATACCAAGTTTGGTATTTATTTTCGTCTTTGAGTTATACTGTTCACACACAGGGACCTTTTTCTAATAATGTATTTTTTATTCGTGAGGCCTCAAAAACGTGTATTTCGTTGAAATCTCGGTATTGAATTTTTGAGTGGAATGCAATACTTCCCCTGCTTACTGTACGTAGTATAGAAAGCAAAAATATTTAGTATAATTTATACAAAGCGTTGCTGATGTTAATCTTGTGCATCTTGTCCATGCTTACTAGAGCGATTGGCTTTGGTGTTCGCTGATGTACCGCGGATTCGAGTCTGGCTGTTTGTGCACTTGTATATGTGCAAAAACAATAATGTAAAAGAGAAGAATAAGAAAATATATTTTAAGTATTCTATTCCAAAGGTTTGAACCATACATCTTGTACATTTCGTTTGCTTTCAACACTTCTGTGTTTCCTATCCTTAAATTTCTACTGATTAAAGTCACTTTTTCAGCTCCTGGCATAAAAAAAAGCATTGCATTTATGTGAAGATAGGCATTTTCAGTTTGCGCATCTACACTGTTGCACACAAACGAGCATCTATCGGAATTTACCAGACTAAGGCAGTCTGCTGTGAAATGAAAGATTTTCCCTTCCATTCATAGTGCATTTTATAAGCTTCTGTCAAATATACAGTCATTTTCAAGTAAGAGGCTTTTCTGTAGCTTGCGACCCTAAGCTTGACTTCCATCAAAGTCCCCCTTTACATCTTACTTGGGGGCCACCATGGATTCCATTTAGCAAATTCGTTCCTCATTTTTATTTTCTGAGCCTTTCTCAGCCCGGGTCCCTAATCCGAGAGGTCGGGGCTTCAGAAGGGCGTGTCTTATCAGGAGCGGTGCAGCACACAAAGTATCACTTCGGCAGCAATCCGTTTTGTCTCCTCAGACTGTCGTCTCACTGACACTATAACAACATTAGATGTGACTATTATCCCTATAGCAGGTAGGTATACTGCCGTACATAAAATGTGGCCCATAATGGAACGAGCTGTTTATGTTGGTACGGAGAAAATCTAGCTCCACCCCTACCAGCGTGAGCACCTCTGTTTATCGAGCGTAATTCTATCCACTGGATTCGCCAGGTACTTTAGCTACCCCAAAATATCGCGGAAGGGTAACATTACAACTTAAAACCTTATATTTTCATGCTACACTACCTTTTCTTAATGCCGTTTAGTAGCGGCAACAACTTTAGACTTCGTCGCCATGTCGCTTGTCTAGCTGTCGTTTAGTTTAACCACACAAGCAAATAATTCTTCACCCTTCCTCTAGAAGGCCGAATTGGTTTACTCTTTCCTTGTGTGACAATCGTAGTGAAACTCTTTCATAGAAGTGGTATCCGAACCACTCCTTCATTCCGCATAGATTATAAACAACGTTCAAGGTTAGTTTGTATGTTCAGGCCAGTTACACAAAGAACTGTTACCGACTGGGTGGAGTCAAAACTTAATTAGCTGAAGGTGGAAGAGAGAAAAACACTATGGCGATCTAGGGAAATTGACCATTTTTATGCACGACAATGTACAAGCTTTTTTCTGAGAGGTAACCCTGGGAAAATAAGTGTTAACTCATCCGCAAATATGGGAGTAAAGACTGTTTTACAATAACCGAGAAGGGAAACCAGAACAAAATCGACAAAGTTAAAATACATGTATTATATTGTAAGGGTTCATTATTAAGGTGAAACTTTCGGAAGACATAGTCAAATTTTTACGTTCTCGTTCTCAGGGACGGCATATTAGATTCATTTTACGCATATTAGATTCTTACTATAGAAATTATTCAACACTGGCGTGACATAAAACAGTCGCTAGAGCTCTCTCTGGCCCCAAAGTGGGAAAACGAAACTGGAAGAAATTCTAGCAAGTATGCGTCCTGACTCCCTCAGATCCATTGAACGTTGGTTCTTCTAGCGAAAGCGTTATCTCTGGTTTGTTTATATACAACTCAAAACTGGACATTGGCCCAAAAAAATTACAATAAACATAAAAAATCTACAGAAATTAACTCAGAACAGCAAAGAACTTTAAATGTTCACTGTTAATAAAGGAATAACGCTTGCTAAACCAGAGGAATCGGAATAGTATAAGTGCATTTAGGAAATGTTTACTCTATCGAATTTTATCTTGGCTAGGATGCATTATGTTGGCTGAAGTGCAAGCAGATGAAAAAAAATTTCTAATTTAATACATTCGCATAACCTTCTCTACCCTCTATCGTTTATTAGTGGGTATACAAACTATTCTTACTAAAGCTTATTTTTCTGTGTACTGTATTTTAATACAAATACAAATACTCTTAAAATTCCATACTGTTTCCTTGCAATCGCGAATGTTGACACTACTTGATGCCCAAGAAATAAACAATTCGAAATTTAATAACGAATATCTCAGAAATGGCTTACGCCATAAAAAAGCTTATTTAAAATAAATTGTGTGTTTTAAAGAGATCTGGATTTTTTTGTGTAGTACGTTTTCGTCTATCGTTTAACGTTTACGAGTTATACAAGATTATACAAAATTTCTTCTAAATGAAGTGGACTTCACATGCTATTCCCATAAAATTCAATATATACATTTTATATTTAATGTAACTATCTTTAATATATGTTAATTTAATCAAAATGTTATAGCCATTTTTTATAAAACAAACATGTCAAAAAGTTTCTTTAAAATCTTCGTGTCGCATCTTTGGGAGGTACTCAACCTAAATACCAACCTACCAATTGGACTTTTCGTATTTGAGTTATGTTGTTCACACACAAACACAGGTACTGTTTTCTAAAAATGCTTTTTCTTGGAGTCAGGGATCCTCAAAACATGTATTTCTTTGAAATTCCTGTATCGAATCTTTGGGTTGAATGCAATACTTTCTCTGCATACTAGGTACGTGTTAGAGAAAGTAAAAATGTCAGTCGATTATAAAAGAAGTAATGTCCCAGTGCGCAAAATCGATTTTCCATTTTATCGTTGCTTCCGAATAGTTGGTATATGTTCTCCATCTACCATGGATACGACACGAAGATTATCAAGAAAATACCTCACCCCAAACATACACTATGTGATCAAAAGTATCTTGACGCCCCCACAAACATACTTTTTCATCTTAGGTGATTGTGCTGCCACCTACTGCCTGGTACTCATTATCCGCGACCTCAGTAGTCATTAGACATCGTGAAACAGCAGAATGCGACGCTCCGTGGAACACACTGACTTCGAACGTGGTCAGGTGATTGGGTGTCACTTGTGTCAGAAGTCTGTACACGAGATTTCCACACTCCTAAACATCCCTAGGTCCACTGTTTCTGAT
Source organism: Deroplatys truncata (assembly GCA_030765065.1). Classification (NCBI taxonomy): domain Eukaryota; kingdom Metazoa; phylum Arthropoda; class Insecta; order Mantodea; family Mantidae; genus Deroplatys; species Deroplatys truncata. Next base: position 58,259,214 of record CM060989.1, on the reverse strand, counting down.
GTGATAGTGAAGTGGAAACGTGAAGCACAAAAGCGTACATGCCGACCTCGCCTGTTGACTGACAGAGACCGCCGACATTTGAAGAAGAATAGGCAGACCATCACACAGGAATTCCAAACTGCATCAGGATCCACACCAAGTACTGTGACAGTTAGGCGTGAGGTGAGAAACCTTGGATTCCATGGTCGAGCGGCTGCTCATAAGCCACACATCACTCAGGAAAATACCAAACGACGCCACGCTGGTGTAAGGAGCGTCAACATTACATGATTTAACAGTGTCAAAACGTTATGTGGAGTGACGAATCACGGCACACAATGTGGCGATCGGATGGTAGGGTATGGGTATGGTGAATGCCCGGTGAACGTCATCTGACAGCATGTGTAGTGCCAACAGTGAAATTCGGGAGTGGTGGTGTTATGGTGTGGTCGTGTTTTTCCTGGAGGGGGCTTTCGCTCCTTGTTATTTGCGTGGCACGATCACAGCGCAGACCTGCATTGATATTTTAAGCACCTTCTTGCTTCCCACTGTTGAAGAGCAATTCGGGGGTGGCGATTGCATCTTTCAACACGATCGAGCACCTGTTCATACTGCACGGGCTGTGGCGGAGTGGTTACACGACAATAACATCCCTGTAATGTACTGGCCTGCACAGAGTCCCATAGAACACCTTTGGCATGTTTTGGAACGCCGACTTCGTGCCAGGTTTCACCGACCTACATCGATACCTCTCCTCAGTTCCGCACTCCGTGAAGAATAGGCTGCCATTCCCCAAGAAACCTTCCGGCACATGATTGAAACTATGCCTGCGAGAGTGAACACTTTCATCAAGGCTAAGGGTCGGCCAACACCAGATTGACTTCCAGCATTACCGATGGAGGGCGCCACGAACTTGTACGTCATTTTCAGCCAGGTGGCCGGATACTTTTGATCACGTAGTGTATGATTACCTCTTTACATGGAAGATTTGTTTTCTAAAAACGGCTCTAATGATTTTGATTAAAATAGTATATGTGTAAGATATGTTCATGGTAAATGAAATGTATGTCTTTAATTTTTTGTGAGTAGCTTCTGAAGTCTTTTTAATTCCTAATGACTTTAGCATAATTGATAAACCGTAGGAAATATCCCAAATCCCACTACAAAAAATGTAAGTGTTGTTAAAGCTCACAATTTATGTCAAATAATTTTTGTGGATTTAACCATTTCCAAAATAATTCCGTGTTATTGATTTGAATTTTCAAATGCTTATATTTTTCTCAAATCGACTTCACCTATTCTCATTGTACCTATAAGGACATATGTAGTATAACAATTTCTACAAATGTTTATATGGATTAATTTAAAGCAGATAAAAGAGTGATATTTTGTAGGAATAATTTGTTAAGAATAGGTAGAGAAACTAATTTGAATGTAAACATAAGAGGTTTTTCCTTCTTTCATGGCATAAACCGTTGCCCAGAACACTCTTTGTAATTTATAGCTCTGCTTAGATAATAAAATCTTCTACTAAAAATTGAAGGTATGATATTAAGATGAAAGTTATTTATTTTGTTCCATTTATACCCCGCCTTTTAACTACAATGGTCAGTTTTTACCTTTAGAACATACTTATTATTGCTTATAGGCAGTATAACGTTGTCGTTGAATTTTATACATTAGATCACATACACATTGACACTCCCAGACTCTGGGGAGGGTAAGGAATAATCTTGACTATGGAAAAATTCCCACCCCCAAGCCGGGAATCGAACCTGGAACCTCTTGCACAGCAGGTAGGTACTATGCTGACTGAGCTACCGGGCCAGCCGATAAAGATTACTTTCCTTAAAAAGTAGACGAGAAATTTCTTTACCGACTTTCATGCTAGAAAATGGGACCTAAGATAGCTTGAAGAGTATACGGTATTAGAAAGTAAAGTAAAATTGCACAGGAGTTTATTACAAGAGAAATGGCTGAATATTTCACAAGTGGAACAACTGTACGCGATTTCCAGCTGCTGTTTTCTCATAATCAAGCAAATGTATGTGGGTTAACATAGTTGGGATAGCCGAAATCATATTCCGTGATAGTTTGGTGTTTCAGCGTCTGTCGTTGCAAATTTAATTACTAGTATATGCATTGGCGCCCTTTTGCCAAGTAAATATTTAGCTGCAAACAATTATAGCATACAGGGTTCGCTTCTCTGTTGTTGACAGTTAACTAATTGAAGCTCATTTGTTAGATATTGCAGTGAATTAAGTTTTAATAGAAAGCCTGATGTAGTTATTCATCAGCATGAAATCGTGGGACAAAGGAAATAGGACCTTTGTGTTCAGTTGAGCTGGTAGAATGTCTACTGAACATTTTTTAACCTATAGCCAATTGTTAGAACATCCATCGTCTATTTTTTCAAATTGAGTTAATACAATACAACTTAAGAGACATATTTCATCATTTTGTGGATGAAGCTAAGGCTTTTGACGAATATCAAGGCCTCAACTACAGAGTTCCTTAAAAAGAAACGAGTAGTTCAATAACTGTATAAAGAAACAAAGATTAAATTATGCCAATGAGATCCAATATTAATAAAATGTGTAGCAAGACAGGTCTGTGCGTTTTAACCGCGGTGTTTTAAGATAAATTTGGACGAAATACGTAGTTTATGAGAAACATCTGATATCTTATATTCACACGACTTTCTCTACCTACTATAATTTATTAATTTCCCTACTACGTATAGTAAGTAGGATAACTATTATTGTATTCCACCCAGAAAATCCATGTCGAGTATTCTTCAGAAATATGTGCGTCTATCTGTGAACAGTATAACTCAAACACGGAAAGTCCGATAAACACCAAACTTTGTATTTAAATTCATTATCTTCCAAGGATACGACACAAAGAAAATCCTCCTCCCCAACTACCCTTTACATAGTACATTTTTCGAAATTTATTATTTTCTTAAAAGTGCGTTAAACGATTTTGATTAAAACACCAAATATTAAAGATATTTGCATAAAAAATAAAATGCATATCTTGAATTTTTTGGGAATAGCCTGTGAAGCCCTCTTCGGTAGAAATTTTGTATAATCTTGTATAACTGGTAAACATAGACACCCTGTTATATTACAAATTTCTAATGAGAATCATGTTCAATTAAAATTGAGTCAGAAGAAAATGGTTCAAGTGATGGATTTCAAGCTTTTGTTTGTGAATTTCGTAAGCTTGTAAAGCCAATTTTAATGTAGAGTTTGATTATAAGAGGTACTAATTTTTTTATAAACTCAAGTATTATCATTTTAGTTGTAGCCACTTATGAAATATACAATGTCGTAAAAAAATTTCTAGACAAACAATTATTTTTTGCTTCTGCATAATATGCTGATATATCGTTCAACATTTATATTTTGTAATTATTTCCATATTCTTAGTAACAGTATATCTTGGTTTAAATATTCGAATGTAAAAGATGTTCAAGTCTGCAAGTTTCACAACTGAATCTACAAAGTTTTTCATCATATACATCACTGTCGTGTAATAAAATGGGTCTTCACAGCCACTGTGATCAATTTGTCTTGCTAAATTAATTACTTTGCCTGTAACATCTTCGTGGTATCTTACTATCCTTTAGGATGAAACACAGATTTGGATTTCATTTAAAACCTCATGTTTCATGCTGAATGTACTTATTGCGAAACAATGTTAGTGCTTCTGATTCCTTCATATCACATGTAAATGTATGCAAATGGAAAAAAAAGGTTCATAATTTGCTAAGTCGATTGCCTTCGTAATGCAATGCTCTACTGTGTGTTTATTTCAAAGTATATAATGTCTTTGTTTGCAGGCAATTTTTTAAAGCGAGTTTCAGCTCTAAGGGGAAGGACATAGGTGATACATGTGTGGCGGAGAAGTTGCCTACCAAGCAAGGCGTTCAATCCGAAGAGTACGGTAACACATTGATCATAAAAGGTAGACCAAATAACGTGCCTCACAATGTCACACTAAAACTAAACTCCGTAACACAACAGCCCGTTGCCGGGCCTCTACAACCCCCACCTACAACAGACGTCATGAGGGGGTGCACTAATAGAGGGTGGGACGTGGTTAGCGCCGTGGGTCCCTCCCGGCCGGTATCTGCAGCCTCCTTAACCTGGAGCCGCTACTTTTCAATCAAGTAACTGCTCAGTTGTCCCCTCTGGGCTGAATGCACTCCGGGCCAGATATCCCAGCAGGAGAAAATCCCCACGCCGGTACCGGAAATCGAACCCGGGTCTCCCGCTTGGTAAGTAGCTACACTACCGCCGCGCTAAGGAGACGACCCACATTGTCCCACGCAAAAGCTAAAATAAAATAAAACAAAACAATCTAACATGTTCTTTTTAATAGGGTTGCACGTGCGGGAGATCGATAAAACTACAACAAAACCGTTTTCTATCTATCTATCTATCTATCTATCTATCTATCTATCTATCTATCTATCTATCTATCTACTCTATTTTGCATAACCCTACTAACGTTCATTCATTCCACACAGATACTGTTCTTATTAACATTCGCAAAAGGGAACCGCAGCACAGTCTATTGACAAATTCCTTTACACTACCATTGATAACAATAACCTCGCTTACACCTTTCACGGACCTTCGATATCGACGAAACAAATACCGTACTAACCGCCGTCTGTTGCTACGACGCGGAAGGTTCTAACGTTTAGACTGAATGCCTTGCTTGCTAGGCAACTTCTCCGACTCACGAGTCATACGCTTTTGCGGAAGTGCTGGGCGGATTGAGTTACAGGCTCAGCGGCTAGAAAGTGACGTCATGACACACTTTGAAATGAACACCCAGTATAAATATGCTTGATTCTGGTGAGGCTTTCATGCGCATCCTCTCAGACTTCGTCAGTTTCCCTCAAGCGATCTAAGAAAAGAAAATCCTGCGGCATAAGATCTGTAGGGAAAACGAGGAGAATATTCCAGCTGATTTTCTATATTGTCTGCATCATGCTTGCAGCGATATGTGGCCAAACATGGTCCTGCAGAAAGTAGATGCAATTCGCGCTCCTTCCTGATTCTATGGATAGCTATTTCCACTGCCCTGAAGGAAACTAGCTTATTCGGTAACACTCGCGGTCTACATCTACCATTCTGTGAGGGAATCTCCAAATGCAACCATTGTGAATCAGTTTAGGAAGCCGTAATACTCCTGGTCGAAATTACTAAGCTTCTATCTCCAAGCAGTGCTTTATACTGTTCACAAAGGCCAAGAAGAGCAACACGAGGGATGGAACCATTGTAATAACTCAGACTTCTTTAAGTATAATCCTTTTTTTTTACTTTCTCTGCCATGTACAGAGTAGGTAGAGAAGGTAGTGCATTTCCACCCAAAAACTCGATGTCGAATTTCACCGGAAATGCATGTTTTGAGGTCCTCTGAATAAAACGTCATTTTTAGAAAATGTTCGAGTATGTTTGTGTGGCTGTGAACAGCATAACTCAAAAATAAAATGTGGATAAATACCTTAAAATATCTACCATATATTAAAGATATTTACATAACAAATAAAATGTATATCTTGAATAGCTTGTAAAGTCCTTTTCATTCAGAAGCAAAATTTATATAATCTTGCATAACTGGTAAACGTTAAGCGATAGATGAAAACGTACTACACAAAAAATGTAGATCTCTTAAAACAGCAATTTATTTTTGTGGCATTAGCTGTTTCTGAGATATCCGTTATTGGTTGTTCAAATTATTCAATACTTAGTCTTTCTTTTCAAGTTCTTACGTTTTCACCTGTTTCTCACAATGTCGTGGAGACCGTATGGAATTTTAGCATATAGCGTCCAGTTCTTAAACATTTGACTACCGCTATTCCCTTTGTATGTATAACGAAATGTGTAATGTGGCTATTTCCGAAAAGTTTTATTTCAATTAAAATGAAATAGAGCTTTCGTGAGAATAATTTATATACCCACTAATGTCGTAAGGGATAGAGGATAGAGAAAGTCATGTGAATGTAATACATCCGATTTTTTTCTAACTCATATTGTCAGCACTTATGCTAAAAGGAAACAGGTTCCATCACAGCCGCGCTGAACTCCACAGATACAAAATAGGTAAAAAGAATTTAATTCATAATCTATAGATAATCTGTCTATAAATATTGACGACTGTCTTTAAAATAGTATATCACACGCAGCTTTATTCTGCTCGAAGGATAAAATCTCTCTTTCAACTTTTGTATTATAAATATATATTTTGATCATTTCTTACCAATTTTCAATGATCGATCTCCTTAAAGATTATTCGGAGGGCAGATAGGACATTCCAGAGCACAGCAGCAGACGGGCACGATGAAAGGTGGAACCGTTCTGCTCTGTTGTTGAGTTTTATAATTGCATTTCCTAGCTCGTTCTGCGTTGTCTCGTACACCAGCTGCTGTAGTGGTGCAGCTATGAGTTCTTTATCTCGGGGTATGCGTGAGTGTATTTTTAAAGGACAACACTAGTTTAATTAGCTGAGAAATTTTAATGTTGACTAAAATGTTCAGTTTGAGAAGAGTCGCCGACGTTGAATTTAAGAATTAGCTACTTCTATAACAATAATTAAGCGAACCTTAGTTGCCGTAAGTAGCAGAAATTATACTCGGAAAGATCCCTCTCAATCGCCGCTAAATCTTCCTAACGCCGGCGCGCTCATGTGCACTATACAACTTAAAAATTACACATGAGAGTCACGAATGTATGGAAGAATGTGTCTCTGGGTTAGACTGCGTGCTCTATTCTTAACTTAAGCTCTGCTTACACATCAATACCCGTAAGAACGTGCTTTCTTGCCCGGTCCAATACCAAAACTCTACGTATGCGTATCTAAAACTTGTTGCTATGCTGTAGCTGTGTGAACTCTGAGAAGGTCCCCTTCACTTTTCTAATTTATAGAATTTCTGCCTACGTGACTTTGTAAACGTGCTGAGCTAAACCCTAACTGCATTCCAAGAATCTTTAAGCTAATGCGTTCTATACTCGGCTGTTACTAATGTCTTCCTTACACGACTTGCTAATTACCTTTTTCTTTCTGGACAAATCTTTAGTTAATATACGGAAATTATTTATTGCAATTATTTGTTTATCTTACTATCATTTCTTTATTTAATAGTTTATATCTTTCCCTCAATAATTACGCTATCAAAGAAGAAACAACGTTAATGGATATATTTATCGTTCGCAATAAAACGTTAATATTTCCATGTTTCTTGTTCCAGGTTTTGATATATGTTTTCCAAACCTACGCAACGGAGTATAATTATTTAAACAGTGCACGCACGCTCTTACGTAATAACGTCACTATCTACTTCATTCCCCCTGCCGTCTTTGTACCTCACAAAGGCATCCCATTCCCTTGGCGAGGTAGCCTTACAAATCCTCTTAAGCTAATTTCGCCCTTACCAAGCCTCGTGGAATTTCGCAAGGAAATGGAAAGAGCTAAGGCTGATTTGGCAATGTCGTTACGCGAGAATTTCACAAACGCACGTCATTTGTGCTATGGTAATTCTTTGTGTTGCCACAGCGGCGAATGAGGAGAAATAAATGGCAACAGAACATTCAAACGTCTGATGCGCTTCATCCACATGACTTTCCCTACACTTTTCTTCTAAAAACCATTTTTACGAACGTTTATTCTTCTTAATCGAGATAAACCGAGGGAGATAGCTCTCTGGTAACGTGTGAGGCTCCATTCGGAAGGTCCCGGATTCGATTCGCGTCGACCGCTCACTCTGACCATAGTTTTTCATGGTTTGCCCTGTTCGGTAAACGAATGCTGGGGTGGCTTCGCATCTACCGTAATAATCATTTGCTTTTTAAGTAAAGCAAACTAGAATGTTACATTCACATGACTTTCCCTACCCTCTATCGTTTATTAATGGATATACAAGCTATTCTTATTAAAACATTTTTCTATCCCTAACAGTTTAATCCAAATAAACTTTTACAGAAATAGCTACATTACACACTTCGATAAAGATACAAAGGGAACAGCGATAGTCAAATGTTTAAGAACTGGACGCTATATACTGGCCTCAAAGTTCCCTACTGTTTCCTTGAATCGCAAGAAATAAGAATGTTGAAAGGGCTTTAAAGAATGATCAAGTAATGAACCATTCGAAGCTTAATAACGAATATCTCGGAAATGGCTGATGATACAAAAATTATTTGAAGTAAATTGTGTGTTTTAAACAGATCTAAATTCTTGTGCGATACGTTCTAAATTAAATTGAGTTTTATTTATGGACGCTCTTTAACTGCTATGGTCCTTAGCGTCTCATTGTATATTGGGCGGTAATTTTGCTCAGAGGCCTCTTTATCAGGCTTGAGGTTCTTTTACGTGCCGTAAATATACGACACGGGACCACCGACTTTACTTACCTTCCGAAGGAAGTCGTGCTAAGGATTTTTACCCCGAAAAAAAATTCATTTCCCTCCGCCGGCTTTGATCCCGCGACCTCGGGAAATAGAGGCTAGCATGGTAACCGCTACACCTCGGAGGACGACATGCTACGTTTTCGTCTATCGCTTAACGTTCAGAGAATTCAAGATATTCATTTTATTTGTCATGTAAATATCATTAATATATGGTATTTTAATCAAAATAGTTAGAACTGTTTTTTAGAAAATCAAATTTTCGAAAGATATTCCATGTAAAGGTCAGGGGGATTTTCTTGAAAATCTTGGTGTATCATCTTTAAGGTACTGAACCTAAATACCAGGTTTGGTGTTTATCCGACCTTTCGATTTTAAGTTATGCTGTTCACAGACACACATACGGACCTTTTTTGTAAAACTGCCTTTTTGAATTCATGGTGCCTCAAAACGTGTATTTGCGGTGAAATCTCGGTATCGAATTTTTGGGTGAAATGCAATACCTTCTCCACCTACTATGTACGTGATAGGGAAAATAATAAATCAATATATGTTCAGAAGCGTGTATGCGTCTAACCGTGCTCAACATGAGAAGAGAATGAACTTGTAAAACTGAGATTTTATTCATATCAAGTATGAGTTTGTACTAATAGTGTTTCGTGAGTTACATTTTAGGTAATCACAAAGTTTTAGTCAGATAGGTTATGTATTAATAATAATAATAATAATAATAATAATAATAATAATAATAATAATAATAATAATAATGCGTAAGTTGTCTGACGAAAAGGGTTGTTTTGTTTGTTGTTGTGTGCACTCGCTTCCATTTATGGCGTCACCGCAACTTCGGGAGACATTTTACCAACCTTCTCAGCGGGCGCGTACGTAGCAGGGAGGGGTGTGTCTGGAACGTTCAGCCTTTGTTGCTCGACCAAGCAGTGATGTGTGTTAACTGTAGCTCACACGATGTATGCAATTGTTTTGGAGGTGCACCGGGGAAGATTTGCGGCTATGTGGAAAGCCAATTTGACATTTGAAGACATTGCTAGGGCAATTCCATGCAACATTCGCATAGACCGATTATTGAAATAATGTCCAGTAAATGTGTCTTCTTTGAGAGTAAAACTTATCAATTACATAGTTTTACATTATATTTACATTATATTAAAAATCCTTTTTCATGGAGAAATTGTACAAAATTGTTTTATTTAGTTGTATATCTGGATTGGACGGATGACTCCAATAATGTCTGGTAAATGTGTCCTCTTTAAGAGCAAAAAGTATAATGTATTTCAGTTTTTATTATATTGCCATTAAAAATGTTTTTTCGTGGACATATTGTACAAAACAGGGTTTTATTTAGTTATAATATATTTAAACATGGTTATTATAAGTGATGACGAAAAAAGCTATTGTTCAAAGTTATATATTCATATGAATAATCTAGAACTGAGCACGTTAAACAGGACGCCACTGCATCCGTGAAAAGGTAAACATATACACACACTTCCTCACACTATATATATACTCCACTTGTGAAGGCCAGTAGAATGCCGCCTGAAGCTACTGTGATGGCATATATGGAAGCGAGTGTACATAATGAAGTACAGCGTTTTAGTGCAAAACCAACTAATGTGTAAATTAAATTGTAGTTGAGAGTGTGTATGGTTCCGGAATAACCGGGAAAAGTTTCCATGCTCGTGCACATAATCTACTGCTGTAGTGCTACCATGTAGTGAAACTGTAGTGATAGTAGGGAAACGGCCTGGGATAAGCTTGTGCACGCCTTCAAGTGTGCACAACGCGTATGTATTTGGCCTATAAGCAATTACGTCATACCAGTTGCGCATGCGCAAAAGCTCCTTAAAACGTGCACAAGCCAAGGTGTGCTACCGACACTGTTGTCACATTTCATCGAGTTTAGAGGAGTAGTGTGGTAGATTTAAACACCGTCGATTTTAAGTTACCGTATATAGGTTACGTTTAATAGCATACAAATAAAAAATAACAATAAATTCGCAGTGTGTCAAAGGTTAGGGTGTTCACGTCATACAGCAGCTGCCACTGTACATACTCTTATAAGATGGACGCGTGAGCATGTTATGTTCTTTTTTTATTACTTGGGTATGTTCTCAAAATGAAGTAAGTATTCCAAAGGTTTTATTCTTACCAGAGTTATTTACTTGAAGTACATATTGTTTTAGTCCTCTGTCAGGACGTAAACGCTCTGGCTGCGTGTCTAGATCTACCGTGTGAAGGTTCATAAAGGAGAACAGGATGCATTTTCCGTAGTTGGCTCCGCAGATGTCAGGTCTTAACGTGATGAGCTCGGAAATGCAGAACGGGATCGTCAGTTTCGGATCGGGATCACCCTATGCTCGAGGAAGGTTGAAGAGGGAGAATGAACGACTGGAGTTTACAGTTTCACTTGAAAGGCATAACCGTGCGATACACCAGAAGTGTGCCTGGTTGAGAACGTTGCATTGACTGACTCATGGCTGGTTCCCTCTCCCTTTTATACCGGAGTCTGTGTCCCATTAGTCCACTGCAACTAGTACGGTGGTGCCATCTGCTTTATAGGCTTAACATTAGCGCCTCTGTGTGGCAATATTAGCAACTAAGTGCAATGCGGCCCATTCACAACACATATTATATACTCGCTTTTATTTATACAGGGTGATTTATGAAGAACTGCCACATTTCTTTCTTTAATTATTCTGTTCGGAATTCACTCAATACCCCAAATTTAGATTTTGTTCTGGTCAATATGAAAATGGAGTACACATTAAATAAACTACTCTTCCTTGTAAAGCAATACTGGATTACGAATTCAATTGCAGCTATTCAAAGGGCAGACCAGAGAGAATTTGGTGTTCGGAATCCTCTCCAAAGAAACACAATACTAGAACTGTTAAACAAACTGGAAACAACTGGATCTCTGGTGAGTGAAAAAGGCAAAACTCGTTAATCTAGGTTTCCCAAGGTGGTTGTTGTAAGAGCACGACTGGATCAGTCACCCAAAAAACCATTAAGACATTTGTCGCAGGATACAGGGTACAGCTACTCAATGTGTCCGCGAGCTGTGAAACGTGCAGGCCTAAAGCCGTATAGGATTACGGTTGTCCATCAGTTACAAGATAGACGACTGAATTATTGTCGTTGGTTTCAGGCGTTCATTGTGCAAAATCCTGCCATATTGTCCATCACATGGTTCACAGATGAAGCATGGTTCCATTTATCCGGCTATGTGAACTCAAATAACTCACGCTATTGGTCCAGCGAAAATCCACGTGTTATTTATGAATCACCTATGCACCCGGTTAAAATCGCAGTTTGGTGCGCAATATCTACACAGAGAATAGTGGAACCAATTTTTTTTTAAAGCAATGTGAACACTGCAGAGTACCGACGGATCTTCATGGAGTTTGCTGAGCAACTAGACGATGTAGAGCTGAGTCAAGGATATTTTCAGCAGGACGGCGCTACATGCCATACATCAAATGAATCCATGGCACTAATTGCAAGTTTCTTTGACGACCGGATAATTTCGAAGAACCTGTAGCCGCCGAGATCTCCGGATTTGACATCGCCCGACTTCTTTCTATGGAGTTACTTAAAAGACAGGGTTTATGCCACACGTCCCCAGACATTGGACGATCTGAAGCAAAACATTACTCAGTAGATTCAAACTACTGACAACAGAGTCCTCCAACGAGTGGCCAGTAACGTGGAACGCCGTGTTGAGTTGTGCCTTATGCAGGATAGTGGACATTTTCAACATTTGCTATAGAGGTAAATAATCTCCCAGAATTCCTCTGCATTTCATGTATAAGTTGTCGCTAGCATAACTCGTTTTGAAAAAATTACAGAAATAAATCTGTCAGTTCTTCATAAATCACCCTGTATAATCCTTTATCTTCACTGTTTGTATCTCTGCCGTATATAGTTTGATATTCCTTTTTACTTTCTCTACTACGTACAGTAAGTAGGGGAGGTATTGTATTCCACCCAAAAATTCGATACCGAGATTTCACCGTAAATATATGTTTTGAGAGCCCCTGAATCCAAAAAAAGTATTTTTGGAAAAATGTCCGTGTGTGTGTCTGTGTGTCTGTGAACAGCATAACTCAGAAACGAACAGTCGGATAAACACCAAACTTGGTATTTAGGTTCAGTATCTTCCAGAGATGCGACACGAAGGTTCTCAAGAAAATCCCCCACCCCAGATTACCCTTTACATGAAAAAGATTTCGGAAATTTTAATTTTCTCAAAAATGGCTCTAACGATTTTGATTAAAATATCACATGTTTAAGATATTTTCATGACAAATAAAATGTATATCTTGAATTTTTTGGGAATGTCTCCAAAAGTATTCTTCATTGTGAACGACTTTTGCATAACTGGTAAACCATAAGAGATAGACAAACTTTTACTACACAAAAAATGTAGATCGCGTTAAAATACACAATTTATATGATATACTTTTTGTTGTTGAGTGAACCATTTTCGAGATATTGCTTGTTATTCCCTTAAATTTTCCAATACTTATTTTCTCAAATGGGAATTCGTTATTCAGTTTTTTGTCTTGGATATGCAAAGAGTATTAATCTGTGGCAAAGGGAATGGTGCTGCAGCTAGCAACCAGCTATTAAGAGATATGTATGTGCTTAAAGGCTACTGTAGTTCTATATTGCCCTTGTAAATATATATTCCCCTTACATCTACAAGAAAATTAGCAATAAGATAGAGTCTGGAAATGTTTATCTCGATTAACATGAAGCATATGGAGAATAAGCGTTTGTAAAAATAGTTTGTACAAGAGTAGAGAAAGTCATGTGAGTGCAATGTTTGCTCTTGTACACGTTTTAATGCTATATTTTATGTAGGTAGTGCTTTAAATAACTAATCGTATTTTATCGCGGCAACGGATGGTACAAATTCATTAAAGCATAAATTAGTAATATCTTCAGATGAAGCGATATACTAAAGACAAGTAACCTGGAAGGCGAGTACAACAGCGTTTTACTACGGTTATTACTGAGAGGGATTCGAGTTTACTGCCCTTTACTGTTCTTTGACACACTGGTAGCAGCTGGTATCAGAAGAAATCCATTAAAGGAAGAAAAGCCTCTCGGTAATTTCGTTCCATTGCCACTTCCGGTGGCAGTGTTGGCAAGGCGGAAGAGGAAAGAGTAATGATTGTCGCAGGCCGTTTTGGGAGCACGTCTCGGCTGTAAATTTGCAAGGCTGCGGGCTGCCTCTCTCCCACCATTTTGTGCGCGGCATGGTCACATAAAACCGCCCCATTCGCTCCTACTACCTGCGATACGGCGCTGTCCCCCATTTCAATTCCTAAATGTACTGTTTCATTTCCTTATATCATGCTATCATTTCATGCACGTACTTTTGAATTTATGTTTATTTTAGCAGTAATTTACAATTTATTGCCTGGACAAGCCCACGGTAGACCTTCTGATTCCAGCACAGTCTGGTGAGGTGAGCAAAATAGTATATGATAAAGGAAGAGAAACACATTATTTTCTACGAGATACATAATTGGAGCCCGAGGCATTTATCCAGGGCTATAAATGTACTAAGGGGAAATTTTGATTCGATCCTGTGGTTTATATACTATTTTTTCCATAATCGGAGCTAAATTGTCACATTTTATTACCTTCTCTACCAAGTGCATAGTAGATGGACCGGATATTGCATTCCATCCAAAAATTCGATACCGAGATTTCACCGGAATTACATATTTTGAGGCCCCCTGAATCCTAAAAAAGAGAACATTTTTAGAAAAAGGTCCCCATGTGTGTGTGAAGAATACTAACTTGATATTTAAGTTCAGTACCTTCCATATATGCCACACGAAGATTTTCAAGAAAATCCCCCCATCCCAAATTACCCTTTACATGGAACATTTTTCGAAAAATTTGATTTTCTAAAAAATGGCTCTAAAGATTTTAATTAAAATGCCATATATTAAAGATATTTACATGAGAAATTAAATGTATATCTTGAATTTTCTGGGAATAGCCTGTAAAGTTCTCTTCATTCGGAAGGAATTTTATATAATCTTGTATAACTGGTAAACGTTAAGCGATAGACGAAAATGTACTATACAAAAAATGTATATATCTTTAAAACACATAATTTATTTCAAATAAGTTTTTTTGTGTCATAAGCCATTTCTGACATATCCGTTATTAATGGTTCGAATTGTTCATTTCTTGGTATTTTCCTTAAGTCCTGTCAACATTCGGTTGTTTCTCGCGATTACATGCAAACAGTATGGAATTTTAAGGCCAGCATATAGCGTCCAGTTCTAAAACTGTAGCTATTTCTGCAAAGGTTTATTTAAATCAAAACGTATAGAGCTTATTAAGATATTACTAATAAACGATAGAGCGTAGAGAAAGTTATGTGAATGTATCATCTCTTAGTTAAGCCCAGAACATCTGGAAGGCCCCTCCTACTGCCATGTGTAATCTGGCGTTCAGCATTTTCTCTCTCTCTCTCTATTTATTTTAGTAGCTTTAACTATGTGGTCATATCGCAGCGGACACCTCTCATGGATCGGTCAGTCGACTCAAGCTGAAGATGAGAGAAACGTTTCTCTCGAAAGTGCTACTCAGATAACAACAAGCGCTGATGTCCATTATAATAATGTGACTAATAGTTAGTCTTCTAGGTCTCATCCCTGCACCATACCATCTTACTTCATCGCATATCCACAGTGGCTCTAGTGCCCATCAACTGATTTTGTGACGGACAGACGGACTCGCGTCCAAGGAGACCTTAGTGAATAACAATTGTATCTCTGCTTCCGCACTTGCGGACAGATGGCATTAGGATGCCGTATAGAGTACCTGCTTTCATTATCTGTGGATAGGTGGCCGAGCATTCACCATTACCATCTGTTTTTAATTTCTCTACTACGTATAGTAAGTAGGGGAAGTATTGTATTCTACCCAAAAAATTCGATATCGAGATTTCACCAGAAATACATTTTTGAGACCCCCTGAATCCAAAAAAAAAGCATTTTTGGAAACATTTCCGTGTGTGTGTCTGTGAACAGCATAGCTCAGAAACGAACAGTCGGATAAACACCAAACTTGGTATTTAGGTTCAGTATCTTCCAGAGATGCGAAACGAAGGTTTTCAAGAAAATCCCCCCACCCCAGATTACCCTTTACATGAACATTTTTCGAAAATTTTAATTTTCTCAAAAATGGCTGTAACGATTTTGATTAAAATATCATATATTAAAGATATTTACATGACAAATGAAATGTATATCTCGAATTTTCTGGGAATGTCTTCAAAAGTATGCTTCATTGTGAACGACTTTTGCATAACTGGTAAACATAAGAGATAGACAAAATTTACTAGTAGTAGATCGCGTTAAAATACACAATTTATGTCATATAAATTTTTTTTTGTTGGGTGAACCATTTTCGAGTTATTCCCTTAAATTTTTCAATACTTATTTTCTTAAATGGGAATTCGTTATTCATTTCTTTGTCTTCGATATGCAAAGAGTATTAATCTGTGGCAAAGGGAATGGTGCTGCACCTAGCAACCAGCTATTAAGATATATTTATATATTATTATAACAAAAGTCATATATAATCCCCAAATATTTAATGTTATTAAGCTACTGTATTTCTATATTGCCCTTGTAAATATATATTCCCCTTACATCTACAAGAAAATTAGCAATAAGATAGAGTCTGCAAATGTTTATCTCGATTAACATGAAGTAGATGGAGAATAAGCGTTTGTAAAAATAGTTTGTACAAGAGTAGAAAAGTCATGTGAGTGTAACACATCAGATTTTTTAATTTTTACTCTCTCTATCACATACATAGTAGTTAGAGAAGGTGTTGCATTCATCCCAAATATTCGATACAGAGATTTCACGGTAAATACGTGTTTTAGGCCCCCTAAATCCAGATATTTAGGTTAAGTACCTTCCAAAGATGCAACACAAAGATTTTCATGAAAATCTTCCACCCTAAACTACCTTCACATGAAAGATTTTTCGAAAATTGTATTTTCTAAAAAATGGTTTAACGATTATAATTAAAATGCCATATATTAAATATATTTACATTGCAAAATTTTAGTAACCTTGTATACTGTTAAACGTTAGGCGATAGACCAAAACGTACCACTCAAAGTATATAGATATCTTTAAAACACAGTTTATTACAAATAACTCTTTATGTGGCATCAGCCATTTCCGAGATATATGTTCTTAATGGTTCATTTGTTCAATATTTTGTCATTCTTTTAAATACCCATCGTTTTTTCAGTTGCTTCTCGCGATGTCATGGAAACAGTATGGAATTTTAAGGCCAGCGTATAGCGTCCAGTTCTTAAACATTTGACAAATGCTCTTCCCTGTGTATCCTAACGAAATGTGTTATATAGCTATTTCTGCAAATGTTTATCTCGAATAAAATGAAGTAGTTAGAAAAATAAACTTTTGTAAGAATATTTTGTATGCACACTAATAAACTATAGAGAAAGTTATGTGAATGTAACACACCAGATTTTTGCTATTGTTTTATACTTAAGGTGGTTTTTGGGTCGTGGTATTAAATATCCAATCCAGTATATACACTGGCGAATGAGGGAAACCAGGGAAAAAAATCTGATGTGTTACACTCACATGACTTTCTCTACTCTTGTACAAACTATTTTTACAAACGCTCATTCTCCATCTACTTCATGTTAATCGAGATATCGGGATGTTAATCTTATTGCTAAGTTTCTTGTAGATGCAAGGGGAATTGGTAGGCTTTAAGCAATAGTCAAATATTTTAAGAGCTGGTATTCCATTCTCTTTGCATTACCAGGACAAAAAAATGAATAACGAATTCCCATTTGAGAAAAAGTATAAGTATTGGAAAATTTAAGGGAATAACAAGCAATATCTCGAAAATGGTTCACTCAGCAAAAAAAATGCATATGGCATAAATTGTGTATTTTAACGCGATCTACATTTTTTGTGTAGTAAACTTTTGTCTATCTCTTATGGTTTACCAGTTATGCAAAAGTCGTTCACAATGAAGAATACTTTTGGAGACATTCCCAGAAAATTCACGATATACATTTTATTTGTCATGAAATTATCTTAAATATACGATATTTTAATCAAAATCGTTAGAGCCATTTTTGAGAAAATTAAAATGTTCGAAAAATGTTCCATGTAAAGGGTAATCTGGGGTGGGGTGATTTTCTTGAAAACCTTCGTGTCGCATCTCTGGAAGATACTGAACCTAAATACCAAGTTTGGTGTTTATCCGACTGTTCGTTTCTGAGTTATGCTGTTCACAGACACACACAACCACACAGACATGTTTCCAAAAATGCTTTATATGCATTCATTGCACCTCAAAACATGTATTTCCGGTGAAATCTCGGTGTCGAATTTTAGGGTGGAATGCAATACTTCCTCTACTTACTATATGTAGTAGAGAAAGTAAAAATTCAGTCGCACTGGTCGGTCCACGGGATTTGAACCCGGGACCTCACGTCACCGCCTGAACAAAACCGCCGCTCGGTATTCAGTACGTATTGTTGGCCTGAGTATTGTGTATCGTTTGAAGGTGTTGTAATTAATCTTAAAGGCATCAATCAAGTTGCCTAAAATTTTAAATACAGTCAGATGCAATAAGAGAGCTTAATTTAATGGATGTTCCCGTGACCCTCAGTTTTAATTTGCAGTGTTATTCATGTAAATGTTTTGCAGATAATGAGTTATATACGCACAGAAGGCACGAGGAACCATTAGAGGTAGGCTTTGTGTAGTCTTGCACCGTACAAGGGACCGGTTCGTTAAGGGAGGCTTTGATTGATGTTTACCCGCGCAAGACAAATTGCCATGCGAAATTCAAACAACCTAATGCATCGAATACCAATAAGTCAGGGAGGGAACCATTGAAGCAGCGGCACTCCTGCGCACCGAAGCGCTTACGTGACGTTTGCGTTGCAGGAATATTATCGCAGAGTTCCTGGAAATCTTCAGTTTTATAAATAATTCAAATCATGCTATCGGAACAGAAATTTTAAATAAATATTATCATTACAACGCAGCCCGTGTTATAGCTATTTCAACAAAAAGAAAACACTGAAAAATATTTCATGTATAGGCTAGTTTACGGTGGAAGGATTTTCTTCAAAAGCTTCGTGTTCAGATCTTTGAGAACTTTTCGTTTTTGTTACGCTGTTCACAGACTTACATGCGCTCGGAGCTTTTTCTAAAAATCTTGCATATTACATTCACATTACGTTCTCTGCTCTCTAGCACCTATTAGTGATTATAAAAAATTATTCTTACGAAAGCTTATTTTACTATCTACTTCATTTTATACCCCCTCCGCTATAACGTTGTACTTGACAGCTAGCGTTTAAGTTGGTACACTCGCGAAAAAACAGATGAAAAGCTTCAACCGTTTGACTTCCTAAGCCAATCACAAGGCAGCATTCCGGATGGTCGATGACAAAGCGGAACCGGATCTAGAATCGGCTCTTGTTCCGGATGTAACTATTCCCAAGCATGTGCTTCAGTTTGTGAATCTCTAGCAGAGCGTCGAGTTGTTCTTTGCAAGCTACATATTGTTCATTGTTATTTAGATTTGTGGTTATTGTTTGATAGTTTTGTTATTGTTCGTTTATACATTTATTTATTTATATTTATCTATTTTATATATATATTTCATTCATATTATTTATTTAAACAAAACTTAAGTGCGACAATGTCGGAAAAACGACGCCGATCGCCGAGTGATGATTCACGAAGTGAAAATCCTTTGCGCCGAGGTGTGCCACTTAATAGTCAGGCATTGGAACTATTAAGGAGAACCCGGGAGTTCTTTGAACAGGAAAAGGAATACGTGAAGCTTCACGGAAATCCCTCTATTCCTGCTGATAAAGCCGTACAACGAACTGCAGCAGCTCTTGGTTTAAGCACGAGAACTGTTGTTCACAAAGGAGTGAAACTACAAGAGAAAGAAGACAAAATTTCTGAACCATCTGGAACACAACAGGTATTTCTATCAACTCCAGGGAAGAAAAAAAAGAAGCCTCGTCCAGTCACAAATATTGATGCTTTCCAATTAGACGCCCTACGTACACATTTATGCTTATTATCATAGAAAGGAGTATCTGACCATACCAAAGCTGCTTATATCGCTTATTTTCAATTAACAATAATAATACGAAATATTTATTATTCAGTGACGTTCGCTACTTACGTACACTTTTTGTATGCGGCTTAGACAATGAGAACAATCAGCTGTTGTTGTTTACTAGCCACTCTGGCAACGTCGCAACCACGATGTATCCAACCTTACGCGAAGCCACACGAACTGTCAAGTGCAACGTTATAGCGGCAGGGGTATAATCCAGATAAACCCTTCCGGAAATAGCGATAATCAAATGTTTAAGAACTGAACGCTATACGCTGGCCTTAAAATCCCATACTCTTTCCATGAAATCGCGAAAAACAACTGAAAATCGACAGGACTTGAAAAAAATGACTATTGAACAATCCGAAACATTAAATAAACGGATATCTCGGAAATCGCTTATGCCACAAAAACGTTATTTGAAATAAATTATGTATTTTAAAGAGATCTACATTTTTTATATACATTTACGTCTGTCGCTTGACGTTTACCAGTTATTCAAGATTACACGAAATTCCTTTCGAATGAAGATGACTTCACAGACAATTCCCAGAAAATTCAACACATACACTTCATTTGTCATGTAAATATCTTTAATATATAATCGTTAGTGCCACTTTTAGAAAACCCAAAACTTCGAAGACTGATCCATGTAAAAGGTAATTGGGTGGGGGATTTTCTTGAGAATGCTCTTCTCCCATCTTTGAAAGGTACTGAACCTAAATATCAAGTTCGGTATTTATTCGATTTTTCGTTTTTGATTTGTTTACAGACAAGTACTTTTTTCTAAAAATGCTTTTTTGAACTGAAGGTACCTCAAAATATGTATTTTCGTTGAAATCTCGTATCGAACTTTTGGGTGGAATGAAATACATTCTTTGTCCACTACACTATGTGATCAAAAGTATCTGGACACCTGGCTGAAAATGACGTACAAGTTCGTGGCGCCCTCCATCGGTAATACTGGAAGTCAATATGGTGTTGACCCACCCTTAGCCTTGATGACAGCGTTCACTCTCGCAGGCATACTTTCAATCAGGTGCTGGAAGGTTTCTTGGGGAATGGCAGCCCATTCTTCACGGAGTGCGGAACTGAGGAGAGGTATCGATGTAGGTCGGTGAGGCCTGGCACGAAGTCGGCGTTCCAAAACATCCCAAAGGTGTTCTATAGGATTCAAATCAGGACTCTGTGCAGGCTAGTCCATTACAGGGATGTTATTCCATCCGCCACAGTCCGTGCAGTGTAAACAGGTGTTCGATCGTGTTGAAAGATGCAATCGCCATCCCCGAATTGCTCTTCAACAGTGGGAAGCAAGAAGATGCTTAAACTATAAATGTAGGTCTGCGCTGTGATCGTGCCATGCAAAGCAATAGGGGGTGCAATCCCGCTCCAGGAAAAACACGACCACACAACACCATAACACCACCACCTCCGAATTTCACTCTTGGCACTACACGCGCTGGCAGATGACGTTCACCGGGCATTCGCCATACACACACCCTGCCATCGCATCGCCACCTTGTGTACCGTGATTCGTCACTCCACACAACGTTTTGCCACTGTTCAATCGTGTAATGTTGACGCTATTTACTCCAAGCAAGGCGTCGTTTGGCATTTTCTTGCGTGATGTGTGGCTTATGAGCAGCCGCTCGACCATGGAATCCAGGTTTCTCACCTCATGCCTAACTGTCATAGTACTTGGAGTGGATCCTGATGCAATTTGAAATTCCTGTGTGATGGTTGGGATAGATGTCTGCCTATTACTCTTTACGGCCCTCTTCAAAAGTCGGCGGTCTCTGTCAGTCAACAGACGAGGTCGGCCTGTACGCTTTTGTGCTGTACATGTCCCTTCACGTTTCCACTTCGCTATCACATCAGAAACAGTGGACCTAGGGATGTTTAGGAGTGTGGAAATCTCCGTACAGACTTCTGACACAAGTGAACCCAATCACCTGACCAGGTTCGAAATCCGTGAGTTCCACGGAGCGTCCCATTCTGCTGTTTCACGATCTCTAATGACTACTGAGGTCGCGGATAATGAGTACCAGGCAAGTAAGCGGCAGCAGCACAATGCACCCCTATGATGATTATGAACTTTTTCGAAGAGCTTCTAAAACGGCAGGAACTCCATGATTAGACAAAAATGGCAGCAATTACTTCTAAACCCAGGATTTGCCCAGAACAATAGCACGGGCGACAAGCTGAAATGTCATTATAGCATATTATAACACTAGAGTGGTAAGTGCAATTATTGGAGAACGAGGAAGAATTTGAAAATACGAGACGAAGTCGAGTATTTCTTCTCCCGAGATTGCCCTTATAATGCATACTATTTTTTCGGCGATATTGAATAACAGAAATAGTACTTATGTGAAAATAAAATTCATAACTACCAGTTGTTGAACATGGTGGCTCCAGTAGTAAGGTTTCCAACATTAACCTTGGTGGCGAACTGGCGATCGATTTTACACGTTTGTTGTTCACCTTAAAAGAAATCAATAACTTGCAACTCATATTTAGCTGTTGCATGTATTAATTCACAAGTAAAAATTAACAAATAAAAATCTGATGTTTTTCACTCACATGACTTTCTCTACTCTTGTACAAACTGTTTTTACAAATGCTTGTTCTCCATCTACTTCATGTTAATCCAGATAAACATTTGCAGAAACTTATTACTAATTTTCTTGTAGGTGCAAGGGGAATATGGTAGGCTTTAAGCGATAGTCAAATCTTTTAAGAGCTGGTTGCTATGTGGAGCATTCCATTCTCTTTGCATAAAACGAATAACGAATTCCCATTTGAGAAAAAGTAGAGGTATTGGAAAATTCAAACAAATAACAAGGAATCTCTCGGAAGTGGTTCACTCCACAAAAAAAAAAATGTATATGGCATAAATTGTGTGTTTTAACAAGATCTACATTTTTTGTGCAGTAAAATTGTGTCTATTCGTTACCATTTACCGGTTATGCGAAAGTCATTCAGAATTTGGGGACATTCCCAGAAAATTCAAGATATACATTTCATTTGCCATGAAAATATCTTAAATATATATTTTAATCAAAATCGTTAGAGCCGTTTTTGAGAAAATCAAAATTTTCGAAAAATCTTCCATGTAGAAGGTAGTCTGGGGTGAGGGATTTTCTTGAAAATCTTCGTGTCGCATCTTTGAAAGATACTGGAACTAAGTACCAAGTTTGGTATTTATCCGACTTTTCGTTTTTGAGTTATGCTGTTCACAGACTGACAGACACAGAGGGAGAGAGAGAGAGAACACACACACACACAGGGACATGTTTCCAAAAATGCTTTATTTGGATCCATTCTTCTCTCCTTTTGTTCAGCAAAATGTTTGAAATCAGGGCCTTCTCAATGTTGCTAAAACATTAAGTCTGTCTTTATGCTATTTATACTGTTCATTACGACTTCTCAGCTAATTAATTTAACTTATTGCGCTGAATTAACCGATTAAGTTAGATATTTTACACAACTCGTGCTTCCGAACCCTGCACGTGTGTGAATCACAGCACTGTGTGAGGGCGCGTGCACTCTGATTATGTGACGTGCTAACAAAAGCCACCAACGTAGATTGTAGTATAAGGGGAATTATTTATTTTCTGCTCTGAATCATATTAACTCTAAAATGCTGTATTTTAAATCGCAGTATAACTTAAGAATTTAATTAAATTTTATATAAATTCATATAACATAATTAAATTTTAGATAGGAATGAGTACATTTTTACTTTCTCTACTACGTATAGTAAGTAGGGGAAGTATTGTATTCCACCCAAAAATTCGATACCGAGATTTCACCGGAAATATATGTTTTGAAACCCCCTGAATCCATAAAAAAGCATTTTTGGAAACACGTCCGTGTGCGTGTCTGTGTATCTATGTGTGTGTGTGTGTGTGTGTGTGTGTGTGTGTGTTGTCTGTGAACAGCATAACTCAGAAACGAACAGTCGGATAAACGCCAAACTTGGTATTTAGGTTCAGTATCTTCCAGAGATACGACACGACGGTTTTCAAGAAAATCTTCCACCCCAGATTACCCTTTACATGGAACATTTTTCGATAATTTTAATTTTCTCAAAAATGGCTCTAACGAGTTTGATTAAAATATCATATGTTTAAGATATTTTCATGACAAATAAACTGTATATCTTGAATTTTCTGGGAATGTCTCCAAAAGTATTCTTCATTGTGAACGACTTTTGCATAACTGGTATGCCATATACATTTTTTGTTGTTGAGTGAACCATTTTCGAGATATTGCTTGTTATTCCCTTAAATTTTTCAATACTTATTTTCTTAAATGGGGATTCGTTACTCTTTTTTTTCTTGTATATGCAAATAGTATTAATCTGTGGCAAAGAGAATGGTGCTGCACCTAGCAACCAGCTATTAAGAGATATGTCTATGCTTAAAGGCTACTGTATTTCTATATTGCCCTTGTAAATATATATCCCCCTTACATCTACAAGAAACTTAGCAATATGATAGAGTCTGCAAATGTTTATCTCGATCAATATGAAGTAGATGGAGAATAAGCGTTTGTAAAAATTGTTTGTACAAGAGTAGAGAAAGTCATGTGAGTGTAACACATCAGATTTTTTTTCATATGGTGGCAGCAGTGAAATTGAATGACTCCACATGGAAAAGACCGAATAGCGAAGCGTCTTGGACTCCGCGGATCTGTTATTACCTCTCTGTACCCCTCGCCCTCAGTCGAAGCATTCCTCTCCGCACCACTCACCGTATCTACAAACGCAAGGTTTCCCGGACGGACTTATTGTAGTCCGAAAGACACTTCGTAATGAAAACATTCGCGCTACTCACTTTATAAGCGTTGCAAAAACATTTCATACAAAACAAAATCTATAAAACTAAATCGGGGAGCGCAGAAATTAATACTGAAATGATATCTGATGCCATCATTCCTTTCCTGTTTTTATTTTATGGGGTGTTTGTTTATGGGGAGAGCGCCGCCCTAGATTCCTCCATTGCCAGCCGCCACTACTTATACCAGAAAAATGTTACAGACGGAAGGCAGAGGAAGCTCGTGCAGAAAGATGACAGGCCATATTACGTCACCATTCCCGGTGCGTAGCATGAGGTCTGCAGTAATAAAGTGCAGCAATTGAGTCTGTTAGTCGCAGTGGACGGGTTCGTAAACAAGTCATACGCTCATAGAATAGAAAAATAATATTCTATAAGTTACATTTTTGTAAAGAAGAGAAACGTAAAGGTCTAATTATTCGTTACGTACGTTGTTTTGATGGTCAAAATGAACCGTTATCACTCCTGTCTAAACCTATATTTGGCACACTAGCGACCTCGCCTGAAAACTGCACTGTGTCGTCAGACAGGTAGTAAAACGATAGTTTTAGAGGAATTGCTTTGGCTCATCCATATAAAGTTCATTTCTATTTGTTTTCGACATATATTCCTTAGATGACATTTCCCGCTCACAAGCGCTCGGAAGATGTCCATTTGAGAAGTATGCTCGTCTCAGCCAAATTGCCAAATAAAAAACGTTTCTATTAAACTAAGTGTCCTCAAAAAAACTATGCCATGCAACGGGATACGGGGCTAGGTTCACAGGCTGTCAGTGAATCTCAAGAATCCTGGTACTCCGTGAATTTAACACTTTTATTTACTATTGCGAAATTAACACATCTTGCTAAGTCGTTTATGTGTTAATCTTGTGGACTTTAAATCCTAAGTTATTACAAAGTTGCATTGCAACACGCCCAATCGGACACAAGGTTAAACACGTTTACATTACACGTTCTCCAGGCAACATCTCAAAGTTAGGCGAGATCTGTGTGCGTTAGACTTTGCCCACGATACGTCTCTGTTTACATCTTCTACAGCGTTACTGTAGTTGACTCAGGAGAATGGCTTTGTCCTTGAACTGCAAGCCTGCAGTGATCTAGGGAGCTTCTTGGCTTCGATGCAAATAGTGTTACACCAGCAGTTCAAAAATATTGTCAACCAGTGCAGTTTCTCATGCCTATGGTCATAATGATATTGTTTACAGATTTATTTGTTGAAAATATGATCATAATTGTTTTGTTTGATTCGATAATATACTGCATTATTGATGCTACTATGCGTAATATTTAATGTTCCGGAAAAGAAAAGGCAAGTACGTTTGGAATAGTCTGTAAATCAGCAGAGCGAGCTTGAAGAACAATACAGCGCTGGCTCAGTTTCACTTACGTCAACCACAAGGTCATAGCTAAACTCCTGAGTCAAACACAGTACCAACGCCTGTCATCGTACGCAGAATGGAATTTTGCATACACTGTCTTTCATTACCATTACTCAGAGATTCTTTCCACCTTTGTGATTTATTCATGGAGCTTAGGCGCTTTACTACTTTGAAACCGAGCAAGGTGGAGCCTAACGTGTGCGACTCAATTCGGGAGGTCGCGGGTTCGATATCCGGCGACCGCCCACTTTGACCAATGGGTTTTTCGTGGTTTCCTCGCATTGACAGGCGAATGTGGGAGTATTTCATCCTCTACCATGACTCTCCTGGCCCCCATTCCTTGTGACCATCATCTTCCTTGTCATGTATTTCAGGGTAATAGGACCAAGCGACGATGTTTGGCGAGTTGAGGTTGGACGGTGGCTGTGTGCTCTGTGGAGGTTTAATCCTGACGTCGCCCAGAGACTGCTCTGCTGGAACCCGCCTCTGGGTGCTTTCGGGCGAGAGCCCCATTGGGGGATCCGCGGAGTCTCGGGCGGCGTTGGAGGCGTTCAATCTGGTAAAAATGAGAGACCCCGCCTGTGCTTGCGACATCCGGATCTGATCGCCCTTCGGATCCCTACCCTCATCCTCACTCCCCGGGGTCACGGTAGAAGCATAAGGGGCAGGTTGGCCTGCGTGTGGTGCCCTGCCCTAGTTTCCGGGCCCCTCTTCCTCCTTACCCTTACCCTTTTACTGTTTTTAAGGGGCGTTATACCTGATTGACTTTAGCAGGATTTACTCTCTGCCAAACTTTGCTAATGTTAGTTCTAAAAGAAAAACATTAAATGAGATTCTCTTGGTAAAATATTTTCTGTTTAAGGTCATCGCTATTTGGTTAAAATATCATATTAATGATATCGATATATTGGCTAGTTATTACAAATTCTGAGGAGCATCTGAAATCAGAGACACACCTGTTGGTTGAATAGTCTCGTATATTTCTTGTTTTGAGATCCGCCACTGTAGCAGGGAGTAGTACTGCCGTATTTCACAACTGACAAGACCTGCACGTCATGCATGCGCGCGTAATTTTTCACTTGTTTAATTACCTCCGCCCACACCTTCCTTCTAACAACCTGCCTGCAAATTTTGTGGCTTTGAAACCATTCGGTAACAAACTTACAAGGTTCTGCTTTGCAAAAGGGAATTGGATTCTGCATAGAGGAATTTCTTTTCTCTCGCTGTCATTAATCATGTTGAAGGTAGGTAACGCCGGAGGCACAGCTAAATCCCAAGTGTACAAAACCTTTCTGTAGTTATGTATATCCCTTATGTAAATGTATTACGTGGTTTTAGATACCGGTATTGATTAATATATTAAGCACCATAATATTTACCTTAAAGAAAGGTGATAGCGTAGCTTACCTTATTGATTAAATTCCTACATTATTGTGTTATCAGCAACTGCCTTTCAATTAGTTTGGTTGCTAGCTCCTTGTTGCATTTTGTGGGGAAAAACAGAATGACTATGACCAGGCTAAGGATCCGGGACCAGTTAGCAACCAATGTACACTGCTGTTTGTGAAAATTGCAACACCAAGAAATAATTTCCCGTATAACTCCAAACTTGGTAGAAGTGTAGAAGAGTGTGAAAGCGATAAGTGATTAAGTTTGCAGAGGGTTGGGGTACACGTAGGCCGAGCAGAGCCCTCTCGTGTCGGTCCGACAAGGTCAGTGTTACGCCCAGTGTAGTCAGGTCAGACCTGTGAAACAAGGTGGAAACAATAAAATGAGTGTCAGTATGCCTCGTCGACGTCAAAGGGAGCCATATCGGCATGTGAGTGAGTTCGAACGGGGCAGAATGATCGGCCTCCGGGGAGGGGGTTAATCATACCGTGGCATTTTGGCTCGTACAGGGCATGCTGCTACGACAGTGATGCATGTGTGGAAGCAGTGGATAGGCGAAGGTCGTACGCAGCGTAGAGCGGGCACTGGACCACGGAACATGACCACAGCACGAGATGACCGTCATCTTGTCCGCATGGCCATAACGGACCATACAGCTTCATCCACAGTGTTGGCTGGAGCATTGCAACAGGTGCGAACTTGTCTGCATCAACGGTTCGTCGCCGTCTGCTGCAGGTTGGACTGGTTGCATGCATGCCATTACGTCAGCTTCCGTTGAAAGCACTAGTGTCTCCATCTCCTAAGTACTTTATTTATCTTAATCTATACTTTTATAAATACCTATGAAAAATCAGTTTCATATCTGCAGATTCCATCCCACCACTGGAGACTATATAATCCCTGCTCAAACAGCTTTGTATGCTTCTTGCCATTCTGTTTCTTTACTTGCATCATTATATTTCTTGTGCAAAGAACATGCAGAAAAACATTTAGACATTACCTGTAAATCCAATAGTGACTGTTGAAACTCCATGCAGTGAGGTATGCCTCCTCTTCATCCAGGAACTGTCACAGAAAACTGATAATCTATGCTATTAGTTGCATCACAATAGCCCCCTGAACTGCCATTTTCATGTTCTCTTTACTTATATCTACAACTGCATTGAAGAGAGTAGTGTTCATTGAGTATATATTAGTGCAGGACCAAGCATGTTCATCATACCACATAAAACGTTTCCATCTTCTCTTCCAAGTCCTATACATATTAGGAAACCTCATATTGGCTTCACATATTCTATTGCTGGCCTTTGATGACTTTGAATGATGTGTCATCACAGTTTTCACATAAAATGTGTAATGCACAAACCAAACCCTCCCTCTTTCCATCATCTACCAAATTCTCATTTTTCCACAAACAGAGCACTTGCAGGGTTTCCTAAATGCTTCTGCTAGCAATTCCAGATCCACAATTCTGAAACGTGAATTTATTTCATGTCTTTCTTCTCCTGGCACAATACTTGGCCAAGTTTTACTTAAGAAGCACTTGGAGACAATGCTTGCATCTGCAAGCCTAACCCTAACCTCAACACCATTTGCCTCTTCATATTGTTAATATGGGACTTATCATATTTTTAAAGTACTCTACCAGGCCTTGGCATTGTAAGAAAGGATTTATACATTCACCTTGGACAAAGAATGACACAATAACTCAAACAATTTTACTATAATTCCACTAAACAACATAAAACGTGTTTGTGAAGCTCCACAGCCTTCTATACAACAATGCTCTGACCACAAAACGGCTTGTGCAATTACACAAAAAAATTGAAGGCTTCTAAAGATGTAATTTCAAGGTTCACAGGCAACACTAAGCAAGAAAATTGTTCCTCCACTGCAAGCCTTTAAAAAAGTGGGCGTAGCTCATTACACTGTTTAAGGTTTTAATTTTGTTATACCACTTTTAGTTCGAACCTTAAAGTAAAAATTTGGAATAATAATCGGAATTATATGTATTTTCTAATAAGCTAATAAAAATATTTAGTGGTTTTTTTCCATGATTTCTGCCACCATCTTCCCTTAAAGATGAAGTAAGATAAATCATTCAGCTGAGCGAATAAGGAAATTCGTACATTGAAACATAATGGATAAGGTTTCACTTTTTAATAGCATTATGTATAATTAATTATACTTTTTCTAAACCTTAGCCTGGTCTTGGGAAGTTTTTAACATAGAGTCAACTGAAAAATTAAGTTGTTACCCAGATAGACCATCAAGGCATCTCATTGAGATGATAATCTCAATGGCGACCTACAATCGCAAGTACTTCAGTGCTGGATGTTTATGGGTTTCTTAAGGTTTCACGTTTTTTTTATTATATTTATTATTATGCATTGGAAACAACTGGAGTCAATTGCGAATTCAATGTCCCACCGGCATGTTGTCACAGTAGCTCAATGGTTAGAGCAACCTCACGGAGAGTGGGAGAACCTGGTCGTGGTATAAATATCGATTTCGGTATTTATCTTGGCGACTGAGGGGAACCACGAAAAAAAAACAGAGTCAGATTGGTCGGCCCACGAGATTTGAACCCGGAACCTCCCAAATGCAGGTCACAGACGTTACAGCAAAGCCATCCCGCTCGGTATTAATGTATTGGTTTTTGTACCAGAATGTAAATATATATATTGCCAGGGTATGTCGCTAATGACCCTAGGAGTTTTGCGCCACCTAAATGCTATTACTCCTATTAAAGGGGATTTGGGGAGAGAGGAATTTGATCGAACACTTGTACCCTTCAAGAAGTTTGATATTTATATGAATTTCCGTTTTCGAATTATGATGTTCACAGACTGAGAGGCAAGCGCGCGTTCCAGCCTTTTCCTAAAAATGCGTGATGATAACGCAGTTTGTAAATATTCGCAGAGGAGCCCGGAATTTATAGATCCAGTAGCGTTTACCGTAAAGTAATTTTCCAATGTAGTGAAGTTGAGGTTAAAATTTCTATGTAGCGCAATGTACAGGATGTTCGAAAACTCTCGTTCGTTTCAAATTCAAGATTTGTAGAGTAGAGCTTTGAATGAAGCTCTGACCTGAAATGTGTCATTTCCGTGGTATAAGTAAATACAGGCTAACTTATGAAGAACTGACACATTTATTTCTTTAATTGTTTCAAAACAGTTATGCTAGTGACAACTTATTATACCTGAAATGCAGAGGAATTTTGGGAGATTATTTACCTCTATAGAAAATGCTCAAAATGTCCTCCATCCTGCATAAGGCACAACTCAACACGTCCTTCCATGTTACTGGCCACTCGTTGCAGGACTCTGTTGTCAATAGCTTGAATCTCCTGTGTAATGTTGCGCTTCAGATCGTCCAATGTCTGGGGCGTGTGGCATAAACCCTGTCTTTTAAGTAACCCCATAGAAAGAAGTCCGGCGATGTCAAAACCGGAGATCTCGGTGGCCACAGGTTCTTGGAAATTATCCGGTCGTCAAAGAAACTTGCAGTTAGTGCCATGGATTTATTTGATGTATGGCATGTAGCGCCGTCCTGCTGAAAATATCCTTGACTAAGCTCTACATCGTCTAGTTGCTCAGCAAACTCCATGAAAATCCGTCGGTACTCTGCAGTGTTCACATTGCTTTAAAATAAATTGGTCACACTATAACTCTGTGCGTATTATTGCGCACCAAACTCCGATTTTAACCGGGTGCTTCATGAATAACATGTGGATTTTCGCTGGCCCATAGCGAAATGAACGAAATGCGACACGAAGGTTTTCAAGACATTCCCCTCACCCCAGATTACCCTTTACATGGAACATTTTTCGAAAATTTTAATTTTCTCAAAAATGGCTCTAACGATTTTGATGAAAATATCATATGTTTAAGATATTTTCATGACAAATGAAATGTATATATCGAATTTTCTGGGAATGTCTCCAAAAGTATTGTTCATTGTGAATGACTTTTGCATAACTGGTAAACCATAAAAGATAGACAAAATTTTACTACACAAAAAATGTAGATCGCGATGAAATACACAATTTGTCACATACATTTTTGGTTGTTGAGTGAACCATTTTCGAGATATTGCTTGTTATTCCCTTAAATTTTCAATATTTATACTTTTTCTCAAATTAGTTATTCATTTTTTTGTTCTAGTAATGCAAAGAGAATGGAATACTCCACATAGCAACCAGCTCTTAAAATATTTGACTATCGCTTAAAACCTACCAGATGCAGGGGGCATCTACAAGAAAATTAGCAATAAGATTAACATCTCGATTAACATGAAGCATGTGGAGAATATCCTTTTGTAAAAATAGTTTGTACAAGAGTAGAGAAAGTCATGTGAGTGTAACACATCAGATTTTTTTTCTTTGAATGTTATTAAACGTAATGTATATGCGGTAATTTAAAATCCACGACGTTTAAATCTATCGGGCCACGCCTCTAAACTCGATTAAACATATGGCAACAGGTCCCTAGCAAATCTTGACTTGTGCACGGTTTAAGAAGCTTCTGTGCATGCATAACTAGTATGACGTAATTACCTTATGGGGCCAAGAATTTCACTAGCACAAAGTTCTTGCCACACTCTGTTTCCACTATCACTACACGTTTACGTCAATGCCACTAGATTGTAGCACACTACAGCAGAAGTTGAGTCATTGTAGCAGAAGTAAGTAAAGTGCACAAGCGCGGAAACTTCTCCCGGTTTCTACGTGTCATCCATAATCTCAACTACAATTTAATTTACAAATTACTTCGTTCTTGCCCTAACACGGCATACTTAATTATGTACACAACAAACATCCACAAAAACAACCCTTTCTTTTGTCAGACTAGTTGTGCATTATTATTATTATTATTATTATTATTATTATTATTATTAGGAACGGCTGTAGTTTTATCAATTTGTTCACAATCATAACTATTATGTAACAGATGCTGTTTTTAGTTTCAGGGTTGTCTGACTTAAAGTTGCTGAACACCCAAAATTATACTCATGAACCACTTCTACTAATAAATATCATTTATGCTAGGTCCAAATATTCTAATTTCGCAAGAATTAATCCAGGAGGAAGCTAGGGTAGAGGGTAGTATTTGTAACACAACCGTGAAAACCAATGCCTTTAGCTCAAATATTTTTATAATACAAATTAATAAACACACCCATATATTCGATCACAGCCACATAAGCATGAAGTGTTCGTCATTTGTATGTGCATATGTATCTATATTTATTTATTTGTAATTATATATTACCATAATTAAAAGTATTGTCAGTATGGTGCTAATGGAATTACATTCAACAAGCATCAAGAATTTTTTTCTTTTCTTTGTTGTTCATCACTTAGGCTAATAGACAGAATGCTGCATCTGGAGAATATCAGCCCTGACATGTTTATGACGCGTACGCAGGCCTTATGTTTACGCTTTAGATTTAAAATACTTCATATCACTAATTAGCAGGCAGAGGCGTTTTGGTAAGTAAACCATCTAGTTAGGAACACACCGAGGTTTGGTGGCGAGGTAAGGTGGAAGCGACTGCGACCTTGCAGTGCTCTCTGTAAACATAAGGTGTGATCGAAACGTTTCCGGAATGACGTCATAAATACTACACAACAGTTTGTTTTGTCTAATCTGCACTGTCACCCTCGAAGTAGTCTCCTTGGGAGTTGATTCACTTGTCCCAGCGCTTCTGCCACTGCTGGAAGAACCTCTGGAAGTTCTCTTCTTTCAACATGTTCAGAGCCTTCTGCAATTCGCGATGGATGACATCAATGTCCTCAAAACGGTGTCCTCGGAGCCGCATTTTAAATCGCGGGAAAAGAAGAAAGTCCGCTGGTGCCAGATCTGGAGAATAGGCGAGACGGGGAACAGTATTCATCCTATTTGTATCCAAAAATTGGCAAACAGAAAGGGCTTTGTGCGCGGCCGCATTGTCATGATGCAGGAACCAGTCACCACTCCTCCATTTCTCCGGCCGTTTGCGTCGCACATTCTCCCTTAATCTTTGCAGCACTTGTTTGTAGAACACTTGATTCACTGTTTGACCCTGTGGCACAAATTCCTTATGTACAATGCCTTTAATGTCAAGAAACACAATCATCATTGACTTCACTTTGGATCGAACTTGTCTGGCCTTTATCGGGCGTGGAAATGAAGGACTCTTCCATTGTGAAGATCGTTGCTTCGTTTCTGGATCGTACCCATAAATCCATGTTTCATCACCAGTAATAATTTTCTCCATAAACTTTGGGTCATTTTTAACTGTTCTTTAAGATCGGTGGAGGCAATCACACGCTTTCCTTTTGGTCATTTGAAAACAGGCGGGGCAGAACTTGGCGGCAATTCTTCTCATCTCCAAATTGTCTTTCAAAATGCTTTGAACACTTCCAAAGGAGAGTCCTAATGAGTCAGAAAGGTTTCTTGTTGTGATGCGCCTATCATTTAAGACCATTTCCCTCACCTGATTGATATTTTCATCAGTTTTACTGGCACAGGGTCGCCCCGAACGATCTTCATCTTTAACTGATGTCACACCACTTTTAAATTTCGAAAATCACTCAAATACTTGAGTTTTGCCCATAACTACCTCCCCATAAGCTGTTCTTGACATTGCATAGGCTTCTGTTGCAGTTTTGCCGAGTTTAAAGCAAAATTTGATGTTCCTTCTTTGTTCTTCGTAATCTGACATTTTTGCTACGCGGAAAAATCGCAGCACAGGCAAAACACGTGTTCACTTCAGAGCTTCTACCTTGTCACTGCATGGTCACAGGAAGTCACATGACCTCTCATTTTTATCGGTAAGGAACGCTGCATGTACAGTCTGGGTAAGAATTAAAGAAATCTCAGCGTCAGCATTGTTGTGAAGCCATTCCGGAAACATTTTGATCACATCTCGTATGTATATCATGATCAGTTGAAGGCACTACACCCTCTTCGAAAGCAGGTATATCAGGATTAAGGAGTACTAGAAGAAATAAAGCAATGTATGTTTTAGCTTTTGTTAGTGTGGAATTAGTTTGTGAAAGCTACGGAACAAGCATTTCAAAAGATGTGCATTGTTTAATGTAATATCCGCTCTTATTAGTCTGACAGAGATCCTTGAAAAATTCTGATCTGCAGTTTGGGACTGAGGAGGTTGGAGGTCTACTTTTCTCGTTGTTTTTTTTTCTGATAATGTTACATGTTTCTTGTGTTTCATTGAATTACAGTGCTGTTTAACATGGTATTTAAATGTCTTTTGAGCTGCATGCTAATCTGGTGGTTTCGCCATTTGTGCTGAAGTGTTCCCTGCACATTCCACCACAAACGATGCTGATTTTGATGTATAAACTCTTCAATGCTTTAGGCATATTGCCACAATTCTCCATTGATGCATATTATGGAGCGAATAAATGGAACAGTCGCAATGAAACGGTTTTTTTTGGGGAGGGAAAAAGCATGTCCGTAGTACCAGATGCCACCTATAGTACGTGAGGTAACAGGATCGCTCTGTTTACTTACTCAAACCCCTCTGCCTGCTAACCAGTAACAACTGATTATTGAGTAGCAATAGAGTAGGTGTGAATTTTGTAATGGCTTCAACGAAGAAGAGAAATAAGAAATTATCAGTAATTTCCTTGCGCTAGACAGTGTGAGAGTGTAACGAAGTGCAACGTATAGTTAATAATAGCGTCTGATACGCTGGAGAGCAAAACTCTTCCCACTTGAAACGTATTGTAGATCCGCTGCACGTTCTAAGGGTTTGTAATGCGAATTTCCGAACATTCTCTCTGTGCACGTGCGTGTGTGTACTTTTTCCTTGTGTTTATGCCTTGAGCCATCCAAGGCAAGCAACAAGAAAACTGATGAAAAACAACCACCGCTTGAGAGTAACTACAGCGAATGCTGATGGTTTATTTGTCCATGCTGTTTTCGTTCTTCCGCTGTTTTTATGTGACCGTGCTGTTCGAAAGATCGCCCTCGCTTCTTGTTTGTCAGATGGAATTAAGGAAAAGAGTGGGGGGTTTAAAACCCGGGCACACTAATGAATCTCCGATCCCGGACGAAGAAAAGCACTCTTCTTAATTCGATTATGATTTTTCTCTTTCCAAATCGAGGATGGAGCCTTAAGCGAAGGCTTTTTCCTCTCTTTGGAAAATCTGGAGACTCGCTGTAAACAAGTTTTCTAAGAAGTGCTTCGTCATCCGGAAATTCTCGTGTTTCAGTTGTTTTCTGACTGTAATCTCGGTTCTACCAACTTCCAAAAGTAGAGGTACGGCGCGGCGGTTTCTTTAATCATATTTTGGCGTATGGTATGTCGATATCTTGACGTAAGAAAGGAGGGGAAAGTTCACTAAAGCAAAGAGAGAAAGAAATGGAGATATATACATATTTTACTGTAATTTTTCGTTCGTGCATGTCGTCTTCTAGAAACAGTTGCACGTGATACTTTCACACCAAATATGCTTACAGAAACAATTAAATTACACTCATATGACTTTCTCCACCCACTCTAGTTTATTTTTGTTCCTCTTCTACAAGCAATTCTTATAAAAGCTTATTATTTACCCTACTACTTACCTAAAGCAGAGAAAGTACTGTATTCCACCCATAAATTCGATACCGAGATTCACGCAAATACACGTTTTGAGACACTCTGAGTCCAAAAACTCTAATGTGATACATTCATATGACTTTCTCTAACTCTATCGCTTATTAGTGGGTGTACAAGCTCTTCTTACTAAAGCACATTTCGTTATAGATACAAAGGGAACAGCGACAGTCAAATGTTTAAGAACTATACTGTTTCCATGCAATCGCGAGAAACAACTCAATGCTGAAAGGACTAAAGAATGACCAAGTAACTAACAATTCGGACCATTAATAACAAATATCTCGGAAATGCCTGATGCCACACAAAAAGTTATTTGGAATAAATTGTGTATTCTAAAGAGATCTACATTTCTGGTGAAGTACGTTTTCGTCTATCGCTTAACCTTTACTAGTTATACAAAATTATATAAAATTCCTTCCGAATAAAGAAGACTTCAAAGGCTATTCCCAGAAAGTTCAAGGTATAAATTTTATCTGTCATGTAAATATCATTAATATATAGTACTTTAATCAAAATTGTTATAGACATATTTTAGAAAATCAAAAATTTCGAAAAATGTTCTATGAAAAGGGTAGTTTGGAATGGGAGGATTTTAATGAAAATCTTTGTGTCGCATCATTGGAAGATATGGAACCTAAATACCAAGTTTGGTATTTATCCAACTTTTCGTTTTTGAGTTATGATGTTCGCAGACACACACACATGGACATGTTTCCAAAATTGTTTTTATTTGGATTTAGGGCGCCTCAAAACATGTATTTTCGGTGAAATCTCGGTATTGAATTTTTGGGTGGAGTGCAAAACTTCTTCTACTTACTACTGGTACGTAGTAGAGAATGTAAAAAAGCTTTTTTAGAAAATGGTCTGTGTGTATGTGTGTGAAAAGTCGGTAAATACCAAACTTGGTATATAATTTCAGCATCTTCCAATGATGTGACACAAATATATTCAAGAAAATTCCCCCACTCCAAGCTACTCTTTATATGGAAACGTTTTTTCAGAAGTGGCTCTAAGGTTTTTGATTAAAATACCATATTTTTAATGAAAATAAAATGTACGAGTATATCTTGAATTTTCTGTAAATAGCCTCTGAAGTCCTCTTCATTCTGAATGACTTTTTCATAATTGGTAAACTCTAAGACATAGACAAACCACAATGTTTGTAATTGTTTCTAATGGGTAAGCATTTCCGAGATACTTTTTATTGGTTTGGATTTTCAAATACGTAAACCTTTCCCAAATGGGAAACCATTCGGTTTTTTTCTCCCTATGATCATGCAAACAGCATGGAATTTCAAAGCAATAGCCGGCATTTGATCACGCGCTCTCCGTCCGGTTGCTTTAACCACTGAGCTACCACGGCAACAGGGCAACATCCCGGCTATGGTATTGAATTTTTCAGTCTTCTGATTCTACCTTTCCAACCTTGTCCAACACACGGCTTGTGTGGAAGAACAATTAACTCCATTGAACTAATAGTGGTCGAAACTATGAAGCTCGGGACTTAAAGTACTTGCAGCATTGTAAGTCGCCATTGGGGCGTGTCATCTCAACACAATTTGAGATCTCTTTGTGATTTACCGGAAAGAATGCGAAACAGTTGTGGAATTTAATGTGCTAACGGCATGTTGCCATGGTAGCTCAGTGGTTAGAGCAACCGGACGGAGAGCGAGAGATCGGTGGTTCAAATCCCGGCTATGGCATTGAATTTTTCTGTCGTCTGATTCTACCTTTTATAAAAATAGTTTGTAGAAGTGATTAGAGATCGTCATGTGAATTTAACAAAACGGAACTTCTTTTTCATCCACTCCATGTTAATCGAGAATAAGAAGCTTGCAAAAATAAATGTTTAGTGGGTCGAGAGTGTTGTGAATGTAAAAATATTTTTATAGTAAGTAGGAGAAGTATTGCATTCCATCCAAAAATTCGATACCGAGATTTCACCGGAAACACATGTTTTGAGACCCCCTGAATAAAAAAAAAGTATTTTTGGAAACGTCCGTGTGTGTCTGACATCCTGTGAACAGCATAACTCAGAAACGAACAGTCGGATAAACACCAAACTTGGTATTTGAGATCAGTATCTTCCAGAGATGCGACACGAAGGTTTTCAAGAAAATCCCCCCACCTCAGAATACCCTTTACATGGAACATTTTTCGAAAATTTTAATTTTCTCAAAAATGGCTCTAATGATTTTGATTAAAATATCATATATTTAAGATACTTTCATGACAAATAAAATGTATATCTTGAATTTTCTGGGAATGTCTCCAAAAGTGTTCATTGTGAACGACTTTTGCATAACTGGTAAACCATAAGAGATAGACAAAATTTTACTACACAAAAAATGTAGATCGCGTTAAAATACACAATCTATGTCATATATATATTTTTTGTTGAGTGAACCATTTTCAAGATATTGCTTGTTATTCCCTTAAATTTTCCAATACTTATACTTTTTCTCAAATGGAAATTTGTAATTTATTTTTTTATGTCCTGGTAATGCAAAGAGAATGGAATACTCCACATAGCAACCAGCTCTTAAAACATTTGACTATCGCTTAAAGCCTAGCAATTTCCCTTGCATCTACAAGAAACTTAGCAATAAGATTAACATCTCGATATCTATTTGTCGTTTATTCAATAAATAAATATATATGCCCATTCGTTTACTTTTAGCAGTCAGAGGAACGAATTTCGTTCCACCTTACATATAGTTCCATATAAAGAATACCCATTAAACACAGAAGTTTCCATGTGATTGTAATAACACGGTTAACCCTGGGAGCATTGAGTTTGAAAAATAGCCCAGACCATTACTCATGCATAATGTAGCATCCGGAATATCTAGCTCCACATTTTACTCAATCTGACACTTCGAAATTACGTAATCTTTAAATCCTTAGGGAACGCTATTTCTTTTAGTCAAGAGGGCTCGAATTTAAAGAGCAAGGAAGGAACATTTGAAGGGGGGTTTGCGGTAGGTTTATCGCATCACTAAGCAGAGCTCACTTCAGGGGCGCGTGCAATTACTCCTTTGAGGTCAACACGTTCTAAAAGGAGCATTAAAAAGCCTGAAATTAGATGGCATCTCCCATTGGTGGATCCGAGGTCGATTCCCATGAACGGTGCTTTCCGGTCTTAAAAGCCGAGTGATATATGAGTCCTTGCCAAACGGAAAGTTAATATTAAATGCGAAAAGAAAAACGTTCTTCTCTACTACCAGGCTTTTTCTTTAATCTTCTTCAGATCATAATACTAATATTAGTTAAATAGTGGACAATGTAATGTTTTTGGTGGTATAAATAGTTGTCAACTAATATATTGCTAACATTCAAACGTCTGTTTAATTTTTTTCGTATAAACAAATCCTCATTAATGTTATAAAGAGAAAAAATGTGTGTACATTATTCCCAAAAATCACTGTACCAATTTTGATAATTCTTTCCCATTGAAAAGTCTTATTCTTCCAGATGGCCACAGGCTATACAATGTTTCCAAAAATATGAAAACTGTAGGGGTGTTCTTTTTCATATTCGTGTCACCTTCAATTCAGTTTTGTTGAGTATGGTTATTAGAGACTACTTTTGGCACTTAGTTACAAATATGACAGATATGCAATGACTTCGAGCCCAAAGGGGTAATTGAGGAGGCTTAAATATTTTAAAAAACAGTTATTTTAGGTAGGAGTTGTATATAGTTCTGTAACGTATGTGTGTGAACTAATTATTTAGTTTGTAACTTTGAATTCTTGTCCGGCGCGGCATATTGTCCAATTCCTAGTCAAGGGGGTTGAGGACAAGTTGAGGGAAGAGCCTCTTTGTCTGAGAGCGTGGCGTTACCAATAGAGTCA
Organism: Deroplatys truncata; assembly: GCA_030765065.1. Lineage (NCBI taxonomy): Eukaryota > Metazoa > Arthropoda > Insecta > Mantodea > Mantidae > Deroplatys > Deroplatys truncata. The sequence continues at coordinate 58,219,535 of CM060989.1, read as the reverse complement.
GTCGAGTGTGTATCCTCACAGTATGTGGGTTGTATGTAGCGTGCGTGGTCTGTGTGTGCGTGGGGCATCTCCCCCAGTGTTTGTCTGTAACCTTTTGGGAAGCATTTAGTAGCACCAAGGTAACTTTATAATAAACCAGAGTTAAATGTGAATTCTTGTGTATTATTTATAATACCCCACGCCCGCTTTAGCTTTGTGCAGCAAGTTCTTGGTATCTCTTAGTTGCTACTGATGCTACGTCCCCCAGTGTTTATGCCGGGGTAACTAAGTTTAATATTTTAGCTGCAAACCTTTTGGCCTCACCCCGGTATATAACATTTCATATCACCATATTTCTGTCATATTTCACTGGTTTTATCAAGTAATATTTTGGCATAATTTTGACAAAACCAAGTACATTTGCAACCATATGGTCAAAATGTTGCACTGTTGTACAATAGAAGTTGGCAAATGGTTACGTTACAACTTCCAAAAATCATCTAATCCTTCTTTGGAATTATACAGGGTGTATCATAATAGCGCAAACAGAAATTGTTGAAAGTATACGATAGTAGAAGCAAAAACATTCCATAAACATGGGTCCGCAAACAAGCCATGTGCGAGACAATTGCGAATGTGTGATTACAAACAGCCACTGACTTCATTAGGCAACATCGTCCTAATTAGTGCAAATGAATTTTAAAAGTAGACTTTTCGTTTAATAATTGCCATTCTAATTTGCCTCAAAATTCACTCATAGCTTAACAAGGAAAATAATTCTACTTTATTATGTTACATCTTATTAATAGTATGTATATACTCTTCCCTATTAAAGGAGGTGTTCAAAGTGTCGTCCTTGCATCTACAATACTACACTCGTCTCTGCAGTGAATTTCGAATTCTCTCAAATAACACCAGATCATCTCGGAATTCTTGACAAGGACGTACAATTCTAGCTTCCAGTACTTCAACGGTATCAACGGGAATGCTGTACGCTATACTTTTGAGGTGACCCCATACATAAAAATCTGATGCGTTACACTCAAATGACTTTCTCTACTCTTGTACAAACTATTTTTACAAACGCTTATTCTCCATATGCTTCTTGTTAATCGAGATATCGAGATGTTAATCTTATTGCTAATTTTCTTGTAGATGCAAGGGGAATTGCTAGGCTTTAAGCGATAGTCAAATATTTTAAGAGCTGGTTGCTATGTGAAGTATTCCATTCTCTTTGCATTACCAGGACAAAAAAAAATGAATAACGAATTCCCATTTGACAAAAAGTATAAGTATTGGAAAATTTAAGGGAATAACAAGCAATATCTCGAAAATGGTTCACTCAACAAAAAAAATATGTATATGACATAAATTGTGTATTTTAACGCGATCTACGTTTTTTGTGTAGTAAAATTTTGTCTATCTCTTATGCTTTACCAGTTATGCAAAAGTCGTTCACGATGAAGAATACTTTTGGAGACATTCCCAGAAACTTCAAGATATACATTTTATTTGTCAGGAAAGTATCTTAAATATATGATATTTTAATCAAAATCGTTAGAGCCATTTTTGAGAAAATTAACATTTTCGAAAAATGTTCCATGTAAAGGGTAATCTGGGGTGGAGGGATTTTCTTGAAAACCTTCGTGCCGCATCTCTGAAAGATACTGAACCTAAATACCAAGTTTGATGTTTATCCGACTGTTCGTTTCTGAGTTATGCTGTTCACAGACACACAGACACACACACGGGCATGTTTCCAAAAATGCTTTTTTTGGATTCAGGAGGCCTCAAAGCATGTATTTCCGGTGAAATCTCAGTATCGAATTTTTGAGTGGAATGCAATATTTCCCCTACTTACTATACGTAGTAGAAAAAGTAAAAATCCAAAGGATTGAGATCAGGTGATCGTGGAGGCTAAGGTATAGGCCCTCCTCGACCTATCCATCTTGGACCATATCTCCAAGTTAGATTCTTCTTACAGTAGCAAAATGTGCCGGTGCTCCATTATGTATGTACCACATACTCCGATGTTGCTCAAGGAGAACATCCACAAACAATTCATGTCAGTGGCGGCTCATAACCACACATTCGCAATAATAAATCTCACACATCTGTTGTTTGAGGACCCATGTTTACTGGAATTTTTTGTTCCTATTATCGTAGACTTTCAACGTTTCAGGTTACCCTATTAATTAGGATAGTACTCGAAATTTTTAGAAGTTATCCTTACTTTATTTTCAACCTCTTATATATTAAATTAATACTGCTTGGTCAACCAGGACACAAATGTATGTACTTGGACTATAGAACATAGCAAAAATTATAGAATACCATCTAACTTCATAAAGCTACCCATACTCATATTTTTCAAACCCTTATGTGTCGAATTGTCATTATTTGGCCAATTTGGACAACATTTTAGACACTTATGTCTTAGGTACAGGTAGAAATTATTACAGACTACTTGTGACTTTCAAAAATCACCCCTCGGCTCGGTCTATCGCCGAAAAAGGTTTATTATTCCCGCAATCACTTCACGTTGTTATGGTTATAGTTACAAGTACAGTGATAATAGGCACATGTCTTATCATAAGTGATGTTGGAAATGTCCTCATCTGTCCACACATTTCTGGTATATTCTCAGGAAATTTGCATTCAAGATTTACATATCCTAAATTGAGTGCATTTCTCGTCTAATGTTTTATTTTACTTCTTCCAGTCTATTAGGATTTGTTGCATACAGTTAAGTCAGGGGATCGTGAGAGCAATAATCTTTTACTAATTACCCTATATTCAAACATTTCCTGAATTAAATTTAACCACTCATCAGCGGTATGCGCGGTATAGAGTCTTGTTGGAAAAATCCAGAGTGATATTCGTCAGTCAGCTGTTCAAAAAGTGGTGTAGGACATTCCGTATCTATATTTATTGTTTGTTCAAAACTATAGGTCCTATTATTCGGTATGCATTGCGCGTCATGCAAGTGAATCCCGTGTGTAAAATCGGGTTCTCTGTGCTCCAATAACTGTTATTTTGCGACGAAACATAACCTTGTAAATGGAACCATGCATCGTCAGAGAAGAATATTAAGCGTGGGTCAGTTATTCATCATTTCGCAAAATGCAATTACAGAAATTTACCTGAACTCTGATGATTACTCGAAAAATAAATTATATGCAACAAACCCCATACATTGTAAGAACTAGATGAAAATTTCCTGAGAAGATGCTAGAAATGTTTGGATAGAGGACAGCATTTCTAACTTCTTCTACGATAACATATGTGCTTATTATCATTGTAATTATAATTGCAACTGCGAGAGCAGTTGCGGGGATATTATTATTGTTTCGGCGGGAGTCAAAGCTACAACGACCGGCGCGCAAGCAGCTGTGCTGCGGACACAGTGTGAAGGAAAAGCACTGTAGAATGTACCAGTACAATTGTGTAAGACAGCTGATGGTCTATAAATGTAAAACAACCATAACAGCAGTACTATTAGGCTTGTGCCAATGAAATATCGCTAAAGTGTGAATGTCTGTCTAATGTTACAGATAGACGTAACGGAGCTCTGTCCCAGTCCGGCTTTACTGGCACAACAGCTAACGCATGTGGAGTTAGAGCGGCTCTCGTACATCGGACCGGAAGAGTTCGTCCAGGCCTTCGCCAAGGAGAACCCCAACATAGAAACCTCCTTCAAGGACATGAAGAAAACACGGAACCTGGAGTCCTACGTGTCCTGGTTCAACAGACTTAGTTATTTCGTGGCCACGGAGGTCTGCAAGGTAAGCAATCAAGCATACCAGCTTTTTAGAACACTTTGTGGCTAGTGATGTAAAAAGAAGCAAAATTATTGTCGCCGATAGAATGATATTACAATGTAAAACAGTAAACTTCAAACTTTTTAAAAGCACTTGCAAAATGAATCGATGTCTGCGCTGTCATTATGAGTCTCAAAATACATTAGTCTCTGAGAGGGTTCAGAAGTTGTCTTTTATTATTATATTAGGTATCTATTTTACTATTATACAACTTTATGAATATTATGAAGCATCATTAATTATAATTATAGGTTCCAGCTTATGATTAATATATTTTATAATCTACACCAGAAGTGGCGAAAACGTGACTCGCGAGTCATTTTGACTCGCAGGCTCACGTTTCCTCTCTGCAACAGTCCGTTTGATTTTCACATGCTGCTGAGTGATGCAGTGCGTGTTGCATATTTGGTGACTCGCGGAAGGAAATCGTTTTCGCCACCCTTGATGTACACCATTAATTATCTGCAATGCAGGAACGCATAGTACTCAATAAAGTGTTTGCAAAATGTACTGTTGCCATTCTGCTACTGCTTCAACTCCTATTATTAGCACAATAATAATAATAATAATAATAATAATCCCGTGGTGCTACAGCCCATGAAGTCTTTGACCTGTCAACCCAACTGCCGGCCTCACGTCCACGTACGCACGGCAGAGGTAAATTAAATTAAATTGAGTTTTATATATGGACACTCTTTAACTACTATGTTTCTTAGCGTCCCATTCCATATTGGGCGTGGGAAGACCGGGAATTTTGCTCAGAGGCCTCTTTATCAGGATTGAGGTTCTTTTACGTGCCGTAAATCTATGACGCGAGATCACCGACTTTACTTCCCTAACGAAGGAAGCCATGCTAAAGATCTTTACACCCGAAAAAATCCATCGCTCTCCGCCGGGTTTGAACCCGCGACCTTGAGAACTAGAAGCTAGCACGATACCACTAGTCCACGGAGGACGACACGGCAAAGATGGGCGATCATCCAACGGATACGGGGAGATGTGGCCAGCATCTAACATCCCCTAGCCAGAATGTTGGCTTCCGCGGCCGGGATCGCTGCCTATCGAAGCTCCTCACTTTCCTCATGATGCTGAATGGGCACCGGTCCTATATCCAGGACTTAAAAATACCACTAACATGTGTGAGATCGAACCGGGGTGCATTCCATGGCTGGAAAGCGTAGCTCTTCACTTGGCCACAGCGCCACGGCTCATATAAGTACATACATCTTTTACTGAGCGAGATGGCTCCGCGGTAGCGTATGAGGCTCGCATTCAAGAGGTCCCGGGTTCGATTTCCGGTGACCGCGCACTCTGACTCATGGGTTTTTCGTGGTTTCCCCGGGCCGGCAGGTGAATACTGGAGTGGTTCCTCTTCTACCACGACTCTCCTGTCTACGAATTTCCTGTACCCTTCATTGTCTTCGTTGTTCCAAGGCTGTAGCACCAGGCGACAGTGTTGGACGTGTTGCGGCTGGGCGCTGGATGTGCGCTTGTGGAGGTCTCTTCGGGGCCATATGTCTGATTAATTTATCACTTTTTGGTCCGCGATGTTGAGATGCCCGGAATAACACAATTATCGCAGCATGCCCTCATCCATCGTGGTATAATGGCAGTAATAATAAATAAATACCCTTTTCATCCAAATACGGATCAAATTACAACAGCACGGCAGCTAAAACTCCGCCTCCCTCCATTCGTTCACACCCAGGACACACTGGGCAGATGCAGTAATAGGGGCGTCATGTAGTGAATAAATCAGTATACCGTCAACATAACGCTTCTACATGAGGATTCCAGCACCTCAGTCACCACAATTTCAACATAGTGGCTCCTCAGTTGGTCCCAAAGACCTGAGAGCATCGAATGGGATAGAATCCGCAATCTGGTACTGGAAATCGAACCAGAGTCCCTTCGCACCTCAGGAAGCAGCACTTCGTGGAGTAATAATGTTAATGACTGCAAAATAATTGTATTTAAAACAAAATTAAACAACCGGGTCAGTGGTGGGGTGGCTTCTCTCCCAGCTAAAGCTTTAGCTGGTGGGAGGGGTACACATTAAGCTGATTTCTTGCCGCGCGTGACGCGTACAGTGGAAAACAGTAAATAGTCTTTCATCGCGCGTCTTGGTCCCTCCCTTGCTTCGTACTAAGTAAACACTACTTCCTTCCAGTAGTTAAACCCTTGCTTGTTTAGAAAGACTCCTTGAACTGTCGCTGAACAGACAGTAACCTATTTTCGGACTCGAACTTTGGTTCAGACGGGGCCGAACCTAAGAATTTCGGCCCGTGCAGACTTCAATGAACGCTTTGCCATAGTTGGCTTTGGGTCCCTTTTATCCAAAGGTACGTATTAAAATATACCAATAGTACACTGTTATCAGACATATGAAGTTGTCTTTTATAGTGCTTTCATGGTTGTTAGGAGCAGCGAGTGGGTAAAATTCCCAAAACCCACTAGGCGCTTCGGTACCCAATGGGTTGTAAACCTGAACGTTACAAAAGTGATATGACTAGCATTTATATTAGGACAAACTCGCCTTGATATAAGTTTTCATGTGCTTTTATAGTTGACGTTAACATCAAGTATTTACTCCATAACAAAGACGCCTTCGCGGTCTTTGTCACACTTTTGAAGTACGTCTGTAAAATATCTTCATCTACATTAATAAAAGTCGTTATTCCCTCTTATAAATATGTTTGTCTTTATAGGTTATAGAGTACTAGTATCCGCTTTACCTTCTTCCAACATTACATCAAGAATGTGTATGGAAAGATAGAATCAGAATGAAGAAAACAATAGCCGGGATTTGAGCGAGGGATCTCCGGCTTTTCGGCTGTTCTAACCAACCATGGCAACATGCCGGTATGCCATTCATTTCTCCAGCTGACATGACATAGTCTCGTAAGTACCAAAGTCACGGGTTTCACGGTTAATCATTATTAGGTCAATCGACAACAATTTTTCTCCCAATTTGACACACATTTTCTCACTACCGGCATAGTAGCTCAGTTCGTTAGAGCTGCGGCACGGTAAGCCGAAGATCCGTGCTCCAAATCCAAGTTATAGCATTTAACTTTTCAGTATAAATCTACCTTTCCAACTTTAGCCTACACACGTGTGTGTGAAAGAAGGATTAATTATTGTCAGGAATATGTATATTCTCTTCTGAAACTATATTACAGTTAGTGCAATGGACCTCTCGGCTACTTGTCGACTTCCTTCCTTCCTTCCTAGTTTGAGCGTTGATGAGCTGAAATTGTCCCTACAACACTTTTGTTTGGTCTATAACTTTAATTTTCTCTAAGGCGTGGAACCACGAGACGAAATAAAATTCAAGTTCACTTCAACTTTGGTTTATTAAAAACTGGTTTGCTGCTAGCTTTGATTTCTATCTCTCAAATATTACGGAATCATTGGACCTATCTGCAGAACTATACCTCCCAACCTAGCTCTTTATCTTCTTACATTCCATCAGCTTCTGCACACGCTCCGCCATGAATGTGTCGTGAATTTCACTTCTTGACGCAAGTAAGAGAGAACCTCTGGGCACTGTCTTTTATACACCTTGCAGGTGACGCTACTTTTGCCTTAGCTGTTTTAAAGCGTTAATTTTATTGCTTCTCCTCTTGGCTATGCATAAGAACATTTGCCCTCACATCTCTATTTTGACACATCTGGAATTCGCACTACTGTCCAAGCCTCTCGCTTTCTCTTTCTAACGTGTAGCTGTTTCATTCTAGCGTCTCTGCCAATCAAGTTTAACCTACCTCCTGTGTGCTCTGCCCCCGGAGAGATCTCTGGATGGTACCGCTTGGCATCCTGTACCTGACTCTCCCCCAGCACGGCTAGCTAGTCCCCATTAGCATTTAACATACATGTATTTACTTTAATAATATTATTTCCATTAATATTAATATTTATATTGCGGTGTCATTGTTCCCGCTACATTAGCTATCTCCTAACACAACAACAGCAACAGACCAGTCATCAATACACTATGGGCCTACTGTAACCGCTCATAGGATTACTATGTAATACAGTTGGAAAGGTAGAATCAGATGACTGACAAATTCAATGCCATAGCCGGGATTTGAACCACGGATCTCCCGGTCTCCGTCCGGTTGCTCTAACCACTGAGCTACCTTGGCAACATGCCGGCACGACATTAAATTCTCCAGCTGATCCGCATTTGTCCCGGTAAACCACAAGGAGATCTCAAATTGTATTGAGATGTCATACCCCAATGGCGACTTACATTCTTTGTAAGTACTTAAGTCCCGGGCTTTTAGTTTCAACCACTATTAGGTCAATTAATGGGATTAATTGTTCTTTCACACAAGCCGTGTGTTGGACAAGGTTGGAAAGGTAGAATCAGATGACTGAAAAATTCAATGCCATAGCCGGGATTTGAACCGTCTCCGTCCGGTTGCTCTAACCACTGAGCTACCATGGCAACGTGCCGAAACTAAATGCCCGGGACTTAAGTACTTACAAAGAATGTAAGTCGCCATTGGGGTATGGCATCTCAATACAATTTGAGATCTCCTTGTGGTTTACCGGGACAAATGCGGATCAGCTGGAGAATTTAATGGCATGCCGGTAGCTCAGTGGTTAGAGCAACCGGACGGAGACCGGGAGATCCGTGGTTCAAATCCCGGCTATGGCATTGAATTTTTCAGTCATCTGATTCTACCTTTCCAACCCTACCTTTCACACGGTTTGTGTGAAAGAACACTTAATTCCATGTAATACAGTATCTAATTTTAAATAACTATGATATGTATTTAATAAGGACGTCGGGGTAGCTCAGTGATTTCGTTCACAACTCCCGTGCTAGAGCCCTCTATCCAGGTCATCACCCATCACAGGTAATTGACACCGTCCGCAAGGTACCTTCAGCTATTAAATGGGTCCCGCCATCACTTGGTGGAATGAGGTTCACCCGAAGGTCGTAAGAGACCATAGGGGGAGCGTTGGAACAAACAAAAATATATATTTGATATATTAGTTAATTAACAAGTGTTATATAGAATGTTTTGTACTCGGCTGTGTCTCGTAAACTAGACACTTCTACTCGTGGATTAAATATAATATTAATCACTTGTATAATACGTACTTAATGTTCTGCAATAAGAAACAGATGAGACTTTAATTACTAATGAATGCATTTTATTTGCAGCATGTGAAGAAAAAGCAGAGAGTGAAGGTGATGGAATATTGGATAGAAACAGCCAGAGAATGTTTCAACATCGGTAATTTCAATTCCTTAATGGCTATAATTGCTGGCCTCAACATGTCGCCTGTGTCTAGGTTGAAGAAAACGGTAAGTGGTTTTCTTTATTAATGTCTGTAGTTCAATGTAATATGTTCTTACTGTATGTCTAAACTGTTATTTTATACTGCATACATTTCTTGATTAGCCACTGGCAGAAATCTGTTATTAATGGATTGGAGATGGGAGCTAGCAAAGTATAGTCAATTAGACTGCAACTAAGATGTTTAAAGCAGAAAGTGGAACCAACCCCTAGCACGTGATTTACTCCACATGGGAAGATATTCTGATGACTTTGATTGACTAAAATTAGATATGAATGTATTCCTACTGGATGGAGTCGGGGTAGCAGCGAACTCTGCTCCAGTCAATGAAGGATGTGACTGGAGCGGATTCCTGTCGAGTTTCAGTTGTTTCTCGCGATGTCATGGAAAGACTGTGTAATTTTAAGGCCAGCGTATAGCGTCCAGTTCTATTTCCCGAAAGATTTATCTCGATTAAAATGAAGTAGATAGGAAAATAAACTTTCGTAAGAATAACTTGTGTGCCCACTAATAAGCGATACAGGGTAGGGAAAGTCATGTGAATGTAGCACATCACATTTTTATTTATTTTCCTCAGTCCAGTAAAACGAAGTATTAAATTACGTTACGCCAAGTCAATCTATTAAACCGTTTCCCGAATAATTATTACTTTCAGGTAATTAATATCGTTAACTAGTTGATCCAATAACACTTACATTGACTTACATCGCCGCGAGTCAAATAAGTTATACATGAGAGGCATGGATTGAGTTCCGAATGCTGAATCCTGAATGAGGCGCGTCGACACACGCTTTTTTACTTTCTCTACTACGTACAGTAAGTAGGGGAAGTATTGTATTCCGCCCAAAAATTCGATACCGAGATTTCACTGGAAATACGTGTTTTGAGATCCCCTGAATCCAAAAAAAGCCTTTTTGGAAACATGTCCGTGTGTGTGACTGTGTGTCTGTGAACAACATAACTCAGAAACGAACAGTCGGATAAACACCAAACTTGGTATTTAGGTTCAGTATCTTCCAGAGATGCGACACGAAGGTTTTCAAGGAAATCCCCCCACCCCAGATTACCCTTTACATGGAAGATTTTTCGAAAAGTTTAATTTTCTCAAAAATGGCTCTAACGATTTTGATTAAAATATCATATGTTTAAGATATTTTTATGACAAATAAAATGTATATCTCGAATTTTCTGGGAATGTCTCCAAAAGTATTCTTCATTGTGAACGACTTTTCATAACTGGTAAACCATAAGAGATAGACAAAAGTTTACCACACAAAAAATTAGATCGCGTTAAAATACACAATTTATGTCATATACATTTCTTTTGTTGAGTGAACCGTTTTCGAGATATTGCTTGTTATTTCCTTAAATTTTCCAATACTTATACTTTTTCTCAAATTCGTTATTCATTTTTTTTATGTCCTGGACATGCAAAGAGAATGGAATGCGCCACATAGCAACCAGCGTTAAAATATTTGACTATCGCTTAAAACTACCATATTTCCCTTGCATCTACAAGAAAATTATCAATTAGATTGACATTTCGATATCTCGATTAACATGAAGCATATGGAGAATAAGCGTTTGTAAAAATAGTTTGTACAAGAGTAGAGAGAGTCATGTGAGTGTAACACATCAGATTTTTTATTTCATTACGCTCCGCCTCGGGTTTAGGGCTTTCCGTTTTAATAGTAACACATTATTGGTTTACTATTTACATATATCCCTCCCTAAATTATTCTTTCCCGCTAGCTACAATTGCTGGCTAATTCTGAGAATTCCTCATTTATCTACTTCTACTAGGAATTTAATCTTTTTAATCTTTCCCTCATTTCCAGTTCCATTTTTTACACAAAATATTAAATAAGGTTTTAAATAAGAATTATTATATAAATATTTAAATTTCTGCAGTCATATCATGTATCGTTATTAATATTAAATATTCTCTTTTCTGTTATTACTATCATTATTCTGCGTTGGTATTTCTTGTTAATTACTTGTATACATTTTACTTTGTTTATTACTGAATATTAATTGCTAGCATGTTACAACTATGTCTATTCGTGTAAAGCAAGTGGAACCTCCACCAAACATTCAGACAATACCTGCAGCAAAAATCGTTTTTGCACACAACCCGTTAGAGGTTGTGGCACTGCGAATTAAGCCAGCCCACATGTTAACAGAAAACCTCCGTTGATGAGCAGCATGGAGGTTTACGTAATCCCATACATGGCTTAGCCGTCATGTAAAACCGACCTCATCAGTGTGGAACACAGTCTGAGGAGGCAATGATTCCACCAAACACCTATGTACAAAACTCGGTTCATGTCCCGAAATCCCATGTATGTCTGTGAATAGCTCCATTTTCAACTACCCGAGCGGAAAGGTAAACACGAAACTCAAATGACGGCATATAGAAGGGCCACGGTTTGGCTAAAAGTAAAGCCCCATTCACAATGAAAACTAATCGTAGATGCAGCATAAACCTTGTGCATAGAAGAAGAATTCTGTATTTCTTTCGATGCTTACCAGCTTTTAAACAGTAAACGAACGCGATGCTGGATTTTACGCCATCTACTGCCATTTAGGTATGGCTCATGCTGCAAAAAAATCAAATTGAGCTTTTATTTCTGGACGCTCCTTAACTACCGTGGTTCTTAGCGTTCACATTCTATATTGGGCGTGAAAAAGCTCAGAGACCTCTGTATCAAGCTTGAGGTTCTTTTACGTGCCGTAAATCTACTACACGGGACTACTGGCTTTACTTTCCTTCCGAAGGAAGCCATGCTAAGGATTTTAACGCCTGAAAAAAATCCAACGCCTGATTTGAACCCACGACCTCGGGAACTAGAGGCTAGCATGGTACCCCTAGATCACGGAGAGTGACACTCATGCTGCAATTTAAATATTTAAATACTGATTCATATTTGAAGCTTCATTTAATTTTTTGTGTGTGAATTGGAATTGCAAAAGAGGGAAAGATTTACATTTTGGTAGACGGGAAGTAATTAGTGGCTCATGCCAGGTTCAGCTGTTAGTGAAATCTAAAGTAAGAGTTCTAAATTCCTGAATAGGAATTCCTGGATAGAACCCTTAGATAAATTAGGATTTCTCAGAATTAGCCAGCAGTGAAGGTAAATTTGGCAACATGTAGCTAGCGAGAAATAATACATTGGATTTGAACACGGTTCTCCCGCTCTTCGTGCGGTTGCTCTAACCATTGAGCTACTGAGACAACATGCCGGTGGAACATTGAATTCCCCAATTGACTCATGTTGTTTCCCAGACATGTCTTACATATTATTAAGAGAGAAAGTCCTAAACCGCGAGGCGGAGCGTAACGAAATAAAAAAGCGCGTATCGACGCGCCTCATTCCTGGAATCGGCATTGTTAGAGCAGTTAGGATTCAGCATTTTCAACTCAATCAGCGCCTCTCACATATTCAACTCGGTTCAGTCGCGGCGATGTAGATCAATGTAAGAGTTTTTCGGTCATGTAGTGAACGATATTAATTACTTGAAAGCAAGTTTATTCGGGTAACGCAGTAATGGCTTGGCGTAGCGTAATTTAATATTTGGTTTCGCTGGACTCCGGAAAATAAATAAAAAAAATCTGATGTGTTACACTCACATAACTTTCTCTACTCTTGTACAACCTAATTTTACAAACGCCTATTCTCCATATGCTTCATGTTAATCGAGATATCGAGATGTCAATCTTATTGATAATTTTCTTGTAGATGCAAGGGGAATATGGTAGCTTTTAAGCGATAGTCAAATATTTTAACGCTGGTTGCTATGTGGGGCATTCCATTCTCTTTGCATGTCCAGAACATAAAAAAATCTGATGTGTTACACTCACATGACTTTCTCTACTCTTGTACAATCTATTTTTACAAACGCCTATTCTCCATATGCTTCATATTAATCGAAATATCGAGATGTCAATCTTATTTGTAATTTTCTTGTAGATGCAAGGGGAATATGGTAGCTTTTAAGCGATAGTCAAATATTTTATCGCTGGTTGCTATGTGGCGCATTCCATTCTCTTTGCATGTCCAGGACATAAAAAAATGAATAACGAATTTGAGAAAAAGTATAAGTATTGGAAAATTTAAGGAAATAACAAGCAATATCTCGAAAACGGTTCACTCAAGAAAAAAAATGTATATGATATAAGTTGTGTATTTTAACGCGATCTACATTTTTTGTTTAGTAAAATTTTGTCTATCTCTTATGGTTTACCAGTTATGCAAAAGTCGTTCATAATGAAGAATACTTTTGGAGACATTCCCAGAAATTTCGAGATATACATTTCATTTCTCATGACATTATCTTAAACATATGATATTTTCATCAAAATCGTTAGAGCCATTTTTGAGAAAATTAAAATTTTCGAAAAATGTTCCATGTAAAGGGTAGTCTGGGGTGGGGGGATTTTCTTGAAAATCTTCGTGTCGCATCTCTGGAAGATACTGAACGCAAATACTAAGTTTGGTGTTTATCCGACTGTTAGTTTTTGAGTTATGCTGTTCACAGACACACACACAGACACACACAGACACACACACACACACAGACACACACACACACAGACACACACACACACAGACACACACACGGACATGTTTCCAAAAATGCTTTTTTTGGATTCAGGAGGTCTCAAAACATGTATTTCCGGTGAAATCTCGGTATCGAATTTTTGGGTGGAATGCAATACTTCCCCTACTTACTATACGTAGTAGAGAAAGTAAAAATGAATAACGAATTTGAGAAAAAGTATAAGTATTGGAAAATTTAAGGGAATAACAAGCAATATCTCGCAAACGGTTCACTCAACAAAAGAAATGTATATGACATAAGTTGTGTAGTTTAACGCGATCTACATTTTTCGTGTAGTAAAATTTTGTCTATCTCTTATGGTTTACCAGTTATGAAAAAGTCGTTCATAATGAAGAATACTTTTGGAGACATTCCCAGAAAATTCGAGATATACATTTTATTTGTCATGACAATATCTTAAACATATGATATTTTAATCAAAATCGTTAGAGCCGTTTTTGAGAAAATTAAAATTTTCGAAAAATGTTCCATTAAAGGGTAGTCTGGGGTGGGGGGATTTTCTCGAAAACCTTCGTGTCGCATCTCTGGAAGATACTGAACCTAAATACCAAGTTTGGTGCTTATCCGATTGTTCGTTTTTGAGTTATGCTGTTCACAGACACACAGACACACACACACACACACACACAGACACACACACGGACATGTTTCTAAAAATGCTTTTTTTGGATTCAGGAGGTCTCAAAACGTGTATTTCCGGTGAAATCTCGGTATCGAATTTTTGGGTGGAATGCAATACTTCCCCTACTTACTATACGTAGTAGAGAAAGTAATTATAGCGGTAAAGGGAAATAGGTGTCTTTATTTCAAAATCACTATTACCCATGGTGCTCTTCCATTGGGTCATGTCACGCCATTTTAAATGCTGACGCCAGACGCTGCACTATCGTTTGCTTAGTTTAACACTTTTTATATCCTATTTATTCATAAAGACTGGATGAATTTTCATATTGTATGTGATATGGGGTATTTTATTCAATTTGGAACTTTTTATATGCTCGGGAGATTTCCACCTGCAATTTACAGATCTACGGTGCTAATCATTCACACTTGGCCACCATACGGCTACAAACGCACCGGCCACCGCAGTTCAAACTCCCGCCGAAACATATATAGTCTCCCCGCAACCGCTTCGCCTTCTCATATTTACAATTACAATGATAGTAAGCACATGCCTTATCATAAGACATGTTGGATGCTGCATTTATCCTTCTCTATCCACACATTTCTGGCATCTTCTGAGGAAATTTTCGTTCATACTCGAGAGTTCAATATCCGAAATTGAATTAATTTCTCACCTGGTGTTTTCTTTCAGTTCTACCTATACATGGTGTTTGTTGCATACACTTTATTACTTTCTCTACTACGTATAGTAAGTAGGGGAAGTATTGTATTCCACCCAAAAATTCGATACCGAGATTTCACCGGAAATATATGTTTTGAGACCCCTGAATCCAAAAAATCATTTTTGGAAACATGTCCGTGTGTGTGTGTGTGTGTGTGTGTGTGTGTGTGTGTGTGTGACTGTCTGTGAACAGTATAACTCAGAAACGAACAGTCGGATAAACACCAAACTTGGTATTTAGGTTCAGTATCTTCCAGAGATGCGACACGAAGGTTTTCAAGAAAATCCCCCCACCCCAGACTACCCTTTACATGGAAGATTTTTCGAAAACTATAATTCTCTCAAAAATGGCTGTAACGATTTTGATTAAAATATCATATGTTTAAGATATTTTCATGACAACTGAAATGTATATCTCGAATTTTCTGGGGATGTCTCCAAAAGTATTGTTCATGTGAACGACTTTTGGTAAACTGGTAAACCATAAGAGATAGACAAAATTCTACTGCACAAAAAATGTAGATCGCGTTAAAATACACAATTTATGTCATATACATTTTTTTGTTGAGTGAACCGTTTTCGAGATATTGCTTGTTATTCCCTTAAATTTTCAATTCTTGTACTTTTTTCAAATTCGTTATTCATTTTTTAATGTCCTGGACATGCAAAGAGAATGGAATGCGCCACATAGCAACCAGCGCTTAAAAGATTTAACTATCGCTTATAACCTACCATATTCCCCTTGCACCTACAAGAAAATTAGCAATAAGATTGACATCTCGATATCTCGGTTAACATGAAGCATATGGAGAATAAGCGTTTGTAAAAATAATTTGTACAAGAGTAGAGAAAGTCAAGTGAGTGTAACACATCAGATTTTTTTCATGTGATAATCAGAGTCGGGTAAATATCTGTAATTGGATTTTGCGAAAAATTGACCCAAGCTTAATATTCTTCTCTGGCGAAGCATGGTTCCATTTGTATGGTTATGTTTCGTCGCAAAATAACCGATATTGGAGTACAGTGAAACCCGATTTTGCACACGAGATTCCCTTGCATGACGCGAAAATCGGTGTACAGCGAATACATACAGATTAATAGAACCTATATTATGTGAACAAACAATAAATGCAGATATGGAATGTCACGCACCATTTTTTGAACAGCTGACTGACGTTGAATCCCAGCGCTGATGAGTCCTTAAATTTAATTCAGGAAATGTTTGAAGTTAGGGTAATTAGTAAAGGATTATTGCCTTCACCATCCCCTGATTTAACTGTATGCTATTTTTATTTATGGGAGAACTTGAAAATAAAAGTGTATGCTACAAATTCCCATACATTGGAAGAACTAAAAGAAAACAGGCGAGAAATTCATTCAATTTAGGATATTGAACTCTCGAGTGTGAATGCAAATTTCCTGAGAGTAGAGGAGGACAATATTTTCAATATTTCATATAATAAGATATATGCTTATTACAGGGAGAGCATAACTCAGAAACGAACAGTCGGATAAACACCAAACTTAGCATTTAGGTTCAGTATCTTCCAGAGATGCGACACGAAGGTTTTCAAGAAAATCCCCCCACCCCAGACTACTCTTTACATGGAACATTTTTCGAAACTTTTAATTTTCTCAAAAATGGCTCTAACGATTTTGATTAAAATATCATATGTTTAAGATAATGTCATGAGAAATGAAATGTATATCTCGAATTTTCTGGGAATGTCTCCAAAAGTATTCTTCATTGTGAACGACTTTTGCATAACTGGTAAACCATAAGAGATAGACAAAATTTTACTACACAAAAAATGTAGATCGCGTTAAAATACACAATTTATGTCATATACATTTCTTTTGTTGAGTGAACCGTTTTCGAGATATTGCTTGTTATTTCCTTAAATTTTCCAATACTTATTCTTTTTCTCAAATTCGTTATTCATTTTTTTTCCTGGACATGCAAAGAGAATGGAATGCACACCATAGCAACCAGCGTTAAAATATTTGACTATCGCTTAAAAGCTACCAATTCCCCTTGCATCTACAAGAAAATTACCAATGAGATTGACATCTCGATATCTCGATTAACATGAAGCATATGGAGAATAGGCGTTTGTAAAAATAGATTGTACAAGAGTAGAGAAAGTCATGTGAGTGTAACACATCAGATTTTTTTGTCTTGGATATGCAGACTATTAATCTGTAGCAAAGGGAATAGTGCTGCACATAGCAACCAGCTATTAAGAGATATGTATGTGCTTAAAGGCTACTGTATTTCTATAATGCCCTTGTAAATATATATTCCCTTTACATCTACAAGAAAATTAGCAATAAGATAGAGTCTGCAAATGTTTATCTCGATTAACCTGAAGTAGATGGAGAATAAGCGTTTGTAAAAATAGTTTGTACAAGAGTAGGGAAAGTCATGTGAGTGTAACACATCATATTTTTATGTATAACGAAATGTGTAATGAGGGTATTTCTGCAAAGGTTTATCCCAATTAAACTGCAGTAGATAGAAAAACAAGCTTTCGTAAGAATAGTATTGTATACCTGCTATTAAAGGATAGGGAGTAGAGAATGTAACACATCAGATTTTTTCTACAAGGCATGAAATTTCCCTCCATTTTGCGGCAGTATAGTTTACATAATATTCTTGTTTTAACAGACCACAGCAAAGAGCCTGCAAGAGAATTAGTACAGCTCTCTTGTCGGGGGGGGGGGGAGTATTTTATGACTCTGGCACGGGATTCTCTTTTGCTTGCCCTGGTTACGCCTGTTACGAAGCAAACGCTTAAAACAAGAAAAACATTACACGAATTTTTATGTGTATCTCTTTATAACAGAGCTGGTTGGCAGGGCAGAGTTTCATCTGCGTTTTTCTCCACTCTTTCTGTCGCTGTCTTTCTCTCCTTTTGGGGGGAAGGGAAGGGAGATCCGAATTTTTAATACATTCTCTTGATGTATTCCGTTACGTTACAGCAAAATGAAACAATTTTATGAGACGACGAATTATGCAGTATGACATACATAGCCCGTGAAGTCGAAAGATATTGTTCTGAATTGAAAAGTTATGTAATGATTCCTACAGGGGTTCTCAAATCTGTCCCGGGGCAAAGCAATGCGTCGCGAGGGGTGGAGAAACACTAAACACATGTCACAGGTACCTATAGTTGTTTTCCATACCTTTACAATACACCAGATGTAGTACTAGTGCATGTAAGCTGAGTTTGTAACACTTGCCCGCAGTGACATTTGCTGCGAGGATGATCATAGAAAGCATTATTTAGTAAGTTAGAGAGTAACCTAATAAAACCATGAGAAAAGCATTAAGAATTTCGTAATATCATGCATTTTCTTAAAGTAATGCCCTACTTACAACAACAACAAACATCTGATGTGTTACATTCATATGCCTTTCTCCACGCTCCTTCGCTTATTAGTGAGTATACAAATTTAATTTCCTATCTACTTCATTTTAAAATGCCATACTCTTTCTATACATCGCGAGAAACAACTGAAAATCGACAGGACTTGAAAAGAATGGCTAAATATTGAACAATTCAAACCATTAATAACGGATATCTCGGAATTGGCTGATGCCACAAAAAATAAGGTTATTTGAAATGAATTGTGTTTTAAAGAGATCTTCAATTTTTTTGTAGTACGTTTTCGTCTATCGCTTATATTTTACCAGTTGTACAAGATTACATAAAATTTCTTCTGAATGAAGATGGCTTCAAAGGCTATTCCCAGAAATTTCAAGATGTACATTTTATTTTCATGTAAATATCTTTAATATCTGGTATTTTAATCAAAACCGTTAGAGCCATTTTTTAGAAAAATAAAAAAATTAGAGAAATGTTTCATGTAAAGGGTAGTTGGGGTGGGGAGATTTTCTTAAAAATCTTCGTGTCGCAGCTTTGGAAGGTGGTAATTATCCAATTTTTGAATTTACGGTTTATCTTGGAAATGGTTCACTCGACAAAAAAATGTATATGACCTAAATTGTATGTCTTAACGAGATCTACACTTTTGTGTAGTTACATTTTGTCTATCTCTTACTGTTTACTAGTTATGCCGAAAGTCATTCAGAATGAAGAGGACTTTTGGGGACATTCCCGAAAATTCAAGATATACATATCATTAGCCATAAAAATACCTTAAACATTGAAGTGGAATATATGTTAGTAGTAGGTAGTTGGAAGATGCTTCATGTTTATCTGCACCACGTATGGGAGCCAATTTGTCGCGGTCACTTCGTGTTATCTTATTTCTGAGCGCCTGTTATTCTTTTACTACTTTGAATGTTGGGTTCATTGTCCTCCGGCTAGCTATTATTTCTCGGTCGAGCACATCTCTTGGACAGGGTGTGTAAACGGAAAGGATTTGTTACTCAAAGATAGCACTGATAAAAGAATTTGTTTTTACACTTTTATTGTCGTCACACATTATTCAATTGACTTTTGACTCACGCCAGGCTGAAACTGTTATGTTTTCTAATATCACTATAATCACTTATTTACTGCACATTATTAATTCGCGTATTTCACATTTATAACTAGCTTTACGACGCGAGAGATTATGTAGAATTGCGTAACGTGTACTTTATGTATGCTTCCGTTGAACTACGCGACGTGCAACTCACGAATACTTATGTTGAACTGATCAACGTATTACACGCGAATGCTTCTGTTGGACTGGGCAATACTTGCCTCTGGCTTTAGCTTTTTATACTCCCACACCCTAATATGCCTGAACATTATAACAGAGCTGCTATTGGTTAATAAAACGCGCCAACATTAGCGTCTATTTCTTATATCTAATCAAAAATTACGAAAACATATGCTCTAGGGAAGAAATTCCCGCCATTTCTAAGAAAAGCGCGCCAATCTGACGTCATTTGCTTGTATCTAATAATTGATAAACAACTCACCCCCTCGCTCATTGTTACCCGCTATTATTGTCAGTTTCAGTGAGGCCGTGTAAACTTATTTCCTAACAATGCTTATAATTAACAAACATCTCAAATCAATGTCATACAATAATGCTTATTTACACTACAATTACTCTGGCATTTACATTATTGTGATACAAATTACTGCCACAACATGTGATATTTTAATCATTATCGCTAGAGCCATTTTTTAGAAAATCAAAATATTCGAAAAATATACCTGTAAAGGGTAGTCTGGTGTGGGGGGATTTCCTTGAAAATCTTGTGCCACATCCTTAGAAGATACTAAACTCCAATAACAACTTTGATATTTATCTGACTTTTCGTTTTTGAGTTATGCTGTTCACAGACAGACAGGTACCTCAAAACGTGTACTTCCGATGAAATCTAGGTGTCGAGTTTATCAGTGGAATGCTATACTTTCCGTACTTACTATACTTAGTAGAGAAAGTAAAAATTCTAGCAGTCAAATTAATGGTGGAAAAAATATAATTATTTTGTATACTGGTGTTTTCAAAATTATCTTACATGCATTAAGTAGACAATTTTCTTGTATATTACTTGATTTTGCGGTGAAAATAGGATTTTATTTGACGAAGCAATAAAATGTCAAATTTGAGAATTTTCAACGTTTTTGTCTTAATTCCTCGCTTACGACTCACGTTTTATAACTTCGCGAATTTATTTCTCCACCAGTTTAAATCACATGTTCGATGAAGGTGTGTGGATATATGCCCAAAAAATGCTCTACCCAATGCTTGAAGGATAATCTTGAAAACATCACGTCCAAAAAATTGCAACTTTGGCATACTTTTCAAAAAGGTTATATAACTGCTAAAATGAACGATCTGAAAACCCGCCAAAACACGTTAACTGTATTACCATTTTATCTTTATGTAAAAAAAAATTAGATTTTTCCATCCATTAAATTGCTGCTAGAGTGTTTTAAAGTACAGACAAGGCCTTCTTGAGTAACTATATACACTACGTGATCAAAAGTATCCGGACACCTGGCTGAAAATGACGTACAAGTTCGCGGCGCCCTCCATCGGTAATGCTGGAAGTTAATATGGTGTTAGCCCACCCTTAACCTTGATGGCAGCGTTCACTCTCGCAGGCATACTTTCAATCAGGTGCTGGAAGGTTTCTTGGGGAATGGCAGCCCATTCTTCACGGAGTGCGGAACTAAGGAGAGGTATCGATGTAGGTCGGTGAGGCCTGGCACGAAGTCGACGTTCCAAAACATGCCAAAGGTGTTCTATAGGATTCAAGTCAGGACTCTGTGCAGGCCAGTCCATTGCAGGAATGTTATTGTGGTGTAACCACTCCGCCACAGCCCTTGCAGTATGAACAGGTGCTCGATCGTGTTGAAAGATGCAATTGCCATTCCCGAATTGCTCTTCAACAGTGGGAAGCAAAAAGGTGCTTAAAATATCAATGTAGGTCTGCGCTGCGATCGTGCCACGCAAATAACAAGGAGCGAAAGACCCCTCCAGAAAAAACACGACCACACCATAACACCACCACCTCCGAATTTCACTGTTGGCACTACACACGCTGGCAGATGACGTTCACCGGGCATTCGCCATACCCACACCCTGCCATCGGATCGCCACATTGTGTAACGTGATTCGTCACTCCACACAACGTTTTGCCACTGTTCAATCGTGTAATGTTGACGCTCCTTACACCAAGCGAGGCGTCGTTTGGCATTTTCCTGAGTGATGTGTGGCTTATGAGTAGCCGCTCGACCATGGAATCCAAGGTTTCTCACCTCACGCCTGTCATAGTACTTGGAGTGGATCCTGATGCAGTTTGGAACTACTGTGTGATGTTCTGGATAGAGTCTATTACTCTTTACGACCCTCTTCAAATGTCGGTGGTCTCTGTCAGCAACAGACAAGGTCGGCCTGTACGCTTTTGTGCTGTACATGTCCCTTCACGTACAGAATTCTGACACAAGTGACACCCAATCACCTGACCACGTTCGAAGTCCGTGAGTTCCACGGAGCGTCCCATTCTGCTGTTTCACGATGTCTAATGACTACTGAGGTCGCGGATAATGAGTACCAGGCAGTAGGTGGCAGCACAATGCACCTAAAATGAAAAACTTGTGTTTGTGGGGTGTCTGGATACTTTTGATCACACAGTGTATGTTACCCCAAAATAAATCCAGTTGTAAAACTCTGTGTTTAAGATTTATGCTCTCTTGCTGTAATTCATTACTGAACTTTAAGCGAATTATGAATGCTTTAAAAACCTCGTAGCATGTTTTACAGCAATATAAACTGTTATTACTTTATTTTCCCCTTCTTCATTTCGAGCGCAATTTTAAGGATCTCTGCTACCACCGCTTGCACATATTTCTTTTTTCTATCTCCTGCCGCCGTCATAAAAAACCATTACATGCTGGCTAAAATAAGACTGCACCTAGTTAATCCCAACGAGATTTTATTCCTTAAAATCCCTCTCTGCAAACCCCTTTTGAAATATGTTATTGGGTTGTGTTTGGGAAATTCTAAGGGCTTAAAGTATCATATGAATGTAATGCCGCGCTCATTCACCCCATTTGTAAGAGCTCCAGAAGGTCCTTAAAAGCAAATAAATGCTGGTACTCATATCGATTTTAGACGCATCGTATTTGTTACGCCTACTGCTATTGACATTTTAAAGCCACGTATCGATTTATGTTGCCCATTTCTTACCAATAAAAATTTTATGTATTACATTCAGATGACTTTCTATACTCACTCTTCTACGAGCTACTCATACAAAAGCTTATTATTCTAAATACTTCTTGTTAATCCAGATAAATTTTCAATTCACATTCACACATTTGGTTGTAGGATACAACAGGGCTAAAGCTAAAGTCAGATTTTTAAAAAGCGTGATGGCTTTAAAACTCCATGCTTTCTACATGACGTGTTACACTCACATGACTTCCTTTACTCTTGTACAAACTATTTTTATAACCGGTTATTCTTCATCTACGTCATGTTAATCGAGATAAACATTTGCTGAAACTATCTTATTGCTAATTTTCTTGTAGGTGCAAGGGGAATCGGTAGGCTTTAAGCGATAGTCAAATATTTTAACAGCTGGTTGCTATGTGGAGTATTCCATTCTCTTTGCATTACCAGGACATAAAAAGGCGAATAACGAATTCCCATTTGAGAAAAGCATAGGTATTGGAAAATTCAAACAAGTAACAACGAATATCTCGGAAGTGGTTCACTCGACGAAAAAAAAATTGTGACTTAAATTTTGTCTATCTCTTACGGTTTACCAGTTATGCAAAAGTCTTCAGAAGTAAGAGGATCTTTGGGCACATTCCCAGAAAATTCATGATATACATTTCATTTGCCATAGATATATTTTAAACATATGATATTTTAATCAAAATCGTAAGACCCATTTTTGAGAAAATCAAATATTTCTAAGATTGTTCCATGTAAAGGGTAGTCTGGTGCGGGGGATTTCCTTGAAAATCTTCGTGTCGCATCCTTGGGAGATACTAAACTCAAATACCAAGTTTGCTATTTATCCGAAAAATTAGATACTGAGATTTCACCGGAAATATATGTTTTGAGGCGCCCTGAATCCAAATAAAACATTTTTGAAAACATGTTCGTGTGTGTTTCTGTTTGAACAGCATAACTCAGAAACGAAAAGTCTCAAATACTTGGTGTTTGAGTTAACAATCTTCCAAGGATGCAACACGAAGATTTTCAAGAACATCCCAGCTCAACTACCCTTTACATGGAACCTTTTTCGAAATTCTTGATTTTCTAAAAAATGGCTCTAACTATTTTTATTAATATATCGTATATGAAAGATATTTACATGACAAATAAAATGTATATCCTGAATTCTCTGAAAATAGCCTAGGAAGTCTTCATTCAGAAGAAATTTTGTATAATCTTGTATAACTTGTAAACGTTAAGCTGTAGACGAAAACGCACTACACAAAAAACGTAGATCTCTTTAAAGCGCACAATTCACTTAATATAAATTTTTCTGGTATAAGCCGTTTCCAATAAGGTTGGAATTGTTCAATAATTGTCATTCTTTTAAAGTCTCATTGATTTTTATTTGTTTCTCGTGATTGCATGGAAACAGTATGGAATTTTAAAGCCCAGCATAATGACCCCAGACTTGTCGCTAGGGTTAGCAGTACTTCCTACAAACATTGTACAGTCGAGTGCATGGAATGTGTCGATATAATGCGCAGTGTTTATGTTGGTAAGGAAATATTAAACCGCCTCTGCCAGTCTCCACTCCTGATCGTGAAATCAACCTTTGTTCGTAGGTTAATGCTTGAAGGCCTGACATCAATCCAACAAGAGGCGGACAGAGGGCTACACGGGCCGAAATTCTTAGGCTCGGCCTGGGTCCGATTGTCTAATTTTGTTTTAAATAAAATTATTTTACAGTTATTATTATTATTATTATCATCATTCCACGAAACGCTTCTGCCGTCGATGCAAAGAAACTCGAGTTCGATTTCTGGTACCTATATAGGATTCCTTCCACTGCTGGGAGGCGCGGTAAGGTATGCACTTAGATCGTTGGGACTAATTGAAGGGCATTTGTACAGAAATAGTAGCGGTCGAGGACCTGCAACCCCCATGTAGTAAGCGGCCTTATTGACCACATGCCGCCCATATTATTGCAGTCTGCTCAGTGTGTCCTGGGTGTGGGTGGACGGAGTAAGTTTGGGTTTGCAGCTACCGTGCTGTTGTAACATTATTACTAATATTACTCTGTTATGGATGTGTGCATTCTGTGATAATTCTGGGCATCTAAACATCGCAGGCCAAAAAAATTATTGTACATTAATATTTTTGGTCTTATTTTCCGAGTACAAGGACAAACGTTTCGTTATTTTTATTGTATAAAAATGACAGTAATGATCTTGATTGAATATCATATGTTTAAGATATTTACATGACAAATAAAATGCATATGTTGCATCATAATTGTTTTTTTCGTCGTCTTTATTTTCAAGCCTTAGCCCGTGCAGACCTCTTATCATCCAGGTGATGGTGTGCACAGTCGTTGCGAAACATGCCTTCTAGCAACTTAGGTGAAATCTTTCCGCACTCCTCCCCATTTGACGCTCACCTAGCACTCACCTTTGTTCATAGCCCAGTGCGTGTATGTCGACTTGAATTCAAACCTATAAGAGACTGGTGTGGAATACAGATGATAAGAAGACTCTGTCTACATTAAATAAAGAAAAACACTATAGGAATCCAAAAGCATCGGCACCTTTCCGTGCTCTCAACTTGGGCCATATTTCAGAGTTTTGCTTCCTCTTGTAATTATGAAATCCCTATTCAAAATCCATTCCTAGCCGGTTCTTCACATTGCGGTAGGTATTGCAACTTTAACCACTGACGGATGCACTCCACAGATTAGCCTGATTCCAAACATACGAGTCATTTCATCAGGATAATGGCTTGTGTGTAACATCAGTGGTGGCTGTAAGTAAAACCGCAGTATGCAAGTAATTCCTTCTCTCCATTTCCATGAACAGGTATAACTTTCGCGGCCCTCGTTTCCTAGAGATTCCACCGTTCGTTTCTTTTTATAGTGAAAACGTAAGAGAAATTCTCTCAGCCTCACAAGTCGACTTTCAACTCAACTATCGAAAGTAACCCAATCGTCATATTGGAAGCAGCGTGTTGCTAACATTACGAGTTAAAAAGTTTCTTCAAGAATTATTACTCGCATTCTTCTTTTACGTTTTATAGTATTGCGATCCACTAAGAATCGTTATATAAAAGCAATTTTCTTAAGGAGACAAGATACTCTGAAATGGTCAAAACTCACATTTTTTTGTTTTAGGCACTAGTAAAATGTTATTATTTCCAGTTTATGAAAATATATACTTTTTGGGAGTTAAGAGGTTGTTAAGTGATTTAAATATCATTTAAATGCTAGTCTGCATTCCTTTAAAGCTGTCATGCAACGCCCCTTTTTAGAACAGTTG
Organism: Deroplatys truncata; assembly: GCA_030765065.1. NCBI lineage: Eukaryota > Metazoa > Arthropoda > Insecta > Mantodea > Mantidae > Deroplatys > Deroplatys truncata. The sequence continues at coordinate 58,193,499 of CM060989.1, read as the reverse complement.
TGTATCCTTCAACAACGGACGACTATATCATGCCCAGTGAGCAGTTCAGCAATTAACAAAACAGGCCAGGACCAAGAGAAGGCAATCAGAAAATCTGAAGCAATCCAGGAATGAAGGTGCAGATGATTATGATCCTGGAATGTACTGAAGTGCATCAGAATTTTAATGTTCAAACTTTAAATTCAGTTTTCTCAAAACAACGTTTTTGGATACTTATGTACCTTTTTCTCAGAAATTATTAGAGGTAGAGAGCTGAAATTTTCAATACATATATAGAACACATAGTTAAACTTTCTGAACTACCATCATAATTTTAGAATGTATATTAGTGATACTAAGAAAGCAACAACATTGCAAATTTTTCACATTTTTTACTTTTTTGACTTTGCAAATATTTTTTTTCAATTTCTAGTGAACTTATATACATAACTAAATAATTGAGGTTTAGAAGATAGCTGATTATACTAAGAACAAGCATGCAAAGTGTGATTCTGTATTGCAAGTAGTATCAGAGAAAAAAGTACATGCATTCACATGTTTTAAATGTACATTTTATTATTTTTCTGCTGAATGAAACAAACTTTACTGACTCGACTACATAAGCTATCAATGCAAACAATCACTTGAAATAATTGTCATAGTTTATAGCATAAGTCTTAAAACTTTCGGGATAAACGATTGAAAACTTTAAGAGCAGTGGTAATTTATAAGGTGTAATTTCCGTATGTTCAGACTACCTTGTCCCCTTATATTCTATAATGAAATATCTGATGTGTTGTATTCACCTGACTTTCTTTATTAATTTCTACAGACTATTCTTACAAAACCCTATTCTTCTATCTATTTCTTGTTAATTGAGATAAAGTGGCATTGCACATTTATACATTTCGATGTAGATATAAGAAGAATGCACGCAGATTTTTAAAAATCTGATGTGTTATATTCACATGACTTTTCTACCCTCTATCGCTTATTAGTGGGTATGCAAATTATTCTTACAACAGTTTATTTTCCTGTCTACTTCAGTTTAACCCAGATAGGCTTTTCCGCAAATGCGGCGCGTATGCATATAAAAGTTCGTGAGAACAAATTTCATAGTAGGTAGAGAAGGTATTGCATTCCACCCAAAATTCTATACGAGATTTCTATAGAAATATATATTGTTACATGCTGGGTAGATGACCTAAAAGTTCACATGAAAATTAAATTAATTTCTAAAACCCAGCACGCACAATGAGGGGCGTATTCTTATTTGGCTGCAGAGGACCGAAACGTGGCGTGGAGGTTAGAGGAAGGCGTGGGTTTTACTACACAAAATCCATAACACAAATCTATTCACACATTCCTAGATGTATTTCCCAAACGTTTGGGGTTCCTACATTATTAAAAATCTGATGTGTTACACTCACATGACTTTCTCTACCCTTGTACATACTATTTTTACAAATGCTTATTCTCCATATGCTTCATGTTAATCGAGATGTTAATCTTATTGCTAATTTTCTTGTAGATGGAAGGGAAATTGGTAGGCTTTAAACGATAGTCAAATATTTTAAGAGCCGGTTGCTATGTGCAGTATTCCATTCTCTTTGCTTTACCAGGACAAAAAAATTAATAACGAATTCCCATTTGAGAAAAAGTATAAGTATTGAAAAATTTAAGGGAATAACAAGCAATATCTCGAAAATGGTTCACTCAACAGAAAAATGTATATGACATAAATTGTGTATTTTAACGCGATCTACATTTTTTGTGTAGTAAAATTTTGTCTATCTCTTATGGTTTGCCAGTCTTGCAAAAGTCGTTCACAGTGAAGAATACTTTTGGAGACATTCCCAGAAAATTCGAGGTATACATTTCATTTGTCATGAAAATATCTTAAACATATGATATTTTAATCAAAATCGTTAGAATCGTTTTTTAGAAAATTAAAATTTTCTAAAAATATTCGATGTAAAGGGTAATCTGGGGTGGGGGATTTTCTTGAAAACCTTCGTATCTCATCTCTGGAAGATACTGAACCTAAATACCAAGTTTGGTGTTTATCCGACTGTTCGTTTCTGAGTTATGCTGTTCACAGACACACACACGGAATGTTTCCAAAAATGTTTTTTTTTATTATTCAGGGGTCTCAAAACATATATTTCCGGTGAAATCTCGGTATTGAATTTTTGGATGGAATACAATACTCCCCTACTTACTATACGTAGTAGAGAAAGTAAAGATGGGAGAAGTCCACCGATCTAAAGCCCGGCTTACACACGCGGTCCGCTCCTCATAGAATCCTAACTGAGAGTGACGCCGTCCCCCACTACTCGTGGCTAGCAAAGCTACCAGCCAACAGTGATGTAAACAACAATGTGTCTGGTAATGTCAATGTAGAACAATAATATAGCCCTCCAAATTATTAATACGCCACAATATTTTGGGGCTCTTTGAATAGAAAGAAAACTAGAAAAAGTTCCGTGTGTGTCTGTGAACAGCATAACTCAAAAACAAAAATTCGGGTAAATACTATACTTATATTTAAATTCAGTACCTTCTAAAACTGCGAGACAAACCTTTTAAAGAAAATCTCCCCACTCCAAACCGCCCTTTGCATTGAACATTTTTCGATATTTCTTATTTTCTAAAAATTGGTTGTAACCGTTTTCATTAAAATACCATTTATTAAAGATACGAGACGTATTCCAAAACTAAGATCCGTTTGGTCATAATAACAACATCGCTCATGAGACAAAGTTTTTATTGAGTAATATGTGCCTACATATATACTTTACCTTTCCACATAATCGCTGTTCACATCTACACACTTGCTGTAACGTTGCACCAGCTTCTTTAACCTCTGCCGCCTGGGACTTCATCGTCGGTTTGAAAACGTTGTCCGCACAGCCACCGTTTCAAATGCAAGAAGGAATAGTCGCTTGATGTCAGGTCGGGACCATACGGATGGTGGTCAAAGATTTCCCAACGAAACTTGAATCTTCTCTTTGGTTTTGGCAGCGGTGCGCGGGCGATCGTTGTCGTGCAGGAGGATAATACCAGACCATTTTGGATCCCAGTCTCAGTTTGGTAAGCGTTGCACAGTACACGTCAGCTGTAATTGTTGACCCACGGTCCATCAAAAGGACGTCCTTTTCGTCCCAAAACACGGTAGCCATCATTTTGCGATTCGTGTACGGCGGTTGCTTACATTCTTTTTGGTTTGGGTGAACCGGAACGGCGCCACTGCATTGACTGTTGTTTCGATTCTGCATTGGTGAACGCTATCCATGTCTCGTCGCCCGTAACAATGAGGGAAAACAAATCATCTCCATCTTGTCTATAGCGCTCCAAAAACTGTCGTGCACTACGCATTAATTGCTCTTTGTGCTGATCAGTGAGCAGTTTTGGCACCCACCTCGCACAAAGTTTCCGATATCCAAGCTGTTCAGAGAAAATCCTTAAAGTGAGGTTCGAGTAACATTTGCGAATTCATCAGCCAGACCACTAATCGGCAAACGCCGATCACTTCCAAGTTTTTGGTTCACTTGCTCAACTATGTACGTCGGTCCGAATACTGGCCTAGCACTCCTCTGTTCATCGTGCACATTTGTGCGGCCATTTCGTTTTGTCGACACCAGTGTCGAGCCTGTTTGTCACTCATTATGTCCGGCCCATACACGCGGCATAACTCACGATGGATGTCCACAGCTGACGATCCGTTTGCCAGTAAAAATCTGATCACACCGCGCATTTCACAACTGGCGGGATCTACAATTGTCGTGGCCATTGCGATCTGTTCTCACCGACTGGCAAACGCATACTGCGGTAGGTTCCTCAGGAGTCGGTAAACAGCGCTGCAGGCGTGAAACGTCATTCAGGCCGTTAAATATTGTTCATCAGACCTTAGTTTTGGAATACGCCTCGCATTTACATGACGAATAAAGTGTATATCTTGAATTTACTAGGAATAGCCTCTGAAGTCCTCTTCATTCAAAAAGGAAATTTATACAATTTTGCATAGCTGGTAAACGTTAAGCGATAGACGAAAACGTACTACACAAAACATAAAGGTCTCTTTAAAACACACAATTCATTTATAATAATTTTGGGGGGGCATCAACCATTTCAGAGATATTCCGAATTGTCCAATACTTAAGTCATTCTTTTAAGGTTCTGTCAATTTTCACTTGTTTCTCGCGATGTCATGGAAAGAGTATGGAATTTTAAGATCAGCGTATAGCATCCAACTCTTAAACATTTGACTATCGCTATTCCCTTTGTATCTATAACGAAATGTGTAATGTAGCACATCAGATTTTTACTTTCTCTACTACGTATAGTAAGTAGGGGAAGTATTGTATTCCACCCAAAAATTCGATACCGAGATTTCACCGGAAATACATGTTTTGAGACCCCCTGAATCCAAAAAAAGCATTTTTGGAAACATGTCCGTGTGTGTATCTGTGAACAACATAACTCAGAAACGAACAGTCGTATAAACACCAAACTTGGTATTTAGTTTCAGTATCTTCCAGAGATGTGACACGAAGGTTTTCAAGAAACTCCCCCCACCCCAGATTACCCTTTACATGGATAATTCTTCGAAAATTTTAATTTTCTCAAAAATGGCTCTAACGATTTTGATTAAAATCTCGTATAGTTAAGATAATTTCATGACAAATAAAATGTATATCTTGAATTTTCTGGGAATGTCTCCAAAAGTATTCTTCATTGTGAACGACTTTTGCATAATTCGTAAGCCATAAGAGATCACAATTTATGTCATATACATTTTTTTTGTTGAGTGAACCATTTTCGAGATATTGCTTGTTATTCCCTTAAATTTTTCAGTACTTATTTTCTCAAATGGGAATTTGTTATTCATTTTTTTTGTCTTGGTTATGCAAAGAGTATTAATCTGTGGCAAAGAGAATGGTGCTGCACCTAGCAACCAGCTGTTAAGAGATATGTCTATGCTTAAAGGCTACATTTATTTTTAATTGCCGTTGCAAATACAAAACAAGGGGAACATAGTAGGCCTTAAGCGATAGTCAAACATTTTTAGAACTGGTCGCTATGTGTAAAATGTAATTCTCTTTGCATGTCAAAAGATCGTTTTTGCAAATGTTTATCTCGATTAATATGAAATAGATGGAGAATAAGAGTTTGTAAAAATAGTTTGTAGAAGAGTAGAGAAAGTCATGTGAGTGTAACATATCAGATTTTTTTTCCTGGTAATGCAAAGAGAATGGAGTACTCCACATAGCAAGCACCTCTTAAAATATTTTGCTATAGCTTAAAGCCTAGCAATTCCCCTTGCATCTACAAGAAAATTAGCAATAAGATTAACATCTCGATTAACATCTCGATTAACATGAAGCATATGGAGAATAAGCGTTTGTAAAAATAGTATGTACAAGAGTAGAGAAAGTCATGTGACTGTAACATTATTGTTTTCCATTATTGTCACATTGGAAAATAGTGGAGAACTTCTTCTGAGAACGCGGTCGAGAATATCTCGAAGATAACAGTTGCAACAGTGAAGTATCGATTTCACTGCACAGGAAATTAACAATGGCCCCACTGTATTTCTTATCTGTAACTGCCTCTGGTGACCTGTTCTGTTAAACGGAAACCATTTGTGCTGCTTTAAATTAACTTTATGTAATATGTTTGCCCCCCCCCTTCCATCCTTCTTTTCTGCTTACTGTAAGAAAGAAAAGCCCTCGCTATTCTTGGAATTTCTGTTGTAAATACGTAATTACTTGAGAGGCGAACAAAAACTTAGACCCCCCTTGCGAGTAGCAAGGACGTGTAATTTTTCAGAAACGCAAACAACTGAGGATCGTGTTAGGGACTTGATCGTTCAGACTCGAAAGGCAATAAGAGGTTCTCCGCGGAACTGCCAGCCTCAGGCGTATACGTTGGCGAAAGAAATAAACGAGTCCATGTTTCAAACATAAAGTTTGCTCAAGTCCAAAATATCATTAAAACACGGAGAAGACGGAAAATATTTGAAAAGCTATTTTAGAATGTAAACAACCAGTTTGCCAACTTCTTTGAGCATTATAATTAATGTTTAATGGAAATAAAAATATAATTGTGCGATATTTTAGCAATGTATTCTAAAGCTGGTCAAAGCACTATTATTTCCGGTTGGATTTTTGTGCCCAGGTTTATTTCTTGCATTAGATTAGTAGATAAATAGATATTTTATTTCACTTCGATAATTGCATTCACAAATATAATTGCAACAACACTTAAATTCTATCCCTACATGCTACCCTTTACATATCATTTTCATCACTGCATTAAGTTCCTGCATTTCTAAGGACCCATGGCATCCAACACTGTGGTTACCGAGCTATTGGGTCCTATTTACTTCTTTCCTTTGTCAATCTGCATTCTGCTCTACTCCTTATTTCTAATTTTCTTCAACCATCTATTTCTCACTGCACCTAAATATTTTCCTATCGTATATTATCCTAGGTATAAGGAAGTTAAACTCTTAACATCCTTATACCTATAATTTCATTTGGTAAACTGGACCATATGATCCAACGTACTTATAAGTTCTTGACTGCAAAACGTAACAGCAATAACAATATGAAATAGAAGTAATTAAACATAAAATATAAATTCCGCTGCAGGAGTATTTCTTGAGTATTGTGTTGGTCACCCCTGTGACACGATTGCTACCTGCAGTCATTTTGACCCTCCTCTAGCAACCTCCAGCTGCTGACTGGTTATTGTGATACAAAAAAGAAAGCGGATGGGAAAATCACTCAAGGGTTAGCCCTCCACAACACACATTCAACCTTGATTTTTCGTAATTTTTCTGCCATGCTCATTGCTCCGTTACATTCTAGGATTATATGCCAATAGTTGTTAAAATTCCTATTACACAATGGGCATTTTCGTTGATTTTCTCCTTCCCAGAAGCCTTTTAACCTCACCACCCTTGTCCTTGCCCGTGCAAAACACTCGCTTGCTGATTTGTTACAAACATAACATAATTTTCCCTTTCTCGTGTCGTTTTAAGCTCTGTATATATATACTACGTGATCAAAATTATCCGGACACCTGGCAGAAATACGTACAAGTTCGTGGCGCCGTCCATCAGTAATGCTGGAAGTCAATATGGTGTTGGCCCACCCTTAGCCTTGATGACAGCGTTCACTCTCGCAGGCATACTTTCAATCAGGTGCTGGAAGGTTTTTTGGGGAATGGCAGCCCATTCTTCACGGAGTGCGGAACTGAGGAGAGGTATCGATATAGGTCGGTGAGGCCTGGCACGTAGTGGGCGTTCCAAAACATCCCAAAGGTGTTCTATAGGATTCAAGTCAGAACTCTGTGCAGGCCCGTCCATTACAGGGATGTTATTGTCGTGTAACCACTCCGCTACAGCCCGTGCAGTATGAACAGGTGCTCGATCGTGTTGAAAGATGCAATCGCCATCCCCGAATTGCTCTTCAACAGTGGGAAGCAAGAAGGTGCTTAAAATATCAATGTATGTCTGCGCTGTGATCGTGCCACGCAAAACAACAAGGGGTTCAAGCCCCCTCCAGGGAAAACACGACCACACCATAACACCACCACCTCCGAATTTCACTGTTGACACTGCACACGCTGGCAGATGACGTTCACCGTGCATTCGCCATACCCACACCCTGCCATCGGATCGCCACATTGTGTACCGTGATTCGTCACTCCACACGTTTTGCCACTGTTCAATCGTGTAATGTTCACACTCCTTACACCAAGCGAGGCGTCGTTTGGCATTTTCCTGCGTGATGTGTGGCTTATGAGCAGCCGCTCGACCATGGAATCCAAGGTTTCTCACCTCATGCCTAACTTTCATAGTACTTGGAGTGGATCCTGATGCAGTTTGGAATTCCTGTGTGCTGGTCTGGATAGATATCTGTCTATTACTCTTTACAAACCTCTTCAAATGTCGGCGATCTCTGTCAGTCAACAGACGAGGTCGGCCTGTACACTTTTGTGCTGTACATGTCCCTTCACGTTTCCACTTCACTATCACATCAGAAACAGTGGGCCTAGGGATGTTTAGGTGTGTGGAAATCTCGCGTACAGACTTCTGACACAAGTGGCACCCAATCACCTGACCACGTTCGAAGTCCGTGAGTTCCACGGAGTGTCCCATTCTGCTGTTTCACGATGTCTAATGACTACTAAGGTCGCGGATAATGAGCACCAGGCAATAGGTGGCAGCACATTGCACTTAAGATAAAAACGTATGTTTGTGGGGGTGTCCGGATGCTTTTGATCACATAGTGTGTGTGTGTGTGTGTGTGTGTGCGTGCACAATCAACTTTTGGAGTTGAAACTACCAATTATTTCTTGATCACTAATACTACTCCATAAAGTAGTCTTGTGACGTCACATATTGAGTTACAGGTTTTCCTGCTAACTTGTGGCTGCTCATTGAAATTTTTACTGTCATATACAGGGTGCTTCCGTGATGATACAAACCTTCAGGAAAGATTAAGAAGGACAAATGCATGAATTTGATATAATGAACCCCGGTCGGGAAACAATTGCGTCGCAAGTTATAGGCATAGGTTGTTTTGGGATAGCTATGAACGCGAAGTTATGCGAATCTGTGTTTTACTTCGCTGTACTTCTTACACAAGCCGTAATACTACAACAGGTATTCAAAATGGCGTCCTTCAGCTCCGATGAAGGCATGACAACGTCGGAGGAAGTTCTGTCGTACTTGGGCGAGCAACCCTGGAGCCTCTCTGGTGATGTCACAGGTTATTTGGAATTCATTTTCTAAAAACGCCTAATAATAATAATAATAATAATAATAATAATAATAATAATAATAATTCTAAGCAGACCTTTTGTGCCTAAGCCCCGGGAGGGAGCAATGAGGTGAGAGGAGAGAGAGCGGCCGAACAAGGAGGCATGACAGGCAGAGGGCAGGGTCCCTACAATAATAATAATAATCTAATGTGTTACATTCACATGGCTTTCTCTTCCCACTTTCGTTTACTACTCGTACGAAAGCTTATTACTTTCTCTACTACGTATAGTAGGTAGGGGAAGTATTGTGTTCCACCCAAAAATTCGATACCGAGATTTCACCGGAAATACATGTTTTGAGACCCTCTGAATCCAAAAAAAGCATTTTTGGAAACATGTCCGTGTGTGTGTCTGTGAACAGCATATTTCAGAAACGTACAGTCGGATAAACACTAAACTTGGTATTTAGGTTCAGTATCTTCCAGAGATGCGACACGGAGGTTTTCAAGAAAATCCCCCCACCCCAGATTACACATTACATGGAACATACGCTGGTCTTAAAATTCACTAATCTTTCTATGGCATCCTGAGAAACAGCTGAAAATCGAGGGACTTCAAAAGAATGACAAAGAATTCAACAATTCAAACCAATGATAACCACATCTCGGAAATCGCTGATGCCACAAATAATATTATTTGTGATAAATTGTATGTTTTAAAGCGATCTAAATATCTATATAGTGTGGTCCTCCGTGGTGTAGTGGTTACCATGCTAGCCTCTAATTCCCAAGGTCGCGGGTTCAAACCCAGTAGAGGGCGATGGATTTTTTCAGGCGTAAAAATCCTTAGCATGGCTTCCTTCGCAAGGGAAGTAAAGCCTGATAAAGAGGTCTCTGAGCAAAATTACCGGTCTTTCACGCCCAATATAGAATGGAACGCTAAGGACCACAGCAGTTAATGAGCGTCCATAAATAAAAATTCAATATCTGTATAGTGCGTTTTCGTTTATCGATTAACGTTTACCAGTTATGCAAGATTATACAAAATTCCTTGTGAAAAAAGAGGACTGGAGGCTATTTCCAAAAAAAGTCAAGTTATACATTCTATTTGTCTTGTAAATATCTTTAATGTATGGCATTTTAATAAATTTCGAAAACAGTTTCATGTAAAAGGTAGTTGGGTAGTTGAGTTCACAGACATACACACACGCACACACACACGTGCAGAGAGAGGGAGGTCTTTTTTCTAAAAATACTCTTTTTGGAATCAGGAGTCATCGAAAGGTGTCTTTCCGGTAAAATCTCTGTATCGAATTTTTTAGTGGAATGCAATACCTCCTTTACCTAGTACGTGGTAGAGAGAGTAATAATAATAATAATAATAATAATAATAATAATAATAATAATAATAAGTTTCATAAGATTCTATGTTAAATATCGGATGCTGTATGTGCAGAGACTTTTTAAGCAGGTCTGGTTTATGTGGGTCACTGTGCTACTTTCGTAAGACTTGCAGTCACAAAGCCATGCATTTGCGAGAAGCTGGTGATGAATATTTGAGTGAGCAGTGAATAGAGAATAGCGTTTTGTGCCGTGTTGGAATGAATTTAGTGCAAGAATCAATCTCTGGCTAGGGCGGAGAGAGGGTGGATTTGGAACATCTGGCAGTGACAGATCGGCCTTCCATGGACAACTTCGATCTATGGCTTCCATTGTTGCCAACTTGACACCTTCAGACGTTAACAAATGTTGCATATTGGAGCTTGGCGAGGTCAGCTTTATGGCAAACTCGTCAATAAAATTCTGTTTAACAGTTTACTAGCGATTCGTAAGAAACAGAATTTAAAATGTTCACTTTTGTTATTTCATTACCGAGCAAGGTGGCGGCGCGGTCGTGTGCGTCTCGGGTTCAAACCCCCGGGGCCGACCAACCCGACTGAATGTTTTTTCACGGTTGTTCTCGGTCGCTGGGCAAATGCTGGGTTCGATAATTTGATCTGCAAACTTTCCTATCACTACATTTCATTTCCTTCTTCTTCACCGCCATAGGAGGGGCATTATTTATATTTTGAGCCTAATAATTAAAACAAAGTACTGCTCTATTGTTTTTCAAAATATTCTCCTTTATGATCAATACACTTTTGCATCCGTTTGAACCATTTGTCACAGCATTTATTCCATTCTTTTTGAAACACCTCCAAAATATGGTTTTTGAAGGCATCAACGGCTTCTTCTGCCAACGAAAATCGTTGTCCACGCAATTTATTCTTGATGTTCGGGAACAAAAAGAAGTCATTGGGTGTCAAATCAGGACTGTATTGCGGATTACCCATCAATTCGATTTTTTGAGCCTTCAAATACTATGTTGTTAGACGAGATGTGTGTGCGCTCTTATTGTCTTGATGAAGAACGATCCTACGGTTCTTGTTGGTTTTCCTTACTTCACCGAAGACTTCCAGCAAACAAATGGTTGTGTACCATTCGGCATTGACCGTTTTACGTTCCTCTAAAGGCACTGTTGCCACATGGCCAGTTTTACTGAAAAAGCAGGCGACCATTTGCTTCGAGTGTGAACAACTTTTGTTGGATTTGCTTCATCTTGAAACACCCATACAGTCGACTGCTGTTTACGTTCCGGCTCATACGCATAGATCCATGATTCGTCACCTGTTACAATCTTATATACGTCTTTTGAGGCACCGCCATTGTATTTCTTGAGCATTTTTGTACACCAATCGACACGAGTATCTTTTTGAGATTGCGTCAAATTATGTGGGATCCAACACGAGCAAACCTTTTTCACGGCTAAATAATCATGTAATATTTTATATATGCTGGTGGAACTAATGCCTAGAGTTGCCTCAATCTCACAATATGTCGCATGACGATCTTTCATTATTAGTTTTTGCACAGCATCAATGTTTTCTGGCACAACAACTGATTTTGGACGACCTTCACGAACTTCATCATTGAGCGAACGGCGGCTAGATTAAATTCGTTATACCAGCGTTTCACAGTGGCAAAGGATGGAGATTCGGATGTTAGTTGATCAATGCACTCTTGTCTTGATAATCCACGTCGAAAGTCGTAATAAATCATCGCACGAACATTTTTACGAGTTAATTCCATGTTTTTGTTGACACACAATTTTCAAGTTAGTGTATACAAAACAAATGACGCTCTATTGGTAAAATGTTTGAAGTAGATTATGGTCAAAAATGTCAAACTTTCCATTGGAAACGTCAGATGGCACCTACAACATTCAGGGTTGCCAAGGCTCAAAATATAAATAGTGCCCCTCGTACTAGGCATTGGGCTAATCACCCATCCTGGATATGCTATAATTCAGAGTTTGCTTTTTCCTCGACAGAATACTAGGGGTGTGAAATTCAGTTATTTTCGGCTAACTGTTATAATTGTCGCACTTACAATACGTTTATTCCGTGGTAAACCGTGATAAGGTTTGCCGTTATACAAAAGTCATTCAGAATGAAGAGCTCTTCATAGCCTAGTCTCTGAAATCTCAAGATATACATTTACTCCTCATGCAAATATCTTAAACATACAATATTATGGTACACCAGTTTGGCATTTACCGGGCATTTCGTTTTTACTTTCTCTATTACCTATAGCAAGTAGGGGAAGTATTGCATTCCACCCAAAAATTCGATACCGAGATTTCACCGCAAATACATGTTTTCAAGTGCCTGAATCCAAATAAAGCATTTTTGGAAACATGTCCGTATGTGTGCCTGTGAACAGCATAACTCAAAAACGAAAACTTGGATAAATACCAAACTTGGTATTTCGTTTAGTATCTTTCAAGAACGCGACAAGAAGATTTTCAAGAAAATCCCCCCAGCCCAGAATACCCTTTACATGGAAATTTTTTAAAGAATTTTGATTTTCTCAAAAATGGCTCAAATGATTTTAATTAAAATACCATGTGTGTAAGAATTTTCATGGCAAATGAAATGCACATCTGAATTTTCAGGCATGTCCCCAAAAGTCCTCTTCGTTCTGAATGACTCGCATAATTGGTAAACCGTAAGAGATAGACAAAATATTATAGCACAAAAAATGTGGATCTCGTTAAAACACACAGTTTATATCATACATTTCTTTTGCCCAGTGAACCATTCCCGTGATATTCCTTGTTATTTGTTTGAATTTTCCAATATGTATACTTTTTCTCAAATTGGAATTCGTTATTCTTTTTTTTTTTATTTATTTATTTCCTGGACATGCAAAGAGAATGGAATGCTCCACATAGCAACCAGCTCTTAAAAGATTTGACTATCGCTTAAAGCCTACCATATTTCCCTTGCACCTACAAGAAAATTAGCAATAAGAAAGTTTGTGTAAATGTTTATCTCGATTAACATGAAGTAGATGGAGAATAAGCGTTTGTAAAAATAGTTTGTACAAGAATATTTACTACAGTACAGAAATTAAACAGGGATAATCCAAATGGATTCTAATGCAGTGTTTTTGTGTTACAGTGGAGCAAGGTGCAGCAGGCCAAATTTTCCATACTGGAGCACCAGATGGATCCTTCCTCTAACTTCAGTAGCTACAGGTCCACCCTGAAAGCTGCTATGTGGCGCTCTGCCGGGGCCACTGATGACCGTCAGAGGATAGTCATACCGTTCTTCTCGTTGCTGGTGAAGGACTTGTACTTCCTCAATGAAGGCTGCTCTAATAGGTGAGCCCCCACATTTGTACTGAGAAGGGAAGTATCGAACCCTTCATGCCGAAACCTGCATTGAAATTTTGGTGACAGAAGCGATTTGTCATAAAAAACCTGCATGCAAAATTAAAGCTGCCAACTTTTGATATCTCAAAACATCAGGCATTTATACTATAAGTAAACAACACTTAACGTTATGGAACTGAAATAGACGACTCTGGTAAGCCGTAGAGTTATCTCATTGAAATTTCAACGTAGGTTTTGGCATGAAGGATTTTATACTTCATGTTTTAATAATAACAAAGGCTTTTATGTGCTATGATCTTCTTCCACGGATTATCCTCCTCTTTGTAAGACTTACAAGCCAATGGCCTTGGCTCAGTAGCCATTCGAGGAGCAAGCAAATTGTAGATCATAGCATATCCAGGATGGGTGATCAATCCAATGTCTCGTAGGGCGGTGAAGATGAAGCAAATGAAATATACTGATGGGATGATAGCAAAATTCGCGGATCAAATTATCCAACCCACATTTGCCTGGCGACCAAGGAAAACGGCGAAAATACCTTCTGTCGGGTTGGTCGGTCTCGGAAGTTTGAACCCGGAACATCTCGATTGTGCAAGTGCTACCATGGTAGATCAAATACCACGACTATTATTTTGGTAAAAGTAGCCATAACGAAATAATGAGACATGGGGTTTGGGTTCCTCCCCGTAGCTCCTTATTCAACTGATAAAATATTAATATATATGCTTTAAAATGATATGAGCTGAAAAACTAATTGGAATATTTGGGGACAAGTATAAAAGGGATCAAGCGAGATGTCTGATAATTTTAAGTTGCGCAATAGGGAACAATTAAAGTTAAATAAAATCCTTATACCGATCAACCCGACTAGGATTTCTACTCATTTACAATTCCTGCAAGCCACAAAAGTCCACGTCTCACAAAAAAGCAGTAAAATGAAGGTGAACAGTGCAATTGGAAACTGTTAAAAATTGATTACTAATAGCAGAAAAAGGACAACAGATGAGACAGAAGGTAACTTTAAGGTCATCTGTTTGAAATAAGCCAATAACTTTCCGGAATTACTTTCGAACAAGCACGAAATACAGGAGTTAAGAGTTACAGCAACCATAAGCAAATCTAAATCCAATAAAACTGTTTATTTTTTATTCTGAGCAAGTAACTACTGTTAGAAGTTACCAAAAATAACGAAATTTGTTTCTATGTAAAGGGTAGTTTGGGTTGCGGGTTTAAATCTTCAAGGTTCTGAAATTTAATGCCAAGTTTGGTATTTATCCAGCATTTCGTTTTTACTTTCTCTACTATGTATAATAAATAGGGTAAGTAGTGCATTCCACCCAAGAATTCGATACCGAGATTTGATCGTAAATACATGTGCCCTGAATCCAAATAAAGCATTTTTGGAAACATCAAAGTCAGATAAATACCAAACGTGGTATCTGAGTTTAGTATCTCCCAAGGATTCGACACAAATATTTTCAAGAAAATCCACCTACACCAGACATGGAACATTTTTTAAAAATTGTGATTTTCTGAAAAATGGCTCTAACGATTTTGGTTAAAATATCATATGCTTAAAATATTTTCATGGCAAATGAAATGTGTTATCTTGAATTTTCTGGGAATGTCCCCAGAAGTCCTCTTCTTTCTGAACGACTTTCGCATAACTGGTAAACCGTAAGAGGTAGTCAAGATTTTACTACACAAAAAAACATAGATCACGTTAAAACACACAGTTTATGTCATATACATTGTTTTTGTGGAGTGAACCATTTCTGAGATAGTTCTTGTTATTTGTTTGAAGTTTCCAATACTTATACTTTTTCTCAAATAGGAATTCGTTATTCGTTTTTTTCATGTCCTGGACATGCAAAGAGAATTGAATGCTCCACATAGCAACCAGCTCTTAAAACATTTGACTATCGCTTAAAGCCTAGCATATTCCCCTTGCACCTACAAGAAAATTGGCAATAAGATAGTTTCTACAAATGTTTATCTCGATTAACATGAAATAGATGGAGAAAAAGCGTTTGTAAAATTAGTTTGTACAAGAGTAGAGAAAGTCATATAAGTGTAACACATCAGATATTTTAGTTGTGCTGTTCAAAGACACACACGGAGCTTTATCTAAAAATACTTTTTCTAGATTCAGGGAGTCTCAAAAAGCGTATATTCAGTGAAATCTCGGTATCGAATTTATGGTTGGAATGTAATTCTCCTCTGCTTACTATAGGTAAGCAGTAGAGAAAAAAAATGTGTGTTACATTCTCATGTTCTTTCTCTACCCATTCTTCAGGAAACTATTCTTATAAAAGCTTACTCTTCTATCTGCTTCATGTTAATTGCGATAAACATTGCAGAAACGTGTTTCATACTTCCTTGTAGGTACACTAGGCAAATCCTTTAATAGTTGTTCGCTATGTGATGGTTTTGAAATTACGTTTCCTTTGCATAATCAGTTGGAAAAAAGCGAATATCGACTTCCTATTTGAGGAAAGTATAAATATTTGAAAATTCAAACCAGCAACTCACAAAAAAAATTCTGGTTAACTCCACAAAAAGGTTATTTGAAATAAATTGTGTGCTTTAACAAGATCTACATTTTTGTGTAGTAAGATTGTTTCTCTCTATCTTACGGTTTACCAATTACGCAAAAGTCATTCAGAATAAAAAGAACTTCAGAGGCTATTCTTAGGAAATTCAATATATACATTTCATTTGTTGTGAAAATATCTTTAAAATATTGTATTGTAATCAAAATCGTAAGAGCCACTATTAGAGAAAATCAACATTTTCGAAACATTTTCCATGTGAAGGACAGTTTGTGTAGAAAGGATATTCTTGAAAATCTTTTGGTGTTTAAACACTTTCCGTTTTTGAGTTATGCTGTTCACAGACACACAGGAATATCTTTCTAATATTTTTTTTTTTTTTTTTTTTTTTTACACTTTCTGTACCAGGTACGTAGTAAGTAGAGAAGGAAGCGTGTGTGTGTTTGAACAGCATAACACAAAAAGGAAAGTTCAGATAAATACCAAACTTGGTATTTAAGTTCAGCATTTTCCAAAGATGCGACACGAAGATTTTCTTAAAAATTCCCTCATCCCAACTACCCTTTACATGGAACTTTTTTCGAAACTTTTTATTTTCTAAAAAATGGCTCCAACGATTTTGAATAAATACCATATGTTAAAGAAATTTACATGACAAATAAAATGTATATCTTAAATTTTCTGGGAATAGCCTGTGAAGTCCTCTTCATTCAAAAGGAATTTATATAATCTTGTATAACTGGTAAACCTTAAGTGATAGACGAAAGATTATTAAATAAAAAATGTAGATTTCTTTAAAATATGCATATCCTTATTCGAATTGTTCAATACTTTATTCTTTTGAAGTCCTGTCGATTTTCGGTTGTTTACCGTGATTGCATGGAAAGAGTATGGAATTTTAAGGTCATATATAGCGACCAGTCCTTAAACATTTGATTATTATCGCTGTTCCCTTTGTATCTAGAACGAAATGTGTAATGCAGCTATTTCGGAAAGGTTCATCGATTAAAACTAAGTAGATAGGAAAATAAACTTTCGTAAAAAATAATTTACATAACAACTAATAAGCCATGGAGTGTAGAGAGAGTCATGCGAATGTAACACATCGATTTTTTTTCTTCGCTTATTCTCCAAGCTACCAGACAGACCAATCTGTCTGACTACGTATGTCCAGAAAGTTTTGTAGCAAGGAAGATATATCCCTCACCCCTTAACGGTGTTTACCTACATTGCAGATGAACAGCTCTCTTCTCTTCCATTTGTTTGCCGGAATTAATTCCACGATGGTACCGTGGCCCATAAATAAAGTTTTTCAATAAGCCGGGCAAGATTACGGCGAGCGCTGCATAAATTGTGTTAAACTGCTTTCTTTGGGAAGAGAAAGCTTGGGGCAGACTGGCAAACTTCACCACTAAATGCAACAATTCAGCAGAGTGTCGCATTTAATTAAATATTTGTTCCTTAGAATTGAATTGTGTGTTAACAGGCTTACCGAAGTTTTAATTCACAGTCTACCGCTGTTTTAATTTCCATTTTAATGCCATTACGTATTTTAAATGCGAGGAGGAAAAATAAAGCGATTTATTCGTTGTAAAAGTTTGTAGAAAGATTTGCGTCTACCTGAAAACCTTGTGCCCCATCTCTGTTAACCTATTTCTGGCAAACATTTTGATTTCGTTCTTTTTTAAATCTATTCATAAAGGTAACTAGGAAGTGTAAAATTGTCAAAACTTACATTTTATCTTCTCTTCTACGTGCTTACACTAAGTAGAGAAAGTAGTGTACTCTGTCGAGATTTCAAAGGGAACGCATTCAAATGGATTTCTCTACCCTCTGTCGTTTATAGTGGGTGTACAAACTAATTTTACTAAAGCTTATTTTTCTGTTTACTACATTTTAATACAAATAAACCTTTGCAGGTATAGTTATATTACACATTTTGTTACAGATTCAAAGGGAAAACGACAGTCAAATGTTTAAGAACTGTCATACGCTAACCTTAAAATTCCATACTGTTTCCATGCAATCGCGAGAAACAACTGAATGTTGAAAGGACTTTAAAGAATGACCAAGAAATGAACAATTCGAGCCTTTAATAACGGATATCTTAGAAAGGGTTTATGCCACAAAAAACTTATTTGAAGTAAATTGTGTGTTTTAAAAATATCCACATTTTTTGTGTGGTACGTTTTCATCTATCGCTTAAGGTTTACCAGTTATACAAGATTATACAAAATTCCTTCCGAATGAAGTGTACTGCAAAGGCTCTTTCCAGAAAATTCAAGATATACATTTTATTTGTCATGTAAATATCTTTAATATAATGTGTTTTAATCAGAATCATAATAGCCATTTTTTAGAAGCTCAAACTTTTCGAAAAATGTTCCATGTAAAGGGTGGTTTAGGGTGGGGGGATTTTCTTGTAAATCTTCGTGTCGCATCCTTGGAGGGTACTGGACTTAAACACCAATTTTAGTAATTATCCGACTTTTCGTTTTTGAGTTATGCTGTTTACAGACACGCGGACCTTTTTCTAAAATATGTGCGTAGTAGAGAAAGTAATAAAGTTTAGTAAGAATAGTTTGTATACTTACCAATAAACGATAGATAAAGAAAGTTATGTGAATGTATATATACCCTCATAGGCTAATCACATATTTATAAGGAATCAGCGGGAATCTCGGAAACCACTCGAGTCTTGTTTGGGCGATAGAATACGGCAAACTAAAATTAATAACAAATCTAGTGAGGTTCGAAACATTAATATTGACGTTTCACAGAATACAGTCCTTGGAACGCTGATTTGCATTAATGGTTTATTGAAAATAAATTTAGAAAAGTAAATATATTCCATTTGATAAAATAGTACAAAGATTTAAATAAAATAACTTAAATAGGTAATTTAAATTTTAAAATAACCTTCGTGCAGACGCAAAAGAATTGTCTTCCTAAAACAAAGAATGTGTCAACAACAGCAAATATGTTGCTGCAATTGTGCACTTGAGTCTGAATGTATTAACTAGCAGGAAGTGCCTCCCTTTGGGGAGACCTCGAGAGAACAGTTTTAACTGAAGTAAGAAGCGAAGATTTAACTGAAAAGAAACGTCCCATAAATCACGGCAAGAGGACTGCGAGTGAAATACGGTACAGACTTCCCTTTCTGGACAGCACTGGAGTAAGAGGGCATGGCGATGAAACGCAAAAAACACAAAAACCTTATCTTTTCTTCCATTCCTCAGCATGTTTATTTGTTTATTTCTTTATTGTCGCCTATGTAAATGTTTACGTCATGTCATTCAGTTTTAAGACTTGTTTAATGTTACTCATGTGTAAAAAAATCTGATGTGTTACACTCACATGACTTTCTCTACTCTTGTACAAACCATTATTACAAACGCTTATTCTCCATATGCTTCACGTTAATCGAGATATCGAGATGTTAATCTTATTGCTAATTTTCTTGTAGATGCAAGGGGAATTGGTAGCCTTTAAGCGATAGTCAAATATTTTAAGAGCTGGTTGCTATGTGGAGTATTCCATTCTCTTTGCATTATCAGGACAAAAAAATGAATAACGAAAATTTAAGGGAATAACAAGCAAGATCTCGAAAATGGTTCACTCAACAAACAAAGTATATGACATAAATTGTGTATTTTAACGCGATCTACTTTTTTGTAGTTAAATTTTGTCTATCTCATGGTGTACCATTTATGCAAAAGTCGTTCACAATGAAGAACACTTTTGGAGACATTTCCAGAAAATTCGAGATATACATTTCATTTGTCATGAAAATATCTTAAACGTATGATATTTTAATTAAAATCGTTAGAGCCATTTTTGGGAAAATTAAAATTTTCGAAAAATGTTCCATGTAAAGGGTAGTCGGGGGTGGGGCGATTTTCTTGAAAACCTTCGTGTCGCATCTCTGGAAGATACTGATACTAAATACCAAGTTTGGTGTTTATCCGTCTGTTCGTTTCTGAGTTATGCTGTTCACAGACACACACACACGGACATGTTTTCAAAAATGTTTTTCTTTGGATTCAGGGAGCCTTAAAACATATACTTCCGGTGAAATCTCGGTATCGAATTTTTGGGTGGAATACAATACTTCCCCTACTTACTATACGTAGTAGAGAAAGTAAAAATCTGATGTGTTACACTCACATGACTTTCTCTACTCTTGTACAATCTATTTTTACAAACGCCTATTCTCCATATGCTTCATGTTAATCGAGATATCGAGATGTCAATCTTATTGGTAATTTTCATGTAGATGAAAGGGGAATATGGTAGCTTTTAAGCGATAGTCAAATATTTTAACGCTGGTTGCTATGCGGCGCATTCCATTCTCTTTGCAAGTCCAAGACATAAAAAAATGAATAACGAATTTGAGAAAAAGTATAAGTATTGGAAAATTTAAGGGAATAACAAGCAATATCTCGAAAACGGTTCACTCAACAAAAGAAATGTATATGACATAAGTTGTGTATTTTAAGGCGATCTACATTTTTTGTGTAGTAAAATTTTGTCTATCTCTTATGGTTTACCAGTTATGCAAAAGTCGTTCACAATGAAGAATACTTTTGGAGACATTCCCAGAAAATTCGAGATATACATTTCATTTCTCATGACATTATCTTAAACATATGATATTTTAATCAAAATCGTTAGAGCCATTTTTGAGAAAATTAAAATTTTCGAAAAATGTTCCATGTAAAGGGTAGTCTGGGGTGGGGGGATTTTCTTGAAAACCTTCGTGTCGCATCTCTGGAAGACACTGAACCTAAATATCAAGTTTGGTGTTTATCCGACTGTTCGTTTTTGAGTTATGCTGTTCACACACACACAGACACACACACAGACACACACACAGACACACACACACACACAGACACACAGACACACACACGGACATGTTTCCAAAAATGCTTTTTTTGGATTCAGGAGGTCTCAAAACATGTATTTCCGGTGAAATCTGGGTATCGAATTTTTGGGTGGAATGCAATACTTCCCCTACTTACTATACGTAGTAGAGAAAGTAAAAATGAATAACGAATTTGAGAAAAAGTATAAGTACTGCAAAAATTTAAGGGAATAACAAGCAATATCTCGAAAATGGTTCACTCAACAAAAAAAATGTATATGACATAAATTGTGTATTTTAACGCGATGTACATTTTTGTGTAGGTAAATTTTGTCTATCTCTTATGGTTTACCATTTATGCAAAAGTCGTTCACAATGAAGAACACTTTTGGAGACATTTCCAGAAAATTCGAGATATACATTTCATTTGTCATGAAAATATCTTAAACATGTGATATTTTAATCAAAATCGTTAGAGCCATTTTTGAGAAAATTAAAATTTTCAAAATATGTTCCATGTAAAGGGTAGTCTGGGGTGGGGCGATTTTCTTGAAAACCTTCGTGTCGCATCTCTGGAAGATACTGATCTTAAATACCATGTTTGGTGTTTATCCGTCTGTTCGTTTCTGAGTTATGCTGTTCACAGACACACACACACGGACATGTTTCCAAAAATGTTTTTTTTTATTCAGGGGGCCTCAAAACATGTATTTCCGGTTTAATCTCGGTATCGAATTTTTGGGTGGAATACAATACTTCCCCTACTTGCTATACGTAGTAGAGAAAGTAAAAAAAGGCCCAAAAAGCTGCAAAAATTCATAAATATGGAATTTAGTATTCTTAAACACCACAAATCTTATGCTTTAGTTCCTTGTAGCTTTTACAGTTGTACGACGTTCTAAAGAGGTCATATAGCGGTTGTAACATTCAAGCAAAGCCGTTTCAATCAAACTAATTTATTTAAGTACAGTCAATGCGTAGAATCCCACAAATTATTCATTATAAAAAATTCCTTGAAATAAAACTATCATTATAAGCAACAGTCAAATCAAAAGTACAGCAGATAATTACTAGAAAAGTTAAATGCCGGTCCCATTCTAGAATTATTGAAACAAAGCATTCCCCCAGAATAATGAATTCTTTGTACTACAAATAAAGTAAAAGGAAATGAAGTAAGGATTTAATACACCTCTAAATGAAACTAGTAATTCTTGCAGCCCAGAAAGCACTGGATATATTCACATTCAAATTTGAGAAACGTTAATAGATTACAATTCAAATACGTTAAATATTTTCGCTTTGTCCTTGTCACACAATGTTCACCATTTTAATGCAATTTAGCACGTGCTTATATTTCAATATGAACTCGCTTCGAAAAATTGAACTGCCGCTCCACACATAAGAATTTTGAAGTTTACTTACGCCGAAAGAATGTATATAATAATTTAGACAAGGCCGAAAAGTGTGGAGACGGCCGCTCCCAGGCACAAAGCTCAAGAACTCTTTCTCCACCTGTCGCCGAGAACTAAGTAAGTCGCACCCTTTCTTCTTGGTCGGAGCGTCGCTCGAGGGGCACCGCAAAGAACAGCTGACGATCACGTCGATACTACTTAAGCGCAACCTGGCGAGTGCTGTTGGATCTGGTACAGCCGGTTACTGGTTTGTTACTCGGGCTGCCGATCTGGTTACGAGCAGGGGTCGAAAATTGTAGTCCATCATTCCTAAGTCATTAAGTAACTGCGGCCATCTCTGCTAGAACAGCTATTCCTTGGAAGAGGAGGCATAATTGGCTCACAGTTGAACATCTGCCTGTAAACCAAGTTATAAAATCACTGTGAAATATTGTTGTTTTGCATTCATATGGCTCCCTCTACTCACTCTTCATTTAAAATCTTATTCTTCTCTATACTTCACCTTTATCGAGATAAACTTGCATTACACATTTCATTTTAGCTATAAGAAGAATACAGTAGGCTAAAATGAGTCAGATTTTTAAAAAGTGAGTCCCTATGTGATGACTTTGAAATTCCATGTATTTGCATGGCCATGAAAAAATCGAATAGCGACTTACCACTTGAAAAAGGTATAAATATTCGAACATTCGAGCCAATAACAAGGAATATCTCGAAAATGGTTAACTCCACACAAAAAATATATTTATTTGATATCAATTGTATGCTTTAATGAGATCTACATTTCTTGTGTGGTAGGATTTTGTCTTATCTCTTACGATTTACCAGTTATGCAAAAGTCATTCAGAGTGAAGAGGACTTCAGAGGCCATTCCTAGAAAATTCAAGATGTACATTTCGTTTGCTATGAAAATCCCTTAAACATATGTACTAGGTGGCCCACATAAGCCTCCTTAGTTGATGTTAGATTATACCGGATAGCGTGGATGCCAGAAGGTTTGTCTAAGCAGAACTGCAAAGGAGACTCCATACTGACAGAGAGGAGACCGCTAAATGAAAGACCAATGCTTGAAAACGATATGTGGTAGTTAAATTATATTCGAACCCACTCGTGGCCTCTCTCTATTGCGCGAGACAGCCGGCAGTCGCCGAGGAAATTACGCCGGCAGAGGCGGACTAAAATCCTTACCTTATAATAGATGCTGGAAATGTTGACCTTCTGCTCTCAAACAGGCAGCATATCTCGTGTAAATATTCTCCCTCACTCTCCGAAGCTTAGCAATAGGAATTCTTATGGTTTCTTGCAGAATGTTTTCTCTAAATTCCTGTAGTGTGTGAGGATTGGAACGATACACTTTGTCTTTTAAAGAGCCTCATAAATAAAAATCATAACTCGTTAAGCCAGGTGAACGAATCACAAATCAACAGTACATACGGCTGCCGAATCATTACATGCAATAAGAGAGGTCTTTAATGACAGAATAATTAGTGTTGATCTCTGGCCCTCTCAATATGGCGCGCAATATCCGCACAGAGAATAGTAGGACCAATTTTTTTAAACAATGTGAACACTGCAGAGTACCGACGGATTTTCATGGAGTTTGCTGAGCAACTAGACGATGTAGAGCTGAGTCAAGGATATTTTCAGCAGGACGGCGCTACATGCCATACATCAAATGAATCCATGGCACTAACTGCAAGTTTCTTTGACGACCGGATAATTTCCAAGAACCTGTGGCCACCGATATCTCCAGATTTGACATCGACGGATTTCTTTCTGTGGGGTTACTTAAAAGACAGGGTTTATGCCACACGTCCCCAGACATTGGACGATCTGAAGCACAACATTACACAGGAGATGCAAGCTATTGACAGCAGAGTCCTTGAGTGGTCTGTAACATGGAACGACGTGTTGAGTTGTGCCTTATGCAGGATGGAGGACATTTTCAACATTTGCTATAATCTCCCAAAATTACTCTGCTTTTCAGGTATAATAAGTTGTCGCTAGCATAACTCGTTTTGCAACAATTAAAGAGATAAATCAGTTGTTCATAAATCACCCTGTATAATCTTTTAATGGATTCCACAAAGCGTTTTGGATATCCTTTTACCAAATACTCATCAGACATAAAATCAGCGATCAGAAGTAGAGAGTAAACAGGGCAGGAGGCATTATAGTTTTAACTGGGAGTCTTAGAGGAATATGTCCAGTTCTCACTACATACTAGCAGTCGCATCTCGGAGCTTGAATTTGATGTGAAACTTTTAATGACAAAAGTTGAAAGGCGGCAGCCGGTCGTAGTGGGGAAAGAGAAGTTACACGAGGTCATAACCTCAGGTCTACGGTTTGCACTAATTCATGCTTTGACGTGCAACAGCTGCCGAGTTATTACGGAACATATTTTAAAGAATCCTTACCGAGCGAAATGGCTCTGCAGTAACGTGTGAGAATCGCATTTGAGAGGTCCTGGATTCGATTCCCGTCGCCCGCCCACTCTGACCTTGGATTTTTCATGGTTTTTCTGGTCGGTGGCAAATCCTGGAGTGGTTTCTTATCTACTATGATTTCCTTTCCATCATTTCCTGTTCATTCAGTTTCCTGTTTCAAGGTTTCGTGGTGTGTGGCGGTGCCGGACAGATGGCGCGGATGCTTGCTACAAAGAGGAAGTATTTACGTGGATACTGGAGGGTTGCCTGGTTGGACGGGTTGTTCATCGCCTCCTCTAGGCAGCTCCCTAAGGGACATTCCATTGAAATCGAAATGCAAAAAAACTCGCATTTTTTGTTTGCGTTGTAATTTTTCCTATTAATAAGGGGTGCTAAGGAAAGCATATTTATCAAATATTATCATCCAAAACCCAACTGTTTTCACGTTATTGAACGATAAACTGCTCATAACTCCGGAACCTTTTATTTCAGAATAGTGTACCTACCTAATCTCATTTTTTAGACAAAAGTCTTCACAAAAATCTATATACAGTTTTTACTTATTTTAAATCCCTCCGAATTTTTATAAAACTAAAATATTAATTTGAGACTAATCCATAGTGTCATTAAGAGAAGCCGGCAATGTTGGTAAAATGGCCATGCTAGGGTGTTCGTGGTTATAACACAAAAAGTGAATAAACGCAGCGATTTATGTGGTTGTTGCACGATTATCACCAAGGCTCTGCAGCAGAACAACACATTTGATACAAGAAAGGCATGTGATTCAGCAACCTGGCGCAATACAACTAGCACTTCGTCTTTATTTCCCTTTACTTCAGTCTTTCCGTGTGCTAGCAAGGTTAATAGAAGCGTTGTGAATTAAGCGCAGGTGATTATTAATTATATTTTGGTTAGTGATACGTTCTCCTGAGGCCTTCATCAAGGCAGGAAAATTAAAATCTAAAGAAGCTTTTATCAAGTTAAGATATGTTCTAATGTAGCACTGTAATATGCATAATACTGCTTAGTAAGCGTTCTTATTGTTTAACCTTAGGCACAGCAGCTTCCTTGACCTTCAGTTGAAAACAAACATGCGAGAGCGACCATGAGCGCGTAAAGTAGTTTCCTTCTTTAATTAATTATACGAAACCTTATCAGTAACCATTACAGTAAATATATGTTTGATTGTGTTTAAATTACGGAATCTTGCCATATATAATAAAATTATTTCTCTTAACCCGAAACCATACTTGAAATAGTCTAAACTTCTTCACTTAAATAAAAATAAGAACTTGTGTACCTATCAGTATGAAATTAAAGTTTAGGGAATCAAAATAAAGATCGATTTAAATAATTAGAGTTACAACAGCTTGAAATTGGGAATTTTAGGAAGATACGATAAATTTGAACAAGTTTAATTGCAAAACTATGAAGTTCTGAATTTTAAGAGTTTGCATAAAGCATTCCATCGGGCTTGTCTCGTTTCGTTTAAAAACTGCAAGGTCGATTTTCCATCTATTTCGGACGATTTGAAATGGAATGTTCCATAAGTGGGACTTGTCTGCGAGATAAGAAGTGTTAGGGACTTCCGCGCGTCTCTTTAGTCTGTCTGCCTCCCGCCTTTAGCCTCCTGTGGTTCCATCACTTTAACGCTTTCCTCCTGGAGGGTAGTGCCCACAATAGTTCGCAGTGCACCAGGATACCGTATTTACGAGGAATTCTTCCTTATTTTTCGTGGCTTAGTGCATACTATCCATATTAATATAAAGAAAGAGAATGTGTGTGAGTTTTCACACTGTTTCACTACTGAATCGCTCTTCTTCCCACTGAATATAGGCCGCAAGATATTAAAAAATACTTTAAAATTGGGTTTCAAGTGAGTCTTATATGTATTTAGTAGGTGTTTTATCACATTCCAGCTTTTTCTAAAAATTATTTTTATTCAGGGGGTCTCAAAACCACTTCAGGTGAAATCCTTGTATCGAATTTATGTGTGTGGAATACAATACTACCTACAGGCACTGCTGAAGGAAGTTAAAGAGGAAAAGAATTAAAATGGGGAAGTGTATACCAAATATATAAACAGAGAAAACTGTATCCAACATAACATCAAAAACTCCTCAACCAATATTTAGAATTAACCAGTGAGGAGACTATTACTTTCTCTACCAATATGTAGTGGGCAGAGAAGTATTGCATTCCACCCAAAAATTCGATACCGGGATTTCACCGAAAATGCATGATTTGAAGTCCCCTTAGACCAAAAAGCAAACGAAATATCGGATAAATACCAAACTTGGTATTTAAGATCAGTACCTTCCAAAGATGCGACGTGAAGAGTTTCAAGAAAATCTCCCCTCTCAAACTACCCTTTAAATGGAACATTTGTAGAATTTTTTGATTTTATGAAAAATGGCTCTAACGAGTTTGATTAAAAATGCCATATATTAAAAACATTTACATGAAAAATAAAATGTATATCTTAAATTCTCTGGGAATAGTCTGTAACGTCCTCTTCATTCAGAAGGAATCTTATGTAATCTTGTATAACTAGTAAACGTTTAGCGATAACGAAAACGTTTTACACAAAAAATGTAGATCTCTTTAAAACACACAATTTATTTCAAATAACTTTATTGTGGCATAAACCATTTCCGAGATATCCGTTATTAATGGTTCGCATTGTTCAATACTATGTCATTCTTTTAAAGTTCTATCGACATTCAGTTATTTCTCGCGATTGCATGGGAATAGTATGGAATTTTAAGACCAGTATTTAGCGTATAAACATTTGACTATCCTTATTTGCTTTGTATCTGTGACGAAGAGTGTAATGTAGCTATTTCTGCTAAGGTTTATCTCAATTAAAATGAAGTAGATAAAAAAATAAATTTTCGTGTGAATTTTTGTAAATAGCGAACAGAAGGTAGAGAAAGTCATCTGAATGTAAAATCAGAATTTGTTTCTAAATGATTGTACACTGTAGGTCGTTTCAATATTACTTTCTCTACTACGTATAGTAAGTAGGGGAAGTATTGCATTCCACCCAAAAATTCGATACCGAGATTTCACCGGAAATACACGTTTGAAGACCTCCTGAATCCAAAAAAAAAGCATTTTTGGAAACATGTCCGTGTGTGTGTCTGTGTGTGTGTCTGTGAACAGCATAACTCAAAAACGAACAATCGGATAAGCACCAAACTTGGTATTTTGGTTCAGTATCTTCCAGAGATGCGACACGAAGGTTTTCAAGAAAATCCTCCCACCCCAGACTACCCTTTACATGGAAGATTTTTCGAAAATTTTAATTTTCTCAAAAATGGCTCTAACGATTTTGATGAAAATATCATATGTTTAAGATAATGTCATGAGAAATGAAATGTATATCTCGAAATTTCTGGGAATGTCTCCAAAAGTATTCTTCATTATGAACGACTTTTGCATAACTGGTAAACCATAAGAGATAGACAAAATTTTACTACACAAAAAATGTTGATCGCGTTAAAATACACAACTTATATCATATACATTTTTTTTTTTGTTGAGTGAACCGTTTTCGAGATATTGCTTGTTATTTACTTAAATTTTCCAATACTTATACTTTTTCTCAAATTCGTTATTCATTTTTACTTTCTCTACTACGTATAGTAAGTAGGGGAAGTATTGTATTCCACCCAAAATTTCGATACCGAGATTTCACCGGAAATACATGTTTTGAGACCTCCTGAATCCAAAAAAAGCATTTTTGGAAACATGTCCGTGTGTGTGTCTGTCTGTGTGTCTATGAACAGCATAACTCAAAATCGAAGAGTCGGATAAACACCAAACTTGGTATTTAGGTTCAGTATCTTTCAGAGATGCGACACGAAGGTTTTCAAGAAAATCCCCCCACCCCAGACTACCCTTTACATGGAACATTTTTCGAAAATTTTAATTTTCTCAAAAACGGCTCTAACGATTTTGATTAAAATATCATATGTTTAAGATATTGTCATGACAAATAAAATGTATATCTCGAATTTTCTGGGAATGTCTCCAAAAGTATTCTTCGTTATGAACGACTTTTTCATAACTGGTAAACCATAAGAGATAGACAAAGTTTTACTACACGAAAAATGTAGATCGGGTTAAAATACACAATTTATGTCATATACATTTCTTTTGTTGAGTGAACCGTTTGCGAGATATTGCTTGTTATTCCCTTAAATTTTCCAATACTTATACTTTTTCTCAAATTCGTTATTCATTTTTTTTATGTCCTGGACATGCAAAGAGAATGGAATGCGCCACATAGCAGCCAGCGTTAAAATATTTGACTATCGCTTAAAACCTACCATATTCCCCTTGCATCTACAAGAAAATTATCAATAAGATTGACATCTCGATATCTCCATTAACATGAAGCATATGGAGAATAAGCGTTTGTAAAAATAGTTTGTACAAGAGTAGAGAAAGTCATGTGAGTGTAACACATCAGATTTTTTTTTATTATTTTTTTTAATTTGTTACCTGGAGCTCAGAGAATTTTCTATCTGTCAGTTTCCCTTAATTTTTACTTTCTCTACTACGTATAGTAAGTAGGGGAAGTATTGTATTCCACCCAAAAATTCGATACCGAGATTTCACCGAAAATACATGTTTTCAGACCCCCTGAATCCAAAAAAGCATTTT
Source organism: Deroplatys truncata (assembly GCA_030765065.1). Taxonomy (NCBI): domain Eukaryota; kingdom Metazoa; phylum Arthropoda; class Insecta; order Mantodea; family Mantidae; genus Deroplatys; species Deroplatys truncata. The sequence goes on along the minus strand of CM060989.1, from coordinate 58,164,101 downwards.
TGGAAACATGTCCCTGTGTGTCTGTGTGTCTGTCTGTGTGTGTGTGTGTGTCTGTGAACAGCATAACTCAGAAACGAACAGTCGGATAATCACCAAACTTGGTATTTAGGTTCAGTATCTTCCAGGGATGCGACACGAAGGTTTTCAAGAAAATCCCCCCACCCCAGATTACCCTTTACATGGAAGATTTTTCGAAAATTTTAATTTTTTCAAAAATGGCTCTAACGATTTTGATTAAAATATCATATGTTTAAGATATTTTCATGACAAATAAAACGTATATCTTGAATTTCCTGGGAATGTCTCCAAAATTATTCTTCATTGTGAACGACTTTTGCATAACTGGTAAACCATAAGAGATAGACAAAATTTTACTACACAAAAAATGTAGATCGCGTTAAAATACACAATTTATGACATATACATTTTTTGTTGTTGAGTGAACCATTTTCAAGATATTGCTTGTTATTCCCTTAAATTTTTCAATACTTATTTTCTAAAATGGGAATTCGTTATTCATTTTTTTGTCTTGGATATGCAAAGATTTATAATCTGTGGCAAAGGGAATGGTGCTGCACCTAGCAACCAACTATTAAGAGATATGTATGTGCTTAAAGGCTACTGTTTTTCTATATTGCCCTTGTAAATATATATTCCCCTTACATCTACAAGAAAATTAGCAATAAGATAGAGTTTGCATATGTTTATCTCGATTAACATGAAGTAGATGGAGAATAAGCGTTTGTAAAAATAGTTTGTACAAGAGTAGAGAAAGTCATGTGAGTGTAACACATCAGATTTTTATTAATATATCGGAAAAAATCCATTGTCGGTCTTCAAAATAACACATGGCAAGTACATTAAACAGGAGGTAGATAGAGTCTGAGAGAGAGTAGAAGCAGTTAGCATAACGCGAGCAATGTTACGGGTTCTGCTAGTATACCCGAAAATTCTCTTTACTTTTAAAAAACTGTGGAGACCCATTCCTGAATAGCTAATTTTAATGTTCAATTTTTGCTGTGGAAATAACCTAAGTGAACAATGTATTTGAATATATTTTTGTTTTTTGTAGGTTGCCAAATGGACACATTAATTTTGAAAAGTTCTGGCAGCTAGCTAAGCAGGTGACAGAGTTCATTACATGGAAGCAAGTCACGTGTCCTTTTGAGAAGAACACCAAACTGATTGCATTCCTGCAAGCCAGTCCTGTCCTTACAGAAAACGGTAAGCTATGTATGGCTATAAAATAATGATTAAATATTTCTTATTGTGTACTTGCTACTAGATGAACATCATTCAGGGAGCAGCAAAAACACTCAGTGACAAAATTGAAGATTACAGAGGATACTTGTAAGGTTGTAATACGTAATATACCTGGGAAGTTTCCAAAAGCTTTTGTATAAGTTGTTTTTTTACTGATAAACCTATAGACTAAACAAATCTTTTGCAACAACATACTCCAGTAACTTTTTGAATTCTTCATTTTATGTGTTACTTATGAGGGCTGTCCCATAAGTACCCAACCTAACAAAGAAAATACAAAAATTTTGGGATAAAGCATCTTTATTTCTCTACATAGTCTCCTTTCAGCTCGATACACTTTTCCCAGCGATGTTCAATAGCTTCGATACTCTGTTTATAGTGAGAACCGTCCAGTTCTGCAAAATAGCCATCAACTGCAAACTCCACCTCTTCATTGTTGGCAAATCTTTTACCACCAAACCATTTCTTCAACTTTGGAAACAGAAAACAATCAGAGGGGGCTAAGTCTGGCGAATAGGGTGCATGAGGAAGCAATCAGAACTTTAACTCATTGATTTTGGCCATGGCGGTAATGGATGTGTGAACTGGTGCATTGCCTTGATGAAACGGAACTTCCTTTTTCACCAAATGCGGCCGTTTTTGCTTGATTTCATCATTCAAACGCTGCAATAAGCTTGCATAATACTCGCCATTGATTGTTTTTCCTTTTTGAAGATAATCAATGAAAATTATCCCACGCGCATCCCAAAAAAACTGACGCATGAGCTTGCATGCAGATGGAACTGTCTTCGCCTTCTTTGGGGCCGTTTCTCCCCTTTCAGTCCACTGTTTTGACTGTTGCTTCGTCTCAGGTGTGAAGTGATGGACCCATGTTTCATCCATGGTTATGAATCGACACAAAAACTCGGCTTTATTGCAGCGAAACATCGCCAAACACTCCACTGAATCATCCTCACAACGCTGCTTTTGTTTCATTGTGAGTAAACGCGGCACCCATCTTGCGCACAGCTTCCTCATGTCTAAATTCTAAGATAGTGTGCAATGTACAGCACCCTTTGAAATGCCTACGCTGTCTGCTAGCTTGTGCACTTTAAGTCGAGGGTCATCCAATACCATTTTGTGGATTTTCCACAATTTCTGACGTGTCACTTCATTTGGTCGACCACTGCAATGTTCGTCTTAGCAGCTCGTACAACCTCGCTTAAACTCTGCCACCCAATATTTTACTGTTGTAAACGAAGGAACAGACTCCCCCAGATTAGAATCTAGCCCAGCTTTAATATTAGTGGGACTAAGACCTTTCAAATGAAAGTATTGTATCACTATAACGATGGCCAATTTTATCCATGTTTACAAATTCGGTGAGAGAGTTCACTATTAATGGCTGCCAAACAATCACTAAACAACGTACCATCGTCAAACTTCAAACTTAAGCTTTATAAGAGTGGTACTTTCTACCATAGTCATTTTTTTGAAACAACAACCGCTACATATACGTCAGGTCGGGTACTTCTGCTTAATGTATTTTAAGTTGCTTTTTCCATTGAACATATTATGCAACCTTCTCTCTTATGAGCTAATGACGTCACATTGTCGCATTTCCCCTTCACTCATTGACGACTGGTCGCAATGATATATTACAAGGTAACCAAACATTGAAGTTTGGAAAACCTATGATCACATAAATACATTATAGCTCTGCGAACAATGCATGAGGGTAAATCCGCCCAACTCTGTTTGGATAAGATTTGGTATCACTGGTATTAGGTCTTAACTAGATCTGAAACTAAATATATAATTTTAATGCATTTTATGGCTAATTATTTATAAGCTCTACAATTATAACATTCCCAATTGTTCTTCCTCTTGAAGACAATAGCATATTATATATGTATATCGATTATAAATTTACCAGTCTAACCTTGTTATAAATGTGTTGAAAGTAATGTGCATCTACGTTATGACACTCCTTTCATTCCTCATCATTAGGAGGTTGCATTACATGAACAATAGTCACAGTAGGGTTTCAATTTTTTAAAGTTTAGCAGCTGTATAAACAGAGGTTTTTGAAACGCCCACTGCTTTTTTTTTTCGAGTGGAGGAGAAAATGATTTAATCACTAACCCCAGCCCCGATGGGAGTCGGGACTGAGAGTGTGGGACTCACCAATAGTCGGCATACCCACTAAAAACTCCTCCACCGGAGTGGAAAGAAAGGTTTGCTGCGGTGGCGTCTGAAGCACCCGCGCAGTCCATGGAGAAAAATGTAAACTGGCTCGCAGTGCGTTAACCAGTGGAGTTAGTTATTGGGAGCTGGGAGACAGGCTTGACCGAAGCCCAGCCTGCCCCCTAGCGGATTCCAGGAGAGAATTGTTTGGAGTAGTGTGAGTTGTGTAAGGATATTCCAGGGGTATTGTTCTTGATGAAGTTTTGGATGTCCTTATTCACGCCGTGGCGCTGCGTCCTCTGGGTTAGTCCCAGTCGTACATCACAAGATGATCTTGTATGCGAGTCGGTGGTTGGCTGAGCCGGTAGCTGCGTCTCCATCTTAAGCTAGAACATACTGGTAGAGGAATATATATATACATTACTCTGTGTTAGTGTATTACAAGGTAGCGCTATATACAGAGGAGTATATGTGTATGTACAATTTATTTAATGCCCAATACGGGCATTGTCGTTTGAGTTGTTTTACACCATTTTGGCGTCGTCCTGTAGTGTGTTATAAGTTATTAATTGGTGTTTCTCCCCAAGGCTGGGGTTGTCATTATGCATTTATCAATCATAACCTTTTGGTAAGCTGGGTCACATAGGGTGCGCAACCGGCAGGCTGCCTACCTGAAAATGCAGCTGCGAGCCAGTGCCACCTTGCGGGGGGGCCCTCGTCCCCCGGATCCGCCTTGGCTTATCAGTAAGCGCAAGGACTTGAGGGCAGCTGTGGTGGTGGAATGCTTTAGTGTGATTGTGTGTGTTGCTATTCACAGTTCAGTTGCTGTGCATACACTAATTTCGTCAATTTTTTCCTCCGTTAGAACATGTATTATTTTCTTCTTAGGTTTAGCGATCCCTTTGTCCTAAACTTATTAACCTGACATGTAACAGTACCTCTATTTGGAACTGGAATACCAGGAAATCTCCCCTGAAATTGTCCACACACCTGTCTACATGATTCAATTTTTACATGTGTATCGCACATAACACTTCTTTGTTCAGGCGTGAATTTTTCGGTAGGCATTTCAGTGGAGTAATAACAAGGCAAGAACAGCAATGATAATAATAATAAGAACACTGTAAAGTAATTCACTCGTGACACAGATGTTTGAATAAGCATTTACTTTTGAAATGCACAATGAACAAACTCTAGTTTTTACAGCACGAATAGAAGGCAATAGGTAACTGACAGTCGGCATTCATTAGCCGACAATGCATTGCTTTGAGCGGGTCATTCACTGTTAGTGGCTAGTGGAACATACCGAGGTCACTGCAGTACAAGCGAATCACGCACACACGTGATCGTGGCCAGACCACAAAACGACCGCTCGGTAGAATTGAAGAACGGATATTGCAGTGGTACGGACATGTACACAGAATGGAGTAGGAGAGATGGCCCAGACGGATATTTGTTTGGTCTCCCACAGGAAGATAGAAAAGAGAAAGCACTCATTTAAGTTGATGTGGTAGTGTAAAAGAAATTGTATGGCTAAATATGGTTAAGAAGACGGACAGTGGAACAATGGTAGAGAGGAATCCAGTGATGCCCAACCTTACAGAGAGAGGGGATGAAGGGAGTTTCCCTTTCCACTCGTGTTACCAAGGACTGAAACTTGATTGGTTTACCTTGTGAATCTCTTCAAATGTAGTAGGTGGGGTGAATTATGGACTTTGAACCTTAGCTCTTAAGAGAAGAGGTTAGGCTTTACTGGAGGAATCAGAAGCAAACACTGAAACATGGACAGATAAATTAAGAAGCAAGATAACTTGTAAATATTGCCTCTGTAGCGGTTCCATTGGTATGACCCCACTACGTTGATGATGATGGATGTTGTGTTGCGTACCTGTAGGTCGTCTTGATGCTCCTACTCTCGTGATGTATCTTGAGGTTCTTGTAGACTGGAATCTGATGATCGTCTATCTGTATTCTTGTGTGTGTTAGTATGTTGTAATTATTGTTTTATAATTGTGCCACGGCAGCTGTATTTGTGACGGAGAGTACTTGTGTCTTGTCAGGATTGGGTATAGAGACGGTTAAAATATTTTGCACACATATTCTGTTAATTATTTCACTTGTATTTTAGATAAACCACATATAATATTCACAATTCATTATTACCTTTGTCATGTTAAAATATGTATAACTGGTAGACTTTAAATACGTAGTTTTAGCGTCTATTCAGAGACGAGTTTATACACGGCCTTCCTGTTTGAAGACTGACAACTTCTGTTAGCGTTCCTTCCAACCGTTCTTCTTAACGTACGTGTTTGAATTATAGGCATGTATCAGTATACCTGATTGGTGCTATTTTCCAATAACAGTTTATGTTACATATATATGTTTACAGACTTCCATCGTCTTAATTCTGAGTCCAAAGTTCGTTACATGCTTACGTAGATACTATTGCATTTCTCGTAATTTTATATTACTGGTTATATAGCTAACAACGGCCTTTCCCCCTCATATTATATTTTATAACATTACATACTTGTTCTCTACCATGTGTACATTATGAGTATATGTGTTTTAACATCCTATTAATTATTATATGTACACTATTAACAAAGAAAATACATAACACGTAAAACTTAGAACAAAAAATATTAAAGAAGGAAATTATTAATATGTTGATGCTAAGAAACTGTGAATTAGATATCTTATTACATTAATTAGTTATTGTATTAGTTTGTCCGTGGCTAGTACTGTATGTTGCTTCACTACCATATCCAAATGTAAGGGCATGAAACTAAATGTTCCACATTTATACAAAATACTGTGTACAGTATCACATCCTATACACAGTCTTGGTCTCGCATCAGTCAGTTTGGGAATCAGTGTGTGTTTTTCTTCCTGTGGTAGGCACGCAGTAATAAACAACCTATAATATTTATAAATACAGTACATTGATGATATCTGTATCCTAGTTTTAACTTTACTATCCGCTTAAATGGCATTCAATATGTGCAAGAGAAACCGCTTCGTCTTTGTCAATTCATATAAGACTGTTCTGGTATAGAGATGAATTCACATTCATTAAAATTATTACTGCAGTATACAGTATCTGTCTCCGAGTCCAAATATTGACTTAGTAATATTCAGAATCTATAATCCAATTAGTAGAAAATCACCTGCTAAGGGCAACTGTTCAAACAGAATCTCTTCTCAATATTCAACATAATTACATTAAAGAAAAATGATCGGGATCTCCATACGTCTCTGGAGAATTTCTTTAAATCACAAAAAATGTGAAACTGTGATTTTCGCTTTACATAGTCCCGCTGTTCCACCTCCTATCACTTTGCAATCCATTCCCATCCCCTGGAATCTTGCAGATAATAGTACCTAGGCATCCACATTTGTCCTGACATTCTCACATCAATTCCAAACTAAACTTGGCTTACTCCAGATTACCCAAACTGTACCCTGTTGTAAACCATAAATCGTCCTGTGGGTACAGTTTAGTTCTCTTTTGTGCAAGTCTTTACTTCGTCCATTGCTTATATGTCTGTCCAATTTGGGGTGCAGCTATTGTGTCCAAGATTCATCGGTGTTCCAAAAGACTCATATTGAATGCCCCTTGGTATGTATGCTACACTCACTTGAGGCTCAATACATAATATTTTGGGGCTTTTTGAAACATTAATTTCTTTAATTGCAGAGTGACATGAAAAGAAGGTAGTAAAATAAAATATCTTTACATGTTTTGAATATTAAATAATTTTTTTGTAAGAAACAAAAAATATTCTCAAATTCTGAAACATTTTCCAAGAATTAACATGACAAAAGTTTAAACAAATGATTGGCGCTGATAAACAGACTAATAATTTGCTATGATATAGGAATCAAGATGGACAGCTTAAACATAAATAGCACCCTAACATTTACATTAATATCGGTAATCTCCATGGGGGTTGAACTGGTGTTTGATTGACAGAGAGCACTATAAGTGTAAATTCTGCTATAGGACACTGCTATGCCATTTTCGCCAGTCCACTCAAGGCTGTTTTTCCCCACTTTGGTAATGTCTTCCCACTCCACTCAGTTCCCCTTTTGCAGTAACAGTAGTATTGGTAAGACAGTAGAGTCTTGTTGTAACTCTGGCTTCGAGCTTTGAGGAAGGAAAGGAAACTGTAGAAAGAGACAGATATATAGAGCGAGAAAGAGGGTTACCATGTGTGACCTTGACTGGACTGGCCAAAGTGAAGTCACTATAGGCAACTTCTTTGTCACAAACCTACTCCACTTTTGTAATCTCTGACGAGGTAAAATTTGCTTCAAAATAGTGACATAACTTAGAGCAAGAATGAACTACATCAGAGCCAATTTAAAATGAACACCCAGTACATTTTTAAACATAATTGAATACTCTAGACTTTGTAAAAAGAATTGCTGCTCATAAGTTTTACAGATTGACAAAAAAATTGTAAATAATAATAGTTACACATTCTTCATATAAGCATGTTTGAGGTATACATAACCAGCTCATGTTTCTTTTCGTATTTTACAGCTTTGGCTCTGGCGTCCTTTGAGTGTGAACCACCAGAAAATAACCATGAAAAGGAACGTTACAAAGCTTTAAAGTAAGTGTAGAAAATTATTGAAATAAATAAAACAGGATGGACTTATACATAAGGGAGGAGAAAGGGAAATTGGAGTTGATTGATTATTTTTTTAAATAAATTTCTTGTTTTTAAATTACAATAAAATTGTTTTGGTATTTGTGACAGTGATGTGTCCATAATTAGTAATTATTGAGTCGATTGTAACACTACATCACTTACTTGTTTTATAATGAATACATGTTTCAGGGGCTAATTGCTTCCATCCTCGGTTCCTTGTCGCCTGCTTCCATCATTCGTCTTGGATGTTAGCTTGATCTCCAGTGGTGGTTGAAAGAACTTCTTCAAAAGTAAGTTTCCTGGTGGAATTTCAGAATTATAAACGCAGTTTCTGTTTTTCCAAATATAAATGGTTTTTGGGGCCAAAAAAATTTAAGGCAAGGAAAGGGAGTTGTCCATTCTGTTCTTTTTACATTGTAAAATTTATGGATTTACATTTGAGCATATTGAACATAGCTACAGAAAACAAATTCATGCCAGAAACAATACATAAGAAAATAAACAGAGCCGTGAGCAAAAAGAGAATAAAACAAGTCACCACACTCGCCTCTATTGGAAAAGAAAAGATGATCTTCAAATAATTTACATACCACCCAACAGCTTTTTACAAATTCCAGAGAATCTTCAAGGCACAACATCTCTTTGGCCCCAAAAAACAATTACACCACCAAGAACCTATTAAGCTCCAAATTAAAAGGTGATATTCCACAGGAGAACAAACCAGGAATATACCAAATCAGCTGCAACGACTGCGAAAAAATCTACATTGCGAAAACCAAAAGAAATATAAAAACAAAAGCAAAAGAACACTTCAGTTACATAAAGCAAAAACAGGAAGATAAATCAGCAGTAGCTTGGCACTTTTGGAGGTACAAACACACCACAAACAGAAACCCAAAAGTAGTAAAAAAAAAATCTCAGAAAAAACAGAACTTACAATTTGGGAAAACATTTATATTTAGAAAAACAGAAACCACATTTATAATTTTGAAATTCTGCCAGGAGACTTACATTTGAAGAAGTCTTCCAACTGCCACCAGAGATCGAACTAACAACTAAGTTGAATGATGCAGGCAGTCGACACGGAACTGAGGATGGGATCAATTAGCCCCTGAAACATATATTCGTTATAAAAACAAGTAAGTGATGTAATGTTACAATGGACTCAATAATTACAATTTTCTTTTTGTTTCCTTTTCTGCTTTGAATCCTACTGTGGATGATCTCAGCAATATGAATATAACATATGATACAATGTTGTTACCATTTATATCTCTCAAAAAAGATATAAACATAATCTTTATCTATTACCAGTTTACCAGTGCATCATTGTGGAACAGCATTGTGCCAGCATTGAATTATGATTAAAGCAATCTACACACCTTTATGCCCTTCACCATCTATACCACCGTATGAAAAAGGAATATAAGAGTGATTGTATATGTAAAAATTAAGTAAATAACATCACAGAAAACTTATATTGCTTTAGTTTAATTTTAAGATCATTCTGTTCTAAATTTATATGCACAGAGTCTTTGAAACTTAAAGACTTTGTAAGATGTAATACATATTTACCCATAGATTACTAGGTGCATGTAGAAGTTATACATCAACAAATCTATTGTCATTCTTGTACTCATATATGAAAAACAAACCTTTTTACACAAGTAATTTTTAAGAGCAGATTTGGAGGATTTGCTATCATTAACGAAAGCCTTTATGCAAAGCAAAAGAGTGACATGTCATCCTTTAAAGTAATCTCAATGCTTGCATTGTAAAAATGCATGAGCAGTTTTCTTCTATTGTTCATAGATTGATAGAGAAATGCGACAAACTTCTTATCTACCATCTTTTGGTGAGTTTGTACTTCCACCAGTAGAGGGAGCTCTATGCCTCTCATTGATGATGCACTTCAGAAATGAAGAGTTTTCAACATTTGCGTGAATGAAAAACACGCTGTAAAACAACAGGGTCCTGTGGTTTTGCAATTTAGCCCAAGGTTAAGTTACAATTCCTAAGTTAGTATGCATGTATATCAATGGGACGAGAGGGTGTTGTGTTTTCGAAATTTAGCCCAAAGTTAGGTTATGATGCCTAGGTTAGTGTGTGCGTGCCCATGCACGTGTGTGATGGCAGGGTCCTGTGGTTTTGAATTTAGCCCAAGGTTAGGCTATGATGTCTAGGTTAGTGTGTGTATATGAATGGGATGATAGGGGTCTATGGTTTTGAAATTTAGCCATGGTTAGGTTATGATGCCTAGGTTAGTGTGGGTAGGTGAACAGGATTAAAACAATCCCTTCTCATGGATTACACCTATACCACTTGGATGGCAATTTCTTGTGAGCATGCACAATAGTAACAAGATGGAATCCTTTGTTGACATCCATGGTAATTTTGCTATAAAAGTGTCTTAAAAAGGGTGGAAGGAGCTTTCCAAGTGTTCACATCTTCTCCTAAACTCTAATTTAGGTATTTTCATTGTATTCATCTCTGTTTCTTACAATTTTTGGGGGAGGGAGGGCTGGATATAGGAGTATGGCCAAAAAATGCCCTGAAAAATAGAGACATTTGACAACTGCACTCTATCCCTTGAAGGCAGGTGAATCAAATAGCACTTGAGGGTAAGTCACACACATTTTTTAGTCTGATTCTGCCTTAAAAAATTCTTAGGTTGGGCCTTGTGATGAAAGAACAATTAATATACACTAATTAACCTTATAGTTGGTTAACTATGTGTGGAATTAAAGTACCCACTAATTTGTAAGTTGCCATTGAGGTATGTTATCCCTGAATTGAGATGCTTGTTGGCCTACCAGGAAAAATTTGAGTCAGTTGGGGAATTTAATGTTGTACCAGCAATGTTGCCTGGTAGCTCAGTGGTTAGAGCAACTGCATGGAAAGCAGGAGATCTATATTCAAATCCTGGCTATGGCATTGAATTGTTGTTGGAATCTCCTTTAAAAATCCTTAGGCTGGGTTGGGCCTTGTGACGCAAGAACAATTTATATAACCTAAAATGGTACTATGATTTTTCATTCATCTATTAGCACACATTAAGTGAATGACATCTATATCTCTTCCACCCAATATATTAAAATTTATTTATAAGAAACCTTTTTAACAGGATAGTGCTAAATATCTTGGCTTAGTAAACATTTTTTCTTTGTTTTTAATATAAAATGTAAATGGTGATAGTATAAAGAGTATCTTGAATTAACTTATACATTCTGTAAAATAATGTGTAATAAATTAAGGAAGAAATTTCTGTTTATAAGAAGGCACAAAAAACTAAAAATGTCATTTTTGGCAATTTTCACCATTTAGTCTCCTAAAATATGTCAAAAAATGTTCCATTGTAGTTTGGGGTGAGGTGACTTTCTTGAAAATCTTCATATCATTTCTTTGGAAGATACTGAACTTAAATGCCATGTTTGGTACTTATCAGAATTTTCGTTTGAGTTATGCTGTTCACAAGCAGACACACTTGCAGATCTATGTCTAAAAATGCAATGTGTTACATTCACATTACTCTCTCTATCCATTCTTCAAAAAGCTATCCTTACAAAAGCTTATTTTTCTATCTACTTCATGTTAATCAATTTATATGACATATTTCCTTGTAGGTACAATGGGAATAGGGGAATACAGTAGACTTAAATGATAGTCAAATATTTTATGTGCAGTCATTTTGCAATTCTATTCTCAACTTCCCATTTGAGAAATTTATTTGACATAAAATTGTGTGGTTTAACAAGATCTACATTACCAGTTTCCCAGTTATGCAAAAGCCATTCAGAATGAAGAGGACTTCAGTGGCAGTCCCCAGAAAATTCATATACATTTCGTTTGTCATGAAAATATCTTAAACATATGGTGTTTTAATCAAAGTCATAAATCATTTTTGAGAAAGTCAAAATTTTTGAAAATTTTTCCATGTAAAGTGTAGTTTGGAGTGGGGAATTTATGAGGGACATTCAAATGAAACCTGGTCAGTGCGTCTAACTTTGCATTACACGTAAGGTGGCACCATCTATTGGTAGAGCGACTGCAGCATGCGCAACGTTTGACGTTGCATAGCGACAGTGTGGTTTCACGCCGAAGAGAAGGTGGTCACACAAGTCATCGTACACTACTGAACATGAAGGCGAGTAAACAGGTACAGCAAGGAGTGATTCGATTTTTAGCGGCGGAGGGAGTTGGAGGCCGTGAAATGTATCGACGGATGAAGGCTGTGTACAGTAAGTACAGTCTGTGACGTTCAAGTGTGAGTGATGGAATGGCGCCAAAGATTCCTTGAGGGGCGCGAGTTGCTGGAAGACGATGGTCGTCCTGGACAGGCTCATGCCATCACACCTGAAATGATTGCGGAAGTGAATGCTTTAGTCTTGGGCAACCGCAGAATCACAATGGACGAGATCCATCGGTTAGTGTGTATTAGCATGGGCACCATTCACGCCATAATGCATCAACACTTGAAATTTCGAAAAGTTTGTGCGCAGTGGGTTCCCCACCAACTGACCGCCGAACAGCGCAATACTTGAATGGCGCTGTCTTTAAGTCATCTGCAACATTATCATGAGGAGGAATACGGCTTTCTGTTGCATATTGTCACTGGTGACGAAACATGGTGTCACCTGAAACGGAAAGCAAGTATCAGAGCAAGCAGTGGAAACATTCGACTTCACCACCTCCAAAGAAATCAAAGGCCGTGCACAACAGTTCTGGTAAGGTTATGATGTCCTTTTTATGACCACAAGGGCTTGTCGAGTTCCTGGAACGGGGAACCACCATCAATGCCCAGTGTTATCAAGCCACTTTACAGAACCTTAGATAAGCCATCAAGTCGAAACGTCCAGGCATGTTGTCTAATGGCGTTATTCTCCTGCGTGATAATGCCCGCCCACACATTGCCAATGTGGTGAAGATGACTTTGCAGCAGTTTCGATGGGAAACACTGGAACATCCACCGTACAGTCCAGACCTTTCACCCTGTGACTTTCATGTTTATGGACCTCTAAAACAAGCTATTCGCGGACATCAATTCTCAATGGACGATGAAGTGTGTGAATGGTTCCAGGCCTGGATCCGACAGCAGTCTACTAGCTTCTTCAAAGATGGAATCGACTGGCTAGTGTCTCAATGGGATAAATGTACCAACAGTTTTGGTGACTGTTTTTGAGTTAATAAAATCGTTACCGTTACTTTACACAACTGACCGGGTTTCATTTGAATGACCCTCATAAATTCCCCACTCCAAACTACACTTCGATGGATTCATCTGTATGCATACATCGTTGTTTCCGACTTAGTTATAAGAAAGGATAAATTCCATTACAGTGGTTCTTTTATAACGGTTCCAAGAAAGTGGTTAAACTGCAGAATGGTGCATTTATACTTGAAAATCCTCATGTTGTAACCTTGGGAGATGCCAAACTTAGATATCAGAGATTTCGTTGTGGTGAAAGCTCAATATCAAATTTCTGGATTACTTTCTCTACCTACGGGTTATAACAGTGCAGATCTGTAGTGGTTTGTTCTAATGTGTGTAAATTTTTTTCAGGGCTGAACTGAATTCCTGAACAACCACTGACAGCTTTCACCACTGAGTAACAGAAGATATGTGCAGACAGATAAAACAGAAAACTGCCAGCTGGAGTGCCAAGTCTTCAGAAATATTCACTGTACAATAGTCATTACTTAAGGATGTGAAAGAAGAGATTGGGCGATAATATTCATCACATACATTATTGTATATTTTTACACCTACTTACACAGAATCATTCAATAAGTCATTTCACAGTGAAGTCTTGTATGGTAGTGTAGTCGAGAGCATTTGGTTAATAATTTACAAAGTAGCAGGATGTAACTGAAAGATCGTATTTTTATTTTGACTGCAAACATTTGTGCTGCTCTTTTATTTATTACTGATTTTAATCATACTTTTAAAATACTGAGTTTTAATTTTTGCTGCAGAAATTCATTTGAATTTTAAAAACATTGGCAAGTTGCATTTATTTTAGAAACCCAATTGAAGCATTATTATGGTTATTATAAATGTTCTGTGCCTTCGTCCTTGTGAAGTTTAGGTGTGCCTATGTGTCTGTCACAATATCTGTGTATTATGGAACAGGACTATGCAGTAATGTCGTGCTCAAATTGGTAGCTGACGTCCCACAAGACAGACTGGTGAAGGTTTTTATATCACCACATGTTCCTCAATGCTTTTTCTTTCTTCCACAGAAAGGAAAGTTGTTATAAAGAGTTCTCCGCCACAGGAACATCTATAATTTGATTAGTGTTAATGCACTGATGAAAATGCTTTTCATTTTTAATCGATTTTAAAGATGAACTTTGGCACATGAGGACTGTGAGAGGCCTGGCAGAAGAAGCTGCACTCTGTGTTTTATATGTGAAAGCATTCTGTACTTAAATACTGTTAGCAATGTCCTATAGAACATAACAAAGAGTTTTTATTAGCTGCACTGGGAACACGTTCCTGCATCTAATTCTAAACACAATTGGTGCAGTAGCTATATCTCTGTATTGTTTATATTATATAAAAATTAAATAGAGAAACTAATCTTTCCAGTCAGGAGAAGACCACATAAGTTTTGTTTTACTGCTAGAGCTACTCTTCCTCGTGGTGGACCAATTGCTTATATAAGTAATATGCACTATGGACTTTACATTGAATGGACTCCATTGACTCAATTCCTTTAAATGCATTTGACACTGCAGGGCAGCTGTTATAATTGCTTTATGCATGTCTGTTCATCTCAGTGAAGCAACTTCTGAACCAAGGGGCAGCTGGTGACTGAACTTTGATAGTTCACAAGGTTATCACTGCAGTTTGAATTTTTTTTAAAATAATAAATGCTGTACTGTAAATTTTTATTTATAAATGTTAATTACAATAGAATCCTGATTATCCAACTTAAATGGACCATGGCCTAGTTCAGATGATCAGGAAGATCGGATGATGCAGAAAGTAACAAATTTGGCATTTAAAATTGACAAAATGTATTTATTATTTACAAAAATTATATATGTACTAGTTATACAGTACTGTAAACCGAACAATGTTATGCTACTTCATTCTTGTAACAATCAATTGCTGACCAGTTGTGTCTAATAATGGCCTGGCAGGCAGCAGTGTCCCATTTTTGTCCCAACCAGGTGGCACAACAGAAGGTCGGATTACTGAAGGTTGAATGACAGGCTGTACTGTAGTAACAATTAGACACTTCCAAAAGTCAACACCATGTTGACGTCTTATATGTAACTATGCTACTACAGAGTGAGCCAAAAGACTCCGAACCGCCTGCGCGGTGTTTTTCCTGTCTGCATGCTTGACACTTGTTGCCGTCTGCCGCTATCATAGAAAGGCATGGATGAAACCATACAACATTTTTAAAACTACTTTTAAAGGCTTTACTTTAGATGCTAAAACTAGCCACCGCCATTGTCCATACATTTTTGGCACCTCTTTAGGAAACTATTCATCATGACTGATGTCGTGTAATGTTTCTTCAGTAAGAACCGAACGTCATCTTTTAGATTTCTTAGCCTGAACACTGTGCCCTGAAATTTACTGTAAAGTTCATGGATTGTTGTACGGCCAGAAACTTTGACACCTGGAAATCTTTCTGCAAATCGTACTTTCACTTGGCGAGCTGACCGAGTTAACTAAACCGAGTTTGTGACTAAATACTAGATAAAATAATAAATAACTCGTAATAACTGAACTACATCACATCATTGTCAACTCAATACTGCACTTCACACTGCAGAGCAAAACAGTGTGACCTTGTTTATAGCAGCAGCACGTTATCATGTTTTTATAATATTTCCACACGCTCAGTGTAAAAACACTGCACAGCCGGTAATATTGTTCATAAAATACCCCTCTGGGGTAACTTAAAACATAAAGTATACAAGGCAAACCCACACGCCCTGGAAGAATTAAAACAAAATATCCGCCAGGAAATTTCTCAACGTGAACTATGGCGAGTGATGGATAGTTTCCTAAAGAGGTGCCAAAAATGTATGGACAACGACGGTGGCCAGTTTCAGCATCTCCTTTCGTAAAGCCTTTGAAAGTAGTTTTAAAAATGTTGTATGGTTTCATCCGCGCCTTTCTATGATAGCGGCAGACGGCAACGAGCGCCGAGGACACGGACAGGAAAAACGCAGGCAGTTCGGAGTCTTTTGGCTCACTCTATATAAGCACATGGTTTATAGGGTCATGAAGATGCTGCAAATCATTCATGCCAAGTTTTATCCATGGTTCTTCAGTACATCTTCACTACCAACTAAAATGCAATGAAAGCAAAGCAGGGGTTTTTAAATATCACAACCTCACATCGAGTATTTTTCTCATATACATCGCTGTTAAAATTCCTGTTAAAACATCTTGTGTTGTTAACATGTTCTTTTCTTCCAAGTTTAGTGTTGAAGAAGGTTGTGTTAAAAGATCCTGAATGGAATTCATTGTTTCCCCATATAGCATACTTTACCTAAATAATTCTGATTGATTAATTAAAACATAGCACAACCTGAGTACTTATATAGATGACCAGAAGCGAGGCAAAAATTTACTATGAAACCAATAGATGGCGTGTTCTTGAGATGGGACATCAAATAAATTATTCTGTTCAATGCTCTCCAATTATTAGGTTAAAAAGCAACATGTAGCCTTATACCCCAGGCTTCCCCCAACAAGCCTCTGCACTCTTTAGTTTGTCATGCCCAATACTTAGCCATTATATGACTGTGGGTTACAGCTGTGAGTAAACTACTTGGCACCTGCAAACAATATAGTGCTTGCTGACATTCAGTCCGCAAGATCAGGTCGGAATGAACCCAAAATGTATAATTAGTACACATTATTTACATTAAAACGAGAGCCAGAATTTTGATTGTAGCACAAACATGCTACCATGCCCCTATTTGAAGCACCACATGCATGGAGTTGAAATTTTATACATAAGAGTTGAAAGGAAATCTGTAAATTTGATTGGAATTGGTTCAAAATTTTTAATAGAAATAAAAATTACAACTTTTGTATAAACTGTACACGCAAATTTGAAACATTATGCATAAGAACTTGAAGAAAAATTCTTCAATTGCATGACACCTCATAAAATTTTATGAGTTTTAGAATAATACCAGAATATACATATTAATACAAAAGTAATTATTATCAGCAGCAGCGCCATTCATGTATAGTCATTAGCTTGTTTCCACATCGAGAGAAACTATTCAGCAATAGTAAGGCAATTTGTGCCTCAAAATAAATGCATATGAGATCTTACACCATGCATACCTTTACAAACTTGTTATTAACTTGCATATGAATTGGAAAAATACCTTTAGATTGCAAGGCACATAAGAAACACAGAGGTATTTATATAATGATATTTCAGAGATGGAGACTTATGATAGTTTAGAAGAGTATGAAGGATATTAAAGACAGTGTATTTTATTAATTCTGCATTTATTTTTCTGTTTTTCCCATCAATGCTTTTTTATGTGATAATGTCGTAATTAGTTAGCAAGCATTGCTGGATGGGTTATTGACAAAGTGATAAATATGAAGAAGCTTGCTATCATTAGACACTATTCTAATAAATATGAAGTAGCAATAATAAAACCATGTAACCAGGGGCGGCTGGTGACTCTGAACTTTGGTGGTTCACAAAACTATCCTTGCAATTTGAAATGTTTTAAGTAATAAATACGGAATAAGTTTCTCACTATAGGTTGATTAATTTACACAAATAAACAAGAAATGGGAATTCACAATATATAACACATGCACATTTCATGAAGATGCTACAGGTCATTCCATGTATCTTCACCACCAAACAAAACACAAGGAAAGCAAAACAGGGCGTTTTTAATATCACAACCACTTAAACAATCATATTTTTCATATACATCGCTGTTACAATTCCTGTTAAAACTTCTTGTTTTTGTTTGTACTATGTGAGTGATTTTTAGGTATGGTGTGGGCCTGCCAATGCGTTTAATTTCATTCTTTTCCTCCAAGTTTAGCGTTGAAAACGGTTGCATTAAAAGAGACTGAATGGAATTCATTGTTTCTCCTTATAGCAACGTTTACCTGTATTTAGCTAAATAAACCACTTTTATTCATAAATTAAAACCCGATACACACAACACGGCACAAACCACGTGGCATACAGGCAACGTAATTATCAGAGATACAAGGTAACTAGAGTATAGTCAGAGATGCAGTTCAGTAGATAGAAGACCGTAAGTGAGGTAAACTTTTACTGTGAATTCAATAGATGTCTCTGTGTATGGGACGAAACGAAAAGTACTGCTCCTGTTGATCATCCTATTCTATGCTCTCTGACTACTAGGTTAACCAACAATATGCAGCTTATGCCCCTCACTTCCCCACCATACACCTCTGCGCTCCCTTGGTTCGTCATTCCCTATACTTCACCATTATACCAATGTGGGTTGCAGCCGGGAGTGCACTACTTGGCACCTGCAAACAATACAACGCTTGCCAAAGTCCACTCCACAAGATCATGTCAGAATGATAACCAAAATGTATGAATCGTATACGTTATTTACATAAAAGGGAGAGCCAGGACTTTGGTTGTAGCGCAAACGTGCTACCATATTAAGAAGCCGCCACTGCATGTAACATTATGAATGCAAATATTTGCTATTCCTACTCCCTTCCAGGTCTAAACGATCATAATGTGCCATTATCCAAACCCACCATGCTAGTTCGCAAATGAGTACAAAAGTGTTACACCCACCTCATAGTTATAGGGAACAGATAATAGTACAAACCTTGCTGATGAGGATGCTGTTCACTCATACAACAAAAGAAATAAGCATATCTATCTTGTAGACGTTAGACTTACAAGGGTTTATCCTCAAGAGAGAACTATTGGTCACTTCATTGATGCTCAAAAGCTCTTATGATTATGTGATTTAAAGAATATACTTAAGTACATATATGGAACCTGCAGAATCATACATCCTAGTGGTTACAATTGAGAAAGCAAAGACTTGAGCAGTAATCCTGAATATCATTTAAGCAGGGCCGGCTCCAGGAGTTTTGCCGCCCCATGCAATAATTGCAAGTGCCCCCTCCCTCACACTTTCAGACAACCAATTTTTGATTTGCAATAGTCCTCCATGACTGTTTATTCTCACACAAAATAAATTTATTTATGTATTTACTTGCAACGGTAATCAATAAATAAAACTCAAGAAGAGATGTGGTGAAAGAACGACTCTCAGATACCATTAGGGCTTTAACTGACCTCAGAGGTTTATGAATCACCAATGTAAGCAAATAAACTAAAGCTAGTGGCATGAAACACTCCTATTTATTAACATAATGTTTATTGATAAACTAGTAAAATCTTCCGGGTTGGAAGGCCATGATGTACGGATAAAATTGCTTACACCCATCATTTCGATCAACTTACCATACCTTCACACGTGATGTTTATTGTTGAACACCTCATGTGCAAGGGATGTTTTGGCGAGACCATCATTGAGGATCACATCCAAATATAACTGGAGCTATATTCATCACCAGTTTCATAACACAAAATCTCCAGAAAGTGAATAGAGTTTAAGCATGATTTGTGATTTCGTCATATTTTCACATCTCTTGTTCATATTTTAAGAATTTGCCGTCCTGAGTAGTGACACAGTTTGACCTCCCATGAGTCAGCACTGCTGTGGCGTTACTATTAACCCATACACAATCCACCATTTAAAGCAGGCATGACTGCTGTATGTCAGCCAATATTGGTTTAAATTCCAGACAGCAATTTAACTTTTTGCGAGTTAGTTAAAATGCAAAGCATTCTATTAGTTTTGAAGATATTTGAGTGAAACAAAAGCACATATTTACTAAAATTGTAACCAATAAGGATAACCTTACTAAAGATAAGCATCAATTGCGGTTGTATTTGACATTGGTGAAAGAAAACTTAGGTAGCTAATTTGTGCATGATACAAGAGAAACTTGTCAGATATTTCACTTCTACTTGGACTGCACTTTGTACAAGCTAGCTGAAGATGCAAAGTTCAACACTAAAGTCCTAATAACCAGAACAGAGTACCAATAATTTCCTCATGTGTGTCATTCATCCTTGTTTGTACTTTTCTATATTAACTTCCGTGAATTATAAAGGATGCCTTACTGTATACAAATATAATTAAAGACGTGATGAATGATTTACATAACCTTAATACTCAATAAATACGTGATTAAGGAGTGAACAACAGCAAGGCTCCATGTTGTGTAAACCATATGTAATATTCATAAGACAAAGAATTCACATGCATACTTCCTTTATTTTCAATAATTCTTGCTGTGATACACATATAAACAAGGTACTAACACAGGGCGTCACAGGGAACACACATAGCTTGAACTTCATTTTTTTTTTTTTTTGGTGGGGAGGT
Organism: Deroplatys truncata; assembly: GCA_030765065.1. Taxonomy (NCBI): domain Eukaryota; kingdom Metazoa; phylum Arthropoda; class Insecta; order Mantodea; family Mantidae; genus Deroplatys; species Deroplatys truncata. The sequence continues at coordinate 58,143,540 of CM060989.1, read as the reverse complement.
TGTGACTTGCAACATATTAGAATAAGTAGACTGCAGTATAAGTTGTAAAATTACATGAAACATTATGCTAACAGGAGTAAAACTCCTTCACATCATGATTCAATTGTTATACTATGTGTATAACAAATGATACTGTCCACAAGTGCAAATCAACATTTTATTTAAATTAACATAGCTCTAATCTGTGTGTGGAACCGCTCCATTCATAATGGTGTAGGGCGTCTGCATGTAGCGAGACCATTCATTCATAATGATGAATGGATTTGTGGGTGTCAGAATGTGAGGTTAGAACGTACATATGCTAGAATTGTTCCAGTTTCATGTTTCCAGTTTGCACTAGAGAGAGTACTGATGCTGTTTTATGTCATGGACACCTTGAATAATATCTACAGTAGTGTCTAATATGCACAATATGGATCTAATATGCCATGCCCAGAAATGAGAATGAGAAAGTTAAAACTTGGCTAAGTCTTCTTTCCCATTCCCGGGGCCTGGGAAAGCTTCCCTTCAATTGTGAACAGTACCTGTATTTAAACTTTGTTTTTCCCATTCTGGTTACCATCTTGGTTGTTATGAACCAGGCTTATATTCTAGACTATACATTTTATTTTAATGTTTTAGACAATTGAAAACACAAGCACTTTCAAAATAACCCAAAAGGCAATAAGCAAATAAACAATAATTCATTTGTATACGAATAAACAAATGGAAAACAGAAAAATTGTGCTGAACAAATTATTATTATGAAACTCAGTAGTTATACAACTTAACTGTGGAAAACGCACTCATCAGAACATATGCTGGAGCAGAATTTTTATTCTTGAGGGAGAGGGAATTCAATGTATTTACAATGCTATATGCTGTGGTGGAATATAAAAGAGCTACAGGCAGATTCGTGGGAATGGCAAACATTTTTTTTTTAAGAAAGTAGTATCATTAGATATTATTTATACTATCTTTAGGTTTTATTAATTCTTAAAGTTAACTTTTGGTCATTAAATTGTATATACTTATTTTAAACATTCCCAAAAAGGCAGCGCCTTTTCTCCCATTCTTAGGTTCTTAGGTTTTTTTCTTTCTTTTTTTGTCCCTCATTCTCAAGGGTATGAGATTCTGAATGGGGGGGGGATCTATGAGCAGTGCAATCACCAAATTTTGTATTTAACTTAGGCCTCTTCCAAAGCTGCAAGGCTTCAATTTCCCTCTTTCCAATCATCCTTTTACTCAGCATATATTTCTTCTTTCTTTTTTTTTTCTCCAAATGCCTATTTTGAATGTTCTATAAAGAGTTGGAGTACATTTAATTCTTATTGAATTTGGAAACTGAAGTGCAGAAAAGAACTTATAAGAACTATTACTTATGATATGGAAGATGTTTACAGTGACATATCATAGAATTATAAAATAAGTGAGTTTTAGGAGACACTGCATATTACTTACTTTTTAAAAACATGGGACATGTTTCATAAGCCTGTTGTTTTCATCATCTCACCGAGTTCCAACTGACAACAAATCTTGCTAAAATCTGCAACTGGTTTTAAAAAAAAATAGTAGTGACTGTTTCAAAATATCTGTTGCTATATTTTTAAAGTTACTCACATTTCAAGTAGTATATTTTGAATTTTTAAATTCCCATTTTTGTTTCTTACAGATAGCATAATAAATCAACTTGTTTTAGTAACAGTTGACTCTTGTCTCATGCTCCTGCATACAACAAAATAACTTCTGAAGTCACAAGGCATTCTGGCAGATCATCCATATGGTTTTAGTCATCCAGCAGCTAAGACTTCTGAAAGTCGGCCACTCTCAAGCCATAAGGAAATGGGTAAAATGTAGAAATTTTACTGAACAAAGTCAGTAGTTGTGTTTGGTTATCAGGAAGCAGAGAAGGATTTCAGCACTAAAGCATATAATCGCCTATTGTGCTTCTGGAAACCTCCATGAGAAAAGGGTGAAGCAAAGGATACAGCGCAACTAGAATGGAGTAGCAGGATTGGACATAGGTGGGATCCCTAACATTCCAAATATTACATCCTGACACTGGTAGGTCCTCCCACAGGCCTACCTCTTCCCTTGAAGGGTCTCTCTGAAGGCAAGTCTCCAATACCGTAACAATTAACAAAACATGTTGATTCAACGTGTCTTGGCTAAACAAAATTGATTTTCACTATGTTGAGTGCAATATGTAACTTTGTGCAGACCCAACAAACTTCGGCCAGAATACAGACAACTGGCCCATGCATATTATTCATGATAAAAATGGGAAAGACGAAAGAAAAGACAATACAATTAATTAATGAGATTCTTGTAAGACCCATCATCTGGGTTGTATCCCTAAAAGACTATGGAAATAAAATCAAGAAAGCAGTGTTTTTGAAAGTACTTTTTCACACATTCTTTGAAAATTCCTGAAGCTGAATATACCCTCAACTTTTCTTGCACCTCTTCCACCAAGCACACATTGTAACCACAAAGGCTAAATCTTCATAAACAGAATCCATGTGATAATTGATATTTGTCTCACTTTTAAATGCAATGGAGATGGAATTTAGGGAATTCCAACTACATGTATGGTTCAACATGTTTTGTATTACATGTTTTTAAACTTGTTTATGTTGAGTGTTGATTGTTGAGGCAGTGGAGACCCTCTCTCCACTGCCACCAAATGCCAAGACAGACAGTTCTACAAAGGAAACTCTACCATCATATGCGTCACCTGCCCTCCATTTGCCTGATCCTTCAACCTGAAACATGATGAGAAAATGGGAGGCAGGAGAATTTGCAGCATTATAACATCCACCCTAGCATTCATCTGCCAACGAGAAAACCACAAAAAAAAACTGAATTTTGGAGTGGCTGACCCAATGGGAATTAAACCCAGGAGCTCCTGAATGCAAACCTCACATGTCACTGAATCTCACTGGTTCAGTAGTTGTGTTGGGGAATATTCCCAAGGAATTTCTTAGCAACAGAATAGGTGGCATCCTGCAGCTTATTTAGTAATAGATGTGTTTGGAAATGTACTGTGCTACATGTTTTCTTATGGACGCTGGAAAAACAACATTTCATATTTTATGCAAGTCCATAAATTTTCAACAAGATTGTAGCAGTTTAAAATCAGATGGGGACTTTTCACCCGTCATATATATAAATCGTAATACTTACTTACTGGTTATTGTTCACTTCATAGTCCAAACATTAAAATACAGACTATAATAGTGTGTTCATTATATTACCAGGCCATGGATCACGTGTATGCATGCTCCATGCACTGTCTATTACACTGGGGGGGTTTTCCGTTTGTAAAACTCCCGCGTTACTTACTCACAAGTGATAGTATGTACTATAATAAGTACTAAGCTTGTTATAAATTGTGTTGAAAGTGGTGTTAATCTGAGAAAGACATTACTGGCATCTTTGGATAAAATTTCCACTCACATGCATAAGCTCTTCCGTAATTTTCATAATTTCTGTTCTTATATTGTCCTTAAGTTCGTTGATGGTGTGCGGATTATTGCTATAAACTTGATTTTTTAGGGTTCCCCACAAATAGAAGCCCACACAGCAAGATTCGGGGAATGGGAGGGGGGGCATAATCCTTTAAAAATTATCCTGTCATCAAAAACCACCTTTACGCTTTCCAAGGAGTTTTGAGCAGTATGTAATACAGTATCTAATGTAATTCACACACAACACAGATGTTTTGAATAAACTTTCATTTTTGAAATGCACAATGAACAAACACTAGTCTTTACAGCTTGCACTGAAGACAGCAACTGACACAGCTGTTAAATGTAGCCTTGAGCAGGTCAGTCACCGCAAGCACTAGCAAAAAAATCTGAAATCACTGCAGTGAAAGAGAACAATGCATATATGCAATTTGGCCCAGCTATAAATCGAACACATGGTACTATCGAGTACTAAACTTTGTTTTTGAGAGACAGTCATATGATGCATTAAAATTTGTTAGCAGTGCCAGTTTTTCTGTAGTTTTGATAAGGCGGCATTATATTTGTAACCATTAATTAATGTTAGATGTCCCTTTGGTATGAACTTTGGAAGAAATGCAATGAATTTTATAAATGCATATGTTTTAAATTTTAATCCAAGTGCATATCAAATGATAATCTAAATAATAAACAACTGTCATAGTTATCCTATGTTCTCCTGACTGGAAAGAATGCCAAAACACTGTGTTTTGATGATTTGTATCAATGTTGTGGTGCTCATGTTTGTGATTATTTTAATTTTGTCACACATTTCTGCAAAATATTGTTTAAACAGAAGGGGTTTCCATAGTAATTTTAGAAAAATTATTACAATAAGATGTTAATATTTTTTGTAGAATGTTCAAAGTGACCAAAAGGTATATCTTCCCAAATATGCTTGCTCTTTGAGCTAGAAAAAAAAGGTACTTAAGCAGTTATCAGCATTGAAATTGCAGTAGAAAGCATTTGCAAACAAACAATTGATTAAATTGATTGCATAAATTGTATATCATATACCTACTATCAATTTACTTGAGCTTGTATAAGAAATTAGTTTGTTCGCAAGAGAAAAAATAAACCATGTGTCACATGTTTTGTATGCAGTGAAGTCCTTAAAAGTATTCATATAACAACTGTAATTTGATTGTATAACAGTGAAGAAAATAGTTTTAATGTAACTTTTTTCTCCACATAAGAGTTATTCTATAAAATTTGTTAGTTCGTTTATTTAAAGAAATTAAGGAGAACATGAAAAGTTCAAGACCTATTTTTAACAAAATAGCTGCTATAGAGTGAAAAGTTGAGGTTAAGTATGAGAATAGCAGAAGCCTTTCCTTCATTTTGTCATTTTAGAAAAGCCATAAAGCTCACATCTCTTGCATCTGATCTAGGTACACAGTATTTTCTCTCTCCATAACCCGTTTTGAGAAAGAATAATTGGAACACTTTTCATTTGCTGTGAGAATGAGCAAAGATTTTGTACTATTCTGTTAGTGTGGATTGCAGTAGCTAACCTTTGATGGTTTTTTTCTTTCCTTTCTTTTTTTAGTACCTACTTAATAATTTAAAATTTTTTCACAAAATCCTTGAATTAACTTTTTGTCACTGTTTGGGAATTTGTATACATCCAATGCACAAACAACCATTCTTTACATGGAAAGATATTTATTACATTTTATTTTCTCAAAGAGGAGTCTGTTGATTTTAACCAAAATACAATGCTTAAGGTATTCTTATAGTATCTGAGAAATAGCAAAATATACAATTTTTGTCTAATAAATTGTTCATGGTATCAAATTTTTTTTTAAAATATTTATTCTTGTGTGTTTAAATGCTCTCTGGTTGAACTTTACTCTAGTGTATCATTCATGTAACATATCTAAAAAGTATAATTTCTTTCTTTCTGTTTGGATATTACATAACTATCAAAAACTGATTTGTGTTACAAACAGTTGTTTTCTTCTCCTGCAAAGTCTCCTGATTAATGCAAAGTCAGCAAAAAAATTGATGTTTACGTGAATGGAAAATTATATACATTACCTGTCAATTGATAATGCTTAAAAGTTGTGTGACTGATAAATATGAGATTTTCTAAAAAACTATCTTGCCCAGAATTGATGCTTCTGTTGTTCAGAAAATAACAAATATTTTATCTTATTCTCGAACTGCCACTATCACCATCATCATGATATCTTTATTTTATATTATGTTATTCTACTCGTTTTATTTTATAGAAACAAAAAAGGCTTGCTAAACATAAAACCTAAAATGTCAAATAGACTTGTTACAATATTCAATTTTACTAAACCAAAACAGGCTGCAGCATTAATGACAGGGTTTCTTAAGAGAAAATCACTTTTAGTTTTAATTTACAGTAGCTTTAAGAAGACTTTGGAGTATATTATTTTAGTTGTATCTAAAATTTGTTTCTATCTTATTTATATCATCATTTTATCACTGTTTTCACTGTAAGAGAATCTTGTACATTGACTTATTAAATTACATCTAAAGAATACAAATTAAGGATTTCACTGCTAACTTAGATATAAGCTGTAGCTAGCATTTTTGGTTATCAAAGTATGTTGTATTTGCTGTCATAGCGAATCTTTCCTTGTTCATTTATTTGAAGTGAAAAAAAGGGGAAAAAAGAAATCATTGAACTTGTAAGAGCTATTTACAATGAAAGTAAAATACAAATGCAACATAAACACAGAATCTTGCATCTGTGTTATTCACGAAATTTCATTAGTGCAAACATAAATGCAAAGTACTGATATGGAACTGCTTCTTGTTAGGAGATTAAGACAATGGTGTAATTTAATAATTTGGAAGAACTTCAGTCAATGAATGACCATTATACACAACATATTAATAACCGGGAACATGCTTCAGTGGGATTGTCAGGTTTTCTGAATGCTAATATGAGATGGGATCATGCTGACAGTTAACGCACAACTTTTATTGAATCGCATTATTAACAAAGCTTTTATACATCCAATACATACAGAGAAAATCATAATGCGATAGCTGCCCTTTTTAAACATTTGCTAAATCCTAGCCGCATACAGAAACAAAGCCACATTCTGCACATAAAATCACAAGCATCAAGAATCACAATTGCTTGACATGTTTTCACTTCATCTGAAATGCGTTAATTTAGCATATGATATATCTTTACAGAAAATACATGGAATATAAAAGGAAACCATTAAAGTGGCCACTCTTCAACTTGTTTGTAAATACAGGATTTGGGCATCCTGTATGAGGTCTATATGGGACAATTTTTTACTGTCTCGAATATAGGATGTCCATTACAATATGGGACACCTGGCAACCCTATATTCGGCTTCCGATTTTTTTTGCTGGTTGTAGCTTTCATATGTTTTGCATATATTACAAAAATGTTTTGTTAATATAAATTCTATTAGAAAAACCTGAGATAGGTCTTTCTAATAGAAAACATATATTCTCTTGAAAATGAACGAGGAGTAGGAAAACTCATTTACACTCTTCACTTAAGTAAAATTGCCTGATATGTTTCAAGAGTCCTTTGCTCTCATCGTCAGCTGTGTATTTCATTTGAAATACTTCACTATCAACCGCTTCTACATTATTACTTATAATTAATATATCCTCTTATTGTGATTATTTTTATATTTGTAATTCAATATTTTTATTTCTTGCACTTTTACTTTTCAGTACCGTCAAGCTTCTAATTTACCCAAGAAACTAAATTTGTTTAACTTAATATCTCTCTTCGTTTGTAAGACTGGCAATACAGAATTTTAATAAGTTGAATTTGTGTTTTTTTTTTTTTTTTTTAATTACAGGAACAGTGCCTAAGGCTTTGTAGCTATTTATATTTAAAAATTTGGATGGGAATATAAAGCTTATTATATATATTGGGAGACAAAGTTGGTTATACAGAGTAAAATATAGTTAGGTGCAATGGATCGTAATTGTAGTTTGGCATTTGGATTCATTTTTTGAGCACAAATTTTAAAATTTAATTCTTTATTGTTTGTTTTTAAATGTAACATTGTAGGCAAAGAAACAAATTAACTTTGAAAGGAACTTCTTAAATCAAACTGGGACACATTTTGTCCACTTAACCCTGCAGTAGTCACCATTAGTAGTCGCTGTGAACCGTAAATCCACATAGGGAAAAATATGGATTTATAACTAAATAACAACAAACTTCAGTTACGGTCTTCAACTTTCATGGTCACTCCCTGCCAAAATCTCAACAGCATTCCTGATTCTTTCAGACTCTGTTTCATAAGGATCCATTCTGCAGAAAAATAGATAAATAAACAAATTCACTGCCCTGAACGTAACAAAATGACGTGACTAATAGAAAGTGCAACTTCAATAGTAAGAAAACCCTTGTGATTAAACTATTGTATGACTACAATAACTCATTTTTATTACTTTTGCCAACGGTGACAATGCAAATAATTTCCAACGTCTTTGCTCATGCAATATTGTCAATCTACTGTTGCTGACCATTCCATAACCACTGCACAACTCAAAGTGCAACAAAAGAATAACGTAATACTAATATAGGAAGGTACTACATGGCAAAGAGACCAGGCGTGTTGACCTTGATCATCAGCGCTGCATTTGCTTGGTATTGTTTACTATAACAGCGAAATACAAGTCACTTAGCATACAATGAGTAATAGAACACAAATGGAACACTCTGGAGCTGCATATATCTTGGTATGAAAGGTTGCATGATTAATAATTTACGAGGGCTGTCCCAGAAGTACCCGACTTAACAAAGTAAACACAAAAGTGTTGAGAAAAAATATCTTTATTTCTCTACATAGTCTCCTTTTAGCTCGATACACTTTTCCCAATGATGTTCAATAGCTTCAATACCCTGTTTATAGTGAGAACCGTTCGAGTTCTGCAAAACTGCCATCAACTGCAGACTACACCTCTTCATTGTTCGCAAATCATTTACCACCAACCATTTCTTGAACTTTGAAAACAGAAAATAATCAGAGGGAGCTAAGTCTGGCAAATAGGGTGCATGAGAAAGTAATTCAAACTTTAACTCATTGATTTTGGCCATGGCAATAATGGATGTGTGAACTGGTGTATTGTCTTGATGAAACAGAACTTTCGTTTTTGCTAAATGTGGCTGTTTTTGCTTGATTTCATCATTCAAATTCTGCATTAAGTTTGCATAATACTTGCCATTGATTATTTACCTTTTTGAAGATGATCAATGAAAACTATCCCACGCACATCCCAAAAACTGATGTCATGACATTGCCTGCAGATGCAACTGTCTTCACCTTTTTGGAGCTAATTTTCCCCTTTCAATCCACTGTTTTGACTGTTCAATCAATCTGCACACCTGGAATAATTTCTAAGAAGGTGATTTACTTAAGTGGCAAGAGCATAATGTCAAACATTTCATCAGCAGTGTCCGTTAACTGCCACTGAAAAATGCCTTACTATTTTACTATCTCACTTTCTATTTCTATAGAAATGGTCACCTCCCAAATTCTTGTTCCAATAATTCATCCTTTTCCCAATAAGCATCAGCAATTCTTTTAGTCTTCTCGGTTGCAAAACTGTCATTATATAACATCTCTCGCACCTGGCAATGAATAACATTTGTCTTCATTATCACATTATTGCATCTGCAGTGAGTGTACTATAACTTACACGCCTTCCTCGTAGTGTAAATGACGTAAACATCATTGCTGTAATGCATATTTTCCAATACACTTGTTCGCTTTGCTAGGTAGTATTTGAATTACATGATTCTAGGTTCAAAGAGCTTCAAGGGAATGAAAAAAATACTTTTGTATATGAGTGGGTATGACTACTGTAGGGTTAAGAATATTCACCCATGTGCATAATTGTCACAGCTTCTACAGTCTTTTAATTTGCTGTGGCAAAATATATTTGTAATAATAATTTAATTATTCAGTAGGCAGTATTTCCTAGTTATTTCAAACATTAGAATTAAGTTTTCATTGTGAAAGGTATTATACACCTGATTTGGTTTGTGTCATCATATTAATGCTTTGTGTACTCTTGCATTTTTATTGTAAATAGTACTTATGAGTCCAACTGTAACGTATTTAGGCTTATACATTGTGAGGGAATATTATATGACCATGTTTGGCTTTTATGACAGCATTAGCTATGCAGTAATGTAACAAACAAGTTCTATTAAAGGGTTAAGAATTGCACATGCACCGCTAGCTTGAAGATGTGGTACTTAGAACCTCAAGGAAGGTGGAAAATGAAAGGGAAGAGTTTTGTTCACATACCAATGATCTAGTCATTCTTTGTTTAGTGTAGTAACTATCTTCTAGGCTATAACATTTATGATATTTTTAATATCACATCTCTGTGTTTTATGTTTGTATGCAAGGTTTTTGTATTGTAATTCACTGAGTTGCCATATGATTTATAAGAAACAAATATGAGATATTCAGAAAGCAGTTTAAAAGTATAAACTTAAGAAGCTACTACTTTTATTTTAGGTAATATACAGTGAAACAAAGAATATTTATTTACACATTTATTATTTTTTTCGTCTACACTTCTGGCTTGTTATGTCATCATAAAGTTGATATCAAATAATATATATATATATATATATATATATATATATATATGAAATATATTACATTTTAAATATGTTTTGAAGAGACACTTTAATGCCGAAGCTGGTTGTTCTGTTTTTGTCCTGCCAACTGTAATGCCATTCCATTGGGACATGAATTGTATTTATCAAATTTTAAAACAACCAAAGAAACCATAATAACTTTTATCATTCACAAACTATTAAAACAAATTATGATCATCACTTATGCCTAAAACTGCATGGTATATTAAAGTAATAACCTAAAGCAATAAATAGATTTGAATAAATCAATATATTTTTTTTTTTTTTTGCCAAACAGTATCCATTTTATGAAATTTGAAATCTATCAGTTTGTGTAAAAATGGGTAAAGAAAAAAAAATTTAATTCCCATAATTAGCTATTAATGCAACTGTATTTAACGAGAAATTCATTAATTAAATGCTATGAGGGGCATCCAATAAGTAAGTTTCCCCATTTTATAAAAAACATTACACACAATTGCTCATGTTGAATTAATTTTATTTATATTGTACAATCCTTCTGTTACTTTTCTACATACTCAATATGTTTTTCCAAGCATTTTTGGGGACTTGACACAAGTTTTTCCAAGTCTGTGTTGTACCAGGTCATATCCTATGCTCGCAACAAGCAGTTTAATGATTTGACTTCATCATCGGTGTTAAAAGTGCTTACCTGTGAGTTGGAGGAACATGTGAAAATCCCTTGGGGCAAGCTCTGGTGAATACAGAGGATACGAGGAAACTTCCAAGCTGAATCTTGACCCAGACGGAGCTCAGAAGATTCAACTGGGAAGTTTTCTCGCATCTTCCATATTCACCAGATCTTTTCCCAAGTGATCAAAGGTCATCATGGAAGTAAGCACTTTAACACCGTGACGATGATTAATCAGAAGTGAACAGCTGGTTGCGAGCACAGGACCTGACCTGGTACAACATTGGCTTGGAAAAACTTGTGTCACATCCCCAAAAATGCTTGGAAAACCATGTTGACTATGTAGAAAAGTAACAGAAGGATTATATAATATAAATAAAATTAATTCCACATGATCAATTGTGTGTAATGTTTATTATAAAATAGGGAAACCTACTTATTGGACAACCCTCGTATATTGTCTGATTTTCATAACTTTAAGATTGATAGATCCTGCTGAACTGGCAGTATGGAAAAGTTATGGCACTTTAGTAATTTAAGTGTGATGTTTCACACTGGATTGTGCTGCTTTATGTCTACAACTACATAGCATCAGTGGCCATACATGTTGTGTCACGCCATGTAATGCAGTTCTTACTCTTTCCAGTTGATCAAGATACCATAATTTGTTTAGCGTCTCATTAGCCTGGTCTTATGCAGCAGTTTCATTGTTCTACAGATTATGTTTATATGCATGTGTACTTGTAGAGTGGTTATTAGCATTTGAACAGTCTAGCAGCAGCAAAATATCAGTATGAAACTTTAAAAATAACGCTGTATTCTGTTAGTTTATCACCTGTAACAAGATTTCATGGTTTGCAACTCTGTTTTCTCTGACACCATACAAATTTTCCCTTGAAAGTGTAAATTTTTTTTCATGTTTTTTATTTATAATCAAATTGCATATTTTTATGTAGCAATTGTTTCAAGACTGAACAAAAGAAATCACTATGTTGTTTTTGAGCACATGACACAGATAGTGTTTTGAGCATACATTTGGTGTTAATTAGCAAATATGTAGCTCACACATCACTATGTAACATCACATTACATTTACATTGCACACTTACTTGACAAACTCCACAGGAGAGGCTAATTTATTCACTGTAAAGCCCATGTACAACCTTATTTCCTAAATGTTTAAAACATCAGATTTCAGTATGTAGCTTGTGACTTTATTAGCATCTGAATATTTCATATTGTAGCAGAAATATTATTACATTAGCTACTTACAGAGAGAATGAGAGAGAGAATGAAAATGAGAGCTACAGATAGTATGTAAAACTGATATTAACTAAATAATGCACTACTTAAAAAGTAGCTACAGATAATTTTTTACATGTGTACATACAGTTACATGTTTATTTTTAAATTTATGTATATTTGTACGTGTTTTCCTGTAAAGTTCACTAACACTCCAGCATTTTATTTTTGTACAGATAAGTTCCAGATGTCTTAGGAGATGCTTGTCTTGGCAGTTGCATGACAAAAAATAACAAGTGTGCCAAGATATCCAAGAGGTAAAAATCATAATCCAAGCTGATGCTGCAGATTCCCTTTTATTCATAAAATACTCATATTCTACAAAAAGTTAAAGCAGTATGCTTTGGTTTCCTTGCTTAAATTAAAACAAATAGTTACAGTATCTATAGAGCATTCAGTTTCAAGAAAATACTGCAGATCTTATGGCAACAATGTTGCCAGGAAGCTGCATACTTGCTTGTCCTAAGGCCCTCAATGAAGACATAACTTTAACATAAAGCAGCATAAAGGTTAGTTCACAACCAATGAGAATGGTAACCAGAACGAGAAAGTTAAAATACATGTATTCAGGTGGGAGCGTTCACAATCAATGGGAAGCCTTCCCAGGCTCTGGGAATGGGAAAGAAGAGTTGCCCAACTTTTATCTTTCTCATTCTCATTCCCGGGTACAGCATATTAGATCCATATTAGACTCTTCAGTCTAGAGATCATTCTAGGTGGCTGTGACATGAAACAGCTGCTAGTGCTCTCTATAGTCGCAAGCTAGAAACATGAAACTGGAAGAAATTGGTAGTAAATGTGCTTCCTAACCTCATCCCGACACCCACAAATCCAATGAGCGTTGGTTCCCCTGGTGAAAGGGCCATTTGTAGTTTGTTTATATGCAACTCAAAACTGGCTATTATCTCAAAAACAATGGCAAAAACTACAAAGAACAGCAAAAACCGGTGGAAATTAAAAAAGAACAATAAACAACTATAATGTGTGCCATTAAATAAAGGAATGAAAGCTTGGCACAACTAGAGGGATTGGAAATATAATGGATATGCATTTAGATAATGTTTACTCCATCAAATTTTGACGTTGGCTAAATTGGAAGTAGGTTAAAAAAGTATCATTGGTCAGTTAAAAACAAATGAAATCCCAATGCACAAAATTGACTTTCATTTTGTGATCGATATGATCATTGATGTGCATTCCCGTTCTCGTTACCGGGCTGTTGTGAACCAATATCTTGTATGGTGTATTGCTTCCCGTTCTTGTTTCCGTGGTTACTGTTCTCAGGCGGTTGTGAACCAGCCTTAATGGCAGGTGTGAGGTAAGACTATTCACAATGCAGCCATAGAGATAGCGCAAAAGCACGACTTTCTAGATCCATAAATTGCATGCAAAAATCTTCCAAGCATACCACACGTTTCTAATTGAATAATGTAACGAATAATACCAAGGATGAAAATTCATCTAGTCTTTACAAATAAATAGGACATAGAAAGGTTTTGAACCAAGCAAATAATTAAGCAGCATCTGGTGTCTGCATTTAAAATGACATGGCATGGCCAACGGTTGTACAGTTCACAATTCACAATTAGCCCATATACATCTTTTGGGCAAGGGCCTCTTTCAAGTGAAAGGGAACTGGGTTTTGAGTCCCGGTTAGCTATTCCAGGAGAGTTAAACGTAGTTTATTGTCCTACTGGTTATGTCCACTAGTTTTTACCAAGTTTCTCTCTCTTTGGCCATCGTGTTCACCTGCTGTTGAAGGTCCTCCTCAGTTTGTCTGCCTAGTGGGTTCTCTGCCTGCCAACATTCCTCTGTCCAATCCTGGAGTCCCAAGAAGTCACTCTGTATGTCCATCAATAGGGTGCTGTCTCTAATGTGTCCTGCCCATCTCTATTTTAGGCAGCTTCCTGTGGTAGCTAATTTAATTATGTCCTCTTCTTTATTTCTTGGTTCTGCATTCTATCCCTGATTATTATACCCAAGATTTTTCTTTCCATTTTCGTTTGATAGAGCCAAAGAAGGCATCAAATCTAACATTGAGATCATGTGCTGTTCAAAAGCTGGTGATTACTGAAAAATTCTTCCTCTACACATGAAATGCAAGCATAATGTTTGGGGTTTGCAATCTCTTGCTTTATGTGACTCTATGTGAATGCACCCATTAAATAACATGGGTGCAAAGTCTTGCATTTTTTGCTGCATCTGCACTTAACTTTCGTTGCAAATTGAGCATAACAGTTTTTGCAGAAGTACAGACATTGAGTAGAATACTGTATGCTAAACATACAAGAATATTTTGTTCTCAAAAAGTTTATTGCCAGCTTGAACATCAATCAGTATGGAAAAATATAAACACACAGATAAAGAGCAGATAGTAACATTACTTATGTTTACTCGACATGTTTGGAAACAGTTTGTTCCCATCATATAAGGTGTCTGATTGGTCCTGTTGTTGGCTGAAACACAGCCCACTACTAATGAATTTTGATTTCCTACCACCAAGTCCCCTCTGGATGTACATTTCACCACCACAACGGAAATACCAACAATACGGACCAGTCGGACACAACACGGACGAGTTGGACACCTGATGAGGGGAACAAACATGTCAAGTGAGTAAACATAAGTGATGTTAGTGTAACTAATTCTGACTCACCTTGAGTAAATTCAAAAACACATCACTGTTTCTAGCTTCTTTTCATATATTAAAGAGCAGATAGTTGATAAATTAGTAAAAGCTTTGAGCTGGAAGGCCATGGTCTGTGTGTAAAATTGTTCACACATAATATTTTGATCAAGTCTTTAGTTGCCATCTTCAAAGGATAAGACCCTGGGCAGCTTAAGGGAGGGTGAAATTTCTATTTTGCATAATTTTAAAGCTATATACTTAATTTTTTTACACATATTTGGGGTGTTATGTGGAACTATTTGGCAGAGTTTCATTTTTGTATGTCATATAGTTTCTGAATTATTGAAAATTTTCTTTCAACAAATTTGCAAATTTCAAAATGAAAAAAGTTTGAAATTTGTTTTAGAAAACCAGAAACTCATTTACAAAAACCTGACACATGGGTTTTGTAATACCTTAACTGTAAGAGAAATTAAAAAAGATATGACTTGCAAAAATTTCAAAATGTTTGCAATCACTACACAGATTTTATTTTTTATCTCAAAAAGTACCAAGTTTATCCTGAATTTCATGTGTCAGCTTTTTTGTTATGCTTTATAGAATGTACAGGAATAATTTCAGCCCTTTAACACCTAATTTGTGGATGTGATTTTGTTGAATGAATAAAAGTGTAGCAAAAATTAAAGTGAGGAAAAATTACCAGTTAACCAGAAATAATGACTGCAGACCTTCCTAGAAGTGTCCAGCTTAGATGTGTAATATCTACTCTTTTTTCATTACAAGCACTGCAAACCAGTTCTAATTTATGGCATAAGCCAAGCCTTTCAGTGCCAAGTCCTATGTACAAATGCTTTTGATTGTGGCCATTACACTTCAGGTCCTTCAACAATGATGACAGTAAAACTGGTGTCCACCGATATATGTTTACAGCAGGTATATACTCACAATTATCCTCCAGCTGTTTCTGCCTTAAATTTTTCTTTTGTACATCACATTCTCTCATCTAACATTTCATCACGGTATTATTTACACTTGTTTCTGTCTCATGTATACGAAACAAACATAATTTGATGTTACACATCTACCGGCAGAGCTGCTGTTACTATGTCATACCATTTATGGTGGTTCAGTGATAGTTTTACCAATCAGAAACTAACCTTCAGGGGAAAAAATAAAAAAAAAAAAAAAAAAGCAAATTTTTTGCTTCATGCAGTGATTTTATCACCTGCCACGCCTTCTCAGGGACATTTAAGGAGCATAGACCTTTAAATATGACCTAATTAGAGCAACTTCCAGGCACTGTAGTGCTTTAAAACTTTGCATACATGCACTTCAAACCACCTATTTTTTGGTACAAAAAAAACAAAATGTGAAATTTTGTCATTTTTGGCCATATTTTCACCCATTTCCCCCCTTAACAATGACTGCCAACAAGGCAGTGAACATTTTGCAATTTATACCTCGGGATCTTATCCTTTGAAGATGGCAACCAAAGAGTTGTCCAAAACATCAGGTATGAACAGTTTTACACACAGACCATGGCCTTCCAGCCCGGAAGACTTTACTAATTTATCAATTAACTTCAGCTTTGAAAACCCTCACATGTATTTAAAGAGCAGATAGCTTGTTTGACTCTTCCAGTTATCAATTCCATTATAGAAAAAAAGGATTCAAGCAATTATATTCTTCTTCTTCTGCATCCTATTAGACAAGAAAGGACGTTTTGTAATGAACTGATGTAATACAAAGGCAGTCTTATGGGAACGCATTATAACACTAACAATATTTGCTGCATTAGGGGTGATACTAATATAAGTAAATATCTCTAATGTGTGTAGTCTTTTCTTAATGATGGGTGCTCTATAGCTATTTTTTAACTATTTCCTGACTACCATTAGATTTTCAAGGGAGTCCATCTTTACGTACTCATTTGGATAAGAGATAGAGTGAACCTAACTGTTCTGGACATAAGAGATCTAGAAAAACTCCTGTGCTACAATCAGGATTGAGCCCTGGCATCCAATGAGCTGTACAGGAGGAAGTATAGAAACAAACCAAATTCTACATTATTTACAATGCCTTCATACATCAGTTTGGACACTGGTTTATTATTACCTCTTGCAAACTAAGTGATCATTCCATTGCAACTCTGTGAATATTTCCATTCTTTGTCTTAGAAATATCGTGTAAATCTAGCGAGATTATGCTTCCTCAGTCTTGAAGGAAAGTTTGTTTTTATTGTATTTTTTTTCTTTTTTCCAAGACAGTATTCAGAAGATGTAATATAATATTGTAACGCACAGGTAGCGTTGCGTGTTTGAGTAAAAGTTTCTTTGATTATTTGGTAGCTAGAAAAACACTTAAGTTGACTGTGAAACCTAAACTTGTTCTGTCTTTTAATGTACATTTATATATGAAATAAACTTAGTCACCTAAATAAAATTCTTACTTCTAGAATGTCCAATGGAAACATAAATGAAAGAGCTAAATCACATTCCCTTCCTGTCCGTCTGAACCTTTTCACTTGTTAAGTCTTTGGAGCTCTTTCATGTATAAAACTAGAGTTTACCCATGGCCCCACCCATGTGAATATAGTGGGTCGGTATTAAATGCTCTTATTTTCACAAGCCTTTTAATCCACTGTCTCTCCGTATAATACAGAGCTGAAAATATTTCAGGAGCTAGATAACAACACAATGTATAGGGCTAGATTGGATTGTGAAGCAGAAGGGATTCGGCACTGATCCAGAAATGAGGATATTTTACCGACACCACATGAAAGGGGTGCCTCTGGGAGGGACGAGGTGAAGGGAGACATCAGGCAGCCAGACCAGGAGTGACAGCACAGCAATGACAAGGTCCTTGCAGTTTCCAGATAGACATCCCAGCAATTGGACAGGCACACAGAGTCCACCTCCTTAGGGGGCAGTCCCTATAACCCTGCAACCAACCGAAGTCCGAGGGATGGAGAAAGTTCACAGAGAGCATCCTTTTTCTCTACCATGCTGTACCAAAACACCATCGTCAACACTTTCAACCCTGAAACAGACCAAACAGGTGAAGGATAAATGAAATGATAAGTGGAGGGACAGGAAATTCGGAGGATAATAAAAATTACTCCAGCATTCGCTTGACGACGCGGAAAAAACCCGAAAAAACCTATGGATCAGAATAGGCGTTCTCCGGGGAACGAACCCAGGATCTCCCAATGCAGGCCACAGATGTTACCACCTGAGTTATCCCTTGGTAACAGAATGTAAGTGCCCTTACCACAAAAGTGCCTAGTCAGTTGTGAGTTTGCCATTCTTTTAGGAGTTTTATAACTACAGGTTAAGAAATAACCATTTCATGCACTGTATATAGTACTCTTGTTTTTTTAATTTCTTGAAATATATTAATAGTATTTTTATACTTACAGCAATTAAAGAGTAACACAGTAGACAAACTCATGTTTTGCTATTTTTTTCTCTTTAATTAAGTAATTTTATTTTAATTGTCATACAAGGAATATAAAAAACTTACATATAGTAATATAATATTCATAAATGAACAAAGCTGATATGGTTAATAAATTTGAAAATTGTTGTCTAAGTTAGTAACCTGTACATTTGCTTTTAACAATAAATATAAGCATAAATATAAAAACTTGAAACAATAAGCAGAAGAAAAGGGATTGGCATGGTTATAAAAACTAATATCTGCCATACCCATAAGGCATATACAAAGTGTCCGACGAAGAGGTTTACAATCTTTGAACAAAATTAACAAAACTATGACTTTTTAAGTCACAAAGATGTTCAAAACATTACTGATGCTGCTCTAATGTGAAAGAGATTCAGAATGTCTTCCATTGGCAGCAATACAGCACTTGAATTGCTGTGGAACATATCAACAAAGAAGTCTAATGGCATTAGATTGGGAGATCTTGGTGGGTACTTGACACTTCCTCGTCAGCCTATCCACCTCTCAGCAAAAGTTCCATTCAGCAATTGTCACGCGTATCAATGATACAAAGAAAAACAAATGAATGGTAACAAGCGCTAATCATGACAGATCCAAATATAAAAACTTCCATTCACGTTATCTCCCCCTGTTATTAACGTTCAAAGAGCACAAACCACTTTGTGGGACATTCTGTATGTATGAATTAAGTAGAATTTTCTCTTATTATATTCCGTATATTCCTTGAAATCATGGAAAACTAACTGTTCAAAGAAAATAAGTTTTCATAATAGGAACAAAACCTCCTATTATTTTTTTCACTATTTATTTTTCCACAGAAACTTTATTGTTATTAAAACATAGGTTTAGTATACATCTGACCATAAATTTGCTTTTAGAATTTTCATCTTTGGAAGTGCATATTTCTGTGAATATATGTTGCAATGGTGTCATTGAAAAATATTATAGAAAAATTGGGGTAGCAAAATATTTTCAACAAGTTGAAATAACTCCATTTACTAGAAGTATCTATCTAAGATGAATTTATGTTTTCTTTTATTTCTATAGATAAATGTAGGTTCAGATCCATATTCGTGTTCTGCCGTATTATAAATTACTGATGCCTGTAGTTTCAAAAACCAAAAGTAATGAAGCCTGGCTTGCCTTGGTAATCTGAGACTTCTGAATTCCTGTGTTAAGTTGGGTGTTTAGCCTGCAGCACCATCTAAAAGTTCAAAAATTCAATTTTACTTATGATTTGTTTCTAATAAATGACTCTTAAAGTACATGAAAACCAATAAATAATTATAAGAGTACATATATTTACCTAATTGTGTAAATGTGGAATGTAAATAAAGTGATCAAAACTGTAGTAAAATGAGCAATGGGAACATGTGGTTATAACATCCACTTTCATCAATGCCTTTCCATTGACATTCAAGCACTCCACATTGAAATGCAACTACAAAGTTTGCCGTGATCAGCCCCAGGGAAAGTCGCTTTACTAGAATTAAGGAAAACAGGAAGGAAAGGTATAGTGCTAGAGACAATGACAAAATTTTGGTATAAATGTTTGACAAGGAAACGAGGACATATATTAACAAGCTGTATGGTACAACAGGAGAGTATAAAAATCTGATGTGTTACACTCACATGACTTTCTCTACTCTTGTACAACCTATTTTTACAAACGTTTATTCTCCATATGCTCCATGTTAATCGAGATGTTAGTCTTATTGCTAATTTTCTTGTAGATGCAAGGATGTAGATGCTTTAAGCGTTTAAGAACTGGTTGCTATGTGGAGTATTCCATTCTCTTTGCATTACCACGACAAAAAAAAATGAATAACGAATTTGAGAAAAAATATAAGTATTGGAAAATTTAAGGGAATAACAAGCAATATCTCGAAAATGATTCACTCAACCAAAAAAAAATGTATACAACATAAATTGTGTATTTTAATGCGATCTACATTTTTTGTGTAGTAAAATTTTGTTTATCTCTTATGGTTTACCAGTTATGCAAAAGTCGTTCACAATGAAGAACACTTTTGGAGACATTCCCAGAAAATTCGAGATATACATTTCATTTGTCATGAAAATGTCTTAAACATATGTAATTTTAATCAAAATCGTTAGAGCCATTTTTGAGAAAATTAAAATTTTCGAAAAATCTTCCTTGTAAAGGGTAGTCTGGGGTGGGGGGATTTTCTTGAAAATCTTCATGTCGCATCTCTGGAAGATACTGAACCTAAATACCAAGTTTGGTGTTTATCCGACTGTTCGTTTCTGAGTTATGCTGTTCACAGACAGACACACACACGGACATGTTTCCAAAAATGCTTTTCTTGGATTCAGGGGGTCTCAAAACATGTATTTCTGGTGAAATCTCGGTATCGAATTTTTGGGTGGAATACAATACTTCCCCTACTTACTATACGTAGTAGAGAAAGTAAAAAATGAGAACAGTTGGAGAGCAGGATTGAAGAAAGCATTGGAAGAATAGGATTGAAACATATATGGTTACAAGGCGAAAGGAACAGTCCAGGTTTTTGGATCCAAGTGAGGGAAAGGGTGGAGGATATTAAAAGGCAGGAGATATGGGGAAGCATAGGAAAGAAAAAGTCACTGAAAGTTTACAGGAAAATAAAAAAGGAATGGGGAAGAGAAAGATTCAATTCAATTTTATTTTATCCAAATGTTCCTATTACATAGGAATTGTCAAAGTTACATTTATAAACAACTACCCCAAGATTTAAAGTACATTGTCCGAAATAACAAGATTTCTTTTCATTCATAAACATTATTTACACATTTTTTGAAACAATATTTACATATGAAATGCATTTTCTACTAAATATTTTTTATGGCATTTAGACACACTTCTCATTGCTCTAAGTCTTTTATTTCTTTAGTTAGTGCATTGTAGTTCTTTTTCCCCTTACTTTCTATTAAATGATTGTTTAGTAATTCTGAATGTTTCTTGGGAGGAGGATAACGATGGCGAATTTATGTTTTCAATTGCTATGGATAGAAGTGTTCTAGACTAATGCACAGGAATGAATGAGGAAAGTTGATAGAAGAGAATCGGTTAAAGAGAAATAAAGCAGTCAAATGGAAAAATATATTAGTAGAACATTACCAATTAAGAAATTGAACAAAATTCTTAGGGAAGGTAAAAGTGAAATTGAACTGGTCAGTATAAATGATAAATTGGGATAGATAACCCGCATTCGAGACGTCCGGGTTCGATTCCCGTCGACCACCCATTCTGACCTTGGGTTTTTCATGGTTTACCCTGGTCGATAGGCGAATGCTGCTAAATCTCATCTATCACGGTTTCCTTTGCGTAACTTCCCTTTCATTCCGTTTCCTTATCTTTCGGGTGTGCTGCTAGGTTTCGTGGCGTATGGCGGGGCCGGCAAACGGCACGGATGCTTGCTCAAAGGAAAGAGTACTCCTCATGGACACTAGAGGGCCGCTTGATCAGCCGCCCCGGGCCTTCGAGCTTGTAACTGATAAGGACTTCCGCGCGCCTCTGTGGCTTGTCTGCTTGCGGCCTATAGTCTTCTGTAAGATTGAAATTTAGTTTTATTTATGGTTCTTAGCGTCTCATTCTATATTGGGCGTGAAATACCGGAAATTTTGTCAGAGACCGGTTTATCAGGCTTGAGGTTCTTTTACGTGCCGTACATCTACGGCACGGGACCTTACTTCCCTTCCGAAGTAGCCATGCTAAGGATTTTTACGCCCGAAAAAAATCCATCGCCTTTCTCCAGAGGGTTGGTAACCACAATAGATCTATATAGGTCGCTGTGCTGAAGGTTTTCCCCTCCGTCGTATCACGTATACCTGGGATAGATTAATAGTTGCTTTTTTTAGTCTAGTCTTACCTAGCGAATATTGAAAAGTTAAAGTTTTGGTGAGAGAGCTAGAAATGTGATTCTAATAACAAGTTCTATTAGTAGTAGGGATCTGCCTGAAAAATGGCTGGACCAACCCAAACAGCCAGCAATGTACGTATTTACATCAACTTGGAAAATAAATAAATAAATGCTGCTATAATGCAATGTTATGAATATGTGTCATATACAAATGCAGAATCATCTGCAACGTTAAATAGTTATGTAAGAAAATGATAATAATGAGATTTCGCTAATGTAGTCTACGTCAGCATTATAGTGAGCGTGACTTTGATTTACTTGGCTTTGATGTGTACATCTAATATAGATGCGGTTTGGAACATGTATTAGTTTACAGTTGAAAAGCTTTTTTTGCAGAAGTTAGCTCGATTCCAGCTTGAAATCGAGACAGGTGTTTGTTATACTGTGCACTAGGCGGTGCTAGTGTGGCCACACGTTACACACGCGTCAAACCGGCTGTCAGTAGTATCGCGCAAGCAGCTGTGCAGTTATTTAACGTGCGTGTTTTGTTTAGCAAAATGACAGTGTAGTAGAGCATCTTCGTTTGTTCAAGCAATTACTAATATTGGTGCTGTCGAAGAATTTCGCCAATTGCAACCGTTTCTTAGCAAAGGATACTTGGATAAATAAAATGTTTAGTCGTGGGGTGCGCAATTTGGCACTTGAAAAACAGTTGGCCTGACAAATGAAACGGTAAGTGATTTTCCTGTCTTTAACATGCCATGTGTTTGTATCAACGCTTGTGTACTTTCATGTACGATCTTTTACATGTATACCTATAAATTTCTTCGATTCTCCACTTTATGGATTAGGAAGATTACGTGTTGCCCCTTATAAACACGTTGCCCCTAAGTGTTTTACTGAAGTTCTTTTTGGCTGTTTTAGTTCATAATTTTATTTCATGTACATATGCAGGTGCTCTTATTCGTTGCGGTTTTGACTGTTAAAAACAAATTCTGATGTTCTTAGCTAACTCTTTTACGTGTAGTAATACCTATTTGAGTGGCCCAAAATTACTGTGGTCCTCAGCGCCAACTATATGATTACTGTTCCTTTGCATTAGCAGTGTGTAGGCAATAGACAGTAAGCTGGAATGTTGAATCAGACCTCAAAAATTAAATACCATGGCCGGAACTCGACCCACGGATATTTGACTGATTGATTTAATCACTTTAAACATTAAAACACGCTTGTATTGATTCTTAAAGTATTTCCTTCTAGAGGCTAATGGAAGAAAAACTCCCACCTGGTAGTCAGCATGAGATGTTTGGAATGGGAAGCCAAAGTATTTTAATTAATCCTGATTTTTTTTCTTAATTTTTTACTCATGTAAAAACACATGTTCTATGATATGCTTTGCTTTTATTATTTAGCCGCTGAATAACTAATTGTCCTTTCTTATATCTTCATTGTTTACTTGTTATGAGAAATTTTGTGTCTGCCCTATACAGTTCAGTTCATAATTTTTAGTCGCACTCCGTGGTGTAGTAGCTACCATGCTAGCCTCCAGTTCCCGAGGTCACGGGTTCGGAGGGTGATGATTTTTTTTTCGATCGTAAAAATCCTTAACATTGCTTCCTTCGGAAGGGAAGTAAAGCCGGTGGTCCCGTGTCGTAGATTTAGACACGTAAAAGAACCTCAAGCCTGATAAACAGGCCTCTGAATAAAATTACCGGCTTTTCAATTTTTTTTTAATTTATTTATGGACGCTCTTTACTACTATGGTCCTTAGCGTCCCATTCTATATTGGGCGTGAAAGACCGGTAATTTTGTTCAGAGGCCTCTTTATCAGGCTTGAGGTTCTTTTACGCGCCGTAAATCTACGACATGGGACCACCGGCTTTACTTCCCTTCCGAAGGAAGCCATGCTACGGATTATTACGCCCGAAAAAATCCATCGCCCTCTGTCGGGTTTGACTCGCCGGTCTTTCACGTCCAATATATGTAGAATGGGACGCTAAGGACCATAGTAGTTAAAGAGCGTCCATAAATAAAACTCAATTTTTAATTTTGGTAATTTTTTCTTTCTCTACTACGAGCCTAGTAGGTATGTAGAGGAAGTATTGAATTCCACCATAAAATCCCTATAGGGAATTCAGCGGAAATACACTTTTTGAGGTCCCCTTAAAAGGTTATGTGTGTGTAAACAGCATAACTCGATAACTAAATGACGGATAAATATCACATTTTATATTTAAGGGACATTGGGACCGAGTTTTTAGGTGAAAAGGGCAAAAGTTTTTATTTTTACTTTCTCTACTACGTATAGTAAGTAGGGGAAGTATTGTATTCCACCCAAAAATTCGATACCATTATGTAATGTGTGAGTGGTATCTTGTATGGCTGAAACAAATCGTAGAATATATAATATTTCAAGTCAAGGTGCGGTAATGAATAAGTTTAATAATGGACTACAAATATCCTTATGATTTGTGGAAAATAATCATCGCTGCAATGAACGATGAAGGTAAAATGGCTGCTAGATTTCACCGGAAATACATGTTTTGAGACCCCCTGAATCCAAAAAAAAAAGTTTTTAGAAACATGTCCGTGTGTGTGTGTGTGTGTGTGTGTGAACAGCATAACTCAGAAACAAACAGTCGGATAAACACCAAACTTGGTATTTAGGTTCAGTATCTTCCAGAGATGCGACAGGAAGGTTTTCAAGAAAATCCTCCCACCCCAGACTACCCTTTACATGGAACATTTTTCGAAAATTGTAATTTTCTCAAAAATGGCTCTAACGATTTTGATTAAAATATCATATGTTTAAGATATTGTCATGAGACATGAAATGTATATCTCGAATTTCCTGGGAATGTCTCCAAAAGTATTCTTCATTGTGAACGGCTTTTGCATAACTGGTAAACCATAAGAGATAGACAAAATTTTACTACACAAAAAATGTAGATCGCGTTAAAATACGCAATCTATGTCATGTACATTTTTTTTGTTGAGTGAACCATTTTCGAGATATTGCCTGTTATTCCCTTAAATTTTCAATACTTATACTTTTTCTCAAATTCGTTATTCATTTCTTTATGTCCTGGGCTTGCAAAGAGAATGGAATGCGCCACATAGCAACCAGCTCTTAAAATATTTGACTATCGCTTAAAGCCTACCCTGTTCCCCTTGCATCTACAAGAAAATTAGCAATAAGATTAGCATCTCGATTAACATGAAGCATATGGAGAATAAGCGTTTGTAAAAATAGTTTGTACAAGAGTAGAGAAAGTCATGTGAGTGTAACACATCAGATTTTTAATTATATGTAGTGATGGGGCGATACCACTATTTCTCAATAATTTATACTCGATAGTCCATACTAGATACTCACTTTATAAAAAGTTGTAAAGGCGATAGCTTGTTCGCTGAATTTGTGTTCTTATTTGTAGTTTTCTGTGTATAAACGCACATAACCAATTTTGTATTGTATGCAATTCCGAAGCTGTTCCTGTCTCCAATTGGCAGCAATGTTTTATCTTGATAATGCCACAGATTATATATCCCCTAAGGTTAATCAAGGCTGCTAATAATAATAATAATAATAATAATAATAATAATACTTTCTTACCTCCTTTTTATAGAATTATACTTTTTTGCTGAAAGTTTCTTTAAAAGTTTCTATTCATATTGTGGAAATTATTCGTACAGTTTAATTTTGGTATACCTGTAGCTACGCTTGTGACCCGAGTTTGACCTGCGTAAATAAAAACTGACAGATGGAAGGAAAGAACAAATATTTTCCTGCGCTGTATTATCTCACGTCTTAAGTTCTGATTTGTTTCTGCTGCATTCACAGTTTTTGGTCAACGGGGTGTGTAAATGTAATGGCTTAGAGTGAGTCATCAAGCCAGGCTATCGCAGAAACATGATTTAGTACGTAGCTAAATCAGCTTCATTCACAACTCTGTTAACGATGCATGTTACATAAGTGCCTATACTCTTTCCTCTATTGTTTTGCATGTTTTCATTTAGAACACAAGTGTCTTATGGAATGTTGCATTGATTCGCCCACAGGAAACACATTCAAGGTTTATCAAGAACTATAGTCCGGCAAATCTTTGGGGACACGTGCAAAGTAACTTGAAGTCTCGACTCCCTTCATTCCTTATCTAGCATAAAGTTAAACGCAACAACCTTCAATAATTTAAAAGTTAAAAATTTAAAAGTATCGAAGCTTAATCTCAAAGTATTAGACATACTTCGATACTATCGAGTATCAATGTCCAATCCGTAATTATATATAAATATCCTACAAACACCTGCGAATTATTTTCTCCAACGATTTTTCACGATTCGCCATTTTTAAAAACCCAGCGACATGTTGAAATTACCCGTGCTTTCTCTTTAAAACCCTCTGCACCCACCCACTTCCTGTTTCTACAAGTATTACTTTCTCTACTACGTACAGTAAGTAGGGGAAGTATTGTATTCCACCCAAAAATTAGATACCGAGATTTCACCGGAAATATATGTTTTGAGACCCCCTGAATCCAAAAAAGCATTTTTGGAAACATGTCCATGTGTATGTCTGTCTGTGAACAGCATAACTCAGAAACGAACAGTCAGATAAACACCAAACTTGGTATTTAGGTTCAGTATCTTCCAGAGATGCGACACGAAGGTTTTCAAGAAAATCCCCCCACCCCAGATTACCCTTTACATGGAAGATTTTTCGAAAATTTTAATTTTCTCAAAAATGGCGCTAACGATTTTGATTAAAATATCATATGTTCAAGATATTTTCATGACAAATAAAATGTATATCTTGAATTTTTCTGGGAATGTCTCCAAAAGTATTCTTTATTGTGAACAACTTTTGCATAACTGGTAAACCATAAGAGATAGACAAAATTTTACTACATAAAAAATGTAGATCGCATTAAAATACACAATTTATGTATATGCATTTTATTTGTTGAGTGGACCATTTTCGAGATATTGCTTGTTATTCCCTTAAATTGTTCAATACTTTCTCAAATGTGAATTCGCTATTCATTTTTTGTCTTGGATATGCAAAGAGTATTAATCTGTGGCAAAGAGAACGGTGCTGCACATAGCAACCAGTTATTAAGAGATATGTATATGCTTAAAGGCCACTGCAAATACAAAACAAGGGGAACATAGTACGCCTTAAGCGATAGTCAAATATTTTTAGAACTGGTCGTTATGTGTAAAATGTAATTCTCTTTGCATGTCAAAAGACCCTTTCTGCAAATGTTTATCTCGATTAATATGAAATAGATGGACAATAAGATTTTGTAAAAATAGTTTTACAAGAGTAGAGAATGTCATGTGAGTGTAACACATCAGATTTTTGAAGCAATGTTCTGAATATGCGGCTTCCAGGTTAAGAAATTGTCAGTTGTTACCCCCAAGAATTTGGTCTCGCGGAAATTAAATTAAATTGAGTTTTATTTATGGACGCTCTTCAAGTGTTGTGGTCCTTAGCGTCCCATTCTATATTGGGCGTGAAAGACTGGTAATTTTGCTTATAGGCCTCTTCATCAGACTTGAGATTATCTTACGTGCCGTAAATGTACGACACGGGACCACCGGCTTTACTTCCCTTCCGAAGGAAACCGTGCTAAGGATTTTTACGCCCGAAAAAAATTCATCGCCCTCCGCCGGGTTTGAACCCGCGACCTCGGGAACTAGAGGCTAGCATGGTAACCACTACACCACGGAGGACGAGAGGTCTGGTGGACATAAAGTATTTCATCATTTTCGATCAAACATACTCTGACAAATGAGAGTGCGCAAAGCGGTTTTAAAAATATTAATTTTTTTGTTAATTAAAAAATATTTAATTTTATTGCCTCAGACGCTATTTGAGCTCTGCCAGTATTTCGTTATTTACTCATAGGTATTAAGAGTGCCGATTTTCAAGTAAATAGCTTTAAAATGATAAAAGTTAGAAAGTTCAGTCCCAGTGTCCCTAAAGTTCAGCATCTTCCAAAGATGCAACACGAAGGGTTTCAAGAAACGCCCCCATCCGAAACTATTGGATTTCAGATTTAAAATTAACCTCAGGCAAATTTCCTGCGGTCGTCTTGTCTTCCTGTGTATTCTTATGACAGAATTGCCGTAACGCATGCGTGTTGTAATATTACAGTTATTATAACGTTTATTGTGATCGAACAAAGCTTTTGTCCCCCAAAAAAACATACCCCAACACATTATTAGGTTATTATTTACTACATATAAGAAAATATTTGAAACAAATCGATCAATTCGAGTGCTGAAATAAATAATTCCTGAGACAGCCATTACTTTGTTTTCATTTTACTTTTCCTGTCATTTATATATAGTAAGAACAGGAAGTATGTGTCCTCCGTGGTGTAGTGGTTACCATGCTAGCCTCTGGTTCCCTAGGTCTCGGGTTCAAACCCGGAGGAGGGCGATGGATTTTTTTCGGGCGTAAAAATCCTTAGCATGGTTTCCTTCGGATGGGAAGTAAAGCCGGTGGTCCCGTGTCGTAGATTTATGGCACGTAAAAGAACCTCAGGCCCGATAACAGGCCTCTGAACAAAATTACCGGTCTTTCACGCCCAACATAGAATGGGACGCTAAGGACCACAGCAGTTAAAAAATGGCCGATAAATTAAATAAAAAAAGAACTGAATCCAAAAATTTGGCGTTGAGATTTCACCATAAATGCACGTTCTGAGGCCCCATGAATCCCCCTAAAAAGCAGTTTTAGAAAAAGATCCGTGCGTGTGTGTATGTGAGAGCATAACTCAAAAATAGAAAGTGGTTAAATACCAAAATTTGTGTTTAAGTTCAGTATCTTTTAGGGATGTCGCACGAAGATTTTCAAGACAATCCCACACACACACACACACACACAAAACTATTTTTATATGGAAAAATGTTACTTTCTCTACCACATACATAGTACGTAGAGAAGGAATTGCATTCTACCCAAAAATTCGATACCAGATTTCACCGGAAATACACATTTTGAGGCCCCCTGAATCCAAAAAAAATTAGAAAAAGGCCCGCGCGTGCGCCTGTGTGTGTCTGTGAACAGTATAACCAAAAACTAAAACTCGGATAAATACCAAACTTGGTATTTAGGTTCAGAACCTACAAAAGATGCGACACTAGATTTTCAAGAAAATCCCCCCGCCCCAAACTACCCATTACAGAATATTATTATACATTTTTTATTTTCTAAAAAATGGCTCCAACAACTGTTATTAAAATACCATGTATTCAAGATATTTACATTACAAATAAAATGTTTATCTTGAATTTTCTGGGAATAGCCTGTGAAGTCGACTTTATTCGGGAGAATTTTGTATAATCTTATATAACTGGTAAACGTTAAGGGATAGACGAATACGTACTACACAGAAAAATATAGATCTCTTTAAAACACGCTATTGCAGCATAACCCAAAAACTAAAAGTCGGATAAATACCAAATTTGGTATTTGGATTCAGTACTTACCAAAAATGCGACACTAGATTTTCAAGAAAATCCCCCCGCCCCAAACTACGCTTTACATGGAATATTGTTATACATTTTTTATTTTCTAAAAGATGGCTCCAGTGATTTTGATTAAAATACCATGTATTAAATATATTTATATTACAAATAAAATGTATATCTTGAATTTTCTGAGAATAGCCTCTGAAGTCCACTTCATTTGGAAGAATTTTGTATAATCTTGTATAACTCGTAAACGTTAAGCGATAGACGAAAACGTTCCACACAAAAAATGTAGATCTCTTTAAAACACACTGTTTATTTCAAATAAGCTTTTTGTGGCATAAGCCGTTTCTGAGATATACGTTATTAAAGGTTCGAATTGTTCAATACTTAAAGTTCCATCGATTTTCAGTTGTTTCTCGCAATTACATGGAAACAGTAGGGAATTTTAAGGCCAGCATATAGCGTCGAGTTCTTAAACATTTGACTGTCGTTATTCCTTTTGTGTCTATAACGAAATGTGTAAGACAGCTATTTCCGGAAAGGTTTATTCAATTAAAATGAATAGAATAAACGCAAGAGGGTAGAGAAAGTCATGTGAATATAACACATCAAATTTTCTTTTGCATCAGAGTGTAACAATCTTGCGACTGACTCACGAAAGGTAACACCTCCCCCTCTCCTGCCGGCCCAACTGAAACACACACGTGACAGCTTTCCCAAGTGTGTCGCATGTCAAACTCCAACCCATGTTTGTTACAAACCGCGGATTAATAGGTTGCGTGCCAAACTCTCCGCTTATCTCTGCTTCAAATGAATATCTTTATGTATATTAAGAGAGAAAATATGTGTGTGTGTGTATTTTATTGATGTTCAATCATGCTATGTACATATCTTTTACTTTTACTGCCTGTGTAGCTTAAGAAGGGTGATTTAACGTTATGTCTGTATTTAGGTTACCAATATTAGAGGAGTTATAAATTGTTTAATGTAAATAATTTAAGCGCTATGTTAAAATACTGTCCACGACGAGATGTTTTAGCTGCAGGAATAGTGTCTTCGAAGGCAGAAAGTCTAGTTTTACGATGTCTCTCTGGTAGCAGGGGCATTGTTCATACAGCGAGGGTGTAGAGCTTTGTTCCTTTGTACGATAATTCGCTGTGACCAAGTGAGAGAGACAACTGGCTTAACGGTAAATTTAGGAAAAGCCGCGATTTATGTTAAACTTGGACCAATGAGATCCCTGTAAGTTTATATGAAATAGTGAGACGCGTTGAGTGGCGCTAAAAATGGACCAATAGGAAATGATGAAGCCCAAGAAGCCTGCGACTATAAATGGGTCAGCTAGAAAGAAATTCTGGGTCATTTGCTAAACTACAGGCAGGTAGAGATGCTGCAGGATATTTGAGAGATATCGCGCCAAAAGTGAATTAAGACAGTTTTCGCAACACACATAAGAATCGCTACGCGTAAAGAGATCTAATAAGTATATAAACTTCGCGTCATATCCGCGCCGTGTTTCAACAGCAGTGGACAGTGTTTAACGGCGGCAATATCAGTGCTGTGTACCACCAGACGTAGCTAAATAAAAAGAAACTGCAGTGTCGTCTTTTAGTAACTAAAGTACGTCTTTTTTCTCCTTTACCACCACCCGAGATCTACGTTTCCTTTACCAAGGAAAAGTCCATGTTCTCACATATTCTAGAAATTACTTCAGCTAGCCGAGGATAAAAAAATGCAGAGAACCAGCATACTTCGAACATTTGGAACCAACGCGGAGGATGCAGCAAGGCAAGTCGCGAGCAACGGGCATTAAAAACCACCATAACATCGGACAGCAGGAGATACTGCCACAAAGTGTAAATAGGATGGCATGAAATATTTCAAAATCTAATTATTTGAAAGGGGCGGTATATTTTTCATATTGCCACATTTCCCTTGTATTTCACTGAAGTTTTATCTAATATTCTTGGTATGATTTTAATAAAATAGGGTACATTTGGATTCTACAAAGATAAAAATGATAAGCTTTCCTTGGGTGGGACTAGATTATGAAGTGGAGTGAATTCTGCACCTATCCAGGAATGAGGATATTGTACCGACACCCCACGAGGGATGAGGTGAATGGAGACACCGGGCGGCTGGAACCAGCAGTGACGGCACAACAATATTAGGGCCCCTCCAGTTTCCAGATTACAGTCGGACAGGCATACCGTAGATCCCGCCCCACAAAGGGTCCAACGCCGTCCCAGGGGGCGGTCCTTATACCCCAGTAACCATTAGAAGACCGAGGGACGGAGAAAGTTCACATAAAGCATCCTTTATTCCTGCCACGCTGCACCGAAACACCATCGTTAACACTTCCAACCCTGAAACAGGCCAAACGGGGTGAAATATGAATGAAATGATTAATGGAACGAAATGGAGGGAGGGGGAATTCGGAGGATGAAAGAAACCACTCTAACAATCGCCCGACAACCCGGGAAAACTCCGAACAAATCATGGGTCAGCGGGTGGTCGCCGGGAATCGAACCCGACACCTCCCGAATTTAGGTCACAGGCGTTACCGTCCGATTCCGCTCGGTTAAGCTACACTTATATTCAATCCCTATTTTCAACCCCTAACATATAAATTAACGTTCTTTGGCTACCTAGCTGAAACTTTGTACGCTTATACCAAAGGACCCAACGAAAATAAGAAGCTACCTAACAACTGTAAAAAGTTACCTCTACAATATTTTAACCACTTATATAGAAATTTGTACTGTTTAAACCATATGGTCAAAAAGTTGGTAAAAATCATAGACTGTGTTACAACTTCCAAAAACCTGACTTTCACATGACTTTCTCTACCCTCTATCGTTTATTAGTGTTGCAAAAATTATTCTTACTCAAACTTACTTCATTTTAATCCAAATAAACCTCTACAGAAACAGCTGCATTTCGTTATACATACAAAGGGAACAGCGACACTCAAATGTTTAAGAACTGGACGCTATATGCTGGCCTTAAAATTCCATACTGTTTCCATGCAATCGCGACAAACAACTGAATGTTGAAAGTACTTGAAAAGAAATGAACAATTTCAACCTTTAATAACGTTTTCTCGGAAATAGCGTTCCATAAAAGACATCTTAAATAGTGTGCTTTAAAGAAATCTACATTTTTGTGTAGTACGTTTTCGTCTATCGCTTAATGTTTACCAGTTATACAAGATTAAATAAAATTCCTTCCGAATGAAGAGGACTTCATAGGCTATTTCCCAAAAATTCAAGATAGGTATACATTTAATATACACTTAACGTTAACAGTTATTCAAGATTATGCCAAATTCCTTCCGAATGAAGAGGGGCTTAAAGGCTGTTTCCAGAAAATTCCAGGTATATATTTTATAGGTCATGTAAATATCTTTAATATATGGTATTTTAATCAAAATTGGTAGTCATTTTTAGAGAATCAAAAATTCCGAAAAATGTTTCATATAAAGGCTAGTTTGAGGTGGGGAGATTTTTTTGAAAATATTCTTGTCGCACCTTTGAAAGATATTGAACCTAAATACCAAGTTTGGTTTTTATCCGACTTTTCGTTTTTGAGTTATGCTCTCACAGACATTCAGACACACGGACATATTTTCAAAAATGCTTTATTCGGATTCATGGCGCCTAAAAACATGTATTTCCGGTGAAATCTCGATATCGAATTTTTTGATGAAATGCAGTACTTCCCCTAAGGAAAGTAAAAAGCACCTAATACTTATTTTGAAAACATTAAAAGCTACCCTTACTTGATTTTCAACCCCTTATATATAAAACTACACTGCTTGGTCAACCAGGGCACAAATTTGTATACTTAGACTATAGGACTTGGCGAAAATTATAGGATACCATACAACTTTAAAAAGCTATCCATACTCATAATTCTTCAACCCCTTGTATTTCAATCACTATTTGATCTTTTGGACAAAACTTTGGACAAATTACAGACTAGTTACTACGATTTCAAAACCACTCCTATACTTATTGTCAACCACGACAGGGCCGTATTTAGAGGGGGTTTTTTAGGGTTCAACCCCCCCCCAAATTCTGACAGTTTTATTTATTTAAATTCATAGAAAATCAATATGGGAAAACGTCGTTAGATAACAGTAGGTCTATTGCTAGTAGCACATTTACAACAAAAAGGGAAACTTAATACGTCGCCTTAGATAGGTAAGGTGACCACACATTCCGATTTTCGAAGCAGTCCCCATGTTTTGTGCTATAAGGTGGAATATCTTCATTCTGGTGAGTTTTCCTTGTCTATATACTACGGAAGAGGTACATGGAACTGTGTGGGGTACTGTTAAGTTTAGATCTACTTGTGGAAAAACCCCCGAAATTTTTACTTTCTCTACTACGTATAGTAAGTAGGGGAAGTATTGTATTCCACCCAAAAATTCGATACCGCGATTTCACCAGGAATATATGTTTTGAGACCCCCTGAATCCAAAAAAAAGCATTTTTGGAAACATGTCCGTGTGTGTGTGTGTCTGTCTGTCTGTGTGTGTGTGTCTGTCTGTGTGTGTGTGTGTGTCTGTGAACAGCATAACTCAGAAACGAACAGTCGGATAAACACCAAACTTGGTATTTAGGTTCAGTATCTTCCAGAGATGCGACACGAAGGTTTTCAAGAAAATCCCCCCACCCCAGATTACGCTTTACATGGAACATTTTTCGAAAATTTTAATTTTCTCAAAAACGGCTCTAACGATTTTGATTAAAATATCATATGTTTAAGATATTTTCATGACAAATGAAATGTATATCTCGAATAATCTGGGAATGTCTCCAAAAGTATTCTTCATTGTAAACGACTTTTGCATAACTGGTAAACCATAAGAGATAGACAAAATTTTACTACACAAAAAATGTAGATCGCGTTAAAATACACCATTTATGTCATATACATTTTTTTGTTGAATGAACCATTTTCGAGATATTGGTTGTTATTCCCTTAAATTTTTCAATACTTCTTTTCTCAAATGTGAATTGGTTATTCATTTTTACTTTCTCTACTACGTATAGTAAGTAGGGGAAGTATTGTATTCCACCCAAAATTTCGATACCGAGATTTCACCGGAAATACATGTTTTGAGACCCCTGAATAAAAAAAAAGCATTTTTGGAAACATGTCCGTGTGTGTGTCTGTGTGTCTGTGTGTCTGTGAACAGCATAACTCAGAAACGAACAGTCGGATAAACACCAAACTTGGTATTTGGGTTCAGTATCTTCCAAGTATCTTTCTCTACTCTTGTACAAACTATTTTTACAAACGCTTATTCTCCATATGCTTCATGTTAATCGAGATATCGATTGCTAATTTTCTTGTAGATGCAAGGGGAATTGGTAGGTTTTAAGCGATAGTCAAATATTTTAAGAGCTGGTTGCTATGTGGAGTATTCCATTCTCTTTGCATTACCAGGGGAAAAAAATGGATAAGGAATTTGAGAAAAAGTATAAGTATTGGAAAATTTAAGGGAATAACAAGCAATATCTCCAAAATGGTTCACTCAACAAAAAAAATGTATATGACATAAATTGTGTATTTTAACGCGATCTACATCTTTTGTGTAGTAAAATTTTGTCTATCTCTTATGGTTTACCAGTTATGCAAAAGTCGTTCACAATGAAGAATACTTTTGGAGACATTCCCAGAAAATTCGAGATATACATTTCATTTGTCACAAAAATATCTTAAACATATGCTGTTTTAATCAAAATCGTTAGAGCCATTTTTGAGAAAATTAAAATTTTCGAAAAATGTTCCATGTAAAGGGTAATCTGGGGTGGGGTGATTTTCTTGAAAACCTTCGTGTCGCATCTCTGGAAGATACTGAACCTAAATATCAAGTTTGGTGTTTATCCGACTGTTCGTTTCTGAGTTATGCTGTTCACACACACACACACACACACACACACACACACACACACACACTCAGACACACAGAAACACACAGGGACATGTTTCCAAAAATGCTTTTTTTTGGATTCAGGGGTCTCAAAACATATATTTCCGGTGAAATCTCGGTATCGAATTTTTTGGTGGAATGCAATACTTCCCCTACTTACTATACGTAGTAGAGAAAGTAAAAAGTTAAATTAGTTGCATTTTGAGAACGAATTGAAATTTCGTAAAGGGTATAAGGATACATCTGTAGACCACATTGAAGAAATTATGAAGGCACTTTATTGGTGAGCTAGTATTCCACATGCGAACATATTTGGTTACTTGATGTGTGGTTCGGTTGTGGGTTCTTATGTATCCTCTTTTATCAAGGACGCAGTGACGGATATAAGCGTCAAAATATCGTAAACATTTATGTGGGACATTATGTGGTTTCAAATGAATGTGTATCCTGCATGTCCACGATATTTAGAATGTCTGGAAAGAAAAGCGTTCATCTAAATTCACCTTGCAGCATTCCCCGACCTGAGCTACTCACATGCATAAAAGAGAGTACTAGTACAATCGCGTTTGTTCAAATTACTATGTTTGATCTGGAGGGAGTGATAGTTATAAATAAAATTAAAGCAACTAACGACTTCTTCAGTGGAATTTCAAACATGTCTGAATTATCGAATGATGAAAAGTAAGTAATGCTCTCTTAAACCAATTACAGTAACATAGCAATTACTTTTGATGATAAGCTTTAAAATATATTAGTATGTCGTGCTAAAATAACACTAGCATCAGCTCAAAGAATGCTGTACATTTGAAACATTTCTTTACCCCTCACCTAAAGTATAGTAAATTCTGTATTTGGTTCCGAGCGAGATGACTTCGTGGATGGGATTTTTTCATGGTTTCCTCGGTTCGGTAGGTGATTCCCTTTTTACCGCGAATTTATGCTTGTCTATTCCAGGTACCCGAGTTGCGAGTGGCTAAAGTAGGGTAGCTAGCGTCAGGACTGGTTGGAATCGTTAGGGATCCCACCCTTGCTAGCGCACATCGTCATCCCGATCTGGTCGCCCTTTGGGTCTCCTTCGTCGCGTTGGAAGCACAAAGGGCCCATTATGGCTAACGCGCGGTACTACGCTCCAGTTACTAGAGGCTGCTCCTGATTCTTAACTGCATTTGGTTCAAAACATCGATATTGCGAGGTTATAGTAAATAAGCCTAACATTCCTCTTGTGTGTACGTGTGAATAGCATAACCCTCCATATTTGATGTCTACAGTTATACTTTGTCAACCTACTATTGTTTATTACTTTCTCTAGTACGTAGAGTAAGTAGGGGAAGTATTGTATTCCACCCAAAAATTCGATACCGAGATTTCACCGGAAATATATGTTTTGAGACTTCCTGAATCCAAAAAAAGCATTTTTGGAAACATGTCCGTGTGTGTGTGTGTGTGTGTCTGTGAACAGCATAACTCAGAAACGAACAGTCGGATAAACACCCAACTTGGTATTTAGGTTCAGTATCTTCCAGAGATGCGACACGAAGGTTTTCAAGAAAATCCCCCCACCCCAGATTACCCTTTACATGGAACATTTTTCGAAAATTTTAATTTTCACAGAAATGGCTCTAACGATTTTGATTAAAATATCATATATTTAAGATATTTTCATGACAAATAAATAGTAGATCTTGAATTTTCTTGGAATGTCTCCAAAAGTATTCTTCATTGTGAACGACTTTTGCATAACTGGTAAACCATAAGAGATAGACAAAATTTTACTACACAAAAAATGTAGCTCGCGATAAAATACACAACTTCTCATATATATTTTTTGTTGAGTGAACCATTTTCGAGATATTGCTTGTTATTCCCTTAAATTTTCCAATACTTATACTTTTTCTCAAATTCGTTATTCATTTTTTTTGTCGTGGTAATGCAAAGAGAATGGAATACTCCACATAGCAACCAGCTCTTAAAATACTTGACTATAGCTTATAACCTACCATATTCCCCTTGCATCTACAAGAAAATTAGTAATAAGATTAACATCTCGATTAACATAAAGCATATGGAGAATAAGCGTTTGTAAAAATAGTTTGTACAAGAGTAGAGAAAGTCATGTGAGTGTAACACATCAGATTTTTTTTATAATTGATGGCTTGGCACTACTGTATATCCTGGAACAATATTCCATTTTAGGGCGCATAAAGGCTTTATAACTGTACATTAGGACATGATAGTCGACTCCCCAATTCTGTGCTACTATTACTTTTAAGATGTTCAGTCTTCTTTGACAATGATTTTTAAGACTTCTCAAATAGGGCCGCCATGTTAATTTATTGAAGCTGTAGTTGGTAACAGAGAATAGTGTCCACAATGTTACGTCGCATAGAGATACGCGATCTAGAAATAGAACAGGTCAGTACTACTGCATCCTGTTTTGGTATAGTCTAGCGGACGACAGTGGAATACCGCAACGGTGTAGTTGGGTGGAGCTCCTGGTAACATTTTCTGGCCTCCAAAAATCTGAGGCGTTCCTTGACCAGTTCTTGGATCTTCTCCTTTAGAAATCGAGGACACTTGTTTCGAATTAAATGGATGTCATTAGATGGATCTTGAAGGCATGCCGATCCATCACGAGCTGCTGTACCACAAGTAGTACATACTGGTGAGTAGTGCCCGAATTTCTGGTAGCGATAACAGCGCATGGAGTGGGGAATACAGAGACGAGCAGGCGTCCGCTCGTAACCGCAAAAGATAGAAAGTGATAGCACTGTCCGCAGTGGATATGGTTTATCGTCGCTGTTGCCTATTAATCGGTATTTTCCGGTGACACCCCGGTGTTGTTAAGCCGCTTGTACATGATCAAATTTTTGTCAAATTCAATACTTTACAAGATCTTTCAAGAGTTCTCACAACTTTACAACTTTTCTTGTCAAATTGCTTACAATACTTTTAAACTCTTTGAAAGTCTTGAAAGCAAATAAGGGCATGCTCTAAACGATCAAATATTTGACAATGATTTGATGGCTTTAACCAATGAAATGCGAGTATTTACAGTGCGTCACGATATCTGCAACATGGTGGAAAGCGAAAAGTAAACAAAAATGGCTACCCGGCCAAGGTATGCTGTATGCGAACTGATTAGGTTATACATAAGCTGGTCATGTCCGTACGTCTAGCACTCTGTGGGTTACCACAAGATGAAGCAGATGAAAGCATATGAAGAAATAATTGTCAGGCAGTGTGGTTAACCTATCAGTTGGTGTTTTTTCCATTGTATTCCATAATTGTAAGTGATTTCATTGGATATTATACATGAAAGTGCTACATAATATTGGTATAGAAAAGTATTTGATTGCAAACTGTTATACCGTGACGCAAATAGTAAATTGCTTTGTGCGTGATAAATTATTTATTAATGTACTCTGAAGGGTCTCAGTTTGAAAAAATACAACTTGTAAACACACATTTATGACATTGTCAAGTCTTGTCCAATCTTGTCACATATTGAAAAATGTTTGACAATTTTTCTTGTAAACTCTTGAATTGAAAAAAAAAAGTTTGATCGTGTACAAGGGACTTTAGAGAGGACATCGAAGTCGTAGTGGCTGCTTGTTTATGGCGTTGTTTTTGCATCTTCACTAGTTAAGAGCCCAAGAGAGTGGCGATAGGGGAATAGAAGTGCATGTTATGGACTAATGAGAGCACGACAGCTAAAATATCAAATTTTAAAGCCTCGTAAGCTGGAAAGCCTTTATCGCTATTGAGAATTGATCTCATAACTTAGTTTAATCAGTTATGTCCTGTGGTTTGGCAGAAATGGGAGTATTTCACTACCTTCCATGCAATGCAAAATACTTATTTTTATATTTTTGCTTTCTCTAATACACACCTAAACAGGGTAGTTAAATTATATTCCAACCCACTCGCGGCCTCTCTCTACTGCGCGAGACAGCCGGCAGTCGCCGTGGAAATTACGCCGGCAGAGGCGGACTAAAATCCTTACCTTATAATAGATCCCGGAAATGTTGACCTTCTGCTCTCAAACAGGCAGCATATCTCAAGTAAATATTCTCGCTCACTCTCCGAAGCTCAGCAGCAGGAATTCTAGTGATGAAACGCCTCATTATGATGAGAAAAATGGAGTGTGGTGTGTGATAAGTGCTAGAAGATTAATAAGGCCCATATTCTTTGATGAAACAATAAATTCAGACGATATCAGAGGTTAATTCTCAGGCCTTTTGCAATCGCTTGACAGAAGAAGAGAAATCGTATAGTTGGTTCTAGCAAGATTCTGCAACAGCACATACGGCTGCCGAATCATTACATGCAATAAGAGAGGTGTTTGATGACAGAATAATTAGTGTTGATTTGTGGCCCCCTCGTTCTCATGACCTAACGTGCTGTGACTTTTATTTATGCGGTTCTTTAAAAGACAAAGTGTATCGTTCCAATCCTAGCACACTACAGGAAGACAATGTGCAAGAAATCATGAATTCTTGCTGCTGAGCTTCGGAGAGTGAGCGAGAATATTTAGACGAGATATGCTGCCTGTTTTAGAGCAGGTCAACATTTCCAGCATTTATTATAAGGTAAGAATTTTAGTCCGCATCTGCCGGCGTAATTTCCCCGACGACTGCCGGCTGTCTCGCGCAGTACAGAGACCACGAGTGGGTTCGAATATAATTTAACTACCTTATAGTAAAGTAATGCAGGCGGTAGCGCGTGTGACTCGCCTTCGGGAGGTCGTTACTTCGATTCCCGTGGTCGTCCTTCCCGACCTATGCGGTTTTTTCGGGGGTTTCCCCGGGTCGCTAGGCGAATGCTGGAAAGGTTATGCCCCCCGAATTTTCTGTCTCTCCATTTCACCTTCATCCTCATTTCACTTTCATCTGCTTGGTTGTTTCAGGGTTGCAAGTTTTGGCGGGAGTCTCGGCGTTGCATGGCGGGGGAAAGGGATGTTTTCTGTACCACTTCGTCCCCCGGAATGGGGGCGGTCTCAGAGTCCCCCTCCCAGTGGGATGTGCAAAAATGCAGAGGGGAGGGGAGGGGAGTCGGTTGTACCAGTTGCCACAGGAGAGTTTCAACCTGGAAAATATAGGAACCATGCCCTCTACTCTGTCATGCCTCTTAATCCGGCCACACTCCCGGGGGCGCCTTGTTAGGGGTCTAGGCACTGAAGATCTTCTTAGGTCGAGGTGCCAAGACTCCCTCCTAGTCCTACATGTTGTAAATAGAGGAAATGCTGTGTTCCACCCAAAAATTCGGTACCGAGATTTCACCGGAAATACACATTTTGAGACTCTCGTAATTAAAAAGGAACATTTTTAGAGGAAGTCCATGTTTGTGTGAACACCATAACTCTAAAACAAAAAGTCGTTTAAATACCAAACTTGGTATTTAAGTTCAATATCGTCCAAGGGTGCGACAGGAAGATTTTCAAGAAAATCCCCCATCCCAAACTACCCCTACATGAAAACATGCTCTAACGATTTTGATTAGAATACCATATGTTTAACATATTTGCATGCCAAATAAATTGAATCTTGAATTTTCTGGGAAAGACCTCTGAAGTCCTTTTCATTCTGAATGGCTTTTGCATAGCAGTAAAACTGTAAGAGATAGATGAAGTCGTTCGACACAAAAAGGTAGATCTCTTGAAACATACAATTTATGTCAAATAATACTTTTTGTGGTGTTTTATTCTGGGTTAACCATTTCCGAGTTATTGGTTTGAAATATTTGATACATTTTTACTTTCTCTACTACGTAGAGTAAGTAGGGGCACTGTTGTATTCCACCCAAAAATTTTCATACCGAGATTTCACCGGAAATGCATGTTTTGAGGCCCCTGAATCCAAAAAAACTATTTTAGAAAAAGGTCCGCATGTGTATCTGTGTACAGCATAACTCAAAGACGAAAAGTCGGATAAATACCAAACTTGGTATTTAGGTTCAGTATCTTAAAGATGCTACACAAAGATTTTCAAAAAAGTCCCCCCATCCTAGACTACCCTTTGCATGGAAATTGTTTATTTTCTCAAAAATGGCTCTAACCATTTTGATTAAAATATCATATGTTTAAGGTATATCATGAAATGTATATCATAAATTTTATGTGAATGTCCCTAAAAGTCCTCTTCATTCTGAATGGCTTTTGCGTA
The DNA here is from genome assembly GCA_030765065.1 of Deroplatys truncata. Lineage (NCBI taxonomy): Eukaryota > Metazoa > Arthropoda > Insecta > Mantodea > Mantidae > Deroplatys > Deroplatys truncata. Next base: position 58,101,920 of record CM060989.1, on the reverse strand, counting down.
ACTGAAAAACCGTAAGAGATAGACAAAATTTTACTATACTAAAATGTAGATCTCGTTAAAGCACACAATTTGTCATACAAATTTTTTGTCGAGTGAAAAATTTCCGAGATATTCCTTGTTATTTTTTTTTTTTCAATTTTCCAATATTTATACTTTTTCCCAAATGGGAATTCGTTATTGTTTTTCATGTCCTGGATATGCAAAGAGAATGGAATGTTCCACATAGCAACCAGCTCTTAAAAGATTTGACTATCGCTTAAAGCCTACCAATTCCCCTTGCACCTACAAGAAAATTAGCAATAAGTAAGTTTCTGCAAATGTTTATCTCGATTAACATGAAGTAGATGGAGAATAAGTGTTTGTAAAAATAGTTTGTACAAGAGTAGAAAAATTTATGCGAGTGTAATACATCAGATTTTTTCAACTGTAAATCGCTATTCCTTTTTCTTTTCTCGTATTCATGCAAAGAGAACGGAATTTCAGAGTCATCACATAGTGACCCAGTTTTAAAAGATTTGACTATCGCTTTAGTTTACTGCATTCTTCTTATACCAAAAACGAAATATACACGTGTAGTGAAGATTTAACTGTATTAACAAGAAGTTGATAGAAGAATAAGGTTTTGTATGAATATTTATGGAAAAGTTCGTAGTGAATGAAACACAGATTCTTATTTTAATTTTGAGAAAAAGAACGTTATAATTTTTTTAACTTGTTTTCTTTGAGTTACTTTAAAGTCAAAATAAAAATTGAATACGATATCCAAAGGCATTTTAACTGGAAACGTGTACGTGTAAATACTACTAGCTCGACCAAGCAGGATCTGATCATGGTTAGTACCATGTAATCTTTTAATGTATTATGGTGCCAAAATTTGTTTAGAAAATTAAAATTCAGATACTCACCAGCTCTGTAACCTTTCAATAATCTGAATAACTATGGGTCTGTCTTCCATGTTCACTTCATAAAGTGATGTTTATTAGTCAGGTTAAAGTGTATATTATTCTTTATCTATCACTTCTCACCTAGAAATGACCATTATTCATCACTTAATGTTTTGTGCCAGAATTTCCTTCAAACCAATATGAAGCTGCACATTAAGGGGATGGCTTAAACATCAAATAATATGAAAGTTCTACCAACATTAAATAAGGGAAAACACCATAGCAAACTAAATGCAGTGGCAAGTTTCTGCGAACTCTATTGTAAATATATTTAGATTATGTTCCAGGGTTTATTGTAACAATGGAATCTTTTTCTACAGATATTGCACCACACTCTGCTATAAAGAACCAATTCTAGGAACATTTTACTTTTGTTAATTCTCAGTATAAAAGCCTTACAACTTAGTAAAACTATTGTGGCGTGGAAGGTATTTCAGGGGCAGGAATTTGCAGGGTACATATTTTGTGAGGATCACATCCCGTGACGGTGCACTCAGCCATGGTCTATTGTGTCGAACGTATCGGTTCGTAGGGCACGCGATGGACCGCGAGATGTTGCATAATTCTTCTCGGAGTATCAGCGGAGACTAGCACAACACGCCTAGGAATCAGCCTGTGTATGTATCCTTTCTGCAAGACCCAGCTTTAAAAAATATATATCAATAGAGATTCTAGCGAAACCTTTGACTGAAGGACTCTCATTACGAGGGGGGTATTTGTACCGCTTCTCGTCCTCGTCTTACCTGCGTCGTCGTAGAGCTCGCCGCTATAACTTAGGGGTCGTCTTCAAGAATCATGTCTTCGAATCGACATGAAATTCCCTACGGTGTTTATGTCAGGCTAGGATTGGGGAGTGGTATTACCAGGATACTGTCTACAATGAAACACTTTTCACTTTTCTCACTCCGGCGCGTCTTTATGCGAGAAATCCTGCAAGATTCTCTTTTCTTTTACATTAAGACGTGTGATTCCTTAACGCTGTACTCCCACGATTATCACGTGGTTCACTAACATCTACTCCGACTAGTTACTCAATAACTCGATGCTCTATCACCGTTCTTTAGTCTCGGGTTAAAGTGAAAGTCACTTGACAAATATTAAACTATTTATAAGTTTGGATAAAAAGTACACCTACCTTTTTTATTTGTTTATTTATTTATGGATGCCCTTTAACTACGATGGCCCTTAGGGTCCCATTCTATATTGAGCGTGAAAGACCGGAACGTTTGCTCACACGCCTCTTTATCAGGCTTGACATGCGTAAATCTACGACACTGGACCACCGACTTTACTTCCCTTCCGAAGGAAGCCATGCTAAGGATTTTTACGCCCGAAAAAAAATCCATCGCCCTCTGCCGGGTTTTGAACACGCGACCACGGAGGACGACAAAGTACACCTACGAATACTATTATCATGATAGATAAATATTCCACACAAATCACTTCATCGTTACATAATTGCGCGGTATTTAACAAATTTAAAACTTACCGTCCTTTTCTGAATTGGAGTATTACGTGTTCCCTTAAGAAGGAACCATGACGAACTGTGTAAAATCCATGCATACGTTCACATTTATCAAGTAACTACTATCCTCCGGATTTCTGTACATGAAGTCACGTCTTTCTATCTTCTCATTGGTGCTAACAATCATCTTGTATCCTTATTGTCTCTTCGGTTAAAAATTCGAAGCATAAACCGTAAGAAGGGACCGTGCCCGTAGCGTCTACTTTCTCTTGAAACTTGGTTCATGCCCTCGAAATACAAAGTAAGGCTGGAGTTTTAAGGCCTCACTCTCGAAAAAACACAATGAACATTTTGAAGCGAAGCTACTATATTCGCCTAAATCTTGCAATTACGTCTTTATTTGGAAAAGTAGAATCAGATTCTACCTTTCCAAACTTGTCCAACACATGGCTTGTGTGGAAGAGCAATTAATTCTATTAATTGACCTAATAGTGGTCGAAACTATGAAACTCGGGACTTACGTACTTACAACATTGTAAGTCGCCATTGGGGTATGTCATCTCAATACAATTTGAGATCTCCTTGTGGTTTACTGGGAAACATGCCAATCAGTTGGGAATTTAACGTCATACCGGCATGTTGCCATGGTAGTTCAGTGGTCAGAGCAACCGGACGGAAACCTGGAGATCCATGGTTAAAATCCTGGCGATGGCATAGAATTTTTCAGTCGTCTGATTCTACTTTTCCAACTTTGTCCAATACACCGCTTGTGTGGAAGTCGTCTTCCGTGGTGTAGTGGTTACCATGCTAGCCTCTAGTTCCCAAGGTCGCGCGTTCAAACGCGGCGAAGGGCGACGGATTTTTTCGGGTGTAAAAATCCTTAGCATGGCTTTCTTCGGAAGGGAAGTAAAGTCGGTGGTCCCGTGTCGTAGATTTACAGCACTAAAAGAACCTCAAGCCTGATAAAGAGGCCTCTGAGCAGTATTACCGGTCTTTCACGCCCAATATAGAATGGGACGCTAAGAACCACAGCAGTTAAAAGGGGGTCCATAAATAAAACTCAATTTCAATGCTTTGCTTGTGTGGAAGAACAATTAATTCCACGTCTTTATTTACTTGATAATATTTATGAAACTTATAACATATTTACACTTTTGCTATGGCTTTTGTTGATATAGTTTTTAATGGAAATACATTAAAATTGTAGATAAACACCAAGTGGCGGTTAATTAATCATTAATAATTCATAAACCATAAATAGTTAAGATTTCCTTTTAGTACAGGTGTACTTAGGCGGAAATGTCGTTACAAATTCCAGAGCTACTGTTGTAGTTTGAGGTAATTATACAAAAAAAATTGACGTTACATTCGCATGACTTTCGTTTCCCATTCTTAAACTATAATTACAGAAGCTTATTCATCTATCTACTTCATGTTATTCGAGATAAAAATTTGCAGAAATTTTCATGTTGCATATCTCCCTAAACTATAAGGGTATGGCACTGCTGAGGGATACTGGGACTGAGTTTTTAGGTGAAAATGACACAATTTTCGACTTTTGAATTATATCATATAAATATTCTATAGACAAATTAAATTGAGTTTCATTTATGAACGCTCTTTACTGCTATGGTTCTTAGCGTCCCATTCTATATTGGGCGAGAAGGATTGGAAATTTTGCTCAGAGGCCTCTTTATCAGGCCTGAGATTCTTTTATGTGCCGTAAATCTACGACATGGTACCACCGGATTTACTTCCCTTCCGAAGGAAGCCATGCTAAGAATTTGACTCCCGAAAAGGTCCATCGCCCCTCCGCCGGGTTTGAACACGCGACCTTGGGAACTAGAGGCTAACAAATAGACACCCCTGAGTCATTTTTGCCAAACATTTTTCACGATCCACCATTTTTAAAAGCCCAGCGACATGTTAAAATCACCCGTGCCTCCCTTTAAACCCCACTGGACCCGCCCACTTTTTCTTTTTACTTTCTCTACTACGTATAGTAAGTAGGGGAAGTATTGTATTCCACAAAAATTCGATACCAAGATTTCACCGGAAATACATGTTTTGAGACCCCCTGAATCCAAAAAAAGAATTTTTGGAAACATGTCCGTGTGTGTGTGTGTGTCTATGAACACCATAACTCAGATACGAACAGTCGAATAAACACCAAACTTGGTATTTAGGTTCAGTATCTTCCGGAGATGCGACACGAAGGTTTTCAAGAAAATCCTACCACCCCAGATTACCCTTTACGTGGAAAATTTTTCGAAAATTTTAATTTTCTCAAAAATGGCTCTAACGACTTTGATTAAAATTTCATGTTTAAGATATTTTCATGACAAATAAAATTTATATCTTGAATTTTCTGGGAATTTCTCCAAAAGTATTCTTCATTGTGAACGACATTTGCATAACTGGTAAACCATAAGAGATAGACAAAATGTTACTACACAAAAAATGTATATCGCGTTAAAATACACAATTTATGTCATATACATTTTTTTTGTTGAGTGAGGCATTTTCGAGATATTGCTTGTTATTCCCTTAAATTTTTCAATACTTATTTTCTCAAATGGGAATTCGTTATTCATTTTTTTTGTCTTGGATATGCAAAGAGTATTAATCTGTGGCAAAGAGAATGGTGCTGCGCATAGCAACCAGCTATTAAGAGATATGTCTATGCTTAAAGGCTACTGTATTTCTATATTGTCCTTGCAAATACAAAACAAGGGGAACAGTACGCCTTAAGCGATAGTCAAATATTTTTAGAACTGGTCGCTATGTGTAAAATATAATTCTCTTTGCATGTCAAAAGATCGTTTCTGCAAATGTTTATCTCGATTAATATGAAATAGATGCGCAATAAGATTTTGTAAAAATAGTTTGTTCAAGGGTAGAGAAAGTCATGTGAGTGTAACACATCAGATTTTTAAAGTATTTGTCCTGAGTTTTACATTTTTTTGCATGAAATTTACTCCTTACATTTCAGTTTTGCTCTGATTTGTATGCACATATGCATACATAATCTAAAATATGCTATCTAAAGATTCAAGCGTGTATTTTATGATTGGTTTATCCATTGGGTCACAAAAAATTAATTTATGCTGAAAAAATGTTAACATCAACAACTTCACAAAAAAACAAATATTTATTTCTCTTCAACTAATAACATCAGCTTCAAGGAAATCCTTACATTTACTTTCTCTGTACTAAGTATTAGCAAATGTCATTGCCATACTTCTGTGACAAATTTTAATGCAGGTTTTGAAAATTAGCACTCTCTTCGCTAGTTAAAAATTAATTGTATTATATGAGAGACTATTTGAGCTAGATCTTTGAGCTTTTGCACAGTCATTTCTATATTTACTCATTAAGTGTGCCAATTTTCAGGTGAATAGCTTTAAAACTGAACCAAGTTGGAAAATTCAGTCTCATTGTCCCTTAAATAGAAAACACATTTAGTTTTCTCATTCAGGCTTATCACAACTAAGTAGAATACTGCTGCTCTGAACACAAGTAGTAGAGACGCCGAGTACCAGGTCAGTCTACTGCCGTTGTAGATGTCGGTTTCTTGCAAGCGTAGCGAGGTTTAGCGCGGTAGAACAATGCAGTAGATGGAAGTTAAATGTGTCTTCTACATTGTATGCAGGAAGTTCAGCACAAGGTGCTTTTTAATGTCTACCTGTCTGACTTTCCCAATGTATTACCCACTTGTACCGCTATGTATGCTGACTGTATTACTCTCATTCCGATCTGCGCACAGCTATCAAGACTCCGCAGTATTCTTTGGTGTACTTTCTTCTTGGCTCGCCACTTGCGCATTTTACTGAATGCATACGAGGGACACTATTTATATTTTGGGCCTAATAATTAAAACAAAATAATTTCTGATTGAAAACTGCTTTGTTTTTCAAAATATTCTCCTTTATGATCAATACACTTTTGCATCCGTTTGAACCATTTGTCAAAGCATTTATTCCAGTCTTCTTGAGACAACTCCAAAACATGGTTTTTGAAGGCCTCAAGGCTTCTTCTGCCAACGAAAATCGTTGTCCACGTAATTTATTCTTGGTGTTTGGGAACAAAAAGAAGTCATTTGGTGCCAAATCAGGACTGTGTGGCGGATGACCCATCAATTCGTTTTTGAGCCTTCAAATACTCTGTTGTTAGACGTGATGTGTATGCGCTCGCATTGTCTTGATGAAGAACGATCTTCGGTTCTTGTTGGTTTTCTTTATTTCACCGAAGACTTCCGGCAAACAAATGGTTGTGTACCATTTGGCATTGATCGTTTTATGTTCCTCTAAAGGCACTGTTGCTACATGGCCAGTTTTGCTGAAAAAGCAGGCGTCCATTTGCTTCGAAGTGCTTCGAGTGTGAACAACTTTTGTTGCATTTGCTTCATCTTGAAACACCCATACAGTTGACTGCTGTTTACGTTCTGGCTCATACGTATAGATCCATGATTCGTCACCTGTTACAATATTATATACGTCTTTTGAGGCACCGCCATTGTATTTCTTGAGCATTTTTGTACACCAATCGACACGAGCGTCTTTTCGAGATTGCGACAAATTATGTGGGATCCAACGAGAGCAAACCTTTTTCACTGCTAAATAATCATGCAATAGTTTATATATGCTGGAGGAACTAATGCCTAGGGTTGCCTCAATCTCACAATATGTCGCATGGCGATCTTCCATTATTAGTTTTTGCACAGCATCAATGTTTTCTGGCACAACAACTGATTTTGGACGACCTTCACGAACTTCATCATTGAGCGAACGGCGGCCACGATTAAATTCCTTATACCAGCGTTTCACAGTGGCAAAGGATGACGATTCGGAAGTTAGTTGATCAATGCACTCTTGTTTTGATAATCCATGTCGAAAGTCGTAATAAATCATTGCACGAACATTTTCACGAGTTAATTCCATGTTTTTGTTGACACAATTTTCAAGTTAGTGTAAACAAAACAAATGACGCTCTATTGGTAAAATGTTTGAAGCAGAGTATGGTCAAAAATGTCAAACTTTCCATTGAAAACGTCAGATGGCACCTACAACATTCAGGGTTGCCAAGGCTCAAAATATAAATAGTGCCCCTCGTACGAAACAGAGGCCAAAATCTTTTCCCTTCGTCCTTAAAGGAATCCCTTCCTTCTGGTTTTGCTCTAAGAACCTCTCTCCTGGTTACCACTACAGACATCGGTGAAATATCTCGGTGTACTACTTGACCAGGCTTACGTGGAATTCCCATGTACAACGCAGGGTCATCTTAGCTTCAGCCAGACTCTCACAGCTTTATTCCATATTTCACCGACGGTCACCTTTGGCTCTTAAATGCTCTTTGCTGTTATATAAATCTCTTCTGCGACCCATGATCATCTATGCAGCTCCCATATGGGGTGCTGCCAGCAAGACTCAGATTCACAACCTTTAAATCATACAAATAGAGCAATTAAAATTATCACCAAAGCCCCATGGTTCATCCGAAATCGACAGCTTCTCTGTGAGTTGGGACTTTCCACTATACACCAGTTCATCCACATCGTCCCTAAACCTTTCTTCGCCAACCTTCAGCAAGTGCAGGGAGCAGTAGAATACAACCTCGGAACAAGAACTCGTGGGCCAACTCGGCTGAAGCGCAGACCACCACAAGATTTGTTTCTCAGTGACCCTAGTTCTGCCTCAGACATTCACTGATTTGTATTTTGTTTTGCACTGAGTGCTATTTATTGTCTTATATTGCCTTCTATTTACTGCATTATACATTTATTTTTTAGTTCGAGGAGCCATTTAGGTATATTATGTTCTGGGTTAAATTTCCTTTCTGTTCACTGATATCTGCAAAGCATTAATGCTGATCGATGTATTTGTCTTAATGAAAACATTTAAAAGAAAGAACAAGGTGATGCGGCTCACTAGCTGGTTTGTTGCTTTTTTGGATTGGGTGAGGAAATTGGGTGGTGATAAGGGTAGGAAATCGACCGGAAGTAAAGGTAAGGGATGTTGGGGTACCGCATTAGCATCTCCGTTAGTAGAATTTAGTACAAGCTGCCGGTGCATAACCGAAGCGGCATGGGTGGACCAGGTTAAAGGCCAGGACACAAGTCTCTGGCTGCCACCCTAGGGTTGTAGGTAAAAAATAGGAAATGGTTGGTTTGTTTTCTTTAATCATTCATTTTAGTGGATTTTAAGGAGGATAGTTTCTTTTGTGCTGTGTTGGTGGCGATGAAAGGGGAAGCATATACGTCTCCATGAAGTTTTGGACGTTCTGGTGCTTGGAAGGAGGTTGTTGCATGCAGTGTTTTTATCGGCGATTGTAACGTGGTGGTTTCAGAGTGGTTGGAGGAGCCATCAGGACCTGTCGCTCGACGAAGTTCCTTATTAGAACATACTCTTCATCGAGCTTCGAGTTGCAGACTTGTGGAATATCATCTAGACGCCAGAACACGCCGGCCAACGCGCTTCAAGAAACGCCTGCCTCAAGACATACTCAGTCCTACCTCAAGCTCCGAAGACTCCCACCTTCAGTGTCTTACAGACTATTTCGTGACGCAGTTGCACTGTATCTGTGATCTATTGTGCTACTTCCTCGTCGTGAGACATACTGTTATGTTCGCGGAGCTATTGATGTAACCGACCTCTGCACCTTTATAGCTGTTCTTTCCTTTCTATATATTGTTCTCCCAGGTCTGTAAAGCATTGCTGTTGATTGATCCTATTTAAATAAAATTAAAACAAAAATCTTATTGAGGCATTCACATGACTTTCTCTACCTTCTATCGTTTATTAGTCGGTATAAAACTATTCTTACTAAAACTTATTTTTCTGTCTACTACACTTTAACCCGAATAAACCTTTGCAGATATAGCTACACTACCCATTTAGTTGTAGATACAAAGGGAATAGCGATACTCAAATGTTTTATTCCATGCTTTTTGTGTGCAATCGCGAGAAACAACTGAATATCGAAAGGACTTGAAAAGAATGAAGTATTGAACAATTCGAATCATTAATAACGGATATCTCGGAAATGGCTGAAGCCACAGAGATGTGTTTTAAAGAGATCTACATTTCTTGTGTAGTACGTTTTTGTCTATGGCTTAACGTATACCAATTATACAAGATTATACAAAATTCCTTCCGAATGAAAAGGACTTCAAACGCTATTCCCAGAAAATTCAAGATATACGTTTTATTTGTTATATAAATTCTTTACTATATTGTGACGTATTATTAATTTTATTGTCATTACCAGACGCACTGTTGAGCTGTATTGTTGCTACCAGACGTAGCATTATTATGTCTCCTTAGTTATATTTCGACTTAATGGTCTTTCCTTTAGGCGCGGACCGCGCCAAAGGGAAAGATCTTTTTGAAGTTGTCTGGCATGACGTCAATCCTGGCTGGCTTCAGCTAGACACAGTTTGTGGGGGTAAGATAGCGTCACTATAGTGGAAGTGTTCGTTGGAGCCAGACGTGTGTGTGGTCGGTCTACGGTTTTAGTGACATCTCTCTCCATTATTTTTTCTTTGTTCAATATATAGAGTCGCCAGACGAGTTGTGAATAAATCTCAGGTATGTAAAGGTAATGTGTGTTATGTAATTTTTCAGTGTAGCATAAAACCCACACCTTCCCCTTAATTACACACCAAGATCCGGACTTTTTGTTGCCAGAGAGTTTCGCCCCCTCCCCATGTGTGTGTTGAGGTGACCTAAATTAATCATTTTCTGGTAACGGTTTTGGCCTTCACCCCAACATGTAACAATATGGTACTTCTATCAAAATGTAAGCCATTTTTTTAGAAAATCAAAAATTTCGAAAAATTTTCCATGTAAAGGATAGTTTGGGGTAAGGGAATTTTTTTTTTTTTTTTTTTTGCAAATCTGAATGTCGCATCTTTGGAACGTACTGGACTTAAATACCATTTGTATTGATAAAACGTTTTTTTGGATTCAGAAGGCATCAAAACATGTATTTCAGGTGAAATCTCGATATTAAATTTTTGGGTGGAATGCAATACCTTCTCTACCTAGTTGGTACGTGGCAGAGAAAGTAAAAAATCTGATGTGTTACACTTACATGACTTTCTCTACTCTTGTACAAACTATTTTTACAAACGCTTAACCTCCATATGCTTCATGTTATTCGAGATATCGAGATGTTAATCTTATTGCTAATTTTCTTGTAGATGCAAGGGGAATTGGTAGGTTTAAGCGATAGTCAAATATTTTAAGAGCTGGTTGCTATGTGGAGTATTCCATTCTCTTGGGATTACCTAGACAAAACAAAATGAATAACGAATTTCCATTTGAGAAAAAAGTAAGTATTGGAAAATTTAAGGGAATAACAAGCAATATCTCGAAAATGGTTCACTCAACAAAAAAATATATGACATAAATTGTGTATTTTTAACGCGATCTACATTTTTTGTGGTAAACTTTTGTCTATCTCTTATGGTTTACCAGTTATGCAAAAGTCGTTCACAATGAAGAATACTTTTGGAGACATTCCCAGAAAATTCGAGATATACATTTTATTTGCCATGAAAGTATCTTAAATATATGATACTTTAATCGAAATCGTTAGAGCCATTTCTGATAAAATTAAAATTTTCGAAAAATGTTCCATGTAAAGCGTAATCTGGGGTGGGATTTTCTTGAAAACCTTCGTGTCGCATCTCTGGAAGATACTAAACCTAAATACCAAGTTTGGTGTTTATCCGACTGTTCGTTTCTGAGTTATGGTGTTAACAGACACACAAACGGACATGTTTCCAAAAATCCTTTTTTTTTTGGATTCAAGGGTGCTCAAAAGATATATTTACGGTGAAATTTTGGTATCGAATTTTTGGGTGGAATACAATACTTCCCCTACTTACTATACGAAGTAGAGAAAGTAAAAAGCGTCATAATTTCATCTCTCAATCACAAAACAGAAAAATATACTTCAACCTCATTCAAAGACACCTCCGCCTCCTATAGCACTGGTACAGGCAATGGTGGATGTCTATGAATCCGGGCAAAATCATATCGTCCTGTTGACCAGACGACGAACCTCCGCTTTGGCTTACCTGGGCCAAAGGATAGAGTGGAGAACCTCCATTTGCTACCCAGGAGTCATTCTTGATAAGGGCTTAACTCCTCGTAAACACGTGCGGGTGACAGTGAACAAGGTTAAGGGGGCGGTAGCCGCGTTATACCCGGTTCTAGATTCCATCTAAAGTTACACCTGTCCAAGGCTCTTATCCCTCTGATGCGTTCTGGGAGCTGTCGCTTCTTAGTGAGCCTATTATACGAAACCTTGGCCCCAGTGGCTAGCAAGTTGCAGTGTGTCGCAATTTTAACTAAATTTTATTCCTTACATAAATCTAGTACTAGGGCTGTCTCAGAAGTACCCGACCTAAAAGAAAACACAAAAATTTTGGGAAAAAAACATATGTATTTCTGTGCAGTCTCCTTTCGGCTCGATACAATTTTCCCAGCGATGTTTAATAGCTGTTTATAGTGAGAACCGTGAGTTCTGCAAAATAGCCATCAACTCCAAACTCCACCTCTTCATTGTTGGCAAATCTTTTACAACCAAGCCATTTCTTCAACTTTGGAAACAGAAAATATTCAGAGGGGGCTAAGTCTGGCGAATAGGGTGCATGAGGAAGCAATTCGAACTTTTAACTCATTGATTTTGGCCATGGCGATAATGGATGTGTGAACTGGTGCATTGTCTTGATGAAACGGAACTTTCTTTTTCGCTAAATGCGGCCGTTTTTTGGTTGATTTCATCGTTCAAACACTGTAATAAGCTTGCCTAACACTTGCCATTGATTGCTTTTCCTTTTTAAAGATAACCAACGAAAATTATCCCACGCGCATCCCAAAAAACTTACGCCATGACCTTGCCTGCAGATGGAACTCTCTTCGCGTTCTTTGGAGCGATTCTCCCCTTTCAATCCACTGTTTTGATTGTTCTTTTGTCTCAAGTGTGAAGTGATAGACCCATGTTTTATCCATGGTTATGAATCGACGCAAAAAATCGGCTTTATTGCAGCGAAACATTGCAAAACACTTGACTGAAACATCCTCACGATGCTGCATTTGTTCCATTGTGAGTAAACGCGGCACCCATATTTTGCACAGCTTTCTCATGTCCAAATTTTCAATTAGTATGCTATGTACAGCACTTTTTGAAATGCCTACGATGTCAGCTAGTTCACGCACTTTCAATCGATGGTCATACAATACCATTTTGTGGAGTTTCTTCACAATTTCTGGTATGGTCACCTCATTTGGTCGACCACTGCGATGTTCGTCTTGGCAGCTCGTACGGCCTCGCTTAAACTCTGCCACCCAATATTTTACTGTTGTAATCGAAGGAGCAGACTCCCCCAGAGTAGAATCTAGCTCAGCTTTAATATTAGTTGGACTAAGACCTTTCAAATGAAAGTATTGTATTACATACGATGGCCAGTTTTATCCCTGATTACAAATTCGCTGAGAGAGCTCACTATTAATGGCTGCCAAACAATTACTGAACAACGTAGCATCGTCAAACTTAAGCTTTATAAGGGTGGTACTTTCTACCATAGTCATTTGTTTGAAACAACAACCGCTATATATACGTCAGGTCCGGTACTTTGAGACTGCCCTCGTAAATAGAGGAATTATTGTATTTTACCCGAAAATTCCATACAGATATTTCACCGGAAATACTGGTTTTGAGGCTCCCTGAATATAAAAAAGGAAATAAATAAATAAATAAAGAAGGTGTGTCTGTGGAAAAAATAATTTAAATCCAAAAGTCGCTTCAATATCAACAACATCTTCCCCCCATCTAGTCCATCCTTTACGTCAAAACGTTTTCGCTATTTTTGATTTTCTCAAAAATGGCGTTATCGATTTTAATTAAAATACAATATGTTTAAGATATATGTATGACAAATTAAATGTATATATTGAATTTTCTGGAAATAGCCTGTGAAGTCGTCTTCATTGAGAATAGCTTTTATGCAACTGGTAAACCATTATAGATAAAATCTTACTTCACAAAAAATGTGGATCTCGTTGAATGACACAGTTTATATCGAATAAACAATTTTGTACCTTTAAGGATTTCCGAGATATTCTGTTATTGGTTTGGAATTTCATATACACTTTTTACTTTCTCTACTACGTATAGTAAGTAGGGGAAGTATTGCATTCCACCCAAAAATTCGATACCGAGATTTCACCGGAAATACATGTTTTGAGACCCCCTGAATCCAAAAAAAGCATTTCTGGAAACATGTCCGTGTGTGTGTGTGTGTGTCTGTGTGTGTGTGTCTGTGTGTCTGTGAACAGCATAACTCAAAAACGAACAGTCGGATAAACATCAAACTTGGTATTTAGGTTCAGTATCTTCCAGAGATGCGACACGAAGGTTTTCAAGAAAATCCTCCCACCCCAGACTACCCTTTACATGGAACATTTTTCGAAAATTTTAATTTTCTCAAAAATGGCTCTAACGATTTTGAGGAAAATATCATATGTTTAAGATAATGTCATGAGAAATAAAATGTATATCTCCAATTTTCTGGGAATGTCTCCAAAAGCATTCTTCATTGTGAACGACTTTTGCATAACTGGTAAACCATAAGAGATAGACAAAATTTTACTACACAAAAAATGTAGATCGCGTTAAAATACACAATTTATGTCATATACATTTCTTTTGTTGAGTGAACCGTTTTCGAGATATTGCTTGTTATTTTCTTAAATTTTTCAATACTTATACTTTTTCTCAAATTCGTTATTCATTTTTTTTATGTCCTGGACATGCAAAGAGAATGGAATGCACCACATAGCAACCAGCGTTAAAATATTTGACTATCGCTTAAAACCTACCATATTTCCCTTGCATCTACAAGAAAATTAGCAATAAGATTGACAGCTCGAATCTCGATTAACATGAAAATAAGCGTTTGTAAAAATAGTTTGTACAAGAGTAGAGAAAGTCATGTGAGTGTAACACATCAGATTTTTTCAAGTGGAAAGTCGCTATTAGCTAAGTTTTACTTTCTCTACTACATATAGTAGGTAGAGGAAGTATTGCATTCCACCCAAAAAATCGATATCGAGATTTCACCGGAAATACATGTTTTGAAGAGCCCTGAGTCCAGAAAAAGCATTTTTAGAAAAAGGTCGGTGTGTGTCTGTGTTGAAGTGTGTCTGTGAACAGCATAACTCAAAAACGAAAAGTCGGATAAATACCAAACTTGGTATTTACGTTCAGTATTTTTCAGAGATGCGACACGAGGATTTTTAAAAAAATCCCCCTACACCAACTACCTTTACATGGAGCATTTTTCGAAAATTTTCATTTTCCCAAAAATGGCTCTAACGATTTTGATTAAAATATCATATGTTTAAGGTTCTATCATGGCAAATGAAATCTATACTCTTGTCTTGAATTTTCTTAGAATGTCCCCAAAAGTCGTCATTCTGAATGAATTTTGCATAACTGGTAAACCGTAAGAGATAGACAAAATTTTACAACACAAAAAATGTAGATCGCTTTAAAACACACAATTTGTGTCATATACATTTTTTTTCGAGTGAACCATTTCCAAGATATTCCTCGTTATTTGTTTGAATTTTCCAATACTTTACTTCTCTCAAATGGGGATTCGTTATTTATTTTTTTATGGCCTGGACATACAAAAGGAATGGAATGCGCCACATAGCAACCAGCTCTTAAAAGATTTGACTATCGCTTAAATACTATCATATTCCCTTCGCACCTACAGGAAAATTAGCAATAAGATAGTTTCTGCAAATGTTTATCTCGATTAACATGAAGCATATGGAGAATAAACGTTTGTAAAAATAGTTTGTACAAGAGTAGAGAAAGTAAGTGAGTGTAACACATCAGATTTTTTCTTGTGATATTTCACAGTGATCCACTTTTTTAAAAATCTGACCATCGCTTCAGTCTATTGTATTCTTATGCCTGTAACGAAATGTGTAAATGAGTAATGAAGGTTTATCTCTATTAATATAAACTAAATAGAATAACAATAGTAAGAATAGTTTTAGATGAGTGAGTAAAGACAGTCGTGTGAATGTAACACATCAGGGTTTTTCTTAACATAATTACAATATCTTCTTTTTCTTAAATGAAGCAACTAATATTCTATCAACTGCCTCATGTGTGGTTAGAATGCAAGCCTCCAAAGGTCTCAAAATTAAACTGAATTTTTACTTATGGACGCTCTTTTACTACTGTGGCTCTTAGCGTCCCATTCTATATTGAATGTGAAACATTGGTAGTTTTGCTTAGAGGCCTCTTTATCAGACTTGAGGTTATTTTACGTGCAGTAAATCTACGACCGGCTTTACTTCCCTTCCGAAGGAAGCCATGGACGAGGGTTGGGTCATAAGTCATGGCAACTATTTTATTTTGTGAGAATACTGACGCATGTGGAAAATGTGAAATATACACATAACAGGAGAAGGTATGAACTGCGTGTATGAACATTAAACATATGCTTCACATATTTATTAAGGTAGTTGACATGGTAGTACTGGTTTTATATTTCACACTCATTACAGCACGCATACCATTCTAAAGGCTCTTAAAGTAATCTTCTGCAATGTTCAAAACATGTTGCCAATGATGTGAGAGGCACTGTGTACAACTTTCCTCCCCATGAGGGAATTTGATCATCTGTTACTACACAGCATTTGCAATGTCCTCACTTGTTGAAAACTACCTACCACGTAATGGTTCCTTTGCCTTGTGTATGAGGTCGAAGTCACATTGAAACAGGTCAGGAGAGTATGGTGGATGCTCCAATTCTTCCTATACCCAATGCTGTAGTAGCCTTCTGACACTCTATGTGGTCTTGTGATGTCGTGAAGAATGATTACTCTCTCCAACATTATTCCCAATAGCTTCCACCAATTCCCTGTGACATTCTCTGGCAGTTCTCCCATGGAGAAGGATATATTGATGTACAAGTGTTGCTCAACATGAGTTACATCCATCTTGCACAGTGGTCACTGGACAACTGAGTTCACATTGCTCTCTGTACTTGTACAGGCCATCCCAGTGCCATCTGTCATTGTCAATACACACTAGGACTCTCTTTCTTTCCTGTGACATACCATTTTGTACTCCAACAAAAATTTGTCACAAAAAACAAAATAGTTGCCATGACTTATGCCCCAACCCTCGTATATATATATATATGCCCGAAAAAATCCAACGCCCTCGCCGTGTTTGAACCCGCGACTTCGGGAACTAAGTTAGCATGGTTTCCCTAGACCACGGAGGATGACACCAAAAGTCCCGACTTCGATTCTTGGTAGGAGAGTGGGAATTGTTTTTTAGTCGGGGTTATTCCCTCTCGTCTCTGGTGTCTGCAAACATGAATATGTGTGAAAGAGAAAACCTAAATTAACATAAGAAAGCTAACGATTAACACCAACATGCAAACGAGCGAACATTACTGTTGGTGAAGAATAGCTCTAAGTCATAGCCTTCATATGACCTGGAATCATAAAGGTGGGGGTATCAACCGAAAAAGTCTTTGTGAGAAGGCAGGCCTGTTACCCAATGCAAACTTGATAGCACTATGCTGAAGAATGCCACCAATCTATTTATGTTAGTGGGGTGTCCGTTAAGGGGAAGCTTTCTTCTTGTTACCCTTTGCAAACTTGCTACCACTAGCTGAACAATGCACCAATCTGTTCCGTTAAGGGGAGGCTACTTCTTCAACGGATTACCCTCCTCTGTGTACGTCTTTATACGATACAGACTTCTGTCATTGCTACGGACGCACTTCAGCGTTAGGCTTATTGTGCTACCTGTATCGTTTTAAAGCCAATTCACTATGCCTCCACCCTTTATCAAGGAATACAGTCTCATAACACATATGGTTTCAAATTCTTTTGATTCTAAAAACATTTTCTCAGAAGCAAAATATCTCCTCTAAGCCAAGGACTGACAGGATCATATAATGTGCTGGGCTGTTTCAGGTACTTTCTTGCACAATCTGAAATCTAAGTTACCCTGAAACATTCCCATCGTGTTAAGATGCTTTTTCACAAGACCATGTCCTGTAAGAAATGCAATAATTGTTCTCAGCTGAAGTCTGTTACATTTAAGTAAGCTTTGAGTTCTTTTTACTTTCTCTACTACGTATTGTAAGTAGGTGAAGTATTGTATTCCACCCAAAAATTCGATACCGAGATTTCACCGGAAATATATGTTTTGAGACTCCCTGAATCCAAAAAAGCATTTTTGGAAACATGTCCATGTGTGTGTGTGTGTCTGTCTGTCTGTCTGTCTGTGAACAGCATAACTCAGAAACGAACAGTCTGATAAACACCAAACTTGGTATTTAGGTTCAGTATCTTCCAGAGATGTGACACGAAGGTTTTCAAGAAAATCCCCCCACTCCAAACTACCCTTTACACGGAACATTCTTCGAAAATTTTAATTTTCTCAAAAATGGCTCTAACGATTTTGATTAAAATATCATATGTTTAAGATATTTTCATGACAAATGAAATGTATATCTTGAATTTTCTGGGAATGTCTCCAAAAGTATTCTTCATTGTGAACGACTTTTGCATAACTGGTAAACCATAAGAGATAGATAAAATTTTACTACACAAAAAATGTAGATCGTGTTAAAATACACAATTAAGTCATAATTTTTTTTGAGTGAACCATTTTCGAGATATTGCTTGTTATTCCCTTAAATTTTTCAGTACTTATCCTCTCAAATGGGAATTCGTTATTCATTTTTTTGTCTTGGATATGCAAAGATTATTAATCTGTGGCAAAGAGAATGGTGCTGCACATAGCAACCAGCTATTAAGAGATATGTCTATGGTTAAAGGCTACTGTATTTCTATATTGCCCTTGCAAATACAAAGCAAGGGGAACATAGTAGGCCTTAAGCGATAGTCAAATATTTTTAGAACTGGTCGCTATGTGTAAAATGTAATTCTCTTTGCATATCAAAAGAACGTTTCTGCAAATGTTTATCTCGATTAATATGAAATAGATGGAGAGTAAGAGTTTGTAAAAATAGTTTATACAGGAGTAGAGAAAGTCATGTGAGTGTAACACATCATAAATTTTTCTTTGCAAATATATACGAGTTTGTTTTCTGCTTGTTCATTCTTGCATAAATGGCCCGTTTCTCAGAAATAATTCTGGACTGCTAAATTACATTTTATGATAAGCTCTTGTGGGTCTACTTTGCTGTTAACTACATTTGCGTTGCGCTGCGTTTCTTGCGTTGCTTTTAACGCATTTATGTGTTTTCTACTGTGCATATTAGAGAAATGTACATTCTAATGGAGTATATACGTTATCATAAAGTCGAAGGACGTGCTTTATCAGACATGCTAAAGTGACCTCTTTAATGACAAAAGTTTATATAATCGGTGGTAGCTGGAGAACGTAGTCTAGAATGAAACGTATATCGCTTGGAGTCCCTAATTGTCATGATAGAAATGTAAATCGTGTGATTTGGTTTTGTAAGGGAAATTATGCTTGCTGTTTATTTAAATCGTTCCCTGTCCTTCGCAGAATTTGGAAACGTAAATGGAGAGTGTTTCACAGGAATAATGTGTACATCTAATACAAAAAATCTGATGTGTTACACTCACATGACTTTCTCTACTCTTGTACAAACTACTTTTACAAACGCTTATTCTCCATATGCTTCATGTTAATCGAGATATTGAGATGTCAATCTTATTGGTAATTTTCTTGTAGATGCAAGGGGAATATGGTAGCTTTTAAGCGATAGTCAAATATTTTAACGCTGGTTGCTATGTGGCGCATTCCATTCTCTTTGCATGTCCAGGACATAAAAAAATGAATAACGAATTTGAGAAAAAGTATAAGTATTGGAAAATTTAAGGAAATAACAAGCAATATCTCGAAAACGGTTCACTCAACAAAAGAAATGTATATGACATAAGTTGCGTATTTTAACGCGATCTACATTTTTTGTGTAGTAAAATTTTGTCTATCTCTTATAGTTTACCAGTTATGCAAAAGTCGCTCACAATAAAGAATACTTTTGGAGACATTCCCAGAAAATTCGAGATATACATTTCATTTCGCATGACATTATCTTAAACATATGATATTTTAATCAAAATCGTTAGAGCCATTTTTGAGAAAATTAAAATTTTCGAAAAATCTTCCATGTAAAGGGTAGTCTGGGGTGGGGGGATTTTCTTGAAAACCTTCGTGTCGCATCTCTGGAAGATACTGAACCTAAATACCAAGTTTGGTGTTTATCCGACTGTTCGTTTTTGAGTTATGGTGTTCACAGACACACACACACACACAGACACACACACACAGACACACACACACACAGACACACACACAGACACACACACGGACATGTTTCCAAAAATGCTTTTTTTGGATTCAGGATTCAGGTCTCAAAACATGTATTTCCGGTGAAATCTCGGTATCGAATTTTTGGGTGGAATGCAAAACTTCCCCTACTTACTATACGTAGTAGAGAAAGTAAAAAATGTATACGACATAAATTGTGTATTTTAACGCGATCTACATTTTTTGTGTAGTAAAATTTTGTCTATCTCTTATGGTTTACCAGTTATGCAAAAGTCGTTCACAATAAAGAATACTTTTGGAGACATTCCCAGGAAATTCAAGATATACATTTTATTTGTCATAAAAATATCTTAAACATATGATATTTTAATCAAAATCGTTAGAGCCATTTTTGAGAAAATTAAAATTTTCGAAAAATCTTCCATGTAAAGGGTACTCTGGGATGGGGGAATTTTCTTGAAAACCTTCGTGTCGCATCCTTGGAAGATGCTGAACCCAAATACCAAGTTTGGTGTTTATCCGACTGTTCGTTTCTGAGTTATGCTGTTCACAGACACACAGACACACACACACACACACACACACACACACACACACACACACACACACACACACACACAGACACACACACGGACATGTTTCCAAAAATGCTTTTTTTAGATTCAGGGAGTCTCAAAACATGTATTTCCGGTGAAATCTCGGTATCGAATTTTTGGGTGGAATACAATACTTCCCCTACTTACTATACGTAGTAGAGAAAGTAAAAAGCTCAAGGCGAGTTAACATAAAAGTCTGTTTCTAAAGTCATAGTTGCCTATATGGCTTGAGAGTTACAGGTGACTGTAAAAATGAAACAACAAAATATACCTGAGGCAGCTTTAAGCATAAGAAGAAAATGCATATTTCAGCATTAGCTGGGTGTGCACATGTTTCGCACGTTACCTGTTCTCTGTGCCTCTCTTTTTGCTTCTTTTTGTGCAAGAAGCTATCCGTATTTCATCTAACGTATATGTAAATTTAGTAAATTATAAACATACAGGATGAGCCAAAAAAACTACGAACCAGTTGCACGTGTCTTTCCTGTCCGCGTCCTCGGGCTCGCTGCCGTCTGCCGCTATCATAGAAAGGCGCGGATGAAACCTTACAACATTTTTAAAACTACTTTTATAGGCTTTACTTAACAACTTTATGAAAGGAGATGCTGAAACTGGCCACCGTCGTTGTCCATACATGTTTGGCCCCTCTTTAGGAAACTATCCATCACTCACCGTAGTTCACGTTGAGAAATGCTGGCAATTTCCTGGCGGATATTTTGTTTTAATTCTTCCAGGGTGTGTGGGTTTGTCTTGTACACTTTGTTTTAAGGTACCCCAGAGCTAGAAATCGCAGGGGGTTAGGTCGGGGAACCGAGGGGGCCACAAATCTGTACTAATAATTCTGTCCTCAAACGCTGTTGTATAAGCTGTTGCAGAATCTTGTTGAAAAAAGGCAAAATCACACTCCCTGGCTGTTAATTCTCTAAAAATGGGGGGGGGACAAAATTGTATTCACATATTTACGGGCTTCAACTATTGACTGGAAAAAAATTGGCGAGTGATGGATGGTTTCCTAAAGAGGTTTCAAAAATGTATGAACAACGACGGTGGTCAGTTTCAGCATCTCCTTTTATAAAGTTGGTAAGTAAAGCCTTTAAAAGTAGTTTTAAAAATGTATGGTTTCATCCGCGCCTTTCTATGATAGCGGCAGACGGCGAGGCCAAGGACGCGGACAGGAAAAGCACCGCGCAGGCGGTTCATAGTTTTTTGGCTCTCCCTGTATATCTTTATGGTCTTTTTCTATTTCCATTCTTGTATATTCAATCCGTACCTTTACACATAATTTACAAAGCAACACAGTGTTATGAAATACATATATTACGATACAAGTCGCCTGTGGCGCGCATTCGCGAAGTCCCGGGTTCAAATCCCGTGGGTCGATCAATCTGACTGGTTTTTTTTCTGGTTTACCTCAGTCGCCAATGTAAATACAGGATTGGATATTTAATACCACGACCCAAAGTTCCATCTTGGATCTAAAACGATAGTAAAAATGAAAATAAATGGTAATAGCGAGTGTTCTGCCATCTATCCACAAATAATGAAAGTAAATAAACTGGACTGCACCCTAATGGCATTGCACGACACGTGAGGATGCAGAAGTACAGTTGCTTGGCACTAAGGCCTCTATGGACGCGGTCGAACTTGCCATCTGCCCGGCACGTAATGAAGCAGGGATACTGTTGCCTCGCATTAAGACCTCTGTGAACACGTGTCGAAGCAAGATGATATGAGACCTAGAAGTCTAACTGTCCGCCACACACCGAGCCACGAGGTACCCGTCGCGATATGACCACGTAGTTAAAAGCGACATAAAATAAAATAGAATAGAAAAGAAAGTGCGGTAAGTGTATCTTTGTGGACAAGGAAAAAATCCAGGTTTTAATGTGTGGTGGCCCCCCCCCCATTTTCCAGCATGAACGGCCGAACCGATTGTTGTGAACCTTGGTATTTAAAATGCCTTTGGTCCCACTTTGAGAATAGACTATATGGTGTATCTTAATTACTTTCCTCAAAAATTGGGCTCTAATCGAACGCAAAATCAGAAAATCAAAATGTCTCACTCATTATTAATTTTTATGAAAAATGTCACATAACAAAAGTTTATAATAATGATGATTCTGACTAGTTGAGTTTATATATATATATATATATATATATATATATATATACGTGTAGAGAATGTAAAAAGGTTATTAACGGTTTTAGTGTTGACAAGCGGTTGGTTTGGCAAAATGGCGTGTTGCTGAAACTAGACAAGAAGAAAGAGAAGGAAGGGTGGCTTGACATCCATATGCCAATTAGCAAACTGACACACTTAAATCGGCAAATTTATTTTAACCTTGATATATGTAACGACACCTTTGAGCTGTCTAAGATAAAGCGCTGAGATACAGCAAGCAAACATTGTCCTCTCATCTGTTTTATACTGATATGTGCAAGTTGCACTTACAGGAGAATGATACAAGAGTGTAAGAAAAATGTGTAATACATGACGTGCACGATTAGTTATCAAGTGCGAAGTCGAATTTTCTTGCATATCATATTCCTGAAGAAACTCCACATTTCAGGCGCTTAAGGTCTTTGCGACGTTACTGAGATGAGCACGGGAAGTTTTAAAATACAATAAAATGAGGTTGTTCTGAATTAGAAGTGGTATTAGATTCCCATTATCAAACAAAGAATCCTCGCTTTCCGTAAGAGTAAAAATTAAATTGAGTTTTATTTATGAACGCTCTTTAACCTCTGTGGTCCTTAGCGTCCCATTCTATATTGGGCGTAAAAGACCGGTAATTTTGCTCAGAGGCCTCTTTATCAGGCTTGAGGTTTTTTTACGTGCCATGCTAAGGATTTTTACGCCCGAAAATTCCATCGCCCTCCGCCGGGTTTGAATCTGCGATCTCGGGAACTAGAGGCTAGCATGGTAACCACTACACCACGGAGAACGACATTCCTTAAGAGTGGCTACATAGTCCAATAACTAATATATTAGAAAAAAAGTAAATATTGACGATAATACACTAACATTTCTATTCTAAATATTGTTACAGCGAACAAAAGTAATTTTTTGGGAGATGAATTGGACTGAATTGAGTTTTATTTATGGACGCTCTTTAACTGCTGTGGTCCTTAGCGTCCCATTCTATATTGGGCGTGAAAGACGTAATTTTTCTCAGAGGCCTCTTTATCAGGCTAGAGGTTCTTTTACGTGCCGTAAATCTACGACACGAGACCACCGGCTTTACTTCCTTTCCCAAGGAAGCCATGCTAAGGATTTTTACGCCCGAAAAAAAAATCCACCGCCCTCCCCCGGGGTTTGAACCGTGACCTCGGTAACTAGGGGCTAGCATGGTAACCATTACACCACGGAGGACGACAATTTTTCGGGAGAAAACCATAAGTGGACAGTAAACTACCTAGTACAGATGATTAAATACAATTTTTTCAAAACAGGTAACAAATTAGTACATTAAAGGTCCAGTAGATATTTGCTTTTAGACACAAAATATATTCAGGCTCCTAATGCTTTGAATAACATATTTTTCTTCGTCAAAAATTTAAAGATAGATAGTTTTTGTATATCAGTCACTTTGAAGACAAGGAAGAAAGAAGAAAATCTTATTACATTCACACGACTTTCTCCACCCTCTGTAGCTTATTAGTGGGTAGCTATACAAATTACTCTTACGAAAGTTTATTTTCGTATCTACTTCACTTTTATCAAGATAAATCTTTCCGGGAATAGATATTTTGCACATTTTGTTATAGATACAAAGGGAATAGTGATAGTCAAATGTTGTAGAGCTGGATGCTATATATTGACCTTAAAATTGAGGCAGTATTTTTAATACTTAAATAATTTCAGTCTAATTATATAATATGTAAATTCAATAAGAGCCCGCTTTAAAGCAATATGTGTATGTAACAATATATAAAAATCTGATGTGTTACACTCACATACTTTCTCTACTCTTGTACAAACTATTTTTACAAACGCTTATTCTCCATCTACTTCATGTTAATCGAGATAAACATTTGCAGAGTCTATCTTATTGCTAATTTTCCTGTAGATGTAAGGGGAATATATATTTACAAGGGCAATTTGGAAATACAGTAGCCTTTAAGCACATACATATCTCTTAATAGCTGGTTGCTAGGTGCAGCACCATTCCCTTTCCCACAGATTAATACTCTGCACATCCAAGACAAAAAAATGAATAACGAATTCCCATTTGAGAAAATAAGTATTGAAAAATTTAAGGGAATAACAAGGAATATCTCGAAAATGGTTCACTCAACAAAACAAATGTATATGATATAAATTGTGTATTTTAACGCGATCTACATTTTTTGTGTAGTAAAATTTTGTCTATCTCTTATGGTTTACCAGTTATACAAAAGTCGTTCACAATGAAGAATACTTTTGGGGACATTCCCAGGAAATTCAAGATATACATTTTATTTGTCATAAAAATATCTTAAACATATGATATTTTAATCAAAATCGTTATAGCCATTTTTGAGAAAATTAAAATTTTCGAAAAATGTTCCATGTAAAGGGTAATCTGTGGTGGGGGGATTTTCTTGAAAACCTTCGTGTCGCATCCTTGGAAGATACTGAACCTAAATACCAAGTTTGGTGTTTATCCGACTGTTCGTTTCTGAGTTATGCTGTTCACAGACAGACAGACAGACAGACACACACACACACACGGACATGTTTCCAAAAATGCTTTTTTTTGGATTCAGGGGGTCTCAAAACATGTATTTCCGGTGAAATCTCGGTATCGAATTTTTGGGTGGAATACAATACTTCCCCTACTTACTATACGTAGTAGAGAAAGTAAAAAGTGTGTATTACAGTCATTGTATATGTTTATATTATTGTATACTATTGTATACATGTTCAATAATGTTATATGAATGTATTACGTAGTTTAATTATGTAGGAGCTGTGAGAATAATAGGTTAAAAGTTGTTAACAATGAGGTAACCTTGAGACAATAATGAATTAGAAAGTTTAAATGTTACTTGTGATTTTTGGAAGCATTAATGTAATTTTAGTGACAGTTTATAAAACTAGCCAATCAACAACCAGAAAAAGCTTTAGTTAAATGAAGGTATTCTGTTGGATTAGGAATTTCCAATCAGAGACTTGAAATACAGAAATTTACATGTTTAGGCGGTTGAAATCAATTCAGTTGCCTGCAGACAGCGTTACTAACCAGACGCAAAAAGTGTCCTCAAGAAACATATTATGTATTCGTGCGAGACGAAAAATAAGTTTACGTGTTAAAAAGTGTAATTAATTAATAAAAAGAATCTCACAGCTCTCTATATCAGTGAAGTGTTATTTAAATCGTGTCAAGGATTAATAAAAGAAATGAAGTCAAATTATAATCTGTATAAGCCTACATTCAACCCTGCCAAGATATCCATGTCTCTAACAATAATACTGACGCAGCCGAGGCAAACAAACATATAATATTTAAAGAAACAGTCAAATTACAAGGTTAATATTTTTTTAAACCTGGGGCAAAGGCCACCTGAAAGTACATATGGGGCGAAGGCTACCGGAAAGGGGTACTATACGTGTGGTTGTAACGAATTTCAAGTTCGGTTCCCCAACAGTTGAAATATAATACAACTCCTTCAATACAACCTACTTCAAATTGACGCCCAAAGCGTGGTGCAAACAAGTTAAAAGAAAACACGTTCTTCAAATTGGCTTCCATACGTAGCGGCAACAAATCTATTTCAAATTGGGTCCATACGTGGAGCTAATAAAATAACACGTTCTTAAAATTGGCTTCCATACGTGGGACAACAAAACACGTTCTTCAAAATTTCATACTCTTTCCATGGCATCACGAGAAAGAGCTGAAAATTGACAGGGCTTCAAAAGAATGACTTAAATATTGAACAATTCGAACCAATAATACTAGATATCTCGGAAATGCCTAATATCACAAAAAAGTTATTTGAAATAAATTGTGTGCTTTATACTGATATACATTTTTGTGTACTACGTTTATAAGATCATACAAAATTCTTTCTGAAAGTTTAGGATATACATTTTATTTGTCATGTAAATATCTTTAATATATATGGTAGTTTAATCAAAATTGCTAGAGCCATTTTTTAGAAAATCAACCGAAAATTGTTCCATATAAAGGGTAGTTGAGGTGGGATGTTTTCTTGAAAAGTTTCGAGTCGCATCTTTCGGAATTTATCCGTCTTTTCGTTTTTAAGTTATGCTGTTCAATCATGCATACAAACAGACACGCACGCACGGACCTTTTTCTATTTTTTTTTCTCGAGGGGCTCAAAACTTGTATGTGAAATCGCGATATCGAATTTTTGGGTGGAATGCAATACCTTCTCTGCTTACTGTGTACGTGGTAGACAAAATAAAAATGCTTATTTAATTCAGGGACCTATAAAACGTGTATTTGCAGTGAAATCGCTATATCAAACTGTTAGTTTGTACGCAATACTTCCTCTATTTTGTTAGTGATACGATCTAAGAATGAATAATGCAACTTGTATAGTATGAGTATTTTGAAATACTTAGACTTAGCAGTTTGACCACTGCTGTCATACCAAACAACACTCCACCATCTACCGGCGAGTCATTAATAAAAGATAAAAGGAAAACGAAAATTATGATTTTTAAGAAAGGATATAAACTAAGAAAGACGAAAATTGGTATTGGGAAGAAACGGAGCTGGAAGCACTGAGGACAACTGAGTATCTAGGAGTAAGGCAGGGGATTGGGGAGAACAGAGTAAAAAGTTACTAGCAAAGGGGAAACAAGTAATACAGGCAATCGGAGCATGTGTGAACAAAATACCAGAAATGCAAATTGCGTAGCTAGAAAGGATATATAGCATAGTGGTGGAAGCAAGGGTGTTATACGCAGTAGAGATATGGGGGCTGAAAAAGGGATGGGAAAATGTAGATGCTATACATAGGAATTTTTGCAAAATAAGCCTGGGATTACCAAGAATTTCTCCGAATGGAGTAGCACAAGCGGAACTAGGGAGAGTGGGAGCTAAAGGCAAAATGGTAGAAAAATAATCAAATACTGGTTCAAAATAAAGCTAGTGGAGGAAAATGAGATACTAAAGCAATGCTTGGTTGTACAGGAGAAAATGGGGGGAAGAAACATGGGTGCACAATATACATTGGGAGAAATAGGAATGGGGGAAATGGGCAAAAAGAAACAACAAAAGTAAGGTTTCTGGAAATAAATTAAAACAAGAGTGGAGGATATTGAAAAGAAAAAAAATTATGAACAGCTTCAAGGAAAAAAAGGCATTAGTGTAATAAATTTAAGTGGTCTAACAGGGAGAAGAAGGGGGGATAAAGGATAAAGGAAGAGAGAATTTAATACTAGAGACGTGGAAAAATTTACCAATAGAACTAAAAGTTAGGAAGATTTTTAATACACGATCAAATGAGTATATGGAGAAATCAGGAAAATATTTAGGATAAATTAGGTTAAAAGAAACTAAGTAAATTGGAGAAAATACGGAAAAGGGGCAACAAGGCAAAAAAGTAAATAGTGGAAAATTATACTTCCCCAGAGTGTTAAATATAAGGGGAAGAAAAATAATAAGCAACTCCATTGTATTGTAAACATTGTATAAATTGCATATAAGTACAAAGTAGACAATAAATCATTCATTCATAATAAAAGATACCTCCAGAAATGCAGTTTGAATTCGAATCGCTGAATTCTGAAACATGTGAGAACCGGTAGTTGGAACCTTCCGTCTAAAACCCTGAGCTCGATAGCAAAACAATGAGGACGAACAGCAGCAGAAAGTGGAGGAGGTGACCTCCTGTACGTGTATTGCATCACAAGTGTGTAGTAGGTAGGGCAGGTGAAACCTACATCATGTAACTGGGATGTTGTTTCCGTCCTTTCTCCTGGGCCCAATGAGGGAGGAAAATCATGAGGTTCAATTAAATTTAGTTTCCAGGCAAACAAGGTTTTAGCAAAAATGTCCACAGAAATGCAATGCCACAGTAATGTCTCACAAATATTTATTTTGTTTCTGTTCTAACGGGTTTATCATAGACCACTGCCTTTCCATGCGTTACAGGTAGGCTTTTTAAACTTTAATTAATTAATTAATTTCAGTTACCTCATCTGTTCTTTATAAAATTATTGTTCAGTGATCTACCCCTGGGGTCTCCATGCTTTCCAGCCTTAGGGCCATACTGATTATTCCAGTAAGTTCAAGGGCCAAAACCGTTTTAATTTTCCTGGCATTATCTATAATTTCTAGAGTTGTCGCCGAGAGCGAACATGCGCTTGCTAAATTCGCTACTTCATCAAATCTGTCCGGCAGAAAATAATCTGTTTCAATCATAATTACGTAAAAAATCTGATGTGTTACACTCACATGATTTTCTCTACTCTTGTACAAACTATTATTACAAACGCTTATTCTCCATCTGCTTCATGTTAATCGAGATAAACGTTTGCAGACTCTATCTTATTGCTAATTTTCTTGTAGATGTAAGGAGAATATATATTTACAAGGGCAATATAGATATATTGTACAGTACAATACATATCTCTTAATAGCTGGTTACTAGGTGCAGCATCATTCCCTTTGCCACAGATTAATACTCTTTGCATATCCAAGACAAAAAAAATGAATACCGAGTTCCCATTTGAGAAAATAAGTATTGAAAAGTTTAAGGAAATAACAAGCAATATCTCGAAAATGGTTCACTCAACAAAAAAAATGTATATTACATAAATTGTGTATTTTAACGCGATCTACATTTTTGTGTAGTAAAATTTTGTCTATCTCTTATGGTTTACCAGTTATGCAAAAGTCGTTCACAATGAAGAATACTTATGGAGACATTCCCAGAAAATTCAAGATATACATTTTATTTGGCATGAAATATATTAAACATATGATATTTTAATCAAAATCGTTAGAGCCATTTTTGAGAAAATTAAATTTTTCGGAAAATGTTCCATGTAAGGGGTAATCTGGAGTGGGGGGATTTTCTTGAAAACCTTCGTGTCGCATCTCTGGAAGATACAGAACCTAAATACCAAGTTTGGTGTTTATCCGACGGTTCGTTTCTGAGTTATGCTGTTCACAGACACACACACGGACATGTTTCCAAAAATGCTTTTTTTTTGGATTCAGGGGTCTCAAAACATGTATTTCCGGTGAAATTTCGGTATCGAATTTTTGGGTGGAATACAATACTTCCCCTACTTACTATACGTAGTAGAGAAAGTAAAAATGTTTCACACATTTTAAAACATGAGATTGAGGTTTTTTTATGGGAGACGCTCTTTAACTACTATGGTTCTTAGCGTCCCATTCTATATTAGGCGTGAAAGACCTGTAATTTTACTCAGAGGCCTCTTTATCAGGCTTGAGGTTCTTTTACGTGCCGTAAATCTTCGACACGGGACCACCGGCTTTACTTCCGTTCCGAGGGAAGCCATGCTAAGGATTTTTACGCCCGAAAAAATCCATCGCCCTCCTCCGGGTTTGAACCCGCGACCTCGGAGACTAGAGGCTAGCATGTTAACCAAGGGCAGGCGTGAGGTAAGAGCATCCACAGTTTCTAGATCTGTAAATTGAATGCGGAAATCTTTCGAGCGTGCAGCCAGTTTCAAATTGAATAACAAAACAAATAATATCCCATATAAAAATTCACCCAATCTTTATAAATAAATAAGACATAAAACGCGTTGTACCAAGCAAGCTGATCAAAGTCTGGCGTCAGCATTTAAAATTGTGTGGCCAAATGAAAGAGCACCATGGTTATGAAGTACATGATGTAAAATCTCGCATCGGGATCGTCTGTTGTTCAGAAGCTTGCAGAGTATGGAGAAAGAAATGCAGAATTCTTCCTCTATACACGCAACGCAAGTTAAATTGAGTTTTTATTCATGTATGCTCTTTAACTGCTGTGGTCCTTAGCGTCCCATTCTATATTGGGCGTGAAAGACCGGTAATTTTGCTCAGAGGGCTCTTTATCAGGCTTGAGGTTCTTTTACGTGCCGGCTTTACTTCCCTTCCGAAGCAATGTTTACGCCCGAAAAAAATCCATCGCCCTCCGCCGGGTTTGAACCCGCGACCTTGGGAACTAGAGGCTAGCATGGTAACCACTACACCACGGAGGACAAGTCGTGGTACTACCTATGCTAATACTATAAAAAGAGAAAATTCGTATGTGTGGGTGTGTGTGTGTGTGAATGCGTGTGTTTGCGTGTGCGCGTATGTACGTGTGCATGGGGTAATCTCAAAAACCATTCAACCGACTTTGATAACTCTTTCACTATTGTAAGACCCTGTTTCTGACGGACATGGGCTATAAAACATCGAACTTCAATTCATAAATTACTAAAAGATTAGAAAGAATTTATAAAATACGAACACCTGAAGTTATAAAAGAACGTACTTGCGAAGAAAGCATTGAGTTTTTATCGAGAGTGTAATGGAGTAGAAAATAAGTCTTTGTTGTTACCCCACAGAAAATGCATGTAAAATAAAAGAGGTGACACCCATATTTCATTTCAAACAATATACATAATCACGATTTGCAAAACAAAAGAGAATGTAATCTGCTTATAACGTTATGATACGTATGCGATACTATTGTCAAAATATTTTAATAACTCTCGTGTTAACATTTTTGACGTTATTTCCGTTTTATTTATGTTGTAATCAAGTCTGTTAGCAGAGCATGCTAAATAATTGAATAAAGAGCGTCCAGCTAACATAAGACATTAGTCAAGCATATTTTACGATTAACAACTGAGAATATTATTTTTCTTAATAGTCACAGACTGTCTCTTTTCCAAAGAGGTTAACTTAGTGGCATGGGAATACGTTATCTTTATATTCACCAGCTTCACCTCTATTTCATTATATATATATATATATATATATTAAGGGATCCTGTATTATTTGAAAACTATGTAGTTTTTGTATTATTAAATAACTCGAGGCCAAAGAGAAGGTACAAAGATTTAAAGTAGAAGTTAAAGAGCGTCCATAAATAAAACTCAATTTAATTTAATTTTAGTGCCAAGAGTAATTTTCAAATCATCAATAAATCCGTGAGTCGTGAAGGGATGAGAGAATTTATCTGGACACTTTAGAGCAGAGGTGGCGAAAACGTGACTCGCGAGTTAGTTTGACTCGCAGGCGCCGTTCCCTCTCTGCAACCGTCCCTTTGTTTTTCACATGTTGCTGTGCATATTTGGTGACTCGCGGAAGGAAGTAGTTTTCGCCACCCTTGCTCTAGAGGATTTAGAAATCTAGAGTAACATTCGCTAGAACTATTTCACAAAGTAAAATTATGATTTTTAAAACACAGTCATGAAATATTGTATTTAACTGCAATGTAAATAGCGATATTTGAAAATAAATCAGAATCATGTGGTCGCACTTCGTTTGTTTGATAGGTGCAACTTGACCATTTAATATTATTTACTGCCATCTGGTATGGGAAGCTAGAGCTAGACAAGCAATATTAAAAGGATGCAATAACCAACATTGTAGGTTATGATTTTCTTTATTGCAACAAACATTATTTTAAAACACAATAATTGAATACACAGTTATCAAATCTGAAGGGATTTGAAGGAATTTGTTCATTGTTTGTTATGTTTAATGTAGGCACGTTGTTTCTTAATTTGTGCGCAACGTCTAATTGTGTTCATTTAGTTGCAGTACAAGATAATACTCTGACCTTTTCAAAACATTAAAAAGGAAGAACTGTGTTTATCATGTAAGGAAGAGGGGGTAAAGAGATTTCGATAAAATTTGAATGAATCGTTACTGTAATTTGTTGATAAACAACATTCTTTAAAAATAATTAGTAACTATCTCCCATTTGGAGTCGTAAGTTAAATAGCCAGGATGATGCAGCCCTTGGTATACGAACTGATTTAGCATGTATTGCTGGTACCTACTGCATCCTTTCTTCAGAGAATTCTCAACTAAGAACGTATCTGTGGTAGAGGTCTGCACGGCCGAAATTTTTAAGCCCGGCCCGCCCATGTCATGTCCGAAAATAGGTTATATTGTACCACCTGGTCCGGCCCGATTGTATTATTTTGTTTTAAAAAATTATTTTACGGTTATTGACTTATTATTATTGTTATTGTTATCAGTCCACGAAGCGGTGGTGTCTGCGGTTTAAAGGGACTCGGGTTCGATTTCCGATAATGGCATGGGAATTTCTTCATCTGCTGAGGGGAGGGCCTGGTAAGGGATGTACTCAGCTCCTTGGGACCAATAGAGGAACCACTTTACAGACAGTGGCGGGTGAGGTGTTGAAACTCGCATGTAGTAAGCGAATGTTAACAGCATACTGCCTTATTGACCACATGACGCCCCTATTATTGCGCTCTGCCCAGTGTGTCCTGGGTGTGGCTGGACGGAGGGAGGCGGAGATTGCAGCTGCCTTGCTGTTGTAACGTTATCCTTAGTTGACCAAAGCGAGCATGTATGTACTGTTGCTTTCTGGAAATCTCAATATCGCGGACACCAAAAAAACGTGATAAATTTTTTCGTCTTTATTTTCCCTTTACGTAGAAACGTTTTATTTACTTTCTCAAAAGCGGCAATAATGATGTTGATTAAAATACCATGTGTTTAAAGATATTTACATGACAAATAAATACATATATTGATTGCGACAAATTAATTTTTTTCGTCTTTATTTTCAAGCCCGAGCCCAACAAACATTTTTCAAATTAAGCCAGAGAGCTTGGCCCTTGACTGTGGCTACTTCATGTAGGATAGTCTAGGACCACATACTGTACTTTGGGCTTGGCAATACTAGAAACTTACAAACTATTTTTGGTCGAAGTATAGCTGATTGGCCTGATTGCTTCTTATCTCTAAACACACATGATTTATATGGTTTTTGTCTGTAAGGAGTAATCGAAGATACTATTTATGCCAGCAACTCTCTAACGTTCAACAAAAAATGTGCAATATTTCGACTGCAGAAATTCGTCGAGTGTTCACTAACGTATTCACTTAGTGTTTTGCTTTTCTAGAAGGAAGAGAAGAATATCATTTCATTTGCCTTCTACAACTGAAGGCTTAATATATATATATATATATATATATATATATATATATTACTTTCTCTACTACGTATAGTAAGTAGGGGAAGTATTGCATTCCACCCAAAAATTCGATACCGAGATTTCACCGGAAATACATGTTTTGAGACCTCCTGAATCCAAAAAAAGCATTTTTGGAAACATGTCCGTGTGTGTGTCTGTCTGTCTGTGTGTCTGTCTGTCTGTGTGTCTGTGAACAGCATAACTCAAAAACGAACAGTCGGATAAGCACCAAACTTGGTATTTAGGTTCAGTATCTTCCAGAGATGCGACACGAAGGTTTTCAAGAAAATCCCCCCACCCCAGACTACCCTTTACATGGAACATTTTTCGAAAATTTTAATTTTCTCAAAAATGGCTCTAACGATTTTGATTAAAATATCATATGTTTAAGATAATGCCATGAGAAATGAAATGTATATCTCGAATTTTCTGGGAATGACTCCAAAAGTATTCTTCATTGTGAACGACTTTTGCATAACTGGTAAACCATAAGAGATAGACAAAATTTTACTACACAAAAAATGTAGATCTCATTAAAATACACAACTTATGTCATACACATTTCTTTTGTTGAGTGAACCGTTTTCGAGATATTGCTTGTTATTCCCTTAAATTTTCCAATACTTATACTTTTTCTCAAATTCGTTATTCATTTTTTTATGTCCTGGACTTGCAAAGAGAATGGAATGCGCCCCATAGCAACCAGCGTTAAAATATTTGACCATCGCTTAAAAGCTGCCATATTCCCCTTGCATCTACAAGAAAATTAGCAATAAGATTGGCATCTCGATATCTCGATTAACATAAAGCATATGGAGAATAGGCGTTTGTAAAAATAGATTGTACAACAGTAGAGAAAGTCATGTGAGTGTAACACATCAGATTTTTTTTTGCTACGCTTGATATGGAGAAAAACGCTGAGAAAGTTAAGCTAGGGATGCCGCGAGAGTTAGGAGCTGTCAGAGGCATTGCATATAACAAACCCAGCATTACATTCATAAAGTTAATAAAACATATTTTCGAGTACGTTTTCGGATCAAAGTTGTTACTGCAAAGGCCTAGGCTCACCAAATGAGAAATAGGACCGTTGGCAAAAGAAGGATATATAAGATATTTTACTAAACCGTGACTTAACTGATTTGGCTTGTATTGTTACAAGATTCTGAACGAACCTGATTTTATTTCTATTGTGCAATATGGCAGATGCACAAGTAGTTTCTCGCCTGGAAAGTTGTAAACTGCAGCAATTTCACGATCTAACTTTTCCATTCCTTTTTATTTGTCCCATTTAAATGCCACTTAACATCTTAGGTCATATACTGTCTGTTCAACCATGTTTTAGCTAGTGGGTGGGGTAGCCCTTCCAATAGGTAGGGGTTTAGTTACTGGAAGGAGTTAGTGTTGATTTTGCCTGAGGGAAGTGAGGGGTAAAGACGCGCAATAGTGAAAGACTGTTGACTGTTTTCCACTGTAGCGTCACGCGCGGCACAAGTTGAGCGTACTGTGTACCTCTCCCACCAGCTAACACTTTATCTCAGAGATACGCCACCTCACTCTACTGGCTAAAACATCGTTGAACAGACAATAAATAAGTGGCTTTGACTTTGAACTTTATTCACTTGTTTGCTTTCCGATGTTAATTTTTAAGTTTCTAATGTTACTTTGGGGTTTTCTTCTAAACTTTCAATCTCTCCCCCTTCCTCTCTCTTAAACACACACAAACACACCGTAATTCATACTTCTCGACTTCAGGAAGAAAAGGAAATAATCCTAACTAAGACAAATTTCTAAAAATTAATTTCGGGACTCGTATTTAGCGGCAAGCATGCTAACCACAAATCTTCCATTCTTGAACACAAAAAAAGGGCTTTATACAGGGTGGACTATTTAAATTCAGACTTCTCATTATAAAATAGTGTATAAAATGTTTATTTTGTGATGAGGAATAAGGGAAAAAAAATAAAAACTTTGGTTCCCAATTACGAAACCTCAAATGACCGACTATGGATGTTCCAAACATTCATTGTGCTTTTCGTACACAGCCATTCAAATTTTCGTTATTTACATTGGTGTAAGAACAATTGCAAAGCGCTTTATACAAATGTTGTGTAAGTTTATATGAGGAGTGAGAAAACAACATAAAAAGGCCAGTTCCCATTTAAAAAAAATCTGATGTGTTACACTCACATGACTTTCTCTACTCTTGTACAAACTATTTTTACAAACCTTATCCTCCATCTACTTCATGTTAATCGAGATAAACGTTTCCGGACTCTATCTTATTGTTAATTTTCTTGTAGATGTAAGGGGAATATATATTTACAAGGGCAATATAGAAATACAGTAGCCTTTAAGCACATACATATCTCTTAATAGCTGGTTGCTAGGTGCAGCACCATTCCCTTTGCCACAGATTAATACTCTTTGCATATCCAAGACAAAAAAAATCAATAACGAATTCCCATTTGAGAAAATAATTATTGAAACATTTAAAGGAATAACAAGCAATATCTCGAAAATGGCTCACTCAACAACAAAAATGTGTATGACATAAATTGTGTATTTTAACGCGATCTACATTTTGTGTGCAGAAAATTTTGTCTATCTCTTATGGTTTACCAGTTATGCAAAAGTCGTTCACAATGAAGAATACTTTTGGAGACATTCCCAGAAAATTCAACATATACATTTTATTTGTCATGAAAATATCTTAAACATGTGACATTTTAATCAAAATCGTTACAGCCATTTTTGAGAAAATTAAAACTTTCGAAAAATGTTCCATGTAAAGGGTAATCTGGTGTGGGGGATTTTCTTGAAAACCTTCGTGTTGCATCTCTGGAAGATACTGAACCTAAATACCAAGTTTGGTGTTTATCTAACTGTTCGTTTCTGAGTTATCTGTTCACAGACACACACACAGACACACACACGGACATGTTTCCAAAAATGCTTTTTTTTGGATTCAGGGGTCTCAAAACATATATTTCCAGTGAAATCTCGGTATCGAATTTTTGGGTGGAATACAATACTCCCCCTACTTACTATACGTAGTAGAGAAAGTAAAAAGTTAAATTGACCCTAAAATGACCATCACAACATCCTCCAAATAAAACACGACTAATGGAATTTACTTTCCCCCATAATATCAAGCAACTTTTATTCAAGACGCTTCTTTTTACAATACAACACCTAATTTTGGAGATATTGTACAGTCTCAACTTAAATAGTCCACCCTGTATATTTTGTTAGGAAAACTAGATACGTACATTAACTAATTTGTTTAATCACTTCATTGAAGTGCTTTATACACTTTTATCAGAAAGAATCGTTTTAGTATGGGCTATTAACACCATTAGATGCACAACGAATGTGTACATGTGTAGTAAAGTTTATCTCGATTAAAAAGTATTAGACAGAAGAATAAGCCTTTTAAAGAATAGTTTGTAGAAGAGTGAGTAGAGAAAATCATGTGAATACAACACATAAGATTTTTCCATTCCCTACTACATTCCCACCCGAAAATTCGATACCGATATTTCACCGAAAATACATGTTTTGAGACGCCTTTAATCCAAATAAAGCATTTTGGAACCATGTCCGTGTGTGTGTCTGTGAAACGCATAACTCAAAATCGAAACATCGTATAAATACCAAATTTGGTATTTACTTTTAGTATCTTCCAAGGAGTGACACGAAGATGTTCTCGAAAATACGTGGGGGTATTTTCCAACCCCAACTACCTTTTACCTGGAACCTTTTTCGAAAATTTTGATTTTCTAAAAAACTGGCTCTAACGATTTTAATTAAATATGAGAGATATTTACATGACAAACAAAATGTACATATATCTTGAATTTTCTTGGAATAGCCTAGGAAGTCCTCTTCATTCGGAAGGACTTTTATATAATCTTGTATAACTTGTAAACGCTAAGCAATAGAAGAAATTGTACCCCACAAAAAATTTAGATCTCTTTAAAACACACAATTTACTTAAAATAAGCTTTTTGTGGCATAAGTCATTTCTGAGATATCCGTTATTAAATATTCGAATTGTTCAATACCTATTCTTTTAAAGTCCTGTCGTTTTCAGTTGTTTCTCGCGATTGCGTGGAAACAGTATGGAATTTTAAGTCTAGAGTATAGCGCCCTGTTCTTAAACATTTGACTATCGCTGTCCCCTTTGTATCTATAACGAAACGTGTAATGTAGGTATTTCTGCAAAGGTTTATTTGGATTAAATGTAATAGATAGAAAAATAAGCTTTAGTAGTTTGTATAGTTTGAGAGAGTAGAGAAAGTCATGTGAATGTATCACATCAAATTTTTTACTTTCTCTACTACGTATAGTAAGTAGGGGAAGTATTGTATTCCACCCAAAAATTCGATACCGAGATTTCACCGGAAATATATGTTTTGAGACCCCCTGAATCCCCCCCAAAAAAAGCATTTTTGGAAACATGTCCGCGCGCGTGTGTGTGTCTGTGTGTCTGTGAACAGCATAACTCAGAAACGAACAGTCGGATAAACACCAAACTTGGTATTTAGGTTCAGTATCTTCCAGAGATGCGACACGAAGGTTTTCACGAAAATCCCCCCAGATTACCCTTTATATGGAACATTTTTCGAAAATTTTAATTTTCTGCAAAATGGCTCTAACAATTTTGATTAAAATCTCATATATTTAATATAATTTCATGACAAATAAAATGTATATCTTGAAAGTTTCTGCGAATGTCTCCAAAAGTATTCTTCATTGTGAACGACTTTTGCATAATTCGTAAGCCATAAGAGATACACAAAATTTTACTACACAAAAAATGTAGATCGCGTTAAAATACACAATTTATGTCATACATTTTTCTTGTTGAGTGAACCAGTTTCGAGATATTGCTTGTTATTCCCTTAAATTTTCCATTACTTATACTTTTTTTCAAATTCGTTATTCATTCTTTTTTGTCCTAGTAATGCAAAGAGAATGGAATACTCCACATAGCAACCTCCTCTTAAAATATTTGATTATCGCTTAAAGCCTACCAATTCTCCTTGCATCTACAAGAAAATTAGCAATAAGATTAACATCTCGATTAATATGAAGCACATGCAGAATAGATTTTGTAAAAATAGCTTGTACAAGAGTAGAAAAAGTAATGTGAGTGTAACACATCAGATTTTTTAATATCAACTATATGTCTTCCATTTACGCCATGTGTTAACTGCTGTTTGAAAATACTAGTGGAAAGCGGTTCGCTTATGTTATAGTAAAGTTTTCTTTATCGATGTGTTTAAGGAATTATCGCTGTAGTGTTCTGAGAAAAAAAAAAGATAGCATAACAGGAAATGTAAAGCGTGTCTCTTAAAACGAAGAGGTACGAAGTATTTGAAATATCCTTTACTCAGTGTGACTACACGTAATTTAGATTCGGTGCTAAAAGTCGGCTAAACGGTGCTCTATCATCTGATCTAAACACTCCGCAAAAATCCTATATGGATAGTGTAATAAAGTTAACACCTGAAACCACACATGACGTCACAGAACACAGTCATATGGAACCCGTCTACACTCTTCCAGCGGCGATACGATTAGTTAGTGATAGGCTCCCATAATGCGCAGATCTCTTCGCTTCGCTGATAGGTAAGCATTGCAAACAATATTCTGGTCACTTTTACTTTCCCTAACATGTAACTGGTAGTTAGAGAAGCTATTGTATTCCATCCAAAAAATTCAATATCGAGGTTTCGCCGTGAATACATGTTTTGAGGCCCTTGAATACAAAGATATCCTATAGCATGGCTAAAAAACGGAAGGTTCGTTAAATACCATACTTAGTATTTACGTATAGCAACTTCCAAAGATCCGACACGAAGATTTTCAAAAAAAATTCTCCCCACACCAAAACTACCCTTTACATGAAAAAATTGTTATTAAATCTTTCTCTACCATGTACCTAATAGAGAAGGTATTGCATTCCACCCAAAAAATCGATATCGAGATTTCACGGGAAATACATGTTTTGAGGGCACCTGAATAAAATATCTGATGTGTTATACTCACATGCCTTTCTCTAATATTGTACAAGCTATTTTTACAAACGCTATTCTGCATATGCTTTATATTAAACGAGATATCGAGATTTTAATCTTATTGCTAATTTTCTTGTAGATGCAAGGGCAATTGGTAGGCTTTAAGCGATAGTCAAATATTTTAAGAGCTGGTTGCTATGTGGAGTATTCCATTCTCTTTGCATTACTAGGACAAAAAAATGAATAACGAATTCCCATTTGAGAAAAAGTATAAGTAATGGAAAATTTAAGGGAATACCAAGCAATATATCGAAAATGGTTCACTCAACAACAAAAAATGTGTATGACATAAGTTGTGTATTTTAACGCGATCTACATTTTTTGTGTAGTAACATTTTGTCTACCTTTTATGGTTTACCAGTTATGCAAAAGTCGTTCACAATGAAGAACACTTTTGGAGACATTCCCAGAAAATTCAAGATATACATTTTATTTGTTATAAAAATATCTTAAAAATATGATATTTTACTCAAAATCGTTACAGCCATTTTTGAGAAAATTAAAATTTTCGAAAAATGTTCCATGTAAAGGGTAATCTAGGGTGGAGGGATTTTCTTGAAAACCTTCGTGTCGCATCTCTGGAAGATACTGAACCTAAATACCAAGGTTGGTGTTTATCTGACTGTTCGTTTCTGAGTTATGCTGTTCACAGACACACACACACACACACACACACACACACACGCACACGGACATGTTTCCAAACATGTTTTTTTTGGATTCAGGGGGTCTCAAAACATGTATTTCCGGTGAAATCTCGGTATCGAATTTTTAGTAGAGAAAGTAAAAAACACCAAATTTGGTATTTAAGTTCAGCCTTCTAAGGATACGTCACGAAGATTTTCAAGAAAATCCCCCGCCCCCAGCTTGCATATCTTGAATTTTCTGGGAATAGCCTAGAAACTCCCCTTTATTCGTAAGGAATTTTGCATAATTTTGTATAACTTGTAAAAGTTAAGCTATAGACGAAAACGTATTAACAATTTAGATCTCTTTAAAACACACAGTTTATTTAAAATAAGTTTTTTTGTGGCATAAGCGGTGTCTGAGATATCCGTTATTAAAGGTTCGAAATGTTCAATACTTTCATTCTTTTAATGAAACAAATCCATTCTTTTTAAGTCTCATCAATTTTAAGTTGTTTCTCGCGATTGCATGGAGGGAGTGTGGAATTTTAAAGCCAGCATATAGCGTCCAGTTCTAAAACATTTGACTATCACTGTTCTCTTTGTATATACAGGGTCGACCATTTAAGTTGAGACTGTAAAATATCTCCAAAACTAAGCGTTGTAAAAAGAAATAACTTTGATAAAAGTTGCTTGATATTATGGTGGAAAGTAAATGTCATTTTAGGGTCAATTTAATTTTTTGAAATGGGAACCTACAATTAGGGTAAATTTAAATTGACCCTAAAATGGCCACCACAACATCCTCCAAATAAAACAGAACTAACGGTATTTACTTTCCTCCATAATATCAAGCAACTTTTATTCAAGACATTTCTTTCTACAACGCTTAATTTGAGAGATACTGTATCTCAACTTAAATGGTCTTCCATGTATAAAGAAATGCAAAGGTTTATCTGGATTAAAATGTAGTAGATAGAGAAATAAGCTTTAGTAAGAATAGTTTGTTTAGCCACTAATAAAGATAGAGGGTAGAAAAAGTCATGTGAATGTATTACATCATATTTTTATTTTACATATTGTGTGCTCTGATATAGAAATTTTTGTGTAGTAAACTTTTGTCTATCTCTTTCGATTTACCATTTATATAAAATTCATTCCGAATAAACAGGTCTTCAAAACAATCAAGATACACACTTTATTTGTCAAGCACATACTTTAAATATGTGGTATTTTCATCAAAGTCGTTAGAACCAGAAGAAAATAAAAAATAACGAAAATTCCCTATGTAAAGGGTACTTTTGGGTGTGGGGATTTTTTTTTTTTTAATCTTCACGTCACATCCTTGGAAGTTCCTGAACTTAAATACCAAGTTTCGTGTCTAACCAACTTTTCATTTTTCAGTTACGCTGTTCACGAACACACAGACCTTTTCCTAAAAATGCTCTTTTTCGATTCGGGTAGGCTCAAAACGTGCATTTCTGGTGAAATCCCTGTATCAAAATTTTAGATTGAATACTATTTTATATGTAAGTAGTAGAGAAAATAAACAAATGACAAAATATTCAAAACCAAAACGGATATATTGGAAATAGTTTTTAAAATATCTAAATATTTTGCGAAGTATATTTTTATGGATTGCCAGTTGTATAAAATTATACAAAACTCCTTCGGAATGAAAACTTCACAGTCTATTCCCAGGAAATTTAAGGTAATTATTTTGTCATGTCATGCAATTTAAATAAAAATTGTTAGAGCAAATTTTTAGAAACAAATATCCAAATATTTTTCATGTAAAGCGTATTTTGGAGTGGGGGAAGTTGTCTGAAATTTTCGAAGATTCTTCCATGTAAGGGGTAGTTAAGAGAGGGGGAATTTTCTTAAATCTCAACGTCGTTTCTTACTTAAGTACCAAGTTTAGTTTTATCGGATATTTTGTTTTGAGCTATGCTGTTCAAACACACACAACGTTTTCTAAAAATTCTCTTTTTGGATTCAGGGAGCTTCAAAACGTGTATTTCCGATAAAATCTCCGTATCAAATTTTTGGGTGGAATGCAATACCTTCACCTGCTTACTATAGGTAAGTAACATCATCTTTCAAGGATACAATACGAAGATTTTCGAGAAAATCTGCCCATTCCGAACTTTACATGTAAAAACTATTAGTTATTTTTTACTTTCTCAAAAATGGCTCTTAACATTTTAAATACCATAGGTTTGAAATATTTGCATAAGAAATAAAATGTATATCTTGAGTTCTTTGGGAATAGTTTGTGAAGTCCTCTTCATTGGAATGAATTTTG
The DNA here is from genome assembly GCA_030765065.1 of Deroplatys truncata. Lineage (NCBI taxonomy): Eukaryota > Metazoa > Arthropoda > Insecta > Mantodea > Mantidae > Deroplatys > Deroplatys truncata. The sequence continues at coordinate 58,059,384 of CM060989.1, read as the reverse complement.
TGTAGCTGGCAAACCATAAGATAGACAAAACCTTATTAATCAAACATGTAGATCTCGTTAAAACACATAATTTATGTCAAATACGAGGGTTGGGGTAAAAGTCATGGCAACTATTTACTTTCTTGAAGATATCAGTCCGGTTGGAAAATGTGACATTTCCAGACGAAAGGACAAGGTGTTAGCTACATGTGTGGGCAACGAATAGCACTGAAATATCGTAACACATAATTTATTACGGTAGTAACAGGGCAATATGGCCTTCACGGTGCAAAAGAATGACAACACAGTACACATAAAGTTGACACGACAAACCTGGGCCTAAAGACCCTCAAAGTAGTTCCCTGCTACTGTCACCACACGCTGCCAACAATGGCAGGCGCTGAATACCATCTGCCTCAGCATTTGCCGCACTGTGTGAATCGGTCACCTGTTCGCGCACAGCATTAGCAATGTCCTTTCGTGTTGCAAACCGCCTACCACGTAGTGGTTCCTTAATCTTTCGAATGAGATCAAAGTCACAGGGTGAAATGTCGGGAGAGTACGGTGGGTGCTCCAATTCTTCCCATCCCCAACGTCGCAGTAGCTGCCCTACACATACTGCTTTATGTGGTTTTGTATTGTCGTGCAGGATTATTGCACTGTCCACAAGATCCGGACGTTTCTCCCGAACGCCACATCGTACCTGTCGCACCAGGAAGTCCCTGTAGTACTGTGCGGTCATGTTCTGCCATGTGGACCAATGACACCCCTGACGTCATACGCGACGATAACCATCAGTTTGACTGAGGAAGGATTCTGACGGAACTTCTGCCTCCTTGGTGATTCCAGCATGTCGCCACTCCGCGGACTGACGTTTCAGTTCTGGTTCGTATGCCCTGACCCAAAATTCATCGATGGCGATTATTCGTGACAAGAATTGATCGCCGACCTGTTGCCAGCGTGCAAGGTGGTCAGAACATATTGCATAGCGCACCCACCTTTGAACTTCCGTCAGTGAATGCGGTACCCACCGCGATGCGATTTTGCGTAGTTGCAGCTCATTACGCAATATCCTGTGGACGGTGCGTTTCCCGGTACCACTTGCCATCTCTAACTACAGTAGCGTCCATCGTCTGTCTTCATCCAGGAGCTGCTCGATGACGGCACGTGCCACGTCGGTCCGCACACTGACAGGTCGTCCCGAACGTTGCTCATCACTGGTTGACTCACGTCCTTGCTGAAACTTTCCTACCCACCATGCTTCTGTACGGTATGGTAGGGCATTATTCCTAAGGGCTTCCACTGTGACATTCCATCGCATTTCTCCCTCCGAGAAGGGCTATTTTGATGTAAGCGCGCTGCTCAACGCGGGTTACTTCCATCTTGCACGACGCTCACCAACTGACTGATTTCACAGCCCTCGCTGTCCTACTACCAGCTATCACACAGTCATCTGTTGTTCTGCATACACACTATGTCTGTAGAACTTCCACACGACACACATACGTTTGTGATCCGTTCACATATCTACAAGTAAAAAAATAGTTGCCATTACTTTTGCCCCAACCCTCGTATATTTTTGTGGCGTTAACCATTTCCGAGACATTTCTTATTGGTTTGAATTTTTAAATACTTCTACTTTTTTCAAGTGGCAAGTCGGTATTCGTTTTTCTCGTAGTCAGGCAAAGAACAGGAATTTCAAACGCATCACTTCCCGATCAAAATCGCTTTAGCTTGCTGCTGATGCAAATGCGTAATGTAAGTTTATCTCGATTAAAAAGAAGTGGATGGTAGAATAAACTTTTTAAGAATGTTTTGTAGAGCGGTGAGTGGAGAAATTCATGTTAATGCATGATTATATTTATTTTTCTTTCTCTCCCCTCTCTCACTTTCCTCTCCCTCTTTCTCTACTCTCTCCCCTCCAAGGCTCAACCCCTCTCTCCTTTCTGTGCAAGTTTCACGATATTTGATGTTTTGAAAACCAGCAATAAAATTACTTTTTCTGGGTTATTACTGCAAATTAAAACGTAAGTGAAAGGTTTAACATACACAAGAATTGTGCCAGTTCCTAATGCTTTCATTGCTATCTGAACACTAACGTGTCTGCAGGTAACCGTTTACGTGCACAAATGATGGGAATATAATTATTTTCCATGTTTTAAACGCCTAAAGAGGTAAATTTTTAATTTATAGCCAGGTAGAAGATTTTATTACAAATTTTGTCCCAATTATACCTGCAGTAGTTTTCAAGAGAGAGAGAAGGGGAGCGTGGCCCAAACTTGAGAGTCGAAAGTTTCTCCAGATATTCGAACTCTTACCTCTTAAAGTGGGTAACATTTTCACAGAAATGCGGATCACAGCTGTTGCTGATCTGCTAAATTCCGTTATCCTATTAAAATTGAAAGTATTAAAAATTGTATCATATACCGGGTGTCACAGATCACCCGTATCGGCCGTCTTTGTCTAAAACTATAAGATATGTGTTGTTGGCGAAAACAATTTGACAACCAAAAGCTATGTAAAGAATCTATTGGTGGTAGGTATTTCCATTTTCAGAACAAACTGGAAGTAGGAGTATTCGTGGTCAACTTTGAAATTTTAAATGGGAACATGAGTTGTTTAAGGTATAATTGGACAGTACATTTCAAATGAAACAACTTTTACCAATTTTTACTTTCTCTACTACGTATAGTAAGTAGGGGAAGTATTGCATTCCACCCAAAAATTCGATACCGAGATTTCAACGGAAATACATGTTTTGCGACCCCCTGAATCCAAAAAAAAGCATTTTTGGAAACATGCCCTGTGTGTCTGTATGTGTGTCTGTGAACAGCATAACTCAGAGACGAACAGTCGGATAAACACAAAACTTGGTATTTAGGTTCAGTATCTTCAAGAGATGCGACACGAAGGTTTTCAAGAAAATCCCCCCACCCCAGATTACCCTTTACATGGAACATTTTTCCAAAATTTTAATTTTCTCAAAAATGGCCCTAACGATTTTGATTAAAATGTCATATGTTTAAGATATTTTCATGACAAATGAAATGTATATCTTGAATTTTCTGGGAATGTCTCCAAAAGTATTCTTCATTGTGAACGACTTTTGCATAACTGGTAAACCATAAGGGATAGATAGATAAAATTTTACTACACAAAAAATGTAGATCGCGTTAAAATACACACTTTATGTCATATACATTTTTTGTTGAGTGAACCATTTTCGAGATATTGCCTGTTATTCCCTTAAATTTTCCAATACTTATACTTTTTCTCAAATTCGTTATTCAATTTTTGTGTCCTAATAATGCAAACAGAATGAAATACTCCACATAGCAACCAGCTCTTAAAATATTTGACTATCGCTTAAATCCTAGCAATTCCCCTTGCATCTACAAGAAAATTAGCAATAAGATTAACATCTCGATATCTCGATTAAAATGAAGCATATGGAGAATAAGTGTTTGTAAAAATAGTTTGTACAAGAGTAGAGAAAGTCATGTCAGTGTAACACATCAGATTTTCTCTATCTTCTAATGTTTGCTCATAAATGAAATGTCCACCATCCTGTGCTACACAACGCTGTGATCTACTCCTAACATCATTGATGGCGCGGAGAAGTTCATCACTGCTGAGACGCAAGGGTTGCTCGAATTCTTTCTTTCATATCTTGTCTAGTTGTGGGACGCACCTGATAGACCATGTCTTTAAGAAGAAATCGTTTGGTGTTAAGTACGGGGATCGGGCCGGCCAATGTACTGGTCCTCCTCGTCCAATCCACCGTCAGGAAACAACTGTCCGAGCCCTAAGTGAAAAGTGAGCAGGGCAGCTATCCTGTTGAAGCCACATCGATAACCTTACAGGCAAATGAACACCATCAAGCAACTGGTGCAAAATGTTGACGAGGAAGTCTTTCGTTCATTTGTGAGCATACATTAGAAGATAAAAAAAGGTTTTAGTAAAAGTTGTTTCATTTTAGAAATACTATCCAATTATACCTTAAACAACCCATGTTCCCATTTAAAATTTCAAAGTTGACCACAAAAAAATTAAAATACCATCAATCGATTCCTTATATAGGTTTTGGTTATCAAATTGTTTTCGCCAACAACACATATCTTATAGTTTTCGAGAAAAACGGTTGATATGGGTGCTCTGGGACACCCGATAGACAGAAGTAATGTGACACAGAATCGCGCATTAAATTTATTATGACTACATTAACAGAAATATGTATTTTCATAGTTGTGTCTAGTTGTACCGATAAACCGATGGAGTTTACGTTTAACAAAGATAAAATAATTTCAACTCTATGCTTTGGTACTAATTTCCGCATAGTACATGCAATATAGTACATCGAGCTTTATTGCTATATCTACTTCATTTTAGTTGACATTAACATTTGCAGAAATGGCTACATTACACATTACATTTATAGATACAAAGGGAATAGCGACAGTCAAATGTTTCCAATCTGGACGCTATATGCTGGCCCTAAAAGTCCGTACTGTGTCCATGCAATCGCGAGAAACAACTGAATGGCGACAGTACTTTAAAAGAATGACAAAAGTATTGAATAATGTTAACCATTAGTAATGTACATCTCGGAAATGGCTAATGCCACAAAAATTATTTGAATAAATAGTGTATTTTAAAGAAATTTCCATTTTATGTGTAGTAGGTACGTTTCGTTAAGCGATTACCGGAGTATGCAAAATTCTTTCCGAATGAAGAGGACTTCATAGGATATTCCCAGAAATTTCAAAATATAAAGTTTATGTGTATTGTAAATATCGTCAATATATTGTATTTCAATCAAAATCGTTAAAGCCATTTTTGAGAAAATCAAGTTTGGTGTTAACCGACTTTCGTTTTTGAATCATGCTGTTCAGACGCACACTCTTGCTAAAAAGTTTTTTGCGGGGGGGGGGGGTTCAGGAAACCCCAAAAGCATATATTTCCGTTGGAATCTATACATTTAATTTTGGGATCGCTATACATGGATTCTCCGAGTTTGGCTAACCTTAGGGAAAGCTGTGTGATGAGAAGCAAAGCTGTGATTTTATGACAATTTATTAAAAACTTGCCCTTTTGTTTTGTGATAGCAAAATTAGGTTCATTTGGCACTTTACACAGGAGGCCGCGCAGATGACGTAACTATGTTAAGATGACTGTATTGTTATTTTATTCCTATGTATGCTAGAATCTATGGTCAATTTGTTTTATTAGTATTTGCAAAAGTTGACTTCAAACAGAGAAATGCTGTTATAATTGGGAAGTTTTTTATTATTTATTTATTTACTGTGGCAGAGCTAAGCCCATTTGGCCTTCCCTTCCGCTCAACCACATAGAACAAACCTGAATAAAATATTCTGATTACAGATAATATCTAAAGGAACACAAAACAGAAATAACACAAATATTAGAGGAACAGTAAAGTTAAGTTAATTGAAAATATAAAGAAACTAAGTTAATAGTAATGAATATCTTAAAAATATGGCATACATACACTATATATACAATGAAAACGATATTTCTTCTAAGTTAACAATTGTTTTTAACTAAAATCTGCAACCTGTGGGCGGCGCCGTGGCCGAGTGGTTAGACCGCTCGCCTCCCACCGAGGCGGCCCGGGTTCAATCCCAGGGACCTGCATGTGGGATTTGTGGTGGACGAAGCGGCGTCTGGGCGGGTTTTCTCCGGGTTCTCCGGTTTCCCCCGCCATTCATTCCACCAACTGCTCCATCATCACCTTTCCTTTCATCCATTTCACCAACATTTCGTTTCATCTACTTCCTTCATCCCATACCAGGCATCGGGCTGATCACCCATCCTGGATGCTCTGTCTGATCCATGAGTGTCTGCTCCTCGACGGGCCTCTGACCCCAGGCACCCGCTTGTAAGTCCTGGGGGGTGTAAGTCCTATATAAGAGGAGGGTAAGCAGATAATGAATGAATGAATGCAACCTGTGACGAAAAGCATATAAAGTATATCAGCCCCTGATATCTTGTGGAAGTGAATCCCAGAGCCTAGCAACCTTCACAGTAAAATATGATGAGTATAGAGGTGTTCGATGAAGTGGTATTGAAAGTATGTGACGATATTCCGAGCGTGTATGAAAATTGTGAGACGAGGGCAAACTTTTAAAGCGAGAAGCTAGGTATGTAGAGGAAGAAGTATGAATAAGTTTAAAGAGAAGTAAAAGACAACGAATGTTTCTACGGTCAACTAGACGGAACCATGACAACTGGTGGAGACATGGTGTTGATCGTAACGACGTACGCATGTATTGTGAGCTAGCTGTAATTTACGTGACAGATCAGATCTTAAGTCTGTTAGGAGGGAATCACAACAATCAAAGTGGGGCATCACCATTGTTTGTACCAAAGTCTTTCTTGGGTTCCTAGGCAGGGGCGTATTTAAACGCTTGAAAGTGTGGATTAAAGAATTTACCTTTCCTACAAATTTCAGTAATATGATTGTCCTAACTAAGTTTACTATACAAAATAACACTTAAAATTTTCGTCGATTGTGTCAAAGAGATAACAGGATTATTACTTTCAACCAATTGAATAGAACGCATTATAGTGCCTAACAACCTTGGATGTCCCACCAGCAACGCCTGTGATTTTGAGGGATTGATACCAAGGCCTAAACCGCGTGCCCATAAATAAAGAGTCGAGATCGTGGTTAATCTTCAACACCATATTGTGAATGTCGTCAATTCGTGAATGTAAGTATAGTTGTAGGTCATCGGCATAAAGGTGATATTTGCAGCACGAATAGAGCGAGAAATGTCGTTTATATAAAGTGCAAGTAATAAAGGACCCAAAACACTACCCTGTGGAACTCCTGCCTTTACGAAAAGCCATGATAAGGAGAGATTCCCAGAAACGACACACTGCTGCCTTTCGCAAAGATAGGAGTCGAACCACATAGCAGTTGTATCAGAAAAATTCGGTGTCTTAACCTTAGCAAGCAATACGTCTCTATCTAAAGAATTAATTTTATATACCAAACAATGCCATATCAATGCAATTATTAGGAAACATGTAAATATTATGTACTCTTGGTGTAATCACAGTGCTAATCATATTTATATGCCTGTTATTTTACTATATGTTAGATATATATTCTTTTACAAGACGCAAAATATCTCCACTGGACACGAATTTTTACTAGCGAAAGCTCGTCTCACAAAGCCGAGGGGAAACTTTCGAAAAATTACAAAGATCTTTTGTAAACTATGCGCGCTAGAAAGGCACAAGTGAATGACGCTGGGGGAACACCCGACAGATTCACAAGCCGGAGATTTCACCATTGGCCTAAATCATGTGACTTTGTAGGAGCGAGTAGTAAGGAACTAAACCCCTCCAGATTTCTTAAATTTAAAAAATCGCGCTGCTAGGTAGCCAATAAGAAAATTGAAAGTTAAATTCGAACCGCCAGATTCTTAAGACTATACAGGATGGACCATTTAAGTTGAGACTGTACAATATCTCCAAAACTAAGCCTTGTAGAAAGAAATGTTTTAATACAAGTTGCTTGATATTATGGGGGAAAGCAAATGCCATTAGTCGTGTTTTGTTTGGAGGACGTTATGATAGTAATTTTAGGGTCGATTTAATTTCTTTTAAATGGGAACCTGCAATTAGGGTTAAATTAAATTGACTCTAAACTGACCATCACAACGCCCTCAAAAAAAAAAAGAAACACTAGTCACATTTACCCTCTCCCCTTAATATGAAGCAACTTTTATTCAAAAAAATTCTTTCTACAACGCTTTAAATTTTCAAATATTATTATTATTATTATTATTTCTTTTTGTGTTGATGCGAAGAGAACAGAAAATCAAAGCCATAACGTAGCGACCCGCTTTGAAAATATTTGGCTATCGCTTTAGCTTATTGTATTCCGTTTTGGAGATACTATACAGTCTCAACTTAAATGGTCCACCCTGTATAAGCTAAGGTCCGGGAAGCAAATTCAGTCGACTGTTGAACTCGCTTGCGGGCATAACCTGCGACACTCCGCGAAAGCATTCCGCGCCAATTTTCAGTATAAAATGTAGCATAAGAAAATATCGTGTGCGCGATGGTAACAAGTTTAAAGTATTTGTGTAAACTCACGTGGCGCTAGAAACTACCGCCTTCAGAGAAACACTTCCGCGCTAATTACAGAGAGAGCCAAAAAACTACGAACCGCCTGCGCGGTGTTTTTCCTGTCCGTGTCCTCGGCGTTCGTTGCCGTCTGCCGCTATCATAGAAAGGCGCAGATGAAATCATACATTTTTAAAACTACTTTTAAAGGCTTTACTTGGCAAATTTATGAAAGGAAATGCTGAAACTGGCCACCGTCATTGTTCATACATTTTTGGCATCTCTTTAGGAAACTATCCATCAGTCGCCAATTTTTTTCGAGTCAATTTTTGAAGTCCGTACATATGTGAATACAATTTTGCCCTTTTTTTTTAGACAATTAACAGCCAGGGAGCGTGATTTTGCCTTTTTTCAATAAGACTCTGCAACACCTTATACGGCCAATATATCGATGAGAAAAATTGAAAGTGTGTTTGAGGACAGAATTATTAGTACAGATTTGTGGCCCCATCGGTCCCCCGACCTAACCCCCTGCGATTTCTAGCTCTGGGGTAACTTAAAACAAAGTATACAAGACAAACCTACACAGCCTGGAAGAATTAAAACAATATATCCGCCAGGAAGTTGCCAGCTTTTCTCAACGTGAACTACGGCGAGTGATCAATAGTTTCTTAAAGATGGAGAATAAGTGTTTGTAAAAATAGTTTGTACAAGAGTAGAGAAAGTCATGTGAGTGTAACACATCAGATCTATAGCATATTCCTGCAACATAGGCCCCAATATGCGGTGATTTTTTGCCCTAGCGCTAACGAACCACTCCCACACTATTTCATTAATGTCTTTGTTTTCAGTTTTCCTGCGTTCTCTCTTTATTTTTCCATTAACACAGTTTTCCCACTGCTTCAGAATTTCTGTTTTCTTCTTTAGAATCTTGTAAACTTGAGTTTTGCCTACGTTGAACACCTTCATGATCTGCTTTACACTCAATTTATCACGTTCACTGGCATAAATCACTTTCACTCTCATGTTAAGATCTAGCACAACTCTTGTTTGCGAAGCCATGTTGACTATTGCTGAACTAAATCATCACCTATGTAAGTTTGCTGTCCTGAAAAGTCATTAGAGCAGGAAATGGGAAGGGAGGACACAACAATGAAAGACAATCAGCCGTGCTTATTGTTAACTTACTCTGCAGCGAAGAATGAGTATGACAGGTTTTTCAATATTCGGGCCGTCATTAGCGGACCCTCTTTTAGACTGGTCAGGTTTCAACTTAAACATTACGTACTTAGAGAATATTTTCACAGGGTGCCTGAAAATGTTCTAAACTCTGCATTCCGGAACCGGAAAGTTTCCGTTAAAAGGCGTACTTTGATTTCCGTTGTCCGCGTTAGACAGTTTCCATTTAATAAAGGGAATTTAGCATGTTTCACCCCAAAATTCATGGAACCATGAAATATTTCCGTTTAAGACAGATTTCGGTTAACAAGGGGTCCGTTGAAGGCAGGTTGTACTGTACTACAAATTCAAATCTTAATCCATGTCTTCATTTTTAGGTATCTATACCCAATCTCATGCTCAAAAATAATCATCAGCCGACAGCAGTCGAGGCCCCAAGAACTTAAATGCAGCAACTAAAACATGGAGACACGCCCTCGTAACTAGCCGATTCAACCAGTAATTACTATTACCTCACATCGAGCCGACCCAGCATAGTAATGGTTCACATGTCTTACTTGGAGTCGCGCAAATATGTCCTCTTTTATCCTTCACCACTAATGCTGCATAATTAATAAGAATTAAATCATAGCCGAGGAAAGGATAATGACGCAATATGTAATCACATGTTTGTTGCTCTACTTTACTGCCATGATTTTATGTTTTGGCAGTTTTGATGGTCACAGTTGTTATTCAATATTTAATTTTAACGTTAAGCTTATTCTGAAGTTTTTTCAGCTCCTGGTCAGCAACGCAAGTAGGTTGAATTGCCACATTCCAGAATGAATTTCTGCTTATAGTGATGTTTATGATTGTATAGCTATGCGAAAATATTTAATTGTAGTACGCTAAAACATGCGCGCTCTCTCTCCCTTCCCTCCCTCCAGTTAGCGAGCCTTGGAAACATTTTGAAAATATTACATATCCTTAAAGATATACACTACGTGATCAAAAGTATCCGGACACCTGGCTGAAAATGACGTACAAGTTCGTGGCGCCTTCATCGGTAATGCTGGAAGTCAAGATGGTGTTGGCCTACCCTTAGCCTTGATGCCAGCGTACTGGAAGGTTTCTTGGGGAATGGCAGCCCATTCTTCACGGAGTGCGGAACTGAGGAGAGGCATCGATGTAGGTCGTGAGGCCTGGCACGAAGTCGGCGTTCCAAAACATCCCAGAGGTCTTCTATAGGATTAAAGTCAGGACTCTGTGCAGGCCAGTCCATTACAGGGATATTATTGTCGTGTAACCACTCCACCACAGCCCGTGCAGTATGAACAGGTGCTCCATCGTGTTGAAAGATAAAATCGCCATCCCCGAATTGCTCTTCAACAGTGGGAAGCAAGAAGGTGCTTAAAATATCAATGTAGGTCTGCGCTGTGATCGTACCGCGCAAAACAACAAGGGGTGCAAGCCCCTTCCAGGAAAAACACGACCACACCATAACACCACCACCTCCGAATTTCACTGTTGGCACTACACACGCTGGCAGATGACGTTCACCGGGCATTCGCCATACCCACACCCTGCCATCGGATCGCCACATTGTGTACCGTGATTCGTCACTCCATACAACGTTTTTCCACTGTTCAATCGTGTAATGCTGACGCTCCTTACACCAAGCGAGGCGTCGTTTGGCATTTTCCTGCGTGATGTGTGGCTTATGAGCAGCCGCTCGACCATGGAATCCAAGGTTTCTCACCTCACGCCTAATAGTACTTGGAGTGGATCCTGATGCAATTTGGAATTCCTGTGTGATGGTCTGGATAGATGTCTGCCTATTACTCTTTACGACCCTCTTCAAATGTCGGCGGTCTCTGTCAGTCAACAGACGAGGACGACCTGTACGCTTTTGTGCTGTACATGTCCCTTCACGTTTCCACTTCACTATCACATCAGAAACAGTGGACCTAGAAGAGTGGAAATCTCGCGTACAGACTTCTGACACAAGTGACACCCAATCACCTGACCACGTTCGAAGTCCGTGAGTTCCACGAGCGTCCCATTCTGCTGTTTCACGATGTCTAATAACTACTGAGGTCGCGGATGAGTACCGGGCAGTAGGTGGCAGCACAATGCACCTAAGATGAAAAACGTATGTTTGTGGGTGTGTCCGGATACTTTTGATCACATAGTGTAGCTATGCATTTGCCTCGCACGTAGTAGTCAGATGCACACAACTATACTCGCTGCCAAAGAAGAAAGAGATTGACATTTCGCGGAGAGAGAGAGGCGACGTTGCCACTTATCGTGACCACGTGGAGAGCGCGTTAGAATCGTGTACGAAGGCAACTGGGTTGCATCTGCATTGTAGGGCGGGTATTATTTATATTCATATATGAAGACAATTACAAAATAATGAATCTGTATGCAAAGCATAGAACATGCAATAATATATCACTGTAAAGATCTGCGTTAACAAGAGAGACCTTTGAAATATTAATACTTACTCTAATGGGAAAACGCCGCTAATTCTCTCATAGAGCATATTATTTCCCGTGCTTGTCCTTTAATTGGGATACCTTTACCAAATTCATTTTATTCGGTTACCGAGTACGCTCAGTTTTTCGTTTGGTTCGCTGTCTTCGTCACTATTTTTTGGGTATTCTTAAATATCCATTAAAAGTGTTAACACAATTGCAAATGCTCACAACACATGCACAGATACACGGACTCAAACACACGCAAACATAAAGCAAATAACCGTACAAGAAGGATGATGCAAAATAACTTCTCAGTACACAGGCAATACCTAAACTGAAGTAAATGCATTAAGTTGTGGCTAAAGGAAGCATTGTTTATAACTGCAGCGACTGCAGAAGATACAACGTGCAGTTCATATTATTGCAGTGGTCGCTCGCCAAGCACGTCATTCTAAACACGTGTTACAGTATCGGCAACAAGGTTTTTGCGTCCATCGTTGCTATGGAAACGTCTTAGTTGTAATTGGTTCTTTTAACCGTTGCTATGACGACCGCTATGACGTATCCATCCCCTCCCATTCATTTAAAGCTTTCCGCCACGCGGTTAGTAATTGCCAATCACCTTCTTGATTGGCGCCGACTATAGATGTTCATGGGTTCTTTTTATTTCACTTTCTCTACTACGTATAGTAAGTAGGGGAAGTATTGTATTCCACCCAAAAATTCGATACCGAGATTTCACCGAAAATACATGTTTTGAGGCCCCCTGAAACCAAAAAAGCATTTTTGGAAACATGTCCGTGTGTGTGTGTGTGTGTGTGTGTCTGTGAACAGCATAACTCAGAAACGAACAGTCGGATAAACACCAAACTTGGTATTTAGGTTCAGTATCTTCCAGAGATGCGACACGAAGGTTTTCAAGAAAATCCCCCACCCCACACTACCCTTTACATGGAACCTTTTTCGTAAATTTTAATTTTCTCAAAAATGGCTCTAACTATTTTGATTAAAATATCATATGTTTAAGATATTGTCATGAGAAATGAAATGTATATCTCGAATTTTCTGGGAATGTCTCCAAAAGTATCCTTCATTGTGAACGACTTTTGCATAACTGGTAAACCATAAGAGATAGACAAAATTTTACTACACGAACAATGTAGATCGCGTTAAAATACACAATTTATGTCATATACCTTTCTTTTGTTGAGTGAACCGTTTTCGAGATATTGCTTGTTATTCCCTTAAATTTTCCAATACTTATACTTTTTCTCAAATTCGTTATTCATTTTTTTTATGTCCTGGACATGCAAAGAGAATGGAATGCGCACATAGCAACCAGCGTTAAAATATTTGACTATCGCTTAAAAGCTACCATATTTCACTTGCATCTACAAGAAAATTACCAATAAGATTGACATCTCGATATCTCGATTAACATGAAGCATATGGAGAATAGGCGTTTGTAAAAATAGATTGTACAAGAGTAGAGAAAGTCATGTGAGTGTAACACATCAGATTTTTTTATGTCCTGGACATGCAAAGGGAATGAAATGCTCTACATAGCAACCAGCTCTTAAAATATTTGACTATCGCTTAAAACCTACCATATTCCCCTTGCATCTACAAGAAAGTTAGCAATAAGATTGACATATCGATATCTCGATTAACATGAAGTATATGGAGAATAAGCGTTTGTAAAAATAGTTTGTACAAGAGTAGAGAAAGTCATGTGAGTGTCGCACATCAGATTTTGTGTGTGTGTGTGTGTGTGTGTGTGTGTGTGTGTATTTGAAACAGTCTTTTAATCTTACATTAAAATCCTCAAAACATGCAATTCGAGAAGCTGAAATTGAAATGGGACTCGCAGCTTGTGAAGCAAAGGTGTTATCGCTTTAGTCAAGGATCTATAATTATATCAGAGATCGACAACCACTTATCAAATGGGCGATGAGTGCTTTTTTCTCACACTCCGGCCACCTCAGCTCGGACTCCCGCGAAGCAGTAATAATATCCTCCTAATTACCTCACATTATTGCAAGTTATAGTTACAATTACACTGATGATAAGCACATACCTTATCATAAGAAATGCTGAAAATGTCCTTTTCCTATCCATACATTTCTGGCATCTTCTTAGAAAATTTTCATTCACACTCGAAAGTTCAATACCTGAAATTAAGTGAATTTGTCGCTTGATGCGTTCTTTCAGTTCTTCCAAAGTATGGGGGTAGTTTACACTTCATTTTTATGTGTTAATCAGGGTGGCTAAATTTCTTTAATTGGATTTTGCGAAATGTCAATTATAAAGTAATTGACCCACGTTTAATATTCTTCTCTGACGAAGCATGGTTCCATTTACATAGTTATGTTTTGTCACAAAGTAACAGATATTGGAGCACAGAGAAACCCGATTTTACACGCGAGATTCTCTTGCATGACGCAGACATCGCGGTGTGTGGTGTGCAGTAAATGCATCCAGAATAATAATCTATATTTTTTTAATAAACAAAAAATGCAGAGAGATACAGGAATGACTTACACTATGTTTTGAACAACTGACCGACGTTGAATATCAGGCTGAATTTTTCCAACAAGACATTGCTACCTCACATGCATTAAATATTATGATAGGGTAATTAGTAAAGTATTATGGCCCTCACTATCCCGTGATTTAGCTATGTGAAATTTTTATCTGTGGGGGAACTTGAAAAAAATTCTGATGTGTTACACTCACATAACTTTCTCTACTCTTGTACAAACTATTTTTACAAATGCTTATTTTCCATCTACTTCATGTTAATCGAGATAAATATTTGCGGGTACTATCTTATTGTTAATTTTCTTGTAGGTACAAGTGGAATACTTTAGGCTTTAAGCGATACTCAAATCTTTTAAGAGCTGGTTGCTATGTGGAGCACTCCATTCTCTTTACATGTCCAAGACATAAAAAATGAATAACGAATTCCCACTTGAGAAAAAGTATGTGTTGGACAATTCATACAAATAACAAGAAATATCTCTGAAATGATTCACTTCACAAAAAAATGTATAGAACATAAATTGTATGTTTTAACGAGATCTACATTTTGTGTGTAGCAAAATTTTGTTTATCTCTTACAGTTTACCAGTTATGCAAAAGCCATTCAGAAAGAAGACTTTTGGGGAAAGTTCAACATATACATTTTATTTGTCATGAAAATATCTTAAATATTTGGTATTTTAATCAAAATCGTGGGAGCCATTTTTGAGAAAGTAAAGATTTTCGAAAAATGTTCCATATAAGGTATAGTCTGCGGTGGGGGATTTTCTTGAAAATCTTGGTGTTGCATCTTTAAAAGGTACTGAACCTAAATACGAAGTTTGGTATTTATCCGACGTTTCTTTTTTGAGTTATGCTGTTCACAGACACACACACACGCGCGCGCGCATCTTTTTTCTAACTTCTTTTTGGATTCAGGGCACCTCAAAACATATATTACCGGTGAAATCTCGGTATCGAATTTTTGGGTGGAATGCAATACCTCCCATATTTACTACACGTAGTAGAGAAAGTAAAACTGTGTATGCAACAATCCCCTATACTTTAGAACTGAAATTTCGAATATTGAACTCTCAAGTGTGAATGAAAATTTCCTGAGAAGATGCCAGAAATGTTTGGATAGAAATGGACAATATTTACAACATTTCTTATGATAATTATGTGCTCATTGTCGTTAACTGTAGCTGTAAGAACATCTCTTTCCAAATTGCTCAGATTTAATACATTATAATATCGATATACACATTTCTTCACATTTTGTCATAATTAATAATATTGTTATTGCACGTTTAACGTCCTTTAACCACACAAGTTATTTGTGACAAAGAATTAAGTATGAAATCAATGCCCGATGATATCGAGAACATCAAGCGCTGAAGTTTGAGAAAAAATATATGTAAACGAAAACTTCGAACAGCCACCTTTAGTGAATCAGGATTCGCATCTGGGCCCGCAATGTTACAGGCAGTAATGTTATCCCTTCACCTGTTGTAATTAATGTACAGGGTGGACCAATTAAGTTGAGACTGTGCAATATCTCCAAAACTAAGCGTTGTAGAAAGAAATGTCTTTAATAGCAGTTGCTTGATATTATGGGGGAAAGTAAATGCCATTAGTCGTGTTCTATTAGGAGTATGTTTTGATGGTCATTTTAGGGTCAATTTAATTTTTTTAAATGGCATCATGTCAAAATAAACATAAATGAGTGGTTATTAAGTCACCTTGGTATTTCAGTAAGCTGTGTATTTTTGCAGCGTGATGTCTACCGGTTCTTCGGCGTCTTCCGGCTCAAGTCAGGAAAGCAGTGTGGAGGCCCTTCTGGAAGAGAGGGCTCAGCAACTATTCCTCGTCGGAGATCAGGAGAGGAAGGGGTTTATCGTCAAACGAGATATGCAGGTATGTTTGGCTAAAACTTACAACCACAGGACTATCTACAAAGTGTATCATAATTAATAGCGTAAACTGAAACGGTTCAAAGTATACGATAATAGAAGCAAAAACGTTCTACTAAACATGGTTACGCAAACAAGCCGTGTGCGAGACTTATTGCGAATGTGTGGTTACGAGCCGCCACTGACGTGAATTGCTTGAGAATGCTCCCCTTGAGCAATGTTGAAGTATGTGGTATACGCATGATGGAGCACCGGCACATTTTGCTGTTATTATAAGAAGACATCTAACGTGGAGATATGATCCAAGATGGATAGGTCGAGGAGGGACTCTACCTTGGCCTCCACGATCACCTGATTTCAATCCTTTGGATTTTTCTTATGGGGTCAGCTCAAAAATTTATTGTACAGCACGCCTGTTAATATTGTTGAAGTACTGGAGCAGAGAATTGTACGTGCTTGTCAAGAATTCCGAGATGATCCGGGGGTATTTGGAAGAATTCCAAACTCACTGCAGAGACGAGTGCAGTATTGCATCCAGATGCAAAGAACGACATTTTGAATACCTTCTTTAATCGGGAAGAGTGTACATTATTAATAACATGTAACATACTAAAGTAGAATGGTATTCCTTGTTAAGTTATGAGTGAATTTTGAGGCAATTTAGAATGACAATTATTAAACGAAAAGTATATTTTTCAAATTCATTTGTATTAATTAGGACGATGTTGCTTGATGAAGTCAGCGGGGGCTTGTAATCCCACATTTGCAATTATCTCGCACATGGCTCGTTTGGTGACCCATGTCTACTGGAACATTTCTGCTTACATACTTTCAACCGTTTCAGTTTGCACTATTAATTATGATACACCCTGTATAACTACTAAGTCGGCCATGATATGAGTGCGTGCGGTGAGAAGAGGAACTAAACAGTTGCGGAACAAGTGAAAAATTGAAATATATTTTGGACGCTCTTTAACTACCGTGGTTCTTAGCGTCCCATTCTATACTGGGCGTGAAAGATCGGAAATTATGCTCAGAGATCTCTTTATCATGCTTGAGGTTCTTTTACGTGCCACAAATTTTCGACAAAGAAACACCGGCTTTACTTCCCGTCCGAAGGAAGCCATGCTAAGGCTTTTTACGTCCGAAAAAATCCGTCGCCCTCCGCCGGGTTTGAAAGCACGACCTCGGGAAATAGAGGCTAGTATGATATACGTAATCCACGGAGGACGACTCGGAAAAAGTGAATGGGGCATCGGAAGGACAGTCAGGTAAAGAAAACATCAGCAGTTCTACTAATGTATTGCTGTTTTCGTTGTGGAAATGTGGATAACCCTATCATCTCGCCCCTCACTCTCATCTGACCTCAAACCTTAATGACATTAGGCATGTCAAAAACACTGGCGCCCTCCTCCAAGCGCACCCATATCGTGGCCGACTAGTACATCTATATTGATGTTATAGAGAAAATTTATGTGTGTGTGTGTGTTTGTATTGTAAACCACTTGACCGACTTTGATAATTCTTTCACCACTGAAAAGCCCAATACCTTCTGGCGGACATGTGGCTATAAAATACTTTTTTTAATTTCATTTCGTTAATTACTAAAAGATTAAGACGAATTTACAGATCGTTTGTATTTGAATACGAACGCATTGGAGTTATAAGAGAACATGCTTGCTAAGGTGACCTTGACTTTTAGTTGAGGATGCCATAATTACTGTTGTTACTCCACAGGATATGCATGCAAAATAAGATAAATTTAGGCTGCAAATAGTTCATTCCAAGCAATACAGAGTGTTTCAGAAATACTTTTACAAACTTCAGGTATGGGTTCCTTACACCACAAAAAGGAAAAAGTTCATATGAACATATGTCCCATAATCCTTTGTTTTCTCGTTAGGAGGTGTTCAACACAGTGGTACATTTATAACACACAAAACTCATAATAAATGCTCGAAATGTCCTCTTCTTGCTTCTATGCATGCCTGTACTCGTCGAATTATGGAATGTCGCACCCTGTCAAAACCTCCGGGATGGTGTCGAATGGTTTCGCAGGCTTCCATGACACGTCGATGAAGCGTTTCTGCATCCGGGATGGCTGCTCCATAAACCAATGATTTAAGATGCCCCCAGAGGTAAAAATCCACAGGATTGAGGTCGGAAGAACGTGCAGGCCATGGAACTGGTCCTCCTCTGCCTATCCATCGGTCTCTTGGTCTTCCTCAATCAATAGTCCTGGTGCAGCGGTTCCTGTCTCAGCAATGTGACGATAAACAGCGACAAAGGTTGGATGACTCGGTTGTCTTCGGTGGAAACTCCATCTGACAGAGCCGTGCAGCCTCGCGTCCATTACCATTCGCGCGACCATACATAAAAATCATGTCTGCCTGTTCACGAAATGAATATCCAGCCATGGTGGAACGAAACACGTGCAGTTAACTCACTACATGTACACAATTGAAACGTTGAAGACAGACTAATGACAAATGACAAATGAAACAAGTCTCCATGGCAACACTTCCGCCATCTACCGTATGTAGTACAATGGGTCAACGTCTTCTATGAATGCATAGAGAAATAAAGTTTTGAGGTTGGACCCCGAAGGCGGTTGAACTCACACTTTCATTGTGACAGGAATAACGCAAAAACCAAGCGTTATGGGACATATGTTCATATGAACTTTTTTCCTTCTTTTGGTGTGAGGAACCCATACCCGAAGTTTGTAAAAGTATTTCTGAAACACCCGGTATATAGGTGTATGTAATGGTCACGATTTGGCAATTAAGACGCGGCAAAACAAAAGAGAATCGAATCTGTTTGTAACGCTACGATACGTATGCAATACCAATGCCAACATATTTAATGCTCTCATGTAAGAAAGTTTTGTTTTACTTCCTTTGTACTATTGTGTAATCAAATTCGTTAGCAGGGCATGCTAAATAATTCTACAAGAAGAGGAAATTGCTAACATTAGAAATCAGTGAACCGATAATTGTTAATTAACAACTGAGAAGATTATTTTTCTCGATGTTCACAGACTATATATCTTTTCCAAAGAGGTTAACTTAGTAACCTGGAAGTGCGGAGTTTATATATTCACCAGCTTCACTTTATTTCGATGTGTATATAAAGGGTTTCTGTATTATGTAAAAACGTGTACCTTTTATGTTATTAAATAACTCTGGGACCAAAGACAAGGTACAAAGGTTTAAAATGTTACCTACTGTAATTGCCTAAGAATTGTCATGGGTATAGGTTATTCAACACAGGGGGACACTTCGCGCACCGCGAACTACAAAGATCTATTGTGGCTATCACTCCCCAGAAGGAAGGGATGAGGCGAAGGTACCACAGGAGGCTACAGGCCGTAGGCGCACAGGCCACAGAGACGCGCGGAAGTTCCTAACATTGCCAATCTCGCACTGCTGGAGCCGCCGAGAAAGGGCGATGAAGTCCTCCGGTGTCCACGGGGAATACTCTGTCAATTGAGCATACATCCGCACCATCTGTCCGGCACCGCCATACACCACAAAACCTAGAAACAAACCTGAAATATGAGAAGAAAGCGAAATGAAAGGAAAATGATGGAAAGGAAATCGCGATAGAGAAGAAACTACCCCAGCATTTGTCTATCGATATCGGGGAGAAACCACGAAAATTGGGGATTTATGGGATTTATCAATTTTTGTATCTTGATAGTGTCACAGGTTATGTAGCCCCTGTTGTTAGTCCATAATAATAATATAATAATAATAACTTCTTTGGTTACCTTTTATGCAACTATATTTTGTGCCGAAAACCTTTTTAAAGGATTTTTTATCCGTATTATATAAACTACTCGTAAAGTGTACCTGTGACCCGAGTTTCACTTGTGTAAACACAAACTAATCGATGGAAGGAAAGAAAAAATATTTCCATGCGCTGTATTATTTCAAGTCTTAAGTTCTGATTTTTACTTTCTCTACTACGTATAGTAAGTAGGGGAAGTATTGTATTCCACCCAAAAATTCGATACCAAGTTTTCACCGGAAATACATGTTTTGAGACCCCCTGAATAAATTTTTTTTGGAAACATGTCCGTATGTGTGTCTGTGAACAGCATAACTCAGAAACGAACAGTCGAATAAACACCAAACTTGGTATTTAGGTTCAGTATCTTCCAGAGACGCGACACGAAGGTTTTCAAGAAAATCCCCCACACCACACTACCCTTTACATGGAACCTTTTTAGTAAATATTAATTTTCTCAAAAATGGCTCTAACGATTTTGATTAAAATATCATATGTTTAATATATTTTCATGGGAAATGAAATGTATATCTCGAATTTTCTGGGAATGACTCCAAAAGTATTCTTCATTGTGAACGACTTTTGCATAACTGGTAAACCATAAGAGATAGACAAAATTTTACTACACGAACAATGTAGATCGCGTTAAAATACACAATTTATGTCATATATCTTTCTTTTGTTGAGTGAACCGTTTTCGAGATATTACTTGTTATTCCCTTAAATTTTCCAATGCTTATACTTTTTCTCAAATTCGTTATTCATTTTACTTTCTCTACTACGTATAGTAAGTAGGGGAAGTATTGTATTCCACCCAAAAAATCGATACCGAGATTTCACCGGAAATACATGTTTTGAGACTCACAGAATCCAAAAAAAACATTTTTGGAAACATGTCCGTGTGTGTGTCTGTCTTTGTGTCTGTGAACAGCATAACTCAGAAACGAACAGTCGTATAAACACCAAACTTGGTATTTAGGTTCAGTATCTTCCAGAGATGCGACACGAAGGTTTTAAAGAAAATCCCCCCACCCCAGGCTACCCTTTACATGGAAAATTTTTCGCAAATTTTAATTTTCTCAAAAATGGCTCTAACGATTTTGATTAAAATATCATATGTTTAATATATTTTCATGGGAAATGAAATGTATATCTCGAATTTTCTGGGAATGACTCCAAAAGTATTCTTCATTGTGAACGACTTTTGCATAACTGGTAAACCATAAGAGATAGACAAAATTTTACTACACAAAAAATGTAGATCGCGTTAAAATACACAATTTGTGTCATACACATTTCTTTTGTTGAGTGAACCGTTTTCGAGATATTGCTTGTTATTCCCTTAAATTTTCCAATACTTATACTTTTTCTCAAATTCGTTATTCATTTTTTTTATGTCCTGGACATGCAAAGAGAATGGAATGCGCCACATAGCAACCAGCGTTAAAATATTTGACTATTGCTTAAAACTAGCATATTCCCCTTGCATCTGCATGAAAATTACCAATAAGATTGACATCTCGATATTTCGATTAACATGAAGCATATGAAGAATAAGCGTTTGTAAAAATAGTTTGTACAAGAGTAGAGAAAGTCATGTGAGTGTAACACATCAGAATATTTTTTTTGTCCTGGACATGCAAAGAGGATGGAATGTGCCTCATAGCAACCAGCGCTTAAAATATTTGACTATCGCTTAAAACCTGCCTTATTCCCGTTGCATCTACAAGAAAATTAGCAATAAGATTAACATCTCGATTAACATGAAGCATATGGAGAATAAGCGTTTGTAAAAATAGTTTGTACAAGAGTAGAGAAAGTCATGTGAGTGTAACACAGATTTTTTCAGTTGGATTCACAGATTTTGGTCACCTAGGTAAATGCGAGAGTGAGTCACTAAGCCAGACTACTGCGGAAGCTGATTTAGTGCGTCAGCTAAATGTCATACGGGCGTTTCTTCAGGGTTTGTGCAACACCTGCTCAGTCCCTAGTAGACGCACTGAGACTCCCCATGATGGCTTGCACTGTTTTTGGTGTTGTAGCCGGCCTCCCCGAATACTGCTCATCCAACAGTGCCAGTTCTATTGAATATCATCATTAGATCTCTGATAGCTTGCCTACTGGGACCGTTTCTTGAATTTACTTCTGAATTATTTTTACTCTCTCTACTACATATAGTAAGTAGGGGAAGTATTGTATTCCACCCAAAAATTCGATACCGAGATTTCACCGGAAATATATGTTTTGAGACCCCCTGAATCCAAAAAAAGCATGTTTGGAAACATGTCCATGTGTGTGTCTGTGAACAGCATAACTCAGAAACGAACAGTCGGATAAACACCAAACTTGTATTTAGGTTCAGTATCTTCCAGAGATGCGACACCAAGTTTTTCAAGAAAATCCCCACCCCAGATTACCCTTTACATGGAACATTTTTCGAAATTTTTAATTTTCTCAAAAATGGCTCTAACGATTTTGATTAAAATGTCATATGTTTAAGATATTTTCATGACAAATGAAATGTATATCTTGAATTTTCTGGGAATGTCTCCAAAAGCATTCTTCATTGTGAACGACTTTTGCATAACTGGTAAACCATAAGAGATAGACAAAATTTTACTACACAAAAAATGGAGATCGCGTTAAAATACACAACTTATGTCATATACATTTTTTGTTGTTGAGTGAACCATTTTCGAGATATTGCTTGTTATTCCCTTAAATTTTCCAATAGTTATACTTTTTCTCAAATTCGTTATTCATTTTTTTTGTCCTGGACATGCAAAGAGAATGGAATGCGCTGCATAGCAACCTGCGCTTAAAAGATTTGACTATAGCTTAAAACCTACCATATACTCCTTGCATCTACAAGAAAATTACCAATAAGATTGACATCTCGATATCTCGATTAACATGAAGCATATGGTGAATAAGCGCTTGTAAAAATAGTTTGTACAAGAGTAGAGAAGGTCATGTGAGTGTAACACATCAGATTTTTTATTTCTAATTGCTTCATTTCTATTGTCATATCGGGGTCTTTGACATTAGAAACAATGGTGGTGTTAGTTATCCTCCTGGTGTAGTGGCTACCATGCTAGTCTCTAGTTCCCGAGGTCGCGGGTTCAAACCCGGCGGAGGGCGATGGATTTTTTTCGGGCGTAAAAATCCTTAGCATGGCTTTCTTCGGACGGGAAATAAAGCCGGTGGTCCCGTATCGTATATTTACGGCACGTAAAAGAACCTCAAGCCTGATAAAGAGGCCTCTGAGCAAAATTACCGGTCTATCACGCCCAATATAGAATGGGACGCTAAGGACCGCAGCAGTAAAAGAGCGTCCATAAATAAAACTCAATTTAATTTAATTTAATTTACTGGTGGTGTTACTAACTCATTGACTCTTAAGTATTTACTTTTATTTTATTAGTTTTCATTAGGAAAGACACACATTCGTACTTCCAGACTCTGTGGAGGGTAGAATGATTAAAACAAAATTCTCCCATCCCAGCCAGGGATCGAATCTGGGGCCTGTATATAGGTAATTTCACGTAGGTAGTTGATCTGAAACACTGGTAATCTTTCTTGTATGGTTTTAGCATGGTTTTCCTAGTTACCTATTGAAGTTGTTTTGTTGTAGGAGTTTGCCCCACGTTGGGCGCCAATTTGAAGAAGATAGTTTGTTACGTTATTTGCACCACGTTTTGGCGTCAATTTGAAGAAGATAGTTTGTTACGTTATTTGCACCACGTTTTCGGCGTCAATTTGAAGTAGGTAGTTGCTGCTACGTATGAAAAGCCGATTTGCAGTAGGAGTTGTATTATATTTCAACTGTTGGGGAACCGAACTTGTAGTAGCAACCGCACGTACAGTAAACAGTTTCCGGTAGCCTTTGCCCCAAATGTGCTTTCAGGTAACCTTTGCCCCAAGTTTAAAAAAATATTAAGTTTGTAATTAAACTGCTTCTTTAAATATTTAATATTTATGTTTGCCCTCGGCTGCGTCAGTATTTATTTTAGAGACACTTTTCTCTTAGCAAGGTCGTGGTGCGACAAGAATGTAGGCTTACACAGATTTTAAGTTTTAATTCACTCCTTTTTATTACTCCTTGACACAAATTAAATAGTACTTCACTGATATAGAGAGCTGTGAGATTCTTTAATTAATTACTTGTACTTTTTAGCACGTAAACTTATGTTTCGTCTCACACGAATACGTATTAAATTTCTCTAGAGGACGCATCTTGCATCCGGTTACTATCACGGTCTGCAGGCAACTGAATAGATTTCAACCGTCTAAACTTGTAAATTTCTGTCTCTGATTGGCTAATCCTAATCCAATAGAACCCCTTCATTTAACTAAAGCTTTTTCTGGTTGTTGATTGGCTATTTTAAACTGTCTCAAAATTTACATGATTGCTGCTCTAATAATGACTAGTAGTATTTAAACTTCCTTACTCATTATTGTCTCAAGGTCGCCTCATTGTTAGCAACGTTTAACTTATTATTCTCACAGCTCCTACATTATTAAATTACGTAATGCATTCACATAACATTATTGAACATGTTTACAATAATATAAGCATATGCAATGTCTGTTACATACATTTTACAAATTATTACAATCACATATTACATAATTTAATTGAAATTATTCAAGTGTTAAAAATACTGCCTCACTATCAAAGAAATGAAATTCATTAATGACGTTTGAAAAATGTCGAAGCTTTTGAATCACCCTGTATATTATAATCGTGGAGCAAGTTGCACATTATTTACTAAGCTTCGCAGGGAGGACTAGTCCCTCGCGCTCAAAACAGCTTGTATGTTTAAATCAGGTGGACAAAATATGCAACGTGCCTAAATAAGGTATACCTTGACAGAGCCGTTTTAGATAAATATTTGGAAAACCTAATTATCCTGCTGGTCACGTTTATGCTGTACTGGTTCAAGGTGTATATTTTTAGATATGAAAGGATAGGTGTTGCTAGGACTATCACCAGCTGCACTTTGGGCTTCGAGATGAAGGCATGGACGGTCTTAAAGAACAACTTGGTGGCACGTCAACCTTTACGACCGGTTTTGCAATACTTTCCTTCGCAAGTAGTCTTTATCTCAGCAATGAAGATAACAAAACAAGCGTTAATTTCCACAAGGGCTTGTGATAATGTTATTTCTGTTAGGTTTGCTTTGAACAAATAGAACGGAAACTGTTTACTCGGGTCGTTTTATGGCCTTAACTCCAGCACCGGCCTCGCCATTCCTTTACGCACTTTCTGCAGCCACTTTCCATTTTGAATGATATTACTTACAAATGCGTTGTAAACAAGAGGTCTCAGTAGTAAAAAACTATGTTGTAACCGATATTTAACCAGTAGATTGTATTTCAGTGAACACCCAGAGGGCTTAATTACGAGGGCGACACTGAAAAGTTTTAGAAAATCAAACAAGGATTATTTTAAAAACATTTAAATGGTGTTATTGTTTTTTTAAAAAAATATGATGTGTTACGCTCACATGACTTTCTCAACTCTTGTACAAACAATTTTTACAAACGCTTATTCCCCATATGCTTCATGTTAGTCGAGATATCGAGATGTTAATCGTATTACTAATTTTCTTTTAAATGCAAGGGGAATTGGTAGGCTTTAAGCGATAGTCAAATATTTTAAGAGCTGGTTGCTATGTGCAGTATTCCATTCTCTTTGCATTACCAGGACAAAAAAAATGAATAACTAATTCTCATTTGAGAAAGAGTATAAGTATTGGAACATTTAAGGGAATAACAAGCAATATCTCGAAAATGGTTCACTCAACAAAAAAACTGTGTATGATATAAATTGTGTATTTTAACGCGATATACATTTTTTGTGTAGTAAAATTTTGTCAATCTCTTATGGTTTACCAGTTATGCAAAAGTCGTTCACAATGAAGAACACTTTTGGAGACATTCCCAGAAATTAAGATATACATTTTATTTGTCATGAAAGTATCTTAAATATATGATATTTTAATCAAAATCGTTAGAGCCATTTTTGAGAAAATTAAAATGTTCGAAAAGTATTCCATGTAAAGGGTAATCTGGGGTGGGGGATTTTTTTGAAAACCTTCGTGTCGCATCTCTGGAAGATACTGAACCCAAATACCAAGTTTTGTGTTTATCCGACTGTTCGTTTCTGAGTTATGCTGTTCACAGACAGACAGACACACACACACACACACACACACACACACGGACATGTTTCCAAAAATACTTTTTTTGGATTCAGGGGGTCTCAAAACATACATTTCCGGTGAAATCTCGGTATCGAATTTTTGGGTGGAATACAATACTTCCCCTACTTACTATACGTAGTAGAGAAAGTAAAACATGAATA
Source organism: Deroplatys truncata (assembly GCA_030765065.1). NCBI lineage: Eukaryota > Metazoa > Arthropoda > Insecta > Mantodea > Mantidae > Deroplatys > Deroplatys truncata. Next base: position 58,033,072 of record CM060989.1, on the reverse strand, counting down.
ACGAATTTGAGAAAAAGTATAAATATTGGAAAATTTAAGGGAATAACAAGCAATATCTCGAAAATGCTTCACTCAAAAAAAATGTATATAAGGCATAAATTGTGTATTTTAACCTACATTTCTGTGTAGTAAAATTTTGTCTATCTCTTATGGTTTACCAGTTATGCATAAGTCGTTCACAATGAAAAATACTTTTGGAGACATTCCCAGAAAATTCAAGATATACATTTTATTTGTCATGAAAATATCTTAAACATATGAATATTTTAATCAAAGTCGTTAGAGCCATTTTTGAGAAAATTAAAATTTTCGAAAAACGTTCCATGTAAAGGGTAATCTGGGGTGGGGGGGATTTTCTTGAAAACCTTCGTGTCGCATCTCTGGAAAATACTGAACCTAAATATCAAGTTTGGTGTTTATCCGACTGTTCGTTTCTGAGTTATGCTGTTCACAGACACACACACGGACATGTTTCCAAAAATACTTTTTTTTTGGATTCAGGGGGTCTCAAAACATATATTTCTGGTGAAATATCGGTATCGAATTTTTGGGTGGAATACAATACTTCCCCTACTTACTATACGTAGTTGAGAAAGTAAAAAGGACTGTGTATCTACGCATTATGTAGAGTTTAAAAATGTTGACAGGAAGCGTTTGCGTTTAGTTCTCCATTTTGAATGTGAGGGGATTAGCAATAGAATGGGATCGGAACGCCAATGGCGGCAGACTTCTGGCGAATGGGCACAGTGTTTGTTGACATCGGGATTTAACTAAGGCTTGATCCAGAATTGTTGCTAAATGGACCTGTGTGTATGTTAACACTATTGCATTAGCACCCTATTTTGCTTGTTTGTTTTCTAGAGAATGAGGAGTGAGATACCCATGAATCCCGAGCAGCTGGAAGCAGTGTTTGAGTCTCTGGATGTGGAGCATAACGGCTACCTTACTATTGAGCAGTTTCTTTCAGGATTTGGTGAGTTGTCTGTTTACAATTCTATTGCTCTAATTATTCAGTTTGCTTCGGTTGTAACTTTTAACGTAGACCACCTCGAATACGAAAGTTCAGAGGTAGAGCTGAAGGGTTGAGGAAGACATACTTCGTATAGTCAAAACATGCTATTTTGCTATTTACTGCTTGCAGTCAACAATTTTCGGGACTTTCTGCACAATGTTGTTTGCAGTTAACTCCTGCAATAGTTTCGCCTGTAACTTTGTTTTACGTTCTCAAAAATAATAGAAGGGGTATTCCTAAAGCAGTTGCAACTGTACTTTAAAAAGCTTAACATAATATCAAAATGGCAATTTGGATTCCAAGAAAAGAAATCGACAACAAACGCAATAAATAAAGTAAATGACAATATAATTAATGCACCAAATAACCACGAACGAGTAATAGCTATATTTTTAGATTTATCAAAAGCGTGTGATTGTGTAAATTTAGACATACTTTCAAATAAATTGGAAAATCTTGGGGTTAGAGAATTGGCACAAAAGTGGATACTATCATATTTAAAAAAAATAGAACGCAGTGCATGGAAATAAATCATAGAAACAGCTCGGGTATGATAGAAAACATTAAATCTCATTTTCAAACGGTAAAACGAGGAGTCCCGCAGGGTTCTAAATTAGGGCCTATTTTTATTTTTAGCTTACGTAAATGATATTTTTTAAATAATACAAAGAAATGGCGGTTTGGCAATTGGATATGCAGATGGCATGACAATAATTAGAAGCAAGTCAGCAACAGGGGTGGAAACTAAAGCAAATTAATTAATTAAAATAATAAAACAGCACTACTTAAATTTAAACATGATATTAAACACCCCAAAAACAGCTTGGATAAATTTTGAACTAGGAAATTGGAATAAAAATGACATAAACATTGCAATAGATGGAGAAATAATACCGGAAATACAGCATGCTAAAATCTTAGGGGTAATAAGAGACAAACAACTTAAATGGAAGCCATATATATGTGGTCTATTTATAAGGAGGCAATTTAGAAAGAATATGGATTATAGCATTATGAAACATTAAAACAAGTGTACTATGCGTTCATTTACTCACACACAAAATATGGGATAACTCTATGGGGAAACATTACTGCAACATAAATAAAAAAAGGCTTTCAAGTTACAAAAAAAAAGCTATTCCAATAATTGGGAAAATAAATAATAGGCATACATGCAGATTAAAGTTTAAAGAGTTCGGTATTTTAACTGTTTCATCCATAACAATAAAAATTATTTTACAAGAAAAAGAACCAAAAAATCAGTTTATACATAAGTATAGTTTAAGAAATAATGAGGATTATTTTAGATCAGTATATTGGGGAACAGTAAACAATCGTTGTAGTATAAGCATGGGTAGCTTTATAACAAGTTACCCGTTGAAATAAAAAACCAGAATAGAAACTAAAAGAAATAAAGTTCTTTTAATGAATGCATTTTATAGTGTAGAAGAATTTAAGTATTGGGATATGTAAAACCTGTATATATGTATATAAGATTGTTTTTGACGTTTCCTTGAAATCTTGTATTTAAAGCATGAATAAAAATATCTTATCTTCAATTCCTAATAACAATATCAATAATGATGATTATGATGATGATAATAATAATAATAATAATAATAATAATAATAATAATAATAATGACATCTAACGTAGTGTCTTTGGAAGTTGCCTCTATATACGCCATGTAATGTTTTTGAGTAGAGTTGCCATAATCCAAGAACCAAAATCAAGGACATAGTCCAACCTTAACGCCGTCGGCAAAGGAATTTTCATTAATGAAGAAAATTAATGTTAGTTTGCATTAAATAATCTTTTAATTAAAACATTAAAAACAAATTACTAAAATATACACAATTGTGATCTATTTTACATTAAGCTTTATACCAGTCATACTCCTCTGAGTTGAACAGAAGAAAGGAACTTGCTCTGATTCTGAATGAGTCTGTGAAAAGCAGTGCAACTTATATTTTTCATGTTATACTGAATTTGGAGCATTGAGAATTGCCCTCCACGTAAATATTAACCTCATACAAACCACAGAACCTACAAACAGGGCGCATTTCGCTTCAGAGACATGGGGAGGAAGAAGCATCGCCGCTTGGAAGCAAAGCCGCATGAAGGAGCCTCCGCCTCAACCTCGGTATCCACCGAGGAAGTAACCGCTGGCTCTCCGGTCTCTGCCACCGCAGAAACACCGGCAACTCCAGCGGCATCTGCCGCCACATCGCCGATCGCCACCGCCGACTTGCCTGCCGCTCATTCAGATCAGCAATGAAGGCTACGTCACCACTGTCTGCCACCGCCGACAAGCTGGCCGCCCAACCGGCAGCTGCCTTGATGACCACCACCGCCGCCAAGCCTGCCGCTCACCCGGCAAGTGCCGTGAAGCCTACAACGCCACCGCGGGTTGCCACCGCCGCAATGCCGGCCGCTCACCCACCACCTGCTGCCAGACCTGCCACACCGCCGACGATGGCCGGGGCTTCCTTCGCCTCGGTCGTAGCTGCACGGAGAGAACCTCTGAGGACGTCACCAATGCAACACACACAGCCTGCAACGCAGCCACCACTTAGGAGCAGTGTTGTGGCCTTTGGAGCACCCCGGGACCTGCCAACACGCTTCATCCTCGCCGCCGCTCGACACCTCTGGCCTTCAACCTTGAAGGCCAGTCGCATCAATTCTTCCCGGGGGCCAACATCACTTATCCGCATAACCATGGCTGACTCTGCCGACTGTGAAGCAGCCTTGAGCTCGGGCCTGCCCTTATTAGGGCGGGTTCTCCGACTTGAGGCCAGCCGAGCGGAAAGCCATCAGCCATGTCGCCGCTGCTGCGCCTACGGACATGCTGCTCACCACTGCACCGCCACTCCACGCTGCCACTACTGTGGATCTTCAAGGCTCACCGCAGACTGCAGGGACCATGATCTGCGACGCCGACGCCGGTACTGTGCCACCTGTAATGGCTTCGGTCACTACACGGGCCAGGCACAGTGCCCAAGATACCCTCGCCAGCCGAGGACCTCACCTCCAGCTACCACTGCGCCACCATCACCACCACCGGCAGTCCACAACCGAGGGCCACTTAACCAGCATCCGGGCACATCAAGAGCAACGGAACACCCTACACTGCCTCATCACACTTCTGAGGAGCGCCTCCGGGAAGCCGTTCAGGACCTACACTCGGAGGTCCTGACGATTGGCGGCCGACTCGGAGACGTCGCCGAGGAAGTACGCACAATCACGTCGGCCATCAGAGCAGAAGACACGGAGACCCGTCGCCGCCGACAAGACCACATCGACGACACCATTGAAGAAGTACGAGATCAGCTAACAGACTTCAGTACACAACTGACCCAACTCCACACGCTCCTCCAATCACTGCAGGAGCGTGTTGATCAACTATATGACATACTGAATAACCAGGACTACGAAACAGCCTCCGCTTCACCACAATCAACATCTACGACACAAACCGACTCTCCGCAGCTCTCTCCACGCAGCGACCGCATCAGACAAAACCTCCACTTCTTCGATGAATACATCAGTAACAACCCAGATGAATACAACCCCAATCGCCGAAGTAGCATCAACAGCAATTAACATTAATAAAGAAAGCCACGATATAATCCTTCCAAATCCTTTCCTTTACCACCCGTGGTGCCGGTCAGGGCCTCGGTCATGGCCGTCAGCCGGACATTTTCCTACTCCGCTGCCAGCGCAATAAGCTGGCGGCTACCTTTCCACGTACTAACGGGGGTGCAACAGCGGAACCCCAATACCTTTCCTTACTTCTCCCATCAAATCCACGCCAAATCCTTCCGATTCCCGAACCCCCCCCAAAAAAAAAACACCAGGCAGGCAATAGAAATAAAGGAATCGATTATAGTATTGCTTCCGCTGTCACTGTTCGCGCGAGATCGGCGATATATCGATGGTCTTAGTCAGCCACGGTGTTGCCATCTGGAAACTTCTAAGGAGTGGTGAAATACTTGAACGCCGTTTGTCGGTAAAGCTCAAGTTAACGATAAACACATTTATTTTAGCACTCACTGCTTTCGCGGACTTATATCTCTTTGTCTAGGACATTCGTCTTTTAGCATAAAATCGCGGATTGTCCGCGAAATCCGCGACGTATGGCAACCTTGTCCTAAGCAAATATTAACAAATAAAAAGACAGTAACAACTCAGGTAAGATTTTAATGGTAAAATAAAACCATCAAATATTATTACATACTATGTATGCAATGATGAATATATAAAAAAGTTATAGTTCATGCATATACGTGCGACAAAATACAGGTAGGATAGGTTACCACTGAATGCAGAAAATTCGTTTTTCCACCACGACAGCATGAACGGAAAGTGGATAAAAAAAACACTATCCTGGAGAAAAAAATTAATTTGACATAAACCTAGCATTTTAATGAGCTTTCTCATTATTTGTAGTATTTGTCTTGTCTCCTATGGTTTCCCAGTAATACAAAAACAAACAAAAATTCAATAACAAGCTATTTAAAGGATTTCTTTAAAGCACAAATATACTCCAAATAAACGACATTCTCCTCTTAGTGTATGCCCCACAGCGATGAAAATGATGTGTCGTAAGTCAATAACATATAAAACATTTCATTTTAAATATGACCTTCTGCTCTGGTGAGCTTCATAGTTTACCTTCAAAGTGTTTTGCTTGCTCTGCATGGTTCTTCACTGCAGTAGTGTAAACAAAAATTTTCTTAGGACCGACTCTTCTAAGCCAGCTGTATTTTAGGCAGTTTTCCATCTTTCTGATAAGACCTAGCCTGAATTGAGATATTTTATATTTTGAACATGCCTTTTTTCTTCAAGTTTAATGTTCATAGTGGATATTTTATAAAAACAGTAGAAAGTTAACCGTTTAACTGGCTAGAACTTACCATATATAATTGCATTAATATGCAGCTTTAAATTCACAGACACACTAATAAATCTACCAGAAGCAGCAATGGCACTCACACTGACATGGGTAGCCAAGATTGTTTAGGCACAAACCCTGAAAGGGAGGTCTGTGGTTCAAAATTCTAGGACCATCCTCCCTGATTGAAGCTTTTCCAAGGTTTCCTGTCTTCATAACTGACGAATGCTACGGAGGTACTTAAACTTACGCCTGGAGCATTTCCTTTCCCAATTATCATTTCATTTCATGTATCACCAGTGTTACTGTATGTAGTAAGAGTGGGCATTAAACATTATTAAAAACACAACCACATCTTATAACCTATTCTCCAACCCACAATACTAATGACGGAAGTAATGTGCCCACCCTTAATGATCCCTGTATGTTACAGTATAGTTGTAATGCAATACTGTTTGCTTCATAAGTTAAAGTTCTCTGGAATGTTATCTTCTAGCAATTATTTAAAGTATTGTCATAATATAACCAATCACTTATGATAGTTTTTATTTAAAACATAGCAAGACCTATTATACATATATTAATAACCAAATAAGAACTAAGAATCGTTTTATTTTGAAGAAATATTTTTTTCTTGCTGCAGTTGGAGAGCCAAACTTGATGAATATGCAGCCCACGTATGGTACAAAGTTCCGGTGGCCTTCGCCCCAATGTTCACTTTTTGATGGTCTTTGCCCCAATGATTAGGAATGAACTTTGTATTTTATGTTTCTTTAAATATTATATACATTTAGGTTTGCCTCGGCTGCGTCAGTATTAATTTGTAGAAACATGTATCTCTTTGCAGGGAGTGCTGCGGCTAAAGAATATAGGCTTACACAAATTATAATTTTTACTTCACTCTTTTTATTAATCCTTGACACAATTAAATAACATTCACTGATATAGAGAGCTGTGAGATTATTTATTAATTATTGCACTTTTTAACCCGTAAACTCTATAATATTCTCTCCGTAATAAATTTTCGTCTCACGCTGAATACGTATTAAACTTCTCGAGGACACGTCTCGCGTCCGGTTAGGAATGCTGTCTACTTCTACTGCCTGAATTTGCAAATTTCATCTCTCTGATTGGCTAATCCCACTCCAATAGGATACTTGTATTTAACTTTCAGCCTTTCTAATTTCTGATTGGCTATTTATAAACTGTTTTAAAAATATTACATTATTGTTTCCAAGAATTACTAGTAGCATTATTAAACTTTCTAATTCATTATTGCTACAAGGTTACCTCATTGTTAGCAACTTTCAGCTTCTATTATCACAGCTCCTATATTGTTAAATTACATAATACATTCACATAACATTTTTATACAGGCACACAATAATATAAACATATACAATGACTGTAATATACACTTTTTATATATTGTTACATACACATAATGCATTAAGGCGGGCTGTTATTGAATTTATATATTATATAATTAGACTGAAATCATTTAAGTGTTAAAAATACTGCCTCAATTTGATATTGGTCTTGATTTTTGCCTCTCCTTAAGCAAAATCATATAACACCTATTATAAAAATCTAAACACTTCAGCCAGGCTGCTTGTTACAGTAACTGACAAATTTTATGAAGCACTTGTGATAAAATATATAACATTTTTAATTACAGGAACTTTTGTAAGGTCTGAAACAGAGCTCTCGTGTGGAGGATCTGAAGCACGAAACTTTCTGCAGCAAATAGATGCCACTAACCTACTTCACAGGTATTTAATCTGAAGACTTTTACAATGAACTACAGATCATATAAAACTCAATAAAAGATGTTTCTGTCACCTCCATGACTGACAGGCCAATAACATGTGTTTAAGGAAGAGTTTGAACTTTGAGAAAGTAGCCAGTTTTATTCTATTCTATTTGATTTAGATTGTTTGTAACAACTTAATGTTTCCAATGCCAAACAGTGAATGCTTGTTTACATGATGATCTATCTCAAGAGAACCCTGAGACAACTGCTACTCTCATAACTTATGGTGGCCTAATTCAGCCTAAACACATGCAATTTTATTAACATAATATTACATTTAAGTAAGTTGAAAATTATATTAACAAGACTTAATCAGAATGGTTCCAGTGGTTTAAAGCATGAACCTTTTTCAATAGCAACCTCTTTATGTAATATATAAGCACAGCTCATTGACCATACACATTTGCTTCTATTTTTTTTCTTTCTTTTCTTAATTTTTGTGTTTTTACATTTTTAAACAAAATGAGTGTAATTGTGTAATTTATCTTTTATGAAGTGCATCACATTTTTAAACTGAGTTCCAATAAAGTTACAGCTACTAAGCTAACATTAACACTGCTATTTTAATAATAATAATAATAATAATAATAATAATAATAATAATAATAATAATAATAATAATAATAATAATTAATATGAAATGCAATGGCTGCTTTGTTCTTGTTGTTCATCTTTCTTTCTTTCTTTCTTTCTTTCTTTCTTTCTTTCTTTCTTTCTTTCTTTCTTTCTTTCTTTTATAGCTATATACCATATATTTATTGGTGTCAAATTGTTAAAGTTATTACACAAACATTTGGTGCATGGGTCATTGAAGTACTGCTTATTTAAGATAAAAGTTAAGTGTGAAGAAAAAAAAATGGAGATAAATTGCCTCTGATTAGCTAAACAAATTTAATCTAGCTTCACACATTTTAGACCGGAATTGCCCATATTTTGCCAGTTACTTCAGTGAGCCAGTAGATCTCAACATGCCAATCTACTTCTAGCTCGACTTAAGAATATTTTCTGTGAATTTAATTTTTTGCTGGTTCTCCCACTTTGCACATTCTGCTAGTGTGTAGCCAGTCTTCATCCATGCCACAAAATGGAGAGATTCTCCTGCCAGAATTGTCAGCCATTTTCTGCGCTCTCCAACCAGTCAAACTATACCATTTCTTACCTTTCTTTTCTTCTAAGGCAAGTATATATGCTTCTTTATTCCAATTCAATTTTATTTAATTTTTTAGGTTTAGAGAAGGCCTCCTGCTGAATTAGTCTGTTAATCTTCTTTTGATACCTTTACATATGTTTTTGTTGTTTATTTCACCTCTTTGCCATACTGATCCCACGACTATTCTCCTCAAACATCTTTCCAGCTCAGCTGCCCAAAACCTATGAGACAGGTCGTCCCGAACGATCTGCATCTTTAACTGATGTAACACCACTTTTAAATTTCGAAAACCACTCAAATGCTTGAGTTTTGCCCATAACTTCCTCCCATAAGCTGTTAACATTTCATAGGCTTCTGTTGCAGTTTTACCGAGTTTAAAGCAAAATTTGATGTTCGTTCTTTGTTCTTCGTAATCTGACATTTTTGCTATGCGGAAAAATCACAGCACATGCAAAACACGTGTTCACTTCAGAGCGTCTACCTCATTACTGCATGGTCACAGGAAGTCACTTGACCTCCCATTTTTATCGAGAAGGAACACTGCATGTAGAGTCTGCGTAAGAATTAAAGAAATCTCAGCATCAGCATTGTTGTGAAGCCATTTTGGAAACTTTTTGATCACACCTTGTATACAATGGAGGGGGAGACAATTAGAGCTCTGCAGCCTATGAGAGATTTATTGTGGTTACTACCACACAAGAGAAAGGACTGTAGCTATAGTGGCTTGAAACACTGCTGTTTATAAACTTGATGCTTATTGTTGAACTCTGTCTGGGATGTTCTGACAATAATTGTCGATGAGGTTTACATCAAAAGTGAGACCAACTATGCTGCTTCATAACAAAAAATCTCCACAAAGTCACTTGTAATTCTGTCCTATTTTCAAATATCTTGTTCATCTTTTAAGGTTTTCCACCTCTAAAACCTGCCGCCCTGGGCGGTGGCGTGGCTTGAATCCTCTTGAACCAGCCCTGCATATATTATTCAATGTAACTTGTGAATTTTTAATAATGTAATAGGCCACTGCTTTAATTAATGAATTGTTTAACTCATATTTTCAGCAAAATTTTAGAAAAGAGCATGGGATAGTTCTCCTGAGTCCAATTAGTAAGCCAATAATGTCAATGAATCAAGACATTTATTGCAGAAGTACTGTGGGCTCATAAATGGTACACTTTTTTCTGTGCACTTCAGCTGGCCGATCTTTGCTTGTTTCTCATCTGATGGTGGATCTCTGATGGTTTCCGTACATAAGCCTGGTTGAATGGCTATGATATTGACTCTCCTATAAAAACTGGTACTTCTGGAGTTTGAGGGCTTTGGCAATCATGGAGCATACTTGATGGAGTCTTATATTTCTAAGTATGTTTCTGTACGGACAGGGCCCAAGAACATGCACAAGTATTTCTGTCTCATTTATGCAGTGGCTGCTGTTCTGAAACCTGCCTGGTATTGCTTTAACTGGACAAACATTTGTTCTCATTTTCAGTGCTTGCTTTCTTTCTTATGTTTTCTGCAATATTACAATATATTGCCAAAGTATCCATTTACACAGAAACAGAATATGATTTTGTCCAGCTACAGAGCAAAGATAAAGGGTTTATTTTTCTTTCCCTTCACTTGTCAAACATGAATTGGGCTATCAATACAATCAGAATAGAGATATTGTAGCTTATACAGGAACTCCAATGAATTGAAAAATTAAATATTTTGTATTTCTTTAGTACAGCGTTATTCAAAATGATGGACCCAAATTAAATACATTGTATTTCACAAAGCATAAATTGGACATGAACAATCTGCATACTAATGAAAAGAGGAATTTTCAAAGTTTGTGTACACAGGTTCAAATGTTCAGTGTGCGCCCCCTTTGCTACATGGCAAACATCTTCTGACATACACAGTCGACCTGGCTTTTTCCTTTGCAAAGACATCCAGTTTCTTGAAATTGCACAAACCAACATTTTATGCTTTTCCTAGTTGGTAGGTTAATGCCGAATCGGAGACAAAATTCCCGCTGTAACTACCGACTCACATCTTGCAAACTCGAGAATGCAGAAAACCTTATGCTGCATCGTAGCCATCTTACGTACAACTGACAGTGAAACAAACTGCCTGCCTGCTATTGGCACAATACCCTATCAGCTGTTTATGCAACTATCACCGCACCTTCTATGGTAAACAACAATGTGGAATGTCTTCTTTCCTTTGGTATGTAGACTGTTCATATTCAATTTATACTTTGTGAAATACAAAGTAATTAAATTAGGTCCATCATTTTGAATAACTCAGTACTTGCCCAGAATTAACATTGATTTTTACAGGTGAGCCGTTTCATTCCCCAGCAAGCTGCCCATGAAAATGCAATATTTTATAATTGTTGTAGTGTGTGTTAAATGCTTTAATTTCAATTTTTCAGCTGCATGGATATCCTGCGGCAGCTGTGTGAAATAATACAACTCTCAGCAAATATGCCACTCCTGGAACAATTTCTACGACAGCTTCTGGAAGATTTGGTCAGGATTCAGGATGAGCAGCATGTTCTTGAAGAAGCTCTTAGAACAAAAGATGAAGAGCATGAACTACGGGTAAGAATTCCTTTATATATACTAGTAGTTATATTTATTTTAACTAAATTCTCCACAATTGTATTCAAACTATTAAGCATAAATTTCGACTCCATGCAGCTGGCAGTAAATGAGTATTTCCTCCATATGGATGGGGACACAGAGCAACACTAAACTGCGCTCTGGCAGTAGCAAATGCATCACAAAATACCCTTCCCCAGAACCAAATTCTGCCTGCAGCTCTGATTTAGACATTAAAACATATCCAACCATAAAATTTTACATATCCACTTCACTTTGATTATATGCTGAACTTCCATTTCACTTGATTCTGTTTGCATTCTGCGGCAGAATATAATTGGTGTAGATGAATAATTCAATGTTTGTTATGGTGCTTTGGGATAAAGGGTACATTAAGTTTTAGGCAGTATTAAGAAATCATAACAACAATAATGATTTCAATTATAGCTTTCTTTTATTTCAAAATCTTTACCCTTTGCCCTTTATGAGACAGTTGTAAACATTTTAGATTTATATGTAGCATTATCAACAAAACTCACAGTAACACCTTGGCTATTTTCTAATTATCATCATCTGAATACTTATTTGAACAATTTCTTAACCATTGCTTTCTCTTATGACGTGACGTTTACTTGATTGGTGGGCAGTGTAAATAAAATGCTATTTTCTCATGATAATTAAGCCCACATACTCTTAAAGTGTGGAGATTAATTTTTCTCTATACCCTTTTTGCAGAGTTTATTTTCCTATTATCTCCCATGGTATCTTTCCCACTATAACTGTTGCTGATTACATGGAATCTGGTCTACCTCACAGAACGTCATCTTAGTGGAATTTATGTATTAAAGCAGGAACAACAGATACTGAATCAAAAAGATATAAAACAAGTATACTTTGCCATTCATTAGCTCACACTTAAATTATGGTATACTTCTATGGGGAAATAGCTGCAAGAGGGGAATACAAAAACTTTTTAAGCTACAGAAAAGACTGATAAGAATACTAGATAAACTAAACCACAAAGATTCATGTAAATGTAGTTTTACAGATTTGAAAATTCTAACACTTCCAGCTATGTATATACATATGCCATGTCCATTAAGTCTTGAATCATAGGACATAATACACATACATACATATTCACACTAAAGAATGTGCTCCACATTTCTGACACCATTTTCAACACACTTCTTCATACATTTTGTACAATTTGTTTGAATTATCTTCAGCATACGTGATTTAAGAGCAGCACATGCAGCAATAATTCTTTGACAGACTGTTCCACATCCTGAATTTTTTCTGCATGCATCTCAGCTTTCACAATCCCCCAAATGGCAAAATCCATAAGGTTCAGTTCTGGTGACCTTGGTGCCCATTCCACAGGGCCCTTCTCCTAATCCAGTGTCCGGGAAACATTTCATCCAGCCAGTGCTGAACGAAACTTGCATAATGAGGTAGGGCCCCATCTTGCATAAACCACGCTGGATAGCTGATAACATGAATTCTGGTACCATTTAATCACCCAACATACTGAGAGAATTTTCTTCAGTGACTGTTGGTTCAAAGAAGAATGGGCCAACAATCTTATTGCCGCATATTGCACACAATACCAGAGCCTTGCATTTTATTGTCGATGTACTAGTGTGGTTTGCAGGAACCATTTACACATCTCAACCTTCCGGTCATGATCTGCAACTTGTAAGGATGCAATTTTGAACCTTTTAAAATTTTATGCACCATACTCCGGGGAACACCAATTTCCAAGCCTGTGCACAGGATTGATTTTTTTTGGACTAGCATGAAACTTTGCAAGTACCACAGTCCGTATTATTATCTACTGATGGTCTGCCGCAGCACCGTTTATTGTTTATCAATACTGTTTCACAAAATGTCTTCAATGATTTTGCAACTGCGCCTTGCATTACTGACTTCTCCTGTTGAACTCAGCCCTGCACGTCCCTCTGTGACCACTTCTCTCATTTACAAAGAAGAATTATCTCCATTCAGTGCTCTTTTGACAGTGATATTATGAACCTATGAACAAACAAACACAAAAATAGTCATTCTCCTATGATTCCAGACTTTATGGACACCCTACAATAACATAAAGTATGTACTCTCAGCAAACCAACAAATAAAAAATCTGATAAGTTACACTCACATGACTTTCTCTACTCTTGTACAAACTATTTATACAAACGCTTATTCTCCATCTACTTCATGTTCATTGAGATAAACATTTGCAGACTCTATCTTAATGCTAAGTTTCTTGTAGATGTAAGGGGAATATATATTTACAAGGGCAATATAGAAATACAGTAGCCTTTAAGCACATACATATCTCTTAATAGCTGGTTGCTAGGTACAGCATCATTCCCTTTGCCACAGATTAATACTCTTTGCATATCCAAGACAAAAAAATGAATAACGAATTCCCATTTGAGAAAATAAGTATTGAAAAATTTAAGGGAATAACAAGTAATATCTCGAAAATGGTTCACTCAACAAAAAAAATGTATATGACATAAATTGTGTATTTTAACGCGATCTACATTTTTTGTGTAGTAAAAGTTTGTCTATCTCTTATGGTTTACCAGTTATGCAAAAGTTGTTCACAATGAAGAATACCTTTGGAGACATTCCCAGGAAATTCAAGATATACATTTTATTTTTCATAAAAATATCTTAAACATATGATATTTTAATCAAAATCGTTACAGCCATTTTTGAGAAAATTAAACTTTTCGAAAAATCTTCCATGTAAAGGGTAATCTGGGGTGGGGGGATTTTCTTGAAAACCTTCGTGTCGCATCCTTGGAAGATACTGAACCTAAATACCAAGTTTGGTGTTTATCCGACTGTTTGTTTTTGAGTTATGCTGTTCACAGACACACAGACACACACACAGACACACACATGGACATGTTTCCAAAAATGCTTTTTTTGGATTCAGGGGGTCTTATGTATTTCTGGTGAAATCTCTGTATCGAATTTTTGGGTGGAATACAATACTTCCCCTACTTACTATACGTAGTAGAGAAAGTAAAAATGCTGACATTCACGAAATAATACAAGGGGTAAAAACTTTCAAACTACATTAAAGGGTTCGCTCACCAACAAAAACATAATGAATAAAGGGGCAATATTATATAACCATCTACAAGAAGGTATAAAAAATGTTAAAAATAACACTATTAAACTAAAAATGATTACTTATTTGATATCGCTCCTTATTCAGTTGAAGGGTACAAAACATATATTAAACAAATGTAAAACAACGAAATACATTCAATATTGTACATAATGTAAATAAAGTATTGTAACTTGATCTTAGTAGTAACTACAAAAATAGCAATGTATAAACTTGTAAGCACAGTAACAGCAATATTAAGATAAAGTTGTATGAAGTTTTAGTATTTTATATCTGTGTGATGATGCCACCTGTATTTTATTACTTTGGCCAAATAAAGAAATTGAATTGAACTGAATTACATAGACTCCAACTAATATACTTGAATATCATTGTCCATTTCAAGTAATCATTCTAAAAAGAATGACAACTCTATAAGCTTGAGTGATGCCTGTTATGTATACCCAGGTGAGTAGAGCACATGAGCAATGTGAAATTAATGTTGTTGTTTTCTAATGTGCTGCATTTGATACCAAAGTCATTAGCAGTCTTGCTCTCCAGTACTTTGCTGTCCTGCAAGCTTCACTTTGTAATGCAATGCAATTGTCCAGATAGTGTTCGTCCATATTGTTGCAAAGGTGCATTTAGGAGATGCAAAGACGTTGATCCAATGCAGGTGTTTGGCTAGACAGTTGTGTCCTATTATTAGCCTGAATTGTGTGACTGGTGTTTTCCATGTCGATGTAGTATGGTTTCTAGATTTTGCAACAGCATTCCCATTTTTTATTTTCTGCTGCTACTCGAAGACTAGTATTAATGGCTTGAATTGCTTCTTTTAGAGACATTTTATTGAAGTGTATGATTTGGGTTTAGCGGCTGGTAATTGTTTTATGAATTGAATTCTTTACTGAGTGTTGAGGTTTTACAATTCCTTTGGGCATGATCGGCATCGAGCCCTGGCTCATTTTGCTGATCATACCCATGCTTATAGTATTTAACAATCATTAACATTAGTTTTTGCTTTTCGCTAACAGATTCTATCATTGTCTGCCTAACCTCTTGCTACTTAAATGTGACAATTCTGTCTCTAAACTTTCCGTTGATATTCTTACTAGGTTATGTCCGCTTTGCTATATTCCACTACTTTAGTCCTTGTGTCCAATTTACGAACTATAATCACTCTCTCCTTGCTATTCCCACTTCCATCACGGCATGACGACACTTATATCATTTACTTCCCTAATATAAACTGCCTTCTACCCTAATCAGCTCTTTACATCATTTTCTCCTATTCTTCATTGAAATCACCCCTTATTTCTATCTCAATATGTGTATACTTATCCCTTAGCCTCTCTTTATCTTTCACTAATTTTTTTTTATTTTACTTTCTCTACTACGTAAAGTAAGTAGGGGAAGTATTGTATAACACCCAAAAATTCGATACCGAGATTTCACCGGAAATATATGTTTTGAGACCCCCTGAATCCAAAAAAAGCATTTTTGGAAACATGTCCGTGTGTGTGTCTGTGTCTGTGAACAGCATAACTCTAAAACGAATAGTCGGATAATCACTAAACTTGGTATTTAGGTTCAGTATCTTCCAGAGATGTGACATGAAGGTTTTCAAGAAAATCCCCTCACCCCTGATTACCCTTTACATGGAGCATTTTTCGAAAATTTTAATTTTCTCAAAAATGGCTCTAACGATTTTAATTAACATATCATATGTTTAAGATACTTTCATGATAAATGAAATGTATATCTCGAATTTTCTGGGAATGTCTCCAAAAGTATTCTTCATTGTGAACGACTTTTGCATAACTGGTAAACCATAAGAGATACACAGAATTGTACCACACAAAAAAAGTAGATCGCATTAAAATACACAATTTATGTCATATACATTTTTTTTGTTGAGTGAACCATTTTCAAGATATTGCTTGTTATTCCCTTAAATTTTCCAATACTTTTACTTTTTCTCAAATTCGTTATTCATTTTTTTTACTTTCTCTACTACGTATAGTAAGTAGGGGAAGTATTGTATTCCACCCAAAATTTCGATACCGAGATTTCACCGGAAATACATGTTTTGAGACCTCCTGAATCCAAAAAAAGCATTTTTGGAAACATGTCCGTGTGTCTGTCTGTGTGTGTGTCTGTGAACAGCATAACTCAGAAACGAACAGTCGGATAAACACCAAACTTGGTATTTGGGTTCAGTATCTTCCAAGGATGCGACACAAAGGTTTTCAAGAAAATCCCCTCACCCCAGAGTACGCTTTACATGGAAGATTTTTCGAAAATTTTAATTTTCTCAAAAATGGCTCTAACGATTTTGATTAAAATATCATATGTTTAAGATATTTTTATGACAAATAAAATGTATATCTTGAATTTCCTGGGAATGTCTCCAAAAGTATTCTTTATTGTGAAAGACTTTTGCATAACTGGTAAACCATAAGAGATAGACAAAATTTTACTACACAAAAAATGTAGATCGCGTTAAAATACACAATTTATGTCATATACATTTTTTTAGTTGAGTGAACCATTTTCGAGATATTGCTTGTTATTCCCTTAAATTTTCCAATACTTACATTTTTTCTCAAATTCGTTATTCAATTTTTTATGTCCTGGATATGCAAACAGAATAGAATGCGCCACATAGCAACCAGCGCTTAAAAGATTTGACTATCGCTTATAACCTACCATGTTCCCCTTGCATCTACAAGAAAATTAGCAATAAGATTGACATCTCGATATCTCGAGTAACATGAAGCATATGGAGAATAAACGTTTGTAAAAATAGTTTGTACAAGAGTAGGGAAAGTCATGTGAGTGTAACACATCAGATTTTTTTGTCCTGGTAAAACAAAGAGAATGGAATACTGCACATAGCAACCAGCTCTTAAAATATTTGACTACAGCTTAAAGCCTACCAATTCCCCTTGCATCTACAAGAAAATTAGCAATTAGATTAATATCTCGATATCTCGATTAACATGAAGCATATGGAGAATAAGCGTTTGTAAAAATAGTTTGTACAAGAGTAGAGAAAGTCATGTGAGAATAACACATCAGAATTTTTTTTTTTTTAAATCTGAGTTGTATTGTAAGGTAACTGGCTGGTTATAACTATACCTATACATATGTTTCCATCATCTAGCTATTTATCTTGGATTGTAACCCATAGTACTACTTTTACTCTGGACCCCTGTTCTGTCTCTGAAAGCTCTACCTTATCTAGGTTTTGTTTACTTCTCAGTCTGTAACCTTCCACTGATTTTTGGCTTCCTTTCCACAGTGAGAGGGTAATCACTGGAGTGTAAGAAGTATACTGGAATTATGGAGTTACTGTGGCATTCTTTTTTGTCAAAGGATCTTGGCGAACAGACTGCTTGTATAGCTGCTCTGGAGTCGGAGTAGATCACCATTTTCTGGAGTATGTCTTTCCTTGCTAGTAGATTTTGGAGGGAGGCTTTTATGGCATGTGTTTCATCTTCAAAATTTGTTATACCTTTTCCTGCATACTGGTAAAAGGAAATTGGAACATGTTCCACCTGCTCCAGCACCTGGCTTGACGTCTGTGAGTAACCATCTATATATACATGAAGCCACTCTTCTGAAGGGTACAGTGTGTGGATAGTTTCTAATGTTATTGCCTTAGATAATAATTTACATCAAATTCAGATTTTTTGTCTATTGTTTCTATTAAATCAAGGTTGTTGGAGATGTATATGAGAGTAAGGGGTTTTCTCTAGCCGTAATAATTTCCCTGTTTGTTGGTACTTGAAGTGCTGTTTCTAACTCTTGCGCCTTCTCCAAAAAAGTAGCTTGAGTATTTGGTTTTCTTGATAGTGTAGCTTTATTCCTCCATGTATCTTCAGGGAGACTTACTAATTTCTCATATTCTAGGATTGCTTTTTGTTATACAGTGAGATAAATGGAGTAATTTTGTGTTAAAATACTCGGAGATTTTACTCGAGTGGTTTTAATTGCTCTGGTTATTATTCATAAGGGCATAGTGTTGTACTGTTTCTACAGAGTGAGCCAAAAGACTCTGAACCGCTTGCGCTGTGTTTTTCCTGTCCGCATCCTCTGTGCTCGTTGCTGTCTGCTGCTATCATAGAAAGGCGCGAATGAATCCATACAACATTTTTAAAACTACTTATAAATGCTTTACTTACCAACTTTATGAAAGAAGATGCTGAAACTGGCCACTGTCGTTGTCCATACATTTTTGGAACCTCTTTAGGAAACTATCCATCATGGAATTTTTGGGAAGAATTTTCCAAATGATGACCAATGTCATCCAATGTTTCTTCGGTAAGCACTGAACACCACCTTTTAGATTTCTTAGCCTGAACATTTACTGTGGCCTGAAATTTACTGTAAAGTTCATGGATTGTTGTACGGCCTGGTACTTTTACACCTGGAAATCTTGCTACAAATCGTACTTTCACTTGGCAAACTGATCGAGTTAACACATACGAATCATAAATAAATACACGCTGTGCAGAAGAAAATATACTGAGCCATAATATACTTTGTGACTAAGTACAGGACAAAATAATATATAACTCATAATAACTGAACTACATCACATCACCGTCAACTCAAAATTGCGCTTCACACTGCACATTAAAACCATGACTGCGTCACTTTGTTTATAGCAGCAGTATGTTATTATGTTTTTATCATATTTCCACACACCCAATGGAAAAACACAGCGCAACCTGTAATATTGTTCATAAAATACCCCTCCGGGATAACTTAAAACATAAAGTGTACAAAACAAACCCACACACTCTGGAAGAATTAAAACAAAATATCCGCCAGGAAATTTCTCAACATGAACTACAGCGAGTGATGGATAGTTTCCTAAAGAGGTGCCAAAAAAGTATGAACAATGACGGTGGCTAGTTTCAGCATCTCCTTTCGTAAAGTTGGTAAGTAAAGCCTTTAAAAGTAGTTTTAAAAATGTTGTATGGTTTCATCCGCGCCTTTCTATGGTAGCGGCAGACGGCAACGAGCGCCGAGAACGTGGACAGGAAAAACACTGCACAGGTGGTTCGGAGTCTTTTGGCTCACTCTGTAGTTTCTGCATCATTCTTATCTGTAAAATTAATATAGATGCACATATATTGTCATTATTAGTGCTATTCAACCACATCCCACTCACAACACTTGATATTTAAGTTATTATAAAGGAACAGGTAGGACCCTGCCTTGATATATGTATGTAGGAACATTTTTATGAATTGGAATATTTTCTGCTTTTCACAATTTTATTTTATCATATATCAAAATAATTAGTTTTAAATCTTAATTAGTTTTTGGTTGAACAACTTGAATTTAAAAATTGACAAATTTCTTTGTAAAACTAGTCTTTAACTTTAAAATTTACAATTCAAAATAATGTATCTATATTTATTGAGCTCGCCATACTAGGCACATTTAACTATCCTCACTTGCAATTACCTGAGAATCTGCAAGCTTCACAATTACTATCAACATTCCTTTACTACAATCACAGCCCTTGTACAGTAGCAGTAAAATTGACTGGCTTGTTTTAATTAAGTTTATGAAAAACAAATTGACATAAATATTACCTCATCTGAGGATTCTTTCCCTGATGTGGGAAAGAATACTCCTTGAAATATACCCCAGAACAAATCGATGAGGATTCCCAACTTGCCAGCTTTTCCGTCCTCCGTGGTGTAGTGGTTACCATGCTAGCCTCTAGTTTCTGAGGGTCGCAGGTTCAAACCCGGCAGAGGACGATGGATCTTTTCCGGTGTAAAATTTCTTAGCATGGCTTCCTTCAGAAGGGAAGTAAAGCCGGTAGTCTCGTGCTGTAGATTTATGGCACGTAAAAGAACCTCAAGCCTGATAAAGAGGCCTCTGAACGAAAGTACCGGTCGAATAGGACGCTAAGGACCACAGCAGTTAAAGGTGTCCATAAATAAATCTCAATTTAATGGCTTTTCCCAAGACCTGGCAGAAATTGAAGTTATGACTTCAATACAGCTGCCCAAGTTGTAAACATGCAGCAACGATTCTGCCATGTCATAACTAGGCCTGGCCAGCCTCACAGCATTGTGGTCTTGGTGGATTACTACTGTGGTTTGTCCAGTTTGTTTTGTCTTTTATATGTTGGGGAGGGATCAAAGGTCAGCCAGCACGTCAGTGTTTCCGAGTTGTTTATCCCAGTCATCTTAGAGAACATTCCTTGGGTCAAACCATGTGGCATACACAGCATTGCTACAATCTAATTATTCCTACTATAATTGTAGAAAATTTTCTTCTTTAAAATCTTCTCTTCTGTGTCATTACATGGCACCTACTTATAAAATCACAATAACCAGGAGCATCATTTCAGTTTCTGCTTGTGGGGAGGCAAGATAGCCTGAAGCAGTTGCCTGAATTTTTATTGAATTTCAACAACAGATGTAGCCTAAAAAAAATCTTTTATTTATGTAAAATATTTGTATTAAAAGTAGGGTTTGAAGAAGTTGTTTTGACAGAGTTGTTTATTTATTTAGCTCCACTTATGGACGCCAATTTGAAGTAAAATTGTTCTTTACGTTGATTGCTGCTACATATGAAAAGCCAATTTGAAGTAGTTTGTATTGAAGGAGTTGTATCATATTTCAACTGTTGGGGAGCCGAACTTGTAGTAGTTGCAACAGCATGTATAGTAAACAGTTTCCGGTAGCCTTTGCCCCAAATGTATTTTTAGGTGGCCTTTGCCCCAAGTTTAAAAAATATTAACTTTGTAATTAAACTGTTTCTTTAAGTATTAAATATTTATGTTTGCCTTGGCTGCGGCAGTATTATTGTTAGAGACATGGAAGTCTTGGCAGGGCGTGATGCGACAAGAATGTAGGCTTACACAGATTTTAAGTTTGAATTCACTCCTTTTTATTAATCCTTGACACAAATTAAATATCACTTCACTGATATCGAGAGCTGTGAGATTCTTTTATTTAATACTTGCACTTTTTAACAAGTATACTATTTTTCGTCTCACACGAATACGTAATTAATTTCTCGAGGACACATCTCACATCCAGTTACAAACACTGTCCACAGGTAACTGAATAGACTTCAATCGTCTAAACTTGTAAATTTCTGTATTTCAAGTCCCTGATTGGCTATTTTTACTCCAATAGAATAGCTGCATTTAACTAAAGCTTTTTCTGGTTGTTAATTGGCTATTTTTTATAAATTGTCACTAAAATTACATTAATGCTTCCAAGAATCGCAAATAACATTTAAACTCTCAAACTCATTATTGCCTCAAGGTTACCTCATTTAACTTATTATTCTCACAGCTCCTACATTATTAAATTACGTAATGCATTCACATAACATTATTAAACATATATACAATAATATAAGCATATGCAATGACTGTTACATACATTTTACAAATTATTACATACACATATTGCTTCAAGGTGGTCTGTTATTGAATTTATATATTATATAATTTGACTGAAATCATTTAAGTGTTAAAAACACTGCCTCAGGTTCTCATAATTTTCCTTTTGGTAGAGCAATAATAACCACTAGCCTAATTATTTCTCATAACTTAGGGGGGGATTGACCTCCCTATCCTCCTAATGACATCCCTGACAATGGCATTCCTTTTCTATCTTCTCTGTTTTCACATCTTTAGCAATGGAAGCTAATTTTTTAACTCTTGCATTGCTCTGTCATTCAATTATTTATATACATATCATTTTCTTATTATGCGATCCTCACAAGTTTTTTGTTGATTATTTACATTTGTTCTATAAATTACTCCCTTGTATTGTTTTTACATTGGGTGATTCTTCTTCTTCTACTTATCTTGATATGAGTTTATATAAATATTGCAATGTCTTATTATGCTATTCTAGTTACATTAAATTTCTTTTATATTATTTGTTTCTTGACCTTTTTGAATTTTATATTCGTTGGGATGATTGTACCACAATTGATTCCTGTTTCAACTTTAATAATGCAATGAAGAATGTGTTTTAAGATCAATTGTATACTATTAAATTTATCTGTTTGTATCAAAAGTGCTTCCAAATCTACCCTTTGAGCTAATTCTAACAGCAGCAGTGGAACCAAAATAATCTAAATGATGGGGTTAATCTTTCTTAAACATATCATGTCATAAGGTAATAAAACATAGTCGGTGGTAGGTAATTTTAATTCCATAATTAATGGCAAGTATTGACTTTCTACCCTAGCATCAGTAACTGATGTGCATGGAGAAAAGATTAGATAAATTGTAATGCAGTAAACACAAGTTAAATATCATTTATTTTGCAGCAAGACTACACTGAATAAGTCTTAAAAGATACATCAAAATGATTTTGTTAAAGTTTAGACGTATTAATAATGCAAAGAGTTTCCATCAGCAAACACTTGACCAGTTGGGAATCCCCATAAATTAAGTATTAATTAATAATAATTGTATTTTGCCACACCTGTAATAAAATAAAATAAAATACATATTACAAAAACATTTATCAGTCCAGCAGAGGCAGATCAGGGGTTCCTTTATTGAGGGGCTACATTATGTCAAAACATACTGTATCAATAAGCAAAAGGCAGTCAGAAATAGAGCATTTTCATTTCTAATTTTCATACATTGTATGAGTGATTCAGGGATTATCCTTTGAATGCAAAATTAATCATTGTTTCAGAGTGCAATTCTTATTCAAAAGATATTTATTTAATAGTACCTAAATGTAAAGCATATTTAATTCTACCTATCTGATTTTTTCTATAATTAAGAGGAGACTATAGCCCCTCTTAGACCTTTACTGGGTATGCCTATGTAGTCAGCAATAACACCAATGTGCAACTAATTTTCATGTAATGTCATTTACTGTTTTTTACTTAAAATAGTTCAGCTAGCAAGTAAAGAATATCCTTAAATACTCTTCATTTTAACCACCTCTGATAGTGGTTAATGGGATATAAACCATTGCTTATTAAAATCTAATTTCTAATTTGGAATACACCAAATACATTTTATTGCAGATTTTGTGAATTTTTCTCATTTATTTATTTGATATATCTTATAATGTAATTCCTTCAAAAGTTTTGAGTAGCTGTTTCTTTTTCTCCTCCTTCTTAATTGAACAGAGGAAGATTAGAGAAATGGCTTTTGTGGAATGTTCCTTAAGGCTTGATACTAACATTGCTTATATTTATTTATTTTTCATAATAAAATGACAAGAGCATGTAAAATATCCTCTTATCTGATAATTGATAGTTTTGACCTTGCTTTTCTTGAAAACACCTTGATTACTATCTAAGGTTTATTTTGTACCACCACCACCATTAGTAATTTACTACCTCTACCACAACTATTTATTGTGTAAACATATTTTCAGGTAAAATAAGTAAAAATTTAAGCTAGTAACATGAAGCAATTACACAAATATTATATATTTTATAAATATGCTTCACTTATCTTTTTAAAATATAAATTTTTCAGAACATGTTCATAATATTTCCAGGTACAAGGACTCTTTGAAGAAATGGAAGCACAGCTATCTGAGGAGAAGGATAAACAAATCCTCCAGGTGATGTATTTTCAAACTTACATTTGCTTTAAACCTTAATTAAATAACTTTTTTTTTATTCATATTATAAATCTGCTTTTTGTTTCTTTACCATTTACATAAGCTAGAGAAAAACTTCCAATTGACTTGAAAATTTTATTTCCAATTTTTCTAGAAATGCATGATATGAAATCTCCTCAAAAAAGCCCCCAAAAAAAACCCTAAAAGTAAACTAGCCCCCCCCCAAATACTTTTAAAAAAAGGTCTCTGCATTCAGGTGGTTGGTGAAAAATGAAAATTAAGTTTCATACCTACTTAGGCAACTATTAGGGTTGCAAGATGAAGGTCGTTACGGAATTCTTCCTACTTCAAACAACCATTTTTATGAGAAAACTAAAAATCGCTTTTCTTAAGATGGTTCCATTAACTTTGATTGATATATAATAAGCTTGAGATAGTGGAATGATAAATAAAATATATACCTATCTTGTACTTTCTGAGAATAAGCTGTGAACTTCTTTTCATTCTCATTGAAAATTTTAAGAGAAATACAAACCTATTAGCCCTCATTAAAATACTGAGTTATTCAAAAAGAAGGAACAGGCTTTAAATGATGACACATGCAATTCATTACTGAATAGAGAAAAGTTCAAAATTTTATTTATATATTAAAAATGAGCACTATTTGTTATGCGAGGACGACCAGTGCTTTTCCGTTTGCATATGCAACCATCTTCTACGAATTTATTGTATGAACTGTAAATTTTTTATGACAAGGCGGCTCATTGTGAACTTACAATGAAACGCACGCTGCAATGAAACAATGGATGCACTCTTGCAGCACACAAAACAACTTTTCTCGTAAAAAAACACAGTGCAGCTGTAAGCTCTGAATGGAAATAATAGGTGGGGCTTAAAACTTTGAACTTTCCTCTATTCAATGATGTATTGTATGTGTCACTATCTATTGTCGTTCATTGAAAATGAATATTTAAAATCTGTTCCTTCTTTTTGAATTACTCTGTATAAGTAAGTAAACAAAAAGTATTGTTGCACTAAGCATTTCTGACATACTTGCTATTTATTTGTTTAATTTTCTCCACATTTTAGGTTGAATACTTTGAAATATTAAGTGGCGATACTTTTGCTTCTCATGAAGTACATACAAAAATGTGTAGTGTCATGGCTAGCATAAGAGAGTTTCTTTCTAAACAAGATGCAATTCCATTATATTACTGAAGGGCAAATATTTCTTGCTTCATGATTAATAAGAAGTAGGTAGAACCATAACTTTGGTGTAATGATTTGTAGAATAGCTATGAAAATAAATGATAAACAAAAAATGATGTGTGACTATTATGCTTTGGAGGATTTTCTTCATCAAATAGACACCAATGTTAATAGATAGCTAATTTTATTCTCCAAAGTGCCTAGTGCTTTGGTGCCTAAAGAATAAGAGATCTCTGTTCAATCCCTGGCTTGAGAATTTTCTCATAATGGAAGATTTGAAAGAGTGGCTCAGCATTAAAGTGACCACCTCCATAAGAGAGGAATGAGGGACAGAAACGCCAAAAACAGAGGGAAATTTCAGGATTTTGAGGGACACAGCATAACGTGAAAATTAGCAGTCTTTCACCTTTTATAAATCAACAGGTTGTTCTATTACACAGCTTTATAATACATTATCAAACTAGAAAGCACCAAGGAGAATATTGTAATAACAAACATAATAAACAATAAAAATTACTGCCATGCATACTAAAATATTTCACAAAAACTTAAAAAGAAATGCTGAATATTGTTTTTATAATTAAATCTACAAAGATCAAAATTGTTTTATTTGCTGGTTCTATGGATTTATTTCTGGAAGTACATAACAAGTTTGAATTTTATTATTTACTTTTAAAGTTGTACTTCTTGTGCATGCTAGAATTTCTTTAACACTGAGTACAGCATAGAAAAAGTCTTTACTTGCCATACTAGAATTAATTTTTACTTGAAGCTCTCCTTAAATGTATCAATATGAAGAATATTTCTGATATCTGACCTCTAACTAAAAGTGTGTTCAGCAAATGCATTGGTTGGTGAACAGCATAATTATCGATTATCGAAACATTCAAAAACCTGACCAAAGAAAGGGAAGTAAAGATTATCAAACATTTGGCACAATTTTAAAAGTCCCAAAATGTGGAACTGTCCTGCATAATTTGGAATGGTCGGTCACCCTATCAGCACTGCAAGCACAGGTGTAACTTAGGGGTGGGGCAAGGTGGGTGCTGTTCCCCAGTGATATTTCCAAATTGACAAAATATTTTTTGGAGTTAACTTTAAGTAAAAACATAAAATTGTAGCATATTTAAATTAACACAGTAGTTTTGAGGTAAAATAGCCTTATGGGCTTTTTATTACATTAACACTATATGGCAATTTGCAAAATTATCAAGTGTGCTGACTTGTGGGTTCAGTTAGTGTATGTTTGCATTTTTCCTTCAGTAAGCTGAGAGTGACTCAAACATTATGGCTATTTTCATTCCTTCTGATATGTCTTGTCATGTTTTATACTATGTGGAATTTGTTTTTCCATCTCCAAACCAGTACACCAAATTGAACTTTTTTGTTCAGTTACTTTCTATACTCCAAACAGTGGTGGCTGTTGTACAAGAGCACAAGAGCACATGAACACCCTAATTTTTGACACCGTGTGGATTTATTGGTTATTTACTTTCTCTACTACGTATAGTAAGTAGGGGAAGTATTGCATTCCACCCAAAAATTCGATACCGAGATTTCACCGGAAATACATGTTTTGAGACCTCCTGAATCCAAAAAAAGCATTTTTGGAAACATGTCCGTGTGTGTGTCTGTGTGTGTGTGTGTCTGTGTGTGTGTGTGTGTCTGTGTGTGTGTCTGTGAACAGCATAACTCAAAAACGAACAGTCGGATAAACACCAAACTTGGTATTTAGGTTCAGTATCTTCCAGAGATGCGACACGAAGGTTTTCAAGAAAATCCCCCCACCCCAGACTACCCTTTACATGGAAGATTTTTCGAAAATTTTAATTTTCTCAAAAATGGCTCTAACGATTTTGATGAAAATATCATATGTCTAAGATAATGTCATGAGAAATGAAATGTATATCTCGAATTTTCTGGGAATGTCTCCAAAAGTATTCTTCATTGTGAACGACTTTTGCATAACTGGTAAACCATAAGAGATAGACAAAATTTTACTACACAAAAAATGTAGATCGCGTTAAAATACACAACTTATGTCATATACATTTCTTTTGTTGAGTGAACCGTTTTCGAGATATTGCTTGTTATTCCCTTAAAGTTTCCAATACTTATACTTTTTCTCAAATTCGTTATTCATTTTTTTTATGTCCTGGACATGCAAAGAGAATGGAATGCGCCACATAGCAACCAGCGTTAAAATATTTGACTATCGCTTAAAAGCTACGATATTTCCCTTGCATCTACAAGAAAATTAACAATAAGATTGACATCTCGATATCTCGATTAACTTGAAGCATATGGAGAATAGGCGTTTGTAAAATTAGATTGTACAAGAGTAGAGAAAGTCATGTGAGTGTAACACATCAGATTTTTTTTTCTTTGAATGCTATTACACATAACATAGGTCCAGTAATTTAAAATCTACGGCATTTAAATCTACTGTGCTTCTCCTCTAAACTCGATGAAATATGGCAACAGAGTCATTTTATACCCACTAATAAATAATAGAGGGTAGAGAAAGTCATGTGAATGTAACACATCTGATTTTTACTTTCTCTACTACGTATAGTAAGTAGGGGAAGTATTGTATTCCATTCAAAAATTCAATACCGAGATTTCGCCAGAAATGCATGTTTTGAGATCCCCTGAATCCAAAAAAAATATTTTTGGAAACATGTCCATGTGTGTGTGTGTGTGTCTGTCTGTCTGTCTGTGAACAGCATAACTCAGAAACGAACAGTCGGATAAACACCAAACTTGGTATTTAGGTTCAGTATCTTCCAGAGATGCGACACGAAGGTTTTCAAGAAAATCCCCCCACCACAGAGTACCCTTTACATGGAACATTTTTCGAAAATTTTAATTTTCTCAAAAATGGCTCTAACGATTTTGATTAAAATATCATATGTTTAAGATATTTTCATGACAAATAAAATGTATATCTTGAATTTTCTGGGAATGTCTCCAAAAGTATTCTTCATTGATGACTTTTGGTAAACTGGTAAACCATAAGAGATAGACAAAATTTTACTACACAAAAGATGTAGATCACGTTAAAATACACAATTTATGTCATATACATTTTTGTTGTTGAGTGAACCATTTTCGAGATATTGCTTGTTATTCCCTTAAATTTTTCAATACTTATTTTCTCAAATGGGAATTCGTTATTAATTTTTTTGTCTTGGATATGCAAAGAGTTATAATCTGTGGCAAAGAGAATGGTGCTGCAACTAGCAACCAGCTATTAAGAGATATGTATGTGCTTAAAGGCTACTGTATTTCTATATTGCCCTCGTAAATATATTTTCCCCTTACATCTACAAGAAAATTAGCAATAAGATAGAGTCTGCAAATGTTCATCTCGATTAACATGAAGTAGATGGAGAATAAGCGTTTGTAAAAATATTTTGTACAAGAGTAGAGAAAGTCATGTGAGTGTAACACATCAGAATTTTTTTTCTTTCTTTCTTTCTTCTGTTGTTGTTTCGACCAACAATATCAATTACACATCCTCTGAAATTCTTTGATGTTCTTTCTAATGACACCAGTTTCGTGTAAATCCAGCAACTGATAGAGACACTATACCTGTTTATAAACACGGAGTGTCTCTGTGGACACTCTGTATAGTGAACATGTTGTACTCTTAATTTTGTGTTTTGCTAATTAAATAACTAATGAACTAAGCATTTTCTAATACATCTGTCACCCCTTACATGTTACTTATGTCACTACACAGGTGTAATCCCCTCGCCTTAGATATCCAAAACTGTAATATTGAAGCACTGCAATCTCAGCTTTGTTTTCTGTGATTGTTTTATGCTTACAGGTTTAATATAACACATTGTATCTGTTAATAAACAAATAAAAATACTATACATATTTAAACAGTGATGAATATTGGGGGATGACAAAGAATTTAGTCTGTTCTTTTGGAAAATTAACATAACTTAGTGGGTTGGGAACATGATTAAATGGCTCACTCTGCTCCTTTTACTATCCACATGTGTTTAGTCACATGCAGTTAGTACTAGATGGTTACAGTGTACCTTCTGTAGTTATAGTGAAGTGAAAATGGAACTTCTGAGTGGGTCTAATATATGGGTGCGAGACCTCATTGGGAGTTTGGTCTCTATGTACTTCTGTTTGCCTTTTGGCCTTAAAATAATGAAAAAGTTGTTTGTTCCTCATGTTGACCTATCAAATTGTTTATTTAGTCAATATACTCTCCTCAGTGATCCATTAGCTATCCCCCTCATTTTGGATAAATCTCTAAAAGTGATCAGGAATGAAGGTATAACTAACGTCATGAGTTTTCTATTCCTGTTTCAGCCCCCTCCAAATGCACTCTTTGCATATGCCTCTGGGTGTAAACAATCAGAGCGAGACTCCTTAATATTTTTATATCTAAGTGGATACAAAACTGCAGTTATCAGAGAAGTCCTTTGTACAGAGAGAGTCAAAGAACTACGAACCGGCTGCACAGTATTTTTCCTGTCCACATCCTCAGCACTCATTGCTGTCTGCCACTATCATAGAAAGGCATGGATGAAACCGTACAACATTTTTAAAACTACTTTTAAAGGCTTTATTTATCAACTTTATGAAAGGAGATGCTGAAACTGGCCACCGTCGTTGTCCATACATTTTTGGCACCTCTTTAGGAAACTATCCATCACTCGCCGTTAATGTTTCTTCGGTAAGAAACTGTATGCCGTCTTTTAGATTTCTTAACCTGAACACTTCCTGTGGCCTGAAATTTATTGTAAAGTTCTTGTATGGCCTGGAACTTTTACACCTGGAAATCTTTCTGCAAATTGTATTTTCATTTGGCGAGCTGACTAAGTTAACACATATGTATCATAAATAAATACACGTTGTGCAGCAGAAAGCATATACTGAGCCATAATATACTTTGTGACTAAGAACAGGACAAAATAATAAATAACTTGTAAGTAAGTAGTTTTATTATTAACCCAGTTAATTGTACGCATTTACAACAATTTTACAAATTTATTATTAACCCAGTTTTTAAGCATAACAATAAAATATAAAGAAAACTAACCTCTTAACTACTGGTATACTGGTAGCCAGCATTCCTCCTAATCTAAAAGTACAATTATCAATTTATTTAATCTCCAATACTAACTCTAACTCTACCTTGAGTTGCTTTACCTGGACCCCAACAAACTCAAACCTTGAGGTTGTCGAGTTGTTGGGTCCTACAACATATCAAATAAAAACTACTGTAATTTAATACTCATTTACCCCTTCCTTGCTAATTTTCCTCATCCATTTTGCTCTTAATCTGCCCAAAAAGTTGCCTACTTCTATTATATTTTTCCTAGATTTTACATTTACTAACTTTTTAGCTTGAATTTCTATTGGTAAATTTAACCATTCTCTCTTCTTGATCCTCTTTCAAAGCAACTTTGTTTCTTCACTCTAAAACTATATGCCACTCTTTAACTTTCCGGTGGCATAGTGGGCATTTCTCCAAATCAATATCTTTTCTCAAACCTTTCAAATTCACCACCCCTGTCCTAGCCCATGCAAATCCTGCTCTTGCTATTTTATCACATACATCAACATACTGTTCCCTGCTCCATACTACTTTCATTTCTCTATATAATCTCAGTGAGCTCTTAAAAGTAAAACTCGCTAATAAATTAAATAACTTGTAATAACTGAACTCATCACATCACTGTCAACTCAACACTGCACTTCACACTGCAGAGCAAAACCATGTCAAGAGCATGACCTTGTTTATAGCAGCAGTGCGTTACCATGTTTCCACACAGCCGGTTCGTAGTTTCTTGGCTTTCCCGTTATATAATAGGTATTGCTATATGGATATTTTTAAGAACATCAGTATAACTAAAATAAATTTGGTGCAGAATGAGCAAATTATACGGCAGAGGACAAAAGCATTGGAAAACCAACTAGCAGAAAAAGAGCAAAGTCTGCAAGAGGCCTTGAGAACACAACAAGACTTGTCTAATAGATTGCACACACTACGTGTACAAACAAGTGAAGAAAATCAGAGGTTCTTACAAACAAAGGTAAAAATTTCAAAGTAATATGTATACTATTTACTTATTTTAGAATTTAAGAATAAGTATTTTTGCTTGTCATCGTCTTCTTCTTCAAATTAGTTTCTGTTCGAGGAAAAATGAATTCATATTTCAGGACTGTGCTGATATTAAACATAACTGCTAATAAATGGTCATGCAGAACATCAGGGCCTTATTTCAGACTTCCACCCTGGGCCATTTTCAAAATTCCACCATATTCTAAAGTAATTTGCAAGTACATTTTAGTTGAATATAATGAAATTAATAAGCAGCAAAGAAATACTATAAACACCATGATGACATTTATAACACTTTTAATGTTGATAAACTTGTGTTCAACTTATCAATATAGGTCACCATTAAAGAGGTTTCACATCTGTCAGGCAAGATACATTTTGATTCATTATAATTGATTTCTTATATTAATCAGGAATGAAAAACTATTTTTCATATCACTGTATCCTTTCCTGATTTTTACTCTCTCTCTCCAGCATAACTCAAAAACAAAAAGTTGGATAAGTACCAAACTTTGTATTTAAGTTCAGTATCCTCCAAAGATGTAACAGGAAGATTTTCAAGAAACTCCCCCGCCCCAAACTACCCTATACATGTAACATTTTTCGAAAATTTTGATTTTCTAAAACATGGCACTAACAATTTTGATTAAAATACCATATATTAAAGATATTTACATGACAGTTGAATTTTCTGGGAATAGCCTGTGAAGTCCTCTTCATTTCAAAGACATTTTGTATAATCTTGCTGGTAAACGTTAAGCAACAAACAAAAACATACTATGCAAAAAATGTAGATCTCTTTAAAATTTATTTATTTAATATAAGTTTAGTTGTGGTATAAGCATTTCTGAGATATCCATTATTAAAGGTATGAATTGTTCATTTCTTGGTCACTGTCTTAAGTCCTTTCAACATTCAGTTGCTTCTCGTGATTGCATGGAAACAGTATAGAGAGTTTTAAGGCCAGCATATAGTGTCCAGCTCTTAAACATTTGACAATCGCTGTTCTCTTTGTATCCATAATGATTTGTATAATGTAGCTATTTCCAGAAATGTTTGTCTTGATTAAAATGAAGTAGCTAGGAAACTAAACTGTCGTAAGAATAATTGTTACCCACTAATAAGCAATAGAGGGTAGAGAAAGTCATGTGAATGTAACATCAGATTTTTCTAACTACAAGTACTATCAAATATGTCTCTTGGAGGAATTCCACCTCTCGTCTCATTATAAAGAGAATTCAAGCTTCATCAACCATTAATTTCCATCTTCTTTGATGCTTCATGCTAGAGTCATATTTAGTTACCTAGTTTAAATTTTTCATTGGCCATTTCTTTAAAGTGGCCATACATATTGCTTATTTCTGATATAAGTATGCAGGGAATTACAGAGTTCAACTGCCAAACTTACATTTCTGTTAACTGTCGTAACTCCTTGCTTACAGCTTCACATCTTTATAAAACTACTACCCAACAGTCACCAAAACAACCATTTTCAGTTTTTCGAATCAGCAGCTTCACTGCTGATCAATGGCTTTTCAGCAGCACTTCCTTCAGTATCACATAATAAAGAGCAGATTTTATTGGTGAGAAGTTTTTAAAGAATTCATGTTTCATTTTTAAATTTTCGCGTTAATACAACATTTTGCAATAATTTCATGACAAAAATAAAAACAAAATATATACATGGTTCATATAATAGATGACTTTTAAATTCATTTGGACAAAAAAATTAACTTATTAATATTTCCAGTAGTTTATGCAGAGTTTTAACAGAGATGCAGGTTATTATTAAGCTTTATAAGAAATATTAAATTCAATATTATTTAGCCTAACTATTCATTCTATGGCACCAAGTTGCAACATACAACAAGTTAAAATGTTTTCAGGCCATTGAAGATCTCGTTAGTAACTACTAAATTATAGTGTGAAAAGAATCTTTCACTATCTGCATTTGATGGCAGTCATAAAATTTGAATAGATATCTCAAAAATATCAAAACTGGTTACTTTTAGCCAGTCAGGTTATGTCAACATAGATGAAATCCATCAGTTTCATTACTATTCTGATTCAAATTTAGAACATGGTTACAGAATTCAATATAATATAAAAGTACATATTATTTTCACTCTAAATTCAGGTAATTGCTTAAATATGATCTTTACCAAATTGAAACTTATATAAGATTTTTCAATTAATTTTGACAATATGTAAATTATAAAATTAATGTTTATCGTGCAAATTAAGACTTTCACAAGAGCATGAGAAATTTGTAAAAAATAATCACAGGTTTAAATCATCCACATTTATTGTGAAACATATAAATACTTCTAGTTGAAGTTGTAAAACATTTTTTGCAATTATAGTTAATAGCAAAAATCATGACTCTGCACATTTTTTCAGAATTTGACTCCAGTCTTTACTTAAGCTGTAACATGTATCACTGCTGGCTGACCACCTTGTTTGTGTTATCCCCTTCACTAAAACATTTCCTGAAACTTTTAGTTGTGTTTGTAGCATTTCCCATATGTGAGTAGAGGCTTTAAAAAACAAAAACGTTTGAAGTTGTTAAAAAAAAAGCAGTTGCATGACTGGAAGATTCAGCGAATGTACTGATTAGATGTATGGTACTATACCAAATATAACAATAAATATATCTTTATTTTTTGCAGCTAGGAAAATGACTAACAGAATGACATGCATGTACAGTGAGAGCCAGAAAGCTACGAACTGGCTACATAGTGTTTTTTCCTGTCTGCGCCCTCGGCACTCATTGCATTCTGCCGCTATCATAGGAAGGCACGGATGAAACCATACAACATTTTTAAAACTACTTTTATAGGCTTTACTTACCAACTTTATGAAAGGAGATGCTGAAACTGGCCACCGTCGTCCATGCATTTTTGGCACCTCTTTAGGAAACTATCCATCACTCGCCGTAGTTCACATTGAGAATGCTGGCAATTTCCTGGTGAATATTTTGTTTTAATTCTTCCAGGGTGTGTGGGATTGTCTTGTACACTTTAAGTTATCCCGGAGATATAAATCGCAGGGGGTTAGGTCGCGGGACCGAGGGGGACGCAAGTCTCTACTAATAATTCTGTCCTCAAACACACTTTCATAATGTTGGTAAGTAAGCCTTTAAAAGTAATTTTAAAAATTTTATATGGTTTCATCCGCGCCTTTCTATGATAGCGGCAGATAGCAATAAGCGCCAAGGACAGGAAAAACACTGCGCAGCTGATTCGTAGTCTTTTGACTCTCCCTGTAGTTAATGAACAATTTCTTAAAATAACTAATAACAGCACATAGTGAGTGATACCAATGTGTAAGAGTAAAACACCTTTCTCTGTTGCTTAAGAGCTAAACCTAAAACTAACTTATGGCACCAGAATGATAGTCTAAACAGGGGACAAACTTTGCAAAACTGAGAAATTTTATAGTAACCTGTGAACAGAGAGAGCCAGGAGAAGTTCTCCAGGTCCAGAGTAGTTTTTAGAAAAAATTAAATGTTATATAAATTGAAACACTATCCCCATTTAGAAATTAAACTCAACCAAATCTTTACTTTATCTAGCACCTACTTAAGAACACTTGGTAGAGATCGTAGGGTATTTTTAAGCTTTTTTCAATTGAAAGAAAGCCAGTTTTCTCCAGAATTACACCATCTCTATGAAAATGAACTTTTCACTGCTTATTAAAGGAGGTTTTCTAAGTATAGTGGTATCAAGAATTCTTTAGCTAGCTTTAAATCTTTTTATTATAAAAGTGTTTAAATATCATAAAATAACTTCTAAAAAAGTTTTACTTTCATTTATAATTACAATTTTCTCTGAAAATAAAGATCGAACTCTGCCAATTATTTTATTAAGAGTTGTTATAAGTAACCTAAGATAGCTGGTTTACTATTTGTTCATTTGTGGGAATAATTTAATTTTAAAAAATAATCATAAGAAAATAATTTTTTGGTATAGCCTTTTTATATTTATATTTTGTTTTTGTGGAAACCATGTAATTTAGGATCAAAATCTTTAACCTACTAAATGCATCTAAACATTCTGTACAATCATAAAAAATTTCAAACTTCTAAGTTAGATTAATTTTGAGAAAAGTGTACTTGAAGTTTAAAAAATAAAACTTACGGGAAATGGCAAAACACAAGAAGGTGAGCACATTGTTACATAGCAGTATACAATAACATCTCTGGACCATAAGAGCCCTTTAAAGGTCCAAGTAAGAAACACATTACATAGGTTGTAATAATTTACAATAAAAAACAAAATCAATTTTATGTACCCAAATCTTTACCAAGTGTCCAGTAAGTAGAAGTATTGCATTCCACCTAAAACTTTGATATCAAGATTTCTTAGAAAAGTGTAAAAATAAAATAAATATTTTGTTTGTTAATGATGCTGTCAATTGTCAGGATCATATCAGCACTGCCGGTGTGCTAGAATTTCGTCCTGCAGGAGTTCTTTTACATGCAAGTTAATCTACTGACATGGGGCTGTCACTTTTAAGCACATTTAAAAACCATTGGTCTGGGCTGGATTTGAACCCATGACCTTGGAATCAGAAGGCTAGCACCTAACCAACTAAAAGTGTGCGTGCGTGTGTGAGAGAAAGCAAAATATCAGATAAATGCCATTTTGCTATTTTAAGTTCAGCATCCCCTAAGGATGCCACATGAAGTTTTTCATGAAAATCTTCCCCATCTAACATTTTATAATCTGAGTGAAACTGTGGTGTTTAATGGTTCTGTAGAGTGTTGGTCCCTAAAGTATTCAGCAAGCAAAACATAAAAGTGTTTTATTTGTTTGTGTGTATGGTTTCTACCACCTAAGGAGGAGGCAGAAGTGCAATTAGAGCTTGAAAGGCAAGAAATGTCGCAGCGATTCAAAAAGTGGCAACAGGAGAGAGATAATGAGAGGCTGAACAATCTTGCCAAGGGTTTTCAACTTGGCAAGCGCATCACCACAGAACACCATGGTAAGTATTTATTCATTTTCATAGAATCTGCAGTGTAGAATAAGCAGTGATTGGAGTAAATAATTAGAATTTGGATTAGAAATAAGCAACATGTATAAACTAGATTTATGTACCCATTCTGTAGTAAATTTTCACCCGAAGTATAAAAGAACGTAATCAGATAGAAAAGCATAATTATTGTTTCTTCTATACATGTTAGTTAAAATTACTGTGTCTGAATATTTTTACTTTCTCTACTACATATAGTAAGGGGAAGTATTGCATTCCACCCAAAAATTCGATACCGAGATTTCACCGGAAATACATGTTTTGAGACCCCCTGAATCCAAAAAAAGCATTTTTGGAAACATGTCTGTGTGTGTGTGTGTGTGTGTGTGTGTGTGTGTGTGTGTGTGTGTGTGTGTGTGTGTGTGTGTGTGTGAACAGCATAACTCGGAAACGAACTGTCGGATAAACACCAAACTTGGTATTTAGGTTCAGTACCTTCCAGAGATGCGACACGAAGGTTTTAAAGAAAATCCCCCCACCCCAAACTACCCTTACATGGTACATTTTTTGAAAATTTTAATTTTCTCAAAAATGGCTAACGATTTTGATTAAAATATCATATGTTTAAGACATTTTCATGACAAATGAAATGTATATCTCGAATTTTCTGGGAATGTCTCCAAAAGTATTCTTCATTGTGAACGACTTTTGCATAACTGGTAAACCATAAGAGATAGACAAAATTTTACTACACAAAAAATGTAGACCGCGTAAAAATACACAATTTATGTCATATACATTGTTTTTGTTGGGTGAACCATTTTCGAGATATTGCTTGTTATTCCTTTAAATTTTCCAATATCCTTTTTCTCAAATACGTTATTCACTTTTTTTATGTCCTGGACATACAAAGAGAATGGAATGTGCCACAGAGCAACCAGCGTTAAAATATTTGACTATCGCTTAAAACCTACCATATTCCCCTTGCACCTACAAGAAAAATTAGCAATAAGATTGACATCTCGATTAACATGAAGCATATAGAGAATAAGCGTTTGTAAAAATAGTTTGCACAAGAGTAGAGAAAGTCATGTGAGTGCAACACATCAGATTTTTTAAAGTACGAGTGTCATTTAGTACTTTAAAATTGAAGTATGTGGTTAACTGAATGATAAGAATTTAACTATGTTATCAGTTTTGTAATTTTTGCAGTTAGAAGAAGTGATCTCAAACTGGTATTTTCTTATGAAAATAAAGGAGATTTCCTACTCCTCGTTTATTTTCATTTGAAATCCTTCTGTCAACTGCTTCTATACTTTTACTTATAATGGTCTTTTCTTATTGCATATTGAATAGTACTCTTCAAAGAGCTTAAACTATAGAAATTTTCAGCAGTTTTGGATAAAGTTGAACTTATCTTCTGATATTGTAATGAAAAGAAGCTAGAAACAGTGATGTGTATTGAATTTATTTAAAGGTGAGTCGGAATTGTAACACTAACATCACTTAAGTTTACTCGCTTAACATGTTTCGGGAAACCTGTTAAGTGAGTAAACTTAAGTGATGTTAGTGTTACAATTCCGACTCACCTTTAAATAAATTATCTTCTGATCTTGATGGTCATGGTAGGACACTGAGGATTCTGATGTTTCATGAACTGCTATCTGCATCTTTAGAGGATACCCAGACCATCAAGCTTGAATGACGTCAGCCTTGAAAACCTCAACTGTTACACTCTGGCATTATCTAAATATATTCTGGAGCACCTGTTTCGCTTAAAATAAACAAAACTGGTCATATTAAAACAAATGTTTCAAAATATATTTGGTGAAACAAGGCTGTCGATAAACCCCCATTTCTGTAAATGCTTTAACATTAAAAAAAAAAAAAAGCACTAGTGTGTTATATTTGAAATATGGCACTTGGGCTCACTTCTGGTAAAATAAACAAGTAATAAAAATTGGTCTTTTTTTTTTTTTTTCAAATTTTCTATTTAATGACCTACACATGTCACATTTTTAAGTACATTAGCTTGCTGCTTTAAAATACATCTTAGTTATGTAGGATTTTTTAAAATAATTTAAAAACATCCAGCTTGTTTGTACCTACTTGCTTACTTATTGAATTCTTTGTATTTTGAAATTGTTATTCTTTTGAAGGGCTGCTGAAGCAGTTGCAGCTTCTACAAGAAATGGCATCAGTACTTGAAGGGCACAATGAAGATGATGAGCTACATAAAAACTGGTAAGAACCTAGAACTATAGATGCTATTTTTCTAAAATAAATGGTTAAATTGCATATTTTATGTAAAGTAAAATGATAACGTAAAAGCAGCCTTGATTCATTGTTTTAGTGAAATAGATTTTTAAAACAATCTCGTGTGTTACATTCATATAACTTTCTCTACCCTCTATCATTTATTAGTGGGTATTGAAATTATTCTTACAAAAGTTTATTTTTCTATCTACTTCATTTTAACTGAGATAAACCTTTATAGAAATAGCTATATTGCACGTTTTGTTAGGGCACAAAGGGAACAGGGATAGACAAACATTTAAGAAGTGAATGCTATATGCTGCCCTTAAAATTCCATACTATTTTCATCCAATCATGAGATACAACTCAAAATCGATCAAACTTAAAAAGAGTGACAAAGTCTTGAACAAATTGAACCATTAATAATGGATATCATGGAAATGGCTGATTTTACAAAAAATTATTTAAAATAAATTGTGTGTTTTAAAGAGATCTACATTTTTTTGTGTGGTACATTTTTGTCTATCACTTAACGTTTACTAGTTATACAAGATCATACAAAATTCCTTCCGAATGAAGAGGACTTCTAATGTTACTCCCAGAAGATTCAAGATATACATTTTATTTGTCATGTAAATATCTTTAATATATGGTATTTTAATCAAAATCGTTGGAACTATTTTTTAGAAAATCAAAAATTACGATAAATGTTCCATGTAAAGAATATTTTGGGGTGGGAGATTTTCATGAAAATCTTCATATTGCAAGGTACTGAACCTAAAGATGAAGTTTGGTATTCATTTGACTATTTTTTTTGAGTTATGCTGTTCACAGACACACACGCACGCACAGACCTTTTTCCAAAAATACTTTTTTTTAATCAAGGGCCTCAAAACATGTATTTCTGGTGAAATCTCGATATCAAATTTTTGAGTAAAATGCAATACTTATTATGTATGCAGTAGAGAAAGTAAAAATGCTGGAGGTGGAAAAACAATGAATAAGGGCTGTTCATAAAGTAAAAGTTTATGTAATGAATGTTCTCCCTCCCCCACTTTACTTTGTAAAGCCTCTTTGACGGAAGTTTTCCTCTTTGCTACTTTATCATTCAAACAAGGAAATTCCCACATTTAAAATGTTATGTTCTTTAATACTATGGTCATGTGTGTCAACAAAATCAGAAAATTTAGAACTAGAGAGAATGAGAAGGGATTGTGTTATTAAGGAATGAGTGGGACAAGAAGAGTACATCATAATTCCTCTAGTTATGGCTCATAATTCTTTGCGCCAATGATGCAATCTGTACTCTGAAGATTAAAGGCAATTTCATTTTAACACATTCTGCAGAAATAAATGTTTAAACCATTCAAAACTAAATAAAGAAAGAATGAAATGATATAAGAGAGAGATACAAGCATCATATTTGTTTATTAAGTGTGCAGCATGTCGAGGAAGTATCTACTAGCCGCAGATTTGATTTTGCTATAGTGAAATTGTATGAAAGTTCTTTTCACATACTCACAAGAAAATTAACTTATAGTAAAAGCTTTAAAAAGCAGGTCGTTCATTATATACTCCTTTTGAAATTCCATATTCTTTTCATCACATAGCCAGAAACAATTGAATGGTGAAAAAATTCAAAATATGACCAAGTAGTGAAAAATTCAAACCAATAACAATGAATAATCGTGGAAATGGCTTTGCTACAAATAAATTGTGTGTTTTAACAAGATCTACATTTTTTGTTTCACAAGTTTTTGTCTATCTTTCGTTTTACTACATAGTCATACAGAATTATACAGTACTCATCTTGAATGAAGAGGACTTCAAAGGCTATTCATAGAAAACTTAAGATATATACTTTATTAGTCATAAACATAAATATTCTTACCTTATATTCTTTATATATATTTGAAGTTATTATGTATTTAAGACATAATGTAAAGTGTAACAGTTAATAATTAAATTCATAACCATTTCACAAAAGGTAATAAAAACTTTCATGTCTGATCTCATAGAATCCAGTTATTCAAAACTAAACCTGCATGCACTTTTTATGATAAATTACCTACATGTATTAAAAACATAAATAATTTAAACGAACTGAAAAAATATTATATGCAAGGTTGTTTTTATTCCATAAATGAATTTAATATGTGATTATTATGTTGAGGCAGTATTTTATATCACAACACTGTAAATGCCAGAGTGATTGTAGTGTAAATTAACATTATTGTATGACAATGATTTTAGATGTTTGTTAGCTATAAGCATTGTTAGAAAATAAATTTACAGGGCCTCACTGAAACTGACAATAGGAGTGGGTAACAATGAAGCGAGGGGGTGAGTTGTTTATCAATTAGAAGAGACAAACAAATGACGTCAGAGTAGCGTGCCTTTCTTTAGAAATGGAGGGAATATCTTCCCTAGAGCATATGTGTTTGTAATTTTGATTGGCTTATAAAACAGATGTTGGTGTGATTTATTAACCAATAGCAGCTCTATTATAATGTTTAGGCATATCGGGGTGAGGGAGTATAAATTCTTGAGCCAGAGGCAAGTATCGCGCAGTTCAGAATCATTCACAAGGTAAACATTGCGCAGTTCTAAGAAATCTCTCTCGCAAGTTACACGTCAGGCATTTCTAAGGAAGCATTCATGAGGTACACATTATGCAATTCTACAGAATCTCTCGCATCGTAAAGTTAGTTACAAAATGTGAAGTACGCGAATTAATAGTGCGCTGCAAATAAGTGATTGTAGTTACATTCGAAAATATAACAGTTTCAGTCATGCATGTATCAAGATTAAATATGTGAAATTAATTAAGTGTGACGGCAATAAAAGTATAAAAACAAATTCTTTTATCAGTGTTATCTTTTAGTAACAACTCCTTTCCGTATACACACCCTGTTTAAGAGATATTTGCTCGACTGAGTAATAATAGCTACCCGGAGGACAAAGAACCCAAAATTCAAAATAGTAAAACAATTACAGGCACTCAGCAAATAAGATAACATGACAGATTACTGTGACAATGTATTTATTCATACTATTGTATATATTGTATCTTTTATTGTTTCTTTTTTGTACTGACAATGTCATGAATTATTTTGTAATTTTAATTGACAGATAAATGAAAAATAAGTAGTATTTTAATCAAAATCGCTGAGGACATTTTTGAGAAAATTCAGATAGTAAACAATTTGGGTGGGGGGGATTTTCTTGAAAATCTTCATGTTGCATCCCTGGTATAGCCTCCTTTAACATCTATGGTAATATCGGGCTTGATGGTGTTGTTACTTGCTGAACTGTAGGTTTCTTATGTTAGTTTTTATTACTTTTTGCTCTTGAACACACTCATATTCACCATACTTCGAGACTCTGCAGAGGATAAGTAATGATTCTGGTTCCTGCCCCCAGCCAGGAATCAAACCTGGGACCTCTGGCTTGAAGGCATAACATTGAACATTTATCCACTGAGGTGTCATAAAGTGGTTTTAAGTATTTAGCATCTTCTTACATTTAACTGGCTTAGTGTATAATAGATGAATGCAAACTTGGATAGTTCTCCTCAATAATAGTGAAAGAATATCTGGTATGCAATGGGACTTAGAATGACGTTCTGAAATCTTTGCTTTGTTGCTTTTATTTACTGTTATCATTGTTGATATTAAAATGTTTGTGTTTATTTCAGCCATGTTGACAAATGCCACTGGCAAAAGTATCCAGAGAACATGTGGCCTGGCAGCTTAGGTCGAATGGAAAGTGATGATTTTTTTCAGGTTAGTGCACTATTATTAGAAGTATACTACTGAAACCAAACCACACTAAAGCCAAAAAAGACATTCTCATAATTTTAAAGGAACAAAAGCAGTGCTTGGCTGAAAATAAAGAGAACAAATTTTTGGAAAAATCTGATTATTCTCTACTTTATTAAAGAACCAAACCCTGCTTAACCAAAACAGCAGAGGAACAAAATGTAAGAAAGCATGAGGTGATAAAATTCCCACTGGCAATCTTGCTGTGACAATTGGCAGTGTTCTTTTACTCCAACTGTATATTCTGATACAGGTTCTTACAATTTTATGTAGTCAGTACTCGCCTCTACCCCACATTCCAAAAAATAGTGTACCATTATAAAAAGCGTACAATGCTTGCTCATGCATTTAATGCAAAGGTCCACCGCTATTTTACTGTTGGTGTTGGTCAGTGTGGTTTATTTGCGTTTAAGACATCAGCAAAATGAAAGCATTGAATAGAAACTTGAATCCACTAACGACAGAGTGACATCTTCAAAGCATTAGAGGTAATAAAGACTACAAATTTATTAATATAGTCAACTGAAAAATTCAACGTCACAGCCAGGATTTGAACACGATTCTCCTGCTCTCCATGCGGTTGCTCTAACCATTGAGCTACTGTGACAACATGCTGATGGGGCATTGAATTCCCTAATTGACTCAAGTTGTTTCCCAGACATACCTACTAAGGCATCTTCCTCGAGATGACAAACTTAGTGGTGGCCTGCTTATTGCAAGTACTTCAGCGCTGGGTGCATAGATTATTATTAAGGGTTTTAATTATTTGTTGTTATTGTATAAATTAATTATCCTTTTAATAGACCTTAGCCTGGTCTAGGCAAGTTTTTAATATAGAGTCAACTGAAAAATTCAATGCCACAGCCGGGATTTGAACATGGTTCTCCTGCTTCATGGACATATAAAAGCAATGGTTGTGTCAAAATTTAATATTCACCTATAAAGAAGCAAATGAATGATACAGCAAGGACCCAAATAACATTTTAATTGTTGCAACTTCATTGTTATAATTTAACAGGTGTGATTGCTGTAAAAATATACTATCTGGTCAGCATAATATAAAGTTCGTGTTTCATTGAATTGTTTTAAGTAGGAATTTTGAGGCACTTAATGTGAATTTTAATTTCACAGGAAATACATGTTTTGAGGTCCCTGAATCTCCAAAAGAACCCTTTTAGAAAAAAAATATCTGTGTGCTTGTATGCACTCGCGCACAGCATAACTAAAAAATGAGAAGTCGAATAGTACCAAACCCAATATTTAAGTTCAGTATTCCAAATAAGTGATATGAACATTTTCAAGAAAATCTCCCCACCCCAAACTACCCTTCTCATGGAACATTTGTTTCACAATTTTTTATTTTCTATAAAATGGCTCTAATAATTTTGATTAAAATACCATATATTAAAGAGATTTACATAACAAATAAAATGTATATCTTAAATTTTTCAAGAACAGACTGTGAAGTCCTCTTCATTCGGAAGGAGTTTTGTATAATCTTGAATAACTGGCAAAGGTTAAATGATAAGATGAAAACACACTACACAAAAAACGTCTCTTTATAACACACAATTTATTCCAAAGCATTGCAAAAACGTTTCAAACAAAATCAAGAAACTAAATCAGGGAGTGCAGAAATTAATACAATGATATCTGATGTTATCGACCACTGATAACTACATTAAGGTATATTTTTGCCTATATTTCTGGAAAATATACTTGATACATTTTTTTTTTTTTTTGCAGGAACCTTCACACACACATACATAGCTAGACACCCAGCAGCAGTCCATCATCAACAGAACTGTTCAAGAAGAGCTTAGACTATAAAGGAAGGAAAAGGATACATACTGGTGAAAGCTTAAGTTGAATGCGTTTCTGTACGAGTCTGCTAAGTCTTTATTTCTGAGCAAATATAATAAAGTTTTAGACTGAAACGCATAAACAGGATGATTTGGTGAAAGTTGAGACCAACTTTGCTCATACAGATATGATTAATGAAAACATTTATTAAGACTTTAATTTTCAGTGGGTAACTTTAAAGGTGCTATTCAGTCATATTACGAAATCAGTATTCCACAATGCAGATTTTTACAGCAAGTGTCATTCGCCCTTAAAACTCTCGGTGAACTCTATGTTATTGGAATTATAGAACTGCATTGTAAAGTCAAGACAATGAAGTTCGCTATAAAGTTAAACATTTTCAACATTGCAGTACCTGACCAGAAAGTGATACTTGATATTTTGCGTTTTAACAGAGTTAAATGTTGTAAATAAAAAATGCAAAATTAGTAGTTGGTAGCTTTGAAATTCTGTAAAAGTATTAGAAATTTTAAATATTTAATGATATAAGCCTCAT
The DNA here is from genome assembly GCA_030765065.1 of Deroplatys truncata. Classification (NCBI taxonomy): domain Eukaryota; kingdom Metazoa; phylum Arthropoda; class Insecta; order Mantodea; family Mantidae; genus Deroplatys; species Deroplatys truncata. The sequence continues at coordinate 57,988,176 of CM060989.1, read as the reverse complement.
TTCAAAAAATGAGTGCTTTAAAACAAAATTTTATTGGTTGATAAGCAGTTTATGCCTAGTTACATGTATTTTTTCTTTTTTTCAAGCAGAATTTTTAAAAAATGTTTTAGTAAAAATCTCAATTGTACATATATGAATGAGATATTAGTGCTACAAGTCTGCATTTGGTTAAGTGTAAGCAAGGGGGGATCTATTTTTACTTTTAAAATGCTGCTGTTTACAACACATGCACTCGGGAAACAGTAATAGTTTTAAGCTAATTAGTAATTGTTTCTGTACTTTATTCTAAAGATAAGTCAATGATATTTTGAAAACTTATTGTTAACTACTTTTATTGTGCATTTTACGAAGTTTCTGAAATGTTTGGAAAATCTGTGTTCTATGAAAAGACAAATATCAGATGCGTTCCTTTGATGCTTCACTGTTGTGTCTTGTCAACTTTTATCAAAATATATAATCACTTTTTACACAATATGTACTAATATGCTTTTTCTTTCCATTTGTTTATTTAATTGATTTGTGTTAAGCTATTTACACATTTGGGGTTTGTTAGGTTTGGCCCTGGCCAGTTGTTCATCAAACCTTCAATATTGCATTCCACATTACATCTCTTACATATTTAAATTCTACAATCTTCCTCACTCTCCATCTTTTAGCATACTATTTCTAACTTCTCATTTCCTTGTCACATTCCATAAAATAATTCTCCAAAACCCCTAACCTGAAACTGATCTAAAAAAGTTTATTCATATTTACAATGCTATTATTTTTTTAGCCATTTCTCTCTAATAAACATTTTCCTCCATTTACTTGTCCCTTTACATACCCTCAGAATGTGTATAGTCGTCCTCGTGGACTAGTGGTACCGTGTTAGCCTCTAGTTCCCAAGGTCGCGGGTTCAAACCTGGCGGAGGGCGATGGTTTTTTTCGGGCGTAAAAATCCTTAGCATGGTTTCCTTCGGAAGGGAAGTAAAGCCGGTGGTTCCGTGTCATAGATTTACGGCACGTAAAAGAACCTCAAGCCTGATAAAGAGACCTCTGAGCAAAATTACTGGTCTTTCACGCCCAATATAGAATGGGATGCTAAGGACCATAGTAGTTAAAGAGTGTCCATAAATAAAACTGAATTTAATTTAAGAATGTGTATTCTGTATTAAATTTCTCTGCATATTGGACACATTGCTTGTGTAACATTACCTCCAAGTCCTCTAAAGTTTCCATACTCCTCGCCTAAACCATGCTATTGCTTCCCTTTCCTTTTTATTACATATTTCTACTTACTTTTCTTTTCCTAATTCTGTCATCATTTTGTAAAATACCAATGATCTCATTTTATTACTCAGCTCTTGTTTTCAATGTCCTCATCTTTCTCTGGCAATTTTCCAGAATCCCTATATCATTTCATGTCTTTGTTCCCATATATATCTAACATTACTCTCATTAAGAACTCTTTAATTTTACTCAATCAACATTCGTGGTTCAAATGTTTTTCTTAGTAATCTAAGCATGATTTCAAAATATTATCTTCTGACAATTGATTTATCCTATACCAAAATTCTTTGGCTCACCATTCCTCTCATGTTAGCTTCCCTTATTTCTAGTAATGAGCCTGCATTAGCTTGTTTATTTATTTATTTAAAGTCACATTAACATCTAGGTCATAAGCAACCACATAATGTACAGTCGAATGAATGGAATTGTGCTGATATAATGTGCAGTGGTTTATATGGGTAAGGGAATACTAAACTGCATCTGCCATGCTCAGTCCCCACTTCTTTCCTGGTTCTAACCCTCATTTAATATTTTTCTTACTCCACCTTCCTTTTTTCTTCGCTCCTGAGCCTGAAACCGACCAGTATTCATAGGTTAATGAGTGCCAGACTTCTGACATCAAACCAATATGAGATGGACTCATCCAGGGGGTGGTATGGACCATTGTTGCATCATGCCTTCCAGCCACTCAGGTGAAATGTTTCTATACTCCTCCCCATTTTCCACTCACCTGTGTCCACTTGAATTCAAACCACACCAATACAGATTGGCTCACCTAGGATTGGTGTGGAACACAAATGATAAGGAGATTCTATCAACTTTAAATACAGAAAAACACTATAGGAAACCAAAAGCACTGGCATGTTTCCATGCACTTGACTATACTAATTGCATTTACACTTTGAGGTAAATATTTTAATAGATTTAATATTTTTACTCACAGTGACACAGATATCATGTCTAATAATAGATCAGCATGCAATTAAACCAAAAATGTAACAAAACATAGACTGGAGTATTTAATTTTAAACACCAATCATTTATATAATATTAAACTTTTAACATTGATATTATATGAGTGGTAAACTAATAAACAAAAATGAAGCAGAATACTTAATTTAACAACACAATTACATGTTAAGTAATTCTCCATATGTTTTTATTTAAAGGTGAGTCGGAATTGTTACACTAACATCACTTAGTGTAACAATTCCGACTCACCTTTAAATAAATTCAATACACATCACTGTTTCTAGCTTCTTTTCATTACAATATCTCCATATGTTGTTGCAAAATGATCACAGTTGTTTCTAATCCTAATGTTCTTTGTTCCAAGTTAAAATGTTTCATAACAGCTTTAAGTATTACATTTTTCAGTGGCCATTTCTATTTCTCTTAACAAACACCTTCTGGGAAAGCAAATAGTTATCATCAGAACATTCAACAAGTTTCTACAGCAAAAAAAAAAAAAAAAAAAAAAAAGAACCCGTCCTAGTTCAATTAAGCTAGTGGAAGTGACAACCATACTTTTGGGGTCAGTACAATGGGGAACAGGAGAAGCATCAGAGCCAAAGTGAAGGCTCTTCTAAGGGAGGATACCCCTACAGAAAATCTACTGTGCAAGGGGATGGTAACTCGTTCACAGGAAATTCAAATTACTCAGTGTTCTCACAGTAAACATTGGGATGGATTTGTGGGTCGATTAACGAGGAAAAAGCAGCTATAAAAGATCTGGTATTTTTATAGGTATTTTATTATATGCAGATTATGTGATTTTAATTAAAGAGACTGAGGATAAATTACGATATGCATTATACTGCTTGGAAAAGTTATGTAATCAACATGGCCTTGAAATATCAACAGAGAAATCTAAGATAATGACTCAGGGGGGGGCGTTAGAACAAGTAATAGAGTTTAATTCTTTAGGATGCAATTTGAGCTATATGGCTGGAACTGAAAGAGACTAATAGAAAGCTTGCAAGTTATCAAATGATATGTGGAACTATACATAGAACATTGAGAAATAAAACAAGAAAGGAAACAAGGCTAAGGTTTTATAAAACAGCAGCATTTCCTACACTACTTTTTGGAAGAGAGAAATGGATCATATCAAGGAAATGAAAAGCCGATTACAAAGTGTAGAGATGAACTTTTTGAGGAAAACAAAAGGATGCACAAGGTTAGACAAACTATAAAATTGAGATATAAGAGCAGAACTTAATCTGTACTCAATAACTAGCAATGTTGCCCTCCATGGTCTAGGGATACATTGCCAGCCTCTAATTCCCAAGGTCATGGGTTTAATAACAGTGAAGGGAGATGAATTTTTTCAGGCGTAAAAATCTTTAGCATGGCTTCCTTCGGAAGGGAAGTAAAGCCAGTGGTCCCGTGTCATAGGTTTACGGCATGTAAAAGAACCTCAAGCCTCTGAGCAAAATTTCCGGTCTTTCACACCCAATATAGAATGGGACACTAAGAACAATAGTAGTTTAAGAGCATCCATATATAAAACTCAATTAATTTAATAAATAGCAAAATTGAAAATATACAATGAATGGATGTAACATACCCAAAGAATAGCAGATTCAAGATTGCCTAAGTGCATTTCAGTGTCAACCAAAAAGGAAGGACAGATATTGGGCTGACCCAGAAAGAGGCAAAGGGAACAACTGTGAGACGGAACAGGCATTATGCCCATGCTGTGAAGGGTGGAGGAGGAGGAGGAGGAGGAGGAGGAGGAGGAGGAGGAGGAGGAGGAGGAGGAGGAGGAGGAGGATTGATGTGCGAATACCCTCAATAGATTCTCTCTGATACCTTTGCTACTGCCACAGCCTTCATGATCACATTAATACAAACCCACATATAGCTTTTGTGGCATCATGCCATAAATGGATTTTAAACATTGGAGCTTACAGATATTTATGAAATATTTTATTTTATTCCTTGCTAAATGTTTAGTTTGATTACTAAAATTTGTAGGTAATCTTTACTTGAATAGATGTAGTTTAAGCTACTATAAAACAACCAAATGGGAAATAAACTTAACTCCTAACCTCTCAAGAAGGTGGTTTCTTATTGTACTTAAAATGCAATATTTTTGACATTTTATTCAAAATAGCTGTATATGTTGTTGTGATTTTGGATTATTTTGATACTATAGAAACAAACTTTCACATGTGCAGGTTGTTTTACCACTGGCCACCCACTTCATGGGGTTACTCCCACATTTTCAGCTGTTAGTCGAATGAGAAGTTATATTCACTTTGGGTTAGGTTGTCGGGGGGGGGGGGGGGGGGGCAGGAGGAGGAAAGTAAGTTGTGGGTATTATGATACTGAATAGTGTGTTGCATTTGAAGCTGAGATAATGGGGTAATAGTTTTCCCTGTTTGCAAATTTTTAATTTAATTGCTCGATTGTGTTCATTCTGTGTAGTATTTCCAACTCTGTGTTTGTTTTTGTAACTGTGGCAGTGATGAATATTCATAGCATGCACTTCATGCCCTAATGTATTGTTGTTCAGTTCTTATGAAATTATTTTAAAATTTTTAATTTAAATTTCTGTGTAAGTGCTTTGTATATTCCCGGTTTTAGATTGCAGCTAAGTGTACTCTTTTGGGAGGGATAAGACCCATACACTCTCATCAGTATGCCTATGGCCGGGATACAGCACTCCATCAGCTTGTGGTGGGGCTGGAGAGGGCACTGGACTGTAGAGAACTTGCCATGGCAGATTTCCTGACATTGAAGGCATCTTTAATAATATGACTTTAGGCACCATTCAGAAATGTCTGGAAAGCAGAGGAGTCAGTCCGGTTGTAACGGACTATATTATGACCTCCTTGGAAGGCCGGCAGGCTGTGGCAAACCTGGGGAGTGTGTCCGTGAGGGCAACAGTGCCAAGGCTGCCCATAAGGTGGAATTTTGTCACCTATCCTGTGGTGTCTGGTGGTAGAGGTACTGCTGACAGACTTAACAGAGGAGGAATTCATGCTCAAGGCTATGCTTATGACATATGCCTTGTAGCAAGTGGAAAATTCCCAAGTACTGTTTCCTAAGAAATTTAAATATTTATATATATTGTATTTTTTTTCTTTAGAGGAACGGTGCAGAAAAACAGACTTGTTCGTTAACCCAGCCAAGACTGAATTAATGATCTTCACAAGGAGGCGGAGGAGGCTGCCAGGTTTGGTAGAGCCTGTTTGGGAAGAAGTTGAAGCTTTCAGGAGTAATCAAGTATCTAAGAATTATTCTGGATGCTGGGCTGAACTAGAAAAAAAGCACATTGATTATAAAGTTAAGAAAGCCTACAATGCTTTGTGATCCTGTCAAAAATCTATAAGACTCAGGTGGGGCCTGAGATCCAAGGTGCTCAAATGGCTATACACCTCAGTTATAAGACCGCCAGTAACTTATGGAGTGCCGGTTTGGTGGCCTGTCTCTCAAGTGAAGGTAGTGGCTACTGGGTTGGATTCGCTACAAAGATGGGCATAACTGATAACAGCTACCCCACAAAGGGCACTCACTGATCCTTACAGAGAAATGTCCTATAGCTCAGATGATTAGGGATTTGATGCGGACTAGGTACAACAGTCCATCCTACTCTGTGGTAATATCTTCCAGAGAGGAGTGGGACCCAGAGACTGAGTCTCTCTCAAAGGCAGTGAACAGGATGTGGTTCACGGACGGTTACCACCTTGGGGCAGCCTGGAGCCTATGGCCCTAGAACCAGGCTTGTCATTCTCCTTGGGTGATTTGCCAAAATTTTCCAGACTGAGGTCTATGCGATCTTAGCCTGTGCTATACATATTTACACTACCATTTGGAGCATAAAGCGGATGTGTACATCTGTTCAGATATTATGGCAGCTTTGAAAGCCCTTAGGGCAATTAAAACCACATCCAGACCGGTGTGGCAATGCCAGAGGATGTTGGATAGATTATGTACCAGCTGCCCGGTTACACTTCTTTGGGTTCCGAGGCATGCTGCTATTAGAGGAAATGAAATGAAAGAGAGGATTGGAACTCGATTTTTACTTTCTCTACTACGTATAGTAAGTAGGGGAAGTATTGTATTCCACCCAAAAATTCGATACCGAGATTTCATCGGAAATACATGTTTTGAGACCCCCTGAATCCAAAAAAAGCATTTTTGGAAACATGTCTGTGTGTGTGTGTCTGTGAACAGCATAAACGAACAGTCGGATAAACACCAAACTTGGTATTTAGGTTCAGTATCTTCCAAGGATGCGACACGAAGGTTTTCAAGAAACTCCCCCCACCCCAGAGTACCCTTTACATGGAAGATTTTTCAAAAATTTTAATTTTCTCAAAAATGGCTCTAACGATTTTGATTAAAATATCATATGTTTAAGATATTTTTATGACAAATGAAATGTATATCTTGAATTTTCTGGGAATGTGTCCAAAAGTATTCTTTATTGTGAACGACTTTTGCATAACTGGTAAACCATAAGACATAGACAAAATTTTACTACACAAAAAATGTAGATCGCGTTAAAATACACAATTTATGTCATATACATTTTTTTTGTTGAGTGAACCATTTTCAAGATATTGCTTGTTATTCCCTTAAATTTTTCAATACTTATTTTCTCAAATGGGAATTCGTTATTCAATTTTTTGTCTTGGATATCCAAAGAGTATTAATCTGTGGCAAAGAGAATGGTGCTGCACCTAGCAACCAGCTATTAAGAGATATGTATGTGCTTAAAGGCTACTGTATTTCCAAATTGCCCTTGTAAATATATATTCCCCTTACATCTACAAGAAAATTAGCAATAAGATAGAATCTGCAAATGTTTATCTTGATTAACATGAAGTAGATGGAGAATAAGCGTTTGTATAAATAGTTTGTACAAGAGTAGAGAAAGTCATGTGAGTGTAACACATCAGATTTTTTTTGGACCTGTTGCAGAGTGTCTGCTAGTAATGTCAAGTATGTAATAACCCAGCTTACAGTGAGGGCTCATCTTGAGATTTGGAGTAAGTAAACTAATACCAGGCAGACCCATGATTTAATATCAGAGCCTGACTGGAAAGTGAGTTTCTACTAAATTTGACAGTAGTTAAACTCAAGAGGAATTGTGGGCTATCTTACGGACCACAACACTATGCACAGACATCTATGCATAATGAGTCTTATACAAGACCCTTTATGTAGGAAATGTGCAAGGGATTTTGGGATCTCACAGCATATACCATGTGAAGCTTCACTGTGCATAGGTGTATATCCTTAGGGTCCTTCTTTTTGGAACCTGAGGAGATAAGAAGGGCAGATTTCAAAGACCACTGGACTAAAGTAATGCCACAATATGAGGCACAATGTTACCATCAACATAATCACCATCATACTCTCTTCAGACATTTACACATGCTTGAATTACAAATATACAAATTTGTTCATAAAATTTTGCCTTTTCCCCCTTGATTGATTCCAAAATACATGTCAATAAAAGTAGTATAATTGTATAAGTTGGATACCAAAAGGAAAACAAATAAAGTAAAATAAAAATGGTTAATTAATTTAGGCTATAATAGCACAGGGAATTTTTTAGGTTAAACTGCATGGAGTTGGATTTGTGTCAGCAACAGTAAGTTCAATTACTTAATTTTAGCTCAAAGTGTATAGAATGAATGCCACAAATAATGTGGTGTGAGGTACAATACTAAGTGTAAATACAGAAATGCTGTTTTGATAATTTTCTGTGTATTGGCGCTGTTGCTACTGTTCAAGTTCTAATACTCTACAAAATGTAGGCATATTAGATTTTTATTTCAAATGTCGTACTCTAGGGATCCGTTAAAAAAATAAAACCATTCCTCAGGCAATGCACCATTTAGTAATGATTTTTTTCTTATTCACAGTGCACTGTGAATCTTGAAAATAATTGGTATTAAATCTTGTAAACCATCTATAATTTTAATTAAAGAGCAACATGAGAAAAATGCTGCGATATATCGGAGTAAAAATGGGTTACAAAAACTGAATAACATGTTTAAATTTTATGTGCATTTATTCAGAACTCGGTAAAAACCATTACCTAAAGTTAGATTGCTATTATGCTTCTGCACGCCAGTCCAGTTTCGAAAATTGTAATTACATTTCATTGAACATAACCTAACGCACTACATCGCAATACACATTGTGAATAAACCGAGCAATTATGTACATATTTAATTTTATTGATTATTTAACAGTTACAACTTTACGGCAAAAATTCCGTTTCCGGACCACATCAACAGCGTGTTTGCATGTTTTGCAAATATCATTAGCAACCAGAACCGAATATTACCGTACAATGTACTATATGGCTGAAATGAAAACAATTTTTCACTGCTACGATTACAGTTCAACATGATTACCGTTATTACAGAAAACTATTGTTTAACAACTAATTGTGTACATCGATCGGTTGGGCCATCACTAATCACGGGCCCAAAGTTTTATGAAAACAAGAGAGAGGATAGATTCCACCTCGCTGTTTTCTGGATCAAGGTTATTTAAGTACGAATGTGCGAGAATAACAAGATTGCAAAGTCTTGCGTGTATACTGCTTCTTCACAAGTGTCTTGTCTGCGCTTACTTTTCGTTTGAATGGTGTTCTGTGGGGACTACCGCACTTTGTTCTTCTGTGGACTATAGACAGTAGAAGAAAACTACAAGTTGTTTCCCAATTGCGGGGCAGATAAAATAATTTACGTAACGTATTACGCACCAAAATATAAACTTCAAATTGGCGTCCCAAGCATGGAGCTAAATAACTTCAACATCTGGGAAAACATTTGCATACTGCCACTTGCACACATGAAAAATAAGCGGGACATGGAAATGCATATATCACATATAAAGAAGTTTCTGCAGTTGCATTGAATGAACTTGAAAAGAAAAAGAAACAAAAGTGCTGAAGCGTTTAACACACGTGGTGTGTTATCTAGATGTCAGAAACTTTTGTTTAACGTATTTCGGCTCATTCAACGACGGTAAGTATATTGAGCTCATTAACTTAATCGTTGAATATGATAGCATGTTAGCTAGGAATCTTAAAACCGCAACATTCTTGTCTGGCATGTCCAGCGATATTCTTCCTTATACTATATAAGTTTGTTTTGCTAGCTACACCGTACGTCTTTTTTCTATACTTCAGTTTGGCGGCCCTGACTTGAAGTTCCTTTTGCTCTAAAAAGAATACGAGCGGTGCTTTACCGTATTAATTGTTATGGATTTGCTGTGTTTTTAAGCAATTTAATTTTTATCGGATCAGTTAAGACCTGACTTTCTTAAGTTCTCGATGGCAATACTTCCTACGAACCGCCTGCGGGGTGTTTTTCCTGTCCACGTCCTCGGCGCACGTTGCCGACTGCCGCTATCCTAGAAAGGCGCGGATGAAATCATACATTTTTAAAACTACTTTTAAAGGGTTTGCTTGCCAACTTTATGAAAAGAGATGCTGAAACTGCCCACGTTGTTGTCCATACATTTTTGGCACCTCTTTAGGAAACTATCCATCACTCGCCAATTTTTTCCGAGTCAGCAGTTGAAGCCCATACATATGTGAATACAATTTTGCCCCCTTTATTTTAGACAATTAACAGCCAGGGAGCCTGATTTTGCCTTTTTTCAACAAGACTCTGGAACAACTTATATGCCAATATTTCGATGAGAAAAATTCAAAGTGTGTTTGAGGACAGAATTATTAGTAAGATTTGTGGCCCCCTCGGTCCCCTAACCTAACCTCCTGCGATTTCTATCTCTGGGGTAACTTAAAACAAAAGTATACAAGACAAACCCACACATCCTGGAAGAATTAAAACAAAATATCCGCCAGAAAATTGCCAGCATTTCTCAATGTGAACTGGTTGTTTTAAAAACTTTAAAAGTAGTTTTAAAATGTTGTATGGCTCCATCCGCGCCTTTCTATGATAGCGGCAGACGGCAGCGAGCGCCGAGGACGCGGACAGGAAAACCGCCGCGCAACCAGTTCGTAGTTTTTTTTGGCTCTCCCTGTATAAAGAATTTTATGCGGCTCGCGTAGATCTTGCATTGAATGAACTTAAAATAAGGAGAAGAAGAAGAGGAGGAGGGAGAGGAGTTTAATACACGTGATGTGTTATCTGGATATCAGGAACTTATGTTTAATGGATTTTGGCTCATTCAACCACGGCAAGTGTATTGAGCTCATTAACTTAATCGTTGAATATAACAGCACGTTAGCTAAGAATCTTAGAACCGCAACATTCTTCCTTATACTATATATAAGTAATGTTTTGCTAGCTACATCGTATTTTTCCTGTATTGTATTTAACAGTTTGGCGGCCCTGACTTGAAGTTACTTTTGCACTAAAAAAAATTCTGATGTGTTATACTCACATGACTTTCTCTACTCTTGTACAAACTATTTTTACAAACGCTTATTCTCCGTATGCTTCATGTCAATCGAGATGTTAATCTTATTGCTAATTTTCTTGTAGATGCAAGGGGAATATGGTAGGCTTTAAGTTATAGTCAAATATTTTAAGAGCTGGTTGCTATGGGGAGTATTCCATTCTCTTTGCACTACCACGACAAAAAAAAATGAATAACAAATTTCAGAAAAAGTATAACTATTGGAAAATTTAAGGGAATAACAAGCAATATCCCGAAAATGGTTCACTCAACAACAAAAAATGTATATGACATAAATTGTGTATTTTAACGCGATCTACATTTTTTGTGTAGTAAAATTTTGTCTATCTCTTATGGTTTACCAGTTATGCAAAAGTCGTTCACAATGAAGAATACTTTTGGGGACATTCCCAGAAAATTCAAGATATACATTTTATTTGTCATGAAAATATCTTAAACATATGATATTTTAATCAAAATCGTTAGTCATTTTTGAGAAAATTAAAATTTTCGAAAAATGTTCCATGTAAAGGGTAATCTGGGGTGGGGGGATTTTCTGGAAGATATGAATCTAGATACCAAGTCCGGTGTTTATCCGACTGTTCGTTTCTGAGTTATGCTGTTCACAGACACACACACACGGACATGTTTCCAAAAATGCCATTTTTTGGATTCAGGGGGCCTCAAAACATATATTTCCGGTGAAATCTCGGTATACGTAGTAGAGAAAGTAAAAATACGAGCGGTGTTTTACCGTGTTATTATGAATCTGCTGTGTTTTTAAGCAATTTAATTTTGATTGAGTCAGTTGAGATCTGACTTTAAGTTCTCGATGGCAATACTCACTGGTTTCTATTTATCTGACCATTCCATCCATATGCTGCCTATTTGATATTGAGTAATAAGGTTTATCAGTGCTTCGGATATTTTACAATGTGCTTGCAAGGATGCGATTTTATTGGATAAAACGTTAGGTCGTTACTGGATTGTAATAGTATCAGTATGCAATGCAGTGATTAATAGATTGCATTTCGATTATTGCGATCTGACATCCACTTCAGTTTTCAGTACCGAAAATCAGCAGATTCCTTCAGCCTTGAAAATTGTGTTTCAATCAACTCGCATTCAAAGAGTGTCCATTTCCAAACAAATTGTGTTGTTGAAAAATAGTGTCTTTGTGTTCTGATTTTAACTTATCTTAACTTCGAGATTCTCGAACGCCACGGGTTTTTCATTTTCACTGTTGGTATTACTCCGTGTCTCATTCGAATGTTCATTCAATTAGTGCTCGGTGTCGCGATGTAAAAGCTGATACAATTGTGATTTCATTTTAGACAACACAGGTAAGAAAGTAATTATAAATTTTCAATCTGCTTACTTTTATTCATGAAATAGTCGTAGTATATCCCCTACCTACCTATCTACCTACCTACGAGTGTCGTCAGATAAACTTGTAAGGATTCAAACTGTGTCTCTGATTGTGATGTGCTTTTGTTTGTGTTAAATGCAAAGTAAACACTTGCAATGTTCATAATTTGTTTTGTTTCGTAACTAACAGGATTTACTCCTCTTATCTAATAAATATTAAATATGTTTTCTGCATCCTATGATTTTTAAATGGCAATGGACCTAGACACAAGCAAAGGCACAGCCGAAGCTCGGGCTTCATCCGCAAGCAACGTTTTCCATACTAACCATTGAACTGGAGTTTTTCCCCCCTCCCAAGAATGCGTTTAAAGCATATAAATATTAGTTTCATTTCTCAGTTAAATAGTAACATTTCTGATGTTTGAAAGGTAAAGATACGGGCTAACGGAGTGCCCCCTCCCCCAATCGGGGCAGAGCACCGCAAGCAGGCCGCAACCTCCCTTTTTCCTCCTACTGTGACCCCTGGGAGGGGGGATGAGAGGAGAGATCAGGGGCAGGAGAGTCGTGGCAGATGAACTATCCAGCATTTTTCTGCCGACCCGGGGAAACCACGAAAAACACCATAGGTTAAAGTGGGCGGTCGCCGGGGATCGAATTCGGGACGTCCTGAATGCGAGTCGCACACGTTAGCGTGGCGCCACCTGGCTCAGTAAATGTTTGAAAAGTTACTTTATGTAAAACGTCGATAATGTAAAACTTTTTATATACTCAGTGTAAATCCAAGAAAATGGCAAAATAATGGCCTAAAATGAAACATATGCCCTAAAACATTACCTAATAAATATGCATTTTCATAATCTGGGACCCCTGGTAAGGATATATAATATGTACACGTTGTGATACCTATGATGCAAAAATTACAAGATGACATAATCCGGGACTGGTGATTAGCATATAGGCTGGTGGAACAATAATCGTTTACTATAACAATAGATTATGACACAAGTGTTAAACGTATGACATATACTATTTTTTAGACAGCGCTGGAATTTGCAAAACATAAAAAAAAAATCTGATGTGTTACACTCATATGACTTTCTCTACTCTTGTACAATCTATTTTTACAAACGCCTATTCTCCATATGCTTCATGTTAATCGAGATATCGAAATGTCAATCTTATTGGTAATTTTCTTGTAGATGCAAGGTGAATATGGTAGGTTATAAGCGATAGTCAAATATTTTAACGCTGGTTGCTATGTGGCGCATTCCATTCTCTTTGCATGTCCAGGGCATAAAAAAAATGAATAACGAATTTGAGAAAAAGTATAAGTATTGGAAAATTTAAGGAAATAACAAGCAATATCTCGAAAACGGTTCACTCAACAAAAGAGATGTATATGACATAAGTTGTGTATTTTAACGCGATCTACATTTTTGTGTAGTAACATTTTGTCTATCTCTTATGGTTTACCAGTTATGCAAAAGTCGTTCACAATGAAGAATACTTTTGGAGACATTCCCAGAAAATTCGAGATATACATTTCATTTCTCATGACATTATCTTAAACATATGATATTTTCATCAAAATCGTTAGAGCCATTTTTGAGAAAATTAAAATTTTCGAAAAATCTTCCATGTAAAGGGTAGTCTGGGGTGGGGAGATTTTCTTGAAAACCTTCGTGTCGCATCTATGGAAGATACTGAACCTAAATATCAAGTTTGGTGCTTATCCGACTGTTCGTTTTTGAGTTATGCTGTTCACAGACACACAGACACACACGGACATGTTTCCAAAAATGCTTTTTTTTGGATTCAGGAGGTCTCAAAACATGTATTTGCGGTGAAATCTCGGTATCGAATTTTTGAGTGGAATGCAATACTTCCCCTACTTACTATACGGAGTAGAGAAAGTAATAATAATAATAATAATAATAATAATAATAATAATAATAATAATATATTGATTCCTGAAACTCAGAGGAATAACGTTTAGAACGAGATCAACTCACGTGTATAACGAGATTCTTGAAGCAAGAGAAATTACGTTAAAAACGAGATCAACTCTCGTGAGCTGGGAGATATCAGATGTTTTGTTGATTAACAAGGAGCCATTTTCAGTGAAATTATTTTCAACATGTTTACCTTACATCAGGCAATAAAGCGATTAAATGCTATATCGTATTGCTTTGTGGATTTTTTGGGGCAAGTAGTTTTATTCTTTCTACTGCTTCTGTAGTTTCACCTGGTTCTTCCATTTCAGCTTCTTCTGAATTCATAATTGCGCCATTTAATCTTTATGTAGATTATACTACAGACCGGCTGCGCGATGTTTTCCTGTCCGCGTCCTCGGCGCTCGTTGCCGTCTGCCGCTGTCATAGAAATACGCGATGAAACCATACACCATTTTTAAAACTACTTTTAAAGGCTTTACTTACCAACTTTATGAAAGGAGATGCTGAAACTGCCACCGCCGTTGTCCATACATTTTTGGCAACTCTTTAGGAAACTATCCATCACTCGCCGTAGTTCACGTTGAGAAATGCTGGCAATTTTCTGCCGGATATTTTGTTTTAATTCTTCCAGGGTGTGTGGGTTTGTCTTGTGCACTTTGCTTTAAGTTAGAAATCGCAGGGGGTTAGGTCGGGGGACCAAGGGGGCCACAAATCTCTACTAATAATTCTGTCCTCAAACACACATTCATAAAGTTGTTAAGTAAAGCCTTTGAAAGTACTTTTACAATGTTGTATGGTTTCATCCGCGCCTTTCTATGATCGCGGCAGACGGCAACGAGCGCCGAGGACGCGGACAGGAAAAACACCGCGCGCCGGTTCGTAGTCTTTTGGCTCTCCCTGTAGATAAAAGAATAGCGTATTAGGTCAAAGAAAGAACAAGGGTACCAATATAACGTATAGGTTAACTCTACAACGAATTACGATAAAGTGAAGTATGGCGAATTTTATTGTGAACAGATAATGCGACCGCCATTAGAAATTAATCGTGTAAAAAGACAAAGAAAAGTAAAACCTAAGCGAACTTAGATGGATTATTAAACATGTTCAAATACAAAGGTAATTACCATGTGATTGGACTTGAAACCAAAGTTGGTCACAATGGAGTGGTACCTATAAAAATTCTATCGCACTACTTTTAGGTCATGCTATCTAAAAATGTATTTATGGTGGTGCAAGTGATTTGGGGATTTGCCGAGAAAGTCCATTGACTGTTGTTACGTATCAGCATTATAAACAATTATAAATGTAGACTTGTCTATACTTATATTTACTGAAGATGAAGTTGCATGTTTACATAATTACAATGTGAATGTGCATTTTCTTTACAACACTTAGCTAAATTGTAACTTCCAGACTAATTATAGCTGCCTGTTTCTATATTCTTTGGGTCATATGAATAAAAAACAAGTACTTGCTCAAAGTCTGCACTCATGAGTATGAACACTTTCTGTGATTATATACTCAGCTCAATGAGAACATACTCGTTTTTATAATAATTAAAGCCTACTACCTCACGCGAGTATATACTCATCCCCACAGCCATCTTGTTCACTTAAATGAAAGTATATACTCATTTTATCTGCACTCTTTGACCATACACTTAGTTTCCTTGAGTGTGTGGTGTTGTGTTGTTTGGTATTCTAAATTAGAGGAGTAGATTTTGTTGTATTTGGTTCTGTCCCATCAAAACTGCCAGGAATTATCTTCTGTTTTATAACGAGTTTCAGCAAAAATGTTACGTGAATATTAGGTCCTTCAAGAAATTAAAAATTAATTGAAGCAACACACACAAAAGCATAGCTGTAAAATAAATTAGTAAAACAATAAATAAAATGAAATAGGCAAAATTCTATTATCAATAAATTAGGCAAAAAGAAAATATTCATTGATTCTAAAGTCATAATTATAAGGTGCCGGATGCAGATTCAAATCAGATTGTTTTTAGAATCCTGGGATGTTTATACTATTTACTACGAAACAGTTTTGATTAAAGTTTTGATATAGGTAATCTAACTTTTTAAGGAACTGAATTTTGGGGTTAGGATTTTACGTAGGAAGCTTAATTAATAAATCTGACTTTCAATGATCTTCTAGGTAGTTTTCATGCAGCAATACAGGGTTTAGAAACTCCTTGAATGTTCATGGCAAAGTTAGAAAACCAATAAATAAAATGGTTATAAGCAAAAAGAAAGGAATAATTGTGGATTGGAAAATCATAACTCATGAGCTTCTGGATGAACTCATCCGACTGTTTTTAGAATCTCAGGATATTCACACTATTTAGGTATGTTATGAAACAGTTTTCGTATAAAGTTATGAGTAGGTATATGGATTTTGAAGTTAACACTTTACGTAGTAAGGTTAATTAATACGGTTGACTTTCAATGTTATTTTTAGGTTCTAGGTTATGTTTTTCGAAACAATGTAGGATTTTGAAACTTCTTTTATACATATGGCTATGTTTGTAACTTTTCCACGAGTACTATACAGCTCATAAATTACCCCATTCTCTTCATATTTAGCTTTAAGTAAAAAAAATCAATATATACTTAGAAGTGAGTATGCATCTAACCATGCTCTGCATCAGAGGAGAATGAACTCGTAAAACTGAGAATATACTAGCTTTTATTCATGCCAAATAAGAGTACATGCTCTTGTAAGATGGATGCCTGATATGTTCTACTCTGCTCCATTACTTGACTATGTTCTCAAAATGAAGCAGATACTCACAAGGTTATATTCTTACCAAGTATTTACTTGAAAAAGTGAAACATATACTATATACTCATTTTTATTCATATAACCCATTACAACTGATATTGCACTGCTCTATTGCATTATTGGCTGTACATTCCAGGCCTTGGAGGCATTGGCAGCCTGTATGAGTAGTAGAGCTCTCATATCCAAAGGCAGGGATGCTGACAAGGACCACAGATCAAGGACACGTAGAACACCATCCTTGGCTGGAACTACACTCTCTGCCACCATAGAGCACAGAATGCATTGCTGAAATGATACCAAATATAGAAATAATGATACTTAGCATATTATGAGTTATTTTATGATTTATGATAAACATTTGGGGCACAAGGCTTGTACTTTAGAACATAGGGTATTCGAAAAAAACTATATTATATGCGTGTATGTTAAATCAGTTGTACAGGGGGCTTTTAAGGAAGGAAAACAATCCATATGATTCCATTACTGCATAAAGGGTCTTTCAACACGAGTGTCCTATTTTTAACATGTGATAGCTGCCGTTGTTATTGAGTTACAGCAATCATTTTTTTCATATAGTTACAGCCGTTATTGACAAATAGCCATGGAACGTTACAACATTCAGCAACGCGTAGAAATTGTGAAAATTTATTATCAAAATGGATCATCTGTTTGCCAAACCGTCCGTGTATTGCGTGAAATTTACGGTGTGCATAATCGTCCCTGCGAGAGAACGATTCGGCGTTTGATCGATAAATTTGAAAGAAGTTGTTCTGTCAGCGATCAAAGAACGCCTGTACGTAATCGACGTATAAGCGCTCCAACGAAAACATAGGCGCCGTTCGTGAGAGTGTACGCGAGAACGGAAACAAATCAATTGCTCGTCGAGCGCAAGAATTGGGGCTTTCGCCGAACACAACTTGGGGAATTCCGCATCTGGATTTGAAGTTTCACGCTTACAAAATGGTGTTAACTCAAGAACTAAAGCCCAACGACCATAGGTTGCGCCGTGTATTCGCTGACTGGGCTATGGAGCAATTGGAAGCTGACCCGGATTTTTGTCGAAAAATCATCTACAGCAGAGGTGACGAAAACGTGACTCGCGAGTTATTTTGACTCGCAGGCGCACGTTCCCTCTCTGCAACCGTCCGTTTGATTTTCACATGCTCATGAGTGATGCAGTGCGTGTTGCATATTTGGTGACTCGTGGATGGAAGTCGTTTTCGCCACCCTTGATCTACAACGACGAAGCCCACTTTTGGATGGATGGTTGTGTTAACAAACAAAATTATCGGTATTGGAGCAATCACAATCCAATGCAGATTCAAGAACGACCCCTTCATCCCCAAAAGCTTACTGTGTGGTGTGGATTTTGGTATGGTGGAATCATTGGTCCATATTTTTTCCAAGATGAAAATGGAAAAGCTCTAACTGTCAATGGAGAAAGATACCGGGCTCTTATAAGGGACTATTTTTGGCCTCAATTGGATGGTATGATCTCAGAAACATCTGGTTCCAGAAGTTAATTCTGGAATCAGCATAAAAACTTGAGTCAAGAACACCTACTTTTAAGAAATCATGTGACAAAAAGTTTGAAAATGCAGACTAGTGTTATTATTTGTTATAGTGCCTTTTTCAAGTGTACGTTCTTTTCGGTTACATAGAGTTAGGAGTAGTCAGACGGAGGGGCCTCCAGTAACTGGAGCACAACACCGCATGAGGGCCACAGTGGGCCCTTTGTGCTTTCAACGTGACCCCTGGGAGGAAGGGATGACCGAAGTGAGACCAGGTCCGGACTACGATATGCGCTAGCAAGGTCGGGTATCTAACGATTCCAACATGAAACCAGTCCTGATGACGACTATCCCTGCCTTAGCCACCCGCAACCGGAGATCCCGGGTGTAGACGAGACAGCTCCCAGGAAGGAAGGAGGCCCAGCAATCTCACCAAGTGCCAGGGAGAAATATGCCCAGAGCGCATATCCCACCGTCTTGCCGCAATATACCAACTGCCGTCGCCTGGCTCCACAACTTGAAACATATGAAAGGAAATGATGGGCAGGAAATTCATGTTAGAAGGGGAAATGCCCCAGAATTCGCCTAACAACCCGGGGAAACCACGAAAAAGCCCCGTGGTAAGAATGGTCGCTGTTTCGGGTTGTGGGACCAGCTAATGGCGGTTGGTGTGTTGCGACAGAACGGTAGAATTTGCGCTATGAAAAAAATTCTCTCTGGATTTTGGGGGACTTCTGAGACCACCTTCCTTCATGGGAATTGTCTCGTCTACATCCGGGATCCCCAGTTTGCGGGTGGCTTAGGCAGGGCTAGTCGGCGTCAAGATTGGTAGTATGTTGCAATCTTTAGAGATCCCGTCCTTGCTAGCACGCGTCATCCGGATCTGGTCGCCTTTCAGATCTCCACTTCATCCCTTCCTCACAGGGCGCAATGGCGCACTGTGCCCCACGTGCGGTGCTGTGCTCCATTACTGGAGGCCTCTCCGTGTGACTATTCTTAACTCCCATCAAAGTCATCAACACATCCACCACTTTACCTGCAGACGAGGATCTCCACATTGTGGTCTGGGAGCCGGCACCTCTGTAGACGCTAGCTGCTGTCTCGTGTCACATCCGCTCTTGTTGTGCGCTCGCAGATTGCACGCGAGCGAGAAGCGTTTGCCGCAACGTTGGCATTCGAATGTCCTCTCTCCTAAAACAGAAAGTGCATACTAAAACATACTCTCTCTCTGTCTCACACGCACATACAGTCTAAGTACCAGGGAGATAGATAGTTTCAACCAGGGAAAAAACCCGAACCAGTTGTGGAATTCAATGTCTTACTGGCATGTTGTCATACCACAAGTTGAAATGTTATATGCAGAAGAATATAGTCTATAAAATGGATATACAAAAATAATGAAGAAAGAATAGAAGAAGGAAGAACAGTAATACATTTAATCAGAAACAGCAAGAAAAATTATTTGGGACAAACGATGTGAACAACTTGTTTGCTAAGACAAATGGGAAACGTTTTGGAGCAGAAGAAGATACCAAATTATGCACAGCATTAAGATAAGTGATTCATATGTAGAGGCAAAGAGAACATAAGAAAAAAAAGGGAGACAGCTGAGAGGCTGGATTGGTGGTGAAGTACCTGTCCTTGGGCTGAAATATAGTACAATTGATTCCATCCAAGGCAGAATACATCAACATTGGCAGTGCATAAATTCAGTTTACATTATAAATCCATTATTGGTTTTTTAACGTTTGATGAAACCTTTTGTATGTGAACAAACTCTGAGTTTTGGAGTTCTTTGCTCAGAGAAGTATCATCTCTAAGCTAATTATTGTAGAATACAATTGCATATATCGCAAATTGGCCACTAAAACAATTGAGTTGGATGACACAATAATTGACTGGCCTGTTTGCTCTCCGTACGTAAATCCCTGTTGCTAGCTATCTACAGAGAATGCTAAAATCTTATACCTACGGTCACACGTCGAATTAAAACAATATATTCTATATTTTTTCTCCAGTAGTTCTGATAGCGCTCGGTAAAAGATGCATCAGGTGCAAGCTTGTTTATAAGCATAGGTAAATTGTTTTCAGCAACTTTTTTAACTCAAGGTAAGCTTTATGTACAGGATACAGAAAATTATAGATTAGAAAGTTCACGAAATTAAGCATTTTGAGGTTAGGAGCATGGGGTGACAGATAAGTAAAACAAGAGCGGTGCATGAACATAATTGAAATCCTGACTTTATGAAACGTCTTCATTTGCTTGTCAAAAAAATATATATCGCACCACAAGTTTGTGCGTACTGTCTCAACTAATGAATACTGATACACAATGAGAAACTAAAAAATACATGCACGTACTGTGCTGAGCAAGACTGTATTACCGTACCATCCAGTAGACTTCACACTAGACACATCTAGCGACAATTGCTAGTACTGTACAAAAGTGTGTTTTGTTTACATCCGACACACCACAAACAGGTTTCACAATCGGAGACTCATGATGGATTTAATGTTGAAGCACGTAGCGCAGTATAAAATATTCTGCCAACCCTTGTTCCTATCCTCAAAATGTTTAATTGGCTGCCTTTCTACTCTAAAATATATTGTACTTATAATGTAAAATCACATTTCTTCAGTTTTGTTCAAATGAATATCACTTTAATGTATATATTTACAATAACCATTTTTCATACCACTTTTTCCCCCAAAAAATAAGTTACTTAATTTTCTCACATTTTAAAAAGAAAATAACACTCCAAAGCTTACCTGAATGTAACATGACATGATTTCTTAAATTGGTTGCTTTGCTGAAACCTCTGTTGCAAACCACACATCTGAAAGGCCAAGCCCCGGTGTGAATATACACATGCGCCTTCAAATCTCCAGGAGTTGGAAAGGATTTACCACACTGTCCACATTTATGGGGTTTTTCCTGCAAAAACAAACAGCTTCCTCACACTACGTATACAACTCAATTTCAAATATGAACTTGTGTCTCTTGAGTTCATATTGTATTTTAAGCAAAGAATTTGTAGGAAGAAGGCGTTGTTAGTACAATACGTAAAATCGCCGTGATGTTCTGACGCGTCACCTGTCTCTGATGCTGCAGATCTCGTTTGGAGTCTTTGTGGTAATGACATGCCTAGTTAAAATTTTACTCTAGAAGCTATAGGGGTAAAGTTGTTTGATATAATAGAATCGCGAGGGTGGCAAAGAAACTTAGCAGATAGCTTGGATCAACCGGGATTCAAACTTTTCCGCTAATCTGAAAAGCAAGGACCTGACGCTTTTGCCAACACGATGGTTCATGCATACATAGTTTTAGCTTAATTTTATGTGCGTTCATGAGTAGCAATTACATTATGCGACTTTATGCGCTAATGCCAGTGAATTTGATAGCAAACTTATGAAATCTGTCTCACTAGAAGTAGCGGATCAATTCGCTGGCATTAAAGATTGACCATAACCCGCTGGTCGCTGAGGATTTAAAGCCGCTCATTGTAATTGAGACATCAATGAAAACCCAAAGCAATCTTTTTAAGTATCTTATACTATTGCTCCAAGCGCTCAGCTTATGTTATGAATACAATTTTCATTTTGCCAGAATCTCAAAAACAGAACGCCACATTGTTCATCTTGGGTTTCCCCTCTGACTGCTGTTGGTTTGGTAAGAATTTCACTCCAGTAGTCCAGGTGCTCAAGAGATGATTTTAGGTTTTTCTAATGCCATTCATATTGTCTCTTAGTGATTGCATGTTTAGCGAGTATATTCAAATTTTGTTGGATACTTCTCAATCTCAATGAATACGTGACTACGCCATTGACGACGAGCTTTGCTAGCAGTACTTTTGGATTGGAGGTATTTCATATAAATTGATGGCATTGGAGTAATTTAAATTATATTTTCTTGGTGATTTGATTAATTGTGTAGCAAGGTGACATCTATAGCATTTCCCCGTTTATTATCACGCAGAGATTCTCACAGCCTTGGTGTGGGCTGTAGATGTCTTCTGTCAACACCAAACGGTGGCCCTATCTACGAGTATAATATGCAGTATCACATGTAAACCAAACATTTCTTAAAGACTGCAGAAGTTTCCTTTCAACACTAACCGATTCATTTAAGGTTTCGAGAAGCAAGTAAAAGCAGGCCGTTAATTCTAGGAAAATTCTATGCCCAAGATTAGAAGCTACTCGAATGCAATGTTAACTTGTGCATCAACAGTACTATGAAAATCATGAATCCCATCTGATCTTTTTCCAAAGTTCCTTTTTATTCCTAACTTCCTGAGATATAACCGGGCAAAAAAAAAACAGAGGTGTTTCATGAGCTAGCTAGTTTAACATGAGAGGTAACATTTTTTAAAGAATAATTATACTTGCCATGCTGTGGATTAGGTCAGAGTGGCAGAGGTTACAACTGGTTGTGATAAATGTACCATAGACATTGTATTCATGAAGCCTCAAGGCAATCGCTGTGTAACGACAATTTGTGTTGAGAATATGGTATGCTTATGGTAGAGGTTAGAGCTAGTTATAAAACGTTTCCCACAGACATTGTATTGACGAGGCTTTCACCGCTCTGAATGTGGCAAACTTCGCTGAGAATAGGGCGTGACTAAGATGGTAGTAGTGGTTAGAACTAATTGTGAAGCTTTCCCAAGATGTTGCATTGATAAAGCTAATCATCGCTGAGAATACGACAATGTGTTGAGAACAGGGCGTGCCTACGATGGTGGTAGTAGTGTTTAGAAATGAGTGTGAAACGCTTCCCACATTGTATTGATGAGGCTTGCATTGATGAGAATACCACAACCTGTGTTGAGAATAGGGTGTGATTAGGATGGTAGTTGTGGTTAGAAATGGTTATGAAACGCTTCCCACGGACATTGAATTGATGAGGCATGCCACCGCTGAGAATATAACAATATGTGTTGAAAATGGGGTGTGATTACGAGGGTTAGAACTGGTTATGGAGCCCTTACCACAGACATTACATTGATGAGATCTCCCACCGTTTTAAATACGCTAATCTGTGTTAAGAATAGGGTAATTTTATGGTGGTGGTAGTAGAGATAAGAACTGTCTGGAAACAGGCATTGCATTTTGAGGTCTGCCACTGTCGTAAAATGCAGCAATCTGTGTTGAAAATAGGACGTGCTTACGATGGTGGTAGTGGTTAGAAGTAATAATGGAGCGCTTACCACAGAGATTACATTGATGAGAGGTCTTCCACCGCTGAGAATACGATAGTCTGTGTTGAAAATAGGGTGTGCTTACGGACATAGTAGGAATTAAAACTGGTTGGGAAACGTTTCTTACAGACATTGCATTGATGAGGTCTGCCACCGCTGAGAATACGACAGCCTGTGTTGAAAACAGGGTATGCTTAGGATGGTACTAATGATTAGAACTGTGCAAATACACATGATATTTGCCACCGCTGCGCTGTGAATCAACAATGTGTATTGAGAGGAGATACGTTGGTGTGGGTAATGTACTGATTGCAAGTTAGAAACGTTACCCGTAAACATCACACTGGTGGACTTACTACCATGTGAATACGACAATGTGTGTCGAGAATAGGATATGCTTACCTTGGTGTGAGTCATGCGATGATAATAGAGGTTAGAACTGGCCGTGAAACGTTTCCCACAAACATTGCACTGATGAGGCTTGTCTCCACTGTGAATTCGACGATGTGTGTTGAGAGAGCTGGAGGTCGAGAATCCCTTGGAACACACCTCACACACATGCGGCTTTTCTCCTGCATTTCCAAGCAAAATTGATGCAATTATTTACTGACATTTTATTTTTATATTATAAACTATATTTAAACAAAATATTTAAGTATCGGGCAACAATAAATCATAAAAACTATTCACTATATTTACGGAAAATATTTTATCATAAAACAGAAATATTCATTTTATTGAATTCTATACCTAGCAGTACATTTCCGATCATTCAAACTACAATTTGAATCAAGTTTCCACAAAAAATGTTAAGATACAAATGATCACGCTATTTACTTAAAATCCAGGGTTTCTTTCCTGCAGATTCCTCGCAGTTGTCATATGGGATATTTATCTTCTAAAAACCTATGCCGTGTATTATAAGATTCAAACTGTTGACTGAAGGTCGTTTTCACGTCTGCTCAGTTCATGCCTTTTAAAGGTTATCTTATTTGATTTTTTTCCTGGGGTGGTTTCAAAATATTAAATTGTTAAATGGGACGAAGTCTTTAATTTACGTTATCTTCACATTGCTTTTTTGTTTGTTTTTGCGGGTGATGGCAAAATGTGTTTCATTGCGTTTTAACTTATAGAAGGGTTGTTTTGGAAGTTAAGAGCGAATCATCATGAGGTTTTCATAAATATTGAATCATTTGGATTTATGGACCCCGTATAATAATTAGATGTCCTGGGATTGTAGTTATTTGAGTTCGACAATCTAGGTCAGATTGCGGTTTCGATCTCTGCTGGGAACAGTGTCACTTACGTATGCTTAAGTGCGACAGCGTTATTTGAGTACGTTTACCAACATGTAACTCAATTCCTATGGAGCAAAATTCCGCACATTGGTAGGGTTGAAATTTGCTAACGACTTCTATTATTTATTTATTTCAGTTCTTTAGATAACTTCAGATACCTAAGAAATTACTTTCGTTTTATGGTTCCAACATTTAAATGCTAATGTTATACTTCATAGCCTCCCACAGGTTTAAATAAATCATTGTTTCTTTAAACTTAATTGAGCAAGCATTGCGGGTGTGATGTTACACTACAATATATCCATAGCTATTCCATGCATACCACAAATCCTTCAGTGTCTTTTGATAGAAGGATGATCGTTCTAGGCCTTCTCCAGTTCTAGATATTTTGAAAATGTTAAAAATAATGTGTGCATGCAAACAATCCGCATGCACTGGACGAATTAGATGTTTCTCAATGTTTCGGCTGCAGTAGTTCGTCGAGTGTTCGATGTGTTCAGAAGGTATAAGGCTTGTCTAGAAACAGGACACAATTTTTCGAATACATTTTGTAATTAAAGCTATCCTATTGCGCTTTTACTAAAGCGGAAACGTTGGCAGCTTTAGCTAGGCGCGCTGCGGGAGTTGGAGGTCGTTGCCGACGACAAAGCGTTTCCAGGCTGAGGGTGAGCCGGAGAGAGCGTTATGAAGCGTACATTCCCGTAAGGGGTTTGACCGCTTGTTGGACAAGGTGCGGTTGTAGGTTGACGGATGAGGACGAGATGGGGCATTCATTGGAGGTAGCAAGATTTCTACTTGATATCTGCCGATAAGGATGCCACAGCCCTTCTGTACCGCCGGTGTGGTGTAATTCCCAAAGATTTGTCTTGAGATTTAAGTGTCTCTTGGAGGATTGTATACAAGCAGCTTTAACTGCTGGTGGAGTTACTCCTTTGTTACCGTAGGTGTCCGCATGCCATACGGAGAACCCGGTGACATCTCAAGCGGCGTGTTCTGGGGCTATAATCTCCAAGAGATTGAAAGAGGGCGCTCCGATTGTGTGACAAAGAGTCGTAGAATTTTGCGACCCGGCTCTTAATTTAATGTTCCATTATGGAAGAGACGAGGCTTCATGAATAGTCTCAGAGGAAGGAACGGCATACAGAGTAAATGTCCCTGAAGTCATCTGTACCCTTTGTAACTCCATCGCTCTGGAGTTTGGTGCCATTCACCAGATGTTAGAGCGCTAGAATGAGTATTATCAGTGCTCTGAAAAGGCGTAGCTTTAGAAGAACTAACATCCTCGACCTAAGTCATGGGGACTATGAGGCGGTGGCCTCGCGCGACAGGTCTCTGATGTGTTTCTGAAAAGTGCTTTGTCTAGTTTTACGCCCAAGTAGACACAGATAATCTCTGTATAAATGATATACGGAATGAAACTGGATTAGAGCTACAGCGCGAGAAAATACATAGCCATGGTTTCCAATCTGAACTTCCAAGGTATGTTGCAGTATTACTGTATGGATGGACACAAAGTACCTACCTGTATGAGTTCGCATGTGTCGTTTGAGCAGAGAGGGTCGGTCGAAAACTTTGCCGCACTCTCCACATGGCAACACGTGCTTCCCTATAACAGTGTGCTTCGTAAGATCCAGAGGTCGCTCTTGGTCTTGAAGACGCATTCCAAAGCTTAGAAAAGAATAACAACAAACATGAGCGAGGTAATAGAGTTATTAGCGCACTAATTAGTTAAATGAAAGGAATTATGTATATAGAAAGTGCACGTGAACTCTACAGACAAACTTTCAGAGGTTCTGGGATATATATTGGGTGAAGGTGCGAAGGTTTTTACGGATCTTTTAGGCTTGTGAGCCGTGGTAAAACAGCACGTTAGGTGCAAACGTTTCGAATGCAGCTGCGACATCTATTTTCAGAGGCGCGTTCCTTCTGGCTTCATGTTCAGGATATTATATTGGAATTAATAGAAGTATCATATCGAACATCTGCTCTAAGTAACTAGGTTCTAATATCTCTGAGACAGAAACACCGCCAAATTGTTCACAAAACAAATGCAACTGTTACATTTTCAATAACTGCTGTAATCAATACTTCCTACGATATTCTCTGATTTGATCGGCTTATGGCAACTACGCAGAAAGTAATTCCTACCGGCAGATTATGTAAATTTCGGAAATTTCGGTTTTTAGGTTTCTTTAACTGCTGTGGTCCTTAGCGTCCCATTCTATATTGGGTTGGAAGACTGGAAAGTTTGCTCAGAGGCCTCAGGCTTGAGGTTCTTTTACGTGTCGTAAATCTACGACATAGGACTACCGATTTTACTTCCCTTGCAAAGGAAGCCATACTAAGGGTAGGCATGTTCTGTGTTCGGTGATATATCTGCCATAGTAAAATAAGAATATCCCCTGCATTACCCATGAAAAAGCCATTGCCACGATGGAGAATATGGTTTTACTTCCAAGTTGGTCTCCTCCGTGGTCTAGTAGTACCATGCTGGCCTCTAGTTCCCAAGGTCGCGGGTTTAAACCCGTGGAGGGCGATGGATTTCTTCGGGCGTAAAAATCCTTAGCATGGCTTCCTTCGGAAGGGAAGTAAAGCCGGTGGTCCCGTGTCGTAGATTTACGGCATTAAAAGAACCTCAAGCCTGATAAAGAGCCCTCTGAACAAAATTACCGGTCTTTCACGCTCAATATAGAATGGGACGCTAAGGACCGTAGCAGTTAAAGAGCGTCCATTAAAAAAAATCTCCATTTGGAAGGAATGTTGGAGAAAACGTACTGCTCAAAAACTGTAGAGCTCTTTAAGACACACAATTTACTTCAAATAACATTTTTGTGGCATCAGCTATTTCCGAGATATCCGTTATTAATGATTCGCATTGTTCAATATTTAACCATTGTTTTAAAGTCCTGTCAATTACCGGTTGTTTCTCGCGATGTCATGGAAAGGATTTGGAATTGCAAGGCAAGCATATAGCGTCGAGTTCTAAAACATTTGACTATCGCTATTCTCTTTGCATCTATAACGAAATGTGTACTGCAGCTATTTTCGGAAAGGTTCATCTCGATTAAAATGAAGTAGATAGGAAAATAAACTTTCGTAAGAATAATTTGTATACCCACTAATAAGCGATAAACGGTAGAAAAAGTCATGTGAATATAACACATCAGGTTATTTAGGAAAAGGTCCGTGTGTATGTGATCCCTGTTAACCGTATGTCTGTGAACAGCATAATTCAAAAATGAAAAGTCGGTTAAATACCAAAATTGATATTTAAGCTCAACATCCTCCAAAAATCCCCCATCCCAAATTACCTTTCACATGAACAAACTTTCATTGGTTTTACTTTCCCAAAAATGGCTCTTAACGATGTTCAATAAAATGCCATATGTTTAATATATGTATTTACATGACCAATGAAATGTATATCTTGAATTTTCTTGGAATAGCCTCTAAAGTCGTCTTCTGTCTGAACGACTTTTGTATACCTAATTGGTAAACCGTAAGAGGTAGGCAAAATCACACTGCACAAAAAATGTAAAACTCGTTAAAGCACACGATTTATGTCAAACATTTTTTTGAATTAAGCATTTCCGAGAAATTACTTCTTATTCTTTGACTTTTCTCAATTGGGAATTTATTAGTTTTTTATTTTCTTTGTCACATATCCAGTAGATAGATAAGGTAGGTATTACATTCCACACCTTTTTTAGACAAAGGTCCGTGTGAGTGTGTGTGTGTGTGTGTGTGTGCACGTGAACAACACAACTCAAAAATAGGATAAATACCAAACTTGGTATTTAGGTTCAGTACCTTCCAAAGATGTGGCACGAATATTTTCAAGAAAATCCACCATTCTAAACTACCCTTTACATGGAACATTTTTCGTAATTGTTTATTTTCTAAAATTTTGATTAAAATACCATATATTAATGATACTGACATTAAAAATACAATGTACCTATATCTTGAATTTTCTGGGAATAGCCTGCGAAGTCTATTTCATTCGGAAGAAATTTTGTATAATCTTGTATAACTGGCGATAGACGAAAACGAACTACACAAAAACTGCAGATCACTTTAAATCACATAATTTATTTCAAATCACTCTTTTTGCGTCATTAGCCATTTCGGATATATACGTTGTTAATGGTTCGAATTGTTCAATACTTTGTCATTCTTTTCAGGTCCTTTCGATATTCAGTTGTTTGTCGCGATTGCACGCAAAGGCCAGTGCGTAGCTCAATTTCTTAAACATCTGACTATCGCTATTCCCTTATATCTATAACGAAATGTGTAATGCAGCTATTTGCGGAAAGTTTTATTTCGATTAAAATGTAGAAGATAAGAAAATAAACTTTTCGTAAGGTTAGAGAAAATCACGCGAATGTAACACATACGATTTTTTTCTCGTGGTCATGTAAAGAGCATGGAATTTCAGTTATCACATACCAACATGGTCTTTAAAAATATCACTATCACTTTACCTACAACAAAATCCGTAAATATTGTAACGGTATTACTTACAAATGTTTGTGTATTTATGTTTACTTCATGTGAAGCCATCTTGTGACGTAATTCTTTGTTAGGTTCGTAGCTCCATCTGGTGTTAGCAATTTGCAGCAGTGTTAGTGTTCGTTTGAAAGAATGCGACTGTTATTTGATTTAATTTTGGTTTACTGTCCTCCGGCTAGCTATTATTTCTCGGTCGAACATGTCTCTTGATCAGGGTGTGTAAACGGAAAGGAATCTTTTATCCAAATATAACACTGATGAAGAAATTTGTTTTACACATTTATTGTCGAACACGTTAACTATCACATGTATACATTGATCTTAACACTCGCCAAACTGAAACTGTTATAATAACTTCTTACTGATCACTTTTCATCCACGTACTTCAACTTTTTGTATAATTAACCTTACAACACTTTAGATTATTCATAATTCTGCTGCGCGTAACTTGTGAATCGTACCCGACGTTTGCCGTACAAATACTTTCGACGAACTGACTGACTGAAGACGACGTGTAGTGTACACAGATTTTTGATGAACTGGACTGAATTTACCTCCAACCTACTGCTTTTATACCCATACACACCGATATGCCTAAAGATTATAACTGAACTGCAATTGGCTAATAAAACGCGCCAACATTAGCGTCTATTTAAATATCCAATGAAAATTATGAATACATATGCTCTAGGGAAACGTTCCAGAAGATTCTCAACGGAAAAACGCGCCAACATTACGCAACTTCCTCGTTTCCAATAATAATAAACAGCTCACCCCCCCCTCGCTGCATTATTGCGCGCTATTATTGTCAGTTTCAGTAAGCCAGTATAAACTTACTTCTCAACAATAATTACAATCAATAAACATCTCAAATCAATGTCACATAAAAATGCATATTCATATTACAATCATTATTTACATTTAAGTAATTTGTGATACAAATTACTGCATTAATATGTAGTGAAACTGTATTTCGATTATCGAGAAGTAGATAGCGTTTGCAAGAATAATTTGTAGAAGAGTGAATAGAGAGTCATGCGATTACCATACACACTATTTTTATTTTCAAAATAAAATATAAGTAGCTCATTAAAATAACACTATGGATTTTACTAGCTAATATAGCAAATATGTGTAAATTTATACGAAACTATTCACTAAGCTAAGTAAATTTTGACATAGTGTTACGGGAAGTGTTTAAATTAGCCCTAAATATTTCATGGCATAGTAAGACCCCTTAATGTATAAGGTAATCAGCTCTTCTCATTGCTTTAGACCCCTGGCGAGAATCGATGCTAGGTTCGACTCAACCTTTCGGTATTCATTTTAGTCGACTCAGCGAAAATGACGTGGCTGATGAAGCGATGACTTCGCCGAATTTCGGTGCCGGGAGGTGAAATACCCTGATTAGTTCTGCAATTTACTCTCCACCAGGTGAAGTGACATGCAGTTCCTTTTCTTAATTGTTGCAAGTGATCAAAACTATGTGAGGGGGGCTTTTATGAATCAAAAGACAGAATGAGGGATACAGCACGAGACACACACTGCTTTTATATCACATCGCTGTGTTATGAAGGGAATGTAGCAATCTCACACACACACACACACACACACACACACACACACACACACACACACACACACACACACACACACACACACACACACACACACACATCGTTGGACATATTGTTTATCCATTATGATTAATTATTATTTCCATAGGTGTTCTACAAATTAATCATACAAATGTTTACTTTTCCATCTACTTGCTTTTAATTACGATAAACCTTTGCAAGAAATGAAATGCTGTAGGTAATGCCGCTCTGGGATATACAATATATTAAGGAAGATTATATGATAGTCACTTGTTTAAAGTAAACCTATATTAACCATGAACAAATGCGAAACAAAATACTTCTCAACGTTCAAACTTTACTGCTTAAAATTGTACATAAATTATAAGCAGATATACATTTTTCTTGCAATAAGTTCTGGTCTGTCTTTTACGGTTTCTCATTTATATAAAATGCGATAAGAATGAAGAGGGGTCCCACTAGCATAAGACAATTTATTTTATTCATCTTATCAACAGCGCAAGTATGGATTTTCATTAAAATCGTCAGACATGTTTGAAAAGACTATCGCATTCATACTACGTCATACTACTTTTGACCAATAAGACGCTACGAAACGTGTGTCTGTTTTTAATAACCTCCGTAGCATTTATCTTTTTTTTATTACCTCCCTAGCATCTGTTAATTTGTTTGCAATCGTCATTTATTTTCCGCATAGTTAAAGTTAACTTCACCAGAACAGCACGACATCAAACAACACAGAAGAAATAGAAACAGTGTATGAAAGCAGTTCGATCAATTAATTTAGTAAGTTAATTAATATTTTATTATATGCATTTCTTGTAATCTTTATACCTATACTTTCTTAAAATCCTGAGATAGTCAACTAAATCCCATTCGAGTTTTGATTTTCTCTAGGTAAATGAAAACCTCTAGTGAGGTTAATGTTGACAAAACCAACGAAATTTTCACATATTAAGGGGCTTTTAAAAGGTACCCGAGTTAAATGTATGTTCCGATACTTAACCAAATTTTAATTTGTTAAGTTATGCTGTCAACTCACAAACATTTTTGTAAATTTAGGCAGCTTAGATGCTAAAACAGGGTATTTCTGATGAAACTGCCATATCGAACTTTTTTGTCGAGTACAATATTTCCTCTCTTTGTGCAAACAGTACAGAATTACACATTTTATATTTTAGAAAGAATCGATGGCGACGTTAATAAACGTGACATCGTCAGAAAATGGACCAATGAAATGCTTTTTATACCTAAGAGTTTTTTATTGTTTTTGTTATTATTTATTTTGTTATTATTATTATTATTATTATTATTATTTCCGTTATCTGCATGAACCAACAAAAGCTATACCTAGACTAATACATATTTTACATCAGTAGTGTGATGAGTAATTAGAAACGTTTTCGGGTCAATGTGTGTCTGCATAAGCAGACGATTGGACCAAGGTGTACGGCCTGTTTATGCATTGAAGGCCCTTTTCTGCCTTCTCTGCCACCTGCATATTACTCTTTATATAGATTTCACTGGACATACATATTTTGAGGTCCCCCTGAATCCAGAAAGAGCATTTTTACTTTCTCTTCTACGTATAGTAAGTAGGGTAAGTATTGCATTCCACCCAAAAATTCCATACCGATATTTCACCGGAAATTACATGCTTTGAGGCCTCCTGAATCCAAAACAAAAAGTAATTTTAGAAAAGCTCCGTGTGTATGTCTCTGTGTCTGTGAATAGCATAACTCAAAAGCGAAACGTCAGATAAATACCAAACTTGGTGTTTAGCTTCAGTATCTTTCAAAGATACAAGACGAATATTTTCAAGAAAATCCCCCACCCCAAATTACCCTTTACATGGAACATTTTTCGAAAATTTTGGATTTTTCAAAAATGGCTCTAACGATTTTGATTAAGGTATCACACGTTTAAGATATTTTTATGACAAATAAAATGTATATCTTGAATTTCCTGGGAATAACCTCTAAAGTTCTCTTCATTCTGAATGACTTTTGAATAGCTGGTAAACCGTAAGAGATAGACAGTATTTTACTACACAAAAAAATGTAGATCTCGTTAAAACACAGTTTGTCTTGTTTTTTTTAAATTAACCATTTCAGAGATATTCCTTGTTATTGGTTTGAATTTTCAAATACTTATACTTTTCTCAAGTGGAAAATCCCTTTTAATTTTTTTCTCGTGTTCATGTAAAGAAAACAGAATTTCAAGGCCTCACATAGTGACCCGCTCTTAAAACATTTGACTATCGCTTAAGCCCATTGTATTCCCTTGATCCCCTTGTACCTACAAGGAAATATGTAATAAAACCATTTCTACAACTGTTTTTCTCGTTTAACGTGAGGTAGATAGAAGAATAAGTTTTTGTAAGATTAGCTTGTTGAAGAATTAGTAGAGAAAGTCATGTGAATGTATAACATCAGATTTGTACGTATTGGTTACAGTATTTGCTAACGTATTATATACATGTGCGTGTTACAAGGAGCGCAATAAATGTACTAAAGTCTCAACATTTAATAAAATAAATAAATAGGATAGGACTAGAAGCGGAGAGGGGCTACGCAGGTATTTTGTGCCTGCCCCTCAGAAGGGCTCGATGAGGTGAGAGGAGACACAGGGCGGCCGGACCAGGAGGCACGACAGGCAGATGGCAGGGTCTCTACAATTTACAGATTTGAACTCCCCGGTGCTGACTGGTGCAGCTGGCCCCTCCCCCCTGTGGACTGACACATCCCATGGGGGGTCCGGGACCCGGAGACCGCTCGCAGTCCATGGGACGAAGGTTTACTCAGAGCATCTTTTTCCCCTGCCATGCAAATGCCGAGACCTCCTGCCGACACTTGCAACCCTAAAAGAAACCAAGCAGATGAAATGCAGGGACAGGAAATTCGAGGGATGTAGTGATCCTTACCAGCATTCCCCTGCCGACCCGGGAAAACCCCCGAAAATACCCATGAGTAAGGAAGGTCGGCCACGGGAATCAAACTCACGACATCCCCTTACCGTCTGAGCCAGCCCACTCAGTAAATAAATAAACACAATTATAATATATCAGCTATACTACAATATATCAACTATAATTAGAGGAAATGATGGCAAATTTTAGTGTTTTTCATGTGAATATTTAAAGCAAAGTTTCTAATATAAAGAGTTAAGGCCACTAGAGGTTTAAATAAAATTTTCATATAACTATCTCGCTGCCTGACGTTGCACGGGTAGCTTTTTAAATTCGAATGAAGAATTAACTAATTTTATTTCGCTCTCCCCGTTCTTTGTGAAATTATTGTGAAATTATTTAGAAAAATCTTATGTGTTACACCCACATGACTTTCTCTACTCTTGTACAAATTATTTTTACAAACGCTTATTCTCCAGATTCTTCATGTTAATCGAGATGTTAATCTTATTGCTAATTTCCTTGTAGATGCAAGGGGATTGGTAGGCTTTAAGCGATAGTCAAATATTTTAAGAGCTGGTTGCTATGTGGAGTATTCTATTCTCTTTGCATGTCCAAGACATGAAAAAAATGAATAACGAATTCCCATTTGAGAAAAATTATTGGAAAATTTAAGGGAATAACAAGCAATATCTCGAAAATGGTTCACTCAACAAAAAAAAAATGTATATGACATAAATTGTGTATTTTAAAGCGATCTATATTTTTTGTGTTGTAAAATTTTGTCTATCTCTTATGGTTTACCAGTTATGCAAAAGTCCTTCACAATGAAGAATACTTTTGGAGACATTCTCAGAAAATTCGAGATATACAATTCATTTGCCATAAAAATGTCTTAAACATATGGTATTTTATTCAAAATCGTTAGAGCCATTTTTGAGAACATTAAAATTTTCGAAAATGTGCCATGTAAAGGGTAATCTGTGGTGGGGGGAATTTCTTGAAAACCTTCGTGTCGCATCTCTGGAAGATACTGAACCTAAATACCAAGTTTGCTGTTTATCCGACTATTCGTTTCTGAATTATGCTGTTACACACACATCCACACACACACACACACACACGGACATGTTTCCAAAAATGCTTTACGTGCATTCAGTGCACCTCAAAACATATATTTCCGGTGAAATCTCGGTATCTAATTTTTGGGTGGAATACAATACTTCCCCTACTTACTATATGTAGTAGAGAAAGTAAAAATAAAATGAATCCTCGCCTTTACCACTTATAATTGTAATTTCGTACATCCCCGACTTTTCTTAATAACGGATGAATAAAAAAAATCTGATGTGTTACACTCACATGACTTTCTCTACTCTTGTACAAACTATTTTTACAAACGCTTATTCTCCATCTACTTCATGTTAATCGAGATAAACATTTGCAGACTCTATCTTATTGCTAATTTTCTTGTAGATGTAAGGGGAAAATATATTTACAAGGGCAATATAGAAAAACAGTAGCCTTTAAGCACATACATATCTCTTAATAGCTGGTTGCTAGGTGCAGCACCATTCCCTTTGCCACAGATTATAACTCTTTGCATATCCAAGACAAAAAAATCTGATGTGTTACACTCACATGACTTTCTCTACTCTTGTACAATCTATTTTTACAAACGCCTATTCTCCATATGCTTCATGTTAATCGAGATATCGAGATGTCAATCTTATTGGTAATTTTCTTGTAGATGCAAGGGGAATATGGTAGCTTTTAAGCGATAGTCAAATATTTTAACGCTGGTTGCTATGCGGCGCATTCCATTCTCTTTGCATGTACAGGACATAAAAAAAAATCTGATGTGTTGCACTCACATGACTTCCTCTACTCTTGTACAAACTATTTTTACAAACGCTTATTCTCCATATGCTTCATGTTAATCGAGATATCGAGATGTCAATCTTATTGATAATGTTCATGTAGATGCAAGAGGAATATGCTAGATTTTAAGTGATAGTCAAATATTTTAAAGCTGGTTGCTATGTGGCGCATTCCATTCTCTTTGCATGTCCAGGACATAAAGAAAATGAATAACGAATTTGAGAAAAAGTATAAGTATTGGAAAATTTAAGGGAATAACAAGTAATATCTCGAAAACGGTTCACTCAACAAAAGAAATGTGTATGACATAAATTGTGTATTTTAACGCGATCTACATTTTTTGTGTAGTAAAATTTTGTCTATCTCTTATGGTTTACCAGTTATGCAAAAGTCGTTCACAATGAAGAATACTTTTGGAGACATTCCCAGAAAATTCAAGATATACATTTCATTTGTCATAAAAGTATCTTAAACATATAATATTTTAATCAAAATCGTTAGAGCCATTTTTGAGAAAATTAAAATTTTCGAAAAATGTTCCATGTAAAGGGTAGTCTGGGGTGGGGGATTTTCTTGAAAACCTTCGTGTCGCATCTCTGGAAGATACTGAACCTAAATACCAAGTTTGGTGTTTATACGACTGTTCGTTTCTGAGTTATGCTGTTCAGAGACACACAGACACAGACCCACAGACACACAGACAGACACACACACGGACATGTTTCCAAACATGCTTTTTTTGGATTCAGTGAGTCTCAAAACATGTATTTCCGGTGAAATCTCGGTATCGAATTTTTGGGTAGAATACAATACTTCCCCTACTTACTATACGTAGTAGAGAAAGTAAAATGAATAACGAATTTGAGAAAATGTATAACTATTGGAAAATTTAAGGGAATAACATGCAATATCTCGAAAACGGTTCACTCAACAAAAGAAATGTATATGACATAAATTGTGTATTTTAACGCGATCTACATTTTTTGTGTAGTAAAATTTTGTCTATCTCTTATGGTTTACCAGTTATGCAAAACTCGTTCACAATGAAGAATACTTTTGGAGACATTCCCAGAAAATTCGAGATATACATTTTATTTCTCATGAAAATATCTTAAACATATGATATTTTAATCAAAATCGTTAGAGCCATTTTTGAGAAAATTAAAATTTTCGAAAAATGTTCCATGTAGAGGGTAATCTGGGGTGGGCTATTTTCTTGAAAACCTTCATGTCGCATCTCTGGAAGATACTGAACCTAAATACGAAGTTTGGTGTTTATCTGACTGTTCGTTTCCGAGTTATGCTGTTCACAGACACACACACACACACACACACACACACACACACACAGACACACATACATGGACATGTTTCCAAAAATGCTTTTT
This sequence comes from Deroplatys truncata, assembly GCA_030765065.1. NCBI lineage: Eukaryota > Metazoa > Arthropoda > Insecta > Mantodea > Mantidae > Deroplatys > Deroplatys truncata. Next base: position 57,951,104 of record CM060989.1, on the reverse strand, counting down.
TTGATTCAGGGAGTCTCAAAACATGTATTTCCGGTGAAATCTCGGTATCGAATTTTTGGGTGGAATACAATACTTCCCCTACTTACTATATGTAGTAGAGAAAGTAAAAATGAATAACGAATTCCCATTTGAGAAAATAAGTATTGAAAAATTTAAGGGAATAACAAGCAATATCTCGAAATTGGTTCACCCAACCAAAAAAATGTATATGACATAAATTGTGTATTTTAACGCGATCTACATTTTTTGTTTAGTAACATTTTGTGTATCTCTTATAGTTTACCAGTTATGTAAAAGTCGTTCACAATGAAGAACACTTTTGGAGACATTCCCAGGAAATTCAAGATATACATTTTATTTGTCATGAAAATATCTTAAACATATGATATTTTAATCAAAATCGTTAGGGCCATTTTTGAGTAAATTAAAATTTTCTAAAAATGTTCCATGTAAAGGGTAATCTGGGGTGGGGGGATTTTCTTGAAATCCTTCGTGTCGCATCTCTGGAAGATACTGAACCTAAATACCAAGTTTGGTGTTTATCCGACTGTTCGTTTCTGAGTTACGCTGTTCACAGACAGGCACACAGACACACACACGGACATGTTTCCAAAAAAGCTTTTTTTGGATTCAGGGGGTCTCAAAACATGTATATCCGGTGAAATCTCGGTATCGAATTTTTGGGTGGAATACAATACTTCCCCTACTTACTATACGTAAGTAGAGAAAGTAAAAATGCTTACAAAATCGAAGACAGAGCGCATCCACAATAATCCACTTTTCCAGAATGAAAAGGGAAGGAGTTAAACACTAGATGTTGGCCGAACGAAATCATCAAATTTTTTAGTGATGACACTTATATAGGATAAATTGACGCCATTTTGAGATGAACGCTATAAAAGGCGGTAAAACAATCGACTAAATGTCACTAAATCAATGTCGCCAACGTTTGAAAACGCTGGAAAGTAATGTAGAGGTTTAGCTTCTCACCTTTACCCTGGGCTATGTTGGCAGCGGAAACAATGGCCCCAGGTGGGATGCATATGTGTAACCTTAGTTATAATGAACACAGGTGTAAATAATTGTGACAAATGCTTCAAAATATGTTATCTACGGTGCTAATTTGTGTTATAACATATATGAAATATATAATAAAGTAATTATGGATATATTTGTGTGTTAAGTGTAGGTATATTAAGTCCGAATAATTCTTAATAATACAGATACATATCCACAAAACACCATATTTCTAGGTTACCCCTTCAAACATTTCAGCAGGTATGTTTTTTCACAGTTCTTGATAGATACTCGTATCTTGTACAACCATGCAACGTCGCCCAACATAGACTAGAAGCAAATCAATTGTGGTCTCAACTCTTATTCTATTCATTTTTACTTAGAGGAGTTGATGGGAAATTTGGTATACATATCATAAACTAAATATTTTGTAAATAACTACGAGGGTTGTCCAATAAGTGAGTTTCCCTGTTTTATTAAACATTACACACAATTGATCATGTTGAATTAATTTTATTTATATTATACAATCCATCTGTTACTTTTCTACATAGTCAACATGTTTTTCCAAGCATTTTTGGGGACGTGACAAGTTTTTCCAAGCCAGTTTTGTACCAGACCGGATCCTGTGCTCGCAACCAGCTGTTCACTGATTTGACTTCATCATCGGTGTTAAAAGTGCTTACCTTAGAGTTGGAGGAACACGTGAAAATCACTTGGGGCAAGCTCCGGTGAATACGGAGGATACGAGAAAACTTCCAAGTTGAATCTTGACCCAGACGGAGCTCAGAAGATTCAACTGGGAAGTTTTCTCGCATCCTCCATATTCACCAGATCTTTTTCCAAGTGATTTTCACATGTTCTCTGACTCAAAGGTTATCTTGGAGGGAAGCACTTTAACACCGTGACGAAGATGAATCAGAAGTGAACCAGAAGTCGGGTCCTGTGCTCGTAACCAGCTGTTCACTTCTGATTGATCTTCGTCACGGTGTTAAAGTGCTTACCTCCATGATGATCTTTGAGTCAGGGAACATGTGAAAATCACTTGTGAAAAGATCTGGTGAATATGGAGGATGCGAGAAAACTTCCCAGTTGAATCTTCTGAGCTCCGCCTGGGTCAAGATTCAACTTGGAAGTTTTCTTGTATCCTCCGTATTCACCGGAGCTTGTCCCAAGTGATTTTCGCATGTTCCTCCAACTCAAAGGTAAGCACTTTTAACACCGATGATGAAGTCAAATCAGTGAACAGCTGGTTGCGAGCTAAGGACCCGACCTGGTACAGCACCGGCTTGGAAAAACTTGTGTCACGTCTCCAAAATATCTTTGATAAACATGTTGACTATGTAGAAAAGTAACAGAAGGATTGTAAATATACATAAAAGTAATTCATCATGATCAATTGTGTGTAATGTTTTTTATAAAATAGGGAAGCTTACTTATTGGACGCCCCTGGTATTTTGAAATACATAATTAGCTCTCGTCGTTAAGAAAAATACCACAATGTGAAATGAAAAACAACACTTATGAATACATTTCAAATACATTATCCCTATCATAAAACACCAAAACAAAGGTAATTGAACGAAAGAAGTAAAAATTGTACACTTACAAAAATAATCACAGGTTATTACTAACACTTTTCTACAATATCCACGCATTATAAAAACCAAAATGGTTCAAATCCTACCTCAATATGTCTGAAGTTTCGTGTAGATCGAATGTCGCCGGTAAAGACTCTGATCTTCAAACTACTTACTCCCATTTTCATTGGCCAGGGGCGTGGCAGTAAAACCCCATTGTTATGCTGTTCAAAACGGGATTCGTTCACACAAAACGCATGCCCGAGTATGCTTATAGCGGGCGGAGCATAGGTAACAATGGTATGACACGTCGTCAACTATCTCGATAGAGGTAAATCGATTAATGGCTCCAGTCATTTGTCACTTTGTTGACAGTAACCTGCATATTTGAGCTTCTATGGATGTATGCAAAGACGGCGATATTAGAGCAACAGTAAGCTTGAAAATATCTGTATTCAATCAGAAAAAATCTGATGTGTTACACTCACATGACTTTCCCTACTCTTGCACAAACAATTTTTACAAACGCTTATTCTCCATATGCTTCATGTTAATCGAGATATCGAGATGTCAATCTTATTGGTAATGTACATGTAGATGCAAGGGGAATATGCTAGATTTTAAGCGATAGTCAAATATTTTAACGTTGGTTGCATAACATTCTCTTTGCATGTCCAGGACATAAAAAAAATCTGATGTGTTACACTCACATGACTTTCTCTACTCTTGTACAATCTAATTTTACAAACGCCTATTCTCCATATGCTTTATGTTAATCGAGATATCGAGATGTCAATCTTATTGATAATTTTCTTGTAGATGCAAGGGGAATATGGTAAGTTTTAAGCGATAGTCAAATATTTTAACGCTGGTTGCTATGTGGCGCATTCCATTCTCTTTGCATGTCCAGGACATAAAAAAATGAATAACGAATTTGAGAAAAAGTATAAGTATTGGAAAATTTAAGGGAATAACAAGCAATATCTCGAAAACGGTTCACTCAACAAAAGAAATGTATATGACATAAATTGTGTATTTTAACGCGATCTACATTTTTTGTGCAGTAAACTTTTGTCTATCTCTTATGGTTTACCAGTTATGAAAAAGTCGTTCATAACGAAGAATACTTTTGGAGACATTCCCAGAAAATTCGAGATATACATTTCATTTCTCATGACATTACCTTAAACATATGATATTTTAATCAAAATCGTTAGAGCCATTTTTAAGAAAATTAAAATTTTCGAAAAATGTTCCATGTAAAGGGTAGTCTGGGGTGGGGGAATTTTCTTTAAAACCTTCGTGTCGCATCTCTGGAAGATACTGAACCTAAATACCAAGTTTGATGTTTATCCGACTGTTCGTTTTTGAGTTATGCTGTTCACAGACACACAGACACACAGACAGACACACACACGGACATGTTTCCAAAAATGCTTTTTTTGGATTCAGGAGGTCTCAAAACATGTATTTCCGGTGAAATCTCGGTATCGAATTTTTGGGTGGAATGCAATACTTCCCCTACTTACTATACGTAGTAGAGAAAGTAAAAACAAAAAGTCGGTTGAATACCAAACTTGGTAACTAAGTTCAGATCTTCAAAGGATACAACACGAAAATTTTCAAGAAAATCCCCCCACTCCAAACGACTCTTTATATGGATAATTTTTCGAAAACTTTGATTTTATAAAAACTGGTTTTAACAATTTTGATTAAAATACTATGTGTTTAAGATATTTTCATGACATGAAATGCATAGTTTGAATTTTCTGGGAATAGGCTTTGAGCTCCTCTTCATTTAAATTATTTGTATAGTAATTGGTAAACCGTAAGATATGGACAAAATCTTACACACACATATTGTAGTGGTTACCTTGCTAGCTTCTAGTTCCCGAGGTCGCGGGTTCAGACCCGGCGGAGGGCGTTGGACTTCTTTCGGGCGTAAAAATCCTTAGCATGGCTTTCTTCGGAAAGGAATTAAATTTATTTTATTTTATGCCGTACATTTACTGCACGTAAAAGAACCTCAAGCCTGATAAAGAGGCCTCTGAGCAAAATTACCGGTCTTTCACGCCCAATATAGAATGGAACGCTAAGAACCACAGCAGTTAAAGAGCGTCCATAAATAAAACTCAGTGTCAATTTTACTCCCTATTAGTTTGAATTTTCAAATAGTTACGCTCACGCTCTAAAAATCTGCCTTAGCTTTACCTATTGCATCCTATAACGAATTGTAAATGTGAATCGAAAATTTATCCGGATTAATAAGAAGTAGCTATAATAATAAACTTATGTAAGATTAGTGTATGTAGAAGAGTGAGTAGAGAAAGTCATGCGAATGTATTTTTTCTTTTTTCCTTTTCTTTTTGCTTTCTCTAGCATATAATTATAGTAGGTAGGGTAAGTATTGCATTTAATCCAAAAATTCGAATAAAACAATCTTGAATTATCTGGAAGTAGCCAGTGAAGTCCTCTTTATTAGGAAGGAATTTTATATAATCTTGTATAGCTGGTAAACCTTAAGCGATAGACGAAAGTATACTCACAGAAATTACAAATCTCTTTAAAACACAGAATTTATTTCAAACGAAATTTTTGTGGCATGAGCTATTTCTGAGATATTTGTTATTAATGGTTAGAATTGTTTAATGCTATGTGATTCTTTTAAAGCCCTGTTGTTTTTCAATTGTTTCTCGCGATTGCGTGGAAAGAGTATGGAATTTTAAGGCCAGCATATAGCGTCTAGTTCTTAAACATTTAAACTATCGTTATTCTCTTTTACTCGTGACTATAACGAAATGTGTAATGTAGCTATTTCTGCAAAGATTTATCTGGATTAAAATGAAGTAGATGGAAAAAAAATCTGATGTGTTACACTCACATGACTTTCCCTACTCTTGTACAAACTATTTTTACAAACGCTTATTCTCCATATGCTTCATGTTAATCGAGATATCGAGATGTCAATCTTATTGATAATTTTCTTGTAGATGCAAGGGAATATGGTAGGTTTTAAGCGATAGTCAAATATTTTAACGCTGGTTGCTATGTGGCGCATTCCATTCTCTTTGCATGTCCAGGACATAAAAAAATGAATAACGAATTTGAGAAAAAGTATAAGTATTGGAAAATTTAAGGGAATAAGAAGCAATATCTCGCAAACGCTTCACTCAACAAAAGAAATGTATATGACATAAATTATGTATTTTAACGCGATCTACATTTTTTGTGTAGTAAAATTTTGTCTATCTCTTATGGTTTACCAGTTATGCAAACGTCGTTCACAATGAAGAATACTTTTGGAGACATTCCCAGAAAATTCGAGATATACATTTCATTTGTCATGAAAATATCTTAAACATATGATGTTTTAATCAAAATCGTTATAGCATTTTTGAGAAAATTAAAAGTTTCGAAAAATGTTCCATGTAAAGGGTAATCTGGGGTGGGGAGATTTTCTTGAAAACCTTCGTGTCGCATCTCTGGAAGATACTGAACCTAAATACCAAGTTTGGTGTTTATCCGACTGTTCGTTTCTGAGTTATGCTGTTCACAGACAGATAGACAGACAGACAGACAGACACACACACACACACACACACACACACACACACACAGACATGTTTCCAAAAATGTTTTTTCCCAAAAGTTTTGTGTTTGCTTGCTAGGTCGAGTACTTCTGGGACAGCCCTCGTGTATTAAGAACAGTTGTAGACCTACCTTCAAATTCGTATTTCTTGGAGGTGATTGCAGATTCCAGAAGCCTTTTGTTTTCCGGGTTGTTTCGTAGAATTCTTGACAGTTTTAATATAAATTTCCTCTTTCACTAGTTCTTTTGACATTCTGTTCCTATCATCTGTCCAGAAATCACCCATGTCAATAAATACCCTTTCTACACGCGTGTTACTTATATGTCGTATTATTAACATGCATATTAGGTGCCGTAGCTTTATTAAAAAGATACCCAGATATTGTGTTTTTCTCTTTGCCTTGCATCAATCTTGTTATCACTGTCTTGATATTTAACGCCATACTTTAATGTAAATGAAAGCTTGCACACTTTACACCTGAAAATTCATCCTCTCTTTATCCAGCCTTTATCTTGTACTTACAATTTGTCGACCATTCATCACGAAAAGAACTAAGGTGTAATATTGCATACAATACTAAAAGCTTGTATAAATTACCGCACTTTGAATAACACAATAAAACTGTAAGAACTTCGTTAAAGCACTGCTACAATTAATAACAAAAGTTCCATTTGGGTAGCGACGAGAGACTAGTGTCTAATTGGCGAAAACAGAAGAGCTGAAACTTCAAACTTCAACGCAGCCACAGTCGCTCATTTTTAAAGGTATTTTATGGACAGTACATTTGCACTTCCTACGTAATTACTAATTATTATTTTTACGGTTAATATTTCAATTCAAATGCAATTTCCCCAGGCCAAAGGTTTCTTGTCGGCCGGAGAGTAGAGGTTTACATTATTGCGATTTGTATTGCCTGCGCCTGCTTGCCCCGGCAGGTAGGTTTCCCGCGGGACAACCTACGCGTAGGCAAATAGTTTCCTCAATACTATCTGATGGCAGGAGTGAAAGTTTAACAGAACAGGGAAGCTTGTCACTCATTCTCTTGACTGCTGCTAGTGGTAAACAGGCTAAGCGTTATTTGTTGCATAGCCTTACGATACATCCTAATGCTTATTACTCAAGTTGTTTTCTATACTTTTATGCTTCAAACTGTTAATAGAATAATAAAACATTATCACTTTGGAACTGTTTCAGCCATTACATTGAGCAATCTCTTTCGACGCTTTTAAAATAGTTTGAGATGTTTGAAAATGTTTCCAGGTTTGTAAGTTGATATAGGTTTTTAAGGGTTTATTATTATTATTATTATTATTATTATTATTAACAGTGCTATATTCTTGTGCTTACAACTGTTCAAAATGTATGCTTTTAACAAAACGCAAAAACAACCCCGTGTTTTTTTATTATCACATAATTATTTACTCGCTAAATATGGGCCTTTAGCATCGCAAAACTGCGTACATTTAGCTTATGTATAAACGCTCAGTTAGTCTGTAAAGAACAGACCTCTCCTCTCTACCTTTCTGTGTAATATGCTTGTGATACGGATTGGCTTTCACGTAAACCTTTTAAGGTCATTTTAACACCTCCTGAGCGTCTTCTAGCCCTATTTCACACACACGTGCAATTTTAAGCAGAAATATGCATTACTGCTGGCAGGGACTATGTCTGCCCAGGATATCGCGTTTGTACTTTTCAGTTCCAATTTTTAGATGGATTACAAGAGCAATAACAACAACAATATTAATAAATAATAATCTGTATTCTGAAGACGATATATTTTAATTCTTGTATCATAGGCATTGCTAACGTATACATACATAAACCCTTAAGGGTCCCAGATTAAGAGAATGTGTATTAGGGCATTTTTGGTCATTTATGCCATTTTCTATTTTAGACAATGCTTTCGATTTTACACCATTATTTTGTCATTTTCCTGTCATTCGTGTCTTTATTTAGTAATTTTCTTCCATTAAATTGAGTATGCATTATATATATATATATATATATATATTTATATTACTCACATTTTGCATAAGGATAACTTTTCAAATTTCAGAATGTTCGCTTTCAACTGAGAAATAAAAGTAACTTTGTAAATTATTTACTTGCATTCTTGAAAAAAAATATACAGAATGTATCTTTATTGGTGTCATATATTTGGAGGACGTTTTCCTGACATCAGAACAGTAAAGAAAGTTCATATGAACATGGGTCTGAAAATCATTTATTTAGAGTTACAACACAAAATCGAAAGTTACAAACATTGCTCGAAGTGGGTTCTTCTGTTTCGATGCATGCAGTAAGACTGCGTTCCATGCTCTGGCATACTCTGTTGAAAATTCCTGGTGTGTTTCGTATTTGGTCAAATCCATTGGATACGTCCTCTCAAAATGTCAACATCAGGTACAGGAGTCGCATAAACCAAGGACTTCAAATGTCCCCAGACGAAGAAATCCATTGGATTCAAATCAGGCGACCGAGCAGCCCATGCAATGGGTCCCCCTCGACCAATCCATCTTTGCAGAAATCGATCATTCAAAAACTTACGAACTATCATACTGAAATGAGCTGGAGCACCATCGTGTATGATGTCCAGAGGCACATTATCAGTTAAGTGATGCAACCCATTTCTGATAAACTGGAGATAGGTTTGTCCATTCAGACGCGGAGGGAAGAAGTAGGGGCCAATAAGGTGATCATGAGTGATTCCATTCCAAACGTTGAGAGAGAACCTCTGTTGATGGTTGTCCTTCATTAGGATTTTCAAATACCCAGTTATGAGTGTTATGAAAATTGAAGATGCCGCCGCGAGTAGAACCAGCCTCATCCGTGAATAAGATACAGGCTAGGAAATTGGTGAACACAGCCCACTGCTGTAACATACGTTGACAGAAACATCTTTTTGGCTCCAAATCCGCCTCATTTAATCCTTGCACACGTTGAAGGTGATACGGTACAGAAGATTTTCATGCAGAATTCTCCGCATAGTCGTATGACTAACTCTTTCCCTTATAGCCACACGTCTTGTGCTTTGTGATAGGTCTGCATCCACAGTACGAAGAACTCATTCTTCAAGCTCAATGCCTTGCACCACTCTTGGTCTCCCAGCATCCTTAGTACTCCTCTCAAATGCGCCATTCTCTCTCAAGCGTTGGTAAATTCGTGCGAATGTTCTTGCACACGGTAACGGCCTGTCAGGGTACCTTTCTGCATAAAGTTCACGTGCTCGTGCTGCATTGCCGTCTGCACGTCCATACGTGTACTGCATATCCGTCTGTTCACTCATGGAATACATCTTCTTTGACCTATAACAACGAAACGGTTGATTTTCAGACCCATTCTCATATGAACTTTTTTTTACTGTTTTGATGTCAGGAACACGCCCCTCAAATATATGAGACCAATAAAGATACATCCTGTATAAAGGTTAGTCTGAGTGGAGCGGTGACCATTGTCAAGGGAACAGGTATGATTGCAGTTATGAATTCATGTCCAAACTAGGGATGAGACAGGTCAGTTTTCTCTTTCGCATTAATGAGTGTGTACAGTCAGGTTGCTATTGTCATAGGTTGTAAGGTCCTCTTCATTTGCAATGAATTTTGCATAATCTGAGAAACCAAAAGAGTTAATACTACAGTTTTGTAAGAACAATTTTCAAAATTTTCCTTTAAGATTATTCGAACAACATGCAACAAATATATTTGTAAATTAATATTCTAAATTATCTCATTATTCCTATACTTGTTTTTCCCACTTGTAGGTAGAGAACTTATACACGTGTATAAATTAATTTATAACTTTCTTTATACTATTTTTAAAATATTAAATAAATCTCAGATTTAGGCCAATTTTACTTTCTCTACTACGTATAGTAAGTAGGGAAGTATTGTATTCCACCCAAAAATTCGATACCGAGATTTCACCGGAAATACATGTTTTAAGACCCCCTGAATCCAAAAAAGCAGTTTTGGAAACATGTTCGTGTGTGTGTCTGTGAACAGCATAACTCAGAAACGAACAGTCAGATGAACACCAAACTTGGTATTTAGGTTCAGTATCTTTCAGAGATGCGACACGAAGGTTTTCAAGAAAATCCCCACCCCAGACTACCCTTTACATGGAACATTTTTCGAAAATTTTAATTTTCTCAAAAATGGCTCTAACGATTTTGATTAAAATATCATATGTTTAAGATATTTTCATGACAAATGAAATGTATATCTCGAATTTTCTGGGAATGTCTACAAAAGTATTGTTCATTGTGAACGACTTTTGCATAACTGGTAAACCATAAGAGATAGACAAAAGTTTACTACACAAAAAATGTAGATCGCGTTAAAATACACAATTTATGTCATATACATTTTTTTTTGTTGAGTGAACCATTTTCGAGATATTGCTTGTTATTCCCTTAAATGTTCCAATACTTATACTTTTTCTCAAATGAAAATTCGTTACTCATTTTTTTTGTGCTGGTAATGCAAAGAGAATGGAATACTGCACATAGCAACCAGCTCTTAAAATATTTGACTATCGCTTAAAGCCTAGCAATTCCCCTTGCATCTACAAGAAAATTAGCAATAAGATTAACATCTGGATTAACATGAAGTATATGGAGAATAAGCGTTTGTAAAAATAGTTTGTACAAGAGTAGAGAAAGTCATGTGAGTGTAACACATCAGATTTTTTCAGTTAGTATGCCATTTAAAAATTAGTCATGTTATAGGCCAGTTTTCAAACATTTTAAGGTCATGCAAGTCTGGGTAATAATAATAATAATAATAATAATAATAATATAATAATAGGTAATAATAATTTATATAGTGGTGTTTAACGTTGTTTCCATTTATGTCGTGGTCGTGTTTAATACACTTGCGGATCATGTGATATTTGTATTGACAGGATATAAGGCGCACATTAAGCAAATGATCATTAGTCATACCTGTGAGACTTAATCGCAAGATTGTGAGGTTTCCTTTGAGAACGTCGCTTTTTGTTGTACCACGTGCACAATAACGTTTCCGTGTTAAAGGAAATGAACCTTACGATCTTGCTTCACCAGTGACAACAAAGCAAAGCATTGGGGGAGCTTAGAGCCGAAGTGATTCAAGTTCAGGTAGAGCTGGCTTCATAAGAAGAATATATTCACTAAGAGATCAATAGCGTGGCGTAGCAAACATTTTTACTTTCTCTACTACGTATAAGTGTAAGTATTGCATTCCACCTAAAAATTCAATACCGAGATCTCACCGGAAATACATGTTTTGAGGCCCCCTGAATAAAAAAAATAGAAAAAGATCCGTGAGTGTGCCTGTGTAAATACACAGGGTGATCCAAAAAATTACGAACCGGCTGCGCGATGTTTTTCCCGTCCGCGTCCTCGGCGCTCGCTGCCGTCTGCCGCTATCATAAAAAGGCGCGGATGAAAACATACATTTTTAAAACTATTTAAAGGCTTTACTTACCAACTTTATGAACGGAGATGCTGAAATAGCCACCGTCGTTGTCCATACATTTTGGCACCTCTTTAGGAAACTATCCATCACTCTCCGAGTTCACGTTGAAAAATGCTAGCAATTTCCTGGCGGATATTTTGTTTTAATTCTTCCAGGGTGTGTGGGTTTGTCTTATACACTTTATGTTTTAAGTTACCCCAGAGATAGAAATCGCAGGGGATTAGGTCGTCGGGGTACCGAGGGGGCCACAAATCTGTACTAATAATTCTGTCCTCAAACACACTTTCATATTTTTCTCATCGAAATATTGGCCGTATAAGCTATTCCAGAGTCTTGTTGAAAAAAGGCAAAATCACGCTCCCTGGCTGTTAATTCTCTAAAAAAAATGAGGAGGTGCAAAATTGTATTCACATATGTACGGGCTTCAACTGTTGACTCGAAAAAACTTGGCGAGTGATGATAGTTTCCCAAAGAGGTGGCAAAAATGTATGGACAACGACGGTGACCAGTTTCAGCATCTCCTTTCATAAAGTTGGTAAGTAAAGCCTTTAAAAGTAGATTTAAAAATGTTGTATGGTTTCATCCGCGTCTTTCTATGAGACGGCAACGAGCGCCGAGGACGCGGACAGGAAAAACACCGCGCAGGCGGTTCGTAGTTTTTTGGCTCTCCCTGTATGTCTGTGGATGTGTGTCTGTGAACAATATAACTCAAAAACAAAAAGTCAGATAGATACCAAACTTGGTATTTACGTTCAGTATCTTCCAGAGATGCGACACAAAGATTTTCAAGAAAATCCCCTCACCCCAGACTACCCTTTATATGGAAAATTTTTCGAAAGTTTTGATTTTTTCAAAAATGGCCCTAACTATTTCGATTAAAATATCATATGTTTAAGATATTTTTATGGCAAATGAAATGTAATTTTGAATTATCTGGAAATGTCCCCAAAAGTCCTCTTCATTGTGAATGGATTTTGCATAACTGGTAAACCGTAAGAGATAGATAAAATGTTTGTACACAAAAAATGTAGGTCTCCTTAAAACACACAATTTATATTATATAATTTTGTTTGTCGAGTGAACCACTTCCGAAATATTCCTTGTTATTCGTTTTTTTTCTTTCTCTACTACGTATAGTAAGTAGGGGAAGTATTGTATAACACCCAAAAATTCGATACTGAGATTTCACCGGAAATATACCTTTTGAGACCCCCTGAATCCAAAAAAAGCATTTTTGGAAACATGCCCGTGTGTGTGTGTGTGTGTGTGTGTGTGTGTGTGTGTGTGTGTGTGTGTGTGTGTGTGTCTGACTGTGAACAGCATAACTCAGAAACGAACAGTCGGATAAACACCAAACTTGATATTTAGGTTCAGTATCTTACAGAGATGCGACACGAAGGTTTTCAAGAAAATCCCCCCACCCCAGATTACCCTTTACATGAAACATTTTTCGAAAGTTTTAATTTTCTCAAAAATGGCTCTAACGATTTTGATTAAAATAACATATGTTTAAGATATTTTCATGACAAATGAAATGTATATCTCGAATTTTCTGGAAATGTCTCCAAAAGTATTCTTCATTGTGAACGACTTTTGCATAACTGGTAAACCATAAGAGATAGACAAAATTTTACTACATAAAAAATACAGATCGCGTTAAAATACACAATTTATGTCATACATTTTGTTTGTTGAGTGAACATTTTCGAGATATTGCTTGTTATTCCCTTAAATTTTCCAATGCTTATACTTTTTCTCAAATGGGAATTCGTTATTCATTATTTTATATCCTAGACATGTAAACAGAATGGAATACTCACATAGCAGCCAGCTCTTAAAAGATTTAACTATCGCTTAAAGCCTACCAATTCCTCTTGCATCTACAAGAAAATTAGCAATACGATTATCATCTCGATTAACAGGAGGTATATGGAGAATAAGCGTTTGTAAACATAGTTTGTACAAGAGTAGGGAAAGTCATGTGAGTGCAACACATCAGATTTTTAAGTTTCTATAACAGCACAAAAAAAATCCGAGGCAACAGGGCTTTTGAGCTTGGGATTTGTTTGCTAACTTGGAAGACATCTGTCACGTACTTTCTTGGCTGAGTGGTCAGCACGCGGACTTTGTAATTCAAAGTCCCGAGTTCACCACGCAGTCTTGGGGTTTTGTTTTTATAAACGTTTATTTTAAAAATAGATTTCAAAATTTTTGCATCAGGGGCATTCTTGACCCTCTGCAGGCCACGAAATAGTTTAAATTTTTGTCCTAGCCTTAATAGTACTGAAATTACAGCCCTCTAAAGTAGGTTGCCATAAACTTTGACACGTCATAAAACGCAAATAAATAGGAATTTCGAGAAACGAAGGCCAGATTCGTGATCCTGAGGTTCGAAACTATAAGTATACCAAATTGCATCGAAATTGGTGATGGTCATTAGTCAACTAGCCCGGCTGGAGGCTGGTTTTGGCTGTTTTCTGAAAAATAAAAGTATTAATATCTCTGCTCCTGGACCATATTTTGCACATTACGAACTACCAAAAAATTCGCCAAAAAATTAGCTCCCCATGAAAAATATGTTGGAGGCCGTATATTTATCCGTTCAGAAGTTATTCGTGTTCAAAGTTTCGAAAAGAGGTCCAAAATCCAAGCCTTGCCATTTTTTGGCGTCCGAAAAAAAAATCGAGTTTTCAGTGTGATTTGAAAGCTGAAGACGAGTGGAATTCAGAACCGATCTTAATTTTTCGATATTTGAATATATAAAGTAGTTATGACGTAAAACGTGTGCATCTTGGATGAACTTTGAAGGGTAATAGTTCATGGTATAATCGAATAATCGGGTCATGTGATATCTCGTTGGAATGCTGAAGATTAGCAGAATTCAGATCTGGCTTTAGTTTTTCGAAATTTTGAATTTTACAGAAGTTGTGACTAAAATATGCATTAAAAGCATTTAAGTACCACAACGAAAGTATTCTCTTCAACAGCCGTGTTGTGGCGTAATAGTTAGAGTCACAAATTACGGCGCAGGGGTTCTAGGTTCGAGTCGCAAGTGTGTTTAAATGCTTTTTCTCTTTTAAATTTAATCTTCAGTGTACTAATAAAGATAAAAATCGAAGTTTAGTATTAACTACAGAATAGCCGAGTGGTTAAAGGCACTGTTTTTAAAAACAAGAGCTCTAGGTTCGAATCTCACTTCCTGCGTAAAATTTTTCCCTCTTAAGTTCCTTCTGCAGGTGCAAATGAAGATAAAGTAAGAGATAGAAAGCAAGTCATACACTTGATTTGAACTGGGGTCTTTGTTGCGACAGACAGCTAGTTTAGCCACTTGTCTATATAATCGCCATTTCTATCTGTATTAATACATTGGAGGAGGAATTTAAGAAACTTCTGGCGGAGAGTGAGACGAGCTTGAAATGCCTGCTTTCAGGTCACTCTCACAAGTCCCAACTTTATCTTTGCTAGCACATTGGATCGAGAATTTTATGAGAATAAAACAACGCAGAAAGGGAGTATCGAACCCATGCTTCTTGTTTTTAAAACAGTGCTTTTAACCGCTCGGCTATTCTGTAGTTAATACTAGACTTCGATTTTTATCTTTATTAGTACACTGAAGATTAAATTTAAAAGAGAAAAAACATTTAAACACACTTGCGACTCGAACCTAGAACCCCTGCGCCGTAATCTGTGACTCTAACTATTACGCCACAACACGGCTGTTGAAGAGAATACTTTCGTTGTGGTACTTAAATGCTTTTAATGCATATTTTAGTCACAACTTCTGTAAAATTCAAAATTTCGAAAAACTAAAGCCAGATCTGAATTCTGCTAATCTTCAGCATTCCAACGAGATATCACATGACCCGATTATTCGATTATACCATGAACTATTACCCTTCAAAGTTCATCCAAGATGCACACGTTTTACGTCATAACTACTTTATATATTCAAATATCGAAAAATTAAGATCGGTTCTGAATTCCACTCGTCTTCAGCTTTCAAATCACACTGAAAACTCGATTTTTTTTTCGGACGCCAAAAAATGGCAAGGCTTTAGACTTGGATTTTGGACCTCTTTTCGAAACTTTGAACACGAATAACTTCTGAACGGATAAATATACGGCCTCCAACATATTTTTCATGGGGAGCTAATTTTTTGGCGAATTTTTTGGTAGTTCGTAATGTGCAAAATATGGTCCAGGAGCAGAGATATTAATACTTTTATTTTTCAGAAAACAGCCAAAACCAGCCTCCAGCCGGGCTAGTTGACTAATGACCATCACCAATTTCGATGCAATTTGGTATACTTATAGTTTCGAACCTCAGGATCACGAATCTGGCCTTCGTTTCTAGAAATTCCTATTTATTTGCGTTTTATGACGTGTCAAAGTTTATGGCAACCTACTTTAGAGGGCTGTAATTTCAGTACTATTAAGGCTAGGACAAAAATTTAAACTATTTCGTGGCCTGCAGAGGGTCAAGAATGCCCCTGATGCAAAAATTTTGAAATCTATTTTTAAAATAAACGTTTATAAAAACAAAACCCCAAGACTGCGTGGTGAACTCGGGACTTTGAATTACAAAGTCCGCGTGCTGACCACTCAGCCAAGAAAGTACGTGACAGATGTCTTCCAAGTTAGCAAACAAATCCCAAGCTCAAAAGCCCTGTTGCCTCGGATTTTTTTTGTGCTGTTATAGAAACTTAAAAATCTGATGTGTTGCACTCACATGACTTTCCCTACTCTTGTACAAACTATGTTTACAAACGCTTATTCTCCATATACCTCCTGTTAATCGAGATGATAATCGTATTGCTAATTTTCTTGTAGATGCAAGAGGAATTGGTAGGCTTTAAGCGATAGTTAAATCTTTTAAGAGCTGGCTGCTATGTGGAGTATTCCATTCTGTTTGCATGTCCAGGATATAAAATAATGAATAATGAATTCCCATTTGAGAAAAAGTATAAGCATTGGAAAATTTAAGGGAATAACAAGCAATATCTCGAAAATGTTCACTCAACAAACAAAATGTATGACATAAATTGTGTATTTTAACGCGATCTGTATTTTTTATGTAGTAAAATTTTGTCTATCTCTTATGGTTTACCAGTTATGCAAAAGTCGTTCACAATGAAGAATACTTTTGGAGACATTTCCAAAAAATTCGAGATATACATTTCATTTGTCATGAAAATATCTTAAACATATGATATTTTAATCAAAATCGTTAGAGCCATTTTTGAGAAAATTAAAATTTTCGAAAAATGTTCCATGTAAAGGGTAATCTGGGGTGGGGGTATTTTATTGAAAACCTTCGTGTCGCATCTCTGGAAGATACTGAACCTAAATACCAAGTTTGGTGTTTATCCGACTGTTCGTTTCTGAGTTATGCTGTTCACAGACAGACAGACAGACACACACACGGACATGTTTCCAAAAATGCTTTTTTTGGATTCAGGGGATCTCAAAACATGTATTTCCGGTGAAATCTCGGTATCAATTTTTGGTTGAAATACAATACTTCCCCTACTTACTATACGTAGTAGAGAAAGTAAAAATAGCTGCTTAACCACCACCATCCTACTATTAAATACAAAATGGTTTGGAAACAGTTTTGAAGTCTTCCGATTCGTAAAATGTTGTGCTTGTGCCTATATTATAATGCCACAAAAGTACCACAAAACGACTTAGAGGCTGTTTCAAACTGAATAAACGATCATTGATTTAGAAGAAATGAGTAACCTCGTACGTCCGGGATATAAATCACGCATGCGTGTTTGAAATTCCCGTCTAGTTGGAGTTTATAACGTTTAAAAGTTCAGAACACCTCATTTTAGGGAATTGTTATTGTACAAAATTCGTTAGGCTCAAAGTTCAGCTACCGTGGTTTCGAATCCAGAACTTGAATTACCAGTAATTTCCAAGCTATTACATAGTATTCACTTTTTAAAAATATGACTATCGCTTCTTATCCCTTGAACGAAATTTATGAAAGTTATCTCAATATAAATAAGTAATAGGAGAATAAGCTTCTATAAGAATAGTTTTACAAGAGTGAGTAGAGAAAATCATGTGAATGCAATGCATTAGATTTTTAAACAAAGATCCGCGTACGTCTGAGATTGTTCGATAGATACCAAATATGGTATACAAGTTCATAATTTTCAAAGGATACAAAGATTTTCAAGAAAACTCCCCACTCAAAACTATCCTTAAGTGGATACAATTTTGCAATCTTTTATTTTCTCAAAAATGTCCCAAACAATTTGGATTAAAATACCATACATTTAAAATATTTTCATGACAAATAAAATGTATATCCTGAAATTTCTGAAGGAATTTTATATAATTTTGTATAACTGGTAAACCGCGAAACTTACTATACAAAGAAATGTAAATCTGTTTAAAATTCACAATTTATTTAAAACAACCTTTTTTGTAGCATAAACCGTTCCCGAGCTATCTCTTCTTACTGTTTTTAATTGTTTAATGCCTTATCACTTTTACCACGTACATAGTAGGTAGGGAAGGTAGGTATTGGTTAAAATACACAATTTATGTCATATACATTTTTTTGAGTGAACCATTTTCAAGATATTGCTTGTTATTCCCTTAAATTTTCCAATACTTATACTTTTTCTCAAGCTCTTAAAATATTTGACTATCGCTTAAAGCCTACCAAATCCCGTTGCATCCACAAGAAAATTAGCAATAACATTAACATGAAGCATATGGAGAATAAGCGTTTGTAAAAATAGTTTGTACCAGAGTAGAGAAAATCATGTGAGTGTAACACGTCAGATTTTTTAAAATTATTTTTATGGACGCTCTTTAACTACTGCGGTTCTTAACGTCCTGTTCTATAGGTATATTGCGCGTGAAAGACCGGAAATGTTGCTTAGAGGCCCATTTATCAGGATTGAGGTTCCTTTACATGCCGTAAATCTACGACATGTAGACCTCAAGTCTCATAAAGTTGGTAAGTAAAGCCTTTAAAAGTAGTTTTAAAAATGTTGTATGGTTTCATCCGCGCCTTTCTATGATAGCGGCAGGCGGCAACGAGCTCAGAGTACGCGGACAGGAAAAGCATCGCGCAGCCGGTTCGTAGTCTTTTGGTTCTCCCTGTATATGCAGAGCTAATATGGTTTTCGTTACACTAGTCTCTTATGAGAAAATGTAAGTCTTGTACTTATGCCACTTCAGAACTTTACTCAGTGGTAGGTTGTCTATTGTAAGATGTTTTGATTGTCGAGACTGTATCAGAAGATGATTAAGTCTTGCCTCCATTAGTGCTGTTGTCGCTTTTCATATCCGCTTTCCTGTGTTGACAAAGAACCATGGGATGGTAGTTACACGTCGGACACTGCGGGTAACTTCCCATCAATCTTTCAACCTGACAGCGATTGTTAACATGGGTTCAAACTTCCTACTCATTTATACGCTACATCGTGTCCATCTTGACGACCTACAGCACACCAATAAGCTGTTATAACGACGCTGAAACAAAGTTTAGGCATCAGGAGGCGGTTCACAGCTAGCAGTACCAGTTGGTGACTTCCTTTGGAAAATGTCAAACTTAATGGCAACGCAGTACTCTGAAATGACCAAAAAGTTTTTCTTGAATTTTGCTACTCCTTCATTTTTACCCTTCTCTCCCTCTCGCTTTTTCTCCTTTCCCTTTCCATTCTTCTATCACTCTCCTTCCTCTCCGTATTCTTTAGAACCAGAGTAAAGGTATTGTGGGGTAGTACCAAGGAAGAAGGGGTGGAAAATGTCAGCGGCAGACAATTTTGAGGATTCTTAGCACGAACGAGCTTATTTTTTCAATGCTTTGCTAAATAAAAATATAAATGTTGCTTCATTCTTTTAGGGGCGTTAATGAAACAAAAATCAACCCTAATGGGAAATTTGCACAAATATTCTTTAGGACAAGAATTAAAAACCACCCCAAACGGGAGAGGGTTTTAATAATTGTGTTTAATGCTCGTTCTTACTGCATACGACATCACAGGCAGTGGACAATGATGATACATGCAACGAAATGATAATTGGAAAGGAAACGTTTCAGACCCCGGGAATTGCAGTTATGACTGAGAAAAATCTCATTTGGGGTCCTGGCCGGATTTGAAACACAGACCTCCCGTCCACGAATTCACCCTTAAGGACCTCAAATTAAATTAAATTGAGTTTTATTTATGGACGCTCTTTGACTGCTGTGGTCCTTAGCGTCCCATTCTATATTGGGCGTGAAAGACCGGTAATTTTGCTCAGAGGCCTCTTTATCAAGCTTGAGGTTCTTTTACGTGCCGTAAATCTACGACACGGGACCACCGGCTTTACTTCCCTTCCGAAGGAAGCAATGTTAAGGATTTTTACGCGAAAAAATCCATCGCCCTCCGCCGGGTTTGAACCCGTGACTTCGGGAACTAGAGGCTAGCATGGTAACCACTACATCACTGAAGACGACCTTTAACGACCTCGGCGACCCGTGTCGGTGAAGAGTAAATGGAAGCAGTTTTGAGGTTTTTCAGCACAAACGAGTGTTTTTTTTCAATACTTTCGTGAAATAAAAATATAAATAATGTTCTCTTCAGTGTTTTTGGTGTGTTATACCTAAAGCCACCCCAACAGGAGAAGGATTGGAAAATGTTTGGCAGGGGCATTTTAGATGATATTCAGCACGGATGGGCCTGTTTTCTCAAAGATAAATGTCGCTCTATTCATTATTTTAGTAGTAATGCAAAGGAAACAACAAAACAAAGCACCCCTAATAGGGGGTAGTTTGAAAAATGTTCGACACGGGCATTTTGGAGATTTTCGGTACAAATTGCAAATTCGCCACTTTTAGCTGAGGTGATCAATTAAAAGAACTGAATGCCTGAAATATTGCTATTTTTAAATTAATTTAAGTGTAGATAAATATTTGGAAAATTTATGTTTTATCCAAACAGGCAAAGCCTTAGCCAATGCTAGGCATTTCTGCTAGTAAATATTAAAACTCAAATAAAAGATTTAACAGTACACATAAGTATTTTTGTGTATACATAAGCAGTGGCTGTCTTAAAACTATTAATTTTTATAAAATATTTAAAAACCACATTTAGTTTAATTGCAGTCCGCAGTAAAAACCAAAATCTCTTCCAGGTGGAGCATTAATGGAACTCAGAGCTGAGAAGCAGAAGCTATTAGAAGAATATAATAAACTGCAAATTGAGCTGCAATTTGCAGAACAAAAAAGTAGAATATTGGAAGATATCTGCAATGAGAGACAAACAGAACTGGACTCTGAGAAAGCAATATTGGTATTTATATGCGCTTTAGCTTTCTGTATATTAGATCGAACTATATTACTTTCATCATATATATATATATATAGAAAAATATATAGAAAATAACAATCTTCAAAATAATGTAATATAGGGAGGATAATTACTGTTAGTTTATTATGCCATTATCTCATAAACTAGGTTTTTTAAGATACCACATTGAAATTTTTACAGGATGCATATGCATGCCTTTCACAGCACTTATCTGCTTTTATTAAGGAAGAAAGGGTTATTTCCTTAATTATACCATCTAAAACTTATCAGCATTACTTTTTAAAAACGTCTGATGTGATACATTCACATGACTTTCTATACCCTCTAACTTTATTAGTGTGTAAGCAAACTATTCTTACTAATACAAATAAACCTTTGCAAAAATAGTTACATTAAACATTTCGCTATAAATTGCGGTAGTATGTCTTCTTGTTGTTTGTAGGCCCCACGTTAGTGCGGCATTTTGCGTTGGTATGTCGGTTCTGCGGTACTGGATTTGTAGGAATGGTCCCGGGTTCGGTACTAGCTCAGGATTCTTTGCATGGATCTTGGGTTAGTGGTGAATACGACTATTTGTTTTTCTGCTCGTTTATTTACCGTCACCGTTTTAACATTTGATTCCTGTTATTTCTTCGACACACACGCGCGCCTTTCCTTATTGTTACGTTTCATATCATCGCACCTATCCGCCGACACATGTTTTAACAACCATCTCCAAGGAACTACCACAGCCAAGTGTGTATTCTAAAATCTCCTGTTTCTCTATTTCAAACGTTCTATATCTCGCCATTCCACTATCGCCTGATTTCTAGCTTCTTTCATTGGAGGCCTAAGGCTATCTGTCTTTTGGCGAACATTGACCCTTTTCTACTCCTCTGCTTTCCAGCAACCTAACGGGCACTTAACAATAGAGGGAAAAACCACCCGTTTCCGGCCGCCGATGCCACTGTCTCTCTCAACCCTTATTCCCACTTACAGTAACATTCACTTTCCAGTTTTATTTAACACTATCCTTACTGTTATTGATATTTATTCTCCCTATGATTATAATTTTATTTAACTACTCAAAACATACTGCTTCAAAATACAAAGGGAACAGTGATAGTCAAATGTTTAAGAACTGGACGCTATATGCTGGACTTAAAATTCCATACGGTTTTCATGCAATCGTGAGAAACAACTGAAAATCGATGAAATATATCTCAGAATCGCTTAACGTTGACCAGTTATACAAGATTATACAACATTCAAATAAAGAGGACTTCCTAGGCAATTTCCAGAAAAATTAAGACATACATTTTATGTCATGTAAATATCTTTCATATATGGTACTTTAATCAAAATTGTTAGAGGCATTTTTTAGAAAATCAAAATTTTTGAAAAATGTTACGTGTAAAGGATAGTTGGGTTGGGATTTTCTTTAAACCTTTTGTGTCGCATCCTTGAAAGATACACAAATACCAAGTTTGATGCTTATCCGACTTTTCGTTTTTTGAGTTATGATTTTCAAGACACGCACATGTACATGTTTCCAAAAATACTTTATTTGGATTCAGGGCGCCTCAAAATATGCATGAAATCTGGGTATCGAATTTTTGTGTGGAATGCAATACTTCCCTTATTATATGTAGCAGACAAATTAAAAATAGCTAATCATGTTATTAGTACCAAAGTAGTTCAATAACAATTACTTAGAAGTTGTTATTATCCTTAAATTTAATTTAGCTATCTTCGATAGTTTGAGAAAATGGGTCATTTATACCACAATGTAAGCTGTTCTAAGCAAAAATTCACGAAAAAACCTTGCATCTATTTGCAAAGAAAGAAAGCGCACGAAGCTGCCGGACTTTGGTTTTTATACAATTTGTACTGTTTGAACTAAAACAGTGGCGGCACGTGGCTAAAATGACCGTTGAAGCTACTTGGTCCATAAAAATAATAATAATTACCTATGCATTTCAAAATGAATGGTTAATTTGCAGTTTTGTTTTTCATAACTTTCTAAATGCCAGTCATCAATAAAAAACGAAAATTCAGACAAATACCAAACTTGGTGTTCTGGTTTAGTAACTTCCAGAGAGCTACACTTAAGATCTTCAAGAAAATCCCCCCACCCTAGACTACCCTTTACATGGAAGATTTTTCGACAGTTTTGATTTTGTAAAGAATCTTTCTAACGATTTTCATTAAAATATTATATATTAAAGATAATTAAATTATAAACAAGTGTATATCTTGAATGTTAGGGAATAGCCTGTGAAGTCCACTTCAATTGGAAGAAATTTTGTATAATCTTGTATAACTGGTAATCCTTAAGCTATAGACGAAAACGTACTACACAAAAAAAATGCAGATCTCTTTAAAATAAACAATTTATTCCAAATAACGTTTGTGGCATAAGCCGTTTCTGAGATATTTGTTATTAAAGATTCGATTTGTTCATTCTCTTTGAAGTCCTGTTAACATTCAGTTGTTTCTCGCGATTGCATGGAAACGGTATGGTCCAGTTTTTAAAACATTTGACTGTCGCTGTTCCCTTTGCATCTATAAGGAACTGTGTATTGCAGTTATTTCTGCAAAGGCTGATTTGGATTAAAATGTAGTAGACAGAAGAATAAGCTTTAGTAAGAATAGTTTCTATGCCCACTAACAAACGATAGAAGTGGTAAAAGTCTTGTGAATGTATCACATAAGATTTTTTACCTTAATGTATTTATTTTAATATTTTCTATATGCACATTTCTCTATGTTCACGGGTCTCTATGGACACCAATGAACTCACAGAACGCAATCCAACCTAAACTGTATTTCCCTTCACCAGCAGGAGCAATGGCAAAATGTTTGGGAGTTAAGGAGAACATTTTGCAACCAAGTCGAAGAACTAACCTCTACAACAGTGAACAAGAACTCAAAGAATCAGAGTAAGTGCTTCTTGCCTCTCACTTCAAGAGTTAGGCAATTTATTATTGAAAGCGATTCAAATGTTGAGTTATGGTGCTGTACAGGTTTCGAACAATGGATTAATTTTAGCTTAATTTGTACATACGTACCTTTGAGTCACGCACTAAGCGTACTTTAACTACGTGGAGAATGGATTTCTATTCTAGGTTAACTCAATCGAAAGTAACCATATAAGCTATAAAAGCAATTCCCAATACTTGTAGAAAATATCATTTCAAACACTTGTTTAAGATATTCAAAACATTAATCCTACAATGTGTGTACACCAGGCTGAAAGGTTATAGATGCCATTCACTTATAAGAGACCTGGCCAAGTAAATTTGATTCACATACAGGATGATTTATGAAGAACTGACATATTTATTTCTTTAATTATGCTGTTCGAAATTCACTCAATGCCCCAATTTTAGCACCAAATTAAGCAGAATGTTCTGCAGTTTAGATTGCCTGTACTAGATGCGCAGATGTTCATGTTTTGTTCGTAGTTGTTAGTTTTATTGTCGCCAACTGTTTTTGAGATTTTGTTCTAGTCAACGTGAAAATGGAGAACACATTAAATGAACGACTCTTCCTTGTAAAGCAATACTGGATTACGAATTCAATTACAGCTAATCAAAGGACATATCACAGAGAATTTTTGTGTTCGGAATCCTCCCCCAAAGAAACACAATACTGGGACTGGTAAACAAATTGGAAACAACTGGATCTTTGGTGAGTGAAAAAGGCAAAACTCGTTCATCTAGGGTTCCCACGGTTGTTGACGTAAGAGCACGACTGGATCAATGTCCCAAAAAATCATTAAGACGTTTGTCGCAGGAGACAGCGTACAGCTACTCAATGTGTCAGAGAGCTGTGAAAAGTGCAGGCCTAAAGCCGTATAGGATTACGATTGTCCATCAGTTACAGGAACCAGATAAGGGTAGACGACTGAATTATTGTCGTTGGTTTCAGGCGTTCATTGTGCAAAATCCTGCCATATTGTCCATCACGTGGTTCACAGATGAAGCATGGTTCCATTTATCCGGCTATGTGAACTCAAATAACTCAGGCTATTGGGCCAGTGAAAATTCACGTTATTCATGAAGCACCTATGCACCCGGTTAAAATCGGAGTTTGGTGCGCAATATTCCCAAAAAGAATAGTCGTCCTCCGTGGACTAGTGGTACCGTGCTAGCCTCTAGTTCCCAAGGTCGCGGGTTCAAACCCAGCGGAGGGTGATGAATTTTTTTTCGGGCGTAAAAATCCTTAGCATGGCTTCCTTCGGAAGGGAAGTAAAGCCGGTGGTCCCGTGTCGTAAAATAACCTCAAGCCTGATAGAGGCCTCTGAGCAAAATTACCTGTCTTTCACGCCCCCCGTAAGGGGGGGGGGTTGCGACCCCTTCAGCTGCCGTGGTGCGGGCGCTGCGGACCCTTAGCACTCGTGGTACTTCTGACGTTACCAGAAGTACGCTGGGCCGAACATCTGAGCCCCTCCCGAATGGGAGTTGTTCGGATTGGGTTGGACTCGGCGGGGCAGTGGTTCCCGATACCCATGGGTTATTGGGTACGCTTGGCTATGTTAATTCCACCCAGGCGGGGTTATGAGACGCCTCGAGACTCTCCGGCACCAGCCATGAGGGATAGCTGGTAGACGGTAGCTAGAAACTGTCTCCCCCAGTTAGGGTTCGCCCTGCTGGCCTGACGCGCGTAAGTGACGTATCCACTTCCGTCCCTGCTTGGAAGGGTCGGTGCTGGAGCTTTCTGGCCCGATTTCGACCAGGCAGGGGGGGGCGGTATATAAAATAGGCACCGCTCCTAATGGAAAGCCCCACGAGTTTACTCCTGGGTTTGCGAGGGTGTGGTCTCTGCGTTGGCAGACCCGGTCCCGTATTTAGATGTCTTTCACGCCCAATATAGAATGGGACCACAGTAGTTAAAGATGATGATGCAAAGAGAATAGTGGGACCAATGTCCCCCCCCCCTTCAAAACAATGTGAACACTGCACAGAGTGCCGACGGATTTTCATGGAGTTTGCTTAGCAACTAGATGATTTAGATCTGAGTCAAGGATATTTTGAGCAGGACGGCGCTACATGCCATACATCAAATGAATCCATGGCACTAATTGCTAGTTTCTTTGACGACCGAATAATTTCCAAGAACCAGTCCCAGTATTGTGTTTCTTTGGGGAGGATTCCGAACACCAAATTCTCTCTGGTATGCCCTTGAGTATCTGTAATTGAATTCGTAATCGGGTATTGCTTTACAAGGAAGAGTCGCTCATTTAATGTGTACTAGATTTTCACGCTGACTAGAACAAAATCTCAAAAACAGTTGCCGAAAATAAAACCAGCAATTACGAATAAAACATTAAATCTGTGCATATAGAGACAAGCAATCGAGACTCCAGAACATTCTGCTTAATTTGGTGCTAAAATTGGGGCATTGAGTGAATTTCGAACAGAATGATTAAAGAAAGAAATGTTTCAGTTCTTCATAAATCGCCCTTAAAATGAATTAAATTTATATAATATTCGACTTATTGAAGTTGTATTTAATTTAATTTTTAGTTATTTTGGCAGGTATAACAAAAAGTGCTCAAATTCCTTTTTCGACTTGATTACCGACTACCTTTAAATTTATTAATTTTGAAGAGAGATTGTGTTGATTTGATTTTAAATTTTTAAGGCGATAACGCAATACAACCACATACGTACATTAGGAAATGCTATGTAGTCTCATTTACTGGTTTAATGCATCGCATAATGTTCACAATGCTAATGATGGAACGTAAAACAAATAGCTATTCACGAGCAAGCTCGACATGTCATTTGGAATGTTACTTCGTTTTGTAATTAAACGAAAGAAGTTCAGAAAATATATCTATTACAAATGCCACTGAACTTGCTAATTGTTCCCAATTGGACTGTACAAAGGAGAAGGCAGACCGTTCCGTGTGCATACCAGCGACGCTCTCCGAAGCAGGACTGTACTTGCCTCGTCAGGTTATAGAAGGTATTTGTATGTACATACAGTAGTGATAACTCCGATGTACACTCACATAACTTTCTCTATCCACTATCACTTATTTTTATATCTTTTCTGCTAATTATTTTTACAAAAGCTTATTTTTCTGTCTACCTCATTAATCTAAACAAACGTTTACACAAACGCAGGTTAACCAGGCAGGGTGGACGGGTAGGGAGGGAGGTAGGCAAGCAGACAGAAAGGGAGGGGTGTAGGTAGGGAAGGAAGTACTTAGGTAGGCGAGCAGGGTGGGTAGGTTAGGTAAGGAAGGGAGAGAGAGAGTAGGGTGGGCAGGTAGAATAAGGGAGAGAGATACATCGGCAGGGTGGGCGGGTAGGTAGGAAGAATGGATAAGGGAGAGAGGTACATCGGCAGGGTGGGAGGGTGGATAGGTAGGTTGGGTGGGCGGTTAGACTAGGTAAGAGGGAAGTAGATAAGACAGGTTGAGTGTGGGTGACCACTTGGGAAAGGAATACAGGATGGATAAGAGAGGGAGGTACATAGGCAAGATGGATAGGTAGTTTAAGAGAGGTAGTTAGGTTGAGTATGGGAGGGAGGTAGATAGGCAGGGTGGGCGAGTGGGTAGGTAGATAGGTAGGCAGTGTCGGTAGCCAGGTGGGTAGGTAGTATGGTAAGGAACGGGATACACGGAAGTAGGTAGGAAGGGAAGAGTGTAGGCGGGTGGGTGAGTAGTTTGGGAGAGATGGAGGTAGGTAGGCAGACAGGCAAAGTGGTTGGGATAGTTTGGGTAAGGAGGTAGCTAGGTAGGTAAGAAGGGCGGGTGGGTGGGTAGGTAGGCTGGATGAGGAGGGAGGTAGGGTGGGCAGGTGGTGGGTAACAGAGTGAGAGAAGTAGGTAGGTAGACAGGCACAGTGGGCGGGTGACTGGTAGATAGGTTGGATAAGAGAGAGAGAGAGAGGTAGGTAGGCAAGCAGGGCGAGTGGGTAGGTAGGTAAGTTGCGTAAGGTAAGCAGGGAGTAAGTAGATAGGCAGCCAGGGTGGACAAGTGGGTAGGTAAATTGGTTAACGGTGGGAGGGAGGTACTTAGACAGGTAAGGTGGGCGGATGGGTAGTTTGCCTAAGGGAGGGAGGGAGGTAGGCGAGCAGGGTGGGTCGGTAGGTTGGGTGTGAGGTAAGGTGGTGGTAGATGGTAAAGGAGAGAGGTAAGTAGGCAGGCTGGGTAGGTAGGACGGCAGTGCAGGCGTGTGTAGGTTGGGTAAGCGAGGTAGGCGGATAAAGAGGCAGGCAGGATGGGCAGATGGGTTTGGTAATGGAGGGAGGGAGGTAAGTAGACAGGGCGGGTGTGTAGGTAGGCTGGTAAGGGAGGGAGTTAGGTAGACAGCGTAAGATGAGGGTGGCAGGTTGGGAAAGTAGTTTGGGTAAGTTAGAGAGAAAAACGGGTAGGCAGGAGACAGGTGGATAGGCAGGTTGACTGAGAGGAGAGAGGGTGGCTGGCAGGGAGGAAGGGAGGCGGCTGGCTAGGTAGGTCGGGTAAGGATAAGGGAGGGAGTTAAGTAGGAAGGTTGGGTAGGAAAGAAAACAAGTAGGTAGGAAGGCAGAGGGGCGTGTGGTTGAGCAGGTAGATTGGGTAAAGTAGGAAGATTGGTAGAAAGTTAGGTACGCAGGCAGGGTGGGCGTTTGGGTAAGGGAGGAGCATATACAGGTGAGGTAGGCAGTGTGGGTGGGCAGGTTGAGTAAGAGAGAGAACTAATAGGCAGAATGAGCGTTTGCATGGATAGGCAGGCACGATGGGTGGGTTGGTAGTTTGAGTAAGAAAAGGTATACAGGGGAGAAGGTAGGGAAATGGGTTAGGCGGGTGGGTGGGGAGTTTGGTTAGTAAGTAGGTAGGCATCAGGCAGGGTGGGCAGGTAGGTACGTTGGGTAAGGGAGGTGGGAGGTAGACATACAGGTAAGGTGGTCGGGTGGGTGGGGTAGCTTGGGTAAGGAGGGAGGTAGGAAGGCAGGCAGGGAGGACGGGTGGGCAGGTATTGGGTGAGGTAGGGAATTAGGTGGCGGGTGGTTGGGTAACGGAGGGAAAGAAGTAGGTAGGTAGGCACAGTGGCTGATAGGTTGCGTGAGGGAGGGAATGAGGCAGTCAGGTATGTAGGCAGGCATAGTACGCGAGTGGGTAGGTTGGTTGCGTAAGGAAAGGAGGGAATAGCTAGATAGGCATGCAAGGTGGACGGGTGCGTAATTACGTTGGGTAACGGTGGAAGGGAGGTTCTTAGGCAGTCAGGATGGGCAGGTGGGTGGTTTGGGTAAAGAAGGGAGATAGGCGAACAGGGTGGGTCGTTAGGTTGATTAAGCCAGGGAGTGAAGTGGGTGGGGGTAGACAGGGTAAAGAAGGGTGGTAGTTAGGCAGGCTGGTTTAGTAGGTAGGGCGGTAGAGTAGGCGTGTGAGTAAGGTTGGGTAATGGAGGAAGGCAGGCATGGTGCGCGGATGGGTTGCGAGGTAGAGACAGGGCGGGAGTTAGAGAATGAAGGATGGATGGGCAGGCAGGCGGAGAAGTGGCAGTGTTGGTAGATAGGGAGGGAAGTAAGCATGTAGGCAGGGACGGGTAGGTAAGTAGATTAGGTGAGAGGAGGTAGGTAAGCTGACAGGGAGGAAGGTAGGAGCTAGACAAACAGGGTGGCCGGCGGGTAGGTCGATTAAGGAAGGTAGCTAGGAAGGTTGAAAAGGAAAGAAAGCAGGTAGGAAGTCAGGCAGGATTGGCGTGTAGTTGGCTAGGTAGATTGAGTAAGGTAGGTAGTTTGTGTAGAAGAGTTAGTTAGGCAGGCAATGTTCGGTTGGGTAAGGGATGTATGTGCATAGCCAGTGGATGAAGGCAGTGTGGATGGGTAGGTTGCGTAAGGGAGCGAGTTACATTGGCAGGGTGGGCGGGTGAGTAGGTAGGTAGGCAGGCAGGGTGTGTGGCCAAGTGGGTAGGTAGTTTGGGTAAGGAAAGGGACACAGAGAGGTAGGTAGGGAGGGAGGTTAGGCGGGCAGGTAGGTATGTTGAGTAAGGGAGTGTGAGAGATAGCCAGACAGGTAAGATGGTCGTTTGGGTGGAGTAGGTTGGGTCTGGGAGAGGTAGTGGGGGGCATTTGGGTAACGGAGGGAGAAGTGAGTAGGTAGGTAGAGAGTCACGATGGGCAGCGCCTGATAGGTTGGGTAAGGGAGGTAGGCAGGCAGGTTAGGCGAGTGGGTGTTTTTGCGTAAGGGAAAAAGGGAGTAGGTAGACAGGCAGGCATGAAAGACGAGCGAGTAGGTAGGTAGCATAAGGGAAGAAGGGACTAGGTAGATAGGCAGGCGGGGTGGACGGGTGGATAGGTAGGGTAACCCTGGGAGGCAATGCTTAGACAAGCAGGGTGGGAGGATGGGTATTTTGCGTAAGGGAGGGAGTTGAACAGGGTGAGTGTTTAGATTGATTATGGCAGGGGGTGAGATAGGATGTAGTTAGGGTAAAGGAGTGAGGTAGGTAGGCAGGATGGTCGGGTAAAGGTAGGTATGGTAAGCGTGGGAGGTAGTAAGGCAAGCAGTTTGGACGCGTGGAAAGGGAGGAAGGTAGGTAATGATTGGGTACACTGAGCGAGTAGACTGATTAAGGTAGGGATGTAGGTTGGCAGGCACAGTAGGCGTGTAGGTAGTTTGGGTGAGGGAGGTAGTTAGTGGTAGACGGGGTGGATAGGTGGACAGGAGGTATGCAAGCAAGAGTGGGCAAGTAGATTGGGCAAGGGAGTATAGCAGGGTGGCCAGGTGTCTGGGTAGGTCAAAGAGGTAGGTAGGCAGGGTGATTGGATAAAATAGTGGGGCAGTGTGAGCAGGTGCGTGGGTAGGCAGGGGGACAGGCAGGGTGGGCGAGTATGTAGGCGGAGTGCGCGGGAGGACAGGCAGGGTGGGCATGTGTGTGAGTAGAGTAAAAGAATAGGTAGGCAGGCATTGTGGGCAAGTGGTTGGTTGGTAGTGTAACGTACGGAGGTAGGCAGGTTGGCGGGTGTGTACGTAGGTCGGGTGAAGGAGTTGAGTAGGCAGAAAGCAGAGTGGGTGGAGAGTTAGATAAGCAGGCGGACAAATTAGGTAGGATCTGTAAGGCAGGACGTTAGAGGGAGACAGGGTGGGAGGTAATCAGGGTGGGCGCGTGTGTGGATAGAGGTAGGTCGGTAGGTACATAGGCAGGTACGGTGGGCGTGTAGGTTGTTTGGTTAAGGTAGGGAGGCAGGCAGGTTGGGCGTTTGGGTAGATAAGTAAGTAGGCAGGAAGGGTGACCCGGTATGTAGGTAGACAGACGGATGGATAATTAGGTTGGTTAAGGAAGGTAGCGAGTTAGGCAGGGTGGGTGAGTGGTCAATGTAAGAGAGGGAGGGAGAGAGGTAGGCAGGGAGGGAATATGGACGACTTGGTGAGGGAGGAGGAAGGCAGGCTAGCACGGTGGGCGGTTGGGTGTGTAGGTAGGGTAAGGGAGGGAGGTAGGGATGTAGGTAGTTGGGGTAAACGAGGTAGGTATGCTGGGTAGGCTAAGGGAGGGAGGAAGGTAGGCGGGCAGAGAGGGTGGGCCTTTGGGTAAGGGAGGGAGAGAGGAGGTAGGAAGGCAGGGTGGGTATTTGAGTTAAGTAAAGGAGGTAGGTTGGGCGGGTTGGGTAAGGGAGGGACGTATGTAGACAGGTAAGGTGAGCGAGATGGTAGGTAGGCAGGGAGGATGGTAAGAGAAGGGGATATGTAAGTAGGCAGCCAGGGTAGGCGCAAGGACTGGTAATGTGGGTGGGTGGCTAGGTAGGTTGGGTAAGGGAGGAAGGCAGGCAGGGTGGTTGGGTAGCTAGGGTAATCGAAATAGCTAGCTAAGCAATATGTGCGGTTGGGTAAAGGAGGGAGGGGGAGGTATTTAGGGTGGGTCGTTGGATAGCTAGGAGGAGCAAGCAGCAAGGGAGGTGGGCAGACGGATTGGTTAGTGAAAGAGGTAACTATAAAGTGTGGGTAAGGATGGGTGGGTAGGTAGATTGGGAATAGGAGGGAGGAGAATAGATATTGTGGGTGTGTTGGCTAAGGGTGGGAGGGAGATATGCAGGCAGGGTGAGCGGGTTGGTAGTTTGGGATACGAGGAAGGAAGGCAGAAAGGGAAGGTAGGGAGAGAGGAAGGGGAGGAATGGAAGGGAGATAGGAGGGAGAGAGGGATGAACGAAGATAGGGAAGGGAGGGGAGAAAGAAAGGAAGATTAAGAGGTAGGGCTGGAGAGAGAGGGGGAGGAAAGAAGACAGGAAGGGAGGGAGGAAGGATAGACGGAGGGGGGAGAAAGGAAGGAAGCAGGGAGAGGGAACAAGAAAGGCAGGAAGGACCGGAGGGGGAGGAAGGAAGGTAGGAGTGAGAGGGGGAAGAAGGAAGGAAGGAGGGAGAGAAGGATGGAGTGAGGATGGCTGGAGTGAATGAAGGGATGGAGTGAGGGAGGAGGTAAGGAAAGGAGGAAGCAGGGGAGGGCAGAAAGGAGGGGGAGGAAAGTAGGAAAGCAGGTAGGGAAGAGAGGGAAGGCAGGAAAAAAGGGAAGGGTGTGAGCGAGGAAGGAAGGAGAGAGGAAGGCAGGACAGAAAGGGAGGAAAGAAGGAGAGTGATGGGTGCGAGAAAGGGAGGAGCAAAGGGAGGGTGAGGACGGAAGGGAAGGGGGAAGGAGGAATTCAAGGAGGAAGGGAAGGGAGAGGGGGAGGTAGAGGAGGAAGTAAAGCAGGAAGGAGGAAGTAAGGAGGGGGAGAGGGACGAATGGACTGAGAGAGGAGGAAGGAAAGGGTGGGAAGGAGGGAGAGAGGAACGCAGGAAGGACAGATTGAGAAAGGGAGTGAATGGAAGGAAGACAAAGAGAAAGAGGGAGAAAGGAGGGAGGAAGGCAATATGGGAAGGGCGGGAGGGAGAAGGATGGAAGGAGGGGGAATGGAAAGTAGGGAGGAAGGAGGGAGAGAGTGAAAGAGGGACGGGGAGGAAGGAAAGGAGGGAGGGAAGGGGAGGAAAGAAGCGAAAGGAAGGAGGATGGAGAGACGGGATGAAGTAAGGAAAAGGAGGGAGGTGAGAAGTAGGAGAGAGAGGGGAGTTGGAAGGAAGGCAGGAGAGATGGAAGGAAGCAAGGAAGGAGAGAGAGAGGGGAGGATGGATGCGTGTAATAGTGAGGAAGGCAGAAAGTGAAGGGTAGGCGGAAGGAGGGAGAGGGGAACGGAGGAAGTACGGAGTGAGAAAGGGTGGGAGGGCCGGGGGTGGAAGAAAACAGGGAAGGGAAGGAAAGAGGGAGAAAGGAGGGAGAGAGGAAAGCAATATCGGAAGGGCGGGAGGGAGAGGAAAGGAAGCAGGGAGGGAGGAAGGATGGAAACGAGTGTAAGAAGAGGGAGAGAGGGAGGAAGGGAAAGAGGAGGGACAGTAGAAGAAAGGTGGTGTGAGGGAGGAAGGAGAGAGAGAGAGACGGAGGAACGCAGCACTGGAAGGGAAGGGCGAGGAAGGATGAAGAGAGGGAAGAAGGAAGGGGCTGGAAGGAGGGCAGAGGGAGGAGGAAGGTAGAAAAACAAGGGAGGGTGGAAGAAGGATGGGAAGAAGGGAGGGAGGAAGGGAGCGTGTGAGGGAGGTAGGTCTGAGAGAGGGGGAGGAAGGGAAGGAGGTAGAGAGGGAGTGAGGGGAACGAAGGATGAGAGGGGAAGGAAGGGACTTAGAGAGGAGTGAGGGACAGAGGGAGGAAGGAGGGAGTGAGATGTAGGAAGGGAGCGAGGAAGGAATGAAGGGACAAAGGGAGGAAGGACGAACTTATACACGGATGAAGGGAAGGGTGGAAGGGAGGGGAGAAAGGCTGGTAGGAGTGAGAGAGGGAGAAAGGAAGGAGTGAGGAAGCGAGGAGGGAAGGGATGGAGTGAGAAAAGGTGGAGAGAAGAAAAGGAGGAAGGGAAGGTCAGGAGAGGAAAGAAGAAGGGAGGGGAGTAAGGTAGGAAAGAAGGGGGTGAGGAGGGAAGGCAGGAAGAAAGGGAAGGATGTGAGAGAGGAAGGAAAGGAGGAGAGGGAGGCAGAGAGGAAATAGTGAGCGAGGGAGTGAGGAAGGAAGAAAAGAGGAAGTCAGGAAGAGGGAGAATGGAGTGAGAGAGGGAGGAAGGAAGGCAGCTGGAGGAAGAATGGGAGAGTGGAAGGCAGGAAGGGTGCGAGTGTGGGGGAGAGGAACAGAAAGGAGGGAGGGTAAGGAAGGTAGAGGAAGGCAGGAAAAAAGGGAGGAGGCAGTGCAGGAGGAAGGAATGAAGCGAAGGGCGGGAGGAAGGAAGGAGGCAATGGAGAAAGGAGAGAGGGAGGGGGAAGGAAGGGATGGAGAGAGCGGAATGAAGGTAGGAAGGGCGGGAGGAATGAGGCATAGAGGAAGGACAGTTAGAGAGGATGGAAGGGAGAGGCGGCAGGAAGGGAGGGAAATAGGGAGGGTGGGAGGAAGGAGGGAGAGGCAATATGGGAAGGGAGGGGTGGAAGGAATGAGGGAAGAAGAAAAGGCGGAAAGAAGGGAGAGTGAATGGAAGGAGGGCGAGAGAGAGGGAAGGATGGGGAAAGAGGAATGGCAGGGGAAGAAAGACAAGTAGGAAGAATGGGAGGGAGCAAGGATGATCAGAGGTAAGGAGGGAGAAATGGAAGTGTGAGGAAGGAAGGGATTGGGAGGGAGAGAGGAAGGGAGGTGGGAGGAAGGATGCGATTGAAGGGAAAGAGGAAGGCTGGAGGAATAAGGAGGGAAGTAATATGGGAAGGGAGGGAGAGAAAGGAATGAGAGAGGGAGGGATATGGTAGGAAAGGAAGGGGAATGAAGGACGGAAAGAAAGGTGGAAGGAATGAACGAGTGAGAAAGGCGGAGGAAGGAAGGATAGAGGGAAAGGGAGGATGGAAGTAGGCGAGGAAGAAACGGAAGGAGGGACAGAGGGAGGAATGAGGGATGACAAGGGGAGGACGGAAGGCAGGTTGGAAGGGAAGTGTGGGAGGGAGAACGGCGGAAGGAAAGGGAGGAGGATAAGAAGTAAGGAGGGAGAGGGAATGAGGCAGGGTGGAGGACGGCAGGAAGCGAAGGGAGAGATGAAGGAGGGAGAGAGTAGGGCGGGAGGTGGTAGGAAGGCATGCAAGATGGAAAGGAGAGCAGACAGGAAAGGGGGCAAGATGGAGGAAGGAAGAGAGGAAGCAGGGTGAGAAGGAAGGATGAGGAAGGAAGGAGGAAGAGGAAAGGACGGAAAGAGAAAGGCAGGATGTGAACGGGAGGGGTAGAAGGATGGGAGGGAAAGAGGGAGGAAGGAGGTACAGCGGAAGGAAGGAGGGGGAGTGAGGTTTGAGGGCAGCATGGGAATGCGGGAGGGAAGGGATGGTGTAAGGGAGGGAGGGTAAGAGGTAGGGTAGGTACAGGAAGGAGGAATTGAGGACGGAGGGTGGGGAAGGAAGGAGATGAGGAAGGGAGGGTGAGTAAGAAAGGCAGCTAGAAAGTAAAGGCGGAGAGTAAGGAGGATGAGACGGGGAGGAAAGGATAGTTGGGAGAGAGGGAAGGGGAGATAGGTGGGGAGGGATGAAGAGGGGAAGAAACGGGAGGAAGGATGGAGAGGGGTGAAGAAGGCAGGGAGAAAGGGAGGAAAGCAGGCAGGAAGTGAAGGGTGAGTGCGAGGGACGTAGGTGTGTGAGAGCGGGTGGAGGGGAGAGAGAGGTAAGCAGGGAGGAAGAGAGGGAGGAAGGAGGTAGTGAGAGGAGGGTAGGGGGCGAGGAAGGAATGAAGATTGAGAGGGAATACGGAGGGAGGTAGGAAGGGAGGCAGTGAGGAAGTACGGAGAGAGGGAGTCAGGAAGTAAGGGAAGGAGTGAGAGAGGAAGAGGGAGGAGGAATGAATGAGGGTGCAAGGGGAGGGGGTGGGAGGAAGGTAGGCAGGAAATGAAGGCTAGGAGGGAGAGTGGGAAGTATGGAGCGATAGAAGGAGGCAGGATGGAGTGAGAGAGGGAGAAAGGAAGAGATGGAGTGACGAAAAGAGGGAGGAATATGGGAAGGGATGAAAGAAAGAAGGGAAATGAGGGAGTGAGGGCAAATAGGAAGGCAGGATGTAAGGAGGTTGGAAGTGTGGAAGTAAGGGAAGACTGTGAGGAAGGAAGGGAAGGGAGGAGGGAGGGATAGAGGAAGGAGAGAGTGATGGTGGGAGGGTGGAGGTAGAGAGGGGGAAGGGCGGGAGGGATAGAGGAAGTAAGGAGAAAATGATGGTGGGAGGAAGGAGGTAAGGAAGGGCCGCGGAGAAAGGAGGAAATAAGGGAAGGAAGGGGAAGGAAGAAGGAAGGAAAAGGATAGGGAAGGAGGGACAAAGGAAGGTAAGAGGGGGTGTAGGAAGGGTGGAGGGAGAGAGGGAAGTGGAGCCAGGAAGGGAAGCCAGGAAAGAAGCGGGGAAGGAGGGGATGGAGGGAGGCAAGAGAGGGAGGAAGGAAGGAGGGGTGGAAGAAGGGGAAGAGAGGAGTAAGGATGGGAGGAAGGCAGGAAGGGTGAGAGGAAGGAGGGTGCGAGAAATGTAGGAGTGAGAGGGCGGGAGAGAGAAGGTGGAAGGGTGAGAATGAGGAAGGGATGAAGCAAGGATGGAGGAATGAGGGAGAGAGGCAATATGGGGAGGTAGGCGGAAGGAAAGTCAGAAAGAAGGAAGGGAGGGAAGGAAGGGAGGGAAGGAAGGAGAGAGGAGGAAAGAATGAAGCAAGGGATTGGGAGGGTGAAAATGAAGGAGAGAGGAGGGCATAAAGCGAAGAGAAGAAGGCAGAGAGTGAGGGTGGGAGGTGGTAAGAAGGAAGGGAAAATGGAGGGAGAGAGGAAGGCAGGAAGGAAGGGTTCGGCGAGGGAGGGCGGAAGAGAGGAAGGAGGGGAGGAAAGGAGAATGGGAAGGGACGGAGGGGAGAGGATAAAGGAAGATAGCATAGAAAGGACGATCGAGAGGGGGGAGGAAGTAGAGAGAAAGGAAAGGGAGGGGAGGGAGTTAGGACGAAGAAACGGAGGTTTAGTAAGGAAGGTGAGAGGGAGGGAGGAAGGAGTGGGAAGAAGGATAGGAGGAGAGGAGAATTGTTGGGGAGGGCGGAGGGTGAGGAGAGGGAGGAATGAAGAAAGCGAGGGAGGAGGGAAGGTGAGAGCGGGAGGTGAAGGGAAGGGAGGGAGAGGTTGGGAGGCGATATGAAGGAAGGGAAGGTAGGGAGGGAGTAAGTGAGGAGGGTGGGAGGAAGAGAAGAGAGGCAGTAAGGGAGGTTTGGAGGGCGAATGGGAGGTAGGAAGGAGGGATAGAGTGGAAAGAAGGGAGGAGCGAGGGAGTGAGGCGAAGGATGGGAGGGAGTAAGAAGAGGGGAGTGAGTTTGGAAGGACGAAGAAAGGGAGGGGGCGGAAGGGAGAGAGCGAGGCAGGGAGGAAGTAAAGAGAGAATGGTGAGGAGGTAGAGGGATAGAAGGGAGTAGTGAGGGGAGGAAGGCGGGAGAGAGGGAGGGAGAAAAGGAGGGGGTGTAAGGGATGCGGGGGAGTGAGGGTAGAGGAAGGTGGAGGAAGAATGGAAGGCTGGGAGGAAGGGAGAGAGGGGAGGAAGGAGCGAGAGAGCGAGACAGGAAGGAGGGATGGAGTGAGGAAGGAAGGGAAGTTAGTTAGGAAAGGAGGGAGGGTAGGAAGGAATGAGGGAGGAGGGAAGGAAGGCTGTGAATGTGGGAGGAAGTGAAGGGAGAATGTGGGAGAGGGGTATGTTGTGAGGAAGGGAGGTAGGAATGGGGGAGAGGTTAGGAAGGGAAAGGAGAGGTAGGGGACAGGAGGGAGGAAGGGTGGAAAGAAGGAAGGGTTGGGAGGAAGGAGAGAGGGAGGTAGAGTAAGGCAGGGAAAAATGGAGGAAGGAGGCAGTGAAGGAGTAAGGAAGGTAGAAGGGAAGCGAAGGGAGGGGGAGGAAGCGAGGTGGAGGGAGGAGAGAGGGGGTGGGAAGGGAGATGGGTGGGTTAGGAAGTAAGTGAAGGTAGGGTGAGATGGAGGAGGGAGGAAGTGAGGATGGTGGGAGAGGAGGGTAAGCGGAGGGAGGAAGGAGGGAGAGTGGTTGAGGATGTGTGGAAGGAGGGAGGGAAAGTGGGGAGGGAGGAAGGAAGGAGGGTGAGAGGAAGGAGGGAGTGAGGGGGAGGAAGGGAGCGAGAAAGAAAGGAAGGGAGAGAGAGAGGAAGGACGGAGGGGGAGGAAGGTAGGAAGGGCGGAAGGAGGAAAAGAGGGAGGGATGTAGTAGGTGAAAAGGGAGGTGGGAGAGAGGGCGGTAGATGGGAGGAAGGAAAACAGGAAGGAGGGGCGGGAGGAGGAAGGTAGAGAGGAGGGAGAGACGGAGAGGGAGGGAGTTAATAGGGTGAGAGGGAGGGGGAGGAAGGAAGGGAGGAAGAGTGATATTTCTATAAATGCATAGTGGTTTGATTCTACAGAAGTATACAAGTCTCTTTTGCAACCTCCTGTGATATTCAACTTCATTCTTGCTTTGCCAGAAAACACATTGCAGATTTAATCTCAAGAATTACCTAAAAATGCTTTCTTCAACTTGTTCATTATTTTATTATAAATGCTCCTAATGCGGCATTATCAATTAATGGAGTTGCTAATTCATTAAATTTACAAAATATTTCTTGCTAGCAGTTTTATGTTTGACTGTGGCTTTATGTCTGTTATTTCCCAACCTGAAATTCTTCAAATACTTTTACTTATCCCTCACCTTATTCCTATCTCTAGGCAATTAATTGTTTCTTGAAAACAGAGACCAATGAAAACAAATACCTATACCTTTTTCACTGTAAGTTATACGTAGAAGTAAACAAAACTTAATGTAGCACTCTGTCAAGCACATGGCAGTACCGCATAGAGAATAATGGGAACTAAGTACCCATGAGAGGAAATTGTTTCAGACAGAAGGTTAATACAGCAATTTGCACAGCTTTTAAACATTTTTTGGCTTATTCCTATATTGTGCCTTACATCATAAACTTCTAACACATAATACTAAGAATAGACAAATAAAGGTGGATCTGAACAGTTGGGCACTTGTGATTAATGGTACTTAGTTAAATTGTTCGCAATTTCAAGTTATAAAATCATTCATTTAATGACTGTAATATCAGTATATTACCTTTGCTTTAATCTGTTATGAGTAAACAAGTTAAGAAAATGATTAGCACTATAGGTTAGAAAATAACAGAAATCAAGTGCGACCCTAGCTATCTGAACAACAATTATTGCTAAACAACAGTCAACCCTATTCATTGTTGATTAAAGGTGGACACTTTTCACAAACTTTGTTAAAACATTTTTTACACAATTGTCTTCTTTCCATTTTCCACATTTATGGGTGAATCCAAACTAATACATTTCGTTTTATAAATTGCACTGTTACAATAATGTCTTTTTTAGAATAACCACAAAAGTTACAATCTGAACCAAACTGTAGAGGAAGAGATGACATGCTAAGCAGGAAAAGTTGTAGCTTGCCCAACAACGCAGGAGGTTTTCTCTTGCCATGTGGTTTTGTTTACAACACCTTTGAACTTAATGTGAAACCACTTTAGCTTTTCCTTATAATAGTTCTACAATAGCTTTTATTGTACCACTCTTTACATGTTTGTATAGGTTCAGTAAATAATTAAATGCTCTATATAAGCCAAACAAATTCAATTCCAGAGGAGTGTATTAATTGTTACAGATCAACAAGAAAATTCCAACCCCGAATTTAACAAGGAACTAAGCGCTTTGTTATTAGAACTTGAAGCAGTAAATATAGAATTAAAAGTGTCTGAGGAAAAGCTCGCCAAGATGCAGACATTACATGAACAAGGTCCAGCGAATAAGGAGAAGATATCACAGTATGTAAATTAAATGCTGATGCGTTAAGAATTAGTTATTCTCTAATTTTAAAGCACTATACTCATTTCATATTTTTCATCACATTAAAACAGTTGTCTAATTGGATTCTGAAAAGTATGCATGTGTGTACAGATTACAGACCCAGCTGCAGGTGACTAAAGACAAGACAGAACATCTGCAGGCCTTATGTCTAGAGAAGAAGGAATTGATTGCCAAGCAGGATTTTATTCTCACATCACACCAGCCAGGTCAGTAGAATTTTTACAAAGGAACCATCACTGCCATTACCACCCCAAATACATGATATGAAACATTTGGAAATTCTACCTTCTTCATTGTAATTAGCATTGCTAGTTATGGATGTCCAGATTTATAAACTTAAAAAACAGGATATTTTAGAAAATTTACTTTAAAAAACTGTAGTAGTGCATTTGAATAACTAAGGGCACACGCATTTTCTCTAAGTATTATAATTCCATTTCAATATTAGACAACTTATTGCTATAATAATATTTTGTGCTGTCATCAAATAAGACTATTTCGTAGTGACTGTTATTCATTAAAAACATGTCTTATTATTGGAGTAGAGCTGCAACATGACAAAATCTTTTTATGGAGGAAATTTAAACACGTTTTACAACTGCTAAAAGTATATTCTGACTTCAATCACTTTTCCCCGTCACTTCATTTCTGTCTTTTCCTTGCATTAGACACGCAAATAAGCCTCTTCTTTCTTTAAGTTACTCTCTAAAACTGCTGAACACAGGACTTGTCTTCTAGCCTCTTTCACTCTCTATTCATTGCCCAGTGATGTGTTGAACACAGGACTTGTTTGCGCAGACAGAACCCATAAGCACCTTATCCCTGCATGAAACCTAGAGAAGGTTCAGTATAGGGAAGGGAAGGGGAGATCTGGAAGTTTCTACAAGTGTTGCGATATGAGTTCTGGACAATTCTTTGGCTGAAAGCTCCTTACCCTCTCCTCTCTCTCCAAACAACCACATGCTGCCTGGCACTTAAGAACATGCTTACTACCCACAGCATAAGCTCAGACACATAGCTTTCTCCCCAGAGCTGATCGAAATGAGCAGCACTGGGATATGAGGCAAGACAATCAAGGTGTATTACCATCAGCTATCCTTGGGGTTGATGCTGAATGAAGTATACTACACGATTGATCCGGGCAATAACCTTATACAGATTGTCCCAGGAATGTTGTATCTTAGGTGACTTACCTGTAGTCCTTGTGGAATGATAAAGCCACAGGTACCCTCTTGGAATCCAGCATTCTTCTCTACCTCACCTGGTTAGTCCTTTGGCTCTGGCAGTGTATGTTAGCTGATGATGTGCAACAGCCTATGAAACATGTTCTAATTAAAACTAGGTAAGCAGAGCAAGTGGAGTGGTGCTAAAACTCAATTGTAATATCGAGAACCTTAATAGCTTCACTGTGTAAGTACCCCCATAATTTCATTTGTACCTTCTCTACTATGTATAGTAAGTAGGGGAAGTATTGTATTCCACCCAAAAATTTGATATTAAGATTTGTTTTGAGGCCCCCTGAATAAAATAAAAAGCATTTTTAGAAAAAGATACATGCGTGTATGTCTGTAAGACTCAAAAATGAAACGTCGGATAAATACCAAACTTGGTATTCAGTTTAGTACCTTCCAAAGATGCAACACTAAGATTTTCAAGAAAATCCCCACCCTAGACTACCCTTTATATGAAATATTTTTCGAAATGTTTGATTTCTCTAACAAACGGCTCTTAACGATTTTGATTTAAATACCATATATTAAAGATATTTATGTTACAAATAAAATGCATATCTTAAATTTTCTTGGAATAGCCTTTGAAGTACTCTTCATTTTGTATAATCTTGTATAACCTGTAAACATTAAGCAATAGATGAAATCATACTACACAAAAAATGTAGATCTCTTTAAGCATGCAATTTATCTCAAATAAGTTTCTTTGTGGCATTAGCCATTTCCGAGATATCCATTATTAATGGTTTGGATTGTTCAATACTTGGTCATTCTTTAAAGTCCTGTCAACATTCAGTTGTTTCTTGCGATTGCGTGGAAACTGTATGAAATTTTATGGCCAGCATATAGCGTCCAGTTCTAAAACATTTGACTGTCGCTATTCCTTTTGTATCTATAATGAAATGTGTAATGCAGCTATTTCTGGGAAGTTTTGTCTCGATTAAAATGAAGTAGATAGGAAAATAAACTTCCATAAGAATAATACCTACTAATAAGTGCTAGAGGTTAGAGAAAGTCATGTGAATGTAACATATCAGATTTTTAAATCATAATATTATATTACTTATCCCCTCAACACAAGCCCAATTTCATCTTCAGTGCTTTCCTACTTGATGAAAACAGAATAGCACACAGAAAGAAAAAAATATATTATAATGTTTGTAGTTAAATTTGCACATCTGTAGCTTTAAATATGCAATATAGTACAAGAAGCAGTAAAGCATGTTATCTGCTTTTTATTAATTACTAATAAATTCAAGATATTCTTAAACATTAAAGCTATCTTGCATTTTATGAGAGTTGACATGTAAGAGTAGTTTAAGTAGCTCTTAGGTACTAATTAACACTTTCAAACCTACAACTGTTCTGTTTTAAAATGTAACAACTAGGGACACACAAATTAACATACATTTTAATATATCTCATTTCATTTCTGTTTAGAAAAATGGTGTACAGCAGGAAGTCATAAAGCAGATGAAGAGGAACAGGTAATAATCATATAAGAGGGCGGATTGATAATCTTTTTAAAGAAAATAACAATTTTTTCCAAAAAAACAATTTTATTTCTCAACATAGTATCCTTTCAATTCAATACATGTTGTCCAACATTTCTCTAAAGCACTTCTGAAATAATAAGGATAACAGCTTGTGAACAAAAACATAAATTTAAAATCTATGGTATCTACAGCCCACCTAATAACTATCACCTCAACCTGGACATAATTGATATTGATGATAAAACAATCATAATTGGTGATCTCAAAGGACATTCTCCAAGATGGGGCAACAATAAAGCTGGTGAAATTATTGAGGAACTTGTAGACTCCAACTTAATGAAAATATTACATAGGATAGGGATGAAGACCCAAAAATCTACATACACTACTCAGGACAGTCAACCAATCCAGACATTGCTATCATATCAACTGATTTAGAAGATAAAACTACAAAAAAAGTAATCAAAGATAGTGGTAGTGGACATAGAGCCATAATAACAAAAACAGATCTAAATCATCAACCGCCTAGAACAAAGTGAAAAATAAGGCCTAAATGGAATTTCAAAAAGGCACACTGGGAAGAATATAAAACAATAACAAACTTTTTAAAGAAATTAAATTGGAACAAAACATAAACAAAGTACTGAAAGAACTAAATGCCACAATTCTAAAAGCTGCAAAACATTGTATCCCAAGAGGGAAAATTCATAAATACAAACCCTTCTGGAATGAACAGTTAGCACAACTCAAATCAAAACGAGATAAAACTAGAGAAAAGGCAGAAAGGACACAATACAAAGCAGATGTTATAGAATGGCGAAAAGCAAACACACAGTTAAAACAGGCTATAAAACTGTCAAAAAAACAGAACTTTGAAGAATTTATAAACAAACTAGACTATAGAACAAACAGTACTAAGGTACATAATTACATTAAACTAATAAATAGAGAAAACCAACAAAATCAGCCATTAAATGTCGATAATAAAGAAATATACGAGGATAACCTTATAGCAGAAAAATTAGC
This sequence comes from Deroplatys truncata, assembly GCA_030765065.1. Lineage (NCBI taxonomy): Eukaryota > Metazoa > Arthropoda > Insecta > Mantodea > Mantidae > Deroplatys > Deroplatys truncata. The sequence goes on along the minus strand of CM060989.1, from coordinate 57,907,564 downwards.
AATATACTATAAAACTAGTACTACATTAAAAAATAAAAACAAAAAACAGAATATATACTTAAGAAATGGCAATGAAGATACGTCTAACTTTCAAAATATCTTCAATGAACCAGAAATAAAGCAAGCAATAAGGACACTAAAAAATAAAAGGAGCCAAGGCCCTGATAACTTACATCCAGAGCTGCTCAAGAATTTAGGACATGAAGCACTCCATACTTTATTAAACATTTTCAATAAAATCTGGACAACCAGAAATAACATACCAACACTGTGGAAAAAAGCAAAAATTATACCCATTAAGAAGAAAGGAAAACCAACTCAAATGATAGATAGCTATAGACCGATATCCTTAACATCAAACATAGCAAAACTCTTAGAAAGAATGGTAGCTACAAGACTGACATACTATCTAGAAACACAAAATCTATTAGTCCCTGAACAAGCTGGATTTAGGAAGGACAGCTCAGCAATACACCAGGTTGTAAGACTCACACAAGACATTAAAGAAAATTTCAATAATAATAAGACTACTCTAGCACTGTTTGTTGACTTCAAAGATGTGTTTAACAAGTATGGCGAGAAATGACATATGGAAAGTCAGACCACCTGCTAAACTGGTTTCAAACCTTCCTATCCCAAAGATGGTTTGCAGTACAATACAAAACAGCCATATCTAAATGAAAACAAACGAGTGTTGGACTACCTCAAGGGTCTATTACAAGTGCTATTCTGTTCAATATATATACATACATATAAACAACCTAGTAGATGTACTAAAGAAAATAGGTAACGTACAAGTAGGAATATTTGCTGACAACGTGTAATATGGACTTCAGAAAAGAGCATAAGATCTGGGAAACATTACAAAAAACTACAAACAATGGAGAAGAATACAATCATAACCCTAGAACAATGGACTAATAATAAATTGGAAATAAATACAGGAAAAACTCAATATCAACTATTCACAATGCAGCATAAAACAGTAAAATATATGCCTGCAAATCAATAACAAAAAAGTACAAGAAGCAACTACAACGTTATCTAAGGATAGAATTAGATAAAAAAATATCAATGAAAGAACATGAAAACAATGTAACGAATAAAATCAACAAAAAGAACAACATTTTAACCTCCTTAATAATACATATAAAACCTAACCTATTGTATGGAGAACTACTAGCAACAGTAAACAAGAGACATAAAAGTAAACTAGAAATTTCACAAAATAATTCACTAAGAATAACAACAGGAGCTATAAAAACAACACCAATCACAGCACTACAAAGCTTCACAAAAAGCATGGCTATAGGATTGGAACATGAGTTGAAAGCAATTACTCTAGCACAAAAACTGCAAGTCAATAGAAACAGATACAAGTGGTACCACACAGCAGATACTATAAGTAATTTAAAAACTCAAATAAGCTTCAGAACATATATTAATAACTTAAAATACAATAATATAATTGCAACAGAGGTAATGAGTCCAATAGAATATATTCATATATAATATCAAAATGACCTGATATATATAATACACAAACAATACAATATACCAGATGAAATGAGAGCCATAGCAATAGCTACGAAAAATGAAAGATACCCAGAAAAAGAATGGCTCCGAATATATACAGATGGATCCCTCATCAATAAAAAAAATGCTGGTGCAGGAGTATACTGTAAACATTTTGCACAGTATCTAACATTAGATGAAACGTCAAACCACTATGATGGAGAATTAACAGCTATAAAAAGCAGCATTACAGAACATTTTATATAGACCATACATAAAACAAAAAATAGTCATCTTATCAGACTTAAAATCAGCCATAGATGGAATAGTATATTACAATAATAAAACAACAAGAAATATTAAAGAAATAAGAAGCCCAATTAAAGCAGTAGAAACTAGAAATCATGTCACTCTACAATGGATCCCAGCTTATGTCTGACTTTTGGGCAATGAACATGCGGATCAATTAGCAAAGAAAGGTGCAATACTACAAATAAAACCTGTAGGACAAATAGAAATAAACAAACAATTAAATAACATTTCAAAAGACAGCAGAGACTTGATGAAGAAGATAAATTAAAAGATAAAGATTATAAGAATGTTAAAGATAGAGCTGATATATAAAAAATGCCAAGGAAGACTGCAGTGGCCTTATTTAGAATGGCAACTAGCCACGATTGCCTCACAGAATACCTCTACAAGATACGATGCCTACCTACACTCACTATCTGTGAAGATGTCATCCTGAACAAACAACATCTTGCCAATTGCAAAGGCCTTAAAAGTGATTGATCTTACAGACTTTATATTGGGAAGCCAGAGGGAAAATGCACATCAATTAATCCCCAGTGCCATCGTGAACAACAACAACGTTGCTTTAATTTCTTTTAAACCTTCCAAAAAATATGATTTTTCGAAGTCTGCAAAATATGAAGTTGTTTCTGCCATAATGTGTTCACTGGGCGTGAATTTCTTCCCAGCGAGCCAATTTTTCAGGTTTGCTAAGAGGAAAAATTTGCTCGGAGTCAAATCTGAAGAATATAGTGAGTGAGGTAGCAGTTCACAGCCCAATTCCACAAATTTTGCGATGGCAATGGCTGACTTGTGTGCAGGTACATTATCCTGGTGAAAGAGAACCTTTTTCTTCACCAAATGGGGTCGTTTTTTTAACAATTCCTTGTGAAACTGATCCAGCATTGTGGCATAATATGAACCTGTGATCGTTTTACGCTTTTCCAGGCAGTGGATGTCTATCACCCCTTGTGAATCCCAAAAGACAGATGCCATGATTTTTCCTGCCGACGGAATGGTTTTCACTTTCTTTAGAGCAGGTTCACCGAAGGAAATCCACTACTTTGATTGTTGTTTGGTTTCAGGTTGATAGTAATTGATCCAAGTTTCATCAACCATGATATAACACTGCAAAAACTCATTTGGGTTGCACTGGAACATCTTCAAACATCTCTGTGAAATGGTCACACGATTCCGCTTGTTCTCAACTGTAAGCAGTAGCGGCACCCATCTTGCCGACAGCTTTCTCATACCCAAAAATTCGTGCAGAATGTTATACACCCATTCTCTCAAGATGTTTATGGTCTTGCTATCTCATGGATTTTCACTCGGTGGTCTTCCAACACAATATCATGAGCTTTTTTCACCAGTTCTTCTGTTGTAACCTCAACCGCCATCCTGTGCGCAAGACTTCTCTTGTGCTCAAACAGACACATAGAAATTCTGTGAACCACTTATGAATGGAGCTGAGTCCCCACAATACTTGTTCAGCTTTCTTTCCGTTTCCTTCACCGTCTTACCATGCAAAAAGTAGTGCTTTATCACAACACAAAATTCACTTTTCTCCATTCTCTACAAAGCTACACACATCTGCTTATTTTAGATGCTATCAACAATGTTCTAAGAAACAAATGACAACAAATTTCTGTGATTATACCCAGAATAGATGTAAGACTTGGGTGCAAACACGAAACCTGTGGTTAGAACGCTAACTCTTGTCAAAGTCATGGACTTATCAATCCGCCCTCGTACTTTTATACATGTGCATTAAAAAGTTATGATATTCATGAAAAACATAAAGCATTTATTAGTAGATTTATATTTCCTGCAGATATAAATGTAAAGAGGGTTACTACATAGTAGGAGTGTTATTTTATATTGAAGGTAACACTGGAGTGTGCAGGTATGGTCAGAGGCTTATAGTGACCAAGGTAATGCACCAACTCTTGATGCTGCTTTCAAAGTATCCTACACATGACAACATTCCTATTTTCCTATGTATTTTGGCTTACAAGTGTGTGTTAGGACATGTGCACTGTAATATACTTTTCACAAATCCTCTTAACATATGAATGCTTAAAGTATTTGTCTTTCATTCGTAAGACACAATGTTCAACTCCCCATGTCTGTTAGAGATTTTTACTTTTTCTAACACGTACATAGTAGCTACATAATGTATTGCATTCCACCCAAAAATTCCATACAGATTTTACCAAAAATAGATGTTTTCAGGCCCCCTGAATCCTAAAAAAAGCATTTCAGAAAATGTGTGTGTGTAAAAAACTTGAGTTTTATTTATGGACGCTCTTTAACTGCTATGGTTCTTGGCATCCCATTCTATATAGTAGGCGTGAAAGACCACAAATTTTGCTCAGAGGCCTCTTTATCAGTCTTGAGGTTCTTTTACGCGTCGTAAATCTATGACACGGGACCACTGACTTTACTTCCCTTCTCAAAGTAGCTATGCTAAGGATTTTTATGCCCCAAAACAATTCTATTGCCCTCTGCTGGGTTTGAACCTGCGACCTCGGGAACTAGAGATTACCATGGTACCACTAGACCATGGAGGAGGAGGAGGGGGGGGGGTTGTGCGTGCGTGTGTGTGTGTGCGCGCCTCGTGATTGCTCGGAACAGTATGGAATTTTAAGTCCAGCATATAGTGTCCAGTGTATCTATAACAAAATGTATAATGTACTATTTCTCCAAAGGCTTATTTGGATTAAAATGTAGTACATAGAAAAATAAGCATAGTAATAATAGTTTATATACTCACAATAAAGATAGAGGGTAGAGAAAGTCATGTGAATGTATCACATCACGTTTTTCCCTTGAATAACATTAAAGTTGGTTGTTTCTGAGCACTAGAACTAATTAAAACATGAATTAAAACTGGAAGTAGTAAACAGTGATGTAAAATGATTATTTTATAGAAACTATTTGAGTCAAATTTACACTAACCGTTGCTGCTATAGAATATGTTTTATAGAATTGTTGTTTGCATCCTAAGATATTATCAACTGCCAGAAATCTTGTTGGGTTAGTAATACTAGTTAAGTGTAAATTGAACTTAAATAGTGTTCTATAAAACTGATGTTTAATTAACCACAGCTTCCATTTTCACTAGCCTATAGAATTGCCCAATGTATTTTGTTATTTTGAAAGGTAGCTTTTATGTGTTTTTAATTTGAGAAAACACCATAAGAGGAGCCCAAAATACCTAACATCCCCAGGTGCATGCTCTGCTAATTTTTGCTATTTCCTTAGATTCGTTTGGAGAGAAAGGAGGTCAAGAAGTCCTTTAAATACAAAACACCTACAAAACTGAATTCTCGCTGATCTTCTTGAAGAACGTTCTAGCAAAATTTCAAGAACAAAACTTGAACTTACTGATTGCCTTTGTATTATTATTGAAGGTAAAATAAAATTTTCAACATGCTCAGTGATTCTTTTCTTCTCCTTCCAGCTTACATTCTTTTGTAGATTGCTTATGCAGGTATGTCAAACTAAACTTCACATCTGACTTATGGTTTATTATTAGCAGCAACACTAAGCATCTATGCAACTGTATTGTAGAAAAATGTACATAGGAAAGACAAAGAGTATAAACATAAGGTTTATAGAACAGGTCATAAATGTAAAATATAAACAAATGCAAATATCAACAGTAGCATAGCATTTCTGGTTCACAAATCACAGTGAAAGAAAAACAAAAGCTTTCAAAAGGCATTTGTATACCATAAAAAATAAGCCTAATTGAGGAGTTATAGATGCAAAACTTTAAAAAAATTAGTTATATATTGCGGCAGCTCTGTGACCGAGTGGTTATAGACCACTCGCCTCTCATCGAGGCGACCCGGGTTCAATCCCAGGGAGGGACCTGCATGTGGGATTTGTGGTGAACAAAGCAGTGTCTGGGTTCTCCGGTTTCCCCTGCCATTCATTCCACCAACTGCTCCATCATCACCTTTCCTTTCATCCATTTCACCTTCATTTCGTTTCATCTAATTCCTTCCTCCCATACCAGGCATCGGGCTGATCACCCATCCTGGATATTCTGTCTGATCATGAGTGTCTGCTCCTCGACGGACCTCTGACTCCAGGCACCAGCCTGTAAGTCTTGGGGGGTGTAAGTCCTACATATGAGGAGGATAAACAGAGAAAGAAGAAGTTATATATTGCATCTATATAACTTTTAGCATCTGAATCAATCTATGAAATCAGATTTAGTGAAACTCGATTCATGCCATAATTACAGACAACCAAACATTCCAGGTTTTTTCAAAACTTGATACATGCTGAACTTTTTATTTGAAATGTATACAAGGCCAAGTAAAATGTTTGTCACCATAGTATAAGGTTTTAAGTAAGAGCATTATCCAGTGTCATAATATTCCAACTACTGCGATTTTACGAGAAGGTTTCGCGGTTCTCAGGTGGCAAGGAGCAAAATATGAATCCTTGGACATACATTGGCTGCTTAAATAGTCATATTTAAAACTTTCAATGTAAGCGTGAGCTAGTGTTTTCCACTTAACTTAACTTTTCTTACTTAAAGATGGCATCTGAGTGTGTAGCTTCATGTAACAGCTCCATAAAATGTGTGAATATCTGTAAATAAAAATTAAGAAATTGAAATGAAACTCAAGAAAATGGAGCAGAACATGAAGATGGACAGAATAAATAGGACTTAGAGATAATCCATCTTATAGTGCAGTATTAGTGAATAAAATAAGTTCAACAAGCAGCAACGACTCCAGCTATTATAACTTTGCTACAGAAGGTCATTGAGGTAATGAAAAACCTCAATCATTCACTTCGACATTCTCCTCTTAGTGTATGCCCCACAGCGATGAAAATTATGTGTCATAAGTCCAACAGATGTCACTATGTCATACGCTTGCTCTAACGTAATGCTGCCAACATATGAATAATGCCACCGAAGCCGGTAAGATACTCAGCCTCAAGGCGTAGTCGAGAGATTGAGGCCCATCAGCCTCAAAGCTTAGCCAAGGGATGTTTTTTAGAAGGAGAGAAGTGTAGCAAGTTGCGGCCAATAGGCCGCAACTACGAAGCGACGACAAGGCGTAGCCGAGGGATCTGCCTGTCTAAAACTCGAATGATTCACGTTTGCAGAAACAACAGCACATCGCATATTTAGTGCATTTCACTTTTTATTTAGGTTGGCAGTACCCACTTTGCATGTGATTTATCGGAAAAATGGCTACGTTTGTTGTGTTCCTGACGCGATTTGCCTATATAAGTAAAACACCTAAAACGGGCGGGCAGGTGGGCACCAGATATAGAAGAGACCACATCATGTTCTAAACTCACTCCTAAGGTAATTTATTCGCTTTCCTTTTGATTTTATAAGCATTTTCAACGGGTATACTATAAGAGGAGATTAGCCCTATAATTTCTCCAATAAACATGCACCCTTGGAAACAATCAACAATGAAAAAACAACCAGGAAAGCCCACCAGGACATCAACATGAGAACTACTTGAAGAAATCATGTGGGAAACCTCTGCTCTTACTGATAGCCATGGTAAAGGTCTTGCGGAAACATTAAATGGAATGGAAGGAATGGCACATAGTATCAGCGCAATAGTGAAACCGGGAGCAAAAGTTGAAGAAATAACAAAAACTATTGAAGCAAAGTGCTCCAAATACAGAAAATAAATTAAATTGAGTTTTATTTATGGGTGTTCTTTAACTGCTGTGGTCCTTAGCGTCCCATTCTACATTGGGCGTGAAAGACTGGTAATTTTGCTCAGAGGCCTCTTTATCAAGCTTGAGGTTCTTTTGCATGCAGTAAATCTATGACATGGGACCACCGGCTTTACTTCCCTTCCAAAGGAAGCCATGCTATGGATTTTTACACCTGAAAAAAATCCATTGCCCTCCGCCGGGTTTGAACACACGACCTTGGGAACTAGAGGCTAACATGGTAACCACTATACTACGGTGGACAACAAATACACAAAAGATGAGTGTGTAATAATATTATGAGAGTAATCCCAAAAGTAAGGTCTCAATTTTTTTTTAAAATACAAAGAAACTTTTATTGACAACAAATGGTACATAGTTTTGAAGCTTTAACATTTGTCTATTTTTCCACATAATTGCCATTTTGGCCGATGCATTTTTATAGACGCTGTGGCAGTTTTTGTATGCCCATGTCATACCAGCTTGCCGCCATGCTCTTGAAAAAGTGATGGACCTCATTTTTCACTTCATCATCGTCACCGAAGTGCCTTCCAGCCAAGTGTTCTTTCAACTTGGGAAACAGTGGTAGTCACTGGGTGCTAAGTCCGGACTATAAGGTGGATGGGTGATGGTTTCCCATCCAAACTGTTGCAGAAGATTCACGGTTTGATGGGCGGTGTGGGGGCGAGCATTGTCATGGAGAAGGCTTATGCCCTTGCTCAACATTCCTCTTCTACAGTTCTGAATTGCCCGTCTGAGTTTTTTTAATGTCTGACAATACCTGTCGGCATTTATTGTTGTCCCAGGATCCATAAAGTCGACCAACAATATCCCCTTTCGTCCCAAAACACAGTTGCCATGACTTTACCGGCAGACTGTGTTCTCTTGAATTTTCGCGGCTTGGGTGAACCAGAATGCCACCACTCACGTGATTGTTGTTTGGTCTCAGGTGTGAAGTGGAAAGCCCAGGTTTCATCACCCGTGACTATTGAATCCAAAAGGTTGTCCTTTTCATCTGCATAGCATTGAAGAAATTGGCGGGAAGTTTCAGCGTGTTGCCTTTTGTGATCTTCTGTCAGCATTCTTGGGACCCATCTTGCGCACACCTTCCGAAATTTCAACTCTTCAATCAAAGTCCGATGAAAAGTGCTTTGAGAAATCTCAGGAACAACAATGCAGAGCTCATTGAGAGTGATCCGCCGATCTTGAAACATGATTTGTTCAACCTTTGCGATTGTTTTATCAGAAATGGACGGTCTCCCGCTTCTTTCCTCGTCATGAATTTCCGTGCGACCATTTGCAAATTCTCTACACCATTTGTGGACATTTTTGACAGGTTTAACCCCTTTTGCACTCAAAAGCGAATAACTGCGCGAACTTCGCACCTGGCGGTAGTGGCTAACGGGAGCTCCATTATAACTGGCTGCCAAGCCTAGACTGAGGGCGCTAAGGGATGTGCGATGGTTTCTGAAGAGAGTGGAGGGAAGAAGGAAAAAAGCAGTATGGCCAACATCCACACAAACAGTTTCCCTGTGATCCCAGCGCTTTGGAGACCTTACTTTTGGGATTACCCTCCTAGGTGGATGTAATGACATCAGAAACGGCGAACCAGAAAATGTAGTACCTAACCTAGAAAGAGCGATAAGTAAACTAGAAAATACTAATATGATTGTGCTGAAGCTACCATGCAGGTATGATTTACATCCAAACTCCTGGGAAAATCAATGTACATTGGTTGTAAACGCATTCATAAGTGAAATATCAACATGTGAAATTGATAAATGCCTTCAATGTAGAACACAAACTTCATACTGCACAATGTTTGCACTTCAGCAAAATAGGGAAAAGGCTTCTTAGTGAATCCATTGTGAAAGTGGTTACAGAATTTATGTATGTGCATCAAAGAACAAGGTGAGGCAGGGCAAAATTCCAGTGAAAATAGTGGTTTTACAGTCTTCAAAAAACTAGGAATTTCTATGGTTTGCTCAGTAAAAAGACCAAATTCCATTAAAACTAGTGCTGATAACAACAACATTACAATTACACAAGTTAGTCTACAATCCATTAAAATAAAACAGCTAATACTAGATAAAATGCCAACAGATGTGTTATGTGTTAATAAACACTGGCTCTCCGAAGAAGAATACAACTTCTACATACCCAGTGACTTTGTATTAGGTGATATTTTTGTGAGAAAGCCCCGTTTACCCATGGTGATGTAGCAATTTTTTTTAGGTATAATGCAAAATGTGAAATAATTAATGTATGAGCTCACAGTAAAAACAGCATTTGTGGAACTGTAGCTATTAGGTTATGTCCGTATAATTTTGTTATAGTGTCTGTATACCGTACACCAAATTTTTTTGAGGCAAAAGGTGTATTCAAAACTTATCAACATGGCTTTCGTAAGGGATTATCAACTGTCACCGCTGTATCTAACGTTATACATAACATGTTTACAAATTTTGAGCAAAGTGAAAAAAAAAGTTGGTATTTTCCTAGACCTTTCCTAGCTTTCAACAGTGTGTCTCATGATCTCCTATTGAAGGAATTTACTCGCTATTGCATTAGAGGTAAAATGCATGATCTCCTTTCTTCCTATTTATAAAATTGAACCTGATGTACTGAAATATACTGGAAAAATGCAAGTTGCCTAAACAAATATAAATGAAAATATGAAATGCTGTCATCAGGAGTGCCACAAGGATCGGTTTTGGGTCCTCTCTTATTCCTAATCTATGTATGTAAACGATATGTCTATTTCTCCAAACTATAACCTATGCTGATGACACTTCAGTTACATGTACAGATAAAGAATTAAAACAACTAGGACTAAGGCTACATCATCTATATTAAAATTGACAGAGTATCGGAAAGCAGCTCAACTCAAACTATGTTAATAAAACAAAAAGCATTCTATTCCAACTCAGGGATCAGAAACAAATATGTAAGATAGAGTACAACAATATACAAATGGAACAGGTAAACAGCACTAAATTTCTGGGAATTTCAATGAACACATAGACGATCTCTGTAAGAAACTAAACTCTCGGTTATATTTACTAAGGAAATTAGCTAATCAACTGAATAATGACATACTAACGCCAGTGTGCTACGGAATGATTCACTCACTTCACTCACTTATTGAATACGGGATAGAAATTTGGGGGGGGGGGGGGAAGCATCCATAACTAATCTAAATAGAGTATTGGTGATCCAAAGGAAAAGTCTAAGGTATGTGTGTATATATATATAGCTCATAACATTGCCACTCTGTAAAAGAAGTGTTTAAAAATGCAAAAATTCTAACAGTAGTATCCCTATGTGTCTACAAAATTATTTTGTTAGTTAAAAGGAATGAAAATACCAAGAATTTAAACAAAGAGTATTACACATATAAGCTAAGGGGAATAAATAACTACCATAGGGTATATACAACTAAAGCTGCAACAAACAAAGATCCATACATCAGAGGAGCCATACTTTTAATAAACTACCACAATATATAAAAGCTGCACAGAATAACTCTTTTATAACAATGTTAAAAAATTATCTGCCAAACAAAAGCCTATACAGAAGAGATGAATTGTAATCTTTCTAAAATCTGTTTTATAAGTTAGTGAGAGTATAAGTATAGGTCGAATTGTAAATATTATCTTGTAATATTCTATGTCTGAAATAAACTGTTTTTGTGGTATTGTATAAATGATAGGCCAAACTGTAAATAATATTTAGGAATTGTATACATGACTCAATTGAAAATTAGTATCAGTAATAACATATAAGTGACAAGTCAAAATTGTAAATAGTGATTGCATAAGTGTTATGTCAAATTGCGTATTTGTTAATATACTAATCCTATGACGAAGCCTGAAACATATAATAACAATGTCTATGGGTGAATAAATACTTTACTTTAAATACAGTTAAGCACGACATACATCACTAAAACTTACGTAAGGAATCAAGCTTTGCTTACCAGCTTTTCAGGGACATGTCTCACAGGCACTTGCCTTTACCATCAAACTTATTGCTGTCTAGGACTGTTATGGTTGGAGGTCTCTGGTTTTTTGATGAACTTGAAGGAGTTGAAAGCCTATGGAAAGTTTCTTGGCAAAACTTTATCATGAATAATGTAACATGGATAGTATAATCACTTTTTAATGAATGCTATGATACATAAGATGAACTTGTAATGGGTAGAGTAAACTGTGGGACTGCACTACATAAGGAAACTCCCAGAGCAAGAAAATATGTCTTGATTTCTACTTAAAAACACAGGTCCCAGGTGTGGCAATGAATTGTTCAAGTATGATTCAACTTTCAAACATAAGCATTATTCTAAATGACTCTCAGTACATTGACTTGTTATTGCACTTAATATATACTCTAAATATTAATGATACCTTAGGGGCAAAAAAGAAAAAAGAGGGAGATCCAGTTCCCCACCTGATCAAATTTTTAATTAATTTGCAATCTAACGTGCTTCACATTTAATATGCTAGGTATATATACACATTTGTGTTCTTCTGACTAAAGGTCATTAGAGTATGTTAATTCCAAGTAATAGTGCTATTAAAGGATAATTATAGTAAGGTCACAGTTTGGATTTGTTGCCTGGAACACTTCAACTCCCAATAGATAGCACAGCAAATCTGGTACTTTCTCTCCAACTGGAGGGCCCCAGCTCCTGAAAATAAGAATTTAAAATAGTAACTTCTTTTTATATATATAAATAATGGGAAAGCCAAGAAACTACGAACCAGCTGTGCAGTGCTTTTCCACTGGGCATATGGAAACATAACACACTGCTGCTATAAACAAGGTCACACTGTTGGCGTGGTTTTGCTCTGCAGTGTGAAGTGCAGTATTGAGTTGACGGTGATGTGATGTAGCTCAGTTATTATGAGTTATTTATTATTTTGTCCTGTACTTAGTCACAAAGTATACAATGGCTCAGTGTGTTTTCTACTGCACAGCGTGTATTTATTTATGATTCGTATGTGTTAACTCGGTCAGCTCGGCAAGTGAAAGTACAATTTGCAGAAAGATTTCCAATCCATGAACTTTGCAATAAATTTCAGGCCACAGGAAGTGTTCAAGAAATCTCTCAATACAATGACAAAATAGACCCATATTTAATATTTTTCACGGACCAGCCTTGGTTCCACCCTCATGGATATGTGTGTACACAAAATAATCATTATTGGAGCTCTGACAAACCTAATATTGTTCATAAAGTACCCCTTATGACAAAAATATTGGTGCATGGTGTACCATGAGCAGAGAGAGTTATAGGGTTAATTTTTTTTCAAGTCAACAGTTGACGCTCATACATACGTGAATACAATTTGGCCCCCCCTTTTTAGAGAATTAATAGGGAGCATGATTTTGTCTTTTTTCAACAAGACTCTGCAACAGCTCATATGGCCAATATTTCAACAAGAACAATTGAAAGTGTGTTTGATGACCTGACCTAACCATGTGATTTCTATCTCTGGGGTAACTTAAAACATAAAGTGTACAAGACAAACCCACACACCCTGGAAGAATTAAAATAAAATATCTCCCAGGAAATTGCCAGCATTTCTCAACGTGAACTATGGCAAGTGATGGATAGTTTCCTATAGAGGTGACAAAAATGTATGGACGACGATGGTGGCCAGTTTCAGCATCTCCTTTCATAAAGTTGGTAAGTAAAGCCTTTAAAAGTAGTTGTATGGTTTCATCCGCGCTTCTCTATGATAGCGGCAGATGGCAAGAGCACCAAGGAAGCGGACAGGAAAAACACTGCGCAGCCGGTTCGTAGTTTTTTGCCTCTCTCTGTATGTATACATATCTATATGCGGTAAGGGATTCTTGCTGAGCAAAAGGAAAGTGTTAAAAAAACTGTTACAAATGTGCTTTCAGAATAACAAGTCGTGTTTAGTGTGACAAAATTGTATTTATTTCATATATGTCCCAATTATTAGATATAATATTGATGTCTCCTATACTTACCGAAACTTACGCTTTCTCTTTATGCATTTTAGTTCATTTATTAATGTATTTAATTTGTGTTACAAGTTATCCTTTGAATTGAATGAATATTTGCACAAATTAGCCCGGAATTATACAGAATTGTAGTTTTAAGTTATTTTTTGCTCTGCTTAGTTATGATTTTAATTACCACTATCTACACTGCAATTGTAAATTTTAAAGTATAGGTAATAAAAATGTTGTTAAAAGGAAAATCTAAGCAATAACCATTCCATCTGAAAGCATTACAAAAATTTGAGCTACTGATTTAAAGCAATTTCAAATTATTGAATAATATTCTCCAAAATCAAATAAATTCTGAAGTATGATAATGGATGGGATTTGGTTACAAAAATAAATAAACACCCTCACATTATTATTAATAAACATTGGCTTCTACAGTCCTTAGTTTCTTCAGCTGTCTATTACAACCTCTAGCTCTTTCAGTGTATTGTACTCTTTAGTAAGATTGTTTATTCCATAATTCCCAAGTATGTGGTAAAGCAACTATGCCAGGTAGAGTTTAAACCTAGATCTGAAAATTACAAATATTACATCATACTGTCCAGTCTTTGTGTAATAGAATTTATGATTTATAAACCATTCTTCAGGAGAGATTAGATTTGCATGTTTTATGTTTTACAGAGCATTGGCTAAAGAAAATTTTTATCTTAAATATCAAAATTGCTAACTTTATTTTAGCAGCACACTATTGTAGAAATACATGCAATCATGGTGGAAGCTGTATCTATGTGAGAGATGATATCAAATTTAATACAGTAAACATGTCTAGTATATCACAAGAAAAGCATATACAAATTTCAGCACTTGAATTATTTGAACATAACATAATAGTTGTAGGCATCTATAGGCCCCTTAGTGGCACATTTAATATCTTTTTGAATAAATTACAAAGATTTCTTAATGAACTTAAATATTTTAATAAAAGGCTCATTATCTGTGCACATTTTAATATTCATTTGGTAAAAACTCAAAAGGAGGAGTTTGTTGGTTTGACAAATAAATTTAATCTAAATCCTACAATAAATTTTCAAACTAGAAACTCAAAAATTTGTTCAACCACAATTGATCCAATTTTTATAAATACTAAACAGCTATATCAAACTTCCCCACAGAACATGAGTTTCAGTGATCATAACGCCAAGTTCCTTTCAATGGTATTAGAAACAAATATACTAGGGTGGATCGAAAAGTATTGCACAATAACTTTTTTACAAAAAAGTTTAATAGTTAAAACAACAACGAAAATCACAAATGAACTTACACTTTTTACCTACTTATCGACATAGGCACCAAGTTTCTCAACACATTTCTCCCATCGTGATACCAGTTTCCATATGTCCTGTTCGTAGATGTCCGTTTCCTTGGAGTATAGCTATCTGCAGACTGCTGATTTCACTTCCGCATCTGTCGCAAAGCGTTGGCTGGCCAGGAATTTCTTCATGGTACCAAACAGATGAAAGTCCAACAGTGCAAGGTCCGGACTGTATGTGGATGCTGGAGCACCTCCCAACCAAATTTGGTGATTTTCTGACAAACAGCAGCAGCAACATGGGGGCGAGCATTGTCATGAAGAATTTTGACATCGTCAGCATTCATGTTGTGGCATTTGTCACGAGGGGCACAACGCAACTTCACCAAAGTTTTCATGTAGGCTGCAGCATTCACAGTGGTCCCATGTTCAGGAAAGTCCACCAATACAACACCATGCATATCCCGGAACACCGTCACAAGCACTTTCCTAGCAGATTGAGTCACTTTGAATTTTGTCTTCACTGGAGAACCAGCATGTTTCCACTGCATACTTGCCTGTTTGGTTTTGGGCGTGTAGTGGTATGCCAACGACTCATCACCCGTGGCGATTCCTTTCAGAAAGTCATGCCCTTCTGCGGTGTACCGCGTTAGGTGATCCAAACTCGTCATCATTCACTGGCTCTTGTGGTTGCCTGTCAGGTTCTTAGGCACCCAGCGAGCACTAACTTTAACAAATTTCAACGAGTCATGAACAATATCGTTCACTGCACCATAGGAAATGTTGAACTGTTGCAATAAGGTTCGCAGTTGCACATGCCGGTCATTCAAAATTGCCGCCTTAATGCCTCTGACATTCTGTGGGGCTGTAGCTGTTACTGGCCTCCCGGAGCGTGGCGAATCACTAAGGTTCACACGGCCCTCTAGGAAGAATGCACACCACCTGGAGACATTGCTACGGTCCATACAATCATCCCCATACACGCCACGCATGTCCCTGTGAATATCATTCGGTTTATGCCCTTTGGCCCACAAATATCGAACCACACCTCTCTGCTCTTCACACGTGGATGACAGTAACATGCGCGCCATCTTTGTTGCATAGTTCACGCTTCTCTTGCTAGAGCTGCACATGAAACAAAAAATACTCTCTGTAGTGAAAACTTCAAACTATATCTGTGTGAAATTGCAACATTCCAGCTGCAATACCAAGGTAGAAAAAAATTATTGTGAGTTACTTTTCAATCCGCCCTCGTATATTCAAATCTCAATGAAACAAAATTAATCTCAAAACTTAATAACTCAAATGTAGATTATTTTCTGAACTTATTGAATAGTGAAATGTAGAGAAAAGTATATGATACACCAGATACTAATAAAACATTTGAGAATTTCCAAAAAATATTTCAACATAATTTTCATATAGCTTTTCCATTCAAACAAATAAAAGAACCTATCTATTAAAAAAAAAAAAAAAAAAAAAAAAAAAAAAAAAAAAAAAAAAAAAACTTTTGGGTTACTAAAGGATTCCTAGTATCTTGTGCACATAAACGAAAACTACATGAAATATCTCAAACAGCGACGTCACTTCACAATTCAAGGACTATATTAAAAAATCTGATGTGTTACACTCACATGACTTTCTGTACTCTTGTACAAACTATTTTCTGAACTCTTATTCTCCATCTATTTCATATTAATCGAGATAAACATTTGCAGAAACGATCTTTTGACATGCAAAGAGAATTACATTTTACACATAGAAACCAGTTCTAAAAATATTTTACTATCGCGTACTATGTTCCCCTTGTTTTGTATTTGCAAGGGCAATATAGAAATACAGTAGCCTTTAAGCATTGACATATCTCTTAATAGCTGGTTGCTATGTGCAGCACCATTCTCTCTGCCACAGATTAACTCTTTGCATATCCAAGACAAAAAAAAAATGAATAACAAATTCCCATTTGAGAAAATAAGTATTGAAACATTTAAGGGAATAACAAGCAATATCTCGAAAATGGTTCACTCAACAAACAAAAAAAAAAAAAATGCATACGACATAAATTGTGTATTTTAACGCTATCTACATTTTTTGTGTAGTAAAATTTTGTCTATCTCTTATGGTTTACCAGTTATGCAAAAGTCGTTCACAATGAAGAATACTTTTGGAGACATTCCCAGAAAATTCAAGATATACATTTCATTTGTCCTGAAAATATCTTAAACATATGATATTTTAATCAAAATCGTTAGAGCCATTTTTGAGAAAATTAAAATTTTAGAAAAATGTTCCATGTAAAGGGTAATCTGGGGTGGGGGGATTTTCTTGAAAACCTTCGTGTCGCATCTCTGGAAGATACTGAACCTAAATAACAAGTTTGGTGTTTATCCGACTGTTCGTTTCTGAGTTATGCTGTTCACAGACACACACACAAACGGACATGTTTCCAAAAATGCTTTTTTTGGATTCAGGGGGTCTCAAAACATATATTTCTGGTGAAATCTCGGTATCAAATTTTTGGGTGGAATACAATACTTCCCCTACTTACTATACATAGTAGAGAAAGTAAAAATGAGTACACTTTGTTATAAGTTTAGGCAATTGGTACACATAGTGCAGAGACGTTTAGAAAAATGTATTTTGCATGTGCTCACATAAAGTTAAGATACAGTATTATACTATGGGGCAATTCGCTATTCATAACACAAAAACGGATTATAAGAATAATGAATGGAGTGAAATTAAGATCTACATGTGGACCATTGTTCAAAAAACTAAAGTTATTACCTCTCTCGTATATATTCATCTTTGAAATTTTAAAATTTATGAAACTAAGCTTAATGAATACAAATGGTTATTATATCTTTAATGATATAGTTCACAACTATAACACTAGACAGAGAACGGATATCCATGTTCAAAGACGTAACACAAGTACTCATCAAAGTAGCGTAATAAATTTAGGAATATCATTTTTTAATAAGCTGCCACTACCTAATAAAACCACTTGTAGTTTCACAGTATTTAAAAAGGCAGTCATGGCATACTTGCTTTGCCACTGGTTTTATACTCTCAATGAATTTATGGAAAGTTTTTAATAATTTGTATAATTTAAACATTATAAGAATGAATTATATTAAACAGAGAGAACCAAAAAAACTACGAACCGGCTGCGCTGTGTTTTTCCTGTCCACATCCTTGGCACTTGTTGCCGTCTGCCGCTATCATAGAAAGGCACAGATGAAACCATACAACATTTTTAAAACTTCTTTTAAAGGCTTTACTTACCAAGTTTATGAAAGGAGATGCTGAAACTGGCCACCGTCGTTGTCCATACATTTTTAGCACCTCTTTAGGAAACTATCCATCACTCGCTGTAGTTCAGGTTGAGAAGTTCCTGGTGGATATTTTGTTTTAATTCTTCCAGGTGTGTGGGTTTATCTTGTATATTTTGTTTTAATTCTTTCGGGTGTGTAGGTTTATCTTGTATATTTTGTTTTAATTCTTTCGGGTGTGTGGGTTTATCTTGTATATTTTGTTTTAATTCTTTCGGGTGTGTGGGTTTATCTTGTATATTTTGTTTTAAGTTACCCCCGAGATAGAAATTGCAGGGGGTTAGGTCGGGGGATCGAGGGGGCGACAAATCTCTACTAATAATTCTGTCCTCAAACACACTTTCATAAAGTTGTTAAGTAAAGCCTTTAAAAGTAGTTTTAAAAATGTTGTATGGTTTCATCCGCAACTTTCTATGATAGCAGCAGACGGCAATGAGCGCCGAGGACGCAGACAGGAAAAACACTGCACAGCCAGTTCATAGTCTTTTGGCTCTCCCTGTATTATTGTTTATAATATAAACATTACAAGAATTAACTGTTATAGTACTGTTTGTGTAAATGGTTGTAACCAATTATATCTGACATGTCCACACTGGATGTTTTTTATATTGTGAGTTATTGTAATTAATAATTGTAATAATAACTTTTGACTTGTCTTATATCACTGTAACATGTAAAAATTATGATTTACAAGATAAATAAATTATCTATCAATTGCAATTTTGCTTGATCTTAATATTATGTTTTGTAACATATCTCTTAATGTTCTTCTACAGATGCACTCATCATCCAAACTAAGAGTTTCTAGTTCACAATCCTCTAATTTTAGGCAAAACATTTTAAATAAGATTGAAAGCCGGTTTGAATCACCAAGGAACATATCCGATTTCAATTATAAAATTTTTTTCAGCATAAACCAAGCTAAAGCTGTTGCTTTGAGAGCATTTTTTTGGTAATTGTTAACTTCCCATGGTTACATTTCAGAATTAACTCTTTTGGGAGAGATATTTCTACTACTTTATCAGTTTTTAACCATGATGTATTAAATTCGTTTTTAAAAACAGCTCTTTTTTCACTGCATAACCAAATATATACATAAATACAGCAAAAACACAATCAGATATATCCAGATTTCAAAACAATGCTGCAAAATCTCAGAATATTTCTCAATATTTACAGATTTTTCAAAGCAAGAAAGCAAGGTTGTCAATGAGACATCATGATTATGAAAGCTAGTAATGTCATATCCCTAAATCTCAATTTTCTTTCACTTTCAAGAACTTGCATATAACTAATGTAATAATTTGCTCCCCAAGCTGTCACTTTGAAATTCACACAGCAGTAAGTAATTAATTTTATAATGGTCAAATACAGAGAGAGCCAATAAACTACGAACCGGCTGCGCAGTGTTTTTCCTGTCCACGTCCATGTTGCTGTCTGCCACTATCATAGAAAGGCGCGGATGAAACCATACAACATTTTTAAAACTACTTTTAAACGCTTTACTTACCAACTTTATGAAAGGAGATGCTGAAACAGGACACCGTCATTGTCCATACATTTTTGGCACCAATTTTTTTCGAGTCAATAGTTGAAACCTGTGCATACGTGAATACAATTTTGCCCCCTGTTTTTAGAGAATTAACAGACAGGGAGCGTGATGTTGCTCATATGGCCAATATTTCGATGAGAACAATTGAAAGTGTGTTTGAGGACAGAATTATTAGTAGAGATTTATGGTCCCCTCGGTCCCCCGACCTAACCCCCTGTGATTTCTATCTCTAGGGTAACTTAAAACAAACAAAATATCCGCCAGGAAATTACCAGCATTTCTCAACGTGAACTACGAGTGATGGATAGTTTCATAAAGAGGTGCTAAAAATGTATGGACAATGACGGTGGCCAGTTTCAGCATCTCCTTTCATAAAGCTGGTAAGTAAAGCCTTAAAAGTAGTTTTAAAGATTTTGTATGGTTTCATCCGCGCCTTTCTATGATAGCGGCAGACGGCAAGGAGCGCCAAGGATGCGGACAGGAAAATCACTGCGCAGCTGGTTCGTAGTTTTTTGGCTCTCCCTGTGGATATGGGGTGAACGACCCTTCATACAACCAGTTTGGTGACGTGTGGCCAGCCGGTGAGGCTGCCTGCTGTGTTGACGGTGCAGGTGACAGTAAGTCTGCAGTAAATATAGTACGGTTTGCTGTGTAAGTTATTTCTAACATACATAACATAAACATTTAAAAAGAAAAGTAAATTACTCACATATATTAAGCAAGGAGATGCTGAAGCTGCCTCCCTTCGTTGTTCAGACATTTCTGACACCTGCTTAGGAAATTGCTCAGTACACTCTGCAGTTCCCTCTGAGAAATAGCAGCAATTTCTTGACGAATGCTGCAAAAGCACATTCTCTCTCAGTTAATTGGTCATGAAAAGAACGCAAAATGTTTTGCACATACCTCTCACTGTTAACTGTTTCCTGGAAAGAAAAAATAGGGCCTATTATTCTCTCACTGCCAATAAGGCACCACACTCCTATTTTATGATCATGCAGGAGTTCCCTGTGTATTACATCAGGCTTTTCAGAACTCCAATAATGGTTATTTTGTGAATTAACATACACACTTAGGTGGAACCACAATTCGTTCAAAAAGAAAATTAGTTTAGGTCAATTTCTCCATCATGCACCCTATTCAAAAATCCATTCACAAAACCGCAACCTTTTCGCAGAGTCACCCAGTTTAAGTTCTTGCAATACTGAAATTTTATAGGGCTTTTAATATAATAACTTTGTAGCCATTCAAACAGAACCATAGGAAATTCCCATTTGCTGAGAAAGACATCAAACTTATTTTCTAGGAGACCTTTCCAGAGCATGCCCAATGTTATCCAGAGTACTCTATACTCTGAATAGTACTGTACTATTCTAATGAATACTTTGCATGGTTGTCTATGTTTTCTGTCAAGAGCACTTTCCATTTCATGAAATTTATTTACTAACTCTGGCTAGGAACGTAGATATCAGGAAATTTCTCTTTAAATAATCTCCTTACAGCACACGCTGATTCTGTACACATGTATGAATCATACATTAGGGACAATGATTCTCTGCCGGTGAAGCCTGGATGCGCACTGGTTATCTGGACAGTGAGCGAGCCCCAATTCTCGGGCATGCACAGTGAGTGCAATCAGTTCAGTCTAGCGGCAGCAGTAGTTCAAGTAACATCTCTCTTGCCTGCTGTCTGTTTATGCTTTATGCTATATTGTACTTTGCATTTATAAATTAGTTACTTTATGTTTCTGTAGGAGCGTCATTGCTTGGAGCAGTTTCACAAATTTTCATGTGGATTTTAACGATATATTTAGCCTAAAAGAAAAAAAAAATTATTTCTTAAATGTGAAATATTTGTATTAAAAGTACAGATGTAATTTTTCTTTTGGTAGAGCAATAATGTAACCTAATTATTTCTTGTAACTTAGGGGAGGGGGGCCTATTAATGCCCTGCCCCCCTAAATGACACCCGTGTTTCTGTAATTAAATTTGGATTACATATATTGTGTATTTTGATGTGTTTATTGGTGGTTCTTGTCTTCTGCAAATTTTTATGTAAAAATAAAAGAAGTTCCTATACCACAAAATGATGGGGAAAAATACAAAAAAAAAAAAAAAATGGCTAATGGAAAAACTAATTCCTAACTTGCCTCCCAGATCTGTTTTGGTGACTGATAACGCACCATACCATAGTGTGCAGTTGGAAAAGGCCTCAACGTCTCATACCAAAATAAGATGCAGAACTTGAAAGGATGCTAAGTTTGGAGCTTTACAACCTAAGTAAAGATCAAAACCTGTTCCGAAAATTTACATTGATAGTTTATAGGCCATGCACACAATGTTCTCTGATTACCGCCCTATTCTTCGGGTCTTAATCTAGTAGAACTCATCTGGGCTGATATAAAGCAATGGGTAGCTTGGTAGAACACCCTTTTAAATTAGATGATGTTATTTATGAAGCTTAGCTAACAACATGTTGACGACATTAGCGTGGAAAAGTGGGAAAATGCCTGTCAACACATTATTAAGTAGGAAGACTTGAAAAAACAACAAGGCCTGTTTGAAAATGGATTACAAAACCTTCCATGACAAGTTAGGGAATATAGTGATAGCAAAGGAGAAGAAGACTGAAGACGATGAAAGGAAAATATCTGAAGAAGATGAAAGGGAAAGTCCTGCAGAAGAAAACAACAGTGGTGATATTTCTGGTATAGTGTTTATCACACTAATAAAGCCCCTGCTAGTTTAAGACAATGCATTTACGTAACAAGGTTTTTTTATAATGTGTAAATATAAAAAAATGATAGAGCAATCTGAACATAGTGACAATAAACCAGTCATGCAGTGGTGTGGTGTTGTGTGTTTATGTCATATCAGCGAAGTCCCATGTCTTCCAGCAGGCAGACTGCTGCCTGGCGTTAGGCATAGACTCTCTTCAGTGCACGAGGAAAGAAGGTCACCGGCACAGAACTATTGTCCCTACTGCACATGAATACTCTCTGGAGAAACTTGTATTGCCCCATTTCACTTAATACAATGTATTGCGTTGCCTAATAAACATGTGCTACTTGTGCAAGATTTCAACTCACACAAATCTTGTGCAGTGGAGGGGAAATAT
Source organism: Deroplatys truncata (assembly GCA_030765065.1). Classification (NCBI taxonomy): domain Eukaryota; kingdom Metazoa; phylum Arthropoda; class Insecta; order Mantodea; family Mantidae; genus Deroplatys; species Deroplatys truncata. Next base: position 57,884,760 of record CM060989.1, on the reverse strand, counting down.
ACTCCCTGCCTCCGTCAACATAGCGACCAGTGCTTCCGGCCGGTCTCGTGGTTGTGTCAAGTATTGCTCACCCAGTATTAACCCTCAAGTGGTAACATAAATTTTGTCATGTTATAGGTAACATCGGTTTCTCAGCCCTTGTAATTTTTATTTCATTTCATCTGCACATTTTCACTACAGTATTGAATTTACTTCTTTCATAAATTATATGTTTAATATTTTTAATATAATAAAACAGTTTTTAAACAACAAATTACAGTTAAGTAGCAAAAAACACTTATTAGAAAAGTATGAAGCTTGTGTGAACCATCAGCTGACTTCGGCGTGACACATTTACTTTCAGGTTCTCTTTCGACATTTTCATTCAAACTGAAATAAAAACGGTGATATGCCACTAAACGGTGATTGTTTACTAAGAGAGTGAACTTGTTACTTGTAATATATTAGAAAACGACGACTTTTTTTGGTAAAATAAGAGATCAGAGGTAACACAAAATATACTTTGCGTTAACAGTAACACCAGTCTATGAAACCTTCCTGATAAATTTGTATCAATTGGTAGAACACATTTTCACATCAAACACAAACGTTCATGTGACACATAGCTCGGCGTTCAAGGTTGTGACATAATCAGCATAAGCAATATCACAGAAAAATAGAGCTCCATGATCTGAGAGACCAATGTTACCACTTAAAAAGCATCCAATGAGTTAATTACTGATTGGAAAGTTTGGGGACTTAATGCTTGAGAGCTAGGTACAGTTTGTCTCCAAACCTTTAACCAAAGAGACATTTTTTTTTTCAAAAACTCTGATTGTACTGAACTATTTCTTCTAATTGGTTCTTTGTATGTATTGAAAAATCTTTTTCCTTCAAAAGCATTTTAAATACTCACAATGTCCCAACAATTACAAACAATGTTTATGAATGCTGCTGTAAAACACTGTGTCCATAGAAGACCAATAATATTTCTCTCATCAAATACACAAAGAGCAAGATTCACATTGTTTCTGAATGTTAGAGAGATACAAGACTTTATGAGACATTAAGTGAATATATTTAACTAGTAAGTTCTTACAAATCAGAAGTTACAAATGGAAAGAGGAGAATGCAGAACAATTTAGGTGTAATTTAACTTCAAAGTGTGGTGAATTAAGGAAACTTGTTATTATAGAAGTATTACAATGTGGGAGGATAGAGGGAGCACTGGAAAGGCTAGAATCAATGGTTAAGTGGGCAGGTAGCAGGATGGAAGTGAAGCTAAAGTGAATGAAAATCAGTGTGAGTGGTATGATGAAGAGTGTGGAAAGGCTAAGAAAGAAGTGATGAAAGAAATGGATAGATGGAGAAGGTCAGAAGAGGAGGAAGATAGGCAAATTTTTTTAGCAAATAAAAGGGGTTATAAATGTCTACTAGATGAGAAAAAGAAGGATTGGCAGCAAAGAATGGGAGAAAAGATTAAGGAGGCGGTCAGAGGGAAAGAAAATAAATATATATGGTCAGTTGTTAAGGAAATGTACAGAAAGAAACAGGTAGATAATAAGATAACACCAAGGGAATGGAAATATCATTTCGAAGGTTTATTGGGGGGAGGAAGAGTTCAAAAAAGTGAAGTATATTGGGGAAATTTTGAGAACAGAGTGGACCACTTAGACAAAGAGATTACAACCATAGAGGTAGAGTATGAAATAAAAAAACTAAAACAGAGGAAGGCTACAGGGGCCGATGGAATTCCGGGGGAATTTTGGAAAAATTTTGGGGAGTTAGGAGAGGGTACAAAGTTGTTGACACAGCTATTTAACAGAATCAAAGAGAAGAAAGTGATACCGGAGAGCTGGAAAGTGAGCATTATTGCACCATTGTATAAAGGAAAGGGAGATACAAATAATCCAAGCAACTACAGAGGAATTAGTTTATTATCTATATTAGGCAAAATATACACTGGTATATTAGCTAGAAGATTATACGAGTGGGTAGAGAGGGAAGATAAGCTATCAGAATACCAAGCAGGCTTTAGGAGAGGAAAAAGAACAATAAATAACATAATGATAATTCAAACCATAGTAAACAAATATTTAAGAAATAAAAGGGGTAGGGTATACATATTTTTTGCAGACTTCGAGAAGGCTTTTGATACTATAAACACAGAGGCTTTGGTATATAAATTGAGGAACAAAGGAGTCAGCACTGCATTCATCGAGGGGATACAAATATTGTATGAAGGAATTAAATTTTGTGTAAAATGTGGAAGAAATAGTACTACTGATTATATACAGCAAAATTTAGGTCTGAGGCAAGGTTGTAAACTCAGTCCAATATTATTTAACTTATTTATAGATGATATTTTAGATAGAATAATGAAAAGTAATAAACATTGTCCAGTCATAGGGAAAAAGGAAATACCAGGATTATTATTTGCAGATGATCTAGTAGCTGGGGCAGTAACAGTGATAGGGTTGCAACATGCTATCAATGAAATTGCAAAATTTTGTATGGAATGGGGGCTAAAGGTGAATACAAAAAAGTCCAAGATAATAGTGTTCAAGAAAGGATCAAAATTAAAAAGAGAGGAAAGATGGTATATAAATGGAGAGCAAATAGAGGTGGTAAAAGAATTTGATTACTTGGGGATTAGATTCTCAAGCAACGGGAAGTGGGAAGCACAATCTAAATATGCACAATTGAAAGGAAAGCTAGCGATGAAAGCTGTTAGAGTTTGCTTGTGCAAAACACCCACGCTAACAATGAACTGGTTGGAAAGGCTATATGAAGCTGTAGTAGAATCAAAAATGTTATATGGAATAGAAATATGGGGGGTGGCAAAGGGATGGATTAAGATTGATATAGTCCATAGAATGTTTTGTAAAGAAGTTTTGGGTTTACCTAAGAGTTCACCAAGGGGCGTGGCACTGGCAGAGCTAGGAAGGGTAGGCAGAAAAGGTATAATAGTGGAAAGAATTTTGAAGTATTGGTATAGATGTTTAAATTTAGAAGATAGTAATATATTAAAGAATGTATACAGTTTCAAAAAGCTGTCCTAGGAGAAGAGTGCTGGTTAGGGGAGATGGGAAATGTCCTAAAAGAAATTGGCATGAGGAATATTTTCCTATTAGATAAATATAATAACAGTGGGTTTTGGAAAGAAGTGAGATTGAGGGTGGAAGATATCGAGAAACAAGAGATATGGGCTAGTTTTGAGGATAAAAGGTCATTGATCTTGTATAAATCAGTTAAAAGAGATTGGGGAAGGGAGAAGTATGTAGATATATGTAATCAATTTGGTAGAATAGGTCTTGCGTGGATGCGCACAGGAGTAATATTTTTAAAAAGGAATGGATATAATTGTTCGGGGAGATGTATTATGTGTGATGAATCGGGTAGTACTTTTCATTGTCTAATAGAATGTGATAAGGTTAAAAGGTGGAGAGAGGTTATATGGAATAAAAAATGGGACAAGTTAAACAAAGAAGCAGTAGCATTAAGAATGTCGGGAAGCACAAAAGTAGAAACAATTAAAATGATGGGGACATTTTTAGGCAACACAAGGGATAAGTGGATAAGGAGCTTAAGAAAGGTACAGCTGAACGAGCATAGTTTGTAAAGTGGAGAGATGGTATAGTAGCTTTATCCCATACATACAGCCTAGGGACTAAATATGGAGGAGCTAGAAAACTGGTGCACTAGACATAAGTTTTAGATGTAAGCCTTATTTGTATTATTGCAATAATGATGAAATAAATATTACATATATTACATATTAGTAAGTTCTTTTCCTTTTTATATGTTAAGTCTAGGTACTTAAAATCTGCAGTTACCAGGAGGTCAAAATTATTGAAATCAGCAAACTTCAAACTTCTTTCCTGTTTAGTAATGCAGTTGTTACGAATACACTTCAATATATGAACAGTCTCAAAAATAAAAATCTGATGTGTTACACTCACATGACTTTCTCTACTCTTGTACAATCTATTTTTACAAACGCCTATTCTCTATATGCTTTATGTTAATCGAGATATCGAGATGTCAATCTTATTGCTAATTTTCTTAAAGATGCAAGGGGAATATGGTAGCTTTTAAGCGATGGTCAAATATTTTAACGCTGGTTGCTATGCGGCGCATTCCATTCTCTTTGCAAGTCCAGGACATAAAAAAATGAATAACGAATTTGAGAAAAAGTATAAGTATTGGAAACTTTAAGGGAATAACAAGCAATATCTCGAAAACGGTTCACTCAACAAAAGAAATGTATATGACATAAGTTGTGTATTTTAACGAGATCTACATTTTTTGTGTAGTAAAATTTTGTCTATCTCTTATGGTTTACCAGTTATGCAAAAGTTGTTCACAATGAAGAATACTTTTGGAGACATTCCCAGAAAATTCGAGATATACATTTCATTTCTCATGACATTATCTTAAACATATGATATTTTAATCAAAATCGTTAGAGCCATTTTTGAGAAAATTAAAATTTTCGAAAAATGTTCCATGTAAAGGGTAGTCTGGGGTGGGGGGATTTTCTTGAAAACCTTCGTGTCGCATCTCTGGAAGATACTGAACCTAAATACCAAGTTTGGTGTTTATCCGACTGTTTGTTTTTGAGTTATGCTGTTCACAGACACACACACACACACACACACAGACACACACACGGACATGTTTCCAAAAATGCTTTTTTTGGATTCAGGAGGTCTCAAAACATGTATTTCCGGTGAAATCTCGGTATCGAATTTTTGGGTGGAATGCAATACTTCCCCTACTTACTACACGTAGTAGAGAAAGTAAAAAAGAGCTTTCTGTTTTGTTTACTGATGCTCAAATCATGGCTGTCAACACCAGCAGGTGTTAGCAATTCATAACCTTTCCTGTTTACAGCATCTGCTATTGAACATAACACAAGAAATCTAATTTTCGCTACTTCCTTAATTACATGCAACAACGTTGACTTTAACTGTTCAGATGTTAAGCCCTGAACTGACACAATGCTCACCACATCTTTGTATTTTTAAAACACACTTGTAATCATAAATACTGATGCAGTTTTTGCTAACATTTGAGGCATCATGTTTGTTAATAACCTTTTTGAATGCGAGTCTAGGCTTACGAGGGCAGTCCAAGAAGTACCCACCTGACGTATATATAATGATTGTTGTTTCAAACAAATGACTATGGTAGAAAGTAGCACCCTTATAAAGCTTAAGTTTGAAGTTTCACGATGTTGCGTTGTTTAGTAATTGTTTGGCAGTCATTAATAGTGAACTCTCTCAGCAAGTTTGTAAACATGGATAAAACTGGCCATCGTTATGTGATACAATACTTTCATTTGAAAGGTCTTAGTCCAACTAACATTAAAGCTGAGCTAGATTCCACTCTGGGGGAGTCTGCTCCTTTGTTCACAATAGTAAAATAGGGTGATGAAGTTTAAGCGAGGCCGTACGAGTTGCCAAAATGGACATTGCAGTAGTCGACCAAATGAGGTGACCACACCAGAAATTGTGAAGAAAATCCACAAAATGGTATTGGATGACCGTCGACTGAAAGTGCACAAGCTAGCAGACATCGTAGGCATTTCAAAAAGTGCTGAACATCGCAAACTAACTGAAAACTTAGACACATGGGAAAGCTGTGCGCAAGATGGGTACTGCGTTTACTCACAATGGAACAAAAGCAGCGTCGCAAGGAAGTTTTAGTCGAGTGTTTGGTGATGTTTTGCTGCAATAAAGCTGAGTTTTTGCATCGATTCATAACCATGGATGAAACATGGGTCCATCACTTCACACCTGAGACGAAGGAACAGTCAAAATAGTGGATTGAAAGGGGAGAATCAGCTCCAAAGAAGGCGAAGACAGTTCCATCTGCAGGCAAGGTCATAGCGTCAGGTTTTTGGGATGCGCATGGGATAATTTTCATTGATTATCTTCAAAAAGGAAAAGCAATCAATGACGAGTATTATGCAAACTTATTGCAGTGTTTAAATGATGAAACCAAGCAAAAACGGCTACACTTAGCGAAAAAGAAAGTTCTGTTTCATCAAGACAATGCACCAGTGCACACATCCATTATCGTCAGGCCAAAATCAATGAGTTAAAGTTTGAATTGCTTCCTCATGCACCCTATTTGCCAGATTTGGCCCCCACTGATTATTTTCTGTTTCCAAAGTTGAAGAAATGGCTTGTGGTAAAAGATTTGCCAACAATGAAGAGATGGAGTTTGCAGTTGATGGCTATTTTACAGACTTGACATTCCTCACTATAAACAGGGTATCGAAGCCGGAAAACTTCCAAGCAGAATGTCATTATATCCATAAAAATCCATGTGTACAACTCTGTTTAAATGCAGACCAATTAAAGTAACTATAATTTCATTATGCAGAAAAACTAGTGATCAAAGTATACATACTCATGCCTTTTAAAAAAAATCTGTAATGTTTTACTTAACCTTACATCTTTCTTTGCTGAAGTTTGGACATTAAAACGATTTCTTTGATAAAATGTCACTATTATGTTGTGCAGTTTGCAAATGTGTTTAATCTTAGCATATGGTGCTAGGCCAGAAATGTTCATTGTTGTGTGCACTAATGCTCTTACAGTGTAAAACAAAACAAATAAACAAAAGATGTGGCAATAACTCTGCATTAGTTTATTAAAAAAAATTAGAAAACCTATTAAATATAACGGACATGCTGCATTACTTTGGTCTTCATTGAAAACGTCGGTAATCTGCATTAGTGGGTCTTCATAGGCAACATTTGAAATCCCAACATAGCTAAAAACACGACTGAAAGCCCTCAGCCGCAAGGCATAGCCGAGGGTTTGAGGGCCCTCAGCCTCAAAGCGTAGCCAAGGGATGTTTTTTAGAAGGAGAGGAGTGTAGCACTGCAAAGCGACAGGGCGTAGCTGAGGGATCTGCGCATATAAAACTCGAATGATTTACGTTGGCAGCAATTCCTTCCAAAAGTCGCCAAAAGCCACTATATAAGAAGGGCCACTTAACCATTATTTTTGTTAACGTTTTGAATGAAGACCAAAGTAATGCAAAAAAGCCAATATAACTCACTTCAAATGATGATTGAAGGCAATCTGTGCCATGATTACTCAAGATATTACTTCTGGAAGTGTTGAGCAGGAGAATGCACTGCAGTAGCCCATATGTAAAAGATACACATTCCTGAAATTCAAAGAATGCAAAACTAAATTTAATATTTTAAACTGGAAGGGAACGCCTTTAATTCTAGAGTTCTAAGATTAATTAGGATACCAACAGACTTTATTTTTTTCACTAGTGTTTCACTCATTATGAAGTTGACAACAAATTTATTATTAGTGTTATCATGTATAAGCAAACCATTGAACTACTGCTGACTTGCAAAAGCACATATCATCAGTCGTAAATACAATTTTATTTTGAAAATATATGTAATGCAATTCAGATTGTCATGGATTTATTTATCGTCCTCCGTGGTGTAGTGGTTACCATGCTAGCCTCTATTTATCGTCCTCCGTGGTGGTGGTTACCATGCTAGCCTCTAGTTCCTGAGGTCGCGGGTTCAAACCCGGTGGAGGGCGATGGATTATTAAATATCCTTAGCATGACTTCCTTCGTAAGGGAAGTAAAGCCGTAGATTTACGACACGTAAAAGAACCTCAAGCCTGATAAAGAAGCCTCTGAGCAAAATTTCCTGTCTTTCAGGCCCAATATAGAATGGGAAAGGCCCATAGCAGTTAAAGAACATACATATATAAAAAAAACTCAACTCATGGATTTAACCTTCTACGTTATTGGGTATTCTAGATTTTACTTACCAACAGGCCTTTGAGAAAAAGATTCGCTCAGATTTGCTGTTCATATGCTTTTCAAATCTTGCCAGTTTTACTAAATCGAAGAATTTTCGTTCAGATTTACTTTCGCAGCCTTTAAAATACTATCCGCAACTTTTAAATTATGTTTCAAACGGCAAGTTAGCCAATCTTAGGGCTTTTATCACATCGTACATTGAGCTCAAATACAGCACCAGTTAGTCCACTAATATTATGAAAATACTTAAATCGTAATAAAATGATATACTATATAAAATGTTGACCAAATATATATTATTTTTAAAACTATTGAATATGCAACATAGCAGTCCACAATAATTGTATTGGCAGCCTTGAATAATTACACGTTTCGGGCTGCACAGTGTCATCTAGCATGTGCATTTAAAAGCAATGGGCATATGCAGCGCTCAATATGTACGATTCGGATTGGTCCATGTGGGAAAACCGATGCTGCACCAAAAATTACTATCCCAGTTGACATACGCTTGTGAGATTGATCCTGGTATATGTGACGAATAAAGGATAACGTCAAGAATTCCTACAAAGCTCTTTAAATGTAATCAAATTTATTTCTTTACATTGTTCTATGTAGGCTATTATTTATCGCGCCTACTTTTATCCAGAAAAACTGTCCTAATAGCATTTGTACTTGACATTTTTAAGTACTAAATGATTTAGGAAACTTCGGATAAAGCAGTTAAAGTTATAAATGAAATTTAACCCGCAAAACATTCTAACTCCTATATTGTTTCATTTGACATCCCTATTAATTTCATAGAGGAAATTGATAACAAAACATCTGCATCTTCTTGAGAACAATTTTTGTCAGCTCATATACGAGTACTGCCTCGTATTCTGTAAAACTAACCTAAACAAAAGAGCTTGTTGACTCGACCTTTATTCCTCTCAAAGGTACCGTGTTTATGTTTGACATAGTCAGTTTCTTAAATAAAAAAGACAGCTTCTAGGGTAAAAGACTTTGTTTCTTTCTTGCTTCTCGAGGTTTTCATATCGTATTTGTATTCAGATATGCGTACAAGGATACACAAGGTGTTAAGAACCACATCGAATATCAAAGGCGCTTTTTCCTGAAATTTTGGGGTAGCCTTTAGCGGAACTAACTCTTTGATCGGTAATACAACTAACTACATTATCAACCGATTACGCCTGCTCCTACGCCCTGCTGCTAGCGCCACACACAGCTTTTTAAACGTATAGAACTACTGTAGCCACACTGTAGCCATCTGAAAACAGTTTACGTTTGCCTTACTCATCTCCTGGAATATTGAAATTATAATTTTTAATTGTCTTAAACTGGCAATGGTTTCACTCATTTTTAGTAAGGTGGGAAAGTAACAGCCTTGATTTGCATTCTAGAATAATATACAAATTATAACAAAAATGATATCCTACCATGAACAAAGAATGTCAGCATTTAGTTATGCATAAACACATGTATTGAAAAATAAATTATATAAATACATCAGCAAATCCAAAAGCAGTTATTAAAATAAAAATATTTAAATAAAGCTACCTCTTATATGACATAAACGTGAACAAATTTCTTATACTAACGTCCTTTAATTCAGATTTAACAAACTATGTTTTTAATAGCTGCTTGTACATTACCCAAACAATAGTTTTCTTAGCAATTAAGTTGTGGTTAGCTAGTGCTCTTGGTTGAGCTTTTATTTGGAATGTCTATTGCAGTCTGATTTAGTATCTATTGCCAAGCACTTAAAATAAACATTAACACCATAAATTCTATCTCCTTTTTTACTTTCTCTACTACGTGTAGTAAGTAGGGGTTAGTATTGTATTCCACCCAAAAATTCGATACCCAGATTTCACCGGAAATAAATGTTTTGAGACCCCCTGAATCCAAAAAAAGCATTCGCTGCCAAATAATAATCTAGGTCTTCCTTTATTCTCTTCTACCTATTGGTCTCCTCGAACAGATTCTGTACAGATCTGTGGTACAGATGTTCTTCCTATTTTCTCCTGTTTTCTATAAGTTTATCTTGTATTGCAAATATATTTAATTTTCCCCGTATTTTCTGGTTTTTAATTTTGTCTGGTCTTGTGTAATACTGACCTTAGAAATTTCATTATAGTAGCCTGTATGCGGCTATTGTTTTATAATATTATTTTTTTGTCGTATTACCCAGCATTTGATGCCAAATAATGTCGGCTCGGCCACTTCTTTGTAAAAGTTGAGCGACACTGTCTACCCTTGCCGTTTTAAGAAAGCATCTTATAATACCCCACAATGAACTACATGCACACATAAATATTAACTTGATAAACGTGCGGAAATAGACAAAGTCTACTTCTGCTTCAAAAATTCCTGGTCAGGTAGTTGCCCGGACACTCTGACAGTTCAACAAATGTTGGGCTATCCTACAACCTTATACCAAAGTATACAGATTTTATGGATAAATGACATTAGAATATGTAGTTATAATATACAGAATTATGACAATTCTACTTACTCCAAATTACTAGTTATTTAAGAATATAAAATCCATACATTAAATGTATAACGTTTTTGATATTTCTTAATACATACTGTATTACTGCTCCTTTTTTCAAATAAGGCTTAATTAAACATTTACACTGACATCTAGTGTTAAGATAGTTTGAAATAGTTCAGTTCCCTGCGTGCAGGTAGCAGTGTATGTATTTAGCTTCTACAGTTGCGCGCAGCTGCCCTGAGGTCGCTAGTTGGAAACAGTGTAAAATTGCAGCGCCTCTGCCATCTAGCGACTTTTACTGGCGTTATTTAACACAAAACCGAAATGAATCCATTCGATTTCAATTTATACTTAATGTTTCTCTGAAAAATCATTCAATCGAAGTAAATATATAGAAGGGGCGTCACCTCATAACATAAATTTAGTTTTATGATCTTTCATATTTGTAATACTTTTAGATTTTCTTAAACTAAGATCTGTAAATTACTTTTCTTCCCTCAGCATTGTAATTATATTACAATTACAGCATTACCATATTGATTGTATTTAATTGTATATTGTTCTTTTTACTCTCTCTCCACACTGACCTCGTAGGTACAGAAGGTAGAGCATTTCACCCAAAATTTTATGTGGACATTTTACCAGAAATACCTGTTTTGAAGCCCCTGAATTAAAAAGAGCTGTGTATATATATCTGTGAGCAGCATAACCCAAAAACAAAAAATCGGATGCGTAAACCAGACTTGGTATTTAAGTTCAGTATCTTCCAGAGATGTCACACGAAGGGTTTCAGAAAAATCCCCCCAACCCAAGCTACTCCTTACGCATGGAACATTTTTCGAAACTTTTGATTAATTTAAAAATGACTCTAGTGATTTTTATTAAAATACCACGTATTAAAGATAGTTACATGAAAAATACAAATCCTGAATATTCTGGAAGTAGTCTGTGAAGTGTGACGTCTTCTTCATTCGGAAGGAATCTTGCATAATTTTGTATAAGTGGTTAACGTTAAGCCATAGACGAAAAAGCACTGTATCAAAAAATGTAGTTCTCGTTAAAGCATGCAATCCATGTCAACTGCTTTTCCTTCCTTCCTTTCTTTCCTTCTATCTTTTTGTGGAGTTCACTATTTCCAAGATGTATCCCTTGCTATTGGTTTGAATTTTCAAATACTTGTTCTGTTTCTATACCACGTACATAGTAGGTAGAGAAGGTATTGTATTTCACTCAAAAATTCGATACCGTGATTTCACCGGAAATATATATTTTGAGGCATCCTAAATAAATAAATAAATAAATAAATAAATAAATAAATAAATAAATAAAGCATCTTTTAAAACTGTCAGTGTGTCTGTGCAAATGTGAACAGCATAACTCAAAAACGAAAAGTCGGATAAACACCAAACGTGGCACTTGAGTTCTGTATCTTCCAAGATTAATGGCTCGATTTGTTCAATGCTTTGTCATTCTTTTTAAGTCCAGTCGATTTTCAGCTGTTTCTTGCGATTGCAGAGACAGCATGGAATTTTAAAGCCAGGATATAGCGTCCAGTTCTTAAACAGTTGACTATCGCTATTCCCTTTGTGTCTATAACGAAATGTGTAATGTAGATATTTCCGGAAAGGTTTATCTCGATTAAAACTTAGTCTATAGTGAAATAAACTTTTGTAACAAAAATGTGTTGCCCACCAATAAACGATAGAGAGTAGAGAAAGTAGTGTGAATGTAACAGACCAGAATTTTTATTCCCCTGTTCAACAAAGGAAAGGGAATTTCAAAGCCTTAATATAGTGATTAGCTCTTAAAATATTTGAACTACCGCTTAAGCCTACTGTATTCCCACATTCCCATCGATTCTTCAAGGAAATATGCAGTGGCCGCCGGTGAGTAAATAAATATCTTTGAGGTAGCATGTATTAATGACGATCATTTACACTGAATTCCTATATTTGAGAATGTAAAAATAAGTAAAACACTAAACGGTTTTCGAATTAACCTAAGATTTCATTTAAAAACGTAAACTCATCTATTTGAAGAGAAAATCTATTCACTTATCCTTTCTAGTAGCAAATTTTTCAATTACCCTTTGATTCAAATCAGGTATTTGCATAATGAGATCTCGTTGCATTGAAAGCATGGCAAGGTCCTACTTTTCGATGAAACTTTTCTGTAAGCTTGATGGTAGCTGTTGGTCTTCCAAGTCCTTTTATTTCGATTTATCCGGCGGAGGGCGATGGATTTTTTCGGGCGTAAAAATCCTTAGCATGGCTTCCTTCGGAAGGGAAGTAAAGCCGGTGGTCCTGTGTCGTAGATATACGGCACGTAAAAGAACCTGAAGCCTGATAAAGAGGCCTCTGAACAAAATTACCGGTCTTTCACGCCCAATATAGAATGGGAAGCTAAGGACCACAGCAGTTAAAGAGCGTTTATAAATAAAAAAACTCAAATTCAACCCATACCGTTGGTAATTAACGCAAGACAATCTCAGCGCTAGCGCAATAGCAGACGGCATTAAGGAAAGCATATTTTGTTATGTCTTTAACACTTAGTGTATATCTATTAGCTTTAGCAATGAATTATTATGAAAACAGCATTAAAATGTGCAGTTCTATACCATTCCTATCCCGATATTTCATGATACAATACATTTATTATGGAATTATTTGCATTGGCGTAAAAGTGTGTGCTTAGTTTCGTGGCATACAGAAGCCCGTTGTTTTGTTTACATCAGAGGCAACACTGGTTTGGAACGAACAGTAGCAGTGGGACCTTGTTTTACTTCACCTCTTTCTATCCTACCAGCACAGTCCTGGAAATTATCAAAGAAGATAGGACTTATGAAGTGAATTTAATTAATTGGAACAGTGTTTCAATCACTATCAACAAAGCGCTACTCCTTCAAGCTGTTGGTTTAATATTATGTGTTCGTTCACAATCAAACGGACGCTATAGCATACCATTAAACGTAGCATTGGTTCCTTCGGAAGGGAAGTAAAGCCGGTGGTCCCGTGTCGTAGATTTACGGCACGTAAAAGAACCTCAAGCCTGATAAAGAGGCCTCTGAGCAAAATTACCGGTCTTTCACGCCCAATATAGAATGGGACGCTAAGAACCACAATGGTTAAAGAGCGTCCATAAATAAAAACTCAATTTCAATACCATTAAACGAACTATAAAAATGTGGTGTATTAATTTCACACTACTTTCTCTGTGCATTCTTCTACAAACTATCCTTACAAAACTAATTCTTCTATCCACTTCATATCAATCGAGATAAACATTTGCAGAAATGGTTTTACTACATATTTCCTTATAGATACAATGGGAAAGGGGAATACGGTAGGCTTGCGCGGTAGTCAAATCTGTTAGGAAATGGTTACTATGTGACGACTTTGAAATTTCCTTCTCTTTGCATGAACAGGAGAGGAAAAAAAAACCCAACGGGTTCTCATTGATAAAAGAATAGGTATTTTAAATACAAACCAATAAGAAGGAATATCTAGGAAACGCGAACTCAAAGAAAAAACAAATAAATAAAATAAAATTCACATAGATTGTGTGCTTTAACCAGAAGTAAATTTTTTGGTGCAGCGCGTTTTTGTCTATCGCTTAACGTTTACCACTTATACAGAATTATACAATATTACCTCCGAATGAAGAGGACTTCACAGGTTATTTCCAGAGAATTCAAGATTTTCAGTTGTCATGTAACTATATTTAATATGCAGTATTTTAATCAAAATTGTTAAAGCCATTTTTTAGAAATCAAAAGCTTCGAAAAAAATTGTATGCGTAAAGGGTAATTTGGGGTGGGGGATTTTCCTGAAACCCTTTGTGTGGCAACTTTGGAAGATACTGAACTTAAATCCAAGTCGGGTATACACATCCAACTTTTCGTTGAGTTATGCTGCTCACAGTTATAAACACGGATATTTTTCTAAGTATTTTTTTTTATTTAGGGGCCTCAAAATATGTATTTGTATTGAAATTTCGACATAAAATTTTGGATGGAATGCAAAAAGTAAAAATTACGATATACAATAAAATGCAATCCATATGTAATGCATACAATTACAGTGCCTAGTAAAAAAATATGTTAATTTCAGTTTTTAAAAAGCTTAAATGTTAAAATATGAAAGATTACTACACTAAATTTGTTATACGGAGACGCTTTTTCACATATTTACTTCTATCGACTGTCTTCTTTTTAGAGAAGTACTATAAATTGAAATCTAATCCACTAAATTCGATTTTCTGTTAAATGACGTCAGCAAAAGCCGCTAGATGGCAGTGCGCTGCAATTTTACATTGCTGCCAACTAGGGACCTCAGTTATAATAACAGAATTCAACTGTTGTAGCGGTGAACATACACTGCCATCTACACGTAGAACACTGAACAATATCAAACTATTTCAACACTAGATGACAGCATAACAGTTTAATTTGGTCATTTTTGGAAAAAGCAGCAGTAATAGAGTATGTGATAAGAAATACGAATATAATTATAGTGTGATATCAAATTCGTATTTTTGAAAATATTTAGTAATATTGAGTAAACAAGATTGTCATTATTTTGAAAATTATAACTAAAAATACCAATGTCTTTTGTTCTCAAAGGCTATGCATTATGTTATAAGTCTGAGGGTAAACATGTTCTGAATGTCTGTCAGGGTAACGAACAGTTACCTGCTTGGAATTTTTGTAGTAGAATTGGACAAAATTAGTCTGGTTCTATGTAACGTAAAATATTAAATCAACTTGTAACTCATGTGGTACAGTTGGATCATGAATCGCTCTGTTGTTACTAGTCTATTAGACTCTTCTAGCACACGATTCGCGTTATTTGTATTAGTGATGGGTCGAGTGCGTTACTTTACCGGAACTACTTCCAACACTTCCACTACGCAGTCGGAGTCGTTTCAAGGAAGTAGTTCCAGTTCCTCTCCGAGGAAGTAGTTCCGGCCTCTGGTGGAACTAGTTCCATTGGAAGTACTTCCACTTCCTCATTCCGGAGTATTGGTGAAAATACTTCCATTGTTTTACTCCGGAATGACTTCCCCTAGTCTATGAAGAGGAAGCTTTTCAAATATATTCAACGGGATACCACACATGTCTTTAACAATTAATGTCTCCTGTCACATGAGCAATTGTTTGTGATTTAATGGCTTGTAGTTCTACGCTAGTATGTTGTGTTTTTATCCCCGTTGTATAATGAACTACAAAGTAATATTGGTAATATCATATGTAGTGATGTAGACCCAACGTACTTGAATAATTTGTAATTCCATTTGCTGTAAAGCAAATATAATTAACGGAACGCTACACTGGCTTTAAGACTGAAACTTATGCCTAGATACTTAGTAAAATATTGTTGTATTGCGTGTTAAACATTTAGGTTATGAACAGTGTGGAGGTAAATTCTTTTGCAATAAATGTAGTTTCAGCAAATATAAAACATTACTTTTGGGAAATTAATTTAAATATACTCATAATCTTTAGAGGCTGCTTTTTATGTTATTGTGAAGCGGAACATTTTGAGAATTTAATAAAAAGTGGTATGCTCCGATTTACATTTATTTTATTTATCCTTCTGAACCGTAAGTCTGCGGGACAAAGTTTACTGCCTTAAGGCAGTTTAATAGTTTAAATTCTTAAGGTATTACTCTAACTTTGTGATGAAAAAAACTAGGTTATCAAATACAGAATAATGCAAATTACAAATTGGAATTAATTGTTCTTTCACACAAGCCGTGTGTTGGACAGGGTTGGAAAGGTAGAATCAGATGACTGAAACATTCAATGCCAAGCTGGGATTTGAACCACGGATCTCCCGGTCTCCGTCCGGTTAAATTAAAAAAAATTGTTCGTCTTAGCTACAGCTGTATATGCAGAATTATCAGCTATTTTGCTGTTAGCGACTACTAACTACGTCATGGCACACAGCCAACAACGAAGCGGATAAGGAAAATGCGCAATGTAGAGTACCAACATTTTCAACAGAAATGAGGTTGGCGAAACTGGAAGTAATTTATCAGCTGATTTAAAATGAGGTTATGTGACGTATGGCAATTCATAATTAAATACTATTGTAGCTTTGTCCTAATTATGGTGCTTTCAAGTTTTTTCTTGTTTCAAAAAGTTATTTTGCTCACAGCGACAATGTAACAAATGAAAAATATGTTTTAAATGGCTAATTAAGCATAATTCGTGCTGTTCACGTAAAGGGCTCACTATTAATTTTAAGGCTAAAACTAGCAATCAACATAAAATGTTGCTTTAGGGAGTTAAAATGCAATATTTGACTACAGACATACTGCAAAATTATATTATTATAACTGCTACATACGTGCGAAGTAGTAAGCGCACATGTAACTAGAAATTGGAATTCTCTCATAGAAGCATAATCGGAATTAAATGATTACACCAGAAAAAAAAAACAGGCTTCTGCGTGCTTTTGAAATTCTGTACATAACGTTCAACTTACTGCAATATTCCCTTATTAAAATCACGACTACATGACGTGGAAAGTACGAGCAGATGAAATATAACTAAAAAAAATGTTTTTTCTCGTGGAAGCATTATTGGTATTGAACCATACATCGGGGGAGGGGAGAAAGTTTATGCGTATTTTATAGAAGTCTGTATTTACGTTCAACTAAAGAGGTTCATTGCATTTGTCATATTCAATAGGGCATTTAACATCAATTTTGCATAAATGACACAAACCCGAATTCATCAATACTTGAGTCAGAATTGACTTAATTTACTTAAACATTTTTTCTCAAATTGCAACGTGACGCAGGCTGCATTAATACCATCTCATTTACCATAAAGGAAATGATATCCAATGTCATGGCGACTTCTAAATAATACCTACGCATAACGCAATACTGGTTAGGTATTGTACTGCCAATGGAATTGATGGAATGATGCAATTGGAAGTGGAAGTAACTCCGACGGAGTTGGAAGTAAATGTCTTGGAAGTACTCCGGCGGAATGGAAGTAAAACTGTTGTGGAAGTAACTCCGACGGAGATGGAAGTAAATGCCTTGGAAGTACTCTGGCGGAGTGGAAGTAAAACTGTTCTGGAAGTAACTCCGACGGAGTTGGAAGTGATTAGAAGTAAGGAAGTGCCAGTTCCGAATAGTGGAATGGTTACTTCACACTTCCAAAGGAGGAACCGTTCCTTTGAAACGACTCCGACTCCTTCGACCCATCACTAATTTGTATAATTCACTTGGAGTTTACTGAATTTGTCATTAAAATCAACCTGTGTGATTTCACTTAAGTTACGATTACATAAGGTATTATTATAATATTCTTCATTTCGATGATTAGGCATTCCATTCGATTCTTTGCTTTTACTCCTCTCTTTTTCTGTTTCTCTCTCTGTTTTTCCCGACGGTTTGTATTTATCAATAGTGGTATTCTTTCTTCAGTCATGTAGTTCATACCGCTTTCCAATTAAGTTAGTTTTCTTCAATTTTATGATATAATTTATAAATATTCAGTTCTCTAATTTTATCGTTTCATTTCTTATTATATCTAATCTAGTGCATTCTCAAGTTCTTCGTAAAAATCTCATTTCCGCTGTCTGAATTTTACTTTTGACCAATTTTTATTATTATTATTATTATTATTATTATTATTATTATTATTATTATTATTATTATTATTATTATTAGTCGTCACTACTACCGACGTTGCACGCGAAAATAAGCTATATAATTTTTATAAAGACGTGAAAAGGTATAAACCCGGTATGAAGAGAATAATAATTTTTTACATAAATTTTACATCAGATATTCGAGGTGCTTTTAATGCATTAGAATTGGCTTAGTTATATCGATGCATGTTATTAAACTTTTAAGTAGATTATAGTATACGAATTAATCTTTTAAATTATATAAAATTAAAAGTTATTCAAACCTGTGGCAGTATTTTATATCACAACACTGTAAATGCCAGAGTGATTGTAGTGTAAATAAGCATTATTGTATGACAATGATTTTAGATGTTTGTTAATTATAACCATTGTTAGGCCTCACTGAAACTGACAATAGGAGCGGATAACAATGAGCGAGAGGGTGAGTTGTTTATCAATTATAAGAGACAAACAAATGACGTCAGAGTAGAGCGCTTTTCTTTAGAAATGGAGGGAATATCTTCCCTAGAGCATATGTGTTCGTAATTTTGATTGGATATAAAAATAGACGCTAATGTTGGCGCGTTTTATTAACCAATAGCAGCTCGAGTATAATGTTTTGGCATATCGGGGTGAGGGAGTATAAATTCTGAAGCCAGAGACGGGTAACGCGCAGTCAACAGAATCATTATCAAGTTACACGTCGCGCAGTTCAACAGAATCATTCACGGGTTAGACGTCGCACAGTTTAAGAGAATCATTCGCGGGTTACACTTCACACAGTTTAAGGGAATCATTCACGCGTTACACGTCGCACAGTTCAACAGAATCATTATCAAGTTACACGTCGCGCAGTCCAACAGAATCATTCACGGGTTATACGTCGCACAGTTTAATAGAGTCATCCACGGGTTACACGTCGCGCAATTCTACAGATTCTCTCGCGTCGTAAAGTTAGTTAAAAAATGTGAAATACGCGAATTAATAATGTGCGGCAAATAAGTGATTATAGTTACATTTGAAAATATAACAGTTTCAGTCGGGCGTGTATCAAGAGTAAATATGAGAAATTAAAGAAGTGTGACGGCAATAAAAGTGTAAAAACAAATTCTTTTACCAGTGTTATCTTTTAGTAACAACTCCTTTCCGTTTACACACTCTGTTCAAGAGATTTGCTCGACTGGATAATAATAGCTAGCCGGAGGACAAAGAACTCAAAATTCAAAATAGTAAAACAATAACAGACGCTCAGCAAATAAGATAACACGAACGATACCGCGACAAACCAAGAATTCAAAAATTCCCTATTTCCCTCCATTTTGCATACATTCTGGTATTGTATATTATAATACTACACTAATCATGCAATACTGTGTATCAGATCTCTCAGTAAAGTACTGAAAATTACTTTTATTGTTTATACTGCAGCCTCCGTTCATCCATTGGCAATGCTTAGATTCATTTTACTGCGCTTTACATCTATTTACGCAATTTGTTTTTAAGAATTAATCTTTCTTGGCTGAACTCGATACTCCTAGGTTATGCCATCAGCATCTCAAAGAATCGTGTTGATCTACCAATTCACATTATAAATTCTAACAAATCTTTCAACCCGTGCAATTCACTACTACGAATCGACAGAACTCGGCAATATATATTATTCGGTACTGTTCTGTTTTCGTATACTATGATCACAGATTAACCAGATTCTCAACTCAATGCTGAGGATAAGGTGTCGAATAGGGCGCTTTTCCCCTGATCTTTCGGAGTAGCACTAATTGGAACTAACGATTGAGTCGGTAATGCAGTGAACTTCTATTGCGACCGAGCGCATGTTACGGTACCACCGCTCCCCGCCCCCTGTGCGCTTGCAACAGCTTGTGCAACAGCGCAAGTAACACATAAACTATATACAATGCATAACTTCTTACATGGGACATATTACTTTGTGCTTGGTTTGGTGTTGCTGTCATCATGCTTACGTGTAGCAGCTGGTAAGCTACCGTTCACAACAAGCGTAGTTCCTCCTTTGGCCACAGAAAAACAAATACAAAGCTATCTGCCCCAGGTAGTATAAGTAGGTGATGCCATATCCAATTAGGCTACCCTGAAACAATTGACATGAAATGTTGCAAATTCATGCCTATATATCATCCATCAGCATTTCATACTATATATACTGCTAATCCAAGAAAATTATTATAAATATGATAATCACAGCCAAAAAATACAGTGGATTAAATGAAAATTTGTATAATTTTGTAAAGAAATGCTGCTCTGTTGCCTGCATGCCAACACACATATATGGATGTGCTAATTTTGGGAAGTGAAGGTTACTGGAGTAAACAAGTAAACTGTATACATATAAATAAATTAGTGATAAGAGTCTGCAATGCAGTATGTAGTGTAGGTAAAGCAGGGTAATATCTAAAAACGTGTGTTTCAATATGCACGACAGGGTGGTGGATAAATAAAGTAAAATAAGTGGGCCATGGGTTAGAGGTTATGTTTTCATTACATGTGTTGGTGTCGGCATATGCCACATGTATGGTGTGTTCTATTTTTCCGAGCTTTGCTCATTATGGGACCTAACAAAGCAAAACAGTACAACTGGTGGCATATGGTCTATGGTATGGGGATATACGTAAATCCAGCATAAGAAATTGCACCTTAGGTTTCATTGAAAATATCTATATATTGTGTGTATCTGTTAGCTAATTTTTGCATTACCTAAATGATATTTGTATGAATACATCTGTAATCGTATTTAAATATCCTTTTCACAATAACACACAGGAAAATTCGTCATGCAAGGTACAAGTTTAATTACTGTTTCTGCACTTATTCTCGTAGTCTGAAATGTTTCTTACCTTTCAGCATGTTTCGGGAAACGAAACAGTTTAAATTCTTTATTTCTCCCTGTAACAGGGCAACTCAGAACAGCGCATTTCTCATAAATTAGATATTTGTACATTTCGTACTCAAATAGCAAACTGTTATCCAGTATTTATCTGTGCTGTTATTCCTTGTTTCATATAGCGGTAGTACACATAAAGGTGAACAACATGTACTCCATTATGCTAGAGGACAGACTACCTGTAAAAGGTATTATTTCACAATTCATTGCCGTAATGTATGAATGTGCAGAATTTAATTATAATTCAGTCATTGGTTTATTGTTTTTACTTAGTATTTCCTACTATACTGTTGAAATTACGATGCTACTAAATTAATGGATATTGGTGTCACTGATACTTACTATACATCCGTTGAGATCTGGTAAAGAGAGACATCTGTTGACAGGAACCTGAGTAAAATTGATGTGCAGCGCTCAAAATGTTTGGTTCGGGGTCGGCCGATGTGGGAACATCGATGCTGCACCGGAAGTTACTATCCCACTTGACATACGCTGGCTAAGAGTGAGTAGTAAACAAAGCGCAAGCGAGATTGAATCGAGAATGTCCTGATCAATATTCTTTTTGAACGACGATTCATGCACGATTCTTGCGATTCCTTCTGAACGACGATTCATGTACGATTCTTACGATTCATTTTGAACGACGATGCATACACGATTCTTACGATTCATTTTGAACGACGATTCATACACGATTCTTACGATTCATCTTGAACCACGATTCTTACGATTCATTTTGAACCACGATTCTTACGATTCATTTTGAACGACAAGTCATGCTAAGACTGACACGATTCATACGAATCTTTCCTTGTAATCGTTCATATTGATGCAGTAATTTGTATCATAAATTATTTAAATGTAAAGAATGATTATAATATGAATATGCATTTTTGTGTGACATTGATTTGAGATGTTTGTTGATTGTAATTATTGTTGAGAAGTAAGTTTATACTGCCTTACTGAAACTGACAATAATAGCGTGCAATAATGCAGCGAGGGGGTGAGCTGTTTATCATTATTAGAGACGAGGAAGTTACGTAATGTTGGCGCGTTTTTCTTAGAATTTGCTGGAAGATTCTCCCTAGAGCATATGTATTCATAATTTTCATTGGATATAAAAATAGACGCTAATGTTGGCGCGTTTTATTAGCCAATAGCAACTCAGTTATAATCTTTAGGCATATCGGGCTGTAGGAGTATAAAAAGGGATAGGTTAGAGATAGACGCCGTCTATCCACCACCAGTTACGACAAGCAACAAATTTGCGGTGCTCTCCGACACCGCGGACAGCAGCGACGACGAGATGGACCAGACAACACCAGCTGCAGCTCCTCTCCCCCCTCTCCTCAACCCAAAACCCAAAGGCCAGCGCGCACATCACCGCGACCGTCCACCTCCACACAACCAAAACCTTCCACCTCCACACAACCTAAACCTTCCGCCTCCACACAACATAAACCTTCCACCTCCACCTCCGCCACATCAGCGGCCACCAACAATCCGGAGTCACAGAAGTCACCCAGGATTATAATACCTGATAACAAGCAAGCAACAAAGGTCCTGCACGTCCTGCGTAACTCTCTCCAGGCCGATAAATATAAACTACAAAATACCCGCACCTGCCTGAAGCTGTTCCTCAGCAGGAAGGAGGACGCCATCCCCACCATGGAACACCTGAAGAACGCCGGCATCGAGAGCTACAGTTTTACACCCCGGAGTGACCAGCCCCTCCGGTACGTCATTAAGCGACTCCCGGAGGACCTGGAGGAGGACTTCATCCGAGAAAGCCTGCAACTCAAAGGATACACCGGCGTCCAGGTACGTCAGCTGAAATCACGCGGTCGGCCTCTGCCCACTTTTCAAGTCACCCTAGATAGGACCACTGCAAACTCAAAACTACTACAGGAGAGAGAGGTGTGCCATATGATGGTCACCGTGGAGGTCCTCCGAACCAACCATCACATAACGCAATTCTACAACTGCCAGCAACTAGGGCACACTTTCCAAATGTGCCACATGACCTCCCGGTGCGTCCTCTGCGGTGGCCTCCACCGCTTAGCTGACTGCCCCAAAAAGGCCACGCAGGACGTCGTACCCCACTGTGCGAACTGTGGGGAGACGCATCCTGCCAGCTATCGCGGTTGTGAAACGTTCAGAAACGAACGCCACCGCCGCCAACTGGCATCCATGGCCAGGAGCTCCCCAGGTGCTAAGCCAGGGCCAAAACCCATTCTTAACCCGGCCCTGGTCAAGGAAGGCGTCTCATTTGCAGGCGCCGCTAAGGGGCAAAAGGCACCCGTGCCACCACCAAGTGGTCCCCCCTCCAATCCCCCCCTCCCAGGAGCCCGCTGGCGACCTGGGCGGGCTAAAAGATCTCATAGATCTTTTTAAATCTTTCAACCTCCCAACACTCCTCCCAAAGGTGAAGCCATTCATCACAAAATTCAAAGGCTGCACCAGCACCTGGGACAAGCTAGAAACCATCATATGCTTTCTCTCCACAATCTTCGATTAGATGGCTACTGTAAGGGGAGGTATAACTTTAACTCGCGCGCTCCTGTGGAATGCCGACGGCATCTACCGGCAGTAGCACGAACTTGAAAACTACCTGCGGCGTAACAAAATTGATGTCGCATTTATTTGCGAAACTAAATTAAAACAAGCGTACACTTTTAAGCTCAGGGGTTATAATGTTTTTCGAAATGACAGATTTGGCCGACAGGGGGGTGGTACCGCCATATTTTTAAAAAACACAGTTGCTCACGCTCCTGTCACGCTGCCAGCATTGACAGCGTTGGAGTGCACAGCACTAAAAATTTGCATCAATAACCGAACGGTATTGTTGGTAGCGCTCTACAGGCCCCCTGGGTCACCTTCTTTATTAAGAGACCTCGAGCAGATCCTCAATTTAGAGGAGCACGTTATAATTGCAGGAGACTTCAACGCTCGGCACCCATGGTGGCATTCACGCCGAGCAAACGCGACCGGAAATCTCCTGGTAGAACTTATAACGGAGAATGACGACATTGAGGTTCACTTTCCCCCAGAACCCACTTTTTGGCATAAAACAGGTCACTTTGATCCTGAAATTTTGGACTTCGTTATCACAAAAAATGCGGCTATTACTCAAAATTTAACAGTGTATCGCAGCTTAGACTCTGATCATTTACCTGTGCATTTCGAAATCTGCGGCGCGGTCACGGCCGGTTGGAGCGGCCCCCAGCGCCGAGCAGAGACAAACTGGCAACAATTCACCATGGAAATGCACAGGATGGCTCAGCCTAGGCTGTCATACTACAGCGAGGCAGACATTGATGCCGCCATTGAAAACTTCACTGCCTCGCTACGCACGGCCAAAAGAAACGCTACCACGTACACCACAAGTCCACCCAGTTTTTGCACGTACCCGGAGGTGGAGCAGCTCATTGCTAGGAGGCGACGCCTGACGAGGCTGTGGCGGCTTACCCGCCAGCCCGAGTACAAAGTTGCAGCAAAATGGCTACGCAACATCATTCGGCAACAGATTCAGCTTAACAAAAGTGAACAGTGGGAAAATAAAATGCTGAGTACCACACATTCGGACCAGTCTTTATGGAAATTATTACGGGCATTCAAGGTCTCCTCTAGCGCTCCTACTGGCACTGAGGCGCTTCACACTCCACTCGGCCTGCACTTCTCCTCAGAGGAGAAAACCGAGATTTTCGCCGACTGTCTGCAAGACAGATTCTCAGAAAATATTACACACAATCTCACCAAAGCACAAGAAGTACAGACATGGGTACAAAACTGGATGGCGCAGAAGCGTGAGCAACATCACCCACATATAACACCGCAGGAAGTGTACAAGCTCATTAGGCAATTGCCTAATGGGAAAGCCGCCGGCCCGGACAAGGTGACTAATGAGGAACTCAAACATCTCCCGAGAAAAGCCCTGGTGCAACTCACCAAGATTTTCAACGCCTGTTTGAGGTATAACTATTTCCCAGCCACTTGGAAACGAGCCAAGGTGATTATGCTGCCTAAGCAAGGGAAAAGCACCAGGCAACCTCAAAATTACCGCCCCATTAGTCTCCTGTCTAGTATTGGCAAATTGCTTGAGAAAATTATACTTTATCGACTCCAAAAACAAGTTTCGGAAACTAATGAATTTTCAAAATCTCAGTTTGGTTTTAGAAAAGCACACTCTACAGAATTACAGCTCTTACGACTTGCTGATGACATAACCGAGCAATTTAACAATGGGGCTTCAACGTTGGCGTTATTTTTGGACGTAGAAGCCGCATTCGACCGGTGCTGGCATAATGGCCTGCTTTACAAAGTGCACCACAATTTTCCCGGCCTCCAGCATTATATATTCTTAATTCAAAATTACTTAGAAACCGGCGCTTCTACGTCCAAGTGGGCCGCTCCTCCTCCCGGGAGCGAGTTATGCGGGCTGGCGTCCCTCAAGGGGATATAATGTCCCCCTTTTTGTACATATTATTTACTAATGATTTCCCTGTGGACGCCAGATGCAAAATCGCAATGTATGCTGACGACACTGCAATCTACAACCTCCACAAAAATCCTCGTTTCGGCCTTCTGGAAATGCAGCGGTATGTTGACCGCTTCCTCTCGTGGTTCCACGATTGGAAAGTCGAAATTAATGCAAATAAGTGCCAGCTAATTTATTTCTCTAAGCGGGCACGCCCTCCGGCAATGGACCTAACGGTCGGTGGTCAAAGATTGCACTGCCGTCAGCAAATCAAGTACCTTGGCGTGACCATGGATCACACAATGCGATGGACAACCCACTTAAAAAATACCGCCAACAAAGGGCGGCAGCGATTAAAGTTATGCGCCCAGGGCCACTCACACATACGGCAGAGGCCTCCGCCAGATGGCATCCCCTTCACGGAGGATGCAAGCTGCCGCAGCAAACAGCTTAAATTAAAATCCAAACTTTTCTGTATAAGTCATTTATATTATCAGTGGTCCTCTACGCCTGTGTGGCTTGGGCGAGCGCCTCTAAAACTGCCCTCCAATACCTCCAGACTGTTCAAAACATTTCCCTCAGGAAAATTCTCCAAGTCCCCCTCTTCACAAACAATAGAGCCCTACATGAAGAAACAAACATGCCAACAATAGCAGAAGCAATCACAAAAAGAGGCTGCTCCGTATGGGCGCGCATACGACGACATGACAATTATCTCATTTCCAACATCGGCAGTGGCGAGCCAAAACATCGCAAACATGCGCGAATTAAAATGTTCTGAAACAACTCTGGCTCGCCACTTTGCGCGCCCATCTCACCCGGCCCAGGGCCACTCACACATACGGCAGAGGCCTCCGCCAGATGGCATCCCCTTCACGGAGGATGCAAGCTGCCGCACAGCAAAACCGCGGACTTGTACATATTGTATATAGTCAGTGTTAAGTGTTTTTTATTTATTTCGTGTGCTAGTGTTTCCGTGTGTCGGAACTGGGACGTGCAGCGCATGACCAGGAATGTGTGAGCGTGTGTGTGTGTGCGTGTGTGTGCATAATATGTGTAGTGTATGTATATGTGTGTGTGTATGTATGTGCAAAAAAAAAGTTGTTTTCAAATTGAAACAAAACCGCAACATACACAACAAAACTGTCCTCGGCAACCTAAAGATGGTTGGTGTATGGGTTTTTATATTTTTCTTTTCACTAATCTCATAGAAACAAGACAAATGTAAATCAATGTAAATTTTTGCCTGTAAGCCGGGCCCCTTGTACCGGCACCAGGCCACATTTCTTTAATAAAAAAAATCTGAAAATCTGAAAGACGCCGTCAGTTCACCGAAAATATTTGTATGCTACACGTCGCCTTCAGTCCAGCAGAAATATTACACGTCGGCTATCGGTTCGCAAGTTACGCGTATAAGAGTTATGAAAAATCTCAAGTATTGTAAAGTTAATGATACAAAAAGTTGAAGTACGTGAATTAAGAATGATCAGTAAATAAGTTATTATAAAGTTTCAGTTTGGCGAGTGTCTAGATCAATGTGTAAATGTGATAGTGAAAGTGTTCGACAATAAAAGTGTAAAAGAAATTCTTTCATCAGTGTTATCTTTGGATAAAAGATTCCTTTCCGTTTACACAACCTGTGTAAAGAGATGTGCTCAACCAAAAAAGATCATAGCTAGCCGGAGGACAGTAAACCAAAATTAAATAAAATAACAGTAGCATTCTTTAAAACAAACATTAATACAGCCGCAAATTGCTAACACCAGATGGAGCTAACAAACCTAAAAAATGAATCACGTCACAAAATGGCTTCACCAAGTGGAGTAAACACAAATACATAAACTTACAAAATAATACCGTCGCAAATTGGCTCCCAAACGTGGGGCTCAACAAATAAATATAACTTAACAAGCATACCGCCGCAAATTGGCACCACAACGTGGGGCTACAGAAATGTTAAATATAAATAACATTAATACCACTTCAATATGAACGATTCGTTCATGAATCGCCCCATGTCTATAATGAAGTTTACGGGAGGGTTGGCTTTAACCACGGATTAACCAATTATTAACGACAAATCAAGAGCGTATTGCAAATATTATGTTAATTTCAAGTGAAGTGATTTGAAAACTCACGTTAAATGAGATAAATATAAGATGTGCAGATCTCTTTTTAAGTAAACGTCAGAAAGTGATAGATTTGCAGAACAGTAAACATTCTGGCATTCATTTGCATCGTACCAAGTGTAGTGAAACAATAAAAGCTTTGCTAGCACCCCACTTCCTCAAAAAGCTAGTTAAAGATATTGGTGATTAAAATTTTAGCATAATAATAGATTATTCAACTGACGTGTCTATGGTTAAACTTCTAGCAGTCGTTATTTGAAACCTGTTCTAGAAGTGCGAAGAACCAATAAAGGACTTGAATCAGAGACTGAAGACTTATATATGATCTGATGGCATTAATGGAATCGACAGAAAAGTGATGTTTTTCTACTGCAAAAATTGACCCCTTAATCAATTTAATTGCAGATCAGGTGGACCCCAGGCCTTATCTAGGTTTCAAATTTGAATCTAGTATACATGACCTAAATATATCACAAGATTTAGAACATAATATTGGGCAGAGATTCATAAGGTTCGCTGTAAAACTTACAGAGAAACTTCGATCGCGCCTTCCTCACAATTTGTAAGTGCTTAAAATGACAAATATGTTTTCTGCGAAGGAAATTTTGAAAGCGTTGAAACCACCCATAATTGACATTGCTTTTGAGCTAGGTTTTAAAGACATTGACCCATTAATAACTCAATAGAGAAACATTACACACACTGAATATGAAAATACAAGAGAAACAGTCGTCCTGCATGATGTAGTGGTTACCATGCTAGCCTCTAGTTCAGGTCGCGAGTTCAAACATGCCGGAGGACGATGGAATTTTTCGGGCATAAGAATCCATAGCAGCATTGCTTCCTTCAAAAGGGAAGTAAAGCCGGTGGTCCCGTGTCGTAGATTTACGGCACATAAAAGAACCTCAAGCCTGATAAAGAGGCCTCTGAGCAAAATCACCGGTCTTTCACGCCCAATACGGAATGGGACGCTAAGGACCACAGCAGTTAAAGAGCGTCCATAAAAAAAACTCCACTTAATTTTTCCAGGAGAAACAATAAAATTTTGGGCGGAAGCAAACACTGTAAATCCATATGGTGAACTGGTCTCATTAGCATTTTCAGTTCTTAGTCTGCCATACTCAAATGATGACGTGGAAGGTGTGTTTAGCCAGATGAACATTATTAAATGTAAGCTGAAAAACCGAATGATGACAAAAACATTAAATGGCATTCCTGTTTGTGCGCTTTCGACTTAAAAGAACCAATAAGTGCTGCTATTCTTATAAGCTTCCTGAAAGTGTACTTCAAATGATTGGTACCAGCTAATTATTAAAGAGCAACTACTGCTACTTGTACTTCTTCAGCGGAAACTAACACATAGCAAGACAAGGAGGAAGAAGAAGACGAGAAAATATTTTTTGAGAATTTATAGGCGAGTGATTATGTGTATAAATAATGAGCTTTTTATTTAGCTATTTGGAACTACTATTTAACTACAGTTTGGCTTCTTTTTATCTTCCATTTAGCTTCTTCCATTTTGCTGCCTTTGATAACCATCCAACCAATCGACAATATGGTGCACAGCACAGATTAATGTGTTATTATAGGACAAATATGATTGTAGTTATGAAGGAATAAACAAATATATTAGCTTCATTTGCAGCGGGAAAGAGGAAGTTAATTCATTTTGTGGTCGTAACGCTGTGGACTTCGCAAATTACAATAATAATTTTCATAAAATTTCACATATTTTTGCTCAATGTTAAATACATATCTAAATAAATGCCAGCTATAACAATTAATATCACTGCATAAATATGGTTACGAAAGGAAAATGATAAAACTAAATTAAAAAATGGTTAATTAGGTTATAATACCATATATGCATTTTGCAGGTTAAATTGCACGCAGTATGCGATAATTGGAAGTAGAAAAAATTGTTAGCTGAGTAGCATGTTTGGAAGTCGTATGCATTTATTAATTATCCACAAACTCATTTAAAAGCAATTGAAGTGTTTTAGCTAAATCAATTCATTTTCAAAAATTATAGATACCTATCAGCGCAAAGCACAACCTAACACAGCACAATAATTATACACATTATGAATAAATCGTGCAACTAATAACAAGTTCATATCTGCGTTGCAAATATCATTATATCGCAAAGGAGAACCGAGTACAACCGCACTATCGACTGTACGACTATCGAATGAATGCCCCAACCGGCCGTAACTCATTGTAACGACAACCGTTCAGCACACAGATTTAAGGTTCAGCGTGTTAATACGAATGCTACCGAAAACTATCGTTTACCAATCGATTGTCTAAAACATTCGGTTTGGATTTCTTGACAAATGGTGCACTAAAATAGGCCAGTAGATAAGGGAGACAAGAATCGTGCAGGAATCGCATAAATCGATTACTGCATATAGCTCGCCACAACAAAATCCATCGAATCTTCTTTTATTATTATGAAACTTATCGCGTAGGATTAGAACCCACTCAGTCCGATTCCGCTCCAAAAATAATCGATAAGGAATTGTGAAGGCGGTTTTCTTACTTAGTCTTTATTCACCTTTATTGGACTATCTTAAAACATACTGTATCATTGCAGCTTTTTCCAAATATGGGCCAACCTGTGGGCCCAACTAAATATTCGTGCTGTCATCTGAAATTGATATAGTTTAGTGGTCTACGTTTAGATGGCAGTGTACGTACTCAGCTTCTGCAGTTGCATAATTTTAATTAGTGAAATATTTAATTGCGGTTATTACTTTTGTTATATTAATTACAATATTTGATTGCCTGTAAAATTACACCATTTTAATTACCGGTTACTAAAGCTAAAGTCGCTAGTGGGCAGCAGTGTAAAATTGGAGCGCCCCTGCCATCTAGCGGCTATGGTAATACCCCTAGGAACATTGCTTCGTCATTAATTTGATCTCTGCGTGTGACGTCAAGACTACGTAGCCTTTGCTGGCTTTTGGCATTGTAAACAACGTTGTGTGCTTACGTATTGTTGAGAATACTGTTTTTATTTCTTTATTTTTTTGTTACTATATAATTTAAAGGCTTTTTTGCATTACTTTAGTCTTCATTGAAAAAGCTAAAGGAAATAACAGTAGATGATACAAGGGATCAAAGCAGGGCTTTATTTTGCGAATAGCAATTTTTGTGAGACGAAGGCCGTAGGCCGAGTGTATTAAACCTACGAGCAAAATAAAACCACGTTTAAAACGTGTGATTATTTTTAGACAGAGCTCGAATTTGTAAAATATCAATATTATATTGATTCCTGAAACTAACAGAGTTCGCGTTTAGAACGCGTTCTTGAAACTGGAGAAATTATGTTATAAAAGCGAGATATCATATGTTTGATGATTCGCTAGCAGTCACCAAGTTTTGCGTAACACCAGACAATGAAGCGATTAAATGCTATGTCATATTGCTTTCTATATTTTTTGGGTAAGTACTTCTAGTGTTATTGTTTTTGCTGCTTCTATAATTTCACTATATATGTAACTATATTGTACATTTCCTTGACACGCATTCCTTGTCTTTATTTTATTTTAAATGTTCTATATTCTTGTAATATTTATGTTTATATGTAATTTTTGTATATTTGCTTGACATGTTCTGTGTTCACAAGCCTTTATGGCTGCCAGTGAACTCACAGATTGCAATCTAATCTAATCTAAATAACTTCAGCGCACTTAAATTATCGGAAACGCTAATACCACATTTTAAGCAACGGAGGGAAGTAGGCTTGAGGAATCTTTCATATGGATGCTAAACCTTATGTTATTATTTTTAATTTACGCGCCCGGCCTAACAGTATAAACATATTCGGTATACAGATGGGAAATAGCCGGGATGTCAGCAAGTTTATGTTACGATAACCTAATCTTAACTCAGACATCATGATGAAATGAAACCCTGCTGCACAATCACAGTAACTTGTGAGGCCATACAAGAAATTCGTATAAATATCATGGTCCATGTAGGGAAATAAAATAGACTTGCATGCGTAAGAATTGTTTCAAAGAAAATGCAACAATTTTTAAAAATAAAAACCAGTCATCATAATCGCTCAAAATACAAAATGACTCATGACTTTCCCGTTAAAAAAACCGTCAAATACGTTTTTGCCCGTCGTACAGCTTGTAAATTCGTCAATTTTGACGGAAAATCCGTCAGATTGGCAACCCTGGGGACGATATGAGTAAAACCGATGAGTGAATCGGTTTTTCCAGTCCTGGCGCCTCCATACGGTATAGCGAGTAAGCCGCGGTTATACCCAAACGAAGGGTGAATTAATTACATGCACTGCCGAATATAGGCGCTCTTTTTATATTTTTACTTTCTCTACTACGTATAGTAAAGTAGGGGAAGTACTGTATTCCACCCAAAAATTCGATACCGAGATTTCACCGGAAATATATGTTTTGAGACCCTCTGAACCAAAAAAAAAAGCATTTTTGGAAACATGTCCGTGTGTGTCTGTGTGTGTGCGCGCGTGCGTGTGTGCGTCTATTAAGCACGAAGATGTGAGTATTGTGATACGACATTCAAACTGAAAAATAATGTTTGCTTCCTTTACCTCTGATTTTTTCAACTTCACTTCTACCTATATGCTATCTCGGGCACAGGTTTGAGTAAATGAGCACTTCTCTGTGCACCATGGAGCAATGAGTTGATGGCCTGCATATTACAAGTTTTTATATTTAAATTGGACTGATAGAAAATAGCTGTAAAACATTTTTAACCTTCTTTCACTTAAAAAAAAGGAGTTAGAATTCATGGTGTTAGTGCTTATTTTAAGTGCTTTGACAATAGATACTAGATTAGACTGTGTCGCGGTATCTCTCGTGTTCTCTTATTTGCTGAGCTCCTGTTATTGTTTTACTATTTTGAATTTTGGGTTCTTTGTCCTCCGGCTAGCTATTATTACTCAGTCGAGCAAATCTCTTAAACAGGGTGTGTAAACGGAAAGGAGTTGTTACTAAAAGATAACACTGATAAAAGAATTTGTTTTTACAATTTTATTGCCGTCACACTTTATTAATTTCACGTAATTACTCTTGATACACGCCCGACTGAAACTGTTATATTTTCGAATGTAACTATAATCACTTATTTGCCGCGCATTATTAATTCACGTATTTCACATTTTGTAACTAACTTTATGACGCGAGAGATTCTGTAGAATTGCGTAATGTGTACATCGTGAATGCTTCCATAGATCTACCTGACGTGTAACTCCCGAGAGATATTTCTTAAAATTGCGCGACGTGTAACTCGTGAATGATTCTGTTGAACTGCGCGATACCTGCGTGCGTCAGATGGCAGGTTGAGGGCAACCCGATGGTGTGTTTAGGCGTGTACCTTCCCTAATTAGGGCTTTACCACGTAGTGACGGGATATGGGGTTACAGGATGGCGGTTGTTCTTTAGGTAGGGGAGAGAAAGGAGGTAACAAAGCTTGTTCCTCAACGGTAGCCGGTCATGGCGCAACTGCCCTTGTGCACCGCTGATGATATGAATTTTGTAATTTTAAACATGTTGGGATTTTAATTTTGAAGTCCAAACTACTCTTGAAGGGATTGTATTGGAGTTCAGCTTTAGCTGCTGTTGGAATTACTCCGCTGTTACCGGATATGCCCGCAAGCCATGCGGGGAAGCCGGTGATGCCTCAAGCGGCGTGTTCTGGGGTTATAATCCCCAAGAGACCTAACTAGGGCGCTCTTATGGTATGGCAACTGGTCGTAAAATTTTGCGGCCCGGCGCCTAATTTCATCCTCCACGTAAGGAAGAGATGAGGCTTCGTGAAGCAGCCTCACGGGAAAGGAGCGGTTTACACAATAGATGGCCCGAAGGCACCTATTCTGTACCCGTTGTAGGAGCAGCAGGCTGGAATCTGCGGCCATGCCCCAGATCTCGCAAGCATAAAGCAGGAAGGGGATTATCAGCGCTCGAAAAAGGTGTAACTTTAAAGGGACAGGCATCTCAGACCTCAGCATCGGGTACAATGAAGCCGCAGCCCCATGCCCCCGACGCGCGACGTCCCCGACGTGTCCCCGAAAAATTAGACCCTTATCTAACTTAACCCCCAGGTAGGTGATGGCATTTGTCCATTTTATCCTTCTTCCAAGATAGCTGAATGTGGGGAAGATTGCGGGAAAGCGGCGCTTGGTGAAGAGAATGGCGTGGCTTTTTGCCGGGTTGATGGATAATCGCCAACGCCTGCACCACTCTTGGAGGAGGCGGAGGTGTCTCTGAATGGGGTTGAAGGCTCTGTTTGGGTTTTTGCTTGTACAATACAGGAGCACGTCATCAGCGTACTGTGCCATGTTGACGTGCTGCTCTGTGGGTAGGTCGGCCACATATACACTAAAGAGTGTGGGGGATAACACAGAACCTTCGGGGACTCCACCTCGTATTGGGCTTAGTGTAGATTTGTGTCCCGCAACCGAAACTACAAAAGTGCGGTGTTTTAGATATGTGTGTAGCAGATGTATTATGTGTGTAGGGAGCTCCAGTTGGATGAGTTTTTTGAGGAGACCCGCATGCCAGGTCGTCGAGAAGGCCTTCTCGACATCCAGTGAAACCGCGGCGGTGTAAGCCCTGTCCTGGAAGCCCAGGGCAGCCGCTTCCACCACGCACAGCAATTGCTGGGAGGTCGAGTGCCCAGGACGGAAGCCGAACTGATGTGGTGGGATGGCTCGAATGTCCCCTAAGGTGGGAGACAAGCGGGTAAGAATGGTCCTTTCAAAAACTTTTGAAAGGACAGAGAGGAGGCTAATGGATCTGTAATTGGCAGGATGTACCGGATCTTTCCCCGGCTTCAATATGCAAATAACCCGAGCCTCTCTCCACTCGCGTGGAAAGTGACTTAGGGCGAAGCACATATTGAAGACCCTGGTGAGAAAGAGCACGGCCCGGAAGGGAAGGCGTCGTAGCATGGCGGGTGTGAGCCCGTCAGGCCCCGGTGCCCTTTTGGGGTTGAGACGCCGGAGTGCGCCTTGGATTTCTGAAGGTCTTATGACGGGATATCGATCCGCATCGTCGGGGGGACGTCGAAGGAATCGGCGTACCTCCCTCCGAGTACGTTCGGAAAAGGCATCGTCCTGGGGGTCATCTCGAGGCCGCATGGTCCTCTCAAGGTAGTCAGCAAACACATTTGCTTTGGCTTGGGGAATGTAAGCCAGGCCTTGGGTGCCGTGGAGAGGGGAGGAGTATTGATCTCTGCGGTTGCGGAGGTGTTTGGCAATCCTCCACACGTCGCCATCTTCGAGGTTCATACGGTTCATCGTCTCCTTCCACGCTCGCACTCTGTGCTCGCGTAGTCGGCGACGGATCTCCCGGCGAAGGCGCCTATGAAGCACTCGATTATGTGGCGTGCGGTGACGCTGGTAGAGTCTGCGTGCCGCCCAGGAGCGGCGGATTAGCAGATGGAGTTCAAGAGGAAGGACGTCAGGGTGCAAGGGAGCTGGGGTGTTGACGGTGAGGTTATGGACCGTTCGTACCACGATGGAAGTGAAGGAGGAGACAGCCACTTCCAGGGTTGGGACGTCTACGATTCTCGGGTTGGGTGGAAGGGAGTCGTTGAGGCAAACCTTGACGCATTCCCAGTCGACTTCCCGTTGTTGAACCGGGACGCCGTGGCTGGCAACCTGGGTGTTAACCTCGGCTATCACAGGATTATGGTCTGAATGTAGGGCGTTGATTGATGTGAGTGAGATATGAAAGGGGAAATGCTTGATGATCGCGAAGTCGATAACGGTAGCCCGTCCTCGACCTCGTGGATGATGTGTAGGTTGCCAGGGACCCTCTGCTCTGAGTTGAGGGTCCGCATCTATCATACATATAATTTCATTGCCTCGTCTACACGACGGGGGGCAGCAATGCCAACGCATATGTTTGGCATTGAAGTCCCCAGCCATGATAACGTTAGGATGAAGGGCGAGGATGGATAGGTAATCGTTAAGTACGAACAGCCTTCGTGGAGGGTGGTAAACAGACACCACCATGACTTCCGTACCGCCGAGATCTGTCTTTCGCTCTAGAATTTATACTCCCTCACCCCGATATGCCTAAACATTATAACAGAGCTGCTATTGGTTAATAAAGCGCGCCAAATTAGCGTCTATTTTTTTATCCAATCAAAATTAAGAACACATATGCTCTAGCGAAGATATTCCCTCCATTTCTAAAGAAAGGCATGCTACTCTGACGTCATTTGTTTGTCTCTTCTAATTGATAAACAACTCACCCCAGCGCTTCACTGTTACCCGCTCCTATTGTCAGTTTCAGTGAGGCCGTGTAAACTTATTTCCTAACAATGCTTATAATTAACAAACATTTCAAATCATTGTCATACAATAATGTTAATTTACACTACAATAACTCTGGCATTCACAGTGTTGTGATATAAAATACTGCCTCAACTGCAACAGATATTCCAAATAAAAACCCATACTAATCACATGTTAATTGCTAAGAAATTTATGATTTGGATAATGTACAAGGAGTTATTAAAAATGTGCTTTTTAAATCTGCATCATGTGACAATATAAGAAAATTTGCTCAAGTTATGTTGCAAAAGTTCTGCTTTATTTTTTTAATTTTTGTATCTAAATAGTTTCTTTTTGTTTTTGCTGATATATTTCATTTATTTTTCAACGTGTTAATGTATTATGTGGTATTTTAAGTGTAACTAAATGCTGACATTCTTTGTACGTGGTAGGGTATCATTTTTGCTATAATTGGTACATTATTATAGAATGCAAATCAATGATATTTCGGTCATGTGGGTTAACAGCTTTTAAAATGATCAGTGGTAAATTGTTATATACAAAGAATAATGTTATATGATATCATGCCACTGCGTTTCCTATTTAATTGAAAATTAGTATAAAGAGATAGTCAATTTAAGACATTTAAAACGGATCTCGATATTCTAGCAGATAAGTAAGGCAAACTGAAACTTGAACTAATTTCAGTTGGCTTCCACAGGTTCCAAAAACGGTGAGCGGGGCTAGCAGCAGGCATGATCGGTTGATAATGAAGTAAGGTGAATTACCGACCGCAGTGTTAGCTCCGCTAATGACCACCAGAAAGGTCCCGCATAAGCGCCCTATGTGACACCTTACCCCAACATTGAGTTGAGAATCTGGTATTAATCTGTGCCACTGAACATCTACACATAAGCGAAAATCTGATGTGTTACACTCACATGACTTTCTCTACTCTTTTGCAAACGCTAATTCTCCATATGCTAAATGTTAATCGAGATGTTAACCTTATTGCTAATTTTATTGTAGATGCAAGGGGAATTATTAGGCTTTAAGCGATAGACAAATATTTTAAGAACTGGTTGCTACGTGCAGTATTCCATTCTCTTTGCATTGCCAGGACAAAAAAAAATGAATAACGAATTCCCATTTGAGAAAAAGTATAAGTATTGGAAAATTTAAGGGAATAACAAGCAATACCTTGAAAATGGTTCACTCAACAACAACAACAACAACAACAACAACAACAAATGTATATGACATAAATTGTGTATTTTAACGCGATCTAAATTTTTTGTATAGTAAAATTTTGTCTATCTCTTATGGTTTACCAGTTATGCAAAAGTCGTTCACAATGAAGAATACTTTTGGAGACATTCCCAGAAAATTCGAGATATACATTTCATTTGTGATGAAAGTATCTTAAACATATAATATTTTAATCAAAATCGTTAGAGCCATTTTTGAGAAAATTAAAATTTTCGAAAAATGTTCCATGTAAAGGGTAATCTGGGGTTGGGGGATTTTCTTGAAAACCTTCGTGACGCATCTCTGGAAGATACTGAACCTAAATACCAAGTTTGGTGTTTATCCAACTGTTCGTTTCTGAGTTATGCTGTTCACAGACGCACACACGAACATGTTTCCAAAAATACTTTCTTTTTTTTGGATTCAGGGGCCTCAAAACATATATTTCCAGTGAAATCTCGGTATCGAATTTTTGGGTGGAATACAATACTTCCCCTACTTACTATACGTAGTACAGAAAGTAAAAAGTGAAACTTAATTAGTGTAATGGGCGATGTTGTGTGCAATAATCCTTCCTACGTGTTCAAACCTGCCGCCAAATAAAGAACCATGTTATGTATAGAACCCGGTGTATCGAGTCGTATGACGCCACAGAACCGCTGTCCCCAGCCCTACTCAGTATATAAAATTCAGGGTGGTGGATGCGGGAACACCGAAGCCGATAAAGTTATTAACCGAGTTGATACGCCCTGGTTATAATTGCGTATTTTTACTACAAAAATCTGATGTGTTACACTCACATGACTTTCTCTACTCTTCTACAATCTAATTTTACAAACGCCTATTCTCCATATGCTTCATGTTAATCGAGATATCGAGATGTCAATCTTATTGCTAATTTTCTTGTAGATGCAAGGGAAATAGGGTAGCTTTGAAGCGATAGTCAAATATTTTAGCGCTGGTTGCTATGTGGCGCATTCCATTCTCTTTGCATGTCCAGGACATAAAAAAAATGAATGACGAATTTGAGAAAAAGTATAAGTATTGGAAAATTTAAGGAAATAACAAGCAATATCTCGAAAACGGTTCACTCAACAAAAGAAATGTATATGACATAAGTTGTGTATTTTAACGCGATCTACATTTGTTGTGTAGTAAAATTTTGTCTATCTCTTATGGTTTACCAGTTATGCAAAAGTCGTTCACAATGAAGAATACTTTTGGAGACATTCCCAGAAAATTCGAGATATAAATTTCATTTCTCATGACTTTATCTTAAACATATGATATTTTCATCAAAATCGTTAGAGCCATTTTTGAGAAAATTAAAATTTTCGAAAAATGTTCCATGTAAAGGGTAGTCTGGGGTGGGGGGATTTTCTTGAAAACCTTCGTGTCGCATCTCTGGAAGATACTGAACCTAAATACCAAGTTTGGTGTTTATACGACTGTTCGTTTCTGAGTTATGCTGTTCACAGACACACAGACACACAGACAGACACACAGACACACAGACACACAGACACACAGACAGACACACACACGGACATGTTTCCAAAAATGCTCTTTTTGGATTCAGTGAGTCTCAAAACATGTATTTCCGGTGAAATCTCGGTATCGAATTTTTGGGTGGAATGCAATACTTCCCCTACTTACTATACGTAGTAGAGAAAGTAAAAATATATGGATAATAGCAGTAAAACGACTAAGCGTGTATTAATGAATCATGAAATAATTGAATAAATCCACACAACGCTTTCAAATATCGTAAACTCAAACGATCGTTCGGTTCACACTAAACAAGATAATCGCGCTGAATTGGACTCATTCATTAGTCCAACTCCGCTTCAAAAAATATGTACGCACTTCCACAGAGTCGGTGATAAAGCAGTAACGCTCTACACTTCCCCGAATTGTACTTTTTTTTTCGAGTGGAGGAGAAAATGATTTAATCACTTACCCCAGCCCCGATGGGAGTCGAGACTGAGAGTGTGGGACTCACCAATAGTCGGCATACCCACTAAAAACTCCTCCACCGAAGGAAAAAAAAAGAAG
Organism: Deroplatys truncata; assembly: GCA_030765065.1. NCBI lineage: Eukaryota > Metazoa > Arthropoda > Insecta > Mantodea > Mantidae > Deroplatys > Deroplatys truncata. The sequence goes on along the minus strand of CM060989.1, from coordinate 57,845,719 downwards.
GAAAAAGAGAGGAAGCAAGGTGTGATACTGTGGCTGTACCGCTATTGCACCAGCGCAGTAATGGGTGCGGGTATATTGGCCGGCCACAAGGGCCTAAGCCAGGTGAAAAGATGGTGCCAGGACGCAAGCATGACCGAGGCCCTACTTGCGCCCTTGGAAATTTGGGAGTGAAGGGTGGAGGAAAGTTAAGGGTGTATGTGTGGCAGCAGTTCCCTGCTTGCTGCCGTCGTGAGTGAGGTGTAGCATTCAATGGTTCCTCGGGTTCCTGGCGCGGCCTCTGTGTGTCGCGCTCGGCATGTCCATCGGATGAGTTGGATGAAGTACACGGATCTCGTCACAGAGATACAGTGTGTTCCGCGATATGAAGTTCTTCGTATCGGCTAGGAGCTCTCGAAACCCCGCAACTGAGGCCTCAAGGGCTCCCAGTCGCGTGGGTCGGTCGTCGCTTTCCGCCTCGGTGTCATCTGGTTCGCCGAGGTGGCCCTCGATGCGTGCCAGCTTGCGCTGAACCGATGCGAGGATCCCGTCGTCCCCCTGGAGTTCTGAGATCTGTCTTGAGAATGAGAAGATTGCCCTGGCCGAGGTCCGCTGCTTGGCCTCCACGGCCACTAGGCGCGTGCTAGTTGCACAGCGTAACTCAGCCATGCGAGCGGTGAAGTCTTGGAGAGTAGCCTGCAATGCAGACAGCGTGTCTTGTAGTTCTGGATGAGGTGTTTGCGATGTTCCCCTTACACGGGGCGTCGTCGGCGGAGGCAGTCTAGTAGTCGTCTTTAGCGCAGCTAACCCAGCTGGTGGCTTGCTCCGGGGGTACAAGGGGCACTGAGCCTGCCCTGTGAAGTGCGTGTGCCCGGAGCAAGTGGCGCTGAACTTGCGTCGTCGGCGGAGGTCGTGGGCGATGCAGTTTGCCGTAAGACAACCTGCTCCGCAGTAGTGGCACCGAGGTGCGGCGTTGCATGCCTGCGCTGTGTGACCGTAGCCACAACAGCGGCGGCAGGGTACCGGATGTTCACTCCTGCTTGCCTCGACACGCAAACACTGCCCCAGAAGAGGCAGACTTGATCGCAAGGCCGCCTGAGCGTCCGAGGCGGAACCCAGGTGGAGGTATACCAGCGGTGTTGGCCCTCTGGTTGAGGTTATTCGGGATGCCCGAATAGCAGAGCGCCAGTGGTGCCTTGCAGCATCCAGCACAAAGTGCACTGGAAGATCTCTCGGCACTCCACAGATGACAACGCTGTGGCGGCCATCTGAAGGAGGGTGCGTCTGCGGCGACAGTGGATTCATCAGAGGCGGTAAGCAGGCGGCAGTCTGTGGCGTAGTACAGCCTTGTGTAGGAGAAACAGGGCTGGCGGCAACCTGTGGTGGTCGAAGTTCATCCTCCGGTGACGCAGTAATGCGAACGGGTGACGCAGCGGCCGAAGCGTAGCTGGGCCCGGGCAGCGGTGGTGGCGAGGCAGAATTTCCGGCAGTTGCCGGTGAAGCTGCCGGTGAAGCTGCCGGCGAAACGGCGGAGTCCGCGGCCGGAGCCGGGAAAGCAGCGATGGGTCCATCGGCGGCACGACGCTTTCTCCTCTTCCCCATATCGATGATCTCGGCGAAGCGTAGAGATGTTACCTCGGCGGAGTCTCGACACCAACTTCATCCGAACTAATAGCTCAATACAAAGCTTTTATGAACAAGTGACATTGCTATTTGTAATTATTATTTTCAACTTAAGGACAGGTTTATTTACTTAGAATTACTGGCTATTTGGTAATAAAAAATCCAGATACTAAATATATAGTCTTCTGGTATTTTTATTACCTATTGTATAACTACTACTTTTTCGAAATACCACCCAACTATACATGTGTACTGTCATCTCGTAGTAAGATGTTGGATATACTTCAGTACTCTGCAGGTAGATGACAGTCAATGTGAAAAGTACCAGTGTTGCACAATTTTAATTTCCCCCTATTACTGAAACCAAGGATGTTTGTTGGCAACCATGTAAAATTGGAGCGCCACTGCCACCTAGCGGCTTTTCCTGATGTCAATTAACAGAAAACCAAAATGAATCGATATGATTTCAATTTATAATGCTTCTCTGAAAAGAGGTCAATCAAATAGAAGTAAATACATGGAAGGTCGTCTCGTCATAACAAATTCAGTGTAATAAACTTTCATATTTTTTAAATGTTCTACTTTTTTTAAACTGAGATGTGTATTTTTTTCTCAGCATTGTAATTATATGCATTACATATTGATTGTACACGGTGATTTATGAAGAGCTGACGCATTTATTTCTTTAATTGTTTCAAAACGAGCTATGCTAGTGAGAACTTATTATACCTGAATTGCAGAAGAATTTTGGGAGATTATTTACCTCTATAGCAAATGTTGAAAATGTCCTCCATTCTGCATAAGGCACGACTCAACACGTCGTTCCATATTACTGGACACTCGTTGGAGGACTCTGTTGTCAATAGCTTGAATCTCTTGTGTAATGTTGAGCTTCAGATCGTCCAATGTCTGGGGACTTGTGGCATAGAACCTGTCTTTTAAGTAACCCCATAGAAAGAAGTCGGGCGATGTCAAATCCGGAGATCTCGGTGGCCACAGGTTTTTGGAAATTATCCGGTCGTCAAAGAAACTTGCAATTAGTGCCATGGATTCATTTGATGTATGGCATGTGGCGCCGTCCTACTGTAAATATCCTTGACTCAGCTCTACATCGTCTAGTTGCTCAGCAAATTCCATAAATATCCGTCGGTACTCTGCAGTGTTCACATTGTTTAATAAAATGGTCCCACTATTCTCTGTGAGGATATTGCGCACCAAACTCCGTTTTTAACTCAGTGCATAGGTGCTTCATGAATAACATGTGGATTTTCGCTGGCCCAATAGCGTGAGTTATTTGAGTCCACATAGCCGGATAAATGGAATCATGCTTTATTTGTGAACCATGTGATGGAAAATGTGGCATGATTTTGCACAATGAACTCCTGAAATTAACGACAATAATTCAATCGTCTATCCTTATCTGGTTCCTGTAACTGATGGACAACCGTAATCCTATACGGCTTTAAGCCTGCGCTTTTCACAGCTCTCTGACACATTGAGTAGCTGTACCCTACCTCCTGCGACAAACGTCTTAATGATTTTTTGGGTGACTGATCCAGTTGTGCTCTTACGTCAACAACAACCGTGGGAAGCCTAGATGAAGAGTTTTGGCTTTTTTCACTCACCAGAGACCCAGATGTTTACAATTTGTTTACCAGTCCCAGTATTGCTTCTTTGGGGAGGATCCTGAACGCCAAATTCTCTCTGGTATGCCCTTTGAGTAGCCGTAATTGAATTCGTAATCCAGTATTGCTTTACAAGGAAGAGTCGTTCATTTAATGTGTACCCCATTTTCACATTGACGTGCTAGCAATTACGAATAAAACATGAACATCTGCACATCTAGTGAACGACAATCGAAACTCTAAAACATTCTGCTTAATTTGGTGCTAAAATTGGGGCATTGTGTGAATTTCGAACACAATAATTAAAGAAAGAAATGTGTTAATTGCACGTTATTATCTTTACTTTCTCTACTCCGTACCTAGTAGGTACAGAAAGTACTGCATTCTACCCAACATTTTATGTCGAGATTTCACCAGAAGCACTTGTTTTCATGCCCCCGAATTAAAAAAGAATGTTTTTTAAAAGATCCGTGTGTATGTGAACGGCGTAACTCAAAAACATAGTCAGAAAACTACCAGACTTGCTATTTAAGTACAGTATCTTCCAAATATGCAACACGAAGGTTTTTGGGAAAATCCTCCGCTCCAAATGACCCTTTTTGTATGGAACATTCGTTGAAATTTTTTAATTTTTGAGAAATGGCTCTAATGCTTTTGATTAGAACACCATGCATTAAAAATAGTTACATGACAAATAAAATTCTTCAATTTTCCGGGAATAGCCTGTCCTTCATTCGGAAGGAATCTTGTATAACTTTATATAAGTGGTAAACGTTAAGCACTGCACCAAATATGTAATTCTAGTACACAATCTATATCATTTCTTTTTTGTGGAGTTCACCATTTCCTAGATATTCCTTATTATTTGTTTGAACTTTCAAATACTTACTCCTTTATCAATAGCGAACTCGCTCGTTTTACCCTCCTCTCGTGTTGATGCAAAGACAAGGAAATTTCAAAGACATCACATAGCGACCAGCTCTTAAAAGATTTGTTAACTCCGCTTAAGTCTACTGTATTCCCCTATTCCCACTGTGCCTGCAAGGAAATGTGTAATAAAACCGTTTCTACAAATGTTTATTTCGAATAACCTTAAATAGACAGAAGAATAAACTTTTGTAAGAATAGTTTGTTGAATAATATGTAGAGAAAGTCATGTGAAATTAACACATCAAATATTTCTAGTTTGTGTATATGCTGTAGCCTACGTTTGACTGGAAATGAATACATAATATTAAAGTCAGCTGCTTGAAGTAGTGGCACTTTTTAACGGTGACTGTTGCAATTAATTAAATTTCAGTTTCTGCTTGGGAGTAATTTTTCTTGTGCTAGAGCTATAATAACCAATAGCCTTATTATTTCATGTAACTTGTGGGAGGTGTAATTGACTCCCCCATCTCCCTATGCCCTGTAATGACGCCACTGGACGGAAAAATGTGAGCTAAAACAACGTCTCACTACTGTATGCACTATACCTTTTTTTACTATAAGCTGAAAGGAGAAGTAAACAAGGCTTAAATGTATCACTTCGCCGAGCACATGGCAGCACCACGTGGAGGATGACGGGAACTAAGTACCCGTGAAAGGAAATTGCTTCATACAGAATGTGAATACAGTATATTGCGCAGCTTAGGAATCATTAGGTTTTAAACATTGTATATTTTGTTCCTATATTTTGCCTAAACTTATAACACACAATACTAAGAGAAGACAAATAAAAGTTGCACCTGAACAGTTTTGCATCTGTGATTAAAGGCACTGGATTAAACTGTTCTTAACTTTAGGCTTTATAAATCATTCATTTAATGACTAGTATCAGTATACCACCTTTGCTTTAACCTTTCATGTGTCAACAAGCTAAGAAAATGATTAGGACTATAGGTTAGAAAACAAACGCGACCCAAGCAATCCGAGCAACAATGCTGCATCACTAACAAAGAAGTTCAATTATTGCTAAACAATGGCCAACCATATTCATTGTGTATTAAAGATGGGTACTTTTCACAGAATTTGTTAAAAGCATTTAACACGATTGTCGTCTTTCTATTTCCCGCGTTTATGTTTTCAACAGTGGCAGACGATTCTCAGCCGGAAACGAACTGCAGCGCCTGCGCATAGCCACTTAAACCCTCTGCTACAACGGATCATTTAGTTATAGGTGAATCTGAACGAACACATTTAGTTTCATAAATTGAACTGTTACAATAACGAGTTTTTTAAATTTCTCTGCACGAGAATAACCACAAAATGTTACGATATGAACCGAACTGTTTTTTGTAGAGGAAGAGACGACATGCTAAGCGGGGAGGATGTAATTTGTCCACCAGCCAATGAGGTGCTGTCTTGTCACGTGGTTTTGTTTACTTCTCCTTTCAGCTTATAGTGAAAAAGGTATAGTCAGACTCACGTACCGCCATCTGAACGCTGGCCGTCATTTTCCCTCCAATTAGCGGAATGAATAACACGCAGTCTTATGGAGTATTGCGGGAAAATTAAGAAATACATACTTTGTTTCTTTACAGTTTTTGCGCATTTGGAAGTAATGCTCGGAGAATCGAGCATGGAAGAAGCGCGAATGTCAAATGCGAGGATAAGTATTCTATGTTTCCGTTTGGATTTATAAAGCAATCGGTTCCCTTATCAGCGTCCATTGGCTTCATGACCTTTTAATATTTCATTTGAATTAACATATATGTGGCAGAGTGACAATTATTCTGTACTAAAAATTCTAGTAATTTTAGTCAAAGATCAAAATAACCATAAAAGAAATGCATTTAGAATAACACAACGAATTGTGTTTAAAAGAAATCAGTGGCAATAATTAAATTTGCAATTTACATTATCAGTAATATTTATAATTAGAGCAGAATCTACCACAATCTTCAAATACTATTAAAATATAATATAAAAGTTAAAGGTAAATAGGTACCTACCTAACCTAAACAGCAGCAATACAAGTAGGCGTTAAACACAGGTTTCCTTGGCACGCACACGTCGTTATATTGTCCAAAAACGTTTAAAGGTGTAATCTAACTAAATGGGGTTATATAGCATTGGTGTAAACTTGTCTTACCTCGCATAGTCGTCCTCCGTGGTATAGTGATTACCATGCTAGCCTCTAGTTCCCGAGGTCGTGGGTTCAAATCCGGCGGAGGACGATAAAATCCATAGCATGGCTTCCTTCGGAAGGGAAGTAAAGCCGGTGGTCGTAGATTTACGGCACGTAAAAGAACCTCACGCCTGATAGAGAGGCCTCTGAGCAAAATTACCGATCTTTCACGACCAAAATAGAATGGGACGCTAAGGACCACAGTAATTAAAGAGCGTCCATAAATAAAACTAAAAAAAAATTACCTCACATATGTGAATGTATTTGGGGAAATATTTGTTCTGCCTATATTTCTAACCCACCCGGTCTTCATTTGTTTTCATTCGGATAACATGCTCCTTAGGTAAAATGGAGGGAAAATGGCGGCGCAAAGAATAGCGGTACTCTTCCTATACAGTGACTCTAACTACTAGTGAAACACTGGTACCATCTTAAAGTGCCTACGAAAGACTATCTTTAGTTCACTCTCACATAATTCTCTTGTTTTTTGCATTAACAACAATCCGAAAAAGATCTTATGTGTTTTATTCATATGACCTTCTCTACCCACTAGCTTCTACAAACTAATCCTACCAAACTTATTTTCGTATCGAGATAAATGTTTACACATTTTGTGGTAGGTACAAGAGGAATAAAGCAAACAGAATGGATAATCACATGTTTAAAAGGCGTCCCCATATGCTGGACTTGAAACTCAATAGCCTTTCCATGACGTCCTGAGAACAAGTGAATGCCCAATAAAGGCTAGCTCAGAAATTACAGATATTACAAAAAACGTAATTGAAACAAACTGGCAGTTTTAAAGGGATTCACATTTATTGTGTAACAATTTTTACCTATCTCTTATGTTATCCCTTATACAAAATTCAAATTGAACAGCATTTTATAGGCTATTCCCATAAAATTCTAGATATACATTTTATTTTATCATGAAATATCTTAAACACATAGTATTTTAATCAAACTCGCAGAGCCGTTCTTTAGAAAATAAAAACAAATCTGATATTTTTTTCATCTAAGCGGTAGTTTGGGGTGGTAGAATTTTCTTGAAAATCTTCGTGTCACATTTTTGGGAGAGGAACCTTATTTATAAAGATTCATATTTTGACAGGGAGTAGTTGCAATGCACTTCAGAACGTGTATTTCCGGCGAAATCTCTATATCGAATTTTTGGATGGAATACAATACTTCGTGTACCTGGAGGTGGTAGAGAAAGTTAAATGTTGATGACACCAAAACCTTGCGTGTGTCCTCACTAGCACAATGGCACTACTGTAAAGAAAGTTGAAACTTTTATAACAGTTAAAACTGTTATATGGCAGCATTGTTAATACTTCTTTAATTAGGTCGTCGAAAGGCTTTTAATGCCTACATTCTGATGCCAGATTTCTATAGGAACATACGGGACGTTCCGCTATTAGTACATCAGAAGAAGATAATGAAGGTTTTGCTATCCGCGTTTGTCTAGCCAAGAACGATATTTAATTCAGAAGTAAGGTTAGAAGCTAAGAAATTCATAAAAATAATTCTGACCTTAGTATCAGTTTTAGGAATTTTTATTAAGAATGAACACGTAGTGTTGCCATGGTTATCTAAATATATCTTACTTAGTACCATTCGGTTACAATGCACACAAATTTTTTTCCTCCATTTATATGCCGTATTTAACACATAAGATCATATCGGTGGCTTTGTCTTTGGAACAATCGCTCATCAGCAATCATGTTCACTCGTTTTAATATTGTATATCTTGAGGCAGTATTTTAATAGGTACCTAAATAATTTCAGTTGTATTTTATTAATAAGTAAATTCAATAACAGCCCACCTTGAAACAATATGTATGTAATAATTATTTTTAAATGTAACAGTCATTGCATATGCTTATTATTATTGTACACATGTTTAATAATATTATGTGAATACATTACATACTTTAATAATGCAAGAGCTATGAGAATAATAAGTTTTAAGTTGCTAACAATGAGGTAATAATGAGGTAACCTTGTAGCAATAATGAGTTTGAGAGTTTGAAAGTTACTAGTCATGATTAGAGCAACGATAATATAAATTCAGTAACAATTTAAAATTAGCCAATCAACAGCAAAGAAAAGCTTTAAGTAAAATGCAGATATTCTATTGGACTAGAATTAGCCAATCAGAGACTTGAAATACCGAAGCTTACAGGTTTAACGATTGAAATTATGTTCAGTTGCTGGCAAACCTTGGTAGTGACCAGATGGAAGATGTGTTCTCTACAGAAATATTACGCGTGAATCGTAAAATATGTCTACGCGTTAGCTAAGTGAAAGTATTAAAGAACCTTACAGCTCTTAAAAAGTGTAGTGCTTTATTAAATTGTGCAAAGGATAAATAAAAGAAGTGAGTTTAAAAACTTAAAATTCTGTGTATGTCTACAACTATCGTCGTACCGCACCTTGCCTAAGAGATACATGACTCTACAAACATTACTGATGCAACTGAGGCAAAATTCAAACATAAATAATATATAGAAGCAGTTTTAATGACAAAGTTAAATATTATAGTGTAAAACTTGAAGTGTAACAACAAAAACACATCTTTAAATCACCTTCTCATACGTAGCAGCATATTGCGTAATAACAGTAATTATTACGTAATCAACAAATTCAAACCGATGCCCAAAGCGTGTTGTAAATTTCTTAAACAAAGTAACTCCAAGAACAAAACTTCTTCAAGCTAGCTTCCAATGCATGAAGCTTAATAAATTACGTAAACAAAACACCTTCTCAATCTTTGGGTTGTTTACACTGGGTTTTTCTTTAAAAACATTAAATTCACACACACACAAATATTTACACTCTCACTCATACTTCCAGACCCTAGGGAGGATGTGAAATAATCTTGGCTAAAGAAAAGTTTCCGTCCTCCAGCCGAGAATCGAAAAAGGGACATCTGGATTTGGAAGCTATAATGCTAACCATCAGACCACAGAGGCAGTCTTCCAATTATTGGTATGTTTTATAAGTGCTCTGTACTGTACATATCGATTCGACTTCCATATAATCAAGATGATTTTACAATAGCTTTATGACAAAACCTTCTCCAGTACTTCTGTCATAAGCAAATTTTTTTTATGGCCATCAGGCGAGAGAATTCCTATAATCACATTTCCCAAATACCTACCGGCAACATCGGTGCTTTCATCTAAGCTTATGCAAAGTTTGTTATCTACTACACCGTGTTAAATATTACTCAAAACTCTTTAATGGATATAGGTAACAACCTTTTGCGCAAAGTTGATTCATATGGAACTTTTACCGGTGTGCTTTTCAATAAATTTTATTGTTTAAACTGTAGACACTATGCGTAGACAGGCTAAAGATAAACGCATCTTTGACAGTAAACGACGTGACCTTAAATTTGCTCCGAGACAATTAGTGAAATTGTTTACGCCTACCCGCAAGAAATGTAGAACTACTAAACTTTTGCATAGATTCCAAGGACCCTATGTGATTGTACAACAAACTCACCCGTCAATTACAGGATAAGACAGACCACGGGTTCCCTGACTAGGGAAATAGTGGTGCGTCACCCGTTTATACTCCTACTATGCACCATACAAGAGAAGGTAGAATCTTCCCTAGCGGCACAAGAGGTATCTCTAACTACATGCCGTTGCATAATTTATTCTTTTATATACTACAAGTTTACTCTCTAATACTCCAATTAGCATTAAAGCTGGTATCGCTTACATTTGCTTAAATTGCTTAGAATATGTAGGTTAAATTTTTTTCTCTTCTCTCCTTGAGAGTTGTTGCAACAATGAATTGTTCAATTAGGATGTGAACCGAATTAAGATACACACACACACACACACACACCGTGTGTGGGTTATTTTTTGGTTATTCTTAGACATATATAAGTTTTAGCAGTATCATATAAGTATCTCCATATGTTAAAACTGGAATGGTCCATATTTAATCATTTATTGTGTTATGTTTATAATATATATAAGGAATAGCTGTCTTTGAATGCATGTATATAGTACGCATATTCAATAGTTGTTCTAGCTGAACAAGTAGTTACAGTTTATAGCATCTGTATTGTGTGTGTGTCAGTCTATAACCTATGCCGCTGTATCTCCGGCCCTGATGTTTCATGAGGGTAAAGAAAGAGACAGGTATATATTAGAATGGCCACCTTTAGCAATACTAGCGCCGTGAAGCTATTCTAATTCGCCTCAACAGATAAATGGGGACTGTAATTGGATTTCTTTTAAGTCTGTAATACATACAGTCTACTGTTGTTGCTTAGAGCTTTGCTTAACATAAACCACAACACGAAAGAAAAGAATAAAAGATCCGGCAAGGTTTGCAGTGCTCAGTTGACTTGCACAGCAAAGAGTGGAAGTTGTCTGCTAGGACCAATTACAGGCTCCCTCTCTGTGTGCGTACACTGCAGTTTGGGCTGTGTTGCCGATTTTCTTGTAAGTGAAGCACGTGTCGTCAGTAGCTGTTTGCTTTAGTCCAGGTGAAGTTTGTTTTCTGTGGGCATGCGATTTACTGCGTTACCCTTGTTTAAGTTTCCTGTAAATGCTATCTCCATACTTTAATACTCTAACATAGGCTACTATTTCATCGTTTGCATTTTACGAAGAGATGGCACAGATATACACACGTGTTCAGTGTAGGGGTAAGAATTGGCAACACCCTCTCGGTCGCCCTAAATGTCAGAGCCGGAGATAAAACGGCGGTACTTCTGATATTCATCATAATTTGAAAAGTATCATATTGATTCAATTACCTGTATAAATACTTTCCATAAGTTGATATCAGTACATCGACGACGATGACGTTGCAGCATTATCCCCAAGAGATGATTTCTATGGACCACATGCAGGGAGATGTAGTTAGACACCGACACATATAACCAGTTTGACTGAAATATAACCATAATGATACATGTAAACAATGCAAGATCCACCCCGATTGTGCCTTATACAGTTGATGGCCTGTTGTGGCATCGCCAGTAGAAATCCTCCCTTGAGGAAATTATCTGTTACACCAAGGGTGGCGGAAACGACTTCCTTCCGCGAGTCACCATATATGCAACACGCACTGCTCACTCAGCAGCATAAGAAAATCAAACAGACGGTTGCAGAGAGGGAACGTGCGCCTGCGAGTCAAAATGCCTCGCGAGTCACGTTTTCGCCACCTCTGTGTTACACCATCCCACCGTGGGGTAGTTAGATAACGCAGTAAACACCTACGTTTACGGGGTTAGTCCACAGAGATCATTTGAACCAGTTCCCCATGACGCAATACAGTATGAACGCCACGAAGCATAGTAAGTCCCTTCACACCATGCCGGTTGCTTATCACGGATATACTCAATTTATTTTATTCACGTTCTTTGTGCAGAATGCACTTGGAAGGGATCCACTTCTGCCTGTGGTTCTATTGTTAAGGCGCCCCGAGCGGAAGGATGGGACAAGGAGAGACCGTAGGGCGACTGACCCTTCAACCCATGAAGGTTAGCTTGTTCTTTGGTTTTTCTTCTCTCTTCAATAGCTATCACTATGCATCCACGGATATAATAACGTGGAGATACGTCGACTTAAATCACATGGCAAAGTTGACTATACTCGGCACCAATCAAGAAGGTGATTGACATTTCGCGGGGAGAGAGAGAGGCGACGTTGCCACTCATCGCGACCACGTGGAGACGTGCTAGAACTGTGTCGAAGGCGACTGGGTCGCGCCTGCATTGTAGAGCGGGTATTATTTATATTCGTATACGACGAAAATTTAAAATAATGAATCTACGTGCAAAGGATAGAACATGCAAGAATATATCAGTGTAAAAATCTGCGTTGACAGAAGAGACATACCTGTGAAATATTGATGCTTATTCTAATGGAAAGAATGCCAGATTTCCGAATCTCTTGCATCACTGCTGTTGCTGCTGCTGCTGCTCGTTTGATAGACAATGTTGCCACCGTCGTCATAATCATCATCATCATCATCATCTGAAGAGCTGCTAGAATTCTCCACGGAAATGACAAGCTGTTCTATAGTTTCTTCTAAAACTCCTTCATTTTCCCAAGCTGCACTTATTACGCCCTTTGTATGAATCAGCGCTTTTTTTCTCCAGTTTTCAGCTTTTACTGCTGTTAGGCCTCTTCTGTAAGCTTTATTACTGACGACACAGTGAAACCTGTATTGTTTCGCCCAACATAACCCTTTATGTCGGCTCAAATTAATTTAATCGAGTTAAAATGACAATGATAAGGGGGAAGTCTAACTATTTTGTGATCATGTTCCGCAGCAATGCCATCGACTACATAACTTGGAAACCGCGGTTTGTTTGCTTTCACAAATTCCAGTAGCTCACTTTTCTTCAGCCCCTTTTTCATCGGTGTATTGCGGCGAACAAGCCACTGAATTATTTTCTCCTCTTCGAAATATTCTCTCACAGAGGATATTATTTCCCGCGCCTGTCCTTTAATTGGGATACTTTTACCAAATACAGTTTAATTCAGTTTTTCGTTTGGCTGCGCTTCTTTGTCACTATTTTTGGACAGTATTAAATATCCATTAAACGTGTTAACAATTATAAATGCTCACACAACACACGCACAAATACACGCACTCAAACACACGTAACACAAGGCAAATACCATACAAATAGAACTTCACTTGAATGATGCACTCGTATCTCAAAGCTTTTTTCTGAAGAACATGTTAAGGTGAATACATTTGTAAACACAGTAAACCCCTCGATTTGTCAGTATCAAGGGAAAATTCGGGGGATACGTAATTAATAGGCTGCAATATCCCTTTATGAGGGTTTGCGAGGAATAATATATAATGGAACTCAGGTATTACAGTTACGGAAGCAATCCCAGTTCAATCAGTAATTACATAAATTTCCAAGTTTCCTAACTATTCAAGGCTCTGACAATCTAGTACCTCTCGGATATAATCGAACATGTACCCATGCCGCAGTTTTTAAGGATAACCCGCCTAGGTCACACAAGCAGATTCATACGAACTTTAGATTCCGACGGGTCACAACTGACATTAAAATACCTACTATATCCAACAATGTACCACGTATAGTGGAATTACTCCTTGTGGATTACACCCTGTATAGAAAATTAATACTCAACAACTACAGTGTCAGCCAGCATTGTTTGCACTTAACTAACCTTGTTCATACCTTATATACTCCTTTGAATATTTCGGTTGCACTTGTAGGTGTTATTATTTGGTCAGATCATAATCAGATATACATTAATGATGACAGCCATCAGGTGTTGGATGACTTTTTGTGTTACCGCAGAGAATTTTTGGTGCAAGCATTTCCTCATGATCATGCACAGTTACATACTTCAAAGCACTATGTGTACATATGAGCACTCAGGTGCAATAAGTGATGATATACTTAATGAGGAATTTACAGCCGCAACAATTGCACATGAATTAGGCCATACCTGGGATAGAACACGATGCTGACTCTTGTCAGTGTGAAAACTGTTGTATAATGACCGGTTCATTAGGCACTGTAATACCTAGCCAGTGGAGCCCATGTAATATACATGAATTACGTAATTCGCTAAATCGGCACATTGATTTTTGTCTTCGCAATCAACCACTAAAAATACATTTAGGTCCAATTTGTGGGAATGGTTTGGTAGAACCCGGTGAGGAATGTGGTATTGATAATCCTTGCTGTAATCCTAACACCTATTTCCTGCATCAGAATGCCTCATGTGCTACAGGCCAATGTTGTGTTGTTAAAACCTCTTTGCCGAAAATTAAAGGCACGATGTGCCCCCCGCCAGTTCCGAATGTGATCTTTCTGATTTCTGTGATAGCATCTCAGAATATTGTCCGGACGATGTTTATAAGCTGGATGGTACTAGCTGCAACAGGGGACGAGCGTTTTGTTATAAAACGCCTGTACTACCCTAACCGATCAGTGTAAAAAATTATGGGGAACAACCACCAAAAACATGGACAGGAAATGTTATGACAATAATGATCGTGGAAATATTAGTGGTAATTGCGGTTACGACTTCCCTTCAGGTCGCTATTTTCCATATATTTTCCATTTGCATTGTGGACTATTACAATGTAGTCATCAGAATAATGAAATGCAATTCGGAATGCCCGAATTGGTCATACATTAAGGTATAGTACTAATGATAAATGTTCTACAGTTATTGTCGACTTGGGATTGGAAGTCCCTTAACCGGGACTTGTACATAATGGTGCGAAATGTGTTAAGAATAAACTATATATTAATCAGACTTGAGTCCCAGTTTCTACCATTAGCAGTCGGACATGTAATTGTAATGGACGTGGAACTTGCACTAATAAACCCTATGTCACTGCGACGCCGGTTACGAAACCCCACTTTGTACTAAAATAGTTATGACTAGCATTGTGAAAAACAACCCATCTCCTACTAGCCCGCCGTTAATGTCCAATAGACGTGGAATTTTAAAAATAGTGTTTTACATCATCTTATTGGGAATATTTCCGATATTTTTGTTATATTTATGATTCGAAGTTATGTAACACGTTTCCAATCTTCTGGATCTCCTACTACATCTACATTACACCTGGGTCAACGTAATAGTTATGCCCTTCATAATAATGCTTTCACACGTCCAATTAGGTCACCTCCCCCTCCACCTAGACTGACATAATTTTTATTCCTTCTCTCTTTCTTTCTTTATTATTTTATTCTCGGTGCTGATATTCACAATTAGAGTGAAAATATTTTAATTTCCTTCATACTACAATGCACATTGATTATCACGGCCATTATACATAATAATTATATAGTAATAATTCCATGATAATAATGAGGGAAACCTTAATCCTGTATAAATATATATATAATATTAAAATTTTGATTGCATTAAATAGCAATAATAAGAGATATTAAATAACTAATAACATGTATAATTATTATAAATAATAAATACACAATAGAAATAAATTAATAAATAGATAACATTCTGACGAACAAAAATAATAAACACTCAACAAAAAATTAATAATTAAATAAAACAATAAATAATCATGAGTTTATATAATACGAATAGAAAATTATAATTATAATAAATGTTTATCATAATTAATTATCATTATTATAATAATAAATACATACTTCTAAATAATAACAATAATAATAGTAATAATAATAAAAACGAAGTGAAGCGTAAAAGCATTCGAATAATCATTTTTGTAATATACCCGACCATAACAATTTTCATATGACTATTGACAACATTGATTATAATATTAACAATGCCTCTAGTATGTTTTTCATTTTCTCAAAACATTCAAATTCTAATATGAATATAAGTATGTTAATTCTAAATACGATAAAAAATAACCGCTACTTATAGATACAGTGACAAGATGTCACTAATGGTACTGCTTATTTCATCTGAAGTGTAAATTGTTTATACATCATAAAGGATACTAATCAAATTAGTCAAAGTTAACACAACATTAAGAAAAACATATAATTTAGAACCCAAACATATAGCAATTTAACTCTATATTTATAGGTATTATCCATAATAAATAATAATAATGCTTAAAGGGCGTAAATAAATTAAAATACATAAATAGAGCCGTCTGCAAAAGTTACATAACGTAAGTCACTTAAATACACAATAAACCAATGCCTGTAATTAAATCATATACCGCATAAGGCTGCGGTACAGCTAGTGTAAAACGTCGTGACAGTTCCCCACTCCTGAAGTATAGATGCGCAATAGCACTGACCAGCCCACTTGCATAATAAGAGAGGTGGGGGTCAGCGTCTGCCTCCGAATTGTGATATTACTTCTAGTCCCTTGCTCCCCCACCATTTTCACCATTTCTCCTCTCTTGCGCATAAGGAGTGTCACGATGTTTTACACGAGTTCTACAACTTTAATCAGGATCTCCTTATCGGTTTTCCTTCCAGGAATATTTATGGCATTATGCTTATGTCGTACTTTCAATTACAAGTTGTAAATACCTTTGCATACCAAGTTATATTATCTTCTGCTTGATCGTCGCTAACTGATTTAGTTTACCTAAGAAAAATTCTCCTATTCAATAAGACTAGCAGAAAATTACGACAATTCTACGGAAACTCACTTTTCGATGGAAAAATCGACCTCCGTGAACGTATAATTTATTATTATGCTGTTTACCTAGAAATGTGGCCTGGAAGGTAGCTGGGGTTTTTCTTACTATTTATTTCATACCATATTAAGATTCATTTTCCAATAACTTCATAATGAACTCACAAGTGTTGGTAAATACAACCTATAGTACGTTCGTTTATTTCCTAATTACAGATTAATGGCTATGTAAAATTATTAAGATTTTCTTTCTTTTCCTTCCCTCTAAATACGATGCCCTCATTTATACATTCCCACTTATAATTGTTACAACCAAAAATATGTATTTTGTACATTTACCTAAGGTACTCCAGTTTGCTTCTCATCTAGATACGCTAAATTGCATGTCGAGTTCGTCATTCATTTATATCTAAACATTTCGGGAAACATGCGTTATTAACTTTCTGAAAATCCCGACGGTGTTTACAACTAGCATTAAATCTTCACGATGCGATTCGTTATTTTTTTTTTTTTTTTTAAATTTCCTTAATCGAAGGTAAGATCGATACTCACTACACTTTCTCTTTTATCGACGTTACTTATTTGTAAATCAAGCATCTTCCTTACCAATTACTAAATTGTACACTTACCCAATCGAAGACCATTGTATGTTGTGTATGGGCGATACACTTTGCGAGTTGAACAACCTTTGAACACTTACGTTTTGGTATTCTCACTTTAAAGGTAAAATTATAAGGTTCACATAACACTTATTAGTTGTTTTTGTTAATTACACTAGTGAAACACGGTGGTTTATGTCGCTAATTTTTTTATCCTTTACTAAGCACCGTCTATATATGATTTGTGTTCACCATGCAGAATGCGTGTTACTGTGTGAAATCTAGCCTGAAATCTCCCCACGGTGGACCGTTGGCGGACGTGCTTATCTCTCTATTTCCGTATTTTATGTTTTGCGTCTGCTGTCCTCAAAATGAAACATTTTCTGTTGATATTCTGATATTATTCCTCATTTCTCGGTAAATTATATTTGTACTTCTTAGAGCCGCGCAGTGCCTTAATACCTTTGGTTATTGCTTGCTACCTATCCTATTCAGCATAAATATCGTAATTTTGGTCTTTTATTTCACGTTTCAGTATTAACAGTTCACGAAAAATAGGTATAAGTTTTTTTTTTCCGGCTCTCCTACACAATCTTTATACCGACCGCAACCAAACATCGATTTTAACCGTGTGCCCATAGCTTTGCATTCTATATACTTTTCTGTCGCCCAGTTACTATAGTAATGTAGTATAATATATACAGAGTGAGCCAAAAGCCTCCGAACCGGCTGCGCGGTGTTTTTCCTGGCCGCGTTCTCGGCGCTCGTTGCCGTCTGCCGCTATCATAGAAAGGCGCGGATGAAACCATACATTTTTAAAACTATTTTTAAAATTAAAGGCTTTACTTACCAACTTTACGAAAGGAGATGCTGAAATTGGCCACCGTCGTTGTCCATTTAATTTTTCCAGGGTGTGTGGATTTGTCTTGTACATTCCCGGAGGGGTATTTTATGAACAATATTACCGGCTGTGCGGTGTTTTTCCACTGGGTGTGTGGAAATATGATAAAAACATGATAACGCACTGCTGCTATAAACCAAGTCACGCTGTTGTGGTTTTGCTGTGCAGTGTGAAGTGTAGTTTTAAGTTGACGGTGATGTGATGTAGTTAAGTTATTACGGGTTATTTATTATTTTGTCCTGTACTTAGCTATAAAGTATATTATGGCTCAGTTTATTTTCTACTGCACAGTGTGCATTTATTTATGATTTGTATGTGTTAACTCCGTCAACTCGCCAAGTGAAAGTACGATTTGCAGAAAGATTTCCAGGTGTAAAGGTTGGTTCACAACCGCCCGAGAACGGTAACCAGAACGGAAACGAGAACGGGAAGCAATGCACCATGCAAGATATTGGTTCACAACAGCCCGGTAACGAGAAGGGGAATGCATATCGATCACAAAGTGAAAGTCAATTTTGCGCATTGGGATTTCATGTGTTTTTAACTGATGAATGGTATTTTTTCACCTACTTCCAATTTAGCCAAGCCAACGTCAAAATTCGATAGAGTAAATATTATCTAAATGCATATCCATTACATTTCTGATCTCTCTACTTATGCCAATCTTTCATTCCTTTATTTAATGGCATACATTAAAATTGTTTATTGTTCTTTTTTCATTTCCACCGGTTTTAGCTGCTGTTTGTAGCTTTTGCCATTTTTTTTAGGTAATAGCCAGTTTTGAGTTTCATATAAACAAACTACAAATAACCCCTTCACCCGAGGAACCAACGCTGATTAGATTTGCGGGTGTCGGGATGAAGCTAGGAAGCACATTTACTACTAATTCCTTCCTGTTTCATGTTTCCAGCTTGCGACTATAGAGAGCATTAGTGGCTGTTTCATGTCACGGCCGCCTAGAATAACCTCTAGAGTGAAGAGTCTAATATGCCGTGCCCGGGAAAGTTGGGCAACTCTTCTTTCTCCGTTCCCGGAAGGCTATCCGTCGATTGTGAACACTCCCATTTTAATACACGTATTTCAACTTTCTCGTTCTGGTTACCGTTCTCATTGGTTGTGAACCAGCCTTTAAAGTTCCAGGCCGTACAACTATCCATGAACTTTACAGTAAATTTCAGGACACAGGAATGTTCACGCTAAGAAATCTAAAAGACGGCGTTCGGTTCTTACCAAAGAAACATTAGACGACATCGGTCATCATTTGGAAAATTCCCCCCAAAAATTCCATGATGGATAGTTTCCTAAAGAGAATATTTACACGAGATATGCTGCCTATTTGAGAGCAGGTCAACATTTCCAGCATTTATTATAAGGTCTATTATCTATTTTTGTCGGCCTCTGCCGGCGTAATTTCCCCGGTGACTGCCGGCTGTCTCGCGCAGTAGAGAGGGGCAGCGAGTGGGTTCGAATATAATTTAACTACCCTATATATAAGTTTCTAAATGATGTTTAGCAGGGGATCAATTGCCCCCCCCCCTAAGTAATGATAAATAATTAGGATACTGGTTGTTGTTATTATTGCGCTACCAAAAGAAAAATTACATTTGTGCTTTTGATACAAATATTTCAATTTATTAAACAAAAGAGGATTTACATTTAGGCTCAACGTGTTGTTAATATTCACATGAAAATTCGATAAACTGTTTCAGGATATCTTGGCCTCCCCCCCCCCTCGTAAGCAAAAGCTTAAGTGACGTTCCTGACGTGTAAGATTTGCGACCTGTTAATGTAAACCTTAACTATTCTAAAGCCTTGTTCTTCAAACTTGATCATCATTTTCAGTTCACTAGGTATTCTCTTTACCCTGAAGTACCCTCCAATTTCTTTCACGAATAGTATTGGGTCGTGCCCCCATCTCCATATCAAAGATTAGTGGTGTGATCTCGTGCAAGTGTTTGTGTAACAAGTGTTCTGTATTACCAGGTGTGTGCTTGGTTACATTTTTTACATTAAATTTTCATACTTGACTTCTAAATCGTTTGCATGAAAATTATGAGCATTCATTTCTGATACATCTTTCTACGCCCGTAATAATATCACAACTCAGTTTACGTCTTGTACGTCTCTTTTTGCAAGTTCTCACTCATTGCTTTTTGATTCTTTTACAATTTCATTTCTGATTTTTACTTGGCTTTGTTTCACATTTTCAACTACTAGTAGTTGTGATTGCATCACATTCGCCATTTCCTTTAGCTCAGAAGCAATTATTTTTTTTACATTTTCATCTACATTTTCTTTTTTAATTGTTTGTAACTCCTACTCTAAAGGTTTCTTTATGTCGTCCTGTTTTGTTTCTAAGTTCTGTTGCTGCATTTTCTACTTCTTCAGTTAACTATATTCTGATCTTAACAACTTAAACATTTTCTTATTCTCTTTCTAAGTCATTCATCTTGTTTCCTAGATCTTCTATTTTGTTTCTCTCAGATTATTTATTTATCATCTCCATATTCCTCTTACAATCTTCTCTACTTACTCTATTTTCTCTTCTACTTTTCTGCTCTGTTCTATTTGCTGGCCTAAATTGTTTTGATTCTGCTCTTTCTAGTTTTTAATCTTGTTTCATTTCAGCTATGAATTTGTATGCATTTGCTAAAGATAATTCTGCTCTTGCTTGTTCTCTCCTCTCTACTACATCTTTCCTCTACTTCTACTTCTCTCATTTCTGTATCTACTTTATCTTTACTCATCCTTGCCTTTTCCACTCTCCTACCACTTCTGAGCAACATACAAAAATAACATTTAAATTCCTACTATTTGTCGTCTTTTTACTTCACTGTTAACCATCATCTTTTTTCTTTTGGATCCGACTTCAGTCCAGCAACCCGATGCCCTGTAGGTGGGTACTTCTCCGGGTGCAACCCTCCATTATTCTCATGTTGTGTGGCCTTCTTCTCGGAACTTTCTTCTTTTATGTTGCTGTGTAGCCGTCTTCATCTTTCTTGAAGTATTTTATTTTATTTTTCCCCACGTAATTTTCTTTTCTGCACATATCTTCCCTTATTCATGCCCCTCATTTAGGCTCCAGATGTAGCAGAACTGGATTTGCGTGGGGTTGTTGCGGATGGAGTGCTGGCTTCAGCAGTATCTTTAAATATAATGTACTTACCGATTGGAGATATTGAAGCACCAACATCTTGCTGCCATGTTGTGTTCTGATTTTATATCTCCGTTGCCTTCTCTTGCATGTCTTAGAATTTTTTTTGCATGAGCTATGAGTACTCCATATTTTATCTCGGTCAAGGTACGGGAAGGTATTGTGAAATAGTTTTTACAGATATTCAGAAAACTTGAATTTATTCTTAAATGCACATCACTGCACAAAAATAATGCTTCACAATTGTCTAATTTTATCGACTTGTTGACCAATTTTCAAGACTTTATAAACTGAGATACCCGTCCGGAGTATTGCTGTTGTCCTCCGTGGTCTAAAGGTACCATGCTAGCCTCTAATTCTCGAGGTTGCAGGTTCAAGCCCAGTGGAGGACAATGGATTTTTTGGGCATAAAAATCCTTAGTATCGCTTCCTTTGGAAGGGAAGTAAAGCTGGTGGTCCTGTGTCATAGATTTACGGCATGAAAAAGAACCTTAAGCCTGATAAAGAGGCCTCTGAGCAAAATTTCCAGTCTTTCACACCCAACAGAGTGGGATGCTAAGAACCATAGCAGTCAAAGAACGTCTATAAAGAAAACTCAATTTAATTTAATTTAATTTGGAATATTGCTACTGAAGCCGCCTATTCACGGTCTCGAGTGCAACTGACGCCAAGCTTGCCCCTTTTCTTCAGAAATAGCTTACATAGAAAATTGTCATTGCTATTGTTACAAATCAATAACCATTGTTGTCTGATCCCTCTCCATAGCTAAAAATCAATGATATAAATTTTTTCTCAATGATGAGTTTCTTTATGGTAGGTTGTGCGATTTTCCAAATAATTAAAATTTTGCCTTTTTGACTTAATATTCTGGACATTTCAGCTATCCAACGTGTATATAAATATCATTTAGAATAAAAAAAGAAATGTTACAATCTTAATAAATTATTAACTCAAATTAACAAGTATTTGAAAATGTATAACATCTTTAAACAGTCTTAATTTTTAATTCTGATGCTTTTAATTTCAAACAAAATCTCTAGTTTAAGATCTGCCTCAGCAGTTTGTGAGATTTGACATGTAAGATTAGTGTAAGTAGCTCTTAGGTAATGATTAACATTTCCAAAGCTGCAATGTTCTGTTTCAAAATATGAACTAATGTAACGGAGGTGCACATGAGATAAATTTAATATTATTTCATTTCTGTTTAGAAAAATGGACTACAGTGGAGAGTAATAAAGTAAATGAAGAGGCACAGGTAACAATGATATCTTTTTATACACATCTACTGACAAAGTTATGATACTCATGAAAAACATAAAGCATTCATCAGTAGATTCTTATTTCTTGCAGATATAAAAGTAAAGAGGGTTACTACTTTGAAGGTAACACTCTGGTATGGTCAGAGGCCTACACTAAGCGGCCAACTCTTGATGCTGCTTTCAAAGTATCGTACACATATTCCTGTTCTCCTCTGTGCTTTGATTGGGAATACAGTTCTCGCAAATTCCTTAGCAAGTGAATGGTTATAGTCTGTCATTCATAAGACACAATGTTCAACTCCCCATGTCTGTTAAGAGACTTTTCCCTTGAATAACCTTACAGTTATACCCCTGTCGTTGAATCTTTGCACTTGACAGTTTGCGTGACTTCATGTAACATTGGCTATATTGTGGTTGCAACGTTGCCAGAGTGGTTAGTAAGCAACAACAGCTGATTGTTCTCTTTCTATTGTGTCTAAGCCATATACAAAAAGTGTAGGTAAGTAGCGAACGTCTTTGAATAATAACTATTTCGTATTATTAACTGAAAATAACTCAGCATAAACATTGCAACATATGTAGACTATTTTTTTGTTGTTGTTATTATATAAATTAATTATACTTTTAATAGACCTTAGCCTGGTCTTAGGCAAATTTTTAATATAGAGTCAACTGAAGAATTCAACGCCACAGCCTGGATTTGAACACGGTTCTCCCACTCTCCGTGCGGTTGCTCTAACCATTGAGCTACTGTGACAACATGCCGGTCGGGCATTGAATTCCTCAATTGACTCAAGTTGTTTCCCAGACATACCTACTAAGGCATCTCCCTCAAGATGACAAACTTAGCGGCAACCTGCTTATTGCAAGTACTGTGCCATTGAATTTTTCAGTTGACTCTACATTAAAAACTTGCCTAAGACCAGGCAAAGGTCTATTAAAAGTATAATTAATTTATATAATAATAAAAAAAATTAATTAAAAACCCTTAATAATAATATATGCACCCAGCACTGAAGTACTTGCAATTAGCAGATCGCCACTAAGTTTGTCATCTTGAGGGAGATGCCTTAGTAGGTATGTCTGGGAAAACAACTTGAGTCAATTGGGGAATTCAATGCCCGACCAGCATGTTGTCACAGTAGCTCAATGGTTAGAGCAACCGCATGGAGAGTGGGAGAACCGTGTTCAAATCCTGGCTGTGGCGTTGATTTTTTCAGTTGACTCTATATTAAAAACTTGCCTAAGACCAGGCTAAGGTCTATTAAAAGTAAAATTAATTTATATAATAACAAGAAAAATGATTAAAAACTCTTAATAATAATAATATATGCACCCAGCACTGAAGTACTTGCAATTAGCAGGTCGCCGCTTAGTTTGTCATCTCGAGGGAGATGGGGAATTCAATGCCCCACCGGCATGTTGTCACAGTAGCTCAATGATTAGAGCAACCGCACGGAGAGCGGGAGAACCGTGTTCAAATCCCGGCTGTGGCATTGAACTTTTCAGTTGACTCTATATTAAAAAGTATGTAGACTAAATTAGCACTTTTGACAATATAGAAACAAAATAATGCAAACGTGCCTGTTACAGTGAGGAGAAATAAAACAAATTATAAGCTGCAATAACAGTTATTTTCACTCACGCTGTGTTGCAGATGGTTCAGGAATTTTGTCCTCTTTCTCTTGGAGTTTCACTCCCTTGTAAATAACAGTTCTCGTGATTAGTTCAAGAGCTGCTGCAGTTCATTGTTTGAGGCAGTATTTTTACCACTTAAATGATATCAGTCTTATTATATAATATAAAACATAGTAACAGCCCGCCTAAAAGCAATATGTGTATAATATATAAAGTGTATGTAATAGTCATTGTATTATGTTTATATTATTATGTACATGTATAATAATGTTATATGAATGTATTACATAGTTTTAACAATGTAGGAGCTGTGAGAATAGAAGCCGAAAGTTGCTAACAATAAGCTAATCTTGAGACAACAATAAATTAGAAAGTTTAATAAAGCTACTAATAATTCTTGGAACAATAATGTAATATTTAAAGCAGTTAATAAATAGCCAATCAACAACTAGAAAAAGCTTAAGTTAAATAAAAGTATTCTATTGGAGTATGATTAGCTAATCAGAAATTGAAATAGTGGAAATATACAAATTTAAGTTGTAGAAGCAGATCCTAGAAGGCAGCGTTCCCGAGCAGTTCACTTGGTAAGTATTCAGTGTGAGACATAAAAAATTCATTACGGCATGAATAGTACAAAGTTTACGTGTTAAAAAGTGCAATTAAACAATAATCTCGCAGCTCTACAGTAGGATATATCAGTGAAGTGTTATTTAATTGTGTGAAAGATTAATAAACCGAAGTTAAATACCATTATAATTTGTGTAAGCCATCATTCTTTAGCCGTACTACCCCTGCTAAGAGATACGTGTTTTTGCAAATTACTACTGACACAGCCGAGGCATACATATATAATATTTAAATAAACATTAAAATACAAAGTTGATTTTTTTAAATGTGGGGGTGAAGGCCACCGGAAATTTTGCATCGTACGTGTGGCGAACACTCCAAGAAACATATCTCCCGCAAAACGTGGTACAAACAGCAGTAAGAAACATCTCAAGTCTGGTACCATACGTGGGGCATCAACCTTCTCATTGTGCGGCTTTATCAGCAGGAATAGAGGGATGCCCATGAACCTTCACGTACTCCTCCTGTTCACAGAATTTCCGGGTCCTTCTTAACAGTTCCAATGCCTGACTATTACGTGGCACATCTTGAGGCAAAGGATTTTCACTTCATGAATAATCACCCGGTGATGGGCATCATTTTTGAGACTTTGTCACACTTCAAATCTTGTATAAATAATAATGAATGAAATATATATGTATAAATGGACATCAACAATAACCACAAATATAAATAACAATGAACAATATGTAGCTTGTAAAGAACAACTCGACGCACATGCTAGAGATTCACAAACTGAAACACATGGTTGGAAATAGCTACATCCGGAACAGTCGCTTCCACTTTTGTCATAGACCACCCGAAATGCTGCCTTGTGATTGCTTTAAGAAGTCTAACGGTTACAGCTTTTCATCTGTTTTTTTGCGATTGTACCAACTTAATCGCTAGCTTCAAGTGCAACATTTCAACGGCACGGATATAATTGTTTCCAAGCACTAGAACTAATTAGAACATGATTTAAAACTGGAAATAGTAAACAGTGAAGTGAAATGATATTATTTTATAGAACACTATTTGAGTCAAATTTACACTAAGCTTTGTTGCTATAGAACATGTTTCATAGAATTGTTATCTGCATCATAAGATATGGTCAACTGTCAAGAAACCTTGTTGGCTCCTGTTAGATTATAACACTAGTTAAGTGTAAATTCAACTTAAATAATGTTTTATAAAACTAGGACTAATGTTTATCTAATCACAGCTTCCATTTTCACAAGCCTATACAATTTCCCAATGTATTTTATTTTGGATGATAGCTTTTATGTAGTTTTAATTGAGAAAACACCATAAAGGAGCCCAAAATATCTGATATCCACAGGGGCATATTCTATTGTTTTAATTTTCTTAGATTGGTTTGGAGAGAAAGGAGGTAAAAAATACAAAATACCCACAAAATTGAATTCTCGCTGATCAACTTGAACACTCTGGAGAAATTTCAACTTACTGAAACTTCAACTTACTAATTCACTTTGTCATGATTATTGAAGGTAAAATAAAATTTTCAATATACTCAATGATTCTTTTCTTCTCCCTCCCAGCTTACATTCATTTTTAAATCGTTTATGAGGTATCAAGCTAAACTTCACATATGACTCATGGATTATACGCAACTTTCAAGCATCTTTGAAATGTATTGTTGTTGAAAGAAAAACCAAAGCTTTCACAAGGCATTTGTACACTGGTTGAAAAAACTATCCATACCTTAATAAAAATATGCATAATTTGTTAAGTATTGATGTCATCTTGAAGTTTGCCCAGCCAGGAAATGGCATATATGAGGTGTGATCAAAAAGTTTCTGGAATGACATCATAAATACTACACAACAGTTTGTTTTGTCTAATCTGCACTGTCACCCTCGAAGTAGTCTCCTTGGGAGTTTGATACACTTGTCCCAGCGCTTCTGACACTGCTGGAAGCACCTCTGGAAGTCCTCTTCTTTCAACATGTTCAGAGCCTTCTGCGATTCGCAATGGATGACATCAATGTCCTCAAAACGGTGTCCTCGGAGCTGCATTTTAAGTCGCAGGAAAAGAAAAAAGTTCGCTGGTGCCAAATCTGGAGAATGGGCGGGATGGGGAACAGTATTCATCCTATTTTTACCCAAAAATTGGCTAACAGAAAGGGCTTTGTACGCGGGCGCATTGTCATGATGCAGGAACCAGTCACCACTCCTCCATTTCTCGGCCCTTTGTGTCGCACATTCTCCCTTTGCAGAACACTTGATTCACTGTTTGACCCTGTGGCACAAATTCCTTATGTACAATGCCTTTAATGTCAAAAAACACAATCATGATTGACTTCACTTTGGATCGAACTTGTCTGGTCTTTTTCGGGTGTGGAGATGAAGGACTCTTCCATTGTAAAGATTGTTGCTTCATTTCTGGATCGTACCCATAAATCCATGTTTCGTCACCAGTAATAATTTTCTCCATAAACTGTGGGTCATTTTGTAGCTGTTCTTTAAGATCTGTGCAGACAATCACACGGCTTTCCTTTTGGTCATTTGAAAGCAGGCGGGGCACGAACTTGGCGGCATCTGCTCATGTCCAAATTGTCTTTCAAAATGCTTTGAACACTTCCAAAGGAGAGTCCTAATGAGTCAGAAAGTTTTCTTATTGTAATGCACCCATCATTTAATACCATTTCCCTCACCTGATTGATATTTTCATCAGTTTTGCTGGAACAGGGTCACACAGAATGATCTGCATCTTTAACTGATGTCACACCACTTTTAAATTTCGAAAATCACTCAAATGTTTGAGTTTTGCCCATAACTTCCTCCCCATAAACTCTTCTTAACATTTCATAGGCTTCTGTTGCAGTTTTACCGAGTTTAAAGCAAAATTTTATGTTCGTTCTTTGTTCTTCGTAATCTGACATTTTTGCTACGCGGAAAACTCGCAGCACATGCAAAACACGTGTTCACTTCAGAATGTCTACCTCGTCACTGCATGGTCACAGGAAGTCACGTGACCTCTCATTTTTATCGGGAAGGAATTCTGCATGTACAGTCTGGGTAAGAATTAAAGAAATCTCAGCATCAGCATTGTTGTGAAGCCATTCCAGAAACTTTTTAATCACATATAAGTCACGTTAGGAAGCGCAGCAGTGAGTCTTGGCTGAGGAATGAAACACCAGTCTCCGAAACATGTTCTCTAAGTTTTGATAAAACTAAAGCTATAGTGATTAAAAATTCATTTTCTAGTATTTACTTTGCTTACATACAGCCACATGCTATAGGGCTGCATGAGCAAACTTTTTGAAAGCTAATTAGGATTTGTGAGAAGAAAATTTTGCAAACTTATTATATAATCATAAATATAAAAATCTGATCTGTGAAACCTTAAGGGGCATTTCACAAATTTCACTTTGGTCTGGACTATCTCCAGACTCATTTGGTCCGGACCAAAGGCCGACCAAGTTTTTGATATTCATAGAAGATAAAAATGCCTCTGACCAAGAAAGACCGTGGATCAGCAAGGAGAAAATGTTACACGACGAAGAAAGGTAGTTCTGTGAATACACAAGTTTCATAGAGCAGTAAACTAACCACTGTCACTCCCTAGTTTTTAATGTTCTATGGTTGTTTAACAGCTGTTTTTTCATCGGTTCAGTGCTATTCCTCACCCTTAGCAAAAAAAAAAAAAAAGGAGATAACCAAGAAGCGTGCATTAAAATGGTTGGAAGAGGAAAATGCCTGTTTCCCTTAATACAAAAAATGCTGGATATTATTCAAACAAATCTCGGTTTCCACACATAAAACGCAAAAAAGAGGAGACATGGAGAGATAATATATAGGCAGTTTTGTGTATGGTTCTAACCTATTGCCACCCCTACCCTTTTTGAAAACGTTCTTATCCACCAGATACACATTTTCATAGCATTGTTAATCATTTCAATAAGAATTTAACTTGCTGGAGTATTAACTTTTAACGTTAAAATTACAGAATAAAATCTAATCTAAATAGGAAGCAATATTTGCAGTTGTTAAAATGCATCTCACCCTGGATCTTAACCAAATAATTAAATACTGGTGATAGCAATTCCTTCCGGCAATTTTAATCCTCTCCTCGTTGGGAAAATGTAAGTAAAGCCTGAATTACTTTGTACTTAACCTAAGCGACAACTCAATGCGACGTAAGGTGGTCTTACATACTGTATTAAATGGAGCTATTTAGGGTTGTCTTAACATGTCTTAATTTAATGCGACGTAATTTATGAATTTGGCAATGTCAAACTTTTCCTTCCTGTTATGTCAAGTTTAATGTCTCATGGTAATTACAACCAATTGGCATGAAGCAGTAGTATGAAGTAATAAAAGAACAATCAATCAAGATTCATTCCCGTTGCATTAACTGCATACTAATTAGACCTTTACTTTAGCAGCATTTCTTAAATTTGCGTTACATCCTGTCATGTTACGTAAAGTTTATTGCAATCCCAGTTTAATGAAGGGAAGTCTAACAATGGCACAAGAAACATTAGTTACAATAGTTTACTGACACCTTAATAAGGTCAGTAGTGTTTTCTTGATACCCTCCTCTTGCATAATATGGAAGTCCATTAGCATTTGTGTATCAATTGAGATACTTAAGCCTCGGTTATCGTCTGTCATATAGGTTAAGACGAAACAATTTTATCAGGCTTCTAACCTTTGCTTTATTAAACTATATTTATTTTGAAGTTTAGGTCGTCATACTTTCCAATTATGTTTAATCTTGGTAGATAGTTTTACTCCATCGTTTCATTTCACAAATTCTACGCATAGCAGCCACGCCCATCACTCCATAGTCATCCATTTTGTAAAGATGATCTGCCTTTAATCTATCCCTCTGAGATAGACCAAAATTTGGTCTACACCAAGGTGTTTGATCCCCGGACCAACGCAACTCCCAGTCTATATAAGAAAATCAATGGTCCGCTGTAAATCCACCGGAAGTAGCAAGTAGGTCTGGACCAAGATCGACTATGAATACCGCCCTATAAGATTAACTTTTCCAATGTGGAATCAAAGACAGTTAACCACACAAAAATCACTAAAACTTATGTACACAGTCAAATGCTTTTGCTTCGCTTACCAGTTTATCAAGGACATGTTTCACGTCCTGCACCATCAGCACTTGTTGCTGTCAGGGATTTCCAGAACAATTTGTATTATGGTTGGAGGTTGATGAACTTGAAGAGGGAGTTGAAAGCTTCTTGGTAAAAATGTATCATGAATAATGTAACATGGATAGTATAATCACTTTTTAATGAATGCCATAATATGCAGGATAAACTTGTAATGGGTAGAACAAACTGTGTGACTATACTACATAAGGAAACTCCCAGAACATGAAAATATGTCTTAAAAACATAGTTCCCAGCTGTGGCGTTGAATTGTTCAGTATGATTCAACTTTACAACATAAGCATTGCTCTAAATGACTCTCAGTACATTCACTTATTACTGCACTTAATATAAACCCTAAACATTAATGATACCATTAGGAAAAGAAAGAAAACAAGACAGATCTAGTTCTCCAACTGATCAAATGTTTAATTAATTTGCATCTAATGCGTTTCACCTTTAATATGCTGGGTATATATTAACACTTGTGTTCTTCTGACTAAACATCACTAGAGAATGTTAATTCCAAGTAATAGTGCTATTAAAGGATAATTATGGTAAGGTCACAGTTGGATTTGTTGCCCGGAACACTTCCACTCCCAGTGGGAAGCACATGGAATCTGGTACTTTCTCTCCAACTGGAAGGGACACGTCTCCTGAAAATAAGAATTTAAAATAGTAATTTTTAAAAATGGTGTTGGTCCTTGAAGCTTAACACCAGTGTTGCTTGAAGCGGGTGTCTATGTTTCCCCATTGGAAAAACAAAAAGGAACATAGGCACCTGCTTCAAGGAACACCGGTGTTGCATAAAGTCCAAACAGACTGACAAATCAACAGTTGCTTTTCACTTCTGGACTCAAAGAGTTTGAAATATGGGAGAAGATTTACATAAAGAAGTTTGAAAACCCCATCATGAACTTTGATTTACCAGAAGCAGACAACCCTCTATTTAGTTTAATCCATAGGCCACCAGAGGACACCCTAGACTTTCAACAATACGACTCAAGAGTTCATCCGACAGTCAACACGCAGCCGATGATGTGAGCTCATGCTCACGATACATGTTCTGCAAAATAAATAGGTGAGTGAAGTTAGAAAGAGTCTTTAGGTTGACTCCACTTTCATCAAGTGTATATATTTTCCAGTTTTATTATTTATATTTGCCCATTTCAGAATACTCACCCATATACAGTGGAATCTCGTTAGCACGTTCCTCATTAACACGTTTTCCCGTGTATTACGTTGAATTATAAAAGTCCCGGTACCAAATCACCAAATATAATAAATAATGTTTGCTTAGTGCGTTTTCCCGGTCCCGCTTACTACGTTTGAAGTTTGACGTCCTCATTCGCTGTTTTGGCCAATCCTTGATCGGTACAGTGGATGTAGGCATTTAACACGTTCATAGTTTGACGTCCTCATTTGCTACTTTGGTCAATCCTTGGTCACGGGGTGGATATCGGCAGCCAATCACATACATGCATTTAAATACTTGTGTGACACAATTTCTGTGGGCGGGATAGAGAATGCTTTACCTTGGCGCGGTAAACGCTAACGATAGTTTCTAATGTTGAGTGATGACCAAACAACCGTAGATTGTATTTTAACTTTTCATTTACAATGAAAAAAAGAAAGTGTAGTAGGTAAATAACCAGCAGTGAAAAACTGAAAATCCTTGATGTAATCGCAATCCAAATATAAAACATGTCGATATAGTGCGGAAGTTAAACATTCCTCCGTCAACCTTAAACACAATTGTTAGCAAACCTAAATTGATTGAAACTGTTTTTAAAGAAGGGAAAAATACTAAAACAAAACTTTTCTCTTGGAAAATAGGATCAGAAGAGGAACGGAACGAAATTTGTTGCATGGAAACACCTCCGTGTTCAAATCGTCTTGTATACACCAAAGATAATATCATCTATTGTACTCGTAACACGATGCACGCTCATAATTTTTTCTTTTTTAGCAGAAATTGTTATCACGTGTGTAATAAAACACACAGCAAAACCACTATTGCCGCTTCCACAATTCGCAATTTATTTTCTCAAAAACATTCATAAAAAATCCAAGTTGACCAAAATAAAAGCTTGAATTATTTATTCTCAGGCTTTGTGTATACATTTAAACATATTGAATTCAACATGGAAACGCGGATCGTATTCAGTATGAAATTGTACTCAAAATCGATTTAAATTGCCCATGGAGACGTAGTAATTATTAGATTTTTATTACCTATGTTGTTAAATTGCAGATTTTGCATTTTCGTTAACACGTTTTCTCGCCTATGACATCCAAATCCTTAGGTCCCTGCAAAAACGTACTAACGAGATTCTACTGTGTGTGTATATATAAACACAACAATGAATGACACATTTCTCTGACCAATAGCTGTACGAGTGGAATTCAGAACATAGCTCACATTTTTTCTACTAAAATTTTAGGCTTACGAGTTCTGATGCTTACCTTGTGGGCAAGCAGCCATAGCAACAAGAAGATCCATATCTGCTATAAATTCAATGTAGTCTCCTTTTTTAGCAGGACTGCCTTTTGCAAAGTATTGGTGTGTATCCTATAACATTAACACAACATAATACATCAGTGTTTTGTTAAGAAGGTGCCTATATGTTCAAAAAATGACTGTAAGAGAAAAAGCAGAATTAGATAATACGTTGATGTGATTATAATATTTAAAGTATTTATTTGTATTACAGAAGGGTCCCAATGAGACAGCACTTGTAAACAGGAACTGTAAATAAGTATATACAGGGTTATTCAAATAGAAGGAACAGACTTTACATATATATTTCTAATGAACAATAGATGGCGACATATACAATACATCACTGAATAGAGGGAAGTTCGAAGTTTTATTTTTGTGTGTTGTTCAAAATGAGCACCATTTGTTATGCGAGGATGACCAGTGCTCCTGCGTTTGCATACGCAACCAATCTTCTATGAATTTATTGTATCAATTGTAAATTTTTTGACGAGGTGGCTCATTGTTGAACTTAAAATGAAATGCACGCTGCAATGAAGCAATGGATTCGCTCTTTGCATAATGCAGCACACAAAACGACTTTTCCTGTGGCATCGCATTTTCTCGTAAACAAACACAGTGCCGTTGTAGGCACTGAATGGAACTAATAGGTGGGGCTTAAAACTCTGAACTTTCCTCTATTCAATAATGTATCGTAAGTGTCGCTATCTATTGTCGTTCATTATAAATAAATATGTAAAGTCTGTTCCTTCTTTTTGAATAATCCTGTATAGTTAAGTACAGAACATACGTATATGCCAGGTGAGGCATTTAAAGCAGGCCACTTGAATAACACAGTCATTTGTAGTAATAGAAGAAAATACTTCAGACAAAAGTTGTTTGGGGTGAAGGGGGACATACTGTGATAGAGACAGCTTTGTGATGAGTACAGGTGTAGGGGAGATATGGATACCAAATTCATAATTTCAAATGGATTGGTATGATTTATTATTTGCTATTTAATAGTGTTTTTTGATGGCCATTGATGATAGTTGAAGGTCAAAGATTACGAAAAATTAATTTACTTCAATGAACCGATCAACTACTGGGTTGCCCCCCATTGTACAGTTTGAACCGTACCTATTGGATATAAACAAACATTCAACTCTTTGTACCACTTCCTTGTGCATGAGGATTATTAGTCTCTAGTCTGCTGTTGATCTGATTGGACGACTTCTTCCTGAAGTTGCTCACAATGTGGTATACGAAAGCAGGGAAAATATATATGGTGTTCATTTATGGTGAAAGCGAACTACTGTCCATTCCAAACCAGAGTGCCTCTCACTGTAAACAAACTCTTTGTATTATCTGCGTGAAAGCAGTTCGCAATCCCCGCTCCTAATGGCTGCTTGTTTCCTTCTCGCATGCTTGTTGAACATTGTTTCAATCTATAAACAGGTGTCTTGCATGAGAATCATAGTTCAAAATGCAACCTGAGCTAATAATCGATTTTATAAGTATGTGGAAATTAATATTTTTCTTGTATTAATCACAATCCTTGGGCAAAAGTGCAACACCCAAATCTG
This sequence comes from Deroplatys truncata, assembly GCA_030765065.1. Classification (NCBI taxonomy): domain Eukaryota; kingdom Metazoa; phylum Arthropoda; class Insecta; order Mantodea; family Mantidae; genus Deroplatys; species Deroplatys truncata. The sequence continues at coordinate 57,811,897 of CM060989.1, read as the reverse complement.
AATCCTCCGAAGATGACTCAACTGCCATATCGGAATCAGAACTACTCTCCAAAATAATGACAAGCTTATCCACAATTCCACAGCACTGTTCCCACATTTGATTCCCCTATTCTATGTTCTATTATGTCTGTTTATATTCCCTGCACACTTTGGTTACACTTCTCACTGAAACGCCTTTAAAATCAGATATTAGTTTCGCAATATGCACTAATGCAAGTGTCGGGTATTTTTCTGATAGCAAGTTGAATATATTAAGCATTGCTTGTTTTTCACAACTTTGTAACTTTTTCCCAATTTTGTGTTTGAACAGTTTATTCGCACTACACGCACCTTCCTCTGCCATGAAAACTCAAATACCAACTGACTAAATCACAAGATTTGACCTGAGCTGAACATGCATGTGTTAGTGCATTATGAATGACTGCTCGCTTATATTTTGTGTGTTAAGCAAAGCGTTTATTCAGTACTCAGATAGCACCTCTGGGAATTCATTGCTGCATTTCTCGTATATGCAAGAGAATGCCAGTCTTGCATACAGTTGGTAATTAACAAGCAAGATACTTTCAGCATTAGCGCAATAGCAGACGAAAATCATATTTTGTAATCTCTTAACAGTTAGTATATATCCATTACCTTTAGTAATAAGTTATAACCGCAATAAAATGTGCAGTTCTATACCTTTCCTGCCCTAATATTTCATGATACAATACATGTATTAAGGAACTATTTACGTTGGTGTAAGAGTATGTTCTTGGGTTCATGACAAGCAGAAGCACATGCTTTTGTTTACATCAGAGGGAACTCTGGTTTGGAATGGACAGTAGAGAGTGGTGTCAGTCAATGAAGTGTTCTGTGAATGCTATATACCAAATAATTACGACCCTTTTCCACATGGCACTTCACCAGCAGCTTCATGGCAATGACCTCCAAAATCGGTTTTAAATTCTCCAAATGGTGTCTACGGCAAATGAATGCAAACTGATGACAAGCTCCTGACAAAAGGTTTTATTTATGGAACGATGCTTCCTTTACCAACCATGGACAAGTTAACCTTTGCCACATACATTACTGATCAACTGAAAATCCACAATGGCTGAGAGAAGTAGATACACAGAGGCCTTCATCTGTGAATGTGCGATGCAGGCTTATAAATAATGAAATATACAGTCCCTATTTTATTGATGGGACATTAAATAGTGACAGGTATTCACGGTTTTTAACAGAAGTGTTGTCACAGTTATTAGAAAACATTTCACTACACATACGGCAATCTATGTAGTACCGACGCAATGGATGTCCAGCCCATTCTGCATAAATAATTATAATGGTTCTTAACAGGACATTTGAAGATTGTTGGATTGGTCGGTGCGGGCATACAAAATGGCCTGCAGCTTCAGCAGACTTACCAATGGGATTTTATCTGTGGGGTAAATTATAACAAGAAATGTACCATGAAATACTGATGAGCCCCGAAGAGCACATAACACGAGCATGCTCAGTGTTATGCTCTGATGAACTTCAGCATGCACTGTTTTTCACTCAGAATCACTTTACATCATGTATCAATGCTCAAAATTAAATTAAATTAAGTTTTATTTATTGACGCTCTATTTACTATGGTTCTTAGCATCCCATTATATACGAGGACTGTACCAGAAGTACCTGACCTAACAAAGAATACACAAAAATGTTTGGTAAAAACATCTTTATTTCTCTACATAGTCTCCTTTCAGCTCGATACACTTTTACCAGTGATGTTAAATATCTTTGATACCCTGTTTATAGTGAGAACTGTCAAGTTCTGCAGAACAGCCAACAACTGCAAACTCCACCTCTTCATTGTTGGCAAATCTTTTACCACCAAGCCATTTCTTCAACTTTGGAAACAGAAAATAATCAGAGGGGTCTAAGTCTGGCGAATATGGTGTATGAGGAAGCAATTTGAACTTTAACTCATTGATTTTGGCCATGGTGATAATGCACGTGTGAACTGGTGCATTGTCTTGATAAAAGAGAGCTTTCTTTTTCACTAAACGCGACCATTTTTGCTTGATTTCATCATTTGAATGCTGCAATAAGTTTGCATAATACTCGACATTGGTTGCTTTTCCTTTTTGAAGATAATCAATGAATATTATTCCAAGCACATCCCAAAAAACTGACGCCATGACCTTGCCTGAAGATGGAACTGTCTTCGCCTTCTTTGGAGCGATTCTCCCCTTTCAATCCACTGTTTTGACTGTTCCTTTGTCTCAGGTGTGAAGTGATGGACCCAGGTTTCATCCATGGTTATGAATCGATGCAAAAACTCGGCTTTAATGCAGCGAAACATCACCAAAACACTCGACTGAAACATCCTCACGACGCTGCTTTTGTTCTATTGTGAGTAAACATGACACCTATCTTGCACACAGCTTTCTCATATCTAAATTTTCAGTTTATTTGCGATGTACAGCACTTTTTTGAAATGCCTATGTCTGCTAGCTTGCGCACTTTCAGTCGATGGTCATCCAATACCATTTTGTGGATTTTCTTCACAATTTCTGGCATGGTCACTTCATTTGGTCAACCACTGCAATGTTCGTCTTGGCAGCTCGTACGGCCTCACTTAAACTCTGTCACCCAATATTTTACTTTGTAAACGAAGGAGCAGACTGCCCCACAGTAGAATCTATCTCAGCTTTAATATTAGTTGGGCTAAGACCTTTCAAATGAAACACTTGTATTGTGTAACGATGGCCAGTTTTATCCATGTTTACAAATTCGCTGAGAGTTCACTATTGATGGCTACCAAACAATTACTAAACAATGTAGCATCATCAGACTTCAAACTTAAGCTTTATAAGGCTGGTAATTTTTACCATAGTCATTTGTTTGAAACAACAACTGCTATATATACGTCCGGTCGGTATTTCTGGGACTGCCCTCGTATTGGGCATGAAAAACTAGAAATTTTGCTCAGAGGCCTCTTTTTGCTCTTGAGGTTCTTTTAGTACTGTAAATTTATGACACAGGACCACCAGGTTTATTGTCCTTCTGAAGGAAGCCATGCTAAGGATTGTTATGCCTGAAAAAATCCATCGCCGTCTGCTGGGTTTGAATCCACAACCTCGGAACTAGAATCAATGCTCAAGTTCCTTTGGACACATCATATAATTCATAGCATCTCATGTAAGAAAGTGACAGAGGTGATTGCAGTTATCTTTCACACAAATTGTTCATAATTGACCTTCAACTACCTTCAATGGCTATCAAAACACAGTTGTTGTATGCATCTTCAAGCACACTATTAAATGATAAACAATAAATCATCAATTCATTTCTATACCTACACTCATCACAAAACTATCTATACCATAATATGTACCCTTCACCGCAAACAACTTTAGTCTAAAGTATTTTCTTCCATTACTACAAATGGTTGTGATATTCAGGTGGCCTCTTTTAAATGCCTCACCTGGTGTATAAATGTTCATAATTATTATAGAAAAGTTACACACATCAATAAATGAGGAAGGAGCTTAATCAAACACTCAATAGCATTTTAAATCTAGCACAGAATGTTTCAACACTTATGCAAGAACAAGTGGTTTGCATAATCTCCTTACTCATTTATTGAGCACATATTTACATCAATAAATTCTCTTAAATGGAATATTCAACTCAATTATACTGTGTAAGGGCGGAAATACACCCGATAGGACAAACAATTGTAAATAATAGGAACTAATAACTAAGATATGAATATAATTAATAATGTAATATAATATTGTGAAATAACTTGTATCACAAAATGTAATTAGCAAGCAGACGAGTTAGCAGCAAGGATAAAAGTCCACCACCACACACGTGTTAATGCACACAGGATTTGGCAAAACAGCAGCAAACTGAGAGAGGTCCAAGGGAGACAAAGACAGATAGGGGTACAATTGTTGGAATGTCAGGGGAGTTGGAAAAAGAGTTAGATGATAGAAAGAGAACCAGAGTTGCAAGTGAGACAGAGATAGTGGGTTTTACCAGAAGAGTCAAACAGAAGTTTGACTTCTAAAGTTGGACAATTTTGTTTTCATAGCTAATGAATTTTGTTTTCAACCAACAATAGGAATAGTGATTACATAAAAAGGTGCAAATATTGGCATCATTGTAGGGGGAAACAAAAAGGAGAGGTTTGCCCCAGATTCAATACTCCCTTATTGATTCTCATCAACATACCTCGTGAGCTAAGACAAAAGATGTATGCATTGTGTGGGTGGGAGATAGCGTATGATGCAGCTAGTTAGGTCCATGGCATAATCTCATTGTAGGGGGAAACAAAACGGAGAGGTTTGCCCCAGATTCAATACTCCCTTATTGATTCTCATCGACATATCTCATGTGAGCTAAGACAAAAGATGTAGGCATTGTGTGGGTGGGAGATAGTGTATGATGCAGTTAGTTAGGTCCATGGCATAATCTAATGTAGCAGGAAGATATAATATACAGCTTTTATATTTCTTTATAATTATCAAATGGGAAAAAACTTGCTAGCCGCTTCAATAATATTGTGTTATAATAAATTAAGCTGTTTAAGGGAATTCAGTTTATTAATTGCCTTCACCCACAATGTTCTGAGATTCACCAAAGATAGGTAGCTAGGATAGGCATGTCTTCTCAGCTCAACGAATGGCAGCCCAGGCAGAGAACTTCTGGGAACTTCAGAGAACTTCTACTTTGAGAAAGCATCCAGGTGAGATAGCACATGTTTTACTTGCGAGACATCCTCCCGCCACAACTGGGTGTGCAAAAACAATGTGTAGAAAATTGTAAAGGAAGGAACAGCTGATTCCTCTGGGTCTTCCAATAGGTGATTCTCACACTCTGAACAGCATATCCTCTCTAATTTTCAATGAGTCTCACTGGGTCCAGTAGGGCTTATACAAGCTACTCCTTGATACAATGTCTTCCCGGCTCAGCCTCTTCCCTGCCTCCAGTTCTCTCAGGAGTAGCCCACATCAGCATTTATCCGCTGTTCTCTCCTAACTATCCGCACACATACGGAACAGCTGCAGCACATTCTTCCTCCTCTACCTTAATGCAGTGATCACATTCTTCTTGGCAGGGTCTTTGTGACATTGCATCCACATTCGAGTGGCTCCTTCCTCTTCAATGTTCTGATAAGTTTTATTCTTGGAGACTGGACCCAACAGGCTGTCTGGCCCTCCAAGCTACTAAAACTTAACAGCCAGACGAGGGCAGAATGATCATTCTTCAGGTGGAATGGCTGACCATACAGACATTTATTGAGGTATTCCAGCATCTTCACTATGGCTAGAAATTGCCGTGGATAATGCAGTACTTCTCCACCTTGGAGAGCTTCTTTCTCTCCAAGGTGAGAAATAGTAAACTATCACCCACTGCTGCCCATCCTGAACCTGGGATAGCATGCCTCCAATACTGCTGTTGCTGGCATCAGTCAACAAAATGGGCACACTGCAGAGTGTTGGCTTCAGAGCCTAGAATATGCCTTCTCTGAACACAGATATGGCTGCCATTTCTCCTTCATACAGATGAGGGCTTTGCAATGGTGGAGAAGCTTCTGATGAACTTCTTTTTGATTGCCACTCTTACTTCCCATACCTTGGAGAAAAGCATATTTCCATCTGTGGAGACAAATTTTTCACCGTAACATGAACAAAATTATTTAACTTATGCGCAAGCTTTGCTGTACTTAGGCACAATGAGCTGCACATTCGATTCTTTATACTGCATAAAATACACCTAATCTGCAACTGCTATTCAAAAGACATTAACAAACACAATGAGTAGAGACCTCAGATTGTCGGTAAATAAAATAATGTAATATCGGTGTAAAAATATTATAGTGAGCGGTGTTTTGGGCGGTAAATAAAACTGCTTAACGGTGTTATCTCGTGCAAAAGAAAGGGAAAAAACAAAAATACAGTTTAAACTATTTTACTGTGGAACAAAGGGCACCTTACATGTAACTTAAAAAAGAGGAGCATGAAAATATTTACATAGTATACATTTCGACTGATTTACTTTGTTAGAGACAAAGCCACCATAAGTTCGGTGTTCTCTGGCTTAAGATTTGTTCTTAAGTTTGTCATGTTGTTCCCATATGCAGAGAAAAGTCTTTCACTGTCCACATTGGACATGAGAACCCACAATAGTATCATACACTTCTCACTGAAACACAAGTGATCACATTGAAGTTCAGAAAGTAAATCCAGTATGTTCACTTCAGCAGCATCATCTAATTTCTCACACACTATGTTCTTCAGAGCAGCATATCCCTCCTTGAATGTCTTCTCTGGCAAGTCTCGCAGAAAAGGTAACAATCTTCTTGCTTTTTCTATAGTTATATCAGTAGATGCCTCATTTGATACTATTTTTCGTACATCAAACAATTTACCTGCAGAATGAATAATATCAGCAGCTGGATCAGCTGACATTAAGGAATTCAGCTTGGTAACTGACTTTATGCCCAATTGCTTAAACTGACTGATAATATAAGACTTCTTGAGGGTTGGCAGTCTCTGAAGAGGACTTGAAGTTTTCTCTCCAAATGAGCCCTCAGCTACTATTGTGAAGCCATTTGATATATCTTTAAGTTTGCTATATAGTTTATGAATAAATGGACATTTAGATCCCTCAAGCACTTCAATAAGGCAAATGGTGTCTTTGCAGTGTTTAAGAAGGAAAGATGCCTGGCAGTTTATTATATTTTGAGACCACATTGAAATACTACTGTGGAATCGCTTTGAATTCCCGCGTGCCGCAAAACTAAACTGACCTGGCAACGTCTTGCACATGCTGTCTGTACAGCGTGCGAATGGCACGTTGCCAACTCCACCGTCAGCTGAATTGTGCATGCGCTAGCTTAATTTGAAACGTGGCTCCATCTGCATAATTCCTTTTATTTTTCAGAGCAGAAGGTAAACAGACTCCTTGCGCTAAATTGTAACGTAATTTAAAGAATATAACTTGACTCCAAATGAATCTTTCAGTATAGCGGACACAAAATATACCTAGACATGCGTTCACATTATGGCAACGTCGCGAAACAGCAACAATTTTCGTGCGAGGGGTACAGGAAACGGAGACAGTGATTGGTAGAAGAGGCTGTCTACTGTCAGAATAGACTTGAACCAGACTTAGAAATTCATGCATTATTTAACAATACTTTTGCGACAGTCTTTTCCAGCCGGCATGTAATGGGGCGATGCAAGCACGAATCGTTAAAATACGACATTAGAGAAGAATTGCAGGTAGTATTGTCATTTAAGTCCAAAGAATAATTTGAGTGAAATGAGAAATCCGTCACTGATGCGGTGTTGCCGAGTTCTGATAAACATGGCACTCCATTTGTTGTGCATGCGATAGGTGAAGAGTGAAGGGGACGGGGTAGTCGAAGCAGTACCGATGTTTGCCGAAGCTCTGGTTAAATCACAGTGCAGTTTGGTGTTCTGTGCCGTGCAGCACACAACACCGTGCAGCATAGCTGTAGCGAATGACAATACATGTATCCGTAAATGATTGATAAGCCAAATATCTGATTGTTTATGTGAAAAGGAGAGACAAACACCAAAAAAAAGGAGAGAGAGAAAAAAATTTTGGGTTATTTTGCACATTTTTTTCCATAACGGTGTTATTTCGCATTTTCGCGATATAGAACTAATGTCACGTTATTTTGCGACTCAGAATGGATATATATGTGGAATTTAAAAATAACTGATTAAAGGTTTTCCTTATTGTTAATTTTCAGCCAATTTCGCGAATTAACTACTCGCGAAAAGTCGGGGTCCCTAACAATGAGCCATCTTATAAGGAATGCGCCTACTGCTACTTGTGAAGTATTGTTAAAACTGGTGAACGGGCAAGTTCATTGCTGATCCATAGAAGGGGAGGAAGGTAGTCTTTGTCGTGTACTGGAGCTTAAATGTAATTCTAAATCTAGCACTGTTAAGAACCAAGCAAAGTAGCTTAATAAGAAATGAAATGTAAAGATCGAAAGTGTTCCTTTGCTATTGAAAACAGAAAAAGGCAAAATGTATGTAAGATGTATTTAAAAATGCAATAAAAATCCTAAAAAGCGCCCTATTCCACAAAAGTTGAGTTTTATTTATGGACGCTCTTTAACTACTATGGTCCTTAGTGTCCCACTCTATATTGGGCGTGAAATATCGATAATTTTGCTCAGAGGCCTGTTTAACAGGCTCGAGATTCTTTTACGTGTCATAAATCTATGACACGGGACCACTGGCTTTACTTCCCTTCGAAAGAAGCCATGTTAAGGATTTTTATGCCCGAAAAAATCCATCGTCCTCCGCCGGGTTTTAACCCACAACCTCAGGAACTAGAGGATAGCATGGTAACCACTACACCATAGAGGACGACCCTATCCCACAAAATTAGCAAAAAAATTTAAAAACATGCCCTAACAAATATGGTTAGTTTAACTCCTTTTACTCTGAAACAGATTGTATACAACTATTAATGAATTATACTTGCCCCCCCAAAAAAAAATTAAGTCATTGAAATCCTAGCACTATTAATAAGCCTTCAGAGGCTTTCAAGTGCCTAAACAATTTTCCATTACTATGCTCATAAAACTACTTATTAGTACACAAGAGATTTTTCTTTCACTTTATCATAGGCATTATTAAGCATCTCAAAATGTAGTCCCTATGCTGTATGTATTCTACACATATTGAGAACAACAAACTTCAATTTCAGCCAGAACTTCTGTCTTTAAGGCAAACATTTTGGTATAATTCTGATTACCTTTGTAAAGCCAGTACACATGAAAATGTTCCACACATCATGCACATCCTGTTCACCTAGACCATGCTTCTCGACAGCATTTGTGAGATATGTGTGGCAGGATGCAGCCCTCTCCTTTCCTGTAATCAGCTTGTAGGCATAATCATCACATCGTGTACCTAGAAAAACATACAACCAGCTTTAAATATATCTAAAAGCTTTTCAGAAAATGATAATTTTCCATAACATATAGTGACATACCAATTACATCATGAACACCAGCACCATCCTCATCAAAGCCATATTTGATGGAATCAGCCACTACGGTTGCCATTGGTCTGAGGTATGGCAGGTTACTCCACAGTCTGTCATACACTGTCAGATGTGTAGAGTGCAGCTGCCGAGTCTTTCCTGTGGATATAGGTTACTCAAATTAAGCATCGTTGTAGTTGTTGAAAGTAAACTTGTTTTAATACTGATGACCAGACCTCGGACTTCAATGCGTGTTATCTCAAGTTACCTGTGTTTGGAACATTATGTGTACGTCAAGGCGTTTGATTTGGAGGGATGGGGAGATACAGCCTTGTTCACTTAGTTGTGTAGGTACAGTGCGGTGAGGGGCAAAGTTGCAATATGATTTGCATGGCAGTCAGCATTTCTGTAATGTGATTTCAGTGTCCCACATTCTGATACAAAACATTAATGAATATATTAATGTATATTCATTAATCTACCTCCAAGCAAGGATATGAGTATACCTGAGGTAAAGGATGGGGTTTCTTTGTATGACTATTTCTGAGCTTACAGTTCTCTGCCCTGCCCGCCCACCTGCTGGTTGGTCGGTTAGTAACCAGTTGACATTCAATTACAGTGTTTGTGGATATACAATAAAATGAAAGTCTGTGAACTAAAACAGGTAGTGTTTAGTTTGGAATAAGGAATTTTGTACAATCTTGTATAACTATTAAACATTAAGTGATAGACAAAAACGTACTACACAAAAAATGTAGATCTCTTTAAAACACACAATTTATTTTTTTGTGGCATAAGCCATTTCTGAGATATGCGTTAGTAATGGTTTTAATTGTTCATTACTTGGCCATACTCTTGAAGTCCTGTCAACATTCAGACAGACAGAATACAAATGGTAAAACAGTTTCCTTTTGTGACCCATTTATTTGTGTTTCCACACTTCTATTACAATAAATCATCACACATTTTTGTAAAATGTCAAAAGAAAAACTTTTTTGCTTATCACTTGGAAATCCTTTTTATTCAGAAAACGTAACAAAAAGCTCTTATAACATACTCTATAAAAACAAATGACAGTGCTGTATGTGTTGACAATGAATGCTTGTCCCGCTACCGATGGATGTGATGTTACATGCGGGTTGTAGTCCATACATAGACATGTATCAGGTCTTGAGGCAATGAAGTCCGAGGTCTATGATGACATACAGCATGCCAGTGCAGAGTTAACAATTCTTTTGCTGAAATGTAGGGCATCATGATCCAAAATGCAGGATTTTGTATAAAAATGTAGGATATTATAGGACAAATAAGATGATAATTAAAACAAAAAATAAAACTGTAAACATCTTAAACTGTCTTAAACATTACAGCTGTGAATGGAATAAATCTACTGTGGAAGCTAATCAATGAACATTATAATACAGTGGAATCTTGTTAGCGCGTTCCTCATTAACATGTTTTCCCATGTATTACGTTGAATTATAAAAGTCCCGGTACCAAATCACCAAATGTAATAAATAATGTTTGCTTAGTGCGTTTTCCCGATCCTGCTTACTACGTTTGAAGTTTGATGTCCTCATTAGCTGTTTTGGTCAATCCTTGGTTGGTCCAGTGGGAATAGGCGCTTAACACGTTCAAAGTTTGACGTCCTCATTCGCTACTTTGGTCAATCCTTGGTCACGGGGTGGATACCGGCGGCCAATCACATGCATGTATGTAAATATTTGTGCAACAGGATTTGTGTGGGTGGGATAGAGAATGCTTTAACGATAGTTTCTACTGTTGAGTGTTGACCAAACATACGTAGATTGTATTTTAGCTTTTCATTTGTAATGAAAAAAAAATAAAATGTAGTAAATAACCAACACTGAAAAACTGAAAATCCTTGAAGTAGATCACAATCCAAATATGAAACATATGGATATAGTGCGGAAGTTAAACACTCCTCCGTCAACCTTAAACACGATTGTTAGCAAACCTAAATTGATTGAAATTGCTTTTAAAGAAGGGAAAAATGCTAAAACAAAACTTTCCTCTTGGAAAATAGGATCAGAAGAGGATCGGAATGAAATTTGTTGCATGGAAACACCTACCATATTCAAATCGTATTGAATACGCCAAAGATACTATAGTCTATTTACTCATAACACAATGCACGCTCATAATTTTGTTTTCTTTTTTTAGTGGAAATTGTTATCTCATGTGTAATAAAACACACAGCAAAGCTACTATTGTCGCTTCCATAATTTGCAATTTATTTTCTCAAAAACATTCATAACCTCAAAAATCTAAGTTGACCAACATAAAAGCTTGAATTATTTATTCTCAGGTTTTGTGTATTCAAATCCATTTGATCACATACTGAATTTAACATGGAAACACGGATCGTATTCAGTATGAAATTGTACTCGAAATCTATTTCAATTGCTCATAGAGACGTAGTAATTATTAGATTTTATTACATAACTACGTTCTTAAATTGCAGATTTTGTACTTTTTTGTTAACATGTTTTCCCACCTAAAAACGTACTAACAAGATTCTACTGTAATTATTGAACAAAGCATATCCCTGGTTTGAAATATTATCTCTGCATCTATACAACAAAAGTATACAAGGATACCTATAAGAATAGCCTTGACTGAGCCAATCATATTTCTTTCATCTGTTTACTGTGATGATAGAGTAATAATCAGTGGCAGCTATTGAAAGGGGGCTTCAAGGATGGCAAACACCACTAGTAAAAATTGAAACTGTTATTTTTGGTCTTAATATGTCCATTATATAGATATATTATTTTGTACATTAAATACATTTAAAACTGTTCCATATTCTCCTATTTCAAAGAAGACAGTCTGCCAGGCTCACATTCTGACAGCCTGGTCTCTTTTCTGTTCTGTTTTCATCGGTAACTATGACAATGAATAAAGCTACAAGGTTGTCCCACTCTCTTAGTTAAGACCAGCAAAGGGCTCAGGAAAATCAGCCCAGATTTCAAGGAATGTATAGAGTGGAAACTCTTGTTATTATTCTTTCTGTAGCAGTGATAAGGTTGATGTTAATTATTGCAGATTACTTAACTCACGGTTGTTCCCATAATTTTTAGATAATTTGAGCAAATTTGTATAAAACCAAATGTTACTAGTTTTAAGTACACAGAAGTGACCTGCACTTAAAACTGTCTAACTTCAAATTGGTGATACGAACACATTTCAACCTCCAAGCAAGGAGATGAGCATACCTGAGGTAAAGGATGGGGTTTCTTAGTATGACTATGTCTGATCTTACAGTTCTCTGGTCCACCCGCCCACCTGCCAGTCGGTTAGTAACCAGTTGGCATTCAGTTACAGTGTTTGTTGACGTGCAATAAAATAAAAGTCTATGAACTAAAACAGCTTGTGTTTAATTTGCAATACGGAACTTTGTATAATCTTGTATAACTGGTAAACATTAAGTGATAGACAAAAACTTACTACATAAAAAATGAAGACTTCTTTAAAACACACAACTTATTTCAAATAAGTCTCTTTGTGGCATAGGCCATTTCTGAGATATCTGTTAGTAATGGTTTGAATTATTCATTACTTGGCCATTCTCTTAAAGTCCTGTCAACATTCAGTTGTTTCTCATGATTGCATAGAAAGAGTATGGAATTTTAAAGCCACTGCATAGCATCCAGTTCTTAAACATTTCACTGCTGTTCCCTTTGTATCTATAACAAAATGTGTAATGCAGCTATTTCTGCAAAGGTTTATTTGGTTTAAAATGTAGAAAAATAAGCTTCAGTAACAAGAGTTTTATACCCACTAATAACTGACAGTGGGTAGAGAAAGTCATGTGAACATATCACATAAGATCCTTCTTTTATGCTTATACTGTTGCAAAATAATATGCCAAGGGCATTAAGTACTCAGTCAGACTCAGAGATGATGTGAAGATGGCCAAATTACTATGATAGTTGTTAAGTATTATCCTTTATCCATGCTGTAAAGTTTCAGATGCATAAGCGTAGTCATTTGTTTGTGATGATCATGTAAACAGACTAGTGTTAACATATTCTACAAAATGGATAAAACTGAAATATGTGCTATGATAAGTACTTCGTTTTGAAGGGTTTAACCAGAATGGAAATACAAAAGGAGTTAGATTCAATATTAAAGTATTCTTTCCCTTTGTTTTTAACAGTTAAAATATGGACTGTTGAGTTTAAGTGCAATCGTACATCCATTCAAGATGATAGTTCAGGGCATTCCAAACTAGACTTGACTAGCACTTGGCACAACAGGCACTAAAAACTTAAAATAGACAAGCAAATAATAGGCATTATAAGAAGTTCAAAATAGGCACTTTCAGTAACGATAACCATTGAAGTAAGCACAATCATTTATTCATTTACAACTTCAGTTTACCATATAACATATTTAAATTCCATGTGTGTATTTTGCCAGTAGATAGCAGCATACGAGGTGTGATAAAAAGAAAAAACAGGAATTTTTTTAATTTTGCGAGCTTTATACATCCCATGTTCAAAACTTTTGTTTTATCTTTGGTACACATGTTCCTGATGTATGTTTGCATTTTCAGCGGTTTTGAATATTTAGTTTATTGTTGACAGTCGAAAAAGTTAGATGTGTTTTTGAGTGCACGGTGAATTGTTGCTTTCGAAAAAGATGGGTTTGTATTAAATTTTGCTTGAACAGAATAAAGTATAGCACCGCATTCGAAATGTTGACTGTGGCTTTTGGCAAATCTACTATGAGTAAGACAAGAGTTTACGAGTGGTATGAACATTTCAAAGAGGGTCGAGAAGATGACCACCAACCTGGATATGCCCTAGTACATCAATTACGGATGACAATGTGGAAGAAGTAAAGAAAATAGTTTTGGAAAATCTCCGAATCACCATCAGAGAGGTTGCTGATGATGTCAGCATATTCTTTGGCTCATGCTCAGCAATTTTTTCGGATGTTTTGGGCATGAAACGTGCAGCAGCAAAGTTTGTCCTGAAATTGTTGAATTTCGACCAAAAATGATGTTGCATAGACATCATTCAGGAATTGCTCAATGAAGTTTAAAATGATCTAAACTTCTAAAGAAGGTTATAACAGGTGATAAAACATGGATATATGGGTATGACGTCAAAACTAAGGCCCAATCATCCCAATGAAAACTGCCTGAAGAGCCAAGACCGAAAAAATTTGACAAGTTCAATCACATGTGAAGGTTCTTCTCACAGTTTTCTTTGATTACACTAGGAAAGTGCATCAAGAGTTCCTGCCTTATGGTCATACAGTTAATAAGGAATACTACCTGGAAGTTATGCGCCGTTTGCGTGAAGCAATTTGAAGAAAATGACCAGAAGTGTGTCAAAACCACTCGTGGAAATTGCATTACGATAATGTACTCACTCACACCTCAGTGCTTGTTCGCAACTTTTTGGCAAAAAACAAAACTGTTATGCTGCCTCAGCTATCATATTCACTGGGCATGGCCCCATGCAACTTCTATTCCTGAAGCTGAAGAGAACCATGAACGGATGACGTTTTGCCAACATTGATGAGGTAAAAACAGAATCGCTGAACACCATAACGAAAAGTGAGTTCCAGAAGTGCTTCCAAGATTGGCAAAAGCGCTGGCACAAGTGTATTATATCTGAGGGGGATTATTTTGAAGGGGACAAGGTTGATGTTGATGATTAAATAAAATTCTTTAAGAAAAACAAAAATTCCCGTTATTTTTTTATCACACCTCATATGTATGCTTTTGTAGCAACTGTTTGACACAACGTAGGCACCTTGTCAGTTAGTGACAGCCAGAAGAAGATAATGGCAGATGTTGCAGGAGTGTACACGAGAAGAACAGCGTGTGGTTGTGTATTTTTTGTGGGTAAAAGAACTGTCAATAGAAGAAGTGCATCGCAAAATGCATCCCATGTATGGTGAGAACTGTTTATCATGGAAAGCTGTGTTCAAAAGGATGCAGAAGTTTAACACAAGAAGGCGAAGCCTCAGAGATCAGAATTGTCTTGCGCAGGTGTCAACTAAAACCACAGTGTAGCGTGTGGAACAAATCATTCGTAATGACAGGCATGTAACGATCAATGACATAGCACATGTTGTAGGTTGCTCACATGGAATTGCTTAAAACATCATCCATAAGATACTGAAGATTCTCAAAGTTTGTGCACAGTGGGAAACATCCGATCCCCCCCAAAAAAGGTTCAGGATGATTCCATCAGCCTGCAAGCATTTGCTCACTGTGTTTTGGGACATGCAAGGTGTCATACTGTTGACATCTCCACAGGACGACCAGGATGCTTCTGATCTCTGATGCTCTTCCTTCCTATGTTAAACTTCTGAATCCAATTGAACACACTTTCCATGATAAATAGTTCTCACCACACATGGGATGTATTTCACTATGCACTTCCGTGGAAAATCCTTTTGCTCACAAAAAGATGCATAACTGCATGCTGTTCTTCTCATGTACACTCCTGCAACGCACCCTCGATTATCTTCTGGCTGCCACTAACTGATCAGCTGCCTACGTGATGTTGTACACCCGCTACAACAAGCATTCGTATGCTATTATGTGCTGGCAAAATATACATGCAGAATTTATATATGTCAAACTGTAAACTGACATTTGCAACTTATTTATTGACTCACCCTCGTATTAATACTACATATCATATATTCAATTTCTTAAGTTCCACTATTCCGTTAATACAGTGTAAACTATAAGCAGTATTTCTTTAAATTTGCACTCTTCAGTTACTATGTCTTTTCTATAGCAAATCCTATTATAAATTTTTAAGGAATTTCTCTCTTGAATACCTTTTACACTCCCATGCTGGTTTGTAATTATTACTAAGTCTGTTATAGATTATTGTTAAACAAGCTACCATTGCATTTGAAATGAAATAAGTTTAGTCTTTTTAAGTTCAGTATTGTGTTTTTGTCTATGTGGGAATAGAAAACAATAAAACTATTGTATTAATGAACAAAGCGATGAATTTATACTACACCCCTGCCATTGCACTTGACAGATGGAAAGCTTTAACCGTTAGACTTCTTAAACCAATCACACGGCAGCATTTCAGGTGGTCTATGACAAGAGGAAGCGGAAATGGAAACAGCTCTGTTGCCGGATGTAGCTATTTCCAACCACGTGTTTCAGTTTGTGAATCTCCTGCACGTGTGTCGAGTTGTTCTTTGCAAGCTAATATTGTTCATTGTTATTTATATCTGTGGTTATTGTTGGTGTTCAATTATACATATATATTTACATTTTATATATATTTATTTATTTCATATTATTTATACAAGATTTGAAGTGCAACAATGCCTCAAAAACGACACCGATCACCGAGTGCTAATTCACAAAATGAAAATCCTTTGCGTCGAGATGTACCATTTAATAGTCAGGCATTGGAACTGTTAAGAAGTACCTGAGAATTCTTTGAAGAGGAGGAGTACGTGAAGGTTCATGGGCATCCCTCTATTCCTGCTGATAAAGCCGTGCAACGAACTGCGGCAGCTCTTGAACTAATCACAAGAACTGTTATTTACAAGGGAGTGAACCTCCAAGAGAAAGAGGACAAAATTCCTGAACCATCTGGAACGCAGCATGAGTAAAAATAACTTTGTTATCGCAGCTTATAATTTGTTTTATTTCTCCTCATTGTAGCAGGCACGTTTGCACTATTTTGTTTTATATTTCAAAAGTGCTAATTTATTCTACATACGTTGCAATGTTTATGCTGAGTTATTTTCAATTAATAATAATAATAATACAAAATAGTTATTATTCATTGACGTTCACTACTTACGTACACTTTTTGTATGCGGCTTAGACACGATAGAAAGGAGAACAATCAGCTGTTTTCGTTTACTAACCACTCTGGCAATGTCGCAACCACAATATAGCCAACGTTACGCAAAGTCACGCAAACTGTCAAATGCAGAGATTCAACGGTGCAGGTATACAATGCTCAAGTAGCCACTATTTTATTATTACACAAATTAATCCAACTGCTGATGTTAGGAAATGAAAGCTTGTATTATAAACTTCCTCAGCCATGTGTCAACAATGGCTCGGAATGTGAAACATTAATTGCAATACTAAGGTTAACATCACATCAATATATAATATTAATAGATAACTGCCAATAACAAAATTACAATTCGCAAAAATCTTGATAAACGTTCTGTTAACAACAAAAAAATTCTGATGTGTTACATTCGCATGACTTTCTCTACCCTCTATTGTTTATTAGTAGGTATACAAATTATTTTTATGAAAGTTTATTTTCCTATCCATTTCATTTTAATGAGATAAACCTTTCTCGAACTAGCTGTATTATACATATTGTTATAGATACAAAGGGAAAAACGATAGTCAAATGCAGAAAGAGAGGCAGAAAAAACAAAGGAAAAAAATGTTATCCCCAGACAAGATTTGAACTCAGAACCTCTAGAATATGAGATGCACATGCTACCCCTATACCACGATAACGACTTCAAATTTCAGCACTGACCACTTTAAATTACCAGATTCCTATATGTGGTGCAATAAATGTAACCTAACATTGTTGAAAATGTGCCAATTCCACTAAATCCATTCATTGCTCCCTTTATTTCTGCATTGTTCTTGGACTATGCTTCAATTAATGCAATTATGATCAATGTCTTTGATTGCGTGGATTTTCGTTATGTCATGGGTTAGGATATTTGAGGCACCTGTTGCATAAAAAGCCTTAAGACATTAAAAATTATTAAGTACATTAAAGTAACTTTATCAGGATGCATTCATTGGTGAAAATGGAGAGTTTCTTTTAGGTGGGAATTCTAACCTATAACATTCTGGCATTTTACATAACAACATCAGTGAAGTTGGAGATACAAGGGCTGTGACAGAAGTACCCAACCTAACGTATATATATATATAGATAGCGATTGTTGTTTCAAACAAATGACTATGGTAGAAAGTACCCCCTTATAAAGCTTAAGTTTGAAGTTTGACGATGCTATGCTGTTTAGTAATTGTTTGGCAGCCATTTATAGTGAACTCTCTCAGCGAATTTGTAAATATGGATAAAACTGGTCATTGTTATGTGATACAATACTTTCATTTGAAAGGTCTTAGTCCAACTAATATTAAAGCTGAGCTAGATTCTACTTTGGGGGAGTCTGCTCCTTCGTTTAAAACAGTAAAATATTGGGTGGCAGAGTTTAGGTAGGCTGTACAAGCTGCCAAGATGAACATTGCAAATGAGGTGACCATGCCAGAAATTATTAAGAAAATCCATAAAATGGTATTGAATGATAGTGGACTAAAAGTGCGCAAGCTAGCAGACATCGTAGGCATTTCAAAAAGTGGTGTACGTCGCATACTGACTGAAAATTTAGACATGAGAAAGCTGTGCGCAAGATGGGTGCCGTATTTACTCACAATGAAACAAAAGCAGCATCGTGAGGATGTTTCAGTCGAGTGTTTGGTGATGTTTCGCTGCAATAAAGCCGAGTTTTTGCGTCGATTCATAACCATGGATGAAACATGGGTCCATCACTTCACATCTGAGATGAAGGAACAGTCAAAACAGTGGATTGAAAGGGGAGAATTGGCTCCAAAGAAGGCGAAGACAGTTCCATCTGCAGGCAAGGTCATGATATCAGTGTTTTGGGATGTGCGTAGGATAATTTTCATTATCTTCAAAAAGGAAAAGCAATCAATGGCGAGTATTGTGCAAACCTATTGCAGCGTTTGAATGATGAAATCAAGCAAAAATGGCCACATTCAGTGAAAAAGGAAGTTCTGTTTCATCAAGACAATGCACCAGTTCACACATCCATTACCTTCATAGCCAAAAATCAATGAGTTAAAGTTTGAACTGCTTCCTCATGCACCCTATACCAGACTTAGCCCCCTCTGATTATTTTCTGTTTCCAAAATTGAAGAAATGGCTTGGTGGTAACAGATTTGCTAAGAATGAAGAGGTGGAGTCTGCAGTTGATGGATATTTTGCAGAACTTGACAGTTCTCACTATAAAGAGTATCAAAGCAATTGGACATCGCTGGGAAAAGTGTATTGAGCTGAAAGGAGAGTATGTAGAGAAATAAAGATGTTTTTTCCCAAATTTTTTTTGTTTTCTTTGTTAGTTCGGGTATTTCTGGGACAGCCCTTGTAATTGGAATACCTGCTCACCTGAATAAAATCTCTCTTCCTTTGGATTTTGAAGGTTCCAAAAATTAACATCACCAACCTGAAAAATTAAAAGAATACATGTTCTGTCTAAACAGTGAAGATAATTTTAGGTTTACCTAAAGCAATATTTAAAAGAACTTTCAATCAAAGCAGCCAAATTTGAAGAATAAATATTTAATCTGAAATGAATATGCTCAGTGTATCAAATCTGTTATAAAAGCCTCATAATATCAAATGAAATGGAAATTTTAAACATAATGAAAGGAAAGAGGATAAAATATTGTGGGATGATAGAATTTTACTGCTTAAATAAGCATTTAGATACAATGATTCTCAGTAATGTTAACATTAATAATTCATAACATTCATTATCAAAGCTAGAAAACACTATTAACTTTTTTAGCTTAATCAGCAAGCTTCTAAAAGAACATATTTTATGAAAAGATTTTTTTTCCATTTAATATATGTTACAGTTACGTATTTAATGGTTTATAAACGTTTTTTAATTCTTGTCATAAAATAGTTTGCATGTCGATTACCATAATTTACTGCAACAAATCCATTAACAAAAACAAAAGAAGTATAGTTACCTGGGAACCTTCTACCACAGTTATCCTGCAAAGGTCACCATGCTTCATAGTCCATGTGTCAGCAGATTTCTTGGGTACAGTTAACTGCAGCACACGCTCCCCAAGAAGAGCTTCATGACGTAATGTGTCATAGAGAGCCTTATCAACACAAGCTGCCTTTGGCGAGTTGTAACAGATATTCACCTGCCTCTTGGGGAATATTCTGGGTTTATCACCCCTTCCACACCAGCCACCTTCTGTCATTTCTTTTTTTTTGGTAGGAAACAGAATAACAATCTCAGAAAATAAGATTAGAATTCCTATGAAGGAAGATTTCTAATGCAAGTTATTAAATTTGCAGACAGAACATAGCAACCTGTTTACTCAAGAGAAGGGAAATAACCTTCCCATTTTACTTGTAAAATTTATGACAACAAACAATAGTATATTGTAACAAGTGTAGTAAATGCATCTTTGCAGAATGAGGAAGAAATATGAGATGAGGTCTAGTATTTTCACTTCTATGTTTCTGCAAAGCACTTAATGCATGTGTATTGCATATTTTTTTTTATGGTAATGAATAACAGAAATATTAAGTGAAAATAATAAAATTAATTACTGTCAGCTGTTGAACAGAGTATGAAGGTCGATCCCTACCTTGAATGTGTACTGGTGATCAATAGGGAACGGATTTTTAGGTAAATAGATATTTTTTTTTGCAAGCGCAAAACTAAGCATAAATATTGAATATGTTGTCATTCTCACAAATACAAAGTTTTATTTCACATAAAAATACATAATTTTAGAATAGAAATATGTAATTAAATATTTTGCACAATCTAGTTATTAGTACATATTTTATGCATTTTACCAATATACTATATCAAACTTTGTTTCTCCTTTTATTGTGTGTGGCAAAGAACATTATTTTATTTTTGAGAAGAGAATCTGTGCAAACTTCTGCATATCCTGTAACCTCAGATTAGATTATGTGTTGTCAACAGCTCGCTACAATATAAACATTTACACGTAACTCACAGGAAAGAAGTTTCAGAAGTCAGAATATTGCACCATGTACTTGAACTCAACACGATTACGCGTTCAAGTTATTCTTGTTCCTTCAGTTCAGCCGGGCAATGCTTAATATACGTGTTGAGTGATTCGTGTATCGTTACCAAAATACCTAAGGTAAAAAGCTGTGTAGGTTTTCGGTTGCAACAGTACGTTCAAGAATTCTCAAATACATTCCGTACAGATGGAAAACTTCTATATTGTCAGCCTTGTAGAAAGTCTATAACAGCCGATCAACGCTCCCAAGTAATGCAGCATTTATCCGGCAATAAACATATCTTGGCAGCTTCATGTTCTTCTATGAAGCAGGTGCTTTTAAGTGAAGCAGGAGCCTCCAGCTCATATTCCGGACCTTCCAAGTGTTGTGAATTTTATTCAGATTTATGCCAAACTTTTCTTTCAGTGGACATTCCTCTACATAAAGTGAACAATCCAGAGGTTAAAGCGTTTCTCGTGAAGTACACAACTTTGATCCTCCAGATGAATCTACTTTAAGGAAATACTACCTTCCAAAATGCCACGAAGAAACATTATGAAAAATTAGGGCTGTGTGCAAAAATATGAAAATATGGGTGCGTATTGATGAAACTCAAGATTCAACAGGAAGAAAAGTGGGAAATGTAGTGGTTGGAGTTCTTAAAAATGACGAAACAGTTTCTAATCGTGTGTTTTTACTAGCTTGTAAAGAAATGTTGGCAGCAAATCACATTAATGTTGTTAGGCTCTTCAATGAAAGTATGCACATATTATGGCCAAATGGTGTTAAGCACGATGAAGTGCTTATTTTCCTTAGCTATGCATCTTACATGAAGAAAGCCGCAGAAGGTCAGCTATCCGAAAATGATACATGTGACTTGCATTGGGCATGTGCTACATAGGGTTGCGAAACTGTACCGTCACTGTATCCCAATGTGGACAAATTGGTATCCAATGGAAAGAAGTTGTTTGTTAAAGCCCCTAAGAGAGTTGACCTCTTTAGAAACAAAAACCCCAATGTTCCATTACTGCCAACGCCAATTGTTACTCGCTGAGGCACTTGGCTTTCAGCAGTGGTGTACTATGCGGGGCATTTTGATAGCTTTAAATCAGTTGTGGATGAACTGGACAAAGATGATGCTTCATCTATAGAAATTGTTCAAAATCTGTTCAGTGACAGTTGTTTAAGAAATGATGTGGCGTATATTGCTGCTAATTTGAGTTTCTTGTGCAATTCCATTAAAAAACTAGAAGCAACAACTAATCTCTTGATAGAAAGTGTTAAAGAAATCATTAATGTAGAAACGAAAATTAACTCACTCGAAGGCTTAAAAATGCAAACTTTAAAAAACAAGTTCAAATTGGTGTTTAAAAAAAAATACAGGGTTTCAAATTATGAGACAAGTTGCCCAAGTTCTAGAAGTCCATCAAGTAGACATTGAGAATGTAAGTGCTAGTGACGTACCTCTTATGAAATATACATGAGTGACATAATGTGACGTAGAACGATCATTCTACCAATACCGGGTAGTGCGCCGTGACAATCGGCAGAGATTTCTAATGGACAATTTAGAGAAGCCATGTGTTGTGCACTGTAACTCCAAAGAATTTCCAACAATTGACATGTGATATCAATAATCCATCATTGGTGAGTTATCAAAACAGTTCTTTTTTATTACAAATTTTTCTATTATGTAAAATGAAAGAAAATATTTTTGTGTTTTAGTAAATATTTTGAACTTTTTAACAAATATTTTCTTAATTTTTAATGCATAAAAAATAAATAAATTTAACTTTTTTAGCACCTAAAAATCCGTTCCCTAGTGAACTGGTAAAAGTTCCATTATTCTAGGTCTAGTAGTTCCAGAGAAATAGGGGCCAATGTGTCTTAAAAACCAACTTAGTTGAAAATAACAAAAAACTGAAATGCTAGCTTTAGTACAATCCAGAACCATATTCTGGTTCAGGGTCATCGTCCTCATCCTCTCTGGACCTCTTGTGGTTCCTTTGTAACACCCTAGGCTCCTTGGATTCAGTTTCTTGCTTCACTTTTGCATTTGCAATTCTCATATTGCAAATATCTTGAAAAATTTTCATTGCATTCCATCCAGGATCTATTCCCATTGCTTGCAGTACTTTCGCACAACCTGAGTTTCATTAAATGCCAACACAGCATCTAAACACCTATTGTAAAGTATCATACCCTAAAAAGACAGTTTTAGGAACTCTGGTCCACGTCACTATTGAAGGACTCGGGATTTTGAGTTTTGCCATGCAAACATTTACTTAATTGTGGGTCAGCTAGGCTGCTAAATGAGGGTTTTATTGCTTCATCTACAAAATGTTTGTGTTCATTGCCTTCCCCAGTAGCTATTGCTCTGTTAAATTTGCACCATGAGTCCTTACTTTGAGGATATAGTGCATGCTGTGACTTTTCATTTGTCAACAGCTTGTGAAAGAATGTCGCCCAAACATCATGCCTCATCTCCTCCAGTTTATTTGCATTTCTCTTAATAGCCATGCCATAATAATGCTGTATTTCCTTCTCAGTTAGTCTGTGCTTCCCAGAAACACTCTTACCATCACCTAGCTTTTGGCCCCTGAGATCCTTTTTCAGTTTTTTTTAAGTCTGGTTTCCATATGCTTCTGCATCGTGACCCACATACTACAATTTCTCAATGTGCACATCCTTTCTACTACAGTTTTGTATGCTTTAACATCCCCATCTCATAAATATTGTGTGTACCTTACACCATACTGAGAACATTCAAAGATTCTCACTACCCCTTGACACTCCATGCCACCATTAACCCCTGAATAATTTATTTTACACTTTCTTTGTGAAATTTTAGTTTCTGTTCATCTTTTTTGTTTGCAATACATCCCTGACAGTACTTTGATAACACATCAACATCAAGAATTTTACCTTTTACCACACTTGTTGCTGAGACCACGCTTATGACTTGTGTATCCTCACTTTTGCCAATTGCCATCGTGAGTAACAGTTACATCCTGTAACGATGCTTATAATTCACTATTTATACAAGTTTAAGTTTCTGATTCACGGAAAGTTAGATTAGATTTAGCTTTTTAAAATAAACTTAGATTAATTACGAACCGATGGTTACACCAAAACCTGCGAGTGTGCGTTTCTTAACTATATGGTTCAGTATTTATAAAAGCTTAGGTTTGTGTTTCACAGGAGGTTAGGTTTAGTTTTATGTTAATTACCAACCAGTGGTTACATCAAAGTACACGAGTGTGCATTGGTTAACGATGTTTATGATTCACTATTTATACAAGCGTAGGTTTCTGATTTATGAGAGTTTATGTTAGGTTTAGTTTTTTTTTAAATACAAATTTAGATTAAGTAGTAATTACTGGTTATACAAAAGCACGTCAGCGTGTGTTCATTAAGGACAAAAAGCTTAGTTTGTGATTCACGAGAGGTTAGGCTAGTTTAATTTTTGCTTTCTCTACTACATATAGTAAGCAGGGAAAGTATTGCATTCCACCCAAAAATTCGATACCAAGATTTCACTGGAAATATTTGTTTGGAGGCCTGCTGAATTAAAAAAAGCACTTTTAGAAAAAGGTCTGTGTGTGTGTCTGTATGTTTGTGAACAGCATCACTCAAAAATGAAAAGTCGAATAAATACCAAACTTGTTGCTTAGTTTCAGTATCTTCCAAAGATTCAACATAAAGATTTTCAAGAAAATCTCCCACCCCAGACTAACCTTTACATGGAACATTTTTCAAAAATGTTGATTTTTACCAAAAAAAGGCTCTAACAATGTTGAATAAAATATATGATATTTAAGATACTTTTATGATAAATGAGATGTATATCTAGAATTTTTTGGGAATGTCCCCAATAGGCCTGTTCTTTCTGAATGGCTTTTGTGTAACTGATAAACTGGAAGAGATAGACAAAATTTTTCTACACAAAAAATGTGGAGCTTGTTAAAAAACACAATTTAAACCATATACTTTTTTGTGGAATGAATCATTTTTGAGATATTACTTGTTATTTGTTTGAATTTTCCAACACATACTTTTTCTCAAATGGGAATTCCTTATTCGTTTTATGTCGTTGACATGCAAAGAGAATGAAAAATGCTCTACATAGTAACCAGCCCTTAAAAAATTTGATTATTACTTAATGTTTACCAAATGTTGATAAAACAAAATGCATTCCATTCTAACTTAGAGATCAGAAACAAGTATGTAAGATAGAGTACAACAATATACAAATCGAACAGGTAAACAGCACTAAATTTCTGGAAATTACCATAGACAAGAACCTGAATTTCAATGAACACATAGATGATCTCTGCAAGAAACTAAACTCTCGGTTATATTTACTAAGGAAATTAGCTAATCAACTAGATAACGGATACTAACATCAATGTACTATGGAATGATTCACTAACTTATTGAATATGGGATAGAAATTTGGGGGGGGGGGGAGCATCCATAACCAATCTAAATAGAGTATTGGTGATCCAAAAGAAAAGTCTAAGGTGTATATTTAACTTAAAATGTTGCCACTCTGTAAAAGAAGTATTTAATAATGCAAAAATTCTAACAATAGTATCTCTATATGTCTACAAAATTATTTTGTTAGAAGGAATCAAAATATCAAGAATCTAAACAAAGAATATTATACATATAAGACTAGGGGAATAAATAATTACCAATAGGGTATGTACAACTAAAGCTGTGACAAACAAAGATCCATACACCAGAGGAGCCATACTCTTTAATAAATTACCACAATATATAAAAGCTGCACATTGTTAAAAAATCTTTTAAAACATTGTTAAAAAATTATCTTCTAAATAAAAGCCTATACAGAATAGATGAATTGTAATCTTCTAAAATCTGTTTTGTATGTTAGAGTGTAAGTATAGATCGAATTGTAAATAATATTTTGTAATATTTTGTACTTTTAACTAAACTGTTTTTTTGGTGGTATTGTATAAATGATAGGCCTAAATTGTAAATAGTATCTGATAATATATGTGACTCAATTGAAAATTACTATTAGTGTTATATAGGTGACAAGTCAAATTGTAAATAGTGATTGTCTAAGTGATATGCCAAATTGTGAATTGATAATATGCTAATCCTTCTATAACAAATGTATGTTTGTGAGAGTATAGGTTGAATTATAAATAGTATCTTGTAATCTGTTACTTGTAGCGTTGTATAAATGATAGGCCAAAATTGTAAATAATATTTGATAATATATGTGATTTGATTGAAAATTACTATTGGTATTATATAGTGACAAATCAAATTATAAATAGTGATTGTATAAGTGATATGTCAAATTTTGTATTTGATAATATGCTAATCTTTCTATCATGAAGCCTGAAACATTTAATAACAATGTCTATTGGTGAACAAATACTTACAAGAAAATTAGCAATAAGAAAGTTTCTGTAAATGTTTATCTCGATTAACATGTAGAAGCATTGTAAAAATAGTTTGAACATGAGTATAGAAAGTGATGTGAGCGCAGCACATGAGATTTTATTATATAAACTAAGGTTAATTACGTGCCAGAGGTTACACCAAAATATGCAAAGGTATGTTGCTTAACAGTGCTGATGATTCACTTCTTATATAAGCTTAGGTTTCTGATTCACGGTAGGTTGAGATGTTATATATACATGTCAGGTTACTTATGTATTAACCATACCTTCTATAAGCTGTTTTCTTTGGTATAATACATTATCGAGAATAAACTGTGTTAGTATGTGAGTGGGAATGCTAATCCAACGGATTTCTCTTCTCATTTTGGGAATTTATACCACAGATGTAGAGTACGAGTAGATGGACATGTTTGTTGTTCTTAAACTATAATTTTGCTATAAAACTAAACCTCATAAGGGCGGGTAAAGGGTTTCGGGCTCTAGAAGAGACATCGATTTTGAACAGGATTGATTAGGCAATTTATGAGTTTCCCTTCACACTTAAGCACAGTTTTAATTTCATGAAGTTTAGCTATACATACTTAATATGAAAGTATGGTTATGTTAACTGTGTGGTTTCTTAACAAGGTTATATGTAAATAAGTATTTTATTTTAGGTTAGGAGTGATATTATTTTGGTTCACTTACCCTTGTAGATGTTGATCTTATTATGGCTTCGATGGTATATGCTTTGGTAGATGGATGGGTTTTTACCATTTGTATTGATGTACTATTTCTAAAAAACTGGTAAATAGGTTTGTGTTGTTATTTTTGCAGTGTTTGATGAATATATATGTTGCCAGATATCCTGTGTAGAGATGTTTCCTTCTGCTGTACTGAGAGAGATTGTTTCTGATGTCATCGGTCTTCTATGGTTATGAAAAAGCTGTTTCCTGTTTGTCTTTCGACTCCTGCAAATACCCACTGTCCTTCCACGAAATCTTCTCGGTAATATTTCCTTTTGCCAAATCTACTTTCGTCTACTTCTTCTTCTGTTTATCCTGATCCTCCAATTGGTTGTCCTGTTCTATGTATGTATTAGTATATCTCGTAGAAGTTTGTCCAGTAGAGTTTGTTTTGCAAATCCGCATTCCTAATTACTTGCATTTCGTTCATATGTTAAGGACATTATTTCGGATATTGTTAAGTTGCCTTTTGGAGAAAGGCCGCTATTATACAGGATAACCGAACCAGCAACTGTTCTTATGGATCTCTTACTTTTGCATTGTTGTTAAGTTGGTTTTGGAGAAAGGCCACTATTATAAGGATAACCGGCCCAGCAACTGTTCTTATGAATTTGTTACTTTTGCATTGTTGTTAAGTTGCTTTTGGAGAAAGGGCGCTATTATAAGGATAACAGGACCAGCAACTGTTCTTATGAATTTGTTACTTTTGCATTGTTGTTAAGTTGCTTTTGGAGAAAGGCCGCTATTATAAGGATAACAGGACCAGCAACTGTTCTTATGAATTTGTTACTTTTGCATTGTTGTTAAGTTGCTTTTGGAGAAAGGCCGTTATTATAAGGATAACAGGACCAGCAACTGTTCTTATGGACTTGTTACTTTTGCATTGTTGTTAAGTTGCTTTTGGAGAAAGGCGGCTATTATAAGGATAACCGAACCAGCAACTGTTCTTATGGACTTGTTACTTTTGCATTGTTGTTAAGTTGCTTTTGGAGAAAGGCCGCTATTATAAGGATAACCGGACCAGCAACTGTTCTTATGGATTTGTTACTTTTGCATCGTTGATTTGCTGCAACTTTATTGCACGCCCATCTGGTTTCGTCGGTAGTTTCTGTTGATGCTTTTGGTATCTCCAAATTCGATTTTAATATTTTTTGGTATTTGAAGACTGCAATGTTTATTCCTGTCATGGTGTTGTATGTTGTCACTATCACTCACAGAACACCAAAGTATTTCTTGCCTTGCGATGATTATTGATTACTGCACTGCACCCAATGTGGCTATATATAACTAAAGGTGAACCTGGGTTTGCCACTCCGGGGTGTGGAGCTGCCATTGGCTGCACGCCTGTGACGTCAGTGACAGTGAAGCGAGCGCGCTGAATACATACACAGCGCAGTAAACACACTAAATTCCTCCCGATTAACTCCGAATTGCTTATTATTAGCACGTTTCAGAGCTTTCTACAAACATTGTGGGCATATACCATAAAGCAAAACGAATGGAAAGTGCATTACATTTGTAATATATTTACGTATAAACAAAACTACTGGAACACATGTAATACTTCAGCGTAAACTGTAGGTGCTACAAGAGATTCAAACATGCATTACTTTAGTGCTAAAGGAAACGCTAAATGGATATGCTGGTACATTTTTTACCGTAAGAAATGAAAACTTACGTGTTACTGGTGATGCCTTATGCTGTTTTGGAGGATGAAGCGACCCACTGCTTATTCTTCCTTGCGGCGTATTTTTTTAATGCTTGTTTCGTAGTTTTTGAACTTAAATGTCTTATTCGAATAAACGTTCTTATTCGAACATACAATGACATAATTTCCTCCTATACCTCTGGAAACTTTGATTTTAACAAAGCTACTAATGTTTTAACACATTTTTGTTTTTGAGACGGTTTGTCCGTGAAATGCACAAAACACTATTTCAAACTGAGTAATTGTTTCCATCCATTTCTCACTAGGACGTGTAAGGCCTCCCTTGGAAATTATCGATATCCAGTCCTTAATTGCTTCGCGCGGCACTGAATATGCTCCATTCACGGCACACAGACTTTTGTCTATTGTTTTACATTTAAATGCTATGTATCCTGCTAAATATTGCAGGGCATCTTGAGTGATGTCCATAGCTTCCCTAGTGGGTTGTCATCTCTTAGAAGCTCTGATGTTTCTTCTTCCTCTGTTCCTCCTGCTCCTCAACTATAGTAGTAAACACGTGAATTTGACCTTGGCAGTCAGTGTTGCACTCACACACATTTCCCTTCAGCGCAACAAAACAACAAGCTGTGCTAAATTCAAACAAGAAAAACGGTGTTTTAGATACCTACACCGTCTAAGTCGTCGTCCGTGGTGTAGTGGTTACCATGCTAACCTCTAGTTCCCGAGATCGCGGATTCAAACCCGACGAAGGGCGATGGGTTTTTTCGGGCGTAAAAATCCTTAGCATGCTTCCTTCGTTAGGGAAGTAAAGCAGGTGATCCCATGTAGATTTACAGCACGTAAAAGAACCTCAAGCCTGGTAAAGAGGTCTCTGAGCAAATTACCGGGACAATGGGACGCTAAGAACCACAGCAGTTAAAGAGTGTCCATAAATAAAACTCAATTTAAATGTTGTGCACCTTCTAAACCAAGAAAGGGGTGTGACACAAGCTACTTTGGGTATTTAAACTGAATTTAAATGGAATTTAGGCCCGTTTGGGGTGCGCTACACGTAAAACGACGATAGATTTTTATAAAATGGATATTTAACCTTACATTTATGATAGAAAATGAATTTCGATATTTTTGACCCAAATCAGCTTACAACCTCACCTTAAGTTTAGTGACATGTCTTACCTACTTCATGTTATGCCGGGATTACGATGAACTTATGCAACGTGGCTTAACGCAACATAATGTAACGTGAAAGTCTAATGCCGTATTAAATGGAGCTATTTAGGGTTGACTTAACGCGACGTAACTTAAGAGTTTGGCAATGTCAAACTTCCTTCCCTTAAGTCAAGTTTGATGTCACATGGTCATTAAAACCAATCGGCATGAATAAGAGAACTGCCAATCAAGAATCATTCCAATTACGTTAAGTGCGTTCTAATTACACCTTTAGTATAGCAACATTTCTTAATTTCGCGTTAAGTAAAGTTTAACACAACCCCGGTATTACATTGCGCCACGTTATCTACACTATCTACACGTTATCTAATCAAAAGTATCTGGACACCTGGCTGAAAATGACGTACAAGTTCGTGGTGCCCTCCATCGGTAATGCTGGAAGTCAATATGGTGTTGGCCCACACTTAGCTTTGATGATAGCGTTCACTCTCGCAGGCATACTTTCAATCAGGTGCTGGAAGGTTTCTTGGGGAATGGCAGCCCATTCTTCACGGTGCGGAACTGAGGAGAGGTATCGATGTAGGTCGGTGAGACCTGGCACGAAATCGGCGTTCCAAAACATCCCAAATGTGTTCTATAGGATTCAAGTCAGGACCCTATGCAAGCCAGTCCATTACAGGGATGTTATGTCGTGTAACCACTCCGCCACAGCCCGTGCAGTATGAACAAATGCTCGATCTTGTTGAAGGATGCAATCGCCATCTCCGAATTGCTCTTCAACAGTGGGAAGCAAGAAGGTGCTTAAAATATCAATGTAGGTCTGCGCTGTGATCGTGCCACGCAAAACAACAAGGGGTGCAAGCCCCCTCCAGGAAAAACACGACCACACCATACCACCACCACCTCCGAATTTCACTGTTGGCACTATATACGTTGGCAGATGACGTTCACCGGGCATTCGCCATACCCACACCCTGCCATCGGATCGCCACATTGTGTACAGTGATTCTTCACTCCACACAACGTTTTGCCACTGTTCAATCGTGTGATGTTGACGCTCCTTACACCAAGCGAGGCGTCGTTTGGCATTTTCAGCGTGATGTGTGGCTTATGAGCCATGGAATCCAAGGTTTTCTCACCTCACGCCTAACTGTCATAGTATTTGGAGTGGATCCTGATGCAGTTTGGAATTCCTGTGTGATGGTCTGGATAGATGTCTGCCTATTACTCTTTACCTCTTCAAATGTCGGCGGTCTCTGTCAGTCAACAAACGAGGTCGGCCTGTACGCTTTTGTGCTGTACATGTCCCATCACGTTTCCACTTCACTATCACATCAGAAACAGTGGACCTAGGGATGTTTAGGAGTGTGGAAATCTCGCGTACAGACTTCTGACACAAGTGACACCCAATCACCTGACCACCTTCGAAGTCCATGAGTTCCACGGAGCGTCCCATTCTGCTGTTTCACGATGTCTAATGACTACTGAGGTCGCTGATAATGAGTACCAGGCAGTAGGTGGCAACACAATGCACGTAAGATGAAAAACGTATGTTTGTGGGGTGTCCGGATACTTTTGATCACATAGTGTAAGTTCATCCTAATCCCCCTTTAGTTGTACATGCAATTGGTGGAAAAAACATTCTGTTGCTTATATCCCAGAGTGTTTATTAATAATAAGTTTATGCGAAGGAAAAAAATATCAGAAATGTTCAAATAAGTTTCATCAGAATGAGGCATTTCAACTTGGTAAAATATAAATATACAGTATAGAATATTTCGGAAACAGCTATTGCTACGGTAACGGTTATGTTATAGAAATTGTATTTTAGTGAGCTCTAAACCGTCCCTGCGGTATATAGCTGCCCCTTAATGCTTTCAAAGTTACATACAACTGAATGAGAATAAAGAGGACTTCTCAGGCTATTAAAAAAATAAACAATATATTATGTAGGTATTTTATTTGTTACGGCAATATCGGCATGATAGTTTAACCTAAATTAAACATAACAAAATTTGACACGGGGATTAGTTGCAAATCTTCATCTGACATCTTTAAACGGTGCATAACTCAAGTGTGGAATTAGGTATTTAGCTGCCTTAACGTTTTTGAGTTATGCTGTTGACACACGCACAAACACCAATCTTTTTCTTAAAATGTATCTTTTTATTTGAGGGACTTCCAACCTGCATTTCTGGTAACATTTAATGTCATTATCTACTTCTATCTGCCAAAGGTAAGTGGTAGAGAAAGGAAAATGTTTTAATAGAATATTTATGTAAAATGAACTGGATCTTAATTTGGAGCTGCACAGCACAAAACGTTTCCGAATATTCGGATAACACAATACTAGTTAAATGCTAATAGTTTAAACAGAAATATTTTCGCTAAAATAGGTAAAACTAAAATGTTTACAAAATATTTTTCCCTCGAAAAGCAGTGTTGATTCGGCATTTCTCCCTCACTGCAAATATAAGGAGTAGATGCCCTGTTTTGAATTTTCCAGTTAGAGCTCTCATTTATAAATGTGTGATGTTTCCGTGGAATAAAGAGCTCATTTGTAGCTTTATTTTTTGTGCGAATATTTCGACACCAAAATATGTATACGTTATTTAGCATCTAATATAAACAAAACTATCGAACTGCCTTACCAAAGTGCTGCTGGAGTGTATGGTTAGCCCCTGTCTTCTATGTAAAACGCAAGTTTACCGATACGATATCTTGCCAGCCACTTTAACTACTGCTGTCTAGTGACGATACAAGGGCCTTGACTGGACCAAGTCTTATGTAATGTGCGTACTTCGCTCCCATAGCACTTTCTCCGCGGCAAGTGTAAACACATGTCGCATGAATCTGCTGCAAAGTCATGGCAGTTGTTTCGCCCGCTCATGGTTACATTTTTTTTTACCTCGTCATCACCGCTTTTAATACAGTAAAGTATTAACATATGGTTGGAGGGGTCGAGTTTGGAGATGAGCTGCTATATTTAAAAAGCGGGAGTGTCATTGCTTAGCCGAGAGAGACACGTAAATGGAATGCTTCCTCATCTCAAAGGATCGTATCGGGCGATCATTGGTAGCATTTACTCCTATATGGAATGTACATTTGGGAAGATTTGAAAAGGGCATAGTTTGAAATATAGACACTACTCCAATCAATGCGATCAGTTATTTGAATTATTTCTCGTAAGTTACGAGTCTATGAAACAACGTGCGTGAGATTAGACCATCTGCTCAAATTCAAGCATTTAAATCTCGGTTGGGCTGTTGCTTGGATAAACCCCTCCCTCAGAGCTTCCGGGGTTTACATTTAATTTCAGCAGATACCTACTATCTCCAAAGTCTATGGACCCTGAACTCATTTGAGTACTACAATTTCACGCGTTTCATTCACCCTTCAATATATCAACCGGTTAAGGATGTTAAACGCCACCTTTCATCAACATACCCTACAGTCACATCATTTAAGCATCTCAGAACATTTAGTACAGCAAAAATTTAGTTCTACAACTTTAGTTCCCACCTTTTCCGACTGACATAAATTTGGAAGTGTAGATGCCGAACTTTTCTTAAAGTTCCTTTAGCAACTCAGAATCAATTCAACAACTAGGTCAGGCACAATGAGAAAAATACTTCGTTGCTACAGGCGCCGACTTATACATCTGGGGGCATGCTTGTGCAATAAAGTTGGGCATTAAATATAATCATTCCTGCTTATAAAATCAAAGTTCATTCTTCACGATAACAATGGATGACAGCAACAGCGTTTAGGTGAATACAAGATATTTCAATTCGTGACCACACAAATAACAAAACCTTATTTCGAAACCTTGCTACTATTTAGGTGTGCGAATAGTCACGAACTCCAAACATGGATGCAATGTGAGTTCTATAAGTGGATTTCTCACGATATACAAAATGAATTACATTTTACTCACACCTTACTCCAAAACCTTATCGTAAATATTAAAGCTGCAAAATATTTTTCTATAATAGGGGATGAAACTATGGAATGTGTCAACACAAGAACAACTCAGTATTGTTTACTCCGATTCTGATCTCATATTAACTGATACCTAGATTGGCCATCATTGCTTTTCAACAGTTGAACACTGCATTTGAAATATTCCTTTGCAACCCCTCGGTCGATAGTCTCCTCTTACAGTGTGCCCCACAGCGATGAAAATGATGTGTCGTAAGTCAAACAGATGTCACTCATGTCATACGCTTGCTCTAACGTAATGCTGTCAACATACGAATAATGCCGCCGAAGCCGCTAAGATACTCAGCCTCAAGGCGTAGCCGAGAGATTGAGGGCCCTCAGCCTCAAAGCGTAGCCGAGGGATGTTTTTTTTTGAAGGAGAGGAGTGTAGCAAGTTGCAGCCGATGCGAAGCGACGACAGGGCGTAGCCGAGGGATCTGCGCGTCTAAAACTCGAATCATTCACGTTCGCAGAAACAACAGCACATCGCATATTTAGTGCATTTCACTTTTTATTTAGGTTGGCAGTACCCACTTTGCATGTGATTTATCGGAAAAATGGATTAGCCTATTTGAATTATTGTTTAATGAGAGATATTAAAAATTTGGATGGGGGCAGGCCCCTTCAGTAAAATTGCTGAGGGGCAGTGTCCCTGGCTTTGTAAGTTAGGGGGCATAAAATGTCTTGCATCCCTTCCAAGTCGGAGCCTATATTCATTGTCCATCCTAAATTTAATCACAGCTTGCTTCTTAATATTTTGAATGCTTTTTCCCGTGGCTACACGGCAAACTACATTCTGTACTGGCAGCGCCATCAATGTCAATTTTTGTTGTAATACATGCTCATACAATTTTCAACTATACACGATGGCTTTATTCTCCTGGTTTTCATTCATTATTTCCTACTTGGGAGCCTTCCTTTCGTGCCTCGTTTTTATTGATTTTGAATTCCGTTGGACCTTGCGGCCCAGTAGCAATTGGTGTCTGGACATACTGTCTGGTCCCTGTAAAAACCTGCAAGAAGATCGTCTAATAATTTTCCACTCGCCGTTATTCCCGACCTGTCCTTCATTCATTTGTGTAGACACAATAGTCGTATGATAATTGTCTATATGAATATCGTGCCTTCCATTAGGAGAGCCACGGCGTTTTCCAGAATTGCTTCTCGGCCGTTCATATTTGCTACAATATCTAGGTCTTTAGCTTTCTTACCTATCACGGATTCTTTTTCTCCCATCTGGAACTTGTTTCTATTTCGAAATATGGAATTCTCTTGTATGAAATTAATGTTATAGTTTCGCAACTGCTCGTTTTTTCCTGGGCTTGCTTCTCAATTCTTGTCATCAAATCAAGGTGCACCCTTTCTTGCATATTCCGGAACTCCATTCTTACTTCTTTGGAAGTTTCGCGCTCCGGTCCTTTGTTGATTATTTTATCAATGTTAATTTTGCCATTTCCCGCAAATTCATTTGCATAAACTGCCTGTTCCGGTTCATATATTGGTTTTCAAAAGCTGAAAGTAATTCAATTATCTCACAAATGCTTTGAATTTTGCTGCCATCTGATAAGGGGTTATTTGATCCAGTTTGACGAAGAAATAATTGGTAAATTATAATTGTTGCTGTTACAATACTTTCACCAAGTTCTTTCAATAGAAGCAGTTTTTATTCAATATTGATAAAATTCCTTTTCACCCATCATACAGCCAACCGAGGGACGGAGAGTCACAAAAAGCATCCGTTTCCCCTGTCACGCTGCACCGAAACACCATCGCGGACCCTGAAAGAGACCAACGGGATGAAAGATGAATGAAATGAAGAATGGAACAAAATGGAGGGACATTCGGGGTATGAAAGAAACCACCCCAAGAAAACCCATGGGTCAGTGTGCAGTCGCGGGGATCGATCCTGGTACCTCTCGAATGCGGGCCACAGACGTAACCGCCTGAGCCATCCAACTGGTTACACTGTCTGCCGCAGTGTGCTACTACCTAATGGCATTACTGTAAAAGTATGGAAAGAGCATGCAAGGAGCTTCGTGCATGCCCTCAAATGTGCACAATCCGTATGTATTTGACCCATAACGTACTTATGTCATTCCAGTCGCACACGCGCAAAAGCTCCATAAAACGTGCATAAATCGAGATGTGCTAACGACCCTGTTGCCACATTTTATTAAGTTCAGGGAGAAACGCGGTATAATAAAACGCCGGAGATTTTAAATTACCGCATATGTTACATTTAATGGCATTCAAATAAAAAATTACCCATAAATCTGCAAGGTGTCAAAAGTTAGGGTGTTCAGGTGCTCTTATATGGCAACTGCCACTCGATATGACTTTACAGAAACTTCTCTAGTTAATACGAATTCCAAGATTACTCTAACCTCGGCTGCAGCATTCTAGCATTTCATTCCAACTTAGATTACATCTACTGGGAGAACAAAGTTTGCTGCAGATAACAGAGATGGTTATATACCTAGGTATGTATGTCCCTGAAACTGTAAGCAACCTTGGTTCTTCCCCTTGATTTGCTAACCTGCATCTCTTCTGCCAAAATCAGCTTTTCTTACAATAATTACCCAATCTACTACACTTATAATTACAAAATATTAATTGTGGGTGATAATATTGCTTCAACCTGATAAGAATGAAGCAATCACATTGCTTCACAATTTTGAAACGCTGTTAATTTGGAGCTTAGGGCTTTCCCATAGCTAGTCTCCATTGCATGTCATAAAATGGCAATGGAGAGCATACTTATTTTAGAAATTACAAGAGTTTCTTTGAAAATATTATGTTTTGTCATTTTAATATCTCCGTGACCCCATTCAGTGGTATATTTAGATACAAAGGTCCACAAAGTTGGAATTAATAACTGTGCAAAATCTGTTATCCTGATGGTTCCAAAACATTTAGGAACAGCTGCTGGGACTGTATGGTAATGCCACATAGATATTTGCTATCTTAGGTAGTGTTTGGGGTGGTATCAGGAAGGACTACAAAGACACATTCAGAAACTCTCTGACAATCAAGCAGGCCCCTAAGATATTTGATAGTTTCTTGATCACATCAAAACTGGTATTGGAGCATTACAAGTTCATCTGAAATGGGTACCAGGACATACAGGAATATTAGGTAATGAAAGGGCAGATGAGGCCACCAAGGAAGGGCCTGAACTAGGCCTGGTCGTCTTTAAGACCAGTTAAATTATCAGTGAATGGATACTGAGGGAACATAAGAGGTACTGGAACTCTACAGTGGGTTCCAGACACTCTTAAGACTTTAATTCAAGAACTTGCAGGTCATAAGATCTGCCAAAATTAAGCAGGAAAAACTCATGGGCCTTACGGAACACAGTGCCCTTGGAGGATACCTGTATAAGATGAGACTGCTCATTAGACACAGTTCATCATCAAAGGTTCCTGTGTTTTTGGAGACAACTTCTAAAACTCGAAAAACTTTAATCAGTCTCAATTCATAATTGGACTCAGTTCATCACAAACATTAAACTATGAAATTGAAAGCAGCAGATTGGGATAGAACAGCAGATCCTTTAAGATTGCAGTGCACCCCAACCCCATTAAACTCAACTTCTTGAATGGTAATGGCAATATTTGTATATTTTTTCATGAGCACTATATAGCTCGTGAAATTCTGCAATTCTCTTGCATTTACTTTGAAGTGGAAACAAACAACACATAATCAGAAGCTGTGTGCATCTAACCATGCTCAACATGAGCAGAGAATGAACTTGTAAAACTGAGAATATACTAGCTTTTTAATTGGTATAAAATAGGTACACACATACTTTCAAAGATGGATACTTAAGTACGTTCTACTCTTCTATTACTTGAATATATACTCAAAATTAAGTAGGTACTCAAAAGATTTTGTTTCTACAAAACAGAGTTTTTACCTTAAAAACTGAAGTGTATACTACTAATTTTTATTCATATACAGTGTGGTCATTTTATGGCAAGGCCATGGATCATGCGTATGCATGCTCCCACACTATTACACAGGAGTTTTTTATTCTGTAACTCCCACATTACTTGCTAACGGTGATAGTAACATGCACTATAATAAGTACTAACCTTGTTATAAGTGGTGTCCATCTGCAAGAAGATATTCCTGGTATTTACGGATGAAATCTCCATTCACACACCTAAGTTGTTCTTGTGTGATGTTCATAATTTCTGTTTTTATATTGTCCTTAAGTTATCTATGGTGTGGGGATTGTTCCTATAAGTTTACTTTTTAGGGTTGCAAAAATACATGCACCAACTTCGTCAATTTTTCCCACTGTGAACACCTTGTTTTTGCTTCTTAGATTTATGGTTTAGCAATCTCGTCTTAACCTTATTAACCAGACATCTAACATTTTCTTTACCTGGAACTGGAATACCTGAAATTGTCTGGACATCTGTGAACATGATTCGGTTTTTATGTATCGCACATAAAAATTTATTGGCAGGCATTGGAGTGGACTAATAACAAGAAATTAACACTCTTAAGCAAATCACACACAACACAGATGTCTTGAATAAACTCTCTCTCTTTACAGGACAAATACAAAGCAGCAACTGAAGCACAGCTGATAAAGATTAACTTGAATACATTATTAGCCACCAGAAAAGTACTAAGGTCACTGTAGTACAGTGTGCCACGCATATAGCCAGTCTGTAACCTCACCTTAAAACGACCACACTGTATAATATTATCCACTAATAATTCATCAGATATGGATAAATTTATGTGTATTAAGGGGACAAGGTGCTCTGAAATGGTCAAAAATAACATTTTTTGTTTTAGGCACTAATAAAATCTCTTATTATTTCCAATTTCAGAAAATATATACTGTTTGAGGGTTAAGAGGTTTTTAAGACATTTAAATACCATTCAAATGCTAGTCTGTATTCCTTTAAAGCTGCCATGCAACGCCCCTTTTTAGAACATTTTTGTATCTTTCAACAACAAACGACTATATCATGCCCAGCGAGCAGTTCAACACTTAACAAGAGAGGCCA
This sequence comes from Deroplatys truncata, assembly GCA_030765065.1. Taxonomy (NCBI): domain Eukaryota; kingdom Metazoa; phylum Arthropoda; class Insecta; order Mantodea; family Mantidae; genus Deroplatys; species Deroplatys truncata. Next base: position 57,773,047 of record CM060989.1, on the reverse strand, counting down.
GGACCAAGAGAAGGCAATCAGAAAAGCTGAAGCAATCCAGGAACGAAGGTGCAGATGATTATGAGCCTGGAATGTACTAAAGTGTCAAATTTTAATGTTCAAACTTTAAATTCAATTTTCTCAAAACATTTTTGGATTCTTATGTACCTTTTCCTCAGAAAGTATGAGAGGTAGAGAGCTGAAATTTTCAGTAAATGAATACAACATAGTTGAACTTTCTGAACCAGAATTATAACTTTATAATATATATTAGTGATATTAAGGAAGCAACAACATTGCAAATTTTCCACATTTTTACTTTGACTTTGCAAATAATTATTTTTCAGTTTCTAGTGAACTGATACACATAACTAAATAACTGAAGTTCAGAAAATAGCTGATTACACTAAGAATAAGAGTGTAATTGGTATTGCAAGTAGTATCAGAGAAAAAGGCACATGAATTCACATGTTTTAAAAGTACATTTTATTATTTTTCTGCTGAATGAAATAATTTTGACGGACTCCACTACATAGCCTATCAATGCAAACAACCACTTGAAATAATTGTCATGATTTATAGAATAATTAATAAAAATTTCAGGAAAACCATTGAGAACTTTAAGAACAGTGGTAATTTAACACCTTAAGGTGTAATTTCCATGTGTTCAGACTACCTTGTCCCCTTAAAATGCATGGGCAAATGGTCTTGGCCAAAAAAAGAAATGTGAAACATATAATGAAAGTGAAGTTAATGACAACCAATTCATCTGGCTGGCTCAGTTGGTCAGGTGTTGGCCTTTTGATCCCAAGATTGAAGGTTCAAACATTATGGTTTTTAATTGTGCTTAAAAGTGACAGCCCCATGTTAGTAACTCCATGAAACTCTGGTAACAATGTATAAGCAGCAAAATAGTTTTAACACAAATGCTGATATTCATGACTATAATACAAGAAATAAATCTAAACTGCACATTACAAATCATAAAAGAACCCTATATGAAAAAAGTTTGTATTATAATGGCATTCAATTGTTTAAAAAACTCCCCACATGTTTAAAAAAAAGTTAAAACGCTAACAGTCTTCAAAAAAAGATTTGAAAAAATTCCTAATACAGGGTTGTTTTTATTCAGTGGAAGAATATCTAGAAATGAATTAGTTTATAAGCTTTTTTATGGAATATACTATGTTTACAATTCCAAAATTTTGTTTAGGTACCTACTCATGTAATAAATTAGGATTTCTGTATTTGTGTATTACATCTAATTAGACCTATTCTTTTTTGTACTAATAATTGTATTGTTGATGAAGCAATATTTCTGTATTGAAATCAAATGGTGAATAAATTTGAGTAATTTGAGTAGATTTACTACCTGTAAAGGAACTCCTGCAGGATCAATTTCCGGCACACTATTGATACTGATATGATCTGCCAATTGACATTGTTATAAACAAAATATTGTTTTGGAAAGGTAGAATCAGGCGACTGAAAAATTCAATGCCATAGCCGGGATTTGAACCACGGATCTCCCAGTCTCCGTCCGGTTGCTCTAACCACTGAGCTACCATGGCAACATGCCGACACGACATTAAATTCTCCAGCTGATTCACATTTTTCCCGGTAAACCACAAGGATATCTCAAATTGTATTGAGATGTCATACCCCAATGGCGACTTACATGCAAAAAATGCGAATCAGCTGGAGAATTTAATGTCGTGTTGGCATGTTGCCATGGTAGCTCAGTGGTTAGAGCAACCAGACAGAGACCGGGAGATCCGTGGTTCAAATCTCAGCTATGGCATTGAATTTTTCAGTCGCCTGATTCTACCTTTCCAACCCTGTCCTACACACGACTTGTGTGAAAGAACAATTAATTCCAAATATTGTTTTATTTTTTTCTCACCTCATCATGTCCCCTCCTGACAATAACATTTTATCTGTGCTGAAGACCAAACTGGATATCAGCACACATGACTTAGAAGGCACTTCCTAATCAATATCAAATTCTGAATACCATGTAAGTAATTTATTTCATACTTTGGAAACAACTTACATTGTTTTTTGGACACATCAGGATTGGATATGTACAAATTTTACATTACAGCAAATAATACTAAAATAATTCATAATAATAATAATTACATGTCAGTTTCTTTACAAAAATAATATGTCACAGAATTACAAAATTAAATAATCTATGTACATTAATTATGTAATTATAGAAACCATGGTTCATGTAAATAGTCATTTATATGTAAATATTGCCTTTTTAGAAGTAGCTTTCTTAGTTTACCTTTAAAAGATTCTTTAAGTTTTTTATTGAAGTATCTAGTTTGTTATACATTAAGACACTCAGATGGGAAATGCTTGCTAGGCTTTCTGTAAGCCTGTGGCTATCCAAATGTAAGTTATTGAGATTTCTTGTATTGTAGTTATGATATTCTGAGTTCTATTGAAATATAGTTATATTATGAATGAAAGAATATAATAGGCATGGAATAGGCAAAACATTTTAATTGAATATGTATCCATTTGGTATTTTTATGGGCACCTTCAGAATTGCCTTTAAAATTCTTTTTTGAATTGCAAGAATTTGTGCTGCTTTTGGAGAGGAACCCCAAAAGGGGATGCCATAGCTAATTTGGGACTCAACACAGCTGTGATACACTATCTTTAGTATTGCTTTGGACCACACATTAGCCAATCTACGTGCAGCATAACATAATTTGTTCAGTTTGACACTAGTTGTAGTATATGGATTTCCCATGAAAAGGAGCTATGCTCATTTCACTTTGCAAGTCAAAATGAAATCATAAATTGCTGTCTAAGTTCATTAAACTTAAATGTCGAGTTTTGAAGTTTCAACCAAAATGATTTAATACATATCAAACAGTTACAAGTTTTCAACATCTAAAAACACCCACTAAACTTAACCACAAGGTTTAAACAACACATGAGAAACATGAAATATAAATAAATGGAAAAATTGGCAGTTGCAGAGCATTTTTGGTCCACAGATCATCAGCTGAAAGAGAAACCTAAGCTCTTAAAAGTCCTTAGAAAACCAGCAGAACTTTCTTTTGGAAAAAAATTATTCATACATAAGAATACACACAGTTTATTAAACTTTGATGTCCATATGAAAAGGATCTCATTGTACAGTGTATCAAGCCAGAAAATCCCATCTACAATCACAGGAGGAAGCGCAGCAGTGAAACTAAGCTAACGATATAAGTTCTGGTGTATAAACTGAAACCAGAGTAATAAAAATCTCAATTTGTGCATATAAATCTTGACCATGTAATTTAACAAAACTTGAACAAGTGAGAGAATGGTTACATCTTTAATACATTTTTTAGACAGCATGGCCTAAAAGCAGAATTGTAACTCAGAGCACACAAGCTAAAATCTTTAGATTATTGCACTATACGATTATCTTCATTGTGACCAACTTTGGTTTCAAGTCCAATCACATGGCAATTACCCTCTGTATTTGCACATGTTTAATAACTCGACTTGGTTTGATTAGGTTTTACTTTTTATTGTCTTTTTACGTGACTAATTTCTCACGGCGCTCGCATTATCTGTTCACAATACAGACTGTCATATTTCAATTGTCAGTCTTCTGCTTTCTAAAACGTTATTCTTTTATTTACTATAACCTATATAAGGCCTAAATGGCAGAAATTATGAATTTAGAAGAAACTGAAATGGAAGAGCCAGGTGAAATTACAGAAACAGATGAAAGAATAAGACTAAAAATACTTATCCAAAAAATCCAAAATGCAATATGATACAGCATTTAATCTCTTCATTGGCTGGTGTAAGGCAAAACATGTTGAAAATAATTTTTCACCAAAAATAACTGCTAGCGAATACACAAAACATTTGGCATCTCATTTTTTAAATGTCATTTCTCTTGTTTCAAGAACCGTTCTAAACATATTAGTTTCAGGAATCAATATAATATTAATGATATTTTACAAATTCAAGTGTTGTCTAAAAAGTAGTATATGCCACACGTGTTAAAAGCGGTTTATTTTGCTCATAACATTCCTACTTGCCAAATAAAATCCTACTTTTACCCCTTGTATCATAATATACTAATTTAACTTGCTAAGGACTTCCTTTTTGTAGTGACAGCATAGAAGTTAAACACTCCTTGTCTACCTCAAATATACACAAAATGAAACTGCTTTTGAAGAGGGGGAAAGTGCTGAAAGAAAGCATATTTATCAGGGTCAATTTCCAGAATTAGAAATGAATGAAGTGTTCACAATTGCTGAAATGAAAGTTTTAAAAATTCATACAGCTTAGTTTCTAGAAATATGTGAGGTGAAGCTTTTGCACTGTACGAAAGTACTGAAACCTGGAAACTTTCAAAGCTTACATTAATTTTAGAAAACTGTAGTTCTGATATTTTCAATGCAGATGAAATGGGACTATTTTCCCCATCATCTGCCAGATAAAATCTTTGTAATTTTAAAGCACAAAATGTCATGGTGGCAAACTTAGTAAGGAAAGGCTTTCAGTTCTGTTCTGGTGTAATGAAAGTGCAACAGAGAAATTGGTACCACTGGTTATTGGAAAAGCATGCAGTGATGCCTCAAGAATGTGAATTTATTTTCCATGCCAGTATATTTCCAAGCATTAGTAACAACTGCAGTAATTGGAAATACCATGTAAATGCATGGGATGAAAGAGTGGGCTTAAGAAACAGGAAAACTGTGCTCTTGACCAGTGTGCATTTCATTCACCAAATGTAATAACAAATTTGAGAACTAGATCATTGATACTTGATACAAAGATTATTTCATTTTCCTAGCAAATTGCAAAGGTAAGCTTCAGCCAATTTATGAAAAATCAGTCTGATACCCAGTTCATAACGAAACAACAGTGGCGACAAGACAATTGACCAATTAAGCATGAACATGATAAAATCTATGCAAGAAACGTTTCATTGGAGTTAACTTTTACCGTGTGGCATGGTAACAGAATTGGTTTGCGTGTGTTCTTGTTAAGATAGAATCAATCTCCACAGATATGCTTTCCTTTTCAGAAGAAATATTAGTTGCATAAATTGAGTTCAAGTGCATACAAAACACAATGAAAAGGTGTATGCTTTCACTGAAGTTTCGCGGTTATGCCATATTTTCTTACTTCATTGTGAACACTATATTTTGAGGAGCAATATTGTGTTGCATGTCGCATCACTAGTGTTGCCCCATTGTGAATGGGGCATTAGAAGCCTTACATTTCATTAAGGCTGTCTTATATTCTGCGATGTAAATTAACATTTGGAATTGCTATAATGAAACTAGCTTTTGTTGGGTGCTAGATGATAATAATACACAAATTTATTTAGTAACATTGGGAAGAAAAGTTCCTTGGAATCATATATATTAATAAAAAATGTATGGGCTAGAGAACAGCATGTGGATAACACAAATAAGGAACAAAGAGAAAGTATAGCCTTGGTACGAGCAGGTGTATGGAGACTAATAGGAATGAGAAATGGGTTCCCACAGAACCAGTGTCCAATATGTGGGGGAAAGAGAAGATTTAGAATATATCCTTTTTGACTGTAAAGGTACACATCATTGGAGAAAGGAAGCTATAAATGGGAAATGCTTCAAACTGGACAGGAAAGTAGCTTTAAGCAAGATTTTTAACAAGGATAGTAAAAAGGTAGGAGAGTACCTGTCCGAAGTAAAAAAGAAATGGTTATGGACAATAAAAAGAGATGTAAATTAATTTCATCATGTGATGTTAAGTTACGAGGGTAATCCCAAAAGTAAGGTCTCCAATTTTTTTTAAAATACAAAGAAAGTTTTATTGACAACAAATGATACATAGTTTTGAAGCTTTAACATTTGTCTATTTTTCCACATAATCGCCATTTCGATCGATGCATTTTTATAGACGCTGTGGCAGTTTTTTTATGCCCATGTCATACCAGCTTGCCGCCTTGCTCTTGAAAAAGTGATGGACCTCATTTTTCACTTCATCGTCGTCATCGAAGTGCCTTCCAGCCAAGTGTTCTTTCAACTTGGGAAACAAGTGGTAGTCACTGGGTGCTAAGCCCGGACTATAGGGTGGATGGGTGATGGTTTCCCATCCAAACTGTTGTAGAATATTCATAGTTTGACGGGCAGTGTGGGGGCGAGCATTGTCATGGAGAAGGCTTATGCCCTTGCTCAACATTCCTCTTCTACGGTTCTGAATTGCCTGTCTGAGTTTTTAATGTCTGACAATACCTGTCGGCATTTATTGTTGTCCCAGGATCCATAAAGTCGACCAACAATATCCCCTTTCGATCCCAAAACAGTTGCCATGACTTTACCGGCAGACTGTGTTCTCTTGAAGTTTTGCGGCTTGGGTGAACCAGAATGCCGCCACTCACATGATTGTTGTTTGGTCTCAGGTGTGAAGTGGAAAGCACAGGTTTCATCACCCGTGACTATTGAATCCAAAAGGTTGTCCTTTTCATCTGCATAGCGTTGAAGAAATTGGTGGGAAGTTTCAGCGCGTTGCCTTTTGTGATCTTCTGTCAGCATTCTTGGGACCCATCTTGCGCACACCTTCCAAAATTTCAACTCTTCAATCAAAGTCCGATGAATAGTGCTTCGAGAAATCTCAGGAACAACAATGCAGAGCTCATCAAGAGTGATCCGCCGATCTTGAAGCACGATTTGTTCAACCTTTGCGATTGTTTCGTCAGAAATGGACGGTCTCCCGCTTCTTTCCTCGTCATGAATTTCCGTGTGACCATTTGCAAATTCTCTACACCACTTGCAGACATTTTTGACATCCATACAAGACTCTCCATACACTTCCATCAACTGTCAATGAATTTCGACAGGTTTAACCCGTTTCGCTCAAAAAGCGAATAACTGCGCGAACTTAGCACCTGGCGGTAGTGGCTAACGGGAGCTCCATTATAACTGGCTGCCAAGCCAAGACTGAGGGCGCTAAGGGATGTGCGGTGGTTTCTGAAGAGAGTGGAGGGAGGAAGGGAAAAAGCAGTATGGCCAACATCCACACAGTTTCCCTGCGATCCCAGCGCTTCGGAGACTTTACTTTTGGGATTACCCTCGTATGTAATTATATTATTATTATTATTATTATTATTATTATTATTATTATTATTATTATTATTATTATTATTATTATTATTATATTAGTATTATAAGATTATTTTGGTATCACTATTATTTATTATCATTTATGTTATAATTAAAGAGTGTAATATGGGTAGAATATGGCAAGATAACAGCTTGGGCTGATGTATAGCCATATTCTAAGGAAGATTGCTAGCACAAATAAATAAAATAAATAAATAAATAAAACAAAATAATACACTAGAAGAGAGTTTTCCTAGAGTAAAGAGTGACTATCCAATAGCACGAAACGTCTCTTTCAAAACACATGTTAACATTATCTTCCATGTATGAAATTACGACAGAATAGAATGTAGAACAAGCATCAGTGGAGGGTGAAAGTGATGATGAGTCAGATCCTGAGCCAATTCCTTCAGCATCAAACATGATGAAGGCGATGGGAATAGTGAAGCAATATGTGTGTAGTTTAAAAGTTGATGACGGCATAATAGCCTTATTAATAAAGGATGGATAGTGAAATTTGCAAACTAAAACCAGCAAAGTAATCACACAGATGAGTCATTCCACACCAAGTCGCACAAATTTTCACAAAATTTGACTCATGTCTCCAATTCACTTAAAATTTTGTCCATAGATTACAAAAACAAAGTGAATTATGTTTTAAATTTTTTTTTTTTTAAAATAGCAAATCTTAAAAACTGTTGCCCAGTCAAACTTGTGAAAAGCAGCATACCTCTCCACCTTTAAATTAGAATATTTCACAGGTGATAAGTGATAAAATTATGTTAAAAAGTGCAATGCAAAGCTTAATATGTAATCTTTTATTGAATATTTATTATAATTGATATAATTATTTACATCCATTTTTAAAATTCAAACATTTAAAAACTATATATCCCTATTAACCTGCAGGTTTAAATTTCTATAAAAATTATAAATAAATTTCTTGTAGTCTTTTTGTATATATTTGTATAAAACAAAGACGGTATGCTGTATAATTCATTTTAAATGAAATAATTTAGAAAGTAGTGCGTAGCAGGATTTCAGCATGGCATAGCTGGAGAGTAGCAGTAGCAGCAGCAGTCTGTCATTAGATGCTGTCAGTTGTTCACAGCACTTAAGTTGCACTAGTTTGTTTGCTTGTAACTGTTAAATTTGGCATACAGTTGGAAAACTTTCAATCTTATCCTATGGGAGGCAACTTAACTACAATTTAAATGTGCACTTTTTTTCCTTCAGGGTTAAATGAATACCATCTGGTTATTATTGCATTATTAGTTGATGGAATGGATTTAGCCCTAAGGTACCAGGGATCGCTTTCGCATTGCTGTATCCTGCCTCAAAATGGTCACTATGTTCAAAACCACTTCTGGATTATTCACAGTATTGGTACTTTGTAGCACACAATCACTGTTAACAGTGAAATTACTCTGAGTTTTATTTATGTACGCTCTGTAACTGCTGTGGTCTTAGCATCCCATTCTATATTGAGCGAGAAAGACCTGTAATTTTGGTCAGAGGCTTCTTTATCAGACTTTAGGTTCTTTTACATGCTGTAAATTTACAACACGGTACCACCAGCTTTACTTCCCTTCCGAAGGAAGCCATGTTAAGGATTTTTACGCCCGAAAAAATCCATTGCCCTCTGTTAGCATGTTGTCTCTTCCTCTATAAAAAACAGTTTGGTTCAGATCGTAACATTTTGTGGTTATTCTCGTGCAGAGGAATTTAAAAAACCCATTATTGTAACAATTCAATTTATGAAACTAAATAGGTTTGTTCAGATTCACCTATAATCAAATGAACCGTTATAGCGGATGGTTTAAGAGGCTTGCGCAGGCACTGCAGTTCGTTTCCGGTTTCGAGGGTGTCATGGCTGAAAATCCTCTGCCACTGTAGAAAACATAAATGCGGGAAATGGAAAGAAGACAATTATATTAAATGCTTTTAACAAATTCCGTGAAAAATACCCACCTTTAATCGACAATGAACATGGCTGGCCATTGTTTAGCAATAACTGAACTTCTTTGTTAGTGATGCAGAATTGTTACTTGAACTGCTTGAGTCGCGTTTGTTTCCTGTTGTGTTTTAACCTATAGTAAAATCATTTTTTTTTAACTTGACTCATAAAAGGTTAAAGCAAAAGTGGTATACTGATACTGGTCATTAAATGAACGATTTCTAAAGCCTGAAGTTAAGGACAGTTTAATCCAGTATCTTTAATCACAGATGCCGAACTGTTCAGGTGAAACTTTTATTTGTCCACTCTTAGTATTATGTGTTAGAAATTTAGGATGCAAGACAAAATATAACATACAATGTTTAAAAGCTAATGATCCCCAAGCTGTGCAATATGTTGTATTCGCATTCTGTCTGAAGCAATTTCCCCTCACGTGTACTTAGTTCCCGTCATCCTCCATGTCGTGCTGCCATGTGCTTGGCGCAGTGATATATTTAGTTTTGTTTACTTCTCCTTTCTGCTTATAGTGAAAAAGGTATAGAGGCTAGCATGGTAACCACTACACCATGGAGGACGACTGTCAGCAGTGGGTTGTACTTTGGGAATTTTTTTTTCGACATGCATCACATTGTTTTAGGTTTGATGACAAAGTTAAGTTCTTCATTTTTAAATTTGTACACATATTGCGGGTAACTAAGGTTAATTATTTCCGTCTTGTGTTATGCTTGGAAATATTAAATGGAATTAGCAATAATCATACCTCCATTTCTTCACTTCACTTATTTGCACTTTCAGACACCACAGACCTAAAAATGAACTTCTAATGTAAAAAACTGAACACAAAGTAACATTTAAAATGAAACAGTGGAGAGCAGCTTCATAGAATTACAGATTCCAGTTATGTTCATACTGCATAACACATCGGCCGGTATGCTGCTATGTGAGGCAGTGTTTTTAACACTTGAATCATTTCAATTAAATTATATAATATGTAAACTCAATAACAGCCCGCCTTGAAGCAATATGTATGTAATAATTTGTAAAATGTATGTAACAGTCATTGCAAATGCTTATATTAACCTTAAGGCAATAATGAGTTTGAGAGTTTTAAATGCTACTAGTCATGATTAGAGCAACGATAATGTAAATTTTGTGACAGTTTAAAATTAGCCAATCAACAGCCAGAAAAAGCTTTAATTAAATGCAGGTTTTCTATTGGACTAGGATTATCCAATCAGAGACTTGAAATACAGAAGTTTACGGGTTTGGACGGTTGAAATATGTTCAGTTGCCTGCAGACCTTGGTAGTGACCGGATGGAAGATGTGTTCTCTAAAGAAATATTACATATTTGTGTGAATCGTAAAATTAAGTATACGCGTTAACGAAGTGCAAGTACTAAATTAAAGAATCTCACAGCTCTTAATATCAGTGTAGTGCTATTTCATTTATGTCAAGGATTAATAAAAAGAAGTGAATTTACACTTAAAATCTGTGTAAGCCTACATTCTTGTCGCACCACGCCCTAATTAAGAGAAACATGTCTCTAAAATAAGACTGATGCAGCCGAGGCAAACATAAATACTATCTATTGAACCAGTTTAATAACAATAAACTGTTTAAAAGCATACTTCTAAGAAAGTTCACATCCTGATATTAACAGGTTAAAACAAAATATATCACAGATTCCTTCTATATTTTTTCCGGATTTTAATATTATGAGGTTAAATATGATATTACAGTTTAAAATATTCATACTTAAAAAAGTGAGTTTATTTATTCTGAATAAATAATATTTTGAATAAGGAAAACCACAATGTTTTTATTTACAAAACAATATACTGTTCTTATCCCTGACCATTACGTATTTCAAGAATAAACTGCATTTATGTGATGTTATGCATGTATAAAAAAATGTTAAGCACGCTGTAAATCCTAAAATAATTTGATTTTTAGCAGAATATAAAATATAAAAATTCAGAGAAAGTGATGTTTTATGTGTGTTTGGTTTGATGTGGAATGACTCATATGTATTTCAACCAGTGTAATTATTCTATAGTATATTTGACTGTGAGGTAAGATGTATTATTAAATTCATATCATTAAGTTGATAAATTGCAAATTTTGTATTTTTATTATGTTTTCCCACTTTCACATCCTGGAATCCTTACAAAAGTTGTACTAACGAGATTCCACAGTAAATGTTTTTCCTGGAGTAGTGATAAGGCAGATAAAGTATTAATTAAGACTCATAATATTGTTTACAACAATTTTCTATTAGAAATATAAGTCAAGCCTAAGAAAACAGCTTACAACTGCCAGCAGTTATTGTGTGAAATCTTCAAAAATAAAACTTCCAGAACCTCATTTGTATATAAAGCTACAAAATCATTAATATTTGTACATATTTGTAGTGACAAACTGTTTTAAAAGCTATGTCTGGATTAGAGAAAAAAGAAATAGAAGCTAAAATTGCTATATACTGTACACAATTTTCCTTTTTAAAATTTGTTTTAAATATATACAGAATTTCAACAAATAATGGGACACATTTCAGAGGATGATTGCTGGCATAACAAGCACAGAAAAAACTTGCATATACATATGTCTACAGATTAATTAATTTTGAAGCTTTAGAAGCTAGTAATAGTGATGTGTCATAATCTAAAATAAAGAGAATTGAATGTTGTTACATTACATCACTAAAATGTTCTTACTTGAACGTGTTTCGGGAAACGGTATGCTCTCATCGTAAGCATGTTTTCAACTGATTTTGCCAGTTATTGTCTGGGGAATGTGTGTGTCTAGTGGTATTCTCTGGTGCTGGGCTGATCTGTGTTTGACGATATGTATTTTTTCCCACAAACAGAAGATTACTTAAAACTAACAAAATTATTCTGGACCAGAATTTCTTTTCATTCCACAATAAAATCTTTAAACAAACCACAGGCCTAACTATAGGAAACCCCCTTTCACCATTTTTAGCAGAACTATATATGAGCCATTTTGAATGCCATATTATTAAATGTTCCCCACATCCATTCAAAACCTGGTATAGGTACGTAGATGATATTTTTTGCTATTGTTCCAAAAGAACTTTCAGAAGATGCTTTGAAATTATTGAACTTACAAAAAAGATCTATTAAATTCACAATAGAAAAAGAGAAAATGGCCAATTACCTTACCTAGACATCAGTATCATCAGAAATAATGCACACAACAAACTAACGTTCGACATTTACAGAAAACCAACTCGCACAGAAAATTATATTAAAAACAATAGCTACAAGCCACAAACATGCAATTTTAAATAGTATTACAAACAGGTTAGTACATATACCATTTGAGAAAGAGGAATATCAGAAAGAATACCAACACATTATCCACATAGCCACTATGAATGGATACCAGAAAAAAACAATAGATAAGAAGATAAAAAAGTTTGAAAGACAGAAATACATCCAACAAACGACTACTTTACTCAGACAACAAAAACCACAAGCATATAGGAAATACACTTATCACCCTTGGACACATCATAAATTTCAAAGGATTATCAAGAAATACAGCATCACCCTGTCTCCACAGAATAACCACAATATACAGAAACTACTATCCAACAGAACAAAAGATCCTATCCCCAACGATAAATCAGCTGGTATATATCAAATTGTTTGTGATGACTGTAACTTGGTATACATAAGAAGAACCAAAAGAAATCTTGAAATAAGACTTAATAAGCATATGAGATGCATTTACCAAAAGCAGCCAGATAAATCGGCAGTAGGACATCATTTCTGGTCTTCAAACCATATCACTCCAAACATAAAACTCTTAAACTGATCAACAGCAGCAATGAATTGGATATCTGGGAAAAAATACATATCGTCAAACACAGGAATCACCTAATGAATTTCGAACTGCCGCCACAGCAGCCTTTGAAGGTTTATCAGCCCAGCACCAGAGAACACCACAAGCCACACACATTCCCGACAATAATCGGCAAAATCAGTTGAAAACATGCTGACGATGGGAGCAAACCGTCTCCCGAAAGAAAGAACATTTTAGTGATGTAGTTTAACAACCTTCAACTCAATTTATTTTAAATGTCTACAGATATTTTGTTTTAACAACAGCTTACAAGTCTGTCACACCAAAATACTAAGTGTTTATAATATTTGGTAACTTACGTGTTATTAATGCAGATAAAATTCTGAAGTAAACCAGAACCATGGGGATAATAAACAATATAATGAACCCTCAAAAGTACAGAGGCACACAAGACTTTAGCAACACCATCTTAACTTATGGTAGCGAGGCATGGACAATGAGACGAAAAGAAGAAAACTAATGAAATGAGGTTTATGCGCTCATCAGTTGGCAGTTAGATGCAGTAGTTCTTAAATGATGAAGCTCTGGCCCATTTCAGTCTTCATGTATGCTGCTATCTGAAATGCAGTTTCTCTGTTAGATGACCAGGTGGAAACAGACATACAGCATGTCTGAACAATATCTGACCTCATTACTCTCAGCTTTTACTTCTAGATGCACATTAATGTGATTTCTACTGAGCCATCTATGGCTCCCCTTATTCCAGCAGTTTTGGTCTCAAGCTGAGTGGTGACAAGCTGTCATTTGCATTATCAATATCACAATATGCTTTAGCCTGTTGAAGGGATAAAGCAACCTAGCATGGTTTGTCTGCCATGCCGGTTAGAAGCAGCTGGGTTCCACAAATATAGAGTGCGAGCTGGTTGCCTGCTGAGCAGCATTGATGCAGTATGTTGTCATACCATGTGGTCTACCTCCACAGGTCCTAACCAAGTTACCCTGAGAAGGATGAAGGAAGATTAGTCAAGAATCTTGACAATGCAGACAGCGGCTTTAGCTTGCTGCATAGGGAAGCGGCAATGCCTACACACCTTTATAAATTCTTTCTGTAATTTTGTAAAGTACTGTTCTAAATTTAATGCATACCATGCATGTGGCATACCATCAATTTCAGGGAGTAGATTGAGGGGATTAATTCAAAGAATGTGTGAAGTCAAAATTTATATAAATTAAATATGCAAGAAGAACAAAGACGTTTGGAACATATGATAAACACCAATTTGATTGTAAAGCTTTTTGAAGTGTTGGTGGATTGTAAAATATACTGAGCCATACATCTGCAAGAATTAAGGTTTATTTCTTAAATGTGTTGTTTTAAACTTGTTCATTATTCCTCGCCTATTAGATGAGTCAGGCGCCAGGTTATTTTCCTTTGAAGAGTGTGCAAGTTCCACATTTAAAAATCAAAATCTAATGAGCCCAGCACGCAATAATTTGTAGGCATTACACATTCTTTTTAAAAAGCTCATACAGTGCACTACTAAGCCAATGCCTGTTGTGTATCTGTGATAATCTTTGCATCATATATGTCATATGCTTTAAAATGAGCATGGGATCTTTGAGAGGGTTCACCATTTTCATGCTGCAATGCTAATCATGTCTATCACTTTTAGTAATTATGTGATGAAAATGATGGTATCTCAGAGGGCAGTCCAGAAGTACCCAACCTGACGTATATATAACGGTTGTTGTTTCAAACAAATGAATGTGGTAGAAAAGTACCACCCTTATAAAGCTTAAGTTTGAAGTTTGACGATGCTACGTTGTTTAGTAATTGTTTGGCACTTATTAATACTGAACGCTCTCAGTAAATTTGTAAACATGGATAAAACTGGTCATCGTTATGTGATACAATACTTTCATTTGAAAGGTCTTAGTTCAACTAATATTAAAGCTGAGCTAGATTCTACTATGGGGGAGTCTGCTCCTTCGTTTACAACAGTAAAATATTGGGTGGCAGAGTTTAGGCAAGGCCGTACAAGCAACCAAGATGAACATCGCAGTGGTCGACCAAATGAGGTGACCACGCCAGAAATTGTGAAGAAAATCCACAAAATGGTATTGGATGACCATCGACTGAAAGTGTGTGAGCTAGCAGACATCTTAGGCATTTCAAAAAGTGCTGTACGTCGCATACTGACTGAAAATTTAGAGATGAGAAAGCTGTGCACAAGATAGGTGCCGCATTTACTCACAATAGAACAAAAGTAGCGTTATGAGGATGTTTCAGTCGAGTGTTTGGCGATGTTTTGCTGCAATGAAGTCAAGTTTTTGCATCAATTCATAACCATGGATGAAACATGGGTCCAATCAGTTCACTCCTGAGAGAAAGGAACAATCAAAATAGTGGACTGAAAGAGGAGAATCGGCTCCAAAGAAGGCGAAGACAGCTCCATCTGCAGACAAGGTCATGGCGTCAGTTTTTTGGGATGCACTTGGGATAATTTTCATTGATTTATCTTCAAAAAGGATAAGCAATCAATGGCAAGCATTATGCAAAATTATTGCAGCATTTGAATGATGAAATCAAGCAAAAAGACCGCATTTAGCGAAAAGGAAAGTTCTGTTTCATCAAGACATTGCACCAGTTCACACATCCTTTATCGCCACGGCCAAAATCAATGAGTTAAAGTTTGAATTGCTTCCTCATGCACCCTATTCACCAAATTTAGCTCCCTCTGATTATTTTATGTTTCCAAAGTTGAAGAAGTGCCTTGGTGGTAAAAGATTTGCCAATAATGAAGAGGTGGAGTTTGCTGTTGATGGCTATTTTGCAGAACTCGAAGATTCTCACTATAAACAGAGTATCGAAGCTATTGAACGTCGCTGGGAAAAGTGTATCAAGCTGAAAGGAGACTATGTAGAGAAATAAAAATGTTTTTTCCCAACATTTTTGTGTTGGGTACTTCTGGGACAGTCCACAAAGTAAACATCCACAATGCAAGTTTATGATGCGCTTCTGGACATTGGTTAGCAGGTCACTTTGATTCTTGTCAAGCTAGCAATCAACCCTCAAGTTTTTCCTTACAATTTACTATCAACCTGTATAAATAAATTAATTCTGAAATATATTAATAAAATGCCTTTCACTGTTACATCCTATCACAACCATCAATTCATTATTCAATAAATACAGCTAAAGTTCTGCATCAAATGCAACTACTTCACTTTTAAAGC
This sequence comes from Deroplatys truncata, assembly GCA_030765065.1. Classification (NCBI taxonomy): domain Eukaryota; kingdom Metazoa; phylum Arthropoda; class Insecta; order Mantodea; family Mantidae; genus Deroplatys; species Deroplatys truncata. Next base: position 57,756,920 of record CM060989.1, on the reverse strand, counting down.
TTTTGTGACTGCTTAAAACTATAAGAATTCATTTTGGAGTGAAGAATGCTGTTATGCACTGTAACTTCTTGTTTGCAGGAGTAACTGGTTTCTTACTTGGTCTTCCTCGCTTCTTCTTTGCTGGTGGTGCAGCAGATGCTGTTGATGGAGCAGTTTGAACAACAACTTGATTCAGTTCCTTGTGTAATTCCTGCGCAGTATGGAAATCAAGATGCTCCTGATATTCACCAATAGAAATATCTTCCCCACACTTGGTGCACTTACATACTTCAACATTACTCACTGTTGTGCTGATATGAGCCTCAAGGGTTGTCATCTCGTGTGATTTTAAGTGAGATGCAAGATCTTCAGTGCATTCTTCTGAGCACTTATTATTTTCTTTACCTACAGTTTCCAACTTGCTATTATCAGTCTGTTCTTCCTGGCAACTATGACTCAAAATATGTTTATCAATTTGATTTCCAGGAAAGTGTTTAGCACACACTGGGCAGCCTACCAATCTGCTACCAAAAATGTGGCGTTTTTTATGCCTTCTGGGTTCAACAGCAATTTCCTTCAGGGCTTTCACGTTGTGGGTACTTATATGCTCGGCAATTTTACCTATGGAAAAATGTTGATCACAAATATGGCATTTCCTTGAATCATCAGACTCGTTTGGTGCAGAATGCATTATCATGTGCTTGGACAACAGAGATGGCAGCACATGCTCATGACATACAGGACACTCTTTTGTATCACGCTTTATTTTATTTGACCGTTTACTAAACTCTTCCTGCAACTTTTGTGGAAGATGTGGTATTATGTTTTCATCCACATTTTCCAAGTCTGGGAAGAGTTCATCCAGGCTGATGAGTGTATCTTCCTCGTGTACAAGTTCCAATGATTTTAAATTTATACCATCTGGTGTTTCTTCAGCTTCTTTGCACTGATTGGAAGTACCAGGAACGCTTTCTAACTCATATGTGGCTTTATTGTTTCCATCAGGCTCTACTCTATCAATACTTGAATTGTTTGGAGAGCAGTTCTTTGATTCATTTAATGAATCTAGTCCTTGCAAGACAGGTTTGAAAAAACTGTGAATGGTAGAATTTTTATGTGAATCTTCATCCACAAACTTTCCAATAGAAATACCCAGAAACTGAAGTGGAGGGAACCTGCAATGCAGAGGAACACATTTTATACATCATACTAAAAATGCAGGACATATGTTTACAAATCAAGTCTTATGAGGTTGCCTTACATTAAAATTAAAAAAACATACAGTGGTACCCCTACTTTACACTCTCCAAATTTACGCTTTCCCACATTCTGCACCGTTAATTCAAAGTCCCAACTTAATGTCATTTAAGAAATATAAAAATTTCTCAGATTTTACATTTTCCTTGATCTTGCAGAATATTTATGCCCCACGGTACTTAACACCTCGATTATATGCAAGATATAGCAATGTCACAATACAGTTGATAGCACCATCAGCAGCTGACTGCACGAATCTATAGGGAGAGCCAAAAAACTACGAACCGCCTGTGCAGTGTTTTTCCTGTCCACATCCTCGGCACTAGTTGCCGTCTGCCGCTATCATAGAAAGGCACGAATGAAACCATACAACATTTTTAAAACTACTTTTAAAGGCTTTACTCACCAACTTTATGAAAGGAGATGCTGAAACTGGCCACTGTCATTGTCCATACATTTTTGGCACCTCTTTAGGAAGCTATCCATCACTCACCAATTTTTTTCGAGTCAACAGTTGAAGCCTGTACATATGTGAATACAATTTTTCACCCCCCTTTTTTTAACAAGACTCTGAAACAGCTTATATGGCCAATATTTCGATGCGAAAAATTGAAAGTGTGTTTGAGGACAGAATTATTAGTACAGATTTGTGGCCTCCTCAATCCCCCTACCTAACCCCCTGCAATTTCTATCTCTGGGGTAACTTAAAACAAAGTATACAAGAACAAACCCAAACACCCTGGAAGAATTAATACAAAATATCCACCAGGAAATTGTCCGCATTTCTCAATGTGAACTACGACAAGTGATGGATAGTTTCCTAAAGAGGTGCCAAAAATGTATGGACAACGACGGTGGCCAGTTTCAGCATTTCCTTTCATAAAAATTGGTAAGTAAAGCCTTTAAAAGTAGTTTTAAAAATGTTGTATGGTTTCATCAGCGCCTTTCTATGATAGTGGCAGACAGCAGCCAAGGACGCAGACAGGAAAAATGCCGCGCAGCCAATTCGTAGTTTTTTGCCTCACCCTGTACTTCCATTTGAATTTTCGTTTGCGTATGCGTGAACTGGTTGCCATCACAATTGTGCTTAATCGTATTATGTCGGTTATTTTCATGTATATTCAACGATTCTGCTACATTTGAATTTTCGTTTTCATAAGTGCGCTGGTTGCCATTACAACTGCGTGCTTAATCGTGTTCAGTCGGCCGTCTTTGTGTGTATTCACTACTACATTGTGCTCGCGGTAACAAGAGGTTGTTTACACGACGTGTTGTTTACCAGCTGGTACTTGTTCTGTGGTGTTTCCATTATACCCTTTTGTGGTTTCTTTACAAATGGGAATCCATAAAACCCACTGGTGTGGAATTTTATGACTCTGTCGTTTGTGATGATCAAGTGAATGTTTGTGAAGTACAAAGTATTGCTCAAGTGCTTAATGATAACCTGAGGCAGTATTTTAATACCTGAATAATTTCAATTGTATTTTTATAATAAGTAAATTCAATAACAGCCCGTCTTGAAACAATATGTTTGTAATAATATTTAAAATTGTATGTAACAGTCATTGCAAATGCTTATATTTATTGTAAAACATGTTTAATAATGTTATGTGAATACATTACATACTTTAATAATGTGAGAATAATAAGTTTTAAGTTGCTAACAATGAGGTAATAATGAGTTAGAGTGTTTAAAAATTACTAGTCATGATTATAGCAACGATAAGGTAAATTCAGTAACAGTTTAAAATTAGCCAATCAATAGCAAGGAAAAAGTTTAAGTAAAATGCAGATATTCTATTGGACTAGAATTAGCCAATCAGAAATACTGAAGTTTAATGGTTGAAACATGTTCAGTTGCTGGCAAACCTTGGTAGTGACCAGATGGAAGATGTGTTCTCTACAGAAATATTACGTGTGAAACATAAAATATGTATACACGCTAAGTGAAAGCATTAAAGAATCTCACAGCTCTTAAAAAGTGTAGTGCTTTATTAAAATGTACAAGGATTAATAAAAGAAGTGAGTTTAAAAACTTAAAATTCTGTGTATGTTTACAATTCTTGTTGCACCGCACCGTGACTAAGAGAAACATGTCTCTAGCAAACTTCTTAAACAAAGTAAACTCCAAGAACAATACTTCAAGTTGGCTTCCAATGCATGAAGCTTAATAAATTTACATAAAAAAATATTACGTAAACACATCTACTTCAAACCTTATGTCAGTCATGGAAGAAGAAGAAGACAGCAAAGTGGATCAAAATTGTATGTACTATGAGTAGGGACCCCGACTATTCACGAGTAGTTAATTCGCAAAATTGGCCGAAAATTAACAATAAGGAAAATCTTTAATCAATTATTTTTAAATTCCACATATATATCCATTCTGAGTCGCGAAATAACGCGACATTAGTTCTATATCGCGAAAACGCGAAATAACACCGTTATGAAAAAAAAATGTGCAAAATAACCCAAAATTTTTCTCTCTCTCTCCTTTTTTTTTGGCGTTTGTCTCTCCTTTTCACATAAACAATCAGATATTTGGCTTATCAATCATTTACGGATACGTGTATTGTCATTCGCTACGGCCATGCTGCACGGCACAGAACACCAAAGTATCTCCAATACAAGTTTCACCCGTATGCACCAAACTGCACTGTGATTTAACCAGAGCTTCGGCAAACATCGGTACTGCTTCAACTACCCCGTCCCCTTCACACCTATCGCATGCACAACAAAAGGAATGCCATGTTTATCGGAACTCGCAACACCGCATCAGTGACGGATTTCTCATTTCACTCAAATTATTCTTTGGATTTAAATGACAATACTACCTGCAATTCTTCTCTAATGCCGTATTTTAACGATTCGTGCTTGCATCGCCCCATTTTATGCCGGCTGGGAAAGACTGTCGCAAAAGTATCGTTAAATAATGCATGAATTTCTAAGTCTGGTTCAAGTCAATTCTCACAGTAGACAGCCTCTTCTACCAATCACTGTACCCCTCGCACGAAAATTGTTGCTGTCTTGCGACGTTGCCATAATGTGAACGCATGTCTAGGTATATTTTGTGTCCGCTATACTGAAAGATTCGTTTGGAGTCAAGTTATATTCTTTAAATTACGTTACAATTTAGCGCAAGGAATCTGTTTACCTTCTGCTCTGAAAAATAAAAGGAATTATGCAGATGGAGCCACGTTTCAAATTAAGCTAGCGCATACATAATTCAGCTGACGGTGGAGTTGGCAACGTGCCATTCGCGCGCCATACAGACAGCATGTGCAAGACGTTGCCAGGTCAGTTTAGTTTTGCGGCACGCGGGAATTCAAACCGATTCCACAGTAGTATTTCAATGCGGTCTCAAAATATAATAAACTGCCAGGCATCTTTCGTTCTTGAACACTGCAAAGACACCATTTGCCTTATTGAAGTGCTTGAGGGATCTAAATATCCATTTGTTCATAAACTATATAGCAAACTTAAAGATATATCAAATGGCTTCACAATAGTAGCTGAGGGCTCATTTGGAGAGAAAACTTCAAGTCTTCTTCAGAGACTGCCAACCCTCAAGAAGTCTTATGTTATCAGTCAGTTCAAGCAATTGGGCATAAAGTCAGTTACCAAGCTGAATTCCTTAATGTCAGCTGATCCAGCTGATGATGATATTCATTCTGCAGGTAAATTGTTTGATGTATGAAAAATAGTATCAAATGAGGCATCTACTGATATAACTATAGAAAAAGCTAGGAGAATGTTACCTTTTCTGCGAGACTTGCCAGAGAAGACATTCGAGGAGGGATATGCTGCTCTGAAGAACATAGTGTGTGAGAAATTAGATGATGCTGCTGAAGTAAACATATAGATTTACTTTCTGGACTTCAATGTGATCACTTGTTTTTCAGTGAGAAGTGTATGATACTATTGTGGGTACCCATGTCCAATGTGGACAGTGAAAGACTTTTCTCTGCATATGGGAACAACATGACAAACTTAAGAACAAATCTTAAGCCAGAGAACACCGAACTTATGGTGGCTTTGTCTCTAACAAAGTAAATCAGTCGAAATGTATACTATATAAATATTTTCATGCTCCTCTTTTTTAAGTTACATGTAAGGTGCCCTTTGTTCCACAGTAAAATAGTTTAAACTGTGTTTTTGTTTTTTCCCTTTTTTTGGCCAAGATAACACCGTTAATCAGTTTTATTTACCGCCCAAACACCGCTCACTATAATATTTTTATACCGATATTTTACATTATTTTATTTACCGACAATCTGGGGTCCCTAACTATGAGGTAAATGTAGAGAAAATTAAATTCTACAAGGTTTGCAAAATATAAGAACATATTTCCAAAAGTTCGGTGTCAGTGATGAAATGCTTACTATGAGCCAAAAAATGGAAAATGAACTGTACAGATTAAAAGGACAAGAACACTCAAAATAAACATCTTTGTTGGGATGCCTTAAAAATTAAGGATGACCACAGTGAACATTGTAACATTAAAACAGACTATTGCACATTTAATATATGAGGGCGGTCTTAAGTTCTCGGCCTGATAGTAAGTGACAATTTATGCTTTCAAAAAAGTTTTATTTTTCAACATAATCTCCTCTAATATAAATACATTTCATCTGGCGGTGTTCCAATGCCATTATCCCCTCTCTGTAGTGTTCCTATGGAAATGCTGCGAAGTACCCATCTACACCTACAATGGCTTCTTGATTGGGTGAAAAACACTGACCAGCACGGAATGTCTTCAGTTTTGAGAATAGATGGAAGTCCGAGGGAGCCAAATCTGGGGAATAGGGTGGAAGTTCCTGCACTTCATAGTGAGATCCCTTAATTTCCCCACTGCCAAGACACTTTTGTGGGCAGGTGCATTATCCTGATGAAAAACAATTCTTTTCTTAAAGATTAAAAACAGAAGCATTATTAACAGTGAAGTATTCATCATGATGTAGATTGAGTCACACTTTTTTACACTCACCTTCACTAATTAAAAGTTATATAAAACAGGAAACGTTTTCGAGGACATTCGTCCTCATTGTCAGCGACTGGGTGACTAAGGGTCGCTTCCTCCCGTGTCCTCTTCTTCCTCATCCTGCAAATTTTGACCCTGTTGCCATCTGGTGTTGGGGGCACAAAGTTTTAACACATTGCTTACAGGCGGGATTTCAAAATTAATGACGTTGTTGCTGTTTTTGAGGATGTGTATTTTTTCCCAGATGTTCAATTCTATTGGTGTGGTGAGGGGTTTTAACAACTTTATACTTCGGCCAATGTTGTGGTTTTCTGTCCAAAAATGGTGTGATACAACGGATTTTTCTATTTGTTTTAGTTTTATGCTTCTTTGGTGTTCCTTAAGTCTGATTTCCAATTTCTTTTAATTTTTCCTATGTAGTATTTCTCACATTCATCACAACTAATCTGGTAAATTTCGGATTTTAATGTGTTTGGGATGGTATTTTTGAGAGGTGTGTTTAGTAAGTTCTTCAAGCTGAATTTGTTCTGTGGAGCTAGTCTAATGTTAAATTTGTTGAAGATTCGTTCAAATTTTCTAAAGGCCCAAGGGTGGTATGTGAATTTCTTGTATTTCCAATTTGTGTTTGAGAGAGGTGTGAGAGTGGTGGAATGTGAAATTGCCTTGAGTTTTTTCTTCTTGTTTATCATGTTGCTTATGAGATCTGAGTTGAATCCATTAGATATTGTTATTTTTTCTATATGTTGATGTTCTTTTAAAAATTATTCTTTGCTCAAGGGAACGCTATGCAACCGGTGGATTAAACTTCTAAAGGCGGCTAGTTGGTGCAAAGTTGGGTTGCAACCATTTTGTTTTATGTAGTTGTCCACATGTGTGGGTTTTCTATGTATACCAAATTTAAAGCTATTTTGATCTCTGGTTATAATAAAGTCCAACTTTAAGCCGGGTCTGTTTTCACGAATGCTTGCATCCAGTTTCGTTAGAAGTTGAGAAAAGGATTCTCCAGTTATGGTTTTACCTTTTTCAAGATAATCAATCAACAAAATTCCTTTTGCATCCCAAAACACTGACGCCATGATCTTTCCCATCAATGGCACCGCCCTTGCCTTCTTTGGAGCTGAAGAACTGGCTTCTATCCACTGCCTAGACTGCTGTTTGGATTCAGGTGTGTAGTGGTGAATCCATGTGTTATCCATTGTCACATATCGATGCAAACAGTCACTTTTATTTATTCTGGAAGTGTCGTGTGAATGCGTTTGTGATCCGCAGTGAGCAATGCAGCACCCATCTTGGGCAAAGCTTTCTCATGTTCAATTCCTGGTGCAAGATGCGACCAACATGTTCTTTTGATATCCCTAGAGCATTAGCAATTTCACGCACCATTATATGCTGATCTTCCAAAACCATTTCATGCACTTTGCCGATGATTTCTGGTGAGGTTACATTTTTTGAACATCCTTCGCGTGGATCATCTTGTATGCTTTTATGACAACGTTTAAACTTGGCCGCCCATTTCTTCAGGTGGAAAATGAACGTGAAGAGTTTCTCTATACATTTACAAGCCACAAATGAATTTTGGTCGTTGTTAAACTTTCCTTTACAAAGAATTTAATCACTGCATGATACTCCATTTTTTCCATTTTCAACACCATGTGCACCACAACTGCTCCAAACGACTGCCTACAGTCAACTGCTGCCGTGAATGATTTGCAATTTTATGTGGCATCTACTAACACATGTACAACGTAAGAGGAAAAAAATCATGCAAGTAGTGCTGCGATCTTGGCAAGGCCGAGAACTTTTCAGACCGCCCTCCATTATGTAAGTTTATCATTTTTTAAATAAATTATGTAACAATGCGACATGTTACTTAGTTACTTAGTTATTAAAAAGTAATGTTAACGGCTATTACATTATTGCTGCATTCTTTTCAGCTTTTTTTTTTTAATTCTTATTTTTCCTATATGTACTAGGAATGTTTGTTGTACATAAAACTGCATGAATTCATAAAGCAATAGCTTTTAGCTTATAGAAATTCAGTTTTTTTTATTAACTGAAAATGGATGTGTGTAAGAGAGTTTTTTCATAAATGCATTAATTGAAATTTCAGGACATTAATACACATTTAAGTTCATGACTGGAAAGAACTGGTTATTAAAAGTGATATTCATCAAGTCTGTTGTTGCATTCACCTCAGAATTTTCTATATGCAATCACATTACTCTTCCTTGATTTTACACTAGTTTTAAGTGTCCCCAAGGAAGTGTAAAACAGGGGTTTCACTGTAGTGGTTTTTACATGAGAATTTCGAAATCATTGCCTAATGGACCAATCAGAATGCGAGAAGCAGAAACATGCATGGTTTCAATGAATTATACAAGAGAAATCCATTTCTGAGACTGTGCATTCTTTAAAACAAAATTACTTATAAGCATGTTTAACATATTTTGTATTCTAAGTGCAGGTTTTACAAAGTAAATCATACTTTAAACTGAATAATAAAAATATTGACCAAGTTATTAAACCTCAGGAATCCAAAAACATGACCTTAAAGATGGAAAACTCTTAAATGGGGGTTTGTAAAATTGGAATTTTACTATACCACTAAAGCAGCGGTTCCCAAATTTCATGCACACACGACCCCCTTTTCGATAATGAAATTATTGTGCAAGTTTTCGCGCACAGTTCAACAACTTAAGTGCGAAGTTAAAGGATAAATTAATTGAACTTTCTTCAGGCCAAAGTTTAAAGTTGACTTTCCAGAAGGAAGATGTGTATCAGTTCTGGCTAGCAAGAAGAACAGAATACCCTGGTGTCTTATTCCATTCTACACCTCATATCTCTGCGAAATTGGATTTTTGTCAATGATGAACATCAAGACTAAATCTAGGAATAGACTGCAGTTAGAAAGTGGCTTAATAATGTGTGCAACTAATATACAGCCAGACAATGAACGCAAACAGGCTCATACTTATCACTAATCATCCTGACCTGCAGTGTAATAATTAATGGTTTACATAAAATTGTACAAGTGCATTTACTGTGAAATTGTAGTATTAATATGCTTCTTAAATACAAAATATTATTCTGTTTAAATGTAATATGTAAAAGGTGACTAAATTCCATTTTCCGCATTGTTATAATAATAATTAACAATAAAAATGATTTATTAATAATTCCAAATATCCACTACGACCCCCCAGATAGAATACCGCAGCCCCCTTGAGGGTTGCACCCACAGTTTGGGAACCGCTGCACTAAAGATAATAAACTTTGGTAGGGGCATAAGTGTTTATTTTTGGAATGGTGAGTCTGCCTCCCAACCTGCAGGATCCAAATTTGAATCTTGTTCGAGCAAGTTGTCTGGAAACTACTTTTCCTGGGGTTTTGTCTTATTCTACTAAAACAGGGTTCAGTGAACCAGAGGCTCATTTAAGCATCATTCCACCAATTTCATTCACCATCCCTACAGACCTGAGTAGCTAAGAGAGATCTTGCCAACTTCCTGAAATTGAAACCTGTAAAACTTTCCCTTGTCCAACAAAGCATAATAATCTTGTGATGACATGAAATTTAGAATGTGTAAAATGCTCTGTGCAGTAAATGTACAAAAATCACATGTAAAATACATTTTATAAGAATCCTTGAAGACCTGGTAGTACTGTTTCTTTCTGTCAAACATGCTGAAAGATTCTTCCTTGAATCACAGATGAACACATTTAAACAGTAGCAAATAACACCACTTCCTAGGCTATACACAAATTTTAACCCTTATTTTACGCTTCATAGCATGAACTAAAACCAAAACCTGTCACAAAATAGGTGACATATTCTGCAGCTATAGAATATGAATAAGACAAATAATTAATGACGGAGAGGTGACTTTACAGTTCACATCATTCATTACTAAAAGTTTGCGACCTTTTACTGCTCAAGTTATTGCTAGTTTTTTTTTGCTTTGATTCATTCCAGCGGCATTCCAAAATAGCATTAAGAAGTGCTCTTCTTTTAACTTTTTTGGCTTGGGAAGCATGCCTGTGTTGTACTCCATTTAGCATTACCCAGGGAACACCACGTGGAGATGGACTACGTAGTTTCTCCAGATAAAATGAGAGCCATAGCAATAGCTATGGAAAATGAAAGATACCCAGAAAAGACTGGCTCCGATTATATACAGATGGATCCCTCATCAATAAAAAAAATGCTGCTGCAGGAAACATTTTGCACAGTATATAACATTAGATGAAACGTCAAACCATTATGATGGAGAATTAACGGCTATAAAAGCAGCATTACAGAACATTTTATATAGACCGTACATAAAACAAAAAAATAGTTATCTTATCAGACCCAAAATCAGCCATAGATGGAATAGTCAATTATAATAATAAAACAACAAGAAATATTAAGGAAATAAGAAGCCTAATTAAAGCAGTTGAAACTAGAAATCATGTCACTCTACAATGGATACCAGCTCATGTTGGACTTTTGGGCACTGAACATGCGGATCAATTAGCAAAGAAAGGTGCAATACAACAAATAAAATCTGCAAGACAAATAGAAATAAACAAACAATTAAATAACATTAAACAGCATTTCAAAACACAGCAGAGACTTGATGAAGAAGATAAATTAAAGGATAAAGATTATAAGAATATTAAAGCTAGAGTTGATATACAAAAAATGCAAGACTGCAGTGGTCTTATTTAGTATGGCAACTGGCCACGATTGCCTCACAGAACACCTCTACAAGATAGGATGCCTACATACACCCAAGTGCACTCTCTGTGAAGAAGATATCCTGAACAAACATCTTGCCAAATGCAAAGGCCTTAAAAGTGATAACTTACAGACTCTATATTGGGAAGGCAGAGGGAAAATGATGCAGATCAATTAATCCCCAGTGCCACTGGTGAACAACAACAACAGTTATTGCTGGTTATCACTAGAGATAATGGTGCAATAAATTTTAAATCCCACAAAACAAAGTACGTACACATTGCGTTTTGTTGTAGCCCAGTAAAGTGGGAGCATCATGAAGGATAGATGCACAGATAAGCTCTGTTCTATCACAGCACTGCATATATTAACATGGTACATTTGGACTATAATCATGAGTTAGCAAAAGTCTTACATTACTATCGTAAAAAATTACCATATAATGCAATAGACATTACTGTTTTGTCAATGACCTTGATGAGAATCTGCAACACTTTGTGAATTAGCATTAAAAAATCTTATGTGTTACACTCACATGACTTTCTCTACTCTTTTACAAACTTTTATTCTCCATCTATTTCATATTAATCGAGATAAACATTTGTAGAAACAATCTTTTGACATGCAAAGAGAATTACATTTTACACATAGCGACCAGTTCTAAAAATATTTGACTATCGCTTAAGGCCTACTATGTTCCCCTTGTTTTGTATTTGCAACGGCAATATAAAAAAAATCTGATGTGTTACACTCACATGACTTTCTCTACCTTGTACAGCTATTTTTACAAACGCTTATTCTCCATATGCTTCATGTTAATCGAGATGTTAATCTTATTGCTAATTTTCTTGTAGGTGCAAGGGGAATATGGTAGTATATAAGCGATAGTCAAATCTTTTACGAGCTAGTTGCTATGTGGCGCATTCCATTCTCTTTGTAAGTCTAGGACACAAAAAAATGAATAACGAATTCCCATTTGAGAAAAAGTATTGGAAAATTTAAGGGAATAACAAGCAATATCTCGAAAATGGTTCATTCAACAACAAAAAATGTATATGACAAAAATTGTGTATTTTAATGCAATCTACATTTTTTGTGTAGTAAAATTTTGTCTATCTCTTATGATTTACCAGTCGTTCACAATGAAGAATACTTTTGGAGACATTCCCAGAAAATTTGAGATATACATTTCATTTGTCATGAAAATATCTTAAACATATGAAATTTTAATCAAAATTGTTAAAGCCATTTTTGAGAAAATTAAAATTTTCGAAGAATGTTCCATGTAAATGGTACTATAGGGTGGGATATTTTCTTGAAAACCTTCGTGTCGCATCTCTGGAAGATACTAAACCTAAATACCAAGTTTGGTTTTGATCTGACTGTTTGTTTCTGAGTTACGCACGCACACACACACGGACATATTTCCAAAAATGCTTTTTTTGGATTCAGGGGGTCTCAAAACATGTATTTCTGGTGAAATCTTGGTATCAAATTTTTGGGTGGAATGCAATACTTCCCCTACTTACTATACGTAGTAGAGAAAGTAAAACAGGGGCCATCCAGTGCCATAGTCTTAAAAAGCCTCTGTTCCCATAAATGTTACGTTCAAACAGTGAGTTGACAAGTATGTATTTGTATGTTCCTAATGAATTAAGTCCATCATAATAAATGAGTGAGGAAATATGAAAGGAACTGAGGCTATGATATGGTGCATGGTCTAACCGCTTTGCAGTTATTTATAGGTTATAAGGTTTTTACTTTTTATTCACTCCAACTTACCATGTATCACCATCTCCAGTATTGCTCTTTTTTATTAACTCAGTAGCACCAGCAGCAAGGCGTTCTGGCTCATATGATGTCAAGGGGCCTGAACGGGAACGACATTCCCCATTCTGACTATAGGAAGCTGTAAGCAATGTTGCTCTTCTTTTGTTCTGAAATTAAAATTATTCTGTATTACCTAACTCTACAGTGCACTGAGCTAAGAATGTAAGCATTTCAACTGTTTCAATTTTAAATAATTTTTCATCCATTTAATACAAAATGTAGTGCAAAAGAGTTGCTGGCATACTGAATCAGTTTCAAATGCATGTTATATGAAATTAGATTGTTTGACATATTGCTTCTGCAGCATTCATTTCTACAACAAAGATCTATTCAAAGAAAAGAAAACGGAAGCTTCACAGATCTATATATGAGCAACCTTAGAATGCATGTAAGAGATCCTTTCTGTATATTTCAAGGATTAGTACAGATTTGTGAATGTCTTTGCAACTGTTGGCAGCATACACATTAAGAATGTCTTAAAACTAATAACTTAGGGCCGGTTCTACAATGTCCTGATAAGCTTGCCTACAGTGACTCTCCAAATAAACTTATCTGGCCGATAAGCAACTCTCTCATTCTACAATCACATGGCTTCCTCTGGATAGCAATCCTATAGATAACACAAGCCTGTGAATATTTTGTGGCATGGAATATTTTACAACATAATGGCCAAATTGGATGCTCTGATTTTGAAAATAATAGTTTTTGCATATCATGTACAGATTTTGAACAATTCTTTTTCAATACAAAATTGAAAGTTCAGTATGCTAGTATTAACATCACTGCATATCCAACTTACAGCATGGTTGATTAGAATATGTAAACTTGCTAAATCATATAACGTCATGTTGTACCACTGTCTATCTCTGTTTATAGGTGATGTTGAACCTATCTCATAAACATTTATTGCCTAAGACAGCCATGGCGAAACAGTGCTTCACGAGTTGATTTGCGCTTCAGTTGACTCGCGCGCTACCCCTCCGTAGCTTCTCCCACTCCTCCTCCTACTCATGTCAGCGTGGTCAGTACTACGTCAAACAGTGGTGGCTTGCAAAGCAGCATTTGAAGTGCAGAAAATTTCATGGAATGGGAGTTCTTCGTTGAGGATGGTGACAATGCAAAATGTTTAATATGTCCCAAAGCATTACGCGGAGTAATGCAATTCAACATGAAATGCCATTACAATCTTATCATTCCGAATATGCCAAGTTACTAGGTAAGTTGGGTCTGTAATTATTATTATTACTATTATTATTATTAAACATTTTATTTAATGAGACTTTAATTCTTATTTAAGCTACACGTCAGATTGCTAATTTTTAATATGTTCACAGGACGTGAAAGAATGCAAGAAATTTTGAAATTGATAGAAAACAATGGACCTAAACCAACTACAAAGACTCAAACGATGGAAGAGAAACGCTAGGTATATTGTAGCCTGGAAAATTGCAAAGGCCTTAAGGCATTTCAGAAAGGAGAATTTATTAAAACATGTTTAATAAAAATCTCTGGGATTTTATGTCCTAAAGAGGTCCATAATTTCGAGGGTTTGCATATTTTCCGACAAACCATTGCAAAGAAAGTTGAAGTGCTTTCTGCCGATGTAACAAGGTAGATAGGTTTAAAAATGACTTTGTGAAGTTTTCTCTTGCACTGGATGAGAGTACAGATGTAACTGACACGGGCCAATTGGCCATTTTTATTCGAGGTGTTGATAAGGAACCTAATGTTGAAGAGTATTTGCTCGACTTAGTCCCACTAAAAGGCAGTACTACTGGTGAGGAGATATTTAAAGTTTCAAAAATTAGTATTGAAAGATACTGTTTACAGTGGTCAAAATTAGTATCAGACGGAGCAAAGGCCATGGTTGGGGGAAAAGGTGGGTTGATTGGCAGGTTAAAACATTCTCTTCAGTGATAAAGGTATTTCGAGCAATTTTTATGCTTGGCATTGTCTGTTGCATCAGGAAGCACTTTGTGTCAAGTCAGTTACACTACAATAGTGATGGATTGCGTTGTGAACATTGTGAACAAAATAAAAGGAAGTGCTTTGAAACACCGACAGTTTTGAAATATGTATACTTAAAAATATGGGAGAATCATTTGAAGATATTAAGTATTTGTGTGATGTTGGATGGCTTAGCAAGATGTGCAATGTTACGTTGGTTCAATCTCAGAGATGCATTCACCGGATTCATGAAAGAAAAAGCAATTTATTTTAGCTTTACATTTACATTATTCTCATATGCTTTAACGTTATTTTATTGTTTCCTTATTTTAGGGAATGGAAATTCAGAAACTAAATAACAGGTCTGGGTCTGCAACTTAGTTTTCTTATGCGATATATGTACGCACTTAAACAAGCTGAATACTATATTTCAACGACACAATCAAAATATTGTTAATATGTATAGTTCAGTGCAGGCATTTGTAAACACACTTTCACTCTGGGTAGATCACTTGAAAGAGGGGCAGGTGTACTATTTACCATGTTTAAAGCCCCTTTAAAATTTCTCCTCAGATAATTTCAGTATTTACATTAGTATTCTCTTAACACTTAAAAGTGAATTTTGTGATCACAGGTTTCGTGATTTCAGGATTTTGAAATATGATATATCAGTGTATGTCAATCCATTAAAGATAGATGTATGAAAGGCGAGAATCAATCTGCAAGAGGAGCTGATTCATTTACAATCTGACGAAATCATGAAAAGCTTCGATCATATGCAATTTCCATGGAAACAATGTCTGGTACAATGTACGTCTGTGAATAATTCTTTTCCATGATTAAATTAGTAAAAAGCAAATGCAGATCCCGACTGACAAACGAACATCTTCATGACCAGTTACGTTTAGCTGTAAACAACATAATTCCCGATTTCGAATCTCTCATTGTAAACGACATTGGAGAAGCTTAATTTACTTTAAACACAGAGTTCAGAACGCCACTGAATCAGTTTGTTGTTTACCACTACCCCTGCCTGCCTTCCATAGCTTTGTTATCCAGGTTGTATGAAGGTACCTTGGGGCAGGCTTATAGTCTCGCCATGGCTGGCCTAAGATATCAACAGGAACCTATCTTAGAACCCTCAGTTCAGTTTTAAACTTCTTCTCAGTGGGTCTCTTTTGAAGCTGTAGTAAGTTGTGAATTTTATTTGTTGGAAAAAAAAAATGGCAAGTTTGGGAGGTTCAAATGGTATATCTAGGAGGGGTTGTGTGAACAATCCTAACAATTTCTGTTATGTCTTTGGATGTTATGTGATAACGCAGCAGAAAAGAAACATTACTGCATTTATCAAGAGTTTGTATCTGGCCTATTTTGAAATTAAATTAGGAGATCAAGACAAGAATTTTGCTCCTCATATTGTATGTAAAAGTTGTGTAGAAAATCTAAGCCAGTGATACAAGGGAGTTCGTTCATCTATGTCCTTTGGTGTTCCTATGGTATGGTGCGAACAACAAAATCATTTTGATGACTGTTATTTTTGTCTGTGTAATATATCTGATTCAATAGGAAAAACAAGGCAGGCATTATATATCCAAACTTGCCATTAGCAATTAGGCCTGTTCCATCGAGTGTAGAAGATAATTTAAGTTGGTCTCCAGACTTAGAAGATGACATACCAAATCCATTGAGTTATAAGTATAAGTCATAAGGTGAGGCAATATTTTATATCACAACACTGTGAATGCCAGAGTGATTGTAGTGTAAATTAATATTATTGTATGTACAGAATTTTAGATGTTTGTTAGCCATAAGCATTGTTAGGAAATAAGTTTACACGACCTCACTGAAACTGACAATAGAAGTGGGTAACAATAAACCGAGGGGGTGAGTTGTTTATCACTAAGAAGAGACAAACAAATGACGTCAGGGTAGCGTGCCTTTCTTTAGAAATGGAGGGAATATCTTCTCTAGTGCATATATGTTAGTAGTAGTGATTGGCTGACAAAACTTACGCTAATGTTGGCGCGATTTGATAACCAATAATGTTTAGGCATTTTGAGGTGAAGGAGTATATATTCTCGAGCCATAAGCATGTTTCATGCAGTTCTAAGGAATCTCTCGTGAGGTACACGTCATGCAGTTTGGAAGAATCTCTCGCGAGGTACACGTCGTAAAGTTAGTTACAAAATGTGAAGTACGTGGCAACTAATACGACAGCAATTACATTTGGAAATACCATAGTTTCAGTCAGCGTGTATAAAGATTAAAGATGTGAATTATTAATTAAGTGCGACGGCAATAAAAGTGTGAAAAGAAATTCTTTTATCAGTGTTATCTTTTAGTAACAACTCCTTTCCATTTACACACCCTGCTCAGAGATACTTGCTTAACTGAGTAATAATAGCTAGCCGGAGGACAAAGAACCCAAATTTTAAAATAATAAAACAATAACAGGCCCCCAGCAAATATAACATGAGCCGATTACCGCAACAAAGGTATGTTTGTAATTTCCTAGTTCAATGTAAACTGTTGCATCTGTAGAATTGAGATTGCTTCTTAGTTTGCATGATTTCAACGCATTTTAAATTGTACTTAAAAACTAGAAATAAACTAAAATATTACATATTTTCTTTCTGCATGCAAAAAAGGGAAAGCAGGTGACAAAGTGAAGCAAGGCTCAAAACTTCACTCATAATGACTACAAAAGACTGTTAAACCTCATAGAAACATATAAGATGCATGAGAATAGAAAGTCTGCGATAACCTGGAGGGAGAGGGGAGGAATGCTGCAAAACGATCGCATAGCCTTACCTCTGTGTTGGTGGCTATTTGATGCTGTATTTCGTGTTTCCTTATGCTCCTTCTGCTAAGCCAAAATCTATATTATAATAATATTATAAAGAGATAATATCTGTATTTTAAAATAGAGAGACTTGGAGGTTGTTACACTACATCACTAAAAGGTTCTTACTTTGAACACATTTCGGGAGAACGGTTTGTATCCATTGTCAGCATGTTTCCAACTGATCTTGCCGGTTATTGTCTGGGGAATGTGTGTGGTTAGCGGTGCTGGGTTGATGAACTTCCAAAGGCTGCTGGGTGGTGGTAGTTCGAAATTCATTAGATGATTCCTGTGTTTGACAATATATATTTGGATCCAACAAACGACTACTTTACTCAAACAAAAACCACAAGCATATAGAAAGTTCACTTACCACCCTTGGACACATCATAAATTTCAAAGGATTTTCAAGAAATACATTACTACTCTGTCTCCAGAGAATAACCATAAAATATAGAAACTACTATGCAACAGAACAAAAGACCCTAACCCCAACGATAAATCAGCTGGTATATATCAAATAGTTTGTAATGACTGTAACCTGGTGTACATAGGAAGAATCAAAAGAAATCTTGAAATAAGACTTAAAGAGCATATGAGATGCATTTACCCAAAGCAGCCAGATAAATCAGCAGTAGCACATCATTTCTGGTCTTCAAACCATGATATCACTCCAAACATACAACTCTTAAAACCGATCAACAGCAGCAATGAATTGGACATCTGGGTAAAAATACATATTGTCAAACACAGGAATCATCTAATGAGTTTCGAATACCGCCACCCAGCAGCCTTTGGAAGTTCATCAACTCAGCACCAGAGAACACCACTAACCACACACATTCCCCAGACAATAACCGGTAAACTCAGTTGGAAACATGCTGACAATGGGAGCAAACTGTTCTCCCAAAATGCATTCAAAGTAAGAAGCTTTTAATGATGTAGTGTAACAACCTCCAACTCTTTTTATTTTAAATTATGACACATCACTGTTACTAGCTTCTCAATCTTCAAAATTAATATCTGTATGTATATGCAAGTTGGTTAATATTAAAAGCCACTCAACAAATTTTGATAAATTTTTCACCATTAAAAAGCCTAAGCTTTTGTCACAGACATAGACTATAAAATGCCTCATAATTTGAATTCATAAATTACTAAAATACTAAGGTTTGCAAAGCCTTGTATTAGAGTACAAGCACATCGGAATTATAAAAGAACACACTTCGGAAGACTGCCAGAGGGAGAGGTTAAGTAAGTCACATGTTCCGCTTGTGTGAATATCCAGATTTTTCATCCATTATTAAGTAATAGCCAGAGTTATACAGATATGTAATTATAAGGGGTAAAGGGGAGGATTAATCATAAAATCCTCTACACGACTGTAAAAACTGTCTGATAAAGAATGTTGGGAGGTATACGAAACTAATTAAAATGTTATCAGAGTTTAAAAAGCTACCCATGAATTGTTAGGTAAGCCAGTTAGTCTATTATAAAAACAAGCTTCTAAATTACGTCTTTGTTCAATGTTTGGAAATAATTTTGTCTCTATCTTATGGTCTTAGGCTTTCTCCTGTTATGCAGAAACATCATTATTTCCTCATCATCATCCGATAAACACAATCTGCAATGATTACTATTGCTAGTGATAAGAATGTGTGTCATGAAAGTGAAAACTTGTTGTTTGTCAGATGATGGACATATCGGCTACTCCAACTAGCCAAAAACTTATTGGCAAAGATATCTTCCAAGTAGTGTTCTCCAGAGAATCACTAAGAAATCCAGTACATAGCATTATCAGCAATTTATCAGTAGATTGTCGAACTGGCCCTTACAAGAACATGAGATCAAGTTTACAGCTGAAAATGAAGAAGAAAATAAGATTTCATTCTCAGAGGACTTAGAAGATCACCAGAAACGAAAACAGATTGGAATTTGTGTTGCATTCACAGGACTTTCTCTACTTACTATTCTACAAACATATATTCCAATATTTTAACTACAGTAAGTTTGCTGTCTAACATATCTAATTTCCATGGGTAGCTGTTAATCAAGTTGTCTTGTATGACCAAAGTTTTAACTCCCAGAAGGCCCTTATAAAATGTGCACCATGTTATTGGTGATACATTATCTCCCCCATTTCTTTTGTGCATTTTGCTTACCATCACCTAGATTGTTTTATCATCATTCTTCTTTGCTGCCTTGTTTAACTTCTGGCTAGCTTTTGCCTTCATTGCATCTAATAAACATCTGTATCCCCATCTTTCTGCACAGCAGTTTTCTCTATGTAATTTATCTCCTGTTTGTCTCCAACGCAGTAACTCTCTCTGTACCCTTTTTTTTTTTTTTTTTTTTTTTTAAACTTTCTCTGTATTCATTGTCATACCAACTGTCAGTTCTTTTAAATCTCCTCTCAGTAACTTTCATACTGTTTCCTGCTCTTTTATCAGCTTCCACAATGCTAGAAAAGCTTTCCTAAATGCTTTTTTTTTCCAATAGTCCCATAAAATTGTTTTTCCCTAACCATTTCCTTTCTTGTTTTGATTTCACGTAAGACAACTCAGCTTGACCATTTTTTTCATTTATAGAGATCCCATTGGATATCTAACCCATAATCTTTTTCACTACTACTATCCTCCAGTATTTTAAGCTCTATTCTAAATGGAAAGTGATTATTCATACATATCATATTCATAACCTCAAAGTTTTCTGTATATCTATCAAGACTTAAAGAATACAACATATAGTTTATGGCACTCTGACCATTTTTGTTTGCAAAAATAAATTCCTCACACTCATCTTTCCCTTTGACTCCATTGCTAAAAATGAGTGGCCAGAAACACATTGTACTTACATCTGACAAATCTTTGGCTGCACGCTCAGCAATTTCTGAGGCCAACTCCAGCATCCATTTCTGTATCTGAAGAAGAGATGTTTAGCATTATTTATGATGGAATTTAAAATTCAAACACAAACATCACTCACTAACAGTAAAACAAAATAACGATAAATGTTTTAAAACTGGACCAAAAAATGGAGGGGGATGGATACTTTTTGTGCAAAAGTTATTGCATTCTTTGGGCAATACTTTGAAGGTCAAAAAGTAAACTATTGTAACTATTTTAATTTTTAAAAGTTCTTTCACAGGTTTAATTTTAATACATCAGTACTTTAATTTTAATGAAAATTGTTTACAGGTGAAATTTCACAATGTGAAATTGTTTACACAAGTGGTGGGGTACTCTATAATTTGGTTATTTTCTTTATACTGTTTGTATCATGCAATTCTCTGTAGTCAGTTATTCACAGCAATATAACTCCTTCACAATTTTTCAAGAACTCTGTGACCAACACCCACCTCTGCTACCATGATGTAAACATCATTTTGCTCCTTTTGTAGCTCTGCAATGAGAGTGTAGAGCAAAGCGTGATGCTTTGCTACCATTAAGTGATAACAGTGATGCCATCCCTTTATTAAATTGTTTGTTCTTAGCTCACTGTTGACTACTGGGTACTCATGTCTTGCATACAGATCAATTAATGTCCCCATCAACAAAGAGGAACATGAATGTGAACTAAACAACGTAATAGACATAGCTACAGAAAATGGATTCCAGATAGAAACAGTGCATAAGAAATAAACAGAGCCAGGAACAGAAAGAGGGTAAAAGAGGTCAGTACACTCATCCCAAATGAAAAAGAATAAAAGATTTTCAAGAAATTCACATACTACCTAACAGCTTTCTACAAACTCCAGAGGATCTTCAAATGGCAAAACATCATTTTGATCCCAAAAGATAGTTACTCTAACAAGAACAAATTAAATTCTAAATTAAAAGATGATATCCCACAGGAGAACAAACCAGAAACATACCAGATCAGCTGCAATGACTGTGAAAAAAATCTGATGTGTTACACTCACATGACTTTCTCTACTCTTGTACAAACTATTTTTACAAACACTTATTCTCCATCTACTTCATGTTAATCAAGATAAACATTTGCAGACTATCTTATTGCTAATTTTCTTGTAGATGTAAGGGGAATATATATTTACAAGGGCAATATAGAAATACGGCAGCCTTTAAGCACATACATATCTCTTAATAGCTGGTTGCTAGGTGCAGCACCATTCTCTTTGCCACAGATTAATACTCTTTGCATATCCAAGACAAAAAAATGAATAACGAATTCCCATTTGAGAAAATAAGTATTCAAAAATTTAAGGGAATAACAAGCAATATCTCGAAAATAGTTCACTCAACAACTAAAATGTATATGACATAAATTGTGTATTTTAACGTGATCTACATTTTTTGTGTAGTAAAATTTTGTCTATCTCTTATGGTTTACCAGTCATGCAAAACCTGTTCACAATGAAGAATACTTTTGGAGACATTCCCAGAAAATTCAAGATATACATTTTATTTGTTATGAAAATATCTTAAACATATGATATTTTAATCAATATCATTAGCCATTTTTGAGAAGATTAAAATTTTCGAAAAATGTTCCATGTAAAGGGTAATCTGGGATGGGGGGATTTTCTTGAAAACCTTCGTGTCGCATCTCTGGAAGATACTGAACCTAAATACCAAGTTTGGTGTTTATCCGACTGTTCGTTTCTGAATTATGCTGTTCACAGACAGACACACACATGGACATGTTTCCAAAAATGCTTTTTTTGGATTCAGGGGTTCTCAAAACATATATTTCCGGTGAAATCTCGGTATCAAATTCTTGGGTGGAATACAATACTTCCCCTACTTACTATACGTAGTAGAGAAAGTAAAAATCTACTTCAGGATAACTATAAGAAACATAAAAACAAGAACAAAAGAACACATCAGGAACATAAAGCAAAAGCAGGAAGATAAATCAGCAGTAGTTTGGCACTTCTGAATAGACCATCACACAATAAATAGAAATCGGAAAATACTAAAAAACATTTCAGGGAAAACAGGACTTAAGTTTGAGAAAACATTTACATTTGGAAGAATAGGAACCAGTTTTCAATTTTGAAATAGCCAGGCAAATACTTAAGCAGAGACCTATCCAACCACCATGAGGAAATATGCCAGCAGTCGATCAGGAACTGATGATGAGAGCAATTAGCTACAGAAAGATATTTTCCAATTCAACATAAAGTAAGTGATGCTGTGTTACAAATCAACTCAATGCAGTGGAATCCCGTTAACATATTCCTCATTAACACGTTTTCCCGTATATCACGTTTTTATAAAAGCACCGGCACCAAATCACCAAATGTAATAAATAACTTTTGTTATGTACGTTTTCTCGGTCCCGCTTACTATGTTCCTCATTCGCTATTTTGACCAATCCTTGGTTGGTCCAGTGGAAGTATACACTTAACACATTCAAAGTTTTATGTCCTCATTTGCTACTTTGGTCAATCCTTGGTCACGGGGTGAAGAGCAGCAGTCAATGACATGCATGTATGTAAATATTTGTGTGACACAATTTGTGTTGGCAAGATAGAGAATGCTTTAGCTTGGCATGGTAAACGCCAATGATAGTGTTGGCAAAACATACACAGATTGTATTTTAAGTTTTCGTTTGCAATGGAAAAAAAGAAAGAGTGGCAAATAACCAACAATGAAAAACTGAAAATCCTTGAAGAAGTAGATCGAAATCCAAATATGAAACGTGTGGATATAGTGCGGAAGTTATAAACATTCCTCCGTCAATCTTAAACACAATTGTTAGCAAATGTAAACTGATTCAAACTGCTTTTGAAGAAGGGAAAAACTAAAACAAAACTTTTCTCTTGGAAAGTAGGATCGGATCGAAATTTGTTGCATGGAAACATCTATCATATTGAATACGCCAAAAATTGCAACGGATGTAGCTTATTTACATAATATGTTTTTATGTTGTATAGCCCCACTTTGTGGAAGTCAATTTATAACGGAAATGTTTGTTTTCATCAGTGTTGAAGCCATCTTGTGACGTCACTCCTTGTTTGGTTTGTAGCTCCATCTGGCGTAGCAATTTGTAGCAGTTTTGAAATAATTTATTTTAAATGTCCTCCGGCTAGCTGTTTGGATCGAACATGTATCTCTATTCAAGTTGTGAAGCGGAAAGGAATTTTTTATCCAGAAATTACACTTAATGACGAAATTTGTTTTATAATCTTTTATTGTCGAACACGTGCACTAACACTTTTACATATTGATGTAAATACTCGCCAAACTGAAACTGTTTGTAATAACTTCTTATTTATCACTTTTAACTCACGTACTTCAACTTTGTGTATATTTAACTGTATAATACTTTAGATTCTCGTAATTCTGCTGCGCGTAACTTATGACGAACTGAAGACAGCGTGCTAGAAATTTTGATGAGCTGGGCGACCGATGTGTAAGGTATTGAGAATTTTATTGAACTGTAGGGCGATCTACCTCGGACCTGGCTTATATACTCCCACTTCCCGACATGCCTAAAGATTATAAATGAACTGCTATTGGCTAATAAAACGCGCCAACATTAGCGTCTATTTTAATATCCAATGAAAACCACGAATACATATGCTTTAGGAAATATTCTAGAAACTTCTACCAAAAGCGCTCGAACATTACGTAACTTCCTTGTTTCCGGTAATGATAAACAACTCACCCCCTCGCTGCATTATTGCGTTATTATTGACAGTTTCAGTAAAGCTGTATATTATTATTTACCAATAATAATTACAATTAATAAACATCTGAAATCAATGTCACATAAAAATACATATTCATATTACAATCATTATTTACATTTAAGTAATTTGTGATACAAATTACCGTATCATATGCCCCACTAGAAACATAATTATAAATATTTATAACTTGTTTGGAAATTTTATAATTGTGTTTTTAGTCTCCTAAATCTTGGAACACACGCTATCACTTTCACTTGACACTTCACACGCATTTAAACACACGACATATGTTTTATCTCGCCACTACTTACTGGCTCTGGTTTAATTAATTTAGATATCAATCTGACATCACAAATTTTTTATAGCAAATACTTTACCCTAAATTATTTAATCACTGCTACCAAATTGTTTACTTTCTTAAGTTGTTGACAAAAATTTATACATTTAAGATTTTTGTAATTGTTACACATATTTACCAAAAAGTATTCAACCTCTACTCAAATATTTACATCTCTTAAATCTAGACAATGTTTCACTTTTTTCTGTTTACTACATAAATATTTGTTTTTAATTAGCTTTATCAATTTTTGTTATTTTGTGCTTTATCTTAACAATGTTTTTGGAATTGTATTTACGTACTTTTAATTTAATATCATATTAAGTTTCAATCTTAGCATTCTTAATTTTCAAATGTTGTTACAGTTACTGAAAATTTAAT
Source organism: Deroplatys truncata (assembly GCA_030765065.1). Classification (NCBI taxonomy): domain Eukaryota; kingdom Metazoa; phylum Arthropoda; class Insecta; order Mantodea; family Mantidae; genus Deroplatys; species Deroplatys truncata. The sequence goes on along the minus strand of CM060989.1, from coordinate 57,731,986 downwards.
TTTTTTTTTTTTTTTTAAACATTTCTCTTTTTTTTTTTTTTTTTTATATAATTTATTTCTCTTTTCAAATGACATAAATAATTAACCCTCTTACGTTCCAATACATTTCTCTGCAAGTCATCTTTAACTATCCAGCATTTACCTTACATCTCATTGTTATTTACCCTCCTGGATCAAATTGTGTGTGGCTAAACATTACTCGTAGCCGTATCCTAACCTTCAAATTTTTGTTCATGAATAACCTCTTGTATTCATATGAAATTTCATCACATGATAACATTTGAAAACAATCTACAGTTTCTTGAACAATACATCTTTTAACAATTGTCATTTTCAATTCTTCTGCTATCATTTTAATTTGAGAATACTCTGACAAATCTGTACTAAACTGTACTGGACTGGAGTTTTCATTTTGAACATTTTGGTACAATTTCTTTCTTTGCATTTCTGATTTTTTCTGTATTTCTGATATTTCCCCTCTGAAATTAACCTGCGCCTGATTTACATCTACATTCCTAACCTCTTTTATCTCTCTTATCTCACTTGAAATATTACTCACTGGATTTCCTAACTCTGTGCATTCTACATTAACCTCACTTTTAGTATTAACCTCACTTTCTTTGTTATCTATTTCCATGCTCATATCTAACATTTTCTTTGTAATTTCTCCTATCTCACTTGCTATTACTTCCTCATTTTCATCTCTCATTTCTGGCATACTACTATCTAGCTTCATAACTTTCTTTTCAATTTCTCCACTGCTTTGATCTACTTTTCGCTCTAATATCTCATTACTCCTACCAATATCTTCAATTGACTTCCTATGATCTTTTTTTATATCTTCTCTCAATTCCTCCAAACTCTGATCTAATTTCTTACTAATATATTCCCTCGTTTCCCTACAATTCTTTTGCATATCTTCCCTTAATTGATCTGTAATACTCTTACTAAGATCTTCCCTTAATTCTTCCCTCAATTCCCTCTTATTCTTTTCCATATTCTCATTCAACTTTTTCAGCATTTCCATAATCATACTAGTATCAGAATTAATATTTCCTGCTATTATATTCTCACTTCCTGCACTAACATTTCCTCCTTCCAATATTATATTGTTTGAGCTTTTTTTTGTAACCTGTATTACATTACAGCTAACTGTTACACTATCCCCTTCCATCATTATTTCTTCTGTATTACTAGTAGCCATTGTTTTTGTTTTCTAAAAAAAAATTACAATCACCTGACCTTTGTGATGCTGTCTGTTGATGTAGCTTTGATGTCCAGCGTTCTGCCCCATTCTCCTATGTTTGTATGTCGCTTCTGCGTTGTGTTGTGATGAATCTACGTCGTCTCGATGTTTTTTGTATCCACTTATCCGCGCCGTTTGTCGCTCCTCTAGTTGTTTCTTGAATCTGCGTCTTGTAGATCATTTCACTGCTCCATTCATTCCACATCCTGGTTAATTCTGCTACTTTCCTGGTTAATTCTGCTACTTCCTGGTTATTCTGATCCTTTCCTGGTCATCTTGCCCCACGTTGGGCGCCAATTTGCAACGGATGTAGCTTATTTATGTAATATGTTTTTATGTTGTATAGCCCCACTTTGTGGAAGTCAATTTATAACGGAAATGTTTGTTTTCATCAGTGTTGAAGCCATCTTGTGACGTCACTCCTTGTTTGGTTTGTAGCTCCATCTGGCGTAGCAATTTGTAGCAGTTTTGAAATAATTTATTTTAAATGTCCTCCGGCTAGCTGTTTGGATCGAACATGTATCTCTATTCAAGTTGTGAAGCGGAAAGGAATTTTTTATCCAGAAATTACACTTAATGACGAAATTTGTTTTATAATCTTTTATTGTCGAACACGTGCACTAACACTTTTACATATTGATGTAAATACTCGCCAAACTGAAACTGTTTGTAATAACTTCTTATTTATCACTTTTAACTCACGTACTTCAACTTTGTGTATATTTAACTGTATAATACTTTAGATTCTCGTAATTCTGCTGCGCGTAACTTATGACGAACTGAAGACAGCGTGCTAGAAATTTTGATGAGCTGGGCGACCGATGTGTAAGGTATTGAGAATTTTATTGAACTGTAGGGCGATCTACCTCGGACCTGGCTTATATACTCCCACTTCTCGACATGCCTAAAGATTATAAATGAACTGCTATTGGCTAATAAAACGTGCCAACATTAGCGTCTATTTTAATATCCAATGAAAACCACGAATACATATGCTTTAGGAAATATTCTAGAAACTTCTACCGAAAGCGCGCGAACATTACGTAACTTCCTTGTTTCCAGTAATGAAAAACAACTCACCCCCTTGCTGCATTATTGCGTTATTATTGACAGTTTCAGTAAAGCCGTATATTATTATTTACCAATAATAATTACAATTAATAAACATCTGAAATCAATGTCACATAAAAATACATATTCATATTACAATCATTATTTACATTTAAGTAATTTGTGATACAAATTACCGTATCAAGATACTATCTTATACTGTACTCGTAACACGATGCATGCTCATCATTTTGTTTTTAGCGGAAATTGTTATCACATGTGTAATAAAACACGCAGCAAAGCCACTTTTATCGCTTCCATAATTTGCAATTTATTTTCTCAAAAATATTCACTAACCTCAAGAATCCAAGTTGACCAACATAAAAACTTGAATTATTTATTCTCAGACTTTGTGTATCCAAATCCATCTGAATACATATTGAATTTAACATGGAAACGCGGATCATATTCAGTATGAAATTGGATTCAAATCAATTATAATTCCCCATGGAAACGTAATAATTATTAGATTTTATCACATAATTATTTCTTAAATTGCAGATTATGTATTTTCGTTAACACGTTTTCCCATCTATCACGTCCAAATCCTTAGGTCCCTTCAAAAACGTGCTAACAAGATTCTACTGTAATTAAATTATGCAATTTGTTTTTTAAGTTGGTTGAATTTTTTTGTTGCCAACTTTGAAGAAGTTATTTAGCTGGATGCTGGATGTAAGATGTTTCTTGTAAGCCCCACAGTTGTACGCCACTTTGCGATAGTTTTTATAGGTTACGTAATATTATTACGTATATTTAAAAAAAATGTGCTGTTATGTAATTATTTAGCTCCACGTTGAGGGATGCCACTTTGAGAAAGTTGTATTGTGTGATGTGAGATGTAGAGAAGCCCCCATGTATGTGCGTCACTTTGAAGAAGTATTTTTAGCCTTACGTAATGAAGATACACTTTGAAATTGGTAAACGCTTGATGCTGGATGTGAGAAGCTGATGCTTGTTTTACTTAATATTATTTAAATCTGCCTCGGCTGCTTTAGTCGCACTACAGAAACATAAGGTTCTTGTTCAGGTCGTGATATGACAAAAATTAAAGACGTCACAGAATTTACTTTTAAATTTCACTTCTTTTTTATTTCTTTATACTTGTACATTTATAAAAAAAACACAACACTTTATAAAAGAAAAACTGTGAGCACTTTAGATATTCTTAATGTATTTACTAGCGGAGAACACAATTTTTGGCATCTACACGCTATCACATCATGTCCGCGACTTTTTACATCTGCACTCTATAACATCATGCCCGCGACTGACTAATCTTAACGGTAAAAACCTTAAAGCTTTGGTAATGCCAGTCTCTTATTGGCTAATTCTAGTCCAATAGAATTTAAGTATTCAAACTAAAACTTTTCTTTACTGTTGATTGGCTAATTCCAAACTGTAAGTGAAATTATATCATTACCGATCTTTTCATGACCAGTATTTTTCAAAATTCCAGAGACATTATTGTCACAAAAATTACATTATTACCTCATTATGAACATCCTAAAACATATTATTCTCACAGTTTTTGCACTATTAGAGTATATAAACATTTACATGACATTAATAAATACATTTACAATAAAAAATAAGTATTTGTAATGACTTGCATACAATTTAAATAATAATTATATACATATTGTTTTCAAGGTGGGCTGTTATTGAATTTAATTATAATAAAATACAATTAATATTATTTAGGCATTAAAATACTGCTTCAATTATTAGTGCACATCAGTCAAAAAGAGCACCATACTTAATATTAAGTGTAAGTTTAATGTTCCAATAAGCTCTGGTGTAGAGAGTGAAGCTAGAGTAATGAAAACCTTAATTTGTACATGTATATGAAAAAAAAGATTTCATTTGTTTTCTCCAAAAGAATGAAAAATTATATAACAATATTTAAGCAAAAATTAAGTAGGACAAAAATTGGTATCCTATACTTCAGTAGGCCAAATGCAGTGTATGAAACAGTGGTAGGCTAAATGGCCATTAGGCCAGATGCTGTAAGACAAATGTCATGGAATCAGCGTGCATTAGTGAGCTATTACTTTCTCATTAATGTTTATAAAGATATCTTTAGTTTGTAGCAGGTTGCACACAAAGAAAAAATCACTGAATGTAGCACTTTGTTGACATTATAATAGCAATTGTGCCATATCATTATTTCAGTTCAATCTGTGGATCCTGTGATGATCCAACTCGAAAAGTCTGGATATGGATTATGTCAGAAATGACATTAATTATGCACTTTTACTGAAATAATCATGCACTTCATGTTTACACATTCTAACTCTGGTGTCAAGTTTGTTAAGGATGGCATTAAAATGCCAACTTAGAAAACAAATTACATATCAATAGTAACATATTATTTATATATAAATTTACAAAATAGTCATTTAAGACTATTTACATTTAGCATATTTACAAAATTGAATTAATTCAATAGAGAAACATTACTACAATTATATTTTGATTGAAATCCTCCCCTGCGTATGCTATCTTTTTAAACTCTTGCCCGAATTTCAGTATGCAGTTTCGATTATGGAAGTAAATTAAATAATACTATACCATTGTAATAAATCAGAATACCTGAAAACTATTACATGTCCTGTGTGTGTCAGGTCTCATTGCTGTACATATCTGAATCTTTTATGAACCTTCTGGATTAACAACTACAAATAAAAGTCCAGCTATGTATTTGCAAGCCAATGGTAAAAATCCAAATGTTCTGAACAGTGGTTTACGATGAGTTAATCATTTTCCTTTTTCATTACTCATTACTTTCTTGTATGAAAAATATATTTTTAGCATCCTACTGAATTTCCTCAGAACATTACTCCATGTCATTTACGAATGAAAGTAAACATAATATACTGTCTAAAAATAAACTTGTAGAGTTGAGCATTTGTCAGCGCTTCATGCTATTAGACTTAAAATTTGCCTATATAGCAAACATAACCTATAATACCTATAATAACCTTCAACCATTATTGGGTTTATTTAAAGGTGAGTCGGAATTGTTACACTAACATCACTTAAGTTTACTCACTTAACATGTTTCGGGAAACGGTTGTTCCCATCCTCAGAAGTTAATTCGACTGGTCGACAGAAGTTAATTCGATGTTAGTGTAACAATTCCGACTCACCTTTAAATAAATTCAATACACATCACTGTTTCTAGCTTCTTTTCATTACAATATCAACGTAATTATTGGGTTGTTTCAAATTCTTAAAAGTAATATGATGTATAAAAAATTCTTAAATGTAATTTCAAAAACTTCATTAAATCCATGAGTATTTTTCATATTAATCCACATAAATATTTAAACAAAATAAGTTTTAAAGTACAGTAGAACCCTGATTAACCGCTACAATGGAAGGGGTGGGGTTAAGGATTAACCGAAAATACGAATAATCCATCTTATTTAATATAAACAATAGGTTTAATAAGCAATTACACAAAAAACTATGTAAACACCAGTCCTATGTTACATTTCTTGTATATTTAATTCGACCAGTCGAATTAACTTCTGAGGATGGGAACAACCGTTTCCCGAAACATGTTAAGTGAGTAAACTTAAGTGATGTTAGTGTAACAATTCCGACTCACCTTTAAATAAATTCAATACACATCACTGTTTCTAGCTTCTTTTCATTACAACATCAACGTAATTATTGGGTTGTTTCAAATTCTTAAAAGTAATATGATGTATAAAAAATTCTTAAATGTAATTTCAAAAACTTCATTAAATCCATGAGTATTTTTCATATTAATCCACATAAATATTTAAACAAAATAAGTTTTAAAGTACAGTAGAACCTTGATTAACCGCTACAATGGAAGGGGTGGGGTGAAGGGGTGGGGTTAAGGATTAACCGAAAATACGAATAATCCATCTTATTTAATATAAACAATAGGTTTAATAAGCAATTACACAAAAAACTATGTAAACACCAGTCCTATGTTACATTTCTTGTATATTTAGAGAAATGGCAATAAAGATGATTATTGTCCGTGGGGCAGAGTTACGCAGCAAGAGGTAACAGAAATTTGTTCTGTAAAACCAACTAAAGTGTGCGCACTTACTCACTCACATCCATTTTAGTCAATTTTGTAGGTACATCATTAGACGAGAACAGTACATTATGATCACTACTATGTCTGAAGCATTATCACTTTGTGATTTGAAACCAAACCTTAATTAGTGCACAGCTGAAGACATCAGAACAATTTCTTGACTAGAGTACATGTTTAATTCTATATTCAATTGTTGCCATGCTTGCATGTGAAGTAATGTAACATAGACTTTTGTTCCATTATTTTTAAGTGTACATCGCTTACAAATTTTCAGAATTATGAAATCATCTGTTGGTATACAACATGCTCAAACTACTTGCAAATACATATCCAGGACACATTATAGATGTTTGCTTCATGAATAACTCAACTTTCAAAATGTAACATAAACGTGCATAAATACAAGGGTGCCTATTTATATTTTGAGCCTAATAATAAAAAAAACCGTAATTTATCATTGAAAACTGCTTTATTGTTTCCCAAAATATTCCCCTTTATGATCAATACACCTTTGCATGCATTCGAACCATTTGTTATAACATTTTTTCCAATCTGCTTGAGACACCTCCAAAATATGGTTTTTGAATGCATCAATGGCTTCTTCTGCCGACGAAAATCGTCCACACAATTTATTCTTGATGTTCAGGAACAAAAAGATGTGCCAAATCAGGATTGTATGGCGGATGGCCCATCAATTTGATTTTTTGAGTGTTCAAATAGTCAATTGTTAGACAAGATGTGTGTGTGCTCGCATTGTCTTAATGAAGAACAATCCAACGGCGCTTGTTTGTTTTCCTTATTTCACCAAAGACTTCCAGCAAACAAATGGTTGTGTACCATTCAGAATTGGCAGTTTTACTTTCCCCCTAAAGGTAATGTTGCCACATGACCAGTTTTTTCCCCCCAAAAAAAACAGGCGACCATTTGTTTCAAAGTGCTTCGATCACGAACAAGTTATGTTGGATTTGGTTCATCTTGAAACGCCCATGTAGTCCATTGCTGTTTATGTTCCGGCTCATATGCATAGATCCATGATTTATCACCTGTTACAATCTTACATACATCTTTTGAAGCACCATCATTCTACTTCTTGAGGATTGTTGTGCACCAATCGACACAAGCAGCTTTTTGAGATTTCATCAAATTAGTAGAAGCAAACCTTTTTCACAGCCAAATGGTCATGCAATTTTTATATAGACTGGTGGAACTAATGCCTAGGGTTGTTTCAATCTCACAGTATGTTGCACGACAATCTTGCATTATCAGTTTTTGCTCAGCATCAATGTTTTCTGGCATAACTGATTTTGAACAACCTTCACGAATTTTGTCAGTGAACAAACGGCGGCCACGTTATACCAGCATTTCACAGTGGCAAAGGATGGAGCTTCATTGCCAAATGTGAAATAAGTTGATCGATGCACTCTTGTCTTAATAAACCAACATCAAAAATCGTAATAAATCATTGCACAAAAATTTTCACAAGTTAATTCCATTTTTTCTCTGAGACGCAATTTTCAAGCCACTGTAAACAACAAAATAACGCTCTATTGACAAAATGTCTGTAGTAGATTACGGTAAACAACGTCAAACTTTCCAGTGGAAACATCAGATGGCATCTAACAACAATCAGTGTTGCCAAGGCTCAAAATATAGTCGCTCTTGTAGTAGGTTTGAGCCATGACATGTGCTTGTTGTCACACTATTGGCTGCATTCATTTCCAAAACAAATCAATTTTTGTCCCATACAGGAAATTTTCATTCCAGAACACTAAACAAAACAAAATGAGAGATGATGATGGTTAATGAGCTGACTGGTTAATCGAGTGATGGATTAATCAAGGCTTTACTGCAGTTACATACAATATTTTTAAATGAATCTGAAAATTTTAGATTTTCAAGCAAGATATGATTTTAATACATTACAAATCAACTAAAAAGGTATTCGTTATAGAATCTCAGCAATAATAAAATGTTTCCTTATTTGTAAAGATGCTGTATTAATATACTACTGCAGGACAGAGATGATGGAATAAGCAAAATATGAGCCTTGAATAAGTGTATGTACCTCAGATTTTGTTGCCAAGGCCTGCTTTCCAGGAAATTTCTTGCAACAGCCAATGGATTTGGAGATAAGACGTGGCGTAACAGGTTCATTATCAATACCTCTGGCAATATTGTATAGCCAGGTGCTGCAAAAATAAAAGATTGTTATTTTTTTCATAGCATCCAAACTGCCCACACACCTCCAAGGTGTGAGGGTAGGGTGTCTGCCTCACATGCAAGATGTCACAAGTTCAAATTAGCTGAATTAGGAAACCCTTCGCTGCATGGAAGTTTGGTAGCAAATGGGCATCCTTCTACTCTATGCCAGAGAATGACAACTCTTACCTAATTGCAAGTTCATAATTTGACTGCATTATGTTGCCACTGTTACCATTCAGCAGGTAATTAACTGAAGTTCATCTAAATGCCTTGTAGGTATTTGAAGTGTAACATGAAAAAGCGAGCAGTTTTGGCTATTCAATGAGATCAACCTAACCACCAAATTTCACTTATGCCATTATAGTGTAATATGTACAGGTTTTTATTATTGTATTTATAGATATTAATGGTCAATAGAAAAGTCGTTAAGTTTGTTAAGTGTAAAGCTTGCCTGATCTCTTGCCAGTCAGTAATAGGACTGCCAGAGGTCACACAACTGGTGTAGGAGAATAAGAAAAGCTGTTGAATGCTAAGAGCATGGTTGCTTAAAAAATCACTAGTTCATAACTACTGAAGGTATGTAAACTATTATAGCAATTAAAATGTATGTGAACAGTGAACTGTAAAATTTAGTGATTTAAATGATACTATGATACTTTCCACCCAACTTGAGTACTAAAGAAATGTAGAAATGTTTGTTTAAGATTACTGAAAAGCTGAACGCCTATAGCCTACCCTTGTGATTAGCAGGGTTACAATAGAATTTAAAATATGGTAGATTTAGTCTACTGAAAATCTGAATTGTTAAGTGTAAGGAAAACAACCATTCCTGTAATCTTAACAATAATCTCCTCTGCCACTGGACAATTAATACACCTGTTCAGAAAAGCAGAAACATTGCTTCTGATTGTATTATTAGCGCAAGAGCCACACCTTGTAAGGACACATACCTAATAACAAATAAGTACAGAAATAACAGCATATAAAATATTGGAAATAAGATTAAGAATCAATGTTAAAATATTGGGAATAATTTAAGATATGTAAAACTAACTTGTAACATAGCTATAATTAGAACAGGCAAGCTAGCAAACAAGAGATGAAAGTCCATCAATACACATAGAGAGGACAGAGAATAGAAAGAGACAGAAATAGTGGTCCATTTCCCAGAACTCGAGGGATTTGGTAAAATAGAAAAGGAAACATGTACTTAAGAGAACAGAGACATTGGGTTTTGCTGGATAAGTCCATCAGCAAGACGCATGACTTCAGAAATATGACACATTTTGTCATAGCATGCTATGTAATGCTACTTAAGAACCAATGGGAATTGTTGTAACAAATAAAGGCACAAATTCTGGCATCATAGGAAAACAGATAAAAAGGTAGCGAGGACCCAAGTTTAGACGACTCTCTGAGATACTCTCTTGGCATTAGTTTGCGTGCTACTACCGTAGCAACCAATATTAAATCAGTGATGTAATTAAATTGTGCAACCAGATGCTGCGTATGTGGGTGCGAAGATCGTGTGATGAATTAGCTAGGTCCACAGATTAACATAAAATGATAGCAGGAAGGTTTAAGCTATAAGACTTAGAAAGCATTTCATAAGGGAAAATTGCTAGCCGCCTAAATATACATAATTTTCTTCAATAAATCAAGGTTATTGGAAAATCAGTTTATTATTTTGCCTTCACCCACAAAATCCCAACCAACTAGGTAGTTCTTTCCTCAGCTCTTCGACTGGCAGCCGCCAAGAACATTTAAAAACAACTGGGATCTAGGATGTACATGAGCCTATGTGTACTCCCACCACAACCTGTTAAAAAATGCTTTATATTTTATATCTTTATAGCATTTCAGTAATGAAATGTTAAGAAACTCAATCACATTCACAATACAATGGACTAATAACATCTTTTAGGCTTAATGAGTCCATTATTTTCAATTATAATTAATAAAGAATCTGTGTTTACTTATTTATGTGTAAAATTTGGAAATGTTGTACTGAACAAACCAAGTCTTAAAAACATTTTCTTTTGGAATTGTCTCAGCTGTCTGGTATTAGCTATCAATCATTACTCCATCCAGTCCTATTATACTACGCCTTCTACTCTCACCAAGAAAACTTCAGCTGCACTGATGTTACTAATCCTGTGTGTAATTACATGGCCTCGTACAGACTGCTTTGAGGTCACCAATTATGTTTGTTAAAGGTTCATGAAAAGGTGTGTAGAAACCCATTTAAATCATTTTTAAATGATGGTCAGGAAGAATGCTGAAGCATCTAGGGTCAACTATACACTTAGTATGCATTTTCAAAATGCTATACAGTGGAATCTCGTTAGCACGTTCCCCATTAACACGTTTTCCCGTTTATTACGTTGAATTATTAAAGTCCTGGTACCAAATCACCAAATGTAATAAATAACATTTGCTTAGTGCATTTTTCTGATCCTGCTTACTACGTTTGAAGTTTGACATCCTCATTCGCTGTTTTGGCCAATCCTTGGCCAGTCCAGTGGGAGTCGGCGCTTAACACGTTCAAAGTTTGATGTCCTCCATTTGCTACTTTGGTCAATCCTTGGTCACGGGGTGGATACCGGCAGCCAATCACATGCATGTATGTAAATATTTGTGTGACACGATTTATGTGGGCGGGATAGAGAATGTTTTACCTTGGCGTGGTAAACGCCAACGATAGTTTCTACTGTAGATTGTATTTTAACCTTTCATTTGGAATGAAATAAAGAAAGTGTAGTAAATAACCAACACTGAAAAACTGAAAATCCTTGAAGTATACCACAATCCAAATATGAAACATGTGGATATAATGTGGAAGTTAAACATTCCTCCGTCAACCTTAAACACGATTGTTAGCAAACCTAAATTGATTGTGCGAGTGTATTTCTTATAATGTTATTACTTGTGATGTTTGTGTATGTGTGTTTACTTCATGTGAAGCCATCTTGTGACGTGATTCATTTGTTCGGTTTGTAGCTCCATCTGGTGTTAGCAATTTGCAGCAGTGTTAGTGTTCGTTTGAAACTATTGTTATCTTAATTAATTTTGGTTTACTGTCCTCCAGCTAGCTATTATTTCTCGGTCGAACATATCTCTTGATCAGGGTGTGTAAACGGAAAGGAATCTTTTATCCAAATATAACACTGATGAAGAAATTTGTTTTATACTTTTATTGTCGAACACGTTAACTATCACATTTATACATTGATCTTAACACTCGCCAAACTGAAACTGTTATAACAACTTCTTACTGATCACTTTTAATCCACGTACTTCAACCTTTTGTATAATTAACTTTACCATACTTTAGATTTTTCATAATTCTGCTGCGCGTAACTTGTGAATCGATACCCGACGTTTGCCGTACAAATACTTTCGACGAACTGACTGACTGAAGACGACGTGTAGTGTACACAGATTTTTGATGAACTGACTGCGATCTACCTCTGACTTGGCTTTTATACCCATACACATCGATATGCCTAAAGATTATAACTGAGTTACTATTGGCTAATAAAACGCGCCAACATTAGCGTCTATTTTAATATCCAATGAAAATTATGAATACATATGCTCTAGGGAAATATTCCAGAAGGTTCTAAATGGAAAAACGCGCCAACATTACGCAACTTCCTCATTTCCAATAATGATAAACAGCTCACCCCCCCTCGCTGCATTATTGCGCGCTATTATTGACAGTTTCAGTAAGGCAGTATAAACTTACTTCCCAACAATAATTACAGTCAAGAAACATCTCAAACCAATGTCACATAAAAATGCATATTCATATTACAATCATTATTTACATTTAAGTAATTTGTGATACAAATTACTGCATCAATTGAAACTGCTTTTAAAGAAGGGAAAAATGCTAAAACAAAACTTTCCTCTTGGAAAATAGGATCAGAAAAGGATCGGAACGAAATTTGTTGCATGGAAACACCTACCGTATTTAAATTGTATTGAATATGCCAAAGTTACTATCGTCTATTGTATTCGTAACATGATGCACGCACATAATTTTGTTTTCTTTTTTTTTAGCGAAAATAGTTATCATATGTGTAATAAAACTCACAACAAAGCCACTATTGACGCTTCCATAATTCGCAATTTATTTCCTCAAAAACATTCATAACCTCAAAAATCCAAGTTGACCAACATAAAAGCTTGAATTATTTATTCTCAGGTTTTGTGTATCCAAATCCATTTGAACACACATTGAATTTAACATGGAAACACGGATCGTATTCAGTATAAAATTTTACTTGAAATCTATTTCAACTGCCCATGGAGACATAGTAATTATTAGATTTTATTGCATAACTTCTTAAATTGCAGATGAGTAATGTGAATGATGATAGTGATGTATAATCTTTGTATATAATTGATATTAATATATTTGTTTATGTGTATACTTGTTCCTTATATAAATAAAGTATGTAAAGAGACATTGTAACTGACAAATTCTGTGTTCGTTATTCCTTGTGACTTTTACCCCTAGAAACAGAATGCTCCTATACTCAACTACACTTTTTTTTGCACGCTACCCTTGGTGGCATACTTCTGAGGGCTCATGAGGGGAGAACAAGATTATAGTTTCAAATACAAAGTTGACCGAAATCTACAACTGAAGATTACAGAACCAAATGTCCAAGAAAACTTGGGCATGCTATAATATTTACTTACCCTGCCTTTTCATCAAACTTCTGCTGCAACTGTTTCTCGGAGAACTTCAGCAAATCAGCCATGACTTTACAACCCAACTGCTCTACTACCATATCACCAAATTTTCCTCCCATGCTGCGCACTTTCTTGAGAGGGAGTGTTTTATACAGCTCAGTCACGCCAGTCTGAGTTAATACAGTCTGTCGATTGGGTTTGTGGAGACCACATGCTAACTTGCTTAAAATCTAAAAAAAAAGAGAAGGTTAGCAATCTGATACAGCATTGGCTAAAATCTATCACGAAACACATTGAGAAATATTGACAATAAAAGTCTACGTATAAACTTAGAACAGTCAAATTTATTCTCCAAATGCAACAAATGCTTCATTTCACCCAAACTTCAGACTCTCTCCTGGAAATTAACAGTGAATACTGAGAGATCCCTTTTATTTTTATCCACTGATATGCAGCTGGTCTGTTTTGATTGCAAACAAATTACAAAATTGAACCCACAAAATTTCAAGGATTGCAGAGGAGTGCTAGCCAAACAATTATATAATGGGAGAGCCAAGAAGCTACGAACCGGCTGCATAGTGTTTTTCCACTGGGTGTGTGGAAACATGATGATGCACTGTTGCTATAAACAAGGTCACACTGTTGACATGGTTTTGCTCTGCAATGTGAAGTGCAGTATTGAGTTGATGTGATGTAATTCAGTTACTAAGAGTTATTTATTAGTTTATCCTGTACTTAATCACAAAGTATATTATGGTTTAGTATATGTTTTCCACTGCACAGCGTGTATTTATTTATGATTCGTATGTCTTAAATCAGCCAGCTCGCCAAGTGAAAGTACAATTTGCAGAAAGATTTCCAGGTGTAAAAGTTCCAGGCCATACACCAATCCAAGAACTTTACAATACATTTCACGCCACAGGAAGCGTTTAGGCTAAGAAATCTAAAAGATGGCGTACGGCTCTTACTGAAGAAACATTAGATGACATTGGTCATTGTTTGGAGAATTCCCCCCAAAAATCACTTAGACGTCTTTCACAACAGGCAGGCATTTCTTATGGCTCTGCGTGAGGAGCTACCAAATTACTGAAGTTAAAACCATATAAAATAACTGTGGCACGTGCTCTTCAACCAGGTGATCCTGTAATTAGGCACGCATTTTGTGAGTGGAGTCTTAATAGCGCACACAATGGTGAAATAGACCCATACTTAATATTTTTCACAGACGAGATTTGGTTCGACCTTCAGGGATATGTGTGTACACAAAATAATTGTTATTGGAGCTCTGACAAACCTATTATTGTTCATGAAGTACACCTTCATGACGAAAAAATTGGTGTATGGTGAGCCATTAGTGGAGAAAGAGTTACAGGGTCAATTTTTTTCGAGTCAATAGTTGACGCCTGTAAATACGTGAATACAATTTTGCCCTCTTTTTTTTTTTTAGAGAATTAACAGACATAGAGTGTGATTTTGCCTTTTTTCAACAAGACTCTGCAACAGCTCATATGGCCAATATTTTGATGAGAACAATTGAAAGTGTGTTTGAGGACAGAATTATTAGTCAAGATTTGTGGCTCCCTCAGTCCCCCAAACCTAATTCCCTGCAATTTCTATCTCTGGGGTAACTTAAAACATAAAGTGTACAAGATAAACCCACACACCCTGGAAGAATTAAAACAAAATATCTGCCAGGAAGTTGCCAGCATTTCTCAACGTGAACTACAGTGAGTGATGGATAATTTCCTGAAGAGGTGCCAAAAATGTATGGACAACGACGGTGGTCAGTTTCAGCATTTCCTATAATAAAGTAGTTTTAAAAATGTTGTATGGTTTCATCTGCGCTTTTCTATAATAGTGGCAGATGGCAACAAGCGCCAAGGACGTGGACAGGAAAAACACTGTACAGGTGGTTTGTAGTGTTTTGGCTCTCTCTGTACTTATGGATATGGCTACTCATGGTCTTTTGAATTTACGGTTGTTTACAATAGATCAAACTCAATAACAAGCCAGTATGCCACTGATAAAACTTTCCTGAATTGCTGCTACTTACAGGTAACTATGGTCAAGCTATGTTCAAACATTCTGTGTGAATATCTCCTTAACATACACTTAAACTTTGAAAGAAATGCAAGAAATTAAAATTGTGTTTACACTACACTATTACTATGGCTAACTGTTGTTTGTCTAATACGTACAATTCTCCATGCAAAAGTGGAGGTATCAGGCTGCAATGGCCCTTGCTGTTGGAGAACTTTTCTAGAAAAAGGAAAGCTTATAACTTTGAAAACACAACAATGGTAGCTGTTTTTGTGCTTGTAGAAGAGAAATCAACGACTTAAGAGTGGAAATCAGTACCACATTCATATTAAGTCTTTATTTATTTGTATTTATTAGTATGAATATTCAATAAAAAATCATTAAGTAACTTCAAAATTTGTCGTCACAGGCCACAGGTGTCCTACATCAAGGTATTCCTATACCAGCCCTCTGTAGCTCCTGAAAGTTTATTGGTTGAATTCTTTAACACCCAATATATTCAGAACGATCACTACAAATAGCCAAAATACATAATAAAAATGCAAACACAACACAAATGCTATTCTCAGGCTATAAATACATTCTTCAGGTAAGAGAAACAAACAACCACACTCATTTACATTTACTACTTTAATAATTTAGCATCAGAGATTTAAGATTAGGAGACCAAGATGATTTGCTACAGCTGATTTATCAATTTGCGTGTATTTAATACTTCTAAAATCTTTTTAACTTGGATTTCCAAATTATATTTAGTTTTTCCGATGTAAATAGTCACAATCTACACTATTCAACTGATAAATGCCAGATGTTTTACTTTCTGAAATTTTATCTTTTTAAGAAATACCTAAAAACGTTTTATGCTCTATTAGTTTGAGAAACTGTTATGTTAATGTTTAAAAAGGTTTATGCATTTATTATTTTCTCAAGGATGACAAGTTAATTTCTTAAATTTGTAATTATTAATTGTAATCAGCTGCATTTTAGTCATCTAATCATGAAATAAACCCCAGAGCTACATTATTACAGTAATTAAATGGATTCGTGGAATAAATGATTTCAGAGAAATATTTATTATAAACAATACACATCAATTTCGAAATGCAGACAATTGATTCTATTAAAAAATTTGGTTTACTTCCAGTAGATGGCAATAATGTGCAAGGGTGGATCGGAAAGTAACACACAATAATTTTTTACAAGTTTAATAGGTATCACTACAAACAAATGCACAAATGAGCTGACATCTTTTGTCTATTTTTCTACATATTGCCAGCTTTTCAACACATTTCTCCCATCAAAATACCAGTTTCATAATACCCTGTTCATAGAAGTCCATTTGCTTGGAATATACCTATCTGTGGACTGCTGTTTTCACTTCTGCATCTGATGCAAAGCGTTGACCGGCCAGGAATTTCTTCATGGGATCAAACAAATCAAAGTCCAACGGTGCCCGATTTGGACTATATGGTGGATGCTGGAGCACCTCCCAACCAAATTTGTTGATTTTCTCACGAACAGCAGAACAATATGGGGGCGAGCATTGTCATTAAGAAGTTTGACATTGTCAGCATTAATGTTATGGCATGTGTCATGAAGGGCATGATGGAATTTTACCGAAGTTTTAATGTAGGCTGCAGCATTCCCAGTGGTCCCATGTTCAGTAAATTCCTCCAATAAAATACCATTCATATCCGAGAATACTGTCACATGCACTTTGTGAGCAGATGGAGTCACTTTTAATTTTTTCTTTACCGGGGAAAAAGCATGTTTCCACTCCATAGAGGCCTGCTTTGTTTTGGGGTATAGTGGTACATCCATGACTCATCACCAGTGACATTCCCTTCAGAAAGTCATATCCTTCTGCAGCGTAACATAATAAGTGATCCAAGCTTGTCATCATTCGCTGGCCCTTGTGGCCGTCTATCAGGTTTTTAGGCACCCAGTGAGCATTAACTTTGTGAAACTTCAATGTATCATGCACAATATCATACACTGCACCGTATGAAATGTTAGCTGTGACATTCTGCGGGGTTGCAGCTGTTACTGGCCGTCTGGAATGTGGCACATCAAAAACGTTATCACGACCATCTTTGGAGAATGCACACCACCTGAAGAGGTGCTACGGCCCATACAACCGTCCTCATACACACCACGCATGTCCCTGTGAATTTCACTCTGGTTATGACCTTTAGCCCACAAAAATTGCACTGTTCTTCACAAGTGGACAACAGTAACATGCGCACCATCTTTGTTACATAGTTCACACTTCTCTCACTAGAGTTACACATGTGAACAAAATTGCGTCTGTAGTAAAAGCTTCAAACTAGATCTTGGTAAAATTTCAACATCCCAGCAACAATAAAAAAACACAAAAAAAATTATTGTGCATTACTTTCCAATTCGCCCTCATACTTAACAATGATTCACTTAGTCAATGGTAGCCTTATCAACACATCAACAAATTGTAAATAAGGTGGAAGCAGCTGATGAACGTGAAACATGTTCTGCACGTAAATTTAACAGATAACTGGAGTTGTCTTTAATTTACACAAGCATTTTTATATTTGGGCATTTACTTCTTATTATGTTTCTTTCAACTCACTTTGTTATGTGCAATGCCAGCGGAACAGTGAAATCCTGTATTCTTGTACACTGCTGCACGAATCTCTTCTACCAATAAGGCAGCAATGGCCATCTTCACTTCAGCGGGATCCACAGTTCCTTCCCTGTAGATGCTGTTTAACCATGCCTGAACTCCCTTCTGTCGCTCCTCTGGATTATAAATACAAAATTATCAGCATTTTAAAATGTTTGCATACCATATAGCATAAGTGAGGCTCATTTATTTAGAACCAAATGACAGAAAATCTCAATAATACAAAGTTAGTTACACAAAGTAGTAACAGCACCTGTTAAGAGACTTTGTGCAGCTGTGAAACAAGATGGTGAATGTCTCTATGGAGGAAGTTCCTTGCTTGGTGCTGGAGCCACTGTGGAAATATGTCCAACATGTTATTCCATGGGGTAAAATTAATATTTACTTACATAATTGCCCTCCCTTGCATAATCCCCCCCCTATGATATAAGAAAATTTTCAAACATAAGTAATTTTCATTGCAATTTTGTAAAATATTTTGGACAGCTCTTGACCTTCAGAAGCTTTGTTTGTTAGAATTTCTGGAATACCAAACCTCCCATATAGCTACCTGACGCACCACATATGAGGTCTGTTCAAAAAATTCTGGAACATTTGTAATTTTGTGCCAATGGAGTGTTGGAGCGAAATGTGGTTGGCATCCCTGCACACACCTGTGTTTAATGTGCAACTGCCAGAAATTTCATTATTCTATGTCTATTAGTTATTGTTCAGTGTGATATTGAGCAGAATGTTGTGTCGCACAGCGAATTTCGAGATGGCAGAGTTAGAGGAGCAACGTGTCTGCATTAAATTTTGCGTGAAACTCAAGAAAACCTTTACAGAGACACACCAAATGATGCAGGAAGCCTACGATGATGAGTGCTTAAACCATACTCGGTGTTACAAATGGTTCACGTGGTTTAAAAATGGCCAGATGCCCTTCAACGTCTACCAACAACGCTCATGTCAGGAACGTCAACAAAATTGTGCATGACAATCAAAGACTGACTATCGAGTCATGTTGCGACACCAGCAAGAAAATGTGAGAAGGAAACGGCTTGAAATATGGCGAGACAATTCATGGCTCTTGCATCACGATAATGCACCTGCACATTCATCCCTGTTGGTGCACGACTATTGCATAAAAAATGATCACTGTGCTGCCTCATCCTCTGTACTCTGCAGACCTGGCTCCTGCAGAATTTTTTTTATTTCCAAAGTTGAAAACCCCATTGAAAGGATGAAGATTTGCAACGACAGACGAGATAAAAGAAAATTCACAGATGGCGCTTCACATGATCCAGAAAGAGATGTACTAAGACTGCTTCCAGAAGTGGAAACGGCATTGGGAGCGGTGTATCAATTGTGGAGGAGAGTATTTCAAAGGAGACCATGCACAATAAGTAAAAGCTAAGTGTAGAAAAATGTCTGGACCTCTTACCTGATCTTTAAGTAGTCATTAGAGCACACACATTTCATATAGTAATTGCTATTCTAGTTAGTAGTACTGTAGTTAGCAATGTTAGTCTCCTTACATACATAAGCAACTGTCATATTTCAAAACTGTTTTAAACTTCTGGCAGCAGTTTAGTCTTTTCCTGTCCTGGAAGCATTAAGCAGTTATGCGTAGTTTACAATGGGAAAAAAGAACAACTGTTACATGGCAAAATTTAAACTTCAAGTGGTTAATTTTGCGGAGAAAAACTGAGTGAAGCATGTGGGAAGAAAGTGTGGCGTAGAACCCAAATTAATTCGTTACTAGGACAGATAAGGGCTTCACCCAATGGTGTTGCCCAAATAGAGCTAGGGAGGTTTGGTAGCAAAGCAAAAATTGTGGAAAGGGTATTAAAATATCGGTATAGAATTAAGGAACTGGAAAATAATATGTTAAAACAGTGCCTAGAAGTGCAGTTAAAACTCAACAAAGAGGATACTTGGTGTAAGTATATAGAAGGAACCCTGAATGAAATAGGTTATGGAGATATTTGGAGAGAGGGACAGGTACTGGAGAAAGGTAAAATTGAGAATTGAAGATATTGAAAGACAAGAAATTCTAGGTAGTTTTAATTTTAAATCTTCTTTATGTATATATGCAGGTTTAAAAATGGTGTGGGAAAGAGAAATATGTCGATATATGTGACAGATCAGCACGAGAAGGTTTTGCATGGGCGAGGACAGGAGTATGATGTTAAAAGGCTTAGGGGAAAGAAAGAACCAAGGAAAGTGTCCGCTATGTAATAGAAAGTATAATAACTATTGGCATTTAATTCTAGAATGTGAAGGAACTAAGGAAGCGAGGGAAAGATGGCAGAAAAAGAAATGGGACAATTTACCAATTGAGATTATAGGTAGAAAGATGTTGGGTGTTAAATGCAAGGGGAACATATTAGAAGTAGGAAAATATTTAGGTTTAATTAGAAAGAGATGGCTGAAGAATTATAGGAATAAGAAGAAAAGTAGTTATTGAAAAGTAGATTAATAACATATTTATTTATTCAGTCAAGTAGGGCCCATTGACTCGGTAACCACAGTGTTGGAGGATAAGGGCCCTAGGAAACCAGCAACTCGGTGAAGTATGTAAAATGGAATATGTATACACTATGTATTTAAAGTAAATAAATATCTATCTATCTACTAGGACAAACAGAAAAATTTAAAAGTGCTAAATTGACTTATCAATTGTTTCGTGGCCCAAAGCATGGCAAATATCCTGAGACATTGATCAAGAAGTGTTAGATTATGTTGTGGAACTAAGAAATGATGGCATTGTGGTAACATACGAAACATTACAGTCGAAAGCAAGGGAAACAGTATGGTATTTCACACGTGGAATTCAAAGCTAGCCAGGGATGGGTTACCCAATTTATGCAGAGGAAGAGACTTAATTTGAGAAGACAAACCACGCTAGCTTAGTGTCTGCCCATACCTATACAGATAAAGTGATCCAGTTTCACCATTTCAGAAAATGGATTTCTGCTATCACAAATAGGGAATGCAGGGTAAACACCAGTATATTTTGATATGATATGAAATACTACAGTGGATGTAAAGGTTGCTTCTAGTGTTTTAATTAAAACAACAGGTGCAGAAAAACTTTGCTGCACGGTGATGCTAGCAGATGGAGAAAAGCTGCTGCCCTATGTTATTTTTAAGAGAGAAACTGTACCAAAGTGTACTATTCTGCCTGGTATAATTGTGAGGGTGCATGAAAAAGGATGGATCTCCGCTGATCTCATGAAGGAATGACTGAAAATTGTATGGGAGTGATGCCCTGGAGCTCTGCTAAGAAAGAGGACCATGCTCCTGGACAGTTTTCAGAGCCATTTAGCAGAACCAATAAAACAAATGTTGCAACTGAACACAGTTCCGGCGATAATTCCTGGAGGACTTACATCAGTGCCCCAACTTCTGGATGTACCAATTAACAAATCATTTAAAAGTCACCTGTGCCAATTGTATGGGGATTGGATGGCATCTGATTCACTGCCTCTTACGAAAGGTGGCAACATTACACGGCCTTCTATTGAACAAGTGTGTCAGTGGATAAAAAATGCATGGAATCTCATCAAACAAAAAAGTATCACAAAGAATTTCAAGAAAACTAGCATTTCAAATGCAAAAGATGGCTCCAAAGACCATATGACATGGAATGTAGATTCTAATGATGCCAATGATTTAGATACATCATCAGGCAAAAGTAGTACAGAATAAACAGGTATGTTTATTTTTATTTAGGTATGTAATATATGTCTAAGCTTAATGCATTTTCTATTTGTCATATTTATCATTGCTCCATGTTTCAATGTTGTAGGGGTGAGCCCTAGGTCATGCTACCGGCACAGCACCCATGAAAATATTGCAAAATTGCATAACTTGTACTTCTGTGTATAATTCTTTTTAAAATAAATGTCCATTTCATTTTTAGGATACCTGCCTATTTGATTTATTTACCACAAGTTACTTCCTTTTCTTTCTCTTTTTTTTTTAATTATCCCGTAATTTCCCCCGCTTGGTTTTTTGCCTTAAAATTTAAGAAAAAGGGGGGGGGGATTATGTGAATAAATACAGTATGTCTACAAGGGGGCATTCAAAATAAAAATTATACACATCAACAAAACAATGTAACACTTAAGCATACATTTAACACAATGACAAATGGAAACTTTGCGGGAGGTTTTTAGCTTACGTAAATATTATTACGTATATTTGCAAAAAGTGTGTGTTGTTATGCTAAAACTTCTAACCTATGGAAAACATATATAAAATAAATAAATAAAACAAAAATGTGTTTTCACTTTGTTTTACTTAAGTGGAATAACAGACATGCATAGTAGAAATTAAAACAGATAACATTAAAAAATTAACTGCATTTACATTATTCACTAATATTTTGTTACTTGGGAGCCAGCTGATGATGAAGGGAAGACCCAAATACACAAATTATTCTTACTAAAGCTTTGTTTAAGAACAGGGTGCTATATGCTGGTCTTACTGTTTCCATGCAATTGCAAGAAACAACTGAATGTTGAAAGGACTTTAAGAGAATAGCCAAGAAATGAACAATTCAAACCTTTAATAATGGACATCTCAGAAACAGCTTATGCCACAAAAAAAAACTTATTTTAAATAAATTGTGTATTTTAAAGAAATCTAGATTTTTTGTGTAGTACGTTTTCGTCTATTGCTTAACATTTACCAGTTATACACACTTGTACAAAATTCCTTCTGAATGAAGAGGACTTCATAGGCTATACCCAGAAAATTTAAGATCCACATTTTATTTGTCAAATAAACATATTTCATTTATGGTATTTTAATCAAAATCGTTAGCCAATTTTTTTTTTTTGGAAAATCAAACATTTTGAAAAAATGTTCCATGTAAAGGATAGTTTGGGGTGGGGGGATTTTGTTGAAAATCTTTGTGTTGCATCTTTGGAAGATATTAAACCTAAATACCAAGTTTTGTATTTGAGTTATGGTGTTCAAAAACACACACACACCACATAAGCACATTTCCAAACATGTTCCATTTGGATTCAGGGGGTCTCAAAACATGTATTTTGGCAAAATCTTGGTACAGAATTTTTGGATGGAATGCAATACTTCCCCTATTTGCTACATGTATTAGAGAAATTAAAAATACAAAATGCAAATTATGGGTTCTTTCAGAAATACAAAGTAAAGATTAGTTCATTAATGCAAAATGTGTTTCAAATTAGACTTTAAACACCTATTTGTACATGTTGCTAGAATGTTTTAGCCACTGAAAATAAATGAAAGCTCATAGTGAACATTTCAGTAGAGCTACAGAATCATATGCACAGAAGTTGAAGTAGAAAGAGACATGCTTAATACTAATATATTAACATGACAATAAATATTTTGCAACAATTATATCGTTTTTTAAAATATAAATTGAAATTTTGTAATTATCCGATTGCATCTTCAGCTTTGTCTTCCTTGTTGACTTATTTATTTACGTCGTTATGGTTACTGCTGCTAGGTACAGAATGTTTGCTATGGTATTGCCATCTACTGGAAGTAAAACAAATTTGCTGATAGAATCATTCAGCAGTATTTCAAAATTCATTACACAATCTTTATTCTTCAAAATAAATATTTTCTCCAACACTATTAAATCTATGGGTTCATTTAATATTTTAAATTTTTAATATTTTTCTTTTGATTTAGATTTATGATTTTATTAACTAATTTAATAACATAAAAATGTTTCTCTTAATAAATAAACAATTTTGACAATTTCTCTTCTTAATTAACATATTAACACAAATTATGATATAATAAACCACCTACTTCTACTTTCCAACAATTACTCCATTTTCAAATATTCCCTACTTACTTACTTAATAAACACATTTAAATTAATTAGCCCTATAATATCTGCCTCAAAATGAAGGCTCTGTATTTATTTTATTTACATATTCTTGTAATATATACCTTCGTCATTAGAGCTGTTGTCACCACAGCCTATCATGAATGTAGTTGGCAGCTGCTCTGAGTTCACTTTGTCTACTGTCAACATCTTCTTCGCAACACTCTCTGTGATATCCAAGTAGGCTTCATCTATGCTTGCTCTCTCCACACAATTGCTGAACTGGCAGAGTACATCCACAACTTCTCTGCCCGCATCACGATACCTACCAACAATTTTATTATTTACTCCTGATGTGTCCTGTATCATGGGCAGCATGCATCAATCTAGAATAAGCTCTACTTCCGTAGAAAACTACTATTCAAGTCAACACTTTGCTACTTCCATACAGGAGTAAACCACTTCCAAAGTATTTTACTCCTTTCAGATACTCCTGAAGTAAATTACTACAGAAGTAAATGTCGGAGAGCACAAATATAGGTTAGAGTAACTCACTTATCAATTGAATTACAACACCATATTGTATTTGGAAGAAAATATTTTGACATGTTCATGGATTACTTAGATTGCGTATTGATCTTGATAATGAAATGAAAATGATCATTTAGATTACATTGATGATCTTGACAAAAAAAAAAACAATAGGAATGCAATAGTGCTATAGTATGGGAAAGGCGGGATCCATATGATACTTCTATGGAATATGAGAGTTCAAGGAAGTTTTTGGCATTGGAAAAGAATGCTTTACATTCTTTTTGAACCTACTTGGAGAGCATTTACTACACAAAACTCAGACATGAATTCAGCTGCAACAAGCAAACTGTAATTGTTATGCACCCTGTGAGTGTCTCGTACCGGAACATTTTAGATAGTTTCAGGCGATCTCAAAAATGTTCACTGTATGATTGCTGGTCATACCTTTCATTGCAATGCTACAGCACTTTTGAATTTAAAAGCAAGGTACATAAATATTTATGACAAATGATTATGAGTGTTCAGAATATAAAAGGCAATTCTTCACTTTCACGTTTCCCACACATTGTGGCTGCAATTGACTGCATGCAGGTTTCTATTTTGTGTCCATCCAGTCAAAATGGTGAACTTTTCATCAACATGCAAATAATCTGCAATGTAAATATGAAGATTAAAAACATCGTTTCCAATGAATTTTAAGATGCTCTTTAGTACGTTTCCCATCACTCAAAGCATTAAACTTGTCCGTCACAATGTTTAATGCAGCATCTTTACATCATGTTTTTTTCACTCTACATTGCTTGAATGGATGATTTTCATTATCTCCACCAACAAACTTTATCTCTTTAGCTGACGTTTTCCCCCTTTTCCCATGCACATAACCTTATACATGATCACTTCAAGTAAATCGCACAAATAAAATAATACTCTGGTAATAATGATCTCTTACTTCCACAGTAGTAACTAAAACAGTAAATTGTACAGAAATGACAAGAAGAAATCAACATGGCTTCCCTGAAGAAACCAATTTGTTACTGTTTCAAGGGTACTTCATTTTATTGGGTGGTGGTGTCACCTTGTAGGTGCTATCATGTCTTGTGCTGTGTATCACACCAATAAGCACACCTATGCTAGTTCTGTCAACTCATTGGCAAATGACAAATAGGTACAGGTGAGAAATGGTGACCAATCTTGTCAATCTTTCAAGAGGTTAATTACGAATATACAGCAAATGTTTGTTTGGAAATGCTCTTGAATATGAGTCAATTCTCGAGATGTTAGCATTTAAGTTCTCAAACATCAGTTATAGGTCCTCATATAAATGAGCGTTTCCTAGCTACTTACATGTTCTTAAACAGGCAAGCTATGGTCCCCTTCCTCCTTCAATGCACTAGGGGTGGAGGAGGTGCCAGCAGATATCTTAGGTCATGCCCTATTAATGCCCTTACAGACAATCAGAAATCAGATGTAGATTACTTCTTGTGAGATATGTACTTGAGCTCTCGGTTACTTCCGGAGTAAATTACTCCTGCAGTAACCTAATTCTACAGCAAACGTTACTTCCAAAGTAATTTACTTCACCATGGTGCATGCTGCCCTACATTTACTATGTAAAACAGGTTTATTATTTTACACTTATCTTGAGCTGAGCATGTTTGAAGAATTACATCAATTTGCACTTGAGGTCTTTTGATGGATAAATATTGTTACAACAAAAAGCTTACTAATTCTGCATATTTTCTGTTAGTTAATAACATTATGATACTTCAGAGATCACTGCAATTTATTTATTCATAAAATAAGCGCTGAAGCTTTCCTGATGGCATAATAGCTGAAAGCAACGTTTTGAAGGTGTTCAACATCTTTGTCTTCAGGATAAACTGATGGAAACAGAAGTCTGGATATCCATATTTATATTACGAGGAGTGATGTGAAGCTGAAATTGGTCCTGCTTAAATACAAAACACCATGTGTACACAAATGCCATAAATTTCTACCAGGTCTATGCCCGTACCTCAGTCAGATTAAATCCAAGTTGCTTGATGGCCAAGAAAGTTATGCGAACAAATCAGATTTCAGCTTCAAATCATTCCTCTAACACTATAAATTTGGAGCTCCAGACTTCCATTTCTATCAGTTTATTCTGGAGGCAAAAATAATGAACATCTGAACATCTACAAAACATCGATTTAAAACCAGCCATTTACCTGGCTAGAGCCCAAGACCATTTAAGGCTGGTTCACAAGATACTGGTTCACAACAGCCCGGTAACGAGAACGGGAATGCATATTGATCACAAAGTGAAAGTTGATTTTGCGCATTGAGATTTCATTTGTTTTTAACTGACCAATGACATTTTTTCACCTACTTCCAATTTAGCCAAGCCAACGTCAAAATTCGATAGAGTAAACATTATCTAAATGTATATCCATTACATTTTCGATCCCTCTAGTTATGCCAAGCTTTCATTCCTTTATTTAATGGCATACATTAAAATTGTTTATTGTTCTTTTTTCATTTCCACCGGTTTTAGCTGTTCTTTGTAGCTTTTGCCATTGTTTTTACGTAATAGCCAGTTTTGAGTTGCATATAAACTAACTATAAATGACCCCTTCACCAGAGCAAGCAATGCTGATTAGATTTGCGGGTGTTGGGATGAGGTCAGGAAGCACATTTACTACTAATTCCTTCCACTTTCATGTTTCCAGCTTGCGACTATAGAGAGCACTAGTGGCTGTTTCATGTCATGGCTGCCTAAAACAACATCTAGAGTGAAGAGTCTAATATGCACAATAGGTATCTAATATGCCGTGCCCGAGAACGAGAGAGTTAAAATTTGGGCAACTCTTCTTTCCCATTCCCAGGGCCAGGGAAGGCTTCCCATCGGTTGTGAACATTCCCATTTGAATACATATATTTCAACTTTCTCGTTCTCGTTCTGGTTACCATTCTCGTTGATTGTGAACCAGCCTTTACAGTTATTTATCCATGTTAACTTGCAAATGAATGTCATTTGGAGTATAGAGGGCTGTTTGTGATCTATGGTAACAAGTTTGATAAGCACAGTAGCTCCACACTGAAACATGTGGAACCGAAAGAAAGTTCAGCAGTATGAGTGTATCATTGTGTTTGCTCAGTAGTGTGCAAACGTTCCTGCTGCGTCAAATGGTGCCAAAAATAGAACCATTCTGGGACAGTTACATAACTGCCCTTTCCAATGCAAAATACTCGTATTCCGAGCTTATAAGTAGTGCAAGAGACATGGTTTATATCAAAAAAGGGGATCTCATGTGTGCTTCGCAAAAAAGGTAAGGCCAGATCAGCACATATTCCAAAGGGCAAGAAACAGGGAAATCCACAATTGGCCACCAGTCATGCCCAGGAGATGATTTGAAAGGTTAAGACCCATGTCTCTGGACCAAATCCTGCAACTCAGAGGACCACTGCATGAAATTAGGGATCCCTGTTACTACTGTGAACACCATAATCAAATGGGATTTGAATCTAGAAAAGTGCCATAAGAGCTGGGTACATAAGCTGTTGACAAAACACATTGCAGAACATGCCACTAACAGCAGAAAGCTGTATGAACAATACCTAGCTGGTGAAAAGTGAATGTTTGTTGTCACTTTAGATGAGGCATATGTTTATCTACAAATCCTGGGCTATATATTACTAACCAAGGAGATAAAAAGTTTTGAAAGTTGGTATATGAAAACTAAGGAAAGTTTCTCCAAGGGTACAGCTACAATGGCAAATTCACCATCCATTATGTGCATAAAAATATGAAAATCAACTCTGCAATTATCAGACTAATGTCCTGAAACCAATTTTCTGCAAAGAAACCCAAGCTATCTATGGTGCAAATGTAAATAAGGTCTGGCTGCATCAGGATAAGGCATCAAGCCATACTACTGCCTCAACCTGCAAATTTTTGGAGAACATAGAAAGAGAAACAGCAATACATCCCATACCTTTGAGTGACATCCCTGTTTAAAAAAAAAGAGTTTTATTTATGGACGCTTTAAACTACTATGTCTTGGCGTCCCATTCTATATTAGATGTGAAAGACCAGAAATTTTGCTCACAGGACTTTATCAGGCTTGAGGTTCTTTTACATGCCATAAACCTACGACATGGGACCACCGGCTTTACTTCCCTTTCTAAGGATTTTTACGCCTGAAAAAATCCATCACCCTCTGCTACCTTGGGAACTAGAGACTAGCATGGTATCCCTAGACCATGGAGGATGACATCTCTGTTAAGTCACCTGATGCATCGCTAATGGATTTTTATGCATTTGGGTTACTGAAAATGGCCCTTAAAAGCAGGTGACCTCAACTATGGATGGTCTCTGAAAAGTCTGCCAGAAGGAATGGAATACACTGGACACCATGTACTTCACAGCAGTTTGTTCTAGTGAAAGTTGCGCTACAAGCAATAACCTGAGATCAATTTTTTTTTCTTTTTTTTTTTTAATAGAGAGAGTTGAAGGTTGTTACACTACATAGCTAAAACGTTCTTACTCGAATGCATTTCGGGAGAACAGTTTGCTTCAATCATCAGCATGTTTTCAACTGGTTTTGCCGGTTATTGTCTGGGGAATGTGTGTGGCTACTGTCCATTCCAAACCAGAGTTCCCTCTGATGTAAACAGAAGCACATGCTTCGGCTTGTCACGAACCCAAGAATATACTCTTACGCCAACGTAAATAGTTCCTTAATACATGTATTGTATTATGAAATATTGGCGCAGGAAAGGTATAGAACTGCACATTTTATTGCGGTTATCATAAGAACTCATCGTTAAAGGTAATGGATATATACTAGCTGTTAAGAGATTACAAAATAATATTTTCGTCTGCTTTGCGCTAACGCCGAGAGCATCTTGCTTGTTAATACCAACCGTAATGCATGACTGTCACTCTCTTACATATACAAGAAATGCAGCAATGAATTCCCAGAGGTGCTATCTGAGTACCGAATAAACACTTTGCGTAACACAGGATATACGATAAGCGAACAGTCATTCATAATACACTAACACACATATGCTCAGCTCAGGTCAAATCTTGTGATTTAGTCAGTTGGTATTTGAGCTCACATGGCAGAAGAAGGTGCGTGTAGTGCGAACAAACTGTACAAACACAGAAGCAGGAAACAGTTAAAAAGTGGCTAAAACAAACAATACTTCATATATTCAACTCACTATTACAAAAATACCCGACACTTGCATTATTGCATATTACGAAACCAATATCGGATTTTACAGGCATTTCAGTGAGAAGTGTAACCAAAGCGAACAGGCAATATAAACAGACATAATACAACATAGAAGAGGATAAAATGTGGGACCTTGTTTTAAGTGCGACAGTGCTGTGGAGTTGTGGATAAGCTTGTCATTATTTTGGAGAGTAGTTCTGATTCTGATATGGCAGCTGAGTCATCTTCGGAGGATTTGGATTTGGGTGTTGCACTTTTGCCCGAGGATTGTGATCAACGTAAGTAAAATGTTCATTGCCGCATTCTTATAAAATCAATTGTTACCTCAGGTTGCATTTTGAACTATGATTCTCACACAGTGCGCCTTTTTATAGATTAAATAGTGTTCAACAAGCATGTGGGAGGGGAACAAGCAGCCATTATGGGCGGGGACTGCGAACTACTTTCGCGCGGATAATACAAAGAGTTTGTTTTCAGTGAAAGGCACTCTGGTTTGGAATGGACAGTAGTGGTGTTCTCTGGTGCTGGGCTGATGAACCTCCAAAGGCTGCTGGGTGGCGGTAGTTCGAAATTCATTAGGCGATTCCTATGTTTGACGATATATATTTTTTCCCAGATGTCCAATTCATTGCTGCTGTTGAGAGTTTTGTT
This sequence comes from Deroplatys truncata, assembly GCA_030765065.1. Taxonomy (NCBI): domain Eukaryota; kingdom Metazoa; phylum Arthropoda; class Insecta; order Mantodea; family Mantidae; genus Deroplatys; species Deroplatys truncata. Next base: position 57,701,722 of record CM060989.1, on the reverse strand, counting down.
TGGAGTGATTTCATGGTTTGAAGACCAGAAATGATGTTCTACTGCTGATTTATCTGTCTGTTTTTGGTAAAGCATCTCATATGCTCTTTAAGTCTTATTTCAAGATTTCTTTTGGTTCTTCCTATGTATGCCAGGTTACAGTCATTACAAACTATTTTAGCTGATTTATCGTTGGGGATAGGATCTTTTGTTCTGTTACATAGTAGTTTATGTATATTGTGGTTATTTGTGGAGACAGGGTAATGTTGTATTTCTTGTATTCCCCAGACAATAACAGCAAAATCAGTTGAAAACATACTGACGATGAGAGCAAACCGTTCTCCCGAAACGTGTTCAAGTAAGAACATTTTAGTGATGTAGTGTAACAACCTTCAACTCTCTCTATTTTAAATTATGACACATCACTGTTACTAGCTTCTCAGTCTTCAAAATTAAATACCTGAGTTCAAGGCTGCCAGACAGAACATCACTGCTGGTGAAGGTGTGGTTTTTCATAAGGTAAGGGGTGTCTTAAGTTTATTACTTTAGATAGCAAACAACCCTCAATAAATTACATGTCTTCTTGAAAACACGTGCCATTTATTTTAACAATAACTGAAGATGTATAGTGCTTTAACAACAAATCTTGTATAAATTTACTTACTTGCTTATGTCTGCTTTCCCTCTTTCTGAAGGGACAGAAACAAGATTTATTTCTGGACATTTCTTCTTTGCTTCTACTCCTCGTAGTCCTCTTGTAACTCCAAATTTTCGAGCCTCATAGTTTACTGCTATAATCCTGAAATTTATTTATAATGTTGAAACATCAGTATTAGCAGCTCCATTAATTCACGATTTAAAACAAAAGTATTATTAACAGAAAAGTTTTTTTAATAGCACCTAACAAAGCTTATGCTATTATTTTCAAGTTTGGTTAAATTAGCTTGTTCTCTGTGTAGTATTTTACATGTTTTAGTTAACGTATTTCATGAGATGCATTGCAAATTATGCCACTGTAATTAAACTGTTTTCTTTGAAGTTAGCACGCTGCTAATATGACTTAGTTATAATATAAATTGGTAAAAATTGTGGAGTTGCTGGCTGTTGGTTTCAAGGGATTGTGAGATGGACGATTAAAACCTTTTTATTTCAAGGTGAGTCGAAATTGTCACTGTTTAAGTGAGTAAACTAACATCACTTAAGTTTACTCACTTAACATGTTTCGGGAAACGATTGTTTCCATCCTCAGAAGCTAATCCGACTGGCCCGTGTTGTTGGTGTTTCCATTTTGTGGACTGTGGTGACATCTTGTGGTGGTGAAATGTACTTCCAGAGGGGACTTGGTGGAAAAAGACACAGCAATAAATAATGGGTACAACAAAACAGCAATTGACAAAAAAATTGCAAAATTCAAATGGCAGAAACACATCAAAAACACAACAAATCTCAGCCAGCAAGATAAACAGCTAAGGTTCAAGAAATTCACATACCACCCAGGAACATTTCACAAATTTAAGAAGATTTTCATGAAACACAACATCAGCCTAGCTCCACAGAAGAAATTTAACATAGAGAAATTACTTTGTAACAAGTTAAAAGACCCCATTTCACAAGACAAAAAAGCTGGAATCTACAAAATCAATTGTTCAGATTGCAATAAAGTATATATAGGTAAAACAAAAAGAAACTAGGCTAAAGGAGCACATGAGATGTATCAAATACAAACAAATGGACAAATCTCCAGTTTCACACCATTTTTGGATCACTAATCACAACATCAAACCCAATATTACATTAGTCAAACCAGCCAAATTTGCAGCCGAATTAGATGCATGGGAGAAGATCACCATTCTAAAACACAACAAACATCTAATTAATTTTGATTTGCCACCACCAAATCCTTTCAAGAAGCAAGAAGCATCACAGAAATGCTCTGAAATATGGCAATAGAAAGGTAGGTGTTGGGGGCAAATAATATATAATTTAGAGAAAGGCGCATAACCCAAAAAACCACAAACTGAATAGAAAATACAGGGCAGTGTTATCACTTGCAAATTATAGCAACAGTGGTCACTTTTCATCCCTTTTCCAAAACTGGAAATGTAACTTGTTTATTCTGCATCAGCTGTGTGGTTTACACTACACTGATGAGACTCAAGTGATTGTACATGTAACATAATTTTGGCAGATAATTGGAGAAATTAATGTTATATTTCCCTAATGCATATTAGTGCATTATATATAAAACCTACATTTTGTCCTGGCATTTATTAAAGCAATTTATTGACACATTCACTCAATTTTTAGATATTGAATTCTGTGTAAATGAAAATTTCCTGAGAAGATGCCAGAAATGTGTGGATAGCGGACAACATTTCCAACCTCTCTTATAAGGTATGTGTCTATTATCATTGTAATTGTAACTGTAAATATGAGAACATGAGACGGTTGAGCAGATATGTTTTGGTGGGAACAAAATGTAGCGGATGGTATGTGAACGGTCATGCAATGATCGCTGTGTGGAACAAAAGCACTGTATATTACGCATTTATGAGTTACGGGATTATTTTACTAAGATCAGCAAGGAAGAAACATATATTAAAAATATTTAAACTACAGAAAATAACTATTATTGTTAAAAATATCCAAAAATGAAATATCTGCACAATTGCTTTTAAAAATTTCACAAAATAACTTACTAAGAATAATAACAGGAGCTGTAAAAACAACACCAATTACAGTACTACAAAGCTTCACAAAAAACATGGCTATAGAATTGGAACATGAGTTGAAAGCAATTACTCTAGCACAAAAACTGCAAGTCAATAGAAACAGATACAACTGGTACCACACAGCAGATACTATAAGTAATTTAAAACTCAAATAAGCTTCAGAACATATATTAATAACTTAAAAAGAATATAATTACAACAAATATAATTGCAACAGAGGTAACGAGTCCAATAGAATACATTGATATGCAATATCATAATGACCTGATATATACAATACACAAACAAAACAATATACCAGATGAAATGGGAGCCATAGCAATAGCTACGGAAAATGAAAGATACCCAGAAAAAGAATGGCTCCAAATATATACAGATGGATCCCTCATCAATAAAAAAAATGCCGGTGCAGGAGTATACTGTAAACATTTTGCACTTTATCTAACATTAGATGAAATGTCAAACCATTATGATGGGGAATTAATAGCTATAAAAGCAGCATTACAGAACATTTTATATAGACCATACATAAAACTAAAAATAGTCATCTTATCATATTCAAAATCAGCCATAGATGGAATAGTAAATTACAAAGAAATATTAAAGAAACAAGAAGCCTAATTAAAGCATAGAAATCATGTCACTCTACAATGGATCCCAGCTCATGTCGGATTTTTGGGCAATGAACATACCGATCAATTAGCAAAGAAAGGTGCAATACAACAAATAAAACCTGTAGGACAAATAGAAATAAACAAACAATTAAATAACATTAAACAACATTTCAAAAGACAACAGACTTGATGAAGAAGATAAACTAATAGATAAAGATTATAAGAATATTAAAGATAGGGTTGATATATAAAAAATGCCAAGGAAGACTGCAGTGGCCTTATTTAGGATGGCAACTGGCCACGATTGCCTCGCAGAACATCTCTACAAGATACGATGCTTACCTACACCCAAGTGCACTCTCTGTGAAGAAGATGTCATCCTGAACAAACAACATCTCGCCAGATGCAAAGGCCTTAAAAGTGATAACTTACAGACTTTATATTGGGAAGCCAGAGGAAAATGATGCAGATCAATTAGTCCCCAATGCCATTGGTGAACAACAAAAAATCTCAATACACTAACATTACCTTGTCTATACATATGTGAATGTATAAAATATTTTCTAAAAGCACATAAAGACAAAAATATGAAAGCTGATGCCACAAAAAAGGTTGTTGTTAGTGTCCTAAAGAGGTCTACATTTCTTTGTATAGCGTGTTTTTGTCTATCTCATGGTTTGCCAGTTATACAAAATTATGCAAATTCTTCCTGAATGAAGAGGGCTTCACAGGCTATTCCTACAAAATTTAAGATATACATTTTATTTGTCATGTAAATATCTTAAACATATGGTATTTTAATCATAATCGTTTAAGAACATTTTTGAGAAAAATCTTCCATATAAAAGGTATTTTGGAGTGGGAAGATTTCTTCAAAATTTTTGTGTCACATCCTAGGAGGATTCTAAACTTAATACCAACTTTGATTATTTATCTAAGTTTTTCACTTATGCTGTTCTCTCTCTTAAATGAATGGACATGTGCGCACAAACGTGTACACAGAAAACTTTTTCTAAAAATAATTTTTTTTTTGATTCAGGGACCTCAAAACATGTATTTCTGGTGAAATCTCAACATCAAATTTTTGGGTGCAATACAGAACTTTACATAGGTGGCAGAGAAAGTAAAACTCAAATTTATTCTTCTTCTTTCTCGGTTTTACCCTCCCTGTTCGGAGGACTTAAACCCCCAGGAGTACAAGCCAATGCCTGGGGTCAGATACTTGTCAGGGAGCAGACAGTTTTGTGGACCGGACAGAAGAACCAGGATGTGATCTGCCCGAAGCCTGGTATGAGAGCAAGGAAGATGATATGAAATGACAGTGAAATGGATGAAAGGAAAGGTGATGATGGAGCAGTTGGTGGAATGAATGGCAGAAGAATCTGGAGAACCCAGATGCTACTTCATCCACCACAAATCCCACATAGAATTGAACCCGGGCCACCTTGATAAGAGGTGAGCAGTCTAACCACTCAGCCATGGCACTGCCTAAAATTGAACTTCTTAAAGCTTTAATAATAAAAGGTGGAAAGTAAACCTTAATACTGTGAATTCAAGAAGTTCCTGAGTTTCCGTTTTAACAGAAGCTGCAATGCATGCAAATAAACAAGAGAGTCCTTTTCTACAATGCCATTTGTGAAAATTGCAACAATAAGAAAGAATTTCCTGAATAGCTCCAAACTTGGTGGAAGTGTAGAAGAGTGTGCAAGCAATAAGTGATTAGGTTTGCAGAGAGATGGGGTACATGTAAGCCAAGCAGAGCCCTCTCGTGTTGGTCCGACAAGTCAGTGTTGCGCCCAGTGTAGTCAGTGCAGAGCTGTCAAACAAGGTGAAAACAATAATGCAAGTACCAGTATGCCTTGTCGATGTCAAAGAGAGCCATATTGGCATGTGAGTGAGTTCAAACGGGGCAGAATGATCGCTCTCCGGGAAGCGGGTTTGTCATACCGTGACATTTGGCTCATACAGGGCATGCTGCTACGACAGATGCATGTGTGGAAGCAGTGGATAGATGAAGGTTGTATGCAGCGAAGAGCGGGTACTGGATCACGGAACATGACCACAGCACAGGATGACTGTCATCTTGTCCGCATTGCCATAACAGACCGTACAGCTTCATCCACAGTGTTGGCTCGACGCTGGAGCACTGCAACAGGTGTGAACTTGTCTGCATCTACAGTTTATCGCTGTCTGCTGCAGGTTGGACTGGTTGCATGCATGCCATTACGTGGGCTTCCATTGTCCAGAAACCACAAGCTCCTCCGACTGCAATGGGCTCAGGAACACTGTAACTGGGGTGCTGAGTGGCAAAATGTAGTCTTTTCGGACAAGTACAGCTTCAACGTGTCCAGTGATGGCCGCATACGTGTCTGGCGGTACCATGGTGAGCGCAACCTGGAGGGCTGCATTGTTGAGCGGCATAGTGGACTAACACCAGGTGTGATGGTTTGGGGCGCCATTGATTATAACAACCGATCTCGCCTCCTACGAATTGAGGGCACTTTGAACAGCAACTGGTACCTAACGGTGGTTGTAGAGCCTGAGGTACTCCTCCTGCTTCAGGTATCTCCACAGGTCACATTTCAATAGGACAATGCCCGGCCACATATTGCTAGGAATGTACAAGCCTTCTTCAAAGAGCAACGGGTACCATTGCTTCCCTGCCCCGCACGTTCGCCTGACATGTCGCCCATCAAACATGTCTGGAATATGGTTGGTCGGCACCTGGTGAGCCACGGTCCTCCAGTAAGCAGTGTCACGGATTTGTGGGCTTGAATACAAACTGCGTGGAGGGAAATCCCTCAGGAACTTATTCAGAACCTTTTTGTTTCCATGCCATGGCATATAGCAGCTCTAATTGCAGCACATGGAGGCCACACCAAATACTGAATATTAGGGCTCAAAGGTCATGTATAGATTTGAAAAGTTTAACATTTGTTACTTGTCATGTACCTAATCTGTGGTATTAAATTCATTGAATTCATGCATTTCCTTCTTGGTGTTGCAATTTTCACAAACGGCAGTGTATATTACCACTAGCTTGTTAATGTGTATAGTGAAGGTGCGGCATTGAGGTATCATATACCTCTACAGATGGCAATGAAATTACATGTGCATTTACATGAAAACCTTTCTATGCTTCCTTGGAATAAGACCCATGATTTAACAGCCAGCATATATCACATATGAGAGCAAGATACGCAACCAAATACATACCCTCCTCCCATCCACTGGTTGTACTGCACCACAGCTACAGGTTTGCCTTTTAGGGTAGGATTTAGTCTAGCTTCTACTTGGCAGTAGAAACAATCCATGTCCACCAGCACAACTATTTGGCTTGTCATACTTACTCAATCAGCTAACTAAAAAAATAAAAAGAATTAAATAATAGTACATTATATACAAGGGGTAAAAATAAAACCACTTTTAACACATGTGGTATATACTATTTTTAGACAGCACTCAAATTTGTAAAATATTGAGGTAGTATTTTATATCACAACACTGTGAATGCCAGAGTCATTGTAGTGTAAATTAACATTATTGTATGAAAATGATTTTAGATGTCTGTTAGCCATAAGCATTGTTAGGAAATAAGTTTACACAGCCTCACTGAAACTACAATAGGAGTGGGTAACAATGAAGCGAGGGGATGAGTTGTTTATCACTAAGAAGAGACAAACAAATGACGTCAGGGTAGCGTGCCTTTCTTTAGAAATGGAGGGAATATCTTCCCTAGAGCATATGTATTAGTAATTATGATTGGCTGACAAAATAGATGCTAATGTTGGCGCAATTTAGTAACCAATAGTAGCTCTATTATAATGTTTAGGAATTTCGAGGTGAGGGAGTATATATTCTCGAGCCAAAAGCAAGTATCACGCAGTTCTACAGAATCATTCACGAGGTAAACGTTGCGCAGTTCTACAGAATCTCTCGCGAGGTACACATTACGCAGTGCTAAAGAATCATTCACAAGGTACACATTATGCAGTTCTCAGCAATCTCTCACGAGGTACACATTACGCAGTTCTACAGAATCTCTCGCGTCGTAAAGTTAGTTACAAAATGTGAAGTACGCGACAACTATTACGACAGTAATTACATTCGGAAATATAACAGTTTCAGTCTGGCGTGTATAAAGATTACAGATTGAACTATTAATTGTGATGGCAATAAAAGTGTAAAAACAAATTCTTTTATCAGTGTTATCTTTTAGTAACAACTCCTTTCCGTTTACATGCCCTGCTCAGAGATATTTGCTCGACTGAGTAATAATAGCTAGCTGGAGGACAAAGAACCCAAAATTCAAAATAGTAAAACAATAACAGGCGCCAAGTAAAAAAGATAACACGAACAGATTACCGCGACAATATCAATATTATGGAAATAATTGTTTTTCCACACAAGCCGTGTGTTTGACAGGGTTGGAAAGGTAGAATCAGGCGACTGAAAAATTCAATGCCATAGTCGAGATTTGAATCAATATTATATTGATTCCTGAAACTACGAGAAATCAGTTTAGAATGGGTTCTTCAAACAATAGAAATGACAAAAAAGTGAGATGTCAGATGTTTTGTTGTTCTGCTAGCAGTCATTTTCAGTGAAACTATTTTCACCATATTATGCCTTATACACCTTTTACCTACTTTTCGACATAGTCACTAAGTTTCTCAACACATTTCTCCCATCGTGATACCAGTTTCAATATGTCTTGTTTGTAGAAGTCCGCTTCCTTGGAGTATAACCATCTGCAGACCACATGTCGCAAAACGTTGGCCGGCGAGGAATTTCTTCATGGGATCAGATGAAAGTCCGATGGTGCAAGGTTCGGACTGTATGGTGGATGCTGGAGCACCTCCCAACCAAATTTGGCGATTTTCTGACGAACAGCAGCAGCAACATGGGGCAAGCATTGTCATGAAGAATTCTGACATCGTCAGCATTCATGTTGTGGTGTTTGTCACAAAGGGCATGATGCAACTTCACCAAAGTTTTCATGTAGGCTGCAGCATTCACAGTGGTCTCGTGTTCAGCAAAGTTCACCAATACAACACCATGCATATCCCAGAACACCGTCACAAACACTTTCCTAGCAGATTAAGTCACGTTGAATTTTTTCTTCATGGGGAACCAGCATGTTTCCACTCCATACTTGCCTGCTTGGTTTCGGGTGTGTAGTGGTATGCCACGACTCATCACCCGTGACAATTCCTTTCAGAAAGTCATGCCCTTCTGTGGTGTACCACATTAGGTGATCCAAACTCATCAGTCACTGGCCTTTGTGGTTGTCTGTCAAGTTCTTAGGCACCCAGCGAGCACTAACTTTACGAAATTTCAACATGTCATGAACTATATTGTACACTGCACCATAGGAAATGTTGAACTGTTGCGAAAAGGTTCGCAGTTGCACATGCCAGTCATTCAAAATTGCTGCTTCAATGCCTCTGACATTCTGCGGGGTTGCAGTTGTTACCGGCCTTCCAGAGCCTGGCAATTCTCTAAGGTTCACATGACCCTCTAGGAAGAATGCACACCACCTGGAGACATTGCTATGGTCCATACAATCATTCCCAAACATGCGATGCATGTCCCTGTGAATATCACTTGGTTTATGCCCTTTGGCCCACAAATATTGAACTATACCTCTCTGCTCTTCACACATGGACGACAGTAACATGCACGCCATCTTTGCTGCATAGTTGACGCTTTTCTCGCTAGAGCTGCACATGAAACAAAATATACCCTCTGCAGTGAAAACTTTAAACTATATCTGTGTGAAATTGCAACATTCCAGCTGCAATACCAAGGCAGAAAAAAATTATTGTGTGTTACTTTTCGATCCGCCCTCGTACTCTATCATGTTGCTTTCTGAGTTTTTGTGTAAGTACTCCTAATGTTATTCTTTCTGCTGCTTCTGTAATTTCACTTCCATTTCAGTTTCTTCTAAATTCCTAAGTTCTGCCATTTAATCTTTATGTAGATTAGATAAAAGAGTAACGTTTTAAATAAAAGAAAGCTGCCAATATAACGCATAGGTTAACTCTACAATGTATTCCGATAAATTGAAATATGAGGATTTGTATTCTGAACAGATATTGCGAATGCCATGAGAAATTAATCATGTGAAATGACATGATGAAAAGTAAAACCTAATCAAACAAAGTTGAGTTATTAAACATGTGTAAAAACATTGGTACAATATATTCTCAGATAATTTATTTCGCTAATACAGAGAAGAAATTAGCGCGTCAAATATTTTTGAAACATTTAGCACTAGAACTTATAAAACCCCATGTTAGAGTACATCTGTCTATTTCAAATTTGCGAGTCTCAATGAAGAAAATTGTTGGTAATGAAGAGGAGAATGCAGAAACTGCAACTACTGTGCCCTCGGCGAAAGAACTGAAAAACCAAGAAAAGCTGTTGTAAATGTAACAAATATTTGTGCAACGAACACGCAAGAATTACCTGTGATAAATGCCTTGAGCTGCCAGTGTTGCCACCACCATCACCATAATTTGTTTTTAGGAGTATATTGAATTTGTGCTATATTTAGGTATTGCATACAGTACCATATTTAACAAACACTAAACTCATAATTTTGTCAATGAAGACATTGGATTTGAATTTCTTTCAAGTACCTACATATACTACATTTAGTCAACCGCAAGTTAATATTCTTTACTTTTTTTGTGAAGACAAATATTTTGTGATCACTTCAAAAAAAATGTCATTTGTAGTAGATTTAGAAAAATTATAATTTACGTGTTATTAAATTGTGTTATTGACATAATGTTATCTCTTGTTACGCGTATTTATTACCGTGAGCAAAATGCTCATGGTGTGACAAACCGTGTCACAACAATGGTAGCGACAAATGACGAGTTAAAGCTCACAGTAGTATCTCAACATCTGGAATAAAAAACAAAAATTATAGAATAAGTGAATGACTGCCAGTGATCTGAAATTAAAAGCATAACAAAATAAATGAGCAATTAGGGAAAGCAGAAGTTCTGTACTGAACGTTAGACCATGTATGCTTGAGTTAGTCATCACAACACAGTTACTTAAAAGGGTTTTGGTTATTAGTATAAAACATAGATAAGCTAGTAACAGTGATGTGTATTTGAAATTATATAGAAAATTTGAGTCGAAGTTGAAACACTTAACATCACTTACATGTTTTTCAACTTGACCGGTTTCAGGAGCTAATTGCTCCCATCATCGAAAGGGGCCGACTGGCTCCTCGTGGTGTTGTCCCGTGTGCGTCTGTGTGTGGTGGAATCTGGTATAGTGACGAAACTCCATAGTGGGTTTGGTGGCGGCAATTCAAAATTCATCACATAGTGCTTTGTGATTAATAACTTTTCCCAAGTATCCAACTCTGCAGTGTGTTTTGTTGGTCTAAGAGTGTTTTATTTCAACTGCAGATTTTTCCATGTGTTTGTATTTGATGTGTCTCATTTGTTCTTTTAATCTGGTTTCTAAATTTCTTTTTGTTTTACCTATGTGTATTTGGTCACATTCTGGGCAATTAATTTGATAGATTCCTGCTTTTTTGTTCTGAGGTTTTTGGTCCTTTGATTTGTTGCAAAGTAATTTCTCTATACATAATCTGTTTTGTGGAGGTAGGTAAATGTGTTTTTTGAAGATGTTATGGAATTTGTAATGAATCCTTGGGTGGAAAGTGAACTTCTTGAAAATCATTTTCCTTTTTTGTTGGGTTAAATTTGTGGTGTCCTTAATGTGTTTCTTGAAATGTGCTATTTTTTTTTTGTCAATGATTTGTTTGGTGAAGCCATTGTTCATGGCTGTGTTTGTATTCTGTTTCTGTTAGTGGAGTGTAAACCAATCTATGGGTCAAACTGTTTAGGACTGCATGTTTGTGTGGTACCAGGTTGAAACTATTGCTTTTTATGTAATTTTCAGAATGTGTAGGTTTCCTGTAGATCCCAAAATTAATCTTGTTCTGGTTTCTAATTACTTTTAAATCAAGGAAGGGTAAAGTACCTTCATTTTCTGTTTCCATCGTAAACTGTATAGATCTGTTCTGTAAATTTAGTAGTTTGAGGGCATCCTGGATGAGCTTGTTGGATACTATCGCAAATATATTGACATATCTGTGCCAGACTTTGTAAAGTTTGAAGTAGGTGTTGTTTACATAATTTATTTACGTAATTTATTGTTACATAAGTTATTAGATTCACGCTTGGGAAGCCAACTTGAAGTAAGATATTGTTCTTGAAGTTTATTTATTTATTTATTTTAGCTCCACATATGTACGTCAATTTCAAGTTGTTGTTTACGTAATATGCTACTATGTATGAAAAGCCTATTTGAAGATGTATTTTTGTTGTTACGCTCCAAGTTTAAAAAAAAATATATTTTAACTTTGTTATTAAACTGCTTCTACAGATAGTATTTATGTTTATGTTTGCCTCGGCTGCATCAGTATTACTTTAGAGACACGTTTCTCTTAATCAGGACGTGGTGCGACAAGAATGTAGGCTTACACAGATTTTAAGTTTAAATTCACTTCTTTTTATTAATCCTTGACACAAATTAAGTAGCACTACACGGATATTAAGAGCTGTGAGATTCTTTAATTTAATACTTGTACTTTGTTAATGCATATACTTAATTTTTGTTTCACACGAATACGTAATATTTCTTTAGAGAACACATCTTCCATCTGGTCACTACCAAGGTCTGCAGGCAACTGAACATATTTCAACCGTCCAAACCCATAAACTTCTGTATTTCAAGTCTCTGATTGGCTAATCCTTAGGGACCCCGACTTTTCGCAAGTAGTTAATTCGCGAAATTGGCCGAAAATTAACAATAAGGAAAACCTTTAATCAATTAACCTTTGAATTAACCTTCGAATTAATTTCGAATTAACCTTCTGAGGATGGGAACAACGGTTTCCCGAAACATGTTAAGTGAGTAAACTTAAGTGATGTTAGTGTAACAATTCCGACTCACCTTTAAATAAACTTTAATCAATTATTTTTAAATTCCACATATATATCCATTCTGAGTCGCGACATAAGTTCTATATCGCGAAAACGCGAAATAACACCGTTATGAAAAAAAAATGTGCAAAATAACCCGAAATTTTTCTCTCTCTCCCCTTTTTTTTGGCGTTTGTCTCTCCTTTTCACATAAACAATCAGATATTTGGCTTATCAATCATTTACGGATATGTGTATTGTCATTCGCTACAGCCATGCTGCACGGCACAGAACACCAAACTGCACTGTGATTTAACCAGAGCTTCGGTAAACATCGGTACTGCTTCGACTACCCTGTCCCCTTCACTCTTCACCTATCGCATGCACAACAAAAGGAATGCCATGGTTATCAGAACTCGGCAACACCGTATCAGTGACAGATTTCTCATTTCACTCAAATTATTCTTTAGATTTAAATGACAATACTACCTGCAATTCTTCTCTAATGCCGTATTTTAACGATTCGTGCTTGCATCGCCCCATTTCATGCCGGCTGGAAAAGACTGTCGCAAAAGTATCGTTAAATAATGCATGAATTTCTAAGTCTGGTTCAAGTCAATTCTGACAGTACACAGCCTCTTCCACCAATCACTGTCTCCGTTTCCTGTACCCCTCGCACGAAAATTGTTGCTGTCTCGCGACGTTGCCATAATGTGAACGCATGTCTAGGTATATTTTATGTCCGCTGTACTGAAAGATTCGTTTGGAGTCAAGTTATATTCTTTAAATTACGTTACAATTTAGCGCAAGGAGTCTGTTTACCTTCTGCTCTGAAAAACAAAAGGAAATATGCCGATGGAGCCACGTTTCAAATTAAGCACGCATGCACAATTCAGCTGATGGTGGAGTTGGCAACGTGCTGTTCGCGCACCGTACAGACAGCATGTGCAAGACATTGCCAGGTCAGTTTAGTTTTGCAGCACGCGGGAATTCAAACCAATTCCACAGTAGTACTTCAATGCGGTCTCAAAATATGATAAACTGCCAGGCATCTTTCCTTCTTGAACACTGCAAAGACACCATTTGCCTTATTGAAGTGCTTGAGGAATCTAAATATCCATTTGTTCATAAACTATATAGCAAACTTAAAGATATATAAAATGGCTTCACAATAGTAGCTGAGGGCTCGTTTGGAGAGAAAACTTCAAGTCTTCTTCAGAGACTGCCAACCCTCAAGAAGTCTTATGTTATTAGTCAGTTCAAGCAATTGGGCATAAAGTCAGTTACCAAGCTGAATTCCTTAATGTCAGCTGATCCAGCTGCTGATATTATTCATTCTGCAGGTAAATTGTTTGATGTATGAAAAATAGTATCAAATGAGGCATCTACTGATATAACTATAGAAAAAGCAAGAAGAATGTTACCTTTTCTGCGAGACTTGCCACAGAAGACATTCAAGGAGGGATATGCTGCTCTGAAGAACATAGATGATGCTGCTGAAGTGAATATATGGATTTACTTTCTGGACTTCAATGTGACCACTTGTGTTTCAGTGAGAAGTGTATGAAACTATTGTGGGTACCCATGTCCAATGTGGACAGTGAAAGACTTTTCTCTGCATATGGGAACAACATGACAAACTTAAGAACAAATCTTAAGCCAGAGAACACCGAACTTATGGTGGCTTTGTCTCTAACAAAGTAAATCAGTCGAAATGTATACTATGTAAATATTTTCATGCTCCTCTTTTTTAAGTTACATGTAAGGTGCCCTTTGTTCCACAGTAAAATAGTTTAAACTGTGTTTTTGTTTTTTACCTTTTTTTTGCACGAGATAACACCGTTAAGCAGTTTTATTTACCGCCCAAAACACTGCTCACTGTAATATTTTTACACCGATATTACATTATTTTATTTACCGACAATCTGGGGTCCCTACTAATCCTAGTCCAACAGAATACCTACATTTAATTAAAGCTTTTTCTAGCTGTTGATTGGCTATTTTTAAACTGTCACAAAATTTACATTATCGTTGCTCTAATCATGACTAGCAACATTCAAACTCTCAAACTCATTATTGCCTCAAAGTTACCTCATTGTTAGCAACTTTAAACTTATTATTCTCACAGCTCTTACATTATTAAATTACGTAATGCATTCACATACAATTATTGAACATGTTTACAATAATATAAGCATTTGCAATGACTGTTACATACACTTTTATAAATTATTACATACATATTGCTTCAAGGCGGGCTGTTATTGAATTTACATATTATATAATTTAATTGAAATTATTCAGTGTTAAAAATACTGCCTCATTTTGCAGAAAGGAGGTGGTTATGTGCAATTCAAAATTACTCATGAAAAATTAGCGAGGAATGGTGATAGAGGGTTTCCCATGGCTAAACCTGAAGTTTGCTGATAGTATCTATTGTTGAAAGTGAAAGTGTTCTGAGTGATGCAAAGTTCAGTGATATTCAAAAGGTCATCTACTTCATCTTGTGTTATATTGTTTTGGGTAAGCCATTTTTTTAGTTGTTGTAGAAACTTTTGATTTCCTCAACCTTTGAAATGCCTAACATGGGATAAAGTCTGATGTGAGAAGCCTAACATTTCATAAACACAAACCTAAGGATTTCATACATTTTGAGCATAGCAAATCCAACAAAAACACATTGTAAACAAGAAAATGTTGAATACAGAAATGTAAATGCAGGGCTGTTTTACACCATGTTTCATATATGCTAAATAGCAACCTAATGATTTTCTGGAGTGTATTTTTTGGTCACAATAAGTGCTTAACAACAGTGGTGTTACAACATGCATGCTTGATTCCATATCATTATGTAGGAAGATAAAACACAAAAGTTATGCGTCTGAACTTACCTACGGTTGGTTTCTCTGAAATCCAACAGTTAACAATTAAAGGCTGGTTCACAACCACCCGGTAACGGTAACCAGAATGGAAACGAGAACGGGAAGCAAGAAATTTTTATTCACAACAGCCCGGCAACAAGAACAGGAATGCATATCAATCACAAAGTGAAAGTCAATTTTACACATTGGGATTTCATTTGTTTTTAACTGACCAATGACATTTTTTCATCTACTTCCAATTTAGTCAAGCCAACGTCAAAATTCGATAGAGTAAACATTATTTAAATGCATATTCATTACATTTCCAATCCCTCTACTTATGCCAAACTTTCATTCCTTTATTTAATAGCATACATTAAAATTGTTTATTGTTCTTTTTTCATTTTCACCGGTTTTAGCTGTTCTTTGTAGCTTTTGCCATTGTCTTTTAGGTAATAGCCAGTTTTGAGTTGCATATAAACAAACTACAAATGATCCCTTCACCAGAGGAACCAATGCTGATTAGATTTGCGGGTGTCGGGATGAGGTTAGGAAGCACATTTACTACTAATTCCTTCCAGCTTCATGTTTCTAGCTTGCGACAATAGAGAGCACTAGTGGCTGTTTCATGTCATGGCCGCTTAGAATAACCTCTAGAGTGAAGAGCCTAATATGTACAATAGGGATCTAATATGCCGTGCCCGGGAACGAGAACGTTAAAAGTTGGGCAACTCTTCTTTCCCGTTCCCAGGGTCTGGGAAGGCTTCCCATCGGTTGTGAACATTCCCATTTGAATACATGTATTTCAACTTTCTCGTTCTCGTTCTGGTTACCATTCTTGTTGGTTGTGAACCAGCCTTAAGATCACATATGCACCCTAACTTTATATCAGAATCAGTTAGTTCTTTTGCTTCTTTGCTCAGCTCTTTGCATGTTCCAAACACTCTGCACTTTTCCCTCTTGATTTTTAAGCTTTTTCTGCACTGACAGATAAAATTGCACAATTGTTCTCTCACCCATTTTTACAAGTTTGCTGGTTCTTTAAAAAATATACATTTTTTATATTAAAAAAAAGTTAAGTTGGTCTTCATTGTAAGAAATCCAAAGAAATTAATTTCACATGAGCCATAACTCATTCTCACTTTAAATGCCCAATAGGTAACCAACATTTTGGTTTTCAGTTGCACTGTGTCTTGATTTGTTTTATAAATCATTATGCACATTAATTTTTCTCAGATAATAAACACACAAAATGATGAACATACATTTTATATGATCTACAAAATTAATATATTGAACGCAAGTACAGTAAGCACAACATTGGAGAACAAGGAAGAGTTTCAAAATACACGAAGAATTTGAGTATTTTCCTCTTCCAAGATTCTCCAATGCACTTAATGTATGTATATTGTATACTATTTTTTTTGGCAATAACAAATAATGGAAACAGTACTTATGGGAAAATAAAATTAATTACTAATAGCTGTTTAACATTGTGGTTCCAATAGCAAGGTCACTGACATTAACATTGGTGAATGGCAATCAATTATAATATTAAGGTAAGATTTAAATAGCGAACCTAAACTATCAAACTTCCATGTCTGCAGTAATAAATTTATCAAAAGTTAAAAGGTTTTAATATACCTCGTTCATGCACATATGTGCAATAAAATATGCAAAACAGGCAGGTAGGTTATGATATTAGCAATGAATGCAGGAAATTCAACTTTTCACCATGACAGTATGAATGGGAAATGGATAAAAAAATATTATTATTAAAAAAATATATTCTACACCAAAAAAGGTTTTGTTAATGGCCGGTATTGAAACATAATATAAAAAACATAAATATAAAAACCCAATTGGAAGCACATAATTGCAGATGCCAAAACTGAGATTGCTAGAGCATAGATCAATGACTTTTACTGCATTCCTTCGGATGACAAAGTGACTTTGGAATGTTCAAAGTATGAGGGGTAGAATGGAATGTAAGGGTTAGCAGTAGATAGAAGGGTTGAACAGAAGTACATGAAGAGGGCGATGTAACGAATGCTAATTGCTCACAACCTTCCACTGCTAGAGTTGAAGTAACAGTGACTCACTTCTCGCTTCCCTATAGAAAAGTTGCTGATCTTGACAACTTTGACTGTATAGTAAGATTATATATATGACAGTAATGAAGTGAATTTTATGGAAGGAACTCTGAAGCGAACAGCAGAATGAATGGAACTACAAGTTCCAATAAAAGGTGTAACCTCTAGATTTCCAAAAAGTGAAGTTTACTTTGAAACCACTTTGACACTTTCTACTTAAGAAGCTGTATATTTGAGTAAACTTTATTTTTAAATTTTTTTAAATTCCAAAACTAAGTTTCTGCCCTGAAAAATGTCCCCTAAAAATCTTAGGGGAGTTATTTAGACATGTATTAAACATAGTTTAAAAAAATTGGTCACCGAATATTTAAGTAAATAATTACAACATTACATAACCCAGCAATTGTTACCTCAAAAAAAGTATAGAAAGCAATAATTAACTAAAATAATATTTAAATTAATACTTACATTTAAATATCTATATTTTCTTGTAGTGTCAGCTGTCTGCTACATTAATTAGCTTCATGATCTGTAATAAACAAAATGCTGAATAACTTCCTTCTATATATTTATAATACAATAATATATTAAAATTGTAATATACAGGAGAACAGTAGATTATACCAACATACAAATGAAACTAGGACACAGTACAGTTTTCCTCCACACATTTGAGAGCGACATCAGTGTCACTGGGTTGAAGGAAAGACTGTAACTTATTTCATAACATTTAATCTTATTAAAATTGCTGAAATATGTCTATATATAACTTGGAATACGTAGTTCACTTTCTTACCAAAATTCATATGAGTACTGCAATAGCTATTCTACAAAAGCTAACTCTCTATCCAGTTCTTGTTAATCGAGATAAACTGCAGATAGTTTCATCATACATTTTGTTGTAGGTACAAGAGGAATACTGTATATTCTCACTCCCCATATAGTTTGGAGCAACATTTTTATGTCATTTGTTTGTTCACTTGGCCCCACTGCAAACAAATCTCAGGGACATTGAACACGTCATATAATTATGAAATATGCAGCTAAATAACATACCAGTACCAACTTTTTTTTTTTTTTTTTTTACTAATAGCATACCCAAGACCAAGGACTTTCTTTTCTTTTTCTCTCCACATCATGCATTACCTAAGAGTAAACATCTCACATGCCTTACAGAAGAATGATAATAACAAATAAGTGTAAATCACCATCACATGGAATCTAATGTCTGAATGTAATAGGTAAATGCTTAATTAAAGGTATATGTAAATGTTGGTGGCTTACACGTACTTTCATTATGTATGACAAGGTAGTGCAAAAGGTGATAGTTAAGCATGATGTGGTTGATTTTCCGGACATTATTCCGTATTCGGGTAGGAGGTATGAAATGTTAACAAACTTACGGAATCGGGGTTTCAACATTGTAACATCGAGGGCCCTAAGCCGCAAGGCGTAGCCGAGGGATTGAGGAACCTCAAACTCAAAACGTAACCGAGGGATGTTTTTTAGGAGAGGAGTGTGCGAAGCGACGATAGGGCATAGCTGAGGGAACTGCGCGTCTAAACTAGAATGAGAACCCAGGATACTATACAATCAACTCTACGTATTAAAAAACCCGATTCCGTAAGTTTCTCAACATTTCATACCTCCAACCCGCACACGGAATAATCTTTGTTTTCTTTTTTCTCATTTGACGTAACCTAACCTTAAACCTGTCTAAAGAGGTAAAAAGGGCATTAATGGAGTTACTATATCCACTACACTTATATCACAGGTCCCGTACCAAGCTCAAGATCTGTGTTAAGCAGCATAGTTTGCTATATGTAATAATTTTTGAAGCTCTGCGGGAGAAAGAAAAACAAACCAAAACATCCCATTTACTCACCTTTTCCTCTGGGTACAATAACAATTTAATTTTTCCTGTTTAAAGTAAACACACAGTTTTGCATAATTTTTAAAGCGTGTATAATTGCAATTATTTCTTTTACGTACATTGTATTTGACTAAATTTTTGAATCCTCAATCTCACTCAGATTCGGATTCAACTCCCATTTCCCGGCAATTTACAGTGCCGGCAATTCCCGGCAATTTCCCTACCGCTATCACGGTAAAACGAAGCAAAGTTTTAGCAAAATTGACTAAAAATACCACTCAACGGGACTAAATTTTAAAAATTATAGCTCAAGCTAGAATTATTCATTAGTGGCATACTTTCATTTTGATGTGTTTTCATATCACATTCTTTAGCCACTATACAGAAGCCAAGGTAACTCGAGTAAGGCGAAGGTAGGCCACTCCGAACATTTCGTTTTCATTGGCTGCGCGCTCTTTGAATAGTAATTGTAAGTGAATGCTTTAGACTTGTTTTAACATGTACAATTTAAAGCACGGATTGCCATATTCATTGTGTAAACGGCTAAGATATAATTAAGGAGGTGTAACATAATCCAATTACATTTGCTATAAAAGATACTTTTACCGAAAATGCGCAGGAAACTTTTGTCAACACCTTCTACTAATTACAAACCAATTTTATCATCACAACCAAAACTATTACAGAAATAAAATTTAACAAATTATTTGTTTAAGCAAAATTAACTTTATTTTTTGAAACATTCATTTTGAACACGAATGCAGATCATACTTGTATTTTCAGATCGTATTCTTAACTAGAACCAACTATTAAGTAATCAGAAAGAGCATTGTTGTTTGGTGAGCATGTATTTGTACGTGTGCTGGGGCACAACATTGGTGCTAATGATTGATCAGTACAACGCATCACAGAAAAATATTATTTGAAAAATTTCGCTGTGATTCATCGAAATAATTGTATAGGCGTGACTTATTTTTTTTTCTTGAGAAAATAGGGAATATTTGTTTTATAAACTAGTGCGTGAACACGTGCAACAAAATGCACCCATAGGGCAATTCGGCGCATTTCATGACACCTGTTGTTGGTTTTTTAAATGGACAGGAACTCATAACGTCTTCAAAACTTTTAAGAAGCCCAACAGAAAGAATAAAAGAAAGCGAAATGCAATAACCTTCGCTTTGCCTTAGGGCAATATATCGCCATAAATACCAAACCGTGTTGAAATTCAAGTATAACATCGACACCCTAGATGTTCTCGAACTCAAAGCCAGGTTAGGTGATGTTGGTACATCACCTGTTATTGGTGTGATGTTGATGTACCAACATCATCTCACTTGGCATGAAGCCCGAGAATGTCTAGAATATGTTCGTCCCCAAGAAAGCTTCAGCTCTTATTTCATAGTGATGGTATTCAGCTAGAAAGTGTAATCCGCAATAAAATTACGTTATTTTACAACCTCAAATTAAAGATTTTCCATATACGAGGGCTGTCCCAGAAGTACCCGACCTAACAAAGAAAACAAACATTTTTGGGGAAAAAAATCTTTATTTCTCTACATAGTCTCCTTTCAGCTCGATACACTTTTCCCAGCGATATTCAATGGCTTCGATACCCTGTTTATAGTTAGAACCATCAACTTCTGCAAAATAGCCATCAACTGCAAACTCCACCTCTTCATTGTTGGCAAATCTTTTACCACCAAGCCATTTCTTCAACTTTGGAAACAGAAAATGATCAGAGGGGGGCTAAGTCTGACGAATAGGGTGCACGAGGAAGCAATTCGAACTTTAACTCATTGATTTTGACCATGGCGATAATGGATGTGTGAACGGCTGCATTGTCTTGATGAAACAGAGCTTTCTTTTTCGCTAAATGGGCCGTTTTTACTTGACTTCATCATTCAAACGCTGCAATAAGTTTGCATAATACTCGCCATTGATTGCTTTTCCTTTTTGAAGATAATTAAAATTATCGCGCATCCCAAAAAACTGACGTCATGACCTTGCCTGCAGTGGAACTGTCTTCACCTTCTTTGGAGCCGATTCTCCTCTTTCAATCCACTGTTTTGACGTTCCATCGTCTCAGGTGTGAAGTGATAGACCCATGTTTCATCCATGGTTATGAATCGACGCAAAAGCTCGGCTTTATAGCAGCGAAACATCGCCAAACACTTGATTGAAACATCCTCACGACGCTGCTTTTGTTCCATTGTGAGTAAACGCGGACCCATCTTGCGCACAGCTTTCTCATGTCTAAATTTTCAGTTAGTGTGCGATGCACAGCACTTTTTGAAATGCCTACTATGTCTGCTAGCTCGCGCACTTTCAGTCGACGGTCATTCATTTTGAAATTGTGGAGAAAATCCACAAAATGGTATTATTTTGTGAATTTTCTCCATAATTTCTGGTATGGTCACCTCATTTGGTCGACCACTGCGATGTTCGTCTTAGCAACTCGTACGGCCACGCTTAAACTCTGCCACCCAATGTTTTACTGTTGTAAACGAAGGAGCAGACTCTCCCAGAGTAGAATCTAGCTCTGCTTTAATATTAGTTGGACTAAGACCTTTCAAATGAAAGTATTGTATCACATAACGATGGCCAGTTTTATTCGTGTTTACAAATTCGCTGACAGAGTTCACTATTAATGGCTGCCAAACAATTACTAAACAACGTAGCATCGTCAAACTTCAAACTTAAGCTTTATAAGGGTGGTACTTTCTATTATAGTCATTTGTTGGAAACAACACCCGCTATATATACGTCAGGTCGAGTACTTCTTGGACTGCCCTCGTCGCTTAGTACTTTGATCGCTGTGATCATTTCTTAAAACGCGTAACATCTATAACTAAAATTATTTATAGCTGTTTAAAGCATGAAAATATGCACAACATATATTGTAATTATAAAAATCTGATTTCTTACATTCACATGAGTTTCTTTACCTACCCTTCTACTAACTATCCAAACAGAAGCTTATTCTTCTACCTACTTCTTGTTAATAGCAATGAACTTTCATTAAAAACAGTACCTACTCTTTTGCTTTCACTGCGCATTTAGTTTTAGGTATAAGGAAGATTCAGTAGACTAAAGCGATAGTCAAGTTTTTATAAAGCGTTTCACGATGTGATGACTTTGAAATTCCATGCTCTTTGCATGACGAGGGGGGAAAAGTCGAATATCGACTTACACTTTAAAAAAGTTTAAGTATTTGAACATTCAAACAATTAACAGAATATCTCAGAAATGGTTAATGCCACAATAATATTTACTTGACATAAGTAGTGTGATTTAACGAGTTCTACGTTTTGTTGTGTAGTAGGCCTTTGATCGCTTAAGCTTTACCAAATTATAAGTCATTCAAATTAAGAGGACTTCACAGGTTATTTACAGGAAATTCGAGATATAGCATTTAATCTGTCGTGCAATTGTCTTAAACATATGGTATTTTAATCAAAATTATTTCAGGCATTTTTGAGAAAATAAAAGTAATGGATGTTTGTCCATGTAAAACGTATTTTGCAGCGCAGGATCTTATTGAAAAACTTCGTGTCGCATCCTTGGAATATGCTGAACTTAGATTACAAGTTTTGTATTTAATCGACTTTTAGTTATGCTGTTCACATGCACACAAACACACACGCCTTTTTCTAAACATTTGGTTTTGGATTCAAGCAGTCTGAAAACATGTATTGCCGGTGAAATCTTGGTATCGAAATCTTCTGTATAATATATCCAATACTTCCTGTGCTTACTATACCTAAGTAGGAGAGAAAGTAAAGTTGCAGAAATAATAATTAACCTATTACCTTAAGGTTCTGTTTTGTATTAATATACTACTACCAATACTAAAAATAATATAATTTTCTTCCCCTCTGTCTCTCTCTCTTACTCTTTTCGTTTATTACGTGTTTAAAAGGCAATTATACTTTATATATTTTATAAGAAATGCATTACAATTGTAACTTAAATGTTAAATAATTTAAGAAAAAATCTGATGTCTTACACTCACATGACTTTCTCTAATCTTGTACAAACTATTCTTACAAACGCTTATTCTCCATCTACTTCATCTGAATCGAGATAAACATTTGCAGACTCTATCTTATTTCTAATTTTCTTGTAGATGTAAGGGGAATATATATTTACAAGGGCAATATAGAAATACAGTAGCCTTTAAGCACATACATATCTCTTAATAGCTGGTTGCTGGGTGCAGCACCATTCCCTTTGCCACATATTAATACTCTTTGCATATCCAAGACAAATAATGAATAACGAATTCCCATTTGAGAAAATAAGTATTGAAAAATTTAAGGGAATAACAAGCAATATCTCGAAAATGGTTCACTCAATAAAAAAATGTATATGTAAATTTTGTATTTTAACGCGATCTACATTTTTTGTGTAGTAAAATTTTGTATATCTCTTATGGTTTACCAGTTTACCAAAAGTCGTTCACAATGAAGAATACTTTTACAGACATTCCCAGAAAATTCAAGATATACATTTTATTTGTCATAAAAATATCTTAAACACATGATATTTTAATCAAAATCGTTAGAGCCATTTTTGAGAAAATTAAAATGTTCGAAAAATGTTCTATGTAAAGGGTAATCTGGGGTGTGGGGATTTTCTTGAAAACCTTCGTGTCGCATCTCTGGAAGATACTGAACCTAAATACCAAGTTTGGTGTTTATCCGACTGTTCGTTTCTGAGTTATGCTGTTCACAGACAGACACACACACACGGACATGTTTTCAAAAATGCTTTTCTTGGATTCAGGGTGTCTGAAAAAATGTATTTCCGGTGAAATCTCGGTATCGAATTTTTGTGTGGAATACAATACTTCCCCTACTTACTATACGTAGTAGAGAAAGTAAAAAAGTGTTGCAACTGCGTAAAAGACAACAGCTGTAGGATTATGTAGCATAGCTTGCTTGCTTTCTTTCTTCTTCCTTCGCATTATTTTCATTTTCTATTTCAAATGTTACGCAATGAGAGTTTGTTTTCAAATAAATGCGTCTGCCAGTGATGGGTCGAAGGAGTCGGAGTCGTTTCAAAGGAACGGTTCCTCCTTTGGAAGTGTGAAGTAACCATTCCACTATTCGGAACTGGCACTTCCTTACTTCCAATCACTTCCAACTCCGTCGGAGTTACTTCCAGAACAGTTTTACTTCCACTCCGCCAGAGTACTTCCAAGGCATTTACTTCCATCTCCGTCGGAGTTACTTCCACAACAGTTTTACTTCCATTCCACCGGAGTACTTCCACCAAGACATTTACTTCCAACTCCGTCGGAGTTACTTCCACTTCCAATTGCATCATTCCATCAATTCCATTGGCAGTACAATACCTAACCAGTATTGCGTTATGCGTAGGTATTATTTAGAAGTCGCCATGACATTGGATATCATTTCCTTTATGGTAAATGAGATGGTATTAATGCAGCCTGCGTCACGTTGCAATTTGAGAAAAAATGTTTAAGTAAATTAAGTCAATTCTGACTCAAGTATTGATGAATTCGGGTTTGTGTCATTTATGCAAAATTGATGTTAAATGCCCTATTGAATATGACAAATGCAATGAACCTCTTTAGTTGAACGTTAATACAGACTTCTATAAAATACGCATAAACTTTCTCCCCTCCCCCGATGTATGGTTCAATACCAATAATGCTTCCACGAGAAAAAACATTTTTTTTAGTTATATTTCATCTGCTCGTACTTTCCACGTCATGTAGTCGTGATTTTAATAAGGGAATATTGCAGTAAGTTGAACGTTATGTACAGAATTTCAAAAGCACGCAGAAGCCTGTTTTTTTTTCTGGTGTAATCATTTAATTCCGATTATGCTTCTATGAGAGAATTCCAATTTCTAGTTACATGTGCGCTTACTACTTCGCACGTATGTAGCAGTTATAATAATATAATTTTGCAGTATGTCTGTAGTCAAATATTGCATTTTAACTCCCTAAAGCAACATTTTATGTTGATTGCTAGTTTTAGCCTTAAAATTAATAGTGAGCCCTTTACGTGAACAGCACGAATTATGCTTAATTAGCCATTTAAAACATATTTTTCATTTGTTACATTGTCGCTGTGAGCAAAATAACTTTTTGAAACAAGAAAAAACTTGAAAGCACCATAATTAGGACAAAGCTACAATAGTATTTAATTATGAATTGCCATACGTCACATAACCTCATTTTAAATCAGCTGATAAATTACTTCCAGTTTCGCCAACCTCATTTCTGTTGAAAATGTTGGTACTCTACATTGCGCATTTTCCTTATCCGCTTCGTTGTTGGCTGTGTGCCATGACGTAGATTAGTAGTCGCTAACAGCAAAATAGCTGATAATTCTGCATATACAGCTGTAGCTAAGACGAACAATTTTTAATTTAACCGGACGGAGACCGGGAGATCCGTGGTTCAAATCCCGGCTTGGCATTGAATGTTTCAGTCATCTGATTCTACCTTTCCAACCCTGTCCAACACACGGCTTGTGTGAAAGAACAATTAATTCCAATTTGTAATTTGCATTATTCTGTATTTGATAACCTAGTTTTTTTCATCACAAAGTTAGAGTAATACCTTAAGAATTTAAACTATTAAACTGCCTTAAGGCAGTAAACTTTGTCCCGCAGACTTACGGTTCAGAAGGATAAATAAAATAAATGTAAATCGGAGCATACCACTTTTTATTAAATTCTCAAAATGTTCCGCTTCACAATAACATAAAAAGCAGCCCCTAAAGATTATGAGTATATTTAAATTAATTTCCCAAAAGTAATGTTTTATATTTGCTGAAACTACATTTATTGCACAAGAATTTACCTCCACACTGTTCATAACCTAAATGTTTAACACGCAATACAACAATATTTTACTAAGTATCTAGGCATAAGTTTCAGTTTTAAAGCCAGTGTAGCGTTCCGTTAATTATATTTGCTTTACAGCAAATGGAATTACAAATTATTCAAGTACGTTGGGTCTACATCACTACATATGATATTACCAATATTACTTTGTAGTTCATTATACAACGGGGATAAAAACACAACATACTAGCGTAGAACTACAAGCCATTAAGTCACAAACAATTGCTCATGTGACAGGAGACATTAATTGTTAAAGACATGTGTGGTATCCCGTTGAATATATTTGAAAAGCTTCCTCTTCATAGACTAGGGGAAGTCATTCCGGAGTAAAACAGTGGAAGTATTTTCACCAATACTCCGGAATGAGGAAGTGGAAGTACTTCCAATGGAACTAGTTCCACCAGAGGCCGGAACTACTTCCTCGGAGAGGAACTGGAACTACTTCCTTGAAACGACTCCGACTGCGGAGTGGAAGTGTTGGAAGTAGTTCCGGTAAAGTAACGCACTCGACCCATCACTAGTCTGGTGCACAGATATGGTGGAACCATGTGTCAGTTAGCATGATGGGATTTGAAATTTGAATTATATTGTTAAAGGCTCGTATCTGAATAGCGGTGTCAGTCCGTCAGTGGTAACGAAAAGGTTATACTTGAAACTTCAGTGTAGTATTGAGCGCCACACGATGTGTCAGTGTGGTTACAATTTGCGGATTAGGATCAAATTACGTTGTGAAATTCAATCCTTTTCAAAAATTCCGGTATTCATTCCATAATTCTGACGATAACATGTTACACAGATATATTTCATAACTTTATTGTAGGCCTTATGACAACAACTCATTACTATACTGTATATTACTTATTAAAAAGATGAACGTTTTCACCTTATTATGCTTAAGGAAGTTTTAGAAAGCAATTATAAATATAAATGTTTATTTTTATATGGAATTTACTTCTTAATGCCACAATTTTAATTTTTTTAAACCCAGATACAAATATAGGATGCGTGCTACCATCTGTGATTGCTACATGCAGAAACAGTTCTATGGTATTTGTGTAGATGGCATAAACAGTTTGGCTACACCAGCGCCAGGTTCCAACCGCGGCCGTTTAAACTATAATATTGTTTGGAATTGAATTATTTATTTATAAGCAATGAATTTATTCTGTAGTTAGTTTTCTCTTGTATAACTTTTATTGTGCTTGTTTAAAATTAACAACTGCTTTTTGCAGAGTACCTATTTGTTTTTAGCTTGTAAATAGTATTTCTGTAATTTTATAAATTGTCATTCTTTTGTTACAGTAGTTGTGTAAATTGTGGAGAAAATTGTTAAACAAGCCAACAATTAAACTTACCATAAAAAAAATTCAAAACACAAAATTCCTACCAACTGATTTGTTTATGTATGATTATATTTGTGTTTACATACTTATTTGAGTCATATATCCTGTAGTTTTTGTAAAAATGAATGGGTATGTCCAATGTATTTGCGTACTGGCCAGAATCTAAACCATAGATTTTTGCTTTCCTTGCCAATGGTGTATCCCAGAGCTACACTAGCAAATGCACATTAAAAATCTCTCACCTGATTCATATATTTTGGTGAATCTTCAGAACAATCTTGATCATTCTGAGACATATCCAGCTTTTAAAGATGACTTTGCAATGCTATAAGTAAATACTTAAATTTCGAGTTTCTAGTTATGTCTTATAATAATTATTTCATTCTGGTTGTATGTAGGTAAAGGATGGAGAATAAAAACACAATTTGAAAATGCTGTGCCAAAAATGGAATTAAAACCATGGGTCTTTGGTTTTTCTTGCTGCTGATATATCCTGAGTTACTGTAGTATTATAAATTCTGAAACCCTCAATTTATTCTCCGTTATTCTCAATTATCAGCACTTTCGAGCAGAATATGTACAGTGGCACGAAAATTGCAGAGCTTATGAAAGAAGCATGCTAAATGCAAAAGTTTGAAAATTAATGCATTTGAGTTAAATAAAACACTACATTCTTTCTTATAATCTCACACTTTAAGAACCAAAGGGTTTGGTCTAAACGTATAGAATTTCATACCTTTAGATTACACCACCATAATTTTTATACACTTAACCCATTGGCCTCTTATTTAAATACCCACATTATTGTTTCAGAAATCTGATTTAAATCCCTGTACAGCTGCACGGGTGCACTGTAAAAGTTTAAAAATCTACTTGAAATCAGTCAATATAATGCTTTAATTTTGCATGTGTGATACTGAAGCATGGCCTTATTACCCATTTTGATTACCTAATATGATTGTTGGTTGTGGCAAATCTCAAAACTTTCTTCAAATAAGGGGGATATCTAATATACTACTTTTTCCATTGCCAAGCACTTTTGCTATTTTCCTCCCCTACTGTAGCATACAACACATCTTTTTGTTGATTTTTGTTTTCTTTCTTGTCTATAAGCAGAATATGCATTGGCTACAGGATGCATGTTTTAGCTTGCAGTCTCAATGAGGTATCCCCAGTTACACTGAACTCAAGTGGTGTAACTCTTTGAAGAAGTTGATGAGCGACATTGGTTCTAAAGTCTGTATAGTTGGTCTTTTTCGTCTTGTGAAGCAGAATGAAACAATTGAATATACACAAGGCTAGCAGATAGAAAAATATTTTCTTGTAGCCTTTAGCTGTGCATTCTCATATTCACTTCTTGTATTCAAGGGAACACTTTGGTTTCTTTACCTCCTCTCTGCATGTCTGACATTTCTTTCTTCTTAGCTTGCCTGTTGCTGTAACGTCAGCAGCTTCAGGTTTCATCAATAGGATAGGAAGCTAATATATTTGTGATCCTTCCATTTCACACACAGCACATTCACTGAAGACATGATTCATACTCGTCATGTTTCACTTTGTTATGAAATATGAGGATGGATTGAAAAGTAAAGCAAAATAATTTTTTTACAAAATAGTTTAATAGTTAAAACAACAAAAAAAATCACAAATGAACTTACACCTTTTACCTACTTTACGACATAGTCACATTTCTCAACACATTTCTCCCATCATGATACCAGTTTCAATATGCCCTGTTCGTAGAAGTCCATTTCCTTGGAGTATAGCCATCTGTGAACTGCTGATTTCACTTCCGCATCTGCCGCAAAGTGTTGGACGGCCAGGAATTTTTTCATGGGACCAAACAGATGAAAGTCCAATGGTGCAAGGTCTGAACTGTATGGTGGATGCTGAAGCACCTCCCAACCAAATTTGGTGATTTTCTGACGAACAGCAGAAGCAACATGGGGGCGAGCATTTTCATGGATCATGAAGAATTTTGACTTTGTCAACATTCATGTTGTGGCGTTTGTCACGAAGGGCACGACGCAACTTCACAAAAGTTTTCATGTAGGCTGCAGCATTCACAGTGGTCCTGTGTTCAGCAAAGTCCACCAATACAACACCATGCACATCCTAGAACACTGTCACAAGCACTTTCATAGCAGATTGAGTCACTTTTAATTTTTTCTTCACTGGAGAACCAGCATGTTTCCACTCCATACTTGCCTGCTCATCACCAGTGGCAATTCCTTTCAGAAAGTCATACCCTTTTGCGGTGTACCGCATCAGGTGATCCAAGCTCATCATCATTTGCTAGCCCTTGTGATTGTCAGGTCCGTAGGCACCCAGCGAGCAGTAACTTTATGAAATTTCAACGTGTCATGAACAATATCCTACACTGCACCATAGGAAATGTTGAACATTGCGATAAGGTTCACAGTTCAAAGATCATTCAAAATTGCCGCCTCAATACCTCTGACATTCTGCGGGATTGCAGCTGTTACTGGCCTCCCGGAGCGTGGCAAATCACTAAGGTTTACACGGCCCTCTAGGAAGAATGCACACCAGTTGGAGACATTGCTACGGTCCATACACGCCAGGCATGTCCCTGTGAATATCACTCGGTTTATGCCCTTTGGCCCACAAATATCGAACCACACCTCTCTGCTCTTCACATGCGGATGACAGTAACATGCGCGCCATCTTTGTTGCGTAGGTCACGCTTCTCTCGATAGAGCTGCACATGAAAGAAAAAATACGATCTGTAGTGAAAACTTCAAACTATATATGTGTCAAATTGCAACATCCCAGCTGCAATACCGAGGCAGAAAAAATTATTATGCATTACTTTTCGATCCGCCCTCGTATATGAGGCGACATATTATTCTTCTTATTTGCTCTCACGGTACCAACAGCATTAGCTTTTCTGTTTGTTGAGTCTTCTAAAGAGAGATGGAGAAGCTTTGAATGCCACTGTTAGTTAAAAATGCAAATACAAGTAGTTTTATTGGCCCACACACACTCGTGATCTGTGCTTGTCAAGTGATTTAAATGCCATTACTAACTTATGTGAGTGCACTCGTCATACGATGCAAATGGGCTAAGTAGGTGAATAACATAAATATATATGTAAAAAAGTGATGTAAAGTTTGGACTGCTTTCCTCTAGAGCCTGCAGGTGGATAAAACTTCAGTACATTTTACCACTGGGGCAGGACTTATCTTAAACCTTTTTTAATAGTATTTAATGCCCACTCTTACTTTACATGGCGCTACAGGCAGTTACACTGATGGTACATGAAATGAAATATTTGGGGAAGAAACATTCCAGGCCTAAGTTTAGGGTACCTCCCAGGCAACTAAAATTGAATTAATTTTTAGAAGCTTTGTAACAGTGAAGGCAAAATTCAGTATTTAAGCATTAAGAGTCAAATTTGGGACACATTTACTTGACTTACTCTGTAATTTATACAGAATTTATACAGCTTCAGAAACATGTCTATAAATTACAGAATAAGTGAAGCAAGCATGTCCAGAATTCAACTTCTAATGCTTAAATACAAAATTTAAATTGAGTTCTTTTTATTTATGAACACGCTGCAACTACTATGGTTCTTAGTGTCCCATTCTATATTGGGTTTGAAAGACTGGAAATTTTACTCAGAGGCCTCTTTTATCAGGCTTGAGGTTCTTTTACATGCCATAAATCTACGAACATGGGATCACTGACTTTAGTTCCCTTCCAAAGGAATCAAACACGGTGGAGGGCGATGGATTAATTCAGGCATAAAAATCCTTAGCATGACTTCCTTCGGAATAGAAGTAAAGCCAGTGGTCCTATGTCATAGATTTACGGCACGTAAAAGAACCTCAAACCTGATAAAGAGACCTCTGAGCAAAATTTCCAGTCTTTCACGCCCAATATAGAATGAGACGCTAAGGACCATAGCAGTTAAAGAGCGTCCATAAATAAAACTCAATTTATTCCAAAGGATTTTTACACCCTAAAAAATCCATCCCCCTTTGCCGGGTTTGAACCACCTCCCTGGTATCTGCCAGTTATGAGGACTGAGGAAAACCTGGAAATAACCTCACTGAGGGTAATGTCCTGCTCCCCACCCCCTCATTTTGTAGCATTTAATGCCTATTCTTACTGCATATGTTACCACAAACAGTGGACATTGGCAATATATGGAATGAAATTATTGTTATTGGGAAAGGAAATTTGAGAAGAAAAACTTCCAGGCGTAAGTTTGGGTATCTCTCCAGCATTTACCAGTTTGAGGATTGAGAAAAACCTGAAAAAAAAAAAAAAAACTCAGCCGGAGTGTTCGATCTGGCTGGATTTAAATCGAGACTTCCAATTCATGAGTGCATGCCTTAAGAATCTCAGCTATTCATGCCAGTAGCTTGGAACAACATGTATCACACTGACAATATCAAATCACCTATTCCTTCCCCACTCCCTCTCTACAGCTTGTATCAACCTAGAAGACAGTATGGAGGTAAATGGGATATCTCTGTCTCTATCTAATACATACATGTTGCCATTAGCTTCATCCTTTTCAACTTACATGCTGTCACCAAGTTGCTAATAACATGTTATAAATATTCAATTGTTATAAATTTCAGCTTTGAACACATTATCCTATACAGAATATTTTTCTCTATCAGATTATACCTGTTTAGAGCCTTTCTGCAGGCATAAATTTCTAAAGAGAACAAGTATTTCACTTAAAGCTCCAACATTTACTGTTTCTATGCTTATCATGCAGTAACTAATAAACAAAAGGGTAGAACACAACAAAATCTTTTTCTTAACTAGAGTAAACTAGAGTGCTGATGCTTGCCAAGTTTTAGTTCTCCATCTTTAATAAGATGAGCATTATAATTTTTTAAATTAAATATTTTCGGAAAATTCTATACCTATGCAGTAGAAAAGTTAGCCAGCGACAAAACTTTTTGTTGTTGGGTTTACAACAGGAACCAAGCAAGAGAAAATTTGAGGAGGGTTGGAGACAGTTTTTAAAAGAAGCCGGAATCCTGTAACTTCTTGCATTCATTGTATATGACAAATAAAAGTCATCCATCTATTCAACTAACAGGTATGAGTCAGAAGGCAGTATAGGTTATCAGTTAAAACGAAGCGTGCACGTTTATACACTGTGAAATGTTATGAAGGTAATTTATTTAACACTTTACATAAATATTTATAATTATGAAGGAAAAGGCGAAATGGCGGTAAACTAAATAAAAACACAAATTAATAATGAATGTGCAAGATTATTCAAGTAAAATGAGTTTTAGTAAGACAGTAAAAGAAATAGCTAGGGCTACCAGGTGTTCAGAAACAGTAATGTATAAGATAAAAAGACAGAAATGAAATGACCTCTAACACATAATCAAAACAAAAAGTAAAAAGGATGGGAGAAACAAAAACAGCTAGGTTAACGCAATATGATGAAATAAAGTGAAGTGGAGTGAGGCAAATGTTCATTTGTTGTATGAAAACATTTCATCCGCACTAACTTTGTCAAGGGTACCTAAACAGTGATGATGCGCTACCAAATTATAAATTTTATTATTTTATATCTCCATGTTTTTAAGTCTGTAAAAACGTATTTCAAAGTACTAAAAATAAAATGAGGAGAGATATAGAGAGAATTTTAAATGTCAATAGCCTTAAATAGTAGTGCAGCTATATCATTCAAAAGATAACATTACATTGGCGGTCCAATCAAGCTGTATGCCAAAGCTGTGAGCTTATGTATGAGGGCAGTCCCAGAAGTACCCGACCTGACATATATATCAGTTGTTGTTTCAAACAAATGACTATGGTAGAAAGTACCACCCTTATAAAGCTTAAGGTTGAATTTGACGATGCTACGTTGTTTAATAATTGTTTGGCAGCCATTAATAGTGAACTCTCTCAGTGAATTTATAAACATGGATAAAACTGGCCATTGTTATGTGATACAACACTTTCATTTGAAAGGTCTTAGTCCAACTAATATTAAAGCTGAGCTAGATTCTACTCTGGGAGAGTTTACTCCTTTGTTTACAACAGTAAAATATTGGGTGGCAGAGCTTAAGCGAGGCCGTACCAGCTGCCAAGACGAACATTATCGCAGTGGTCAACAAAATGAGGTGACCACGGCAGAAATTGTGAAGAAAATCCACAAAGTGGTAGTGGATAACCGTTAACTGAAAGTGCGCAAGCTAGCAGACATCGTAGGTATTTCAAAAACTGCTGTACATTGCACACTAACTGAAAATTTAAACATGAGAAAGCTGTGCGCAAAATGGATGCCATGTTTACTCACAATGGAACAAATGCAGCATCGTGAGCGTGTTTTAGTTGAGTGTTTGGCGATGTTTTGCTGCAATAAAGCCGAGTTTTTGTGTTGATTCATAACCATAGGTCCATCACTTCACACCTGAGACAAAGGAACAGTCAAAACAGTGGATTGAAAGGGGAGAATCAGCTCTAAAGAAGGTGAAGACAGTTTCATCTGCAGGCAAGGTCATGGCGTCAGCTTTTTGGGATGTGCATGGGATAATTTTCATTAATTATCTTCAAAAAGAAAAAGCAATCAATGGCGAGTATTATGCAAACTTATTGCAGCATTTGAATGATGAAATCAAACAAAAAACGGCCGCATTTAGCGAAAAAGAAATCTCTGTTTCATCAAGACAATGCACCAGTTACACATCCATTATCGCCATGGTCAAAATCAATGAGTTAAAAGTTTGAATTGCTTCCTCATGCACCCTATTCGCCAGACTTAGTCCCCTCTGATTATTTTCTGTTTCCAAAGTTGAAAAAAATGGCTTGGTGGTGAAAGATTTGCCAACAATGAAGAGGTGGAGTTTGCAGTTGATGGCTATTTTGCAGAACTCGACGGCTCTCACTATAAACAGGGTATCGAAACTATTGAACACCGCTGGGAAAAGTGTATTGAGCTGAAAGGAGACTATGTAGAGAAATAAAGATGTTTTTTCCAAAAAGTTGTTTTGTTTTCTTTGTTAGGTCGGGTACTTCTGGGACAGTCTTTGTATAATACATGTGGCAACAGTGCGCCCCATTTAACCTGTTCTGTCTTTTAAGCATGAGGCATGATATAGATAGCTCTCTATGTGTTACTTAACTATTGGAGCCTAGCTTAAGCAAGAGTTAGGCAGATCTGATTTTATAAATATGTAGCTATTCATTTTTTGAGGAAGACTACAATAAAATATTACATTTCGTATACAGAAAAATACAGCATCTCAATGTTATGTACAATTTGGGAAAGTAAAAAGAATTAGTGCTACTGGTAAACTTCCTTGTATTTCATGAAATAGCATACATGTCTACTGCAATATAAACTAACGAATATTCAATTTCTTTTTATTCTGAAGACAAGGAGGAAAAATATTACACTAAGAAAATGCTTTGTTCTAAGCTTTGATTGTGCTCTGCTGAAGCTCTGAACATGTAAAATATTTTTCAGAGCAACTAATATAAAGCAAAAGCAAAGGCCATTCACTGATTGCATAAAGTCTGCAATACCTTTTTAGTAGGAAGCCATTTGGACAGAAACTTTACCTGTGTTTTGAAGAAGAGAGAAAATGTTTACCTATTCTTTACAGCAACTTTTCTAAGTTTAATATACATCAACTGGGAGCTATCAATTTGGTCTGAGCATGTTATGAAACTCAGGACAAATAATGTTACCAGAAAACATTAACACAGTATTTTCCTCATTGAGGGTTGTCATTTTGTTGAGCATCACTATGGAATGGATTCAATAAAAATTTTAATTTATTGCTCTATCTGAAAATGTTAATTATCTCAATATTTTTTCCACGCTTAACACTAATACTTAAAGATACTGAAGTTCATTATTTTGGGTATGTAGCAATCAAAATGTTAATTTATAAGAAAGCTTTAATTGTTATGAAACTAGAATATATTTTAAATTTAAACCCATTTCTACTACAGTGTGTTCAGCCTTTGTACTATACTACACATTTTATGGACTTTTTACTTCTATTGGCATAAACTCATTAGGCTAACAGTCCCATAAGATTTCCTTGGTTTCTTTAAACAAAAAGCATTTCTTAAATTGTTCAATAAGAATCTTGGTTGGTATCCCTAAGACGGCTAGCTCCAGAGAACATTTTTGCAACTTGAATATTTTGACCTTATGGTGTCTGTATATGAAAGACTTGCTAATTTACATCAAGGAGAATGTCTCATTATGTTACTAATGGTGAAATACATTCTCATCATACCTGGAATAGGCACAAATTACATCCTCTTACCCACAAAACCAAACTTTTGAAACATCCTTTAAATATAATGGTCTTAAGGTGTAACTAATTGCCAGGGTACTTGAAAAATATAACCTCTGTAAATAAATATAAGGCAGAATTGCACAAGTTCTTTGTTAAAAATCAATTTTACTCCCTAGATGAATATGTAGAATATTGCACAAGGAAAAGTTAAGTTTAATTGTGAACTTGTTTTGTTACATGATCCCTGGTTTTATTCTATCTGCGGGAAATACGTTGGATCAAGTGACTACCTGAAGACTACCTTTAAGATTGGCTTTGTATTTAACATTATAAGGCTAAAACATTTACCCCATGTATTTTATTGTATCCA
Source organism: Deroplatys truncata (assembly GCA_030765065.1). Taxonomy (NCBI): domain Eukaryota; kingdom Metazoa; phylum Arthropoda; class Insecta; order Mantodea; family Mantidae; genus Deroplatys; species Deroplatys truncata. The sequence continues at coordinate 57,665,757 of CM060989.1, read as the reverse complement.
TACTCTGAGTAGGCTTATGCTATTGTAAATATGTTTTAAATTTCCTTTGACAAAACTAATAAATCTATATGAATTCTAATGTAAATAAATCTGAATCTAAGATTGCCATAACTGCTATTCTAGATTTGTTTCTATAATAAGAAAGAGAAAACATGGGCTTAAGTGGGACAGTCAAATTAGTGCCAATACAAATCTCAGGTGGTGTTGCATGCAACAAAAGAAGCCATCTGCTATTTAAGTGCTTCTGCATTGATGTTCAATTTGGACAATTGTAGTACGGAGGGCCAAAATACTCTTGGGTAGCGAGCAGTACGTTTCTCGCAATTAGTACTGAGCTTTCACACAGAATGTCAGCTTATTTTTTTTTTTTTTTAAATTTATTTATGGATGCTCTAACTGTTGTGGTCCTTAGTGACCCATTCTATATTGGACATGAAAGATCGGAAATTTTGCTCAGAGGCCTCTTTATCAGGCTTGAGGTTCTTTTACGTGCCGTAAATGTACGACATGGGACCACCAGCTTTACTTCCCTTCTGAAGGAAGCCATGCTAAGGATTTTTACGCCCAAAAAATCCATCGCTCTCCGCCGGGTTTGAACCCACAATCTCAGGAACTGGAAGCCAGCATGGTAACCACTACACCACGGAGGATGACAAATGTCAGTGTGTGTGGTTATCTAATCAGTATGTTACTGTAAGACCTGTAGCTCTTCTCAATGCTGAACACACTGTAGAGTACACCACTTACACTAATATCTAGGACATGTTTCAAGATCAACCATCTCCATTTTCCACCAAGTTCAACTGCCGATTCGTTGTTGGTGTTGATATAGGTGAGCATGGAATTCCCTGAAAAAAATCTTTCGGTGGAATTTCAAAATTGAAAACTCTGTCTTTGTTTGCTCCCAACTGGTCCTGTTGCTTTGTTAATTGTTTTAAGAGTATAGGAGTGGGATTAAATAATGATTTTTTTAATCCAGAAATGAGCAGCATTGGCTGATTATTTTAGTTGATATTTTAATTGCCTTGGGTGTTCTTTAGCTTTAATTTCCAAATTCCTCTTCGCTTTCACTTTGCAGAACTGTTCACAGTTGTTGCATTCAATTTTATAGCAGTGGCTGCTCATTTCTGGACTAAAGATCATGATATAAATCCTACTCTTACACTCTTTAAACTATTTCTTTGGCACCACCACAAGAGGGTTTCAACTCCCTACATCATCAACAATGAATCAGCAGTCAAATAAAGGTTGAAAATATCTCCAAAACATGTTCCTAGTTATTAGTTTAAATGGTGTATAAAGGTCACTAATCTACTCAAATTCTTTTCAGATTATTACAGTACATTATTGTCCTTAGGGCTAATTCCACAGTTTAAGTTTAAGCCAAAGCTTTAATAAGCTGCAGACATCGCTTAAGCAAGGCTTATGCTTTGGTTTAATCATTATGAGTTTCACAGTAGGGCTGAACAATTCTACAGAACTGAAAAGTTGGTACTGCTTATACATGTCCATATAGTGTATTCCCATTGTATGTTTATGACAACACTGTTGCTACATAAGCTTTTGTATGTTATCCAGCAACTTATAGTTAAAATGACAATAGGTCAGAGCCATAACGTACTGCGAACTTCACTTCTCCAGAAGTCAGCATTCTCCTAGAAATTGTAAAGCAGTATAAGCATGTAATAGAGTGCAAGTATTCTGACAAAAATTACTATGGAGTAAGAAAAACCAAACTTGGAGGAAAAACTGAAATGTGAAGAATGGATTAGAATGGCGTGAAACAATTTTGACAGCTCTGCATGCTGTAAATTTTGAGATGCCAGAAAAACATTGAGCTGCAATTAGTATGCTTCAACTTGCATATAACCTCAATATCTTGATGAAAGAGCTATGCTAAGAAATATAAAGCACATTATAGATGTGATGACAATGAGTGTAACAGAGTAAACAATTAAAGTATGAAGCATAAATTTAAAATTAATCTTTGCTTAACAGATAATTTGCTTATGTTTAATTAAATCATGAATAATTTCTGGTGCCATCATTACTGACTGCTTACTAAATTGAAATCTCTCTAGAATTCTCTGTCATTCAATATGTGAGAATGATTTGGATGTATTCTACAAACATGTTTTTAAAGTAAGTACTGTTTTAATATTTTGCCGCTGCAGTTGCAATTTTGAGCATTCACGATCACTTACTCTAGGAAGTCAGCTTCAGCTGTGAGTGATTGTCACTTTGTGTTTTCATGTTGTTAAAACATTTCGAAATGTTCAAAACAATTGAATGTCCCGCCGACTGTGAAGTTAGATCAGATTCATTTTTTGAATGCAAGAAATTTATTGGCAATGTGTAATGTTTATGGGGAAACAACAATGAGTGATACTGCCCGGCCACACATAGCAAACAAACTCAAGATATGATCACATAATTTGGTTGGAAACAATTCGATCCTCCCTACAGTCCGGATTTGGCACCAAGGGATTTTCATTTGTTTCTTCACCTGAAGAAATTCCTTGGTGGAAAACATTTCAATGATGATGTTGTGGAACAAGAAGTGCAGACTTGACTTTCATCACAGGTGGCATCATTCTTTGACGAAGGCATACAAAAACTGGTTTCCCGTTACGACAATGTCGAATAACGGCGATGACTAGATAGAGAAGTAGTGTAAGGTAATGAATGATAATAAAATATTTGGAAAATAATGTTCTGTTTTTAAAAAAATTATTGGACTTACTTTAAAAACATGTTTCTCGTAAACATTCTAGATCTTCCGTCGAACATATGGGTTAAAATAATTTGCATTTATTCATCACTAATATTGTCTACTTCAGATAACATAACGACTCTGTGGCTTAAACCACAGTTCAGTACAGTTTAAGCCAAGCCACGGTTACCACTTGAATTAGATACTGTAAAACTCCTCTGTATTTTAAGCCTCTGCTTAAGCCTGATTCGAAGCTTAAGTTTAAACCATGAAACAGTGCCTTAATTTCCTAAAATAAAGAAATTTTAAGTTGTTTTATATTCTTCCTGTAAAACATAGGGAATAAATTAGAAATGGTCTGACAATATGGGAAACAGACAATATGCAATGCATTAATGTATGACCTCAAACCACCTGTTAGTCTACAGCTATTCTACTGCGCTGCCCTATAAACTGACAGGCTGTTTAATTACAAAAGAAATATATTAAAGAAAAACTTAAAAAACATTCACATCACAACAGTCCAATTAGGAAATTTTTTACATTCAACATCTGCATGTAAATTTATTTCATTAGAAAAAGGCAGCCATACTTAAAAAACAACCATGAAACATTTTAGCAGATAATCGAGTGCATACTTTTTGCTCCGCTTAAATTTATTTCTTCACACACTTTGATTTTCGTTGATTTATTGAACGCCTTGCTTGTGGTAAATGACTTCCCAATCACTCAATTGGTGTACAATACACACACACACACACAAAACCACATGCACGCAATATGTGTGACTGCATTATAAAAGAAAGATAGAAAGGTGGGGGAGAGAGAAAAAGAGGGGATACTTCTATTAATGTCAGCATTAACAGTCTTGATTACTAGCACCATGGCAGGTCATTCAGGCAATTAACGAGAAAGACTAGAATCCAACCAAAGAGAAGCAAATAAAGGATATTTCATATCTTGATCTTTAATCTTCTAAAATCTGGGTGGTTTAAAATATGTATGTTACAAATACCTTGTTCAAATCCATTGTCAATAAAGCAATTAGTGCTTAATTTAGCATTAAGTGCTGAATTCTTATTCCTGCTGTTATTTGCATAAGGCACGCACTTACACTTTATACATAAAATGATGTACAACGGAACAGCAATACTCTTAAGTGAAGTGCAGAATACTGAACAGTTTAACTGCATAGTCAAATGAAAATCAAATGACCATGAATTAGAAGTAGGAGGGATAAAGGATGCAGTGACATATTCCTGGTTAAAAAATTAAGAATATATGCTGACAAAATGGTTAACAATATTACTGCAGAGACTAATTAATGATTAGGGACAGGACTTTAATGCAAATGTGTATATTTTCTCCGCTGTCAGAAAGTATGTGTATTTGATATGAGAGTTACACACTAAATTTCCAACAATTTATACAATATTTTATAGTTTGCTTGTTTTGTTAATAAGCGTATTACAAATTATGCTGCATATTTGCGTTTACATGTACATTTTATCTTCACTTTTGATTTACAAATTATTTTTGAATATGTGTCATTGAGTTAGTCTTGAAATTAAATTGGCAACATTGATGGTAGCTCACATCACATTGGTGAATCCTCACCTTATCTGGTTGTAGCTGCTCCCTCACACTATGAAGATGGCTGTTAAGGAGTTCTTGGAATTGTGTTGAAGTGTGGAGGTTTATGTAATACAGTAAAACTGATCAAAATGAAATGTGCATAATTCAGAAATCTGTCTAAAACATATAAATAGTTTGGTCCTGATGCATGCAATACATTTTATATAATAAAATTAAAATAAAGTCATTATTAACAGCGGAGTTATATGATAAGTATTAACACAATTTTATTAAAAACTCCACATATGTCAAGACACCCTTAGCACTTGGAACATGGGAAAGAATTTTGATCACCAAGAACGAGCCTGACTTATGAACTTTGGTACCCTGCCAGTTGACAATTCCAATCACTAATCACCCCCTGAAGTTTGTCAGGGACTTCAAACTTGACCTGTATAGCTTTCAGCACATAGTTTTTGCGTGCACGAATAAGTGTAAATAGCATATTTTAAATTTTACAAGTTTTAAACTTTATTAAATCCAGCCCAAACTAATTCCATGGGTAGCACGAAAGAGGTTATGATATTCTAAGATTTTAGCTGCTAGTCTTTAGACTCTTGAATGATAATTATTCCCATTCCTAATCTTTGAAGACTAAATGAATGCTCAGCAGTGCTCTTTTAAAAATGCATTTGCATATCAAAAGCCAAATACAAAAGTTCATCTAAGACCTGTTCCATATAACTTTTCCCCATATCTCTTAACGGTGACATGCACTATTCACCTCTCAATGGCAGCTACCGTGAAATAGGTTGTTATGCAATACAAGATAGTTCCTTATTTAACATGATCATTTACCTTAATATATTTGAAGATTGTCAAATTTACATTTTTATAACTGTTTGAATTAAATACATTATACAACACAGTTGATGCATCTGGAATGCATGTAAATTTTATTCAACAAATATAGCCTGATTTTTAAAAGTTACCTGACAGCCGTCACTTTGTCCACGTGGAGATATGCAATGCTGCCATATATAGCAGGTGCCTTACTATATCCCTCCTTAACCCTTCAAGCTCCCAGTACTATAAATAAGCGTTCAGATATCTCCTGTATCAGCAATAACATTACAGATGTAACCTGTATTAACCTACTTTAAGAACAAGAAGTATTTGTTCTCAATACAAATTCACTGCATTGTTGCGTCTTGACAGGTGTGATTCTGAGTACCTATATTAAGTTTTAAACAATGAATAACTGCACTATATGATTGAATCTCTATCTCAAGATTATGCATTGCAAATATATATTATCTATATAACAATATATTTGTGAACAAGCATACCTGATTACATAATTACTTAAAGAGGGTGTATCCCTTCCATATCAACCTCCTCGTCGCTGTTCCTCTTCCTCACTCGAATCACTGCTGGAGCTGTTATTAAGGTGAATAATACGCTCATTCACACAATCATCCATATTGCCATCCAATCACCCAGCCTCCTCCAGTATTCTTTCTATGTGCATTACGCACTTCTCCCACTTTTCAGGTGTCACTTCTTCTATTGCTTCTCTTGAGAGTTGTCCCACTTCAGCCATAGTGAATGTCTTATTGTGTCTTGTAGCATAGCCCTTTGCGTCTGCCCAGATTAACTCAACTGGGTTGAAGCGACAATGATAAGGAGGCAGTTTGATGACTCGTAACCATGTTCTTTAGCCAGTTCAACAATATATTTTGAGCTCAGCTTGTTTTGCTTTAATAGCCGCAGCAATTCCCATTTTTTCATAGCAATGTCACATTATGACGAGTGAGCCACTCTAACATTTGCACTTTAGTGTGCGCCATATCTATTTGGACCATGTAGTATGGGGCATTATCCATAACAATCACGCTAGATTGCGGGAAGTTAGGGACTAGCTGATCCTTAAACCATCTTTAGACCATGGTCCATGTCTTCACGATAGTCCCCAGTTTTTTTCGACCTGAAGAACAACAGGGTGCCAATAACAGGTTGATTGGTCCAGCATGACCAAAAATAAAGTGGCCACCTTTTCCTTTAGGTCCTCTTGTAGTACTTTCAAGTTTGCAGCCAGACCAGCCCTTTGACACAGATGGCTCGCATTTACCCAGATTTCATCCAACCACACTTTTTCCTTCAAATTCTTGTTCTGCATTTCTCTTAAAAAAAACCCTCTTAGCTCCACAATATCTGATCTTTCTAAGTTTCTGTTATTTATTGTTTTGTGCTCAAATCCCAGATCATGGAAGGTTTTGTTGCTAAGGTTTCCCAGAAATAGCTCTGCTTCTTTAAGAGAAGGAAGAAGCCTGCATGTGGTATGCTCCTTTCGGGTGTAATAGCCATAGATGTGCCTTCTTATGACATTGAAAACTGTCCATTTGTACAACTGGACATGCTCTTGGCTTTCCCAGGAGTTAAAATTTGTAATGGGCCTGGCTGTAGCTGCTTCTCTTTAGAGATTCTAAAAACAGTCATCTCACTTACTTTAAGAGCATGTACAGTCCTTTTCCTCACTTGCTTGAAAGGAAAAAGAGGTTCATTGTGAAGGAGTATGTTCTTCTCTTCCTGCTCGAAGGATTCTCTAAGAGAAAAGACCCCAACCGTAAGCTGATCCTCGGTCTACCTCTAACTCTACCTCCACCAAGTCTTGCTTGCATAACTACATATTTTATAAGCATTTTAACAAAATAGACTAGCAACACACACAGTGCAATTGAACACCCAAGCAAACTCGATTGTATAGTGATAACTGACCTGAGGATTAAATATCAGTTTAACCAGTGTGGCAACCTTTGTTTACGTTTTTATAGCAACCCCATCTTACCCTTCACCTCCCCTTGCTTGACATCTGTCATGTTTCTTCCTTTAAAAATCAGACTAAAGATGGGAGGATCCTTCGGTTTAAACCTGCCTGTCAGAATGATGAAAGCACATGCATCTATCATGACAATGTGTCACTTTTATTGCCTATCCTTGCACTGCAAATGGCTTGTTCGTCACCATTCAAAGATATACATTAGCCAACCAGAGGAAAGGGGGAAGGAAATGCAATACAAAAGAATGTCAGCAGGGTAAGGTTATAAGAAACAGGGTTTAAACTGGATGAAATTGAAACTTACTATCATGTGTATTTTGTGTGTATATACTCTGTCCCAATCATAAAAGCAATGCAATTTCCAGCAATGACTATCATCTATAAAAGATCATTAGTGACTCAAAGAAATGTATTTCTTGTTGATGCCCTAGCAGTAATGCAAAAAGATAGTATAACATAGAGAACTGTGGACAGAAAATATCAAAATCACAGCACTAAATTATGCGATATGTTAAGATGACAGAATTATTACTATTTTAGCCGTAACTCAGTAATCATATGATTTACACATTGACCTAGTTATTTGAACTTGTCATGCTACCAACTCCAAATTTCCAGAACTCTTGGTTTTCATTTTGCAATCCAAACAAGATTTTAAAAATAAATGTATTCATAAAATTCATCAGCTTTCAAAGATATGTTAAAATAAGCATTGCACTCCCAGTATGTACACAGTACTTTCTTGCAGTCAACTTTCGACATGATCCTTCCCTTAGCTGTTAATTAAAACATGAATTCAAGGCATGTGTTCTTTGCTTGCTTGGTAATGGAAGTTTGCTTTGTCTTGTGAATATGTGCAATAAGCTTTGTGTGTTCATTAAATGTGGATGAGTTTATGATCCATTGTGTACTACACGTGAATCAAAATACATTACAGCATGAGCACTCAATATGAACAAAAATGAAATCATTCCAAACCAGAGTTCCCTCTGATGTAAACAGAAGCATGTGCTTCTGTTTGTCACGAACCCAAGAACATACTCTTATGCCAACGTAAACAGTTCCTTAATACATGTATTGTATTATGAAATATTGGATCAGGAAAGTATAGAACTGCACATTTTATTACGGTTATCATAAGAACTCATCATTAAAGGTAATGGATATATACTAGCTGTTAAGAGATTACAAAATATTATTTTCGTCTGCTATTGCGCTAACGCCGAGAGCATCTTGCTTGTTAATACCAACCGTATGCATGACTGCCACTCTGTTACATATACGAGAAATGCAGCAATGAATTCCCAGAGGTGCTATCTCGAATAAACACTTTGCATAACACACGAAATATGATAAGCAAATGGTCATCCATATGCTCAGCTCAGGTCAAATCTTGTGATTTAGTCAGTTGGTACTTGAGTTCACATGGCAGAGGAAGCTCTGTCCTACAAAAAATTAAAAATAGTGTGAGGATGTTTATTGTCTTATCCTCGTATTTCAAATTATATTAATTTAATGATATTTTAAGCGGTACACTGCTTAAATATATATTGCAATATATATGCAAAATATTTCTGTTATAAAAATTATTTTGATGTAGTGCCAATAAATTGTTCAAACACAAAAGAGGGAAACAGTTAAAAAGTGGCAAAAAACAAACAATACTTCATACATTCAACTCACTATTAGAAAAATACCCGACACTTGCATATTACAAAACTAATATCAGATTTTACAGGCGTTTCAGTGAGAAGTGTAACCAAAGTGAGCAAGGAATATAAAGAGACGTAATAGAACATAGAAGAGGATAATATGTGGGAACTTGTTTTAAGTGTGACAGTGCTGTGGAAGTGTGAATAAGCTTGTTATTATTTTGGAGAGTAGTTCTGATTCCGATATGGCAGCTGAGTCACCTTCGGAGGATTCGGATTTGGGTGCTGCACTTTTGCCCGAGGATTGTGATTAACGTAAGTAAAATGTTCATTGCAGCATACTTATAAAATCGAATGTTACCTCGGGTTGCATTTTGAACTGTGATTCTCACACAGGGCGCATTTTTATAGATTTAAATAATGTTCAACAAGCACGTGAGAGGGGAAGAAGCAGCCATTAGGGGCGGGGATTGCGAACTACTTTTACGCGGATAATACAAAGAGTTTGTTTTCAGTGAAAGGCACTCTGGTTTGGAATGGACAGTAGTAACATGCTATAGCAATAATATCTGCACTGATTTACATGGTGCAGGATGACCAATGTGGGATATTTTGTAAGGTCTGCCAAAAGGAGTGGCAGAGACTGAATTAGAATGGTAAGAAAAGGAGTGTTTTGAACAAATTTTGAAATACTGATAAAAGAATCTGGAACTTGAAGATGATATCACTAAAACTTGTATGAATTATCAAAGAACAGTTTTGCACACTGATGATGTAAGGGACTCAAAGAAGCATTTGGAGGTTGGTTTAGGGAATGAATGGCAGCTGATATAGCAGGAGAGAAGTCAAAGAGAACTAAGAAAAACCATCAAAACTAAGATTAAAGGTTTGTTGAGATTAATGAAACAAAGACTGGGCCAGAGGGAATTATGCTGACAGTTATGATAAGTAGGGACAGGAAGGATATGCATAAAAGTGGATAGGGGCATTGTACCTTAATGCAATTAGGAACAGTATGAAAGTATATGTGAGGAAGCAGAAGAAATGTTTCATTATTTGATGAAGAGTACAGAAACAAGCAATTCAAAATGGAGTAAAATAAAACACAAAATATTATAGCAATTAAAATGCTGACAAAAGCTTGTAAAGAGGTAGGATTATGGGCAAATATTAAAGAAGAGTAGCAGAGAAATGAATGAAGAAAGGAAACAATTGAGGTGTCAGAAAATAAGCTATTTCATCAAGATGAAGTGCAAAATTTACATACAGTAAAACATAATTATGATATTCAACAAATCTGTGCATACTTTCAACTTCATTTACTTTTCAATTATTAGTACTAGTTACAAAGAAAAATACAAACAGAAAAATCAATAATAGCAAATTCATTTTTGGATCAAACACCACAACGTAAACCCAGAGTTAAAACCTTCAAACACAGCACTCTCAACGTGGGAAAGAATATATATTACCAAATACAGCGATTGAGAAATGAACTTTGAAATCTTGCCAAGAAACAATTTAGGTAGGTTCACTAAGAAACCATCAGACAAATCTAGCTTTGCCTCATCGCTCACACCAAACAAGTTTCCACATCCATACTCCAGTCCCCCAGCTGATGATGGGAGCAACAGCTCTCGAAACTAATCCTGGTAATTAAAAGTGAATATGAGAGTATGCACCGATTCGTTAAATATTAAAATTATTTGATATTTAAGGGATAAGCTGTCAAGACTTAGTGTAAAACAAAAGTGTGTAATTTGTTATATGTACTGACTGTAGTAGTGAAAGAAATATTCTATTCTATTAAGCAAAAACATGTTTCTTTATTTCAAATGTAAACATTTCAGTATAAATGAAGAATATGTACAGAATTAGCTAATTTTATTTATTAAATTCCCATACTACATGCATGCAGTAAAAAGGGCTTGTGCTCAGAGAGCATTGGATAGTCACTGCTGGTATAAATGCTACTAAAATATATATATATATATATATATATATATATATATATATATATATATAAAAACTACACTGTAATGTGTGAAATTATAAAACAAATTCATGATTTTAAAAGTTTCTTTGAGCTGCTGCTGTTTATCAATTTTAAGAGAATAAAACAAAACATAAATGAGTATCGAAACAATGCTGTCACAATAAGAAAAGTTAATGGTGTATCCCACAATGACCCTAAGTTTGCTTATAAAGCTTTCCTTTCCAATTTTCAGCACATGATTTATGATTTACAGTACTATAAGCTCTGAACAAAATGGCATAGAAGTTAGAATCTTGCACTTAGCTCCATACGATATGGGGGAACTACAAAAGCTCCAACTGTACAATATTTTACAAATGGGGTTATGAATGCAAACAAGACAGGAAACAGATATACAACTTTTTAAAATGTAAACATAAAAATATTTACTGCATTTTATGAAGCGAACAGTAATAACTTGTAAAATTAAACACATTTATCATGCTTTCGATTAATATATCACTGCCACTGTATAACACAAATACAGAACAGAATAAAATTCATGATTATCAGTTCACAAGATGAAGGTTACAGAACCTCAAAACTTCTCAAGAATGAGCACAGATCTTGCCAGTACCTCTCCCAAAGGTAAAACATGCCAAAAAATAATAATTAAGATGTGCACAAAAGCAACTGGAAAGTTTGTACTGACCAAAAAAAGAAAGAATGACCGAACGAAAAAGTATGAGATGTTCAAATTTACACTGACAATGAGCTGTAACAGTTGGCAATGTTCTTTTGCCCCAACTCTAAATTTCAATATAAGTACTTGGTATTGCATGCAGTTGATCCTCACCTCCTGCCCCACATTCCAAGAAATATTATACCATTATAATAAGTGAGGACTGCTTGCACACGCATTCAATGCATAGGCCCACTGTTATTTTACTTTGGTGTTGGTTAAAGTAATTTATTTTATTTAAGATGTCAACGAAAAGAAAGCATTCAACACAAATTTGAAGCTATTAGCAACAGAGTGACAGCAGACGAGGGACTTTCAACATTGGAAATAACTACAGACTTCACAGCTGTATTCAAATCATAATGAAAATATTGAATTACAGCAATATTAAAAACAATATTTTTTGTTTTTAGTTGCCTTGCGTTTTGTAAAACCAGGCAGCGAATCATCGCCAACGGATATAATGCTTATCAAACAGTGGCAAGATATAGCTGCTCGCAAGCATTGCAAGACAAAATTTCAGAAAAAGATGACTGATTCTGTGAAATAGTTTTTGTAAATGCTGTAATGCATATTTTAATACTGTATACAGTAGCAGTTTTTTTATTAAACATTATTACATGCATCTGGAATGGAATTATTTTCTGTCTTTCGCTGCTTAAAATCATTACCATCGATTATCCAAAAAAATGTATTATCTACATGGCTCTGCCTCCTTAGTTCCATTAAGCGGGCTTCTACTGTCTTCCTAGCAATGGCCTGAGAATATCATTCCTATTTTATATATAAAAAATAGCTTTTTAATTTGCAACGTATTCAACACTGACTATTCCCAACGGTTTAAAATTTTCTTTGTTTCATATTGCTGATAATTTCACAAGAGCAAAGGAAAAGTGAAACTATATGATCAAGATGAAACAAGGAGTGGTATACATACGAATGGCCTTCGCTTAATTTTTATCTAGAAATACCATCATGTCATCAAGGGTTAAATATGAACAGTTGAAAATCAGATGCATCGTGACAGCTCAGCATCAGGTGCATTATTTCAACAAGACAATTGAGCATCAGTTGCAATAACTGAGTATTTTACTGCAGCAGACCAGGCTGGTTGAAACCGAAGCCACTATTACATTGTTTTAGCCAGTATCAACTGCCTTGCACATGAACAAAAGTACATATTTTTAATTTTTCTTTCATAACCTGTCTGCTTTAAGAACATGGGAAAAATTTATGACTAAAAGTCACAATTGTGTGATTTGTGCAATGATTACTGAATTACATAATCAAAGGCAGCTGCAAGCATCACGTATTTGCTTCTTGCTACTGCAGTAGATCTGCGGATGGTGGCTTTAGGTATCTGTTGCAAACATTCAATACAAATTTGCTAATGACCTAAGTTGTTAGTTTGCTCGAATGCTATAAAATGCACAATGTTCATGAAGTGGGTGTGCTTACCTTTATTTGTTGGCAATTTGTTTAAATGTTGAGGCATATTAGTAATTAAGTTGATAACCTTGAGAATCTTGCAGTGCAATCTTAGTTTGTGTTAGAGAGTAAGGTCAACCATGGCTGATTAATGCTCACAATACTACTGAACAAATACAAGGGTGATTCAAATATAAATGGTAATTGCGCAAGAGTACTGCGCAGCCAGTTCTGAGCGGATAGTGGAGTTGGGGGTTGAAGGTCGGTGTGTTAGGGAGGCAGAACCAGCTTGGTTAACTGCTTCGCTAAGTTTCAGCGCCAGTACAGCCACGAGTGAACAAGAGGTTCCTTCGTCAATTCTGCAATGCATTATTATAAAGTTCTTAACCACTGAAGGGGGTCAAACCCTCAGAGATTTTCACTTGTTTGAAGGCACAGTTTCGGGACACTACACTGTTCCAGAATCAAATTTTTACTTGGGCCAGAGAATTTAGGGGTGGCCATGAAACTGTAGAAAACGAAGGTCATGCATGAGGTCAAGTCTCAGGTGGAAAACTTCTTGCGATGGTGTTTTTTGACTAAAAGGAGTTTTACTCATCGAGTTTCTGCATGAACAACGTATGGTGAATGCGCTTACTATTGCCAATGGTTGACGTGTGCCCATCAGAGATATCGTCCTTCTCCAATATAACGCTAAGTCTCATACTGCGAATTTGACAAGAGATACATTGGAGGACTTGCGCTGGAAATCCTTGAACACCCTCTCTGTAGCCCAGACTTGTCCCCTTCAGACTATTATTTGTTTGCACCCATTAAGGAATCGCTTGGAGGGCAACGATTCGAAACCAATGAAGACGTTGAGCATGTGCGCAAATTATGACATGTCCCCAAATTTTTTTGAACAAGGAATATTCAAATTTCCAAATCGTTGGCAAAAGTGTGTAGAGCATAAAGGAACTATGTAGAGAAATAGAAAAGGTCTCATTTGTATATATGTTTAATCAATAAATGCATAAAAAAAATTATCATTTATATTTGAATCACCTTGTATAAGAAATGCAGCAAAACTCTACGCGGTATTCAAAGTTACTCTAAAGCATTTGATCTCATCAATCGGAACATCATTATCGACAAATTGGAAACACTAATTGGGAAGGCGTTGCTATCAAGGCTAATCCTCAATATAATGGCAGAAAACTATGTACAACTAGATGATGGCATTGGAAAAATCAACATAGATCAGCCAATCAAACAGGGTACTGCAAGGGGATCCAATGAGTCCTATGTTGTTCAATGTCCTCACACACAATATAGAAGCATGTATCGGCACAAGCTCGGAAGCTAGACTATATGAGGTCTGTTCAAAAAAATTCTGGAACATTCGCAATTTCGCGCCAATGGAGTGTTGGAGCAAAATGCAGTTGGCATCCCTGCACACACCTCTGTTTAATAAGTAACTGCTGGAACTTTCATTATTCTATGTCTGTTAATTATTGTTCAGTGCTGTATTGAGTAGAGCATTGTGTTGCACAGTTTGCAAATTTTGAGATGGCAGAGTTAGAGGAGCAACGCGTCTGCATTAAATGTTGCGGGACACTCAAGAAAACCTTTACAGACACACACCATATGATGCAGGAAGCCTACGGTGATGAGTGCTTAAGCCGTACTCTGTTACGAATGGTCCACGAGGTTTAAAAATGGCTGGATGGAAGTTAAAGATGACCCTCATTCAGGACGTCCTTCGACATCTACCAACAACGCTCATGTCGGGAATGTCAACAAAATTGTGCATGCCAATCAAAGACTATCGGGACGGGTTGCGATGCCTGCGAGAAAATGTGAGAAGGAAACAGCCTGAAATGTGGCAAGAAAATCCATGGCTCTTGAACGCGATATCACTGTCCTGCTACATCCTCCGTACTCTCCAGACCTGGCCCCTGCAGACGATTTTTTTATTTCCAAAGTTGGAAACCCCATTGAAAGGATGAAGATTTGCAATAATAGACGAGATAAAAGAAAATTCACAGATGGCACTTCGTGCGATCCAGAAAGAGATGTACTAAGACGTGGAAACGGCGTCGGGAGTGTGTATCAATTGTGGAGGAGAGTATTTCGAAGGAGACTATGCACAATAAGTAAAAGCTAAGTGTAGAAAAATGTTGTGGACAAAGTTCCAGAATTGTTTAAACAGTTCTCGTACATGTATGCTGATGATATGACAGCATCAGAAGTATAACAGATCTCCAAAAGGCAATGAACCACTGTCTGAATGGGCCAAGACAAATGAAATCAAAATCAACAGGCAAAAGATGGACCTAGTAGTATCCTGAAGAGGAGGAAGACCGATGAAAAGGGAGGAAGTCACGTAAAATAGAAAGCCAATTAAAGTAAAAGGTGCTTTCAAATACCCTTGTGGTGAGAATTGAAACGACTGGTACGGCATAAACAATAATCCACATTAGGGAATAGCTGGTGGTACTAATGCATTACCAACCCCACATTGATGTCCTTGAACAGAACAATGAGACTGTTTGAAGTTAGTCTACCCAACACTCACCTACGGGTTGGAATTAATCTGGGGATATCCAACTTCAAATCAACAGAAGGCAATAGAAGGGATCAAAGCAAGGTTTCTGAAGAGAATCCTAGGGCTGTCAAGTACATACCCTCTCGGTTAGTACCTGTACTAACAAGAGAGGCATACTTCATGGATGATCTGCAACTGAAGCCGCTGCTGCCATCTACTGAGTGTTATAAAAGGCTAATGATGGAACTGAAGAGGAAGAGGACCCATATAGAGGAGGACTTCTACCAGATGGATGCTATGACTCAGAGAGAGTGGACAACGACAAAACATCTAATAATGGGGTTCGGCAGTCAATGGCTTCCATTTCAAGATCTGTGTAATGTAGAAATATAACAATCCTTGGGATGACTGTACGTGCAGACTGTGAGATAACTGATGTGCCCCATGAGAACTTGCTAAATAAATGACCCAATAAACCAGTAACTAATACATATTCAGTACACTTTGTGCGCAATTCTGCTTTATTAATTAAATATTAAGAAATCTCATCCCAGCAAACCACAAAACTGAAATTTCAAGACCACTATGGTAGGAAGATACCATGGAAAACAACAATGTCATTTGTTTTCAAATGGCTGGGGCTTGGTTTTGCACTATCAATCCTCATACTTTGCAATAAAGTCCTACTAGATCTTCTAGTTTTATTTTCTCTGGATATATGCATCTCAGTGTATCAAATGATCCTTATTTAAAGGTATATCTTACCAGTAAAATTGCTTTTGCTGGTTTTATTTCGATTCTGGAACCTTGTTTAGCTAAGAGATCTGCTTAACAATCCAATATTTAAAAGGACCCACTGCAATGTGATATGTTTATCTTGTTTCTTTAAAACTGTATACATGTTTCTGATATCTTGGACAATGTTTCAGGTGTGCTGATTGTATCATTATTGCTTTAGAATCCACAAATATTGCTATTGCTTCTTTGAGCTCTATAGAGGATATTCCTCAATGTAGATACTATTTCAGTTAATTCAGTTTCAGAGTTTGTTGTTCCTAGTCCTAGGCAACAATGTTAAAAGTGGAAAAGACGTGTAGTTGCAGCTGGAAGTAAGAGATGCCACTCCCAAAGTGACAAGTCAATGTTGAGGAGCAAGTACAGAACTTTCCTTTGAAATTGACTTAGAAATAGTTTCCAGATGTTGGTATCCCTTGTTCAACCATCCTAGAGCTCATGAAAAATTATTTAAACCTCAAAATTTATCGTAAGTCAACTAGATGATGGGGAGATAAATATCGCAGAGCTGTTAAAGATATTTCTAAGCTTAAAATAATAAAAGATGATTATACATTTAAAAAGTTTACTTATCATCCTTGCGGAAATAAAAAAATTCACAAACATTTTTAAAGAACATGGTTAATATTAGTTCCTCAAAATAAATACAATATAAAAAATTTACTAGGTTTTTCTAAAAAGATAAAATTCCAAAAAATAACAATATATAGCATTTATTAATTAAACTATTTAGATTTTGAGTAAGTTCACAATGGAAAAACTAAATAATTTGGAAACCAGACTGAAGGAGCATTTTATAAATATTAAATACAAACAAATTGATAAATTGGCCATTGCAGATCAATTTTAGTCATTTAATCATGAAATAATTCCAGAGGTTAAATTATTAAAGCAATTGAATGTACCTATAGATTTAATGATTTGGGAGAAAATATTTATTTTGAAGAATAGAGGTTGCATAATGAATTTTGAAATATCGTCAATTGTTTCTGTCCACAAATTTTGTTTTCTTCCAGTAGATAGCAATACTATAGTGAACAATTCATCACCTAGCAGCAGTAACCTTAACAACATAAATAAACGAGTACAAAAAGATGCTGATGATGTAATCAAGGAATTACAAAACATGTCCTTCTGAATTTATACGTTAAAGTAAGGGCAAACATTGCTCACTAAGTATTTATAGTATTTGAGATATACTGTGTTTTGTTTATTATTCCCTGGAACACACTAACTGAACTGCAAGGTAAGGTTACCAACACGATTACTAACATTTCAACACTGATCGTGAAACAAAGGAGGGTATACATTTATTATTTTCATTGGCATTTGCTCACAAAAAAGTAAATAAATTATGGAAAATGAATCAATGTTAAGCACTTGTATTGTCCCACTTACCAAATTGCTGACAGGACATGTTTCTAGGACCTATTTTGTACCACAAAATAAATGCAAGTTAAATGAAATCCGAACAGACAGACAGAATCCTAGAAAATCTATAAAAAGTCAAGTTGCTAAAATAAATATAGAACTTTGTAGAACTGAGCTTATGGAAAAGAACATTTATCAAAAGTTTCAAACACTGAATTATGAACTTCAAAATTTCAGCAGACGATACTTTAATCTTAAATTCACCAATATCACATCAGATAAAGCTACAGATACCCAGAGAAGAAGATCGGTAAATCTCTGGTCAGTCAAACACTCAGCAAAAATGGAGACAGTAGGTCCTCAAAACATATCCTGCCAGTAACTGGTAAATAGATCAATATAAGTACTCACTCATTTTCTATAATTTAAAGGAGGGTATCCCATACTGTAACCAGTCTCTTTATTATGTGAATTACCAGATATCTAAATTGTTGGTGGGATATGCTACTGGAACTCTTGTCGTCTCATATTATGGGGCAGGACAATCCCGAAAATTACTGTCAATATCTCTGCACTTCTGAAATCAGTAGCCTCTGGCAATCCTCTACTCCCAAGGCCAGGTGCAGGATGATGCAGCAAATCTGCTTTTGTCAAAAGTGCTATTGCTCAAACATGCTCACACTTGCTTTAGCATTGGATATCATGTGCACACCTAATATGTAAAAATTGAAACTAGTAACAGTGAAGGAACTATACAAATATTATAAATACTTCATGACAACACTTCACTTATCTTTTTTAAAATACAAATTCAGCAGGACACATTTCATAATCACTCATTTACATCATCAGCTTCTTCATGTATACGTGCTTATTTGTGTTGTTACTTTCCTTTCCTAGATTTAAAGATAATAAAAAAAACAATAAATTGAATTCTGGCATTTATAGAAAATCAGCTCATAGTGATAATTACATAAAAATCACCCTTTTTCACATAAATTTGCTATTTTTAATAGTTTAATTTATAGACGTAAAATATACCAATTTGACAGAGTATGAACACATTATTAACATGGCTTTAATTAATGCTTACATACTCATTTTATAGATTAAAAGATTGATAAATTTAAACATCACAAATCTGTTAAAAATATTTCAACACTTAAAAAAATAAAAGAGGATTATACTTTTAAAAAAATTTACTTATGCTTGGGCAAATAAAGAATTCACAAAATTTTAAAAGGTCATGGTATAATATTACTTCCTCAAAATACAATATACAAAAATTACTACGTTTTTATAAAAAATACTAATAAAATTTCAATAAACAATCCGGCAGTTATCAATCGCACAGTTTTAGATTGTGACCAAGTTTACATTGAAAAGACTAAATGTAATTTGCAAACCAGAAGGTTAAATTATTAAAGGCCTATAGATTTAATGATTTGGGAGAAAATATTTATTTTGAAGAATAGAGATGGCATGGTTAATTCTGAAATACTGCCAATTGATTCTGTCAACAAATTTGTTTTACTTCCAATAGATGGCAATGCTATAGCGAACAATCCTTCACTTAGCGGCAGTAACCTTAACAACATAATTAAATGGGCAAACATAGACAAGGTAATTGTTACAAAAAATGTCCTGCTGAATTTATGTTTTAAAAAAGATAAGTAATTCGTTGTCACAGAGTATTTATAAATAATTTATAATATGTGTGCACACCTGTCTCGCGGACAGCAAAAACACAATCAAGCTCAATAAGCACAAAGCATTTGAAAGCTGTCGACTACTGCTTAATAACAAAGTACTCTGTTATGTGCAGGCACCTATGACCTATCAGCCATTGTGCTTATTTCTGTCTGAATATGGTGACAGAAAAGTTGACTGTTTTGATACAACAGACAACATGTGCTTTTAGAAACAGTACAACATTGCAATTGTTTTTCAAAAGCAGCAGGAAAGCTTTAGCTCTGTGCAAAAAGAATATTGACAAAAGCAGTCTTTTTTGCATTGGCTTGCACCCAGAATTATGGCACGAAAGGTGCTGAGTATGTATAAAGCTCTCTCCCTAATCTACTTGTCTGAGAATTTCAAAAAAGGATAATAATGGATGCAAAATCAGATCTCAGACAAATTGACAAAATGCTCTATATTAAAGACATAAATGTTATTGGATACAAGCAACAATATTTTAAAAAAGTTATCTCTAAGAAGAATATTATGTTTGTGAATTCAAACAAAATTATCACCCTACTTGGTACAAATATAGCATTGTATATTACAACTGCTTGCAAACATGCTTGTTCTTAAGCTTATGGTTTAAAAAACCAATGACTGCGGTCTGCCTTTATATAAATCAATTTTAAACGTAACTGGTACTGGAAGCCTGCCCATTCCCCTTCCCTCCCCCCACAAAAAATGTAAGTTGATGAAGAAAGAAAGAAAGAAAGAAAAAAAAAAGGAGAAAAAATCTGAATGAAAGAAAGAAATATGGGGAATAAATCATCCCACTTGAAGCTATCCCACACAGGCTATTTTGCCCAATCAAAGCAGACATAAATTTCTCAAGAGTAACATTAAAATAAACAAGGCAATTATAATATACATATCTCTTTCTTTCATAATACATTTGTAGCAGAGTGCTTTTCTTTGTTTCATAGCATACTTAGCAATGTGCAAATATTAACCCTCATTACAAACTGTATCAACATCACTTTATATAAACTTTGCTATGTGCATGAGTACACAGCCCTTCTTTTTTTTTTCATTTCAAACAATATTTTTGACCAACCAAGCATTTCTTTTTTGCTTGGGATGTACAAAATATCTAGGACGTGAAATGGTGCACGCACATTCACATGATTATCTATCCATTTATGCATACACGCACACACACACATATGCATACACACGGGAGAGAAAAGGTGAGGATAACCAGTCTTTCTCGAATAGTCTCGCCTAGCAACATCTATTAGAGCCTCGGTCCACCCGTTTGTCAACCAGTACTCGATCTGGGGCCTCCGCAGGGTCCTTTCCTGCTGTTTTGTCTAGAATTGCCTCTGCCAGTTCATTGAATGCGCGGTCTATATTGATGTTTGCTTTGGCTGAAGTTTCCATGAATCTTATACCATGTTCACGTGCTATCTGTAACAAAAAATGAAAAATCCAGTCAGTAGAAGTATAAAAAGTTTGCAGATGCACATTTATATGATCAAAATGGGTTGTTAGTATTAGATACAATATGAGGTGTGATAAAAAAATAACGGGAATTTTTTAATTTTGCAAGCTTTATACATCCGATGTTCAAAATTTTTGTTTTATCTTGTTGGTACACATGTTCCTGATGTATGTTTGCATTTTCAGCTGTTTTAATATTTACTTTATTGTTGACAGTCGTAAAAGTCATATGTTTTTTCGAGTACTTGGCAAATTTTTACTTTAAAAAAAAATGGATCAAAGAATTTGCATTAAAGTTTGCTTGAAAAATGGAATAAAGTGCAGCAGCACTGTATTCAAAATGTTGACTGTGGATTTTGGCGAATCTACTATGAGTAAGACAAGAGTTTACGAGTGATATAAACATTTCAAAGAGGGTTGAGAGGACGAAGACGATGACCACCCTAGCACATCAATTACTGACAATGTGGAAGAAGTAAAGAAAATGGTTCTGGAAAACTGCTGAATCACCATCAGAGAGGTTGCTGATAATGTTGGCATATCCTTTGGCTCATGCCAAGCAATTTTTTTCAGATGTTTTGGGCATGAACCGTCTAGCAGCAAAGTTTGTTCTGAAATTGTTGAACTTCGACCAAAAACAACATCGCTCAGGAATTGCTGAATGAAGTCGAAAACCATCCATAACTTCTAAAGAAGGTTATAACAGGTGATGAAGAAACATGAGTATATGGATATGACGTCAAAACTAAGGCCCAATCGTCCCAATGGAAACTGCCTGAAGAGCCAAGACTGAAAAAATTTGACAAGTTCGACCACATGAGAAGGTTCTTCTCACTGTTTTCTTTGATTACAATGGGATGGTGCATCAGGAGTTCCTGCCTTATGGTCGTATGGTCAATAAGAAATACTATCTGGAAGTTATGTGCCATTTGCATGAAGCAATTCAAAGAAAATGACCAGAATTGTGTCAAAGCCACTCATGGAAATTGCATCATGATAATTCACCTGCTCACACCTCAATGCTTGCGACTTATTGGCAAAAAAACAAAATTGTTATGCCACCGTATTTGCTGGACATGGCCCCCAAGGGCCAAGGCTGAAGAGAACCATGAAAGGACAAATTTTTACTACAATTGATGAGATAAAAATAGAATTGCTGAAGCAGCTGAGCACCATAACGAAAAGTGAGTTCCAGAATTGCTTCTAAGATTGGAAAAAGCGCTGGCACAAGTGTATTATATCTGAGGGGGATTACTTTGAAGGGGACAAAGTTGATGTTAATGATTAAATAAAAATTCTTTAAGAAAAACAAAAATTCCTATTACTTTTTGATCATACCTCGTATCAGGTACACTTCATTGATTTATTCAATAGCTGTGTAGTAATCCAAAATAACGAACATTATTATTGCTCATTCAATCCAGGCTTAACAGCTTAAAAGCTATTTAAATTTTAAAATTGACTTCATGGAAAAAATAAAGCAGATTTTGCTAAGCCTAGTTGACAGCCAATTTCTCAAAATTTATTTAAGTGTTTCCCTATGCATAATATATCTAAACAACATCAGAATCAAATAACTGAATGTATTTCTCAGAAGTTGATTTTAACTTCTTTAAACTATAGGCAGTATGAATTAAACAAATGTGATAAGAGGATTAAATAACAAAATAGTAATATCATAAGAGTTTAGACTCACTCTACCAAGTAATGTTTGATCAAGCTCACAAGTATATTTAGTAGCATAGGCTTATTCAATAAATATGTAGTTTTACAGAATTAAAATAATCCTGCATTCAAAATACCAGTTACAAAACTCGTTGTTTAACAACATATGAGGTCTGTTAAAAAAATTCCAGAACATTCATAACTTCGTGCCAATGGAGTGTTGGAGCAAAATGTGGTTGGCATGCCTGCACACACCTGTGTTTAATGCGTATCTGCCAGAAGTTTCATTATTCTATGTCTGTTAGTTATTGTTCAGTGCAGTATTGAGTAGAACGTTGTGTCGCACAGGTTGCAAATTCCGAGATGGCAGAGTTAGAGGAGCAATGCATCTGCATTAAATTTTGCGTGAAACTCAAGAAAACCTTTACAGAGACACACCAAATGATGCAGGCAGCCTGCGGTGATGAGTGTTTAAGCCATACTCGTTGTTACAAATGGCCGGATGGAAATTAAAGATGACCCTCGTTCAGGACATCCTTCAACATCTACCAACGACGCACATGTCAGGAATGTCAACGAAATTGTGTGTCCCAATCGAAGACTATCGGGACGTGTTGCGATGCCTATGAGAAGGAAACGGCCTGAAATGTGGCAAGACAATTCATGGCTCTTGCATCATGATAACGCACCCGCACATTCATCCCTGTTGGTGTGTGACTATTGCACAAAAAACGTTATCACTGTACTGCCTCATCCTCTGTACTCTCCAGACCTGGCCCCTGCTGACTTTTTTTATTTCCAAAGTTAAAAACCCTGTTGAAAGGACAAAGATTTGCAACGATAGACGATATAAAAGAAGCTTCGCGCGATCCAGACAGAGATGTACCAAGACTGCTTTTGGAAGTGGAAATGGCGTTGGGAGCGGTGTATCAATTGTGGAGGAGAGTATTTTGAAGTCCACCCACTGATAATAGTGATTGTGTGCTACAAAGTGCCAATGCTGTGAATAACCCAGAAGTGGTTTTGAACATACTGACCATTTTAAGGCAAGATACTGCAATACAAAAGGGACCCTGGTACCTTAGAGCTAAATGAATTTATTCCATCAACCAATAATGTAATAATAACCAGATGGTATTCACTTGCGCCTGAAGGGGAAAAAGTGCACATTTCAATTGTAGTTAAGTTGCCTCCCATAGGAAAGATTGAAAGTTTGAATGCTTCTCAACTGTATGCCAAATTTAAGTTACATGTGAACAAACTAGTGTAATTAAAGTGCTGTGAACAGTTGACAAGGCATCCAATAACAGACTACTGCTGCTACTGCTACTACTCTCCAACTGCGCTACACTGGAATCCTGCCGTGCACCACTTTCTAAGTTATTTTATTTAAAATTAACTATACAGGATCCCATCTTTGTTTTCTGTAAATATATACTGAGGCAGTATTATTAACATTTCAATGATTTCAGTCAAATTATATAATATATAAATTCAATAACAGCCCGCCTTGAAGCAATATGTGTATGTAATAATTTGTAAAATGTATGTAACAGTCATTGCATATGTTTATATTATTGTAAACATGTTCAATAATGTTATGTGAATATATTACATAATTTAATAATGTAAGAGCTGTAAGAATAATAAGTTAAACGTTGCTAACAATGAGGTAACCTTGAGTCAATAATGAGTAAGAATGTTTAATAATGCTACTAGTCATTATTGGAGCAACAATAATGTAAATTTTGCGACAGTTCATAACATAGCCAATGAACAACCAGAAAAAGCTTTAGTTAAATGAAGGTATTCTATTGGAGTAGGATTAGCCAATCAGAGACTTGAAATACAGAAATTTACAAGTTTAGACGGTTGAAATCAATTTAGTTACCTCCAAACAGTGCTCATAACCAGACGTGTTGCTTCTATTTAGTTGCCTGCAGACAGTGTTTGTAACTGGATGCGAGATGTGTCCTCGAGAAATTAATTACGTATTCATGTGAGATGAAAAATAGTATACTAGTTAAAAAGTGCAAGTATTAAATAAAAGAATCTCACAGCTCTCGATATCAGTGAAGTGCTATTTAATATGTGTCAAGGATTAATAAAAAGGAGCGAATTAAAACCTAAAATCTGTGTAAGCCTACATTCTTGTCGCATCACGCCCTGCCAAGACTTCCATGTTTGTAACAATAATACTGATGCAGCCGAGGCGAACATAAATATTTAATACTTAAAGAAACAGTTTAATTACAAAGT
This sequence comes from Deroplatys truncata, assembly GCA_030765065.1. Classification (NCBI taxonomy): domain Eukaryota; kingdom Metazoa; phylum Arthropoda; class Insecta; order Mantodea; family Mantidae; genus Deroplatys; species Deroplatys truncata. Next base: position 57,641,036 of record CM060989.1, on the reverse strand, counting down.
TAATATTTTTTTTAAACTTGGGGCGAAGGCTACCGGAAACCAGGTACTATATGTGCGATTGCAACGAATTTCAAGTTCGGCTCCCCAACAGTTGAAATACAATACAACTCCTTTAATACAGCATCTACAAACTGACTTTTCATACATAGCAGCAAACAATGTAAAGAACAATACGACCAACTTCAAATTGACGTCCAAAGCATGGTGCAAACTCCTACAACAAATACTGCTAACAAATTGGCTTCCATACGTGGGGCAGAAACCAACTACTTCAATACAAAGAACTACAAAGAATTTATTTATAATTTTTATAGAAATTTAAACTTGAGGTTAATAGGGATATATAGTATTTAAATGACTGAATTTTAAAAATTGATGTAAATAGTCAACTATATCAATTATAATAAATATTAAGTAAAAGATTCCACATTAAGCTTTGCATTGCACTTTATAACACAATTTTATCACTTAACACCTGTAAGATATTCTAATTTAAAGGTAGAGAGGTATGCCGCTTTTCACAAGTTGAATTGCACAATATGTTTTAAAATATTGCAATTTAAAAAAAATAAGAATTTAAAACATAATTCACTTTGTTTTTGTAATCCCTGGACAAAATTTGAAGTGAATCGGAACATGATGGTCAGATTTTGTGAAAATATGTGACACTTGACGTGGAATGATTCATATTCCTGCCTTTTCAACTAGGTTATAACATTTTTAGGTTTTCTCTAATTTTTTCATTTGGAACATGATCATATAGAGTACGACCAACAGTTTGCCTCAGAAATCTCATCTCAGCTGTTTCTATTTTTCGCTTTCCTGTTCTATTCAGGCCGCAAGTAGAACAGAAGAGCAAAAAATAGAAACAGCTCAAATGAGATTTCTGAGAAGAGCTGCTGGCCATACTCATGGGAGTGTTCATGATATTTTTGATGACAATATCATATTTTGTTCATCCCCAGTACCTGATTTTACAATGTTTTTGATTAAAGTAACACAGATACAAAGTGCTATGCTTATGCTGTACCTGCATTAATTTTTCATTGTGATGTTTAACAAAACAAAATCATAGTTAACAACGAACTTACAGCTTCACCCCTCTCTCTGCTTACAACTCTCTTCTCCTCCATGTCATTCTTATTGCCCAATATCATCTTCTCCACGTCTTCATTTGCATGCTGCAATTATATCACAGTACAACATTAATACATTTCAATAATCCTCCATGATTGAAAGTTAATTTCCCAAAATGTTTCTTACCTCGTCTATGTTCCGTAACCATTTCACAATATTCTCAAAACTTTTTTCATTTGTGATGTCATATACCAACATAATACCCATTGCTCCACGGTAGTAGGATGTTGTGATAGTATGAAATCGCTCCTGGCCAGCGGTGTCCCTAAGAAACATATGAGACACATGCATATCTTAATCCAATTTATTTTTATAGAATATACTATTTATTTTGCAAAACAATGGTTATAACAGAGAAGTGTACATAAATATGCTTAGGTGTCACCACTATTCATCTTCTGTGCTAAGTGGAAAGTCCACACAGTGAAAATAGTTTTAATGTAGCGTGGTGAAAGCTGTGGTTTAAACAAATTTTGTAGTGAAATTCATGCAAGAGGAACCTGCCAAAAATATGTCATCTGTGTTTTTCAGAATTTTTCTAGCCTTACGTCATTATAGTTTCCATGACAAAGTTCATTTCAACTTTACCTCTATTTTCTTTTGTTTATGTTAGCAAACTTATTGTAGATAACAGTCACTTAAGACAACGAAACGTCCCTAAGCCCTCTATGAGAAATAGCTCTTATGCCAGTTCATATACCAGCCTAGACGGAATTAAGGCTGGTTTACAATAACCCAAGAATGGTAACCAAAACGGGGATACATATCGATGATCATATCCATCACAAAGTAGAAAGTCAATTTTGAGCATTGTGATTTCATTTGTTTTTAAATGACCAATACTTTTACTTTCTCTACTACGTAAAGTAGGGGAAGTATTGCATTCCACCCAAAAATTCGATACCGAGATTTCACCGGAAATACATGTTTTGAGACCTCCTGAATCCAAAAAAAGCATTTTTGGAAACATGTCCGTGTGTGTGTCTGTGTGTGTGTGTGTGTCTGTGAACAGCATAACTCAAAAACGAACAGTCGGATAAACACTAAACTTGGTATTTAGGTTCAGTATCTTCCAGAGATGCGACACGAAGCTTTTCAAGAAAATCCCCCCCACCCCAGACTACCCTTTACATGGAACATTTTTCGAAAATTTTAATTTTCTCAAAAATGGCTCTAACGATTTTGATGAAAATATCATGTTTAAGATAAGGTCATGAGAAATGAAATGTTTATCTCGAATTTTCTGGGAATGTCTCCAAAAGTATTCTTCATTCTGAACGACTTTTGCATAACTGGTAAACTATAAGAGATAGACAAAATTTTACTACACAAAAAATGTAGATCGCGTTAAAATACACAACTTATGTCATATACATTTCTTTTGTTGAGTGAACCGTTTTCGAGATATTGCTTGTTATTTCCTTAAATTTTCCAATACTTATACTTTTTCTCAAATTCGTTATTCATTTTTTTATGTCCTGGACATGCAAAGAGAATGGAATGCGACACATAGCAACCAGCGTTAAAATATTTGACTATCGCTTAAAAGCTACCATATTCCCCTTGCATCTACAAGAAAATTACCAATAAGGTTGACATCTTGATATCTCGATTAACATGAAGCATATGGAAAATAGGCATTTGTAAAAATAGATTGTACAGAGTAGAGAAAGTCATGTGAGTGTAACACATCAGATTTTTTTACCTGCTACCAACTCAGCCAACAGCAAAATTTGATAGTTAACATTAACCAAATGTAGATCCATTATATTTCCGACCCCTTTAGTCATACCAAGCTTTCATTCCTTTATTTAATGACGTGCATTGAAGTTTATTGATGTTCTTTGTTAATTTCTATTAGATTTTGCTGTTCTTTGTAGTTCCTGATATTGTTTTTGAGGCAACAACCAATTTTGAGTTGTATATAAACAAATTACAGATAACCCTTTCACTAGAAGAACCAATGCTCAATGATTCTGAGGGCGTCAGGATCTGAGGTTAGGATGCATATATGCTAGAACTTCATGTTTCTCAGTTATGACAAGTGAGAGCACTAAGTGCTGTTTATGTCACAGCCGCCTAGAATAATCACAATAGAGAAGAGTTTAATATGCACAATATGGATTTAATATGCCGTGACCAGGAATGGAAAAGTTAAAACCTGGCCATGTCTTCTTTCCTGTTCCCGGGGCCTGGAAAAGCTTTCCATTTAAATACACGTAATTAACTTTGTCATTCTCGTTTTGCTTACCATCCTTGGTTGTTGTAAACCAGCCTTTAATCTTAGAAAGGTAGATCAGATTGAAAAAAATTCAATGCCATGACCAGGATTTGAACTAACCGAGATACCACCGGCAAGTCATTAAATTCCCCAAATGACTCACATGTTTTCCCAATAAACCACAAGGTGTTCTCAAATTCATTTTGAGTTAATGTACCCAAATGTTGATTTGCAATCTACGTACTTTAAGTTCCAGCCTTAATAGTTAACCACTATTAAGCCGATCAATGTTAATTGTTCTAAACAAGTCATGTGGAATCTAAGGATGAAAAGATAAAATTAAGACTAGCATTAGCTATAGCATTGAATTTTTCAGTCTGATTCTACCTTTGCAACTTTAGACAACACAGCTTGTGTGAAAAAACAATTATCAGAATTAATCTTGTTACTGTTAGAAATTCTTGTACGAAGGTAGTCATAAGCTTCTTTTTTAACTTTCCAGATCTCTTTTTAAGGCAGATCCACATGCTCCAGTGTTATTACAACTAGTTGGTTGCAGAGAGCAGTAGGTTACACAAGAAAGAAGCTCTGTATTGTCACGTGTAAAATGTTTACTGAACACATTAGTGAAAACAACAACAATAATTATAATAATAATTATTATTAGCGATGGGACAATATCACTAATTCTTGATACCAATTTTTGAGCCCCAATACTCGATACTCACTTTATAAAAAACAACAAAGGCTTGTTCATTGAATTATGCTCTTATTAGTAGTTCTATAATGGCATGAAAGACCCGAAATTTTGCTCAGATGCCTCTTCATCAGGCTTAAGGTTTTTTCACATGCCGTAAAAGTAGGCTTATTTCCCTTCCGAAGGAAGCCATGATAAGGATTTTTACACCTGAAATAAAATCCATCGCCCTCTGCCGGGTTTGAACCCATGAACTTTGGAACTAGAGGCTGGCATGGTAGCTCTAGACCACAGAGGAGATTGTTCCTGGTTGACATTCTCCAATTGGCAGCAATTTTTTTATCTTGATAATGCCAGAGGTAATATGGTCCCTATTGTTTGTGAAGACTAACAATAATAATGTATTGTCTATCCATGTTATAGAAATTAGTCATACAGTATACCTGTAAGCTACGCTCGTGACCTGAGTTATACTTGCATAAACACTAACAAATGGAAGGAAAGAACAAATATTTCCATGTGCTGTATTATCTGAATTTCTGATTTGTTTTTTCTGAACTCTCAAATTTTGGTAACCAGAGTAGGTAAATGTATTGGCTGAGAGTGAGTTACCAAGCCAGGCTATTGCAGAAACGTGATTTAGTGCATCAGCTAAATCAGCTTCATTCACAATTCAGTTAACGCAACACGTTACACGAGTACCTCCGTTCCTTCCCCCCATTGTTTTTCATTTAGGCACATGAGCCTATGGAATATTGAATTGATTGATCCACAGGAAATGCAGTCAAGGTCTATCAAGAACTATAGTCCAGCAACTCTTTGGGCAAATGTGTGAGGCAATAACGTGAAAATTTTAAAGTATCGGAGGTTTATCTCAAAGTATTAGGCATACCAATATCACTGAGTATTGAGTGTGTTGAGGTCCCATCCCTAATAATAATAATAATAATAATAATAATAATAATAATAATAATAATGATGATGATGATGATGATGATGATGGGACACTAACCTGTGTTAAATAGGAATACATCAATGACATCTGCGTACAAATTATCATTCGCTTCCATTAGCTCCTGAAGCATAACTGCAGCAATTTGTTGTGTGATATATGTTTTTAGATCCTCAATTGTATGAGGGTTATCCTGATACACATTGTTCTTTAAGTTTCCCCATAAATAAAAATAACAAGTGATGCAGTAATTTGTATCACAAATTATTTAAATGTAAAGAGTGATTATAGTGTGAATATGCATTTTTTGTGTGACATTGATTTGAGATGTTTGATGATTGTAATTATTGTTGAGAAGTAAGTTTATATGGCCTTACTGAAACTGACAATAATAGCGTGCAATAATGCGAGGGGGTGAGCTGTTTATCATTATTAGAGATGAGGAAATTATGTAATATTGACACGTTTTACTTTAGAATTTGCTGGAACATTTTTCCCTAAAGCATATGTTTTCGTAATTTTCATTGGATATAAAAATAGACGCTAATGTTGGCGCGTTTTATTAGCCAATAGTAGCTCAGTTATAATCTTTAGGCATATCGGGGTGTAGGAGTATAAAAAGGGCTAGGTTAGAGGTAGGCTTCCTTCAGTCCAGCAGAAATATTTGTACAGTACACGTTGGCTCCAGTCCATTATACGTCATCGAGCAGCCATGGTGAATACCTTGCATAGTTTATCGATTCGCAGGTTACGCGTAGCAGAGTTATGAAAAATCTCAAGTGTTGTAAAGTTAATTACACAAAAAGTTGAAGTACGCGAATTAAGAATGATCAGTAAATAAGTTATTATAACAGTTTCAGTTTGGCGAGTGTCAAGATTAATATGTGAAAGTGCAAAATATGTTACGACAATAAAAGGTGTAAAACAAATTCTTTCATCAGTGTTATCTTCGGATAAAAGACTCCTTTCCGTTTACACAACCTGCATAAAGAGAAGTGCTCGACCAAAAAGATCATAGCTAGCCGGAGGACAGTGAACCAAAATTAAATAAAATAACAGGCGCTCAGTAAAAGATAACACGAAGTGACCGCGACAAATTGTCTTTTATACGTGCGGCAGATAAACAGTAGCATTCTTTCAAACAAACACTAATACCGCCGCAAATTGCTACCACCAGGTGGAGCTAACAAACCTAAAAAAGAATCATGTCACAAAATGGCTTCACAACGTGGGGCAAAACACAAGTAAACACAAATAACAAACATTACAAGTAATACCACTTCACAAGGCATCAAATCCGGGCTATGAGTGGGCCACAACCCAGTACTAATAATTCTGTCCTAAAAAATCTCTGCAACCAAATCAAGTGTTCCGTAAACAGTGTGTGCAGTAGCTGAGTCCTGCTGAAAGAATAACTGCTGAGATTCAATATCTGTCAGTTGTTTGAAGAAAGGGTAAAATGTCTCTTCAATATCTTACACTGCCAATAGTGCTTTCAAAAATTGTGATGCCAAGGTGTATTAGAACTGAGAATCTAAAAGCAAATATCACACAACAAATTGCTGCAATTATGTCTCAGGATTTTTTCTTAGTCATCCTCCATGGTGTAGTGGTTACCATGCTAGCCTCTAGTTCCCGAGGTCGCAGGTTCAAGCCTGGCGGAGGGCAATGGATTTTTTCGGGTGTAAAAATCCTTGGCATGGCTTCCTTTGGAAGGGAAGTAAAGCCAGTGGTCCCAAGCCGTAGATTTACAGCACGTAAAAGAACCTCAAGCCTGATAAAGAGGCCTCTGAGCAAAATTACCGGTCTTTTGCGCCCAATATAGAATGGGACGCTAAGGACCATAGTAGTTACAGCGTCCATAAATATAAACACAATTTAATTTGCTTTATTTAATGGCATACATTAAAGTTGTGCCATTGTTTTTGAGGTAATAGGCAGTTTTGAGTTGCATATAAACAAACTACAAATAACCCTTTCACCAGAGGAACCAGCGCTCATTGGATTTGTGGGTGTCGGGATGATGTTAGGAAGCACATTTACTACTAATTTCTTCTGGTTTCATGTTTCCTGCTTGCATCTATAGAGAGCACTAGTAGCTGTTTCATGTCATGGCCGCCTAGAATAATCTCTAGAGTGAAGAGTCTAATATGCACAACATATCTAATATGCCGTGTCCAAGAACGTTAGAAGTTGGGCAACTCTTCTTTCCCATTCCATGGGCCTGGGAAGACTTCCCATCGATTGTGAATGCTCCCATTTGAATACACATATTTCAACTTTCTCGTTCCCGTTGGTTGTGAACCAGCCTTTATCCTCCATCCCCTCTCTTGTTTATCTTACCCCTTTTTCTCTAGACTTTTGTATGAAATTAAATGTTGTTTTGATTGCATTTTACAGCTGAAGACAATGGTACTGATATGACAGTTTTCAGGAAAATAAACCACCATTAACCATGGAGCAAAGTCTGTCAGTCCTAAGACCTGTATTTTGAGCAGAAATAAGGATGCAGTTGCTTCTAATGCTACATCTACCTCACAATTACCTTATTTGTGCCTATAGCACATTCAATGGATGCTAGCATGTAGATCTACTCAAAATTTGTGAAGGACTTCTTCTAAGGGAACTATGCAAGTATTTGTGTTGCATCAACATCTGGTCTGTGTAAAGACAAACTTCCAGTTTCTCTCAGGGCTAATAAAAAGAATGAAATGGTAAAAGATAAGATATGACATATGGCAGGCTATCATTCAAGTAAAATTCTTCTGCTGCAAACGCAGTCAACTAGCTTCCCCATAAATGTTGGATAGACTTTGTGCCATCTGTCAGCTTACCCATTTTATTGGTTCCAGGCATGCTGGTATTAGAGAGCAAACGAGATGGTGGACACACTGTTAAGAGGAACGCAGGATTAGATTTAATTGGTCCTGAGCCGTTCTTTGGTGTGTCTTCCAGAAATGTCAAGTATGAAATAAGGTGAGTTTCATTTATGGATGCTCTCTAACTACTGTGGTCTTTAGCGTCCCATTCTATATTGGGCGTAAAAGACCGGTAATTTTGCCCAGAGGCCTCTTTATCAGGCTTGAGGTTCTTATACGTGCTGTAAATCTACAACACGGTACCACTGGCTTTACTTCCCTTCCAAAGGAAGCCATGCTAAGGATTTTTACGCCTGAAAACATCCATTGCCCTCTGCCGGGTTTGAACCCATGACCTCAGGAACTAGAGGCTAGCATGGTAACCACTACACCACGGAGGGCGACTGTCAAGTATGAGATAACCTAGCTTACGGCGAGGGTTCATCTTGAGATCTGGAGTAAACTACCGCCAGGCAAGCCCATGATTTTATTGGAGCCTGGCAGGAAACTGAGCGAGTTTCTTCTGAATTTAACTACATCTAAGCTCAAAAGTTGGATATCTTACAGGCCACAACACTTTGCATAGATATTTTATACATAATGGGACTTGCGAGGGAATCTGAAACCTCACAGCATATACCACACAAATGCAAAGGATTTGTCATGGATAGATACGTATCCCTATGGTCCTCCTGCTTGGAACCTGAGGATATAAGAGGGGCAGATATCAACAATACAATCCGTTTTATCCAGATCATCAGACTTGTTTAATGCCCAGGATAAGACACAAAGGGCTCCAAGAGCCTATGTGCAGGCTTCTAAAAGAGGCCACTCAAGTTAATCATCATCAGCTTTCCCGTAAAAAAGCAGCATGCCTGCAAGCTTGGCAAATGTATTATTATTCTTCATATTTCTTGAACAAAGTGAAACAAACAACATTCAAACTCTTAAGTTCTTAAGTTTGACCACTGGTCAATACTAAACCACACACAGAAATTTGGTGCCCCTTTTCACCATCCACCCCTCAGGTAGAAGCATTGAGTATGAACTTGTTGCAGCACCTATGCCAGTATTTAGGTGGAAGGTAGCCTTATATCACTTCTTAATGGTGGTGATACAGTTTTAACTTGTGCCAGAAAAAGCACAGTTCTTCTAGTGATGTTCTCATGGTTGAAGGACAGGTCTGGAGTAAAAGTAACAATCTATGTCCAACATAATCATATTCATGACAAGTTTGTAAGTGTTTTAAATAAAATACTTACAAACTTAAAAGTCATATAAAATAACACAAAATTACATTATTGCTAAGCAGTAGGAAGGAGAAAAGAAAGGAAAGGGGGGGGGAATGTTAGATTTGATTTCAGGACTGATCTACTGTACATAACAGCTTATTATTCAGTGATTTAACATGGCTGCTGAACCAAAGCTATCTCTTAGAGGCTTAAGACACAGAGCACCCACAACTGTAATCAGTGACATGCATATCCTTTGGAACAGCAAGAGAACAAAGTCCATAACTTGGAAACTGCAATGTTTTGATAATTAAAATTAATGTATTCCATTTATTTGAGAGAAAATTAACTGTTCTAACCATAAAATTTACCCGTGCTTTGCTTCACCAGTGACTAAATGTTATGTAACTTCAAAAATTTGTTTCACAGGTGACCCATCTCAAAATACTTTCTACATTCTCTTAACATACCATGTATAAGTGGCTCTTCTTTAGATTACGTCCCGCAACTTTTTCCCGTATAAAAATCAAAGTCCAAAGGTACTTACTGCGCATGCGCTGAGATGAGTAGCAGACAATCTTCATTGCTACCAACATTGCTCCTGCAATCACACTAGTTTTTGTTGCCTAGTATCTAATCTAATCCAAAGTTTTGTCCTGATCTAAAACTAATATCTAATCCAAAGTTTCATTTACAGTTTGGAGCTGATGCACTAAACAACAGGATAAACTTTTCGAATATCCTCGATCAGTTCTTGGAAGGGATCTGCTAATCTGTTTTTTACGTCTTGCCGCCACAGGTATTCTGACAAATGGACATCCATTTGCGCGTTTCTGATGCCGCCCCTGGATAGGCGATGCCGGAGAGATCGCCATCGCGACTCGATATTGTTCGTGTGGACATTCGTTACGGGGTCCACAAAATGCTCGCTGTGGTTCACCGTCAGGTGCGCTGCAAAACCCCCAGCCATTAATCCATTATATCCGCCCCAACAGTCGGTGTGAATTGTGCTGGTGAATTCCACGTGTTCCTCAATTAATGCGAAGAGGGTGGCACCATCTCTTCTATTGTTGGGACACACTGTCATTCGCACTTCATTGGTGACCACGTCAATCATCCCTAGGATCCAGTTTCCTTCCACGATACGGCCGCGATGGTATTTTCTTCTCCCGATCTTGCATTCGTCGATTTGTACGACGTGGCCGGCACCGCCTATTTTACCCCTGTTGGCGTACTTGTCGTCCATTGAGAGATACAGACCTCTCGGCAGTAACTAAACCAATCGGCTATTGTTGCGTGGCTTATGTTACTATCACCGAGAGAACTTTGAATTACAGTTTGTTCGTAAGATAACTTACTTGCGAAACTGTAAGTAAGAAGCAGCACTTGGGCAGGTGGCAGTCTTGAATTTTCGAACCACGTGCCTTTTGCCACGGACTCTGAAAACTGCTCTGCATGTCCTCTCCTACATGAAAATATTTGAAATTTTCGACCACGTTTTGTTACGGGATGTAGGACGGCATCACATTCCCGACATAACATTCGGGTTCTAAGCAAGTTTTCGTCGTATAGAAACTGCATACACTCTTGCTCATTGTTGCACAAAGGTGCTAGGTCAATAAAATTTATAAACCTTGTCATTGCTCGTACGAAACTTCCACCTAGTAAGTTTATATACTGACTGCCAAGAGCCAGGTAGGATACCCATTTTCAGATTTAACAGTAAAACTGCTTCCTTTCTAACAATAGTACATCTGTTGCGCACATGTGAAGTTTCAAACATCTGCGAAACAGATGCTTGGGGTGATTGTGCAGAAGTTGGTGGGAGATGCATTCACAACTAACGATGTTTGCAGCGCTGCAATTACACGGAAACTTCGGGAGGTTTCGGCAGCTCTCGTACGCCTATCCCGTGTCGGACTTTGCCAGAATTCTCGCGGGACGTAATCTAAAGAATATCCGTATAAGTTTGGTTGAATTCTATAACACCTATTATATATCCATTTGTGCATGTGTGTGTGTGTGTGTGTGTGTGTATGTGTAAAAATTCAGCAAACACTGCAAGCACAAGGTTAACTTGGGCTAATGTCACATGCAATACAGATAAACCTAAGACGTGTAACATCCATCACAGTTTTAGTTTTGGATTTGTTACTTTAGGATAATTGGGTAACCTTTTCCACTTAACAGCCTGGATGCAGCATTTTCGAGTTACACGAAGCAGAAATATATTTTAATCTATAATTATTTATGCACAGTTTACCATAAATTAACTTACCATATTTGAAGCTTTATTTTCTTTCCTCGTAATTCCACTGTTTTTATTTTGAAGTCAATTCCTGCACATACAATTGACAAGCTATGAAACAATTTATACAACTCACATTAAATAACATCTATCTCTTAAAAACATTGCAGCTTGGTTTAAGTTCAATTAAGCTAAGTAATTAAGCTCATAACATTTATAACACACAACATTCTGGTACTAAAGAACATTCTTTGGCGGAGTTTGTAGCTTATTTTCCACGATATGTTATACCATCTTTAAATTACTCCAACAGACTTAATCCCAAAATCTCGATTCGTTTAATTGCAATGATTTTTGTAGTTCATTTAAGAAATAGCCCCACCCCAGTGCTCACCTGCTAACCATCATTCAAAACCATTTTCCGAATAGCTAAATGTCAATGGTAACAGAAATGGTAAGAGCAAGGGCCATGGTTCGGTTTTTTCTGTCTTACTTTGAATAGAAAGTTGCTGTGTCACCAAAAACACATTTCTTTTGTGATTACCCACCCTAATACGGGAAATGCATGAAACTCATTACTTTTACTAATTCAGAGCGTTTGTTAATTTCACATACCTATTGTTGATATAAACGTAGTAGTAAAGGCATCGTCCGAAAACCTAAAGAGTATACATGTTTTTCCTACACCTGAATCACCTATCAACAACAATTTGAACAAGAGATCGTAAGTTTTCTTCGCCATTTTCCTTAGTTGGTAAGACGTCACTTCTCAGATGTTTGGATCAAAAGCGGAACGTAATGCACTATTCACTTCCGTCAGTATGGCCAATGTAGTTTTCTTCTAAAGGTTGCTCTTTTTTTATGAAGAAAATCAGTGGTTGTAGCCACATAAATGCTATTTAGAAGAAACTTATTACTTTATAGATTTTTAAACTAAGGCTTTTGTTAGACAATCTAATTAAAACGTTGTATGCCAAATGATGCAATACTGTGTCACGAGGCTAATGTTGCCCATCCTAACATAACCACTGAGCAGTCGACTATGTAGTCTGTGGTTAACTAACAAGAGTTGGGATTAGTTGTCACTTCTGGATGCTTCTCTTATGTATTGAACGTTGTTTCAGATCAGCGAGATTGTAGTTATAACCCTTATAGTGATTGTGAAGCATTTATTGTGTCCTAAAGCGAAACTTCAGTTTCTTCGTGTGAATAAATTCGTAAGTATAGGAATTTTAGGGTAGAGATAGGCTGATTGTCGTACATTGCGCGTTGCTATATAATCTTCTAATTTCATTTCGGGAGACTGCTAATTGGGGGTGTAACTTCTACGCAATAGAAATGTAGGTTATTTACTTACTTCCTATTAAGAGCTTTGGCAGTCTAAAGAGAAACAGCTTCCAAGAACGTAAACGATTACTTAGAGCTTCAAGACGTTCGATAATTTGAAGCCTTGACATTTGTGAAGTTGAGGTAAATGTTTCAGAAAACGATATTGTTACGTAAAGTATGAATTTGGATTTGGACTTTAAATATTCTGATCATAGGTCTGAAAACTGACATGTAAATATTAGTTCTGTGCAGATGTCTGAAAAACTAACTTGTCCAGATTAGTTTAAGAAAATGCCTGTACTGAAGCATCTAATAATGTGTTTTTGTTCTATGTATTGGTGTTAGCAGTCCACAGGATGACTTCGTGGCCGCAAGGTGCTCCAGCTGGATACTACCCTGGGAAACAAGGTTCATATCTCAGTTAGAATTTTGTTACCTTGGAGTATTTTTTGTTTTTTCAATATCCAGTATTGGATTTTTTCTTTTTAAATTTTTATTTTGCGTCTTCAGATGGCATTTCCCATTAAAATGAAGCTTTGTAAGGCATTTTATATTATTTTATAAGTGATGTATCCCAGAAATATGTTGAAAGATATAATACTCGATATTTAAAATAAGATAAAAATTATGAAGGAAGCCTAGAATGCTGCAGTATTAATTTAAGCTACTTATGTAACTTACTGGAACAAGTTTTGGAAGGTGTACCAGTTTCCTTCCCACCTCTTTCCTCTTCTGCCATTATTATTTAGGCATTTTCTTGTACTGTATACTTGTATGCCTTACTAAAACAGGTATTATGCAATTTGAGGTATAGACAACTGATTTCATGTGATGATGCAAATTTTACTCTTTTAGGGTAAACCATATCCTTTCATTATGAATGCAGTTTTTTTCACCCTTTTGCTGTTATACAAGTTAAAAGGATGAACTTCAGAAGTTACTCGAATGTAAAAATGCAAAATGTCACAACTAATAGTCTTCTGTTCATCTACTGAGCAAATAGACAGCCATTAAAACAGTGTGCTGTAGGTAGTAGAGCTAACTTGCCATAACCAGAATAATTACCTGTGCATGATGAAAACCATTTGACTTGTGCAAATGTTTTGAAAATCATCATTAAAATTACCTAGATGACGTCAATTAATCCAAGCTGACTGCTAATTATCAACAAACTTCTTTATTCAGCCCCTCTGGTCAGTTTGCACTTCTGCCAGTAGGAGCAGGTTTTTGCCTCTCCACTTCAGAATGAAAAATATGCAGTAAAATGACCTGATCCTGTGGTTTTGAAATTTAGCCCAGGTTAAGCTGTGACACATAGGTTAATGTGTATGTACATAGGCAGGATGACTAGTCTTGTATCAAAATTTAGCCCAAGGTTAGGTTGCTACACCTAGGTTAGTGTGTGCATGTGTATGGAATTTAAGTTACCTGTTGTCACAGATTACAGTTGCCTCTTTTGGCTTGGCAGTTTCTTCTCTGCATGCGCAGTAGTTACAAAATGGAGCCCGTTGTTGGCACTTTGCAATGATTTTGCCATAAAAGAGACTTAAAAGGAGCCAGAGATTGGGTTCCAGGCTTTCCAAGTGTTCAAATCTTTTCCTAAAGCTCTAATATAGGTATTTTCATTGCATTCATCTCCTTTTACAGTTTAGCACTTTAGCTATAATTTTCTCTCTGGCATTGGTACTGTACACATTATGGGAGGCATGTAGGCTGAATGTAAACAGGATATATTAAACTAAACATTTTGATTAAAATAGTGGCTCATAAAGGTTACCTTTAACCTCACTGCACTGTCTCCTTAATAGATCTGTTGTGAAACTCCTAGTGAATATGTAATTGTATATCAGTGTCCCATATCAATTTAATATTCTAATGAACTTTATTATGTTCTGCTTTTTCTTTCTCTTCATTACGGAGGCAAAAAAAATATTTACATTAGCTTTACTCATCTTGTAGAGGTAATCTCGTAGAGAGCAATGTCAAGTTAAGTGACCAGCAACTTGTCTCAGTTTGTTTAATTAAGAAATCCTTTAGCTGTTTTAGATGAAATCTTTGGAATGGTTGCCCTGGAAGTGAATTCCATAGGTTTCATTTGGTTTCCTGTTTCCATTGTCTAATTGTGTCCTACAACTAGGAGCCTGGAATTTTTCAAACAGTTCTGGACCATAAAGGGAGATGAAGCTCCCTGTTTCGCCAAGAATCTGGAGTCTCATTTCCTTCATATTCTGGAACCAACATAAAGCATAGTCTGTTGTGTTTGGCAAGGTGATTGAGAATTTGTAGATATTTCCAAACCAGTTCAACTCAATAGTACAAGAACTAAGTGCCTTTAAAGCTGCTTGACTGTCTGACAATATACATAAATCCATTTGCCTTTAATACAATTTTGCTGTTTTAATAGACATAAAGTTCTCTTGCTTGAATTTCTGCTTGAAAAATAGTTGGACTTAGGCCTAGAGCTTTTGAAACATAACTTTGCCCAAATACACCCACACAAGCTTTCCCACCCATTTTTGAGTTATCTGTTCACCAGACAAAAAATATATAAAGTCATGTTGAGCTATTTCAGACAAGTGGAGAAAGATAACTTGTTAGGTTAGGGAGAAATTCTCTCATATTACTATAGTACTCATAACTTGCTGACTAATCATTGACAATTTGGAGGTATTTCTTCTGAAAATGACCATAAAGATAAGCCCTCCCAACATCTGACTCGCTCAAGTGTGTACGAATTATAAGATTGTTTCTCTTTCATTGTTTTGAGAATATCTGGATAAGCTAAAATATGCCATATTTATTCTTTGCAAAGAAAAGTTATGGCTGCAGAATTTTGTTGCGTTACCATATTGTTAGTAAATATTTTTGTAATCAAAAATTCAACTTCCAAACCAAATTTTAATATTCCAGCATCTTTCTTCAGCAGAAACTTCATAGATGATTGTAATAAAATATAGGTGCCTAGAAAGAGAAAATATGATCCAAAAAAGTGTTGCACACTGGTTTGCAATATGGCAGCAATGTAATGCTAAAATTCTATCAGAGCACCATGATAGAGTGAATATTGGGGAGATTGTTACAGCACTGAGCTGTGAAAATGCAATGCAAATTTTTCAGAAAGTAGTTTATTAATTTTTAAAAAATCAAAGCCTGCCATGAAAGTAGTTGCACAGGTTCACAGATCTCACCACAGAGTGAACTTGATATGGCAGCATGCTGATTTTTCTATTTGTGTGGACATGCCATATTGTTCCTTACCCCCAGTTTTTAGATCATGTTCTGGCTAGTAGAAGGTGCTCTATAGCTATCATAATTCATGCAGCTAATTCTGAGGAGCTGCCAACATTGGAAGTGAGTGTGAAACCGTACATGAAATAGAAAGGAAGAAATGAGCATGAGGAGAGTGGAGGCTGTTAGGTCTTAGCAAGCTGCAGTAAAATGATGGGGTCCTTTAGTTTCAAAATTTATTCCAAAGTTAGGCTTATGAAGCTTAGTATGTCTGCACAAACTGGTTTCAAGTAACTGGTATGATATAATAAACTGTGCAGTAAAGAAAGGCAGACTGAAGTTTAGACATTCGACTAAGTCTTATGCTAAATGATGCATACAGATGAATTCTTTATGATTGTATTTAGATGAAGTAGTAGTACAAACCACTTTTTGTGAAATATGCTGTTACAGTTGGGTTGGTAGCTTCTTCCACGCATGCAGAGCAGTAACAAAATGGAGTACTTGTTTCCTTTTGCAGTTTGGGTATAAAAGAAAGTGTCTTAAAAAGAGAGAGGTTTGGGTTACAGGTCTTCTAGAGTTCACATCTCCTCCTAAAGTTATTATTATATACCTTCTAAAGTAAGTTTTTTTTAGGGGAGTTATATCTTCACTAGGGGGTGAATATGGTATTGTTACCTAGACATGTGATTTCATGTGTCCTGTTGGAAAGACATCCGCTGGTTTGAAGTCCAGAAACCTCAGTTGCCTAAAGCAAATGCAACCTTCTCCAGCATTTATCATTTAGGACCTGAAGAAATATTATTTATATTAAAATGCTTTGTGACTCCAAAATCACACAGAGAATCTTTATTATTCAACAGACATCTGGCAAATAAGTAACTGGTGGATTATGGTACATATGGCATACCCCAGGACAAATGTCCCTTATGTGACAGGAGGATACTGAACATATTTTACAGGGAGAGCCATAAAACTACGAACCAGCTGCACAGGCTTTTCCTGTCTGTGTCCTCGGTGCTCGTTGCCGTCTGCCTCTATCATAGAAAGGCTTTACTTACCAACTTTATGAAGGAGCTGTTGAAACTGGCAACGGTTGTCCATGTTTAGCACTTCTTTAGGAAACTATCCGTCACTCGCCATAGTTCACGTTGAGAAATGCTGGCAATTTCCTGACGGATATTTTGTTTTAATTATTCCAGGGTGTGTGGGTTTGTCTTGTACACTTTGTTTTAAGTTATCCCAGAGATGAGCTGTTGCAGAGTCTTATTGGAAAAAAAAAAAAACAAAGTCACGCTCCCTGTCTGTTAATTCTCTAAAACAGCGGACAAAATTGTATTCATGTATGCACAGGCTTCAACTATTGACTCGAAGAAAATTGGGCCTATAACTCTTTCACCGTCTTTTAGATTTCTTAGTCTGAACACTTCCTGTGGCCTGAAATTTATTATAAAGTTCATTAATTGTTGTACGGCCTGGAACTTATTGGTAGAGAATTGTGGCCCCCTCAGTTCCCCTAGCCTAGCCCCTGCGATTTCTATCCCTGGGGTAAATTAAAACAAAGTGTACAATACAAACCCATACACCCCAGAAGAATTAAAACAAAATATCTGCCAGGAAATTGCCATTATTTCTCAATGTGATCTATGGCGAGTGATGGTTTCCTAAAGAGGTGCCAAACAAATATGGTTGCATCTGTACTATTCTATGATGGCTGCAGATGACGAGTGCTGATAATGCAAACAGGAAAAACACTGCGCAGCCAGTTCTTAGTTCATTGGCTCTCCCGGTATATGATTTTATGCAATATTGTTGCACATTCTTACTTCTAAATAAGGATTCTTGACTTTAAAGTGGAAACACATAAGCAAGAAGAAGTATTTGCAAACAAATGTCAGAATTTTCAGCATTCAAAATACACCTTTGCTTTCAACAGAATAGCCCAATAGATAGCATAGTTCATTATTGAGCAGAAATGAGCAAAGTAAATGTTTTTGTGTACACTCTCTAAAACAGCTACTTGTTGGGCTGTTAACACCAGAAAATAGTACTTTAGCAGTGTAATAAAATCCATGACAGTGATCACATCTTGGTTCCAAGAGAGATACTGCTGCCGAGATTTCAATTTAATGTTTCCGGCTTGGATTGAAATTTCCTTGGGATTTTTACATATAATTTCAGTCACAAGCTTGTTAAAAACAAACACTCAGCATAAGCACTGCCATCTACATCTGCATCTTGTATTGTTACGGTCAATGCCTCTTAGGAGGCAGGTAGGGTTCATGGTGTAGGATTCAGGCAGCTGTGAGAATGCCAACAAATGACTGTCTATGACTTTTATATTTATACAGTACTTACATTGGAAAGGTAGAATCAGACAACTGAAAAATTCAAGGCCATAGCTGGGATTAATGTTGTATCAGCATGTTGCCACAATAGTTCAGTCGGTTAGAGCTACTGGGCAGAAACTGGAAGATCTGTGATGGTCAAATTCTGGCTATGGCATTGAATTTTTCAGTCATCTGATTCTACCTTTCCAACCTTGTCGTATGCACTGTCGCGGTTTCGTTCGTGTTATCTTATTTGATGAGCGCCTTTTATTGTTTTACTATTTTGAATTTGGGTTCTTTGTCCTCCGGCTAGCTATTATTACTCAGTCGAGCAAATCTCTTGAACAGGGTGTGTAAATGGAAAGGAGTTGTTACTAAAAGATAACACCGATAAAAGAATTTGTTTTTACACTTTTATTGCCATCACACGTTATTAATTTCACATATTTACTCTTGATACACGCCTGACTGAAACTGTTATATTTTCAAATGTAACTATAATCACTTATTTGCCGCACATTATTAATTCGCGTATTTCACATTTTATAACTAGCTTTACGACGCGGGAGATTCTGTAGAATTGTGTAATGTGTACTTTGTGAATGATTCTGTTGAACTGTGCGACGTGTAACCTGTGAATGATTCTGTTGAACTGTGCGATGTGTAACCCGTGAATGATTCTGTTGAACTGTGCAATACTTGTCTCTGGCTTCATAATTTATACTCCCTCCCACCGATATGCCTAAACATTATAAGAGAGCTGCTATTGGTTAGTAAAACGCACCAACATTAGCGTCTATTTTTTTATCCAATCAAAATTACGAACACATATGCTCTAGGGAAAATATTCCCTCCATTTCTAAAGAAAAGCACGCCACTCTAACGTCATTTGCTTGTCTCTTCTAATTAATAAACAACTCACCCCCTCGCTACATTGTTACCTGCTCCTATTGTTCAGTTTCAGTGAGGCCGTGTAAACTTATTTCCTAACAATGCTTATAATTAACAGACATCTCAAATCATTGTCATACAATTATGTTAATTTACACTACAATCACTCTGGCATTCACAGTGTTGTGATATAAAATACTGCCTCAACATGGCTTGTGTGGAAGAACAATACGAGTACTTATATTACATTTATTTATTTTAATATAATTTAGAGAGCTTTTACTAAAAACTATTGTATATACTACTGAACTCGTTCAGTATTGTGGACTCTCCTTACGCCTTGCTTCCAAAATAATTTGTCCACTAAAGCCTTATTTTGCATACTTGATACATAAATAGCTATTAACATAGAGTTTTAAATAATGATCAAAATTATTACTGATTATCAGTACAAAAATTATAATTTAATTTTTAGATAATATTTTCTATTTGAACTTTCTAATTCAGAGCATGCTAACTTGAACATTTAGAAACTTAATATCCGAGGTTCTAGTAAAGTACTGTTCATGCTTACATGTAAAGGAGGGTTTTGGTAATTGTGTGTTGCAGATTTTACCAATAAGTGATAATTAGTCCAAAATCAATTGGATAAAGTGTTAAATACTTCATCTAAATTTGGTGAGAGGTCCAATGCAAGTTGTCTACTTATGAGTCTCTGCTTTTTGGTATTACAATATCTGGACATTGTTTGATTATTTGTCATTTTGACTTCATTTAACTGCCTAGATGTGCAATAGTAAAACCTGCCTTCAACGGAACCCTTGTTAAACGGAAATATTTCATGGTCCCATGAATTTTGGGTTAAGTTGAAACATGACCATTTTGTTGCTACCTGACCAGTCTAGGAGGGGAGTGCAGTAATAACGGTCTGAATATTGAGAAACCCGTCACACTCGTCCTTCACTGCATAGTTAACAATAAGCACAGCTGATTGTCTTTTATTGTTGTCTCTTCCCTTTCCATTTCCTGCTCTAATGACTTGTCAGACGGCATAGAATGTAGCTCTAAACTTAGAGGTGATTTAGTTCAGCAGTAGTCACCATGGCTTCGAAAACAAGAGTTGTGCTAGATCATAACACACAAATGAAAGTGATTTATGCCAGTGAACTTGATAAATTGAGTGTAAAGCAGATCATGAAGATGTTAAACATAGGCAAAACTCAAGTTTACAAGATTCTAAAGAAGAAAACAGAAATTCTGAAGCAGTGGGAAAATTCTGCTAATGGAAAAATAAAGAGAGAACTTAAGAAAACTGAAAACCAGGGCATTAATGAAATAGTGTGGGAGTGTTTCATTAGTGTTCAGGCAAAAAACCACAGCATATCGGGGCCTATGTTACAGGAATATGTTAAAAATGTAGCTGAAAAACTGGGTAAGACTGAATTCAAATCATCTAATGGATGGTTGAAGAGTTTCCGCAAAGGACATCAGACAGTTTTTAACGTACTTTGTGGTGAATCAAATGACATTAATATTGGAACATCGCTGATTGAATTGCTAAACTACTTTCAATAATCGAAGGATACGAAACTAAAAACATAGCAAATGGGGACGAGATGGGGCTATTCTCCCGTGTGTTACCGAATAAATCATAGTGTTTAAAAGCTGAGAATAGGTGTATGTTTATGGTTTAATTTTGTTAACAGCCTAGGGCTGACTGCGTTAAACGGAAACCTATCTTTAAACGGAAATGTCCAAGAGCCGCGTTCAATTCCGCTGAAGACAGGTTTTACTGTGTGTAATTTTGAATTTGTAAAATATCCTGAAATGGATTCAGTATATGATTTGGAATTGAAAAACCCCATCCCAGATTTACTAAATGCAATAAAAACATTGTTTACCCATTCTCTCTTGGTACATTCAGTTTTTGATGGCACTCATTTGTATATTTTGGCCAATCCTTGGACATTTGTCGGTCCAGTTCTACCAGCTGCTAATGACAGGATACTTGTCACAGTGGTGTAAATTGTGAGAGTGAGTGAGAGGAATGTTTTAGCTTGGCATGATAATATGGTCAAGGGAGCTCGGCAACATTTTTGCAGTGGAGAAAAGGAGTTGCAAATAAACAGTGAAAAGCTGAAGATACTTAAAGAAGTAGATTGCAGTTTGAATTTGAAATGTATAGTAGTGTGAAAGTTGCTTATACCTCTGTCAACTTAAATAGTATTGTTACTAAACATAAACTGATGGAAACTGCTTTTGAAAAAGGAAAAAGTACTAAAAGCAAACTTATTTGTCACGGTCAGTTTCCAGGGTTAGACAAAAGTTCAACTAAAATGGCTTACACAAGTGCAAGCTTTGCATGTGCAGTTAAAAATTAAAAATTAAATTGAGTTTTATTTATGGACGCTCTTTAACTGCTGTGGTCCTTAGCGTCCCATTCTATATTGGCTGTGAAAGACCGATAATGTTGCTCAGAGCCCTCTTTATTAGGCTTGAGGTTCTTTTACATGCTGTAAATCTACGACACGGGACCACCGGCTTTACTTCCCTTCCGAAGGAAGCCATGCTAAGGATTTTTACGCCCGAAAAAATCCATCACCCTCTGTCGGGTTTGAACTCGCAACCTTGGAACTAGAGGCTAGCATGGTAACCACTACACCACGGAGGATGACTGTGCAGTTAAAGAGTACTGTGTTCAAGCTCAGGTGGTGCATTTAGCAAAGAAGATGGTACTTGATTTTAAGTGTACAATGATTGAACTGAAACATTCAGGAATCGACATGACTTAATTTATACATGTATACATGGTAGCTGCTGCCCTGGATAGCATTGCTAGTATATGAAAATATTGAAACCTAGAAAGCTACTATGCATCCATTAATTATGGAAAACTATGCCCCTAATGATGTTTTCAATGCAAATGAAACAGGTTTATTTTTCCATCTTCTGTGGAATAAAACCCTGGATTTTAAGGGCACAAAGTGTCATGGTGGCAAACTTAGCAAGAAAAGGCTTACAATTCTATAATGTTCTAAGAAGTGGAATGGAGAAAGTGCATGCAGTCCATAGTGCTTCAAGAATGTGCAATCTTTCCCACACCTACAACTTAAGAGCATGTACAACATCTGCAAAACGGAGGGTTGCCCCCACTTAAGCTCGGACGTTTTTGCTTATGTTTTTTCATGGTGAGATTCCCTTTCGCTACCAGCTGCTGTATTCAATGTGATTTCCATGGGCTTTAACTATGGCTCTGTAGCATAATTTCCATTGAAGAAGGCTGCGTCTAAGAACAAAAAGGGGGACGTTAGCCCACTCCTTCTGGCAGGCTTTCCAGAGTCCTTCAATTGTGGTGGGACGCCGAGAAGCAAGGCGCTGTTTCAGCAGACCAAATCTGCAAAAATCCATTGACGATGCATCTGGTGACTTCACAGGGATCCTTTTAAATGGTATCACATTGACACCTGTTTCCATAGCTTTCCGGTGGTAGTAATGCTGGGAAGACTGAGAAATGTGACTGGATGCTTCATCCATTTGGATCCAAACATTTGGGGCATCCTCACCATACAACCGAGGAATCTCTTAACCAAAAATTGGGTTCATAACATTTAGGCTGCATTAATTTTTACATTGTTGGCAACTCTGTGAATGCCGAGATTCCCCCAAGAACAATGACCTGCAACCACCATGAATCCCAGGAAAACTTTTCCTTGTTCTCCCGAATAAAGTTGGAGTGCCCCTTTTGGCCCACTTGATGGTAATAAATGGCTCTGGTTTTTTTTTTTTTTTTTTTTTTTGTGTCGCCTAGATAAACCTATGCTTCATCTAAAGAAAACACCCATTGCCACTTTTCACCTGGCAGGTGGTGGTGGTGGTGTTGTTCACCAATTGCACTGGCAATTAATTGATCTGCATCATTTTTCCTCTGGCTTCCCAATATAAAGTCTGTAAGTTAACACTTTTAAGGCCTTTGCATTTGGCGAGATGCTGTTTGTTCAGGATGACATCTTCTTCACAGAGAGTGCACTTGGGTGTAGGGAGGCATCATATCTTGTAGAGATGTTCTGCAAGGCAATCGTGGCCAGTTGCCATCCTAAATAAGGCCACTGCAGTCTTCCTTGGCATTTTTTGTCTATCAACCCTATCTTTAATATTCTTATAATCTTTATCTTTTAATTTATCTTCTTCATCAAGTCTCTGCTGTCTTTTGAAATGTTGTTTAATGTTATTTAATTGTTTATTTATTTCTATTTGTCCTACAGGTTTTATTTGTTGTATTGCACCTTTCTTTGCTAATTGATCCACATGTTCATTGCCCAAAAGTCCAACATGAGCTGGATCCATTGTAGAGTGACATGATTTCTGGGTTCAACTGCTTTAATTAGGCTTCTTATTTCTTTAATATTTCTTGTTGTTTTATTATTGTAATTTACTATTCCATCTATGGCTGATTTTGAGTCTGATAAGATGACTATTTTTTGTTTTATGTATGGTTTATATAAAATGTTGTGTAATGTTGCTTTTATAGTTGTTAATTCTCCATCATAGTGGTTTGACGTTTCATCTAATGTTAGATACTGTGCAAAGTGTTTACAGTATACTCCTGCACCGGCATTATTTTTATTGATGAGGAATCCATCGGTATATATTCGGAGCCAGCCAGGTGGCATTCATAGAGTTTTCTTGCATTGGTGAAGCGTTCTCTGATGTGCCACTCTTTCAAGGCATGTCCATGTGCTTTATGGCACCGTTTTAGATCCAAATTGCTGTGTATTATACGTCAGATGGTCCCTTTGGATATTCCAATGCGGCTGGAAATGCTTCTTTGGGTTAGTAGGTTTTATGCGACAAATGTCACAGGGTTTGGACTCAGTAATAATTTTGAAGCTGAGGATGATGTAATACTTCATTAAACAAGATGTACGATGCAATTTTTAAACTTAAACCAACAAAGCAGGCACTCTAGATTAGTATTTCAAACCAATGTAAATATTTTATTTCACTGTGAAGTAAGGTGTATTATTGAATAAAAGTTTATATATTGCAAATTTTGTATTTCTTTTGTTTTTCTATCAATGACATCTAGATCCTTCGGTCTTTGCAAAACATACCAATGATATTCCACTGAAATACCATAGTTGTCACAAATTTTGAATTTTTCCCAGTATAGTGTTTTGATTTGGCACATAAACTGGATGTGTGCTGAAGCTTTCCTGGTGGTGTGAGTACTCTAGATTTTCTCGGGCTTCTATCCAAGTGTAGAGTTGGCTAAAAACCTGATTGGAAGCCTGGGAAAATCTAGAGTAATTGGAGGTGCTTCCATAAAGCTCATTTTCGTAAAGAAAACCGTAAGCCATTGGGTGATGATAGTGCAGTGTAACAGATGTATATTAATTTTAAACAAAAGGAAGCTTTTAATGCTGAAGTAAATGACTAAACCTTAAATTTTTGAATTGATTTGTAATACTGCTTTTATTTGCAGGTTATGTTTGGGAAGTGATCACTTCCATTGCCAGTTACAGGTCAGCTGGGGTAGTTCTTGCAGTTGTTTGTAGATGGTATGATAAATTGATTCAGATTGTCCATTAGCAGCATTTCAAAGTTCATAACGCACTGTTTATTTTTGAAGATGAATATTTTCTCCCAAGTGGAGAGTTCCAGAGGATGGCTCACACATTTAATTAATGTGTCTAAATGTTCATGTTTTAGGTTGCAAAACTATGCAGGACCTGACAGCTTGTTTACACAGTCCAGTCATAAGTTCTGTCCTCTATGTTTGTAGCTCTACAACTTAAAAATAAATCATTTAATGGTGGTGTTACAAGTTAGCATGGTAGCAGAGTTATTATTCTAAATTATTCTTTATAAATGTAGTAAGAAACATACTAAAATTTGTTTACCGAACTGTCAAGAGATTCGTTGAATCTTCCTCTTTTGAAAACTTACAAGATCTGGCAGGCCACCTACCATAAGGACTTCAGGAATGGTCAAAGCAGAAAGAGAACGAATACATTGAATCTCACTCCGGAAGCAAAAAAGTAATGGCTCGAGAGTTAAATGTATCCGCCAAATCCATGTCTTGGATTATCAGAGAAGAGCATATGAAAGCTTATCGACGGTCAGTGGGACATTTGTTAACCTTGAACTTAAAGAAGCTCTTACAGTGGCATGCTCAGAATGGTCATGAAAATATCCTCTTCACAGATGAGAAAATTTTCATACTGGAGGAGAAGTACAATAAGCAAAATGATAAAATATATGCACAGAGCTCAGAGGAAGCTAAAATATCAGTCCCCTGTGTCCAGAGAGGGCTTGGTGGGGCATGTCACATCAAGGAGTAACATCTCTCCATTTCTGCACGGTACCAAGAGTTATGAGACCCTTGAACACCACACTCTTCAATGGAAGCCATTGGGTCTTTCAGCAAGACTCAGTCCCAGCTCACAAGGCTAGAACTCAAACATGGCTCAGGGACAATGTTCCAGGGTTCATTGCAGCAGAAGAAGATTGGCCCTCTGGCAGCCCTGAGCTGAACCCACTGGATTATAGGCTTTGGGATATTTTGGAGAGTAAGGCTTGTGCTAAACCTCACTCCAGTTTGGAATTTGTAAAGCGAGATCTCGTAAAGGCAGCGCTGGAAATTCCTCTAGATGTCATCCATGCTGCAGCAGCAGACTGGCCTAATAGATTAAGGTCCTGTGTAAATGCCAGAGGTGATCATTTTGAATGACTTATAGTGTAAGAAATGTTCATTAGTTACTGAATTAAAATATATATGTTATATCTTTTTGTGACTTTTATTTTAAGACATATCGCTTCTTAATCATAGGGCAGAGCTTATGACTGGACTATGTACTTGCATGCATTTCATTATGAATGTGTTACATGGTGCAGATGTTTATTGTAATTTTGCCAAAATATATTTTGTTATCTTTGCAGTTTATGGGGTAGATGCTGAATTTCTTCTCTCTGCTTCAACTGTTAAAGCAGTGGTTCGGAGCTATTCCTTTGTTTTTCCATATATTCTATATGAAGTGAGGCTGTTTGTGAGGGCTGTGTTGCTGTATTGGTACCCTTCTTTGTAATCTTATTTGTTGTACAGGATATTGATTAGATGGTAGACTAGGCTATTGAAGATGGCATTCTGATGTGGCTATCTGTGCGAGTTGGTTTTTTAAGGAGCTGAAGGCACGTCTGTGTTAAGCCCTTTTACCTTGATATCTACAAATGGGAAGCCTCTGTTCTGTTCCATTTCTAACTTGAAATTCATCTTCTGTTCTTGCAAGTTTGGTGGTTTCAGTGCATCTTGGATGAGCTTGCTTGGTATAATTGCAAAAATATTGTCCACATACGAGAACAGTCCCAGAAGTACCCGACCTGACACATATATAGTGGTTGTTTCAAACAAATGACTATGGTAGAAAGTACTACCCTTATAAAGCTTACGTTTGAAGTTTGATGATGCTATGTTGTTTAGTAATTGTTTGGCAGCTATTAATAGTGAACTCTCTGTGAATTTGTAAACATGGATAAAACTGGCCGTCGTTGTGTGACACAATACTTTCATTTAAAAGGTCTTAGTCCAACTAATATTAAAGCTGAGCTAGATTCTACTCTTGGGGAGTCTGCTCCTTCATTTACAACAGTAAAATATTGGGTGCAGAGTTTAAGCGAGGCCGTACATGCTGCCAAGACGATCATCACAGCGGTCGACCAAATGAGGTGACCACGCCAGAAATTGTGAAGAAAACCCACAAAATGGTATTGGATGACCGTTGACTAAGTGCACGAGCTAGCAGACATTGTAGGCATTTCAAGAAGTGCTGTACATTGCATATTAACTGAAAATTTAGACATGAGAAAGCTGTGCGCAAGATGAGTGCAGCGTTTACTCACAATGAAACAAAAGCAGCATTGTGAAGATGTTTCAGTTGAGTGTTTGGCGATGTTTTGCTGCAATAAAGCAGAGTTTTTGTGTTGATTCATAACCATGGCTGAAGCATGGGTCCATCACTTCACACCTGAGATGAAGGAACAGTCAAAACAGTGGAATGAAAGGGGAGAATCGTCTCCAAAGAAGGCAAAGACACTTCTATCTGTAGACAAGGTCATGGCGTCAGTTTTTTTGGGATGCGTATGGGATAATTTTCATTGATTATCTTCAAAAAGGAAAAGCAATCAATGGCTAGTATTATGCAAACTTATTGCGCGTTTGAATGATGAAATCAAGCAAACACGGCCTCATTTAGTGAAAAAGAAAGTATTTCTGTTACTAACGAACTAAACTGTCACTACATCTCATTTTCTCCTGAGCATTGGAAAGTTTTACTTCTTAGCTTGCCTATTGCTGTAATGTCAGCAGCTTCATGTTTCATTGATAGGAAATAAACATCTTTGTTATCCTTTCATTTCACACACAGTACAATTATTGCAGACCATGATTCATACTTGCCATGCTTCACTTTATTGTGAGATATATCAGACGAGTTACCCTTACTTTTTCTCATAATACCAACAACATTTTTTCTGTTCCATTAGTCTTCTAAAGAGATGTGGAGATCCTTTGAATGCCACCTGAAAAATGCAAATATATGTAGTTTTATTGGCCCGTGCACACTTGTAACGTGTTCTTGTCTTGCGATTAAAACATTATTATTAACTATCAAGTACAGTTTGTCATATGATGTGAAAGGTTTAAGAATATCCAGGAATATTATAACAGCTCTAATGAATGCTTGTTGGAATAATGAAATTGTGATAGAATGTATATAGTGCCTGGTATACTAAGTGGCAAACAAAAATTATGTCAGCTGTTGAATATTTTCATGATGTGTGTACAACTGCACTTGTAAATAGAAGCCATTGTTGTCATTGGAAAGTAATTACTTGATTTCAGAGTAAATTTGTAGATCTGTAATAGTGTGCCTTTTGCAATAAATGTGCAGTAATTTATAGTATTTAAAATATCTCATTTTAAGAATATCCATGCTATCAAATGATTAAAGGCTGGTTCACAACCAACGAGAACAGTAACGAGAAAGTTTAAATATGTGTATTCAAATGGGAGCATTCACAATCGACGGGAAGCCTTCCCAGGCCCCAGGAACAGGATAGAAGACTTGCCCAACTTTTAACTTTCTCGTTCTTGTTCCTGGGAACGGCATATTAGACTCTTCACTCTAGAGGTTATTCCAGGCAGCCGTGACATGAAACAGCTGCTAATGCATAGTCGCAAGCTGGAAACATGAAATTGAAAGAAATTAGTAGTAAATGTGCTTCCTAACCTCATTCCGACACCCGCAAATCCAATGAGCGTTGGTTCCTCTGGTGAAAGGGCATCTGTAGTTTGTGTATATGCAACTCAAAACTGGCTATTGCCTAAAAAACAATGGCAAAAGCTACAAAGAACAGCAAAAGCTGGTGGAAATTAAAAAAAAATCATAAGCAAGTTTAATATATGTCATTAAATAAAGGAATGAAAGCTTGGCAGAACTAGAGGGATCAGAAATGTAATGGATATGCATTTAGATAATGTTTACTGTATCGAATTTTGATGTTGGCTAAATTGGAAGTAGGTGAAAAATTATCATTGGTCAGTTAAAAACAAATGAAATCCTAATGTGTAAAATCGACTTTCACTTTGTGTTCGATATGCATTCCCGTTCTTGTTACCAGGCTGTTGTGAACCAAAATTTTGTATGCTGTATTGCTCCCCGTTCTTGTTTCTGTTTTGGTTACCGTTCTCGAGGGGTTGTGAACCAGCCTGTAGTCTAAGAAAATAAATGTATTTTGCTCTTAGAAATATAAAATGGAAATAATCATCTGACAAAACTAAGTGGAAATTTGTTAAAACTACATTTTTCTCCCTAAGCTTAGTTATTCTGGAATGATAAAACTGACAAACTGCTCTTTGCTCCACAGCTTTAAATCCTGGGCAGATTTCAGTACTAGCTGCTGAAGTTCCAATATGTTAAAAAAATTCAATGTAAACACCGCTTTATATTCATTTATATTTGCTGCAGGTTAGCGTAAAGTGAATGCAGTTATGTTCAGAAAATGTGTGCTATTTTAAATCTTGAAGAAAATTAAAGTTGATGTATGATCGACTTACAGATTTAATTACAGGGCCTTAAATGGTAATAATCATTGAACTTTGCAGATGGACAGCAGCTGAATGGACCATATATTGTGTCCAATAGCCTTCATCATTGTGCTGGTTCGTTAAGCTATTTGCTTTTCTATTATTTTGCACCTTCTTAATTTGCTATTATGTATTTTTTCAGCTTTATGAATGCCAAAGCATAAGAGTATATAATTGCATTTTGAATAAAATTTAATTATGTTTGCAAGGCAGATATACAGGAAGAGCCAAAAACCTACGAACCGGCTGCACAGTGTGTTTCCTGTCCACATCCTCGGCACTCATTACCCTCTGCCGCTATCATAGAAAGGTGCGAATGAAACCATACAATATTTTTAAAACCATTTTTAAAGGCTTTACTTACCAACTTTATGAAAGGAGATACTGAAACTGGCCACCGTTGTCCATACATTTTTGGCACCTCTTTAAGAAACTATCCATCACTCGCCGTAGTTCACGTTGAGAAATGCTGGCAATTTCCTGGCTGATATTTTATTTTAATTCTTCCAGGGTGTGTGGGTTTGTCTTTTACACTTTGTTTTAAGTTACTCCAGAGATAGAAATCACAGGGGGTTATGTCGGGGGACCAAGGGGGGCCACAAATCTCTACTAATAATCCTGTCCTCAAACACACTTTCAATTGTTCTCATTGAAATATTGGCAGTATGAGCTGTTGCAGAGCCTTGTTGAAAAAAGGCAAAATCATGCTCCCTGTCTGTTAATTCTCTAAAAACAGGGGGCAAAATTGTATGCACAGGCTTCAACTATTGACTTGAAAAAAATTGGATTTTTTTCAACAGGACTCTGCAACAGCTTATACGGCCAATATTTTGATGAGAACAATTGAAAATGCGTTTGAAAACAGAATTATTAGTAGAGGTTTGTGCCCCCCTCAGTCCCCCGACCTAACCCCCTGCAATTTCTATCTCTAGGATAACTTAAAGTGTACAAGATAAACCCACACACCTTGGAAGAATTAAAACAAAATATCCGCCAGGAAATTGTCAGCATTTCTCAATGTGAACTATGGCGAGTGATGGATAGTTTCCTAAAGAGGTGCCAAAAATGTATGGACGACGATGGTGGCCAGTTTCAGCATCTCCTTTCATAAAGTTGGTAAGTAAAGCCTTTAAAAGTAGTTTTAAAAATGTTGTATGGTTTCATTCGCACCTTTCTATGATAGTGGCAGCCGGTTCACAGTATTTTGGCTCTCTGTGTATATACAGCCTTTTAAAGCAGTAGCTTGCACATTATCAAGGATGCTTTACTGGATGCATTGATGGCACTCCTGAAATATCTTATATTTAAAGCTTAATCTAGCCCTATATATTTCAAATGGGATATTGAGATCCTCAGTTACAGCATTCTGCTGAAATATATAACAATTTTTACTTTCTCTACTTTGTCCACAAAACACAAGGCAACCTAAGAACAAAACGTTTTGTGTTATTGATAGTGTCATAATTCAATATTTTCTGTTAAGATTTGAATATGAATTCGTAATCCTTATTTACATGTAATGATTTGAATCCACCAAGCAGGATGGCTCAGGAGGTAACAGGATGTCCGAGTTCAAATCCCTGGGGTTGATCAATCTGACCAAAGGTTTTTTCGCCGTTTTCCTCGGTCACTAGACGAATGCAGGGTTGCATAATTTGATCCACAAATTTTCCTATCATCCCTACATTTCATTTCCTTCTTCTTCACCACCATACCAGGCATTGGGCTGATCACCCATCCTGGATATGCTATGATCCAGAGCAGTGGTGGCGAAAACGGAACTCACAAGGCAGTGTGACTTGCAGGTGCCACTCCTTTTCTAGCTGTCTATTCATTTGATTTCCATATGTTGTTGAGTGGTGTAGTGCATGTTGCATATTTGATGACTCGAGGGAGAAAGGCATTTTCACCATCCTTGATCTAGAGTTTGCTTGCTCCTCGACAGGCTACTGACCCCAAGACATTGGCTTGAAAGTCCTTGGGGGTGTAAGTCCTACAAAGAGGAGCATAATACATTAAAAAAGAAGATGATTTGAATTCATTGTCTGCTGTCACTGTGTTGCTAATGGCTTTGAGTTTCTGTTTGATGCTTATTATAACATGCTTTCTTTTCGCTGACAAATACACTATACTGACCAACATCAACAGTAAAACAATTCTGGCCCTCAACATTGAATGCATGTGCAAACAGTTTTACGGGTTGGCATTGAATTTTTCAGTTGTCTCCATATTAAAAACTTGCCAAGACCAGGATAAGGTCTCTAAAAAGTAAAATTAATTTTATCTATTTTGCTCTTCTGGGGTCCCCGTTGAAAACGCTGAAAAAAGCAAGAAGGAATGGAATAAATTACCTTAAGAGTGAGGAAATAAGTAGATGTGATCTCGCCAATACCTGGTGCCCACCTGCCTGCCCTTTTTAGGCGTTTTACTTTTATAGGAAAATTGCGATATAAGCACAACAAACATAGCCATCTTCCCGCTAAAACAGACGCTGAATGGGAAGTGCCAACCTAAATAAGAAGTGAAATCTGCTAAATAAGGAATTTCTGCAAACGTGAATCATTAGAGTTTTAGACTGCAGATCCCTCGGCTATGCCCTGTCGTCGCTTCGCAGCCAACTGCTACACTCCTCTCCTTCTAAAAAACATCCCTCGGCTACGCTTTGAGGCTGAGGGCCCTAAATCTCTCGGCTACGCCTTGAGGCTGAGTATCTTATCGGCTTTGGCGGCATTAGTTATTCATATGCTGCCAGCATTGCGTTAGAGCTAGAGAACAACACAGAGTGACATCTGTAGGACATATAAGACATCACTTCCATCGCTGTCGGGGACCTCGGAAGAGCAACTTACCCTTAATTTCAATTAATTATAATTAATAATTAAAAAGAAAAACCTAAGAAACCTGTAAGCACCCCGTATCGGAGCACTTGCGATGGCAGATCGCCATTGAGATTGTCATCTCTAGTGAGATGCCTTGGTGGTCTATCTGGGAAACACCTTGAAACAGTTGGGGGAATTCAATGTCCTACCGGCATGTTGTCACAGTAACTCAATGGCTAGAGCAACCGCAGGGAGAGTAGGAGAACCATGTTCAAATCCCACCTGTGGCAGTTAACACTTGTTATAATTGTACAATATTTCTTGGAATGTGGAGTAGGAGGTTAGGATTAACTGCATACAATACCAAGTACTGTATTGGGATTCAGGGTTGGGCAAAAGAACATTGTTAATTGTTGCAGCAATATTGCCAGCTAGGATTTCATCTCATTTTTTCGTCATTCTTTCTTGATTTTTTCCCCCCTCCTTTGCCATTTCGGTTAAGTAGGGTTATACTGTATTGCAGAATTCTCAATATACTTGAGCATATATTGAGAATATGCTCAGGTATGTCAGGAGTGCTTGGGCACCATCTAAAATATAATTTAATGCACAATATAATATATAATGCAACGCTACTGTTTAAAGTAAATAAAGCACTGGAGAATCTCGTAGATTTATAAAATTTCCTATCACATAATGCAGCTATAAAATTCCCACACAGGTAGGTACACTTGCAAAATGTAAAATACACATAAGTACATAGGTTCACCAAAACTTTGCATACTTAGGTTGGAGTGGGGTTGAATGACAGTTTGTTGTCTTTGGATATTTATCAAGGTTGTGCAAATTATTTGCATGAGTTATGTAATACTAGATAAAATATATAAGGAACCCAGAGCAATTACTGTGCATCTGTGGTGGTGTGCGATATTTTAGAAAAAAAATGGCAATTTGTGTTCTATATCACCCTCTTATAAAGGCTGCAAGATCTTTGAAATAGAGTAGTTTTCTTAACATTTTGCACCAGTATGTGTGGTACACAGTAATTTATGTAGCATGCATTGATCATCTTCATTAAATTAATTAAAATATCAATGAGATATTGAATGTGTATTTAAATAATTACCTATTTTATAATAGTTTTGTTAAGTAACAATGGATTTTTAGGACATGGTATTCCTTACAAGCTGTAGTCCCATATGATCCTTCACATGTCAAAGAACCTCATACTCTGAGAAAAAGGGTCCCTGGTTCTCGAACAAAAGTTGTCAGCCATTTTATGCTAGAACAAGTTAAGTATTTCATATCTTTTGAATTTGTGATGTCTCAAGAACATGAATAACTATATCACTCAGCTTCCACAACACTTATTAATATTCAATGTATTCAGAAGATAATGCAATTGTTATGTGAATGACACATATTGCATTCAAGCGAGGGAACAAAATACCCTTGGAAAGAAGAAAGAAAAAAAAACAATAAATATGATTGTGAATTGAAGATAATACAGTAACGTAGTGGTGTTAGGATTTGAAAATAGGTAACACTAACATCACTAAAACTTTTTAACTTGTACACTCATTCAACTTAAAACTGGCTGGCATCTGAGAGATAGAGCTTGAATTAGGTACTTCCGTGAGCGCTCGGGACAGCCAAGCTTTGTTTTTAGCTGACTAATGATATTTTATTAAGCTGCTTCCAGTTCAACCAACATTAAAATTCTATAGACTAAACATTTTCTTAATGCGGATCCATTACTGCTTTTATTCCATTATTATCGGCATACATTAAAGTTATTTGTTGCTGTTTGTTAATTTCAATCAGCTTTTGCTGCTGTTTGTAGATTTTGCAATTGTTTTTGATGTTATAGGCAGCTTTGAGTTGCATATGAACAAACTACAGATGACCCTTTTACTAGAAGAACCAATGCTCAATGGATCTGCAGGTGTTAAGAGTTAGAATATGCATATGCTAGAATTTCTTCGGTTTCATGTTTTTAGCTTGCGACTAGAGAGAACTGTAACAGCTGTTTCATGTCATGGGCGCCTAGAATAATTGCAATGGATCTAATAGGTGATGCCTGATACGTGAACGAGAAACTTAAAACTTGGCCGTCATCTTTCCTATTCCTGGGACATGGGAAAGATTTCCATCAATTGTGAATGCTCACATTATAATACATGTATCTTAACTTTTTTATTCTTGTTTGGGTTACCGTTCTCGGTTATTGTGAACCACCGTAAATATTTCAGATAAGATAATACAGAGAGAGCCAAAAAACTACGAACCAACTGCGCAGTGTTTTTCCTGTCCACGTCCTTGGCGCTCGTTGCCATCTGCTATCATAAAAAGATGCAGATGAAACCATACAACATTTTTAAAACTACTTTTAAAGGCTTCACTTACCAACTTTATGAAAGGAGATGCTGAAACTGGCCACCATCATTGTCCATATATTTTTGGCACCTCTTTAGGAAATTATCCATCACTCGCCGTAGTTCACATTGAGAATTGCTGGAAATTTCCTCGCGGATATTTTGTTTTAATCCTTCCAGGGTGGGTGGGTTTGTCTTGTACACTTTACATTTTAAGTTACCTCAGAGATAGAAATTGCAGAGGATTAGGTCAGGGGACCGAGGGGGCCACAAGTCTGTACTAATAATGCTGTCCTCAAACACACTTTCATAAAGTTTTTAAGCAAAGCCTTTAAAAATAGTTTTAAAAATGTTGTATGGTTTCATCTGCGCCTTTCTATGATAGCTGCAGACAGCAACGAGCACCGAGGATGCAGACAGGAAAAACACCGCGCAGCCAGTTCGTAGTCTTTTGGCTCTCCCTGTAGTATTGTTTATGTAAGCGTTTGTAAATAATTATATCTGACCTGTCCATACTGGATGTTTTTACAATTTGAGTCAATGTAATTAATAATTGTAAAATAAATTTTTGACTTGTCTTATATCATTATACCACGTATAAATTATGATCTACAAGATGAATAAATTATCTACCTATCTATGACTATTCACGATGTTAAAATGAAAAGAGAACTGACATGTAACAATACAGCAGCTGCATCAGTTATTTTTACTTTCTCTACTACGTATAGTAAGTAGGGGAAGTATAGCATTCCACCCAAAAATTCGATACCGAGATTTCACCGGAAATACACGTTTTGAGACCTCCTGAATCCAAAAAAAGCATTTTTGGAAACTTGTCCGTGTGTGTGTGTGTGTGTGTGTGTGTGTGTGTCTGTGAACAGCATAACTCAAAAACGAACAATTGGATAAGCACCTAACTTGGTATTTAGGTTCAGTATCTTCCAGAGATGCGACAGGAAGGTTTTCAAGAAAATCCCCGCACCACAGACTACCCTTTACATGGAACATTTTTCGAAAATTTTAATTTTCTCAAAAATGGCTCTAACGATTTTGATTAAAATAGCATATGTTTAAGGTATTTTCATGACAAATGAAATGTATATCTCGAATTTTCTGGGAATGTCTCCAAAAGTGTTCTTCATTCTGAACGACTTTTGCATAACTGGTAAACCATAAGAGATAGACAAACTTTTACTGCACAAAAAATGTAGATCGCGTTACAATACACAATTTATGTCATATACATTTCTTTTGTTGGGTGAACCGTTTTCGAGATATTGCTTGTTATTCCCTTAAATTTTCCAATACTTATACTTTTTCTCAAATTCGTTACTCATTTTTTTATGTCCTGGACTTGCAAAGAGAATGGAATGCGCCACATAGCAACCAGCGTTAAAATATTTGACTATCGCTTAAAACCTACCATATTCCCCTTGCATCTACAAGAAAATTATCAATAAGATTGACATCTCGATATCTCGATTAACATGAAGCATATGGAGAATAAGCGTTTGTAAAAATAGTTTGTACAAGAGTAGAGAAAGTCATGTGAGTGTAACACATCAGATTTTTTGATATTAGATTCTTCCTGAGTGAACAGAAACACTGGCTAAAAGTTGTTCAACAATTCATCTGTGGACAGAGCTGAAACACTTAGACCTCTGGCTTGTGTCTAATTTAAACACCTTAACTTGCTCACAGTAATGATTATATTAAAATATATACGAGGGTTGGTGCAAAAGTCATGGCAACTATTTTTTTACTTGTAGATATGTGAACGGATCACAAACGTATATGTGTCGTGTGGAAGTTCTACAGACATAGTGTGTATGCAGAACAACAGATGGCTCTGTGATAGCTGGTAGTAGGACAGCGAGGGCTGTGAAATCAGTCAGTTGGTGAGTGTCGTGCGAGATGGAAGTAACCTATGTTGAGCAGAACGCTTACATCAAAATAGCCATTCTCCGAGGGAGAAATGTGATGGAATGTTACAGTGGAAGCCCTTGGGAATAATGCCCTAGGAAAATTTCAGCAAGGACGTGTGTCAACCAGTGATGAGCAACGTTCGGGACGACCTGTCAGTGTGCGGACTGACGTGGCACGTGCCGTCATCGAACACCTCCTGGATGAAGACAGGCGATGGACGCTACTGGAGTTAGAGATGGCAAATGGCTTCGAGAAACGCACCGTCCACAGGATATTGCGTAATGAGCTGCAACTACGCAAAATCGCATTGCGGTGGTTACCGCATGCACTGACGGAAGTTCAAAGGTGGGTGCGCTATGCAATATGCTCCGACCACCTTGCACGTTGGCAACAGGTCGGCGATCAATTCTTGTCACGAATAATTGCCATCGATGAATTTTGGGCAGGGCTACGAACCAGAACTGAAATGTCAGTCCGCGGAGTGGCAACATGCTGGATCACCAAGGAGGCAGAAGTTCTGTCAGAATCCTTCCCCAGTCAAATTGATGGTTATCATTGCGTATGACATCAGGGGTGTCATTGTTTGCCACTTTGTTCCACATGGTAGAACAGTGACCGCACAGTACTACAGGGACTTCCTGGTGTGACAGGTACAACATGGCGTTCGGGAGAAACGTCCGGATCTTGTGGACAGTGCAATAATCCTGCACGACAATGCAAAACCACATAAAGCAGTGTGTGTAGGGCAGCTACTGCGACGGGGATGGGAAGAATTGGAGCCCCACTGTACTCTCCCGACATTTCACCCTGTGACTTTGATCTCATTCAAAAGATTAAGGAACCACTACGTGGTAGGCGGTTTGCAACACGAGAGGACATTGCTAATGCTGTGGGCGAACAGGTGACCCAATTCACACATGGTGTGGTAAATGCTGAGGCAGATGATATTCAGCGCCTCCCATCATTGGCAGTGTGTGGTGACAGTAGCAGGGAACTACTTTGAGGGTCTTTAGGCCAGGTGTTTTCGTGTCAACTGTATGTGTACTGTGTTCTCATTCTTTTGCACCGTGACGGCCATATTGCCCTGTTACTACCGTAATAAATTAGTGCGTAACGATATTTCAGTGCTATTCGTTGTCCACACATGTAGCTGACACCTTGTCCTTTCGTCTGTATATGTTAATTTTCCAACCGGACTGGTATCTTCAAGAAAATAAATAGTTGCCATGACTTTTGCCCCAACCCTCATATAAACGCTTTTATTTTGAAATGATCGTATACAGTGTGGTCGTTTTAAGGTAAGGCCACAGACCGGCTGTATGCATAACACACTGCACTGCAGTGATCTTGGTTGCTGCTTTGTGTTTGTGCTGTAAAGAGTTTCGCATCTCAAAAGTGAAAGTTTATTCAAGGCATCTGTGTTGTGTGTGATTTGCTTAAGAGTGTTAATTTCTTGTTATTAGTCCGCTGCAGTGCCTGTCAACTAATTTCTGCTTGAATAACAAATTTTTATGTACGATACATACATAAAAACCTAATCATTAGATAAGTGGTAGACAATTTCAGGAAAAATTTCCTGGTATTCCAGTTCCAGGTAGAGAAACTATTAGACGTTTGGTTAATAAGTTTAGAACAACAGGATCACTAAACCTAAACTTAAGAAGTGAAAATGAGATGTTCTAACGGAGGAAGAGATTAACGAAATTGGTGCATCTATTTGTGGGGAACCCTAAAAAATAAACAATCCCCACAACCATAGACAAACTAAAGGACTATATAAAAACAGAAATTTGAATGAATGAATTTATTTTACAATTTGTTCTACAATATATACAATGTATATTAACAATCACTGTACCCCCACATCTTATGTACAATTTGTCTGGTGCTTGTTTTCTTATTGAGCCACTCAGAATGCTTGGCTCCTAGGCCTTATTGCTCACTGAACGGCCCTTGCCTCTCTTACTTTTCTAGACCAGTTTTCCTTTACCATCCTTAAAAATTCTGCCATGCCCTTGATTTTCTTTTATTCTTTCCCTATCAACATCTTCCCATTTCTTCTCCAGCTTCTTATTCCCTTACATTCTGCCATATAGTGTTCTGTACTTTCTCTTTCTCCACACAACTGGCATATCCCTCTTCTGCAGCCTCTCATCCCTCTTAAATACATTGATCCCATTTTCATCCATGCTAAACCTTCCCTTTCTTGTCTATTACGGCAATCAATGTACCTCTCTCTTCCCCACTCCTTTATCAATTTATAAAAGCCTAATGATTTTTTATCTTCAAGGCTTCCCCATATCTCTTGTTCTATATCTTTCATTCTGTTTCTTACTACTTTCCAAAAGCTATTTGTATTTATTTTTTCCAACCTTTTTTTTTTTCGAGTGGAGGAGAAAATGATTTAGTCACTGACCTTAGTCCCGATGGGAGTCGAGACTGAGAGTGTGGGACTCACCGAATGATCGGCATACCCACTAAAAACTCCTCCACCGGAGAGGGAACAGTCAGGAGTGAAGGTGAGGCAGTACCGCATTAAGCACCTGCGGATTCAAGGTGATAGGATTGTTCGGCAGGCATAGCCTAAGCCGGGTGAAGGAAGGTGCCAGGACGCAAGCATGACCGAGGCCCTACTTGCGCCCTTGGGAATTTAGGGTGAGAAATATGCTGGAAGTTGGGGTGAGGTTGGGTATGTCTGTGCTAGCGGCCAAACCGGCCACCGCGAGATTTTGAAGCCGGAAGCTGGCTGAGTATCGGTGTTGGAAGTCTTTCGTCCAGCATCGTCTGAAGAGCTGCCACGTTCTCCTCGACGTACCTTCTGATAGTGGTGGTTATGAAGGCTACTTTGTCTGTCAGGATGTATGTGTTGACGAGCGGAAATCTAGGTTTATCTGGATTGGGGTCGATGTCCAAACGGAAATCGGTAAAGCTCTCCTCCAGGGTTGCAATTTTCTCCGACAGGTGTAGTAGTTCCGCCTGAATGTCCTCCAGCTTCTGGAGTATTTCAGGGGCAGCGTCGGTTGTGATGCTCGGAGCCGGAGCCTGGGGAGGCGGTGCGAAGTTCTGCGTTGGTGGTGCGAAGATCTGCGTTTGTGGTGCGAAGTTCTGTGTTGGTGATGCGAAGTTCTGTGTGAGCAGAACTCGGTGCGGATGAAGTGGGCACGCGGTCTGGCCGGTGAAATGCCCCTGGCCTCCACAAGAGGCGCAGAAGCGGCGGCGACGTGTGAGGTCGTGTGCCCTGCAGTCGGCGGTAAGTGATGTATTCCCTCAATAATGGCAGCGGGGAGCGGCATCACAGGCGGTGGCGAGATGCCCGTACTGGCAACAGCGTCG
The DNA here is from genome assembly GCA_030765065.1 of Deroplatys truncata. Lineage (NCBI taxonomy): Eukaryota > Metazoa > Arthropoda > Insecta > Mantodea > Mantidae > Deroplatys > Deroplatys truncata. The sequence goes on along the minus strand of CM060989.1, from coordinate 57,601,316 downwards.
GCATGTGTGTGACGAACACTCCGGCTAGCCTCAAGTGTTAAGTTTTGCCCTAACAAGAGCAGCCCCGCGCTCAAGGTAGTCGAGTAGTCGCCCTCCTCCAGGAATTCCAATCTGACCAGCGGTGTAGGCCCTCGTTCGTTCCTGATCCTTGTAGCCCTGGCCGCGGACGGCCAGAAGTGTTGGGCGGTGTTGAGGAGCAGGGTTGCCGGGAGTTGACGGTGCACACCCCGGACAACAGCGGAGAAGCGAAGCGGCGGTGTGCGGCAGGCTGTGCTGGTTGCTTCGGCTGGAGGCGGCGCAGTGGCGGGAAGATCTTGTGCGGCTGCGATGATCTCTTCCTTTCCCTTACGGGAAGTAAGCTTGGCGGCTGCGGAGCTGGTGATCTTCTTCTTCCCCATGGTCACTCGAAGAGAGCTCGAAGCGAAGTCTCCAACCCCCATATATCCCCCATTATTTTTTCGGTTTCTTTCCACCAAGTTTTTGTTTCTTAGAACCTTTTGCTGAGTCAGGAATATCTTTAAGATTTCACCTTCCTCCATTTTCATACATCTAAAACAAAATTTTAAAATTACTTCTACTATTATACCTTTCCTCCTCGTTCTTCATAGTTGTACTAATGCAACCTCGCCTGGTGCTGCTCTTGGTAGTCCAATTAATTCTTTACAAAACATTCTATACATTTGGTCAATTTTCTTACTTAGTTCTCCTCCCCCCCATATTTCCACCGCATAGAGCAGTTTTGATTGTACCAATACCTCGTACATTCTCTCCAACCATTTTGTCGATATCTGTAGTTTATATTTGCATATTTTTATTCCTGTCATGGCAGCCTTCCCTTTAGCTAACATCTTCCTGCCATGTGCTCCCCATTCCCCACTATTACTCAACCTTACTCCTAAATAGTCATATTCTTTGACTACCTCCAGTTCTTGACCATCTAGAAACCATTTTTCTTCCTTTCTCAGTTTATTTCCTTTTTTAAACACTATCACTTAAGATTTATTTATATTTATCTTAGTTCCCCATTTTTCCCAAAATTCTTGATTTCATTTATTGCTTTTTGTAACCCTATTATCGATATAGCACATATCATAAGATCGCCTGCGTATAATAAACCTGGAATCTCCTTATCCCTTATTACTGGACAATTCTGATTTCTTATTTTTACTCCTTCTAATATATCATCTATGAATAGGTTAAATAATATTTTACTCAGCTTACATCCCTGTCTAAATCCTATTTTTTGTTGAATTGTTTCTGTGATACTGTTAAAAACAGCAATTAAGAACATTACGCAAGAAAAACTTATGCGCGTAAATGGAAATTTCATCTGAAGATGCCAGGAATGTCTTCATGCAGATGGACACCACTTATAACAGAGTTAACACTAATTGTAGTGCATGTTACTAATGCTTATGAGTAGGTAATAGGGAGTTATGGAACAAAAAAACCCCGGTGTAATAGACAGTATGCCTCATACTGTCTCTGTGGCCTCACCATAAAACGACCGCACTGTATAATGACCAGTCATGACTTATGTTGCTAAATGATCTTGGTTTATACTTCACACAGTACTATTTCATGTTATCACAGAAACCTGGCATCTTTTTATGCGGATATATCAAAGACTGCATTGATTTTTTTTGTATACTGTTGCAGATCAACCAGGCTACCCTGCACAGTCACCGTATCCTCCTCAGCCAGGTTATCCTGGACAGCCAGGTTATCCTACACAGCCAGGTTATCCTGGACAGTATCCTCCACCATATTCTGCAGCTCCTGCAGCTGGATTTGCTGTTCCACCACCAACTGCACCACCATACGGCCAAGTGCCTCCTCAGCCTGCAAGTCAGCCGTATACATCACCCCAGCAAGGCATGTACGGGTCTTCGTATGGAGACGAGCCCCTTACAGACAGGGTGGATAACTTTGAATTCAGTGATAAGAGCATTCGTCGAGGTTTCATAAGGTGAGTGCACTGATAAAAGATATTTTAATGTGGCTTTTAAAATGCTGTGTATAAGGAAGATCTGTTAATTTGTTTAAATTATGTCTGCCATGAAAGCGAATCATATTGGTAGAATCAGATTGAAAAATTCATCCATAGCTGGGATTTTAATTATGTACGAGGGTGCCCAGAAGTACCCGATCCAGCAAAGAAAACACAAAAATTTTGGGAAAAAACATCTTTATTTCTCTACATAGTCTCCTTTCAGCTCGATACACTTTTCCGAACGATGTTCAATAGCTGTTTATAGTGAGAACTGTCAAGTTCTGCAAAATAGCCATCAACTGCAAACTCCACCTCTTCATTGTTGGCAAATCTTTTACCACCAAGCCATTTCTTCAACTTTGGAAACAGAAAATAATCAGAGGGGGCTAAGTCTGGCGAATAGGGTGCATGAGGAAGCAATTCACGCTTTAACTCATTGATTTTGGTCATGGCGATAATGGATGTGTGAACTTGCATTGTCTTGATGAAACAGAACTTTGTTTTTCGCTAAATGCGGCCGTTTTTGCTTGATTTCATTATTCAAATGCTGCAATAAGTTTGTATAATACTCGCCATTGATTGCTTTTCCTTTTTGAAGATAATCAATGAAAATTATCCCACACGCATCCCAAAAAACTGATGTCATGACCTTGCCTGCAGATGGAACTGTCTTCACCTTCTTTGGAACCAATTCTCCCCTTTCAATCCACTGTTTTGACTGTTCCTTCATCTCAGGTGTGAAGTGATGGACCCATGTTTCATCCATGGTTATGAATTGACGCAAAAACTTCGCTTTATTACAGTGAAACATCGCCAAACACTCAACTGAAACATCCTCATGGCACAGCTTTTGTTCATTGAGAATAAATGCGGCACCCATCTTGCACACAGCTTTCTCATGTCTAAATTTGCAGTTAGTTTGCGATGTACAGCACTTTATGAAATGCCTACGATGTCTGCTAGCTCACGCACTTTCAGTCGACGGTCATCCAATACCATTTTGTGGATTTTCTTCACAATTTCTGGCATGGCCACCTCATTTGGTTGACCACTGCGATGTTCGTCTTGACAGTTTGTACGGCCTCGCTTAAACTCTGCCACCCAATATTTTACTGTTGTAAACGAAGGATAGACTCCCAGAGAGTAGAATCTAGCTCAGTTTTAATATTAGTTGGACTAAGACCTTTCAAATGAAAGTATTAAATCACATAACGATGGCCAGTTTTATCCATGTGTACAAATTTGCTGGGAGAGTTCACTATTAATGGCTGCCAAACAATTATTAAACAATGTAGCATCTTCAAACTTCAACTTTATAAGGGTGGTACTTTCTACCATAGTCGCACCTCTTTAGGAAACTATCCATCACTCACTGCAGTTCACGTTGAGAAATGCTGGCAATTTCCTGATGGATGTTTTGTTTTAATCCTTCCAGGGTGAGTGGGTTTGTCTTGTACACTTTAGGTTTTAAGTTACCCCAGGGATATAAATCGCAAAGGATTAGATCGGGGGACCGAGTGGGACACAAGTCTGTACTAATAATGCTGTCCTCAAACACACTTTCAATTGGAAAGGTAGAATCAGGCGCTGAAAATTGTTTTCATTGAAATATTTGCTGTATGAGTTGTTGCAGAGTCTTTTTGAAAAAAAGGCAAAATCACACTCCCTGTCTGTTAATTCTCTAAAAACTGGGGGCAAAATTGTATGCATGTATGTACAGGCGCCAGCGGTTGACTCGAAAAAAATTGGCCCTGCGGGTATGGCCTGGAACTTTACACCTGGAAATCTTTCTGCAAATCGTACTTTCACTTGGTGAGCTGACCGAGTTAACACATACAAATCATAAATACACGCTGTGCAGTAGAAAATATATACTGAGCCATAATATACGTTGTGACTAAGTACAGGACAGAATAATAAATAACTCGCAATAACTGAACCACATCACATCACCGTCAACTCAAAACTGCACTTTACACTGCACAGCAAAACCACGCCAATAGCGCAACCTTGTTTATAGCAGCAGTGCGTTATGTTTCCACATGCCCAGAGGAAAAATGACAAGCAGTTTCTTGGCTCTCCTGTTATTTATGGAACTTAGGAATGTAAACATTAGAAAATCATATCACATGCAGCAGAGCATGTGAGAGAATTTGCTGGATCGCTTTTCAGCTGGCACCTTTTACTCTATATCTTTAATAAAAATAGCTGATCTTTATATTTTAAGGGTGCCTGAACATGAATATGCTCTTTAAAATGTAAGTTCAGCTCTCATTTATTAGATACTGCAACTTATCAGAATTACCCTCAATATCATTAGAGGTGTGCATTGGCTCGGGCCTAGGCCCAGACCAGGTGCAGATTTAATTTGAAAAGTGTTTGTCAGGCTTGAAAATAAAGAATGAAAAAAATTTATTTGTTGTGTAAATATTGTAAACATGTGGTATTTTAATCAAAATCATTAGTGCCATTTTTTAGAAAATCAAATATTACAAAAGCTTTTCCATGTAAAGAGAAATAAAAACGAAAAAAATTAATCATATTTTTAGGTCCACAACATTGAGATGCCAGGAATAGCACAATTATCGCACCATGCACACACCCAAAGCAATAGTAATTCTAGTAATAATAAATAAATGCTCACTTCGGCCAATTGTAAATCATTTTACAACAGCATTGCAGCTGCAAACTCCACCTCCCTCCCATGACATCCTGGGCAAAGTGTAGTAATAGGGACGTCATGTGTCATGGCAGTACTGTCAACATGCCGCTTACTATTTGCGGATTCCATGCTATTTCTGTAAAGTTACCTCAGTTTGGTCCCAAGGTCCTGAGTGCATCCCTTAATAGGCCTTCCAGCAAGGGGAAAAAGATCCCCATACCAGTGCCAGAAATCAAACATAGGTCCTTTCATAATGCAGTGCTTCATGGACTAATAATAATAGTAATGATTCAGTAACTGCAAAATAATTTTATTTAAAACAAAATCAGACAATTGGCCTGGGCCAGGTGGTACAGTGTAACCTATGCTCAGGCAGACCAGGCCTAAAACTTTCAGCACATGCAGACCTCCAATATGCATGTATTTGCCTTATTGTTCTCCCTTGGAGGAAAGACACTGAAGGCATAACTGCTTGGCTGTCATTTGTATGCTGCTACTGCTGGCAAATCTCTGATGAATGTACAGCAGTAATCAGCTAAATCAACTCACTTACTTTCCCTGGTACCTTGCTACCGTTGCTGAAATTTCTTGATATAAGTATTCCTCATGTTAATAGCTTACAGCACCACAGTTTTCTGCATCATTTTCCTTCCATCTTCCCAATATAAAATCTGTAAGTTATCACTTTTAAGGCCTTTGCATTTGGCGAGATGTTGTTTGTACAGGATGACATCTTCTTCACAGCGAGTGCACTTGGGTGAAGGTAGGCATTGTATCTTGTAGAGGTGTTCTGCGAGGCACTCGTGGCCAGTTGCCATCCTAAATAAGGCCACTGCAGTTTTCCTTGGCAATTTTTGTATATCAACTCCATCTTAATATTCTTATAAACTTTATCTTTTAATTTATCTTCTTCATCAAGCCTCTGCTGTCTTTTGAAATGTTGTTTAATGTTATTTAATTGTTTATTTATTTCTATTTCTCCTACAGGTTTTATTTGTTGTATTGCACCTTTCTTTGCTAATTGATCCGCATGTTCATTGCCCAAAAGTCTGACATGAGCTGGGATCCATCGTAGATTTCTAGTTGCAACTGCTTTAATTAGGCTTCTTATTTCTTTAATATTTCTTGTTTTATTATTGTAATTTACTATTCCATCTACAGCTGATTTTGAGTCTGACAAGATGACTATTTTTTGTTTTATGTATGGTCTATATAAAATGATATGTAATCCTGCTTTTATAGCTGTTAATTCTCCATCATAGTGGTTTGATGTTTCATCTAATGTTAGATACTGTGCAAAATGTTTGCAGTATATTCCTACACCAGCATTTTTTTTATTGATGAGGGATCCATCTGTATATATTTGGAGCCATTCTTTGTCTGGGTATCTTTCATTTTCCGTAGCTATTGCTATGGCTCTCATTTCATCTGGTATATTGTTTGTGTATTGTATATATCAGGTCATTCTGATATTGTATATGAATATATTCTATTGGACTCGTTACCTCCGTTGCAATTATATTTGTTGTAATTATATTCTTGTATTTTAAGTTAATATATGTTCTGAAGCTTATTTGAGTTTTTAAATTACTTATAGTATCTGCTGTGTGGTACCACTTGTATCTGTTTCTATTGACTTGCAGTTTTTGTGCTAGAGTAGATGCTGCAATATATACTAATTAGTTCTATCTTATGCAGAAACACTGTTGACATGACTTTAAATAATCAGAGAAACCTATGCATTTAGAAGTGAATTGTGTTCAGGTTTTACTTTCTCTACTACGTATAGTAAGAAGGGGAAGTACTGCATCTTATGTGGATGTGTATATGTGAACAGTATAACTCAAAAACGAAAAGTTGGATAAATATCAAACTTGGTATTTAGGTTCAGTATCTTTCAAAGATGCAACACGCAGATTTTCAAGAAACTCCCCCACCCCAGACTATCCTTTGCATGGAACATTTTTCGAAAATTTTGATTTTCTCAAAAATGGCTCTAATGATTTTGATTAAAATATCATATGTTTAAGATACTTTCATGGCAATTAAAATATATATCATGGATTTTCTGGGAATGTCCCCCATAAGTCCCATTCATTCTGGATGACTTTTGCGTAACTGGTAAACTTTAAGAGATAGATAACATTTTACTACACAGAAAATGTAGATCTCGTTAAAATATACAATTTATGTCATATACATTTTTTTCTTGTCGAGTTAACCATTTCCAAGATATTCCTTGTTATTTGTTTGAATTTTACAATACTTACACTTTTTCTCAAATAGGAATTTGTTATTCGTTTTTTTTTTTTTTTGTCCTGGTAATGTAAAGAGAATGGAATACTCCACATAGCAACCAGCTCTTAAAATATTTGATTATCGCATAAAGCCTACCAATTCCCCTTGCATCTACAAGAAAATTAGCAATAAGATTAACATCTCGATATCTCAATTAACATGAAGCATATGGAGAATAAGCGTTTGTAAAAATAGTTTGTATAAGAGTAGAGAAAATGATGTGAGTGCAACACATCAGACACTTTATTTTGTTTTGTTACAGAAAGGTGTACTCGATTCTCATGGTGCAGCTCCTCATCACCCTCTCATTCATTGCAATCTTCACGTTCCATGAACCGACCAAGAGATACATCTTTCTTCATACAGAGATCTGGTGGATTGCACTGATTGTCATGATTGTCTGCCTCATTAGCATGGCATGCTGTGGAAATGTGAGACGCAAAGCTCCCATGAACTTCATATTCCTCTTCATCTTCACTCTCGCTGAGGGCTTCATGTTGGGCTGTGTAGCAGCTACATATAAGAGTGATGCTGTAAGTAACTTCTGTAATTCAAAAATGGAACTGCTGGTAGTAATAAAACAAAATCCCATTAATGCATTTGAATAGGTTATTAAACATAGTGCATAGGAGTTTTAAACGCTTTCATGAAAATTCATTTGAAAATATACAAGAACCTTGTTTATCTGATTCAGTTTTACTTTCTCTACTGCGTATAGTAAGTAGGGGAAGTATTGTATTCCACCCAAAAATTCGATACCGAGATTTCACCGGAAATACATGTTTTGAGACCTCCTGAATCCAAAAAAAGCATTTTTGGAAACATGTCCGTGTGTTTGTCTGTCTGTGTGTCTGTGAACAGCATACCTCAGAAACGAACAGTCGGATAAACACCAAACTTGGTATTTAGGTCCAGTATCTTACAGAGATGCTACACGAAGGTTTTCAAGAAAATCCCCCCACCCCAGACTACCCTTTACATGCAATATTTTTCGAAAATTTTAATTTTTTCAAAAATGGCTCTTAACGATTTTGATTAAAATATCATATGTTTAAGGTATTGTCATGAGAAATGAAATGTATATCTCGAATTTTCTGGGAATGTCTCCAAAAGTATTCTTCATTGTGAACGACTTTTGCATAACTGGTAAACCATAAGAGATAGACAACATTTTACTACACAAAAAATGTAGATCGCGTTAAAATACACAATTTATGTCATATACATTTCTTTTGTTGAGTGAACCGTTTTCGAGATATTGCTTGTTATTCCCTTAAATTTTCCAATACTTATACTTTTTCTCAAATTCATTATTCATTTTTTTTATGTCCTGGACATGCAAAGAGAATGGAATGCACCACATAGCAACCAGCGCTTAAAATATTTGACTATCGCTTAAAACCTACCAATTCCCCTTGCATCTACAAGAAAATTACCAATAAGATTGACATCTCGATATCTCGATTAACATGAAGTAGATGGAGAATAAGCGTTTGTAAAAATAGTTTGTACAAGAGTAGAGAAAGTCATGTGAGTGTAACACATCAGATTTTTTACTATGAAAATATTGCCATTCTTTGATGAATACATATGACAAGGCTTCAGATACGGTTGCTGTTTCGTTGCACTTTGACTGGAAAACAGTTACAGGGTTTCACTGAGACCTCGCTCTCCCCAAGCACTGCCAGTCATTCACTCTAAGCAAGCGATCAGTATATATACAGCCTGTTCTGAAGTTACAAAGTCCGGTTGTTGATAGCTGATAAAACATGTCAAAAACAACCAGTAAGAAGAGTGTCTTACTTGTAAATGAATATGGACGTGAGTATTTTGATGTAAGAGGGGAAAATATATTTTGTAAAGTATGCCACATTGAAATCAAGGAGAGAGAAGGGTTTTTATTGCAAGGCATTGTAAATATAAAAAACACAAAATATTACGTTACTACTTAGAAATGAGTTGGTGAGGATATATTATCCACATCAGAAACCACGATCTCATGTAGCCAAACCGAAGCTTACACGGATTCGTCTGACATGATGGTAAGCACAAATATCCTATTGCAAAATTTTGCTTTTAAAACATTTCTGGAGAAATGTACAACCATGAAATTTCCTTGTGAGTCTACTTTACGCAAATTTTATTTGTCTTTGTCATAGATGGCAATACCAGAGTTCTTGAAACTTGTCGATAATTTGACACAACTTTCCAGAAGTAGGCAAATGCTCTGCTGCTGAAATAGCACAGCAGAAACTGAAGAGCGTTTTAGATAAAAACCTAGGATATGCAATTATGTGCCGTATTAGGCATTAATAATTTTCTATTATAATGATATTCTAAATAATGAAAATGCATGCGTTTCCCAGAGGTGTGTGACATTTGTCAGTTTCATTTTGCACTAGTAACATCATGTGATGTGGAACGGAGCTTTTCAAGATATAAACTTTTTTGGGTTTGAGAAGAGGCTTTCCTTTTGATACATTCAGAAAATATATAGTAATCCATTTTAATAGTTGTCCAGGCATGTAAATCACACATGAAACTGATTATTTCATCTGCCACAGTTCAGATTTATTATTTTGTTCATCTTATTTATACTTTGTAATAAAAGCTTAAGTTTAGTACAGAATTGTATACTTCTGTACCCATTTATACCTATAGCATACACAGTACTCAGCACAGCACAAACTGAGTAGCACAAGAGCCTCTCTCCTATCCGCTCGCTTGTAAACAAAGTAGCAGTATAATAGAAGTTAACTTAACCTAAAGTCATGTCCTGGCGGAGGGCGATGGATTTTTTTCGGACGTAAAAATCCTTAGCATGGCTTCCTTCGGAAGGGAAGTAAAGACGGTGGTCCTGTGTCATAGAACCGTCATGGCGATAATGGATGTGTGAACTGGTGCATTGTCTTGATGAAACAGAACTTTCTTTTTCACTAAATGCAGCCTTTTTTGCTTGATTTCATCATTCAAATGCTGCAATAAGTTTGCACAATACTCGTCATCCCACGCGCATCCCATAAAACTGACGACGTAACCTTGCCTGCAGATGGAACTGTCTTCGCCTTCTTTGGAGGTGATTCTCCCCTTTCAATCCACTGTTTTGACTGTTCCTTCATCTCAGGTGTGAAGTGATGGACCTATGTTCATCCATGGTTATGAATTGATGCAAAAGCTCGGCTTTATTGCAGTGAAACATCGCCAAACACTCAACTGAAACATCCTGACAATGCTGTTTTTGTTCCATTGTGAGTGAACGCGGCACCCATCTTGCGCACAGCTTTCTCATGTCTAAATTTTCAGTCAGTATGCAATGTACAGCACTTTTTGAAATGCCTACGATGTCTGCTAGTTCACGTACTTTTAGTCGACGGTCATCCAATACCATTTTGTGGATTTTCTTCACAATTTCTGATTTGGTCAACCATTGCGATGTTCATCTTGGCAGCTCGTACGGCCTTGCTTAAACTCTACCACCCAATATTTTACGAAGGAGCAGACTCCCCCAGAGTAGAATCTAGCTCAGCTTTAATATTAGTTAGACTAAGACCTTTCAAATGAGAGTATTGTATCACATAACAATGACCAGTTTTATCCATGTTTACAAATTCACTGAGAGAGTTCACTATTGATAGGTGGCCAAACAATTACTAAACAACGCAGCATCGTCACATTTCAAGCTTAAGCTTTATAAGGGAGGTACTTTCTACCATAGCCATTTGAAACAACAACCACTGTATATACGTCAGATCGGGTACTGAGACTGCCCTTGTATGAAGATTTTCTAGAACAGCACCAGGATCTAAAAGTTTCTTATGCTCTGTATGGAGCATTTGTTAGGAAGAAACAATTTCTTTTGCAAAACTAGGCCATGAAGAATGTGAGCAATGTGAGGGATTTAAACTTCATCCTCGTCAAACATGAATGCCAATTGTGACATCTATAAAAGCCGAGAAAAGCACGCTGATATGACTCTAAATCCAGAGATCTTTACAGAACTTACAAATAAAACCAACTTCCTTCTGGTACTGTATGCTGCTATGCTGATTTACAGAAGATCATTATGCTACTGAGGACATGTTTAAAAATGTTATATTTATTCGAAGATTAATAGCTTATCAGACATTTGCTACAACGGGAAAGAAATCTAATATACAACCAAAATGCATTTGTTTGGCATGGAGCTATTACAGGATGAAATAAGGAAGACATTATAAGCACATTTGTTCTTAAAAACACGGAGAGATACGTCAAACATTAATATAGGTAGATAAATGTTCAAGTCAGAACAAAAACTGGACTCTGTTCTTTCTTGATTATTATGGTGAACTCAAAAGAATTAAGCGCCAAAGAAATTAACTTATTTTATTTTGAACTAGGACATTCATTTATGTCTGCTGATAGCATTCATCCAAGTAGAACACACTCTCAAAAAACAGAGGAAAACAAATGACTTTGAATACTTTGTGTAAATGCTTGTCAAGATGCAAATAAGGGGAAAATAGAAGTAATTAAGATGGATTATACAAATTTCTATAAATGGAAAGATTACACTGCCCATCAGAAGCTAAAATGAAGATCTGTCAAGACCCCTACCCTACCATAGTTCATGTCAAAGCAGTAAGAGATAGCTACGTATTGAAGTACAAAACAACACACAATGAAACTGAAAACTTCAAATTTTCTGCAGAAGAAAGTGCAAAAGGAAAGTTGCATGCAGATCACCTTGAGCAGCCCTAATGTGGATTTGATTGTGAGAAGAGGGACAGAATTTTCAACACCTTGAAGGACATTATTTCCAAAAACAGAATGAAGTGTTGGATGGAATTACCAGTGAAATAAACGTTTTTGTGCATACAGAAGTTCAAAGACTGAATATAATACTTTGTGTAAGATTTAAAAAGCTCTTTTGAAAATTATTTTCTCTGATAACAATAATGATGTCAAATGTGATTTATTAAGAAGAGAAAATTAAATAATTCAGTATAAATTGTATATACTTCATTCAGTCACAATATAAAGTTTTCTAAATACTTAGTAAAAACATTGTCTCTGCAATTAAATTAAGAATTTAGTTATTGTATCAAGTGGGTTTCTGAATATGTAATTACATAAAACATCTACAAATGTGGTCTACATTTATTATCAGACAACGGTCAGCCTCAGAACTTTTCTCAGTTTTTAGTTTTGTGCAGATATCCCACGTTTGCTAGCATGGCAGTATAGTGGCAATAAATATGTGAAATGCAAAAAGTCTGCAGAAAGAAAAAACATATCAAAAAGACAAGGAAAAGAAGATATACAGTAGAACAGCTACACTGCCACATCAACAAACTATACTCCAAAATAAAATTCACTCTCTAGCCCAAACAAGACTATTGCATTAAACTTCCTGGATCTAACTATTACCAAGCTGGAAAACTAATAAAAATTCAAAATATCCAGGAAGCCCACAACCACAAAAATCCTCATACACAAAACAGCTCATGCAGCATAAACACGATGCTTTCTGACTGAAAAATTCAATGCCGTAGCCAGGATTTCAACCACAGATCTTCCAGTTGCTCTAACCAACTAAGCTACTATGGAGCATGCTGACACAATATTAAATTCTCCAACTGACTCCTATTTATCCTGGTGAACCACCAGGAGATCCCAAATTCATTTTGAGATGACTTACCCCCAATGGTGACTTAAAATGTAAGTACTTTAATCTCTAGCATCATAGTCTCACCAACTATTAGGTCAATCAATTGTAATTAATTGTTCTTTCACATAAGCCGTATGTAGGACAAACTGGAAAGCTAGAATGAGACTGAAAAATTCAATGACAGATCCTGCAGTTTCTGTCCAGTTGCTCCGAGTTACTATGGCAACATGCCAGCATGACATTAAATTCCCAAACTGACTTGCACTTTTTCTAATAAATTACAAGATCTTTTTTTTCTCTCTCTATTTTATTTTATGTCGCTTTAACTCCCTGGTCATATCGCGACGGTTCGTGGTTGGTGGATCTCTTAGAACGATATGTGATGGACAGTTAGCCTTCTAGGTCTCATCCCTGTAACCACCTGCTCCGTCACGTGTCACAGAGACCCTAGCGTATAGCTACCGAATCTTCTGCTTCATGCCGTGCAGATGGCATTACGGTGCCGTCAAGTCCAACTGCTGCTCCCATATAAAGGCGGACAGTTAGCCTTCTAGGTCTCATCCCAGTAACCACCTGCTTCATGCCACGCAGATGGCATTAGGGTGCCGTCCAGTCTAACCGCCACTCTCACACAGAAAGGTGGACAGTTAGTCTGCTACGTCTCATCCCTGTAACCACCTACTTCATGCCATGCAGATGACATTAGAGTGCCGTCCAGTCCAACCACTGCCCCCACACAGAAAGGCGGACAGTTAGCCTTCTAGGTCTCATCCCTGAAAATGCCATCTTGCTTCGTCACGTGCCCACAGAGACATCCAGCACATGGCAGCCAGATCTTCTGCTTCGTGCCGTGCAGATGGCGTTAAGGTGCCATCCAGTTAACTGCTTACATTGTTTGTAGATAGATGGCATAACATTCGCTATTATGACTTATTTTTCATTTTACTATTGTTTTAGACTTAAGGTGGAACTTTGTGTCATGGTATTTACCTTGGCGACTGAGGAAAACCACAAAAAAAAACCCAGATGTCAAGTGACATAATATGAAAGCCCATTCCAATTGCTTTAAAGTGAAACCAAATTGAACACACCAGGTGGTTTAGGAGCATAGAAAAAGGGTTTCATGTAACTACCCAAACCTTACTTTTTGCAATTTTCCAAATTTTTTATGGGGTGCCACACAAAAAATTGTGTGACTAAAACATCATTTCATGGTAGAACCAAACCTGTAAGTTTTATTTGAATTACTTGACATGAATCTGAAAAGTACATTTATTTTCATTTATTTGATGGGAATGATCTTTCAGTAAGAGTTTGGGCTAATTTATTATTATTATATTTACATCCTGGCTTTAACTGCAATGGTCATATCTGTGGCCTTTTACCTTTGATACATATTGCCTATTGACAGTGGTGTTAACTTGTATAAATTTTTTGTATAGATTGGATTTTTGGGTTTTATACATTGAATCTCACACATTCACACTCTCATTCACACTTCCAGACTCTGGGGAGGATCTTGGCTAGAGAAAAATTCTCATCCCCAGCTGGGAATCGAACCATTAACCCCTTACACAGCAGGCAGTTGCTCTCTGGCTGAGCTACAGGACCAAACCTGGATAAAGTTGTTTTTTTCATTAACAGTTAACTTTAAATTACTTCATGTTAAATGTTTTATTTGCAGGATACTATGGTTATTGCAATTCTTAATTATGACAGGAGCAAAAATGTTAAAAAGTTCTCCACAAACAAACTAGAGAAATATGGTATAATATGTACAAATAATTACTGTTGAAAACTGAAGAAGCTGGAAGCATATCATATATTATCATTGTTATTATTGATTACAGAAAACACTCTTAGCCTGATGGGCGGGTGTGCAAATTGTCATAAGTATTGCTAGTGATACATGTGTGTTATTAATGCATGAACAATGTAATTTTTACAGCAATGATATACTGATGTTCTGCGCCTGCATTCACTTTACAAATTCAAACAAATTGCAAGTCTAAATTAGCATAGTGTATAACTCTGCATGGGAATTGCCACTCTCTACATTTGTTCTTGATTGAGACTTGAAAGTACAGAGTAAGACAAAAGACTCCGAACTGCCTGCGCAGCGTTTTTCCTGTCCGCATCCTCGGCGCTGGTTGCCGTCTGCCGCTATCATAGAAAGGCGTGGATGAAACCATACAACACTTTTAAAACTTCTTTTAAAGACTTTACTTACCAGCTTTATGATAGATGTTGAAACTGGCCACCGTCGTTATCCATACATTTTTGGCACCTCTTTAGGAAACTATCCATCACTCGCCGTAGTTCACATTGAGAAATTTCCTGATGGATATTTTGTTTTAATTCTTCCAGGGTGTGTGGGTTTGTCTTATACACTTTTTGTTTTAAGTTACCCTGGAGGGGTATTTTATGAACAATATTACCAGCTGTGCGGTATTTTTCCACTGGGCGTGTGGAAATATGATAAAAACATAATGCACTGCTGCTATAAACAAAGTCACACTGTTGTGGTTTTGCTGTGCAGTGTGAAGTGCAGTTTTGAATTGACGGTGATGTGATGTAGTTCAGTTATTACGAATTATTTATTATTTTGTTCTGTACTTAGTCACAAAGTATAATATGAGTCAGTATATGTTTTCTACTGTGTAGCGTGTATTTATTTATGATTTGTATGTGTTAACTCGGTCAGCTTGCCAAGTGAAAGTACGATTTGCAGAAAGATTTCCAGGTGTAAAATTTCCAAGCCGTACAACAATCCATGAATTTTACAGTAAATTTCAGGCCACAGAAAGTGTTCAGGCTAAGAAATCTAAAAGACGGCGTTCGGTTCTTACCGAAGAAACATTAGACGACATCGGTCATCGTTTGGAAAATTCCCCCAAAAATTCCATGATGGATAGTTTTCCTAAAGAGGTCCCAAAAATGTATGGCAATGACAGTGGCCAGTTTCAGCATCTCCTTTCATAAAGTTGGTAAGTAAAGCCTTTAAAAGTAGTTTAAAAATGTTGTGTGGTTTCATCCGCGCCTTTCTATGATAGCAGCAGACGGCGAGCACCGAGGATGCGGACAGGAAAAACACTGTGCAGGACGTTCAGAGTCTTTCGGCTCACACTGTACATAGCAACAAGGAACTGTTTTAACAAACCTTCCTTTTTACTTACCTATAATAACTAGAAGTATTACATTCCACCTAAAAATTTGATTCTGAGATTTCACTGGAAATACACATTTTGAGATCCCCTGAATCCCAGTGAACAAACCAAAAAAAGAAGAAAGAGACTTAGAAAAAAAGTCTGCGTTGTGAGCAGCATAACTCAAAAAAGAAAAGTTGGTTAAATACCAAACTTGGTATATTTTAAATTCAGCATCTTCCAAGGATACAACAAAGATTTTCAAGAACATCCCCTACATCCAGAACTATCTCATTATTTTTTATTTTCTCAAAAATGGTTAACGATTTTTATTTAAATGCCATATGTTTAAGATATTTGCATGACAAATGAAATTAATATTCTGGGGATAGCCTGTGAAGTCCTCTTTATTCTGAATTAATTTTGTATAACTTGTAAACCATTAGGGATAGAAAAAAACTTACTTCACAAAAAAAATGTAGATCTAATTAAAGCACACAATTTGTCTTTTTTTTTTTTGGGTGGGGGGACATTATATGGTTCTTAGTGTCCCATTTTATATTGGGTGTGAAAGATTGAAAATTTTGCTCAGAGGTCTCTGTATCAGGCTTGAGGTTCTTTTATATGCCGTAAATCTACAACACGGTATCACTGGCTTTACTGCCCTTCTGAAGGAAGTCATGCTAAGGATTTTATGCCCGAAAAATTCTTTGTCCTCTGCTGGGTTTCATCCTGCAACCTCGCAAACTAGAGCTAGCATGGTACTCCTAGACCACGGAGGTCGACATGTCCCCCCTTTCCTCTTGTGGTCATGCAAAAAGGCTGGAGTTTTAAAGCCATCATATAGTGATTCACTTTTTAAAAAAAATCTAACTTATCGCTTTAGCCTGTTGTATCCTTATACCTGCAGAAAAGAAATGTGTAATGAGCGTATATCTCGATTAACAAAAAGTAGATAGAAGAATATGCATTTTAGAAGAGTGAATAGAGATGATCCTGTGAATGCAACACATCAAATTTTTCTTTTTTATTTTAAACACTTGTTTCATTTGTGTTGCAGGTGATAATGGCTGTAGGAATATGTGCTGCTGTTTGCTTGGGCCTGACACTGTTTGCACTCCAGACCAAGTGGGACTTCACTGTCATGGGAGGTGCTTTGTTTGTTGCTGTAATAATTCTTATGCTGTTTGGCCTTCTTGCCATCTTCGTACATGGCAAGATAATAACACTCGTTTACGCATCACTTGGGGCACTCATATTCTCGCTTTACTTGATCTACGACACTCAGCTGATGCTCGGAGGTAAGCACAAGTACTCTATTTCCCCAGAGGAATACATCTTTGCTGCTCTAAACATCTACCTGGATATTGTGAACTTATTCCTCTACATCCTGACCATTATTGGAGCAGCTAAAGATTAGTTGCACTTGTATTCATAAAAATTAAGAGTGAGCATTTAGGTGCTTGAACTTTTCCAGTTATATGTAATAATGCCTAACACCTGCTAAGAAAACATACACTCCAGAAATGTAATGTTTATTCAAAAGTTATTTTTTCGTCACAACTGGAAGTTGATTTTTTCGGGATTGCTGTGTTCATGCTTACTATAAGACTACAAGTATTCTAGGGGAGTGGAACTAGACATTTAAAACAGTCCAAAGGGCCAGCTAATTCAAATACAAAACTTTCGCGAACAAAGAATATTTTGCATTAAATGGAAGTTTGCAGTGTTAGGAGTTCCATTATTTTGCAACTGGATTAATACACCTACAAAAATAGACCAAAAACATAAGAGTTAGAGTAGAATATTTATTTTAATCTTTCACTACATAATATAACAATGATATATATATTTCTTAGAATTGAGACTGATACAACTTTTCAAAAGGCCACAATGTGCCATGCCTCCCTGGTCGTCTGCATGTGTTGCTCCTTACTTTTCCTATATATTCATCCACATTCCTATTCCATTTCCACTTCCACCTTCTGACTATAAACAGTTTTATTGCTACAGTATTGTTATCCATTTTATTCCATTTTTAATCCCATATACCCTCTCTCCAATTACTTGTTTCTTTGCACTGCATCAAAAAATGAAAACATTCTCTATTTCTCCACCCATACTTCCATGCTGCTGATACTAAAGCCTTAAAGATTCAATGTCCCTGTTCGCATCCATACATTCCCTCTCACCACCGTATCCTTGCTAATTGCAGTTATAAACATACCTCTCCCTCCCTCCCCTAATCTTTCTTTATTATCTTGTACAGTTTCAAAGAATTTTCATTCTCAAAACTAGACCATAATTCTTTCTCTCTCAAAATCTCCTTACTTTCTTCCAGAATCCAATTGAATTATTTTCTCCTCTCTGCCATACTCCCCCAGACCCTTCAGTTTCTTTCGTAGTTATTGTACAAAGCTGCTCTTCGGTAATTCATGCAAGTTTTAATTGTTTTATCATCCTCTAATTTCAGATTCCTGTACCAGTAATTTCAAAACTACTTCCAACATCATTCCTTTTCTTCCTGTTCTACATAGTTCTGCCAATACTATTCCTCTTGGTGATGTTTTAGTAAATATAATAATACTTTACAAAAGATCCTATTCTTTTAACTTCTATACTAACACAAGAGTTAACCTGGTTATTCTTCAAAATATCCTTAATTTCGGTGTTAAGCTATGTTGTTAAACTATTGTTCTCATAAGCTTTCCTTGAAATCAAAAAGTACCACGTGATTGATGGCACAGTGTTGCTTGGTTGTAGGTAGATTATTCTTCACCTCTTGAACTGCTCATGTAACTCACACTGTTTAGATGCTCACCATAGTTTGCCTTTTCCTTCAAAGCCATATTTGTGATCATACAACATTAAACCTGAAAAATGATGCAAGGTAACATGCCATCTACTTGGCAGTTCGGCATCAGCCAAAAAGTGAAGTAGAACAATAGATATTTTGCATACATATTTATTTGAGCATAACAAATTGCAATATAAATTACTAAAGCAAATTCTCAAAAGTTGAAACGTTTGCTCCTATAAATATTGTTAAAAATTCTAAGTCAGTTTTCATTTAATGTAATGTATAGCTGATGTCAGGAGGCAAATCCAACTGTTGGTAGAATATAATTGAAATGGGCAACTGCTTATATCAATAAAGAGTGATATTTGAGATATTCAATTGCTTTGAGGTGCTAAACTACGAAAGTTAAGAAAATACATGCTTAAAATGCTAAATCATAATAAATATCGTTGTAGGATAGTTCAAAACTGTAACTTGAGATTAAATGCAGAAAGACAAGCAAGCAAGTTTGATATATTAAAAATAGGAGATTCTAGTTGTAATGGTAATTCCACTCAAATGTGCAATAAGCAAACATTTTAATATACAGTGGTTCTGTGCTTTGCACCCAGCAGTCAAATACTAAACGAGCTGTCTTTGTTTAATATGCTGTACTCTTATCTAGAATTCCAGCCTAGTATAATTGAATCAGTCTATGCAAAATGGAACTAAGTTTAATTTCACTGCTTTTCAGAAAAGTTCTTCCACCCCCCACCCCAAAAGGTATATTTGAACACTACTTATTTTAATAAAATTATATTTTTTACATTTATTACCTAAGTGTCTCTGTATTTTAAATCTTAATTTTAATTTGAACATTTATTGGACTCAAAAATACATTTATTTCAAAACCTACTTGGTTACTTTTTCTTCTTTTATACATTTATTACTATTTTATTTCAAATGTATAATAATGAATTTTAAACATCAAGAAACTATTGACAAATGAAATAAAACTCCACATTTGTAAATCTACCCAAATCATTCAAAATATTATCAAAGAAAATATTTAAGGTTAAAAAGCAGCTATGAGATAATACATTTTACGATGTACACAAGAACCTCGTTTATCTGTACTAGATGGGACCAGAGGTAATCCAGAAATAAACTACTTGATATAAACTACTAACCTATACAAACATTTATTTTGTCACTAACAGGAATTGAAGGAAGAAAGAAAACACTTAAACTATGCTGATGTTTGTTTTTTGAAATAGTGTGCAAGTTTCTTTTGTTTGAAATTTGTGCTGCATTTAAGAAACGATAAAGGCAAAGTAACCAAAAGTAAGCAAACACTCAATCTGGATTTAATGAGGGCCAGATAAATGAGATGTAAATGAGTATATAAATTTGAAATTGTAACATTTTGTTTTTGCTAATACTTTTTATGTGCTCACTGTTCGAACACCTTTGTAACATGTAATTTTCGATGAAGCAGTATATGCGTTGTGTATATTTTATGGTGAATAAATACAATGACAACTACTATTGAAAATATTTAAAGGCAAAGCATTTTTGATTGATTCTATTACTGTGAAATACTACTTAATTACACCGGTCATTTTTGTTGCTGATTAGGAAAAAGCTTTCTGTGTACACATGGAAAATTGTAATTCAGCATTTTCGTAGTGTGAGAAGTTTGAAAAATAGAACTGTGGATGACCTTTAATTTTACCATAGCACTGATACTCTATTAAATTGGTCACACAAAAATGTTACTTTTAGTCTAACCATCCAACTGTGATACACCCTACCCTCCAGAGTGGCAAACCAGGCTTTGGAAACCCCCCCCCTTTATCACACCCCAGTTCTTAGCTGCTTACCATTTCTTGCTATTTTTGCCAGTATTGCTCATTTTCTTTCAGTGGATATGGTAAGGTCAAAAATGAGAATTGCCAAGAATGGACTTGGTTCTTTTCTGCACCAAACACATTCCATTTTGACCTAGAATTCAATGTAATCATTTTCATAACCTTAAATTCTCAGAAATTGAATGCGGAAGTTAGCTGGTTTTTCCTTTGGACTGTTGTATTGACAAATGTGCAGATAACCAGGAGAGATGGATTTTATCGAACCGTTCAGTAAGTGTCTCGGAACAGTATTCTAATGTAACAGTCTTTGTTGGTATTATGGTTAGTTGCAGTTCCTTTAAGTTGTATTAAAGATAGGAATAGAGAGTGAAGTTAATGTTATGGATTTATATACAATATATATACACATATGTATGTCTAGTGTAAATGTACTTGAATGTGAATGATCTGTTGGAAAATAAGTTGTGGTGTAGATATCTTCGTGTACAGAGATTGAAACCTTTAAGTGTGCATTACACATCCATTGTGTGATGCTTTGTGCTTGTAGAAAATCAACTGTGCCATTGTGGTACAATTGTATTGTTTTAGAATGAATCGTTTCACATGAAATCGCTTTCTGCATCTGACAGTAATTTGCAATGAAAAAATAAAATATAATTTCACAAGCGAGTCTCAAAGTAAGGGCTGATTTCAGCCATTAGCACTGAACATTGTTGAATCTGTTTCATCTGTCCATTAACTGGTAAATATGTATTAAATTTTACATGTTAATTGTATTTCTAAATCATAACAGTTACCAATAAGCTATATTTTGCAATAATTAACCCTTAAATAATAATAAAATACTACTTTTCCCCTTCTACTTTATAATGAAAATATGTATAGCTTATACCTTCTAATAGTGAATGTACTATGTTTTCAGCACTGAATACTTAATAAATTATATGCATTATATATTGTCATTTTGTTTCCAAGGAGGATAATTGGGTTGTTCTTTCCCACAGTGCTTAGAAAAGATTGATATTTACTGCCTTTTGACTTTATTACATTTTCAGTTTGCAGTTTATAAATTAAGCAAATGTTAAGTTGTTTGTATCTCAGGTATAAAACCTGTTATGTTTACTTCTTTGTTGTAAATAATTCACTTTAAACACAGAATATGACTGATGTAAAGTTGTGAATAAAGTCTTTAATTGCTTAGTATATCTGTAGTATTCATTCATTGAAACAATAACTATTCATGTTTAGGGGCTCCCATCAAGGACTGAATAAAACATACATATACACAAATGAGACCTTTTCTATTTCTCTACATAGCTTCCTTCACGCTCTACACACTTTTGGAAGCTTGAATATTCCTTGTTCAAAAAAAAGTTGGGGGTGTGTCATCAACCATTTGCGCACATGCTCCTCAACGTCTTCACTGGTTTTGAATCGTTGCCCTCCAAGTGATTCCTTCATGGGTGCAAATAAACAATAGTCTGGACTATAGGGAGGGTGCAAGTCCTCCAATGTATCTCTTGTCAAATTTGCAGTGTGAGGCTTAGCGTTGTCTTAGAGAAGGATGACATCTCTGATGGGCATACGATGTCTTTTGCTCCGGTAGGCGGCTTTTCCTGACTTCAACAATTGCAATAGTAAGCCGCATTCACCGTACGTCGATCATGCAGAAAATCAACGAGTAAAACTCCTTTGTAGTCAAAAAAACACCGTCTCGAATGACATGGATGTTGTCATCGGTGAGACTTGGGACGTTGAGCATGACCTTTGTTCTCTACAGTTTCACGGCCACCCCTAAATTCTCTGGCCCAAGTAAACACTCGATTCTGGGACAGTGTAGTGTCCCCAAACTGTGGCTTTACACAAGTGAAAATCTCCAAGGGTTTGACCTCTTCATTGGTTAAGAACTTTATAATAATGCATTGTGCAATTGATGAAGGAACGTCTTGTTCTCTTATGGCTGTACTGATGCCAATACTTAGCGAAGTAACTAACCAAACTGGTTGCCCCTCCCTAACACAACTGATCGTCAACTCCCAACTCCACCATCCCGCTCGGAACCTGTGCAGTACTCTTGCGCAATTACCGTTTATATTTGAATCACCCTTGTACATTAAATTCTCATATACATTTGTACATTAATTCACACTTCCAGACTCTACGGAGGATGAATAATCCTGCCTAAAGAAAAATTCCCACCCTGCAGACGGGAATTGAACCTGGGATCTCTGGATTTGGAAGTTAGCATGCTAACCACCAGACCACAGAGGCAGTTACACACAAACTTTGTTTATTAAGGAAACTAGGTTTTTGTTTTTCAATTATACCATCCTTTGATTAAAATTTATCAGCAACTTATTTTTACTTTCTCTACTACGCATAGTAAGTAGGGGAAGTATTGTATTCCACCCAAAAATTCGATACCGAGATTTCACCGGAAATACATGTTTTGAGACCCCCTGAATCCAAAAAAAAGAATGTTCGGAAACATGTCTGTGTGTGTGTCTGTCTGTGAACAGCATAACTCAGAAACGAACAGTTGGATAAACACTAAACTTGGTATTTAGGTTCAATATCTTCCAAGGATGCGACACAAAGGTTTTCAAGAAAATCCCCCCACCTCAGATTACCCTTTACATGAAAGATTTTTCGAAAATTTTAATTTTCTCAAAAATGGCTCTAACGAAGTTGATTAAAATATCATATGTTTAAGATATGTTTATGACGAATAAAAGGTATATCTTGAATTTCCTGGGAATGTCTCCAAAAGTATTCTTCATTGTGAACGACTTTTGCATAACTAGTAAACCATAAGAGATAGACAAAATTTTACTACACAAAAAATGTAGATCGCATTAAAATACACAATTTATGTCATATACATTTTTTTTGTTGAGTGAACTATTTTCGAGATATTGCTTGTTATTCCCTTAAATTTTCCAATACTTATACTTTTTCTCAAATGGGAATTCGTTATTCATTTTTTTTTGTACTGGTAATGCAAAGAGAACCACATGGCAACCAAATCTTAAAATATTTGAATATTGCTTAAAGCCTAGCAATTTCTCTTGCATCTACAAGAAAATTAGCAATAAGATTAACATCTCGATTAACATGAAGCATATGGAGAATAAGCGTTTGTAAAAATAGTTTCTACAAGAGCAGAGAAAGTCATGTGAGTGTAACACATCAGAATTTTTTTTTTAAATAACCAAATATCTTATTAACAGCAAAGTAGATCCACAACAGGATGTAGAGATGGTTTTTATCCTAATTTTGCCATCTTCAATAGTTTCTTAGAAAATGGGTCATTTATAATGAAAAATGTCATTTATGGAGAATGCTGTCCAAGCAGAAATGGAGGAAAAAATCCACATATATTTGGTAAGCAAGCTGCTATACTTAACAGTAGTATTTATTTGTAGAGAAACATTTCCCCTAGAAGTTGGGCTAAAGTTTATCACTACTCCAAAGTGTGTAGGAATTATGTTTTGGTGTGAAGTCCAGAATTGAAGGTACAAAGTGGCAGATGCAGTGTCGTTTCTAAAACAATATTTAAATTACAAGTCTTTTGCCTATAATAATAAAATATACACCAAATTAAAGAGGAAATTCCAATTTATAAGACTGCATAAAAAACCAAAAGTGTCAACTTTTTGGCAACTTTTGCCATTTAGTCTCCCCTTAAGTAAGCAACTTGTTAAACCATCATCACTTCATCTTTCACTTACTCCTCTCTCAAAATAGCAGTACATAAGCATGATGCTTGTGGAGTGCAGGTTCAAAATTTGAACCTCAAGTGGATGTGTTGAAGGCCTGTATCCAGGCAAGTTGTTGATTGCTACTCTAAAGCCCCTTGTACACAATCCAATTTTTGTCAAATTGAATACTTTACAAGACCTTTCAAGAGTTGTCACAACTTTACAACCTTTTTGTCAATTTCTTCCAATACTTTTAAGCTCTTTGAAAGCCTTGAAAGCAAATAAGGACATGCTCTAAACAATCAAAGATTTGATAATGATTTGATGGCTATAGCCAATGCAATGCAAGTATTTACAGTGCGTCACGAAATCTGCAACATGGCGGAAAGCGAAAAATAAACAAAAATGCCTATCCGGCCAAGGTTATACATAAGCTGGCCATATCTGTAGGTTGAGAGCTCCGTGGATTACCACAAGATGAAGGCATATGAAGAAATAATTGCCAGGCAGATTTCCGAACTAAGTATACATTAATGCAATGTTATATAGTGTGGTTAACCTATCAGTTGGTGTTGTTTCCATTGTATTCCATAATCATAATGTGATTTCATTGGATATAATACGGAAAGTGCTACTTAATATTAGTAAAGAACAGTATTTCATTGCAAACTGTTATACCCTGATGCAAATAGTAAATTGCTTTGTGCGTGATAAATTATTTATTAATGTGTTCTGAAGGGTTTCAGTTTGAAATAAGACCACTTGTATAACATTTATGACATTTCCAGTCTTGTCCAGTCTTGTCACATACTGAAAAATGTTCGACAATTTTTCTTTTTAAACTCTTGAATTGAAAAAAAATTTGATCGTGTACAAGGGGCTTAACATGCTTTGAAGTAAAATTGTTTTTCCTGGCACAAAATGCACTGCTCTGTTTTGGGCTATGTGCTCCAGATAGCTATAATGGAAAAGCACCTAGGAATTTTTGTATATTAATGTTATAATACGAGGAAATACACCAAAAATATATTTTTCTAACCATCTAGCAGGCAAGTGTTGGCAGGTTTATTCTCTCTGCTGAATTATGCATTTTATGAAATGGAAACTGTGGAAATTCTTATATTATAAAATTGGTGATTTTCCAAAAAGGTAAATATATACCCTTTTCTTTGGAAACACGTAATACTTGTTTTAGAGTTTTCCTTCATAGTACCATATAGCCTTTTTTAATATTTACTTTCTCTACCATGTACATAGGTAGAGAAGGTATTGCATTCCCCCAAAAATCCAGTATCAAGATTTCACCAGAAATATATGTTAGGAGGCTCCCTGAATCCAAGAAAAATCATTTTTAGAAAAAGATCTCAAGTGTAACTCAAAGATTAAAAGTTGGATAAATAACAACCTTGGTATTTAAGTTCAGTTACAACTCAAAGTTTTTCAAGTAAATCCCCCCCACCCAAAACTGCTCTTTACATGGAAAATTTTTCGAAATGTTTGATTTGCTCAAAAATACTGTATACTAAAGATATTTACATCACAAAGTGGATCTCTGGAACTTTCTGTGAATAGCCTGTGAAATCCTCTTTCATTTTGAAGGAATTTTGTTTAATCTTGTATAACTGGCAAAGGTTAAGCGATATATGAAAACATACCTCACAAAAAACGTGGATCTCATTAAATCACACAATTTATTTCAAATAACTTTTTCAGTGGCATCAACCATTTCCGAGATATCCAATATATTAAGGATTTGTAATTTTTCAATACTTTTGCGAACTTTTAAAGTGTTTATTGCTATTATGTTGTTTCACTCTGTCATGCAAAGAGTATGGAAAGTGTTTTTTTTTTGCGAGTTTATCTCAATTAATATAAAGTAAATAAAAAAATAAGCTTTAATAAGAATAGTTTGTTGCAGCTATTTAAAATTAATGATAGCGGATAGAGAAAGTCATGTGAAATGTGAATCTAACGATTAAGATTTTTCAGCTTTATTTTGTTTGAGAAATATGATTTATGATTTGGAGTATACAAACATGCTTTAACAATATTTACGGAAGAAATATGCCAGTTTTTCCAAATTAAATATTCTTAAGCTACATTTCAAGATCTTAGAAACCCAAAAAAATGTAATGATCTGAGGGAAGAAAGCAAAACAGTGGCTGAAGAACAAGGATGTGCAATGACTGGCTTCAAGATAAATGAAAGTCTCTCAAAAGTTTGTTGGTGATGTAGAGGGAAATTATAAATCTGCTTCAGATCTCCATAGACACACAGTATGTCTTAGATATACTGATAATGTTAATGTGTAGAGATTTCAAGAAAATGAGTTCACTCCTGTGTTCATTTTTTAGCAAAACTTGTTTGAATGCTTTCCCAACGTAAATATATATAATATTTAAGACATTCCTGAGTGGTTGCGAGTTCAGCAGGCTCTGGTTCTTCTTTGAAAAAGCATACAATGAGAAAAGTTTAAAAAATAGTAAATGAATTCGATTCTGAAGTGACTCTTAGAGGAAAGCGGTTCCAGCTTCATTAATATCCCAATTATATGATCATAATTAAAAATGTGAGTACTTTAAACAAAGTAGATTAATTAATAAGAAATTCCTAATGCACAGGTGGTGTAATTACATTCTATTTTTGCTTTATACGGTAACTGAGGTTGAGAAAGTACCAATGGCATCCAAACTAAAAATTAAATATCAACATTTTACCAAAAGTACCTGCTTTGAAGTCAGTTTGAATAAAACAGAAGGCATATTTAATATGTGTCTATGAATAGTATACTTTAAAAGTGAAAGTTGGAAAAACTCCAGATTTCATACCTAGATATATGCCGTTTAAGGAAAAAAGTGATGATTTTCAAGCAATTCAACGCATTTCAAACAATAATTTACGAAAAAATTCTTACTTTTTATTTCCCCAAAATTGCTGTAGGTACTGACGTTTGGAATAAAAAACATATACGTATATTGAATTTTACGCAAATTACACCTTCTTCATTAAAAATGAATTATCTAATACTCAGAAATCGTGAAATAGACAAAACGTTACTGTAGAAAAAATGTGGATATTGCTGAAGTATAGTTTACATAATGCCATAGCATTTTTAACACTATTATATTGACTTGCCTTTTGGCAATCTCAGCAGAAAATTATGTATCACAGTCATATAACCTATTTGAAATCTCTATTGGCAAATTTTTATCAAAGTTATAGGAGGCAGATGAAAACATTCATTCACATGACTTTCTCTACCATCTATCTTTATTAGTGGGTATACAAACTACTCTTATGAAAGCTTACTACATTTTAACCCAAATAAACCTTTGCAGAAATAGCTGCATTACACATTTTGTTATAGATATAAAGAGTACAGCGATAATCAAATGTTTAAGAACGGGACGCTATATGCTGGCTTTAAAATTACATACTCTGTCCATGGAATCACGAGAAACAATTGAATGTTGACAGAACTTAGAATAACCAAGAAAGGAACAATATGAACCTTTAATAATGGATATCTCAGAAATGGCTTATGTCACAAAAAAACTTATTTTAAATAACTTGTGTGTTTTAAAGAGATCTACATTTTTTGTGTAGTACGTTTTTGTCTATCACTTAATGTTTACCATTATACAGGATTATACAAAATTTCTTCCAAATGAACTGGACTTCACAGGTTATTCCCAGAAAATTCAAGATATGACTTTATTTGTAATCTAAATACCTTTAATATATGGTATTTTAATCAAAATCATTGGGCCATTTTTTAGAAAATCAAATATTTTGAAAAATGCTTCATGTAAAGTGTAGTATGTGGTGGGGGGGACTTCTTGAAAATCTTTGTGTCACATCTTTGGAAGGTACTGAACTTAAATACCCAGTCTGGTATTTATCGGACTTTTTGTTTTTGAGTTAAGCTGTTCACAGACACACAGACTGACTGACAAACAGTTAATCCCTTAATCTTCGAAAGTAAGAACACATAATAGCAAAGATCCTTATTGATAGTAGAGTTACATAAAAAAGGAGAAACAAGGTCCGCCACTAACTAAAAGCTTATTACACAACACCTGAAAGCATTTTGTAAGTATATACATTCAATTAATTTGTAAAAATAATAGAATAGGATATACCAATAAGAAGCATTTTGTAAATATATTCAGACACTATTTTGCAATGATAATATATTAGGAGGTATCAATCAATTTAAGCAATAACAAGATAAAATATGTGTTATATGTACAATCACCAGTTAACAAGAGCAAACAACCTGCAAAGATTAGGCTCATAAGAAACTCAGAAAATGTATACCTGGCATAAATACATTAGGAAGCAAGCATCTTAGCCATCTAAAATTGAATTTGTAAAATAACCACGTATAATTGTAATTCAAGATGAAAATATGTACTGTAATGCATGTAATGGGGAATGCAGTTATACCAATAAATAAAGAAAGAAACAAAAAAAATCTGATGTGTTACACTCACATGACTTTCTCTACTCTTGTACAAACTATTTTTACAAACGCTTATTCTCCATCTACTTCATGTTAATCGAGATAAACATTTGCAGACTCTATCTTATTGCTAATTTTCTTGTAAATTTAAGGGGAATATATATTTACAAGGGCAATATAGAAATACAGTAGCCTTTAAGCATATACATATCTCTTAATAGCTGGTTGCTAGGTGCAGCACTATTCCCTTTGCCACAGATTAATACTCTTTGCATATCCAAGACAAAAAAATGAATAATGAGTTCCCATTTGAGAAAATAAGTATTGAAAAATTTAAGGGAATAACAAGCAATATCTCGAAAATGGTTCACTCAACAAAAAAAATGTATATGACATAAATTGTGTATTTTAACGTGATCTACATTTTTTGTGTAGTAAAATTCTGTCTATCTCTTATGGTTTACCAGTTATGCAAAAGTCGTTCACAATGAAGAATACTTTTGGAGACATTCCCAGAAAATTCAAGATATACATTTTATTTGTCATAAAAATATCTTAAACATATGATATTTTAATCAAAATTGTTAGAGCCATTTTTGAGAAAATTAAAATTTTCGAAAAATGTTCCATGTAAAGGGTAATCTGGGGTGGGGGGATTTTCTTGAAAACCTTCGTGTCGCATCTCTGGAAGATACTGAACCTAAATACCAAGTTTGGTGTTTATCCGACTGTTCGTTTCTGAGTTATGCTGTGCACAGACAGACAGACACACACACGGACATGTTTCCAAAAATGCTTTTTTTGGATTCAGGGGATCTCAAAACATGTATTTCCGGTGAAATCTCAGTATCGAATTTTTGGGTGGAATACAATACTTCCCCTACTTACTATATGTAGTAGAGAAAGTAAAAAAACTGACAGACACACACACACCTTTTTCTAAAAATGCTTTTTGTTTTTATTCAGAAGAACTCAAAAACAGATATTTCTGGTAAAATCTCGGTATCAAATTTTTTTGTAGAATGCAGTACCTTCTCTACCTACTAGGTAGGTGGTAACAGTAACTTGTAGACTAAATATTAAAACAAATTTAAGAAATTTGGATTTGAAACTAAAGTTGGTCACAATGAAACAGTTGCACAAATTGTACAAGTTGCAATTACCGTTGTATTTGCACATGTTTAATAGCTCAACTTGGTTTGATTAAGTTTTACTTTTCATTATGTCTTATTACATGATTAATTTCTCATGGCAGTCTCCTTATCTGTTCAAAATACAAATTGGCATACTCCAATTTATCGCAACTTGTTGTAGAGTTAACCTATACGTTATATTGGCAGCCTTGTGGTTTCTTTGATCTTAAACATTCTTAAAGATTAAATGGCGGAAATTATGAATTCAGAAGAAACTGAAATGGAAGAGCCAAGTGAATTACAGAAGCAGCAGAAAACTAGAAGTACTTACCCAAAATAATACAGAAAGCAATATGATATAGCATTCAATCACTTCATTGCATGGTATAAGGCAAAGAATGTTGAAAATAATTTCACCAGTGGCGTAGTGTAAGGGTAGGTAGACTTTGAGACTGAGTCTGCCTAAATAAATTGCCAAGGAAATAGGTAAATGTTTAAGCATATAAATAAAGACAGCATCAAACAAGTGATGAAAAACTAATTAATACAACCACCTTCTCCACTGCTTACTCCAATGCCCCAACCCTTACTGTTACTTCGTGTTGGGTTGTAGCGTTGCGTACTTAGGCAACTTCGAAATCTCATGATGCTGCAGCAAAGTCGAGTAGAGACTGGGATGGCTGAGCGAGTGCAAGTCTCATCAAGAGTGGACTTATATAGCTTTTCCCACTAAATTTCGACCTCTCGTTGTAGGAAGACATGCCTATATTTTGTTGTGCATTAAGGGCACAAAGGCAGCAGAAGAGACTTACACGTTTAATGTGGTGTTTAGTCTCTGTGTACCTGCTCTCTCCAAGGTCCGGAAACAGGACAATAGGGGTTAGAGACAAGAATAGGGCAAGGCAGTGTAACAAACATTTTATTCCCCAGTTATTGGTGAACCAGCATTATGTGCGTGCAGCTGTGCAGTGTATAAAATGTTAATTTTATGTACACCTGTGTATTGTTTTCATTGTGCGCGTTTTATTTATGATTTTAGAAATATGGTCAATTCTACTGATTTAGTGGATTACTTATTAAAAACTCGGCAACAAAGGCAGCTTTTTAGAATTATTAGATTAAAGTTGCTTGGTGAACAATAATTTGGATAAGGTCTACACAGAGACCGCTAAATTATTGCAACTGGTGTTAACATTGTCTGTCACTACAGCCAGCAGTGAATGTAGTATGAGCACGCTTAAAAGAATTAAAACTTATTTGAGGAACTCTATGACAAACCAAGGACTCTCATGTTCAGAGACATTAGCAATTGAAAAACAGTTAAGTGAAATGTGTGGTGACCATACTTTTAAAGAGCGTGTGATTGACATCTTCGCGGAGAAGAAAAATCGCCGACTGGAGCTTACATACAAGGAAAATCTAAGTGAGTACTTAACATTGTTTTCATACAAAGGTTTGTAAGCATTTTGTAAAGTTAAACCTAACACTATATTTTATAATCCAGTTTAGTTTAAAACGTATGTTCAGTCAATTTCAGCAATTTCAGTGATGCTAATAACTACTAAAACAACAAAAACTAATAATAATCGAATCGATATGGACAATTCACACTATTTCATGAAACACTAATGTATGGGCATTTTTGCATCATTTAAAAAATTCTAAATTCAATTTTTAAAATCTAGTATACCCAGAACACAGTGTCAGGCTACGCCACTGAATTTTACTGAAAATGATTGCTTAGTGAATTAACAAAACATCTGACATCTTGCTGCAGAGTTGATCTGGATTTTAACGTCATTTCTCTTGTTTCAAGAACCGCTTTCTAAACATGATCTCTATAGTTTCAGAAATCAATATAATATAATTGATATTTTACAAATTCGAGTGCTGTTTAGAAAATAGTATATGCCACGGGTGTTAAAAGTGGTTTTATTTTGCTCGTAGGATTGCGAAACTGGGCCTCGGCCTAAGGCCTTCGTTTCGCCAAATACAGGGTGAGCCAAAAGACTCCGAACCGCCTGCGCGGTGTTCTCCCTGTCCGCGTTCTCGGCTCTCGTTGCCTTCTGCCGCTATCATAGAAAGGCGCGGATGAAACCATACATTTTTAAAACTACTTTTAAAGGCTTTACTTACCAACTTTATGAAAGGAAATGCTGAAACTGGCCAACTTCGTTGCCCATACATTTTTGGCACCTCTCCAGGAAACTGTCCATCATGGAATTTTTGGGAGGAATTTTCCAAACGATGACCGATGTTTAATGTTTCTTCGGTAAGAACCGAACGCCGTCTTTTAGATTTCTTAGCCTGAACACTTCCTGTGGCCTGAAATTTACTGTAAAGTGTATGGATTGTTGTACGGCTTGGAACTTTTACACCTGGAAATCTTTCTGCAAATCGTACTTTCACATGGCGAGCCGACCGAGTTAACACATACGAATCATAAATAAATACACGCTGTGCCGTAGAAAACATATGCTGAGCCATAAAATACTTTGTGACTAAGTACAGGACAAAATAATAAATAACTCGTAATAACTGAACTACATCACATCACCGTCAACTCGAAACCGCACTTCACACTGCAGAGCAAAACCACAACAGCGTGGCTTTGTTTATAGCAGCAGTGCGTTATGTTTTTATCATATTTCCACATGGTCAGTGGAAAAACACCGCGCAGCCGGTAATATTGTTCATAAAATACCCCTCCGGAATAACTTAAAACATAAAGTGTATAAGACAAACCCACACACCCTGGAAGAATTAAAACAAAATATCCGCCAGGAAATTTCTCAGCGTGAACTAGGGCGAGTGATGGATAGTTTCCTAAAGAGGTGCCAAAAATATATGACAACGACGGTGGCCAGTTTCAGCATCTCCTTTCGTAAAGTTGGTAAGTAAAGCCTTTAAAAGTAGTTTTAAAAATGTTGTATGGTTCTTCCGCGCTTTTCTATAATGGCGGCAGACGGCAACGTCAAGGACGCGGGCAGGAAAAACATCGCGCAGGCGGTTCGGAGTCTTTTGGCTAACTCTGTAAAACCTTACTTTTATCCCTTGAATCACCGAGTGGAATGGCTCATGCGGCAAGGTTGTAGCCCGCATTCGGGAGGTGCCAGGTTCGATTCCCTGTGGCCGCCCAATCTGACCAAGTGACTTTTCGTGATTTTCCTCTGGTCGCCAAGGCGAATGCTGGGATGATGTATTCTACCACGATTTCTCCTCTCCGTTATTTCAGCTTTCTTCCTTTCATCTTTCAGGCAATGTCTCCGGGTTCCATAGTGCGTCTGGTTATGGACAGATGTCATGGTTGATGCGCTTTGGAAAGATTTCTCCCCGCCAACGCCAGGACAGTGCGCCGCTTCGCGTCTGCTGGCGAGAGCGGGTGTTTCGTACTGGAAATGATAGGGACATCCGTGCGTCTCTGTGAGCCCGTCTGCCTGCTGACCTGCTACCTCCTGCGGCTTCATTCCTTGCCCCAGGGGATGTAGCTGAATTAGAACTAATAGGTCGCAGTGGCGAGGTGTACCCTCGGGTAATAACATCCTACCCCTTGTACCATAGTCTACTACAGGCAGAGCCAAAAAACTACGAACCGTCTGCGAGGTGTTTTTCCTGTCGCGTCCTCGGCGCTCGTTGCCGTCTGCCGCTATCCTGGAAAGGCGTGGATGAAACCATACAACATTTTTAAAACTGCTTTTAAAGGCTTTACTTACCAACTTTATGAAAGGAGAAGCTGAAACTGGCCACCGTCGTTGTCCATACATTTTTGGCACCTCTTTAGGAAACTATCCATCACTCGCCAATTTTTTCCGAGTCAACAGTTGAAGCCTGTACATATGTGAATACAATTTTGCCCCCCCCCTTGTTTTTAGAGAATTAACAGCCAGGGAGCGTGATTTTGCCTTTTTTCAACAAGACTCTGCAACAGCTTATACGGCCAATATTTCGATGAGAAAAATTGAAAGTGTGTTTGAGGACAGAATTATTAGTAGAGGTTTGTGGCCCCCTCGGTCCCCCGACCTAACCCCTTGCGATTTCTATCTCTGGGGTAACTTAAAACAAAGTGTACACGACAAACCCACACACCCTGGAAGAATTAAAACAAAATATCCGCCAGGAAATTGCCAGCATTTCTCAATGTGAACTACAGCGAGTGATCGATATTTTCCTGCCAGAAATGTAGGACAACAACGGTGGCCAGTTTCAGAATCTCCTTTCATAAAGTTGGTAAGTAAAGCCTTTAAAAGTAGTTTTAAAAATGTATAGTTTCATTGGCGCCTTTCTATGATAACGGCAGACGGCAACGAGCGCCTAGGACGCGTGCAGGAAAAATACCGCGCAGCCGGTTCGTAGTTTTTTGGCTCAGCTGCATTATAGGTACTGCATTTCATTATGTAGCTTTCATTTACAAACTTTGTTCCTCCCCAAAGCTGGGTCCCAAATTACGCTCATGCTTATAACAACTTATCCACCATTGTAGGCAAATGCATATTTTCTTGCTCCACAATGGAATAAAAGTAGAAATAATAATAATAAAAAAGACAATGTAATGTAGGAGCAAAAATTATCACTCATGAATTTAAATTAATTTTAAGCAGCACGCTAGTGATTCTTCAGTGAGTCTTCAGTAATACCACAGGTGCTAATAGGTTTTCGGTAGGTAATTTAATTGAGGTTAAGGAAGGTCTCGAAATAATTATCTAATGACAACAAGCGTGGTTTGGAAGCTCAAACTACCTAGGAAAAATTTTAACCAACAGGAGGATTCGGTGAACTAATTACAGTACGAAAATGATGCTTCTTTTTCCTTGCTTTTTAGTATAATCAGAAATGCTTTACCTGTTTCATCTCGTATTATGCGGTGTTAGATCTTGTACACCACAGGGGTGATTGTGGGATTGGCTAAGTGGAAACACAGGCACTAACTCCCCACATGGACACGGTGTGTCACTAGTTGTACTTTTGCGGGAAAGGCGAATTTTCTGATTGGCTGTTTCAAGTTTGGACGTTCGTAACGAACTAAATGGCAGAGGCACGACGAAAGGGACCATCTTGGATTTTTATAGCTGGAAGTTTTCGCCCGAAGTTTTTTCATCAGGAACAAAGCCGAGACGGTAATCATACATTTACGCTATTTCTGATTGAATGTATATTTGTTGTAATATTGGTATTTTCTATTAACTTCAGTGATATTCGTAGAATGAGGTAGAAAACTGATAGGTTACTGTATGTTGCAACATTTTTATATAACGAATTAATTTTCAGATACATTGAGCCGTTCAGACAGAGGGGATACGCCTACGATTTACATTCCTTCCAGTGTTGTGGTTCGAGTCCCGATTGGTAACAGAATCTGAAGGTATGTTATTAAGTTTCCAGCATGAGAGTGCTAGATGAAAGGTTAAGTTTTTAAGATCTTCTTAGTGTTGCTGAATTTTATATTGTCCTGATTTAATTTTCAGATATTGTGAGTCATCCAGACAGTGGAATATACGATTAATTTTTCGTGTTTGCACTTCATAATTGATGGGTGGAGATCACAGCCAAAAGTAGGTAAGGTAAAATCAACCTTTAATGCAAATTAATTAGCATGTTACTGTGCTAATATTCAAACACATAGATGCAGATCATGCGAGTGATACTCTTGTATAATTAAAAAATGTAGGATTATTGGTGGACTGACACACTAACTGTCAAGGATAGCATGTCAATGATACTATAATTCTTTTAAGACAGTGCCCAAATGAAATTTTCTAATACAGAAGGAAGAAAGATATTTGATATCATTCACATATATTTTAGTAATTCACCCTCTTTTGGGCATTTTTATCTAACTGCCACTATGTCCTTTTTTGAACTGGGCATGGTGTATGAAAATAGAAATTCTGGTAGCTTTTTTGACAATTAATGTCCTTGTAATCTGTTATTACAGATGCTCAAAAGCATTTGTTTCCAAGAATAACTGAAGTGTTTGTTTTGAGTGAAATTAGCGGCTTCAGTATGTGTTCTGAGGCTTTGAAATTCCAAAGTGGTTCCAATCTTTCGTGTCTGTTTTCTACCATTTAAACTTTGTAGCAATTTTGATGATACAAAATCCTTCCCTTAAAGATACATTGTGCAGTAGTAATTAAGTTGCAGGATATTATAAGCAATGTATAGGCATTTAAATGATCGTGTTGTTTTTGTGCAAAAATCAAAGGTTTTGAAGTAATGGGCATTTAATATTTTTTAAATGTATTGAAGCCTTTTAAGTTAACACACATGATAAACATGAAGTTGATCATGATATATGATGAATCATTTGTAGAATACTTATGAAAATAGCTTACTGTGAGTAGAGAAAGTCTTAGATGGCAGAGCAGTGGTATGGCAAGTTAAAGATTGCTGGTTTGAATCCCAGGCATGGCATTGAATTTTTTGTCTGATTGTATATACTCATCCACTATTGTGTATATGCAAACAACCCATGGCTCTTTTCAGTGAAGGTTTCATGAATCTCTTCAATGAATTGGATCTTCTGAATGATCCTTTGATCTGTTATTTATAGTGAACATTTTAACACACTACGTATTTTAAACACTTTTCATATACAGCACATTGCATCCAAGTTACTATGGGAGGTTAGGTTTTTTTTATATAAGCTTAGGTTTCTGAATTTATGGAAGGTTAGCATTAGGTTTGTTTATTTATATATATAAGCTTAGTTTTCTGAATTCACAGAAGGTTAGTAATTTTTTTAATGAAAAGTATTTAAAATTTCACTATAAATAACAGTTCGAAGGATCCTTCAAAAGATCTGATTCATTGAACCTTCAATGAAAAGATCCATGGATCCTTTGCATATACTGAATTTTATTTTGTTCAAGTAACACAAAGTGGTGGTGGTTTTACAATAAAAAATGTTGTTTCCTTCTCATTTAGCACTTTATCAACCAAACTTTTTTGCCACTTTTTAACGGTTTCCCAGTTTTGTGTTAAAACAGCTTATTCACACTATGCACTTCTTCCTTTGTCATGGCAACTCAAACACTAACTGATAAAGTCGAAGATTTGACTTGAGCTGAGCATATGAGTGCTAGCGTATTATGAATGACTGTTTGCTTATCATATTTCCTGTGTTATGCAAAGAGTTTATTTGGTACTCAGATAGCAATGCTGAGAATTCATTGCTGTATTTCTCATATAGGCAAGAGAATAGCAGTCATCCATACAGTTGATAATTAACAAAAAGATACTTTTTGATTGTTAATGCAATAGCAGGTAGAATTAAGAAAATCATATTTTGTAATCTCTTAACAGTTACTATATATCCATAACCTTTCACAATGAGTTCTTACGATAATCACAATAAAATGTGTAGTTCTATACCTTTCCTACTCCAATGTTTCATGACACAATACGTTTAAGGAATTATTTACATTGGCATAAGCGTAGTGCTTAGTTTGAAGACAAGAGGAAGCATATGCTTTGTTTACATCAGAGAGAACTCTGGTTTACAGTGGATAGTGTGTAATACAAGGTGTTTGTAACCACAAATTTTTCCTTAATGTAAGTAATTTCTCTTTTCAGAAACCTACTTTTAAGGGTAGTTTAAACATGTGTGTTCTATTTAATTCTAGGATATACACAATGGAAAGTTGGAGTTAAGTTGTGGCTATTTGTGTCCAGTGATGGTGTTTCAAGTCAGAGCACAGAGAGTGACAATGACATTAATAGTGTTAAATGGTGTGGTGAAACTTGCTAATGACATTTATTGCACTGCTAATAGCAATTTAGTGAATGACAAACAATAGCTACACTATTGCATATAATGTGTGCAGAAGTTTCTTTGTAGGAAATGGAATTAAGTTATTCATGTCAAATTGTATTGCGCTATCTAGAGTAGAATAAAATAACAAGTGTCAAACCTGTGTTATTCTTCCAATTTTCCTGTCAAATTCCACATCCTACTGTTGGTTGGAAGTTCAAACAAACCATGGAGGCAGTTTAAGTGCAAAAGATTTTACTATGAAGCATGCAGAAGAAATTATTGCAAGGTGCTGGATCTCATTCACTCTCAAAAATTTAAATGTGACCATTATGTATTATGACATAGAAACATTCAGCAACCACTATTAACCCCAATAATATTATATAAAAAGCAATGTATGTGCCGATTATTGGATAATTTAATAAGTTACACAGGAATAAACAGTTGTGTTTTTCATACTAGCCTAGCTGTGAGTGTTCAACTGATCATAATTGTGTTCTAATATTGTATTGCTACAGATGACAGTGACAAGTTATTTTATGTGAGCTTTAATCGACTCCTTTAAAAAGAAATATGAATAACTCCAAGTGCAATCACGATTATTGAAGCTCACGTAATTAACTTTGTACGTCGTCAGTAGCGATACAATATTGGAACATATGATCAGCTGAGCAGACAGCTAGGCAGGTATGAAAAATACAGCTGTAGTAGCTACGAGTGACGTCATCATCCGAGAGCACGATTTTTCATAGTTTAGTTCAACCCCAGATCACTACTCACGCTGCGATCGCCCTCGTGTTTCCAACGTTTAACACGGGAGTTGCACTTCTAATAGTTTGCTGTTCTGTGTTGTACACTTTCTTTCACAGAACACCAAAGTATAAGAAGTGCAACCCTAGTGTTAAATTGGTGGAAACACGAAGGCGATCGCAGCGTGAGTAGTGATCGGGGATGGAACTAAACTATGAAAAATCGTGCTCTCGGATGATGACGTCACTCGCTACTACAGCTGTATTTTTCATACCCGCCTAGCTGTCTGCCCAGCTAATCATATGTTCTAATACTGTATCGCTACTGATGACGTACAAAGTTAATTACGTGAGCTTCAATAATCGTGATTGCACTTTGAGTTATTCAAATTTCTTTTTAAAGAAGTCGATTAAAGCTCACATAAAATAACTTGTCACTGTCATCTGTAGCAATACAATATTAGAACACAATTATGATCAACTGAACACCTCACAGCTAGGCTAGTATGAAAAACACAACTGTTTATTCCTGTGTAACTTATTTAAATTATCCAATAGTCGGCACATACATTGCTTTTTATATAATATTATTGAGGTTAATAGTGGTTGCTGAATGTTTCTATTTCATAATACATAATGGTCACATTTAAATTTTTGAGAGTGAATGAGATCAAGCACCTTGCAATAATTTCTTCTGCATGCTTCATAGTAAAATCTTTTGCATTTAAACTGCCTCCATGGTTTGTTTGAACTTGCAACCAACCAACAGTAGGATGTGGAATTTGACAGGAAAATTGGAAGAATAACACATGTTTGACACTTGTTATTTTATTCTACTCTTAGATAGCGCAATACAATTTGACATGAATAACTTAACTCCATTTCCTACAAAGAAACTTCTGCACACATTATATGCAATAGTATAGCTATTGTTTGTCATTCACTAAATCGCTATTAGCAGTGCAATAAATGTCATTAGCAAGTTTCACCACACCATTTAACACTATTAATGTCATTGTCACTCTCTGTGCTCTGACTTGAAGCACCATCACTGGACACAAATAGCCACAACTTAACTCCAACTTTCCATTGTGTGTATCCTAGAATTAAATAGAACACACATGTTTAAACTACCCTTAAAAGTAGGTTTCTGAAATGAGAAATTGCTTACATTAAGGAAAAATTTGTGGTTACAAACACCTTGTGATTATATTACACACTATCCACTGTAAACCAGAGTTCTCTCTGATGTAAACAAAGCATATGCTTCCTCTTGTCATGAAACTAAGCACTACGCTTACGCCAATGTAAATAGTTCCTTAAACGTATTGCATCATGAAATATTGGAGTAGGAAAGATATAGAACTACACATTTTATTGCGGTTATCGTAAGAACTCATTCTTAAAGGTAATGGATATATAACAACTGTTATGAGATTACAAAATATGATTTTCTTAATTCTACCTGCTATTGCATTAACAATCAAAGAGTATCTTTTTGTTAATTACCAACTGTATGGATGACTGCTATTCTCTTGCCTATATGAGAAATGCAGCAATGAATTCGCAGCTGTGCTATCTGAGTACCAAATAAACTCTTTGCATAACTCAGGATATATGATAAGCAAACAGTCATTCATAATATGCTAGAACTCATATGCTCAGCTCAGGTCAAATCTTCGATTTTATCAGTTAGTGTTTGAGTTGTCATGACAAAGGAAGAAGTGCGTAGTGTGAATAAGCTGTTTTAACACAAAACTGGGAAACCGTTAAAAAGTGGCAAAAACGTTTGGTTGATAAAGTGCTAAATGAGAAGGAAATAACACTTTTATTGTAAAACCACCACCACCACCAACACCACCACCACCACCACCACCACCACCTTGTGTTACTTGAACAAAATAAAATTCAGTATACGCAAAGGATCCATGGATCTTTTCATTGAATGTTCAATGAATCAGATCTTTTGAAGGATCCTTCGAACTGTTATTTATAGTGAAATTTTAAACACTTTTCATTAAAAAAATTACTAACCTTCTGTGAATTCAGAAAACTAAGCTTATATATATAAATAAATAAATAAATAAACTAACCTAATGCTAATCTTCCATAAATTCAGAAACCTAATCTTATACAAAAAAAACCTAACCTCCCATGGTACCTCGGATGCAATGCGCTGTATATGAAAAGCGTTTAAAATACTTAGTGTGTTAAAATGTTCACTATAAATAACAGATCAAGGGATCATTCAAAAGATCCAATTCATTGAAAAGATTCATGGAACCTTCACTGAAAAGAGCATGGGTTGTTTGCATATACAGAATAGTGGATGAGTATATACAATCAGACAAAAAATTCAATGCCATGCCTGGGATTCAAACCAGCAATCTTTAACTTGCCATACCACTGCTCTGCCATCTAAGACTTTCTCTACTCACAGTAAGCTATTTTTATAAGTATTCTACAAATGATTCATCATATATCGTGATTAACTGAAAAACTTAACCTTTCATCCAGCTAATGCTGGAAACTTAATAACTTGCTCAAACTTAATAACATACCTTCAGATTCTGTCACCATTCGGGACTCGAACCACAGCACTGGATGGGAATGTAAATCGTAGGCGTATCCCCTCTGTCTGGACGGCTCAATGTATCTGAAAATTAATTTTATATAAAAATGTGTAACACACAATAAACTATCAAAGTTTTCTACCTCATTCTACGAATATCACTGAAGTTAATAGAAAATACCAATATTACAACAAATATACATTCAATCAGAAATAGCGTAAATGTATGATTACCGTCTCTGCTTTGTTCCTGTTGAAAAAACTTCGGACGAAAACTTCCAGAATAAAAATCCAAGATGGTTTCTTTCTTCTTTACCTACACCAAAGCCTACTCTGGTGTTCTGTGCCTGCCATTTAGTTCGTTACGAACGTCTAAACTTGAAACAGCCAATCAGAAAATTCGCCTTTCCCGCAAAAGTACAACTAGTGACACACCGTGTCCATGTGGGGAGTTAGTGCCCTTGGTTTCCACTTCTCCAATACAACCTTCACCCCTATGCTTTCTTTTATATCTTGAATTCACAAATAACCAAATCTCGTCATTTTTATAGTTTCTACCAACCGCCAATAGCGAACAGGAAAATGCATGAGAATAGGCATTCTAGATCCCTAGTCGAATCGAAGCAGAGATTATAGGAATAAAAAGATGAACATAGGAGAAAAAGCTATCGATTATTGATTTTTAGCACCGTTTATCGATTAAGTTCGATCTTGGTTGGATAATAAGGCAACAATGAGACCGTGCAT
This sequence comes from Deroplatys truncata, assembly GCA_030765065.1. NCBI lineage: Eukaryota > Metazoa > Arthropoda > Insecta > Mantodea > Mantidae > Deroplatys > Deroplatys truncata. The sequence goes on along the minus strand of CM060989.1, from coordinate 57,559,800 downwards.
TGACTGAAACGTGCTTGCGTGTAATTATCTAAGGTAATATTACAAGAAGTTTTAGATTATCGAATAAGTTCGGCAGTCCTGTAACAGATTAAGCTCAAAATTTAGGGCGATATTCATGATAACGATTTCAAGAATCTGTATAAATAATCCTGTTGTTATTACTATTACAAAATATGGATAATAAAAATGATTTCTACTTATGTTCTGTTTAAAGTTTCTGTTATATTGTAAAACAATGTCTAAAAAAATCCTTAATTTATATGAGTGAAATAGACAACTATTGGTATTGTTCATTAGATTAACAACGACCTCGTTCTGGCCAAAAGGTATTCTCATTTAATTATCTCTGCAATCGAAAGATGCAGTTGCCTCGTTTAAAGCCAAACAATGCACAGCAGTCGTCGATGCTTTCCAGCGAAGCTATACTTGCTTCCTGAAATTCCATTGCCTTACAAAGACTTTGCGGTTTCTCTCTTTCATTTGAATGCTCTTTGACGGTCTTCCGGATACTCGGCCGACGTTGGTCCCAAGGTCAGCTTTCCCCATTCATGTCGACTCTTGAAATTCCCGAGATCACAGCTATGCACACATCCAATAAGAACTAACGGAGGATTATTTCCTTCGCTACTAAAGCGAAATTCTTAAGTAGATAAGGGGTGTAATATTGTAATGTGAATAGTGATAGGAACCCACTTAAATGCTTAACAGTGACCAAATTGGTTTATGGGTAGTTTAAAAGCCTATTCAGCCAATGTTAAATCTATCAAATTCATTATCCATTACCTCAGAAACTATTTTTCTATATTAAGGGGGCAAGGTACTCTGAAAGGATTAAAAAATCACATTTTTTTGTTCTAGGCATTAATAAAATCTCTATTATTTCCAGTTTCAGAAAATATATACTTTTTGGGGGGATTAAGAGCTTTTTAAGACATTTAAATACCATTTAATGCTAGTCTGCATTCCTTTAAAAGTATCATGCAACACCCCTTTTTAGAACATTTTTGTATCTTTCAACAACGAACGACTATATCATGCCCAGCGAGCAGTTCAGCAATTAACAAAAGAGGCCAGGATCAAGAGAAGGCAATCAGAAAAGCTGAAGCAATCCAGGAATGAAGGTGCAGATGATTATGACCCTGGAATGTACTGAAGTGTGTCACAATTTTAATGTTCAAACTTTAAATTCAATTTTCTCAAAACAAAATTTTTGGATACTTATGTACCTTTTTCTCAGAAAGTGTGAGAGGTAGAGAGCTGAAATTCTCAGTACATGTATACAATACATAGTTAAACTTTCTGAACCACAATCATAAGTTTATAATGTATATTAGGTATATTAAGAAAGCAACAACATTCCAAATTTTCCACATTTTTGCTTTTTTGACTTTGCAAATAATTTTTTTTCAATTTCTAGTGAACTGATATACATAATTAAATAATTGAGGTTCAGAAGATAGCGATTATACTAAGAACAAGCTTGCAAAAGTGTGATTTTGTATTGCAAGTAGTATCGGAGAAATGGGTACAGGAATTCTCATGTTTTAAGAGTACATTTTATTATTTTTCTGCTGAATGAAATAATTTTTACGGCCTCAACTACATAAGCTATCAATGCAAACAATACTTGAAATAGTTTTCATGATTTACAGAATAATTCCTAAAAATTTCAGGAAAAATCATTGTGAACTTTAAGAGCAGTAGAATTTAACACATTTAAGGTGTAATTTCCATGTGTTCAGACTACCTTGTTCCCTTAAGTTTATTACGGAATATCGGATATTTTTCTCAATTACACTATCAATTGATGAAAATTTATCAGCAGTTATTAAAAAAAACATGTTATAAACACCTAGCTCCATAACAACACTTACGGCCTGTATTACGATCTCCGGTTAAGGTTTGGGGTAAGATTTACCTGAGAGTTACGTACTGCGACTGTATTACAATCTTTGGTTAAGGGCTACCCGGGAGTTATTTTTGGAGGTAAACTAACCACCACCTCAAGTGGTGGATAAAGATGATACCTTGGAGTTAACTCGTATTTCCGAATGAAACATGGCGTACCACCGGCAGAGATTGATTATTGAGAGTGATTCAGAATATATTTTCAAGTTTTTGGAAATGTTATCTATACATTAGAATAGTTCACTCCAACACCCAGTCTTAAATATTACTGTCAGGGCGTAAGGAACTAACCATTGTGCTTGGATTGTTTTTGGAAGGCCAAACATTTTAGGTTAAATGACAAGCAGTGTGGGCAAAGGTAAACGTATTTTGCGTGTTAGTTTATATTTAGGTTGGTTTTTAAAATTGTCGAATGGCTTTCCACGTTAGTTTTAAGTGATATTCATGAAATGTTTGCGTCAAAAGACTATGGTTTTCGGTTATTAAAGTGATATTCGTAAAACTTTTACGTCAAAACTCTTAACACTATTTTTAACGAAACTTTGAAGTGTGGCATAGTTTTCCAAATAGAATAACCAAGGAACGGTATTAGAAAGATGCAACAAACTTAAGAATATTGTGTTGAACTTAAATGTCAGGCAACATGTGTAAATCCGAATCAACATTAGAACCATCGATGTTGCTTTTCTATAAATATAATAGCTTTCGCGAACGGAAAAGCTAATAAAAAGGTAATTATAACTATTGTTTACGGTATCCTATTGTAGCTCAGTAATCCAATAACGTACTAGAACCGCATCTTGTATGCTCAATGACATGTATATAAATTACATTTTAGGTTATGTTCATGTCAAAATTCTCTAAAAAAATCTCCAAAACCGTTCACAATCTATAATAGTCTGTCCGCTCGCCTTGTTACTAATGACCAATAATGACGCTATAATGTTGCAGATTACCACGAGATAGCGTTGTATAAACAGTGAAATCACTCAGAAAACTATTGCCAAGGAGAAATACATATCTCTTTGGTGTTGCCAACTTCTCGCCCAGCATCATAAACCTTAGGGTTACTAACCATCGGTTGATATGCGTTTGTAATACGCGGCAATGCACCTAACCTTCAGGTAGCGATAACTGATAGGTTACAAACCATGACTTTTAACCGGAGATCGTAATACAGGCCGTTAGAGATAGTTTTATCACTCTATGACTTAATTTAGCTATCTTCAATATTTTCTGAGAAAACAGTCATTTATACCAGAAAATGCCATTCACAGAAAATGCTGTTTAAAGCAAAAATGAAAAAAAAAAAAAAAAAATCTCGCATATAAGTCATTCCACGTCAACTCGAAATATTTTTAACCAAAAATGGCCGTTATGTGTTTGATTTTTTAATACTTCTTATATGCCTTTTTATAACACAAAAATGAGTATGTTTTAAAATACTATTTTATACAGCATGGCCTAAAAGTAGAACTTTTAACATGGTAAACATCGCACTAGTGCGATACCGCCCCACTGTGACCAACTTGGTTTCAAGTGCAATCACATGGCAATTACGTTTTGTATTTGCACATATTTAATAATTCGACTTGGTTTGATCATTGCCTTTTTACAGATTAATTTCTGGTAATAGTGATAAAGTCGGGACCGTGCGCTTACCCGTCATTCTCCTCGCACGAACGGGAAGAGTGCCCCCACTACTCTTAACCACGTGATAGCCCCCACCATAATGGGCATTCCTTTCTTCCTCCCTTCCTTTAAAATCAATTAAACTGTATTCCTTTCTTCCTCCCTTCCCTTACAGTGCAATAAACTGTATTCCTTTCTTCCTCCCTTCCTTTAAAATCAATTAAACTCTATTCCTTTCATTATGTAAACTATCCTTTCTTCCTCCCTTCCCTTACAGTGTAATAAATTATATTTCTTTTGCGTGCAAACTATTCCTTCTTTGCCCCAATTCTTTGAAATAAAATAAATTGCATGTCATTCACGTGGATATGCCAGGCAAGCACAGGGTCCCGACAATTTCACGTATCAGTGCGTGGTGCTCCTACACACCGATATGCCTAAAGATTATAACAACTGCAATTGGCTAATAAAACGCGCCAACATTAGCGTCTATTTTTATATCCAATGAAAATTATGAATACGTTTCCAATAATGATAAACAGCTCACCCCCCTCGCTGCATTATTGCACGCTATTATTGTCAGTTTCAGTAAGGCAGTATAAGGCAGTGGTGGGGGAACCATGTTGCGTGTATAAGGCAGTGGTGGGGGAACCATGTTGCGTGGAGGGGAAGGTGGAATTTGGTGGATATGGAAGGTAAGCGCAGGGACCCGACTTTATCACGTATGCCTAATTTCTCTTGGCGGTCGCATTATCTGTTCACAATACATATCGTCATACTTCATTTTATCGCAGTTCATTATGGAGTTAACCTATTACCTTTGGTATCACCTACATAAAGATTAAATGGCAGCAATTATGAATTCAGAAGAAACTGGAATGAAAGAACCTGGTGACATTACAGAAGCAGCAGAAAGAATAACACTAGAACTACTTACCAAAAAATCCAGAAAACAATACAATATAGCATTTAATCGCTTCATGCCTGATGTAAGAAAAACACGTTGAAAACAATTTTAGTGAATTATCAAAACATCTGACATCTCGCTGTACACGAGAGTTGATCTCGTTTTTAAAGTAATTTCTCTTGTTTCGAGAATCTCGCTACACACGTGAGTTGACCTCATTCTAAATGTGATTTCTCTTAATTTCAGGAATCAATATAACATTATCTTATTATATTTTGCAAATTCGAGTGCTGTCTAAAAAATCTGATGTGTTACACTCACATGACTTTCTCTACTCTTGTACAAACTATTTTTACAAACGCTTATTCTCCATATGCTTCATGTTAATCGAGATGTCAATCTTATTGCTAATTTTCTTGTAGATGCAAGGGGAATATGGTAGGTTTTAAGCGCTAGTCAAATATTTTAACGCTGGTTACTATGTGGCGCATTCCATTCTCTTTGCATGTCCAGGACATAAAAAATGAATAACGAATTTGAGAAAAAGTATAAGTATTGGAAAATTTAAGGGAATAACAAGCAATATCTCGAAAACGGTTCACTCAACAAAAAAAAAATCTGATGTGTTACACTCACATGACTTTCTCTACTCTTGTACAATCTATTTTTACAACGCCTATTGTCCATATGCTTCATATTAATCGAGATATCGAGATGTCAATCTTATTGGTAATTTTCTTGTAGATGCAAGGGAAATATGGTAGCTTTTAAGCGATAGTCAAATATTTTAACGCTGGTTGCTATGTGGCGCATTCCATTCTCTTTACATGTCCAGGACATAAAAAAAATGAATAACGAATGTGAGAAAAAGTATAAGTATTGTAAAATTTAAGGAAATAACAAGCAATATCTCGAAAACGGTTCACTCAACAAAAGAAATGTATATGACATAAGTTGTGTATTTTAACGCGATCTACATTTTTTGTGTAGTAAAATTTTGTCTATCTCTTATGGTTTACCAGTTATGCAAAAGTCGTTCACAATGAAGAATACTTTTGGAGACATTCCCAGAAAATTCGAGATATACATTTCATTTCTCATGACATTATCTTAAATATATATTTTCATCAAAATCGTTAGAGCCATTTTTGAGAAAATTAAAATTTTCGAAAACTCTTCCATGTAAAGGGTAGTCTGGGGTGGGGGGATTTTCTTGAAAACCTTCGTGTCGCATCTCTGGAAGATACTGAACCTAAATACCAAGTTTGGTGCTTATCCGACTTCGTTTTTGAGTTATGCTGTTCACAGACACACACACAGACACACACACACAGACACACACACAGACACACACACACACACACACACACAGACACACACACGGACATGTTTCCAAAAATGCTTTTTTTGGATTCAGGAGGTCTCAAAACATGTATTTCCGGTGAAATCTCGGTATCGAATTTTTGGGTGGAATGCAATACTTCCCCTACTTACTATACGTAGTAGAGAAAGTAAAAATGAATAACGAATTTGAGAAAAAGTATAAGTATTGAAAAATTTAAGGAAATAACAAGCAATATCTCGAAAACGGTTCACTCAAAAAAAAAATGTATATGATATAAGTTGTGTATTTTAACGCGATCTACATTTTTTGTGTAGTAAAATTTTGTCTATCTCTTATGGTTTACCAGTTATGCAAAAGTCGTTCATAATGAAGAATACTTTTGGAGACATTCCCAGACATTTCGAGATATACATTTCATTTCTCATGACATTATCTTAAACATATGATATATTCATCAAAATCGTTAGAGCCATTTTTGAGAAAATTAAAATTTTCGAAAAATGTTCCATGTAAAGGGTAGTCTGGGGTGGGGGGATTTTCTTGAAAATCTTCGTGTCGCATCTCTGGAAGATACTGAACGTAAATTCCAAGCTTGGTGTTTATCCGACTGTTAGTTTTTGAGTTATGCTGTTCACAGACACACACACACACACACACACACACACACACACACACACGGACATGTTTCCAAAAATGCTTTTTTTGGATTCAGGAGGTCTCAAAACATGTATTTCCGGTGAAATCTCGGTATCGAATTTTTGGGTGGAATGCAATACTTCCCCTACTTACTATACGTAGTAGAGAAAGTAAAAATGTATATGACATAAATTGTGTATTTTAACGTGATCTACATTTTATGTGTAGTAAAATTTTGTCTATCTCTTATGGTTTACCAGCTATGCAAAAGTCGTTCACAACGAATACTTTTGGAGACATTCCCAGAAAATTCGAGATATACATTTCATTTCTCATGAAAATATCTTAAACATATGATATTTTAATCAAAATCGTTAGATCTATTTTTGAGAAAATTAAAATTTTCGAAAAATGTTCCATGTAAAGGGTAATCTGGGGTGGGGGAATTTTCTTGAAAACCTTCGTGTCGCATCTCTGGAAGATACTGAACCTAAATACCAAGTTTGGTGTTTATCCGACTGTTCGTTTCTGAGTTATGCTGTTCACAGACACACAGACACACACGCGCGCGGACATGTTTCCAAAAATGCTTTTTTGGGGGGGGATTCAGGGGGTCTCAAAACATAAATTTCCGGTGAAATCTCGGTATCGAATTTTTGGGTGGAATACAATACTTCCCCTACTTACTATGCGTAGTAGAGAAAGTAAAAAATTTGATGTGATACATTCACATGACTTTCTCTACTCTCTCAAACTATACAAACTACTAAAGCTTATTTTTCTATCTACTACATTTAATCAATGTTTTTACTTTCTCTACTACGTATAGTAAGTAGGGGAAGTATTGCATTCCACCCAAAAATTCGATACCGAGATTTCACCGGAAATACATGTTTTGAGACCTCCTGAATCCAAAAAAAGCATTTTTGGAAACATGTCCGTGTGTGTGTCTGTGTGTGTGTCTGTGTGTGTGTGTGTGTGTGTCTGTGAACAGCATAACTCAAAAACTAACAGTCGGATAAACACCAAACTTGGTATTTACGTTCAGTATCTTCCAGAGATGCGACACGAAGATTTTCAAGAAAATCCCCCCACCCCAGACTACCCTTTACATGGAACATTTTTCTAAAATTTTAATTTTCTCAAAAATGGCTCTAACGATTTTGATGAAAATATCATATGTTTAAGATAATGTCATGAGAAATGAAATGTATATCCCGAAATTTCTGGGAATGTCTCCAAAAGTATTCTTCATTATGAACGACTTTTGCATAACCGGTAAACCATAAGAGATAGACAAAATTTTACTACACACAAAATGTAGATCGCGTTAAAATACACAACTTATATCATATGCATTCTTTTTGTTGAGTGAACCGTTTTCGAGATATTGCTTGTTATTTCCTTAAATTTTCCAATACCTATACTTTTTCTCAAATTCGTTATTCATTTTTTACTTTCTCTACTACGTATAGTAAGTAGGGGAAGTATTGTATTCCACCCAAAATTTCGATACCGAGATTTCACCGGAAATACATGTTTTGAGATTCACTGAATCCAAAAAAAGCATTTTTGGAAACATGTCCGTGTGTGTGTCTGTCTGTGTGTCTGTCTGTGTGTCTGTGTGTCTGTGAACAGCATAACTCAAAAACTAACAGTCGGATAAACACCAAACTTGGTATTTACGTTCAGTATCTTTCAGAAATGCGACACGAAGGTTTTCAAGAAAATCCCCCCACCCCAGACTACCCTTTACATGGAACATTTTTCGAAAAATTTAATTTTCTCAAAAACGGCTCTAACGATTTTGATTAAAATATCATATGTTTAAGATATTGTCATGGCAAATAAAATGTATATCTCAAATTTTCTGGGAATGTCTCCAAAAGTATTCTTCATTATGAACGACTTTTTCATAACTGGTAAACCATAAGAGATAGACAACATTTTACTGCACGAAAAATGTAGATCGCGTTAAAATACATAATTTATGTCATATACATTTCTTTTGTTGAGTGAAGCGTTTGCGAGATATTGCTTGTTATTCCCTTAAATTTTCCAATACTTATACTTTTTCTCAACTTCGTTATTCATTTTTACTTTCTCTACTACGTATAGTAAGTAGGGGAAGTATTGCATTCCACCCAAAAATTCGATACCGAGATTTCACCGGAAATACATGTTTTGAGACCTCCTGAATCCAAAAAAAGCATTTTTGGAAACATATCCGTGTGTCTGTGTGTGCGTGTGTGTGTGTGTGTCTGTGTGTCTGTGAACAGCATAACTCAAAAACGAACAGTCAGATAAACATCAAACTTGGTATTTAGGTTCAGTATCTTCCAGAGATGCGACACGAAGGTTTTCAAGAAAATCCCCCCATCCCAGACTACCCTTTACATGGAACATTTTTCGAAAATTTTAATTTTCTCAAAAATGGCTCTAACGATTTTGATGAAAATATCATATGTTTAAGATAATGTCATGAGAAATGAAAATATATCTCGAATTTTCTGGGAATGTCTCCAAAAGTATTCTTCATTGTGAACGACTTTTGCATAACTGGTAAACCATAAGAGATAGACAAAATTTTACTACGCAAAAAATGTAGATAGCGTTAAAATACACAACTTATGTCATATACATTTCTTTTGTTGAGTGAACCGTTTTCGAGATATTGCTTGTTATTTCCTTAAATTTTCCAATACTTATACTTTTTCTCAACTTCGTTATTCATTTTTACTTTCTCTACTACGTATAGTAAGTAGGGGAAGTATTGCATTCCACCCAAAAATTCGATACCGAGATTTCACCGGAAATACATGTTTTGAGACCTCCTGAATCCAAAAAAGGCATTTTTGGAAACATGTCCGTGTGTGTGTGTGTGTGTGTGTGTGTGTGTGTGTCTGTGTGTCTGTGAACAGCATAACTCCAAAACGAACAGTCGGATAAACACCAAACTTGGTATTTAGGTTCAATATCTTCCAGAGATGCGACACGAAGGTTTTCAAGAAAATCCCCCTACCCCAGACTACCCTTTACATGGAACGTTTTTCGAAAATTTTAATTTTCTCAAAAATGGCTCTAACGATTTTGATGAAAATATCATATATTTAAGATAATGTCATGAGAAATGAAATGTATATCTCGAATTTTCTGGGAATGTCTCCAAAAGTATTCTTCATTGTGAACGACTTTTGCATAACTGGTAAACCATAAGAGATAGACAAAATGTTACTACACAAAAAATGTAGATCGCGTTAAAATACACAACTTATTTCATATACATTTCTTTTGTTGAGTGAACCGTTTTCGAGATATTGCTTGTTATTTCCTTAAATTTTCCAATACTTGTACTTTTTCTCAAATTCGTTATTCATTTTTTTATGTCCTGGACATGCAAAGAGAATGGAATGCGCCACATAGCAACCAGCGTTAAAATATTTGACTATCGCTTAAAAGCTACCATATTCCCCTTGCATCTACAAGAAAATTACCAATAAGATTGACATCTCGATTAACATGAAGCATATGGAGAATAGGCGTTTGTAAAAATAGATTGTATAAGAGTAGAGAAAGTCACGTGAGTGTAACACATCAGATTTTTTATGTCCTGGACATGCAAAGAGAATGGAATGCGCCACATAGCAACCAGCGATAAAATATTTGACTATCGCTTAAAAGCTACCATATTCACCTTGCATCTACAAGAAAATTACAAATAAGATTAACATCTCGATATCTCGATTAATATGAAGCATATGGAGAATAGGCGTTTGTAAAAATAGATTGTACAAGAGTAGAGAAAGTCATGTGAGTGTAACACATCAGATTTTTTTTATTCAGGGGGTCTCAAAACATGTATTTCCGGTGAAATCTCGGTATCGAATTTTTGGATGGAATACAATACTTCCCCTACTTACTATACGTAGTAAGGAAAGTAAAAATAGTATATGCCACACATGTTAAAAGTGGTCTTATTTTTAACAGCTGTATCATAATCTACTAATTTAACAATAATATTATGCCTGTTACTAAGTAACGAATTTTCAGAAGTAGCACCATCTTGACATGTTTAAATACGCATAGTTCCGGCCCTTTCTATGTTAGAGATTTTGTAAATATCTCATTTGAAATCTCAGATAATGCACTTTCTTCATATACAGAGTGAGCCAAGAGACTCCGAACCGCCTGCGCGGTGTTTTTCCTGTCCGCGTCCTCGGCGCTCGTTGCCGTCTGCCGTTATCATAGAAAGGCGCGGATGAAACCATACAACATTTTTAAAACTACTTTTAAAGACTTTACTTACCAACTTTATGAAAGGAAATGCTGAAACTGGCCACCGTTGTTGTCCATACATTTTTGGCACCTGTTTAGGAAACTGTCCATCATGGAATTTTTGGGGGGAATTTTCCAAACGATGACCGATGTCGTCTAATGTTTCTTCGGTAAGAATCGAACGCCGTCCTTTAGATTTCTTAGCCTGAACACTTTCTGTGGCCTGAAATTTACTGTAAAGTTCATGTATTGTTGTACGACCTGGAACTTTTACATGGAAATCTTTCTGCAAATCGTACTTTCACTTGGCGAGCTGACCGAGTTAACACATACGAATCATAAATAAATACACGCTGTGCAGTAGAAAACATATACTGAGCCATAATCTACTTTGTGACTAAGTACAGGACAAAATAATAAAAAAACTCGTAATAACTGAACCACATCACATCACATCTCCGTCAACTCAAAACTGCACTTCACACTGCAAAGCAAAACCACAACAGCGTGACTTTGTTTATAGCAGCAGTGCGTTATCATGTTTTTATCATATTTCCACACGCCCAGTGGAAAAACACCGCGTAGCCGGTAATATTGTTCATAAAATACCCCTCCGGAATACATAAAGTGTACAAGACAAACCCACACACCCTGGAAGAATTAAAAACAAAATATCCGCCAGGAAATTTCTCACCGTGAACTACGGCGAGTGATGGATAGTTTCCCAAAGAGGTGCCAAAAATGTATGGACAACGACGGTGGCCAGTTTCAGCATCTTCTTTGTAAAGTTGGTTAGTAAAGCCTTTAAAACTAGTTTTTAAAATGTTGTATGGTTTCATCCGCGCCTTCCTATGATAGCGTCAGACGGCAACGAGGGCCGAAGATGGGGACAGGAAAAATACCGCACAGCCGGCTCGGAGTCTTTTGGCTCACTCTGTAGTATAAAGACATTTTAAACAAAATATATCTATTTTTTTTTAAAAAAAAAAAAGGCATTTAATTTTAGAATTTAAATTAAGTATAACATCAACTACTTAAAAAGTTGAAAAAAACACTTCTTCCATATTTTATAACAGCATGGCAAATATCACGAAAGTGTTATTTGTGATCCATTTAGAATTAAATTATTTACCTAGTCGTGTGGCTGGTGGTCATCCGGAGGCCGTACGTATCAAGTCGAGCTGGGATCCACTGTAGCTGACAAGGACTGGGAGCGTTCAAGTTCGTTCCAAGACAGAGAAACAATCTAAATCATACCTAGCACGGTTGTTTAAACGGAAACCTTTTTTCCTTCACTTTGAAACGAATATAACTTCACTACAGCTTCAGATATTGATAATGATTCAAAGCAATGTAGCTTTAACGTGCTTGTTATTGGTTTTCGGTTTTCACATCATGCCTACAAAATACTACTCTCTTGTTGTGCTGATTGACAGTAAAACATTAAATGTAATGTTTGTAATATGATTTTGCGTCCAAGTAAAGAATTTATGAGGTGCTGTGATGTGATCTTGTCTGGCTGGAGACTGGCTTTCGCTGCTAGACGTTCAGTTGTTCCCCCAATTACATCACAAGGCCCCTTGCCGTGTGAAGAGGCGAGGAAATTCCATTCGACCCAAACTCATAAAAAAAAAAGTGTTTACAATTGTATTCTTTTCTTGTACTGAGCGCTACCGCCACATGAAAAGTTAAAGGGACAAGGTAGTCTGAACACATGGAAATTACACCTTAACTGTGTTAAATTACCACTACTCTTAAAGTTCTCAATGGTTTTTCCTGAAATTTTTATGAATTATTCTATAAATCATGACAATTATTTCAAGTGGTTGTTTGCATTGATAGCTTAAGTAGTTGAGTCCGCAAAAATTATTTCATTCAGCAGAAAAATAATAAAATTTACTCATAAAACATGCGAATTCCTGTATCTATTTCTCTGTTACTACTTGCAATACAGAATCATACTTTTGCATTCTTGTTCTTAGTATAATCAGCTATCTTTTGAACCTCAGTTATTTAGTTATGTATATCAGTTCACTAGAAATTGAAAAAAAATTATTTGCAAAGTCAAAAAAGCAAAAATATGGACAATTTGCAATGTTGTTGCTTTCTTAATATACCTAAAATACACTATAAAATTATGATTTGTGATTCAGAAACTTTAACTGTGTGTTGCATACATGTACTGAAAATTTCAGCTCTCTACTTCTCATACTTTCTGAGTAAAAGGTACATAAGTATTCAAAAATATTGTTTTGAGAAAATTGAATTTAAAGTTTGAGCATTAAAATTATGGCACACTTCAGTACATTCCAGGGTTCATAATCATCTGCACCTTCATTCCTGGATTGCTTCAGTTTTTCTGATTGCCTTCTCTTGGTCCTTCACCGTTAATTGCTGAACTGCTCGCTGGGCATGATATAGTCGTTCGTTGTTGAAAGATACAAAAATGTCCTAAAAAGGGGCGTTGCATGACAGCTTTAAAGGAATGCAGACGGGCATTTAAATGGTATTTAAATGTCTTAAAAAGTTCTTAATCCCCCAAAAAGTATATATTTTCTGAAACGAAATAATAGAGATTTTATTGGTGCATAAAACAAAAAATGTGATTTTTTACCATTTCAGAGTACCTTGACCGCTTAACTATTCTTTCCTACTTTGTTTCCTACTTTAGGATATATGTTAACTGGCGTTGGAACAAATGAACGCATTTATATGTTTTAAACTTTCTGATATTACAATATAATTACTTTCTCTACTACGTATAGTAAGTAGGGGAAGTATTGTATTCCACCCAAAAATTCGATACCGAGATTTCACCGGAAATATATGTTTTGAGGCCCTCTGAATCCAAAAAAAGCACTTTTGGAAACATGTCCGTGTGTGTGTCTGCCTGTGAACAGCATAACTCAGAAACGAACAGTCGGATAAACACCAAACTTGGTATTTAGGTTCAGTATCTTCCAGAGATGCGACACGAAGGTTTTCAAGAAAATCCCCACACCCGGACTACCCTTTACATGGAACATTTTTCGAAAATTTTACTTTTTTCGGAAATGGCTCTAACGATTTTGATTAAAATATCATATATTTAAGATACTTTTGACAAATAAAATGTATATCTTGAATTTTCTGAGAATGTCTCCAAAAGTATTCTTCATTGTGAACGACTTTTGCATAACTGGTAAACCATAAAAGATAGACAATTTTACTACACAAAAAATGTAGATCGCGTTAAAATACACAATTTATGTCATATACATTTTTTTTGTTGGGTGAACCATTTTCAAGATATTCCTTGTTATTCCCTTAAATTTTCCAATACTTATAGTTTTTCTCAAATGGGAATTGGTTATTCATTTTTTTTGCCCTGGTAATGCAAAGAGAATGGAATACTCCACATAGCAACCAGCTCTTAAAATATTTGACTATCGCTTAAAGCCTACCAATTCCCCTTGCATCTACAAGAAAATTAGCAATAAGATTAACATCTCGATTAACATGAAGCATATGGAGAAAAGCGATTGTAAAAATAGTTTGTACAAGAGTAGAGAAAGTCATGTGAGTGTAACACATCAGATTTTTTGTTTTAAGCTATTGTTTTCTTTAAAGTAAATTACAAATGGATGAATTGTTGCCTGGTTATTGTTCCTGAACGAAATCTTGTATGAAAAAGGTATAGTTTTTTTCTCGAAAAATCACAAATTATAATACATTCTTTAGGTTTCAAATGTTCTTTTCGTTCAGACAAAACCCAGACTGTTGTTGAAGAAAGGTATGAGATATAAGATCTAACCGTTTTGCTGACATTTTTTACTTTCTCTACTACATATAGTAAGTAGAAGTATTGTATTTCACCCAAAAATTCGATGTCGAGATTTCACCAGAAATGTATTTTTGAGCCATCCTGAATCTAAATAAAAGCATTTTTAGAAAAAAGGGCAATCTGTGACTGCGAACACCATAACTCAAAAACGAAAAGTCGGATAAATACCAAACTTGGCATTTACGTTTAATATCTTCCAAAGTTGGGACACGAAGGTTTTCAACAAAATTCCCCGAACCCCAACTACCCTTTACATGGAACATTTTTCGAAATTTTTTATTTTCTAAAAGATGGCTCTAACAATTTTGATTAAAATGTCATATATTAAAGATATTTACATGACAAATAAAATGTATATTCGAATTTTCTGGGAATAGCATGTGAAGTCCTCTTCATTTGTAAGTAATTTTGTATAACTTGTAAGCGTTAATCTTGAATAATCATTATACATTAACTATCGCTATTCTCTTTGTATCTATAACGAACTGTGTAATGTAGTTTTTTCTGTAAAGATTTATCTTGGAAGTAGATAGAAAAAATAAACTTTCCCAAGAATAATTTTTCTATCCCTACTAATAAACGATAGAGGGGAGACAAAGTCATGCTAATGTAACACATCACATATTTAGGTCATGTTTTGTAATCATTATGTCTTTTATTTTAAATTTTAGTAATTTTATAGGTCTTTTTCAAACATTTTGGGTCACCAAAATCCGGGTCTTGATTATCATAAACATAAGGGCGTGCCTGAGAAACGAACACAGGACATACAAGGTTCCATGTGATTGCCCGCGTCCTCGCAGCACCGTGACATCACTTCCGCTACCGGCTGGATGTATGTTGTACCTTCTGGTTATTACTGCCTTTTTTTCCAAACCAGTTTTTACAACCTCGATGAATTTGTTTCTTTTCATGAGAATGGCCATTTGATATCTAAGGAATGCAGCAGAGTTTCCCAAGTTATGCAACATGCGGCACTGACAAGGGCCTAAATTGCTGCCAGCACTTTCACTTCTTAAACCAATTACAACTCGCAAAAATGCAACATGTGAAAACGCGGTACAAAAGCTTAACTGCAAAGAAAGCATTTAAAAAATCTGATGTGTTACGTTTAAATGACCTTCTCTACTCTATCGTTTATTAGTAGGTATACAAACTATTCTTACGAAAGCTTATTTTACCATCTACTTCATTTTAATTGAGATAAACTTTTGAGAAATAGCTACATTACACTTTCGTTATACGAGGGCAGTCCCAGAAGTATCCGACCTGACGTTTAAATAGCGGTTGTTGTTTCAAACAAATGACTGTGGTAGCAAGTACCAACCTTATAAAGCTTAAGTTTGAAGTTTGACGATGCTACGTTATTTAATAATTGTTTGGCAGCCATTAAAAGTGAACTCTCTCAGCGAATTTGTAAACATGGCTAAAACTGGCCATCGTTATGTGATACAATACTTTCATTTGAAAGGTCTTAGTCCAAATAATATTAAAGCTGAGCTAGATTCTATTCTGGGGGGAGTCTGCTCCTTCGTTTACAACTGTAAAATCTTGGGTGGCAGAGTTTAAGCGAGGGATGTTTCAGTCGAGTGTTTGGCGATGTTTTGCTGCAATAAAGCCAAGTTTTTGCGTCGATTCATTATCATGGATGAAACACGGGTCCATCACTTCACACCTGAGACGAAGGGACAGTCAAAACAGTGGATTGAAAGGGGAGAATCGGCTACAAAGAAGGCGAAGACAGTTCCATCTGCAGGCAAGGTCATGGCGTCAGTTTTTTTTGGGATGCGCGTGTGATAATTTTCATTGATTATCTTCAAAAAGGAAAAGCAATCAATGGTGAGTATTATGAAAACTTATTGTAGCGTTTGAATGATGAAATCAAGCAAAAACGGCCGCATTTAGTGAAAAAGAAGGTTCTGTTTCATCAAGACAATTCACCAGTTCACACATCCATTATCACCACAGCCATAATCAGTGAGTTAAAGTTTGAATTGCTTCCTCATGCACCCTATTCGCCAGGTTTAGCTCTCTCTGATTATTTTCTGTTTCCAAAGTTGAAGAAATAGCTTGGTGGTAAAATATTTGCCAACATTGAAGAGGTGGAGTTTGCAGTTGATGGCTATTTTGCAGAATTTGACGGTTCTCACTATAAACAGGGTATCGAAGCTATTGAACATCGCTGGGAAAAGTGTATCGAGCTGAAAGGAGACTATGTAGAGAAATAAAGACGTTTTGCCCCAAATTTTTGTTTTCTTTGTTAGGTCGGGTACTTCTGAGACAGCCCTCGTAGGCACAAAGGGAACAGCGATAGTCAAATGTTTAAGAACTGAGCGCTATATGCTGGCCTTAAAATTCCATACTCTTTCCATGGCATCGTGAGAAACAGCTGAATTGACACGATTTTAAAAAGATCTATACAATCACATAATTAATTTCAAATATCATCTTTTGTGGCATAAGCCATTTGCGAGATATCCGTTATTAATGGTTCCATTGTTGAATATTTGTCCTTCTTTGAAAGTCTGCCGACATTGAGTTGTTTTTCGCGATTGCATGGAAAGAGTATTATGGAATTTTAGGGCCAGTATATTAGTGTCCAGTTCTGAAATGTTTGACTATGACTGTTCTCTTTGTATTTATAACGAAATGTGTAATGCAGCTACAGTCCCGTGCGACTTAATCGAAACAAAGTAAATTTTGTTGCATTTTCCCAAACAATTGTCAGCACTGTGTTTATAATGAAATAAAATGCTCTCTGGCCATTGCTGCTTGTTGTTTCACATGTGAATTGTCGTTTGGGAGTTGGTTTTCAGTTCCAATGTGCATTTATTTGGATGTGGTAGAGTTTTATAGTTCTCTGGTAATATTTGTAAATTTTGGTCTTCGTTGGATACGACTTCCAGGAAGAAGTGCGATTCTGGACTTAGCACAAAATACTTCTATGACGCAAAGAGATATAGTTCGGTGTTGGTGTACTCACTGTACATAGAATTATTCATGAGTACAAAGAGACTGGCTCCATTACACCAAAGAAAAAGGGGAAAATGTGGTCAGAAAAAGAAAACTTCACCAACTGATGACCGCTTTCTCCTTAGAAAAAGCAAAACAAGCCCTAGGCTTACTGCTGTGGACTTGGCTCGCGACCTGAGGGACAGGGGAGTGAATCTAGATGCACCTAATGTCTGTCATAGACTTTTAGCAGTTGGAGGAAAAGCCCGAAAACCCGTGAAGAAACAACTTCTTACACAAGCAATGCGTAAGAAAGGCCTCTTATGGCCGCGTGCTGATCAGAATTGGACACTGCAAGACTGGAAAAAGTTATTTTTTATGAGACTCATTTCGAAGTGGAAGGTCAGAGGGTTCAGTATGTTGTCGAGCAAATATTGAACCTGCAAATTCAGCAGATTTTCAACGGACTGTAAAACACCCTGAGAAGGAAATATTTTTGGGCTGTTTCATCTAGGATCTTTAATTCCAGTTGAAGGCGTAATGAAAAAGATCAGTACATCACAGTACTGGTGAGAGTTGTTAGTGAACTCCAGAAAAGGTTTCCAGAAGGCGGCGAATTTTTCAGCAAGATTTAGCTACCTGCCACAGTTGTAAGAAAGTGAAGAAATTCTTCAAAGATAACAATGTTCATGTGCTTGACTGGTCAGGGAATTCACCTGATGTTAACCCCGTAGAAAATTTGTGGGCTATTTGCAAAAAGAGACTTGCAAACTTTGAGTGTTCCACAAAAGAACATTTGATATTAGCATTAATTCAAGTGTGGTTTCATGATGATCTCAAAAATGTATGTTCCAATCTTGTGGAATTATTGCCTAATCGTGTAATGGAACTTATAAACAGAAAGGAGGGCATATTAAGCGGACAAGTACTCTGAAATGGTCAAAAATCACATTTTTGGTTTTAAGCACTAATCAAATCTTTATTATTCCAGTTTCAGAAAATATATACTTTTTGGGAGTTAAGAGGTTTTTAAGACATTTAAATGCCATTTAAATGCTAGTCTGCATTCCTTTAAAGCTGCCATTTTTTTATCTTTCAACAACGAACGAGTATATCTGCCCAGCGAGGAGTTCAGTAATTAACAAAAGAGATCAGGACCAAGAGAAGACAATCAGAAAAGCTGAAGCAATCCAGGAATGAAGGTGCAGATGCTTATGACCCTGGAATGTGCTGAATTGTGTCAGAATTTTAATGTTAAAACTTTAAATTCAGTTTTCCCAAAACAACATTTTTGTATACTTATGTACCTTTTTCTCAGAAAGTATGAAAGGTAGAGAGCTGAAATTTTCAGTGCATGTATACAACAGATAGTTAAACTTTCTGAACCACAATCATAGTTTTATAATGCACGTTAGTGATATTAAGAAAGCAGCAACAATGCAAATTTTCCACATTTTTGCTTTTTTACTTTGTAAATAATTGTTTTTCAATTTCTAGTGAAATGATATCCATAACTGAATAACCGAGGTTCAGAAGATAGCTGATTATACTAAGAAAAAGCATGCAAAAGTGTGATTCTGTATTGCAAGTAGTATCAGAGAAAAAGGTACATGAATTCACATGTTTTAAGAGTAAATTGTATTGTTTTTCTGCTGAATGAAATAATTTTTATGGACTCAACTACATAAGATATCAGTGCAAACTACTACTTGAAATAATAGAATAATTCATAAAAGTTTTAGGAAAAAACATTCAGAACTTTAAGATCAGTGATAATTTAACACACTTAAGGTATAATTTCCATGTGTTCAGACTACCTTGTCCCCTTAAGTATTAAGAAATATAAATTGGAAATAATTTATGATTAAATTCATGAAAGCATGTAAAACGTTGTGTTATTGTTCTGTTACGATTAATTCGCATGGGACTGTACTTCTGCAGAGGTTTATCTGAATTAAAATGAAGTAGATAAAAAAATAAGCTTTGGTAAGAATAATTTGTATACCACTAATAAAGTCATCAAAATTCAGGACCTGGCGAAAAGGAGGGGGTTAACTGTTGAGGAGGTTGTGTGTAAACCGTCTGCAGGGCTTTACCAAAATGTTTGTTAAAATGCATCTGAAATGTATCAGAGCTATTTTCATTCTTGCTAGCTACTGATGTAGGTAACTAAGCGATTCTCTTCCTTATTCGCCCTGTGAGAATTCAACTCTCACCGCATCTCTCTGTTTATAGTGCAAAGCATGTGGCCACAAATTGGAGAAACCAACAACATTAAAGTGTTTTTCCGTCACTTTAAACACAGTAATTGGTGCTTTCTCTATCAGAGGTGAGCGTTAATTAAGAAAGCTAATGAGAGCGCGATATGTCATGTTACACTAATATGACACACGGAATTTCGTTTTTTATCAACACAATATTAGTGTTGAGCCATTCCAGTGTCTTACAGGAGTCATACTCATGTTTTGTGAGCTTAATTACAGTAAAAGTGTTGTACACAGACGTTAATCCTTTAAGAGAATGGTGGAATTTTGAGGCAGTATTTTTAGCCCTAAATGATATCAGTCTAATTATATAATATGAAAAAATAACAGCCTGCCTTAAAGCAATATGTGTATAATATAATATATAAAATGTATATTACAGTCATTGTATTATGTTTATTTTATTATGTACATGTATAAAATGTTATGTGAATGTATTACGTAGTTTAACAACGTAGGAGCTGTGAGAATAGAAGCAAGCTTCTTTCCCTAGCAAACAGAATTACAAAGTAAAATCCGAAAGTTGCTAACAATGAGGTAACGTTGAGACAACAATAAACTAGAAAGTTTAAAAAGGCTACTAATAGTTCTTGGAACAATAATAAATTAATATTTAAAACAGTTTATAAATAGCCAATCAACAATTTGAAAAGCTAAAGTGAGTAGGATTAGCCACTCAGAGACTAGAAATAGAGAAAATGTACAAATTTAAGCGGTAGACGCTACAAGAAAGCGTACCCAAGTAGCTGGTTCGGTACGGGTTCAGTGCGAGACATGAAAATTCATTGCGGTGAAAATAATATAAAGTTTACCTGTTAAAAGTGCAATTAACAATAATCTCACAGCTCTATAGTAGGATACATAGTGAAGTGTTATTTAATCGTGTGAAGGATTAATTAAAAAAAAGTAAAAATACAATTATAATATGTGTAAGCCTTGTTCTTTAGCCGTACCAGCCCTGTTAAGAGATACGTGTTCTGCAAATTACTACTGACGAAGCAGAGGCATATACATAAATAAACATTAAAATAAAAAGTTGATTCTTAAACGTGGGGCGAAGGCCACCGGAAAGCTTGTACCCTACGTGGGGCGAACACTCCTAGAAACACTCTCCCGCAAGTTGCATCCATTACGTGCATGGTATAAAACAGCTTCAAATTCGCTACCATACGTGGTGCAACAACCACAATTTAAACCCCTTCAATTTAATAAATTTAATATATGGTATATGGCTATTTGATATTTCTATACTGTTCTGTCATGTCAAAATGTGTTTTTAAGTGGTAAATGAATACATGATTCTGCCTACTTCAATGCTTATCATTTCTGATAGTGCCTATATTATGCTTATTTTGAACTTGTTGTAGTGTCTATTAGCCTGCCTATTTTAAGTGTTTTAGCGCCTATTGCATCCAGCCCTAGTAGATCTCATTGTGTTTTGAAGACCATAAGCTCTTTAATATTTCACAGAATGATTTAGGCGGGGCTATAAAGAAATATTTTATAATTTTTTGTGCCCACATGAAGTAATTAAGTGCTTCAAGTCTTAAAATACAAATCAGTTTTATTTTTTGCTTGAACTTTTAACATCCTTTAACCGGGTGCATAATATTGGACGGTGAATAAGCGAAATGGTTGGTCTTATCTTCTGTTATAGAGGGGACTCAGCACCGAATCAAATACAGGTGTACTTACGCCCCACGAGGGGGCATCCCCGGGAGGAAGGATGAGGCGAGAGGAGACACCGGGCGGCCGGATCCAGGAACGACGATACAGCAAGACAGGGTCCCTAAGTTACCAGATATAGTCACCCCGGTAGACGGACAGGCAGACCGGGAACCCCATCCTACACAGAGGGAGTCCAACGCTCCTCAAGGGTGGTTCGAATACCCCGGCAGCCAGCCGAAAGCCGAGGGAGCAGAGAGTTACAAAGAGCAATCTTTTCCCCTGACACGCTGCACCGAAACACCATCGTCCTCACTTCCGACCCTGAAAGAGGCCAACGTAATGAAGGATGAACGAAATGAAGAATGAAACGAAATGGGGGGACAGGAAATTTCGGAGCTGAAGAAACTCCAGCATTCGCCTGACGACCCGAGAAAACTGCCGAGGAAACCTATGGTACAGATTGGGGTTTCGATACCGGGACCTCCCGAATGTAGGCCACTGACGTTGCCGCCTGAGCCATCCCGCATGGTCCCGGGGTCCCTAGAGCATAGAGTTACCCGAAATTCGTCTTCTTAGGATAAGGGAAAACCCTAAAAAAAACCCTTATCTAGGTAACTCAACCTAATCAAGATTCTAACTCAGGACTTGTTGAATGAGAGGTAGCCACGCTACCCCCGCACCACGGAGGCAGGATACAGATCAGTTATATTATTAGAAATAAGTAAGGTATTTGACACTATTCAACATAATTACTACTGCTAAATTAGAATGATAGGAATATCAAAACAAGAGTTAATTCCGATATTTGTGCATTAGACGAAATCTTGTTGAAACTAAGCTTTGCATTTCAGACATTCCACGCATACAACCATCATTTATCAAGGATTTGTATTAAGTCATTTTCTCTTAGTGAAATTGCTATTGAAACTTGTATACGTGCTATGCGTAACTGATATAACGTAATTATCAATATAAATGTTATAAAAATACTGAAAGCAATAGCAAACAAAATATGTTTATTACTTTCTCTACTACGAAATAGGGTATTGCATTCCACCCAAAAATTCTATATCGAGATTTTACCGGAAATACATGTTTTGAGGCCCTCTGAATCCAAAAAAGCATTTTTAGAAAAAGGTCCGTGTGTCTGTGAACAGCATAACTCAAAAACGAAGCGCCGGATAAATACCAAACTTATTATTTAGGTTCAGTATCTTTCAAAGATGCGACACGAAGATTTTCAAGAAAATCCCTCCACCACAGACTACTCTTTACATGGAACATTTTTCTAAAATGTTAATTTTCTCAAAAATGGCTCTAACGATTTTGATCAAAACATCATATATTTAAGATATTTTCATGCAAAATAAAATGTATATCTTGAATTTTCTGAAAGTGTCCCCAAAGGTCCTCTTCTTTCTGAATGACTTTTGTATAACTATCTCTTTTTGTAAACCGTAAGAGATAGACAAAATGTTACTACACCAAAAATGTAGATCGCGTTAAAATGCACAATTTATGTAATATACATGTTTTTTGTCCAGTGAACCATTTCCGAGATATTCCTTGTTTTTTTTTAATTTTCCAATACTTATAGGTACTTTTTCTCAAATGGGAATTCGTTATTCGCTTTTTATGTCCTGGACATGCAAAGAGAATGGAATGCGCCACATAGCAACCAGCTCTTAAAAGATCTGACTATCGCTTAAAGCCTAACATATTCCCCTTGCACCTACAAGAAAATTAGCTATAGGATTCTGCAAAGGTTTATCTCGATTAACATGAATTAGATGGAAAATAAGCGTTTGTAAAAATAGTTCTATAAGAGTAGAGAAAGCCATCGAGTGTAACACTTGAGGATTGTTTTTTCTTGTCACAGTGTCAAATTGGTCTATAATGTAAAAATATCGGTTGAATTAACATTATCAACATAATCACCAGTGATTTATCACAACGGCATTACTTTAGTCCTTTAAGTATTGTACGATGAATGAATGAATGAATGAATGAATGCAAGTATAGGTAGAGCGAGCCGCTTAAACATTTGACAATCGTTATCCCCTGTGTATCTATAACGAAATGTGTAATGGAACTACGAAGAATGTTGTTAAAGTAGGGTCCGTTATGCAATAAAATAAGAACTACTGAATATTTTGGCTAACTAAGTTTGCTTACCCATTCTATACAGGATGTGTCTAAATCCCCTTTACAGACTTTAAGGACTTGTAGCGGGGACCAAGACGATTAACTTTAGCATAGGAACTCATGTCTGGAAACGTACTGTTTTCCTACAGGGGTCTCGTAAATCAAATTGCATGTGACCCCACAGGTAGTAATCAAACGAAGTCAAGTCGGGAGAACGTGCAGGTCAAGCAACCGGGCCACCACGACCTATCCACCGTTGCCCAAATCGTTGTTCTAGATGACGTCGGACCGCAAGTGCAAAATGAGCTGGTGCTCCATCGTGCTGGAACCCCATGTTTTGACGGACATGCAGTGGCACATCCTCCAAGAACCCATGCAAAACGCCTTCAAGAATCACCCGCAAGTTTGGTGAACCCTGTCCAAATGTTCAGACCGTGTTGTTGCTGAAACACATCATAAACTCAACTGAATGTAATGTAAATAAAGGTGTAGTAGACTTGGTACATCAGGTGATCGGTGAATGACGTATGGACTACCCCAGTCAAGACCATCCTAGTGAGTGGCACCGAAAAAGCTTTGTGGTGATTTTGTTTGTAGCGGAAAAACTGTACGTTTACGGATACAAGTTCCTATGCTAAGCTTAATAGTCTTGGTCCCCACTGCAAGTCCTCAGAGTCTGTAAAGGGAATTTAGACACACCCTGTATAGCTTACCTAAGCTTTCCTTCCACACAATTTTCACAATCAATTACATTCTCATTCTGGTATAGAATACATTTTAGTGGCTCCATAACAGAAGTTCACCACCAGTCCATAAAACAATCATACAGTTTCTAGTATGTATTTTTACTTTCTCTACTACGTATAGTAAGTAGGGGAAGTATTGTATTCCACCTAAAAATTCGATACCGAGATTTCACAGGAAATACATGTTTTGAGATCCCCTGAATCCAAAAAAAGTATTTTTGGAAACATGTCCGTGTGTGTGTCTGTCTGTGAACAGCATAACTCAGAAACGAATAGTCGGATAAACACCAAACTTGGTATTTAGGTTCAGTATCTTCCAAGTATGCGACACGAAGGTTTTTGAGAAAATCCCCCTACCCCAGATTACCCTTTACATGGAAGATTTTTGGAAAATTTTAATTTTCTCAAAAATGGCTCTAACGATTTTGATTAAAATATCACATGTTTAAGATATTTTTATGACAAATAAAATGTATATCTTGAATTTTCTGGGTATGTCTCCAAAAGTATTCTTCATTGTGAACGACTTTTCCATAACTGGTAAACCATAAGAGATAGACAAAATTTTACTACGCAAAAAATGTAGATCGCGTTAAAATACACAATTTATGTCATATACATTTTTTTTGTTGAGTGAACCATTTTCGAGATATTGCTTGTTATTCTCTTAAATTTTTCAATACTTATTTTCTTAAAAGGGAATTCGTTATTCATTTTTTTTGTCTTGTATATGCAAAGAGTATTAATCTGTGGCAAAGGGAATGGTGCTGCACCTAGCAACCAGCTATTAAGAGATATGTATGTGCTTAAAGGCTACTGTATTTCTATATTGCCCTTGTAAATATATATTCCCCTTACATCTACAAGAAAATTAGCAATAAGATAGAGTCTGCAAACGTTTATCTCGATTAACATGAAGTAGATGGAGAATAAGCGTTTGTAAAAATAGTTTGTACAAGAGTAGAAAAAGTCATGTGAGTGTAAAATATCAGTTTTTTTTTGTATCTAAGATTCCATGTCAGTAGAAATTGCATTACTGATATAATTGGTGTCAGGAGGGGGATTTTTACTAGTGGTCCAGAAGTCAGATCTTTATTACAGAATAGCTGAAAGGAAACAATCGTGAATCTGTAAGTTACTGTGATGTTAACCAAAACAGGCGACTCATTATTTATGTCCTTCAAGAAGCTTTCATACATGTGCCTCAATTGTCCACTAAGAGATTATCACAGCTCATTTAGAAACATTTAAGTCCAGAAACAGCTACACGTTTCTTAGACGGACTGGCGGCGGAAGTCTGTGACGAGGTACCAAAAACCTTATGCTACGCTAGAATAGGATAAGAACTAGTTAACGGAGGGGACGCCTTGCACCTCGATTCCCCAATAGATCTTTTGTGTGTACACCCCGGGAGGAACGAATGAGGTGAAGGAACCGCAGGAGACATATGGGTTGCAGAACAAGGCCTGCGCAAGTCGACAGAGCTGCGCGAGCTCCCTAATAGTTCCAGGCTTGAACACCCGGCCACGGGAGGGTCGCTCGGAGAGGTCCCTCTAGTGGGACAGGGAAAACACGACCCAGCAACGGAGGCTCGATAGGTTTCCCTCTAGCAGAGCCGAAAATAAGTTTCAAATCGCAAACCTCTACGCCATCTGCCCGACACCGACCGAACTACAGCCCCGTAGTCAATCAGCCTGCGTCAACCAGGAAAAACTACGAAAACCCCATACTTTTTTTTCAGACGGCACCGGGAATCAATTCCGGAACCTCCCGAATGCGAACCTCAAACGCCACATGACTTTCTCTACCCTCTATCGTTTATTAGTGATAGTCTTACTAAAGCTTATTACTTTCTCTGCTACGTATAGTAAGTAGGGGAAGTATTGTATTCCACTCAAAAATTTGATACCGAGATTTCACCGGAAATACATGTTTTGAGACCCCCTGAATCCAAAAAAAGCATTTTTGGAAACATGTCCGTGTGTGTATGTGTGTCTGTGTGTGTGTGTGTGTGTGTGAACAGCATAACTCAGAAACGAACAGTCGGATAAACACCAAACTTGGTATTTAGGTTCAATATCTTCCAAGGATGCGACACGAAGGTTTTCAAGAAAATCCCCCACCCCACATTACCCTTTACATGGAACATTTTTCGAAAATTTTAATTTTCTCAAAAATGGCTCTAACGATTTTTATTAAAATATCACATGTTTAAGATATTTTCTTGACAAATAAAGTGTATATCTTGAATTTCCTGGGTATGTCTCCAAAAGTATTCATCATTGTGAACGACTTTGGCATAACTGGTAAACCATAAGAGATAGACAAAATTTTTCTACACAAAAAATGTAGATCGCGTTAAAATACACAATTTATGTCATATACATTTTTTTTGTTGAGTGAACCATTTTCGAGATATTGCTTGTTATTCTCTTAAATTTTTCAATACTTATTTTCTTAAAAGGGAATTCGTTATTCATTTTTTTGTCTTGTATATGCAAAGAGTATTAATCTGTGGCAAAGGGAATGGTGCTGCACCTAGCAACCAGCTATTAAGAGATATGTATGTGTTTAAAGGCTACTGTATTTCTATATTGCCCTTGTAAATATATATTCCCCTTACATCTACAAGAAACTTAGCAATAAGATAGAGTCTGCAAACGTTTATCTCGATTAACATGAAGTAGATGGAGAATAAGCGTTTGTAAAAATAGTTTGTACAAGAGTAGAGAAAGTCATGTGAGTGTAAAACATCAGATTTTTTCTGTATCTAAGATTCCATGTCAGTAGAAATTACATTACTGATATAATTGGTGTCAGGAGGGGGATTTTTACTAGTGGTCCGGAAGTCAGATCTTTATTATAGAATAGCTGAAAGGAAACAATCGTGAATCTGTAAGTTACTGTGATGTTAACCAAAACAGGCGACTCATTATTTATGTCCTTCAAGAAGCTTTCATACATGTGCCTCAATTGTCCACTAAGAGATTATCACAGCTCATTTAGAAACATTTAAGTCCAGAAACAGCTACACGTTTCTTAGACGGACTGGCGGCGGAAGTCTGTGACGAGGTTCCAAAAACCTTATGCTACGCTAGAATAGGATAGGAACTAGTTAACGGAGGGGACGCCTTGCACCTCGATTCCCCAATAGATCTTTTGTGTGTACACCCCGGGAGGAACGAATGAGGTGAAGGAACCTCAGGAGACATGGGTTGCAGAACAAGGCCGGCGCACGTCGACAGAGCTGCGCGAGTTCCCTAATAGTTCCAGGCTTGAACACCCGGCCACGGGAGGGTCGCTCGGAGAGTTCCCTCTAGTGGGACAAGGAAAACACGACCCAGCAACGGAGGCTTGATAGGCTTCCCTCTAGCAGAGCCGAAAATAAGTTTCAAATCGCAAACCTCTACGCCATCTGCCCGACACCGACCGAACTACAGCCCAGTAGTCAATCAGCCTGCGTCAACCAGGAAAAACCACGAAAACCCCATATGTTTTACTTTCTCTACTACGTAGAGTAAGTAGGAGAAGTATTGTATTCCACCCAAAAATTCGATACCGAGATTTCACTGGAAATACATGTTTTGAGAACCCCTGAATCCAAAAAAAGCATCTTCGGAAACATATCCGTGCTGTGTGCCTGTGTGTCTGTCTGTGAACAGCATAACTCAGAAACGAACAGTCGGATAAACACCAAACTTGGTATTTAGGTTCAGTATCTTCCAGAGATGCGACACGAAGGTTTTCAAGAAAATCCCCCCACCCCAGATTACCCTTTACATGGAAGATTTTTGGAAAATTTTAATTTTCTCAAAAATGGCTCTAACGATTTTGATTAAAATATCATATGTTTAAGATATTTTTATGACAAATAAAATGTATATCTTGAATTTTCTGGGAATGTTGCTTGTTATTCCCTTAAATTTTTCAATACTTATTTTCTCAAATGGGAATTCGTTATTCATTTTGTGTCTTGAATATGCAAAGAGTATTAATCTGTGGGAAAGGGAATGGTGCTGCACCTAGCAACCAGCTATTAAGAGATATGTATGTGCTTAAAGGCTACTGTATTTCCAAATTGCCCTTGTAAATATATATTCCCCTTACATCTACAAGAAAATTAGCAATAAGATAGAGTCTGCAAATGTTTATCTCGATTAACATGAAGTAGACGGAGAATAAGCGTTTGTATAAATAGTTTGTACAAGAGTAGAGAAAGTCATGTGAGTGTAACACATCAGATTTTTTTCTATCTACTACATTTTAATCCAAATAAACATTTGCAGAAATAGCTGCATTACACATTTCGTTATAGATACAAAGGGAACAGCGATAGTCAAATGTTTAAGAATTGGACGCTATATGCTGGCCTTAAAATCGCATACTGCGAGAAACAACTGAATGTTGACAGGACTGCAAGGACTATACCACAAAAGAAGTTATTTGACATAAATTGTGCGTTTTAAAGAGATCTACACCTTTTAGCTAATACGTTTTCGTCTATCGCTTGACGTATAACAGTAGTACAAGATTATACAAAATTTCTTCCTAATGAAGAGGACTTTGCTGGCTTTTCTCAGAAAATTCAAGATATACATTTTGTTTGTCATGTAATTATTTTTAACATATGGTATTTTAATCAAAATCGTTTCAGCCATTTTTTAGAAAATAAAACATATCGAAAAAATATCCATGTAAAGGGTAGTTTGGGGTGGAAGAATTTTTTTGAAAATCTTCGTGTCGTATCTTTAGAGGGTATTGAACCTAAATACCTAGTTTGGGTTGATCCGACTTATGGTTTTTGAGTTATGCTGTTCACAGACACATGGACCTTTTTTTATTCAGAGGGCCTCAAAACTGGTATTTCCCTGTGAAATCTTGTATCGAATTTTTGGATGGAATGCAATACCTCCTCTATCTACTATGTATGCGATAGAGAAAGTAATGTTATTGGAAAATATTTAGTAGTTTATACTTTATTGATAACGGACCGTAATTTTGAAATACCCTTGGTATTTAAGCAAACGCTTATCTTAACCTGAAAAAGATAGAAGAACAAGCTTTTGCAAGAACGGCTTGTAGAAGCTATTAACAGTAAACGATTATGAGTGGAGAAAGTTATCACACGTCACATTATTTCATTCATATCTGTTGTGTCCTGTTCTGCTATGGAGTAATTCGGCTGGTGCAGAGAAAACCTTGCGAATCTAACCGACAGAGATTTTGTTTCAAGCTTGTTTACTCCGCCGCACCTGTTGTTGGCGTATAGTTGCGGTAATTCTAGATTAATTGCCATAAACGTGTGCTCAGGTATTTGCCCTTTGGCAATCTTGAAATGTGGTTATATGGGCGAATTGATTATTAAATAACAGGCTACACACATTCATACCGCAGACTCTGGCCATATTGAGAAACCTTCCTGGATGAAGAAAAATGTCTCGAGCTCAGCTGGGAATCGAACCCAGGATCACTCACACAGCAAGCAGATACGCAGGGCCGGTCACTAGATTTCTTTAGGTCTTTTCTTGAAAACTAGAAAGTAATGACCCTAAAGGCAGTTAACATACCGAGACGGTAACGTGTGAAGCTCGCATTCTGAAGGTCGCGCGTTCGATTCCCATTGACCGCTCACACTGACCTTGGTTTTTTGTAATTTTTCCAGATCGGTAGGAGAATGCTCTCATATATCACGATTTCCTTCCCATTAATCACCCTTTCATTCCGTTTCCTTCTCATATTTCAAGAATGCTTCTAGGTTTCGTGGTGTATGGCGGTGCCGGACAAATGCCGCGGATGTTTGCTCAAAGGAAAGAGTACTCACCGTGGACACTAGAAAACTGCTTGGTCAACGGGTCGTTCATCGCCTTCTCTAGGCAGTTTCAGTAGTGGGACAGGTCTTCCGCGCGTCTCTGTGCCTGCATGCGGCATGTAGCCTTCTGTAGTTCTTTCACTTCATCCCTTCCTGCTAAGAGTACAGCCACAATAGATCTATTCAGGTCCCAGTGAGCGAGGGGATTTTTTTCTGTCCATCCCCAAATTCCAGGTGTAATGCGTGTTTCCTCACAATCTGCCACAACTCAGTTCTGAAGAGATTCCATGTCAGACACCGGAGACGAATACGCCAACGCTTTTAAATGACCCCACAAGTAGAAATCAACAGGGCTCAAATCAGGTGAGCATGGTGGCCAAGGAGTTGGGTCACCTCTATCTATCCATCGATCATCAATTCTGAAGAGATTCCATGACAGGCACCGGAGATGAATACGCCAACGCTTTTAAATGGCTCCACAGGTAGAAATCAACAGGGTTCAAATCAAGTGCGCATGGTGGCCAAGGAGTTGGGTCATCTCTATCTATCCATCGATCAGGAAACTTTCGATCCGTCTATCGACCCATCCATCTATTGTTTCTCTGCCGTGGTGCGGGCGCTGCGGACCCTTAGCACTCGTGGTACTGACGTTACCAGAAGTACGCTGGGCCGAACATCTGAGCCCCTCCCGAATGGGAGTTGTTCGGATTGGGTTGGACTCGGCGGGGCAGTGGTTCCCGACACCCATGGGTTATTGGGGACGCTTGGCTATGTTAATTCTACCCAGGCGGGGTTGTGAGACGCCTCGAGAATCTCCGGCACCAACCATGAGAGAGAGCTGGTAGACGGTAGCTAGAAACTGTCGGCCCCACCGAGGTTATTCGGTAGTCTCCCCCAGTTAGGGTTCGCCCTTCTGGCCTGACGCGCGTAAGTGGCGTATCCACTTCCGTCCCTGCTTGGAAGGGTCGACGCTAGAGCTTTCTGGCCCGATTTCGACCAGGCAGGGGGGGCGGTATATAAAATAGGCACCGCTCCTAATGGAAAGCCCCACGAGTTTACTCCTGGGTATGCGAGGGTGTGGTCTCTGCGTTGGCGGACCCGGTCCCGTATTTGATTGTCTATCTATCGTCCCGTGAGGGGGAGGGTTCCGACCGCTTCAGCTGCCGTGGTGCGGGCACTGCGGACCCTTAGCACTCGTGGTACTTCTGACGTTACCAGAAGTACGCCGGGCCGAACATTTGAGCCCCTCCCGAAAGGGAGTTGTTCGGATTGGGTTGGACTCGGCGGGGCAGTGGTTTCCGATACCCATGAGTGATTGGGTACGCCTGGCTAGGTTAATTCCGCCCAGGCGGGGTTGTGAGACGCCTCGAGACTCTCCGGCACCAGCCGTAGGGATAACTGGTAGACGGTAGCTAGAAACTGTCGGCCCCACCGAGGTTGTTCGGTAGTCTCCCCCACTAGGGTTCGCCCTGCTGGCCTGACGCGCATAAGTGGCGTATCCACTTCCGTCCCTGCCTGGAAGGGTCGGTGCGGGAGGTGTCCTTGCCCGATTTCGACCAGGCAGGGGGGGCGGTATATAAAATAGGCACCGCTCCTAATGGAAAGGCCCACGAGTTTCTCCTGGGTTTGCGAGGGTGTGGTCTTGCGTTGGCGGACCCGGTCCCGTATTTAGATGTCTATCTATCCTCCTGTAAGGGGGAGGATTCCGACCCCTTCAGCTGCCGTGGTGCGGGCGCTGCGGACCCTGAGCACTCGTGGTACTTCTGACGTTACTAGAAGTACACTGGGTCAAACATTCAGCCCCTCCCGATAGGGAGTTGTTCGGATTGAGTTGGACTCGGCGGGGCATGGTTCCCGATACCCATGGGAGATTGGGTACGCCTGGCTGATTTATCCGCCTAGGTGGTGTTGTGAGACGCCCCGATGTTCTCTGGCACCAACCATGAGCGAGAGCTGGTAGACAGTAGCTAGATTGCTGTCGGCCCCAACGAGGTTGTTCGGTAGGCTCCCTGATAGGTTTCCCTATTGGATTGACGCGCGAAAGTGGCGTGTCCACTTCCGTCCCTGTGTGGCAGGAGGCGAAGGGAGGGCTGGTGCCCTGCTCCGATCTCGGCCACGCAGGGGGGGGGGAGAGTATAAAATAGATGCTCCCCTAATAGAAAAGCCCTACGAGCTTGTCCCCTGGGGTCCGAGGGTGAGGACTGAGTAGTCAGTTCAGATCCCGTTGGTATTTATGTCTGTCTATCCATCATACCTCTTGTTGTGTAACCTATACAACATATGTGTTGTTTATGTCAAATAAAATATTGTGTATAGGTATAACATAAAATATTATACACATATTACAATACTTGTATAACAGCACCGTGCAGTTAAAAAATCTGATGTGTTACACTCACATGACTTTCTCTACTCTTGTACAAACTATTTTTACAAACGCTTATTCTCCATATGCTTCATGTTAATCGAGATGTTAATCTTATTGCTAATTTTCTTGTAGATGCAAGGGGAATTGGTAGGCTTTAAGCGATAGTCAAATATATTAAGAGCTGGTTGCTATGTGGCGCATTCCATTCTCTTTGCATGTCCAGGACATAAAAAAAATGAATAACGAACATGAGAAAAAGTGTAAGTATTGGAAAATTTAAGAGAATAACAAGCAATATCTCGAAAACGGTTCACTCAACAAAAAAACTGTATATGACATAAATTGTGTATTTTAACGCGATCTACATTTTTTGTGTAGTAAAATTTTGTGTATCTCTTATGGTTTACCAGTTATGCAAAGGTCGTTCACAATGAAGAATACTTTTGGAGACATTCCCAGAAAATTCGAGATATACATTTCATTTGTCATGACAATATATTGAACATATGATATTTTAATCAAAATCGTTAGAGCCATTTTTGAGAAAATTAAAATTTTCGAAAAATGTTCCATGTAATGGGTAGTCTGGGGTGGGGGGATTTTCTTGAAAACCTTCGTGTCGCATCTCTGGAAGATACTGAACCTAAATACCAAGTTTCTGAGTTATGCTGTTCAGACACACAGACACACACACGGACATGTTTCCAAAAATCCTTTTTTTCGGATTCAGGGGGTCTCAAAGCATGTATTTCCGGTGAAATCTCGGTATTGAATTTTTGGGTGGAATACAATACTTCCCCTTCTTACTATACGTAGTAGAGAAAGTAAAAAGAACATCCATCCATTAAGTTACCATAGCGTAAGTTTTTAAGTATTCAACATTTGCCTAATGGTGTGCCTCTACGAAAGGTTTAAAAATTTATTACTAAATAAGAGGTGTTCTAAGTACTGCATATACAAGATATTAAATATATAGCTTAAGGAGTAATTCTAATTGCTGTACTTAAGGAAAGGTTTACAGCGTTTGTTGCGTTCTCCACCACATACATAGTAGGATGTGTTTATCAGAGGCGGACACCTCGCCACTATGACCAGCTTGATCTATTGTGGCTGCAACACCGGGAGTCTGAGGCAGTATTTTTAGCACTTAAATGATTGCAGTCTAATTATATAATATATAAATTCAATAACAGCCCGCCTTAAAGCAATATGTGTGTGTGACAAGGTATAAAAAGTGCATATTACAGTCATTGTATATGTTTATATTTTTGTATACATGTTCAATAATGCTATGTGAATGTATTACGTAATTTAATAATGTAGGAGCTGTGAGAGTAATAGGTTAAAAGTTGCTAACAATGAGGTAACAATGAGGTAACCTTGAGGTAATAATGCATTTAAAAGTTTAATGTTACTTGTGATTCTTGGAAGCAATAATGTAATTTTAGAGACAGTTTAAAAATAGCCAATCAACAACCAGAAAAAGCATTAGTTAAATGAAGGTATTCTATTGGACTAGGATTAGCCAATCATAAAATTAAATATAGCAAAATTTACAAATTCAGAGTTCAGTTGGTTGTAGACAGTGTTCCTAACCGGACGCGAGATGTGTCCTCGAGAAATTTAATACGTATTTTGTGTGAGAAAATAGTTTACGTGTTAAAAAGTGCAAGTAATTAACAAAAGATTCTTAGTTCTCTGTATCAGTGAAGTGTTATTTAAATCGTGTCAAGAATTAATAAAAAGGAGTGAATAAAAAATTATAATCTGTGTAAGCCTACATTCTTAAGGCGCACCACGCCTTGCAAAGAAATCCATGTCTCTAACAATAATACTGACGCAGCCGAGGCAAACATAAATATATAATATTTAAAGAAACAGTCAAATTACGAAGTTAATATTTGTTTAAACATTTGGGGCGAAGGCTACCGGAAACTTTTTACCATACGTGCGGTTGCAACTACTTCAAGTTCGGCTCCCCAACAGTCGAAATATAATACATCTTCAAACTGACTTTCCATAATTAGCAGCAACAAACCTTCTACTTCAAGTCAGGGATGAGGTGAAGGAGCCGTAGGAGGTCGCAGGTCTGCAGGCAGACAGGCGCACAGAGACGCGCAGAAGTCCCTAAAATTTCCAGTTTGAACACCTGCGCACCAGAATCCTGAGAAAGGGCGACGAAACGACTCTAACGGGCGGGACAACGCACCCTGGTGTTCACGGGGAGAAATATTTCCAATGCGCAAGCAACTGCGCCATCTGCCCGACACCGCCAGCACCGTAAGACCCGAAGACACACTTGAAACATGAAAGCGCGAGATGAAATGGGAGAAAGGATAAATCGTGGTAGCGTACACCACTCCGGCATTCGCCTAGGCGACCAGGGAAAAACCACGAAATACCCCATTGTCAGAGTGGGCGACCCCGGGAATCGAACCTGGAACCTCCTGAATGCGAGCCATAGACGTTGCCGCCTGAGCCATCCCGTTAGGTCCACATAGGTAGAGGAAATACTGCATTCCACCCAAAAATTCGATACAGAGATTTCACCGGAAATACGTGTTTTGAGGCACCTTGAATCCAGAAAAAGCATTTTTAGAAAAGGGTGTGTATGTCTGTGAACAGCATAACTTAAAAACGCAAAGTCGGATAAAGATTTCCAAGATAATTCCCACAACCTAAACTACCCTTTAAATGGAACAGTTTTCAAAAGTTATGATTTTCTAAAAACGGATCTAATGGTTATGATTAAAATACCATATGTTAAAGAG
This sequence comes from Deroplatys truncata, assembly GCA_030765065.1. Taxonomy (NCBI): domain Eukaryota; kingdom Metazoa; phylum Arthropoda; class Insecta; order Mantodea; family Mantidae; genus Deroplatys; species Deroplatys truncata. The sequence goes on along the minus strand of CM060989.1, from coordinate 57,524,551 downwards.
TTTACATGACAAATAAAATTTATATCTTGAATTTTCTGGTATAGCCGTGAAGTCCTCAGACGGAATTTTGTATAATCTTGTATAACTGGTAAACTTTAAGCGATAGACGAAAACGCACTACACAAAAACTGTACATCTCTTTAAAACTAAATTTATTTCAAATAACTTGAAACTTATAACTGTGGTATAAGCCATTTCCAAGATATCCGCCATTAATGGTTCGAATTGTTCAATACCTTTGTCATACCTTTAAAGTCCTGTCGACATTCAGTTCATATAGCGTCCAGTTCTAAAACATTTGACTATCACTGCTCTCTTTGTATCTCTAAGGAAATGTGTTATGTAGCTATTTCTGCAACGGTTTATCTCGATTAAAATGAAGTAGACAGGAAAACAAGATTTCGTAAGATAAGGTTTCATACCTGTTAATAAATGATAGAGGGTAGACAAAGTAACACATCAAATATATTTTTCCTTTCCCTGTGCAATAGACTTGCCGTAAACATTACGCATTTTAAAATAACTAAGCCTTTTCTACTGCATTTTTGCTTTCTCTACTACGTATAGTAAATAGGGGAAGTACTGTGTTCCACCCAAAAATTCGATACCGAGATTTCACCGGAAATATATGTTTTGAGGCCCCCTGAATCCAAAAAAAAGCATTTTTGGAAACATGTCCGTGTGTGTGTCTGTGAACAGCATAACTCAGAAACGAACAGTCGCATAAACACTAAACTTGGTATTTAGTTTCAATATTTTCCAGAGATGCGACACAAAGGTTTTCAAGAAAATCCCCCCACCCCAGATTATCCTTTACATGGAACATTTTTCGAAAATTTTAATTTTCTCAAAAATGGCTCTAACGATTTTCATTAAAATATCATATATTTAAGATACTTTCATGATAAATAAAATGTATATCTTGAATTTTCTAGGGATGTCTCCAAAAGTATTCTTCATTGTGAACGACTTTTGCATAACTGGTAAACCATAAGACATAGACAAAATTTTACTACACAAAAAATGTAGATCGCGTTAAAATACATATACAGTTTTTTTGTTGAGTGAACCATTTTCGAGATGTTGCTTGTTATTCCCTTAAATTTTTCAATACTTATTTTCTCAAGTGGGAATTCGTTATTCATTTTTTTGACTTGGATATGCAAAGAGTATTAATCTGTGGAAAAGGGAACGGTGCTGCACCTAGCAACCAGCTATTAAGAGATATGTCTATGCTTAAAGGCTACTGTATTTCTATATTGCTGTTGCAAATACAAAACAATTGGAACATAGTACGCCTTAAGCGATAGTCAAATATTTTTAGAACTGGTCGCTATGTGTAAAATGTAATTCTCTTTGCATGTCAAAAGATCGTTTCTGCAAATGTTTATCTCGATTAATATGAAATAGATGGAGCATAAGAGTTTGTAAAAATAGTTTGTACAAGAGTGGAGAAAGTCATGTAAGTGTAACACATCGGATTTTTTTCTATCTATTTCACATTAATCGGAATAAACCTTTGCAAAAATAGTTTCTTACACATTTCGTTGTGGGCAAAAGGGGTATAGAAAAAGCCGAATCGGTAGTCATATCTAAAAGCTGGGCACTATAGCTTTAAAATTCCATACTCTTACCATGTAAAACAACTGAAAATCGACAGGACTTTAAAAGAATGACAAAACATTGAATAAATCGAACCACTAATGAGGATATCTCGGAAATGGCTTAGCCATAAAATTTTTGTTTGAAATAAATTGTGTGTTTTAAAGAGATCTACATTATTTGTGCGGTGCGTTTTCGTCTATTGCTTATTGTTTACCAGTTATACAAGATTATTCAAAATTATTTTCAAACGAAGGGGACTTCACAGGCTATTCCTAGTAAATTCAACATATACATTTTATTTGTTATGTAAATATCTTTAATCTACAGTAGGTTTTCAAAATCATTGGAGTCATTTTTGAAAAAAAAACGAAAATTTCGATAAGGCCTCAAAACATGACGTATTTGCAGTGAAATCTCTACATAGAAATGTTGAGTGGAATGCAATACTTTCTCTACTTACTAAATAAGTATGTGGCAGAAAAAGTAAACAATTAGAATTCTAGGAATTTTTCCCTATGCTGCTTTAGGAACTTTAATTAATTATACATTGTGGTGAAGAGAAAGGTAGTCTTTATATTTACCAATTTTTTAAAAAGTTTCACATATGGACGCTCTTTAACTACTAGATTCTTAGCGTTCCATTCTATATTGGGCGTGAGAGGCTGGAAATTTTGCTCAGATGTCGCTTTATTAGGCTTGAGGTTCTTTTACGTGCCGTAAATCTATGAACACGGAAACACCGGCTTTACTTCCCTTCTGAATAATAATAATAATAATAATAATAATAATAATAATAATAATAATAATATTTGTCAGACACCAGAATACATCCAGAAATGACATCGCCATGTTTACATTAACAAGATTACAGAATTATATCAACAGAAGTATCTATAAATTCAACAATTGAATAAAATGGCCTATTTATTAACCAATTATGAATACGTGCTTTCAACCAGCTGCGTCTGGTAACTTATTGAACATATTGATACCATTATAAAAACAGCTGTTTGCCCTTAGACCTAGTCTGCATCGCGGATAATCAAGTTTATGTTTATTTCTTGTGTTAAATTATGGAGGTGAGTTCGAAGAGGATATTGATGAATATTCATTCTGATGTAAATTAAAGATCTGTATATATAAAAATTATACACGGTTAAGACCTTCAACTTAATAAATAAAGGTTTACAAGGTTCTCTAGTATTTTTATTTGAGAGCATTCTAAGTGCTTTGTTTCTGTAATAAAAGAAACCTCAGTTGAGTGCCCCCATAAATATATTCCATAGTTTATGTGTATCTCAAATAGCGCGAAGTATTTCTGTCTAAGAGTGTCCAGAGACACAAGCGACTTCAGTTTTCTAAAAAGAAAAATAACACGAGGTAATTTAGTGCACACGTTTTCCACCTGATTTTTCCATCCAAATTTTGAATCTAAGCAAAATCCCAAGAGTTTAACAAATGGTAATTCATTTTCCCTCATATCCGATAAACCAAAAGTAAAATGCTGCGTTTTCTGTTCATTTAGCCTTAACTTATTAGCAGCAAACCAGTTCTTTGCTATATTAAAATTATTTAATTCTAGTAATTTTAACTGGTTACAATCCGAATGAGATGTAATTAAGGTCGTATCATTAGTATAATTTTGCGGTAAGTTATATGCCAAATCGTTGATTAGTAAAAGAAAAAATAAAGGCCCTAAAAAGGACCCTTGAGGAACTCAAATTTTAATATACCGTACCTCGGAGCATGTGTCCGCAATAACAACCATCTGCCCTCTATTATTCAAATAAGATTTAATAAATTTTGTGTTTACACCCCTAATGCCATAGTGTTCAAGTTTGTGTACGAGTTGTTCATGCGATATACAATCGAAGGCTTTAGTAAGATCACACGACACTAAGGACACATTTTCTTTATTTTCTAAAGCAGTTACCATTTCTTTGGTTAGATATTATATTGCCAATGTCGTGGATTTATTTTTCTGGAAACCAAATTGCTTATAAATAATAATCAAACAGAGCATCTGTTTGTACATGAGGGACTCAATAATTTTAGTAAAAATTGGGACTAAACTAATTGGTCTATAGTTATCTACTGTGTTTTATCACCTTTTTATGGACAGATATAACTTTAGATAATTTTAAACATCCCGGGAATAGGTTGTCCGAGATGCATCTATTGATCAAAAAGGTAAGAGGTGTCACTATTGATCCTATGATTGTTTTCACAAAAAAAGTTGGAGAGACCAAAAACATCTTTGCTATGTGAATTAGAGAGCGCCGATGCTGCACCTAATACATGTGCCTCAGTTACATTATGCCATTCAAAATCAGAAACGGGAAAAGGGGCATTTTTACAATAGCTTACTGCATCGGATACATCCCAATCAAAATTAGCAATAATGTCATCTACTGACTGCATACAAAAATCATTAAATACATTTTCATCTATTGCTATGTTACCAGGGCTATCGTGGCGATGAGTAGGGCTAGAGCCGCCATCTTGGTGCCAGAACGTTCCTACATTCAGTACGCATCCAGCTGTGGTAGCATGACGACTGTGCCTTCCTTACTGTGCTCTCTGTGAGTTATTAAAATGTGCGCTGCAATAGAAAATCCCGCCACTTGTGAAGTGCGGTTGGCTAAAAAAAATAAACCAATTGAAATTTATCGTCATCTTTGTGATGTTTACGGGCAGGGAATAATGGGTGAAAGCCGAGTCAGGCAATGGTGCATTGATTTTAAAAATGGCCGTACCAATGTTCACGACGAGGATTGCAGTGGTAGGCCTAGCCTTATGACTAATGAACTGTCAATGCAAATCAATGACAAAATTCGTGAAGATCGTCGTTTCCGATTACAGAACTTCCGGAACATTTTCCCCAAATTTTACGGAGTTAGGTGCATGAAAATGATGCTTTGATACTGACGCTGAACTGCATGCCGGTGTAAACCAGTGGTTGAAGTCGCAGGCGGCAGATTTCCACAGAGAGGGTATTCAAAAAATTGTGCCACAGTATGATAAATGCCTCAGTTTGAATGGCGATTATATAGAAAAATAGCTTAGAAGTGTACCTTTCAAATGTAGATAATAAACGTTGATATTTGCATTTTGTTAATTGTGTATTTCAAAACGTCTGGGACTTTCTGGATTACCCTCGTATTGTCCTTGTTTATATGTGCCTCATCCTATACCACATTCCAAACAGTTTTACATTTATTAGTTGAATTAGTAATGAGATTGTCATACATGGTTCGCTTAGATTCACTCAATTCTTTTTATATTTTCTTTTAAGAAAAAGATATTACTCTTTCGCGTGTTCAGTTCTTAAATTAAGGTAAACTGTGTGATGAGCCAAAACCAGATTTTTTAGCATTTTAAGTTCATTGGTATACCACTTAGGATTGGTTTTGATTCCTACCTTTTTTCGCTTTATTGTAAAGCAGATTTCAAAACAATGTAAGAAGTAATCCATAAAATTTTGAAAGGATATATTAACATCAGCGTCTGCAATTGCATAATACCAGTCAGTTGTAATCATAAGATCACAAAAATTGGCTATTTTATTATCCCCAAAGTCACGTATCTGTTTATACCTATTAATATAACTAAAAGTATGTCTTGGGATTTAAGTGTGCATTATCAAGACAAAATGGTCAGAAATACAGAAATCATGTGGTAACACGACGTAATTATTTTGAGAGATATTTGTAAAGAAATATTCTAAACATGCTTTATTTCTAGTAGGTTGAAAACTAGTAGGATACAAATTATGCGATCTTAATAGGTTGAGGAAAATTGCCAACTTGTTGTTGGGCATGTTAAGGTCGATGTTTAAATCTATACCAAATATTATTCTACAGTTGCTTTTACTAATAACAGTTAATATACTTTCTATTCTCTCAAAGAAGAGCGATAAACGGACAAGACAATGACATTAAAATCTGGTAAGACAATTTCACATACTTCATAAGATTTGTCTACTGAAAAGCCATTTATATTAATGGGATTAAAGCTAATATCACCCTCACAAAAATGCATGCACCACCATTGTTAAATTCTGTACGACAGTAAACGCTACCTAGTACAAAATTAATCGGAGTGACCAACGCACCAATTGGCACCTACTTATTTTTACTTTCTCTACTACGTATAGTAAGCAGGGGAAGTATTGTATTCCACCCAAAAATTCGATACCGAGATTTCACCGTAAATACATGTTTTGAGACCCCTGAATCCAAAAAAGCATTTTTGGAAACATGTCCGTGTGTGTGTGTGTGTCTGTCTGTGAACAGCATAACTCAGAAATGAACAGTCGGATAAACACCAAACTTGGCATTTAGGTTCAGTATCTTCCAGAAATGCGACACGAAGGTTTTCAAGAAAATCCCCCCACCCCAGATTACCCTTTACATGGAACATTTTTCGAAAATTTTAATTTTCTCAAAAATGGCTCTAACGATTTTGATTAAAATATCATATGTTTAATATATTTTCATGACAAATAAAATGTATATCTTTAATTTTCTGGGAATGTCTCCAAAAGTATTCTTCATTGTGAACGACTTTTGCATAGCTGGTAAACCATAAGAGATAGACAAAATTTTACTACACAAAAAATGTAGATCGCGTTAAAATACACAATTTATGTCATATACAGTTTTTTTGTTTAGTGAACCATTTTCGAGATACTCGATTGACATGAAGCATATGGAGAATAAGCGTTTGTAAAAATAGTTTGTACAAGAGTAGAGAAAGTCATGTGAGTGTAACACATCAGATTTTTATACACTGTATATTAATATGCACTAGTTTCAGTTTCTTACTTTTGTACGGGAGTTGTATGCTTATGGGAAGCTACAGAAGTTAGCCTTTGTGAGGGGACCACATCCACCGTTTTCCTTACCAGTTTCCCTTATCCAGTGATGCTGTGACATTACACAACGGTTTACCAAATTTATAGGACCACCGTCGATTTAGATGAACCCCATCTGTGCCAAAATCTCGGTCTTGTAACCAAAAATTTCCATCTACAAATAAACATTGACGTTTTTCATACATCCAGTTTAACTCACTATTTATTCTTTGCACTCTTTTCTTTGTTATGTCACGTCTTATAAACATACCACTTAGGTGAAGGAAGCCATGTTAAGGATTTTTACGCCCGAAAAAATCTATCGGCCTCCACGGGTTTGAACCCGCGATCTCAGGAACTAGAGGTTAGTATAGTATTCCTAGACCACGCAGGACGACATAATTACCAGTGGTTCAGAACCTCAGTGAGATACCGAATCACTGAACCGCGTAAGGAATTTTATTCGTAGGCGCCACACCCCACGCCAAATACCGACGACGGTTGAGACAGGTATAAAATCTTCTGTTTCACTGGGAGAGTAATGCGAACGTCAAAAGGTGCGCATTATCAAGAACGGTTTGCTGAAACCTTTATTTTATGTTATTCTTTTCTTTTACTCGTTTTTTGTTCATTTATTTTCAATGCAAAGAGCTCGCCAGTATAAAACCTAACATTGCTTCTATATTTTCGAACAGGTTTTGCGTTCATTCGTCCATTACGTTGATCCTTACCGTAACATTTAGAAAAGGTACAAACGATGTCGTTCTTTGTAAGAGAATATAAACGCAAACTTTCAACAAACCACTGTCTTGGTGTATGAGGCGGGTCCTGTAGTCAAAACGAACTGAGAGTATGGTAGCCACAGGTTTCCACAATCTTTCTCTATCTCTTTCCCTCCCTTATTTGCTTTTTCTAATAAACATTGCTGTGTTGTCAATTTATGCAGTTTCCATTAGACCAGAGTGGTAGGTCTAAACGTTGAGAAACCGCAGTATATAACATAAATGTGCCTCGAGTTCTGTACGGCTGAGTTGAGCAAAAAAGTTCGGAAACGGCATATGACCAAAGCCTCTCCCCAAGCTACAAGGTCACCATCCAACTGCAACCCTACTCAAGCTGTCAGGTCATTAGAGAAGAATGGGAGCCTCATTCATTCATTCATTCGCTTCTTTCAAGCGCGAATCGTTTGTATCTTTTCTAAATTTTGCGAGAAGTATATACATTATTGTTTCACGACCGAGAGGTGGCGTGCGTACTGCCAGCGTTCACCAGAAAACTTAACGGCAAACATACCTTCCAAGTAGTGCTATCCAGATATTGTAGATTGCCGATCGCTAAGAAATTCGGTACTTAGTTTTATCGGGATGCCAGGAGACAGAAAACGGAGGAAGATATAACTGAAGAGGAGACAAAAAGGACGAAACAATGGTAGCTGTAATGAAACATAAGCATATACGAAATGGAGCGAGAAGAGGAGATAGAAAATGAAGAAACAAGAAGATTAGAAAAGAGAAGGAAAAAGATTTGAACATCTGTTAACGGTCCACGCAATATACATACGTTAGAGATCGCGGGATCGCGGTATGGCCCGGGGTCGGTAACGCAAGACCAAAGGAAACAACCTGACTGCCCCCCCCCTCTTGCAAGTACCTGTTGGGTAGGGGAACATTCCTGCCGCTAGAGGCGCTGTCTGTACCCAAACAATCGGAAAGTCGGCCGAACCGCCGCACAAGTTTCAAACGTAGCTAGGCAAGGTGCGCTTTCGGTTCGTGTGTGAAGTGTTTGTGTGGAAATGTGAGGTACATCTAGCCCCTGCGTCCCTGAAGGATTCACTGGCTCAGGTATGTATTTCCTTGTTTATCCCTTTTTAACTAATATATATTTATGGGTAACAGCGCGCAAGTTAAACACATAAATATCTCGGACATATATATTTTGCGTATCCGTTATGGGAGTTATCTACCGCCGTGGTATAGAGCAAGGGTGTTGACAAGAGGGGGGACACAGAGGGGCCCATCATTTAAATTTTTGTTAATTTTCAATCTAAGGGGCAAAACTGATACTGAGTATTAAAACAAAATATATAACATTAGATCTTCAACTTTACAAACAGAAATACGTAGAGATTAAGTGATTCTTTGAGGCATAAACTTTTGAATGAAATTTGGTAGCCCGAAAATTATGACCTGAAAGCTGCTATATACGCAGAGGTATTTATGGATACAATCATCTTATGAAAATACTAAAATGGTAATTTTTAACAATGAACTTCGAATTTTAATGAGATAATAGATGCATTTTCTCTAAAAACAAAATATATTTAGAACCTCTAAGTTAAGCCATTATTGAGATATAAATAATTTACTGAGATTTTAGGTTCTAATTTTGCATTTTTTCAAAATTCTCCTCGCAATGAACGATTATAGATTTCTGTCTCAAAATTTAATTTCTTCACCACCAATAAAAATCTGACAGACTTTTTGGGAAGTGTTTATAGTTTAGCTGTAAAAGTTTTCAAATATTGATATCATGCTTTCCTTATTTTTTGCAACCGGCAATATAAATTATTTAAATGCATAATCAATATACCTTATATCAGAAAACTCCAAATCAGAGTCTTTTTTCAAAAGTTCTCTATGAGTGCTGAAAATTTCAAAACATTAGTTGAGATTTGCATTACGTGGAGCAATTTGAATATTGCAAGATGATGAAAAAAGTATTGGAGAAAAAGCCATTTGAACATTGGAGTATCAAGCAAAATACATGTCCGCAAATTTTAAATGTGTTATCCTTCAAATCCAGGGGTTCCGGGTTCGATTTCCGACTGGCGGGTGGAAATTTTTCTTTAGCTAGGATTATTATCTGTCCTCTCTAGGGTCTGGAAGTATGGATAAGTGTGTGAATTTAATGTAATTACCGAAAGTAATACCACCCAACTGTGAAACGAGATTATTCAAAACGTAAAACTTTGATGTGTTACATTCACATGACTTTCTCTAACCTCTATCTTTTATTAGTGCGCATACAAATATTTTTATGAAAGCTTATTTTTCTATTCACTTCATTTTAATTGAGATAAGCTTTACAGAAATAACTACATTACGCATTTCGTTAAAGATACAAAGGGAATAGCAGTAGTCAGGTGTTTAAGAACTAGACGCTATGTACTGACCTTAAAATTCCGGACTATTTCCATGCAATCGCGAGAAACAGCTGAATGTCAACAGGACTTTAAAAGAATGACAAATTAATGAACAAATTGAACCATTAATAACGAATATATCGGAAATGGCTAATGCTACGAAAAAATTATTTGAAAACAAATTGTGTGTTTTAAAGAGATCTACATTTTTGGTATAGTATATTTTCGTTTATCGCTTAACGTTTACCAGTTATACAAGAACTCCTTTCCAGTGAAGAGAACTTCACAGGCTATTCCCAGAATAATCAAGATATGCATTTTATTTGTCATGTGAGTTTCTTTAATGTAGAATTTTAGTTAAAATCATTAGAGCAATTTTTGCGAAAATAAAAAATTTCCACGTAAAGGGTAGTTAAGGAATTTTTTTTGAGAATCTTCGTATCGCATCTTTGGAAGATAACGAACTTAAATATTATGTTTGGTATTTTAGACACACGCAAGGACCTTTATCTAAAAATGCTTTTCTTTTTTTGGATTCAGGGGGCCTCAAAACTTATTTCTGGTTAAATCTCAATATCGAATTTTTGGGTGGAATGCAATAAACTGCTGATATGACCTTAGATGTTATAGGCGGTAGGTATATAAATGGAACAAACAAATAAATTTCTAAATTACTTCATAAACATCACAGCTAGGTATATGATTGCTGAACGTAGAATATGAAACTAGAAATTACAAATAAAATAAAACACTAAAACACTGAACATCGATTTTTTGACCAATTTTAGGCAAAATTTCACCATTGGGCTTACCTTGAGCTGTAGGAACTGTACGTCACCGTCATAATGACATGCTTATTTTTTATGCTAAATAACATTTATAAAGTCGAACGCTGAATCAAATGTTCAAAGATGTTTATAAAATGCAGGATTTGGGTTAAAATGCTCAGTGGAATCTTTCCACGAGGTTCTCGAACGTTCTAGAATTATTTCGATATACTTTCTGGAGGAGCTTAAATAAGTATTCTACAAAGGAGTTATCCAAAGTTAGCTACGTCAGTGAGTTTCTCTAAACATTTGTTTTGTTTTATTTTATTATTAATTTCTCTACCAGCTATAATAAATAAGAATAAGTATTGCATTCTACCCAAAAATTAAAAAAAAGCATTTTTTTTAGAAAAAATATCCAGGCATGTGTGTGTGTGTGTCTGTGAACTGATATTTGGTATTTAAGTTCAGTATGTTTCAAAAATGCGACATAAAGATTTTCAAGAAAATCCTCTCACCCTAAATTACCCTTTACATGGAAAATGTTTCAATGTTTTTGATTTTCTCATATATGAAAGATATTTACGTGACAAATAAAATGTATATCTTGAATTTTCTGCGAACAGCCTCCATTTGAAGACGTTTTGTTTAACTGGTACAAAAATTATAACAGACAGATGAAAGCTTACTATATAAAAATGTAGACCTCTTTAAAACACGCACTTTATTTCAAATAAGTTTTAAATTAGTTTTTATTGTATTACATTTTTCAGTGCTTTGTAATTTTAGTGTTGTCACTATTCGGTTGTTTCTCGCAGTGTCATGGGAAGAGTGTGGAATTTCAAGGCCAGCATATGGCGGCGTTCTTTTAAACATCTGACTATTTCTTCGGTTTCTTCGGTTTCTTCGGTTATTTCAATTAAGATGAAAGCAGAAAAATAGGGTTTCGTAAGAATACTTTATAGAAGCTATATAAATAAATATAGGTAGTGGGTAGAGAAAGTCACATGAATGTAATAAATCATATTTTTTGTATTTTCAAACTTGGTAAGGTTTAATGGTCCCCATCTTCTAAAAGTTTGTCTTCTCCTCAAAAATATTCCGCTCTACCCCCTATCGTCTATTAGTGGGTATACAAGCTATTCTTACTAAAGCTTATTTTTCTGTCTACTACATTTAATTCAAATAAACCTTTGCAGAAATCTACATTACACATTTCCTTATGGATTCAAAGGGAACATAGTCAAATGTTTAAGAACTGGACGCTATATGCTGGCCTTAAATTTCTATACTGTTTCCATGCGATCGCGAGAAACAAGTGAATGCTGACAGGACTTAAGAGAATGACCAAGAAATGAACAATTCTAACCTTTAATAACATATCTCAGAAATGGCTTATGCTACAAAAAAGTTATTTGAAATAACTTGTGTGTTTTAAAGATATCTACATTTTTTGCATAGTACTTTTTCATCTATCGCTTACTGTTTACCAGTTATACAAGATTATACAAAGTTCCTTCCAAGTGAAGTGGACTTCACAAGCTATTCCCAGAAAATTCAGGATATACATTTTATTTGTAATGTAAATACTTTTAATATATTATGTTTTAATCAAAAATCGCTAGAGGCAATTTTTATAAAATTAAAAATTTCGAAAAATCTTCATGTCAAGGGTAGTCTGGGGTAGGGAACTACTGCTCGGCCGAGTTCGACCCAATCCAAACAGCTCCCTTCCCGAAGGGGTTCAGATGTTCGATCCAGCGTACTTATAATAACGTCAGAAGCCCATAAGGGGAAGAAATGAGGGAAAACAAATTCATGGTAAAGAGAAACCACCCCAAAACTCGCCTTGCCAATCAGGAAAAAGCATGAAAAACCCACAATAAGAGTGACCGGTAGCAGAAATCGAACTCAGGACCTCCCGAATGCGAGTCGCACGTTACCGGGTGCTATCTCGCTCGTTCTCTTATAAGAGTAAGGGAGATAAATAATTATATAAAGATCTATACATCCATGAAATTGATTTCGTGCTGATTGACTGCGAACTATTAATGGCGAGGCAGTTACATAAACCATGTATCAAACTATCACGTTCAACGCTCATTGTTGACGTGACCACTAAGAATGTAAAAAAAAAACCTTTCTGGTGTAGTTGATATTTCACAATCTTCGCGGCAGTTTCTTTTCCTGAACACGCTGTGACTTTTTTGGTGTACCAAAACAAAATGCTGGAAAAAACTGGCCTTGTGGAAGTATAACTTTAGTCGCTTTCTAGATAGTTGACCAAGTTGACTACCGCTCCTGCTCTCTTCCAAGCGTTTCCAAACTTTCATAAATGGCAATTGGTGCTATATTTTCATATACGCATCTGAACCCTATTCCTTATAACCTTGCCTCGCAGACATGTATTCTTCCGCGCTGCGTTTCCTTCCCCTAACTGGCTAATGCACACCTTCGAATTGTGACAAACAAGCCGCGTGCAGTGCAAGGATAGGTGCTAAAAACGATATAAACACATTGTCGTGATGCATGTGCTTTCGTCATACTGAGAGACAGTTTAAACCAGAGGATTCTCCCACTTATTACTACGTATAGTAACTAGGGGAAGTATTGTATTCCACCCAAAATTTCGATACCGAGATTTCACCGGAAATACATGTTTTGAGACTCCCTGAATCCAAAAAAAGCATTTTTGGAAACATGTCCGTGTGTGTGTCTGTGTGTGTGTGTGTCTGTCTGTGTGTCTGTGAACAGCATAACTCAAAAACTAACAGTCGGATAAACACCAAACTTGGTATTTACGTTCAGTATCTTCCAGAGATGCGACACGAAGATTTTCAAGAAAATCCCCCCACCCCAGACTACCCTTTACATGGAACATTTTTTGAAAATTTTAATTTTCTCAAAAATGGCTCTTAACGATTTTGATGGAAATATCATATGTTTAAGATAATGTCATGAGAAATGAAATGTATATCTCGAAATTTCTGGGAATGTCTCCAAAAGTATTCTTCATTGTGAACGGCTTTTGCATAACTGGTAAACCATAAGAGATAGACAAAATTTTACTGCACAGAAAATGTAGATCGCGTTAAAATACACAACTTATATCATATAAATTTTCTTTCTCGAGTGAACCGTTTTCGAGATATTGCTTGTTATTTCCTTAAATTTTCCAATACTTATACTTTTTCTCAAATTCGTTATTCATTTTTTTATGTCCTGGACATGCAAAGAGAATGGAATGCGCCACATAGCTACCAGCGATAAAATATTTGACTATCGCTTAAAAGCTACCATATTCCCCTTGCATCTACAAGAAAATTACCAATAAGATTGATATCTCGATTAATATGAAGCATATGGAGAATAGGCGTTTGTAAAAATATATTGTACAAGAGTAGAGAAAGTCATGTGAGTGTAACACATCAGATTTTTTGTTGATAAGAATTGACATGCATTTTAGATGAATTAACTCTGTTACGTAATATATTTAACTTACGCGGTTATGAAAATGTAAATTTGACAATTATCTTCGAATATATTAAGGTAAATGATCATGTTAAATAAGCAACTACAGAGTGAGTCAAAAGACTCCGAACCGCCTGCGGGGTGTTTTTCCTGTCCGCGTCCTGGGCGCTCGTTGCCGTCTGCCGCTATCACAGAAAGGCGGGGATGAAACCCTACAACATTTTTAAAACTACTTTTAAAGGCTCCACTTACCAACTTTATGAAAGGAAATGTTGAAACTGGCCACCGTCGTTGTCCATACATTTTTTGCACCTCTTTAGAAAACTATCAATCATGGAAGTTTTTTGGGGGGGGGGGATTTTCCAAACGATGACCGATGTCGTTTAATGTTTCTTCGGTAAGAACCGAACGCCGTCGTTTAGATTTCTTGCCTGAACACTTCCTGTGGCCTGAAACTTTTACACCTGGAAATCTTTCTGCAAATCGTACCTTCACTTGGCGAGCTGACCGAGTTAACACATACGAATTAAAAATAAATACACGTGGTGCAGTAGAAAATATATGCTGAGTCATAATATACAAAGATATTATGGACAAAATAATAAATAACTCGTAGTAACTGAACTACAGCACATCACCGTCAACTTAATACTGCACTTCACGCTGCAAAGCTAAACCACAGCGTTTATAACAGCAGTACGTTATCATGTTTTTATCATGTTTCCACACGCCTAGTAGAAAAACACCGCCCAGCCGGCAATATTGTTCATAAAATACCCCTCCGGGATAACATAAAACATAAAGTGTACAAGACAAACTCACACACCCTGGAAGAATTAAAACAAAATATTCGCCAGGAAATTTCTCAACGTGAACTACGGCGAGTGATGGATAGTCTCCTAAAGAGGTGGCAAAAATGTGTGGACAACGATGGTGGCCAGTTTCGGCATCTCCTTTCGTAAAGTTGGTAAGTAAAGCCTTTAAAAGTAGTTTTAAAAACGTTATATGGTTTCATGCGCGCCTTTCTATGATAGCGGCAGACGGCAACGAGCGCCGAGAATGCGGATAGGAAAACCACTGCGCAGGCGGTTCAGAGTCTTTTGGCTCACTCTGTATTTTCTATCACATAACCTATTCCACGACAGCAGCAATCAGAGGTGAATAGTGCGCGTGACAGTTAAAAGATACGGGGGAAAGTTATACGGAGTAGACCCTAGTTCACTGTTCCAGGTATAAGCTGAACCATTCAGATTCGGTAAGGGTCTTCAGTAGGTGGACTGTTTCTGTATTCAAGGTTAATATATCTCGTGATTGTGAATGGTATTCTCCTTGTTCTTCTTTAAGTGATTACCCTCCTCCTTGTAGGATTCACACGCTCAAGGATTTACAAGCCAATGCCTTGGGTCAGTAGCCTGGTGAATGACATTCTTAAAAAGCTAAATTACCTTCGCATTTCATGCGTGTCAAAAGTGAACATTTGTCTCATATATCCCATTTTTACAATATACTGGAATTTCATTGTGTAATATCCCCATGTTGTATGATATTTAAATGAAATAACCTTCCAAAGAAAGCTTTGTCTATTAATGGATATAAAATGCATAAATAACTCGCTTCGAAAACTCCACTAATGATAATGATAATACCATTTATTTACTTTACAGTGGCAATGAATGGAATTGGAAATTGAAAGTTGTGGTGCTTCGGAATTAGGAAGGGTACTTTTAAAGTACCGATAATTTTTTTAAAAAATCTTATGTGTTACACTCACATGACTTTCTCTACTCTTGTACAAACTATTTATACAAACGCTTATTCTCCATCTACTTCATGTTAATCGAGATAAACATTTGCAGAGTCTATCTTATTGCTAATTTTCTTGTAGATGTAAGGGGAATATATATTTACAAGGGCAATATAGAAATACAGTAGCCTTTAAGCACATACATATCTCTTAATAGCTGGTTGCTAGGTGCAGCACCATTCCCTTTGCCACAGATTAATACTCTTTGCATATCCAAGACAAAAAAATGAATAACGAATTCCCATTTGAGAAAATAAGTATTGAAAATTTAAGGGAAGAACCAGCAATATCTCGAAAATTGTTCACTCACCAAAAAAATGTATATGACATAAATTGTTTATTTTAACGCGATCTACATTTTTTGTGTAGTAAAATTTTGTCTATCTCTTATGGTTTACCAGTTTACCAAAAGTCGTTCACAATGAAGAATACTTTTGGAGACATTCCCAGAAAATTCAAGATATACATTTTATTTGTCATGAAAATATCTTAAACATATGTTATTTTAATGAAAATCGTTTGAGCCATTTTTTAGAAAATTAAAATTTTCGAAAAATGTTCCATGTAAAGGCTAATCTAGGGTGGGGGATTTTCTTGAAAACCTTCGTGTCGCATCTCTGGAAGATACTGAACCTAAATACCAAGTTTGGTGTTTATCCGACTGCTCGTTTCTGAGTTATGCTGTTCAGAGACACACAGACACACGCACAGACATGTTTCCAAAAATGCTTTTATTGGATTCAGGGGGCCTCAAAACATATATTTCCGGTGAAATCTCGGTATCGAAGTTTTGGGTGGAATACAATACTTCCCCTACTTACTATACGTAGTAGAGAAAGCAAAAACTGGCAGAGACCTCTAGCCCAATAACATTTTAATCACAGTTAATGCACAAGGACACTTTAGCTTAGTTACTGCAACGTACAAGTGAATGTATTACATTGCCACATTTCTAACAAAAAGCAGCCCAGCGGTTTGGTGAGGCATCTTCACTCGTCCTACTTCTCAAACCTGTTTCCAACAATGAATCTACAAGATTCACTTGTCCCAGAACTCTCTTCCACAATAAGAACAATATGGACGCTATTAGATTATGTAGATTATTTTCGTCTTAATTATTTCTGTTATTAACAGCATATTCATTAAACGTGTGCGTGTTCGTTTTAATTGTAAACGCTGTACCAGAGATAAAGGACAGCACAGATTACAAAACTGTAAATGTATAAATATAATGAGAGAAACCGAAGGATACTAACTTAAGGATTAAATTTGAAATTTTAATTTAGCAATAGGGGTTTAACGTATAATATGTAGTGAGGCAGTATTTTTAACACTTAAATGATTTTCAGTCAAATTATATAATATATAAATTCAATAACAGCCCGGCTTAAAGCAATACAAATCATGTATGTAACAATATATAAAAAGTGTATATTACAGTCATTGTAAATGTTTATATTATTGTATATTATTGTATACATGTTCAATAATGTATGTGAATGCATTACGTAATTTAATAATGTAGGAGCTGTGAGAATAATAGGTTAAAAGTTGCTAACAAATGAGGTAACCTTGAGGCAATAATGAGTAAGAATGTTTAATAATGTTACTAGTCATTATTTGAGCAACAATAATGTAATTTTTGTACAGTTTATAAAATAGCCAATCAACAACCAGAAAAAAGCATAAGTTAAATAAAAGTATTCTATTGGATTAGGAATAGCCAATCAGAGACTTGAAATACAGAAATATACAAATGTGGTGGTAGAAATCAAGAAAGTTGCTTGCAGACAGTGTTCATAACCGGACGCGAGATATGTCCTCGAGAAATTTAATACGTATTTCGTGTGAGACTAAAAATAGTTTACGTGTTAAAAAGTGCAAGTAATTAATTTAAAAAAATTTCACCGATTTCTATATCAGTGAAGTGTTATTTAAATAGTGTCAAGCATTAATAAAAGGAGTGAAGTAAAATTATAATCTGTGTAAGCCTACATTCTTCAGTCGCACCACAACCCTGCTAAGACATCCATGTCTCTAACAATAATACTGACGCAGCCGAGGCAAACATAAATATATAATATTCAAAGAAACAGTAAAAAAATTACAAAGTTAATATTTTTAAATTTTAGGACGATGGCTACCGGGTACCATACGTGCGGTTGCAACTACTTCAAGTTCGGCTCCCCAACAGTTGAACTACAATACAACTCCTACAACAAAATAACTTCTTCAGTATACAAACTTCAGGCATATTTTAAAATTATTATTAGCTTTACTTTATCTACTACGTACAGTAAGAAGGGAAAATATTGTATTCCACCCAAAAATTCGATGTCAAAATGTCACCTTAAGTATACATTTTGAGGCCCCCCAAACCCAAAGAACAGCGTTTTTAAAATAAGGTGTGTGTGTGAACAGCATAACTTAAAAACGAAAAGTCAGATAAATACCGAACTTGATATTACGTTTAGATCTTCTAAGGCAGCGGTTCCCAATCTGTGGGTCCCGACCCTTAAGTGGGCCGCGGTATTCTATCTGGGGGGTCGCAGTGGATATTTTGCAATTATTAATAAATCATTTTTATTGTTAATTATTATTATAACAATTGCCTGTTTGCTATTAATTAATCGTTCAATGTCTGGCTGTATATTAGTTGCACACATTATCTATTCCTAGATTTAGTCTTGATGTTCATCATTGACAAAAATCCAATTTCGCAGAGATATGAGGTGCAGAAAGGAATAAGACACCAGGGTATTCTGTTCTTCTTGCTAGCCAGAACTGATACACATCTTCCTTCTGGAAAGTCAGTTTTAAACTTTGGTCTGAAGAAAGCTCAGTTAATTTATCCTTTAACTTCGCGCGAAAACTTGCAAATTAATGATTAAGCAGCGAAGTGAATGGAGGGGTCGCCAATAATTCCATTATCAAAAGGGGGTCGTGTGTGCAAGAAGTTTGGGAACCGCTGTCCTAAGGGGATGCGACACGAAGATTTTCAAAAAAATCTCC
Source organism: Deroplatys truncata (assembly GCA_030765065.1). Lineage (NCBI taxonomy): Eukaryota > Metazoa > Arthropoda > Insecta > Mantodea > Mantidae > Deroplatys > Deroplatys truncata. The sequence goes on along the minus strand of CM060989.1, from coordinate 57,505,895 downwards.
CCCCCCAGACTACCCTTTATGTGGAACATTTTTCGAAATTCTTGATTTTCTAAAAATGGCTCTAACAATTTTGATTAAAATATTATATATTAAAGATATTAGAAGACAAATAAAATGTATATCCTGAATTTTCTGGGAATATCCTGTGAAGTCCTCTTCATTCGAAGGAATTTTGTATAATCTTGTATAATTGCTAAACGTTAAGCGATAGACGAAAACGTACTACACAAAACATGTGGATCTCTTTAAAACTATTTATTTCAAATAACTTTTTTGTTTCATAAGCCATTTTTGAGGTATTCGTTATTAATGGCTCGAATTTTTCAATACTTTACCATTCTTTTAAAGTCCTGTTGAAATTCTTTAGTTTCTCGCGATGGAAATTGCATGGAATATAAGGCCAGAATTCTTAAACATTTGGCTATCCCTTTGTATCTATAACGAAATATGTAATTAGCTATTTCTGCAAAGGTTTGTCTCAATTAAATTGAAGTAGATAGAAAAATAAGCGTTCGTAAGAATAGTTTGTATAAGCACCAATAAACGTTAGAGAGTAGAGAAAGTCATGTGAATGTAACACATACGAATTTTATTTTAATTTTGTTTTGAAAAAATTGCTCCATACGATGCAATTATTTATTGAAGAGATAATCGATGAAAATTATCCAACGCGCATCCCAAAATAACTGACGCCATGACCTTGCTTGCAGATAGAACTGTCTTCGCCTTCTTTGGAGCCGATTCTCCTCTTCCAATCCACTGTTTTGACTGTTCCTTCGTCTCAAGTTGAAGTGATGGACTTATGTTTCATCCAAGGTTATGAGTCGACGCCAAAGCTCGGCTTTATTGCAGCGAAACATCGCCAAACACTCGAGTGAAACATCCTCACGACGCTGCTTTTGTTCCATTGTGAGTAAACGCGGCACCCATCTTGCGCACAGCTTTCTCATGTCTAAATTTTCAGTTAGTGTGCGATGTACAGCACTTTTTGAAATGCCTACGATGTCTGCTAGCTCGCGCACTTTCAGTCGACGTTCATCCAATACCATTTTGAGGATTTTCTTCACAATTTCTGATGTGGTCACCTCATTTGCCGGCCACTGTGAGGTTTGTCTTGGCAGCTCGTAGGCCTTGCTTAAACTCTGCCACCCAATATTTTACTGTTGTAAACGAAGGAGCAGACTCCCCCAGAGTAGAATCTAGCTCAGCTTTAATATTAGCTGGACTAAGACCTTTCAAATGAAAGTATTGTATCACATAACGACGGCCAGTTTTATCCATGTTTACAAATTCGCTGAGAGAGTTCACTATTGAGGGCTACCAAACAATTACTAAACAACGTAGCATCGTCAAACTTAAGCTTTATAAGGGTGTTACTTTCTACCATTGTCATTTGTTTGAAACAACAACCGTTATTTATACGTCAGGTTGGGTACTTCTACGACTGCCCTCTTACGTCGCTTGCTAGAAATCTGAAAAGAGATGTCAAATAAACTAAATACTGATCATCTTTTCGTATATTGTGTTGCATGTATCCCTCTTAATTATAACATTTCTCATTACAGTGGTTATTAATCAGATGTGGTAAATTCCTGGACAAAATATGCATTGTTGTATGTTTATAGAGAGTAGACATGAATCTAAATTATTAATAGAGCTCGTATTGCCTATTTTCCTACTTTGTTCCTATGTTTAGAATCGCAGGCTTTGTATATGTAAATATATTTCATACTTACTGGAGTAAAATAGTGTATGCCTTTTCGTAGCTTAAGCCCTATTTTGTTGTCTTCTTTTGTAATGAGAAGTTTTATCAAGGATTTTGCCTACCGTAATTTCATTATTTTTGTTATTGACGTTTATTTATTAATATGATGTTAACCTTAGTATAGTAATTAATATTTCGAGCTCTCAGCCAATGCGCCATTGTTGACAGCACGCCTGAGGAAGTTTGGAATACTGGTATTCCTTTCCTAACGTTGCATTGTTTCGTGTAATAATAAAATAGTGCCTACTTAGTACAATAAAGCGTACAGTAAATGGTCAACTACAAAAAGCTATTGCTTTACGACTAAAATTCTAGTATTAACCCATCGCTTTGTTCATTAATGCAATGGCTTTGTGGTTTTCTACAGCATGATTTATGAAGGACTGACACATTTATTTCTTTAATTGTTTCAAAACGAGGTATGCTAGCGACAACTTATTATACCTGAAATGCAGAGGAATTTTGGGAGATTATTTACCTCTATAGCAAATGTTGAAAATGTCCTCCATCCTGCATAAGGCACAACTCAACACGTCGTTCCATGTTACTGGCCACTCGTTGGAGGACTCTGTTGTCAATAGCTTGAATCTCCTGTGTAATGTTGTGCTTCACATCGTCCAATGTCTGGGGACGTGTGGCATAAAGCCTCTCTTTTAAGTAACACCATAGAAAGAAGTCCGGCGATGTCAAATCCGGAGATCTCGGTGGCCACAGGTTCTTGGAAATTATCCGGTCGTCAAAGAAACATGTAATTAGTGCCATGGATTCATTTGATATATGGCATGTAGCGCCGTCCTGCTGAAAATATCCTTGACTCAGATCTGTATCGTCTAGTTGCTCAGCAGACTTCATGAAAATCCGTCGGTACTCTGCAGTGTTTATATTGTTTTAAAAAAAATTGGTCCCACTATTCTCTGTGGGGTTATTGCGCACCAAACTCCGATTTTAACCGGATGGATAAGTTTTTCATGAATAACATGTGGATGTTCGGTGGCCCAATAGCGTGAGTTATTTGAGTTCACATAGCCGGATAAATGGAATCATGCTTCATCTGTGAACCATGTGATGGACAATATGGCAGGATTTTGCGCAATGAACGCCTGAAACCAACAACAATAATTCAGTCGTCTATCCTTATCTGGTTCCTGTAACTGATGGATAACCGTAATCCTATACGGCTTTAGACCTGCACTTTTCACAGCTCTCTGGCACGTTGAGTAGCTGTACTCTGTCTCCTGCGATAAACGTCTTAATGATTTTTTGGGTGAGTGATCTAGTCATGCTCTTACGTCAACAACCATGGGAAGCCTAGAGGAACGAGTTTTGTCTTTTTCACTCACCAGAGATCCAGTTGTTTCCAATTTGTTTACCAGTCCCAGTATTGTGTTTCTTTGGGGAGGATTCCGAATACCAAATTGTCTCTGGCATGCCCTTTGAGTAGCTGTAATTGAATTAATCCAGTATTGCTTTACAAGGAAGTTCGCTCATTTAATGTGAACTCAATTTTCGTGTTGACTTGAACAAAATCTCAAAAACAGTTGCTGACAATTACGAATAAAACATAACATCTGCGCATCTAGTGACACGCAATCGATACTACAGAATATTCTGCTTAATTTGGTACTAAAATGGAGGCATTGAGTGAATTTCGAAGAATAATTAAAGAAAGTAATGTGTCAGTTCTTTATAAATCACCCTGTATAACAGACTCAATAATAATTACAAACCACATGGGAATGTAAAATGTATTCAAGAGAGGAATTATTTAAAAATAATAATAGGGTTTGCCATAAAAATATATATAAAGTGTAAATTTAAAGAATTAATGTTTACAGCTTACACTTAATTAAGAGAATAGTGAAATTTAGTAAATTTAATATATGGGATATGGCTATTTGATACTTCTATACTGTTCTGTCATGTCAAAATGTGTTTTTAAGCGGTAAATGATTAAATAATTGTGCCTACTTCAATGCTCATCATTACTGATAGTGTCTATTTTAAGCTCTTAGCACCAAATGCTCCAAGCTCTAGTTATTAATATCTCGAATGTGGAACACAATGAGGTAGTTCAGTAGAACACGGAGAAACACAATGCACTTCCTTTCTCAGGGCAGTGAGAGCAATTATATTGTGCAGTGGAAAGCGGCTCACCACGTGTACCTCTTTCGGCTAATATCACATTTCTGTGGCAAATAAAGAAGCCTTAAAGAGAGGAAAATGTATTCGCGGATCCTGAATCATGCTTAAGGTTGCAGGCAGAAGGGACGGGTTAAGGAACCAGCGTTTCTAAGCTTTCTGATTCACGGGAGGTTAGGTTAGGTTTAGTTTTTACTTTCTCTACTACGTATAGTAAGTAGGGGAAGTATTGTATTCCACCCGAAAATTCGATACCGAGATTTCACCGGAAATACATGTTTTGAGATTCCCTGAATCAAAAAAACGCATTTTTGGAAACATGTCCGTGTGTGTGTGTCTGTGTGTGTGTCTGTCTGTGAACAGCATAACAATGTCTCCAAAAGTATTCTTCATTGTGAACAACTTTTGCATAACTGGTGAACCATAAGAGATAGACATACTTTTACTACACAAAAAATGTAGATCGCGTTAAAATACACAATTTATGTCTATACATTTTTTTTGTTGAGTGAACCATTTTCGAGATATTGCTTGTTATTCCCTTAAATTTTTCAATACTTATTTTCTCAAATGGGAATTCGTTATTCATTATTTTGTCTTGGATTTGCAAAGAGTATTAATCTGTGGCAAAGGGAATGGTGCTGCACCTAGCAACCAGCTATTAAGAGATATGTATGTGTTTAAAGGCTACTGTATTTCTATATTGCCCTTGTAAATATATATTTCCCTTACATCTACAAGAAACTTAGCAATAAGATAGAGTCTGCAAACGTTTATCTCGATTAACATGAAGTAGATGGAGAATAAGCGTTTGTAAAAATAGTTTGTACAAGAGTAGGGAAAGTCATGTGAGTGTAACACATCAGATTTTTTTTATATCTAAGCTTACGTTTCTGAATTCACGGAAGGTTAATCTTAGGTTACGTTTTTTTATGTAAGCTTGCGTTAACTACCACTGTTGCAGTAAAGGAACTTCTTTATTTAATGGAAATAACATATTAATATAACAAACTTTCACAAAAAGAATACAAAAATTACAATTTTGGTGGATAGTCTTTCTTACTATGAATGCGTTGCGTTTTTTCAGTGGAAACAAACGAAGAAGAGGAAGAAGAAATAATGGTAACAACAGCGCATCGCATTTTTAGCGAATTTCACATTTTCATATATGTTGACAGTACCCACTTTGCATGTGATTTATAGGAACAATGGTTACGTTTGTTGTGTTCCTGACGCGATTTGCCTATATAAGTAAAACACCTAAAACCGGCACAAGATATAGAAGAGATCACATCCTGTTCTAAACTCACTCCTAAGGTAATTTATTGGCTTTCCTTTTGATTTTATAAGCATTTTCAACGGGGATAGTCTAAGAGGAGATTTGCCAAAACTGATATTAGGGTTTACCATAAAAAAACCACTAACGGAACATATTTAAAGAAATAATGTTTGCAGCTTACACTCCGTTAAGAGAATAGTGTAATTTAGTAACTTCAATATATAGTATATGAGTATTTGATAATTCTATACTGTTCTGTCATGTCAAAATGTGTTTTTAAGTGGTAAATGAATAAATGATTGTGCCTACTTCAATACTTATCATTACTGATAGTTCCTATATTAGTGCCTGTTTTGAACTTGTAGTGCCTGCTTATTGTACGTCTTTTAGCGACTATTGCGCCGAGCTCTAGCTATGAGGGTATAGCGTGAAGGGTGGGGAATTAATTTAAAGGTTTATTTTTGCGTTTGCTTTAGATCTTGGCCTTAATAATCATTAGATCACAACAGGGGTGCCCTTGCCCCCCAAAAACAATCATCTCGCCCCTTCCCGAATTATACTATTTAGGTCCTTTTCTATGCTGCTGGAAAGCTTCGTAAAGGGGCCGTCTTATAGTTACTATAGTATCTATTGTGATACCTGTACACAATAAAGTCGCCCACCGTAGTGCAGTGGTTACCATGCTAGCATCAAGGTCGCGGGTTCAAATCCGGCGGAGGGCGATGGATTTTTTCGGTCGTAAAAATCCTTAGCATGTCTTCTTTTGGAAGGGAAGTAAAGCCGGTGGTCCCGTGTCGTAGATTTACGGCACGTAAAAGAACCTCAAGCCTAATAAAGAGGTCTCTGAGCAAAATTACCTGTCTTTCACGCCCAATATAGAATGGGACGCTAAGGACCACAGTAGTTAAAGAGCGTCTATAAATACATTAAAAAATGTACACAATAAAAGCTTAAACAAATAATTGGAAAGTTAAAATCGATAAAAAAATCTTATTATTTACACCAAAAATTGCAAACAAAGGCATTTGACAGGTGGTATTTCAATACATCCTATTGTATCTATTTAAATATACCAAAATAGTAAGGTAATAACGCTATGGGTTCTGAACAACTATATACCTACAGACTGAGTTATCAATACTGGATAGATGTGTTTATATTACTGCGTTAATTTACTTGAATATTTTTTGTATTCCCCAAAATTTTTAATTCCCACCCAAAATGTTCCTGATGGCGCAATTAGCGCCATGATTCCCCTCCGTGGGCGGCCCTGGTTAGCAATAAAATAATTAAAATTTAATTTTGGCACTAATATAGTGTAAAAATCTAGCGTTGGTGAACTGCACACGTTAGGGGATGTAGTGCTAAACATTCGCGATCGAGAAAGCTTTGAGCTCATAGTATAGCGTTTTCTGATGCTTCAACATTATAGCATATTAAGACGCATTTGCTAAGCTACTAATTTCGAGAGTTGTCTGACAGATTAGCGGCCAAACTCTGAACTGCCGGTGTGTGAAACACGTGGCCACCTGACATGTGCATTAGTGAAGTAATTTTAACAAGCGCACAAATAACGTAACAAACTAATAAGTAACAGAAGACCGCAAATATAAACACAGTAACTGCAAGCTGATGCTAAGAGCTTAACATTGATACGGGTAGCCGTGGAAATCTTGAACGGTAGGTCTGCAGTTCAAATCCCGCCAGGACCATCTTCCCTGACTAAACTTTTTCTACGCTTGCTTTATTCCTCATAGCTGGGAAATGCCAGAGAGGTACCCTAAACTTAGGCTTGGAGATCTCCTTCCCAAGTTCTCTTTTCCAACTATCATTTCATTTTCTGTATCACCAGCGTCACCTCCTGTGGTGCCGTATGAGGTACAGGTCGATTTTTTCGACCTGACACGACAGAAACGCAAAGGAAGAGAAGGTAGTCTAGGGTGGGGAGAACTGCTGGCAGTATTTCCCTAACGCACTCGGAACGCGTGGTGATGTCACCTCATATCACGTTGTGTACGCGCCTGCTGCTCTGTTATTATTGACCCAACACCCCTCCCAGAAGATAAATGAACTTGTCCAGCTACTACGCATACATATATGTGTGTTAGGACCAAAAAGTCAGCCTGTAAGAATAGACATTAAACACCGTAAAAAATAAACAAACAAACAAAAAGACCTTAACGTGGAGAATGGACCCAATCAAGAAGCGACCACAGGGTAACGTAGAATCGGTAAAGTTGGCGACACAGCAGTAACCATAGCATCCTCACTTCTTTTTCCGATCGTCCCAACTCTCCAGTTAGAATCCGGTTACTGTGACAGTCTCGTCATGTCGTTGGACTAAACACGTGTAAAAGAACTGCTAGATAAAATTCTGGCACATCTTTTACGCTGAAACGACCCTATTAGTGCCACCGTCGTGAAATAAAGTTGACTACTTGAAATGTTAGTAGCAGTAGTGGTAACTACTAGTCGGCCAAGCTGATGATGGGAGAAACATGTCTCTCGAAAGCACTTCTTAGTTAACATCTTGCGCTACTGTGATATGAATTAACACGTAACGACTCACTTTAAATTATCATACTAGTAACTAACTTTAATAATATGCCACAGTAAAGCCTGACATTCAACTTAAAATCTGGATATTTTACTGCGACAACATACCCATGACATCATGCGTGCCTAGTGGCGGTATCAGTGACTATAGAAATCCACCTGATCACAGAAAACACTTCTAGGGTTTCCTTATACGTCAGCGGAATGTATCCACAATTTTGGCAATCTAGTTGTTGGTATGGTAGCCTATAAATTCAGAGATACAGGCTTAGACTTCTGGCCGGAGAGGTAAGTTTTCTTTAAGTGGGAGTATTTTTTTTTTCTCCTCCTTAGAGTATGAACGTGCGTGTTGTGTGTGTGTGCGCATGTGCGCGAGAGAGAGAGAGAGATGGACAGTGAAAATGAGAGAGATTCAAAGCTAAAAACTAAAATTAATACAATCCCTGTATTAAAAATCTGATGTGTTACACTCACATGACTTTCTCTACTCTTGTACAAATTATTTTTACAAACGCTTATTCTCCATCTACTTCATGTTAATCGAGATAAACATTTGCAGACTCTATCTTACTGCTAAGTTTCTTGTAGATGTAAGGGGAATATATATTTACAAGGGCAATTTGGAAATACAGTAGCCTTTAAGCACATACATATCTCTTAATAGCTGGTTGTTAGGTGCAGCACCATTCCCTTTCCCACAGATTAATACTCTTTGCATATCCAAGACAAAAAAATGAATAACGAATTCCCATTTGAGAAAATAAGTATTGAAAAATTTAAGGGAATAACAAGTAATATCTCGAAAATGGTTCACTCAACAATAAAAATGTATATGACATAAATTGTGTATTTTAACGCGATCTACATGTTTTGTGTAGTAAAATTTTGTCTGTCGCTTATGGTTTGCCAGTTATCCAAAAGTCATTCACAATGAAGAATACTTTTGGAGACATTCCCAGGAAATTCAAGATATGCATTTTATTTGTCATAAAAATATCTTAAACATATGATATTTTAATCAAAATCGTTAGAGCCATTTTTGAGAAAATTAAAATTTTCGAAAAATCTTCCATGTAAAGGGTAATCTGGGGTGGGGGGATTTTCTTGAAAACCTTCGTGTCGCATCCTTGGAAGATACTGAACCTAAATACCAAGTTTAGTGTTTATCCGACTGTTCGTTTCTGAGTTATGCTGTTCACAGACAGACACACAGACACACACACACAGACAGACACACAGACACACACACAGACAGACAGACACACAGACACACACACGGACATGTTTCCAAAAATGCTTTTTTTTATTTAGGGAGTCTCAAAACATGTATTTCCGGTGAAATCTCGGTATCGAATTTTTGGGTGGAATACAATACTTCCCCTACTTACTATACGTAGTAGGGAAAGTAAAAATACATTTAAAATAGGAGTACATCATTGCAAGTGACCAAGCCGTAGATATCACCAACCGAACAATTACTGAGCGGGATGGCTCAGGCGGTAACGTCTATAGCCCGCATTGTGGAGGTCACGAGTTCAAATTCCGTGGGTCGACAAATTTGACTGAGTTTATTTGGTGCTTTCCCTTTGTCGCCAATATAGTTACCGAATTGGATATTTAATATCACGAACCTTAAGTTCCAGCTTGAGTCTAAAACAATTGTAAAAAATTTAATGCCCTTCCAACTATCCTCAGAATCAGGTAGACGGACGGCACCCTAATGCCATCTGCCCGGCATGTGTAGAAGCAGAGATACAGTTGCCTAGCACTAATGCCTCTTTGGACACGTGACGAAAGAAAATGGTATGGTATAGGGTTAACTTAGAAGGTTAAATGTCCACCACAAACCGAGCCACGAGGTATCCCCTAACAGATCCCCTATCCACGTAGTTAGAGCGACGTAAAATAAATAGAGAAAAAGAGGGGGAGAGGAAGGAAGGAAGAAAGAAAGAACGAAAGAAAAGATTAGAAGTTCCAAAATTAAAGACCACTTACAAGGTGTATTTTAAGAGTATGGTCCGTTTTGCAAAAAAAGCACGAATTATTTAATATTTTCGATAGTTTTTTATCCAAATCTTCAAGCATTACCTGCCTTTCTACCAGTGGCCAATATTTTTCAAACATCTGTCTCATTGTAGCATATCATTTTTAGAACATCGTCACAGACTTCCGCCGCCAGTTCAGCTAGGAAACGTCCAGCTGTTTCTGGAATTAAATTTTTCTGTATTAAAAACGAGCTGCGATAATCTCATAGGTACATTTGCGATACATATACGAAAGCTTCTTGAAGAATAAATAATGGATAGTTTGTTTTTGGCTAACATCACATTAACTTGCAGATTCACAATTGTTTCCTTTCTAAAAATGCATCTCAAAAGCTGTACATCTGTTTTATGGACTGAGAGAGAACTTGTATTAGGAGGAACCACTAAAATTTATTCTACACCAGAATGAGAACTTAATTGACTGTGAAAACTGTGTGGAAAGAACGTTTAAGGTATATACATTGGAATAAAAAATTAGTTAACCAATATATTTAGTAGTTCTTGTTTTATTGCATAACGGAACATGCTTTAAAAACATCCCTCGTACATAAATCGCAGTTGTTAATTAAGAATCAAGCGTGTTTTGTTTCAGTTTTATAGCCCCCTTTAACATCTGTGGTCACATAGGGGTGTGGATTTGACTTGAGAAACAACTGATTGCGTTTTTATTCGCTGAACTTGTAGGCTTCTTAACGTTGGGTTTATTACCACTTACATTCACTCCCACACTCATACTTTCAGAGTCTATGGAGTATAGACAATCAATTGAAAAAGAAATCCCCTCCTCAGCCGGGAATCGAACCTGGTACCTCTGGGTTGAGAAGGCAGAATGTTGAGCACTCGATCAATTAAGTTTTGTCTTGTTAATTAATGCAAACTATTCTCTTGGAACAAGCCAACTTCTCGGAGTCCGTGGAATCTGACGAGAGAAATTTGCTTTGAATTCGGATATAACTTGATAAATTGTGTTATACCACCACAATAGGAACAAAACAATGCTGCTTAATAGTTTTGTATTCATACGCACCATTTGTTTCTGATCTGGTTCAGTCTGTTGGTAGCAAACCTTGGAAGCCCTTGCGACTTTGTAAATTTATTATTCCTATTATTATTATTATTATTATTATTATTATTATTATTATTATTATTATTATTACATGGCTATAGAAAAGGGCGTTCATGTATAGATTGTGTATCTGTGGTCTTCCAGCTGATGGAAAAGAGAATATAATCTTTCAATATATGGGTTTTATCGATTATGTAAAGGCCTTTGATATGGTACAAAGGAATTTATTATGGGAAATACTGAGGGAAAAGGTTTTTTGCAACTTCTTATAAACGTTATTCAGAGCCTTTACACATAAACTACAAATACAAAGTGGTGATAGAAGAAGCAAAGAAAATAGTTTAATAAACTTAGGGGTTCCACAAGGTTCCCCATTATCACCCTGCTGTTCAATTTATACATTGATCAAGTCATCAAAGAATGGCTAGATTATACAAAGAAATTTTATAAAATTGACATTTATTCTTGACTTCTGACTACACAGCTTCGCTCCAACAAAAACAAAAATTCTAGATTTCAAGGGGAAAATACAAGTGCTGTGTAAAATATTAATTAGAAATATAACATAACAGAACAAGTAAATACTTTAAATATTTAGGCTGTGAAATTGGTAATACAAGAGAATAGAACCAACAAAGGAAATTACAAACGTTTAATTAAATATGTAGGAGAGTTAGAAGAACCCTTATAAACAAAATTATAAAAGAGCGCGTTTTGAAATTTTATGAAGTTTTAGCACTACCATTTTTCTATGTGGCTCAAAATGCTGGACTATCACAAAAATCTAAAAGCAAAAAATAGAAGCATAAAAAATGAGATTCTTGAAAGAGGCCGCTGGGTATAGGAAGACAGACAACAAATACAGCGATAAATCGAACATGTTTATTTTAAATAAAAGAATATCAAGAGAAATATGCCCACGTGTGATGGATACCAAATCCTGCGTTGCCAAGATGATCCTAGAATATAAAACCCAAAGGAAAGAGAGAGAAAGGAAGGTCCATGAAGAAATGAATGGACAAGTTTCTCTGAGAGGACGGAACAAGTCGGAAGTCCTAATCCCTGACATGATTATTATTATTATTATTATTATTATTGTTATTATTATTATTATTATTATTATTATGTCCGAGGTTTTTATACTAAAGAACTATTTGTAATAAGTCTTAAAATGAAATTAGGTGACTGCACAAATTGTGTACTGCGTCCCTCACAAATTGAGCCAATTTATCAGAGATTCTCTAGCTGGCGTTTGTGATTAAAATTTGGGGATGAGGTATTGCAGTGACATTTGATGGAACCACGTTGGGCATGGGTAATGCTAGCTGGCCTGGTGCCAGGGCGTTCGATAGCCCGTGTCAGCCGGTGCCAACCACAACCCGCCGTGCTGCAGTGGCCACAGCAGTAAAACTGAAAAAAATTATTGCAAAAATGGGTAATGAAGAATATAGCTTTAGACCAGTTCAGCTGGTTCGTGCGATAGCTTCGGTTCAAGACATAAATTAGTAGCTACAAGGCAACCAGCAGATTGATTACAACTTAATATTATTTTGTATTATTTTTTAAAATTTGATGTCTCGCATGACTTTTGCTACTCACTCTTCTACAAACCTTCTTTAAAATGTTTATTCTAATTCTTTTTTGGAAAGGTAGAATCAGATGACTGAAAAATGCAATGCCATAGCCGGGATTTTAACCACGTATCTCACGGTCTCCGTCCGGTTGCTATAACCACTGAGCTACCATGGCAACATGCCGAAACGCCATTAAATTCTCCAACCGATTCCCAGTTTTCCGGTAAACCACAAGGAGATCTCAAATTGTATTGAGATGTCATACCCCAATGGCGACTTACATTCATTGGAAGCACTTTAAGTCCCGGCCGTTATGTCGACATGTTGCCATGGTAGCCCAGTGGTTAGAGCAACCGGACGGGGACGGAGACCGGGAGATCCGTGGTTCAAATCCCGGCTATGGCATTGAATTTTTCAGTCATCTGATTCTACCTTTCCAACCCTATCCAACACACGGCTTATGTGAAAGAACAATTAATTCCATTAATTTTTTTTCTATTTTATTTTACGTCGCTTTAACTCCTTGATCATATCGCGACGGATCTGTTGGTGGATATTTTTTAGAACGATATGTGACGGACAGTTAGCCATCTAGGTCTCATCCCTGTAGCCCCTGGTTCATACCGTGCAGAAGGCATTAGGTTGCCGCCCAGTCTAACCGCCGCCCTCACACAGAAAGGCGGACAGTTACCCTTCAAGGTCTCATCCCTGTAACCCCTGCATCATGCTGTGCAGATGGCATTAGGTGCCGTCCAGTCTAACTGCTTACATTCTCTGCAGATAGATGGCGTAGCATTCGCTATTACCACTTATTTTTCATTTTACTATTGTTTTAGACTTAAGATGGAACTTTGGGTCATGGTATTAAATATCCAATCCGGTATTTACTGAGCAGATTGGCCGGTCCACGGGATTTGAACAATGGACCTCCCGAATGCGAACCACAGACTTTACCGCTAAGCCATCCCGCTCGGTTTCTAATTCATGTTAATGGAGATAAACTTTCATTGCATTTTAAGAGCATTTTACAGGCTATTCCCAGAAAAATCAAAATATACATTTTGTTTTTCATGCAAATATTTAAATACATGGTGTTTTAATAAAAATGTTAGAACCATTTTGAGAGAATAAAAAATAACGAAAACTTTTCCATGCAAAGGGTAGTTTGGGGTGGGGGATTTTCTAGAAAAACTTTCTGTCGTATCCTTGGAAGACACTGAACTTAGTAATCATTTTTGAAATTTAACCGACTTCTCGTTTTTGAGTTATGCTGTTCATAGACACAGACACATATGCATGGGCACCTTTTCCTTTTTATTCAGAAAGTCTCAAAATGTGTATTTCCGTTGCAATTGGATTGAATGCAAAACTTCCTCTACTTACCATAGATAAGTAGAAGAGAAAATAATAATATTGCAGAATGCTTCCCTATGTCTTAAGGAAGGTTTGACTTCCCATACCCCTTACCTATAGAAATAACATTGCATTCGAACCAAATATTCGGCGTCACAATTTCACTGAAAATATGCTTTTGGGTTCCACCAATCTCTCTCAAGGCATTTTTGCATTCACACACACACACACACACACACACACACACACATGCACGGAACCTTTTCTCAATATATATATTTAATTCAAGGTGCCTTAAAGCATGTATTTCCGATGAAATTTCGGTATCGAATTTTTGGGCGGAATACAATACCTTCTCTACCTGTTATGTGCCTGGCAGAGAAAGTAAAAATGGACCCATAATCTGGTTGAAATAATCCTGTCAACTATGAATGCTCTTATTCTCCTTCTTTAAACTTTTTATCCACTTATCTCTTCCTTTTCCTAGAAAATCCCCCCATCTTAATAATTCCTCTATCCTCGTGTCTGCCAGCATTTTAATTGTACTTCATCTTGTGGTAATTTATCCTATTTTCCATCCCAGATACTATCTCTCCACATTTTACCATTACACTTTCCATGTTATCATTTCCTACATAAAATACATGTTTCCACGAAGGTTTTTCTTAATTCTTTTAAGAATAATGTCCCAATGCGCATCAAGGCAAGACCTCTTCTTCCAAATTGATCATAGTTATCTGTATATTTCTCCTGTCCCCAATCTCTGTCTGCTGTATTATATGGATTTATATGACCTTTGTTGTCAAAACTTGCCCAAATCTCCAGCTTCTCTATATCTTCCACCCTCTGCCTCATGTTTTTCCAAAATTCAGTGACTTTACTTTCTTCCTGTTGCCAAATATCTCCTCTGGGAGTTTTCCCATATCCCTATACAAGATCTCTCTTCCCACTCTTGATACCTCAGACATCTTTTATCATATTGTTGTCCTCTAATTTTAAAGATCTGAACCAATACTTTCTTCACTATTATATCTTTCCTGCCTACTCTTCCCAGTTCTACCAAACCAGTGGGGAATATAAGATGCTTTCATGGAACATGGGTGTTGCTCTGTCTTTGTCAGCATAAACGGATGTGGGTTTAGTCTACCCTCCTTTAGCCGTGATATTAACTCCCCAGACTGGCTTCCTAAAACGGTTTTGAATGAGTTGAGTCGAACGCTTAATGTCATCTGGTCCTAACGATCTTCAGAAGTTCTCCCTGCATGGTGGAATTGCAGCTTCTCAACTTAGGTCATCTGCAAAGCGCAGCTATTTCAGCCTAGCTGAGATAAAGGTGAAGATGAGCAAGGGAAGACATTTAAATCTAAAAGAAACTAACCTAAACCCGTTTCCACTATGGTAGTGGCGTAGCTTGATATCGTGTTCTGGGTATACTATATATTTTAAATACTGAATTTAGAAATTTTTAAATGATGCACAAATTCCCATACGTTAGTGTTTCATAAAACAGTGTGAATTCTATATTACGATTCGATGATGCTTATTATCATTATTTGTTTTGTTGTTTTAGTAGTCATTAGCATCACTACTAATTGCCGAAATTGACTGAATATACATTTTAGCTAAACTAGATTATAAAAAAA
This sequence comes from Deroplatys truncata, assembly GCA_030765065.1. Classification (NCBI taxonomy): domain Eukaryota; kingdom Metazoa; phylum Arthropoda; class Insecta; order Mantodea; family Mantidae; genus Deroplatys; species Deroplatys truncata. Next base: position 57,490,475 of record CM060989.1, on the reverse strand, counting down.
TCTGATGTGTTACACTCACATGACTTTCTCTACTCTTGTACAAACTATTTTTACAAACGCTTATTCTCCATATGCTTCATGTTAATGGAGATATCAAGCTGTCAATCTTATTGCTAATTTTCTTGTAGATGCAAGGGGAATATGGTAGGCTTTAAGCGATAGTCAAATATTTTAACGCTGGTTGCTATGTGGCGCATTCCATTCTCTTTGCATGTCCAGGACATAAAAAAATCTGATGTGTTACACTCACATGACTTTCTCTACTCTTGTACAATCTAATTTTACAAACGCTTATTCTCCATATGGTTCATGTTAATCGAGATATCGAGATGTCAATCTTATTGGTAATTTTCTTGTAGATGCAAGGGAAATATGGTAGCTTTTAAGCGATAGTCAAATATTTTAACGCTGGTTGCTATGTGGCGCATTCCATTCTCTTTGCATGTCCAGGACATAAAAAAATGAATAACGAATGTGAGAAAAAGTATAAGTATTGTAAAATTTAAGGAAATAACAAGCAATATCTCGAAAACGGTTCACTCAACAAAAGAAATGTATATGACATAAGTTGTGTATTTTAACGCGATCTACATTTTTTGTGTAGTAAAATTTTGTCTATCTCTTATGGTTTACCAGTTATGCAAAAGTCGTTCACAATGAAGAATACTTTTGGAGACATTCCCAGAAAATTCGAGATATACATTTCATTTCTCATGACATTATCTTAAACATATGATATTTTAATCAAAATCGTTAGAGCCATTTTTGAGAAAATTAAAATTTTCGAAAAATCTTCCATGTAAAGGGTAGTCTGGGGTGGGGGGATTTTCTTGAAAACCTTCGTGTCGCATCTCTGGAAGATACTGAACCTAAATACCAAGTTTGGTGCTTATCCGACTGTTCGTTTTTGAGTTATGCTGTTCACAGACACACACACACAGACACACACACAGACACACAGACACACACACGGACATGTTTCCAAAAATGCTTTTTTTGGATTCAGGAGGTCTCAAAACATGTATTTCCGGTGAAATCTCGGTATCGAATTTTTGGGTGGAATGCAATACTTCCCCTACTTACTATACGTAGTAGAGAAAGTAAAAATGAATAACGAATTTGAGAAAAAGTATAAGTATTGGAAAATTTAAGGGAATAACTAGCAATATCTCGCAAACGGTTCACTCAACAAAAGAAAAGTATATGACATAAATTGTGTATTTTAACGCGATCTACATTTTTCGTGTAGTAAAATTTTGTCTATCTCTTATGGTTTACCAGTTATGCAAAAGTCGTTCATAATGAAGAATACTTTTGGAGACATTCCCAGAAAATTCGAGATATACATTTTATTTGTCATGACAATATCTTAAACATATGATATTTTAATCAAAATCGTTAGAGCCGTTTTTGAGAAAATTGAACTTTTCGAAAAATCTTCCATGTAAAGGGTAATCTGGGGTGGGGGGATTTTCTTGAAAACCTTCGTGTCGCATCTCTGGAAGATACTGAACCTAAATACCAAGTTTGGTGTTTATCCGACTGTTCGTTTTTTGAGTTATGCTGTTCACAGGCACACACACGGACATGTTTCCAAAAATGCTTTTCTTGGATTCAGGGTGTCTCAAAACATGTATTTCCGGTGAAATCTCGGTATCAAATTTTTGGGTGGAATACAATACTTCCCCTACTTACTGTACGTAGTAGAGAAAGTAAAAATTCTGTTGTGTTACACTCACATGACTTTCTCTACTCTTGTACAAACTATTTTTACAAACCTTATTGTCCATATTCTTCATGTTAATCGAGATGTTAATCTTATCGCTAATTACTTTCTCTACTACGTATAGTAAGTAGGGGAAGTATTGCATTCCACCCAAAAATTCGATACCGAGATTTCACCGGAAATACATGTTTTGAGACCTCCTGAATCCAAAAAAAGCATTTTTGGAAACATGTCCGTGTGTGTGTCTGTGTGTGTGTCTGTGTGTGTGTGTGTCTGTGTGTGTGTCTGTGTGTCTGTGAACAGCATAACTCAAAAACGAACAGTCGGATAAGCACCAAACTTGGTATTTAGGTTCAGTATCTTCCAGAGATGCGACACGAAGGTTTTCAAGAAAATCCCCCCACCCCAGACTACCCTTTACATGGAACATTTTTCGAAAATTTTAATTTTCTCAAAAATGGCTCTAACGATTTTGATGAAAATATCATATGTTTAAGATAATGTCATGAGAAATGAAATGTATATCTCGAATTTTCTGGGAATGTCTCCAAAAGTATTCTTCATTGTGAACGACTTTTGCATAACTGGTAAACCATAAGAGATAGACAAAATTTTACTACACAAAAAATGTAGATCGCGTTAAAATACACAACTTATGTCATATACATTTCTTTTGTTGAGTGAACCGTTTTCGAGATATTGCTTGTTATTTCCTTAAATTTTACAATACTTATACTTTTTCTCACATTCGTTATTCATTTTTTTTATGTCCTGGACATGCAAAGAGAATGGAATGCGCCACATAGCAACCAGCGTTAAAATATTTGACTATCGCTTAAAAGCTACCATATTTCCCTTGCATCTACCAGAAAATTACCAATAAGATTGACATCTCGATATCTCGATTAACATGAACCATATGGAGAATAAGCGTTTGTAAAATTAGATTGTACAAGAGTAGAGAAAGTCATGTGAGTGTAACACATCAGATTTTTTTTTTGTAGGTGCAAGGGGAATTGATAGGCTTTAAGCGATAGTCAAATATTTTAAGAGCTGGTTTTATGTGGAGTATTCCATTCTCTATGAATTACCAGGACAAAAAAAATGAATAACGAATTTCCATTTGAGAAAAAGTATTGGAAAATTTAAGGGAATAACAAGCAATATCTCGAAAATGGTTCACTCAACAAAAAAAATCACGAAAGAATCAAGCATACTTGGGTAATTGCCTCATTCGCGTATTTTCTTCTTGATGATATGAATTTAAGTGCAGTATATCGGGAAGAAGTTTTGGGAAACAGACAATCCAGAATGCATGCGATTTCTCTCCTCTCTCTCTCTCTCTCTCTCTCTCTCTCTCTCTCTCTCGTGACTGCTTTGCATTTATCAGTTCGTAGACTTGAGGAGAGTAAATAGCTTTTCATTTGCATATGACTCGGGTTCGATGACCGTAATGAGATTTTAAAGGTGAGGCAATAAGTCCTATCTCGTGCATTCGAAAACCTGCAATTCTATAACCTTTTCCTAGGATAAATCCTAGGCAACTATGAATAAATTTCTAGTTTACACTGTTTATTGAGGGGTCTTTATGGAGGTTACTGATCCTTGCAGGCCCTAAATCCAAGATAACAATTTTCTTGTAGGTGCAAGGGGAATATGGTAGGCTTTAAGCTACAGTCAAATATTTTAAGAGGTGGTTGCTTTGTGGAGTATTCCAATCTCTTTGCATAACCAGGACAAAACAAAATGAATAACGAATTTGAGAAAAAGTATAAGTATTGGAAAATTTAAGAGAATAATAAGCAATATCTCGAAAATGGTTCACTCAACAAAAAATGTATATGACATAAATTGTGTATTTTAACGCGATCTACATTTTTTGTGTAGTAAACTTTTGTCTATCTCTTATGGTTTACCAGTTATGCAAAAGTCGTTCACAATGAAGAATGCTTTTGGAGACATTCCCAGAAAATTCAAGATATACATTTTATTTGTCATGAAAATATCTTAAACCTATGATATTTTAATCAAAATCGTTAGAGCCATTTTTGAGAAAATTAAAATTTTCGAAAAATCTTCTATGTAAAGGGTAATCTGGGGTGGGGGATTTTCTTGAAAACCTTCATGTATCTCTGGAAGATACTGAACCTAAATACCAAGTTTGGTGTTTATGCGACTTTTCGTTTTTGAGTTATGCTGTTCACAGACACACACACGGACATGTTTCCAAAAATGCTTTTTTTTGGATTCAGGGGGTCTCAAAACATGTATTTCCGGTGAAATCTCGGTATGGAATTTTTGGGTGGAATACAATACTTCCCCTACTTACTATACGTAGTAGAGACAGTAAAAAGGTCCGTGCTGCCTGTATGGTGTACATGTGAACAGCATAACTCAAAAACGAAGTGCTCGATTATACCAAATCTGGTATTTAAGTTCATTGCGACACGAAGCTTTTAAACAAAAATCCTCCCACCTCAAACTACTCTTTACTTGGATTTTTTCGCCATACCATAGTTATATTGAAGATATTTAAATGACAAATTAAATATTAATGTTGAATTTTATGGGGAATGCCTGTGAAGTCCTCTTCATTTTGAAGGAATTTTATATAACTCTGTATAACTGGTAAACTTTAATAAATATAGCAAAACGTACTATACAAAAAAATGCAGATATTTTTAAAGCATACATTTTATTTCAAATAATTCTTTTTGTGACATCATCTATATCTGAGATATCCGTTATTATTGGTTTGAATTTTTCGACAGTGTCAGTTTCTAAAGTTCTGTCGTTATTCACTTGTTTCTCATGATATCGTGGAAAGAGTATGGCATGTAAAGGTCGGTAGTGACTCACTTTTAAACGTCTGACTATCGATTCAGTTTCCTCTACCTCCCTTGTGCATAAAAGGAAATGTTTAATGAAACTATTTCTGCAAAGATTTATATCGAGTAACATGAAGTAAATAGAGAAATAAGCTTTCGTAAAAATAGTTTGTAGATGTGTTATATTCATATGACTTTCTCTACCCACTCTTAAAATCAATATTTTTCTTACAAAAGCTTATTCTTCTATCTATTTCATGTTAAACTAATTAAACATTTGCAGAAATGGTTTTATTACGTCGTATTAACTTATAGATACAATGGGAATAAGCGATAGTCAAATCTTTTAAGAGCTAGTCGCCATGTGATAGCTTTGAAATTCTGTTCTCTTTGTAAGACTAGGGGAAAAAAACAATAGCCACTTCCCATTTGAGTAAAGTAAAAGTATTTGAAAATTCAATCCAATAAATAGGATTCCTCGGAAATGGTTAACTCTAGAAAAAAAAATGTAAATTCTGTGCTTTAACAAGATCTGCATTTTTGTGTAGTACGATTTTGTCTAGATATGTCTTATGGTTTACTTATGGTTTACCAGCTATGCAAACGTCATCCAGAATGAACAGGACTTTGGAGGCTATTCCCAGAAAATTCAAGATTTACATTTTGTTTGTCATAAAATATCTCAAAACATATGATATTTTAATCAAAACCGTTAGAACCCTTTTTGAGAAAATAAACAATAATGAAAATATTTTCATATAAAGAGTGGTTTGGGGCCTGAGGATTTTGTTGAAAATCTTAGTGTCGCATCTTTGGGAGATGCTGAACTTAAACACCAAGTTTGGTATTTGATCGACTTTTTGTTTGAGTTATGCTGTTTCACAGACAGAAATTAAAATTGAGTATTATTTATGGACGCTCTTTAACTGCTGTGGTCCTTAGCGTCCCATTCTATATTGAGCGTGAAAGTCCGGTAATTTTGCTCAGAGGCCTTTTTATCAGGCTTGAGGTTCTTTTACGTGCTGTAAATCTACGGACCACCGGCTTTGCTTCCCTTCCGACGGAAGCCATGCTAAGGATTTTTACGTCCGAAAATATCCATCGCCCTCCGCTGAATTTGAACCCGCGACCTTGGAAACTAGAGGCTACACCACGTAGGACGACTTTTGACAGACACACATACAGACATACACACCCACAAACATGAACCTTTTTTCTAAAAATGCTTTTTTGGGTTCAGGAGCCTCAAAATAGGTATATTTTCGTTGAAAACTCGACATTACATTTTTGGATAGAATACAATACTTGCCCTGCTTACTAGAGAAAATACCGAGCGGGATGGCTCAGGCGATAATGTCTGTGGTACGTATTCGGGAGGTCGTGGGTTCGATTACCGGTGGCCGACCACTCTGACCCATGGGGTTTTTCGTGGTTTTCCTCTGGTCGCCTAGACGAATGCTGGAGTGTATTCTATCGTAATTTCGCATTTCCTGTCATTTCATCTCTCTCCCTTTCATTTTTCACGCAGTGTCCCCGGGTTCCGTAGTGCGTATGGTGATGGACAGATGGCATGGTGGCTGCGTTTTGGAAAGATTTCTCCCCGCTAACGCTACGCTATATTCACTCTTAGGTTGATCCGCGGCAAAATAAACCCACGTGGTCAGTGCACCGTGGTGCAACACAGTAGCAATGCGCCCAGGAAAGTAGTCCCATGCTAATCTCTGGATTTTAGAATGAATTTATCCTTAAATAGTATAATATTCTATACAAATACCTAAAGTTTTATTTAACGCTGATTTATACCGTAAAACAGAGCTACAAGTCCCATGACGCAATTCGTATGAGTCACCTGACATCTGGGTAGGCGCAGAATATTGTTTACAGCCAGAAACCAGCAGTTGTGTTTAGTATCATGGAGGACAGTGAATTCGCTCTTGTGCTTTCGTCGAATTACGTAAAGCATTAGCCGCAAAAACCATTGACTAGTGGTGAAAAAACAATAGTGTTGAATCTTTATTATAAGTTATGTGAGAAATATCCAACACTTTCCGCGAAAGAAATGGTGAAATTAACTTCTGAGTGTTTCGAGTACAAGTATAAAAAATGCTTGTGCAGAAAAATCTGAATCGAGAAAAGTGGTTACACCCGGAAAAAAAAGAAAGCATATGAAATACGCGGTGCAAGAATGTAGTGATTTTAAGAAGAATGGAATTCGTGTAATCGTGCACAATTTCTTTTTTAAAATGAGCCGCCAGCACTTAATAAAGTGACTCTTCCAGAGAGGGAATAAATTAAGTTATTGCATACCTGTTACTTTATTTTTCGCTCATTTATTTTAGAATTAACTATTATTATATGCGCAAACGTTTATTTTATCAATGTTATCACCTTTAACCCTTAACAGAATATGCTAGTCGCCGTTTCAGTTGTCGAAATAAGGACTCTGTTCTTTTTTGCACTACGTGCCGCTTGCACTCGCCACATGGTCTGAAAGCGTGACAGTATTTCAAGTGCGAATGGCGGAAGGATAAATTATAGCGGTGCACTGGTCACCTGGTGTTTGTTTTGACGCCGATCAACCTAAGAGTGAATATAGAGTAGGCGGCTTCGCCGCCGTCTTGCGGGCCTCTTCGCAACTACTGGCGAGAGCGGGTGTTTCGTACTGGAAATGAAAGGGATTTCTGTGCGTCTCTCTGATTCCGTCTGCCTGGGGACCTGCGACTTCCTGCGCTGCTTTACTTCATCCCTGTCTCCCGGGAGGTGTAGCCACAATAGATCTAGTTTATCTTACATCCTACTTTAGAAAATCATGTAAATGTAACATATGAGATTTTTTTTCCAAGTTTCGTCTTACCTTAATCGTAAGTTGAAGCAACATAAAGACCTGTTTGTGAATCTTTTGATGTGAGCTCTGCCGATGATGACCTTTTACCCGCGTGCACGTTGTAATTCCCTTAATTGCACCGTGGGTGAGCGCGCTGGCATTTGGAAACATCAGGAGAGTCGTGACTATGGTGCCCAACTTAGATCCGGCCCGTTACGTCGTGTGGGAACCGCGCGGCATAGCAAGAGCGCTCACCTTGAGATGCTACGCAGTACTGCAACATCTGGCAAGTTCGTAAGTTTTTGTTACAAAAATCAACAGAATTTAGGCCCAAAACTCTCTAAATTTGGAAAGCAAGTGAAAATTTGAACCCATAACCTAAAAACGAAATTTTATGACCTGAATTTTCGGTTCTTTGTTAACAAATTGCCACTTGCTGTTGATTCCGACTGTTTGTGGTTCCGACAGTGCGAGTTGAGCCACGATAACGTGTGAGGCTCGCATTTGGAAGGTCGCGGTTTCGATTTCCTTCGACCGTCCACTCTAACTTTGGGATTTTCATGTTTTTCCCTGGCTGGTTAGCGAATTCTGGGGTGGTTTCTCATCTGCCACGATTCCTTTTCCCTCATTTTTCTTTCATTCCATTTCCTTCTCGTCTTTCAGGTGTACTTCTAGGTTTTGTGGTGTGTGGCGGTGTCTTGTTACAGGAAACAGTATTCTCCGCGGACACTAGAGTGCTGCTTGGTTGGCCAGGTGCGGCACTGACATGGTCTTGGCAATTGACAACGTCGTTAACAAACAAAATATTATTTTTAAGCTTATCTTAATTTTGAGATTAACCATTTTCTCATTCCCGTTGTTGGTAGCATTATTTAGTATGTCGTAATCTGACAGCTGACCTAATGGTGATTTGGTTTTAAGCAAACACAGTAAGAAAATAATTATTTATAACATGTTACATTTTATTCATGGAATAGTCTTAATAAATCCCATTCGATATTACCAGTTTCATCAGATAAATTTTCGCTTGTGCTTCACACTCTTGTGGAATTAGCCGTGATGAAAACTATTAATGGCATTATCTTAAGTGTTTTCATAGTATAGCCGTTAACCATTCAGATGGCGTCAATTCCATAACATTGTCAACTCGAGCAATTCCGAGTGCTGGCTTACGCCCATATCTGGAAAGTAATTGAAGGACAACTTGTCAAACTTCCTTCTCCGTATACATTCCCACAAGACTGAAGGTAACCAGGTGAATGTATTGCAAAGCAGCAGAACAAATCTTCGGATCTGAAGTAATAATCAACTGCCTGGCAAGCACCACGCCGCGGCAAAACAAGTCAAGCAACTCTGCAGAATATTAGAGACTATATGACAATTTGTGCAGAAGATTATATTGTCAAAAACGATAGTCATCTGGTGGATGTTATTTAAGAAACCTCATGTGTTACATGCACATGACTTTCTCTACTATGTGTCATTTATTAATGTGCATAAAGGCTTATCTTACGAAAGCTTATTTTTCTGTCTACTTCATTTTAATCGAGATAAACCATTGCAGAAATACCTACATTACACATTTCGTTATAAATGCAAAGGGAATAGCGATAGTAAAATGTCTCAGAATTGAACGCTATATACTCGCCTCTATGGAGAGATGGTATATAAATGGAAAGCAAATAGAGATGGTAAAAGAATTTGATTACATGATTCTCAAGCAACGGGAAATGGGAAGCACAATCTGAAAGGAAAGCTAGCCATGAAAGCTGTTAGAGTTTGCTTGTGCAAAACACCCATGCTATCAATGAACTGGTTGGAAAGGCTATACGAAGCTGTAGTTGAATAAAAAAGTGTTATATGGAATAGAAATATGGGGGGTGGCAAAACGATGATGTAAGATTGATATAGTCCATAGAATGTTTTGTAGAGAAGCTCTGGGTTTACCTAGAAGTTCACCAAGGGCCGTGGCACTGGCAGAGCTAGGAAGGGTAGGGAGAAAAGGTATAATAGTGGAATGAATTTTGAAGTATTGGAATAGATATTTAAATTTATAAGACAGTAATGTATTAAAAGAATGTATACAGTTCCAAAAGGCCGTCTTAGGAGAAGAGAGTTGGTTTGGGGAGATGGGAAATGTGCTAAAAGAAATTGGCATGAGGAATATTTTCCTATTAGATAAAGATAATAAAATTGGGTTTTGGAAAGAAGTGAGATTGAGGGTGGAAGACATCGAGAAACAAGAGATATGGGCTAGTTTTGAGGATAAAAAGTCATTGATCTTGTATAAATCAGTTAAAAGAAATTGCGGAAGGGAGAAGTATGTAGATATATGTAATCAATTTGGTAGAATAGGTCTTGCGTGGATGCGCACAGGAGTGATATTTTTAAAAAGGAATGGATATAATTGTTCGGGGAATGTATTATGTGTGATGAATCGGGTAGTACTTTTCATTGTCTAATAGAATGTGATAAGGTTAAAAGGTGGAGAGAGGTTATATGGAATAAAAAATCTGATGTGTTACACTCACATGACTTTCTCTACTCTTGTACAATCTATTTTTACAAACGTCTATTCTCCATATGCTTCATATTAATCGAGATATCGAGATGTCAATCTTATTTGTAATTTTCTTGTAGATGCAAGGGGAATATGGTAGCTTTTAAGCGATAGTCAAATATTTTATCACTGTTTGCTATGTGGCGCATTCCATTCTCTTTGCATGTCCAGGACATAAAAAAATCTGATGTGTTACACTCACATGACTTTCTCTACTCTTGTACAATCTAATTTTACAAACGCTTATTCTCCATATGGTTCATGTTAATCGAGATATCGAGATGTCAATCTTATTGGTAATTTTCTTGTAGATGCAAGGGGAATATGGTAGCTTTTAAGCGATAGTCAAATATTTTAACGCTGGTTGCTATGTGGCGCATTCCATTCTCTTTACATGTCCAGGACATAAAAAAAATGAATAACGAATGTGAGAAAAAGTATAAGTATTGGAAAATTTAAGGGAATAACAAGCAATATCTCGAAAACGGTTCACTCAACAAAAGAAATGTATATGACATAAGTTGTGTATTTTAACGCGATCTACATTTTTTGTGTAGTAAAATTTTGTCTATCTCTTATGGTTTACCAGTTATGCAAAAGTCGTTCACAATGAAGAATACTTTTGGAGACATTCCCAGAAAATTCGAGATATACATTTCATTTCTCATGACATTATCTTAAACATATGATATTTTCATCAAAATCGTTAGAGCCATTTTTGAGAAAATTAAAATTTTCGAAAAATCTTCCATGTAAAGGGTAGTCTGGGGTGGGGGGATTTTCTTGAAAACCTTCGTGTCGCATCTCTGGAAGATACTGAACCTAAATACCAAGTTTGGTGCTTATCCGACTGTTCGTTTTTGAGTTATGCTGTTCACAGACACACACACACACACACAGACACACACACACACAGACACACACACAGACACACACACGGACATGTTTCCAAAAATGCTTTTTTTGGATTCAGGAGGTCTCAAAACATGTATTTCCGGTGAAATCTCGGTATCGAATTTTTGGGTGGAATGCAATACTTCCCCTACTTACTATACGTAGTAGAGAAAGTAAAAATGAATAACGAATTTGAGAAAAAGTATAAGTATTGGAAAATTTAAGGAAATAACAAGCAATATCTCGAAAACGGTTCACTCAACAAAAAAAATGTATATGATATAAGTTGTGTATTTTAACGCGATCTACATTTTTTGTGTAGTAAAATTTTGTCTATCTCTTATGGTTTACCAGTTATGCAAAAGTCGTTCATAATGAAGAATACTTTTGGAGACATTCCCAGAAATTTCGAGATATACATTTCATTTCTCATGACATTATCTTAAACATATAATATTTTGATAAAAATCGTTAGAGCCATTTTTGAGAAAATTAAAATTTTCGAAAAATGTTCCATGTAAAGGGTAGTCTGGGGTGGGGGATTTTCTTGAAAATCTTCGTGTCGCATCTCTGGAAGATACTGAACGTAAATACCAAGTTTGGTGTTTATCCGACTGTTAGTTTTTGAGTTATGCTGTTCACAGACACACACACAGACACACACACGGACATGTTTCCAAAAATGCTTTTTTTGGATTCAGGAGGTCTCAAAACATGTATTTCCGGTGAAATCTCGGTATCGAATTTTTGGGTGGAATGCAATACTTCCCCTACTTACTATACGTAGTAGAGAAAGTAAACATGGGACAAGCTAAACAAAGAAGCAGTAGCATTAAGAATGTTGGGAAGCACAAAAGTAGAAACAATTAAAATGATGGGGACATTTTTAGGCAACACAAGGAATAAGTGGATAAGGAGCTTAAGAAAGGTACAGGAGAATGGGCACCTTTTGGAAAGTGGCGAGATGGTATAGTAGCTTTATCCCACATATACAGCCTAGGGGCTAAATATGGGAGAGCTAGAAAACTGGAGCACTAGATTTAAGCTTTAGATGTAAGTTTTATTTGTATTATTGTAATAAGGATGAAAATAAATATTATGTTACATTACTCGTCTCTATACTGTCGCGAGAAACAACTGAATGTCGAGAGGATTTTAAAAGAATGACAAAGTATTGAACAATTCGAACTATTAATGACGGATATCTTGCAAATGTCTTACAGCACAAAAAATATTTAAAATCAATTGCGTGTTTAAAGAGACCTACATTTTTGTGGAGTGTGTTTTCGTCTTTCGTTTGTATACAAGATCATACAAAATTACTTCCGAATGAAGAGGACTTCGCAGGCGATTCCCAGAAAATCAAGGTGTACGTTTTATTTTTCATGTAAATATCTTTAATATATGGTATTTTAAACAAAGTAGTTGAGGCATTTTCAGAAAATAAACAATTTCGAAAAATCTTCCATGTGAAAGGACGCATCTTTGGAAGGCACTAAACGTAAATACCAGTTTGGTATTTATCCGACTTTTCGTTTTTGAGTTGTGCTGTTCACAAGCAGACACAGACCTACATACGGAATTTTTTAAATGCGCTTTTTTGTTTTAGGAGGCACCAAAACATGTATCAAATCTCGACATAGGATTTTTAGGTTGGAATACAATACCTTCTCTACCTCCATGTAGTGGTAGAGAAAGAAAAAACGGACTGGTTTCAAATAGTACAAAGTCTTCATACAAATGTTTATATTATAAATAATATAGTTGAAAAATTGAACTACAGGGCGCTTTATGAAGAAGTGACACATTTCTTTCTTTAATTATTCTGTTCGAAATTTACTCACTGCACTAATTTTAGCACCAAATGAAGCAGAATTTTCGATTGCCTGTCACTAGATGTGCAGATGTTCATGTTTTATTGTCGACAACTGTTTTTGAGATTTTGTTCTAGTCAACGTGAAAATGGGGTACACATTAAATGAACGACTCTTCCTAGTAAAGCACTACTGGAGTACAAATTCAATTACAGCTACTCAAAGGGCATACCAGAGAGAATTTGGTGTTCGGAATCCTCCCCAAAGAAACACAATACTGGGACTGGTAAACAAATTGGAAATAACTTGATCTTTGGTGAGTAAAAAAGACAAAACTCGTTCATCTAGGCTTCCCACGGTTGTTGAGAGCGCGACTGGGATCAGTCACCCAAAAAATCATTAAGACGTTTGTCGCAGGAGAGAGGGTACAGCTTCTCAATGTGTCAGAAAGCTGTGGAAAGTGCAGGCCTAAAGCCGTATAGGATTAACGTTGTCCATCAGTTACAGCAACCAGATGAGGATAGACTGAATTATTGTCGCTGGTTTCAGGCGTTTATTGTGCAAAATCCTGCCATATTGTCCATCACATGGTTCACAGATGAAGCATGGTTCCATTTATCCGGCTATGTGAACTCAAATAACCCACGCTATTGGGCCAGTGAAAATCCGCATGTTATTCATGAAGCACCTATGCACCGGTTAAAATCGGAGTTTGGTGCGCAATATCCACAAAGAGAATAGTGGGACCAATTTTTTTTAAAACAATGTGAACACTGCAGAGTACCGACGGATTTTTATGAAGTTTGCTGAGCAACTAGACGATGTAGAGTTGACTGAGTCAAGGATATTTTCAGCAGGACGGCGCTACATGCCATACATCAAATGAATCCATGACACTAATTGCAAGTTTCTTTGACGACCGGATAATTCCCAAGGACCTGTGGCCACCGAGATCTCCTGATTTGACATCGCCGGACTTCTTTCTATGGGGTTACTTAAAAGACAGGATTTATGCTACACGTCCACAGACATTGGACGATCTGAAGCACAACATTACACAGGAGATTCAAGCTATTGACAACAGAGTCCTCCAACGAGTGGCCAGTAACATGGAACGACGTGTTGAGTTGTGCCTTATGCAGGATGGAGGACATTTTAAACATTTGCTTTAGAGGTAAATAATCTCCCAAAATTCCTCTGAATTTCAGGTATAATAACTTGTCGCTAGCATAACTATTTTGAAACAATTAAAGAAATAAATGTGTCAGTTCTTCATAAATCACCCTGCATAATTATAACGGTAAATTCGTTTAAAATACGCTTGTTGCATCTAAGTTGTTCATTACATTAAACTGAAACAAGATTGCTCAGAACGGCATTGTGCTATAATGCAGCACAACGCAATTGGTCTGTGATGAGGTAAGCGAATGTGCTTTCATTCTCATGAATATGTCGTTAATAGTTTAAAAGATTGCATATATTAAAAAAAACAAAGAGGGAGGGTTGGCTCAGCTTATATAAAAAGTAAATTAAAATGTACCCTCATATCTTGTTCCTAAAGACTTTGGGCATGCTATGCAGCACATGCAACAGAATTTCCAGTGTGCAATAAGTGAACTTCCCCGTGACCGGTCATCTATGACGTATGCAGCCGAACACTGATATCCTAATACAGTGTATTACGTTACTTGAACATGCAACGGAGAATATTGGATTTCTTTTCACCATTCTGTATTACATTTCTTGCATTCCCGTTATCTTCTCCTCAAGGGTCCAGTGTTACCTCATTTTCGTACCTGCTATGACTAAATAACTTCCCAGGTGCATTGTAATACAGGGCGTATCCCTGGAAGGCCCGAGTTCGCTCACTGAGCAGGAGACAGTTGGAATTCATTTAAAAAACTGCATTCTCTCTTACGTTGATCCGCGCCAAAACAAACGCACGTGACCAGTGCACCGCGGTACAACACTGTATCAATGCGTGCAGGAAAATAGTCCCATGCTAATAATCTAAGTTTTAGAATGAATTTATCCTTAAATGGTATAGTATTCTATACAAATTCCTAAAAGTCTAATTAACGCTAATTTGTACCTTAAAACAGAGCTACAAGTCCCAACATGCAATTCTTATATGTAGCTGACATCCGGGTATGCTCAGAATATTTTTTGTAGCCAAAAACCAGCAATTTTTGACTTTCTCTACTCTTGTACAATCTATTTTTACAAACGCCTATTCTCCATATGCTTCATGTTAATCGAGATATCGAGATGTCAATCTTATTGGTAATTTTCTTGTAGATGCAAGGGGAATGTGGTAGGTTTTAAGCGATAGTCAAATATTTTAAGCGATGGTTGCTATGTGGCGCATTCCATTCTGTTTGCATATCCAGGACATAAAAAATTGAATAACGAATTTGAGAAAAAGTATAAGTATTGGAAAATTTAAGGAAATAACAAGCAATATCTCGAAAACGGTTCACTCAACAAAAGAAATGTATATGACATAAGTTGTGTATTTTAACGCGATCTACATTTTTTGTGTAGTAAAATTTTGTCTATCTCTTATGGTTTACCAGTTATGCAAAAGTCGTTCACAATGAAGAATACGTTTGGAGACATTCCCAGAAAATTCGAGATATACATTTCATTTCTCATGACATTATCTTAAACATATGATATTTTCATCAAAATCGTTAGAGCCATTTTTGAGAAAATTAAAATTTTCGAAAAATCTTCCATGTAAAGGGTAGTCTGTAGTGGGGGGATTTTCTTGAAAACCTTCGTGTCGCATTTCTGGAAGATACTGAACCTAAATACCAAGTTTGGTGCTTATCCGATTGTTCGTTTTTGAGTTATGCTGTTCACAGACACACAGACAGACACACAGACACACACACGGACATGTTTCCAAAAATGCTTTTTTTTGGATTCAGGAGGTCTCAAAACATGTATTTCCGGTGAAATCTCGGTATCGAATTTTTGCGTGGAATGCAATACTTCCCCTACTTACTATACGTAGTAGAGAAAGTAAAAATGAATAACGAATTTGAGAAAAAGAATAAGTATTGGAAAATTTAAGGAAATAACAAGCAATATCTCGAAAACGGTTCACTCAACAAAAGAAATGTATATGACATAAGTTGTGTATTTTAACGCGATCTACATTTTTTGTGTAGTAAAATTTTGTCTATCTCTTATGGTTTACCAGTTATGCAAAAGTCGTTCACAATGAAGAATACGTTTGGAGACATTCCCAGAAAATTCGAGATATACATTTCATTTCTCATGACATTATCTTAAACATATGATATTTTCATCAAAATCGTTAGAGCCATTTTTGAGAAAATTAAAATTTTCGAAAAATCTTCCATGTAAAGGGTAGTCTGTAGTGGGGGGATTTTCTTGAAAACCTTCGTGTCGCATCTCTGGAAGATACTGAACCTAAATACCAAGTTTGGTGCTTATCCGATTGTTCGTTTTTGAGTTATGCTGTTCACAGACACACAGACAGACACACAGACACACACACGGACATGTTTCCAAAAATGCTTTTTTTTGGATTCAGGAGGTCTCAAAACATGTATTTCCGGTGAAATCTCGGTATCGAATTTTTGCGTGGAATGCAATACTTCCCCTACTTACTATACGTAGTAGAGAAAGTAAAAATGAATAACGAATTTGAGAAAAAGAATAAGTATTGGAAAATTTAAGGGAATAACAAGCAATATCTCGAAAATGGTTCACTCAACAAAAGAAATGCATATGGCATAAATTGTGTATTTTAACGCGATCTACATTTTTTGTGTAGTAAAATTTTGTCTATCTCTTATGGTTTACCAGTTATGCAAAAGTCGTTCTCAATGAAGAATACTTTTGGAGACATTCCCAGAAAATTCGAGATATACATTTCATTTCTCATGACGTTATCTTAAACATTTGATATTTTCATCAAAATCGTTAGAGCCATTTTTGAGAAAATTAAAATTTTCCAAAAATGTTCCATGTAAAGGGTAGTCTGGGGTGGGGGGATTTTCTTGAAAACCTTCGTGTTGCATTTCTGGAAGATACTGAACCTAAATACCAAGTTTGGTGTTTATCCGACTGTTCGTTTTTGAGTTATGCTGTTCACAGACACACACACACACACACACACACAGACACACACACGGACATGTTTCCAAAAAGGCGTTTTTTGGATTCAGGGGGTCTCAAAACATGTATTTCCGGTGAAATCTCGGTATCGAATTTTTGGGTGGAATACAATACTTCCCCTACTTACTATACGTAGTAGAGAAAGTAACAATAGGGTTGGAAGTTTGTTACTTATGTGAGAAATATCTAACACTTCCCGTGAAAGAAATGGTAACATTAGCTTCTGAGTTCACCAGTGTTTCGAGTACAAGTATAAACAGTGCTCGTTTAAGAAAAATCTGAAACGGGAAAGTGGTTACACGCGGGAAAAACAGAAAGCGTTAGAAATACGGGATGCAAGAATGGGACAAGAATGTAATTCACGTAACAATATACAATTTCTGTTTAGAAATGAGCCGCTGACAGTTGATAAAAGTGCCGCTTCCAGCGAATAAATGTAAGATATCACATACGTGTTACTTTCTTTTTCGCTCGTTTCTTTTAGAATTAATGTGTAAACACTTATTTTGTTGAAACTATCAATCTTATCACCTTCAACTCTAACAGACTATGCTAGCCATCGTTTAAGTTGTCAGACCATGTTCTCTTTGCCTGTACTCTGCCACATGGTCGTGAAAATATGACAGTATTTCTGCCGCGAATGGCGGAAAGATACATTACAACGGTGCACTGGTCGCCTGGGTTTTGTTTTGGTGCGCATCAACCTAAGAGTGAATACAGATCTGACACAAAAATTCGATAACAAGAGTGATTTTATCGACTTTCATTTATTGCTCTCTTTTGTAAATGATGATGACCAGAACGACGTCCATAACCATATTGCTTCTGAAGATTTGCAAACGAAATACTGAAAATGTTGCCGTTTACATATGCTGCATTAATATCAATCGTTGCATACGTATTAGTATGAGTACTTAGCATGTTTAGGTATGTATATACAGAACGTTTCATACGTAAGGAATAATACAAATAAGACCGAAATTAGCTAATTTTTTAAAAAATGTTCGCGCACGTTATATTTAACATCTTTAAAGGAAAATTTTACAAAAAAGGAACATTTTCAGCCATTTTGTACCGTTTTAAATGGCAACATATCGCTTTTCTTCTTTTTTTCTGGAGGGTAGTTTTAGAATTTCATTTGTTACAGAAATTGTGTAGATTGTGATGAAAATTGTTAAACAAGACAACAATTAAACTGTTAAATTAACAGAATTAATTGTTCTTCCACACCAGCTGTGTGTTGGACAGGGTTGTAAAGGTAGAATAAGACGACTGAAAAATTCAATGCCATAACCGGGGTTTGAAGCACGGATCTTTCGGTTTCCGTCCGGTTGCTCTAACCACTGAGCTACCATAGCAACATGGCGGCACGACACTAAATTCTCCAGCTGATTCGCATTTTTCCCGGTAAATCACAAGGAGATCTCAAATTATATTGAGATACATATCCCAATGGCGACTTACAATGTTGTAAGTACTTTAAGTCCCGGGCTTCATAGTTTCAACCACTAGTAGGTCAATTAATGGAATTAATTGTTCTTCCACACAAGCCGTGTCGTGCCTTTCAGCCAGACAGTCCACCTGTCTCCCTACTTGAGAGGGAAATACCGACATATACACCTGGTTGCTAAATGTTAGAAATACATGCACATTATGATTTGCGTGAGGGCACGCTTCTTTAAGGTGGCCGTATGCGATCAATAAGGAATACTGGCGGTAATATCGAGTACATGAGGACTGAAATGGTGTATAAGTTTGACAGTCGTGGTCTTACCAACGTTGGAAATATGTCAACCATGCTTTCCAAGTTTTGAACTTGCCATTGCGGTAAACAATATGAACTTCTCGCTTTTCATTGGTAACGCCCGAGGTAGGGAGACAGTCTAGTGTTAGCATTAGGCACGTTACATGTAGGGAGATAACATTATGCTCTCAAATACTGTATGGTATTTGAGAGCATAATAGGCTTTTAATTTAGAAAATAGAAAATTTCCAAAATCAGTGCAAGGAACACGTTTTAAGAATACTGGTTTCAAGATATCCAAAGCAAACATTATTTTGTAAAGTGACAGGTATCAGAAATACTGAAGGAACGCATTAAATATGAAAAGCAAGAACCTTTCTTCCATATTCGAAAGGGGAAGACGATGGAGGATGAGGAGGTAGCGCCCTAATGTTGAGTTGACAAGTCTGAAATAATCATTATTTCTGACAGAATCCATGATGTTCACCGGGCATTCACCATACCCACACCCTGCCATCGGATCGCCACATTGTGTACCGTGATTCTCCACACAACGTTTTGCCACTGTTCAATGGTGTAATGTTGACGCTCCTTACACCAAGCGAGGCGTCGTTTAGCATTTTCCTGCGTGATGTGTGGCTTATGAGCAGCCGCTCGACCATGGAATCCAAGGTTTCTCACCTCACGCGTTACTGTCATAGTACTTGGAGTGGATCCTGATGCAGTTTGGAATTCCTGTGTGATGGTGTGGATATATGTCTGCCTATTACTCTTTACGACCCTCTTCAAATGTCGGCGGTCTCTGTCAGCCAACAGACAAGGTCGGTCTGTACGCTTTTGTGCTGTGCATGTCCGTTCATGTTTCCACTTCACTATCACATCAGAAACAGTGGACCTAGGGATGTTTAGGAGTGTGGAAATCTCGCGTACAGACTTCTGACACAAGTGACACCCAATCACCTGGCCACGTTTGAAGTCCGTGAGTTCCATGGAACGTCCCATTCTGCTATTTCACGTTGTCTGATGACTACTGAGGTCGCGGATAATGAGTACCAGGCAGTAGGTGGCAGCACAATGCACCTAAGATGAAAAAAGTATGTTTGTGGGGTGTTCGGATACTTTTGATCACATAGTGTATCTGTTACTAATGATGCGAATTGTTCAATACTTAGTCATTCTCTTTTATCGATTTTCAGTTGTTTCTCGCGATGTGATATGGAATTTTAAGGCTAGCATATAGCGTCCAGTTCTTAAACATTTGACTGTCACTGTTCCCTTTGTATTTATAACGAAATGTGTAATGCAGCTATTTTCGAAAAAGTTTATCTGGATTAAAATCTCTAATGAGCGATAGAGGGTAGAGAAATTAATGCAAATATAATTATTATTATTATTATTATTATTATTATTATTATTATTATTATAGATAGCCCAGATTTGCTGAAACCAGCAGACACACTGGTCAGTATTGCTACATGTCTTAATACCCATTGATCCTTCTTGACCGAAGTGATCGGCGATGTATGACGGGTTGCTTCACACTTAGCTCCTGTTACACAGCCAGGTATCTACTTACAGAAGGCAATGCTACACTTTCCCACGCAGTATTATATTCTCGGAGACACCTATGTTCCTGTAATAAACGAGTATACACGTTCCTAGAACGCATTGCTTTTGTAGGGCTGCAAGCGTCCGGCCTAACAGCTGCACAACGATCATCATTGTTATCATCAGGGTGTGGATTTTGATGACCTAGGAATGTAAAAAAATGGGATGTGTTGTATTCATATGACTTTCTCTACTCTTGTACAAACTATTTTTACAAACGCTTATTCTCCATCTACTTCATGTTAATCGGGATGTTAATCTTATTGCTAATTATCTTGTAGGTACAAGGTTTTAAGCGATAGTCAAATATTTTAAGAGCTGGTTGCTATGTGGAGTATTCCATTCTCTTTGCATTACCGGACAAAAAAAATGAATAACGAATTTGAGAAAAAAGTATAAATATTGGAAAATTTAAGGGAATAACAAGCAATATCTGGAAAAGGGTTCACCCAACAACAAAAAATCTGATGTGTTACACTCACATGACTTTCTCTACTCTTGTACAATCTATTTTTACAAACGCTTATTCTCCATATGCTTCATGTTAATCGAGATATCGAGATGTCAATCTTATTGCTAATTTTCTTGTAGATGCAAGGGGAATATGGTAGCTTTTAAGCGATGGTCAAATATTTTAACGCTGGTTGCTATGTGGCGCATTCCATTCTCTTTGTATGTCCAGGACAAAAAAATGAATAACGAATTTGAGAAAAAGTATAAGTATTGGAAAATTTAAGGAAAAAACAAGCAATATCTCAAAACGGTTCACTCAACAAAAGAAATGTATATGACATAAGTTGTGTATTTTAACGCGATCTACATTTTTTGTGTAGTAAAATTTTGTCTATCTCTTATGGTTTACCAGTTATGCAAAAGTCGTTCACAATGAAGAATACTTTTGGAGACATTCCCAGAAAATTCAAGATATACATTTCATTTCTCATGACATTATCTTAAACATATGATATTTTAATCAAAATCGTTAGAGCCATTTTTGAGAAAATTAAAATTTTCGAAAAATGTTCCATGTAAAGGGTAGTCTGGGGTGGGGGGATTTTCTTGAAAACCTTCGTGTCGCATCTCTGGAAGATACTGAACCTAAATACTAAGTTTGGTGTTTATCCGACTGTTCGTTTTTGAGTTATGCTGTTCACAGACACACACACACACAGACACACAGACACACACACACACAGACACACACACGGACATGTTTCCAAAAATGCTTTTTTTGGATTCAGGGGGCCTCAAAACATATATTTCCGATGAAATCTCGGTATCGAATTTTTGGGTGGAATGCAATACTTCCCCTACTTACTATACGTAGTAGAGAAAGTAAAAATCTATATGACATAAATTATGTATTTTAACGCGATCTGCATTTTTTGTGTAGTAAAATTTTGTCTATCTCTTATGGTTTACCAGTTATGCAAAAGTCGTTTACAATGAAGAATACTTTTGGAGACATTCCCAGAAAATTCAAGATATACATTTTATTTGTAATGAAAATATCTTAAACATATGATATTTTAATCAAAATCGCTAGAGCCATTTTTGAGAAAATTAAAATTTTCGAAAAATGTTCCATGTAAAGGGTAATCTGGTGTGGGGGATTTTCTTGAAAACCTTCGTGTTGCATCTCTGAGAGATACTGAACCTAAATACCAAGTTTGGTGTTTATCCGACTGTTCGTTTCTGAGTTATGCTGTTCACAGACACACACACGGACATGTTTCCAAAATGCTTTTTTGGATTCAGGGGACCTCAAAACATATATTTCCGGTGAAATTTCGGTATAGAAATTTTGAGTGGAATACAGTACTTCCCCTACTTACTATACGTAGTAGAAAAAGTAAAAATTATCTTGAAATTATAAATGGCATAAAATTACCAAAACTGGCCTAATAAATATGTGTTTTTGTTATCTGGCACCCATGATAAAGATTTATGTATACGTTACCAATGCCTATGATGCAACAATTAAAACAGGATTTCATCAGAATACGGATTCTGGTTATCATTTTCATCACCATCACCAGTTTCTTCTTCAAAGAATCACTCCTGTCTAAACTCACGAGATTTGGTTTGTTTTTAAAAGCAATTCTACTATGATTCCTTTCCTTTCAGGACTGTATACTAAAACAATAACATTTCAAGGGAAATAAATAATCTGGCAGCGGGAATAATCTGATGGTGATGAAATGCACTCCACTAAGGGTCCATAGAGAAGACAGTACTACATTTGAAAGATGCGAGGTTTTTCAGTAAAACAGTTAACTTAAAATAAGGAAATTTACCCTCTGTCGTTTATTAATCGGTATACAAATTATTCT
The DNA here is from genome assembly GCA_030765065.1 of Deroplatys truncata. Classification (NCBI taxonomy): domain Eukaryota; kingdom Metazoa; phylum Arthropoda; class Insecta; order Mantodea; family Mantidae; genus Deroplatys; species Deroplatys truncata. The sequence continues at coordinate 57,467,992 of CM060989.1, read as the reverse complement.
TACGAAAGTTTACTTTCATGTTCTACTTTATTTTAATCGAGATAAATTTTTCCAGAAATAGCTGCATTACACATTTCTTATAGATACAAAGGAAAAGCCAAATGTTATAGAACTGGACACTATATGCTGGCCTTAAAACTCTATGCTCTTTCCATAACATCGTGGGAAACAACTGAAAATGGAGAGGATTTTAAAAGAATTGCTAGGTATTGAACAATTCGAGTCATTAATAACGGATATCTCGCAAATGACTGATGCCACAAAAAATTATTTTAAATAAATTGTGTGTTTTAAAGACATCTACATTTTTTGTGTAGTACGTTTTCGTCTATCGCTTAACGTTTACCAGTTATACAAAATTACACAAAATTCCTTCTGAATGAAGAGGAATTCACAGGCTATTTCCAGAAAATTCAAGGTGTACATTTTACTTGTCATGTAAATATCTTTTATATATAGTAATTTAATCAAAATCGTTACAGACATTTTTAGAAAATCAAAGCATTTTGAAATATTATACTGCATGTAAAGAGTAGTTGGGGTGAGAGATTTTCTTGAAAACCTTCGTGTCGCGTTTTTGGAAGCTATTGACCTAAACTACCAATTTTGGTATTTATCCGAGTTTTCGTTTTTGAGTTATGCTGCTCACAGACACACCCACGGACCCCTTTCTAAAACTGCTCTTTTTTGGGTTTAGGGTGTCTCAAACCAATGAAAATGTTTCTAATTTAATATAAATCAAATTTAATAAAACAATCTCATTAGAAAATGGTATATAAAAACTGTTTATTTTGTGATGAGGAATAAGGAAACAAAAAAAAAAAAATGTTGGTTTCCAATTACGAAAGTAACTTGACCCTCAAATGACCATCCATGTATGGTCCAACCATTCAATGCGCTCTTCGTACACAGCCATTCAGAATTTCCATTGTTATTTAGGTTAGTGTAAGAACAATTGCAAACTGCTTTATACAAATGTTGTATAGCTTTTTATGAGGAGAGAGAAAACAACATAAAAAGGTAGGTTTAATTGACCCTAAAATGACCATCACCAGGTCCTCCAAAGAAAACACGACTAGTGGCATTTATTTCCCCCCATAATATCACACAACTTTTATTTAAGATATATCTTTCTACCACGCTTAGTTTTGGAGATATTGAACAGTCTCAACTTAAATGGTCGACACTGTATATAAAAGTTATTTGAAAGATATTCTATTTTTACTTTCTCTAGTACGTATAGTAAGTAGGGGAAGTATTGTATTCCACCCAAAAATTCGATACCGAGATTTCACCGGAAATATATGTTTTGAGGCTCCCTGAATCCAAAAAAAGCATTTTGGAAACATGTCCGTGTGTGTCTGTGAAAAGAGTAACTCAGAAACGAACACTCAGATAAACACCAAACTTGGTATTTAGGTTCAGTATCTTCCAGAGATGCGACACGAAGGTTTTCAAGAAAATCCCCCTACCCCAGATTACCCTTTACATGGAAGATTTTTCGAAAATTTTAATTTTCTCAAAAATGGGTGTAACGATTTTGATTAAAATATCATATGTTTAAGATACTTTTATGACAAATAAAATGTATATCTTAATTTTCTGGGAATGTCTCCAAAAGTATTCTTCATTGTGAACGACTTTTGCATAACTGGTAAACCATAAGAGATAGACAAAATTTTACTGCACAAAAAATGTAGATCGCGTTAAAATACACAATTTATATCCTATATATTTTGTTGTTGTTGGGTGAACCATTTTCGAGATATTACTTGTTATTCCCTTAAATTTTCCAATACTTATACTTTTTCTCAAATGGGAATTCGTTACTCATTTTTTTATGTCCTGGACATGCAAAGAGAATGGAATGCTCCACATAGCGACCAGCTCTTAAAAGATTTGACTGTCGCTTAAAGCCTACCATATTCCTCTTGCATCTACAAGAAAATTAGCAATAAGATTAACATCTCGATTAACATGAAGCATATGGAGTATAAGTGCTTTTATAAATAGTTTGTACAAGAGTAGAGAAAGTCATGTGAGTGTAACACATAAGATTTTTTATAGAGATCTACAGTTTTTGTGTAGTACGTTTTCGTCTATTGCTTAAGGTTTACCAGTTAAGTGAGATTATATAAAAGTACCTCCGAATGAAGGGTACTTCACAGGCTATTCACAGAAAATTCGAAATATGCATCTTATTTGTCATGTAGATATCTTTAATGTGCGGGTAGTTTAATCAAAATCGTTAGAGCAATTTTTTTAGAAAATCAAAACTTTCGAAAAACGTTCCATGCAAAGGGTGTTTTGGAGTGGGGGGATTTTCTTGAAAATCTTTGTGTCACATCTTTGGAAGATACTGAACTTAAATACCAAGTTTAGTATTTACCCGAATTTTCGCTTTTGAGTTATGCTGTTTACAGACACACACGTGGACCTTTTTATAAAAATGCTTTTTATTGCATTGGATAGAATGCAATACCTTTTCTACCTACTATGTACGCGGTAGGTAGGAGTATGTTTGTATACTAGTGAGCCTAGTGAACAGATACCCCAACATAAAGGGTCCCGAGACTCCTACAAGAATCTGGGAGTGTAACCACAGCTGTAAATGTATTTAGGAGGCCTGAGTCAGCACAGTTTTTGCTGTTTCATACTCGTAATGACTCTTGCATCGTGCAAATCATTGTGGTTCAGGTAACAGCGCTCTTCTGGTCCGGATAAAAGCAATTTTCCCGCCCCCGGGTGCATGTAATGCGTATTAAATCATAAACATCGCGAAAAAAAAACAAGAACAAACAAACAACGTAAAAATAGCAGCAGAAACAACTGCAGTGACAATAATAATCGTGATGCAACGATCGGAGCGCAAGGAACAGGGTTAGTGCCTTAGGGGCGTATATACAGTTTGACTTCTAAACAATAGCGTGTATATGTGCACATAATTTTTCAGTTTTTTACTTTCTCTACTATGTATAGTAAGTAGGGGAAGTATTGTATTCCACCCAAAAATTCGATACCGAGATTTCACCGGAAATACATGTTTTGAGACCCTCTGAATCCAAAAAAAGCATTTTTGGAAACATGTCCGTGTGTGTGTGTGTGTGTGTGTGTGTCTGTGAACAGCATAACTCAGAAACGAACAGTCGGATAAACACCAAACTTGATATTTAGGTTCAGTATCTTCCAGAGATGCGACACGAAGGTTTTCAAGAAAATCCCCCCACCCCAGATTACCCTTTACATGGAACATTTTTCGAAATTTTTAATTTTCTCAAAAATGGCTCTAAAGATTTTGAATAAAATACCAAATAAATTTAAGACAGTTTTATAGTAAATGGAATGTACGTTCTCGTATATCTCGAATTTTCTGGGAATGTCTCCAAAAGTATTCTTCATTGTGAACGACTTTTGCATAACTGGTAAACCATAAGAGATAGACAAAATTTTACTACACAAAAATTGTAGATCGCGTTAAAATACACAGTTAATGCCATATACATTTTATTTGTTGAGTGAACCATTTTCGAGATATTGCTTGTTATTCCCTTAAATTTTCCAATACTTATAATTTTTCTCAAATGGAATTTCGTTATTCATTTTTTTGTCCTGGTAATGCAAAGAGAATGGAATGCTCCACATAGCAACCAGCTCTTAAAATATTTGACTATCGCTTAAAGCCTACCATATTCCCCTTGTACGTACAAGAAAATTAGCAATAAGATTAACATCTCGATTAACATGAAGAATATGGAGAATAAGTGTTTGTAAAAATAGTTTGTACAAGAGTAGAGAAAGTCATGTGAGTATAACACATCAGATTTTTTTGCGTGCATGTTTTTTGTTGCTGGTTTCTGTTTCTTTACTTTCTCTACCACGTACATAGTAGGTAGAGAAGCTTTCTATTCCACCCAAATATTCGATACGGAGATTTCATAGGAAATGCATGTTTTGAGGGCCCTAAATCCATAAACATTTTTAGAAAAAGTTCCTGTGCGTGTCTGTGAACAGCGTAACTCAAAAACAAAAGTCAGATAAGTACCATACTTGTATTTAGGTTCAGTATCTTTTAAAGATGACATGAAGATTTCAAGAAAATCACCCCACTCCAAACTACACTTTACATGGAATATTTTTCGAATTTTTTTATTTTCTAAACAATGGATCTAACGATTTTGATTAAAAGACATTTACCGACAAATCAAATGTATATCTTGTATTTTCTGGGAATAGCTTTTGACGTCCTCTTCATTCGGAAGGAATATTGTATAATCTTGTACAAGTGGTAATGGTTAGTAATGGCCGGAATTACTTGCCCATTCTCTTGAAGTCCTGTCAATATTCAGTATTTCTCGCGATGCCATGGGGAGAGTATGGAATTTTAAGGCCAGCATATAGAGTCCAGGTGTTAAACATTTGACTATCGCTGTTATCTTTGTATCTATAACGAAATGTGTAATGTAGCTATTTCTGCAAAGGTTTATTTGGATTCAAAATGCAGTAGACAGAACTATAAGTTTTAGTAAGAATAGGTTGTATACCCACTAATAAACGATACAGGATAGAGAAAGTCCTGTGAATGTATCACAATGGATTTTTAGAAAAAAAAGGTCCGTGTGTGTGTGTGTGTGTGTGTGTGTGTCTATGAACAGCATAACACAAAACGAAATCCCGGATAAATATCAAACTTGGTATTTTAGGCTCAGTACCTTCCAAAGATGGGACACGAAGATTTTCAAGAAAATCCCTCACCCGAAACTACCGTTTATATGTAATTTTTCGAAAATTTAGATTTTCTAAAAATGGCTCTAACGATTTTGATTAAAATACCATATGTTAAAAATATTTACGTGACAAATAAATTTTTTATCTTGAGTTTTCAGGTAATAGCCTGTAAAGTCTTCTTCATTCGGAAGGAATTTTGTATAATAGTACACAAACATATCGATTTTCGGTTGTTTCTTGCGATGTCGTGGAAAGAGCATAGAATTTTAAGGCTAGCGTATAGTGTCAAGTTCTAAAACATTTGACGATCACTGTTTCCTTTGTGTCTATAACGAAATGCGTAATGCAGTACTTCCCGAAAGGTTTATCTCGATTAAAATGAAGTAGTGTGAAAGTCATATGAATTTAACATGAATACTCTACAACGGTACGCGTGTTCTGTAGAAGCTACACCACATGGACATCATAGCCGCCGCCTTTCTTATCCTTAGCAATCAGAAGAATAACCTCTTTTTATTAATAACACCTGTCAAGATTGAGGGGTTTGAGCCCTGCCTGAGGCACACGATTGCCCCCGTTTCAACTTCACTGACTGGCAACTGTGCGGAGATGCTAGACGTTTGTGCCAGAAAAACGTATGGTCGGTTTTAAAGCGTACTACTTCGCTATGCAACTCAATGCCTGTTTGTTTTCTCTTTTGACAAACATTAAACATCGGTTTGCAATACAGAAAATAGGACATACGTAATATAAATGACGTTCACTAAATGAATGTCTGTAATGATGCGGGAAGCGGCAAGCGATTCAAGTTAGCAATGATACACAGTGCAACAAGCAATGCGCAGCTTGAGATGCAGTTGTGGAGTGTTGTGGATATTAGAAGATAATGATTTATTTGTTCGTTTATTTTATAGCGGTTCCCTTGGTAGGACCCCACTACATTGATGATGGATGCAGCGTTACGCACCTGTAGGTCGTCTGGATGCCCGTACTCTTGTGCTGTATCTTGAGGTTCTCATAGATTGGAATATGATAATTGTGTATCTGTATTCTTGTGTGCTAGTATGTTGTAATTATATTTTATAATTGTGCTACGGCTGCTGTATTTGTGTCGCAGAGTGAGAAAGTGTATTATCTTTACGTTGTTGTATTGTTATTTCAACTGTTGGGGAGCCGAACTTGAAGTTGGTTACAACCGCACGTATAGTATCCGCTTTCCGGTAGCCTTCGCCCCAAATGTATTTCCGGTGGTCTTTGCCCTCCCCAAAATGTTTAAAAATATTAACTTTGTAATTTGACTGTTTATTTAAATATTATATTTATGTTTGCCTCTGCTGCGTCAGCATTTTTAATTTCTCTACTACGTATAGTAAGTAGGGGAAGTATTGCATTCCACCCAAAAATTCGATACCGAGATTTCACCGGAAATACATGTTTTGAAACCCCCTGAATCCAAAAAAAGCATTTTTGGAAACTTGTCCGTGTGTGTGTGTGTGTCTGTGAACAGCATAACTCAGAAACGAACAGTCGGATAAACACCAAACGTGATATTTAGGTTCAGTATCTTCCAGAGATGCGACACGAAGGTTTTCAAGAAAATCCCCCCACCCCAGATTACCCTTTACATGGAACATTTTTCGAAAATTGTAATTTTCTTAAAAATGCCTCTAACGATTTTGATTGAAATATCATGTTTAAGATATTTTCATGACAAATAAAATGTATATCTTGAATTTTCTGGGAATGTCTCCAAAAGTATTCTTCATTGTGAACGACTTTTGCGTAACAGGTAAACCATAAGAGATAGACAAAATTTTACTACACAAAAAATGTAGATCACGTTAAAATACACAATTTATGTCACATAATTTTTGTTGTTGAGTGAACCATTTTCGACATATTGCTTGTTATTCCCTTAACTCTTTCAATACTTATTTTCTCAAATGGGAATTCGTTCTTCATTTTTATGTCTTGGATATGCAGAGAGTATTAATCTGTGGCAAAGAGAATGGTGCTGCACATAGCAACCAGCTATTAAGCGATATGTCTATGCTTAAAGGCTACTGTATTTCTATATTGGCCTTGCAATTACAAAGCAAGGGGACCATAGTACGCCTTAAGCGAAAGTCAAATATTTTTAGAACTGGTTGCTATGTGTAAAATGTAATTCTCTTTGAGAATAAGAGTTTGTAAAAATAGTTTGTACAAGAGTAGAGAAAGTCATGTGAGTGTAACACATTAGATTTTTTTAAACTTATTTAATTCAGAGAGCCTCAAAACATGTATTTCTGGTGAAATCTCGGTTTCGAATTTGTGGATGGAATACAATACTTGCTCTGCTCACTCTACGTGGTAGAGAAAGCAAGAATGTTGGGAACTAGTGTCTTCAACAAAAGCAAGCGGCTACAATACAAACTTGAAGTATAAACTTCTTGCTGTTTAGGTGAGCGCTGTGGACATCCGTGTTATCCATCAGGCTCACGAGAAGCTGTGATTCAATCAGACCATAACACAAGTTACACTTAGTGCATCATTATGCAAAGCAAACGTTCACGGCAACTGCGCATGCTCGATTACCGAGCTATCTCGCATAGTTTTGTGAGTTATGGATCATAAACACGAGTCCGCTTACTTACCTCGTTTTGGAAGCAAAGGTTGACATCGATAGCGGGACAAATGATTCTCTTACTTTTGTCATCTACTGCGCCTTCTGTGTAGCAATGGATCGTCACACCAGGTACAGTACGTGAGGTTTAAATTGAAGCATGGACCATTTTGACGCTACCTGACCGGTCTAAGAGGGGAGGGTGCGCTAATGACTATCCGAGTGCTGAGAAACCCTTTGAAGTAGTGTTGTTTACGTATAATTTATTTATTTAGCTCCACGTATGGACGTCAATTTGAAGAAGGTTATGTTCTAGAGTTGGTGTTGTTTGCACCACGCTTTGGGCGTCAATTTTAAGTAGTTGTTTACGTAATATGCTGCTACGTATGACAAGCCGATTTGAAGATGTATTTTTGTTGTTACGCTCCAAGTTTTTTTAAAAAAATATTTGTTAACTTTGTTACTAAACTGCTTCTATAGATATTATTTATGTTTATATTTGCCTCGGCTGCGTCAGTATTACTTTAGAGATACGTTTCTCTTAATCAGGGCGTGGTGCGACAAGAATTAGGCTTACACAGATTTTAAGTTTTAATTCATTTCTTTTTATTAATCCTTGACACAAATTAAATAGCACTACACTGATACCAAGAGCTGTGAGATACTTTTAATTTAATACTTGCACTTTGTTAACGCGTATACTTAATTTTCGTTTCACACGAATACGTAATATTTCTCTAGAGAACACATCTTCCATCCGGTTACTACCAAGGTCTGCAGGCAACTGAACATATTTCAACCGTCCAAACCCGTAAACTTCTGTGTTTCAAGTCTCTGATTGTCTAATCCTAGTCCAATAGAATACCTGCATTTTACTAAAGCTTTTTCTGGCTGTTGATGGACTATTTTTTAAACTGTCACAAAATTTACATTATTGCTCCTCGATTCATGTCTAGTAGCATGTAAACTCTCAAACTCATTATTGCTTCAAGGTTACCTCATTGTTACCTCATTGTTAGCAACGTTTATCTTATTATTCTCACAGCTCTTACATTATTAAATTACGTAATGCATTCACATAACATTATTAAACATGCTTACAATAATATAAGCATATGCAGTGACTGTTACATACATTTTAAAATTATTACATACATATTGCTTCAAGGCGGGCTGTTATTGAATTTACATATTATATAATTTAATTGAAATTATTCAAGTGTTAAAAATACTGCCTCACCTTCACTGTCAAGTATCAGTTATAGCGTTGTTGCCGTTGCACTTTTGGCAGTGAAATATGGAAAATATCCTGATAGCTTCGGCCGTTCTTGCTTCTCTAACTTTCGTATTGTTACAAGCCAGTGTTGACTGTTCTTTTCTAAATGTCATGCTTCAACCTAACCCAGATTTTAAATAGTAAGTTTCAATAATAAAAATTTTGAGATTAGGCAGTTAAGGATTACTAACTGTCGTGTGGTATATAGTGCTATCCCTTTCTGCTTCCCAGAACTCAAAGCAAATGCATTATAAACATATGTCATGTGCGGAAGCGTAGAATTTTGAGGAGCCCTGCTTATTTCAAATTCGTGCATACCAACCTTCTTCTTCTTCTTTAATGCATTACCCTTCCCTTTGTAGGATTTACATCCCCAAGGACTGAGCGAGGTGGCACCGCGGTAACGTGTGCGACTTGCATTCGGGAGGTCCTGGGTTCGATCCCCGGCGAGTGCCCACTCTGACTAATGGGTTTTTTCATGCTTTCCCCAGGTCGGCAGGCGAATGCTGGTGTGTATCATCGTCTACCACGTCTTTCCTGTCCCTGTATCCACCATATTCCTTGTCATGTGTTTCAAGGGTGTAGGACAAGGCAACAGCGTTCGGCGGGTTGTGGCTGGACTGTGGATGTGCTCTCTGTAGAGGGTTTTATCTGGAAACGCCAGGTACCCCGTCCATTCTTGCGCACGTCGTCATCCATGTCTCTTATCTCTCCCTCCCAGGGTTCACGGTAGAAGCAGAAAACGGCCCTTGTGGCTAATCTGCTGTGGTTTGTCCCGGATTCCCAAGTATTACAAACCGAAGCCGACACCGTGGGCGAGTGGTTAGACCGCTCCCCTCTCACAAAGGTGGCCCGAGTTCGATCCCAGGTCCGCATGTGGGATTTGTGGTGGACGAAGCGGAGTCTGGAAGGGTTTTATTCGGGTTTTCCGGTTTCCCTCCTATTTCATTCCACCGGTGCTCCATCTTCACCTTTCCTGTCATTCATCTCGCTCACTTTTATCTATTATCTACTTCCTCCCCGGGCGTTGGACTGGTTAGCCATCCTGGTTATATTCTCCCAGATCCTAACAGTACCTCTGCTCCTCTATAAGTGTCTACTCCCAGGCATTGGCTTGTAAGTCTTGGGGGGTGTAAGTCTTACATAAGGGGATGGATTTTACGTCAATGACTGGTATCTGATGTTAGGAAAATTCGCGAATCAAATATCCAACCCAGCAATCGCGACTGAGTAAAACCGGGAAAAAACCTTCGTTAGATTGGTCGACCTCAGGGAGTTTGAACCCGGAACCTCCTGAATATGGATCAGAGGCATTACCGCCTGAGCATCCCGCTCGACTTATGTACCAACCTAATGGACCTAATTATTGTGATTAGATGCTTATAAAATCTACAACAGGTGCCTAAAAGAAAATTTGACAGAATGAGCGATGCAGATTTATCCCCAACTTCATTCCTTGGGATGAGGGGGAGGTGGTACAGGGATAAAGTGGTGGAGAACGCAACTGGGCGTGAAAATGTGCATACGTGGTATCCCTTTCAAGACTCTTTTTACATTCTCTACCACATACCTAGTAGGTAAAGGAAAGTATTGCATTCCACATAAAATCTGATGTTGAGGTTTTGCCGGAAATATACGTTTTGAATACAAAACAAGCCTTTTTACTTTCTCTACTACGTATAGTAAGTAGGGGAAGTATTGTATTCCACCCAAAAATTCGATACCGAGATTTCACCGGAAATACATGTTTTGAGACCCCCTGAATCCAAAAAAAAGCATTTTTGGAAACATGTCCATGTGTGTGTCTGTGTGTGTCTGTCTGTGAACAGCATAACTCAGAAACGAATAGTCGGATAAACACCAAACTTGGTATTTAGGTTCAGTATCTTCCAACGATGCGACACGAAGGTTTTCAAGAAAATCCCCCACCCCAGATTACCCTTTACATGGAACATTTTTCGAAAATTTTAATTTTCTCAAAAATGGCTCTAACGATTTTGATTAAAATATCATATGTTTAAGATATTTTTATGTCAAATAAAATGTATATCTTGAATTTCCTGGGAATGTCTCCAAAAGTACTCTTCATTGTGAACGACTTTTGCATAACTGGTAAACCATAAGAGATAGACAAAATTTTACTACACAAAAAATGTTGATCGCGTTAAAATACACAATTTATGTCATATACATTTTTTTGTTGAGTGAACCATTTTCGAGATATTACTTGTTATTCCCTTAAATTTTTCAATACTTATTTTCTCGAATGGGAATTCGTTATTCATTTTTACTTTCTCTACTACGTATAGTAAGTAGGGGAAGTATTGCATTCCACCCAAAAATTCGATACCGAGATTTCACCGGAAATACACGTTTTGAGACCTCCTGAATCCAAAAAAAGCATTTTTGGAAACATGTCCGTGTGTGTGTCTGTGTGTGTGTGTCTGTGTGTGTGTGTGTGTGTGTGTCTGTGAACAGCATAACTCAAAAACGAACAATCGGATAAGCACCAAACTTGGTATTTAGGTTCAGTATCTTCCAGAGATGCGACACGAAGGTTTTCAAGAAAATCCCCCCACCCCAGACTACCCTTTACATGGAAGATTTTTCGAAAATTTTAATTTTCTCGAAAATGGCTCTAACGATTTTGATGGAAATATCATATGTTTAGGGTAATGTCATGACAAATGAAATGTATATCTCGAATTTTCTGGGAATGTCTCCAAAAGTATTCTTCATTGTGAACGACTTTTGCATAACTGGTAAACCATAAGAGATACACAAAATTGACTTTGTTTTTAAAAGCTGAAGGGTGAGGCAGTTTTTTTAATCCCTTAACTGATATCAGTCTAATTATACAATATAAAAATAATAGCCCGCCTATAAGCAATCAGTGTATATTACAGCAATTGTATTGTTTATTTATTGTATATATGTGTAAAATATTATATGAATGTATTTCTTAGTTTAGAAACGTAGGAGCTCTGAGGGTAGAAGCAAGGCGTTTTCTGTTGAAAACTGTTATAAAGTGGAATCAGAGGGTGGCTAACAATGAGTTGTAACCTTGGCAGAAAAATAAGTTAGAAAGCTAAGGAAGTGGTGTAACGTCAAAAAGTTTGTAAATAGTCACGTGGGTGCAAAAAGCCAATCAAAGTCCAACTAAAATGTTCTACTAAAGTGGGTTTAGCCAATCAGTAAATAGAGAGAGATTAAATTTAAAATTTTAAGCTGTGGACGCTAAGAGGTAGCGTACCAAAGCCAAGTCAGTTCAGTAGATGAAGCTCAGAGTGTGCAGATGTGAAATATTAGAGCAGTGCGGAGAAGATAAATTTTGACCTTTAAAAAATGTAGTTAGGAACTGATAATTACTACAACCGTAAAATACATTTCATTGTATATTCACAGAGATATACATCTGTGTGATTAATAATTTTTTAACGCGAATAAAGAACTTAAGAAATTCTCTGTAAACTGCAGTTCGTTAGCACACATATAGAACGTAATATTTATTACAGCTCCATACGTAAATACTTCAGTAAATTGTTCAAAATCCATTACATATAAACTTTATTATTAACACACACATACGAACACAACCGCAAGAGGACGACATCATTTTAATGAATGAGAATTGAAAACACGTTGCATAGAGGTTTTCTTAGCTGTACCAGTAGTTCAAAACAGTTACTAACCGAGCACTGAAAGCTTCCAACCGTATGAAAACATCGCATGTACCGTACTCCGATTTCAACTGAGAATTAAAAATCTCACACATAGCAATTACACGCCTTTCTCCAACAGCTGTCACGTACACTCTGTCAAACCATAAGTTGCCGGTCTCTTGAGCAGTGAAACAGTAACGATGGTCGGCACTTACCACCCTTATAAAGCTAAAGTCTGAAGTTTGACGATGCTACGTTGTTTAGTAATTGTTTGGCAGCCATTAATAGTAAACTCTCTCAGCGAATTTGTAAACATGGATAAAACTGGCCATCGTTATGTGATACAATACTTTCATTTGAAAGGTCTTAGTCCAACTAATATTAAAGCTGAGCTATATTCTACTCTGGGGGAGTCTGCTCCTTCGTTTACAACAGTAAAATATTGGGTGGCAGAGTTTAAGCGAGGCCGTACGAGCTGTGGTCGAGCAAATGAGGTGACCACGCCAGAAATTGTGAAGAAAATGATATTGAATGCCCATCGACTGAAAGTGCGCGAGGTAGCAGACATCGTAGACATTTCAAAAAGTGCTGTACATCGCATACTAACTGAAAATTTAGACATGAGAAAGCTGTGCTCCAGATGGGTGCCGCGTTTACTCACAATGAAACAAAAGCTGCGTCGTGAGGATGTTTCAGTCGAGTGTTTGGCGATGTTTCGCTGCAATAAAGCCGAGTTTTTGCGTCGATTCATAACCATGGACGAAACATGGGTCCATCACTTCACACCTGAGACGAAGGAACAGTCAAAACAGTGGACTGAAAGGGGACAATCGGCTCCAGGCGAAGACAGTTCCATCTGCAGGCAAGGTCATGGCATCAGTTTTTTAATGTGTGTGTGTAATAATTTTAATTGATTATCTTCAAAAAGGAAATGCAATCAATGGCGAGTATTTTGCAAACTTATTGCAGGTTTGAATAATGAAATCAAGCAAAAACGGCCGCATTTAGCGAAAAAGAAAGTTCTGTTTCATTCAAGACAATGCACCAGTTCACACATCCATTATCACTATGGCCAAAATCAGTGAGTCAAAGTCGACGTGCTTCCTCATGCACCCTATTCGCCAGACTTATCCCCCTCTGATTATTTTCTGTTTCCAAATTTGAAGATATGGCTTGGTGGTAAAAATATGCCAACCAAGAAGGGGTGCAGTTTGCAGTTAATGGCTATTTTGCAGAACTCGATGTTTCTCAGTATAAACAGTGTATCGAAGCTATTGAACATCGCTAGGAAAAGTGTATCGAGTTGAAAGGAGACTATGTAGAGAAATAAAGATATCTTTTCCTCAAAATTTTTTGTTAGGTCGGGTACTTCCGGAACAGCCCTCGTAGTTTACCTGCTTCGTTGTTGATTCTGCTGCCGTGATTTCGCAGCTCGTTCTGTTGTCTCGTGCGCCAGCTGCTCTAATGGTATAGATAGGAGATCTTTCTCTCGGGATATGCGTGGATGTATTGTGAAAAGACAACACCAGTTTAAATTGACTGTGAAAGTTTAACATGATCTGATACTTGAGCTATTGAAGTGAGTTGCCGACAGTTTGGGATGAAAAAATACGCCAATTCTGAATTGAAGCATTCGAAATTGTAACAACTGAATTATTATACCTGCAGTATCAAAGTTACAGTTTGAAATAACTGTTTCCGCAATAAAAGAAACTAGAAGGTAATTTGCCGCGAGTCGCTAAACTTCATATTGGTTAGACCTCTCGCAATAGCCGCGATATACTACTCACACAAGCCCGTCACCAGGCGCTTGAAATAACACATGAGTCGTCACAAGTATCCAGTGACAAGTCCATTAAAATTGCACGCCCTTATTACTCTTAGCTCCGCCTACTTCATTACTCATCACTAACGTTATTTTTCACGCGCAGCCAATAATTAAAAATCCTAGTGTGTCTCTGTTTTGTTACCATGGGGCTTTGCTAAAATCTCAGATTATAAGTGCTTTTCTCTTTTCGAATTCTACCTACGTGAACCTGCAAACGTACTGAGCCTATAACCTAACTGAATTCTCAGAATCTTTAAGCTAGCGCTTTCGCTATTTCGGCTGTCGCTAATGACTTTGGTTAACATGGCCCGCTAATGACCTGTTTCTCGGAAGTCCCTTTGAGCGCGGTTCACAATCATCAACTTCTGTGCACCGCTTTGTCTAACTCTATAATACAAGCCATAAGGTACTGATTTGGGCTACCTTATACGTGCTTGGCATGGAGCAATGGTTAAACTACTTAAGTTCCGCGCAAGCAGCTCGAGTTCCATTTTCCATAGTGGTTTGTTATCTTTTGTTTTTTACAACTGGTTTTACTGTAGGTAATATAGTCAAATTATATAGCTTGTGTTACTTAATTTTACCTAGAAACAATATTACAATGATGGTGAAATTGGTGGTTATAAAATTAAGTTGAGTATGAAACCTCCTCCCGACCGTTAAATTCATGTTATAGTTGTCATCTACCGGTATGACAGAATACTAAATAAACGCCACATACATAATAAATGAAGAAAACTTGTTATATTTTCACTCATGTATTTAAAATCAAAAGGGGAAAATATCGAATAGCTCCACTGAGATTTGAACATACCTCAGGAACAGCAAGCTAACTCTTTACCGCTGAGCTAAGAGTGCTGCACTAACCGTGACATTGTTACGAGCTTTAGTCATACTTCACTTGAGAACCATAAATCAATATAGTGGTTTTGGTTACAAATATTCAGTGTTGAAACACTCTGAAACATCGGTCTATTCGAAAACTCGTATATGAATTTTTTTTTCTGAATGCTTTTAGGATTATAGTTGTGCTCCCCGTTATAACTACTACAAGAATATACCAGACTTGTGAACAAAGCCTGGCTGTTCCGAGCGCTCACGACAGTACCCGATTCGTGCTCCTCTGAGATGCCGGCCAGTTTTAATTGATCGCGTGTATATATTTTCATAGCTGTTCTACAAATTATTATTAACACAAAATATTCATATTAACCATGATAAATATTCGCCATAAATAGTTTCGACGGTCTTCCTGGGTTCAATTCCCCGGCTGGGACGGTGGAGTTATTCTTTGATGGCATTGATTTCCTACGTTTGGAGTGTCTGTAAGTGTAAACGTCACTGTGCTATACAGTAAATGAATAAAAATCCAATCATTACTTTGGTTCAACGAGATATTAACACAATATATTTAATCAAAATCCTTAGATCAGTTTTGAGGAAGCACAAAATTAATGCAATGCTTGACATGTAATGGATTTTTCGGATTAGGGTAAGCACATAATAATTTTCGTCTAAGCCCTTAAAAAGGCCTAGCTTAGATACAAAATTTGTTATTTAGCCTATTCCCATTTTTTACGTAGAGTTAAGTAGGAAAAGTATTGTATTCCATCCAAAAATTCGATACCGAGATTTCACCGGAAATATATGTTTTGAGACCCCCTGAATCCAAAAAAAAGTATTTTTGGAAATATATCCGTGTGTGTGTGTGTGTCTGTGAACAGCATAACTCAGAAACTAACAGTCGGATAAACACCAAACTTGGTATTTAGATTCAGTATCTTCCAGAGATGCGACACGAAGGTTTTCAAGAAAATCCCTCCATCCCAGAGTACCCTTTACATGGAACAGTTTTCGAAAATGTTAATTTTCTCAAAAATGGCTCTAACGATTTTGATTAAAATATCATATGTTTAAGATATTTTCATGACAAATGAAATGTATATCTGGAATTTTCTAGGAATGTCTCCAAAAGTATTCTTCATTGTGAACGACTTTTGCATAACAGGTAAACCATAAGAGATAGAAAAAATTTTACTGCACAAAAAATGTAGATCGCGTTAAAATGCACAATTTATGTCATACATTTGTTTTGTTGAGTGAACCATTTTCGAAATATTGCTTGTTATTCCCTTAAATTTTCTAATACTTTTTCTCAAATGGGAATTCGTTATTCATTACTTTCTCTACTACGTATAGTAAGTAGGGGAAGTATTGTATTCCACCCAAAAATTCGATACCGAGATTTCACCGGAAATACATGTTTTGAGACACCCTGAAGCCAAAAAAAGCATTTTTGGAAACATGTCCGTGTGTGTCTGTGTGTTTGTGAACAGCATAACTCAGAAACGAACAGTCGGATAAACACCAAACTTGGTATTTGGGTTCAGTATCTTCCAAGGATGCGACACGAAGGTTTTCAAGAAAATCCCCCCACCCCAGAGCACCCTTTACATGGAACATTTTTCGAGAATTTTAATTTTCTCAAAAATGGCTCCAACGATTTTGATTAAAATATCATATGTTTAAGATATTTTTATGACAAATAAAATGTATATCTTGAATTTCCTGGGAATGTCTCCAAAAGTATTCTTTATTGTGAACGACTTTTGCATAACTGGTAAACCATAAGAGATAGACAAAAGTTTACTGCACAAAAAATGTAGATCGCGTTAAAATACACAATTTATGTCATATACATTTTTTTAGTTGAGTGAACCATCTTCGAGATATTGCTTGTTATTTCCTTAAATTTTCCAATACTTATACTTTTTCTCAAATTCGTTATTCAATTTTTTATGTCCTGGATATGCAAACAGAATATAATGCGCCACATAGCAACCAGCGCTTAAAATATTTGACTATAACCTACCATGTTCCCCTTGCATCTACAAGAAAATTAGCAATAAGATTGACATCTCGATATCTCGAATAACATGAAGCATATGGAGAATAAACGTTTGTAAAAATAGTTTGTACAAGAGTAGAGAAAGTCATGTGAGTGTAACACATCAGATTTTTTTTTATGTCCTGGACATACAAAGAGAATGGAATGCTCCACATAGCAATCAGCTCTTAAAAGATTTGACTATCGCTTAAAGCCTACTAATTCCCCTTGCATCTACAAGAAAATTAGCAATAAGATTAACATCTCGATTAACATGAAGCATATGGAGAATAAGCGTTTGTAAAAATAGTTTGTACAAGAGTAGAGAAAGTCATGTGAGTGTAACACATGAGATTTTGAGTATGCAGCTCAAACGCCTCTCCCTAAAAGCGCACGCGCGTCTCTTTTATTTAATGCTTACTTCTTCTGTACTTTACTTATAGTAAGTAGAGGAGGTACTTACTACATTTCGCTCAAAAATTCATTACCGAGATTTTTATTTGATACTCCCTGAAGCCAAATAAGGCATTTCTGAAAAAGGATTGGTGTGTGTTTGTGTCTGCCTGTCTGTGAACAGCATAAATCAAAAACGAAAAGTCTAAAAATGCGGCACAATTTTCGAGCAAATTCGGATTCCAAATTACATTTTACATAGACAAATGTTCGTTGTTTTTTATTTCCTCGACAACTGCTCACAATTTTTATTAAAATACCAGATACCATTTAAGATATAAACATGACAAATAAAATGTACGTCTTGAATTTTATGGGAATAGCGTGTGGGGTCTTTTTTAATTCGAAAGGAACTTTATATAATTTTGGATAACTAGTAGAGGGTGGGACAAAAACTTATCATAGAAAAAATCTAGATCTCTTTCAAACACACTATTTATTTCAAACTATTTTCTTAGCATCAGTTGTCTCCGATATATGCATTATTTTTTGTTTGAATTTTCGAATACTTAATATTTTTTATTCTCGCGGTCATGGACAGCGTATGGCATTTAAAGGCCGGCATTCACCGACACGCTTTTAAGCATTTCATTATTGATTCGGTTTTCTCTATCCCCTATGTACCTACAAGCGCATTTGTTATGAAACTATTTCTGCAAAAGTTAGCTCGATTAACATTAAAAACAATCTGATATGTTACATTCACAGACTCCCTCTCCCTGTCGCTTATTAGTGGGTATAAAAATTATTCTTACGAAAGTTTATTTTCCTATCTACTTCATTTTAATCGAGATAAACTTTTCCGAAAATAACTACATTACACATTTCGTTATAGATACAAAGGGAATAGCAATAGTAAAATGTTTAAGAGTTGGACGCTATACGCTGGTTTTAAAATTCCATATTCTTTCTATGACATCGCGAGAAACAAATAAATAAATAAATAAATAAATAAAATCTGTATATACTATCCCGGCACCTTGGTTACTCCACCGGGACATACATTACTTTACATTTTTTCTCACAAATACATTTACATCAATGGTTTCATATAAAATAACTACAAACTTCACAATGTCTACAAAATAATAATATAATGATAATTAAAATAAAAGAAAGAAAGAAAAATGAAATTATTAGATTAGAGTAAAGGCGTAATAAAACTTAATTACAATTCTAAATTCTATATTTATCTACAATTGCTGGAAACCAGCAAACTTAGCAACTGGTAACCAGCTACTATCTACTCTTATTTAACTATATTCACTGGAAACCATCAAAAATGTACTAGTAGTCAGGACGAAACCTTCTACTAAGCTACTAATCATTTTAATAAGTTTATTTATATTTTATTTAAAATTTTGGTGATTCAATATTTTATTTAATTCATATCCTTATTTATGCATTTGTGTTTATTTGTTTATTTATCCTATAACGTGTTATTTAATCTCAATATTAATTTTCTATTACCTATCTCTTAATTTAGTTTCGCGATTAAAAATTGACAGGACTTTAAAAGAATGACTAAGTATTGAGCAACTCTAACTATTAATAACGGATAACTTGGAAATGGCTGATGCCAAAAAAGGTTATTTGAAACAAATTGTATGTTTTAAAGAGATCTACTTTTTTGTAGTAAGATTTTGTCTAATTCTTACGGTTTACCAATTCTAAAAATGTAATTCGAAATAAGTCTATTCGCAGAAAAATTCAGATATATTTGCCATGTAAATATCTTATGTTGAATTATGCTGTTCACATATTTATTAATGCTTGACACGATTTAAATATCACTTCACTGATATAGAGAGCTGTGAGATTCTTTTGTTAATTACTTGCACTTTTTAAACACGTAAACTATTTTCGTCTCACGCTGAATACATGTTAAACTTCTCGAGGACGTGTCTCGCGTCCGGTTAGTAACGTTGTCTACAAGCAATGCGTCCAGTTATGAGCGCTGTCTACAAGCAACTGAACTCTGAATTTGTAAATTTTGCTATATTTCAGTTTCTGATTGGCTAATCCTAGTCAAATAGAATATCTTCATTTAACTAAAGCTCTTTCTGGTTGCTGATTGGCTATTTTATAAACTGTCACAAAAATTACATTATTAATTCCAAGAATCACAAGTAGCATTAAACTTTCAATTTCATTATTGCCTGAAGGTTACGTCACTGTTAGCAACATTTAACCTATTATTCTCACAGCTCCTACATTATTAAAATACGTAATACATTCACATAACATTATTACACTTTTTATATCTTGTTACATACACGTATTGCTTTAAGGTGGGCTCTTATTATACTTTGTATTATATAATTTAAGTGTTAAAAATACTGCCTCATTCTCTACCTCTAGTAACGTGAATTAACACATCAGAATTTTGTTTTTTCTTGGATAGAGTGAAATGCTCACCCGCTTTAGAAAAGTGGTAAAGTTAACATGTATGTGATTAAGAGCTCTGATAAATTATCTGAAGGAATATACTGAGGTTAGGAAAGGGCTGTACGTTCAATGTCCCTGTAAGAGAGAGATGGAGAGATGGTTTTGTTGGGTGTAAAGACGTAGGAAGGCACCTCCGTTACTGAGATGAACTCCACAACACGTCGAAGTACTTTTGAGCAACCGAAAAGTTCGGTGAACTGGTAAGTTTCGCCATTAGACAAAACTGGTGGCGTTTGCGTAAGATACGGAATCCCCCTCCTCAGAAATATGTTTCTCCACCTTTTGCCAGCAGCAACCACGCCTATTCACCGTTACGCAGTGTACAGTTATCTCGTTTGGTTTATGGTGAGAAGTCTCTCGCAGAAGTCTACACCACAACATCCAGTACTACTTATTAGTCATCGTTTGGTAGCCATTTCACTTTCAAAATTAACACCTAAGCAGGTAGGAGGGGGGCTACAGGCATTTTCGTATGAGTACAACTGAAAACAAAACACTAAAATAATGGTTTGGTAATTTTTACTTTCTCTACCACCTACCTAGTTGGCAGAGAACACTCACTATCAAGATTTCACCGAAATAGATGTTTTAAGGCCCCCCCAAAATGGAAAAAGTTCACGCACGCGTATAAACAGCATAATTAAAAACGAAAATTCGATTAAATATTTAACTTGATATTAAAGTTCAGTATCTTCCAAAGATGCAACACAAAGAAAATCCTCCTTTTTCCACGCTCTATTTATTACTTTCTCTACTACGTATAGTAAGTAGGGGAAGTATTGCATTCCACCCAAAAATTCGATACCAAGATTTCACCGAAAATACATGTTTTGAGACCCCCTGAATCCAAAATAATCATTTTTGGAAACATGTCTGTGTGTGTCTGTGAACAGCATAACTCAGAAACGAACAGTCGGACAAACACCAAACTTGGTATTTAGGTTCAGTATCTTCCAGAGATGAGACACAAAGGTTTTCAAGAACATCCCCCACCCCAGATTACCCTTTACATGGAACATTTTTCGAAAATTTTAATTTTCTCAAAAATGGCTCTAATGATTTTGATTAAAATATCATACATTTAAGATATTTTCATGACAAATAAAATGTATATCTCGAATTTTCTGGGAATGTCCCCAAAAGTATTCTTCATTGTGAACGACTTTTGCATAACTGGTAAACCATAAGAGATAGACACAATTTTACTACACAAAAAATGTAGATCGCGTTAAAATACACAATTTATGTCATATACATTTGTTTCTGTTGGATGAACCATTTTCGAGATATTGCTTGTTATTCCCTTAAATTTTCTAATACTTATACTTTTTCTCAAATTCGTTATTTTGGATTCAGGGGCCTCAAAACATATATTTCCGGTGAAATCTCGGTATTGAATTTTTGGGTGGAATACAATACTTCCCCTACTTACTATACGTAGTAGAGAAAGTAAAAGAAACCGTTGACATGAATCTCTAAAGGCCAAGATGCTAAAATTTCAGTTTTGCAAGCTTTAGTTCTTTCTAGCTAGTTCTATATTTTTCTTAAAAACCACCGCAGCGAGCGTAGCCGCAGTCGCTGAAGCAACAGTCGACCTTCGCCGCAGCTACAGAGGGACCGTCAAAACATGTATTTGTGGTGAAAACTTGGTATCAAATTTTTGGGTGGAATGCAGTACCTTCTCTATGTGGTAGAGAAAGTAAAAATATCATTGGTCAGTCATAAGCAGATGAGATCTCAATGCGCGCTGGTTTCTTAAGGTATGTATGCTTATGCGACGCAAAACGAATTCACCAAATCGTTTACACAACACTATACACCACATGCATCTATTCCGTGTTAATAAAATGTGCGTAACATCTTTCAAATGACTTGAAACTAAATTTAAAACTGGGTAGGCTCGCAACACCTTCATTTTCATCAGTAAACTCGACACTGAATGGAAAAATCTTTGGTCTCTTCATTCCATTGACCGTGAGGGTCTGGAAATGCAGACCATGTTGTAGGAAAGATATCATTCTACCTAGAAACAAAACTGTGAAACCTTATAGCAATAGGCAAGCTTGCAGCATGATCTTAAAAACATACTGCAAAGATACCTTACCTTACCCTGAATGCCCATTTCCCACGAGAGCTCATTTGAAACAGAAGCTCAACCATAGTTCGGTAATTCGTTGCTGCTTTTCGAACGAGTTGGGCTCAAAGAAAGAGCGTGACCCATTTGCTCAACGAATAACACGTACATATTATATCAACAGCTCTAATGTCCAGCCATTTGACCAGGGTATCAAATCGTGCTTCTTAGCCAGGAAGTCACTCGTAACGCTAGCGCAAATAACTTTCACTCGATCGGATTCCAAACGTCATTCATCCTCAACGAAAACTGCCCTTCTTTTAACACTTTCCTTTTGTGTTAAGAGTAACTTTCCTCATCAACAGCAAAGTTACTTTTAAAGTAAGGGGCAATTCCATGGCAACGGGTGAGACATTTAAACTAAAACTGCGTGTTTGAAAATATTAAACAGGCAGCATTTATCAGTCATACTTGTTTGTTATTTTATTTGGCTGAGTGTACTTAAAACTCTGGCTGATTTGGCACACCGGCGGCGCTGATATGATCCTGGAAATTGGCAGTGTCGTTAACAAAGAGTATTAAATATTAATCTTGGACCGTATTCATTCATTAATAATTACTGAGGCAGTATTTTTAACACTAAAATGATTTCACTCTAATTTTATAATATATATATATATATATATATATATAATTCAATAACAGTCCGCCATAAAGCAATATGTGTATGTAACAATATATAAAAAGTGTTTATTACAGTCATTGTATGTTTATATTATTGTATCCATGTGTAATAATGTTACGTGAATATATTACGTAATTTAATAATGTAGGAGCTGTGAGAATAATAGGTTTAAAGTTGCTAACAATGAGGTAACCTTGAGGCAATAATGACTTTGAGAGTTTAAAAATGTTACTTGTGATTCTTGGAAGCAATAATGTAATTTTAGTGACAGTTTATAAAAATAGGCAATCAACAACCAGAAAAAGCTTTAGTTAAATGAAGGTATTCTATTGGATTAAGAATAGCCAATCAGAAATTGAAAAGGAGAAAAATTTACAAATTCAGAAGTCAGTTACTAGTAGACCGTGTTCCTAACCAGACGTGAGACACGTCCTCGAGAGATTTTATACGTATTTTGCGTGAGACAAAAAAGTAGTTTTAGGTGTTAAAAAGTGCAAGTAATTAATAAAAAAAACTGATGTGTTACACTCACATGAATTTCTCTACTCTTGTACAAACTATTTATACAAACGCTTATTCTCCATCTACTTCATGTTAATCGAGATAAACATTTGCAGAGTCTATCTTATTGCTAATTTTCTTGTAGATATAAGGGGAATGTATATTTACAAGCGCAATTTGGAAATACAGTAGCCTTTAAGCACATACATATCTCTTAATAGCTGGTTGCTAGGTGCAGCACCATTCCCTTTCCCACAGATTAATACTCTTTGCATATCCAAGACAAAAAAATCAATAACGAATTCCCATTTGAGAAAATAAGTATTGAAAAATTTAAGGGAATAACAAGCAATATCTCAATATCTCGAAAATGGTTCACTCCACAAAAAAATGTATATGACATAAATTGTGTATTTTAACCCGATCTACATTGTTTGTGTAGTAAAATTTTGTCTATCTCTTATGGTTTACCAGTTATGCAAAAGTCGTTCACAATGAAGAATACTTTTGGAGACATTCCCAGAAAATTCAAGATATACATTTTATTTGTCATACAAATATCTTAAAGATATGATATTTTAATCAAAATCGTTAGAGCCATTTTTGAGGGAATTAAAATTTTCGAAAAATCTTCCATGTAAAGGGTACTCTGGGGGGGGGATTTTCTTGAAAACCTTCGTGTCGCATCTCTGAAAGATACTGAACCTAAATACCAAGTTTGGTGTTTATCCGACTATTCGTTTCTGAGTTATGCTGTTCACAGTCACACACACAGACACACAGACACACACACGGACATGTTTCCACAAATGCTTTTTTTGGATTCAGGGGGTCTCAAAACATGTATTTCTGGTGAAATCTCGGTATCGAATTTTTGGGTGGAATACAATTTACTATACGTAGTAGAGAAAGTAAAAAAAACATCTCACAGATCTCTCTATATCACTGAAGTGTTATATAAATCGTATCAAGCATTAATAAAAGGAGTGAAGTAAAATTATAATCTGTGTAAGCCTACATTCTTAGTCACACCACAACCCTGCTAAGAGAAACGTGTCTCTAACAAAAATACTGGCGCAGCCGAGGCAAACATAAATATATAATACTTAAAGAAACAGTCAAATTACAAAGTTGATATTTTTAAAAATTGGGGCAAAGGCTACCGGGTACCATACGTGCGGTTGCAACTACTTCAAGTTCGGCTCCCCTATAATTGAAATATAATACAACTCCTTCGATACAAACTACTTCAAGCTGACGCCCAAAGCGTGATGCAAATAACGTATCAAACCATCTTCTCAAATTGGCGTCCATACGCGGGTCTGAAACTATCAACTTTCTCATTATAAAGCAATTCGGATATTAACTTGCTGTTCTCTGCATTGTAATTGTGAGCTCAAACATTTTCAATCATTTGTGATTTCATTCATTGGTATTCACTTCAACATGGGCTCTTCTAGTTGGAGTGTATTAGATTGGCTACGGAGGGTACTCAGCAGTGATCCACATAGGGGATATTGTACCTACGCTTCACAAGGGGAGGAAGGATAAGGCGAGAGGAGACACCGGGCGGCCGGAACCAAGAGTGACGGTACAGGAATGCAGGGTCCCTAATTTTCCAGATAGAGATTCCCGGGACAGGCAGACCGGGCATATCACTCCACACAGAGGGGGTACAACGCCGAAAGGCGAGGGACGGTGAGAGTCATAAAGAGCATCCTTTTCCCCTGCCACGCTGCACCGAAACACATCGCCGACACTTCTAACCCTAAAAGAGACCAACGGATGAAAGATGAAGTGAAATGAGAATGCAGACGAAATGGAGAGACAGGAAATTCGGGGGATGTGAGAATCCTTCCCAGCATTCACCTGGCGACCGGGAAAACCCCCGAAAAACCCCATGGGCCTGGTAGGTCGGCCACGTGAATAGAACCCACGACCTCCCGAACGCGGGCCACAGACAAAATCACTCGAGACATCCGGTTGGACGCTCTTCTAGTTACTACTAGGATTTCTAGAAGGTTGGCATTTTCTCTCTATGTTTCGTATAATGTTGGGAGTGATACTCCGCATTGCATCTTAAATTCTTCACTGTAGTGCTTGAATAATTGGCACTTTATCATTTGTGTACACTTTGTACATAATGTAAACCCACATGGTGTAAGGTCGGGTGAGTGAGGAGGCCAGAGCATGGGTCCATCGCGACCAATCCACCGAACGTTGGTAATGGAGATTCAATGAATTATGAACACTGTGTGCCCAGCATGTTTGATTGTAAGTGTTCCACTTTTGGAAGGAAAAAATTGTTCCAACTTGTCAAGATAATTTGCTGCATTAACAGTAGCCTCTTGAAAAAAACAAACAAAAAACAACAGCCCTATGACCTGATCATGCATCATGCCACACCACACACTAACCTTCAGACTATCTGTCTCACATCTCCCCATATCCGGACATTTGTGTCTATTAACCTTTCCTGACAAATCAAAAGTTATATCCGAGAAAACAATACGATCAAAACAGAGTGGGTCCTCTTCGAGATTATTCAACGGTCAAAAGTAGAATTAAACATGTTCGCTTTATCATCAGGTTTCAGATTTTACAGCAAATAAATTAAGTTTCAGATAAGCCTACGACATGTAGCAACTGCGTGTGTGAAACTTAAAAAGACTGGAAGGTTTCTGCACGATTTACGTGATGTTTTCTTCAGCAACATAATAATTTGATAAAAGACATGAAAGCTCTGTTACTCACTAAAACACGACCTCATGCTAATCGTGATCGACGAAACAAATTAGCATGGGAAGGACTCTACACGCCGCGCGATGTTCAATTGTCTTCTTCTGTACCGTCCACAAACACAGTTGAGGTGTACCTACTTTCCCTTACAGTACCAGTTGCAACTTTCAGCAAAACAAGAAAAAAAAGGAAATTTTCTTTTTATGTATTATATTCACACATTTTCTCTACCTTCTATCCTTTATTAGCGGGTAAATGTATCTAATTACGTATCACGGAGGGGCCCCTGGAACCGGGGCAGAGCACCGCACGCAGGCAGTCGGTCCATTGTGCTTCCACAATGCTTCTCTGGGAAGGAAGGGCGCAAGCATAGACGTGGTTCCCTAACGTTTCCAGATAGAACATATCTAACGTCACACGGCCCCTGCCCACAAGCCACCAACCTCCAGGGACCGCCAGAGCGGAGCCCCATGCAGAGGGGAGACCGCAGCGACGCCAGGGAAGAAACCTTTACAGAGCGCAAGCCACCGCCCAGGCGCAACCCACCGAACACCGACACATGGTCCTACAACCCTGAAACAGATGACAAGGAAGATGGTGGGCACAGGAAATGAGAGGAAGGAGAGTCGTGCTAGAAGATGAACCACCCAGCATTCGCCTGGTGACCAGGAGAAACCATGAAAAACCCATGGGCCAGAGTGGGGGTCGCCGAGGATCGATCCCGGGACCTCCCGAATGCGAGCCACACCCTAACCGCCTAAGCCATCCCGCTCGGGTTTTATTAGTGGGTACACTAATTATTCTTACGAAAGTTTATTTCCCTGTATACTTCATTTTAATTGAGATAAACCATTGCAGAAATAGATTACATATTTCGTTAGGATACAAAGGAATCAGCGATAGTCAAATGTTTAAGAACTGGACGCTGTATACTGGCCTTAAAATTCCAAACTGTTTCCACGCAATCGCGAGAAACAAGTGAAAACCGACAGGAGTTGGCAACCATTAATAGCGGATATCTCTAAATGACTTATGTCACAAAACATTTATTTGATATAAATTATGTGTTTTAAAGACATCTACATTTTTTGTGTAGTACGTTTTCGTCTATCAGTTAACGTTTACCATTTATACAAGATTATACAAAATTCCTTCAGAATGAAGTGGACTTCACAGGCCATTCCCAGAAAATTTAAGATATACATTTTATTTGTCATGTAAGTATCTTTAATATATGTTGTTTTAATCAAAATCATTAGAGCCATTTTTATAAAATAAAAAATTTCGAAAAATGTTCCATGCAAAGGGTAGTTTGGGGTGGAATTTTTTTCTTGAAAATCCTCGTGCCGCGTTTTGGAAGCTACTGAATCTAAATACCAAGTTTGATATTTATCCGACTTTTCGTTTTTGAGTTATGCTGTTCACACACACATACACACATATACGGGCCATTTTCTAAAAATGCTTTTCTTGAATTCAAGGGATCTCAAAACACGTATTTCCAATGAAATCTGAGTATCGAATTTTGGGTGGAGTGCAATATCTTCTCCATCTAAAGGTACGTGGTAGAGAAAGTAAAAAACTATGACATTTTAAATACACATGACTTTCTCTACGCATTATCGTTTAAGTTTATTTCTATAAACTATTTTTACAAAAGCTTATTTATTATCCTAGCTAATTCATGGCAATCGAGATAAACAATTACAGATATAGTTTCATTAATCATTTCGTTGCAGATACAAGGGGGAGAGAGGAAACCGAATCGAATGGTAGATGTTTAAAAGCGGTTCACTAGATGCTGATTTTAAATTCCATACTCTTTCCGTGACATCGCAAGAAACAATTGAATATCGACAGCACTTGAAAGAAAAAAGATGAAAGTATTGAAAAATGTAAACCGATGTAGGAGACGCAGCCAAACTCAGGTTACTAAAAAATAAAGTTGACTGTGGCCGCATTTCAGAGCGGCCAGCGTTCTAACTTGAGTCACTAATATACAGGGTTATTCAAAAAGAAGGAACAGATTTTAAATATTCATTTTAAATGAACGACAATAGGTAGTGACACAAACCACACATCATTGAATAGAGGAAAGTTCAAAGTTTTAAGCCCCACCTATTAGTTCCATTCAGTGCCTACAGCGGCGCTGGGTTTGTTTACGAGAAAATGGGGAAGCCAGAGGAAAAGTCGTTTTGTGTGCAGCAGTATGCAAAGAGTGAATCCATTGTTTCATTGCAGCGTGCATTTCGCTGTAAGTTCAACAACGAGCCTCCTTGTCATAAAAAATGTACAATTGATACAATGAATTCGTAGTAGTTGGTTGTGTATGCAAACGGAAAAGCACTGGTCATTCTCGCACAACAAATGGTGCTCATTTTGATCACATAAAATAAAATGTTCAGCTTTTCTCTATACAGTGATGTATCGCATGTGTCGCCATCTATTGTCGTTCATTAGAAATAAATATTTAAAGTCTGTTCCTTCTTTTTGAATAATCCTGTATAACCAGAGAAATCACCAACCTATTTACAAAAAACGCACTATTTCGGCCTTCTGCTAGTATTATGAGTTGAAGATAAGTTCATTTGTTGTATTGTTATTTTTACGTTGTTATTTGCCCCACGCTTTGGGAGCCAATTTGAATATGTTTTGTAGCTGCTACGTATGGAAAGCCAGTTTGAAGATGTATTATATTTCGATTATTGGGGAGCCGAACTTGAAAGTAGTTGCAACCGCACGTATGGTACCCGGTAGCCTTCGTCCCAAGTTTAAAAATATTATAACTTTGTAATTTTGACTGTTTCTTTAAATATTATATATTTATGTCTGCCTCGGCTGCGTCAGTATTTATTTTTAGAGACATGAATGTCTTAGCAGGGAGTGGTGTGACTGAAGAATGTAGGCTTACACAGATTATAATTTTACTTCATTCCTTTTATTAATGCTTGACACGATTTAAATAACACTTCACTGATAGAGAGAGAGAGAGCTGTGAGATTTTTTTTATTAATTACTTGCATTTTTTTAACACGTAAACTATTTTTGTCTCACAAAAAATACGTATTAAATTTCTCGAGGACGCATCTCGCATCCGATTAGGAACACTGTCTACAAGCAACTGACTTCTGAATTTGTACAATTTGCCCTATTTCATTTTCTGATTGGCTAATCCTACTCCAATAGAATACTTTTATTTAACTTAAGCTTTTTTCTGGTTGTTGATTGGCTATTTATAAACTGTCTCAAAAATTTACATTATTGTTGCTCCAATAATGACTAGTAGCATTATTAAACTTTCTTAACCTCATTGTTACCTCATTGTTAGCAACTTTTAACCTATTATTCTCACAGCTCCTACATTATTAAATTACGCAATACATTCGCATAACATTATTACACATGTATACAATAATATAATCATATATAATGACTGTAATATACACTTTTTATATATTGTTACATACACATATTGCTTTAAGCCGGCTGTTATTGAATTTATTTATTCATTCATTCATTATCTGGTTACGCTCCTCTTATGTAGCACTTACACCCCCCAGGACTTACAAGCGGGTGCCTGGGGTCATAGGCCCGTCGAGGAGCAGACACTCATGGATCAGACAGAGCATCCAGGATGGGTGATCAGCCCGATGCCTGGTATGGGATGAAGGAAGTAGATGAAACGAAATGTTGGTGAAATGGATGAAAGGAAAGGTGATAATGGAGCAGTTGGTGGAATGAATGGCGGGGGAAACCGGAGAACCCGGAGAAAACCCGCCCAGACGCCGCTTCGTCTATTGAATTTATATATTATATAATTAGACTGAAATCATTTAAGTGTTAAAAATACTGCCTCAGAGTAATTGTCTTAGCATATATGCTGCTCTGTAATATACTTTTTTCGGTGCAAAGGTTCCGTCGTCAGCTTCCTTCTCTGCCATAACCGATAATTTACCTATAACCTTGTTAGTTGAAGTGTTAAATTAAGCACTACACTGTGCTATGGACTTAATTCATATAACACGCGTATGTTATTAAACGCTGCAAATTACTGTACTGTAATAATATGAAAAACAACTTATAGTTAATTTTAATGTGATTTCGGCGTACTTACCTAAACCAAACAATTAAATTTCTTGGCTTTCTTTTACGCAAATCTTCTTCCTCTAAAAATAAAACCCCACACAAACAAACAACGCTTATATAAAAAATTGCAAAAACAATTCAAAATTTTATTTAATTTCAAAGGTAAGACCTAAAATTAATAATAACCTAACATAATAATAATTAAATGTTCGTATAATTAGGCTAATTAATATAACTAATCTAAGATAATAATTATATAACATAATTAATATTATAATCACTTCGTCAGTTGGTGACTAAGTGGTCGGTGTGTAAAGTTTGAACGCCTGCGTTGGCAGGGCGCCAACGTAACTGATACTACATAACTAGCCTTTCCAATGCATGCAATAGATGCGTATTTACGGAGGAGTTGCCGGTTATGAGTGGATTGGATTGGATAGGCTACGGAGGGGACTCGGCACTGATAGACATAGAGCATGCTGTACCTACGCCCCAAAGGGGGTGTCCCCGGGAGGAAGGATGAGGCGAGAGGAGACACCGGGCGGCCGGAACCAGGCATGACGGCACAGGAATTCAGGGTCCCCGGCAGCCGGAGAGGCACATGGGGACGCCACCCCACACAAAGGGGTTCCAACGCCCCTCAAGGGGATTCGATTACCCCCGGCAGCCAGACCTTTTCTATGCAACAAGACTATAATGGTAGTAATTAAGACACGAGCATGTTTATAAACCTCGCTACCGCTCGTTTCATAATTTTCATACGAGCGTCTTAATTACCATTATAGTCAAGTTGCATAGACTGTTTTTGGTCAACCACACTATAATTTCAAAACTTGGAGTTTTTACAAAAAGATCTTACCTTCTTACTTGTGTGTAATTAAAAGCTGATTGGATGGCAGCATTGATGGCAGGATCTTGAGCATGTTTGCGAGGAGTGCAACATATGGCAGCAGTGTTGGGTCCTCGCAGTATTTATTGATTTTTTCAGGTAACGTGAAAGCAACGCATACTGAAGCAAAGGAAATGAACTCAATTAATTAGAATATTAAAATTACAATGAAACAGATTCATTTTAAATACACATATTTTATTCTTTATCTGTGGAATGCTGCTTTGAAGGCGATAAGATCAGCCGAGTAAGATCATAACGAGTCGCTGAAGTAGTATTAATGCCATA
Source organism: Deroplatys truncata (assembly GCA_030765065.1). Classification (NCBI taxonomy): domain Eukaryota; kingdom Metazoa; phylum Arthropoda; class Insecta; order Mantodea; family Mantidae; genus Deroplatys; species Deroplatys truncata. The sequence goes on along the minus strand of CM060989.1, from coordinate 57,436,846 downwards.
ACAGTTTGGTTACGTCACATGTAATTAGCGTATTATAGTGTGGTGGACTAAAAAATTAATTATACTTGTGATATTAACTACATTTTTCCACTAACCATTATGTGTCGGGAGATATTAACGGCAAAGAAGTGATCGTCACTCTTAGAATGACAGGGGAGGTGCAAGAATGTTAGTAAGTTGGATACTTGAGCATATTCGCTAGTGAAATCAAAAGCAAATAATTATTTTCTTTGTCAATAATTAAATCTGAATAGATTCAGAAACGAAAAACTCCTTGTTACCTTCTCTACTACGTATAGTAAGTAGGGAAAGTATTGTATTCCACCCAAAAATTCGATACCGAGATTTCATCGGAAATATATGTTTTGAGACCTCCTGAATCCAAAAAAAGCATTTTTGGAAACATGTTCGTGTGTGTGTCTGTCTGTGTGTGTCTGAATAGCAGAACTCAGAAACGAACAGTCGGATAAACACAAACTTTGTATTTAGGTTCAGTATCTTCCAGAGATGTGACACGAAGGTTTTCAAGAAAATCTCTCCCCTCCAGATTACCCTTTGCATGGAACATTTTTCGAAAATTTTAATTTTCTCAAAAATGGCTCTAACGATTTTTATTAAAATATCATATGTTTAAGATATTTTCATGACAAATAAAATGTATATCTTGAATTTTCTGGGAATGTCTCCAAAAATATTCTTCATTGTGAACGACTTTTGCATAACTAGTAAACCATAAGACATAGACAAAAGTTTACTGCAGCACAAAAATGCAGATCGCGTTAAAATACACAATTTTTGTTATATACATTATTTTTGTTGAGTGAACCATTTTCGAGATATTGCTTGTTATTCCCTTAAATTTTTCAATACTTTCTCAAATGGGAATTCGTTATTCATTTTTTTGTCTTGGATATGCAAAGAGTATTAATCTGTGGCAAAGAGAATGTTGCTGCACATAGCAACCAGCTATTAAGATATATGTGTATGCTTAAAGGCTACTGTATTTCTATATTGCCCTTGCAAATACAAAACAAGGGGAACATAGTACGCCTTAAGCGATAGTCAAATATTTTTGAAACTGGTCGCTATGTGTAAATTGTAATTCTCTTTGCATGTCAAAAGATCGTTTCTGCAAATGTTTATCTCTATTAATATGAAATAGATGGAGAATAAGAGTTTGTAAAAATAGTTTGTTCAAGAGTAGAGAAAGTCATGTGAGTGTAACACATCAGATTTTTATTAGTATTTTCCGCGAGTGTAATGGCCTTCGCCAGATAACCACGATGCGTTTAAGTTGTTCGCTCATTTTATGCTGTTTGTATTGATCATTCCATCACTTTCTTTGTTTAACATAAAATCCTTCAAATTTGGTTAATATTTATTGCGAGTTTTCCTGTCCTCATCCCTTTATGCATCTCTTTAGGTGACGTCACCAACCCGATAGTCCGTCTTGATCCTTTCTACTGAGTTCCTACTGGGTGCTAAAACACACTTGGACGCTAATGAGCTTTCTTTGACATGATTCCTTGCATGTCTCAGTGCACCAGCTCAGGTCAGAGTGATTCATATTGTCCACTCCAGCAAATGTGGGTGTCCACGCGGGCACATGCAAATGTACTCAAGCACTCTATTTACACACACTTAAAACAACATGCGCATGATCAACTTCATGACTACAGCCCGGAAGTTGAGGCAATGTAAGTCGTTATACAGGGTGATTTATGAAGAATTGATAAATTTATTTTTTTAACTGTTTCAAAACGAGTTATGCTAGCGACAACTTATTATACCTGAAATGCAAAGGAATTTTGGGAGATTATTTAACTCTATAGCAAATGTTGAAAATGTCCTCCATCCTGCATAAGGCACAACTCAACACGTCGTTCCATGTTGCTGGCCACTCGTTGGAGGACTCTGTTGTCAATAGCTTGAATCTCCTGTGTAATGTTGTGCTTCAGATCGTCCAATGTCTGGGGACGTGTGGCATAAACCCTGTCTTTTAAGTAACCCCATAGAAAAAAGTCCGGCGATATCAAATCCGGAGATCTCGGTGGCCACAGGTTCTTGGAAATTATCCGGTCATCAAAGAAACTTGCAATTAGTGCCACGGATTCATTTGATGTATGGCGTGTAGCGCCGTCCTGCTGAAAATATCCTTGACTCAGCTCTACATCGTCTAGTTGCTCAGCAAACGCCATGAAAATCCATCGATACTCTGCAGTGTTCATATTGTTTTTAAAAAAAGATTGGTCCTACTATTCTCTGTGCGGATATTGCGCACCAAACTCCTATTTTAACCGGGTGCATATGTGAGTTCATATAGCCGGCTAAATGGAACCATGCTTCATCTGTGAACCATGTAATGGACAATATGGCAGGATTTTGCACAATGAACGCTTGAAACCAACGACAATAATTCAGTCGTCTATCCTTATCTGGTTCCTGTAACTGATGGACAACCGTAATCCTATACGGCTTTAGATCTGCTGTTTTCACAGCTCTCTGACACATTGAGTAGCTGTACCCTGTCTCCTGCGACAAACGTCATAATGATTATTTGGGTGACTGATCCAGTCGTGCTCTTACGTCAGCAACAACCGTGGGAAGCCTAGATGAACGAGTTTTGCCTTTTTCGCTCACCAGAGATCCAATTTGTTTCCAATTTGTTTACCAGTTCCAGCACTGTGTTTCCTTGGGGGAGGATTTCGAACACCAAATTCTCTCTGGTATGCCCTTTGAGTAACTGCAATTGAATTCGTAATCCAGTATTGCTTTACAAGGAAGAGTCGTTCATTTAATGTGTACTCCATTTTCACGTTGACTAGAATAAAATCACAAAAACAGTTGCCGACAATAAACCTAACAGTTACGAATAAAACATGAACATCTGCGCATTTAGTGACAGCAATCGAAACTCCAGAACATTCTGCTTAATTTGGTGCTAAAATTGTGCACTGAGCAGAATAATTAAAGAAATGAATGTGTCAGTTCTTCATAAATCACCCTGTTGTATGCAGGCAAATAAGGAATTATAATTAAAATAACTGAAACAGGCAACAGAAAGGCAGTAGAGAAAGAACAAGTACCTATTAGGCCTATTTATTTGCCAGATTACTCTACACATTCATCAACACACAGAGCCTTCGTTTGGATGTGTGGCCGGCCTAATGGGAATTTTCTGGGCACCTGGAAGCACGATGTTTTCCGGGGGAGTCGGATATTCATAGCCCCTTAAATTCAAGTGCATAGATTCTGACATCTATGACATCTTAACATTGAGTTGGGAGTGAAGGCATGAGATAGGTTTGTTTGAATATTGTGTTTAGTGCCTAGGAAATGCCCAGATGTATTGACCTATCTTACGAAAACTGCTCTTTCGGGTTCTGCATTGCCACGATTTACATGCTTCCCACGCCTATCAGTAAGAGAACCTCCTGCAAGTAGGATGAATGTTAAACGGTAAACAGATTTCCCAGAAATAGCATACACATTCAAAGACGCTTGTGTGCAAACACGAATTCTAATGGAACATAACAACACATGAAAGATAAATGATGATCTTGTTTGAGATCTCTTTTCTTTTCGTGATCGATCTTCTCTGTACTGGTTTACTTTCTATTAGACCGATTAGAAATGCATCTTGTTCGTTTTTAGTTGATACACTGAGACGCTGTGATAGAATTGCTATTTTATCAACATCAGTTTGTGCAATTCAACCGTAGTTGCAGTCAGGACCGGAATGCTTAGCATACATAACCTTACCCTTTTCAGTAACATTTTCACTCCCAGCTAAGCGAGCTCTCTTTCTTTTTTCATGGACACAATCATCAGTATTTCAAACACCTTTTCTCTTATTCCTTCCTGGAGATTCACCTTCAGAGCTTCTGGGAAAGGTCACGAGTGTTTAGGAAAATGTAGTTTCGATATAATTTGAATTGAAATTTAGCTTAAGAAGTGTGACCCATTTTTATGAACTCCACAGATTACACAATAGTTGCATCAGCTGGCCCCGTAGCTCAATCGGTAGAGCAACTGTCTCTTGTGCAAGGGGTCCCTGGTTCGATTCCCGGCTAGGGGTGGGAATTTTTCTCTACCTAAGATTAATTCCTATTCTCCTATTAATCCTATTCTCCCCAGAGTGTGAATGTGTGTATGATCTAATGATAAAAACCAAAAGTACAAGAAACCCAACGACAAGAGTTACACGAGTTAACACCACTGCCAATAGGCAATAAGTTCCAAAGGAAAGGCCGCCGATACGACCAATGTAGTTAAAGGCGGTGTATAAATGGAACTAAATCTAAAGAAATAGTTGCATACTATATTGTGTCCTCCAGAATGACCATCGAGTGCCTATGTATAAATTTGAGATCAGAAAAAAATTAATATACCTCCAAATATTCCTAAGACTACTCAATAAATAGTCACAAACCAAATTTAGCAAGTCACGCATTACACACATATTCTTTCTGTTTTTACTTTCTCCACTACGTAGAGTAAGTAGGGGGATTGTATTCCACCCAAAAATTCGATACCGAGATTTCACCGGAAATACATGTTTTGAGGCCCCCTGAATACAAAAAAAAAGCATTTTTGGAAACATGTCCGTGTGTGTGTGAAACAGTCGGATAACACCAAACTTGGTATTTAGGTTCAGTATCTTCCAGAGATGCGACACGAAGGTTTTCAAGAAAATCCCCCCACCCCAGATTACCCTTTACATGGAACATTTTTCGAAAATTTAAATTTTCTCAAAAACGGCTCTAACGATTTTGATTAAAATATCATATATTTAAGATATTTTCATGACAAATGAAATGTATATCTCGAATTTTCTGGGAATGTCTCCAAAAGTATTCTTCATTGTGAACGACTTTTGCATAACTGGTAAACCATAAGAGATAGACAAAATTTTACTACAAAAAATATAGATCGCGTTAAAATACACAATTTATGTTATATACATTTTTTTGTTGAGTGAACCATTTTCGAGATATTGCTTGTTTTTCCCTTAAATTTTCCAATACTTATACTTTTTCTCAAATTCGTTATTCAGTTTTTTTTTTGTCCTGGTAATGCAAAGAGAATGGAATACTACACATAGCCACCAGCTCTTAAAATATTTGACTATCGCTTAAAGCCTACCAATTCCACTTGCATCTACAAGAAAATTAGCAATAAGATTGACGTCTCGATATCTCGATTAACATGAAGCATATAGAGAATAAGCGTTTGTAAAAATAGTTTGTACAAGAGTAGAGAAAGTCATGTGAGTGTAACACATCAGATTTTTTTTCTGAATCAGGAAGAATCACAAAATTTATTTTCATAAAAATAGAAAACGTAAAGTTTGATCATTTTACAGTGGTTTATTTTTCTTTTAGAACAATATTTTACAGAGCTTCAACATAATAATAATAGTAATAATAATATTTATATTTTATAATTATTCTTTCAAGCCAGCCGTCTATAGCCACTAACTTGGTAAATTGAATCTGGCTCTAAAAACTAATGCTTTCTGTAAGCCGTAAGCCAAAGCCGAAGATCGTGTTTCAAGTCCCGTCCGTGGCATTTAAGTTGTCAAGCCTGATTCAACTCTCCAACTATTACTATTGTTATTCTTTTTCTTCTTCTTCACCAAGCATTAAACCTTTCCTAAGGCTTGTTGCGCGCTCCAAATGTTTAATTTATTGATTTATCCATCGTTTCCTGGGTCTTCCGACATTTCTGTTTCCTTTAGGTGTTTATATAGTGGAATATTTTCTTTAGGTATCGTTCCAATCAATCTCTCTACGTGTTCTAGCCACTTTTGTCTGTTCTGCTCTATTTCTTCATTTAAGTTAAAGATCTTTAATTGTTTTCTTATGTCATCTTTCTTTCTTCTATCTCTTCTAGTGACTCCTAATACTGTTCTTAAAAATCTCATTTCCGCTGCCTGTAATCTGCTTTTATCTCTATTTGTCATTGTCCAGGTTTCGCTACTATATAGAGCCACTGGAACTGCCATAGTTTTATAGAGCTTCATTATCGTTTCTTTAGTTCTTTTAATTGTTCCACATATCTTTAAAAAACTTTCTATTTTAGTTCCTATATCTGCTTCTTTAATATATGATACTGAGGATCGTAATAGTATATTATGCAACGAGACTATAATAGTAGTAACTAAAACGTGAGTATTATTATTAACCGAGCGAGCGAAGCTAAGGGTTTTAATCACCATTATAGTCAAGTTTCATACGACTGTTTATGCTGACCATGTATCTAAATTAAAGGTTTCATAAGTATTCGTTTCTGGTTTGAGTGATGTGTTACAATCGTTATTCCTTTATCTATGGTTACACCACAATGACGTTGTAGTACCTGGCATTTTCTGAGAACGAATTTATACTTTTTGATATTCTCCAATCCATGAATTGTGAATAGAATTTCTCGTACATCTTTCTTGACTTTTGTGGCAACAAGTTATTGGTAAGATTGAGTGCTTTTGTCGTAATTTCTGGGATTGTGAGTTGAATGTCACTGTTACTAGTGTCAGACATTTTGACTTTTTTCTAAACTCGCGCCAGTGCCGTTGTCGATCGTAACGAGAATAATCGATACTTGCGCTTTCACAATGTTACATGGCCACTTCTAAATTGGTCGAATAACAATACTTTAATGAACAGGTGTACTTTAACGAGGCCCTTTTAAGTATTGCTACCAGTCGTATAAATACTACATTTTGGCATAGTTGAGCATAAAGATTTAAATGTGTTAACTTGTTCAATTATACTATTACCTAATACAAGTTTACATCTCAATGGATGGGTTCCGTGAAAATCCATGGATTTAGTTATAAAACTATTGTTGTTATTATTATTATTATTATTATTATTATTACTTCTTAGAGTTTCCTTGACATTTACTTATTGTGAAAAAGTTCGCATATCTCTTCAAAAGTGGAACACATCCACTGCTGTTCCTGAACCCAGGGCTTTAACCTCGGGGTCATACCGCATGATCAGCTACAAGGTCGTCCCACACGTGAGGCAGTACACACCCTCGCCTTGACTCGCACTGCCTTTCCCTGGAGTTCCCCCTTCGTCCCTCGGTAACTTTCAAACGGTCATGCATCAGCTGATAATAATGAACAAATGTAATGGGAGCATTGTGTTGTCGTTGCAAAGCTTTAAGTCAAAACTTTGAATTACTGGTACTCACATACATTTTCATACTTTTCTGCATTAATACTGAGAGTCGCGTTCTGAGTTTTAATACTGTGTACTGATTTAGAGGGATCGTGTACAGATCTTCCAGAAGAACAAAATCTAGTGGTGAATTAAATTCCTAGACTAAAGCTCCTGTAAGATTAAACAGGTGATATCCATAAATATGTGACAAACGCCTCCTGTCGTTATTCACGAACTTTAACATATTCATATTTACTTTTTCTTTTCTTTTCTTTCTTTCTCTACTACGTATAGTAAGTAGGGGAAGTATTATATTTCAACCAAAAATTCGATACCGAGATTTCACCGGAAATACATGTTTTGAGACCCCCTGAATCCAAAAAAGCATTTTTGGAAACATTTCCGTGTGTGTGTGTGTGTGTGTGTGTGTGTGTGTGAACTGCATAACTCAGAAACGAACAGTCAGATAAACACCAAACTTGGTATTTGGGTTCAGTATCTTCCAGAGATGCGACACAAAGGTTTTCAAGAAACTCCCCCCACCCCAGATTACTCTTTACATGGAACATTTTTCGAAAATTTTAATTTTCTCAAAAATGGCTCTAACGATTTTGATTAAACTATCATATGTTTAAGATATTTTCATGACAGATAACATGTATATCTCGAATTTTCTGGGAATGTCTCCAAAAGTATTCTTCATTCTGAACGACTTTTGCATAACTGGTAAACCATAAGAGATAGACAAAATTTTACTACAAAAAATATAGATCGCGTTAAAATACACAATTTATGTCATATACGTTTTTTTTGTTGAGTGAACCATTGTCGAGATATTTCTTGTTATTCCCTTAAATTTTCCAATACTTATACTTTTTCTCAAATGGGAATTCGTTATTCATTTTTTTTTGTCCTGGACATACAAAGAGAATGGAATACTCCACATAGCAACCAGCTCTTAAAATATTTGACTATCGCTTAAAGCCTACCAATTCCCCTTGCATATACAAGAAAATTACCAATAAGATTAACATCTCGATATCTCGATTAACATGAAGCATATGGAGAATAAGCGTTTGTAAAAATAGCTTGTACAAGAGTAGAGAAAGTCATGTAACACATCAGATTTTTCTTTCTTTCTTTTTACATTTCTATTGCTTAACTACAGTAAGTAGAGGAAGTACTGCATTCCACCCAAAATTTGGTACCGAAATTTCATTGAAAATACACGTTTTGAGTCCCCATGAATAACAAAATCATCTTTAAACAGCAAAATTCAAAACGAAAAGCCGGTTAAATACCAAACCTCATATCTAAGTTCAACGTTCTCCTAGGAAAATTCCCCTCACCCCAAACTACCTTTAACGTGGAAAAAACTTCGTTATATTTTATTTTCTTAAAATAGCTACGAAGAATTTTATTAATATAGCATATGTTTAAGAATATTTGCATGGCATACAAAATGTAAATCTTGAATTTTCTGGGAATACTCTCTGAAGTCTTCATTGTGAACGACTTTTGCTTAACTGGTAAACCGTAAGAGATAGACAAAATCTTACTACACAAAAATGCAGATCGCGTAAAAGCACACAATTTATATCAAATACATTTTTTATATAAATTCCATTTCCTAGATTTCCCAGATAGTTTTACTTTTTCTACTACGTCTAGTAAGTAGATTCGAGATCGAGATTTCACCGGAAATACACGTTTTGAGACCCCCTGAATCTAAAATATCATTTTTAGAAGTAGGTCGTGTGTGTATTGCATAAATACCAAACTTGGCATTTAATTTCAGTACCTTCCAAAGATGCAACACGAAGATTTTCAAGAAAATCCTCCACATCACGCTACCATTAAATGGACGACTTTTCGAAAATTGGCTTTTACGATTTTGCTTAAAATACCAAATATTTATTACAGATTTACATGATAAAGAAGAGGTTTATCCTGAATTTTCTGGGGATAGTCTGTGAAGTGTACTTCCTTTGGAAGACATTTTGTATAATCTTGTACAACTGGTAAACCTACAGCAACAGACGAAAACGTACTGCACAACAAATGTACATCTCTTTAAAAACACACAATTTATTTCAAATAATTTTTTGTGGCAACAGACATTTCCGAGATATCCGTTAATAATGGTTCGAATTGTTCAATATTTGGTCATTCTTTAAAAGTCCTGCCAACATTCAGTTGTTTCTCTGACGTCATGGAAAGAGTATGAAATTTTAAGGCGACCAGTTCTTAAACATTTGACTGTCGTTATACCCTTTGTATCTATAACGAAATGTGTAATGTAGCTGTTTATCCAAAGTTTTATTTGGATTAAAATGAAGTAGGTAGAAAAACAAGCTTTAGTAAGAATAGTTTGTTTACTCACTAATAAACCGAGCGGGGTGGATTAGGCAGTTACGTCTGTGGCTAGCATTCGGGAGGTCCCGGGATCGATTACCGACGACCGTCCACTCTGGCCTATGGGTTTTTCGTGGTTTCCCCGGTCGTCAAGCGAATGTTGCAGTGATTCATCTTTTATCACGACTCTCCTTCCTCTCATTTCCTTACACATCATCTTCCTTATCATCTGTTTCAGGGTTGTAGGACCAGGAGGCGGTGTTCGGTGGGTTGCGGATGGACGGTGGCTTGTGCTCTGTAAAGGTTTCGTCGCTGCGGTACCGCTCAGTTAGGTCTCTCCTTAGCGTGGGGCTCCGCTCCCGGGACCCTGGAGGTTGGTGGCTTGTGGGTAGGATCGTGTGGCGTCGCATTCGTTCTATCTGGAAACGTTAGGGAACCCGTCCATGTTTGCCCCGTCGGCATCCGGTTCTGGCCCCCCTTAGGCGGTGCTCTGCCCTGTTGCAGTGGCCCCTCCGTGATATGTAATGTATCACATCAGAATTTTTTATATTTATTATTAGAATTATTAATAAGGTACTCCTATTTATAAATAAACCTTGATTGTTTGATTTATATTTAAATTTCTTAGTTTTATTACTACTGTATATCTTTTTATATGTGTATTTTCAGAACTTTTACTGAATTCATAAATAAATCAACACGCTTAAGACAGTCAAGGAGCCAATAGTCGTTTGATGGTTTTCTATTTTACCCCTTATTTATTTGTTTGCCTGTTTGCTTAAAATTGACAAATTAAACATTTAATGAAACAGAAACTTTAAACTGAGAGTTGTCACTAATGGGGATAGAGGAAAAGTAAGTTATAATCAACATTGTGAATTAAAAATGTTTTCGCCTTATTCTCATTACAGACTAAACTTAAGCAGAAACACGACTCCCTATTCCTGGCATTAAATTTGTCCTTCGAGTTAGGAAAGTAATTGCTATAATTACTGGACATGGACCCTTCAAGAAACATCTGCAGAACTCTTTGACGGCAATCCTCTTTGCCGCCTCTGTAAGCAATCAGCAGAAACTGTTCAACTCCTCCTTCTGGAATGTAATTATCTAGAAATATGCAGATCTGCAATCTACTGGGGAGCTCGACCCTCACGAAAAGAAGATAATAAAAGCTTCACAGGAAATATGTTAAATCTTTTCGAAAAGTGGACCTATAACTATGAAGGCAATACCGAGAGGGATGGCTCAAGTGGTAACGTCTGTAGCCCGCATTCGGGAGGTCGTGGATTCCTGAACCATGGGTTTTTCCGGGGGCTGGGAAGGATCATTACAACCCTCGAATTTCCTGTCCCTCCATTTCATCTCCATTCTCATTTCATTTCCACTTTCATCTGCTTAGTTGCAGGTGTCGGCAGGAGGTCTCGGCATTGCATGGCAGGTGTAAAGGACGTTCTGTGTCAACCTTTGTCTCCGGACTGCGAGCGGACTCCGGGTCCCGGGCCCCTCAGGGGATATGTAAGCCCACAGGGGGAAGCAGGACTGGTTGGAGTTCAAATCTGTAGATGGTAGAGTAGAGACCCTGCCATGTACCTGTTGTACCTCCTGCTCCGGCCTCTCTCTGTCTACTCTCACCTGATCTCTCTCTCTCTCTCTCTCCAGGTGGTGGGAGGGCACAAAAATGTGTAGGTCAGGGTGCTAAGCCCTCCTCTTCTTCTAGTCCTATCCTATCCTATGAAAGGAAACAGAGAGAACACAAAAAGCCAATTGCTAAGGTACCTTGTGTCTTGGACAGCTCACTTAATAATCAAATTAAAAAATCATTAAATTATCAAATTTATGCAAGTTTTTCTGATACTATTGCAACAATAAGGATGCAATTTGGTGGGCTTAAAGACGTATATTTTTGCAATACCGACATTTTAAGTGTCGACTGTATTAAAGCTATGCTCACGTTACAATTTTCAACTTCTTTTTAGAAACTTTGTTTTATTAGATAATTTTACATTCATGTCCGCGAAGGGGAATATGGTAGCTTTTAAGCGATAGTCAAATATTTTATCGCTGGTTGCTATGTGGCGCATTCCATTCTCTTTGCATGTCCAGGACATAAAAAAATGAATAACGAATTTGAGAAAAAGTATAAGTATTGGAAAATTTAAGGAAATAACAAGCAATATCTTGAAAACGGTTCACTTAACAACAAAAATGTATATGGTATAAGTTGTGTATTTTAACGCGATCTACATTTTTTGTGTAGTAAAATTTTGTCTATCTCTTATGGTTTACCAGTTATGCAAAAGTCGTTCATAATGAAGAATACTTTTGGAGACATTCCCAGAAATTTCGAGATATACATTTCATTTCTCATGACATTATCTTAAACATATGATATTTTCATCAAAATCGTTAGAGCCATTTTTGAGAAAATTAAAAGTTTCGAAAAATGTTCCATGTAAAGGGTAGTCTGGGGTGGGGGGATTTTCTTGAAAACCTTCGTGTAGCATCTCTGGAAGATATTGAACCTAAATACCAAGTTTGGTGTTTATCCGACTGTTCGTTTCTGAGTTATGCTGTTCACAGACACACAGACACACACACACAGACACACACACACACACACACACACAGACACACACACGGACATGTTTCCAAAAATGCTTTTTTTGGATTCAGGGAGTCTAAAAACATATATTTCCGGTGAAATCTCGGTATCGAATTTTTGGGTGGAATGTAATACTTCCCCTACTTACTATACGTAGTAGAGAAAGTAAAAATGAATAACGAATTCCCATTTGAGAAAAAGTATAAGTATTGGAAAATTTAAGGGAATAACAAGCAATATCTCGAAAATGGTTCACTTAACAACAAAAATGTATATGACATAAATTGTGTATTTTAACGCGATCTACATTTTTTGTGTAGTAAAATTTTGTCTATCTCTTATGGTTTAACAGTTATGCAAAAGTCGTTCACAATGAAGAATACTTTTGGAGACATTCCCAGAAAATTCGAGATATACATTTCATTTGTCATGAAAATATCTTAAACATATGATATTTTAATCAAAATCGTTAGTCATTTTTGAGAAAATTAAAATTTTCAAAAAATGTTCCATGTAAAGGGTAATCTGGGGTGGGGGGATTTTCTTGAAAACCTTCGTGTCGCATCTCTGGAAGATACTGAACCTAAATACCAAGTTTGGTGTTTAACCGACTGTTCATTTCTGAGTTATGCTGTTCACAGACAGACACACACACACGGACATGTTTCCAAAAATATTTTTTTTTGGATTCAGGGGGTCTCAAAACATATATTTCCGGTGAAATCTCGGTAGCGAATTTTTGGGTGGAATACAATACTTCCCCTACTTAGTAGAGAAAGTAAAAATACATAATTCAGGCCAAATCCAATTACAGTCTTCTATTAAATGTAAATTTAATTTGTCTTCTCACAAGATGGTTTGCAGAAACTCGCATTACACACATATATATATATATATTTTTAGGCAATTAGAAAGTCGGACTGTGCCGTGGCCGAGTGGTTAGACCGCTCACCTCCCCCCATGGCAGTCTGGGTTTGATCCCAGGGACTCCCATGTGGGATTTGTGGTGGAAAAAACAGCGTCTGGGCGGGTTTTCTCTGGGTTCCCCGGTTCCCCTTGCCACTCCTTCCACCAACTGCTCTGTTGAGACCTTTCCTTGCATCCATTTCACCGTCATTTTATATCATCTACTTTCTATCTCTCATTCCAGGCATCGGGCTGATCACCCATCCTGGTATTCTATCTGATCCAAAGTGTCTGCAATTCGACAGGCCTCTGACCACACGCATCCGCAACTAATTTGGTGTAATCTTTTGTTTTGTTTAGGTTAGGGGTGGCTAACCTATTTAGAGCTTGGGCCTAAATTGATAGAATTTTTTTGAAGGGCCATCTAACTAAATGTATATTAATAACTATTTTGAATCTGAACTAAAGCATTATATAAGTATTAGTAAAATATTCAGGTAAGTGTAGTTGTGGGTCTATACTCAAAACACTTAAAGACTTTAAAAGTCATTAGGTTACTCGTATTATTCACTTTTTATTTTGAAAAAACATCATAAAGTTTTGTACATGCTTACTTTCTCTACTACGTATAGTAAGTAGGGGAAGTATTGCATTCCACCAAAAAATTCGATACCGAGACTTCACCGGAAATACATGTTTTGAGACCCCCTGAATCCAAAAAAAGCAGTTTTGGAAACATGTCCGTGTGTGTGTGTGTCTGTGTGTGTGTGTGTGTGTGTGAACAGCATAACTCAGAAACGAACAGTCGGATAAACACCAAACTTGGCATTTAGGTTCAGTATCTTCCAGAGATGCGACACGAAGGTTTTCAAGAAAATCCTCCCACCCCAAATTACCCTTTACATGGAACATTTTTCGAAAGATTTACTTTTCTCAAAAATGGCCCTAACGATTTAGATTAAAATATCATATATTTAAGATACTTTCATGACAAATGAAATGTATGTCTCGAATTTCCTGGGAATGTCTCCAAAAGTATTCTTTATTGTGAACGACTTTTGCATAACTGGTAAATCATAATTGATAGACAAAAGTTTACTACAAAAAAATGTAGATTGCGTTAAAATACACAATTTATGTGATATACATTTTTTTTGTGAGTGAACCATTTTCGAGATAATGTTTGTTATTCCCTTAAATTTTCCAATACTTACACTTTTTCTCAAATTCGTTATTAATTTTTTTGTCCTGGTAATGCAAAGAGAATGGAATACTCCACATAGCAACCAGCTCTTAAAATATTTGACAATTGCTTAAAGCCTACCAATTCCCCTTGCATATACAAGAAAATTAGCAATAAGATTAGCATCTAGATATCTCGATTAACATGAAGCATATGGAGAATAAGCGTTTTTAAAAATAGTTTGTACAAGAGTAGAGAAAGTCATGTGAGTGTAACACATCAGATTTTTTAAAAATTATTATAAAATAAAACACATTGAATTATCGAAATACCCCCTTTACATTATTTAATAAGAACATTCCAATGAATTTTTAAGATCTGTAATGTTAAAGTGACTTTTGAACTAACTTTTCATTTACCAACTTCGCAAGATTAAGTGTAACTTTTGATTTGCAGAGAACAAAATTATAGCAAGTTGTGCATCTGTAATAGTTGAACCTAATTTATTCTTAATAACATTCACGACAGAAAAGTTTACTCACAAATGTATGTTGAGCCAAATCTGCATAATATTTCCAAAATTCAGTCAAATTAGAAGTGGGTGATACACAATGCTCTTTAAATTTAATACAAAGTCTTGAATGATTTTAGCTATTTATTATTTGCATTTGCAAGGATGAGGAGTATTAATGAATCTCTGACTCTGAAAATCAAAACGGATTCTGTTCACAGATTCGAAAGAAAAGAGTTTGTAACAATACACAGGTTTACATCGGATCTTGAGCTACCGGCGAGCCATACAAAAGTCTTCACGGGCCACTACTTGGACCCCGGGCCTAGGGATGGCCGGCCTGGTTTAGGTCATGGACTTCTCATGCTGAATATTTTTATACACTGTAATGCATCTTTTACCACGACTCTCCTGACCCCGTTCCCTGTGCCACTCACCTTCCTTGTCATTTGTTTCCGGTTGTAGGGCCAGGCGTCGGTGTTCGGCGGGTTTCGGCTGGACGGGGCTGTGCGCTATGTGGGACTTATCAGCTGGAACCCGCCTCTGGGTACTTTCGGGCGGGAGATCCTTCGAGGGAGCCTCGGGGCCCAATACATTGGACTCGGGAGCATTGGAGGCATTTAATCTGGAAATATTGGGGACCCCGTCTGTTCTTGCGCTCATCGTCAACCAGATCTGTTCGTCCTTCGGGACTCTTTCCCTCGTCCTTTCTTCCCGTAGAAGCACAAGGGACGGGCTGGCCTGCGTGTGGTGTTCCGCTCCAGTTTTGGGGCCCCCCTCCGTTCCTTTACCTTTAGAGCATGCTTATGAATTTGTGGTTATTTTTCTCAATTTGCCACTGGAAGTTGTCTGCCGCATTAGCATAGAGAAAGATAGTCTCAGAAGCATTTAATACGCATTGACAAAGTCTTAGAATCTTCGTATATGAAGTATGCATGATTTTCTCTCCAAAAAGGCTGAAACATGCAAATATGGACAATAAAGATCCATATACCTTATTCAGTCGTGATATTAGTGTGCTAACAGAGAATGCGGGTGTTCTCTTCTTCCTTAACCTTTTCTGAGCCCAGGTGTTTCGTCCTTGATCTCTGTTGATGCAATTTAAATTGCATTGTTTCTGAAGTTGGAACTTTCACTGGAGGAAGATGCGTCATCTGCTGTAAATGTCAAAACAACTGACGGATGTCTCGCTTACAAACTACAGAACTCCTACGAGGACGGATCGAAAACTAACGCACTATAACTTTTTACAAAAAAGTTTAATAGTTAAACAACAACAAAAAATCACAAATGAACTTACACGTTTTACCTACTTTTCGACATAGTCACCAAGTTTCTCAACACATTTCTCCCATCGTGATACCAGTTTCAATATGCCATGTTCGTAGAAGTCCGTTTCCTTGGAGTATAGACATCTGCGGACTGCTGATTTCACTTCCGCATCTGTCGCAAAGCGTTGTCCGGCTAGGAATTTATTCATGGGACCAAACAGATGAAAGTCCGGACTATATGGTGGATGCTGGAGCACCTCCCAACCAAATTTGGTGATTTTCTGACGAACAGCAGCAGCAACATGGGGGCATTGTCATGAAGAATTTTGACATCGTCAGCATTCATGTTGTGGCGTTTGTCACGAAGGGCACGACACAACTTCACCAAAGTTTTCATGTAGGCTGCAGCACTTACAGTGGTCCCGTGTTCAGCAAAGTCCACCAATATAACACCATGCATATCCCAGAACACCGCCACAGGCACTTTCCTAGCAGATTGAGTCACTTTGAAGTTTTTCTGCACTGGGGAACCAGCATGTTTCCACTCCATACTTGCCTGCTTGGTTTCGGACGTGTAGTGGTATGCCCACGACTCATCACCAGTGACGATTCCTTTCAGAAAGTCATGGTCTTTTGCGGTGTACCGCGTTAGGTGATCCAAGCTCGTCATCATTCGCTGGCCCTTGTGGTTGTCTGTCAAGTTCTTAGGCACCCAGCGAGCACTAACTTTACGAGATTTCAACTTGTCATGAACAATATCGTACACTGCACCATAGGAAATTTTGAACTGTTGCGATAAGGTTCGCAGTTGCACATGCCGGTCGTTCAAAATTGCTGCCTCAATGCCTCTGACATCCTGCGGGTTTGCAGCTGTTACCGGCCTCCCGGAGCGTGGCGAATCACTAAAATTCACACAGCCCTCTGGGAAGAATGCTACGGAGACATTGCTACGGTCCATACAATCTTCCCCATACACGCCACGTATATCCCTGTGAATATCACTCGGTTTATGCCCTTTGGCCCACAAATATCGAACCACACCTCTCTGCTCTTCACACGTGGACGACAGTAACATGCGCGTCATCTTTTTTGCGTAGTTCACGCTTCCCTCGCTAGATCTGCACATGAAACAGAAAATACCCTCTGTAGCGAAAAGTTCAAACTATATCTGTGTGAAATTGCAACATTCCAGCTGCAATACTAAGGCAGAAAAAATTATTGTGCATTACTTTTCGATCCGCCATAGTATATGAAGAGTACATACAAAGGGGAACGCAATGAATATCAGGTTCTGTAGTTCCCGTATTTGTTGTACAGGTTGGCATTGCTGGTGTTAGAGCTATCAAACGTACTTTACTTAGCTGAAAGAATGTTAGCTGATTTTCATTAGGTTTAGGTTATACAACGGCGGGGCACACCTCGGGCACTACGATCTAGGATTAGGATTAGGATTCTAACAGGAGGGGGACTTAGCAGCTCGACAAGCAGATCTTTTATGCTATGCCCCGGGAGGGATAGGTGAGAGGAGACAGGGTGGCCGGGCCAGGAGGCACGACAGACAGAGGGAAGGGTCCCTACTCCCCGGATGATCACTGGAGCAGCCGGATCCTCCCCCCTGAGGGGTTTACACATCCGCTGGGGAGCCCGGGACCCAGAGACCGTCCCCAATCCGGCGGACGCAATTTCCACAGAGTACCCTTTTCCTCTGCCGAGACCTCCCGCCGACACCTGTATCCTTGAAAGAAACTAAGTGGGTGAAAGGTGAAGTGAAATGCGAATGGAGGTGAAATGGAGGGACAGGAAATTCTGAGGAGTTAAAGTTCCTTCTCAGTATTCACTTAGAGCCCGGGGAAACCTAAAAAAAAACATGGGTCAGGAAGGTCGGCCGCGGGGATCGACATACGACTGCGGGCCACAGACGTTACCGCCTGATGTTCCAGGAGGAAGGGATGAAGTGAAGGAACCACAGGAAGCTATAGGCCAAAGAGACGCTGGTAGTCCCTAATAGTTCCAGGTTCGAAGAGCCACCGCCATACGTCACGAAATCTAGAAGCACGCTTGAAAGGTGAGGAGACGGAATGAAAGGGAAATGATAGAAAGGAAATCATGGTAGATTAGAAACCATCCCAGCATGTGCCTACCGACCAGGGAAAGCCATGAAAAACCCAAACTGGCGCTCGACGGGAATCGAACCCGGGACCTCCCGAACACGTTACCACGGAGCTCGGTGCTGATATGCAGTACTAATCATAATTTACAATAAAAGATCAGTATAGTAAAGGCATTTTACTTAGTGGGTCAGGCATTCAATACTGACCATTCCAATGCACAGTCCGTGTCAGTTTGAACCACTCATGGTAGACTATCTTCAGTAATACAACAAATGATATTTTTTCGGTAATTTCATTGATTTATTCAGGGAGGTAATTATGATGAAGTCTTGGAACCGATTTATGGGTGGATTTCAATAATTCCTCTATTTACTATAGGTGATAGAATGGGAGATATTTGGAGAGCAGGAGAAAGAAATAGCAACGGCTTCTGTATAACGGTAAGAAACAGAGTGGAGGACATAGAAAGACAAGAGATTTGGAGAAGCTTAGAGAATAAAAAGTCACTAGGATTCTATAGATTAGTAAAAAGGAAATTGGGAAGAGAAAGGTATGTGGATTATTGTAATAGAGCTGAAAAAGCAGCGTTTGCATGGATGAGAACGGGATCAATGTACCTGAGAGGGCTAAGAGACAGAAAAAGCTGAATTGGTGAACTATGCGGAGGTAGTGAAAGCACAGAGCATTATATGACAGAATGCAAAGAATTAGCAGAATGGAGACAAAAAGTATGGGAGGATAAATGGGAAAAATGGATGGAAAAATAGTAGAAATTAAAATGTTAACAAGAAAAGACAAATAAGAATATGGGGGAGTTCTTAAAAAAAAGTAAAGGAGAAATGAATTAGAAAGGTAAGAGGGATAAGATGTCGCGGTATCTTTCGTGTTATCTTATTTGCTGAGCGCCTGTTATTGTTTTACTATTTTGAATTTTGGGTTCTTTGTCCTCCGGCTAGCTATTATTACTCAGTCGAGCAAATCTCTTAAACAGCGTGTGTAAACGGAAAGGAGTTATTACTAAAAGATAACACTAATAAAAGAATTTGTTTTTACACTTTTATTGCCGTGACACTTCCTTAATTTCACATATTTACTCTTGATACACGCCCGACTGAAACTGTTATATTTTCGAATGCAACTATAATCACTTATTTGCCGCACATTATTAATTTGAGTATTTCACATTTTTGTAACTAGCTTTACGACGGTGTGCGTAACGTGTACTTCGTGAATGATTCTGTTAAACTGCGCGACGTGTAACCTGTGAATGATTCTGTTGAACTGCGCGACGTTTGCCTTGTGAATGATTCTGTAGAACTGCGCGTTACCCGCCTCTGGCTCGGAATTTATACTCCCTCACCCCGATATGCCTAAACATTATAATCGAACTGCTATTGGTTAATAAAGCGCGCCAACATTAGCGTCTATTTTTATATCCAATCAAAATTACGAACACATAATGCTCTAGGGAAGATATTCCCTCCATTTCTAAAGAAAAGCGCGCTACTCTAACGTCATTTGGTTGTCTCTTATAATTGATAAACAACTCACCCCCTCGCTCATTGTTACCCGCTCCTATTGTACGTTTCAGTGAGGCCGTGTAAACTTATTTCCTAACAGTGCTTATAATTAACAAACATCCCAAATCATTGTTATACAATAATGTTAATTTACACTACAATCACTCTGGCATTCACAGTGTTGTGATATAAAATACTGCGTCAAAGAAAGGTAGAAAGGCAAACGGAGGAGAGAGAGGATGGACAATAGGTGTTTAAGGCTGCTCAGCTGAGCCATAAGGCCAGGGTGCCAGGCAATATCAATCAATCAGTTTATTTGTCCAAGATCATAGATAAGAAAAGGACATTGTCAAAGAACATAATCATACATAACTTAATATTCAATTACGGAATAATGATTAGAATCACTAATAGAATAAAATGGCCTTTCCACTAGGCAATTAAAAAGCATTCTTTTAAAAACGCTCATGCTCAATGATCTAAATTTAATATCTAACTTATTATAGAATTCTACACCCTTAACATAATAAGTCTCCTTCGTCATAGCGAGTCTACAATTAAGTATATTCAATTTATGTTTATTTCAGTATCAATATTATGAGTGCCTAGTCTTAAATTATACAGATGCAAATGGGAATGTACATATACCAAAACAAAATCTGATGTGTTACACTCACATGACTTTCTCTACTCCTGTACAAACTATTATTACAAACGTTTATTCTCCATATGCTTCATGTTAATCGAGATATCGAGATGTTAATCTTATTGCTAATTTTCTTGTAGATGCAAGGGGAATTGGTAGGCTTTAAGCGATAGTCAAATATTTTAAGAGCTGGTTGCTATGTGGAGTATTCCATTCTCTTTGCATGTCCAGGACATGAAAAAAATGAATAACGAATTCCCATTTGTGAAAAAGTATTGGAAAATTTAAGGGAATAACAAGCAATATCTTGAAAATGGTTCACTCAACAACAAAAATGTATATGACATAACTTGTGTATTTTAACGCCATCTACATTTTTTGTGTGGTAAAATTTTGTCTATCTCTTATGGTTTACCAGTTATGCAAAAGTCTTTCACAATGAAGAATGCTTTTGGAGACAATACCAGAAAATTCGAGATATACATTTCATTTGTCATGAAAATATCTTAAACACATGATATTTTAATCAAAATCGTTAGAGCCATTTTTGAGAAAATTAAAATTTTGGAAAAATGTTCCATGTAAAGGGTAATCTGGGTTGGGGGGATTTTCTTGAAAACCTTCGTGTCGCATCTCTGGAAGATACTGAACCTAAATATCAAGTTTGGTGTTAATCCGGCTGTTCGTTTCTGAGTTATGCTGTTTACAGACAGACACACACACGGACATGTTTCCAAAAATGCTTTTTTTTTGGATTCAGGGAGTCTCAAAATATGTATTTCCGGTGAAATCTCGGTATCGAATTTTTGGGTGGAATACAATACTTCCCCTACTTAATATACGTAATACAGAAAGTAACAATGGTTTACAATGTTCATCTAGCTTCTGACTTAACATAATCCTAATAACTATTTTTTGACACAACAATGTTTCTTTAACATGGAAACTATTCCCCCATTAATGTATCTCATATATAATATGACTTTGAAACAGCGTAAAATACACATTTCTTAATCCTTCCAGTGATATACAAGATTTTAATTTTCTACGTAAATAAGTGGTTCTTGACAACTTAACACATACATTACGTACATACGCTTTCCATGAAAGCTTCGAGTCAAGTACAAATCCTAACAGATTTATAGTTTTAATCTCATCACCTGTAGTCTTTAATTCCAGCTTTATTATTTGGGTTTTCTCTTGATTCAATATAAAATCATTTACACGAAACCAGTCCTTAGCAGCTGTAAAATTAGCCTGGGTTAAATTATTCAATTCATCAACATTTTCATTTCTAGTCCTTAAAGTAGTGTCATCCACATACAAAATTGGCACATCTGGTAGAGTATAAACAAGATAATTAATCATAATTATGAACAATAGTGGACCTAATATCGAGCCCTGAGATACCCCATGGGTTAACTCGATAGAATGTGAATTTCTATTGTTTGCGGTGAAGTGGTATACTTCAAATGTTATATTTAATTTTGTTGAGCCCCACGTTTGGAAGCCAATTTGCGATGGTATTGCTTATAATGTTTGTGTATGTGTGTTTACTTCACGTGGTGAAGCCATTTTGTGATGTGATTCTTTTTTAAGTTTGTAACTCCATCTGGTGTTAGCAATTTGCGGTAGTATTAGTGTTCGTTTGAAAGAATGCTACTGTTATTTTATTTAATTTTGGTTTACTGTCCTCCGGCTAGCTATGATCTTTTTGGTCGAGCACATCTCTTTATACAGGTTGTGTAAACGGAAAGAAGTCTTTTATCCAAAGATAACACTGATGAAGGAATTTGTTTTACACTTTTATTGTCGAACACAGTCACTATCACATTTACACATTGATCTTGACACTCGCCAAACTGAAACTGTTATAATAACTTCATTACTGATCATTCTTAATTCGCGTACTTCAGCTTTTTGTATAATTAACTTTACAACACTTTAGATTTTTCATAACTCTGCTACGCGTAACTTGTGAATCGATAGCCAACGTGTACTTTACAAATATTTTCGGTGAACTGACGGACTGAAGGCGACGTGTAGCATACAAATATTTTCGACGAACTGACGGACTCTACCTCTAGCCTAGCCCTTTTATACTCCTACACCCCGATATGCCTAAAGATTATAACTGAGTTGCAATTGGCTAATAAAACGCGCCAACATTAGCGTCTATTTTTATATCCAATGAAAATTATGAATACATATGCTCTAGGGACAATGTTCCAGCAAATTCTACAGAAAAACACGCCAACATTACGTAACTTCCTCGTCTCTAATAATGATAAACAGCTCACCCCCTCGCTGCATTATTGCACGCTATTATTGTCAGTTTCAGTAAGGCAGTATAAACTTACTTCTCAACAATAATTACAATCAACAAACATCTCAAATCAATGTCACATAAAAATGCATATTCATATTATAATCATTCTTTACATTTAAATAATTTATGATACAAATTACTGCATCAGTGGAAACATATTGCCTTCTTCCTGGCAAATAAGATTGTATTATTTTTAAACTATTATTATTCAAACCGTAATATCTTAACTTAGGTATAAGCAATTCTGGAATTACACTATCAAAAGCTTTTGTAAGATAACACAAGTGACACATATGCTTTATTCTCAAATTCCTCTAAAATATAATGTGCTACATCTTCTAATGCCAAAATAGTTGACTTCTTTTTCCTAAAACCAAATTTTGTGATGCTAATAAATTATTATTTTCAAAAAATAATACCAAACTTGCTTAATGTATATTCAAAAACCTTAGACATTATGGGAACTAATGACACAGGACGATATTTTTTCAAATTTGATACATCACCCTTTTTATGCAAAGGACTAAATTTAGCAATTTTCAAACAATCAGGGAATACTCCTTGTTGAAGACATCAACAAGCATACCTGACAAGAAAATGTGTACATAGGTTTAAGTTAGTTTATAAGTGGAATATTGTAGAAAGGATTGTGTATAAAAATGTACAAATAAAGTTTATTCATTATTTATTCATACTATAGGTGAAAGGTAGAGAAAGTAAAAATTCTGTAGCAGCGATTTAAAGAGCCACTTCCATATATTAACAAACTAGTCCCATTCCATCTCAATTCTAATGTGTGAGCAATGCTTTTATACTCCCAGACACGTGATATTTCTTGCTTCATGTCATTGTAAGCCTGCACCGTTAGAAAACTAGGAATTTATGTTCAAGGCTACAACTAATTACATGCGTTTATTTTCGAAATAAAAAGGAGTGAATGATAGGTTTCAGTTTTATGCAAAATAGCTGTACTCAGTTCTGCTTTCATTATCCCGTTAACTGATGACGTATTTTTCCCTCTGTCTCTCTCTTTAGCAACCGATCTGTTTATGAGATATACCCCAAACCGTTTTTGCACGATTGTGTGTTTTCTAAGTCTTTCCGATGTTATTCACCCATAAATTTGGGCTGTAATAGCATGCAATACACACACACTTACGCGAATATTTTTAAAAAAAATTGTTACATTCACATGATAGCATATTTTCTTTATTTTAATCCAAATAAATGTTTGCAGAAATAGCTACATTACACATTTCGATAGTCAAATCTTTAAGAAAGAACGCTATATGGTGGCCTTAAAATTCCATACTTTTTCCATGCAAATGAAAGTTGACGGGACATTCATAAAGAATTGAACAATCCAAACCATTAATAACAGATATTTCGGAATTGGCTGATGCTACAAAAAAGTTTAAATTGTGTGTTTTAAAGAGATCTAGATTTTAGTTATCGTGGGTTATCGTCTATCGCTTAATGTTTATCCAGATTAAATAAAATACTTTCCTAATGAAGAGCACTTCACAGGCTATTCACAGAAAATTTAAATTATGTATTTTATTTGTCATGTAAATATCGTTTATGTATGGCATTTTAATCAAAATCATTAGAGTCATTTTAGAGAAAATAAAAAATTATGTTTATTATGTTCCTGTAAAGGGTAGTTGGGGGATTTTTTTTGAAAATCTTGCTGTTGCATCTTTGGAAGGTATTGAACTTAAAATATAAAGTTTGGTATTTATTTGATTTTTAATTTTTGAGTTATGCTGTTCACACATGGACCTTCTTTTATTCAGGGGTCCTCCAAACATGTATTTTCGGTGAAACCTTCGACTTTAATGTAATACTTCTCTCCTTATATGATAAAGTAAAAATATTTAAATTGTTTGTTCGTCATGCTGACCTGTTAAATCCTTTGTTTAATCAATTGTCCAATGTTCAGTGATTTAGTTGGTATCTCTCTCACGTGGATATATCTCTGTGATTACGGAATGAAAGTATGATTGACTTCATATGTTTCGCTATGCCTGTTACAACCCCCCCCCAAATGCACTCTCTGCGTACCTCTGCAAGGAACCTCAAACGTGCATTTACGGTGAAGTTCTAATATCGAATTTTTCTATAGTATACATTTGCAGAGAAAGCAAATATTTGTTATTAAAGCTAAATTTTTGCATTATTTTCAACAGTAATCTCACTAGGAGTTTTGGTTTTATAGAGATAATCAATGAAATAAATATAATAAAATATTAATTAACTTACTCAATAAATTGATCCAACTGCGCCCATATACCCTTTCTGTTTCTCTTTGTGTTTGTTGTCGTGCTGTTTGGTGAAGCTAATTTTGAATATCTATGCGGAAAATAAATGACGATCGCAAACAAATTAACAGATGCTAGAGAGGTGATAAAAACAGACAAATGCTAAGGAGGTCATAAAAATGTGGGATAAGCAGCCATGATGGGTTGAAATACGTCGTTCCTAGCGTCTTATTGGTCTAAAATAGTATGACGTATAAGAGTGCAATAGTCAACATTAGCAAATTAGTCAAAGAACAATACATTTGCTGTATAGAAATTTCTGTTTATATTTATTACTGTAAAACTGAGATGATATTTTGAACCTCCGTCTGTATCGCGCTCTCATCATTCATTTAGGCTTGTCCTGGCGGTTTGTTTGGACCAGCAATTAAACTTCGGGTCATTTTCAGTCCCTAGACCTAATATACTGTCTTACGTCACAATGGGATCTGGTGATATGACTTCATTTCCCGGGGACACACTTTTTATTACAGAGCCAATTAACTCAGGTAATGGGGCTATGTATATTAGAGCAGGAAGATGACGTCAGCTTCGGTAACAAGCTTTGTACTTGGCTCAAGATTCCTGTACTTTACGACAAACACACTTTAGGCAACTAACTTGGCTCATACGTTTTGCATCTTCTAGTAAGGAGTCAATATAGCATCCTAAGAAACATGGCTGTTAAATAGTTAATGAGTATATTTATTCGGTAAGGAAATTAATCCAAGCTAATATAAACATATCTGCTGTGTTACAATCACACGACTTTTACTGCAAATTATTCAGAAACTAATTTTTCTACATCATATTAATCATTATAAAATATTTTATAAAACGGCAACGTGTGCGGTTCGCATTCGAGAGGTCCTGGGTTCCATTCCCGTTGACCACCCAGTCGTCCTCCGTGGTGTAGTGGTTACTATGCTAGCCTATAGTTCCCGAGGTGGCTGGTTCAAGCCCGGCAGAAGCGATGGATTTTTTTCGGGCTTAAAAATCCTTAGCATGGCTTTCTTCGGAAGGGAAGTAAAGTCGGTGATCCAATGTCGTAGATTTACGGCACGTAAAAGAACCTCAAGCCTGATAGAGGCCTCCGAGCAAAATTACCGGTCTTTCACGCCCAATATAGCATGTTAAAGCGCATCCGCCCACTCTGACTTTGGGTTTTTCGTTTTTTTCCCTGATCGGTAGCCGAATGCTGGGTAGGTTTCTCATCTACCAAAGTTTCCTTTCCCTTATTTCCCTTTCATTTTGTTTCCTTCTCATGTTTCAGGTGTTCTAGGTTTCGTGGCGTATGGCGGTGCCCGACAGATGGCGCGAATGCTTGCTCAAATGAAAGAGTTTACCCGTGGACACTAGACGACTGCTCTAGGCAGCTCGAACAGTGGGGCGGGTCTTCGAACCTGGAACTGTTAGCGGCTTCCGCGCGTCTCTGTGACTTGTTAGCCTGCGGCATGTAGCCTCCTGTGGTTCCTTCACTTCATCCCTTCCTCTTAGGTGTGGTAGCCGCAATAATCTGTAGCCTATATAACTTTAGCATGATTCCCTAATACTGAAAAGCGCTGCAGAATACATGAAGCACTTCTATTAAATAATATACACGATGAAACGACCTTGAGCGTTTGTCAGTAGAAACAAGGAGGTTTGGTTTCAAGGGAGATACAAGGACTTTCATAATAAATTAATAGGATTTTGTGGAACATATGAATACCCCCATGCATTTAGACTGATTATGTATATTATTATTAATATAGAGGTACTACACCATAGCTTTGAAAACTATAAAGCAATGTTTTTTGTTGCAGGGATGAAGGCGGAAGTGATCGGATGGGTAGCGACGGCAGTAGGAGCGCCAATAGTCGCCGTCACACTCTGCTGGACACTGGTCATCTTCCACTACCACAGACACTCGTGGGTGTCGGCAGACCTGCTGCTAGTCGCACTGCTCGGGGAAGGTCTGGTGAAGCAGGGCGCCACGTTCGCCTATACCCTGCTTACTTTGCTGAGGCGACTGGAGGAGGATGAGACATGGTGCTCGGCCGTCGTATGGCTAGTCACCTCTGTGCACGTCCTACAGGCTGCTACCCTGGCCACACTTTCGGCATCTCGACTCCTAGCCCTCAGATCACCGCTCAAGCATCGCAAGGCCACACGGAGGACACACCTCGTGTATCATCTGGTATCCCTGTCGATTTTGAGTTCTTGTATCGGTGTCGCAGCCATTCTGGCCGAGGGTAATGGTAATCACTTCTCTCCAGCACTGCTTGAGGCCAACACCACCACCAGACGCTGTACATTCCTGCCTCATGAGATGGACCGCCGATATGCTCTTCTATTCCTTATCCTACACAGTTTCTTGGATATCACTTCTCTTTTGGCTCTGGTGGGCACTCTCTTCAGCTGGTGTTGTCTCTACCGACGTCGCCTCAAGTCCAGCATGAGCATCTCTCAGCCCTCCACAATCACCGCAGACCAGAAGCGGCAGTTGCTCACGTCTTCCTCGGACCTCTCTGCCATGTCCGAGATCTCCATTACATCAGCGTCGCAGAACGGAGGGTCTGTGTCTAAGGGTGCACACACTAGGGCACTATTAGCCGCCAACCTCCGCTACATAGAGGGTTTCCCGCCCCCAAAAACTACAAGCCTTGATGCTCTACCAACTGTCAAACCCGCGACGCCGATAGGAACCACGGACACCTACAAGTCATGTGCCATCATCGGTAAACCCCTCCTGGCTTACGACGATACGACTTACGATAGGAACTACCCCGCGGCGGCAATGTTGGGGGCGAGAGATGGTGGTGGTGCTGAGGATGGATGCCGCTGGACATCGGAGTCATCCTATATATCCACCTCCACATCTTCTACCAACAGCAGGGCGCCCTGTATTATGCGCCAACAGATTCGCGAGGAAGACAGCATCATCTTGAGGCCTGAGGATCTTAGGCTTCCCTCCGTGGTGTCCATCCTGCTACTCTGCTATCTCGTGAACCACCTACCTGTGCTGGTGAGTAAGACATGACTACTCAAACTTGTATTGTAATGCAATAGGAGACATTATTCCTACCTTCATATTCACTCTCATCTCTGCCAGTGTGTTGTAACTACAAAAGATTTCTCAGGTGGTCCAATCTCAGGAACTGAATGCACTCCGCCGCGTCAGGGTGAAACACCTGCATGCCTGGGAGAGGGCCCGTCCAATACAATCTCCCATGAGCGACACGCTCTGTTATAACTAATGCATCTTACACTTTATTGGAAAATATATTACAAATGTTTAAACAAATACTGGGTAACAGTGACAGTTACAGGGCTGTAATGTATAG
Source organism: Deroplatys truncata (assembly GCA_030765065.1). NCBI lineage: Eukaryota > Metazoa > Arthropoda > Insecta > Mantodea > Mantidae > Deroplatys > Deroplatys truncata. The sequence continues at coordinate 57,408,617 of CM060989.1, read as the reverse complement.
TACAACAATTACAACAAACCGAGCGAGATGGCCCAGGCGGTAACGTCTGTGACCCGAATTCGGGAGGTGTGGAGCTCAAATCCCGTAAGACGATGTAATTTCCCTCAGCCGCAAAAGTAAATACAGAATTGGATATTTGATACCATGACCAAAGTTCCACCTTAAGTCTAAAACAACAGTAAACAACTGATGTGTTACACTCACACGACTTTCTCTACTCTTGTACAAACTTTTTACAAACGCTTATTCTCCATCTACTTCATGTTAATCGAGATAAACATTTGCAGAGTCTATCTTATTGCTAATTTTCTTGTATATGTAAGGGGAATATATATTTACAAGGACAATATAGAAATACAGTAGCCTTTAAGCATATACATATCTCTTAATAGCTGGTTGCTAGGTGCAGCACCATTCCCTTTGCCACAGATTAATACTCTTTGCATATCAAAGACAAAAAAATGAATAACGAATTCCCATTTGAGAAAATAAGTATTGAAAAATTTAAGAGAATAACAAGCAATATCTCGAAAATGGTTCACTCAACAAAAAAATGTATATGATATAAATTGTGTATTTTAACGCGATCTACATTTTTTGTGAAGTAAATTTTCTCTATCTCTTATGGTTTACCGGTTATGCAAAAGTCGTTCACAATGAAGAACACTTTTGGAGACATTCCCAGAAAATTCAAGATATACATTTTATTTGTCATGAAAATATCTTAAACATTTGATATTTTAATCAAAATCGATAGAGCCATTTTTGAGAGAATTAAAATTTTCGAAAAATGTTCCATGTAAAGGGTAGTCGGGGTGGGGGATTTTCTTGAAAACCTTCGTGTCGCATCCCTGGAAGATATTGAACCTAAATACCAAGTTTGGTGTTTATCCGACTGTTCGTTTCTGAGTTATGCTGTTCACAGACACACACACACACACACACGGACATGTTTCCAAAAATGTTATTTTTGGATTCAGGGGGTCTCAAAACATATATTTCCGGTGAAATCTCGGTATCGAATTTTTGGGTGGAATACAATACTTCCCCTAATTACTATACGTAGTAGAGAAAGTAAAATTAAAATAGATGGTAATAGCGAACGCACTGCCATTTATCCATATATAATGAAAGTAGGTAGACTGGACGGCACCCCAATGTCATCTGTCCAGTACGTGAAGAAGCAGAAATACAGTTGCCTAGCACTAAGGTTTCTGTGGACACGTGTCGAAGCTGCCATTGAACCGTCACGTATAGGAGCAGGGGTACAGTTGCCTAGCACTAAGGTCTCTGTGGACATGTATCGAAGCAATGGTGCAGGGATGAGATCTAGAAGAATAACTGTCCGCCACATACGGACCCACAAGGTACGTCCCATCGGATCCATCGCGATATGACTACGTAAAATAAATATAGAAGAAATAAAAAAAAATACAGAACGAATCAAACAGGGTTCAAAATGTAATAGCATTTCATGGCTGCAAAAAAAAAAACCCTGTCGCTTTCAAGTGGACATGAAAGAAAGAAACAAAATGCCAATTGTCATTACTTATCCCGGAAGCCTCAAATGCATTTATAATAATTAAACACCCTTCCAAATGAACTTCTTTCTTGGTGTTGGTTTTTGACTAGTGATGCCCAACCTTGAGCGAAAAAGGGGAGGGTGGATTTACCCCCAAGCATTGCTCGCAGAGCTATGACATATTTATGTGGTCATGGGTTGTCCAAACTCCAATGTTTAGTTACCTTGTAATAGCCGTGTGAGTGAGTGAAGGGGAAATGTTTCATAACACAAAACGAAGGAGATGGGGTAAAGCGACATTGTGACGTCACTAGCTCATAAGAGACAAGGTTGGGCTTCACTGTTGTGGACTTATTCTGGGTTATTGGGGACGCTAATTCAGAAAATTGCATTGAATGACCTCACTCTTCTAGTTTCGGAAACTTAGTCTTAGTTTTCAAAAACAGTATCTTCTACAGAATCGTAACAGGCTTTATTTTTGGGATGTTACTTATCCATATCCCGATTCCTCATGTTGTTTTCTTTACTGCGTACTTACTGTAAGTAGAGGAATTATTGTATTCCATCCAAAAAGTCGATGTCGAGATTTCTCCAGAAATACGTGTTTTGAAGCCCCCCTGAACCGAAAAACCTATTTTCAATTAAACGTCCACGCGCGCGCGCGCGTGCCTGTGGACAGCATAATCCAAAGACAAAATGATAAATGCCATAGTTGATATTTAGGTTCGGCATCTTCCAAAGATGCGACACACAAATTAGCCGAGGTTGTTAAGGCACGGGATCGGGAACGCGTGATCTGCGGTTCAAATCTCTCCACGATCGTCCTCCCTGACTAGTCTTTTTTCCAGGTTTTAATCAGTCCTTATAACTGGCAAATGCCGCGAAGGTACCTAAATTTAGGCTTGCAGCAATTCTTTCCCAAATTTCTTTCTTAATTATCATTTCATGCATTACAAGTGTACACCATTTGTGGTGCCGTCTATAGTAAGAATGGACGTTAAACACTACTGAATAAAAAAATACTTCTGCTACTACTACTACTACTACTATTAATAATAATAATAATAATAATAATAATACATTTCGAATTATACAAGCAATGTTGAAAGCTTTTAGGCACAGACCATTATCTGAAAACTAAAATTACTTAAGAATAAAACGAGTTTAAATTTAATTTAATTTTACCTATTAAATTCTATAAAATCCGTGCTGCATAATGTATCTGAAAAATTAGCGTAGCGTTTTATTTTTTACTTTCTCTAGAACGTATAGCAAGTAGGGGAAGTCTTGTATTCCACCAAAAAATTCGATATCGAGATTTCACCGAAAATGTATGTTTTGTAGCCGCCGGAGTCCAAAAAAGGCGTTTTTAGAAAAGGTCTTTGCAACACAAAGATTTTCAAGAAAATCCCCATCCCAAACTACCCTTTATAACGAAATGTTTTCGAAAATTTGTATTTTCTCCAAAATGGCTCTAACGATTTTTATTAAAATACCATATTTTTAAGGTATTTCCATCACATGAAATATATATCTTGTAATTTCTGGGAATAGCCGGAATTCTGAACGACTTTTGCATAACTGGTAAACTATAAGAGATAGACAAAATTTTACTACACAAAAAATGTAGATGGCGTTAAAATACACAATTTATGCCATATACATTTTTTTTTTGAGTGAACCATTTTCGAGATATTGCTTGTTATTCCCTTAAATTTTCCAATACTTTTTCTCAAATGGGAAATCGTTATTCATTTTTTATGTCCTGGATATACATAAAGAATGGAATACTCCACATAGCAACCAGCTCTTAAAATATTTAACTATCGCTTAAAACCTACCAATTCCCCTTGCATCTACAAGAAAATTAGCAATACGATTAACATGAAGCATATGGAGAATAAACGTTTGTAAAAATAGTTTTTACAAGAGTAAAAAAAGTCATGTGAGTGTAACACATCAGATTTTTAGAAAAATGGTCCGTGTGAGTGTGTGACTGTGAACAGCATAACAACGAAAAGTCGGATAAACACCAAACTTGGCATTTAGGTTCAGTATCTTCCAAAGATGCGACACGAAGATTTTCAAGAAAATACCCCAATCCAAACTACCCTTTACAAGTAACATTTATTTTGAAATGTCTTATTTTTTTTAAAAACGGCTCTAACGATTTTGATTCAAATACCATATGTTAAATATATTTACATGTCAAATAAAATTTGTTTCTCAAATTTTCTGGGAATAGCCTGTGAAGTTCGCATTCGGAAGGAATTCTGTATAATCTTGTATAACTTGTAAACGTTGTGTTAGAAGAAAACGCACTGCACAGAAACTGTAGATCTCATTAAAACACACAATTTATTTCAAATAACCTTTTTCGTTCCATCAGCCATTTCCGAAATATCCGTTATTAATGCTTCGGTTTGTTCAATACTTTGCCATTCTTTTCAAGTCCTGTCGATTTTCAGTTGTTTCTCGCGATGTCATGGAAACAGTATGGAATTATAAGGCCAGCATGTAGCCTCCAGTTCTTAAACATGTTATCGTTATTTCCTTTGTAGTGTAACAAAATGTGTATCGTAGCTATTTTTGCAGAGGTTTATCTCGATTAAAATGAAGTAGATAAAAAAATTAACCTTCGTAAGAATAATTTGTATATCCTAATAAGCGATAGAGGGCAGAGAAAGTCATGTGAATGTAACACATGAGGATTTTTTTCTGGAAATGCTCTTATATAAATAATATTCCTCTGTAACCACACAATTGAATGGATAGCTCCCATGGTTCCCATGACGAGGAAAACCTAGCGACCTTACGAGGAATGTACGTAGCCCTACAAAAACATTAGAGGCAGGAACAGACAGGAGAAATAAGAAATTATTTGAACCTGTCATGCATGGAGGACAACCACATTCCATCTTAGATAGAGAGAAGGAGAAAGGAGGAGGGTGTGCGGAACACTGTTGTCACGTAATCGGGAAATTTGTAATGGTTTTGATTATTGTAAACATAATATTGACGCAGTAATTTGTATCACAAATTATGTAAATGTCAAGAGTGATTATAGTGTGAATATGCATTATTGTGTGACATTGATTTGAGATGTTTGATGATTGTAAGCATTGTTGAGAAGTGGGTTTATACGGCCTTACTGAAACTGACAATAATAGCGTGCAATAATGTAGCGAGGGGGTGAGCTGTTTATCATTATTAGAGACGAGCAAATGACGTAATATTGGCGCGTTTTTCTTAGAATTTGCTGGAACATTTTTCCCTAGAGCATATGTTTTCGTAATTTTCATTGGATATAAAAATAGACGCTAATGTTGGCGCGTTTTATAAGCCAATAGCAGCTCAGTTATAATCTTTAGGCATATCGGGGTGTGGGAGTATAAAAAGGGCTAGGTCAGAGTCAAATTCGTCCAGTCCATCGGAAATATTTGTACATTACACGTCGCTGAGTTCAACAGAAAAAGTCATGGTGAATACATAGCATAGTTTATCGATTTGCAGGTTACGCGTAGCAAAGTTATGAAAAATCTCAAGTGTCGTAAAGTTAATTACACAAAAAGTTGAAGTACGCGAATTAATAATGAGCAGTAAATAAGTTATTATAACAGTTTCAGTTTGGCGAGTGTCAAGATTAATATGTGAAAGTGAATAATATGTTTAGACAATAAAAGTATGAAACAAATTCTTTTATTAGTGTTATCTTTGGATAAAAACTCCTTTCCGTTTACACACCTGTATAAGATAAGTGCTCGACCAAAAAGATCATAGCTAGCCGGAGGACAGTGAACCCAAAAATTAAACACAATAACAGGCGCTCAGTAAAAGATAACACGAAGTGACCGCGACAAATTGTCTTTTATACGTGCGGCAGATAAACAGTAGCATTTTTCAAACAAACCTAACAAAGAATAACGCCGCAATATAATGCTTGCACCCTTTAACTTGACTAGCACCACCCCCATGTGGAATATAGATTACTGGAAGGCATTATTCCTCATTCCTACGAATGTAGTAGGAGTCATGCCGAAAGTGTACCTTTTCAGGAGAACCCGTGTTCGAATCTTAGTTCGATTGAATTGCCTGTATAAAATATTTTCTTTCCCTTATCCAAATGCCTGGTAACTCCCAGTTCTTTGAACACTGACCTAATCTGGATTAAAGGATGCTACACATTCACATAACCTTTTCTATCCACTATCGTTTGTTAATTTCTCTACTACGTATAGTAAGTAGGGGAAGTATTGCATTCCACCCAAAAATTCGATTACGAGATTTCACCGGAAATACATGTTTCGAGGCCCCCTGAATCCAAAAAAAGCATTTTTAGAAAAAGGTCCGTGTGTGTGTCTGTGAATAGCATAACTCAAAACGAAAAGTCGGATAAATACCAAACTTGGTATTTAGGTTCAGTATCTTTCAAAATTGACACACGAAGATTTTCAAGAAAATCCCCCAACACCAGACTACCCTTTACGTGGAACATTTTTCCAAAATTTTTATTTTCTCAAAAATGGCTCTAACGATTTTGATTAAAACATCATATGCTTAAGATACTTTCATGGCAAATGAAGTGTATATCTTGAATTTTCAGGGAATGTCCCCAAAAGTCGTCTTCATTCTGAATGAATTTTGAATTACTGATAAACCGTGAGAGATACACAAAATTTTACTACACAAAAATGTAGACCTCGTTAAAACACACAATTTATGTCATATATATTTTTGTGGAGTGAATCATTTCCGAGATATTCCTTGTTATTTGTTTTAACTTTCCAATACTTATACTTTTTCTCAAATGGGAATTCGTTATTCGTTTTTTTACGTACTGGACATGCAAAGAGAATGGAATACTCCACATAGCAACCAGCTCTTAAAATATTTGACTATCGCTTAAAGCCTACCATATTCCCCTTCCACCTACAAGAAAATCAGCAATAAGCGTTTGTATAAGAGTAGAGAAAGTCATGTGAGTGTAACACATCGGATTTTTGTTTATATAACTTTACAAATTATTCTTAGTAAAGCTTATTTTTCTATTTACTAATCGAAATAAACGTTTGCAGAAATGGTTTCATTACACATTTTGTTGTAGATATACAATAAGGACTGAGCAAGGTGGCGCCGCGGTAACGTGTGAGATCCCGGGTTCAAATACCCGCGGCCGACCAACCCGACCGAAGGTTTTTTCGCGGTTTTCCTCGATCGCTAGGCGAATGCTGGGTTGGATAACTTCATTGCTTATTTTCCTATCATCCCTTTCATCACTACATTTAATTTTCTTCTTCTTCACCGTCATACGAGGCATTGGACTGACCACCCATCCTGAATATGCTATTATCCAGAGTTTGCTTGCTCCTCGACAGGCTACTGACCCAAGACATTGACTTGCAAGTCCTTCTAAGAGCAGAGTAATCCATTAAAGAAGAAGAAGTATACAATAAGAATGCAGAAAGCCAAATCAATACCTATTCAGATGTTTATATGCTGGCCTCGAAATTCCAAACCCTTTTCATGACATCACGAGAAATAATTAAGGATTGGCAGTGGTACTTCCAAAAAATGAAATAAAGTGTTTAAAAATTCAAACGAACAACCACATATACCTTGGAAATATCTGATGCCACAAACACTTTATTTTGAGGCAATATTTTATATCATAACATGCTGTGAATGCCAGAGTGATTGTAGTGTATATTAATATTATTGTATGTACAGGATTTTAGATGTTTGTTAGCCATAAGTATTGTTAGGAAATAAGTTTACACGGCCTAACTGAAACTGACAAAAGAAGTGGGTAAAAATAAACCGAGGGGGTGAGTTGTTTATCACTAAAAAGAGATAAACAAATGACGTCAGGGTAGCGTGGCTTTTTTAGAAATGGAGGGAATATCTTCCCTAGAGCATATATGTTAGTAGTAGTGATTGGCTGACCAAAACAGACGCTAAAGTGGGCGCAATTTGGTAACCAATAGCAGTTCTATTATAATGTTTAGGCAATTCGAGGTGAAGGAGTATATATTCTCGAGCCATAAGCAAGTGTCGCATAGTTCTGAAGAATCTCTCACGAGGGGCACGTCACAGAGTTAGTTACATAAATGTAAAGTACGCGAAGTAATTGGTGCGCGACAACTAAAACGACTGTAGTTACATTCGGAAATATCACAGTTTCAGTCAGGCGTGTATAAAGATTAAACATGTCAATTATTAATTAAGCATGACGACAATAAAAGTCTAGATTCAAATTTTTTTATCAGTGTTATCTTTTAGTAACAACTCCTTTCCGTTTACACACCCTGCTTAGAGACACGTGTTCGACTGAGTTATAATACCTAGCCGGAGAACAAAGAACCCAAATTTAAAAATAATTAAACAATAAGCGCCCAACAAATAAGATAACACTAGCCATTGACAACTGCGGCAATTTGAAATAAATTGTGCGTTTTAAAGAGATCTACAACTTTTGTGTAGTGTTTTAGTTTATCTCTTAAGGTTTACCAGTTATACAAAATTCTATTGGAAAAAGCCTTAGCATGCTATTTCCATAAAATTCAAGATAGACAGTTTATTTGCCATGCAAATACCTTACACAATGTGTGTTAAACAAAATAGAACCATTTTTAAGAAAATAAAAAATGTTTCATGGAAAGAGTAGTTTGGGGTGGGGCGATTTTTCTATAATTCTTCATGTTGCACATTTGGAAGATCCTGAAATCAAATACAAAGTTTGGTGTTTAACCAGCATTTCGTTTTTGAGTTATGCTATTTACACACAGAAAGAGAGAGAGAGAGAGAGAGGCCTTTTTCCTAAAATGCTTTTTGAATTCTAGGGCTTCAAAACATGTATTTCCGGTGAAATCTTGATATGGAACTTTTGGGTAGAATACCGTACTTCCTCTACCCATTAGGTAGAGATAGTAAAAAAAGTCTCTCTCCCTCTCCCTCTCTCTGGCGAGTGGTGGTACAAATATTATAAAATGCTATAATTTGTCGCAGTTCTCAATGGCTTGTGTTATCTTATTTGTTGGGTGTTTATTGTTTAATTATTTTTTAATTTGGGTTCTTTGTCCTCCGGCTAGCTATTATAACTCTGTCGAGCACGTGTCTCTAAGCAAGGCGTGTAAACGGAAAGGACTTGTTACTAAAAGATAACACTATTCTTCAGAACTGTGATATTTCCGAATGTAACTACAGTCGTTTTAGTTGCCGCGTACCAATTACTTCGCGTACTTTACATTTTGTAACTAACTCTGCGACGTGCACCTCGTGAGAGATTCTTCAGAACTGTGTAAAACTTCCTTATGACTCGAGAATATATACTCCTTCACCCCGAATTGCCTAAACATTATAATAGAGCTGCTATTGGTTACCAAATTGCGCCCATTTTAACGTCTGTTTTTGTCAGCCAATCACTGCTACTAACATATATACTCTAGGTAAGATATTCCCTCCATTTCTAAAAAAGGCACGCTACCCTGACGTCATTTATTTATCTCTTCTTAGTGATAAACAACTCACTCCCTCGGTTTATTGTTACCCACTTCTATTGTCAGTTTCAGTTAGGCCGTGCAAACTTATTTCCTAACAATACTTATGGTTAACAAACATCTAAAATCCTGTACATACAATAATATTAATTTACACTACAATCACTCTGGCATTCACAGCATGTTATGATATAAAATGTTCCTCTAATTTCTAGGATCGCCAAACGTAATCAGATTTTACAGGATAAGAGGAAATTAGAATGACGCCGACTATGAGAGTAATATCCGCAGTAATATATATTTTTTAGAGGTAGGACCTCGATACCGTTGAAACTTCGATAATCTCGATACTCGGTTATACGAGGGCTGTCCCAGAAGTACCCGGCCTAATAAAGAAAACACAAAAATTTGGGGAAAAAAATCTTTATTTCTCTACATAGTCTCCTTTCAGCTCGATACACTTTTCCCAGCGATGTTCAATAGCTTCGATACCCTGTTTATACTGAGAACCGTCGAGTTCTGTAAAATAGCTATCAACTGCAAACTCCACCTCTTCATTGTTGGCAAATCTTTTACCACCAAGCCATTTCTTCAACTTTGAAAACATGAAATAATCAGAGGGGGCTAAGTTTGGCGAATAGGGTACATGAGGAAGCAATTCGAACTTTCACTTATCGAATTTGGCCATGGCGATAATGGATGTGTGAATTGGTGCATTGTCTTGATGAAACAGAACCTTCTTTTTCGCTAAATGCGGTCTTTTTGCTTGATTTCATCATTCAAACGCTGCAATAAGTTTGCATAATACTCACCATTGATCGATTTTCCTTTTTGAAGATAACCAATGAAAATTATCCTACGCGCATCCCAAAAAAACTGACGCCATGACTTTGCCTGCACATGGAACTGTCTTCGCCTTCTTTGGAGTCGATTCTCTCCTTCCAATCCACTGTTTTGATTGTTCCTTCGTCTCAGATATGAAGTGATGGACCCATGTTTCATCCATGGTTGTGAATCGACGCAAAAACTTGACTGAAACATCCTCACGACGCTGCTTTTGTTCCATTGTGAGTAAACGCGGCACCCATCTTGCGCACAGCTTTCTCATGTCTAAATTTTCAGTTAGTGTGTGATGTACAGCACTTTTTGAAGTGCCTACGATGTCTGCTAGCTCGCGCACATTCAGTTGACGGCCATCCAATACCATTTTGTGGACTTTCTTCACAATTTCTGGCGTGGTCACCTCATGTGGTCAACCACTGCTATGTTCGTCTTGGTAGCTCGTACGGCCTCACTTAAACTCTGCCACCCAATATTTTACTGTTGTAAACGAAGGAGCAGACTCCCCCAGAGTAGAATCTGGCTCAGCTTTAATATTAGTTGGACTAAGACCTTTCAAATGAAAGTATTGTATCACACAACGATGACCACTTTTATCCATGTTTACAAATTCGCTGAGAGAGTTCACTATTGGTGGCTGCCAAATAATTGCTGAACAACGTAGCATCGTCAAACGTCAAACTTAAGCTTTATAAGGTTGGCACTATCTACCATAGTCATTTGTTTGAAACAACAACCGCTTCGTACGTCAGGTCGGTTACTTCTGGGACTGCCCTCGTAATAGTGTATTCAATGAAAATTTTCAGGCATGCTTGTTAATAAAATATATTACAGGAGATTTAATAAAATTGATAGCAAGCTGCGCGGCTGTAACACTTGGAGTTGATGTGAATCCAAATATATTTTCAATCCCTTCTGTCACCAAGAATTTTCTGCTAAAAATGACACGGGAGCGTGCCTTCATTTTGACCTAATGGACTTTTCGTATAGGACAAGCAATAGACAAACAAAGCTGAACCATGGGCACGGAAAGCACCCATCTCTACTTGCTACTGTGTAGTGGAGGGTTGAAGGAGCAATTGGCAACGACAGGTGCGTGCAATGGGAGGAATGTGCACCTGTATGAGGGCTTCAGAGCAAAACTGGACTATATCCAAGCCCATGAACATGAGCAGCATAATAAAGGATGACCAAATTCAGAAACTCAAAATATGGGACACATTTATTACACATAGAGATCTCTTATCATTTGTGGTATAAAAACTGGTCTAGCTAATCATCATTGTGCAATATACAGGGTGTCCCATTTAAGTTGAGACTGTACAATACCTCCAAAACTAAGCGTTGTAGAAGGAAATGTCTTTAATAAAAGTTGCTTGATATTATGGGGGAAAGTAAATGCCATTAGTCGTGTTTTATTTGGAGGTCGTTGTGATGGTCCTTTTAGGGTAAATTTAATTTTTACTTTCTCTACTACGTATAGAAGTAGGGGAAGTGTTGTATTCCACCCAAAAATTTGATACCGGGTTTTCACCGGAAATATATGTTTTGAAACCCCCTAAATCCAAAAAAAGCATTTTTGGAAACATGTCCGTGTGTGTGTCTCTGTGAACAGCATAACTCAGAAAAGAACAGTCGGATAAACACCAAACTTGGTATTTAGGTTCAGTATCTTCCAGAGATGCGACACGGAAGTTTTCAAGAAAATCCCCGCACCCCAGATTACCCTTTACATGGAACATTTTTCGAAAATTTTAGTTTTCTCAAATATGGCTCTAGCGATTTTGATTAAAATATCATATGTTTAAGATATTTTCATGAAAAATGAAATGTATATCTCGAATTTTCTGGGAATGTCTCCAAAAGTATTCTTCATTGTGAACGACTTTTGCATAACTGGTAAACCATAAGAGATAGAAAAAATTTTACTACACAAAAACTGTAGATCGCGCTAAAATACACAATGTAGGTCATATACATTTTTGTTGCTGAGTGAACCATTTTCGAGATATTGCTTGTTATTCTCTTAAATTTTCCAATACTTATCTTTTTCTCAAATGGGAATTCGTTATTCATTTCTTTTTTGTCCTGGTAATGCAAAGAGAATGGAATACTCCATATAGCAATCAGCTCTTAAAATATTTGACTATCGCTTAAAGCCTACCAATTCCCCTTGCATCTACAAGAAAATTAGCAATAAGATTAACATCTCGATTAACATGAAGCATATGGAGAATAAGAGTTTGTAAAAATAGTTTTACAAGAGTAGAGAAAGTCATCACATCAGATTTTTTATGTTGTTTTCTCGCTCCTCATAAAAAACTAAACAACATTTGTATAAAGCGCTTTGCAGTTGTTCTTACACCAACGTAAATAACAACGAAATTCTGAATGTTGTGTACGAAGAGCGCAATGAATGATTGGACCATCCCTGGATGGTCATTTGAGGAGGGTCAGTTAGATTTCGTAATTGGGAACCAAAATTTTTTATTTTGTTTCCTTATTCCTCATCACAAAATAAACATTTTTTATAAACCATTTTCTAATGAGAAAACAACATACAAAATGTAGGTTCCCATTTAAAAACATTAAATTAACACTAAAATGACCATTAAAACGTCCTCCAAATAAAACACGACTAATATCGTTTACTTTCCCCCAGAATATCAAGCAACTTTTATTCAAGACATTTCTTTCTACACGCTTAGTTTTGGAGATATTATACAGTCTCAACTTAAATGGTCCACCCTGTATAAGGAAGCAGGACTATAAGAATAAGTCATAATCCTGTTACATTCACATGACTTTCTCTACGCTCTATCGCTTAGAAGTGGGTATACAAATTATTCTTACGAAAGTTTATTTTTCTATCTACATCATTTAAACGAGATCAACTTTTCCAGAAATAGCTACATTACCCATTTCGTTATAGATACAAAGGGAACAGCGATAGTCAAATGTTATAGAACTGGACACTATAAGCTGGCGTTAAAATACAATACTCTTTCCATGGCATCGCGAGAAACAACTGAAAATCGACAGGACTTGAAAAGAATGGCTAACTATTTAACAATTCAAACCATTAATAACGGATATATCGGAAATGGCTTATGCCACAAACAATTTATTTTAAATAAATTGTGTGTTTTAAAGAGATCTTCATTTTTGTGTAGTACGTTTTCGTCTATCGCTTAACGTTTATCAGTTATACAAAATTCCTTCAGGACAAAGAGGATTTCATGGCTGTTCCCAGAAACTTCAAAATACACCTTTTATTTGTCATGTTAATACGTTTAATACGTGATATTTTAATCAAAATCGTTGGAGCCGTTTTTTTAGAAAATAAAAGTTTCGAAAAATGTTCTATGTAAAGGGTAGTTGAATATGAATATATGAATATTTATTTGTACTAAGCATTCAACCTAGGCTGTTGCAATATTCATATTCAAAATTACCTTATTTTTTTAAAGCAATCTGTTTTAATACTCCTTGAATTTATGTTTCATTTACTTCTCTTTTCATTGACCAGTTCCATTCCTTTTGGCTTTAGTTAGATACTCATCTACCTTCTTGTTATCTTTACTAAAGAGTTTAATTAATGCTATCTTTCTGTCTAATTTAAGCCATTTTCCAATTATACACCCTTTTCTCCAATCTCTGTCCGTTTACATCCAAAAAGACTCTGATGTGTTACACTCACATGACTTTCTCTACTCTTGTACAAACTATTTCTACAAACGCTTATTCTCCATATGCTTAATGTTAATCGAGATATCGAAATGTTAATCTTATTGCTAATTTTTTTTGTAGATGCAAGGGGAATTGGTAGGTTTTAAGCGATAGCCAAATATTTTAAGAGCTGATTGCTATGTGCAGTATTCCATTCTCTTTGCATTACCAGGACAAAAAAAAAACGAAAAGAAAAATGAATAACGAATTTCCATTTGAGAAAAAGTATAAGCATTGGAAAATTTAAGGGAATAACAAGCAATATCTCGAAAATGGTTCACTCAACAAAAAAATGTATAAGACATAAATTGTGCATTTTAACGCGATCTACATTTTTTGTGTAGTAAAATTTCGTCTATCTCTTATGGTTTACCAGTTATGCAAAAGTCGTTCTCAATGAAAAATACTTTTGGAGACATTCCTAGAAAATTCGAGATATACATTTCATTTGCCATAAAAATATCTTAAACATATGATATTTTAATCAAAATCGTTAGAGCCATTTTTGAGAAAATTAAAATTTTCTAAAAATGTTCCATGTAGGTAAAGGCTAATCTGGGGTGGGGGGATTTTCTTGAAAATCTTCGTGTCGTATCTTTAGAAGATACTGAACTTAAATACCAAGCTCTTTTTTTTTTACCGACTTTTCGTTTTTTTAATTTCTTTTCACAGAGCTACATATGTGTTATCATCAGGATAATTTGTCATTTAAAGAATCTTTCATAAATAAAATGACTTGGAGGAAAGGTACTGTTTATGATAAAGACAATAACAATGAACAGGGAATGGTGGGAGGGAATGGGGGGGCACCTCCCACATCGACTCAACGCGCATCTTTTGTGCTTACTACTCCCAGAAGAAACGAATGAGACTATGGGCCGCAGGCCGGCCAGGCGGCAGAGACTGCGTTCCTAACCATTCCAAGCTTGATGACCCGATCGCACCGCCGGACTGCTAACAGAGGTCTGGCGGAATCCCTGCCTCAGAAAAGGCAGGGTCGAGACGAACTTTCCAGCAGCAAGCATCTTCGCCATCTGTCCAACACTGCATAGCCCCTAAACCTAAAGTATGAAAGGGGAAGCGAAATTATAGGAAACGAGGGAAAGAAAATTCGTGGTAGAATAGAAACCACTCCAGCATTCGCCTTGCCAACCAGGGAAAACCACAAAAAAACCTATGGTCAGACTGCCGGTCCCAGGAAGGTACTCTTCAACAGAGTTTTTAAAAAATTGATACTGTCAATTTTTTCTTGAAGATCAACAGGAAGAGCATTAAATGTAATGTAATGACACTTTATCTCGATTAACAAAAAGTAGACAGAAGAATAACCTGTGTAAGAATAGTTTGTAGAAGAGTGAGTAGAGAAAGTCATATGAATGCAAAACATCTTTTTTTTTTCTTACCAAAAATGCAATTGTAATGGATAGGTAAATTAGTACAAAGGCACAGAGACAAGTTTTCCTTTTGGCTGCCCACAGTGTGACTCTTTATGATCTTACTCGTCGGCGCGCGCAACTCCCCTATCGCCCATACCTTTTAATACCTTCAAAGCAGTAGTTCACTGGGATCCATTCCCCAGATAAGCAATGAAATGTGTGCATTTACAATAAAATAAGTGCTGTTTGTTGTAATTTTAATATTCAAATAAACTGAGTTCATCTGCTTTGCTTCAATATGTGTTGCTTTCACGTTACCTGCAACAAAATAAATAAATACGGCGTGGGCTTAACAGTGCTGCCATTCGATCAGCATTTAATTACACATAATTAACACGATAAGATCCTTTTGCAAAAAGTCAAAATTTTGAAATTATGGTGTGATCGACCAAAAACAGTCTATGCAACTTGACCTTAATGGTAATTAAGACGCTCGTATGCAAATTATGATACAAGCTACTTCTCGTTTCATAAACATACTAGGGTCTTAATTACATCATTATAGTCAAGTTCCACAAATTACAGGGTTATTCAAAAAGAAGGAACAGGCTTTACATATTTATTTCTAATGAACGACAATAGATAGCGACACATACGACACATCAATGAATAGAGGAAAGTTAAACATTTTATTTTACGTGTTCAAAATGAGCACAATTTGTTATGCGAGGACGACCAGTGCTTTTCCGTTTGCATACGTAACCATCTTCTACGAATTTATTGTATCAATTGTAAATTTTTATGACGAGGCGGCTCGCTGATGAAGTTACAACGAAATGTACGCTGCAATGAAACAATGGATTCACTCTTTGCGTAATGCAGCACACAAAACGACTTTTCCTGTGGTGTCGCCATTTTCTCGTAAACAAATACAGCACCGCTGTAGGCACTGAATGGAACTAATAGGTGCGGCTTAAAACTTTGAACTTTCCTCTATTTAATGATGAGTGTGTCGCTATGTATTGTTGTTCATTAGAAATAAATATGTAAAGTCTGTGCCTTCTCTTTGAATAACCATGTATTATTATGACTTAATCGTTAATGCAATAGCGTTTAAGATTAATTTGGGAGCGGAATTTTCATCAGTGAAGTAAAGTATACGCTGAAGTTTTACAATAGCGCAGCGTGACTTTAAGTCATTAAACTGAGTAGATGGTCAATGAACATCGTCGTCCTGTAGTTTATAAACCGGAGGTTAGTGGGTGTGTGAGTGAGATAGAGGTCACAGTAGAGACACAAGGTTCACGCACTGGTGGTATTCTAAATCTGCAAGGAAGAATTGCAAGCAAGAAAATGCTTTATTTTTAGAGACAGTGATTAACCAGAGACGGATCCAGGATTCTTTTACGGAGGGGTTTCATCATTTCGAAAGATACCTCACCAATGAGCAAAGTACAACCAGTAATTTTTTATTTTTAAATTTTCAAACATCATATAAGTGATCCAGATTATCCTTTGGATGCATAAGTAATTTAAATTTTGAGTAAACTTATACAGTTATTTATTAAAAAATCTGATGTGTTACACTCACATGACTTTCTCTACTCTTGTACAAACTATTTTTACAAACGCTTATTCTCCATATGCTTCATGTTAATGAAGATATCGAGATGTCAATCTTATTGCTAATTTTCTTGTAGATGCAAGTGGAACATTGTAGGTTATAAGCGATAGCCAAATATTTTAAGAGCTGGTTGCTATGTGGCGCATTCCATTCTCTTTGCAATTCCAGGACATAAGAAAATCGGATGTGTTGCACTCACATGACTTTCTCTACTCATGCACAAATTATTTTTACAAACGCTTATTCTCGATCTACTTCATGTTAATCGAGATAAACATTTGCAGACTCTATCTTATTGCTAATTTTCTTGTAGATGTAAGGGGAATATATATTTACAAGGACAATATAGAAATACAGTAGCGTTTAAGCACATACAATATCTCTTAATAGCTGGTTGCTAGGTGCAGCACCATTCTCTTTGCCACAGATTAATACTCTTTGCATATCCAAGACAAAGAAATGAATAATGAATTCCCATTTGAGAAAATAAGTATTGAAAAATTTAAGGGAATAACAAGCAATATCTGGAAAATGGTTCACTCAACAAAAGAAATGTATAAGACATAAATTGTGTATTTCAACGCGATCTACATTTTTTGTGTAGTAAAATTTGTCTATCTCTTATGGTTTACCAGTTATGCAAAAGTCGTTCACAATGAAGAATACTTTTGGAGACATTCCCAGAAAATTCAAGATATACATTTTATTTGTCATGAAAATATCTTAAACATATGATATTTTAATCAAAATCGTTAGAGCCATTTTTGAGAAAATTAAAAATTTCGAAAAATGTTCCATGTAAAGGGCACTCTGTGGTGGGGAGATTTTCTTGAAAACCTTCGTGTCGCATCTCTGGAAGATACTGAATCTAAATACCAAGTTTGGTGTTTATCCGACTGTTCGTTTCTGAATTATGCTGTTCACAGACAGACACACAGACACACACACACGGACATGTTTCCAAAAATGCTTTTTTTGGATTCAGGGGGTATCAAAACATGTATTTCCGGTGAAATCTCGGTATCGAATTTTTGGGTGGAATGCAATACTTCCCCTACTTACTATACTTACGTAGTAGAGAAAGTAAAACGATACCTTTTAAATAATATATTTAAGTACTTTGATTACTCAGTTTTATTTTAAGTATTTATTGAGAGCTTAATTACTTTCTCTGACACTACATATGTAATAGGCAGAAAAGGTATTGCATTCCACTTAAAAATTCGATTCCGAGATTTTACCGGAAATACATGTTTTTAGAACAGCCGAATTAATAAATGACAGTTTTAGAAAAAGATTCGCGTTTGTGAGTGTGTGAATAGCATAAAGGTAAAGGTACGTATCACGGAGGGGCCCGCGGAATCGGGGCAGAGCACCGCACGCAGGCCAGTCCGCCCATTGTGCTTCCAACGTGACTCCTGTGAGGGAAGGATGAGAGGTGAGATCCTAAAGGCGTCCGGATGCGGATGCTGACGGGTGCAAACATGGACGGGGTCCATAACGTTTCCAGATATAACGGATCCGATGCCGCACAATCCCTGCCCACAAGCCATCAACCTCCAGTGTCCGCCGGAGCGGAGCCCCACGCTGAGGAGAGACCTAACTGAGCGGTACCGCAGCGACGCCAGGGAAGAAACCTTTACAGAGCTCAAGGCACCGTCCAGCCGCAACCCGCCGAATACCGTAGCCTGGTCCTACAACCGTGAAACAGATGACAAGGAAGATGATAGATACAGTAAATGAGAGGAAGGAGAGTCGTGGTAGAAGATGATCCGCTCCAGCATTCGCGTGGCGACCCGGGGAAACCACGAAAACCCCATGGGCCAGAGTGAGCGGTCGCCGGGATCGATCCCGGGACCTCGCGAATGCGGACCATGGAGTAACCGCCTGAGCCACCTGCTCGGTTGTGAATAGCATAAGTCAAAAATCAAAAGTCTGTTAAATACCAAATTGGATATTTAAATTCAGCATCATTCAAAGATGCCTCAAACATTTTCAAAAAAATCACCCTACCCCAAACTACTCTTTATATGGAACATTTTTTGAAAAATTTAATTTTCTCAAAAATGGCTCTAACGATTTTGATTAAAATATCATATGTTTAAAATATTTTCATGACAAACGAACTGTATATCTTGAATTTTCTGGGAATGTCTCCAAAAGTATTCCTCATTGTGAACGACTTTTGCATAACTGGTAAACCGTAAGACATAGACAAAATATTACTACACAAAAAATTTAGATCGCGTTAAAATACACAATTTATGTCTATATTTTTTTTTTTGAGTGAACCATTTTCGAGATATTGCTTGTTATTCCCTTAAATTTTCCAATACTTTCTTCTCAAATGGGAATTCGTTATTCATTTTTTTTGTCCTGGTAATGCAAAGAGAATGAAATACTCCACACAGCAACCAGCTCTTAAAATATTTGACTATCGCTTAAAACCTACCAATTCCCCTTGCATCTACAAGAAAATTAGCAATAAGATTAACATCTCGATTAACATGAAGCATATGGAGAATAAGCGTTTGTAAAAATAGTTTGTACGAGAGTAGAGAAAGTCATGTGAGTGTAACACATCAGATTTTTGGTTATGGAATAGTTTTAAAGTAGGGTTGCCAGGTTTCTAAAATAATAACGGACATACAAATTGTGTATGGTCCATATTTTGTGAAGAAATAACTACTTACAGTTTAGAAGAGGATGGAAATCTGAAATTTGTGTTTCCGGGTTTCAGCATGCTAGCTAGATAATGTCTGCCTTCCCGCCGTAGTCGATGCTAATGCTGAATATGCAACGGCACAATTTACATGAGACTTCGTGTCCGTTGTAAGTTCTTGCAATAAAATCCCATTGTTTAGAATAATCACTGCAATAAGAGCACTTTCTTTTTTGCCATGTCGAAATAAATGAATCCCTTTTAGATCATATTATTCACTCCTCTCTGATTTCGTTTATCAAGAAAAAAACAATTGATAGCTGTATTAGAACCAGAACTACTTTTGCCGGTCGTCTGTCACTTGTTATTCGACAATCGACAGTGAATTTACGCCAGCGCAGCCATCGATAGATTTGATACTGCATTATTACCAATTGTTACTATCTCTACAACGTACCTAGTAGATAAAGTGTTGCATTTCACCCAAAATTTCTCTATCGAAGTGCATGTTTTGAGGCCACCTGATTAAAAATCATTATTACAAAAAATGTATGAGTGTGTTTGAACAGCATAATTAAAAAAAAGCGAAATGTCTGTTAACATTTAAGTTCAGTACCTTCCAAAAGTGTCCTGCGCTGTGCCGCTGTGGGCTATAGCGTGGAGCTCTGGTTCCCGCCACAGAATACACCCGGATTCGATCCCACCCATGGGAGTGCGGATTTTTAGTCCCCGGTGTAGGACCGGTGTCCACGTATCGTCGTGAGGAAAGTGAGGAGCTACGATAGGCAGCAATCCCGGCAACGGAAGCCAACATTCTGGCTGGGGATGCGTGGTGCTGACCACATCACCTCTCCGTATCGTTTGGATGATCGCCCACTTCTGCCGTGCGTACGTGGACGTGAGGCCGGTAGTCGGGTTGGCAGGTCTAGGCTCTTCATGGGTTGTAACGCTACGGAATTTTTATATTACCCTCCAAAAAAGCGACACGGAGATTTTCAAGAAAATCCAGCATTCCAAACTAACCTTTATGTGGAAAATGTTTAGTTATTTTTCATTTTTTCAAAAATTGCATTAACGATTTTGATTAAAATACCGTATATTTAACATATTTATATGACAAATAAAATGTATATCTTGAATTTTTTGGAAATAACCTGTGAAGTCCTCTTCATTCGGAAAAAGAATTTGTATAACTTTGTCTAATTGGTTAACCATAAGAATTAGACACAACATTTTCCCGCAAATAAATATGTGTGTGTATATATATACACATATACACAATTTATTTAAAATAACTTTTTGTGGCATCAGCCATTTTCGAGATCTGTTAATATAGGTTTGAATTTTTCACTACTTTTTGTCATATTTTGAAGCGCTGTCATCATTCAGTTGTTTCTCGCGATGTCATGGAAACAGTATAGTATTTCTTAGCCAGCAAATAGCATTCTGCTTCCAAACATTTGACTATCGATTCGGTTTCCTTTATGCCTTTGAACCTATCTGCAGCGAAATAGGTAATAAATTCTGCAAACATTAATGTCGATTAATGTGAAGCAGATACGAATTATTTTTCCGAAAACTTATTTTCCTATCTACTTTATTTTAATCGAGATAAACCTTGCAAAAATAGTTGCATTACACATTTCGTTATAGATACAAAGGAAGTAGCGGTAGTCAGCTGTTTTAGAAGTGGACGCTATACCCTGGCCTTAAATTGCATACTCTTTTCATGACATCGAAGAAACAAATGAAAATGGTTTGGACTTTAAAGAAATGAATAACTATTGAAAAATTCGAGTAAGTAGGGGAAGTACTGTATTCTACCCAAAAATTCGATACCGAGATTTCACCGGAAATATATGTTTTGAGACCCCCTGAATCCAAAAAAACAGAAGCATTTTTGGAAACATGTCCGTGTGTGTGTGTGTGTGTGTGTGTGTGTGTGTGTGTGTGTGTGCAACATAACTCAGAAACGAACAGTCGGATAAACACCAAACTTGGTATTTAGGTTCAGTATCTTCCAGAGATGCGACACGAAAGTTTTCAAGAAAATCCCCCGCCCCAGATTACCCTTTACATGGAACATTTTTCGAAAATTTTCTCAAAAATGTCTCTAACGATTTTGATTAAAATATCATATGTTTAAGATATTTTCATGACGAATGAAATGTATATCTTGAATTTTATGGGAATGTCTCCAAAAGTATTCTTCATTGTGAACGACTTTTGCATAACTGGTAAACCATAAGAGATAGACAAAATTTTACTACACAAAAAATGTAGATCGGGTTAAAATACACAATTTATATCATATACATTTTTTGTTGTTAAGTGAACCATTTTCGAGATATTGCTTGTTATTCCCTTAAATTTTCCAATAGTTTTACTTTTTCTCAAATTCATTATTCATTTTTTTTGTTCCTGGTAATGCAAAGAGAATGGAATACTCCACATAGCAACCAGCTCTTAAAATATTTGACTATCGCTTAAAGCCTACCATTCCCCTTGCACCTACAAGAAAATTACCAATAATATTAACATCTCGATATCTCGATTAATATGAAGCATAAGCGTTTGTAAAAATAGTTTTACAAGAGTAGAGAAAGTCATGTGAGTGTAACACATCAGATTTTTTTCTAAATGAAGATGACTTAAGCTATTCCCAGAAAATTCAAGATTTAGATTTTATTTGTCATGTAAATATGTTTAATATATGGCATTTTAATCAAAATTATTAGACATTTTTTAGAAAATCTAAAATTTCGAAAAGTGTTAGTCGGTAAAGGTTAGTTGCGTTTGGGGGATTTTCTTAAAACAATTTTGGGTTAAATGCAATACCTTGTCTACCTACATGATAGAGAAAGTAATAAAAGATAGTGGGTAGAGAAAGTCACGAGAATGTAACACATCAGATTTTTTTTTATTTTCATAGACACATTGCCTTAATCACTACAACAGATGGGTGAAGAAATACCAGCATACTGTAAAGGTTTATTATTAAAGGATATGCATTTGGTGATGTTGAGCATTCTTCCAGTTTCCATCAAGAGGATGGGAAGTGGCCATCATCCGGTGAAAGCGTGGATGAACACGTTTCAGAACTGGGACAAGATCCTACATTCACAAGATGCTGGTTGTTGTTGGTGGCCCAGTTATGATCCGCGTTTCTGCATGGCTATGCCGCAACATAAGAGCATTTCATAGACGCTTTCACTGCCATTTCGTTTCAAAGGGCAAACCAAAAATACTTTAGAAATGTTTGAGTATGTCTTCGTGACCATTTACTGGAGTTTGTCACCGAAACTATAAAACAAAACTTAACAAAAGCACCGACACTTAGTTACAAAATACTAGGGGCTTATAATCTGAAAAAAATTTAAAATTACAACAGATCTTCTTCTTCTTCTTCTTCTTCTTCTTCTTCTTCTTCTTCTTCTTCTTCTTCTTCTAGGACGACCTACAACTCTTCTTCCACGAGAATTGTATCTTCTTATTAAAACCGACATCTTGATGTTCTTTCTTGGCTCATTCTATTCATATGTTCTTTCCAGTTCTGTTTATTTTCTTCTATTTTAGCTTGTAATTTATATATACCTAAATCCTCTCGAATTCTTTCATTTCTTATTAAATCTCGTCCGGTGCATTCTTTAACCCTTCTTAAAAACCCCATTTCTGCTGTCTGTATTTTACTTTCGTCTCATTCTTTTAATTTCCAGGACTCAATCCCATACATGAGCACTGGGACTGCCATGATTTTATAAAATTTCAGTTTTGTGTAACAGCAAATATTTTAGAAAATTTTAATACATGAAAAAAAAGTATATGTTTCAACGAGAACTACTTTTTCAATAGCTTTTTATCTTATCTTTTATTAGGTCCCAGTTTTATGGAATTTAGTAAGAATGGATAGGGTTTCATCAGGTATTTACAGAAAATGGAACATTGTTTAATGGTTTATTATATACATTTGAGGACACTTATTAGTATAACAGACATAGTCAATAATAATTGCACTATGTGATCAAAAGTATCCAGACACCCCCACAAACATACGTTTTTCATCTTAGATGCATTGTGCTGCCATCTACTGCCTGGTACTCATTATCCGCGACCTCAGTAGTCATTAGACATCGTGAAACAGCAGAATGGGACGCTCCGTGGAACTCACGGACTTCGAACGTGGTCAGGTGATTGGGTGTCACTTGTGTCAGAAGTCTGTACGCGAGATTTTCACAATCCTAAACATCCCTAGGTCCCCTGTTTCTGATGTGATAGTGAAGTGGAAACGTGAAGGGACATGTACAGCACAAAAGCGTACAGGTCGACCTCGTCTGTTGACTGACAGAGACCGCCGACATTTGAAGAGGGTCGTAAAGAGTAATAGGCAGACATCTATCCAGACTATCACACAGGAATTCCAAACTACATCAGGATCCACTCCAAGTACTATGACAGTTAGGCGTGAGGTGAGAAACCTTGGATTCCATGATCGAGTGGCTGCTCATAAGCCACACATCACGCAGTAAAATGCCAAACCACGCCTCGCTTGGTGTAAGGAGCGTCAACATTACACGATTGAACAGTGGCAAAACGTTGTGTGGAGTGACAAATCACGGTACACAATGTGGCGATCCGATGGAAGGGTGTGTGTATGGTGTATGCCCGGTGAACGTCATCTGCCAGCGTGTGTAGTGCCAACAGTGAAATTTGGAGGTAGTGGTGTTATGGTGTGGTCGTTGTTTTGCGTGGCACGATCACAGCGCAGACCTACATTGATATTTTAAGCACCTTCTTGCTTCCTACTGTTGAAGAGCAATTCGGGGATGGTGATTGCATCTTTCAACACGATCGAGCACCTGTTCATACTGCACGGGCTGTGGCGGAGTGGTTACACGACAATAACATCCCTGTAATGGACTGGCCTGCACAGAGTCCTGACTTGAATCCTATAGAACACCTTTGGGATGTTTTGGAACGCCGTCTTCGTGCCAGGCCTCACCGACCTACATCGATGCCTCTCCTCAGTTCCGCACTCCGTGAAGAATGGGCTGCCATTCCCCAAGAAACCTTCCAGCACCTGATTGACAGTATGCCTGCGAGAGTGAACGCTGCCATCAAGGCTAAGGGTGGGCCAACACCATATTGACTTCCAGCATTACCGATGGAGGGCGCCACAAACTTGTACGTCATTTTCAGCCAGGTGTCCGGATACTTTTGATCACGTAGTGTGTGTACAATATAAACATGCTACTAATTAAAATTACAGATTGTTTAAAAACAGCTTAACAATTTAAAACTAAACTATTATTTAAAAACAGATTAATATTATCAAAAGGATTATTTGTCAAATAATTAGAGATAATCCTAATAAAAGCCTTCTTTTCTAATTTACAAACATCGGATGGAAATTTATTCCCTATTTTTACTACTATTATGGGAAAATTATTCATTGTTTTATCTACACTAGGATACATAAAAAAATGGTTCTACTACTAGTATTATACGTGTGAATATCACTCCTTTGAGTTAAGTTTTCAAACCTTTTTTCACATTAATTTATTGAAAAATTTACATATTAGCAACTGTTATTATCTGTTCACTTATAAACAATGGCCTGCAGTGTCCATCACTGTTTGTGTCATCCTCCGTGGTATAGTGGTTACCTTGCTAACCTCTATTTCCCGAGGTCGCGGGTTCAAACCCGGCGCAGGGCGATGGATTTTTTTCGGGCGTAAAAATCCTTAGCACGGCTTCCTTCAGATGGGAAGCAAAACCGGTGGTCTCGTGTCGTAGATTTACAGCACGTAAAAGAACCTCAAACCTGATAAAGAGGCCTCTGAGCAAAATTACCGGTCTTTCACGCCCAATATAGAATGGGGTGCTAAGGACCCCAGTAGTTAAAGAGCGTCCATAAATAAAACTCAATTTAATTTATTTAATTTATTCATATCTTTATTTATACATTTGTGATTATTTGTTTATTTATTTACCTTATAACGTTTGATTTAATCTCATATTAATTTTCTGTTATCTCCCTTTTAAATTGTTTATATATATATCAATGTTTTAAATTTTATTATAAATATGTATAAGAAGATAAGAGTAGAAATAAAATAAAGTAAAAGGAAAGAAAGAAATAAAAGGCAGGGAAAATTAAGAATTAAAATAAAACAGAATATTTTCTAAATATACAACAGAAAAGTTAGAAAGTAAGTATAATAAAACATTAGTACTCAATAAAAATACAGTAAAGTATTATAAATGAGAGGGAAAAAATAAAGTTACCTCTTCGCTGTCTAAAAATTTAATATAACCTTAATCTAAACAATACAAAAATATTACCGGTAACCCAAAAGTACAAATAAATATAAATAAATAAATAAAATCTGAATACACTATCCCGGCACCTTGGTTACTGCACCGAGACATACATTCAAACTTTACATTTATTCTCACAAACATATTTATATTTTATACTACATCAAATGTTTTCAGATAAAATAACTACAAACTACACAATGTCTACAAAATAATAATATAATAATAAATAAAATAATAAAAAATGATAAAAGAAAGAGAGAAAAATATAAATTAATGTATTAGAGTAAAGGCGTAAAATGTTTTTTAAAAAATTAATTACAATTCTAAATTCTATATTTATCTACACTTGCTGGAAACCAGCTACTATCTACTCCTATTTAACTATATTCACTGCAAACCAGCGAAAATGTACTGGTAGCCAGCACAAAACCTTCTACTAAACTACTAATCATTTTAATAAGTTTATTTATATTTATATTTTATTTAAAATTTTCCTTAATTAAAATGTTTTATAAAGTAAAAGTTATCTATTTATAATATTCCATTATTCTAATAGTAATTATTTCATTTATAATAATTAATTTATATCTTTATCATTTGTGTTTATTTGTTTACTTATTTACCTTATAACATTTTATTTAATCTCAATGTTAATTTTCTATTATCTCCCTTTTAAATTGTTTTTTATATATCAATGTTTTAAATTTTATCACTATATATTAAACCTTTACCTCTTTTAAACAAACACTAAACCTTCCTTCTTCTATCACTAAATATCTACTCACTTTACCCCACAAGATTTCACTTCCCTCACATCCTCCATTTTATTCTGACACCCACCTCCAACCTACATAAACTCAAAATTCCTCTCCTATTAATAACAATAACAAATTCACATCTCCATGCATCTAAATATCAGGATAACTCCATTCACTATCCCCCCAAACCACATTAAACTACTCCTCCAATGGAAAACCTGCGAACTCCTCCTCCAAAGATGGCGAAACTGCTGGCTACTCCTCCAATAATGGTAAACTTGCACCCCAAACACCATCGTCATCTTCTCTCCTTTCCTCTTCTTCCTCCATCCTCGTTCTATAATTACCACATTTCTCTCCTTCCCGTCGTTTTAATTAAAATCTTCTCTCTACCCATTCCTCCTCCTCTTCATTCTCCATCAATGTCAACATTTGTAGACTGGCCATTTCTTCACTTATGATTTTATCTTCTCCCCTATCTAAATTTTAATTTTTTATTCTAATCCTCTCAAATCTTCTAATTTCCTCTCTCCCTCTTGGTAATTGTTCTCTTTTTACTTTTGGTAATATATCTTTTTCCCGCGCCGTTCTACTCACATAATTGTTGTAGATATTTAATTAAATCAGGATGTCTTAAAATTGTTTCCTTTCTTCTAGTGTATGTTGATTGTGTCTATTACATTCAAAAACTGTATGTTTCGGTGCATCCCTAATTTCACAACTATCGCATATGTCGTCGTTTATTTGTAACCCAAAATAACACCTGAAAGATGAGAATGATTCCGAAGAAAGGGAAATTATGGAAAGCAAATCGTGGTGAGGAGAAAACACCACAGCATTTGCCTGCCGACCCGGGGAAACCACAAAAAACTCATGCGTCAGTGAACGGTCGGCGTGTATGAACCTGGAACCTCCCGAATGTTAGTCACACTCGTTACCACAGCGCCATGTCGCTCGGTCGCATCCTTGGAAGATTCTAAATAAATATGTTTTTATTTATTTAGGGAGCCTCAAACATGTATTTCTGGTGAAATCTCGTATCGAATTTTGAATATACTTACTATAGGTAGGAGATAGGGAAAGTAAAAACGCTTGCGGGTACCCCTGGCAATAACCTAAGATTTCCTTACAGACTTTTAGAAAGTGCATATTTCGTTTAATGCAACTCAGGCAGGTGGCTTGTTTTCACGAAAACTAGAGAGATATATCGCAATCAGAGAAACAAACATGCCACCGTTCTAAGACCTTCCTTGGAGTTTTACCATTAGTTACTGAAAACTGTTAGTTGACCTTTCGTCTTAATCATGCAACACAAAAAGCCAAGTGAATCACGCGAAGGTCGCAGCAATTTACAGTTGGCTACCGCACAGTTGGAAGATGTGTTTGTTGCGATAAATCGATTCCCTAGTGCGTGCTTATCGGATTACAGTCAAGGTCTCATTGTAACTGATGTAAGAAACTCCTTTGAATTAAAGCTATGGAGGTCTCCAGCGACTACAAATGTTGGTTAGTAGGCTAAAAATCTTATGGTTACATTCACATGACTTTCTCTCTCTTTCGCTTATTAGTGGATATACAAATTATTCTTACCAAAGTTTCGTTCCTATCTACTTCATTTTAATCGAGATAAACCTTTCCAGAAACAGCTAAATTACATATGTCCTTACAGATTTAAAACAAATAGCGATAGTCAAACTGGATTAGCCTTAAAATTGCATACTGTTTCCAAGGCAATTGTCAATACAGAATAAGAGAGAAAGTTGGATTCAATTTGTGAGTAGAATTGAAAGGTATGTTTTAGGGGGTAAACGCTTTGGTTTTAGAATATTTATAAGTTTAAGAGAAGAAAAAATGCTAGAGCTAGAATAAATGTAATAAATGAAGATCAATGGATACAATATTATACAGAATTATTTTACAAAGAGACAGAAGAAAGGGCTACTACACAAAGCCTGAATGAGCAGAATCAGATAACAAAAAAAGAGTTGAAGAAGCTTGAGGACAGCAAAAAATATAAAACCCCCAGGAAGTGATAATATTAATATGAAATTATGGAAATATGAAAGAAAGAGATTAAAAATAGGTTACTACAACTTTTTAATTTAATATGGAGTCAAGGAAGGATTCCAGATGAGTGGTGCAATGCTAAAATTATAAATTTGTTTAAAAAGAGAAACAAAAATAAATGTGAGATTTATAGCGGAATCTCTCTCTTAAACACAGCATAGAAATTATACTCAGCGATTTTAAAGAAGAAATGATAGAGTATGATAGATAACCGAATAGGGGAAGAACAGAATGGTTTCAGAAAAGGCAGGCCATGTATTGGTGCCATTTTTACCATTAAACAAATTTTAGAGAAGAGAAGTGAATATAATTTAGAAAGCTGTCTTTTGTTTTTAGACTATATTAAGGCGTATGATAAGAGTACAACGGGGTAAGCTATTGGAAATAATAGCGGAAGAGTATAAAGTACCATACAATTTAATTAATATCATTAAGTCTCTATATTCCAAAACAATTATAACTCTCCAGGATAAAGGCACAGAAGTTAATACAAGGCTAAGACAGGGATGTGGGTTGTCGCCTATTATTTTGCGAATAAAGTTATAGAAGAATGGAGAGATATATTTAAACCAAAAGGGATAACCATAAATAATGTAAATATACACACAATACTTTTGCAAATGACCAGATAACGAGATGGAACTGCAAAGATCAGTAACTAAATTGAACGAAATAGGGAAAAAATATAATATGAAAATCTCGGGTGAGAAAACTAAATCCATGGCTATGATAGGTAAAGAACAAAGAAGAGCTAAAATAGTTATTGATGGAGAAATTATAGAACAAGTTTCAACATTTGAATATCTGGGATCAAAAATCTCAGTTATGAACACCAAGGCAGATGTTGAAGAGAATGTAGAAACATATAATAGATGCATAAAACGACATTTTCGTAAAAACATGAGGAAGGAAATAAAGCAAAGACTCCACAATATTATATCTAAACCAGCACTGATGCACTCTTGTGAAACATGGACCTAAGAACTGGGGAAAAGGCAGGATTGGAAGCAGCCTAAATAGGCCTCTTTATCAGGCTTGAAGTTCTTTTGCGTGCCGTAAATCTACGACACGGGACCACCCTTCCACCCACCCTTTACTTCCCTTCCGAAGGAAGCCATGCTAAGGATTTTTACGCCCGAAAAAAAGACTCTTTCACGCCCAATATAGAATGGGACGCTAAGGACCATAGTAGTTAAAGAGCGTCCATAAATAAAAAAAATCTGATGTGTTACACTCACATGACTTTCTCTACTCTTGTACAAACTATTTTTACAAACGCTTATTCTCCATATGCTCCATGTTAATCAAGATGTTAATCTTATTGCTAATTTTCTTGTAGGTGCAAGGGGAATATGGTAGTATTTAAGCGATAGACAAATATTTTAAGAGCTGGTTGCTATGTGGCGCATTCCATTCTCTTTGTATGTCCAGGACATAATAAAATTGAATAACGAATTCCCATTCCAGAAAAAGTATTGGAAAATTTAAGCGAATAACAAGCAATATCTCGAAAATGGCTCACTCAACAAAAAAAAATGTATATGATATAAATTGTGTATTTTAACGCGATCTACATTTTTTGTGTAGTAAAATTTTGTCTATCTCTTATAGTTTACCAGTTATGCAAAAGTCGTACACAATGAAGAATACTTTTGGAGACATTCCCAGAAAATTCGAGATATACATTTCATTTGTCATGAAAATATCTTAAACATATGATATTTTAATCAAAATCGTTAGAGCCATTTTTGCGAAAATTAAAATTTTCGAAAAATGTTCCATGTAAAGGGTAATCTGGGGTGGGGGATTTTCTTGAAAACCTTCGTGTCGCATCTTTGGAAGATACTGAACCTAAATACCAAGTTTGGTGTTTATTCGACTGTTCGTTTTTGAGTTATGCTGTTCAGAGACACACACACACACACACACACACACACACACACACAAACACACACACAGACATGTTTCCAAAAATGCTTTTTTTGGATTCAGGGGTCTCAAAACATGTATTTCCGGTGAAATCTCGGTATCGAATTTTTGGGTGGAATACAATACTTCCCCTACTTACTATACGTAGTAGAGAAAGTAAAATCTGAATTTGAATTGAACCCGGGACCTCCCGAATGCAATGCTCACACATTACCGTGGCGTAACCTCGTTCGGTAAGAGGTAGTTATCTTGGTGGCCTGCTTCATCTGTATTTCGTACTATGTGAAAACTATGTAGTTTTGTTATTAAATAACTAAGGAACGTAGAATATCCTACAAGAAAATTGATTCAAGAATACAACAAATGGGGCCTAAAAGTAAATATGGATAAATCCAGATATATAGCCATTGGCGATGTTCACCAAGATTTGGTACTTGAAGAAGAATTGGGGATAATTAAACAACAGAGGGATATAAATACCTGGGAGTAAAGATTGTACAAGATGGGAAACAGAAAAGGAACTAAGATCAAAGATAAACTCAAGAAAGTATGTTATATCAACTTTGAATACAGAGGTAACAAACTTAAGACCCACTTACCTTATAAAAAACCACGCCTCCACCAGCAGTCACGTTCTATCCGGCAGCCTTTAGCTTGAGCTATCAATCAGCAGCACAGTTTCCACTGGAGCAAACTGCTACAAAATATAGGGATGTCCAGTTTATTCCATTCCTCCTGGCAGCTTTTCATAGACCATCCAAAGTTCGCGGCCTCTGCTTCCAAGGGCTCTTTTAGTAACCCAAATGCACAAAACTTCATCAGTGATGCATCAGATAACTTAACACGGATGTCGCTGAAAGGTATGGAATATATTCCCATTTCTCTCTCTATGTTCTCCAAAAATTTGTAGGTTGAAGCAGACGTATGGCTTGAAGCCTTATCCTGATGCAACCAGACTTCATTTACATCTACACCATAGGGAACAGAGATTTCTGTATGGAAAATTGGTATCAGGACATTAGTCTGATAATATGCTGAGATGATTTTTACATTTTTATGTACACGATGAATGGTTAATTTTCCATTGTAGGTGTACCTTGCTATTACCATGAAACCATTGAGGAAAGTTTGTTAGTTTCCTTATACAAACTTTCAAATTTTGTTTTCTCCCCTTGATCGGTAGTATATAGTCAGGTTTGTTGCAAGCACTTAGATAAACATATGCCTCATCTAAAAAGATAACAAACATTCACTTTTCACGAGCTAGGTATCGTTCATGCAGCTTTCTGCTGTTAGTGGCACTTTCTGCAATGTGTTTAGGCAACAACTTACATCCCCGGCTCTTGTGACACTTTTCTAAATTCAAATCCTGTTGATTATGGTGTTACAGTAGTAACAGAGATCCCTAATTACTGTGCAATGTCCTCTGAGTTGCAGGATTTGGTCCAGAGGCATGGGCCTTCACCTTCCAAATTATCTCCGGGGTGCGACTGGTGGCCGGTCGTAGATTTCTCTGTTTCCTGCCCTTGGAATAAGTCCTGATGTGGCCTTAGCTTTTTTGTTGAGTGCACATGAGGTTACTTTCTTGGATATGGTAAAACCACGCCTCTTGCACTGCTTAATAATCTTAGAATACAAGTATTTTACATCGGAAAGGGGCAATGATGTACGGTTCTTTTTTTTGACGCCATTTGATACAGCAAGAACAAGAGCACACAACACAGTGGTACATTCATACTGCTGAACTTTCATTCGGTTCCACATGTTTCAGTGCGGAGCTATTGCGTTCGTCTGATATTGTTACCATAGGTCGTGAACAACCCTCCGTATTATAGGATAAACAGGTCTCAAAAGAAAATAAAACTACAATATTTAAAACATCAGTTAGAGGTATTATAACCTATAGACTCTGAACTATCAGCTAAAAAGAAAATTATTGGCAACAGAAATGGATTATTGGAGATCTGTTAGGACGTCTAGAAGAGAAATTATTGGAAACGACATTATAAAATAAAATTGAGGCAGTATTTTTAACACTTAAATAATTTCAGTCTAATTAAATAATATGTAAATTTAATAACAGCCCGCCTTGAAGCAATATGCATATGTAATAATTTGTAAAATGTATGTAACAGTCATTGCATATGCTTATATTATTGTAAACATGTTCAATAATGTTATGTGAATATATTACATAATTTAATAATGTAGGAGCTGTGAGAATAATAAGTTTAAAGTTGCCAACAATGAGGTAACCTTGAGGCAATAATAAATAAGGAAGTTTAAATACTACTAGTCATTATTAGAGCAGTAATACTGTAAATTTTTGAGACAGTTTAAAAATAGCCAATCAACAACCAGAAAAAGCTTTAGTTAAATGAAGGTATTCTATTGGAGTAAAAATAGCCAATCAGAGACTTGATATACAGAAATTTACAAGTTTAGACGGTTGAAATCAATTCAGTTGCCTGCAGACAGTGATTGTAACCGGATGAGTGATGCATCCTCGAAAAACTTTATACGTTTTCGTGTGAGACGAAAAATAGTTTACGTATTAAAAAGTGCAAGTATTTAATAAAAACATCTCACAGCTCTCTTTCTATATCAGTGAAGTGCTATTTAATTTGTGTCAAGGATTAATAAAAAGGAGTGAATTAAAACTTAAAATCTGTGTAAGCCTACATTCTTAGTCACATCACAACCTTGCTAAGAGAAACGTATCTCTAAAATAAATACTGACGCAAACATAAATATAATATTTAAAGAAACAGTCAAAGTACAAAGTTAATATTTTTTTTAACTTGGGGCAAAGGCCATCTGAAAGTACATTTGGGGCGAAGGCTACTGGAAACCGGGTACCATACGTGCGGTTGCAACTACTTCAAGATCGGCTCCCCAACAGTTGAAATATAATACAACTCCTTCAACAATACAAGCATCTTCAAATTGGCGTCCATACGTGGAGCTAATAAAATATCATTCTTCAAACTGGCTCCCAAAGCGTGGGGAAAATAATACACCTTTTTCAAAATATGACTGTTCAAAATTCAATTTTAGATTTTATTCAACAGAAATAATTAGAAAGACATGCTAAAAGAATGGAAGGTGAAAGATTACCCAAAAGAATAATGGAGTGGACGCCACCAGGAAGAGAAAAGGAGGATCGCATAGCACGTGGATTCAAGGAATTAGAGGGACAATGATAGATTGGGGAACTCAAGAAGATTTGTGATCCAATAGGCAAGAATGGAGAAAAGTGATAATAAGATGTTAAAAACTGTAGTCTTGGGTGCCGGATAAATGTTTGTGCACTGTAAAACCGGGAATATTATATAAATAAGGAACGAAACAGAAGGTACAAAGGTTTAAAATGACGGAAGTAATGGTTCCGCGGTAACATGTGAGACTCGCATTCGGGAGGTCCGGTTTCAAATCCGGTCAACCTTCCACTCTGACTTTGGGTTTTTTGTGGTTTTCCCTGGTCGGTAGACAAATGCTGGAGTGGTTTCTCATTCACCTCGAATTCCTTTCCATCATTTCCCTTTCATTCCGTTTCCTTTTCATCTTTCAGGTGTGCTAGGTTTCGTGGTGTATGGCGCTGGCGGACAGATGGCCCGGATGCTTGCACAAAGAAAAGAGTACTCCCCGTGGACACAAGAGGGTTGCTTGGTCGACGAATCGTTCATCTCTAGGCAGCTCCAGCAGTGGGACGGGTCTTGGAGCATGGGACTTTTAGGGACTTCCGCACGTCTGTAGACTCCTGTGGTTCCTTCACTTCATCCCTTCCTCCTGGGGGGTGGTAGCCACAATATATCTATGTAGGTTGCAGTACGCGAGGTGTCCCCATCCGTTGTATAACCTAACGTAACCTAAGGTTTAAAATTTCGCCTACTGCAACTATCTAAAAAAAAATTCTGATGTGTTACACTCACATGACTTTCTCTACTCTTATACAATCTATTTTTACAAACGCCTATTCTGCATATGCTTCATGTTAATCGAGATATCGAGATGTCAATCTTATTGCTAATTTTCTTGTAGATGCAAGGGAAATATGGTAGCTTTTAAGCGATAGTCAAATATTTTAACGCTGGTTGCTATGTGGCGCATTCCATTCTCTTTGCATGTCCAGGACATAAAAAAAATGAATAACGCATTTGAGAAAAAGTATAAGTATTGGAAAATTTAAGGAAATAACAAGCAATATCTCGAAAACGGTTCACTCAACAAAACAAATGTATATGACATAAGTTGTGTATTTTAACGCGATCTACATTTTTGTGTAGTAAAATTTTGTCTATCTCTTATGGTTTACCAGTTATGCAAAAGTCGTTCACAATGAAGAATACTTTTGGAGACATTCCCAGAAAATTCGAGATATACATTTCATTTCTCATGACATCTTAAACATATGATATTTTCATCAAAATCGTTAGAGCCATTTTTGAGAAAATTAAAATTTTCGAAAAATGTTCCATGTAAAGGGTAGTCTGGGGTGGGGGGATTTTCTTGAAAACCTTCGTGTCGCATCTCTGGAAGATCCCCCCACCCCAGGATACCCTTTACATGGAAGATTTTTCGAAAATTTTAATTATCTTAAAAAGGGCTCTAACGATTTTGATACAAATATCATATGTTTAAGATATTTTCATGACAAATAAAACGTATTTTCTGGGAATGTCTCCAAAAGTGTTCTTCATTGTGAACGACTTTTGCATAACCGGTAAACCATAAGAGATAGACAAAATTTTACTACACAAAAAATGTAGATCGCGTTAAAATACACAATTTATGTCATACACATTTCTTTTGTTGAGTGAACCATTTTCGAGATATTGCTTGTTATCCTCTTAAATTTTTCAATACTTATTTTCTTAAAAGGGAATTCGTTATTCATTTTTTTTGTCTTTGATATGCAAACAGTATTAATCTGTGGCAAAGGGAATGGTCCTGCACCTAGCAACCAGCTATTAAGAGATATGTATATGCTTAAAGGCTACTGTATTTCTATATTGCCCTTGTAAACATATATTCCCCTTACATCTACAAGAAAATTAGCAATAAGATAGAGTCTGCAAATGTTTATCTCGATTAACATGAAGTAGATGGAGAATAAGCCTTTGTAAAAATAGTTTGTACAAGAGTAGAGAAAGTCACGTGAGTGTAACACATCAGATTTTTTTGTGGCATAAGCCATTTCCGATATTAATGTTCGAATTGCTCAATATTTAGTCATTCTAACAAAGTCCCGTCGATTTTCAACTGTTTCTCGCATGTCTTGGAAAGAGTATGGAATTTTAAAGCCAGCGTATAGGGTCCAGTTCTAAAACATTTGACTATCGCTATTCTCTTTGTATCTATAACGAAATGTGTAATGTCGTATTTCCGGAAAGGTTTGTTTCGATTAAAATGAAGTAGATAGGAAAATAAACTTTCGCAAGAGTAACTTATATACGCATTAGTAAGCGTCAGAGGGTAGAGAAAGACAATTATGTGAATGTAACATATCAGATTTTTATACGAGGAACGTATTGACGCTTTGTCGAAGAATTTCACTCGCCTCTGCAAAGCAAATTTCACCATTCTGCTCTGAGCAATTTATTAACTTGACATGTGTAATCAACTTTCAAACAGCACGTGCAACCGTCGCAGGTGCTACAAGTCTGTCACTGTGAAAATGTGTAGTTCAGTTTAACTGCTCTCTGAGGATATGACGTGGTGCCAACTGACCTTGCGAGAAATGCCTCATGGGCAACTCGGAGGCGGGGCAGGGTGACCCGGAACCAGGCCGTCTTCCCCAAGGGGTTACAACCTGCTTCTCATTCCTCTTTATTTTCTATTTTCTTTCTTTAGTCATTTTTACTCCATGCCTTTTTCTATTTTGCATACGCTTTAATCTTTTGTATCTCACAAATAAATTGAATAAGGTATTTCTTGTTTTATTTATTTATTTATTACCTTTCAACACGATTACAGAAAGTAGGAAAACAATAAGAGCACCCAAACACAAATAAATACATAAGAGGGCTATCCTAGAAGTACCAGACCGAATAAAGAAAACATAAAAATTTTGGGAAAAAACATCTTTATTTCTCTACATAGTCTCCTTTCAGCTCGATACACCTTTCCCAGCGATGTTCAATAGCTTCGATACCCTGTTTGTAGTGAGAACCGTCAAGTTCTGCAAAATAGCCAACAACTGCAAACTCCACCTCTTCATTGTTGGCAAATCTTTTACCACCAAGCCATTTCTTCAACTTTGGAAACAGAAAATAATCAGAGGGGGCTAAGTCTGGCGAATGGTGCATGAGGAAGCAGTTCGAACTTTAATTCATTGATTTTGGCTGTGGTGATAATGGATGTGTGAACTGGTGCATTGTCTTGATGAAACAGAACCTTCTTTTTCACTAAATGCGGCCGTTTTTGCTTGATTTCATCATTCAAACCTGCAATAAGTTTGCATAATACTCACCGTTGATTGCTTTTCCTTTTTGAAGATAATCAATGAAAATTATCGCACGCGCATCCCAAAAAACTGACG
The DNA here is from genome assembly GCA_030765065.1 of Deroplatys truncata. Taxonomy (NCBI): domain Eukaryota; kingdom Metazoa; phylum Arthropoda; class Insecta; order Mantodea; family Mantidae; genus Deroplatys; species Deroplatys truncata. Next base: position 57,371,752 of record CM060989.1, on the reverse strand, counting down.
CCATGACCTTGCCTGCAGGTGGAACTGTCTTCGCCTTCTTTGTAGCCGATTCTCCCCTTTCAATCCATTGTTTTGACTGTTCCTTCGTCTCAGTGTGAAGTGATGGTCCCATGTTTCATCCATGGTTATTAATCGACGCAAAAACTCGGCTTTATTGCAGCGAAACATCGCCAAACACTCGACTGAAACATCCTCACGACGCTGCTTTTGTTCCATTATGAGTAAACGCGGCACCCATCTTGCGCACAGCTTTCTCATGTCTAAATTTTCAGTTAGTATGCCATGTGCAACACTTTTTGAAGTGCCTACGATGTCTGCTAACTCGCGCACTTTCAGTCGACGGTCAACCAATGCCATGTTGTGGATTTTCCTCACAATTTCTGGCGCGGTCACCTCATTTGGTCGACCACTGCGATGTTCGTCTTGGCAGCTCGTACGGCCTCGCTTAAACTCTGCCACACAATATTTTACCGTTGTAAACGAAGGAGCAGACTCCCCCAGTGTAGAATCTAGCCCAGCTTTAACATTAGTTGGACTAAGACCTTTCAAATGAAAGTATTGTATCACATAACGATGGCCAGTTTTATCCATGTTTACAAATTCGCTGAGAGCGTTCACTATTAATGGCTGCCAAACAACTACTAAACAACGTAACATCGTCAAACTTCGAACTTAAACTTTATAAGGTTGGTACTTTCTACCATAGTCATTTGTTTGAAACAACAACCGCTATATATACGTCAGGTCGGGTACTTCTGGGACAGCCCTCTTAATAATACCGAATTCTTAAAAACCACCGACCTTGGAATTTGGCCACAAATAGCGGCCGTTCTCGTACATCAGATTTATTTGTTAAAATTCAGGTATTGAAACAAACGTTGGATTATCCATTAGATTGTTTATTAACTTATATGGGCTCGTTTACAAAAAAAACTTTTCCTTCAGAGAGAGAAAAATCGTTTCCCTTCCAAACTGAAATAAAATTCTAACATTTGCAATTTTTACAGGAATGAGGACTCTCTCTCACCTGTTTTCCAAAAAAATCACTTTATTCGAATATACTATTTTTACTTTCTCTACCACGAACCTAGTAAGGGTAAAAGGTACATATCACGGAGGGGCCCCCGGAACCGGGGCAGCGCACCGCACGCAGGTCAGTCGGCCCATTGTGCTGCCAACGTGACCCCTGGGAGGGAGGAGCCGAAGAGCGAGCAGACCCGGATGCCGACGGGCGCATGCTCATGGACGGGGTCCCTAACGTTTCCAGATAAAACGCATCTGACGCCGCACGGTCCCTGCTCACAAGTCACCAACTTCCAGGGTCCCCCGGAGCGTAGCCCCGCGCTGAGGAGAGACGTAACTGAGCGGTATCGCAGTGACGCCAGGGAAGAAACCTTTACAGAGCGCAAGCCACCGCCCAGTCGCAACCTGCCGAACGCCGTCGCCTGGTCCTACAACCCTGAAACAGTTGATGGGTACAGGAAATGAGAGGAAGGATAATCGTGGTAGAAGATGAACCACCCCAGCATTCGCCTGGCGACCCGGGAAAACACGAAAAAACCATAAACCAGAGCAGGCGGTCGCCAGGATCGATCCCGGAACCTCCCGAACGCGCGCTACAGACGAAGATTATATAGTAGGAGATTTTTCATTAAATCGTTTTTTTTTTTTTTAGTTTTAATATTTGTGTTTATCGTTTAATTGAAATATATTATTAATATAAGTAAGAAGCAAATCCATTGCAATCAAGAATAATTGGAATACACGTACAAATGTATTTATTATTTAGACTTTTTTAATTTTTTCCCCCGTAACCGCCTTAACCATCCCGCTTGGTCAAGTACCTAGTAAGCAGAGAAGGTATTGCATTCCCGCAAAAATTCGATACCAATATTTCTCCGATACATGTTTTGAGGCCCTGAATAAATAAAAAAAAGCAAAAGCATTTTTAGAAAAAGGGGCGTGTATGTGTGTGTTTGTGTGTGTGTGTGTGTGTGTGTGTGTGTGTGAGATTATGAACAGCATAACTCAAAAACGAAAAGTCAGATAAATACAAACACAAAATCCTGCCAAAGATGCGACACGATTTTCAAGAAAACCTCCTACCAAAATCATGAACATTTTTCGAAATCTTTCATTTTTTAAAAACGGCTCTATCGATTTTGATTAAAACTATTTAAAGATATTTACTTGATAAATAGAATGTATATCTTGAATTTTCTGGGAATAGCCTTTGAAGCCCTCTTCATTCGGAACTGGTAATGGTGGTCGAGTGGTTAGACCGCTCGCCTCTCACCGAGGCGGCCCGGTTTCAATCCCAGGGACCCGCATGTGGGATTTGTGGTGGACAAAGCGGCGTCTAGGCGGGTTTTCTCCGGGTTCTCCGGTTTCACCCGCCATTCATTCCACCAACTGTTCCATCATACCTTTCCTTTCATCCATTTCGCTATCATTTCGTTTCATCTACTTCCTTCCTCCCCATACCAGGCATCGGGCTGATCCCCCATCCTGGATGTTTTGTCTGATCCATGAGTGTCTGCTCCTCGACGGGCCTCTGACCCCAGGCACCCGCCTGTAAGTCATGGGTGGTGTAAGTCCTACATATAATGAATGAATTGTATAACTGATAGACAAAAACGTGTACACAAGAAATGTAGATCTCTTTAAAACATACAATTTATTTAAAATAACTTTTTTTGTGGCATCAACCATTTCCGAGATATCCGTTATTAATGTTCGAATTGTTCAATACTTGGTCATTCTTTCAAAGTCCTGTCGATTTTCAGCTGTTTCTCGTGATGTCATGGAAAAAGTATGGAATTTTAAGGCCAGCATACAGCGTTCAGTTCTAAAACATTTGACTGTCGCTATTCTCTTTGTATCTATAACGAAATGTGTAACGCAGCTATTTTCGGAAAGGTTTGTCTGGATTAAAATGAAGTAGATAAAAATAGTTTTATAGCCATTAATAACTGATAGGGGAGTGTGTGGGTTTGTCTTGTACACTTTGTTTTAAGTTACACCAGAGATAGAAATCGCAGGGGGTTAGGGGGACCGAGGGGGCCACACATCTGTACTAATAATTCTGTCCTGAAACATTTGTTTCAGTTTTTCTCATGAAATATTGGTCGCATAAGCTGTTGTAGAGTCTTTTTTGAAAAAAGGCAAAATCACGCTCCCTGGCTGTTAATTCTCTAAAAAAAAAAAAAGGGTGGCAAGATTATATTCACATATGTAGAGGCTTCAACTGTTGACTCGAAAAAAAATTGGTGAGTGATGGATAGTTTCCTAAAGGGGTGCCAAAAATGTATGGACAACGACGGTGGCCAGTTTCAGCATCTCCTTTCATAAAGTTGTTAAGTAAAGCCTTTAAAAGTAGTTTTAAAAATGTCGTATGGTTTCGTCCGCGCCTTTCTATGATAGCGGCAGACGCCAACGAGCTCCGAGGACGCGGACAGGAAAAACACCGCTCAGCAGGTTCGTAGTGTTTTAGCTCTCCCTGTATTAGTGTTATATGCAATTAGGTGTATCACTTAAAAATGTTTGTTATATCTACTTAAATGCGTTTTGTTTTAACGAGATAAACATGAACAAACTTGAGAATAAACCTGGCAATGACAAAAATTCTAATGGAAAACTAAAGATGATTGACAGTACCGTTATGTTTTACAACACAAAATTTCAAATAGTATAAGGATAAAATCAAAGAGAGTTTGCCTAAGCAATCTAAGAACTCTTCAACACTTATTATTATTATTATTATTATTATTATTATTATTATTATTATTATTATTATTATTATTATTATTAACAGGAAATAGTACACCACTCTTTTTGTATATCATACGGATTGGTCTGAGAGCAGGACACCGTTCGAACTCTAGTATACCCAGCCCGTATACACCAGCGCATTTGTGTTCGAAGGCATGAAAGATTCAAATTAATGGACAGCTCTATATTTTATAGCAGTCGACGATAACCAGGATAATTGATGCCCTCCACTTCTGGATTTGAACAACTCATGGTGAAGATAGCAATGAAGAAGAGAAACATATGGAACGATTTCTACAGTACTTTTGTTATGACTTGAGATGACTGGAAACTTGGGGACAATGACCTCAGACATATTGTTACGCGCTTCGCTGTACACTAGGTCATTTTATAACTAGCCGACGTCCGAGAAACGGAGCTCGAATCGGTGAGCGCTTGGGATAGCCAGGCTTTGCTCACAAGACTGCGTATATTCTTGTAGTAGTTATAATGGGGAACATAACTATAGTCACAAAAGTTTTCCGAGAAAATAACTCATACGAAATTTCAAACAGACAGATGTTTCAGAGCGTTTTAATGCGCTGAATATTGTAACCAAAACACACTTTATTGATTCATGGTTCTCAAGTGGAATATGACTAATGTTCGTTGCCTACTGCAGTAGTCTTAGCTCAGTGGTAAAGGCTTAACTTCCTGTTCCTCAGAATACAGGTTCAAATATTCGTTGCCATACTCAACGAATTTTTGCTCCATTTCATTTTAATAACACGAGTAAAAGTAACATAGGTTTTCTTCATTTTTTTGTCCTTAAAATAATATTTGCTTTATTATTTTGGCTCCCATCTTTGGCCAACACGAAACTAAAAGGAAGAGGAGTAGAAATATAATGGCGACTTGAGCGCAGAGAGAGATGCCGACAAGCGATAAAGTTCTTTGTTCTACGCTGACAAGCCCCGCCCCCTCCCTTTGAGGGCTCACATGCCGCCAGGTCTCGTGTCGTTAGGCCCCGCCCCCTCTCGCTTTGTGTGCTCACCTAATGCCGACAGTGTCTGTGCTAACAGGTCCTACCCCCTCTCCCATGCGTTCTACTGGGGCGTCCTGACTTGAGGGAATTGTTTTCTCGAGTCCTGCCGCCCCCCGGCAAATTAATTAGGTAATGTTCGTCAAACATTTTTTTATGATTACTAAGGTCTGCAGATTGCATCCTCGAGCAATTAAGTTTTTTTGAATAATGAATTGTTGACTTGAGCGTGAGTATAAGTAGTAGTCTGCTCACGGTAACAGTCTGTCATGTAATGAAACACTGCAGCCTTCTTCTTCTATCTGGGGAAAGCGCTTGTCCATTAGCTGAACATGTTAGACGCTTTCACAACATTAATAGGCTTTTAAGTTTACATTCCGGATCTGTTTACATACATTAGCGATCAACGACATACTTCCGTCTGGAGGTAACGGTGACACACATTAGCTGACCCGTTAGACGCTTTCACTCCATTAGCGAACAAGAGCCCGGCATGTAATGAAAAAACCCGTAACCTACTTCTGTCTGATGGTAACGGTGACCTCTATTAGCTGACATCTTTAGACGCTTTCACCCCATTAGCGAACAATGTCAGTAATTGTTTTCCTAAGTGCTCTACAAACTCTCAACGCTTCAGCTTTAGCGGGGGAAATTATATAAAAGCAACAGCTTCTCCAATGATTTTCACAGTATCGTAAGAACACTGCGATCTAAGCACTCTGCAAGCTTTATTCTTTCAACGTGGAAATTACATCGAACATCATGTCTGGTAAGTTGTATCACCAATTCATCTTCATTAAAAAGTTAACTTATTACTTAGTACATTTAACTTATATTTGCGTTCTTGTTTTTAATGACGGCCCTTTTATTTGTAAATAGCTGAGTATTCTAAAAGTTAATAGCTAGACAGTTGAATTTTTTCTGAAATGTGAACAGTTTAGTTAAGTATTCATTTTAGACAAGCTTATTCTACATTTAATAGCTAACTGCGCGAATTCTCAAAAAATGTGAATAATTTAGTTAAGTATTCATCTTGTTGAGAAATTATTATTCCAGATATTTAAATACAGGGTTTCACAGAGTGAATTATATTCCTTTCTAGACAAAATACAATTACTTGATTACCCTACGATTCGAATAAAGAATGTTCTGTATAAATATTCTTCCGAGGGTAACCGGTGGTAATCGATCCTGGGACTTCATGTTTCCATGCATTGATCGAACATTCATCAGTTAAGTCTTCATTTTAGGCAAACTTATTCTACATTGAACAATTTAGTTAAGTATTCGTCTTGTTGAGTAATTATTATTCCAGATATTTAAATACAGGATTTCACAAAGTGAATTATATCCCTTTCTAGACAAAATACAATTACTTGTTTACTCTACCATTCGAATAAAGAATGTTCTGTATAAATATTCTTCCGAGGGTAAGCGGCGGTATTCGATCCGGGGACTTCATGTTTGCATGCATTGATCGAACATTCATCAGTTAATGTTTCATTCCTCTTGTGCAATTAATTTAGTAAAAAACTTCCAGCCTGTTTCCATCACGTTAAAAAGAGATATTTTCCATGAGTGTGTCGAATAATACAAATGCTTTATTTTGTCATAGAAATTTCTCAGGTGTTTAAAAATACATCGACATTTCCCTGTATAAGCAATGCGCAATAAAGTAAATTAACTTAATAATATAACTTTTCTTAAAAAAATAAGTAAATAAATAAATAAATAAAAATCTAACGCGTAAATTAATTACGTTTTCAGCATTCAGTTCTGCTAACGTGGCTGAGGCATACATCCAGCTCCAGCAGGATTGTTCCTCAAATACAGCCATGATTCAGGCACCCGAACAACCGAATGGTAAGCATTCTTCAGAGTTTAAAAAAATTAATGTAACAATTCATATTATCTTCTTGTTCATATTCTTTATTATTATTATTATTATTATTATTATTATTATTATTTCCAGGAAGCGAAGTTTATTTCGGAGTCTGTCATCCATCGACCACTGCAACGGCACCAGCAGGCTTCCAAACCTTCCTGGTGCCTAATCATCATGGATGGGACTCTGGCCCGTACATACAGCAACATTCGAATGGTAAGAATTTACAGACCTGTGTTTGAGCAATTGTAACTAAAAATTATTTAATAGCAGGTATACAAGGGCGATTCTAGCATACAAAGACCTACCTACGACAGCCTAGAGTTCTGGATTGTATAAGGAGAAAAGGATATATTTAAGGGGAGTTTCTCACCGCATATGCAGTCACATAACTCTTTCAGTCTCCCAGAATACCGTGTATTTTCACGCCTGTGTTTAAAACATCTATTTTTCACGTATAGCGTATAGATTCTTTAGAACTCTGTACTTAAACATGCTATACTATTAATATTATTATTAATATTATTTATTTTTTCCAGGAACTGGACTTTATTTCGGGGGCGGCATCGCTCAACATGCAACCGCTGCACCGGCACCTCCAGGCCTCGCAACCGTTGCACCTGCACCACAACGCTTCGCGATCGCTGCACCGCCACCCCCAGGCTTCCAGACCTTCCTGGTACCAAATCAGCAGGGGTGGGGCTCTGCCCCATACATACAGCAAGCACCGAACGGTAAGAGTTTTTCAATATTTTATGAACTTCTTGCTTTACAAATTCTATATTATTATCATTATTAATATTATCATTATTATTATTTTCAGGGAATGGACTTTATTTTGGGATGAGTCAACCATCGTACGCTGCACAGGTACCACAGGGCTTCCAAGCCGTCATGGGGCCAAATCAGCAGGGTTGGGCCCCTGCTCCCTACATGCAGCAACCACCGACAGGTAAGAATATTTTTCAACATTTTATGAAGTTCTTTTACACATTCTATATTATTATTATTAATAATATTGTTATTATTATTTCCAGGAAGTGGACTTTATTTCGGAGGCGGGTTTGTTCCTCACGCACCCTCTGCACCACAAGCTTCTCCTGCATCAAATCAGCAGGGGTGGGGCCCTGCCCCGTACATGCAGCAACCACTGGATGGTAAGAACCCTTCAATATTTTATGAAGTTCTTTTACACATTCTATACTGTTATCATTATTATTATTAATATTATCATTTCCAGGAAGTGGACTTTATTTCGGGTCCGGTATCGCTCAACATGCGAGCGCTGTACCATCAGCCTTCCCTATACAAAATCAGCAGGGATGGGGGTCTGACATATGTGTGCAGCAACAGTCGAATGGTAAGAATCCTTCAACATTTTATGAAGTTCTTTACACATTGTATATTATTATTATTATTAATATTATTATTCCAGGAAATGATCTGGGTGACGCTGGAAGCCAGCCTATGGACCTGGCAACACAGGGGTCAGCATCGCCGGAGATTGGTGAAGACTCGACCACTGCACAGTTAGCCTCCTCATCGCTCGACACTCTAGAGGAAGTTATACACGGTGAACCATCGACCTCCTCACTCGCAGGCAATGAAACCGCTACACCATCGACTTCCTCAGACGCAAGCGATGAAGCCGCTGCACCGTCAACCTCCTCCTCATCATCCAATGATGTAGAACCAGTTAATGGAAAGAGAGGACCGACATCGGATGGGAGGGAACAGCTTACAATAAAAAAAGCCAAGGTTAGTGCTAGCAATTGCCTGGGCCTAGAGTGCAATACCATACAATCAGCATTCAAGGGACGTATTTTTAATAGTAGAATAGAAAATACATTAGAAATACTCGAGCCCAGAGTCTTTTTAGATGAGTGCAAGGAGCTTATTATTAAAGAAGTGGAAAACGTTTTACAGAAAAGCAGGAGTGGATTAAAGATGCATTGTTCCATGGAACTTGAATATTTAATCCAGAAACCTGATGAAGAGAAGTGTCTTTCCACTGGCTTTAATTCTAAGCCTGTACTGATTCTTCCATCAAGCGACCTCAATCAGATCTTCTCTTCAATTGCGGGGGATATTTTGGAAAACATTTCTACATTTGAGGGGGGAGCATCGTCAAAGTCCTTGTCAAAGATACTTCGCCTGGTGATGGGATTTACACACTACGATCCTTTACACGCTGGTTCATACATTGAACTACCTCAGAAAATTAGGCATAAGTATGCTGTTATAAACATAAAGAATGAAGACAACTTCTGCTTCGCATGGTGCATGCTTGCCTCTAAATACCCTGTTAAACGCGACGGTCAGAGAACCACAAAATACCCTGAGGAACTGCTTTTCAAAGCATTCAATTATGAAGGTATCGAATTTCCGGTACCCTTACATCAAATTGAATGCTTTGAAAATCAGAATAATGGAGTATCCATTTCACTGTTCGGTATAGAGGAGAATGACAACATTATTCCCCTATACCAAACAGCTGAAAAGAAGCAGCACCATGTAAACCTGCTATATATTGAAGAGGATGATAAGTCACACTATTGCCTCATTAAAGACCTGTCCAGACTAGTAAGGAGTCAGACAACGAAACACCAGCATAGAATATGGACATGTGAGGCATGCCTCAAGAGATGCACCAATGAAAAGGCTCTGGAAGCACATAGGTTAAGATGCGGGAAATGCCAACTGCTTAAAATGCCCCAACAGGATGAATACCTTGAATTTAAAGCATTCTCCAAGAGCGTTCCTGTACCATTTGTTATATACGCAGACATTGAATCTGTTCTGGCGAAGGTTCACTCTTGCGAGCCCTCAAGCAGCTCGAGTTGGACCCGAGCCATTCAAGAGCATGAAGCAATGTCTATTGCCTTGAAGGTGGTATGTAGGCATGACGAGGCCATGTCAAAATTCTTCCTCTTTAGAGGACCGAATGCCGTCGATGACTTTATCAAGCAATTAAAATCAATTGCTGATGACGTCATCGATGTGTATTCCAATCCTAAACCCATGGATTTAACCCTTGAAGAGCAACAGAATTTTGACAATGCCTCTGAGTGTCATATATGCCTTGCTGCTTTCACTGTGAGCGATTTGCGTGTGAGGGATCACGATCATGTGACAGGGGAATATCTGGGAGCTGCTCATAATAGATGTAATTTGAATAGAAAGGTCCCTGATTTCATACCGATCTTTTTTCATTGCCTATCTAATTATGACAGCCACTTCTTGATAAGACGTCTGGCATATGATAATAAGCCCATATCGTGCATCGCTCAAAGTGGTGAAAGGTATATAGCGTTTAGCAAACGGTACAGGAACATCAGCTTCAGGTTTCTGGACAGCTTTAAGTTTCTTGACGACAAGTTGTCCAGCCTGGCTGACATGCTGGAGGAGAGTGACTTTAAAATAACAAGGGCAGAATATCCTGTTGAGGAGCATTTTAAGCTGGCGAAGAGCAAGGGAATATTCCCGTATGATTATGTTTCAAGCCTTGCCATACTCAAAGAAACTTCTCTACCACCGAAGGATGCCTTCTACAGCACTCTCACTGACAGTCACATCACAGACGAGGAATACAGGCATGCTGAAAAAGTCTGGGATACCTTTAATATCCAGAATCTCGGAGAATACAGCGATCTATACCTGAAAACAGATATACTGCTCTTGGCGGATATTTTCGAAAAGTTTCGAGATCTCATCCTGGGGATGTATAAACTTGACCCAGCATGGTTTTATACATTACCAGGACTCGCCTTTGACGCTATGTTGAAGATAACTAAGGCGAAACTTTCCTTAATATCTGACAAGAGCATGCTGGAGTTTTTCGAGTCTGGAATTAGAGGCGGACTGTGCACAGTGGTGAAGGGCTATACCAAAGCTAACCACAGGTACATGTCCAACTTTGACCAGCATGCTCCTGTTATACACCTGTCCTATTGGGACATAAATAACTTATATGGAGCTTCTATGGGGTCTGCCCTCCCGTACAAGAATCTGAGATGGCTCACCAGAGAAGAAATTGATAGTATAAACTTTGCTGAAATCAAAGAAGACTCTGAGACTGGCTATGTGCTAGAGGTTGATATCGAATACCCCGACCATATCCACGACGCCCACAACGAGCTTCCTTTCTGCCCACAGAGTGCGATACCACCGAATGGCCAATACAAGAAACTGCTTGCGACATTAGAACAGAAAAGCAAATATGTCTTGCACTACAGGGTGATGCAGCAGTGTATTGAACAAGGTCTAACTGTGAGACATATTCACAGAGTGGTATCCTACGACCAGTCTAACTGGTTGAAGACATATATCGACGTGAACACAGAGAAAAGAATTCAAGAAAAGTCAAAATTTGGCCAAAACTTATGGAAAAAGATGAATAACGCCGTATATGGTAAATTTATAGAAAATGTCAGGAAATACACTGATTTCAAAATAGTTGGATCCTGGGATCAGGCAAAGAAGTTGATAGCACGCAGCACTTACCTACGCACCATAATTTTTGAGGAAAATCTTGTAGGAATCGAACTGGGTAGAGAGGAAGTGCATATGAACAAGCCAATCTACATAGGACACGCAATTTTGGACATTTCAAAATTTATCATGTATGACTTCTTTTACAATATCATGAAACCAAATTTAAAAGACTTGCTGCTGAATTACATGGATACAGACTCATTCATTTTTGAAACGAGTTCTGATATCTATGATTTCATCAGGGAGAACCCCCAATATTTCGACACTTCAAACTTCGAAAAGGATAATGCATATGGCATTAAGCAAGCCAATAGGAAAAAGATTGGGTTGTTCAAGGATGAATTGGGTGGCTTGGTTATGGAGGAGTATGTTGGTATAAGAGCAAAGTTATACGCATACAGATACGGAGGGCAGACAATTAAGAAAGCTAAGGGCATCACCAGGGCAGGCATGGATAAAATCGATTTCGGCCATTATTTTGAATGTTTAAAAGACCATAGCCTAAAAATTTATTCGATACAAAAAACATTTCGGAGTAAACACCACAAAATTACAACAATTGAAACAAACAAATTGGCTTTGAAGGGTGGTGACGATAAGAGGAAGTTGATGGAAGGAAGCTATAAGACTGTAGCGTGGGGCCATTATTCCCTTAGACCCGGTGATTGCTAGTGCCTAAACTTTTAAATAATGTATATATTGTGTAAAATAGATATCAAATGTGTGAGGGTTTTTTGTGTAACACTTTTCCCTCAAAAAAAAGTAAGAAAAATATGAATGCTTTTAAAATAAAAATACTCATGATTTTACAATCATAAAACTTTAGTCTTTATTAATTCTTTACATATTACACCAAGTCCTTTATATCAATCCATTGAGTATCTGGAAAACCATACCACTTTACAAGAACTTTGTTTCCACGTTTACGTATAACCTTTTCTACTAAATATGTATTAGGATAGTTAGTCTTTTTTAGTTCATGTCCATAAAAGCCACCTTTTATGATTTCACCATTCCTATCCTTTAGTATGTATGTTGTAGGCTTGGTACGGTTCACACGAAATACTTTGAAGATTTCAACGCTCCAGTTAGATTCATAACCCTTTTCAAAATGTCCTTTATGTTTAGATATCCTGACATAATCACCAACACTAAACTTCCTTGAAGCCTTCTTCTCTCTTCGTTCTTGATTATAATTATACACAGTCAGAAGAAGATCGTTGTTCTTCACTTCATTAGGTTTCATGCGGATAGTTGAATGAAAAGTATCATTGTACTTTACAAGGATTCTAGGTAAAAGATCTAGCCACTTGTATGAGCCTTGGACTAAAAACTCTCGGTACATCATATTCTTCAAGGTTCGAATTAAACGTTCAACAGCCGCAGCCTTCACATTGGTATAGGTGCTGTAGTGGTTAATATTATACTTAAACATTAGCCGTTTAAAGAATTTGTTATAAAATTCTTTCCCGTTGTCACTTTGAATATTCCGGGGAGGGACATACATTTCCTGTAATATATCCTCCATTGCCTTTGCAACATTAACTCCGCTCTTATCCTTTAAGGGTTTTGCATATGCCAGTTTAGAGTAAAAGTTGACTGCGATCAGAATGTATTTGAAATTTTTGTTCACTCTTGCATATGGTATCATTTCAATCAAATCAATTTGTAATAAATCGTTCATACCTTTGCTGATAATTTTGCGTCGTAAATAGTTCCTCCTCGCCGACCCGTGAAGCTCTCTGGCGATATTCTGTTTGGCTGTCATGCTATAACTTTAGATGCTTTCAACTCCCTGATAATTTCCTCAATCTCTTGAGTGTGACTATTATTACCAGCGTCCCTCGAAGCAATAAGTAACCTCAGCCTATTCACTAATGTGTTAGGGTTTCTCCAAAAAACGTAGTCAACCTCCTTATCAGACTTATGCTCCTTCCATGTCAGTCCTAGACCTGAATGTGTATTGAGCAAGGGGCGTATTATATTCTTGTATTTATACGATTTACCAGATTTCAAACGACCGTGTCTGGTGTAACCAGATCTATGAAGAAAAGTACTTTTCATAATCTTAGCGTACGTCTCCAAGTCTTCACTGGTGTATGCAGAAATCTGAGGCGTTCGCTTAAAGATGAGCTCCGTCAAACCGGCTGTAGACTCATACGTTTCATCACCTATCAATATTTGATTATTTATAAAATGAATATCTTTATTTCCAAGCATATAACTTCCATCCTGATATCTCACCCCGTACAATGTATCAATGCGGTCCTTGTCTTTTGAGCGAACGTGTTGAAGGAAAGTAGAAATACTTGTAGAATCATCATCTTCATTCTTGACTGTCTCCACAGCCGACCCTCGTTGACTGTCCAAAATATCCTTGAGGGGAGCGGTTACAGGCTTCAAAGCTTCGGACATGACATGCTGAGTTTTAAACCTGAGACCTTTTAGAGCTCTCAGTTTTTCTTTTACAGCCCTGGTATGCTCGGCTACAGACTCTTTAAGTCTTATGCTTTCACTATCCATCTTACAAATGACGTGAAAATAGACGATTACATTCAATTTATAGTCTGCGTCCACCTTGAGTTCTCATCGTATCGATAGCCTTAGCTAACATCTCTATCGAAGTTCTCAGTTGCTCGGTTTCTTTCTTATGTTCCTGCGTATGTGACTTGAACGCTTCAGCAAAGATTGCCGTATTAGCGTACAGGCTTCTGGTTGATTCTTCTAGACTCGTCATTTGCTGCACATTAGTTTTGTAAGCGTCCATCATCATATTTACATTTTCCTCCACTTTCTTAAGTTTATCATTGCATGAATCAGTTTTGAGAGTATTCAAAACCTCTGTCTTTAACTGTCCGACTGTAGCCTCTAAATCTGAAACTCGCTTCATCGCTAAATTTTCTAAATTACTGATTTTCTGATTGCAAAGATTCTGAAGATTTGTTTTTTCTCTATCAAGCTCTGCGGTAACTTGTTTAATGGAGTCCATTACAGAATCCACTCTGTCTTTTGTAGAGGTTGTTAGAGTATCCACTTTACTTGTAGTTTTATTCAGATTTACTGTGATGTCTAGCAGCTTTTTACCTATTTGCATCTCGATTTCCTTTGGTAAGTACCTATTTAACTGCTGTCGCGTCTCGTTCGATTTCCTAATGATCATAGCTCTAGCATATCTTTTATTTACAGCATCTGTATCTCCGAGAGGATCTGCTATATCAGTGATTCTCTTATTGTCGAATATAATGTTACCATTACCATCTCTCGTCTGCGTGCGTGAATTGACATATCCAGTGATGAACTTTTTATTCACAACATCGTTATCGTGAACAGGATCTAGCAATACCTTCAATCTAACTTTATCAATCACAATGTTATTTTCCTTATCTCTCTTGAGGATATATCTTGAAATCAATTCATCGAACAGGGTCTTGGCCATAACCTCAACATTGTTAGCAGCTTGCTGAGAGAAATCTTGCATTCTAATTTCGAGAGCATCCACATAATTCTTATTGGAAGCATCATGATTATCTTCAGGATCGTGAACGTTACACAATCTCTTATTCTTGAATTGATAATTTCCTTTGACATCTCTATTTATGATAAAACGATCAAACACTCTTCTAACTGGACCAGTTCTCTGAGAACCGAACCTATCGATGCTCATGGTTAACTACGAATGATCATTTTCTTTTTTGTCGAGCTTAATATATACATCAAAACCATTCCTATATCGTCCCTCATTCATGTGAAATTCAGGAACTATCACAACAAAGGGTCTTCCTTCTGTAGAGCTCTCCCAAACGTTCTTACATAGATCTTTAAATTCGTTGTAGGTCATGTCGGTATTTACATAATCTTCGTAAATGTGCTTTAAGTTTAAATTGTCTTGCCTGAAGAGTATTATCATGTTTGTATTATCGCGAATTAAATGTTTTGGAACTTTAGCATAGGACTGTGCTAGATATACAGAGTCGACATTTCGATGTCTACCCATACTGTAAAAGGATGCTATCTTTTCCTGCTTTTCAGTGATGACGTCATCAAATATAAAGATTGAATTTTCTTCGACTTCAGAAGGATGCAAAACATCATCCCCGTTGTCGAAGGTGTTCACTTCTATACCTTCGATGTTTCCGAGCACTTTAATTAGATATTGGTACTTTGGTTGATAGAGAGACTTTGAATAAATATACAAATTTTCAAAACGTAGTCCATTCTCATGGAGTAGCATATTGAGTAATACATTTGTTTTCCCTGCACTGGAGCTCCCTAAAATAAGAGCTCTGACATTAGATGGAAATAACTTGCCATGACGATCACTTCTAAAGTCACTTTCAAAGTCTAATACCTGAATAGGTAGAGAGCAGTGCTGCTTAACAAGCTCCATGTTAACAACTAACTTATAACATGTATGTGCATTGTTTATATATATATATATATATATATATATATATATATTACCGTTTGTAAAAGTAGTTAATGATTGACTGCAATGATATAAAAGGGCTAATGCATTCAATTACTCGTTTAGTCTATCATGAGAGCTAAGAGAGGGAGGTCGTTGCAGTATAAGCGCGGCTCTGGAATTATTAATTCCATAATTAATTCGCTCCCCTTTGAAGCTCACTTACCTGGATATAGATATTGCGGGCCTGGTACTAAATTGGAAAAACGTCTAAAAAGAGGAGACCCCGGAATTAACCAATTAGACACAGCTTGCAAACAGCACGACCTCGCGTACGCTGAGAATAAGGACACCGCTTCAAGACAAATAGCGGATAAGATTCTTGCAGAGAAGGCTTGGAAACGTGTGCAGTCATCAGATTCAACTTTTGGTGAAAGGTTAGCTGCAAGGCTAGTAACTGCAATCATGAAGGGAAAGGTTGCAGTGGGAGCCGGAAAGAGGAAGAAGAAGAGAGGAGGGTTTTTACCGTTGATTCCCATCATTGCTGCTTTAGGCGCTGCAGCAGGTGGCGCTGCTCAGATAGCCTCTGCAGTCAATAAAAAAAAGGCTGCTGATAGACACTTGGCAGAAGTTGCGAGGCATAACAAGGCGATGGAGAACCAAGGAAAGGGGCTCCGGAAGGGTAGGTGTAAGAAGAGGAATAAAGGAGGATTCTTACCTGCAATGCCGCTGATGTCGTCTTTAGCCGCTGCATCTAAAATAGCAAGGTCTTTGAAAAAAAGGGGATCTAAAGGCGAGGGTTTAAAGAAGAAGGCAAAAAACGGAGGAAGAGGATTGTACATATACCGGAGGAAGCCCTAAGTAACGTAGCCCTCGAATATTATGCTAAACGTTTAAAAATTCCTTATTTTAGAGGGGTTTATATGATTGACAAACTTCCTTTAAAACCACACTGCAAAGAGAGACTTATTACCAATCTCGATACATCAGATAATGAAGGAACACACTGGGTTGCTATAAGGAAAGAAGGTGATGTCGCATACTACTTTGATAGTTTCGGTAATTTGAAGCCGCCTCCTGAGATTGAGAAATATCTACAAGACGTTAAAATCTACTATAATACACAGAGATACCAGAATTTCGATTCAGTCATCTGCGGACACTTGTGCTTGCAATTTCTTTTATCCTAGAAGCTGCTTCATCGTCAAGATGAGTTATACAGTTACAGTGAGTGGGTCAGACACTGTTATTTCAACGTATCTAAACCCTCCTCTACAGCTAGATCCACCAGGTCATTATGAGATTGCTCTCTTGAATTTTGAAACATTCTATTCAATACCAAATGTCGATGGAAGTAATAATAGATTTCATTATATTCATAATGGTAAACCTGAAACCATTGTCATCCCTCATGGAACCTACGAGATTGCCGATATCAATACATTTCTAAAGGATAAACTAGAACTGAATGATGAAGTCTTCTTCATAATGCCTAACAATAATACAATGAAGGCTGAAATTAAATGTCCTTATACAATAGACTTTTCTAAGGAAAGATCTATTGGTTCGCTTCTAGGATTCACAGACACTAAAACAATTCCTGCTGGAGAAGCGATCGAATCTGACGATCTTGTGAATATATTTAAAGTGAGTATCATACGTGTGGAGTGCAGTATTGCAACAGGCTCTTTCATTGACGGTAAAAGCGGACATTCGCTCTACGAGTTTTTCCCTTCTGTTCCGCCAGGCTATCATATCTCTCAAGAACCTTCGAACCCCATATATTTACCTGTCATAGATACAAACTATATAGACCAGATCACTATTCGAGTGGTAGATCAACACGGTAAGGCTATCAACTTCAGGAACGAAGTTATCACTACAAGACTCCACATAAGACGTAATGGCAATACATTTTAAAAGACACCTCAAATACTATAATAGACGACGTACACAGCGATCGAAGCATACTACCTCTCCAACTTCCAAGGAGTTAACACGTGCTAACCGCAAGTTCCTCGAAGAGTTAGGTTACAGGACGCTATAATGGACATCTTAAACGTGACAGAAGTTCCAGCCTTTGACGACAAGATCACCAAGGAGGAGGAGCATATTTTTCTTCCATACAACACCTCCGCTCTGGATGTAAACGATGAAATTAGAATACCATGTCAAGCTGAAGATTTGTATACGCTACCTAACAAGAGTTATCTCTACATCGAAGGTGCTCTCACCAAGGTAGATGGATCCCCTACTACTTCATCGAAGCTCACTAATAATGCTATAACCTTCATGTTTGATGAGATACGTCTAGATATGAATGCTACAACTATAGACAGAACAAGGAATCCTGGAATTACTACAACTATACGAAATTATGTGACTCTCAACCCTATGGAATCGAATCGTCTGCTGAATGCTGGATGGGCCTATCCTGGTGAAGAAGTTGATATAGTACACGCGACGAATGGAGCTTTCAATGCTGTAGTCCCTCTCTCGATGCTCCTAGGATTTGCTGATGACCACAAGGAACTTATACTCAACAGCAAGTTTGAATTGATTCTCATAAGATCCAAAGATTCTAGAAACTGTGTCCTGAGTTCGAATGGAGAGGAAGCTAATGTAAAGTTAACTAGAATCGAATGGAGGATGCCTGTAATTCGCCTTTCCGATGCTGAAAGAGTTCACATTCTAAAAATTGTCAAGTCTGATAAACCTCTACACCTTGCCTTTCGATCTATGGATCTTCATACCCAGCCTGCTGTACCCCAGACAAGATCTTTCACGTGGAATGTAGCAACAACATCTAAGCTCGAGAAACCTCGCTTCATCATAGTGTGTGCTCAGACTGCAAGATTGGGTGATTATAGCAAGAACAGTTCCGAGTTTGATCACTGCAACATTACTAATATGAGACTATTCCTCAACAGCGAATGCTACCCCTACCATGATTTGAACTTGGACTTTAAAAATTCAAAGTTTGCTTCACTATATGAAATGTACTGTAAATTTCAAAGTTCCTATTATGAAAGAGAGAATTATCCTCTCTTGAAGAGAAAGGATTTTCTTCACCATGCACCATTATTCGTAATAGACTGTTCTCACCAACCCGAGGAGGTTATAAATGGAGCTGTGAACATCAGAATCGAGATTCAAGCATCTGTAAATATACCAGCCCAGACGTCACTGTACTGTCTGATTCTACACGACAAAGTATTTACCTACAAACCTCTTTCTCACGTGATGCAAGCACTTATATAATTATGCATATGTTTGGGTGAATGGTTTTTGTAAAGGAATGTACAAGGATAAGTTTTATGAATAATAAATTGAATTCATATACTAAAACACTCTTTTATTGACTTTAGCATGCATTTCAAGCATATTCCTTCTTCTCTTTTTACTCCCTGAAAAACTAATTGCTCCTGACTTGCAGAAATCATTTAAAATATTCAAATGTCTTTCAATATAGGGCAATAGCCGTTTTAGGTTCCTTACACCTTCAATGTCTAAAGATATTACATTATTATTTAAACATGTATTTATGAAATGAATTGAACTGTCAAAAAATACAATAATATTGTATGCATAAATTACATTGTCGCAATATTCATCACACGCAAACTTTTTTTCTTGACGTAGGTAATCTTCAATCATTGAAATGTTTTTGGATATTATATCCCAGTCTGATTTTGTAATGTAAACAATTGATTTATCACTTTCACAATTTATGTAGAGGGAAGGAATGTCATAGTATAGTCCAATGTTCACGGAATGGAAGGGGGAGATGCTGACGTCATCAAACGCCTGTGATCGATTCTCCATGCTCCTCCGGGGTATCTTCAATGAATAAGAAGACCCTAGGACCCTCGTCGAGTATCCTCCTCTTACAACTCCTCTTCTGCTTTCTCTTCCCAGTCTCGTTCTGCCTCTTCCTCCGCTCCCTCCTCGCACCCCTGCAACATATATTCAAAACAATGTTAGAAATAGGTTTAGTTAATGATTTCATGCCTTCTGAAAGAGAAAATACAAATATTAGAAAAATCCTCTCCCATTGCCACACAAAAAAGTACTATCAAAGCGTGTCATACTCACTTCAAGGGTTTGCACGATTCTGCGTGTATCTCGGGCGAGCAATCTGGAATCGTCTGATTTATCCCATCCTGTAGCATCGTTGCTTTATCATCATCAGAGGTAGTAGTAATGGCTGGTAGTGGAGCGCCATCCTCATCCATAGGCTGTGTATGGCGCTCTGCGATTGGATATTCCACTATATCGACAATACGTCTCTCAGGATCCAGCTCCTCTATTGGCACGGGTACCTTAGGCTCAGTCATTCGCAGTCTGTAATAATTTAATTTTAGGTTAGACATAGAGTAGCATTAGAAGCAGTAAATGAAAATGTAATTTAACGTTTCTTCTACTTACTCGAGTTTTCTCCTCCTGCGTTGGTAGACGTCGCAGTTGTCGTTACATAGGAAGAATGATGTCATGCGTTCATGCTGGGCCGGGTTAGTACAAAGTATAGAATGCATGTATCCCGTGCACGACTCTGTATCACATTCTGTTAGATGTTTCGAGACGAAGACATCGTCAACTTCCTCGACATCGCTAAGGTCGTCCACATCATCACCCATGCGATTTTCACTGAAAGAATAAAATAATTTCAAGTTAGTTTTCATTTAACATACGTACAATATATTACCGAGTTATAGAAATATATATATTACTTACATGTTCGCTCCTCGATAAACAGGACAGCTCTCTGTACACACTTCCAGTGTAGTCATCTGATCATGATGCGATGGTTGAGTACACAACACTGAATGCATTAAACCATTGCATGTTTCGGTATGGAAGTATACGTAGTGAAAATAATCTTCTCCGCACTCGCTCCAGTAATCATTCATCTCAGATGCACGATTATCACCAGCCATTTCGATTATCACTGAACGAACAATAAATTGATCGCTCTGGCTGCCGACGTTCCTTATATACTGATGACTGTGACGTCACGCGGCTGTGGAGGGGGATGAATGCATGTTGAGACCTGTTATTCGTCTCCAGGCAGAGCCCAGCTGTCTATTTTTTTAATACAATCACCTTTTTTAATAACATTTATAATATTTAACTATAATGTTATCCGTATTTATTTTACTTTTAATAACATATGTAGTATTCACCAATCAATGAGACGCTTCTGAATTATGAATACTTTATTCGCAATATTTTATTGAAAGAAATAAGAACTATGAAACTTAATCATTAATTATCAGGGAAAAAATTGTCTAGACTTGGGTTTTTCCACGGTTTGTGATGGAAATTCTACGAGCTAAAAGGTATTTACATTGAGTGTCTGGGGGTTTTCCAGAGCACTTAGGAAAACAATTACTGACATTGTTCGCTAATGGGGTGAAAGCGTCTAAAGATGTCAGCTAATAGAGGTCACCGTTACCATCAGACAAAAGTAGGTTACGGGTTTTTTCATTACATGCCGGGCTCTTGTTCGCTAATGGAGTGAAAGCGTCTAACGGGTCAGCTAATGTGTCACCGTTACCTCCAGACGGAAGTATGTCGTTGATCGCTAATGTATGTAAACAGATCCGGAATGTAAACTTAAAAGCCTATTAATGTGTTGAAAGCGTCTAACATGTTCAGCTAATGGACAAGCGCTTTCCCCAGATAGAAGAAGGCTGCAGTGTTTCATTACATGACAGACTGTTACCGTGAGCAGACTACTACTTATACTCACGCTCCAGTCAACAATTCATTATTCAAAAAAACTTAATTGCTCGAGGATGCAATCTGCAGACCTTAGTAATCATAAAAAAAATGTTTGACGAACATTACCTAATTAATTTGCCGGGGGGCGGCAGGACTCGAGAAAACAATTCCCTCAAGTCAGGACGCCCCAGTAGAACGCATGGGAGAGGGGGTAGGACCTGTTAGCACAGACACTGTCGGCATTAGGTGAGCACACAAAGCGAGAGGGGGCGGGGCCTAACGACACGAGACCTGGCGGCATGTCAGCCCTCAAAGGGAGGGGGCGGGGCTTGTCAGCGTAGAACAAAGAACTTTATCGCTTGTCGGCATCTCTCTCTGCGCTCAAGTCGCCATTATATTTCTACTAAGAGGGCATACGATTTGTTACAATCCTATATTTGTGGCATAAAATGAAATATGTAACTTCTAAAATAAAAGAAACCCGATATGATACATTCACATGACTTTTCTACCCTCTATCGTTTATTGGTTTATTCTTACTAAAGCTTATTTTTCTATCTACTTCATTTTAATCCAAATAAACCTCTGCAGAAATAGCTACATTAACATTTCGTTATTACAGATTCAAAGGGAATAGCGATAGTCAAATGTTTAAGAACTGGACGCTATATGCTGCCTTAAAATTCCAAACTGTTTTCATGCAATCGCGAGAAGTAACTGAATATATTAAGGATTTGAAAATAATGGCGAGGTATTGAATAATTCGAAGCATTAATAACGGATATATCGGAAATGGCTGATGCTGCAAAGAAGTTATTTGAAATAAATTGTGTTTTTTAAAGAGATTCCATATTTTTTGTGTAGTACGTTTTCGTCTATCTCTGAACGTTTACTAGTTATACAAGATTACAGGAAATTCCTACAGAATAAAGTGAACATCGCGGGTTATTCCAGAAAATTCAAGATATAGATTTAATTTTTCATTTAAATATCTTTAATATACGGAACTTTAATCATAATCGTTGGAGACATTGTTTAGAAAATGAAAAATTTTGTAACATGTTCCATGTAAAGGGTATTTTGGGTTGGGGGAATTTTCTTGAAAATTTCGTGTCGTATCTTTGGAAGATACTGAACCTAAATACCAAGTTTGATATTTATCCTCGCTTCTCACAGACACACATATACACACGGAACTTTCTCCAAAAAAGAATTTATTCAGGGGCCTCAAAACGAGTATTTCCGGTGAAGCATTTGTATCGAATTTTTTGGTGGAAAGCAATACCTTCTCTCCTACTATGTGCACGTGCAGAGAAAGTAAAACAAAGTTCTATCGACCAGGCGCAAAGTGTGAAGAAGTATGTTTCTGCTACATATGGAAAGTCAGTTTGAAGATGTATTATATTTCGACTGTTGAGGAGCCGAACTTGAAGTATTTGCAGCCGCACGTATGGTAAAAAGTTTCCGGTAGCCTTCGCCCCAAATGTACTCTCCGGTGGTCTTTGCCCCAAAAATGTTTAAAAAATATTAACCTTGTAATTTTTTACTATTTCTTTAAATATTATATATTTATGTTTGCCTCGGCTGCGTCAGTATTTATATTTTTTTTAGAGACATGAATGTCTTAGCAGGGAGTGGTGCGACTGAAGAATGTAGGCTTACACAGATTATAATTTTACTTCACTCCTTTTATTAATGCTTGTCACGATTTAAATAACACTTCACTGATATAGGGAGAGTTTGAGATTTTTTATTAATTATTTGCACTTTTTAACACGTAAACTATTTTTTTCTCACACTAAATATGTATTACACTTCTCGAGGGTGCATCTCGCGTCTGGTTAGGAGCACTGTCTACAAGCAACTGACTTCTGAATTTATAAATTTTGCATCATTTTAGTTTCTGATTGGCTAATCCTAGTCCAATAGAATACCATCATTTAACTAAAGCTTTTTCTGGTTGTTGATTGGCAATTTTATAAACTGTCACAAAATTACATTATTGTTTCCAAGAATCACAAGTAGCATTATTAAACTTTCAAATTCATTATTGCCTCAAATTTACCTCATTGTTAGCAACTTTTAACCTATTATTCTCACAGATCCTACATTACTAAATTACATAATACATTCACATTACATTATTAAACATGTACATAATAATATAAACATATATAATAACTGTAATATACACTTTTTATATATTGTTACATACACATATTGCTTTAAGGCAATTATTGAATTTATATATTATATAATTTGACCGAAATCATTTAAGTGTTAAAAATACTGCCTCAAGTGTGTCTGTGAACACTGTGAAAAACTGTGAACGGTATCAAAATAAATTAAGTTTTATTTATGGTCGCTGTGGTCCTTAGCTTCCCATTCTATGTTTGGCATGAAAGACCGCTAATTTTGCTCAGAGGGCTCTTTATCAGGCTTCAGGTTCTTTTATCTGTCGCAAATCTACGGCACGAACGACCGGCTTCCCTTCCCTTCCGAAGGAAGCCATGCTAAGTATTTTTTAGGCCCGAAAAAATCCATCGCCCTCCGCCTGGTCTGAACCCACGACCTCGGGAACTAGAGGCTAGCATGGTAACTATTACACGGAGGACGACATGAACGATATCATATGATGTACTTTGCTCTCAGAAACTAATCTCTGACGGCCTTCTGTGGTGATGCTTAATTTAATTTCATTCGTAACACTACAAGAGTCGTTCAAAAGCCCCGCGTATTTCCCGAGAGACCGCGAAGCCAGCACCATCTTGAGTGACCGGGTGAGCCACGGAAGTCGAACGCGATATGAAGTACATATGGATGTTACAGATGGAGCACATGTCTTAATTACTATTTTTGTAAGAATATCTCTAAATTATTAAGTACGCTTT
Organism: Deroplatys truncata; assembly: GCA_030765065.1. Taxonomy (NCBI): domain Eukaryota; kingdom Metazoa; phylum Arthropoda; class Insecta; order Mantodea; family Mantidae; genus Deroplatys; species Deroplatys truncata. The sequence continues at coordinate 57,347,561 of CM060989.1, read as the reverse complement.
ATAGAAGCTAAATTAGTACTATTTTATTTTAATTAAAAATGTATTATTTATCTAAGAAATAACAAAGTTGAGCTATACTGCATAAGAACATCGATATTATACGTCTAGAAGTATTACGTTGTGGTATGAAAGCCTTCAAATAATTATATAGGTTCTAGAAATTTGTAATACGACACTGATTGAACGTTTATATAAGATGCTTTATCCTAGCACCTTACGAAGTGTGTACGGTGTATAATTTGAAGCTTCAAATTAAAATAAAAACAAATTATTCATTCTCCTCTTATCACACTTGTTGCTCAAGAGCTATTGTGCAGTATTTGTGATAAGGGTTTAAATTATTTCTACACATGAGTGTTCAATTTGTTTATTCGTTTTCCCTCTCAAAGGGTGGTGTAGGTAGTGATGGGTCGAGTGCGTTACTTTACCGGAACTACTTCCAACACTTCCACTCCGCAGTCGGAGTCGTTTCAAGGAAGTAGTTCCAGTTCCTCTCCGAGGAAGTAGTTCCGGCCTCTGGTGGAACTAGTTCCATTGGAAGTACTTCCACTTCCTCATTCCGGAGTATTGGTGAAAATACTTCCACTGTTTTACTCCGGAATGACTTCCCCTAGTCTATGAAGAGGAAGCTTTTCAAATATATTCAACGGGATACCACACATGTCTTTAACAATTAATGTCTCCTGTCACATGAGCAAGTGTTTGTGATTTAATGGCTTGTAGTTCTACGCTAGTATGTTGTGTTTTTATCCCCGTTGTATAATGAACTACAAAGTAATATTGGTAATATCATATGTAGTGATGTAGACCCAACGTACTTGAATAATTTGTAATTCCATTTGCTGTAAAGCAAATATAATTAACGGAACGCTACACTGGCTTTAAGACTGAAACTTATGCCTAGATACTTAGTAAAATATTGTTGTATTGCGTGTTAAACATTTAGGTTATGAACAGTGTGGAGGTAAATTCTTTTGCAATAAATGTAGTTTCAGCAAATATAAAACATTACTTTTGGGAAATTAATTTAAATATACTCATAATCTTTAGGGGCTGCTTTTTATGTTATTGTGAAGTGGAACATTTTGAGAATTTAATAAAAAGTGGTATGCTCCGATTTACATTTATTTTATTTATCCTTCTGAACCGTAAGTCTGCGGGACAAAGTTTACTGCCTTAAGGCAGTTTAATAGTTTAAATTCTTAAGATATTACTCTAACTTTGTGATGAAAAAAACTAGGTTATCAAATACAGAATAATGCAAATTACAAATTGGAATTAATTGTTCTTTCACACAAGCCGTGTGTTGGACAGGGTTGGAAAGGTAGAATCAGATGACTGAAACATTCAATGCCAAGCCGGGATTTGAACCACGGATCTCCCGGTCTCCGTCCGGTTAAATTAAAAATTGTTCGTCTTAGCTACAGCTGTATATACAGAATTATCAGCTATTTTGCTGTTAGCGGCTACTAACTACGTCATGGCACACAGCCAACAACGAAGCGGATAAGGAAAATGCGCAATGTAGAGTACCAACATTTTCAACAGAAATGAGGTTGGCGAAACTGGAAGTAATTTATCAGCTGATTTAAAATGAGGTTATGTGACGTATGGCAATTCATAATTAAATACTATTGTAGCTTTGTCCTAATTATGGTGCTTTCAAGTTTTTTCTTGTTTCAAAAAGTTATTTTGCTCACAGCGACAATGTAACAAATGAAAAATATGTTTTAAATGGCTAATTAAGCATAATTCGTGCTGTTCACGTAAAGGGCTCACTATTAATTTTAAGGCTAAAACTAGCAATCAACATAAAATGTTGCTTTAGGGAGTTAAAATGCAATATTTGACTACAGACATACTGCAAAATTATATTATAACTGCTACATACGTGCGAAGTAGTAAGCGCACATGTAACTAGAAATTGGAATTCTCTCATAGAAGCATAATCGGAATTAAATGATTACACCAGAAAAAAACAGGCTTCTGCGTGCTTTTGAAATTCTGTACATAACGTTCAACTTACTGCAATATTCCCTTATTAAAATCACGACTACATGACGTGGAAAGTACGAGCAGATGAAATATAACTAAAAAAAATGTTTTTTCTCGTGGAAGCATAATTGGTATTGAACCATACATCGCGGGAGGGGAGAAAGTTTATGCGTATTTTATAGAAGTCTGTATTAACGTTCAACTAAAGAGGTTCATTGCATTTGTCATATTCAATAGGGCATTTAACATCAATTTTGCATAAATGACACAAACCCGAATTCATCAATACTTGAGTCAGAATTGACTTAATTTACTTAAAACATTTTTTCTCAAATTGCAACGTGACGCAGGCTGCATTAATACCATCTCATTTACCATAAAGGAAATGATATCCAATGTCATGGCGACTTCTAAATAATACCTACGCATAACGCAATACTGGTTAGGTATTGTACTGCCAATGGAATTGATGGAATGATGCAATTGGAAGTGGAAGTAACTCCGACGGAGTTGGAAGTAAATGTCTTGGAAGTACTCCGGCGGAATGGAAGTAAAACTGTTGTGGAAGTAACTCCGACGGAGATGGAAGTAAATGCCTTGGAAGTACTCTGGCGGAGTGGAAGTAAAACTGTTCTGGAAGTAACTCCGACGGAGTTGGAAGTGATTGGAAGTAAGGAAGTGCCAGTTCCGAATAGTGGAATGGTTACTTCACACTTCCAAAGGAGGAACCGTTCCTTTGAAACGACTCCGACTCCTTCGACCCATCACTAGGTGTAGGTCTTGTGCACGATTCATTCAGGAATCGTCCCCTAGCCTGACGGTTTAATGCTAAGTAATTATTAGTATTAGATCGTGCTAGTGCAGAAATACTGTATCGATTTCATTTCATAAAGTTCGAGGAATCTTTTATGCATGAGAATACGCTTAGTTATATCGATGCATGTTCCTATGCTTTTAATGTAGATTATAGTATATAAATTAATGTTTTAAATGATATCATTTTAATATTTTTATAATCAAAATGTTGTTCAAACAAGAGTTCTAACATTCCTTATTTTCCCTCCATTTTGTATATATTTTGGTACTGTATATTATAATACCTACTACACTGTAATCACGCAATATTGTGGATTAGATCACTCGGTAAAATATTGAAAATTACTTCTATTCCTTATACCACATGCTGCAGCCTCCGTTCATATCTTGGCAATGTTTACGATTCATTTTACTGCGCTTTACAGTTTACCTATTCTTTTTAAGAATTACTCTTTCTGGCTGAACTCACTACTCTTAGGTTATGACATCAGCATCTCAAAAAATCGTGATGTTCAACAAACTCATATTATTCTTTCAACCTGCACAATTCATTCAGTACTTCGATGATTCCGGTCTACTCCGACAGAACTCGGCAATACTCGGTTTTTGGACCTGTTTTTATTTTCATACACCATGTTATAGCATCACAATGCGTGGTAATATCCGTGTATCATCGTACTCACTCGGCAGTATTCCCCGGGCTCGGCTTGCCAGCCGAAGCTAAGGGTAGTAAACAAAGCGCAAACGAGAATGAACGACGATTCTTGCGATTCTTTTTAAACGACGATCTATCATTCATTCGATTCTTTCTGTAATCGTTCATGAATCGCCCCATGTCTAGATTCCTGTGTGCGATGGCAGCAGAGGGTGGGGCTAAATTTGTCAGAACCAGCAAAAACAGCTGCATTCCAATATGGTTAACTTTTTATGCACGTCAGTACACATGGTAGACGAATGAGCTCCATGTTTGCAAATAATCAGTGGCAAATCGTGGCCTAAACGATAGGTGAAGCTCTAACACGCAAAACAAACTTGCAACTTGACTATTACTTTCTCTACTACGTATAGTAAGTAGGGGAAGTATTGCATTCCACCCAAAAATTCGATACCGAGATTTCACCGGAAATACATGTTTTGAGACCTCCTGAATCCAAAAAAAGCATTTTTGGAAACATGTCCGTGTGTGTGTGTGTGTGTGTGTGTGTGTGTGTGTGTGTGAACAGCATAACTCAAAAACGAACAGTCGGATAAACACCAAACTTGGTATTTAGGTTCAGTATCTTCCAGAGATGCGACACGAAGGTTTTCAAGAAAATCCCCCCACCCCAGACTACCCTTTACATGGAACATTTTTCGAAAATTTTAATTTTCTCAAAAATGGCTCTAACAATTTTGATTAAAATATCATATGTTTAACATATTGTCATGAGAAATGAAATGTATATCTCGAATTTTCTGGGAATGTCTCCAAAAGTATTCTTCATTGTGAACGACTTTTGCATAACTGGTAAACCATAAGAGATAGATAAAATGTTACTACACAAAAAATGTAGTTCACGTTAAAATACACAACTTATGTCATATACATTTCTTTTGTTGAGTTAACCGTTTTCGAGATATTGCTTGTTATTTCCTTAAATTTTCCAATACTTATACTTTTTCTCAAATTCGTTGTTCATTTTTTTTATGTCCTGGACATGCAAAGAGAATGGAATGCGCCACATAGCAACCAGCGTTAAAATATTTGACTATCGCTTAAAAGCTACCATATTCCCCTTGCACCTACAAGAAAATTACCAATAAGATTGACATCTCGATATCTCGATTAACATGAAGCATATGGAGAATAGGCGTTTGTTAAAATAGATTGTACAAGAGTAGAGAAAGTCATGTGAGTGTAACACATCAGATTTTTTCCATTTCATCTGTAATACCAAACATTCAGCCTTTAAATTCTTTGTGCGGGGCCACGTGCGGCCGGTTGCACGTGCCTAAGGCTGACCCTGGGCATTTGTGCCTGATGAATGTTCCAGCTCTGTTTCTGAGATGCAGTCGCGAATGAAATATATTTCGCCCTGACAAACCTTCCCCCCAGCGCTACTATGATTGCTATTTGTACTAACTTTCGCCAATATTACGTAATCAATATTAATTTAACTATGATTATTGTTGACAGGTAGTGACTGGACTAGGCATGTTTGCGCCATGGTTGCTGCCTCGAATGTGGTCCTTGTCTGCTTTCGTGCTGTGGGCAGGTCTTGCTGAAGAGTTCCTGCTGCCCATTCTCCTGGCAATCTCTGACAGGAACTTCACGGCCTGGGTTGCCAACGTCTACACCTGCAGCAGCAGTAGAAGTAGCGCCGAATTGGCTCGTCATCACCAAGGTAAGTCCTGGCACATGAAGACATGAGCATTTCCCTATAAAATACAAGTTTCGCTTGTTAAGGTTCCAGTTTGGTAAAAGCTTTAATCATCTTTCAAATAAAATTGGCTGTTTTTACTATCAATTTGTTCTGTTTTATTGTCATTGGATTCTACATACCTTTAACTACAGGGTGAGCCAAAAAAAACTACGAACCGGATGCGCGGTCTTTTTTCCTGTCCGCGTCCTCGGCGCTCGCTGCCGTCCGCCGCTATCATAAAAAGGCGCGGATGAAACCATACAACATTTTTAAAACTACTTTTAAATGCTCCATCATTCGCCGTAGTTCATGTTGAAAAATGCCGGCAATTTCCTGGTGGATATTTTGTTTTAATTCTTCCAGGGTGTGTGGGTTTGTCTTGTATACGTTGTTTTAAGTTGTCCCAGAGATAGAAATCGCAGGGGGTTAGGTCGGGGGACCGAGGGGGCCACAAATCTCTATTAATAATTCTGTCCTCAAACACACTTTCAATTTTTCTCATCGAAATATTGGCCATATAAGCTGTTGAAGAGTCTTGTTGAATAAAAGCAAAATCACGCACCCTGGCTGTTAATTCTCTTAAAAAAGGGGTGCAAAATTGTGTTCACATAAGTATGGGCTTCAACTATTGACTCAAAAAAAATTGGTGAATGATGGATAGTGTCTTAAAGAGGTGCCAAAAATGTATGGACAACGACGGTGGCCAGTTTCAGCATCTCCTTTAATAAAGTTGTAAGTAAAGCCTTTAAAAGTAGTTTTAAAATGTTGTATGGTTTCATCCGCATCTTTCTATGATAGCGGCAGGCGGCAACGAGCGCCGAGGACGTGGACAGGAAAAACACCGCGCAGCCGGTTCGGAGTCTTTTGGCTCACTCTGTACTTCTCCACATGGATTTCACCACTTTGAAGCACTTGCAATCCTTGCATCCTTTTATCACAGAATGTTGCCTTGGTAAACATAATTTTCTGTGCTTTTGCCTTGATATCTTCTTCATCGGAATGCTTGCTTCCAAAGAATTTCTTCAAATGAAGGAACAGATCAGGCAAATTTGGTGACCTAAGTCCTTATAGAATAATCAAGCTGTAAAATAAGACTCAACTTTGTCCATACTGTCCAAAGATATCTGCGATAATACTTCATCCAACTGAAAGTAACAAATGTGGTTGACAAATGATGAAAGCAAATATTGCTGAAGAAATTATGGACTTGTAAACATATTGACAAGCAGCAGCGGTTCTAGAGAAATATACTTTTGCTGGTCCCTTCAGCTTTGAATTATCCAAGTTTGACATAATAATAAAGCGACTAGCCTTTAAACATAAGATTAATGATTTGGTTTCTTTTATCCCCCTTGTACCTGCAACAAAATATGTAATGAAACTAATTTTTGCAAAGGGTTGTCTCAATTAACATGAAGTAGTTAGAAAAATACCCTTTCATAAGAATAGTTTGTAGAATCTATACAAAAATAAATTATAGTGGGTAGAAGAAGTCATGTGAATGTAGCACATCAGACTTTTTTTCATGTTTGGTTTCTTGTTCTTTGTTTTTTTGTGAAAGTTACATTTAAAACTGTAAAACCTGATATTTTGGGTAGAGGTCCACCCATTGAAACCGCCACTGCTGGAAAGGACATGTATAGTGTACAATCTGTCTGAATGCAAGCTCATGTTATGATGTTATAACATATTTATGCTTAAATTTAATTGCAACATTTTCATTGATACTAAAATTATTTAGTGAAGTTTATGTTCCATAGCAAGTGGAGGAACCTGTATTTCTGATATTTCATTATGTTGTGTGTGTCATACTTTATTAAAACACTCTGTACAGTTTAATATATTTGAACCAATGCACATATGAACTACAGTATTTTACATATTCTAACTGTATAGCAATTGTATGAAATCAATAAAAGGCATATAGATACAAGTGGGAAAATAAAATAAGTAAATAAACAGAATACTAATGAGAGTGAACAAATATTCTTGCAGGGCTTGATGGCAAGTTCCGAGTATTCAACACACAGTCTTTGCCACAAGTTTCCAGCCAAGATGATAACAATCAGATGCAACAGCAGCAACAAAATCAACAGCAGCAAACAGGAAGTCAGGGAGGCCACTTCTACCAACAAGAACCTGTAAAGTTTCCCATCACCAATGGCTCCCTTTTCACCAGCGTGGATGGCCGCTTACCCATTATCCACAACTATCGCAGAGGCAAAGGTATGACTACATTTTTTGTGGGCGTTGTAGCAATGGAATTTGCCCAGAACCTATTTGCATATGTATGATGCTATTGTTTTGGTTACATGTTATTATGGTAGGTCATTGACCATGTTATGACATTTTGTTCTACAGAAACACATTCTCTTCATTTGACAGTTAAGGTTATGGAACAGTTGCTTGAGAGCAGTGTAATATTAATATTGATGTCGTTGTAGCACTCTGGGAATTCTCAGGGTTATAACTGCTCTGCAGAAATGATACTGCTAATTTTCAGTATTAATTACCATTTACTGAGTTAATATATGTTCCTTTTGTAACTTTAAAACTCATTTTTTACAATTTTATTTCTCAACATTGTGAATATTACAATCTTTCAAAATATAATTTGATATTATAATATTGCAGTTTCCAAATTTATATTAAAAAGTATTTCATTTCTTTGCAACAAACTTTCAAGAATGATTGTTATTTACCTACGTTCTGGATTTTACATTCAATGTAGTTGTTTATGAGTCACATTCTTTATATTTAACCACTTTACTTTTATATATTCCTCACTATTGGTGGGGAGCTATAGATTTCTATCCTGCCTCATGGAAGATCAAGTTCAGGTACTTCTCGACATGGAGATAATTCCTCTAGACGTTATCATAGAACTATCTATATATTCCCCACAGAGATTTCCCACGTAACTATCATGATCCCACAGTATCACCGCTCTACCTTACACAATATAACTATCACTATTTTTCTCTTCTTCGAAGTTTACACATTTGGTGCTCATGAAGTTACAATGGCGTCTTTTCTCTCTTGTTGATTTTCTTCATCTTTGATAATCTGTACTTCTTTGTTGTATGCTCACATTGCTAGCATCTTTCACTTATTTACATTACTTATTTTACAACATATTTTATGTTGTTCATTCATTTAAGTTGTTCCTATACTTACTTTTTCATTCTGTTCTTGAGATTTTATTTTACTATGTTTTCTTTCTATAACCAAATTATTTCAAATGTTACATATTATATTTTACATACTTTTATGAGTTTCTTCTTATTTCTGTTCTCCTGATGTGACTCTATATAATTTTGACTTTTCTTTTGCGTTATTTTTAAATTTTTGCTACTTACTTTCTCAATATTTTATTTTATTTCTTTTTTGGGGGGTCAGGCTTTTGAATTAACTGTACCTCAATCAATTCCCACTACAGTTATCAGAACACTCTTTATTTTAACTAAGCAATGGTGACAGGATTATTTAAAATGTTTGGTACAAGAATCCATTAAGCTTGATAACCACTGAGTAAATGTGAAAATAAAGTTTGATGTACATTAAATTAAGTCCACTCATGGAAAATATAAAAAAGGGGGATTGAATATTAATGGTAGGCAATGAAAACCTCAAAACTCCATTATTATAAAATTTACAGGAGAAGCAAATAATTGATTTTAAAATACATATAAAATATTAGAGAGTCACTTGTTGCTTGATAGGACAAGTTAGTCATTAATTTATTAGGGCTTACTGCTTTAACAACAGTTTTGTTGTATAATATTACTTTACCTTCATCTGTTAACCACATACTGATCTCTAATGTATCACAGTTATGAATTGGATTAGAATGCAGTTCTGGCAGTTTTATGAAGCAAGAACCGCTGTCTCCTTGTTTGACAAGTCTAAATAAGACTATTATTTTATTCTTTCATTCATCTGAAAGTGAACTAGTTATGCAGAATCAATGTATTTGAGAAAAATGATCACACATTATCACTCTATCCTAAGAAATGTTGTGGGAAGAAGGTTAGATTAACTCCTACAAATATTGTAAAGAATTGATCTTTTAATGAGTTTGGATTTAAAGTTAATACAATAACATTTATCAATCAAAATTAACTTAATATTAATGAAACTATATACTGCTTACCTTCATTTAATCAAACTTTCTTCTAGGAACTTCTATATACATAAATTTACACTTAGATTAATGTTAAAATGAACAATTTAAAGCAAGAATAAAACTCAGATGGAACTGGTGACACCAGTAGTAACGAGACTCCTTTAATGAAGCTTGCAGGTACACTACATAAGTTAAAGCAATAGTTGTCTAAATTCAGAAAACCTCATCTGTGATCTCAAGGATGAATATTTGCAATTGCTGGTTAGTTTAGAAACTAATATTTATATTATGCTTTACATGTTACAGAATAATAGGATTTATAATTATTGCATGCATATCTTTAGATAAGGATCAATGTAATAACGAACACACACAATGGTGGCTCGTGATTTGCAAATTTGGGAGGACAGATGTTTTCAATTAAGCATGCTTTACACGACAGGTTTTTATTTTACAGTTTACCAGAAAATGTATGTAAACAAAAAGAACTATATAAACCAAAATACTCTGCACATAATTTCTTGATTGTTCAGTTTACTGCATGTATTTTTCAGCACATACAAAATTCTATGCATTAGTGAGATTCAGAAATAAAATTTTCATTAAACCACATCTATCAAGATATGTGTAAATAAACTATATTAATAATTATTGCATTATTCCATTCAGTAGCAGGAAGCCTTTTGCCATTTATATTATTCAGTGCACACTCATGGATTGATTAAATATTGGTTAAAATTTTAGTGAAGAACACTGGTTTAATAACAAATGGATATTCTGTACTTTGTTTTCACAGAACAAATGATTTACAAATTCTAATCACACATGCTTGTACATCAGTAAGTCTGTGTTTTATGAACATATTTCTTTTAAGTTTTAGTCCTAACCTTCTATAATAATGTTTATTCAGACTTCACAGTAAGAACATAATTTCTTAAGCAGAAATGCACAGAGTTTATTTTTGCTTGTTGCCCAAATTTATCTCATCTGTAAACATGTATGTGATGATACTAAGCAATCAGTAATGCGCTTTTGAAAATGTTCAAGAGTATAAAATAAACCATAGAAAATTATTATGCCTCTTGAAAAAAAGAAAAATGCCTAACCTAATGAATATTCTTGTAGATGAAGTATATTCATCGTTTCCCTTTGTTGAACAAACTGGTTGAAATCAGAGCCTTTTCAATAGAACGTATGACTAAATAATTACATTATCTTCCTTCACTGTGTTCCTAGCAAACCTTTGAGAGTTGAAAAACACCTTTCACTCTCTGATGTGGTGAAGAGAATGGTGCAAATGATGTGTTGCTATTTACACTGTTCATTTGATTCCGTAACTAATTAATTTAACTTTAAATGCATAGTAACAGTTTTTTTAACAGTCTCCACCAAGAGCATACTACTTACACTGAATTCACTGGCAAAGTTATATATTTTATACAACACATGCTTCTGAGCCCTGTAGACAACTAACATGTATATGTGTGAATCACGTATTGCATGTGAGTGCATGAACTGGATTATATGATGTGCAAACAAAAGCGACCAACATAGATTGAGGTATAAAGGGGATTATTTATTTTCTGTTCTGAATTATTTTAACTCTACAACGCTATACTTTAAACCGCATTAAAACTTAAGAATTTAATTAAGTTTAAGATCAATTCATATAAGAGAATTAAATTTTAGACATGACTGAGTACTTTTTTTCATATGGTGGTGGCACTGAAATTGAATGACTCTACATGGAAAAGACCACCTGTAGAATGAATCATAGCTAAGGTCCTCGGACTCTACCAAGTTGCTCCCTCTGCACCCTATAATCATAGCATCCCCCTCTGTTCGTCTCACCTCTAGCAATATCCACAAATGCAAGGATTCCTGGATGGACTTGATTTGGTCCAAAATATACTCCATAATGAAAATATTTGTGCTACTCAGGATACAAACGTTGCAAAAACATTTCAAACAAAACAAAATCTATAAACTAAATTGGGGAGTGCATAAATGTGAGCTGCAAAATGACATTTGATGTTATCTTCCTTTCCTGTTTTAATTATTTTCTCTACTACGTATAGTAAGTAGCGGAAGTATTGTATTCCACCCAACAATTTTATACCGAGATTTCACCGGAAATACATGTTTTGAGACCCCCTGAATCCAAAAAAAGCATTTTTGGAAACATGTCCATGTGTGTGTCTCTGAACAGCATAACTCAGCATTGAACAGTCGAATAAACACCAAACTTGGTATTTAGGTTCAGTATCTTCCAGAGATGCGACAAGAAGGTTTTCAAGAAAATCCCCCCACCCCAGACTACCCTTTACATGGAACATTTTTCGAAAATTTTAATTTTCTCAAAAATGACTCTAACGATTTTGATTAAAATATCATATGTTTAAGATATTTTCAAGTCAAATGAAATGTATATCTCGAATTTTCTGGAAATGTCTTCATTGTGAACGACTTTTGCATAACTGGTAAACCATAAGAGATAGACAAAATTTTATTACACAAAAAATGTAGATCGTGTTAAAATACACAATTTATGTCATATACATTGTTTTTGTTGAGTGAACCATTTTCGAGATATTACTTGTTATTTCCTTAAATTTTCCAATACCTATACGTTTTCTCAAATTCGTTATTCATTTCTTTTTGTCCTGGTAATGCAAGGAGAATGGAATACTCCACATAGCAACCAGCTCTTAAAATATTTGACTATAGCTTAAAGCCTACTAATTCCCCTTGCATCTACAAGAAAATTAGCAATAAGATTAACATCTTGATATCTCGATTAACATGAAGCATATGGAGAATAAACGTTTGTAAAAATAGTTTGTACAAGAGTAGAGAAAGTCATGTGAGTGTAACACATCAGATTTTTTTTCTATTTAGGGTGTTGCCCTAGAGTCCTCTATCACCAGCCGCCACTGAACACATAACAATAACACATTCAAGTAGGAAGCTCTACAGTATCACAAGATGTTAGACCTCAGTGTTTAATAATCATACTTGCTACACATATGAGATTTCCAGTACAAATAAAAGAGCTAGGGAGATATGGGATTTTCAAGTATACTGCTAAAGGGCAGTGTAGTGCAATATGAAGTTTGTGTTCTTGAAAGAATACACATCAATATTTACTTTCCCTAAAGTAGGAGAAGGTATTATTGCATTTCAGCCAAAAATTTGATACCGAGATTCCACCGGAAGTACATGTCTTGAGGCCCCGAATCCAGAAAAAGGTCTATCTGTGTGTCTGTGAACAGCATAACTCAAAAATGGAAAGTTGGATAAATACTAAACTTTGTATTTTGGTTTAGTACTTTCCAAAGATGCGGCACAAAGATTTTAATGAAAATCCCTACTCCCCAAACTACACTTTATATGAAAGATTTTTCAATACTTTTGATTTTCTAAAAAATGGCTCTAACAATTTTTATTAAATTACTATGTATTAAAGATATTTACATTACAAATAAAATGTATATCTTGAATTTTCTGAATAATCTTGTATAACTGGTAAACGTTAAGTGATAGACCAAAACCTACCACACAAAGAATGTAGATCTCTTTAAAACACAATCTACTTCAAATAATATTTTTTGTGGCATCACTATTTATGAGATATCCATTATTAATGGTTCGAAAAGTCCTTTTGATTTTCAGTTGTTTCTCGAATAACATGCAAAGAGCATGGCATTTTAAGGCCAGTTCATAGCACCCAGCTCTTAAACATTTGACTATCGCTATTCCATTTATATCTATAACAAAATGTGCAATATGAGGCAGTATTTTAATACCTGAATAATTTCAATTGTATTTTATAATAAGTAAATTCAATAACAGCCCGCCTTGAAACAATATGTATGTAATAATTATTTAAAATGTATGTAACAGTCATTGCATATGCTTATTTTATTGTAAACATGTGTAGTAGTGTTATGTGAATACATTATATACTTTAATAATGCAAGAGCTGTGAGAATAATAAGTTTTAAGTTTCTAACAATGAGGCAATAATGAGTTTGAGAGTTTGAATGTTACTAGTCATGATTAGAGCAACGATAATGTAAATTCAGTAACAGTTTAAAAATTAGCCAATCAATAGCAAAGAAAAGTTTTAAGTAAAATGTAGATATTTTATTGAACTAGAATTACCAATCAGAGACTTGAATACCGAAGCTTACGGGTTTAACGGTTGAAATTATGTTCAGTTGCTGGCAAACCTTGGTAGTGACCAGATGGAAGATGTGTTCTCTACAGAAATATTATGTGTGAATAGTAAAATATGTCTACGCATTAGCTAAGTGAAAGTATTAAAGAATCTCACAGCTCCTAAAAAGTGTAGTGCTTTATTAAAATGTGCATGGATTAATAAAACAAGTGAATTTAAAAAGTTAAATTCTGTGTATGTCTACAATTATTGTCGTACCACACCTTGCCTAAGAGGTACATGACTCTACAAATATTACTGACGCAGCCGAGGCAAATTCAAACATAAATAATAATAGAAGCAATTTTAATAACAAAGTTAAATATTATAGTGTAAAACTTGGAGTGTAACAACAGAATTACATCCTAAAAATCAGTTTCTCATATGTAGCAGCATATTGTGCAACAACAGTAACTATTACGTAAAACTGACGCCCAATGCGTGTTGCAAACCTCTTAAGCAAAGTAACTCCAAGAACAGTACTTCTTCAAGTTAGCTTCCAATGCATGAAGCTTAATAAATTGTGTAAAACATAATACATAAACAATACAACTATTTCCGGAATGTTTTATTTGATTAAAATGAAGAAGATAGGAAAATAAACTTTCATAAGAACAACTTGTATGGTACCCATTAATAAGTGCTGGAGGGTAGAGAAAGTAGTGAATGTATCACATCAGATTTTTTTCTGCATTATATGGTTTTCAGCAACTGGTGGAGTTACATTGTTTTTTGTTGTCTAACATTCATATGTGAATGACTTTCAAATCATAACTGTATATGTTTTAACATTAATTATATATTTTGATAGTTTTTAGAACATTTTAGAACTGTTCTGAAATGAGGTTGAGAAAATTGTGACTGTTACACTTTAGATATATTTCTAACTGTTCATTTGTTGTAATTTGTATTTTTTTAGGAATGAGAACAAATGGGGCCATCTCGTCTCACTGTCCAGGTCTGGGATTACCACCCACACACACCAGGAGAGTAGAAGTGCTGAAGACGCTGTTGGAACTAAACAACCAGCAACACAAAACATCACCAATGGAAGCTGAAGCAGAGAAGCAACATTCTCCTCCATCACTGGAATCCATAGAGACCAAAGTGACAAAACAGATTAACCTCAACAGCCGGCTACAGACAACAAACACATCAGAGTATAGCATTCAGGACTTGAGTTTAGAGCAGCAGTCATCCGATGGCGAGGATGGTTTCAACTCAGAATATCTTGATGAGTATAATGTTGATGATGATGATGAACCTATCTATGCCACACTATCTTCCAGAAGCTGTTGTTCTGCCACGACAGCTGCAAATGATGACTTTGAGTTTTATCAGAACAATGAGAAGAATCCCTCTAAAAGTCTGACAGACTGTGACCAGTTGGTTAGCGGGTACCAAAGACAAGGTAGTAACATTAAACACTCTGTCCAAGACTGGACTGTTGGCAAGGATGACGAAGTGATGAAATTAGTGTTGCCTCTTATACAAGCTTATCAACAACAATCAGAAGCACAAAGTGCGGGAAGGGATTTTAGTGAAATACTGAAAACTGTATTAGAGTGTGAGAGAATCCAGGACAGCGGGCAGTCAGAAGATTTAGACAGCAGCTATGACAGTCTGGTGCTAGTACCATCCTCTAGGAAACAGTACCAGCAACATCATAGGAGTAAATGTAAGCAGTCCAGTATGGCTGGTTCACTTTCGCTGAACAACCTGGATGAGCTCCTTGAAGAAGGTGTCAGCAATCACAGAGTAGCAACTGCAGGTGAACACAGCTCCTCTGAAGAAAGAGAGGTATATACTTGATGCTAAACCTCTTGGGTTATTCTTTACTTTAGCACAGAAATGGTCAACCCTTGGGCCGGTAAACTGATAAGGTTTTTTTTTTGATGGGCCATCTAACCAAAATTATATTAATAACTATTTTGGAGCTGAACTAAAGGATTATACAGAGAGAGCCAATAATCTATGAACTGGCTGAGCAGTGTTTTTCCTGTCCGCGTCCTCGGTGCTTGTTGCCGTCTGCCGCTATCATAGAAAGCTGCGGATGAAACCATACAACATTTTTAAAACTACTTTAAAAGGCTTTACTTACCAATTTTATGAAAGGAGATACTGAAACTGGCCACCGTCTTTGTGGCCAGAAAGAGTTATAGGGCCAATTTTTTTTCGAATGAATAGTTAGTACATTTTGATGACAACAATTGAAAGTGTGTTTGAGGACATAATTATTAGCAGAGATAAGTGTACAGGACAAACCCACACACCCTAGAAGAACTAAAATAAAATATCCACCAGGATTATTGCTAGCATTTTTCTACGTGAACTACAGCAAGTGATGGATAGTTTCCTAAAGAGGTGTCAAAATGTATGGACAATGACAGTGACCAGTTTCAGCATCTCCTTTCATAAAGTTGGTAAGTAAAGCCTTTAAAAGTAGTTTTATAAATGTTATATGGTTTCATCTGCGCCTTTCTGTAATAGCGGCAGACGGCAACAAGCACCAAGGATGCGGACAGGAAAAACAAATTTGTTTTTAAATTATCATAAAAGGAAACATATTGAATTATAATACAAATACTCCTTATTACAAAATTTAATAAGTACACTCCAATGAATTTTGAAGACCTATAATGTTAATCTGACTTTTGAACTTGCTTTTCATTTACCAATTTCTCAATATTAGGTGTAATGTTTAATGTGTTCAGAACAAACATATTAGCAAGATATGCATCCATAAAGTTTGAACATAATTTATTCTTAATAACATCCATTACAGAAAAACCTTGCTCTCAAATGTGTGTTGTGTGTAATTTTCTTTAATAGAGTTATAACACCATCATTTATTTCTATACACAAAGCTTTTGATATGACCCCAGAAATTAAATGTGATACCAAGATTTCACTGGAAATGCATGTTTTGAGACCCTCTGAACCAAGAGAATGTTTTTTAGGAGAATGTCTGTGAACAGTATATCTCAAAACCGAAAAGTCTGTTAAATACCAAACAGATATTTAAATTCAACATCTTCCAAGGATGTAATACGAAGATTTTAGAAAATCCCCCATCTCAAACTACTCTTTAAATAATACATTTTTAAAAAAACATTGATTTTCTCAAAATTGGCTTAAATATTTTGATTGAAATACCATAGGTTTAAGATAATTTAATGACAAAAGAAATGTATATCTTTTATTTTCTGGGTATAACCTCTAAAGTCCTCTTCATTCTGAATGACTTTGGTATAATTGGTAAACTGTAAGAGAGAGAAAATCTTACTACATAAAAAGGGTAGATCTTGTTAAAGCACACAATTTATGTATGGCATAATGGTACTGACCCAGTGCCTCAACTAGATGTGATGTATGGTTGACAATGACGCCATCAGCACCCTCATCAGTCATCATGCAACGGATGGGGAAACGTAGCACAGGATGGCCTCAAGAGGGTTACAGGTTGCAGTAGCTGAATGAGTGGTAAAAGTGTGATATCATAAGACATGTAACTTCCATTCCCAATCTTTCTAACCTTTAATTCATCTGATATAACTTGAACTACACTTCAAAAAGAAAGAATTAGACAACTGGTGGATTTACCTATGTGGCAGAGGAAATCTGGTTGTCCAATGTTGTCGGGCCTAACTTCTACATCGAGATTGCAAATTAGCACTAATTGAATTTAAAGAGCTGACCACAAAATGTCCGGCTATACATGTGATTGGCCGAGAGTGCACTGTAAAAAATCCGTAAGTTTAAATACCCAACAAAATGCTGATTAGTGCCTAGCTGATAACTGACGTAAGCATATGTCTGCAGAAATTATGTAACTCACCCACATGTCGGATATGAAGTGATCTATTATCCTAAACTACGTGTCACCCAATCTCTGCTTACTTCAACATCTGGAAATGACTGCCAAGAAATTTAAAGCCAATGTTTTGGTGTTACTTAAACAAAGTTTGTCCTGAATATCTCCAACTTTATAAAATCATATCTATCACGATCTGTTAAAATAAAATTATAACTTCCACAAAATATAACTTCCTGGTCATGCAAAGAGCATGGAGTTTTAAAGCCACACACAGCAAAATGCTCTTTAAATATGTAACTCGCTTTATCTACCTTATCCTACAACAGAATGTTTAAATGTGGATTGAAGGTTTATCTGGATTAACAAGAAGTAGATAGAAGGATAAGTTTTTGTAAGAACAGTTTTTATACATAAGATCTAAATAATTAACAGTAATTATAATATTGCATTTTATACTATTGGACTTTAATTTAAGTAGTTAATGATAAACAAACAATTAGTCTGTATATTATATCCAATTATTTTTAAAAACTATTTTGGGAATCACAGTGAAGTGTTTATAAATGCACAAATTAAGATTTTTATTATTCTAACTTCACTTTTTCGTCAGAACTTACGTGGACATGTTTCAGAGACTGTTGTCTCCATCATGAGCCTGAATTCACTGCCATGCTTCCTCTTGTGACTAGTAGATGGCATTATCTGGTTGGACGTACTGTGTAATGAGATCATTTTCACACGGGACTTAAAGTTTAATATATTGTGCTTCTTGTGAATGAATAACTTTTCTGAAATGGAGAGTTCTACTACTTTTCTTGGGGCCTTTGAAAGCTTCAATTTCTCTTCTAGCTAATGATATGTGGACCAAAACTGCTCTGCAACTCCTGATTTTTCTGTTTGTTGTAATACTGACATCCAATTTCATAAATGCCAGAAGTGAATCCAGGCTGAAGAGGAGGCAATGGTCTCTGAAACATGTCCCAGTAAGTTGTTGAAAAAGTGAAGCTAGAATAATATAAATCTTAATTTGTGCAATTATATCCAATGTTTGTCTAATATAGCAAACTACATTTAGGTTTATAGTGATTTAATCCAGTCTTTGTCTGTTTATTTTCCATTTATAATAGTAGCTTAGCTGTCATATTCCATTATAAAGGACAGTCCCTGATTAAACTATCAGCTCATTGGGATATTTTATATGCATAAATAAATACAAATAAAATACTAGCCATAATATGAAAAAGGTGTTAGATTTTGCCTTAAAATGTTGCATTATATAGCAAACTCATGGGATGTTCCCTAGTTGAAATACATTATAATTATCAACTTCTGTATTCAAACATACAGGGTTATTCAAAAAGAATTTAAATATTTATTTCTAATGAATGACAATAGATAGCAACACACACAACACATTATTGAATGGAGGAAAGTTCAAAGTTTTAAGCCCCCACATATTAGTTCCATTCAGTGCCTACAGTGGTGCTGGGTTTGTTTACGAGAAAATAGCAACGCCACAGGAAAAGTCGTTTTGTGTGCTGCAGTATGCAAAGAGTGAATTCATTATTTCATTGCAGCGTGCATTTCGTTGTAAGTTCAACAAAGAGCCACCTTATCATAAAAAAAATTTACAATTAATACAATAAATTCGTAGAAGACAGTTGCATATGCAAACGGAAAAGCACTGGTCGTCCTCGCATAACAAATGGTGCTCATTTTGAACACATAAAATAAAATGTTGAACTTTCCTCTATTCAGTGATGTATCACATTTGTCACTGTCTATTGTTGTTCATTAGAAATAAATATTTAAAGTGTGTTCCTTCTTTTTGAATAACCCTGTATTATATTTTCGCATTATTATTTTCAATTACTAAATTAAATATAATAACACAGCGTAGCTTTAATACTTGTTATTCTGTTCTGTCATAATTAAATTTCACCAAATCAGCTACTTTGGTCAAAATGACACCAAGAACACTTTTAGGTATACCTATCTACAGTTATACAGTGCTCTTAGCATTAAGCAATAAAAATGTAATTCTGTACCATGTTACAGATGGTATTTGAGCTACCAGTGAAGAGTGAATCAGTCCTTAGCTTGTATCGTCTTCCACTTGATGGAGGTAAAGCTCGGACAAAGGACAACAATATAAATTGCCATGGTTGCAAGCAGACTACCTTTGGTAGGCACCTGCGCCAACAGACTCCCCTTCGGCAGAAGAAATTGCCTGTACCAGTACTTTCTGTGGAATCACTCACAACAGCACTTAGCAATGCAGAAATTTCCTATCTGGACAATGGAGATCTTTGTAGACACGGAAGTGCCCCAGATCTAAAGCGGGTGTTTGTATCCGATTATATTTGAAGTTTGCTCAGTGAAGCAGTGACAGTTCAGTCAAACTTAGTTCTGAATGCTCTTTGGTAAAGTAGGGAATTCAAATAAAATAATGTTTAAAATTATCAAAACCAACACATGAGAAATGTCGTCTTTTAATGCTCTAAGAGAAAAGAAAACTTTAAAAGAGGACAGTTCCTTTCAAAAATAAATATTTTCACTGTTATTGCATTTACACACTAAAATTGTTTCCTACTCATTTAAATTACTTTTATGTGTATACAAACACAGGTCTGTTAAGTATAGAACCAGTCTTTTAAATGTACAAGATGTTTTTATAGCTCATATACATTGCATAACCCAAGAATAGAAATTAAATTACAGTTTCTATTAGTACTGTGCACAAATTTGTTACCTCTGAATGTAAATAACTTTATAATTTATACTTGAAGAATGAACACTTTTAACTGATTTTGTAGATAAATTTATGTTGTCTTATTTTCCTGTAAAATGTAAGAAGGTAGAATAGAAAATGTTAATGTATTTTTTAAAATATTAAACAATGTACAGCTTATAGGGGAAAATGTCAAAATGATTTTCTTTGTATGTACTTCACATTATACGAGGGCTGATCAACAAAGACTGAGACTGATTTTTCCCTTAGCTTCCATGATAGTTTCGTATCTGTAACATAAATATTTGAAAAGAGCGGGTTTTTATGTATAATGTTGGTAGGCAGCAGCACTCTCGTATTGGTAGGTTGGTAGTAATGCTCTATTTTGTAGACTCTACGTGCATTTCGCATACCAGCTGCGTCTCTGTGCTGATGGAGGGGATGCATTTTTTAAATTGATTATCACCGGTGATGAGTCATGGCTGCATCATTATGATCCTGAAGGAAAACAAGCCAGCACAGTGTGGAAATCGCCAGGTTCTCCAACACCAAAAAAGGCAAAAGTTGTTCCATCTGCAGGGAAAGTGATGATCACATTTTTTGACTGTAGTGGAATGATTTACCAGCATGCAGTTCCCCCTCACACTATTGTTACAGCAGCATACTACACGTCAGTATTGGCTACACTGAGGAAGCACATTGCAAAGAAACGACCAGAGCTTTCTTGGACTGGGTGGCGACTTCATCATGACAATGCACAGCCTCATGTTGCAAATCAAGTCATGCAGTTTCTGGCTCGATTCAACATTACCTGTGTACCACATCCACCTTATAGCACTGATCTTGCACCCTGTGACTTTTTTTTATTCCCATCACTAAAGGCAAAGCTTAGGGGTATTCGATTTGAGAACTCTGAAGCAGTGCTCAAGAAAAGTGAGGCGATTCTCAAGGACCTGACAAAGAATGGTCTGCAGCATGTGTTCAAGGACTGGCAGAGGCGTTATAAAAAGTGCATTGAAGTAGGAGGGGACTACTTTGAAAAATATCATGTAAACATTGAATTGGAGTAATAAGCATCTGTGAAAAAAAATCAGTCTCAGTCTTTGTTGATCAGCCCTCTTAGATGCTCATTACCTAAGTAAGTGTAACACTAAATTAAATGTAATACATTTCAGTGATAAGGCTCATGGCTCAAAATAGAGCTTGTGATGGGCAAATGGAGTAACATAAAGCTCATAAACTAACACAATTTAGTAACACTACCTCACTTTTTTTTCCTCTGCTACGTATAGTAAGTAGGAGAAGTATTGCATTCCACCTGAAAATTCAATACCGAGATTTTACCAGAAATACATGTTTTGAGGCCAAAAAAGGCACTTTTAGAAAAAGGACTGTGTGTGTCTGTGACACAGCATAACTCAAAAGTGGAAAGTCAGTTAAATAAAAAACTTGGTATTTAGTTTCAATATCTTTCAGAATTATGACATGGAGTTTTTCAACAAAATCCCCCCATTCCTTTACATGGAACATTTTTCAAAAGTTTTGATTTTCTCAAAAATGTCTATAACAATTTTGATTAAAATATCATACATTGAAGATATTTTTATGACAAATAAAATGTATATCTTGAATTTTCTGGGAATGTCCCCAAAAGCCCTCTTCTTTCTGAATGGTTTTTGCATAACTGATAAACTGCAAGACATTGATAAAATGTTTCTAAACAAAAAATGTAGAGCTTATTGAAACACACAATTTATGTTATAAACTTTTATTTTGTGGACTGAACTTTTTTCGAGATATTCCTTGTTATTTGTTTGAATTTTCCAATACTTATACTTTTTCGCAAATGCGAATTTGTTATCATTTTTTATGACCTAGACATGCAAAGAGAATGGAATGTCCCACATGTATGTAAGTGTTTATTTTCCATAATGCTATACAAAAATCTTACAATTTTTCATACATTACTTTGAGTTGCTATTTTATTCTTTAGTCCACCATGCATTTTAACACCATGGTTATTTATGCACAGTGGGACATAACAGATTCATATTGCTTTATTTTTCTAAGCCATTTTTCTCTTACTCTCCCCATGTATTCTCCTCTCCTTTTTATATCCCCCTCCTTTTGTATTTTCATTATCCTAACTTTTAATACTTCTTTGTTAACATTCTCCCATTCTTTAGGTAAAAACTGATCTCTCCACAACTTAGTTTCTTCACATTCAATTATATAATGTAAGTCATTATCTGCCTCTCCACAAAGAGGACATCTATTCAAATTCGCTCCCTTCCTATCTCCCCTTAGCCTATGTGCACTTAATCTAGACCAGACTCCCCCTTCTCTCACTAACCTATTACCTATATTCACATACTTCTCCCTTCCCCAGTCCACCTTTAATTGTCTATATAGTTCCAAACTTTTCTTTCCTTCCAGACTTTGAAATAATTCTTGTTTCTCCATATCTTCCACTCTGTTCCTCGCTTCTTTCCAGAAACCTTTAACTAACCCCTCTCTCTCATCCCATAAGTTACCAATTCCTACTTCCTGTAGGATTCTCCTTATTCCTTGAGCCCAATTCATCCCAGCACTGAATTTTTCTTGCATTATTAAACATTGCCTCAAGAAATTAAGTTCGTCCAATGATTTCAATCTATGCTAATATTTAAGTATTCTTTCTACTATCATGCCCTTGCTACCTACTCTTTCTAACTCCAACATTGCTGCTCCATTTGGTGATGAAATGGATAAACCTAATATACAATTACAGAACTATATAATTTATCAATCATCTCCCATCCTTTGTCACTTCCCCAAATCTCTGATCCATAGACCATTTTTGCTTCAACTACAGCTTTGTAAACCCTTTCCAACCATTTAATTTGCATATCTGGTATTTTCTTTAAACACATTCTTATGGCAGTCATTGCTAATCTTCCCTTAGCTAAGGCATTTTTCTTGTAATCATTCCATCTCCCATTACTGCTTATTCTCACTCCTAAATAATCACACATATTTACTATTTGCAACTCTTCCCCTTCCACATGCCATTTTTCCTCCTTCTTCAATTTATAGCCCTTTTTAAATACTATTATCTTTGACATTTTAAAATTTATTCATAAACCCCATTTCTTACAAAATGAATATATGATATGGAGCACTTTTGTTAGACTTCCTACTGAAATAGAACCTACCGAATGCCCCACATGATAACCAGCTCTTAAAAGATTTGACTATTATTTAAAACCTACCATATTCCCCTTGTACAACAAGAAAATTAGCAATAAGATAGTTTCAGTAAACGTTTATCTTGATTAACATGAGTATTACATGAGGGCTGTTCAATAAACAATGATCATAATGTTTTTATGGTTATAATTTCTTGTACTAGAATTTTATCTTATGATATTCTGCTAGCTTAATATGTAACAAACGCACTATACTGGTTTCATTGTTAGCACCCCTGGTTCCCGTCTGTGGTAGGCGGGCAAGCTGATACATGTTCAGTATCGCCTACCGCAAAAATGGAAGTGACACAATATGCAGCTTTGATGTTAGAGGAAGATCCAGGATTTCTTTCAAAGGTAATCACTGCTGATGAAACCTGGCTATATCATTTTGATCCTGAGAGCAAACAGCAAAGCTCAAGGAAACCTTCTTCATCACCAACCCCCAAAAAAGCAAAAGTGGGAAAGTTATGGTTATCTCATTTTTTATATTCATGGAATGGTTTATCAGCATGCTATACCTGCATACACATCAGTAACTAAATACTACAGGGATGTCCCCTAAACTTTGTAAGTCTATATCAGGCACAAAGGAGCACATATCCTTGAAACAGACTGGATGCTACACCACGATAATGCACAGCCGCATATTGCAAATGTTATCTTATTTATATATATATAAATAAGATAACATATAAGATATATATATATTTGGTGTTTATCCGACTGTTCGTTTCTGAGTTATGCTTTTCACAGACACCCACACGGGCATGTTTCCAAAAATGCTTTTTAGGATTCAGGGGATCTCAAAACATATATTTCCGGTGAAATCTCGGTATCGAATTTTTGGGTGGAATACAATGCTTCCCCTACTTACTATACTAGCAGAGAAGGTAAAAAGCATTTTCAGAAAAAGGTCCGTGTGTTAATCTGTGTGGATATGTTTGTGTGTGTCTGTGAACAGCAGCACTCAAAAACGAAAAGTCAGATCAATACCATATTTGGTATTTAGGTTCCGTATCTTTTTTCAAAGATGCGACACGAAGATTTTCAAGAAAATCCCCCTACCACCGCCTACTCTTTAAATGGAACATTTCTCGAAATTTTTTATTCTTTCAAAAATTGCTCTAACGATTTTGATTAAAATATCACATGTTTGAGATACTTTCATGGCAAATGAAATGTATATCTTGAATTTTCTGGGAATGTCTCCAAAAGTCATCTTCATTCTAAAAGAGTTTTGCATAACTCGTAAACCGTAAGAGACAGACATAATTTTACTGCACAAAAAATGTAGATCACGTTAAAATACACAATTTATGTCACATAGATTCTTTTGTTGAGTGAACCATTTTCGAGATATTGCTTGTTATTCCCTTAAATTTTCCAATACTTTTTCTCAAATGGAAATTCGTTTTTTTATGTCCTGGACATACGAAGAGAGTGGAATGCGCCACATAGCAACCAGGTCTTAAAATATTTGACTATGGCTTTAAAGCGTACCATTTCTCCTTGCATTTACAAGAAAATTAGCAATAAGAATAACATCTCGATTAAGTTGAAGCATATGGAGAATAAGCGTTTGTAAAAATAGTTTGTACAAGAGTAGAGAAAGTCATGTGAGTGTAACACATCAGATTTTTTGGATTCAAGGAGTCTGAAAACGTGTATTTGCGGTGAAATCTCGGTATTGAATTTTTGGGTGGAATACAATAGTGATGGGTCGAAGGAGTCGGAGTCGTTTCAAAGGAACGGTTCCTCCTTTGGAAGTGTGAAGTAACCATTCCACTATTCGGAACTGGCACTTCCTTACTTCCAATCACTTCCAACTCCGTCGGAGTTACTTCCAGAACAGTTTTACTTCCACTCCGCCAGAGTACTTCCAAGGCATTTACTTCCATCTCCGTCGGAGTTACTTCCACAACAGTTTTACTTCCATTCCGCCGGAGTACTTCCAAGACTTCCAACTCCGTCGGAGTTACTTCCACTTCCAATTGCATCATTCCATCAATTCCATTGGCAGTACAATACCTAACTGCTGTTTGCTGTTCTGTGACCTAACCAGTATTGCGTTATGCGTAGGTATTATTTAGAAGTCGCCATGACATTGGATATCATTTCCTTTATGGTAAATGAGATGGTATTAATGCAGCCTGCGTCACGTTGCAATTTGAGAAAAAATGTTTAAGTAAATTAAGTCAATTCTGACTCAAGTATTGATGAATTCGGGTTTGTGTCATTTATGCAAAATTGATGTTAAATGCCCTATTGAATATGACAAATGCAATGAACCTCTTTAGTTGAATGTTAATACAGACTTCTATAAAATACGCATAAACTTTCTCCCCTCCCCCGATGTATGGTTCAATACCAATTATGCTTCCACGAGAAAAAACATTTTTTTTAGTTATATTTCATCTGCTCGTACTTTCCACGTCATGTAGTCGTGATTTTAATAAGGGAATATTGCAGTAAGTTGAACGTTATGTACAGAATTTCAAAAGCACGCAGAAGCCTGTTTTTTTTCTGGTGTAATCATTTAATTCCGATTATGCTTCTATGAGAGAATTCCAATTTCTAGTTACATGTGCGCTTACTACTTCGCACGTATGTAGCAGTTATAATAATATAATTTTGCAGTATGTCTGTAGTCAAATATTGCATTTTAACTCCCTAAAGCAACATTTTATGTTGATTGCTAGTTTTAGCCTTAAAATTAATAGTGAGCCCTTTACGTGAACAGCACGAATTATGCTTAATTAGCCATTTAAAACATATTTTTCATTTGTTACATTGTCGCTGTGAGCAAAATAACTTTTTGAAACAAGAAAAAATTTGAAAGCACCATAATTAGGACAAAGCTACAATAGTATTTAATTATGAATTGCCATACGTCACATAACCTCATTTTAAATCAGCTGATAAATTACTTCCAGTTTCGCCAACCTCATTTCTGTTGAAAATGTTGGTACTCTACATTGCGCATTTTCCTTATCCGCTTCGTTGTTGGCTGTGTGCCATGACGTAGTTAGTAGTCGCTAACAGCAAAATAGCTGATAATTCTGCATATACAGCTGTAGCTAAGACGAACAATTTTTAATTTAACCGGACGGAGACCGGGAGATCCGTGGTTCAAATCCCGGCTTGGCATTGAATGTTTCAGTCATCTGATTCTACCTTTCCAACCCTGTCCAACACACGGCTTGTGTGAAAGAACAATTAATTCCAATTTGTAATTTGCATTATTCTGTATTTGATAACCTAGTTTTTTTCATCACAAAGTTAGAGTAATACCTTAAGAATTTAAACTATTAAACTGCCATAAGGCAGTAAACTTTGTCCCGCAGACTTACGGTTCAGAAGGATAAATAAAATAAATGTAAATCGGAGCATACCACTTTTTATTAAATTCTCAAAATGTTCCGCTTCACAATAACATAAAAAGCAGCCCCTAAAGATTATGAGTATATTTAAATTAATTTCCCAAAAGTAATGTTTTATATTTGCTGAAACTACATTTATTGCAAAAGAATTTACCTCCACACTGTTCATAACCTAAATGTTTAACACGCAATACAACAATATTTTACTAAGTATCTAGGCATAAGTTTCAGTCTTAAAGCCATTGTAGCGTTCCGTTAATTATATTTGCTTTACAGCAAATGGAATTACAAATTATTCAAGTACGTTGGGTCTACATCACTACATATGATATTACCAATATTACTTTGTAGTTCATTATACAACGGGGATAAAAACACAACATACTAGCGTAGAACTACAAGCCATTAAATCACAAACAATTGCTCATGTGACAGGAGACATTAATTGTTAAAGACATGTGTGGTATCCCGTTGAATATATTTGAAAAGCTTCCTCTTCATAGACTAGGGGAAGTCATTCCGGAGTAAAACAGTGGAAGTATTTTCACCAATACTCCGGAATGAGGAAGTGGAAGTACTTCCAATGGAACTAGTTCCACCAGAGGCCGGAACTACTTCCTCGGAGAGGAACTGGAACTACTTCCTTGAAACGACTCCGACTGCGGAGTGGAAGTGTTGGAAGTAGTTCCGGTAAAGTAACGCACTCGACCCATCACTAGAATACAATACTTCCCCTACTTACTATACGTAGTAGAGAAAGTAAAAATAAATAAAATTCCAACATTTATAGAACGTGTTTTATATAAGTTCAAAGATAGGACACTCTTGCTGATAGACCCTAAATGTGCATTTCATTATTAAAAAACTCCGTTAAATGTAAATAAAAAAACCCGACTCCGACTGCGGAGAGGAAGTAGTTGCGATAAAATCAGAAATCAACACTATTAGTGCGGATCCGACTCACTCAGTAGTCCGATCCGCTTACAAAAATTCCTCAATTAATGAAAATTGTACTGATCATGTAGGTATTAACGCTACATTTATATTCGATGGATCACGCCTTAACGTGCAACGTGTTATTGCTTTGCGTACGTGTAAAAAAGAAAAGGCAAAACCTTGAACATCAAAATTATCAAGATTCAATTCACTTGTGATTATAAAACATTTATCATTAACCTTTTGGTACATTTCTTTTGTATTTGACTATTTTTATTTCTTTTCTTAAACAAACTGAATTAATCAAACCGTGCTGCCATCTATACCTGAAGCAAACTGATATAGTTTGGGTCCGCATATGTAGATGGCAGAAGTAGGGGATGTTTATAAAAAGAACTAATCTGGCGGTATACATGTGACCGTATGCACCTCCTCGCTAAACAAACCTTCAGGGATCTTAAACCTACCGAGATAAAAATTTGACCGGGTTAATCATCAAATAGCCATGCACTAATGTTCACCGCAGTTTATGCCCCCGCCGTTGAAACGTTGTGCTTGACAGCTAGCGATTAAGTTGGTACACTCGGAAAAAATGGATGAAAAACTTTAACCGTTAGACTTCCTAAACCAATTACAAGGCAGCGTTTCGGGTGGTGTATGACAAAACGAAAGCGACTCTGTTACCGGATGTAGCTATTTCCAACTATGTGCGTCGAGTTGTTGTTTGCAACAATGTTCATTGTTATTTATATTTGTGGTTATTGTTGATGTTCATTTATACACATATATATTCTACTTTCTCTACTACGTACAGTAAGTAGGGAAGTATTGTATTACACTCCAAAATTCCCCACCCCAGATTACCCTTTACATATAACATTTTTCGAAAATTTTTATTTTCTCAAAAATGGCTAAAACGATTTAAATTAAAGTATCTTATGTTTAAGACATTTTATGGCAAATAAAATCTATATCTTGAATTTTCTGGGAATGTCTCCAAAAGTATTCGTCATTGTGCACGACTTGTGCATAAATGGTAAACCATAAGAGATAGACAAAATTTTACAACACAAAAATGTAGATCGCGTTAAAATACACAATTTATGTCACATACATTTTTTTGTTGAGTGAAGCATTTTCGAGATATCTTGTTATACCCTTGAATTTTCCAATATTTATACTTTTTCACAAATGGGAATTCGTTATTCATTTTTTTTTTGTCTTGGATAAGCAAAGAGTACTAATCTGTGGCAAAGAAAATGGTGCTGTACATAGTAACCAGCTATTAAGAGATATTTCTATGCTTAAAGACTAATGTATTTCTATATTGCCCTTGCAATACAAACAAGGGGAACATGGTACGCCTTAAGCGACAGTCAAATATTTTTAGAACTGGTCGCTATGTGTAAAATGTGTAAAATTCTCTTTGCATGTCAAGAACATAAAAAAAAGAAAAATCTGATGTGTTACACTCACATGACTTTCTCTACTCTTGTGCAAACTATTTTTACAAACGCTTATTCTCCATATGCTTCATGTTAATGGAGATATCGAGATGTCATCTTATTGATAATTTTCTTGTAGATGCAAGGGGAATATGGTGGGTTTTAAGCGATAGTCAAATATTTTAACGCTGGTTGCTATGTGGCGCATTCCATTCTCTTTGCATGTCCAGGACATAAAAAAAATGAATAACGAATTTGAGAAAAAGTATAAGTATTGGAAAATTTAAGGGAATAACAAGGAATATCTCGCAAACGGTTCACTCAACAAAAGAAATGTATATGACATAAATTGTGTATTTTAACGTGATCTACATTTTTTGTGTAGTAAAATTTTGTCTATCTCTTATGGTTTACCAGTTATGAAAAAGTCGTTCATAACGAAGAATATTTTTGGAGACATTCCCAGAAAATTCGAGATATACATTTTATTTGTCATGACAATATCTTAAACATATGATATTTTCATCAAAATCGTTAGAGCCGTGTTTGAGAAAAATTAAAATTTTAGAAAAATGTTCCATGTAAAGGGTAGTCTGGGGTGGGGGGATTTTTTTGAAAACCTTCGTGTCGCATCTCTGAAAGATACTGAACCTAAATACCAAGTTTGGTGTTTATCCGACTCTTCGTTTTTGAGTTATGCTGTTCACAGACACACAGACACACAGACACACACACGGACATGTTTCCAAAAATGCTTTTTTTGGATTCAGTGAGTCTCAAAACATATATTTCCGGTGAAATCTCGGTATCGAAATTTTGGGTGGAATACAATACTTTCCCTACTTACTATACGTAGTAGAGAAAGTAAAAATCTGATGTGTTACACTCACATGACTTTCTCTACTCTTGTACAATTATTTTTACAAACGCCTATTCTCCATATGCTTCATGTTAATCGAGATATCGAGATGTCAATCTTATTGGTAATTTTCTTGTAGACGCAAGGGGAATATGGTAGGTTATAAGCGATAGTCAAATATTTTAACGCTGGTTGCTATGTGGCGCATTTCATTCTCTTTGCATGTCCAGGACATAAAAAAAATGAATAACGAATTTGAGAAAAAGTATAAGTATTGAAAAATTTAAGGAAATAACAAGCAATATCTCGAAAACGGTTCACTCAACAAAAGAAATGTATATGACATAAGTTGTGTATTTTAACCGATCTACATTTTTTGTGCAGTAAAATTCTGTCTATCTCTTATGGTTTACCAGTTATGCAAAAGTCGTTCACAATGAAGAATACTTTTGGAGACATTCCCAGAAAATTCGAGATATACATTTCATTTCTCATGACATTATCTTAAACATATAATATTTTCATCAAAATCGTTAGAGCCATTTTTGAGAAAATTAAAATTTTCGAAAAATGTTCCATGTAAAGGGTAGTCTGGGGTGGGGGGATTTTCTTGAAAGCCTTCACGTCGCATCTCTGAAAGATACTGAACCTAAATACCAAGTTTGGTGTTTATCTGACTGTTCGTTTTTGAGTTATGCTGTTCACAGACACACACACACACACACACACACACACAGACACACACACACACAGACACACACACGGACATGTTTCCAAAAATGCTTTTTTTGGATTCAGTGGGTCTCAAAACATGTATTTCCGGTGAAATCTCGGTATCGAATTTATGGGTGGAATGCAATACTTCCCCTACTTACTATACGTAGTAGAGAAAGTAAAAAAAATCTGATGTGTTACACTCACATGACTTTCTCTACTCTTGTACAATCTATTTTTACAAACGCCTATTCTCCATATGCTTCATATTAATCGAGATATCGAGATGTCAATCTTATTTGTAATTTTCTTGTACATGCATGGGGAATATGGGCTTTTAACCGATAGTCAAATATTTTATCGCTGGTTGCTATGTGGCGCATTCCATTCTCTTTGCATGTCCAGGACATAAAAAAATGAATAACGAATTTGAGAAAAAGTATAAGTATTGGAAAATTTAAGGAAATAACAAGCAATATCTCGAAAACGGTTCACTCAACAAAAAAACTGTATATAATATAAGTTGTGTATTTTAACGCGATCTACATTTTTTGTGTAGTAAAATTTTGTCTATCTCTTATGGTTTACCAGTTATGCAAAAGACGTTCATAATGAAGAATACTTTTGGAAACATTCCCAGAAATTTCGAGATATACATTTCATTTCTCATGACATTATCTTAAACATATGATGTTTTCATCAAAATCGTTAGAGCCATTTTTGAGAAAATTAAAATTTTCGAAAAATGTTCCATGTAAAGGGTAGTCTGGGGTGGGGGGATTTTCTTGAAAATCTTCGTGTCGCATCTCTGGAAGATACTAAACCTATATACTAAGTTTGGTGTTTATCCGACTGTTAGTTTTTGAGTTATGCTGTTCACAGACACACACACACACACACACAGACACACACACACACACACACAGACACACACACAGACACACACACGGACATGTTTCCAAAAATGCTTTCTTTGGATTCAGGAGGTCTCAAAACATGTATTTCCGGTGAAATCTCGGTATCGAATTTTTGGGTGGAATGCAATACTTCCCCTACTTACTATACGTAGTAGAGAAAGTAATGAATAACGTATTTGAGAAAAAGTATAAGTATTGGAAATTTAAGAAAATAACAAGCAATATCTCGAAAACGGTTCACTCAACAAAAGAAATGTATATGACATAAATTGTGTATTTTAACGCGATCTACATTTTATGTGTAGTAAAATTTTGTCTATCTCTTATGGTTTACCAGTTATGCAAAAGGCGTTCACAATGAAGAATACTTTTGGAGACATTCCCAGAAAATTCGAGATATACATTTCATTTCTCATGACATTATCTTAAACATATGGTATTTTCATCAAAATCGTTAGAGCCATTTTTGAGAAAATTAAAATGTTCGAAAAATTTTCCATGTAAAGGGTAGTCTGGAGTGGGCGGATTTTCTTGAAAACCTTCGTGTCGCATCTCTGGAAGATACTGAACCTAAATACCAAGTTTGGTGCTTATCCGGCTGTTCGTTTTTGAGTTATGCTGTTCACAGACACACACACACACACACAGACACACACGCGGACATGTTTCTAAAAATGCTTTTTACTTTCTCTACTACGTATAGTAAGTAGGGGAAGTATTGCATTCCACCCAAAAATTCGATACCGAGATTTCACCTGAAATACATGTTTTGAGACCTCCTGAATCCAAAAAAAGCATTTTTGGAAACATGTCCGTGTGTGTGTCTGTGTGTGTGTGTGTGTGTGTGTGTGTGTGTGTGTGTGTGTGTGTGTGTGTGTCTGTGTGTCTGTGTGTGTGTCTGTGAACAGCATAACTCAAAAACGAACAGTCGGATAAACACCAAACTTGGTATTTAGGTTCAGTATCTTCCAGAGATGCGACACGAAGGTTTTCAAGAAAATCCCCCCACCCCAGACTACCCTTTACATGGAACATTTTTCGAAAATTTTAATTTTCTCAAAAATGGCTCTAACGATTTTGATTAAAATAACATATGTTTAAGATAATGTCATGAGAAATGAAATGTATATCTCGAATTTTCTGGGAATGTCTCCAAAAGTATTCTTCATTGTGAACGACTTTTGCATAACTGGTAAACCATAAGAGATAGACAAACTTTTACTACACAAAAAATGTAGATCGCGTTAAAATACAGAACTTATGTCATATACATTTCTTTTGTTGAGTGAACCGTTTTCGAGATATTGCTTGTTATTTCCTTAAATTTTCCAATACTTATACCTTTTCTCAAATTCGTTATTCATTTTTTTATGTCCTGGACATGCAAAGAGAATGGAATTCGCCACATAGCAACCAGCGTTAAAATATTTGACTATCGCTTAAAAGCTAGCATATTCCCCTTGCATCTACAAGAAAATTACCAATAAGATTGACATCTCGATATCTCGATTAACATGAAGCATATGGAGAATAGGCGTTTGTAAAAATAGATTGTACAAGAGTAGAGAAAGTCATGTGAGTGTAACACATCAGATTTTTTTGGATTCAGGAGGTCTCAAAACATGTATTTCCGGTGAAATCTCGGTATCGAATTTTTGGGTGGAATGCAATACTTCCCCTACTTACTATACGTAGTAGAGAAAGTAAAAATCTGATGTGTTACACTCACATGACTTTCTCTATTCTTGTACAATCTATTTGTACAAACGCCTATTCTCCATATGCTTCATGTTAATCGAGATATCGAGAGGTCAATCTTATTGCTAATTTTCTTGTAGATGCAAGGGGAATATGGTAGGTTATAAGCGATGGTCAAATATTTTAACGCTGGTTGCTATGTGGCGCATTCTATTCTATTTGCATGTCCAGGACATAAAAAAATGAATAACGAATTTGAGAAAAAGTATAAGTATTGGAAAATTTAAGGGAATAACAAGCAATATCTCGAAAACGGTTCACTCAACAAAAGAAATGTATATGACATAAGTTGTGTATTTTAACGCGATCTACATTTTTTGTGCAGTAAAATTTTGTCTATCTCTTATGGTTTACCAGTTATGCAAAAGTCGTTCACAATGAAGAATACTTTTGGAGACATTCCCAGAAAATTCGAGATATACATTTCATTTCCCATGACATTATCTTAAACATATGATATTTTCATCAAAATCGTTAGAGCCATTTTTGAGAAAATTAAAATTTTCGAAAAATGTTCCATGTAAAGGGTAGTCTGGGGTGGGGGGATTTTCTGGAAAACCTTCGTGTCGCATCTCTGGAAGATACTGAACCTAAATACCAAGTTTGGTGCTTATCTGTTTGTTTTTGAGTTATGCTGTTCACAGACACACACACAGACACAGACACACACACACACACACACACACACACACACACACACACACACACACAAGGACATGTTTCCAAAAATGCTTTTTTTGGATTCAGGAGGTCTCAAAACATGTATTTCCGGTGAAATCTCGGTATCGAATTTTTGGGTGGAATGCAATACTTCCCCTACTTACTATACGTAGTAGAGAAAGTAAAAATGAATAACGAATTCCCATTTGAGAAAATAAGTATTGAAAAATTTAAGGGAATAACAAGCAATATCTCGAAAATGGTTCACTCAACAAAAAAAATCTGATGTGTTACACTCACATGACTTTCTCTACTCTTGTACAAACTATTTTTACAAACGCTTATTCTCCATCTACTTCATGTTAATCGAGATAAACATTTGCAGACTCTATCTTATTGCTTATTTTCTTGTAGATGTAAGGGGAATATATATTTACAAGGGCAATTTGGAAATACAGTAGCCTTTAAGCACATACATATCTCTTAATAGCTGGTTGCTAGGTGCAGCACTATTCCTTTTCCCAAAGATTGATACTCTTTGCATATCCAAGATAAAAAAATCTGATGTGTTACAGTCACATGACTTTCTCTACTCTTGTACAATCTAATTTTACAAACGCTTATTCTCCATATGCTTCATGTTAATCGAGATATCGAGATGTAAATCTTATTGGTAATTTTCTTGTAGATGCAAGGGAAATATGGTAGCTTTTAAGCGATAGTCAAATATTTTAACGCTGGTTGCTATGTGGCGCATTCCATTCTCTTTGCATGTCCAGGACATAAAAAAAATGAATAACGAATGTGAGATAAAGTATAAGTATTGTAAAATTTAAGGAAATAACAAGCAATATCTCGAAAACGGTTCACTCAACAAAAGAAATGTATATGACATAAGTTGTGTATTTTAACGCGATCTACATTTTTTGTGTAGTGAAATTTTATCTATCTCTTATGGTTTACCAGTTATGCAAAAGTCGTTCACAATGAAGAATACTTTTGGAGACATTCCCAGAAAATTCGAGATATACATTTCATTTCTCATGACATTATTTTAAACATATGATATTTTCATCAAAATCGTTAGAGCCATTTTTGAGAAAATTAAAATTTTCGAAAAATTGTTCCATGTAAAGGGTAGTCTGGGGTGGGGGGATTTTCTTGAAAACCTTCGTGTCGCATCTCTGGAAGATACTGAATCTAAATACCAAGTTTGGTGCTTATCCGACTGTTCGTTTTTGAGTTATGCTGTTCACAGACACACAGACACACACACACACAGACACACACACACACACAGACACACACACGGACATGTTTCCAAAAATGCTTTTTTTGGATTCAGGAGGTCTCAAAACATGTATTTCCGGTGAAATCTCGGTATCGAATTTTTGGGTGGAATGCAATACTTCCCCTACTTACTATACGTAGTAGAGAAAGTAAAAATGAATCACGAATTCCCATTTGAGAATATGTACAGAAAATTTTAAGGGAATAACCAGCATTATCTCGAAAATGGTTCACTCAACAAAAAAAATGTATATGACATAAATTGTGTATTTTAACGCGATCTACATTTTTTTGTGTAGTAAAATTTGTCTATCTCTTATGGTTTACTAGTTATGCAAAAGTCGTTCACAACAAAGAATACGTTTGGAGACATTCCCAGAAAATTCAAGATATACATTTTATTTGTCATAAAAATATCTTAAACATACGATATTTTAATCAAAATCGTTAGAGCCATTTTTGAGAAAATTAAAATTTTCGAAAAATCTTCCATGTAAAGGGTACTCTGGGGTGGGGGGATTTTCTTGAAAACCTTCGTGTCGCATCCTTGGAAGATACTGAACCCAAATACCAAGTTTGGTGTTTATCCGACTGTTCGTTTCTGAGTTATGCTGTTCACAGACACACACAGACACACAGACAGACAGACACACATACACACACGGACATGTTTCCAAAAATGCTTTTTTTGGATTCAGGGGGTCTCAAAACATGTATTTCCGGTAAAATCTCGGTATCAAATTTTGGGTGGAATACAATACTTCCCCTACTTACTATACGTAGTAGAGAAAGTAAATATTTGTAAGGTTTACAAAAAGTATATAAAGTGTTGTAACATTGAATGAGAAATGTTTATAATCGAATTACTCTCTATATTACCATGAATACCTGTGATACCATTTGAGTTATCTGTTAAAATGGTTTAAATACCTGTGATACTACCCTAATCATGTGAAATTATCTTAAATACCTCTGATACGAATCCCTGCTCAAATTAACACCTTTGATACTATCTGGTTTGCGCTAAATATCAATGATACTAGTTGAATTATCTGTTAAAATGACTCAAATACATTTGATACATCTACAATCATTCGCAATTACCTTAAATAGCTGTGATACAAATCGCTGATCAAACTTATCACAAATATCTGTGAAACTATGCTGATTATCCCAAATACTTTCGATATTACCAAACTATGTGTGAAATACGAAACTGTGTTATAACTGACCCCTGAAACCTACCCTCCTGTAATCCTAGCTGAATTACTCTCAGCACCTATGATACTTGAATTATTCTAAATACCTATGAACTCTCTGAATTACCTGTGAAATACGAACTATGCTATACCCAACCCCTGGAATCTATCCTCCGGTGATACTTGCTGAATTAGCCTAAATACCTACGATACTAGCTCAATTACTTACCTTTTAGCGTGAGTGGGTCACGTTTTTGCGTGAGTGGTTCACCTTTTTGCGTGAGTGGGTCACCTTTTTCCGTGAGTAAGTCACCTTTTTCCATGAGTGGTTCACCTTTTTAGGCAAATAGGTCACCTTTTTGCGTGAGTGAGTCACTTTTTTCCATGAGTGGGTAACCTTTTTGCTTGAGCAGGTCACCTTTTTCCATGAGGGGGTCAGCTTTTTACTTGAATGGGTCATCTTTTTACGTGAGTGGGTCACCTTTTTTGCGTGAGTGGGTTACCTTTATGCGTCAGTGGGTTACCCTTTTGCGTGAGTGGGTTACCTTTTTAGCATGAGTGGGTTACGTGCTGGAGCTACCTAGAATTAACGCTCGAACATTGCATAGAAACAGATTCCTGTCATGATCGCTACTAAAGTCGCTTTCAAAGTCTAGCACCTCCCCTCTTATTCCCTATCTCTCCTGTATATAAGCCCATATTCCTACTCCTTCAGTATTTGTCTAGCCTAACACCTCTCCTCCCGTTCCTGTACCTCTCATATATACAAACGCATACTCTACTCTCAACCTCTGTCTAGTCTAGCATATCTCCCCGTATCTCTTACCTCTCATAAAGCGCATTCCCTCTGTCTAGCTGAGTATCTCTCCTTGGTTTCCTATCTAACCTATGTAAAACACATTCTACCTTTAACATCTGTCTTTCTTAGCATAGGATCTCTCCGTTTTCTCGTCTCTCCTTATAAACGCACACTCAAACTCCTTAGCTTAATACCTCTCCTGCTGTTCCTATACCTCTCATACATATAACCGTATAATCTACTCTAAAGCTCTGACTAGTCTAGCATCTCTCCCCGTATCCTTTACCTCTCATAAAGCGCATTCCCCTCCTGGCCGCGTCTAGCTGAGTATCTCTCCTTGGGTTCCTATCTAACCTATATAAGACACATTCTACCTTTAACGCCTGTCTATCCTTGCATAGGATCTCTCCGTTTTCTCGTCTCTCCTTATAAACGCATACTCAACAGCCTTAGCCTAATACCTCTCCTCCTGTTCCTATATCCCTCATACATATAAACGCATACGCTTCTCTAAACCTCTGTCTAGTCTAGCATCTCTCCCCGTATCCCCTATCTCTCATAAAGCGCATTCCCCTCCTGCCCCTGTCTAGCTGATGATCTCTCCGTTTTCTCGTCTCTCCCTATAAACGCATACTCACCCTCCTTAGCCTAATACCTCTCCTCCTTTT
This sequence comes from Deroplatys truncata, assembly GCA_030765065.1. NCBI lineage: Eukaryota > Metazoa > Arthropoda > Insecta > Mantodea > Mantidae > Deroplatys > Deroplatys truncata. The sequence continues at coordinate 57,309,600 of CM060989.1, read as the reverse complement.
CCTATACCCCTCATGCATATAAATGCATTCTCTCCTCTAAACCCATATCTAGCCTAACACCACTCCACTATCTCTTTTATATAAACGCACTTCCCTCGTTCAACCCTTTCTTGTCTAGTATCGGTCATCGTATTCCCTATCTCTCCCATATAAACCCATTTCCCTCCTTGAAGGCTCTCTCAATCTGTCATCTACTCTAGTTTTCCTTATCCTTTCCCATATATGCCCAAATACTGCGCCAGGATTCCTCTATTGTACCTACTAATGTGTATGCAACAAACCCCATATATTTCACTATACCTATATGAAACCAATTAGGCCTCTGAAGACAAGCAATAGAAGTAAAACTCTTGATAATTTCTGACATTGTTGATACTTTAATTAACACTAGCGAAATTCCAAGATCACACACACAACGACAATAATCGCTATATATAGATAGTTTTCGAACGTGAATTAAGTGTCAGTGACTATCGAATAACCTCTACAAGGCAATGGCGTAGGGAAAGGGTAGACTTAGAGAACTAAGTCTATCTAAATAAATTGCCAAGAAAGTAAGTAATGTTTTAAACATATAAATAAAGACAGCCGCAAACAAGTGATGAAAAACGAAATACTACAATCACCTTCACCGCTGCTGCTTACCCTAACGCCCCAACCCGTACTACTAAGTTTCAGATTGTAGTGCTGCGTACTTAGGCAGCTACGAAATCTCATGATGCGGCAGCAAAGTCGAGTAGAGACTGGGATGGCTGAGCGAGTGCAAGTCTCATTAAGAGTGGACTTATATAGCCTTTCCCACTAAATTTCACCTCTCGTTGTAGGAAGACAGGCCTATATTTTGTTGTGCATTAAGGGCACAAAGGCAGCAGCAGAGATTTAACACGTTTAATGAGGTGTTCAGTCTCTGTGTACCTGCTCTCTCGAAGGTCCAGAAACAGGACAATAGGGGTTGGAGACAAGGGTAGGCAAGGCAGTGTAACATAAACATTTCATTTCTCAGTCATTGGTGAACCAGCATTATGTGCGTGCAACCGTGCAATGCAGTAAAGTGTTAATTTTACGTAAACCAGTGTATTGTTTTCAATGTGTGTGTTTTATTTATGATTTTACAAATATGGACAATTCCACCGATTTAATGGGTTACTTATTAAAAACTCAGTTTTCGACACTATCTTATGAGAAAAAGCGCGAACTTAAAGGCAAAACACCAATTCCTAAGTTTGGCATTGTCTTCTAGAAAAATAATATAAAAACGGGGAATTTAAAACACCCTGGTACAGTAAATTTAATTGGTTAACTGGCAGTTACATTCATAACAAAGTGCGTTGCTTCGTATATTTAGATTTTGGCGGGGGAAAGGAGCTTATATACAAGAAAATCTAAGTGAGCACTCACATTGTTTTCATGATGTACAATCATACAATAGTTTGTCAGAATTTTGTAAAGTTATAACTAACGCTATATTTTTATAATCTAGTTTAGTTTAAAATGTATATTCAGTCAATTTCGTCAATTAGTAGTGATGCTAATAACTACTTTAATAACAACAAATAATAATAACAGTAATCTAATCGTAATAGAGAATGCACAACATTTTATGAAACATTATGTATAGCAATTTGTGCATTTTTAAAAAACTCTAAAAAGCCTTTAAAGTAGTTTTAATAATATTGTGTGGTTTCATTCGCGCCTTTCTATAATGCCGGCAGACGACAACGAGCGCCGAGGACACGGACAGGAAAAACACCGCGCAGGCAGTTCCTAGTTTTTTGGCTCTCATGTATGTATGTGGTAGAGAAAGTAATAAGCAGTTACATCGGCCAGGCGCAAAGTGTGTCTCTGAACATTTAAAAAGACTGGAACCATATCATGGATGTACTCTGCACTCAGAAACGAATCTCTGCCTTCCTTCTGTGGTGATGATTAATATATTATATAGTTCTATATCATGCCCATTGCGTGCTATTCCTCTTTGATTCATAGCAATACAAGAGTCCTTCAAAAGATCCACGTTTTTCCCGATGATGCTACAAGGGCAGCACCATCTACTTTAATGACTGGGTGAGCCACGGAAGTCTAGCACAGCACGAAGTAAACCAAGGCTTTTAAAGATGTCGCTTAGGTCTTAATTGCAACTTATATAACAAAATATGTACATAATTAAGTTTCTTTTGTAAAAATTACAATTAATGCTATTTTTCTTTAATTAAAATTATATTCTTTATCTATAAAATAATAAACTGAAGCTTTACTTTATAAAAATATCAATACTGGCCGTCTAGAATCATTGCGCTGTTTTTCGAAAGGCTTCGAATAGTAACATAGATTTAAGAAATGCGTAAATAAAAAAGGGCACACTCGGCTCCGAGATCTCGACGAAGAGGTCGGACCGCTCCTGCGGCTTCTGTCGACGAGACAATTCTTATTAACGCTTGCGTATGTCGCATCCCATAGGGGTAATGGTTAAACTGGAAACAGAGAACTCTAACTCCCCACATGAGTACGGTGTGTCGCTAGTTGTGCTTTTGCGGGAAAGGCGAAATTTTTGTTTGGCTATCTTTTAAGTTTCGAAGTTCGTAACCATTCGTAACCAACTATATGGCAGGCAAGAAGAAAGGGACCATCTTGGAATTTTATAGCTGAAAGTTATCGTTGAAAGTTTATTCACCAGGAACATAGCAAAGACGGTATTCATTCATTTACGCTATTTCTGATTGAATGTATATGGTATATTGGTATATATGAAATATTGGTATTTTCTATTAGCTTCAGATATTCGTAGAATGAGGTAGAAAACTTTGATAGGTTACTGTGTGTTGCAACATTCTTATATAACGAATTAATTTTCAGATACATTGAGCCGTCCAGACACAGAGGATACGCCTACGATTTACATTCCTTCCAGCGTTGTGGTTCGAGTCCCGAATGGTGACATAGAATTTGAAGGTATGTTATTAAGTTTGAGCAGGTTATTAAGTTTCCAGCATGACGATGATGGATGAAAGGTTATGTTTTTAAGAGCTTCTTAGTGTTGCTGAATTTTATATTGTGTGGTTTACTTTTCAGATATTGTGAGTCATACAGACAGTGGAATATACGATTAATTTTCTTGTTTGTACTTCATAATTGATGGGTGGAGATCACACCCAAAAGTAGGTAAGGTAAAAATCAACCTTTAATGCAAATTAATTAGCATGTTACTGTGCTAATATTCAAACACATAGATGCAGATCAGGTGAGTGATACTCGTGTATAATTATAAAATGTAGGATTATTGGTGGACGGACACACTAACTGTCAAGGATAGCATGCCAATGATACTATAATTCTTTTAAGACAGTGCCCAAATGAAATTTTCTAATACAGAAGGAAGAAAGATATTTCAGTAATTCACTTAGTTTGGGGCATTTTTATGGAACTGTCACTATATGTCCTTTTCACTTTCTCTACTACGTATAGTAAGTAGGGGAAGTATTGCATTCCAACCAAAAATTCGATACCGAGATTTCACCGGAAATACATGTTTTGAGATCCCTGAATCCAAAAAAATCATTTTTGGAAACATGTCCGTGTGTGTGTCTGTGAACAGCATAACTCGGAAACGAACAGTCGAATGAACACCAAACTTGGTATTTAGGTCCAGGATCTTCCAGAGATGCGACATGAAGGTTTTCAAAAAAATCACCCACTCCAGATTACCCTTTACTTGGAAGATTCTACGAAAATTTTAATTTTCTCAAAAATGGCTCTAACGATTTTAATTAAAATATCACATATTTAAGATACTGTCAAGACAAATAAAATGTATATCTCGAATTTTCTGGGAATGTCTCCAAAAGTATTCTTCATTGTGAACGACTTTTGCATAACTGGTAAACCATAAGAGATAGACAAATGTTTACTACACAAAAAAATGTAGATCGCATTAAAATACACAATTTATGTCATATATATTTTTGTTGTTGCGTGAACAATTTTCGAGATATTACTTGTTATTCCCTTAAATTTTCCAATACTTAAACTTTTTCTCAAATTCGTTATTCATTTTTTTATGTCCTGGACATACAAAGAAAATGGAATACTCCACATAGCAACCAGCGGTTAAAAGATTTAACTATCGCTTAAAACCTACCATATTCCCCTTGCATCTACAAGAAAATTAGCAATAAGATTAACATCTCGATTAACATGAAGCATATGAAGAATAAGCTTTTGTAAAAATAGTTTCTACAAGAGTAGAGAAAGTCATGCGAGTGTAACACGTCAGATTTATTGATCTGGGTATGGTGTATGAAAATAGAAATTCTGGTAGCTTTTTTGACAATTAGTGTTCTTCTAATCTGTTAGTGCATGTGTTCAAAAGGATTTGTTTCCAGGAAAAACGTGAAGTGTTTGTTTTGAGTGAAATTAGCAGCTTCATTAGGTGTTCTGATGCTTTGAAATTCCAAAGTGGTTTCAATCTTTTGTGTCTGTTTTCTACCATTTAAACTTTGTAGCAATCTTCCCTTAGAAGATACATTGCGCAGTAGTAATTAAGCTGCAGGATGTTATGAAATGCATAGGCATTTAAATAATGTGTTGTTTTTTGTGCAAAAACCCAAGGTTTTGAAGTAATGGGCATGTAATGTTTTTTAAATGTATTGAAGCCTTTTAAGTTAACACACATGATGAACATGAAGTTAATCATGATATATGATGAATCATTTGTAGAATGCTTATGAAAGTAACTCATTATGAGTAGAGAAAGTCTTAGATGGCAGAGCAGTGTTATGGCAAATCAAAGATTGGTGGATCGAATCTCAGGCATGGCATTGAATTTTTTGTCTAAATTGTATATACTCTACCGCTATGCTGTATACGCAAATAATCCATGGATCTTTTATTTTCGGTGAAGGTTTAATGAATCTTTTCAATGAATTAGATCTTTTGAATTATGCTTTGATCTGTTATTTATAGTGAACATTTTAACACACTAAGTATTTTAAACGTTTTTCATATACAGCGCATTGCATCGGAGGTACTATGGGAGGTTAGGTTTTTTGATATAAGCTTAGGTTTCTGGATTTATGGAACGTTAATATTAGGTTAGTTTATTTATATATATGAAAGCGTAGTTTTCTGAATTCACAGAAGGGTAGTATTTTTTTTAATGAAAAGTGTTTAAAATTTCACTATAAATAACAGTTCGAAGGATCCTTCATATAATCTGATCCATTGAACCTTCAATGAAAAGATCCATGTATTCTTTGCTCGTACTGAATTTTATTTTGTCAAGTAACACAAAAAGCTGGTGGTTTCACAATAAAAGTGCTATTTCCTTCTCATTTAGCACTTTATCGACCAAACTTTTTTGCCATTTTTTAACGGTTTCCCACTTTTGTGTTAAAGCAGCTTATTCACACTACGCACTTCTTCCTTTGTCATGGCAACTCAAACACTAACTGATAAAATCGAAGATTTGACCTGAGCTGAGCATATGAATGCTAGCTTATTATGAATGACTGTTTGCTTATCATATTTCCTGTGTTATGCAAAGAGTTTATTTGGTACTCAGATAGCACCGCTGCGAATTCATTGCTGCATTTCTCATATAGGAAAGAGAATAGCAATCATCCATACAGTTGGTAATTAACCAAAAGATACTCTTTGACTGTTAATGCAATAGCAGGTAGAATTAAGAAAATCATATTTTGTAATCTCTTAACAGTTACTATATATCCATTACCTTTAACAATGAGTTCTTACGATAACCACAATAAAATGTGTATTTCTATACCTTTCCTTCTCCAATATTTCATGATACAATACGTTTAAGGAACTATTTACATTGGCGTAAACGTAGTGCTTATTTTCTTGACAAGAGGAAGCATATGCTTTGTTTACATCAGAGAGAACTCTGGTTTACAGTGGATAGTGTGTAATATAATCACAAGGTGTTTGTAACCACAAATGTTTCCTTAATGTAAGCAATTTCTCTTTTCAGAAACCTACTTTTAAGGGTAGTTTAAACATGTGTTTCTATCTACTTCTAGGATATACACAATGGAAAGTTGGAGTAAGTTGTGCCTATTTGTGTCCCCTGATGGTGCTTCAAGTCAGAGCACAGAGAGTGTCAGTGACATTAATAGTGCTAAATAGTATAGTGAAACTTGCTGATGACATTTATTGCACTGCTAATAGCGATTTAGTGAATGACAAACAATAGCTACACTATTGTATATAATGTTTGCAGAAATGGAATTAAGTTATCCATGTCAAATTGTATTGCGCTATCTAGAGAGTATAATAAAATAACAAGTGTCAAACATGTGTTATTCTTCCAATTTTTCTGTCAAATTCCACATCCTACTGTTGGTTGGAAGTTCAAACAAACCATGGAGGCAGTTTAAGTGCAAAATATTTTACTATGAAGCATCCAGAAGAAATTATTGCAAGCTGCTTGATCTCATTCACCCTAAAAAATTTAAACGTGACCATTATGTATTATGACATAGAAAAATTAAGCAAACACTATTAACCCCAATAATATTATATAAAAATCAATGTATATGCGGACTATTGGATAATTTAAATAAGTTACACAGGAATAAACAATTGTTTTTCATACTAGCCTAGCCGTCAGGTGTTCAGCTGATCATAATTGTGTTCTAATATTGTATCGCTACAGATGACAGTGACAAGTTATTTTATGTGAACTTTAATCGACTCCTTTAAAAAGAAATTTGAATAACACAAAGTTCAATCACGATTATTGAAGCTCACGTAATTAACTTTGTACGTCATCAGTAGCGATACAGTATTAGAACATATGATCAGCTGAGCAGATAACTAGGCAGGTATGAAAAATACAGCTGTAGTAGCTACGAGTGACGTCATCATCCGAGAGCACGAGTTTTCATATTTTAGTTCCATCCCCGATCACTACTCACGCTGCGATCACCTTCGCCTTCGATCGCCACCATTTTAACACTAGGGTTGCACTTATACTTTGGGTACAATGAACGTGCGTTTGATAAAGTATGGCACGCCGGGCTCTTAAAGAAGTTAAGACAATTCAATTTCCAAGACTCTGCTGTAGCCCTCATTAGGGATTACCTCCGCGATCGACGCTTTCACACGTCGGTAGAGGAAGCAGTCTCAAGCAATAAAACCAATCAATGCCGCGGTCCCACAAGGAAGTCTATTGGGGCCGACGCTCTTTAATTTATATATAAACGATATGCCAGATCTTGTAAGATCAAACAAATACATATATGCAGATTACACTGCCATAGTAACGCAGTCTACACAACCCAAAATAATCCACTTGCGCTTGCAAAATGCGTTAAATGCACTTGAACCCTGGTTCACAAAGTGGAGATACAAGGTCAATCCTAGAAAAACACAAGCGATAGTCTTCACCAAAATATTATTTCACCGCAAAGATAAGCATGCTCTCCAGCCACTTAATTATCAAGGCGCGAGAATCGAATGGAAGGACCATGTGACCTACTTAGGTCTCATCATGGATCAAGGCCTGACCTGGAATAAGCACTTTGCTAAAGTCAGGGCCAAGACAAATGGTCAGCTAAATAGACTGTACCCAATATTTAACATAAATAACCAACTAAAAATAAATATGGGACTCACCCAATATAAAACGCTAATTAGGCCAATCATGACGTATGCAGCCCCTGTTTGGGGATATGCGGCCAAGACCCACATGCATATGCTATAAACACTACAAAACAGGATAATACGAATAATAACGAAACATCCGCCGGTAGCGCCGGCATATCTACCACACCAGGAATTAAAACTACACACTATCGAAGAATTCGTAGAGTCTAAGCTTCAATCTCTATAAGCACAAGGGAAAGAACACAAATAGACTAATACAAGAACTAGGTTCATATGAAACCCACGAGAACAAACACAAGCGACCGCTGTCGCTGTTCGACAGAACCTTTGGCCTAGGGGAGCCCGAAATAGATATTCAAGAATACCTCGACTCATTAATAACATTACCATAATACCCATGACTACAGCCTCACCACGTGACCGATGATAGTCCTCGAAGTCCTTGCTCTCCGAGTCAAGGCGGCCCCCGGGGACTGAGGGATCCCCCGCGAGTGGCACTAGCTCGCACCTGTATTTTCAGGCAGGCAGCCCGCCGTGTGCGCACTCTATGCGACCGTGCTAGGAATATGGATAATGAAATGGGTTATTAAAGCTAAGGACGATGCCAAACGGCTGTAAAACAAACGCTTATAATTAATCTAACCTAAGCACAAAATAAGAAGAAGAAAATGACGACGCCACCAGGCAGAGCACAACACTATCAAAATACAAATTAGCATTAACTATACACAATGAAAAGACGAAGCCACAAGGCGGAGTCAACAGCTATGAACTTCCAGATTAGAGCTAATCATCAAATACATTTATTCTATACAACTAACAACTAATACATATATGTGTAAACATATGTATTGTGGATGCCTAGAATGATTTGTTTCAGGGACGCAGCCACCGGCTCAAGATCCGACTCGCGCACAAGGGCGCACTTGTGATGCTCAACACCTCCAATATAACACGACGACACGCCTCGACGTGAACAAAAACTAACATCAGACCAAACTCCCTAATTCGCCAGGGCGTAATCAGGGCTTCGGTCATAGCTACTTCCGGCCTCCTCTCCTTACCCTGGTTCAAGCCCTAAGGGCTGGCCAATATACCAACATCTCAAATCCGCACGTGCATAAGCGGTACTGCCACACCTATACCTGAATTCTCTCCGGTGGAGGTTGTTTAGTGGGTAAGGCACACTCCCATTTATGGGGTTAGTTCGCAAAAGTATTTTCCTCCACTCGAAAAATAAAGTATACTTTGGTGTTCTGTGGTATGTCAACTTGGATAGGTGCTTCCGGTGTGGTATGAATGTTCGCGCATCGGCCTCCCGAAAGATATATTTTGAGCGCTGCATACGCTCATTGCCTCAAATGCAGACGCTGGATGGCACTGTGAAACCTGTACATATAACATTCACTGCTGCCAACAAAATTATTCTAAATTGCTGTGTTGAATATTAAATTGTTTTAAGAATAACACGTATTTAGTCCAAAATGTGTTATATTATAACAGTTTACCATGTATAAGTCGTTTTCATAATATTAGCAGACCGGTTGGTACAGTATTTGAGCTCAATGTACGTCTGAAAAAAAGCTAAGGTTGGCTAAGTGTATCCTTTGGTGTTCTGTTCTGTGGTGTATCCGATTTGAGACGAAATTTTAAAGCTGCGGATCGTATTTTAACGGATGCGAGAATGAATCTGAAAAGAAAATTCTTCGATTTAGTAGAACTGGCAAGATTTGAAAGGGATACAAGAGCTTATAAATACCAAGAAAGAAGCGATTTATTTTTTCAAAGGCCTGTTGGTAAGCCAAAATTAAATACATAACCTAACCAGAATTGCATTACGTATACATTTATTTTCAAAATAAAATTGTATTGACTACTCATGAGTAATATTACGTTTTGTAAGTCAGCTGTAGTTCGAATCTAATAAATATGCATGATAACACTAATAATGATGGTCATTTTATGAGTGAAATACTAGTGAAAAATAAAAAAGCCTATTTAGTATCTTAGTTAGGCTTTACAGAATTAAATATTACAATTTAAATATTAAATTCATTTTTGCACTCTTTGAATTTCAGAACTGCGAATGTTTTTGTATATGGGATACTGCAGTTCATTCTCCTGTTCAACACCTCCAGAAGTAGTATCCTCAGGATTATGGTACAGATTTCCTTCGTTCATCATTTGAAGTGAGTTATATTTAACAGAATTTTAATTTTGCTCTCATAAGCTAATGACAGAGTTGTTGCCATGTCTTTGTAAGTTATCTTTTTTGTCTTTCCTTTTTCACAGTGAGATTACATTGTACGCAACCATGAACGTTTCTGGGACATAATTATGCCATGGCCTAGTACTTTATACTAAGGTTAAACACTTTGGCAAATCTTCTCTTATATAAAAGTAATAGGAAAGTGAATAAATTACCTTAAGAGTGAGTTTAGAAGCGGATGTGATCTCTTCAACAGCTGGTGCCCATCTGTTCAACCTTTTTAGGTGTTGTACTTTTATAGGCAAATGGAATTATGAACATAACAAACGAACCCATTTTTACGCTAAATCACATGTAATGGGGAACTGCCAACCTAAATAAAAAGCGAAATCCGCTAAATATGTGATGTGCTGTTATTTCTGAGAACATGAATCATTCGAGCTTTAGATGTGCAGATCCCTCGGCTACGCTTTGAGGCTGAGGGCCCTAAATCTCTCGGCTACGCCTTGAGGCTGAGCATCTTATCAGCTTTGGCGGCATTAAATATTCGTCTGTTGGACATAAAACACATCATTTTCGTCAGCAAGGAAAAGAACTAAGAGCAGATTGTCGAACACTTTTGCAAACTGCACAAAGTAATAGTGCTGTTTTATTAAAGAAATTATTTAAATTGTCAAACTTTAGTAAAGAACGATATAAAACATCTGGTATTGGTTACTTCATAAGGTGTTTCAATGTTTCAGTCTGCACAATCTTACCATTGGTTTACTTGATATTTAACCTAACTTATACACAGTTTGTGGCATCTTAACACAGAAAATATTTCTTTGTAAAACCATTGAGTTTTCAAATTAAGTAAAAGAAAACTTTTAAATAAAAAATCAGGTTTTTTTAGTAAATAAGTAAAAATGTCGTGCCATATTTACAAAATTAAAGAATGTTTTGCTCTGTGTTGCTCAATAATGAGCAAAATAATTGCTGCAAATGAGCAGAGGATATGTTACAAATCACAGGAAATTTTCTAGTTAGAACTCTTGATTAATGCAGCAATTAGTGATGAAATGTCAGTCATGGATGTTGTAGATGTAAAGTCCATCACCTTCAAAGCACTTTTATTAGCCTTATTATTTAATTATTGAAACATTAATGAGGTTTTTTTCTCCTTTCTTTTGTTTAGCGCAGTCACCATCTCAAGCTACCAGAGATATGCTGGCAGATATCCAACTCATGGAGTCAAAGGAATTTCGGGTATGTTGAGTTGCAGGATCATCCCCAGGAACATTATTAATATTGTACAAAGCTTTCTCTCACCTATACAGCAACATATAATGTTAAACACTCCTTACAATTTGGAGTTTCATTTCAACATGAGTTGGAAAATTAATCTTAGCTTTCGTAAATTATAGCTACCCTGTAATTGTCATTTGCAACCTAGAGTTGCTTTCATATACAATGACATTAAAGCAACATTAAAAAAATGTGTATTGTTTGTTAGGTTTTCTAATATAACATTACTGGCAAATTCCAACTAGGCAGCCTGATGAGAATTTGTGGATTTATCTGAACTTTGCGTTTCAAATATTTAACTTAATTTCATATGTCGTAGGGTTTACAACTTGTTGATACCAATATTACAACAGGCATCATAAACTGGTTAATAGTTCAGGTTGTACCATTTTCCTCTCTATGAAGTCATGCAAGTGGTTTTCTTAACTGCCATGCAAAGTAATGTTGGTATGGGAAGTATGACAAATGATGGTGCACCTCAAGTGGTTGTGTAAAAACACCTTTCATTTAAAAATTCTGAGTCACGAATAATGCTAAGGAAACTGTGTATTACTTATTAAGTTGTTATTATGATTATTATTAAGTCATAATTAATGTCAATATGATTTTAAAAAAAATCATAATTAGTGCAACTTCATTGGAGGGGCAAAAAGTTTTATAGTATTGAAACATAACAATTTGCTGAGGAAACAAGTCATATGTATTGCAATTTATTTTTCCCCCTTACTGTTAAGAATTTTAACAGTACAAAGAAAACAAGGAGAAATTATGTCTAATATGGTGCTCATAACATTGTCTTTATGCTCACAGCTGTTTGGTTCGAACCTGTATTAAGCACAAAGCTGTTCAATATTACAGTTCCATAATCAAACTGAAAAATAATTTTTACTTCCTTTACCTCTGTTTTACCAACTTAACTTTTACCTATGTGCTATCCCGGGCACAGGTTTGAGTAAATGAGCACTTCTCGGTGCACCATAGAGCTGCGAGTTGATGGCCTGCATATTACAACTTTTTATATTTAAGCTGGACTAATAGAAAATAGCTGCAAAACATTTTTAACCTTCTTTCACTTAAAAAAAAGAAGATAGAATCCATGGTGTTAGTGCTTATTTTAAGTGCCTTGGAAAAAGATACTAGATTAGATTGCAACAGGTATTCCAAATAAAATCCCAACAAAGGGCAATAACTAATCACAAATTATTTGTTAAGAAATTTATGATTTGGATAATGTAGAAGCAGCTATTAAAAATGTAATGCTAATTAAATCTGCATCAAGGGACGTTAGTGTAAGAAAGTTTGCTCAGGTTTGTGTTGCATAGGATGCTGCTTTATTGAAAAAAAATTTGTGTAACTGAATAGTTGTTTTTTGTTTTTGCTGATGTATTTCACTTATTTTTCAATACACGTGATAAAATATTATGTGGTGTTTTATGTATAACCAAATGCTGACATTCTTTGCACATGGCAGGATATCATTTGTATATTAATATAGAATGGAATGAATGACATTTCTGTTATGTATGTTCACAGCTGTTAAGTTGATGAATGGTAAACTGCTGTATACAAAGAGTAATATTACATCATACCATACCACAACCTTTCCTATTTTCCCACTTTATTGAAAATGAGTATAAAGACAGTTAAAACTGATCTCAGTATTGTAGCAGATGAGTAAGAACTGAAAGGAGTGCAAGTTCTAAATAAAGTCATCTGTGCTTTTAATGGTTTTCTCTCCAGATTGAGAAAACCATTAAAAACGCAGGTAATTTTATTTGACACTTGCACTCCTTTCAGTTGGCTTGTGCACCTTTCGAAAACGGGGGGGGGGGCTAGCAGCAGGCATGTTCAGTTGATAATGAAGTAAGGTGCATTACCGACCGCAGCGTTAGTTCCACTAACGGCCACCCAAAAGGTCCGTAAAAGTGACCTATGCGGCACCTTACCCCCACCATTGAGTTGACAATCTGGTTAATCTGTAGTCGCCGCTTTGCCACAAGCCAGCGCAGCTTAACCGGAGCCAACGCCGCTGATCCTGGAAACCTTCCAGCCAGCGCAGATACAGCCTGTGCCTCATGGGAGGTACAGCGCTGTGATCCAAGGGGTCGCGAGGGACCTGCCAGTCAGGTTCCTCATCAGCGCTGCACACCAGCATGGCCTTCAGCCTTGAAGGCCGCTCGGATCCACGGAGCACAGGGACCCACATCGCTCGTCAGGATCGAGTTTGCAGACCCTGATGAGCACGAAGTGGCATTGAGGGTGGGGCTGCCCTTATTAGGGCGGTGCTTACGCATCGAGACCTATTCAGCTCTTAATTATCTTCTGTTTTCTCTCAACCACACATGGCTGGTAAACTATGACCCCTTTTCGGCAATATAATGAAGAACTTAAATGAAGCTATTGTTCATTATCAGTCTGCCAAAATACTACATTGTGATTCAGCAATACCAATCGAATTGTCACTATTGTACTATTGCGTCCAAGAATGGCCCAATCACAAAATCATGTTAAGTACTTGCCCCGTTAATGCTATGGGGCCCTTCTTGAAACTTCCGGTATTTTCAGACGCAATTTACGCAGTGAATTGAAGAATGTTGGGTCGTTCTTTTCATACGCAGGTGTCCTTCCAAGTTAAGAGTGCAGAAGTTACTAAAAAGAACACCGAAAAACCCGTCAGTTGGGCCTACCTTGGAATAGACTATTCAGTTGCAAATACCATACCAAAGAAGGGTAAAAACAACCCTTTGCTTGAAAATGTTCCTACTATTTGCAGTAACCAGCGATAGAATTGTGGTGGCTACCTGGACACATAGGTATTGCGGAAAATAAAAAAAAGCTGACACCATATCAAAAGAAGGAGCATTTCTCCCCTTTATAGGGCCACAACCTGACTGCGGAATAAGCACTTTAGAAGTAAAATACACAGTAAAATCTTGGGTTCGTAAACAAACTCAAAAGAAGAGGAAATGAATTGCGTTGTGAAAAATTAAGTAATTCGCATATTTAGACCAATAAACTTTCAGTTAAGCTGTGAGCATTATGATGGGCATAAAGCTTAAGAAGCATCTGAAGACAATGGGGCTATATCAAAGAGAACCTTTATCGCCTGTGTTCACGAACCAATGAAACGGTAAAGCTGTTTTACTAAAATACAAAGCCAAAGAACGGAAAAGATAACAGATTCTTGGAGCCAATTCGCAACTGGAAACAGAGCTAATCTAGTGAGACCAATGCTACAACTGACTAAAATGTAGATATTGATCCTTAGATAAGAAAACAGCAAGCGCACAAACAGTATTTTAGGCTGAAGCGCTGGTTCCAAATTAATCATAGTCACTTTATTACATCAAGAAATTAATCATAATTGTATTCCGTAAACGTCAACAACATATCCATATGCAATTCACTCTGATAAGAAAATAAGACTAACAGTGGGGTAGTCGTGCGCAAACGAATAACTTGGAGTATTATCGGGAGCACACACGCAAGGTGGGAGAAAAACTCAGATACGAGGGGCACTATTTATATTTTGAGCCTTGGGCAACCCTGAATGTTGTAGGTGGCATCTGACGTTTCCAATGGAAAGTTTGACATTTTTTACCATAATCTACCTCAAACATTTTGTCAATAGAGCATCATTTGTTTAGTTTACACTAACTTGAGAATTGTGTGTCAACAAAAACATGGAATTAACTCGTGAAAATGTTCGTGCAATGATTTATTACGACTTTCGACGTGGATTATCAGGTGTATCAATCAAATAACTGCCACATTTGGCGATGAAGCTCCATCCCTTGCCACTTTCAAACGCTGGTATAACGAATTTAATCGTGGCCGCCGTTCGCTCAATGATGAAGTTCGTGAAGGTCGTCCAAAATCAGTTGTGCCAGAAAACATTGATGCTCTGCAAAAACTAATAATGAAAGATCCTCATGCGACATATTTTGAGATTGAGGCAACCCTAGGCATTAGTTCCACCGGCATATATAAAATATTGCATTATTATTTAGCCGTGAAAATGCTTTGCTATCGTTGGATCCCACATAATTTGGCAATCTCAAAAAGATGTTTGTGTCGATTGGTGTACAAAAGTGCTCAAGAAATACAATGGCGATGCCTCAAAAGACGTATATAATATTGTAACAGGTGAGGAATCATGGATCTAAGTGTATAAGCCGGACCGTAAACAGCAGTTGACTGCGTGGTTGTTTCAAGATGAAGCAAATCCAACAAAAGTTGTTCGTACTCGAAGCACTTCGAAGCAAATGGTCGCCTGCTTTATCAGCAAAACTGGCCATGTGGCAACAGTATCTTTAGAGGAACGTAAAACAGTCAATGCTGAATGGTACACAACCATTTGTTTGCCGGAAGTCTTCGGAAGTAAGGAAAACCAACAAGAACCGTAGGATCGTTCTTCATCAAGACAATGCGAGCGCACACACATCTCGTCTAACAACAGAGTATTTGAAGACTCAAAAATCGAATTGATGGGTCATCCGCCATACAGTCGTGATTTGGCCACCAATGACTTCGTTTTGTTCCCGAACATCAAGAATAAATTGCATGGACAACGATTTTCGTTGGCAGAAGAAGCCGTTTATGCCTTCAAAAACCATGTTTTGGAGGTGTCTCAAAAAGCCTGGAATAAATGCTTTGACAAATGGTTCAAACGGATGCAAAGGTGCATTGATCATAAAGGAGAATATTTTGAAAAACAATAAAGCAGTATTCAATCAGAAATTACTTTGTTTTAATTATTAGGCTCAAAATATAAATAGTGCCCCTCGTAGTACACGACTCTTTCTTTCCTTCTCACTCGCTATACACTGGCAGGTCACGAGACTCAGATGAATACTACTGCGCAGAGTGCCCCATTGACTTACGTGTGTGCTCCCGACTCTAGTACTGGGTATCTGCTATATTTTTGACAGAGATCCGCCGATTTTCATTCAGATTCCGATAATGGAAGCCGAATCTACTGTCCATTCCAAACTAGAGTTCCCTCTGATATAAAAAAGCACGTGCTTGTCACGAACCCAAGAACACATTCTTAAGACAACGTAAATAGTTCCTTAATACATGTATTGTGTCAAGAAATATTAGGAATTAGAAAAGAACTCATAAGAACTCATTGCTAATGGTAAATGGATATATAACTATTAAGAGATTACAAAATATGATTTTCATCTGCCACTGCGCTAACGCTGAGTGTCTTGCTTGTTCATTACCAACTGTATGGATGACTGTCATTGTCTTGCATGTACGAGAAATACAGCAATGAATTTCCTAGAGGTGCTGAGTACCGAATAAACACTTTGCGTACCAGGAAATATGATGAGCGAACAGTCATTCATAATGCGCTAACGCGCGTATGCTCAGCTCAAGTCAAATCTTGTGATTTAGTCAGTTGGTATTTGAGTTTTCATGACAGAGGAAGGTGCGTGTAGTGCGAATAAACTGTTCAAACACAAAAGCGGGAAACAGTTAAAAAGTGGCGAAAAACAAACAATACTTAATATATTCAACTCGTTATTAGAAAAACACTTGCATTAGTGCATATTACGAAACTAATATCCGATTTTACAGGCGTTTCAGTGAGAACTGTAACCAAAGCGCGCATGGAATATAAACAGACATAATAGAACATGGAATGGGAGAATCAAATGTGGGAAAACTTGTTTTGTGTACGACAGTGCTGTGGGATTGTCATTATTTTAGAGAGTAGTTCTGATTTCCAAATGGCAGCTAAATCATCCGGAGGAATCGGATTTGGGTGTTGCACTTTTGCTCGAGGATTGTGATAAACGTAAGTAAAACGTTCATTTCCGCATATATATAGAATCGATTGTTACCTCAGTTTGCATTTTGAACACGAAGCAAGTTGGCAGGCTGAGGGCAGCCCGAAGGTGTGTTATGAAGTGTACCTACCCTTGTTAGGATTTAACCACTTGTTGCTAGGATAAGGTTATTGCAGGATGGCAGGTTGTGGGGGTGAAAGGAGGTAGTAGTGAGCTCCTCGACGGCTGCAAGTCAGGGTGCAACGGCCCTAGTGCACCGCTGGTGAAAGGTTTTTCGAAAGTTGTTTTGGGTTTAATTTTGAATTTACCAAGCAACTCATTGTAGGACTATATAGGAGCTCAGATTTTTCTGCTGGTTGGAGTAGTTCCTTGGTTACCGGGGGTGCCCGCGAGCCATGCAGGGAACCCGGTGACGCCTCAAGCTGCGTTCTCTGGGATTATAGTCCCCTAGAGACCGAAGGAGGGCACTCCGATGGAATGGAAACTGGTCGTAGAATTTTAACGGCCCGCGCCTAATTTCATCCTCCATATATGGAAAGATGATGCTTCGTGAAGCAGTCTGACGTGAGATCATCAATGTAACCTAAGTAATCGGTGTTTTTTTTCATTGAGACCATCAATGTAATCTAAGTAATCCATGAACACGTCAAAAATATCTTCCTCCAAATACGATATGGTATTTAGTTTAATCGAAGGTTAGTTACTCCATCCAGGTCGCAAGAGTAAATTCTAACCTATATTTGTGCTCTATTTAATTCCGTAGTAACATACTACATGATGGTGCTCTCCGACATTTACTTCTGCGGTAATTTAATCTGGGAGTTTCTGAAAGGAGTAAAATTCTTCGGAAGTAGTTTACTCTCGCATGGAAGTCGCCGAGTATTGACTTGAATAGTAGTTTACTACGAAAGTAGAGCTTACTCCAGGTTGGTGCACGCCACCCTTATATGAGAGTTTCCAACAGCGACATTTTGGGAAAGCAACAGTACCCGGCCAATCCAGTGGCTACTTCTGCTCGAGGGACAGAGGAGCACAGGCAGGCAGAGGGTGGGGCTAGATTTGTTAGTACCAGCATAAACAGTTGCGTTTTATTATGGGCAACCTTTTATGCACGTCAGTATATATGGTAGACGAATGAGGTCCACTCAGCTCCATGTTTACAATGAATCAGTGGCCGCTCGTGGCCTAAAATTTCTTAGCTCTTTCACACAAAACAAGACAACCAAGACATATTGTATATTAAGTTGACTCTGCTATCCTTTCGGTTGAAGCACTACTTGATAATGTCGTTGTGAAACCGCTGCCTCCCCATTAGTACAGCACTACTTCAATTACTGTCATAAAGAATGATCTGCTCAGCTAATATCATTAAATTGTGTTACATAATGCAGCGAATTCTCTTTTGGAGCTGCATTCTGATTTTTGTAGAGCTGTTTTAAATACAGTGCACATTTTACATGATCGGCAGAGTCTGATTGTTTATGCAATGACCGATTGATTTTTCAGAATTTCACAAAAACCATAGAATTCCAGACCGTTTTCTTTGTTCCAAGTAATAGACAAGTCCAACAAAAGAGACATTGTAAATAATTACGACTGCACAACCGCTCATACTATACCGCGAGCTTTTAAAATGTCTGATGTAACACTTTGTAGCTTTCCTTTCGAGTTTATGTGCCAAAACGCTAAGAATTGGCTTAGATCTACCCGTAAATACCACGTCTCAACCTCAGTCCACCAAGACAAAAGAGGGACATTATTCCGTATCCGGGTAGAAAGTATTAAATGTTACGAAACTTATGGAATCGGTGTCTTTTTTATATGTACACTGTATTGCGTATTGCGCTGACGGTTATTCTGAAATTAGTTGGTCTTCATTGAAAATGCTTATACAAGCAAAAGGAAAGAGAACAAATTACCTTAAGAGTGAATTTAGAAGTAGATGTGCTCTCGTCAATAGCTTGTGCCTCGCAGTTGCGGCCTGCTGCACTCCTCTCCTTCTAAAAAACATCCCTCGGCTACGCTTTGAGGGCCCTCAATCTCTCGGCTACGCCTTGAGCTGAGTATTTTACCGGCTTTGGCGGCATTAGTTATTCATATGTTGCCAGCATTGCGTTAGAGCTAGAGGATGACATAGAGTGACATCTGTAGGACATATAAGACATCACTTCCATCGCTGCTGAAGACCAACTAAGAGCAAAAAGTCCGCGCAGACTTCTTAAAGTACGCAGGAATTGTTAATTTATTCATAATATTGGACCCTTCTTGGCGACTGCCTAGCGATAGTCGATATCTTGTAAGGTGCTAGTGCCAACGTGATAAAAAAATTGTGGCTAACGGAATGTCGCGAAGCAATGTAAAAGGTAGCTAAAGTGAGGTATAACATGGCATGCAACGAATGTCGCCTCAGTTTCTCGACTTTTTACTTTATCACGTACACAGGTAGAGAAGGTATTGCATTTCGCCCAAATTTTGGATACCGAGATTTCAATGGAAATGCATGTTTTGAAACACCCTGAATCCAAAGAAATCATTTTTAGAAACAGGTCCGGGAGTGTGAATACCATAACTCAAAAACAAAAAGTCTGATAAATACCAAACCTGGTATTTAGGTTAGTATCTTTTAAAGATGCGGCTCAAAGATTTTCAAGAAAATCCCCTTCCCCAAACTACCGTTTACTTGGAACAATTTTTCGAAATTTTTTTATTCTCTAAAGCGTAATTTCTTATTTCTAACGATTTCGATTAAAATACCATATATTAAAGCTTTTTACATTACATATAAAATGTATATCTTGAATTCTCTGGAAATAACCTGTGAAGTTATCTTTATTCAGAAGGAATTTTGATAATCTTGTGTAATTAGTAAACGTTAAGCGATGGACGAAAACGCACTACAAAAAAAATGCAGATCTCTTTAAAACACACTACTATTTCTAATAACTTTTTTTTGTGGTATCAGCCGTTTGCGAAATATCTGTTATTAATGGTTAGATCTTCAATACTTTATTCTTTTTAAGTTCCGCCGATTTTCAGACCTTAAATACGTTAAGAATAAGTGCATTAAAATCCATTCTCTGTATTTGTACCATTAAATAAATAAAATGACCTTGTATGTGCGTGTTTTCATCTTCATTGCGAAAGTGCACCTGTCCCTCACCTTCTAACACACACACACACACACACACACACACACACACACACACACACACACACACACATATATATATATATATATATCCTCGGCTACGCTTTAACGCTTATGGCCCTAAATAAGTAGCATTTGACAATTTCGTTGTTTGTAATCCATTTACCTTTCAGATGTTGGCTGTTCTGCTAGCTGTTGGCAGCACATTTTACCTTCCGCTAATTTTTCACTGCAATGTTGGCAGCAGAATCATAACGACAGCAACGCCACCGTTTGAGATGCGTGTTCTGTTAAAAGTATGTTGCTTGTGAAAACTGAATAAAACTCCCAATATATTTCATAGATGCCCTGAAAACGTTAAGCATTTGGCGCATAACGAATTATGCGCTTCTGTGACATTCAGAAATGATAAGTCACTTCGTAAAGGCGTGTATGGCGGTTCTGTAAGTTTCGTAACATTTCATAACTACCCAGATACGGAATAATATCCTAAAAGAGTTTTGTAATATGCAACACACTATGTCGTTTTGCGGATCCATTGCAAACCGCAATGGCTTAAATGCTTTTAAGACAAACTTATTGTTGATACTTTAATTCAAATTAGGGATATACACAACGGCAATAATCGCTACGTATAGGTAATTTTCACACGCGAACTGAGCTGTCAAAAGGACCAGTAGGAAAAGTTTGAAAAGTGATTAGATAGGGAAAACACTCCGTCACCCGAGGGAAAGGATGTTTGCAACTCTACAAAAGATTTCACAAGTGTCAATGTTCACCGAATAGCCTCAACAAGGGGTGTTTCTACTTTAAAAAATCCAGGATTTTAGCTCTACCGTAGCTTTGAAACAGGTAGTTTCTGCGAGGTACACAAGTCCAAACATGAGTTGATTGTCATGGCAACCAGCAGCTGCATATTTTAAAGCCGAAAGTAGCTTCACCAACCCCTTTATATCTACTCATAATCATGGCGACTTTTCCATTTCGCTTTCTTACACCCCATTTTCCTTATTCTCTACTACTGCCACGATAACATTTTGGAATGAGCCTCAAAAATATATTTCCGGTGAAACCTTGGTATTGAATTTTTGGGTGGAATGCACTCCTCTACCTATTATGTACGTGGTAGAGAAACTAGGAAGAAGTTCTATCACATGGCGCAAAGTATCTGTGAACCGCGTCATATTGTGATGTACTCTGCACTAAGAAACAATTTCTGCCGTCCTTCTGTGGTGATGATTAATATAGTATTTTATGTCATGTACATTGGATATTATTCCTCTTCGATTCATAACCAATACAAGAGTCGTTCAAAAGACCCACGTTTTTCCCGAGTGACCGCGAGAGCAGCACTATTCGCTTGAGTGACCGGGTGAACCACGGAAGCCTAACACAACACGAAATAAACTAATATTTTACAGATGTCGCGCAACCTTAATTACTATGTATATAACAGTATATCTAAATTATAAAGTTTTTTTAATAAAAATTATAATTAAGGCTATCTTGTTTTAATTTAAACGTTGTTCTTTATCTAAGCAATAACAAATTGGAGATGTACTGTATAAAAAGGTCAATATTGGCCGTCCAGAAGTACTGTGCTGTGATATAGAAGGCTTCAAATAATTACAGACGTTGAAGTATTGCGTTATAATTAAAGTATGGGAGTCATTTATTGAAGTCCATGTTTTGATAGAAAGTTCAACATAAATAAAACAAAATTAAGTATTGTAGTCTTCGTCACATATCTTACACCATCAGTTGAGCGTAGCATATGTGACGAGGATTTAAAATTTGCTGATATCCTATTATTGCCACTCTTTTTACGATAATAGAAATTGGTTGAATTGCGCTGGACAATCATTGTCAAATATCCCCACACCGGTTATACATTGCACTGCGCTGATAAACTTGGTTATATACAGTATATAAAAATCCACCACAAATCCACGCTGTAAAAAGCGCTTAATACAAAAAACACTCAATCATTACCTCCAATTCTTCCACACCGAACCACCCTTCCTCTTCTGCGGAATCGCTCACATTATTGCCACCATCACTGTCACTACTTTCTGCACTATTATCCTGGATAAGAATTCTTTTCTGTTTGATATTTGCAATACCATATTTGTCGAAATAATGATTCTTAGTTTATTCAACATGTCGAAATACATTTTCCCATTCTGGCCTTCCAATTTCAGCAAATTGCTGGTGTTATAACTGCTCCACATATTTTAATTTGAGTGATATTTCTGCATGCCACCCGTTTTTTGATATCAGCCCAGATTAATTCGATTGGGTTTAGATCTGGGTGATACGATGGCAGTCTAAGTACATAATGGCGATGTTGTATTACTATCTGGTCAAGTATTGACAGTATTTTAATGCCTGAATAATATTAATTTTATTTTATTATAATTAAATTAAATAACAGCCCACCTTGAAAACAATATATATAATTATTATTTAAATTGTATGTAAAGTCATTGCAGATACTTATTTTTATTGTAAACGTATTTATTAATGTTATGTAAATGTTTGTATACTCTAATAGTGCAAAAACTGTGAGAATAATATGTTTTAGGTTGTTAACAGTGAGGTAATAATGTAACATTGTGGCAATAATGTGTTTAGAGTTTTGAAAAGTACTGGTCATGAAAAGATCGGTAATGACGTAGTTTCGCTTATAGTTTTGAATTAACCAATCAATAGCAAAGAAAAATTTTAGTTTGAATGCTTAAATTCTATTGGACTAGAATTAGCCAATAAGAGACTGGCAATACCGAAGCTTTAAGGTTTTACCGTTGAGATTAATCAGTCGCGGACATGATTTGATAGAGTGTAGATGGAAAAGTCGCGAGCAAGATTTTATAGTAAATACATTAAGAATGTGTAAACTTTCTCACAGTTTTCTTTTATAAAGTGTAGTGTTTTATATGTGCAAGTATAAAGAAATAAAAAGAAGTGAAAATTTAAAAGTAATTCTGTGATGTCTTTTATTTTTGTCATACCACGACCTGAACAAGGCCTTTTGACTCTGTAGTTCGACTGAAGCAGCCGAGGCAGATTTAAATATTACATTAAATTTGAAACCTACGCCCAAAGCAGCAAATTACATAAAAATTCTTCAAGTTTCTGCGTAAAAATTACATTGCCCAACATTGTGTAACATTACGTAACAACAAGCATCATCATCTTCACTATCACAAAGCGTGGCGTCCCAAGCATCTACTACCAACTTCAAAGAGACTCTCAATTATGTGGGCAGATATAAATTAAAACTAAAAATCTGCAACATCTTCATAAATTTGAAGAAAACAACTTCTTCAAAGTGACACTCATACGTGGGGCTTCTCACACAAAATATACTACTTCAAAGTGGCGCACAAGCGTGGGGCTTCATACTGCAAATTAACCTACTTCAGTATGTATGACTTCTGAAGCTGTTTATTGGCTTTAATTTCGTTATATAGATTTGTTTTACTCATGCTTTCATCTAAAGCTATATTATGTATATTGTACACAGAGTTGTTTTTATTCTATTGAAGATTATATAAAAGGTGAAATATTCATGTAACTTCTGTAAATATATGTAAATAATTGTTGTTATAAATACAAATAAATGGTTTATTGGACTTCTAACAAATGTAAACAAATTTTGAACATTGCAAATAAGCGTTATTGTATTTTCAAGTAAGAACTCTTGCACTATATTGGATTTTAAAATTCTTATATTATATTGCATTGTATAAATTCTTATATTGTTCTAGTAAGTAAGATTTCTAGAATAACTTAAATATCTTGTGTTGTATTTAATAACTGGCATGTCCAATAACATGTACATGTTCCAAAGGACAAATAAAATGAAACAAAAGATTTTGTCTAGTCAAATTATGTACAGGACCGATTGCAGGCCTAAAGAAGTTAACAACAGAATATGCAAATTTGTTACAAACTTCAGTAACAAAATACTTCCCTACTCTACCAATTTCAGAATTACAAAACTAAGCTTTCCTTTTAGTGCATCTGGTAAAATCAACATACAAAATCCTACCAACTATCTATGAGAAAAATGAGTTGTTAAGACTTATAACACAATACTACCATGAAAGTAAGATTTCTCGACACTTCAGTGCAGCTCTTTTGGTTTTATGAGTGATACACATATGCTATAATTGCAAGAAGTGCCATAAAAACGTTTCTGCATTGTGACAAAGAAAATATGAAATCTAAACAGAGGAACAGAGTGGTGCATGATTGTCTGTAGTCCATGTATTAAGAAACACTAAGAGACCCATTAAACACAGACTTCACATTAATTTTTATATTAATGTTTAGAAAATAAAATTACTGGACATCTAGCGTACATAGGTTGGGATTGCTGGCACTTAATTTTTTTTCTTTCTTTAAATTTTAGTTTAATATCCTTTAACTGGGTAGGTCATATCAGACGATGAATGAAATGGGTGAAGCAATGCTCAAATGAGCCCAGGATCCATAGCGCTGATATTCATTCCTCTTAAATTTATCCTTTTCTAACATTGCTTGACATGCTGCTAGTATTTAGAAAAGCACCCCATTCCCATGTTAACATTGGCTAATCTGATTTGTATATATGATATCACACAGAAGTTTTATTATTATGACTATTATTTATAACTTAATTGTCATTAAATAAAACACAATAACATTTTTGGTCCATAAATCATCAGTTGAAAAAGAAACCTAAGCTTTTAAAAGCCCTTCAAAAAACTGGTGGAACTCTTCATTTGGAAAAAAAAAAATAAATAAAAAAACATTAATACATAAAAATAAACAAAATTTATTAAATTTTGATGTTCCATATGAAAATGAGCTTGTCACAGAGTATGTCGAGCCAGGAAACGTTATCTAAAAGCCACAGGAAAATGAAAGAGAGTTTTATTTATGGAAGCTCTTTAACTAGGTACTATGTTTCTTAGCGTCCCATTCCATATTGGGTCTGAAAGACCAGTAATTTTGCTCAGAGACCTCTTTATCAGGCTTGAGGTTCTTTTATGTGCCATAAATCTATGATACGGGACCACCGGCTTTACTTCCCTTTTGAAGGAAGCCATGCTAAAGATCCCCCTCCGCCGGGTTTGACCCGCGACCTCAGGAACTAGAGGCCATGGTAACCACTACACCACAAAGTGCGACAAAAGCCATAGAAAGAAGTGTAGCAATGAGTCTACTGTCCATTCCAAACCAGAGTGCCTTTCACTGAAAACAAACTCTTTGTATTTTCCGCGCGAAAGTACTTCGCAAATTCCCCGCCCCTAATGGCTGCTTGTTCCCCTCTCGCGTGCTTGTTGAATACTGTTTAAATCTATAAACTGACCTGCGTGAGAATCACAGTTAAAATTGCAACCTGAAGTAACAATCGATTTTATAAGTATGCGGCAATGAACATTTTACTTACGTTAATCACTATCCTCGGGCAAAAGTGCAACACCCAAATCCGAATCCTCCGAAGGTGACTCAGCTGCCATATCGGAATCAGAACTACTCTCCAAGTTAATGACAAGCTTATCCACAGCACTGTCGTACACAAAACAAGTTCCCACATTTTACCCTCTTCTATTATGTCTATTTATATTCCATGCACGCTTTGGTTACACTTCTGATGAAACGCCTGTAAAATCCGATATTAGTTTCGTAATATGCAATAATGCAAGTGTCTGGTATTTTTCTAATAGTGAGTTAAATATATGAAGAGCTGTTTGTTTTTCGCCACTTTTTAACTGTTTCCCGCTTTTGTGTTTGAACAGTTTATTCGCACTACACACACCTTCCTCTGTCATGAGAACTCGAACACCAACTGACTAAATCACAAGATTTGTTCTGAGCTGAGCATATGTGTGCTACCGTATTATGAATGCCTGTTCCCTTATCATATTTCCTGTGTTGCGCAAAGTGTTTATTCGGTACTCAGATAGGACCTCTGGGAACTCATTGCTGCATTTCTCGTATATGAAGAGAATGGTAGCCATGCATACAGTTGGTATTAACAAGCAAGGTGCTCTCGGCATTAGCGCAAAAGCAGACGAAAATCATGTTTTGTAATCTCTTAACAGCTAGTATATATCCATTACTTTTAACAATAAGTTCTTATGATAACCGCAATAAAATGTGCAGTTCTATACCTTTCCTGCTCTAATATTTCATAATACATGTATTCAGGAACTATTTACTTTGGCGTAAGAGTATGTCTTTGGGTTCATGACAAGCAGAAGCACGTGCTTCTGTTTACATCAGAGGGAACGCTAGTTTGGAATGGACAGTAGGCTGATGATAAGAGATATCAGTCTCCGAAACATATTCTGGTTAGTTTTAGTATATAAAATGAAGCTAGAGTAACTAAAATTTTAATTTATGTATATAAAAAGCTTAAACAAGTTTGGTCAATCCTAAATTTTGCAAGTATGCCTTAGGATATTAGTTTTGCTTTAAATGTGCTCCTTGACATAATTGCGGTTTCCTTGCTTTCATTTTTTTTCTTTCTTTCTGTTGAGAGCAACCACAGTGCTGCATTCCCACTCTGAGAAGCACACTGAGCAGCAAATCTTACTGAGAGAAGCATACAGAAGTAATGTATTATATACCAAAACATGACAATATCATTAGTACTCTGCATTGCTTTATCTCCAATGCTGCACAAGTAAAGCAAATGTCCCTAGTTTGTGCCTGTTGCAACTAGCAATCCATTTCTAGTTGACAAAAGCATGTTAAAGAGGTATTTGATGATGCTGATTTAACATACTGCAGCATGACAAGAATATTAGAAAGACATGGAATATTAAAAGAAAATATGAAAAAAAAAAAAAAAAACAATGCTTTTACTTGTCCATATATACAGGAACCTGAACTTCCTGTATTATTTTAATTACAGATTCTAGTCTCAAACACAAGGATAACCTGTACACAAAAGGACAATCATAGGGTCTTAAAAGCGAGTAAGTCCTTAAAACAGAGGTAATTACTTTGAAATGCTCGAAGTTTGGCTGACACCTATTCAGATGAAATGGCCATGTTATGCTATTATGGCCAACATTTCAGTTATATCGTGTTAACTCAGCGGAATGGTTCCGGTGGTAATGTCTGTGACCTGCATTCAGGAGGTCCCGGTAACTGCCCACTCTGACCCATGGGTTTTCCTGGGTCGTTCCAAAATTTCCTGTCCCTTCATTTCATTCCATTAATCATTTCACTCATCCTTCACCCGTTTGGTCTATTTCAGGATTAGAAGTGTCGGCGATGGTGTTTCAGTGAATGTAGCACGGAAAAGTAATGCTCTCTGTGAACTTTCTGCATCCCTCAACTGGTTGCCAGGGTATAAGGACCACTCCCATGGGGGGTGTTGGATCCTATGTAGGACAGGGTCCCTGGTCTTCCTGTCCGACTCCTGGGGTGTCTATATCTAGAAACTGTAGGGACCCTGTGAATGCTGTGCCATTACTCTTGGTTCTGGCCACCTGGTGTCTCCTCGCACTTCATCCCGCCCTCCTAGGGGTACCCCCATGCTTCCCTAGATCAATACAGAGTCCCCTCCGATACATATTCCATTCCATCTCATGTTAGCAGTGCTTACTATAGTTTACTTCAGTGGTTCCCAAATCTTTTTTTTACTGAATGCCCAGATATTTTCACATTTTAATAATAATAATAATAATAATAATAATAATAATAATAATAATAATAATAATAATAATAACAATAACAACAACAACAACAACAACAACAACCTTCTGTGTAGTGTTGGACTTCCAGTGTTGTAGATAGGCCAATGTTAACATGCAACTAAAAATTCTTAAGCAACAATGACTAGGGTATTTTTCCTGTGATTTCAACAGATGTTCTTAAATAGGACATTCAAAATATTCTCTTGGTTTGGAGCTATATGAGAACGATTACTTTCCAAATGTCTTTTTAGTTCATTCAACATAATCAAATGATTTGAGAAAACATTTTTGCATATCAGACACTTGATATTTTGTTTATATTCATCTCCATGTCATGTAAACCAATACTGCAAGTTCCCAAGGTCACGGGTTCAAACCTGGCAGAGGGCAATGGTTTTTTTTGGGGGGGGGGCATAAAAATCCTTAGAATGGCTTCCTTTGAAGGGAAGTAAACCTGGTGGTCCCATGTTGTATATTTGCCTCCGAGCAAACTTCTGGTCTTTCATGCCCAATATAGACTAGGACACTAAGAACTATAACGGTTAAAGAGTGTCCATAAATAAATAATAAAAAAATATTGTAAGTATTCATCACCATAATTACAAAAAAACAGTATATTTTTGTGAACTCTGAGGGAACTTATTTGAATTACTACTACTATCAATGGTTGATTCACAGTCCCCTTTTTGAATTAAAAACTTGTCCATGATAAAATCTAAATAGCACTTTTGATAAAATAGTCGCTCAACGTATATACTGAAACTGACCAATATGTTCTGATAATTCCAAAACCTCTTTATTACTAAGTACAAGAGTAAATGAATTACGAAGCATTGTTGGGTAACACCAAGCAGAAAAATTAAACTGAGCATTGTTGCAAGTGTTAACATTTCATTGGTAAAGCCTTCTCAAAACAAAAATGTACCATATGAAAGACTTCATTGTAAATAAAAAATGATGTCATAATGCCACTTTCTGGATGGCATAAAATTTATTTTGAATTCCAAAATTTTGTGACACACTCTGTAGGGCTGTGTAACACACCGGTTGGGAACTACTGTTTATTGAATGGGATTTTACAGGGTGAGTAGTCACTGTATAATATAGATACAGTAAACATTCAACAATACAAAACATAGTATCAGTCTTAGAATGATGTTATATTCTTGTTTCTAGTAGCATTACTTAGTTTTCAAGAATTAATAATGCTTTAAATATACAAACTTCATCAATCAACATTGTTCTTTTACAGTTCAACTAATGAAGCATCTTTGCAAGCACAAACAAGACTCTGCAGTACAAGAAAAATATAAACAATTGTTAATGGAAAACAGAGTATATTATAAAACATACAAAAAGCCAACATTATGCTCTCTGTTAACAAACTAATGTTAAAAAATGAGCTAATACATAGCAAAATATTTTCTATATGTATATATCCTAAAACTATGTTTCATCTAAATTATACTCAATTATTTAACAGTATTTTAGTAATGGAATATTTATAACATTACATTCAAGTTACAGGAACCACCAAAAGTTAAGTAATGGTGTGAACAAACACAAACCTTTTCTGTTTATCTTATACACTGAAACCTTAAATATTCAATATATACAACAGCAGCATTAGAAATTTCAAACAGCATCATGGCATTTCAGTGCTTTAATAATATTTGTCTCCAAGTCATTTCCAACATGATTATAGCAAACAGTTTATAAAGACAGTAGTGGAAGTTCTTTATCTTTTCCTAAGGCTGACAAAACACTAGCAGCATGGAGTGAACATCCCAGCATTAGTGATGCTAAAAATAATAATAAACCATGCCTAACTATTATATGCCACCTTCTGTAACCTTGAGAGAAATACAAAATTTATATGCCTAAAACTTTTCAGTACCAGTCAAGCAGTAGCATTGTGTTGATAAGTATATGAATGTATGAGGGTCGTCCAACAAGTAAGTTTCCCTATTTTATAAAAACGATTACACACAATTTATCATGTTGAATTAATTTTATTTATATCCAACCAATGCTCAATGGATCTGAGGGAGTCAGTATCAGTGGTCACATTTACTAGAATTTCTTTCAGTTTCATGTCAGTTTCTACAGTGAAGTGTCTAATATCCACAATATGGGTCTTATATGTAGTGCCCGAGAATGAGAACAAGAAAGTTAAAATTTGAACAAGTTTTCTTTCCCACTCCCGGAACCTGGAAGATCTTCCCGTTAATTGTGAATGCTCACATTATAATCAAAGCCAGGCTTTTTTGTTATTAACGATAAACACATAACGTAATGCAGAGATACAGCCAGAAGTACCACATGATTTATGACAAATGCGACCGACTTATGGCTATAATTTTGTCATGAATTTTCGCAAAAATTGATCATTTCTATGAAAACCTTTATCTTTACAATAAATAAAAAAAAAAATGTATTCATTTTGAAGATGTTGGCTGTAAAGGAATGAGAATTCATTTGGAAAGGTACATTCACCCAAAAATGACTATGTTGTTATTCTATTTTATGACCTGCAGGACCATCCATGACATTTGACAGGGTTTTCCTAAGCTTTTAGAATATTCCCTTAGAAATACTTTTGTTTTGAAGTTCTTGAAGTAATTGCTGCAGTGAAAAAATAATTGACTGCGTGGAAACTAACAACAGAAATGCAATCATAAGCAGTGCACATGATCAACATCAACAACAATGACAGAAAGCTTGTCTCTAGCCAAATTTTAAAAACATTATGCTACAGTTGCAACAATGAGAGCCAATGCTTATGACATTAAAAATTACCATGAAATTTCTACCATATTTTAAACTATAGATACATTTGATATATTTTTCACAAAAGTTTTTAAAAATAAACACCAAAAAAACCTGGCTCTGATTACAATGCATGTGTTTTAATTTGGCATTCTCATTCTCGGCTGTTGTAAGCTATCCTTTAGCTGTAGAATGCACTCAGCAGCTGCTAATGATTTGTCAAAGGAAATTCAGATGCTTTCTTTATCAAGAAAACTAACACAAGGAAGGGACTCCACACTGCACTTAGTATAAAAATTTTGAAAATTTTAGTAATATAATATTTATAATCTTAAGCTCCTTGTACACGATCAAATTTCTGTCAAATTCATGCTTTACAAGTTTTTCCAAGAGTTGTCACAACTTCACAACTTTTCTTGTCAAATTGCTTCCAACACTTTTAAAGTCTGGAAGTCTTGAAAGCAAATAAAGATATGCTCTAAACGATCAAAGGTTTGACAGTGATTTGATGGCTTTTGCCAATGAAATGCGACTTTACAGTGTGTCATGAAATCTGCAACATGACTGAAAACGAAAGCAAGCAAAAATGGCTACTGGGAGCTGATTAGGTTATACGAAAACTGGCCATGTCTGTACATTGTGGGCTCATGGATTACAAGATGAAAGCAAGAGAATATGAAGAAATTGCCGGGCGTACTTTACAATAATGCATTAATGCAATGTTATATAGTGTAGTTAATCTATCAAGTCATGTTATTTCCATTGTATTCTTTAATCGTAATCTGTTTTCATGGGCTATAACACATGAAAGTGCTATGTAACATTACGCATAGAGAGCAATATTTTATTGTAAATTGTTATATTGTGATGCTAATAGTAATTTACTTTGCACGTGATAAATTATCAATGTGTTCTGAAGAGGTTAAGTTTGGCAAAGAAACAACATGTAAATACACATTTATGACATTGTCAAGTCTTGTCCAATCTTGTCAAATATTGAAAAACAATTTTTCTTGTAAACTCTTGAATTGAAAAAAAAAATAGTTTGATCATGTACAAGAGGCTTTATTCTTTGTTTCAAAACTTGTTTTAATTAATTAACTAAAACTCAACTGAAAGTTACAATCTGCAATAAGCTTACACAAATATCAGCAATCTCAACCAATAAAACAACACACCATTAGAAGTTTAGTACCAATCAGATTTGTGCACTATTTCTCTCTCTCTCTCTCTCTCACTCTCACATGATATGTGCATAATTTTATTTCTTCTTACAACTTGAGCTGGTTTCTTCAAATCAACACATGGGGTTTGTAACTATCATATAGACATTCAAACATTAATAAAAGAGTTCTGTTACTGTAAAACTTTGTATGTAACTCTAATAAAATACTTTACTTATAACTGTAACGTTTGTATAAAAATAGATTTAATATTAATTATTGTTTAATTTTCCAGTAACTGCACAAACACTTTAAAATATGCATTTCCAAAAAGGAATTACTAATAACATTAGGAGAATACTGTAGGATTTGAACCACATCTCCAGGTTACTATACCAATGATGTATCTGATATCATCTATTTAGCAATACACAATAGCATGGCAATCTAAACATTTTCAATTATCACTAAAGGTTGAACTATCCTAAAAATCTACAATTCAAATCATGTCATAATGCCAGTATGGTTTATCTGTTTATAAAATATGTATATAAACACTATACGTGTTTATTCAACTCTTCTTTTGCACAAAAATAGAGTACATAGCTGCAGTGAAGAGGCAGTTCATTATCAGGTAAACATATATATGATGTATGCACAAATGCATACAAAAATCTGGTAAACCATTGAAATGTTGTACTTCACAGCTAGCGATTAAGTTGCTACACTCGCAAAAAAACAGATGAAAAGCTTTAACCATTAGACTTCCTTAACCAATCACAAGGCAACATTCCATGTGTTTGATGACAAAGCGCAACTTGAATTGGCTCTGTTGCCGGAGGTAGCTAATTCCAACCATGTGTTTCAGTTTGTGAATCTTTATCACATACGTCAAGTTGTTCTTTGCAAGCTTGTATTGTTCACTGTTATTTATATTTGTGGTTATTGTTTGATAGTTTTGTTATTGTTGGTGTTTGTTTATACACATATATGTATTTATTTATTTATATTTATCTATTTTATAAATATTTCATTAATATTATTTATAAGTTTTGAAGTGCGACAATGTCTCAAAAAATGGCACCGATTACTGAGTGATATTCACGAAGGGAAAATCCTTTGCGTCGAGATGTGCCGCTTAACAGTCAGGTATTGGAACTGTTAAGAAGGACCCGAGAATTCTTTGAACAGGAGGAGTACATGAAGGTTCATGGGCATCCCTATATTCCTGCTGATAAAGCCGTACAACGAACTGCAGCAGCTCTTTGACTAAACATGAGAACTGTTATTGTAATGAAAAGAAGCTAGAAACAGTGATGTGTATTGAATTTATTTAAAGGTGAGTCGGAATTGTAACACTAACATTGTAACATTAAGTGAGTAAACTTAAGTGATGTTAGTGTTACAATTCCGACTCGCCTTTAAATAAATGAGAACTGTTATTTACAAGGAAGTGAAACTCCAAGAGAAAGAGGGCAAAATTCCTAAACCATCTAGAATGCAGCGTGAGTGAAAATAACTATGTTATCGCAGCTTATTATTTGCTGTATTTCTCCTCATTGAAGCAGACAAGTTTGCATTATTCTGTTTCTATATTGTCAAAAGTGGTAATTTATTCTACACATGTTGCAATGTTTATCTGGGTTATTTTCAATTAACGATAATAATGCAAAATCGTACACTTTTTGTATGTGGCTTAGACACGATAGAAAGAAGAACAATCAGCTGTTGTTTACTAACCACTGTGGCAACATCGCAACCACAATATAGCCAACATTACGCATAAACTGTCAAGTGCAAAGATTCAACGGCAGGGTATAGAATATTCCATGGTGGAAAAAAATATTTGTTTTACATTGCAGTGTTATGGCAGGAAAAAATAATAATGTCGGCAGGATCGCTGAGGATGGAGAGCACGTCTCTTTGAAACATGTTTGAATGGAATTTTAAGTAAGTGGAGCAAAAAGTGTTTTTAATCTGTTGACCAGTGTTTTACATCTTAATAATGTTTCCGTTAAAGGAGGACAAAAAATTAAAAAAACAGAAGAGATTGATTTTGTACAATCTAAAAGAAACCTTCCGCAGTTTTAGAGATAAATATATTCTGATATCAAAATAGGTTTCTCAAAGTTTGCTCAACTGAGATCTAGACAGTGTAAGTATATTGGCACCCAAGATACGCATTCTGCTTGTGTTTGCACTCATTATGAGGGTGTGAAACTGATGCTTGATGGAACGAACATTTCCCATCTTAGTGCAGATTCAGGTATTATAAGGACTGTCTCTCTCAAATAATTTGTAACCTCCATCACCAGAATACTATTTAAGGAACTGTGTTAATTGCACAGGGACCAAAAACTTGGTCAATAATATTCGGGGCATTTTCAAAGAAAAAAGTATAGAGCAGGTGACACAACCACCCGGTAACGGTAACCAGAACGGAAACGAGAATGGGAAGCAAGAAATTTTGATTCACAACAGGCCGGTAACGAGAACGGGAATGCATATCGATCACAAAGTGAAAGTCGATTTTGTGCATTGGGATTTCATTTGTTTTTAACTGACCAATGACATTTTTTCACCTACTTCCAATTTAGCCAAGCCAACGTCAAAATTCGATAGAGTAAACATCATCTAAATACATATTCATTACATTTCCAATCCCTCTACTTATGCCAAACCTTCATTCCTTTATTTAATGGCATACATTAAAATTGTTTATTGTTCTTTTTTCATTTCCACCGGTTTTAGCCGTTCTTTGTAGCTTTTGCCATTGGTTTTTAGGTAATAGCCAGTTTTGAGTTGCATATAAACAAACTACAAATGATCCCTTCACCAGAGGAAGCAACGCTGATTAGATTTGCGGGTGTCGGGATGAGGTTAGGAAGCACATATATTACTAATTCCTTCCAGTTTCATGTTTCCAGCTTGCCACTATAGAGAGCACTAGTGACTGTTTCATATCACAGCCGCTTAGAATAACCTCTAGAGTGAAGAGTCTAATATGCACAATAGGGATCTAATATGCCGTGCCCGGTAACGAGAACGAGAAAGTTAAAAGTTGGGCAACTCTTCTTTCCCATTTCTGGGCCCGGGAAGGCTTCCCATCAGTTGTGAACATTCCCATTTGAATACATGTATTTCAACTTTCTCATTCTCATTCTGGTTACTGTTCTCATTGGTTGTGAACCAGCCTTAAACAGTGGCTAACGGTAGTTTGCACAAATTTAGAAATAATACAATCGCTTACTGAAGACTTTCTGGAAATATTGTCAGCAAAATTGACAGATCTTTTAACACATCCTTTTATAGCTTAACAACAATTTCTGTTTTGTCTGAACAGAAAGAAAATTTGAAAGCTAATAATGTATTTTAATTTGTGATTTTTTGGAAAACTATACAATCCATCCATTTGTAATTTACTTAAAGACGACAATAACTTAAAACATAAAAGATTATATTGCCATATCAGAAAGTTTAAAACATGATACAAATGCTGTTCACCTCTTCCAACACCAGTTAAACATCTAAAGAAGGAAATAAGAGATCTGGAAAGAGTAATTTACTTTTCCTATAGCGCTAACTCTCAGTACAAGAACAGAAACAAATTTGTAAACATGTGTTTTCATGAGGAAGATTTTGGAGTTAGTGCCGAATGGCATTTGCTCACCACTTCACATGGCAAGGGGCCTTATTATGTAACAGCGAAAGCCAGTCTCCAGCCATGACAACACCTCATAAATTATTTACTTGGCACAGGATCATATTACAAACATTACATTTAATTTGTTACTGTTAATCAGTACAAACAAGACAGTGATATTTTGGAGGCAAGATATGAAAACCGAAAACCAATAATAGACACATTAAAGCTACATTGTTTTGTATACCATTATCAATATCTGAAACTGTAGTGAATCTATATTTGTTTCAAAGTGAAGTAAATAAAAGTATCCATTTAAACAAACCGTGGTAGGTGTGATTTATACCTATAGATTGTTTCCTGAGAGCACTGTGCCTTGGAATGAACTTGAATGATTTGTGCATCGTTTTCATTGTCAGCTACAGTGGACCCCAGCTCGACTTGACAGCGCAGCGCTTTGGATATTCACTAGCTCCAGATCAAGTTCATAGGTAAATAATTTAATTCCAAATGAATCAGAAATAATGCCTTCGTGATATTTGTCATGCTGTTTAAAAATCATGGAGCAAGAAGAGTGATTTTTATTCTTTCAGTTTTTAAAATGGTTGATATCATACTTAAATTTAAATTCTAAAATTAAAAGCCTTTTTTAAAACCAGATATGTTTCGTTTAAAATGATTTATATAATATAGGAAGATAATGCATTCTCTGCACATTAAAATGAGATATTTACAAAGTTTCTAACATAAAAAGGACCGGAATATCCATATTTTTAAACATATCGAGGAGGGTGTTATTTCTAAAAATTTGTTATTTAATAAAAGGCATAATACTACTGTTAAATAGTATTTTAAAACACACACATACATTTGTTGTCACATGCAAGCATATAGAGAAGTTTGAAAAAAAAATCAAACACATGATTTTTTGCTAAAATTTGTTTGATTTGACGTGGAATGACTCATTCATAGTTGTTATAAACCTACTGTTTTATTATTATTAGGAGAGCATTAAATCTCAAAAAAATTGAAGTGATTTTGTGGCTCTTGCAATTATAAATCTCGAAAAAGTGTGTGGTATGTGTGTGTGTCTAATGCTCGGAATTTAGTAATAAAATCATTCACTTCCTTGCTTCCCAGTGTTTAGAGGCTAGGTCTTCTTGATTTTCACATACTGCCGGGTGATCAAGTTCATTATGTTGTCTTTGCTGCATAACAAGCACTGTGAGGAGGTCAATAATCCTATTTTGAACAAATGTCAACTCAGGTATTCATGCCCTATGATCAGTCTAAACATAGCATTGGATAACTTTCTAGACACATCTAGAATTGATTTTAATTTTGTCTTTCAATTCTTCCAATTAAATTTTTCAGAAGAAACTTTGAACTTTTTGTAAAGATGTATAAATTGCATCAATTCCTCCATCAAAACTTGAGAAATTATTTCAGACATGCTTATGGAATGAGAAGAATTTACAAGTAGCACCTGCTCCTGCCCCATTAGATCTATAAAGTTAATATTTGCTGATGTAATAAGGAGTATATGAAACAATCAACTGCCTCTAACACTGCAACATGTGCTTATGGTATATTTTCTTATACTGGTTTACTAGAGAGCATTCCCAAACCAGCATGCATGCTTAATGAGAGTTACACATTCAGGTAACATTTCACACACTTCAGACAAATATTACACATAAATCAATAAGCATACTGGAAGAGAAAAGCATATAACTGAGGTGGTGGCATTCAAAAGTGGACAAGTCTTCTTTGGAGCAGAAATGATTTTACTATACATCTATTACTGTTTGAGTCAAATTGTCACTCTTACAATACATCACTTCCTATTTCAAAAGCTTTTATTATCAACTTCTTGACTTTCTTGATTCAGTAAAGGAACAGTACAGCATTTAGCAAACTAGTATGAGTTTATTAATTAAGATTTAGAAGCTAGTAGCAGTGATGCGTCAAATTTAAAATAAAGAGAGTTGAGTCAGTATTTTAATGCCTGAATAATATTTATTATATTTTATTATAACTAAATTCAATAACAGCCCACCTTAAAAACAATATGTACATAATTATTATTTAAATTGTATGTAAAGTCATTACAGATATTTATTTTTATTGTAAACGTATTTTATTAATGTTATGTAAATGTTTATGTACTCTAATAGTGCAAAAACTGTGAGAATAATATGTTTTAGGTTGTTAACAACGAGGTAATAATGTAATCTTGTGACAATAATGTGTCTGGAATTTTAAAATGTACTGGTCATGAAAAGATCGGTAATGACATAGTTTCGCTTACAGTTTTGAATTAGCCAATCAACAGTAAAGAAAAAATTTTAGTTTGAATGCTTAAATTCTATTGGACTAGAATTAGCCAATAAGAGACTGGGAATACCGAAGCTTTAAGGTTTTTACAGTTGAGATCAGTCAATCGCGGACCAGGTTTCATAGAGTGCAGATGGAAAAGTCACGAGCAAGATTTTATAGTAAATACATTAAAATTGTGTAAATTTTCTTACAGTTTCTTTTATAAAGTGCAGTGTTTTATATATGTGCAAGTATAAAGAAATAAAAAGAAGTGAAATTTAAAAGTATTTCTGTGACGTCTTTAATTTTTGTCATACCACAACCTGAACAAGACCTTATGTCTCTATAGATCGACTGAAGCAGCCAAGGAAGATTTAAAATAATATTACATAAGCTTAATTAATTGAAACCTATGCACAAAGCAACAAATTAAATATAAAATCTTCAAGTTTCTGGCATAAAAATTACATTGCGCAACATTGTGTAACATTACGTAACACAAGCATTATCTTCACTACTACAAAGTTTGGTGTCCCAAGCATCTAAAACCAACTCCAAAGTAACGTTCATACGTGGGGCAAACGCACTAAAATAAACTTCTTCAAAGTGCATCTCCAAGCGTGGGACATCTTCATAAGTTTAAAGAACATAACTTTTTCAGAGTTGAAGGTTGTTACACTACAGCACTAAAATGTTCTTACTTGAACATGTTTCTGGAGACAGTTTGTTCCCATCGTCAGCATGTTTTCAACTGATAGTATGAGTTTGTCCTAGGTTTCTTTCTTTACTCGTGTACTTTTCATATTGTTTGTTTTGTAATTTATGATATTATAGCACCTACTTCAGAAGGTGGTGATTAAAGATTAAAAACAGAAGCACTATTCAAAATTAATGACGCTGTTGCAGTTTTTAATTATATATATCTTTTACCAGATATTCAACTCTATTGATGTGGTAAGTGGTTTCAACAATTTTATACTTTGACCAATATCATGATTTTCTGTCCAAAAATGGTGTGACATGGCAGATTTATCTATTTGTGTTAAGGATATTTCACAAACAACCACATTAACATCACCCTAAAACACAAAATGCATCTATAAAAAGTTTACATATCATCCTTGGGCTTTTGGAAAATTTGAACAAATCTTTAACAAATTTAATATAAGACTAGCCCCACAAAACAAATTCCGCCTGATGAACCTGCAAGCCTTTTAAAATACAATCTCAAATACACTGAAATCCAGAATTTATCAAATTATTTATGAAGAGTGTGAGAAATACTATATAGATAAAACGAAAAGAAACTTGGAAACCAGACTGAAGGAACACAAAACTAAAACAAATACATAAATCTGCTGTCACATCATTTTGGATGGAAAATTATTGGCCAAAATATAAAATTGTTGAAACCACTTACAACACCAATAGAGTTGAATATCTGGGAAAAGGTATATATATTATTAAAAACTGCATCATTAATTTTGAAATCTGGCCTTTCAACGAAGTGTTAAAGCTTTGTGCCCCTGATATCAGATGGCAAAAGGACAGTTACAACAGGAGGAGGAGGAAGAGGAGACAAGAAAAAGAGAGCTTCAGTCACCCAACAGCTGATGATGAGGACGAATGTCCTTGAAAACGTTTGTGTTTTACAACTTTTAAAAGTGAAGGTGAGTGTAAATAAGTGTGACTCAACAAACCTATCAACAAGGTGATGATTAGTTAAGCACTTATTCTATGTAATCTATCTTATCACAGTCTAAAGAGCACGCTGTATGTCTAACATGTTAATGACAAACTACTCTGTACTAAGTCACCAGAGACTATGGTTGTTTACATCAAAACACTCAGCTAATATCCTTGAATAATCTATGAAAGTTTGTCAATTGTGTTCTGTTCCATTCTGCATAGTATTCTAAGTGTCAGGTGTTCCCAAACAAAATAATTCACTTAAATTAAAACAATTACAAAATATAACAATTTTTTAATAAGTTTTGTTTGTTAGATTTAAATAAAAGTTGCCACATTATGTCTTAGCATCCTTTGTATTTCAATCTTATTTTCTTCTAATAGCTTAAATTCTGCAGAATAAATTTTCAAATATTGGTATACGAGGTCTGTTCAAAACATTCCGGAACATTCATAATTTCGCACCAATAGTGTGTTGGAGCGAAATGTGGTTGGTATCCCTGCACACGCCTGTGTTTAATGTGTAACTGCTGGAAGTTTCATTATTCTATGTCTGTTAGTTATTGTTCAGTGCTGTATTGAGTAGAACGTTGTGTCGCACAGTTTGCGAATTTCGAGATGGCAGAGTTAGAGGAGCAACGCGTCTGCATTAAATTTTGCGTGAAACTCAAGAAAACCTTTACAGAGACATACCAAATTATGCAGGAAGCCTACAGTGCTTAAGCCATACTCTGTGTTACATGAATGGTTCATGCGGTTTAAAAATGGCCGGATGGAAGTTAATGATGACCCTCATCCACGGTGTCCTTCAACGTCTACTGACGATGCTCATGTCAGGAACGTCAACAAAATTGTGCATGACAATCGAGGACTGACTATCGGGATGTGTTGCAACGCCTGCGAGAAAATGTGAGAAGGAAACACCTGAAATGTGGCGAGACAATTCATGGCTCTTGCATTACGATAATGCACCCGCACATTCATCCCTGTTGGTGTGTGACTATTGCACAAAAAAACGATATTACTGTGCTGCCTCATTCTCTGTACTCTCCAGACTTGGCCCCTGCAGACTATTTTTATGTCCAAAGTTGAAAACTCCGTTGAAAAGATGAAGATTTGCAACGATAGACAAGATAAAGGAAAACTTGCAGACGGCACTTTGCATGATCCAGAAAGAGATGTACTAAGACTGCTTCTGGAAGTGGAAACGGCATTGGGAGCGGTGTATCAATTGTGGAGGAGAGTATTTCAGAGGAGACTATGCACAATAACTAAAAGCTAAGCATGGAAAAATGTTGTGGACAAAGTTCCAGAATTTTCTGAACACACTCGTACCTTTTATGTACAATTCAAGTACAATATATACTTGATTACCAATATGGCGTTTATATGGTTTGCAGATTACTGTGTGTGGCTTATGCTCAAAAAATATAAAGTGACAAACAATAATAACTAAATTATACTAGAATTCAAATTGAAACACTATACCCCCGCCGCTGAAACGTTGCACTTGACAGCTCGCGTTTAAGTTGGTACACCGGCAACAAAACAGATGAAAAGCTTTCACCGTTTGACTTTCTAAGCCAATCACAAGGCAGCATTCCGGATGGTCGATGACAAAGCGGAAGCAGAACCGGAGCTGGAAGCGGCTCTGTTGCCGGATGTAGCCATCCCCAACCACGTGCTTCAGTTTGTGAATCTCTAGCACAAACGTCGAGTTGTTCTTTGCAAGCTACATATGGTTCTTGTTATTTGTGGTTATTGTTTTATAGTTTAGTTATTGTTCGTTTATACATATATACATATATATTTATATAGGTATTTATCTGTTTTATATACATTTAAGTCATATTATTTATTTATACAAGATTTAAGTGCAACAATGTCTGAAAAACGACGTCTATCGCTGAGTGATGATTCACAAAGTGAAAAATCCTTTGCGCCACTTAATAGTCAGGCATTGGAACTATTAAGGAGCACCCGAGAATTCTTTGAACAGGAAAAGGAGTACGTGAAGCTTCATGGCCATCCCTCTATTCCTGCTGATAAAGCCGTACACTGTCACTTCAACCCTATCAAATTAGTGTGAAACGACATTAAGGTTTATGTGAGGGAGAACAATAAGTCATTTACCATTACCGAGGTGGAAAGGCTTTTGTGGGAAGGTGTGGTGACGGTGGACGCGGCTTCGTGGAAGAAGAAAGTAGATCATGTGAATAAGCTAATACGAAAAACACAAGAAATAGACGGAATTATTAGTGAGTGTGAACCATTAATGATATGCCTTGGTGAAGATAATGATGACGGGATTTGGATGTAATTGAGCCTTTGCAGTTTTAAATCGTGAATGAAAATAACTTTTGTTATCGTGTGCTAATAATTTGTTTTATTTCTCCTCAATGTGGCAGGCAAGTTTGCATTGTTCTGTTTCTATATTGTCAAAAGTGCGTAATTTATTCTACATATGCTGCAATGTTTATGCAAATTTATTTTCAATTAACAATAATAATACAAAATAGTTATACATTGACATTCGCTACTACGTACACTTTTGTATGCGGCTTAGACACAGACAGAACTATCAGCTGTTGTTGTTTACTAGCCATTCTGGCAACGTCGCAACCACAATGTAGCCAACTTTACGCGAAGCCACATGAACTGTCAAATGCAAAGATTCAGCGGCGGGGGTATAGGTTATGACTCAACTTTGCCATGTCAATGTTGATGATTCCCTGTTGAGAGGGTAGGGAAAGGAAAGCTCCTTTGTATGAGAAAAAGGGAAGGGAATCTGAGTTGCAGTTACATACCTTCTTCAGTACATTATACAGATGGTCAGTCCATTTTTATGTACACTTGATGTTCTGACTGCAGTCTTCTGTTAAAATAGTTATTAAACTGTGTTAGTAATTGTTAGGAACTAAATGAAGAGTTCCTCTGAAACGAAAATTACAAAAATTTGAAAATTTTTATGGAAATT
This sequence comes from Deroplatys truncata, assembly GCA_030765065.1. NCBI lineage: Eukaryota > Metazoa > Arthropoda > Insecta > Mantodea > Mantidae > Deroplatys > Deroplatys truncata. The sequence continues at coordinate 57,267,275 of CM060989.1, read as the reverse complement.
TGAGTATTGGTTTAAAAGTGATGAGTGTAAAGGCTCCAACAGCTGACTGACTGAGGGGCAAAGCTGCTTGTGTTGGTAACCTTTCTTAAATTACACATGTCTCCCAGATGATGCTAAATGGGTAACAAACAAGGCTTATGGTTCCCAAAGGAATAAATTCCATAGATAAAAGGATCCCTTTCGGATTTGCAGGAAGGGACCACTTTGGGACAAAAAAAAAAGGTTACTCCTTATATGGAGCAGATGTAACTTTAAACAAGGAGCAATTGCTACACTGCAAAGAACTAGACACAGAGAAAAAAAGACTGAAAATATCTAGCAGGACTCTACTGGAAAGCAAGAGGGCTAATGGTGTGAAACCACGCTCCAGCCATTCGAAAACAACAATAAAGCTGACTGACCAGGATATTGTTGATACCATCAGTAAGGAGGGGAGAAAGTGAGGTGTAAGGAGTATAAGATTATGAATGTATATTTTGCAGGCTTTGCAATGAGCCGATACTTTTGGTTTATTTGGGACAATGGAGTTTTGAATGCTGTGGCATTACTACAGCAAGCAAATTGTGAATTGCAATAAGAAACAAATGAATGATCAGAAACAGTAAAGTATCTTAACTACTTTAGGGCACAGTTATGTAAGTAGGTATTGTAAACAAAAATACATGTTCTTTTATTTTCTAGAACCTTAAATTGTAAATTAAATTCCTTTCATATTTTCCTGGAAATAGTTATTCATTTTCCTATAAAGTTATCCTTGTTAACTCCAACACTTTGAATAATTGTTAACGGAATTTAACATTTTTCTTATTCATGAAAAAGTTAATTGTTTAGACTTGTCCTATTTTGAATGCTACCTTTCCAATTGTTCTATTGACATTCATTAGGCATTATGATCACATGCCCAAATTATAGCTAACAAAGTAAATAATCAGTACACGGCATCATACCATTGCTTTTGAAATGCTATGATTAATGGGTATTAATTTCAGTTTTTATTTTCAATAAACAAGGACTTTGTTATGTGTAGGCCTACCAATATTATTTGGTGTATGTTAAACCTTGAGACATAGAGCAAATGTAAATATTTTATATTACACAAAAGTGACAGTTTTCGGAAGATGCTCTCTTAAGCAGTAGCTGGTGAGAGAAAGTTAGGATGTACTTATGTTGAAAGTTGGAATTTTGTTACAAGTTGTTTAGTAGCCTTGGCAATGTCATAGGCACAGGATCGCACTTGATGCAAGTAGTATGTTGCCTGCTCTGAAGTACTCTCTCCAAAACACTGATGAAGGCTGGCACACTCCTTCTGCAGTCGCAAAGTGTTTGTGTTTAGCTGGCGAAGAGCTGTGCGAATTGTGTCATCTGAAACATTCTGATTTAAAATTCCAAAGTGAAAACACTAGAAATATTAGTCAGTCATTTTGGAGGCAGACTCTAATTAAGGAAATTTTAAAAAGTCTTACAGGCTGGTTCATAATAACCAAGAAAGGTAACCAGAACAAGAACACAACATTTTACATGCTTTCATGAATTTAATCATAAATTACTTCCAATTTACATTTCTTAATACTTAACATGTCCTCCTTTCTGTTTTATAAGTTCCATTACATGGTTAGTTATTGACTTCACAGGATTGGAACACACATTTTTGAGATCATCTTGAAGCCACACTTGAATTAAATCTAATATCACAATGATGTAGATTGAGTCACACTTTTTTACACTCACCTTCACTAATTAAGGTTACATAAAACAGGAAACGTTTTCGAGGGTGACTACTCTAGTCACCCAGTCGCTGACGATGAGGACGAATGCCCTTGAATGTAACCTTAATTAGTGAAGGTGAGTGTAAAAAAGTGTGACTCAATCTACATCATGATGAATACTTCACTGTTAATAACGCTTCTGTTTTTAATCTCTAATATCACAAGTTCTTTTGTGGAACAGTCAAAGTTTGCAAGTCTCTTTTTGCAAATAGATTTTCTGTAGGGTTAATGTCAGGTGAATTCCCTGGCCAGTCAAGCACACGAACATTGTTATCTTTGAAGAATTTCTGCACTTTCTTAGAAGTGTGGCAGGTAGCTAAATCTTGCTAAAAATTCTGTCACCTTCCGGAAACCTTTTCTGGAGTTCACTAACAACTTTCACCAGTACTGTGATGTACTGATCACTTTTTATCATGCCTTCAGCTGGAATTAAAGGTCCTAGTCCTTCATAAGTGAAACAGCACCAAAACATTTTCTTCTCAGGGTGTTTTACACTCTGTTGAAAATGTGCTGAATTTGCAGGTTCATTATTTGCTCAGTGCACATGCTGAACCCTCTGACCTTGCACTTCGAAATGAGTCTCATCAGAGAAAATTCCAATAGCAGCGCCCATAAGAGGCGTTTCTTATGCATTGCTTGTGTAAGAAGTTGTTCTTCACAGGTTTTCGGGCTCTACTTCCAACTGCTAAAAGTCTATGATGGACATCAGATGCATCTAGATTCACTCCCCTGTCCCTCAGGTCGTGAGCCTAGGGTTTGTTTTGCTTTTCCCAAGAAGAAAGCGGTCGTCAGTTGGTGAAGTTTTCTTTTTGCGACCACATTTCTCCTTTTTCTTTGGTGTAATGAGCCACTCTCTTTGTATTGATGAATAATTCTATGTACAGTGGCTACACCAACACCAAACTTTGTAGCTATCTCTCTTTGCATCATAGAAGTATTTTGTGCTAATGCCAGAATCATACTTTGCTTCCTGGGAGTCGCATCCATAGAAGACTGAAATTTACAAATATTACAAGAGAACTATAAAACTCGACCACATCCAAATAAATGCACATTTGAACTGAAAATTTACTGCCACACAACAATTGGCATGTGAAAGAACAAGCAACAATGGCCAGAGAGCATTTGATTTCATTATAAGCACAGTGATGACAATTGTTTGGGAAAATGTAGCAAAATTTACCTTGTTCTGATTAATTCACACAGGACTGTGTAATGTGAGCATTCAGAATTAATGGGAAGCTCTCGAGTGCTGGGAATGGGAAAGAAATATTGGACAAGCTTTAACTTTCTCGTTCATGTTCCTGGGCATGCCACATTAGATCCATATTGTGCATACTAAATCTCTTCTCTGTAGAAATGATTCAAGGCAGTCATGACATGAAACAGCTGCTTAGAAGGGAACCTGATGTAAACAAAGCACGTGGCAAGCGTATGCATCGGCTATGGATTACAACAATGCAGTTCCATGTTGGACTATAGAAATTAAGCTTTGTTTTATATTATTTGAGAGTTTATTTTGTTAAAACGCATTGTTAAAATATTAAATTTTAAATCACACTGCATTTATAAACATATATATGTAATTAATAATAACTTAATGAGTGAAGACATGCATATGCACTATTTTCTATTACTAAAATACAGTTGGTCAGTCTGGTTGCACTCATTGTTTTCAAATTGTTTATTACAGTATAGTTAATGGTGACTAAGGTTAATAATTATTATGAATAATCAAAATGTATATATGAAACATTCGATAGGGAACATTTTAAAAAGTGCTAAAAAAACTACTGTATTGAATGTGTTCATAAAGTTTTGTGAGAAATATCTGGATTTAGCCATTAAAGACATTAATTTAACGTCTGAGTTTACTGGTGTTTCCGTAAAAGATGTCAAACTCAAAACATAAAACTGGAAAACTGTTATCACTCTCAAAAAAAAAAAAAAAAAAAAAAATGTAAAAAAAAACTCTGCTTTGGAACGAAATGTGATGAAGAGGAGGAAATGGATGGGATTGGACCACTTTCATATTCTGATTAATAAGGTACATTTCAAATTTTATATCATTCTGGTTCTATCATTCCATACTGTTTATATTCTACTTCAATATTTTAAACAGTTTATAACTCATACTCGGTCTGCAGGAAACTTGTTAATTTAAGTATATTGTTCTTCAATTTTCCAATGCATCAACACCAAAGTATTTCAAAGTGTGTTTTGGTCATAGGTTACAGTACAGTAAATGTAAAATAATTGTCTGTTATCAAACGAAGTAGCAGTTTTAATGAAAAGAGAATAATATCATTCAGAATTAAACACTGCTGATGTGCATGTGCCGGTCAGGAGGTTCAGGCCAAAAGCACATGTCTTCAGATAGTGCTATGTTCCACCCAGGGCATAGTAATACAATTTTCAGACCAGTATTTCGCGTGCTGTTTTTGATTTCATCAGGTTCCCTTCTAAGGCCATCAGAATTATAGTCACAAGCAGGGAAAATGAAACTCAAAGAAATTCTAGCAAATAAGCATCCTGAACACAGATCCTGATTTCCTCAGATCTATTGAGCATTGGTTCTTCTAGTGAAAGTGTTATCTGTAGCTTATTCATATATATGTACAACTCAAAACTGCCAAGTTTAACAAAGAACAAACAACTTTAAAGTATTCATTACGAAAGGCATGAAGCTTAATATGACTAAAGAAATCAGAAATACTAATGGATCTGCATTATATTGGTTGAAATGGAAGCATGTGAAAAATTATCATTGATCAGTTACAAACAACATCCCAATGCACGAAATCAACTTTTTTGTTTTGCTATCAATGTGGTCACCAATATGCATTCCTGTTCTTGTTACTGGGACATTGTGAACCAAAATGTTGTATGCTTTTTGCTTCTCATTCCCGTTTTTGTTCTCGGCTATTGTGAACCAGCCTTAAGAGTTAATAGGTAATCATGCAGTATAGCAGCATGAACTCCCAGAGCAATGAGATGAGCAATGACACAGTGTTACCAAGAATACCCATTCAAAGTACCAAAGAGCCAATACTGATTATGTTTACTAAGTATTCATGAACAATATGGAAATTCTAAAACCATTTGGAAACTTCCTGAAATTGAAACTCTTATAACTTTCTCTTATCCAGCAAAGCATAATAATTACATGTAAAATAAAGGAAAATTCCATTTTATAATAATGCTTAAAGACCAGTAGTTCTTTCTGTCAGACATTCTAAAATTCTTCCTGGTACCACAATAAATAGGTATTAGAGCAAAGAACACAACTTTCTAGGCTATTAGATTTCTAGTACATATTTTACACTTCATGACATGAACTATAAGCAAAAATTGTCCTAAAAATGAGAAACTTATATCCCGCAGCCATAGAAAAGATACACAATTTGCATTGTTTTGCCACCGTCAGGGGAAAGGCAGTGCTGTCGTCAACCACCTCCCATCCCCGGCACAGAGAAATGGCTCGTCCAGCATGAGGAGAGAGAAGTCAGTCTGCGGGAATCCAGTCACTGGGCGAGTTTTACAGCAGGAGTTACAAGCAGCAAACATGAGACATATGCTCAATTTTTCCGTCTAATCTAAATTTTTCTAACTACCTTTTCGTAAGTAATCATTACGCCCTGGATTTTTAGGTTCTAAAAAGTTAAAATTAGGTTCTATATATCAGTGTATTAGGATTTTATAGGAACTTATATGTTGAATATAGGAATTTATAGGATCTTTGGCATATATATATTCATGCAAATCACTGGGCACTTTGTTTAAAACACTAACTTTAAATTGTAAAAAGTTAAATTAACTGTAGGTTTAGTATGTATTTGAAAGTACCAAATTAAAAAATGTCGTGTTAGAAACTCCCTATAACGGAAGAAGCAATAATGCATACTACTCAACAGCGCTATTAAAATGTTTGCCTCTAGTTTTCACCTATTGTTGCGGCATGTAAACATCACACGTTTCAGAAATGCCGCGTGCCACTGACCACCTCTATCGACTGTAGCTAGAAAATGATAACTGAAGGTGGCAAATGTTTTAATTACTTTATTACTGTGGCGGATTGTTTAATTAAAGTTTATTATTGTAAGGTATTGCGCAAGATTTCATAATCTAATTATGTAATAGTTTTCTTATTCGAACGGTCTCCCTTTGTTTTAAAAATACTTTTATATTCATAAATCTACTCTTATTTGCTTAAATAACTGAATTAGGCACTTTTAGGTTCTATCACGAAAAGTAGGTTTTATTAGGTCCTAACGTAAAATTAGATCAATTTAGGCTCTATAAAATTGAAGTATATTACTCATTAACTAAAACATTAAAATAAACTGAAGTTTGGAGTGTAGGAGGTCAGGAATAAAATAGGTCAGAACCTAAGAATCCGGGGCTTAGTAATCATTCTCTAAATTTTTATTTCAGGGCACACACACACATGCTATCCTAAATTCGAGCAGTCTAAATTTTGTTTGTGGGAGGTTACAAGAAAAAACTGTAGTTCGTACATTTGCTATTAGATATTCTGTACAGGTTTGCAAACAAGAAAACACCAGAATAAAATGAAAAGGAACGAGTGTAACTTTTATACACAAAATGTAAAAAGGATTTTAGCTAAAAGAAGGCGTATTTTATATCAAAGGTTAAAGCTTGTTAATCATTATTAAAAATGATACATATGTATTTGAGAGCAAAACTTGTAATTGTTGGTTTGTTAAGAGAGATATTTGCACTGTGATACACAAACACTAAATTTCATTTCTGGTGTACTCTACACAGTAATTTTAAAATCACATGTTTTTCTTTCACATCGCCTTGTTCCATTTCCTGTGTTTTAAGCCTTGAGGCAGTATTTTAATACCTGAATAATTTTTAATTGTTATTTATAATTGGTAAATTCAATAACAGCCCGCCTTGAAACAATATATATGTAATAATTATTTAAATTGTATGTAACAGTCATTGCAAATGCTTATTACTTTCTCTACTACGTATAGTAAGTAGGGGAAGTATTGTATTCCACCCAAAAATTCGATACCGAGATTTCACTGGAAATATATGTTTTGAGACCCCCTGAATTCAAAAAAAGCATTTTTGGAAACATGTCCATGTGTGTGTCTGTTTGTGAACAGCATAACTCAGAAACGAACAGTCCGATAATCACCAAACTTGGTATTTAGGTTCAGTATCTTTCAGAGATGCGATACAAAGGTTTTCAACAAAATCCCCCTACCCCAGAGTACCCTTTACATGGAACATTTTTCGAACATTTTAATTTTCTCAAAAATGGCTCTAACGATTTTGATTAAAATATCATATGTTTAAGATATTTTCATGACAAATAAAATGTATATCTCGAATTTTCTGGGAATGTCTCCAAAAGTATTCTTCATTGTGAACGACTTTTACATAACTGGTAAACCATAATAGACAAAATTTTACTACACAGAAAATGTAGATCGTGTTAAAATATACAATTTATGTCATATACATTTTTTTTGTAGAGTGAACCATTTTCGAGATATTGCTTGTTATTCCCTTAAATTTTTCAATACTTATTTTCTCAAATGGGAACTCGTTATTCATTTTTTCATCTTGGATATGCAAAGAGTATTAATCTGTGCAAAGGGAATGGTGCTGCACCTAGCAACCAGCTATTAAGAGATATGTATGTACTTAAAGGCTACTGTATTTCTATATTGCCCTTGTAAATATATATTCCCCTTACATCTACAAGAAAATTAGCAATAAGATAGAGACTGAAAATGTTTATCTCGATTAACATGAAGTAGATGGAGAATAAGCGTCTGTAAAAATAGTTGTACAAGAGTAGAGAAAGTCATGTGAGTTTAACACATCAGATTTTTTTTATTGTAAACATATTTTATTAATGTTATGTGAATACTTTATATATTCTAATAATGCAAGAACTGTGAGAATAGTAAATTTTAGATTGCTAACAATGAATAATAATGAGGTAATTGTGGCAATGTGTTTGGAATTTAAAAAATGTACTGATCATGATTAAAGCGACGATGACGTAATTTCAGTGACAGTTTTAAAATTAGCCAATCAAAAGCAAAGAAATGTTTTAAGTTGAATGCAGAAATTCTATTGGACTAGAATTAGCCAATCAGAGACTTGCATTACCGAAGCTAAGGGTTTTTTACCGTTGAGGTTATTCAGTTCCTGGCAAGACGTGATAGTGTGTAGATGGATAAATGTGTTCTCTACGGGTGATTAGCAAAAAGTGATATACACGCTAAGTGAATATGTATAATTTTCTCACAGTTCTTTTAAAAGTGTAGTGGTTTATAAATAATGTGCAAGAAGTTAAAATAAAAGTGAAAATTTAAAAGTTTAATTTGGTGACGTCTACAATAATTGTCAATACCACACCCTGTATAAGAATCCTGACTCTAAATTAAGACTGACGCAGCCGAGGCAGATTTAAACAATAATATTGCATAAGCATTAAATTCAAACCGATGCTAAAAACAACTATTAATACATAATAATTCTTCAAGTTTGCATAAACATTTATTACGCAACATTATGTGACAGCAGCAAATCATCTTCAAATTAGCGCACATACATGGGGCTAACTAAAAACAGCATCCACTCAAAAAGCAGCTAAAAATAATACGTGAGCCACTCTGGAACCAACCCACTTCTACAAATTGGCTCCCATACGTGGGGCAATTAAACGTAAAGCATCACCTACATACTTCTTCAGCCTATAAATTTTCTGGTTGGTAAAATGATCTGTGTTTGGTGTTGTTAATTGGTTAAGGCCAAAGGAGTCATGCCACTAAACCACCAGTTAGATAAATTTGTTAACACAAAAAAAAAAAAAAATGTTAACAACTTACCTGAGGAAAGATGGCAGTAAGTTCAGCTACAGCAACTCTAATCCTTTCTGCACATGGTACAAATGCATCCCATCCATCCTGGTCTTTCATTGAAACCCATAACTCATGGATACGTTTTGTAACTTGATCAGTCCTACGTATCACTTCTTCTGGTAATGGAAGTCCAGACAATGCAGTAGAGCACTGGTACATGCTCTGTGTCATTACTGGGCGCACTAGAGAGCTTGGACTGTCATACTCATTGCCAATATCCCGCTTCTAGAAAAAAAGAATACACTATAATGGAGCAAAAACCAATAAGAGCTAAAAGTGTGTTGGAGGGACATTCAAATCATTTTTTTCTTTTTTACTTTCTCTACTACGTATAGTAAGTAGGGGAAGTATTGTATTCCACCCAAAAATTCGATACCGAGATTTCACCGGAAATACATGTTTTGAAACCTCCTGAATCCAAAAAAAGGATTTTTGGAAACATGTCCGTGTGTGTGTGTGTGTGTGTCTGTGAACAGCATAACTCAAAAACAAACAGTCGGATAAACACCAAACTTGGTATTTAGGTTCAGTATCTTCCAAAGATGCGACACGAAGGTTTTCAAGAAAATCCCCCCCACCCCAGACTACCCTTTACATGGAAGATATTTCGAAAATTTTAATTTTCTCAAAAATGGTTCTAACGATTTTGATGAAAATATCATATGTTTAAGATATTCTCATGAGAAATGAAATGTATATCTCGAATTTTCTGGGAATGTCTCCAAAAGTATTCTTCATTGTGAACGACTTTTGTATAATTGGTAAACCATAAGAGATAGACAAAATTTTACTACACAAAAAATGTAGATCGCGTTGAAATACACAACTTATGTCATATACATTTCTTTTGTTGAGTGAACCGTTTTCGAGATATTGCTTGTTATTTCCTTAAATTTTCCAATACTTATACTTTTTCTCAAATGCGTTATTCATTTTTTTTATGTCCTGGACATGCAAAGAGAATGGAATGCGCCACATAGCAACCAGTGTTAAAATATTTGACTATCGCTTAAAAGCTACCATATTTCCCTTGCATCTACAAGAAAATTACCAATAAGATTGACATCTCGATTAACATGAAGCATATGGAGAATACGCGTTTGTAAAATTAGATTGTACAAGAGTAGAGAAAGTCATGTGAGTGTAACACATCAGATTTTTTTTTAACGTTTCATTTATGAGGTCTGTTCAAAAACTTCTGGGACATTGTCCACAACATTTTTCTACATATTGTGCATGGTCTCCTTCGAAATACTCTTCTCCACAATTGCTACACCGCTCCCAATGCCATTTCCACTTCCGGAAGCAGTCTTAGTACATCTCTTTCTGGATCGCGTGAAGCGTTGTCTGCAAATTTTCTTTTATCTCGTCTATCGTTGCAAACCTTTCTTCTTTCAATGGGGTTTTCAACTTTGTAAATAAAAAAAAGTCTGCAGAGGCCAGGTCTGGAGAGTATGGAGGATGAGGCAGCATAGTGATATCGTTTTCTGTGCAATAGTCACGCACCAACAGGGATGAATGTGCGGGTGCGTTATCGTGATGCAACAGCCATGAATTGTCTCACCACATTTCCTTCTCACATTTTCTTGCAGGCATCGCAATATGTTCTGGTAGTCAGTCTTCGATTGGGAAACACAATTTTGTTGACGTTCCTGACATGAGCGTCGTCGGTAGAGGTCGAAGGGTGATCTTTTTCCATCCAGTCATTTTTAAACTGCGTGAACCATTCGTAACACCGAGTACGGCTTAAGCACTCATCACCGTGGGCTTTCTGCATCATTTGGTGTGTCTCTGTAAAGGTTTTCCTGAATTTCACACAAAATTTAATGCACACGCGTTGTTCCTCTAACTCTGCCATCTCGAAATTTGCAAACTGTGCAACACAATGTTCTACTCAATACAGCACTGAACTATAACTAACACACATAGACTAATGAAACTTCTGGCATTAAACACAGGAGTGTGCAGGGATGCCAATCGCATTTCACTCCAACACTCCATTGGCGCGAAATTACGAATGTTCTGGAATTTTTTTGAACAGACCTCGTATATGCCACCTTTAACATTTAAGGTCATATCAGCGGCTTTTTACCGTTGGAACAATTGCTCATCAGCAATGATGTTCACTCGTTTACAGTGGTGTCAGTCTTTGGTTGGTATTGCTTTTGGTGATTACATTAAATTCACATACATATTCACACTCTCATTCATGCTTCCAGACTCTAGAGAGAATGGGGAATAACCCTGGCTAAACAAAAATTCCCATCCTCCAGCCGGGAATTAAACCCAGGACCTCCAGATTTGGAGGTTAGCATGCTACCACCAGACCATAGAGATAGTCATTCAAATCTTGTTACAAGTAAAAAGCATGAAAAATATGAATTGAAAAATGATTGAAGATGTGCTTTTATATCAACAAGCTGCGAGTAGGACAAGGTTGGAAAGGTAGAATCAGACTGAAAAATTCAATGCCATAGCTGGGATTTGGACCATGGATCTTCCAGAATGTTATGTAGTGTCGGCATGTTGCCATGGTAGCTCAGTTGGTTAGAGCAACCAGACAGAACCAGAGGATCCATATTTCAAATCCCAATTATGGCATCAATTTTTTCAGTCTAATTCTACCTTTCCAACCTATCCTACACTTTTGTTGGAAGACCAATTAATTACAATTGATAGACCTAATAAATGGCTAAACTATGAAGCCCAGTACTTAAGTACTTATGACATTTTAAGTCCCAATTAGGGTGTCATCTCAAAATGAATTTGACATCTCCTTTGTTTTACTGGGAAAAATGGGAGTCAGTTGGGGAATTTCATGTTGTGCCGACAAATTGCCATGGTAGCTCAATGTTAGAGCAACTGGACAGAAACCAGAAGATTCATGGTTCAAATCCAGGCTACGGCTTTGAATTTTTCAGTCTGATTCTACCCTTCCAACTGTAGCACTTTCACTTAAGCATTGATACACATGGTGTTTATAAATTATTTCAATCCTGCCACAATAAAGAAATTTCTATCTTTACTCCAAACTTTTTAGTGATATTTCAGTCGATTTGTGACACAATACTTAACTTACACTTACTAAAATTCAGACATGTTTCGAAATCCTTCTCTTTTATTTTCATCAGCTGAAGATTTAATAACCTGCTAAAACACCATATGAGATAAAACTTCAATTGCACAAAGATAAATTGTAAACTTCATTATTTAAACAATATATATATATATATATATATAACTAAAACCAAGACTAGGCCTCATTATTATTTAAATCAAGTCAAATTCAATATCAGAACATCTCAATGCTCATACTCAATGGTCTAATGTCGTCCTCTGTGGACTAGTGGTACCGTGCTAGTCTCTAGTTCCCAAGGTTGCGGGTTCAAACCTGGCGGAGGATGATGGATATTTTTGGACGTAAAAATCCTTAGCATGGCTTCCTTCGGAAGGGAAGTAAAGCCGGTGGTCCAGTGTTGTAGATTTATGGCACGTAAAAGAACCTCAAGCCTGATAAAAGAGGCCTCTGAGCAAAATTACTAATCTTTCACGCCCAATATGGAATGGGACGCTAAGGACCATAGTAGTTAAAGAGCGTCCATAAATAAAACTCAAAACTCAATGGTCTAATGAACAACTGCCTAATATTATGAACCATCTTTTTTACTTCAAATAGCATACAATGTCTGGGGCATTGCTATATAAGCTTGATCATCTTCAATCATCCTTTTCGCTTAATATTTATCAGTTCATTGTAATAGAATGAGATTGATTACATGTATAATTTCAAATTTACTTTTATTGCAGTTACACACATTATCAGAACAGAAGATACGGATTTTTTCGTAAAATGTTTAATATGTACAAACATATGCTTTGCTTACATCAAATTTAAAAAATCCAAGACACATTTCTAGGAGGATTCTCCCATCATCAGTTGGCCATTGACTGAAACGCAACTTAGATTTTCTAAATTTAACATAAGTAAGGCATGTATGTCTACATGTTAAAACATTTTACAAATTTAGGATGCTTCACTGCATTACCTTGTTTTAACATCCAGAAGATATACAATTTGAAACCTTACTTATTCTGTGTTTAAATTCTCACTTTGAATGCTTGTGGTATACAATTTTCTTTATTATTCATAACATTTATTTTATTTATCCTTGTAATCAACAGGAATACTTAATATAAATATTTTCCATGCCCACATCCAAGATGTGGAGGTGACATGTCTGCCTCGCATTCAAGAGGTCCTGAGTTTGAATCTCGGTTAGAGTGATTTATTACTTTCTCTACTACTAGGGGAAGTACTGCATTCCACCCAAAAATTTGATATCGAGATTTCACTGGAAATACAAGTTTTGAGGCCTCTGACACCAAAAAAACCATTTTTAGAAAATGGTCCATGTGTGTGTCTGTGAACAGCATAACTCAAAAACGAAAAGTTGGATAAGTACCAAACTTGGTATTTAGGTTCAGTATCTTTCAGATGTGACATGAAGATTTTTAAGAAAATTCACCACCCCAGACTACCCTTTACGTGGAACATTTTTTGAAAATTTTGATTTTTTCAAAAATGGCTCTAACGATTTTGATTAAAATATTATATGTTTAAGATACTTTCATGACAAATGAAATGTATAACTTGAATTTTCTGAGAATGTCCCCAAAAGTCCTCTTCATTCTGAACGAATTTTGTACAGCTGATAAACCATAAGAGATAGACAAAATTTTATTACACATAAAACATAGAGCTCATTAAAAAACACAATTTATGTCATATACAATTTTTTTTTTTTTTGTCGAGTGAATCATTTCCAAGATGTTCCTTGTTATTTGTTTGAATTTTCCAATACTCATACTTTTTCTCAAATGGGAACCCGTTATTCATTTTTATTTTTATATCCTGGATATACAAAGAGAATGAAATGCTCCACATAGCAAGCAGCTCTTAAAAGATTTGACTATTGCTTAAAGCTTACCATATTCCCCTTGCACCTACAAGAAAATTAGGAGTAGGAGAATTTCTGCAAATTTTTAAGACCTAGGCTCATCTGAGCATCATTTCAACCATTTTGTTCATTCAGTGTCCAATATGACCTGCCTGATTAAAGAATGCTAAACTTAAAGAAAGAATACAGAAGATATCTTCCTTCTTGAAACTCATCTTTATTGCATTATAGTGGGTGACTCAACCACTGTAATATAATTCTGAACAATGTGTTACCATTACTATTATCATCATAATACTTTATGTACAAACTATGTACCTTTTGGGAACTCTGAGTTCCATGGCACGACTCTGCTCTACCTTCAGACATCGTCACATTAAAAACAGTGCTCAGGCTTGTATACAGGGCTGATACCCCTAGATTTAACCAAACTGCTGATATATTGCAGTACAGAACATCCAAAGGTTAAGGTTTCTTACAATGATATTTTGCAGCAAAAATGTAGTGTACAAACTGCTAATTTCTCCTCTCCCTCCTCCTCTTGCTGTATGACACATGTAGCAGTATTTTAATCCCTGAATAATATTAATTGTATTTTATTATAATTAAATTCAATAACAGCCCACCTTGAAAAACAATATGTATATAATTATTATTTAAATTGTATGTAAATCATTGCAAATACTTATTTTATTGTAAAACATATTTTATTAATGTTATGTAAATGTTTATATACTATAATAGTGCAAGAACTGTGAGAATAATGTTTTAAGTTGCTAACAATGAGGTAATAATGTAATTTTATGACAATAATGTGTCTGGAATTTTGAAAAGAACTGGTCATGAAAAGATCAGTAGTGACGTAGTTTCGCCTACAGTTTTGAATTAGCCAATCAGCAGTAAAGAAAAGTTTTAGTTTGAATGATTAAATTCTATTGGACTAGAATTAGCCAGTCGCGGACCAGGTTAAATAGCATGCAGATAGAAAAGTCACGAGCAAGATTTTATAGCAAATACATTAACAATGTGTAAAGTTTCTCACAGTTTATTTTATAAAGTGCAGTGTTTTATATATGTGCAAGTATAAAGAAATAAAAAGAAGCGAAATTTAAAAGTAATTCTGTGACATCTTTAATTTTTGTCATACCATGACCTGAACAAGACCTTATGTTTCTATAGTTCGACTGAAGCAGCCGAGGAAGATTTAAAATAATATTACATAAGCTTAATTAATTGAAACCTACGCACAAAGCAACAAATTAAATATAAAATCTGCAAAATTCTGCATAAAAATTACATTGTGTAACATTACGTAACACAATCATCATCTCCAACACTTCAAACTTTGGCGTCCCAAGCATCTACCAACTTCAAAGTGTATCTCCATTATGTGAGCAGTTTAAATTAAAACTCAAACTTCAACATCTTCATAAGTTTGAAGAACATAACTTCTTCAAACAGGAGCTATAATGTGTAAATTTTTATAACAATCAATGGTACCTGATTCTTATCCCACTTGCCCAATGCAGGCACGCAATGGTGAATATGTGGGGACTGACTCCCACTGCGATGAAGCAACCCTTCTCGAGGCTCGTACATGGAAGCTGGACGCTGGGAAGATGATCGTGGTGACGACCTTACATCCAACACTGGCTCTGTTTCTGCCTCATGTCCATTAGGAAGTGGAGAGGAACATAGGGATGTCATTGATGGGAGAGAAAGACCTGCATGTTGGATTATACTCCGTAGTTCACTGTTCTCGCGCACAAGGTTCTGCACCTGCAACATTATATTCTTTATGCAATAGAACCCTTTCTTCTTTCTAAACTTAGTGGGACTCCTCGTCATCACAGTTGTAAGTATGAAAGAGAGAGCATGAACTGAGTCGAACGTACAATTGCCAATACATATCAGAAACCTGGGACTGTCTTAGATTTCAATAACTGAAAGGGTATCCTATACCTTTTTCACTATAAGCTGAAAGGAGAAGTAAACAAAACTTACAGTAAGAACGATGGTTCTGTGCCGGTGAAGGCTCGATGCGCATTGGTTATCTGTACAGTGAGCAAGCCCCCAATTCTCGGGCATGCGCAGTAAGTGTCATCGCTTCAGTCTAGCGGCAGCAGTAGTTCAAGTAACATCTCTCTTGTCAGCCGTCTGTTGATGCTACCTTGAATGTTGTGTTTATAAATTAGTCACTATATATTTCTGTAGGGGCATCATTTCAGTTTCTGCATTGGGGGGCCAAGATTGCTTGGAGCAGTTTCACAAATGTTCATGTGGATTGTAACGATATATATAATGTTTTATTTCTTAAATGTGAAATATTGCCATTAATAATACAATTGTATTGTTTCATTTGGTAGAGCAATAATGTTGCTCGTAACCTAGAGGAGGGGGCCAATTGACCCCCTGCCCCCCTAAATGACATCCCTGTGTTTCTGTAATTAAACTTGGATTGCATATAGTCATTGTGTATTTTGGTGTGTTTATTAGAGGTTCTTGCCTTCTGCGACGTTTTATGTAAAAATAACAAAGGTTAATATAACACAAAATTATGGGGATAAATACAAAGAAATCGCTAATGGAAAACCTAATTCCTACCTTGCCTCTAAGATCTGTCTTGGTATGCATAACGCACCATACCATAGTGTGCAGTTGGAAAAGGCCCCATCACCTCATATCAAAATACGATGCAGAACTTGCCCCATTCTATGAAAGGATGCTAAGTTTGGAGCTTTACAACCTAAGTAAGGGTCAAAACCTATTCCGAAAATTTACGTTGATAGTTTGTAGGCCATGCACACAATGTTCTCCGATTACCGCCCTAGTCTTCGGGACTTACTCGAGTAGAACTCATCTGGGCTGATATAAAGCAATGGATAGCTTGGTAGAACATCCTTTTAAACTATATGATGTTGTTGATTAAGCTTAGCTAACAACATGTTGAGGACATTAGCGTAGAAAAGTGGGAAAATGCCTCTCAACACATTAAGTAGGAAGACAAATACATTGAAGAACAACAAGGCCTTTTTGAAAATGTCTTAGAAGGTTCTGTAATCCAGGTTAGGAAATATAGTGACAGTGAACGAGAAGAAGACTGATGATGATGAAAGGGAAAGTCTTGCAGAAGAAAACGACGGGTCTGGTGTAGAGTGATTATTACACTAATAAAGCCCCTGCTAGTTTACGACAATGCATTTACGTGACAAGATTTGTGTATAATGTGTAAATATAAAAGAATGATAGAGCAATATGATAATAGTGACAATAAACCAATCATGTAATGGTGTGGTATTGTATGTTTATGTCGTATCAGCAAAGTCCCACGTCTTCCAGCAGGCAGGCAGACAGAGAGCTGCCTGGCGTTAGACATAGACTCTCTTCAGTGCGCGAGGAAACAAGGTCACTGGCACAGAACCATCGTTCCTACTGTAAATGTATCACTCTGCCGAGCACATGGCACCACCACGTGGAGGATAACACACCCATGAGAGGAAATTGCTTCAGACAGAATGCAAATACAGTATGTTACACCACTTGGGGATTATTTGCTTTTAAACACTGTATGTCTTATTCCTATATTTTGCCTTATAAACACATAATACTAAGAGTAGACAAAAGTTGTACTGAACAGTTCGACATCTGTGATTAAAGGTACTGGATTAAGCTGTTCTGAACTTCAGGCTTTAGAAATCATTCATTTAATGACTAATATCAATATACCACTTCTGCTTTAACCTTTTATGAGTCAACAAGTTAAATAATGATTAGCACTATAGGTTAGAAAACCACAGAAAACAAACGCAAGCCAAGCTATCAGAGCAACAATTCTGCATCACTAATAAAGAAGTTCAATTACTGCTAAACAATGGCCAACCATATTCATTCTCGATTAAAGATGGGTACTTTCCACAGAATTTGTTAAAAGCATTTAACACAAATGTCTTCTTTCCATTTCCCTCGTTTATGTTTTCTACAGTGATAGAAGATTCTCAGCCAGAAACGAACTGCAGCGCCTGCGCATAGCCTCTTAAACTCTCTGCTATAACGGTTCATTTATTTATAGCTGAATGTGAGCAAACACATTTAGTTTCATAAATTGAACTGTTACAATAATGAGTTTTTTAAATTTCTCTGCATGAGAATAACCACAAAATGTTACAATCTGAACTGAGCTGGTTTTTGTAGAGGGAGAGACGACATGCTAAGCGGAAAATGTTGTAATTTGTCCACCAGCCAATGTCTTGTCACGTGGTTTTGTTTATTTCTCCTTTCACCTTATAGAGAAAAAGGTTTAGTCAGTCAAGTAAAAATCAAAGATTCTTTTACATTTCATATTATGTAAGAATTAATTTTTTTTTTATATAAAAAATTGAAATTAATATACTTTTTAGAGACGTTAACCTGGTCTTGGCAAGTTTTTAATATACAGTCAACTGAAAAATTCAATGCCACAGCCAGGATTTAAACACAGTTCACCCGCTCTCTGTGTGGTTGCTTTAACCATTGAAATACTGTGACAACATGCCGGTGGGACAATGAATTCCCCAATTGGCTCAAGTTGCTTCCCAGATAGACCACTAATGCGTCTCACCAGAGATGACAATCTCTGTGGCGACCTGCAATCGCAGTACTTCAGTGCAGGATGTTTATGGGTTTCTTAAGGTTTTACTTTATTATTATTTATTATATATAATTAATTGAAATTAATTATACTTTTTAGAGACCTTAGCCTGGTCTTGGCAAGTTTTTAATATAGCGTTCAACTGAAAAATTCAATGCCACAGTTGGGCTTTGAACACGGTTCTCCCACTTTCTGTGCAGTTGCTCTAACCATTGAGCTACCATGACAACATGCCGGTGCAACACTGAGTTCCCCAATTGACTCAAGTTGTTTCCGAAAACAACTATATTATTTCTATACTAAAAACTTGCCAAGACCAGGTTAACGTCTCTAAAAAGTATATTAATTTCAATTTTTTATATAAAAAAAATTAATTCTTACATAATATGAAATGTAAAAGAATCTTTGATTTTTACTTGACTGACTAAACCTTTTTCTCTATAAGGTGAAAGGAGAAATAAACAAAACCACGTGACAAGACATTGGCTGGTGGACAAATTACAACATTTTCCGCTTAGCATGTCGTCTCTCCCTCTACAAAGACCAGCTCAGTTCAGATTGTAACATTTTGTGGTTATTCTCATGCAGAGAAATTTAAAAAACTCATTATTGTAACAGTTCAATTTATGAAACTAAATGTGTTTGCTCACATTCAGCTATAACTAAATGAACCGTTATAGCAGAGAGTTTAAGAGGCTATCCGCAGGCGCTGCAGCTCGTTTCTGGCTGAGAATCTTCTGCCACTGTAGAAAACATAAACAAGGGAAATGGAAAGAAGACATTTGTGTTAAATGCTTTTAACAAATTCTGTGGAAAGTACCCATCTTTAATCGACAATGAATATGGTTGGCCATTGTTTAGCAGTAATTGAACTTCTTTATTAGTGATGCAGAATAGTTGCTCGGATAGCTTGGCTTGCGTTTTTTTTCTGTGGTTTTCTAACCTATAGTGCTAATCATTATTTAACTTATTGACTCATAAAAGGTTAAAGCAGAAGTGGTATACTGATATTAGTCATTAAATGAATGATTTTTAAAGCCTGAAGTTAAGAACAGCTTAATCCAGTACCTTTAATCACAGATGTCGAACTGTTCAGGTACAACTTTTGTCTACTCTTAGTATTATGTGTTATAAGGCAAAATATAGGAATAAGACATACAGTGTTTAAAAGCAAATGATCCCCAAGTGGTGTAACATACTGTATTTGCATTCTGTCTGAAGCAATTTCCTCTCATGGGTGTGTTATCCTCCACGTGGTGGTGCCATGTGCTCGGCAGAGTGATACATTTACAGTAGGAACGATGGTTCTGTGAATTTTTCAGCTGACTGTATATTAAAATTAAAAAAAAAAAAATAATAATAATAATATATTTACTCAAAATCCAGCTATCCAAATGCTGGTTTTCTGTCATCATATAGTGCTATAAAACAGATGGCACTAAAGTGTCTCACATTTGCAAGATAGCAAACAACTTTCTATTTTCTTCTTTTTAGTAGATTAAAGGCAATGGTAGAATTTAATAATCTGGGAAGTATTTGAGTAGATTACTGACCATTATACACTAATAACTAGGCACATGTTTAAAATCAACTGTCTCCATTTTCAAACTACTGCTGATTCGTCAATGATGATGCAGGTGAGTTGTATCCCTCTTGTGGTGGTTTCAGGAATTCGCTGAAAATATCTTTGGGTGGAATTTCAAAATTGAAAACTCTGACTTTGTTTTTCCAAATGTAGATTTTTCTCTCAAGTGGTCAGCTCCTGTTGGTTTGTTAATTGTTTTAAGAGCATAGGAGTGGGATTTATATAATGATTTTTAATCCAAAAATGAATGGCCACTGCTAATTTTTCTAATTGCTTATGTTTTTATTACCTGAAGTGATGTTTGGCTTTAATTTCCACATTCCTTTTTGTTTATGCTATGTAGAACTGTCCACAGTTATTGAATTCAATTTTGTATACAATAGACTTTTTATTCTGGGGAACGTGCCCTTTATTCTTGAGTTCAAGACCTTTTTCAAGAAATTGATGTTATCAACCTTAAACTAAAAGAAAAATTCATACTCCAACCAAGCATCTTTGACCGCTTTAACAAAATCTTCAAAAAACATAACATTCAGTTAATTATACCATTTTCAATGGTAAACATTTTAAATTCAAGAGCAAAGGACATCATTTGCATGAATGCAACTTATGAACAGTTCTACAGATGGAAAACAAAGAGAAATGTGGAAATTAGAGTTAAAGAACACTTCAGGAATTAAAATATAAACATTTACAAAAATCAGCAGAAGCCACACATTTTTTGGACTAAAATCATAAATTCTACTCCTATACTCTTAAAACAACTAACAAACCAACAAGAACTGACCATTTCAGAGCATATCTACAGTTGGAAAAACAAAGACAGAGTTTTCAATTTTGAAACTTACTTTTGACCAAGTACCTGGACCCACCTCAAGAAGGCTACAATTCACCTACATCAACATCAACAACGAATGGTCACTAGTCGACTCAAATTCTTTCCAAACTTTTTATTCATTTATTTCTCATTATTCCATTACTTGCATTGATGAGTTGAAATATTAGAAAATCCACAGTGTGTCATACTTACTATCGCCAATATTTTAGAAATTAATTTGCAATTTAAAATGATCACAGTACCTTGTCTATATGCAGATTTCCTGAAAAATTAAATTTATACAGAAAACAAATTATTCAAATGCACAGTCAAACAATGTTCAAAGCAAATTTTTCTTTTAAATGTGAACAAGATTTTTGTAAATCCAAATATCATGGCAGCCTATTTATGCATTATGAAGTGTTTATCTGTTTTCATAGAACTATTTCAAACAAAGAAGTTTTATACCTTAGGAGATAACTCGCATTTTATTAATAATCCATGCAGTCTAGCCCATTTGTTTCTATCTTATTTTTGTACTAGAGAATTAGGCAACACCAAACTAATAATACAACTTGCAAAAAAGTGATTACTGTCACTAATT
Source organism: Deroplatys truncata (assembly GCA_030765065.1). Lineage (NCBI taxonomy): Eukaryota > Metazoa > Arthropoda > Insecta > Mantodea > Mantidae > Deroplatys > Deroplatys truncata. The sequence goes on along the minus strand of CM060989.1, from coordinate 57,246,004 downwards.
TTTTTTTCAGAGCAGCTTATGTAAAAATTAACTTCAAAATCATATTTTTGTAAAATACTCACAACTGTTTTCCTCGGAAATGGCACTGTGACTGAAGACTATTGCCTTCAACCAAAATAATCCAAATTTGATATCATTATACAGCATGGTGGGAATCAACCAAGCAAAACAGAGAGCTTCAAAGAGGATATGGCAGAAAGTAGAATTAGGATGGAGACCTTTACATGTATACAATGACCACATTGATGTTGAGAGAAATAGTGGTCAGTCAAATGGGGAAAGTGCTATGAAATAAAGAAACACAAACACTATTGTGTTAAAATTATATAGAAAAATTTGAGTCGGAATTGAAACAATTAACATCACTTACATGTTACAACTTGACCGGTTTCAGGAGCTAATTGCTCCCATCATCGGAAATGGCCAACTGGTTCCTCGTGATGTTGTCCTGTATGCGTCTGTGTGTGGTGGAATGTGGTGTAGTGATGAAACTCCATAGTGGGTTCGGTGGTGACAATTAAAACTTATTCACATGGTGTTTATGTTTTGTGATTAACAACTTTTCCAAAGTATCCAACTCTGCAGTATGTTTTGTTGGTTTTAAGAGCGAAGAACTCACTACAAATTCCACAACATTTGCCTAACTCTACAAAACAGATTAAGTATACAGAAATTACTCTGCAACAAATCAAAGGATCAAATACCTCAGAACAATAAAGCAGGAATCTATCAAATTAATTGCCCAGAATGTGACCAAATATACGTAGCTAAAACAAAAAGAAATTTAGAGACCAGATTAAAAGAACATATGAAACAGTAGTATCTCTATATGTCTACAAAATTATTTTGTTAGTTAAAAGGAATCAAAATATCAAGAATCTCAACAAAGAATATTATACATATAAGACAAGGGGAATAAATAACTACCATAAGGTGTGTACAACTAAAGCTGCAACAAACAAAGATCCATACATCAGAGGAGCCATACTCTTTAATAAATTACCATAATATATAAAAGCTGCACAGGATAACTCTTTTAAAACATTGTTAAAAAATTATCTACTAAATAAAAGCCTATACAGAATAGATGAATTGTAATTTTCTAAAATCTGTTTTGTATGTTAGAGTATAAGTATAGATCGAATTGTAAGTAATATTTTGTGCTTGAACTAAACTGTTTTTTGGTGGTATTGTATAAATGATAAGCGTAAATTGTAAATAGTATCTGATAATATATGTGACTCAACTGAAAATTACTATTAGTGTTATATAAGTGACAAATTAAATTCTAAATAGGGATTGTATAAGTGATATGCCAAATTGTGAATTGATAATATGCTAATTCTTCTATAACAAATGTATGTTTGTGAGAGTGTAAGTATAGGTTGACTTGTAAATAATATCTTGTAATCTGTTTTTTGTGGCGTTGAATAACTGATAGGCCAAAATTGTAAATAATATTTGATAATATATGTGATTCGATGAAAATTACTATTTGTATTATATAGTGACAGATAATATGCTAATACTATGACAAAGCCTGAAACATGTAATAACAATGTCTAGGGTGAATAAATACTTTACTTTACATCAAATACAAACAGATGGACAAATCTGCAGTTGCACATCACTTTTGGACAACAAATCACAACATTACACCAAATATAACACTCTTAAAACTGATAAAGCACACTGTGGAGTTGGATACTTGGGAAAAGTTATTAATCACAAAACATAAACACCATGTAATGAATTTTGAATTGCCTCCACTGAACCCACTATGGAGTTTCATCACTACACCAGATTCCACCACACACAGACACATACGGGACAACACCACGAGGAACCAGTCGACCACTTCTGATGATGGGAGCAGTTAGCTCCTGAAACTAGTCAAGTTGTAAAACACGTAAGTGATGTGAAGTGTTTCAACTCCTACTCAAATTTTCTATATAATTTCAAATATTTACTAGTCCGTACTTTATTGCAAAACAGACCTTACTTTTAAAATAGCCCTCATAACTATAAATTTAATTATTAAGATATTCCACTTTCTTTCACACTCAAATTCTGGAATATCACATTTAAGGGTAATTTAACTAAAACTCTTTATATCTGTTTTTGAAATGTCTGTCAGTTGGATCCCAAAGAGCTCTTCTCAATTCTACCTATGCAATTATATCATGAACTTTTTGGAAGACCAGTCTGCCATTGTGATAATACTGCAAGTATGAATACATGAATGTTATCTGCCCATGAAATAAATGATCCGTAGAATCTCCAACATCAAAATTTAGGGCTGTTTTCCTTTCCTTTGTGAAAACAAAGCTGGTTGCAAAAGTAAACAAACTCAAAATACTAGGAACATTTTCAAACGATTCCTAATACTTTGTTGAGAAAATTTTTAAAATTTTATTTGCTGAAGTTTGTTGTAAGTACAGAACGGTCCCTCAGTGCTCTGGCCAGGAATTGCATGGCAGTCTTGCGCGACACGTCTGAATGAACTCAAGGCTCTTCCACTTATCGGACATGTGGCAGCGGGCTTCAGTCAGCTGTTATTGCTTCTTGTGTATAGACGCGAGACGCGTGTGTATTTGTGTGCGATTGAATTATCGGATTATTACAACCAGAAATGGTACTCAAATTTTCGCTTGAACAAAGGCTTTTTATGTATGACACGTACGTAAAAACCGACTCATGTAGACAGGTGTGTAGGCAATTTCACAATAAATTTCCTGGTGTTCCAGTTCTGAGTAGAGAAACAGTTAGATATCTAGTGAATAAAGTGAAGAGAACGGGATCATTTAATGTTGTAAGTTGTAAAAAGAAATGAAGGGTTCTAACGGAAGAAAAACTAAAGGGTTATGGCCGGCTTGATCGCCGGATCTTACTGTGTGCGACTTTTATCTGTGGGGAACTCTCAAAAATAAAGTCTATACGAATAATCCTCGCACCATATACGATCTTAAAAGCAATATAAGAACAGAAATTACACTACAAGAACTTATGGGTGTGAATAGTAATTTCATCAGAAGGTGCCAAAAATGTTTGTCTGCTGAAGGACACCACTTTCAACACCAACTGTGAAAAAGGTTAGTACTGATAAAATAAAAAGTAATTATGTTTGTTCATTAGGTAATCAATATATCGTAATAATCATCATAAAATCAGTAATAATATGGTATCAGTATCAATAATGAGAATAATAAACAGATACATTGAATATAGTGTGCGGAACACGTATTGCAACTACCGGCCAGATAGCTGAGAGATCGCGCATGGAACACTCATCACAACTATGGCCAGATGGCTGAGGGACTGCTCTGTATAAAGACATATTAAATGTGTCCTTACTGTTGACTGGAGAATTTGAATCTCTGTTCTCATGTCCCCCATTTTCATTTCTGAAGCTGCCAGCTGCCTCTTGATGTTCTCCTCTATTGTAGATATCCCATTCTGAGAAGACACCATCAGCAAATCCTATAAATACAAATATACTCTCAATAAATATTTTAACTGTGAATGATTCACGGAAGGGATGGGAAATTAGATCAAAAAAATATTTGCTAGCTAATGATTGCACTTTTAAGATGTAACATAGGCCAGAAAATTTATGTTAAGTTTGCATAAAGGAATAAGATGCTCAAGAATTTAACATTTTTATTTTATAGCTTGATCTTTGGTGCACAAAATATAAGTTCAACTCTCAAATTGAGGGCAAAACATATCTCATTCAACTCATTGTTCCTTTCGCTGCCAAACTAAAATGCTCTATTGCTTTAAAACTGCTAGCTGAAATTACAGCAAAATGTTTAAGGTTTAGCAGAAGTTTCGTTCTAAGCTTCATTTTTCTGTGATGATCCTGTGCTGATTATGTTTAATAAAGCACAATTTTATAGTTTTCTGTAATTTTATTGTAGCTTTTCTTCCTCCTGTCTGGCACCAGTTAAGCCTCATATTGTTTTGTTTGTGAACTTTGGTGAGGGCACCTCTGTTGTTAGTTGGGTGGATGAGCTCTCTTGAGTTCAGGACCAGAGGTGGCGTCAAGCTACTGCCCTTAGTGTTATGCTTTTTTTATTTTTTGCTCATTTTGGGTATTAAGATCATATAAAACTTGGCCATTATTTCTTACTGCCTTATGATTTCTGTACTCATCTTACTGGGGTTATTTTGAACTCTCCTCTTCAATGGTTTATTTTTCTTTTTATCTGAAAATTTTAGGCGTGATATGCTGGAAGTTCCTACATGTGAAATTGTCAAACTGGGCTGCAAAGGAGTTATAGTTGTTTAGGGTATAATTACACAGCTGTCTAGCTTGTTTACCAGTTCTAATATTAAATATGTAAAGCAATCCAGACCCATAATGTAAGTATATTAATGCTACAGGATAATAGGTGAACTTTCACACCTTTGTACATCAAAAAGCAGCAAGGATCATTCAAATTTTGTAAAAACATGAAATTTATGTACAGTGTTTTAGCATATGGTAAATATATTGGTAGAAATGTATCTGTTCATAATTGTTTTTATGGATCCTGGTATATATTATCCTCACCCTTTAATAATATGATAGTAAGCAATAAGTGATTAAGGGGGTAGGTCTGGTGGCACACTTCTTGTATATCATTTCACATTCCTATATGTTCCCAAAGCTGTTACTTTCGTTATCATTTAAAACAAAGTTTGAAAATATTAATTTAGATTGTCTGTAATTAAAATTTTACTTTTCAAATACATTTTGACACACTAATGTTCATATCACTATTGTATTACCAAGCGGGATGGCTCAGGCGGTAACGTCTGTGGCTCACATTTGGGAGATTCCGGGTTAAAATCCCATAGGTCAACCAATCTGTCTGAGGTTTTTTCATGGTTTCCCTCAGTTGCCAAGGTAAATATCGGATTGAATATTTAATACCACGACCCAAAGTTCCACCTTAAGTCTAAAACAATAGTAAAATGAAAAATAAGTGATAATAGCAAATGCTATGCCATCTATCCTCAGACAATGTAAGCAGCTAGACTGGACGGCATGAAGCAAAATATTCAGCTGCCATGTGCTGGGTCTCTGTGGGCATGCGACGAAGCAAGATGGCATTTCCAGGGATGAGACCTAGAAGGCTAACTGTCCGCCTTTCTGTGTGAGGGTGGTGGTTGGACTGGACGGCACCCTAATGCCATCTGCACGGCATGAAGCAGGGGTTACAGGGATGAGACCTAGAAGGCTAACTGTCACCTTTCTGTGTGAGAGTGGCGGTTAGACTGGATGGCACCCTAATGCCATCTGCACGGCATGAAGCAGAGATTACAGGGATGAGACCTAGAAGGCTAACTGTCACCTTTCTGTGTGAGGGTGGCGGTTAGACTGGATGGCACCCTAATGCCATCTGCACGGCATGAAGCAGAGATTACAGGGATGAGACCTAGAAGGCTAACTGTCACCTTTCTGTGTGAGGGTGGCGGTTAGACTGGATGGCACCCTAATGCCATCTGCACGGCATGAAGCAGAGATTACAGGGATGAGACCTAGAAGGCTAACTGTCACCTTTCTGTGTGAGGGTGGCGGTTAGACTGGATGGCACCCTAATGCCATCTGCACGGCATGAAGCAGGGGTTACAGAGATGAGACCTAGAAGGCTAACTGTCACCTTTCTGTGTGAGGGTGGCGGTTAGACTGGATAGCATCCTAATGTCATCTGCACGGCATGAAGCAGAGATTACAGGGATGAGACCTAGAAGGCTAACTGTCACCTTTCTGTGTGAGGGTGGTAGTTAGACTGGATGGCACCCTAATGCCATCTGCACGGCATGAAGCAGGGGTTACAGGGATGAGACCTAGAAGGCTAAATGTTGCCTTTCTGTATGAGGGTGGAGGTTAGACTGGACGGCACCCTAATGCCATCTGCACGGCACAAAGCAGAAGATGCGATAGCTATGCACTAGGGTCTCTGTGACACATGACAAAGCGAGTGGTTACAGAGATGAGACCTAGAAGGCTAACTGTTCATCAGACATTGTTCTAAGAGTTATCCACTAACAGATCCGTCGCGATATGACCAAGGATTTAAAGCAATGTAAAAAAAAAAAAAAATGTATTTACTAAGCTATATGCTCTTGATTTTCAAAAGTTCAACAGTTTATGTAATAAATTAAGGAAACGGTGACAATTTATATTTACAGTGCAGTATATACCTTTTTGGTGCATATCATTGTACAGTTAAGAATGGGAAAATGGTCAGGATGCAGTCCCTTTTCACAGTTATTACAAATTTTCTTAATCTTTCCTTCTTCCCATCCCTCCTAGAACACACATAGTGCACTCTTCCCTTTTTACTTTCTCTTCTACAGTAGAGCTCTCTGTTACAGTATGTAGAGCTATTGTACTCTATCCAAAAATTTGATACAAGATTTCACTGGAAATACAAGTTTTGAATAAAACACAAAAAAATACTTACCTCAGTCTTTTCTTTTGTAGGGCCATTTATTTTATCTATAAGAGATACATCCCTTGATTCTGAACTAGTTTTAATGTTGGAAATCTGAAACATAAAGAAACACTACCTTATTAGCACATATATAAAAATGTGTGGTCTGATACATTCACATGACTTTCTCTAGCCTCTATTGTTTATTAGTGGGTATACAAATTATTCTTACTCAGCTTATTTTTCTATCTACTACATTTTAATCCAAATAAGCCTTTGCAGAAATAGCTACATTACACATTTCATTATAGATACAAAGAGAACAGCAAAAGTCAAATGTCTAAGAACTGGATGCTATATGCTGGCCTTAAAATTCCATACTGTTTCCATGACATTCCGAGAAACAACTGAATGTTGAAAGGACTTAAAATGACCAAGAAATGAACAATTCAAACCTTTAATAATGGATATCTCAGAAATGGCTTATATCACAAAAAAACTTATTTTACATAAATTGTGTGTTTAAAGAGATTTACGTCTTTTGTGGAATACGTTTTCATCTATCACTTGTTTACCAGTTATACAAGAATATACAAAATTCTCTCCAAATGAAGAGGAACTTCATAGACTATTCCCCAAAAATTCAAGTAATACATTTTATTTGTCAAATTGAAATTGAGTTTTATTTATGGACGCTCTTTAACTGCTGTGGTCCCATTGTACATTGGGCGTGTAACACCAGTAATTTTGCTCAGAGGCCTCTTTATGAGGCTTGAGATTCTTTTATGTGCTGTAAATCTATGACATGGGACCACCGGCTTTACTTCCCTTCCGAAGGAAGCCACGCTAAGGATTTTTACGCCCGAAAAAAATCCATCGCTCTCCACCGCGTTTGAAACCGCAACCTCAGGAACTAGAGGCTAGCATAGTAACCACTACACCACGGAGGACTTTTTTTATTTGTCATGTAAATATCTTTAATATATGGTATTTTAATAAAAATCATTAAAGCCATTTTTTAGAAAATAAAAAAATTTCGAAAAATGTTCCATGTAAAGGGAGTTTGGGGTGGGGGATCTAGTTGAAAATCTTTGTGTCGCATCTGGAAGATACCTAACCCAAATAACAAGTTTGATATTTATCTGGCTTTTTGTTTTGAGTTATGCTGTTCACAAACACACAAGACACATGGACATGTTTCCAAAAATGCTTTATTTGGATTCAGGTGCTTCAAAACATGTAACAATCATTGCAAATGCTTATTTTTATTGTAAACATGTTTTTATTAATGTTATGTGAATACATTATATACTTTAATAATGCAAGAGCTGTGAGAATAAATAAGTTTTGAGTTGCTAACAATGAGGTAATGAGGTAACCTTGTAGCAATAATGAGTTACAGTGTTTGAAAAGTTACCAGTCATGATTATATCAAAGATAAGGTAAATTCAGTAACAGTTTAAAATTAGCCAATCAATAGCAAGGAAAAAGTTTAAATAAAATGCAGATATTCTATTGCACTAGAATTAGCCAATCAGAGACTTGAAATACCGAAGCTTACAGGTTTAACCGTTGAAATCTTACTCAGTTGCTGGCAAGCCTTGGTAGTGAAGAGATGTAAGATGTGTTCTCTACGAGTGAATCGTAAAGTATGTATATGCGCTAAGTGAAAGTATTGAAGATTCTCACAGTTCTTAAAAAGTGTAGTGCTTTATAAAAATGTGCAAGAATTAATAAAAGAAGTTGATACGGTAATTTGTATCACAAATTACTCAGATGTAAATAATGATTGTAATATGAATATGTATTTTTATGTAACATTGATTTCAGAGGTTTATTAATTGTAATTATTATTGGTAAATAATAATATACGGCTTTACTGAAACTGTCAACAATAACGCAATAATGCAGCAAGGGGGTGAGTTGTTTATCATTACCGGGAACAAGGAAGTTACGTAATGTTTCGCGCCTTTTCGATAGAAGCTTCTAGAACATTTCCTAAAGCATATGTATTCGTGTTTTTCATTGGATATTAAAATAGACGCTAATGTTGGCGCGTTTTATTAGCCAATAGCAGTTCAGTTATAATCTTTAGGCATGTCAAGGAGTGGGAGTATATAAGCCAGGTTTGAGGTAGCTTTTCCACCAGTTCAACAAGATTCTCAACACATAACACGTCAGCTCCCAGTTCAACAGAATTCTCAATACTATACACGTCGGTCTGTCAGTTCGTCATAAGTTACGCGCAGCAAAATTACGAGAATCTAAAGTATTATACAGTTAAATATATAAAGTTGAAGTACGTGAGTTAAAATTGATAAGAAGTTATTACAAACAGTTTCAGTTTGGCGAGTATCCAGATCTATATGTAAATGTGTTAGTGAACGTGTTCGACAATAAAAGTTATAAAACCAATTTCTTCGTCAATATAATTTCTGAACAAAAGATTCCTTTCCGATTCACACCCTGCAAGAGATACTTGTTCTACTAAGATAATATGATAGCTAGCCGGAGAACATTTAAAGTGAATTATTTCAAAACTGATGCAAATTGCCACACCAGAGGGAGCTACGAACAAACCAACGAATGACGTCACAAGATGGCTTCAACACACGTGATGTAAACAAACATTTGTAAGAATCTCATCGCAAAGTGGCTTCCAAACGTGGAGCTACAATTAATGTTAAACACATTGTAACATTAATACCACTACAAAGTGAATTTTAAAAACTTAAATTCTGTGATGTCTACATTCTTTTTTTTTTTTTTTTATTTATTTATTTATTTATTTATTTATTTATGGACGGTCTTTAACTACTATGGTTCTTAGCGTCCCATTCTATATTGGGCGTGAAACACCTGTAATTTTGCTCAGAGGCCTCTTTATCAGGCTTGAGGTTCTTTTACGTGCTGTAAATCTACGACACGGGACCACCGGCTTTACTTCCCTTCCGAAGGAAGCCGTGCTAACGATTTTTACGCCCGAAAAAATCCATCGCCCTCCGCCGGGTTTGAACCCGCGACCTTGGGAACTAGAGGCTAGCACGGTACCACCAGTCCACGGAGGACGACTCTACATTCTTGCTGCACCGCACCCTGAATAAGAGAAACATGTTTCTAAAGTAAGACTGACGCAGCCGAGGCAAAATTCAAACATAAATAATATATAGAAGCAGTGTTAATAACAAAATTAAATATTATAATGTAAAACTTGGAGTGTAATAACAAAAACACATATTGAAATCAGCTTCTCATACATAACAGCATATTGCATAATAACTATTATGTAATCAACAAAATTCAAACTGACGCCCAAAGCGTGTTCCAGGAACTCCTTTAATGCAACTAAATTAATATTACGTAAAAACATATTACGTTAACAAATAATGATCTTCAAGTTTACGTAAAAACAAAAAGCAGCACAACATAAAAACTTCCTCAAAAGGCACATGGCCAGTTTTGCTGAAAAAGCAGGCGACCATTTGCTTTGAAGTGCTTCGAGTGCAAACAACTTTTGTTGGATTTGCTTCATCTTGAAACACCCATACAGTCGACTGCTGTTTGCGTTCCGGCTCATACGCATAGATGCATGATTCGTCACCTGTTACAATCTTATATATGTCTTTTGAGGCACCGCCATTGTATTACTTGAGCATTTTTGTACACCAATCGACACAAGCATCTTTTTGAGATTGCGTCAAATTAGGTGAGATCCAACGAGAGCAAACCTTTTTCATGGCTAAATAATCATACAATATTTTATATATGCTGGTGGAACTGATGCCTAGGGTTGCCTCAATCTCACAATATGTCGCATGACGATCTTTCACCATTAGTTTTTGCACAGCATCAATGTTTTCTGGCACAACAACTGATTTTGGATGACCTTCACCAACTTCATGATTGAGCAAATGGCGGCCAGGATTAAATTCGTTATACCAGCATTTCACAGTGGCAAAGGATGGAGCTTCGTCGTCAAATGAGGAAGTTAGTTGATCAATGTACTCTAGTCTTGATAATCCATGTTTTTGTTGACACACAATTTTCAAGTTAGTGTAAACAAAACAAATGACGCTCTACTGACAAAATGTTTGAAGTAGATTATGGTCAAATATGTCAAACTTTCCATTGAAAACGTCAGATGGCACCTACAACATTCAGGTTTGCCAAGGCTCAAAATATAAATAGTGTCCCTTGTATCTTGCTAGGTCATTCCAAAGCCAATTTTTTCCATGACTTCTTTAATTCTGTTAACCCAGATATTACACAAGTCATATTCTCCTATAAATTTAAGCATTCTTTCAAGATATGTTGTTCTAAACTCTTTACCCAAAACCATTATTTTAGATTTCTGATTAGCTTTCCTTGGCTCCCTACTAGGAAAGGTTTTTATGCAATCCCATTAGGCAAGGCTTTTGGTAGTACCAAAATATGCTTGTAAAAATTCCTGAAGAGGATAGTTATATTCATTTGGTTGCAAGGGAAAACAAAGGAATGTGCTAACACTTATTTAGGAAAACCTTTTAAATTTGTTATATAACCGTAGAACTGATACTATGCGCTAGAGCAGTGATTTAGTTTGAACATATCAGTGCCATACACCTAAGATATGCAGGACACTGGTTTTGGGGGAAGTACAGAACAAGGGGGAGAACAGTCCTGCTTAAACATTTATTTCTTCAGTACTCTTAAATTAGAAGAGCAAAATAAATGCAGAAAAGCAATAAAACAAATACAGTCTCAAAAAGATTTACTTACTACATATATAATGCTATAACCCTTTTAGTGGCACCTGGGTCGTAGTCATGCACTGCTTCCCTCCCGACATTCCAGCCCCTGCTATGGTTTCACGTACACTATGTAATCAAAATTATCCAGATACCCCACAAACATACGTTTTTCATCTTAGGTGCATTGTGCTGCTGCCGCTTACTGCCTGGTACTCATTATCCGCGACCTCGGTAGTCATTACACATCGTGAAACAGCAGAATGGGACGCTCCATGGAGCTCACGGACTTCGAACGTGGTCAGGTGATTGGGTGTCACTTGTGTCAGAAGTCTGTATGCGAGATTTCCACACTACTAAACATCCCTAGGTCCACTGTTTCTGATGTGATAGTGAAGTGGAAACGTGAAGGGACATGCACAGCACAAAAGCGTACAGGCCAATCTCGTCTGTTGACTGACAGAGACCGCCGACATTTGAAGAGGATCGTAAAGAGTAATAGGCAGACATCTATCGAGACCATCACACAGGAATTCCAAAAAGCATCAGGATCCACTCCAAGTACTATGACAGGCGTGAGGTGAAAAACCTTGGATTCCATGGTCGAGCAGCTGCTCATAAGCCACACATCACGCAAGAAAATGCCAAACGACGCCTCGCCTGGTGTAAGAAGCGTCAACATTACACGATTGAACAGTGGCAAAACGTTGTGTGGAGTGACGAATCACGGTACACAATGGCAGGGTGTGGGTATGGCGAATGCCCGGTGAACGTCATCTGCCAGCGTGTGTAGTGCCAAAAATGAAATTCAGAGGTGGTGGTGTTATGGTGTGGTCGTGTTTTTCCTGGAGGGGACTTGCACCTCTTGTTGTTTTGCGTGGCACGATCAAGCGCAGACCTACATTGATATTTTAAGTACCTTCTTGCTTCCCATTGTTGAAGAGCAATTCGGGGATGGCGATTGCATCTTTCAACACGATCGAGCACCTGTTCATACTGAACGGGCTGTGGCAGAGTGGTTACACGACAATAACATCCCTGTAATCGACTGGCCTGCACAGAGTCCTGACTTGAATCCTATAGAACACCTTTGGGATGTTTTGGAATGCCGACTTCGTGCCAGGCCTCACCGACCTACATCGATACCTCTCCTCAGCGCCGCACTCCGTGGAGAATGGGCTGCCATTCCCCAAGAAACCTTCCAGCACCTGATTGAAAGTATGCCTACGAGAGTGAACGCTGTCATCAAGGCTAAGGGTGGGCCAACACCATATTGACTTCCAGCATTACCGATGGAGGGCGCCATGAACTTTTACATCATTTTCAGCCAGTGTCCGGATACTTTTGATTACATAGTGTATCATGTAACCTCCTGACTTCAGGCTGTTGCGTGGGAAGGGTCACATGCGTGTATGACAAATGATGGCAGTAGATAACATTCTTCTGTGGTGTTCAGTTGTATATTTTTAATTGTGGGGCAACATAAAAGACAAAGTGTATAAGTGAAATCCCTGAACATTACAAGAACTGCAAAATAATATACAGGAAGAAATAGCTAACATTTCCCAAGAAGAGTTGCCTTATGTGAATGAATCTGTTAAGACGCTGCAATGCCTGTCTTCGAGCACATTTCTAAAATCTTCTTTGAAAAGGTAAGCAAGGTAAGGTGCATTCAATATTGTAATTTGTGATATAATAATGGTACCAGTTGCCCTTATCCATTTATCCTATTTGTTTCGATGCATAAGACATCTGTGCAGAAAAGTGGAGATGAAGTGCCGGCAGGCGAGTGGCAAGTGTCCGTGACCCAGGTGCTGCTAACAACATTGCCACTTAACCTAATGACCCTGTATGTTTACTTTATGCTTATAAATGACAAAAGCAATCAGATTGTACATTTACACATAGGGTTAAACTTCAGATTAATTTGTTTTGTGGTGGAAATAATGCAGCATAATTGATTAAATTTACTACTATGACTATTTTAGGAAATAATCCTAAAGTAATTAATTTTTACAAGTGCTCTTTATAAATGGCCCTTAACCTTGCTGGGGCGTTTATCTCTACTGTACACATACAATGTTCGGGTCAAAAAACATCCAAGCTTATTTCCTTATTGATAGACAGTCCTTTATTTTTAAATTTGCATTGAAATCAAAAATAAAAATTAGGTAAGTTATTCAATAATCTTTCATAATCAGCATGATAATTAATCAATAGTGATATAATTCCTACAAGGAAAATGAGATAGTGTACACATAGCATTCAAATAAATTATTCATTTGAATTCAAATTCTTAGCTACTTTCTATTCAGCTTTTAAATATATAAGTAAAATGATTTTCGGAAGTTAATTATTCACACTTAATGCAATTCATACAACTGTTTTCTGTTTTTTCATAAAGAGAGCACCTTCTCTCCTTGCAGCCAGTGCAGTTTTCATTTGATTTGTAAGTGCACAAGATTTTTGAATCTTCCTTTAACTGCTGACATCCTTTTCTCTGAAAGACAAACCTGTCTCTATATTTCCTCTTGTACATAGTTCACCAAGAGTCTCCTGTGCACAATATTTGGTTTCAATTCAGAATAGATTGCCTTGAACAATGCATATACATTATATGAAGGTATGTCCATTATATTTAAGAATAGGCAACCCTTTTCCTTTTGGAGTTACATTATAATTGGCCATTATTTTGCCAGCATACTCAGAGTTCTTTTATATACTTTATAGTTGAAGATTTTGATGCATATACAAGGGAGTAAATGGTGGGTCTTAACCCAATCCCTGCAGTGAAGCTTCTGAGGCTTATTGTACAGCTTTACCCCCTGGTTAATCCTAATAATTGAGGTCTGTAACCTTAAAAAGCTCCATTAGGTCTCTTATTAGGTTTTTGTGTGATACTATATCCTCCTTTTGCTTTATAGCCCTGAGAGTTATGTATCTATTTTTAGCAAATGTTTTACATTCGAAAATTAAATTAGAGGTCATTTCTTTCTTATTCTTCATTACAAATTCTATGCTTAGGTTCATTAGTCTTCAATTATTTTCTCATCTATACTAATATTAGAAAGAAAGAGTTATTGCTTAGTTCTAATGGCTGCTTTACGTGCACTTAGGAGAACTTCTTTATAATAAAAAAAAAAAGGTTATGAATTTTGAAAACCCCACCATTGATGATGTCAACTGATTAATTGCAAAAATAGAGGGCTGCAATACGCCAAGTAGGACCAAACCAGTCATGGAAACATCAGTTGACTGCAAAACTGACAATAGGGAAGATATTCCCGGAAACTAGTCTTGTCTTGTCTTGTCTTGTCTTGTCTTGTCTTATACAATACAGATTTCTGTCTCTGTTCTGGGTGCTCTTCAGCGTTGGGCTTATTGTGCTACCTGTATCGTTTTAAAGCCAATTCATTATGTCTGCACCCTTTACCAAGGAATACAGTCTCATAATAGATATGGTTTCAAACTCTTTTGATTCTAAAAACATTTTCCCAAATGCAATATATCTCCTGTGAGCCAAAGCTTCCCTGGAGCATATAATGTGCTGGGCTGTTTCAGTTTCTTTCTTGTGCAATCTGCAATTTAACTTATCCTGAAACACTCTCGTGTTAAGATGCTGTTTCAAAGGAGCATGTCCTGTGAAAAATACAGTAATTGTTCTCAGCTGAAGTCTGTTACATTTAAGTAAGCTTTCAACTCTTTTCTTACATGGTTTTCTAATAAATAGTTTAACATGTTTGTTTCCTGGAGTTTTAAGCCAGGTTTTATGAGTTCTACTTTAGGCCAGTTTTTAATAGCCTCTCTTACTAAACATCGAGATGTTGCTAGAGCCTGCTCTGGCCCAATAAATTGTGAAGCTGCTCCTTGTCTTGCAAGTTCATCAGCTTTTTCATTTCCTTCTATGCCACTATGACCTGGCACCCAGATGAGTTGAACTTCATTCTATTCTGCCAAGCTTGTGAGTATGTTTAGGCAGTTTAAAACCAGTCCAATATTACCCTATGACTACTTAGAGCCTTAAGTACAGCCTGGCTATCTGAGAATATAAGGATCTAGTTACCAGCGTAAGCCCTCCTTATATTTTCATGTATGCATTGAATAATAGCATAAATTTCTCTTTCAAAAACAGTAGCATATTCACCCAAGGGAAAAACCCTTTTGCAACTTGGTCTCATGCCATATACTCCGGATCCTGTACCTGAGCTATGCTTTGAGCTGTCTGTAAATTACATCAAAGTTTTCTCAGGAATTTCCAGAGTTTTATTCATCCAACATTCACAGTCAATAATGACCCTGAAGTTCTTTATAAGGTGTTTATTTGGAATTATATAGTCTGATGATATTTCTAAAGATGCACCTCCTTCTTGCCTCCTTCATTACAACTAAATGCGATGGAGTCAGGTTCAAGAGCGTCTCCATTGCTGCAGTAGGAGTGTTGTTTGTTTGTTAAGACTGAAACTAGTCTTAATAAATAGATGTGAGTAGAGAGGAAGAAGTGTTTAAAAAGGTTGTACACTAATTGTAACATAAGTTTCAATAACTCTCCACTGTATGCAGCATTCCTTGTAATTTATATCTGTTGTAGTATAATTTGGCAATGCAGCCATTAGCATTTGTGCTCTCCACTGTTTCTGTGATGCAGTGTGCTCTTCAGTTAATGTGGTGCAGGATAGATGATCTTTGTTCATTTCTGAACCAAGAAAGGGCACAATGGTGACTTGCTAAACAATCATGATTTATGAGAAGCCCGAAGGCTGCAACAGCTGTTGGAAGCTGTGAAACTGATAACCTCTTCTATCCAATTACCATCCTCTCACCTGCCCGTGGTGCAACCTGCTTTACATAAGAAGCCCTGGTAACAAGTACGAGGTATAACTGTTACATCATGTTAGAGTTTGGGATGGGGGATTTCCTTGAAAACCTTCGTGTCGCATCTTTGGAAGACACTGAACCTAAATACCAAGTTTGGTGTTTATCTGACTTTTGGTTTTTGAATTAAGCTGTTCACAGACACACACATAGGATTCAGTGGGCCTCAAAATATGTATTTTCATTGTAATCTCGATATCATTTTTTGGGTAGAATACAATACCTTCTCTACCTATGTACACGGTAGAGAAAACAAAAATCTGCAGTAGCAGCAGCTCACTTTTGGCTAGAAAATGATGAAACTGATCCAGAACAAGTATTTTTTTTAAAAGGCATTTCAAAAATAAAAATCTGATGTGTTACACTCACACGACTTTCTCTACTCTTGTACAAACTATTTTTACAAGCGCTTATTCTCCATCTACTTCATGTTAATCGAGATAAACATTTGCAGACTCTATCTTATTGCTACTTCTCCTGTAGATGTAAGGGGAATATATATGTACAAGGGCAATGTAGAAAAACAGTAGCCTTTAAGCACATACATATCTCTTAATAGCTGGTTGCTAGGTGCAGCACCATTGCCTTTGCCACAGATTAATACTCTTTGCATATCCAAGACAAAAAAATGAATAACGAATTCCCATTTGGGAAAATAAGTATTGAAAAATTTAAGGGAATAACAAGTAATATCTGGAAAATGGTTCACTCAACAAAAAAAAAATGTATATGACATAAATTGTGTATTTTAACGCGATCTACATTTTTTGTGTAGTAAAATTTTGTCTATCTCTTATGGTTTACCAGTTATGCAAAAGTCGTTCACAATGAAGAATACTTTTGGAGACATTCCCAGAAAATTCGAGATATACATTTCATTTGTCATGAAAATATCATAAACATATAATATTTTAATCAAAATCGTTAGAGCCATTTTTGAGAAAATTAAAATTTTCGAAAAATCTTCCATGTAAAGGGTAATCTGGGGCGAGGGATTTTCTTGAAAACCTTCGTGTCGCATCTCTGGAAGATAATGAACCTAAATACCAAGTTTGGTGTTTATCCGACTTCGTTTCTGAGTTATGCTGTTCTCACACACACACACACACACCCACCCACGCGCGCACGCACACGCACACACAGGGACATGTTTCCAAAAATATTTTTTTGGATTCAGGGGGTCTCAAAACATGTATTTCCGGTGAAATCTCGGTATCAAATTTTTGGGTGTAATACAATACTTCCCCTACTTACTACACGTAGTAGAGAAAGTAAAAAACAATGAACAATCTGGGAGAACATACACATTTTCAAAAACAAAGTTTGAGCCTTCAATTTTGAGTTACAGCCAAGCGACAACTTCAGCAGGAAATTCCTCGTAAAGCCACCAGGGCAGCATTCTCCAGCAAAAGGACACCACACTCCATAGGTTGAAGATGGGAGTAATTGAGTTCTCCCCTTTCTTGTCTGTTACAGCAATCAATGTACCTCTCTCTTCCCCACTCCTCCTTTATCAATTTATAAAAGCTTGATGATTTTTTATCTTCTTCAAGGCTTCCCCATATATCTTGTATCATATCTATATCTTCCACTCTGTTACTTACTACTTTCCAAAAGTTGTTTGTATTTCTTTTCTCCAACCCCCATATATCCCCCATTTCAATTGACTCCATTACTTTTTCAGTTTCTTTCCACCAGCTGTTTTTCTTTCTTAGAACCTTTTGCTCACTTAGGCATATCTAAGATTTCACCTTCCTCCATTTTCAAACATCGAAGCCAACATTTTAAAATTCTTTCTACTATTATACCTTTCCTCCTCGTTCTTCCTAGTTCTATTAATGCAACCTCATCTTTTCAAAACATTCTATACATTTGGTCAATTTTCTTACTTAGTTCCCCCCCCCCCCATATTTCCACAGCATAGCGCATTTTTTATTCTACCAATGTGTTGTACATTCTCTCCAACCATTTCGTCGAAATCTGTAATTTATATTTGCATATTCTTATTCCTGTCATAGCTGCCTTCCTTTAGCTAACATCTTCCTGCCATGTGCTACCCATTCTCCGGTATTACTCAACCTTACTCCTAAATAGTCATATTCTTTGACTACCTCCAGTTCTTGATCACCTACTGTCCATTCCAAACCAGAGTGCCCTTCACTGAAAACAAACTCTTTGTATTATCCGCACGAAAGTAATTCGCAATCCCCGCCCATAATGTCTGCTTGTTCCCCTCCCACGTGCTTGTTGAACACTATTTAATCTATAAAAAGGCGCCCTGCATGAGAATCATAGTTCAAAATGCAACTTGAGGTAACAATCGATTTTATAAGTATGCGGCAATGAACATTTTACTTACGTTAATCACAATCCTCGGGCAAAAGTGCAACACCCAAATCCGAATCCTCTGAAGATGACTCAGCTGCCATATCAGAATCAGAACTACTCTCCAAAATAATGACAAGCTTATCCACAATTCCACAGCACTGTCACGCTTAAAACAAGTTCCCACATTTTATCCTCTTCTATGTTCTATTATGTCTGTTTATATTCCGTGCTCGCTTTCGTTACACTTCTCACTGAAACTCCTGTAAAATCCAATATTAGTTTCGTAATATGCACTAATGCAAGTGTCGGGTATTTTTGTAATAGTGAGTTCCATATATGAAGTATTGTTTGTTTTTAGCCACTTTTTAAATGTTTACCGCTTCTGTGTTTGAACAGTTTATTCGCACTACACGCACCTTCCTCTGCCATGAGAGTTCAAATACCAACTGACTAAATCACAAGATTTGACCTGAGCTGAGCATATGTGTGTTAGTGTATTATGAATGACTTCGCTTATCATATTTCCTGTGTTACGCAAAGTGTTTATTCGGTACTCAGATAGCACCTCTGGGAATTCATTGCTGCATTTCTTGTGTATGTAAGATAGTGGCAGTAATGCATGTCGGTTGGTATTAACAAGCAAAATGCTCTCTGCGTTAGCGCAATAGCAGGCGAAAATCATATTTTGTAATCTCTTAACAGCGAGTATATATCCATTACCTTTAACGATGAGATCTTATGATAACCGCAATAAAATGTGCAGTTCTATACCTTTCCTGCTCTAATATTTCATAATACAATACATGTATTAGGAACTATTTACGTTGGCGTAAGAGTATATTCTTGGGTTCGTGACAAGCCGAAGCATGTGCTTCTGTTTACATCAGAGGGAACTCTGGTCTGGAATGGACTATAGAAACCATTTTTCTTCCTTCCTCAGTTTATTTCCTATTTTAAACACCTGCAGTAATAAAACTGCTTGTATAATAATTGATGGAGCTGCAAATTTCACCTACCTCAACTACTTTCTCCTTGTTTTGTGCAGCTTGCTGAGCCAAGATTGCCATCTGCTCTGCTGCCACATAATCTTCATCTGAAGCAACACTATCATACAGAGGTTCATCGTCTGATACTTCTGACTTGCGAGTGGACTGAAATGTGGTTCCTGATGTTTTTAGGATTTCATTTTTTGGTTCTGAAAACAAGTATTTTCAATTAATTTTATCTAACAGTACTAGTTATATGAACTGAATTTATTTATTATCCACTTAGTAATACATACTATATATAATATTACTTTACAATCTCTTGACCAAACAAAGTAAAACCCATAATACTATATACTAGCGACCCTTTCTCGAGAGTTGCTGAGTAAACAAGTGGTCCGTCTAGTTTCAACCTTGCGGTTGTTACTGGTTATAAGATATAGTAAGAATTAAAATACTTATTCTTAATATACAATAAACTGAACACCTGAACAAGGGGTCCCCATCTTCTGCAATTCCTGAGGGCACCAGCTCCATCTTATACTAAAACTTCCTAAATTATGTTGATATTGTAATGAAAAGAAGCTAGAAACAGTGATGTGTATTGAACATGTGAATGTGAAATGGTTCTCCAAGAAATACAAGCAGATAAACATAACAATTTCCCAACCAAACATGTGATCAAAACATTAAAATCAAAACCAGTAGTATACACAAAAGCTGACAAGGGAAATAAACTAGTTGTACTGCAAAAAGATGATTATATTGCCAGAGTAGAAAATATGCTGCAACAAGAAAATTACATACAAATTCAAGAAGACCCATTAAAATTACATTTAAAAGCCTTCAATCAAACCATCCAGGAAAGCAAAACTATAACAGACACTGATAAATCTAGATTAAAACCAGACCACCCCACTTTACCAAGAATGTATGCTCTACCTAAAATACACAAACCAGGTAATAAGATGAGACCAATCGTCAGCAATATTGATTCTCCTACCTACAAACTGGCAAAATGGTTAGTACAGAGATTCTCTTCACTACCAAAATTCAATAGCAAAAACATAATGAATTCAGAAGATTTAATACAGAAGATAAAATCCCTGGAAACTCGAACCAGAAGACAGATTAGTTTCCTTTGATGTCACTGCACTATTTCCAAGTGTCCCTACAGATCAACTCCTGCGTCAATTAAAGAAATGGCTACAGCAGACTAACCTACTTGAAGAAGAAATAGAAGACCTCATACAACTTACCAATTTATGCATTGCACAAAATTGTTTTAGTTTCAATAAGAAGTTCTATCAACAACCAACTGGTCTAACCATGGGCAACCCACTTTCACCCTTCTTGGCAGATTTATTTATGAGCTACTTAGAAACACACATAACAACTTCCTTTCCATACATGTTTAAAGTTTGGCATAGATATGTTGACGACATCTTCGCTGTTGTCCCTAATAGGTTCATACAAGACTCCTTAGCCTTACTAAACCTACAGAACCAATCAATAAAATTCACCATAGAAATAGAAAAAGAAGGCATGCTACCATTTTTAGACCTAAAAATCATCAGAGAACAAAAGAACCTAACCTTTGGCATATGCAGGAAGCCAACACACTCTACTAATTACATAAAAAATAAAGAGTTTCAATCCAACCACACACAAACATGCAGTACTAAACAGCCTAACACATAGACTGGTATATACCCCCTTAAATAAAAAAGAATACCAGTTAGAATACCAGCATATAGTAGACACAGCAATACATAATGGGTACAACAAAACAACTATTGACAAAAAAATTGCAAAATTCAAACGACAGATGCACATCAGAAACACAACAAATCTCAGCCAGCAAGATAAAGAGCTAAAGTTCAAGAAATTCACATACCACCCAGGAACATTTCACAAATTTAAGAAGATTTTCATGAAACATAACATCAGCCTAGCTCCACAGAACAAATTTAACATAGAGAAATTACTTTGTAACAAGTTAAAAGACCCCATTCCACAAGACAAAAAAGCTGGTATCTATAAAATCAATTGTTCAGATTGCAATAAAGTATACATAGGTAAGACAAAAAGAAACCTAGAAACTAGGCTAAAGGAGCACATGAGATGTATTAAATACAAACAAATGGACAAATCTGCAGTTTCACACCATTTTTGGATCACTAATCACAACATCAAACCCAATATTACATTAGTCAAACCAGCCAAATTTGCAGCCGAATTAGATGCATGGGAGAAGATCACCATTCTAAAACACAACACACATCTAATGAATTTTGATTTGCCGCCACCAAATCCTCTCTGGAAGTACATTTCTCCACCACAAGATGCCACCACAGGATCCAGTCCAAAAAACGGAAACACCAACAATACGGGCCAGTCGAATTAACTTCTGAGGATGGGAACAACTGTTTCCCGAAACATGTTAAGTGAGTAAACTTAAGTGATGTTAGTGTAACAATTCCGACTCACCTTTAAATAAATTCCTAAATTATCCCTAACTTAAATGCTTGTAAGCTAGTAAACCATAAATATCCATTAAACTTGCAAAATCACATATGTATATGTTGCTAACTGGATGGTTGTAATTTAACACCCCCCCAAAACAAAATTATCTAATGTGATACACTCACATGACTTTCTCTACCCTCTATCTTTATTAGTGAGTATACATACTATTCTTACTAAAGCTTATTTTTCAGTCTGCTACATTTAATCCAAATAAACCTTTGCAAAAATAGCTACATTGTACATTTCTTATAAATACAAAGAGAACAGCGATAGCCAAATGTTTAAAAAATGGATGCTATATGCTGGCCTTAAAATTCCATACTGTTTCCATGACATCATCAGAAACAACTGAAAACTGATGGAACTAAAAGAATAAGTATTGAACAATTTGAACCTTTAATAACGGATATCTTAGAAACGACTTATGCCACAAAAAAAAAAAAAACTTATTTTAAGTAAATTGTGTGTTTTAAAGAGATCTGCATTTATTTATTTATTTTTTTTTTCTGTGGTACGTTTTCAACTACCGTGGTACATTTACAAGTTATACAAGATTATACAAAATTCTATCTGAATGAAGAGGACTTCTTAGGCTATTTCTGGAAAATTCAAGATATACATTTTATTTGTCATGTAAATATCTTTCATATATGGTATTTTAATCAAAATCATTAAGAGCCATTTTTTAGAAAATCAAAATTTTCGAAAAATGTTCTATGTAAAGGGTAGTAGGGGGGATTTTCTTAATATTCTTCATGTTGCATCCTTGGGAGATACTAAACTCAAATACCAAGTTTGGTATTTATCTGACTTTTCGGTTTTGAGCTATGCTGTTCACAGACAGACGTACAGACATGTTTCCAAAAATGCTTTATTTGGATTCAGGACACCTCAAAACCTGTATTTCTGTTGAAATCTGATGCAGTAATTTGTATCACAAATTACTTAAATGTAAATAATGATTGTAATATGAATATGCATTTTTATGTGACATTGATTTAAGATGTTTATTGATTGTAACTATTGTTGAGAAGTAAGTTTATACGGCCTTAATGAAACTGACAATAATAGCGTGCAATAATGCAGCGAGGGGGGGTGAGCTGTTTATCATTATTGGAAACGAGGAAGTTGCGTAATGTTGGCGCGTTTTTCCGTTTAGAATCTTCTGGAATATTTCCCTAGAGCATATGTGTTCATAATTTTCATTGGATATAAAAATAGACGCTAATGTTGGCGCGTTTTATTAGCCAATTGCAGTTCAGTTATAATCTTTAGGCATATCGGAGTGTATGGGTATAAAAGCTGTAGGTTGGAGGTAAATTCAGTTCAGTTCATCAAAAATCTGTGTACACTACACGTCGTCTTCAGTCAGTCAGTTAGTACGGCACACATCGGATATAGATTCACAAGTTACGCGTAGCAGAATTATGAAAATTCTAAAGTATTGTAAAGTTAATTATACAAAAGATTGAAGTACGTGGATTAAAAGAATTATCAGTAAGAAGTTGTTATAACAGTTTCAGTTTGGCGAGTGTCAAGATCAATATGTAAATGTGATAGTGACTGTGTTTCGACAATAAAAGTGTATAATAAATTTCTTCATCAGTGTTATCTTTGGATAAAAGATTCCTTTCCGTTTACACACCCTGATCAAGAGATATGTTCGACCGAGAAATAATAGCTAGCCGGAGGACAGTAAACCAAAATTAATTAAGATAACAATAGCGTTCTTTCAAACGAACACTAACACTGCTGCAAATTGCTAACACCAGATGGAGCTACAAACTGAACTAATGAATGACGTCACAAGATGGCTTCACATGAAGTAAACACACATACACAAACAACATTACAAACTTTATAAGTGATACCGTAACAAATCTCAGTATCGAATTTTTGGGTGGAATGCAATACTTTTCCTACTTACTATACATAGTAGAGAAAGTAAAAAAAAAAGTAAAGAGATAAACATTTATATCTCAGAGCTTAATTAACAAAGAAAATACTACAGACTTAGGCTTATAAAAAGATGCATAACATTTATTAATGCAAAAATTTGTTGTTATCAAAAGTTATTTAATTAATATGGTTGTTTTATTGCAGAATGGCATTAATGTTTACATCACAATTAAGTTCTTTTTCACATGCATAAATCTGTAGATCAACAATTTCCCTGATTTTTACTCTTCTACACTGTTGCTGTGAATTCTCACAGAAATGAATAAAGAGAATGGTCAGATTGTTTAACTTAACCAGCAATGAAACATGCACAAACCAACTTATATGATGTGACCTTTACGTTTAACTTCAGCATTCCCTGTGTGCATCTCATTCCCCTCAAACCAAACCTGCTCATTTGTTCCCATATACTATTTGAAAAGTATGTATCAGTAATGAAAGGTTACCTAAGTCTTTCAAAGTGCACATTTTTAAAAAAAAAAAAAAAGGTCCTGTATTTGGGGAAATACAGTATATTTGAACCAATTAAATGACAAACTTTATTTTATTCTAGTTACTGCAGTTCTCTTTAATTTTGAGCCTTTTGGTGTCTGTTATAAATAAATTTTCCAAAATTTCCACTAACTGTTGCTTAGTGTTTGAACTGACAGTATTATAAATCATGTAGTATGTGCAAAGAAAACAGTATCTCTTTTCCAAATTCTAGAACAAGCTCAAGCTCAGAGAATTACAAACCTTGTGACATGATGATGGATTGTGTTATACTCTGCCGTCGTTTAGCATCAGATAAAATGTCTATGATGAGTGCTGCAAACTCACGAGCATTGAAACGCGCCAATTTCTGACGTCCCTGATTTCGTGTGGCTGAAAACTCTGGGTTCAAAGGAAGAAAGGGAACTGTACAACGATCTGCAATCAGGGAACTGGAGGATTTTATGGTTGATAGCCAAACTGCAAAAAGTAACAGCATGTTAAAAGCAAGGTAAAACCAGCTTAAAAATTTCAGTATCTTCATTGAAAATTAAAAGCAAAATATCATTAATGTTACTCAGTGGGTACAATAACACTGCTGACATAAAAGTACTGTCAGCGACTCAGGAGTTTAGCTCTGTCCTTGTGGTTGACGTAAGTGAACCTGAGCCAACACTGTATTGTTCTTCCCTCTCGCTCTATTGTTTCACACCCTGTTCCAAAGGTACTTATATCCCTTCTTTCCCGGAACAATAAATATTACGTGAAGTAGCATCAGTAGTACATTATATTACTGCATCAAACAATACAATTATGATCCTACTTTCAATAAGCAAACCTGTAAAACCTGCATACATGTAAAACACTATATTTATGACCATATACTACATGTGAAACATTATTTGGACTGCACCTGTTGACAATCGTTTTGGACTGCTGGTGTTAAGCTATTTGCATCACAGGCAAGAAGCTCCCTAGTCCACTGCACGCTTGCAGTTCAAGGACAAAGGCAATCTCGTGAGTCACTCACAATACAATGCCTTTCCTTTATACTGCGGCCATCGCACGGCAGCTTGTGTACCAGCTTGTGCATACCATCCGCTGAGAGCTTAGACTCCTGTCAAAACAGCTGTAAAATCCCCATAACTGCTCACGTTCTCATAGCTACAGTTACAAAGATAATAAGCACACACTTTATCATAACAGATGTTGGAAATGTTGTCCTCAGCTATCCACATATTTCTGACAGCTTCTCAGGATATCTTCATTCACACTGGAAGAGTTCAATATCTGAAATTGAGTAAATTTCTTGCCTACTTTCTTCTAGTTCTATCAGTGTACAGAAGGACAAACAGGGCTATTCTGTAACTTCGTTGTTAAGAGGGTAACTACAATTATTTAAGTTTAAAGAACGGCTTTTAACAAATGTGCCGCTATTTGGCATTCTGTAACTCATTTGTTTTCTGGTGGTTTGTTAGCCAACTGGAGTAACTAATAAAAAGTTTCTGTGCTCTGCGATGGCATTTTGTTTTCCGAGGGCCTCAGCACCAGAATACCCATTGCTTTTATTACTTTTCCTTGCCGATATGAAGACAAAGCTGCTGCAAAAACATCTTACGTAAAATATAAAATACACATGGATTTTTAAAATTCGCACCCATTGCTTAGAATAGCAAGACTTACACCTTCTTGTGACCCCAAATAATTAGATTTTTGTTATGGGGAAACTTACGCAGCTGTAGCAAGGCCTGTAAAACGAGTTTAATTTTAGGTTAGGAAAGACAAGCAAAAGAAATGGTGTAGTTTCATATAGTTTTGATGCAATTATTATTTCCACGAATTCATATCAACCCGCAATAATTGCTTCATTTTGTTTACAGTTTTTGCCTTTTAATTATCTTTTTTAAAGATACCAATTGTCATGTAGGCTGAAATTTTAATGTATACCATCAAACATAAGTTGATACTTATTATTTTAGGCATTCGTTAAGTGGAAGGCCATAGTGAAAAGAAAGGTTAGTTTCACTAGTTGTGTTACCTGGGGGAATGTAGTTACAAGTGTTTTATTTCAGATAATTTTTCATATAAAAATTTATTACATATAAATTATAACTTTATAAGCCAAGTGACTGCCTTCTGTTATATTCTTCCTCTTCTAGCAACATCAGTATAAATTAAATGTTCTATAGTTACAAGAAGCTAATAAATAGCTTTCTGCTAAATTTCAGCAGTTGAAATTATCTTAAAATAATTCTGGGAATGAAAATGCATTGCTGTAATATCCTACAGCTCACAAAAGTACTTAGTTCCTAATCTTAACCTAAAACTGATACAAATATATTCATGAATCATGTAAATCAACACAAATTAATTACTATTTGAACTTAAAATTCTTAAATCAATAAGTATTAATTTTTATTACAATACAAAACTATATAACATAAATTTTGTTATTAAAATTCGTCTCTTAAAAGTTATGTTGGAAGCACCATTAACCAATGCTATCACACAGAACATTGCTTACTCAACTGTAATCTGTAACATTTATATTTTACCCTATAATGAATAAATTAACATTTGATAATTAAAATGTCAAATTTCTATCATGCTTTTCCTCTTACAACAGCATTAAAACGAGCCTATGTGAAGCTGTTGTGTAACATTTGTGTTAGCAAAAGGGTCTCGGGATTTGTTGTGTTCAACAACCATATCTTTATTCTTAACAAAATTTTGTTTTGTTAACGAAGTTACAGAATGCCAGACAATTGGCTTTTAACAATTTAAGCTGTAACAAAATGTTACAGAATAGCCCTGAATATATACGAGGGTAATCCCAAAAGTAAGGTCTCCAAAGCACTGAGTTCGCAGGGAAACTGTTTGTGTGGATGTTGGCCATACTGCTTTTTCCTTCCTCCCCCACTCTCTTCCGAAACCACCGCACATCCCTTAACGCCCTCAGTCTTGGCTTGGCAGCCAGTTATAATGGAGCTCCTGTTAGCCACTACCGCCAGGTGCGAAGTTCGCGCAATTATTTGCTTTTTGAGTGCAAAAGGGGTTAAACCTGTCGAAATTCATCGACAGTTGATGGAAGTGTATGGAGAGTCTTGTATGGATGTCAAAAATTTCCACAAGTGGTGTAGAGAATTTGCAAATGGTCGCACAGAAATTCATGACGAGGAAAGATGCGGGAGACCGTCCATTTCTGATGAAACAATCACAAAGGTTCAACAAATCGTGCTTCAAGATCGGCGGATCACTCTCGATGAGCTCTGCATTGTTGTTCCTGAGATTTCTCGAAGCACTATTCATCGGACTTTGATTGAAGAGTTGAAATTTCGGAAGGTGTGCGCAAGATGGGTCCCAAGAATGCTGACAGAAGATCACAAAAGGCAACGCGCTGAAACTTCCGGCCAATTTCTTCAATGCTATGCAGATGAAAAGGACAACCTTTTGGATTCAATAGTCACGGGTGATGAAACCTGGGCTTTCCACTTCACACCTGAGACCAAACAATAATCACGTGAGTGGCAGCATTCCGGTTCACCCAAGCTGCGAAAATTCAAGAGAACACAGTCTGCCGGTAAAGTCATGAAAACTGTGTTTTGGGATTGAAAGGGGATATTGTTGGTCGACTTTATGGATCCTGGGACAATAAATGCCGACAGGTATTGTCAGACATTAAAAAACCTCAGACGGGCAATTCAGAACTGTAGAAGAGGAATGTTGAGCAAGGGCATAAGCCTTCTCCATGACAATGCTCGCCCCCATACCGCCCGTCAAACCCTGAATCTTCTGCAACAGTTTGGATGGGAAACCATCACCCATCCACCCTATAGTCCAGACTTAGCACCCAGTGACTGCCACTTGTTTCCCAAGTTGAAAGAACACTTGGCTGGAAGGCGCTTTGGTGACGACGATGAAGTGAAAAATGAGGTTCATTACTTTTTCAAGAGCATGGCGGCAAGCTGGTATGACATGGGCATACAAAAACTGCCACAGCGTCTACAAAAATGCATCGACCGAAATGCGATTATGTGGAAAAATAGACAAACGTTAAAGCTTCAAAACTATGTACCATTTGTTGACAATAAAAGTTTCTTTGTATTTTAAAAAAAATTGGAGACCTTACTTTTGGGATTACCCTTGTAGGACAATGTATAGAAGAACTAAAAGGAAACATCAGGAAAAAATTCACTAAATTTCAAATGTTGAACTCTCCAGTGTGAATGACAATTTCCTGAGATGATGCCAGAAATGTTTGGATAGAAGACAACATTTCCAATATCTCTTATAATAAGGTATGTGCTTATTCACAACTATTCTGCAACTTTGTTGTTAAGGAGACTACAATTATTTGTTAAGCTTAAAGAACCATCTTAACAAATGTGCTGCTATTTGGCATTCGTAACTTGTTTGTTATCACAATATTTGTTTTCTTACAGTTTGTTAACTCAATAGAGTGACTAATCGAAAATTTGTGCGCTCTGTGACAGTATTTTATTTTCATACTGCCGTCAGTGCCATAATATCAAGTGCTTTTGGTACTTTTCCTTGCCAAGATAAGACAAAGCGTGCTATGAAAATATCACATGAAAAATATAAAATATATGTGAATTTTTAAGATTTGCACCCATTGCTTAAAATATTATAACTTACATATTTTTGTAACGCCAAATAATTAGATTTTTTATGGGATAAACTCATCAAGCTGTTGAACAGCTGTGGCAGTAGCCCTGTAAAATGAGTTTAATTTTAGGTTAGGAATGACAGACAAAAGAATTAGCAACGCAGTTTCATATTGTTTTGATGCAAGTTTCAGTAATTCACATCACCTAACAATTATTGATTAATTTTCTTTATGGGTTTTTGGCTTTTAATTATATTTTTTAAAGACACCAGTGGTCATGCAGATTTTTTTGAAATTTGAATGCATACCATCAAGTATAAGTAGGTACTTATTCTTTTATTTATGATTTGGCAATGTTCAGTTTTAGTTCAGTTCTGTGGACATGTTCTTGCATCTTAATCTTTGAATAGAAATCATTACTGGTATCTGATAATATCCATATTATTTTAGGTATTCGTCTAGTGGAAGGTCATAGTGAAAAGAAAGGTTATTTATTGAAAAATTCAATGCTGCAGCCAGGATTTGTGCGGTTGCTCTAACCATTGAGCTACTGTGACGACATGCCGGTGGGACATTGAATTCCCCAATTGACTCAAAAACTTGCTAGACTAGGCTAAGGTCTATTAAAAAAGTATAATTAATTTATACAATAACAATACAAAATTAAAAGAAAGGTTAGTTTCATTAGTTGTGTTATCTGGAGAAAGTTATAGCACAAGTATTTCATTTTGGATTTTTTTCATACACAAGTTTACTACATATAATTATCATTTTATAACCTGACTGTTATCTTCTCCCTCTTCCACCAGCATCAGTATAAATTTAATTTCTGTGGTTACGAGAAACTGGTAAATAGCTTTCTGCTAGCCAATTCTTTTAGCAGAATGGAAATTATCTTAAAATAATTCTGAGAACGAAAGGGTCGCTGTTATCCCACAGCTCTCAAAAATGTTCACTTCCTAACCTTAGCCTAAAAAGAGGCAAATGAATTTGTGAACCATGCGTATAAACACACAAGTGTTATGAGTACTTGAAACTAAAATTATTAAATCAATAACTGTTAGTTTTTATTATATGACATTACACAAAACTTATTTTCCTATTAAAATTCATCTCTTAAAGTTATACGGGAGCATCATTTACCAATGGTATCATGGTATCACATGGAACATTGCTAATTCAGCATAATGCGTAACATTTAAATTTTACACTAAAATGAATAAATAAACATTTGATTACTAAAATGACAAGCTTCTACCATGCTTTTGCTCAGCAGCAATAAACTGATGCTTATGCGAATCTGTTGTGAAACACATGCTTTAGCATGAGGGTCTCAGGGTTTAAGTTCAACAACCAAATCTTTATCTTAACAAAATTTTGTTTTGTTATGAAATCAAAGAATGCCAGTCAATTGGTTAGTGGCTTTAACAGTTTGTTAAGCCTTAACAAATCGTTACAGAATAGCCCTGGTGATCACTGTAATTGTAACTATGAGAATGTGAGGCATGTGTGGGGATATTATAAAGTTTCAGCCAAGCTGCGGCGGTCAGTGCATGAGAAGTCATGCAGTGACCACAGTGTAAAGGAAAACCACTGTATGCGGTTAAGTGGTTAGAATGCACAATGTGGAAGTACAAATGTTATATGATATAGAAATTTGGAGTCTTGAAGATGGATGGGGAATAATTGATTTGGTGTAAAGGAGCTTTTGTAGAACAGTAATGGGGCTGTTGTCAGCCACAGTGAGAGAAATGGTTCAAATAGAAATGGTACAGGTATCTAGAAAAGAACTAATCATGGAAAGAGCATTAAAATATTGGCATAGAAGCCTAAAATAACAGGAGCAAAATGTAACTTTAACAAGGAGTAACTTAGAAACAAATGTTTTAGGGATATGGAGAGGAGAAAAACATTAAGGTTTTTATTTAAAGGTGAGTCGGAATTGTTACACTAACATCACTTAAGTTTACTCACTTAACATGTTTCGGGAAACCGTTGTTCCCATCCTCAGAAGGTTAACTCGACTGAATTAAATTGAATTGTTAACCTCAGTCGAGTTAACCTTCTGAGGATGGGAACAACGGTTTCCCGAAACATGTTAAGTGAGTAAACTTAAGTGATGTTAGTGTAACAATTCCGATTCACCTTTAAATAAATTCAATACACATCACTGTTTCTAGCTTCTTTTCATTACAATATCAACGTAAAACATTAAGGGTTTTTGGAAAGAAGTGAGTAGGCATTTGGAAGGTATAGAAGTCTATAAATAGATGGGTCACATAACAGGAAAGGTTTCATTAATCTATAAATCACTAAAACAAAATGGGAGAGACTGCACTGTGGTCAAGTAGTCAGCCTTCTAACTTTTCAACACAGATGTCCCAGGTTTGATTGCCAACTGGGACGGGATACTTTTCTTTGTCCAAAATCATTCCCTATCCCCTGCAGAGACCACTAGTATGAATGTGGGAGTGAACAAGTATAAAAGAAGATGAAAAAGAAGAAAGAAAAAAGTTAATAAAATCAATATTAAGAAAACCAACAGTTCAGAGAATAAAATCAACTCAGTGAGTTTTTTTTCTCAAGTCAAAGCCCTTGATTTGACCATAGAAGTTAAAGAGGCTATACAAATGAAACAAAAAGGAGGAAACGATGCATAAAATACATAAAGTTAGGAAAGAAGAAAGAGAAGGATAAGTAAGTGGAAACAAAGGATTAAGATATGATTTTGAAAAAGGGTTTGTCAATTATGTGAATGGAAGGCAAATATTCTGCACAAAGCATTTTATTGTCAGGGAATGGAGGACTGAAGGGATAAACTAATTGAGATAAAGTGGAGAAAAATAGAGTAAAGAGCTGCAATAAAGATATACCTTAAGAAGACCTTTAATAAACTTGTAGAATTCTTATATAAAGTTACAAGTGGACATAAACTGAACATAAGGCCTGGAGTCATTGCCCAAAGCAGTGTTAGAACTGAGCAGTATTATACTGGGTTTACTGTAGTTGTAAAACACAGAATATATATGGAAATTTCTAAGGTTATACTCACTGGCCTCAGTCTCTCGCCTATCCACTTCATCATACACATCCATTGCAAGTTCCTCAAAAAGATGATTTGGAAGCTGCAACAAAATATAAAAGTTTAATGTGCCAAACAAAGACTTCCAAGAAGTCAAAACATACTTATAAGTGGAATTAATTGTTTTTCCACACAAGCCGTGTGGTGGACAAGGTTGGAAAGGTAGAATCAGACGACTGAAAAATTCAATGCCATAGCTGGGATTTGAACCATGGATCTCCCGGTCTCCGTCTGATTGCTCTAACCATTGAGCTACCATGGCAACATGCCGGCACGACATTAAATTCTCCAACTGATTCGCATTGTTCAACTGTGTTCAACCTTCAGTTTCGGCAATCCTGCCGTGAGACATTTATAACACAAAACATCCTAACTGTAGTTTCACTGTATGTGTTTAAAACCATTATACTTGTTAAAAATAGAAAGCAATTTAACATACTCAATAAAGACTGTCATTCATACGATACGAGTAGAGCAAACAATTACCATAGGGTGAGCACAAATAAAAGTCAAACAAATAAGGACCTATATAAAATGGGAGCTATACTATATAATAAATTACCATCTGCAATTAAGAATACCAGAGATTCAAAATTTAAAACTGTCCTAAAATTATTCCTGATAGAGAAATGCTTGTATAATATTACTGAATTATAATGGATATGTGTACTTATGTAAATATTATTAAGTCAACTGTATTAATCATTCCTGATAGAGAAATGCTATTACTGAATTATAATGGATATACATATGTAAATATTATTAAGTAAATTGTATTGTATAGCTATAATTGACAGTGTCAGATGCTCTTGTAAGAGTCTATTGACTGCAATAAAGTTATTATTGTGTGAAAGAACAATTAATTCCATTAATTAACCTAATAGTGGTCGAAACTATGAAACCTGGGACTTAAAGTACTTACAACATTGTAAGTCGCCATTGGGGTATGTCATCTCAATACAATTTGAGATCTCCTTGTGGTTTACCAGGAGAAATATGAATCAGAGAGATTTAATGTTGCGCTGGCATGTTGCCATGGTAGCTCAGTGGTTAGAGTAACCGGGCGGAGACTGGGATATCCATGGTTCAAGTCATGGCTATGGCATTGAATTTTTCAGTCGTCCGATTCTACCTTTCCATATTTATAAGTGGTAAGTACCAAATAGCAGAACAACAAATTCCCAGACTACAAGTGCCCATAAACGTATTTTGAGTAAAATCTAGTAAGCAAAGCAAGTAGGTTGGAAAGGTAGAATCAGACTGAAAAATTCCCAGCCATAGCTGGAATTTGAACCATGGACCTTCCGGTTTTTATCCAGTTGCTCTAACCAACTGAGCTACCATGGCAACATGCTGACTCACATTTTTAAGGAGATCTCAAATTAATTTTTACTTTCTCTACTACGTATACTAAGTAGGGGAAGTATTGTATTCCACCCAAAAATTCGATACCAAGATTTCACCGGAAATATATGTTTTGAGACCCCCTGAATCCAAAAAAAGCATTTTTTGGAAACATATCCATGTGTGTGTCTGTGAACAGCATAACTCAGAAACGAACAGTCCGATAAACACCAAACTTGGTATTTATGTTCAGTATCTTCCAGAGATGCGACACAGAGATTTTCAAGAAAATCCCCCCACCCCAGATTACCCTTTACATGGAACATTTTTCGAAAAATTTAATTTTTTCAAAAATGGCTCTAATGATTGTGATTAAAATATCATATGTTTAAGATATTTTCATGACAAATGAAATGTATATCTCGATTTCTGGAAATGTCTGCAAAAGTATTCTTCATTGTGAACGGCTTTTGCATAACTGGTAAACCATAAGAGATAGACAAAATTTTACTACACAAAAAATGTAGATCGCGTTAAAATACACAATTTATGCCACATACATTTTTTTTGTTGAGTGAACCATTTTCGAGATATTCCCTTAAATTTTCCAATACTTATACTTTTTCTCAAATGGGAATTCGTTATTCATTTTTTTTATGTACTGGACATGCAAAGAGATTGGAATGCACCACAAGGCAACCAACTCAAGATTTGACTATCGCTTAAAGCCTACCATATTCCCCTTGTACCTACAAGAAAATTAGCAATAAGATTAACATCTCAATATCTCGATTAACATGAAGCATATGGAGAATAAGCGTTTGTAAAAATAGTTTGTACAAGAATGGAGAAAGTCATGTGAGTGTAACACATCAGATTTTTTAAAATGACATGCCCCAACAATGACTTACAATGTCGTGAGTACTTTAAGTCCTGGGCTTCATAATTTAACCAACTATTAGGTCAATCAATGGCAATTAATTGTTCTTTCACACAAGCCACGTTGCTTCCAGAAGATCTGTGGTTCAAATCCCAGCTATGACATTGAATTTTTCAGTCTGATACTACCTTTCCAACCTTGTCATATACATGGCTTCTGTGAAAGAATAATACTTACCAAAGCAAGTAAATGTTCAATTTGACTACTTGCTTGGTGATTTTATTCATGTATTTTGAGTTTGCAGTAAGAAGTGAAGATACAGTATAACCTCAGTTATACGTTTTCAAAGGAAGATGACTAAAATAATGTATAAATGAGAAAACATAAAAGCTAATTTTCTTATGGAACTGAAACTGTTTTAGAAGATTATTACTTTAATTATGTATTATTTAATATAAGAAGCCAACAAATGAAACAAACATAAAAATAATAAACATAATACAGTTTTTAAGCACTTATATGCATGCCAGTGCTATTATTTATAATTAAAAAAAAAGATCAGAGTAGGTACTGGTGCATTACCGTGGTTTAAAAAAAAATAGTCAATTTTTGTTTGCATCTTTGATTTTTCCATACAGTAATATTAGGGATGGTCATAAAGTTTCTTTCTTTATCACCCAGAAAAAATAAAGTTAATTAACTTTTTTGTTTGTTTGCATGTACATTTTTGCAGGTCTGGTACACACTGAAATGCCCGTGCCACAGTATTGTAGCATTCCACTAGAAAGAGCCAAAACAAAATGGTGCAGCAATGCTGCAACCATTCATGCTGAGTTGGTGGAAGTGTATGGCAACAATGCACCATCATATGACACCTATGAGGGTTAGGTGGCACAGATGCTTTCAATGTCGCTAAACAAGTCTGAACAATGAAGAACGAAATGGCAAGAGAAGTGGAGGCCCTGGTGCTTGAAGACTGGTGTATCACAATTGAGAC
This sequence comes from Deroplatys truncata, assembly GCA_030765065.1. Classification (NCBI taxonomy): domain Eukaryota; kingdom Metazoa; phylum Arthropoda; class Insecta; order Mantodea; family Mantidae; genus Deroplatys; species Deroplatys truncata. Next base: position 57,210,777 of record CM060989.1, on the reverse strand, counting down.
AATAGTAGGAAAAGTGAAAATCAGTCATAGAACAGTTTTCAACATCTTGAACAACATTTTGAACATGACAAAATTCTGTGTCTGCTCACACCCATTCAAAAAGTCTGCTGAACCAAGGTAGCAGCTGTGTCAGCCCAATCCAGATGACTTCATCACCATCTATAAGTGTTGGGTATTGAGACAGTATTTTTAACACTTAAATGATTTCAGTCTAATTATATAATATATAAATTCAATAACCGCCCGCCTTAACGCAATATGTGTATGTAACAATATATAAAAAGTGTACATTACAGTCATTGTATATATTTATATTATTATGTACAGGTTCAATAATGTTATGTGAATGTATTACGTAATTTAATAATGTAGGAGCTGTGAGAATAATAGGTTAAAAGTTGCTAACAATGAGGTAACAATGAGGTAACAATGAGGTAACCTTGAGGCAATAATGAGTAAGAAAGTTTAACAATACTACTTATGATTCTTGGAAGCAATAATGTAATTTTTGACAGTTTAAAAATCGCCAATTAAGAACCAGAAAAAGCTTTAGTTAAATAAAAGTATTCTATTAGGTTAGGAATAGCCAATCAGAAATTGAAATACAGAAATTTACAAATTTAGGCGGTGGAATTCAAGTCAGTTGCTTGTAAACAGCGCTCATAACTGGACGTGTTGCTTGCAAGCAGTGTTTGTAACCGGATGCGAGATGCGTCCTTGAGAAATTTAATTCGTATTTGTGTGGGTCGAAAATAGTTTTACGTGTTAAAAAGAGCAAGTAATTAATTAAAGTATCTCACAGCTCTCTATATCAGTGAAGTGTTATTTAAATCGTGTCAAGAATTAATAAAAAAAAAGGAGTGAATTAAAAATTATAATCTGTGTAAGCCTACATTCTTCAGCCGCATCACACCTTGTTAAAAAATTCAGGTCTCTAAAATTAATACTGACGCAGCCGAGGCAAACATAAATATAATATTTAAAGAAGCAGTAAAAATACAGAGTTAATATTTTTAAAATTGGGGCAAAGGCCATCGGAAAGTACTTTTGGGGCAAAGGCTACCGGGTACCATAAGTGTGGTTGCAACTACTTCAAGTTTGGCTCCCCAACAGTTGAACTATAACACAACTCCTATTTAAAATCTGCTTTCCATACGTGAAGCAACAAATCTTCAAATTTGGCTCCCAAAGTGTGGGGCAAATAATAGCAATACAACAAAATACCTTATTCAAATTTGTGCCCAACGTGGTGCAAACAACATAAAGAAAACCCATTCTTCAGTTTATCACTATGACCCCAAGACAAAGGAGCAAAGCAAGCAGTGGAAACATGTGGATCCACTACCACCGAAAAAGGCGAAGACCTAACCATACCATCATTGGGCAAGGTGATGTTGAATATTTTTTGGATTGCCATGGTATGGTGCTAAGATTATGCTCATAAAAGGCAAACCATCACTGAAATCTCCTGACCAGGTAACGGGAGGCTGTCAAGACAAAGCATTGCAGGAAGCTGTCCAAGGGGAAGGGGGGGGTCTTTTTGCTCCACGACAATGCTCCAGTTCATTCTGCACAGGAGACAGTCACACATGCTGCTTTTTTCAGCTATAACATTTTGGTACCCAGTGACTTCCTCTTTCCTCGGATGAAGAAATCACTATGTGACAGACACTTTCAGAATGACAAGATGATTTTGAAGGTGGAATGTTTCCTGAACAGCTAAAAAGCAGACTTCTACAACCAAGATCTCCGCCAAGTCATCCATCACTGGAAAAAATGTCGTACTGAAGGGTGAATATGTAGAGGACTAACGCCATCAAGTTTCATGGTCGCAGCTTGATTTTTCTAGGTGATAATTAAAACTTTATGACTACCCCTCATACGCTAATTGATTATATAACTAAGATTAGAAATGCTGTCTTCATTTAGGCTTTGCAATAATAGAAATTGTAGTGTAATTTCTAAACTAGAGCTTGAAATGTCACATGCACACTGGGAGAACTTGCATTGTTTAGGCCTACTTCATCACCATCATCATTAGTATCATTAGATAAAGACCTTGCTCGACTGTACTGTTACCACGTGTGTAGCAATAATGTGTTCCAAAAATATTGTTTCCTCGCTCAACATGCCTCTGTTTTGTGCTGCGACAGCAGGAATACATTATACAGAAATCATGCATAATGTAGCTTAATAGCATAAATATAACATATAAATGAGTAATTTATTAATATATTTCGTACACGAGGATCAGAAAAATGTGACACATTAAAGAGAAACATACAATAGAGCTAAAAATTAATACAAAAAGTTTGAAAGCTGAAAAAAATGAAACATCATCTGCGAGAAACATAAAAGTGAATAACATGTAAGTGAGGTTCAACTGCATATGGTTGACTTACCCGTTGAAGTTTTTTCCGTGCCACTTTGGCTAGTTCTGTTAGATCCAAACTATCTGACATTTCAGGAACTATGTAATGTTGGTTGTTTGTGTGGTCTGGTTTACGAGAGCACAAGTAATATGCCAATCGATCTGTCAGTTCATACATGCACTCAATTAGTCTTTCAGCCAAGTCTTTGTGACCTGCTAGCCTGAAATATTAAAAATAATGGCTGCTTTTGAGACAAAGAGAAACATTAAAATACAATTCTTGCTAACTATGAGCTACTTTAATTTTTGGAACTGGTTATATTGTTGTTAAGCTTATTTAGGGACATTAGCAACCCTGAAGATCATGTCAGTATTTCTGATATGCGAGAAACCCTAATAATATAAGTCTGGCAAATTAAAGAACACTTAAGGGGAGATTTTTAAAGAATATAGATGCATGCTTTCTAAGTTCACTGATCTACTTTTACCCAATAATGTGGTTTATTGGAAAAATAGAACTTTGTTCTTAATTACATATTTTTCAATTGAAATGTATCAGCAATTAATGTTTTAAAACATAACTAGCCAACTTAGTACAGTGGAATCTCGTTAGCACGTTCCTCATTAACATGTTTTCCCATGTATTACGTTCAATTATAAAAGTCCCAGTACCAAATCACCAAATGTAATAAATAACATTTGCTTAGTGCGTTTTCCTGGTCCCACTTACTACGTTTGAAGTTTGACATCCCCATTCACTGTTTTGGCCAATCCTTGATCGGTCCAGTGGGAGAAGGCGTTTAACACGTTCAAAGTTTGACGTCCTCATTGGCTACTTTGGTCAATCCTCGGTCACGAGGTGGATACCGGCAGCCAATCACATGCATGTATGTAAATATTTGTGTGACAAGATTTGTGTGGGCGGGATAGAGAATGCTTTACCTTGGCGTGGTAAACGCCAATGATAGTTTCTACTGTTGAGTATTGACCAAACATACCTAGATTGTATTTTAACTTATCATTTGCAATGAAAAAAAGAAAGTGTAGTAAATAACCAACACTGAAAAACTGAAAATCCTTGAAATAGATCACAATCCAAATATGAAACATGTGGATATAGTGCAGAAGTTAAATATTCCTCCGTCAACCTTAAACGCAATTGTTAGCAAACCTAAATTGATTAAAACTGCTTTTAAAGAAGGGAAAAATGCAAAAACAAAACTTTCCTCTTGGAGAAGAGGATCAGAACGAAATTTGTTGCATGGAAACACTTACCGTATTCAAATCGTATTGAATACGCTAAAGATACATTCACCTATTGTACTCGTAACACGATGCATGCTCATAATTTTTTTTTTCTTTTATAGCGGAAATTGCTATCACATGTGCAATAAAACACACAGCAAAGCCCCTCTTGTCGCTTCCATAATTGGCAATTTATTTTCTCAAAAACATTCATAACCTCAAAAATCAAAGTTGACCAACATAAAAGCTTGAATTATTTATTCTCAGGCTTTGTGTATCCAAATCCATTTGAACACATATTGAATTTAACACGGATTGTACTCAAAATCAATTTCAATTACCCATGGAGACGTAGTAATTATTAGATTTCATTACATAACTATGTTCTTAAATTGCATATTTTGCATTTTCGTTAACACGTTTTCCTGCCTATGACGTCCAAATCCTTAGGTCCCTGCAAAAACGTGCTAACGAGATTCTACTGTATCACCAAAACAGATCAATAACAGAATTGAGGTGTTTCTTTTTATCATATCAACATTTCATTTAACTATCTTCAATAGTTCCTAAGAAAATGGGTCATTTATATCAGAAAATGTTATTCAGAGAAAAAAATTGTTCAAAGTAGAAATGGAGAAAAACCATATATATATATAAAGAAAAAATTGCATTGCTAGGGCATATGGATATTGCCATATTTAGAAATGGTACTAAAAGAACAAATCTTCCTCTAAAAGATGAGCAAAAATCTACTTCTCTACTCCAAAGTGTATAAGAGTGTGGGGCCATTCACAATGAAAATTAAGTATTAACATAACCACATAAAACTTAACCTGATGTGTTATCATTCACATCAACATGTGCAAAGAAAAGCAGCAGCCAATCGCAAGAGAGTGTTAAACAGTTGAGCTAATATGGCTATCTGTGAAGTGACCACCAAAGAGGTTATGTACTTGTATCAAATGAGCAAGAGCTAGCTACCCGTTAAAGGACGTTAAACTCACAACAAAAAAGTATCACCTACATAACAATTTGTTTTGATGCAATTTTTATAGATACCCCAGTGATTCCTAGCCCATGATCTTACACAGAAAGTGTGTTAACGACTCAGCAGATGGTGACAAAAAATCTGAAAGGAGATAGCAGAATGTTCAAATTATCACGTGATATGAATTGCTCTGTGATTGGCTAGTTTCTTATATTTGATGTAGACATAAACTTAAAAGCTACGTCTATTTCAATGTTTATTTTTATGTTTACGTTATTCTTATGGTTTATTTTCATTGTAAATGGGGCCTAATGATTTTTTTCTGTTAAATGGTGCAGAATTCAGAGTACAAAATGGCAGATGCAGTACCATTTTTAAAAATAGACTGGGTTGTTACCACAACTAATGGCTGGCAGATTGTGGTAGGCTATATGAGAAAGTGACTCTGAATTATCAGGTATAAAATGTTTACTGAATGCATTACTAAAAATAATGACGACAATGATGATAATAATGGAACACTAACCTGTATCATAAGCAATATTGAAAATATTGTAGCGGACTAGGTTGAGCGCCAAGGATTACGTCAGATGAGGTAACCAAACAGAAAGTGTCGAAACGCGGTTACCTCAACACGGGCGTCAGCACTTCTGTATGTATTTATACTACGGGGGTCTGGCCTGCTTGGTGCGGAATAGGGTCGGAATCGTGAAGAGGGTGAATTGTATCATCGATGACCTGTGGTGGTCCGCTCACCATACACAAGTCGCCAGCGCAACACCAGTTGAACAGGTAAGGATGCATCTACTCTAAGATCTGCTGTGCTTGTACGTGCATCACCCAGTCTGAGTGGCCCAACCACGGGCCCTAATGTACTCACACTAAAACAATAATACAATTTATTGGGTCAATGCATTCCCTGTGCATTAATTAAATATCCCTATCCTGGAACGCCACCCCAGCCTACCTACCACCCCTGTACCGACGCATCCATGGTTACCCCGCAGTAGTTGGTTACGCTAGAGGGGATGATAGCTCAGAGGTAGGGAGATGCATCGGTATTGGGGTGGTAGGTAGGTCGGGTTGGCGTTCCAGGATAGGGGTATTTAATTAATGCACAGGGGATGCATTGACCAAACAAATTGTATTATTGTTTTAGTGTGAGTACATTAGGGCCCGTAGTTGGATTACTCAGACTGGGTGACACCTGCGCAAGCACAGCAGATCTTAGAGTAGATGCATCCTTACCTGTTCAACTGATGTTGCGCTGGCGACTCGTGTATGGTGAGCGGACCACAGGTTGTCGATGATACAATTCACCCTCTTCATGATTCCAACTGATTCCGACAACGATTCCGATCCTATTCTGCACCAATCGAGCCAGACCCCCTTAGTATAAATACATACAGAAGTGCTGATTTTGCATTCCTTAGCACGCCCGTGTTGAGGTAACCGTGTTTCGACACTTTCTGCTTGGTTATCTCACCTGACGTAATCCTCGGTGCTCAACCTGGTCCGCTACAATATCGTCTCTCAGCAGCAATACATTGATGACATCTGCATATGAAATTCCCATTCAATTCCATTAATTCCTGAGACGTAATTGCAGCAATTTGTTGTGACATTTGCTTTTAGATCCTCAATATGCGAGTTATTCTGATACAACTTGTTCAAGTTATCCCATACACAAAACTCACAAGGCCTCAAATGTTTTGAAAGCACTATTAATGGTGTAAGATGTCAAAGAGATATTTTACAGCCTTTCTTCGAACATCTGACAGACACTGAATGTCAGCAGTCAATCTTTCAGCAGGACTCAGCTACTGTACACACCACTTACGAAACGCTTGATTTGGTTGCCGAGATTGTTGACGACAAAATTAGCAGTGCTGTGCTGTAGCCCACTCGTAGTCCTGATTTGACACATTATTACTTTTATTTATGGGGGAAACTTAAAGAACAATGTATATCAGAACAACCCCACAAAACTGAGGGTCTAAAAGCAAATATCACATAACAAATTGCTGCAATTATCCCTCAGGAACTAATGGAAACGAATGGGAATTTTATACGCAGATGTCATCAATAAGGGACATTTCCAACATTGCTTATAACACAGGTTAGTGTTCCATTATTATTATCGTTATAATTATTACTACTGTTGCTTTCACTAATGCACTCCGTAAACATTTTTCTCCCGATAATTCAGATTCTCCTCCTTGCATAACCTACCACATTCTGCCGGTCATTCAGCTGGCTGCCCCGTCAGCCACTAGTTGTAATAACAAATCTGAATTTAAAACAGTATTCTGCCTACAATAATAAAATATATACAGTGGAATCTCATTAGCACGTTTTCCCAGTATTACGTTGAATTATAAAAGTTCTGACACCAAATGTAATACATGTTGTTTGTTTAGCACGTTTTCTTGGTTCCGCTTACTACGTTCGAAGTTTGACATCCTCATTTGCTGTTTTGGCCAATCCTTGGTCGGTCCAATGCAAGTAGGCGCTTAACACGTTCAAAGTTTGACATCCTCATTTGCTACTTTGATTAATCCTTGGTCACAGGGTGGAGACCAGCAGCCAAGACATGCATGTACGTACGTATTTGTGTGGCGGGATAGAAAATGCTTTAGTTTGCCATGGTAAATGCCCATGATAGTTTTTACTGTTGAGTGTTAACCAAACATTCGTAGATTATATTTTAACTTTTCATTTTCAATGGAGAAAAAGAAAGTCAGGCAAATAACCAACAGTGAAAAATTGAAAATCTGAAGAAGTAGATCGCAATCCAAATATGAAATGCATGAATATAGCGCAGAAGTTTAACATTCCTCCATCAACCTTAAACGCAACTGCTAGCAAACTTAAACTGATTAAAACTGCTTCTGAAGAAGGGAAAAATGTTAAAACAAAACTTTCCTCTTGGAAAATAGGATTGGAAGAGGGTCAGATTGAAATTTGTTGCATGGAAACACCTACCACATTCAAATTGTATTGAATACGCCAAAGATACTATCTTGTACTGTACTCATTGTAACACGATACACGCTTGTCATTTTGTTTTATTAGCAGAAATTGTTATCACATGTGTAATAAAACACACAGCAAAGCCACTGGTTTCCATAATTTGCCATTTATTATTCTCAAAAACCTTCACTAACCTCAAAACCTGCTTAAATTATACAGAGAAACAAGCTAACAAGTTCGTCAACATAAAAGCTTGAAGTATTTATTCTCAGACTTTGTGTATCCAAATAGATCTCAATACGTACTGAATTTAACATGGAAACATGGATCGTATTCAGTATGGAACTGGACTCAAATCGATTTCAATTCCCCCATGGAAACGTAGTAATTATTACATTTTATTGCATAATTATGTTCTTAAATTGCAGATTTTATATTTTCATTAACACGTTTTCCCATCTATGACGTCCAAATTTTTCGGTCCCTGCAAAAACGTACTAACGAGGTTCTACTGTATATCAAATTAAAGAAGAAATTCCAATTTATTAGACTACATAAAAAGCTAAAAATGGCATTTTTGGCAATTTTCTCCATTTAGTCTCCCCTTAAATGTAATCATTCTGGTCCCCCTCCCTAGAAAGATTGAACCTACAATCTAGAGCATAACCTACTGTATCACCCAAGCTGAAGCTGAGAACATGAAATGGGATAGCATCTATTGATGTTTGTAACCGACATTAAATCATTATAAGGAAGACCCATAAATACTGAGTATTTTGTTCTCAATGTGTGAATAGTAAAGGCTGGTTCACAACCAACGAGAACGGTAACCAGAACAAGAACGAGAAAGTTGAAATACATGTATTCAAATGGGAATGTTCACAACCGACGGGAAGCGTTCCCGGGCCCCGGGAACGGGAAAGAAGAGTTGCCCAACTTTTAACTTCCTCATTCTCATTCCCGGGCATGGCATATTAGATCCCTATTGTGCATATTAGACTCTTCACTCTAGAGGTTGTTTTAGGCGACCGTGACATGAAACAGCCACTAGTGCTCTCTATAGTCGCAAGCTGGAAACATGAAACTGGAAGGAATTAGTAGTAAATGTGCTTCCTAACCTCATCCCGACACCCGCAAATCTAATCAGCGTTGCTTCCTCTGGTGAAGGGGTCATTTGTAGTTTGTTTATATGCAACTCAATATTACCTAAAAAACAATGGCAAAAGCTACAAAGAACAGCTAAAACCGGTGGAAATGAAAAAAGAACAATAAACAATTTTAATGTATACCATTAAATAAAGGAATGAAAGCTTGGCATAACTAGAGGGATCGGAAATGTAATGAATATACATTTAGATAATGTTTACTCTATCGAATTTTGACGTTGGCTTGGCTAAATTGGAAGTAGGTGAAAAAATGTCATTGGTCAGTTAAAAACAAATGAAATCCCTATGCATAAAATCGACTTTCACTTTGTGATCAATATGCATTCCCGTTCTCGTTACCGGGCTGTTGTGAACCAATACCTTACATAGTGCATTGCTTCCCGTTTTAGTTTCCGTTCTGGTTACCGTTCTTGGGCGGTTGTGAACCAGCCTTAACACTACTCTGTATTATTGGATGAAACCGTGTTACCAACCGAGCATAGTCCACTGGTGTCTTGCCATGTGCATCCTCAGCAGCAGGATGTGCTCCGTAAACAACCAGTAACTCTGCTTGAGATACTTGACCAGCTTTTGCTGCCACGTGCAATGGTGTGGTCCCTTTCTCCTATAGAACACAAATATAAAACATTGCATGTTCTAGCCACAACTTGGCACTCCAATTTACAATATGATGTATACCTGCTCTAATTGGTATAGCTTAACGGCTCTCCAAGGACCACATTTTGAAAATCCTTTTATAAAACATCTGATGTACCGCATTCAAAACACTTTCTCTACTCACTCTTCTACAAGATATCCTTACAAAAGCTTATTCTTCTATCTACTTCTTGTTAACAGAGATAAACTTTCATTACATATTTACACATTTTGTTGTGGGTACAAGAATACAGTAGACTAAAGCGAGTCAAAATTTGAAAAAGTGGATCGCTATGTGATGGCTTTGAAATTCCATGCTCTTTGCATGACCACGAGAATAAACAAACAGCGACTTACCACTTGTAAGGGTATAACTACTTGAAAATTCAAACCAATATCAGAGAATATCTCGGAAATGGTTAATACTGCAAAAATATTTATTTCACATAAATTGTGTGCTTTAATGAGATCTACATTTTTTATACAATAAGATTTTGTCTACCAGTTATGCAAGTCATTCAGAACAAACAAGGCTTCAGAGGACATTCCCACAAAATTCAAGATATACATTTCCGTTTGTCATGAAAATATCTTAAGCATATGGTTATTTCAATCAAAATTGTTAGCCATTTTTAAGCAAAATTTTCCATGTAAAGGGCAGTTTGGGGTGGAAGGATTTTCTTGAAAAATCTTGTGTTGCATCCTTGGAAAGCACTGAAACTAAATACCTAGTTTGGTATTTACTGACTTTTCATTTTTTAGTTATGCTGTTCACAGACAAGCACAAATGGACCTTTTTCTAAAAATGCAATTTTTTGGTTCAAGGGGTCTCAAAACATGTATATCCAGTGAAATCTCGATATGAAATTTTTGGATAGAATGCAATACCTAAGTACATGGTAGAGAAGGTAAAAATAATTAAAAGACGGACATTACTTATTTATTAATGGAAATATAAATAGTGCTTAAAGTATTCAAGTCCACGTATATTTCTTACTAACTTTTCTTCATATTACTTGTAATTTCCCTGACTTTTTCTGATTGACTTTGATATTCCTGACGATTCCTGCCTGTTGGAGCCTTTTATTGCAATGAAAAATAATACAATCTTTCAACAAAATAAAAACAGTATGATTTCAGGATTTGCAAATAAAAATCTTGAAAACAAGAAGAAAAAAAGTATCCTTAATAATGATTAAGTTGTGTATTCACGTTTTTTAGTTTTTTTTAATAGAATTAAAAAGAAAACAATTAGTCAGGGATCTCAGATTTTTACTTATTATAGGCATAACTTAAAACCCACTAAAATCTGATAGATCAATGTTCAAAACATATTTCTTTATTGGATGATTTGATATGGTATGACCTTTCATTGAATCATTGTCCTACCTCATGAAAATAGTTGGGATCACCTCCTTGAGATAACAATCGCAGACTAGTCTCTAAGTTGGCTGTACGAACACTTGAGTGCAACTGTCTACTAAGATCATCTTCTGAAAGCAAAGTGTCATCTTTTCCTGGTCGGAACACAAATGCCAGTGCTTGGTGTTTTCCTCGAATGAAGTCTGCTTTGGTGGGACTGAAACACAAAAATGAATTACTCCTACTGGATAGAAGTAGCTGCTATTTAGTAGTAACCACACCAAAAGTTTAAGTTCTAGGACTGTACAAAACATAATACTGACAGTTGTTGAAATTATTCACATAAAATAAAGTATAAAAGCTGTAGCACTGTTATTAATGGACAGTTCTACAAGCAGAAATAATTACTCTCTCTAGGCAATTCCTTCTCACTACTATTTAATAATTCATCAAAATTTGTAGACTTTCATAACCGGTGTCAATATTAAATAGAGTATTATCCGGGCTTGTGAGCTGTGGTCTACTGGGCTCCTTCTTCTTCCCAGACATTTTGTCTGTGACTGAGGCAGAGCCCAGTAGACCACGGCCCACAAGCCCAGATAATACTTTATTTAATAATTGCCAAGTTTAATCCTAGCAAACTACCAGGGTTACCTAAGTGCCAGAATTTTGCCCCAAAGCAGTTCTTTTACACATTACAAAATTCCCCAAAATGAGAATATTGCATTTTACCATCCTGTACTGAGATGGAACCTGCAACCTTGAGTTCAATGCTCCACCTGAACCAACTCTTCTTTAAGTGTGGTTACCATACTAGCCTCTAGTTCCTGAGGTCACGGGTTCAAATCTGGCGTGGGGCGAAGGATTTTTTTTGGGCGTAAAACTCCTTAGCATAACTTCCTTTGGAAGGGGAGTAAAGCCGGTGGTTCTGTGTCATAGATTTACGGCACGTAAAAGAACCTCAAGCCTGATAAAGAGGCCTCTGAGCAAAATTACCAGTCTTTCATGCCCAATATAAGAATGGGGTGCTAAGGACCACAGCAGTTAAAGAGCGTCCATAAATAAAACTCAATTTAATTTAATTTCTTTTTTAAGCATTTATTAAAATATTATCATAAACCTGGAAAGATATTTAGATCATACAATCAAACCGATGAATCTACAGATTATTAAATGGGTATGGGCGGCATTCGTTATAAACATGACACACATGCATCTACATGCTTATCTTTATTACTTTCATAACATTATTACACATCATGTTGTGGTTAACATAGTTCATTACATTTGTGAAAAATATTGTCAGTTCTGTTCCATATTAACCAGTTACATAACTCCCATCACATGCATCCCACCCGAGGCATTATGGGAGTGTTGCTAATGTTGTCCTTCTGCTGCCAACATTGACAGCTCTAAACCGCAAGGTGCAGCCCAGCATTTAGGGCCCTAAACTGCAAAGCGTAGCTGATGGATGTTTTTTCATAAGTAGAAGAAAGAAGCAGTTGCAGCCTACAGAGCAATAACAGGGCGTAGTCATAGGATCTCAATGAGATCCATGTTAGCACGTATTCTTACCTTTTATGGTGACAATCCTTTAGCAATATTTTGTCTTCTTTGGTTGGCAACCCTTCACCACAAAATGTTGCCAGTATCCACTGTATAAGAACAGATGCTAAAAAGAGTAGGTGGGTGGGCCAAATTACTTTGTTCAGGCAACAGTTACTGCATTGAAAAGCTCCACACATTCTTAGGAACACTCTGGACAATGAAAAGGCTTGATTTTGTAAGTAAGAGGGTGAATCAGAAAGTCTTTGCCCTATTTTTTGTTAGCTCAAATAAGGTACATATAGATAATTACAAGTTAAGTACTATTCGATGTACCTTATACTATTTTTCCACACAGTCCCCACAATGATTCACAAATTTGTCCCATCACAACATTAAATTTGAAAAGCCCCTGTGGTGGAATTCGTCTGGTTGACTGTGGAACCACCGTCAGCACTGTCTTGGATTCATCACTGCATGTGAATTGATGTCCTGCCAAGAACTTCATCAGCAGTTCAAAAACATGGAAATCACTAGGGGCAAGATCTGGACTGTATAGTGGATGGTCCAGATTCTCCCAGTGAAATGCCTGGAGCTTCTTGGTGGTTCTGCCATGGAGAAGAATCATGTTGTCCAACTTGAGAATCCATTGGTGCTTTCGCCGATGGGTGCCTGCAAACGTGACAGCATGGAACAATAACTGTTGGAATTTATGGTTGCACCTTGTGACATGAACTTCAGCAGGAGAGTCCACAGCGATCCCAGAAGGCCGTTAACATCACTTTCCCAAGAGATGACACTGAACGGAATTTTTTTGTCACAGGCACACCTTGATGTTTCCACACCATAATGGGGAATTAATTGATCTAATAGTGGTTGAAACTATGAAGCCCGGGACTTAAAAGTTCTTGCAATGTTGTGGGTCGCCATTGGGGTATGTCATCTCAATACAATTTCAGATGTCCTTGTGGTTTACTGGGAAAAATGCGAATCAGTTGGGGAACTTAATGTCGTACTGGCAAGTTGCCATGGTAGCTCAGTGGTTAGAACAACTGGACGGAGACCAGGAGATCCTTGGTTCAAATCCCAGCTATGGCATTAAATTTTTCAGTCATCTGATTCTACCTTTCCATTACGTTAAAACTCTTGCATTTCATCAATTGGTGAAATGGTTAGCTGACATCTTATTAATATCAAAGACAATTGTTAACAGCTTTAGAGAAGGCAGTGACCAAGCTACATAGCTTCTGAACATGTTCTGCACTTTTATCTATGCATCACAACACAGTGTTCAGTACTGTCAGCGACTCAGGAGTTTAGCTCTGTCCTTGTGGTTGACGTAAGCGAACCTGAGCCAACACTGTATTGTTCTTCCCTCTTGCTCTATTGTTTCACACCCTGTTCCAAAGGTACTTATATCCTTTCTTTCCCGGAACAATAAATATTACGCAAAGCATCAGTAGTACATTATATTACTGCGTCAAACAATAAAATTATGATCATACTTTCAATAAGTAAAACTGTAAAACCTGCATACATGTAAACTACTATATTTATGACCATATACATGTGAAACATTATTTGGACTGTACCTGTTGACAATCGTTTTGTGACTGCTGGTGTTAAGCTATTTGCATCGCAGGCAAGAAGCTCCCTAGTCCACTGCACGCTTGCAGTTCAAGGACAAAGTCAATCTCGTGAGTCACTCACAGTAGCAGACAACTACAGGATGAGCAGAAAGTCCCTTTACACTGCTTTAACCTGGTTCTATGAAGCAAAGAAGGAAGGAAATGTGTAATATGAATATGAATTATCAAATGTGTAATCGATTATCAATAAGGCCGGTAGATCTGACAACGCTGATAGTGATACTGAAAGCAATATGCAACAATACTCACTCAAAATGACTGGTAAAGTTTAGGCCAATACAAGTCCTTTTAGTGTGGAAGACCATTTGGTGGCTTCTATATGGTTTCACGAATGCCAAAACACCGTACAAACAATGCAGGATATCCAGAACAACTTCGTGGTGTGTTTTGGCAAAGCACCACCATCACGTCCAAAGTTATTGCAGTGGGAGAAAAAGACTTTTGCCACGGGAAGTGTTCTTAATGCACAACGGGCAACCAAGCACTTGTGTTGAAACTTGTGCTGCTGTGGAAGCATCAATCGAACATTCCCTAGTGAAATCATTATGCAAACGTTCTGCAGAGTTGGGCATTCCGACATCGACAATACGAAACCATGTAAAGAAAGATTTAAAACTGAAATGTTTTCGTCCAACCACTGTTAATGAGTTATCAGATGCTGACCTGGATCAACATGTGCATGCATATCAGTTATTGCTTGAAACCTTTCTGAGTGCAAATGACAAAAAGAATGTAATGTTTTCTGACGAGTGTGATTTATTGCCGCTCTCGTAGCCGTAATGTGTTTTTCTGGGCGAAAGACAATGCTTGCTTTTATGAAGATATTCAGAATAATCTGTCTCATGTTATGGTTTGGGCAGGGATGACATCGGATCACCTCCTAGGTCTATTTCTTCAATGGCCCTGTCAATCAACACACTTATTTGAAAATGATCGAAGCGTGGTTACTTCCAGAATTGCTGACACCATCTTCTTTCAACATGATAGAGCATGAGGACATTTTGCCATCCACATCCACCAAAGCTTGGATGAAGTTTTTTCAAATTGCTGGATTGGATGTGGCTCAGAACAATCTCTGGCTCCAGTACTTTGGCCTCCAAGAAGTCCTCAACTCACCACACCTGTTAATGTACTGTGGGGTATTGTGAAAGAAGATGTGAGAAGATTAAAAACAGAAGCGTTATTAACAGTGAAATATTCATCATGATTTAGATTGAGTCACACTTTCACCCTTGGGCCTTTAGAAAATTTGAACGAATCTTCAACAAATTTAACATTAGACTAGCTCCACAGAACAAATTCAGCTTGAAGAACTTACTAAACACGCCTCTCAAAATTACCATCCCAAACACACTACAATCCGGAATTTACCAGATCAGTTGTGAGGATTGTGAGAAATACTACATAGGAAAAACTAAAAGAAACTTGGAAACCAGACTTAAGGAACACCAAAGAAACATAAAACTAAAACAAATAGAGAAATCCGCTGTATCACACCATTTTTGGACTGAAAACCACAACATTGGCCAAAGTATAAAGTTGTTAAAACCCCTCACCACACCAATAGAATTGAACATCTGGGAAAAAATACACATCGTCAAAAACAGCAACGTCATTAATTTTGAAATCCCGCTTGTAAGCAATGTGTTAAAACTTTGTGCCCCCAACACCAGATGGCAACAGGGTCAGAATTCGCAGGATGAGGAAGAAGAGGACATGGGAGAAAGCGACCCTTAGTCACCCAGTCGCTGACGATGAGGACGAATGCCCTCGAAAACGTTTCCTGTTTCATGTAACTTTAATTAGTGAAGGTGAGTGTAAAAAAGTGTGACTCAATCTAAATCAAGATGTGAGAAAATGCCGATACGTAAACATGAGCAACTGAAAAATGCGGTTTGTGCGGCGTTTCAAACCATCGCCCCTAATCTGTTGTTGCAGATGAACAATTGGACATGAGGTGCATTAAATTATGCTACAAACATGGAGGAATCCACACAGACATTTTGGAACCATAGGAGGTAAGCTGTACATAACTATATAGTTTCAAAGGTAGTGTAAAGGGACTTTCCACTCCCGTGTAGTTACCTACATGGACAATTGTCATTTGATTTTTCTGACTGTTTGAGGTTAGAATTCTGATTTAAAATGTAAAATCTAAGTGAAGAGACTATTTGAAAAGTAGTTAATTATAGAGGAATTACTGAATGCCCACCCCTCCCCAAAAAAGACTGACTGACTTAAATTAAAGGAGAAAGGATGTACCCTGGGAGAAAATCTGCAAAGAATTTAATTACAAATGCATACATTTTTCCTAGTCCAGAAACAACTGCAGCAATTTTATACTGACAGAAAATGCAGCACCAAAAAAGGCTAAGCAGAAGAGCATTAAAGCAGTTTAAAACTGGTGTTGGACATTACAATGAAACTAAAGTGAACGAAAGTGATTTATCACTGACTACCGTTTGCTTCTTGAAGCAACTACTTCAGAAACCTTCCGGAAAAACCTACCAATGGTAGATTTGGAAATTCCAACACTATCACCTACCCTTACATGAAAAGTGCTAGTAGCATAAAATCTCTGAGTAATTAACTTTATAGAATTGCAGAAAGTAGCATGTTTTATGGCACCTTGAACTTGATAGCATTCTAACCTTTCTCATATTTATTCCCTGCTCATGACGCTATAGTCTATATTGCTTTAAAAATTCACCTCTCTTGTAGATTTTCAAAATACTCATGATGGATGGCTCTTCTTCCTTTAGGAACAACATTAAAAAAACAACATCAACACCTTGGTTTGTGGCAGACATTTTCTAACTTCTAACTATTTGTTAAAAGCCTTAACACAAGGTTATGGCAATATTAACTTAACACAAAGTTTAACACAATGTTAAAGTTAACATTGTTTGATGATGAAGGTAATTTCTGCCCCATTTATGGAAGCCAATTTGAGATAGTTCTTATTTTAGGAGAAGTTGTTGTATTTCAGCTGATGGGGAGCCAAACTTGAAGTAGTTCCAACTGCATGTATGGTACCTGGTAGCCTTTGCCCCAAGTTTAAATATATTAACTTTGTATCTTGACTGTTTCTTTAAATATTATATATTTATGTTTGCCTCGGATGCGTCAGTATTAATTTGTAGAGACATAAATATCTTAAGGCGTGGTGCGGTTAAAGAATGTAGGCTTACACAGATTATAATTTGTACTCCATTTATTAATTCTTTAAAGGATTAAAATAACACTTCACTGATATAGAGAGCTGTGAGATTCTTTTATTAATTACTTGCACTTTTTAACACGTAAACTATTTTCGTCTCACACTGAATATGTATTAAACTTCTCGAGGACGCCTTTCACGCCTGGTTAGTAACGCTGTCTGCTAGCAACTGACTTCTGAATTTGTACAATTTGCCCTATTTCAGTTTCTGATTGGCTAATCCTACTCCAATAGAATACTTTCATTTAACTTAGCTTCTTTCTGGTTGTTGATTGGCTATTTTATAAACTGTCTCAAAAATTACATTATTGTTTCCAAAAATGACTAGTAGAATTATTAAACCTTCTAATTCATTATTGCCTCAAGGCTACCTCATTGTTAGCAACTTCTAACCTATTATTCTCACAGCTCCTACATTATTAAATTACGTAATACATTCACATAACATTATTGAACATGTACATAATAATATAGACATTAATACAATGACTATTACATGCATTTTATATATTATATTATACACATATTGCTTTAAGGCAGGCTGTTATTATATTTTATATTATATAATTTAACTGAAATCATTTAAGTGTTAAAAATACTGCCTCAATGAAACAGAATTTATGTTAACTTCAGTGTTAAATGCCTTATCATTGCGTTAAAATGTAACATCGGGTGGTATGTTGTCCTCCATGGACTAGTGGTACTGTGCTAGCCTCTAGTTCCCAAGGTCGCGGGTTAAAACCCGGCGGAGGGCGATGGATTTTTTCAGGCCTAACATGGCTTTCTTCAGAAGGGAAGTAAAGCCGGTGGTCCTGTGTTGTAGATTTACGACACGTAAAAGAACCTCAAGCCTAATGATAAGGCCTCTGAGCAAAATTTCCGGTCTTTCACGCCCAATCTAGAATGGGACGCTAAGGACCATAGTAGTTAAAGAGCATTCATAAATAAAACTCAATTTAACTTATCGGGTGGTGTAACTGGCCCTTAATGTATAAGAACTGTGACTTATATCACTTGTCGAACATAGGCTAGTACTTACTGCAGTGCATCCTTTGGTTGAGGTTTCCTGCGGCCTGATTTGGAATGTGCTGGATCTAAGAGAGAATGCTCCCAAATGCTGTTCACTCCATTGTTGTTCAAAGCGTGCACCATCTGCAATAACGTAGGGCTCCATGATCCTTTCTTTAGCGACTTAATTTGAGAGATGTGACGACCTAAGCTCCTATGAATACTACAGCATTCATCACACAACAGAATGCCTCTGTTCACAGAAGCCCATGATGGATCTGAAATGTTAGCATGATTCAGCACACTCAACTCTAAGTTGACTAAGCAAGTAATTTCAAGAAGAGGAAAATCATATAAAAAAAAATCTGATGTGTTACACTCACATGACTTTCTCTACTCTTGTACAATCTATTTTTACAAACGCTTATTCTCCATATGCTTCATGTTAATGGAGATATCGAGATGTTAATCTTATTGATAATTTTCTTGTAGATGCAAGGGGAATATGGTAGCTTTTAAGCGATAGTCAAATATTTTAACGCTGGTTGCTATGTGGCGCATTCCATTCTCTTTACATGTCCAGGACATAAAAAATGAATAACGAATTTGAGAAAAAGTATAAGTATTGGAAAATTTAAGGAAATAACAAGCAATATCTCGAAAACGGTTCACTTAACAAAAAAAATGTATATGATATAAGTTGTGTATTTTAACGCGATCTACATTTTTTGTGTAGTAAAATTTTGTCTATCTCTTATGGTTTACCAGTTATGCAAAAGTCGTTCATAATGAAGAATACTTTTAGAGAGATTCCCAGAAATTTCGAGATATACATTTCATTTCTCATGACATTATCTTAAACATATGATATTTTCATCAAAATCGTTAGAGCCATTTTTGAGAAAATTAAAATTTTCGAAAAATGTTCCATGTAAAGGGTAGTCTGGGGTGGGGGGATTTTCTTGAAAATCTTCGTGTCGCATCTCTGGAAGATACTGAACGTAAATACCAAGTTTGGTGTTTATACGACTGTTAGTTTTTGAGTTATGCTGTTCACAGACACACACACACACACACACGGACATGTTTCCAAAAATGCTTTTTTTGGATTCAGGAGGTCTCAAAACATGTATTTCCGGTGAAATCTCGGTATCGAATTTTTGGGTGGAATGCAATACTTCCCCTACTTACTATACGTAGTAGAGAAAGTAATATATATTTTGTGAGTTACCATGGCAACATACCAGCACGACATTAAATTCTCCAACTGATTCGCATTTTTCCCGGTAAACCACAAGATCTCAAATTGTAGAGCAACCGGACGGAGACCGGGAGATCCATGGTTGAAATTCCGGCTATGGCATTGAATTTTTCAGTCGTTTGATTCTACCGGCTTGTGTGGAAGAACAATTAATTCCATTAATTGACCTAAAAGTGGTTGAAACTATGAAGCCCGGGACTATGAAGCACTTACAACATTGTAAGTTGCCATTGGGGTATGTCATCTCAATACAATTTGAGATCTCCTTGTGGTTTACCGGGGAAAAATGCGAACCAGTTGGAGAATTTACTGTCATGCCGGCATGTTACCATGGTAGCTCAGTGGTTAGAGCAACTGGACGGAGACTGGGAGATCCGTGGGTCAAATCCCAGCTATGGCATTGAATTTTTCAGCCGTTTGATTCTACCTTTCCAACCTATACTAATATTATAAAGAGAGAAAGTGTGTATGTGTGTGTGTGTGTATGTGTGTGTTTGTTAATCTCAAAAACCACACAATCGATTTTGATAATTCCTTCACCATCGACAACCCTCTTCTTTCTGACAGACATGGGGTTATAAAACACCTTCTAATTTCAATTCATAAATTACAATAGATTAAAAAAGATTTACAAAGCCTATGAACATATTGGTGATATAAAAGAACATATGTGAAGAAGGCTTTGATTTTTGTTGAGATTACCTTGGGCGCTCACGCATGCACACACAAACAGATATATAGAGAGAGAAAGAATCTAATCTGCTTATAACGCTACGATACGCATGTGATACCAATGCCAAAATATTTTAATAACCCTCACATAAGACGGGTTTTTTTTATTTGTAATTAATTAATAATTGTATAAAGAGAGAAAATTAGAAATCCATGAACCTATATTTTGTAATTAACAAATGGAAAGATTATATTCCTCGATGGTCGCAAACTGTGTGTCTTTTCCAAAGAGGTTAACTTGTTGGCCTAGGAGTGCAAAATCTTCATGTTCATCTAAAAAGTTACTCAAGACCATTCCAGCCGATGATTGATTACTCACCACCAAAGGGTATGTATAGGCCACACAACATTTCCATAACTTGGGAGACTGTCAGGAATAAGTTAAAAGAAGTCAGACGTTCCACCAAAGTTTCATATCCTTTCGCATATCAGGGGATTTTTTTATCTGTTATTGGGAATAGCCAGAGATGAAGGAAATTACAATTATAAAGGATAAAGGACAGGATTCGAGATTATCATTGTACAATAATTTATAAAAAACGGGAGGTGGTAAATGAAAATAATTAAATTGCCATTTGAGTTTAAAAAGCCACCGGTGCAACGTTGGGCAGCCAGCTAGTCTCATCTAAAATAGTAACACTGGAAACTATAGTTTCAATGCTCCTGTAGGTATATAAAAAGAGTCTGAAGCAACCCAGAAAGTTCTTATTCCAATTAAATTTGTTAGCTTTTCAGTTAAGTAATGCATTAATTATTAAAAGTAATATGAACGTGTCTGCATGCATAACTTGAAACAAAAACTATTTATATCACAAATCTGTTTTGTTATTAATGAACCCAAGCAGGGCGTGTTTTCAACGATGGTTTATAGTGCAAAGCTTCTGCCTCAAGCCTGATAAAGAGGCCGCTGAACAAAATTACCGGTCTTTCACGGTCAATACACAATCAGATGCTAAGAACCATAGTAGTTAAAGAGCATTCATAAATAAAACTCAATTTATTTTTTTTTCACGTTAAACAAGTTGTAACCATAAATATTTAAAAAACAGCTAAAGCGGCCAAAAATTGTTGGACATAATTGGATATTTCAATGAGCTCTACATTTTTCCAACAATAAGTTTCTGCATCCCAAAGATGGGAGAGATGCATACTCCCAAGACATCAATGTATCAACATCACCTCACCTGGCTTAAGCCCGAGAACGTCTAGCTTATAATAAGTTTCTTTCCATCTCTTTCAGTTTTCCAATCTCAAAAAATTATGCAGAATAAAGGCTTTATAGCCTCTTCACAGAAAATTCATGATACACGTTTTGTCATACAAGTAGCTTAAAAGTATAGTATTTTAATAAAAATTGATATAACAAACCCCCCTCCCCCCAAAAAAGTATGTTGTGCATGGCTCCACTCAAGTATATAATATGGCATTTATCTGACTTTTCATTTTTGGGACCTCTCCATCCCCGTAAAAGTCTTGTCACTCTTACTGAAAAGCACATATAATCACTCCTGCGTTAGCTTACATATAAATATCACTACTTTATAATAAATAGCACAATAGCATGCACGCAGATGATTTGCAAAGGGCAGTGCATAGCCTAAAACTGTTTCAAAATGAGTGTTAATATTCTGTAATAAAAGTTGCTAACTTTTCATGTTATTTAAATCTATAAGGCAACCTTGCTGACAACAACAAACCTTGCTGTGCATGACCACAATTCAAGGATGCAGGTGATTTGCATAGACCAGCAAATAACTTAAAACTGTTCCAAAAAGGATGTTACTATTCTGCAATAACAATTTATAACCTTCCATGCTACTTAAAACTATTAGGCAAGCCTAATCAACATAAAATCTTTAATAAAGAGATAAAGTCTTTCTTATATACTCACTTCCCATATACTATGAAGGAATTTTTTAATATATTCAATACATAGGGCAGATGGCACATGATGGTGACTTACACTTATTTATTGTCCTACTGTAATGCATGTTGAGATGTTTACTCTTGGAATGGCGACGGTTTACAAATTTTCATTTCTTAGATAATGCATGGTGTGGAGAGAGAGGAGAGGAGAGGGAGAAATGTTCTTGGTGTTGGGTATGTTTATTAGTCATGCTGCATATTTCATAATTGTATGACATCTTTAATGTCTCTGAGTGTTGCTCACAGTGGGGCCAAACAAACAAACCTACATGTACACAAAATGTTCAAAAGAAAAGGAGAGGGAGTAACTTTTAAATATTCCTACTGTTTGACCAGTAATAACATCATCAGTAATTCTCACATTAAAGTCTCTTATAAGACCATACAATTTAAAAGGGGCCATATAATAAAACAAAAAGCGAATCTTATATACTCACTATCCACACAACATTAAGGAATATTTTGATATCAAGTCAAGTTAGTGGAAATTCTTAACCACCAATTGGTGGTGTCTGAAACTTATTTCTACTTTTTGTGTTTTATATTATGCATGATGGGGTGAAAAAATACCATGGGCATCATATATAGTGATGTTTTAGTTGCGACCTGGAGTTTCACATTATAAATGATAAGTTCAAGCATTGCTCACTTTGGGTTCATATGAAATAAAGAACAAATAAATAAATTTGGGAACACTTTAGTTAAAAGTGCTCTCTCTCTCTCTTGCACCACATAAATCTATGACAAACCTCCAACTAAATCTAGAAACCTTAGGATCTGTTTTCATAGCTACTTGCGATGGACGACGGTCTATTCGTTTTAAGGCTATAGTACCCATTAAGCATATATATAGTATTCAGTCACTGATTCTCTTTAGGTTAGGTCTAGCTAGTTCTCGTCGTTTTCGGAAACCATATTTTATTTCCATTCCAAAAACACATCTGATGTTATAGCTGATTCGTACCTATATTGTGCGTTTGTTTCTGAAATGTTAGGGAATTGGTGTCCTTTCCGAATACCAGTATAACAAATTCAGATGCAACAATGATAAATATTGCCGATCACTGATTTTATACTTGCCTAATGCTCCACAGTCTGCGCATTCTTGCACATTTCTCAGCTTTCCTCTGGATATTGATACTGACATTATGCCTGCCCATTAATTACTTGTAATTTCTATTTTCATACGTTAACCATTTTCCTAAGAACTATACTTTGGCTTCCCTATGCTAACACAGGCTTTCCTCTCTTTCAACCTCCTGCCACGCAATAAAACACATTAGTAAATTCTTCAATTCACTACTAATTTCTAAGCTGCTTACTCAGTACATTGGATAATTGGGTACAAAATTATAAATACAGACTTTATTGTGCTTTACTAGAACCTTGGTACAGTTCGTCTGACTGACATACATGCAGGCTACACAACCTCTCGAGAGAAAATACAAACAAAACAAACATTTTTTCCAAGCAACAAATTGATATTAGTTGAAATAGGATAAAGTAACCAGTGATAACAGTTACTCACTTAAGAGTCAGTCATACAGGAGATTAATTAATCGTTTTCTCACTATAGTAGTATATGTGTGAATAAGTAAATATAGTGAAGCTTACCCAATTATGGTTGGTATGAATAGTTGTGTCAGTCAGTTGTTCTGTGGTTATAATATTTGGGAGGAAATAAGTATAAACACAGATTTGTAATAATGTTTAAAGAAAGCATGTAAGTGAAAGGGTTTACTTAGTTAAGGACAGATTAATTCTTATGTTGAAGAGTGCCTTTCTCATGGCTGTATGAGTTTTTTTCCCACTCATGTCTTTCCAGCTTTTGGATGTGATGTGGCACCCTCGTGGTTAATATATAGTTTTATGATCTACTGGAATGTAAAAGGTAAAGATAATATAAGTTAGTAAAAAGTCATGATTGTATTACAAAGTATTCTTAAAACGGTTACCCTTAAAACCTCTAAGGGGTGCAGATGGTCTATCGCGTTTGTTATGAAACTAATCGAGAATTGCCGGTTAACCTAACAAATACAACTCGCATAACCAATGGACCACATAACGCGCGCGCATGTTTGTAACTATAAGGAAATTTCCTGAGCAGAGCGCGGGGACATTGGATGCAAAATATGCAAGGAAAATGGAACATAAACATAATATGCACACATCAGTAATGTAGCAGACTTTTTTTTCGGGACTTAAGAAAAAGATAAACACTACCGTTCACCATTTGCACCACTCTGTCATACATATGAAAGCACAGATTGCATAAGCCACCACCATTTACAATGTACAACTTTAAGTTAAAACATTTACCAATTATGTAACATATACCCCCCTTAGGACTGCCTAATAGTTTTAACATGGAAGACTGTTCTAATTTTTTATTGTAGAGTAGTAATATCCTTTTTGGAATAGTTTAATACTATTTCCTGACTTGTGCAAGTTATCTGGTATTGTCATGCACCGTAAGCTTTGATTGTAAAGTCATAATTGTCTGCAAGGTAGCTTAGGAAGGAATATACTCTCCAGTAAGAATGAGAGTTTTAAAATGTCTAAATAAGGGCCAACAGGAATGATAAGGCTTAACACTGCTAAGAATTTGGGATAAATTGTCATACTTGCAGCGATCTATATTAGGTATAAGGAAGTGAATAAATTACCTTAGGAGTGAGTTTAGAACATGATGTGGTCTCTTCTATATCTGGTGCCCACCTGCCCGTCCATTTGAGGTGCTTTACTTATATAGGCAAATCGCATCAAAAACACGAGAAACGTAGCCATTTTTCCGATAAATCACATGCAAAGTGGGTACTGCCAATCTAAATAAAAAGTGAAATGCACTTAATATGAGATGTGCTGTTTCTGCGAACGTGAATCATTCGAGTTTTAGACGCGCAGATCCCTTGGCTATGCCCTGTCATCGCTTCGCAGTTGCAGCTGACTTGCTACACTCCTCTCCTGCTAAAAAACATCCCTCGGCTACGCTTTGAGGCTGAGGGCCCTCAATCTCTCGGCTACACCTTGAGGCTGAGTATCTTACCGGCTTTGGTAGCATTATTCATATGTTGCCAGCATTGCATTAAAGTCAGAGAATGAGATACAGTGCCATCTGTAGGACACCCAGGGACATATGTTTGACATCTGAGACCACTTCGGTCGCTAATTCCGGTGCAAGTAAGGCAATTTACCCGGAATGTGTACATCTCGTGTTCGTAACAGTACAGAATTATGTCAAAAGATTATTTGATATCACAAAAAGAGTGAAAGTAAGCAAAGCATTATGTTCTCAAGGGTTTCTGGTTTGAGAAGGTTGTTGAGGTTTCTTAAGGTAAAGCAAAATTTGGTAATGTGATTCTTGTCTCTTTCTCCACTTGAGCTCTTCGTCTATCTGAAACCCCAAAAATGTTACATGAGAAACTTCACTTATGACATAATCTTAAACTCAGAATCTCAGCCATTGATTCAGATTTTCTGAACTCTATCTGTTACATTCAAGAACCAATTCATTAATATCTTATCAAAACCATAAAGATTTAATTTCTACGTAAAATCTAGGCTGTCAACTCCTATAACTAAATCACAAATTATTCTTGCAGTTACTTCCTTTTTATTTATTTCTCTTGATATTTCAGTAATGAACATGTATGTAGCATTTTTCTGTTGATATTTCTTTCTTAAATCTAAACTCAAATGCATAGAGAATATTATTTGACTCCAAGAATTTATCATGGAGTTCCCACCGTGATCTTAGAAAATACAGTCAAAGGGGATATGGGTCTATACTTGAAAGGCAGATTTTTGGCTCACTTTTTGTATAGATGCTTAACCATTGAATTTTTCATTATTTCTGGAAATATACCAGCTAAAAAGGAATGATTAATAATGTCTTACTAAACTAGTATGCAACATTTTAACAGTTATACTTATCTCATCCCAATTTTTATCCTCTTTAATGTGAAGTTTGCTGAATTTAAGAAAAATCAGCTTTTTTAAAAGGAGGTTTGTGTGTGTTAAAATACCATGTTTAAAATATTAGCATGACAAATAAAATGTATATTCCTAATAACTTTTGTATCATTGGTAAACTGTAAGACACAAAAGTACACTTAATTACACAAACTCTATATCTAGTTATAGCACACAATTCATGTCAAACTTTTTTTTTTTGCATTAACCATTTCCAAGATATTCTTTGCTATTGGTTTGAATTTTCAAATGCTGAACTTTTTCCTATGGTAAGTTGCTATTAAATTTTTCTTGTAGTCATTCAAAGAACATAGAATTTCAAAATCATCACATTACAATCTGCTTTTTAAAATCTGACTATTGCTTTAGCCTATGTATCCATCTACCTAAAATGAGTGTGTAAATTTGTAATGTAAACTTTTTTCACTCTTAAATGAAAGGAGAAGTAAACAAAACCACGTGACAAGACATCACCTCATTGGCTGGTGGGCAAACTACAACCTTTCCCACTTAGCATGTCGTCTCTTCCTGTACAAAAAACAGTTCGGTTCAGATCATAACATTTTGTGGTTATTCTTGTGCGGAGAAATTTAAAAAACTCATTATTGTAACAGTTGAATTAATGAAACTAAATGTGTTTGTTCAGATTCACCTATAACTAAATGAACCGTTGTAGCAGAGGGTTTAAGAGGTTATGCACAAGCGCTGCAGTTCGTTTCCAGTTTCTGGCTGAGAATCTTCTGCCACTGTGGAAAACATAAACGTGGGAAATGGAAAGAAGACAGTTGTGTTAAATGCTTTTAACAAATTCTGTGAAAAGTACCCACCTTTAATTGACAATGAATATGGTTGACCACTGTTTAGCAATAATTGAACTTCTTTGTTAGTGATGCAGAATTGTTGCTCGGATAGCTCGGGTCGCATTTGTTTTCTGTTGTGTTTTAACCTATAGCGCTAATCGTTATTTAATTTGTTGACTCATAAAAAATTAAAGTAAAAGTGATATACTGATATTGGTCATTAAATGAATGATTTTTAAAGCCTGAAGTTAAGAACAGTTTAATCCAGTACCTTTAATCACAGAAGCTGAACTGTTCAGGTACAAACTTTTATTTGTCTACTGTTAGCATTATGTGTTAGAAGTTTAGGATATAAGGCAAAATATAGGAATAAGGCATAGAATGTTTAAAAGCTAATGATCCCCAAGGTGCACAATATACGTATTCGCATTCTGTCTGAAGCAGTTTCCTCTCAAGGGTACATCATCCTCCACGTGGTGCAGCCATGTGTTCGGCGGAGTGATACATTTAAGTTTTGTTTACTTCTCCTTTCAGCTTATAGTGAAAAAGGTATATGTGTATCTTGATTAACAAGAAGTACTTAGAAGAATAAGTTTTTGTAAGAATTGTTTGTAGAAGAATGAGTAGGTAAACTAATGTGAAAGCAATGCATCAGATTTCTTCTTCTTTTAGGGGAATTAATAATCTTCTGTTTCTAGAGAAATTGTCAGTCCATTTGCAACTTACATTGAATGTTTGGGCGACCTTTTTTTCAGAAGTTCAAGCCCAATTGTATTCAAGTCAGTTCTGCTCCTAGCTTCATTAAGTTAGTAGCATTAAAAGCAGTCGTCCTCCGTGGGGTAGTGGTTACCATTCTAGCCTCTAGTTCCTGAGGTCACGAATTCAAACCCAGCAGAAGGTGATGGATTTTTTTTGGGGGCGTAACAATCCTTAGCATGGCTTCCTTCAGAATGGAAGTAAAGCCGGTGGTCCTGTGTCATAGATTTACAACACACAAAAGAACCTCAAGCCTGACAAAGAGGTCTCGGAGCTAAATTTCCGGTCTTTCATGTACATTGTAGAATGGGAATGCTAAGAACCGTAGCAGTTAAAGAGCATCCATAAATAAAACTGAATTTCATTTTAACAAACATACATGTTTTTCTAAAAATGCTGCTTTTGTATTTAGGGAGTCTCAAAATGTGTATTTCTGTTGAATTCTGTGCATTGAATCTTTTTGGGTGGAATGCCAGTAGTAAAAAAACAAAAAATCATCCATTTGTCTTCATCTATGGGGAAATTGTTACAATTTTAAAATTTTACATTTGATAATGACTTACACAGGATTAACTTTGAACAGCTATAGCTGAGATGAAAAAGTTTAAAAAGAAGAAAACAAGTTTTTTCTCAGTTTCTCTCACAGTTTCAGGAAAATCAGAGATGATGATTTCCATCCCTCTACCTATCTGGAGAGAAGTGGCTCTAATAGCTGAATGTAGCACTCCAGATTAAGAGAATACTATGGTAAAGTTCTTAGTTTACCAGGGTAAAGTCGTATCTTTGTTGCACCAAGCTTGCTTTTGACTTTACCAGCATTTAATTGTGGTAAAATGTTTATTGCTTGCTGAGGAAAACTGCGGTAAAAATTCCAAAATGGAGTGAACCATTACATTATTTGTATCTTTGATATTTTCATTGATTTGCACACAACGAAGAGAAAGTGATAGAAGAAAGGAGGAATGTATTTTACAGAAGGGGTTGGCTCAGGCGGTAACATCTGTGGCTCACATTCAGGAGTCCTGGGAGGGGTGTAAATCCTACAAAGAGGAGTGTAATTAGTTAAAGAAGAAGGAATGTATTTGAAGAACTGAACAATATGAGGGCTGTCCCAGAAGTACCCGACCTAACAAAGAAAACACACATTTTGGGAAAAAACTTCTTTATTTCTCTACATAGTCTTCTTTCAGCTCGATACACTTTTCCCAGCGATGTTCTAATAACTTCAATACCCTGTTTAAAGTGAGAACCGTCGAGTTCTGCAAAATAGCCATCAACTGCAATCTCCACCTCTTCATTGTTGGCAAATCTTTTACCACCAAACCATTTCTTCAACTTTGGAAACAGAAAATAATCAGAGGGCTAAGTGTGGTGAATAGAGTTCATGAGGAAGCAATTTAAACTTTAACTCATTGATTTTGGCCATGGCAATAATGGAAGTGTGAACTGCTGCATTATCTTGATGAAACAGAACTTTCTTTTTCACTAAATGCAAAAATGTTTTTGCTTGATTTCATCATTCAAATGCTGCAATAAGTTCGCATAATACTCACCATTGATTGCTTTTCCTTTATGAAGATAATCAATGAAAATCATCCCACACGCATCCCAAAAAACTGACGCCATGACCTTGCCTGCAGATGGAACTGTCTTTGCCTTCTTTGGAGGTGATTCTCCCCTTTCAATCCTCTGTTTTGATTGTTCCTTCATCTCAGGTGTGAAGTGATGCACCCATGTTTCATCTCTGGTTATGAATCGGCGCAAAAACTCGGCTTTATTGCAGCAAAACATCGCCAAACACTTGACTGAAACATCCTCACAATGCTGTTTTTGTTCCATTGTGAGTAAAGCCAGCACCCATCTTGTGCACAGCTTTCTCATGTCCAAATTTTCAGTCAATATGCGATGTACAGGACTTTTTGAAATACCTACGATGTTTGCTAGCTCGCACACTTTCAGTCGACGGTCATCCAATAGCATTTTGTGGATTTTCTTCGCAATTTCTGGGCGTGGTTACCTCATTTGGTTGACCACTGCGATGTTCATCTTGGCAGCTCGTACGGCCTTACTTAAACTCTGCCACCCAATATTTTACTGTTGTAAACGAAGGAGCAGACTCCCCCAGAGAAGAATCTAGCTCAGCTTTAATATTAGTTGGACTAAGACCTTTCAAATGAAAGTATTGTATCACATAACGATGACCAGTTTTATCCATGTTTACAAATTTGCCTTAGAGTGTTCACTATGGATGGCTGCCAAACAATTACTAAACAATGTTGCATTGTCAAACTTCAAACTTAAGTTTTATAAGGTTGGTACTTTCTACCAAAGTCATTTGTTTGAAACAACAACCACTAACTATATGCCAGGTCGGGTATTTCTGGGACTGCCCTCGTAATTATTTGAGAATCATAGCTTTTGGTGAACGCTTGTGAAATGTGAATCTTTATGTGCAGTAAATTTTCTTAACTTGGATATTTAAATTCTCTTGTTTTTTTATGAGGACTATTTATTTATTTTTATATTTATATTATTGCTGGAGGTACTTCAATAATAAAAAGATAAAATTGCTCTACACACTTTTTGCGAGCTTACTGTAAATTACTATTACTGCACTTCACGATGCTAACATAAATAAATTTAATTCCGTTGGATTTCTTCCCACTACACCCAAATAATATTTCTATAATTTCCTCAAACTGTTTTTACTACTTATAGCATTACCTCATGTAATATTCAGTGGATGCTGTGCAATTTTTTTTTTCTAATTGAAGGCAGTGTCTTCTTGTGATTCAGCAATCGTAGCATCTCTCTATTATCTCCTACTATTTATTAATCCCAGCAACAAAAATATTGATTTTCTTTTGTTTCTTTGGATGCATAATATTTACAACTAATTTTTACAATTACTCATTTTAAACAACATACTGTAATTAACTAATTCCTTATTTCAAACTAATTGTATACATTTTTAAGCTTTCTCTTTTATATTACTTTCTTTATGCATCATTTTGTCTGTATTTCACTATAAGCTCAAATCTTTACATACCTAGGGACATATCAGTTTTTTCTTATTATTCTTGCTATGGCTTGATATAAATATAATAAAATGTAAGTAATTGCTGCCCATCAGCATCCTTATTTATTTTATTTTATTTATTTATTTATTTGTGCCAGCAATCTTCCTTAGAATAAGGCTATACATCAGCCCAAGCATCATTCTTATTTATATAATTTTGCTATTTACATTAATAAATGTATTCCCTATGTAACATATTTTTTATTGCTCTTGCTTTGTGAAAAATCTGATGTCTTACATTCACATGACTTTGTCTACCCTTTATTGCTTAATGATGGTAAACAAATGATTCTTACTAAAGTTTATTTTCCCATCTACTTCATTTTAATTGAGATAAACCTTTCTGGAAATAGCTACATTACACATTTTATTATGGATACAAAGGGAATAGCGATAGTCAATTGTTTTAGAACTGATGCTACAAGCTGGTTTTAAAATTCCATACTCCTTCCATAACATCGCAAGAAACAATTGAAAATTGACATGACTTTAAAAGAATGGCCTTAGTATTGAACAATTTGAACCATTAATAACGAATATCTTGGAAATGGCTGATGCCACAAAAAAGTTATTTGAAATAAATTGTGTGTTTATTTAAAGGTGAGTCGGAATTGTTACACTAACATCACTTAAGTTTACTCACTTAACATGTTTCGGGAAACCGTTGTTCCCATCCTCAGAAGGTTAATTCGACTGAAAAGAAGCTAGAAACAGTGATGTGTATTGAATTTATTTAAAGGTGAGTCGGAATTGTTACACTAACATCACTTAAGTTTACTCATTAACATGTTTCGGGAAACCGTTGTTCCCATCCTCAGAAGGTTAATTCGACTCAAATTCGACTCATTACAATATCAACGTAAATTGTGTGTTCTAAAGGGACCTACATTTCTTGTGTTGTGCACTTTCGTCTATCGCTTAATGTTTACCAGTTATGCAGGATTACACAAAATTCCTTTTGAATGAAGTGGACTTCATAGGCTATTCCCAGAAAATCCAAGATATACATTTTATTTGTCATGCAAATATCTTTAATATATTAATTTTAATAAAAATCATTAGAGCCATTTTTTAGAAAATAAAATTTTTTAAATATGTTCCACGTAAAGGATGGTTTGGGATGGGGAGATTTTCTTGAAAATGTTTGTCACATCTTTGAATGATATTGAACCTAAATACCGAGTTTGGTATTTATCTGAGTTTTCGTTTTTGAGTTACGCTGTTCACAGACACACACCTACTCACACAGACCTTTCTCTAAAAATGCTTTTTTGGATTCAGGGGACCTCAAAACATGTACTTTCAGTGAGATCTCGGTATCAAATTTTTGGGTGGAATGCAATACTTTCCCTACATATAGCAGAGAAAGTAAAAATGGTATGGGTTTAATTCCTGCTACAAGTTATGCCCACCAGAAGCTTAAAGCCCCTTGTATACGATCAAACTTTTTTTTTTTTTCAATTCAAGAGTTTACAAGAAAAATTGTCAAACAGTTTTCAGTAGGTGACAAGATTGGACAAGACCTGACAATGTCATAAATGTGCATTTACAAGTTGTCTTTTTTCAAACTGAAACCCTTCACAACACATTAATAAATAATTTATCACACACGAAGCAATTTACTATTTGCATCACGGTATAAGAGTTTGCAATGAAATGCTGTTCTTTACTAATATTATGTAGCACTTTCACGTATTATATCCAATGAAGAGTTTAAAAGTATTGAAAGCAAATTGGCAAGAAAAGTTGTGAAGCTGTTACAACTCTTGAAAAGTCTTGTAATGTATTGAATTTGACAAAAATTTGATCATGTACAAAGTAGCGTAAGAGCCATTGTTACCTCCAGTTTAATTTGGTCATAAGTTAAGCTTCCCTGACTTATTAGTTGTAGCATATTGATTTTTATTTGTTACTTTCTTTTTAGGATACAATGTGCTGAGGCAAACATCATTACATAACTGCGGTATTCCCACTTAGAAAGTAAGAAGAACAAATTGTGAATAAGAAGAAAGGAATGCAGCCAGCAGCTTTTTGTAGAGAACTCTCTCCCACAAGAACAGAACATCTCATGAACAGGGCTCGGGAGGAACTTAATAAACTGGAAAAAAAATCGAAAAAACTAATAGAGAAGAAAAGAAGTTCGCCTGAGCAGGAACAAAGCAAGAGTAAAGCAAAAGTGGATGTGTCATCACTGGTTAAAGCCAAAAAGAATGAAATGTGTGTTTCTGAAGAAAATGGTTTGGAAATAAGCAAGATGAAAGAGAAAAAGAAGAAACACAAATCAAAAAGCAGAGATTATACTTGTGAAAACAATGAACTGAATAATACTTTATCCCTTGGTTTGCGTGTTAACATTGAATTGGCAAATGGTACAAATGAAAATGATATAGCTGTGAATCCTAAAAATATAAAGACCATCTTAATGAAGCATGGCAGCCAAGATTCAACACTAAGGTTAAAAGAAAAGACCGAGAAAACAAAATCTGATGAGAATAAGAAACAAAAAGGTGTTAAGCCGTGCCAAAAATTGGGGTGTAAAGAATGCTGTAAAGAAATTGTAGGAAATGAAGAAAACCTAGAAAAAAGTAAAATTGGTTTAACTTTAAGTGCCACTATGGTAAAAGCTGACAAAAGAAAAAAGCTTAAAACTGTTAATGAAATTGAAGAGACTGTTTGTACCACAAAGCATAGGAAAAAGAAATCAAGAGGAGAATTATCACCTTTAGAGAAAAATATATTTCCTGAAAAAATTGAATCATCGCAGAATAAGAGACATAAAAAGGACAAAAACTGTGATAGCACCTTTCATCTGGAAGAAAGAAAAAAGAAAACACATAAGGGGGTGTTAGCTAACAGCTTACTTGAAATAGAGACTGAGCCTAAGAGCAAAAGAAAGAAAAAGAAACATAAAGACATAAGTGAAAGTATAGATAAGGATTCAGAAGAAAGAAAACACAAAAGTTGTAAGAAAGATGAAGAGGAGTCATCATATGTGGGTTCCTATGGCACAATTAAGAAAACAAAAAAGAAAAACACAATAGAACACACAGAAAGTTTAAACGACAGTCACAATGAGGTGTACTGCAATGAATCTGTGTCTGTAAGAAAAGACAAGAAACACAAAAAGAGTAGAGATATAGAAAAAGTGCATGAATCACTAACATTGGATTCTTCTGAAATGTATAGGACAAAAAAGAAAAAGCATAAAGATGCAAAAGAATCAGGTACAAGTTTTACAGAGGCCAGTTATGGTGACAACACAGAGGAAACAGACATTACTGGAACTGAAAGTTCCAGCAGAAGTCCAAATAAAAGAAAGCGTACAAAACACAAAACAGATGCATTTGAGCTGGAAGTTCAAGATGCTGAAGTATGCAGTAATAAGAAAAAGAAAGAAAAAGTAGCAGAAATTAGTAATGGATGTATTATGGATAAACCAAGGAAAAACAAACATAGAGAAAATGGTGAGGAGTTTGTAGAACTGATTGGATTACAGAAGAAAAGCAAAAGAAGAAAATCCACAGAGGAGGAGGTCACGCATGATATTTCGGAATTGACAGAAAGCAAAAGCCAGAAAGAGAGCAAACGTATGAAGGAAGATGAATTTACATGCTTGCATTCTAAGTCCACTAAACATAAAAAGAAGAGAGACAAAGAGTGCAAGGATGTAGAAAACACTGACTATTCAAGTGAAAATATCCAAGAAATTAATGCAAATGAGAGTGCATCATTTGAGGGACAAGGTAAAAAGGTCAAGAGAAAGCGAAGGTCAAAAAATGAAAATGCTGAAACGCAAAATGTTCTATTGGAAGGTGAACATCAAATAGAAAATATGCCAGATGTTGATTCTTCAGCGATAGACAGAAGTAGTGAACAGATGGCAAGACTTGGTGAAGAATCCATTGTTGCTGCTTCAGATCGTGAAAGCGGGCAAATAAAAAAGAAGACTAAGAAAAGTAAAAGCACAGAACGAGAGAGAGCCGAGATCAACAGTGAAGTGACATTACCTGAGACAGATGGTGAAAATAGTTTACAAAGTGTGTCACCACTTGGGACACCCCTTGCGAGCAAGGCAAATAAAACATTTGGACGCTCACCTATGGAAAGGTTACTTTATGGTGATCCGAACTCTATGGTGACTGAGACCTGCACACATTGCTCACAGTGTTCTCATAGTGTCACTGCTAAGCCGTCTCCATCTGTTACTCCAGTTGTGAACTCTGTGAATGTAAAGCGAGAGGTGTCAGTAACTCCGAAGTTGCAAGATGTAGACAAACCTTGCATTGTAGAGGACATTGTTGACACAATAGTAATTAAAAAGGAGCCTGGTTTGGAGACAGAAAACAGCAATTCAGAAGTCATTGAACCTATAAATTTCATTGATGTTAATAATATAAAGATAAAACAGGAACCAGGACTGGAAACAGAAACCCCATCTGATCAGGTAAGTGATCCAATTCAGTTGAACTTGTCTAAGAATAATGAACAACAGAAAGAAATAAAGAAAGAACCTGGCACTGAAACACAAAATAATTTAAATGCTGCTGTTTCCTCAACGGACATGCTTGCACCTCTGGAAGCAGAACAGCAGTTAACAGACTTAAAAAAGGAACATGTTGTGGAACAACCTAACATCAGCACTGATGGTGCATCTGCAGTAGAGGGTAGGTCTGATACTCCAACTAAAGATACATATCTAAACTCTGTTATATCGGCTGAAGACGGTGCTTCAGAATTCTTCAGACATGCACCAAAAAGTACTGACAATACTACTGCTTCAGAGCACCAAAGTGAATGTGTCGGGAAAACCACAGGTCAGACAGAAACTCCAACTACTTCAACAGATATTCCAAAAGCAAAAACTGCCAATAATGTTCCAGATAATGCTGAACGTGTAGCCAGTCGTCAACAGCGGGATTTATCTAAACATAAATCGACCAGCAGAGAAGCTTCTTCTAAGTCAGAAAAGTCCTTAGTTCAAAGAAGGCATCCAGCACTTAAGGAAGAGTGGATCTACGAACTTCACATGGTTGATGTGCCTAATAAGTAAGTAGCTTTGTTCAGCATAGCACTGCTTTATTACAGCTTAAGTGGAGACCAAATTTTAAAGTGGTCAAAAAAATAGTTTTAGTTTTTTATGCATTATTATTTGGAATTTGATACATATAGGGTGATTTATGAAGATCGTACACATTTCTTTCTTTAATTATTCTGTTCGAAATTCACTTAGTGTACCAATTTTAGCACCAAATTAAGCAGAATGTTCTGGAGTTTCGATTGCCCCTTACTAGATGCACAGATGTTCATGTTTTATTCGTAATTGTTAGTTTTATTGTTGGAAACTTTTTGAGATGTTCTAGTCAACGTGAAAATGGAGTACACATTAAATGAACGACTCTTCCTTGTAAAGCAATACTGGATTACGAATTCAATTACAGCTACTCAAAGGGCATACCAGAGAGAATTTGGTGTTAAGAATCCTCCCCAAAGAAACATAACACTGGGACTGGTAAACAAATTGGAAACAACTGGATCCCTGGTGAGTGAAAAAGGCAAAACTCGTTCATCTAGGCTTCCCATGGTTGAGTTCCAAAAAATCATTAAGATGTTTGTTGCAGGAGACAGGGTACAGCTACTCAATGTGTCAGAGAGCTGTGAAAAGTGCAGGCCTAAAGCCGTATACGATTACAGTTGTCCATCAGTTACAGGAATCAGATAAGGATAGATGACTGAATCACTGCCATTGGTTTCAGGCGTTCATTGTGCAAAATCCTGGCATATTGTCCATCACATGGTTCACAGATGAAGCATGGTTCCATTTATCCGGCTATGTGAACTCAAATAATTAAACAATGTGAATACTGCAGAGTACCCATGATTTTCATGGAGTTTGCTAAGCAACTAGACGATGTCAAGGATATTTGCAGTAGGACGGCGCTACATGCTATACATCAAATGAATCCATGGCACTAGTTGCAAGTTTCTTTGACGACCAGATAATTTCCAAGAACCTGTGGCCACCTAGATCTCTGGATTTTACATCGCAGAACTTCTTTCTATGGGGTTACCAAAAGACAGGGTTTATGCTACACATCCCCAGACATTGGACAATCTGAAGCACAACATTACACAGGAGATTCAAGCTATTGACAACAGAATCCTCGGAGTGGCCAGTAACATGGAACGACGTGTTGAGTTGTGCCTTATGTAGGATGGAGGACATTTTCAACATTTGCTATAGAGGTAAATAATCTCCCAAAATTCCTCTGCATTTCAGGTATAATAAATTGTCACTAGCATAACTCGTTTTGAAACAATTAAAGAGATAATTGTGTCAGTTCTTCATAAATCACCCTTTATTTTATGGTTGCAGTCTAAATACTTATATTTTAATATACTTTTAAAATGTTTCTGCGTCTGCCATTTTGTACTGTGAATTCAGTATCACTTCACAGAAAAAATCATAAAGATTGGTTCACAATAACCAAGAACGATAACCAGAATGAGAACAACAAAGTTAAAATGCATATGCAGTGTTTCTCTTCCACACTGCGGCCAACAGTGGTATGCGTGCTGGCCGCCACTGCTTGAACTCCCACTGAAACAGTTATAATATCCACACAACCACCTCACCTTTTCATATTTACAGTTACAATTACAATATAATAAGCACATATCTTATGTTAAGAGATGCTGGAAATGTTCTTCTCTACCCTCACTTTTCTGGCATCTTCTCAGGAAATTTTCAGTTGCACTCGAGAGTTCAATATCAAATTGAGTGAATTTCTTGCCTGATGTTTTCTTTTAGTTCTTCCAATGTATGAGGTTTGTTGCATACATTTTTAAAGTTCCCTTTCCCCCATGAAAATTCCATACAGTTAGATCAGGGGACGTACTGTGTGGTCCAAATCTCTTGGCGTTTTTCATGACAACCAATATGGAGTGACCATGCGGTTGCCAAACTTCACTTCGCTTTGCTAGAGCATTACACGTTTATTATAAATGCCATAGTAATGTTCACTTAAAAACTACAAGAAAACAAGAAGAGACACAGTGATGGAAATGTAATACACAAATAGAGAAATTAAAACCATACCTTGAGGCAGTAGTTTTAACACTTCAATGATTTCAGTGTAATTATATAATATATAAAATATAATAACAGCCCGCCTTAAAACAATATGTGTATAAATAACATATAAAATGTATGTAACAATCTTATTAATGTTTATATTATTATGTACATGTTTAATAATGTTACGTGAATGTATTGCGTAATTTAATAATGTTGAAGCTGTGAGAATATAGGTCAAAAGTTGCTAACAATGAGGTAACCTTGAGGCAATAATGAATTAGAACGTTTAAATGCTACTAGTAATTCTTGGAAACATTAATGTAATATTTTTAAAACAGTTTATAAATAGCCAAATACTAGAAAAGTTAAATAAAAGTATTCTATTGGAGTAGGATTAGCCAATCAGAAACTGAAATAGAGCAAATTGTACAAATTCAGAAGTCAGTTGCTAGTAGACAGCGTTTCTAACTGGACGCGAGACACGTCTTCGAGAAGTTTAATACGTATCCAGTGTGAGACAAAAATTCATTACGGCGAGAAATCCTACAAGTGCAATTAATAAACAATCTCACAGCTCTCTATAAAAGTGAAGTGTTATTTAATCGTGAGAAGGATTAATAAACAGAGTGAAGTAAAAATTATAATCTGTGTAAGCCTACATTCTTCAGCCGCACCACGCCTTGTTAAGAGAAACGTTTCTACAAATTAATACTGACGTAGCCGAGGCAAACATAAAATATGTATAATATTTAAAGAAAACTAAAATACAAAGTTGAAAGTAAAGTTGGGGCGAAGGCTACCGGAAACTTTGTACCATACTTGGGGCAGTTACATCAAGTTTGGCTCCCCAACAGTCGAACTACAATACAACTCCTTATAAATAAAACTTCTTCAACCTTTCTATGCGTCGTTTGTTATTCATGTGTCACAGTGAATGGCATATCCCTTTTCACCTCCCTACACACACATGAAACAGTTGGTGTATTTAATGAGCATGCCTCAGTTGTAAGTTCTTGACATTTCGTGAGTTAGGATTTTGCATTTTTCTTTTTTTTTTCCATTGGCAAACTTTTTAAAGAAATTATATACACTGAAGACGATATGCCTAACCTTAATGCTGTATCCACTGTTGCTACTGAACTTACTAAGCAACATTTTCTTGAAAGAGTTAACTTTATAAATGCTAGGACAAAGCCTATCACTGTAAGAACTGAGTAGCTACACCGCAGATGAATTCACAACTGAGTCGCTTAACTTTCCATTAAGCATGCTGTAAAAAGTACATGAGTAGTGTTTTTGCTTTGTCAATGTTTTAACAATTTTTTTTTAACCGTGAGCTATTATGTCAATAGTGCAATGAATTCCATTGTTGATGCTTCCTCGAGAATGTGATGATAGATTTGATTAAAGTTTTCAGTTGGCTAATTCTTTATACAGCTTTTGTTGTTGTACATTCCAAGTAACGAGGTGTTGAAATGTTTTAAAAAGTACAAAAAGGATACATGCTTGGTTCTAGGACTCGGCAGTATGCACATTGGTGTTCCAATAGTATTATTCTGTGGAACAAAACCATACATGACGTTTATTTAAAAAACTTAATTTTTTGTTTTCTAGAGCTGGTCAAAGGACTTTGGAGTCGTCCTCTGTGGATTAGTGGTACCGTGCTAGCCTCTAGTTCCCAAGGTTGTGGGTTCAAACCTGACGGAGGGCGATGGAGTTTTTTGGGTGTAAAAATCCTTAGCATGGCTTCCTTCGGAAGGGAAGTAAAGTCGGTAGTTCCATGAAGATTTACGGCACTTAAAAGAACCTCAAGCCTGATAAAGAGTCCTCTGAGCAAAATTACTTATCTTTCACGCCCAATATAGAATGGGACGCTAAGGACCACAGCAGTTAAAGAGTGTCCATAAATAAAACTCAATTTAATTTTCAAAGGACTTTGAAAGTATTTTCATGACGCGTTTGTAGCTGTATTAGAAAACCGCTTCCTAAATTTATTTAGGACATGGAGAATTGCACATTAACAGATGGTAATTACGTCTATGACATAACAATATAAAATAACTATGACAGCAATGGATTTATTACTATTACAAGCTTAACTATAACTAAAAGTCTCTGTTTAAATATCACGAAAGATAACTGTAAATTAATGGCGAATCATTGGGTGTAAAAATATGATTATTTTTTGTACTTGTTCAGGAAAACGTCGCCTTTTATCCTAGCTACTTGTTGCTTTTCTGAAATATGAAATCCACATACGCGCACATGATATTATAATTGGAGTTTTACCAGCGGTGAGGTGTACTGTCCGTATGAGGCAATGCCGCACTGCTACTATTTGCCTCAAACGTCAAGAGATTTGGCGCATAATAGAGGACCATAATCCTTTACTAACTACCGCATCTTAAAAAATTTCCTGAATTAAACTTAATGACTCATCAGCTGTTTGCGCTGTAGCAGAATCTTGTTGGAAATACCCAGACTGACATATAACATCATTCAAAAAATGGTATGTCATTCCTGTACTCTCCGCATTTATTATTTGTTCAGAAAGTATAGGCCCTATTATTCTGTATGCATTTACTGCACACCACACAATTTTTTTGTCATGCAAGGGAATATTGTACGTAACATCAGATTTCTTTGTGCTTCAGTATTGTTATTTTACGACAGAACATAACTTTATAAATGGAAGAACTAAAAGAAAACGTCAGGTGAGAAATTCTTATTTTGTTTTATCTTGTGTGTTAGAGTATATTGAAATTAATTATGAATTCTTTTTCTCAAATTTGAAAGATTCAATTTCAGATAACGAACTCTTTGAGCATGAATGAAAATTTCCAGAGAAGATTCCAGAAATGTGTGGATAGAGAAGGACATTTCCAACATCCCTTATGATAAGGTACTGTTTATTATCATTGTGTGACTGTAAATGTGAGAGCATGAGGCAGTTGCACATATACGAGGGCGGATTGATAAGTCAGTGACTTTTTAAAGAAAATAACAATTTTTTCCAAAAAGTCAATTTTATTTCTCAACATAATTTCCTTTCAATTCAACGCACGTCCAATATTTCTCCAATTTTTTTAACCCTTCCAAAAAATATGATTTTTCGAAGTCTGCAAAATATGAAGTTTTTTTGCCATGATATGTTCACTGGACGTGAATTTCTTCCCGGTGAGCCAATTTTTCAGGTTTGCAAAGAGAAAGAAGTCGCTCAGAGCCAAATCTGAAGAATATGGTGGGTGAGGTAGCAGTTCGTAGCCCAATTTCACAAATTTTGCAATGGCAATGGCTGACTTTTGTGCGAGTGCATTGTCCTGGCGAAAGAGAACCTTTTTCTTCCACAAATGGGATCATTTCTTTAATAATTCCTTGTGAAGCTGATCCAGCATTACAGCATAATATGAACCTTTGATCGTTTTACCCTTATCCTGGTGGTGGATGTTTATCACCCCTTGTGAATCCCAAAAGACAGTTGCCAAGATTTTTCCTTCTGACGGAATGGTTTTCGCTTTCTTTGGAGTAGGTTCGCCAAAGGAAATCCACTACTTTGATTGTTGTTTGATTTCAGGTTGATAGTAATGGATCCAAGTTTCATCAACTGTGATATAACACCGCAAAAACTCATTTGGGTTGCACTGGAACATGTTCAAACATCCCTGTGAAATGGTCACATGATTCCGCTTGTTCCCAAGTGTGAGCAGTCGCAGCATCCATCTTGCTGACAGCTTTCTCATACCCAAAAATTTGTGCAGAATGTTATACACCCGTTCACTCGAGATGTTTATGGTCTTGGCTATCTCACGGATTTTCACTCGGTGGTCTTCCAACACAATATCGTGAACTTTGTTCACCATTTCTTCTGTTGTGACCTCAACTGGCCATCCTATGCGCACAGCATCTCTTGTGCTCAAATGGCCACATCG
The DNA here is from genome assembly GCA_030765065.1 of Deroplatys truncata. Taxonomy (NCBI): domain Eukaryota; kingdom Metazoa; phylum Arthropoda; class Insecta; order Mantodea; family Mantidae; genus Deroplatys; species Deroplatys truncata. The sequence continues at coordinate 57,169,084 of CM060989.1, read as the reverse complement.
AAATTCTGTGAACCACAAAAGGTAGTGCTTTATCAGAACACAAAATTCGCTTTTCACCATTTTCTACGAAGCATCTGCTTATTTTACACACACACAACAATGTTCTAAGAAACAAATGATGAATTTCTGCGATTATACCCAGAATAGATGTAAGACTTGGGTGCAAACAAGAAACCTGTGATTAGAACGCTATCTCTCGTCAAAGTCATGGACTTATCATTCCGCCCTCGTATTATAACTGTTGTGGCAGGAGTCTGAACTCTAGGGGCCGGCACACAAACTGTTGTAGCACCGTAGTATAATGTAAGCTTTCACAGTTAACAGGAAGTTTTCTCGGAAAGAAGGTTTTTTGTTCTACTTACTGGGCACATAATATTAGATCCATATTCGCATATTAAGACTCTTCACTGTAGAAATAATTCAAGGTGGTCATGACATGAAACCGCCATTAGAACTCTCTCTATTCGCAATCTAGGAACAAGGATACTAGACAATAGTGCCTATTGTCCTTGGCTAGAAAATGAAACTGGAAGGAATTCTAGCAAATGTGTGCCCTAAGATAACATTGAGCATTGGTTCTTCTAGCAAATGCATCATCTGTAGTTTGTTTATATGCAACTCAAAACTGGCTATTTCCTCAAAAAGAATAGCTAAAACCAGTAGAAATCAACAAAGAACAACAAACACTTTAAAGGAATGAAGCTTTGTTCAACTAGAGAAATCAGAAATAATAATTGATGATAATGAATCTGCATTTAAAAAATGTTTGCTCTATCGAATTTTTATGTCAACTATCCTGCATTATGTTAGGCTAAATTGGAAGCAAGTTAAAAAACTCTTATATTAAAGATTAAAAACAGAAGCATTATTAACAGTGAAGTATTCATCATGATGTAGATTGAGTCTCACTTTTTTACACTCACCTTCACTAATTAAAAGTTATATAAAACAGAAACGTTTTCGAGGGCATTCGTCCTCATCGTATACATAGAAAACCCACACATGTGGACAACTACATAAAGAAAAATCTGATGTGGTACACTCCCATGACTTTCTCTACTCTTGTACAAAGTATTTTTACAAACGCTTATTCTCCATCTAGTTCATGTTAATCGAGATAAACATTTGCAAACTCTATCTTATTGCTAATTTTCTTGTAGATGTAGGGGAAAATATATTTACAAGGGCAATATAGAACAACAGTAGCCTTTAAGCATATACATATCTCTTAATAGCTGGTTGCTAGGTGCAACACCATTCCCTTTCCCACAGATTAATACTCTTTGCATATCCAAGACAAAAAAAATGAATAACGAATTCCCATTTGAGAAAATAAGTATTGAAAAATTTAAGGGAATAACAAGCAATATCTCGAAAATGGTTCACTCAACAAAAAAAATGTATATGACATAAATTGTGTATTTTAATGCGATCTACATTTTTTGTGTAGTAAAATTTTGTCTATCTCTTATGGTTTACCAGTTATGCAAAAGTCGTTCACAATAAAGAATACTTTTGGAGACATTCCCAGAAAATTCAAGATATACATTTTATTTGTCATAAAAATATCTTAAACATATGATATTTTAATCAAAATCGTTAGAGCCATTTTTGAGAAAATTAAAATTTTCGAAACATCTTCCATGTAAAGGGTACTCTGGGGTGGGGGGATTTTCTTGAAAACCTTCGTGTCGCATCCTTGGAAGATACTGAACCCAAATACCAAGTTTGGTGTTTATCCAACTGTTCGTTTCTGAGTTATGCGTTCACAGACACACACACAGACACACAGACAGACACACACACGGACATGTTTCCAAAAATGCTTTTTTTGGATTCAGGGGGTCTCAAAACATGTATTTCCGGTGAAATCTCGGTATCGAAATTTTGGGTGGAATACAATACTTCCCCTACTTACTATACGTAGTAGAGAAAGTAAAAATGGTTGCAACCCAACTTCGCACCAACTAGCTGCCTTTAGAAGTTTAATCCACCGGTTGCATAGCGTCCCCTTGAGCAAAGAAGAATTTTTAAAAGAACAACAACATATAGAAAAAATAGCAATAACTAATGGATTCAACTCAGATCTCATAAGCAACATGATATACAAAAAAGGAAAAACTCAAGGCAATTTCACATTCCACCACTGTAACACCTCTCTCAAACACAAATTGGAAATACAAGAAATTCACATACCACCCTTGGGCCGTTAGAAAATTTGAACGAATCTTCAACAAATTTAACATTAGACTAGCTCCACAGAACAAATTCAGCTTGAAGAACTTACTAAACACACCTCTCAAAAATACCATCCCAAACACATTAAAATCCGGAATTTACCAGATTAGTTGTGATGAATGTGAGAAATACTACATAGGAAAAACTAAAAGAAACTTGGAAACCAGACTTAAGGAACACCAAAGAAACATAAAACTAAAACAAATAGAGAAATCCGCTGTATCACACCATTTTTGGACAGAAAACCACAACATTGGCCAAAGTACAAAGTTGTTAAAACCCCTCACCACACCAATAGAATTGAACATCTGGGAAAAAATACACATCGTCAAAAACAGCAACAACGTCATTAATTTTGAAATCCCGCCTGTAAGCAATGTGTTAAAACTTTGTGCCCCCAACACCAGATGGCAACAGGGTCAGAATCCGAAGGAAGAGGAAGAAGAGGACACGGGAGAAAGCGATCCTTAGTCACCCAGTTGCTGACGATGAGGACAAATGCCCTCGAAAACGTTTCCTGTTTTATATAACTTTTAATTAGTGAAGGTGAGTGTAAAAAAGTGTGACTCAATCTACATCAAACTCTTATATGTTACATTTACATGACTTTCTCTACCCTCTATCACTTATTAGTAGGTATACAAATGACTCTTACAAAACTTTATTTTTCTATATACATCATTTTAATTGGGACAAACGTCTCTGGAAATAGCTACATAACACATATCATTATAGATACAAAGGGAACAGTGATAGTCTGTTTAAGATCTGGATGCTATATGCTGGCCTTAAAATTACATACTGTTTCCATACAACTGTGAAAAACAACTGAAAATCGACGGGACTTAAAAGAATGGATAAGCATTGAAAAATCGAAGCATTAATAATGGATATCTTAGGAATGGCTGATGCTGCAAAAAAAGTTATTTCAAATAAGTTGTATACTTTAAAGAAATCTACATTTTTTGTGTAGTACATTTTCGTCTTTGCTTAACATTAAGCAGTTATACAACATTACATAAAATCCCTTCTGAGTGAAGAAGACTTAACAAGCTATTCCCAGAAAATTCAAGATATACATTTTATTTGTCATGTAAATATCTTTAATATATGGCATTTTAATCAAAATTGATAGGGCCATTTTTTTTAGAAAATAAAAAATTGTGAAAAATGTCTCATATAAAGGGCATTTTGGGATTTGGGGATTTACTTGAAAATCTTTGTGTCACATCTTTGGAAGATAATGAACTTAAATACCAAGTTTGGTGTTTATCCGTGTTTTTGTTACTTTCTCTACTATGTATAGTAAGTAGGGGAAGTATTGTATTCCACCCAAAAATTCGATAACAAGATTTCACCGGAAATATATGTTTTGAGGCCCCTGAATCCAAAAAAAAGCATTTTTGGAAACATGTTCATGTGTGTGTCTGTGTATGTGTGTCTGTCTGTCTGTGAACAGCATAACTCAGAAACGAACAGTCGGATAAACACCAAACTTGATATTTAGGTTCAGTATCTTCCAGAGATGTGACACAAAGCTTTTCAAGAAAATCCCCCCACCCTAGATTACCCTTTACTTGGAACATTTTTCGAAAATTTCAATTTTCTCAAAAATGGCTCTAACAATTTTGATTAAAATATCATACGTTTAAGATATTTTGATGACAAATGAAATGTATATCTCGAATTTTCTGGGAATGTCTCCAAAAGTGTTCTTCATTGTGAACGACTTTTGCATAACTGGTAATCCATAAGAGATAGACAAAATTTTACTACACGAAAAATGTAGGTCGCATTAAAATACTCAATTTATGTAATATACATTTTTTTTGTTGAGTGAATCATTTTCGAGATATTGCTTGTTATTCCCTTAAATTTTCAATACTTATACTTTTTCTCAAATGCGAATTCATTATTCATTTGTTTTTTGTCCTGGAAATGTAAAGAGAATGGAATACTCCACATAGCAACCAGCTCTTAAAATATTTGACTATCGCTTAAAGCCTACCAATTCCCCTTGCATCTACAAGAAAATTAGCAATAAGATTAACATCTCGATTAACATGAAGCATATGGAGAATAAGCGTTTGTAAAAATAGTTTGTACAAGAGTAGAGAAAGTCATGTGAGTGTAACACATCAGATTTTTTTTAGTTATGCTGTTTACAGATGCGCGCGCACACACACACACACACACACACACATGGACCTTTTTCTAAAAATGCTTTTTTTTCAGGGGGCATCAAAACATGTATTTCCAATGAAATCTCAGTATCACATTTTTGGGTGGAATGCAGTACCTTCTCTACCTACTATGTCTGTGGTGGAGAAAGTAAAAACATCATTGCTCAGTTACAAACATGATATCCCAATGTACAAAATTGACTTTCCTCTTTGCTATCGATATGGTCATTGATATTCCCGTTCTTGTTAACGGGGTATTGTGAACCAAAATGTTGTATGCTGTTTTTCTTCCTGTTATGGTTTCCATTCTCAGGCTATTGTGAACCAGCCTTAACTCCTGCATTTTTTGGAGTAGAGAGGTAAACGTTGGCCCTCCTTCTAGGGGAAGTTTGCTCTACAGATTGGTACTGCTATTAAGTATGGCAGCTTCTGTGTGCTCAGGTCATGTAGTTTCTTTCTGCACAAATACAGTGCCTTCATTTTATGCCATGGCCACAACCGCCTTATATGCGTATTGGCTGAGAGGGTAGTGACCTTGGTATTATACCACTGTGCAGAGGCAGTGCAGGACATGTCAAGGGTATGTTTATCAGCTGAGAGCTGTCTCAGTCGTTGCTTTGTCTTTGTGTTGCAAAGTGTTTCGACAATATGTGTGTTGTGTGTGATTTCCTTAGGAATTTTATTCTGTTATTAGTCCACGGAAATGCCTGCCAACAAATTCACGCTTGAACAGCGTACTTTTATGTACGATACACACATGAAAACTGTATCATGTAGACAGGTATGTAGGCAGTTTCAGCAGCAATTTCCTGGTTGTCCAGTTCTGGGTAGAGACACTCTTGAGATGTTTGGTCAGTAAATTTAGAACAACAGTTTCGCTAAACGCTAAAAAATAAAGTTTATAGGAACAATCTCTGCACCTTAGATGAACTTAAGGACAGTATAAAAGCAGAAATTATGGTTATTACACAAGAAGAACTTCTGCATGTGAATGGTAATTTCATCTGATGATGTCAAGAATGTCTTCGTGCAGATGGACACCACTTTTAACACCACTTATAACAAGGTTAGTACTCATTACATATATGTTACTAACAATAATGAGTAAGTAATGCAGGAGTTATGGAACAGAAAACTCTACATTGTAATAGACTGCGTGCAATCCGCGGCCTTGGCATAAAACGAAGGAACTGTATATGCAAGTTTGTTTTCTCAATGTTTGTTTGAACAGATTTTTCTGTGAATCACGTTTTCTGGTATAAATGACCAATTTTCTCAGAAACTATTGAAGATGGCTAAATTAAATTATGATAAAAACAACCTCCAAGTGCTGTTCTACTTTGATGTTAATAACATGGTTTGTCAAAAAAAATTTCTGATAAATTTTAAGTAAAATATGGCATAATTATGAAAATAATCCTATCTTCTTTAATAAACAAACTTATTGAATAAAAGTAGATCAGTGAACTAAGAAAATATTCATCCAAATCCTGTAAAACTTTCAATCTGATATCTTAAATAATTCCTGAGGTATTGCATCATGAATTTAACAGATTTAATATTGGTGGTAGTTTTAATGTTCCCTTAAATCTACTTGATTAGGTTTAGCATTTTAAAATATAAACAAATTAAAAAAGTTAATAACTTATTGACCAGAAATATTAAACTATTGTAATGCAGTGGATTAACTCTATATATACAAAGTGGCCATAATTAAAGAGGAGATGTTTGAGGAGTGAGGTCAAATAAATTGAAATTTGGTGTACATACATTTCAGACAACGAGAAGAGAAAAATAGTTCCAAAACTTGTCACCAAAGGACAAAAAGACACTGTATGCGAGTAGTGCAGGTCTCATCATGGACATTTTTGGACACAGTCATTAAGATACACTTGTGTTCGTGATTGAGCTTTGCTCATCAAGCTTTATTACCAAAATAACAGCAATGCTTCCGTTGCAAAGAACCTACGGGAGCTTCCATGACCATTACTAATTTGTGATAGATGAACCCAAGCTTTGAACGTACTAGCTCTTTACAAGTGTAATCAGAACAAGGACGCAAATCTGTATGTAAAAGACTTGGAAACTGTTGCACATTCTGCAGTGGACAATGTGATTCAGATACAGCATAATTGGAAGTTATTTCCAGGCTGTTTTGCTGTGGTCTGCTGGAGATAGATGTTCCAGACGTTTTGTCTACAAATACGATAGACATCTTCAGTGATGCTGTCAGTCTTCTAGGAGAAGGTTGCGTTGCGTCTGAAATGCTGGCTGTTCATGCTGCTATATTTATACTAAGAGAGCTCTCTGCTGATTGGTCCGGGTGCCGGTCAGCTGGTAGGAGGGCCCCAGCTGCCTCGAAGATGTTACTCCCTTCTGATTGGCTCACTTCGTTTTCTCATGTTATATGACGTTTCTTGCCTTGAATGACTGGATGCCAGTTATTGTTGGCCTCTTCTTTCTTATTAAAATTTTAGGATGCTTATATATTTCAATGGCTTCATGGATGAAAGAATGTTGGTGTCCTGGAACTTATGATGTGTTCGCCCTGTGCTTCAATGGCGTGTTTGGCGACTGTGGACTTTTCGGTTTGGCCCAAGTGGCAGTTTCTTTTGTGTTTGGTGAGTCTGGTGTTGACACTGCGCTGTGTGGTTCCAATGTAAACCGACTCGTAAGAACATGGAATACAGTATACACTGGCTGATGATAGAGGTTCCCGAGGATCTTTAACTGAGGGTAGTAAATTACTTAATTACTAATTAATAAGAATTTTAATAAGAAAGAAGAGCTCTAAAGCTCAACAAGAAACGTCATAGCACAAGAAAACAAAGCGAGCCGATCAGAAGGGAGCAACACGCTATTCAGTTGTTTCTCATAATAACATTGAAAGACAATGGAATTTCAAGACCAGCTTATAGTGACACACTTTTAACCCTAGAGAGATGGCGTATGTACGTCTTACATTAGTGGTGGCGCGGGGTCATTTGCGACCCCAGGAATAAAACGATTGTTATAAATGGGCCGAATTAATACTTTTATTATGATTATTAAAATAACTGTTGGTTGTAGAAATGTACTTTAAAAAATAAAACAAAAACTTTGAATTGACAGTTACCGTGTTAAATCCCAGAAACTTGAACTGAATTTCCTCTGAATTTCCGAATTGATGAATGTAACGATACTTTGGAGCATATCGTCGGTAAAAAAACACCTTCCAGGCCTCTATAGGAGGTTTTGCATTTTTAGCTGCAGATTTTACACCTGGTAAGTGAGTCACTATGTTGTGGGAGCGAGTACGTGAATTTTGAGGAGGCTGAACTATTTTCCATGCCGTAACTCGATCCTTTCCATAAATATTGCACATTCCTTGTGATAGTGGAATGTCATCACTCATATGTTCTTCCTCTTCTGCACTTTTCTCACTTTCACTATTTGAACTCAGTATTTCAAGTTCATCTTCGGTTTCACTGCCTTCACCACCTAATGCTTCCTCTTCTTCCACTTCCCTTATTAGGGCTAATAACCTTGCCTGATGTTCATCGTAATTTATATTGAGATATAAAAACAGCACTACGTTTAAGACAAAATATGTATATATTATAACCACAACTTCTCTAAGATTCAGCTGAAAACACACTGTAACTACAGAAACAATATGTAGACGAGACACATAACAGGCAACGGGAGAGGTGGCGTGGGGTATTTTCTTCCCTCCTTTCAGCCGAAGAACACAAATAGCCTATATTCTAGGAATGTATGACCTGTAATCCAATGCTAATGACCTCTAACAAAAGCCAAGGAATGCAGCGAAAGGTAAGGGAAAGGCAGGGTGCAGGTATCCGAAATCATTATATATAACTTGCAAATAAAGCTGACTGGGGTCAGAAAATACCCCGCACCACCTCTCTAGGGTTAAATATCTGACTATTGGTTCAGTTTCCTCTGTCTCACTTGTACCTATAATGAAATGCATAATAAAACTGTTTCTGCGAAGGTTTATCTCAATTAATATGAAGTATATAGAAAAATAAGCTTTCGTAAGAAAGGTTTGTAAAAGTATATAAAAATTAACAATACTGGGTAGAGAAAATCAATATGAATGTAACACAAATTTTTTCCTTAGGTCTTCTGAGTGTTTTATACTCAATATTTATATGTTCTATAAACAAAATTAATACTGATATATGTTTTTCCAGGGTGCATTTCCGCGATATTGCATACTATTTTAGAGTTCCCCTATCAAAGATCAAGGAGTACCCTGGCTACGGTAGGAGGCCTGGATTTAAACATGTGGTGGTGTCATTAAGTCATTACACCACATGCTTGGTAAGTAGTACTTTTTATTCACTGCTAATATTTTAAACCTGCAGTATAAAAACCATAGCTTGCAGATAAAAATGACTGGTGATTATGCTGCATGACTTGAGGACCTGATTGTAGATATTGTGACCATGTTACCTACGGACTGGTGGTGCAAGCCTCATCTACCTGGCCGCAGGTTAGGTAATGGCCAGCTCCCTTCCGGAACAATGGGCTTGCAGAACAATAGCCCATTATGTGCCACTTACCTATTCCAGAACATTCGTTTCAGCATGTTGTAGTAGATCGTTATGCTTGTATGCAGGGCTTATATAAGGGGCTATTGCTCTTGCCTGGACAGTGAGTTCAATCAATTAAGAAGTGAAAAGTAGACAACAAAAGTGGACAGTTTTAAAACAGCAGTTCAGCTATGAGTTGTGATTTGATGAATCAGTTGGGTTGTGTTTCAAGTGTGTGCCAAAAGTGACCCAATTGTAACACTTCTGCTATGCTGAGTGCCCCCTGATAAATAAAATGTGTTTAGCAGAAGCTGGCATTCTTGTATTTGTTACAGTTTGGAGGAGAACAGACATGTCCATGCATTACTTTAATTTGAATCACCACTTCTGACATAAAATTTAGGAATTTTCCATCCGAATTCAGGGAATTAGAATGAGATTAATTCCCCCTTACCTGAAAAGGTAATTTGCTGATTATGCAGTATAAAAAAGCCAAAATGCAGTGATCAAGACTATAAGGGATATTGTTCTCTAAACATAATTCAGCCTTGAATTCAGCGAGTTCCAAAATTATGACTTGCACATAGTATTATTATTCATAACAATTTCCGGTCATGTAATTAAAGCCATTTTTACTTTCTCTACCATATACATAATAGGTAGAGAAAGTATTGCATTCACCCAAAAATTTGATACCAAGATTTCAGCTTAAATACATGTTTTGAGGCCTCCTGATTAAAAAAAAAAAGCCTTTTTAGAAAAAGGTCTGTGCTCGTGCATGTGTGTGAGAGAGAAAGTTAGAGTGGGTGGGTGTGAGAGAGAGGGAGAGAGAGAGAGAGAGAGAGAAACGAAAAGTCGGATAAATACCATACTTGGTATTTAGGTTCAATGCCTTCCAAAGATGAGACAAAGATTTTTCAAGAAAATCACCCTTCCCCAAACTACCCTTTACATGGAACATTTTTCAACATTTTCTATTTTCTAAATAAAGTATCTCACAATTTTGTTTAAAATATCATATATTAAAGATATTTACATGATGAATAAAATTTATATCTTGAATTTTCTGGGAATAGCCTATGAAGTCCTCTTCATTCTGAAGGAATTTTGTATAATCTTGTATAACTGGTAAACATTAAGGAATAGATGAAACCGTAATAATTAAGAAATTTAGATCTGTTTAAAGCACACAATTTATTTCAAATAAGTGTTTTTGTTGCATAAGCCATTTCTGAGATATGTGTTTTTAATGGTTTAAATTATGCATTTCTTGGACATTCTCTTAAAGTTCCTGTCAACATTCAGTTGTTTCTCACAATTGCATGGAAACAGTATGGAATTTTAAGGCCAGCATTAGCGTCCAGTTCTTAAACATTTAACTATCACTGTTTTCTTTGTATCAGATAATGAAATGTGTAATACAGCTATTTCTAAAAAGGCTTATTTGGATTAAAATGTAGTAGATAGAAAAATAAGCTTTAGTAAGAGTAGTTTGTATACCCACTAATAAAGATAGAGGGTAGAGAAAATCATGTGAATGAATCACATCAGATTTGTTTTAATGTTGTATTCCATTAACCAAAATTGGTGAGCTACTGCAGATTTGTCTGTTTGCTTAAGTTTTAAATTTCATAGGTATTTCTTTAGTCTAGTTAGTAGGTTTCTCTTATTTTTTTCCAATGTATATTTTATGGCAGCCTTTACAATCTAACTGGTAAATCCGTGATTTCTAATAGCCCCGCCGTTGAAATATTGCACTTGATAGCTAGCGATTAAGTTGCTACACTTGCAAAAAGCAGTGAAAAGCTTTAACCGTTAGACTTCCTAAACCAATCACAAGGCAGCATTTCTGGTGGTCTATGACAAAGCGAAACTGGAAGCGGCTCTGTTGCCGGATGTAGCTATTTCCAACCACATGTTTTAGTTTGTGAATCTTAGCACATGCGTAAAGCTGTTCTTTGTAAGCTAATATTGTTCATTGTTATTTATATTTGTGGTTATTGTTGGTGTTTGTTTACACACACACACACACACATGTATATATATTTATTTCATTCATATTATTTATACAAGATTTGAAGTGCAACAATGTCTCAAAAACAACGCCGATCACCAAGTGATGATTCACAAAGTGAAAATCCTTTGCGTTGAGATGTGCTACTGAATAGTCAGGCATTGGAACTGTTAAGAAGGACCCAGGAATTCGTTGAACAGGAGGAGTACGTGAAGGTTCATGGGCTTGCCTCTATTCCTGCCGATAAGCTGTACAACGAACTGCAGCAGCTCTTGATCTAATCATGAGAACTGTTATTTACAAAGGAGTGAAACTCCAAGAGAAAGAGGACAAAATTCCTGAACCATGTGGAATGCAGCGTGAGTAATAATGCAGGTTTGCATTATTTTGTTTCTATATTGGCAAAAGTGCTAATTTATTCTACATACGTTGCAATGTTTATGCTGAGTTATTTTTAATTAACAATAATAGTAATACGAAATAGTTATTATTCAATGACATTCGCTATTTACGTTCACTTTTTGTATGCAGCTTAAACACAATAGAAAGGAGAACAATCAGCTGTTGTTGTTTACTAACCACTCTGACAAGTTGCAACCACAATATAGCCAATGTGACGCGAAGCCACACGAACTGTCAAGTGCAAAGATTCAACGGCAGGAGTATAGTGCCGTTTAGACATTGATGAAGTAAGTTTCTGAGCTTGTGTGTACTCTATGGAACCAATTTTATGCCATATTTTAGAAACAGTTTATTGAATTTGTTATGAATTTTTGGGTGGAACATGAATCTGCTATATATTTTTAGTGAGACATCTCTACTGTTGAGAGGGGTGATGTCCAACCTTTTTTTGTCACGACACTAAAGTAGGGGATCCCCTTCCATTGCCAGTGGACATACAGTTACATTAAAGATGAATGTCTTTGAAACATATTCTGAGGTGAAACTAAAGTGTCAACACCTGCAGATAATGGGACTTTCAGAAGACGAAGATGTAGGATGTGTGGTGCAGAGGAGGAAATGCCCTTGCACTTAATATTCCAGTGAAAGGAGGGGAGAAGTAGTAGCGTGCCACAGGGGAAGGACCAGGAGAGCAGCAAACCAACCAGGGAGGTGATGTCACCATTGAAAAAGGTCAGCCCACAGGAACAGCTGGTAGATGAAGCAAGGAGTGACATATTAGCGGTGTCAGCAAGACTTGACATATGGAAAGACGGAGAAGGTATGAATATAGTGTCAACACCCGAACGCAGTATCTTAATACTAAAAGACCGCAAGAGGATTCAGACACAACAGGAGGGGAGGCTAACAAGAACAAAAGCAAAACTACAACAATTTAGACAAAATAGAACCGATTCAGCATAGGATGAGTCTCCCCTGGTGGTGGTTGCTGGAATGTGGACGGTTTATCAGTTAAAATTAATAAAGGGGAATTGGCTCAAGTGTGGATGTGAGGTGATCTATAGCAATGGTGGAAACTTGGCTAACCAAAAACACGGTGATATACATGGAGGATTATGAGTATTTTGGAAAACACTGAGTGAAAAAGAAAATGAAAGACAGTGTACCATGGGGAATACGAATGTTTATTAGAAGGGTCAGGAACTTAGAACAAAGGAAATAAAGGGTACAGGATTACAGAGAGTAAGAAAGGACATGAGGAATGATACAGAACTGTCAGTGAATGAAAGGAGGAAGAAATTAAATTAAGGATGGAATAAGATTAGTTAATTTGCATTAGTTAAACAGGATTCTTATACACCAATAACCAGGGTGTTAGTGTGTATAAGGTCCAAAGGAACAAACAAACAAACAACTCTTAAGTATAGAAATTAGTTGAAGGTGTCTAACGAAAAAAGAAGGAAAGTTTATATTGTATGAATGTAACCAGATATTGTATGTGATTAATGACAATAAATTTCAGTCATTCATTCAACGGAAAAGGCTATACTTCTATCAGTGTACAGGCAACCTGCAATGCTGAAGAAAAATTCACTAGCATAGACATGCAATGGCCAGGATCTATGTATGTTGTTAATATATGTTAATAATATTAGTAGATAATAAATTTTTCAAACTACTTGGAACTTTATGACATACTGGATTTCTGTCAGCAGATAAGAGGTTCAGAATGATTTTTCTATTCCCTGTTGCTGTTTTATCACTCTTCTTTTTAACTTCATTTTTCATGTTATGTATTTTCTTTATTAACTACTTTTCTGAAATTATCTTGCCAAATTAATGTTGATGTTCAGTGTAATTGCTTACAATGCTTTCTCTTTATCCGTTTTAATTTTTGGTGTCTGAGATTTATTTAAAATCACTGTATGATTTTTTTAAAATTGATACAAATTTCCATTGTGTATCGCTGAAACCTTCATTGTCTTCACTTTCTGTGTGTAAACTTTTGGAAGACATGATTAACAAATACTGAGTATTGTGGCACACGTGCTAGAATCTCAACAATCAGTAGCCTTGCCTTGAATTCCCCCTACCATTTTTACTTTCTCTACTATGTATAGTAAGTAGGGGAAGTATTATATTCCACCCAAAAATTCGATACCGAGATTTCACCGGAAATACATGTTTTGAGACCCCCTGAATACAAAAAAAGCATTTTTGGAAACATGTCCGTGTGTGTGTCTGTGAACAGCATAACTCAGAAACGAACAGTCGGATAAACACCAAAAGATATTTTTATGACAAATGAAATGTATATCTCGAATTTTCTGGGAATGTCTCCAAAAGTTTTCTTCATTGTGAACGACTTTTGCATAACTGGTAAACTATAAGAGATAGATAAAATTTTACTACAGAAAAAATGTAGATCGCATTAAAATACGCAATTTATGTCATATATGTTTTTTTTTGTTGAGTGAACCATTTTCGAGATATTGCTTGTTATTCCCTTAAATTTTCCAATACTTATACTTTTTCTCAAATTCGTTATTCATTTTTTTTTTGTCCTGGTAATATAAAGAGAATGGAATACTCCACATAGCAACTAGCTCTTAAAATATTTGACTATCGCTTAAAGCCTACCATATTCCCCTTGCATCTACAAGAAAATTAGCAATAAGATTAACATCTCGACATCTCAATTAACATGAAGCATACAGAGAATAAGCGTTTGTAAATATAGTTTGTACAAGAGTAGAGAAAGTCATGTGAGTGTAACACATCAGATTTTTTTTTTAACAGTAAATGCTGTAATTTCCCAGCATTTACTTACTAGCATTAGAAAAAGGTTATTCACACCAAAATAAGCTATTGCTAATACTAGTTCTAAATGCTTGTAAGCAATTGATTTTTCTTATTCTTGATGGTTCTAGTATTTACTGGATCTTTATTCACTTCACCCAATATTTCAATAATGCATTTCTCTCATATTTAAGCGTGTGTTTGTTCAGGTCATGTTTGGGTTGATGAAACAAGGTTTAAAATATATTTTACATTAACTAATGACATTTTAAATGTTTGTATTTCAGAGAATGAGCAAGAAGCGGCGACTGTTTGGGAGTAGACACACGTTCATCTGGAGTTTCAAGAAATATATCCCACGAGATTCTTGATAGTTTTTGTATCTTGTAGATACCATGTACAGTTATATATTGATTAAATTGATAAAATACATTTGTTTTTCATAAGTTAGTGTTTTATTTACATGTATTTATTAACATCATAGAAGTGAATTTGAAAAAGGTTAAATGAGGTTTCTAGATCCAAAACCTGCTAAGTCCATTTTTTTAGCTGTATATGCATTCATTTATACAATGAAGGGCTCTTTGTGTTTAAATAGTAAACCCAAGACCTGTCATTTTACACCAAATTGTATGTTGAAATTTTCCGTTTAAAGCAAAAGCCACCAAGTCCATTAGTCTATGGGACGCAGATACCACCAAGTCCATCACAGTCATGATGCATCTCATGTGACATAGTTTGGCACTTTTATCCACATAGCTTTAAGATCTGTTAGTATATCATTTTGTAAGACACAAGACGAGTTGATTAATATTTTTCTAAACGAAGTGTATATGGACGAGAGCTTTATTAATATAACTCCATGCAGTGCAGGCCAAGTTCAGAAGTATAAAAGAAGGAATCCTAACAATCAGAAATGTGAGAGGGAGGGTGTGTTCACTTTACAAACATGACTATTCACTTATTCAGTGTTAATATTTGTTATTGTGTAATAATTAGATAATGCAATACTTGCTGTATTATAGATATTCCACCAAATTACTACCAGTACATCCAACTATCTGTGAAGAGACTGGGAGAGAATGTGTGCCTGACCTAAGAACCTAAAAAAATAATGCTACTTGAATCAGGAATAAAACTGTCAAAAACTCTTTTTGATGAACCATAAATATTCATAAAGGAAGTTCTTGAAGTTTTAATTGTAATAAAGTTATTATTATAAGAATTCATTGTTAATCGAAATTACTTGATTAAACAACCCCTTTATCTGTATCACAAATCTTGAACTGACAATGTTCCAACCAAAGCCCACAAGTGCAAAAATAAATCCTTATTTATTACAAAAATGTTTATTTTATTTTCAGTTATGTTTTTCCCAAATCCTTTACATGTTATTAGTGTAATAGAAGAGAATGTGTGCCTGACCTAAGAACCTAAAAAAAAGAATGCTACGTGAATCAGGAATAAAGCTGTTAAAAACTCTTTTTGATGAACTATAAATATGTATAAAGGATGCTCTTAAATTTTTAATTGTAATAGAGTTATGTATTATTGTAAGAATTCATTGTTAGCCAAAATTACTTGATTAAACAACCCCTTCATCTGTATCCAAATCTTGAACTGACAATGTTTCAACTAAAACAAAAATAACAGCTGCACGTTTATTTTATTTTGAGTTGTTTTCCAAATCCTTACATCTTATTAGTGAAATAGTCCTATTGTGATGCAGGGTATGGCCCAAGGTTATTAGGAGGTTGGAGCTGGACAGTCAGAGTTAAACAAAGATAAGTAGGACTCTCACCCAGCATACTCACAGAAGTGCTATTGTCAGGTAACCAGAATCTTCTGGATGTTTCCCCTTCTTGAACGTTCTAGAACTCTCTGGAAATTTCCAAAGTTAGTGAGTGCATTTCTGAGGCAACATCAAGTGTGTGACTACGAATGTGATTGTGATGTACATTGAGTGCTGGAGAGTGAGAGATTGAGAAAGTCTTGAGTTCAACCTCCCAGCGATTGAAGTGTCTGGAAGAAGGGGCTGTTTAATGCATATTTCATTGCGTGGCTACGTCACGAAGAGAAGTGAAGTGACGGAAAACTAAACTAGATCACCTTAGTGAAGTGACCGTAAAAAGTGGACAAAGTTACATTATTTTAAAAACAGAATGGAAAATATAGGTACATTTTTCTTCTCTCCTGAAATTTTTTTAAATTTTGGACTTGGCGGGCCTTGCATATAGATGCCTCAAATAGGAAGTTGTTCGTACTCTTTCAGATGCATTCATTGATATAATATATAGAAAGTCAGAGCCCCATTATCAGTGTTTTCAACTACCATAGATGTGCACATGGTAACCAAAAGCTAGTTTTTGTTGTTTTACAAACTAAAAGTCATACTGTATCATTGTGTTACCTGGACATCAGCTTGATTACCTATACAGTGTGCATCAAGTACAAATAGCTATTGCGATTACATTACACATTTATCATTTTCATACTTGCCAACTTTTACAATTTGCCCATAAAATGTACAAGAGCAGAGGCCCTTTTACAACTTTATGACAAAGGAGGTGTTTTTAAGGTTTGTAAATTTTCACCACATACATAGAAAAGCATTAAATTCTATTGCAGATTGAATGTACCACGCTAATTGGTGTATAGTGAAAACTCTCTTAAGGACCAATTTTTGCAGGAACCGATTTAAAAACCCAAATAATCAATGTATAAGGTATGTTTTTAAAGAGGGTATCATTTTAATATATTGCCGCTGTGGTGCTACAGTCACAATTTTGAGTTTTAGGCCATTAGGAAGCCAGACAGCTGTGAGCAATCGTCGCTGTGTTTTCCTATTGTTAGAGCATTTTGAAATGTTCAAAACAGTCGAATGACTTGCCGACTGTGAAGTCAGATCAGTGATTTGTTTTTCGAATGCAAGAAATATTACGTCAGCAAACATTCACTGCCAATTTATGAAGTTTGTGGGAAAACATGATGAGCGATAGAATGGTGAGGAAGCAGGTTAGACAGCATAACAAAGATCATGAAAATGTGCAGGATGAGTCACGGAGTGGCCAACTGTCTGTGATCAACTGATCACTGATGACTTGGTGCAAGCTCTGAAGAAAACATTTCCAAAGTGAGAAAATGGTTTGTTACGTTATTTGCACCATGCTTTCAGTGTCAATTTGAAGGAGTTGTATTATATTTCAACTGTTGGGGAGCCAAACTTGTAGTAGTTGCAACCGCATGTATAGTAAACAGTTTCCGGTAGCCTTCGCCCCAAATGTACTTTCAGGTGGCCTTTGCCCGAAGTTTAAAAAAATATTAACTTTGTAATTTGACTGTTTCTTTAAATGTTATATATTTATGTTTGCCTCGGCTGCCTCAGTATTATTGTTAAGAGACATGGATGTCTTGGCAGGGTTGTGGTGCGACTAAGAATGTAGGCTTACACAGATTATAATTTTACTTCACTTCTTTTATTAATGCTTGACACGATTTAATTAACACTTCACTGATATAGAGAGAGAGAGAGCTCTGAGATGTTTTTATTAAATATTTGCACTTTTTAACATGTAATCTATTTTTGTCTCACACAAAATACGTATAAAATTTCTCGAGGACACATCACGCATCCAGTTACAAACACTGTCTGCAGGCAACTAACTTTTTCTGGTTGTTGATTGGCTATTTTTATAAACTGTCACTAAAATTACATTATTGCTTCCAAGAATCACAAGTAACATTATTAAACTCTCAATCTCATTATTGCCTCAAGGTTACCTCATTGTTAGCAACTTTTAACCTATTATTCTCACAGCTCCTACATTATTAAATTACGTAATACATTCACATAACATTACTACACACGGAACAATAATATAAACATATGCAATGACTGTCATATACACTTTTTATATATTATTACATACACATATTGCTTTAAGGCAGGCTGCTATTGAATTTATATTATATAATTAGACTGAATCATTTAAGTGTTAAAAATACTGTCTCAAAAGACAGACTTTTCACCATATTGGTGTTGTATTTTCCACAAATTTCAAGGTCAGTCCTCTATAACATTGTGACAGAGTGCTTAGGACTTTGGAAATTATGCTTAAGATGGGTGCCCAAAAATCTTACTGGTGAGCAGAAGAACAAGCGATCTGCCACTACACTGCCTTTTCTCACATCACTGCTGAATCAAAGCAACCATTCATGAAGTGGAGACACACATCATCCCCCATAAAGAAGAAATTCAAGCACGATATCCACTTGCAAGATCATGTGCTGGTTTTTTGGGACAGACAAGATGTTTTGCTGGTTGAATTCTTGCCCACGAATGCAACAATCAATAAAGATGTCTATTGTGAGAGACTATGAAAAGTGTCATGCAATACAAGAGAAAAGGTGTGGAATCCTTGTGGTTCATGACAATGCCCGGCCGCACACAGCCAAACAAACTCAAGATCTGATGGCATCATTTGGTTGGGAATAATTGAACCACCTTCTCTACAGTCTGGATTCTGAAATTCCTTGGTGGAAAACATTTCAACGATGATGTCTTGAAACAAGCAATGCAGACTTGACTTTCATCACAAATGGCATCATTCTTTGACAAAGGCATATAAAAACTGGTTTCCCATTACAGGTGCCTGAATAACGGTGTTGACTATATGGAGAAGTAGTGTAAGGTAATGAATGATACAAAGTATTCGGAAAATAATGTTCTGTTATTTTTAAAAAAAATTATTAATACCTGCTTTAAAAATTATGCCTTGTATGTTCTACCTCTGTTTAGAGACCACCCTTATGTCTGACTAATGGCAGCCTTTGGTGGGCTATTTTCTGCATTTAAAACTCTTTTCAAACACCATGTTTTTATTTAATTGAAAATTTCAGGATTGAAAGTCATTTTTCGAGGCAATAATACAGGTCTTAAAAAAAATTAAATTGAGTCTTATTGATGGACACTCTTTAACTGCTGTAGTCCTTAGCATCCCATTCTATATTGGGCGTGAAAGACCAGTAATTTTGCTCAGAGGCCTGTTTATCAGGCTTGAGCTTCTTTTACATGCCATAAATCTACAACATGGGACCACCGGCTTTACTTCCTTTCCGAAGAAAGGCATACTAAGGATTTTTACACTAAAAAAAATCATTGCCCTCTGCTAGGTTTGAACCCGCGTCCTCGGGAACTAGAAGCTAGTATAGTAACCACTACACCACAGAGGACGACATATGGGTCTTAGCATGCCTATCTCAAATACACATAGATGTACAGGACCCTTTTCACTTCTACAAATTACCTTCCACTGCATTGTCACCTGAGTAGGTGAACAGTTTGCCGTGTAACTGACCTTTCTTTATCACACAAATCTCAAGCGGTCGCTTTCTCTCCCATGTCCAATAGAATTAAGATTGAATGGGTACCTGGCATGAACCCATCACATACATGACTAAACATACGTTTACTGGTGTAGGTGTTGACTTCTAAAAAAAGACTGCAACTTCTTGTGCGAGAAAGAGGGGGAATCTATTTACACCCTCTGTCTCTAAGAATCAAAAGGGTTCTGTTCTTAAAACCAGACTTCATGATGTCTGGCAACGTTGTTAACTGTATATATTGAAACATGGGTAATACTCAAGGAAAGGTAAGGAGGAAGAATGCTATTGTTTAAGGGATCCGATCACTTGCATTCCATACCAAGGGTTCAAAATTCCTGGATCTACAAAAGTTTTGTTTCACATTTTGTAGTGTCATCTTGCAAAAATGTCGAGCAAAGCTAGAATTGTTCTATCGTTGCAGAAATGAAGGTCAGCTGAAAATAGGACAAGTAAACTTGTATAAATAAACTAACTACTGTAATAATACATTTCAGGTCCTTTATATTACATGCCTAATTAATTTAATATAGTACAGGTGTAAAGAAAAATGTTTACCCCTCTAAAAGACCAATTTTCAATGGAACCATTGGTGGTCACTTAATACAGGTTTACTGTACAGTGCTATGATAGGCAAGAGCATATCTGTGTGTCTATCTCTTCATCATGATCATGGTCTCTCTTCACTGCATTGCAACTAGCACATTTGAAATTTGATTGCACCTTTAGTAATGAGCAGTAAATGGACATGAACATTCTTTAATGGAGGACACGATTTAAAGCCACCTGAAGTAAATTATTTTTATTCACTTTTTTTTAATAGTCAAGGTTATTAAGTGT
This sequence comes from Deroplatys truncata, assembly GCA_030765065.1. Taxonomy (NCBI): domain Eukaryota; kingdom Metazoa; phylum Arthropoda; class Insecta; order Mantodea; family Mantidae; genus Deroplatys; species Deroplatys truncata. The sequence continues at coordinate 57,148,688 of CM060989.1, read as the reverse complement.
AAAATATGGACTACAAATCTATGTACAACCTACTAAGTGGTGGTCTTTGTTTTAATACATGTTTAATGTGGTACCAGAAAGATTTTCAGCATGTGTAATAGAAGTAGTACTACCCCAACTTCAAGGATTCTTATAAAATGCATTTCCCATTTATTTTACATGTAATTATTGTGCCTTTACTGCACTGAACATTTTACGCATTGTAAATTTCATGTCATTTCAAAATTAATTACGCTTTGCTGGACGATGGAAAGGTTTACGGGTTTCAGTCTCAAGAAGTTGGAAAATATGCATTTTATAAATATTCAGTGACATAAGGATTTAAATATTTTACGATGTCAACACACTGGATAATTAAACAATGGCAGAAAAAATGACCATGTGTAGCCCTTTCTCTACATTGGAGACAATTTGCCCAAAAAGTAATATAACAGCTTCTCATATCGTTACCGTACATTCATTACATATGCATAGATTTAATGAGAAATTGTCCCTTTTGTTGTCGCTATATTATAATGCCATAGATAACATGACACTACCAGTTTATTATACTATTTAGACAACATTTGCATCTTTTATGATATTAATATTCCTATTATATACAATGCTTTTTTGAGTTACTATATTTTCCTTTGGAACCAACGACACATACCAGCAGTGAGGCGGGGTGTCTGTCAGGTCCGGACTTGCCCTTACAGGTAAGTTGAAATTTAAAGCATTGATAGTATACAATTGTGTTAATTATAATTTCACCAATATGATTCAAGTAAGATTTTTCCTGCCAACCAAGTCATCTAGTGCCAGCCTAAATAGCTGTGGTAGCTAGAGTGCTCTGCTGCCAAAAACGTGGCCAACTGCCATCAGCGAACAAAGAATGCACAATTCTTCACTCGCTCTACTTCAACATTTAAGTCATACCTGCTTAGCAGATTGGGTTCAGTATTGCTGTCATAGTTTATAATGAGCATTGGTGGTATTTGACGTGTCATTAATGTGAAAACCTTTATGTGATAGGTTGATTTACAATGTTCTCCATACAGTTGATGACCTTCTGGAAAAACTTGTCCCACAAAGCAATGTATGGACCCCATTTATTAACTGGAGGCACCCAGAGGGTGTAGTCCACTACCTCCAATGAGGGGTGATAGTGGTAAGGAACGAAGGGACCTACGGGTTTTACTGTGACTTCGAATCATGTTGGGCCTTGGGGATACTTAACATGAGCTAGTCAGAGGTGAAGGCTTGGATAGGGCTGACTTAAACTCACCACCAGAGCCAAGAATTGAACTTAATTGAACAAGAGCTGTGAACAAAACCAATGAGCTATTCCAGCACCCTTTATGTGATAACTTAATAGTATTAGCCCAAATGTTCACAATGCAAAAGCTTAAAATTACCAGTTTGTGAACAAACTAAAGAAAAAGCTAAGAAGACTGGACTTTGTTTTGTAAGAAAAATAGAAGGTATATGTGTGAGTGTACACATGTGCATTTATGTAACGACATTCTTATTGGATGACCCCCAAAATAAATTCCTAGGCGCATACCTCTTTGAAACCCATTGTAGATGTGTAGCACATATAAAGCAAATCTTTAGAATGCCTTACAGTTAATTTTCTATATCCCTTAAATGAGATAATAATAATCTTAATTTAAATAACCGCTACTATTTCTTTGTTTAAATCATCCCATTTTTTTAAATTTTCACATTCTGTTGAACAATGGAAAATACTACCCAATTTTTCACAAACAATACATCTCCCTGAGCAATTTATTACATATTCTTTTTAAAAATAATACTTCTGTGCGCATCCAAGCAAGATCTAATCTTTCAGATTGATTTCCCAATTTCTTAAGTATTTTATACAAAGTCAAAGAACTTTTATCTTCAAAACTAGTCTATATCTTTGTTTCTTATGTCTTCCACCCAGTCTCACTTCTCGCCAAAATCCACTGTCATTGTTTTTATCTAATAGTCAGATATTCTTCATGCCAATTGTTTTTAACACATCTCAAACCAACTCTCCCTTCCTAGTACATATTTTTGGAACTTTAAGCATTCTTTTATTATATTACTGTCGTCTAAATGTATACATCTGTACCAATACTTCAAAATGATCTCTATTATTATACCACTTCTCTCTTCCCTTCCTAACTATGCCAGTGCCACACCCTTGGTGAATGCATTGGTAAACCCAAAACTTCCCTACAAAATATTCTATGAACTACAACAATCTATGTTAGTTGATGGTCATTTGTTTAAACATATTGTTTACCTCAGTTTTTACTTTCTCTACTACGTATAGTAAGTAGGGAAAGTATTGTATTCCACTCAAAAATTTTATACCGAGATTTCACCGGAAATATATGTTTTGAGACCCCCTGAATCCAAAAAAAGGCATTTTTGGAAACATGTCCGTGTGTGTGTGTGTGTCTGTGAACAGCATAACTGAGAAACGAACAGTCAGATAAACACCAAACTTGGTATTTAGGTTCAGTATCTTCCAGAGATGTGACACGAAGGTTTTCAAGAAAATCCCCCCCCCCAACCCATACCTACCCTTTACATGGAAGATTTTTCGAAAATTTTAATTTTCTCAAAAATGGCTCTAATGATTTGGATTAAAATATCATATGTTTAAGATATTTTTACGACAAATGAAATGTATATCTCGAATTTTCTGGGAATGTCTCCTAAAGTATTCTTCATTGTGAACGACTTTTGCATAACTGGTAAACCATAAGAGATAGACAAAATTTTACTACACAAAAAATGTAGATCGCGTTAAAATACACAATTTATGTCATATACATTTTTTTAGTTGAGTGAACCATTTTCGAGATATTGCTTGTTATTCCCTTAAATTTTCCAATACTTATACTTTTTCTCAAATTCGTTATTCATTTTTTTATGTCCTGGATATGCAAACAGAATGGAATGCGCCACATAGCAACCAGCACTTAAAGGATTTGACTATCGCTTAAAACCTACCGTATTCCCCTTGCATCTACAAGAAAATTAGCAGTAAGATTGACATCTCAATATCTTGATTATCTTGAAGCATATGGAGAATAAGCGTTTGTAAAAATAGTTTGTACAAGAGTAGAGAGTCATGTGAGCATATCACATCAGATTTTTTCCATTCAGAATTGAGTGGTTATCCCTCTTTGTAAGCTTTTGATGTAGGTCTTTTATCATTCATGCACCTTCTGAAAGCATTTCTCATCAATCCATCATGTAAAAATGTAAACAACATTAACTGAAGTTATTTCAACAGTTCTCAGACTATTGTATTACATAATTGAAAATGCATAATGATTTCATGAATAATTACTCTAGTTATTCAGAGTTGTTCTTTGAGTCTATTTAGATAAAATTTATTCTAAACTTTCCTCCCTCCTGCCATTATCCTTTCATCTGATATATATTGCTAGAAGAAAGAGAACATTATCAGCAATTAAAAGAAACGTATGCTAGACAATATGTTGTCATCCCAGTATTGAATTGCACTATCTTAGAAATCCAATGTATTGCATTCACATAACTTTCTCTACTCACTGTTCTACAAACTAGTCTTACAAATGCTTCTGTTAATAGAAATCAAAGATAAACTTTCTTTACAGATTTACACAATTTGTTATAAGGCCACCTCTGTGGTGTGGTGGTAGCGTGTCTGCCTCACATTCAAGAGGTACTGGGTTTGAATCTTGGTTAGGGTGAGTTATCCAGATAGAACTTTTTCCTGGGTTTTCCCTTATCCTGAGAAGATGTCAGGTAACTTTAAGCTCTAAGGATCCCAGGCTCATTTGAGCATCATATCTTGTTATAGGTCTTAGGATATAGTAAGCTGAAGCAATAGTCAGGTTTTTAAAAAGCAAATTGCTGTGAGTTGACCTTGAAATTCCATACTCTTTGCATTGTCATGAAAAAGACAAAGAGTGACTTGCCATTAACAAACAGTAAGTATAAGTATTTGAAAATTCAAACTAATAACAAAGAATATCTTGGAAATGGCTGAAGCAATGAAAATATTAGACTAACAAAAACTGTATGCTTTAAGGAGGTATAAATTTTTTGTGTAGTAAGATTTTGTCTATCTTTTATGGTTTACGAGTTACACAAGTCATTCAGATTGAATAGGATTTTGCAGTCTATTCCCAGAAACTTAAACATATACATTTTATATTTCATTTTTAATATTTCAAACACGTGGTATTTTAGTCATAATTGTCGGAGTCATTTTTGAGAGAATAAATAACAAAAAAATTTCCATGTGAAGAGTAGTTTGAGTCGAGGGATTTTCTTGAAAGTCATTGTGTGCATCTTTTGAAGAAGCTGAACATAAATACCAAGTTTGGTAGTTATCAGAAATTTGGTATTTGTGTTATGCTGTTCACAGACACACATAAATATTGTTTTAGACTCAGAGGGTCTCAAACCATGTATTTATTGTCAATATCAAAATTTTGGGTGGAATGCAATACCTACTAGGTACGTGGTAGAGAAACTAAAAAAAAATGACTGTTCAAATATGGCTGCAATAAAACGTAGCATGCTTTTCAAAATGCAACCTAACTTTCAGATCCTCAGATTAACTACATGCCATGAAAGAAATCAAATTATATTTCTGTTTTCCACATTGTGAGTACATGGTAATCACAGCTGTGTGAGGTAGCATGTCTACCTCTAAGGAGGAAGATTTTTGATATTTGCCTTCATGGCCTCACATTCAAGAGATGTAGAGTTCGAATCTCATTTGGGCTAAGTTACCTTAATAAGGGTTTTTTACCCTCAAAGGACGAATGACGGGTAACAGAGCTCTATGCACTCTGGGCTCATTAACCATCTGCTTTAACTGCTCAGTTAAAGGACGTTAAAACGGTTCCTTATTTCAATAATGAAGAAAAGGTTGTCTGCAGTGCATACAGGCAAGGCTGCTTGAACCTTGAAAGGTTTTGAGAACTTAATAATGGCGCCATTTATAGTGCGTTCGTTTCTTTTGTAATACATTACTCGAACATTTATTAATCGCCGTATTTGGTCAGTAAAGCTGACAGAAAAATCAAGACCCGATGACTCAAGAATTCAGAATTTCGACTGTTGAAAAACTTAGTCTTTATGTGGTCTTTATGGAATAGCTTACAAATACTGGTTTGAGTTGTGTTGTATCGCCCCACCTCTAGCAGTTTAGGCGAAACTCGACAGTTGGTGAACTTCCGTCATCCTGTTCGGAAAGAAAGCAAATCGAGTATTGTGTGTGTATTTTTCCATGACGGTTCCGCCAGCTTGATCAGAAGTGTTTGGTGCATTTATTTTATATTTACACCGTTTTATATTGTAATAAGAAATGAATAAAAAGTGTGCAAGGTGTGAGAAGACAGTGTACCCAATTGAAGAATTGAAATGTTTAGACAAGGTAATCTATCTTTATAAATTCTTTATAGCACAAATTGCAGTGAACACCCACCCAGGTAGTTTTCTCTAAGGTTTTATTCCAGTTTTAAGTAGGCAATAATTTAGTGGTACCCGGCTGCTTAAGGTTCACCACGTATGGTGAAACCTCTTAGTGTAGGGAGAGGGCACTAAATTGATAGCATAAGGACGATGATGGCTAATTAGATTAGAGGCTATAAATTGCCTCAAAGAACATCCAGTTGTAGCATTTCAGTCGTATGAGAAATACTTTTACCTTTACAGCAGTGCTTTACAGAAATTTAACAATACTGCATAAATTTAATATCTATTAACCAACCATAGGTTTGGGCTGTTTCAAAAAAAAATAGCTATAAGTAATCACATTTGATTTGTGGTATTGATAATCCTTCTCTACTCCTAAGAGGTTTGAAAATGATGTTTTTCTTGGAAAGCAAGTAATGGAAGTATGCTATTATTGGCAGATTTTGAATAACTGTGATTGTAATGTCAAAGGGAAAGTACTGTACAGTTACAGAATGTGGGAGGGCAAAGCAAAGGTGAACAGCTTTCTTCCTATCTGAGCAAAGCTCATTCGGTTATTAAGATTAATGGACTTGATGAATAGAGCTTGAACTATAGAGAACATGCTAATGACGAAAATGCACTTGGCTATCTTGGTTAATAGACCAAGTTCAGTTTTATGCAAAAATGACACAAGAACTAAACGTGAAAGAATAATATGTGGAAATACTTTTAAAGTATTTGCTGGAACTTCAAGTGTAGATAGAGAACACACATGGTCCTGTAACTTTTTTTTTTCTTTTTTATGCCTGGAGGAAAGAATTAATAGTACAACAGCTGTTGAAAGTGAAAGTATACTAGGGGCACATTGCAGCATTAATTGTGATTGTATATATTAAGTTGTAATGCAAGGGTGGCTTGCCAAGTGAAGGAGCTGCCCTTAACATTAACTGAAAGTTAAATACCAACATTAATGAGAACAATCTTCAATGTTAATGTGTTTTTAACAAGTATAGTGTCTTTCGTGTACCTCTAGCCTGAGATGCATGATTTGCTATTAAAGGGAGAAAGAAAGAGGTGTTTGTGGTTTGCACTGTTCTTGGTCAAGTAGAACAAGAAAAGAGATCTTATTCTTCACAGAGCATCCGTACCTCTACAAGCACTACTGTTGCAAAGTGATATACCCTTAAAGAATGTTGAATCAATAAACTGTTAAATATTGATATATAATTGAAATAATACATCATGACACCTGTGCCAAAATTTGAAGTTCTTAGCTGAAGGTTATGAATCTATAGGGTTTTCACAGTAACCAAAGGAGGTAGTCTGGATATATCGGGGGCATTTGCTCAAAGTAGTTTTATTTGCAAAACTTTAGAAAGTCTTCTAAATATGAGGTTTGTCATGTCACTATGGGTTGAAGCTTCATCTTGCTGAAGATGTAGCAGATGATCGTTAACCTCTTTTAAGAATTAAGTTAAAATATATACATCTTATAATGTAAGCATTTACAGTACTAGCGTTAGAGAATGCCAGTATTGGTTTGGTACACCTTGCCTATACAACTTCATCACTTTCGAAGATGTTACCTATACTGTGAGGTCAGTGTGGCATAATGACCTGTACAGATGGTATTAATAAGAGGAATGGCTTAAGAGTTGTGTGGTTCTAAATTTGAGCCAAGGACTCGGTTTGAATATATACAATAAATAACTTTTGAGTTTAAATTGGATCCCTAATCTGTTGCACTTACATGTAAGAGCTTTTTCAGCTATAATGAACAGAATTTGATTTCTGATTGGGGTAGCAAATTTTTTTAGTCATGGAAGATATTCCAGGTTTCAAGACCACGTGATTTGAATTCATTTCCATTTTGCAGAAGGCAAGTGCAAACTGTTACAGTGGCTGCTTTGCCAAACTTAGTGTGGTCAGTTTGATGGGTGACATTTCTGTTACCTTGATCTAGACTTATTAGAGCAGAGGTTACTACCTGACAAACCCACCAAGTTTATTGGAAATTACTTATTAGACAGTGACCACTTGGTAACACATTGAAATGAGCTTTAACATGTAGTTGTTTTTTTAAAGTTCCTGGGCTGGGTTTTTTTTGAGATGGCCTGCATCATGGTTGTGTGTTTTAGGTGGAGATGTGTGGCAAAGTACTCTTGTCCCATTTGTATTCTAAAGACAACTACACTGACTATTCGAGGGAGGTTTTGGCCAATAGGGCCTTTGGATAATAAGGCGCTCATATTGCTTACTGGCTGACAGTTGTGCGAGACATTGTTTGTTCCGTGAACTGATCACTGAGTTGATTTGTGCTTTGGATGACAAGTGAGTAAAGGTTTGGTTGGCTGAGAAAGAATTGTTTCGCTTTGCTAGTTTTGTTTTCAATTTCATTGCCATTGAAACTTCAGCTCCTAAGCATGTTTCAGTAGGAAATTCAGTTTGATGCTGCAGTTGTTAGTTTTCTTGCGATCTGTTTGGATGCTATGGGAGAGGTTATGAATGGTCACTTGTGAATCAACAAGAAACATGGCTTTGGAGGGTGGACTGTAGTTCAGTGGCTGCAGTTTCTGAGACAGCTATCTTCCTGTAAACTATAGAGAGCAGAGCTCCTATATCTAGATGGCTTTGAAATCTGGCAAAGGCAGCTGTGAATAGATTGAAGGACAACTTCTCAGATTGGCTTCAATAAATGCATTCATGGATAAGTGATGGTTTTTTATAATACATAGAAGTGGTTGCAAATATACAACTTCACTAAAATAGGTTCAATACCTCAGAACTAGTTTAGAGGAATCACTTCCACATCAGCTGATTGCAACTGGTTGGCTTTCCTCTGATGGTTACAGATGTCTCTTTGTCCCTCTAGTGGTGGTTCTACAAGTTTAGTAATCAAATTTTTGTCCATAGGGATGTCGAAATTCATTAACCTTGGACGAAATTTCCAAAGAAATATTTTCTCCCAAATATTTAATTCCATAGGTTTTTGTGCCTGCTTGATAAGTGATACTGTGTCCTCAATTTCATGTCCCTGTATCCAAAAATGTGCTGCAACTGCCGATTTTTCTTCTTCCTTGTATTTGATGTTTTGAAAATGTTCCTTAAGCCTTGTTTCTGTTATGCTTAGTATAGATTTGCAACATAGAAACAAGGCTTAAGGAACATTTTCAAAACATCAAATCGAGGGAAGAAGAAAAATCGGCAGTTGCAGCACATTTTTGGATACAGGGACATGAAATTGAGGACACAGTATCACTTATCAAGCAGGCGCAAAAACCTATGGAATTAAATATTTGGGAGAAAATATTTCTTTGGAAATTTCGTCCAAGGTTAATGAATTTCGACATCCCTATGGACAAAAATTTGATTACTAAACTTGTAGAACCACCACTAGAGGGACAAAGAGACATCTGTAACCATCAGAGGAAAGCCAAACAGTTGCAATCAGCTGACAATAAGGAAGTGATTCCTCGAAACTAGTTCTGAGGTATTGAACCTATTTTAGTGAAATAGTATATTTGCAACCACTTCTATATATTATATTTAATATTTTCACTATGTCTTCCGATTTTTTAGTTTGTATTCAGTTTGTAGATGCTGGGAAAATTTCTGTTATGTCCTTAGTTGCGCTGGTACTCTAGGTATGATACCATATTTTGTATAGAGGTTTTGATAAGAGGTAATTGGTGAAGTGGTTTATGTTATGGTTTATTTGTTAGCCCCACGTTTGGGAGCCAAATATGCGGCGTTATTAATGTTTGTAATTGAAAGATACTACTATTTATCTGCCGCACGTATGAAAGACAGTTTGTCGCGGTCACTTCGTGTTATCTTTTACTGAGTGCCTGTTATTGTATTTAATTTTGGGTTCACTGTCCTCCGGCTAGCTATGATTTCTCGGTCAAGCACTTATCTTATACAGGTGTGTAAACGGAAAGGAGTTTTTATCCAAAGATAACACTGATAAAAGAATTTGTTTTACACTTTTATTGTCGTAACACATTATTCACTTTCACCTATTAATCTTGACACTCGCCAAACTGAAACTGTTATAATAACTTCTTTACTGCCCATTATTAATTCACGTACTTCAACTTTTTGTGTAATTAACCTTACGGCACGAGAGATTTTTCATAACTTTGCCACGCGTAACCTGCAAATCGATAAACTGTGCGATGTATTCACCATGACTGCCTCTGTTGAACTCATCGATGTCTTATACGCGAATGCTTCTGTTAGACTGCGTGAAACTTGACCCTGACACTGAATTTATACTTCCTCGCCCCAATATGCCTAAAGATTATAACCGAGCTGCTATTGGTTAATAAAACGTGCCAACATTAGCGTCAATATTTATATCCAATGAAAATTACGAAAACATATGCTCTGGGAAAAAATGTTCCAGCAAATTCTAAGAAAAACGCGCCACTCTGACATCATTTGCTCGTCTCTAATGATAAACAGCTCATCCCCTCGCTACATTATTGCACGCTATTATTGTCAGTTTCAGTAAGGCCGTATAAACCCACTTCTCGACAATAATTACAATCAACAAACATCTCAAATCAATGTCACACAACAATGCATATTCACACTACAATCACTCTGACATTTACATTTTTGTGATACAAATTACTGCGTCATTGGTGACTTGATGGTATCCTTCCCATTGGTGTTTGACATGTGTAAAGTGGGTTATTAAAACCGTAGTGATTTTTCTCTGTGCATCTCAAGGGGTTTGATTTGGGTCTGTGCTTCCATTACTGTAATGCAGTTGGATTTTGTAGCCCCAGTGATTCACCTTAAAGCTGTATTTTGTGATAGGTCAAGTTAATAGTAACATTATTGCTGGTTGTGACGATTTCACTCCCTTATTCAAGAACTGTTCTGATGTATGTTCTTATTATAGGTAGCTTTAAGGACAACTTGTTAGTTCCCTATGTTGTAGCTGTTGGTCTATTAAATGGCATATTCTTAATGGTTTCTCAGTGCACTTCATGATGTTGATTTCCATGTAAGTCATTAGCAGGCTTAGGAATTCTTAAGCTGTTGACTTCAAGTTATCCACTCAAACCATGTAACAATACAAGGAACATTGCAACAGCAGCCAAGGGTCACTGGCGTGGGTAAAAAGATATGGTGAGTGCTGTGTGCAAATGCCAACAGACTGTACAAGGGATGGAGCTGGTTTGTACCTGCAATGTCCCTGCCAAAGGTCAAGTAACAGTTCAACTTATTTCCTTTTGCCCTGGCTTTAATGCTTAGAAATTCCTGCCTGGTTATCAGTCTAATGACACTCTTAAATATTTACAGATGTTGCTTGTTCCAGAATTGAGTCTTTATAAGAAAGAGCGACCTTCAAAGCGTGTGAAGAGCTGATATGTAGTTTTTTTGTGGCATTCACTGCCATTACTTTATGTTAAGTCCAAAGTTTAAGCTTTAAGAAGGCTTCATTCAAGTACTTTTCTAGAGCTGTGATGTCTTTGCTGGCTGCATGTATAAGCAGGTCATTGGCATAAAGAAGGGCATGAATGCCTAGTTTATCCTGCATAGCATCAACAACTACCATCAGGTTAAAAGAACATTGTTTATTACTGAGCCTTGTGCTAGGCATTTCTTTTGGATGCATAATTTACAGGTACATTGGAGTATTTTACATGATTTTGCGATTGTTACAGGAATGATTTGATCCATTTGAAGTGGTTACAGAGATTTTACTAGTTTGTGAGCAAGCATAGGTCTCTGTACAATACGTGTGGCTTTGAATTCAATGAGGACTACTAAGGTTGACATCTTTCTATATGGAATCCATCTGACATGTTTAGAGATGCATGATGTGATCCATAGTGCTTCTATGTTTATGAAATCTCTGTTGGGCATTATTAGTGATTCCTCTGGACTTCATAGCCTGGATGAATAAGTTTATCATTCTGAGCTGCCACTTTAGAGTTGGTAATGAAAATCGGTCTATAGCTGTTTTCTAGGTCAGTTGGTTCTCCTTTTTTAAAACAGGACAATTTCTGCTTTCTCAATTATTGGTGCATGTGTTTTTACCACGTAAGATTGATAACAGTAAACAACACAAATAAGTTAATGAAGAATTCTAGAAATATGTCAATTCCAGCAGCTTTCTTGTTCATTTGAGAAATGGTTACATCCATCTCTATGAGAATGAAGTTTGATGGAAGTGGTCACACGCTTGTCCATCAAGGCATAGTATGTTTGGTTGTTTTCACAGGGTCTTGGCTACTGTTCTATCTCCTTTTAATTGGTTGATTTTGGCATAATATTTACATAATACATTGGATAGGTATTTTGTGTCACTGAAATGACACATTCCTGTTGTTTTCTAGATACATACTAGCATTATTTAGATGGGAGATATATTGATGGGCTTTGGTACCATCATTTCTGAATTCTAATCTTATCAATTTTTTTAAGGCTTCTTTATTCATTTGAATGAGATAAGGTTGTGGTTGTTGTTCACCAATGGCACTAGGGATTAATTGAACTGCATTTTCCCTCTGGCTTCCCAATATAAAGTCTGTAAGTTATCACTTTTAAGGCCTTGCATTTGGCGAGATGCTGTTTGTTCAGGATGACATCTTCACAGAGAGTGCACTTGGGTGTAGGTAGGCATTGTATCTTGTAGAGGTGTTCTGCGAAGCAATCGTGGCCAGTTGCCATCCTAAATAAGGCCACTGCAGTTTTCCTTCCATTGTAGAGTGACATGATTTCTAGCTTCAACTGCTTTAATTAGGCTTCTTATTTTTGAATATTTCTTGCTGTTTTATTATTGTAATTTACTATCCCGTCAATGGCTGATTTTGAGTCTGATAAGATTACTATTTTTTGTTTTATGTATGGTCTATATAGAATGTTCTGTAATGCTGCTTTTATAGCTGTTAATTCTCCATCATAGTGGTTTGACATTTCATCTAAGGTTAGATACTGTGCAAAGTGTTTACGGTATACTTCTGCACCAGTATTTTTTTTTATTGATGAGGGATCCATCTGTAAATATTTAGAGCCATTCTTTTTCTGGGAATGAGATAAAGTTGACTGAGCTTTTTGCTTCTTTCTCCTTAATGATGGAATTGGTCTCACTTCTTCAGGTAGTTAAGGGTGGAATTTCAAAAGAGTTTAAATTATTTTACTTGGCCTTGAGGTATGGACAATCCAGCATTGATGGTGATTCAATGACTATAGATATTTGAAGTGTGTCATGAGTTTTCTGTATTTGGTCCAATCTCTTTCTTAGGATTCTACCATGGAGAGTTTGTATGTTGCTTTGGATATAACTGAAGTAATGCTCTGTGACTACATTCTCCAGTAACCTTGAGTAAATTGACTTTAATAGTCTTGTGAGATGATGGGGATGGGTTATTGCAAGGTCTGGTTCTTGATACTAGGTCAGTGAAAGAGGGAAAGTTTGGTAGAGCATGTATATAACTTGTAAGTGGTTATAGATTATTTCTTCAAGGCATTTTCTGTTGGAGTAGTTCTGGGACACCCTCATCTTGGGAATGGGCTGTTAAAAAGTTCCTTATAAGTATATTGTTAGCCTGAAAAGTTCTTCCGACTTCATAGGATGGTATATTTCCTGGTGGATTGTACAAGCTGATAATGCGCAACTAGAACTCCCTCGAGTTTATCATCTTTCATTTCATGAAATATTGTTTTGTACCAGTAATGATGCCAGAAGAAATTTGCATTGATCTTATTATTGCCATAGCCATTAGTTGAATGAATTTAGTGTTTTATGTAACAACCTGTTTCAGTAATAAAGTATAAATCTGCTTATAAATGAATGATGCTTCATTTAAGTAGTAAACATTTTGCATCGTTGAAGCCTCCAACATTCCAAAAAATTATATGGAGGCTAGTGTTGCTACTCTGAAGGAGCTGGTTTGCGTAAAGTTTGGAGCTATTTGTAGCCAGCGCGTTAGAAGTGAACATGGTGTAGATATTTAAATTATGCAGGGGACCCACCACAAGGAGGCAATGTGCGGCACTCCACAGCCAAATAGAAAGTGCACATAGTGTTTATTATTCTTGCATTTCCAAGAAGAGAGTTTTAGTTGAAGTACAGCCATTTTGATGCATGTAGGTGAATTAGATATAGGGTGTAAATCAGCAGGAGTGCCTCAAGGAAATGTGCTTAATCCACTTTTTTACCTCATATTCACCAGGATTATCCCACATAAAAGTGGGTCAGTTACATGACTACTTTTGTAGGTGGTGCAGTAGCCTTGTTAGTGGGAGATACAGTAGGGGAATCTACAAACTACAATTTGAATTTAGTGTTGGTCAATACAGTGTGATACACAGTTGAATCATGTCATTTATACATTACTAATGTACAAGTTAATTTAGGTACAATATATTATACCGTGTCGAGCATTACATCAATATACAACAAATACAGGTAATAAATTTTATAGCGTATAGATACAATATATACACTTAAAATACTGGATATACAGTGTCACATATTAAAACTAAAATGTAGTGTAAACCATTTTAATTATGCAAAACATATAAATATATACAAATTATATATAATAAATTACAAGTCGTGTACAAATTGATATTACAATACAAAATGTAGTATTTACAGGTTTGATGTTACCATGTAGGTATGTGGAGGTTAGATTAGGAATGTAGGATTTAAATGTTCATCCACACTATAAAATGCTTCATTTATTAAATAGTTTTTAAGACTGTTGTTAAATTTATTATAATTTACACAAGCTTTTATGTGTTGAGGCAGTGTGTTGTAAAGCGTTGTACCTATATAACTAGACACCTTTTCTGATAGATGTAATCTGATTCTAGGGAGGTTTAGTGATAGATTTCCCTTGTATTATGGGTATGGTTATCTGACATAGTTTCCATTGGAAATTTGTGCTCTGAATGTGCTTTTGCAGGATTCATTGTACTTTAGGCCCCTTTTTTCTGCAATATGAAGACCTGAAGATTTTGTTTTGATGTATTCTCCCATAATTCAATCCCATATGAAAGAGAGTGAATAAGCCCAAAATAGATAATTCTAACTGTAGAGGTAGGGACAGAGTTTCTCAAACATCTGAGAACATAGAGATTTTTACTAACTTTGGCTAGCTTGTAATTTGTGAGTTGTAGGAAAGCTCACTGTCTAGAGTAATCCCTAGTAATTGGACTTCATCTACACTTTTTACTACCTCAGTCAGCTGTGATACGAGTGCACTTGTAGAAGGGCACCACTGTTTTTGTTGACAATGCCAAAGGTTAGGTGAGTGAGAGGCAAGGTGTTAGGGGAAAGTACAGTTGCACAATGAAAACAGTACTATATTTACAGGCCTCAGCCACACTAGTAAATGCAACTTGGAACTCCAGATGTTTCTTTACCTGAGTGTCCTTCTGATGCTACTTCCACTTATTTATGTATAACTATACTTAGGTAATTTATGCTATTGAACTGAAACATAACATTTTTCCATTTTTTATTTGTTTTATGTTTATTTTAGCATTTGTATTTTATTCCGACCTTTCAATTGCTAGTCTGCTCATGTACAAAAGATTTACGTATACATAAAGCAGGTGCAGTGGCTGAAAAGTATACAACTGTAATAATTAGCTAGTTGAGTTGATCTTGAAGTGTAAGAAGTAAAATATTTTGTGTTCTAGATTTGGCACAAGCAATGCTTCAAATGTCAGGCTTGCAACATGACCCTAAATATGCGGAACTACAAAGGCTTCAATAAACAACCTTACTGTGAAGCGTAAGTACTAATTGATGCATATAAGAATTTGCAGATATATCTGAAGTTTTGCTTATAAATATGTAATCTGTATCAAACTAGAAACGTAAGCTCCAACTGAACATATTTCATGAATACCCAACATCTAAGGGAACTCTCCTGTTTTGTAGATACATACTTGCCAACTTTTAGGGTTTGCCCATAAAATGTACTGAAACAGAGGCCTTTTTACAACTTTACAGTAAAGAAGGCATTTTTACGGCTTTGTACGGGGATTCAAAGTGTTAAATTTTCACCACAGTCAGGGCAAAGAATAAAATTCTTTTGCATTAAGTTGTAAAGATTACAGACTGAATGCATGCACTAATTGGTATACAGTACTATGATGGGCCAGATCTTATCTGTGTGTCTGTCCATCACGATCATGGTCCACCTTCATTGGCTGCAATTAAAAATTTGATGGCATCACAAACGACCTCTAGTGACCAGCAGTAAATGGGCATGAACATTCAGTAATGGGCAATGTGAATTGTGAAGTTAACTCCCTCATGTAAACTGTTTGTCATGTTCAGATTTTATGGCTGTGGGACATGTCTCCCATTTTTCCTGACAGTTTTTGTTCATGTTATGGAGCATAAAATTTGGACTAGAAATTTGTTTATAGCCTAGGAAATGGTGTTTGCTTTAATTTGTGTTTATTGTGGTACTAAAAAGAATCTCAGCATATGTGATAGAAAGAAGCAGTACTATCAGGTCTTCAAGGATTTGTATAAAATGGAATTCCCATTTATTTTACATGTAATTTTTGTATGTTTACTGTGCTGGATATTTTACACATTCATGTTTTCGCAAAATTATTATGCTTTGTTGGACGAGGGAAAGTTTTACAGGTTTCAATTTCAAGAAATTGCAAGATTATACATAAATATTTCAGTGTTAGAAGTGCTCTTATGGCTTAAGATAATTATGAGGTTAGGATTAGTAAAGCCTAAGATAATGACAGTAAGTTTCATGTTCAAAGGATCTTAAAACATTTTGCTCTTTCTCTTAAGCTTTAGGATGTAATATGAATCTGTAAAAGATAACAAGGATTAAATGGAAAGGTAAACTATGCCAATAGAAATCGGATGTATGGTTATTCAAGGTGTGTTAGGACAAACCCTAATGACCTCACCTCATTTAAATGCCCGCTGCGTGTGCTATTTTATAATAATGTATGACTCAACTTCTGTTCTGGGAAGAAAGGACATTAACATTTGTCTCATAGTATGACTCTTGTCTCCTGCACTCAACATGGTTATTACAGCTTTTATATTAATTGAGTTATCAAAAGCCACAGTAATTGCCAGAAAATACTTTTGTGAACTGATAAATGCCCTGCCTGAATTAACTAATGAATTTTTCAGATGCCAGTTTTGTGTTGCTTAGACTCTGCTAAACATTGCCATTTAATGATTAAGAATATGGGACTAGCATTTAAGTACCCACAAGACTATACATTTCGCATCATAAAAGGGAACCTTGAGAGATGTTAAATCAAATTATCTGCTCATAACCTGTCATTTTCAAAAAATTAAGTTTTTTTCTTTATGTCAGATAAAATTAAAAAAAAGCAGAAGCAAAGAGATTCTCCGGCTGCTAACTGATAACCTAATACAGTAAAACCTGTCTTCAGCGGAATTGAACGGGGCTCTTGAACATTTCTATTAAAGATAGGTTTCCGTTTAACGAAGGTAGGCCTAGGCTATTAACAAAATCAAACCATAAACATACACCTATTCTCGGCTTTTAAACACGATGATTGATTCGGGAATGCGCAGAAGAATAGCCCTGTCTTGTCGTCGTTTGCTATGTTTTCAGGTTCGTATCCTTCGATTATTGAAGGTAGTTTAGCAATCCAATCAGCGATGGTTTCAATATTAATGTCATTCGTTTCACCACAAAGTTTGTTAAAAATTATCTGATGTCTTTTCGGAAACACTCCAACCGTCCATTAGATGTTTAGAATTCAGTCTTACCCAGTTTCTCAGCTACCTTTTTAGCATATTCCTGTAACATAGGCCCCGATATGCAGTGATTTTTTGCCCTAGCACTAACGAACCACTCCCACACTATTTCATTAATGTCTTGGTTTTCGTTTTTTTTTAAGTTCTCCCTTTATTTTTCCATTAACACAGTTTTCCCACCGCTTCAGAATCTCGTAAACTTGAGTTTTGCTTACGTTGAACACCTTCATGATCTGCTTTACACTCAATTTATCAAGTTCACTAGCATAAATCACTTTCACTCACGTGTTAAGATCTAGCACAACTCTTTGTTTTCGAAGCAATGGTGACTATTGCTGAACTAAATCATCACCTATGTAAGTTTAGAGGTGTACTGTTAAGAGCTGACAAGTCATTAGAGCAGGTAATGGAAGAGAGAACAATAAAAGACAATCAGTTGTGTTTATTAACTTAACTATGCAGTGAAAGATGAGTGTGACATGTTTCTTAATATTCCGACTGTCATTAGTGTACCCCCCTCCTAGTCCGGTCAAGTAGCAGCAAAATGGTCATGTTTCAACTTAAACATCACGTACTTAGAGCAAACAATGCAAACTTTCACAGGGTGTCTGAATATTTTCTAAAGTCTGCATTTTGGAACTGGAAAATTTCGGTTAAAAGGTGTACTTTTATTTCCGTTGTCCATGTAAGACAGTTTCCGCTTAACAAAGGGAATTAGCATGTTTTCACCCCAAAATTCGTGGAACCATGAAATATTTCCGTTTAAGATAGATTTCTGTTTAACAAGGGGTCCGTTGAAGGCAGATTTTACTGTATAATGTATTCAATGACGAGAGTGGAAAGAGTAGTTTTGAGCCTCGGTGGGAAACACTAGTTCAGCAGTTTAATTGCTGTCAATTCCAAAATTGGGGCTGCTGCTTAAGAGTATGTGAACTCCCTAGTGTTTGACACTTTGTGGATTTATTGATTATTTTTTCTTTGAATCCTATTATATGCAACATACATGCTGTAATTTAAAATCTATAGTATTTAAATCTACCACGCTACTCCTCTAAACTCAGGAAACATAGCAATAGCATTGCTAACACTTCTTGACTAGTGTACATTTTATGGAGCTTATGCGTGTGTGCAATTGATATGATGTAATTATCTTATGGGGCAAAATACATACAGTTTGTGCACACTTGAAGAAGTGCACTGGTGCAGGAAGTTTTTCCCATGCTTTGCTTCCACTATTGCTATAATTTTATGTCAATGCCTTTAGGTTAGCGTCACTGTAGCAGAAGTAGGTAATATGTAAAAGTGTGAAAACTCTTCCAGTTTCTCCATGCCATCAGTAATCTCAACTACAATGAGTAGCATTTTTGCAAAAGTCTATAGGTGCAAAAATTTCTGAAAATGAATTATATATTGCATCTATATATTTTTTAGCATCTGAATCAATCTATGAAATCTGATTTAGTGAAACTCGATGGATGCTGGACTCCTTATTTGTAATATATACAAGTCTAAGTAAAGTGTTTTTCACCTTAGTATAAAGTTTTAAGAAGAGCATTTTCCATTGTCATAATATTCCAACTACTGCATTCCCAAGAGAGGGTTCCGGTGGCAGGGAGCGAAATATGAATCGTTGCAGCCTTGATATATTTTTGCTGCTTAAACAGTCGTATTTAATGCTTTCAATGTAAACGTGAGCTAATGTTTTCTACTCGACTTGTACTGCGATAACATAATATTTGTATCTGAAACCATGCAGGTGCAAAGCTAGCAGATTCCAGACTCCAGAAGTTAGCATAGTGTCTAAAGGAAAGAAAAGAATGACATTAAGAAACTCGTGCAGTATTTCGAAATAATGGATGGGACAAAGGACTTCTACACAACTTCTAGCAGAGGTGTTCCATTTAGACTTTTGTGATAATTATAGTTTTGAGCTAAGGTAATTAATTTTATTCAGTTTTATTAGTGCTCTAACGAGACTCACATGAAGAAAGATTGCATCTATCAAGCTTTGAATGAAAGCTCAGTTTTTTTGGGAGTAAAACAGACCAATATTTAAAAAGTGCACATATTTTGTTTTGCCCACTTTCATTGCCTCGAACAAAGAATGCTTCATACCAAAACCTTTTGTTATAAAATATATGCTTATGTGTTTAAAGTAAAAAAAAAAAGTGATTCCTGTAATATCTTTATTTCTGCACCTATCGACTTTTGCAAAAATGCTCCTCAATTTGAAACATTACTTCTTTTTCTTGCCCTTACATGGCATAGTTATGTACAGAATAAACATCCACAAAAACAACCCTTTCTTTTATCAGACAAGTTATGCATTATTGTTTGTTGTGGGCGGTGAAATTGTATCAATTTGTTCATAATCATAACAGCAGCATATGCTATTTCACATTTTCAGGGCTGTCAGACTAAAATTTTGTGAACACCCAAAATGTATACTCATGAGCCACTAATGATATTAGTTTAATGAGAGTTTTACATGCACATACGTTAGATTGTTTAGAAAACACATCTGGTGTGTTACACTCACATGACTTTCTCTACTCTTGTGCAAACTATTTTTACAAACGCTTATTCTCCATATGCTTCATGTTAATTTAGGTGGTAATCATATTGCTAATTTTCTTGTAGCTGCAAGGGGAATATGGTAGACTTTAAGCGACAGTCAAATCTTTTAAGAGCTGGTTGCTATGTGGCACATTCCATTCTCTTTGCATGTCCAGTACGTAAAAAAAAATGAATAACGAATTTGGAAAATTTAAGGGAATAACAAGCAATATCTTGAAAATGGTTCACTCAACAAAAAAAATGTATGACATAAATTGTGCATTTTAATGCGATTTTGTGTAGTAAAATTTTGTCTATCTCTTATGGTTTACCAGTTATGCAAAAGTCGTTCACAATGAAGAATACTTTTTGAGACATTTCCAGAAAATTCGAGATATACATTTCATTTGTCATGAAAATATCTTAAATATATGATATTTTAATCAAAATCGTTAAAGCCATTTTTGAGAAAATTAAAATTTTCGAAAAATGTTCCATGTAAAGGGTAATCTGGGGTGGGGGGATTTTCTTGAAAACCTTAGTGTCACATCTCTGGAAGATACTGAACCTAAGTACCAAGTTTGGTGTTTATCCGACTGTTCGTTTCTGAGTTATGCTGTTCACAGACACACACATGGACATGTTTCCAAAAATGCTTTTTTTTTGGATTCAGGGGGCCTCAAAACATATATCTCCGGTGAAATCTTGGGTGGAATAAAATACTTCCCCTATTTACTATACGTAGTAGAGAAAGTAAAATATGGCATAGAAGATAGATTCCATACTAAGGAACAAACCTGCAGAAATAAAAGGACAGCCACGAAAAGAAAATTTTAAGAGTAGCTGCCAACTAGAAACTTAAGGTAAAGATGATATTCCATACAAGGACTGATGTGTGGTTGGAAACAGGAATGCCAGTAATTATTATTCTAAATCGGGAGACGCATTTGAATGACGGGGTATTTATTCATAATGGCCATCCATGGGCAAAGTCTGGACAGATCCTGTTGCACTAGTGAGAAAGAAAGGCTAGCTCACTTTGTAGACTCTTGTCCTCATGATGAATTCTTGCACAGTTCATGGTATTCTCACACCAGGATATATGCAGGAGATATGACAGTGAAAGTACAAGGTTATGCATATAATTGCAGCCAACACAAACGGCTTGAAACAGATACAGAGCAGTCTCTAGTAGTCATAAAATCTGTAATTTTATAACACCTCTGTAACAAATATGTTTAGGAGAAAGTGGTGGTTTTAGGTTTAATGTCTGGCAACTATGAAGACAAAAATATCTTGACTGTTTGTAGAGCATTTGGAATCTTCAAACAGCTGCATCAAGAGTTGGCCCTTTCACCATTCCATGCAAATCTTGAGGGACCTCATCTTGAATAACTATTTTATAAATCATGTCATTGTTCAACTTAGTGAGCAAACCACATAAGCGTTTACTTGTATAATAAACATAATTTCTTTGATGGTTTAGATAAACTTGAAATAGTATTATGATCTTTTGAAGAATCTAGATTGATATTCCTAGCATGATTTTTATTCATGCGGACACACAGGGTGAGCCAAAAAACTACGAACCGGCTGCGCGGCGTTTTTCCTGTCCGTGTCCTCGGCGCACGTTGCCGTCTGCCGTTATCATAGAAAAGCGCGGATGAAACCATACAGCATTTTTAAAACTACTGGCAATTTCCTGGCAGATATTTTGTTTTAATTCTTCCAGGGTGTGTGGGTTTGTCTTGTACACTTTGTTTTAAGTTACCCCAGAGATAGAAATCGCAGGGGGTTAGGTCGGGGGACCGAGGGGGCCACAAATCTCTAATAATTCCATCCTCAAACACACTTTCACTTGTTCTCATCGAAATATTGGCCGTATGAGCTGTTGCAGAGTCTTGTTGAAAAAAGGCAAAATCACGCTCCCTGTCTGTTAATTCTCTAAAAAACAGGGGACAAAATTGTATGCATGGGCTTCATCTATTGACTCGAAAAAAAATTGGTCCTGCGATTTCTATATCTGGAGTAACTTGAAACAAAGTATACAAGACAAACCCACACACCCTGGAAGAATTAAAACAAAATATCCGCCAAGAAATTGCCAGCATTTCTCAACGTGAACTACGGCGAGTGATGGATAGTTTCCTAAAGAGGTGGTGCCAAAAATGTATGGACAACGACGGTGACCAGTTTTAGCATCTCTTTTCATAAAGTTGGTAAGTAAAGTCTTAAAAAGTAGTTCTAAAAATGTTGTATGGTTTCATCCGCGCCATTCTAGATAACGGCAGACGGCAACGAGCGCCGAGGACGCGGACAGGAAAAGCACCGCACAGCCGGTTCGTAGTTTTTTGACTCTCTGTATGAGTGATTAGTTTGCTGTGGATATTGCAGATGTGCTGTATTTTCAGATTAATACATAAAGAGCTTTCAAAGAGAATGATTTTGTCCAATTAAGAGAGTTAAAAACAATTCGCTAGCTCTGTAGCAAGAATGGAGAACATACACAGTGCTTCAAGCTTAAATGAATGATGTCTCAGAAAGTTTATTGAATACACAATAAATCATACCAATTAGTCCAGGAAGCATGCCACTCACATGACACATTAGACAAGGAAAGAAATCATGTTTATGACTGTTCAAAGTTCATGCATGCAAGAATGAAGAAACAATTCTTGGAAAAGTAAATATATGTTATTGCCAATGATTTTCCAGGCTGTTGTAAACACAAGTTGCCAGGCAACACATTAGATTTCATCAACTCTTAAGGCTGGTTCATAACAGCCCGGTAACGAGAATGGGAATACGTATCGACGATCATATCGATCACAAAGTGAAAGTCGATTTTGCTCATTGGGATTTCATTTGTCTTTAACTGACCAATGATAATTTTTCACCTACTTCCAATTTAGCCAAGCCAATGTCAAAATTCGATAGAGTAAACATTATCTAAATGTATATCCATTACATTTCTGAACCCTCTACTTATGCCAAGCTTTCATTCCTTTATTTAATGGCATACATTAACATTGTTTAAAGTTCTTTTTTCATTTCCACCGGTTTTAGCTGTTCTTTGTAGCTTTTGAAATTGTTTTTAGGTAATAGCCAGTTTTGAGTTGAATATAAACAAACTAGAAATGACCCCTTAACCAGAGGAACCAACCCTGATTAGATTTGCAGGTATCGGGAAGAGGTTAGGAAGCATATTTACTACTAATTCCTTCCAGTTTCATGTTTCCAGCTTGCGACTATAGAGAGCACTAGTGGCTGTTTCATGTCACGGCCGCCTAGAATAACATCTAGAGTGAGTCTAATGTGCACAATATGGATCTTATATGCCGTGCCCGAGAACGAGAAAGTTAAAAGTTGGGCAACTCTTCTTTCCCGTTCCCGGGGCCCGGGAAGGCTTCCCGTCGATTGTGAACACTCCCATTTGAATACATGTATTTCAACTTTCTCGTTCTCGTTGGTTGTGAACCAGCCTTTAAGGTGTTGCTAGTCCATGGCACTTTATAAAGATTGAATTCTTCCTCACATAGACTGCTTTCACTGTGGATGCAATTGCATTTGGAGGCAGGTGGAAAAAATGTTAAACATTTCTGATAAAACATTCTCGCACACTTACTCCTCAATTAAGAAATGATTGCATCTTTGTTGTTGTAGCTGTAGTGATCAAAGTAGTAAAGGTGTCACTGTATCTTTTATGTTTGGAATTGTTTTGTAATGGAGAACTGCAATGACAGAAAGAATACAAGTATAGGCATCTATGCCAACGATCGTCCATAAGCAGCGTGACTTGTTATGAGGCCCTAATGGGTCTAGGCTAGACATAAAATGTCACATTATAATGATTTTATGCTATTCTCCATATACCGGTGTTTCAGAAATACTTTTACAAACTTCGGGTATGGGTTCCTCACACCAAAAGAAGGAAAAATGTTCATATGAATATATGTACCATAATCCTTGGTTTTCGCGTTATTCCTGTTACGATGAAAGTGTGAGTTCAACGGCCTTCGTGGTCCAACCTCAAAACTTCATTTCTCTATGCATTCATAGAAGGCGTTGACCCATTGTACTACATACGGTAGATGGCGAAGTGTTGCCATGGAGACTTGTTTACGTTTGTCATTTGTCATTAGTGTGTCTTCAACGTTTCAATTGTGTACATGTAGTGAGTTAACTGCACATGTTTCGTTCCACCATGACTGGATATTCATTTCGTGAACATGAATCTACCATGACTGATGGATAGGCAGAGGAGGACCAGTTCCATGGGCTGCACGTTTTCCCGACCTCAATCCTGTGGATTTTTACCTCTGGGGGCATCTTAAATCATTGGTTTATGGAGCGGCCATCCCGGATGCAAAAACGCTTCATCGACGTGTCATGGAAGCCTGCGAAACCATTCGACACCATCCCGGAGTTTTTGACAGGGTGGGATATTCCATGATTCGACGAGTACAGGCATGCATAGAATCAAGCGGAGGACATTTCGAGCATTTATTATGAGTTTTGTGTGTTATAAATGTACCACTGTGTTGAACACCTAACGAGAAAACAAAGGATTATGGGACATATGTTCATATGAACTTGTTTCCTTCTTGTGGTGTAAGGAACCCATACCCGAAGTTTGTAAAAGTATTTCTGAAACATTCTGTATATCATTACTTTCCATTATACAGAATCTTCGTTTCGTGGAAATTGCTTGCCCTGCACTGCATTGTTTCTAACCGGTTCTGTTCCCTCTCCACTTTCCCTCCTCCGTGTGCTGGCTAATCAGTTGACGCGAAGTCTGTACTGTACAGGGGTTTATACGTTGTGAGGCTGTTATAATGCCAAAAAGTTCGCATAGTTCACCACCCATAGTTTGCATGTATGATTCCTATTGACAAACTTTTGTAGAGAAGAGAGACGGCGTTTATAGACAGATTCCCTGCTGTTCGTGCTCCTCAAAGAGAAACGGTTAGCAATCTTGCGAATAGATTTAGGGAAACGGGATCTATTCTTGACAAGAAACCGAAATTAAGTGTCTTGTTCTTACATGGAAAAACTCGATGACAATGGAGAAACGTTAGAACGAAGTCCAAAGAAGTCTGAGAAAGCTTGCATAGGAATCAGGAATTTTTCAAACTTCAGTTTGGAATGCCACTAAACTTAAAAAATAAAAACACTATAACTGTAGTTCAGGAATTGCAATCATGCGATAACCGATAGAATTAACTTCTGCAATTGTATGTTGGAATATCATTCTGTTTAACTCGTTTAATTTTTTTTCCCCGCGGATGAAGCATGGTTTTATTTGCATGGCCATGAAGAATTAATGAGTGTTTCCACATTTTCTTGAAAGGTGTGAGAGATATGGCGGTACAAGACCACTTCCAACTTCTTTTATGACGAAAGTATACGGTTACTGTAGCTATAATTTGCATGAGAAATCTATGCGCTTGAATATAAGGGGCTATGAATATCTGACTCCGCCGGCAAATAGCTTACTTCCCGATGCCAAGGAAAGTCCCGTTAGGCCGGCCACGCGTCCAAACGAATACGCTGTGATACATGAGATATGGCAACCCTAATTTGTGGATTGATTTGGTTATGGTTACCATTTATAAACAGCCGTTCGTCCGGGATATTACAGTGCTATTTAAACAACCTGAGACTTGGCATTTCGCTCTAAGCGGGGAAAATTGCGTTGCCACGTTGTATTAGAGCATGTGTCAGCGCGCCGAATAGCAAAACAGCTCGCTGGGACGTAACGCTAGTGAGCAGTAGTAAACCACGCCAACGTGGTAACGTCTTATCCCTCTTAAGTTTAGCTTGTGGGCGAAGGGAAAGGAGGGTGGTGGCATCCTACTGGCTAGAGCAACAGCGGAGTGGACATTGCTATGGAAACATGCCCTTCCAAGAAGTGTCAGAATTCTCATGTTATTTAAATTCTACCGTAATCATTTGCTGGAAGAAAAACAACTTCGTTACAGAACCAGCGGTGGAAATGTCAGTATCTTAAAATGCCGCGTCTTCTTTGTTAAACACTTGATATTTACTTTCATATCTTTTTCAAAACATTGGTCTTGAGGTGGAAAATGTATATTGATGTGCATAAATAACGGCCCATAATGGGACGTAGCTGTTTATGTGATTACTGACAAATCCAGCCCCACCCTTTGCCGACGTGACTTTACCTCTCCCAAATATGACCGAACTGCTGAAGTGTAACATTACAAGCTAATTGTCCACGTTCTCATTAATCTTCATTGATTTTTTGGGGAGTAGGGGGTTTCACTTTTAACTCCCTTTAACTACTATAGTTATCGGGGCTTTGAAATATTTGATGGTGTGTTTACTCTTTGAACTTTTAGGTTGGGTTTTGTCGTTTTTAACATAAGATGCACATTCAGTCTCACATTCACACTTCCAGACTTTATAGAGTATAGGAAATAATCCTAATTAAAGAAAAGTTCCCACCCCTGCAGGGAATCGAATCCGGGACTTCCTGCTGAGAAGTCAGCTTCTGACCACTCGACCACGGAGGCAATATCATTGAATTTTGGCGTAAAAATAAAATAAAAATGTACAAATAAATACTTTTTGAATACACTTAAACCTTGTATTTTCATGCTACACTACTATTTTCTTAATGTCGGTTTTCTTATTGCTGTTTGGTGGCAGTGACTTAACTATGGTCTGTATGTCACCGATGAAAGCTCTCATAACTGTCGTAGCTGTCATCCAGTTTAACCACATGCAAATACTTCTTCATCCCTTCCTGTTCACGTATTATGTTGTATTGGTTTAATCTTTCGTTGTGTACCAATCTTAGCGAAACACTTTCATAGAGACGGTATCCCAACCACCCCTTCATTTCACATGATTATAACATCGTTCATTAGTTCTTTCTTGCGTTCATGAATTATTTTAGGGTCAATCACATAGAGAACCGATACTGGCTCGGTGGAGTCAAAGGTTGGTTACCCTTATTGAAGGGGTGGGAGAGACTATTCGATATAGGGGAATGGGCCACTTACGCACATCGATATAAGCTTCCGATTTTCAGCATTCTTTTGTTACGATATGTTATAAAGCTAATATTCTATGATAGTATCGCTTCCATTACAGCTTTAAGTTTTCCTTAACCAAATGTTATACGAGTCTGCTGCAGTTCTGCCGCTGTGTACCCCGAGACTTGTATACACATGCGTAATGTATTGCTTCATGGTCACATTCCGGAGATTACACTTGCAAATGTTGTACATACATGGTCATGTTTGGGCAATGCAGAAATTCTTCTTTCTAAATTTGTTTACTTATGTTCGATCAACTCTCTTTACGCGTAATCGGTAGCTAGAAAAAGTACTGCATTTAACCGAAACACTTTGTCGAGATTTCATAAAAAATAACATGTTTTGAGGCCGCTGATAAAAAAAAAAGGATTTTTATTCAAAAGACAAATTCATTTCTGTGTTAGAATAATTTTTCGACGACGTACCACGAACAATTTGCACTGTTAAATGCACTCAAGTTAATTTTGAAAACACTGCACATAAAAGGTCGAAAATGTTCAATTTTCCAAAAATTATAAAATAAAAAACGTTGAAAGTCACCACCAAAATATTACGTATTCAGCATATCGCATGCTCTTCACACTTGAAAAATCTCTCCCTTAATTTGACTGCTAAAATTATTTTAAAGGGATGTATGAATACCTTCTGTTTTGGGTATACACACATTATTGCAACTTGTGGATCGAGGCTTGATAAAACACTACAGTTAGTAATTTCTTAGTTTTCAAACCTAATTACTTATGACAAAATTTTTATGAAATATCCACGTTTTGGCGCCCTCTTTTGCAACTTTTTTTCTTCTTTTTCTGCCTAACGGGGATTAAGCCAATCGGCCTGATCCGGCCTCTATCCATCTTAGTGTAGGTCTTCCGGGATCTCTTCTGCCTGTGGATCTTTAGTATAGCATCCTTTTTGGAATCCTTGAGCTGTCCATTCTCTGTAGATGTTCTTCCCAATTTCCTCTGTAATACTGTCATTTTATCCTGTATTGCAAACTTATTTAATTTTTTCCGTATTTCTTGGTTTCTTATTTTATCTATTCTTGTGTGTTCCAATAATGCTCGTAGGAATTTCATTTCGGTGGCCTAAATTAAATTGAGTTTTATTTATGGACACTGTTTAACTGCCGTGGTCCTTACCGTCCCAGTGGGGGTGAAAGATTAGTAAGAGGTCTCTTTATCAGGCTTGAATTTCTTTTACGTGCTGTAAATCTACGACACGGGACCACGCGCTTTACTTCCCTTCCGAAGGAAGCCATGCTAAGGATTTTTATGCCCGAAAAAATCCATTGCCCTGCGGTAGCATGGTAATTTCGGTGGCCTGTACACGCCTATAGTCTTTCTGCCGTACTGCCCAAAATTAACTACCAAACAATACAACCGTACATCCATAACTTTATAGAACTTTATTCAAGTATCTCAACTTTCTTTGAGAAAAATATTAAAATGTCCCGCCTTGTTTTAACAAATGGTCACTTGTAAGCCTAGTCGTCCTCCGTGGTGTAGTGGTTATCATTCTAGCCTCTAGTTCCCGAGTTCGCGGGAGGCCTATGGATTTTTTCGGGTCTAAAAATCCTTAGCATGGCCTCCTTCGGAAGGAAAGTAAAACCGATGGTCCCGTGTCGTAGATTTACGTGGTATAGTTTTAACCTGGTTTACCTCTTATTTGAAAAGTAACACTCCATATGTTCAGATTAAGCACATAACTGATTGCTTTAGAAATGTTTATAATTGTAATATTGTTGGTGTTGATATTGCTGTTCCTCAGGGTTCCATTCTTGGCCCTGTGTTGTTTCTGCTTTTGTGAATGATTTACCTAATCAACTGAAAGATTATTTTTTAACTTTGTATGTTGATGATACCCTGTGATTGTTAAAGATGGCAATATGACAGTTTTGGAAGTGAAATGTAATGAATTACTTAGAGATCTCAAAACCTGGTTTAATAATAATATGCTTTATGTGAATTTTAATAAAACTTTGTTCGTTTTCATATGTATCAAAAAAGGAATCTTGAGCAATTAAGTATTAATAAATTTGTCCAGAATCAGCGTTGTCTTCAGCATACTAAATTCTTAGGAATTATTTTTGATGAACATCTATCTTGGCAACCCCAATGTATTCAATTGATTAAAAAAATTAAATGTTTGTTGTGATCAATTAAGGGTTTTGAGATACTGTCTTAATGTTAAGGCTGTACTCTTGTTTTATTTTGCACATGTTGAATCTCGGTTGGCATATGGTGTTTCTTTTTGGGGGCCAGGATCCATGATGCAGCAGGTATTTATTGCCCAAGAAGCATAATACGATAGACGTATTGCAGGTATTGATAGTAGGATTATGTATTTTTAAATTAATGGAGTTGATATTTATTAAGAGATTACCTTCTTAGAAATGTTTATTTTCATACGCATGATACATGTATAAGACATAATTTTAACATTCCAATGCATCACTCAACGAAATTTAATAGATCTCCTATGATCTGTGGTTTGAAATTGCTTAATTCTTTGTCTGTCAATATATACAATGCGGTGGTATTTTTTATAATGTTATTTATTTAACATTATTGTAGCCCCACGTTGTGGTACCAATTTGTAACGGTATTACTTATAATGTTGATGCTTGTGATGTTTCTGTATGTGTGTTTACTTCATGTGAAGCCATCTTGTGACGGTCATTCATTTGTTCGGTTTGTAGCTCCATCTAGTGTTAGCAATTTGTGGTAGTATTAGTGTTTGAAAGAATTTTAATTTTTGTTTACTGTCCTCCGGCTAGCTATTATTTCTCGGTGGAACATGTCTCTTGATCAGGGTTGTGTAAACGGAAAGGAATCTTTTATCCAAAAAGAACACTGATGAAGAAATTTGTTTTACACATTTATTGTCGAACACGTTAACTATCACATTTATACATTGATCTTAACACTCGCCAAACTGAAACTGTTATAATAACTTCTTACTGATCACTTTTAATCCACGTACTTCAACCTTTTGTATAATTAACCTTACAAAACTTTAGATTATTCATAATTCTGCTGCGCGTAACTTGTGAATCGATACCCGACGTTTGCCGTACAAATACTTTCGACGAATTGACTGACTGAAGACGACGTGTAGTGTACACAGATTTTTGATGAACTGAACGACTGAAGGCGACGTGTAATGTATTGAGATTTTCGATGAACTGCCCGCGATCTACCTCTGACTTGGCTTTTTATACACCCACTCCCCGATATGCCTAAAGATTATAACTGAGTTACTATTGGCTAATAAAACGCGCCAACATTAGCGTCTATTTTAATATCCAATGAAAATTATGAATACATATGCTCTAGGGAAATATTCCAGAATATTCTCAACGGAAAAACGCGCCAACATTACGTAACTTCCTCGTTTCCAATAATGATAAACAGCTCACCCCCTCGCTGCATTATTGCACGCTATTATTGACAGTTTCAGTAAGGCATTAAAAACTTACTTCTCAACAATAATTACAATCAATAAACATCTTAAATCAATGTCACATAAAAATGCATATTCATATTACAATCATTATTTACATTTAAGTAATTTGTGATACAAATTACTGCATCAACAACTAATGCTAAGTATTTTAAAAGTAATCTTAAGAGAATTTTAATTAAAATGTGTCCTTATGATTTGCATGAACCAAGTTTTATGTTAAGCTCAACAAGATAAAATAAATAAATTACGGCACGTAAAAGAACCTCAAGCCTGATAGAGGCCTCAGCAAAATTACCGGTCTTTCACGCCCAATATAGAATGAGACGCTAAGGACCACAGCAGTTAAAGAGCGTCCGTAAATAAAACTCAATTTAATTTAATTTTAACTCGTAAGCCTAATCCGCTTTCACTAGGACATTTAAATCACAATGACTGCGGAAGTTGAATATTTGACGAATCACTACTTCTTGGAAAGCTGAAACTACCAGTCATCGCTTCTTCCTTAATTATGTAGTTTGTCAGTCATTGGAAGACTCGGGGATGCTGTGGATTGGCTGACGTTAGGTTTGCGGTCGAGAGCAGATTTTGTTCATACATGGATGGAATCTAAACGCTCACCCTCTGCCACAATCAGCTGATACATCAACCTTGAGAATCGTGCCCAAACTTGATCCGGTGCGCATTCGATGACGATGAGTTGGAAAGCCAAACCTACACGGCTTGCCATTCCTTGCGGTGATTCACACATGACGTGGGCGACCTTCAGGAAATGAACCATGGCAGTGTGCTACACACGTGGCTTGGAAGTGCGGTGGCATCAAAGTCCCGCCGCCCACTTTTACACAGGAATTCCTTGTGGTAGTGACCAAAAAAGCAGCGAATTCCAGAGCTAATCTGGAAATTGTGACGTAGAGATACAGCGATGTGAAAATCATTAGACTCGAATACATTTTTACGGTAAAAATTATTGTAAACTCTTGAGTTTGAAACATCTTTAAAATCAAATCTAAATTTATGTGAATGCCTATCAGCTATTTTTCGTTGTAGATATTTATTTTCCACCTTTGCATTAGCAATTTTTCTTGGGAAAACACAATTTTTCCAATTCCTGGCCCCAAAATCTACACAGAACAAAAGCTACACATCAGAGATGAACTCTCTAGTATTTAATTTCCAAATACGGTCTTGAATTCTTACAGATAATACTGTATCATCCATTTTTGACGAACTTGTAATCAATTTGCCAGCTTCTCATTGAAGAAAATATATCTCCATCTATCCAGTTGTACAAGATAAAATATTGACACACTCGCTTTAGTCTAGTTTTACATCTGTTCTGAATTGGTAGAAAATAAACTTGGAGGCATAACCCCTTGGGTCTATTGTTTAATTTCCCAGCTTCATAGTTTCTAGTCCATCAGACTAGTGTATTTAATCAGGTTTAATAGCTTATTTCCTAAATTCTTATTCGCTATCTGCTAGTCATGTTTACTAATGCCACAAAGTTTATAACGCCTCACATTCGAAGACTATGTGAGAAGCTGATTCTTCCTGCTCCTTACATAACCATATTTGGCAACTTTGACGCTTTGCCCTTAAAATTAACAAAGTAGAGGCTTTTTAGGACTTTACAGCAATAGATGCCTACTTAGTTTTACCACGTACAGAATAGAGATGGTATTGCATTCCACTCAAAAATTTGATGATTTCGCCGGAAATACATGCTTTGAGTTCCCTTGAATCCAAAAACAGCATGTTTAGATAAAGGTCCGCGTGTGTGTATATGTGAACAGCGCAATTAAAAAACGAAAAGTCGTATACATACCAAATTGAGTTTTTGGGTTCAGTTAACTTTTTTAACATGACACTTACGATTTTGATTACAATACCGTATATTAAAGATATTTACATGACAAAGTGTATATCTTGAATTTTCTGGGAATAGCCTACGAAGTCCTCTTCATTTGGAAGAAATTTCATATAATCTTGTATAACTGGTAAACGTTAGAGAAAACGCACAAAACACACACATACACACACACACACACACACACACACACACACACACACACACACACAAATGCAGATCTCTTTAAGAAAAACACAATTTAATTAAAGTAACTTTTTTGTGGCATAACTATCTTCAAGGTATCCGTTATTAATGTTTCGCATTGTTCAATACTTTGTTGACATTCACTTTTTCTCACGATTCGTGTAAACAGTATAGAATTTTAAGGCCTGCATACAGCACCTTGTCCTTGAACATTTGACTATCGCTATTCCCTTTGTATCAATAACAAAATGTGTAATTTAGCCATTTCTGCAAATGTTTATCTGGATTAAAATGTTGTAGATAGAAAAAAAATAGGTTTTTGTAAGAATAATTTTTAAACCCTCAAACAAACGATATAGGTAGAGAAATTCATGTAAATGTAACGCATCAAAATTTTTGATTTATTTACTTTTTGGGGGGCTGGTTCAATGTGTTTCAGATTTTCATCACGGGCTTGACAAAACATTAATTCTATTGCATTATGTTACGTTTTTGTGTTGGTAATGTAAGGCTTCTTACAAACTTAGGATTACAGGCCGAAATAATATGCAGTGCTGTGATAGGCCAGAGCTTATCCGTGCGTCTATCGTACTTGATTCTCCCTCTTCACTGGGGTGTAACAATTTGCAACGTTTGCGCACTTTGTTTTGTAAATTTAATTGTATCCCTAATGATATAACCAGCAGTTTGAATAAAATTTCTCTAGTATAAATTCTCTCTTCCTTTATCCGTGTTCTCACATTCCAGAATATATTGCCAATGGTCATGTAATCCATTACATTTAGTAAATCTCTGCCCCTTCTCTCTGTCAGACCACTTACGAGGGTCACTATTTATATTTTGAGCCTAATAATTAAAACAAAGTAATTTCTGATTGAAAACTGCTTTATTGTTTTTCAAAATATTCTCCTTTATGATCAATACACTTTTGCATCAATTTGAACCATTTGTCAAAGCATTTATTCCAGTCTTCTTGAGACACCTCCAAAACATGGTTTTTGACGGCATCAACGGCTTCTTCTGCCAACGAAAATCGTTGTCCACGCAATTTATTCTTGATGTTCGGGAACAAATAGAAGTCATTGGGTGCCAAATCAGGACTGTATGGCGGATGACCCATCAATGAGATTTTGGGTCTTCAAATACTCTGTTGTTAGACGAGATGTGTGTGCGCTCGCATTGTCTTGATGAACAATCCTACGGTTCTTGTTGATTTTCCTTACTTCACCGAAGACTTCCGGCAAACAAATGGTTGTGTACCATTCGGCATTGACCGTTTTACGTTCCTCTAAAGGTACTGTTGCCACATGGCCAGTTTTGCTGAAAAAGCAGGCGACCATTTGCTTCGAGTGCGAACAACTTTTGTTGGATTTGCTTCATCTTGAAACACCCATACAGTCGACTGCTGTTTACGTTCCGGTTCATACGCATAGATCCATGATTCGTCACCTGTTACAATCTTATATACGTCTTTTGAGGCACCGCCATTGTATTTCTTGAGCATTTTTGTACACCAATCGACACGATCATCTTTTTGAGATTGCGTCAAATTATGTGGGATCCAACGAGAGCAAACCTTTTTCACGGCTAAATGATCATGGAATATTTTATATATGCTGGTGGAACTAATGCCTAGGGTTGCCTCAATCTCACAATATCTCGCATGACGATCTTTCATTATTAATTTTTGCACAGCATCAATGCTTTCACTGATTTTGGACGACCTTCACGAACTTCATGATTGAGCGAACGGCGGCTACGATTAAATTCGTTACACTAGCGTTTCACATTAGCAAAGTATGGAGCTTCGTCGCCAAATGTGGTAGTTGATCGATGCACTCTTGTCTTGATAATCCACGTCGAAAGTCGTAATAAATCATTGCACGAACATTTTCACGAGTTAATGCCATGTTTTTGTTGACACACAATTTTCAAGTTAGTGTAAACAAAACAAATGACGCTCTATTGACAAAATGTTTGAAGTAGATTATGGTCAAAAATGTCAAACTTTCCATTGGAAACGTCAGATGGCACCTACAACATTCATGGTGGCCAAGGCTAAAAATATAAATAGTGCCCCTCGTAAATTCATTACACCTGTCCTTGCCCATGCATACCCCATTCTGGCCTCTTTGTGGCATACTTTGATGTATCTTTCTTTTCCCCATTCCGTTTTTAAATATCTATAATCTATTAGTGACCTTTTTTCCTTGAAACTACTCATAATTTCTTGCTTTTCAATATCCTGCACTCTTGTTCTAATTTCTTTACAGAAACCCTTACTTTTGTTGTTTCTTTCTGCTCATGTTTCCCCCATTTTATTTCTTCCAATGTTGTCTGCATATAGTGCATCCAAGTTTCTTTTTTCCCTAATTTCTCCTGTACAACCAAGTATTGCTTTAATATCTCATTTTACTCCAGTAGCTTTAGGTCTGAACCAGTATTTGATTGCCCTTTCTACCATTTTGCCTTTAGCTCCCACCCTCCCTAGTTCTGCTTGTGCTACTCCATTCGGTGAACTACTTGGTAATCCCAGGCTTATTTTGCAAAATTTCCTATGTATAGCATCTACATTTTTCCAGCTCCAATATCTCTGCTGCGTATAACACCCTTGCTTCCACCACTGTGCTGTATATCCTTTCTAGCCACTCAATTTGCATTTCCGGTATTTTGTTAACACATGCTCTGATTACCTGTATTGCTTGTTTCCTCTTTGCTAGTACTTTTTCCTTCTGTTCTCCCGCTTTTCAGTCTTTCTTAGTTTATATCCTTTCTTAAAAATCATGATTTTCGATTTCTTTTTGTTTATTCTCAACCCCAAATCTTTACAGTATTTGCCAATTGCTCCGATAGCTTTACTTAGCCCCACAACTGAGATGGAAACAGCACTAGATCATCCGCAAACAATCCTAGTATTTCCTTGTTAATAACTATAACCAGCAGTAAATAATGAGTAAATGGGCGCGAACATTTCGTAATGGATGACGTGAATTGCGTAGTCAACTCTCCCTGTAAATTATATATCTTATTCGCGTTTTATGCCTGCGAGACATACGCTTCAGATATTTAGTGACAGGCTTTGATTATATTTCATGGTCTGAAACGTAAAATACTGATTAGAAATCTGTGTATAGCCCAAGAAGTGTTCTTAGCTGCCGTTCCATATATAAGGTATCTGTGGTACAAGGAAGAATTTCAACATTACTACCTGGTCTTCAAGGATTCTTATAAAATGGAATTCCCATTTATTTTAAATGTCATTTTTGTGCATTTACTGCACTGAACATTTTACGCGTTTTAAATTTCATGTTGCAGAATTATTACCAGACAGGAATTTCCAAGCTTTAAAGCCAGGATGAAAGGAAATTAGGTTGAGCTGTTACCGGACTTGGCGATGTGACGTCTTAGATAACAAACCACCGTCTCATACCTCGTACGGTGAATTGGCGTGTGCTGACCACTCATGAGGCTGTGTTTTACTTGCCGTCAGTGACCCTTGTCAGCTGTTGTGTACGTATTGCTGGTTTGATTGTGGTAACTTGAAGCCACCTGCTTAAGAATTCCTATACCTGATAATTACGGGTTTAAATTTCAGGAAGTCAGTAGATTTACCAGCATGTAAAAACTCGGGACAAAATTCCGGCACGCCAGCGGCGCTGATGTGATCCTGGCAATTGACAGCGTGTTAACAAACAAAATATTAATTTTCATAGATTCCCATTGATAGTAAGTAGGGAAGGTATTGTATTCCACCCAAAAATTCGATACCGAGATTTCACCGGAAATACATGTTTTGAGACCCCCCGAATCCAAAAAAAGGATTTTTGGAAACATGTCCGTGTGTGTGAACAGGATAACTCAGAAACGAACAGTCGAATGAACACCAAACTTGGTATTTAGGTTCAGTATCTTCCACAGATGCGACACGAAGGTTTTCAAGAAAATCCCCCCCGGACTACTACCCTTTACATGGAACGTTTTTCGAAAATTTTAATTTTCTCAAAAATGGCTAACGATTTTGATTAAAATATATGTTTAAGATATTGTCATGAGAAATGAAATGTATATCTAGAATTTCCTGAGAATGTCTCCAAAAGTATTCTTCATTGTGAACGACTTTTACGTAACTGGTAAACCATAAGAGATAGACAAAATTTTACTACACAAAAAATGTAGATAGCGTTAAAATACACAATTTGTCATATACATTTTTTTAGTTGAGTGAACCATTTTCGAGATATTGCTTGTTATTCCCTTAAATTTTCCAATACTTGTACTTTTGCTCAAAATCGTTGTTCATTTTTTTATGTCCTGGACATGCAAAGAGAATGGAATGCGCCACATAGCAACCAGCGCATAAAATATTTGACTATCGCTTAAAGCCTACCATATTCCCCTTGCATCTACAAGAAAATTAGCAATAAGATTGACATCTCGATATCTCGATTAACATGAAGCATATGGAGAATAAGCGTTTGTAAAAATAGTTTGTACAAGAGTAGAGAAAGTCATGCGAGTGTAACACATCAGATTTTTTTACTTTCTGTACCACTTACCTATAGTAGGTAGAGGAAATATTGCATTCCACTCAAAATTTCGATACTTACCGAGATTTTACACGGAAGTAGGCGCCTTGAGAATCCATGAATCCCCGCAAAAAGAAAAGAATTTAGAAAATGGTCAGTGTGTTTGTGAACAGATAACTCAAACTAAAAGATGATTATATACGTAACTTGGTATTAAGTTTACATTCGAAGGATGCGACGCAATAATTTTAAAGAAAATTCTCCCGCCCGAAACTACTCTTACGATATTTTTTATTAAAATACCATATTATATTTAAGACATTTGCATGACAAAATCTACACGGCTAGCCGAGGTTGTTAAGGCACGTACTCGTGAACAGGAGGTATACGGTTCAAGCTCGTCTTCCCTGAGAGGTATTTTCCAGAGTCCTCGTAACTTAGGCCTGTAATTTTCCCTTCCTTTCGACCTTTCGTTTTTCAGTTAGGTTATTGTGTATTTCCGATATCGAATTTTTGGGTAGAACACAATACTTCGTGTCGCCTATAGGTATGTGGTAGAGAAAGTAAAAACGAGCAAAAAAATTGATGTCATACATTCACATTACTTTTTCTATCTGCTACATTTTAATCCAAATAAACCTTTGCAGAATTAGTTATATTACACATTTCGTTACAGATTCAAAGGAAACGTCGAGAGTCAAATGTTTAAGAACCGGACGCTACATACTGTTTCCATACAATCACGAGAAACAACTGAATGTTGACAGGATGTTAAAGAATGACCAAGTAATGAACAATTCGAACCGGATGGCCCCGTAGCTCAGTCGGTAGAGCAATTGCCTGCTGTCCCGAGTTCGATTCCCGGCTGGGGAGTGGGAATTTTTCTCTAGCCAAGATTAATCTCTCCTCCCGAGAGTCTGGAAGTATGAATGAGAGTGTGAATGTGTGTATGATCTAATGATTAAAAAAAAGTGCAAGAAACCCAACGACAAGAGTTAACACCAATAGGCAATAAGTTCCAAAGGAAAGGCTGCCGATAAGACTAATGTAACTAAAGGCGGGGTATAAATGGAACTAAAAAAAATCGAACCTTTGATAACGGATATCTCAGAAATGGCTGATGCCAGAAAGGAACTTATTTTTAGAACGTATTTTAAAGAGGGATATATTCTTTGTGTAGTACGTTTCCGTCTCAGCGTTTAGCCATTGAACAAGATTATACAAAATTTATTCCAACTGAAGTTGACTTCACAGGCAATTCCCAGAAAATTCAAATATAAATTTTGTCATGTAAATATCTTTAATAAATTGTATTTTAAACAAAATCTTTAGCCATTTTTTGGAAAATAGAAAATTTCGAAAAAATCTCCAGTAAAGAGTAGTTTAGGGTGTAGGAATTATCTTGAAAATCTTCGTGTCGCATCCTTGGAAGGTACTGAACCTAAATACCAAGTTCAGTGTTTATCCGACGTTTCGTTTTTGAGTTATGTTGTTCAGACACGCACAAGTACCTTTATCTAAAATGCTTTTTTGGATTCAGGGGCCTCAAAACATGTATTTCCGGTGAAACCTTGTTAAGGAATTTTGGGGTGGAATACAATACTTCCCCTACTTGCTATACGTAGTAGAGTAATTAAAAATTCGTTTGTTGCTATAAAAATAGATGCAAAATACGAACACATAAGTTAGTAATATAAGTGCATGAATAATTAATTCTAAGGCGCCTGTGGGATCTGAAGGTCCAGCCCCGTAATGTGGCAGTAACGCAGTCACGTGAAGTCAAGAGCGTTTATTTGCCCTTCAGATTATTTGCGGGTCATCAGCGCTGGAGTAGGGCATCCTGAAAGTAAATAACCTGAGTTGTTAATGGTCAGGAATGCGGTGATGCACTGTAGTCATCGATGGTGGCTCTAAACGAACACGATGTCCCTTGCTGCTGCAGGGGTCGGAGTTACTAAACCTTTTTCACTATAATTGAAAGGAGAAGTAAACAAAACCGCATAACAAGAGAGCACCTCATTGGCTGATGGACAAGCTACAACCTTTCCCGCTTAGCATATCGCCTCTTCCTCTACAAAAAAAAATCTGATGGTTACACTCGCATGACTTTCTCTATTCTTGTACACACTATTTTTACAAGCACTTATTCTCCATATGCTTCATGTTAATCGAGATGTTAATCTTATTGCTAATTTTCTTGTAGATGCAAGAGGAATTGGTAGGCTTTAAGCGATAGTCAAATATTTTAAGAGCTGGTTGCTATGTGGCGTATTCCATTCTCTTTGCATTACCAGGACAAAAAAAATTGATAACGAATTCCCATTTGAGAAAGAGTATAAGTATTGGAAAATTTAAGGGAATAAGAAGCAATATCTCGAAAATGGTTCACTCAAAAAAAATGTTTGACATAAATTGTGTATTTTAACGCGATCTACATTCTTTATGTAGTAAAATTTTGTCTATCTCTTATGGTTTACCAGTTATGCAAAAGTCGTTCACAATGAAGAATACTTTTGGAGACATTCCCAGAAAATTCGAGATATACATTTTATTTGTCATGAAAGTATCTTAAACATGTGATATTTTAATCAAAATCGTTAGAGCCATTTTGAGAAAATTAAAATTTTCGAAAAATGTTCCATGTAAAGGGTAATCTGGGGTGGGGGGATTTTCTTGAAAACCTTCCTGTCGCATCTCTGAAAGATACTGAACCTAAATACGAAGTTTAAGATAATGTAATGAGAAGTGAAATGTATATCTCGAATTTTCTGGGAATGTCCCCAAAAGTATTCTTCATTGTGAACGACTTTTGGATAACTGGTAAACCATAAGAGATACACAAAATTTTACTACACAAAAAATGTAGATCGCATTAAAATACACAACTTATGTCATATACATTTCTTTTGTTGAGTGAACCGTTTTCGAGATATTGCTTGTTATTTCCGTAAATTTTCCAATACTTATACTTTTTCTCAAATTCGTTATTCTTTTTTTTATCCCCTGGACATGCAAAGAGAATGGAATGCGCCACATAGCAACCAGCGTTAAAATATTTGACTATCGCTTAAAAGCTACCATATTCCCCTTGCATCTACAAGAAAATTACCAATAAGATTGACATCTCGATATCTCGATTAACATGAAGCATATGGAGAATAGGCGTTTGTAAAAATAGATTGTACAAGAGTAGAGAAAGTAATGTGAGTGTAACACATCAGATTTTTTTTTATTCATGAGGTCTCAAAACGTCTATTTATGGTGAAATCTCGGTATCGAATTTTTTGCTGGAATGCAGTACTTCCACTACTTTACGTAGTAGAGAAAGTAAAAAGGTATAGGAAGTGTGTTCGGTTCCTCATTCAGTGGCAAACAAGTTAGAGATAGTCGTGCATTGATGTCCTTCAGTTGCCTTCAAAATGATGTGTATTTTTGCATAAAGTAATGTTATATATTGTACCAGTTTGGTATTTCCTTTAGGGTGATTTAAATAACTGCTTGCTATTTAATTATATAATTTAAAGCCGTATCCCACCAGTGTTAAATTTATTAAATTCATCACCTTTGCAATGGTTCCGCTGTTTGACTGAGTTAGGGAACCCCGGCCAAACGAAAAGGGAAGCCCTAACGAGTGCCGTAGGGGAAAACAAAAGGAAACCAGAACTCTCAAAAATATACTACTATTGATAAGTTTGTTTTTGGGTACTTTAATGATAATAATAAACAAACATTAATAACCAGAACCGTAAAGCAACCATAAAAGAATAACTGTAAAACAAAAATGGCTTAAAGAGTAAAGCAACCAAAACCAATTGAGCAGAGCAGTAAAGGCAAGTTTTAAATACAGCAAAATTAAGTAAATCCAAAAATTCAACAAACCAAATCAATTTAGAAAGTTTATAAAACAAGGCCACTATAAACATCAGACCAAAAAATTTAATTATGTTTAGCTAGTCAAAGACTAGCTAAGAATGTTGAACAAGACCGAAACAGACTTTAATGAAATTCAGGAAACCGAGAGCTTCAAAGTCCAGCTAAGCTAGATGTAGATAGCTTTACAACCC
Source organism: Deroplatys truncata (assembly GCA_030765065.1). NCBI lineage: Eukaryota > Metazoa > Arthropoda > Insecta > Mantodea > Mantidae > Deroplatys > Deroplatys truncata. The sequence continues at coordinate 57,107,769 of CM060989.1, read as the reverse complement.
AACCGTTTTCAGTTACAAAGTTCAGCATAAATGGGTTCAGCATAACTGGGTTTTAACTGCAATTACTGCTCTCATAATTTACACAACAGAATATCTGTAATTTTGAATTAACTATGCATTTTCAAAGTGCCCAAAATATGTAAAGCTCTACTCACAAATTTCTACTTATATTGCTTCTTGCCCTCCTTTTATCAAACTATGCAATTTCAGACGACAAATGCCAAAAGCTTTTCTCACAAATTTCACACTACTGATGCTTTTTTACCTTCATGAATCAAAATATGCATTTTCAAATTGCACAACTGTGTAAAGCTCTTATCACAAATTTTAAACTAACTATACACTGAAAATCACGTACTGAAAATATAACTCAACTGGAAAAGAAACAAAACACACTAAACCTATGAACAACTCCAAGAGCCAGTCACTTTACGAACTCTTATTTTCAAACACACATAACGTTTTCCGCCCCAAAATTCACTCACCATTACCAGGACATAAAACTGATAATAAAGCCTACCTTTACATAAGGTCGATCCACCGAAAATCACAAAGACGTTCCTTAAAAATTCATTACAAAAACTTCCACAATCCGCATCAGTAGTTACCGGGCAGAGAGCTATCCCTGCAATCCGGACAGAAATCCACCACTCAGCGCGTACGGCCAAAGCACATGCCACGTCAGCAACCCACAGAGGAAAAAAAAAGAGAGCACCAAAGAGAGCGTTAAGCAAAGGGGACAAGCAACGTAAAGTGACTGGCTGGATGTATAATACAGATACAAAACATAAAAAGAACACATAACAGCACACCTTTTATATCAGACTAAGATATCAGACTGAAATTTTTATAGGATGTAAATGTATACTTTCGAAGTTTACTGTTCTACACTTATCTAATAAGATTTTATTAAGGAAGATTCTATTAAAATTTATCAGCAATTATTAAAAAAAATAACCAAACAGTTATTAACGCCGAAGTAGATAAAATTTAATTTAGCTATCCATACCAGAAAATATTCATAGAAAAAGCTATTCAAAGCAAAAATGGAGAAAAAAGTCTCCCAAGCATTTATAAGGAAAGAAACCACATGGCTTGAAAACCCAGAAGCTTCCATATTTAATAGTAGTACCAATTTGCAGTGCAAAACTTTCCCTTAAGTTTACCTTTCTGCTCCAAATTGTGCAGGAATGAAGACTTTTTTTTTTTTTTTTCCTTTCTGTGAAGAGTTTAAAATATAGGTATTTAAAATATAAGTATTCGCTTAAAGATAACATATATATCACATTAAAAAGGAAACTCTTAATTTATGACCGCATAAAAAGTAAAAATGTCTTTTTTGGTAATTTTCGCCATTTAATCTTCCCTTAAGTAACATTCAAATGTATATTTAATGTAAAGTGAAGTTTTGAGTGTTGAAGAGGTAGACTCATTCATAACATTGTGTCGTATTTGAATGGTTGAGATTCCTAAAACGTTAAACCTTTCTTATGCGACATACACAGTCTTTCAAAAGTCGCTCAAGAAAGTATACGAGGGGCACTATTTATATTTTGAACCTTGGCAACCCTGAATGTTGTAGGTGCCATTTGACGTTTCCAATGGAAAGTTTGAAATTTTTTACCATAATGTGCTTCAAACATTGTCAATAGAGCGTCATTTGTTTTGTTTACACTAACTTGAAAATTGTATGTCAACAAAAACATGGAAGTAACTCGTGAAAATGTTCGTGCAATGATTTATTACGACTTTCGACGTGGATTATCAAGACAAGAGTGCATCGATCAACTAACTTCCACATTTGGCGACGAAACTCCATCCTTTGCCACTGTGAAACGCTGGTATAACGAATTTAATTGTGGCCGCAGTTCGCTCAATGATAAAGTTCGTGAAGGTCGTCCAAAATCAGTTGTGCCAGAAAACATTGATGTGCAAAAACTAATAATGAAAGATCGTCATGCGACATATTGTGAGATTGAGGCAACACCAGACATTAGTTCCACCAGCATATATAAAATATTGCATGATTATTTAACCGTGAAAAAGGTTTGTTCTCGTTGGATCCCACATAATTTGACACAATCTCAAAAAGATACTCGTGTCGATTGGTGTACAAAAATGCTCAAGAAATACAATGGCGGTGCCTCAAAAGACGTATATAAGATTGTAACAGGTGACGAATCATGGATCTATGCGTATGAATCGGAACGTAAACAGTAGTCGACTGTATGGGTGTTTCAAGATGAAGCAAATCCACAAAAGTTGTTCGCACTCGAAGCACTTCGAAGCAAATGGTCGCTTGCTTTTTCAGCAAAACCGGCCATGGCAACAGTGCCTTTAGAGGAACGTAAAACGGCCAATGCCGAATGGTACATAACCATTTGTTTGCCGGAAGTCTTCGGTGAAGTAAGGAAAACACAGAACCGTAAGATCGTTCTTCATCAAGACAATGCGAGCGCACACACATCTCGTCTAACAGAGTATTTGAAGGCTCAAAAAGTCGAATTGATGTGTCATCCGCTATACAGTCCTGATTTGGCACCCAATGATTTCTTTTTTGTTCCCGAACATCAAGAATAAATTGCGTGGACAACGATTTTCGTTGGCAGAAGAAGCCGTTGATGCCTTCAAAACCATGTTTTGGGGGTGTCTCAAGAAGACTGGAATAAATGCTTTGACAAATGGTTCAAACTGATGCAAAGGGGTATTGATCATAAAGGAGAATATTTTGAAAAAACAATAAAAGTTTTCAGTCAAATTACTTTGTTTAATTATTAGGCTCAAAATATAAATAGTGCCCCACATATTTGTGTTATTTAACGAATCCTACATGAACCATTTAATTTTTAAAAACAATATCCAAAGTCTACATCTCAACCTGTTTAACCTTTGAACCCAGCATTGAGAAGGATAAGCTAACCTCTGGTTTTGTCGTCCTCGTAGCGTAGTGGTTACCATGCTAGCCTCTAGTTCCCGAGGTCGCGGGTTGAAACCCGGCGAGGTCGATGCATTATTGTTACGTAAAAATCATTAGCATGGCTTTCTTCGGAAAGGAAGTAAAGCCGGTGTTCCCTTGTAAATTTACAGCACTTAAAAGAACCTCAAGCCTGATAAAGAGGCCTTTGAGCAAAATTATGGGTCTTTCACGCCCAGTATACAATGGCACGCGAACACAGCAGTTAAAGAGCGTCCATAAGTAAAACCCATTTCAATTTAACCCCTGGTTAAAGCTGTAAAAGCTCTAAAACCACAGTTAGAATAAGGCAAAATATTATTAAAATGGCTGTTCGCAGAAAATTCAAAATACATATATTATTAGTGATACAGATATGTTAATCAAAATCCTTAAGAGCCGTTTTTGAGAAAAAACTAAAGAAAAAGTTTCTATGTAAAGGATAGTTTAGGGTGGGGGGTTTTCCTGAACACTTCATGTCGCATCCTTAGAAGATGCTGAACTTAAGGAAGGAAAAAAGTACAAAAAGATGACCTACCGCTGAAGATTGCGCGATATAACGCTTGAGGGTATATCGCGTGGAACCTCATCGAGCCGGCAGTTTTGCTAACATGTAGAAAAGGAATACTGGGAAAAGGATGGGTAGCGGAAAACGTCATGGACGATTACTGTCGTCATTGGGAAATGACAACAGCGATTCTTCTCATTTTCCTCTTCCATCTCCAGGAAAAATATTCCAGCTCCAAGTGCCATCTACGTGCCTTGTTCAAACCAGCACATTTTATAAGCTAAATATTGTACATAGAGTTTAATGAACCTCCAACTTGGTACTGTTGCAGTAAGCGTAACTAGAAGCAGTGTTGCCAACTCTAACGACTTGCCGCTAGATCTAGAGTCTTTTTGAAGGCATACGGCGGTGGAATTGAAATATAGCGATTAGCACTTTTTTGACGATTTTAAGAGTCACGTAGAAGAATAATTTTCCGATTTACATTCACATGACTTTCTCTACCCATTCTTAAACTGTTTCCTTAATTCATGTTGAAATAGACGTTTGTAGAAATGGTTTCATAACATATTTTCTTGTAGTACGGTGTGAATAGGGGAATACATTAAGCTTAAGCGATAGTCAAATGTTTTAATCGCTGTTCGCTGTGTGTTGGTGAAATTCCATTCTCTTTGCATGACCAGGAGGAAAAAAAAATCTGATACGATACATCCACGTGACTTTCTTTACCCTCTATCTTTTTTAGTGGGTATAATCCAAATAAATCTTTGCCAAAATAGCTAAATTACACATTTCGTTATAGATACAAAGAGAACAGCGACAGTCAAATGTTTAAGAACTAGACGCTATATGCTGGCCTTAAAATTATACTATTGCCATACAATCGCGAGAAACAACTGAAAATCGATGAGTCTTTAATAAAAAAATCTGATGTGTTACACTCACATGACTTTCTCTACTCTTGTACAATCTAATTTTACAAACGCTTATTCTCCATATGCTTCATGTTAATCGAGATATCGAGATGTCAATCTTATTGGTAATTTTTTTGTAGATGCAAGGGAAATATCGTAGCTTTTAACCGATAGTCAAATATTTTATCGCTGTTTGCTATGTGGCGCATTCCATTCTCTTTGCATGTCCAGGACATAAAAAAAGTGAATAACGAATTTGAGAAAAAGTATAAGTATTGGAAAATTTAAGGAAATAACAAGCAATATCTCGAAAACTGTTCACTCAACAAAAGAAATGTATATGAATAAGTTGTGTATTTTAACGCGATGTACATTTTTTGTGTAGTAAAATTTTGTCTATCTCTTATGGTTTACCAGTTATGCAAAAGTCGTTCACAATGAAGAATACTTTTGGAGACATTCCCAGAAAATTCGAGATATACATTTCATTTTTCATGACATTATCTTAAACATATGATATTTTAATCAAAATCGTTAGAGCCATTTTTGAGAAAATTAAAATTTTCGAAAAATCTTCCATGTAAAGAGTAGTCTGGGGTGGGGGGATTTTCTTGAAAACCTTCGTGTCGCATCTCTGGAAGATACTGAACCTAAATACCAAGTTTGGTGTTTATCCGACTGTTCGTTTTTGAGTTATGCTGTTCACAGACACACACACACACACACACACAGACACACACACACACACACACACACACACACACACACGGACATGTTTCCAAAAATGCTTTTTTTGGATTCAGGAGGTCTCAAAACATGTATTTCCGGTGAAATCTCGGTATCGAATTTTTGGGTGGAATGCAATACTTCCCCTACTTACTATACGTAGTAGAGAAAGTAAAAATAAGTGTTGAACAATTCTAAACTTTAATAACGGATATCACAAAAAAACTTAGTTTAAGTAAATTGTGTGTTTTAGAGAGATATAATTTTTTTTGTATGGTATGTTTTCGTCTACAGCTTAACGTTTACCAGTTATACAAGATTATACAAAATTTCTTCTAAATGAAGAGGACTTCACGGGCTATTCCCAGAAAATTCAATATATACGTTTTATTTGTCGTGTAAATATCTTTAATATAGGATATTTTAATAAAAATCGTTAGCCATTTTGTAAAAAACATTTTCGAAAAATCTTCCATGTAAAGGGTAGTTGGGTGTGGGGGGCGATTTTCTTGAAACTCTTCGTGTCGCATCTTTGGAAGATACTGAACCTAAATACCAAGTTTTTTAATTATGCTGTTCACTGATACACATATGGAAGTTTTTCTACAAATGCTTTTTGTGTATTTCCGGTGAAATCTCTATCGAATTTTTGGATGGAATGCTATACCTTCTCTGCCTGCTATGTGCATGGTAGAGAAAGTAAAAAAGGAATGACAACTTCCCATTTTAGAGAGGTATAAGTATTTAAAAGGTTAAACCAGAACAAGGAATATCCTGGAAATGGTTACCTTGAAAAAAAAACTGATTTAACAAGATCTACATTTTTTTGTGCATTAAGATTTTGTCTCTTATAGTTTACCAACCATTCATAATGAAGAGGACTTCAGAAAATTCAAGATATACATTTCATTTGTCATCAAAATATCTAAACTTATTGTATTTTAATCAAAATCGTTAGCTGTTTTTGAGAATATAAAAATTTTCAAAAAATGTACATGTAAAAGGTAGTTTTCAGTCCCTTTACACTAATAATATGTGCTCAATATCGTCATTCCCTTCGTGGATAGGCCACTGATTTGTGTGACCGTTTCTTAATGCTTTTAATGTCCATACACCTGCTTTTACACTCGCGATACCCTCTCTTTGTTCATTATTTGCTTTATCGATATACATTTCCCTTTCCCAAGCGTTCTTCATTGAAATTTAAAATACCAGAGATCGTTTTCAACTCTCAATGAAGAGTTTTTAAATTTCTATATCCTCAAATCATCTCCTGGCTTCTTTCCAAAACTGTTAAGATTATTTTCTCTTCTTCAAATTTTTCCTAACCCATTATTTTCCAAGTTATTTCGAAAAGTGCTAGTCTATCCAGAATTTCTTAAGGGGACAAGGTACTCAGAAATAGTCAAAAGGCACATTTTTTTAGGCACTAATAAAATCTCTATTATTTCCAGCTTCAGAAAATATGTACTTTTTGGGGGTTAAGAGGTTTTTAAGACATTTAAATACCATTTAAATGCTAGTCTGTATTCCTTTAAAACTGTCGTGCAACAGAAATTTTTTTTATCTTTCAACAACGAACGAGTATATCATGCCCAGCGAGCATTTCAGCAATTAACAAAAGAGGCCAGAAAAGCTGAAGCAATCCAGGAATAAAGGTGCAGGTGATTATGACCCTGGAATGTACCAAGTGTGTCAGAATTTTAATGTTCAAACTTTGAGTTCAGTTTTTTCAAAACAACGTTTTTTTGATACTTCTGTACCTTTTTCTCAGAAAATATGAGAGGTAGAGAGCTGAAATGTTAAACTTTCTGAACCACAATCATAATTTTATAATGTATATTAGTAATATTAAGAAAGCAACAACGTTGCAAATTTTCCACGTTTTTACTTTTTTGACTTTGTAAATAATTTTTCTTCAATTTCTAGTGTTTTAATATACATAACTAAATAATTGAGGTTCAGAAGACAGCTGATTATACTAAGAACAAGCATGCAAAAGTGTGATTCTCTATTGCAACTAGTATCAGAGAAAAGGTACATGAATTCACATGTTTTAAGAGTAATTTTATTATTTTTCTGCTGAATGAAGTAATTTTTACGGACTCAGCTACGTAAGCTATCAATGCAAACAACCACTTGAAATAATTATCATGATTTATAGAATAATTCATAAAAATTTCAGGGAAAACCATTGAGAAACTATAAGAGCAGTGGTAATTTAACACACTTAAGGCGTAATTTCCATATGTTCAGACTACCTTGTCCCCTTAAGCATTTACTTCCCTTGATATTCTGAGCTTTACTCTTTTGGGCAAGGGCCTGTTTCAAGTGAAAGGTAGCTGGATTTTGTAGTTCCGATTTGTCTTTCGGGAAAGATCAACCTCGTTTATTTTCCTACTTTATTGTATTATTTACACTTATATTACTTTCTTACACGACCATGTTTTCCTAGTTTATTGTCCTACTAGCTATGTTTACTGGTCTTTTTCCGAGTTTCTCTCTTTTTGGCTATTAGGGTCCACCCCGTTCCGACGCCTGGGGTCCCCTGGGGGTCTGTGTGTCCATCTATTATGGTGCTGTATCATAACGTGTCTGGCCCATCTCCATCTTAGGTCGCGGCGTCCTTTAACCGTGTCCTCTTCCTTATTTCTTGGTTCTGCGTTTTGTCTCACATTGTTATTCCCAGAATTTTCATTTCCATTTTCCTTTGGCATGTATCGCATGCCTCTGTATTTTTTAAACTCCACATTTGTGAGCCATGAAACACAGCTGGTGAAATACATATGTTCATTATCCGACCTTTCAAATTTATATTGTAGGATTTGTCAGGAGTAAAAATTTTAAGAACCACAATTTAGACCATGCTGTTTCGATGCGTCGTGCTATTATTTTGTCCATCGTGTTCTTAAAGGAAAATGATTTTAGCTAAGTATGCAGTTTCTTTATAATTTACTTTCTCCTAAATTCAAGAGCTTAAACTAGTATTTAAGAACCCTTTCCATAATCTTGCCCTTCCTTGACACTTTCCAGTTCCATTTCGGCTACTCAAGTTTGCATTTGGTAATTTAAGGTTCCCTGAAAAACACCCTGTGTACAAAATCTATTATTTCCTCTCCTGCATCTGGTCCCAATACCTTACTACCGTACAACATTATGGGTTTAATCAATATTGTAGATTTCTAACCACTTGATGTTTATATTACATGTTCTATATTTTGGATTTCTAACAGCTGGCACAGCTGCCTTTCCTTTTGTCATTGCTAATTTATTTTGCTGCTTTCATTTCTCACCCTCATCAATTTTAATTCTCGTACTATTTTAGTCTTTGTAACCTTTCTTCCACTTTTCGTATTCGCTCAATTTTGCCACTGTTTGTTTTCTGTTGATTTACCTTTAAATTCCATTCATTGTAATATTTGTGTATTTCTTGAAGAAATTGTTTTAAACCATTTGCTGCAATTGATCCTTCCACTAAATCATATGCAAGTAATAGCCCAGGAATTGCAGTGTTTATTACTGGCATTGAAATATCATTCTTACTTATCCCAAATAATGTGTCAGTGTATTAAATATCATACAAATACTTTTAATTATGGTAGTTATTTGGGTTTAGCTACTTTTAATTTAGAATTTGGTGACTTTTGGTTAACTCCAGTTGGCAACATTGAATAGAAGTGCGACACCAGCGTCAGATACTGCTTTCTAGTTTATTGTATTGCTGACTGCATTCCTGCCCGGGACAATGAGCAGGCGGACAGACGATAGTTTACCGATGTCCAAATGAAGCGAATTGTAAGTGTCGGTATAAGCTTATGACTCACTCGGTGACGTCACATAATCTCCCAGTTTTAGGGAAAAGAATGCTTACATATGGTCGCAAGGTCCATGACATCCTTGCGAGCAAAGCAGGTCGTAGCGCAGGCGTGAGGGTGGATCGCAGATCACCTTGGCCGACATACATATGTAACCTTTCTTCGTTAGTCACTGGGCCCGGCCGCCACTTTCACTCCCTACTGATATTTTCTACCAGAGGTGTTTAAAAATGCGCCCCGTGTTTGATGGATATCGTATTGTTGGCCTCGGATGACTGGCTACCATTGTCTTTATAGAGAAGTCATAAACAGATGCTGTGCTTCACTTTTTTACGCAATATCGAGTGAACAAAAGGCAAATTAACTACAGGGTGATTTATGAAGAACTGACACATTTCTTTCTTAAGTTATTCTGTTCGAAATTCACTCAGTGCCCCAATTTTAGCACCAAATTAAGCAGAATGCTCTGGAGTTTCGATTGCTGTTACTAGATGCGCAGATGTTCAAGTTTTATTCGCAATTGTTAGTTTTATTATCGGCAACTTTTTGAGATTTTGTTCTAGTCAACGTGAAAATGGAGTACGCATTAAATGAACGACTCTTCCTTGTAAAGCAATACTGCATTACGAATTCAATTACAGCTACTCAAAGGGCATACCAGAGAGAATTTGGTGTTCGGAATCCTCCCCAAAGAAACACAATACTGGGACTGGTAAACAAATTGGAAACAACTGAATCTCTGGTGAGTGAAAAAGGCAAAACTCGTTCATCTAGGCTTCCCAGGGTTGTTGACGTAAGAGCACGACTGGATCAGACACCCAAAAAATCATTAAGACGTTTGTCGCAGGAGACAGGGTACAGCTACTCAATGTGTCAAGAGAGCTGTGAAAAGTGCAAGCCTAAAGCCGTATAGGATTACGGTTGTCCATCAGTTACGACTGCATTATTATCGTTGGTTTCAGGCGTTCATTGTGCAAAATCCTGCCATATTGTCCATCCAATGGTTCACAGATGAAGCATGGTTCCATTTATCCGGCTATGTGAACTCAAAACTCGGCGAAAATCCACATGTTATTCATGAAGCACCTATGCACCCGGTTAAAATCGGAGTTTGGTGCGCAATATCCGCACTTTTTTGAAAAGAATGTGAACACTGCAGAGTACCGACGGATTTTCATGGAGTTTACTTAGCAACTAGATGATGTAGAACTGAGTCAAGGATATTTTCAGCAGGACGGCGCTACATGCCATACATCAAATGAATCCATGGCACTAATTGCAAGTTTCTTTGACGACCGGAATAATTTCCAAGAACCTGTGGCCACCGAGATCTCCGGATTTGACCTCGCCGGACTTCTTTCTATGGGGTTACTTAAAAGACGGGGTTTATGCCACACGTCCCCAGACATTGGACGATCTGAAGCACATTACACAGGAGATTGAAGCTATTGACAACAGAGTCCTCCAACGAGTGGCCAGTAACATGGAACGACGTGTTTAGCTGGCTTATGTAGGATGGAGGACATTTTCAACATTTGCTATAGAGGTAAATAATCTCCCAAAATTCCTCTGCATTTCAGGTACAATAAGTTGTCGCTAGCTAACTCGTTTTGAAACAATTAAAGAAATAAATGTGTCAGTTCTTCATAAATCATCCTGTATAATTCCTTAGATGGGAGTTGCCTTCCATTTCTAACGCTATTGAATCTGTGTCAACGCCTCAAAAATAATTTTCAGGTGTGTGTAAATGCTATGCCATATATAGGGGACGCAACATAACTGAGGTTACTAAAAACAGATGGCTGAAGGCTCTAACTTGAGTCACTAGAGTTATAACCAGAGTAATTACCCAACAACCTAATTGCAAAAGACGCACTATTTCGGTCATCTGCTAGTATTATGAGCCAGTCATATTTTACATACTGCTCTGTAATATACTTGTCTTCGGTGCAAAGGTTTTGTCATCATTTTCCTTCTGCGCCATAATCGCTGACTACCTATAACCTATGAACCTTAAATGTTAAATTATGCACTGAACCGTGCTATGGACTTTGATAACTTGCGTATGTTATTAAACGTTGCAATTTACTGTACTGTAATAGTATGAAAAACAACTTGTCAAGCTTTAATATGATTTCGGCATACTTACCTAAGCCAAACAAGTTTCATTTTCTCCCTACTTAGATTTCTTCCTGTAAAAATCTGATGTGTTACATTCACATGACTTTCTCTACTCTTGTACAAACTATTTTTACAAACGCTTATTCTCCATCTATTTCATGTTAATCGAGATAAACATTTGCAGACTCTATCTTATTGATAATTTTCTTGTAGATGTAAGGGGAATATATATTTACAAGGGAAATATAGAAATACAATAGCCTTTAAGCACATACATATCTCTTAATAGCTGGTTGCTAGGTGCAGCACCATTCCCTTTCCCACAGATTAATACTCTTTGCATATCCAAGACAAAAAAATGAATAACGAATTCCCATTTAAGAAAATAAGTATTGAAAAGTTTAAGGGAATAACAAGCAATATCTCGAAAATAGTTCACTCAAAAAAAAAATGTATATGACATAAATTGTGTATTTTAACGCGATCTACATTTCTTGTAAAATTTTGTCTAACTCTTATGGTTTACCGTTATGCAAAAGTCGTTCACAATGAAGAATACTTTTGGAGACATTCCCAGAAAATTCAAGATATACATTTAATTTGTCATGAAAATATCTTAAACATATGATATTTTAAGCAAAATCGTTAGCCATTTTTGAGAAAATTAAAATTTTCGAAAAATGTTTCATGTAAAGGGTAATCTGGGGTGGGGAGATTTTCTTGAAAACCTTCGTGTCGCATCCTTGGAAGATACTGAACCTAAATACCAAGTTTGGTGTTTATCTGACTGTTCGTTTCTGAGTTATGCTGTTCAGACACACACACACACACACATACACACACACACACACACACGGACATGTTTCCAAAAATGCTTTTTTTTGGATTCAGGGGGGTCTCAAAACATATATTTCCGGTGAAATCTCGGCATCGAATTTTTGGGTGGAATACAATACTTCCCCTACTTACTATACGTAGTAGAGAAAGTAAAAATAGAATCTCACACAAACAGATAACGTTTACACAAAAAATTGCAAAAACAGTTTAAATTTCTAGTTAACTGTAAAGGTAATACCTAATAATTAATAACATATAGCCCAATAACCTAACCTAATAATAATAATAATAATTAAACGCTCGTATAATTAGCTTAATTAATATAACTAATATTATATAAATAATATCATTATAATATATAGTATAATTAAAATTATAATCAGTGCGTCTGTTGACTAAGTAGTCGGCGTGCAAAGTTTGAAACCTGCGTTGGCAGGGCGCCAACGTAACATACAATATAACTATCCTTTCCAAAACAGTAACAGGTGCGTATTTGCGGAGGAAGCCTCTAGTTCCCGAGGTCGCGGATTCAAACCCGGCGGAGGGCGTTTGATTTTTTTTTCTTTTTTTCTTGCGTAAAAACCCTTAGCATGGCTTCCTTGGAAGGGAAACAAAGCCGGTGGTCCCGTATCCTAGATTTACGCCACGTAAAAGAACCTCAAGTCTGATAAAGAGGCCTCTGAGCAAAATTACCGGTCTTTCACGCCCAATATAGAATGGGACGCTAAGGACCATAGTAGTTAAAGCGCCCATAAATAAAACTCAATTAAATTTTTTATCGCCCAATATGCAGGGAGAGCCAAAAAACTACCAACCGGCTGCGCGGTGTTTTTCCTGTTCGCTTCCTCGGCGCTCGTTGCCGTCTGCCGCTATCATAGAAAGGCCCAGATGAAACCATTCAACACTTTCAAAACTACTTTTAAAGGCTTTCCTTACCAACTTTATGAAAGGAGATGCTGAAATTGGCCACCGTCGTTGTCCATACATTTTTGGCATCTCTTTAGGAAACTATCACTCGCCGTAGTTCACGTTGAGAAATGCTGGCAATTTCCTGGCGGATATTTTGTTTTAATTCTTCCAGGGTGTGTGGGTTTGACTTGTACACCTTATTTTAAGTTGCCCCAGAGATAGAAATCGTAGGAGATTAGGTCGGGGCACCGAGGGGGCTACAAATCTCTACTGATAATTCTGTCCTCAGACACACTTTCAATTGTTCTCATCGAAATATTGGCCGTATGAGCTGTTGCAGAGTCTTGGAAAAGGCAAAATCACGCTTCCTGTCTGTTAATTCTCTAAAAACAGAGGGCAGAATTGTATGGACAACGACGGTGGCCAGTTTCAGCATCTCCTTTCATAAAGTTTGTAAGTAAAGCCTTTAAAGGCAGCTTTAAAAATTTGTATGGCTTCATCCGCGCCTTTCTATGATAGCTGCAGACTGCATCGAGCGCCGGGAACGCGAACAGGAAAAACACCGCGCAGCCGGTTCGTAGTTTTTTGGCTCTCTGTAGAATGGTACGCTAAGGACCACAGCAGTTAAAGAGCATCTATAAATAAAACTCAATTTATTTATTTTATTTTGCGGATTATGATTTGCCTGTTATGATTGGAATCTAACAACTCCAATATCCCCAGATTCAGGTGGCTTATCCCATAATGGTGGAAAAATTTCAAAGTTACACTTTAGTAACCTCGTGCATATTATAACCTCTATAGGCATTTTGCATACTTCATAAAACTAAACTTCTTCTATTCTAATAATAAAGTAAACAATGTACAGGGTTATTAAAAAAGAACAGACTTTAAATGTTTATTTCCAATGAACGACAATAGTAACACATACGACACATCATTGAGTAGAGGAAAGTTCAAAGTTGTAAGCCCCACCTATTAGTTCCATTCAGTGCCTACAACGGCGCTGTTTAATTTACGAGAAAATGGCGACGCCACAGGAAAAGTCGGTTTGTGTGCTGCAGTATACAAAGAATGAATCCATTGTTTCATTGCACCGTGCATTTCATTGTAAGTTCAACGAGTGGTCTCGTCATAAAAAATTTACACTTGATACAATAAATTCGTAGATGGTTGCGTATGCAAACGGAAAAGCATTGGTCGTCCTCGCGTAACAAATAGTGCTCATTTTGAACTCGCAAAAAAAACTGAACTTACCTCTATTCAGTGATGTATCGCATGTGTCGCCATCTATTTTTATTAGAAATAAATGTTATTTTAGCATAACCCTGTATAATCAAACTCCTTGGTTCAGGGCACATGAGGTTCTTTTATATTGCAGGGAGGAGCAATGCAAGGAAATAACGGTGATTTCCACTCAATGTATGCACTGTTTGTTTTAAGTGGCTAAGTTGTTTCAAGCACCTAAGGTTGCGTATATAAATCCGGATCCTGCGATAAACCACAGCAATGCTTCTCGCGTTTCCAGGTTGTTGTAACGCCCAACAGTTTAGACAATCGTGGAAAAGCGCGACATACCGGTAGAAGAAAACAGTGCCAAATGATAAAAGGATTCCCAGAAATCACCAATACATTTTCATGTTCCTGGTCTGCTACAACACATTAGCGTAAAGTAGGACCTTATGAAGCCTAATGCAGTTCAATATGTCCACCTTCATTATCAACAGATAATGATAATTACTGGAATAATCTACCTGGGCATGCTGTAGTTGTTCCTGGAGCCACAGTTACGGTAGGATGGTATCCTTGGTTCTGTCATTTATCAAGATTTTTTTATGAGGTAACGGGAAAAGGTAGGTGAAGGTAAGGAGAAGAATTGAAAGACGTGAGGAAAGATATTGGGGTTCCGCTGAGCACCCCCGATAGTGCGGAAAGTAACTGCCAGCTTATTGCGCTGGCAGTGGGTGAAGAAAATGTCCGGGAGACAGCCATGACCGTTCCAGGGCCCTGACTGCACCCCGGGGAGTGGATCGCGATTGGAAGGGTTTTTATTTCTTTTTATTGAGTTTATTTTAGAAGTACTTGAGCGCTCCTCGAGAGGTGCGCTTAGGTTTGCCGATGGTATCTATTGTCATACGTAAGAGCTTGCTTGCGCAAGCATGTAGTTGCGCTGTCTTTCCTGCCCACTCTTCAGGTCGTTGAGAACCGGAGTCCATTCGGCCGTCTTCGTGAGCAGGACCTGTCAGCGTACGCCTGAACTTCTCCAGATAATATGTCGGAGCTGGCGGTGGTGTGTTGTGTGGCAGGCAGGTAATGACTTCACCCGGGCCACTGATTGTGGTGTCTGTGTTGTCCATAGGCTGAAGGCAGCTGGTGGTGAAGGCGTGGAAATTTTCAAGATGGGGCAGCATCCCACTATGCAAACATTGTGCGGGACTACCTGAACGAGACCTTTCCTAACCGGCTGATCGTATATGGGCTCCCCGTTCCCACGACCTGTCCCCTTGACTTTTTTGCTTGGAGTTTTATCAAGAGCCGGGTTTACGCTACCATGGTGCCAGACGTGCACGAGCTGAAACAACGAATAAGAGCGGCATGCTTGCTAATAACCCCTTAAATCTTACGGCGCGTGTTCCATAACCACAAGACGCTAGGAACTGAAGCAGACCAGGAACATGGTGTATTGGCACTTAATGGACACTCTGTATAATGGCAACGTGACATATCATTGTTAAGTGCCTAGCATTTCCCCTCCGCGACACTTGCACACGCCGTCCTCTTCACCTTATGTACGGCCTGCCTATCGTGGAATTTCGTTACAATGACATGCTTGTTCAATATTTGAATGGATAATTCAATCTTCTTTTAATAGAAAGGTGTATGAGAATAGAGTTTATTCTCCTGTATAAGATGTCTTAAAGTTTATACACTTGATATTAATAAGCGACTTTAAATTTAAATCCTAGCGGATCTTAAATATTTCGGGTTTCTCTTACGCGACTAACAGCCCGTCGCTCCCACGGCACTGCTAGACGAATCCGTTCGTGCAGCAGCATCGGACAGCCTGCTGTTTCTCCTCTATATAATGCTAATGGTGCGAAACAATGTTACTACCTTTCGTTATAAAAGGTCTCGCCCCTCTGCATCTGTATACTAGCGTGCATAAAATATGGCCCATTATAGAACTTAGCTATTTATGTTGGTACTGACAAAATCTAGCCCCACTCCTTAACAGCGTGACCACCTCCGTTTTTCGATCATAATTCTAGCTTTTGCATTGGCAGGGTACTTTACCTCCCCCTAAGTATGATCGAACTTCCGTCAGGCAACACTACAATTTAAAATCTTATATGTTCATGCTACACTACCGTTTTATTATTGCCATTTAGTGGCAACAACTTTAATCTTGGTCTCCATGTCGCTGATGAAAGCTATGTATAAATGTCGCTCAGTTCAACCTCACATACAAATAATTCTTCGCCCCTTCTACTAGAAGACGGAATTACATTGTTATAATGCTTTCCTTGTGTACCAATCGTAGGACTCCATTTCACATATATTATAAGCATCGTTCATTGGTTAGTTTGTATGTCCCTGTATTGTTTTTCAGGCGGTCACGTAAAGAACCGCCTGGGTGGAGTTAAAAGTTGGTTTCCTAAAGGTGGAAACCTTAGGGAGGGAAAAAATGCTGGGCATGCCTGAAATGTATTGAAGCATTATTCAACATATTTTCATTTATTTAGTCCAATTTTAACATTTATGCCCATATAGGGGGCTTTTTCTTGCGAAACAACTAGTGGTTTTATTACTGGTTTAAAGTGTAGGCCCTGCCGGGAATCGAACTCGGCACATCTAGATTGAGAAGCCAGAAAGCTGACCACTCGACCACAATACTTAATGAATTTCGCAACCGAAATATAGGAAAACGCATGTCTGATGCTGTCTTCTAATTAGTCAAGCACATGGATATTTGTTATCTTTAAGATTCTCAACAGATAATCATATTGATTTAGATCTGAAGAACGAGCAGGCCAGAACCAGACCATTTCGATTATTCTATCATCAAAGAGAATATTTCCATAGACTAACTTATATATGCATTTGCTTTATCCTGTATGGTGTAACCATAGGCACGTTCCGGACGTGTCAGTTCTCTGAAGAAAGGTTTCAGTGAATTGTTCACGTACCTATCAGAGTTCATGGTTCCGTGGAGGGAAAAACTATGCGCTCATTAACTGTTGTTTCACTGATAATATTCCATATTTACGACTTTAAACCATGGAGTGGTTTTCTTACGTAATTGCTGTGTATTCAGAACACCAGTATGTATAATTCTGCGTGTTTGCGCGACCGGATAGAAGACTCTTCAGAAACATATAGCAGACCGGATTCAACATATCCACTACATATATTCTCTACTACGTATAGTAAGTAGGGGAAGTATTGTATTCCACCCAAAAATTCGATACCGAGATTTCACCGGAAATACATGTTTTGAGGCCCACTGAATCCATAAAAAACAAAAAGCATTTTTGGAAACATGTCTGTGTCTGTGAACAGCATAACTCAGAAACGAACAGTCGGATAAACACCAAACATGGTATTTAGGTTCAGTATCTTCCAGAGATGCGACACCAAGGTTTTCAAGAAAATCCCCCCACCCCAGATTACCCTTTACATGGAACATTTTTAGAAAATTTTAATTTTCTCAAAAATGGCTCTAACGATTTTGATTAAAATATCATATGTTTAAGATATTTTCATGACAAATAAAATGTATATCTTGAATTTTCTGGGAATGTCTCCAAAAGTATTCTACATTGTGAACGACTTTTGCATAACTGGTAAACCATAGGAGATAGACAAACTTTTACTACATAAAAAATCTGATGTGTTACACTCACATGACTTTCTCTACTCTTGTACAATCTATTTTTACAAACACCTATTCTCCATATGCTTTATGTTAATCGAGATATCGAGATGTCAATCTTATTGCTAATTTTCTTGTAGATGCAAGGGGAATATGGTAGCTTTTAAGCGATGGTCAAATATTTTAACGCTGGTTGCTATGTGTCGAATTCCATTCTCTTTGCAAGTCCAGGACATAAAAAAATGAATAACGAATTTGAGAAAAAGTATAAGTATTGGAAAATTTAAGGGAATAACAAGCAATATCTCGAAAACGGTTCACTCAACAAATGAAATGTATATAACATAAGTTGTGTATTTTAACGAGATCAACATTTTTTGTGTAGTAAAATTTTGTCTATCTCTTATGGTTTACCAGTTATGCAAAAGTCGTTCACAATGAAGAATACTTTTGGAGACATTCCCAGAAAATTCGAGATATACATTTCATTTCTCATGGCATTATCTTAAACATATGATATTTTAAACAAAATCGTTAGAGCCATTTTTGAGAAAATTAAAATTTTCGAAAAATGTTCCATGTAAAGGGTAGTCTGGGGTGGGGGGATTTTCTTGAAAACCTTCGTGTCGCATCTCTGGAAGATACTGAACCTAAATACCAAGTTTGGTGTTTATCCGACTGTTTTCGTTTTTGAGTTATGCTGTTCACACACACACAGACACACACACACACACACACACACACACACACACAGACACACACACGGACATGTTTCCAAAAATGCTTTTTTTGGATTCAGGAGGTCTCAAAACATGTATTTCCGGTGAAATCTCGGTATCGAATTTTTGGGTGGAATGCAATACTTCCCCTACTTACTATACGTAGTAGAGAAAGTAAAAATGTAGATCGCGTTAAAATACACAATTATCTTGTATATGCAAAGAGTATTAATCTGTGGCAAAGGGAATAGTGCTGCACCTAGCAACCAGCTATTAAGAGATATGTCTATGCTTAAAGGCTACTGTACTTCTATATTGCCCTTGTAAATATATATTACCCTTACATCTACAAGAAACTTAGCAATAAGATAGAGTCTGCAAATGTTTATCTGGAATAACATGAAGTAGATGGAGAATAAGCGTTTGTAAAAATAGTTTGTACAAGAGTAGAGAAAGTCATGTGAATGTAACACATCAGATTTTTTTTTTTTTTTTTTTTGTTTCGGAACAGCTCTATGGATAGGTGAAAATGAAGCGCTGATTTGAAGCTAAGCGAGGCAGCGATTTTCTTCTTTCCACAACTGCCTTATCCTGTGTAATTTTTCCTGTGTTAGAATTGTTGGCTATCTACGTTTCTTTTTGTTAACACGGATCCGATGTTTAAAATTTTCCAGCGTATCCTTTTGGAACGGTGAAGCAGGGACTTTCTGCATAAATTTAAACTGACAGTCCACACGTGACTCCACTCGATAAAAACGCACGCACACTTACTGTTCTATAGTATATACGAGGGCTGAGTTAAAAGTTCGAATTGCTTCCTCATGCACCCTATTCACCAGACTTAGCCCCCTCTGATTATTTTCGGTTTCCAAAGTTTATAAAAATGGCTTAGTGGTAAAAGATTCGCCAGCAATGAAGAGGTGGAGTTTGCAGTTGATGGCTGTTTTGCAGAACTCGACTTTCTCACTATAAACAGGGTATCAAAGCTATTGAACATCGCTGGGGAAAGTGTATCGAGCTGAAAGGAGACTGTAGAGAAATAAAGATGTTTTTCCCCAAATTTTTATATTTTCTTTGTTAAGTGGGAACTTGTAGGTCAGCTCTCGTACATTACTTTCACTGGAATCCATCGTAGTATTAATTCACGTTGGCTGTCTTATCACCCAGCTCTTCCTATTAAGCCAGGTTCATTTTGTATATAGATACTTTTATTTTCAGAATAAGAGTTTAAGCAATATTATATAATTTAGGCGCATATCTGTTAACGCAGTGTGCAGCATATAGAAAATAAATCGCGTTGCGCGTAAACTTCTCGATGCAATGGAATTACATATCAGGCTCTTAAAGGCATTGATTTCCTGTATTTTCTGATTAAAGTCCATTGTCGTCAATTAAGATGTGTCAATGTTAGAAATGAAAATGAGTTTGTACATTGTGTTTCCAACTTATCTAATTTCGGAGATTGCTGTACCGTGTTTGGTCATACTTAAGTCATTGAAATATTTCTTCCTGGGGATTTTAAGACTGTTATTTCGAAAGTTTAAAGGACTAAAACAACCTTTGGTGTCTCTCATCGTTTAGTGAAGCAGAGGTATCAGGTTTCTGAAAGGGAGTTAAAGAACTAAGATGTTCTGGCGACTCTCGTCGTGTAGTGAAGCAGAGGTATCAGGTTTCTGAAAGGGAGTTAAAGAACTAAGATGTTCTGGCGACTCTCATCGTGTAGTGAAGCAGAGGTATCAGGTTTCTGAAAGGGAATTAAAGAACTAAGAGATGCTCTGGCGACTCTCATCGTATAGTGAAGCAGAGGTATCAGATTTCTGAAAGGGAATTAACTAAGAGATGCTCTGGCAACTCTCATCTTGTAGTGAAGCAGAGGTATCCGGTTTCGTAATGGGAATTAAAAGAACTAAGAGATGCTCTGGCGACTCTCATCTTGTAGTGAAGCAGAGGTATCAGGTTTCTGAAAGAGAGTTAAAGAACTAAGAGATGTTCTGGCGACTCTCATCGTGTAGTGAAGCAGAGGTATCAGATTTCTGAAAGAGAGTTAAAGAACTAAGAGATGCTCTGGCGACTCTCATCTTGTAGTGAAGCAGAGGTATCAGGTTTCTGAAAGAGAGTTAAAGAACTAAGAGATGCTCTGGCGACTCTCATCGTGTAGTGAAGCAGAGGTAACAGGTTTCTGAAAGGGAATTAAAGAACTAAGACGTTCCGGCGACTCCCATCGTGAAGTGAAGCAGAGGTATCAGGTTTCTGAAAGGGAATTAAAGAACTAAGACGTTCTGGCGACTCTCATCTTGTAGTGAAGCAGAAGTATCAGGTTTCTGAAAGGGAATTAAAGAACTAAGACGTTCTGGCGACTCTCATCGTGTAGTGAAGCAGAGGTATCAGATTTCTGAAAGAGAGTTAAAGAACTAAGAGATGCTCTGGCGACTCTCATCTTGTAGTGAAGCAGAGGAATCAGGTTTCTGAAAGAGAGTTAAAGAACTAAGAGATGCTCTGGCGACTCTCATCGTGTAGTGAAGCAGAGGTAACAGGTTTCTGAAAGGGAATTAAAGAACTAAGACGTTCCGGCGACTCCCATCGTGAAGTGAAGCAGAGGTATCAGGTTTCTGAAAGGGAATTAAAGAACTAAGACGTTCTGGCGACTCTCATCTTGTAGTGAAGCAGATGTATCAGGTTTCGAAATGGGAATTAAATAAATAGGATATGCTCTGGCGACTTTCGTGTAGTGAAGCGGGGGTATCAGGTTTCGAAAAGGGAATTAAAGAACTAAAAGATGCTCTGGCAACTTTCGTTTAGTGAAGCAGAGATCAGGTTTTGAAATAGAATTAAAGAACTAAAAGTTGCTCTGGCGACTTTCGTTTAGTGAAGTAGAGCTATCAGGTTTCGAAATGGCATTAGACGACTAAAAGATCCTCTGGCAACTTTCATCAGGTACTAAAGCAGAGAAATCCAAATGTGAGAGACTCCCTCTTAAGGGTTTCTTTTGCGAGTATAAAATATATTCCATGCAGAATACTTAGTACAAAAGACCTCTAATGAAATACTTGGAAGATCTGTTCTTCTACGTCCCAAGGGCTGTTATCCTTTGTTGAGGTTGCTGCAAATTAACCACGCTAAAAGAAAGAAGAAAAAAAGGATTATTTGAGTAGCCATGCCCTAGTTTCACAGAAGCTTATACCGAAATTACATTCAGGTGATGCTTTGACTTTAGCGATAACCGTGAAGTACTGTTAGGAACTCG
This sequence comes from Deroplatys truncata, assembly GCA_030765065.1. NCBI lineage: Eukaryota > Metazoa > Arthropoda > Insecta > Mantodea > Mantidae > Deroplatys > Deroplatys truncata. The sequence goes on along the minus strand of CM060989.1, from coordinate 57,086,150 downwards.
TTGAGTAGAAGTGCATGTTAGATTTTGTAAGATGCCAGCCATATAATTTATGATATAGCATAAGAATGAAATTAGGACAAACGTTTTTCCTATTCACTACGTATTGTATATATATCAGGGAAATGCATCAAGAGCCCTAGATTACTCTGTAACAAAAGTACTGTGGATGCAAAGGGTATGTTGGGATAAGCGATTACTGTGATCCACTTATCTTCATGGAACAGATAACTCGTTGTTTGTGCTTTAAGAAAGCTCAAAGGTCATGTCAATACTGCAATATGTCCTTATGCTTCTACTTCAAGGAAACCGAAAATGGGATTGCTGTAACTTGACCGCAATACTCAATTTTCTGTGAAATTTCGCAACTGATTTTCAATTGTTCCTAGCCGGTGAACTAAACTAAAGAAAAAATCTTTATAATGTGTGTAATTTTAGATTTGTAAGTTTACAATAACCATTAATACCTTTAATGGAATTCTGTTTACGAAATAAGACTCCGCTCTGCTGAGATTTGTGAAATTATCGACAACGTGGAAACTGTTCGTGATATTACAGCAGATAATCTTAACTTTTGAGGCAACGTAGAAAGTTTAAATTGCTAACTCACGAATTCGCGCTAAATTAATGCTAAATAACAAAGCACTTGCTTATAAAATGCAACTTAAGTAAAATAGTTGAATGCAGTAACATTCCATATACGGAAGTACATCGGAGGAGAAAATACGCATATTTCTCTTAAACAAACCCTTTTTACTTTCCCTACTGCTTACCTGCAGTTAGTAGAGGAAGTGTTATATTCCAGCCGAAAATGCTATACTGAGATTTCACCGAAAATACACGTTTTTAGACTCCCTGAATCTAAAAATAGCATATTTAGGAAAAAGGTCCGCGCGCGCAGTGCGTGTCCGTGTGTCTGTGAACAGCCTAACTCAAAAAACGAGAAGTCTATTAAATACCAAGCTTGGTACTTAATTTCTGCATCTTCCAAAGATACGACAAGAAGACTTCCAAGAAAATCCCATTCCCAAACTACCTTTTGGAAGATTTTTCGAAAATTTTGTGTTTCTCAAAAATGAGCTCTAACTATTTTGATTAAATATCATATGTTTAAGATATTTTCATGACAAATGAAATGTATATCTCAAATTTTTTTGGGAATGTCTACAAAAGTATTCTTCATTGTGAACGAGTTTTGCATAACTGATAAACCATTAGAGATAGACAAAAGTTTACTACACAAAAAATGTAGATCGCGTTAAAATACTCAACTTATGTCATATACATTTATTTTTGAGTGAACCATTTTCGAAATATTGCTTGTTATTCCCTTAAATTTTCCAATACTTATACTTTTTCTCAAATTCGTTATTCATTTTTTTTTGTCCTGGTAATGCAAAGAAAATGGAATACTCCACATAGCAACCAGCTCTTAAAATATTTGACTATCGCTTAAAGCCTACCAATTCCCCTTGGATCTACAAGAAAATTAGCAATTAGATTAACATCTCGATATCTCGATAAACATGAAGTAGATGGAGAATAAGCGTTTGTAAAAGTAGTTTATACAAGAGTAGAGAAAGTCATGTGAGTGTAACACATCAGATTTTTTAACGTCATTTCTCTCGTTTCAAGAATCGATATATTATTGATATTTTACATTTCGACGCTGTCTAAAAAATAGTATATGCCACACGTGTTAAAAGTGGTTTTATTTTGGTTGTAGGATTGCGAAATTCGGCCTACGGCCTTCGTTTCGTAAATATTCGTACTCGCAAAATAAAACCCTACTTTTACCCTTTGTATAATAATATACTGTTATGGAGTTAACCGTTACTGAGTATTCCTTGTTATTGGTTTGGATTAAGTTAAGCACAGCAAACCGCTCTTAAAAGATTTGATTACCGCGTAAACCTAACGTATTCCCTTATTCTCAGTGTACCTAGAAGGTAGTAATAAGCTTTGTAAGAATAGTTGAATGGTTAGAGAAAGTCACGTGAATGTAACACAATTTTTGCAATTTATTTTATAGGAAATACGTTAACTATCATATGTGGTTACAATGTTCAGTAGCAACCCAGAATCTTAAGTTTCGATTCTCGACTGGAGAATTTTTCTTCAATTATAATGATTCCCTACCCTCGCAAAGTCTGGAAGCAGGAATGTGGGAGTGAATGTGAGGGTGTTTCCTAATGAAAGCGAGCAAAACCTACAGTCAACGAGTTTAGTTGTTTATAAAGTCAAAGCCCCCAATATGGCTACAGAAGCTAAATGGCTATGCAAATGAAACAATAATAAAACAAACAAAAATCTTGTGTTGCATTCACATGACTTTTCTACCTACTCTTCTATAAGCTATTCTTACAAAAGCGTATTCTTTAGTATACACGTTAATCGATGTAAGCTTTCATTATACAGAGAGAGCCAAAAAACTACGAACCGACTGCGCGGTGATTTTCCTGTCCGCATCCTTGTCGCTCTTTGCCGTCTGCCGCTATCATAGAAAGGCGCGGATGAAACCATACAACATTTTTAAAACTACTTTTAAAAGCTTTACTTACCAGCTTTATAAAAGGAGATGCTGAAACTGACTACATTTTTGTTCGATACATTTTTGGCACCTCTTTAGGAAACTATCCATCACTCCCGTAGTTCACGTTGAGAAATGCTGGCAATTTCCTGGTAGATATTTTGTTTTAATTCTTCCAGGGTGTGTGGGTTTGTCTTGTATACGTTGTTTTAAGTTCCTCCAGAGATAAAAATCGCAAGGAATTACAGGGGGCCAATATTTTCAAGTCAATAGTTGAAGCCCGTGCATACGTGAATACAGTTTTGCTCCCTGTTTTTAGACAATTAACAGACAGGGAGCCTGATTTTGCCTTGTTTTAACAAGACTCTGTAACAACTCATACGATGAATATTTCAATGAGTACAATTAAAGTGTGTTTGAGGACAGAATTATTAGTAGAGATTTGCGGCCCCCTCGGTCCCCCGACCTAACCCCTTGCGATTTCCATCTCTGGGGTAACTTAAAACAAAGTGTACAAGACAAACCCACACATCCTGGAAAAATTAAAACAAAATGTTCGCCAGGAAAAGTAGTTTTAAAAATCTGATGTGTTACACTCGCATGACTTTCTCTACTCTTGTACAAACTATTTTTACAAACGCTTATTCTCCATCTACTTCATGTTAATCGGGATAAACATTTATCTTATTGCTAATTTTCTTGTAGATGTAAGGGGAATATATATTTACAAGGGCAATATAGAACTTCAGTAGCCTTTAAGCACATACATATCTCTTAATAGCTGGTTGCTAGGTGCAGTACCGTTCTCTTTGCCACAGATTAATACTCTTTGCATATCCAAGACAAAAAAATGAATAATGAATTCCCATTTAAGAAAATAAGTATTGAAAAATTTAAGGGAATGGCAAGCAATATCTCCAAAACGGTTCACTCAAAAAAAAATGTATGACATAAATTGTGTATTTTAACGCGATCTACATTTTTTGTAGTAAACTTTTGTCTATCTCTTATGGTTTATCAGTTATGCAAAAGTCGTTCACAATGAAGAATACTTTTGGAGACATTCCCAGAAAATTCAAGACATACATTTTATTTGTCATGAAAATATGTTAAACATACAATATTTTAATCAAAATCGTTAGAGCAATTTTTGAGAAAATTAAAATTTTCGAAAAATGTTCTATGTAAAGGGTAATCTGGTGTGCGGGGATTTTCTTGAAAACCTTCGTGTCGCATCTCTGGAAGATACTGAACCTAAATACCAAGTTTGGTGTTTATCCGACTGTTCGTTTCTGAGTTATGGTGTTCAGACACACACACGGACATGTTTCCAAAAATGCTCTTTTTTTAAATTCAGGGGTCTCAAAACATGTATTTCCGGTGAAATCTCGGTATCGAATTTTTGGGTGGAATACAATACTTCCCCTACTTATTATACGTAGTAGAGAAAGTAGAAATATTGTATGGTTTAATCCGCGCGTTTCTATGATAGGGGCAGACGGCAACGAGCGCCGAGGACGCGGACAGGAAAAACACCGCGCAACCGGTTCGTAGTTCGACAGTTCACGCAATTCATTATGCATATTTCGAGACTTCAAGAACGTGCTCGAATGGCACACACACGTAATTATTAAGTTTGGAATGAAATGCTTTAGTCCAGTTAGATACCTTTGACTTGGTTAACTACTCTGCTGATTTCGATAGTTTGACAGATACCAGCGTGAGGATATGATTTCGGATCATTGTGTATTAGAATACCACCAGCGTGCTCTCTCTCTCTCTCTCTGATAGAGACTCTGTCAATCCCAGCTGAGATTCCAATCAGGGTGTTTCGAATTACTAGGCAAGTACGTTACCTATTACTTCACAGAGTAGAGCTGCATTTTTCATACAAAATGAGCCATTTAGCGCTCCTCCTTCATGTGAAGCACCTTAGCTAATGAAGGACAGAATAAGAAAGTAGAGAATGTCATTGACCATGGCCAAGTCCACAATTTCACTTGATAGGTATCTGCACTTTCTCTGGCAGGGGCAACATTCTCAGTTCATGAAGCTCCCACTTACCCACTTCTTGACGGATTTCGATAACTTGTTAGACGTCATGGGTACATTTGTGAAATAAAGGCATACGCCGTCGTCACTGAAATGATTCCCTAGCATGGATATGGGGTTAATAGCAGATCGTATTTTGACCATTGAAAACATATCTTTCGTTTTCTTTTTCTTCTATCGTTTTTGTTTAAGGGGACAAGGTAGTCCGAACACTGGAAATTACACCTTAAGTGTGTTAAATTACTACTGTTCTTAAAGTTCTCAATGGGTTTTCCTGAAATTTTTATGAGTTTTTCTATAAATCCTGATAATTATTTCAAGTGGTTGTTAGCATTGATAGCTTATGTATTGAGTCCGTAAAAATTATTTCTTTCAGCAGAAAAATAATAAAATTTACTCTTTAAAACATGTGAATTCATGTACCTTTTTCTCTGATACTACTTGCAATACAGAATCCCACTTTTGCATGCTTGTTCTTAGTATAATCAGCTATCTTCTGAACCTCAATTATTTAGTTATGTATATCAGTTCACTAGAAATTGAAAAAGAACTGCTTCCAAAGTCAAAAAAGTAAAAATGTGGAAAATTTGCAATGTTATTGCTTTCTTAATATCACTAATATACATTATAAAGTTATGATTGTGGTTCAGAAAATTTAACTATGCATTGTATACATGTACTAAAATTTTCAGCTCTCTACCTCTCATACTTTGAGGAAAAGATACATAAGTATCGAAAAATGTTGTTTTGAGAAAACTGAATTTAAAGTTTGAAAATTAAACTTCTGACAGACTTCAGTACATTCCAGGATCATAATCATCTGCACCTTCATTCCTGGATTGCTTCAGCTCTTCTGATTGCCTTCTCTTGGTCCTGGCCTCTTTTGTTAATTGCTGAAGTGCTCGTTTGGCATGATATAATCGTACGTTGTTGAAAGGTACAAAAATGTTCTAAAAGGGGCGTTGCATGACAACTTTAAAGGAATGCAGACTTGCATTAAATTGTATTTAAATGTCTTAAAAACCGCTTAACCCCCATAAGGTATATATTTTCTGAAACTGGAAATAATGGTGATTTTATTAGTGCCTAAAACAAAAAAATCTGATTTTTTACCATTTCATAGTACCTTGTCCCCTTAACATATACGTGTGCGGAGGAAGAAATATTGCTCCACCAATTTTAAAGGAAGATGAATAAGATATAAGCAATGCATATTTCCTTTCCCTAGCGCAGTGTTTCCCAAATTTCTTGCACACACGACGCCCTTTTCGATAATGAAATTATTGGCGACCCCTCCATTCACTCGCTGTTTAATCATTAATTTGCAAGTTTTCGCGCGAAGTTAAAGGATAAATTAATTGAGCTTTCTTCAGACCAAAGTTTAAAACTGACCTTCCAGAAGGAAGAGGTGTATCAGTTCTGGCTAGCAAGAACAGAATACCCTGGTTTCTTATTCCATTCTGCACCCCATATCTCTGAGAAATTGGATTTTCGTCAATGATTAACATCAAAACTAAATCTACGAATAGATGTGTGCAACTAATATACAGCCAGACATTAAACGATTAATTAATAGCAAACAGGCTCATACTTATCACTAATTACTCTGGTGTGCAGTGTAATAATTAAGGTTTACATAAAATTGTACATGTGCATTTACTGTGAAATTGTAGTATTAATGTGCTTCTTAAATACAAAACATGATTCTGTTTATATGTAATAGGTGGCTAAATTCCATTTCCCCATTGTTATAATAATAGTTAACAGTACAAATGATTTATTAATAATTCCAAATATCCACTAAGACCCCTCAGATGAAATACCGCGACCCACAGTTTGGTAACCGCTGCTCTAGCGCATAATAACGTTTCGTATGTGTTGTCTGTGAACAAGAAAAAAGACGAAAATTTGGATAAAGAATAAACTTTGTATTTGAGATCCAGCTTCTTTTTACTTTCTCTACTACGTATAGTAAGTAGGGGAAGTATTGCATTCCAGGCAAAAATTCGATACCGAGATTTCACAGGAAATACATGTTTTGAGGCCTCCTGAATCCAAAAAAAGTATTTTTGGAAACATGTCCGTGTGTGTGTCTGTCTGTGAACAGCATAACTCAGAAACGAACAGTCGGATAAACACCAAACTTGGTATTTAGGTTGAGTATCTTCCAGAGATGCGACACGAAGGTTTTCAAGAAAATCCCCCCCATCCCAGATTACTCTTTACATGGGACATTTTTCGAAAATTTTAATTTTCTCAAAAATGGCTAACGATTTTGAATAAAATATCATATATTTAAGATACTTTCATGACAAATGAAATGTATATCTTGAATTTTCTGGGAATGTCTCCAAAAGTATTCTTCATTGTGAACGACTTTTGCATAACTGGTAAATCATAAGAGATAGACTAAATTTTATTACACAAACAATGTAGATCGCGTTAAAATACACAATTTGTCATATGCTTTTTTTTTTTTTTTTTTTTTTTTTTTTTTTTTTTTTTTGAGTGAACCATTTTCGAGATACTGCTTGTTATTCCCTTAAATTTTCCAATTCTTCTACTTTTTCTCAAATGGGAATTCGTTATTCATTTTTTTTTTTTCGTCCTGGTAATGCAAAGAGAATGGAATACTCCACATAGCAACCAGCTCTTAAAATATTTGACTGTCGCTTAAAGCCTACCAATTCCCCTTGCACCTACAAGAAAATTAGCAATAAGATTATCTCGATTAACATGAAGCATATGGAGAATAAGTGTTTGTAAAAATAGTTTGTATTAGAGTAGAGAAAGTCATATGAGTGTAACACGTCAGATTTTTAAAGTATGCATTGCAAAGGCTTTTATGAAACACTTCCAGCTTTTACAACTTCCTGCATGGATAAATTTTCGTAACTTTTAGTAACGACACTAATGAATTAGAATATTTGCTTGATAGCACACATTACATTTGTAAATAAATGAATAGAAGAAACCATTTTGAAAATGTACAACACTGCACTAGGTTTGCAGACTTGGGACGGCCTCAGATTATAATAGCACATGATGCTGGCAGTTCCAAGAATCGTTCTCCATCTACCCACAACATTTTGCGGGTCAATGGGTCAACCACTATTCCGAAAGCTTCAGACGCTCCGTGTAGTTTCTATCGAGAGTTGAGACTTTTTGCTTTGGGCGCACAAACAGAACTATATCGCGTCTTACGCTTAAAAGACAGTACGGGTTAAATGGGGCGTACTGTTTCCACAAGTGCTATCCGTACGCTCGCAAATATGGCGCCCAACTGCGATCTACCAATTTAATGTCATCTTGTGAATTATACATCACCAAATAGTGATATATCTGCACTGCTATTTAAGGTAATTGTAAGACATTTACTTTTCACCTGCACTTTGTCTCTTTTTAGTACGTCGAAATACGATTTTACAGTTATGAAAATATATATCAAAGAAATATGGAGATATAAAATGATAAAGGCTATGATTTGGTAGGGTGTCATCACTGTTTACCCTTGACAAAATCGTCGTCCTCTGTGGTGTAGTGGTTACCATGCTAGTCTCTAGTTCTCGAGGTCGCGGGTTCAAACCCGGCGAAGGGCGATGGATTTTTTTCGGGCGTAAAAATCCTTAGTATGGCTTCCTTCGGAAGGGAAGTAAAGCCGGTGATCCCGCGTCGTAGATTTACGGCACGTAAAAGAACCTCGAGCCTGATAAGAGGCCTGTGAGCAAAATTACCGGTCTTTCACGCCCAATATAGAATGGGACGCTAAGAAGCATAGCAGTTAGTGTCCATAAATAAAATTAAATTTTTTTTCTTGGCAAAATCACATTCAACATGGGTGGATTTTTTTCAAGCAGCAAAGAATGAACGATGTTCCACACCATGCTTTGTGCTATTTCATTATATTGCGTTTGTTTCTCCCATCCTTTTTATGGGTCCTTTCGTTCCTTTTTTATTGCATACACTACTGTATCTGAACACCGAAGTAGCCTTAGCTGTTTCTTTTACTGCCTTACTAACACATGACTTTTGTTTGTCATACACAATGAATGCAAGAAGTTACAGGATTCCAGCTTCTTTTAAAAACTGTCTCCAACCCCCCTCAACATTTTCTCTCGCTTGCTTTCCGTTGTAAGCCCAATAACAAAAAGTTTTCTCACTAGCTGACTTTTCTACTGCATAGGTATATAGAATTTTGTAAAATACTTAATTTAAAAATTTGTAACTCTCATCTTATTAAAGGTAGAGAATTCAAACTGGGCAGGTATCAGCACATTGGTTTACTCTAGCTAAGAAAAATATATTATTGCATTCCACCCTGTAGTTTATTAGTTACTGCGTGATAAGCATAGAAACAGCAAATATCGGACTTTTACTGTAAAACTCGTTAAAGCAAATGAATATTTACAATATATTATTATTTATTAACAACTTGGTGGCAGCACGAGAGTAGAAAAGGGCGAAGCTAATGGCAACGTGGTGTGTATTAGATAGAAAGATATACCATTTGCTTCCATACTGTCTTTTAAGGTTGAGACAAGCTATATTTTCGTAGAAGCAAAAGAAAAACACCTGAGAGATAAGCGTGTGACCATGGCCAGCGGTGTAGAACACACTACTCGCTCGAAACAGCTCATTACTAAGAGCCCAACTTACGAGAAGTGTTATGAGGTGCTTTGTGTTTTAATGGTATTCTATATACCTACCCAGAATTATAAAACGGAGCTCTATTAAAACAACGTATTTTTACATATCAATGAGTTTCGCAAACCATGACATTCGCAGCCACTGCTAGTATTTTTGAGCATCGGTAGTTTATTATATCTACTGATGCAGTAATTTGTATCATAAATTATTTAAATGTAAAGAATGATTATATTATGAATATGCATTTTTGTGTGACATTGATTTGAGATGTTTGTTGATTGTAATTATTGTTGAGAAGTAAGTTTATACGACCTTACTGAAACTGTCAATAATAGCGTGCAATAATGCAGCGAGGGGGTGAGCTGTTTATCATTATTAGAGACGAGGAAGTTACGTAATGTTGGCGCGTTTTTCTGTAGAATTTGCTGGAACATTCTTCCTAGAGCATATGTATTCATAATTTTCATTGGATATAAAAATAGACGCTAATGTTGGCGCGTTTTATTAGCCAATTGCAGTTCAGTTATAATGTTTAGGCATATCGAGGTGTAGGAGTATAAAAGGGCTATGTTAGAGGTAGAGTCCGTCAGTTCACCGAAAATATTTGTATGCTACACGTCGCCTTCAGTCCAGCAGAAATATTACACGTCGGCTATCGATTCGCAAGTTACGCGTATCAGAGTTATGAAAAATCTCAAGTATTGTAAAGTTAATGATACAAAAAGTTGAAGTACGTGAATTAAGAATGATCAGTAAATAAGTTATTATAGCAGTTTCAGTTTGGCGAGTGTCAAGATCAAAGTGTAAATGTGATAGTGAATGTGTTCGACAATAAAAGTGTAAAACAAATTCTTTCATCAGTGTTATCTTTGGATAAAAGACTCCTTTCCGTTTACACAACCTGTATAAAGAGAAGTGCTCGACCAAAAGGATAATAGCTAGCCGGAGGACAGTGAACTAAAATTAAATAAAATAACAGTAGCGTTCTACCAAACAAACACTAATACCGCCACAAATTGCTAACACCAGATGGAGCTAACAAGCCTAACAAAGAATCACGTCACAAAATGGCTTCACCACGTGGAGTAAACCACACATACACAAATAACATTATAAATTTACCATCGCAAATTGCCTTCCAAAACGTGGGGCACAACAAATAAATATAACAGAAGTATACCACTTCACTACTCTGGTTATTTTGTTTTGTTTATTGTTGCCTAATTTACACTTCCTCAAAAGGTTATCGAGAATTTCAAATCGTGATACTAAATTATTTTAAATTTTCTAAAAAGCATTGTGCTAGCCCGTTCTAATCAATGTTTTCGAAAGTATATAGTTCTGAATTTAACTTGTACTTCTGTTTTAAAACTTGTAAATATAGCCTAAAAATGTATTTCGTAACTAGTGGCCACTATAAACGACAAATCATCGTATTTTCCACGTGAATTAAGTTCGTTATACGATGAATAAATTATACCTATTATTTAATTCACAGAGTTTGAAGTCAAATATTAGACGGCCAAGTCTAGAGCTTTTTTTTTAATTTCCAGTTAACTACATTGGTCCTATTGGCAATGGTGTTAACTCGCGTAACTCTTGTCGTTGGGTTTCTTGCTCTCTGGATTTTAATCATTAGATCATACACACATTCACACTCTCATACTTCCAGACTCTGGGGAGAATAGGAATTAATCTTGGCTGGAGAAAATTCCCCCAGCCGGGAATCGAACCCGGGATCCTCGCACAACAGGCAATTGCTTTACTGACTGAGCTACGGGGCCAGTCTGAATCTAGTTGTCTCTGCAGAAAAACGAATATCAGCAAATACGAGTAATTCGTATTGTGAATGCATATTAACAGTAAGCATTAGTGTATTTCTCTCCTTTCTCTGTCGTCCTCATAGTCTAGAGGTACCATGCTAGCCTCTAGTTCTCAAGATCGCGTATTCAACCCGGCGGAAGGGAGAAGGATTTTTTCGTGAACGGAAGTAAAGCCGGGGTCCCGGGTCGTAGATTAACGTCACGTAAAAGATGAGGCAGTATTTTTAACATTTAAATGATTTCAGTCTAATTATATAATATATAATTCAATAACAGCCCGCCTTAAAGCAATGTGTGTGTAACTATATATAAAAAGTGTATATTACAGTCATTTTAATGTTTATATTATTGCATCCATGTTTAATAATATGTGAATGTATTACGTAATTTAATAATGTAGGAGCTGTGAGAATAATAGGTTAAACGTTGCTAACAATGAGAACCTTGAGGCAATAATGAGTTTGAGAGTTTAACAAGACTACTTTTGATTCTTGGAAGCAATAATGTAATTTTAGTGAGTTTATAAAATAGCCAATCAACCAGAAAAAGCTTTAGTTAAATGAAGGTATTCTATTGGAGAAGGATTAGCCAATCAGAAACTGAAAAGGAGAAAATTTAACAAATTTAGAGTTCAGTTGCCTTCAAACAGCGTTACTAACCAGACGCAAAAAGTGTCCTCAAGAAATATAATATGCATTCGTGTGAGACGAAAAATAAGTTTACGTGATAAAAAGTGTAATTAATTAATAAAAGGAGTGAAGTAAAATTATAATCTGTGTAAGCCTACATTCTTGTCGCATCATAACCCTGCTAAGAGAAACGTGTCTCTAACAATAATATTGACGCAGCCGAGGCAAACATAAATATATAATACTTAAAGAAACAGTCAAATTACAAAGTTAATATTTTTTTTAAACTTGGGGCGAAGGCTACCGAAAACTGTTTACTATACGTGCGGTTGCAACTACTAAAAGTTCGACTCCCCAACATAACTATAATACAACTCCTTAAATAATAACCATCTTCAAATTGGCTTCCATACGTGGTGCAAACAACTCCTACAATAAAATAGTTTCTCAAAGAACCTAAAGCCTGATAGAGGCGCCTCTGAGCAAAATGTCCAGTCTTTTAAGGCTCAATATAGAATGAGACGCTAAGGACCATAGTAGCTAAAGAACGTTCATAAATAAAACTCAATTTAGTTTCTCCTTTCTCTGAAGTAGGTGAGCACATTTTGAAGTTTTTTCTTTGTCTCATTTGCATAGCACACTTCCTGAAATTGAAGCCTGTAAAACTTTTCAACATCCAGCAAAGCGTAATAATTTTACGAGTACATGAAATTTAGATTGTGTAAAATGTTCAGTGCAGTAAATATACAAATATAAAAAAAATAGAATTGTTGTTTCATAAGAATCCTTGAAGACCTGGTAGTACTGCTTCTTTCTTCACATATGCTGAAATATAGTTCTTCCTGGTACCATTCCCAAGGTCGCGGGTTCAAACCCGGCGGAGGGCGATGGATTTTTTTTTCGGGCGTAAAAATCCTTAGCATGGCTTCCTTCGGAAGGGAAGTAAAGCCAAGCCGATGGTTCCGTGTCGTAGATTTACAGCACGTAAAAGAACCTCAAGCCTGATAGAGGGGCGTCTAGCAAAATTACTGGTCTTTCACGCCCAATATAGAATGGGACGCTAAGGATCACAGCAGTTAAAGAGCGTCCATAAATAAAACTCAATTTATTTTACTACTTCCACTTACTGTACATACGTAGTAGATAAAGTAAAAATCTGATGTGTTACACTCACATGACTTTCTGTACTCTTGTACAAACTATTTTTACAAACGCTTATTCTCCATCTACTTCATGTTAATCGAGATAAACATTAGCAGTCTATCTTATTGCTAATTTTCTTGTAGATGTAAGGGGATAATATATTTACAAGGGCAATTTGGAAATACAGTAGCCTTTAAGCACATACATATCTCTTAATAGCTGCTTGCTAGGTGCAGCACCATTCCCTTTGCCACAGATTAATACTCTTTGCATATCCAAGACAAAAAAAAATTAATAACGAATTCCCATTTGAGAAAATAAGTATTGAAACATTTAAGGGAATAACAAGCAATATCTCGAAAATGGTTCACTCAACAAAAAAAATGTATATGACATAAATTGTGTATTTTAACGCGATCTACATTTTTTGTGTAGTAAAATTTTGTCTATCTCTTACGGTTTACCAGTTATGCAAACGTCGTTCACAATGAAGAATACTTTTGGAGACATTCCCAGAAAATTCAAGATATACATTTTATTTGTCATGAAAATATCTTAAACAAATGATATTTTAATCAAAATCGTTAGAGGCATTTTTGAGAAAATTAAAATTTTCGAATAATGTTCCATGCAAAGGGTAATTTGGGGTGAGGGATTTTCTTGAAAACCTTCGTGTCGCATCTCTGGAAGATACTGAACCTAAATACCACGTTTGCTTTTTATCCGACTGTTCGTTTCTGAGTTATGCTGTTCAGACACACACCCACGGACATGTTTCCAAAAATGCTTCTTTTTTGGATTCAGGGGGTCTCAAAACATGTATTTCCGGTGAAATCTCGGTATCGAATTTTTGGGTGGAATACAATACTTCCCATACTTACTATACGTAGTAGAGAAAGTAAAAATGGGATCGTTTTCGCAGTGTAATTATCCTAACGAATACTCCTGTAGCTAAAATGTGTCTTGGGTAACTTAATTGGGCATTCAAACTCGTGTTACCATTTATGACAATAAGTATTTGTTAACCTTAAAACTACCGGAAAACTATCCGCAATCGTGGTGTTACTGAAGTGTTCGCCCTCTCCCCGGTAGTTAATAGGCTTGTCTTGTGTTGTTCAATACAGATTTCCATCATTGCTCCGGACGTACTTCAACCTTGAGCCTATTTTGCTACTTGTATCGTTTTAAAGCCAATTCATTATGTCTGCACCCTTTACCAAGGAACACAGTCTCATAATAGACATGGTTCCAAATTCTTCTGGTTCTAAAAACATTTTCCCATAAGCAATATATCTCCTCCGAGTCAAGGCCTCACAGAGGAGTATAATGTGCTGGGTTGTTTCAGTTTCTTTCTTGCACAATCTGCAATCTAAGTTACCCTGAAACACTCCCATCGTGTTAAGATGCTTTCTTACAGGAGCATGTCCTGTAAGAAATACAATAATTGTCCTCCTACAATAATTAAGTAAGCTTTCAACTCTTTTCTTACATGGTTTTCTAATAAATAGTTTACCATGTTTGTTTCCTGGAATTTTAAGCCAGTTTTATAATGCACTTTGGACCAGTTCTTAATGGACTCTCTTATTAAACATTGATACACTAGTGATCAAAAGTATCCGGACATCCCCATAAACATACGTTTTTCATCTTAGGTGCAATGTGCTGCCACCTACTGCCTGGTACTCATCCGCGACCTCAGTAGTCATTAGACATTGTGAAACAGCAGAATGGGACGCTCCGTGGAACTCACGGACTTCGAACGTGGTCAGGTGGTTCGATGTCACTTGTGTCAGAAGTCTGTATGCGAGATTTCCACACTCCTAAACATCCCTAGGTTCACTGTTTCTGATGTGATAGTGAAGTGGAAACGTGAAGGGACATGTACAGCACAAAAACATACAGGCAGACATCTATCCAGACCATCACACAGGAATTCCAAACTGCATCAGGATCCACTCCATTTCTTTGACAGTTAGGCGTGAGGTAGAAACCTTGGATTCCATGGTCGAGCGGCTGCTCATAAGCCACACATCACGCAGAAAAATGGCAAACGACGCCTCGCTTGGTGTAAGGAGCGTCAACATTACACGCTTGAACAGTGGCAAAACGTTGCGTGGAGTGACGAATCACGGTACACAATGTGGCGATCCGATGACAGGGTGTGGGTATGACGAATGCCGGTGAACGTCATCTGCCAGCTTGTGTAGTGCCAACAGTAAAATTCGGAGGTGGTGGTGTGTGGTCGTGTTTTTCCTGGAGGGGGCCTGCACCCCTTGTTGTTTTGCGTGGCACGATCACAGCGCAGACCTACATTGATATTTTAAGCACCTTCTTGCTTCCCACTGTTGAAGAGCAATTCGGGGATGGCGATTGCATCTTTCAACACGATCGAGCACCTGTTCATACTGCACGGCTGTGGCGGAATGGTTACACGACAGTAACATCCCTGTAATGGACTGGCCTGCACAGAGTCCTGACTTGAATCCTATACAACAGCTTTGGGATGTTTTGGAACGCCAACCTACATCGATACCTCTCCTCAGTTCCGCACTCCGTGAAGAATGGGCTGCCATTCCCCAAGAAACCTTCCAGCACCTGATTGAAAGCCTGCGAGAGTGAACGCTGTCATCAAGGATAAGGGTGGGCCAACACCATATTGACTTCCAGCATTACCGATGGAGGGCGCCACAAACTTATACATCATTTTCAGCCAGGTGTCCGGATACTTTTGACCACGTAGTGTATGTTCCTCTGGCCCAATAAATTGTGAAGCTGCTCCTTGTCTTGCAAGTTCATCAGCTTTTTCATTTTCCTCTGTGCCACTATAACCCGGCAGCCAGATGAGTTGAATTTCATTCTGTTCTGCCAAGCTTGGAGTATGTTTAGGCAGTTTAAACCCAGACCTGACGTTATTTTATGACTACTTAAGAGTCTTAAGTATAAGCTTGGTTATCTGAGAAGATAAGGGTCTGTTTACCAGTGTAAGCTCTCCTTATGTTTTCATGTATGCATTGAATAACAGCATAAATATGTTTCAGAAACAGTAGTGTATTCACCGAAGTGAGAGGAAATAAACTTTTTGCACCTTGGTTTCATGCCATTTACTCCGGTCCCTGAGCCATTCTTTGAACCGTGTGTAAACCAGATCAAAGTTTTCTCAGGAGTTTCCAGAGTTTTATTCGTCCAACGTTCAGGATCAGTAATGGCCCTGAAGTTCTTTATAAAGTGTATATTTGGAATTATATAGTCCGACGCATTTCTAAAGATGCATCTCCTATGTATTGTTTGTTGTTATTTTTCTTTATTTATAGTCGCTTTGACTACTAGGTCATATCGCGACTTATATCCATATATACGAGTACAATATTAAGTCTTGAACACAGTATAACCTATTATACATTTTTATTTGATGTGTTATATTTAAATCTTGTTATACAGTTTGTCTTTCAAGAAAAAAAAATGTTTTTTTAAATGAGTAGGGTTGTTTAAAGCTAAAAATATATCTTCAGGGATGTTATGTCTTCTTCTCTCCATGGTATAACTTGTGCATTTAGGGGTGAGGTGATGCAGGTCTCGCAATGAGGAGAATTTTCTTTGGCGAGTAAGAAGGAATGGGTTAGGCGTGAATGGCCTATTCGTAAACGTGATCTTTTCTTTTTAGAGTCTGCAATGTGGAGCCTTTCCTAACTATGTGGAGTTTGCTTGATGTTTTAATGGTCCAGTCTTGCTTCCATTTGACAGTTGGTCTGCTAAAATAACTTTGAGCATCTCTGTAGGGCACTGGCAATTCTTCCACTGGAGGTAGCAAAGTTACTTTTTTGGCTTCCCTATCTGCTTCCTCATTTCCTGATATTCCACAGTGGGACGGAATCCAGAAGAATATAACTTCTTGATTATTTGTAGTAATTTGGTTGTAAAGACTTTGGATATCTTGGATTAATGTTAAGTTAGTAGAGCGGTCTCGGATACTCTGAAGAGTGCTTAGTGAATCAGTTAGAATTGCAGTGTGTTTATGCTGAGGTAATGTAAATCAAAGCTTGTTTGACAGCATAGAGCACAGAGGAGAAAACAGAACAAGTCTGGAAGCTTGTACTTAAGTTTAGCATCCGGAGTAATTATAGCACAGCCATTACCCTGATCAGATTTGGAGCCATCTGTATATATAAATGTGTTTAGCATATGTGTTACCGATTTCCTTGTAAATTTGTTTATATATGAAAGAGTCTATGTGATTTCTGGTGAGTTTTCATATCCATATTAATTCTAGGATTAATTAACTTCCAGGATGGAAAATCGTGATGATCTCTGGTCATTATTGGAGGTATTTTAATATTAAGTTCAAGTATGATTTTATTCAAGTCTAAGATGAAAAGGTAATGACTGATTTGTATTCTTTGGCATACTTGTTTTGCTCTTCCCAAAGAAGGTGTATCGATGGGCTTCCGAGTTGGGTCTTGCAGCATTCTTTATAGCGTATTTTAGACAATGTGCTATTCTACGTACTTCTAATGGCGGTTCTTGCGCTTCCATTTGTAAACTAGAAATAGGACTGGTTCGGTATGCTCCTAACGAAATTCTTAAGCTCCTTGTACAGATCAAATTTTTGTCAAATTCAACGCTGTCATAACTTCAGAACTTTTCTTGTCAAATTGCTTCCAATACTTTTAAAGTATTTGAAAGTCTTGAGAGCAAATAAGGGCATGCTCTAAACGATCAAAGGGTAGACAATGATTTGATGACTTTGGCCAATGTAATGCGAATATTTACAGTGCATCACGAAATCTGCAAAATTGCTGAAAGCGAAAGGTAAACAAAAATGGCTACCTGGACAAGGGATGTCATATGTGAGTTGATTAGGTTATACGAAAACTGGCCATATCTGTACGTCATGGTCTTTTCATGGATTACCACAAGATGAAAGCAAGAGCATATGAAGAAATTGCCGGGCAGATTTCCGAAGTGTACAATAATGCAGTGTTATATGGTGTAGTTAATTTATCAAGTCGTATTATTTCCATTGTATTCTTTAATCGTAATCCGATTTCATGGTCTATAATACGTGGAAGTGCTAACTTATATTGCGCAAGAACAATTCTTCATTGCAAATTGTTATATCATGACGCTAATAGTCATTTGCTTTGCACGTGATAAATTATCCATGTGTTCTGAAGAGCTTAAGGTTGGCAAAGAGACAACGTGTATACTAGTGGTACCGTGCTAGCCTCTAGTTCCCAAGGTCGCGTGTTCAAACCCGGCGGATTTTTCGGGCGTAAAATCCTTAGCATGGCTCCCTTCGGAAGGGAAGTAAAGTCGGTGGTCCCGTGTCGTAGATTTACTGCACGTAAAAGAACTTCAAGCCTGATAAAGAGGCCTCTGAGCAAAATTACCGGTCTTCCACGCCCAATATAGAATGGGACGCTAAGGATCACAGTAGTTAAAGAGCGTCCATAAATAAAACTCAGTTTAAGTCTTGCCAGTTCTTGTCAAGTCTTGTCCATTCTTGTCAAATATTTAAAAAAAAAAAAAAAAAAAAACATTTGACAGTGTAAACTCATGCATTGAAACAAAAGTTTGATCATGTACAATAGGCTTTAGAGCTGATGTTTGAATGGGGTTGATCTTATGTATTTCCTAATTCTTGGCGTACCTGAGTCTCAGGAATTCTCAGTTGCCTAAGGTGTTGCAGTCTATGGAGTGCCAGTCTTGCTTCCTTCATTGCAACTAAATGTAGTGGAGTCAGGTTCAAGAGTGTCTCCATTGCTGCAGTAGTTGTTTTCATGATTCCGTAGTTAGTAAGCACTTGCCTACGTCCTTGACTGATATTAGGGATGGATATTCTGTATGGAAAGTACCTATGTATTTCCTCCAATGATATACTAAAAAGCATTCTGGTATGCTTGTCAAATGACCTAGTTCCTTGTGCCAATACTTCACCTATTAATCTTTTTAGAATAGGTCACTGTATTAGTTGGAATTCTCTTTTCTCTCATGGAAGTGGGAATATGGTGTTAAGTGCAAGGCTAATGAACTGGCATGTCGTGCCAACTATACAGCAGATGTTGCGACAGGATGTTTGGTCCATTCGGGCACAAAAACTGCCGGCTAACCAAGTTCATGGCATCGCAACTTCCAGAATTACATCAGCAGTCTCGCGTGCTTCACGTTTCCAAATTTCATATATTAAAAATCCGATGTACCTATTACATTAATATGACTTCATCTACCCGCTGTCACTTAGTTTTATATAGCTTCTACAAATTATCCTTATGGAAGCTTATTTTTCTATCCATTTAATGTTTGCAGAAATAGTTTCATTACACATTTTGTTGAAGGTACACTGGCTTCCTTTTATGCCCTCCCCGCAGCTTTGGGAGGCATTCTACTGGCCTTCACAGGTGAGTATGTATAGCAAGGAGGAGTTGCATATTTCTATTTACCTTTACGCGCGCAGTGACGTCGTGTTTTACGTGCACAGTTGTAGATTATTCACATATGTATATATATATATATATATATATATATATATATATATATATATAACTTTGAACAATAGCTTTACGTATCACTTAAAACAACATGTTAAAATAATATAACAAAATACCCCCTCCCCCCCTCTTGCTATTGCGCCCTGAACAATCACTTCACCTAAAATAAATTTAGAACTGAACCATTATCCAAAGAACACACACATTCCTCAGTTTTTCGCCAACTATTTAATGAATTACATGACAGTTACGGAAAACATACAGCAATCTACACAGATTGATAATAGTAATAGAAATGCTTGTGCTGTTGTTTATCCAGGTCACACTGTTATTCAGACATCCTGATTTTTGTACTATCTTCTCAAGTGAACTGTTTGCAATTAAAGAAGCTGTGATTTGTTTTGAATACTCGATGTTCAAAGCTATTTGTTATATACTCAGATTCTAAAAGTGCACTACTTGCAATAAATAATCTGTCATCAACCCAGATTCTTACACAAGAAATTCAATCACTACTTCATAGAACCAATAAGCAAGGAAAGCAAGTGTCTTTAGTATGGATTCCATCCCACATTGGAATACAAGGCAACGAATTGGCCGATCAGACAGCAAAAGAAACCACTAAGTGACCCATAACTACACCAGCCCATGATGTTATCTCAATCATTAAAAAGCAGCTCTACCAACAGTGGAAGACAGGATGGCTTGACTCCACGAGAAGCAAACTCTATGATATAGCATCGAGTTTTTCGACACATCTTCCCAGTAATTCTCTTTCCAAACAATATCAGGTTTTAATATCCAGACTGAGAATGGGCCATACCAAGATCACACACAGTTATTTCCTTTCAAAGGACCAACCACCCATCTGCCACCAGTGTAACATACTGTTAACGACGAAACACATAATCGTGGAATGTCCACAATACGATCAATGGAGACAACACTACCAGATACCCAATGATTTACAAACAGCACTCAACTATTCGATGTACCCTAAGATGATTGGATTTTTCAAAAGCATAAATGTATATAAAAGTATATAATGTTCAGTAGGTTTGATTAATTATAGTGTCACAATTTTATACTATTCATTGTAATGGTTCAAAACAGCCAGTATGTTAAATAACCTCATTGTTTTATTGTTAAATGTTTATTTTAAAAGTTGTAAAGTCGGGATATGACCAATATGTTAAAGCGACTATAAACTTTCAAAATACGAAAGTAATAAAATAAACTCATGCATTGCACAATATCTCCACGAAAAAATAGTTTTAATGTCAATGTAAAATTGAAATAATTATACTTTTTACTCTCAAAGAGGACACATTTACTAGACATCATTGGAATTATCCATCCAATCTAATGTACAATTTCTCCACGTAAAAGTATTTTATTGAGGCAGTATTTTTAACACTTAAATAATTTCAGTCTAATTATATAATATATAAATTTAATAACAGCCCGCCTTAAAGCAATATGTGTGTAATAATATATAAAAAAGTGTATATAACAGTCATTGTATATGTTTATATTATTGTATCCATGTGTAATAATGTTATGTGAATATATTACGTTATTTAATAAGGTAGGACCTGTGAGAATAATAGGTTAAAAGTTGGTAACAATGAGGTAACCTTGAGGCAATAATGAGTTTGAGAGTTTAATGTCACTAGTCATTATTGGAGCAACAATAATGTAAATTTTAATGACAGTTTATAAAAAAAATAGCCAATCAACAACCAGAAAAAGCTTTAAGTTAAATGAAGGTATTCTATTGGAGTAGATTAGCCAATCAGAGACTTGAAATACAGAAATTTACAAGTTTAGGCGGTTGAAATCAGTTCAGTTGCCTGCAGACAGCGTTACTAGCCAGACGCAAAAAGTGTCCTCAAGAAATATAATATGTATTCGTGTGAGACGAAAAGTAAGTTTACGTGTTAAAATGTGTAATTAATTAATAAAAAGAATCTCACAGCTCTATATCAGTGAAGTGTTATTTAAATCGTGTCAAGCATTAATAAAAGGAGTGAAGTAAAATTATAATCTGTGTAAGCCTACATTCTTGTCGCACCACAACCCTGCTAAGAGAAACGTGTCTCTAATAATAATACTGACGCAGCCGAGGCAAAACAAATATGTAATATTTAAATAAACAGTCAAATTACAAAGTTAATATTTTTTTTAACTTGGGGCAAAGGCCACTGAAAGTACATTTAGGGCGAAGGCTACCGGAAACTGTTTACCATACGTGCGGTTGCAACTGCTTCAAGTGTTCGGCTCCCCAACAGTTGAAATATAATACAACTCCTACTAAAATACTCCTTTCTCAATTTAGAGCTAAACTAAAGTATACTTTTGACTCTCAAAGAGGACACATTTACTAGACATTTTTTTAATAATCTGCCCATTGTTGTCCAATACCTGATTTAGTCTCCTAGGCACCTGATCGCTTAGGTGCTGGAAGAACTCTCGACTCTAAACGCATATGTTCCCATATTTCATGACAGTTCCCAGAGGGCGACGAGTGATTCATTGCCTAAGCGGCTAAATCAGGTATTGAACAATAATGGAGATTGGACTTATTATTAAAACAGTGTCTAGTAAATGTATCCTATTTGAGAGTAAAAAGTATGTACTCCAGTTTTACATTGTTGCCATTAAAATACTTTTTCGTGGAGAAATTGTGCAAACAGGGTTTGTTTAATTATATATTTAAACATGTTTATTACATGTAAATGAGAGTAAAGCTATTCCTCAAAGTTTTATATTCATATGAGAATCTAATTGTGCACATTGTATGTGCGATAAGCTAATAGAGTGCCTACCAAAGCTGCGGGGACGGCATAAATGGAAGCGAGTGTACAAGGGAGATAGAGGAAATCAAATCAATAGTCAGATGTTAAAAGCTAATCGCCAAATGACATTACGAGAAAAACGCTGAATACCGACAGCTCTTTAAAAGATGACAAAGTATTGAAGAAAACAGATATCTCGAAAATGGCTGATGCCACAAAAACGGCATTTGAAATAAATTGTGTGTTTTAAAGAGATACACGTGTTTTGAGTACGTTTTTGTCTCTTATGGTTTATCAGCTATACAAAATTCCCTCCGAATGAAGACCTCTGTCCACACGTTAATCACAATGAGTGTTTCTTAGAAGGGGTTTTAAATTAGGCAATACAGACTTGGTTACACTCGTATGCGAAAACAGTATTCATCCCTGTATATCACATGCCCAGTTTTGTCAGTAATACGCTCAAGCTAAGAAGAAGAAAAATTGAAGTTTTCAGACGTGTAACATGGTGCTGCACCAAAGTAAATTGCCCCCTGGAAAAACAACTTAACAACAGCGGCTAATGCTGCTATTAGTCATCTCGCATAAATCGTACGTTTTAATGAGCTCTACATTTCCTTGTAGTAAGCTCCTCCCCACCCCCCCTCTCTCTCTCTCTCTCGCACACACACACACACATATGAAATTCAGTGCAAATTAAGAACATTTCACGTGGTGTTCTGTAGTAGATATTCTCTTTACGTTGTTTGCACCACGCTTTGGGCGTCAATTTGAAGTAGTTTGTATTGAAGGAGTTGTATTATATTTCAACTGTTGGGGAGCCGAACTTGTAGTAGTTGCAACCGCACGTATGGTAAACAGTTTCCGGTAGTCTTCGCCCCAAGTTTAAAAAAATATTAACTTTGTAATTTGACTGTTTCTTTAAATATTATGTATTTATGTTTGCCTCCGCTACGTCAGTATTTATTTTAGAGACACGTTTCGCTTAGCAGGGTTGTGTTGTGACTAAGAATGTAGGCTTACACAGATTATAATTTTACTTCACTTCAATTATTAATACTTGATACGGTTTAAATAACACTTCACTGTTATAGAGAGCTGTGAGATTCTTTTTATTATTAAATACTTGCACTTTTTAACACGTAAACTATTTTCGTCTCACACGAATACGTATTATATTTCTCGAGGACACTTTTTGCATCTGGTTAGTAACGCTGTCTGCAACCAACTGACTTCTGAATTTGTAAAATTTTCTCCTTTTCAATTTCTGATTGGCTAATCCTAATCCAATAGAATACCTTCATCTAACTAAAGCTTTTTCTGGTTGTTGATTGGCTATTTTATAAACTGTCACAAAAATTACATTATTGCTTCCAAGCATCAGAAGTAGTATTGTTAAACTCTCAAACTCATTATTGCCTCAAGGTTACCTCATTGTTAGCAACTTATAACTTATTCTCATAGCTCCTACATTATTAAATAACGTAATACATTCTCATAACATTGTTACACATCGATACAACAATATAAACATTTACAATGACTGTTACATACATTTTTTTATATATTGTTAAGTACACATATTGCTTTAAGGCGGGCTTTTATTGAATTTACATATATAATTTGACTGAAATTATTTAAGTGTTACAAATACTGCCTCAATTCACAAAATCAAGAAGTGTATTTTATTCTCTTGCGAATATTTAAGCACATATATTTGGATTATAATCGTTAGCCACGTTTTCGCAAAAATAAAAAAGTAATGACATTTTTTCATTATAGCTAGAGAACTAGTTGCTATACATAATTTGTAACGTGTTGTCTACAATATTTTATCTTTGTTCAGAGTATTTTAGTATACGTTGTATATTTAGTATATTTAATGAAACTTATTTATTGTGGAAACGATATGTTTAGAGAAAGAGTAATGTGGGCTTGGAGAGAAAAAAATACGCGATAAATCAACAAACTTTGTTATATTCTGCAATTTTGGATGCTAGTTTTATATGTAAATTTAAAGTAAAAATGAGCGAAGAAGGTGATTTTCACGTTCATGAGTAAAGATTTTAAAAGCAGTCCAAATTACTATTCCAGGAATGTTTATTTATGAGTTATACAAAATTCAAGGACTGGTGTGTGGGTAGTGAAGCAGACGTAAATGAAGATTCTTTGTTGGCGTAATTTTTACGGGAAGTCAAAAAGTATTAAAGTAAGGTGAGATCAACTGTTTTGATTAATGATAATATTGTTGTCAATAAGTAGGGTGTGTATTTAACGTTTTGTAGAACCTGTATTTTATGTTTTGATACCGTGCTTTGTTAGAATACAAAGTATAGGATCACTGATTATTATAGTATAGAGAGATCCAAAAGACTATGAACCGGTTGCCCGGTGTTTTTCCTGTCCGCGTCCTCGGTGCTCGTTGCCGTCTGCCGCTATCATAGAAAGACGCGGATGAAACCATACAACATTTTTAAAACTACTTTTAAAGGCTTTACTTACCAACGTTATGAAAGTGTGTTTGAGGACAGAATTATTAGTAGAGATTTGTGACCCCTCGGTTTCTCGACCTAACTCCCTGCGACTTCTATATGCGGGGTAACTTAAAACAAAGTGTAAAAGACAATCCCACACAACCTGGAAGAATTAAAACAAAATATCTGCCAGGAAATTGCCAGCATTTCTCATGTGAACTACAGCGAGCGATGGATAGTTTCATAAAGAGGTGCCAAAAATGTATGGACAACGACGGTGGCCAGTTTCAGCATCTCCTTTCATAAAGTTGGTAAGTAAAGCTAAAACTTGTTTGTGTAGGCGCAAGTTCATGGAAACCTTCACCTTGCACCATGACTTATAAAGGTTCGGTGCAGTCCCTCGCAAATCTTTGGTCCGATGTAGGGAACGTATTTGGCTGTCGATTTGACACCAAATCTCCCCATTGCCCCGTCATGGAGCAGAAGTCTGCAGTAGTTAATCAGGTATATACAGGTGAAAAACACAGCGAACCCATCCCACTACGGAAAGTAACGTCAGGTCAAGTCTGATAGTAAATATTTCTTTGGTCCTAAGTGACCTGATATAACCAAGTTGATTAGCATCGTTTAATGACTGTCATGGTTTAGTAATAAATTATCAAATTGAATTCATTTTACTTTTATTACGTATAGTAAGTAGGGAAAGTATTGTATTCCACCCAAAAATTCGATACCGAGATTTCACCGGAAATATATGTTTTGAGGTTCCCTGAATCCAAAAAAAATTTTTTTGGAAACATGTCCTGTGTGTGTGTTCGTGAACAGCATAACTCAGAAACGAACAGTCGTATAAACACCAAACTTGGTATTTAGGTTCAGTATCTTCCAGAGATGCGACACCAAGGTTTTCAAGAAAATCTCCCCACCCCAGATTACCCTTTACATGGAACATTTTTCGAAAATTTTAATTTTCTCAAAAATGGCTAACGATTTTGATTAAAATATCATATGTTTAAGATATTTTCATGACAAATGAAATGTATATCTCGAATTTTCTGGGAATGTCTCCAAAAGTATTCTTCATTGTGAACGACTTTTGCATAACTGGTAAACCGTAAGAGATAGACAAAATTTTACTACACAAAAAATGTAGATCGCGTTAAAATACACAATTTGTCATACATTTTTTGTTGTTGAGTGAACCATTTTCGAGATATTGCTTGTTATTCCCTTAAATTTTCCAATACTTATTTTCTCAAATGGGAATTTGGTATTCATTTTTTTGTCCTGGTAATGCAAAAAGAATGCAATACTGATATAGCATCCAGCTCTTAAAATATTTGACTATCGCTTAAAGCCTACCATATTCCCCTTGCATCTACAAGAAAATTAGCAATAAGATTAACATCTCGATATCTCGATTAGCATGAAGCATATGGAGAATAAGCGATATCTAACAAGCAATATCTCGAAAATGGTTCACTCAAAAAACAAAACAAAACAAAAAAAAAACAAACAAAAAAAACAGTGACATAAATTGTGTATTTTAACCGATCTACATTTTTTGTGCAGTAAAATTTTGTCTATCTCTTATGGTTTACCAGTTATGCAAAAGTCGTTCACAATGAATAATACTTTTGGGGACATTCCCAGAAAATTCGAATTATACATTTTGTCATGAAAATATCTTAAACATATGATATTTTAATCAAAATCGTTAGCCATTTTTGAGAAAATGAAAGTTTTCGAAAAATGTTCCATGTAAAGGGCAATCTGGGGTGGGAGGATTTTCTTGAAAACCTTGGTGTCGCATCTCTGGAAGATACTGAACCTAAATACCAAGTTTGGTGTTTATCCGACTGTTCGTTTCTGAGTTATGCTGTTCACAGACACACACACACACACACACGCACACGCGCGCGCGCGCGGACATGTTTCCAAAAACGCTTTTTTTTAATTCAGGGGTCTCAAAACATGTATTTCCGGTGAATTCTCGGTATCGAATTTTTGGGTGGAATACAATACTTCTTACTATACGTAGTAGAGAAAGTAAAAAGGGTGAGACTAGTTTTTCTTCTATTGCAATTAATAAACCGCTGTCAAAATTAGTTTCCTTCCGTCAGTAACTTTTATTGCGCTTTAGTTTTGCAAACAAGGTCTGCATCAGAGCTGCAGGCAGACTCCGGAACTGAAGAATATAGTCGAGTACCCTGTATCACGGTAACCAAATCCGTTTCGCCTGGCCGAAACAAGACGTCAACAGACTGTGAAGGTCGCTACCTCAACAAAACTTAATTTACGTAACTAATAACTACCGACTATTGCAACTGCTAGTGCATTCTAGTGCTAAGGAGTTTTACAACGAATCCAGCACACAAGTCGCTCTTTCGTATTTATGCCTCTCCAAATATGTTTTCAAACTTATATCGAGCACCGAGTCGAATTTTAGACAAGATATGGTATCAAGATAGTGATTTTACACAATCAACTTTTTAGGTATCTCTAGTAGGTTATAATGCAATCTTGAACTTTTTTTAGATGCCGAGGGGGGGGGGGGGTCCAGGGCGGCGGCGAGTTACAAATCGTGCTTAAATTCTTGAGGCTTTGTGGAAATTTTTTATTACGAAACTGGTGACAAATAAAGTGCCAGAGTTGGTCACTTTGGAAAAACGTTGTTTTATTTATGGACGCTCTTCAAGTACTATGGTTCTAAGCGCCCCATTCATTCATTCATTCATTCATTCATTCATTCATTCATTCATTCATTCATTGAAAGAGGCTCGAGGTTCTTTTATGTGTCGTAAATATACGGCATACGTGCCGTCTCGGGGCCATCGGCTTTACTTCCCTTCCGAAGGATTTTTTACGCCCGAAAAAATATCCATCGCCCTCCTACAGGTTTGAACCCCTGACCTTTGGAACTAGAAGCTAGCATGGAGGACGCAGGCTACTTTGGATGTGAACCTCATTGATGATTATAGTCAAAACATCCCGTGCGCGGCAGATGTTCAATAATAAGCTACGTTCATAAAGAGTTTCAAGCCACTGGCCTTATGTCTTCCCTCTGGGGGGATGGGGGTAGCCACAATAAATCTCGTAGGCCGCAGTACGCTAGGTCTTCCCTTTCGTTGTATACCCTATACTCACCGAGCGAGGTGACTCGGCGGCAACGTCTGTGACCTGCATTCGGAAGGTCCCGGGATCGATCCCCGGCAACCGCCCACTCTGGCCCATGGTTTTTTTTTTTCGGGGGTTACCGAGTTGTCAGACGAATGCTGGAGGGGCGTTGGACCGTCACTGTGTGGGGTGCGGTCCCCGGTCTGCCTGTCGGGATGTCTGTATCTGGAAACTTAGAGAACCTGTCATTGCTATACCGTCGCTCCTGTATCTGTCCGTCCGGTGTCATCTCTCGTCTCATTCTTCCTCCCGGGGACGCCCCCTTGTGGGGCCTAGGTACAATTCCACTCTGGATCGGTGCCGAGCCCCCTCCGTAACAGAAGATGAGATAAGAGATACCCTCTACTCTGTAATAAAGATGACTATTAATCATTGTATCGACCCTCAAGTGTGTGTTCATTTTGTGTATGTGTTTAATCTTTTAATCTCCTGATGTAGGTGTAAACCCGAAATATTAAACATTTTTAAGTGTGACTTTGCCTGTTTTTATATTTAGTCCAGAACAATCTTGTTCTTTCATCACATAATATATCGTTTCTTGAATAGAAGTTACTTGATATTATGGGGAAAGTAAGTGCCTCATTTTGTTTTATTTGGAGGATGTTGTGATGGTCATTTTCGGACTAATTTACCTTCTCTACTGCGTATAGTAAGTAGGGGAAGTATTGTATTCCACCCAAAAATTCGATACCGAGATTTCACTGGAAATATATGTTTTGAGACCCCTGAATCCAAAAAAAAACATTTTTGGAAACGTGTGTGTGTGTGTGTGTGTGTGTGTGTGTGAACAGCATAACTCAGAAACGAACAGTCGGATAAACACCAAACTTGGTATTTAGGTTCAGTATCTTCCAGAGATGCGACACCAAGGTTTTCAAGAAAATCCCCCCACCCCAGATTACCCTTTACATGGAACATTTTTCGAAAGTTTTAATTTTCTCAAAAATGGCCCTAACGATTTTGATTAAACATATGTTTAAGATATTTTCATGACAAATAAAATGTATATATGTCCTGGACATACAAAGAGAATGGAATACTCCACATAGCAACCAGCTTTTAAAATATTTGACTATCGCTTAAAGCCTACCAATTCACCTTGCACCTACAAGAAAATTAGCAATAAGATTAACATCTCGAATAACATGAAGCATATGGAGAATAAGCGTTTGTAAAAATAGTTTGTACAAGTGTAGAGAAAGTCATGCGAGTGTAACACATCAGATTTTTTTTATTGGGAACCTACCTTTTTATGTTTGTTTTTTTCCACTCATAAAAAACTAAACAACATTTGCATAAAGCACTTTACAGTTGTTCTTACACCAACGTAAATAACAACTAAAATTGTGAATGGCTGTGTACGAAGATTGCATTAAATGATTGGACCATCTATGGATATAGTCATTTGAGGGTCATGTTACTTTTCGTAATTGGGTACCAACATTCAGAATTTTCGTTGTTTACGTTGGTGTAAGAACAATTGCAAAGTGCTTTATACAAATGTTTAGCTTTTTGAGTGAGAAAACAACATAAAAAGGTAGGTTCCCATTTTAAAAAATAAAATTACCCCTAAAATGACCATAACAACGTCCTCCAAATAAAACATGATTAATGACATTTACTTTCCCCCATAATATTAAGTAACTTTTATTCAAGACATTTCTTTCTACAACGCTTAGTTTTGGAGATATTGTACAATCACAACTTAAATGATCCACTCACTCTCTCTCTCTCTCACACACACACACACACACACACACACACACACACACACACACACACGTGTACGTTAGGTTAGAATAAATAATCATGGAGGACCGACATTGCGGATAAAACAAAAGCATGAGCAGGGATGGTACTTAATTTTAACTCGAACCACTCGTACTAGAAATTGAAGATTATTAACACTTATTGGAGTATAGTTATTTATGATACAAGAGTTAAAAGCGAGATTTTATTCTGTGAGAGTAGGAATGATTGCGAAACGAGCAATCCCGCGAGCAGAATAACATTGCTTTTAATATACGTGTCATGCACTATTTTTAGACAGTCATCAAGATTTATAGACAAATTATAGTTTATGAATTACATTCTTTTAACCTATTTCGTATCTGTGATGCTCAGCGCGGCTGTGTTGGTCACTTGTTTCTTATTATCACCACTACTAACAACATGATGAGCTAGAAAAAACATAAAGAAGGCTATGAGAATAATTCGGTGGCAATCTTTAGACATCCGTTAAAAATTCTGTTAGTTTGTAGTATTTATTAATGTCTTTGTTGTCCTTGACATTGAGGCACAGTTTGATCATATAGTATCGTGGACTTTTTGCTTTACTTTGGTCTTCAGAAGCGATGAAAGTTGTATTACATGCCCTTCAGATGTCTCCCTATGTCATCCTCTAGCTCCAACACAATGCTGACAACATATGAATAACAAATACAGCCAACGATCTCAGCCTGCGTTCCTATGTACTTTTTATTTTAGGCTTATTAATTTTTTTAAGTTTCTGATTCACGGGAGGTTAGTTTAGGTTTAGTTGTTTTAATTAGCTACCAGTGGTTAAATCAAAGCACGCGAGCGAAGCGAGCGTAGCGAGCGTGCGTTCCTAATCTTAGGTTTCTGATTCACGGGAGAGTAGGTTATAAGCTTACTGTAAAGCAACTTCTTTGTTAAACTTTTAATGCAAGTAACATTTTAATATAACAACTTTCGCTATAACAATCAAACAATTAAACTTCTGGTGGAAAATCTTTAGGTCCGCGGCAATACAAAATAATGAAGAACAGCAACACATCGCCTTTTCCGCGGATTTCACTTTTCATTTAGGTTGGCACTTCCCATTACGCATGTGCGATAGCGACAAGATGGCTGCGTTTGTCTTCACATCGTAATTTTGCTATAAAAGTAAAACACCTAAAACAGATTTTTTAGCAATGGATTTTTTCGGGCGTAAAAATCCTTAGCATGGCTTCCTTCGGAAGGGAAGTAAAGCCGGTGGTCCCTTGTCATAGATATACGGCACATAAAAGAACATCAAACCTGGTAAAGAGGCCTCTGAGCAAAATTACCGTTCTTTCACGCCCAACATAGAATGGGGCGCTAAGGACCACAGCAGTTAAAGAGCGTCCATAAATAAAACTCAATTTAATTTAACCTAAAACAGGTGGGCACCAAATATAGAAGAGACAACATCCAC
Source organism: Deroplatys truncata (assembly GCA_030765065.1). Taxonomy (NCBI): domain Eukaryota; kingdom Metazoa; phylum Arthropoda; class Insecta; order Mantodea; family Mantidae; genus Deroplatys; species Deroplatys truncata. Next base: position 57,055,196 of record CM060989.1, on the reverse strand, counting down.
TTCTAAACTCACTCCTAAGGTGATTTACTCCCTTTCTTTTAGCTTTTATTAACGTTTTCAATGAAGACCAAAGTAATTTAGAATAGCCCTCCGCTGCTTATAAAATTTCGGGTTCTTCAGATTCTATAAATACATCATTCAAATTATCCACCGTTATCTACTGTTGACAGTACGAGTCTCTTCAACAATAATCATTACATCTGTCAGGAAATAAGTTGGTAACCCTGGAATGCTAAAATTTTATACCACTCGGTGGCATCATTTTCTGCTTTTATCATCTAATGTTAAAAGCGCTTCTTATAATTTCGACTGTCTAAAAAACATTTTTTACTTTCTCTACTACGTATAGTAAGTAGGGGAAGTATTGTATTCCACCCGAAAATTCGATACCGAGATATCACCGGAAATATATGTTTTGAGACCCCCTGAATCCAAAACATGTCCGTGTGTGTGTGTGTGTGTGTGTGTGTGTGTGTGTGTATGTCTGTCTACTTGGTGCAGAGCATAACTCAGAAACGAACAGTCGGATAAACACCAAACTGTGTCAGTATCTTCCACAGATGCGACACGAAGGTTTTTAAGAAAATCTCCCACCCCAGATTATCCTTTACAGGGAACATCTTTCGAAAATTTTAATTTTCTCAAAAATGGCTCTAACGATTTTGATTAAAATATCATATGTTTATGACAAAATGTATATCTGGAAATTTTCTGGGAAAGTTTCCAAAAGTATTCTTCATTGTGAACGACATTTGCATAACTGGTAAACCATAAGAGAGACAAAATTTTACTACACAAAAAATGTAGATCGCGTTAAAATACACAATTTATGTCATATCATTTTTTTTTTTTTTTGAGTGAATCATTTTCGAGATATTGCTTGTTATTCCCTTAAAGTTTTCAATACTTATTTTCTCAAATGGGAATTTGTTATTCATTTTTTTGTCTTGGATATGCAAAGAGTATTAATCTGTGGCAAAGAGAATGGTACTGCACATAGCAACCAGCTATTAAGAGATGCGTCTATGCTTAAAGGCCACTGTATTTCTATATTGCCCTTGCAAATACAAAACAAGGGAACATAGTACGCCTTAAGCGATAGTCAAATGTTTTTAGAACTGGTCGCTACGTGTAAAATGTAATTCTCGTTGCATGTCAAAGATCGTTTCTGCAAATGTTTATCTCGATTAATATGAAATAGATGGAGAATAAGAGTTTGTAAAAATATTTTCTACAACAGTAGAGAAAGTCATGTGAGTGTATCAAATTTTTTAAAACTCCACTGCTACCACCCTTATTTCTTGCGATTGAAATTCTCGGAAATGGATTCTTCCTGAATTCATCTGTCTCCAGTCCAATATAATCAATGAAGTCATCAATACCAATTCTACTTCCTCTGCACAAGAAACTAATAATGCAAATTGTAAACATTACACACTCAACATCACAATTACATCAAAGGAATAATAGTGAAATATATGTTTATTTTTACAATTAGTTTATTTGTTCTGTTGGTGTGTTTTTGCCACAGCCTTCTATATATTATAGTATGTTATGATTGTGTAAGTGATCATGTTGTCAGCACTGATGCTATGAAGGTCAAACTACAACGAAGGCGCCCACCTCTGTGGTGTGGGGGTAGTGTGTCTGCATCACATCCGAAGTATCGAGTTCGAATCTCGGTTAAGGCGGGTTACCCGGATAATTTTTTTCTGGATTTTCTTTTCTCCTGAAGGATGAATGTCGAGTAACTCTTAAGCACTATAGAACTCGGGCTAACTTGAGTATCATTTCATCCTTTTCATTCTTCGTCGATAGGACCTAACCAGTTAAAGAATGTTAAACCTTAAAAAGCCAACGAAGGCCAAACAACATTGCTATTGTCCGAATGCATACTGCTATTTCCACGCAAATTTCATCGGATACTTTATAATTTAATACTCAGGACTGTCTAAAAATTTTGTTGTATCCTTGTGGAAAATGGTGAAAGTCCAGCGGATGGATGAACATAGACGTAATCTGCATATATTAATCTTCAATTTGCCTTCCTCACAAATAATATTTTTTACCATTAGAGTATACTTTTAGCAGTAAATATTAATGGATCAGCCTGAAATATTCACCTTATGTTCAGCATAATTACACAATTAAAACTATGCATTGGTTTTTGGTCACTTTGGGATCAAGGCAAAATGTATTAATCAAATTCGTTAGAGCCATTTTTGAGAAAATCAAACATACTTTTTGCTTATAAAGGATAATTTAGGGAAAGGGTATTTTTTTTAATCTGCATACTGGCTTTAAGGGGACCAATGTATGATTTCTGCAAAATCCAGAGCACTCAGTTTTTTTTAAATTTTATTTATTTATTTTATAAATAATATATGTGTAAAGAAGCGCGTTTGCAAAGTTTGCCACAATGTTAAGTCGTTTCTGAACTAGCGTTTTAAAACATAAATTTAAGCCATTTTATAAAACATGCTCCTTACAATGCAATGTTCACAACTTTTAAACTGAATTTCCTATTTGGGCCCCTTATTGAGCTAGAAAAAAATAAAATCTGATATGTTACTTCATATGACTTTTTCTACCCTCTGCTGCGTAAATAAAATTAAATTGTTGTATTTGTGGACGCACTTTAACTACTATGATCCTTAGCGACCCATTCTATATTGGGCGTGAAAGACCGGAAATTTTGCTCAAAGGCCTCTTTATCGGGCTTGAGCTTCTTTTACGTGACGTAAACCTACGACATGGGACCACCGGCTTTACTTCGCTTCCGAAGGGAGCCATACTAAGAATTTTTACGCCCGAAAAAAAATATCTGATGTGTTACAAACACTTATTCTCCATATCCTTCATGTTAATCGAGATATCGAAATGTTAATCTTATTGCTAATTTTCTTGTAGATGCAAGGGGAATATGGTAGGCTTTAAGCGATAGTCAAATATTTTAAGAGCTGGTTCCTATGTGGAGTATTCCATTCTCTTTGCATTACCAGGACTAAAAATATGAATAACGAATTTGAGAAAAAGTATAAGTATTGGAAAATTTAAGGGTATAACAAGCAATATCTCGAAAATGGTTCACCCAACAAAAAAATGTATATGACATAAATTGTGTATTTTAACGCGATCTACGTTTTTTGTGCAGTAAAATTTTGTCTATCTCTTATGGTTTACCAGTTATGCAAAAGTCGTTCACAATGAAGAATGCTTTTGGAGGCATTCCCAGAAAATTCGAGATATACATTTCATTTGTCATGAAAATATCTTAAACATATGATATTTTAATCAAAATCGTTAGAGCAATTTTTGAGAAAATTAAAATTTTCGAAAAATGTTCCATGTAAACGGTAATCTGGTGTGGGAGGATTTTCTTGAAAACCTTCGTGTCGCATCTCTGGAAGATACTGAGCCTAAATACCAAGTTTGGTGTTTATCCGACTGTTCGTTTCTGAGTTATGCTGTTCACAGATAGACACACACGGACACGTTTCCAAAAATGCTTTTTTTGGATTCAGGGGGTCTCAAAACATGTATTTCCTGTGAAATCTCGGTATCGAATTTTTGGGTGGAATACAATACTTCCCCTACTTACTCTACGTAGTAGAGAAAGTAAAAAAAAATACATCGCCCTCCGCCGGGTTTGAACCCGCGACCTCGGGTCTGTTGCGTATTAGTGGGTATACAAATTATTCTTACGAAAGTTTTTTTTTTTACCTACTCGTTTTAATCGAGGTAAACCTTTGCAGAAATAGCTCAATTATGCATTTCGTGTAAATACAAAGGAAATAGCGATAGTCAAGTGTTTAAGAACTGGACGCTACATGTCCTTATTCCATACGCTTTCCATGCAATCGCGAGAAACAACTGAATGTCGACAGGACTTTAAAAGCATGGCAAAGTATTGAACAATTCGAACCATTAATAACGGATATCTCGGAAATGGATGCCACAAAAAAGTGATTTGAATTGCCATTCTTTTAAAGTTCTGGCAGCATTGTTTCTCGCGATTCCATAGAAACAGTATGGAATTTTAAGGCCAGCGTATAGCGCCCAGTTCTTAAAACATTTGACTATCGCTATTCCCTTTGTATCTATAACAAAATGTGCGATGAGCTATTTCCCGAAAGATTTATCTCGCTTAAAATGAAGCAAATAGGTAAATATGCTTTAGTAAGAACCATTTGTATACCCAGTAATAAGCAAAAGAGAGAGCCATGTGAATGTAACACATAATAATTAATTTACTTACCTTAGGTAAGCGACACAGAAAGTAATTAAAAAGGCCAAGTTAAGCTTCGCGTCTACATTTGCTTCGGGAGATGAACAGCGGAGCCGAAAAATAGCACATCTGGTCACCTGATTTTTCTTAAAACGATGAGTGTGTCTTCACATTAAGAATTCTGTGCAATCCTGTTGCATTTAAGGCCAGTGCCCCAGTGTCTACTGGTGACGTAATCACAATCTGCCTCAATAAAATACCAAGCGCAGAATCCGGTTTCTGACGCAAACGAACGAACCAAAGGGCAGTTAGTTCCTAGCTATTCGACTTGAATACAAATACGTACATTACGCGTACAATGTCATTAAAAACAGGAGCCCTTTCCTGGAAGAGGGTGCTAGTAGTTGTCTTGAACAACTTGCGCACAAATAATCCTATTCAAAGGGCAGCACCTGTTAGATGGCGAAGGATTACTTCAATGTCCGTAACGTTCGGGTTCGGGACTAACCTAAAAGCCTCGCCTCATACCGATAACACAATTGCATCATACGCATGACTCAGCTTTCGTTCCAGGAAGAAAAGCCATTAAGGTTTGTCCTGTGTGTTTACTTTCTCTACCATAACCGGATATTAATTTGATACTCATTTAAACAGAAAACAGAACAAAAGTTAGTAATTATAGCACATGTTTTATTTCAAACAGCAACATCTGTGATCAATGAACTGCTTGAAGCATACTTGTTCTGTTTAAGAGGCATTATGCTTGAGAATCTGCGTTAAATATGGTTTGTGCACTTGGATTTTTTGACTTAAAAAGCTAAACTGCTGTGAAACATTTAAAAATCTCGCAATCTGTTGAGGTAGAACTGCGTCTTCAGGATTTTCATTTTAAAATACAGAGACCAGGAATTTGTATTTTAAGTTTATGATGAAAATACACTTCAAAATACATGGACAGTTCATTTCTTATACATATATAATTAGCTGCCAAAGGAGATGTGAAGAAACTAAAATGCTGCATTTCCTCATAAAATACTCTTTCCATCGTCTTCAACCTCCAATGAGGATGAATCCCAATTAAAATGTGTCGCCGCGCCTTACCACGCAGTCTACGATTGTGAATAATACGGAGCGTTCCTTGAGATTGTTTACGGCACTAAGCGGCATGCGGTCCCCGCGACAGTGCTGTCATTCGCTGGCGGGCCGGTTAGAGTCGTGTGCAAGTCTATTACCTCCCTATCCCTGCCTTTTCTCTGCTGCTCAGTTGTCTATAAGCAGCATTGGCGTTAGTTATTGGTATACATCTTAGTTGTAGTTGAATATGATAGTAAAAAATCTGACGTGTTACACTCACATGACTTTCTCTACTCTTGTACAAACTATTTTTACAAACGCTTATTCTCCATATGCTTCATGTTAATCGAGATGTTAATCTTACTGCTAATTTTCCTGTAGGTGCAAGGGGAATATGGTAGATGCGACGGTATTACTTATAATGTTGATGCTTGTGATGTTTATGTATGTGTCTTTACTTCACGCGTTGCCATCTTGTGACGTCATTCATTTGTTTGGTTTGTAACTCCATCTGGCGTTAGCAATTTGCGGTTCCTAGTATCAGTTTTTGAAATAATTCATTTCAAATGTCCTCCGGCTAGCTATTATCTTATCTTGGGTCGAACATGTGTCTCTATACAGGTTGTGAAACGGAAAGGAATCTTTTATCCAAAAATTACACTGATGAAGAAATTTGTTTTACACATTTATTGTCGAACACGTTAACTATCACATTTATCTCAACACTCGCCAAACTGAAACTGTTATAACAACTTCTTACTGATAATTCTTTTAATCCACGTACTTCAATCTTTTGTATATTTAACTTTACCATACTTTAGATCTTTCATAATTCTGCTGCGCGTAACTTGTGAATCTATATCCGATGTATGACGAACTAATACTTTCGACGAACTGACTGACTGAAGACGACGTGTAGTGTACAGATTTTTGATGAACTGGCCTGAATACGACGTGTAATGTATGAATGCTTTCAACGAACTGAAGGACAGACTGACTTTACCTCAAACCTAGCCTATTTATACTCCTGCAATCAGATACGCCTAAAGATTATAACTGAACTGCAATTGGCTAATAAAACGCGCCAACATTAGCGTCAATTTTAATATCCAATGAAAATTATGAATACATATGCTTTAGGTAAACATTCCAGAAGGTTCTAAACGGAAAAAACGCGCGAACATTACGTAACTTCCTCGTTTCCAATAATGTTAAACAGCTCACCCCCCTCTCTGCATTATTGCGCTATTATTGACAGTTTCAGTAAAGCCTTATAAATTTACTTTCCAACAATATTTACAATCAATAAACATCTGAAATCAATGTTACATAAAAATGCATATTCATATTACAATCATTATTTACATTTAAGTAATTTATGATACAAATTACTGCATCATATGCTCCACTAGAAACATAATTATAAATATTTACAACTTGTTTGGAAATTTTATAATTGTGTTTTTAGTCTCCTAAATCTTGGAACACACGCTATCACTTTCACTTTACACTTCACACGCATTTAACACACGACATTTTTTTTTTTTTTTATCTCGCCACTACTTACTGGTTCTGGTTTAATTAATTTAGATATTAATCTGACATCACAAATTTTTTTTTATAGCAAATACTGTACCCTGAATTATTTAATTACTGTTACCAAATTGTTTACTTTCTTAAGTTGTTGACAAAAATTTATACATTTAAGATTTTTGTAATTATTAAACATATTTACCAAAAATATTCACCCTTTACATAAATATATTTACATCTCTTAAATCTAGACAATGTTTCACATGTTCTGTTTACTACATAAATATTTGTTTTTAATTAGTTTTACCAATTTTTGTTATTTTGTGCTTTATCTTAACAATACTCTTGGAATAGTATTTATGTACTTTTACTTTAATATCATATTAAGTTTCAATCTTTACATTCTTAATTTTCAAATGTTGTTACAGTTACTAAAAATTTAATTTTTTTTTTTAAACATTTCTCTTTTTTTTTGTAATTTATTTCTCTTTTCAAATGACATATATAAATAATTAACCCTCTTACGTTCCAATACATTTCTCTGCAAGTCATCTTTAACTATCCAGCATTTACTTTACATCTCATTGCTATTTTCCCTCCTGGATCAAATTGTGTGTGGCTAAACATTACTCGTAGCCATTTCCTAACCTTCAAATTTTTGTTCATGAATAACCTCTTGTATTCATATGAAATTTCGTCCCATGATAACATTTGAAAACAATCTAAAGTTTCTTGAATTACACATCTTTTAACAACTGTCATTTTCAATTCTTCTACTATCTCTTTAATCTGATAGTACTTTAACAAATCTGTACTAAACTGTACTGGACTGGAGTTTTCATTTTGAACATCTTGGTACAATTTATTTCTTTGCATTCCTGTCTCATTCTGTCTTTCTGATATTTCCCCTCTGAAATTAACTTGCGCCTTATTCACATCTACATTCATAACCTCTTTCATCTCTCTTAGCTCACTTGAAATATTACTCATTCTACTACCTGACTCTGTACATTCTACATCAACATGTTCATTTTTAGTATTAACCTCACTTTCTTTGTTATCTCTTTCCCTGCTCATGTCTAGCATTTTCTTTGAAATTTCTCCTATCTCACTTGCTATTATTTCCTCATTTTCATCTCTCATTTTTGGCATACTCCTATCTAGCTTCGTAACTTTCTTTTCAATTTCTTCACTGCTTTGATCTACTTTTTGCTCTAATATCTCATTCTTCCTACCAATATTTTCAATTGATTTCCTGTTTTGTTCTAAGCTCTTACCAATATCTTCCCTCAATTCTCTCTTATTCTGATCTAGTTTTTGTTCTAAACTCCTATTAATGTCTTCTCTTAATTCCCTATTATTCTTTTGCATATCTTCCCTTAATTTCTCATTACTCTGAGTTAATTTTTCTAATTTCTCATTATTCTTTTGCATATCTTCCCTGTTTTGATCTATTTTCTTTTCTAATTTCTCATTAATCTTACCAATATCTTCCCTTAATTGATCTCTAAAATTTCTCAGCATTTCCATCATTTCCATCATCATACTAGCATCAAAATTAACATTTCCTGCTGTTTTATTCTGACTTTCTGCACTAACATTTCCTCCATCAAATACTACATTGTTTAAGCTATTTTCTGTATTCTGTATTGAATTACAGCTAACTGTTACATTATCTCCCTCCATAATTGTTTCTTCAATATTATTAGTAGCCATTGTTTTTGTTTTCTAAAAAAAATTACAATACTCTGACCTTTGTCATGCTGTCTGTTGCTGTTACTTTGATGTCCAGCTTCCTGCCCCTCTCTCCTAGGTTATATGTCGCTTCTGCGTTGTGTTATGATGAGTCCACGTCGTTTTGTTGTCCTGTAGTTTGGAATCTGCGTCTTGTAGATCATTTCACTGCTACATTCGTTCCACGTCCTGCTTCCTTTCCTGGTCACTCTGCTCCTTCCTGGTTATTTTGCTTCTTTCCTGGTCATCGTGTTCCTTTCCTGGTCACTATGCTTCATTCCTGGTCATCGTGTTCCTTTCCTGGTTATCGTGCCCCACGTTCTGGGTGCCAATTTGAAGTAACATTCTTGTAGCCCCACGTTGTGGTAGACAATTTGTTGTAACATTATTTGCTTACGTAATATGTTTTTACGTAAATTATTAGAACTTGATCTTATATTGTGCTGCTTTTGTTTTGTTTGGTTACATAATTTTAACTGCCCCACGTATGGGAGCCAATTTGCGACGGTATTACTTATAATGTTGATGCTTGTGATGTTTATGTATGTGTCTTTACTTCACGCGTTGCCATCTTGTGACGTCATTCATTTGTTTGGTTTGTAACTCCATCTGGCGTTAGCAATTTGCGGTTCCTAGTATCAGTTTTTGAAATAATTCATTTCAAATGTCCTCCGGCTAGCTATTATCTTATCTTGGGTCGAACATGTGTCTCTATACAGGTTGTGAAACGGAAAGGAATCTTTTATCCAAAAATTACACTGATGAAGAAATTTGTTTTACACATTTATTGTCGAACACGTTAACTATCACATTTATCTTAACACTCGCCAAACTGAAACTGTTATAACAACTTCTTACTGATAATTCTTTTAATCCACGTACTTCAATCTTTTGTATATTTAACTTTACCATACTTTAGATCTTTTATAATTCTGCTGCGCGTAACTTGTGAATCTATATCCGATGTATGACGAACTGACTGACTGAAGACGACGTGTAGTGTACTCAGATTTTTGATGAACTGGCCTGAATACGACGTGTAATGTATGAATGCTTTCGACGAACTGAAGGACAGACTGACTTTACCTCAAACCTAGCCTATTTATACGCCTGCAATCAGATACGCCTAAAGATTATAACTGAATTGCAATTGGCTAATAAAACGCGCCAACATTAGCGTCAATTTTAATATCCAATGAAAATTATGAATACATATGCTTTAGGTAAACATTCCAGAAGGTTCTAAACGGAAAAAACGCGCGAACATTACGTAACTTCCTCGTTTCCAATAATGATAAACAGCTCACCCCCCTCTCTGCATTATTGCGCTATTATTGACAGTTTCAGTAAAGCCTTATAAATTTACTTTCCAACAATATTTACAATCAATAAACATCTGAAATCAATGTCACATAAAAATGCATATTCATATTACAATCATTATTTACATTTAAGTAATTTATGATACAAATTACTGCATCATATTAGTTGTAGTTGAATATGATAGTAAAAAATCTGACGTGTTACACTCACATGACTTTCTCTACTCTTGTACAAACTATTTTTACAAACGCTTATTCTCCATATGCTTCATGTTAATCGAGATGTTAATCTTACTGCTAATTTTCCTGTAGGTGCAAGGGGAATATGGTAGATTATAAGCGATAGTCAAATATTTAAAGCGCTGGTTGCTATGTGGCGCATTCCATTCTCTTTGCATGTCCAGGATATAAAAAAAATGAATAACGAATTTGAGAAAAAGCATTGAAAAATGCAATATCTCGAAAATGGTTCACTCAACAACAAAAATGTATATGACATAAATTGTGTATTTTAACGCGATCTACATTTTTTGTGTAGTAAACTTTTGTCTATCTCTTATGGTTTACCTGTTATGCAAAAGTCGTTCACAATGAACAATACTTTTGGAGACATTCCCAGAAAATTCAAGATATACATTTTTTGTCATGAAAATATCTTAAACATATAATTTAATCAAAATCGTTAGGGCCAGTTTTGAGAAAATTAAAATTTTCGAAAAATGTTCCATGTAAAGGGTAATCTGGGGTGGGGGATTTTCTTGAAAACCTTCGTGTCGCAGCTCTAGAGGATACTGAACCTAAATACCAAGTTTGGTGTTTATCCGACTGTTCGTTTCTGAGTTATGCTGTACACAGACACAGAAACACACACGGACATGTTTCTAAAAAAAATTGGATTCAGGGGGTCTCAAAACATGTATTTCCGGTGGAATCTCGATATCGAATTTTTGGGTGGAATACAATACTTCCCCTACTTACTATACGTAGTAGAGAAAGTAAAAACTTGACGTTACAACAAGGATTTATCTTTGTGAGGGTTACATAAAAAAGAGGAATTTGGGAAAGTGCGAGGATGTTTTGCAACGAAATTTCCTGGTGCTCCCGTTCCAAGTAGTATTAAACCTCGTAAAGTTCATAGAAATAGGGTCGGTTCAGAATAAACGTGGAAAGAGAAGCCCAAGTGTACTTACTGATGAAAACTCTATGATACTGAAAGGTTAGAATATTCTCCTTGAAAATCTCTCCTCCGCCTATCACACGAAACGGAAAACCACAGCATTTAGGACCACTAAAATTGTCAAATTTAAGAATTACAGTAGACGAACTTGTACGTGTAAACGCAAATTTCCTTCAGACACTCCAGGAATTGCAGTTGGAAATTATTTTCAACACCTTCTGTAGTCAAGGTTAGTAAACAAAATGAAAATCGTATTACTTTCTCTACTACGTATAGTAAGTAGGGGAAGTATTGTATTCCACTCAAAAATTCCATACCGAGATTTCACCGGAAATACATGTTTTGAGACCTCCTGAATCCAAAAAAAGCATTTTTGGAAACATGTCCGTGTGTGTGTGTGTGTGTGTGTGTGTCTGTGAACAGCATAACTCAAAAACTAACAGTCGGATAAACACCAAACTTGGTATTTACGATAAGTATCTTCTAGAGATGCGACACGAAGATTTTCAAGAAAATCCCCCCACCCCAGACTACCCTTTACATGGAACATTTTTCGAAAATTTTAATTTTCTCAAAAATGGCTAACGATTTTGATGAAAATATCATGTGTTTAGGATAATGTCATGAGAAATGAAATGTATATCTCGAAATTTCTGGGACTGTCTCCAAAAGTATTCTTCATTATGAACGACTTTTGCATAACTGGTAAACCATAAGAGATAGACAAAATTTTACTACACAAAAAATGTAGATCGCGTTAAAATACACAACTTATATCATACACATTTGTTTTGTTGAGTGAACCGTTTTCGAGATATTGCTTGTTATTTCCTTAAATTTTCCAATACTTATACTTTTTCTCAAATTCGTTATTCATTTTTTATGTCCTGGACATGCAAAGAGAATGGAATGCGCCACATAGCAACCAGCGTTAAAATATTTGACTATCGCTTAAAACTTACCATATTCCCCTTGCATCTACAAGAAAATTAGCAATAAGATTGACATCTCGATATCTCGATTAATATGAAGCATATGGAGAATAGGCGTTTGTAAAAATAGGTTGTACAAGAGTAGAGAAAGTCATGTGAGTGTAACACATCAGATTTTTTTAATAGCCCTGTAGCGGACCCGTTCACCAGCGAACGAGAGGATCATGCCGCCTAATGCTATAAAGAATCCCAAGGAACGCTCTGTAAAATAGCAGTTACGCGAAAGTAAAACAGCTGTTGCACATGATGGTTCCAGTAGCAAGGTTGCCTGCATTATTCATGATGGCGATCCATTATCCATCCCTGTTTGTTTACTTTAAAAACTATCAATAACTTGCAGCTCATACTAACCGGCCGCGATATGAATGCACTTGGAGGACACCACTGTTTTTTACTTTCTCTACTACGTATAGTAAGTAGGGGAAGTATTGCATTCCACCCAAAAATTCGATACCGAGATTTCACCGGAAATACATGTTTTGAGACCTCCTGAATCCAAAAAAAGCATTTTTGGAAACATGTCCGTGTGTGTGTCTGTGTGTCTGTGTGTGTGTGTGTCTGTGTGTGTGTGAACAGCATAACTCAAAAACGAACAGTCGGATAAACACCAAACTTGGTATTTAGGTTCAGTATCTTCCAGAGATGCGACACGAAGGTTTTCAAGAAAATCCCCCCACCCCAGACTACCCTTTACATGGAACATTTTTCGAAAATTTTAATTTTCTCAAAAATGGCTCTAACGATTTTGTTTAAAATATCATATGTTTAAGATAATGCCATGAGAAATGAAATGTATATCTCGAATTTTCTGGGAATGTCTCCAAAAGTATTCTTCATTGTGAACGACTTTTGCATAACTGGTAAACCATAAGAGATAGACAAAATTTTACTACACAAAAAATGTTGATCTCGTTAAAATACACAACTTATGTTATATACATTTCTTTTGTTGAGTGAACCGTTTTCGAGATATTGCTTGTTATTCCCTTAAATTTTCCAATACTTATACTTTTTCTCAAATTCGTTATTCATTTTTTTATGTCCTGGACTTGCAAAGAGAATGGAATTCGACACATAGCAACCAGCGTTAAAATATTTGACTATCGCTTAAAAGCTACCATATTTCCCTTGCATCTACAAGAAAATTAGCAATAAGATTGACATCTCGATATCTCGATTAACATAAAGCATATGGAGAATAGGCGTTTGTAAAAATAGATTGTACAAGAGTAGAGAAAGTCATGTGAGTGTAACACATCAGATTTTTTTATTACAATCTAGGCTTGGGATCAGAGGGGAGTGAACGGCGAGAAAGTGAATGTACAATCGCGCAATGAAAACACTACTACGTTTGCAGATCTCAGCCTAGCTAGTAAATGTAACTCGGAACTGCAGATGTTTTCTTCACTTGAACTGTCCTTTCATGCCACGCCCACTTGTATTGTAACAGTTTAGTTCCTCTTGCCACCACACGCACACATATCGTGGCCAACTAGTACGTCGCTGCATAAGTAGCAAATATTAACAAGTAAAAAAAAAGAGATCCAAGTAAGATTTAAATGGTAAAATTCTACTATCAAATATTATTATATTCCATGTCTGCAATAATAAATACGAGGGTTGTCCGAAGTAACCGACCTAACAAAGAAAACACAAAGAGTTTGGGAAAAGCATCTTTATTTCTCTATATAGTCTCTTTTCAGCTCGATACACTTTTCCCAGCGATGTTCAATAGCTTCGATACCCTGTTTATACTGAGAACTTCGAGTTCTGCAAAATAGCCATCAACTGCAAGCTCAACCTCTTCATTGTTGGTAAATCTTTTACCACCAAGCCATTTCTTCAACTTTGGAAACATAAAATAATCAGAGGGGGCTAAGTCTGGCAAATAGGGCGCATGAGGAAGCTATTCGAACTTTAACTCAATGATTTTGGCCATGGCAATAATGGATGTGTGAATTGGAGCGTTGTCTTGTTGAAACAGAACTTTCTTTTTCGCTAAATGCGCCGTTTTTGCTTGATTTCATCATTCAAACGCTGCAATAAGTTTGCATAATACTCGTCATTGATTCCTTTTCCTTTTTGAAGATAGTGAAAATTATCCCACGCGCATCCCAAAAACTGACGCCATGACCTTGCTTGCAGATAGAACTGTCTTCGCCTTCTTTGGAGCCGATTCTCTTTCAATCCACTGTTTTGACTGTTCCTTCATCTCAGGTGTGAAGTGTTGGACCCATATTTCATCCATGGTTATTGAATCGACACAAAAACTCTTGCTTTATTGCAGCGAAACATCGCCAAACACTCGACTGAAACATCCTCACGACGCTGCTTTTGTTCCATTGTGAGTAAACGCGGCACCCATCTTGCGCACAGCTTTCTCATGTCTAAATTTTCAGTCAGTATGTGATGTACAGGACTTTTTGAAATGCCTAAAATGTCTGCTAGCTCGCGCACTTTCTCGACGGTCATCCAATACCATTTTATGGATTTTCTTCACAATTTCTGGCGTGGTCACCTCATTTGGTAGACCACCGCAATGTTCGTCTTGGCAGCTCCTACGGCCTCGCTTAGACTCTGCCACCCAATATTTTATGTTGTAAACGAAGGAGCAGTCTCCCCCAGAGTAGAATCTAGCTCAGCTTTAATATTAGTTGGGCTAAGACTTTTCAAATGAAAGTATTGTATGACATAATGATGGCCAGTTTTATCCATGTTTACAATTCGCTAAGAGAGTTCACTATTACTGGCTGCCAAACAATTACTAAACTATGTAACATCGTCAAACTTCAAACTTAAGCTTTGTAAGGGTGGTACTTTCTCCATAGTCATTTGCTTGAAATAATAATCGCTATATATACGCTAGGTCGGTTACTTCTGGGACTGCCCTTGTATATCAAAAGTGGAGGATTTAATATGGTTAACTTCGTAAAGTAAAATAGACAAAACACGCAAATACCAGCACTGAAATCAGGAAGTTCAATTTTTCGTAATGACAGCATGAACAGTGGATCAGAAAACACTGTCGTCGAAAAAAAGTATAATTTTCTTGAGATTCGTTAAATATATGAAGACATATTGAAAATGAGAACTTATTATTTTACCGCAACAAGCTGGGTATTGTGTAGCTAGCAGCCAACAAGAAAAGACTAGAGCACGTGCTATTGTTGACATGCAGAGTACAGTAGCGGGAACCGGATATAAGGAGATACCGAGCGACTATATCGTGAAGGTCAGTACACCAGGTCACTTTGCGTAGGAGTACTTTTCTATTCGGCTTCTGTTTTGTGCAGTAATACTTATATACACCATATTCACGTCAGTGTTACTGTTATTTTCCTGACAAATTGGCTTTATTTTAAGATTGTCTTCTGTTTTAGTGTCCTAATTAGAAAGGAGAATAGCTAATCTAGAAAGAAAGATTGATGTTGCCCGTCCAGACTGACTTAGAGAGTGGCCACATGTGTAGTCATTCACGGGCTGTTGACATAGTTCTGATTCCACTTTCCGCATGCAGTACATTTAAACAGGGATTCGGTTCTAATTGAACTCCAGTTCCGACCTGCTAGAGAAGAGGATCGGATTGAGCGTCAAATTCACGCAATGAATTTCTAAACTAATCAGTTATTTATGATAAAAGAGTTTTATTTTGCGTGTAGGAATGATTTCGAAATGAAGGTAGCGAGTTGTGCAATTCTACGAGCAGAATAAAATTGCGTTCATACACTTTTTACTTTCTCTACTACGTATAGTAAGTAGGGGAAGTATTGTATTCCACCCAAAAATTCAATACCGAGATTTCACCGGAAATATATGTTTTGAGACCCCCTGAATCCAAAAAAAAAGCATTTTTGGAAACATGTCCGTGTGTGTGTGTGTGTGTGTGTGTGTGTGTGTGTGTGTGTGTGTGTGTGTGAACAGCATAACTCAGAAACGAACAGTCGGATAAACACCAAACTTGGTATTTAGGTTCAGTATCTTCCAGAGATGCGACACGAAGGTTTTCAAGAAAATCCCCCCACCCTAGGTTACCCTTTACATGGAACATTTTTCGAAAATTTTAATTTTCTCAAAAATGGCTCTAACGATTTTGATTAAAATATCGTATGTTTAAGATATTTTCGTGACAAATAAAATGTATATCTTGAATTTTCTGGGAATGCCTCCAAAAGTATTGTTCATTGTGAACGACTTTTGGTAAACTGGTAAACCATAAGAGATGACAAAATTTTACTACACAAAAGATGTAGATCGCGTTAAAATACACAATTTATATCATATACATTTCTTTTGTTGAGTGAACCGTTTTCGAGATATTGCTTGTTATTCCCTTAAATTTTCCAATACTTATACTTTTTCTCAAATTCGTTACTCATTTTTTTTATGTCCTGGACTTGCAAAGAGAATGGAATGCGCCACATAGCAACCAGCGCTTAAATATTTGACTATCGCTTAAAACCTACCATATTCCCTTGCATCTACAAGAAAATTAGCAATAAGATTGGCATCTCGATATCTCGATTAACATGAAGCATATGGAGAATAAACGTTTGTAATAATAGTCTGTACAAGAGTAGAGAAAGTCATGTGAGTGTAACGCATCAGATTTTTTAGACTGTCGTCAATATTTATAGACAAGTTATACATTATGAATTAGATTTGGTTACCCATTTCGTATCGGTGATGCTCAGCGCGGCTTGATAGTCACTTGTTTCTTTTTAGCATCAATGCTGACCACATGAGTTAGAAAAAAGCGTTATACATAATTATTATTATGATTAAGAGAATCATTCGGCTTCTAATCTTCAGACATCCATTTCACCAATGCTGTTAGTTTGTATTATTTACTAATGTCAATGTTGTCCTTGACATTGAAAGACAGTTTAAGGAGAAATTTGCTCTCAATGTTGAAAACATCCATGTTTTGACTTTATCTTCAAAATATCTTGCAGCACGTTTTCAGCTTAATTAGTTCGTACGCTTCTCACCTTGCGCCATTGAAGAAACCTGTTATATGCTATTTCGTGCTGTTTTCCTGGACTTTCTTGTCAGCAATTCTAATGTTACCCTTTCCACTGCTTGTAAAATTACGGCTGATTCTTCAGATTGCATAATTACCGCATTCAAATTATCCGCGATTACATCAACAATACAATCTTGAATAATCTTCACATCTGCCAGGAAATCAAAGTTGTCAACCCTGGAGTGTTATAATTGTATACCACTCTGGCATAATTTTACCCTTTTAATTAATATTATCTGCGGTTGAAAGCTCTTCTTTTACCTTCGACTGTCTAAAAATAATTTATCGGCTGGTTTGCCCCATTTAAGGTAATTCGGACGTAAAACTAGTGAAGGAGAGCGGAATGGAAATCGATCTCAGTACGTATCGAATTTGCACATAAACGCGTGTCACATTAAGCACTGAAATTGAAGTCAAATCTATATTTTACACCAGTAATTGTTGGGTTTCCTCAAAAGAAATGTGCCTAACTACATAGTGCTTTCTGGACAGACTGCATTCCTGGATCTGGGTCATCGTCGTTCATGGCGTCTAGCAATTTCAGGTTGTAAACTTTCCAATCTACTCTCTTCACATTGCGCTGAATTTTTATCGATAAATGTCATTTCCACACGAACAATGTTTAGTTTTTGTGGCGAGCGTGTGTATGGTCGCAGAACTGTCTGTTCGATGTCTTTACAGTCGTTATTTGTGAACGTCGCAATCGCTGTTTGCATTAAATTGGGTTTTATTTTTGGACGCTCTTTAATTACCATGGTTCTTAAGTGCCCCATTCCATATTGGGAGTGAAAGTTCGGAAATTTTGCTCAGAGGCTTGAGGTTCTTTTATGTGCCGTTAATCTACGACACGGGGCCAGCTGCTTTATTTCCCTTCCGAAGATGGCAATGCTGAGGATTTTTACGCCCGAAAACCTCCATCGTCCTTCGCGACCTCGGGAACTGGAGGCTAGCATGATACCCCTAGACCATGGAGGTCGCTATTTACATTATACATACTGTTTGTTCAGTTATTCGCTAATTTAAAGTACTATTATAGGGTCTTTCAACAAGAGTGTCCTATCTTTGAACTTAAATAAAACACGTTCTATAAATGATAGAGGTTTATTTATTTTTTGTTTTGGAACATAATGTCATTACGTGTGAAAGAGAACATCAGTTAACTTTGTTGGGTTGCGCGTATACGGTTGACTCAATTTTCAATGACAGAAGAACGTAAATTAGGTCCAACTTCACGAATAATACGCGTGATGTTATAAGATCATTTACTGTTTCTGGCTTGTTGGCATAAACTCGAGATTTAACATAACCCCACAAGAAGTAATCCAACGGCGTTAAATCACATGATCTCGGGGGCCAGTTAACATCACCACCACGGAAAATTATGAAACCTCTTCAAAAGATCGATTGTTTCGAGAGCAATATGACATGTAGCACCATCTTGCTGGAGCCAGATGTTTGAGTTCCATACCATCCAATTAAGGCCAAAAATAATCCCTTATAAGAGTCTGGTATCTTTCTCCATTGACAGTTAGAGCTTCTCCATCTTCATGTTGGAAAAAATATGGACCAATGATTCCACCATACCAAAATCAACACCACACAGTAACCTTTTGGGGATGAAGTGGTCGTTCTTGAATCTGTATTGGATTGCGATTGCTCCAATAGCGGTAATTTTGTTTGTTAACACAACCATTCATCCAAAAGTGAGCTTCGTCGCTGAAGATTATTTTTTCGACAAAACTCCGGGTCAGCTTCCAATTGCTCCATAGCCCAGTCAGCGAATATACGGGGCAACCTATGGTCGTTGGGCTTTAGTTCTTGAGTTAACATCATTTTGTAAACGTGAAATTTAAAGTCCAGATGCAGAATTCGCCAAGTTGTGGTCGGCGAAAGCACCAATTCTTGCACTCGACGAGCAATTGATTTGTTTCCGTTCTCGCGTACACTCTCACGAACGGCGCCTATGTTTTCGTTGGAGCGCTTACGTCGATTACGTATAGGCGTTCTTTGATCGCTGACAGAGCCACTTCTTTCAAATGTATCGATCAAATCGTTCTCTCGCAGGGACGATGATGCACACCGTAAACTCCACGCAATACACGGAAGGTTTGGCGAACAGATGATCCATTTTGATAATAAATTTTCAAAATTTCTACGCGTTGCTGAATGCTGTAACGTTCCATGGCTGTTTGTCAATAACAACTGTAACCACATGAAAAAAAAATGACTGCTATAACTCAATAACAACGGCAGATATCACATGTTAAAGATAGGATACTCTTGTTGAAAGACCCTATATAAAATTGCCTTGCTTTGGCTGAAAGTCGAGTTCCTGCGCCATTTTTGCTTTCTGTACCACGTATACTGGCATGCATAAAATGTGGCCCATAAGGAACGTAGCTGTTTGTGTTAGTACTGACAAAATCTAGCCCCGCACCCTACCAGCGTGACCCTGCTTTTTCGAGTATAGTTCTAACCACTGGATTGGCAAGGTACTTTACCTCCCCCAAAGTATGACCGAACTACCGATGGATAACATCACAACTTAAGCCTTATATTTTCATGCTACACTACTGATTTCTTAAAGCAGGTTTTCTCATTGCCATTTAGTAGCGGCAACGGCTTAACCTTCGGCTGATAAAATCTATTGTAGCCACCTTTCAGTTAAACGACACATGCAAATAATTCTTCACCCCTTCCTGTAGAAGGCTGAATTATGTTGTAATTGGTTTAACCTTTCCTAATGTACCAATCGTAGCGAAAGTCTTTCATAGGAGGTGGTATCCTAAACACCCCTTCATTTTACTTAACGGCTGGGTGGAGTTAAAAGTTGGTTACTTGCAGGTAGAACACTACAGCGCTCTAGAGAGATGAGCTACTTTTTATGCACGAGAGTGTACATAGTAGGTAGAGAAGGTATTGCATTCCATCCAAAAATACGATACCGATTTCACCGGAAATACATGTTTTGAGGCCCTGAATCCAGAAAAGCCTATTTTTAGAACCACATCTATGTGCATGCGTTGGCATTTAAGCTCAGTATCTTCCAAAGTTGCAACACAGAGATTTTCAAGAAAATCTCCCTACTCCCAACTCCTTTTACATGGAACATTTTTCGAAATTGTTGATTTTCTCAAAAATGGCTCTAACAGTTTTTATTAAAATACCATGTATTAATTATATTTACATGACAAATGTATATTTTGAATTTTAAGTCCTCTTTATTTGGAATTTTATATAATCGTGTATAACTGGTTAACATTAAGCGATAGATGAAAACTCACTGCACAGAAAAAGTAGATCTCTAAAAACACATTTTACTTCAAATAACTTTTTTTGTGGCATCAGTCATTTCCAAGATATCCATTAGTAATGGCTTGAATTGTTGAATTCTTTGTCATTCTCTTCAAGTCCTTTCAACATTCAGTTGTTTCTCGCCATTGCATGGAAAGAGTGTGGATTTTTAAGGCCAG
Organism: Deroplatys truncata; assembly: GCA_030765065.1. Classification (NCBI taxonomy): domain Eukaryota; kingdom Metazoa; phylum Arthropoda; class Insecta; order Mantodea; family Mantidae; genus Deroplatys; species Deroplatys truncata. The sequence continues at coordinate 57,034,640 of CM060989.1, read as the reverse complement.
TATAAAGCATCCTGTTCTTAAACATTTGACTCACTATTCCCTTTGCATTTTTTATAACAAAATGTGTAATACAGCTACTCCTGCAAAGGTTTGTCTCAATTAAAATTAAGTATATTGAAAATTAAGCTTTTATAAGAATAGTGTTTATATCTAGTAATAAATTATACAGGGTAGAGAAAGACATTTGAATGCAATGCATCAGTTTTTTTTTCCCTTGCCTTAAGGCCACATGGCAACTGTAGTAATGGTGGAACAAACAATTGACATCAGAGGCAACATGAACTTTACTTTCCCATGAAAACTGAATTTAGATTTAAATAATAAAGTATAGAAGCCATAATTGCTGTGGGTAGGGTAAATAAAACAGAGTAAAATAAGCAAATTGAGTTTTACATTGATATTTGAAAAGAAGCTAGAAACAATGATGTGTATTGAATTTATTTAAAGGTGAGTCGGAAATTGTTACACTAACATCACTTAAGTTTACTCACTTAACATGTTTTGGGAAACGGTTGTTCTCATCCTCAGAAGCTAATCCGACTGGCCTGTGTTGTTGGTGTTTCAGTTTTGTGGACTGGATACTGTGGTGGCATCTTGTGGATGTAAAATGTACTTCCAGAGGGGATTTGGTGGCGGCAAATCAAAATTCATTAGATGTGTGTTGTGTTTTTGAATGTGATCTTCTCGCATGCATCTAATTCGGCTGCAAATTTGGCTGGTTTGACTAATGTAATATTGGGTTTGATGTTGTGAATAGTGATCCAAAAATGGTGTGAAACTGCAGATTTGTCCATTTTTTTGTATTTGATACATCTCATGTGCTCCTTTAGCCTAGTTTCTAGGTTTCTTTTTGTCTTACCTATATATACTTTATTGCAATTTGAACAATTGATTTTGTAGATTCCAGCTTTTTTGTCTTGTGGAATGGGGTGTTTTAACTTGTTACACAGTAATTTCTCTATGTTAAATTTGTTCTGTGGGGCTAGACTGATGTTGTGTTTCATGAAAATCTTCTTAAATTTGTGATATGTTCCTGGGTGGTATGTCAATTTCTTGAACTTTAGCTGTTTATCTTGCTGGCTGAGATTTGTTGTGTTTTTGATGTGTTGCTGTTGACCCTAATAGGTTCATACAAGACTCCTTAGCCTTACTAAACCTGCAGAACCAATCAATAAAATTCAGCATAGAAATAGAAAAAGAAGGCATGCTACCATTTTTAGACCTAAAAATCATCAGAGAACAAAAGAACCTAACCTTTGGCTTATACAGGAAGCCAACACACTCTACTAATTACATAAAAAATAAGAGTTTCAATCCAACCACACACAAACATGCAGTACTAAATAGCCTAACACTTAGACTGGTATATACCCCCTTAAATAAACAAGAATACCAGTCAGAATACCAGCACATAGTAGACACAGCAATACATAATGGGTACAACAAAACAACAATTGACAAAAAAATTGCAAAATTCAAACGATAGAAACACATCAAAAACACAACAAATCTCAGCCAGCAAGATAAACAGCTAAAGTTCAAGAAATTGACATACCACCCAGGAACATATCACAAATTTAAGAAGATTTTCATGAAACACAACATCAGCCTAGCCCCACAGAACAAATTTAACATAGAGAAATTACTGTGTAACAAGTTAAAAGACCCCATTCCACAAGACAAAAAAGCTGGAATCTACAAAATCAATTGTTCAGATTGCAATAAAGTATATATAGGTAAGACAAAAAGAAACCTAGAAACTAGGCTAAAGGAGCACATGAGATGTATCAAATACAAACAAATGGACAAATCTGCAGTTTCACACCATTTTTGGATCACTAATCACAACATCAAACCCAATATTACATTAGTCAAACCAGCCAAATTTGCAGCTGAATTAGATGCATGGGAGAAGATCACCATTCAAAAACACAACACACATCTAATGAATTTTGATTTGCCACCACAGTATCCAGTCCACAAAACTGAAACACCAACAACACGGGCCAGTCGGATTAGCTTCTGAGGATGGGAACAACCGTTTCCCGAAACATGTTAAGTGAGTAAACTTAAGTGATGTTAGTGTAACAATTTCCAACTCACCTTTAAATAAATTGAGTTTTATTTATGGATGCTCTTTAATTACTATGGTTCTTATTGTCTCATTCTATATTGGGCAATTTTGCTCAGAGGCCTCTTTATCAGGCTTGAGGTTCTTTAAATGTATGACACAGGACCACCAGCTTTACTTCCCTTCCAAAGGAAACCATGTTAAGGATTTTTACAGCTGAAAAAAATCCATCGCCTTTGCCAGGTTTAAACCTGCGATTTCGGGAAAAAGAAAAACAGAGTTATGATCACCCCTATAAGTGATGGGCAAGGTAAATTAGTTTGGACAATAACAAGGACCTATGGGAAGGAATGTAGTGCTTTCTAATTTAGCATTTTTTATCATTCTGTCTGCTTCCGTTTCTGCACATTTTGCTACTGATGCATCATTGACCATATAGGGAATATGGGAAACATTTTCTGAGCTTGTTTCTGTGTGGCATGCTGGGTTTATTGAACTTTGAGAGAAGAATTTAAGGTTTGTTATCCTAGAAAATGCTGTTCGGAGCTGCATAGATTTATTATGAGTGTAGGCTTCAATAATGAATTATGATTTTTAATACTAAAATTAACAGTCTCCATCTGGTAGTAATAGTATAGTGGTGAGCATACTGTGCTCGTCATTTTGTAATTAATAAAAAGTATTAAGGTTGCAATGGAAATGTCCGTAGTTGTATTGTATGGTAATTGCAGTGTTACAAATTTTCAAACAGTGGTGCATAGTGCCCATTACTGGTGCAGCACATTGAAACAAATATAATATCAAGCTTGACTTTGTTATTTCATGCTTATACCATTAAGATTCTTAAACAGTTAACTTGTTAGGAATATTGATTCAGCGTGGCCTAAAATTTAAAGACACTGAACCTACTTCTTGTAAATAATTCAGTTGATTAAATGTAATGTTTCTGTTTGCTTGCAGGCACATTCCAAAAGCAAAAGCAACAACCATGGCAGAAACTCCAGAGTTGAAAAGAATTGCGGAAAATACCAAAATTCAGTCCAATGTAAGTAGAATATTATGGATAAACATGTGTGTGTTCACAAATATTGCAAAACACAGTGCAGGACAAAATCAGCCATAAGCTGCTGTTCTGTGTCATCAAATGCAGTGAGGAAGTTTAGTATCTTCGATCACTGAAATAAACTACTGAACCACTGAAATGTTGTTACTTTCAGGTAAAATACCATGCAGAGTTTGAGAAGGCGAAAGGAAAATTCACACAAGTAGCAGATGACCCAGAGACACTTCGGATTAAACAAAATTCAAAGATAATAAGGTATGTTCATAAAGTGAAACTGCTGCCATTTGGAATTTTTTGAGCAGCCTTTTTTTCAATGTTTTTTAACTTGAAAATGTGTATTAAAGCTGTAGAGTTTCTTTCTAAATGTTTATGTAGTTTAATGATTTCAAGCTACAAAACTGTTGAATGATCTTGTACCTGTCTAGGTCTAACTCGCTCTGAGATGATACAAAGATTCTGTCTGTGTAAATGTATAAGCATTTATAAATAGTGAATGCCAAGATTATTTTAGGTATTTGAATATGGACTTTCCACGCAATTTCGAAACCTTACTACTGGAATTACCGCAGTTTTAAAGGAGCTGCCCAATAAAAAATTACCTATCTGTATGATTCTCTAGACAAATGGTAGAAAGTGTTTTTTCGTCAAAGAGAGAAACACAGAGCTTGTTGATGTCACTCCATTTGCTATTAGCCAAATATGTATAGGGGCATTTAAATGACATTAGTGTGTTAAAAGCAGAGCAGTATGGAATTTGCCAACTAATGCTTAAGTTATTTTACTTACCTTTCTAAATAAGTAGCAACAGTAGAATGGTGGATCATCCTTGGCTATCCTAAATCTGCGAAATTGCACTTGGTTTGGAGAAGTGTTTCTTAATGTATTTAGCTTGGTATAACAGCACAGCCTTTAAGACCAATTGTCAAGCATGAATCAATCCAACTCGCATACTGTTAATGTACCATGAATTTCTAGGTAGTAAATTAATGCTTATGCTTAGAATTCTTAGTTTTTCTGCTAAGTTGTGTTCTGTTACATTTTATGTGTGTATCAAGAATCAGTTGAGTGAATGAATGGACAAGTTTTACACAGGATTGCCGGACACTTCTTTTTTTAATTATATTGTAATGCCCCACGTGGGTGGTTACCCCCGCAGTAGGTGATTACACTAGGGGGGGTTGGTAGCTCAGAGGTAGGGGAGATGCGTCGGTACTGGGTTGGTAGGTAGGCCAGGGTGGGGGTATTTAAATGATGCACAGGGGATGCATTGACCCAATAAATTATATTATTACTTTAAGTGAGTACATTGGCTACTCAGAATGAGCTGAAGTCCGACAAGTAAGCAGAACTTAGTAGAGATACATTCTTACCTGTTCACCTGGTGTTGTGTTTGCGACTCATGTACAGGGTCTCGACGACTGATTCAACAACTGACCTGACAGCTACTCTTCGATAACTGCCCCCGATTGCCTTTTGATAACTCTCGATTGCCCTTAGATAACTGCCCCTGACCAAGTCAAAACCCTGTAGTATAAATACGTACAGAAGAGCTGACTCGGCATTCCTTAGCATGGTCATGTTATGGTAGCCTGGTTTCCACACTTTACGCTGGTTTACGACATATGCTGTAATACTCGGTGCTCAACCTGGTCCACTACAATATAGGTAATGTACAGCAAATACTCTGCTTGCTTTTGCTGTTACAGTTAATAATGTGTCCTGTTTTCCTTGGAGGTGATCCGCAACACACAATGATCATGTTAATGCACACTAGTTGGCAATACCGCTAATCAACTTATCAAATAAAAGTTGTGCATGGATCTTCACTATTTGTCATGATCCTCAGTCTCAACCTTAAAAGTGAACTGACATGAATTTTGCTGTGTGAAAAATTAGTTGTTGTGACTTATTTTGATTAGAATAAATAATGCAGAGAATTTTAGCTGGAAATGGCAGTAAAATGAAAATTGAGAAGTTTCAATTTGTATATTTACAAATAAATATTTTGTTTGTTAACAAAGCTGCCAATTGCCACGATCATATCAGTACCACCGGTGTGCCAGAGTTCTTTTGCATGTTAGTAAATCTTCTGCCATGGAGCTGTCACACCAAAACCATTGGTGTGGGCCAGGTTTGAACCTACAACCTAGGGATCAGAAGGCCAGTGCCTAACCAACTGAGCCATGCAGACCAACTCGATGCATGTGTGCAAATGTTTGCATAATTGGCATATAAAATATATTCTTTAAAGATAATGTAATACAAGTAATTTCAGTTTCAAATTAAAAAAAAGAATATATATACATACAGGGTTACTCAAAAAGAAGGAAGAGATTTTAAATATTCATTTTTAATGAACAATAGATAGCGACACATACGACACATTATTGAATAGAGGAAAGTTCAAAGTTTTAAGCCTCACCTATTAGTTCCATTCAGTGCTTACAGCGGTGCTGTGTTTGTTTATGAGAAAATGGCAACGCCACAGGAAAAGCCATTTTGTGTGCTGCATTATGCAAAGAGTGAATCCGTTGTTTCATTGCAGCGTGCATTTCGTTGCAAGTTCAACATAAAAATTTACAATTGATACAATAAATTCGTAGAAGATGGTTGCATATGCAAATGGAAAAGCACTGGTCATCCTCGCATAACAAATGGTGCTCTTTTTGAACACGAGAAATAAAATTTTGAACTTTTCTCTATTTACTGATGTATCGCATGTGTTGACATCTATTGTCGTTCATTAGAAATAAATATTTAAAGTCCATCCCTTCGTTTTGAATAACCATGTGTGCGTGTGTGTCTTTGGTTTTTTTTTATTGCTTAATTTAGAGTACTGTACATTGTAATAAGTGTGTTCCTTATTTTTGATTTGAGAATCTGGCAACCCTATAAACAGTCCACCTACCATCTTATTTTGCATAGATTGGGAAATTCATGACAGTACTTTTGATATCAGTAGATATAAGAATGCAGTTTTAATGTTTATACCCTGAAGTAGTATTCTAATATGGGTGCCCTGGGGTAACTCAATGGTTTTGTTTACGACTTCTGTGTTCAGAACCCATGGTTCAATTCCCATTCCTTCTCCTGTTGCTGGACTACTCTGGTGATGGTAGCAAGAAGCAACAATTAGATCCCTCTCCATAGCGATTTAAAATTTCATTACTCTACAACTATTATTCACAATGAAAGTCTCTCATGTGATTAATTCACAGGTCTGATGTATGTCTTACAGTAAACTGGTATTACTTTGAATGTTCTGGCCACTGTTACAAAAATTTGATGCTATTGCAAATTTGTCCACTTATTTGTATCTAAAATTCCTGAGATATTCTTTTAGCCTGGTTTTATATAGAAAAAATAAAACAGAATCTATAACCCAGGTGAAAAATGATTTTTTGATTCAGTGGATCTGAAAACATGTTGGTGAAATCCTGATATCACACTTTTTCGTAGAATACAGTACTTGAAGGTAAAAATGCTTGCATATATATCCAAACTTATAAATATAATGCTGTATTTAGTATTGCTATGAAAAAACTTCATATATACATTAGCACCAAAACTTGCCACAGTATTCTCCCTGCTCCTTGAAGTGTTAATCAGCTAAGAATGCACATAATAGTGGAGAATAGAGATAGCCCATCCATCATTAAGAAGTCATAGTTTTTTCATATAAAACTTTAAAATATTTTTTTACTAAATGGCGTTTATGCTCTGCCAATTTCTAAAGGCCCAGTAAGTTACATTTATCTCTTATATGCAGTCTCTCTATTTTAGGCATTACATTTTATACATTTTTGAGAGTTTTGAATTTGTTCACATGAAATGTGTTGCTTGCATGTCTTGTTTTTGTATAAATTGGCATGAATATTCTCAAATGTCAGCCTAAAAGGTCAGATATGGTTTTATTCATTATCCTATAATTTTTGTTATTATACTACCCTGAAAGTTGACATGCAGCTTGCCATTGCTTCCCAGAAGCCTCTCAGGAATTAACATGTAGTGAAACAATCTCTTTGCTTTCATTGGCTAAATGAAATGCTGATTGTTGCAATGTGAACATCAGCGAGTTCCGAGAATAAACGATGCATCGCTGATGTCTCGGATTGAACCAATGAGAGTGTCACTTCACCCAATGAAAACAAAGTAATCTTTTCACTCCACATGGAGTTAACAATATCTGAGAGGCTTCCAGGAAACAAAAGCAAGCCACATGTTAACCTAACAATAATAATAATGGCAGGGGGAAATTGTGTATTATTTACTTTTCATATAGAACCAAAAAGCAGCAGAGTACTGATAATTGGCTGAGTAAAATTAAGGGCCAGTTGGATAGGAATGGTTTAGGAGATATATGGGGACAAAGGCATGGAATGGCGTAGGGTTTTTGGAAATATGCCTGATCTAGGTTTAAAGATATGGATAGTCGAAACATTTTAGCGAAGACGAATGAGAAGAGGTCAATAATTATGACAGAACCGAACAAAGAAAAATATTTAGATACATGTAATAAAAAGGAGAGGAAAGCCATTGCATAATTCTGGCTAGGGTTGTGGAAATTAAGGGGGCAAAGGCGAAAATTTATGAAAGGTAATGCCCAATCTTTGGGAATAACAAAGATGGAGTGCATATTTTGATGGAATGTAGAGGAACCAATGAGTGGGGGGAAAAAACTAATCAAGAAAAATGGCTTAGATGTAATAAAGTTGTTGTGATTAGGAAAATTTCACAGATCAATCGCAGATAAGGCAGTTAGGAAAAGTTCTGTGGAAGGCTAGGTTGTAATGGAAATGGTCTGTCGGCAAGTACTAATTTAGAATTAATTGTTCTTCCACACAAGCCCTGTGTTGGAAAGTAGAATCAAGTGACTGAAAAGTTCAATGCCATAGCCGGGATTTGAACCACAGATCTCCTGGTCTCTGTCCGGTTGCTCTAACCACTGAGTTACCATGGCAACATGCTGGCACAACACTAAATTCTCCAGCTGATTCGTATTTTGCCCGGTAAACCACAAGGCGATCTCAAATTGTATTGAGATGACATACCCCAATGGTGACTTACAATGTTGTAAGTACTTTAAGTCCCGGACTTCATAGTTTCAACCACTATTAGGTCAATTAATGGAATTAATTGTTCTTCCACACTAGCCATGTGTTGAACAGGGTTGGAAAGGTAGAATCAAGCGACTGAAAAATTCATACTAATTTGTCAATTTCATTACTGTAAATAGGAGGTTACTGAAAATAGTATATAGAGAAGAGAAAAGTATAAATTAAACTCCAATAGCTGGATGTCTATGGGGCAAGTGGCCGGGGCCAGTTCCCATAGACTCCATTATATATTGGGCTTAGCACTGAATTGTTATCATTATTTATTATTATTATTATTATAATAGAACCATTTCTTGCATTTATTGTCTTGCCGCTAATATTAGTTAATAACAAATACTTTTATTTTTACTGCAACAAAAATAACAAAGTATTAGTATTGTTCTTAGAGCATGCAAATTATTAAGCTCTAAGCTCAAAATAATCATGCAAAAATGAATTCTACATAATAACCGATTGTGGTAAAGCCAGAAAAATGTGCAGAATTTATACTAAACCAGAAAGCAAATTATTGTTACATATCAGAAGCTACACAAGTTACAGGTTTTAAGTGTTGCATGGTCATTTCTTATATTCAGTGTGCCAAATTTCAAATAGTTTTATAAATAAAGTTTGCAAATTCAGTTTCATTGTCTCTGGGCAAGGTAAAGTATCTGAGGTAGCAGCAGCAACATTACTGCTCATAGAATATGATTGGTAATTAGCTGCTGAAAATGTTGTAAAGTTGTTTTATAATTCTTAATACTTTAGAGAAAAAACAGATATGTTATTAATATGTTAATAACTTTCAGTAATGTGGCATACCATGGGGAGTTGGAGAAGAAGGCGATGATGGAGCAAAGGAGAGTGATGACAGGTGAAAATGGAGAAGCTGTTGGTAATGGTGAGTCGTCATATGTACATGGGTACTGCTAGTTTAGGAATGCCAGACATCGTTAGTCCCTGCTTTGAGCTTTCTGTGTCAGGCATGAGAACTGCAGAAGAGTTTATTTAGTGGCATAAGAATTAGGCACAATGCTTCTTAACAGACAATAGTGAAAAGTTAGCCTGCTTTACAAACACTTCATAGTTAAATTCTGAAGTTACCACAAAAGTATAGGCTCTATAACAGTATGTATCTTAATTTAAACATGTTATGCAAATTGATCAGAAGGGAATAAAATATAATAATTGCTGCTGTGGTCTTACAACTGGAAAGCTAAAATAAAAGCTGAAGCTTTCTGACAACGTAGTAAATATTTTCAGGCATCTAACCATAAGTAGACGTTTTGAAACAGATGATTTGAGGGTGTTCACTATAAATATGGAGATCAGACTTCAATTTTCATTAGTTTATCCTGAAGACAAAGATGAACACCTTTGAAGTGTCAGTTGGTTTGCCATCTACTTACCTGGCTAGAAGCCGGAGAAAGTTTTTAGCTATAAATCATAGCTGATAACAGCATTCCAAATTGGCTCCTGTTAGTCAACTCCATGCTTTAATTGTTAAGATATTAATGACATTAACATTGTGTAGTAATACTAGTCCCATCTTTTTCAAATAATTTTGTGTTTTATACATAAGCTCTTGAAAAGTGTCTGCTAGATTCCACAAGGATAAAATATTTGGAAACCAGAATGTGTAGCTCCCTTGCAGAGGTATTGCATTGGTCAAGGACTTTTAAACAGAGCTCATCTAAACATTACCTAACTTTTAGTGCTAAATATTTTGCTAGATACTGTTTAAAATGCTATTCAGCTTGAAAGAGAATGAGGTTAAACAGCATTGCTCAGACATTGCAGTTTGAAAGTACATGCCATGTCTCTTTCCAGAAGAAGACACAGCAAAAAGAGTAATCTCTTGATGTAAAAGAGAAAGTGAAAGTCTAGAAATAAGTTCAGAATGATTTGACAGCAGTATTCCACAGAGAAAGCTAGGTTAAACTAGTCTTTGCAGAATACAAAATACCAAATATGTATATGGAGTGTAAAACAGCCAGCTATGCACTAGTTGGTTTAGTTGCTTTTCAAACCCTTAGGAATCAAATTCATGGCAGTTTAAACCTACCACCAAGAATGCAAACAAAAACATTTCCTAGAGGTTTACCTACAGTATAATAAATAATACCTGATTTTAACTTTATACAAAACTTACCTGATGTGTTGTGCATTAAGAAATTTGTTGTGAACTTATGTTCCACTTGGTTATAATGTTTCATTATTTGTTGTTATTTATATTTATATATTTCAATCTGCATATATGTCCATTATAATGAGAAAAAGCTATTAAAATAGTAAGTAATTTTATTATTAATCCAGTTAATTGTACAAATTTACAACAGCAATTTTACAAATTTGTTCTTAATCCAATTACTAAAAATAACAATAAAATAAAATATAAAGAAAACTAACCTCTTAACTACCAGTATCCAGCAGTATGGAATGCTGGAGCCAGCATTCCTCCTAATCTAAAAATACAATTATCAATTTATTTAATCTCCAATACTAACTCTAAAACTACCTTGAGTTGCTTTACCTTGAACCCCAACAAACTCAAACCTTGAGGTTGTTGAGTTGTTGGGTCCTACTTGCGACATATCAAATAAAAACTACTGTAATTTAATACTAATTTACCTCTGCCTTGCTAATTTTCCTCATCCATTTTGCTCTTACTCTGCCCAAAAAGTTTCCTAATTTTGTTATATTTTTCCTAGATTTTACATTTACTAACTTTTTAGCTTGAATTTCTATTGGTAAATTTAGCCATTCTCTTCTCTATCCTCTTTCTAAGCAACTTCGTTTCTTCACACTCTAAAACTATATGCCACTCTTTAACTTTCCGGTGGCATAGTGGGTATTTCTCCAAATCAGTCTTTCTCAAACCTTCACCACCCCTCTCCTAGCCCATGGAAATCCTGCTCTTGGTGTTTTATCACATATATCAACATACTGTTCCCTGCTCCATACTACTTTAATTTCTCTGTATAATCTCAGTGAGCTCTTAAAAGTAAAACTCTCTAATAAATCTTGTTTTTCCATATCTATTCTTGTCCTAATTTCTTTCCAGAAACCTATTTGTAATAATTCTTTAACTCTCCAAATCCCCCCAAAACCTTTCTTCATTAAGGTTTCCTTTATCTTACCTAGCCAAGACTAATATTAAAATAACAAACATTTACAATTTACGTGGCCAACCTTAACATAAAGTGTCAATAAGGAAAAAATTTCACTTTTTGTTTATAACCATAGAAAAATAACAACTAAGAATTGTTGATGAATTGTCAAGGAGATAGCATGTGTGTGTGTGTGTGTGTGTGTGTGTGTGTGTGTGTGTGTGTGTGTGTGTGTGTGTGTGTGTGTGTGTGTGTATATATATACACACACACCAAAAATTGCAAAAACGATTCAAATTTCTAGTTAACTGTAAATGTAAGACCTAATAATAATTAATAATTAAATGCTCTTATTACCCTAATGGGTAATTCAAAAAGAAGGAACAGACTTCAAATATTTATTTCTAATGAACGATAATAGTTGGCAACACATGCAATACATCACTAAATAGAGGAAAATTCAAAATTTTATTTTGTGTGTTCAAAATGAGCACCATTTGTTATGTGAGGACAACCAGTGCTTTTCCGTTTGCATATGCAACCATCTACGAATTTATTGTATCAATTGTAAATTTTTTATGACAAGTCTGTCGTTGTTGAACTTACAATGAAATGCACGCTGCAATGAAACAATGGATTCACTCTTTGAAACTGCAGCATACAAAACCACTTTTCCTGTGGTGTTGCCAGCGCCATTGTAGGCACTGAATGGAATTAATAGGTGAGGCTTAAAACTTAGAACTTTCCTGTATTCAATGATGTGTCATATGTGTCGCTATCTATTGTCGTTCATAAAAAATGAATATGTAAAATCTGTTCCTTCGTTTTGAATAACCCTGCATAATTAATATAATATGATATATAATACCTAGGTATAATTGTTTTAATAAGTGCGTCAGTTGGTGACTAAATGGTTGCGTGCAAAGTTTGAATACCTGCGAATATAAAACGGCATCAACATAACAGATACAATGTAACTAACCTTCCCAGTATATGTAACAGGTGCATATTTGTGAAGGAATTGCAGTTAGAATGGAACCTAACAACCCAAATATCACCAGATTCTTGTGACTAGTCCCGTAATTATGGAAAAATGTCTTAAGTTCCACTTTGGTAACCTCTCGTATATTGTAACCTTTATAAACACTCTTGGCTTTATTAATTAAGGTTTATTATCTACGAAATGTTTTGAAGGATCTTTCCTGCATTCTCATTTAGAGCCAATTGTTGGAGCATGGTGAAGAGCTGGAACCGGAAGTTTGGTCATCCTCTAGTGGCAACTTGAACGTATGGTTCTCATCTGTGTTTGTTTCCACTGTACACTTTCTGTACTGCAAATTTGTTCTGTGGCATTGTAAAGCTGAGGGGGGGGGAACCCAAGTGTATGGCTGGCTGTTGATTTGCTAACTTCACATCAGATCATATCTGAAAATGATATCAGACCTTTACTTGTAGAACAGCATTAAATTACAGAATCCCCAATGTGGAGTGCTATAATCTTAAGCAATTAGGTTGTTGTTTAAGAGCCAATTTGGAACAGTGAATAGAAAAATTTAAGAACAGTTTTAGCTTTAAGAAAAGCAAAGAAGCATAGATTAATCCAATGATTGTAACTGTCAATCTTAAAATTATATATTTGAAGTTTTGTTTCTCATGTGTGTGCCAAGAGTTTTCATAAAAGATTGTCCCCAAGGGTGGAGGGTTTATGTGTTTGTGACTTAAGTTATTTTTGTGGTGAATTTGTTACTTGAGGTATTTGGTATTTGTTTTAAAAAGTGATTTCTGTGGTGAAGGGTAAATTTGTGTCTCACAGCTATTGCATTTTGGGAATAATTTTACTACAATTTTTTCATAAAGAAGTAGTCTAAAACAGCTGCAAATGCAAATGGTACAAGTACAAATCCTGCCTTAATTGGGCTGGCAAAATATTCTCTAGATTTATGACGACGAAAGATACCATTCAAATCATTATCCTAAAGATCTAGGCATTTGAGTAGCATAATAAACGATTTTAAAATATTAATTTCTGCTATATTAAAAAAAGCATTCCCATTTGCTGATTGTAAAATACTTAAATGCAAAAATACATACATTGTATTTACCTTTACATTGTTAGAATACCATTAGATAATTTCAATTGCCACAACATTTTATTAGTTAAATGACATTGAGAGTTCATTTATCTTGTTTACCATTACATCAGAGTTTAACATGAAAGTTCCCGGATCAAGTTATTTGCATATTTAAATGCTCATAATGCCAGTACAAAGGTAAGTTGTTAAGTATTCTGTATAGAACCTTTAACTCTTGCAACAACAGTAGAGAAGTTACACGTTTTTTAACTTAGTCCCCTTGCTTTTTGATGCACTTGTTCCAGTGTTCTGCAAGTTTCATGATGTTAGAAATAAAGGGGAAAAAAAGGTTTCCCACTGAGGAGCAAACCATATATTCACAGCTTCCTTCATTTCTTTTGCCTGGGGTGAACTAAATCCCCTTAGTTAAGCTAATACATACTGGATTATGACAGAGCGTTCAGCCCAGGCTCTTTGCCAGTCATAAACACCCAGCATAAGAAGTTCTGCATACATTTTATAATTTTCTATAGCCATCAAAAAGGGCATTAATAGCTAACAAATAATTATTTTAACTCAGGTTCCTTTTGTACAGACAGTTCCATTTTTTCTTAACTTTACTTAAAAACTGACCTAAGCTTCTGCCATTCTTTCTATAAAAAAAAATTCCCCTTACGTTTTCCTATCCATCTTGGCCCATTTCTGCTCCAGATCTGTGACACTGACTCTGTGGGGTGTCTTATCCCTATTAATCTCCAAACACCAGTTCTTAACTATGCTATTGTTTACCTTATCCACATATTCACATCCCTTTTCCATGTTTCCTTCATTGATATATAGTATACCAGAGACCATTTTTCCATTATCCCACCAAACAATTTTTTGGAATTTCTGTCTTCAAATCTATTCCTTATTATTTTCCAAAAATAATTATGATTATTCTCTCCTCTCCTCCAGTATTCCCCATCCCATTCACTTCCAGGTTCTTTAGTCCATCCAAAGTTCATAAGACCCTTTTCCTGATCCTCTACACACTGCCTTAACAAATTATTCTTATCTAAATTAAGGATCCCAAACAGTACGAGGGGAGGTTGATAAGTCAGTGACTTTTTAAAGAAAATAACAATTTTTTCCTAAAAATCAATTTTATTTCTCAATCTTTCAATTCAATACACGTCCAACGTTTCTCAAAATTTTTTAACCCTTCCAAACAATATTATTTTTCGAAGTCTGCAAAATATGAGGTGGTATCTGCCATGATGTGTTCACTGGATGTGAATTTCTTCCCAGCGAGCCAATTTTTCAAGTTTGCGAAGAGGAAGAAGGCGCTTGGAGCCAAATCTGGAGAATATGGTGGGTGAGGTAGCAGTTCGTAGCCCAGTTCCACAAATTTTGCGATGGCAATGGCTGATTTGCGTGCGTATCCTTATCCTGGTGAAAGAGAACCTTTTTCTTCACTAAATGGGGTCGTTTCTTTAACAATTCGTTGTGAAAGTGATCCAGCATTGCGGCATAATATGAACCTGTGATCGTTTTACCCTTTTCCAGGTAGTGAATGTCTATCACCCCTTGTGAATTCCAAAAGACAGTTGCCATTATTTTTCCTGGCGACGGAATGTTTTCGCTTTCTTTGGAACAGGTTCGCCGAAGGAAATCCACTGCTTTGATAGTTATTTGGTTCATCAACCATGATATAATGCCACAAAAGTTCATTTGGATTGCGCTGGAACATGTTCAAACATCCCTGTGAAATGGTCACACGATTCCGCTTGTTCTCAACTCTGAGCAGCTGTGGTACCCATCTTGCTGACAGCTTTCTCACACTCAAAAATTTGTGCAGAATGTTGTACACCCATTCACTCAAGATGTTTATGGTCTTGGCTATCTCGCGGATTTTCACTCTGTGTCTTCCAACACAATATTGTGAACTTTGTTCACCATTTCTTCTGTTGTGACCTCAACCGCCGTCCTGTGCGCATGCCATCTCTTGTGCTTGAATGGCCACATCGAAATTCTAAGAACTACTTATGAACCATGCCATGTGATGGAGCAGAGTCCCCATATTACTTGTTCGGCTTTTCTTCCACTCCTTTCACTGTCTTACCACACAAAAAGTAGTTCTTTATCAGAATACAAAATTCACTTTTCTCCATTTTCTACGAAGCAACACACACGTGCTTATTTTAGATGCTCTCAACAATGTTCTAAGAAACAAATGACTACGAATTTCTGCGATTAGATGCAAGACTTGGGTGCAAACAAGAAACTTGTGATTAGACACTATATCTTATCAAAGTCATGGACTTATCAATGTGCCCTCATATTTCAGTGCTCTTTCTATAATCACACCCTTTCTTGACACTCTTCTCACCTCTATCTGTGCTACTTCGTTTGCCATCACACTTGGTAAGCCCAATAATTCCTACAAAACATCCTATGCCCACATTAATAGGTTCCTTCCCACCACTATCCACATTTCATATAGCATTTTATTTTCCACTGCCATATTATACATTTTTTCCAACCATTTAACTTCAGTATTCTGTAGTTACACTTCTGAATAGTGACATGGCTCCTTTTCCTTTGGTCAGTGCTAGTTTCTTTTGTTTTTCCCAACCCCAACCACCATCTATTTTAATGCTTAGTCTAACAGTTTGACACCCATACTTGCCAACTTTTACAGTTTGACCGTAAAATATATGGGAGCGGAGGCCTTTTTATGACCAATGGCAAAGGAGGTATTCTTACAGCCTTTTGGGCAGATTCAAAGTGTTACAAATTTTCATCATGGACGTTACCAAGCTTTAAATTCTGTTGTATTATATTAGTAACTAAAAATTATAACTGAATGTACCACGCTAATTGGTGTGCAGTGCTATTATCTATGTGTGTATGCATCTTGATAATGATTTCCCTTGACTGAGCTGCAACAAGATGCATAGCATGCAGGTTTAAAATTTGATTGCACCACTAGTGACCTGGTAACCAGCAGTAAAATTGGCGCAAAACATGAACTGTGAAGTCAATTCCTTCACACTGTCTATCTTATTGGCTTTCAATGGCCATGTTATATAAGATTCCCATTTTTTGTGTCAGTTGTTGTTTATAGTTCATGTTATGAAGCTTAAAATATACAGAATGTGTGACAGAAAGAATCAGTACTACCAGGTCTTCAAGAATTCTTATGAAACAAAATTCTCATCTATTTTGTGTGTAATTTTTGTACATTTATTGACTAAAATGGGTTAAAAATGTTCAAAGTTCAGAAACTTGGCAAGTATGGAAACCCAATTTCATAAAACCACTTAAATTTGGATAGTAGTATGTGGACTTTCACCGTCATGTAACAACAAAACACTCTTTTCTAATAGTTCTGTTAGTTTGGTTCAAATAACACTCCTCACATCATTTTAGAGAATCATATGCTAACTTAAAACTTTTGATATTGAGCCCTTCTCCAAGTAATGTTCCAGAATTATCCCTTAAAAATTCTAGAAACATAGACTTAAGTTTCTTCTTTGCTGGAGATCCTGATATTTGCATTCCATCCTCTGTATGCATCAGGATGCTTGCAGAATTCTGGTACATGTGGAAAAATTATGCAATTATAAATTTGCTACTGTTGAAATATAAAATTCTGTCTAGATATGATTACTCTTATAAAAGAGTTGGTCGCTAAATTATCTCGTATATAGAACTGTTCGATTTACTTTAAATTAGTGTGTTCAGGAAAAATTTAGTAAGAAAGAATTAACTCGGATATCAATGCATTTATTGTCTATTGGATCCTAAGAAGTAGGAACTCAAAATTTTGTTTACACTCAAATACATCTCAGTATGAGCACTGTTTTACAAATATCCAGAGTTGCTTGTACCAGTGTAGGAAATTATAGCTTGGGTAGATGTGGTTTTGCCTCATTTGTTTACAAAATAACTTTGCATTCCTATGTTGGAGCACATTTCAACCACAGATTACACTGCGCTTACTGTATGGTACAATGATTATTAGACTGCTGTAAAAACAAGACCCATGACGAGAATACCAATAGTAACAACACGTAAAAGCAGTACATTAGACTTGCTATTATCCAAGCTAATTGTGACGGAGACTACCTTGGATATGGAAAAACTAGAATAATACAATGTACTAGGTCGCAAATGACCCTCCCAAAAAAAAGTCTTAAAACTCTCTCCAATTGTTTATTACAACATAATTCCTTAAACTTTGCATTGAATACCTTATACAGTTTAATTAAAAGATAAAGCAGGTTACACTAATAAATGATAAGATTAGATTTTGAAAATATCTTTCATAGTTTGAGCTAACCTCTTGCCTTTCTCGGATGCTGTTCAATGTAGGCTTCGTGCTTCTCCTCAGGATTGATGATCATAACAATATCAGTCAGCTCCATTTGTTTATCTTGGTTACACCCCTTGAGGATGTATTCATTTTTGATTGGCATTTCCACTGATAGCTCATTAGTTATGGTACCAATCAGCTTTGTTGAAACATGCTGCCTAGCACTGCACCAATACAAAAAATCTTATGTGTTACACTCACATGACTTTCTCTACTCTTGTACAAACTATTTTTACAAACGCTTATTCTCCATCTACTTCATGTTAATCGAGATAAACATTAGCAGACTCTATCTTATTGCTAATTTTCTTGTAAATGTAAGGGGAACATATATTTACAAGGGCAATATAGAAATGCAGTAGCCTTTAAGCATATACATATCCCTTAATAGCTGGTTGCTAGGTGCATCACCATTCCCTTTGCCACAGATTAATACTCTTTGCATATCCAAAACAAAAAAATGAATAACGAATTCCCATTTGAGAAAATAAGTATTGAAAAATTTAAGGAAATAACAAGCAATATCTTGAAAATGGTACACTCAACAAAAAAAATGTATATGACATAAATTGTGTATTTTAACGCGAACTACATTTTTTGTGTAGTCAAATTTTGTCTATCTCTTATGGTCTACCAGTTATGCAAAAGTCGTTCACAATGAAGAATACTTTTGGAGACATTCCCAGAAAATTTAAGATATGCATTTTATTTGTCATGAAAATATCTTAAACATACGGTATTTTAATCAAAATCGTTAGAACCATTTTTGAGAAAATTAAAATTTTTGAAAAATCTTCCATGTAAAGGGTAATCTGGGGCGGGGGGGATTTTCTTGAAAACCTTCGTATCGCATCTCTGGAAGATACTGAACCCAAATACCAAGTTTGGTGTTTATCCGACTGTTCGTTTCTGAGTTATGCTGTTCACAGACAGACACACACACGGACATGCTTCCAAAAATGCTTTTTTTGGATTCAGGGGGTCTCAAAACATGTATTTCCGGTGAAACCTCGGTATCGAGTTTTCGGGTGGAATACAATACTTCCGCTACTTACTATACGTAGTAGAGAAAGTAAAAATGTGTGTGTTTATTTTCTAATAGCTATCTCAGTTATTTGCAACTTGGTTAATTATGAGTCTACTGTATATGCAAAGCTTGTTAGCAAACACTTTCATTTTCTGAATATGTAAACAGAGACAATAAATGCATTACTTTCTGAGATCAGATTTCGTTTTCAACAAAATTTCCCGTGTAATATATTTTACAACCAAAGAAAAGGGTAAACGGAAGAGAAGGATGGCAAATTTTCTTCTTGATTATCTAGTAAATGTTACTGCTGATTAAAATTTTAAGACCAATTATGGAATGCAGATGTAGAATTGCTTGATGACCTGGCTGTAGTATAGTATTCCCAAATGCAATAGCTACTTTGTTTGTGTGTAGCAGAAGACCCTAACATGCCCCCGCCCCCTCATGTGCCTCCCCCTGCTGAGCCTGTGAATCACCAACATCACCAGCAGCCGCATCACCATCATCATGTCCCTGGCAAGATTGCAGATTATGATCCCTTGGTAGAGGCACCCCGCAACTCTCCCTACTCTGCTAGACAGAGTGCTACGGTTATCTACACATCGGATCGAGGCGCAGGTACTTAAATGTGTGTTTATGTTTTGTGTGGAAAAATTAAGCAGCAAATGTAGAATATCTTGAGAGATACTAAAATTTTATATTCAAGTTTTATGGCCATTCACTGTCTTAAAAGCATGTATTGAAATCTTTGTAAACAGGGTTTTAGTTGGAGCAATTAAAATTCTAGTAATTGTGTATCTAAATGTTTAATATACCTAAAGTAAGTTTCTTGCTTGGTGTTTGTAGGGATCATCTACAGATGGTTAATTAAGGTCAAAAAATACAATAAAACAGTGGGAATATTTAATGATGTCTTCAAACCAGCTTTAATACAAAAGCACATGCACCTAAGGCTGTACAAAACCTTAGCAAGATCTGTCCTATGCTATAGCAGTGAGGTTTGGACTCTAAAGAAAAAGAGATAGAAGCAGAATAACTGCCACAGGGATGTTCATGCGTAGAACTGCTGGTTATACTAAATGGGGATCTAAAGACCAATGAGTTTGTTGTATAAGAGCAGAAGTAGGAGAAAGAGATCACTCAGCTGTTTCCAAGAAGAGATGGAGGGAACATTTCATAGTGAGATAACTTGGTTGGATGAAGAAGAAGAAGAAGAAGAAGAAGAAGAAGAAGAAGAAGAAGAAGAAGAAGAAGAAGAAGAAGAAGAAGAAGAAGAAGAAATGCAATTTTATGGGTACTTTTTATCAATAGAAAACTCATTATAATAGAGTAAGAGGGGGATTATGGTTACATGCAACACTTAAAAAAAAATCTTGCACCACATAATTAATGTTTATTTTTCTTACCAGTGTTGTGGGCATGCTAAATATTGACTTCCTCTTATCACCATTGTTTTGAAGTTTTTAGCAATGTGCGCTAATGAATTGTGAATTAAAATTTCTATCAGTATTCAACGATTTAAATGTTAGGACTTTTTTGTCCAAGGTAATACAGAAAAGAATTCTTCCAAATCATTGATAGCTGGCCTATCATAAGATTACATATTTACCTTGTTTTCAACAACAGAACTGTTTATAAGCAGCCGTATCCTTGACTTTAACCAGTTCTTTATCCATTCTAAGGAATGTATGTCGATCTTTCAAATGTATAAATGCCTTGATGTAGATTGAGTCACACTTTTTTACACCCACCCTCACTAATTAAAAGTTATATAAAACAAACGTTTTCGAGGGCATTCGTCCTCATCGTCAGCAACTGGGTGACTAAGGGTCGCTTTCTACCGTGTCCTCTTCTTCCTCTTCCTGCGGATTCTGAACCTGTTGCCATCTGGTGTTGGGGGCACAAAGTTTTAACACATTGCTCACAGGCGGGATTTCAAAATTAATGACGTTGCCGTTTTTGATGATGTGTGTTTTTTCCCAGATGTTCAATTCTATTGGTGTGGTGAGGGGTTTTAACAACTTTATACTTTGGCCAATGTTGTGGTTTTCTGTCCAAAAATAGTATGATACATTGGGAAAAAATACACATCAAAAACGGCAAAAACGTCATTAATTTTGAAATCCCGCCTGTGAGCAATGTGTTAAAACTTTGTGCCCCTAACACCAGATGGCAACAGGGTCAGAATCTGCAGGAAGAGGAAGAGGAGGACACAGGAGAAAGCGACCCTTAGTCACCCAGTCGCTGACGATGAGGACGAATGCCCTCGAAAACATTTGTTTTATGTAACTTTAAATTAGTGAAGGTTAGTGTAAAAAAACGTGACTCAATCTACACCATGTTGAATACTTCACTGTTAATAGTGCTTCTGTTTTTAATCTTTAACATATAAATGCCTGCCTGTCTATTCCCCGTATATGGCTAAACAACTGAATCCATCATGTTTAAAGCAAGTGCACATAAGCAATATTTAATAGGATATCTATTGAGTTACTTTACTACCACCTTTAATTTCAGTTTCATTACAATACTGAAAAAGATTTACAACCCTGGTTATTAAAGTATGAATACATTGGAGGAGTTAGTTACAAAGTGACTTTGATTTTTCTTTAAAAATGTAAGTAAAAATAAAATAAAAGCAGCTTATACAGGGTGAGTCAGAATAACCCTGAATAATTTTAAGGCACGATTCAGGGGTTCTATTTGAGTATTTTCTTTTAGGGAATGTATGCCCTTAAGTGTCTTATTATCAAACTAAAGAATGCATTAACATTTTTAAAACAATGTGTTGAGTTAGATTAAATTCTGCCCAACAGGTCGCTAAGCATTTTTTGCTGCAGGTCATTGGGAGAGTTGTACAATAAGAGAAGCCAGTATCTTTAATTGTAAACAATGTAAAACACTCTTAAACTGATTTAATAACCTGTGAATCCTTATTTAATTATATGGTACTAAATCCATGTGCTCGAACTAGGTCAAAACTTTTTTTTAACCGATCTACAAATACAGGTTATTGTCAATAACTATGCAAATAATACTATTGTTGGTCAAATTTTCTCCACCATTATACATATTACTTCAGAAAGGTTAAAACAATGTCAAATGATGCAAACATATGTTTTTAAAAGGCTTTAAACATAGTTAAACTAAGAACAAACAAGATGCTCAAAATGCTGACCTTTGACTTTGCAGTATAGTTGATAGGGTCTTTGTAACGATTGCAGAGTTCTTTAAAAAATACCTGGTATATCACAAATAACATCAAATGCTACAGAGATTATGGCCATCAGCTCCTTTTCACTATTAACCGGTGTCCCATACACAAAAGTCTGAACATGTCCCCTATGAAAAAATCCAAAGGGGTTAGATATGGTAAACGTGCTGGCCATGTTTTCAGTGCTCCTCTACCAAACCAGCTATCAGGATATGTTACACAAACGAATCCCTTTGCGTCACTGATTAATGTGCAGGTGTATGTTTTAGAAACTACGTAAGTGTCCATCAAATGTGGAAGTAGTAAATAGGGCCGTGTGAGTGTCATTCACAATGCCAGCCCAAATGTTCACTGCAAACTGGTGCCTAAATGTGACTTATGTGTGTCAAACATGCCCTCTCATGTAAAAACCTTCTGGTCTGTCCACAATATGGTTATAGGAAATCTTGGTTGATCAATGCATTTATGAAGAAACCACTAAGAAAATTGTAGTTGGGGTGGAAAGTCATCTGGCCCCAGTGCTTGAACTCGGGTGAGATAATGTGAATGTACCTCAGAATTCTAGTAACTGAAGACTGGCTTGTATGCATGGCGTGTGCTATTGCTCTTGTGTTTGTGGACAGAGAATTACAAACATAGTCAAGAACCTCCTCTTCTAGAGCCACTGTTCTTACATTTCTTTGGACTCCCAAACGATGCGCTTGTTTTTGGAAAGTTCCTGTTTCTCACAGTCGTTGATGTATGGCAGTAAAGGTGCTGTGATGAGACAAATGTCTCCTTGGGTAAAGCTCAACATAAAGATCTTGTACCCTTTTTGCATTTCCCCAAGCAGCACCATAAACGTAATGTATGCCTGCTAGTTCTGCATAAGTAAATTGGAAATTTTTATACTGGACTGTAAAACTGAAAATTCTTTCAGTAAATTGAGCACTTTAGTATATCCTGATAGCTGAGATTGATAACATAACATCTTGTAGGAACCACAAAGCCACAAAGTGCTGTGTAATATGCGTCGGAATTCCTTACCAAAATAACAAAACACAGGTTTTAGGTTAATGGTGATATAAGCATTGTTAAAAACAGTATACAAGCAATATTCCAAAATACAAAGAAAACAAAACACAAGCAATATTCCAATGTTGTGGGGAAACAGGGTTCTGTTTGACAGAATTTCATCTAACTCAACACGGCATTTGAAAAATGTGAATGTCCTCTAGCTCGATAACAAACGTTTATGGATATAGATTCCCTATAAGAAAATACTCGAACATAATCACTGAATCATGCCTTAAAATTATTCGGTGTTATTGTTACTCATTCTGTACATAGGCAATATAGTTGGTCAGAATCTATAAGATAAACAAAATGGACAACTGGCAAATAAAATACTGATCCTGCTAATAACATTGCAACGTGTATGTGTCGGGTGACTTAGTTTACATTTTACTTCATTGAGGTTTCAAATTGGCACCAAAACCTTTGAAGTAAAATTCATTCTAATGCTACAAATGCATGTATTAAGCTTCTGGATGTCAAAACCGTTTAATATTCTATATGCAAGTTAATTTTCCTTTATTTTCTTCATATACCGAAATTGCCACTGCAGATGAAACGGTCTATACAAAACAGTAAAGAGCGAAAAAGTGCATCTGGGGTATCTCAAGAATTCTCATTTGTAAAGATTATGGGTGAATTGCAGAAATAGGTCATGCATCCAGCTTCAAACACTGGCTTGACCAAACAATTTTGGTTACAAAAGAGTTTCCATTGCACAAACAGTGTTCAGCTGGTGTTTAGTTTAAGCATTGTTTAAACCAAAACATCGGCTAAGAAGTATCTTTCACCAGGTTGTATTTGCTTGCCACCAATCAAATTTTTTGCATTGATACAAACAGCACCAAACATTACTGAATGTCTGGTTGCATAACTTCTGAGGTAACTTAAAAGTGTAGTGCTTGCTTAATGTCAAGGATTACAAAGTTTGGAGAATAAAGCCTATGGTGGTTTTCCATAAAATGGACAAATCAGACAAAACTGGAGCATGTGTCGATATGTGTTTGTTGAATGTTTATTTGCAATTTATCTGTTCGGTGGAAAACTCCCTTACATAATAGATCCAGCTACAAGAGACTGGAGAAGTCAGCTGATTAAAGAAAAATGGTTTTGGTTAAGATCTAAGGTAACAGTACAGAAATTTTTCAGAAATAAGTTGCAAACACGGAATGTCTTTATCAGCTCAAAAATAAATGGGTATGAGTGATCAATAAATTATTAAACATTGGTGCTATTAGCTCAGATTCGTGATGGGAAGTTCTTTGAATCGTGTAACAACCAGGAATACTGTATTAATGGAAATACTTTTATAAGGAGACTGCAGTGGCCTTATTTAGGATGGCAATTGGCCACGATTGCCTCGCAGACCATCTCTACAAAATACAATGCCTACCTACACCCAAGTGCACTCTCTGTGAACATGATGTATCTCGCCAAATGCAAAGGCCTTAAAAGTGATAACTTACAGACTTTATATTGGGAAGCCAAAGGGAAAATGATGCAGATCAATTAATCCCCAGTGCCATTGGTGAACAACTACTACTACTTTTGTAAGGAGTTGATATTTGTTATTAGGCTAGATTTTTATGGCCTGGGAAAGTGCAAGTCTAAAACCAAACCATGAAGATGATAACTTTGTAATTACTTAGTACTTGAATAAACAAACACACACAAATACATTGGAGAAGGCAATGTAGTAAAAAAGCAGCAGAATTTTCCAAAAATTTTTCTAGAAGCCACTAGGTTTTAGCAAGACTTAGCAAGTTAAAACTAAATCTGCATGTATTGAACCACACACTGCGTGCTAGAATAGTATATATTTATACTATTTTAATGTAATTAGTTAATGACTGATTATAATAGTAATGGTCAAATCACAAGTATGTTTTTTCATCTTTAAGAAGATAGCTTATAGCTTTATACAGAATCAATGCAAAATATAGCCACTTGGGCATCCCCTGCTGTACCAGATGTTTTTACTCAGTGAGGAGACAAAAGTTATGACATTCCTAAAGACCCCATGGTTGTTGGTGGTCTTGGGTTTGCACTCCGAGTGAGACGCAGAGTTAATGTGGTTTTGGAACAACACTGTTTTGAAGCGATATTGAGAAGTTACATATTTGTTCTTGGTAGAGTATAGCTCGTAAACGTGAAACAGTGGAGAAGTATATAGGTAAAAGGGAAATTGGAAGCAACACAGAATAAAACAAATAAATAAGGATAACATACTGTTTAATTCGTTACAGCAAACCCCTCTGAAACACCATTGGAGTTTCATGCAACACGTGCATGATGACTGGAACGAACCCCATACCTTGCATCAACCTTTTCTTTTAAATACCAACCTTGCACCTAATATCGTAGACATGGTCACAGTATATTGTTGTATTTTAATGTATTTTAGAGTTATAGTATACATAAAGTTACTTTTACCAGGTCTTTTTGAGTACTGCCCAACTAAAACCCTGTTTGTAAACCAACAAGAAAGGAAAAACAGGTTAAGCTTGGTATAAGCAGCATAACTATTGCAGCTATAATGGACAGCTGTTAACCTGTAATTGCAAGAATGTTAAAACTGAAATGATTAAGATCTATTATTGAACACTACTAAGCAAAACAAGGCAGTTGTCTGCTGCCCTTAGATTTGTGATCAATATCTCTAATGCCCGGTTTCACATTTTAAGCTTAAGCTTCAGTTTTTTGGGTTAAACCTTTGTTTAAGCTAAGGAGCCGCCATGTTATCTGAAGAAGATGATTTAGAATGTGTCCAAACCATTTTCACGTATAGAATGACTGAGAATTATACGAGAGATTTCGTTTAAGTAAACAGTTGGCAATGATGCTACCAGAAATGATTGATGGTACAGTTAAACATAAAACTGACTGGTAAAAAGCAAAACTTAACTTGCACGTGTACTTTTGTCGTATACATTGTCACACTCATTGCCATCACATCTACATATAACATACAGCCTCATATTTCAGAAACAAATGCTGCTCTTAAAATTAAGGTTATATTGCGAGTGAAAGCTGGAGAGTTTTGCAGCATCTTGATACGGTAATTTGTATCACAAATTACTCAGATGTAATTAATAATAGTAATATGAATATGTATTTTTATGTGACATTGATTTCAGAGGTTTATTAATTGTAATTATTATTGGTAAATAATAATATACGGCTTTACTGAAACTGTCAACAATAACGCAATAATGCAGAGAGGGGATGAGTTGTTTATCGTTACCGGGAACAAGGAAGTTACGTAATGTTTCGCGCCTTTTCGGTAAAAGCTTCTAGAATGTTCCCTAAAAGTAATATGTATTAGTGGTTTTCATTGGATAGTAAAATAGACGCTAATGTTGGCGCATTTTATTAGCCAATAGCAGTTCATTTATAATCTTTAGGCGTATCTTGAGGCAGGCCTATAAATAAGCCAGGTCCGAGGTACCCAGTCCCCAGTGCAACAAGATTCTCAACACATTACACATCGTCCCCAGTTCTACAAAATTCTCAGTACTATATACGTCGGTCTCTCAGTTCATTTATTTCGCCAAGTTACGCGCAGCAGAATTACGAGAATCTAAATTATTATAAAGTTAATTCTACACAAAGTTGAAGTATGCAAGTTAAAAGTGATAAGTAAGAAGTTATTAAAAACAGTTTCAGTTTGGCGAGTATCCAGATAAATATGTAAAAAGTGTTAGTTTGAACGTGTTCGACAATAAAAGTTATAAAACCAATTTCTTCATCAGTATCATTTCTGGATAAAAGATTCCTTTCCGATTCACACCCTGCAAGAGATACAAGTTCTACCAAGAAAAGATGATAGCTAGCCGGAGGACAATATACATAACCTTAAATTCTTTCAGAAACTAATTGATACAAATTGCTAACGTCAGAGGGAGCTACGAACCAAACAAAGAATGACGTCACAAGAAGGCTTCAACACACGTGATGTAAACAACATTACGTAAAGCAGCAACCGTCGCATATTGGCTTCCAAACGCGGAGCTACAATTAATGATCTACAACATTAATTTCCGTTACAATCTCAAAACTTAAAGCATGCAGAGTTATCAAAATTGTTTCGCACATTGTAATCCACCCTTTGTATCACAGTTTTCCCCATGCTTGGTTTTTTTTTTCTTACTCCATAGTAATTTGCCCATTTGTATGCACTCTATTATGTGCTTATACCGCACGTTTGTAGATCAGCTGGACTGGGTAAGGAGTGACGCACCTGCCGCTAGAGAGTAGTGCTGTAGCTACTGCACTTTTAACGTTCTTCACTGATGAAGCCTGTTTTTACCATCAAGGTCACATTTCTACTCGGAACAATAGATACTGGACTACCGAAAATCCCCGTATTATTCCTGAAGTTGCTCACCATGCTGCAAAAGTTGGGTTTTGGTGCGCAGTGAGTGCGTGTGGAATTATCAGTCCCATATTTTTCGACACAACAGTTGATTCACAAGTTTATGTAAATTCAATTTTAAATAAATTTTTTCCACAACTAACAAGAAATGAAAGATTGTGTGGCTGGTTTCAGCAGGAATCAGCTACAGCGCACACTGCTGCGAATTCTGTGCATGAATTGTGAAGTGTGTATGGTGACAGAACAATTAGTTGAGAATTGTGGCCACCTGTTCCCCTGACCTATCTCCATGCAATTTTTATTTATGGGAAACGTTAAAGAATAAAGTGTGCGCATCAAATCCACACACGTTACAAGAATTGATGGACAACATTAAAGAGAAATACAGGCAATCAGTCAACATGAGCTTTTGCGAGTAAACCAGAATTATTTTCGGAAATATAGGGAATGTGTTCACTTTGAAGGCCATCAATTTCAGCATCTTTTGCCTAATGTAAGTTAGTACAGTAGTGTTCTGTACCCATGACTTGCCGGTCATTTATGTATAACTCTGGCAGAAGGCGCACCAGTCCTCACCCAGTCCAGGGCCGCTGCAGAACAGTGTGGCCAATCTACAAATGCTCTGTACTACTTCACAATTTCTAGCAGAATACTGACTTCTTGAATTAGAGCTCTACCTTTTGACTCTGATTTTTCGGTCATTTTAGTTTCATGTTGCTGGATAATCTACAAAAGCTTATTTTAGGAATGTTGCCATAAACAAACAATGGAAAGTCACTCAATATGCAAGCATTATCAACTATACTGCTCAGTGAAATTGTTCAGCTTAGTAAAGCTGAGCCTGGTTGCCTTACTTTGAAACTTGCAAGGCCTAAACAGCATCCATGGCTTACTAAAGCTTTGGCTTAAGCTTAAACTGTGAAACTGGTCCTAAGGCATTTTACCGCTGACTAGGTTTGCATGGATCACAGAAATTAAGTGTAAATTCCTGCAGTGATATTAAATTTTCTATTGGCAGAGTGTTAATGTAAAACAAATAACAGTTTGCATTTTAGACAGTGATTGGAAAGTAATAAAAGAAATCAGATAGGAAATCTACATAACTTTGAGGTACATAATGACCTCAACAACTTTAACATTTCTTAAGGTTTCTATTATGATTTAGAAATGTCACATAGTGCTTTGTTCCTCATAGAGTTGAGATTTTTAGAATTGTAATGTTGTTCCTCCTGCAGGTATAGAGCCATTGGGATGTTGAAGGTGAGAATATGCAATGTTTGAAGTACACGGTAGTGTTGAATATTATTACTTTGATATCTGTGCTTGTTGCTATATCACCACAAGCATGGAGTTCAAAAGACAGAAAAAATCCTAGTAACGTAATGCTTTATGTACTTGTGCAGCCTTTCCTTATGTAGTACCTATGTGTTGCTTTAGCTATCAGTGTTTATATGTTGTGCTCCAAATAACATAGGGTTCTGTTTGTATTGTGTTAAAAACTAATTTTAATTTTTGTGTGATATTGAGTGCTTTAGCTTTTCCTAGGATTTTACTAAGCCGTGTGAAGTGGGATGAGATAACAAAGTGGTTTGCTAGCAGACTGAATGATTTCCGGGCTTGTGGACCATTGTCTACTGTAACAACTCTTCTTGCTTCCAGACATTTCATTCTTAGCTGCAATGAACATTTTCAGTGGTGTTGCCACAGTGATCTCTTAGGAATCTCTACGGCAACTGTTTCAGAGTTGTACAGTTTGTGTAAATCGTCGTGACAGTCCCCCACTTCTGAAGCATATATGTGCAATAGCACTGACCAGACCACTTGCATAATAAGAGAGGTGGGGGTCAGTGTTCCACCTGCTGCGAGCTCAAATGCAAGGTAACCTTACACATTTGTTTACAATGTGTTGTGTATGTGGCTGCCTCCGAGTTCTGATATCACTTGCTCCCCACCACTCTCGCCACTACTCCGTATTTCTCCTCTCTGCACCTATGGAGTGTTATGACGTTTTACACAAGCTGTAACATGCTGTGGAGTTGTTCCAGCAGACCATTATCCTCGAGCGTAAAAATAATTCATTCTGCTTTGACACATGAAATGAAATGTGTTAATTGGTTAGTGATTTGCTGTTCCTGTCCATAAGAAGTTACTTATGGACCCCTTTATCTATGTACACCCTCAGTGCCCAGTTAAGTGGACCCCTATCCTTCCTAGGTGAAACGTGCATATATTTGCTACCAATGGGTACATGTCAGATGCATTTGGATATTTATTTTGCCTTTGATCAAGCACCGTAGCTACCAGTTTGTGTATGTAAATGTTCAATGCTACTAGACTCAAATTATTGTTGTGCTTCTTTCATTTTGTCAGGTGCAGGAAGACAGTTGCTCATAAAATACCTAGCAAATCCTAAAAAACTCTTAATGGGATGGGTTAAGAATTAATTCTTTTTCTTTATTTGAGGAAAGATATCTACCCACTTCATGTAGATTATTATAGATATGACAATAGAAAAGGTTTTGATTGGTAATACTACAGAAACATACATGTTTATATAGAAAGTTGGGGGGGGGGGGGAAACTGCTGTCAAAGCAGGTCAACATGTGCCAGCCATGAACTCAAAAGAAACAGAAAAATGGTTCTTTAATGTTCCAGTAAAGCACACACAATCGTGCAAAGATGCATTTGTCAACCAAAGAATCCTTACTCTACTCTCATTATCAGAGACCGGAACTTAGGCAGAAACCTTTTTAAATGTGTCAAATCTATCTTCAATTTGAAAGTGAATCTGTACAAATTATACCTTTGTGGTTGAAATGCTACAGTTTTATGTTGCCTTTATTTCATTATTTATCTATTATTTATTAATTATTAAACATTTCCTTCAGGTACATTTTATTTCAATAACCGTTAGTCCGTGACAAGGAAAGTTAGTTCGCCAAATGTATATTATTGTCTTTAAGTTACAGACGTCCTTCATTCAGTTCATTATTTTCTTTGCAACAATGAGTGCTGCTGTGCAAATAAATGTATACATAGCAGAAAGAGTTTGAATTACCGCTTGTGTTTACTTTAAAAGGCAATAATGAGTGCGGGTCTAAATTTGTTTTTCTTTCAGTTTTCATTGCGACGTTGTTGTAGCTAACAGCAAGATGCCGAAATTTAGTGTTTCTTTACGCAGTAAATTACAAGTTAGGTTAATACTTTTGGATCCGGCGGTAAAGTACTCGCATGCAAAATTTGCAAGCAGTCAGTGAACTACGAAAAGAAGTATTTTATATCGCAGCATATTGGCACAATCAAACACAAAAATGCGCTTTCCAAGGCTACTGAGAAGATGATTTCTTTGCTTTCAACAGTAATTGCAACTTCGAGTCAAAAATCCCAATTTGCATATGACTTATGTAAAGCTTTCTTCAGCCAGAATCCCTTTGTGGAAATTACAGAATCCTACATTATCACAGTTTTTAGAGAAGTATACTAACCAAACTGTACCTAGCGAGTCAAGTTCGCGAAAATGTTACTTAATCGAATGTTACGATGACAATGAAAATCATTAAAGATAAAATGAAAAATAAGATCTGGATTTCTATCTATGATACCATGGGTCATTTTCATTGCCAATGTTGTTTGTTATTGGACCATTATATCCTACGAAGATGAATCAATGAAACCATTCCTGCTTACAACAGAAAGTTAACAATTCAACTATCGTGCAGTTATTCAGCAGTTCATTAAGGTTGCTGTGGCCTAAAGAGATTCAATACAACAAAGTCTTACTTTTCATCACTTATGCTGCACCATATATGAAAAAGATTGGAATAGCGCTAAAAGTGCTATTTCCAAACATGTTTCACGTGACCTGCGGACACGTGGCTTTTACAGGGTGCCAGAAGAGATGTGATGCTTGTTTCCAGATATTGACAAATTGATTTCCAGTATTAAGAAGGTCTTTGTGAAAGCCCCATCAAGAATCCTGACATTTAAATCCATTGCACCAGATGTACCTCTGCCCCCCAACCTATCATAACGAGATGGGGGACATGGATCTCAGCAGCACTTTACTACGCTTCAAATTTCCAGAGTATAACTGAGGTGGCGAACGCTCTGGAGGATGAAGCATCTTCAATTGTAGCAGCCAAGAAACTTCTCAACTCTTTGGAAGTGAAAAATGACTTAACTTTCATTGCGGCCGAATTTGGGTTCCTGCCACAAGTGATCTGCCAGCTTCAAGAAAGCGGACAACCTTTAAAGATGTCAGTGAAAATTGTGGATGATGCAGTGCAAAGACTGGACAATGTACCAGGGAAATGGGGTTCATTAGTTGGCGAAAAGTGGTGTTGAAAAATTGGATAAACTTCCAAACATTACAAAAATTCTACAAGGTGACAATTCTGTTGCAGTTGAAATGGATCCTACAATGATGCTATGTTTTAGATTTGCTCCAATAACCTCTGTCAATGTTGAGAGGTCATTTTCTCATATGAAAAATGTGTTATCTGACAGGAGACTCAACATGATCCCAGAGAACTTAAAAACGCATTTGGTTGTCATGTGCAACGAATAAGGCATTGCAATACACAGGCCTTTTTAAAAAATATTTCATTTTTGTGTCAATTACAACATTAGCATTTTGTTTAAAACTTTGAAGTTCTTTAAAATATGACGATAGAGTTGTTGAATAGTGTAATCTGTTAAATAAATGGGTTTCTCTAATTGCATTTTATTGCCTGTTTTAGTATTTATAATGCCTTTTTGCCTGCCTATTTTAATGATTTATAATGCCTAAACTTCCGGTCTCTGCTGATTATACATTCATAAACTAATTCTATTTACTAAAGAAAACAATACATCATCTTCATTAAACAAGATTAATTGCGTGTATAAAACTAGAGGGTAACTATTATAGGACCTTAAAACATCTGTGGATAATATTTTATAATTGCCAGACTATGAAATTCACAATTTGTCAGATTGTTTTGAAATATGTAATCAGTGATTTAAGGATATAAACATGTTAAGTAGTGCTTTATATTTAACATTACCTTTCTAAATTTCTAGGTACAGCAATATAGTATAGTTGATGTTGCAACAAATAACACCAGTTACAGCGAAAACACACACTATTTATCACTAGGCATTCAACGTAGTGCAAACATTACACTTGAGTCACTTTGGTACACACTCAGAATGCAACACAACTGATCTGTCAAATCAAATCACAACTGAACTCATGATTCACAACTGATTGCTGAATTACTACTCTCAATTAAACTGCACTGTCCACTTTTCACTTCATCACTTCTAATAGAACTTAACTCAACACTGCTTGTCCTGGCGACAGCAGTCCCTTATATAGGCCTCGCATACAAAGCAGAACTTTTGAGAACAAGAACCCCCTAGAACATGCCAAAACGAAAGTTCTGGAACAAGTAAGTAGCACATAAAGAGGCTTTTATTCCACACTCGCTATTCTGTTGTTTTTGTGCTGGCTATCGTTCCAATGGCTCATCGCAGGTACCAGACTGGGAGGTGGGCCACAGGTAATACTGTGCACACGGTCACAGTATCTATACAATTTTACTAAATTGTAGATTAAATTGTTTATTGGGAATAACACCTAAATCATGAATTTTGCAAAACTAAAATTAATAACAATGTCATTACAGCATATGTATATATACTTCGTAAAAATTGATGCTTTGTAAATATTTTGAAATGTTTAATATTATATTTTGTCTTCAAAAGAAATTGTTTGAGGCTTTGTAACAAAGTTAATGGACAATAACAATAATAATTCCAAAGTATATTGCTTAAAATGTGAGAGAATTTAAACATGACAGCAGACATTTCAATAATGCTTAACACCACAAAAGATTTTTATAACATTAAGTTTATGCAAGATCTACATTTTTCCTCTAATAAGGTTTTGTACCACAGTTATGGTTTTCCAACTGAATGTCATGAAGAATTAAGAGAACAATCAGCTATTTACAGAAAATTATAAATATACATTTTATTCCTCTTTCCATTTTGTCAAAACATGTAATATTTTAATCAAAACTGTTATGTAATTTTTTTAAATATAAAAATATGATAAATGTTCATGCAAAAGGTTGTTTGAGATGGGAACTTCTTGAATTATGCTTTTCATATGTACAGAGCCGCATATTTCTGAAAATGTAGGTGTTCAAGTACAGAGGGCCTAAGTGTGCGTTTCCAATGATATCACAGTATTGAATTTTGAAGTCAAATGTACTTCCTCCTTAGGTAGGGGTAAAGAAAGTAAAAGAAGTAATGACATTTGCCAGTTTGTATCCCATCTTGTTGAAATGTTAATTCATGTGTTAGTATTTGCTTATTTTAGGAAGTGCTGCTGTACACAGCTGATAATTGGGATGTTTATTGAGAAAATAAAAATCAGAATCTTTTGTATACCAGAAGTATAAATTTCACTAATTAGCAGTAAAAATATTTCATAATGTATTATTTTGTGGCACATATTCCATAAAATGTCCATGGAAATGATTAAATTGTTAAATTATTATTATAGTGAAGTTAACTCTTTATTATGAATATAAGAAACTTAGTAAGTAAACAGTTTATTACTGACAATAAAACCAATTTCAATCCTTAATCATTAAATGTTTGTCATATGGCAATCAGTGCTCCTGGCTGTTCGATTCTTGGCAAGGTCTGGGATTTTTCATTGGTGAGAACCTTCTCACTTGGGTTCAGAATGGGTTGTACATGTGTCACTTTGTTCTCATGGAAAATCGTGATAAAAGTACTGCAGTATGACATTGCTTGTCTCCCCTTGGGCAGTTAATGATTGCCATTCAAAGCCTAGCCTAAAGTGATTGGATCTGCCTTCAGGCAGAACACTCATCATTAATCATAAAAATGCATAAAATGCTGCCATCTTAATATTCTATTAAAATGATATCAAGAAAACTATGCATGAGGTAGTCAATAAATAAGTCTGACAATGAGGTTGGAATTTCTGCAATACGACACACTGCACGTCCCAAGACATAACCTTACTTTCCAATGGAAGCAACTTGAACCCTTTACTTGTTGTGAAGGAGGGATACTTTCATTCCATAGAGGATCACTTTGACACAGGTTGGTAGTGACTCGTTCTCTGTAATGATCCACATTAGGAAATCATTTCCTTGTTCACTGTAACACATGAGGTGTTGCTAGAATAGGCCCATTCATTCTTTTTGTGTTCTGGAGTGTAGTAGAGATAACTTGGTTTTAATTGTCCCACGTATGGGAGCCAACTTAAAGTAGATGTGTGCTTACATAATATATTTTATGTAATTTATTATGCTTCATGCGTTGGAAGCTAACTTGAAGTATTGTTCTTGGAGTTTACTTTATTTAAGAATTTGCAACATGCTTTGGGTGTCGGTTTGAAGTTGTTGATTACGTAATAGTTACTGTTGTTACGCAATATGCTGCTACGTACGAGAAGCTGATTTTTAAGAGGTAATTCTGTTGTTACACTCAAAGTTTTTACACTATAATATTTAACTTTGTTATTAAAAAAACGGCTTCTATATATTATTTATGTTTGAATTTGCCTCGGCTGCGTCACTAATGTTCGTAGAGTCATGTATCTCTTAGGCAAGGTGCGGTATGACAATAATTGTAGACATACACAGAATTTAAGTTTTTAAATTCACTTCTTTTATTAATCCTTGCACATTTTAATAAAGCACTACACTTTTTAAGAGCTGTGAGATTCTTTAATACTTTCACTTAGCTAACGCATAGACATATTTTACAACTCACACGTAATATTTCTGTAGAGAACACATCTACTATCTGCTTACTACCAACGTTTGCCAGCAACTGAACATAATTTCAAACGTTAAACCCGTAAGCTTCGGTATTTCAAGTCTCTGATTGGCTAATTCTAGTCCAATAGAACATCTGCATTTTACTTAAAGCTTTTCTTTGCTGCTGATTGGCTAATTTTAAAAATGTTATTGAATTTACATTATCGTTGCTCTAATCATGACTAGTAACATTCAAACTCTCTAACTCATTATTGGCTCATTGTTAGCAATTAATACTTATTATTCTCACAGCTCTTACATTATTAAAGTATGTAATGTATTCACATAACATTATTAAACATGTTTTACAATAAAAATAAACATTTGCAATGACTGTTACATACAATTTAAATAATTATTACATACATATTGTTTCAAGGCGGGCTGTTAATTGAATTTACTTATTATAAAATACAATTGAAATTATTCAGGTATTAAAATACTGCCTCAGGAGTCAACCACCGGGGCATCCAGTGTGCACAATCTTTACAAAACTTCAGCCACTTATAAATGATGTATGTGATACCGTGAGAACAACCTAAAGGTACACTTCGATTTTTACAGCATGATCTTCACGGATTGTTGCTTCCACATGTTGTAATGTGGCGTCACTGGAAAAAACTATAGGGCAACCAGTATGATCCTTGTTTGTGATTCTTTTTCATTCTTTGTTGAATTCCTATATGCAATTTAACACAGCTCACCATATACAGATGCATTTTACAATGAACTTCCTCTATGGCTAGTCCCTTGGCCCACAAAAATTGCACAACTGCTAGCTGTTCTAGTCTGCAACACACCTATCTTGCACTGGCTGCAGTTCACTAACCATTGACATGAAATACTGTGAAAACACTGGCATGAAAGTTAACCCCTTATAGCCTGGTGTATCACATACATTACAAAGGTATTTTTTTATATTTTAGGATTTGTAATGGGCTTTTTTTTTTTTTCTTTCTTCCAAATTTCATATTATACTAACGTTCAACAATAAAATTAGTCTATTTATAGCTGTTTTATATTGTAAGAATATGAATATTTTTGCGATAAAATTAGTTTTTTTTTCACCAGTTATTTTACTTGGGCCCTCCCCTTCCTATAGCACAAGCACATTTAACTGCAGTCACTGGGACTCGAACTTGCAACATTTGGCTTTGAATGGATGGCCACTCCACTTCATATTGCGTAATGATCACGGCTATTCAAGTTGCTTCGGTTGTCATGCCAGTGAAAGGGATATAAAAGCCGGTTTGGGAATTATCGGAAGAGTGGTGTATGTAGCAAAATAATTCCGGCAATAAGAGGTTAAAATAGTATGCAGTATTCTGGCATTTGCAACCTATTTATTGACTCGCCCTTGTATTACTGAAAACACACAAACTAAATACTCTACAAGGAAATTAAAGAAGTTGGATGTAATAACAGGATGTCTACTGTTACTGGATATACTGATTACATATTGGAAAAATTGAATGAAATATCCATACAATATTGATTTATTTCAGATTGAATTTTCAGGTCATTATTTCTTGGAAAATCTGTTAATCAAATAGGTATTTTGCATGATACTTTTTTCCACAATTTTTTATCTTATGTAAAAATGACTAAAATATCTGGATAATCTTGCACCCCTAAAATGTTTTACAGGCTCTACATCATTTCCAGAATTTTTAAGCTTGTTGTGGGGGAGGGAATGGGGATTACAAATATAAAATTTGCTAATGTTTTCATTCCCAGGTTTGTAAGTATCAGCTAATTTTTGGTCCATTATTTTGAATAGCATTGAATGGGAATTTTATGAAATTGCAGTTCTAAACAGTAAAGGGGCGAATTCAGGTTAAAAAAATCTTCTAGATCATTGTATAATAATTTCATAAACAGTACAGAGAGTAAATATAATTAAATCATTTGAAATTTAAAGAGCCCCCTGTTCAGCTAGTAATAAACACAGCATATTATGGCTGCAGAAACAAAATGAAACAGTAAAGATGTCAAGCTAGCCACAATAGCATTTGAATACTGCTGCAGTTTTACTTCTGTATGACTTGGTGCAGTACTGGAATGTTGTCAAAACAGGTACTGAAATGCTGGAATTTAAACCTTCAAGGTAGTAGATATCTTAAATAAGATAAGGTGTTTACTTCTGACTATACCCCCAGCATTGAGTCTTTGCACTTGACAGTTCATGTGGCTTTGCATACTGTTGGCTATATTGTGGTTGTGACATTTTCAGAGTGGTTAGTAAACAACAGCTGATTGTTCTCCTTTCTATTGTGTGTAAGCCACATATAAAAAGTGTACATAAGTAGCATAAGTAGCGAACATCATTTGAATAATAACTATTTTGTATTAATATTATTGCTAATTGAAAATAACTCGGCATAAACATTGCAACATATGTAGAATAAATTAGCACTTTTGACAATATAGAAACAAAATAATACAAACGTGCCTGCGATAAAGTTATTTTCACTCACGCTGCGTTCCAGATGGTTCAGGAATTTTGTCCTCTTTCTCTTGGAGTTTCACTCCCTTATAAATAACAGTTCTCTTAATTGGCTCAAGAGTTGCTGCAGTTCGTTGTACGGCTTTATCAGCAGGAATAGAGGGATGCCCATGAACTTTCACGTACTCCTCATGTTCAAAGAATTCCGGGGCCCTTCTTAACAGTTCCAATGTCTATTAGGTGGCACACCTCGAAGCAAAGGATTTTCACTTTTTATATATATATAAATGAACAAAAATCACAAATATAAATAACAATGAACAATATTAGCTTGCAAAGAACAACTCGACGCGCGTGCTAGAGATTCCTAAATTGAAACACTGGTTAGAAATAGCTACATCCAGCAACAGAGCCACTTCCAGTTCTGCTTCCGCTTTGTCATAGACCACCTGAAATGCTGCCTTGTGTTTGGTTTAGGAAGTCTATGGTTAAAGCTTTTCATCTGTTTTTTGCAAGTGTAACAACTTAATTGCTAGCTGTGAAGTGCAATGTTTCAATGGCAGGGGTACAGTTCATTAGAAAATCAATGTTAATATTAATTTATTAATATCATTTTTATAATTATGTTTACAAAAACAGTATATGAAAGTGCTTGTAATGCTGTATGCATTCTTAAAATATAGAAAATGCTTGTTTTTCTCATTTTCTTAAGATTTATTTGCTCAAAGTATAGGATAATAAAATAATTTTATAATGTACTATTTAGTTCTCTATGTATTGTATTTATGGAATGATGAATTTAGTAAGGTATTAAGTATTGTGCTTATGTTTAGAATTGTGTCCATAAATTTCTCAGTTGTGTTAATGAAGGATGCCTTTGCAGTGACAAGTCCGCCAACAAGAAAAGTAGGATCCATTGCTGACCTGGATCCAGTGAATGATTTCTATGGCTCACTATCGGCTGAATACAGGGGTCCGAACAGCAGTGCAAGTGCAAATAATCATAGCAATAGCCATCACCATCACCATATGGGTGCAACACCAATTAGCAGTCAAAGTCAGCAATCACTGCAAGGGAAGATGCCTCCTCCACAAGGGGTAAGTTTTCTCCATTCTTCTACAAGAATCACTGTTGTCAAACTGTTAATTTGAAATATTATTCAGTTTATTATCTATTAAATTATGGCAAAATGTTACTCATGTTCATTAATAAAGAGCTTCCTCTTGAACATGTGTGTTCAAAGCAACAAACTTCAAGAATGTAGTGACATCAAAGAAAGGCATGATTATTATTAGATGTATTACATTTCTATATTTGCAATTTTTATAGTTGGGGTGTAAAGTAGTAGAGGAGCAGAGGCAAAGGAGGTGTTTTTATGGCTTTGGAGGCAGCTTTGTGTTACAGATTTTTACCACGGACATGGCAAAACAGTGAATTCTATTATATTAAGAGGGTGGTCTGAAAAGTTTCTGACCTAATAAAGATACAAGACATTTTTTTCAGAATTTTTTTTTTTTAGTTTTCAACATACTCTCCTAACTCTTCACACTTCTCCCAGCGATGCTCCCATCTCTGTAACCCATCCAAAGATTCTCTTTCCATTATAGCGCTGTTGGTTATAGCAGCAGCATGGCAAGCTGAAAATCTGTGGTTCTAATCTCGGCCACGGCAATGTATATTTCAGTCTGATTCTACCTTTTCAGTTTAATTTGTATATTCTGAGAGTGTTGCTATCTATATTCCAAGTTTTATTTCAGACCATGGTGCTAAGCTGAACAGGTTTAAAAAATCTGAAGAAAGAATAAACCGACTAAAACACTCTTTTGCTCCACCCACTTTACATGCAGGACATGATTTGTGAGGCATCTCACTTATTTGCTGCTAAATGTTGACTGGTTTTGGAGTTGGATTCCGGTTCTCTGGTTGGTTCTATGGTGTAATCTCTGGACTGATCAATGAACTTTTAGATGAGATCTCTCCCAGGTGGTACTTCGAAGCTCATTAGTAACTCTTGGAACTTTTTAATGTGTACTTTCTCCCACAAATTTAGTTCTAGTAGTTTCTTGATGTGTTTTGGTAATTTTGCTTCTTTTCTATTGTGTGGTTCTCTTCCCAAAAATGGTTAGCCACTGCAGACTTCTGTATCTGATATTACGGTGGTGTTCCTTTAATCTAGTCCCTATATTCTTCCCTATGTACGAGGGCTGATCAATAAAGACTGAGACTGATTTTTTTTCACAGATATTTATTACTCCATTTCAATGTTGACATGATCTTTTTCAAAGTAGTCCCCTCCCAACTGAATGCACTTTTTATAGCGTCTCTGCCAGTCCTCAAACACATGGTGCAGACCATTCTTTGTCAGGTCTTTGAGAATTGCCTCACTTTTCTTTAGCACTGCTTCAGTGCTCTCAAATCGAATGCCCTGGAGCTTTGCCTTTAGTAATAAATAAAAAGAAATCACAGGGGGTAAGACCAGGGCTTTAAGGCGGATGCGGCATACAGGTAATGTTGAATTTAGCCAAAAATTCCTGGACTTGATTTGCGACGTGAGGCCGCGCGTTGTCGTGATGAAGTCGCCACCCATTCCAATGATGTTCTGGACGTTTCCTTGTAATGTGCTTCCTCAGTGTAGCCAATACTGACGTGTAGTAGCTGCTGTAACAGTAGTGTGAGGGGGGGGGGGACTGCATGCTGGTAAATCATTCCATTCCGAAACATCAGGCCCACCTTGCTTAGCACAGAGGACTCGCCCTTCTTTGAAGTCCTTGAACCACCTAAACACCGTTGCACGAGGTAGTGCATCTTCACCGTAAACTTGCTTCAGCTTTTCGAAAGTTTCAAGGCTGTATGACTTAAACGAAAATAAAATTTTATTGCGCTGTATTGCTCCTCTCATGTCACCTCCATTTTGTGGTATGCGAAATTCAAGTAGGGTCAACACTATACAGCATTACTACCAACCTACCGTTATGAGAGTGCTGTCGCTTATGGACATTATACATGAAACCCTGCTCTTTTCAAGTATTCGTGGTAGAGACATAAAACTATCAAGGAAACTACAGAAAAAAATCAGTCTCAGTCTTTATTGATCAGCCCTCGTACATGAAACCCTGCTCTTTTCAAGTATTCATGGTAGAGACATAAAACTATCAAGGAAACTACAGAAAAAAATCAGTCTGTCTTTATTGATCAGCCCTCGTATATCTTATCACAATCTTGGCAATTGGTTTGATATATGCCTTGTGTCTTTTCTTTTGGGATATTGTTAGTTGTATTAGATTTTAACAGCTTTCCTATGCTGAATTTATTGTGTGGTGCCAGCATTATATTACAGTGGAATCTCATTAGCACGTTCCTCATTAACACGTTTTCCCGTGTATTACGTTGAATTATAAAAGTCACGGTACCAAATCACCAAATATAATAATGTTTGCTTAGTGCGTTTTCCCAGTCCCACTTACTACGTTTGAAGTTTGACGTCCTCATTCGCTGTTTTGGCCAATCCTTGATTGGTACAGTGTATGTAGGCGTTTAACACGTTCATAGTTTGACGTCCTCATTTGCTACTTTGGTCAATCCTTGGTCACGGGGTGGATATCGGCAGCCAATCACATACATGCATTTAAATATTTGTGTGACACGATTTCTGTGGGCGGGATAGAGAATGCTTTACCTTGGCGTGGTAAACCGGTAAACGCTAACGATAGTTTCTAATGTTGAGTGATGACCAAACAACCGTAGATTGTATTTTAACTTTTCATTTACAATGAAAAAAAGAAAGTGTAGTAGGTAAATAACCAACAGTGAAAAACTGAAAATCCTTGATGTAATACAATCCAAATATAAAACATGTCGATATAGTGCGGAAGTTAAACATTCCTCCGTCAACCTTAAACACGATTGTTAGCAAACCTAAATTGATTGAAACTGTTTTTAAAGAAGGGAAAAATACTAAAACAAAACTTTTCTCTTGGAAAATAGGATCAGAAGAGGACCGGAACGAAATTTGTTGCATGGAAACACCTCCGTGTTCAAATCGTCTTGTATACACCAAAGATAATATCGTCTATTGTACTCTTAACACGATGCACGCTCATAATTTTTTCTTTTTTAGCAGAAATTGTTATCACGTGTGTAATAAAACACACAGCAAAACCACTATTGCCGCTTCCGCAATTCGCAATTTATTTTCTCAAAAACATCCATAACCTAAAAAATCCAAGCTGACCAAAATAAAAGCTTGAATTATTTATTCTCAGGCTTTGTGTATCCAAATCCATTTAAACATATTGAATTTAACATGGAAACGCGGATAGTATTCAGTATGAAATTGTACTCAAAATCGATTTAAATTGCCCATGGAGATGTAGTAATTATTAGATTTTTATTACCTATGTTCTTAAATTGCAGATTTTGCATTTTCGTTAACACGTTTTCCCGCCTATGACGTCCAAATCCTTAGGTCCCTGCAAAAACGTACTAACGAGATTCTACTGTATATGTGGAGTTGGGAGTAAAGGGAAAATTAATGACAAACATTGAAGTACTGATTTAGGATTAAGAACTTGGAAGAGAATAACATTTTGAGTCATTGCCTAAATTTTCAAGACAAACAATGAGGAGTAATACCTGGTTAATAGAATCAAAGAGACCATGGAAAAAATCGGATTGGGCATGATGTGGTGTGACAGAGAGGTTAAAGAGAGGGGTTTTTTGGAAAGAAATCAAAAAATTGAGGACATTGAAATCCAATAGATATTTAGTAGTTTCATTTCTTTCCATCTTTCGTAAATTCCAGAAATATAATACAATGAATGAATGAATTTATTTATTATCCACTTAGTAATACATCCAATATATGTATATAATATTGCTTTACGATTTCTTGACCAAACAAAGTAAACCTACATACTAAACGCTAATGACTCTTTCTCAAAATTGCTGAGTAAATAAGTGACCCGTCTAGTTTCAACCTTGCAGTTGTTCTACTATTGATCCCAACTATCTTAAACAGTATACTCAGACTCTAGCCGGTTTAAATTATATTTCTTCAATTTATTTAAAGGTGAGTCGAAATTGTTACACTAACATCACTTAAGTTTACTCACTTAACATGTTTCGGGAAACCGTTGTTCCCATCCTCAGAAGGTTAACTCGACTGGCCCGTGTTGTTGGTGTTTCCGTTTTTTGGACTGGGTCCTGTGGTGGCATCTTGTGGTGGAGAAATGTACTTCCAGAGAGGATTTGGTGGCGGCAAATCAAAATTCATTAGATGTGTGTTGTGTTTTAGAATGGTGATTTTCTCCCATGCATCTAATTCGGCTGCAAATTTGGCTGGTTTGACTAATGTAATATTGGGTTTGATGTTGTGATTAGTGATCCAAAAATGGTGTGAAACTGCAGATTTGTCCATTTGTTTGTATTTAATACATCTCATGTGCTCCTTTAGCCTAGTTTCTAAGTTTCTTTTTGTCTTACCAATGTATACTTTATTGCAATCTGAACAAATTGATTTTATAGATTCCAGCTTTTTTGTCTTGTGGAATGGGGTCTTTTAACTTGTTACAAAGTAATTTCTCTATGTTAAATTTGTTCTGTGGAGCTAGGCTGATGTTATGTTTCATGAAAATCTTCTTAAATTTGTGAAATGTTCCTGGGTGGTATGTGAATTTCTTGAACTTTAGTTCTTTATCTTGCTGGCTGAGATTAGTTGTGTTTCTGATGTGCATCTGTCGTTTGAATTTTGCAATTTTTTTGTCAATAGTTGCTTTGTTGTACCCATTATGTATTGCTGTGTCTACTATATGCTGGTATTCTAACTGGTATTCTTTTTTATTTAAGGGGGTATATACCAGTCTATGTGTTAGGCTGTTTAGTACTGCATGTTTGTGTGTGGTTGGATTGAAACTCTTATTTTTTATGTAATTAGTAGAGTGTGTTGGCTTCCTGTATATGCCAAAGGTTAGGTTCTTTTGTTCTCTGATGATTTTTAGGTCTAAAAATGGTAGCATGCCTTCTTTTTCTATTTCTATGGTGAATTTTATTGATTGGTTCTGTAGGTTTAGTAAGGCTAAGGAGTCTTGTATGAACCTATTAGGGACAACAGCGAAGATGTCGTCAACATATCTGTGCCAAACTTTAAACATGTATGGAAAGGAAGTTGTTATGTGCATTTCTAAGTAGCTCATAAATAAATCTGCCAAGAAGGGTGAAAGTGGGTTGCCCATGGTTAGACCAGTTGGTTGTTGATAGAACTTCTTATTGAAACTAAAACAATTTTGTCCAATGCATAAATTGGTAAGTTGTATGAGGTCTTCTATTTCTTCTTCAAGTAGGTTAGTCTGCTGTAGCCATTTCTTTAATTGACGCAGGAGTTGATCTGTAGGGACACTTGGAAATAGTGCAGTGACATCAAAGGAAACTAATCTGTCTTCTGGTTCGAGTTCCAGGGATTTTATCTTCTGTATTAAATCTTCTGAATTCATTATGTTTTTGCTGTTGACAAAAAAATTGCAAAATTCAAACGACAGATGCACAGCAAGATAAAGAACTCAGCCAGCAAGATAAAGAACTAAAGTTCAAGAAATTCACATACCACCCAGGAACATTTCACAAATTTAAGAAGATTTTCATGAAACATAACATCAGCCTAGCTCCACAGAACAAATTTAACATAGAGAAATTACTTTGTAACAAGTTAAAAGACCCCATTCCACAAGACAAAAAAGCTGGAATCTATAAAATCAATTGTTCAGATTGCAATAAAGTATACATTGGTAAGACAAAAAGAAACTTAGAAACTAGGCTAAAGGAGCACATGAGATGTATTAAATACAAACAAATGGACAAATCTGCAGTTTCACACCATTTTTGGATCACTAATCACAACATCAAACCCAATATTACATTAGTCAAACCAGCCAAATTTGCAGCCGAATTAGATGCATGGGAGAAGATCACCATTCTAAAACA
Organism: Deroplatys truncata; assembly: GCA_030765065.1. Classification (NCBI taxonomy): domain Eukaryota; kingdom Metazoa; phylum Arthropoda; class Insecta; order Mantodea; family Mantidae; genus Deroplatys; species Deroplatys truncata. The sequence goes on along the minus strand of CM060989.1, from coordinate 56,989,927 downwards.
CAACACACATCTAATGAATTTTGATTTGCCGCCACCAAATCCTCTCTGGAAGTACATTTCTCCACCACAAGATGCCACCACAGGATCCAGTCCAAAAAACGGAAACACCAACAACACGGGCCAGTCGAGTTAACCTTCTGAGGATGGGAACAACGGTTTCCCGAAACATGTTAAGTGAGTAAACTTAAGTGATGTTAGTGTAACAATTTCGACTCACCTTTAAATAAATTCAATACACATCACTGTTTCTAGCTTCTTTTCATTACAATACATACGTATATTTCTTCACTTTCTGATTCCCCAAGCTTGTTTATTTTCTTCCTCCATTTTCTATTAGCCTTGCCTAGATACACCCCAAACTCTTAAGATTTCCTGCCTTGATTTCAAATTCGTCAACTTTTTCCCCTTTATATCTATTTGTAGATTAGCCCATTTAGTGTATGGTACCCATTTCTAAATCGTAAGTTTTTCTCTCATTATTTTGGTTTCTTCGCTTGCCAATAATTATCTTGCCTTCTGCACATTGGACATTCCTCTAATTTCAGACCCCTCTTATTACTTTCAATTCCATTACCCTTGTTCAGGCCCATGCAGCTACCTCCCTCATCCTCTGATCGCCTTTATCCACATAGTTCTCTCTACCCCACACTTTATCTCCCTGTATATCCTCAACGACTTTTTGTTGCTGAAACTACTGAATATCTACTGGATTTCAATGTTCTCAATTTTTGAAAATTTAGGCAATGTCTACAAATGTTATTCTCTTCCAAGTTCTTGATCCTAAGTCAGTACTTCAATGTTTGTGTCATTATTTTTCCCTTTACTCCCAACTCTACATATAATATAATGCTGGCACCGTACAATAAATTCAGCATAGGAAAGATGTTAAAATCTAGTACAACTAACAATAGCCCAAAAGAAAAGAAGCAAGGCATATGTCTAATCAACTGCCAAAATTGTGATGAGATATACGTAGGGAAGACCAAGAGCAACATAAGGATTAGATTAAAGGAACAGCACCACAGTATTGAAGACAAACGGTTGTAAAAGTCTGCAGTAGCTAACCATTTTTAGAAAGAGCACCACGCAATAGAAAAAGAGGCAAAATTACTAAAGCACATCAATAGACTGCTACAACTAAACTTGTGGGAAAAAATATACATTAAAAAGTTCCAAGAATGGCTAATGAACTTTGAAATAACACCTGGGAGAAATCTCATCACAAAGTTCATTGACCAGTCAACAGATGACATCAAGGAACTGGAATCATGTCTTGCATGTAAAGTGAGTGTAGCAAAAGAGTATTTCAGTTGGCTCACCCTTTCTTCAGATTGATGAATGCTTTACTGGGTGTAAGCTCCAATCTGTTAGTCGTCCTGCATGGTGTAGTGGTTACCATACTAGCCTCTAGTTCCCGAGGTCGCAGATTCAAACCCGGCAGAGGGCGATGGATTTTTTCGCACGTAAAAATCCTTAGCATGGCTTCCTTTGGAAGGGAAGTAAAGCCAGTGGTCCCATGTTGTAGATTTACGGCACGTAAAAGAACCTCAAGCCTGATAAATAAGCCTCTGACGGCCTGTATTACGATCTCCGGTTAAGGTTTGGGGTAAGATTTACCTGAGAGTTACGTACTGCGACTGTATTACAATCTTTGGTTAAGGGCTACCCGGGAGTTATTTTTGGAGGTAAACTAACCACCACCTGAAGTGGTGGATAAAGATGATACCTTGGAGTTAACTCGTATTTCCGAATGAAACATGGCGTACCACCGGCAGAGATTGATTATTGAGAGTGATTCAGAATATATTTTCAAGTTTTTGGAAATGTTATCTATACATTAGAATAGTTCACTCCAACACCCAGTCTTAAATATTACTGTCAGGGCGTAAGGAACTAACCATTGTGCTTGGATTGTTTTTGGAAGGCCAAACATTTTAGGTTAAATGACAAGCAGTGTGAGCAAAGGTAAACGTATTTTGCGTGTTAGTTTATATTTAGGTTGGTTTTTAAAATTGTCGAATGGCTTTCTACGTTAGTTTTAAGTGATATTCATGAAATGTTTGCATCAAAAGACTATGGTTTTCGGTTATTAAAGTGATATTCGTAAAACTTTTACGTCAAAACTCTTTAACACTATTTTTAACGAAACTTTGAAGTGTGGCATAGTTTTCCAAATAGAATAACCAAGGAACGGTATTAGAAAGATGCAACAAACTTAAGAATATTGTGTTGAACTTAAATGTCAGGCAACATGTGTAAATCCGAATCAACATTAGAACCATCGATGTTGCTTTCCTATAAATATAATAGCTTTCGCGAACGGAAAAGCTAATAAAAAGGTAATTATAACTATTGTTTACGGTATCCTATTGTAGCTCAGTAATCCAATAACGTACTAGAACCGCATCTTGTATGCTCAATGACATGTATATAAATTACATTTTAGGTTATGTTCATGTCAAGATTCTCTAAAAAAAATCTCCAAAACCGTTCACAATCTATAATAGTCTGTCCGCTCGCCTTGTTACTAATGACCAATAATGACGCTATAATGTTGCAGGTTACCACGAGATAGCGTTGTATAAACAGTGAAATCACTCAGAAAACTATTGCCAAGGAGAAATACATATCTCTTTGGTGTTGCCAACTTCTCGCCCAGCATCATAAACCTTAGGGGTACTAACCATCGGTTGATATGCGTTTGTAATACGCGGCAATGCACCTAACCTTCAGGTAGCGATAACTGATAGGTTACAAACCATGACTTTTAACCGGAGATCGTAATACAGGCCGTCAGCAAAATTACCGATCTTTCACGCCCAATATAGAATGGGACACTAAGGACCGCAGCAGTTAAAGAGCGTCCATAAATAAAACTCAATTTTTATTTTTCCAATCTGTCAATAAAATTTTAAGGTTTAAAAATGTTTGTTACAGAGAGTTTACAAAGCAATGTACGACTATGAGGCTCAGGATTCTGATGAAGTTTCATTCATGGACGGAGACCTAATAGTGAATTGCACTCCAATTGATGAAGGATGGATGACAGGATTGGTGCAGCGAACAGGACAAACAGGCATGCTACCAGCCAACTATGTGGAACCTGTCAACTGATTCTAGTTTAGGAACATAGAACGTTTCACCTTCCACAGGTTCAGTATCATCAAGAATACCACCCATGATGCTGTACCTTTGGGATCTTGTCGCAGATATAACAGTTAATTGCTTTAAATTACTTGAAAGTTAATGTTAAATCATATTTGAAAACTGCTTGCTGGTTGTTCCATGTAGGTTTCTCACAATTCTGTCCCTTGTGGCGTATTTCCAGCATGGAGCCCACTAAACACCTAAAGATAAGCTACTGCATTATTAATGCAATTAGTATAATATTTAAATTCATATATCTAATATAAGGTACTGTTTTTATAGCTGTTGATTGAGGAATTGGCATTTACATAAAAGCATTCTGTTAACTAAATATGCCTAAAATGGTAGCATTGTTATTATTAGCTGAAATGTAATAATTCTTTACAACATTCTAATATATTACCGTTAGGTGAACCACTGTAGGATATTTTAGAGTATTTTACAGTTTATTATCTAACTCCTGATGTTATTTAATGTAGGCTGCTGCTTTTCAGGGGATTGGACCTGGAAGGACTCTGATCTTAATCTTGAAAAAAGTATTTGTTTCAGGTTAAAGTGAAGTGTGTAAGGTATTAACTTTATCAGAGCTAATGTTCATAATTATTTGTGATGTGGCCCAGAAAACCATGCCACATGTAAAATAATTTTTTTACTTGTTTATTTTTTATTTTTATTTCCTGTTATTAGGTAACCCGAATCTTAAAAGAAATAAAGAAATTTCTAGTAGTAAACATTGTGTTTTAGAGTTTACCAAACATTAACTTACATTTTTTTCTAGCTTCTGTAAAATACCAACCATACTAAGAGGGGAAAACTGCACATATTTATCTTCTGATCTTAAAGTAAGGCTGAATTTTAACAGAATATATCTTTTGTACAAAAGGTTTTCTTTCTAAAGTAAGCTAACAGAATTTGAGTATTAGCAGCAACACATATCAACTTAGACAAGATTTATGTGCAAATTTATAAAGTCATTTTCTCCTTTTATATGCAAACATTATTACAGATTAAAATCAATTTTGAGGCGACCACTCAGAACAATCATTAAAACAAAATAACATGTTTGTAGTGGCTAAACTTAAAAACCAGAGCTACAAATCACTTAGTTTCACACAAAAATTATATTCTTTTTCAAGGAAACTTGATACATAATGGCATTAAAACTATTTAAAATATGTTTTAAATTTACTAGTAAATAGATAATGCAGTATTACAGTGCAAAGTTTAATTTTCAGAAAAACATGACACGATGCATCAGCCATAACTGGCACAGCTTCATTTTGGGCAAATACATCATCTGAAAAAATATATGTTGTAGTTTCAGCATTGTGGCATCAGTGTGTTGGTGGTAAACCCAGAAATCATCCCTTTCCGACTTGCATTTTTCACTGTTGATAAGTTTCTGCATGTGACATGATTTCCTGGGTGGCATCATAGAATAGTAAACCAAGACTAACTGTCACTTTGAATCACTTTGTTATTGTTATTCAAACCCAAGACATTGTTGTATGTTGCAGGATGTAGGATGCTAACTAAAGAATAGATGATAGAATATTTTATTTTTTTTTTATAGTTACTGAGTGATGCATTTAAACCATAACTATTTCATTTGGCTACAGTTTCTGAATAAAGCAGAGCAAACTTTTATTGTCACTTTAGAGCCAAGCTGGGATATTGGGCAGCATACCCTTATCCAAACATGCTGTTTTAAATTGTCTTAATTTCATTAATGTTTTTGGAAGTTGATACAATTTACTTTCCTCTATATTTTCTTGGAGGTATACTTTGATTTTTTGTTGCTCATGTATTTATTCCTCTGGACCCTACATATGTGAATTGTGTAATTATTTAATGGAATGTTTTCAGACAAAAATGTGTGGTAGAAATAAGGGCGAGGTTGCCAAAGCTAAATTATTAATGTTTGTATCCCACCTCTGTGCTTCTATCTAACAGTCATATCTTTTTAAACACAAAATGACTTATAACCCATTAGATCTTATTTAAAATAAAATATTTGAGTTGCACTTTTATACATCCAGACTTTACTTACCGCTACTTTTCAGTACATTTTGAAAGCGATTGTGTGTCGAGCAACTGATATGGCAATGGCCTTCGAAATGCATATCAAGAAATAGTTGTAATTGAAGCTGGATGGCGAGTGTAAAAGTGTGACTCAAGTATTTTATAAATCTATTTAAGTGCTTTATTGTGTTGATTCCTTTTAATTTGAATAGTAATTTGCAATTTCGTTTCTCTAGGTTAAATGTGTGAATCTATGTCAAAGTTTCATTCCTCTAGCTCTGTTAGTTTTTAAAATAATGGAGCTTTTATACTGAAAAATGCAGTTTTGAAATAGGATTAATGTCATTAAATAGTAGCAAATATGAAATATGTACACAACTTACATGCTAACCCTGCTTTCAAAACCAATGTTGTTTGTTCACCCTCATAAAATAGGACCAACTTTAGCAAAGGAAATCCCAGCCTTCTAGATGTGTAGATTTTGAGATATGCCTGCTCATTGTAACTAAAAATCGATATAAAACAATAGACTAGTCAATATGAGGTACTACAGGAGAGTGCCCATGTTGCCATATGCCCTAGAATTGCATTGGATCACAATAAGTAAATAAGCCAGTGTAGTAGATGCTCACTTTTGCGCATGCATGAAATAAAGGTATGCACACAGAAGCCAGGAGGGCTCTTAGATTTAGCAATAAGCATGAGCTAGAATTTTAAAATGCTCCACAAATAGTATAGTTGGAGCAGTGCTCTTAGGTTCCTGCTTTCATGGAGATGTGAAGGTGAAAAATAATATAACAATCATTACCTATTATTATTATTATTATTATTATTATTATTATTATTATTATTATTATTATTATTATTATTATTACTAGTGGATCACAATATAAGTGTGTTCAGTGGGAAGAGGAACTTAACAATTACAGAATAAAGTGGAGGACATCGGAAGTGCAGTCAGGTAAAGTAAATGTCCACAGTTCCAAGTTGCATTTACTAGCGAGGCTGAGGTGTGCAAATGTAGTACTGTGTTCATTGGACGACTGTACATTCCCAATATCACCTTGCCCCCTCACTCCTCTGATTGCAAGCCTTGATGGCATTATACATTCCCAATAAAACAGTGGCACTCTCCTCCAAATTCACTTACATCATGGTCCACTAGTACACAGCTCTTTTCAAAGAGAAATCTGCTCTAATAGTCCAAACGTTTAACAGTTGTGATGGATACTAAATGCAGGCGTATCTCGTCAAAGAACTAGAAAGTTTTTCAGCATTTCCTATATTTACATTAGTAAATTTATTCACATCTAAAAAGTACACTTGAACAACAAAGGCTAGAGTAGAAATCAGGCATTGGTGTGCAGATCAAATATCTAGATGAAAAATTGCAGCTTTACTGTTGTAATAACAGATTGTTGAAATGTTTTAGCTACTAATTCCATGTCCTTATTTTCTGATAATAATATAGTTACATTTTTTCAACAGTTAATAAAAACAAAAACAGCCAAGAATAAGTAAAATTAAAAGTTGCTAAGAAAACGATTGCCATTCTCTAACAACAGAATAACTCGACAGAGATCAGCATTTCATGCTACACACCTGAAACAACAGTGAGATGATATGGAACAACTGTAAATTTAGATTTGTGAAACCTGAAAGCAGTAGTGGATTTCGAAATGAAATGGCGTGATTATCGTAATGCTATTATGGCTATTTCTGTTATGGCAAGGGTGCTTTTTAGCATTAAACCAAATAAATGAGTTTCTTTTAACATTTGGAATGCTTTTAATTTTCATCCTTTGCTTGAAAATGTGAAATGATGCCGAGATTAGCAGAGCTCATTGGGCTAAGAGTTGCCTGCATTTGTCTTATTAGAGCAAGGGAAAACGAAGATTACATGAGAATTAGTAGGTCAGAGAAAAGAAGGGAAAGGGGAAAAAAGAGATCCAAGGCCTTCCTCACTGTACAATAACTATTCATATTGAATCTCTTACACCAAATATTTTATCCAGACAACTCGTCCAATTGAGGATTCAAACTTGGGCCAATCCTGTGCAGTGGGCACTGTCAAAGCATGGAGGAAGTGTCCAAGCATCAGGGAATTAATTCTGGTGCATTTGTAGCAGATACCATTAGGTCACAGCCTTCCTAATACAGCAAACATCTAAGGAGAAATAGACAATACTTGGTAATTTTTGGTAGTAATGTTGCAGCCATATTTTGTAATTTGTCAGGTTGATCTGCTAAACCAGAAGTATAGTAGTTTCTTGTCGTAATTTTGCTTACATTTTGTTTGAAAATATACAAAAATTCTTAAAGATAAGCTTGCCAACATGTATGATTTAGAATATTGTGAAGACCCAAGGTTTAATAGGTGAAACACACTAATGTTTTATAATCCGTGCAATTCAAGAAAGTGATTGACATTTGATGGAGAGGAGGAGGCAGTTTTGCAACTTATTGTGAGTAAATGGAGAGTGCACTAAGTTCAAATGTGTACAAAGGGATCATGTTGCATCTGTTAATGAAATGACTTCATTGTAGATTATTATTATTATTATTATTATTATTATTATTATTATTATTATTATTATTATTATTAGCATACAATCATATCTTATGTACATGAAAACAGTAGTAAAATGTGTTCTACGAGGTGTGATCAAAAAGTTTCCGGAATGACGTCATAAATACTACACAACAGTTTGATTTGTCTAATGTGTACTGTCACCCTCGAAGTAGTCACCTTGGGAGTTGATACACTTGTCCCAGCGCTTCTGCCACTGCTGGAAGCACCTCTGGAAGTCCTCTTCTTTCAACATGTTCAGAGCCTTCTGCAATTCACAATGGATGACATCAATGCCCTCAAAACAGTGTCCTCAGAGCCGCATTTTAAGTCGCGGGAAAAGAAAAATGTCCACTGGTGCCAAATCTGGAGAATAGGTGGGATGGGGAACAGTATTCATCCTATTTTTATCCAAAAATTAGCGAACAGAAAGGGTTTTGTGCACGGGCGCATTGTCATGATGCAGGAACTTGTCCAAATTGTCTTTCAAAATGCTTTGAACACTTCCAAAGGAGAGTCCTAATGAGTCAGAAAGTTCTCTTATTGTAATGCGCCTATCATTTAAGACCATTTCCCTCACCTGATTGATATTTTCATCAGTTTTGCTGGAACAGGGTCGCCCCGAACGATCTGCATCTTTAACTGATGTCGCACCACTTTTAAATTTTGAAAACCACTCAAATGCTTGAATTTTGCCCATAACTTCCTCCCCATAAGCTGTTCTTAACAGTTCATGGGCTTCTGTTGCAGTTTTACCGAGTTTAGAGTAAAATTTGATGTTCGTTCTTTGTTCTTCGTAATCAGACATTTTTGCTATGCGGAAAAATCGCAAAAAAACACGAGCATCCACCTCGTCACTGCATGGCCACATGAAGTGATGTGACCTCTCATTTTTATTGGGAAGGAACGCTGCATGTACAGTCTGGATAAGAATTAAAGAAATCTGAGCATCAGCATTGTTGTGAAGTCATTCCGGAAACTTTTTGATCACACCTCGTATATACAAAGGATTGGAAGTGAGTATGCAATTATTAGCCTAAAGTGAGTAGCAGTATAAAAAAGAGATGAAACGGAGTTTGGAATAAGAGGCCGCTCTCCTGTTTGGTTCCTCCTCTTCAAAATATTGTATAACAAAGCATATTATGTCCTTAAATTGGGATAGTTTTACCAAATATGTTTTTATTCAATTACTGAAAATGCTCAGTTTTTCCTTTTGGCACTGTAAGCTTTCAGTATTCTTAAACATCCATTAAAAGTGTCTATAAAATTGTAAATTCTCATAACACACATGCATGAATACGCAAACTCAAACACACTTAGCCTACAAGGCAACGATGGCACAAATGGAGTGATGCAAGAATGCAGCAGGAGCTACAGAAAAGTATTGTTTATTTATGCTGCAGCGATAGCAGAAATACAAGCTGTGAAGTCTGTATTACTGATGCAGGTCAGACATGTGAATGAAGTGTTAAATATTGGTAACACAGTAGTGGAAATGTCCTAACGCTAATTGGTTCATCTACATTGTGCTTCAATCCCCTCCTATCATTTTAAAGTTCTGTCCCATGTATTCAGCAAAGTCAAAACACTTTCTTTAACATGAGCTGACAATTTCAGTTTTTATTTGTGTGTAACGTATCATAAATATTTGTGGCTGCAAATAACGAAGTAATTAGGAAATACTAAATTTAAGAAGTACATAATACAAGTGTTAAAGCAATTATAACTGAGAAACAAATTCAGATAAATAGAACATATTAACTTGACTGTCTTGCGGTGAAGGTTACATCATGTTTGATAAAACTACTGATGCTTTGCCCTTCATATTGAGGGTTGCTTCTGGGCAGTACTTGCATTCGTACTGCAAAGTGCATTCCCTCCTACTTAGGCTCCTAATTGGCTGGTAACTTGCCACTAATTTTGTGTTCTGTGAGCAATGTTTTCCATGTTCCATTAAGGGGTTTTCCACCATCTCTATTCAATACACTTTTATGTTTAAAAATTTCTACGCCTCCTCGTACTATTCTGTGTGAGAAGTGGTTGCATACAGCTGAAATCTCTATATTGTTACAAAGTTGTGGTGACCTGTTTTGTAAACATTTTCAGCCAATACTGATATTTCAACCTGCCCGTGCTTTAAAAATCTGATATGTTCTGTACGTCGAGATAATATTGATCTTCCTGTCTGGCCTATGTATGACTTGCCACAGTTTTATATAATTTTGTATACACTCAAGTTGAGGAGTGGCAAAATTCTATCTTTAACTGACATATATCTTGTTATTTTGTGATGATGTAGCAATTTTGAAATCCTATTTGTCACTTGATCTATGTAAGGAATAAAGGCCAATTTTCATTTCTTTTTAGTGCTTTGCCTATTTCCTCCTTTTTCTTTTTATTTTGGAAGGTTTTGATTAGTTGATTGGAATAGCAGTTGGCCTGAAGAACCCTGTTAATGATGTGCTTCATTTCTTCATACAGTCATTCTGCGTTACATATTTGGCAAGCTTGCTGATACAATGTGTTGGCCATTACCCAATTAACTGACAGTGGCTGATGTGATATGGCTGGTATTTACCTCTCAGTATTAGTCAGCCTACGACAGAGCGATTTAACTTCTGAGTTTCATCCCATTCAACAAGAACAAAAAAAAAAAAAAAGAGTGTGGCATCCTTTTTTAACTTAGTCGTAAACTTAATGCCTTTATAAAGATTATTGCAAAAAATCAGCAGTCATATCCTTTCCATGCTGCCATATTACAAAAATGTTGTCAATATAACGTAATGATAATGGGGTTTTAAAGGGCATGTCTCAATAGCTATATTTTCAAAGTCTTCCAAAAAAAGGTTATGGACAACGGCCGTGGAAGTCTAGAATTTTATTTAAATACAACATATGAGTGGGAAAAGCTTTTATCCACTATAATTAGACTTAAGTCTGTTGCAAAGAATGAGAAATCAGCAACCTTAACCTCAATTTTTTTATTTCTGGGATATCCCACAAATAAGGAATGTGAACCAGAATTAGAAGAGAAGGTAAACAACTTGGATGTTTAAATTAATAATGAACTGAGGAGAAAAGTGGGAAAGCATGCTGATCAGTATATCAATAATTTTGTGCATTTGAATATCATTGTTTAAAACTGACATTTTTTGTTCAAATTTTGAAATTCAATACATGAATTTAAAAAGCTACTACTAGAGGCATTTAGGAAAAATGCTGATATGATGGCACTGTTATTGTGTTTACATTCAAGTAACCTGTATTTGGTATACATGCAGGAATAGTTGTGTTGGCTGCAAGTATAATTGCCATATTTATAAATTGTCCCTCGAGACAGCTCAGTGACAGTCTTTTCACCCATTTGAAGATTTGTATCGCTTCCAGGTGCTTATTCTTATGCTCGAAGTGAGTTGGTCTTCCTCAACCATCCATCTCGTGTAATGTCTTTAATGCTGCTTTAAATGATTGGTTGACACATATCCAATGTTGGAGAATCAACCTAAGTTCTCCAGGAATAACAGCCAAGTCAGTTCTTCCCTGATTTAAAACTTTCTGTACTTTAGCTGTAGTATCACTACAGTAGCCATCTAGAACAGGTATGTTCTTAAGTTTGGTAGCACCTTTGGGTGACGTTGGCCATAGACTCTTTAGGATGAACTTGTAGGTCGATGCCTTTCACATTAGGTAAGGTTTTTTTGTTTTAAGATGATATAAGGTGGTAGCTTTCTTCCATCTGCAGTTTTATACAGCATAACAGTTCATCTTTGCTTTTCACTACGTATTTATTGTGTAGCTTTGCTGCATTTCAAAGTACAAGGCATTTGGTCTGCATTATCAATTTGCGACAGTAAATATTATTCCTCTGGTGCAATTTGTGGACCTTCATACCTTCTTTTTCTAATCAGCAGGGAGACATTGATTGATGCTGTTTTCCTATGAAAACAAAGGATTACATTTGAAAAAATGTGTGCGCCATCCACAACTAGCCTTAAAATCTGCATAAAACAGGTTATGTATTTATGGAAAAATTGAGTCAGAGTTGAAATACATATCACTTTGACTTTGAGACGCAGTCTTTACACATGGTTCTTGCTTGTAACGGAATAATGCCAACTTCTAGATTTTGGTGCGTCAGTAGTGGTACCGACCCTTACATGAATAATACTTCCACCCCAGCTATTCGCTGTTAAATTTTGAAAAAAATATGCATATATATGGTAAATTTTATTTTTGCAACACTTTACTTCACCTGTTGTTCGAGTAACTGTAGACTGACGACTGGCAAGAACTATTCCTATCACTGGAAAATTTCTCAAAAGATGTTCCACTAACTCAGGAAGGAATAGAAACAGATAGGCCAAAATAAATATGCTTTACACTACTAATAAATAACTCTGTAAGAATTAAGCTCTGAAACAATAGGAGGAAAAGCTTACAGTAAAACTGAGAAATCAAACTACCAGTTTTCTCAACATTTAAATTAATGCTTGCATTCAAAAGATGATCTATGGATCACAATCATTTTATTTTTTTGAAGATAAAGATAGTGAAGTTTTGGAATCAAATCATAAACTAATGTTTATTGACACTACTCCACTTGTTAAAATAACAGTACATGTTTCTAGGATCCATTGTCATCGTCAGCTCTAGATCAACTCCTGGGCACACTGGGATCATCCAGTGTATGGGTATTTTGACAGATAGAGGTGTAATGTACTTTTTGAGTTCACTAAACATAGGTACATTGAAATTTGTGACTTTTTCATGGTTTTTATACTAAAAATCTTTTCCCAGGTGGAAACTTCTGCTTCGTTTTGTAGGGGTTTCAACAGTTTTGCCTCCTTTTTGGTCTCATGATGTTCAGTTTGATTTGATACTTTGTTTGAAAATCTAGAAAGGTAAAATGCTCTATTATTGAGTGCAAGCTCATTGGTAAGATAATGTAATGTAATATTTATTTCATCATTATTACAATAATACAAATAAAACTTGCATCTAAAACTTAGGTCTAGTGCTCCAGTTTTCTAGCTCTCCCATATTTAGCCTCTAGACTGTATATATGGGATAAAGCTACTATACCATCTCTCCACTTTCCAAACTGTGCCCATTCTCCTGTACCTTTCTTAAGCTCCTAATCCACTTATCCCCTGTGTTGCCATCATTTTAATTGTTTCTGCTTTTGTGCTTCCCAACATTCTTAATGCTACTGCTTCTTTATTTAGCTTGTCCCATTTTTTTTATTCCATATAACCTCTCTCCACCTTTTAACCTTATCACATTCTATTAGCCAATGAAAAGTACTACCCAATTCATCACACATAATACATCTCCCCGAACAATTATATCCATTCCTTTTTAAAAATATTACTCCTGTGCGCATCCACGCAAGACCTATTCTGCCAAATTGATCAGTAAGATATGTTTCAAAACAAATCAGCGTCTCCCTAAAGAAATCCTGAATGTGTCTGCATTGTAAAACAAATCACCCAGTACCAAACTCTGTTCAAGGAATTGCAGTCAATGAACTGGTTTACATGTATCACTCCAAACATGCATTAATCTTTGGATGCAGCCTTACAAATAAGTCTTTGTTTTACCGTTAACTTAATGTAAAAACATTTCTGTATCTTGAGGACATGTTCATCAGCTTTCCTTAAAAGATGAAACTTTGTAAAGAATTTTTAGTGACGTTTTAAACACGTGCCTTAGGTGTTGTTCAATATATTATCTGCTGTGATGTTCAAGACTTTCCAGGTTTGAAAATATAATGTAGTCTGGAATAGGTAAGAGGTCATTGAGTTAACTCTGCACTGTATTTTCAAACACATTCTACAAAAATATAATGCTTTATTCATTCTGTTCTTTTGCATTTAAAAGTAGCATTTATTTACGTATGTTGTTATTTGAGCAAATATTACCTATGATAAATACCTGGTACTGATTTAATACAAGTGTAAATAAATATATGCATTTCAGAGAAATTAGCGATTGCCTTAATAAATAATTTGCTGAACTAAGTGATGAATGTATAATTTGTGTACAGTTGTTCTCACTTTTTATTCTTTCTGCTTTATAATCTCTTAGTTTCATTACATTGTTGTTATAGTCTTGTGAAAGATTTCATTTGCATGTAGAAACATAAAGATTAGACAGTTGCATACTGTTGGCCAAAATTATAGGCTTACATAAAATTCCTTTAATGTTTTATGAATTTGTGAATGTAGTGGATTATTGTTGTATATTTATCAGCAAAGTAAGACTTTATATGAAAGCAGCATTGTATTAAAATTGTTCAAATAGAACTGATAGATTTTTAAAAGGGGGTGTGTGTATGTGTGTGGATTTTTTTAAGATTAGTTCATGGATACTTATGTACATTAATACAGCCTCTTTAATTAAGAAATTAATGCATTTATAACACCAGAGTATTAATTGTTGGGTTGCGTATGATCCAACAAGTTGTATTTCATTTATATCATTCAAGAGGGGCTATAGCCTCTCCCCTTAATTATAGTAAAAAAATGCACAGATGGTGTTGCTTTGATAAAGTCAAAATCAATATGTGTATTTACTCAATCCAGACGACATCTATTCTTCAGTGAGTGAGTGACACTGTACTGTATCTAAAAAATGTTCCACTAATTCTAAAAGAAAGAAAAAGAAATCAAAAGGGCCAAATCAAATAAACTTTACATTTATGATTAAATAACTTCTGAATAAGAATTAAGCTCTCAAACAATGAGAATCAAAATCTTTCAGTAAAACTAAGTAACCAAACTACTTAAATATTGTTTAAAGTAGTCTTTTTTAATAAATCATTTCATAAGTTTTCTCAAAATTTAAATTAATCTTTGCATCCAAAGGATAATTCCTGGATCACTTGCATGATTGAAAATTTAGGAACGAAAATGCTCCATTAGTGGCGGCGTTTTGCTCATTGGTAAAGTATCTTTCAAAATATGTTAGCCCCTTCTTAAAGGAATCTGGATCGGCCTCTGGGAAAGTTACTGTTAGAGAGTTTATGAATGGTTTAGCCTCTTACACTTCGACAGCTGACAGCAATTCAGTTCCGTCCTTTGCCAACTATTAAAGCTTGCTCATCAAAATGAGTGCCATTGTGGAAAGAAGGTAACTCATTCTTCTAATGAGGTTGGTATGGTTTCTGCTCTTTTCTAAAATCAATTGCGATCCGAAATTATTTTGAAATATATTATTAATATAAGTGTGTTTTCTTTTTACATTTTCAAGTATATTAAAATAAGCAGAAAGCAAGAGGCTTAATAAAAATAAAGAACTTGAAGTAACAGTATTTTTGTATTCAGTTTCAGTAAAAAATTGCTTTGTACCATAAACAAAATTAGCAAGTCACTAATAGTTTATTTTTAGAAATGAATAATAGCAAACAAGTCATGTTAAAAGGAGAAAAGTGCAACAATGACTGCTGTAAATGTGAAAAAACAAAACAAAGAAAACATGCTCATTCAAATACAAAGAAAGATAAATTAAAACACACACCACAATCCATATAAAGTGGACTTGCAATTATCCAAGTTAATTGGGAGAGACAATCTCGGATAACACAGAGAGATTGTTCTAAAGGCTGTAAATTACAAAAAATGGCATAAAATTGTATAGTAATTGTTTATTACAATATAATTCCTTAAAATTTACATTGATTAGTTTATACAGTTTAAGATTACAATAATAAATGAGATTACTTTCTGAAAAAATATTTCATAATTTTTGGGCTAATCTCTTGCCTCCCTTGGGCACTAGCACCACACTGGTTCAAAAAAATGTGTATGTTTATTTTCCAACAGTGCCTCAGTGAATTGCAAGTCCACTGTACTAGTTTTGTATTCTTAAAAACTTGATTTTGTAACATATTCCCTTTTAACAATCAATTCAGTTGGATCATCCTGTGATTGTACTCTAAAGAAAAAGTTATACTCGGAATCGGTGGAATAAAAGCCAGGGTTGCTTTTGGAATTTTCTGCATTAAAGTTTCACAATAAATGCTCCACTGAATTGTGTTTTAATGCAAATTGTGGCCGATGTGTTGGTTGAGCGGAAAATGTATTCAGAGAGGTGTTTTTGTATTATAAATTTACATTCATTTATAGCTTGTTAATCAATATAATGCTTTATGTACAGATAGTTGCTAGTTCTTGTTTATCAATAAAACATGTTTAAAAATATATAGCTTAAAATCTGCTTTGTTTAATACATTTTCCTTCCATTTTTAAGAAAATGAAATAACAATAGTATTGAATAATGTTAGCTTCATACAGGGTGAGCAACATATGAACACAATCTTTCTTACCATCTAATATTATCAATCGCATTGCATGGGTATTTGGAGCTGCTCGCATAATAATTACATTAGTGAAAAGTATATAATTATGGCACAAGTGAATATTTAGTATATGAACGAGCAATTTTCAGGAATTGCATACATTTTGTGCTATCGTAAGATTATATACTGCTAATAAATTACAAAAGTTAGTTTTATTTTTTCTCATGTGTCGATTTCCTAGTAACTACTTCCAAAATCATTTATTTATTAGCTGCAACAAAACTTTTATTAAAAAGCTCAGGTTTATATCATTTCTAAGCAACTTTAATTGCATGAACATCATTTTGACATGTCCAGTTAAAGGATCAACTTTTTTTTTAGGTAAAAAAAAATGAAATCTGATGTATCTGTACATAATTTTGTACATATTTGTTTCTCTACTAAAACCTAAGTCCTAAAGATGGACCATAAGCATTGTAAACTATAAAACTATAGAGCAATAAACAAAAACTGAAAAGTTGAGAGAACATTTTCTTCCCCACCCATAAAACTTCCCTATACACTCCAACCATTATTACCTAATTTTATTGAATGCTGCATAGAAGTTAAGATACAGAACATAGTCCAAACCTTAATTTCAATAAAGGATATATGAGGTTGGAATTTAGCATGGAGCAGAAGTGTACTAGAAAAGTGTGATTAGTGTGCTCCATGCAGCCAGAGAATAGTTGGCACCATTTGTGCTACCTCAATAATTTGGGATTGTCAAATTGGCACTACACCTAATCTTCTGCCTATCTGACAACTGAGCCTGTACATGTAGAGTAGGAAGAATGGTTATGGGAGGTAGTGAATGAGGAAATAGTTTGGTGAGCCACAATTTGCATTTGCTGGACAAATTGTCATCATTTTTTGTGGTAAGAGATGCTTCTTTTTTCAGGGCAGTATATATTTTTTTTTTTTTTACTTGATTAATTTTAGTGCTCCTTTCATCACCCATAAATCTGATCCGACTTGGGTTATGCTCATAGTTAAACTGGTAAGTTTTAAAGCAGTGTTTCTAGTTAAATTGACTTTCAATTACTTCATTAGAGTGAAAAAAAAAGGATAGCTTTAAAGGAATGGTTTCATTAAATTTATTTTTAATTTTCTGTGTTGCTGGAAAACTGCAAGCTTTAAAGGGTATTTGTAGAGAAATTTGCCTTTATTACATCATGTATATCCTTTAATATACTGGATCTTTGCCTGATTCTTCCTGCAGAGCTTTATTTGTCAGCGAAGAAATTTTAACTGTGTATGATTTATATATTCTTGATCTTTTAATGTTAAAGGAAAATATTATAAACCTTACCTACTTGCCAGGGAAAAATGGTCTCTTCTGCTATTATGTCACTGATATCCTCTAGCTGTGTGTGGTTTCCAAATGTACAAACAAAATGCTGCCAACGTATGAATAGCAAACACTGCAAGTGTGCGTTCCATAATGATGTGTATAATTCATTATTTAAATAAGCCTAGGTTTCTGAATTCATGGAAATTAGCCTTAAGTTAATTATTTTTTTTTTAATAATAATATAAGCTTGGTTGTCCACGGAAGGTTAACCTTGATTTAGGCTTTATATATATATATATATATATATATATATATAAAAGCTTAGATTTCTGAATTCATGGAAGGTTAGGCTTATTTTTTTTTAATATAGCAGCTTAGGTTAATTACCAACCAGTGGTTATATCAAAGCACGCTAACAATGTTTCGTATGATATAAGCTTAGGTTTCTGAATTCTTGGAAGGCTACCATTAGGTGTTTATTTTTTATTATTTTTTTTTTTTTAATATAAGCTCTTTCACCCTCCACAAGCCATTTTGCTTACTGTTGTGCACTATTGACAGTGTCATTGCATTACTTCATATCTCAGCGGGAAGCGAAAATGAAAAAAGAAAAAATTGCCAACCCACAGATTTCGCTTCTCATTTGGTTGGCAGTTTCCATCACACATGCAGTAGTGACAAGATGGCAATGTTTGTTGTTGTTACAGCCTAATTCTGGTATAAAAGTAAGGCACCTAAAAGAGGTGGGCACAGGTCTAGAGGAGACAACATCCACCCCTAAAACAAATCTAAGCTATCACTTTAGAATTACCTTTTAACACATTTTAAGCACTGCAGCAAGTAAGTAATTTAAGCCAAAACTATTTCTATGAACTCGGAAGTGATTTTTATTCCCAAATACAAACATCCAAACACCATTTTCAAGATAATACATTACAAGTAAAGTACATAATATTCATGTTTTAATGTTTATAATATGCTTCCTGAGAGAAGAAAAGTTTTAAATTTAAGACAGTAAAAGATTCAATTAAGTTTAAGGCTAAAGGAAAATCCATTTTATAATTTATTTATAATAATAATAATTCTTTATTGCTTGTATACTTGACTACTCAAGTTTTAAGCATTGTCACATTAACACTACCAAAACATAATATACATTGTTTAATTGCACATTATAATGAGAAGTTAATCACATACAGTTATCAATTAACAATTATGTAGTAAACCAATTCCAAAACAATAATATACAAAATTTATGTATTTATAACATTTATAGTATTAGATAAGCAGTATATTTCAATAAGACATAGTTACATCTCCACACATACACGGACACTCTCTCTCACACTCACTTTTTATAATCATAACTCGTCCAGTCTATACAAAGATCTATTAACAAGATATTGTTTTAATTTTGTTTTAAACAGATTATCCTTTGTAGATTTCAGTTCTTTGGGAAGCGTGTACAGAGTTGCTCCTATATTTAGAGGATATTTATCAACAAATTTTCTAGTGTGAGCATGCCTATATACATCATTTTACTTCTAGTATTATGTTCATGTAACTCACAATGTCTAGTAAGACCATTGGAGTTCTGTAATAGCATAATTACTTTATAAACATACAACGATACTACAGTAAGTACTTTATTTTTTATAAACAATTCTTTGTTTGGATGTACCATGCTAACATTTAATATAATTCTCAAGCATTTCTTTTGCAATACAAGTAGTTTATTAATATGTACATTAGCAGCACCCCCTCAGAGTTCTATACCATATAATAAATGTGGATATATAATTCCATAATAGATGGTATTTAAAATTTTTAGGTTTTTAAATCTAGAGAAATATCTTAATAGAAATATACCCTTACTTACTTTACTACATACCTTATCAATGTGTTCATTCCAAGTTAAATGTTTATCAAAGAGTATTCCCAGAAACAATATTGTTCACTTTCTTGAATAATTTCATTACATATTTCCGCAAGAAATTGATTTCCACTATGTCTATGGGATACAGTAAAATTAACTATTTTGTCTTACGTTGCTTCCTAATTTATTAACTGATCCAAGACAGTATTAATTTGTTCAGCAAGACCCTGTATGAATGTGTCCCAACACAATACTGTTGTCTCATCAACATATGATAACAATCTCGAGTTTGTAATAGATGGGATGTCATTTGTATATAATGTAAATAGCAATGGACCCAATACAGAGCCTTGCGGAACTCCACATTGTACTATTCCTTCTTTTGATTTGTGTGTTTCTTTGTGACATCCGTTGTAAAAAGGGATTTCCTTCCTTTGCATCCGATTACTTAGATGTGATGAAATTTTTCTGCTTGCCCCCTTATTCCATAGTTAAGTTTTCGAAGACGTATTTTATGAACACAAACATTTTCGTTAAATCTAAGAATACACCCGCTATCTTATTCTCGCTCTCAAATTTGCCTATACTTTCCCCAAGAAATTCTGAGGTGGCCATTATGGTAGAATAGTTCTTACGGAACCCATGTTGTGTATTCCTAACTATATTATTTGCTGATAAAAATTTATCCATTCTGACAAGTATAGCCTTCTCTAAAAGTTTCGCTAGTAATGAAGTTAGTGTAATAGGTCGATAATTTGTTATTTGAGTTTTGTCGCCTTTTTTAAAAACTGGATGTACCATACTAATTTTTAGGCATGAAGGTAATTCCCCACATGCCAAAGAATAATTTATAAAGTGCACAAGGGGCATAATCAACTCATATATACATTGCTTTAAACATTTTGGTGTTATGTCATCCCAGCCACTAGATTGTTTGTTGTCAAAGCTGTTAATTATATTCAATATTTCCCTTTCATCTGTAGGATACATAAACATTGTATTAGTGACTTGTACACTATCTTTCACTTGGATTACTTGATTTACATTACCTTTTTTTATAAGTGGTGGACTTAATAAAAAAAACTCATTAAATATATTGCATATGACATCTGAAGTTGTTTCCACTTTACTCTGATTATTCATTACAATGTTTACGTTTTTTTGCATCATTTATAATATCCCAGGCACTATTATATTACTTTTACTATTTAATTTTTCTTTATATTGAGTATCCCTAATATTCACAAGTAAATTTTGAAAATCATTTTTTAGAGCTTTTAATTTATCTTTGTAGTACTCCCAGCCTATTGATTTATAAAACTCGTAAGCATCCTTCATTTTATTTTTGATATTTATTCCTTCCGTATTTAGTTTGATTAGCTCGAGTTGTGGACTTTTTTCTTTCTCATAACATATGGGCATGTATTATTAAAATGATAATTATAAATTTTATACAAACTTTCCCATTTTCTGTTTACACCTTCCACAGAATACATTGCATCCTAGGTTTCTTGTTTGAGCGATTGTTTAAGTGCTTCAATATTATCATTCATACAGCGATACTTAACGTTTATACTACTTTTAGTATTCTTTAGTGCAATTTTATTAATTTGTATCATTTGAGCATAATGATCTGATTGTTGGCTATCAATAACATTTATGTATACTTCCTGAGTATCATAATTTGTAGCAATATAATCAATCATTGTTGCAGCATTTTTTGTTACCCTACCCTATCACTAATATTGTACAAAATAAAAATATCCCTTAGTTTCTTACAGTCTATATTCTTATCATCCCTATTAACATTTAAATCACCTGCTACTACTATATAAGTGTTATGCTTACAAATTTCATGCAGATTAATTTCTAGTTGATCCAGAAAATGATTAATAGACTCTGAGGGGGAGCGATAAACTCCCAATATAACTACAGTGCTATTAACTGTTGTAATTTTAATTGCTGTCATTTCTATTATTTTTTCTAAACTTAGTTTTTATTAATTCTATGCTACTTATATCAACTGACATATGTACATATATAGCCACACCACCACCTTTCGATTTAGCTCTACAGTAGTTACTTACCATACTATAATTATTTATTTTATAAAAATTAATTTGATCAGCTTTCATATAGACAGTTTGTTGTTTGATTTCCTAATTTAACTTACTCATAAGGTAGTCTATAACACTAAACATTGTACATTTTATTTTGTATTCTTTACTTAAAGAACTCAATAAATATTATATTATACTAAACTGCATATGGTATTAAAAAGCATTTAGGCATTACTAGGAGGGGCTTGCCTATCAGGCATGCAGTATTGCCACCTTTCTTTTTTAATAGTTTAACTGGGTAGTTCATATTGGATGATGAAATGGAAGACGTGGTGATCAAATGAGCCCAGGGTCCATAGTGCTTAAAATTACCCTACATCTTTATAGGTTAAGGGAAAATCTTATCTGGTTAACTTTATCTGACAGGTTCAAACTAGGGACCTCTTGAATGTAGGCTACCCTCCACACAATGGAGGTTGGTACTATGTTAGTTACTTTTAAAGACCAGTTATGAAAGTTACATTGGACAAAATTCTTACCTCTGTCACCATACAAACTAAGGAAGTCACTGGCTGCTTGCTTGTATATCTGCCATTACATACTGCCACAGCAAGAGGCGGTGAATCCAAGAGTTGACATCAGCACCACTCTTATTTAAATGGCAAGGCTTTACTTAAATTATTGGTGTCAAAACTGAAGCAGGACACATTGATGGCTGTTTTATAGTTAAAATGCATGCAATATTATGTTATAACTCTCTGGTGATTCAGATTTTGGCCAAATTCAAGTGATTTGATGGTATTCATTTAATTATATAACAAACTTGACCAGATTTTTGGGTTAATTATATGAATTTGAGATATGCATTTTAGACTTTGCCTACAGATTTCTATTATTTCGATTTTGATTAAACTATTCAGTAATGGTTCCATATATACCTTCCGATTGAAATACAGTAGAAAAATGTATTACACAGTTTCAACAGAGAAGTGAACAGTTGTAAAGGCCACCCACCCTCCATTTTGTTACTACTGTACATATGCGGAAGAAGTGCCAGCCCATGAGTACGAGAAAAATCCACAAATATAACTATATTTTTAGTTCTTCTTTTTGCAAACACACATTACCTATCGTATCTATTCCACCAAATAAAGTGTCATAATTCATCATTGGGGTTTAGCCTCACAGATCCTATGGCTGTCATTGCTTTGCAGCTTAGCGACCTCAACCCTTGGCTACGCTTTGCGCTTCAGGCCCTAAATCAGTCATTCACATAAGGCTCACTGTGTTTTCCATTCATATATTGGCGGCTCTTCCTTATGAATAGCACAGCCACAGAGTGTCTTGCTACCAGCCAAAGTGTGAATTAATTCTGGAAGGTAGACAAGGAACAACACCCAATTATTCTGAGTTTGTGATTTCAGTTTGAGTTATTTGAGCTTTTAGATTGTTGATTTTGTTTCTCTTTTCTCTGTTCTAAATTAATTGTTATTTTCCTTTCAGATTTATTATCTGCAGTTAACATTCATATGTTCATCTTCATTAGGTTTGAACGAGTTATTGTGTCAAATGGCAACCTCTACAAGGAGTTAATTGAATGAACTGTTATACTTTATCATTAATGCCAGCCTTTATTCTTTAAAACATTTGTTCTAAAGTCCTGGTTTCCAGGGACTTGAATGCCATCTTGTGTTCTATATATTTAGTGGCTTCTGGGAGCATACATACAGCTGAGGAATTTATAAGTTTTATACTTGTACTGTCTAAATCCAAATATACATAATGCACTCCATGATTAATAGTAGATTTATAAAGAAGTTCTTCTAAAGAAATATTAGTACTGTCATAAAGTGGTAAAATAATAAGCATAGTTTATGGTGTTAACCAGAAAAGCCGATACAAAAACCATGCTTTTTTTTCAAATGTTGAAAATTTGATAAATAATGTGGTCTTAAGTAACACAAGATTATTTTCGTGCTGACTTGTGGGAAAATGCTGTCAACCAAATTGAATGAAATGCGAATAGCAGCAAAACAAACTCGGTCTGGAGAGTATTTACTTCCAACAACTTTCCTTACCCAGCCCCTCGTGGTTAATTTACCTAAACAGTACAGTACGGTATCAGGGAAGTAGATTTCATAATTACATATGAAATTGAGGAAGTTGAGTGTGTATGATCTAGAAGTAATGCGGAATTATTTAAGCAGTAGATGTTGCCCCGAAGAATACATCCGGCCCACACACACTCCCTTTTTAGCAACACTTGATATATAGCAGAAACAGCAACATTTTTAGTTGAAATGTCACCAACCAAATGAGGCAAAAGTTTGATAAATGAATGCTGCCAACATATAAAAATGTAGCAACCAAGAATATATGCAAACCTGGATCATTGGGGTTAACCCTCACACATCCTACGGCTATGCCCTGTCATCGTTCCGCAGTTGCGGCCAATACTTCACTTCTCTACTTATAAAAAACATCTGCTGACTATGCAGCTTAGGTTTGTGTAACCGGCTTCTAAGGGACAAAATTACCAATAATTGATAAATGTGTTAAAATATGTTATGTACAACATATATTTGTGTTCCTTATCTGTATTCATCACTCTTAAGCAATAAATTAATCATGTAGATGGGTGCGAGTTATTCTCATAGTAATCTCGGCTGATCCCAGGAGACCGTACTTTAGTCATTTATGCTTCTGCCAGTAAGGGAAGCTCTGTGCCTCTTAATGCATTTCAGAAGTGAAAAGTTGCTAACATTTGAGTGAAAAACAGGTGTAAAATGACATGGTTTTATGATTTTTAAATTTAGCCCGAGGTTAGGCTACAATGCCTAGGTTAATGTGTGTGTATATGATCAGGATGACAGGGTCCTGCGACATTAAAATTTAGCCTAAGGTTAGGTTATGACACCAAGGTTAGTGTGGTATATGAATGGGATTCAAATAGCCTATTCTCACCGATTATGTTTTTAAACTTGGGTTGGCAGTTTCTTCTGCACATGCACAGTAGTAACAAGATGGAGGCCTTTGTTGACATTCCACAATCATTTTGCTATATGAGGTGTGGCAATAAAGAATCCAGTGAGATTGTTGGGGAATTAACCTTGGGACTCTCCCTGACACGTGTACAAAATTTCACGCCACTGTGGTGGTTAGTCTGGCTGTGAGCCTTCTTAGAAATGGGTCGTGTATCTGAGCTCTGTCAGAATTGTACTACGCTCTGAAGTAGAACATGTTAACATCAAATTCCTCACAAAACTTGGAAAACCTGCCACAGAAACTTACGATTTGTTGGAACAAGTTTATGGTGATCAGTGTCTATCTTGTATGCAAGTTTTCGAGACGTCAAAGACAATCCAAAATGTGCCGTCCTTCCACTTTGAAAACTGAAGAGAGTGTGGAGAAGGTCGGTAGAATTGTTCGAGAAGACCGCCTGAAGGTCAGACTGTCAATGAAGTTTATTATACAGCTGTTCTGAATACCCTCCATGAATGTGTGCGATGAAGGAGACCAGATCTGTGGAAGAATCGCTCTTCATCAGAATAACATGCCGGCTGATAACGCGATGTCTGTGAAGAGGTTTTTGGCGAAAAACAACATTCCAGTGATGGAATACCACCATGCGACTTTTCTCTTCTCAAAAGTGAAGTCTGTGCTCAAAGGAACCAGGTTCGAGTCCATGGATGCAGTGAAGGAAAAAGCAACGAGACTCCTCAACAGCATAACAGAAAAAGACTTGCAGCACTGCTACCAACCATGGAGCATGCAGAGATTGGGGAGGAGACAACATTTTAGTTGTGCAAGTTTTTTCAACAAAGAATTACAGCATCAGTCCCATTTCTTTATTGCCACACGTCGTAAAGGAAACATCTTAAAAAGGGTGGAACTGGGTTCCAGGTTTTTCAAGTATTCATGTCTTCTCCTAAACCTCTAATTTAGGTATTTTTATTGCATTCTTCTGCATTTGTTACAATTTTTTGGGGCAACTGGATACAACAGTTTATCCCTTACTTCATACATGTAAACATTGTAGATAGAAATCAGGGGAGTAGAAAACAAGACAGAAACTGTCAAGTAATGCATTCTACATTCTTGAAAACATTTTATAGTGATGCAAGAAAAATGCAAGGAATAAATCATAATCATGTGTTATTATTTTTTTTCATGTTACCCATAATAATTAAAGTAGTGCAATTCAAAGGATCACTCATTTAAAAACTTTGCTATTTGACTATTTACCTCAAACATATTCTGGAGACATCTTGCTTCTATCAGCTATGCATTGAGTGAGTGATACACTGAGTTAACACTACCTGTACTTTAATAGTACATTTGCTTCACTGTGTTCTACCCATAATGAAACAATATATCATGAGGAAACTTTTCCTACATAAAGTTATAATCACAGTATTTACTAACAGGATGAATCTCACCTTCACTTTGTTCTAAATCTTTATAGGGATCTAATAAACTAGCTGCTTGCACTCTTACTGGATATAAATGGAATTTTCATTCTAGAATGTAAAATAATAGTATATTATGCAACGAGACTATAATGTAGTAATTAAAATGTGAGCGTTTTAATCACCATTATAGTCAAGTTTCATACGACTGTTTATGCTCGACCATGTATCTAAATCAAAGGTTTCATAAGTATTTGTTTCTGGTTTGAGTGATGTGTTACAATTGTTATTCCTTTATCTATGGTTACAATGCAATGACCTTGTAACACCTGTGTCAAACAAAGTTGCTAGCATTGTGAGACGTACTACGCAGAATAATCGATACTTGCACTTTCACAATGTTACGTAGCCACTTCTTATTTATCGAATACCAATACTTTAATAAACAGGTGTACTTTAATGAGGCCCATTAAAGTACTACTACCAGTTGTATAAATACTACATTTTGGCATGATCGAGCATAAAGTTATATAACACACATAGGAAAGCTCAATTACTGTTACTTGCTATTATGTACAGATAATATTTGTGCTGCCATCAGAAAGTGAAAATGCTGCTGCATTTCTCCAGCATGCATTTGGTGAAGATGTATTTTGATGTTGCTAGTTTCACTTACAAAGTTGAGTGAAACCTACTGACTAAGTACTAATGAGGTGAAGATGTAAGAAAATTGTATGTACAGGAGTGTTAATAAGATTACATTTGCAATAATCTTCCTCCTAAATTTGATCACAACATCCTGAAAACATCGTCAGGTATCGATACATTGTATAAAGTGTTTGCAAGGCTCCAGTATCTCCAGCGGGTCACATGAGCAGCCATTTTAGGTTGGCGTTGTCGAGTGAACAAACCTTTCTTGCAACCCCCTGGTCGAATGTATTCTGCAAAGAAAGAAAAAAGGAAGGTCTTGCATTATAGTACACCTTTGAATAATCTTATGCTTTTTGCAAGCATTAACTAATACTGAATGGAAAATATACAGGTTGATATCTTTAAAATCTCTCTCGTCATTTTCACATCATGAAAGCATAATGGTTCATATGAAGACAATAGAATCTCCTTAAAGATGAGACACAAATTAAGTCCACTTACCTGATTGTTTATATAGGGTCTTTCAACAAGAGTGCCCTATCTTTGAACTTAAATAAAACACGTTCTATAAATGATAGAGGTTTATTTCTATTTTTATTTTGGAACATAATGTCATTACGTGTGGAAGAGAACAGTTAAGTGACTGTCACGACTTTGTTGGGTTGTGTGTATATGATTGACCCAATTTTCATTGACAGAAGAATGTAAATTACGTCCAACTTCACGAATAACACGCGTGATGTTATTCATAAGATCATTTACTGTTTCTGGCTTGTTGACATAAACTCGAGATTTAACATAACCCCACAAGAAGTAATCCAATGGCGTTAAATCACATGACCTCAGGGGCCAGTTAACATCACCACCACGGGAAATGATGAAACCTCTGAACTTCTCCTTCAAAAGATGGATTGTTTCAAGAGCAGTATGACATGTGGCACCATCTTGCTGAAACCAGGTGTTTCTGAGATCCATACCATTCAATTGAGGCCAAAAATAGTCCCTTATAAGAGCCCGGTATCTTTCTCCATTGACAGTTACAGCTTCTCCATCTTCATCTTGGAAAAAATACGGACCAATGATTCCACCATACCAAATTCCATATCACACAGTAACCTTTTGGGGATGAAGTGGTCATTCTTGAATCTGCATTGCATTGTGATTGCTCCAATAGCGGCAAGTTTGTTTGTTAACACAACCATCCATTCAAAAGTGGGCTCCAATGCTGAAGATTATTTTTGACAAAAATCCGGGTCAGCTTCCAATTGCTCCATAGCCCAGTCAGCGAATGCACAGTGCAACCGATGGTCATTGGGCTTTAGTTCTTG
This sequence comes from Deroplatys truncata, assembly GCA_030765065.1. Classification (NCBI taxonomy): domain Eukaryota; kingdom Metazoa; phylum Arthropoda; class Insecta; order Mantodea; family Mantidae; genus Deroplatys; species Deroplatys truncata. The sequence goes on along the minus strand of CM060989.1, from coordinate 56,962,233 downwards.
AGTTAACACCATTTTGTAAGTGTGAAACTTCAACTCCAGATGCAGAATTTACCAAGTTGTGGTTGGCGAAAGCCCTTATTCTTGCGCTCAACAAGCAATTGATTTGTTTCCGTTCTCACGAACACTTTCACGAATGGTGCCTATGTTTTCGTTGGAGTGCTTACGTTGATTTCGTACAGGCGTTCTTTGATCGCTGACAGAACTACTTCTTTCAAATTTATCAATTGAATCGTTCTCTCGCAGGGACGATTATGCACACAGTAAACTTCATGTAATACATGGAAGGTTTGGCGAACAATGATCCATTTTGATAATAAATTTTCACAATTTCTATGCATTGCTGAATGCTGTAACGTTCCATGGCTATTTGTCAATAACAATGTAACCACATGAAACAAATGACTGCTGTAACTCAATAACAACGGCAGCTATCACATGTTAAAGATAGGACACTCTTGTTGAAAGACCCTTTATATGTGAGGAAAAACTTAATTAATGTCATTTGAAGTTATATTTGAGTATTTATTGTGATATTTGTTTATTTCCCATTTCATTGTGATAATTGTTAATTTATTTTTATTATGAAATTAAGCATTGACTTAATCTAACCTATATCTCTGTTTTGCAGGATTGAATTTATTTGTGTAATGGTTAAACATGGCTAACACTAATAAAACTGACCTAAGAAAAGAACAAAAAAATTCTAGGCAGTAGAAGTATGTATGGCCACAGAATCAAAAAATTTGTTGATTCCATGAATAAATGAAATATGAAAAGAATGGATGTTCTAACAAATTCAATAGCAGCCTAATGGTACATCATTAAAACCCAAGTTAGATGCTAGTGTTCTTAAATAGTAGCCAGGGTAAATTATTTATGCTCCAGCTAGGAGATGATTTATTGGAGTGATTGTAAATGTAAAAAGTTTCTTTCACAAAGAGTAAAGTGAAAGATGTATATAATTCTGCAGAGTTTATAAACGAAAAAAACTTTGATCTGCAAATAGACAAATTTATTTCTTCTTCAATACAGCAGCATCAGACTCCCAGAGATTTCCTTTGACATGCCCTGGGGTATTGAGTTTTCATCTCTCACCACTGAGGCATGATTTTAAAAACAAATTTAATTATCTATATTTTTTCATGATCACCCATTTATTAAGCTACAAACAATATTTTCCGCCGCAAAGGTAATTAAGTTAACATGCACAAAAGGCTCTTTGAACTTATTTTTCTCTTAATTATGAATGTATTTCAGTGACTATTTCTCCAAACAAAAATTCACAGTGTTAGAATTGAGTGCACACATGGTAATTTGTGAGAAAAAAATCTGATGTGTTACACTTACATGACTTTCTCTACCTTTTATAGCTTAGTGGGTATACAAATTATTCTTAAGAAAGTGTCTACTTCATTTTAACTGAGATAAACCTTTCTGAAAATAGCTGAACTACACACTTTGTATAGACACAAAGGGAATGACAGTCAATTGTTTAAGAACTGGATGGTATATGCTGGCCATACTCTTTCCATGACATCATGAGAAACAACTGAAAATTAACAGGATTCTAAAGGAATTACAGTACTGAGCAATTCAAAACACTAATAATGGATACCTTGGAAATGGCAAATGCCACAAAAAGGTTAATAAATTGTCCCCCACTCCTGAAGCATAGATGAGCAATAGCACTGACCAGTCCACTTGCATAATAAGAGAATGGGGGTTAGTGTGGAACCTGGTGGGTGATAATCACAATCACTTCTAGTGCCTTGCTCCCCTACCACTCTCCAACTTCTCATTTCTCTTCTCTTATGCATATGGAGTGTCACAATGTATTACATAAGCTGTACATTTTGGTCTATTGCTTAACGTTTACCAGTTACACAAATGAACAGAATTTCACAAGTTATTACCAGAAAATTCAAGATATACATACATTTTATTTTTAATGTAAATATATTTAATGTATGCTATTTTAATCAAAATTGTTAGAGCCATTTTCCAGAAAATAAAAAATTTTAAAAAATGTGAAGTGAAAACTCGACGGTCACAATCCAAGGTGAGTTTTAAGTCTGCTGACAAACTTCAGGGAGTGATTCCTGACTGGTAATGGAGCACAAAAGTTCATATCACCTTGTGTCGGGAAATGCATAGTTTCCACGACAGATGGCACTGTTAACAGTATCTCATAACTTGCAATGGGCATTTTGTGTGTTGCAGATAGTGTGATTTAAGCAACGTAGATGTACAATGGTTTGATATTCATTCCAGGAACAAGCTGAGATGATGTTTGTGTATGATCAAGCAGGTGGAAATGGTCAGGAGACAGCATGGATATACCGAGGCACGTATCCTGACAGACAGCACCATGCACATCACACAACGTTTGGAGCCATTTTGCAGCGTTTGTGTGAGCATGTGTCCTTTGAGACAGACAAACATTCAGGGTAACCACAGACTGCATACACCAGATGTGAAGATGTTCTCCATGATATTGAGAACAATCCTGGTATAAGCTCCAATTGGGCCAACATGATGCAACCCTAAAGAAGGTTAATCTGTATCCTACATGACAAACACTATTATCTCTATCACCTACAATGCATGTAGAAATTATCGCCAGCAGATTTTCCTCCATGGGAAAGATTCTGTTACTGGTTTGTGCAGCAGGCCATCAAAATTATGGGATTTCTGTCCTCAGTACTCTTCACTGATGAAGTTACCCATGGTAGAGATGGCATCATTAACCTGCATAGTCGTCATCTGTGAGCTACAGAAAATCCTCACAGAATGGTTGAACTGTCTCATCAGCAGCGGTTCAACATCAATGTTTGGGTAGGGATTATTGGCGATCGCCTACTTGGAACAGTTCTTCCACAATGCATGAATGGAGAAATGTATTTGGACTTTCTGCGAAACACACTACCTCCATTGCTGTAGAATATACCTTTGGCAATACAACAGGCAATGTGGCTGAAGCACAATGGAGCATCAGCCCACCTCAACATCTTACCCAGATGTTGGATAGGACGTTAAGGCCCTGTTGCAAGGCCTGCTTGATCGCTGGACTTAAACCCCTGGATATTTACTTGTGGAGGTATCTGAAAAGTATTATGTCCACATAGCCTGTGATGATATTCAGACACATCCCGTAACATTCAAACAAGGTAATCCATGACATGGCGTGTGAACATGTGCATTACATCCCATGGAGGCCACTTTGAACATCTGTTGTGACATGGATGGGATTCAGGCCATGTACGTGTGCCAGGGCTGTTTGATGCCATTCTTCAGTGCCATCTATTGTGGAAACTATGTATTTCCAGACACAAGGTGATATGAACTTTTGTACTCCATTTCCAGTCAGGAATCACCCCCTGAAGTTTGTCGGTGGATTTCAACAACCTCTTGTAGTTGCAGTGAAGTGAAAGTGGAACTTCTGAGCAGGTCTCCCCATAGTCTTAGTGGTTAACACAGATGACTGGGTATGAGTACTGGGAAGTTTAGTCTCTATGTACCCCTGTTTGCCTTTTGGTCCTATAAACACTTTAAAAGTTGGTTGTTGGTCATGTTAACCCATTAAATCCTTTAGTGATCCAGCTGATATCCCCCTCACTTAGATAAATCTAAAGTAACTATGGAATGAAGGTGTGACCGACATGTGTTTCAGTAACCCCTCCCCCCAAATGCACTATGGGTATACCCCTTATGCTAAAAATCTTTGCCAATGAGTAGAATATATTATGTGCATTTTCATCATCATATCTAAGCATGAAACTAAATACCTTGTGGAGTTGCAAAATCTGCAAAGTTCCAAATCATCTCTCCAACAAAAAAGCCACTGTCCTTCAGAATATCAAAAGCCTTGAAATGTTCCTTTAGAGTTACAACATGATAATCTTCTGTCCACATTGACTCTGGTAACTGAAACATAAGAAAAATAGTAAGGATATTCTGTAAGGCTCAAATTTTATATTTTTTCTAGAAAGAACAATTTTTTTCTCTCTTTAATATTCTCAAAATATGGTGCTTGAACTACCCCAATGTAAACAAACTGTATATATCTAAGAATTAATTATCCTCAGGATTCCAAACACATAAGTCATTTGTAATTATGTTTGAAAAAAGAAGCAAATATTATAGTGGAGTTATGGGATCTTACATAAGATATCCCAAAACCCACTGTTCAAACTAATACAGATAGCAAAGGAGTCAAAAGTAAGTGTTAACCCCAGTAGCTAAAATAACATATAAATGAGAAAATGTAAAAGTGGATTTTCTTATGAAACTAAAACTCGTTTATTAGATTACTACTCATACTAATTATGTATTATTTAATATAGAAAACAATAAATGAAACAAACAAATAAATATAATACACTATTTAGAGCACTTATATGCATGCCAGTACTGTTACTCATAATTCAAACTAAAAGAAAAGAAAATTTAGACTACTAGTGCCTCACATTGGTTTAAAAAAATTGCCAGTTATTCTTTGCTCTTTGATTTTTCCACACAGTCGCACTTCAGTCGATTATATTTATACATACTAATCACAGAATTGCTGTCATCATTTACATACACTCTGGGAATACTTTCCTTATTTAGACCTACTTCTTCAGTATCAGAAGATGCAACCTGAAGAAATATGACCTTGCCCAACCATATTGTTAACACATGTGCAGTAATAATGCATTCTGAAAACATTGATACCTACTGTTTTGTGCTGACAGCATGAATTCAGTATACAGAAATCATGCATAATACGAGGGTGGTCTGAAAAGTTTCCGACCTAATAAAGATACAAGACATTTTTTCAGAAATTATTTTTTTTATTTTTCAACATAGTCCCCTTGTAACTCTACACACTTCTCCCAGCGATGCTCCCATCTCTGTAACCCGTCCAAATAGTACTCGGCATTTCTCTCTGCAAAATAATTGTTCACGAAGGTGATTTGCCTCTTCATTTGACGAAAATCTCTGTCCGAGCGCAATTTTCAGATGAGGGAACAAAAAGAAGTCGCTTGGGGCTAGATCTGGTGAGTAAGATGGATGGTCAAGCAGTTCAAACCGTAATTCATGGATTTTCGCCATTGTAGCCGCTGAGGTGTGAGACGGTGCATTGTCTTGGTGAAACAGGATTTTCTTTTTCTGCAAATATGGCCGTTTTTCCGCAAGTTCTGCCTTCAGCTTGTCAAGTAATGATGCGTAGTATGCTCCTGTAATGGTTTTTTCTTTTTGAAGATAATCGATTAAAATAACTCCATGACTATCCCAAAAAACAGTCGCCATCACTTTCCCAGCCGAAAAAAACAGTTTTTGCTTTTTTTGGAGCTGGTTCCCCCTTTGCAGTCCATTGTTTGGACTGTATTTTTGTTTCGGGCGTATAATGGTGTAACCAAGTTTCATCTACAGTAATTAATTGGCGCCAAAACTCGGATTTATTGCACCTAAACTGCGCCAACAGAGTGTTGGAAATGTTCATTCGAACACATTTTTGGTCAAGCATGAGCAAACGCGGCACCCAACGCGTGGACAGCTTTCTCATGTCTAAATGTTGATTTAATATGTGACAAACACGTTCTTTTGATATGTTCATAGCCTCTGCTATCTCTCTCACTTTAATTCGGTAGTCGTCTAGCACCATTTGGTGAACTTTGGCGATGTTTTTGTTAGTAGTTGCAATTTTTGGACGTCCCGAACGTTCATCATCTCCCAAGCTTTTACGGCCACGTTTAAATTCAGCTGCCCAAAATTTCACTGTGGTAAATGATGGTGCAGAGTCCCCATACACAGAATCCAACTCATCTTTGATTTGCGTAGGCGTATTGCCTTTCAAAAACAAATATTTAATGACAGCTCGATACTCGATTTTGTCCATTTTCATAAAAACACTCACATCACCTTATTCAAATGACTGTTACATAACAACTGAGCGTCCAAAATGGCTGAAACTTTGGTGAGTAACTGTCAACAGATGAACAACGAAATTCACTAGCTTTTATTTACGAGTGCTGCAATCTTCATGTTGAGGTCGGAAACTTTTTAGGCCACTCTTGTATATCTTAGCATATAAATGGAGTAAGCAAATTAATATATTTCATACATTGGGACCAGAAAAATGTGACCTATTAATCAAAAAACATATAACTGAGCTAAATATTAATGAACAAAGTTTGGTGCCTAAAAGTTTAACATATATCTGCAAAAAACACAGAAATGAATAATGTATAAGTGAAATCCAACTGCATTTTGAAATAAAGAATCGCTGATCTATTAAGATCTTGAAATATTAATAAATACAATACTTTGTAGCTGCTTTATATATTCTACATATATTCATCACTAGTTAAAATCAAAGTCAAAGCTGCATGCAGTAAAATGATGCAAGACATTTGGTGCACTAGAGATGTCTGTTGTACTAGGACACAGACTTAGGACTGCAACCCTTAGTCTTCAGTGAAGTTTTCTGCAGGGGCATTTGTTTACTATTAAATGATGTGTAACACTTTTTATTTATCAATAGTTCAAGATCTCATGGAAGCTGAAACTGGCATTTCAAAGCAGTGATGTGAATAAATATGGGAATGTCTTACTGCTTCTTCCTCTTCTTTACCACTTTGGACTTGGGATTTGATATTTCAGTGTAAAATATTGTATGAAAGAAATAAACTATAGAAGCTTGGATTTTTACATTAGATTAGGAAGAATAAAATTAAAACTAATATGTATTTAATATCTATGTTGTTCTGAGTGCAATGGAGATAGAAGTAACATTAAATAAATCAAAATTATCATACAGCATTGAATACAGTACACTACAGTAGTTATTAAATGATTATAATTAGTGTTTATAACAAACTCTTTGCCCCCTCCCCTCTTAAAATTTTTTTTTTGATGCAACGTGGTTTGAACCATCAATCAGGTTGTGATGTAACACTAATCCTCTTGACCATGAAGCACCTAGGCTGAAGCTTCTTGCAAGATATTTCTGTTTTTGTTTATTAATAATTGAAGTTATGGAATCAAACATCTTTGAAATACATAGTCATATTCTGCAACAAACTACACAAAAGCAGGACAAAACATTAAACTTGGTTTATTGCTCGTGTTTATTTTTTATTATGTGCATGCTAAAAAATTAAATGTAAACGGTATGTGTATATTTTCTGTAACCACTGCATCTTATCCTTTATTTCAATCTAGCTATTATAGATACAGTTTGTATGGTGATCCCACCAATAGCCACATTTCTAGCACACCTGAGTGTACCTCCGTATTGTGGAAGCAGCTGCTTGTTAACATAGAACCCCGATTTCTTCGCCACACACACACAAACACAAGTTTTATGAATCCAAGCCTTGGTGAAGACCCTCTTAAGTCTGATTTTCAGAGACCTCTAAAAGTTATGGATGATAAGCATATCTAAAGCATATATAAATGTGAACTAACCGTATGCATGCCAATCACTGAACCAGCCCCATACTCTGTGACTATGACAGGTTTCTTGAACTTCTTATGCCAAGATGTGATCTCACTGACAACCTGCAGTTGGATCAGTTCGGTGTGTCCAGAATCACTGTACCATGCAGGATATCGATTCACGCATACAAAATCCATGAACTCCACCTGAAATAAAGAAAATGGTTAAACATTGTGGTTATAACAGTTGTACATCATATTTAAAATAATTGCTTTTACCAAAACAAATTGTGTAAAACATCAGATTTAACAAGTTGTGCTAAATTATTATAATGGTACATTATTTATTATTAGCTGCCTTACCCAATGTTAATTTTTATGAAATGTATAAGAATTGTAAAAATTAATCACTACTAACAAAGAAAGAAAAACAACCTCTACATTCACATGGCTCTATACCCAGTATCGTTTATTTTTATATAGTTTCTGAAAACTATTCTTATGAAAGCTTATTTTTCTATCTATTTCATGTTAATTGAGATAACTCTTTGCAGAAAGAGTTTCATTATACATTTTGTTGCCAGTACAAGGGGATAGAGTAAACAAAATTGATAGTTGCATATACAGAGAGAGTATATAACTCTTATAACTCTTTCACTGTCTTTTAGGGTTCTTAGCCTGAACACTTCCTGTGGGCTGAAATTTACTGTAAAGTTCATGGACTGTTGTACGGCCTGGAACTTTTACACCTGGAAATCTTTCTGCAAATCGTACTTTCACTTGGCGAGCTGACCAAGTTAACACATACGAATCAAATAAATACACGCTGTGCAGTAGAAAACATATACTGAGCCATAATATACTTTGTGATCAAGTACAGGACAAAACAATAAATAACTCGTAATAACTGAACTACATCACATCACCGTCAACTCAATACTATACTTCACACTGCAGAGCAAAACCACGTCAACAGCGTGACTTTGTTTGTAGCAGCAATGCGTTATGTTTCCACATACCCAATGGATAAACACAGCGCAGCCAATAATATTGTTCATAAAGTACCCCTTCATGACAAAAAAATTGGTGTATGGTGCGCCATGAGCGGAGAAAGAGTTACAGGGCCAATTTTTACTTTCACTACTATGTACCAAGGTTTCACAGGAAATACGTGTTTTGAGGTACACTGAATGCATTGGAAAGAAACATGTCCATGTGTGTGTGTCTGTGAACACATAACTCAGAAATGAAGAGTCGGATAAACACCAAACTTGGTATTTAGCTTCAGTATCTTCCAGGGATGAGACACAAAGGTTTTCAAGAAAATCCCCCCACCCCAGATTACCTTTCACATGAAACATGTTTTGAAAATTTTAATTTTCTCAAAAATGGCTCTTAAGATTTTGAATAAAATACCATAAGTTTAAGACATTTTTAAGTAATTTTGTATCCTTATAGGATAATGCCTTGCGAGCAAACTCACAAAATCTTCCTCACTGATTGGAGGTGACAAGTTTCTAACCTGACTTGCATGTTTTAGTAAGTAATCAGTCATCGATATTCCCTCTCGTGGATTAAATTGACCATGACTAAGCATTGATCGAATTCTTTGCTGTACCGTAACATTCCAAAATCTGTTCATGAATAATCTCTTAAAGGATTCATATGAAATTTCACCCCCTGATACCATTTGTAACCAATCTAAGGTTTTCTGGTCCAAACATCTTTTGACAACTATCATTTTCAATGCTTCAGGTATCTTTTTAATTTGAAAATACTCTGATAATTCTGCAATGAACTGTACTGGACTGGAGTTTTCATTAAATTTTGGAAGTGGAAAATCACTTAAGATATGATTGTAATTTTGCAAATTCCCTATTCCCATATTTAAATTCTCTAGTGTAACTTGTGCACTCTGAGTTTCAGCATTAGCTATAGATGAAGCTGCCGCATCACTCACATTATTTGTCATACCTGAGGAACTACCTCTATCATTATTTTGTACATCTGACACATGTACATCACATATATTTGCCCTTGAATTCAATTCTAATCTATTTACAGTACCCTGCAGATTTTCTATTGTCTGTTCCAATTTTTTATTATTCTCATTTTGAACAGTTTGGTGTTTGTTAATTTCAGAAGTTAGCTTTTGATTCAAATCTTTAGACAAATCTTTAACTTCATCAGACAATTTATTTCTCTGTTTTTCTGACTCCTTCTGAATTTCAGATATTTCCCCTCTGAAATTAACTTGCACCTGTATTAAATCTGCATTTGTAGCCTCCATCATCTCTTTTAACTCACTTGAAATGCTACTCATTCGGCTACCTAGCTCTGTACATTTTACATTAACATGCTCTATTTTATTGTTAACCTCACTTTTTTGGTTGGATATTTCCCTGCTCATGTCTAACATTTTCTGTGAAACTTCACCTATTTCATTTGCTATCATTTCTTGATTTTCATTTTTCATTCTAATCATACTACTATCTAGCTCCATGAATTTCTTTTCAATTTCTTCCCTGTTTTGTTCTAAGCTTTTACCAATATCTTCTCTTAATTCCCTATGACTCTTTTGCATATCTTCCCTTAATTGATCTGTAATACTCTTACTAATATCTTCCCTATTTTGATCTATTTTCTTTTCTAATTTCTCATTATTCTTTTGCATATCTTCCCTTAATTCCCTCTTATTCTTTTCCATATCTTCCCTTAATTTCTCATTACTCTGAGTTAATTTTTCCATATCTTCCCTTAATTCTTCCCTCAATTCTCTATTCATATTTCTCAGCATTTCCATAATCATAATAGTATCAAGATTAACATTTCCTGCTATTCTATTCTCACTTTCTGCACCAACATTTTCATTTTCAAATCCTAAAAAGTCTGGGCTATCTCCTGTAATTTGTATTGGATCACAGCTAACTGTTACACTATCTCCCTCCATAATTATTTCTTCTGTATTACTAGCAGCCATTGTTTTTATTATCCTACCACTCCTCATTAACATTTATTTACTTTTTTTTTTTTTTCTAAAAAAAAATTAATATACTCTAACCTTACTAATGCTGTCCGTTGCTGTTACTTTGATGTCCAGCGTTCTGCCCCATTCTCCTAGATTTGTATGTCGCTTCTGCGTTGTGTTGTGATGAATCTACGTCGTCTTGTAGTTGATCTCGGAATTACGATGTCCAATCATCCGTATAGTCTGTCGTTCCTTTTGTTTCTGGAATCTGCGTCTTGTAGATCATTTTACTGCTGCATTCGCCCCTTTGGTCCTCTCAATTCTTCTTGGTTAATTCTGATCCTTTCCTGGTTACTCGAGTTCCTTTCCTGGTCGCTTTGCCCCACGTTGGGCGCCAATTTGTGACGGTAAATGTTTCTTACGTAATATTTATAGTGTAAGAAATGAGAACTTGTAGATCATATGTTGTGCTGCTTTACGTAATGTTGTTTACATCACGTGTGTTGAAGCCTCCTTGTGACGTCATTCTTTGTTTGGTTCATAGCTCCCTCTGACGTAGCAATTTGCATGAATTAGTGTTCGAAAGAATTTAAGGTTATGTATATTGTCCTCCGGCTAGCTATCATCTTTTCTTGGTAGAACTTGTATCTCTTGCAGGGTGTGAATCGGAAAGGAATCTTTTATCCAGAAATTATACTGACGAAGAAATTGGTTTTATAACTTTTATTGCTGAACACATTCACAAACACTTTTACAAATTAATCTGGATACTCGCCAAACTGAAACTGTTTGTAATAACTTCTCACTTTTAACTCACGTACTTCGACTTTGTGTATATTTAACTGTATAATATTTTATAAGAATTCTCTTAATTCTGTTGCGCGTAACTTATGACGAAATGAAGGACTGACTGGCGATATGTAGTGTACTGAGAATTCCGTTGAACTGGGGGACACGCTACCTCGGCCCTGGCTTATTTATAGGCTTGCCTTAAGATACGCCTAAAGATTATAAATGAACTGCCATTGGCTAATAAAACGCGCCAACATTAGCGTCTATTTTACTATCCAATGAAAACCACTAATACATATTTCTTTTAGGGAACATTCTAGAAGCTTTTTACCGAAAAGGCGCGAAACATTACGTAACTTCCTGGTTCCCGGTAATGATAAACAACTCACCCCATCGTTGCATTATTGCGTTATTGTTGACAGTTTCAGTAAAGCCGTATATTATTATTTACCAATAATAATTACAATTAATAAACCTCTGAAATCAATGTCACATAAAAATACATATTCATATTACAATCGTTATTTACATTTGAGTAATTTGTGATACAAATTACCGTATCAACAGGGAGTGTGATTTTGCCTTTTTTCAACAAGACTGCAGCAGCTCATATGGCCAATATTTTGATGAGAACAATTGAAAGTGTGTTTGAGGATAGAATTATTAGTAGAGATTTGTGGCCCCCTCAGTCCCCCGACCTAACCCCCTGCAATTTCTATCTCTGGGGTAACTTAAAACATAAAGTGTACAAGGCAAGCCCACACACCCTGGAAGAATTAAAATAAAATATCCGCCAGGAAATTGCCAGCATTTCTCATTGTGAACTACAGCGAGTGATGAATAGGTGCCAAAAATGTATAGTCAATGACAGTGGCCAGTTTCAGCATCTTTCATAAAGTTGGTAAGTAAAGCCTTTAAAAGTAGTTTTAAAAATGTTGTATGGTTTCATCCACGCCTTTCTATGATAGTAGCAGATGGCAACGAGTGCCGAGGACGCGGACAGTTAAAACACTGTACAGCCGCTTTGCAGTTTTTTGGCTCTCCCTGTATAAATGCAAGTCAGTATTACTATCCTTAAAGTTCCATTGCGAGGAACAACTGAATAGTGACAACACTTTAGAAAAATTACAAAGTACTGAACATTTCAAACCGATAATAATGGATACTTCAAAAATGGCTGATGCCACAAAAAAAAGTTAGGTATTTGAAATACAGGATGTCTGGCCTATACATTTTAACATCACAAACTTTTATAACTTTAGTTGTATCATATCGCAATACAAAAAACATTTGACATATGATTGTAACCATGACAATGACAACAATGATCACATTATTAGGTTAGAATGTGCAAACATAGCGACGTGGACAAAAGGTTTTCTTGTTCTTGGACTGGCTGAAACAAAATCTGTGAAGCGTTTACAATGAAATGTTCACTGTAAATTTAACTTTGGTCATCATAACAATGTCCCCTCTTGTGTAAGCATTATGAAATAGGACAGACAGTTTTTATTATTGCACACCACGCATTTAATTTTGGCAAGTCTTTTTTTTTAATTTGAAATACCTTATGTCTCTATACAGTGAATGCACAGTAATTCAGACAGGTATTTTAATAGCCTTATAATGTAACCATTAGCCATTATAAATATTCCCAGATATATGCAATCATATAGAGAGATCATACAGGTTTATTGGATAATTAAAATACTATTCTTACTGGAAGTCCTCATCTTTTGACTTCTTTATACAGTATATAACATTCTTATTTGTACACATCAGGTTTTCAATAAAAAGTGACTTTCTACTTGCTTAAAAACTTGTGTTTTTCTGTGAGTCATTTATATGTGCTCTTTGAATCTAATTCAAACTAATTCCAATGAAAAAATGCATTTCAAAACCTACACCATTGCATGAAACGGCAATGTTAAAAAAGTAGCCCCCAATTTTATACAACTTTCCTATTCGTACAGTTGTTAAGAATAACAACTGCATCGTAAACAGCTTCAACATGCACATGTTTCAAAGGTCGCTTAGGCTACTGCAGTCGCAGTTGTATACGTTCTGTCAGTAGCGATCGAAATGAGTAAGCAAAAGGAGCTTAGTTCTCATCTGAAGCAACTAATTATAAACTTGGCACTTAGAGGACATTCTCTCAGAAAAATAAGACAAACAGTAAATAAACAGCATTCTATGTAGTCAAAAAATTTAGGGAGCAAGGTTCCACAAAGAATTTACTAAGAAAACCTAAAGAAAGTAAGCTGAACGCATGAGAGGAACGTTACATTGTAAGCCGAATCCGAGAAAATCCAAAATTAAGTGTTTCTCAATTACAACCATTAGTAGAAAATGTGTCTGGAAAGAAGATATCTGACCAAACAGTTCTTCGTGTCTTATGGAAGCATGAATACCATGGCCGAACACCAAAGAAGAAGCCTTATGTAAGTGCAGCAAACAGGAAGAAATGAGTTGCATTTGCTAAAGATCACATAAGGATCAGAACCTTTCGGACAGTGTGATATGGTCAGACGAGACTAAGATAAATCTCTTCAGGTCAGATGGGATAGACAGAGTCTGGAGGAAAGCAAATTCAGGCAATGGCACAGAAACACTCTTCCCACAGTAAAGCATGATGGTGGTTCCATTATGCTCTGGGCCTGCGTGTCATCCAACAGTGTTGGTAATATACAGTTTATTGATGGCACTATGGACAAATGTGTGTATTTTGATATTTTAAAGAACAATGTAAAGCAGAGTACCGAGAAAATGGACATGGCACCTGGTTATAGGTTTCAGCAGGATAATGATAGTAAACACAAGGCAAGATTGAACATGAATTGGTTGATATGGAATGTACCCAAACTACTTCAAACACCTCCTCAAAGTCCAAACTTGAATCCAATTGAGCATCTGTGGACAATTCTGAAGAAACGAGTCCGTAAAAGCAAAGTAAAATCTAAACAAGAAATTAAACGTGTTGTGGAAGAAGAATGGAATAAAATTAGCCCAGAAGAATGCAAAAACTTGGTTACTTCTATAAAGAGAAGGTTTGAGGCAGTTATTAAAGCCAAAGGGCACCCAACAAAATATTAGATTATCAGTGGTGTATTTGTTATTAAAATATTACTTCTAATGTACGAATAGAAAAGTTGTACAAATATGGTCATGTTTCTTTTAAAATTTTATTTAATTTAATTTGTAAGTTCATAAGTTAATCTTTAGTTAATTCCTAAAACAGCACGTGTTATATTGTTCAACATGTATGGAAAAAAATATTAATTTAACTGTGTGTTCTAGTAAATATTAAAGTATTTTCTTAGAAAATTGAAGTGTACGAATAAGAATGTTATATACTGTAAATTATATACATTACAATATAAACAAAAGAATTGGTCTTACTGCTTTGTCACTTTGAACACTTTGACTTGTAACAAAAGTCACTGGTCGTGTGGAGTCTAGTGCTTTTGTGTAGTTATAGAGAGCACTGAAACAAAGAACAAATACATAAAATTCAACAATAATGGTTAATGATATGCTGCAAATGTTCACATTTCTTTCTTATTCTCACTTGGGAGTTCAGCATCCACATATATTTAAGGATTGCTTTGTGTGAAGAAATGAAAACATAAAAAAGGCACATTAAATTCAAAAAGAGGTGTTAGAAACTTTAAAAAGTCATAATCATAATATATTTACTAACCAATATTCTGTTTAAAAACCACAAGGTATATATTTTTATTGTTCCTTATCGTTTGACTGAACAGGGAATGGAGGGTCTTCTGTGCTTATCACCCCAGAAGGAATGGATGAGGTGAAGGAACCACAAGAGGCTATAGGCCGCAGGTAGGCTGGCTGACAGAGATGCTCAGAGGTCCCTATTGAATCTATTATTCTAAGCATGAGAACTCAGTCATATCAGCAAGCTGCTCATAAAAGGCTTCCTTCTGATGGAACCAGGGAGAATTCAACCCACCTGAGGAAGCTCAGAGAAAGATGCCGTATGGTAGGACCGAGAAGAACTTTCCAAGCCAACATCTGTGCCATTTGTCCAATACTGTATAGCCCCTAAGCTAACTAGAAACTGAGGGTTTCTTGAAATCATTGGTGTTCAGTGATGAAGCCACCTTCTATCTGCCAGGAAAAGTACACAAACATGTCCGGATCTGGGCCTGAAAAAGCCTTTATGTTATGTAGAGAATTTACACTACTGCTCATTAATTTGAATAAATGCATTATAATCACAATTAAAGAGGAAGGTGAATTAAACTAGGGCAAATCTCCTCTTAGAGTATCCTCATTGAAAATGCTTATAAAATCAAAAGGAAAGCCAATAAATTACCTTAGGAGTGAGTTTAGAACAAGATGTGATCTCTTCCATATCTGGTGCCCACCTCTTTCAGGTGTTTTACTTATATAGGCAAATCGCGTCAGGAACACAACAAATGTAGCCATTTTTCCAATAAATCACATGCAAAGTGGGTACTGCCAATCTAAATAAAAAGTGAAATGTGCTAAATATGCAAGGTGCTGTTGTTTCTGCGAACGTGAATCATTCGAGTTTTAGATGCGCAGATCCCTCTGCTATACCCTGTCGTCGCTTTGCAGTTGCGACAAACCTGTGGATCTACACAAGAACGATCAGACCAGTTGACAAGCTTTGCTTTCGGAGCAACACCTGCAGCCAGCAATTAACAGCAAACACGTTATATACATCAAATTTTTGGATTTGGTAAAATTTATTTAATCTTTACTTTATGGCAAGTACTTTCCTAAATTTCAAACAACCAACGTACAGGGGTTTAAAATTTTCTATTTATTGTAAAATGTTGGGCTTTGAACTTGTTGCAGTATATGAACATTATTTCTTTCTTTTGCAAGAAAGTTGAATTCTGAAGGGAACGAGTGGTAGTTGTAAAGTCAGTGTATTGAAAGTTGTGAAACCTTTTATGTACAATTGGTAACTACGTTTTAATGAAAGTTGTAAGTTTCGAATTTGTTATTCTTCTAAATACTGGCTTAAGTTACCATTAATTTGTACACCAGGATCTTTCATTGCACAGTTCTTACCATTGTTTGTGGCCTTTATAATCCTTCTCATTGTAGCCTTTAAGGTGAACTTTTTCTTTAGCGAATATGATCCACTCTTGGTGGGCGTGTTGCGATCGGGGAGAGAGAAGTAGGTCACACCACCAGCCAGTGCCAAGGTATAGTTTCGTTAACTGTCAAATTTCGCTTTTCACTAATATCCACTAAGAAAGTTAACAAAAGGGGTAACTGTTATTGCAAATAACATGTTACAACTTTGAAAAGAAAAACATTAGATAACTATCAGGTCTGTGAACCATAAACTCAATAGATCAGTCATTGATCATCACTTCATCTTCTCTATGGATAAACCTTAAATGTCATGAGGAACATTAAGTTAACTCACCCTTCCCCCCCAAAAAAGTATTGCTCAGAAATATTTTTTGAGCTTGTAATCAAAATGCTGTGCCTTGGAACAATAGTATATTTATGAAAATGTACGCTTGTTATGAGCAGATCTTATTTACAGCATTAATAAAGAACATGCTAGATTTTGCATTTTTGATTATCCATGCTGGTCTACTTTATAACAGGTCCAGCTAATCAGCCATTTGCTTTATGTGTGTACTATCCAGAAGAGGTTAATATTGTGACATACCTCATATTATCTGTTGTGATCAATAGATGAATAAGTTACAGCTACAGGAGTTCAAGAAAAGAAATACTGGAATCAGATTGGAAAAATTCAGTTCAACTTTCTAAAGTTAGGGTATACATAGCCAGTGTGAAATAATAGTTATTGGACATAAATATTCTGTTTCAGAAGTAACCCTCTAAAATTACCTGAAGTATGGGCCGGAAGCATTCTCATTTGTCTTGGGTTCGTTAGCAAGAGACCACATAATCACACTAGGTCTGTTTTTATCCCTCTGCACCATCTCTGACATCACTGTTTTATGATTTTTGAGAAGTGTGGCATTGAAGTATCTGAAAACATAGTCATATTTTAAATGAGAAAAAGATTTTTTTTGCAAATGTAACTAAAATACAATCTGCTATTATGTAGTTACTGTATACACATTCAATTTAGTCCAACAAAAGTAAAGTTTAAACAATACTCTGAATAGTCACAAAGACTTATGAAACCAGAAATTATCCTTTACGATAGCTCCCTATTTACATTTTTGCTGTCTATATCATCCCAAAGATTAACACCACTGTAAGCGAGTGAACAGCATTGCCGTGGTCGTGGGTTTAAACGCGACGTAGGGCGATGGATTTTTTTCGGGTGTAAAAATCCTTAGCATGGCTTCCTTCGGAAGGGAAGTAAAGTGTCGTAGTTTTACAGCACATAAAAGAACCTCAAGTCTGATAAAGAGGCCTCTGAGTGAAATTACCGATCTTTCACGCCCAATATAGAATGGGGCGCTAAGGACCATAGTAGTTAAAGAGCGTCCATAAATAAAACTCAATTTAATTTAATTTCCAAATGAGATTGTGACATCAGTTGCGAGAATACTGTTAATGCAAGAGATTAAGAGGTCTTGTGTTCGACTCCTGAACATGCAGATGAAAGAAGAGGCAACTCCGTATGTATTTCATTATGCCACAAAGAAAAGTGAAGTGACAGGGAAAATTTGAATTAGATCACCTTAGTGAAGTGACATTGAAAATTGAACTAGATCAGCTTAGTGAAGTGACAGTGAGAACTAAGTGAAGTGTCATTGAAAATTGAACTAGATCATACTACTGAGGTGACAGTGGGAACTAAGTGAAAAGACATTGAAAATTGAACTAGATCATACTACTGAGGTGACAGTGAGAACTAAGTGAAGTGTCATTGAAAATTGAACTAGATCATACTACTGAGGTGACAGTGGGAACTAAGTGAAAAGACATTGAAAATTGAACTAGATCATACTACTGAGGTGACAGTGAGAACTAAGTGAAGTGTCATTGAAAATTGAACTAGATCACATTAGTGAAGTGACAGTGAGAACTAAGTGAAAAGACATTGAAAATTGAACTAGATCATACTACTGAGGTGACAGAACTAAGTGAAGTGTTATTGAAAATTGAACTAGATCACATTAGTGAAGTGTGACAGTGAGAACTAAGTGAAAAGACATTGAAAATTGAACTAGATCATACTACTGAGGTGACAGAACTAAGTGAAGTGTTATTGAAAATTGAACTAGATCACATTAGTGAAGTGACAGTGAGAACTAAGTGAAAAGACATTGAAAATTGAACTAGATCATACTACTGAGGTGACAGTGAGAACTAAGTGAAGTGTCATTGAAAATTGAACTAGATCACATTAGTGAAGTGACAGTGAGAACTAAGTGAAAAGACATTGAAAATTGAACTAGATCATACTACTGAGGTGACAGAACTAAGTGAAGTGACATTGAAAATTGATCTATATTACATTAATGAAGTAATAGTGAGAACTAAGTGAAAAGACATTGAAAATTGAACTAGATCATACTACTGAGGTGACAGAACTAAGTGAAGTGTTATTGAAAATTGAACTAGATCACATTAGTGAAGTGACAGTGAGAACTAAGTGAAAAGACATTGAAAATTGGACTAGATCATACTACTGAGGTGACAGAACTAAGTGAAGTGACATTGAAAATTGATCTATATTACATTAATGAAGTAATAGTGAGAACTGGACAAAGACACAGTATTATCTACAATGCTCTCAAGAAATCCAATAGCAAAGAAATCACATTAGATGTGCAATAAATTTTAATACTTCTCAAATAAACGGACATGGAAATGAAATGAAAGATAAATCATGGCCTAAGCCAGAATCAAGGTTAACCTAGAAGTCATCCCCAGCACTTGAGAAAATCTCTAATTCTTCCATGGACAAATAGATACATCCAAACTTTATTTTGCCATTGAAAAGCTTGGAGTAAAATGAACACAAACAATAAGGTGAGTTTCTCAGAGAAAACAGAACTGGAGGAATATTACAAAATAATTTGATATTTAAAGAGTTTAAACTAGGCTGAGCTTGATGGAAATTTGGTAGATGCAAATGATAAACTTTTGAAAGCATGTTCAAACAGACAAAGTGACATTTCCAATATATTAATATTCTTAGTAGTTTTGAGATACACAACCCTAAACAGTCTGACTGGTAGAGTTTTTCAAAGCGTTCACTACCACACTGTATGCACCTTGTCATTCTCAAATCACTTTTGATAGCACTCCTGCCACTCATTTTCATGTAGGCATAAAAGCTCATTTTCATACATTGCAAGTGCTTCTTCAGGGCTCTGAAAACCTCTTTCCACACATACAATTTTCACTGTGGGGAACAAAAAGTATCACATGGAGCCAATCAGAACTGTAGGGGGTATGAGTCATCAGCCTCACCTCTGTGGACACCAGAAACTGGATCGTTGCATTGGCTGTGTGCACAGAGGCATTGTCATGGTGGAGAGGAATTCCTCACAGTCCTGTCCTAGCCACAATTCATGAAGCGATTTACACAAGAAAGTTGCCACCACTTTCTTCCTGATGTTGCACGGACGCTTCACTTTGGCTGGAAATATCTACACAGCCAACTGATGCTTAGTCTCTGGGTCAAACTGGTAAATCCAAGTTTCATCACCAGTGACAATGCCAGAAACCTGCCAAGAATTGCCTCCATCAAATCTGGCCAGCATCTCTTCACACCATTCAACACAGGTACGCTTTTGTGCATCAGTTAAATTGTGGGGCACCTAACAGAATGACATCTTCCTCACAAGAAGATAGTTGCAATATTTTGGAAACTGCTGGTGATCCAATCTACATAGTTGCCTCAATTTCTTTAAATGTCATGTGATTGGTTTTATGGACAATTTTTCCACAGCAGCTATGTTTTCCTCAGTCACTGCTGTCGACAGATGACCACTCCTAACCTCGTCCTTTAATGAAGTTCAGCCTCTTTTTAATTATTGAAGCAACTGAAGAACTCTGGCACAGGAAGGAGCAATGTCCCCAAAACCCTGTTGCAAGCACTCAAAACTTTGGGTCTCATTTAAACCGCTTTTAATGTGCAAAAGTGCTTGCTTTCCACCTCCATACTGTTACCACACTAGAGGTTGTTAACCTTGGACTGTGAGGGGGACGGGAGAGGGAAGTGAACTGCTACACCATTTTGCTCACAAAGAATGTGACTATCCAATGGTGCCATCCATTTAAGTGGATCAACCTTATTTTTCTGTATCTCAAAACTTTCGTAGTGACCCTCGTACAGGCTATAAGATGGAATACTGAACATTTAACACTGATTTCTATAAAATAACGGACATTTCTACTTCTTCCCCATAGCCATTGTCAACAGCATTAGTGTAATTATCCTATACATTTGAGTAATTCACATTTGATCATGGAATCAAATATAAATGTTCTTTCCACATACCCAAGTGAGCAAGCTGGACTCTCAGCAATCACCAATATTCCAAGACTATCTGCAAGGTCTAGTATTTCCTCTGCATATGGATAATGTGATGTACGATAAGCATTTGCTCCAAGCCACATTATCAGGTTGTAATCCCTTATCAGTAGTACATTATCCACTCCTTTCCCTCTCAGCTATGAAAAAGAAATTGTATTAAAAATAGCAAATATATAATATTCACTGGCAATCAGGAAATAACTACAAATTGTTAAATTAAAATAAAAAAATCTGGTGTTACACTCACATGACATACTCTCTCTTGTACAAACTATTTTTACAAACGCTTATTCTCCATCTACTTCGCGCTAATAGAGAGAAATATTTGCAGAAACTGTTTTGTTGCTAATTTTCTTGCAGGTGCCAGGGGAATATGATAGACTTTCAGCGATAGTCAAATCTTTTAAGAGCTGGTTGTTTGAGAAAAAGTATAAGCATTTGAAAATTCAAACAAGTAACAAGGAATACTTGCAAATTATTCACTCCACAAAACAAAAAACAAAAAAAAGTATGTCATATAAATTGTGTGTTTTAATGAGATCTACATTTTTTTGTGTAGTAAAATTTTGTCTATCTCTTACGGTTTACCAATTATGCAAAGGTCATACAAAAGAGGACTTTTGGGGACATTCCCAGAAAATTCAAGGCATTTCATTTGCCTGTTATTCAGACCTAAAAGATAACATTTGCTCTAGCATGAATATCAATATTTTATTTATAACTTCAACAAAGTACAAACAGCATAACTTAAAAAAAATTAGCACTGCAATGCCAAGGCTCTCCCAAACCTTAACCTCCAAGTATTATGTAATTTTGTGTAAAGTTGTATTTTGTGGGAAAATTAGATGATATTTTTCATTATTTAACAGTGTGAAATGGCAAAAATGTGGAGGGATAATGTCTTAGATGGAAAGTGAGATAAATTATCACAAGATACAGTAGCAGTAAAAATGTTGGCAGACATTAGGGAACATTAATAAGTTGGGGAATTTTCTATGAAAAGTGAGGGATAAATGGATGACAAGTTTAAAAGAGGAGCATGAGCATACAAAGGCGGATTGATAAGTCCATGACTTTGACGAGAGATTGCGTTCTAATCACAGGTTTATTGTTTGCACCCAAGTCTTACATCTATTCTGGGTATAATTGCAGAGATTCATCGCCATTTGTTTCTTAGAACATTGTTGAGAGCATCTAAAATAAGCACATGTGTGTTACTTTGTAGAAAATGGAGAAAAGTGAATTTCGTGTTCTGATGAAGCACTACTTTTTGTGTGGTAAGACGGTGAAGGAAATGGAAGAAAAGTAGAACAAGTATTTTGTGGACTCTGCTCCATTACACGGCATGGTTCACAAGTGGTTCACAGAATTTTGATGTGGCCATTCAAGCACAAGAGATGCCGTGCGCACAAGACGGCCAGTTGAGGTCACAACAGAAGAAATGGTGAACAAAGTTCACGATATTGTTTTGGAAGACCGCTGAGTGAAAATCCGTGAGATAGCCAAGACCATAAACATCTTGAGTGAATGGGTGTATAACATTCTGCACAAATTTTTGGGTATGAGAAAGGTGTCAGCAAGATGGGTGCCGCGACTGCTTACAGTTGAGAACAACCGGAATCATGTGACCATTTCACAGGGATGTTGGAACATGTTCCAGCATAACCCAAATGAGTTTTTGCAGCATTATATCACGGTTAATGAAACTTGGATCCATTACTATCAACCTGAAACCAAACAACAATCAAAGCAGTGGATTTCCTTTGGTGAACCTGCTCCAAAGAAAGCAAAAACCATTCCGTCAGCAGGAAAAATCATGGCAGCTGTCTTTTAGGATTCACAAAGGGTGATAAGACATCCACTACCTTGAAAAGGGTAAAACAATCACAGGTTCATATTATGGCGCAATGCTGGATCAGTTTCACAAGGAACTGTTAAAAAAGAAAAGACCCCATTTGGTGAAGAAAAAGGTTCTCGTGCACTAGGATAATGCACCTACACACAAGTCTGCCATTGCCATTGCAAAATTTGTGGAATTGAGCTACAAACTGCTACCTCACCCACCATATTCCCAAATTTGGCTCCGAGGACTTCTTACTCTTTGCAAACCTGAAAAATTGGCTCACTGGGAAGAAATTCACGTCATGGCAGAAATGACCCCATATTTTGCAGACTTCAAAAAACATTTTTTGGAAGGGTTAAAAAAATTAGAGAAACGTTGGACTTGCACTGAATTGAAAGGAGACTATGTTGAGAAATAAAATTGATTTTTTGGAAAAATTTGTTATTTTCTTTAAAAAGTCACTGACTTATCAATCCGGCCTCGTACATAGTTCTGATTTGCACACTTCAAAGAAAATCAAATATGAAAATGAAAAATGTGAACCTATAATTTGTGTGTGTCCCTTACGTCACCCATTTTAGTAGCATAATTCCCAATGCCACTTCTTCTCTTATAGAAAATTCAAATAGTACATTAAAGTCATGGTTTTCAATTTTATCTGCTCTTATAACTTCACACTGTACATGTAATGTATGTGCAGATGTCCTGTACATCAAATAGAGAATTATATGACTTTTAATGTAGTTTAACAGAGAGCGGGACTTGTACACCAATGGGAGATTCACAGATGACTTCAGGTTAACTGTGTTGAATAATAAGGGCATGAATTTCACATCAAGTGTTTACGCCTTTCTCCCATCACATCAGTGACCTTGAGCACACCTTCTCACAATACAGACAGTGTTAAAGTGAAAACTTCAGGAGATTTACTTTTGGGCCTTTTAAAAAATATATTGCAGTGCACTATAATGCTAATTCTGCAACCATAAGAGCATATCATGAAGAAGAAATGGACCAATAAAAAAAAAATGTGATACATTCCCATGACTTTCTCTACCCTTTATCATTTATTAGTGGTATACAAACTAGTGTTACTAAAGCTTATTTTTATATCTACTTTATTTTAATCCAAATAAACTTTTTGCAGAAGTAGCAACATTACACATTTCATTATAGATACAAAGGGAACAGCAATAGTCAAATGTTTAAGAACTGGATCTATATGCTGGCCTTAACTGAATGTTGGCAGGACTTTAAAAGAATGACTAAGTATTGAACAATTCGAATCATTAATAACAAATATCCCGGAAATGGCTGATGCCACAAAGAAAGTTACTTGAAATAAATTGTGTGTTTTAGAGAAATCTACATTTCTTGTGTAGTATATTTTACTCTTATCAGTTAACGTTCACCAGTTATACAAGATTAAACAAAATTTGTTCTGAATGAAGAGAACTTTAAAGGCTATTCCCAGAAAATTCAAGATATACATTTTATTTGTCACATAAATATCTTTAATATAAGGCATTTTAGCCAAAATCGTTGTAGCCTTTTTAGAAAATCAAAATTTGAAAAATGTTCCATGTAAAGGGTGATTTGGGGAAGGGGGATTTTCTTCAAAATCTTCGTGTTGCATCTTTGGAAAGTACTGAACTTAAATACCAAGTAGGGTATTTATCTGATTTTTCATTTTTGACTTATGCTGTTCACAGACAGACAAACACATGGACCTTTTTTGTATTCAGTAGGCCTCAAAACATGTATTTCTGGTGAAATCTTGATACCAAATTTTTGGGAATGCAATACCTTCTCTACTGACTAGGTACTACAAAGTAAAAAGCTTAGGTCAATGAACATGCTCTGTTTCACAATGAACTTTTTGTTTTTTTGTTATGAATACTATCAGATATAAATGTGTTGTAAATCAGTCACATAAAATGGAAGTATTTTGATTTGAAAATATACATACCTATTTAATTTTTGAGCATAAAAACTGTATATCCATTTATTACTCGGAAATTATTTATACATATAAATTATTTACCTGGATGAACGAAATATGCAACCAAAATATGAGCCGTTTAAAAAATTTTGAAGCGTGAGCAGTGAGGTAGTATGTCAAGTGTTGTGTCGCATTCATATCGGTTTGTTTTTACATGCTGCTCCCTCTTCACTGCTGCTGATCATGACAACTTATGCACAGTAAATAAATTTGTATCTGTGGTATAGTACACCTGAACTGTTTCACATTGGTGACCAAGTTCCACTGTCTGGTGATTAAGCAGCTACTACAGAGGAAAGGTAGTGTTTAATCTTTATCCACATTGACGACAAAGATTCTTATGTTACATACGTACATCTGAATCTTCATGTTTACCAAATCCTTGCAAATAGACTGGTTCATTGTTTATTAGGAAGGTTGTTGCATTCCAGTACAGCGTTCGTATTCCAACTGGTAGCCTGTAGATATCTTCCCCAGTTTCTGTCAACAAACGAACCTGAAAGGCCAACAAATGCACTTATTTACATCAAAGTTATAATTAACAACTTCCACATAAAAGAATATACTGTTTTCCTTTATTTATGGCTTATACTAGGAAAGCTCCTGTTCATTTACATGTGTTCCTGATAGGGTGCTAACAGCAATGCTTACCGTTAATGTGTAAAGGTATCCTGCTTCAGGTTTCATGAGATATGGCCACCAAAACATGGCATCAGGGATTATAAGTCTACCAGATAGACCTTTAGATGAAGCTACTTTAAGTCCATTATGATCATGAACCTCCACAGAAGCCTCTGGTGAAGTCTCATAAAAATTGGATGGTTCCATATTGTACTCGACGTTATATTTTATTATTCCTGAATGGCAGAGAAAAAATTATAAGCATATAATACTTATTTCCTTGTAGTCATACCAATTATACAGAGTGAGCCAAAAGACTCTGAACCACCTGTGTGGTGTTTTTCCTGTCCGCATCCTCGGCGCTCATTGTCATCTGCCGCTATCATAGAAAGGCATGGATGAAACCACACAACATTTTAAAAACTACTCTTAAAGGCTTTACTTACCAACTTTACGAAAGGAGATGCTGAAACTGGCCACCGTCATCATCCATACATTTTTGGCACCTCTTTAGGAAACTATCCATCACTCACCATAGTTCACATTGAGACATTACCTGGCGGATATTTTGTTTTAATTCTTCCAGGGTGTGTGGGTTTGTCTTGTATGCTTTATGTTTTAAGTTACCCCAGAGGGGTATTTTATGAACAATATTACCGGCTGTGCAGTGTTTTTCCACTGGGCATGTGGAAATATGATAAAAAAATGATAATGCACTGCTGCTATAAACAAAGTCATGCTGTTGTGGTTTTGCTTTGCAGTGTGAAGTGCAGTTTTGTGTTGACGGTGATGTGATGTGGTTCAGTTATTATGAGTTATTTATTATTTTGTCCTGTACTTAGTCACAAAGTATATTATGGCTCAGTATATGTTTTATACTGCACATTGTGTATTTATTTATGATTCATATGTGTTAACTCGGTCAGTTTGCCAAGTGAAAGTATGATTTGCAGAAAGATTTCCAGGTGTGAAAGTTCCAGGCTGTACAACAATCCATGAACTTTACAGTAAATTTCAAGCCACAGGAAGTGTTCAGGCTAAGCAATCTAAAAGATGGTGTTCAGTTCATACCGAAGAAATATTAGACATCGGTCATCATTTGGAAAGTTACCCCCAAAATTTCCATATGGATAGTTTCCTAAAGAGGTGCCAAAAATGTATGGACAACGACGGTGGCCAGTTTCAGCATTTCCTTTCATAAAGTTGGTAAGTAAAGCCTTTAAAAGTAGTTTTAAAAATGTTGTATGGTTTCATCTGTGCCTTTCTATGATAGCAGCGGAGGCAACGAGCGCCGAGGACACGGACAGGAAAAACACTGCGCAGGTGATTCAGAGTCTTTTGGCTCACTCTGTAGAATGTCATACTATTTGAAATACAAATGAATCACTCACTTTACTCCAAAATCCTAATTTTTCAGGATACGAAACAGATTCCTGACTTACATTAGTTACAGCAAAATGATGTAACATCTGAAACAAAATAACAGGAAAGTAAGATTACATCATCTTCATCTTCATTCTCTGCTTACCCTCTCCGTTGTTAGAGCTTACACCCTCCAGGACTTACTAACGGGTGCCTGGTGTTAGATGCCTGTTGGAGAGCCCACACTATGGATCAAAGAGAACAGCCAGGATGGTGATCAACCTGAAATCTGGTATGAGAGCGAGGAAGGAGATGATATGAAATGGTGGTGAGATGATTGAAAAGAAAGGATGATGGAGCATTTGGTGGAATGAATAGTGGGGGGAACCATAGAACCCAGAAAAAACCTGCCCAGATGGCACTTTGTACACCACAAATCCCATATGTTGTTCCCTGAGATTGAATCCGGGTCGTCTTGGTGAGAGGCAAACAGTTTAACCACTCGGACACGCACCACCCAAAAGTAAGATTATATAATCTAAAATTCCTGCATACAGATTCAGCTAATTCAGAATCACAAGTTCCAATTTGTAACAAAATCTTTGTTTTCAAAATGTTGGTGGTGGTGGCGGCAGCATTGTAGGCATAGAAATAACAGCAGCAGCTTTTATTTTAGTCTGATTGCCATGTTGCAAATGGTGTAGACAAAGTCAAACCTACATCAGTTTTATCTATACACCTCCAGTTACATTTTAAATAAAACAGTAAAAGCAAAATATGCTGTTGTTGCTCACTAATAGCACCGGGGATTAATTGATCTGCATCATTTTCCCTCTGGCTTCCCAATATAAAGTCTGCAAGTTACCACTTTTAAGGCCTTTGCATTTGGTGAGATGCTGTTTGTTCAGGATGACATCTTCTTCACAGAGAGTGCACTTGGGTGTAGGTAGGCATCATATCTTGTAGAGGTGTTCTGAGAGGCAATCGTAGCTAGCTGCCATCTTAAATAAGGCCATTGCAGTTTTCCTTGGCAGTTTTTGTATATCAACTCTATCTTTAATATTCTTATAATCTTTATCTTTTAATTTATCTCCTTCATCAATTCTCTGCTGTCTTTTGAAATGTTGTTTAATGTTATTTAATTGTTTACTTGTTTCTATTTGTCCTGCAAGTTTTATTTGTTTTATTGCACCTTTCTTTGCTAATTGATCTGCATTCTCATTGCTCAAAAGTCCGACATGAGCTGGAATCCATTGTAGAGTGACATGATTTCTAGTTTCAACTGCTTTGATTAGGCTTCTTATTACTTTAATATTTCTTGTTGTTTGTTTTATTACTGTAATTTACTATCCCGTCTGTGGCTGATTTTGAGTCTGATAATATGACTATTTTTTGTTTTATGTATGAACATACAAGCCCAATAAACCAGAGGCACAGTTAGGAAGGGTTTTAGGGGTTGGGACCCCCTTCCTAAACAAAATGTAAAAATGAGTAGCAAAAATAGCTCCATTAAAATAATAGCATCTTTCTAAGTTAGTTGTAATCATAACCTGGTAGCACTATATTTACATTGCATATTTTAGACAGTATCGACAAAGGTGACAGCAACAGAAACTGTATTTCAGATAGCGTGGATACAAACATGTTGAGATATTGGGGCATGTTTTCCTTCCAGTGCTAAAATTGAGTGGTTTCCAAATGAATGCAATATCTATCAGTTTAGAACATAACTAGAAACCTTATTTTGTAATGAAATAAAATGACCTGCAGCAGTAGTATAAAATATCTACTTCACAATGGTCATTAATTGGCATGTCATAACAGATTTGCTGATTAGAACATGCAAAACATTGTATCCTAATTTTAATTCCAATTGCTGCACCTTAATTTATGAGTATAAAATCAATTTATTTAAATATTTCAACTCAGGATTAATTAATACTTTATTATTTGAATTGACAATATCATTTGTTTAAAAAATGGATCCCTATAGATAACCCCCCTTAATATTTTTCTGGCTATGCTACTGCAATAAATATGTCTTATTCACTTTATAATATAACAAGTTACTTATAGCCTATTTTACAAACATATTGCTCCTTCTTATATAAACGGTTTCTGTATTATAAATGAACTATAATGATATGACAGAGGACATATTGCAAAAATTATGCAAAAACTTCAGGAAGATCACTGATAAGGAATCATCTGTTTCAGGAGCTTCAGAGCACCAAATTTCTATGAGATAAATCAATGACACAAATGACACCACAAATATAATGCTTTCTTTATATCTTTGCTATAGAAAAATTAATTTGTCATAAAACTAGCAATAATTCCTGTTACTGAAAGGCAGAGAATAACTGAGGCAGTCAAAATAAAAATGGCACCAAGACCTATGTGCCCTTTTTATGCAGAATGCATCGCTTTATCTACCACTTTGGTGAAAGTTTCAGTATGATACATTGAAAATTGGGAATGGTATACCTGTTTAAAGATGGCTATGCAAACTGTTGTTCTTTCTTTAAGCTCACTGTCAGAGAAACTTTTGAACTTTTTACTTTCTCTACTAAGTATAGTAAGTAGGGGAAGTATTGTATTCCACCCAAAAATTCAATACCGAGATTTCACCAAAAATACATGTTTTGAGACCCCCTGAATCCAAAAAAAGTATTTTTGGAAACATGTCCGTGTGTGTGTCTGTGTGTCTGTCTGTCTGTCTGTGAACAGCATAACTCAGAAACGAACAGTCGGATAAACACCAAACTTGGTATTTAGGTTCAGTATCTTCCAGAGATGCGACACGAAGGTTTTCAAGAAAATCCCCCCCTGCCCCAGATTACCCTTTACATGGAAGATTTTTCGAAAATTTTAATTTTCTCAAAAATGGATCTAACGATTTTGATTAAAATATCATAGGTTTAAGATATTTTCATGACAAATAAAATGTATATCTTGAATTTTCTGGGAATGTTTCCAAAAGTATTCATCATTGTGGACGACTTTTGCATAACTGGTAAACCATAAGAGATAGACAAAATTTTACTATACATAAAATGTAGATCGCGTTAAAATACACAATTTATGTCATATACATTTTTTTTGTTGAGTGAACCATTTTCGAGATATTGCTTGTTATTCCCTTAAATGTTTCAATACTTATTTTCCCAAATGGGAATTCGTTATTCATTTTTTTGTCTTTGATATGCAAAGAGTATTAATCTGTGGCAAAGGGAATGGTGCTGCACCTAGCAACCAGCTATTAAGAGATATGTATGTGCTTAAAGGCTACTGTATTTCGATACTGCCCTTGTAAATATATATTCCCCTTACATCTACAAGAAAATTAGCAATAAGATAGAGTCTGCAAATGTTTCTCGATTAACATGAAGTAGATGGAGAATAAGCATCTGTAAAAATAGTTTGTACAAGAGTAGAGAAAGTCATGTGAGTGTAACACATCAGATTTTTCATATGATCAAATCTCCTTTCGTGGCCTAAAACTTCACTATTGATAAACTGCATGCCCAGATGTAAGCCAAAGGAAAGTAGATAATGTAAGAAATTTGTATACATTTTTTAAGATGACAGAGTGTTCACCTATGGAACGATAAAGAGAATGGACAGCAAACTTAAGTGTGCACTTTGATATTATTCTGTAATGCTCTGTTTATAAAGTTATTATGTAATCCTCCCACGAAGTCTATTCTTCTATTAAGACGGGATTAAATTTAATTTCAAATAATACATTCCACTCTTTATTTCTTAAATTTGATTATAAAAAATAGTGTCTGCATAAAAAGGGCTCATAATAAGCAGCTAAACTTTTCTTTTTTCTTTCTTTCTTTCTTTAATGCCTGAAATACGTCATTTAATTTTATCTGAATAAAATAAAGTAGGAGAAATAATAGAAACAAATATTTATTTGCATTTTTCTCAAAACATTGTTTTTTCTTATGTGCCCCTTTTACTGCTTCAATTAAGATATTCCACATAGTCCCGAGAGCTATTAGCTGAAAAGTTGAATTGGAGTTCAGTATGATAATCTATCATTCTGATGTATTCACTATTTTTTTTAAGTTCGATTTATATCCCACCGTTAACTACAATGGTGTTATCAGCTACCTTTCCTTATAGGCAATGGAGTTGACTTGTGTTCGCTTGTCATTGGATTTCTGATAAACTTTGGGTTTTATTTCTCTCTTTCCCTCTCTCCCTCTCTCATATACTTCCAGACTCTTGGGAGGATAGGAAATAATCATGACTACAGAAAATTCCCACCCCAGCCAGGAATCAAACCTGGGACCCCTCACACAGCACCAGGTGCTCTACTTACTGAGTTATGAAGCCAGCTTCAATATGTTGTTAGCGTCTTTAGGGAGTTAATTTTATTGTGATTTTCTTTCCTTATCAAAGTCACATATGTTTTACACTTTAGTGAGAAATAGCCTGACTTTAGAGAAACCATCTTGAGATGGAAACCATACCTATTATCCAGCCATAAATATTTATTTATATTACATACCATTTCCATCTTCAATGTTGGTCAATACAGTTATATCATCTATGTACACCTGAGGTGTGGTATACAGAAACACAGGGCGGTGAATTCCAGCATAATTGAAAAAGTCAAAATCATGAGAATGCTGTACATATCCAGGAGGGTATCTGAAATTTAGTAAAGAATATCGAATCACTTAATTATTCCTAGGATAATCTGCAGAAAAAAGCCAAAGGGGAGGCTCTTACAATGGGAAAAATTGTTTATAGTAAACTACCAAATGAAATAAATACTTTAACTGGTAACTTGTATTAAAGATGATTAAAACAAATTTTAATAAAAAGAATTATGTAGATTAAATGAATTATAAACATTGTGTAAATAGAGTTTTAAGTTTAATCCCGTACTGCCGGATCATTTTGATACATATGCTGCTCTTACTCAAATCCCTAAACTGGCCTTCATATCCCATTCACAGGCACCACAACCAAGGCAAATTGAATAGCCATGATCATTGAAGGAAGACGAAATGGACTGGCCATCCATTCAAAGCCAAATGCTGCAAGTTCAAATCCCAGTGACTTGCAGTCAAGTAAAATAACTGGTATGATAAAATAAATTGAGTTTAATTTATGGATGCTCTTTAACTGCCCCTCAGGGGCTCACCTTATGTGAGTACGGGTTTTGGCATACCCGGGGGTTCCCGAGCCACTCATCACCATCTTCATCACTTCATCCCCGTCCGGTCGAGGTGGGTTCGTTCTCGTGACCGGGGGACTCAAGGTAGGCTCTCGTGCATTCTGTGCATTTCATTCCATGACGTCCTTGCTATCGTTTCTTTATTCTCTCTTCTATTTATGCACATTTCGCACCACGTCCATTCATTTACACATCTCTTTTCCTTCTTCGCCGGCCTACCTTGAGTGTGAAATGCCCACACACTTTTAGTTTCTTTTAACCTTTTATTTTAATCCTCCATGGACACAGCCTGATGGATACCCGCGCACTGGGTGCACAACTGGGTGAGTGGGTAATGGCGTCATCCCCATCACGCGGGATCGTCATGTAGGGTTTGTGTTCGTATCCGCTGTTCAACTGCAGTCCCACGGGAGGGGGGCCATTGCATGAGCTGCTGACTTCTGACGGCGATTCGGTCCCTCTGTCTATGTTCTTGGAGGTGTGACCCTGGGGTGAGTTTGGTATAGATAGGCCACTCACCCAAGCCGGGGTAACGCCCGGGAAGTCAGAGAGGTTGCAATGGTGGAGGATTTATTTCGCTAATAATACCAACAAGCGCCGAAAAGTTCATGTAACAGAAGTAGCACCACCGACAACTGGTTGTTACTTGGTCATTTCACGAACCGAAGAAGGGCAAAGTTTTGAGAAGGTGAACCCTTTCATTATTCAGAAGGGCATCGATGCTATTGCTGGTGCGGGTTCAGTCCTGCACTCGTCTACGGAATGGTTCCTTATTAGCACAAACGAAGTCCGATCAGCAAAGTAAGTCCTTGTTGCATGCTACGCTTCTCCACGGTTATCCCATCCGTGTTGAGAAGCACCGCACATTGAATTCCTGTCGAGGCGTCATTACCACCCACAGCCTCGATGGTATGTCGGACGATGAACTTGTAGACTATCTTTCAGACCAAAAGGTGACAGCAATGCATCGAGTGAAGGCCAAACGCGACAGAGTATTGGTACCCACTCGTACCCTGTTTATAACATTTTATGGCGTCGATCTGCCCACGAGCATTTCAGCAGGGTACGAACGCATTGCGGTGAGGCCTTATATTCCTAGACCTCTGCGTTGTTTTAAACGCTAACTTTTTGGGCATACGCAAGTTTCCTGTAAGAGTGCCGTTACCATCTGTGCCTCATGTAGCCAGCCCTCACACGGAGGTACCTGTTCCACAGCCCCCGTCTGCGTTAACTGCAAAGGATCTCGTTCTGCGTCGTTTGCCGTCTGTCCGCGGTACTTGGACGAGAAGGTGATCCAGGAGATCCGGGTAAAGGAGAAACTCTCCTTCGCCGAAGACCGGAGGCGTTACCATGCGCGCCAACCTTCTCTCCTGCGATCTGATACATTTAGTTCTGTTATTGCCTCGCCAGTACCACGAGTAGATGCCGAAACTCAGACCTGGACCATGACTGCATAGACCACCACTACCATCCGGCCGTCCATTTCTAGCAACGTTATCAAGCCATCTAAAGCTGGTCCTAAGGTACTGAAGTCGCAAGCCGCTGAAAAGAAACCAAAGCAGAAACTTCGTAGGGAAGATTTTCTGAAGGACCCTCCGCATGCGCGCGGTAAGAAAAGTTTACCTTCTCCTCCTCGGAGTTTGCAGTCCCAGGACGCTCCTGGGAAAGCCGCGCTCAGCGGCACCCCTCACCCATCGCCACCCAGAACCGATTCTCGGCGCTTGAATCGGTTTCTGGCACTGAGCGGTGGGCCCTCCCTTCGAGGAGGCTATGGAGTCTGACCAACTCCATACCAAAAGCCCGAGCCCAAAGGTTAAACAGAAGGTAATTTTGAGCCGCCCTTCTAAGTAAGAAGTTTATCCCTTTTCTTTATGGCTATCCTGACCTGGAATTTACGTGGTGTACGATCGCATAGGGCGGAACTGCAACTTTTATTGCGTTCCCATTCACCTATGGTTGTGTTTTTTGCAGAAAACTAAGCTTCGCCCTCACGATCCTTTTGATCTCCGAGGGTATACTCCGGTTCGCTACGATCTTGAACCGTTCATTTTCAAACTCTCGCTCTTCCATCCGACTTGCAAGCTGTTGCCGTAACTGTTCAATTACCCGCTTTTTCTTTTCTGTTTGCTCTGTCTATTCACCTCCATCGTCTCCCCTCGCTCTCGCGGACATTCGCGCTCTCCTGTCCGCTCTACCAACACCGTTTCTTCTGTTGAGAGATTTTAATGCCCATCACCCCCTGTTGGGTTCGCCAAGGGCTTGTGCGAGGGGAACTCTTCTTTTCGACATTTTTTACCAGTTCAATCTCTCCATGCTCAATACAGGTGAACCTACTTTTCTTTCTGATTCTTCTGGTACATTCTCTCACCTGGACCTTGCCGTTTGCTCACTCCAGCTTGCTAGTCGTCTGCAGTGGAACGTCGTCGCTGACACCTACTCCAGCGACCATTACCCCTGCATCGTTTCTCTTCTGTCTCACCACATCCAGCATTCCAGATGGATATTCACAAAAGCCGACTGGAGATTGTATTTCAGCCTCGTGTATTTTGACGCCAAGCCCTTCAACGACATTAACCAAATGGTGCAGCACCTTACGTCTACGATTCTATCTGCCGCCGAACGCGCAATTCCCGGTTCCTCCTCTCAACCTCGGCGTCTACCTGTTCCGTGTTGGAACGAGGATTGTCGGGACGCCGTTCGTGCCCGTAGAACTGCGCTTAGGGTGTTTCGGCGACACCCTACACTTGATAATTTGGTTACTTTTAAACAATCGCGCGCCAGGGCTCGTCGCATTATTCAGGATAGCAAGAAGGCGTCTTGGACTCGTTTTTCCGAGTCTTTTAATCGCTTTACGTCTTCATCTGTTGTTTGGGATAAACTTCGTCGCTTCTCAGGTAAAGTGTCGCATTGTACTGTTTCTGGCCTTCAGGTTCCCAATGCCACCATAGTGGATCCGGCTGCCATCGCTAACACTCTGGGTGCTGCCTTTGAGGCGGTTTCCAGTTCAGACCATTATTCCGTCGGCTTTCGCTCTATCAAAGACCGGCTGGATGCCGCAACCTATAATTTTCAGTCTGCTAATAAGCGGTGTTATAATGAACTTTTCACAATGAGGGAGCTGGAGCACGCTCTTCATTGCTCTAGGCACTCCGCTCCTGGGCCGGATGGCATTTATGTCCTGATGTTAAAGAATCTTTCAGCCGACAGTAAGCTCTTTCTCTTACGGGTTTATAACCGTATTTGGCAAGACGGCGTTTTTCCTTCCGTTTGGCGCGAAGCCACCATTGTCCCCATCCTTAAGCCTGGGAAGGATCGCCAACTACCTTCCAGCTACCGCCCTATCTCCCTCACCAGTTGCATTTGCAAGGTGATGGAGCGCATGATCAACGGGCGGTTGACATGGTGGCTTGAGTCTCAGAAACTTCTGGCAAACGCTCAGTGCGGATTTCGTCGCCATCGCTCTACCGTCGACCATCTGGTGTCTCTGTCGACGCATATTATGAAAGGGTTTTCTGAGAAAGTGTCAAACAGTGGCTGTGTTTTTTGATCTGGAGAAAGCTTATGACACTTGTTGGAGGGGCGGCATTTTACGTACACTTCACGCATGGAATATCCGCGGTCGTCTTCGCATATTTCTTCGGGACTTTATGACGGATCGCGTCTTTCGTGTACGTGTGGGATCGGTTTTATCTAGTCCTTTTATTCAAGAGAACCGAGTACCGCAGGGCTCTGTACTCAGTGTCACACTTTTTGCGATAGCTATCAACCCCATTGTTGATTAGCTTTTACCTGGCATTTCATCGTCCCTTTTCGTTGACGATTTTGCCATTTATTGAAGTTCACGGCGGACCTGTCTGCTCGAACGCCGTCTCCAGAGCTGTATCGACCGTCTCTACGCCTGGAGTAACGCCAACGGCTTTAATTACTCCGCCGAGAAATCCGTCTGCATCAATTTCTGGCGCCGGAAGGTTTTCCCTCCGCCCTCTCACCATCTTGGGTCGGAGGTCCTTCCATTTGCAGACGAGGTGAAAATTTTGGGGTTGATCTTTGATCGAAAGCTGAGCTGGACTTCTTACATTTCCTTTTTAAAAGCAAAGTGTGGCCGTTCTCTTAATATTTTACGTGTTTTAAGTGGCACATCCTGGGGAGCTGATCGGACCGTTCCTTTGCGTCTTTATCGCTCCTTGGTCCGATCCAATCTTGATTACGGGTGCATTGTCTATTCATCGGCACGTCCATCTGTGTTACGTCGCTTGAATGCCATTCATCATCGTGGTATAAGAGTCGCTACAGAGGCCTTTCCAACTAGCTCTGTACCCAGTCTGTACGTTGAAGCTGCAGAGCCTCCGCTGTCCATCCGGCGTGAGATGCTTTTGTGCAGCTATGCCTGTCGACTCTCAAGCTTGCCTAACCACCCGTCCTTCGAGTTATTTTACGAGGATTCGCTTGATCGACAATATTTCATTAGCTCCTCTGCATTGCTCCCTCCGGGGGTACGATTTCGACAGCTCCTTCGGCATTTGGACGTTACGCCAGCGCCAGCCCTTCCCAAGGGGGAGACGCTTTTTTCTCCATGGTTGCGCGCTGAGGCCCACTGTCACCTTGGGCTAACGTCGATGCCGAAGACTGAGATCCCTGTTTCAGTCCTTAGATCCGCATTTTAGAGCTTCAGGCACAATTCGGAAAATGTCATTTTTTATATACTGATGGGTCTAAAACTGATGTTGGAGTAGGGTGTGCCTTTGTTTGTGGTGAAAATAGTTTTACCTTTCGTTTGCCGGGGCAATGTTCGATTTTTACCGCCGAAATTTTTAGCATTTATCAGTCTCTTTTATACATCCGGCGGCACGACTTACGGCACTGTGTTGTATATTCTGACTCTCTGAGTGCCCTTCAAAGTATTCTCGCGCTGTACATTTACCACCCGCTCGTACAGCGCATTCATGACCTGCTCCACTCGCTCGGTGCTTCTGGGCATCAGCGTTTCCTTCGTGTGGATTCCAGGTCATTTGGGCATCTCAGGAAATGAGTCTGCCGACGCCGCTGCCAAATCGGCGATTTTATTACCCAGATTTGTTTTACCTCTGTTGTTCCCTCCACAGATTTGTTTGTTATTTTACGTAGCCGCATCCTCTCGCTTTGGAGGGATGAATGGACGGCCCTCCGGGTCCGGGGGAACAAGTTGCGGGAGGTTAAGCCTCTCCCGTTAGTCTGGGGTACCTCTTCTCGTTCGTGTCGTCGGGAAGAGGTACTGTTAGCTCGTTTACGAATCGGACATTGTCTTTTTAGTCATAGATATCTGCTCAGTGGTGACCCCGCACCACTCTGTGAGCAGTGTGATGCGCCCTTAACGGTGCGTCACATTTTAACAGAGTGTCAAGTTTTAGCTCCGTTGCGCGTTCGTGTGGGTGTGCCTATTGGCATAGCCAACGTTTTGGCAGACTACGCACATGCTGTAGAATGTCTTTTACGTTTTATCAGTGACAGTAATTTTAATCTGCGCATTTGATGCGCTGGGCGTCTTTTGGCCTTGTGATTTTATACTGTCGATTTTAATGGGGCTCTTCTCCCCGACGGACATATGGTGCTCATGTTCCTTGCGTTCTACAGTTCTTGACACGTTTTAGTCTTTTATTTACCATGATTTTAGTGTGTAGATTTCAGTATTTGGTCTGTTGTGTTTTTTAGTGTTTTTGACCAAGCGGGTTTGTGTGGGTTTTTTAGTTTTTTGACTTTTAAATTTTATATTTTATACCTTGTAAGGGCGCTAATAACCTTAGCTGTTGAGCGCCCTTAAGCCCCATCTCATCATCATCATCTGCTGCTGCTGCTGCTGCTGCTGCTGCTGCTATGGTCCTTAGCATCCAATTCTATATTAGGCATGAAAGACCAATAATTTTGCTCTGAGGCCTCTTTATCAGGCTTGAGGTTCTTTTATGTGCCATAAATCTATGACAGGGGACCACTGGCTTTACTTCCCTTCCAAAGGAAGTCATGCTAAGGATTTTTATGCCCAAAAAAATCCATTGCCCTCCGCCGGGTTTGAACCTGGAACTAGAGGCTAGCATGATAACTGCTACACCAAGGAGGACGACAAACTGGTGTGATGGCATGTTAGATGCAACGAGGTTACGTTTGATTGAAGTTGCATGGATTTCAAAAAAAAAGCTACAATTTGATTGAAAAAATACAATATTTTTACAGCATAAAATAACTACAAATACTTTTATTTTATTGCAGAAAGTTGGTAAAAAATGAAATTAGAAAGGAAAAAAAGCAATTAAAAAATCTAAAACCATAATAAAACACCTTTGTATCAAATATGCTACACCAGGCTATAAGGGGTTAATGATACTTAAAACTTGATAAAGAATATTATTCTTATTGTTGTTGTTATTGATACATATTACATATTTATCAGTGGATAAATATCCACTGTTGTTGAATAGTTGTAAAAAAATCTGATGTGTTACACTCACATGACTTTCTCTACTCTTGTACAAACTATTTTTACAAACGCTTAATCTCCATATGCTTCCATGTTAATCGAGATGTTGATCTTATTGCTAATTTTCTTGTAGATGCAAGGGGAATATGGTAAGTTTTAAGCGATAGTCAAATATTTTAACACTGGTTGCTATGTGGCGCATTCCATTCTCTTTGCATGTCCAGGACATAAAAAAATGAATAACGAATTTGAGAAAAAGTATAAGTATTGGAAAATTTAAGGTAATAACAAGCAATATCTCGCAAACGGTTCACTCAACAAAAGAAATGTATATGACATAAATTGTGTATTTTAACGCGATCTACATTTTTCGTGTAGTAAACTTTTGTCTATCTCTTATGGTTTACCAGTTATGAAAAAGTTGTTCATAATGAAGAACACTTTTGGAGACATTGCCAGAAAATTCAAGATATACATTTTATTTGTCAGGACAATATCTTAAACATATGATATTTTAATCAAAATCGTTAGAGCCGTTTTTGAGAAAATTAAAATTTTCGAAAAATGTTCCATGTAAAGGGTAGTCTGGGGTAGGGGGATTTTCTTGAAAACCTTCGTGTTGCATCTCTGGAAGATACTGAACCTAAATACCAAGTTTGGTGTTTATCCCACTGTTCGTTTCTGAGTTATGCTGATCACAGACACACACACAGACACACACACGGACATGTTTCCAAAAATGCTCTTTTTGGATACAGGGGGTCTCAAAACATATATTTCCGGTGAAATCTCGGTATCGAATTTTTGGGTGGAATACAATACTTCCCCTACTTACTGTACGTAGTAGAGAAAGTAAAAATACATTACCCAAACACATAACATTAGGAGATTCACAACCGGACATGTTTACTGATGTGAGCTCATTGAACTTTTAACTCATAACTTATAAAGCTTAATTCTGTAAAAGTATATTGATGTAGGGAAGAGAAAAAATATTTAAGGGAAATTAAATGGCGGAAATTGCCAAAAAAAATTTAGTTTTTTGCACAGTCTTACATATTGGAATTTCCTCTTTAATTTGATATATATTTTATCATTGTAGGCACAATTCTTATATATATTTAATAATCTTACTGCATCTGCCATTTTTTTACTTTGAATTCTGTGGTACTTCAAAGGAAAAAGCATAACTCCTACACACTTTGTAGCAGAGAGGTAAACTTCAACGCATATTTTAGGGAAAGTTTTGCTCTACAAATTGGTAGCTTTGTTAAGTATGGCAACTTCTGTGTGCTCAAGCCATGTGGTTCCTTTCTCAGCAAATATATGCCAGTTTGTTTTCTCCATTTTTGCTTTAAACAGATTTTTTTGTGGATGACATTTTTTGGCATAAATGACCTTTTTACTTTCTCTACCACATACATAGTAGGTAGAGAAGGTATTGCATTCTACCCAAAATTTGATAGCAAGATTTCACCGGAAACACATGTTTTGTGATCCTCTGAATAAAAAACTAAAAAACCAAATAAAAAACAGATTTTTAAAATAAGGTCTGTGTGCATGTGAGAGAAAGAGAACAGCATAACTCAAAAACAAAAAGTTGGATAAACACCAAACTTGTACTTATGTTCAGTACCTTCCAAAGATGCGCAAGAAAATCCTTCATCCCAAACTACCCTTTACATGGAAGATTTTTCGAAGTTTTTGATTTTCTAAGAAATACCACATATTACAGATATTTACATGTCAAATAAAATGTATATCTTGAATTTTATGGGAATAGCCTGTGAATTTCTGTTCATTTGAAAGGAATTTTGTATAATCCTGTATAACCAGTAAACATTGAACAATAGATGAAAACATACCCACAAAAAATTTAAAACACACAATTTATTTCAAATAACTTTTTTATGCAACATCAGCCATTTCCAAGATATACATTATTAATGGTTAAAATTGTTCAATACTTTGACATTTTTTTAAAGTCGTGTTGATTTTCAGTTGTTTCTCCGACTACATGGAAAGAGTATGGAATTTTATGATCAGTATACAGCGTCCAGTTCTTAACATTTGAGTATTGTTATTCCCTTTGTGTCTATAACATGTGTAATACAGGTATTTCTGGAAGGGTTTATCTCGATTAAAATGAAGAGGAAAATAAACTTTTGTAAGAATAATTTGTACGCTCGCTAATAAGTGACAGAGGGTAGAGAAAGTCAGGTGAATGCTACAAATAAGATTCTTTTATCATTTGGATTTGCCAAACAGATGTTTTGATTGCTAGTTTTGCCCTTTATGGTCTCAATTGTTCCCTCTACATAGTCCCTCTGATAAGATTGATTTGATAGGGAGAAGGAAACACTCTTCATCTTTATATCCATGTTTACACTGTGCAACTCCCTTATGGCAGAAAGAAATATTCTCCTTTTTTAAAGACCAACTGTCTTCACAGAGGGCAAACCTACACATACAGATAAAGCTAATGAAACATAAGGCACAGTGTTCTTACTTGCTAGTGTCGTTGGGATGGTGATTAGAGCCTTGAGGAACTGTTTCAAGTGTCAAAGTATTATTTACAGCAACTGTTATTTGATTGGCAAAACCATAAAGAAGAAAATTTGTTACATCTGCCTTAAATGGTAGATGCCCTCCTGAGTGTTTACAGGCTTCCTTTCCATTCACCCACTGAAATTAAAAACACATAAGTAGTTTTTCACAAAAATCTGAAAAGTTAATATTAATTCAATTAATTATCAAGACATTCACACTTTTCTGTAACATCTAGTTAAAGTTTAACAACTTGTTAAAGCCACTAACCAGTTGCTACATACTATTTGGTATTCTGTAACATTGTAAAACATCTTGTTGAGAGCAAGGAAATTATGGTTCATGATACCAAGAGCCAAAACTGTGTTGTTACCATTAGTAATACTAATACTGCAAGCTGAAAATGGATGCACTTTTAGTGCTTTTTGATCTTAAAGAGTAATGGTAACAATCTTCTTAACCAGCAGTTGTTGTTTCAAACAAATGACTTTGGTAGAAAGTACCACCCTTATAAAGCTTAAGTTTGAAGTTTGATGATGCTGCGTTGTTTAGTAATTGGTTTGCAGCCATCAATAGTGAACACTCTCAGCAAATTTGTAAACATGGATAAAACTGGCCATTGTTACGTGATACAATACTTTCATTTGAAAGGTCTTAGTCCAACTAATATTAAAGCTGAGCTAGATTCTACTCTGGGGGAATCTGCTCCTTCGTTTACAAAAGTAAAATATTGGGTGGCAGAGTTTAAGCAAGGCCGTACAAGCTGCCAAGACGAACATCGCAGTGGTCAACCAAATGAGGTGACCATGCTAGAAATTGTGAAGAAAATCTACAAAATGGTATTGGATGACCATCGACTGAAAGTGCGTGAGCTAGCAGACATCGTAGGCATTTCAAAAAGTGCTGTACATCGCATACTAACTGAAAATTTAGATATGAGAAAACTGCACACAAGATGGGTGCTGCGTTTACTCACAATGAAAGAAATCAGCATCATGAGGATGTTTCATTCGAGTGTTTGGTGATGTTTCGCTGCAATAAAGCCGAGTTTTTGCGTTGATTCATAACCATGGATGAAACATGGATCCATCTATTCACACCTGAGACCAGGAACAGTCAAAACAGTGGATTGAAAGGGGAGAATTGGCCCCAAGGAAGGCGAAGACAGTTCCATCTGCAGGCAAGGTCATGGCATCAGTTTTTAGAGATGTGCGTGGGATAATTTTCATTGATTATCTTCAAAAAGGAAAAGCAATCAATGGTGAGTATTATACAAACTTACTGCAGTGTTTGAATGATGAAATCAAGCAAAAACAGCCCATTTAGCAAAAAAGAAAGTTCTGTTTCATCAAGACAATGCACCAGTTCACACATCCATTATCACCACGGCCAAAATCAATGAGTTAAAGTTCGAATTGCTTCCTCATGCACCCTATTCGCAAGACCTAGCCCCCCTCTGATTATTTTCTGTTTCCAAAATTGAAGAAATGACTTGTTGGTAAAAGATTTGCCAACAATGAAGAGGTGGAGTTTGCAGTTGATGGCTATTTTGCTGAACTCGAGGGTTCTCACTATAAACAGAGTATCGAAGCTACTGAACATCGCTGTGAAAAATGTATCGAGCTGAAAGGAGAGAAATAAAGATGTTTTTTCCCAAAATTGTTGTATTTTCTTAGTTAGGTTGGGTACTTCTGGGACAGTCCTCGTACACAATAAAATGCCCATATTTATAGATATTTTATACCAGTATTTACCTGCATCATTTAATTTGCTGATTAGTGTTCTAGCTCTGCAAATATTGACATGACTCCTTGCTTTCTACAAATATAGAATGGAACAATTGGTGAGGCAAGAGGGCACAAAGCCACCCTGTACATCCTGTTTGTCCTGGATGCCTTGGCAGGAAGAAGAGGGATGTTTTTCCCACTCTTTTTGTGGTTTTAATTTACTTAACAGCATATTTTTGTGTAATTTATTTCGTCTTTATTTAATGGAATTAAGCCTCAAACCTGTTTCCACACCAAGTGATTTATTTTCTTCCATTGTAACACTAGGATAGACATTTTCTGGAGAGATTTGTTCCAATCAACATAAAGTGGCAGTGGTGGCAGCTGTTGCAACAATACTGTCATGGGTGGTCAAGGTTGTTAAGGCTTGGTTTTGTGAACAGGTGGTCTGCAGTTCAAATCCCAACAGGACCATCCTCCCTGACAGGGTTTTTTTTTTTTCTCCAGGTTTTCCTCGGTCCTCATAACTGGCAAATGCCAGGGAAGTACCCTAAAACTTAAGTCTGGAACATTTCCTTTCCCAATTATCATTTCATTTCATGTATCACCAGTGCCCACCACCTGTGCTGCCATATATAGTAAGAACAAGCATTAAACACTACTTAAAAAAAATAAATAACAAAGGAAAAAGCAGCAGCAACAGCTGCACTTATTGTCAAGCAGTTTCATACTACACTTCAGCAAACACAACAGTCATATATGCCTCATAGGCACATGCTTTCTATCCTTCCAGATGTAACTTAGAAGTACATTTGCTTACATTTCATTTAAATGGTCTAAGTCATGAAATTTTTGTATCTCAACTACTGTCAATGTAATAAAACTAACCACTTTCTTTCAGACTCACCACAACTGCTGTAAAATGTACACTTCCAAACCGCAGGAACACCCGTTGTTGGTCACTTTGCCAGCGTTTTGGTACAAAGAAGCTGCGCTGGTACCACACCCACCCAACATAATCTCTCAGTGTTGCGTTAGTAGTGACATCATTGTAACTAGATGGCACTGGCATCAGTATCCGCTGTAACATTTGTACATGGTGGCAGAAACAGAAAGAAACAAACTGCAGGTTAAGATGCATAAAACCAACTTTTTTGAAAAATAGTTTGAATGTAATAGCATAAAACTATATAAAGTGTGTCCCAGAATTCAGAGGATAAAATTGAAGGAATTGCAGATGGGATCCAGATAAACATTTTAAAATAATGAACTTGTGGTATACAGAGGTAATTACTGAACCAGGATGCTTTTTAAACAACTTATGTTTTTACTAATCAGTCATCACTAAGATATATTTGTAAAAGGATCTATTTACTTTATCAATCTCTTTCCAAGTATCATCTACCCCCCATACCTCTACCCCATACATCACCTTATTTTCTACTGTGTCATGTAAATTCTTTCCAGCCATGCCACATTTATGTCTGATACTTTTTTAATACTGATCTAATAACACTCAT
Organism: Deroplatys truncata; assembly: GCA_030765065.1. Taxonomy (NCBI): domain Eukaryota; kingdom Metazoa; phylum Arthropoda; class Insecta; order Mantodea; family Mantidae; genus Deroplatys; species Deroplatys truncata. The sequence goes on along the minus strand of CM060989.1, from coordinate 56,918,294 downwards.
GGCCATTTTACCTTTTGCTACAGCCATCTTTATTTGTTCATTCCAACTACCATTTGAACTTATTCTTACCCCCAAATACTCAATTTTCCTTACCACCTCTATTTCTCTTCTATTTATCTGCCATTTCTCATCCTTATGTAATTGATAACCTTTTTTAAAGACCACAATCTTAGTTTTCCTTTCATTTACTTTTAGTCCCCATTTATTACAAAAATTCACTGCTGCCTCAATTCCTCTCCTCATCCCTCCACGTGATATAGATCCTACTGCTAGGTCATTTGCAAATAGTAAACCTGGAATTTCTTTATTATTGATTGCTGGCTAGTGAACTTTATATTTCATTATCTCCTCTAAGATATCATCTATATAAAGATTAAACAGCACAGGATTAAGCTTACGTTCCTGTCTTACACCTGCCTTGCTGTGTATACTTTCTGTTACTTTACTATTTGGTAATTTTATACAAAACTCATTCTCCTGATAAAGCTTCCATAGTAATTCTGAAAAAGTGTCACCCCTTTACTTTTTATTTTAACATACAAGCCTTCTCTACTTATGGTATCAAATGTTTTCTCGAGGTCAATAAACAACATATATACCTGTCCCCTTTTGTTGCTCAAGTATTTATCAATTATTGTCTTAATTATGAGAATATTATCAGATGTACTCCAACCAGCCCTAAAACCTATTCTTCTACAGCACAGCCAATTTGTAACCATGATTATTATGAAAAAATGAAGGTTTTGTGTCATTGATCGCTTGCTTTCAATGAACAATAAATAAAACTTAAATAGCTAATATTTATTTTCAATGCATTTTAAATACAGTATTATTAAAGATTGGGACTGAATTATTGAATATCATATTAGGATGGTTTATTTATGTTTTGTGTTTAAAAAATTACTAAAATTACTAACTGTGAGTTAGAAGTGTTGAAACTATTTCATATTAGGTAAGGATCTCCTCAAAATACTGGAGTGCAAAAGAGCAAAAGGCTTATTGCCAACTGCCCAACACTACATACCAACCAACCATTTTAGGTAAGGTTAGCATTGATTTGTTAACTTTATAATTAAATTACTAATAATGAATTAGGTTATTATCCTATAATTTATGGTTTTCTCGGATTATTGTTTACATTAGCATGCTGAATGACTGACTGCACAAAGCTGGTTGTATACACTATAAGTGGCTCATTCCAACCTTACCATGGTTGTTTAGTAAGTGGCGTGCTGACTTATAACACATTTTAATCTATTGTGTTGTATTTTGTACCCATAGTCCATAAGTTCCTTAATATAAAATGTGTCTCGGTCCCCTCTGCAATTCCTCTAATACTGTTCACTAAATTCTAGAACAATCAGAGTATATACATACATAGAAAAATGGGTGGAGTTATAGTATACAAACTAATTTGAAAAATAGCGGTCTGGGAGAAATTTGGAGAAGGAGGAAAAATAATGTTAAGGTTTTTGGAAAGAAGCTAGGCGGAGGTTTGAAGATATAGAGATACAAAATTTATTTAGTAACATTGGGAAGAAAAGTTCCTTGGAATCATATATATTAATAAAAAGTGGGCTAGAGAACAGTATGTGGATAATTCAAATAAGGAACAAAGAGAAAGTATAGCCTGGGTACGAGCAGGTGTATGGAGACTAATAGGAATGAGAAATGGGTTCACACAGAACCAGTGTCCAATATGTGGGGAAAGAGAAGATTTAGAACATATCGTTTTTTATTGTAAAGGTACACAGCATTGGAGAAAGCAAGCTATAAATGGGAAATGGTTAAAACTGGACAGGAAAGTAGCCTTAAGCAAGATTTTTAAAAAAGACAGTAAAAAGGTAGGAGAGTACCTGTCCAAAGTAAAAAAGAAATGGTTATGGAAAATAAAAAGAGATGTGAATTAGTTTCATCATGTGGTGTTAAGTTATGTAATTATATTATCATTATTATAATATTAGTATTATTAGATTATTATTTTGGTATTATTATCATTATTATTATTATTATTATTATTATTATTATTATTATTATTATTATTATTTTAATGTATAATTAAAGACTGTAATATGGGTAGAATATGGCAAGATAACAGCTTGGGCTGATGTATAGCCATATTCTAAGGAAGATTGCTAGCACAAATAAATAAAATAAATATACATAGTAAAACTTTGTTAACCCGACTAATGAAGCTACAGAGAGATCTCTCCTACGTCAGTGAACGTTGCTGAATACTGTGTCTCAGGCTGCAAGAACACTTCACTTCATTATATTTATGGCTACAAGGTGGGTGTAGTTATCCAGGGAAGAGATTGTTCATCATAGTCCTGGTTCAGGTCGAAAATGTTTGTCCACTCCTCAGCAGAACATGCAACACTGCACTCCTATAAGAGGCAGACTGCAATCCCTTCCAGCATGTGCCTACAATTAGAAGAATTCTAATTTCCCTGAGTCAAACCTCACACTCTTGTATCATTTAACTACAGCAGGGCTCTTTGCTCAATTGACAGCAAAGAAGCAACATCTTAAAGACAATCACAGATTATGTTGCCTCACATTTGCAGAAAAAAATGTCAACCATAACTGGAATAAGGAGACGAGATGACATTTTCATCTACCAATATGGGGAGAGTAATTGTTTACTGCCCCAAAGGAAGCATTTATGATGCAAAATGCATGGTGCAAATGGATCACCAAGGTTGCATATCTGTGTCATGTTGGGGTTAGTTATCACAAGATGGTCTAGGTATGTTGTGGCAGCTTGATGGTGCATTAAATAGCCAGCAGTATAAAGACATCCTCGAAAACATCATGGTTCCTTCTGTAAGGACTAGATATCCCAATGGAATGATTGCATTCCAGCAGGATAACCACCCTGTTCATACAAGTCAGCAGGTTTCAAACTGGTTCTTGCAGGCAAAATATCACAGTGATTGGTTGGTCTCCTTGCTCACCAGATTTGAATCCTATTGAAAATGTGTGAGCAGAGGTGAAGAAAGTTTTGGAGTTAAATTGGCCTGCAAGACAAAAGAAGTTTTGTGGGTTCAAATACAGGATACTGGGAGGAAGTATCCTCTTATGAAAATTTGACTAGGCATTTGATATCATCCATGCCCCATAGAATGAGGTTAGTATTAGAATCAGAGGGTTTACACACCCAATATTAAGTTAATTTCTATTTTTATTTTCTTTTTCATTTAGGATTATAATATTTATTATTTCATATTTAGTTTGAAAACTAAAAGGACAGTGTTTCAGTTTTTATGTGTGAGTACAAATACCTTGAAATCAAACAAGCCTTAGCAATTGGAAATTATATTATAATATGCATGATAAACATTGTTTTTCTGCACAAAAGTATATATATATATATGCTCGGGATGCGAACCTCGGTAGGCTTCATTGCTATGTGACTACTTATAACCGCTCAGCTGTCTGCACATATTTAGTAATTGTGACTCAATTTAAAAGGTGACAATGAAACTAAAGGCATGCGTCTCGAGATACCATTGTGAACCGGTCGCAGAAGAGATTTCGACTTTGATAAATATACGCTTTGAGAGTCTGCTCATTTTTTTTTTTTGTCCTAGGGTGTACATGGTAGAAAAGGTAAAACTGTAACTGATATAAGCACCATTAAGAGAAATAACAATACTTTCCATACCTGTTTCAAGCTTTCAGAAAACCACCGTTGTTTAAAACCTAATTCTGCATCACCATCAGGTGTAGTTCTTAAGTGCCATAATCCATTTAATGAAACCACTTCTCTGGTTTCAGACTCACGAGGATACAAGATTCCATCTGCGGTTGTGAACTGCCATATAGCTGCCAGGTAAGCAATAACTACACACAACTTCATTATATAGCTGGGGTCATGTGAATAATCAAACTGTAAGATAACCATGGAAACTGTTAGTTGTACACTTTAATGTTTGGCTACATAACATATGTAATTTTAATATAATAAATTTTGTTAGAATATAAACAAACCAAACCTGTTCAAAATTACAAAAGTCCTTGCAGTTATTAAATTCATAATGGTGATCTTATCTGTATAAAACAACATCTACACATTTAGTAAATAAAAAAATATGATATATTTATATAGCTTTGGACAAGGAATAACAATCACAAACCAAATTATAGACTACCTCTGCAATCTAATGGTTGAAGTGCTAGCCTCAAAATCCAGAGGTTTAAAGAGGGATTTTTCTTTAATTAGGGTGATAATCAGGGCCCCCAAAGGAGGGAATCATGACGCAAGTTACATCATCAGAAACATTTAGGTGGGGAGAATTCAACATTTTTGGGAATACAAAAATATTAAAGTAACTTAACACAGTAATATAAACATAATTTTTAGTTGAGTACTGTAATGTTAACTCAGTTTGTATGTTTAAGTTTGTTAATCTGCATTCACCCCCGAAAAAGTAATCTTAAATACAATTTATGCTGTATGTTATAATGTGGCATATCAAATAATAATTTTTGGAAGTGTATTAAAGGAGCTATAACATTATAGATAGGTATATGCATAGTTGTTCAAAATGTTTAGCATTATTACACTTACTACAGGGAGAGCCAAGAGACTACGAACCGGCTGCATGGTGTTTTTTACTGTCCACATCCTCGGTGCTCGTTGCCATCAGCCACTATCATAGAAAGGTGTGGATGAAACCATACAACATTTTTAAAGCTACTTTTAAAGGCTTTACTTAACAACTTTATGAAAGTGTGTTTGACAGAATTATTAGTAGAGATTTGTGGCCCCCTTGGTCCCCCGATCTAACTCCCTGCGATTTCTGTCTCTGGGGTAACTTAAAACAAAGTATACAACACAAACCCACACACCCAGAAAAATTAAAACAAAATATCTGCCAGGAAATTGCCAGCATTTCTCAATGTGAACTACAGCAAGTGAGTTTCCTAAAGAGGTGCCAAAAAATGTATGGACAACGACGGTGGCCAGTTTCAGCATCTCCTTTCATAAAGTTGGTAAGTAAAACCCTTAAAAGTAGTTTTAAAAATGTTGTACGGTTTCATCTGCGCCTTTCTATGATAGTGTCAGATGGCAACGAACTCCAAGGAATGCAATCAAAACACCATGTAGCCGGTTCATAGTTTTTTGGCTCTCTCTGTATATTGGTATATTTAGATAGATACAATAAGATATATTGAAATACCAAGTAATAAAATATACCACCCCCCAAATATTTTTGTTTATAATTTTTTGTATAAATATTATGATTTTTATTGATTTTTAACTTTCCAATTATTTGTTTAAACTTTTAATATCACAATAATAAAAGTATCACTGTATCACAACCTATAAGACAACCCCTCTGCATGGCTTTTCAGGAACATAGAAAAGGAATTAGATAGTATAAATTGAACTCCCAGAAAAATTGAGGGAGGGGAGAAGATTGTTTTGAAGGGGGATGGGCACCCCTGTTCATGATTCCCTAACCTGCTTAAAGTCTGTAAATAGAAACAAGAGTGAGTGTGTGTGTGCGTGCATGATTCGGCACTGTAAAACTGATGGAATAAAACCCAATGAATAATACCAAAACTAACCCAAGCAAATATCATACATATAAGATGTTAAAACACTAAACACAGTTTAAAAACACTTTTGCTCCACTTACTCCGACTCGCTGAGGATGAAGAGCACGTCTCTTCAAAACATGTTCGAATAGAATTTTAAGTGGAGCAACAATGGAGCAATGTTTTTAATCTGCTGACCAGTGTTTTAACATCTTATTGACATGCCCCACTGTTTTAAACACTTCGTTTTAATTATTAGTTTTATATCATACATATGTTTAAAATCCTTTAACTGGGTATGTCATATTGGATGATAATGAAATGGGTAAAATGATACTCAAATGAGCTCAGGGTCTATAGAGCTTAACGTTACCCAACATTCATCTTTTCAGGATAAGCCAAAATCCCAGGAAAAAAATACCTTATCCAGGTAACTGACCCTAGCCGAGACTCAAACTGGGAACCTCTTGAATATGAGGCAGATATGCTGCTCCCATGCTGCAGAGGTGGGCTATATCAGTTATTGTTCAATATAACATTATATAATGTATATGTGTTTATAAACACTGTCATAGTAGCCTTAAGGCCTACACCCATTATCTCTTTCTCCCTCTCCCTCTCCCTCTCTCTCTCTCTCTCTCTCTCTGATACATACCCTCATAGATTTCATTTGACATCAAATTGATTCTCTAGTTATATCAGCAGCATAAAATGCTTTGTTTAATAAAACTTTTATTATTTAGGCTTGAACCTAGCAGGTTATACAGTAATTTTTAAGGTTAGTTTGAAGTTTATTCAATAATTTACGTTCTAGATTTAAAAACTTTCAATCTGCACTCTTTAACAGCAAAATTGCTTTAACCTCTTGTATCATAAAATTATGTGTAGCTTGGTTTGTATATACTGCAGTTCTATTAAAAATGATATTATTCTAAGAATAAATATACATGGAACAGTGAGTGAAGTTAATTCTTTTAAAGTAAAGACTGATTTTTTCATCGTGACACACTTATCTGTGTGTCCAATAGCTGGACAAGTTCATTTATCTTCTGGGAGGGGTGTTGGGTCAGTAGCAACAGGGCAGCAGGCACATACACAACGTGAGATAAGGTGACATTACCACAAGTTCCAAGTGAATGTTGGTTCCTCTGCTTCACCTCCTCTGTGTTTCTGCCTTTTCACAAAAAAAAAAAAAAAAAAAAAAAAAAACACCTGCAGTTCCTAGAGGAGTCTTTTTTTTGTTTGTGGTAATTTAGGAAAATATCTAATTTCTTTTTTCTGTGATATGAAGATTTAATTTAAATTAGATTTGGAAGTATTTCCCCAACGCTCAATGCCATATATGTGAATGCAAAACATACTAATTTAGCTGTATCAATTGAGAATATTGGGCATGTGTCTTAATACAAAATGTCACTTTTTGCTTCCTTTTAACTGCCTCTACCACATGCCTAGTGGATAGAGGAAGTATTGCATCCCACCCAAAAAGTTAATGTCAAGATTTCATTTTCATTGGAAATACATACTTTGAGGCCTACAGGAATCCAAAAGAAGCATTTTTAGAAACAGATCCATCCATGTGTGCATGAACAGTTTAACTCAAAAGAAAAATGATTGATAAATATGAAATTTACTCTTTAAGTTCAACATCTTCCAAAAGATGTGACACAAAGATTTTCAAGACAATTATCCACCCCAAACTACCCTTTACATTGAAAAATTGCTATGTTTATTATTTTCTCAAAAATGGCTGAAGCAATTTTGATTAAAATACCACATGTTTAGGATATTTACATCACAAATGAAATGTATATCTTGAATTTTCTAAAAATAATATGTGAAGTTCACTTATTTAGAAGGAATTTTGTAATTTGTGTAAACCATAAGAGATAGACAAAAACGTGCTCAGCAATAAATAGTTGGTTGGTATGTATTTAATATTGCACAGTTGGCAATGAAGCCATTTGGTCTCTTGTACTTCAGTATTTTAATGATAGGTTGGTATGCTGATCAAAATCTGGGCAGTGGAGTACTGGTTTCTCTCCATTTCTTCTTAAGCAATAAAGTGGAGTTCTTTAAAAAACAAAATTTATTTCAAATAACTTTTTTTAGTATCAGCCATTTCCAAGTTATCCATTATTATTGGTTTGAATGCTTCACTACTAGAGTCACTTTTTTATATGAATAATATCTTTCTATATTGTTTTAAAACTCACTTTGAAATTTGCTATCCAGTCAAATTTACTAAAATATCTAACCTCAGAAGAAAATACATGGAAATGCAGTAGGAATTAGGACATCATACAGACATAAAAGAGAATTATACCAGCAAGTAAAAAATACTAACAGTCTGGATCTAAAATATTATTTTAAAAAACTGCAAAATTCTCAAAAAAGTAATAAAGGCAAATAGAAAATTGTGTTATGATAAACTGATCAGCATTCTGACAATAAAATAAAAACACAAGGAATATAACAAAAAGAAAGTAGGTATATTCTCATATGAAAAAAGTTCAATAATAACCAAACATAGACAATCAGAAAATTAGCAAACCCTGCAGAAATGTTTAACAAATTGTTCTTGGATGTAACAAATAACGAAGATTATGGAAAAAAAGAAGTAGCATTAAAATTTCTGATACCACGTTTCAAACATAAAGCTCTTAATTTAAAACTAAATTGATGGCTTCTAAAATAAATAAAATTATCTGCTCTTTCAAAACAAAGAACTTATTCGGTTATGATGAAATAACAACAAAAATTTAAAATCATAGTCCTCTAAAGTTAGCATTCTACATAAGTTATTTATGCAATGAATCACTGATGACTGGAATTTTTCTTGACACAAGTTCTCCATTGTTAAACCCCTTATCAAAACAGTCAAATTTTGTTTCAAATTTTAGGCCAATATTCTCTCCTGCTAATTTTTACAAAAGTTCTTAAGAAAGTAATATTTAGCAGATACTATAATTACTCAGAATGCAATAACACATATGTCAGGGACCAGATTGTGTTTAGAAAAGGAATATGAATAAAAAATACAACCTTCAGACTTATAAGTAAGGTATTACTGCATTAATGAAAAAAAATTAACACCAGCAAAATTTTCTATGGCCTAGTAAATGCCTTTGATTTTGTTAAACATGACATTTTGTTAGGAAAATTAGAATTTTATGGGACTAAAAAATAAAAATCTAAATTGGTGTGTACCATATATTAATGAAAGAAGACAAAGTGTTAAAGTAAACAGCTATGCTTGATATAAAAAGCTGGAAAACAGTAACATATGGAGTATCCCAAGATTCAAAATTAGGGCCTTTGTTGTTTATGATTTACATAAATGATGTAGCACTGATAAATACATCCTCAATAGACACATTTAAATTAGTATATTACTATGCATATTTTAATGTCATTGAATATTATTCTAAAATAATTCACTAGAAAACAAAGGCTAATTTGCAAAAGAAAGTTGTTCTTATAAAAAAGAGCTATTTCCTATGCTGATAACAGACATTCAAGCAAGTAACTACTGTTAGAGACCTGAAAATACTAACTAAATAAAACTAAAAACTAAAATATATATTCCACATTCTAAAATTCTACACTGTAGGTATATAAACAAGCCACCTTTATAATAAACATGAAAATTCATACATAAAACTAGACAAAAGAGAAACATCCATTGTCACAATGCAAAACTTTTTTTTTTTTGACAGGAGTCTTATTATGCAACTATTAAAATATTTAATGCTCTTCCTAATATGTCATTTTAAGGAAACTATTTGCAATTCAATTCTTTTAAAACTACTGTTAAACACTTAAGTATAGCCTTGTAAAAAACTATTCTACTCTTAAATGCAAACCAACATAATAATTTCTGTTTCAGAATTAGTGACAGCTACTGTGTATGTAGGTATTAAAATATTAATAGCTTGTTGAGTAATGCTATAAATTGTAAATCAAATTTTATAAAAAATTGTGATAAATGAACATAATGTTCTCTAGCCACTATCATGTATTTTTGTATAGATAGCTTCTACAAACCGTCCTTACAAAAATTTATTTTTCTATCTACATTATGTTAATTAAGATAAATATTTGAAATTATTTTATTACATGTTTTTTATAGGTACAAAGGGAATACAAGAGACTGATGCCAAGGACAAATCTTTAAAAAAAAAAAAAAAAAAAAAAAAAAAACGATCGCTATACGCTGCAGTTAAAATTTTGAACTCTTTGCATGACATCATGAGAAGCAATTGAATGCTAACAGCACTTCAATTGAAAAACTGAAAAATTAAACCCAAAGACAACAAATATCTTGTTAGTGGTTGATGCCATTTATTTGAAATAAATTGTGCTTTAAAGTGATCTACATTTTTTTACAGTAAGTTTTTATCTCTCTTGTGGTTTACCAGTCATACAAAATTATACAAACTTAATTCCTGAAAAAGAGGGCTTCAGAGTACATCCAGAAAATTCAAGAGATACATTTTATTGGTTGTTTAAATATTTTAAACATATGGAATTTTGATCAAAATTGTTTCAGCCATTTTAAGACAATAATGAAAAAGTTTAATGTAATGGATAGTTTGAGGAGATTTTCTTGAAAATCTTTGTACCACATCTTTGGAAGATGCAAAAATACGTTTGGTATTCACCCGTTTTATATTTTATCTATGCTACTCACAGATAACTTCTAAAAATGTTTTAGGGAGACTTCAAAACGTGATTTCCAGTGAAATCTCGATAGGTATCGAATTTTTTAATGGAATTTACATTCATTTGTACACAATATGCAGGTTTTGTGTATGTACAATGTAGATATATATATATATATATATATATATATATTTGTTAATAATTTATTAATTTTAATGTTCTTTGTTCATATATATTTTAAGTACAGATATGTGTGGCCAAATTGTACTCACCTTTGACTTCTTTTATATGTAGGTAAACTCCACAGAACGCAATCTAATCTAATCACACCTAATGAAAGACACTCTTAAACTGTTAGGTTATGATAACACTGTATATGCACTACTTCACTATAATTTGAATGGAAATGTACTCACTCAAATTACTCTGTTGAATGTTTTACCCTCCAAAATTCTGTAGACAAGCATTCAAACACCATTTCACATATACGTAAAATGCATCTTCATTGAGAGCTGCTTATGCTGTCAGATTCACACGATGTGATTCCCCTCTTCGCGGAGGCCCATAAATTGTTTGTTTGTCAGCGTTTATCAGCTAAGCTATAAAGTATAAACAGACGTTATCATACTGAATCTAAGAAGGACTGATCACATTAATTTATGTGCTATTGCTTGACAGCCGCCATTGATTTGAAGACTAACGCCTGAATCTCCCATAATCCTTTATTTGGCAATTAACGCGGGAAAAGATTTTCTAAGTTACTTTCAGGATATTACACCAAATTAAAATGCAACTAATTACGTAACTTGTAAATTCATTTTTAAACTATTTGGGTTATCTATTTACTTCCAGCTGTCCATGCACAATTATTCTTGCATTATTTTATGAATTGCGGTTTTAGCTTGGGTTTATAACACAAGTCCCGGGATAGGAGTGAGCCTTGGCTGCAAGTTCAACATGAGCATACGTGAAAAATGAGTAAGAGTTAGGCCGCAGTGAATCCAAGGGGTTCTGCGTTTTCTAGATTTAACCCTAGGTTAACCTTAGGATTTGTGTGTATACAGTATGAAGTGATGTTACTGAAATTACTCAACACAGCTGTCAGGGTGTGTTTTTCTACGCATGCGCAATGTTGAGCTCCTAGTCAATTGATTTCTCTTCAGACACACGTCGTTTAATATTATAACAGACATCACAGAGCTTGAGAACATCGTTTGGGGTGTAGTTTTCATTAGACACATAGCTTCCATTTATGCCATCCCCATAGCTTTGGGAGGCATTCTACTGGCCTTCAAGGAGATGTGTTTATTTGTTTACCTTTTCGCGCAGCAGTGGCGTCCTATTTTGCATGCACAGTTCTAGATTATTCACATATGAATATAATCACTTATAATAATCATGTAAAAAGCAATATATAACTAAATAAAACCATGTTTTGCACAATATCTCCACGGAAAAAATATTTTAATAGCAACAATGTAAACCTGAAGTATACTATACTTTTTACTCTGAAAGAGAAAGCATTTACTAGACATCGTTTTAATACTCTGTCCAATAACTGATTTAGTCGCCTAGGCACCTAATCGCATAAATGCTGGAAAAACTCTGACTCTAAACCACATAATCCCACATTTCATGTCCGTGTTCTTAGAGGGTGACGAGTGATTTAGTGCCTAGGCGGCTAAATCAGGTATTGGACAAGAATGGAGTTCGGACGGATTATTAAAATGTCTAGGAAATGTATCCTTTTCAGGGTAAAAAGTTGTATTTCAGTTTTACATTAGGTATGTTGCCGTTAAAATGCGTTTTTCATCGAGAAATTGTGCAAAATAGATGATTAGGTATTATATATAAGTAATGATGAGTAAAACTACGAGAGCTGTCCCCAGGGGTACCCGACCTAACAAAGAAAACACAAAAAGTTTAGGAAAAACATCCTTATTTCTCTACATAGTCTCCTTTCAACTCGATACACTTTTTCCAGCGATGTTCAATAGCTTCCATACCCTGTTTATAATGAGAACCGTAGAGTTCTGCAAAATAGCCATCAACTGCAAACTCTACCTCTTCATTGTTGGCAAATCTTTTACCACCAAGCCATTTCTTCAACTTTGGAAACAGAAAAAATCAGAAGGGGGCTAAATCTGGCGAATAGGGTGCATGAGGAAGCAATTCGAACTTTAACTCTTAGATTTTGGCCATGGCGATAATGGATGTGTGAACTGGTGCATTGTCTTGATGAAACAGAACCTTCTTTTTCGCTAAACGCGGCCTTTTTTGCTTGATTTCATCATTCAAACGCAGCATTAAGTTTCCATAATACTCGCCTTTGATTGCTTTTCCTTTTTGAAGACAATAAATGAAAATTATCTCACGCGCATCCCAAAAAAACTGACGCCATCACCTTGCCTGCAGATGGAACTGTCTTCACCTTCTTTGGAGCCGATTCTCCCCATTCAATCAACTGTTTTGACTGTTCCTTGGTCTCAGGTGTGAAGTGATGGACCCATGTTTCATCCATGGTTACGAATCGACGCAAAAACTCGGCTTTATTGCAGCGAAACATTGCCAAACACTCGACTGAAACATCCTCACGACGCTGCTTTTCTTCCATTGTGAGTAAACGCGGCACCCAGCTTGCACACAGCTTTCTCTCTCTAAATTTTCAGTTAACATGCGATGTACAGGACCTTTTGAAATGCATATGATGTCTGCTAGCTCGCGACTCTCAGTCGACGGTCATCCAATACCATTTTGTTGATTTTCTTCACAATTTCTGTCGTGGTCACCTCATTTGGTCGACCACTGCGATGTTCGTCTTGGCAGCTCGTACGGCCTCGCTTAAACTCTGCCATACAGTATTTTAATGTTGTAAACGAAGGAGCAGACTCCCCCAGAGTAGAATCTAGCTCAGCTTTAATATTAGTTGGACTAAGACCTTTCAAGTGAGAGTATTGTATCACATAACGATGGCCAGTTTTATCCATGTTTACAAGTTCGCTTAGTGAGTTCACTATTAATGGCTGCCAAACAATTACTAAACAACGTAGCATCTTCAAACTTAAGCTTTATAGGGGTGGTACTTTCTACCATAATCATTTGTTTGAAACAACAACCGCTATATATACGTCAGGTCGGGTACTTCTGGGACTGCCCTCGTATTGCTCAAAGTTTTGCGTTTATATGAGAGTAATCTAGAATTGTGCACGTAAAATAGGATGTCATTGCATGCGCGAAAAGGTAAACAGTTACTCACCTCTTCCTTGCAATACATACTCGCCTGTGAATGCCAGTAGAATTTATTTGCAGGGATAATCAATAAACAAAACTCTTGAAGGGATGCGTGTGTGTGTTTTGTGTTCACAGTGAGAGATAAAACACACAAAGTCACACAAAAATGTTCAATATTCCCTTCATTAGCAGATTAAAAAACATTAAAACACACACATAATGAAAACACACTTGACGGTCGACTGTACTGGTTTATAATCCAAAACGTATTTGGCCTGGGCTTGTTTTCATTTACATATGAGTAACAGAAGCTAATGTGTTCCCCTTATTTCATTGCTATGTCACATGCGTGCCACATAATGCGACTGACTCACTCTACCACTGTTAATGTTCGCTTATCTTTTTGGGCCATGTAGTATTTGGCATTGTCCTTCAACAACAACGCGCGATGTTAAGGAGTAGCTGATCCTTAAACCATCTATTGAAGTAGCCATGGTTAATGTCTTCATGAAAATCCCCAGATTTCGAATTTGAATAGGGGGCCATAAAAATGATATGAATTTGAATTTATTTTTGGTCAATACAGTGTTATACACAATTGAACCATGTTATACATACATTATACATTACTAATATACAAGGTAATTTATGTACCATATATTGTACCGTGTCGTGCATTACATCAATATACAACAAATACAGATAATAAACTATATAGAGTATAGATACATGTATACACTTAACATAGTGGATATACAGCGTCACGTATTAAAACTAAAATGTTGTGTAAACCATTTTAATTACTAAGCCCCGGATTTTTAGGTTCTAAAAAGTTAAAATTAGGTTCTATGTATCAGTATATTAGGATTTTATAGGATCTTATATGTTGAATTTAGGAATTTATAGGATCCTTGGCGTTCATGCAAATCACTGGGCACTTTGTTTAAAACACTAACTTTAAATTGTAAAAAGTTAAATTAACTGTAACTTTAGTATGTATTTGAAAGTACCAAATTCAAAAATGTCGTGTTAGAAACTCCCTTAACGGAAGAAGCAATAATGCATACTACTCAACAGCGCTATTAAAATATTTGCCTCTAGTTTTCACCTATTGTTGCGGCATTTAAATATCACACGTTTCAGAAATGCCGCGTGCCACTGACCACCTCTTTCGACTATAGCTAGAAAATGATAACTGAAGGCGGCGAACGTTTCAATTACTTTATTATTGTGGTGGACGGTTTAATTAAAGTTTATTATTGTAAGGTACTGCGCAAGATTTCATAATCTAATTATTTAATAGTTTCCTTATTCGAACGGTCTCCCTTCGTTTTAAAAATACTTTTATATTCATAAATCTACTCTTATTTGCTTAAATAAACGAATTAGGCACTTTTAGGTTATATCACGAAAAATAGGTTCTATTAGGTCCTAACGTAAAATTAGGTCAATTTAGGCTGTATAAAATTGAAGTATATTTACTCGTTGGTAACTAAAACATTAAAATAAACCGAAGTTTGGAGTGTAGGAGGTCAGGAATTAAATAGGTCGGAAACTAAGAATCCGGGGCTTATTAATTACACATTATAGAAGAATAAAAACACATTAATATATACAAATTGTACATAATAAATTACAAGTCATGTACAGATTGATACTACAATACAAAATGTAGTATTTACAGATTTGATGCTACCATTGAAGTAGTTATTTTATTGAAGGAGGAGTTGCATTATATTTCAACTGTTGGGAGCCGAACTTGAAGTTGGTTGCAACCGCATGTATAGTACCCGGTTTCCGGTAGCCTTAGCCCCAAGTTTAAAAATATTAACTTTGTAATTTGACTGTTTCTTTAAATATTATATATTTATGTTTCCCTCGGCTGCGTCAGTATTATTATTAGAGACATGTTTCTCTTTGCAGGGTTGTGGTGCGGCTGAAGAATGTAGGCTTACACAGATTATAATTTTACTTCACTCCTTTTATTAATGCTTGATACGATTTAAACAACACATCACTGATATAGAGAACTGTGAGATTCTTTTATTAATTATTTGCACCTTTTAACAAGTGAACGTATTATACTTCCCGAGGACACATCTCGCGTCTAGTTAGAAACACTGTCTACAACCAACTGAACTCTAAATTTGTAAATTTTGCTATATTTCAGTTTCTGATTGACTAATCCTAGTCCAATAGAATACCTTCATTTAACTAAAGCTTTTTCTGGTTGTTGATTGACTATTTTGTAAACTGTCACAAAAAAATCATTATTGCTTCCAAGAATCACAAGTAGTATTGTTAAACTTTCAAATTCATTTTTGCCTCAAGGTTACCTCATTGTTACCTTATTGTTAGCAACTTTTAACCTATTATTCTCACAGCTCCTACATTATTAAATTACGTAATACATTCATATAACATTATTGAACATGTATACAATAATATAAATATATACAATGACTGTAATATACACTTTTTATATATTTTTACATACACATTGATTTAAGGCGGGCTGTTATTGAATTTACATATTATATAATTATTTAAATATTAAAAATACTGCCTCACCATGTAGGTATGTGGAAGTTAGATTAAGAATGTAGGTTTTAAATATTCATTCACGCTATAAAACGCTTCATTTATTAAATACTTTTTAAGACAGTTCTTAAATTTATTATAATTTACACAAACTTTTATGTGTTGAGGCAGTGTATTGTAAAGGTTTGCACCCATATAACTAGGCACTTTTTCTGATAGATGTAATCTGATTCTAGGGAGGTTTAGTGATAGATTTTCCCTTGTATTATGGGTGTGGATATCTGACATAGTTTCCATTGGAAATTTGTACTTCAATAAGTATAAAATTGTTCTGTAAATAAAAAGGCTTGATAATGTGAGAATTGTTTGTGCTGTGAAAGTGTTTTTGCAGGATTCGTTGTACTTTAGACCCCCAAGATACCTAATAGCTTTACTCTGCAATATGAAGACCTTCTGAAGATTTTGTTTTTATGTATTCCCCCATAATTCTAACTGTAGAGGTAGGGACAGAGTTTCTCAAACATCTGAGCATGGGCAATAATAAGGTCCTGCGGGTGACTTCATGGAGCCTTCAATTCTGTCATCAGTCTAGCCCTGTGATACGGTATGGCCGGTGTTTAACCACGTTTCAGCCAAACCACACTATTTCTCTCAAATTCTTATTTTGTATTTATCTTAATGCTCTTACGGCTACAATATCGGATCTTTAGAACATTATTTTTCTCTTATTTTTACTTTCTCTACTACGTATAGTAAGTAGGGGAAGTGTTGCATTCCACCCAAAAATTCAATACCGAGATTTCGCCAGAAATACACATTTTGAGGTGGCCTGAATCCAAATAAAGCATTTTTGGAAACATGTCCGTGTGTGTGTCTGTCTGTGAACAGCATATCACAGAAACGAAAAGTCTGACAAATACCAAACTTGGTATTTGAGTTTAGTATCTTCCAAGGATGCTACATGGAGATTTTCAAGAAAATTCCCCCCACTCCAGACTACCCTTTACATGGAACGTTTCTCGAAAATTTTGAGTTTCTCAAAATGGCTCTAACGATTTTATTAAAATATATGTTTAAGATATTTTCATGGCAAATGAAATGTATATCTTGAATTTTCTGGGAATGTCCCCAAAAGTCCTCTTCATTCTGAATTACTTTCACATAACATAAGAGAGAGACAAAATGTTACCGTATAAAAAATGTAGCTCTCGTTAAAACACACAATTTATGTAATATACCTACATCATTCTGTCGAGTGAACCATTTCCTAGATATTCCTGATATTTGTTTTAATTTTCCAATACTTAATACTTCTCCTAAAATGGGAATTCGTTATGTTTTTTTGGTCCTGGACATGCAAAGAGATTGGAATGCTCCACATAGCAACCAGGTCTTAAAATATTTGACTATCGCTTAAAGCCTACCATATTCCCCTTGCACCTACAAGAAAATTAGCAATAGGATAGTTTCTGCAAATGTTTATCTCGATTAACATGAAGTAGATGAGAATTACAGTGCAACACATCAGATTTTTTTGTCCTAAATTCAAGTCCTTATTCAAAGAGCTAAGGCTTCCACGAAATAGCTCTGCTTCTTTAAATGAAGAAATAAGTTTGCGTATGGTAAGATGCTCAATTTGGATGTAGTAGCCGTAGTTATCCAATTGAGTTTCTCTGGAGTTAAAAGCAAAGTAAGTTATCAACACTAGAAGGAACTGAACTCACAGACGACTTTCAGGATACCACTAGGGCGATAATTGGCCTGAGAGGTTTATGTCACCAACGTAAGCAAATAAACTGCAGTTAGTGGCTTGAAACGCTCCTTTTATAAATGTGATGAGCACACAGAATTTTTGACATCAATGAGGGTCTCATCCAAATCACTCTGCCGCTTCAAGAAGTGGCTAGATTTTAAGCATGATTTGTAATTCCATCATATTTTCACATATTTTGTTCATGTTTTAAGAGTTTGCCACCCTGGACGGTAGCACGGCTTGTTCCTGGTTATATTACACCAGCGAGAACTATTTATAACATAGTTTCTTAAACATTCATGTTTTGTTGTAGGTCCATTCATAGGGGATAGCTTTTTAGTTTCGTTGCTTATTTGTTTCGGCATAAGGTTTACTTGGTTTAGATGGGGTTACCATCCTCTTTTAATGAAATGTAGGACATTACATAAAAATGTAGGATATTATAGAAAAATGTTAAATGTAGGAAAATTAAATTACAAATCTAAATGACTATAAACACGAATATATATTGCGTGAGTCTTCTCATCCTGCGGATTGGTAACTAGGTAACCCTCCATTTTACAGACATGCGAAAATGCAGGTGCTGACACCGCATTCACCATCCCGCTGATTAGGTCTACGGTGGTGCTCGCTGATAGCGTGCTCTATAGTGGCGTAGCTTGATACTGTGTTCTGGGTATATTAGATTTTAAAAATCGAATTTAGAATTTGTTAAATGATAAACAAATTCCCATACATTAGTGTTTGATAAAATAGTGTGAATTCTCTATTACGATTCGATTGTTTTATTATTGTTATTAGTTGCATCACTACTAATTGCCGAAATTGACTGAACATACATTTTAAACTAAACTAGATTATAAAAATGTAGCGTTAGACGTAACTTTACAAAATGCCTACAGACCATTGTTTGATTGTAAATCATGAAAACAATGCGGGTACTCACTTAAATTTTCTTTATATAAGCTCCAGTCGGCGATTTTTATTGCAAGCTTTTCTTTCGATGTTTTTAATATTTGATATTCCTTCAACACTCCATTCCTTTCCCCCGCCAAAAAGCAAACATACGAAGCAACACACTTTGTTATGAATGTAACTGCCAGTTAACCAATTAAATTTACTGTACCAGGATGTTTGAAATGTCCTTTTTTGGTTCTTTTCCTGGAAGACAATGCCAAGCTTAGGAATTGGTCTTTTGCCTTTAAGTTCACACTTTTTCTCATAAGAGAGTTTTTAATAAGTAATCCACTAAATCGATGGAATTGCCCATATTTCTAAAATCATAAATAAAACACGCACAATGAAAACAATGCACAGGTTTACGTAAAATTAACATTTTATACACTGCACGGCTGCACGCACATAATGCTGGTTCACCAATGACTGAGAAATGAAATGTTTATGTTACACTGCCTTGCCCTGCCCTTGTCTCCAACCCCTATTGTCCTGTTTCTGGACCTTGGAGAGAGCAGGTACACAGAGACTAAACACCTCATTAAACGTGTTAAGTCTCTGCTGCTGCCTTTGTGCTCTTAATGCACAACAAAATATAGGCATGTCTTCCTACGACGAGAGGTCGAAATTTATTGGGAAAAGCTATACAAGTCCACTCTTAACGAGACTTGCACTCGCTCAGCCATCCCAGTCTCTACTCGACTTTGCTGCCGCATCATAAGATTTCGTAGCTGCCAAATAACGCAGCACTACAATCTGACACTTAGTAGTAGGGGTTGGGGTAAGCAGCGGTGAAGGTGGTTGTAGTAATTACGCTACACCACTGGAAACATGCTGGAAAGTCATGGTGAAGGCCGGAGGTTCGAATCTTGCCTGTGAATGAATGAACTTTTTATTCATTTCTGTTCAGATTTCGAAAACGTTCTAGCAAATCATGATTTCTTTCCGAATGCACTAGAAAATGAATTTGCCTATAAATACGTAGTTCCAGCCGTTCCTGCTCACTGTGGAACAATGTTTTTAATAGAGAGCATCTGGACATGCTGTTAGTATACGGGGAAGCGCAGCAGAATGCAACGGAGGCACGTCGTCTATAAAAAGTACCTTCAAGTAGCAGTATTTGAACCTGGGACCTTCACCACTAAAGGCCAACGCGCACACTGTTGCGCTATGAGTGCAAGTCACTACATGCACAACGGTGTAAAGCAGTCAGTTCGGCCGAAATTGATTCAACGCGATGACT
Organism: Deroplatys truncata; assembly: GCA_030765065.1. NCBI lineage: Eukaryota > Metazoa > Arthropoda > Insecta > Mantodea > Mantidae > Deroplatys > Deroplatys truncata. The sequence goes on along the minus strand of CM060989.1, from coordinate 56,898,360 downwards.
ATATATATATATATATATATATATATATATGTCATCATGACATACATTCTACACAATTAAATGTTTAAGTTAGAGCTATCCCATTAGAACAATACCTTTGACTGAGTTAATCAATGGCCTCTTTCCGTTGTGTGTCTACCTTGCTGATATCAGTGCGTGTGTGCAGGAATAGGAAACTAATTCCATTATTTTCAACAAATATTTTCCAAAATCTTTCTCAAGTCGTTAATCAATTTGAAGCTAAAGAATGTTCATTCTTCAAAATGTAGGACATTCCAGATCTTTGAATGAATTTTCCCTTGGACGCCAAACAAAAAGTAAAAATCTGATGTGTTACACTCACATGACTTTCTCTACTCTTGTACAAACTATTTTTACAAACGCTTATTCTCCATATGCTTCATGTTAATCCAGATGTTAATCTTATTGCTAATTTTCTTGTAGATGCAAGGGGAATATGGTAGACTAAGTGAGAGTCAAATATTTTAAGAGCTGGTTGCTATGTGGCGCATTCCATTCTCTTTGCATTATCAGGACAAAAAAATGAATAACGAATTTCCATTTGAGAAAAAGTACAAGTATTGGAAAATTAAAGGGAATAACAAGCAATATCTCGAAAATGGTTCACTCAACAAACAAAATGTATATGACATAAATTGTGTACTTTAACGCGATCTACATTTTTTGTGTAGTAAAATTTTGTCTATCTCTTATGGTTTACCAGTTATGCAAAAGTCGTTCACAATTAAGAATACTTTTGGAGACATTTCCAGAAAATTCGAGATATACATTTCATTTGTCATAAAAATATCATAAACATATGATATTTTAATCAAAATCGTTAGAGCCATTTTTGATAAAATTAAAATTTTCGAAAAATGTTCCATGTAAAGGGTAATCTGGGGTGGGGGGATTTTCTTGAAAACCTTCGTGTCGCATCTCTGGAAGATACTGAACCAAAATACCAAGTTTGGTGTTTATCCGACTGTTCGTTTCTGAGTTATGCTGTTCACAGACAGACACACACAAGGACTTGTTTTCAAAAATGCTTTTTTACTTTCTCTACTACGTATAGTAAGTAGGGGAAGTATTGCATTCCACCCAAAAATTCGATACCGAGATTTCACCGGAAATACATGTTTTGAGACTCCCTGAATTCCAAAAAAAGCATTTTTGGAAACGTGTGTGTGTGTGTGTGTCTGTGTGTGTGTGAACAGCATAACTCAGAAACGAACAGTCGGATAAACACCAAACTTGGTATTTAGGTTCAGTATCTTCCAGAGATGCGACACGAAGGTTTTCAAGAAAATCCCCCCACCCCAGACTACCCTTTACATGGAACATTTTTCAAAAATTTTAATTTACTCAAAAATGGCTCTAACGATTTTGATTAAAATATCATATGTTTAAGGTATTTTCATTACAAATGACATGTATATCTCGAATTTTCTGGGAATGTCCCTAAAAGTGTTCTTCATTCTGAACGACTTTTGCATAACTGGTAAACCATAAGAGATACACAAAATTTTACTACACAAAAAATGTAGAACGCGTTAAAATACACAATTTATATCGTATACATTTTTTTGTTGAGTGAACCGTTTTCGAGATATTGCTTGTTATTCCCTTAAATTTTCCAATACTTATACTTTTTCTCAAATTCGTTACTCATTTTTTTTGTCCTGGACTTGCAAAGAGAATGGAATGCGACACATAGCAACCAGCGCTTAAATATTTGACTATCGCTTAAAACCTACCATATTCCCCTTGCATCTACAAGAAAATTAGCAATAAGATTGGCATCTCGATATCTCGATTAACATGAAGCATATGGAGAATAAGCGTTTGTAATAATAGTCTGTACAAGAGTAGAGAAAGTCATGTGAGTGTAACACATCAGATTTTTTGGATTAAGGGGGTCTCAAAACATATATTTTCGGTGAAATCTCGGTATCGAAATTTTGGGTGGAATACAATACTTCCCCTACTTACTATACGTAGCAGAGAAAGTAAAATTGTAGGACATATCGGGAATTTTTTGAACTTCTGGTAATCCTAAGTTTAGATCTCAGAAACAAGGGCGATTCCTCCATGTAGGAAGAACTGTTTGACAAGTAGTAGAGTTAGTGCGAAAAAAAAAGTAATCGTTATTTGGAACCGTTCCAAAAACTAACCATGGATATTGTAATCTCTCTGGGCCGAAAATGGATCATGAACACTGCACTTGGGATCTGTCACTCCGCGCGAACGCGAGGAGTAGGGACCCCCTCTCTCCCCCTACTCCAGCTGCTCAGCTGTTTGGTTACGAGAGCTCGTGTCATTGCCTCTCAATGTTATCTTAAGCACAGTGTTGTCAGATGTTGGGACTTTTCCCTACTCGGAGGGACATTTACTCAAATCTTTGTGAAAGGAATTTTTATACAAAAACCAAAAACGTAGGTACTTTTCGTTAAATACAAACTTATAACGTTAGTTGTTTTATCGGTTGGTTTCCCTGTGAGAAAGTCGTCACGTGTCATGAGCCTTGGAGGGAATCCCCGAGTTCTTTTACTATTGCGCAATATTGCACCACCACACACTGTTGCCAACTTGGCGACCTTGTCACCATTTCTGACGACTTTCAGTCCTTTGTTAGTGATAGATTTACTCTTAGCGCCTGACGACAAATATGGCATTTTGAATCTAACGGGCCGAAATGAAAATTCTTTATTGCTAAATTCTCTAATTTTGTGACCATAGATTTATGTTATCTCGAAAGGCGGATTATATTGTTAACTGCACTCTGCTTCTGATATGGACTTATTCTAAGTGGTTGTAGTCAAAGGAGTTTCGAATTAATACTGAAACATTATTTAAACTCTGCGACACACACCGTAATGTGCGCCGTTATAATTACATTTAATTCAGTACTATAAGTGAAGATTGATTAATATGGGGCAGTACAATATAGCATCGTTTTACTAAACATTCTAATTACACGATGAAAGTAAAACTAGGGACAGCGCGATAGGAATGACTGAGTTACAACCTAAGTACTGACAAATCAAAAGCAATTTGAACTACCTTTCAAAAAAATGAAAAAATATGTGGCCATTTAAAACTTTTGTCGATGACGTCATGTGCTCTACAATAATAGCTGAACACTTTGTTTCTTTTTTGTAAAATTTTCCTTTCAAAATATTAAATTTTACGTTTCTGAGCATTTAAAAAAAAGAGTTAATTTTAATTTTATTTCCATTATTCCTTAATTATGAAACATTCTACATATACGGTTGTGCATGAGAACTGTTTATACTTAATGGAAAATCATATGTCAATTTCTGTTTGCTTATTTCTTGATATGCCAAACAATACCATGCCCTAAAGGTTGTAAAACAATCAGAGCATTTTGTATATACTAATGTGTGGGCTTATATTGCAAAAAATCTGATTTGTTGCATTCACATGACTTTCTCTACCCTCTATTGCTTATTAGAGAGTATACAAATTATTGTTACGAAGGTTTATTTAATTTTAATTGAGGTAAACATTTCCAGAAATAGTTACATTACACATTTCGTTATAGATATAAAGGGAATACCGATAGTCAAATGTTTTAGAACTGGACATAGCGCTAAAATTCCATACTATTCCCATGACATCGCGAGAAACAAATGAAAATCGACAGGACTTCAAAAGAATGGCTAAGTATTGAACAATTCGAACTATTAATAACGGATAACTCGGAAATGGTTGATGTCACAAAAAAAGCTATTTGACATAAATTGTGTGTTTTAAAGAGATCTACACTTTTTGTGTAGTACGTTTTCGTCTATCGCTTAACGTTTACCGGTTATACAAGATTATAGATACAAAATTCCTTCTGAAACGAGGACTTCACAAGCTATTCCCAGAAAATTTAAGATGTACATTTTATTTGCCACGTAGGTATCTTTAATATATAGTATTTAATCAAAATCGTTAGAGCCATTTTCTAGAAAATAAAACACATAGAAGAATATTCCATATAAAAGTTAGTTTGGGTGGGGAATTTTCGTGAAAATCTTCGTGTCGCATATTTGGTAGGTACTGGAATTTATCGGACTTTTCGTGTTTGAGTTATGCTGTTCACAGACACACACATGGACCTTTTTCTAAATTTTTTTTAATCAATTGGTCTCAAAATATTATTTCCGGTGAAATCTCGGTATCAAATTTTTGGGTGGAGTGCAGTACCTTCTCTACCTACTATATAATTGGTAGAGAAAGTAAAAATAGAGAGAGGATGGAAGAAAGAAACTGAGAGAGCGGGAAAAGAAACGAGAGGAAATAAGTAAAGAATACATTTTGTTCCCTTCGCTATTTTGAGCGAATAATCGTTTACATTCTGGTTTTCATTATAGGCATTTCACACCATCAGAAAAATACATACCTAACATTTTAGAAGCCGTAACTTCATCACTGTAATGCTGAACCTGGAACAGTGAAACAAGCATCTAAGTTTCAGAATCACCAATATATTATTTCACTAAGGATTGCAGACGGTTTGGAAGAAATAAGTGAAGTATATAACGGAATGACATAAAAGAGCATTCATTACGAACGTTAGGACATGAAAAAATCTGATGTGTCACACTCACATGACTTTCTCTACTCTTGTACAAACTATTTTTACAAACGCTTAACCTCCATATGCTTCATGTTAATCGAGATATCGAGATGTTAATCTTATTGCTAATTTTCTTGTAGATGCAAGGGGAATTGGTAGGCTTTAAGCGATAGTCAAATGTTTTAAGAGCTGGTTGCTATGTGGCGCATTCCATTCTCTTTGCATGTCCAGGACTTAAAAAAAATGAATAACGAATTTGAGAAAAAGTATAAGTATTGGAAAATTTAAGGGAATGGCAAGCAATATCTCGAAAATGGTTCACTCAACAACAAAAATGTATATAACATAAATTGTGTATTTTAACGCGATCTAGATTTTTTGTTAAGTAAACATTTGTCTATCTCTTATGGTTTACCGGTTATGCAAAAGTCGTTCACAATGAAGAATACTTTTTGAGACATTCCCAGAAAATTCAAGATATACATTTTGTCATGAAAGTATCTTAAACATATGATACTTTAATCAAAATCGTTAGAGCCATTTTTGAGAAAATAAAAATTTTCGAAAAATGTTCCATGTAAAGGGTAGTCTGGGGTGGGGGATTTTGTTGAAAACCTTCGTGTCGCATCTCTGGAAGATACTGAACCTAAATACCAAGTTTGGTGTTTATCCGACTGTTCGTTTCTGAGTTATGCTGTTCACAGACACACACACACGGACATGTTTCCAAAGATGCTTTTTTTGGATTCAGGGGGTCTCAAAACATGTATTTCCGTGAAATCTCGGTATCGAATTTTTGGGTGGAATACAATACTTCCCCTACTTACTATACGTAGTAGAGAAAGTAAAAATGTATGGCTCCGCGTAATAATAAGACCGAATTGAAATAAATTTCCAAACTTTCATCCTCCAGGCAGGGACGCGAGGAGTGGTTAGCTCTCCGCGGAAATAAGCTTATGGTAATGAAGGACATTCCGATAAACTGGTTAACTTCCTCTCGTGTATCTCTTCGTGAGGAGGTGATTTTGGCTTGGTTGCTTATTGGCTACTGCAATTTTGCGCAGGTTATCTTTTTAAACGTGACTCTGCTTCTATTTGTCCGCTTTGTAGCGTCACGTGTTGCTAGAGTGTATTGCTCTAGCACATCTTGCGACTCCACAACACCCACACTTGTCAGTATGCGGACGATCTCATGATCTTCGCAATAAACAGGAATGCCCGCTACAGCTATCGGCAGCTACAAACCCAGCTCCGCGCCATTGGCAGATGGAGCGAGAAATGGCGAATGGCCATTAACCCGGAGAAAAGCTCTGCGATTCTCCTGGCGAAAACCAGAGCCAACCGACTCCAGCGAAACTTCGTGCTGCGACGCCGTCGAATCCCCTGGGTGAACACGGCGAAGTATCTCGGGGTGACGTTGGACCGGAAACTAACTTTCGTCCATCATGTCAGAGGCAAGGTGTCCCAGGGTCACGGAGCTCTCCGGCAGTTATATCCCATCCTGAGCTCAAAGAGCATGCCCCTACGCCTGAAACTCCAGCTATATCGTGCGATAGTGCCGCCCTTAGTTCTGTATGGCTGTGAGATCTGGGGAACGGTGGCTAATTACACCCTCATCAGACTCCAGACTTTGCAGAACAGGGCACTCAGGACAATCTACGGTACCGGCTGGAGATTCCCATCTCACATTCTCCACGAACATTCTGGCATCCCGTACATTATCGACGTCATCAGATCGAGGGCCCGATCAATGTACATCAAAATCAATTCCCACCCAAATCAGCTGGTCAACACTCTGGGAAATTACAATCAGAGAGAGCCACGTCGCTTGCCATCACACAAACTGCCAAGGGACGCCATTGGTCCGCTCGGCTAAGCCACGCCCCCATTCACCAAAATCGATCAAAAGGCATCGATTCTTGGTAACAATGGACAAGCGACATATCACCCGTAATCAAGACGGGGTTAATTAACTAGTACCTCGGTCACCATCAAATTGAGTGACCGATTAAACAAATTAGGCGGGAGGAAAACGCGCGGCCATCTGATTGGCCCGCGCGCCTACCCGTGGGCGTGTCCCATCTATCCAAACTGAACACAAAACCCAAAAATTTTACATTCCATCTCGAAAACACAACCTTATAACAAAAATTCCTGCAGAACATATACATCCTAGTGCTCATTTCGCAGGTTAAGCCGCAAAGCGGCTCGGTACTGCGGCAACTGACACACGACCGGGGCAGAGTCCCCGATCGTCCTGACATTCCTCTGGCCTCTGACTCTCTGAATATTCCGCCCAGGTAAACCTGGGCGACCTCTTCTCGATTACTGGATTGCTGGACTCTCTGCAACTACCGGGCAATCTTACAGAGGTCTTAGCGGATGATAAGCAAGCGGTTAATAGGACTTTTAAGTTTGTGTCAAGGGTAAGTTTCCAAATGCGGATTTAGTGATGTTAATAGCAGGTGTTCCGTACTTCTCGGTTTAGTTTTGTATATTCATATTTATTTCTGACTTTTGCTATGATTTTTATATTCATCTTTACACGTACCTCTGGGCATCGTCATGTGATACAATACTCTCATTTGAAAGGTCTTAGTCCAACTAATATTAAAGCTGAGCTAGATTCTACTCTGGGGGAGTCTGCTCCTTCGTTTACAACAGTAAAATATTGAGTGGCGGAGTTAAACTAGGCCGTACGAGCTGCCAAGACGAACAGCGCAGTGATCGACCAAATGAGGTGACCACGCCACAAATTGTGAAGAAAATTCACAAAATGGTATTTGATGACCGTTGACTGAAAGTGCGCGAGCTAGCAGACATCGTAGCATTTCAAAAAGTGCTGTACATCGCATACTAACTGAAAATTTAGACAGAGAAAGCTGTGCGCAAGATGGGTGCCGCGTTTACTCACAATGGAACAAAAGCAGCGTTGTGAGGAGGTTTCAGTCGTGTGTTTGGCGATGTTTCGCTGCAATAAAACCGAGTTTTTGCGTCGATTCATAACCATGGATGAAACATGGGTCCATCACTTCACACCTGAGACGAAGGAACAGCCAAATGAGTGGATTGAAAGGGGAGAATCGGCTCCAAAGAAGGGGAAGACAGTTCCTTCTGCAGGCAAGTTCATGGCGTCAGTTTTTTTGGGATGCGCGTGGAATAATTTTAATTGATTATCATCAAAAATGAAAAGCAATCAATGACGAGTACTATGCAAACTTATTGCAGCGTTTGAATGATGAAATCAAGCAAAAACAGCCGTATTTAGCGAAAAAGAAAGTTCTGTTTCATCAAGACAATGCCCAAGTTCACACATCCATCATTGCCATGGTCAAAATCAATGAGTTAAAGTTCGAATTGCTTCCTCATGCACCCTATTCGCCAGATTTAGCCCCCCTCTGATTATTTTCTGTTTCCAAAGTTGAAGAAATAGCTTGGTGGTAAAATATTTGCCAACAATGAAGAGGTGGAGTTTGCAGTTGAAGGCTATTTTGCAGAACTCGACGGTTCTCACTATAAACAGGGTATCGAAGCTATTGAACATCGCTGGGAAAAGTGTATCGAGCTCAAAGGAGACTATGTAGAGAAATAAATATGTTTTTTCCCAAAATTGTTAGGTTGAGCATTTCTGCGACAGCCCTCGTATATAATGCTTAAGAAATGGATCCTATACATACCCCCTTAATGTCTTTTTGAGCTATGCTACTGCCTCTAGGGAAGCCACTGCGCTATCCGCTGTAATGTTTGTTTGGTATTACATTATCCTTGCGTGCCGTTTCGTGGTACAATGGTTACGATTGGCCTTGGCCTCTGTCGCGTGAATAATTGGGTTTCACTAACACAGCGTAAATAGTCTCGTTTCTAACGCTCCTCATATGGCCTGTGACCTTCGGGGATACCTCGTTCAACCAAGCGATGAGGTGGTGGCAGCCAACGGGTGGAATCTGATGATAGATTGTTAATAAGGTTGACGGTGGAATGAGAGGACATACAGCTTTTATCTTGGACTCCGAACTACATTGGGCCTTGGGGATACTTCGCTTCAGCGAGTCAGAGGGGAAAGCCACCCCATAGCCGGGAATGAGCCCCGGACCCTCAACACGATAGCCGGAAATAAGACCACTGCGCTTCTCCGGCACTCTAAGCGTAAATATCTAGTTATATTTTTATTTACTCTACTACGTATAAGTAGAGGAAGTATTCCACCAAACATTTTATGTCGAGATTTCATCGAAAATATATATTTGTGGCCCCTTGAACCCCCCAAAAAAGCATTTTTAGGAAAATGTACGTGTGTGTCTGTCTCAAAAAAGAAAACTCAGATAAATACCAAACTTGGTTAAGTTCCAAAGTACCTTCCAAAGATGCAACACGAAGATTTTCAAAAAAATCCTTCCACCCCAAATTCCCCTTTACATGGAACATTTTTCGAAAGTTTTCATTTATAAAGCATGGCTCTTAACGATTTTGATTAAAATGTCGTATATTAAAGATATCTACATGGCAAATAAATCTATATCTTGAATATTCTGGGAATAGCATATGAAGTCCTCTTCATTCGGAAGAAATGTTATATAATCCTGTGTAACTGATAGCGATAGACGAAAATGTACTACACGAAAACGTAGCTCTGTTTAAAACACGCAATTTATTTCAATTAACCTTTTTTGTGTGGCATAAGCTGTTTCTGAGATATCGGTTATTAATGGTTCGAATTGTTCAATACTTAGCCATTCTCTTCAAGTCCTGTCGATTTTCAGTTGTTTCTCGCGATGTTATGGGAAGAGTATGGAATTTTAAGGCCAGCGTATAGCGTCTAGTTCAAAAACATTTGACTATCACTATTCCCTTTGTATCTATAATGAAATGCGTAATGCAGCTATTTTCGGAAAGGATTATCTGGATTGATTGAAATGATAGGAAAATAAACTTTAATAAGAACAGTTTGTATGCCTAATAATAAGCGATAGAGGGTAGAGAAAGCCATGTTGAAACGGCAACTCTAGGCCGAGCCGAGAAATGTAATTATAGATAATTTGATTTATTAATTTTTATTGATGTTAAATCATGCTATGTACATATCTGTTTCTGCTTGTATAGTTTAAGAAGGGTGATTTAACGATATGTCTGTATTTAGGTTACTAATATTAGAGGAGTTATAAATTGTTTAATGTAAATAATTTAACCGCTGTGTTAAAATACTGTCCACGACGAAATGTCTTAGCTACAGGAATAGTATCTTCGAAGGCAGAAAGTCTAATTTTACGATGTCTCTCTGGTCGCAGGGGCATTGTTCATACAGCGAGGGTGTAGAGTTTTTGTTCCTTTATACGATAATTCACCGTGACCAAGTGAGAGAGACAACTAGCTTAACGGTAAATTTAGGAAAAGCCGCGATTTATGTTAAACTTGGACCAATGAGATCCCTGTAAGTTATATGAAATAGTGAGACGCGTTGAGTGGCGTTAAAAATGGACCAATAGGAAAGGAAGCAACCCTAGAAGCCTGCGACTATAAATGGATCTGTTAGGAACAAATTCATGGGCATTTGTCATTTGGTCTTTTGCAAAACTACAGGCAGGGAGAGATGCTGCAGGATGTTTGAGAGATATCGCGCCAAAATTGTATTAAGACTGTTTTCGCAACACACATAAGAATCGCTACGCGTAGAGAGACATAATAAGCATATATAAACTTCGCGTCATATCCGCGCCGTGTTTCAACAGCAGTGGACAGTGTTTTAACGGCGAAAATATCAGTGTTGTGTACTACGAGGAGTAGCTAAATAAAAGAAACTGCAATGTCGTCTTTTCGTAACCAAAGCACGTCTATTTCTCCTTTTACCACCACCCGAGATCTACGCTTCCTTTACCAAGGATAAGTCCATGCTCCCACATAGTTTAAAGAAAATTACTGCAGCTAGCCGAGGATAAAAAAATGCAGAGAACCAGCACACTGCGAACATCTGGAGCCAACGTGGAGGATGCAGCAAGGTAAACCGCGAGCAACGGGCATTTAACAACCACCACAACTTCGGACAGGAGGTGACTGCCGCAATGTGAATGTAACACATCAGATTTTTTCTAAAACTATTTTGGGCAGGGCGGTTTCAAAGGTCGGGTATTTCTGGTAAAATCTGGATTCATACCATTCTTTCTGTATCTACCACAGGGAAGAGATAGAGAAAGTAAAAATATGAGTGTGATTCTAAAGTCTGAAAGAGAACAAGGAAAATTGAATAAAAATACGTTGATAAGGCGGAGAGATTCTTCATGACATTTTCCGGAGCTTCTAACGTTATTGACAGATCAGATTACCTTATCGTACAACCTTATTTTTCCTCATTGGGGGCATTTCATCTTGAATCAGGTTATCAATAATCTTGCAGCTTTACATAAAGCAAGGGCGTATCCAGGAAAAGCGTTTTAAACAGAGTTCGTTCGCGCAACTTAGAAATGAAGTAAAATATTAAGGAGAATATTTTCAATATTGTTTAATATCAGTTTATTAGTTTTTGAGATTATCCTGACTTATATGAGGAACTCCAGATCAAAACGGACGTTGTTTCTAAAAGTTAACATTAAAAACCTCCTTGTGTTATATTTACATGACTTTCTCTGCCCTTGTTATTGGGTGTACAAATTATTCTTACAAAAGCTTATTTTCCTATCTGCTTCATTTTAATCCAGATAAACCTTTTCGGAAATAGCTGCATTAAACATTTCGTTACAGATACAGAGGAAATAGCGATAGTCAAGTGTTTTAGAACTGAATGCCAGTGCTGGCCTTAATAAAATTCCATACTCTTTCCATGACATTTGAAACAGTTGAAAATCGACAGGGGCTAAGTATTGAACAATTCGAACCATTAGTAACAAATATCTCGGAAATGGTTGATGCCACAAAAAAGTTATTTGAAATACATTGTGTGTTTTAAAGAGATCTACATTTTTTTTTGTGTAGTACATTTTCGTCTATCGCTTAACGTTTACCAGTTATACAAAATTATACAAAATTCCTTTCGAATGAGGAGGACTTCACAGGTTATTCCCAGAAAATTCAAGATATACATTTTAGTTGCCATGTAAATATATTTAATATATGGTATTTTAATCCAAAGCATTAAAGTCACTTTTTAGGAAATGAAATTTCGAAAAATGTACCATGTAAAGGGTAGTTTGAGGTAAAAGGATTTTCTTTAAAGTCTTCGTGTCGCACCTTTGGAAAGTACTGAACCTAAATACCAACTTTTCGTTTTTGAGTACAGACACAGATACACCGGCCTTTTGTTGTTTTTTCTTTCTTCTTTTTTAGGGGTCCCCAAAAACATGTATTTCCTGTGAAATCTCGAATGTTTAGGTGGAAAGGATACCTTTTCTATTATAGGCCTCTGACGAGAAAGCGTTTGCTGGGTGTCTTGCTCCCCGGAGGAGTGAGGGGGGGGGGCGGACATTACCACGTGGTCGCTCACAATGATGTCATAAATAGATCTACTATCTACATTAAAAATATTGCACAATGTTAGTATTCCAGAGTGTTTCACTTGGAGCAGTGTGTGTTTTCTAGTTATTTATTAAGTTATTTGCAGTAATCCCTGTTCATTCGTTCGCTTTAAGAATATTTACTTGTATTCAGCATTGCTAGCAGAAGTGTGTATGATTTTTAAGAGGCCCTTAAGCCTTGTTGATGTGTTGAAAGTAGAGCCGTAGTCTTTCTCAGCGCTAGAATTGTGGATGTCAACACATTCCTTACAGACGCATTCTCGCATCGTTTTTTTTTAGATTATCATGACACATAGGAGTAACTCCAGATCAAAACGGGTCGTGTTAATAAGAGTTAAAATTAAAATAAACAATAAAAGTCTGTATTTCGACACATTGTGTTTATATTTGTGATTTTTTGGTTGGATAGCAGTAATCTTCTATACCACTGAATTTCAAATCTTTGTTTCAAATGTAGCTCTGAGAGAGAAATTAGCTGCCTAAATTTCACTTGACTCACTTAGTTGTATTCACTTTTACATGACCCATCTTGAAGAGTACAACTGGAAAATAGTGACATCTTATAAACTGTCTGTTGTTTTTGTTTTTAAAATAAGTGTAACTAAGTCGGTTTTAATTAAAACTTTAATACAATTAAAAACATAATTGTTATGCTTTCTAAAAATCATTATTATCAAAAGTGATACACCACTGCATCAATAAAGATCACTGCTGGCTGGTAATAGTTTTAATAAAATCACATCTGGGCAACATCCATCATCAGCATCATCAAATTTGATCAATGGAACCCATTATCAATACATTTTATTGGTAATAATTCTAACCATTGCAGGTATAACGGTTATTGTCAAGTTTAAATTATTGTCAGTATCATTGGCATGTCCTTGGCATGTCTTCTAATAATCGATACTAAATTTTAGAAAAAAGTTTTGGTACAAGTGAGAATTAAGGCTACTAACATCTTCTGGGTGTTTACTGTTAGAATCTGGAGAACATTTCTAATTGATTTGTTGGTAGTTTTCCAGACGTTCATAGGTTTGGCAGATCTCCGGGCGTCGCCTGAGTGTCCGGCTTTGGAATACACTCTGCGGTCGACAGAAAACCATTGACCCGGGAAATTGGATTTGGATTGAAATAATAATAATAATAATAATAATAATAATAAATAATTAATAATCTGTAAGGTCCGAGTTTGGTCGTGAATTTCCGAGTTTATTTTCAGACCGATCTGGCAACCCTATTAATTTTCTTTTTGTGAGGGACCGAAAGGTTTCTCCGTCTGTGAATGCATAAATCATAAACGAAATGTCGGATAAATACCAAACTAAGTATCCAAGTTGAATGTTTTCCAAACATGCCACACAAAGATTTTCAAGAATATCCCCTAGCCCAAACTACTCTTTACGTGGAAAAATTTTCGTTATTTTTTATTTTCTCAAGAATGGCTCTAATGATTTTGATTAAGATATTTGCATGACAAATGAAATACGTCTCTTGTATTTTTTTGGGAATAGCCTGTGAAGTATTCTTCATTCTGATTGAATTTTACATAATTCGTAAACCGAAGGGAGAGACCAAATCTTACTGCACACTAAATGCAGATCTCGTTAAAGCAATAGTTTATATTAATTAAAACTTTTTGTGGCGTTAACTATTTCAGAGATATTATTTGTTATTATTTTGAATTTTCAAACACTATATACTTTTCTCAACTGCAAATCGTTATTCCCTTAAATTTTTTTCCGCTTCCACGTGCAAAGAGAACAGAATTTGAAAGCCATCAGATAACGACCGGCCCTGAAAATATTTGACTATCGCTTTAGCTTATTGTATTCGTTTATTGTTCCATTTATACCCTGCCTTTAACAGCAGTGGCCATATCGGCGGCCTTTTACCTTTTGGAACATATTGGAATTAACTCGTATACAGATTCATACTTTCCGACTCTGGGGAGGAGAGGGAATTATCTTGGCTGGAGAAAATTTCCTACCACAGAGCCGATAATCGAACCCGGGACCCCTCATACAGCAGGCAGGTGCTGTACTGACTGAGCTACGGGGCCACCTTGTGTTGTTTTACCTACAATGAAACATATATATCTATAATGGAAGTTTAATTCGATTAATAAGAAGCAGATCGAAGACTTAAGTTTTTGCAAGAAGTGTGAGTAGAGAAAGTCATTTGAGTGCACCACATCAGATTTTTTTTAGTTGTGTTTGAAGCCCATTCTTACTACATAGGACACCACAGATGGTGGACACTGATTTGCATGTAAAAAATTATGATGTGTTACACTCACATGACTTTCTCTACTCTTGTACAAACTATTTTTACAAACTCTTATTCTTCATGTGCTTCATGTTAATCGAGACTATCTTATTGCTCATTTTCTTGTAGATGTAAGGGGAATATATATTTACAAGGACAATTTGGAAATACAGTAGCCTTTAAGCATATACATATCTCTTAATAGCTGGTTGCTAGGTGCAGCACCATTCCCTTTGCCACAGATTAATACTCTTTGCATATCCAAGACAAAAAAATGAATAACGAATTCCCATTTGAGAAAATAAGTATTGAAAAATTTAAGGGAATAACAAGCAATATCTCGAAAATGGTTCACTCAACAAAAAAATTGTATATAACATAAATTGTGTATTTTAACGCGAACCACATTTTTTGTGTAGTAAAATTTTGTCTATCTCTTATGGTTTACTAGTTATGCAAAAGTCGTTCACAATGAAGAATACTTTTGGAGACATTCCCAGAAAATTCAAGATATACATTTTATATGTTATGAAAATATTTTAAATATATGATATTTTAATCAAAATCGTTAGAGCCATTTTTGATAAAATTAAAATTTTCGAAAAATGTTCCATGTAAAAGGTAGGGTGGGGGGTTTCTTGATAACCTTCGTATCGCATCCTTGGAAGATACTGAACCTAAATACCAAGTTTGGTGTTTATCCGACTGTTCGTTTCTGAGTTATGCTGTTCACACACACACACACACACACACACACACACACACACACACACGGACATGTTTCTAAAAATGCTTTTTTTGTATTCAGGGGGTCTCAAAACATGTATTTCCGGTGAAATCTCGGTATCGAATTTTTGGGTGGAATACAATACTTCCCCTACTTACTATACGTAGTAGAGAAAGTAAAAATAATTGTAAATTTGGGAGGGAAACTTCCAGGCTGGTAGTTGCAAGTTATGAAGACTGAGGAAAGCCTGGAAAAAACTGGAGAGGTCGATCCTTGGATTGCGGACCTCCCGTTTAGTCTATGTCTTAACGACCTCGGTTTTTTTTCGTGTGTGCGGTGAGACAACGACACGTATATAAAACATTTCACCTAGCTCCCAATGATCAGCGGAAGCTCTGCATTGGTGCAGTAGGTGTTCATTCTATTCGTAATTATTAAAAAAATCGGATGTATTACATTCACATGACTTCCTCTACCCTCTATCATTTATTAATGCGTGTAAATACTGTTGTTTGGAAAGCTTATTTTTCTATCTACTTCATTTTAATCGAGATTAATCTTTTGCGGAGTAGCTATATACACATTTCGTTATACAGTTTGTAGACACAAAGGGAATAGCGACAGTCAATTGTTTAAGAACGCTATACGCTGGCCTTAAAATTCCATACTCTCTGCATGCATTCGCAAAAAACAACTGAACATCGACAGGACTTCAAAAGAATAACATGTATTGAACAACTCGAACCATTAATAACGGATCTCTCAGAAATGGCTTATGCCACAAAAATAGTTATTTGAAATAAATTGTGTGTTGTAAAGATATCTACATTTTTTATGTAGTACGTTTTCGTCTATAGCTTAACGTTTACCATGAAGCTGGTTATCGAGACCCAGGAGAAATAATACTAATAATAATAATAATAATAATAATAATAATAATAATAATAATAATAATAATAATAATAATAATAATAATAATATACGATCGAACATAGCGACGAAAATGTGCTGAATTCATATTAGGAATGGGTTTTGTAGGGAAGACAGAGAAACAAAGTTGTTTCCTCGAAGCAGAGGTATTTTACCTGCGATGGTCAACGAACCTGTATACCGGAAGTCTCGCCTTTATACTTTTGGCTCGGACAGGGTTTACAACGGTTTCCAAAGCTTAAAAGGGTGAGGAAGTATATGTGCCTTATCTACGATCTAAGAATGTTCGTGGGAAGATTTTAAAACTCAAAATAAGCTGTAAGAAGCAGATGTGAAAGTTGTCAAGTGGGGGTAGCCAATAATAAAAATCATGAAACAAAATGATAGCCAATCGAAAGATCGCGTAGGCATCACATGATACGTTTGAACTTAAAACAGAACGAAACTTAAGAAAGGGAGAGGGGGAAAATTCTAAGTCTGGCAAAAGGCGTGAAAGAGAAAAAGAAACGCGGAGACACAGTGGGGTACAAACTAACCAAGAGGACGGCCGAGGGACATTCCGGTACAAACTAACCACGAGGACGGTCGACGAAACAAAATTAGAAGAAAATAATCAGAAAGTTTATAGTGTAAAAAAATGAAGTTATGAAATCTAGGCAATTCGAGGACTAATCGGAGAAACACATAAGTAGCGACTTCGAAAGTAATAAGAATAACAGTGGTTTCGACGACGAAGGTGGCGGGTTGACCAGATAGGAATCTACGTAACAAAATAAAGAAATAAATCAAACTTCTCCGGCAGTATTATTAATATCATCAAGGCAGCGTCACCACCCCTGCAAACAAGAACCTCAGCTCTACCGAAACAAATTCCAAATCCCTGCCATCCAACCATCGAACCCAGGACTCTGAGTCCACTGAAGCAACTGCCAGGAACAACACAGATGCGTCAGAGGTCAGCGTCATATGGCGCCCACTACGTTGGGGCTCGAAATACTGCCAGAGGATAACACAACCGGAGAACCGACAACGGAAGGAAGGACAGAAAGACGACGCCGATGACGACATCAGCAACCACCAGCAGCAGAGTGTACCGATAGACGCGTGGCAACAAGCGACATCGACGCCGCTCCATTACAACAAGGAAGCAGACATTCAGCGCAGACATCATCAGTGTTCAAAAAGTGTGTAAGTGTAGTGAAGTGTTTAGTGAACTACTACAACACTTCGCAGCAGCTCAACCCAGCACCGAGTAAGTGTTAACTGTATGATACATAAGTTAATAAAATTTTGGAAGGGAGTGTATATGCAATGGATATAAGTAAACTGGGTTATGTATGTTTGTAAATGCTATTAAGAAACAAGAAATTAACCGGCAACGATATGGAAGGTAATAGCAATGAACAAGGGGAAAATTTCACTAACAATAGCACGCGGGTAGGTGTAGAAAAGGGAGATAGAGAAACATTAGAAAACCAAGTTACCGGATCACTTAACACGAGTGAAATGCTGCAACAAATGTTGGCTCAATTGAGCCTCCTAAACACTAAAATATCAGAACAAGAGCAAACACTTGGGCAAACACTGACTCAACGATTATCAGAACAAGAGCAAACACTTGGGCAAACACTGACTCAACGATTAACAGAACAGGAGCAAACACTAAAACAACAATTGTCCACCCAGGAACAAACATTGCAGCAGCAGATAGCCTCACAATTAAGCATCCAACATAAGGAAATCAGTCAGGGCTTAGAAAATAAAATACAGGGTGTCTTGTCAGAAATTAGAGCAAGTCAAAATGTAATCTACGAGGATGTAGAATACATAAGAAACGAACTAAAAGCAACACAGAATAGTGTAGAGGTAGTAAGGAAGGAACTTGGCGTGGAAATGGACGCCATTAGGGCCCAACAAATTGTAAGCAATGAAAACTTAATATGTACAATTAGTGACAATGCAAGGGAAGAAGCAATGGCAGTCTGTGTAGCATTACAGAATAAGCAGCAGGCACTTGAAGCAGGGGTAAATGATAAAATTAACAAAATAAGGGAGACCATAGAGGCACAGAGTAGCTCGCAGATAAGCGAGATCGCTAAATTAAGGGAGGAACTGACACAGACCGTCAATGCTCGCAGGGACGCGGTAGAACAAATCGAACCGCGATCTCAGGGAGCCACGGATGCGCGAATTACCTCTCAGGTTTCCGCGCTTTCGTCGTTCCAGTGTAACAACCCGAGTAGCGAACCGAGGTCGAACGAACCTGCCTGCCTTCCTTCGGCCTCACCGCACACGGCAAGTGAAATGTCAAGCACCGTAGGGCCCCTGCAACAATGCAATATACCTTTACAATTTTTGAATGAACTGCCAATCCCCAAGTTCAACAGTGAATTCGATAATGCGAAGCAATTCATTAATGATCTCGAATCTTATTTCGCGCTTAGGGGAATTCCCAACCGTTTCAAAATGGTAATTATAAAAAGGAGCTTGATAGGCCCGTCCCTGAGTTGGTTTCGATTGACGGTGGGCGAGCATGCACAATATGAACATTTTAGGTCTGCATTTTTAGAAAAATATTGGAGTGGCATTGCACAGTACAGGGTGCGCGCAGAAATAAATGATGGCCGATACAGGGAAGAGAAGCGTGAGTCGATGGTCGATTACTTCTTGCGACTCGGCCAATTAAGTCAACTCCTGGACCCACCGATGCCCGAAGGTGAATTTGTATCCCTCCTGACACGACACTTCCCAGACGTTATACGTCATCACCTCGTGGTAGCACGTCCGAGGACGCTGAGCGAAGCCATAGAACTACTTACCGCTCTGCAGGGGTACGGAACGCGGGAAGAAGATAGGCCCAGAATCAGGACTGAAGGTAGACACATTGATCGGATACATTCGCATCGTAATGATGGGACAAGGGCACAAGGTGCGTTGAACAACTATTCCACAGTCCGACAGCGTTATCAAGAGCCATTTACAAGAAATCGGGAGAGAAACTATAGGCCCTGGAACCAAACGGGCACGGTTAGGCCACCGAGGCAACATGAGGAGTATCCCGTTCAGTACATGAGATTCTCCAGGTACCCGGCGAATAGTAGGCAACAACGGGGAAATAACCTTCACGGTGGAACAGCGGATAGGCCAAGAACGCCTCCGAACCGCCCAGAAACTCCCCCGAACCGACCTGGAAACACCCCGGGCAGGCCATGGACACCTCCGAACAGGCCAAGAGCACCTCCAAGCCGGCCAGCGACCCCACCCCGTAGAGATGAGAACCACGAGCTCTTAAGCATGCCTACGTACAGCCACGCATTGACGCCGAGCGGGTACCCATCACAGACACGACAGCCGCAAAATGTCCACCGCGAAAGGGATGATGCGATAGGTCACCTAAGCGGGGCAATGGCAGGACAAAGCATAGGCCAAGGGATAGGCCCCAGTCAAGGATCGTGGCCACGACGGTCGGAAAACTAGAGACAGGAAGAGTCGTAGCGTTCCCAGGCTCAACCTCAGAGAATGCGAGCAGGTTCTCGCATTACACAGGGAACGAAAACAAAAATACAGAAGTAAATAGTGTAGGCCACAATATCAGCCGAAACTGCCATGACAAGGAATTCGGATACACGGAGATAAGTCAAACCCAGGAAATAACGGAATCTCCGAGAGTAGCGGCATTAATCGAAAATGAGACGTACTTGGTAACAATAGACAGTGGAGCCATGATCTCTGCGTGCAGTAAAGCACTCTTCAACCACCTCAGTGAAAAGAATAAGAACTTACAGACACTGCCCGTAAAGAACGCATACTGCATAATGGCTGTAGGCCGCGCGAAACAAAAGATATCGCAGCAGATCATGATTAATGCTTGCATAGGGGATGTTGAACTTGAAATATTGTATTTAGTAATAGACAAACTGGTAGTAGACATACTGATGGGAAGCGACGTGCTAAATGCATTCCAAGCCACTATTGACTATGGACGAGCGCTATTGACACTTACAGTAGATGGATCGCTAAGAAGAATACCGTTCATTCAAACCCCGAGTATGGAATACACGGTACTAACCGAGATAGGAGAGCAAATACAACAAGAACAATTTTTATTGAATATTTGCACATTGGGGGAGGCATTAACGTGGTTAGAATTTTTACGCAACAACTGTGCGAAGGGAGAGATCTTAACGACACGCCACTGCAGTCAGCTGATGAGTCAGAAGTAGGTCAAGCACCCCAGTATTGTGAGTTAAACACAGAAAATGAAAATGTTTATTTCGGTGGGAGACCGGACGACTCGCAGGTAGTGAGTGAACAAAACTTGTCCCTATCAGGTATACACGAATATGTAGCATCAATAGGCTGCTTAAATCACCAACAGAAAGAAGACTTTTACAACATTCTCGTAAAACACAAAGATGTGTTCACCCCAAGGACTGGAGTATACCATGACTATGAATATACATTTGAAATATCTGACGTCACGCCTTTCAAACATAAGTGTAGGGGAATCCCACTCGAATTGCGAAGTGCGGTAGACGAGAAAATCCAAGAACTGCTACGAGAGAACATTATTGAACTGTCAGACTCAGTGTATGTAAATGCATTATGTATAGTACGTAAGAGAAATGGGAGCGTTCGGCTAACTATCGATGGCCGACATGTAAACAAGTTTATCCGTCCCGACAGGTTCTGCACGCAGAATGTAGAGCAAATCTTAGCAAGTATCGGGCGACAAAAATGGTTTACTTCGTTGGATTTGACAAATTCATACCTGCAAATCAAACTGGCCCCTCACTTGCGCAAATATACGGCCTTCTATCATTCTGGATGTTTGTATAATTTTACGCGCTGTCCCTTCGGAATAAATGTTAGCGGTGGCGCACTGCTCCGGGCATTACACCAGATTTTAGGCACACAAACTGAAGGGTATGTGTCACAATATGTGGACGACATCCTAATACATGATTTAGACATAGAGTCACACCTCCAACACCTTGACGAAGTTCTTGGAAGACTTGCAAGCAGTGGTTTGACGTTAAACTGGGATAAATGCGCTTTCTTCGCTACATCAGTGAAATTCTTGGGTTATATAATTTCTGGAGAAACCGTCTCGCCTGACCCCGAGCGCGTGGAAGCAATTCAGAAAATTCCCCGCCCCAAGAACCGAAGCAGGTGCGAAAGTTCCTAGGTGTACTTGGTTATCAAAGTCGGTTTGTAATCAGATACGCCGAGCATACTGCCCCATTACGAGCGTTACTAGAAAAGAACAGGAAATGGAGGTGGATCGAAGCCGAAGAAAATGCATTTAACAGGCTAAAGCAGTTGTTCAGTGAATCGATACTGTTAAAACGCCCGCGTATGGACCTTCCTTACCATATTTATTCTGACGCCTCGTCAATTGCTTATGGGTGTGTACTAGCCCAAGTTGACGAAAACAAGGAATTACATGTGATAGCTACAGCTTCCAGAGCATTAACAAAAGCCGAAAGGATCGCTTGTGTTAGCCAGCAAGAAATAGGGGCCATCTTCTTTGCCCTGCAAAAATTTAAACACTTTGTGTACAACAGGCAGATTATCGTATTCACAGACCATATAAGTTTGTCATTCATCAAGAACTGTAAATTAACGAGCAGCAAAATTTCTCGATACATACACGAGATAATGGCTTACAATATAGAAATCCGCCACATACCAGGGCGCTTGAATACGTTCAGTGACATGTTGTCCAGACTAAAGAGAGGGGGGCAGTTCCCCGAAACGCAGGGAAATACACAAAGAGAGGTTTGCGTGATGAAACTAGATCTAACGTTAAACAAACGCTTAGCAGACGAAATGAAGAGGCTGCCACAGCTCCAAAGGGCAGATGAGAAGATAGCCGAAATAATGAAGTCAGCCACGCCGATCAGTAAACAAAACACGGGGAAGTACGGCATTCTAAACGATGTGATATATAAACTGTGTGGAAGAGAAAGGCCGACATGGCGAGTGTTCGTACCTGCTGTATTGGAAGAATTAGTTATGGATGCATATCATCGCGCACTCATACATGCCGGAGTGGAGAAGACAAACCTGGTCATTAATGGGCACTTTTACATTCCAAGGCTTGGTAAGAAGTTGAGGGCCTTTGTTGCAAATTGTGCAATGTGTCAGAAAGCTAAGCCGCTGAACTTCCGATATGATTTACCACCACAGACGATTCTGAGGGATCTACCTCTGCAGTTAATCACGGCCGATGGCCACGGCCCCATGCCCACCGGAAGAACAGGATTAAAATATGTTTTTGTATTAGTCGACGTGATGAGCAAATTTGTGAAGCTATACCCAGTCAAGAAGCTGACCAGCGCTAGCTGTGCGAGCAAAATAGTTGATCACTACGTACCAAATTATGTAAAAATGGCGGCGATCTTGGTGGATAATGCACCGGCACATAAGGGAAGGATATTTCGGGAAAGACTACTCGAAGCAGGCATAAAAGTGTACAATATTAGTGCTTATCATCCAAGTTCAAATCCTTGCGAAAGACAGATGCGGGACCTGAGTATTGCGCTACGGATTTTAGCGAATCAGAAACATACTAGTTGGCCCGGATACATTGAATACATCGAGAATGTATTCAATAACAGTCTCAACTGTAACTATGGATACACGCCACTGCAACTACACACAGGAAATGAACCAAATAGTATTATTCCGGGTGTACCACGAGCGATTGAAACTATCGAGGAATCGGACGCGGAAAGGATTAAGAACGCCTTTGAGAAATTAAAAGCCAAAGCAGAGAAAAGGAGACAGAAGGCCAAGAGATACACACGTACCTGGACTCCGGCAGCAGGTGACCTCGTACTAGTGAGGAATTTTGACAAATCTTCGCTAGTAAAGAAGGAATACAGACGTATGCATATGTGTTGGAAAGGTCCTTATCGGATATCACAAACCTTCGGGGACAGGGTATTTCAACTCCAACAATTAAGGACCGGGAAAATAATCGGTAGGTACCATCTATCATTGATTCGTCCATTCAAACAGGACCAAGGAAATTTAGTGGAGTCGAATAGGGAAAATGTACAAACGCACTCGGAACACGAGTAAGGAAAGTCATATATGCGAACATTGTTTACAAACAAATTGGTAGCTTTGGGATAGCAATGTCCTGTTAAAACCGTGTGCTTGACATTCACGATGTTAATGACATACAATATGAAAACCGGACAGAATGTATACCTGGCAGAAAAAAGGTACCAAAAGGTGTCTGAGTGTGGAGGCTGCTAATAGGCTCAAGAAAACCAGTATTGTATGTAATGTGCAAGAGAGAGAGAGAGAAAGATGGAACTAAGATGTGTAAGTAAATTAAAAAAAAAGTTGTTTGAAGAATGTATTGTGTGTGTATAAACAGATTCCTTAAATATAAATGTTTTGTAGCCTGGTTGTTGACGGCCAGATATTATGTAGATTGTTTTTCTTTTACTTTGTGAAAATACTTGTGTCAAATTTGAAATTGCATTGTGTACAGTGATTGAAATGTATTGTGAACAGAATAAATGTGTAACGGTGGGCTCGCCATCAAATCGTCGTAAGCCACTAAATAAATGAATGAATGAATAAATAAAATGATAAATGAAAGGAACAGAGGGAGAGAGGGACATTAGATTAGCTTAGATGGGACATTAACGATAAACCCATCATCCAACCGAAAGGTCCGATGATAAATTTACCGTCAGG
Organism: Deroplatys truncata; assembly: GCA_030765065.1. Classification (NCBI taxonomy): domain Eukaryota; kingdom Metazoa; phylum Arthropoda; class Insecta; order Mantodea; family Mantidae; genus Deroplatys; species Deroplatys truncata. The sequence continues at coordinate 56,874,626 of CM060989.1, read as the reverse complement.
GCATATGAAGCTGGTTATCGAGACCCAGGAGAAATAATAATAATGATGATGATGATGATAATAATAATAATAATAATAATAATAATAATAATAATAATAATAATAATAATAATAATAATATACGATCGAACATAGCGACGAAAATGTGCTGAATTCATATTAGGAATGGGTTTTGTAGGGAAGACAGAGAAACAAAGTTGTTTCCTCGAAGCAGAGGTATTTTACCTGCGATGGTCAACGAACCTGTATACCGGAAGTCTCGCCTTTATACTTTTGGCTCGGACAGGGTTTACAACGGTTTCCAAAGCTTAAAAGGGTGAGGAAGTATATGTGCCTTATCTACGATCTAAGAATGTTCGTGGGAAGATCTTAAAACTCAAAATAAGCTGTAAGAAGCAGATGTGAAAGTTGTCAAGTGGGGGTAGCCAATAATAAAAATCATGAAACAAAATGATAGCCAATCGAAAGATCGCGTAGGCATCACATGATACGTTTGAACTTAAAACAGAACGAAACTTAAGAAAGGGAGAGGGGGAAAATTCTAAGTCTGGCAAAAGGCGTGAAAGAGAAAAAGAAACGCGGAGACACAGTGGGGTACAAACTAACCAAGAGGACGGCCGAGGGACATTCCGGTACAAACTAACCACGAGGACGGTCGACGAAACAAAATTAGAAGAAAATAATCAGAAAGTTTATAGTGTAAAAAAATGAAGTTATGAAATCTAGGCAATTCGAGGGCTAATCGGAGAAACACATAAGTAGCGACTTCGAAAGTAATAAGAATAACAGTGGTTTCGACGACGAAGGTGGCGGGTTGACCAGATAGGAATCTACGTAACAAAATAAAGAAATAAATCAAACTTCTCCGGCAGTATTATTAATATCATCAAGGCAGCGTCACCACCCCTGCAAACAAGAACCTCAGCTCTACCGAAACAAATTCCAAATCCCTGCCATCCAACCATCGAACCCAGGACTCTGAGTCCACTGAAGCAACTGCCAGGAACAACACAGATGCGTCAGAGGTCAGCGTCAACCACTTATACAAGATTATATAACATTCCTTCCGAATGATGACTTCACACGTTGTTCCCAGAAAATTCAAGATTTATATTTTATTTACCATGTAAATATTTTTATGTGTGGTATTTTAGAGCCATTTTGTTAGAATATCAAAACATTCGAAAATTTTTCCATATAAAGGGTAGCTGAGGAGGGGGGATTTTCTTGGAAATCTTCGTGTAGCATTTGTGGAAGATACTATTGAGCTTAAATACCAAGTTTTTCGTATTTAAATGTTTGTTTGGTACAATACTTCCCCTACTTCTGCATATGTACTAAAAATCAAGTGCGGCCAACATAACCACAAGCCTTTGTGTCGGCCGGCCGTGACCGGAAAGAAGGCGTTTTCCCTCTCTGTCTAAATATAGTATGGCAGTTCCGCGAATAACGTCGGCATGTTTGCGCAAGGAATTCACTGAAGTACTCCGTTCTGCCAATGCTAGCGGAATTCTGCTGCATCAGTGGGATTTAGCGAAGCGACCTTAACCGACATAATTTAAAAGACATTCTGATAATTTATTTTTTGGACAGAATTTTGTTTCTTCAATATGCATGACACAGAAAGAAACTAGATACTTTTCACTATTATATGAAAATATTTAGACAGTTCGCACTTCATTCTTCTTCTTCCAGTTTATTGATTAATCAGCAGGGCCCGGACTTTTTAGACCTAAAAATGTTTAAAAAATATCTGATGTTTTACATTCACGTGATTCTGTCATTTATTAATGGGTATAAAAACTGTTCATACGAAAGTTTATTTTTGTAACAACTTCGTTTTAATCGAGGCAAATCGTTTAAGAAATAGCTACATTACACTTTTCGTTATAAATGCAAAGGGAACAGCGCTAGTCAAATGTTTAAGAACTAGACATTATATGCTGGCCTTAAAGTGCCATATTCCCTCATGCAATCGCGAGAAACAACTGAAAATCGACAGTATTTTAAAAGAATGGCAAAGTATTGAACAATTCAAACCATTAATAACGCACATCTCGGAAATGGCTTATACTACAAAAAAGGAATTGGAAATAAATTGTGGGTTTTAAAGAGATTTACATTATTTGTGAAGTACGTTTTCGTCTATCGCTTAACATTTACCAGTTACACAAAATTATGCAAAATTCCTTCTGAAATAAAGAGGATTTCACAGGCTATTGCCAGAAAATTCAAGATATAAATTTTATTTGTCATGTAAATAACCTTCATATATAGTATTCTAATCAAAATCGTTAGCCATATTTTAGAAAATCAAAAAGTCGAAAAATGTTCCATGTAAATGGTATTTTAGAATGGAGGCATTTTCTTGAAAATCTTCGTGTCGCATTTTTTAAGGGTACTGAACCTAAATACGAAATTAGGCATTTAACTGATTTTCGTGTTAGAGTTACGTTGTTCACAGACAAGCTTTTTTGGATTCATGGTGCCTCAAAACATGCATTTCTGATGAAATCTTGATGTCTAAGTTTTGGATGGAATGCAGTACCCTATCGACTATTGTGTACGTGCTAGAGAAAGTAAAAATGACCTAAAACTGAGAGTTATTTAATCTATTAAGGTTACTACACAAAAAGTTAAATTGATAAAGTGGGTATAAGAATAACATTGAGGTAAATATAAAAACTATGATGGCCACCAGTACACTAAATAACCTGGAGTTTCGTATATTGGGACCAATAAGTGCGTCTTTAAAGAAGAGATACACAAGGAGATAAGTAAGATTAGCTTAGTTTGTATTATATTTTGTAATAAATTGTACCACCCACCCATCCATCCATTTATTTCTGGTTCCCGAGATCGCGGGTTCAAACCTGACGGAGGGCGATGAATTTTTTCGGGCGTAAAGATCCTTAGCATGGCTTCCTTTGGAAGGGAAGTAAGTTCGGGGTCCCGTGTCGTAGATTTACGGCAGTAAAGGAACCTCAAGCTTGATAAACAGGCCTCTGAGCAAAACTTCCGGCCTTTCATGCACAATATAGAGTAGGACGCTAAGAACCACAGTAGTTAAAGAGCGTCCATAAATAAATTATACAAAAATCTATATCTATCCACCCACCAGGGCCGGCTCAAGGGGTCGAGCCGTGCCGCGCCCTGGGCGGCAAACTCTTTAAACGTGAACCAGATATGTGAAAATATGACGGAATTACAAATCATGCTTAAAATCTAGCAACCTTTTGGTGATTGCTTTGACCCTCATCGTCAAAACATCCCGTTCAGGTTTTCAAGAAGCATCACGTTATTGTTTCAAGCCACTAGCTGTAGTTTTTATTTGCTTATAATGATGACTGATTAACCTCAGTTCAGTTGTCGCCTGTCAGTGGTATCCTGAAAGTCGCTGTTTGTGGGTTCAGTTGCTTCTTGTGTTGTTAGCCTGCTTTGTTAGCAACTACTGCTTTTAACTCCAGAGAAACTCATTTGGACAACTTTGAATTAAATGCAATAAGGCATTATATATGGCTACTAAATGCAAACTTATTTCTTCACTTTAAGAAGCAGAGCTATTTCAGGGAAGCCGTAGCTCTTTGAACAATGTCCTCCATGTTCTTGGATTTGAGTTCAAGACAACATATAAGGGGAAAATAAAAATAATATCTGATATTATAACCCTATGAAATTAAATTGAGTTTTATTTATGGAAGCTCTTTAACTGCTGCCGTCCTTAGCGTCCCATACTACAGGGAGAGCCAAAAAACTACGAACCGGCTGCGAGGTGTTTTTCCTGTCAGCGTCCTCGGCGCTCGTTGCCGACAAACGGCAACGAGCGCCGAGGACGCGGACAGGAAAAATACCACGCAGGCGGTTCGGAGTCTTTTGGGTCACCTTGTATTAACACCTATAGAGAATTTAGGCATACTCTTAAAATACGGAGTGAGGAAACGAAAAGTAAAACCCCATAGGACTTGTGCTATTTTCTTAAATGTAAATTTGCTATAGCAGCCTAAACCTAGAACTGGCGCGAAAACCGCTAAGTGGCAATTCTAGTCTAGTGACGTAGCTATTTTTACTGAATGTATGGTTAAGATAAAACACGTGAGCAGAGCTAGAGATGTGTGCAAATAAACACTCCTTTCCTGGCGATAAATTGTGAGAGAAGCAGGAAAAAGTGTCAAACTCTTAACCTCTCTTCCTCTCGCCTGCCAAACATCATGACGTCATCTCTGCAGGCACAGTCACCGCACCCGTCACACATCCCCTCATCCTTTACCCCTCCTTGTTCCCCAGAAGCAAGGGCTGCCAACAGTTAGGGTTCCCCTATTTTTCTGTATAATTTCATAACATTACATTCACGATTCGCAACCAAAAAAATCGGATGTGTTACACTCACATGACTTTCTCTACTCTTGTACAAACTATTTTTACAAACACTTATTCTCCATATACTTCATGTTAATCGAGATAAACATTTGCAGACTCTATCTTATTGCTAATTTTCTTGTAGGTGTAAGGGGAATATATATTTACAAGGGCAATATAGAAATACAGTAGCCTTTAAGCACATACATATCTCTTAATAGCTGGTTGGTAGGTGCAGCACCATTCCCTTTGCCACAGATTAATACCTACTCTTTGCATATCCAAGTCAAAAAAAATGAATAACGAATTTCCATTTGAGAAATAAGTATCGAAAAATTTAAGGGAATAACAAGCAATATCCCGAAAATGGTTCACTCAACAACAAAAATGTATATGACATAAATTGTGTACTTTAACGCGATCTACATATTTTGTGTAGTAAAATTGCGTCTATCTCTTATGGTTTACCAGTTATGCAGAAGTCGTTCACAATGAAGAATACTTTTGGAGACATTCCCAGAAAATTCGAGATATACATTTCATTTGTTATGAAAATATCTTAAATATATGATATTTTAATCAAAATCGTTAGAGCCATTTTTGAGAAAATTAAAATTTTCGAAAAATGTTCCATGTGAAGGGTAATCTGGGGTGGGGGATGTTCTTGAAAACCTTCGTGTCGCATCTCTGGAAGATGCTGAACCTAAATACCAAGTTTGGTGTTTATCCGACTGTTCGTTTCTGAGTTATACTGTTCACACACACACACACACACACACACACACACACACACACACACACACACACACAGACACACACGGACATGTTTCCAAAAATGTTTTTTTTTTGGTTCAGGGGGTCTCAAAACATATATTTCCGGTGAAATCTCGGTATCGAATTTTTAGGTGGAATACAATACTTCCCCTACTTACTATACGTAGTAGAGAAAGTAAAAAGGTATTCAGACCGAGTATTGCTTAACTACATAAACAAGGAAATTCTCCCTTAAATTGCCATCTATTAAAATGAAAATAAACTTTCAATTAACATTTACACGTTTCGCTGTAGGAATAGGTAAAGCGATAGTCAGATTTTTAAAAAGAGCATGTAGGTGTACGACGGCTTTGAAATTCCATGTTCTTTGCATGACTGCGAGACAAAAATCTTGTGTGCTGCACTCGCATGACTTTCTCTATCCACTCTTGCACAAATTATTCTTACAAACGCTTATTCTTCTATTTACTTCATGTTAATCGAGATAAACAATCGCAGAAATTTTCTTGCATATTTCCTTGTAGGTTCAATTGGGTTAGGGAAATACAGTAGGCTTTAAGCAATCGTCAGATTTTTAAGGACGGGTTGCTAGGTATGTAATGGTTTTGAAATTACGTTCTCTTTGCATGATAGAGATAGATAGATAAATAGATAGAGATAGAGATAGAGATAGAGAGAGAGAGAGAGAATATAACGACTTTCCGTTTGAGAAAGGTATAGGTAAGTTTTTGAAAATTCAAAACCAGCAACATGGTTTAGAAATGGTTTTGTGTAGTACTATTTTGTCTATCATCGAGCGGGATAGCTCAGCCGGTAACGTGTGGCCCGCATTCAGGAAGTCCCGTGTTCAATTCCCCGGAGCCGACAAATCTGACTGAAGGTTTTTTCACGGTTTTCCTCGGTCTCTAGGCGAATACTGGGTTGGATAATTTGATATGTGAGTTTTCCTATCATTCCTTTCCAACATTTCATTTCCTCCTTCTTCACCGCCATACCAGGCATTGGACTGATCATCCATCCTGATCGTCCTCCGCGTTGTAGTGGTTACCATGCTAACCTCTAGTTCCCGAAGTCGCGGGTTCAAACCCGGCGGAGGGCGACGGATTTTTTCGGCCGAAAAAATTCTTAGAATGGCTTCCTTCAGAAGGGAAGTAAAGCCGGTGGTTCCGTGTCGTAGATTTACGGCACGTTAAAGAACCTCAAGCCTGATAAAGAGGCTTCTGAGCAAAATTTCAGGTATTTCACACCCAATATAGAATGGGACGCTAAGGACCACAGTAGTTAAAGGGCGTCCATAAATAAAACCCCATGTAATTTAATTTAATCGATCCAGAATATGCTATTATCCACAGTTTTCTTGCTCCCTGACAGGCTACTGTCGCATTGGCTTGCAAGTCCTTGGAGGTGTAAGTCCTGCAAAGAGGAGGGTAATCTAAAGAAGTTTTTATTTCTCTCTTACAGTTTACCAGTTATGCAAAAGCCATTCATAGTGATGTGTTCAAAGGCTGTCCCAGAAAATTCAAGATATATATTTCATTTGCCATGCAAGAATCTTAAACATATGGTATTTTAATTAAAATCGTTTGAGTAATTTTTGACGAAATAAAAAATAACGAAAAAGTTTCCATGTAAAGGGCAGCTTGGAGTGTGGGAATTTTCTTTAAAATCTTCTTGTCGCATCCTTGAAAGATGCTGAGCATAAATACCATTTTTTTTTTGTTTTTGAGTTATGCTGTTCACAGACACACACGCGCGCGCATCCTTTTCTAAAAATGCTTTTTTGGACCTCAAAACATGTATTCCCGGTGAAATCTCGATATCGAAATTTTAGGGGAGTACAATACTTCTCATACTTACTACACGTAGTAGGGAAAGTAAAAACAAAATTGACCTTTTACTCGCTGCTGCGCGAACTTCAATTTGTCTAGATTGGATTTAAGTATCCGAGCATCTCTACAGATATGGCAGAAGCAGCTATTTTTGTAAAGGTGGGTCAAAGCCATATATATATATATATATATATATATATATATATATATATATAACCGATAACCGAACTCGAATTTATATACGTAGAACAAGTTTGGCGAAAATGCCTTTCTCTGTCGAGTCATCAAATATGCAACATGCACTACACCACTCAGTAGCACATGGAAAACAAATGAATAGACGGCTAGAAAAGGAGTTGCGCCGCGAGTCACACTACCTCGCGAGTCGCGTTTTTTCGCCACTATTGACGTAGAAAAGCAAGTTGCATTGGGCATGCCTGTTATCCATGTTTTCCTTTCTTTTTATACCTTTTTACTCTCTCTACTACGTACTTACAGTAAGCAGAGTCGTTTTGTATTCCACTCAAACACTCAATGTAAAGATTTCACCGAAATATATGTTTTGTGGCTGCTTGAACTCACTAAAGGCCCTTGTGAGTGTGAACAGCATAACTCAAAAACAAATAGTTCCGTATATAAAAAACTTGGTATTTAAATTCAATATGTTTCAAACATACAACACGAAGATTTTCAAGAAAATCCTATCACGCCAAACTATCCTTTACACGGAACATTTTTCGAAATTTTTTATTTTCCCAAAAAATGACTGACGAAATCCTCTTCATTCTGAATGACTTTTGTATAATTGGTAAACTGTAAGAGATAGGCAAAATCTTACTTTAAAAAAATTTCACGTAATTTTCTCTACTTTCTATCGTTTATTAGTTTGTATACAAATTATTCTTACTAAAGCTTATTTTTATATCTACTACATTTTAATTCAAATAAACTTTTGCAGAAATACCTACATTACACATGTATTTATAGGTACAAAGAGAACAGCGACATTCAAATGTTTAAGAACTGGGCGCTATATGCTGGCCTTACTGTTTCCGTGTAATCGCGAGAAACAACTGAATGTTGAAAGGACTTAGAGAATGACCAAGAAATGAAAAATTCGAACCTTTAATAACGTATATCTCAGAAACAGTTTATGTCACAAAAAACTTATTTAAAACAAATTGTATGTTTTAAAGAGAGCTACATTTTTTGTGAAATACGTTTTTGTCTATCGCTTAACGTTTACTAGTTATACAAAATTCCTTCCGAATGAAAAGGACTTCATAGGCTATTCCCCGAAAATTCAAGATATACACTTTATTTTTCAGGTAAATATCGTTCATATAATGTGTTTTAATCAAAATCATTAGTCAGTTTTTAGAAAATAAAACATTTCGAAAAATGTTCCATGTAAAGGGTATTTTTGGGTGGGGGGGATTTTGTTGAGAATCTTTGTGTCGCATCTTTGAAAGATATTGAATCTAAATACCAAGTTTGGAATTTATCAGACTTTTCGTTTTTGAGTTATAGTATTCAGTCATACACGGACATGCTTCCAAAAATGCTTAATTGGATTCATTTGGCCTCAAAACATGTATTTCCGGTGAAATCTCTGTATCGAATTTTTTGGGGTGGAATGCAATACTACCTCTACTTACTATATGTAGTAGAGAAAGTAAAAATGTAGATTTCGTTAAAGCACGCAATTTACGTCAAATGATCTTTTGATATGGCGTTAATAATTTCCGAGATGTTTTTTAATCTTTATTTAAATTTTGCAGTACTTATGCTTTTTTCAAGTAGTAAATCGCTGTTCATATTTTCTTATGGCCATGCAAAGAGCATGGAATTTCAAAGCCATCACATATCGATCCACTTTTTAAAAATCGATTTAGTCTACTACACCTATTACGATATGTGTAATGAAACTTCTCGATTAACAAGAAGTAGACAGAAGGATAAGCTTTTGTAACAATAGTTTGTAGAAGAGTGAGTAGAGAAGTCATGCGAATGCAATACATCGGATTCTTTTATGATTTAAATGTAGTTATTTTATAAACACAGTGCACTTAATCTTATTTGGAGAATATGTGTAAAGAGTGCCAACCTTTTAGAAATATTGCGCCTAAGTAGTGTTGAAAAACCATACCCTGTGCCAAGCCAGCCTAACTCCTTAACGCCGTTTAAATAAATATTGCATGCAACCTTTGTAATTATTTAAGTTTCCAAGGGGAGTATCTATGTGTGAATTCTGGTTATTTTTAGGAAAGAATGTAATGGAATAATAATAATATTATTATGGCCAACTTTTAAAGCCCTTTGAGGCTTATGTTACATTTAAATGCATGTAAGTCATTTTTCTGCAATTTCATTTTTACTGCACATCATTCAAATGTTACCTACCTGATAAAGAGACCTCTGAGCAAAATTACCGGTCTTTCACGCCCAATATAGAATGGGATGCTAAGAACCATAGTAGTTAAAGAGCGTCCATAAATAAAACTAAGTTTCAAATGTTACCTATGAATACATCTTTCACGTTAAGAACCTGAAACTTTTACTGAATGTTCTGAAAACTATGATTAAAAGAAGTACTGAGATATATTTTGGATAGTTTAGAATTTTCAGAATTATGTACCATCAGGATCTAAAAGTAAATACTTTTTTTATCAGATCCAGTGCATTGATTTTTTTTTTTTGGTCTTTCATACATTTCGAAATTAAAATTATGCTCTGCTGTTAAATTATATGAATATTAAATATGTTATAAATATGTTATCAGACCTCTAGCTTGTATTTTATAGCAGTATATATACATTTTGAAAAACATCAACAGTTTTTTCAAACAATAATAAAAATATTCTATTAAACTGACACCACTGCACCTTGAGGGTATCAATACCAATAATAAGCGGTTACTGCATACAGAATTTAATCCTATAACTTAAAAAATGTGGGGAAAATAATAGCAATTTTTACCCTTGACCTCACTTAAATGAAATCTTAAATGCTGTATTTCGATTCGATGAACTTACAATTGGAAATCGTTCCAAGTCCAGTTTAATATGCAATCCATAGTTACCAGGGCCTGTTCTATGATTTAACTTCAGCAATAAATCCATTGAATTGGGTAAACCTTGTTTTGAACATCTTGCACAACTAAAAGTAGAAACCTATGCCGCGATACAATATAACTAGAAAATAAACTTTTACTCCTAAAAATAATGTTCAAACATAGACTTAAACAATAAGCATATATGTAAGTATATTTCGAACGGTGATTTTGCAAGAAAAAGCAAGCGAAGTGCGATAGCGCGCTGAGAGGAATGGTTGCTCCTATTATGTTGGTCAGCCTGCTGTGCCGCCCGAGATTATGTAGCGGGACCAATATAAGCGCAGGGAGAGCCGCACACTTACCAGAGGGTATCTGTGCGTACAAAGAGGATTGTGTGTTTGTGTGTAGTGTCGAAGATAAACTTAATCAATCCAGTGTGTGTATTCCTCAGTGGACAAAATGACAGAAGGTGAGTTACGTGACGTATTACATTATATCTCTATGTTGGTTAAAACGAATAATGATTTCATGGAGAATTATTCCTTTGTTTGCCGATGAAGACGAAAAGTTATGAATTAAACCACGAACACCAGGATTTACGAGACGAAAGGGAGCATTAGATTAAGGACGCAGTGGAATAATAATAATAATAATAATAATAATAATAATAATAATAATAATAATAATAATAATAATAATAATAATAATAATAATAATAATAATAATAATAATAATAATTAATAGCAGAACTAGTAATTCCACTCGGGCAGTTTAGAGCTATAATCTTAGTCTCCCTCTCATCCATCTTCTCCCAGTGAAAGCGTTTCATTTTTTTTTTTGTAACATTATTCCGTATGCGGGTAGGAGGTATGAAGTTTTAAGAAACTTACGGAATTGGGTTTATTTTAATACGCAGAGTTGATTGTGTAGTATCCTGGGTTCTTAAATTGTGTAGGAGTTGTTGCTTTATCGAAAATATTGGGCGCTTCTTGGCGACCGCTTAGCTTTTGCGGAAATCTTGTCAGAAAATATTGCGAACGCGATGAAAAAAATATGGCAAACGTAATGTCGCGAAGCAAGGAAAATGTAGCTAAAGTGAATAATTCGAGTTTAGACGCGCAGATCCTACGGCTACACCCTGTCGTCGGCTGCAGCTGCTCCACGCCTCTCCTTCTAAACATCATCCCTCGGCTACGTTTTGAGGCTGAGGGTCCTCAAATCTCTCGGCTACGCCTTGCGGCTTAGGGCCATCGATGTTACAATGTTGGCAGCGGAATGCCGACAGCAACGCTAACATGATGCAATTGCATGTTACATGTTGATAGGAAAGTGCTCACTGCTCACATACGGAATAATGTTTATTATTATTATTATTATTATTATTATTATTATTATTATTATTATTATTATTATTATTATTATTATTATTATTATTATTATTATTATAATATCGCGTACATTGTGGGTAGAGAAGATATTGCATTCCACGATATCGAGATTTCACCAGAAATATTTCGATCCGAAGAGATCATTTTTTACAAAAAGCTCTGAGTGAGAACATCATAACTCAAAAACGAAAGTTCGATAAATACCAAACTTGGTATTTACATTCAGTAGTAACATGATTTTCAACACCTTCCCCCCACCCTAAACTACCCTTTACATGGAACATTTTTCGAATTTTTTTCTCTCAAAAATGGCTAACATTTGGATTAACATACCATATATTTAAGATATTTACATTACAAATAAAATGTATGTGTTGAGCTATTTGGTAAAAGCCTGTGAAGTCTTATTCATTCAAGAGGAATTTTGTATGTGATAAACGAAAATGTACTACACAGAAAATTTACATCTCTTTAAAACATACAATTTATTCCAAACATTTTTTGTGGCATAAGTCATTTCTGAGATACCAGTTATTGGTTTAAATTGTTCAGTAGCTCATGATTCAGCATAACTCAAAAACGAAATGTTCAATAAATACCATACTTGTTATTAAATTCAGTTTCTTCCAAAGATGCAACATGAAGATTTTCAACCATTTCACCCAACTTCAAACTACCCTTTACAAAGAAAATATTTTGTAAGTTTTTATTTTCTTAAAAATTGCTCTTAACGATTTTGATTAACGTACCATATTCTTATATCACAAATAAAATGTATATCTTGAACTGTTTGGAAAAAGCCTGTGAAGTCCTATTCATTCAAGTGGAATTTTGTATAATTTTGTATAACTGGTAAACATTAAGTGACAAACAAAAATGTAGATCTCTTTAAAACACACAATTTATTTAATAGTTGGGTCTGATAAACCTAAATGATGATTTTCCGAAATAAAACTTAGTTAATAAACTACTGACCCTAATTAAAGGGACATAACTAAAGTCTTTAAGTAACAATAGTGATAGGAGATAATACAACAAACCCTTAGGTTTCAGTGTTAAGCGCAACTACAACCCAACTCCATCACTACGATAGTCAAGTCAAGTCATTTCTGACTTGATTCCAAATTATTTTTATCTATTTCTTTATTTGAAAAAGTTCCACAGTGGTAAGTGGTTTGATGAAGATCTTCATCACAGCTATACCTTTTTCACTATAAGCTGAAAGGAGAAGTAAACAAATCCACATGACAAGGCAGCACCTCATTGGCTGGTGGGCAAATTGCAACCTTTTCCGCTTAGCAATGACTCTTCCTTTACAAAAAACAGTTCGGTTCAGATCGTAACATTTTGTGGTTATTCTCATGCAGAGAAATTTAAAAAACACATTATTGTAACAGTTCTATTTATGAAACTAAATGTGTCTGTTCAGATTCACCTATAACTAAATGAACCGTTATCATAGAAGTATTTTGTGTTAATCCAGAATCACATTTGTTGCCCTCCGTGATGTAGTGGTTACCATGCTAGACTCTAGTTCCCAAGGTCGTGTGTTCAAATCCAGCGGAGGGCAATGGATTTTTTTGGGCGTAAAAATCCTTAGCATGGCTTCCTTCAGAAGGGAAGTAAAGCCAGTGGTACCGTGTCATAAATTTACGGCACGTAAAAGAACCTCAAGCCTGATAAAGAGGCCTCTGAGCAAAATGTCTGGTCTTTCATGCCCAATATAGAATAGGATGCTAAGGACCATAGTAGTTAAAGAGTGTCCATAAATAAAACTCAATTTAATTTAGAATCGCACTTTGCTTCCTGGGAGTTGTATCCATCAAAGACCGAAATTTACAAAAATTACAATAGAACTATAAAACTCTACTACATCCAAATAAATGCACATTTGAACTGAAAACCGATTGCCCACAACAATTGATATGTGAAACAACAAGCAACAATGGCCAGAGAGCATTTGATTTCGTTATAAGCACAGTGTTGACAATTTTTGGGGGGAAATGCAGCAAAAACAGGATCTCTAATGTCGAGGAGTAGTTTAAAATATGTAGAATTAAGTGACAAAATATTTTGAAAAAATGTTTACTTTCTTTTTTAACTTCTAACCAACAAAAATGCCATGTGTAATAATAACAATAATACTTTTATTGATCAAATGTGCGCTAAAATATAATGCTTTTTCATATTCCGATTTTGATTTTGACAAAAAAAACTGCAAATGCAATGTTTTGTAAATTTGTTGTCAATTTCACTTAACTAATAAATTTTTCTTGCAATATTTGCTTTCTCTACACATACCTAGTAAGCAGAGAGAGTTGCATTCCACCCAGAAATTTTATATAAGTATTTCAGCAGAAATACATGTTTTGAAGCCCCCTGAATAAATAAAAAATAAAAGCATTTTTAGAAAAAGGCTGTTTGTGTGTACATTGAACATCATTACCCAAAAATGTAACCTGAATAAACACCAAACTTTATATTTAAGTTCAGCATCTTCCAAAGATGTGACACAAAATTTTCAAGAAAACCTCCCACCCAAAACTACCCTTTACATGGTAGATTTTTCGAAATCTTTGACATTTTCAAAAATAGCAAATGATTTTGATTAAAATACCTTAGCTATATTTAAAATATTTACATGATAAAATGTGATCTTGAATTTTCTGGGAATAGACTGTGAAGACTCTCCATCCAGAAGGAATTTTGTATAACTGGTAAGCCACAAGAGGTAGACAAAAACATACTGCATAACAAATGTAGTCATCTTCTGTGAACTAGTGGTTACCATGCTAACTTCTAGTTCTCGAGATCATGGGTTCAAACTCAGTAGGGAGCGATTAATTTTTTTGGGCATAAAAATCCTTAGCATGGCTTCCTTTGGAAGGGAAGTAAAGCCAGTGGTCCTGTGTCATAGATTTACAGCACGTAAAAGAACTTCAAGTCTGATAAAGAGGCCTCTGAGAAAAATTACTGGTCTTTCACGCCCTATATAGAATAGCATGCTAAGGACCGTAGCAGAGCGTCCATAAATAAAGTTAAAAAAAAAAAGTAGATTTCGTTAAAACATATACAAGTTATTTCAAATAGCTTTCTTTTTTTTGTGTGTGGCATCAGGCATTTCCAAGATATCCTTTAATATTGGCTTCAGTTGTTCAATACTATGTAATATTTTTTCTAATCCAGTCACTATTCACTGTTTATGGCAACAACATGGAAACAGAATGGAATTTTAAAGCCATAGCGAGCCACTTTAAACACTTGACTATTTCATCCAGTTTTCTCTATCCCTCTTGTAGCTATAATGAAATGTGTAATGAAACATATCTGTAAATGTTTATCTCGACCAAGATGAGGCAGATAGAAAAATAAGCTCGCATAGGAATAGTTTGTAGAAGCTACATAAAAATAAATTATAGTATATTAATTTAATACATCAGATATCTTTTGGTTAAATCCTAAGGTTAATTAGAAGCAGAGCATTTATGTGACAAATCATGTTTTAGGTGAAGCAGTACAGATTCTAATACCCAAGGAGAAGAACAGCTTTGAATTGGACAAACCAGCTTTGGAGAGAATTCTTCTGCAAGATGACATTAAAAATAAAAATGTTGTTGTCATCTCTGTTGCTGGAGCTTTCAGGAAGGGGAAGTCATTTCTTCTTGGCTTCTTGCTTCGATACCTCAGTTCAAAAGTGAGTATTTATTACCAGCACCGTAATTGCTTGTAATTGTTGTGTAAATAAATGGGCAGTAAAAGAAAGGTAATATCCAATCATGCCTAGATGAGATTGTATGAATAAGGTATACTATAATGAATATAGGTAGGCTTGGAGGAGTATCAGTACATTCATTTTAACATTAATATTTATAGAGTATGATGATAACGATGATAAAAGAAGATCTGCTAAAACAGGACTTATCCCGAAAGGATAGGCCAGTAGTTACCAAAAAAGTCTTAAGAGGATTTTTATTTCTCTGATTAGTTGGGAGTGGTATATTTGAACCCCAATTTGTTACTGATCTCAAAAAGCAAATCACAGTAATAGCTTACAATGGTGAATATTATAAAAACATTGATAAGCAAATATTTATTGTACAGGGAGAGCCAAAAAACTACGAACTGGTTGCATGATGTTTTTCTGTCTTGAGTCCTTGGCATTCGTTGCCGTCTGCCACTATCATAGAAAGGCACGGATGAAACCATACAACATTTTTAAAACTGTTTTTAAAGGCTTTACTTACCAACTTTATGAAAGGAAATGCTGAAACTGGCCACAGCCCATACATTTTTGGCACCTCTTTAGGAAACTATCCATCATTCACCGTGCTTCACGTTGAGAAATGTTGGCAATTTTCTGGCGGATATTTTGTTTTAATTCTTCCAGAGTGTGTGGGTTTGTCTTGTACACTTTGTTTTAAGTTACCCCAGAGATAGAAATCACAGGGGGATCGAGGGGGCCACAAATCTCTACTAACAATTTTGTCCTCAAAAGCACTTTCAATTGTTCTCATCAAAATATTAGCCGTATAAGCTGTTGGAGAGTCTTGTTGAAAAAAGACAAAATCACGCTCCCTATCTGTTAATTCTCTAAAAAAGGGGGGCAAAACTGTATTCGCAAATGTATGGGTGTCAACTGTTGTCGCGTTTCTATGATAGTGGCAGACGGCAACGAGTGCCGAGGATGCCAACAGGAAAAACAATGCGCAGCAAGTTCATAGTTTTTAGGCTGTCTCTGTATATTCTTGTAGATTCACAATCTTTGGAGGAGCTCAAACTTAAGGAGAAGAAAATAGTAATGACTTAATAGGATCTTAAATAATTCCAAAAAGATAGATCTATAAATTGAAGGCAATAGGGAGGGCACAAAAGCCTATGGCAGAGGTGCCTTGTCTCTTTGACAAGTCCCTTAAAATAAAATAAAATCTGTGGTATTTTCTGTAATGTTCCATTATGAAAATTTAAAAACACCTAAAGACTTGCCCTTAAATGGCACATACTCTATTCATGCTTGCCAACTTTTATGGTTTGTCCATAAAATAAATGTACTGGAGTAGGGTCTATTTGACTTTATGGCCAAGGAGGCATTTTTACATCTTTGTGAGTAGACTAAAAGTGTTAATGATTTCCACCATGGACATAACAAAGCATTAAATGCTATTGCATTATATTATAACTTAAGATTACAGCCAGAATGTACTGCACTGATTGGTATACAGTGCTATGATAGCCAAAAGCTTGTCTGTGTGCCTATCCTTCATCTTGAATTGTAAAGTCAACTCCCTCATGTAAATTTGTATCTTATTTGCATTCTGTGGCTGCGGGATATGTTTCCTATTTTTTGTGAGTTTTGTTTATAGTTCATGTTATGAAGCATAAAATAGGGACTAGAAATCTCTTTCAGGAAGTTTTCTTTGTTTTAATATGAGGTGTGATCAAAATGTTTGCAAAATGAGGCCATAAACACAACACAACACTTTGATTTGTCCATTCTGCACTGTCACCCTTGAAGTGGTCTCCTTAGGAGTTGATACACTTGTCCCAGCACTTTTGCCACTGCTGGATGCACCTCTGGAAGTCATCTTCTTTAAACATGTTCAGAGCCTTCTGCAATTTGTGATGGATAATATGAATGTCCTCAAAACGGTGTTCTCAGAGCCGCATTTTAAGTTATGCGAAAAGAAAAAAGTCTGCTGGAGCCAAATCTGGAGAATAGGCAGGATGGGGAACAGTATTTTTATACAAAAATTGATGGACAGAAAGGGTTTTGTGCTTAGGTGATTGTCATAATGCAGGAACCAGTCTCCAGTCCTTCATTTCTCTGGCTGTTTGCATCGACTCTCCCTTAATTTTTGCAACACTTGTGTGGTGAACACTTGATTCACTGTTTGACCCTGTGGTACAAATTCCTTTAAATGTTTACAAAAAATAGTTTGACTTCACATTGAATTGAACTTGTCTGGCCTTTTTGGAGCGTGGAGATGAAGGACTCTTCCATTGTGAAGATAGTTGCTTTGTTTCTGGATCGTACCATAAATCCATGTTTCATCACCAGTAATAACTTTCTCCTTAAACTGTGAGTAATTTTGAAGCTGTTCTTTATGATATTGCAGGCAATCACACAGCTTTCCTTTTGGTCATTTGAAAGGAGGGGCATGAACTTTGTGGCAATTCTCCTTATGTCTAAATCATCTTTTAAAATGCCTTGGACACTTCAAACAAGAGTCGTAATGAATAAAAAATGTCTCTTATTGTAATACGCCTATCATTTTATATCATTTCCCTTCACTGATGTAACACCACTTTTAAATTTAAAAAACTACTGAAATGCTTGATTTTTGCCCATTACTTCCCATCATTTCATAGCTTCTGTTGCAGTTTTACCGAATTTGAAGCAAAATTTGGTGTTTGTTCTTTGTAATCTAGCATTTTTGCTAGACAGACAAAATTACAGCAGGTGCAAAACACGCATTCACATCAGAGCTTCTAACTCTGCAATTCAAGGTCACAGAAGGTCACATGACCTCTTATTGTTATTAGGAGGGAGCGCTGCATGTACAGTGTGGTAAGAATTAGAGACAACTCAATGTCAAAATTGTTGTGAAGCCATTCTGAAAACGTTTTGATCACACTTTATATGTGTTTATTGTGATATCAGGAGGTATTTTAGCATGTAAACGAAGCAGTACTACCGGTCTTAAAGGGTTCTTACTAAATCTAATTCCCATTTATCTTACATGTAATTTTTGTATATTTATTGCACTGACATTTTACACATTCTAAATTTCATGTCTCCGAAAAATTGTTATGCTTGCTGGACGAGAGAAAGTTGTACCGGGGTATGTGTATTATTTTAATCCTCTTAAAACTAATGCGAGTACTTCATCCATTCTGTGCAGTACATCCTTATTAAGCATTCAATAAATGCAATTAGTTTTTCAATTTTAACACTGATTTGTATGTTCTTGTATTTTAGTGGTAGATTTGGAATTAATCAACCTACTTTTTTAATCAATAGATTAGAATTTATATTGAATTTTTACATTCTCTGCAGTGTTTAGTAAATAGGGAAAGTGTTGTATTCCATCCAAAAATTCTATGTCGAAATTTCATTGTAAATATATGTTTTGGGGCAAGAAAAAGCATTTTTAAGAAAAAGGTCATGTGTATGAACAGCATAACTCAAAAATAAAATCCATGTCTGTAGCCAAATCACTGTCAGCATTCATTTCAATTTTGGCCATTTAACTTTGATTAGTGAATGATTAATTTATTAAAGTGCCCAAACATCTTGGGATATATTTGGCTAATACTTTGAATTTTGCATGGAAATACCCATTTGGAAAAGAATACTCAGTGTAATTATATTGAAGTTTGAAGAATGAAGCGCAGAATTTGTGATATTTCTATACTTTTTGTTTTTTAAAGGGTTCTAATAACTGGATGGGTGACATAGACGAACCTCTTATTGGGTTCAATTGGAAAGCCAGTCGAGACAGAGTTACCACAGGAATTCTTATGTGGTCAAAACCATTCTTCATGAAACTGGCTTCTGGACAGGAGGTAATTATATAGATTGCTGGTACAACAATAAGTTGCTCATCAGCTTATTAGAAAATTTGCACAAAGTGGTCATACAGCTTCTTGCACTAACATTCTTTAAAGTAACAATAAATATATGGAATATAAAACATGCTTTGCAGGTATCATTGAGTTATGTCATATGCCTTCTCATGTAATTCTCACTGTCTTGTTTTACCTCCCAAATGTGAGGTAAAATGTTGTAGTGTTTACTATATTTTCAATCTGTGAAATTGGTTGGTTGGCAATGCTCTCTTGTTCCACCAAGCGATGTATGGATCCATTTATTAACTGGAGGCATCTCCATTCTATGAGCGGTTGATAATGGTAAATGGCGATGGGACGAAAGAACCTACAGCTTTTACCGTGGACTCTTAACCACATTGGGCCTTGGGAATACTTCACATGAGCTAGTCAGAGGTGAAGGCTTGGATAGGGCTGACTTAAAATTGCCACTGCAGAGCCAGGAATCAAACCACAGACCCTCAGCATGAGAGCTGCAAATGAAATCACTGATCTACCCTGGCATCGCTTCAGTGAAACTTAATCCATATCTACTACAATGCATAATAGGATACATTAGTATGTGGTTAAAGTAAATACAAGTAATAAAATATAAGTTAATGGCATTAACAACATTACACATTATAGAATACATTAATATGTAGTTACAACACAGTGCTATAAGGGGTATTTTGGTCCCAAAAAGTAGGTAAAGTAGGGGATTTTAAAGACAGATTAGGATGCCTGATTAAAATGACAGCACAGTGAGTAAAAACCCAAGAAAGGAAAAAAAAGTATCGATTTATGAGGGTGCTTTGAAAAGTTCTTGGACCAACAGAGGACACCACTAGTGCAACCCAGATATGACGTAATAATAGTCATCCTTGTGAGTAAATGTGTGGCATATCAGCACATGGAGTGTAGAGCGGTGTTGCATATACCTCTCTGTTGTTGTTCGCATGTAGTGATTTTTGAAGCTGGAAAAAACCAAGATTTAAGCAGTGATTAAATACTTCATAAAGAAAGGCATAAAAGTAAATGAAATTCACCTGGAGGACTCTGCACCTTCACATTCAACTGTTTCCATGGAGTTTAAATTTGTTCAGGAGAGCTTAGAAGATGATCCACTTAGTGGTTGACCAAGATGTGTCACTGTCCGCAGAAATTATTGTAAAAGTGCATGAAATGGTCTGGTTAGGTTTTGTTAGTGGGTTTGAGGTGTGTTGAATTTCTAGTTATGCTATGAGTGTTATTATAATGCAATGTAGGTAATATTGAGAATAACAGTGAACTTTTAACATTATTACATGTTAAATATATTGAACAATTGCTTATTTTTCACAATAGGTGGCAGTACTACTCATGGATACGCAGGGAACATTTGATAGCAAGAGCACTGAGAAGGAAAACTCGACTGTCTTTGCACTAAGTGCAATGCTAAGTTCAATCTTGATCTATAATATATCAGAAAATCTGTATGAGTGTGATCTCTTGCATCTCCAGGTAAGCTAAAGTTATAAAATGTATTAGAATAGTATGGTAAGTATTGGAATAGCTTGTTAGTTGTGATCAATAGAATATTTGAAAGAAAACTCATCAAAATACACTTAACTTCAGATCCATGTTTAATTGAGACAAAAATATATGTAAGAATTTTAGAGATACAATCCATGCTAAATAGGGATGAAGATGAACAGGCATCAGAAACATTTCATTCCTCCATTACAGTTTCTTCCTGATTTTCTGCTTACGTTGGCATAAGCTGTTTTGCTGTTTTTTTTTTTTAAATGGGATCATGGCTATCGTGTAACAACAACCCCACATTGGAAGTCAAATTATAAGTAATTGCTTTAATTCTGATTAGAATTTAAAGACAAATGGACAAGGGGTGATGTGACAACTTGTTCTTAAGTTTATTTCAGGTGTTATTTTGTTCCATCAGTGCTATATTACATAGCCATCTTATTATGTAACTCACTTGTTCCTTAACTCACATTTTGACGATATGGCAGTCTTCCTGGATATATCAGCATATCCAGGATTGTATGTGACAGGGGTTGATGGATGTACCCCTTACTAATGAAGGTCATTTGAGCACTTCTTTGTGTTATGTACTTTTATTTCATAACCTATTGCATAGTACAATTTAAGCCAAGCTGCAATGAGGGAACAAAACAATTTTGGACCCCTATTCACATGACACATTTTCATCCAGGGAGGAATATACCCCTAAAATTCTGACATATTTATGTTACATCATGTGTAAAATACTAGGATTAGAATGTATACTTAAAAACACAAATACAGTATCACCCCTCTTTCACACTTTTCAAGTGACCAAAGGAAATGTGGTGTAAATCAGGAGAAATAACTTCCATTTGTAAAAATACTCTGAAAAAAGAGGTAAATTTATGTGAATGTAGATTTTATTATTTTATTATTATTATTATTATTAAAGAGTACTTAAAGGTTAACCTTAATACCTCAAATAAAGATCCATTGTTGATATTACATTGCCTTTTTAATTCTGCTCATTCATTGGCTTGGAGAAAGATAGTTCAAATATAGTATATTATACTCTCTTAATTTGTTATATTTTGGGTATGGAAATATCTACTTTGCAATACATTTTGTTTCTCTGTTTGGAACATGTTAATAACTAATGTTGTATAACACAACATACCATATTTATCTGAATACAAGACAATTTTTTTTCTCCAAATTTTAGTTGTGAAAAAAACAGGTCGACTTGCATTCATGATATAGATTTTTCTATTAGCATGCATGAAGAAGTATGTTTTAAATTTTGCTGAAATGAATGGGTTGTGGTAGTGGAGAAGCATATGAAAAATGTGAAAGGTTTCTGTGAAGGTCATGGTGTATCAGCCAGATTTTGTGCATTTTATTTTGCATAGTGAAGTTAATGACCAGCACACCTACGAGTAGGGTGAGTATAAGGCTTTCCATTGACAAAAAACCTTCTTTTGAGGCTAAAATAGAAACTAAAGAATTTCCTTCCTGCATCCATGGCTGTAATATTGTATTGGTGTATAATGGTCATGCAGATAAAGGCAGATTTATATTTTTGTGCTCTCATTCTTGCCAGCCTTCTCTACCCATCATGTGCATTTCTGCACTAATTTCAATCATAACTATTTAGAATAATGCACTGTACAGTGTTTATATAGAAACTTACATCCATAATCATTGTCGCACTCTGGTTGTTGCTGTTTTGTAGTATATGATACTGATAACCAGAAAACATTTAGTGAAATGATGAAATAATCATGGCTGCTAAGTTACAAAATTAGGTTCTGGAAAATGGGGGTTGTCTTAGATTTGAGGTCATCTAATCTAGTATTCAAATGAACATGGTAAACATTTATTCCAGATGGAAAACAACAGTGATTGCATCCTACTGAAATAGTCTAAAATTGGTTTCTGTCTACATCTTTTGCTTCTAATGTCCTCTGTTTTCCTTTCTAGTTCATAAAGTTTATCAAAATGACCTACTATCTACAGATGAAAGATTATGTAATACTTCCTCTGCTGTACTTGTCTCAGCACTGGTAGGCATCATGCTTTGCTCATCATCTTCATCGACGTCATCGCAGTTGGAGGATTTAGCTGCTGTTCGACAAACTCCTCCATGTCTGTTTCCTCTGCAGTGGTTACAGCATCATCCACTCACTCAAAACTTCTAATGGTGCTGCTCGGCCCATTTCCCATGCAATAGGATGCAGGTTTACTTCTTCCTATTCTTTCAAGAAATAATTTGCAATTGTAGTCTGCTTCACATCCAAGATTTTGGGAAGAAGTTAATCATATCCAGGATTGAAGTGTGATGAAGAATCCTTTCCAGCAACTATGAGACACTAAATTTACTGCACCAAAGTGCCTTAAAGGAGTGTGTAACCCTAAATCCATTGGCTGCAGCTTGTGCAGTTACCAGAAGGAATTCCACTAAACATTACTCAAATGAACCTCAGTGCAATGTACTGGATAATGCTCAATGAAAACTGAGATCTCCCTGTTTTGCATACAGAGCAGCCCTGCAGCTAAAAGGAATCTGTGGTCATCCAAGTCTGTGGTTGCCTTCATACACATAAGTAATGTGGCTGCTTATATTTCCCTATTACTAAGGGTAGAGCTTCTCAATAATAACACAGAAGGATTAACAGGAAATTGAACAAAACAACAAGGAGATTTGCATCACATGACTTAGGCTGCTTGAAACAGATACAACAAATAAAAATGTAACAATTAACAAAAATAAATTCAATGAATCAGTAACAATAACTTTAACAACTGAAACAACAACGAGCAAGTGTAAAAAACCATCATGAAATAAATAATGTATGCAAGATGAATGCTAAATCACTTGATAACTTCACTTCAAGACTTTGTACCAATGTAACTTCTCAAAGACTGAAAGAAATGAATGCTGCAGACTGTAAAATGTGAGGATCGCAAGGGAAAGTGCAAGTTCATGCTGAAGGTCAGGCCATTCTTGCTTGATTTGATCATCACACCAAGGTGATGTTACAATGTCATCTTCTTTTTTCCCTTCCCCAACTGCCTTATGAGACATAAATGGGAAGCATACAGTTATAGAAATATAACTGTAAGAATTATTATACATTGTGAACATAGGAAATATGAGGGGACAGACAAAATATGTTATAAACAATAGGAAAACATTAACGATGGGAACATAAATGAGGGGTATTACAGTACATAAATAAGAACTACAACATTGAGAGTATAATATAGCTTGTGCAAAATGTTGTGACACTGCACATGTGCAAGAGAGGAGAAATGGGAAGTGGTGAGAGTGGTGGGAAACAAGTGATATCAGAACTTGGAACAATGCATTGTAAACAAATGTGTGAGGTTACCTTGCATTTGAGCTTGCAGCAGGTGGAACACTGACCCCCACCTCTCTTATTATGCAAGTGGTCTGGTCAGTGCTATTGCACATCTATACTTCAGGAGTGAGGGACTGTCACCATGTTTTACACAAACTGTACTCAATGTTACATTTCCTCGTTTAAACAGAGAAAGTTAATTTCTTTATTGCTTTGAACAAATGACCTAGTCTTCAAGATTTCCTTAGCAATCTCACATAATCATCCATATTATTAGCTTGGTGATTAATTTTTTAGCGTACTATTAATTTACTTGTTTGAATGAGGTAGTTTATATTCCTTTTAGGAAAAGGCTCATACCTATACTTATATTAAATTCAATCTTCTTTTAATTTATTTATTGGTATATGGAATTCTGGCTGTTCTTTATTTACAGAGATTTGCAGAATATGGGAAGCTTGCTCTAGAGAACACAGTGACACCGTTCCAGAAACTGGTATTTCTTGTGCGGGATTATCCTCTAGCTCGGGAATGGGGAGAAGCAGGTGGAAGAAATCTTCTTGAAGAAAGAATGCAGGCAAGAAACATGCTCTATGGAGCTCATTTTAAGTATATTTACATAATATTGATCCTGTATAACTATTTATGCTATTGTACTTTATCTTCTTTGTATTCTACCATAAATATTTATAACACTTCAACTTTTCATAGCTGAGTTTAGTGAGTTTTCCTTTCTCTGTCACGTACACATTCACATGACTTTCTCTACCCTCTATCATTTATTAGTGGGTATACAAATTATTCTTACTCAAGATTATTTTTCTATCTACTAGATTTTAATCCAAATAAACCTTTGCAGAAATAGCTACATTATACATTTCATTATAGATAAAAAGGGAACAGTGACAGTCAAATGTTTAAGAACAGGGCGCTGTATGCTAACCTTAAAACTCCATACTGTTTCCATGCAATGCGAGAAACAACTGAATGTTGAAAGGACTTTTAAGAGAATGACCAAGAAATGAGCAATTCGAACCTTTATTAACAGATATCTCAGAAACGGCTTATGTCACAAAAAACTTAAGTGAAATAAATTGTGTATTTTAAAGAGAGATAAATTTTTTGTGTAGTACATTTTTGTCTATCGCTTAATGTTTACAAGATTATACAAAATTCCTTCCAATGAAGAGGACTTCAGAGGCTATTCCCAGAAAATTGAAGATATACATTTTATTTGTCATATAAATATCTTTCGTGTGTGGTATTTTCATAAAAATCGCTAGAGCCATGTTTTAGAAAGTACGAAATTTTGAAAAATGTTCAATATAAAGGGTAATTTGGGGTGGGGGATTTTTTGAAAATTTTCATGTCACATTTTTGGAGGATATTGAGCCCAAATATCAAGTTTGATATTTATCCGACATTTCATTTTGGAGTTATGGTGTTCAGAGACACACATACGGACATGTTTTTACAAAAAATGCTTTATTTGTATTCAGGGGGCCTCAAAACATGTATTTTCGTTGAAATCTCGGTATATAATTTTTGGGTGGAATGCAATGCTTCCCCTACTTAGTATAAGTAGTAGAGGAAGTAAACAAGTATTTTTAGAAAAATTCTGCATGCATGAGTGCGTGCCACAGCATGACTCAAAAACAAAAAGTTGGGTAAATAGTTAACTTGGTATTTAAATTCAGTACCTTTCAGAGATGTGACACAAAGATTTTCAACAAAATCCCCTCACCCCAACTACCCTTTATGTGGAACATTTTGCAGAATTTTTTATTTTCTGAAAAATGGCTCTAACGATTTTAAAACTAAAATACCATATATTAAAGATATTTACATGACATATCTTGAATTTTCTGGGAATAGCCTGTGAAGTCTCTTCATTCCAAAAGGATTTTGTATAATCTTGTATAACTGGTAAATGTTAAGCGATAGACGAAAATATACTACACAAAAAATATAGATCTCTTTAAAACATCAACTTATTTCAAATGAATTTTTTTCATTCCTGAAATGTCCTTTATTAATGGTTCAAATTGTTCAATAATTAGCCATTCTTTTAAAGTCCTCGATTTTCAATTGTTTCTCGCGATGTCATGGAAAGAGTTTGGAATTATAAGGTCAGCATATAGTGTCCAGTTCTAAAAAATATTTGACAATTGCTATTCTCTTTGTATCTATAGCAAAATGTGCAATGCTGCTACTTCTGTAAAGGTTTATCTCGATTAAAGTGAAGTAGATGAGAAAATTAATTTTAATAAGAACAATTTGTATACCCACTATTAAGCAATAGAGGGTAGAGAAAGTCAGATGAATTTAATACATAAGATTTTTACTTTATCTACTGTTTGCTAAAGATATCAGCACTGTTCTACTCTCCCAAGAATTGTGCTGAAATAGACGCTATGAGGAGAACCATTTACATTTTCACTACTGCTCATCTCCATGGAGAAAGTATTGCATGCAACCAGAAATTCAGTGTCAGAATTCATTGCAAATGCATGTCTTGAGGTCCCCATTATTATTGTATTATGTTGCAATCATTTTTGTAAATATTTATATTGATTAATAGGAAGGGAAGGTTCGTACAAATAATTTATAGAGTAGCTTTGAAAATAAGTGGTATTACCCATAAAATTTTTAAATGTGTGAAATTTTATATGTTCAGGCCGAAAGTGAAGAGCTTCAGGTAGTAAGAGATCTGATTAAATCCAGCTTCAGTGAACGTAGCTGTTTCCTAATGCCACCACCTGGCAAGGCAGTAACATCCAAAGAAGATTTTGATGGAAAACTTAAAGGTATATTGGCTTTCAAATTTTTCTTGCTGTTGAGTTGTTCCTGTTTTGGAAAAACCTAAATTTAAAAAATTAATGTACCACCCCTGAACATTTCACAAGTAAGATCTTTAAGGAATCCAACATGGTCATAGCATCACAAAATATACACTTCTTAAAATACATGCAGAATTGGGAACACACAGACAGAATCACTTCAGAAAAGAAGCCAGGCATATATGAAAGAGAGTGGTTTAGAATGCAACAAAGCATCATTGGAAAAACCAAGAGAAACATAAGGACAAGAATGTCAGATACAAACAGATAAATCAGCTGTAGCCAATACTTCTAGGAAAAAAAATCACAATATAGAATAAAAATAAAGGTGCTAGAATCAATGCATAACCCCCTTTAGAACTGAGCTTATGGGAAAGAACATGTATAAGAAGCTTCAAGCATTGAATTATGAGCTTTGAAATTCCAGCAGACAATAGTTAAATCTCAAAATTCACCACCCCTGCACCAGATGATGATGCAGTAACCCAGGGAAGATCAGGGAATCAGTGGTTAGTCGACCAAGCAGCGAAAATGGGGACAGTAGGTCTTCAAAACAGGTTCTGCCAATAATTTCATAATTGGAAGCAATATGAGTGTTAGATGTCGATTCATTTTCCATAATTTAATAGTTGCTTTACTGTGTACAAGTTCCAAAGATCTTAAATTTAAATTTAGAGATAACAACAGCTTAGGTGGAAAAGATTTTGTGGAATCAATATTGTGTTGGGCTTAAAATGTAATTTGTCGAACGAAGTTTTTACTTTCTCTACTACGTATAGTAAGTAGGGGAAGTATTGCAATCGACCCAAAAATTCGATACCGAGATTTCACCGGAAATACATGTTTTGAGACTCCCTGAATCCAAAAAAAGCATTTTTGGAAACATGTCCGTGTGTGTGTGTCTGTGAACAGCATAACTCAGAAACGAACAGTCGGATAAACACCAAACTTGGTATTTAGGTTCAGTATCTTCCAGAGATGCGACACGAAGGTTTTCAGGAAAATCCCCCCACCCCAAACTACCCTTTACATGGAACATTTTTCGAAAATTTTAATTTTCTCAAAAATGGCTCTAACGATTTTGATTAAAATATCATATGTTTAAGGTATTTTCATGACAAATGAAATGTATATCTCGAATTTTCTGGGAATGTCTCCAAAAGTGTTCTTCATTGTGAACAACTTTTGCATAACTGGTAAACCATAAGAGATAGACAAAATTTTACTGCACAAAAAATGTAGATCGCGTTACAATACACAATTTATGTCATATACATTTTTTTTGTTGAGTGAACCATTTTCGAGATATTGCTTGTTATTCCCTTAAATTTTCCAATACTTATACTTTTTCTCAAATTCGTTACTCATTTTTTATGTCCTGGACATGCAAAGAGAATGGAATGCGCCACATAGCAACCAGCGCTTAAAATATTTGACTATCGCTTAAAACCTACCATATTCCCCTTGCATCTACAAGAAAATTATCAATAAGATTGACATCTCAATATCTCAATTAACATGAAGCATATGGAGAATAGGCGTTTGTAAAATTAGATTGTACAAGAGTAGAGAAAGTCATGTGAGTGTAACACATCAGATTTTTTGATTTCTGTAGTATTTTTGTCTTTCTAAAATAACACATTAATTATTCCATAATAAGTCATTGATTTACTTACTTGTGTTTTTCATGTTAAATCTTTTTGTGAGCTTGTTTTGGATTAATAAGAAATACTAGAAATCTCCTAAATGATGCCACACTAGCAGCACACTTATAGATGAGTAATAAATGTATTAACCTTAAATGCTTGGGAAAAGAGTGATTCAAAGTTTCAAACAATAAGAAAAAAGTAATTATATATCTAACTAATGTTTCATTTCTATATAACAAAAGAGTACAAAAAGTACAAATCACAACACCTGACTCAAATAAATCTATCTACTCAAACTGTAAACTCATAAAACCAGGAGTTCCACAAGGTTCTATTTTAGGGCCAGTACTCTTCTTAGTGTTCATAAATGATTTAGCCCCAATCTAAACAAATATACATGTTTTTCTTTTTGTTGATGACACTACATTATTAATTTCCCATAAAGACTTAGAAAAGTTCAAACAAGTGTGTGTCACACGATAACATTAATGCAATCATGGTTCAATGCAAATGTGATGAAACTAAATGTTGATAAAACTAGCCTTTTGAAGTTCACTAGAATCAACATAACACTACACAACTTCAATATCAAAATAAATAAAAAGTATATTAGACATCTAGATGTTAATAAATTCCTAGAGTTACAAACAGATAAACATCTAAATTGGAAAGGTCATATTGATGAAATAGTCCCTAAATTGAGTTCAGCGTGCTATGCATTATACCTCTTATCCTCTTTTAGTGACTTATACACACTACGCCTATGAGTGCATACTTTCACTCAATTACGAAGTATGGTACAATTTTATGGGAAAGTTCAAAGAGAATTTTTAGTCTGCAGAAAAAGGCCCTCAGAATCATATCAGGCTCACATGCAAGAACATCATGTATTGTTAAAAACCTAGAGATAGTAACACCTAGGGAGAATACATATATACATTAATGACTTTTCACATAAGAAATAAAAAAATCATTTGTTGCCAATTCTGACATTCACAATATTAATACAAGATCCAGGCTAGAGGTATATATACCATCAACTAACCTCACATGTGTTCAAGAATGAGTACATTATCAGTAGGGCCCGAATTTTTAGGTTTTAATCTTTATTTTTCCTCGCTATTTAATTAACACATTTCAAGATATATATTCGTTTCACACTTCCTGAAATGGAATATGCGAATTTCATTACACTTAAAAAAACCTAAATGAGAGGTTGACACCTAAAATAATCAAAATAGCTGTTTTTCCTTTTTCGAAATAAAGAATGTTATTTTCCGATTGAAACTGATTGTAAAATTATTTCCACCACTTATAGCCAGTAGTTAGTTCAAGTTACTACAGTTTAACACAGCACATGTGAAGTGGTGACACCTGGATGCAGCTGATAGAAGATCAAGGAGCGTAACCTGCATAACGGGATCGCCTCCAATCATTCATCGAGAGTACAACAGAGTACACCGAGAGTACTTTTCTAATGTAGTTATTGTATAATGAAACAATGCCTAAATCACATTTATTAAAAAAGTGGATTGTTGCAGATCCATACTTCACTTTTTTTAGTCACAGACAGTGCTGACTACATGTTGAAGGTCAGGCAGGGGTTCTACAGTCCTTCCACCTGACCATGCTACATGTTATGTGCTTGCCCAAGGCCTGTACCACCTTGCAGAGGAGATTAGAAGCCACTTCGATGATGTGAGCAGTCTGATATCTTTGGTCAAGAAGGTTTTCTTAAAAGCCCCAGCACTTATACAACTGCTCAAAGAGAAGAATCGGCAACCCCTCTTCCACCTGAGCTGATAGTTACCCGCTGAGGAACTTGGCTGTCTGCTGCCATTTACTATTGCACTTAAAAAATATTAAAATTGTTGTCAATGAATTGGATGAAACAGAAGCTTCCTGCATTGCCAAGGTTAAGAAATCTCTTGCCACTTCCCTTGCATATATTAGGACACATTTTTGTTTTATAGAGAAGCTATTCTCCAGTTGGAAAGTACAACTTTGCCACTGAAAGATGCTCTAGATATCATTGGCAATGTTTCCAGAAAAGAAATACCTGGACCAGTGGGAGTTGCATGTTCTTCGAAGTTGCAGAAGATTCTTCAACGAAATCCTGCTTTTGAGGATATGAAAATCAATTCAGTGTTGCAGGGAGAAAAGTATACAGGAAAACTTTCCCTAGAACCTGCTGCACTGGCTCTATGTTCTACGCCCCAATGACTTCATGTTCAGTTGAAAGAACCTTTTCTTAATACAAGAATGTGTTACATGATAATAGGAAATCATTCATGCCAGAAAATTTGAGAATGCATGTAATTATCTACTGCAAGGCAAAAAGTAAATCTTACAACCAAGTACTATAAAAGCAAAATTATTGATGCCTCTATTGATCCACGAAGCAAAACATAAAAAAAAACTATTTTAATCAAGAACAACCTAAAAAAACTATTTTAAGCATATAAGAATCCTAAAATGAAGGTTTATTCCACCTAAAAATCTGGGTGCTAATTATCAGTGTATAAAAATATTTAATTTGGTACTTCACAACTTGAAAACCTGCAATGATAAAACATTTAAAGCAAAGTTGAAACAATATTTATATGAACATTCATTTTTTACCATCAGTGAGTTTCTAAATATTACTTACTTAACTTTTAACTATGTAAATAATATTGTAAATACAGTAAATATTGATAATTGTGTAAACATATTGACGTGTTCTACATTGTGTTTTCAAAAACAAAGCATAGGATCTATGGAATGCAAATAAATGTAGTATCTGACAAGTGGGAAATAACAGATTTTTAGGGTGGATTGAGTGTTTTTTGTTTTGTTATATGCATTTAACATATTCATTTGCTTAAACCTTTATTTATGTTTCTTGTAGCACCTTGATAACCAGCAAGATTTGTGAAACAGTAATGACGTTTCCATTCATTGTTGCAGATATCGATGAAGACTTCAGAGACCATCTGAAAACATTTGTCTCAAATTTGCTGGCATCAAAGAACCTAATAGTTAAAAATATCAGTGGAAATAATGTTACTGCAAAGAACCTGCTGCAGTATTTTTCCTCCTACATGGATATTTTTGCATCTGACATAATGCCAACTCCTAAAAACATTCTGCTGGTAACTATTTTCTCTCTACCTTTCTTTAGTCAGTTTTGATTCCCTTCCTATCACATATTTATAATTATTTTGCAAAGACAAACAGAAGCTTTCATGGCATGGCATACTGTTTATGGCCTCACTGTGATTAAAGGGGCTGGGATATATTTAACAAGTCTATTTATATCACAAATCAGTTTTGTTATTTCTGAACTCATGTGGCTCAGGACAATACTTTTCAAATATGTTACATAAATGAGACATCAAAATGGACTTCAAGTTGAAAAAATATAATTGCACAACAGCAAAGTTTTGGAAATTATTAATGCCATGAAAATGATTATTTGACCTAAATTATTTATTTTGGTGGGCTATGGATTTTACTTGTATTGTGCTAAGAGTTTTACAAATTTGATTTTCTACTGCACTTTGACCCTGGTCACTCATTCAGTAGACAATCACTACAGTTTATTTACAGTTTACAATTTCTTGTCAATAAATTATCTTGCTCTTTTTTTTTTCCATGTCCCATTTCCACTTGTTTTTCACTTTTTATTTATTGACTACTTAACCATCACACATTCGCTATAGTTTTCCATTCAAAGTAAGATGCGCTACCTCTTACTTTTCTCTTTCCACTGTCCAAAGCCATTTATTTTTTACTTTACACAAAACTGTCCAATGCTTCTAGCGTCCTTGCATATCATTTCAATCATAAGTGTATTTCTATCCCCCTTCAACCACTTCTTATTAAAAAATTCTTTTCTCCAATTTTCTGTTCCTTGGCACTTAAATATTATGTGTTCAATGTCTTCATTACCACCACATATCAGACATTGGTTCTGAGGAATACCCTGTCTTAGCCCTTTTAGCCTCCATGCTCCAGTTCTTACCCATTCAATAGATTCTCTCTCTTCTTTATTTACTATGTCTATATATTTTTCCCTACCCCATGTATTTTTCATTGGCCTATAATAAACTAATGAGCTCTTTTCAGCAATCTCACTGAACATAATTTGTATTTCTATATCTTCCAGTCTTTTCCTCGCCTTTTTCCAAAAATTTTTCACATTATTTTCTCTCCTCCATACATCTCTTAACCCATTTTTCTCCAAAATGTTCCATAATTTACTTACCCATCCATCATTCATTAAGCTATTCTCTTGGTATTCAATACATTGTCTTAACACATTACTTTTTCCTAGATTTAAAGTTCTGAACCAAAATTTCAAAGCTCTTTCCATTATCTTCCCCTTAGTTGCCACCCTGTCCATCTCTCTAATTGTGTTACCTGTCTTACAATTGACTTCGGTAGCCCTAGTATTTCTCTACAAAACATCCTGTGCACCACATCTATACTTTCCCATCCTAGTTCTAGTCTTAACTTTTATGATTTCCCCAACTGAGCAGGATGACTCAGGCAGCAACATCTCTGGCCTGTATTCAGGAGGTCCTGGGATCGATCCCTGGTGATTTCCCGCTCTGACCTATGGATTTTTTGGGAGGTTTTCCTGCACCATCAGGTGAATGCTGGAGTGATTTCTTTCAGCCCCTGAATTTCCTATCCCTACATTTTGTTCCATTCTTCATTTCATTTATTCTTCATCCTGTTGGCTCTTTCAGAGTCAGAAGTGTCGGTGATGGCATTCTGGTGCAGCGTGGCAGAGGAAAAGGATGCTCTTTGTAACTCTCTCTGTCACTTGGCTTTTGACTGGCTGCCGGGGAATTTGAACCCCCTTGAGGGGCATTGAACCCCCTCTTTGTGGGTGGGGTCCTCAGTTCTGCCTGTCCGTCTGCTGGAGTGTGTATATCTGGAAAATTACGGACCCTGTCATTGCTGTACCACTGCTCCTGGATCTGGCTGCCCAGTGTCTCCTCTCACCTCATCCTTCCTCCTGCGGATGTCCCCTCATGGGGTGTAGGTACAATATCCACTCTGGATCTGTGCCAAGTCCCCTCTGTAACAAAAGATAAGATAAGATGGTTTACCAATTATATAAAATTCAGTAAGAATGGAGAGGACCGCACTGGCTGTAAATTCAAGATTTAAGGCTGGTTCACTATAACCAAGATGGAAAACAGAATGAGAATAACGAAGTTAAAATACATATATTATAATGTGAGTGCTCACAATTAACGGGAAACTTCCCCAGTCCTGAGAATGGAGAAGAAGACTTGGTCAAATTTTAATATTCTTGTTCCCCGGCACAGCATATTAGATCCATATTGTGCACATTAGATTCTTCACCATCAAAATTATTCAAGGTGGCCATGATATGAAACAGTATCATTAATTCTGTTAACTCCATGTATTTTTCGGCATATACAAAATGCTATGCATTAGTGCAATTCAGAAATAAAACATGCAATTAAACACATCTATCAAAGCGAGTGTAAATGACATATTAATAATTAATGTATTATTACTTTCAGTAGCAAGAAGCCTTTTGTCATTTATATTATATGGTGCACCCATGCATTATAATATCAGTTAAAATTTTAGTGGAGAACACATGGATTTATAACAAATGGATATTCTGTGCTTAGTTTTCACAAAATAAATGATTTACATCTCTTTAATCACACGTGCTTGCACATCGATAAGCCTTTGTTTTGTGAACATATTTCTTCAAGTTCCTACCTTCTATAATAATAACTGATCAGGCGTCAGTAAGAACATAAATTCTTAAGCAGAAACATGTAGAGTTTATTTTTGCTT
This sequence comes from Deroplatys truncata, assembly GCA_030765065.1. Classification (NCBI taxonomy): domain Eukaryota; kingdom Metazoa; phylum Arthropoda; class Insecta; order Mantodea; family Mantidae; genus Deroplatys; species Deroplatys truncata. The sequence continues at coordinate 56,840,451 of CM060989.1, read as the reverse complement.
GTTTGCCCAACCTTATCTCATGTTTAAATGTAAATGTAATGATACCAAGCAATCAACAACATGCACTGGAAAACTATTGAAGAGTATAAAATTAACTGTAGGAAATTAACATGCATTTACTTTCCTCTCAAACAATAAACAAATAAAAAGAAATAATAATACTAATCTAATAGATATTTTTGCAGATGAAGTCCATTCTCCTCTCCTTTTGTTTGGCAAAATGGTTGAAATCAGGGTCTTTTCAATTTAACATATGGCTAAAACATTAAATCTGCTTTTTACTATTTTTACTATTCATTATGATTCCTTAACTAATTAATCTAACTTTAAATGCATCTTACAGATTTTTTATAAGCAATCAACATTGATTATAGTGCAAGGGGAATTGCTCTGAATCAGTTTAACTCAATCCTATACTTCAAATCACAGTATAACTTAAGTATTTGATTAAATTTTAAATCAGCTCATATAACAGAATTAAATTTTAAACAGGACTGAGTAATTTTTTTTTTTTTTTTTTTTTTTTAAATATCGTGATGGCAGTGAAATTGAATGACTTCATGAGAAAGCATCATATGGAGAATGAACATTAGCGAAGTGTCTCGGAATCCGCCAATTTGCTATTACCCCACTGCACCCCTCAGCTTCATTTGAAACATTTCCCTCTGCATGTCTCATCTGTAGTAGTACCCACAAATGCAAGGATTCCTGGACAGACTTGATGTATTCAGAAATACAATCTGTAATGAAAACATTCATGCTAATCACTGTATAAGCATTGTAAAAACATTTCAAACAAAACAAAATTGGGGAGTACAGAAATTAATACTGTAATGACATTTGATGCTATCTGTTGTTTGTTTGTATGTAACTCAAAACTGGCTATTGCCTCACAAAAACAGTATAAAAAATGTGATGTGTTACATTCACATGACTTTCTCTACCCTCAATCGTTTATTAATAGGTTTACAAATTATTCTTATGAAAGCTTATTTGTCTATTGACTTCATTTTAATCCAAATAAACCTTTGCAGAAAGAGCTGCATTACACATTTCGTTTTGGAACTTTGTACAAAGGGAATAGCGAAATCAAATGCTTAAGAACTGGATGCTACACTCCGGCCGTAGAATTCCATACCCTTTCTATGCAATCATGAGAAATAAGTAAATGTCTACAGGACTTTAAAAGAATACAGGTATTGAACAATTCAAAGCATTAATAAGGGATATCTCAGAAATTGCTTATGCCACAAAAAAAGTTATTTGAAGTAAATTGTGTGTTTTAAAGATATCTATATTTTGTATAGTGCATGTTCATCTCGCTTAATGCTTGCTAATTATACAAGATTATAAAAAACTCCCTCCGAATGAAGAGGACTTCACAAGCTATTCAAGATATAAGTTTTATTTGTCATGTAAATATCTTTGGTATATGTATTTTAATCAAAATCATTACAGCCATTTTTGAGAAAACAAAATATTACCAAAAAGTACCATATAAAGGGTAGATGGGGGTGTGGAGGTTTTCTGAAAATCTTCATGTCGCATCTTTGGACGATACTGAAGTTAAATACCATGTTTGGTATTTATTCAACTTTTCGTTTTTGAGCTATGCTATTCACACACACACTCGCACACTCTTTTCTAAAAATGCTTTTTGTTTTAAATCAGGGTGCCTCAGAACATGTATTTCTGGTGAAATCTCTGTATCAAATTTTTGGGTGGAATGCAATATCTTCTCTACCTACTATGTATGTGGTAGAGAAAGTAAGAATGACAAGAATAGCACAACTGGTAGAAATTAATAAAGAACAACAAATAACTTTAAGATACACCATTAATAAAGGAATGAAACTTGTTATGACTATAGCATTTGGAAACAGTAATGGATCAGCATTTAGAAAAAGTTTACTCTATTGAAATTTGACATTGGCTAATCTGCATTATGTTAGCTGAATTGGAAGTAGGTAAACAAAATCATTGGACAGTTACAATGGCATCCCAATGCGCAAAATCTACTTTTCATTTTGCTATTGATATGATAGTCAATATGCATTCCTGATCTTGTTCCGAGGGTATTGTGAACCAAAACACTGCATGCTGTTACAAACTTAAAGTTATACTCTTAAAAATGCCTGACTTAAATATGATATTTGGTGTTTCTCTGACTTCTCATTTTGAGTTGCACTGCTTGCAGACTAAATGTGGATCCTTTTTTAAGAATGTATACACTACATGATCAAAAGTATCTGGACGCCTGGCTGAAAATGACGTACAAGTTTGTGGCGCCCTCCATCGGTAATGCTGGAAGTCAATATGGTGTTGGCCCACCCTTAGCCTTGATGACAGTGTTCACTCTTGCAGGCATACTTTCAATCAGGTGCTGGAAGGTTTCTTGGTAATGGCAGCCCATTCTTCACGGAGTGCAGAACTGAGGAGAGGTATCGATGTAGGTCGGTGAGGCCTGGTATGAAGTCGGCGTTCCAAAACAACCCAAAGGTGTTCTATAGGATCCAAGTCAGTACTCTATGCAGGCCAATCAATTACAGGGATGTTATTGTCATGTAAGGCAGTGCCGTGGTTGGGTGGTTAGACCGCTCGCCTCCCACCGAGGCGGACCGGGTTCCATCTCAGGGACCTGCATGTGGGATTTGTGGTGGACGAAGGCGGCGTATGGGCGGGTTTTCTCCGGGTTCTCCGGTTTCCCCCGCCATTCATTCCACCAACTGCTCCATCATCACCTTTCCTTTCATCCATTTCACCAACATTTCGCTTCATCTACTTCCTTCATCCCATACCAGGCATCAGGCTGATCACCCATCCTGGATGTTCTGTCTGATCCATTAGTGTCTGCTCCTCGATGGGCCTCTGACCCCAGGCACCCGCCTGTAAGTCCTGGGGGGGGGGGTGTAAGTCCTACATAAGAGGAGGGTAAACAGATAATGAATGAATGAATATTGTCGTGTAACCACTCCACCACAGGCCGTGCAGTATGAACAGGTGCTCGATCATGTTGTAAGATGCAATCACCATCCCCGAATTGCTCTTCAACAGTGGGAAGCAAGAAGGTGCTTAAAATATCAATGTAGGTATGTGCTGTGATCATGCCATGCAAAACAACAAGGGGTGCAAGCCCCCTCCAGGAAAAACACGACCACAACATAACACCACCACCTCCGAATTTCACTGTTGGCACTACACACATTCACCGGGCATTCACCATACCCACACCCTGCCATCGGATCGCCGCATTGTGTACCATGATTCGTCACTCCACACAACATTTTGCCACTTCAATCGTGTCATGTTGACGCACCTTACACCAAGCGAGGCGTCGTTTGGCATTTTCCTGCGTGATGTGTGGCTTATGAGAAGCCGCTCGACCATGGAATCCAAGGTTTCTCACCTCACGCCTAACTGTCATAGTACTTGGAGTGGATCCTGATGCAGTTTGGAATTCCTGTATGATGGTCTGGATAGATGTCTGCCTATTACTCTTCACGACCCTCTTCAAATGTCAGTGGTCTCTGTCAGTCAACAGACGAGGTCGGCCTGTACGCTTTTGTGCTGTACATGTCCCTTTACGTTTCCACTTCACTATCACATCAGAAACAGTGGACCTAGGTATATTTAGGAGTATCTCGCGTACAGACTTCTGACACAAGTGACACCCAATCACCTGACCACATTCAAAGTCTATGAGTTCCACGGAGCGTCCTATTCTGCTGTTTCACGATGTTTAATGACTACTGAGGTTGCGTATAATGAGTACCAGGCAGTAGGTGGCAGCACAATGCACCTAAGATGTAAAATTTATGTTTGTGGGGGTGTCCGGATACTTTTGAGCACATAGTGTACTTGTTGTGATCTTCATATGAGGGTAGTTAGTATTGAGACAAATAATGAATACTCATAGAAACATTTTGTTTATCCCAGTTTCTCAAAGTATTCTCCTTGGCACTGTATGCACATTCCATTCTCTGGAACCACTTTTGGAAGCATCCACGCCACTCAGTTTCCAGCACTGCAGATAACTCCTACTCGTATGTGGCAACTGCTTCTTCAGGGCTAGAAAAACTGTGACCTCAAAGTTGGTTCTTCACTGTAGGGAACAGCAAGAAATCACATGCTTCCAGATTGGGACTATAGGATGTGGATGAGTCAACAGTTTTACCTCAATTCCCTTCAGAAACTTCATTGTTACATCAGCGGTGTTAGCTAATACATTGTCATGATGCAACAAAATGCCCCTTTGTCCTGTCTTTGGATGCTTTTCTTGTATTTTCTGAAACACTTTTGAAAGACAAACTTCTGTGTTCTATTTTGCAATAACAGTTTTCTGATTTTCAAGCCAGTGGTTGCCATGTGACTGCTTGTGGAGAAGAAAGAAGCAACCATTTTCTTTCCCTCTCTTTACTTTGATTGGTGGTTACACATCTGGGAACACCCAAATGGAGGACTGGTGTTTGGTTTCTGCGTCAAACTGATATATCCATGTTTCGTCACCTACATCAATATCTGAAAGTGGCAAGACTTTCCACAGTTAAATCTTTACAGCATTTCTGGTACCATTCTACCCTATGGAGCTTATGTGCTTTAGGCAAATTAAGGAGCACCCATCTTGAAGAAAAATTTTTTTTACATGGAGGTGCTCATGAAGGATGGTTGAAACACTTGGTGAACTAATTGCTAATGCCAGCTCAATACCCTTATAGGTTAGCCTTGGATCTTTCCAAATCATTGTTTCCACAGTGGTGATGCTTTTCTCAGTCACTACTGTTGTTGGTCTACCACTCTTCTCTTCATTTAAAGGGTTTGTGTCCCCCTCTTGAATGAAGAATGAAGAAGAATAGTCTCCAAAAGCCCCCTTCAAATGCTCAAGTGACTGTGTTTCATTTAAAGCCACATTTGAAATTGTACAAAATCATCGCACAAAAATGCACTCTCTGAATCTCCAATGTACTTGCAAGAATGTTTATCTTTCCAGGCTTAAAACATAAAATGAGGGGAAATGTTTTATTTACTAAAAAATGCTCTAACGATTTTGATTAAAATAACATATATTACAGATATTTACATGACAAATAAAATATATTTCTTGAATTTTCTGCGAATAGCCTATGAAGTCCTCTTCATTTGAAAGGAATTTTGTATGAACTTTCCTAACTAGTTAATGTTAAGGGATAGGCAAAAACGTACCATTCAAAATATGTAGATCTCTTTAAAACACACAGTTTATTTCAAATAAGTTTTTTTGTGACATAAACCATTTCTGAGATATCCGTTATTAATGGTTTTAATTATTCATTACTTGGTCATTCTTTTGAAGTTCTGTCAACATTCAGGAGTTTCTCACGATTGCATGGAAACAGTATGGAATTTTAAGGTCTGCATATAGTTTCCAGTTCTAAAACATTTGACTATCGTTGTTCTCTTTGTATCTATAAAGAAATGTGTGATGTAGCTATTTCTGCAAAGATTTATTTGGATTAAAATATAGTAGAAGGAAAAATAAGCTTTGGTAAGAATAGTTTGTATAAATACTAATGAATGTGTCAGATCCCCCCCCCCCCCAGTCAACTGAGCCCATGTAGGACTACACAAAGTACTTTGAGGCATTTCTTTGTTTTCCTTTGAATTAATAGTTTCTTTATCTTCATTATCATTAATAATAATATCCTGTGTTTTGAATTCTTAGGGTGTGATTGAATGTGATAATGTTGTGGCACTAGCAAATGCCAAAGAATACTACCTGAAGAAACTGGAAGAGCTTAGTGACAGTGTTAGTATTGATGATGAAGAAGATGATGGGCAGAGGAGGAAGTTGGAGGTTGCACATGAAGAAGTCAAAATGGAAGTTCTGAAGTTGTTTGATGGAATGAAGAAAACAGGAGGGAATAAATATTCCAAGAAGTATCGAGATAACCTCACCCAGGTAGGAAAATAAATTTTACAAGCATTCTGATCAACTAAATCTTCAAAACCAGTTTTGTAAACTTAACAATTATTGTTTGTTTTTAGAGTAACATTTTAATTGTTTTAGATGTTAAAGGAAACTAAAATTTGCAAGTGTAAAAGTCCTTTTGATAGTGTCTATTTAGAGATGTTGATTAAAGAGCCATTGACATAAAGAGTAGATAAAACACAATATAAACTTTGCACCTTAGTTATTTAATTACAGTAATCCTGTTGACTAATGTAAGTACTAGCATAACAAAACTGTGCACCATGAATGTATAAGTTTATGTACCCCAAACTTTCATTCTTGCGTTTGCATATTCAATCAACACACAGTTCTGATGAGAAGTTTTATGCCATTTCTTCAGGTGTTCCTGCATACATCTTGCTTTAACCCATTTGCCTTTGCATGAGAGTGTTGCAATTTGAGTATTTGACATTGTTGAGATTATTTAATCTTCTTCTTCCTCCTCCTCCCCCTCCCTTACAAACATTAGTTCCTTACAACCTGTTACAGGCTTTTGAAACTGTTCTATCCATCTTCTTCATGGTCATCCTATATCTCTACATCCATGTGGTTTATACAGAGAGAGCCAAAAAGCTACGAACCAGCTGTGCTGTGTTTTTCCTGTCTGCATCCTCGCATTTGTTGCCGTCTGCCGCCGCTATCATAGAAAGATGTGGATGAAACCATACAACATTTTTAAAACTACTATTAAAGGCTTTACTTACCAGCTTTATGAAAGGAAATGCTGAAACTGGCCACCATCGTCCATACATTTTTGGCACTTCTTTAGGAAACTATCCATCACTCGCCGTAGTTCACGTTGAGAAATGCTGGCAATTTCCTGGTGGATATTTTGTTTTAATTCTTCCAGGGTGTGTGAGTTTGTCTTGCACACTTTGTTTTAAGTTACTCCAGAGATAGAAATTGAGGGGGGCCACAAATCTAATTCTGTCCTCAAATGTGCTTTTTTTTTTTTTAAGTCAAAAGTTGAAGCCCGTGCATATGTGAATACAATTTAGTCCCCTGTTTTTAGAGAATTAACAGATAAGGAGCGTGATTTTGCCTTTTTTCAACAAGACTCTGATACAGCTCATATGGCCAATATTTTGATGAGAACAATTGAAAGTGTGTTTGAGGTCAGAATTATTAGTAAAGATTTGTGGCCCCCTCAGTCCCCTGACCTTAACCCCCTGCGATATCTATTTCTGGGGTAACTTAAAACAAAGTGTACAAGACAAACTCGCACAACCTGAAAGAATTAAAACAAAATATCCGCCAGGAAATCGCCAGCATTTCTCAATGTGAACTACGGTGAGTGATGGATAGTTTCCTAAAGAGATGCCAAAAATGTATTGACAACGATGGTGGCCAGTTTCAGCATCTCCTTTTATAAAGCTGTTAAGTAAAGCCTTTAAAAGTAGTTATAAAAATGTTGTATGGTTTCATCTGCGCCTTTCTATGAAAGCAGTAGATGGCAACGAGCGCCAAGGATGCAGACAGGAAAAACACAGCGCAGCCAGTTTGTAGTTCTTTGGCTCTCCCTGTATAATAATGCTGCCTAAGAAATCTCAAAGGTTGCATCCTTTGCACATGATCCTTTCACTGCCGCTAATATTGTTATATTTCCTCTATCACTTATTGTTCACTGAATTGTTCCCTTCTATCAATATTCCTAAGTTGATCTGCTCTTGTTACTCCCAATATTGATCTTAAAAATCTCATTTGTGCTGCCTCCAGCCTTGACTTTTCCCGATTTCCAAGCACCCGTGTTTCACAACCATATTTCAATGCCGGCTTAGTTACTATTCTATGGATCCTTAGTTTTATTCCCCTCCTCATATTTTTTCCAAAATTTCTTTTTATACATCCATTAAGTGTACTATATTCTCAATATTTTCTTAAATATCCGCTTTCTTTTCTAATAAGTGATATTTTAGATCCTAAATATTTGAACATTGCCACTTGTTTGATTAACCTTTCCTCTTATTACTATTTTCAATTTCATTTTTTCCTTCCACCTCATGGCTATAATTTTACTTTTCTGTCTTGATAGTTGCATATTGTATCCTTATATTATTTCATTCAATTTAAATGTTGATTTTTGCAACTCTTCATTTTCTGCTAGCAATATCTGATCATTCTCAAACAAAATGGTTCCTAATTTACTTTCATTTATTCTTAGTCCCTTGGGTTTCCTGGTGCTTTTGCACTCTTCTATTACACTGTTCAGATACAAGTTAGATAATATGGGTGACAACCTGTACCCTTGTCTCAATCCTGTAATTTTTTTTTTTTTTTAGTGTATATAGTTTTGTTGTTCTAAGAGTTTTACAATTTGATTGTCTACTGCACTTTGACCCTGGTCACTCATTCAGTAGACAATCACTACAGTTTATTTACATTTTACAGTTTCCCATCAATGCATTCTGTAGACAACCACTACAGATTATTTAATTTTACAATTTCTTGTCAATAAATTATCTTGCTTTTTTTTTTTTTTTTAATTCATTTCTTTTTTTTCATGTCCCATTTCCACTTGTTTTTCACTTTTCATTTATTGATTACTTAACCATCATACATTCACTATAGTTTTCCATTCAAAGTAAGATGCGCTACATCTTACTTTTCTCTTTCCACTGTCCAAAGCCATTTATTTTTTACTTTACACAAAAATTGTCCAATGCTCCTAGCGTCCTTGTATATCATTTCGATCATAAGTGTATTTCTATCCCCCTTCAACCACTTCTTATTAAAAAATTCTTTTCACCAATTTTCTGTTCCTTGGCACTTGAATACTATGTGTTCAATGTCTTCATTACCACCACATATCGGACATTGGTTCTGAGGAATAACCTGTCTTAGCCCTTTTAGCCTCCATGCTCCGGTTCTTACCCATGCAATACATTCTCTCTCTTCTTTATTTACTATGTCTATATATTTTTCCCTACCCTATATATTTTTCATTGGCCTATAACAAACTAATGAGCTCTTTTCGGCAATCTCACTGAACATGATTTGTATTTCTATATCTTCCAGTCTTTTTCCAAAAATTTTTCACATTATTTTCTCTCCTTCTCCACATGTCTCCTAACCCATTTTTCTCCAAAATGTTCCATAAATTACTTACCCATCCATCATTCATTAAACTATTCTCTTGGTATTCAATACATTGTCTTAACACATTACTTTTTCCTAGATTTAAAGTTCTGAACCAAAATTTCAAAGCTCTTTCCATTGTATTAACTTAAAATTGTTTTCCTGTTATCCATTTTTATTTTTGTATTACTGTATAATGCCTTGATTGAGTTTATCAAATTAAACAGTATCTCATATTCTTCTAATATTTGTTTCTATGACCTAATATTTGGTTATTTAATATGGCACATAGTTAATTAATTTGGACTGGTCTCAGCATCAAATTAGTTCATTATCATTCATTTCGTGCAAAAAGTAATGGAGTTCTCCTTGCTCCCAACATTATCTGTGGATTGATTTTCTGTTTTACTAGTGATGAATAAAACAAAAGAAGCTAACACAAGCTGCATTAATTTAAGTTATTACAATCTCCAAGGTTTATAATTTGCTACTGGAAAAATATAATCATGAGTGTATGTAATTAAGTACTCCATGTCTGCAAATTCTTTTACACATTCAGTCTAATAGCCCAAGCAAAGTTTTTACATTGTGAATGATTTCATTACATTTGTCATACTTAACACTGTTTGTAGTTGTACTTTCTTTGAGGATGACCCTTTAAAGGGTTTTAATTAATGAGCAGTTCTTTCCTTTAATATTAAGAAGAGCTTAGAAATATCGTTCTGAAACTATGCTGTAAATGGCAGACAATACCTCTTGTGTTGTATTGTCTTTATTACTTTCTCTTTCACCTACCTATAGTAAGTAGAGGAGGTATTACATTTCACCCAAAATTCAGTATCAAGATTCTGCCAATACATATTTGATGTCCACCAAATCCGGAAAAAAGTAGTTTTTGTAGAAAAAGGCCTCGCGCGCGCACACCCCACCCACCCACCCACCCACCCACCCACCCACCCACCCACCCACCCACCCACCCACACATTATATATACACACACACCCTTTTTTTTCCTTGCTTAATTTGAAATCATTCATAAGCAAAAAATTCTGATGAGTTACATTCACATAACTTTCTCTACCCTTTATCGTTTATTAGTGGTTGTACAAACTATTCTTACTGAAGCATATTTTTCTATCTACTTCATTTTAATCAAGATAAACCTTCACAGAAATATACATCACACATTTTGTTATAGATACAAAGGGAATAGCGATAGTCATATGTTTAAGAACTGGATGCCATATGCTGGCTGTAAAATTTCATAGTCTTTATATGCAATCATGAAAAACAACTGAAAATCACAGGACTTGAATGATAAAGTTTTGAAACATTTTAACCATTAATAATGGATATCTTGTAAATGGCTTATGTCATAAAAAAAGTTATTTGAAATAAATTATGTGCTTTAGGATCTATATTTTTTGTGTAGTACGTCTTCATTTGTTGCTAAACATTTACCAGTTATTCAAGATTATACCAAATGGCTTTTGAATGAAGAGGACTTCATAGGATATTCCAGAAAATTCAAGATATACATCTTATTTGTCATATAAATATCTTTTATATATGGTATTTTAATAATAAATAATTTGGAAAAAGTTCTGTTTTTAAATTTATAGTTTGCTGTGGGAGGATTTTCTTGAAAATCTTGATTGCATCTTTGGAAGAAACTGAACTTAAATGCCAAGATTGGAATTTATACAACTTTTTGTTTTTGAGTTATGCTATTCACACACATAGATCTTTTACTAAGAATACCCTTTTTTGGATTCAAGGGGCCTCAAAACATATATTTCTGGTGAAATCTCGACATTGAATTTTTGGGCGGATTACAATACTTCCCTTGCTATACATATTAGAGAATGTAAATATATGGTGAGTAATGTAACATTGATATTTTTATATGAGCACTAGCGGGCCCGACAGATGTTATTCTGTTTTGTCATAATTTGTTCCTGTTTCTCGGTGTGACTACATTGGCATCGTGTGTTAATTTATTGTTCTGCATTTCCCATGAAGTAGATCTGCAAAAATTTAGGATCGGTATCAGGTATTGAGAACAGAGAACCAATTCGATGATACACTTGGCCCTGAATCTTAAATGTTGAATTAAAATTACGGCCATCCTCATTCTCAACGATTTTTGTTGCTCCAAATGATGTCATTTGGAAGCAAGAATTGAATTTACGAATTTTACGCAAAAACAATTTTGATTGAGATGTATTTCCAGCCAATAGTGCCCTGCGTGCGTTGTTATGCCACTAACTGAAATAAATTTGAAGGAAAGACATTACACAAATATTCAATTTATTTTGAGTCATTTTATTGAATTTGTTCATGTCGAAAAAATTGTGACATTGCAGCGTTTCATTTCAATGCCATACCTCGAGTTTAGAGGGGAACCGCTGTAGATTTAAACGCCTTAGAGTTTAATAACGGCATCTATGTTACGTGTAAAAAGCATTCAAAGAAAGAAAAAAAAATTAAATCTGCAAGGTATAAAATTATAGTATTCGCGTGCTCTTGTGCTCTTAAAAGCAGCCACCACTGTCTAGCGTTATTCCGGTCGAGGTGGGTTCATCCTCATGACCGGGGGGGGGGGGCACACAAGGTAGGCTCTCGTGCATTCTTTGATTTCGTTCCATGCCACCCCTCGCCATGATTTCTTTGGTTGTACCAACTCAGAAACCTTTGTGGGCTCATGCACAACACTTTGCTGAAGATCATCACATGATCAAATGTATAGTTTACGATTCTATAAAGGACATACAGACAAACATTCATTTTTATATATATATATATATAGATTAGAGTGTATAATTGAATATAATTATTTGTATTTGTCATTGGTAGAGGAAAGATTTTTTGTGTATTATCTTTGTAGTGTTTCAGTACCTTTTTCTTTTTTTACAGTATATAGATGAGCAGTATGTTCATTTGATAAATATGATCCAGAACAAAACAGCTCTGAGAAGTGCAGTGAAGCAGACTGAATCTCTGTTCAGAAAGCGCATGGATGAATTGTTTGGAATGTCAGCTCCATCCACAAGCAGGGTTGAAATAGAGACCACTAGCACGGAACTGGCAGAAGAAGCTGAAAGACAGTTCTATGCAACAGCAGATGCACTCATAAAGGCAGAAAATCTTACTCCTCTTTATAAGGAAAAGCTTGATAAAGTAAGACATAAAGTAGCATTAACTTTTGTGCATGTGGCAGACGAGACATTGCTTAACCCTGCAGTAATCACATGCTGACTCACAGTTCATACAGAAATATTTTTTCATTCCCTTTAAGCTCTTTGAACTTAAGAATTTGAAACACACATAGGGCCGGTTTCACCAACAAATGCTAAATTTTAACACAATGTTAAACTGATTTAACACTGAAGTTAACACGAATTCTGTTTCATCAAACAATGTTAACTTTAACAATGTGTTAAAGTTGGTGTTAAGTTAACATCACGATACCCCCGTGTTAAGGCGTTTAACAAATGTTAGAAGTTGGAAAATGGCTGCCGCAAACCAAGCTGTTGATGCGAGTTTGCTACAATTGACATTTTTTAATTCCATTCCTAATAGAAGAGTAATCATCCATCATAATAAATTTGAAACCCTGCAAAAGGAGGAATGTTTAAAGCAATATAGACTGTTCAAGGGCTCATGAGTATGGTTTTATGGGAAATAAGAGGTTAGAATACTACCAATAGAAGCATGCCTCTTTCTCCTAAGCTATAAGTGTTAATTAGGTACTTAGATTTTATGCTATTAACATTTTTCATTTACTTGGTGGGTGATAATATTGGTATTTCCAAAGCTACCATTTGTGGTTTATCCGGAAGGTTTCCAAAACAATTGCTTCAAGAAGCAAACAGTATTTTTTTGGATCTGCTTGATTAATCAGCGATAACACACTTTCGTCCACTTTAGTTTCAATGCAGTATCCACCACCAGTTTTAAACCATCTTAAACGCTCTTCACACTTAACGTTTCTGGTGCTGCACTTTATGTTAGCATAAAGTTGCTTACTGGACTTAAGAGATACACATTCATTCCAATTAAATTACTTGCAAATTTTGTCCCAGGCTGCAATCTTATCCTTTAATGTTAGACCATCAACTTTTTCACACTTGACAATACGTCTATACTTATTAACCAGAAGTTAATTAACACGTTTCAAACGGTGAAACATTTACTTCAGTTGACATCATGATTCTAACCTCAAACAATTGGAAACATCACATGGCAATTGCCATGAATGTAAATAGTTGTCTGCTACTGACACAGAGAGCGCAGCGATACATAGACAAAAGTGCATCGGAGCACGTTCAGAAGCAGTGTAGTTTGGCCACCGCCTTCTCGAAAGCTAGCATTCGCAGTTGTCTTTGACATTAACAAAATGTTAGCTAACAATTTGCTGTAAAAGTTTGATGAAATGCAAAAGTTTTAACCTTATGTTAAACTTTGAACACCTTGTTAACAGACAAGGGACCGGTTTCACCAACCAATGTTAAAAATATTCTAACATCTTTTTTGTTAACAAGGTGTTCAAAGTTTAACATAAGGTTAAAATTTTTGTGTTTCATCAAGCTTTTACAGCAAATTGTTAGCTAACGTTTTGTTAACGTCAAAGACAACTGCGAATGCTAGCTTTCGAGAAGGCGGTGGCCGAACTACACTGCTTCTGAACGTACTCCGATGCACTTTTGTCTACATATCGCCGCGCTCTCTGTGTTATTAGCCGACAACTATTTACATTCATAGCAATGGCCATGTGATGTTCCCGATTGCTTGAGGTTAGAATTGCGATGTCGACTGAAATAAATGTTTTACCGTTTGAAACACCTTAATTAACATCTAGTTAATAAGTATAGACGTATTATCAGGTGCGAAAAAGCTGACGGTCTTACATTAAAGGATAAGATTGCAGCTTGGGACAAAATCCACGAGTAATTTAATTGGAATGAACGCGTTTCTCTTAAGTCCAGTAAGCAACTACAATTTTATGCTAACATAAAGTGTTGCACCAGAAACGTTAGGTGCGAAGAGCGTTTAAGATGGTTTAAAGCTGGTGGTGGACACTGCATTGAAACTAAAGTGGATGAAAACGTGTTATCACGATTAATCAAACAGACCCGAAAGAAATAGTTTGCTTCTTGAAATAATTGCTTTGAATCTTCCGGATAAATCCACAAACGATAGTTTTGGCAATACCAACATTATCACAAGTAAATGAAAACTGTTAGTACCTAATTAACACTTAGGAAAAAGAGGTATGCTTCTGTTGATAGTATTCTAACCTCTCGTATTTCCCATAGAACCATGCTCATGGCACCTTGGACAGTCTATATTGCTTTAAAACTTCCTCCTTTTGCATGGTTTCAAATTTATTATGAAGTAGGACTACTCTTCTATTAAGAATGGCATTCAAAAATGCCAATTGTAGCAAACTCGCATCAACAGCTTGGTTTGCGGCAGCCATTTTCCAATTTCTAGCATTTGTTAAACGCTTTAACACAGGGGTATGGGGATGTTAACTTAACACCGACTTTAACACACTGTTAAAGTTAACATTGTTTGATGAAACAGAATTTGTGTTAACTTCAGTATTAAATCAGATTAACATTATGTTAAAAATTAGCATCTGTTGGTGAAACCGGCCCAAGATGTTAGAGTATTTTTAACACCAGTTGGTGAAACTGTCCCACAATGTATTAAGAAACTTACAACTTCAGTAGAACTGGACAGGATTTATTGTTTTATAATATGTTTGTACTTAGTAAATTAAAATTCAGTCATACTAAATGGTATACTCTGTGTTGCTTTATTGTTCTTTTGTTATAAGTCCATATTTTCCCCATGGGAACTCACAGACCACAGTGACTGCTAACGTACAAAACGTGTTGCAATTACTGCAGGGTTAAGGATATCAAATGTTTGTGATTTTTTCCTATTTTCTTCTTGAAATCAATTCAGGATTCTTGAGGTATTTTCCTTTATTTTGTACTTCATTGCTGATTATAATAGGTATAATTACACAAGAACCTTGTTTATCTGGCCCTCATTAATCCAGTTATCCAGATTGACTTTTGCGTACTTTTCCACCACAAAAATATGTGCAGCCTTACGGTTGTACTGTTGGCACTAAGGTAGCATAGAGATCATGTTGGTCACGTGCTTCAAGTTAATAAGTACGATTACCATGGTCAGTATTGCAGAATAACAAAACTAAAGTGTGGGAGATTATGTTTTATTAGTTTTTATGTCAGTCATGATAGTTATCCTAGATGTCTCCTATGGACAGGTTTCAATTTTTTTCTCTTCTGCTTAGTGAGCTAAATTTCACTATTGTACATCATAGTTTGTATTCATTTAAGTTTCTGGATTTTCGTTTATCCAGATTTCCTCCATTCTCCCTTAGTGTGGATAAATCAGGTTCTTGTATACTGACAATCTAATGACAATGAAAGTTTACCTTTTTTCTGGAATACTACAAATGGACCTTTACTCAAATAGATACTGCCAGCATTTACAATATTAAATCTGTTCAACATGAAAGCCTAAATCCTTTAAATAGTCATCGATTTTGCTGTGTGAATGAAGTCCATATCCCTTTGGCTGCAGTCGCAGTATTTCCTAAGGCAGCAGAACATATGCTATCAGTCCTTCACTCATTCAATATACAGGGTTATTCAAAAAGAAGGAACAGATTTTAAATATTTATTTCTAATGAACAACAATAGATAGCGAACATACAACACATCATTGAATAGAGGAAAGTTCAAAGTTTTAAACCCCCACCTATTAGTTCCATTCAGTGCGTACTGCGGCGCAGTTTTTGTTTATGAGAAAATGGCGATGCCACAGGAAAAGTCGTTTTGTGTGCTGCATTATGGAAAGAGTGAATCCATTGTTTCATTGCAAGTTCAAAAATGAGCCGCAATGGGTCAACAAAATTGTGCACGGCAATTGAAGACTGACTATCAGGACATGTTGCAACGCATGCAAGAAAATGTGAGAAGGAAACGGCCTGAAATGTGGCGAGACAATTCATAGCTCTTGCATCACAATAATGCACCCGCACATTCATCCCTCTTGGTGTGTGACTATTGCACAAAAACGATATCACTTTTTTATATCCAAAGTTGAAAACCCTGTTGAAAGGACAAAGATTTGCAATGATAGACGAGATAAAAGAAAATTTGCAGATGGCACTGTGATCCAGAAAGAGATCTACCAAGACTGTTTTTGGAAGTGGAAATGGCATTGGGAGCGGTGTATCAATTATGGAGGAGAGTATTTCAAAGGAGACCATGCACAATAAGTAAAAGCTAAGCATAGAAAAATGTTGTGGACAAAGTTCCGGAAGTTTTTGAATAGACCTCATGTATTGAACAGATGGCTCTTTAATTCTCAAATTATGATTTAATTAAATTTACTAATGTAATGGTGTTGATGCTTAATGTCATTATACTTGTATGTGTAATTAAAACTAAAGCTACTAGAAATGTTACTTTGCATCATATATTTACTTTTTTCAGTTAATAGGTCTTTTTAGGCAATTTATAGTTCAACCATTAAGCCCTACAATCTGTTCCGTATAACTTTGCCCCGTATCTCTTAATGGTCACATGCACTAGTCACCTCTTATTGACTGCTGTCATGGAGTAGGGTGTTATGTGATAAAAAATAGTTCCTTATTTAACATGATCATTTACTTTAAAGTATTCAAAGGTAATTTTCAAATTTACATTTTCATAACTGTGTGAATTAAATACCGTATTTATGCAAATTTAATGCGCACCTCATATTTGAAACTTAAAATTATGAAAAAAAAAGGGTTTGTATCGAATGTAAAGCACATCAATGACAAAATATAGATGATAGGTATTTTATTTAAATTTATTTAATACAATAATGGATTTATCGTATATATAAACCATCAGATTATAGAATTGAAAGCGCCCTATTGTTAGATGACATTGTTAAAGAACAAAATTAGTGTTATGCGCTGTTTTTCGCACCCTGTTGCTTTGATGATAACTTCCTTTGTCCTCTTCTCAGTAATAGTGTAGTTCCACAGCATATCAAACCAAATTGGCGTCTCATCAGCGTTGTCTATTTGCCCCATTGAAAAAAATTGTTTTTCTTCTGAAGTGAAATGACGTACCACTGAAACGTTTGTAGTTTGTCCTCAAAATCCGCAGAAAGCTTCTGGCACATTGTTGTATGGCGTCTTAGAGATAAATTCGCCCGCTTCATGAAAGATCCACTCATCCACGTTTAGCCTTAAACTTTTCGGAATACCAAGAACTTCAGCCTCCTCTTTAGCTTTCTTTCAAGTGTCACTAGTCACAGGTTGCCCATTCTTCCTCCTTTCACGCACAAATTCCAACACTTTTTCTTCAACTTCAGGATGTCTTCCTTTGCGAGGACCCGTAAATTTCTTCCTACTAGCTTTAGTAGCAAATAATGCCAATTTCTGTTTTCGCCACAAGCGAACATTGCTCTCTGATAAATTGAACTTCCTTCCTGCCTTTCTATTACCATTTTGTTTTCATCATAAAGGATTACTTTTACACTTTAAAGAAGCATCATAAGATGTTCTTCTCTATTTGCCCTTGCCCTCCATATCGTAAATAAAAAAGCTAATAATAGCCAACAATAAATGAGTGGCTAACTTGTCGCAAGTTTCCGGATGCATGTCAACTCCAGCAATCCATTGTGACATAATTAACGAAAAATTTGAATGGAGTTACTGGCGTTTTATGGAACAGAATTACACTCGAATCTAATGCACGCCACGGTTTTGAGTGCTACATTTGGTCAAAAAAGGTGTGCATTAAATTTGCATAAATACATTATTTACAAGTAAGAGTATTACTAGGTATTATCAGTGTATACATACTTATATAAAATTACATTAGTTAAATTCCAACTTAAAATAAGAGAACAAAATGACTGAAAAAATAATAGTAAGTTTATATAACACATTATGGAATTATAGAATATAAATACAATTACCTATCTATCACATTTCAAAATACTCCTGTACTGAATAATAAGGTGTATTAACCAACCATTCATACAGCTTATTCTTATAAGTTGATGCTGAACATTGTTTTATGTCTAAAGGTAAATTATTGTAAACTTTTATACCTATACCCCCGCCGCTGTATCTTTGCACTTGACAGTTCGTGTGGCTTTGGTAAGGTTGGCTACATTGTGGTTGCGACGTTGCCAGAGTGGCTAGTAAACAACAACAGCTGATTGTTCTCCTTTCTATCGTGTCTAAGCCGCATACAAAAAGTGTATGTAAGTAGCGAAAGTCAATGAATAATAACTATTTCGTATTATTATTGTTAATTGAAAACAAGCGATATAAGCAGCTTTGGTATGGTCGGATACTCCTTTCTATGATAATAGGCATAAATGTGTCTACGTATGGTGTCTAATTGGAAAGCATCAAGATTTGTGACTGGACGAGGCTGCTTTCTTTTCCTCCCTAGAGTTGATAGAAATACCTGTTTCGTTCCAGATGGTTCATGAATTTTTTCCTCTTTCTCTTGGAGTTTCACTCCCTTGTGAATAACACTTCTCGTGCTCAGTCCAAGAGCTGCTGTAGTTCGTTGTACGACTTTATCAGCAGGAATAGAGGGATTGCCATGAATCTTTACGTACTTCTTTTCCTGTTCAAAGAATTCCAGGGTTCTCCTTAATAGTTCCAATGCCTGACTATTAAGTGGCACACCTCGGTGCAAAGGATTTTCACTTCATGAATCATCACTCGGCGATCGATGTCGTTTTTCAGACATTGTCGCATTTAAGTTTTGTTTAAATAAATAATATGAATAATATATATATATATATATATATATATATATAATAGATAAATATATGTATAAACAAACAATAACAAAACTATCAAACAATAACCACAAATATAAATAACAATGAACAATATGTAGCTTGCAAAGAACAACTCGACGCTCGTGCTAGAGATTCACAAACTGAAGCACATGGTTGGGAATAGTTACATCCGGCAACAGAGCCGAATCTAGTTCCGGTTCCGCTTTGTCATCGACCATCCGGAATGCTGCCTTGTGATTGGCTTAGGAAGTCAAACGGTTGAAGCTGTTCATCTGTTTTTTTGCGAGTGTACCAACTTAAACACTAGCTGTCAAGTGCAATGTTACAGCGGCGGGGGTATAATATTTCGAAACACTTCTGAGATGTGGTTAACCTGTGGTAAGGCACATTAATATGATGACCAGCTTTTGTGTTATACATAATGTATATTTTGTCTATTTTGAAATCAGGTAAGTGACCTTTCATATACAGTAATAAAGTGTAGATGTATAAATTAATAACGGTCATTACTTTTAATTTAATAAATAATGCTTTGCAGTTTGCTACTTTAAGCTCATCTGAGATAATTTGAATAACGTTTTTTTGCAGTAAAAGTAATCCAGTAACATGCGAGCTGTTTCCTCAGAGTAAAATTCCTAGTTTAATATACTTTGGAAGAACATAAGATAGGCTGATCTACGAGGGCTGTCCCAGAAGTACCCGACCTAACAAAGAAAACACAAAAATTTTGGGAAAAAATATCTTTATTTCTCTACATAGTCTCCTTTCAGCTCGATACACTTTTCCCAGCGATGTTCAATAGCTTTGATACCCTGTTTGTAATGAGAACCATCGAGTTCTGTAAAATAGCCATCAACTGCAAACTCCACCTCTTCCTTGTTGGCAAATCTTTTACCACCAAGTCATTTCTTCAATTTTGGAAACATAATAATCAGAGGGGGGCTAAGTCTGCCGAATAGGGTGCATGAGGAAGCAATTTTAACTTTAACTCCATGATTTTGACCATGGCGATAATGGATGTGTGAACTGGTGCATTGTCTTGATGAAACAGAACTTTCTTTTTGCTAAATGCGACCGATTTTGCTTGATTTCATGATTCAAATGTTGCAATAAGTTTGCATAATACTCGCCATTGATTGCTTCTTCATTTTGAAGATAATCAATTAAAATTATCTCGTGCTCATCCCAAAAAATGACGCCATGATCTTGCCTGTAGATGGAACTGTCTTCGCCTTCTTTTGAGCTGATTCTCCCTTTTCAATCCACTGCTTTGACTGTTCCTTTGTCTCAGGTGTGAAGTGATGGACCCAAGTTTCATCCATGGTTATGAATTGACGCAAAAACTCGGCTTTATTGCAGCGAAACATCGCCAAACACTCTACTGAAACATCCTCACGACACTGTTTTTGTTCCATTGTGAGTAAACGCGGCACCCATCTTGCGCACAGCTTTCTGATGTCTAATTTTCAGTTAGTGTGCAATGTACAGCACTTTTTGAAATGCCTATGATGTCTGCTAGCTCGCGCACTTTCAGTCGATAGTCATCCAATACCATTTTGTGGATTTTCTTCACAATTTCTGGCATGGTCACCTCATTTGGTTGACCACTGCGATGTTCGTCTTGGCAGCTCGTACGGCCTGCTTAAACTCTACCACCCAATATTTTACTGTTGTAAATGAAGGAGCAGACTCTCTCAGAGTAGAATCTAGCTCAGCTTTAATATTAGTTGGACTAAGACCTTTCAAATGAAAGTATTGTATCACATAACGATCGCCAGTTCTATCCATGTTTACAAATTCCCTGAGAGTTCACTATTAATGGCTGCCAAACAATTACTAAACAACGTAGTATCATCAAACTTCAAACTTAAGCTTTATAAGGATGGTATTTCCTACCATAGTCATTTGTTTGAAACAACAACCGTTATAAATATGTCAGGTTGGGTACTTCTGGGACTGCCCTCGTAATATAACTTTCAAGTTTTTGATCAAATTAACAACTCTGGAAAGTTTTGACGTTAGGTAATTAATGTGTGGTGCCCATGATAATTTATTATCTATTACTATACCTAAACATTTCATGTTTTCTGAACTATTTCTTATAGGGGTCTCTCTTAAATTAAATATCATATTTTGTGTAACAGAGTAAATTCTTATCAACAAATTGATGAGAGGATCACTCGGTTTAAACCTGTCTCTCAGAATGACTAAGGCATGTGCATCTATCATGACTGTAATTATATCGCTTTTATCACCTATCCTTGCATTGCACATGGCTTGTTTGTCAACATTCGAAGGTGTACATTAGCCAGTCATGGGGAGGGGAAAGGAAATGCAACACGAAAGAATATAGTCAGTGGGGCAAGGTTATAAGAAACAGGGTTTAGTAATAAACTATCTGCATTGCATCTGTGAAATAATTTTTGCATCTACCTCTATTTAAACTGTGGCTTAAGCTGTATCCATTGTAAAGTGGATTGAAGTGAATGTATTATTACTTTCAGAGTCTAGGAGAGATATGCAAGCACTTCCTGGACCTCAATGAGGAAAAGTCTATTCTGGCACAAATGGTGGAGGAGGTTATACATGAATTTAGTAGCAAAATGCAGCAATTGTTTGGGGCAGATTCTAATTCCGTGCCAGTACCCGAATTTCTTCAGGCACACATGCAAATAAGATCTGAGGCAATGAAAAAATTTGACAGCAGCAGTTGTAGTTATGGAGTTACATCTGTCTTTAAAGAAAAGATGGAAAGAGTAAGTACTGCTTATTTAATGTTTAGTTAATTTTAACAGAAGTTCAATTCATTAAGCAGCTAAGCAATACAGAAATGCATAATTTTCTAAAGTAGTGCACTTTGTAGAGCAGATTCAGATTATGTACAGCTTAGGTTAAACATTGTTACAAATCAGTTATATACATATACAAAAATTCTTCCCAGGTGTGCAAATTACAACCATAATTATAGAATTTTAGTGTTTTTATTCAAAATAAGCAAATTTAATTTAATTTTATTTTTATGAGCAAATTGATTTAATACTAACATAATATTCTGTAGATGTGTAATATTCTTGTTCATCTAGTAGTCTCAGATACTTTTTCAAAATTTGAAACAGAAGAAAGAACACACTAAGAAAGAACCAACTGATGTTGAAAATACTCTTAACATCTTGTTTGTTAACAATGTGTTCAAAGCTTAACATAATGTTAAAACTTTTGCAATTCATCAAGCTTTTACAGCAAATTGTTAGCCAACATTCTGTTAATGTCAAAGACAACTGTGAACGCTAGCTTTCGAGAAGGCGGTGGCTACACTACACTGCTTCTGAATGTACTGTAATGCATTTTTGTCTACATATTGCTGTGCGCTCTGTGTCAGAAGCAGAAACTATTTACATTAATGGAAATTGCCATGTGATGTTCCCAATTGTTTGAGGTTAGAATTGTGATGTCAACTGAAATAAATGTTTCACCATTTGAAATGTGTTAATTAACATTTGGTTAATAAGTGTGGACATATTATGAAGTGTGAAAAAGCCGACAGTCTTACATTAAAGGATAATATTACAGCCTAGGACAAAATCCGCAATTAAATTAATTGGAATGAAT
Source organism: Deroplatys truncata (assembly GCA_030765065.1). Taxonomy (NCBI): domain Eukaryota; kingdom Metazoa; phylum Arthropoda; class Insecta; order Mantodea; family Mantidae; genus Deroplatys; species Deroplatys truncata. The sequence goes on along the minus strand of CM060989.1, from coordinate 56,817,911 downwards.
TTGTTTCTGCTAAGTTCAGTAAGCAACTGCAACAATTTTACTAACATAAAGTGCAGCACCAGAAACATTACATGCGAACAGCATTTAAGACAGTTTAAAATTGGTGGTGGACACTGCATTGAAACTAAAGTAGATGAAAATGTGTTATTACTGATTAATCAAGCAAAGCCCAAAAAAGATACTGTTTGTTTTCTTGAAGCAATTGCGGAAACCTTCCGGATAAACCCATAAATGATAGCTTTGGAAATACCAACATTATTACCCTCCAAGTATGTAAATGAAAAATGTTAGTAGCATAAAATGTAACACTTTGCCGGTTTCACCAACAGATGCTAAATTTTAACACAATGTTAAACTGATTTAACACTGAAGTTAACACAAATTCTGTTTCATCAAACAATGTGTTAAAGTCGGTGTTAAGTTAACATTGTGATACCCCTGTGTTAAGGTGTTTAACAAATGTTAGAAGTTGGAAAATGGATGCTGCAAACCAAGCTATTGATGCGAGTTTGCTACGATTGACATTTTTTAATGCCATTCCTAATAGAAGAGTAGTCATGCATCATAATAAATTTGAAACCCCGCAAAAGGAGGAATTTTTAAAGCAATATAGACTGTTCAAGGGGTCATAGGCATGGTTTTATGTGAAATACGAGTGTTTAGAATACTACCAATAGAAGCATGCCTCTTTCTCCTAAGCTACAAGTGTTAATCAGGCACTTAGATTTTATGCCACTAACATTTTTCATTTACTTGGTGGGTGATAATGTTGGTATTTCCAAAGCTACTGTTTGTGGTTTATCCAGAAGGTTTTCAAAGGAATTGCTTCAAGAATCAAACACTATTTTTTTTCAGGTCTGCTTGATTAATCAGTGATAACACACTTTCGTCCATTTTAGTTTTAATGCAGTGTCCACCACCAGTTTTAAACCATCTTACACTCTCTTTGCACCTAACATTTCTGGTGCTGCACTTTATGTTAGCATAAAATTGCTGCAGTTGCTTACTGGTCTCAAGAGAAATGCGTTCATTCCAATTAAATTACTTGCAAATTTTGTAACAGGCTGCAATTTTATCCTTTAATGTAAGACTGTCGGATTTTTTTGCAGTTTATAACACGTCTATACTTATTAACCAGATGTTAATTAATGTGTTTCAAATGGTGAAACATTTATTTCAGTGACATCGCAATTCTAACCTCAAACAATCAGGAACATCACATGGCAATTGCCATGAATGTAAATAGTTGTCTGCTACTGACAGAGAGCACAGCAAAACGTAGAGAAAAGTGCATCAGAGCATGTTCAAAAGCAGTGTAGTTCAGCCACCACCTTCTTGAAAGCTAGCGTTCACAGCTGTCTTTGACATTAACAATATGTTAGCTAATAATTTGCTGTAAAAGCTTGACGAAATGCAAAAGTTTTAACCTTATGTTAAACTTTGAACACCATGTTAACAAACAAGATGTTGGTGCATTTTTAACATCGGTTGGTGAAACTGGCCCTTAGTATAGGAGAAAGAGGCATGCTTCTGTTGATAGTATTCTAACCTCTCATATTTCCCATAAAACCATGCTCATTACCCCTTGGGCAGTCTATATCACTTAAAAAATTCCTTCTTTTTTTAGGGTTTCAAATTTATTATGACATATGACTGCTCTTCTATTAGGAATGGCATCCAAAAATTCCAATTGTAGCAAACTCACATCAACAGCTTAGTTTGCGGCAGCAATTTTCCAACTTCTAACATATGTTAAATGCCTTAACACAGGAGAACGGTAACTTTACACTGATTTTAACACATTGTTAAAGTTAAGATTGTTTATCAAACAGAATTTGTGTTAACATCAGTGTTAAATCATTTGAACACTGTGTTAAAATTTAGCATCTATTGTTGAAACCGGCCCTAAAGGACGTGTCTGCTTAATGCATGTTTGCATATCTAATTATTACCAAAGTGCTGCCTATTTGCCTTTGTCATCTGGCAGGTGTAAGTGCCACAATAACCTAAATAATACTAAATGAGCACTTAAATACAAATTCTATGATTTGTTAGTGAAATCCTTTTTTATTCATTTTTTAAATGTCTCTACTGCTTACCTGTAGTAAGTAGAGGAAGTATTGCATTCCATCCAAAAATTTTATACCGAGATTTCATCAGAAATATGTTTTGAGGCCAGCTGAATCCATGACTATGAACAGCATAACCCAAAAACAAAATGTCAGATAAATACCAAATTTTGCATTTAAGCTCAGTATCTTCCATAGATGGGACAAAATGATTTTCAAGAAAATCTTCTACCCCAACTACCCTTTACATGGACATTTTTCAAAATTTTTAATTTTCTCAAAACTGGCTCTAACAATTTTAATTAAAATTCCATATTAAATACATTTATATAACAAATTAAGTGTATATCTTGAATTTTTGGTGAATAACCTGTGAAGTCCTCTTCATTCAGAAGGAATTTTGTATAATCCTGTATAACTGGCATATGTTAAGTGAACTGAAACATCCTGTAGACCTCTTTAAAATTTACAATTTATTTCAAAGTAACTTTCTATTCCCGAGATATCCTGTATTAATGGTTCGAATTGTTCAATATGTTTGTAAATTTGTTAAAAGTCCTCTTGATTTTCAGTTGTTGCAATTGCACGGAAAGAGTATGGAAGTTTAAGGCCAGTGTATAGCATCCACTTCTTAAGTTAATTTTCTGAATTCTGGAATTTTCTTGGAATAGCCTGTGAAATCCTGTTCATTCAGGAGGAATTTTGTGTAATTTTGTGCAACAGGTAAACAATAAGAGATAGACAAAAATGTACTACACAAAAAATGCAGATTTCTTTAAAATATACAGTTTATCTCAAATAATGCTTTTTGTGACATTAGCCATTTCTGATATAACTGTTGTTGTTGGTTGGTTTGAATTTTTTCTACACTTTTGACATTTTTTCTCAAGTGCTGTTGCTATTCCTTGTTTCTCATGATTGAATTGAAAGAGTTTGGAATTTCCAGGCCAGTATATAGCAACTGGCTTTTAAACATATGACTATCAGTTCAGTTTCTTCTATCCCCCTTGTAACAACAACAAATGCATAATGAAACTATTTTATTAGGTTTATCTTGATTAAATGAAGTAGATAAATAAAGAAGCTTTCGTAGGAATAGTTTATAAAAGCTATATAAAATAAATGATAGTAGGGAAAGTCTTAGGAATGTAAGACATCAGATTTTTTGAAATACGATTTACAGGAATTTCCTTTGGTTTATTACAACCCTTACTGGTACTATTTTCTCTTCTAGTTAAAACAATTTTTTGTAATTGGGAGAGTCCCTCCATAATAGAATGCCATAATTTAATAGTGAATGTATAGTAATATTTAATTGTACATATATTTACAATGGCATAATAGCAAATGCGGCAGATACTACTAACTTTATTTGTTAGGTGAATGAATAAACTTTATTTGTACATTTTTTTTTATCCAGAATCCTTTTTACAATATTACACTTGTAAACTAACTTAACCTATGTACAAATTTTCTTGCCAGCTATGTTCTACCTATACTGCTCATTTTGCCTGGCACCCTGGCCTTATGGCTCAGCTTAGCAGCCTTTGCTACCCTTAATCACCTATGATCCATCCTCTCCCTCCTCCGTTTGCCCTTCTACCTTTCTTATCTCTCTTACTTTTCTAATCCATTTCTCCTTTACTTTCTTTAAAAACTCTCCCATATTCTTATTTTTCTTTTCTTATTAACATTTTAATTACTACTATTTTTCCATCCATTATTTCACATTTTTCCTCCCATACTTTTTGTCTCCATTCTGCTAATTCTTTGCATTCTGTCACATGATGCTTGTGCTTTCACTACATCCGCATAGTTCACAAATTCCACTTTTTCTGCCTCTTAGCCCTCTCAGGTACATCGATCCTGTTCTCATCCATGCAAAAACTTCTTTTTCCGCTCTATTACAATAATCCACATACCCTTCTCTTTCCCATTTCCTTTTTACTAATCTATAGAACCCTAGTGATTTTTTATTTTTGAAGCTTCCCCAAATCTCTTGTCTTTCTATGTCCTCCACTCTGTTTCCTACTGTTATCCAGAAGCCATTGCTATTTCTTTCTCCTGCTCTCCAAATATCTCCCATTCCTATCTTCTCCATAATTTTTTCTACCCCCGCGTACCAGCTAGTTTTGTTGTTCCATACATATCTTTATAATTTCCCCTTCATCTTTTTTCAGGCATCTAAACAAAAATTTCAATATCCTTTCTAGTATTATTTGTTACGTACTCAATATGCTTATACCATTTTGAACTTTGAAACTGTAACTAAGAAACTGTATTTGTTTTGCTTTTAAAATTCTATTGTCATTGAAGATTACTACTGGTTTGTCTGTATTGTTGTTTTGTATAGATGAAAATGCATTGTGACTCGTGCATTTACAAACATGTTTTAAAGGTCAAAAGTCAAAACAGAGTTTTTGCTTTTGCAGACTATTCAAGATATTGTGATAGGGTATGAAGAAAGCAATAACCAAAAGCTGCACTGTGAACGCTGCATTGAGAAAATAATAGATGATCATAAAGTTGATTGGAATGGCAACCATGAAGGAGCTACACAGAAAGCAAAACAAAAGCTGAGGAAAATGGTAGGCCAAAAATGGTACCAAATATATGCTGACAAACTGGAAGAGGTAAATACAATATCACAGCTTGCCAGTTCCTTTCAATGAACTGATAAATAATCTAATAATTTAAACACCTGTAAATCTGTTTTTAATAACTGAGCATTTGCTTGGGCCTGTTTCATAATACTTTAACCTAATATAATTAATGATGTTAGTTATTAGTGTATTACCTAATAGTATTAGTACTTTTTGCTAATAATATTAGTAAATATTTTTATAAAAGAGCAAGAGTAGTAAAATTTACTACTGTGCAGTCCAAATCTCTTGAAGTTTCGTGACAAAAAATACAGAGTGACAAACTTTGCTTTGTTAGAACATTATGCATTTGTTATAAATGCCATTGCAATGTTCACTTAAAAACTACAAGAAAACAAGAGGAGACACAATAATGGAAATGTAATGCACAAATAGAGAAATAAAAATCATACCTTTCTATGTTTCCTTTGTTATTCAAATGGCACGGCTAACAACGTATCGTTTTTCACTTTCCTACACACATATGTGAAACAGTTGATGTACTTAATGAGCACATCTCAGCCTAAGTTCTTGACATTTCATGAAGTTAAGATTTTGAGACGGTAATTTGTATCACAAATTACTTTAATGTAAATATTGATTGTAATATGAATATGTATTTTTATGTGACATTGATTTCAGAGGTTTATTAATTGTAATTATTAATGGTAAATAATAATATACGGCTTTACTGAAACTGTTAACAATAACGCAATAATGCAGCAAGGGGATGAGTTGTTTATCATTACCGGGAACCAGGAAGTTACGTAATGTTTCGCGCCTTTTCGGTAAAAGCTTCCAGAATGTTCTATAAAAGAAATATGTATTAGTGGTTTTCATTGGATAGTAAAATAGACGCTAATGTTGGCGCGTTTTATTAGCCAATAGCATTTCATTTATAATCTTTAGGCGTATCTTAAGGCAAGCCTATAAATAGTGTGGGTCCGAGGTAGCGTGTCCCCCAGTGTTCAACAAGATTCTCAACACATAACACGTCAGCTTCCAGTTCTACAAAATTCTCCGTACTCTCCACGTCGGTCTCTCAGTTCGTTTATTTCGTCAAGTTACGCGCAGCAGAATTACGAGAATTATTATAAAGTATTATACAGTTAAATATATAAAGTTGAAGTACGTGAGTTAAAAGTGATAAGAAGTTATTACAAACAGTTTCAGTTTGGCGAGTATCTAAAATCAATTTGTAAAAGTGTTTGTGAACGTGTTCTGCAATAAAAGTTATAAAACCAATTTCTTCATAAGTATCATTTCTGGATAAAAGATTCCTTTCCGATTCACACCCTGCAAGAGTCAAATGTCGACCTAAATAGCTAGCCGGAGAACATTTAAAGTGAATTATTTCAAAACTGATGCAAATTGATACGCCAGAGGTAGCTTCGAAACAAACAAGGAGTGACGTCACAAGATGGCAACGCGTTAAGTAAAGCAGCACAACATATGATCTACAAGTTCTAATTTCTTACGCTATAAATATTACGTAAGAAACATTTACCGTCGCATAATTGGCACCCAGAACGTGGGGCAAAGTGACCAGGAAAGGAACTCAAGTAACCAGGAAAGGAAAGATGACCAGGAAAGGATCAACATAACCAGGAATGCAGCAGTGAAATGATCTACAAGACGCAGATTCAAGAAACAACTAGAGGAGCGACAAACGACGCGGATAAGTGGACGCAAAAACATCGAGACAACGTAGATTCATCATAAAACAACGCAGAAGCGACATACAAATCTAGGAGAATGGGGCAGAACGCTGGACATCAAAGTAACAGCAACGGACAGCATTAGTAAGGTTAGAGTATCCTAATTTTTAAGTGTAAATAACTTTCAATGTTATTGAGGAGTGGTAGGATAAAAAAAACAATGGCTACCAATAATTCAGAGGAAATAATTATGGAGGATGAAAATGTTAGTGCAGAAAATAGCCCAGATTTTTTAGGATTTGAAGATGAAAATGTTAGTGCAGAAAGTGAGAATAGAATAGCAGGAAATGTTAATCTTGATACTAGTATGATGATTATGGAAATGCTGAAGAATATGGAAAAGAGTCATAGGGAAGATATGCAAAAGAATAATGAGAAATTAGAAAAATTAACTCAGAATATGGAAAAAAATAATGAGAAATTAAGAGAAGATATTGATAGGAGTTTAGAACAAAAACTAGATCAGAATAAGAGAGAATTGAGGGAAGAATTAAGGGAAGATCTTAGTAAGAAATTAGATCAAAACAGGGAAGATATGCAAAAGAGTTTTGAGGAATTGAGGGAAGCTATGGACAGGAATCATAGCAAATTAATTGAAAATATTGGTAGGAAGAATGAGAAATTAGAGCAAAAAGTAGATCAAAGCAGTGAAGAAATGGAAAAGAAAGTTATGAAGCTAGATAGTAGTATGCCAGAAATGAGAGATGAAAATGAGGAAGTAATAGTAAGTGAGATAGGAGAAATTTCAAAGAAAATGCTAGACATGAGCATGGAAATAGATAACAAAGAAAGTGAGGTTAATACTAAAAGTGAGGTTAATGTAGAATGCACAGAGTTAGGAAGTCAAATGAGTATTATTTCAAGTGAGTTAAGAGAGATAAAAGAGGTTAGGAATGTAGATGTAAATGAGGCGCAGGTTAATTTCAGAGGGGAGATATCAGAAATACAGAAGGAGTCAATAACGCAAAGAAAGAAATTGTACCAAGATGTTCAAAATGAAAACTCCAGTCCAGTACAGTTTAGTACAGATTTGTCAGAGTATTCTCAGATTAAAAAGATAGCAGAAGAATTGAAAATGAAAGTTGTTAAAAGATGTATTGTTCAAGAGACTGTAGATTGTTTTCAAATATTATCAGGGAACGAAATGTCATATGAATACAAGAGGTTATTCATGAACAAAAATTTGAAGGTTAGGTTACGGCTACGAGTAAGGTTTAGCCACACACAATTTGATCCAGGAGGGTAAATAGCAATGAGATGTAAAGTAAATGCTGGATAGGTAAAGATGACTTGCAGAGAAATGTATTGGAACGTAAGAGGGTTAACTAAATATATATGTCATTTGAAAAGAGAAATAAATTATATATATAAAAAAAAAAAAAAAAAATTTTTTAATAACTGTAACAACATTTGAAAATTAAGAATGCAAAGATTGAAACTTAATATGATATTAAATTAAAAGTACGTAAATACAATTCAAAGAGTATTGTTAAAATAAAATTCAAAATAACAAAAATTAGTAAGAATAATTTAAAAAAAAAAAAAAAAAAAAAATAATACTTATGTAGCAAACAGAAAAGGTGAAACATTGTCTAGATTTAAGAGATGTAAATATTTGTGTAGAGGGTGAATATTTTGGTAAATATGTATAATAATTAAAAAAAATCTTAAATGTATAAATTTTTGTCAACAATGTAAGAGAGTAAACAATTTTGAAACAGTGATTAAATAATTTAGGGTAAAGTATTTGCTATAAAAAAAAAAAAAAAAAAAAAATTTGTTATGTCAGATTAATATCTAAATTAATTAAACCAAAGCCAGTAAGTAGTGGCGAGATAAAAACATGTCGTGTGTTAAATGCGTGTGAAGTGTTAAGTGAAAGTGATAACGTGTGTTCCAAGATTTAGGAGACTAAAAACACAATTTTAAAATTTCTAAACAAGTTATAAATATTTATAATTATGTTTCTAGTGGGGCATATGAGACGGTAATTTGTATCACAAATTACTTTAATGTAAATATTGATTGTAATATGAATATGTATTTTTATGTGACATTGATTTCAGATGTTTATTAATTGTAATTATTAATGGTAAATAATAATATACGGCTTTACTGAAACTGTTAACAATAACGCAATAATGCAGCAAGGGGATGAGTTGTTTATCGTTACCGGGAACCAGGAAGTTACGTAATGTTTCGCGCCTTTTCGGTAAAAGCTTCCAGAATGTTCTATAAAAGAAATATGTATTAGTGGTTTTCATTGGATAGTAAAATAGACGCTAATGTTGGCGCGTTTTATTAGCCAATAGCATTTCATTTATAATCTTTAGGCGTATCTTAAGGCAAGCCTATAAATAGTGTGGGTCCGAGGTAGCGTGTCCCCCAGTGTTCAACAAGATTCTCAACACATAACACGTCAGCTTCCAGTTCTACAAAATTCTCCGTACTCTCCACGTCGGTCTCTCAGTTCGTTTATTTCGTCAAGTTACGCGCAGCAGAATTACGAGAATTATTATAAAGTATTATACAGTTAAATATATAAAGTTGAAGTACGTGAGTTAAAAGTGATAAGAAGTTATTACAAACAGTTTCAGTTTGGCGAGTATCTAAAATCAATTTGTAAAAGTGTTTGTGAACGTGTTCTGCAATAAAAGTTATAAAACCAATTTCTTCATAAGTATCATTTCTGGATAAAAGATTCCTTTCCGATTCACACCCTGCAAGAGTCAAATGTCGACCTAAATAGCTAGCCGGAGAACATTTAAAGTGAATTATTTCAAAACTGATGCAAATTGATACGCCAGAGGTAGCTTCGAAACAAACAAGGAGTGACGTCACAAGATGGCAACGCGTTAAGTAAAGCAGCACAACATATGATCTACAAGTTCTAATTTCTTACGCTATAAATATTACGTAAGAAACATTTACCGTCGCAATTTTTACGGTTTTTTTCATTGGTATACTTTTTAAAGAAATCACACACACTGAAGACAACAGCCCTAACCTTACTGCTATATCTACTAGTACTACTGGGCTTACTAAGTGACATTTTCACGAAAAAGTTAACCTTATAAGTACTAGGACAAAGCCTATCACAGTAAGAACTGAGTACACCACAGTTGAATTTGCAATTGAGTCGCTTAACCTTCCAGCAGCGCACTGTAAGAAGTACACCAGCAGTATTTTTGCTTTGTCAATGTTTTAACAATGCTTTAACCTTGAACTTTCACATCAGTGGTGCAATGAATTCATTGTTGATGCCTCCTTGAGAATTGATGACAGTTGGTGATTCTTTGCTTAAAGTTCTCAGTTGGCTTATTTTATTGAAGTACAATGCACAAGAAATTGTAAAATCTAAATAAACTGTAGTGATTGTCTACTGAATAAGTGACCAGGGTCAAAATGCAGTAGACAATCAAATTTGTAAAACTCTTAGCACAATAAAATACTATACTATACTATAAGCAATAAGGTGTTGAATGTTGTAAAAATCACAACACGCTTATCTCATGTAACAGATATGTGCTTGGTACTATAACCATTAAAATGCACTTAATCATTCATTTTCCAATGTTATTATTCTGTGAAACAAAACTATACAAGACGTTTATTAAAAAACGTCATGTATGTTTTTGTAGAGCTGCATCAGAGGGCTTTGAAAGGATTTTCATGATGACTTAGTAGCTGTATTTGAAAACCTTGTGGGATAACTATTTCTAAATTTATATAGGACATGGAGAATTGCACATTATTAAGTGATAATTACGTCTATGACACAACAATATATACATTAATGACAGCAATGGATATATTACTATTACAAGCATAATTATAACTAAAAGTCTCCATTTAAACATCATGAAAGATAACTATAAATTAAAAGTGAACCATTGGGTCTAAAAATATTATTCTTTTTTGTACTTGTTCAGGCTTTTATCCTAGCTTTTCTGAAATATGCATGCATGTGCATAATATTGCAATCAGAGTTTTACCAGCGGCGAGGTGTACTGTCTGTGTGAGCAATGCCGCATTGCTGCTATTCCCTAGTGCTGTACAAGTGGACATACCTCAAACGTTAAGAGATTTGGACTGCATTTATTAGGCTCAATTTCATGAGTAAGTCTACTCTAATAATAATGTTATTAGTGGAAGCCACTTGAATTGTTGCTTTGTGTTTGCACAATAGTACTCATAAAATCAGTATAATGTGTGATTCTGACTCAAATAGTGATCAAGTAATGTTAAATGTTCATCTTCCAAGAAATTTTAGATCAAGAATAAGCTACATATGAGGGCAGATTGATAAGTCAGTGACTTTTTAAAGAAAATAATTTTTTCCAAAAAATCAATTTTATTTTACAACATAGTCTTCTTTCAATTCAATACACATTGTCTAACATTTCTCCAATTTTTTTAACCATTCCAAAAAGTATGATTTTTCAAGGTCTGCAAAATGTGAGGTTGTTTCTGCCATGATGTGTTCACTGGACGTGAATTTCTTCCCAGTGAGCTAATTTTTCAGGTTTGCGAAGAGGAAGAAGTTGCTCAGAACCAAATCTGGAGAATGTGGTGATTGAGGTAGCAGTTCGTAGCCCAATTCCACAAATTTTGTGATGGCAATGACTGACTTGTGTGTGGGTGCATTATCCTGGTGAAAGAGAACCTTTTACTTCACCAAATGGAATCGTTTCTTTAACAGTTCCTTGTGAAACTGATCCAGCATTGTAGCATAATATGAACTTGTTTACCTTTTGCAGGTAGTGGATGTCTATCACCCCTTGTGAATTTCAAAAGATAACTGCCATGATTTTTCCTGCCGACGGAATGGTTTTTCGCTTTCTTTGGAGCAGGTTCGTCAAAGGAAATCTGCTGCTTTGATTGTTGTTTGGTTTCAGGTTGATAGTAATGGATCCAAGTTTCATCAACCGTGATATAATGCCGCATAAACTCATTTGGGTTGCGCTGGTACATGTTCCAACATCCCTGTGAAATGGTCACACGATTCCGGTTGTTCTCAACTGTGAGCAGTCGCGGCACCCATCTTGCTGACTGCTTTCTCATACCCAAAAGTTTGTGCAGATTGTTATACACCTGTTCACTCGAGATGTTTACGGCCTTGGCTATCTCATGGATTTTCACTCGGCGGTCTTCCAACACAATATCATGAACTTAGTTCACCATTTCTTCTGTTGTGACCTCAACCGGCCTACCACATCATCTCTTGTGCTCAAACAGCCACATCAAAATTCTGTGAACCACTTGTGAACCATGCCATGTGATGGAGCAGAGTCCCCATAATACTTGTGCAGCTTTTCTTCCATTTCCTTCACGCCTTACCACACAAAAAGTAGTGCTTTATCAGAACACGAAATTCACTTTTCTTCATTTTCTACGAAGCAACACAAATCTGCTTACTTTAGACGCTCTCAACAATGTTCTAAGAAACAAATGATGACAAATTTCTGCGATTATACCCAGAATAGATGCAAGACTTGGATGTAAACAAGAAACCTATGATTAGAATGCTACCTCTCGTCAAAGTCATGGACTTATCATTCCGCCCTCGTATAATTGGGTGGAAGAAGCATACACGTACAAGAGGTTTCGATTAAATGTTAAAACATTTCATTATATGCTTATGTGCAACTTAAGTCAGTTAAAAACACACACACACGCGCACGCACGCACGCACGCACGCACGCACGCACGCACGCACGCACGCACGCACGCACGCACGCACACACACACACACACACACACACATTTTGGTCAAGTTGCATTGTGCACATAAGCAAAATCTTTATTGCATGAAATGAGGGCACTAACTCATCTTCTGTACAGAATAAATTAATTTCAGTGTGGTTATATTACGTGATTCAACTTCCACTATACAAGTAATATCAGCAGAAATATATAATAATTTATTATTATTAATAACTATTAATTGTAAGTTAGATTAAGAAATGTGTAACCCAAGTTTGTGATGTTAGAAAATTGTTTATAATGTGACGTACGTCACTTTGCCAAACCGATTCCTGTACCAGATGTGATATCGCTCTGCCCACAACGCCTTCACTAAATGGTGTGTCTGCAACCCTTAATCAGTGTGTCGCGAAGGAATGGTCAAGTTGGGTAGTTCGGGGATTTCATCAGGAGGACTAAAGGTTGTTGGGAGCTGGAAGGGTGGTGAAGGGTGACATTGTTAGATGTGTAATTCTTATTCTAAGAGAGAATTTAATATTCCAAGAGAGAATTTAATGTTCCTAATAAATAATGTAAGCTACATTGCAAGAGGGAGAAAGCTAGACAGCTTTTGGGTTTACCTGTTAGACAGAAGAAGCTCGGTGTTCCATCTTAATTGGCCTAGGGCCTACATTGAAGTTGTAAAATAACACAAAATAAATTTAAAGTGCTGACCGTCACAGAGTCCTGCTAGGCAATTGATAGGCACAGCCAAGGCTCCATCACAAAAATTAAGTGATGAAATATGAGGAATTTTAAGCTGAGATTCTTCTAATGTGAGCTTCAGACATAATGGGCTTGATGACACTTTCTTATCCAAGGGACTACTGAAAGAGTGAAGGCCCATTCACAATGAAAAGTAGGTGCAGATGCAGCATAAATGCAAAACTTTGCATGCATAGAGGAAGAATTTTGCATTTCTTTCTCCGTGCATTGCCGCTTCTGAACAGCATATAATTGCAACATGAGATTTTACGCCTTCTACTATACAATCATACTGCTCTTTCTTTAGGCTGTACCATGCCATTTTAAATGCCGATGCCAGACATTGATCTGTTATTTGCTTGATACACACTTACTATGTGTTATTTATTTATAAAGACAGAATGAATTTTTATATTGGATATTATTGGTGAGTTATTAAATTAGAAACTTGTGGTATGCTCCGAAGATTTTTGCATGCAATATATGGATCTAGAAACTGAGATAGTACATATTATGTACATAATGAGTGTTTAGAGATAATATAAGTTATATGTGCATACTCTATAAATGTTTTAGTTATAAGAAATTACGGAATGGAAGTGTAAAACTGAAATTTAGTGGCATTGTTAGGCTACCTTCCTGAACATACCTCCTTCAACCAAGACATACGAAGGGAAAACAAGCAAGATGGGGTTGAGTGACATGACGTTTGTTAGATGAGTCAAAAATTCGTTGAACTGGAGGTGTGAGATTCCAGTATCTTTTCAAAGATGTTTGTTGACATGAGCCAATAAGGGTAGCTGATACAAATTTAAAACATACGAGTGCCTCAGTGAATTAAATACAATTACCAAAGCATAGTATTTTTATAAGATTGAGTGATTTGCTGATATTGCTAACAATAATCATACATTGTGTGTAAAAGCTGTATTTATAATTTTGTTGCACGTATTTCAATGGTTTATATTTTTCTGTTTTACAGAGGCTTAAAAACTGGTGGTCATATGAGCGGTTTGTTTCTGCATCAAAATCACTGTATGAATCATGCATGAGGGACATAATAAACCCAGGGTCAAACAAAGTATCTGAAGAAGAGGCAGATCGGCAGCATGCATATTCAAAATCAAAAGCTGTAGACTCTCTGGAGGATGATATTAAAAAGCTAGATGGAGCAGAGGAATATGCAGCTTATGCAAAGCAGTTGCATGATGTAAGTATTGTTAAATATAGCTACATAATATTTTGTTAGTGTGTAACGTGTTTGAAAGAAAGTTCTTTTTACTTTCTCTACCATGTACATAGTAGGTAGTGAAGGTATTGCATTCCACCCAAAAATTCAATACCTACCAAACTTTCACCGGAAACACATGTTTTGAGTCCCCTTGAATCCAAGAAAAGCATTTTTAGAAAAAGGTCAGTGTGTGTGTGTCTGTGAACACCATAACACAAAAACAAAAGATCAGATAAATAACAAAGTTGGTATTTAAGTTCAGTATTTTCTAAAGATGGGACACAAAGGATTTTCAAGAAAATGCCACCCACCCCAAACTACCCTTCATATGGAACATTTTTCAAAATTTTTGATTTTCTAGAAAGTGGCTCTAACGATTTTGATTAAAATAATTTAATTAATAATAAATATTAAAGATATTTACATAGAAAGTAAAATATATATCTTGAATTTTCTTGGAGTAGCCTATGAAGTGCTCTTCATTCAGAAGGAATTTTGCATAATCTTGTATAACTTGCAAATATTAAGCAATTAGACAAAAATATACTACACAATGTACATCTTTTTAAAACACACAATTTATTTGAAATAATTTTTGTTTTGTGGCATAAGCCTTTTCTGAGATATCCATTATTAATAGTTCAAATTATTCATTACTTGGTCATTCTTTTAATGCCCTGTCAACATTCAGTTGTTTCTCACGATTGCATGGAAACAATGTGCAATTTTAAGAACAGCATATAGCATCCGGTTTCTTAAACATTTGACTATTGCTGTTCCTTTTGTATCTCTAAATGAAATGTGTAATGTAGTTGTTTCTGCAAAGGTTTATCTTCATTAAAATGAAGTAGATAGAAAAAAAATCTGATGTGTTACACTCACATGACTTTCTCTACTCTTGTACAATCTAATTTTACAAACGCCTATTCTCCATATGCTTCAAGTTAATCGAGATATCGAGATGTCAATCTTATTGGTAATTTTCTTGTAGATGCAAGGGAAATATCGTAGCTTTTAAGCGATAGTCAAATATTTTAGCGCTGGTTGCTATGTGCGCATTCCATTCTCTTTGCATGTCCAGGACATAAAAAAAATGAATAACGAATTTGAGAAAAAGTATAAGTATTGGAAAATTTAAGGAAATAACAAGCAATATCTCGAAAACGGTTCACTCAACAAAAGAAATGTATATGACATAAGTTGTGTATTTTAACGCGATCTACATTTTTTGTGTAGTAACATTTTGTCTATCTCTTATGGTTTACCAGTTATGCAAAAGTCGTTCACAGTGAAGAATACTTTTGGAGACATTCCCAGAAAATTCGAGATATACATTTCATTTCTCATGACATTATCTTAAACATATGATATTTTCATCAAAATCGTTAGAGCCATTTTTGAGAAAATTAAAATTTTCGAAAAATCTTCCATGTAAAGGGTAGTCTGGGGTGGGGGGATTTTCTTGAAAACCTTCGTGTCGCATCTCTGGAAGATACTGAACCTAAATACCAAGTTTGGTGCTTATCCGACTGTTCGTTTTTGAGTTATGCTGTTCACAGACACACACACACACACACACACACGGACATGTTTCCAAAAATGCTTTTTTTGGATTCAGGAGGTCTCAAAACATGTATTTCCGGTGAAATCTCGGTATCGAATTTTTGGGTGGAATGCAATACTTCCCCTACTTACTATACGTAGTAGAGAAAGTAATAAAGTTTACTAAGAATAGTTTGTATACCCACAAATAAATGATAGAGGGATCAGGAATACATTAGCTTAGTGTTAGATCATGAATACTGTCAATTTCAGCATTGGTGGGTAAAATGTCTTTCCTTGTCTCTCATTATTCTTAGGTTGGGTATATAGCTCTTGGGACATTAATCATTTTGAAGCAGAAGGATTTTATGTATCTATTGTTTAAATGGAAGAATGTTTAACTCTTGGTACAGTTGACTGTCCCTTATGAACCACGTAATGGTAGTTATGAATACCTGAAGTAGGTTTAAAATAATAATGCTGTACAAACAGTTAAGTTTTGTAGTGCAGAATGTTTTCAAATCATCATGAGCAGGGTACAGAAATTGAGGCATTTACTTTGGTTAAAATAGGCAGGCAAAAAGGCACTTAAAGTACTGAAAATAGGCATTTCTTAAAAGTGAAAACAGAGTAATCTCACTCATTATTAATGAAAATAGGTATTTAAGAAACTTAATAATTTATTTATTACATAAAAAGTATTCATTTACTCTTATTTTTCTTAGTTACAAACAAGAAGAAGATATTTTTTGACTGCCTCTGTAGTCGAATGGTCAGTGCTCTAGTTTCTACAACCAGGTACCCCGGGTTTAGATTAAATTAAATTGAGTTTTATTTATGGACGCTCTTTAACTGCTGTGGTCCTTAGCATCCCATTCTATATTGGGCGTGAAAGACCGGCAATTTTGCTCAGAGGCCTCTTTATCAAGCTTGAGGTTCTTTTATGTGCCATAAATCTATAACACAGGCTTTACTTCCCTTCCAAAGGAAGCCATGCTAAGGATTTTTACTCCTGAAAAAAAATCCATCGCCTTCCGCCGGGTTTGAACCCGCAACCTCGGGAACTAAAGGCTAACATGGTAACCACTACACCACGGAGGACAACAGGGCCCAAGGTTTGATTCCTGGTTGGGGTGGGGGAAGTTTTCTTTAATTAAAATCATTTCCTACTTTCTGCAGTCTGAAAGTATGAATGTGGGGGTGAATAATGTAAATCAGTAAAAATCAACAGTTAAAAAACCTACAGTCAATGAGTGAGTTGTTTTTAAGTCAGAGCCATAGAAGTTAAAGGGGGCTTTAAACAAATTCAATTTATCAGTCAGCCACCTGTCAGAGAGAATGTTTTTCATCACAGAATAGGAGCATATTTAAAACAAGCTTTTATGGGAGGACTCAAATCAGTTACAACAGAATTTTAATGCCTCAGAACACATCACAAATGTCCTAAAGTTTTTCTGCACTCATAACATGTTCAGGTAACACTTGCAATGTTAAAAGATATCTTAAAAGATTCTGGAATTGTATTGGCCAAAAAATAAATAAAACTTTGTACAGTCTGTGTCGGTTTTATCTTACCTACGCATCAGTTGCAAAGGTTCATGCAAGGCACAGGAAGATAATATAGAATAACTTCATGGTAATTCAGAAATTTTGGATTTTATTTCCAAAATATTAATTTCTCACAATAATAACAATTATATTACTTTAGTTGAACATTTTAAAATACTGATGTGTTATATAAGTTGCTTTTACATGAATAGTTTTTCTGGAATACTGACTAATGACATAACCTATCTGGGATACGCCAAGTTTTCTCCAAAGCTTACATAGACACCTTCAGTTCCATGCCAATAAATCAACAACCATTATTGTATGTTATTTTCTATGGTTGCAAACAAGTGATACAAATTTCATGCATTCTTACAAGGTAGCTTTTCTAACCTTTAATATTTTCTTCTTTTCCTCAATATACCGGATTTTATACAAGTTAAAATACATATAAATATTATCATAAAAAAATAAAGAAATATTATAATTCATTACTTAATTAATACAGATCAATAATAAATATTGTTAACATGTAGCATTTCAGACTAGTCCTCCTCTTTGTTATCCTTAGGCATTATAACTGCTTAAAGTCTATTGAATAAATATTTAAGGGGGAAACGGGTGAAAATGAGACAAAAAATGACAAAATTTCACATTTTGTGTTTTTTTGTACCAAACAATAACTAGGTGGTTTGAAGTACATATATGCCAAGTTTTAAAGCACTACAGTGCCTGGAAGTTGCTCTAATTACATCATATTTAAGTGTCTGCGCTCCTTAAGTGTCCCTGAGAAGGCATGGCAGGTTATGAAATAGCTGCATGAAGTAAAAGTTCCGCTTCTTTTTACCGATTTTTGTGGTACTTTTTTCCATGAAGCTTAGTTTCTGGTTTGTCATTGAGTCACCGTGATCGGTATAGCATACTAATAGCATCTCTGCTGGTAGAGTCATGTAACATAAAATTAAATGTTGTTTCATTTACATGAGTCAGAAACAAGTGTAAATTATGTAAATAATACCATGATGAAAGGCTAGATGACCAAGAATGTGGTGTACAAAAGAAAAATTTAAGGCAGAAACAGCTGGAGAATGATAATTGTGAACATATACCCACTGTAAGCAATGAAACTGTAAATATATACATTGGTGGTCACCAGTTTTACTGTCATCATTGGTGATGACCTTGACCTGAAGTATAATGACCACAATCAAAAGCATTTGTACATAGGACTTGGCACTGAAAGGCTTGGCTTATGCCATAATTTATGAACTGATTTGCAGTGCTTGTAATGAAAAAAAGAGTACAAATTACACATCTAAGCTGAACACTTCCAGGAATGTCGGAAGTCATTATTTTTTGTTAACTGCACACAAACTTTTAAACACATTTTCTCCACTTTAATTTTTGCTACACTTTTATTCATTCAAAACAAAATTACATCCGCAAATTAGGTGTTAGAGAGCCGAATTTTTTACTGTACATTCTATAAAGCATAACAAAAAACTGATGCATGGAATTCAGGATTAACTTAGTACTTTTTGAGATAAGACATAAAATACGTGTAATGATTGCAAAAGTTTTGAAATTTTTACTATGCAGGTCATATATTTTTTTTTAATTTCCCGTACAGCTAAGGTATTACAAAACCCATGTGTCAATTTTTTTGTAAATGATTTTCTGGTTTTGTAAAAATAAATTTCAAGCTTTTTTCAAAAAAGTGTGAAGTGAATTTCATTTTGAAATTTGCTAATTTTTTTTTATAGAAAATTTTCAATAATTAAAAACCTAATTGATATACAAAAATGAAACTCTGCGAAATAGTTCCACATAACACCCCAAATATGTGTACAAAAAATTAAACACCTATATTTAAAATTGTGGAAAATAGAAATTTCACCCATGTTCCCCCTTAACCTATCACACCAATGAAGAAATCAGATTGAACCTTAGGAAATTAGTAGTCTGCATATAGTCTTAACAAAATAAATATCAAAGGGAAAAATTAAAAAAGTATCCCGTGTATTTGACCTGGGAGGTGCTAAATGTTTATGTGAACACTGGAAAGTCAGCTTTTATAACAAAAGTTATGAAAAAGTGCCTGCCTTTTAAATGAGTTTCATTTTAAACTTATTATCATTAATGAAATATACTTACTTGTTCTTTAAAGTAGGATTCCAGTTTAAAATATGTATGATGTCTGAAACTTGTATAAGTCTATGGACAATAAATAAATAAATAAATATTACTGGCCGGAGGGGGGATTTATTCTTAGTGCTGCTTCAGAGTAAAACAAATGCGTTTTTATTCCAGGAGCTGGACTACCTCTATCTTTACTACAAAGGACTAAATGAGGGCAAAGGCGATGGCTGCATCATTCTATAAACACTTGACTTCTGTGTATTTGTTTTTGCCAACTGAATGGCAAGTGTGTATTAACTGTCTTGGCTCCATGAGCCGATCTGATCATAGTTGACTGCAGCATGCCAGTACCCTGCCATTCATTAGCAGTGTAAAATGCCATGGGTTTATATGCAGAAAATCCCTATTGGAAAAAACTGCCTTTAAGTAGTAACAATGTATAAAGTGGTGAAACTTTCCTTGGAATGGCTCATGTAATTCTGTTTGTCTGTACATAATACATAACACTTTTATAGAAATGAAGCAACAATTTTAATCCACGATTAATCTAATTTTCAGAATTATAAACTTTACTTTTCTCTTTAAAAGTAATTGTTGGATGAGGCAAAATCAGAATAACTTCACTTACTATACAATTGTGTTGCACACTATTAGGATTAGTGTTATAAGACTTACTGTCTTTGCTAATTCCCTAAAATAGTCTACGTTATCACCTTCTGGAACTCTACAATACAATTTTTCTACCAATTTTGTTTGGTTTATTTTATATTGTATAATGTATTTAATTAAAAACAGCATTATTTTGGTTATTTCATCCTCCTGGTCCCTGATACTTATTTTCGTTTAAACTGGTAAGTACTAGTGTAAAGCCTTACATCTGTAATATTAGTGTATTTTGCAAATAACTTGTAAATGGTGGTGCTTTATTTTTAATCAAGCTACAATAGTACGAGGTCTGTTCAAAAAATTCTGGAATATTGTACGCAACATTTTTCTATGCTTAGCTTTTAGTTATTGTGCATGGTCTCCTTCGAAATACTCTCCTCCACAATTGATACACCGCCACCAATGCCATTTCCACTTCCGGAAGCAGTCTTAGTACATCTCTTTCTGGATCATGCAAAGCGCCGTCTGCGAATTTTCTTTTATCTCGTCTATCGTTGCAAATCTTCATCCTTTAAACGGGGTTTTCAACTTTGGAAATAAAAAAGAAGTCTGCAGGGCCCTTGTCTGGCGAGTACAGAGGATGAGGCAGCACAGCAATATCATTTTTTGTGCAATAGTCGCGTACCAACAGGGATGAATATGTGGGTGCGTTATTGTGATGCAAGAGCCATGAATTGTCTTGCCACATTTCAGGCTGTTTCCTTCTCACATTTTTTCGCAGGCGTGGCAACATGTCTTGATAGTCAGTCTTCGATTGGCATGCACAGTTTCGTTGACGTTCCTGACATGAGCATTGTCGGTAGACGTCGAAGGGCGTCCTAAACGAGGGCCATCTTTAACTTCCATCTGGTCATTTTTAAACTGCGTGAACCATTTGAAACACCGAGTACAGCTTAAGCACTCATCACCGTAGGCTTCTTGCATCATTTGGTGTGTCTTTGTAAAGGTTTTCTTGAGTTAAAATTAAATTAAATTGAGTTTTATTTATGGATGCTCTTTAACTGCTGTGGTCCTTAGCATCCCATTCTATATTGGGCGTGAAAGACCGGTAATTTTGCTCAGAGGCCTCTTTATCAGGCTTGAGGTTCTTTTACTGCCGTAAATCTACCACGGTACCACCAGCTTTACTTCCCTTCCGAAGGAAGCCATGCTAAGGATTTTTACGCCTGAAAAGATCCATCCCCCTCTGCCGGGTTTGAACCCGCGACCTCGGGAAATAGAAGCTAGCATAGTAACCACTACACCACGGAGGACAACATTTTCTTGAGTTTCACGCAAAATTTAATACAAACGCATTGCTGCTTTAACTCTGCCATCTCAAAATTGCAAACTGTGCGACACAATGTTCTACTCAATACAGCACTGAACAATAACTAACAGACATAGAATAATGAAACTTCCAGCAGTTACACATTAAACACAGGCATGTGCAGGGATGCCAACCGCATTTCGCTACAACACTCCATTGGCACGAAGTTACAAATGTTCTGGAAGTTTTTGAACAGACCTCGTATATTGTAATACAAGTGTAGTAAGTGCATCTTTGCAGAATAAGGGGGAAGTTTGAAAATATAAGACAAAATCGAATACCAAACAAAAAAATGAAATCGCAATTGGTGACATTGGGAAGCTCATGTGAAGACTTGACTTAAAAAATACAAAACCATTCAAACAAACAATATCAGTTCATCAGGTCATGGCTGATTCAAAAGGAATGGCAATTCTACATTTGAGAAAACTAAGTTTTTCTACTGCAATGTATGTCCACATTTTGGATGTGGGAAGTACCAGGAAAAGCTGACAAACTAGACTTAAATCAAGTGTTTACAGATACTGACAATGAAAACTTGGGATCAGATAATGTATATAATTTGAATATTAGTATCAACAGTACATTCTGCTTCAAGAAAGGCAAGAAGCGTTTATGTACTGCGCTATGGTAGTGATAGAGTTCCAGATGTTTTCACTACTGACATCAGTACCACCTCCAAAAGAAACATTTAAATGTCAAATTATAAGTAATAATGTAGAAGCGGTTGATAGTGAACTATTTCAAATGAAAATGAATGAGGAGTAGGAAAACTCCTACAATTGGTTTCATTTGATGTAGTTGCACTTTTCCCCAGCATACCATTGGATAAATTAGTCACACTATTAAAGAAATGGCTGCAATCAATAGGTTTGAACACTAATGAAACAGAAGACTTAATCAAGTTCACCAGTGTATGCATCAAACAGAGTGTATAACAAACACAGTATTAAAATCTCCTAAGTTCAAAGTTGAAAGATCAAGTCCCTCCAGAACAAAAGTCCGGAACATGCGCCATAGAATGCCTAGATTGCAACATGAAATACATTGGGAAAACCAAAAGAAATATTGAAACATGCAGAAAAGAACACTTCAGGAACATTCACCAAAAACAAATTGAAAAATCTGCTGTTGCGAATAATTTTTGTGTGAAAAACCACAAAATAGACCCGGATGTCAAACTGTTAAAAGAAGTCTCAAAACCTTGGGAGAAAATCTACATTTGGAAGAACAAAAATGTTGCAATGAATTTCAATATCCCAGCAGAGGACAAACTCGGCAAGTACATCAAACCCACACCAGATACCGCCACAGATGGTCAACACAGGCAGATACAGGATAATCAAACCACCACCAGCCAGTAGGTCAGCTTGGTGAGAGCAAAGGACTCTCGAAACATGTCTAGGTAATTCTACTTAAGTGAAGATTGTAAATGAGTTTTTCTACTCCTCATTTATTTTCATTTAAATGTCTGTTCTTTCATTGATATGACCATCACTATCAGATAACAGCTCACCGATTAAAATATTTGATAGCTTTCAATCATCTGCAAAACCTTTGCAAGAATCGCACCAGTTACAGTCGTAGACTGATAATTGTTAAGTGTTGTGAAAGCCATACATATGAAAAGTATGTTATAAAAATATGTTTATAGTGTATGTTTTTGCAAGCTGAGATATTCAGTGATGGCATTGAAATGGGCTTATTTGCGAAGTGAACCTATACAGTACTGGCAGTTTAAACAGCTGGCTGCAGCTTCACTGTTGTCTCTAAGAGGGTTAAGTTTATCATAGGATCTTGTGCGTCTTGCCAAATACTCAGTCATAAAATATACCTCTTTTGCAGTATTATATATTGCAATACATAGTTATTTGCATTTATAATCAATATTTAGTATTAGGTTTTTATTTTATAGTTTTGTAAATTTGTGTGTAGCATTATAATTGTTAAATAAATATGATAAGTGCTGGAATATAACTTTTTTATATATCCTCTTACTCCACCTATGGTTGATGGTTATCTAACAGTTATTTCAGGTGTATTGTAATAAAAATTAATGCAGAAACTGATAACGTTACAAAAATGAAACTCTTCTAAGCAATTTTTTAAGGGAAGATTAAAAATCCCATCTAACCAGTATTAAATTTGATAAATTCATGAGCCGTTTTATCTCAAGAAATTATCCAAGATATCTGAGAGAAATTTTTACAGAATATAGATGCATATCTTCCTCGTTCATGATCTACTTTTATACAATATGGTTTATTAATAAAGAGGGAAGTTTTGGAAAAATGTTTTACTTTTATTCATGTAATTGATTTAGTTTAGTTTAAAAAGATTATGTTGATACAATGATTGATTTGTTTTTAAAAGATTCTTTGTTTTCCTTACAATTTTTTTATTAAAATATATCAGCAATTAATGTTTTAAAATACAATTAGCCAACTTAGTAACAACAAAGCACATTAGTAACAGAATTGAGGTGTTGTATTTACTATATCAAAATTTGATTTAGCTGTCTTCAGTAGTTCCTGAAAAAATGGGTTATTTATATCAGAAAATGTCATTACAGAGAGAGTTAGAGGGGGGGGGGGAGAAAGACAAATGAAGAAAAAAATATTTGTTTGCAAAGAAAAAAAAAGTTACATTGTTTGGACATAATGGACACTGCCAAATTTAGACGTTGTACCAGTTTGTAGGACAAACCTTCCCCTAAAACATGAGCTAAAATGCACCTCTCTACTCCTAAGAGTATAGGAGTTATGATTTTTTCTGTGAAGTGATGTAGAATTCAAGAGTAGAAAATGTAGATGCAGTACCATTTTTAAAATTACATTAAAAATATAAGTATTGTGTCTGCAATGATAAAGTACATATCAAATTAAAGAAAAAAATCAATTTATAAGATTACAAAGAAAACTAAAAGTTCAATTTTTTTGGCAGTGTTTGCCATATAGTCTTCCCTTAAGTAAACAACAAAAGAATTCCATGTAATAGCAACAGTATAAGTGCACTTGGAGAGCCCCAGTGTTTTTGTTGACAATGCCTAACGTCATCAAGGTAGGGATCAGAAGAGTGAGGGGCAAGGTAATGTACGGTTGCACAACAAAAGTACTACATTTTGCAGGCCTCAACCTCTTTAGTAAATGAAAAACAACTGCTGATGTTTTCTTTACCCGTTTGTTCTGTAACTGTTTAGTTGTTCTCAACTCATGCACTCATATCGGGCTGGCTAGTAACTGCAATAGAATAGAAAATCTATCTATTAGCGTGATCAGGACTTGAAAAGTTACTCTTGGGGTCCCCTAATAAGGAGGCCTCCAGTTTAATGGAACTTGGATCTTCTATACTTCACACAATTTGCTAGGAATAACTCAGTTCACCCAGACAGAGTCCCACATGCCTGGGTAAGACTATATACTCTGAGAGGTCGTCAGGTATCTCAGAGACTCCGTTAGCTACACATCTTCCCATGTGCCATGCACCTCTCGGCACGGGTTGCTTAATACCTTAAGGTTGGGGAATTGGTTCATGGTTTCTTACGTTATTCAGAGACAGGCCTGACTCAGTGTGTCAGTAGTCAACCGACACTGCTTTTCATTTCATTTCATTTATTATCAGTCGTTGAAAATTACATAGAATTCATGACATCGTCAATATATACATTAGAAAAAATCAATGAATATTTTACAAATAATAACTTATTTTTACAATTAAAATACATACAACAAATCATTTCAGATACTCATTTAAGGAATAAAAACAACCTTGTGCACAATATTTTCTCAATTGTGTTTTGAATTGTTTTAAATTTGTTATGTTTTTAATATAAATAGGTAGTTTATTGTAAAATGTACATGCAGCCACATTGGGTTTAGTTTTAAAAAGATGGATTCTATGTGATCTTGCATGAAAATCTGTGTTACCTCTTGTAGCATGGTTATGTATTTGATTGTTAACTATTTCCCGTCTTACATTATGTTTTAGATACATTATAACTTCAAATATATATAATGAGTATAGCGTTAAAATATTTAATTTTTTAAAATAATCCCTACAGGATTGTTGTGGCTTTAAACCCATAATTATCCTGATTGATCTTTTTTGTAATATAAATAGTCTTTCCTGGTTATCTACCACCTGCCAACACGTCCAGTACCCACTCAAGGTCCAGCTTTAAGGGTTTACGGGCTGTTTGACCACTCCCCGCTGCAGATTATTTCATGGATAGTTGTTGATGTCCAGGATCTTGAGCTCAGAGAGAGCTGTGCCAGATCTGCATAGTGGTTTGTTTCTGCAACATTGAGTTTCAGGAATACATTGTTAAGAACAGATTGAAATAAAAATAGAGAATCAGGAGTAGGCGCATGCTTTGGTCCAGATAGTTCCATGAAAGAGAATGAGGTTATAGGAGCATGATTGGTATCAATGGGAGAGATTTTTACATTCATGCAGATATGTTTCTTATTGTTATCATCATCGTCACTGGAGTCCTCTTCGCGTGACTGTATCTATTTAGGAGTAAAAATAGATGGAGGTAATAAATGGGAGAAACAAAAGAAGTTTGCATTGGCAAAAGGTAAAGGGGCGATGGCAGCAATTAGAAGCTGCAAATATAAAGTACCTAATATAAATGTTAAATGGCTGGAAAAAGTTTATGAGATGGTTGTGGAGGCAAAATTAATGTATGGTATAGAAATATGGGGATTAGATAGAGGATGGGAAAGTATAGATGTGGTGCACATTATGTTTGTAGAGAAATACTAGGGCTACCAAAGTCAATTGTAAGACAGGTAGCACAATTAGAGATGGGCAGGGTGCCAACTAAGGGGAAGATAATGGAAAGAGCTTTGAAATTTTGGTTCAGAACTTTAAATCTAGGAAAAAGTAATGTGTTAAGACAATGTATTGAATACCAAGAGAATAGCTTAATGAATGATGGATGGGTAAGTAAATTATGGAACATTTTGGAGAAAAATGGGTTAGGAGATATATGGAGAAGGAGAGAAAATAACATGAAAAATTTTTGGAAAAAGGTGAGGAAAAGACTGGAAGATATAGAAATACAAATCATGTTCAGTGAGATTGCCGAAAAGAGCTCATTAGTTTATTATAGGCCAATGAAAAATACATGGGGTAGGGAAAAATATATAGACATAGTAAATAAAGAAGAAAGAGAATCTATTGCATGGGTAAGAACCGGAGCATGGAGGCTAAAAGGGCTAAGACAGGGTATTCCTCAAAACCAATGTCCGATATGTGGTGGTAATGAAGACATTGAACACATAGTATTTAAGTGCCAAGGAACAGATAATTGGAGAAAAGAATTTTTTAATAAGAAGTGGTTGAAGGGGGATAGAAATACACTTATGATTGAAATGATATGCAAGGATGCTAGAAGCATTGGACAGTTTTTGTGTAAAGTAAAAAATAAATGGCTTTGGACAGTGGAAAGAGAAAAGTAAGAGGTAGTGCATCTTACTTTGAATGGAAAACTATAGTGAATGTGTGATGGTTAAGTAATCAATAAATGAAAAATGAAAAACAAGTGGAAATGGGACATGATAAAAAAAAAAAAACTGAAAAAGAAAGAGCAAGATAATTTATTGACAAGAAATTGTAAAATGTAAATAAACTGTAGTGATTGTCTACTGAATGTGTGACCAGGGTCAAAGTGCAGTAGACAATCAAATTTGTAAAACTCAGAATCTGTAGCATCTCCACTACTAAGGACATCAGTGCCACCTCCAAAAGAAACATGAGTGCCTGTTCTTTCATGATGGAAAGCCGGGGATATGCCAAGATGGCATATTAGCAGAATCAATGTTGCTATCACTGTCAGATAACAACTCTTTTACACTGATTGAAATATTCTATTAGCTTTTCAGCTGCTGTAAAACCTTTGCGAGAACTGCACCAGTTACAATCACAGACTGAGAATTGTTTAGTTTGTAAAAGCCAGATATACTATTATAAAACCTGCCTTTGGAATGTCACATAAATATGTTTACAATGTATGTATATTTTTGCAAGCCAACATATTCAGCGATGGCACTGAAGCAAATATTTGCAAATTAAACCAGCACAGCTCTGGTAGTTAAAATGGCTGGCTGCCGCTGCACCATTTGGACCAAAGAGGGTTTAGTTTATTATAGAATCTTGTGTGTCTTGTCAAATACTTAATGTCATAATCAAAATATACTTATTTTGCAGTAATATTTATTGTAAATTAATTAATTTATAATTAATATGCAATATTAGGGTTTTTGCTAGTTTTGTAAATTTGTCTCTAGCATTATAATTGTTAAATAAATATGATAATGAAGTGCTGGAATATACCTTCATATATCCTTTTCCTCCCCCTATGGTTGATGGATATCTAACAGTTATTTCGGGGGTATTGTAATAAAAATTAACTCAAGAAACTAATGGACTTATAGAAATGAAACTGTTCTAAGCAATTGCTTAAGAGAAGATTAAAAGCCCTAATGAGCTTACAGAAATGAAATTCTTCTAAGAAATTGCTTAAGTGAAGATTATGTTATTGCCAGTTGCACTTTTGACAGTGAAATATATATCTTTGGCTGCCCTTGCTTCGCTGGCTTTCATATTATTATAAGCGGGTGTTGCTTGTTTTTTTCTAAATTTCATGTTTCAACCTAATGAAGATTTTAAATAATAAGTTTCAATAGTAAATGTTTTAAGATTTGGCAGTTAAGGATTATCAACTATCGTATGGAATATAATGCTATCCCTTTCTACTTTCCATGTTTCAACTTAAAGCAAATTCACTATAATGGGTTTACAGAAATGAAACTCTTCTAAGCAATTGCTTAAGGGAATACTAAAAGCCCTCTCCCACCAATGTTAAATTTGCTAACTTCATAACCCATTATCTCAAGAAACTATCTAAGATATCAGAGTGAAAGTTTTACAGGATATAGATGCATATCTTCTACGTCCACTGATCTACTTTTATCCAATATGGTTTATTAAGAAAGATAGGATGGTTTTTCTTACAAATTGTTTATTGAAATTTATCAGCAATTATGTTTTAAAATATAGCTAACCAACTTATTAACAACAAAGTATATCAAAACAGAAATGAGGTGTGCATATATCATATCAAAATTTTATTTAGCTATCTTCAATAGTTCCTGAGAAAATGTCATTACAGAGAGAAAAAAGGGGGGGAAACTACTAACATATTTACAAGAAAAAAATCACCTTGAATATATGGATGCTGCCAAATTTAGAAGTTGTACCAATTTGTAGGACAAACCTTCCCCTAAAACAAGAACTAAAATGTACCTCTACTCCAAAGAGTGTAAGAGTTATACCTTTTTTTTCTGTGAATTGA
The DNA here is from genome assembly GCA_030765065.1 of Deroplatys truncata. NCBI lineage: Eukaryota > Metazoa > Arthropoda > Insecta > Mantodea > Mantidae > Deroplatys > Deroplatys truncata. Next base: position 56,789,237 of record CM060989.1, on the reverse strand, counting down.
TGCAAAATTCAGAGTACAAAATGGTAGATGCAGTACCATTTTTAAAAATACATTCAGAATATAAGTATTATAATTATTGTGCATACAATGATAAAATAATATCAAATTAAACAGGAAAATTAATTTTTAAGACTAAACAGAAAACTAAAAATGTCATTTTTTGGCAGCTTTTGCTATTTAGTCTCCTCTTAAGTAAACAACAAAACTAATTGCATGTAAGTGCAGTAGAAATAGAAATTCTACCTGTTGGCCTGTTCAGGACATGAAAAATTGGCAAACCCTCCTGTCACGTGGTTTAAACTTTATGATAGAGTAATTCCATTTATGGACAGCAGCAACCCTTGACTTTTAGCAGTGTTGGAAGCATAATGTGTATATTTATGATTTTGATACTTGCCTTGTGGTGATGTAAAAATTAGTATTAACAAGTAAGTAAACTTGAATTTGTATTTAAAAATAAAATAGTTTAATGGAGATAATGAACACAGTAGCTAATATAACTAGGCATGCCTTAAGACAATAGGCAGCCAAAAAGTTCTGCGAGATGCCTATCATAAACTCATCCCAATTAAAATTTGTAAATATTCTTTCATTTGTTGTAATACCAACACCTCATTCTTCAGCAACATTAAACTGCCACTTGGTGCAGCTCCTCACATATAAAACCTTGCTATTCTCACTGTGCCATCTCGTATTATACTCAACACATACAAACCAAGATTGTTCATACCTTGGATTTGAGTGAAGTCACATCAGTAGACACACTTCAGTCAAATTCTTGAGTTCTGAAATGGTTTTGATATCTCACAGCCCATTAGGGAGGGAAGAAAGAATTGTAATAAAAATAAATGTTTTCCAGTTTGGAAAATTAAAGAATAAATTGTTGTTTTTTTAAATTAATTTGTCATGAATTCCTAATGAATACACAATGTGCATATTATGTGATTGTGATTGGATGCTAATACTTAAGAATTTCGTAAATCATTACGGTTTTCAGTGCCTAATTATTTGCTGAAGATAGAATAATTATTTTGTTGAGTTTTGGCAATACAAATATATTTCCACAAAGCTAAAACTATCACTGTGCTTTCCTTTATGGAGTAGTTCAGTGCTTCCTACAAACTCTTCACAATATGTGCTTATACAGGGTGAGCCAAAAAACTATGAACCGGCTGCGCAGAGTTTTTCCTGTCCGCGCCCTTGGCGCTCACTGCCATCATAGAAAGGCACGGATGAAACCATACAACATAATAAAACTGCTTTTAAAGGCTTTACTTACCAACTTTATGAAAGGAGATGCTAAAACTGGCCACCTTCATTGTCCATACATTTTTGGCACCTCTTTGGGAAACTATCCATCACTCGCCGTAGTTCACGTTGAGAAATGCTGGCAATTTCCTGCTGGATATTTTGTTTTAATTCTTCCAAGGTGTGTGGGTTTGTCTTGTATACTTTATTTTAAGTTGCCCTAGAGATAGAAATCGCAGAGGGTTAGGTCAGGGTACTCAGGGGGCCACAAATCTGTACTAACAATTCTGTCCTCAAACACACTTTCAATTTTTCTCATCGAAATATTGGCCATATAAGCTGTTGCAGAGTCTTGTTGAAAAAAGGCAAAATCACGCTCCCTGGCTGTTAATTCTCTAAAAAAAGGGGGGAAAAATTGTATTCACATATTACGGGCTTCAACTGTTGACTTGAAAAAAATGGGCGAGTGATGGATAGTTTCCTAAAGAGGTGCCAAAAATGTATGGACGACAACAGTGGACAGTTTCAGCATTTCCTTTCATAAAGTTGGTAAGTAAAGCCTTTATAAGTAGTTTTAAAAACGTTGTATGGTTTCATCCGTGCCTTTCTATGATAGCAGCAGACGGCAACAAGCACCGAGGACGCGGACAGGAAAAACACTGCGCAGGCAGTTCGTAGTTTTTTGGCGCTCCCTGTAGTATTTAGAATAATCTGCTTCGGTATGTACCCACCATTAACAATCTTTTCTACATGGTATATTACTTTCTAACTTGCAAATTTAGCTATAAACTGTTCTTTGAATCTTCCATCTTCTGCAAAGATCCAATAGCATCTTCTTCGTCTCATAGTGTTGTTTATTTATTTGTGTTATGCTTCTTTGCACTTACATCCTCTCTTACTAGCTATGCCAACAATGTGCTGCAATTGATTCTCATTTATCTAATTATTTACATGTTCTTTGCCTTACCACAAATCATCAGGTAGTTCTACCTCTGTTTGTTTTTATATATCTAAAATGTATTACATTGGGCTTCTTTTCCTAAAAACATTTAATAAGAATAATACTGAATTTAATGCTTTCTCTCTTTAATGTTTTGGGCATTCTTGGTTCCATTCCCATTTCAGTTGCAACAAAATCATTTTTACATCTTCTCATTTTTTCTTATTTAATAAGGCCCTCGTATTGTGATGGATAAACTAACACCACAAGAGTTTATAAAGATGAATTTTGGCATGTTTGCTCTCTCTTTGTGACATATGACGCTTCAGGCATTCTCTGTGTCACTGTACATTCCTGGTTCGGACTGTCTAAGTAACCTGAACTATCATGCCAAATTTAATGTAATTACTTTGGTTTGTAGCACTAAGTAGATTAGAAAAAAAGATAGCTAGAATAGTGTTAGTACAAGAGTTCTTAGTCATTGTCACATCCCTAATCTGTCCCTCCACAGGTAGGGCCTCCCTTATCAGAGGGCTCCCTTTCCTTTCTGATCACTTTGGTCCCCCTAGTAGCTACCCCCTTAATGTGAGTACCTCATCATCCCTTAAACCTCAACCGAAATGTTAACCCAGCTTTATTAGATCCCAGGTAGCCCCTCCTCAGGGCAAAAAGTATGTCACAATAACACTGGAAACTTTTGTAAATCTCCTAAGTGAATCATTAACAGTTTTGAAGAAACAAAATTCTACTTTGAGTTCCATCCTGCTGATAACAAAAACCAAAAGAAAAAATGAATAATGTAATTTCAGAACATCCTGATTAAAAATAGATCTTTAATACATTCCTGAAGAAAAACTGCCTGCTTCAAAGAGATTGTGTGCTGTTAAATTAATTTAAACACATAAATTACCCCCTTATGACCTAGAAATTGCTCTGTTTCAAATGTGTTTTGAAGGACACTAGAGAGTAATACTGGATTTACCAGGACCCTGCGCTTACCTGCTATTTTCTGATCCCCCACCACTGATATGACTGCTGTCTCATGGCACTATGGGAAAAGGGAGTAAGTTGACTGGGGTGGTGGAGGAGGAGGGAGCTTGAGGCACATTGGACGGAGAAAATGTTGGAATCGAAATTTGCAATAATGTGATGGATTTCTCATTGTTTAACTCTTCCCTTTTGATATGGAGTGCATTGAAAGTTAGGTATTTGTTTTAAAGGGATGGGTCAGGGAAAGGAAAGCTTGCACATGAAATGAATACATTGTAATTTATTTTTTTTAAAGCAATGGGTCAAGGGAAGAATAGTTTCATGTGAAAGGAATACATTGTAATTTATTATTTTAAAGCAACGGGGCAAGGAAAGGATAGGGGAAATGTTAAGTAGTCTTTTTTTTAACACCAAATCTTCATTTCTTCTATAAAAGGATCTAAATTATTTCACTTTGATGGCACATATTTACTGGCGTATTTTGTAACCTTCTAGAACAAGGTCTTTCACGCCCTAATCATGAATGGATGAAATGATTATAAGGTAGGTCAAATTTTGAAACATATGAATGTTCTTAGTTTCTTCATTTAATGCTTTCACTTCTAATATTCACTATACTGTACCCTCATTCATAAATCCTTTTGCTGCAAATAAAAATACCCCTGCAAGAAAATTTTAGCTTTGAACAATTTTGTGTTCTTTGTGGTAGTGCGATTAAATTGCTGAATATTAGGATGGCTTATAAAAAAATAAAATAATACCTCCTCTTTTTTTTAAATGCAAAAAGGATGTTTCACCACAGTTTTAGCTAAGTCCCTTCAACGTTTATGCTTTCCAGTCAGTTTATTTTATGTGGACCTTGATAGCAGAATAGCAAGGATTTGAACACAGATAATCTATTACAATGAAACTCTGGCCAGTGATCAGAGCTGAAGAAGTGCTGAGCTGAGAACAAGAGTAGACTTTTTTTTAAGAAATCCCAAAAATGGTTTAATAAATGGCATATCAAAAAGGTGTTTCAAATGGTTAATTGGAAAAATTATGGAAAGTTTAGCAAATTACGTGCATGGATTGCATTCACAAGACCTGGGTTCGATTCCTAGGGCTGGCCATTTAAAATTGAAGAGGGATTCATTAGCTATTCCATTAAAATATAAGATGCACATTGTATTGATCATGAATACCTTAAATATATGGCATTTTTTAGAAAATAACAAAATAAGGAAAAAATATTCCATGTAAAACTAAATTAAGGTGGGAGTATATTCTAAAATGTTTGTGTTGCATCTTTGGAAGATACCTTCAATATCAAATTTGGTATTTAGTCAACATTTCTTTCTTTTTGTTCACAGGCACATGGACCTGCTTTTAAAAATGCTTATTTTATTCATGAGACTCCAAAACATATTTCTGGTGAAGTCTCGGTATTACAGACTCTGTACATTGTAGAGGATGTAAAAACGGCCAAAAACTTCTCTCTGGTATAATATTAACGTTAATGGCTGATAGATAATTGAAGAAATAATTTAATGTTCCTGATAGATTGTGAAGTTCTGGGAAGGAAGTGTTTTAAAAGACTGCAACTTCGTTTTGAGGTACTTATTTATACAATGGTTTGATGTCTGCATAAAGTTAAAAATGCATGTAAATATAATTTAGAAGGGGCTGCAGGAAATTTTAACTGCTGCTTAATCTCGCAATTAAAAATGTTCTTTTGAAATACATTATGGTATTAAGACCACAAGGGATATTCTAGAAGTTGAACACAGTAAAACATATAGATATCTTGTATAGCTACAATTGTATGCTTGAATGAACAATATCTATTTACAAGTGCTTTACTATTCCTTGTTCTTTTTTCAGAAATATTTTATTTCAAGTATTTAAATATTTATTTAAGAGCCCAGGGGCTCGCATGGTGAACAATCGGATGCATTCCGTATTTATAATACTTAATAATGTATATAACCTACACGTCAGGAATTTATCATGAATGTCTTTTGGTTTTAAACAAAAGAGAAACGGGAAAATTATTGGGCTGAATCAGCACACAGGTTTCACTATAGGGAGTGAAATATTACGGATGTTTGCACAAATGAAACGATATGCGTACCCTTCGCAATCATGTCATTCTCTTTTACTTAGTTATGAATGAATGCTTTAATAGTTATTTTAAACGAAGTATATTTTCTCGTATACTAAAATCGAGAATAGCCCCTAACCTATTTTACTACGCAAACATCACAACAGCTGTGCAGTTTCAGTAACGTTGCCTCCAGAGCTGTCTTATCGAATGGAATTGCAACGTTGCCAGTATAATCCTGGGTTTCACAAAGCAAACTGGTGGAACACAGAGGAACATTTCAATTTGCTATTGTGGCGGAACTGCTGTGCTTCACAAGATTACATTTAATGGTTATTAATGCCTTCAATTCATCGTATTGACTGTGGAACAACTTGGGGAAGAACAGAAATTGTTCTGATACAGTTGCTTGCAGTATTCGGCGGTGTTTTCGCTGTCAAGGCGAGCATAGATAAAGGAACGGAAGACGCTCAGCAGTGAAAGACGATAACGTAGAAGCACTTTGTTCTGAAGTAGATAGTGATCTAGATAATACATTTTGTGTTTGTTTGAGTATTTAATAGGTAGGCTAATAAATCGACTATGTCAGAAGGTAAGCAATGTGTCATATTATTTTCTCGCTAAAAAGCTGGGATTAAATTAACGTAACATGACGTAACTTTAAGAGTTTGTTCTTCCTTTCCATTACGTAAGCAATCGGGTGAATCGGTAACATGGTGTAATAGATACAACCGCTAATCAGAAACATTCTCATTACGTGAAGTGCCTCCTAATTACCGGGATTATGGTTAATTTACCCATTTGGCTTAACGTGGTGGTATTAAATATGAAGTTAAGAAATGCTGTTAAACCAAAGGTCTATTTAGGATACACTTGACGTAAGGTGAATGACTTGGTTGTTAGTCCTTTTTTTATTACTCTATGCTAATGCTTCACTCCGATTGGTTCTAATTACGATGTGATATCAGACTTGACGTAACGTGATGGAAAAGTTTGATATTAATGCTGAGATTACGATGAACTTCAATTAACCCGATCTTACGTAACGTGAAGTTAAGAAATGTTGCTAAACTAAGCCTAAATGAGAATGCACTTAACCTAATATAACGAGCTAGACTCAAATGGTGGTTCTTTTTATTACTTCTTCACGCCGATTGGTAGTTTTTTAAAATCATAGTACTGCTTCACGCCGATTGGTTCGAATTACCATGTGACATCAACTTGCAACGGGAAGGAAAAGTTTGACCACAGATTAATACTGTCAAAGTCAATCCCAAATAGCTCCATTTAATACAATGTGTTAGATTTTCACGTTACGTCGTGTTAAGTCATTTACATCAAGTTCATCGTAATTAATTGTGGGTGTTTAGGTTATCCAAAGACCATAATGTTGCTGGACATTCTCCTCTTAGAGTATCCCCCACAGCGCTGAAAATGTGTCCAACAGATATCACTCTATATAATACGCTTGCTTTAACGTAATGCTGGCAACATATGAATAACTAATGCCGGTAAGAAACTCAGTCTCAAGGCGTAACTGAGAGATTGAGGGCCCTCAGCCTCAAAGCGTAGCCGAGGGATATTTTTTTAGGGGAGGAGTGTAGCAAGTTGCGGGCGAAGCGACGACAGGGTGTAGCCGAGGGATCTGCGCGTCTAAAACTCGAATGATTCACTCCTTTTGATTTTATAAACATTTTCAACGGGGATACTCTAAGAGGAGATTTGCCGCTCATTCTACATTTTTCGTAATGTCACAGAGATTGTATTTAAAGTTTAGGGTGTCAGCTGATAACGCCGTTTCTCAAATAATGACCATTTCCTGTAAACGTGACGATTCCTATTCGATTATCAGTGACAATCAATGATTTAAGACCAATGACCCTAATCCTGTCCTCAATTTTTATCATTCATACACACTGAAATGTACCCAGTTAAAATTAAAATATGTTTTTGTGAGCGACTGATTCTTGGAAATGTCAGTAGTCAGGATCTTTAAATGGCCTTAGAGAACAAGAGTTCTAGAAAACTGTTTATATTTTCTATTGAAGAACAATGCGCTAGTCTTAACACCATTGCAGAATCAGGATTTCCTTTTTTGTAGCTATCTCTCCAGCTTATACGAGGGTCACTCCAAAAGTTTTGGGAATGGATGCAATGAAATATTGAAAATTTAGATCTGATCATTGCAGCTTTTCAAAATATTCTCCATTGCATTCTATACACGGTCTCATCCTTTCAAACATTTTTCAAATGCTGAATGCCACTCTTCTTTGGAGAAAGTGCAAACACATTCTTCGTAAGCAGCTACTGCGGCTTCAGGTGATTCAAATAGTTTGCCTTGAATTTTTTCTTTTAATTTGTGGAATAGAAAAAAGTCACATGTGGCCAGATCTGGACTGTAAGGAGGATTGGACAAATATCTTGACTCCTGCAGAGACATTGTGCAACAAAATTCCATGCAGACCAGTCTTAGGACGCTTTGTTTTCAGTTCATTGAACATTTGTGGCAGACATTTTGTGGTATACCATCTGGCAGTAACAGTCTTTTGTCCCTCAAGCGGAATTATCACAATGAGGCCACTTGCTGAGAAGAAGGAACAGATCATCTTCTTGTCAACACTTCTTGTTTGCTTCACTTTTGTTGGTGGATCGATTACTGTCGTTTAGTTTCTAGATCGTATTGGTAAATTCAGATTTTGTCACCTGTTGCAATGTTAAATATGTTTTTGGATTTTCCTCCATTGAATTTTTCAATAACTTCCTGGCACCATTTAACACATGCTTGTTTCTGCTCATTTGTGAGGTGGTGGGGGATACAGCAACTGCAGAACTTCCTGACGTCAAGTTTTTCTTTCATGATTGTTTTCACTGCTGCCGATCCAATATTTAGGGCTTCTTGAATCTGACCATATGTGCAACGATGATCTTCCTGCAACATGCGCTCTGCTTTCACCACATTTTCATCCATTGTTGCTGTAGCCGGCCGTCCTGCTCGGTCTTCATCTTGGAGGGAATCCCTTCCTCTTCTAAACCCTACGTACTAGCGATAAATGGTGGACTGTGAAGGGTAAAGATACCCAAATGCATGATGCAGTCTTTTAAGGCATTCTCTGTCCCCTAAACCAATTTTAATGTCATAGAAAATCTTAGCACGGAAGTGTTCTCACTTGAGATCCATCCTAGTGTATGCCATAGCAACAGCTGTTATACATACACACGTGGTGCTGACGATGCACATTGTTGGTGCGCACCCAGACTGGCACATGTTGCTATCTGAATTTCAATCTGGAGTTAGGGAAAGTTGCTTTGGTTTACCACTACTCATTGTTGCCTATTCTCAAAACTTTCAAGAGTGACCCTCATGGCATAGATAGCTTCTTTGTAAAAAAATATAGGTACTCTGCTACAGTGAAATATTTATATATGAAGAGTTATCTGGTCGGAGGGGGTTGGGATTTGAGACTCCAGGAGGGATGGAGATTTTTGAATTGAGTTTTATTTATGGACGCTCTTTAACTACTATGGTTCTTAGCGTCCCATTCTATATTGGGCGTGAAACACCGGTAATTTTGCTCAGAGGCGTCTTTATCAGGCTTGAGGTTCTTTTACGTGCCGTAAATCTACGACACGGGACCACCGGCTTTACTTCCCTTCCGAAGGAAGCCGTGCTAAGGATTTTTACGCCTGAAAAAATCCATCACCCTCCGCCAGGTTTGAACCTGCAACCTTGGGAACTAGAGGCTAGCACGGTATCACTAGTTCACGGAGGACGACTAGAGAGATGTTTGAAGAATAAGTGTACCCATATTATGTTTACCAAGAGAACTATGCATTTCAGAGACATTGGCATTTGTCTAAAACATAGTATATGAAGTTATTGTTAATGCAACTTTAATTTTGAGAATAATTGTACCAACATTACATTTACCTTGGTAACTATTTGTTTCAGAGACATTTGGAATTTGTTTAAAATGTAGTAGCATATGAAGTTAATTATTTATTCAAGTTTTAATGTTCGGTTTCATACATGTAAATTGTGGAGGCTCAAATTTAGAGTTCATGTATATCTTAATTGTGGTTATTTTAAGTAAAACCATTAAGTAACCAAACATGTTATAATAGATATTTAAACTAAAACTTCTATTACTAACAAACTAAGCTGTGCAGAATTGGTATTATAATTTTGTCTCCCTCCCCCAAGTTATGCCAGTGTTCGAGCTCATATATTTTTTGTTTGTCCATCATAAAAAAAATTTTAAGCTGCATTATAACACTATGAAAGAAAAAGGGATTAAAAATATTTATGCAAATAATTGTACTTACAGTGTGTGCTTTACCATTTTTGCTTGGCATACAATTTTATCACTTTCTCATTGTAGCTAGTGGGCAATTTCACTTCACTACAAAATTGCATGTATGAATTAAGTGCTTTTTGCCCAATTTGATTGCAGAGTGTTGTACAATTAACAGGGTTGTTCTGCTTGGCTACAGAAACTGGCAAACACAATAAAAGGATGCAAAGCTCTTTTAGATGTTTGTACCCAACATTAGTGAAGAATGTGGAATATAACATCATTAGGTTTTTATTTGTCAAATATGACTTTAAACCAACAAATACGGGCCACACTGTATCTTTAATATTGATATATAGATAAGTAGTTAGTCAAGTTGATAACATCATTCTGAGTTAACAGAGGACTAAACTAAAAATTCACATGTATGTTTTATTTAATATTTTAAAAGATCTTGGGTTGTGCATAATAATGTTGAAAACCGGAACATTCTATGACATGTTGTTCAGGATCTACAGGGTATCTTTCATATGGACAGTACATTGTGGTGACATACAGCCAGCCAACCAGCATTCTTGAAGCAAATATCTCTTGTCAGCTGATCAGTATAACATTAATTTCAACAGGAATGTGTAACCACTGTGGTGCATTGAATATCCATGCTTTAAAATGTCACTTTTTTGAACTTTTCTCATTATTTACATAATTTATTAGGTTTTTTGGGGGGGGCTATTTTCTTGCAAAGATAATTCAAACCGAGAGAAGTACTGGCTTCCCATTTCCTGCTTATTAAGTTTAATTTTCTGGAGTGATTCAATATTACAAGAAATGTCACTATGGTTAGTAACTCTGCTACAACATATTTGTATTGAAACTTGTGTTCATTTATCTGTTTTTTTTTCAAAAAGCTTTATTTAGGGTCGTTTTAACCTTCCTAGGTTTTATCACGACCTTTCATGTACAGTTGTTTACATTATTGGATTACAGTATAATACTTACACATTATGTATACATACAGTTTACAATTTGGTTAAATGAATTGATATATATATTAATTTAAGAAAAGTAATTACTTTCTGGGTGATAGTTGCATCATTTTGTTACCATCCTTTATAAGTTAGAAAAGTCACTCAATTTCATGTGGATACCATCTCATAAAAACATACCCGATAATGAAAGAGCTGATACTGCAGCGAAACAAGCTACAGAACTACCAACACAAGATACTGGTATCAAAATACCTCTCCAAGATGCAGTCACACATTTTAAGAAGAAAATACACAAAGAATGGCTGACCAGTTGGATGAACAATTCTACAACCTGACTACGTTGGTTTTCAAATTTTGGACATGTTAATATAATATGTACTACTGTTAATGCTGTTTTACATGTTTCACAAATTGGTGGAGAGCTTCTATTTAACAAATAAGAGTGTGTCAGTTTGGTATGCCCAATTCGTAGTCGGGACATTACAACTTGGTTTTGCCGCTGTAGCTGTCTTATTGGATATTCTTGAGTTGAAGTTCCATGTACATCATGAGAGTAAGCAATGTTTATTCTCAGAACTATAACTTGAAAGTATATGGCATAGAAACATGGCCTTTGGACAGGCTGCTTCAAAATTGTTTGCCGCATATATCTAGGCACATTACAATCTCGAATTTCCAGTAGTAATTTTGGGCACATGAAAAAGTTGTTGCTCACACTTGTGCCATGGGTGTCTGAACTAGTTAACACTGCTCGCTATGATAGGCCATTTGCTCTAGGTGAGCCCCTCCTATTAGTGCCTCATATGCCTTTTAATACTGTACGCTGTATAGCTTTGAGAAAATATTTTCATTCACATGTACCTACAAGTTGTCTTTAGACTAACAATTGTTAAAAATTAAATTAAATTGAGTTTTATTTATGGATGCTCTTTAACTGCTGTGGTTCTTGGCTTCCCATTCTATATTGGGTATGAAAAACTGGTAATTTTGCTCAGAGCCTCTTTATCAGGTTTGAGGTTCTTTTATGTCCCATAAATCATGACATGGGACCACCGGCTTTACTTCCCTGCCAAAGGAAGCCATGCTAAGGACTTTTACACCTGAATAAATCAATGCCCTCCGCCGGGTTTGAACTTGCGACCTAGGGAACTAGAGGCTAGCATGTTAACCACCTACACCATGGAGGACGACTAACAATTGTTATATTTATTATTACAGTGTTATAAATGTGATTGTGTTTTTCAGTAAATAAATTGGAATAAAAAGAACGCAGAGAGAGAATTAGACCAGCTATGGGAAGGTGGATGCTAGGTTTTCTTTTTTCTTCCTTTTATAATGTAAATTTTGATGAATTTGTGCATATATCAACAGTTTTTATGAGTCAGGGAAAATTAGGGGGAGATATCTGTGGATATTATGTAAGGTAAAATCAAGTAATTACAGCAGCATTGTTGCAATATATATCCAGCAGATGGGTACTCTGACACATGAATTCACAAAGATTGTGTGCAATCAAGTAACAGAAGAACACTTAATTATCTGTCTTAAGGCTCACAATAATACAATCTTTGCATATCTGTGTTTCTTAGTCTTGGTTGCACTTGTGTTGTCAGGCAAGAATCCCTCAAACAATCTAGCCTTTAATTTAACAATTTGTTTAAGGTGAAGCTGTGCAGATATTAATGCCTAGGGAGGACAAGTCCTTTGAATTAAACAGAGCAGCTCTGGAACGAATTCTTCTACAAGACAATATCAAGAACAAAAATGTTGTTGTCATCTCTGTGGCTGGAAGTTTTCGGAAAGGCAAATCATTTCTCCTCAGTTTCTTTCTTCGTTACCTGAATGCTGAAGTAAGTACATTCATTTAACATGTGGCTTTAAGAATAAGTTGGTAATATAAATATATAGATGATGACATAACCTGTTAGAAGAAGATACCAATATCTGTTGCACTTATGGAGGTGAAACAAAAAGAGGGAAGGCCATTGCTATGAAGATGTAAACAAAAATTGTCAGTTATCTTATTTGTTTTATTCTTGATTGATTAGGTTGATGCAATGAGCATAGTCAAAATAATATATACATCTAAAAGTTAATATAAAATTACATGATGATGCTAGTATTAATAAATTTGTCCACATTATAAAAACATAAGCAGCCAATCAGTCTTTTACTTCAGTCTTGAACTGTGATTGTAAGCTACAGAGACAACCAAAAAACTATGAACTGGCTGTATGGTGTTTTTCCTGTCCGCATTCTCGGTGCTTGTTGCCATCTGCTGGCATGGATGAAACCATACAACATTTTTAAAACCACTTTTAAAGGCTTTACTTACCAACTTTATGAAAGGAGATGCTGAAACTGGCCACCATCTTTGTCCATACGTTTTTGGCACCTCTTTAGGAAACTATCCATCACTTGCCATAGTTCACATTGAGAAATGCTGGCAATTTCCTGGCGGTTATTTTGTTTTAATTCTTCCAGGGTGCATGGGTTTGATTTGTATACTTTGTTTTAAGTTACCCCAGAGATAGAAATTGCAGGGGCTTAGCTCGGGGGACCGAGGGGGCCACAAATGCACTTTCAATGTTCTCATCCAAGTATTGGCGGTGTAAGCTATTTCAGAGTCTTGTTGAAAAAAGACAAAATCACTCTCCCTGTCTGTTAATTCTCTAAAAAAAAGATAGTTCCTTGAGGTACTCCAAAATCTATGCAAACATTTGACTCCTTAAGCCGTTCACAAAAACAGCAAGGCTACATCCAATTAAATAATTATAAAAATAATGTACTCACTGTTTCTTATTCCATAATACCCAAATTCCATTAATAATAAACCATGTGAAATACAGTCAAGAGCTTTGCTTAAATCAAATAGCACAAAAGAGCATTTTCCTTCTCTTCAAAAGCAGTATGTAGTAGATATTGTATAGTATCATGTGTACTTTACTAGGAGAAAAGCCAAATTGTGATGAGCTGAAACTGTTATGCATGTGGCTCCCAGATTTTTCATCTTAGTTTGATGAGAAAATCTAGACCACTTGTTTGTATCATTGCACATAATATAATCTGTGTATCAATGAAACATATTCGCTGTGAAAGCAAACAGTATAGGCAGACCAAGAAGTCATGTAGTACAAGGAAAATCCATTTTCTGACAAGGGAGAGCCTTAATGAACTCAGAAATATGAAGTACTAAATATACAACGGCTGTCCCAGAAGTACCCAACCTAACAAAGAAAGCACAAACATTTTGGGAAAAAACATCTTTATTTCTCTACATAGTCTCCTTTCAGCTGATACACTTTTCCTAACGATGTTCAATAGCTTTGATACCCTGTTTATAGTGAGAACCATCGAGTTCTGTAAAATAGCCATCAACTGCAAACTCCACCTCTTCATTGTTGGAAAATCTTTTACCACAAAGCCATTTCTTCAACTTTGGAAACAGAAAATAATCAGAGGGGGCTAAATCTGGCGAATGGTGCATGAGGAAGCAGTTCAAACTTTAATTCTTTGATTTTGGCCATGGCGATAATGGATGTGTGAACTGGTGCAGTGTCTTGATGAAACAGGACTTTCTTTTTTGCAAAATGCAGCCATTTTTGGTTGATTTCATAATTCAAACGCGAAATAAGTTTGCATAATACTCGCCATTGATTGCTTTTCCTTTTTGAAGATAATCAATGAAAATTATCCCACACGCATCCCAAAAAACTGACTCAATCAATGAAAATTATCCCACACGCATCCCAAAAAACTGACTCCATGACCTTGCTTACAGATGGAACTGTCTTCGCCTTCTTTGGAGCCAATTCTCCCCTTTCAATCCACTGTTTTGACTGTTCCTTCATCTCAGGTGTGAAGTGATGGACACATGTTTGAATCGATGCAAAAACCTGGCTTTATTGCAGCGAAACATTGCCAGACACTCGACTGAAACATCCTCACAATGCTGCTTTGTTCCATTGTGAGTAAACACAGCACCCAGCTTGCGCACAGCCTTCTCGTGTCTAAATTTCAGTTAGTATGCGATGTACAACACTTTTTGAAATGCCTAAAATGTCTTGCTAGCTCGCGCAATTTCAGTGGACGGCCATCCAATACCATTTTGTGGATTTTCTTCACAATTTCTGGCGTTTTCACCTCATTTGGCCAACCACCGCGATGTTCGTCTCGGCAGCTCATATGGCCTTGCTTAAACTCTGCCACCCAATATTTTACTGTTGTAAATGCAGGAGCAGACTCCCCCAGAGTAGAATCTAGCTCAGCTTTAATATTAGTTGGACTAAGACCTTTCAAATGAAAGTATTGTAACACATAATGATGGCCAGTTTTATCCATGTTTACAAATTTGCTGAGAGAGTTCAATATTAATGGCTGCCAAACAATTACTAAACAACGTAGCATCATCAAACTTAAGCTTTATAAGGGTGGTACTTCAACAGGTCGAGTACTTCTGGGACAGCCCTCGTACGTGATATTCTTCTAGAGGTTGAAGAGAAACCCTAGCAAAAATACCTGTACAACTTTGTGTAACTAGGATTCAAAACCAAGCGTGCAGCATAAGAGGCATGATTAGGAGTAGGAGTACATACATGGAGAGGTCTCCAGAAACCTGGAGCAGAGCACCGCAAGTACATTGCAAGTGTCAGATCCTTTAAACTTGGCATAAATATCAGCATAATCCACTTCACAGATTCTCTCACAAAATGTATCTGCACCTGCAACACTAAGTTAGAATATTACATTAGTAAAAAGAAAAAGCTAACTAGTGTAGAAAACAGGTATTTATTTAAATATGGCCTTTCAGATGTAATGTTATGTTAACAAGTGTCAATTATAGAACAGTGTTAATTTACTTTTCAATAATTACCAAATACTAAATTGTACTATAAATAAAATTCTAATACCTATAATCATCCCCTTGTTTTATTTCTGTTCAGTTCTACTCCATGAAAAAGGAGGAGAAGAAAGACATTGTTATGGATGTAACAAGAATATTAATCTTTCCTCATATCACTCCCTTCCTCCAAATAATCATGCAACTTCTTTCTCATGGTGAATTGGTTCATATACATTTAAAGTATTTATAAAATAACACAAGTTTTCTTTACTTTCCAATCATCTAAAGAAGAAGAAAAATAAATTTTTTTTTTTTTTTTTTTGCACTTGTAATAAATTATGCTTCTGTTACTAAGCTGTGTGCCTCAAACATTTATTCCCTGGCTTTCTTCTTCTTTTCTTCAATCTCCAGTATTTTACCATATGCTATCTATAATGTGGCCTTTCAATGTATTTTTATTTTCTAAAGGGTTCCAGGAACTGGATGGGTGAACTTGAGGAACCTCTAGAAGGATTCAAATGGAAAGCCAGTCGAGACAGGGTCACCACAGGAATTTTTATGTGGTCGAAACCATTCTTAGCAAGACTGCCTTCTGGACAGGAGGTAATGTTAATACTTTAGCATAAACTATTTTAAGGGTGGTGATGGGTGAAATTTCTACTTTGCACAATTTTAAAGCTATATACTTAATTTTTTGTACACATATTTGAGGTGTTATGTAGAACTATTTGGCAGAGTTTCATTTTTGTATGTCAATTAGTTTTTGAATTATTGAAAATTTGTTTTGCAAATTTCAAAATGAAATTCACTCCACAATTTTTTTAAAAAAGTTTGAAATTTTTTTTACAAAACCAGAAACTCATGTAGAAAAACTTGACACATGGATTTTGTAATATCTTAACTGTAAGGGAAATAAAAAAAAAAAAAAAAAGACCCGCATAGCAAAAATTTAAAAACTTTTGCAATCACAACACCATTTTATTTTTTATCTCAAAAATTACTAAGTTAATCCAGAATTCCATGCATAAATTTTTTTTGTTATGCTTTATAGAGTATACAGTAAAACTTTCAGCCATCTAACACCTAATTTGTGGATGTAATTTTGTTTTGAATGAATAAAAGTGTAGTAAAAATTAAAGCGAAGAAAAATGAGTTTAAAAGTTTGCATGCAGTTAAACGAAATGATGACTTACAGATCTTCCTAGAAGAATTTGTACTCTTTTTTTCATTACAAGCACTGCAAATCAGTTCTAATTTATGGCATAAGCCAAGCCTTTCGGTGCAAAGTCCTATGTACAAACGCTTTGATTGTGGTCATTACACTTCGGGTCCTTCACCAATGATGACAGTAAAACTGGTGTCCACCAATATATATTTACAGTCTTCATTATTTACAGCAGGTATATGTTCACGATTATCCTCCAGCTGTTTCTGCCTTAAATGTTTCTTTTGCACATCACATTCTTGCTCATCTAACCTTTCATCACAGTATTATTACATTATTTACACTTGTTTCTGACTCATGTAAATGAAACAATATATAATTTGATGTTACACAACATCTACCAGCAGAGCTGCTGTTACTATGTTTTACTGATCACGGTGGTTCTCTGACAAATCAGAAACTAACTTTCACAGAAAAAATCCCACTAAAATCGGTAAAAAAAAAGCGGACTTTTTGCTTCTTGCAGCGATTTCATCACCTGCCATGCCTTCTCAGGGACATTTAAGGAGCAGAGACCTTTAAATATAACGTAATTAGAGCACAGAAAGAATTTCCCGAATAACTCCAAACTTGGTGAAAGTGTAGAAGAGTGTGCAAGCAATAAGTGATTAGGCTTGCAGAGAGATGGGGTACACGTAGGCTGAGCAGAGCTCTCTCGTGCCGGTCTGACAAGGTCAGTGCAGAGCTGTCAAACAAGGTGGAAACCAAGTGAGTGCCAATATGCCTTGTCAACATCAAAGATAGCCATATCGGCATGTGAGTGAGTTCGAATGGGGCAGAATGATCGGTCTCTGGGAAGCGGGTTTGTCATATACTGTGACACTTCAGGTCATACAGGGCGGGCATGTTGCTATGACAGTGATGCGTGTGTGGAAGTAGTGGATAGATGAAGGTCGTACGCAGCGAAGAGTGGGTACTGGACCACGGAACATGACCACAGCATGGGATGACCGTCACCTTGTCCGCATGGCCATAACGGACCATGCAGCTTCATACACAGTGTTGGCTTGACGCTGGAGCACTGCAACAGGTGTGAACTTGTCTGCATCAACGGTTCGTCACCATCTACTGCAGGTTGGACTGGTTGCATGCATGCTAATTACGTCGGCTTCCATTGTCCAGAAACCACAAGCTCCTCCAAATGCAATGGGCATGTGAACACCGTCACTGGGGTGCTGAGTGGCAAAATTTAGCTTTTTCGGATGAGTCCTGCTTCAACGTGTCCTACAGTAATGGCCGCATACGTGTCCGGCAGTGCTTTGGTGAGCACAACCTGGAGGGCTGCATTGTTGAGCGGCATAGTGGACAAATTCGTCATTTTTTTAAAGTGCTGTCACCATTCGGTTGTTTCCCACAAACTTATGGAAAGAGCCTGCAATTTCAATGCCTGCATATAGCAGCCTGCTTTGAAATATCTGACTATCAATTGATTTCCTTTGTTACCTACAGCAAAATGTGTAATGTAACTATTTTTGCAAAGGCTCATCTCAATTAACATAAAGTAGACAGAAAAATAAGCTTTTTAAGAATAGAATGTAGAAATTATACAAGAATAAATGATAGTGAAAAAAAATTAGTTTTATTTATGGACGCTCTTTAACTGCTACGGTTCTTAGCGTCCCTTTCTATATTGGGCGTGAAAGACTGGAAATTTTGCTCAGGCCTCTTTATCAGGCTTGGGGTGCTTTACATGCCATAAATCTAGAACATGGTATCACCGGCTTTACTTCCCTTCCGAAAGAAGCCTTGCTAAGGATTTTTATGCCCAAAAAAATCCATCACCCTCCATCGAGTTTGAACCCGCAACCTCGGGGACTAGAGGCTAGCGTGGCACCCTTAGACCATGGAGGACAATAGAAAATCATGTGAATGTAACAGATTTTTCTGATACTAGGTTTGCATATTTACACTGCCCAGCTTGGGTTAAACTTAAAATCTACTGATGACAATATCAAAACACTATGTTAAAATGCAGAATGTTGTTGTTTCTTCTTTATTTCCCTTAATTTTTTCTCTTTTATTGCTCAAAAGACAATTTTTCCATTTTAAATTTTAGGTTTCATGACCAAATTTGTGAAATTATACCATTTTCAAATGCATAAAATCCAATTAAGTTTTTAATTATTTTAATGCTTGTGGTATTTAAATTAAATTTTTTCCATCCTAATTTATTGGTGATGATTTTGCAGAATTGTACGTTGAATATGAAACCGGAAACTGTAAACCAAAAGAATGACTAGTATGTACAATCTGTGTTGTAATGCAGAATTTAAAAAAATCTGATTGTTACATTCAGATGACATTCTCTGACCTATATCGCTTATTAGTGTGTATAAAAATTATTCTTACAAAAGTTTATTTTCATATCTCCTTCATTTTAATTGAGATAAATCTCTCCAGAAATAGCTGCATTACATATTTCATTATAGATACAAAGTGACAGTCAAATGTTTTAGAACTGGATGCTATACACTGGCCTTAAAATTCCATACTTTTTTCCATGACATCATAAGAAATAATTAAAAGTTGACAGGACTTTAAAAAGAATGGCTAGGTATTGAACAATTCAAACCATTAAAAATGGTTATCTTGGAAATGGCTGATGCCACAAGGAAAATTATTTGAAATAAGTTGTGGGATTTAAATAGATCTACATCTTTTGTTTAGTATGTTTTCCTCCATCACTTAAGGTTTACCAGTCATACAAGATTATACAAAATTCCTTCCGAATGAAGACGACTTTAAAGGCCATTTCCAGAAAATTCAAAATATACATTTTATTTGTCATGTAAATATCTTTAATATATGGTTTTTAATCACAATTTTCATTCAACATTTTTGAAAATGTCCCATATGATGGGTAGTTTTGGATGAGGGATTTTCTTGAAATTCTATGTGTCACATCTTTGGAAGCTACTGAACATAAATACAGAGTTTGGTGTTAAACGGACTTTACATTTTTCAGTTATGCTGTTTGCAGACACACACAGGCCTTTTTCTAAAAATGATTCTTTTGGATTCAAGGAGCCTTGAAACATGCATTTCCGGTGAAATCTCTGCATAAAATTTTTGGGTGGAATGCAATGTCTTTTCTACTTGTGTGCGTGGTAGAGAAAGTAAACTAGACATCAAAAATGTGAAATCTAATTTTTTTTTGACATTTTAAGAGTTTTCTGTGTTCTCTTGTAGAACTTTTGTTTACTAACGCTTTTGTCTTTTTCATACACAGGTGGCCATATTGCTCATGGATACACAGGGAACATTTGATAGCAAGAGCACAGAGAAGGAAAATTCAACCATCTTTGCACTAAGTGCAATGCTAAGCTCTGTTTTGATTTATAATATGTCAGAAAACCTGTATGAATATGATCTCTTGCATCTGCAGGTAAGTTTAAGTAATTATTAAGTGCACTTTTGTCACAATCTTGCCGGCTTTAGCTGTTTTGGGATGCCCCGAGCACTTACCATCTTAAATGGAGTACAACCATACCTAAATTCAGCAGCCCACTTTTTAACAATCGAAAGGGAAGAATCCTTTAATGTCAAATCTAACTCTTTGTACGGAGAGAGCCCAAAACTATGAACCGGCTGCACCATGTTTTTCCTGTCTGTGTCCTCGGCGCTTGTTGCCATCTGCTGCTATCATAGAAAGGCGCAGATGAAACCATACAACATTTTTAAAAATACTTTTAAAGGCTTTGCTTACCAACTTTATGAAAGGAGAAGCTGAAACTGGCCACTGTCGTCCATACATTTTTGGCACCTCATTAGGAAACTATCCATCACTCGCCGTAGTTCACATTGAGAAATGCTGGCAATTTCCTGGCAGATATTTTGTTTTAATTCTTACAGAGTGTGTGGGTTTGTCTTATACACTTTATGTTTTAAGTTACCCCAGAGATAGAAATCACAGGGAGTTAGGTCGGGGGACCGAGGGGGGCCACAAATCTCTACTAATAATTCTGTCCTCAAACACACATTCAATTGTTCTCATCGAAATATTGGCCATATGAGTTGTTGCAGAGTCTTGTTGAAAAAGGCAAAATCACGCTTCCTGTCTGATAATTCTCTAAAAAAGGGGGCCATAATTGTATTCACTTATGTACGGGCGTCAACTGTTGACTCAAAAAAATTGGTCCTATAACTCTTTCTCCGCTCATAGCATACACCAATTTTTTCATCATGAAGGGTTACTTCATCAACAATATTAGGTTTGTCAGAGCTCTAATAATTATTATTTTGTGTACACACATATCCATGAAGGTGGAACCAAGCTTCATCTGTGAAAAGTATTAAATATGGATCTATTTTGCCATTGTGTATACTATTGGGACTCCATTCACAAAATGTGCACCTAATTACAGGATCACTGGTTGAAGCATGTGCCACAGTTATTTTATATGCTTTTAACTTCAGCAATTTGATAGCCCTTTGCACAGATCCATAAGAAATGCTTGCCTGTTGTGAAAGATGCCTAAGTGATTTTTGGGGGGCATTCTCCAAATGATGAACAATGTCTAATGTTTCTTCAGTAACAACTGTATGCCATCTTTTAGATTTCTTAGTCTGAACACTTCCTGTGGCCTGAAATTTATTGTAAAGTTTAAGGATTGTTGTACGGCCTAGAACTTTTACACCTGGAAAACTTTCTGCAAATTATACTTTCACTTGGCGAGCTGACTGAGTTAACACATACAAATCAATAATATATACATGCTGTGCAGTAGAAAATATATACTGAGCCATAATATACTTTGTGACTAAGTACAGGACAAAAAATAAAGAACTCGTAATAACTGAACTACATCACATCACCTTCAACTCAAAACTGCAGTTCACACTGTACATCAAAACCACAACAGTGTGCTTTGTTTATAGTAGCAGTGCATTATCATGTTTTTATCATATTTCCACATGCCCAGTGGAAAAACACTGCGCAGCCGGTAATATTGTTCATAAAATACCCCTCCGGGGTAACTTAAACCATAAAGTATACAAGACAAACCCACACACCCTGGAAGAATTAAAACAAAATATCCACCAGGAAATTTCTCAATGTGAACTACGGCGAGTGATGGATAGTTTTCTAAAGAGATGCCAGAAATGTATGGACAACGACAGTGGCCAGTTTCAGCATTTCCTTTCATAAAGTTGGTAAGTAAAGCCTTTAAAAGTAGTTTTAGAGATGTTGTATGGTTTCATCCGTGCCTTTCTATGATAGTGTTAGATGGCAACGAGCGCCGAGGACGCAGACATGAAGAACACTGCCAGGCGGTTCGGAGTCTTTTGGCTCACTCTGTATTTTATAAACATTTTTATAATTTTATAAACTGACTTTTCTAACACCGCATTATACAGTATATAGAATCAAATCAAAAAATAAATAATTAAATATATGGAAGAGATGAAGCTTTGTGAAGTGCTCTCACAGGGAAGGATTGGCATACAGAATAAATGGTCTGAAGGGAACTGAGAAGTCTATAATTCATTTTTATTTTCTCTACCACATACACAGAGGTGTTGCATTCCACCCAAAAATTTGATACTGAGATCTCACTATAAATACATGTTTTAGGGATCCCTGAATAAAAAAGAAAGCATTTTTAGAAAAAGGTTTGTGTGTGTGCGTGCGTGCGTGCGATGCCTGCACTTGCGAGAGAGGAGAGAGAACAGCATAACTCAAAAACGAAAAGTTGGATAAATACAAACTTGGTATTTAGCTTCAGTACCTTCCAGAGATGTGACACGAAGATTTTCAAGAAAATTCTCCCACCCCAAACTACTCTTTGCATGGAACAGTTTTTTAAAGTTTTTATTTTCTAAAAAATGGTTCTAACAATTATGATTAAAATACCACATACTAAAGATATGACAAATAAAATGTATATCTTAAATTTTTTGTGAATAGCCTGTGAAATCCTCTTTATTCAGAAGGAATTTTGTATAATTTTGTTTAACTGATAAACGTTAAGTAATAGACAAAAATTTACTACTTAAAAAATGTAGACCTCTTTTAAACGCACAATTTGTTTAAAATAAGTTTTTTTGGCATAAGCCATTTCTGAGATATCCATTATTAATGATTTGAATTGTTCATTTCTTGGTCACACTCTTAAAGTCCTGTCAATATTCAGTTGTTTCTTGCGATTGCATGGAAACAGTATGGAATTTTAAGGACAACATATAGGCTCCAGTTCTTAAACATTTGACTATTGCTGTTCTCTTTGTATTCCAAGGTCGCGGGTTCAAACCCAGCGGAGGGCAATGGATTTCTTCGGGTGTAAAAATCCTTAGCATGGCTTCCTTCGGAAGGGAAGTAAAGCCGGTGGTCCCGTGTCGTAGATTTATGGCACAAAAAGAACCTCAAGCCTTATAAAAGAGGCCTATGAGCAAAATTACCGGTCTTTCATGCCCAATATAGGATGAGACGCTAAGGACCACAGCAGTTAAAGAGCGTCCATAAATAAAACTCAATTTCAATTTATTCTCTTTGTATTTATAACAAAATGTGTAATGCAGCTATTTCTACAAAGGTTCATTTGAATTAAAAAGTAGTAGATAGAAAAATAGGCTTTAGTAAGAATAGTTTGTATAGCCACTAATAAACGATAGAGGCTAGAGAAAGTCATGTTAATGTAACACATCAGATTCTTTCTTATGGTAATGCAAAGAGCATGCCATTTCAAAGCCATCAAATAGCAACATGCTCTTTAAAAATCTCACTATCGCTTTACTGTATCTTAGAATGAACTTTGTAAATATGAGTTGAAAGTTTATCTGGATTAACAAGAAATAAATAGAGTAATGAGCTTTTACGAGGATCGGCCGATAAGTCCCGGGCCTCTCAATGAAAACAAATTTAAATTATTTTTTTTTTTATTTCTCAACATAATCTCCAGAAAGGTTAATACATTTGTCATACCATTGTTCTAATTTAATTAAACCATCTCTGTTGTACAATTTGTCAAGGTCCTCAAAATAGCTGTTTATCGCATCAATGGCCTCCTCGCTGCTGTGAAATCTTCATCCTCCAAGAAATTTTTTGAGATTAGGGAACAGGTGGTGGTCACTGGGTGCTAGATCTGGCGAATAGGGTGGATGTTCAAGCAATTCAAACTTTAATTCACAAATTTTCCCCATTGCAATGACTGAACGATGGGCCGGAGCATTGTCGTGATGAAACAAGATTTTTTTTTTGTCAAATGAGGTCTTTGTCTTTTCACCTCATAACTCAAATGTTGCAGTAAGCTTGCATAGTAGTCACCAGTGATACTTTTACCCTTTTCCAAGTAATCAATCAAAATAATTCCCTTGCATCCCAGAAAACACTCGCCATAACCTTGTTAGCTGAGAAAATTGACTTTGCCTTTTTTGGAGTTGGTTCACCTGGCGCAATCTACTGTTTTGATTGTGATTTACTTTCTGGAGTGTAGTGATGTATCCAAGTTTCATTCATGGTAATAAGCCGTCTCAAAAATTCATTGGGATTTTTACGGTAGAGCTCCACATTCTTAACAGAAACAGTTTTTCTATGCAACTTTTGATCAGGTGTCAACAAACGCAGCACCCACCTCGCACAGACCTTGTGAAAGCCCTAAACATTACTTAAAATATTACCTGCACGTTCTTTTGATACGTTTACAGCCTCTGCTATCTCAAACAACTTTAATCTGCGGTCTTCCAGTACTAAACGATGAATTTTTTTAATCATCTCTGGAGTTGTGACTTCCACAGGTCGTCCAGAGCGAGGCTCATCACTAGTTCTCGTACGTCCCATTTTAAACTCCGCAACCCACCTTTTAATCATTGAATATGAAGGAGCAGTCTTTCAATGTACTGTCCATTTCCTCCTTGATTTCTTTAGGCGTTAAGCCCATTTTCGTGAAAACTCTAAAGTTGTCTTGTTTAAAATGCTGTAATTCAAAAACTAAACAAGCTATTTACCTGTAACTATGGATACAAGCTAGTCTAGAGTAAAACTATACAAAGCTACCATCTAAATGGCCTAGTGGTGCTATCTCTATGTGAGGCCCGGGACTTATCAGCCGATCCTCGTATAAGAATAATTTGTAAAGGAGTGAGTAGAGAAAGTCATGTGAATGAAACACATTAGATTTTTAATTAATGTATTTATGTTTCCACTCATGGCAGGTAAGTGAATGTAATGTGATTTTCTGCTGATTACAGAGATTTGCGGAATATGGGAAACTTGCATTGGATACTATCACAGTGCCATTCCAGAAACTGATATTTCTCATAAGGGACTATCCAATAGCAAATGAATGGGGTGCAGCAGGTGGAAGAACCCTTCTAGAAGAAAGAATGAAGGTATAGCAAGCACTCATTATAACATTCTTAAGGTATTAAGAGTCCAAAAGTCACTCATTGTAACATATATTGTTGCATTTTAGATCCAAGTATGCAAACCAGCTATAGTTGTAAATCAGTATTTTTGCAATGTTATTTTAGAAATGATAGAGATGACAGATGTGGTCATTATCTTCAGAGTGAATATCCAAATTAGGAAACTGATAACTGCACTTGTAACTTTCTAAGCATACCATGTTGTGGGAGAATGAAAACATTTTGCTAGCTATGCATCAAGTTCACAGAAACATGTTGATGCATTTGGTTTTCTATAGCATTTTTCTTTATGTAATGTTGGCAGAAACCCCTTATCATATATGTTCCACACCAGCCTTGAGTGAACCAATCTGTTATTGGTTTGAATTCAAGTTTGACACACACTCATTAGCCAGAGTCAGGCCTAGGTGACCAGCAAAAGGGGAAGAGTACAGAAGCATTTTATCTGAGTGGCTGGAAGGCATGCTTTGCAACAACAGTTCACACCATCCCCTAGTCTAGTCCATCTTGTATTGGTTTGATGTCAAAATTCTGGCAACATTAACTTATGAACACAAGGCAGTTTCAGACTCGAGCAAAGGAAAAAGAGGAGAGTAAGACAAACAAGTAGAGTGCTAGAACGAGATAAGGAGTGTGGCAGTGGCGGTATACTATTTCCTTACCAACATAAACCATTGCACATATCAACACGATTCCATGCACTCGACTCTACGCCATTTTTCATGGAAATGATCCAGTGTTGTGAAGCTGGCACTTTGAATGGGACAGCCTCTCAGTATTCACTGGAGAGATTTGCAAATTTATTGACTATTGATATCTTAAAATGAGATTAATAGGTTGGTTAGAATTTTGCGGTCTCAGGTTCATGTATAGGATTTCTTCCTGGAAGAAGCGGTCCTTCATTGACTTCTGTTGTGATCAGAGAGCAAACTCTGAACCTGACACTGTCTCTCATATGAAGGAAGGTACCTCTTCAGGTTCAAAAAACTACAGTTTTCAATAAATGTTTTTCTTTGCAGAACACACTTTCCTTTTTAATATGAAAATAAATATGCTTGTAAATATATAGTGGAAGCTATGGCAAGAGCAGTAACCATTTATTTGATAGACTTTGTGTGGAATCTAGAATAAAATTTGACACAAGAAGTTTTTCAGATTCATCTTTAGACTTTTAAAAGCAGTTTTATTTAAAAGAATGTTGCATATTACTGACATATCTATGGAGTAACACAGAACTTTCTAATTGGCATGTTAGAGTGTTTTTGTGTCAATAATATGAACAAACTGGCTGTAATAAATGTACTCATGCTCAATTTTTAATCCATTCATTACTGGGTTAATAGTGTCAATATGACAGGAATTTTTCAGCACAGGTCAATAAGTTTAAATACGAACCTGGACCTAACAATAATGAAAAAAAAACTAGAGATCGAATTCATAGTCATCACTTATTTCAAGGAAGACCTTAAGCAGCAATTTTCAATACACAGACGCTACTCTTTCAGGCAAATAAGGAAATGCTTTTTCATATAAGGAAGCTCTGACCTCTGCTTATATGCAATAAGTAGAGCCGATGCTATCTTGCATCAAGTGCCTACAATGGAGGTTAACGATAATAGCAATTTCGTGGAGTATATGGAATTTCATAACAAAATTGTAATGCTAATTAATAAATGAATTTACGTGATTTACAGAATTCACTTGAAACTCATAGGGATGTTGCATTTAAGAAATGATATCGGTTTACCAAAGCCACTGTTGCAATAATCTAATGTGTCTGCTAAACAACATAATCTTAACAAACAGAGGTTTTGGAGTCGCAACGTGAGACAGGCTTACTTGAAAAAATAATGTACAGAATCTCAAGTGCTATAAAACTATCCATATGTTTACTGTTCAGACATTTTCCCATTTATGTTGTACAAAGTCCTTAGCACTCTAGAAAAAGCTAGATTCCACTGTACTTATTCAGTCATTTAATAAATTCCTAAAAATAAAATGCAGAAACATTTCTGCAATAAATAAATACATTTCTGCAGTGCTTTTCTCGATCAAATTGCCTATTTTGCATAATTACCACCACTGCAATGGATCACTTAACAAGTCACATGTCTTTACCATTAATTCGCAAATATACATTGGGTTATCAAAATCTTGAACAGAGGTTTACTGATTTTGCATGTGAAACCTCTGTTAAAGCCAAACATTGTAAGTTATTAGGTACATTTGCTTTTCTTATTACTGCCAAATGGTGTAGTAATTGCATTTGTGATTTGCTTCCATGTATGCATATGCACGGTTTGTTTTGTTTAAGGCCGTTCAACTGCTAGATCATTAGTGCATATGCACAGTGCGCATATTGTAAATACTTCTAGCTACTAATATTTTACGCTAGAAAATCAGGTTTTCAGCTTTAAAACAATCCATGAGTAAATACCACTTAAGGCCAGTACATCAGTGTCTGATTGCCTGCATTCTACGATGTCTTTGTATCTCAGCACCAACTCTTTTAGTTGGTTTCTCTCCTGCTCGCTGAAATATTTTCTTTTTGGCATATTTTTGACCTAACTAATGTAACTGTACAGCTATTACTACAAACTCTTAACTAAAATCACAATCTAGTTGATTTTAAAATGAAATTTAACTAATAAGTGTACCATTTAAAACTCGCAAAGTTCTACCACGTGCTCAACAGCTGTTATGAACAAAATAACAATGAAAATGGCAGATTGCTATGTGGTAACCTGCATGTTCGTTTACACATTCCTTTGCGCATTCGAGTGGCTGTGAAACAACTGAACCATGTTGCCACATATGCTTTGAAAATAAGTAAGCGTTTAGCGCTGAGCATATAAGTACTGTCTATGTATACCAAATGTAATAAGCGTTTCCTTATCAGAAGGAAATACTTATTGCTTAACATCTCCTTTTCACATAAATGACGACTATGAATTCGACCCTAGGTACCTATCGTTTTTAAGTTATGGCATAAGATTCATGATTTTGACATTTATCACATAGGTACATAAAATTCTATTCTACCATAGGGTGTATACAATTCATGAGCCCATTCATTACATATGTTGCATCAAATCTATATTTCTCCTACTGTTGATCCAGAATATGGTTCTTCATACATAATCTTGAAGGCCTTTGGTGAGGAGCTGGTTCAACAGATACCCTCAGGAATTTCAGCTTGCTCAATTAGATTTGTTTGAATTTGCCATTTTCATAATGGATGTTGTGAACTCAACTGTTTGCATATAACATTCTATTTTACCATTCCATTCTAGAGAATAAGGCAGAGTTTTTTGATTATGCATTCCCCTACAATTAAGAAGCTCTTTTATTTTATTTTATGGTTTATTATTTCAATGCCACATCACTCCTCACTACTGTTACAGAAAACTGAAATTAATGATGCTTCAGCTTCTGTGATAAACATATTGTTTTTGAAAATTGACCTTTAAATTAATTTTGGCGCTTAGAAGCTTTCAGAATTAGTGAATCCACTGTAAGGGACCATTCACAATGAAAATTAAGCATTAATAGAATGACCTAAGACATAAAGAAAAAACTTAACATGATATGTTATGCACAAAGACAAAGGGAAACATAGACAGCAGGCAATTACAAGAGAGCATGAAACAGCTGAGCTAATATGGCAATCTGCAAAGTGATCACTGACAGTACACACAACAAAAGTGGTTATGTTTGTGTATCAAAATGAACAAGACCTGATTAAAGGACGTTACAGTTTGTTTTGCTGCAATTTTTATAAATAACCCAGTGATTTCTGGCCCTTGATCTTACACAGACAGCTAGTTAGCAAGTCAACACACAGTGATGGAAAATCTGATTTCAGATGACAGAATAATCATGTGATAAGAATTGCTCTCTCATTGGCTAGCTTTTTATGTTTGATGTAGACATAAACTTGATAGCTTGGACCTTGTAAGCTTCTAAGTTAACATTTAATTCAATGTTTATTTTTATGGTAATGCGATTCATTGTGAATGATTCCATTATAATACATATCATCTAGTTTTTAAGTTTACATTGTGCCTGCACTTAATTTTTATTTCAAATAGGGTCTAACATTAAAAGAAAGGAAACTGAGATAGTAACTCTTAATCATTTTTATTAACAAAGTATCATACTTTTATATCTTCATAATGGCTTGAAAATAAACCACACTTTTGGTTCAAACTTCAATAGCAAAAAGCTGGTTGCGGCTTATATTCACTAGCTTGGCTTTTTTACATACCTTTGTTGTTAGAATGTGTAATTTTTTGCAACAATACAGCTAGCATCTGGATCCAAAACTGGTGGTATTTTATTATGCAACAATGTAAAAATTATTTCATTAGCTTTTACCTAATTTACCTCAGTTTTATAGAGAAGCTGCACACTGGTAAGAAAGCTTGTGTTTTTGCTGTAATGAGTGATCATTTAGAGCAAAAAGCATCATCAAGCCAAGTAATTTGCCATAGTTACAATGCAAGCTTTAAACTTGCAGTTGTGCTTTGTGCCAAAACCACAACCAACAGAGAGGCTAGAAGAAAGTATGGACTGGACAAATGTAATGTGCAATGTTAAGTTGCATCAGAAGAAAAATGGAAAAAGCAGTTTCAACAAGAAAATTGTTCAGCGGACTCAAATGTGGTTGCCAAACTTTTGTTTCCTCCCCCCTCCAAATTTTAATGGCGCAGCTTATATGCGAGTGTTGGTTATTTTCAGGCCAATGTGGTATATGCTGCAAATAATGTTATGTTTCATATGTTTATTTCTTTTTCTTGATTCTAATATGTGCAATAGTACGGTCATTTGAGTAATTTTTATTCACAAGATGCGTGAATGTTACAATAGAACCTCGATTAACCATTATAATGGAGGGGATGAGGTTGATGGTTATACGAAAATGACAGATAACCCATCTTACTTAATATAAACAGTAGGTAAGCATCCACACAAAAACTCAATAAACACAGGAGTCCTATGTTACATTTCTTGTATATTTATAAAAATGGCAGTAAAGTGATTGGCAGGACTGTGCAGTAAAGGTAACACACTTTTGTTCCATAAAACCAATACAAGTATGCACGCTTATTTGCATTTGTTTTTCATCAATTTTGTAGATACATCGCTAGGTGACAACAGTACATTATGATTGCTACTATTGCCTTATTGCATGACTACTTTGTGATTTGAAACTAAAACTTAAGTAATACACAAATGTACTTGACTAGAGTACATACATGTTCATTCTGTATTCAGTTCGTAACATTTACCACATTTCCGTGGGGAATTGAAATCGATTTGAGTACACATTCCATATTGAATACTGCATGGAAACGCGGAAGATCAAACTGAATCTTAGATTCGACCCTCTTAGAAAGTAGGATTGGATCAAACTTTTGTTGCATGGAAACACTTACTGTGTTGAAATCATTTTGAATATGCCAAAGAGTACTAACTTCTACTGTACTCACTGTAATACACTGATTGCTTGTCTTTTCTTTTTGTATGGTCACTCAAACTATAAAAGCTTTTTGCTTTGCTATAAATGTGGTTCAAACTGCTAGAATATTAATTCAATAGTGACATGACTCATTCCAAAATTTTCTAGCCAATCTTCCTCCTTAAAATGAAAGTAAACTATACGTTTCCACCAATCTTGGCTTCTTTCTTTAACCCAGAGTACAGGCCTATGTTTTGCCTATTTCTTCTGAAGTAGCATTGTGAAATACATTACCATATTCTGTTGTTGTGCCCATTGTTCATGCCACAACTTTTCATTAAGGAACAATAAACCTATCAGGAACTGGTACAATAATAGACATAACGGGACTACTTATACCATTTTCATATTAATGTTGCATGTTTTTACAAAATCATAGCAAACAAATCTCAAAACTTTCACCTAACACATAGAGCAACAAACTAACATTTATGTTTAATGTCGTCCTTCGTGGTGTAGTGGTTACCATGCTAGCCTCTAGTTCCCGAGGTTGTGGGTTAAAACCAGTGGGGGCGATGGATTTTTTTGGGTGTAAAAATCCTTAGCATGACTGCCTTTGGAAGGGAAGTAAAGCCAGTGGTCCAGTGTCATAGATTTAAGGCACATAAAGGAACCTCAAACCTGATAAAGAGGCCTCTGAGCAAAATTACCGATCTTTCATGTCCAATATGGAATAGGACGCTAAGGCCCATAGCAGTTAAAGAGCGTCCATAACTAAAACTCAATTTAATTTATGTTTGATAGGTTTTCCCTTCACCAAAAGTCCAGTTTGCATACTCAAATCAGTCTCAATATGTATTGAATTTAACATGGAAATGCAGATTGTATTCAGCATGGAATGTGTCTTCAAATTGATCACAGTTCCCCGTGGAAATGTAGTAGTGTTGCATGCTTGCTCAGGAAGCAATTTAACATAGATTTTTATTCCAAAACAAGTTAATTTTTGCTACTTACAGAGAATTTTCAATCCAAAATAGAAAAAAAAAGAAGAAGAAGAAGATGATGACAGTTAATGAGCCAAATGGTTAATCGAGTGACAGATAATTGAGGTTCTGCTGCATGATTCTCCAAGTTACTGACTGCAATTAAATCTACCGTTATAGTTAGCAATTTTTAAGTATTTTTTCCTGTCCCTTATGATGTGGGTTCATTTCATGTTTCTTTAAATGCAACTTAAATAAATTATTAGTATCTAAATTCGGGTTCCTGTATGAATTTTCGAGTCTTTTTCCTCAAACTTTTTTATGCTGCCTTTTCCATTTCATTTTCAGCAGTTTCATTTACTGATATAGTTTGCAACTCCAGAACTTCCTTGCAAAACTTCATATATACTGAGTCAACAATATCCCATCCATTTTCAAATCCTCATAATTCAACTTTTGAGCCTCATTTACTATATTGTGTAACCAATACAGTATATATATTTTTATGTATTGTCTAATGGCCTGTTGATGCTATTTTCCTCTTTGCAAATGCTGATCTCGTTTGTTTGTTTGTTTTTATTACCGTTTCCTTTTGTTGTGATCCCTTTGTGAATACAACTTTTTGTTATTCTCCATTTGTTTTTATTCCTTTGTAAGTGCAATTATACACCACTTATTAGTCACTAGCTGTTGAATTTCTCACATACATGAATTACTTAATCACAGATAGTGTATTTGTGTAAACTGTGTGATATTGTATATGGCTTGAACCATTCATGCACTTTACTCAAACTATAACTTTTGTTCCAAGGTCTTTAAAGATGTGATTTGCTTCAAAATTTGTTGAACATTGTTGCCATGTGTCTATCTGTTTAAGCTAAAACTAAATGTGTGTAAGAACTAAGAAACATTATAGGATCCTCATTCTGTGAATTATAAAATTTTCATAAGAATGCAAAATGGAAATCAAACAGATATTTTAACATAAGTGATTTTAATTTTCTGTCACAACTTCCCTCCCTCCTTCCCTTTCTTGTTTCTCTCTCTTTCCCCCCTCTCTTTCTTTCTCTCTTTCTTTCCTTCTTTTTTTCTCTCTCTCCCTTTCTTTTTCTCTTTTCTTTCTCTCCTCTTTTTTTTAATTCAGTGTATTTGTGGCACTGAGCACGAAGGCTCAGGTAATAATGTCTATGGCCTGCATTTGTGAGGTCCCAGGTTCAAATCCTGTGGGCTGACCATCTGACCAAAGATTTTTTTTAGTAGTTTTCCTTGATTGCAAGGCAAATGCGGGTTGGATAATTTGAACCTATCCTTTCTTTCATACTACATTTCTGCTTCATTGTCATATCAACATTGGGCTAATCACCCATCCTAGATATGCTTTGATCCAGTTTACTTGCTCCTTGACAGGCTACTGACCCAAGGCATTGGCTTGTAGGTCCTACAACAAGAAGGATAATGCATTAAAGAAAAAGAAGAATTTGCAAGAAAAATAACATTACATTTATGTGACACTATAAACAACATTTTGAACTGCTGCAGCAACTTCAATCACGATGGAGTAAAATAAAAAGCACAATTTTACATTTCATCAAGATCATACAAGCCTTGGAGAACATGGAATTTTCTCAGTTGGCATTCACATGTTGTGCCAGATAATATTTTATTTTATTATATTTTATAATATTTGATTTTATAATATTTGATTTTAATATTGCTGGTAATTTATTACAAAGTTTTAATTCCCATCACATTGATATCTTTATGTGATATTTATTTTAGCATGTTTTTATTTATGGTAGTTGGTTTTATTTCTGGTACTATAGGAGTGAATTTCATTATCTAATGCCATTTATCAGTAGCAAACAGAATCACACAATACGTAAATAATGAGTATAAAGTTAGCATTTGATTCCAAATAAGTGTTTCCCTGCAGGATTCTTTTGGTGTGAGATTATACAGGGTTATTCAAAAGGAAGGAACAGGCTTTAAATATTTATTTCTAATGAACGACAATAGATGGCACATGCATTACATCACTGAATAGAGAAAAGTTCAAAAGTTTTATTTTATGTGTTCAAAATGAGCACCATTTGTCATGCGAGGATGACCAGTGCTTTTCCGTTTGCACACACAACCATCTTCTACGAATTTATTGTATCAATTGTAAATTTTTTATGACAAGGCAGCTTGTTGTTGAACTTACAACGAAATGCACACTGCAATAAAACAATGGATTCACTCTTTGCATAATGCAGCACACAAAATGACTTTTCCTGTATTGTCGCCATTTTCTCGTAAACAAACATGGCGCCGCTGTAGGCACTGAATGAGGCTTAAAAATTTGAACTTTCCTCTATTCAATGATGTGTTGTATGTATTGCTATCTATTGTCGTTCATTAAAAATGAATTATTAAAATCTGTTCCTTCTTTTTGAATAACCTTGTATATTATTTTCAAACACTGTTTTTGCAAGATAAATAATCTTTTTATATGTATTTTTTTCTGCATCACCCCTAATTCTATACCACATGCATGAGTGGATGGTTGTCTCCATAATATATTAGTTTTAGATAGTTTTCTCCTAATACTGCTTTAAAATATCTTAATAAATAAGCTGATTTACTTACAGTACCACATAAAGTGACCATGAGGTGGCACTGTGGTAACGTGTGCAACTCGCGTTCAGGAGGTCCTGGGCGACCACTCACTCTGACCTATGGGTTTTTCATGGCTTCCCCAGGATCGGGAGGCAAATGCTGGAGTGGTTTCTTCTCTACCCCATTTCCTTTCCATAATTTCCCTTTTATTCCATTTCCTTCTCATCTTAAAGGTGTAAAATTAAATTAAGTTTTATTTATGGACGCTCTAAAACTGCTGTGTTCCTTAGCGTCCCATTCTAAATTGGGTGTGAAAGACGCGTAATTTTGCTCAGAGGCCTCTTTATCAGGCTTGAGGTTCTTTTACGTGCTGTAAATCTACGACACGGGACCACCAGCTTTACTTCCCTTCCTAAGGAAGCCATGCCTTGGATTTTTACATCCAAACAAATCTATTGCCCTCCTCTGGGTTTGAACCCACAACCTTGGGAACTAGAGACTAGAATGGTAACCACTAAACCATGGAGGACGAATCATTAGTGTGCTGCTAGGTTTCTTGCCATATGGCAGTGCTGGACAGATGGCGCGAATGCATGCTCAATGGAAAGAGTATTCTCCGTGGACACCAGAGGGCTGCTTGATTGGTGGGTTGTGATTGCCTGCTCCAGCAGTGGGACAGGTCTGCAAGCTTGGAAATATTAGGGACTTTCACACATCTCTGTGGCAATTCTTTCACCTCGTCCCTTCTTCCTGGAGGGTGCTAGCCACAATAGATCTGTGCAGATTGCAGCTATTAAGGTGTCCCCCTCCGTTGAATTATTTCTACCTCTACAACATAACCCATCTTCTATATTGTTTAGCCCATGTTAGTCTACTGTCCACATGTATTCCTAAGAATTCATTCGCTTTTTCAAGCAAGTTAATTTACGAGGGGTGTCTCAGAAGTAAGTTACGTTATTTTTCCCACACGGTAGGAGGGAAAAGTCTGGCAGTCACAGGAAACTTCGGTTTGGGTGTAGTGGCAGCACTATAAAATTCCTAGGCACCTACCTTTACCGGTTGGGTATTAAAACGGCAGTAACAATGGAGATACCACTCACTCCTACTGCTGATTGCAAAGTTCACACTGTAACCCATTTTTTTGACGTCAAAAAATAAATGTGCAACTGTAATTCATCGCAAGTGGTGCAGTATGTACAGGGTAGACATTATGTCAAGACCAATGGTTTCTTATTGGCATCAATCATTCTTTGAAAAGAGAACAACATTACACGATGAGCAATGAAGCGGCCGTCCCGCCACTTCCAACATTCATATTGTTGACGAGGTTCGAAGGGTCAATGACACAAATCGGCAGTTTACGCTTGATGCAGTTCTGTTTTAACTTCCTCCTAATGTTAAAATAAGCCATGCATCACTTCACAGGATCATTTCTGAGGATCTGCGTCTATCGAAAGTGTATGCAGGATGGGTTCCTCGCATGCTTTCAGAGCAACACAACGAGCAGAGGGTTAATGCTGCATTGCAATTTTTGCAGTTTTTTGAGTGAGGGAAATGGTTTATTCAACTGAATATTGACCGCGGACGAGACATGGATCCATCACTGGTCACTCGAAACCAAAAGACAGAGTATGGTGTGGAAAAGAAAGAATGACCAACACCACAAAAGGCGAAAGTTGTTGCGACTGGCAAGGTCATGGCAACGATCTTCTAGGATTTGAAGGGAGTACTGTTGATTGATTACCTGTCCCATGGCACTGCAATGACTGCTGCTTGCTATTGAGAGGTGCTGAGGAAACTCAGAAGGGCGATTCAAAACAAAAGGAGGGGAAAATTGAGCAAAGCAGTTTTTTTTCCATCATAATGCTCGCTCGCATGCTGCTCATGAAGCTCAAGCCCTGTTTGAGCAGTTTCGATGGATGTTTTCAGTCATCCATCTTACTCACCTGGCCTTGTACCAAGTGATTACCATATTTTTCTGCACCAACATCTTGGGGGAAGGTGCTTCATAAATGACGAGTTAAAACAAGAAGTGGAAAGATGGCTAGCTGTTTGACGGGGGAGTGGTTTGACACTGGATTAAAAAAACTGTTATCACGGTACCAAAAATGTATTGAGATTCAAGGAGATTATGCAGAAAAATAGTTATTGAATGTAGCTTTCAAAATATATCTTCTTTTTTTTTTTAATATTTAAATGTTTTGTTATTTTTCAAAATAGTTGTGTAACTTACTTTTCAGACATCCCTCGTAGTTTTACCAGTACTGATGGATATGAAGCATATATGATTTGATAGAACCTTAAGCATAGACAGTTTTTATATGATTTTAAATATTTTGCCTAATGTCTTAAGTTCAATGAACATTATTTGAATAAATTACATCTCTAAAGGTAGAATACTTGAATTTATAATTTTTTTTACACTTTCCCCCAAAAATACTCTTAAGGCGCCAAAATGATTAAATGTTTATAATAATTTTGCATAGCTATACTATGTTCAATGTAAATAATTATGTAAACCCTTCCCTTTCTACTTTCTTCCCAGGCTGAAAGCAAAGAACTGCAAATCGTAAGAGATCTGATCAAGACCAGTTTCAGTGAGCGCTCATGTTACCTGATGCCATACCCAGGCAAAGCTGTTGCCTCCAAGGTGGATTTTGATGGCCGACTTTTAGGTATGCTCACTTTCATTTAATAAGCATTTAAACCATACCATAAGTATTAATTGATTATTAACATATATTAATTGATAAATGCCAAACTTGGTATTTAAGTTCAGCATCATCCTAAGATGCTACATAAGATTTTGAAGAAACTCCCCTTTCCCCCACATGGAAAACTTTTGATGTTTTTTATTTTCTCAAAAATGGTTTTAATTATTTTTATTCAAATAACATACATTTAAGATATATACATGATAAAATATATCCCTTGAATTTTCTGGAATTCTCTGTGAAGTCCTCATCATATATATATATATATATATATATATATATATATATATATATATATAATTTGAAGCTGTACATGAATTTACGCATTAAACCGAAAATACAGACTAAGAGTAGCATACCAATTGAACAATGTTGCAAGAATATTACATTTTAAAATTGCCAAAATATTCCTAAAATATGCGTAAATTTCACAACAATTTGTTGTTTTAAGTTCATAGCTAACCTATATTGTTACAATTAAAGAGATGAATACATTGATCACAGAGTTGGTAACCATGTCACCAAATGTTTATCCACTAAAAATAAGAGGTGCCACAAGCTTAAAACTAAATTATTTTGTTCTGTATGTTATTTTATTGCAAAATATGCATAAATTTTGCAATTGGCTTTTAAGCTCATAGCCACCTACATTTGTTGCAATCAAACAGAAGAAAGTGTTTATTTACCACTGATATATTGATCAAAATGTTGTTAACCATGTCACCAAATATTTATCTGCTGAAAAGAGGAAGGTGTCATAAGCATAAGAGTGTTGTTATATTATTTTGTTCTGTTTGTTGTGTTATATTTGTTTGTTTAATAAATTAATCATCATTTAAAAGAACGTCCATGGCAGTGTGGTTTAGTACTAAGGGATTCTTCAACAACAAGAGTCCAAATTTCGAATATGTGTACCAAAATATATGTGAAAGAGATTTAAGTCCATTAGGCCTTAACACGGTACTATTTCAGTATCTATCAATGAAGGTTTTACAATAAAATCACCAACCAAATTGAGTAAAGAGAGCATGTACAATAATCCAGAATGTTAAAAGGAAAAAGTGAATCACTAGATGTTGTTCGAATGAAATGATCATGACCATCCATTGCGACGGACCTCCTCGTGGCGTCGTCTTCCTTCCTTCTTGGAGCTGTTGGTGGCTGGTTCCTGGAATTCAAGCCTATCACACTTGTGTGTTGCCCTATTTCTAAACTCTTTCCCAGGGTGTGGTGACGGTAGACGAAATGAAACTCCAGATAACTTGAACTTTAATTTATTGCATTGTGATAATACTGTTTTGTGGTGCCGCTAGCCGTGTGTTTTAAGCCTATATGCGCTTCAAAGGGGTCTATCTTCAACAATTTACCTCCCCAAGCTAGCTATGTCTCCTATATCTAACTTCACACGCATCGCCACAAACATGGCGTGAATTGTTGCCTCTTCTTCGGGACCAGATGAAAACGAACAGACGCGCGAGCTCTGCACGTGTGCGCTTTTATACTCGCTTAGGGGACGCTAAGTTCGCCTAGCTCTTTTCTAATCTTTTCTGTTATTGGTTCTCCCCTAAGCGTGCTATGAAAACATTTGCCTCCAAATCTGCAGTCTTGACAAGTTTGGGATTTCCAAGGTGTCAAAATCTCTCTCCCTCTCTTTCCATCTTATTGCTATCTCTCTCCGTGCCTGTGACTGTTTAGCTGTGTTGCCAGCCCTAAACCCCTTTCTACCTGCCTGTTTCTCTTCTCACGGCTAGCTAGCTTCACATCTTACATATATGTTACAATACTCAGCTTATTTCCTATTACATTTATGTTCCCTATATATCATAGTTCCCGGTACAAATGCCCCTCATTGCCATTCTAAAAATTGTTGTTGCTGTTGGCGGAGAAAGTTTTACGAATGGCAATGACATGACCCAAAGAAGAATACGAAAAGAGAATAAAAGAGCCCTAAAATACACAATGCAATACATAACACACCAATAATCTCAAAAAGAACACCATAGCACTCTACAATACAAATGTACCTAACTTCTATCCTACACAACAATGTAACTCTCAAATAACATACATCATGATATTTACAAATGTTTACATAAATTTGCTTTCACGTCACATTGACATCGAGTGACATTTTGGTGATAATTACTGAGTAATCACACGCTTGTGGGCTAGGCAACATTTATTTCACAGAATGACTTTCACTTGTTTTCCCGTTAGCACATCACTATAGTTTGTTTATAAACACTTCTGGGAGCCTTTTCACTGCCCTATGCAAGAACACTTAAGTTGCCGTATGTCAGCCCATTTGACCTTACACTGCTTAAACTAGTTTTCTTTACAATAGCATAGAATTGCCTGTAATTGCGGCACGTTGGCTGCCTGCTCTGAGTGATCATTAGGTGTCTGACCAGAAGCCTTAACTGAAATAATTTTAACCCTGTTTTCTATATACATTATATTACTGAAGATAAAACACTTACATAGCACAATTACATGACTCATCAACCCCGCGCAACAAGCAATTGTAAAATCATGCAAGTGCAAATGTTAACCTATATCTTGAAAGGTTTCAGCAATTGTTTGTGATATCTGCCCCAGTTCTTGTTAGTAGTAACTTCCCTAACCTCAAAAGTGTGTGCCCCAAATTGAGCTACAATTACCGCCGGACCTTTATATAATAAGCACAGTCTGTGATAGGTGTTGCTCCACCGGTCTGATTTATTCTTATTCTTCACGAGAATTAGAGCGGCAATTTTTGTGTTGTTCGCGAGAACCGGTTCGGCTACCTGCCTCTCTGTGTGTAGTGTCGCTGACAGTTCGCTAATGGCTTCGAGCATGTGTAGCCGCACGCGACCTGCATCTATGAACTCATAAGTGTTTATATATCGTATGTCAGCCTCATCCTCTGACAATTCCTCCATATGATCCCTGTGTCTCCCTACAGTATTTATAGCTACAATTTCTGCCCCTTCTTGTGCTTTAATTAAATCTACCCAAAATGACTCCTCTAAAATTTGTTGTTCTTCCGCCGTCGGTTCATTGTCTACTGTATTGGTATTCACAAAAGGCATGCGCACACCATCGTTTACTAAATTTAGGCATTTATTTTCAAAGTTCACTATTGCTTCCCATTTATGCAAGCAATCCGAACCAATAATCACTGGCTGTTGCAACCTTGGGATTACAAGAAAAATAACATTGAGTGCTTTATTATTCATTCTTATTGTTAGCATTGCTTGTTGCAACTTTTTCTTTGCTCTTGGAAATCGCTACCGTGCAATACACATTCGAAATTGGCAGCGACATAATTTTAATTTTCTTTTCTTGCAACATCTTAAAAAATTCTTCAGAGCACGCTGATATATTTGCCCCAGTATCAATTAAAATGTCAGTGTTTACTCCCATGATTTCAGCTTTGATTCTGGGCGAGTCACGCATGACTACATTTTTGCTCTTATTTTGGCGCTGCATGCTGCTCGGTGTGTTATCCCTCTGTACGTGCGTATTTATTAAAGCAATGGGCCCTGGTTGGGAAACTTGTGATCCACTGTTTCCCTCTGAGATGGATACTCGGCCGCAGTAGTCATCTATGCTTGGTTTCCCGATTGTTGCGAGTCTTGAGGTCTGTCCTGTCTGCTAGGTCCCGGGTTTGAATCCCATCTACTACTGTTACTGCTTACAATTGTTTGTGTGTTCACTGGGCTACTTCTACCCGAAAAATTCCCTTGTCTGTTGTTTTCCTGTCTGTTTGTATTTTCCTGTGCCCTAGCATAATTCCTGTTAAATTCCCTGACATACTCAAACCGATTTTGCCGTGTGTTCGAAGCCTGGATGTGGTTAACATTAATATTTCTTTGTTGGTCCCTATGTTGATGTTCCCTGGGGTAGTTTCTTAATCTGTCAGGCCGTGGTGTTGGCTGTGTGTATCTGTCTCTAGGGTTTTCTGCGAATTGCCTGTAGTGTGAGTTTCTCTGCCTGTATGCCCCTGACCCAAAAGAATGTGACCTATTTTCCGGCTGAAGTGTTTCTCTCCTATCTCTGAAATGATTACCCTGTGTTGGTCTCTGGTCAAATGCTGTGATTAACTCAATCATTTTCGCAATGTTGGGTGGGTCAGCTACTATCAGTCCGTTCCTGATATGAGGTTCAAAGTGATTGGTGAGCAGTGCTATCACCTCCTTGTCTGATAATGGTGGTTCAATTTGTTTGCTTCGCTGTACCAGATTTAGGACATAATCAACTAAGGTACCGTGTATATTCGGGTTGTATCTGCCTTGGTTTAACTCAA
The DNA here is from genome assembly GCA_030765065.1 of Deroplatys truncata. Lineage (NCBI taxonomy): Eukaryota > Metazoa > Arthropoda > Insecta > Mantodea > Mantidae > Deroplatys > Deroplatys truncata. Next base: position 56,748,219 of record CM060989.1, on the reverse strand, counting down.
GTCGAATTTTGTTGATTTCTTGTGGTCCCCAATATCTTAATAGGAATGCCTGTTTAAATTCCTCATATGTCAGAGAGTTACCCTGCGTTAATTTAAGCCAAGATAGCGCACGACCTTTGAGGCATTTTCTAACTATAATGGGCTTGATGACCTCAGGAGTTGACTTTAACATAAAATATTGCTCTAACTCTTTTATAAACTCTTTCGCCTGATCTTTCGATTCCTCGAACACCGGAGGTGTGAGTTCATGCAAGAGGTGTGAATTAAAACTATTGTCTCCACTGTGGGAGCAAGGAGCCAACTGCGCTACATCACAAGCATGCACATTGTTTCTACAAGTTTTGGTCTCAAGGTTTCCGGCCTCACCGGGGAGTGAATGGTCACTACCGGAGTTGGCTGTACTTCCTTGAGTGATACTGGGAGTACTATTGGTGTTGTGCTGATCTAATTCTAACGCATTCATATTGCGTTTTAAATCTCCAATTTCCCTATCATACACAGTACTAATGGCCTGGATTGATGTTTTCAGTGTTTCAATCTCCTGACTAGTTTCTACTGAGATAACCTGTTTTACGGCCTGAAGAGATGACTTTAATGACTCTATCTCGTGGTTTGTTGCTACCTGGCCTGCGGTAATTACCTGCTTAACAGCCTGCAGTTCTTTATCTACATTGACCTGTAATGTGCTTGCATTCTAACACTATCCTGTTTTAAGGACTCTACAGCTGAGTTTACAAATTCTGTGAGACAAGCAATTTCACCCTTATTTACATTTATTTCCTGCCTAACATTAATTAATTCTGTTTGAATTGCTTCTTGCCCTGTCCTAATCTGCTGTATCTGCCTGCTGCTAGCTGCTAAGCTTTCTTCTATTTTCTTGCTGGTGGTCTCTAATCTAGCACTAGTTTCTGCTAAACTACCTTCAAGTCTGTGATTATTTTCTGATAAACTGTTTTCTATTTTGTTGTTTAGGCTATTTTCAAGTCTTTGGTTATTTTCTGATAAACTGTTTTCTATTTTGTTGTTTAGGCTATATTCAAGTCTTTGGTTATTTTCTGCTAAACTGTTTTCTAGTTTTCTGCTCTGTTCTGCTAGTAGCATTCGCATCATTCTAATGAGCAAGGGTGCGTCATCATGAGACGCCTCCTGCTGCATACACGTGGCAGCATCTACGGTGCTCTTGTTAGAAAGCTCCATGTTGCTATCTGCCATGATAAGCCGGTTACTCCTGAGTAACATAAAAACACATAAAGATGAGAAGATTTTGTCCTACTTTTAGTTGATTCTCTGCCTGCTGCGTTGCTCCTGCTGCTCCTGCGCGTTGAAGTCCTGGGTTCGTCTCCTTATTCGTGCGTGAACACGTTGGGTGCCATATGCGACGGACCTCCTCGTGGCGTCGTCTTCCTTCCTTCTTGGAGCTGTTGGTGGCTGGTTCCTGGAATTCAAGCCTAGCACACTTGTGTGTTGCCCTATTTCTAAACTCTTTCCCAGGGTGTGGTGACGGTAGACGAAATGAAACTCCAGATAACTTGAACTTTAATTTATTGCATTGTGATAATACTGTTTGGTGGTGCCGCTAGCCGTGTGTTTTAAACCTATATGCGCTTCAAAGGGGCCTATCTTCAACAATTTACCTCCCCAAGCTAGCTATGTCTCCTATATCTAACTTCACACGCATCGCCACAAACATGGCGTGAATTGTTGCCTCTTCTTCGGGACCAGATGAAAACGAACAGACGCACGAGCTCTGCACGTGTGCGCTTTTATACTCGCTTAGGGGACGCTAAGTTCGCCTAGCTCTTTTCTAATCTTTTCTGTTATTGGTTCTCCCCTAAGCGTGCTATGAAAACATTTGCCTCCAAATCTGCAGTCTTGACAAGTTTGGGATTTCCAAGGTGTCAAAATCTCTCTCCCTCTCTTTCCATCTTATTGCTATCTCCCTCCGTGCCTGTGACTGTTTAGCTGTGTTGCCAGCCCTAAACCCCTTTCTACCTGCCTGTTTCTCTTCTCACGGCTAGCTAGCTTCACATCTTACATATATGTTACAATACTCAGCTTATTTCCTATTACATTTATGTTCCCTATATATCATAGTTCCCGGTACACCATTTTTAGTGATGACACTAATACAGCAGAAATTGGCACCATTTTGAAATGGAAGCCAGTAAAACAATCGACAAAAAGTACCTAATTCAATGTTTCTTGAAAAATTGGAACTTACACACAGTGAAGCATTCAAATATATTGAAGAAAGAGTGAATCGACTTAAGATACTCATTTGCTCCACTTACTACATATTATATGCAGGACATGTTTCGTGAGGCATTCCCCAACCAGAGAACCAGAATCCTACTCCGAAGTCAGTCGACGCATAGCAGCGGAAGATGTGGGGAATGCCTCACGAAACATGTCCTGCATGTAATAACGGGTCATTGAGAAATCGCTCTGCACCTCCCGTGTAACCAAGATTCCCCTAGAGTCGGGAATTCTGGTGACAGCACTGGCTGGTGCGAGCGTATGGTGAAAACGTTTCGCTGGTGAAGAAAACTGCTAGGTTCACTATATTCATGCTTGAAAGGTAATGTAGAAATATAATATGCAACTAACCTGTTTAAAGAAGATGTTGAAAATGTTTACCATTTTCTTGAAGACACAAATTCACTCGTTTTAATTTATTTTCGAACACTGTAATTAATGTCTCCTTTGTTACAGATGTTATGTAATCTTCTATTGCCGTTTTCAGCTCATTGAATGTTTTTGGATTGTCCTTATAGACCGAAGCTTTAGCGGCTCCCCCAAAGAAAATAATCCGGAGGGGTAAGATCAGGAGACCGCGGAGGCCACAGACCTTTAGAAATTAGTCTTTCCCCAAAAAGTTCCACTAACAGTCCAATGGATTTATGTCATGTATGAGCAGTGGCATTATCTTGTTGAAAAAAATGCACCGTTCACTTCATCTTCATTTAGCCGTGAAATAAATGGAAAAGGAATCTCCGAGCAATAAACATCTGAATTAATTGAGTTATGGGAAAAAAATGGCCCAATAATTTGAGAGCTAGAGATCGCACACCATACACCAATTTTCTCTGAATGTAAAGGGGTTTCCTGAATTGCATTAGAATTTTCAGTAGACCATACTCGCATATTTTGTGAATTTATGCATTCTGATAAGTGGAACCAAGCTTCATCAGTAAAAAATGTCCTATCTAACAGGTCAATTCCATGGTGCAAAATAAACCTCTGAAACCATTCACAATACTGAACTCTTTTCCCATGATCTGTGGGTTTTAATTCGTGGACGACTGATACCTTATATGGATACAAACCTACTAGTTGTAGTTCTTTTCTGACTGCTTTGTATGCGGAACCGTAAGAAATATCACATTGTTGGGCCAATTTGTTTATTGATTTCTGTGGACTTTTAACATTTTATCCGATAATTCTTCTTCTGTTAACATACTGGGTCTTCAACTTCTAACAGTATCATGCACGGAACCTGATTCCCGAAATTTATTAATTAAATCACGCACAGTATCTCGGTGCGGTAGTTTTGAGTTAGGGAACCTGACAACAAAATTTTGTTTTACTTTCTCAGTATAATTTCCATGTTCATTAAAAACGTTTTCCACTAGAAACACACGTTCCTCTGCAGAATAAATTGATTTCACTTCAGGCATGCACGTCAGAACTCACAGCATAGTAGACCATACTAACCAGTACAATAAACAATTCATGCCCTCGCAGTCGTTGATAACGCCGATAATCATAACATCCCGTCGGAATCGAATCCGATAAACCTAGGGATGCCAACCTTTTATCGAGCGGTGGCCAGCAGCAAGGTGCGGAGGAAGTTCTTGATGACCCGTTATGTAGTAAGTGGAGCAAATGAGTATCTTAAGTCAATTAACTCTTTCTTCAATATACCTAATTCAATGTTGCTAATATTTGAATTTGCTATCCTGGATTATTGGGATTTAGCTTCCCAGATTAACAGCCTGTCGTTGTTGCCTTCAGCCGCAACTGCTTCACTCCTCTTCTTATAAAAAATATCACTCAGTTGTGTTTTGCGGCTTAGAGTCCTCAATCCCAGCCAGGCGTTGGCAGGACTCCATTATGTTCAGATTGTGAATGTTGACAACAGAAATGATATCAAATGCCTCGGGTGTGATGCATATTGCTTTTATTGAAGATTTTTAAAGAATTATGATGCTTTTCATTTTCATATGTATATATTTGTGTTATGGAATAAAATAGTAAAGGATATGTATGTGTTATATGAATATAGTGATTCCAAGCCATTGATGGATACTGAAGTATATTGAAAATGAAAACTCTATTGTGTAGTTCAATGTGGGTCTACTAAATAAAATAGGAAACCATTGTGAAGCAAGGCAAAGTTAGCCACCTATATTTATTACAGTCAAACAGTAGAAAGTATTTATTTACCATTGGTGCATTGATCTCAGTGTTGGAAACCATGTCACAAAATATTTACTCGCTAAAAAGAAAGAGGGTAACACAAGCTTAAAGTTATTATGCTGTATTTTTCAAATCTCAATGTACTGTAACGGTATTAATGTTGTTTTTACTTCAAATTAATTGTAGCCCCACGTTTGGGAGCCAATATGCAACGGTAGATGCTTACGTAGTATGTTTTTGTGTGTTTGTTCCACGTTGTGGAAGCCAATTTGCAAGTAATACAAATTGTATATGTTTTAAGCCCCACATTGATGCGGCAATTTGCGATGAGGTTCTTACAAATGTTTGTTTACATCACGTGTGTTGACGCCAAATATGCGACGGAATGTTGCTTACGTAATATTTGTAGCGTAAGTTATTAGAACTTGTAGATCATATGTTGTGCTGCTTTACTTCACGCGTTGCCATCTTGTGACGTCATTCATCTGTTCGGTTTGTAGCTCCCTCTGGCATAGCAATTTGTATCAGTTTTGAAATAATTTATTTTAAGTGTCCTCCGGCTAGCTATTTAGGTCGAACATTTATCTCTTGCAGGTGTGAATCGGAAAGGAATCTTTTATCCAGAAATTATACTTAATGAAGAAATTGGGTTTATAACTTTTATTGCCGAACACGTTCACAAACACTTTTACATATTGATCTGGATACTCGCCAAACTGAAACTGTTTGTAATAACTTCTTACTTATCACTTTTAACTATGTATTTCAACTTTGTGTAGAATTAAACTTTATAATAATTCTCGTAATTCTGCTGCGCGTAACTTGACGAAATGAAGGACTTACTGACGACGTGTAGTGTACACGAAATTTTGATGAACTGTGGGGAAGCTACCTCGAACCTACCCTATTTATAGGCCTGCATCAAGATACGCCTAAAGATTATAAATGAACTGCTATTGGCTAATAAAACGCGCCAACATTAGCGTCTATTTTAATATCCAATGAAAACCACTAATACATATGCTTTAGGAAATGTTCTAGAAGCTTCTACCGAAAAGGCGCGAAACATTACGTAACTTCCTTGTTCCCGGTAATGATAAACAACTCACCCCATTGCTGCATTATTGCGTTATTATTGACAGTTTCAGTAAAGCCGTATATTATTATTTACCAATAATAATTATAATTAATAAACCTCTGAAATCAATGTCACATAAAAATACATATTCATATTACAATCATTATTTACATTTGAGTAATTTGTGATACAAATTACCGTATCATATGCCCCACTAGAAACATAATTATAAATATTTATAACTTGTTTGGAAATTTTATAATTGTGTTTTTAGTCTCCTAAATCTTGGAACACACGCTATCACTTTCACTTAACACTTCACACGCATTTAACACACGATGTTTTTTTTTTTTGTTTTTTTTATCTCGCCACTACTTACTGGCTCTGGTTTAATTAGTTTAGATATTAATCTGACATCACAAATTTTTTTTATAGCAAATACTTTACCCTAAATTATTTAATCACTGCTACCAAATTGTTTACTTTAAGTTGTTGACAAAAATTTATACATTTAAGATTTTTTTATAATTATTATACATATTTACCAAAATATTTACCCTCTACACAAATATTTACATCTCTTAAATCTAGGCAATGTTTCACATGTTTTATTTGCTACATAAATATTTGTTTTAATTATTTTTACCCATTTTTGTTATTTTGTACTTTATTTTAACAATGTTCTTGGAATTGTATTTACGTACTTTTACTTTAATATAATATCATGCTTTATTTCACATGTTCAGTTACTAATAAAATGTTATTTTCCTCTCAAACATAGTCATGTCCAAAATTTATTTCTCCTTTCCTATGACGTACATATTTATTTAACCCTCTTACGTTCCAATACATTGCTCTGCATTTAGTCTTTAACTATCCAGCATTTACTATTTATCATCTTTGTCTTTTGTTTCACCATGATCTTCATGGTTGTATGGTTTCAGCATCTCAATATGGAACTTTCCTATGCTTTTTCGAGTTGTTGGATTACATAACTCATATGTATTAGTTCCATATACTTCAACAACTTCATATGGTCCATGGTATTTGAGAAACATTCGCCAATAAAGTTTATTTGCTTTATCCGACAATTTCTTGGTTTTAACCAAAACTAAATCTCCTATTTTGATCCTCCATTCCTTTCTCTTCTTTTCTTCATGTTTAATTTTTCTTTTTATGGCCTTTTTCTTCATCCTCTCGAATGCTTTTCGGAACATCTCTTCTTCTGTTGGTGGTATCGAATGCGCATCTGGAATGGCTTCTGGAATTTTTTTACACATTGTATTGATCTTCTTTCCTAACTTATGTTCACATGGTTTGTATCCTGTCACATTGTTTACAGTTTCATTTAGTAGATTCTGAACGAAGTTCACGTATCCATACCATTGGGTGTGTTTTCGATGACATAACACCCTTAAATAATTTGAAATTTCCTTAATTTCCCTCTCCACTGGGTTGGAGTTTGGTCTGTATCTTGACGAAAAATATTGTTTAATACCATTTTCTTTCAGTCCATCCATAAATTTTTTTCCTGTGAAGTACGAAGCATTATCGCTCAATACAGATTGAATAGGTCCTTCTTCTATCACATATGACTTGAGTAGTCTATTCAAACATGCTAAACCTGTAGGTTTTCTCAAAGGGTAAATTCTTACATATTTGCTGAATATATCATAACATACAAATATATATTTGTTTCCAAATTGACTTGGAGGCATCGGACGATGAATATCAATACTAATTACACATCTCGGCTTATCCCTTATAACCGAATTAGTTTCAAATGCATATGCTGCATTTATTTGCTTTGCCTTTTGACACAGGTGGCAGCACGATATAAATTTCCGAACTTTCTGACGCAATTTGGATATGTATAAATTATCTAAAATCATAGAAGTTGTTTGGTCCGTCCCTGAGTGTGCTAACCCTTCATGAAAATTCTTAATTAGTTCCTTTTCCATGCTTTTCGGAACCATTACCTTCCAACTAGGCATTTCTTTTCCATGCTTCTTGTATAATGTCCCATCTCGAATTGCTATAATTTCTTTCTTTGCCTCTTCAATTAGTGGTGCCTTTTCTTTAAGTTCAAATAATTTTGAATCCTCATTTTGAATTTCCCCCATATTTTTCAATTTTCTCATCATTTCTTTGCTTAAAGGAATTTCAATTGTCAATATTTTGACTTCATTTCTAGGCCTTTCAATATTTTCGGGAATTTGTGGGTTGTAGTTCAATCTTGATAGTAAATCACTGAAGGTATTATTTTTGCCAGGAATGTGTATAATCTCAATATCGAATGCAGATATTGCATGAATATATCTAGCAAGTTTTCCACTACATAATCTACACCGTTGTATGAAAGTTAAGCTGATGTGGTCTGAATATACTTTCACCTTTTGCTGATAAATATAGGTTTTAAAACGAATTAATGAGAAATATAGTGCTCCAATTTCTAACGTGAGTCACTGAAGAATTCCGCTCAATATTTGTAAGTCCTCTAGAAGCTGTACTAATGACGTGAAAGTCATTGTTGATGTCTCGCTGTCCTAAAATTCCGGCATATCCTTGCATTGATGCGTCGACATAAATCTCATATTCCAAATCTTCTCTGGGCCTCTCGAGTAATATGGACTTAGCAAAGAGTTCCTTTACTCTCTCAAAACATTTTTGATGATCCTCTGTCCACTTCCATTTATTGTTCTTTCGGAGAAGCTGCCGCAGTGGTTCTATTTCAGCCGAATATCTTGGTACGAACTTACTCTGAAAGTTCAATACCCCTAAGAGACGTCTAATTTGTTTTACATTCCTTGGTGATGGAATTTTCATTATTGCTTCAATTCTTTTCTGATCAGGTCTTATACCTCGTTCATCCACTACATAACCCAGAAAATTTATTTCCTTGACACAAAATTTTGATTTTAGTATGTTCACCGTCATACCATGTTGTTGTAGTTTATTTAACACATAATGGACATTATTCATGTGTTCTTCAAATGTTTGACTAATGATTAGGAAGTCGTCAATATACTTTATTAAAAAGTCATCTGCAGAATTTCCAAAGATACTGTGAATGGCTCTCAAAAATCCACTTCCTGAGTTTTTTAAACCAAAAGGATTTACACAAAAACGATACTGGATCCCTGAGTACTGAAATGAAGTGTAATCACGCACTTGTGGATCTAATTCAACTTGCCAATATGATGCAGTGAGGTCAATGGATGTCAGAAATCTCCCTCTTGAAAGTTTTGTAATTAGTTGTTCAATTCCCTCACTTTGAAAATGATCTGGTTTCATATACTTGTTGACATATCTACCGTCTAATGTTAATCTCAAACTACCATCTCGTTTAATACTCCAGCAGATTGAATTTATATACTGAGAATTACTTTGCTCAATAATCCCATTTTCTAACATGCTATTTATTAATTGTCTAGCTTTGTCTCGAAGACTTATAGGTAAATTGTCATACTTGTGCCTATATGGTGGTACGTCTTCTACTTGAAATGTATGCTGATATACATTACATCTGCCTGGGATATTACTAAATACTGAACTATTGTTCATCAAAACATCATGAAGGATTTGTTTTTGCATTATCGTAAGATTATAAGCTTCTTCACACTTGTGTATTATTTCCTCATTTCTCTTCTCTTTCCTGCTGTTGTTTGTCTCGCTCACATGGTCGTCTTTTGTTTGGATTGTAAATTCCTCTACTTTCTCTGGCATTTCTGCTAGCTGTTGAAAATATGGCGTGGTATTCCCTTCATATTCTGTGACTACCTGCTTTATCTGACTATTTCTATCAGTTTCTGTTATTTGCACAAAAAACTCTTGGTCACAAATATTTTTTTCATCCTTTGTCATCTCGATTACAGTAACTTTCTCTTTTATAAATGGTACCCTTATTTCTCTATCTTCTTTTGTTATTTTTAACTCTTCATGTTTAAAATCTATAATTGCTTCATATTCATCTAGGAAGTCACATCCTATAATTATGTCACAAATCAGATGGTTTACAATTAGAAACATAACCTCAAAATTCTCTCCGCCGATAAGTATGTTGAGTAGAGCTTGTGTTTTTATGACCTGTGTCGTTCTTCCGATTGCAACACGACAAACTAAATTACTAGTGGGAAGAGCCATAATTTTGTTACCTTCATTAATCAAATTTATGTAAAATTTCTGTGAGCAAATTGAAGCTGATGAACCAGAATCTATAGTTGCAATGATCTCTTTCTTTGCAATTTCCATCCTAACATGAGGTGATTCAAAATTTGCTCCCTTATCTTTTGTTGCTGTAATCTTATTACAGGGTGTATGTGTAGGCGTATGATTTGTATAGGTAATGGATACTGAATTATTAAAGACGTCCTGAGAACCTACTGCACAGGAGTCTGTTAACAGTTTTCCTGGTTATTTCCATGTTCACGTACGGGACTGCCATTCCTAACAGGCGCTAAATCTATCTCAGTGTCGCTACCATTGTTTTGAGTTCCCCTTCCTCGAGTTCGAAATCCTCGATTTCTGACATTATGTCCCCTTGGCACGTAATTTTCTTGCCGTTCCTCAGATCTTTCCCGGTTATCATTTTCCCTCCAGTGAGTGAAATTTCCCCTTTGTCTAATGTACCTCCTTCCATAATTTTGTCCTCTTTCAGGCAATCTTTCTGTCCTGACATAATTTATTTGTTCCTGTCGACCTGGTCTCCTATCTATCCTTGATCTTTCAAATTGTGGAACGTATGATTGATACCGTTGTCTGGTATGAATTTCATGATGTCTGTCTTGTCCTCTAATTTGCTGATAACTACCTTGGTAATTTCTTCTATCTCGCACATCTAAAAATCTATGTTCCCACTCCCGAGACATATCTTCTTCCTGTTGTTCCAAAGTGTTATTAATTCTGTCATCTCATAGATGTTCCGTGGTTTTGCAATTAATAAGTAATTTCTTATCCTTATAGGATAATGCCTTGCGAGTAAACTCACAAAATCTTCCTCACTGATTGGAGGTGACAAGTTTCTAACCTGACTTGCATGTTTTAGTAAGTAATCAGTCATCGATATTCCCCCTCGTGGATTAAATTGACCATGACTAAGCATTGCTCGTATTCTTTGCTGTACCGTAACATTCCAAAATCTGTTCATGAATAATCTCTTAAAGGATTCATATGAAATTTCACCCCCTGATACCATTTGTAACCAATCTAAGGTTTTCTGGTCCAAGCATCTTTTGACAACTATCATTTTCAATGCTTCAGGTATCTTTTTAATTTGAAAATACTCTGATAATTCTGCAATGAACTGTACTGGACTGGAGTTTTCATTAAATTTTGGAAGTGGAAAATCACTTAAGATATGATTGTAATTTTGCAAATTCCCTGCTCCCATATTTAAATTCTGTAGTGTACCTTGTGCACTCTGAGTTTCAGCATTAGCTATAGATGAAGCTGCCGCATCACTCACATTATTTGTCATACCTGAGGAACTACCTCTATCATTATGTTGTACATCTGATACATTCACATCACATATATTTGCCCTTGAATTCAATTCTAATCTATTTACAGTACCTTGCAGATTTTCTATTGTCTGTTCCAATTTTTTATTATTCTCATTTTGAACAGTTTGGTGTTTGTTAATTTCAGAAGTTAGCTTTTGATTCAAATCTTTAGACAAATCTTTAACTTCATCAGACAATTTATTTCTCTGTTTTTCTGACTCCTTCTGAATTTCAGATATTTCCCCTCTGAAATTAACTTGCACCTGTATTAAATCTGCATTTGTAGCCTCCATCATCTCTTTTAACTCACTTGAAATGCTACTCATTCGGTTACCTAGCTCTGTACATTTTAAATTAACATGCTCTATTTTATTCTTAACCTCACTTTTTTGGTTAGATATTTCCCTGCTCATGTCTAACATTTTCTTTGAAACTTCACCTATTTCATTTGCTATCATTTCTTGATTTTCATTTTTCATTCTAATCATACTACTATCTAGCTCCATGAATTTCTTTTCAATTTCTTCCCTGTTTTGTTCTAAGCTTTTACCAATATCTTCCCTTAATTCCCTATGACTCTTTTGCATATCTTCCCTGTTTTGATCTATTTTCTTTTCTAATTTCTCATTATTCTTACAAATTTCTTCCCTTAATTGATCTGTAATACTCTTGCCAATATCTTCCCTCAATTCTTTCTTATTCTGATCTAACTTCTTATCAATATCTTCCCTTAATTTCTCATTATTCTTTTGCATATCTTCCCTCATATTTCTCAGCATTTCCATAATCATACTATTATCAGAATGAATATTTCCTGCTATTCTATTCTCACTTTCTGCACTAACATTTTCATCCTCAAATCCTAAAAAGTCTGGACTTCTTTCTGTAACCTGCATTGAATCACAACTAACTGTTACACTATCTCCCTCCATAATTATTTCTTCTGTATTACTAGCAGCCATTGTTTTTATTATCCTACCACTCCTCAGTAACATTTAAAGTTGTTTACCTTTCTGATGCTGTATGTTGCTGTTACTTTGATGTCTCAGCTTTCTGCCCCTTTCTCCTAGATTTGTATGTCGCTTCGATGAATCTGCGTAGTTTTATCGTCCTGTAGCTTGAATTTCCACGATGTCCAATTATCCATGTAGTCTGTGTCCTCCCTGTTGTTTCTGAAATCTGCGTCTTGTAGATCATTTCACCGCTGCATTCCTGGTCATCTTGTTTCTTTCCTGGTCATCTTGTTTCTTTCCTGGTCATCGTGTTCCTTTCCTGGTTATCGTGCCCCACGTTCTGGGTGCCAATTTGTAACGGAACAAATTTTATATGTTTTAAGCCCCACGTTGATGCGGCAATTTGCGATGAGGTTCTTACAAATGTTTGTTTACATCACGTGTGTTGATGCCAAATATGCGACGGAATGTTGCTTACGTAATATTTGTAGCGTAAGTTATTAGAACTTGTAGATCATATGTTGTGCTGCTTTACTTCACGCGTTGCCATCTTGTGACGTCATTCATCTGTTCGGTTTGTAGCTCCCTCTGGCGTAGCAATTTGTATCAGTTTTGAAATAATTTATTTTAAGTGTCCTCCAGCTAGCTATTTAGGTCGAACATTTATCTCTTGCAGGTGTGAATCGGAAAGGAATCTTTTATCCAGAAATTATACTTAATGAAGAAATTGGGTTTATAACTTTTATTGCCGAACACGTTCACAAACACTTTTACATATTGATCTGGATACTCGCCAAACTGAAACTGTTTGTAATAACTTCTTACTTATCACTTTTAACTATGTATTTCAACTTTGTGTAGAATTAAACTTTATAATAATTCTCGTAATTCTGCTGCGCGTAACTTGACGAAATGAAGGACTTACTGACGACGTGTAGTGTACACGAAATTTTGATGAACTGTGGGGAAGCTACCTCGAACCTACCCTATTTATAGGCCTGCATCAAGATACGCCTAAAGATTATAAATGAACTGCTATTGGCTAATAAAACGCGCCAACATTAGCGTCTATTTTAATATCCAATGAAAACCACTAATACATATGCTTTAGGAAATGTTCTAGAAGCTTCTACCGAAAAGGCGCGAAACATTACGTAACTTCCTTGTTCCCGGTAATGATAAACAACTCACCCCATTGCTGCATTATTGCGTTATTATTGACAGTTTCAGTAAAGCCGTATATTATTATTTACCAATAATAATTATAATTAATAAACCTCTGAAATCAATGTCGCATAAAAATACATATTCATATTACAATCATTATTTACATTTGAGTAATTTGTGATACAAATTACCGTATCAGTACACATTTTTTTTAAATCCAAATGTGTTCAAAATTGTGGTGCACATTATATTCAATGGCACATTAGATTAAAGTACAAAATCACTCTGTAGTTTGCTGGTAACTGCATTAAATTTATCATACATATTGTATGTATAATGCATTATTACCATTCCCTACTTTGTTTCATTTATCATTGGTCTATTGTTGCAAGGGGTGTCAGAATTAGTAGGTAGTCTGAAAATGGAGGGTAAACAGAAGAACATCTTATGATGCTACTTTCAAGCATAAAGTGATTCTTTATGCCAAAAAAATTATAACAAAGCTTGAAAGGCAGGAAGGGAGCTCAATGTAGTGGAGAGCAACGTTGAACAGAAATTGGCATTATTTGCAACTGAAGCTAGCAGCTTTATTTTGTGTATATGAGTTGTTTAAAAGAACGTCCATGGTGGTGTGGTATAGTGCTAAGAGATTCTTCAACAGCAGGAGCCAAAATATGAAAGATGGTACAAAATATGTAGTGTTAAATATTATAGTATGGTACAAAAATGCTGTAGTGTTACAGCCTAAGAGATTTGCATCACTTTCACAAAATATTTGTGAAAGTGATGCAAATCTCTTAGGCTGTAACACTATTAAGAATGAAAACTCTATTGCAGAGTGGAAATTTATTCACAATATTGTGTTTTAAGTTATGTGCAATTATGTATATGAACATTCTTGGTAAATAGTTTCTGCTTTCAACAATTACAAACTTTAATTTGCAGCTGAAGCTGTGATTAGCCTCTAGTTTCCTTTAATTTTGTGTAATGGATAAACCATAAGAGATAGACAAGCCCAAAGATGTAGATCTCTTTAAAACATACAATTTGTTTCAAATAACATTTCTTGTGGCTGTTGTAGTCCTCTGTCAGAACATAGATGCTCTAGCTGTGGTGTGGATCTGCTGCCATGTGAAGGTTTACATAGGAGAACAGGATGCCTTTGCCTCAGTTGGCTTCACAGATTTGCATCAAGACACAGTATCAGGGCTTAACCTGATGAGTTTGAGATGCAGAAGGGATCATCGTCTGGGTGTAAAGGTTGCATAGTTAAACCCTTGTCTTTAGTAGGCTCTGCAGATCTGCATCGAGAAATGCTGTCAGGAGTTACCCTGATGAGCTTGGTAATGCAGAACAGGATTGTCAGCTTAGGACCGGTGTCACCCAATGCTCAAAGAAGCTTGAGGAGGGAGAATGAATAACTCAAGTTTACACTTTCACTTGAGAGGCATAACCATGCAATATAGCAGGAGAGATGTTCCCTGGTTGAGTGCAGTGCATTGACTAACTCACGGTTTTTTTTGGGGGGGGGGGGGACAGGAATAAAGGTCTGAAGGAAAAACAGAAATATATATAGGTAATAGAAAGGAAAAAGGAAGACGAAAAGAAGGATTTGATTCTGTTGTGGCGCTATTTATTGGGGGCATAATGGTGTTCATGGTGGCCGGTACCGCCTAAGCAAACCGGCAGATTGTGGGTAATTAATGTAATGGTGCGGAGTTCTCCGCTGTGGTGAGTAGGTATCTCCCATGGCCAAAGCCCTGGCAGGGACCTATGAACAGTGGTGACTTAACAGGTGATGATGGCTCCGAGCCCGGGCCTGTTACCTCCGGGCATTCGGGGTGTGTCCAGGGAATTCTGGACAGCGTTGTCGAGTGTGGTGCTGCGGTGATGATCTTGGAGGTGTCGTGATGTCCGGTTGGAGAGTGTTGATCACCCTGGTCGCATGGTCTGCAATCCTACCACGTATGTAATCGTTTCCCATGCAGATGGTGCGGTGTGTTGTGTCAATGTCCTTGATGGTCTTAGCGTGTTGTGACTGTATGTTCTCTATGATGGAGTAGTAGTGTGTGACGTACCGTTCTTCAAGTCTGGTGAATTTGGTGGTGAGCTGATCTTCCAGTGCGGTGAGTCTGAAAGATACGCCAGCAACTCTGTGCAGAGGTCCTGAATTGCTTCGAGGATGTTGTTGTTGCTGGTCGTGTTCTTCTCAACTAGCACATTGGTGTTCCCCAACTGGTGCTCTAGTTGAGAGGCGTTGAACTGTGGCGGTGGGATGTTGGTCTGCGGCGTCTTGTGGATACTTGTGGTCGGCGATGCTCTACATGGGTAGAGTGGGCAGACGGCCTGACCAGTGAAGTGCCCCTTGCCCCCACATGAGGTGCAGAAGTGGCGGCGGCATGACAGGTTGTGTGCCCTGCAGTGCCACAATAGTGGCAACGGGGAGCAGCGTCACATGACGCATCTGTGTGCCCGTAAAGGCAGCAGCGGCGGCATGGAGTTGGTCGCACACTGCGGCTGGCCTGAAGCAACAGGGTTTGCCCTAATAAGGGCAGTCCTGCGCCCAGGGCCGCTGAGTAATCATCCTCGTCCATGAAAGTTAGTCGGACCAGCGGTGTGGGACCTCTGTCATTCCGAATCCTAGTCGCCTTGGCCGCAGACGGCCAAAAGCACTGGGCAGCGGTGAGTAATAGCATGTCCGGGAGCTGACAGTGCACTCCCCGGACAACAGCGGAGTAGCATGCAGGCACGCTGTTCAGCGGTGTGTGACTGGCTGTGCTGGCTGGGGAGATGGCGCTGGGCGCTTTGACTGGCGGCGGCGGTGAGGCTGGAAGCTGTTCTTCATCGGCAGTGGCGCTGGTGGTGGCTTCCTCTCGAGGAGGAAGCTTGGAGGCTGCGGTAGTCTTCTTCCTACCCATCTTTCTGAATCCCTCTCTCTTTTATACCTGAGCCTGTGGCTCATTAGTCCACTGCTATTAGCATGGTGGCACCATCTTTGTTTTATTGACTTAACTACTTACATTAGCGCCTCTGTGTGGCAACTAAGTATAATGCAGCCCATTGGGCCTTGTCCAAAAGGTTGTATAGCTGTTGTGAAGGTTCGCAACAGGCCTTTCCCCAAATTGCCACTTCATGGGTGGGGCAGTAGGAGCTCAGGAGGGTCCTACATTTACCTCTTATTTTCTTCGCTGATGGTCTTTTTGGATTGAAGCTTGGCATCCTGGGAAATGCCGGGTCGGACATTGGATCATTCTCTTTCCCTTTCAGAGAATGCTATCTCCATTTGCAGGTTGTGGGAATATCCACCAGAATGAGCTTCCAGCAGATTGGTACTGGGTATTATTGTTTGAATTTTTCATTCTTTTGTCATTTCTTTAAAGTGCTATTGCTGTTCAGTTGTTTCTCGTGATGTGATGAGTTTGGAAATTCAAAGCCTTTATATAGCAACCAGTGTTTAAACATTTGGCTATTGGTAATGTGTAGTGTAACTATTTATGCAAACATTTATCTCAATTATCTTGAATTAGATAGAAGAATAAGCTTTTGCAAGAGTAGTTTGTAGACAGTATATAAAAATAAATGATAGTGGGTGGAGAAAGTTGTGTAACACATCAGTTTTTTTTTGTTTTTTTTATATTGTAGATTGTTCACAGAAAGAATAGGCATTAATGGCCAACATTTGTCTGACCTAAAACAACATTAATCACTACAGAAAAGTAAATAGATTTCAGAAATATTAATCTTGACTTCTTATGTTTTGTTGTTGCAGATATTGATGAAGATTTTAGGTACTACCTTAAAACATTTATCTCAAATGTACTGGAACCAAGCAGTCTAGTAATTAAAAACATCAGTGGCAACAATATAACTGCAAGGACCTTCTTGCATTATTTCAGTTCGTATGTGGAAATCTTCTCATCTGATGTTATACCTACCCCTAAAAACATTCTACTGGTAAGTCAAAAGGTGTGAAATGGGAAATCGCTGTGGAAGCACTGAAATATCAACCCCAAAGTCAATCAAAAACTTAAAATTCTTTCATAAATAAGCAGCGAGGTTATGTGTTTACACTATCTTTCGCCACATCAAGAGCTTAGTTTCCCTGTGGTTCTTCCAATTGAGAATTGGTATTGTAGTTGCAAGGCTGGACACATTTATTTGCTTTCTTACCATATCTGCCATGGTACCAACATGGATTTTGAGTTTTTCTGGATGTAGAGTGAGTTCTATGTGATCTAGAATGAGATCTGGATTGAAATCTCAGTTTAGCAACTTCTGAAGTTAGTTGCGAAATTTGCACCTCTAAACACGATAATTGGTCAGGTTCTTGCTGTTGCCTGGCCTTTGTTAAGAGAATACACATATGATTGCACTGGTGAATACTCTATTGTCCATTCCAAACCAGAGTTCCCTCTGATGTAAACAGAAGCACGTGCTTCAGCTTGTCACGAACCCAAGAATATACTCTTACGCCAACGTAAGTAGTTCCTTAATACATGTATTGTATTATGAAATATTAGAGCAGCAAAGGTATAGAACTGCACATTTTATTGCTGTTATCATAAGAACTCATCATTAAAGGTAATGGATATATACTAGCTGTTAAGAGATTAAAAAATATGATTTTCGTCTGCTATTGCGCTAACGCAGAGAGCATCTTGCTTGTTAATACCAACCGACATGCACAACTGCCACTCTCTTATATACACAAGAAATGCAGCAATGAATTCCCAGAGGTGCTATCTGAGTACCGAATAAAACTTTGCGTAACACAGGATATATGATAAGCGAACAGTCATTCATAATACACTAACACACACATGCTCAGCTCAGGTCAAATCTTGTGATTTAGTCAGTTGGTATTTGAGCTCACATGGCAGAGGAAGGTGCGTGTAGTGTGAATAAACTTTCAAACACAGAAGCGGGAAACAGTTAAAAAGTGGTTAAAAACAAACAATACTTCATATATTCAACTCACTATTACAAAAATACCCGACACTTGCATTAGTGCATATTACGAAACTAATATCGGATTTTACAGGCGTTTCAGTGAGAAGTGTAACGAAAGCGAGCAGGGAATATAAACAGACATAATATAACATAGAAGAGGATAAAATGTGGGAACTTGTTTTAAGTGTGACACTGCTGTGGAATTGTGGATAAGCTTGTCATTATTTTGGAGAGTAGTTCTGATTCTGATACGGCAGCTGAGTCATCTTCGGAGGATTCGGATTTGGGTGTTGCACTTTTGCCCGAGGATTGTGATTAACGTAAGTAAAATGTTCATTTCCGCATACTTATAAAATCGATTGTTACCTCAGGTTGCATTTTGAACTATGATTCTCACGCAGGGCACCTTTTTATAGATTAAATAGTGTTCAACAAGCACGTGGGAGGGGAACAAGCAGACATTATGGGCAGGGATTGTGAACTACTTTCGCACGGATAATGCAAAGAGTTTGTTTTCAGTGAAAGGCACTCTGGTTTGGAATGGACAGTAGTATCTTATCTGCCATTCCAGCCCAAGAATTAAGTGTGTCAGCACTAAAGGCTATAATTGTTTATACATGGAGTAGTAAACATTTTATAAAATTTGTTTTAAGGAAGTCCTCTTGTACCTGACTGCCTGCCAAAGCACTCATTTCACACAGCAAGTGACAGTTTTTTGAACCAAGTTCCAGTTCATACATTAGTTTACTAATTTTGCAGCCCTCAGACTCTTCAAACTCTGACATAAGACTGGCGCAAAAATCCTTATATGGCATGGAACTTTAAGGTTTCTCAAGAAGGAAGTTCTGCCACATGAGTGTTAAGGTTACTCAAAATGTAATTAAGTTTTGTTAGTTCATAAGTTATTCCTCTAGTAAAGAATTGCGATCAACTTGCTTAAGCCAAACTTTTATAATTTTTCTCCTAAGAGGAAGAATTTTTATTGACACTTGTGTAACACTTGCAGATTCTGGCTTAAAATTTTGTTGTTGAGACTTCTTTTGCTTCTTTTGAGTTCTCCTCTGACGTTGTGAAGATCTGGTACTGCCTGAATGTTTATTTGCTAGCACTGTATAATCTGCATCATAATCACGTATGAGGCAGTATTTTAATGCGTAAATAATATTAATTTTATTTTTATTATAACTAAATTCAATAACACCCCACCTAGAAAACAATATGTATATAATTATTATTTAAATTGTATGTAAGTCATTGCAAATACTTATTTTATTGTAAAACATATTTTATTAATGTTATGTAAATGTTTATATACTCTAATAGTGCAAAAACTGTGAGAATAATATGTTTTAGGTTGTTAACAATGAGTTTTGAAAAGTACTGGTCATGAAAAGATCGGTAATGACGTAGTTTCGCTTACAGTTTTGAATTAGCCAATCAACAGCAAAGAAAAGTTTTAGTTTGAGTGCTTAAATTCTATTGGACTTGAATTAGCCAATAAGAGACTGGCAATACCAAAGCTTTAAGCTTTTTACCATTAAAATTAGTCACGGACAAGGTTTCATAGCATGCAGATGGAAAAACGCATACAGAATTTTATAGCATGCAGATGGCAAAAATTGTGTTCTCCACTAGTAAATACATTAAGAATGTGTAAAGTTTCTCACAGTTTCTTTTATAAAGTGTAGTGTTTTATATGTGCAAGTATAAAGAAATAAAAAGAAGTGAAATTTAAAAGTAATTCTGTGATGTCTTTAATTTTTGTCATACTACGACCTGAACAAGACCTTATGTCTCTATAGTTTGACTGAAGCAGCCGAGGCAGATTTAAATAATATTACATAAGTATAAATTTGAAACCTACGCCCAAAGCAACAAATTACATACAAATTCTTCAAGTTTTTGCGTAAAAATTACATTACACAATATTGTGTAGCATTACGTAATACAAGCATCATCATCTCTACTACTTCAAAGTTTGGCATCCCAAGCAACAACCAACTACATAGTGCTCTCCAAAACGTGGGGCAGATAAATAAAGTACGTAATATATTACGCACCAAAACATTTTTCTTCTTCAAAGTAACGTCCATACGTGGGGCTTACAAGAAGCATCTCACACAAATACAACTTCTTCAAAGTGGTCTCCAAGCGTGGGGCTAAATATACAAACTTAAAATTGAGAAAACTTCATCATCTTCATAGGTTTGAAGAACACAACTGCTTCACGTAGTGCATCATGTCCGGATCACCAATGTAAGTTGAATCAGATTTAAAGGAATAACACAGATGCTTGTAGCAACTTTATTAGGTACTATAAATCAACACAATTAATATTGATTTTCCATTTACAATAAATAAATTCCTGTTTTATTTAAAAGAAAATATAAATGATAAACAAAGTATCAGACAATTGGTTACTGGGCAAAACACTCTGCAGTAAAACAGTGTTATCAATCCTAACATAGCCTTCCAAAATGTTAGACAGGAAACAATTGACACACAGAGCCACAGAGAATAAACACATCATTGCAGATGTAAGTGGTAAGTTCTTGGAAACATGATTTATGTGAGACACAGCCACATGGTCATTCCGAAGCCTGACTCAAAATAATGGTGATTAAATTAAGAAAGTAAATTCACAGAGTGTAAATTTAAAATAATGTAAAAGTAATAATGTATATAATCAATTCAAGATAATAGTAGTGGTGGTGGTGGTGGTAAAATTCAATGTGTAACATTTGAGATAACATGTACGAGGTCTGTTCAAAAAATTCTGGAAATTTGTTCACAACATTTTTCTAACTTACCTTTTACTTATTGTGTATGGTCTCGAAATACTCTCCTCCACAATTGATACACCGCTCCCAACGCCATTTCCACTTCCGGAAGCAGTCTTAGTACATCTCTTTCTGGATCGCATGAAGCGTTGTCTGCAAATTTTCTTTTACTCATCTATTGTTGCAAATTTTCATCCTTTTAATGGGATTTTCAACTTTGAAAATAAAAAAAAAAAAAAAAAAAAATTCACAGGGGTCAGATCTGGAAAGTACGGAGGATGAGGCAGCACAGGATATCGTTTTTTGTGAATAGTCACTCTCCAACAGGGATGAATGTGCTGGTACATTATCGTGATGCAAGAGCCATGAATTGTCTCGCCACATTTCAAGCCGTTTCCTTCTCACATGTCTCGCACTTTGAGTCGGCGATCCTCCAAAACCATATCATGCACTTTTGTAATCATTACTGGGGTGGTTACACATCTTGGCCGACCACTACATGAATCATATTCTAAGCTCTCCCGACCAAATTTAAACACATTGGTCCACTTGGAAATAGTTGAATATGAAGGAGCAGTCTCTCAGTGTGTTCTGAAAATCAGCATGAATTTAATTTGCTTTCATATCTTTCTTTATGAAGTACTTTATCACTGCTCAAATCTCGATTTTTTTCCATCTCAAAAATCACTACATGAGAACAACAAAAGAGAGGTGTCAGCACCACAGCTGTATACCCAGAATGCTGATATGCCACGTGTTTACTCAAGAATGATGACTAATTATTACGTCAATCTGGATTGCACTAGCAATGACCTCTGTTGGTGATTCCAAGAAGTTTTCAAACAACGTTTCATTTCACTCTTTGGTGTTTTCTTTGTAAGTTTAGAGCAAGATTCCCAGCAAAAATGTGAACCTAACTTCCCTGACTTTTTCCTGGCCAAAATACTATATTTCCCTAGCCACTGTTTTGTATTTGCGCCCTTATTAACACCCCTATGTAATGCCTGGTGCCCCATATTACTGAGTATAAACTTCCTTCTGCACAGTTTACAGTAGGCTTCAAATTGATTGCCCAGTACATCACCAAGCCACCACAATGAATTAAACGAATCCAGTTACTCATAGTTGAAAGGTTTTTTTTTGGGGGGGGGAGGTACCAAAGTCTCGTGATGAAGTAAGTCAATTCAAAACTGCAGTCACAAAAATGTGAACAACCATATATCTATAATATATGTGAAAGTATTAATATAAACATCAGTTCCTCCGCATTTAATTTGAAACTCATCACTTCAAGAATTGGGATGGGATTTTAAGGAGCAAAAAATGCTGTAATCCTTTATATGCTATCAGTATGAATTACCAGACATGTGATAACTTTGAACTATAGCATATTCTGTTTAGGGTTAAAGATGATAAGATTGATAGTTGCAACAAAATAAATGAGCGAAAAATAAAGTAACAGGTATGCGATAACTTAATTTATTCGCTCTCTGGAAGCGGCACTTTATTAACTGTTGGCGGCTCATTTTAAAAAAGAAATTGTGCACTGTTACGTGAATTGCATTCTTCTCAAGATCACTACATTCTTGCATCGCGTATTTCATATGCTTTCCTTTTCTTTTTTTCCGGGTGTAACCACTTTTCTCGTTTCAGATTTTTCTGCACAAGCACTGCTTATACTTGTACTCGAAACACCGGGGAACTCATAAGTTAATTTCGCCATTTCTTTCGTGGAAAGTGTTGAATATTTATCACATAACTTATAATAAAGATTCAGCACTATTGTTTTTTCACCACTAGTCAATGGTTTGCGCAGCAAATGCTTTACGTAATTCGACGAAAACACAAGAGCGAATTCACTGTCCTCCATGATACTAAACACAACTGCTAGTTTCTGGCTGTAAACAATATTCTGCGCTACCCGAATGTCAGGTGACTCATACAAATTGCATCATGGTACTTGTAGCTCTGTTTTACGGTATAAATCAGCGTTAAATAAAACCTTAGGTATTTGTATAGAATATTATGCTATTTAAGGATAAATTCATTCTAAAATTCAGAGATTAGCATGGGACTTTCCTGGGCGCATTGCTACCATGTTGCAACACGGTGCACTGACCACGTGCGTTTCTTTTGCCGCGGATCAACCTAAGAGTGAATATAGTGTAATTTCCCTTACTTTCCCTGGCATATGCCAATTTTTTAAATACTCCCCTGGCCTTCCCTGACTTTCCAGGTCACTGGGAACCCTATTAGAGTATACTTTAATGCTTCATAAACAGTAGAAAGGTTCACTAAATATTTCATAATGAAAAAATAAATGCATGGATCAGCTACTGTAAAAATAAAAGAATCCCCAAAGTTTCAAAATAAACTCATGGGAGATTAAAGCTTGTAGAATTCACAAACAGAAGAAATCAGAATTGCAAACTGCTATGAAAAAATTTGGTATCACCATAAATCACAGTACATGCCTATATGTGATCTGCATTCATCATTTCATAGTCTCCATTTTTATGTTTCAGGGTGTCATTGAATCTGACAATGCTATGGCATTAATAAGTGCGAAAGAGCTGTACTCGAAGAAGATAGATAAGCTTACTGAAAGTATTTCTGCTAGTGATGAAATTAATGATGATCAGAAGAGCAAATTGAAAGAGTCGCATGAAGAAATTAAAGTGGAAGTTCTGAAACTATTTGATAGTATTAAGAAGACAGGAGGGCAAAAACATTCCAAGAAGTATCGACATAAACTCATTCAGGTGAGAAACACAATAGTTATTAACAATGTATTTAATCATAATGTAACATTCTTAACCATGTGCCTACCCATTCATAATTAATCTGAAACTGTCTTTTATTATAAATGGCATAGATTTTATTATTTTTATGATAAATATTTTATTTAATCTCTTTGGGTAGAAATACTGCTTTTTATTAACAGTATTTAATCATTACCCAACATTCTGAAACGTATACCTCCAGTCATAATTAACCCATTTGCATCATATGACAAGCTGTACTTGCTTAAGTTAGTAATGGCATTTAAATTGCATGATGAGCACAGTTTACAAATGTGTGCTGGACAATAAACCTACATATATTTACATTTTTAACTAACAGGTGGCATTCAAAGGCTCTCTGTATCTCTTTAGAAGACTAGTGAACAGAAAAACTAATGCTGTTGGTACTGTGAGGGTAAACAAGAAAAATATTCTGTTGCCTGATATATCTAATAATAAAATGGTAAGAATGAATCATGCTGTGTATAAAATACAGTGCCTTATTTTCGACTCCTGGCTGGCAGCGTGGCAGATGTAGCTGTGTGCACACAGCTTCTAACCAGTTCTTGCTCCTGCTGCTCTCCCTCCATTCCTCGTGTCAGTGCATGTGCGACCGTTGCTAGTGCGAGTTCATGTTTTGTTCTTCTTTGTGGTTAAAGTGTGATAGTCTTGTTATAATGCCAAGAAGTGCATTTATTTGGAACACTGCATAATCATATATGATTCTTACGTGTGAACAGAGTCTTGTAGACAAGTGACACGGCTGTTTATAGACAGATTCCCTGGAATGTGTGCGCCTCACAGAGAGGCAGTTCATAGTCTTGTAGACCGATTTAGAGAAACAGGTTCTGTTCTTGATAAGAAACCCAAAGTAACTCGCCATATACTTACAGAGAAAAAACGTGATGAGATAGGACAAAGGTTAGAACATAGCCGAAAAAGATATCTGAGTAGGTTATTACAGGAAACGGGAGTTTTACAATTCTCGGCTTGGAAAGCCACTAAACTTTTAAAATTAAAACCTTATAAGGTAACTGTAGTTCAGGAACTGCAACCACGTGATACTGTGAGTAGAGTAAATTTCTTCAATTGGGGGTCAGGTAAAGTTAATGATGGTTCTATGGACCCAAAGTTAATTTTTTTCACAGACGAAGCATAGTTTTCTTTAAATGGCCATGTATCGACACAAAACAACAGATACTGGAGTGCAGAAAATCCTAATATTGTACACAAAATGCAATTGCATGAATTGGTGTTTGGTGTGCTGTGAATGTGTACCGAATTATAGGGCCTATTGAGGATACAGTTAATGGTCAGAGGTAAAGGGATACAATAACCAAACCATTCCTACAATATTTGTGTGACATTGAATGAACACAGGCATATTTTCAACAAGACTCTGCTACAACACATACAGCTGATCTCTTGTTGAAATTAATTGCAGAAATTTTTGAAGATAGGGTCATCAGTAAAAGACTATGGCCTTACAGTATGTGACTTTTATTTATGGGGGAACATAGAAAAATAAAGTGTATCAGAATAACTACATTAGAAGAACTGAAAGACAATATCAGAAGAGAAATTACTGCAATTTCAGAAAAATAATTATTAGAAATTTTCTTAAAAGGTATGTGAGATGCGTGGTAGCACAAGGACATCATTTCCAATACCTTCTGTGATAAAGGTATGTGGTTATTGTATGCATGTAAATCTATGTGCTTGAATTGCTGGCACGCTATGCACTTGAGTTCAGTGTCTGTGAATATTCAACACGGCCGGCAGCAGTGGGCCGCAAAGCAGTCGGCTAAGAGTCAGAAATAACAAAGATGTTTATTTGCTATTGATGAAACTTGAAGCTACTGACATTACAGTAACAGGCAAGCTGAGAAGAAGGAAAGTTCAGACACCCAGAGAGGAGGCAAGAAACCAAAGTGTGCCCTTGAGTACTCCGAAAAAGCTCATTAGTTTATTATAGGCCAATGAAAAATACATGGGGTAGGGAAAAATATATAGACATAGTAAATAAAGAAGAGAGAGAATCTATTGCATGGGTAAGAACCGGAGCATGGAGGCTAAAAGGGCTAAGACAGGGTATTCCTCAGAACCAATGTCCGATATGTGGTGGTAATGAAGACATTAAACACATAGTATTTAAGTGCCAAGGAACAGAAAATTGGAGAAAAGAATTTTTTAATAAGAAGTGGTTGAAGGGGGATAGAAATACACTTATAATTGAAATGATATGCAAGGATGCTAGAAGCATTGGACAGTTTTTGTGTATAGTAAAAAATAAATGGCTTTGGACAGTGGAAAGAGGTAGTGCATCTTACTTTGAATGGAAAACTATAGTGAATGTGTGATGGTTAAGTAATCAATAAATGGGACATGAAAAAAAAACAAAAAAAAACTGAAAAAAAAAGAGCAAGATAATTTATTGGCAAGAGATTGTAAAATGTAAATAAACTGTAGTGATTGTCTACTGAATAAGTGACCAGGGTCAAAATGCAGTAGACAATCAAATTTGTAAAACTCTTAGCACAATAAATACTATACTATACTATAGAAGTGATATTTGTAAGATCAGATGACAGCTTTGTTTCATATAGGAAATACAACACACAGCTAGAACATGTACATATTCAATTGTTTCATTGTGTTTCACAAATGACTGCTAAAAAAAAGACAGACTTTAAACCAACATAGCCGTTCAGTTGCTTCAAAATGTAACACTACCGGAGTTCAATGTTAGAGGTCGACCTTCAGGTGGAGATAGCCCAGTGAGACTGCAAATTAAAACATGCATCCCTTTTCCAATGCACATTCCAACCACTGACAAAGAAAAAAATGGGACAAAAAGGTATTGTATGCTACAGTAGGGGAAAAATGAAAATATATGCCAGTGCAAAAAGTGTTATATCATCCTTTATTTGGGAAACTGTTTTGAGATCTACCATGTCCAGCAGTCATATTATGCCATCAAAATCAATGAGTCAAGGCTTCCAGTATCATATATGCAAATTTTCAGGGAAAAAATTTATGTTGGTTGATTTCATATGAATTTTTAAACTTTGTAATGCACTTGTGCATTTATACAGGGCGGCATGCACCAAACTGGAGTAAGCTCTACTTTCGTAGTAAACTACTATTCAAGTCAACATTCAGTGGCTTCCATACAAGCATAAACTACTTCCAAAGAATTTTACTCCTTTCAGATACTCCCACATTAAATTACTGCAGAAGTAAATGTTAGGAGCATCATCATGTAGTATGTTACTACGTAATTAAATAGAGCACAAATATAGGTTAGAATTTACTCTTGTGACCTGGATGGAGTAACTAACCTGTCAATTGAACTAGAATACCGTAATATATTTGGAGGAAGATATTTTTGACGTGTTCATGGATTATTTAGATTACATTGATCTCAATGAAGAAAACAGCAATTACTTAGGTTACATTGCTGATCTCGATGGAAAAAACAATGGGAATGCAATAGTGGTATGCGAGAACCATATGATACGTATACAGAGAGAGAAAGTTTAATGAACACATTTCGGTATTAGGAAAGAATCTTATACACACCTTTTGAACCTGCTTGGAGAACATTTCAATAAAGCTCAGACACAAATTCAGTTCTATAATTCAAACTGCAATTATTGTTATGTGTCCTATGAGTGTTTGGTACTGGAATATTTCAGATGCTTGAGCCGGCATTATGATGAATTTAACGTAATGTATTACAGTGTATTAAATGGAGATATTTAGAACTGACTTAACATGATGCAACTTAAAAGTTTGGCAATGTCAAGCTTTTTCTTCCCATTACGTCAAGTTTTATTTCACAAGGTAATTAGAACCAATCGCCGCTAGCTTAAAATAATAAAATCAAAAGTCATTCCCATTACGTTAAGTGCATGCCAATTATACCTTTAGTTTACCAGCATTTTCATGTCACGTTAAGTAAAGTTCGTCGTAATCCCAGTATTACAGGCAATCTTATAAATAAATGTTCACCACGCGTCTGCTGGTTGTGTATTTCATTGCATTGTTACAGCGCTTTTGAGGTTAAGAGCAAGTACCTATACCTTTTTCATTATAAGCTGAAAGGAGAAGTAAACAAAACTTAAATGTATCACTCCACCGAGCACATGGCAGCACCACGTGGAGGATGACGGGAACTAAGACCCGTGAGAGGAAATTGCTTCAGACAGAATGTGAATACAGTATGTTACACTGCTTGGGAATCATTAGCTTTTAAACACTATATGTCTTATTCCTATATTTTGCCTTATAACACATAATACTAAAAGTAGACAAATAAAAGTTGTACCTGAACAGTTCAGCATCTGTGTTAAAGGTACTTGATTAAACTGTTCTTAACTTAAGGCTTTAGATATTCATTTAATGACTAATATCAGTATACCCTTTTGCTATAACCTTTTATGAGTCAACAAGTTAAATAACAATTAGCACTATAGGTTAGAATAGAACAGAAAACAAACGCGACCCAAGCTATCCGAGCAACAATTCTGCATCACTAACAAAGAAGTTCAATTATTGCTAAACAATGACCAACCATATTCATTGTGGATTAAAGGTGGGTACTTTTCACACAATTTGTTAAAAGCATTTAACACAATTGTCTTCTTTCCATTTCCCGTGTTTATGTTTTCTACAGTGGCAGAAGATTCTCACCGGAAACCAGAAATGAACTGCAGCGCCTGCACATCGCCTCTTAAACTCTCTGCTATAACGGTTCATTTAGTTATAGGTGAATTTGAACAAACACATTTAGTTTCATAAATTGAACTGTTACAATAATGAATTTTTTAAATTTCTCTGCATGAGAATAACCACAAAACGTTACGATATGAACCGAACTGTTTTTTTGTAGAGGAAGAGAGACATGCTAAGTGGGAAAGGTTGTACTTTGTCCACCAGCCAATGAGGTGCTATCTTGTCACGTGGTTTTGTTTACTTCTCCTTCCAGCTTATAGTGAAAATGGTATACACACATAAACACACACGAGTGTTCAGATAATAAAAGGCAATTCTTCTCCACTTTTACAGATTTCCCACACATTGTGTGTGGAATTGACTGCACGCATATTACTATTTTGTGCCCATCCGTGAATATGGTGAACTTTTCCGAAATTAGAAAGAGTATTTCTCCATCAACATGCAAGTGATCTGTGATGCAAAATGAAGATTAGAAATATTGTTTCCAGAATTTTAAGCTGCTCTTCAGTACTTTTCCCCTCGCTTGAATTATTAAACTCGTCAATCACGACTTTCCAGCATTTCTCTTCCAGCATCTTTATAACGCGTGTTTTGCAGTCATATTGTTTAAAT
Source organism: Deroplatys truncata (assembly GCA_030765065.1). NCBI lineage: Eukaryota > Metazoa > Arthropoda > Insecta > Mantodea > Mantidae > Deroplatys > Deroplatys truncata. Next base: position 56,719,236 of record CM060989.1, on the reverse strand, counting down.
GTATTTTCTTTATCTCTACCAACAAACATTTACCTCTTTCACTGATGTTTCTCCCTTTTTCCTATTGCACATAACCTTATTCATGATCACATCAAGTAAATCGCACAAACAAAACAGTACCTCCTGGAGTAATAAGCTCTTACTTCCGTAATTGTAACTAAAAGAGTAAATTGTAATTGAGCTCTCCAGCATTACTTCTGGAGTAAATTACTCCCGTAGTAACCTACTTCTTTAGTGATCGTTACTTCCAAAGCAATTTATTCCAACATGGTGCACCATCCACAGGTACTTAAATCAGATTTCTGAGGTAGACACGAGGATATTTAAATAAGATGCCAACAGGTTAATCTAAAAGTGTATAGAAGGAGTGTAAGTATATATTTATTGATATGTACTTTGTATATAGTGCCTCTCCCAATTTTGCAATATTTTTCGTTATTTCAGTATCTGGATGATCAGTGTGATCACCTGATAAAACTTCTTAAGTACAAGAAAGCTCTAAAAACATCAGTTGACCAGTCTGAAGCTATGTCCAGAAAGCATATGGATGAATTGTATGGAATAAGTGCTCCATCCAGGGATGCAGCAGAGATTGAGAAGACCTATTTGTTGCTAATGAGTGAAGGTATAAAGCAATTCTATGCAACAGCAGAAGCACTAATAGGAGCAGATAATATTATTCCAGTTTACAAACAAAAACTGGACAGAGTAAGTCATTTATTTCAGTAATTATTGGCTACAAATATTAGAATGTTGGTCATACTTGTAAGTTTTCCTGGGTATTAAGCTCCTTGCTCGTTAGCTTTTAGTTACCTTTAGGTTTGAACTAATAATATTAAATTTTGAATTCTGCCTGAATTTGCAAAAAGGGATGATGCAGCAATGGAGGTGATTTTTCCCTTGTTAACTGAAGCATCAGCATTACCTGAAAAATATTAGGCAGTAGTGTGCAATTATTCGTAAGTAACTTATTTCCAATTACTGTTTAATATGGACATGGGTAGCCAAGGTCATTAATGCATGGACTCCTGAATGGGAGGCCTGTGGTTCAGATCCTGCCAGAACCATCCTCCCTGACTGAGGTTTTTTTCTAGGTTTTCCTGTTTTCATAAGCAGCAAATACCAAGGAGGTACCCTAAAATTATATTACCTATAACGTTTCCTTCTCAATTATCATTCATTTATCATCATTAGTGTTGACCACTGTGGTGATGTATGTGTAAGAACAGGCATTAGATGCTATTAATAAAAAACAACCAAAATCTAGTATGCAGCATTGCTTTCCGTTCTCATTTCTGTTTTGGTTACTGTTCTCGGGTTGTTATGAACCAGCCTTTAGAGAGATAGTTTGTTTCTTCTATCTCTCTTTCTTTGCAATTTTTCCATTCTTTATAGGCATTGTCTTTATTACAAACTATCCACATTGATAAATAAATCATGATGTGACATATTTAGTCTCAGGGTATATTGCTATCAAAAGAAATGAGTGTTTTATTACCTACCACAAAAATATAAATTGCAATTACATCAAAATAAAAATAGTAATAAAATGTTGAACAAATATAAATCTGGAAAGACATATATTCTAAATTCTGTACTAATGAATTTATGTTAAATTTTAAGCACTTGGAATGATTTAATTTTTACAGGCAATGGAAAATATGTTTAAGTTCTACATTGAATTGAACCAGGAAAAGTCTTCTATGTCAGCTATGGTAGACAAGGTTTTACAAGAGTTTAATAACAAAATGGAGGCACAGTTTGCAGAGCTTTCAAATCCAGTGAATATGTCTGAATTTCTGCAGACACACTTGCAGATAAGATCTGAAGCATTAAAATTTTTTGACAATAACAAATGCAGTCAACTAATGACAGCAGTCTTCAAGGAAAAGCTGGAGAGGGTAGGTAATCATGAAGCAGTTAAGGCATTGTAGTGTACACATAGAAGCTGCATTGATTCCCTGAAGTTTGTGAGATGATTAGACAGTAGCAGTTCGTGTGTACACACTGTGGGTGTTTACAAAACTTTAGATTCAGATAGCCCTGAAAATGTGAAAAAGCATATAATACAAAAACAATTGTTGTTATTATTACCATCTCATCTCTATTAATATTATGATGCACAACTTTTCTAATGGAAGAAAGGGTTGTTTTCGTGGATGTTTGTTATTGTGTACATACTGCTGGTTTTATTTTGCTACATAATAATTCTTAATTCATCTAATTCTTAAACCGGCTTTTATATCTTACAATTCAAATCATTTGTTGATAATAACACACAAAAACCTCACTAACATCCTCAAATAAAAAGGATACAAAACTGTTAGGACTAATCCTAGATGAACGCTTAAAATGGACAAGCCAATTGAACCATTTGAAAAAAAATCTGATGTGTTACACTCACATGACTTTCTCTATTCTTGTACAAACTATTTTTACAAAATCTTATTCTCCATCTATTTCATATTAATCGAGATAAACATTTGCAGAAACGATCTTTTGACATGCAAAGAGAATTACATTTTACACCTAGCGACCAGTTCTAAAAATATTTGACTATCGCTTAAGGCCTACTATGTTCCCCTTGTTTTGTATTGGCAACGGCAATATAAAAATACAGTAGCCTTTAAGCATACTGTGAGTGACTCACGAGATTGGCTTTGTCCTTGAACTGCAAGCATGCAGTGGACTAGGGAGCTTCTTGCCTGCGATGCAAATAGAACACCAGCAGTTCAAAACGATTGTCAACAGGTGCAGTTTCACATACATATGGCCATAAATATGGCCATAAATATAATGGTTTACATGTATGCAGGTTTTACAGGTTTACTTATTGGAAGTATGATCATAATTGTATTGTTTGATGCAGTAATATAATGTACTACTGATGCTACTTTGCGTAATATTTATTGTTCCGGGAAAGAAAGGATATAAGTACCTTTGGAACAGGGTGTGAAACAGTAGAGTGAGAGGGAAGAACAATACATCACTGGCTCAGGTTCTCTTACGTCAACCACAAGGACAGAGCTAAAATCCTGAGTCGCTGACAGTAGACATATCTCTTAATAGCTGGTTGCTATGTGCAGCATCATTCTCTTTGCCACAGATTAATACTCTCTGCATATCCAAGACAAAAAAAAATGAATAATGAATTCCCATTTGAGAAAATAAGTATTGAAAAATTTAAGGGAATAACAAGCAATATCTCGAAAATGGTTCACTCAACAACAAAAAAATGTATATGACATAAATTGTGTATTTTAACACGATCTAAATTTTTTGTGTAGTAAAATTTTGTCTTATGCAAAAGTCGTTCACAATGAAGAATACTTTTGGAGACATTCCCAGAAAATTCAAGATATACATTTTATTTGTCATGAAAATATCTTAAGCATATGATATTTTAATCAAAATCGTTAGGGCCATTTTTGAGAAAATTAAAATTTTCGAAAAATGTTCCATGTAAAGGGTAATCTGGGGTGGGGGATTTTATTGAAAACCTTCGTGTCACATCTCTGGAAGATACTGAACCTAAATACCAAGTTTGATGTTTATCCGACTATTCGTTTCTGAGTTATGCTGTTCACAGACACACACACACACACACACACACACACACACACACACACACACACACACACACACACACACACACACCCACCCCCCCCACACACACACACACACACACGCACGCACACACACACACACACACACACACACACACACACACTACTTCCCCTACTTACTATACATAGAGAAAGTAAAAAGTTATACTCGCTGCCAAAGAAGAAAGGGATTGACATTTTTTAGAAAGAGACGACGTTGCCACTTATTGCGACCACGTGGAGAGCACGTTAGAATTGTGTACGCAGGCGACTGGGTTGCATCTGCATTGTAGGGCGGGTATTATTTATATTTGTATATGAAGACAATTATAAAACAATGAATCTGCATGCAAGAATATATCAGTGTAAAGATATGCATTAACAAGAGAGACATACTTGTGAAATATTGATATTTACTCTAATGGGAAAATGCTGCTGATTCTCTCACAGATTATATTATTTGCCATGTTTGACCCTTGATTGGGATACCTTTACCAAATACATTTTATTCGGTCACCAAGTATGCTCAGTTTTTTGTTTGGCTCACTGTCCTTGTCACTATTTTTGGATATTGTTAAATATTCATTAAAAGTGTTAACACAATTGCAAATGCTCACAACACACGCACATATACACAGACTCAAACACACGTAAACACAAAGCAAATAACCATACAAATAGGATGATGCAAAATAACTTGCCAGTACACAGGCAATACCTAAACTGATGTAAATACATTAAGCTAAAGGAAGCATTGTTTATAACTGCAGCGACAGCAGAAAATAAGAAGTGCAGTTCATGTTACTGCAACGGTCGCTCACAGTTACGTCATGCTAATATGTGTTACAATATCGGCAACAAGCCTTTTGTATCATTGTTCCTATGGAAACATCTTAGTTCTAATTGGTCCTTGTAATCATTACTATGACGACCGCTATGATGTATCCATCCCCACCCATTCATTCAAAGCTTTTTGCCACATGTTTAGTAACTGTCAATCACCTTGTTGATTGGCGCCGACTATAAATAATGCATGCTTCAATATGTCCTGTTTGGCACAAATAACTAACCTACAAGCAAGGAAAATAATATATTTCAGTTATTTTCATTGTATTCTCTCATATGGAATAACTCTTTGGGGAAATGCAATACGTTGCAATAGAATTTTTCGTATCCAAAAGAAAATCATAAGAATAATGATCCACTCAAAAGTACAGAGATTCATGTAGACCAATGTTCAAAAAATTAAAAATTCTCACTCAACCATCCCTTTATCTATAGGGTCTTTCAACAAGAGTGTCCTATCTTTAACATGAGATAGCTGCCGTTGTTATTGAGTTACAGCAGTCATTTTTTTCATGTGGATACAGTTGTTATTGACAAATAGCCATGGAACATTACAGCATTCAGCAACGTGTAGAAACAGTGAAAAATTTATTATCAAAATGGATCATCTGTTCGCCAAACCTTCCGTGTGTTGCGTGAAGTTTACGGTGTGCATAATTGTCCCTGCGAGAGAATGATTCAGCGTTTGATCAATAAATTTGAAAGAAATGGTTCTGTCAGCGACAAAAGAACACCTGTACGTAATCGACGTAAGTGCTCCAACGAAAACATAGGTGCCATTCGTGAGGGTGTACGCGAGAACGGAAACAAATCAATTGCTCGTCGAGCGCAAGAACTTGGCGACCACAACTTGGTGAATTCTGCATCTGGACTTGAAGTTTCACACTTACAAAATGGTGTTAACTCAAGAACTAAAGTCCAACGACCATAGGTTGCGCCGTGTATTCGCTGACTGGGCTATGGAGCAATTGGAAGCTGACCCAAATTTTTGTCGAAAAATCATCTTCAGCGACAAAGCCCACTTTTGGATGGATGGTTGTGTTAACAAATAAAATTGATGCTATTGGAGCAATCACAATCCACACATTCAAGAACGACCACTTCATCTCCAAAAGATTACTGTGTGGTGTGAATTTTGGTATGGTGGAATCATTGGTCCAATTTTTTCCAAGATGAAGATGGAGAAGCTCTAACTGTCAATGGAGAAAGATACTGGGCTCTTATAAGGGACTACTTTAGGCCTCAATTGGATGGTATGGTCCTCAGAAACATCTGGTTCCAGCAAGATGGTGCCACATGTCATACTGCTCTCAAAACAATCGATCTTTTGAAGGAGAAGTTCAGAGGTTTTATCATTTCCCGTGGTGGTGATGTTAATGGCCCCAGGGGTCATGTGATTTAAAGCCATTGGATTACTTCTTGTGGGGTTATGTTAAATCTCAAGTTTATGTCAACAAGCCAGAAACAGTAAATGATCTTATGAATAACATCACGCGTGTTATTCGTGAAGTTGAACCTAATTTACGTTCTTCTTTCATTGAAAATTGGGTCAACCGTATACGCGCAACCCAACGAAGTCGCGGCGGTCACTTAACTGATGTTCTCTTCCACACGTAATGACATTAATTATGTTCCAAAATAAAAAAATAAATAAACCTCTATCATTTATAGAACGTGTTTTAGTTAAGTTCAAAGATAGGACACTTTTGATGAAAGACCCTATATATAACTTAGTTCTGTATGTTAGAAACAATTATAACAAACTTTTAAATAGTCATTATCAACATGCCTACAACACAAGAGGCAATGGAAATGTTAAGTACCGAGCACATAGGTTCACATTATTGGAAAAATGTCCATACTATATGGGAATAAAAGCATATAATAAATTGCCACAATCAATCAGAGGAATTCAAAATCTAAATTTCAAAGTATTCATGAAAAATCTATTTATTAGTAAAGCATACTATAATTTTAATGAATATCTGGACAATGACTTTTAAATCATATTGTATTATTTGTTTCCTAATTCATCAATGTACATATGTAATCACTTAATAAACAAGGCTTAACGTGTCACCAAATTATGCGTTGTAATGCATTATGTGATGAATAAGGTATTATTATTATTATTGGGTTTTAGTCAAAACGTCGCATAAAAACAAGGTAGAAGTAGTGAAAGTCAACCAAAAATACATGAATGGGAAGTGCTGCTTCACCAAACAGGAATATAATTTACAATGTGTATTCTTTCTTCTTTTTGCTTGGTCTGCCCAAGATTTGTATTACTAAAGTATGAATATCAGTTACTTTACTTGTTAAGTTAGCAATGCACAACAAGTTTATATTTGCTTGAGTACTAAGTTCAATTGTTTTCATTTCATCATATTACTGCACTCTGCCCTTTATCATGTGGCAATGTCGCGCTTCTCCCATAGTGGTGAGCTACCAGCTGCCATTAAATTTTGTGTCTGCCATAGTTTTTTGTATTAACTCCTAATTATCATAGAAAAAGTTTTACTTTTTATACTATGAAAACTTGTTTGTATTTTTTTCAAATTGCAATATTGTTTCTAAAAGTTGTAGAATTATTTTAAAGTAATATGGTCATTTCCTTTAATATACGAGGGTAATCCCAAAAGTAAGGTCTCCAAAGCGCTGGGATCGCAGGGAAACTGTTTGTGTGGATCTTGGCCATACTGCTTTTTTCCTTCCTCCCTCCACTCTCTTCAGAAACCACCGCACATCCCTTAGCGCCCTCAGTCAGTTATAATGGAGCTCCCGTTAGCCACTACCACCAGGTGCGAAGTTCGTGCAGTTATTCGCTTTTTGAGTTCAAAAGGGGTTAAACCTGTCGAAATTCATCGACACTTGATGGAAGTGTATGGAGAGTCTTGTATGGATGTCATAAATGTCTGCAAGTGGTGTAGAGAATTTGCAAATGGTCGCACGGAAATTCATGACGAGGAAAGAAGCGGGAGACTGTCCATTTCTGACGAAACAATCGCAAAGGTTGAACAAATCGTGCTTCAAGATCGGTGGATCACTCTCGATGGGCTCTGCATTGTTGTTCCTGAGATTTCTCGAAGCACTATTCATCGGACTTTGATTGAAGAGTTGAAATTTTGGAAGGTGTGCGCAAGATGGGTCCCAAGAATGCTGACACAAGATCACAAAAGGCAATGCGCTGAAACTTCCTGCCAATTTCTTCAACGCTATGCAGATGAAAAGGACAACCTTTTGGATTCAATAGTCACGGGTGATGAAACCTGGGCTTTCCACTTCACACGTGATACCAAACAATAATCACGTGAGTGGTGGCATTCCGGTTCACCCAAGCCGCAAAAATTCAAGAGAACACAGTCTGCTGGTAAAGTCATGGCAACTGTGTTTTGGGATCGAAAGGGGATATTGTTGGTCGACTTTATGGATCCTGGGACAACAATAAATGCCGACAGGTATTGTCAGACATTAAAACTCAGACGGGCAATTCAGAACTGTAGTAGAGGAATGTTGAGCAAGGGCATAAACCTTCTCCATGACAATGCTCGTCCCCACACTGCCCGTCAAACCATAATCTTCTGTAACAGTTTGGATGGGAAACCATCACCCATCCACCCTATAGTCCGGACTTAGCACCCAGTGACTACCACTTGTTCCCCAAATTGAAAGAACACTTGGCTAGAAAACGCTTCGGTGACGACGATGAAGTGAAAAATGAGGTCCATCACTTTTCAAGAGCATGGCGGCAAGCTGGTATGACATGGGCATACAAAAACTGCCACAGCGTCTACAAAAATGTATCGACCAAAATGGCAATTATGTGGAAAAATAGACAAATGTTAAAGCTTCAAAACTCTGTACCATTTGTTGTCAATAAAAGTTTCTTTGTATTTTAAAAAAAATTGGAGACCTTACTTTTGGGATTACCCTCGTACTTTGAGATCCAATAACATTTTTTTTAAATAAATAAAAAAATTGCATAGTGTGGAGCATTTTCAGCATGAAAAAGTACTGAGAAAATGGGGTTTTAAGTTGGGCATGCGTATTAATAAGATGCGCCTGTCCATTTGAAACTTCACTTTATTGGTAGTTTAAATGTGCCAAATGCAAAAAATGATATGTCTAGTTTAGAATTCATACAATTTATAATAAAAAAGATTTAATTTTTTACAATTTTTTGTTAAATTTCACAGATGCGTCACCTTAAATGCTGATTAAATAATTTATATGCACTGCATTAATTTAAATGAGTATTTTGGGGAACAGTTAAAACCTTTTTGTCCATTGGTTACTCATAGTCTCACATTTATCAGGTTTCCTACAATATATAAGTTGACTTTGGAGTCAACAATCTTGAGAGTTTTTCCATAACAATAAATTGCTCTTGATGCAGGAATTGCAAATTGTTGTGTCAAAGTATGAGAAAAGCAACAACCAAAAACTGAACTGTGAATATTGTATCGAGTTCATATTATCAGAACACAAGGATGACTGGAATGACAATAAAGAAGAATCCATGCAGAAAGCAAAACAAAGGCTGAAAAAAATGGTTGGCCGCAATCCTTTATTGCGAACATATTTGGTGAAGCTGGAAGAGGTAAGGACTTTAAACTTTTACTTACTGTTTTACTTAGCTTGAGAAAGAAGGTAGATAGATGATTTACGTAATTTTTATTTACGTATTGTTTTTATCAACTTGGAGAAGGTTATGTTGTTGTTGTTAGCCACATGCTTGCGACGCCACTTTGAGAAAAGTAGTTTTCTCAATTTGTAGAGATGTTGGAGATTACATTATTACCTCATTGTTAATAACCTAAAACATATTATTCTCACAGCTTTTTGCACTATTAGGGTATATAAACATTTACATAATATTAATAAAAATATGTTTAGGACATTTCCCATCTCCCCTAACCAACACTCTTCTCCTAGGACAGCTTTTTGAAACTGTATACATTCTTTTAATATATTACTATCTTCTAAATTTAAACATCTATACCAATACTCAAAATTCTTTCCACTATTATACCTTTTCTCCCTACCCTTCCTAGCTCTGCCAGTGCCACACCCCTTGGTGAACTCTTGGGTAAACCCAGAACTTCTCTACGAAACATTCTATGGAATATATCAATCTTAATCCATCCCTTTGCCACCCCCCATATTTCTATTCCATATAACATTTTTGACTCTACTACGGCTTCATATAGCCTTTCCAACCAGTTCATTGTTAGCGTGGGTGTTTTGCACAAGCAAACTCTAACAGCTTTCATAGCTAGCTTTCCTTTCAGTTGCGCATATTTAGATTGTGCTTCCCATTTCCTGTTGCTTGAGAATCTAATCCCAAAGTAATCAAATTTCTTTTACCACCTCTATTTGCTCTCCATTTATATACCATCTTTCCTCTCCTTTTAATTTTGATCCTTTCTTGAACACTATATCTCGTAGTGTATAAGAGTCTGCACAAAGATTTTGTGTCAAGTGATTAGCTAGCACACGGAAAGGGAACAGAACCAGTTAGAAGCAGTGCAGTGCAAGGCAAGCAATTCCCCATAATATGGCCATGCATCCAAACAAAGGCTCTGTATATTGTGATTAATAGGATCTAGATAGGAAAATTAAGTTCTGTATAAATAATGCTTAGAATCTTAGTGGAATGATATAGGTAGAGAAAACTATTACTTGCACACCTTAGTTTTAATTGTTCTGAAAATGTATCTCCTACAGTGAATGCATGGCTGTTGTTATGTTATCTTACAGAAGCTTAACAAGTGCTGGTCATATGAGGAGTTTGTCTCATCAGCTAAGTCGCTCTATCAAGCATGTATGAAAGACATTATAAATGCAGGGTCTAGTAAGGTAACTGAAGAAGAAGCTGATCGTCAACATGCATATTCAAAATCCAAAGCTGTGGACTCACTAGCAGAAGCTATTAAAAAGTTGGGAGAGGATGAGGAACATGTTGGCTATGCAAAGCAGTTAGATAATGTAAGTATTGCTAATACAGTCCTGTACGAATTAAACGGAACAAGGTACATTTTGCTGCATTTTCCCAAATAATTGTCAGCACTGTGCTTATAATGAAATCAAATGTTCTCTGGCCATTGTTGCTTGTTGTTTCACATGCCAATTGTTGTGTGGCAGTTGGTTTTTAGTCCAAATGTGCATTTATTTGGTTGTAGTCGAGTTTTATACTTCTGTTGTAATATTTGTAAATTTCGGTCTTCGATGGATACGACCCCCAGGAAGCAAAGTATGATTCTGGCATTAGCACAAAATAGTTCTATGACGCAAAGAGAGATAGCTATAAAGTTCAGTGTTGGTGTAGCCACTGTACATAGAATTATTCATCAGTACAAAGAGACTGGCTCCATTACACCAAAGAAGAAGGGGAAATGTGGTCAGAAAAAGAAAACTTCACCAACTGATGACCGCTTTCTCCTTAGGAAAAGCAAAACAAACCCTAGGCTCACTGCTGTGGGCTTGGCTCACGACCTGAGGGACAGCGGAGTGAATCTAGATGCATCTAATGTCTGTCATAGACTTTTAGCATTTGGAAGAAAAGCCTGAAAACCTGTGAAGAAACAACTTCTTACACAAGCAATACGTAAGAAACACCTCTTATGGGTGCGTGCTCATCGGAATTGGACACTGTAAGACTGGAAAAAAGTTCTTTTCTCTGATGTTACTCATTTCAAAGTACAAGGTCAGAGGATTCAGCGCATTTTCAACAGATTGTAAAACACCCTGAGAAGATGTTTTGGGGTTGTTTCACCTATGAAGGACTAGGACCTTTAATTCCAGTTGAAGGCATGATGAAAAGTGATCAGTACATCACAGTACTGGTGAGAGTTGTTCGTGAACTTCAGAAAAGTTTTCCAGATGGTGACGGATTTTTTTCAGCAAGATTTAGCTACCTGCCACATTTCTAAGAAAGTGAAGAAATTCTTCAAAGATAACAATGTCCGTGTGCTTGACTGCCAGGGAATTCACCTGACATTAATCCCACAGAACATTTGTGTGCTATTTGCAAAAAGGGACTTGTAAACTTTGACTGTTCCACAAAAGAACTTTTGATATTAGCTTTAATTCAAGTGTGGTTTCATCATGATGATCTCAAAAATGTGTGTTCCAATCTCATGGAGTCAATGCCTAATCATATAATGGAACTTATAAAACAGAACAGAGGACATATTAAGTATTAAGAAATGTAAATTGGAAGTAATTTATAATTAAACTCATGAAAGCATGTAAAATGCTGTGTTATTGTTCTGTTCCAATTAATTCACACGGGACTATATATTGCTTTGAAGAGTTTCATTGTATATGAAAGCAAGAAAAAATAGTACATAAAATAAGTACAAATCCTTGTCGAGTGGTTCTCGGGATATCAGCCGAGTTCTATTCATTGTTATTATGGAGTGCTCCTTGGGATTATTTATGGCTAGGGATGGGTTTTATTGGTGATAATTTTTTTAAAGAATTTGCAATTAATTTTTAAATTTTTGCATTTTCGTATTAATAATGCAACAAAATTTCACAAAAAAATTAAAAACAAAATATTTGCGTGGTTCGTATAGTAAGCAACTTTGAAATTCATTTGGACAAAGAAAGACTAGCTTATGTTACACAATACAAAATAATATTGTATTAACTGTAAAATTGAATTATTAATACCACTAGTAGTTTATGCAAGGTTTAACAGAGATGTGAGTTATTTTTGAAAGGATATTAATGTTTGATAGGAAATTTTAAATTAAATATTATTTTGCCCAAATTACACCAAATGGCAACATACAAGAAGTTACAATGTTTTCAGGCTATTGAAGCTCTTTCATGACTACTAAATTATAGCACGAAAAGAATCTTTACTGCCCACATTTGATGGTAGTCATTGGCTTAGACAGGTATCTTACAAAATCTGTGACATTGGTTACCTTTAGCTTTGTGCCATTTTGGACACACCCCTTCAAGACAGTTTAAATAACATTGAGAAGTTGTCACTCCTTCAACTTGGACGCCAGCTGCAACACTGAATTAATTAGAACTTCCCACCCGCAGCTAGACTAAAGAGCTATATCTCTGGATGCCACATTATTTGGAGGGGAAATAGTTTGGCAAAGCGCTGCATCAGGGGAAAGGCAGTGCTGTTGCCACGTTCATCCACTCTCTCCGCCGCCAGAAGTTTACCTGTGGATCTACGCAAGGATGACCAGGCCAGTCGACAAACTTTGCTTTGGGAGCAACGCCGGCAGCAGTTATTAGCAGTGAACATGTGATGTACGTCAAATTTTCGGACTTGGTAAAATTTGTTTAACCTTTAATTTTTGGCAAGTACTTCCTCTAAATTTTTAACCATTGATGTACACGAGACGGTTAAAAACTGTATCTATTCTAAAATGTTGGATTTTAAAGTTGTTGCAGTATATGAAAATTATTTATTTCTTTTGCGAGAAAGTTGGATTTTGAAGGGAACGAGTGGTGAATTGTAAAGGCAATGTATAGAAAGTTGTGAAACAAAGGAGCCTTTATGTACAATTGTTAGCGGAATTGGTAACTACGTTTTAATGAAAGTTGTAAGTTCCGAATTTGTTATTTTCCTAAATCCTGGTTTTAAGTTACCATTAAATTTATACCAGGATCTATCATTGCACAGTGCTTACTATTGCTTGTGGCCTTAATAATCCTCGTATGCCTTTAAGGTGAACTTTTTCTCTGGTTAATACGATCCTCTCTTGGTCGGCGGTGTAATTATTGGGGAGAGAGAAGTAGGTCACACCCCCAGCCAGTACCAAGCCATAGTTTTGTTAAATATTAAATTACACTTTTTACTAATATCTACTAAGAAAATTAACGAAAATAGTAGTAATAGCATGAAGACATATTTGATGCTATGTAATATCAGTAAGGTGTAACTGTTGTTGTAAATAACATGTTACAGCTTTAAATGTCAATATGTCAGTTTCATTACTATCCTGATACAAATTTCAGAGTTGCAGAATTCAATATAACGTAGAGTAAATACAGTTTCACTCTGAAATTCAAGTAGTTGCATAAACATAATCTGTAACAAAACTGATAATTAGATTTTGCAATTAATTTTGATGTCTCTAAAAGGAAATTGAGTGCTTTGATTGTCCTTATGTCGTCAAAATGCAAGTTTTGTTATTAATTTTTAAAATATGCCAATTTTTGTGTTTATTGCACAGTTTCTCGTTTTGTAATAAAAATTTGCTAAAGAAATTACAGGTTTAAGTCATCTTTACATTTAATGTGAAATATATAGATACTTCTAATCAAAGTTGTAAAACATTTTTCCTAAAACAGCCCTGTTTATGGCATTAGATGGCATGTTGTCCCTGCATCAGCACTGTCACCAGTGGGCAGGTTAGAGTCACGTGCAACAGTCTTTCTCTCTATTCCTGCCTTCTCTCTGCTGCTCAGTTGCCTATATGCTGTGTTGGCATTACGTTGTTATTGATGTACATGTTAGTTGTGGCTTAATATGGCACTATAAAAGTTTACATTATAACAAAGGATTTATCTTTTCAAGTGTTACATCAGTAGGAGAATTTTGGGAAAGTGTTGCAAACTTTCATGGTTCTCTTGTTTCAAGTAGGATTACTATATTAAATGTTATAAAAAATTTAGAGAAATAGCATCAGTTCAGAATAAATGTGGAAAGAGAAACCCAAGTGTGCTTATTGAGGAAAAATTTAATGAGATAGGAGAAAGTTTTAGAACATTCTCCTTGAAATCTCTCTGCCTCCCGTTACAAGGTCAAGCCTAAGAATTTTGGCCCATGCATACCTCTATGTGACTACTTTATATGAAGAAGGCCATGAAAGCAGAGTATAATGTTAAATTAAGCATGATTTAAGTTAAAAGCAGTACACACATAAACAACACTCAAAATAACTAATTAATAACAACATGAATATTAATAAACATGCATGGAAAATGATAAAACATCACATATTTGAAGATTAAAATGTTTAATAGTTGCATGTCATAACTATGTCATTTGAGTATATAATTCTGTCACAAATGCCACTGTTTAACAAAGTCCTTATTTAATTGCATTGTCATCAACTTCAAAGGTGACTAGAAATTGTATGACTTATGAGGGTCTTCCAGAAACTAAGTCCAGATGAGCGATAAAGAGAACAAAATCATCACCAAGTAAGGGATATTTATTGGAATAATTACATAGATTCACTGGCTACTTTTCCACATAGTCACCACCATTGTTGAGTCATTTATTGTAACAGTGCATCTACGATTGTATGCCCAAGTCATAGGCGTGTGCTGCCAGAAAACGCTTCATGAGATTAAAATCACTTGGGGGTAAGGTCGGGGCTGTAGAGTGGATGGTCTAAGATCTCCCTTCCAAACTGATTCAACACATTTCGTGTGGCATTGGCTGTATAGAGTGTTGCATTCTCATGCAATAGCGTAATGCCTCTTGTCAACATCCGTCTCTTGTTCTGGATTGCTCTCCTCAGTTTATGCAATGTCTGACAATACCGATCAGCATTTACAACAAAAACTTGCACAGGAGGACACCACATCGATCCCAGAGGACAGTGCACGTGATTTTTTTTGCCAGAGATTGTCTGCCTGAATTTGGTCTTTACAGGTGAGCCACCATGCCGCCATTGCATTGATTGTTGCTTTGTCTCTAGTGTGGCATGCGACATCCATGTTTCATCCCCAGTGACAATATTGTCGGGAAACTCATCCCCTTTCTCTGCATATTGCTGTAGGAGTGTCAATGCTGCGGCCAGATGTCTCACAGTATTGGAGCAGCCATTTTCTCCAAGCACTGTGTGACAACCACTGCCGTCACAAGACTGAAACTGTACTGCATTATTCCCACATCTTCCTTTCTACTCCTGCATATTCCTATCTGACCGGTGGTGCCATCTCTGGATGCAATCATTGTACTCCGTGGTGTAGTGGTTAAGTTCCCGAGGTCGCAGGTTCAAACCCGGCGGAGGGCGATGGATTTTTTTTGGGCGTAAAAATTCTTAGCATGGCTTCCTTTGGAAGGGGAGTAAAGCCGGTGTCCCATGTCGCAGATTTACGACATGTAAAAGAACCTCAAGCCTGATAAAGAGACCTCTGAGCAAAATTACCGGTCTTTCACATCCAATATAGAATGAGACGCTAAAGACCATAGTAGTTAAAGAGCATCCATAAATAAAACTGAATTCTTCTGGGTGCAATCGGAAGTTAGTTTCTGGATAACCCTCGTATATGAAAAATGCAAGGTATCTTCTGCACAGAATACCACATTAATCAGAAACTTTTTTATTCCAGGAGCTGCAATATCTGTATCTATATTACAAAGGAATGAATGATGGTAAAGGCAATTGCAAATTTCTCTAACAATCTTCTCTCTAAGCTGCATCAATGTTAGACTTCAGAGCATGGTTAACAACAGCAAAGCATAAGAACCTCAAATAAAACAGTAATTAATAGAACTCGGATTTATATGCGTAATCAAGTAGCAAAATATGCATGCAAATATGCTAAAAAAAGTATATAAAAGTATGCAAAAACAAGTGAACAAAAATCAAATAAACTTTTTTACAATTTTCTTATCAAGGGCTCTTGTACCTCCTCACCATTAGTGCACAACCATCAGACCGTAGTGAGCCACAGTGAAATTACAGGTGCCTCTGGTTTCAGGATTTAATCCAAGATTAGGCAGGGTGTGTGTGTGAACTGTATTCAAACTGGTTATAAGGAAATCTTTTAATCTCAGTGACCTGAAAATATGGATTCGACACGAACCTTGATTATTTTATACTCTTTTCACCCCTTTTTACCCCCTGTGTTGATGGTGGCTATACTTGGACTTAATTAGAATTGGGAATGTCATCC
This sequence comes from Deroplatys truncata, assembly GCA_030765065.1. Classification (NCBI taxonomy): domain Eukaryota; kingdom Metazoa; phylum Arthropoda; class Insecta; order Mantodea; family Mantidae; genus Deroplatys; species Deroplatys truncata. The sequence goes on along the minus strand of CM060989.1, from coordinate 56,702,896 downwards.
ACTAACGACCCTGAAGGCAATGGATTCGACACTATCAGTTGTTTTTAATTATTTCTACAACTCACCATTTTTTACCCTCACAGTGTTATTTTCCTTAGTGTAGTCATATGTATACCAAGTTTGGTTGAAACTGCTGTTATTTTCCTTAGTGTAGTCATATGTATACCAAGTTTGGTTGAAACTGCTGCAGGCATTCCAGAGTTATGCTGGAACATACATGCACTTTTGCATAAAAAATTTAAAATATGCATTTTCCCCCAGAATATACATTTATATGTATTATAAACAATGCCCAAATTGTCTGTGAAAGTGTGACTTACAAAGTACAAGGGCTGTCCCAGAAGTACCTGACCTAACAAAGAAAACACAAAAATTTTGGGAAAAAAATCTTTATTTTTCTACATAGTCTCCTTTCAGCTCGATACACTTTTCCCAATGATGTTCAATAGCTTTGATACCCTGTTTATAGTGAGAACCGTCGAGTTCTGCAAAACTGCCATAAACTGCAAACTCCACCTCTTCATTATTGGCAAATATTTTACCACCAAGCCATTTCTTCAACTTTAGAAACAGAAAATAATCAGAGGGGGCTAAGTCTGGTGAATAGGGTGCATGAGGAAGCAATTCAAACTTTAACTCATTGATTTTGGCCATGGCAATAATGGATGTGTGAACTGGTGCATTCTCTTGATGAAACAGAACTTTTATTTTCGTTAAATGTGGCCTTTTTGCTTGATTTCATCATTTAAATGCTGCAATATGTTTGCATAATTCTTGCCAATGATTTTTGAAGACAATCAATGAAACTTATCCCACGTGCATCCCAAAAAACTGATGCCATGTTCTTGCCTGCAGATGGAACTGCCTTCGTCTTCTTTGAAGCTGATTTTCCTCCCCTTTCAATACACTGTTTTGAGTGTTCCTCCATGTTAGGTATGAAGTGATGGACCCATGTTTCATCCATGGTTATGAATCAACACAAAAACTTGGCTTTATTGTAGTGAAACATCACCAAACGCGACTGAAATATTCTCACATCACTGCTTTTGTTCCATTGTGAGTAAACACGGCACCCATCTTGTTTACTAAACAACGTAGCATCATCAAACTTCAAACGTAAGCTTTATAAGGTTGGTACTTTCTACCATAGTCATTTTTTTGAAACAACAACCACTATATATATGTCAGGTCGGGTACTTCTGGGACTGACATCATTTCTGTATACCTTTAAATATATAAAAAAAGAACATGCCTTTTGCATATAAACCTGGGCTCTATTAACTAATGTTAAAATAATTGAGCAATTTAAATCTACAAAATGTTATTTATTAGTTTAATAATATAAACATAGACTTTAATGATAATTTTATACCTTTTAATTTATGCATAAAACTCTATTTACCAGGAGTCTACACTAGAATTAAGTGAGTTCCATGAGCAGTAGCACAGATACCCCAGAATACAGAGGTTGGCAAAATAGCCGTTAAGAAGTTTGAGTCATGAAAGCATGATTATGCATAGGGGCAGGTCTTCCTTATATCCTAAAATGCTGCAGCATGCTATAATATTTTTTCTAAATTGTATAATAAGAATGGTCAAAGACAGCACAACAAACAAGGACTTTTGATAATAATGAGAAATGGAACAACATTGATGAACACTCCAGGTGTGGTAAATGTGTATTAGCCTAACTAATGGAATGTATCCAATAGGGATGTAACAAACAGTTATTTATGGGTAGCGGTTATAACTGCCACAGTTACAGTGTGCTAACAGTTACATGTAATGCTTACCAGTAATGATTAAGTTATTTGTTTTCATGGCTATATGTTCACATTTACATTACATTAATGGTTACCAGTAACCATTAAGCTGTTTGTTTTCATGGTTACCAAGTTAACAGCTACATTACATTAATGTTTACTAGAACAATTAGCTGTAGTTACATTTCAATATGAACGATGTCGGTACAGACTTACTTTGTTACTTGATGCAATATAAAAAGAAGATTCTCTAGTTGTGTCAACACTTTTATTACTATGATGGTTTATAATTGCAAAATGCATTTCTGTTTATTTCTATGTTCCTGCACATATACACAGATTGCCAGTCTCTGCCAGTCCTCGAACACATGGTGCAGGCCATTCTTTGTCAGGTCTTTGAGAATCGCCTCACTTTTCTTTAGCACTGCTTCAGTGCTCTCAAATCGAATGCCCCGGAGCTTTGCCTTTAGTAATGGGAATAAAAAGAAATCACAGGGGGTAAGACCGGGGCTTTAAGGCGGATGCGGCGCACAGGTAATGTTGAATTTAGCCAAAAATTCCTGGACTTGATTTGCAACGTGAGGCCGCGCATTGTCGTGATGAAGTCGCCACCCATTCTGATGATGTTCTGGACGTTTCCTTGTAATGTGCTTCCTCATTGTAGCCAATACTGACGTGTAGTAGCTGCTGTAACAGTAGTGTAAGGAGGGGAACTGCATGCTGGTAAATCATTCCATTCCAAAACACCAGGCCCACCTTGCTTAGCACAGAGGACTCGCCCTTCTTTGAAGTCCTTGAACCACCTACACACCGTTGCACAAGGTAGTGCATCTTCACCGTATGCTTGCTTCAGCTTTTTGAAAGTTTCAAGGCTGTATGATTAAAATGAAAATAAAATTTTATTGTGCTGTATTGCTCCTCTCGTGTCACCTCTATTTTGTGGTATGCGAAATTCAAGTAGGGTCAACAATATACAGCATTACTACCAACCTACCGTTACGAGAGTGCTGTCGCTTATGGACATTATACATGAAACCCTGCTCTTTTCAAGTATTCATGGTAGAGACATAAAACTATCAAGGAAACTACAGAAAAAAATCAGTCTCAGTCTTTATTGATCAGCCCCGTAGGAGCCTAAATATAAACATCATGTGATGCAGACATAGCAAAGGAAAATACATCACTATTGCCAACATCAATATGACTGAAATTAAGCATACGAGGGGTGATAAAAAAGTAACGGGAATTTTTGTTTTCTTAAAGAATTTTTATTTAATCATCAACATCAACTTTAACTTCGTTCTCTTCAAAGTAATTCCCCTCAGATATAATACACTTGTGCCAGCACTTTTTCCAATCTTGGAGGCACTTCTGGTACTCGCTTTTCATTATGATGTTCAGCTCCTTCAGCGATTCTGTATTTATCACATCAATGGTGGCAAAACATTGTGCTTTCATGGTTCTCTTCAGCCTTGAGAATAGAAAGAAGTCGCAGGTGGTCATGTCCGGCGAATACAGTGCCTGAGGCAGCATAATGGTTTTGTTTTTTGCCAAAAAGTCACATTGAGGTGTGAGCAGGTGCATTATCGTGATGCAATTTCCAAGTGGTTTTGCCACAATTCTGGTCATTTTCTTCGGATTGCTTCACGCAAATGGTGCATAATTTCCAGGTAGTATTCCTTATTGACTGTATGACTATAAGGCAGGAACTCCTGATGCACTATCCCATTGTAATCTAAGAAAATTGTGAGAAGAACCCTCACATGTGATCAAACTTGTCAAATTTTTTTCGGTCTTGGGTCTTCAGGCAGTTTCCATTTGGATGATTGGGCCATAGTTTCAACATCAAACCCATATACCCATGTTTCATCACCTGTTATAACCTTCTTTAGAAGTTCTGGATCATTTTCAACTTCATTCAGCAATTCCTGAACGATGTTTACGCAACGTCATTTTTGGTCGAAATTCAACAATTTCAGAACAAACTTTGCTGCTACATGTTTCATGCCCAAAACATCCGAAACAATTGCTTGGCATGAGCCAAAGGATATGCTGACATCATCAGCAACCTCCTTGATGGTGATTCAGCGATTTTCCAGAACCATTTTCTTTACTTCTTCCACATTGTTGTCAGTAATTGATGTCCTAGGGCATCCAGGCAGTTGTTGTCTTCTCAACCCTCTTTGAAATGTTTATACTAGTAAACTTGACCTACTCATAGTAGATTCACAAAAAGCCACAGTCAACTTTTTGCTCTTTATTCCATTTTTCAAGCAAAGTTTAATGCAAATTCTTTTATCCATCTTTTTTTAAAGTAAAAATTCGCTGAGCACTCGAAAACACCTATAACTTTTTCGACTGTCAATAATAAACTAAATATTCAAAACAGTGAAAATGCAAACATAATCAGGAACAGGTGTACCAACAAGATAAAACAAAAGTTTTGAACATAAGATGTTTAAAGCTCGCAAAATTAAAAAATTCTGTTATTTTTTTTTTTATCACACCTCGTAGGTATAATAACTTTATTCTCATAGGACATAAGATACAACATGGTAAAAACCTTTTGTAAGACGATAATGCCAGAGAAGAGAAACATTAATGCCCAAACACAGATTATTGTCTAACATCACAAAAGTTGCAGATAATCTCAGTTGGTTATATGTAACTAGTAGTAAAGTGGATAATAGTAGGCATTTTTATTGCCAGAATGTATACTAGATCAGCAACTGCTCACATTCTCTTGTGGAGGAGACTGATATTACAGTACTAGTTGAGGTAACTAGTTCCCAATAAGCAATACCAGTGCATGTGCATGGTATCATCCAGACTCGGTAATCATCTCAGTTACTTAAGTAACCATTAATGAAATAACTAATGTGGTTTCATTTTAAGTTCAAAGGAGTTGTAAACAAAACCATGTAATAAGGGAGTGCCCATTGGCTGATGGGTGAATTACAATTTATGGAGAAACTGTCGCGTTAATCTGTTGGTGCTATCTTATTTGCTGAGCGCCTGTTAATGTTTTATTATTTTTTTTAAAATTTGGTTTCTTTGTCCTCCAGCTAGCTATTACTACTCAGTCGAGCAAATATCTCTGAGCAGGGCGTGTAAACGGAAAGGAGTTGTTACTAAAAGATAACACTGATAAAAGAATTTGTTTTCACACTTTTATTGCCGTCACAATTAATAGTTCACATCTGTGATCTTTATACACGCCTGACTGAAACTGTTATATTTCCGAATGTAATTACTCTCATATTAGTTGCCGCGTACTTCCCATTTTGTACCTAACTTTACGACGCGAGAGATTCATCCAAACTGATTTAGGTATTTTCCTTGTGAATGTTTTCCTAGCTTTCAAAACAATACTGCCATTACATTTAGCGTCACAACCTGAATATTCATTGAAATTAACTAAGTTTTATTTGTAGGAGTTGGCTGCACTCTTTTGATATCAATTGATTTATTTAAAGTGTTATTTCTTTAAGACATACGTACATTATATCATAAAGAAGACTGGTTGTCAATTCGTAATTTATATTGGTATGATACTTTGTTGAATGTTTTGAAGCCATGCTAATGGATGCATAAAGCTTGTATTGAACTAAAGTACCATTGTGTCTGTTATTCAGTAAGTTTTTTCAGTCTGTTCTTCAATCCTTGTGGTTAACCGGGAAAAAATGTGAGTCTGTTGAATTTAATGTCATACCAGCATGTTGTTCAGTTGGACAGAGCAGCCGAAGGTATGTGATTCAAATCCCAGCAATTACATTGAATTTTTTAGTCTGATTCTACCTTTTCAATCTTATATTTTGCTGTACACATGTGCTAAAGGATCCTGGTAATGACATTAACATGAAGTAAAGAATATTCACATGATCTTCCTGGCCTTCCCTCATTGGCATCAAAATATTTCAACATACCAGCAACAAAAACCTCAATTGAGAGGATTTTCAGCAATTTTTTGAAAGTAAATACATTGTACCAGCCACGTAATAATATTGTGATTTTGTCAGTTTTCAACTGTCACTCTCTCAGTTCTCACTGTCACTGTTTTAATTAGTTCAACTTCAGTGAGGTGAACTAGTTCAAATCTCTATCACTTCACTTTCTTCATTATGTAGCCTCCTCTTCTGGACGGTTCACTCACTTGGGAGCTGAACACAAGACCTCCACAATTCCATGCTCTGCAGCAGCACTCATTGCACACCACAGCACTTCCCACAAACTCATTCAGCACAGAATAGCACTTGATTTTGCATAGGAAACTTGCCTGTCAACTTGCTCGCTCACTGACTGATCGACACAATTCAATTCACTCTCAACTCACTGCACTTGCGAGAATGCTTGCTTATACGAGGGCGGATTGATAAGTCAGTGACTTTTTAAAGAAAAGACTTTAAAAAAAAGACTTTTCCAAAAATCAATTTCATTTCTCAACATAATCTCCTTTCAATTCAGTACACGTTGTCCAATGTTTCTCCAATTTTTTTAACCCTCCCAAAAAATATGACCTTTCAAAGTCTGCAAATTAAGAGGTGGTTTCTGCCATGATGTGTTCACTGGATGTGAATTTCTTCCCAGTGAGCTAATTTTTCAGGCTTGCAAAGAGGAAGAAATCGCTCGCAGCCAAATCCGGAGAATATGGTGGGTGAGGTAGCAGTTCGTAGCCCAATTCCACAAATTTTGTGATGCCAATGGCTACTTGTGTGCGGGTGCATTATCCTGGTGAAAGAGAATCATTTGTTTTCGCCAAGTGAGGTCATTTCTTTAACAATTCCTTGTGAAACTGATCCAGCTTGCAACATAATATGAACCTGTGATCATTTTACCCTTTTCCAGGAACTGGATGTCTATCACCCCTTGTGAATCCCAAAAGATAGCTGCCATGATTTTTCCTGCCAACGAAATGGTTTTCACTTTTTTGGAGCAGGTTCGCTGAAGGAAATCCACTGCTTTGATTGTTGTTTGGTTTCAGGTTGATAGTAATGGATCCAAGCTTCATCAACCATGATATAACGCAGCAAAAACTCATTTGGGTTGTGCTGGAACATGTTCAAACATCCCTGTGAAATGGTCGCATGATTCCGCTTGTTCTCAACTGTGAGCAATCATGCCACCCATCCTGCTGACAACTTTCTCATACCCAAAAATTCATGCAGAATGTTATACACCCGTTCACTCGCAATGTTTACGGTCTTGGTTATCTCGCGGATTTTCACTCAGCGGACTTCAAGACAATATCGTGAACATTATTCACCATTTCTTCTGTTGTGACCTCAACTGGCCATCCTGTGCGCATGGCATCTCTTGTGATCGAATGGCCACAATGAAATTCTGTGAACCACTTGTAAACCAATGCCATGTAATAGAACAGAGTCCCCATAATACTTGTTCAGCTTTTCTTGCATTACCTTCACCGTCTTACCACGCAAAAAGTAGTGCTTTATCAGAACACGAAATTTACTTTTCTACGAAGCAACACACATCGGCTTATTTTAGATGCTCTCAGCAATGTTCTAAGAAATAAATGATGACAAGTTTCTGTGATTATACCCAGAATAGATGTAAGAGGATGCAAACAAGAACCTGTGATTAGAACGCTCTCTCTCGTCAACATCATGGACTTATCAATCCGCCCTCATATACTAATGTCTGTGGAGCTTAGTCCGGACCTCTTAGAGAACAAGTTGGGTGCGCTGAGGTGGTCCTTGGATGAATATGCTACTTTTTTTTGAAACAGAAATTTATGCTATTATTCAATGCATACATGAAAACATGAGGAGAACTTACACTGGTAACCAGATCTTTATCTTTTCAGATAGCCAGTCTGCACTTACAGCTCTAAGTAGTCATAAGGTAACGTAACGTCAGGACTGGTTTTAAACTGCTAAACATGCTCACAAGCTTGGAGGACAAAATGAAGTTCAACTTATCTGGGTGCCAGGTCATAGTGACATAGAGGGAAATGAAAAAGCTGACGAACTTGCAAGACAAGGAGCAGCTTCATAATTTATTGGGTCAGAGTCAGCCTTAGGAACATCTCAATGTTTAGTAAGAGAGATGTTTAACTGGTCCAAAGTAGAACATCATAAAACCTGGCTTAAAACTCCAGGAAACAAATATAGTAAACTTAATTAGAAAGGTTTGTTAGAAAAGAGCTGAAAGCTTACTTAAATGTAACAGACTTCAGCTGAGAACAATTATTGCATTTCTCACAGGACATGCTCCTGTGAAAAGGCACTTTAACATGATGGGAGTGTTTCAGGGTAACTTACATTGTAGATTGTGCAAGAAAGAAAGATAAATAGCCCAGCACATTATATGCTCCTGTGAGGCCTTGGCTTACAGGAGATATATTGCTTTTGGGAAAATGTTTTTAGAACCAGAAGAATTTGAAACTGTATCTGTTATGAGACTGTTCCTTGGTAAAGAGTGCAGTCATAATGAATTGGCTTTAAAACGACACAGGTAGCACAATAAGCACAAGGCTGAAGTAAGTCCGGAGCAATGACGGAAATCTGTTTCATATGAGACAAGACAGGGCAAGCTGTCTGATGTGATGATTGTATGTTTCTGTGTTGGATTTGATGCATTTTAAGGCTGGTTTCCAGGTTATGCTGAGTTGTAGTCCAGAATTTCAGTTCAGGTTCCTTTCTCGGATGAGATGGCTAAAGGTTCCTTGACCCTTCATTGCCAGTAACCCACACACTTGGCTAATACAGTTGTTCCTTTGAAGTTGGCCCTGTGGTCTTGTTCAAAACAGTGTCTTGCCACTCGATTTTTCTGCCTGCACCAGATGTTTGCTTTTGTTGTGTTCAGCAATCCTAGTGGACAGTGTTCTTTCAGCTTGCTGCATGTAGGTGACATTGCATTCACAGGGAATGTGGTAGACACCTAGTACTCTCATTTTAAGGCTGTCTTTGACCAGTCTGATAAGGTTTCTGATTTTGAGCAAAGATAAGTGGACCATCTTGATGTTGTGTTTAGCCAACAAGCTGCTAATCTTACTTGATAACTTGCCAAAAAAGGAATACAAGCTGTAGTGGTTGGCTTTTCTGCAGCCAGTCATGTATGGTAGAATGATTTGCTTGCCTGAACTAAGCTCCACAGACATGGCCGGTATCACTATATACATGTAATACACGCATACACTGCATGCCTTTTATTGACTTCGACACATTATTACAGATAATAAGGAACAAATAACATGGTGCTTTACTTATTTTCATGAATATATGGCACATTTTGTCACTTTTGTTCCATATTGCTGACACTCAGAAGTCGCATCGCATGCATCTTACCTGTGGCATCATGGGAACATTGGTTGCATTGTCTTTCCGCTGCCAACATTTGAAATCCCAACATAGCTGAAAACATGATTTAGGGCCCTCTGCCTCAAAGCATAGCCGAGGGATGTTTTTTAGAAGGTGATGAGTGTAGCAGCTGTGGCTAGAGGCCACAACTGCAAAGTGACGACAGGCTGTAGCCGAGGGATTTGCATGTCTAAAACTGAAATGATTCACGTTGGCAGCAATTCCTTCCAGAAGTTGCCAAAAATGACTCTATAAGAATGGCTGCATAAAAGGGTGAGTGGGTGAGCAATATATTAACCCCGGAGCAAGATCTACTACACCAAATGTTCCTCATTAGCCAAGAATTACTGTGGATAGCAGAAAATCCCGATTTCGTAAGTTAAAAGCTTCTATTTTCACCATAATCCAATATCGAAATACTCCTGGAGTACTCCTAATATGCATTATTTCAGCTCCCTGACGATGGGAACAATATATGTTCCCGAAACATCTATTTCTGATGAACTCTACACCTGGCTGGAAGCCCTAGAAAATCTAAGACTATTCATAATGCCAGGAAAGCTTCAGCTCATATTCTGTTCTTCCATGTTCTTGGAGGTTGCCCTCTTTTTCATCTCCTTGATGGCATCCATTCAAAAGCAGTCTTCAGTTACCTATCTTGCTCCTTATGCATCACATGACCATACCATATTAATTGTTTTTTTGAAATATTACGTCATATATCTTTTGTAATGTACATTTCCTGGCTTATTTTCTCATTCCTAATTTTATCTCCTCTGGATATTCGAGCTGAGCACTGCCAAAAATCCATTTCCAGTGCCAAAAGTTTTGTTTGTAGATATTTTTTAATTGCCATAAATTGATATTGATATAGATGATGTAGCTAATGTTCCAGTTGAACAGATCAAAGGCACACTTCTAGTCACAACTATTACAGCATTGTACATGTCATATCCATTACAAATCCAGTGTTATAGCATTTATACACTTTGTAAACCGTGCTATTTACGTTTTTAAATTATTTCTCCCGAAACTTATTTGGGTGCAGCAATGCTTTTTGTGTATGATGGAAAAAGATGTATACATTAAAGATTGATGAATGTGCATATCCCAGTCCATTACACAGCTTCAGTACAACGTTTCTTAATCCTTAAAAATATATGCTTGAAGAGTTGTTCTAGGATTCAAAGAATATAATTGTGCAAGCAAATAAATGAAGTATAATTGATAAATACATTTTTACAGTTTTAAGTTGTGTGTTTGATATTTTTGATGTGTTCTTTTACAATGGTGATATATGTAGGCCTAAGCTAAGAAAATAGAATCAGATATAAAAAGTTCACTAACCACAGAATGGATGTTGATGCTCTACTGCTGAACTGCCATGAGAAACCTGAATGTGTATGTGTAGTGTGAAAGAAAAGTATATTAATCTTAAAAGTGTGGTTTAACTCGAGCATAGAAATTTAGAAACGGGTGCTAAAGGTTGATATTTCAGAGTGATGAGGTGATGCATGAATCAAAAGAGACATGTTTTGGCGTCTTCTCATGGTAACTCAGGAATAGAGCACCTGTTGGAAAGCCAAAAATGTACAATTAAGAGTACCAGCTGTGGCTAAATTTTCAAATGTGATTAAGTTTTTTGGTGCAATTTATACGTAAACATAATTTCATCACAATGGAATAGCTTTAATGTTTTAGCTAAGCTTAAATGTAAATGTCTCAAAGTTTATTGTAACATTATGGTATTACTTGCTAAATACTCATTGTTATAATGGAAATCTAAATATTATTTTTTATTTTAAGTACAGTAACTTTCTTTTATATTAAATTTGTATGCTTATATGATTAAAGTTTACTGGTTTATTAAAGTTTTGCATTATATAAATGTGAAAAGAACTTCATTAATACTTCCTTCCACCTCTTGAGATACTATTGTTTCCTTTTTGGTATAGCATTTTGTGCTATCCGTTTGACATCACAATATAATGTAAATGCGATATGAGCTAATAAGGATGGAGTTTCATGAAATTTAATCCAGCACACAGTTTCTGATCAGCTCATGTATGTGCATGCATTGATCTGGTATCTGTTTGCGACACTTGGAAGCAGTACATACCCATATCCTTTTTACTTCTTTATTACTTTGTAAGTAGAGGAATTGTTATATTCCACCCAAATATTTGATACTAATATTTCATGAAAAATACACATTTTGAGAGGCTGAATCAGAAAAAGAAAAAAGAAGTGGAAAAAGGCCTGTGTATATGTATAACAACTTTATACAAAAAAATCTGATGTGTTACACTCACATGACTTTCTCTACTCTTGTACAATCTAATTTTACAAACGCCTATTCTCCATACGCTTCATGTTAATCGAGATATCGAGATGTCAATCTTATTGGTAATTTTCTTGTAGATGCAAGGGAAATATGGTAGCTTTTAAGCGATAGTCAAATATTTTAACGCTGGTTGCTATGTGGCGCATTCCATTCTCTTTGCATGTCCAGGACATAAAAAAATGAATAACGAATTTGAGAAAAAGTATTATTCGAAAATTTAAGAAAATAACAAGCAATATCTCGAAAACGGTTCACTCAACAAAAGAAATGTATATGACATAAGTTGTGTATTTTAACGCGATCTACATTTTTTGTGTAGTAAAATTTTGTCTATCTCTTATGGTTTACCAGTTATGCAAAAGTCGTTCACAATGAAGAATACTTTTGGAGACATTCCCAGAAAATTCGAGATATACATTTCATTTCTCATAACATTATCTTAAACATATGATATTCTGGTCAAAATCGTTAGAGCCATTTTTGAGAAAATTAAAATTTTCGAAAAATCTTCCATGTAAAGGGTAGTCTGGGGTGGGGGGATTTTCTTTAAACCCTTCGTGTCGCATCTCTGTAAGATACTGAACCTAAATACTAAGTTTGGTGTTTATCCGACTGTTCGTTTTTGAGTTATGCTGTTCACAGACACACAGACACACACACACACACACACACACACACACACACACACACACACAGACATGTTTCCAAAAATGCTTTTTTTGGATTCAGGAGGTCTCAAAACATGTATTTCCGGTGAAATCTCGGTATCGAATTTTTGGGTGGAATGCAATACTTCCCCTACTTACTATACGTAGTAGAGAAAGTAAAAAAAGAAAAGAAATCCACAAACTTTAAATTAGATTTCATCATGAACTGGGAAGAATTTAATATACGAACTCCCTTTAATCTTGTGATAAGGCAGATCACTCAAATCTGTGGCACTAGAAAAGCCTGCATATACAGGATAACCAAAAGACTCTGAACTGCCTGCACGGTGTTCTTGCTGTCCGCGTCCTCAGCGCTTGTTGCCGTCTGCCGCTATCATAGAAAGGCATGAATGAAACCATACAACATTTTTAAAACTACTTATAAAGCTTTACTTACCAGCTTTATGAAAGGAGATGCTGAAGCTGGCCATCGTCGTTGTTCATACATTTTTGGCACCTCTTTAAGAAACTATCCATCATAGAATTTTTGGGGGAGAACTTTCCAAACACTTCCTGTGGCCTGAAATTTACTGTAAAGTTCATGGATTGTTGTATGGCCTGGAAATTTTACACCTGGAAATCTTTCTGCAAATCGTACTTTCACTTGGCGTGCTGGCCGAGTTAACATATACGAATCATAAATAAATACACGCTGTTTGTATAATATAAACTTTGTTTATAGCAGCAGTGTGTTATCATGTTTTTATCATATTTCCACATGCCCAGTGGAAAAATACTGCGCAGGCGGTGATATTGTTCATAAAATACTCCTCCGGGGTAACTTAAAACATAAAGTGTACAAGACAAACCCACACACCCTGGAAGAATTAAAACAAAATATCCGCCAGGAAATTTCTCAACATGAACTACGGCAAGTGATGGATAGTTTCCTAAAGAGGTGCCAAAAATGTATGGACAATGACGGTGGCCAGTTTCAGCATCTCCTTTCATAAAGTTGGTAAGTAAAGCCTTTAAAAATAGTTTTAAAAATGTTGTATGGTTTCATATGCGCCTTTCTGTTGCAACGGAAATGTTGCTTACGTATACGTAATGAGTTTTTGTTAGCCCCACGTTGTGGAGCCAATATGCAACGGAAGATGCTTGTTTACATAATTTGTGTTTGTTATTTGTTAGCCCCACGTTGTGGAGCCAATTTGCGAGAGAAATTGCTTTACGTAATGTTGTTTACATCAGTGTTGAAGCCATCTTGTGACGTCATTCATTGGTTTGGTTTGTAGCTCCATCTGGCGTAGCAATTTGCATCAGTTTTGAAATAATTCACTTTAAATGTCCTCCTGCTAGCTGTTTGGGTCGAACATGTATCTCTTACAGGTTGTGAAGCGGAAAGGAATCTTTTATCCAGAAATTATACTGATGAAGAAAATTTGTTTTATAATTTTTATTGCCGAACACGTTCACGAACACTTTTACATATTTATTTAGATACTCGCCAAACTGAAACTGTTTGTAATAACTTCTTACTTATCACTTTTAACTCACGTACTTCAACTTTGTGTATATTTAACTGTATAATATCTTAGATCTTTAATGATTTTGCTGCGCGTAACTTGACAAACTGAAGGACTGACTGACGACGTGTAATGTGCTATAAATCTTGATGAACTGGGCGACCGACGTGTAATGTATTGAGAATTTTGTTGAACTGGGGGCGATCTACCACGGACCTGGATTTATATACTCCCACTCCTCGACATGCCTAAAGATTATAAATGAACTGCTATTGGCTAATAAAACGCGCCAACATTAGCGTCTATTTTAATATCCAATGAAAACCACGAATACATATTGCTTTTAGGGAAACATTCCAGAAGTTTCTACCGAAAACGCGCCAAACATTACGTAACTTCCTGGTTCCCAGTAATGATAAACAGCTCACCCCCCTCGCTGCATTATTGCGTTATTATTGACAGTTTCAGTAAAGCCGTATATTATTATTTACCAATAATAATTACAATTAATAAACATCGGAAATCAATGTCACATAAAAATACATATTTATATTACAATCATTATTTACATTTAAGTAATTTGTGATACAAATTACCGTATCATATGCCCCACTAGAAACATAATTATAAATATTTATAACTTGTTTGGAAATTTTATAATTGTATTTTTAGTCTCCTAAATCTTGGAACACACGCTATCACTTTCACTTAACACTTCACACGCATTTAACACACGACATATTTATTTTATTATTTTTTTTTTTTTTTTATCTCGCCACTACTTACTGGCTCTGGTTTAATTAATTTAGATATCAATCTGACATCACAAATTTTTTTATAGCAAATACTTTACCCTAAATTATTTAATTACTGTTACAGAGTTGTTTACCTTTTTTTTTAAGTTGTTGACAAAAATTTATACATTTAAGATTTTTTTGTAATTATTTAACATTTTTACCAAAAATATTCACCCTCTATACAAATATTTACATCTCTTAAATCTAGGCACTGTTTCACATTTTCTGTTTGCTACATAAGTATTTGTTTTTAATTATTTTTAATTATATTTACCAAAATTTTTTTTTATTTTATACTTTATTTTAACAAAACTCTTGGAATTGTATTTACGTACTTTTACTTTAATATCATATTAAGTTTCAATCTTTGCATTCTTAATTTTCAAATGTTGTTACAGTTACTAAAAATTCTTTTTTTTTTTTTTTTTTAACATTTCCTTTTTTTTTTTTATATAATTTATTTCTCTTTTCAAATGACATATAAATAATTAACCCTCTTACGTTCCAATACATTTCTCTGCAAGTCATCTTTACCTATCCAGCATTTACTTTACATCTCATTGTTATTTACCCTCCTGGATCAAATTGTGTGTGGCTAAACATTACTCGTAGCCGTAACCTAACCTTCAAATTTTTGTTAATGGATAACCTCTTGTATTCATATGAAATTTCGTCCCCTGATAACATTTGAAAACAATCTAAAGTTTCTTGAACTACACATCTTTTAACAACTTTCATTTTCAATTCTTCTACTATCTCTTTAATCTTAGAGTACTCTGACAAATCTGTACTAAACTGTACTGGACTGGAGTTTTCATTTTGAACATCTTGGTACAATTTCTTTCTTTGCATTACTGTCTCATTTTGTATTTCTGATATTTCCCCTCTGAAATTAACTTGCGCCTTATTCACATCTACATACATAACCTCTTTCATCTTTCTTAGCTCACTTGAAATATTACTCATTTGACTTCCTAACTCCTTGCATTCTACATTAACCTCACTTTTAGTATTAACCTTACTTTCTTTGTTACCTATTTCCATGCTCATGTCTAGCATTTTCTTTGAAACTTCTCCTATCTCACTTGCTATTACTTCCTCATTTTCATCTCTCATTTTTGGCATACTACTATCTAGCTTCGTAACTTTCTTTTCAATTTCTTTACTGCTTTGATCTACTTTTTGCTCTAATATCTCATTCCTCCTACCAATACTTTCCCTAAATTTCCTATGATCTTTGTTTATAGCTTCTCTCAATTCCTCAAAACTCTTTTGCATATCTTCCCTTAATTGATCTACAATACTCTTACCAATATCTTTCCACATTTCTCTATACATATTTAGCACTTCCATCATTATACTAGCATCAAGATTAACATTTCCTGCTATTCTATTCTGACTTTCTGCACTAACATTTTTTTTCTCCAATACTACATTGTTTGAGCCTTTTTTTGTAACCTGTATTGAATTACAGCTAACTGTTACATTAACTCCCTCCATCATTGTTTCTTCAATATTACTAGTAGCCAATTTTTTTTTGTTTTCTAAAAAAAATTACAATACTCTGACCTTTTGTGATGCTGTCTGTTGCTGTTACATTGATGTCCAGCTTCCTGCCCCATTCTCCTAAATTTGTGTATCGCTTCGATGAAACTGCGTAGTTTTGTTGTTTTGTAGTTGAATTCCTTGTTGCTGTGTCATCTCGGAATTACGATGTCCAATCATCCATGTAGTCTGTCCTCCCTGTTGTTTCTGGAATCTGTGTCTTGTAGATCATTTCACTGCTGCTTTCGCTCCACGTCCTGGTTATGCTGATCCTTTCCTGGTCATCGTGTTCCTTTCCTGGTCACTATGCTTCTTTCCTGGTCATCGTGTTCCTTTCCTGGTTATCGTGCCCCACGTTGGGCGCCAATATGCAACGGAAATGTTGCTTACGTATACGTAACGAGTTTTTGTTAGCCCCACGTTGTGGAGCCAATATGCAACGGAAGATGCTTGTTTACATAATTTGTGTTTGTTATTTGTTAGCCCCACGTTGTGGAGCCAATTTGCGAGAGAAATTGCTTTACGTAATGTTGTTTACATCAGTGTTGAAGCCATCTTGTGACGTCATTCATTGGTTTGGTTTGTAGCTCCATCTGGCGTAGCAATTTGCATCAGTTTTGAAATAATTCACTTTAAATGTCCTCCAGCTAGCTGTTTGGGTCGAACATGTATCTCTTTTGCAGGTTGTGAAGCGGAAAGGAATCTTTTATCCAGAAATTATACTGATGAAGAAAATTTGTTTTATAATTTTTATTGCCGAACACGTTCACGAACACTTTTACATATTTATTTAGATACTCGCCAAACTGAAACTGTTTGTAATAACTTCTTACTTATCACTTTTAACTCACGTACTTCAACTTTGTGTATATTTAACTGTATAATATCTTAGATCTTTAATGATTTTGCTGCGCGTAACTTGACAAACTGAAGGACTGACTGACGACGTGTAATGTGCTATAAATCTTGATGAACTGGGCGACCGACGTGTAATGTATTGAGAATTTTGTTGAACTGGGGGCGATCTACCACGGACCTGGATTTATATACTCCCACTCCTCGACATGCCTAAAGATTATAAATGAACTGCTATTGGCTAATAAAACGCGCCAACATTAGCGTCTATTTTAATATCCAATGAAAACCACGAATACATATTGCTTTTAGGGAAACATTCCAGAAGTTTCTACCGAAAACGCGCCAAACATTACGTAACTTCCTGGTTCCCAGTAATGATAAACAGCTCACCCCCCTCGCTGCATTATTTCGTTATTATTGACAGTTTCAGTAAAGCCGTATATTATTATTTACCAATAATAATTACAATTAATAAACATCGGAAATCAATGTCACATAAAAATACATATTTATATTACAATCATTATTTACATTTAAGTAATTTGTGATACAAATTACCGTATCACTGTGATAGCAGCAGACGGCAATGAGCACTGAAGATGCAGACAGGAAAAACATCGCGCAGGCGGTTTGGAGTCTTTTGGCTCACTCTGTATATAGCATAATATAACTAACATGCTCCTTGCCAATGGATGGAATCTCTTTCATGCAATATGTTGTTGTTTGTATATCAGAAAAATTGCATTTTTGGAAACGTCCGTGTGTGTGTGTCTGTGAACAGCATAACTGAGAAACGAACAGTCGGACAAACACCAAACTTGGTATTTAGGTTCAGTATCTTCCAGAGATGCGACACGAAGGTTTTCAAGAAAATCCCCCTACCCCAGATTACCCTTTACATGGAACATTTTTCGAAAATTTTAATTTTCTCGAAAATGGCCCTAACGATTTTGATTAAAATATCATATGTTTAAAATATTTTCATGACAAATAAAATATATATCTTGAATTTTCTGGGAATGTCTCCAAAAGTATTCTTCATTGTGAACGACTTTTGCATAACTGGTAAACCATAAAAGATAGACAAAATTTTACTACACAAAAAATGTAGATCGCGTTAAAATACACAATTTATGTCATATAAAGATAGACAAAATTTTACTACACAAAAAATGTAGATCGCGTTAAAATACACAATTTATGTCATATACATTTTTTTTGTTGAGTGAACCATTTTCGAGATATTGCTTGTTATTCCCTTAAATTTTTCAATACTTATTTTCTCAAATGGGAATTCGTTATTCTTTTTTTTGTCTTTGATATCCAAAGAGTATTAATCTGTGGCAAAGAGAATGGTGTTGCACCTAGCAACCAGCTATTAAGAGATATGTATGTGCTTAAAGGCTCTGTATTTCTATATTGCCCTTGTAAATATATATTCCCCTTACATCTACAAGAAAATTAGCAATAAGATAGAGTCTGCAAATGTTTATCTCAATTAACATGAAGTAGATGGAGAATAAGCGTTTGTAAAAATAGTTTGTACAAGAGTAGAGAAAGTCATGTGAGTGTAACACATCAGATTTTTTAAATATATAAAGATGTCAATAAATTTAGTCTATTTGTATTTCCCACCTGGTTCCCTCCTGCCAGAAGTTCAGCTGTTATTTAACATTGATGCCATTCTGCACTCATAATGCAATAATAATAATAATAATAGTTTCTGCAGAATGGGGATATTTGGCGAGTTACCTGATCAATTTGTCCAGAGCTGTGCCTGATGCGTATCAATATGCTTTTAATACAGTGGGTCACATCTTAAGCTCCAAAATAATCATAGCATGAGACTGTCATATGATAAGGCTGAGTGAGGAGCATGCCTAATTAATAAACATTTTGAAGAAAAATGTACAAATATGTATTTCCGTTGAACTGGATATAATAATTAAATTAGTATGAGTATATCGTATGCACCTCATTGTTGCTCTTGCCACAGTTAATTTATTCAATTTAGAAAGGCTGTACTAACTGTCTTTATAAAATTAAAATTAAAACCGCCTTCAAATTATATTTCCATAATAATCCATAATATATAAAAATCTGATGTATTACACTCACATGACTTTCTCTACTCTTGTATAAACGTTTTTACAAACGCTTATTCTCCATCTACTTCATGTTAATCGAGATAAACATTTTCAGACTCTATCTTATTGCTAATTTTCTTGTAGATGTAAGGGGAAAATATATTTACAAGGGCAATATAGAAATGCACATATATATCTCTTAATAGCTGGTTGCTAGGTGCAGCACCATTCTCTTTGCAACAGATTATAACTCTTTGCATATCCAAGACAAAAAAAAAATGAATAACGAATTCCCATTTTAGAAAATAAGTATTGAAAAATTTAAGGGAAAACAAGCAATACCTCGAAAATGGTTCACTCAACAAAAAAAATGTATATGACATAAATTGTGTGTTTTAATGCGATCTACATTTTTTGTGTAGTAAAATGTTGTCTATCTCTTATGGTTTACCAGTTATGCAAACGTTGTTCACAATGGAGAATACTTTTGGAGACATTCCCAGAAAATTCAAGATATACATTTTATTTGTCATGAAAATATCTTAAACCTGATATTTTAATTAAAATTATTAGAGCCATTTTTGAGAAAATTAAAATTTTCGATAAATGTTCCATGTAAAGGTTAATCTGGGGTGGGGGGATTTTCTTGAAAACCTTCGTGTTGCATCTCTGGAAGATACTGAACCTAAATACCAAGTTTGGTGTTCATGCGACTGTTCGTTTCTGAGTTATGCTGTTCACAGACAGACAGACACACACACACACACACACACACACACACACACACACACACACACACACGGACATGTTTCCAAAAATGCTTTTTTTTTTTGGATTCAGGGGGCCTCAAAACATGTATTTCCGGTGAAATCTCGGTATCGAATTTTTGGGTGGAATACAATACTTTTCCTACTTACTGTACGTAGTAGAGAAAGTAAAAATAATTACTACCCATGGAAATTAGTATTTTAATTCATTTGGTTATTACTTGAACTGGATATTTTATTTTTATTTATTTATGGATGCTCTTTAACTACTATGGTCCTTAGCATGCCATTCTATATTGGGCGTGAAAGACTGGTAATTTTTCTCAGAGGCCCCTTTATCAGGCTTGAGGTTCTTTTACGTGCCGTAAATCTATGATGCGGGACTACGGCTTTACGTCCCTTTCAAAGAAAGCCATGCTAAGGATTTTTACGCCCGAAAAAAATCCATCACTCTCCACTGTGTTTGAACCCATGACCACGGGAACGAGAGACCTAGCATTGTAACCACTACACCATGGAGGACAACAAACTGGATATAATGATTAAATTGGACTGAGTATATTGTATGGACCTTATTTGCTCTCACCACAATTAATTTATTAATTGAATTTCGAAAGGCTTTATCTAACTAGTTGTATTTTTAAAGATTTTAACAGTCCTTATAGCGTTAAAATTAAAACCACCTTCAAATTATATTTCGATAATCCATAGTATATAAAGTTTATTTTAATTAATTTGTTTATTACTTGAACTGGATACAGTGATTAAAGTGGACTGAGTATACCGTATGGACCTCATTGTTGCTCTTGCCACAATTAATTAATTCAATTTAGAAAGGCTTTACCCAACTGGTGGTTGTGCTTTTGAAGATTTAATAGTCTATAAAATTTAATACACCTTCAAGTTATATTTCAATAACAATCTATAGTATATAACATTGTAATCCATGGAAAAAACTATGTTAATTCATTTGGTTATTACAATGTTAAGCCATATTTAATATTTTTACATCTATTGTGGAACAAATGGTAATGATTTATTGAAGAGCTTTGGCGACAATATCATGTGTACTGTGATCTTTGAGAATAAACAGATATTATAGGACATTTCAGCTCCCAATTTTTCCTAGTACTAAGGAATCCAACCCAGAAGGAGCTCATAAAAGAAAGAATGGGAGATGGTTGTGGAAGTCTGAAGAAACAGTGACTAACAGTATAGGTGATGTGGAAGGCTGTGGTATTTGCAAAGATGAGGAAATATATACTTGTAAAGAGGTTTAAAATTAAAAGTGAACTGCAGAAAACTGATACAAGATAGGAATTGTGCACTGAGAAATTAAAAGAAAACTGCGCTAAGAGTGATTTTGGGGAAATTTATTATTCTACAGGCTACTCTTAAAGGTAGAAAAGCTCAGGAGTGGAGGTGTACAGAACAACATAAGTTTTGCTTTAGCTCTTGGAATTTTTTTTTTTTTTTACATTTTGATCATTGAGGAGCTGTTACAAAATGCAAATTTAAAAATATGATACTTGATTTGTTACAGATTGAGTGTGAAAACAAAACCATTAGAGAAAGTTGTTTCAGTTGTAATTGATGAAATGCCTCTCAAGTCACTTTTGACTTTGTACAGAGTGACTTGTTAGAAGGGTTTCAACATACTGGCCAAGAATTCTTTAATTTAAGTGTATTATGTTAATGACTGCTGTGTAATCAAGCCATGGTGATAATGATTAAAGCTTTGTTTCTAAATTTTAAGCAAATTATTGTTAAGTACAGATGTCAAGAATTTGAAGCCTGGTGTGCCTATCCGGACAAAGGAAGGGGAGTGGCACTTTTTGCTGAAGTTTCATGCGCCAACTCACAAATTTTAAAATGGTGGATTATCCAGCTCAAAATGTATGACATGTTGAAAATGACAGCAATGGTCATTCCAGTATGTGCCCTTCTGGGATGTTCTATGGGCATATGCCACTGCAGACATTGTAGTGAGAGAAACTTTACCTCATGTGCTTGAGAATTTACCTCAGAGGGAGCTGCTGCAAAGTGAGCACCATAACTTCATAAGAACAGTGCTTGTCAATGCACAGTATAAGTTCAGGGTTAGAAGTACATTGTATATGAAAGCAACCTTTGAATAGACATTGCTATTTGGCTGTAAAATAGTATCAGCTGAGATCTTAGATCCCACAATCGGATTTGAAATATCTTCAAACCAAGCATGGAAGTGGATAAGAAAAACAACATATATGAGCCAACCATTATGTTCTGTACATCATACAATATCTGTAATGTGGAGGTCACTGGTTTGTTTTTTGGAGCTAGGGATGCAATTTCAAAGTCATTTGTTGAATGGAGACCGGTATAACCTCTCCAAACATCACCAGGATGACATTGTTGTGTCGATTATAAAATACTTCTTGGTTATTATCTGAAAACCTAATATGGTACCTAAACATAGCATTTAAAATGAATGAAAGAAAATTACAATTTTTCTTTTAACATGAGAAGTGAATCCAATTTTACTATCTGTTTTTAACCATTTGTTTTCATTTCATATGTCTGTAACCCTTCAATGTTTGTGTATTTTAATGGAATAAACATTGTGAGTTATTTTGTGTCAAATTGTATGATCCTCACAATAAAATGCTTGAGGAATAGTCTAACGAAGTATGATTTAACTGGGAAGAGAAAGTTTGAAGCAATTTTATAATAAAGGTTCCAAAATTATAAGTAGTAAGGGCTATGAGTCATTCAGTGGTTGCTGGTATTCAAGTACTTGCTGCGTTTGATTCTTTGACATTTTAAATTCTTCAAAATGTAATCCTAACACTTCAGGAAACCACTTTCTAATAGGTCTAATTCTAAACGTTTAGAAAAACTAAATGAAATTCAAGAGAATTTTAAAAAACTAATTATGCTAAACAAAGTCTCTAATTTGAAACATTATTCACAATGTGTTAAAGGTTGTATAGGTAATATTACACCTTTAAGTTTCTGGTGACAGAATTAAATTAAAGATCTGACTTTAATTTCCTCTCCATTTGAAGATTGACGGATTGTATTGAGAATTCATTTGCAATTTCCAGGGGTTAGTAAAAAGGCTCCTAGAAGAAGACACCATTAACATTTAGAAATGTGTTACTGATAACTAGCCGGTCACGATACGAGTCCGTTCGGTGGGAAGAGGAACTGAAGTGTTACGGAACAAGTGGGCAGGTCGTTGGAAGGACAGGTAAAGAAAACATATGCAGTTCCAAGTTATATTTACTAGCGAGGCAGAGGTCCGCAAATGTAGCCTTTATTTTGTGACTGGACGTTCCCAAATCGCCTTGCCCTTCACTCCCCACTGATCCCTAGAGTTGATGACGTTACATATTGTCAGTAATAACAATGGTACCCTCTTCCAAACGCCTTCATATCGTGGCCGACTAGTACCTATTAATTATTATATAATGTAAATATTTCTGCAATTAAATCGTGGCATTGTTGAAGTATTCTCTTATTTGTTATAAATATTTAATAAATTCACAGCCGATCTCTTTTGCATGTCAGTGTTAAATGACACAAGAATTCTCTTTGGTGAAAGTGCAACAGGATACCGGGAATTCCGTGGGAAAATGCCCTAGGCAAAATAGTCGCAAAAAATTGTCACCGGATGTGGAAGTGCTACCATTTTGTTTATCCTTGTGGACATTAGATTAACTAGCCTGCAGCAAGCATTTATGCGAGAAAGTGACTCGTTTCTTCGTGCCGTTTTGCAAAAAGTTAACATGTTCAAACACGCAAACGTAAAATTACGAGGAACTACGAAACCGTTTTTAACTTTTCAGGGGCGTTGAAAGCATGATTGCCAGGCTTTTACGTTTCCATTAGGCTACACAGACTAAAGAGCTGCCGTTTTGAGTTCTGAAGGCGATAGTAAACAAATTTTTAGGAATAGGTCCGTGTGTGTATGTGTCTTTTCTATGAACAGCTTAACCAAAAAAGTTAAGTTGGTTAAATACCAAACTTGATATTTAAGTTCAGCATCTTCCAAGATTGCAACACGAAGATTTTCAAGAAAATCCCCAACTCCAAATTATTCTTTACATTGAAAAAATTTCGAAAATTGTTATTTTCTCAAGAAATGACTAACAATTTGGATTAAAATACCATATGTTTAATATGTTCCCAAGACAAATGAAACCCATATCTTGAATTTTCTGCGAGTAGCTTTTAAGTCCTTTTAATTCTGAGTAACCTTTGCATAATTGGTAAACCGTAAGAGATAGGCAAAATCATACTACAAAAAAAAAAAAAAAAAAAAAAAATACAGGCCTCGTTAAAGTACATAATTTATTTCATATATTTGTTGTTGTAGAGTTAACCATTTCCGAGACATTTATCGTTAAATTTTAAAATAATTATACCTCTCTAAAATGGGAAGCCATTCGTTTTTTCTCGTGGTTATGCAAAGATAACGGAATTTCAAAGCCGTCACCTAGCAACACCCTCTTTAAAAATCTGACTATCGCTTTACCTATCACGAATTGAAAGTTTATCTGTTCTAACAAGAAGTAGATGTGGTTTGTAGAGTGAGTAGAGAGTCATGTGAATGTAATACAGATTTTTTTCTGTGAATTTAATCCTCTAACTGGATGATGAATGAATGAAAAGTGAGAAAAGTGCTGCCGTCAATTGCACCGGCATCGCTAATACGCATGCGCACATTGCATCGTAGGATTGCAATATAACCAGGTGTAATAATGGACAATCACATTTGCTATGCCCATAGAAGGTAAAGGAATGTTTCACCACAAGAATATAACTGGTGTGCAAAACCTAAGGACGAAAGTAATCTTCGCATGCTGTGACACTGCCAAGTAACACAGCTCGATGAAACTTGAATCATACATAGAGGGAACTGCTACGGTATGCTGCAGTAGGCAACTAAACGAAATATGCAATGAGACGAACAGAAATGCCAGTTTTATTCATAGACCATAAGCTACACTAAAGTCAATACGACATATGATGGCTCTCTAGATATACAGAAACAGATACATGGTGCTTAAAAGGGTGTATGATCACCACGGACAGCAATGCATGCTCTGCATCGTGCTCCCATGCTGGCCACAAGGTTGGTAAGCAGTTCTTGTGGTAGGGCGTTCCATTCCTCCAGCAGCGCTGTTGACAGCGTTGGTGCATGTGGATGTGCTGCAATGCGTCTCCCTAAAGCATCCCACACGTGTTCGATGGGGTTTAAATCGGGGGAACGGGCAGGCCGGTCCATTCGCCGAATATCCTCTCGTTCCACGAGATCCTTCGATGCACTGTTCGATGCGGTCGCGCATTGTCATCCATAAATATGAAGTCAGGGCCAACTGCACCCCTGAAAAGACGCACATGGGGAAGGAGTACAGTATCACAATAACGTTGACCAGTGAGCGTACCGTGTTCAAAGATTTGGAGTTCGGTGCGTCCATGCAACAATGTACCTCCCCAAACCATAACACCTGGACCACCAAAACAATTTTGTTCAATGATGTTCCTGGGTTCATTACGTGTTCCCACCTCTCGCCAGATGAGGGTACGTCGAGAATCACTATTTAGACTGAATCTGCTCTCATCCGAGAAGAGCACGCGACCCCATTCCTCGTTGTTCCAATTTTGATGCTCTTGGGACCATCGCAAACGGTGCCGCCGATGTGCGGATGTCAATGGAATACAACATACTGGCCGTCGGGCAAAGAGACCACCTCTGTGTAGTCGCCGTGCCACTGTGTATCTTGAGATTGCGTGCCTAGCTGTCCTGTTAAATGTGGTTGCAATTGCACCCGCTGTTTGACGTGGATCCCTTCTTGCCTGTTGCACAATATAGCGATCATCTACTGCTGTAGTTGAGCGTGGTCGACCACCACCTCTCCTTGGGACAGCAGTGCCTGTGGTTTGGAAGGTTCCCCATGCACGTGAAACAATGCTGTGAGCAATTCCAAACTCCTGAGCAACACTCGTTACACTTCGCCCTTCTTCCAGTTTCCCGATGATTCTTCCCCGTGTGAAGTCATCCAAATGGTGTCTACGGGACATGTTGCAATGAAGAACACCACTACAGTGCATCGTAACAGCTCGCTAATTGCCACACACCGTCTTGTCCTGTTTCGTCAACTGTCCCGCGTTGCGGGATCAGACCCATTTGGCACTATACGCTCGCTACACTCACGCCATGTGACGTCCAGCTTTCTGACTGCGTGTGAGAGACCTCTGGCAACATGCTCCCGCACCTTCATCTACTTCCACCAAGTAGTTCATTTTTACTTTCTCTACTACGTATAGTAAGTAGGGGAAGTATTGCATTCCAGCCAAAAATTCGATACCGAGATTTCACCGGAAATACATATTTTGAGACCTCCTGAATCCAAAAAAAGCATTTTTGGAAACATGTCCGTGTGTGTGTCTGTGTGTGTGTCTGCGAACAGCATAACTCAAAAACTAACAGTCGGATAAACACCAAACTTGGTATTTACGTTCAGTATCTTCCAGAGATGCGACACGAAGATTTTCAAGAAAATCCCCCCACCCCAGACTACCCTTTACATGGAACATTTTTCGAAAATTTTAATTTTCTCAAAAATGGCTCTAACGATTTTGATGAAAATAGCATATGTTTAAGATAATGTCATGAGAAATGAAATGTATATCTCGAAATTTCTGGGAATGTCTCCAAAAGCATTCTTCATTATGAACGACTTTTGCATAACTGGTAAACCATAAGAGATAGACAAAATTTTACTACACAAAAAAATGTAGATCGCGTTAAAATACACAACTTATATCATATACATTTTTTTTGTTGAGTGAACCGTTTTCGAGATATTGCTTGTTATTTCCTTAAATTTTCCAATACTTATACTTTTTCTCAAATTCGTTATTCATTTTTTTATGTCCTGGACATGCAAAGAGAATGGAATGCGCCACATAGCAACCAGCGTTAAAATATTTGACTATCGCTTAAAACCTACCATATTCCCCTTGCACCTACAAGAAAATTAGCAATAAGATTGACATCTCGATTAATATGAAGCATATGGAGAATAGGCGTTTGTAAAAATAGATTGTACAAGAGTAGAGAAAGTCATGTGAGTGTAACACATCAGATTTTTTTGTTATTTTACCCATCTCGTCCTTTGGTTTTGCACACCAGTGTATAATTGTTGAATAACTTTATAAATAGTATAGGAGAGGGGAAGTAAATTATATTAATTTTAATCGTCATTCGAGTCAAAAAGCTAGTAACCGAGCGATGTGGTGGCATGGTGACGCGTGCGACTCACATTCGGGAGCACCCGGCGACCGCCCAATCAAAATCAATTGGTTTTTTTTTCGGGGGGTTTCTCGGGTCAGACGAATGCCTTAGCGGTTTCTTTCAGCCCCAGAATTTCCTGTCCATTTCATCCATCCTTAACCCCATTAGGTCTGTTTCAGGGTTGTGTAAGCGATGGTGTTTCGGTCCGGCGTGGCAAGGAAAAGGGATGCTCTCTGTGAAACTTACTCCGTCCTTCGGCTGATTTCCGGAGTATGCAGACCGCCACCCGGAGCGGTGTTTTGGACTCTGTGTGGAGCGGGAAACTGTAGTGATCCTGCCACTGCTGTTCCGTCATACCTTGTATGATATTATATCACACACACATATACAAAGGGAGAGCCAAAAGACTACGAACCGGCTGAGCGATGTTTTTCCTGTCCGCGTCCTCGGCACACGTTGCCGTCTGCCGCTATCATAGAAAGTGATGCAGTAATTTGTATCACAAATTACTTAAATGTAAATAATGATTGTAATATGAATATGCATTCTTATGTGACATTGATTTGAGATGTTTATTGATTGTAATTATTGTTGAAAAGAAGTTTATACCGCCTTACTGAAACTGACAATAATAGCGTGCAATAATGCAGCGAGGGGGTGAGCTGTTTATCATTATTGGAAACGAGGAAGTTACGTAATGTTGGCGCGTTTTTCCTTGAGAATCTTCTGGAACGTTTCCCTAGAGCATATGTATTCATAATTTTCATTGGATATAAAAATAGACGCTAATGTTGGCGCGTTTTATTAGCCAATTGCAGTTCAGTTATAATCTTTAGGCATATCTGGGTGAAGGAGTATAAAAAGAGTAGGTTAGAGGTAGACCCCGTCAGTTCATCAAAATTCTTTGTACACTACACGTCGCATTCCCGTCAGTTCGTCGAAAGTATTTGTACGGCACACGTCGGATATCAATTTGCAGGTTACGCGTAACAGAGTTATGAAAAATCTCAAGTGTTATAAAGTTAATTATACAAAAAGTTGAAGTACGCGATTTAAGAATTATCAGTAATGAAGTTATTATAACAGTTTCAGTTTGGCGAGTGTCAAGATCAATGTGTAAATGTGATAGTTAACGTGTTCGACAATAAAAGTGTAAAACAAATTTCTTTCATCAGTGTTATCTTTGGATAAAAGATTCCTTTCCGTTTACACAACCTGTATAAAGAGAAGTGCTCGACCCAAGAAAAAGATAATAGCTAGCCGGAGGACAGAGAACAAAATTTAAATAAAATAACAGTAGCATTCTTTCAAACGAACATTAATATTGCCGCAAATTGCTAACACCAGATGGAGCTAACAAGCCTAACAAATGAATCACGTCACAAGATGGCTTCAACGCGTGAAGTAAACACAAATACACAAACATTATAAAGTATACCACTGCAAATTGGCTCCCAAATGTGGGGCTAAATAACAACAAAATAAACATATACAATAAAGTTACTTCAAAAGACGCAGATGAAATCATACAAAAATTTTAACACTACTTTTAAAGACTTTACTTAACAACTTTATGAAAGTGTGTTTGAGGACAGAATTATTAGTGGAGATTTGTGGTCCCCTCGGTCCCCCGACCTAACCCCCTGCGATTTCTATCTCTGGGTTAACTTAAAACAAAGTGTACAAGACACACCCAGACACCCTGGAAGAATTAAAACAAAATATCCGCCAGGAAATTGCCAGCATTTCTCAACGTGAACTACGGCGAGTGATGGATAGTTTCCTAAAGAGGTGCCAAAAATGTATGGACAACAACTGTGGCCAGTTTCAGCATCTCCTTTCATAAAGTCGGTAAGTAAAGCCTTTAAAAGTAGTTTTAAAAATGTTGCATGGTTTCATCCACGCCTTTCTATGATAGCGGCAAATGGGAACGAGCGCCGAGGATGCGGACATGAAAAACATCGCGCAGCCGGTTCGTAGTATTTTGGCTTTCTCTGTATATTGTAGTCGAATTATTCTATTTGTTTTTACGTAGTGGACATTTTAAACTGAATGGAGAAAGGTAAGAGAAAACCCTTCTGTAGTATCATACCATTGCTGAAATAAACCTATCAAAATGCACACAAAAACACAGTAAGTAAACATCAGATAAATTAACATTCAGCTCATTTTTAAGCACAAAAAAAGCAAGGTGTCTACTTTCTCTACTACGTACTTATAGTAAGTAGAGGAAGTATTGCATCACCCAAATATTTTATGTTGAGATTTCACCAGAATGCTCCCTGAACACCCAAAATGCATTTTTAGCGCGCACGCACTGCAAACAGAATAACGCAAAAACGAAATGTTCTGTATGTATCAAACTTGGTATTTAGGTTCAGCATCTTCCAAAGATGCAACGCCAAGATCTTCAAGAAAATGTCCCCACCCTAAACTACCCTTCGTGGAAGATGTTTTCGAAAGTTTTGATTTTCTTAAAAACGGCCGTAACGATTTTTAGTAAAATACCATAGATCCGTTTCAAATGTTCGTATTGCAAATCTTGAATTTTCTGGGAATAGCCTGTGAGGTCCTCTTCGTTCTGAATGAATTTTTTGTAACTTGTAAACTGTAAGAGACAAATAAAAACTTACTGCACAAAAAAAAGTAGATCTTGTTAAATCACACAATTTATGTAAAATAACATTTTGTGTGGCAGTAACCACTTCTGAGATATTTTTTATTATTGATTTGAATTGTCTAAATACTTCGTGCTTTTCAATTGCAAAGTTGCTGTTCGTTTTTTTCTCGTGGTCATGCGAAGAGAACGGAATTTCAAAGTCGTCACATAACAACCCGTGCTTAAAAAATGAATAACGAATTCCCATTTGAGAAAAAGTATAAGTATTCGAAAATTTAAGGGAATAACAAGCAATATCTCGTAAACGATTCACTCAACAAAAAAAAATATATATATATATATGACATAAATTGTGTATTTTAACGCGATCTACATTTTTTGTGTAGTAAAATTTCGTCTATCTCTTATGGTTTACCAGTTATGCAAAAGTCGTTCACAATGAAGAATACTTTTGGAGACATTCCCAGAAAATTCGAGATATACATTTCATTTGTTATGAAAATATCTTAAGCATATGATATTTTAATGAAAATTATTAGAGCCATTTTTGAGAAAATTAAAATTTTCGAAAAATGTTTCATGTAAAGGGTAATCTGGGGTGGGGGGTTTTCTTGAAAACCTTCGGGTCGCATAAATACCAAGTTTGGTGTTTATCCGACTTTTCGTTTCTGAGTTATGCTGTTCACAGACACACACACGGACATGTTTCCAAAAATGCTCTTTTTTGGATTCAGGGGGTCTCAAAACTTGTATTTCCGGTGAAATCTCGGTATCGAATTTTTGGGTGGAATACAATACTTCCCTACTTACTATACGTAGTAGAGAAAGTAAAAAATTGACTATCGCTGAAGTCTACTGTGTTCTCTTATTCCCTTTGTAGCTACAAGGATATACGTATGTAATAAAATCATTTCTGCAAATCTTTTATTGAATTGACATGAAGTAGATAGAAGAATAAGCTTTTGTAAGAATAGTTTGTTGAAGATAGGTAGAGAAAAATCATGTGAATGTAACACAACAGATTTTTATACCTGTAATACAATAAGCCTCAACACATTAGACATAGCGAAATAATATATTTCATTTCGTTTAGCAGGTAATAAGCCTTTCTTAAAGCTATTGTTTTCATGAAAAGGCTACACTTCCCATAGTATTCTATCGTGGAGGTTTTACGCCTTACACATCTGCAGGTAGTAATTTTGAATGCTCTCACTACGGAGTTCTCGTGAAAGTGAGAACATGGCTATCCATCTTGGACAAGTGAAAGTTGCAAATCCTGTCTCCTTAGTGCACATTGAAGAAAGTTGAATAACGGTGCCTAATGGCGTACAACCATTACATGCATTCCTGCACTGTCAGTTTAGGTTTGATAGAATGCGACGGAGTAGGCATCTTACAATACTATAGGAAGGCGATTAATATTAGAAAATCGCTTTTTTAACTTTCTCTACCACGTACATCGTAGGTAGGGAAGGTTTTGCATTCCACGTAAAAATTCGATACCTGGATTTCACTGGAAATAGAATGCCCTGAATCCGATAAAAGCATTTTTAGGAAAACGTCCGCGCGCGCGTGTTTCAGTGAAAGGTTGGATAAATATTTAGCTTCAGTACCTTCTAAAGATGCGACACGAAGCTTTTAAAACATCCCCCACCCCAAACTACCCTTTACATAGAAATTTTTTTCGAAAATTTTTATTTTCCAAAAAATGTCTCCAACGATGTTGATTAAAATATCACATATTAAAGATATATACATTAAAAATAAAATAAATATATATATATATATATATATTTAAGTTTCTGGAAATAACCTTGAAGCCCACTTCATTCGGAACGAGTTTTGTGTAATCTTGTATAACTGGTAAACGTTAAACAATAGACGAAAACATAGTACACAAAAATGTAGATCTCTTTAAAACACACAATTTATTTCAAATACCTTTTTTGTGGCATCAGCCATTCACTAGATATCTGTTATTAATGGTTCGAATTGCTTAATACTTAGCTATTCTTTTAGTCCTGCCGATTTTCAGTTGTTTTTCGTGTTGTCATGCAAAGAGTATGGAATTTTAAGGCCATCATATAGCATCCATTTCTAAAACATTTGACTATCGCTATTCCATTTGTATCTGTAACGAAATGCGTTATGTAGCTATTTCCGGAAATGTTTATCTCGATTAAAATGAAGTAGATAGGAAAATAAGCCTTTCGTGAGAATACTTTGAATATCCACTAATAAGCGATAGAGGGCAGAGAAAGCCATGTGAATGTAGCGCATCAGAATTTTTTTATCAGAAACCTGATATATTCAGCTTTTCGACCGTACCGTCAAACCCGCGTCCACCATTGTTCGTTTACAGTTCTGTAGATGACGCGACAGTCTTTTATCAGTCCGTACTGATATTATAAAGCGAGGAAATTTGCATGTAATCCCAAAATCCACTCAACCGATTTTGATATTTTTTTTAACCATTGAGACACCCTGTTCTTTCTGAAAGACATGGGCTCTAAAACACCTAATTTCAATTCAAAATTACTAAAAGCCTAAAAAGGATTTAGAAAGCCTTCGCTGAAAATGCCATGGAGTACAAAATATTCACTGAACTCCGCAAAGAACCAAGAAGAAGAAGAAGAAAACCATCTATTGACTTAAAGAACAAAAGATAATAATTACCATATCAGTATTGTGTGCATGATTTATACAATTTGATTTTATAAAATACACTTTATACAGATTCATATAAAAAAGAAAGTCACATTCACTATTGCTCTTGATATAGGTCTATGTTTTGTATATGTGATGATGAATAATTTATATCGAATCAGTAATTATATTCGTCGTTATAGATAACATCTGTTGTTTATGTAGATGTAGCTTATGCAAAAAGTTAAATACATCCTTGTAGAGGTTCCACGGACACAAAACGGGAGATCTTGAACTTGAAAATGACATTGACCGAATTGAGATTAGTATTTATCTTTCAAGAAAGGAATACAACTTTAATAAAAACTCTTCTTTAAATTTAAAAAAAATCTGATGTGTTACACTCACATGACTTTCTCTACTCTTGTACAAACTATTTTTACAAACGCTTATTCTCCATATGCTTCATGTTAATCGAGATGTCAATCTTATTGCTAATTTTCTTGTAGATGCAAGGGGAATTGGTAGGCTTTAAGCGATAGTCAAATATTTTAAGAGCTGGTTGCTATGTGGAGTATTCCATTCTCTTTGCATTATCAGGACAAAAAAAATGAATAACGAATTAGAGAAAAAGTATAAGTATTGGAAAATTTAAGGGAATAATAAGCAACATCTCGAAAATCATTCACTCAACAACAAAAAAATGACATAAATTGTGTATTTTAACGCGATCTACATTTTTTGTGTAGTAAAAGTTTGACTATCTCTTATGGTTTACCAGTTACGCAAAAGTCGTTCACAATGAAGAATACTTTTGGAGACATTCCCAGAAAATTCGAGATATACATTTCATTTGTCATGAAAATATCTTAAACATACGATATTTTAATCAAAATCGTTAGAGCCGTTTTTGAGAAAATTAAAAATTTCGAAAAATGTTCTATGTAAAGGGTAATCTGGGGTGGGGGATTTTCTTGAAAACCTTCGTGTCGCATCTCTGGAAGATACTGAACCTAAATACCAAGTTTGATGTTTATCCGACTGTTCGTTTCTGAGTTATGCTGTTCACAGACACACACACGGACATGTTTCCAAAACTGCTTTTTTTTATTCAGGGGGTCTCAAAACATGTATTTCCGGTCAAATCTCGGTATCGAATTTTTGGGTGAAATACAATACTTCCCCTACTTACTATACGTAGTAGAGAAAGTAATAATGATATTGTGTAATTTTTAAGCAAACAATTTAACTCTTATATTTAACACTATTTTCTCTCAAACTAATAAGATAATTTAAAATTCCTCTCTACAGTTTATTAGTATAGATTAAAGAGTTTAATTATAAAATATTAGTATTTTCCAGAAAATAACTGCAAGTGTGGAGCAATTTTTCAAAACAGTAAAATAAATAAATAAATAAATACAGAAAATAAAAAAGATAAAAAATCTCGAGTACAAATTGAACAGTATGCATGAAATTTGGTTTACATATTATACATTAAACTCTTAATTGCTGTATCGAGATTTGAAACGAATCGAACTGGAATTGTGGATTTTAGAAATTTTAAATATGGGTATTCTTAATCCAGATAAACTGCATTGCAGCTGACAACCCTATCGAAGTTATTTCATTTCGAATTGTATTATTTCGTATCTATCAAAGTATTTAAAACGCTATCTAAAATGATAAAGTTAAGGGAGTCGATCTGCGCATTTACTTAGACTCTAAAAGCGTTTTAAAAAAAAACACTGCTTTCTTATCCATGCGTTCATATCTCTGCAATTTAAGTTGTAGCTTAGCTGTTCAGTCGGAGATGCATTTGGCGTTCTATGGCGGATTAAAATAACTGAATTTCCGCTTCTGAGTTCACACACACACACACACACACACACACACATATATATATATGTATATATATGTAAGTCGTCCTCCATGGCGTAGTGGTTACCACGCTAGCCTCCAGTTCCTGATTCGCGGGTTCAAACCCAGCAGAGGGCGATGGATGTTTTTGGGTGTAAAAATCCTTAGCATGGTTTCCTTCGGAAGGGAGTACACCCGGTAGCCCCATGTCGTAGATTTACGGCACATAAAAGAACCTCAAGCCTGATAAAGAGACCTCTGAGCAAAATTATCGGTCTTTCACGCCCAATATAGAATGAGATGCTAAGGACCACAGCAGTTAAAGAGCGTTCATAAGTAAAACTCAATTCTAACACACACACACACACACACACACACACACACACACACACACACACACACACACACACACACACACATGTTTGGATCTTTTTCAAAAAATACTAATTTTAGTTTCACAGATCTTCAAAACACGGAGCGATGAAATCGCGATATTAGAATTTTGGATGAATACAATACTTCCTCTGCTTAGGTAAATAAAGATAAAGCAATTAGCAGATAAAGGATTAAACATTTTCAATGGAAGATACACTATGTGATCAAAAGTATCCGGACACATCCACAAACATACGTTTTTCATCTTAGGTGCATT
The DNA here is from genome assembly GCA_030765065.1 of Deroplatys truncata. NCBI lineage: Eukaryota > Metazoa > Arthropoda > Insecta > Mantodea > Mantidae > Deroplatys > Deroplatys truncata. Next base: position 56,668,177 of record CM060989.1, on the reverse strand, counting down.
GTGCTACCACCTACTGCCTGGTGCTCATTATCCACGACCTCGGTAGTCATTAGACATCGTGAAACAGCAGAATGGAACGCTCCGTGGAACTCACGGACTTCGAACGTGGTCAGGTGATTGGGTGTCACTTGTGTCAGAAGTCTGTACGCGAGATTTCCACACTCCTAAACACCCCTAGATCCACTGTTTCTGATGTGATAGTGAAGTGAAACGTGAAGGGACATGTACAGCACAAAAACGTACAGGCCGACCTCGTCTGTTGACTGACAGAGACCGCCGACATTTGAAGAGGGTCGTAAAGAGTAATAGGCAGACATCTATCCAGACCACCAGACACACGAATTCCAAACTGCATCAGGATCCACTCCAAGTACTATGACAGTTAGGCGTGAGGTGAGAAACCTTGGATTACATGGTCGAGCGGCTGCTCATAAGCCACACATCACCCAGGAAAATGCCAAACGACGCCTCGCTTGGTGTAAGGAACGTCAACATTCCACGATTGAACAGTGGCAAAACGTGTGGAGTGACGAATCACGGTACACAATGTGGCGATCCGATGGCAGGGTGTGGGTATGGCGAATGCCCGGTGAACGTCATCTGCCAGCGTGTGTAGTGCCAACAATGAAATTCGGAAATGGTGGTGGTGTTATGTTGTGGTCGTGTTTTTCCTGGAGGGGGCTTGCACCCCTGGTTGTTTTGCGTGGCACCATCACAGCGCAGACCTACATTGATGTTTTAAGCACCTTCTTGCTTCCCACTGTTGAAGAGCAATTCGGGGATGGCGATTGCATCTTTCAACACGATCGAGTACCTGCTCATACTGCACGGGCTGTGGCGGAGCGGTTACATGACAATAACATCCCTGTAATGGACTGGCCTGCACAGAGTCCTGATTTGAATCCTATAGAACACCTTTGGGATGTTTTGGAACGCCGACTTCGTGCCAGGCCTCACCGACCTACATCGATACATCTCCTCATTTCCGCACTCCGTGAAGAATGTGCTGCCATTCCCCAAGAAACCGTCCAGCACCTGATTGAAAGTATGCCTGCGAGAGTGAACGCTGTCATCAAGGCTAAGGGTGGACCAACACCATATTGACTTCCAGCATTACTGATGGAGGACGCCACGAACTTGTACGTCATTTTCAGCCAGGTGTCCGGACACTTGATCACGTAGTGTATTAAGTCAGCATTTACGCCCTTCTAGGTAGCAGAATTGATTCTCATCTTCTTCTGAATTGTCACTTTTAAATTTTGATCTGTAGAAAGTTCCGTTGTCCGGGTTCGATCCCACTCGTAGAGTGCGGATTGTAAATATTTATTATTAATATTACATTGATTACCTTCAAATTTATTAATTTTGAAGAGAGATTATGTTTAAATTTGATTTTAACTACTTATTTACTTATATCTATGATTATTATTTATCATATTTACACAGTCTAAATCTGATGCACTTCTCTCTACGAAAATAGCTGCAATTAATAGGATTCAGTTAAACAAAAATTATTTTAAATACCTGGTGTCCCGGGTACAGGATCAGTGCCCACTCAGCACCGTGAGGAAAATGAAGAGCTCGGGCTCCCCGTATCGGTTGGATGTTGGCCCACCTCTGCCGTGCGTATGTGGGCGTGAGGCCGGCAGTCGGGTTGGCTGGCCAAGCATGGGCCTAGTGCCATGATTTTTTTTTCTCGGAAAGTTCAGTTACTTTTCCCTGCATATTTGCACCCAACAGTTGTTTCACTAAGTAATTGATATATCCTTTGCGGGCCTAATTACTAGTGGAGGGAATGTGATCTCAACTTAATCATGTGTTCTTGCAAGTCCATTATAGCTAAGGCCTAATAAATAACCAAACCGTTAAAAATGCTTTTCTTTCCTGACACAATTAATCTGTATTTTAATTTTGCACCGAAAGCACTGAATTTATATTATGCTAGCGGAATGATTTCGTTCTCCCTGGCATTTAGTCGTCCTCCGTGGACTAGTGGTACCATGCTTGCCTCTAGTTCCCAAGATCACGGGTTCAAACCCGGCGGAGGGCGATGGATTTTTTCGGGCGTAAAAATCCTTAGCATGGCTTCCTTCGGAAGGGAAGTAAAGCCGGTGGTCCCGTGTCGTAGATTTACGGCACGTAAAAGAACCTCAAGCCTGATAAAGAGGCCTCTGAGCAAAATTACTGATCTTTCACGCCCAATATATAATGGGACGCTAAGAACCATAGTAGTTAAAGAGCGTCCATAAATAAAACTCAATTTCAATTTCCAATTTTAATTAGTTCACGCGAGTAAATATATCAGCCAAGTCGGCTAGTTGCGACAATGAGGGTTCTTTAAAAGTTTGCCGAAGTAACAATGTATAATTAACTGTTTCATTTACCAGTAACACAGCAACACAACAATGGCTAGCCAATAAATTGTTATACTGACGAACTGTACCGCGAACTTGCAAGTTAAAATATGCACTGAACGAAGGGTTTTCCCATAATTTCATTCTCCACCAAAACAACATTAACGGGGGTCACTGTTTAGCACGACCAGCTGTTCGGCTAAAGCAAGAGAAAATTTTGAGAAAATTAAAATTTTCGAAAAATGTGCCATGTAAAGAGTAATCTGGGGTGGGGGGATTTTCTTGAAAACCTTCGTGTCGCATCTCTGGAAGATACTGAACCTAAATACCACGTTTGGTGTTTATCCGACTGTTCGTTTCTGAGTTATGCTGTTCACACACACACACACGGACATGCTTCCAAAAATGCTTTTTTTTTTTGGATTCAGGGGGTCTCAAAACATGTATTTCCGGTGAAATCTCGGTATGGAATTTTTGTGTGGAATACAATACTTCCCCTACTTACCATACGTAGTAGAGAAAGTAAAAATGATTATTCACTATTGCATTTTTGAACTGAGTTTCAGACATATCGAAAATATCTACATCGAAATAATGAAGTTAGTTATATAAATATACAATTCTTTTTAATGGTGAATTTTTGTAGATTTTTGTGTTTGCTCTTGTGGTGAAAAAAAGCTTCTTAAATCTACTTATTTTATTTGGTACATAAAATATTTTATTTGCGATAATGTTAATATCATCAATAATAGAATGTAATATTTTATACAGAATATTAATCCCGCAAATCCCTTCTGAAATTTAAAGCTTTAAATTTAAATATATCTAAGAGGGTTTCGTAATTTGTGTACGAAGGATAAAATCCAATTATTTTAAATAATACATATTTTAAAAATTTCGATTCTGTTTTTTCTATTAAGTTGACATACTTTGTGGTTTTAAGATTCCAAATAATAGTTGCGTATTCAAGATTTTGTCTAACAAAGGAGTTGTAAAGTCGAATTAATGTTTTTTCTTTAAATGTATCTAATTCCTAATAATGAAGTCTAGACATTTTAGCGATTTTGTTACAATTAATTCAATTTGTCTGTTAAATCTGAGATTTGTTGCAAAATGTACTCCCAAATCTTTATTTTCAACTACTTCAACGAGTGGTATAACATTTCAACGGGAGGGTTCTCTAGTTCTTATTCAAGATATAATTGTTTATGCCTGTAAGCAGTTTAAGTAATGCTAATTTTGACTTTACAACCTTGAAGTATGTTGAAACAATCAAACTCGCGTGAACATGCGAGGGGAAGGAGGGGAGACGCCAAACTGTAAAATACGGTAAATCAAAATCCTCTACAAACAACTTTCCAAGCCCTCGGGGCTACCTCACACGTCCAGTTTTGTTCAGACGTGAGAAAGAAGGTTTTTTTCTTCTTATGCAACCAATAAACATAAGGTAAGTAGTGGGTAAATACCGCTAAATAAGTTGTTTCATAAACAACACTGTACAACGTTATATGCTTTCCTTTTAATTAGGTATAGGTACTTTTATGGTAAAACAATTTATAACTAGTTTTTCTTCGTCGTCACTTAATGTCCTTGCTTAGGTGTTTTTTATTGAGCTCGGGCAATTATCGAGTAATATCGATCTCATTATGGTATTTTCTAAGACTATTTATGAATGAAACGTTTAACAAACAATATTAATAAGATGAAAATAACATAGACATTACTGTCGTATAAACCATCATTTGTTTCGTCGTTTCTAGCAACCTAAATACTGGTTTTTTAACCAGTAGTGAAATTAAAACGTTTTAACCCATTGCTACAATTTTTTTGTGGCGGAGCCGTGTCCGAGTGGTTAGACCGCTCGCCTCCCACCGAGGCTGCCCGGGTTCAATCCCAGGGACCTGCATGTGAGATTTGTGGTGGACGAAGCGGTGTCTGGGCGGGTTTTCTCCGGGTTCTCCGGTTTCCCCCGCCATTCATTCCACCAACTGCTCCATCATCACCTTTCCTTTCATCCATTTCACCAACATTTCGTTTCATCTACTTCCTTCATACCAGGCATCGGGCTGATCACCCATCCTGGATGTTCTGTCTGATCCATGAGTGTCTGCTCCTCGACGGGCCTCTGACCCCAGGCACCCGCCTGTAAGTCCTGGGGGTGTAAGTCCTACATAAGAGGAGGGTAAACAGATAATGAATGAATAAATGACTGGTAAAGGTACGTACGATGCCGACGGACGCAAGCATAGACGGGGTTCGTAACGTTTCCAGATAAAATGCATCTGACACCGCACGCTGCCCACAAGCCACCAACCGCCAGGGTCCCCCGGAGCGGAGCTCCATGCTGAAGAGAGACCTAACTGAGCGGTATCGCAGCGACGCCAGGGAAGAAACATTTACACAGCGCAAGCCCCCGCAACCCGCCGAGCACCGTCGCCTGGTCCTACAACCTTGAAACAGTTTTCAAGGAAGATGAGTGGTGGTAGAAGATGAACCACCCAGCATTCGCCTGGTGACCCGGGGAAACCACGAAAAACCCATGGGCCAGAGTGTGAAGTGAGGCAGTATTTTAATACCTGAATAATTTCAATTGTATTTTATAATAAGTAAATTTAATAACAGCCCGCCGTGAAACAATATATATGTAATAATTATTTAAAATGTATGTAACAGTCATTGCATACGCTTATTTTTATTATAAACATGTTTAATAATGTTATGTGAATACATTACATACTTTAATAATGCAAGAGCTGCGAGAATAATAAGTTTTAAGTTGCTAACAATGAGGTAACCTTGTAGCAATAATGAGTTTGAGAGTTTGAATGTTACTAGTCATGATTAGAGCAACGATAATGTAATTTCTGTGACAGTTTAAAATTAGCGAATCACTAGCAAGGAAAAAGCTTTAAGTAAAATGCAGATTAGCCAATCAGAGACTTGAAATACCGAAACTTACTGGTTTAACGGTTGAAAAATGTTCAGTTGCTGGCAAACCTTGTTAGTGAATAGATGGAAGATGTGTTCTCTACAGAAATATTACGTGTGAATCGTAAAATATGTATACGCGCTAAGTGAAAGTATTAAAGAATCTCACAGCTCTTAAAAAGTGTAGTGCTTTATAAAAATGTGCAAGGATTAATAAAAGAAATGAATTTAAAAAAAATTCTGTGATGTCTATAATTATTGTCATACCACACCTTGCCTAAGATACATGACTCTTGATGCAGTAATTTGTATCACAAATTATTTAAACGTAAAGAATGATTATAGTATGAAGATGCATTTTTATGTCATTGATTTAAGATGTTTGTTGATTGTAATTATTGTTGAGAAGTAAGTTTATACTGCCTTACTGAAACTGACAATAATAGCGCGCAATAATGCAGCGAGGGGGTGAGCTGTTTATCATTATTGGAGACGAGGAAGTTACGTAATGTTGGCGCGTTTTTCTTTAGAATCTTCTGGAACATTTTCCCTAAAGCATATGTATTCATAATTTTCATTGGATATAAAAATAGACGCTAATGTTGGCGCGTTTTATTAGCCAATAGCAGCTCAGTTATAATCTTTAGGCATATCGGGGTGTAGGAGTATAAAAAGGGCTAGGTTAGAGGTAAAGTCCTTCAGTCCGTCAGTTCATCAAAAATCTTTGTATACTACACGTCGTCTTCACGTCAGTTCGTCGAAAACATTTGTACGTTACACGTCGCCTTCAGTCCAGCAGAAATATTTGTACAGTATACGTCGATTATCGATTCGCAAGTTACGCGTAGCAGAGTTATGAAAAATCTAAAGTGTTGTAAAGTTAATTATACAAAAAGTTGAAGTACGCGAATTAAGAATGATCAGTAATGAAGTTATTATAACAGTTTCAGTTTGGCGAGTGTCAAGATCAATGTGTAAATGTGATAGTGAATGTGTTCGACAATAAAAGTGTAAAACAAATTCTTTCATCAGTGTTATCTTTGGATAAAAGACTCCTTTCCGTTTACACAACCTGTATAAAGAGAAGTGCTCGACCAAAAAGATCATAGCTAGCCGGAGGACAGTGAACCAAAATTAAATAAAATAACAGTAGCATTCTTTCAAACAAACACTAATACTGCCGCAAATTGCTAACACCAGATGGAGCTAATAAACCTAATAAAGAATCACGTCACAAAATCGCTTCACCACGTGGAGTAAACACATATGCACAAAAATTACAAGTAATACCGTCGCAAATTGGCTCCCCAACGTGGGGCTCAACAACAAATAAATATAACAGAAGTGTACCACGTCATTCTACAAACATTTCTGACGCAGCCGAGGCAAATTCAAACATAAATAATATATATAGAAGCAGTTTTAATAACAAAGTTAAATATTATAGTGTAAAACTTGGAGTGTAACAACAAAATTACATCTTAAAATCAACTTCTCGTTCGTAGTAGCATATTGCGTAATAACAGTAACTATTACGTAATCAACAAATTCGAACCGACGCCTAAAGCGTGTTGCAAACTCCTTAAAGCAACTAATAATTTACGTAAATATAAATTACGTAAGCACAAATCTACTTCAGAAGTCGCCGGGGATCGATCCCGGGACCTCTCGAATGGGGGGCCACAGACGTAACCGTCTGAGTCATCCTGCTCGGTATAAACGACTTGTACTCTTTATCATATATAAATCCAGACTTTTAACGGACCAATTAATTAACTGTAAACATCCATTAGAACGTCGTCAGGAATAAATAATTCTCCCTTTTCCGTACACATTTCTATTTACACTTACACGGTGTCTCCAGATTTATCCGACCGCTGCCGCCAGTCTGCGCATGACGTCAATACTTTGAAGTCAGTTTATCACCAGTGTCTCTCGCAGAGGACTAGCAAAAGATGAATGGAAGGCGTGGATGTCAACAGTTTCGAGGTCACCTTAGTGAAATGGGACTTGTATCGTACCTTTCCATTATATACATTTGGAACTTCTTTGGCTTGCGTCTCGTAAACTCACAATCTCAGTATGTAGACTGATACGTAGCTCAAATAATTGGACGGTTTTTGCACTCAACCATGCAAATTCTGTGATTCTTCATCTCGCGTGCAAAGGAACACACAAAAATCCTAGTGAAAAACAGTTATGAACAGCCGCAGTACATAATCCTGTTTACGAAGTCGGAAATTTATGCAGGTTCAATTCCGCACCTCCCCTTTGAGACGAGGGGCTCTCTGAATTAATAATGACGTCATTCTTTTAAACCGACTGACGGCAAAAGCTGAATGAATCGAAGACCCATTACTATCTGCCATTAATTTCGGTTTATTTATATACATTATCTCCAATACAATCAGCATTGGTGCCGTCCTCGATAAATCTACATATTTAATTAAAATAACTACTCTGATTTACGCTTTAGTAGCGGATCAAACATTGTGTGCCATACGAGATTAAAATATATTTAAACTTTCGTGAAAATTATCACCCTTTGGCAAGCCTTGTGCTTTAAATTTTTCACTCAGTATTAAAATATTGACTGAGTATACTGCATACCAATATTATAACGGAGCGCTGCTATATTTTTTAACAAAATGTTATTCGTTGTTTTAGCTTACAAATCAGAAACAATGACTGCGAAACAGCTGCGATAATTTCCAAACAATTTCGAATCAGGTGTGAAAATCTCAATTCAACAAGATTTCTTTGATAGTCTACGTCTACGTAATTGCTTCAAACTGACAAGGGCTGTAAATTGGATTGGTCAATACTGAATACCTGGCTCATGAGCAGGCTAAGGATCTGGGACACTTAAAGAGTGCATAGAATAGGATGGAGTGAGGTGACGCATTGGGGTGTTGTTTACCAGTGAGACCGTGAAAAATCCGCTTTGTGACTTAGAGGTACAATACACCTGTCTCTCATTGCGATGTGTGTCTTTTACTTCATTTTCCACCACCATGAGGTAAATAGTAATTTTAACATGTAGTTTTTAGGTGATTATCTCGATAAGAGCGTGTTTACGAGTAAAAGTTTCTTCATTTGAAGGGGGGGGGGGAAGAAATATATTTCTGTTTAATTTCTGTACTACGTATAGTAAGTAGGGGAAGTATTGCATTCCACCCAAAAATTCGATATCGAGATTTCACCCAAATACACATTGTGAGGCCCCACGAATCCAAAAAAGCACTTTTAGCAAAAGATCCGTGTATGTGTGTGTGCGTGTGTGTGTCTGTCTGTCTGAAAAGTATAACTCAAAAACGAAAAGTCGGATAAATACCAAAGTAGGTATTTAGGTTCAGTATCTTTCAAAGATGCGACACGAACATTTTCAAGAAAATCCCCCCACCCCAGACTAGCCTTTATATGGAACATTTTTCGAAAATTTTGATTTTCTCAAAAATGGCTCTAACGATTTTAATTAAAATATCAAATATTTAAGATATTTTCATCGCAAATGAAATGTATATCTTGAATTTTCTGGGAATGTTCCCAAAAGTCCTCTGCTTTCTGAATGGCTTTTGCATAACTGGTAAACCATAAGAGATAGACAAAATTTTTCTACACAAAAAATGCAGATCTCCCTAAAACACACAATTTATGGCATATACATTTTTTGTGGAGTGAACCATTTCCGAGATATTCCTTGTTATTTGTTTGAATTTTCAAATACTTATACTTTTTCTCAAATGGGAATTCGTTATTCATTTTTTTTGTCCTGGTAATGCAAAGAGAATGGAATACTCCACATAGCAACCAACTCTTAAAATATTTGACTATCGCTTAAAACCTACCAATTCCCCTTGCACCTACAAGAAAATTAGTAAAAAGATAGTTTCTGCAAATCATTCTGTAAAGGGTAGCTGTGTATGGCGGATTCTCTTGAAAATCTTCGTTTCGCATCCTTGAAAGGTATTGAACCTAAACACCAACTTTGGTATTTATCCGACTTTTCGTTTATGAGTTGTACTGTTCATAGAGACATACAGACATGTTTCCAAAAATCTTTATTTGGATTCACGATACCTCAAAACATGTATTTGCGGTGAAATCTCGGTATAGAATTTTTGCGTGGAATTACTATAAGTGTTGAGAAAGTAAAAAGAAAAAAAAGAAGAAGAAGAAGAAGAGAAAGGCAGAATGACCGCCCAAGGGAATCGAAGCCGGGAGCTTCCGACTGCGAACCTCGCGCATGATGTTACCCTACACACAAAGTTTATCTCTTTATAGTATTAGTACAGATATTTTGCTGTTCAGGCTTGTTTATTCTCGGAAGTGTATGCTCTATTTTACAGAATCTGCACTTCAAGATTATGGAAAACTGCTATCATACGTAGCTGATGTGTTTTATTCACCTTGAGCCTCTGATGCAGTTCGGGAACTATTTGTATGACAAGAACGACAAAAAAGAAGTGACACTTTAATAACAGTGACAATGAAAGTTTCTCCTCTGGACGCACCTTCTAGCGAGTTTCGAAATATCTAAATGTCGCGCATTCCAGGAACCGTTATGTAAAAAAAATACACGTCTCCATGTGTGAATCCATATGCGGGTTTCTGACAGTGTGATTATGTAAACATGATGAGGAAGGTGTGCCTGGATAAGGCGCGACTAATACCAGTCCAGTAGGTATTAGTATGATTCACTTCTGGCTTTAGGCCATAGTGGCCTCTAATTCTAATACGGTTGAACCTCGCTTATACGTTTTTCGCAGTTAAACGCTACATTTTTTATTTCTCTACCACGTACAGTAGGTAGAGAAGGTAATGCATTCCTCCCACAAATTCCATATCAAGATTTCACAAGAAATACATGTTTTGAGGCCCCCTGAATTTAAAAAATTTAGTAAAAGATCTGCGTGTGTGTTGTCTAAACAGCATAACTCAAAAACGAAACGTCGGATCAACATCAAACTTGGTATTTAAATTCAGCACCTTCCAAAGATGTGACATGAACATTTTCAAGAAAATCCCCCATCCATAACTACCCTTCACATGGAACACTTTTCGAAATTTTTTATTTTCTAAAAAAAATGGCTCTAATGATTTTGATTAAAATACCATATATTACAGACATTTACATGCGAAACAAAATATATATCTTGAATTTTCGGGATTAGCCCTCTTCATTAGGATGGAATTTTGTATATCCTTGTATAACTGGTAAACGTTAAGCGATAGACGAAAACGTACTACACAAAACATGTAGATCTCCTTAAAATATACAATTTATGACAAACAAATGTTTTGTGGCATCAACCATTTCCGAAATATCTGTTATTAATGTTTCGAATTGTTCAATACTTAGCCATTCTTTTAAAGTCCTGTCAAGTTGTTTCTCGCGATTGCATGGAAACAGTATGGAATTTTAAGACCTGCATATAGCGTTCAGTTCTTAAACACCTGACTCTGTTCTCTTTTTATCTGTAACGAAATATGTAATGTAGCTATTTCTTCAAAAGTTGATTTGGATTAAAATGAAGCAAATGTAAAAATAAGGTTTGTATACATACAAATAAACGATGGAGAGTAGTGAAAGTCATGTGAATGTATCACGTCAGACTTTTATGTGCCAAACTTTATCCATTAATATTTAGCTCAATTACATGTTGTACGTTTTCTCGTTAATACGTCACATTTTTCTGGTCCCCAAGTACCAAATATATTTATTTACTTACTCATTTATATAGAATTTTAAAATTTTGGTTTACATGTATGAAAATGGAGGAAAGTGAAATCTTAAATATATGCATGACTCAGCAAAAGGTTCTAAGAAACAAAAACAGCTGGTGGAAAGAAACCGAAAAAATATTGGTGTCACTTGGAATGGGGGATATATGGGGGTTGGAGGAAAGAAATACAAACGGCTTTTAGAAAGTAGTAAGAAACATAATGGAAGATATAGAACAACAAGAGATATGGGGAAGCCTTGAAGACAAAAAATCATTAAGCTGTTATAAATTGATAAAGAAGGAGTGGGGAAGGGAGAGGTACGTTGATTGCTGTAATAGATAAGAAAGGGAAGGTTTAGCATGGATGAGAACGGGATCCATGTATTTAAGAGGGCTGAGAGTCAGCGAAGAGGGATATGCGAATTGTGTGGAGGAAGAGAAATTACAGAACACTATATGGCAGAATGTAGGGAAATAAGGAGCTGGAGAGGAAATGGGAAAATATGGATAGAAAAATAGTAGTTATAAAGATGTTGACAGGGAAAGAAGAAAAGAAAATCAAGGGGATGGGAGAATTTTTAAGGAAGATAAAAGGAAAAATGGTCTAGAAAAGTAAGAGAGGCACGGGCCGCTCAGTGAGCGATAAGGCCCGGGAGCCAAGCAATCTGAGTGGCTCAATAAGAAAACAAGCACCAGGCAAATTGTAGAACAAATTGTACAATGAATTCAATTCATTCATTCATACTCATTTATACGTTATGTTTATCAATGTTAAGATATATTAAGCATGGTTTTCTGTGTATTGTATCCTTGCTGTCGCAGCACGAAACACTAGGCATGTTGGGTGAGGCATCAATATTTTCGGAACACATTATTCCTACGCACGTATTGCTAATACGATCCGGCAAGATCATTCTTCCTCAGGTTGTATCTGATGATACTGTTCATGGTGAAGAAGTCTGCCTAAATAATGAAAGTGTTTTCAGTGTGCATAAGGTCGTTCAAGTTCTAGAAATGACACGACTTCTATTCGCCAAGCCTAAACTATTACAGAATTTCTGTGATAAGAGTATATAATCGAGTAGTGTATGACTGTGGGAAAATCAAAGAAGCAAACAGAAACTGGCGATATATGTTTAAATTAGTGTAAAAGGGTAAAGGTACGGACGGAGGGGCGCCCAAAACCGGGGCAGAGCACGGCAATTAGGCCAGAACGGCCCTGTTTGCTTACCGTGACCCCTGGGAGGAAGGATTGAGGGGAGAGACCAGAAGGGCAACCATATCCGGATGATGACCGTTGCAAGCCCGGGTCACTCACAAATCCCTAACCCCCAGGGGTCCCTGAAGGGGCACCCAAGAGCATCCGGAGGCGGGTACTAACTGGACAGTCCCGAACACGCCAAGTAAAAAACCTCTAACAGTCGCACAGGCACCGCCCAGCTGCAACTGGCCGTACACCTTCGCTTGGTCCTACAGCCCTGAAACAAATAACAAGGACGATGATGGCTACAGGAAAGTTGTGGTAGAAGATGAGCCATCCAGCATTCGCCTGTCGACCCGGGGAAACCCCGAGAAACCCATGGGTCAGAGTGGGCGGTCGCCGAGGATCGAACCCGGGACCTCCTGAATGCTAGTCGCACACGTTACTGTGGCGCCACCAGTGTAAAGCAACCAGTCCTTTAGTTTTTTTCTAGTTTGAATTATGAATAACAGTACTACCCTAAAGAGTGCATTATGATTGTTTTGTTTACTGCTTTCTTATATTAATACATAATTAGTTTGAGTAATTAATAATCTATTAAAATTTCTTTGAAAACATGTAACTGAGGTTATATTTTACAAGGCGATTTATGAAGAACTGACACATTTATTTCTTGAATAGTTTCAAAACGAGTTATGCTAGCGACAACTTGTTATACCTGAAATGCAGAGGAATTTTGGGAGATTATTTACCTCTATAGCAAATGTTGAAAATGTCCTCCATCCTGCATAAGGCACAACTCAACACGTCGTTCCATGTTACTGGCCACTCGTTGGAGGACTCTGTTGTCAATAGCTTGAATCTCCTGTGTAATGTTGTGCTTCAGATCGTCCAATGTTTGGGGACGTGTGGCATAAACCCTGTCTTTTAAGTAACTCCATAGAAAGAAGTCCGGCGATGTCAAATACGGAGATCTCGGTAGCCACAGGTTCTTGGAAATTATCCGGTCGTCAAAGAAACTTGCAATTAGTGCCATGGATTCATTTGATGTATGGCATGTAGCACCGTCCTGCTGAAACTATCCTTGACTCAGCTCTATATCGTCTAGTAGCTCGGCAAACTCCATGAAAATCCGCCGGTACTCTGCAGTGTTCATATTGTTTTTAAAAAAATTGGTCCACTATTCTCTATGCGGATATTGCGCACCAAACTCCGATTTTAACCGGGTGCACATGCGAGTTCACATAGCCTGATAAATGGAATCATGCTTTATCTGTGAACCATGTGATGGACATTATGGCAGGATTTTGCACAATGAAAGCCTGAAACCAACGACAATAATTCAGTCATCTATCCTTATCTGGTTCCTGTAACTGATGGACAACCGTAATCCTATACGGCTTTAGGCCTGCACTTTTCACAGCTCTCTGACACATTGAGTAGCTGTACCCTGTCTCCTGCGACAAACGTCTTAACAATTTTTTGGGTGACTGATCCGGTTGTGCTCTTACGTCAACAACAACCGTGGGAAGCCTCGATGAACGAATTTTGCGTTTATGACTCACCACAGATCCAGTTGTTTCCAATTTGTTTACCAGTCCCAGTATTGTGTTTCTTTGGGGAGGATTCCGAACAGCAGATTCTCTCTGGTATGCCCTTTGAGTAGCTGAAATTGCATTCTAATCCAGTATTGCTTTACAAGGAAAAGTCGTTCATTTAATGTGTACTCCATTTTCACGTTGACTAGAACAAAATCTGAAAACAGTTGCCGAAAATAAAACTAACAATTACTAATAAACATAAACATCTGCGCATCTAGAGACAAGCAATCCAAACTCCAGAACATTCTGCTTAATTTGGTGCTAAAATTGGGGCATTGAGTGAATTACGAACAGAGTAATTAAAGAAAGAAATGTGTCAGTTCTTCATAAATCACTCTGTAGTTGCTAACAAAGCTGATAAGTTCGATATATTCCGACAAGAAGTCGTATTTCACAAACATTTAATTTTATCTACTCCTGTTACGAAAGTGCATGATGTGTCCAGGCAACAAAAGCTTATATTGCTTGTCTTCAAGCGTGTTTTTTACGTTATAACTAGACTTAAAATTTTAAGCTAAATATCTATTTTTATGGGTACGAATAAAACTAGTTAAATATCTTCACGTTTCATATAAAATATAAATCTATGGGAGGGGTTTTGTGGTGCCTAAAATGCCTATTTTAACCGCTGACACTTATTTTAAGGTTTTAGAACCTAAAAGTGCTTATTTTACCATATCTGTTGTTTAATTCACTTTTTACTTTCTCTACTACGTATAGTAAGTAGGGGAAGTATTGCATTCCACCCAAAAATTCGATACCGGGATTTCACCGGAAATACATGTTTTGAGACCTCCTGAATCCAAAAAAAGCATTTTTGGAAACATGTCCGTGTGTGTGTGTGTGTCTGTGAACAGCATAACTCAACAACTAACAGTCGGATAAACACCAAACTTGGTATTTACGTTCAGTATCTTCCAGAGATGCGACACGAAGATTTTCAAGAAAATCCCCCACCCCAGACTACCCTTTACATGGAACATTTTTCGAAAATTTTAATTTTCTCAAAAATGGCTCTAACGATTTTGATGAAAATGTCATATGTTTAAGATAATGTCATGAGAAATGAAATGTATATCTCGAAATTTCTGGGAATGTCTCCAAAAGTATTCTTCATTGTGAACGACTTTTGCATAACTGGTAAACCATAAGAGATAGACAAAATTTTACTACACAAAAAATGTAGATCGCGTTAAAATACACAACTTATATCATATATATTTTTGTTGTTGAGTGAACCGTTTTCGAGATATTGCTTGTTATTTCCTTAAATTTTCCAATACTTATACTTTTTCTCAAATTCGTTATTCATTTTTTTATGTCCTGGACATGCAAAGAGAATGGAATGCGCCACATAGCAACCAGCGATAAAATATTTGACTATCGCTTAAAACCTACCATATTCCCCTTGCATCTACAAGAAAATTACCAATAAGATTGACATCTCGATATCTCGATTAACATGAAGCATATGGAGAATAAGCGTTTGTAAAAATAGATTGTACAAGAGTAGAGAAAGTCATGTGAGTGTAACACATCAGATTTTTCTATGCAGCAATGAAGAATAAAGTCTCGATATCATGGGATTGGCTCGATTCAAAGACTTTGTAAAGTTTGGTTGTAGGGATGAGTCATTCTGGGTAAAATACTGGTTTATTTTAACGACTTAGCAGGTAGATTCACTCGATTTGTAGAAAGAGAAACAGAATAGTTACACCCTCTAGGTACCTTTGTCATACTTTGTATTGGTCGGTGACTGCAGTACGGCAGTAATCCCTTTCAAATGTCATATTTACCATTGTTTCACGACTAGTACATCTCGTCCCCTTCATTAACTGTTTATATGCACACATTCTCCATGTTTTCTCTGTTGCTTTTCCTATGTATTTCAAACAGTTCTTATACATTGCTATATTATACACTATATATTGCACTGAGGTGGCCCCATGTTAGCTGAGAACATTTAGTTCACAATGATATATTTGTTATGTATGATTTATTTCCATTGTAATCTTTTCAATTAGGTTTGAAAGGTATTTTTTCAGCTTTATTACCTATTATGGTTTATCAGCCATAACTAAATAATTTAAGACATAATAACATCTTTCTAGCCATACTAATTTAGTATATTTACTGTTTTTATTGTGTTTTGTTTTTAATACTTACAAATTAATTTCATCTATAAGCTTTTAGAAAGCGAAAACACATTTTAAATGCATAAAATCTAAAATTTAACCTGTGGAAACTATTTTTGTTGCCTAAAATGTTTTAATGGCTATTTTTATGATTTGAGAGACTATTTTAGGTGCCTAAAAATTGGTTAATTGTTGAGGTCCAGTCATAACAAAGTGTGATGTGCGTTTTATAAGAATATGATTAGTTTTTGTTCCCTGGAAACGATGAATATGTAGATGAAATAAAGTTTTGTAGATATTTCAGATGTATATCCAAAATTCGACTGCTTCTTTTTCATAGTTTCACCGGGTCGGTAGGTGAATGCTAGGGTGGTTCCTTGTCAACCATGAATTTCCTGTACCCATCGTTACCATTCATGTTTTAGGGTTGTAGGACTAGGCCTCGGCGTTCGATGTGTTGCGGCAGGACGGTGAAATTTCAATCATGGAAAGTTTTGTCCCTGGCGCTTGCCGGACTGCTGGGGCCTCCTTCCTTCCTGGCAGCTGTCTCATCTACCCCTGGACTCCCAGGTTGCGGGTGGCCTAGGCAGGACTAGTTGGCGTCAGGATTAGTGTCATTGGCTGCGTATTATTGTTCCACACTGAATACAAATTACAGTATTGTTTTAAATGTTGAAATCTGTGTTATAGATGTAGGTAGACATTTTCTCTGAATGCTATGCTGTTTTTGTTTTCTGGATTTGGATTTAAATGTCTTTGAAGGGTTTAAAGAGACAAGAAGTCAATTTAGAGACCCACGTGGCGTTCATTGACTTTGCTAAAGCTTTTGATTCTGTAGATAGAAGTAAATTATGGATTATTACGAACAAAAAAGGATATCCTTTGTATATAGTTAACACTGTAAAGAGTTTATATAAATATACAAGAATAATGATAAATATAAATGGAATAAAAACAGAAGAAATTAAGACGAATCAAGGAATGACACAGGGTTGCAGTCTATGTCCAACACCTTTCAATATACATTTAGACGATCTGATTAAGAAATGGAAATAAATTAATTCAGGGATAACAATAGAGAAAAATAAATTAATATCTTACTCCATGCAGATGATATGATGATTATACATAATAACAAAGAAAATATGCAAGGATCGGTGTAAATTGCATACCATAAGTAAAGAATATAATTTAAGAGTGTCATATGAGAAAACTAAAATAATGGCATACCACGGTAAATATCCAGTCCGCTCAAAACAAGCATAGAAGGAAATACTTAGGAACTGAAGTTTTCATTTTAAGTGCTTAGGATACGACATAAGTGTAGACAGAGATAATGCTGTAGAACACAAATTAATAAACTCCAACAAATTTGTGGAACTATAAACAAAACTTTCAAAACTAAAACGCAAAAGGAAACAAAGTTGAAATTTATAACACAATGGCAGTACTAGTTTTATTATATGGATTTTAAAACAGAGGGATAAAGTACAAAGTGCCAAAATGAGATTTATGAGGAGTGTGAAATATTGTACAAGAAGGGACCAAATAAGAAATATAGATATACGTGAAGGGTTAAAAATGTATGACTTGAATGATATTAAAAAAATAAGAATAGAATGGAAGGAACGTATGAAGAGAACGAATGAAGAGAGAATAGATAAAAGAGATGTCGGTCGCCCAAGGAAGAAATGGGAATGGGAGTGAGGACGAACAGGCCATAGACCTAATCGCTGAAAAGAAGAAGTCTTTGAAAACTGAAAGAAGGTTATTATTTATTATTATAAGTAAGTTTTTTACAATGTTTGCAACATCTTCTGACAGCCAAATTTCACATTAAACTAGACATTCTTTTGTATTGACAGAACCTATCTATCCAATGCCCTTCTCCTAATTGCCTCCCCTTCAAGGTTTCCATAACTACAGCCTTCCATGTTCTTGGAAGTCGCCCTCTTTTTCGTCTCCTTGATGACATCCATTCAAAAACAATCTTGAGCGACCCAACTTGATCTATCATGTCCATACCATACTATAATATAACAACTTAGTAAAATCCCTCGGTCTATGGACTGTGCGAATATTCAGGAGGGATAAATCGCCCCCACCCTACTTGTCTTTTGCCTTTAGCTACTGAGTTATCCATTGAGGTGTCTTAAAGAGGAAGTGGGCTGACACGCGGGACACAAGTGTCA
The DNA here is from genome assembly GCA_030765065.1 of Deroplatys truncata. Lineage (NCBI taxonomy): Eukaryota > Metazoa > Arthropoda > Insecta > Mantodea > Mantidae > Deroplatys > Deroplatys truncata. Next base: position 56,650,040 of record CM060989.1, on the reverse strand, counting down.
CGTCACTGTTGTGAACACAGCAATCTTATAGTGTAGAAACATTTAATAGGATCTTGTTTACATCGTGATAACTCAAAAACTAAAATCCTTATTCGAGTTCTGTAAGAGGTATGTTAAAGAGCACAGTTTCTAGATGATGATGTGTGATTGGTCTCCATATAAAAAAATTAAACCGCTAGTTTTGTTTGTAAAACTTCAATTGAAATAATTTGTATTATGAAAGTCAATCAACGAAGAACTTTTTCCCTGAAGAGATAGATAGGGGAGTGAAGGCTATGAAATATCCTAAAAAGTGTAAATTAACTTTTGGAAGCTATCCCAAAATAATACCCTATGTATGTGAAATGCTATCGCTAGTTATATGCAAACATTTGTTTTCGCACCCGCTGTACTTGCTCTTTGCGTGGCCTATCACAGCAATCAACAAACTCAGCATTTTTGTTGCAATGCGCTTGTGTCTTTAGTCCTGCCTCTGTGGCTGGATTGTTACAACAGTAGTGAGATTAAGTGATAAACGATTTTAAACACGGGCTAGGCGAAATTATGGTGTGTGGCGCTTAAGTAGCGACTCAAAGGCAGAGTAGTAGTGGAATGCCCGCCCAAGGCTGAGAGGGGAAATACATGACCAGGTGCTTTTTCTAACTTGAGTTAACTTATTCGTTGAAATATCATACAATATATACTAATGTTAATTTTCCTGTCTTATTTTCTCATTCCTAATTTTATCTCTTCTAGATATTCTTACTGAGCGCCGCCAATTTTCATTGCCCAAAATTTTTATTTGTAGATATTTTGAATTTCCATGTTTCTGAACATATAAATCTATATTTTTAACGATAGATTTGTAAGTTTTTCTTGTTTTTGTCGTATAACATACCATTCAAATGCGAGATAGCAGTTTCTCGTTTTATTATTCGTAGTTTTAAGTTCAGTATTATTTATTCCATCGTTTGTAATTTTAGCACCCACAATTGCACTCATCAGATTGTTTAATAACTTCTTTATCTTGAAATTTCAAGTCTTGTTTCTCTCCTCCTATTATTGTTTTTTTCAAAATTAAACGCTAATCCCTATTTGCTATGTTCTTCAGTTAATTTCCTGCACATGTATTCTAAATTCTAAATAAAAATGTATGTCATAAATATAATTTTTTCTCAGTGATTTAAAAAACGTAAAATACTAAGTACCACAGCATTGTAATTCACTTGAAATTAACTAAACATTTCGGGAGACCCCACTTTTAAGGAACCTGCACAATTAAAGTACAGTTCATACATCTCTAATAGGGAAATTCCACTTTTCAGATCACGTATCTGCTTTCCCGCCCCTATGCGTTTTAATTGTTCTAGCCGTCTCTCTTTTGTCTTCAGTACGAAACAAATGATTAGATTGAACTTCGATGTTAGTTTCCATGGAAATGGGATTCTGTGTTACAGGTGAGGCATATCACAACCTTGAACTGTAATTAAGGCCTGTCTATGTTAAACTAACTTTGCTTATTGACACATTAATGGCTCATTACAGTCCATTTCCGGTTGATCAGTCCAGTCCCTTGACCTCCTTCCGGCTTGCATCACATAAGGCAACCGTCATTTGTTGACTTAACGGGCAAACCAGAGGCTCCTGGGAATTCCAATGTGTTTATACTTTCTCTGGCAAACATAGGTCCTGGTTACAAAATTAAACCATGGCCGCGAAAACCTTATGTAAAAGTTAATGTACGTGTATGTATGTGCCTTAGGCTAGGACCTTGCACCGATTTCGACCAAATGTGGCACACGTATTCTTTAGGATAAGAGTAAAAGTACTGCGAGGGTGCTATCAGAAAAAAAAGGTGTAAAATATTCGCCGGGAAGCAATTTTAAGGTTTCCCAGCACGAATAGACCTATTTTCTCAGCCCTCTTTATGAATAAAAAGATCAGTTTTGCTCCCTTCATTATTTTGGGGATGGTAATGCAAAACATCACCCCTAATGAGAGATGGGGTGGAAAATTATTCGATCAATGTAAGTTACTTTGAAGGATTTACAGTATGAATAGAAAGTTTAACAGATATATTCTTTAGGACAAGGGTAAATATGCTAAAATGAAAAATACCACCCCCCAACGAAAGAGGGAGTGTAAAATATTCTAAAATGTTGAAGATTTTTAGCATGACATCGCTAATTTCTCAATACTTTTGCTAAATAAAAATATACTTTTCCCTTAATTTTTAGGGGTGGTAATGCAAAAAGCCACCCCTAATGGGAGATTGGGTTAAAAATTGTTCGATGTGAGGCATGTGGGAGTATTTTTAGTATGAATGAGAGATTTGACACATATATTCTTTAGTATAAGAGTAAAAATACTATGAAAGTGATATCTCAAAAAACATCCCTATGAAAGAGGGGTGGAAAATGCCTGAACCAATTTTGAGGATTCTCAGCACGACTGGTCTATTTTAAGTTTGCTAAATACAAAGATAAATTTGCTCACTTAAAAAGAAAATACGCCCTTAATGCAAGATAGGTTTGAAAATTGTTAGATGGTAGGCACTTTGGGAAATTTTCAGTATGAATGAGAAATTCGGCACAATGAAAGTGAGGTGCTCAAATTAAAAGAATTGAATACCAACGTGCTGTGATAGCTTTAACTGATTTAAGTGTAAGCAAACAAATATTTGGAAAATCGATGTTTTATACAAGCGTCAAAGCTCCGGAGAACGCCGGGTACTTCTGCTGGTGTAAACATTGCACCTGGGATTTTCAAACTCTTGGCATATTTCTAACAAGGAACACTTTTATCATCCAAAACAGAGGTTTCAGAATACTAGCAATGTCATTCCATGGTAACAATGAATACAATATGTTCTGGTTGAAAGCATATATAGCAGAGCAACCTAACTCAAGTTACTAAAAACCAAAGATGGCTGATGCCGCATATAAGGGTGGTCACGTTCTAATTTGAGTCATTAGATATACAGGTGTACCATTTAAGTTGAGACTGTACAATATCTGCAAAACTAAGCGTTGTAGAAAGAAATGTCTTGGATAAAAGTACTTGATATTATGGAGAAAGTAAATGCCATTAGTCGTGTTTTGTTTGGAGGACGTTGTGATTGTCATTTTAGAGTCAACTTAATTTTTTTTAAATGGGAACCTATCTTTTTTATGTTGTTTTCTCACTCATTAAAAACTAAAACAACATTTCTATAAGCAGTTTGCAATTTTTCTTACACCAACGTAAATAACAACGAAAATTCTGAATGGCTGTGTAGAAGAGCGCAATGAATGGTTGGACCATCCATGGAAGTTCATTTGAGGGTCAAGTTACGTTTCGTAATTAGGAACCACCATTTTTTATTTTGTTTCTTTATTCCTCATCACAAAATAAACAGCTTTTTATAAACCATTTTCTAATGAGAAATCAGCATATATAATGTAGGTTCCCATTTTAAAAAATCTGATGTGTTACACTCACATGACTTTCTCTACTCTTGTACAAACTATTTTTTACAAACGCTTATTCTCCATATGCTTCATGTTAATCGAGATATCGAGATGTCAATCTTATTGGTAATTTTCTTGTAGATGCAAGCGGAATATGGTAGGTTTTAAGCAATAGTCAAATATTTAAACGCTGGTTGCTATGTGGCGCATTCCATTCTCTTTGCATGTCCAGGACATAAAAAAAATGAATAACGAATTTGAGAAAAAGTATAAGTATTGGAAAATTTAAGGGAATAACAAGCAATATCTCGAAAACGGTTCACTCAACAAAAGAAATGTATATGACATAAATTGTGTATTTTAACGCGATCTACATTTTTTGTGTAGTGACATTTTGTCTATCTCTTATGGTTTACCAGTTATGCAAAAGTCGTTCACAATAAAGAATACTTTTGGAGACATTCCCAGGAAATTCAAAATATGCATTTTATTTGTAATAAAAATATCTTAAACATATTATATTTTAATCAAAATCGTTAGAACCATTTGTGAGAAAATTAAAATTTTCGAAAAATCTTCCATGTAAAGGGTACTCTGGGTTTGGGGGGATTTTCTTGTCGCATCCTTGGAAGATATTGAACCTAAATACCAATTTTGGTGTTTATACGACTGTTCGTTTCTGAGTTATGCTGTTCACAGACACACACACACACACACACGGACATGTTTCCAAAATGCTTTTTTTTGGATTCAGGGGGTCTCAAAACATGTATTTCCGGTGAAATCTCGGTATCGAATTTTTGGGTAGAATACAATACTTCCCCTATTTACTATACGTAGTAGAGAAAGTAAAAATTAATTGATCCTAAAATGACCATCATAAGTCCTACAAACAAAACATGACTAGTGGTTTACTTTCCCCCATAATATTAAAAACTTTTATTCAAGACATTTCTTTCTATAACGCTTAGTTTTGTAGATATTGTACAGTTTCAACTTAAATGGTCCACCCTGTATACTGCTCTGTAATATTATTTTCGTCGATGTAGTTTTGGTCATCACCTTTCTTCTCCGCCATAATCACTGATTACTTATAACCTGGATGCACCTGAAGTGTTAAATTAAGCACTGAACCTTGCTATGGACTTAATTTATATAACATGCGTATGTTATTAAACGTTGTAAATTACTGTACTGTAATAGCATGAAGAACAACTTATAGTTAAGTTTTAACATGATTTTGGCGTATATCTAAACCAAACAACTAAATTTCTTGGTTTTCTTTTACGTAGATCTTCCTCTAAAAATAATACCCCACACGAACAAACAAGGCCTACATCAAAAATTACAAAACAAAACAAATTTCTAGTTAACTGCGAAGGTAAGACCTAATAATTAATAATAGCCTAATCTAATAATAATTAATGATTAAATGCTTGTATAATTAATCTAATTAATATAACTAAATGTATCTAATATAAATAGCAATATAATTAACTTATAATCAGTGCGTCCGTTGTTGAGTAAATGATAGACGTACAAAGTGTGAACGCCTGCAAATATAAAAACAGGGCGCCAACGTAACAGATACAGTATAAAGGTAAATATACGTATCACGGAGGGGGAAGAGCACCGCACGCAGGGCAGTCGGCCCATTGTGCTTCCAACGTGACCCCTGGGAGGGAAGGGTGAGGGGACAGACCCGAAGGACGACCAGATCGGATGCCAACGAGCGCAAACATGGATGGGGTCCGTAACGTTTCCAGATAGAATGCATCCGACGCTGCACGGTCCCTACCCACAAGCCACCAATTGAGGAGAGATTTAATTGAGCGGTACCTCAGCGACGCCAGGGAAGAAAACTTTACAGAGCGCAAGCCACCGCCCAGCCGCAACCCGCCGAGCACCGTCGTCTGGACCTACAACCCTGAAACAGTTGACAAGAAAGATGATGGGTACAGGAAATGAGGAAGGAGAGTCGTGGTAGAAGATGAACCTCCCCAGCATTCGCCTGTCGACTCGGGGAAACCACGAAAAACTCATGGGCCAGAGTGGGTGGTCGCCAGGGTTCGATCCCGGGAGCCGTTCTGCTCGGTAACATATACAATATAACTATATTTTTTCTTTTTTAATTATTATGTATATAATTAATTGAAATTAATTCTACTTTTTGAAAACCTTAGCCTGGTCTTGGCATGTTTTTAGTATAGAGTCAACTGAAAAATTGAATGCCACAGCCGGGATTTGAACACGGTTCTCTCGCTCCGTGCGACTGTTCTAACCAATTCAATTGTTCAGTTGGCTCTATACTAAAACATGCCAACACCAGGCTAAGGTCTGTAAAAAGTAGAATTAATTTAAATTAATTATATACACAATAATTAAAAAAGAAAAACCTTAAGAAACCCTTAAGCATCCAGCATGGAAGTACTTGCGATGGTAGGTCACCATTGAGATTGTCATCTCTAGTGAGGTGCCTTGGTGGTCTATTTAGGAAACCACTGGAGTCAATTGGGGAATTCAATGTTCCACAGGCAAGTTGTCACAGTAGCTCAATGGTTAGAGCGGGAGAACCGTGTTCAAATCCCGGCTGTGGCATTCAATTTTTCAGTTGACGTTATACTGAAACCAATATAACTAACCTTCCCAATATATGTTGTTGTTGTTCACCAATAGCACTGGGGATTAATTGATCTGCATAATTTTCCCTCTGGCTTTTTTTTTCCGTGGGGGGAAAAATGCATTATTGCATTCGACCCCCAGCCGGTGTGCAATGGCTGGGGGGATATGTGGGGCTCGCCGCTCAGAAGCGGAATGCCCACTAAAAAACCCTACCACGAGTTAATTGTATATTGCTGAGTGGTATCGTGCATTTGTTTGCATGCTTTTAGTCGGGTCCCGCATACCACCCCAGTTAGTATGTGAATAGCTACTTGGCTGGCATGCATTGCATGCGAGCGCGTCAAATATTACTTCCTGGTATTGCCCATGGAACCTGAACAATACCAGTGGGTTATGTGCGTATGTTTCTTATATTGTTAGTATTTGATTAATAATGCCTAAGATCTAAAATGTGTGTTGTTTGCAGGGAGTGCCTGCGTGTCACATGACTTAGCATTAACTTACTGCTAGGTTGTACTATTATTGTGTGTATATTAGTTTTAGATAATTTTGAATTGTGTCCTGTGCAGTTCTTCCCAGGTTTTCCTGATCGTCAATTGGGCACAGGCGTCTGTCTTGAGATCCGGCCTTCTAGGTCCTTCGCTGAGCTCGTTGTCCTGATGGTCGCCATTGTCGTCTGTGTGAACGACTCCATAATGCAGCGGCCCGTCTTACGCTGCCCACGTCGTTCACATTGGGAGGCCCCTTCTCCCGGGCCGCCTCAGCTGTTGCTGAGGACTTGAGGGCTCTGCGACGGGCGTGGGCTGAAACAAGGGTAGAAAGCAAGAGAAAGATTAGTGATGGGAAATAAGATAGGAAGTCCTGTGTCAATGTCCTTGTCATGTTTGGAGTAGATTGTTTAAGAACTGTTGGATTTGTTCTTGCGTGTTGTCTCTGGCTTCCCAATATAAAGTCTGTAAGTTGTCACTTTTAAGGCCTTTGCATCTGGCGAGATGTTGTTTGTTCAGGATGACATCTTAGAGAGTGCACTTGGGTGTAGGTAGGCATCGTATCTTGTAGAGATGTTCTGCAAGGCAATCGTGGCCAGTTGCCATCCTAAATAAGGCCACTGTAGTTTTTTTTGGCATTTTTTGTATATCAACTCTATCTTTAATATACTTAAATCGTTATCTTTTAATTTATCTTCTTAGGCAACATGACTAGGAGAAGGAAATTTGTAAGACAAACCCCTACTTCTAAGGACTAGAAGTTGTGCGAAGGGCTGGTAACCCATCCACTTCAAAAAGTTTTACCCCTATGCTCCAAAATAAATGCCGGACTGATACACATATTTATGGCATTTAAAGGTACTCACTCGGTCCGGTCTAAAATAATTATAGAAAATAAAAGCATAGAACAAGTGTCAATATTTAATTTTCTAGGATGTGAAATAACATATGGGTCTGAAATAGACATTAATAATAAGTTAAATAAATTTAATTACATAACGGGAACTATAAAGAGAACACTAAAAAATAAAATTAGAAAAGACTCAATAATAAAACTGTATAAGGCAATGGCCATCCCTATACTAACTTATGGGTGTGAAACATGGACAGTGACAGAAAAAAATAAAAGAAGAATACAGACAGTTGAAATGAAATTTCTCAGACCTATAGCGGGATACACAAGACTGGATAAAAAACCAAACAGCGAAATAAGGCAAAAGTTAAAAATAGAATAATTAAATAAAGTAATAATAGAATATAGAACTAACTGGAAACAACATTTAGAAAGAAAGTCATTAAATAGGATACCCCGAGCAACATATAACTACGACCCCAAGGATACAGAAGCCCAGGACGACCAAAAAAGAGATGGACATAACAAGATTTTGGAGGCGGAACAAGCTAAAAACGGCCTAAAACCGTGAAGTAGAAGAAGAAGATTAATTTCTTCATCAAGTCTCTGCTGTCTTTTGAAATGTAGTTTAATGTTATTTAATTGTTTACTTATTTCTATTTGTCCTACAGGTTTTATTTGTTGTATTGCACCCTTCTTTGCTAATTGATCCGCATGTTCATTGCCCAAAAGTCCAACATGAGCTGGGATCTATTGTAGAGTGACATGATTTCTAGTTTCAACTGCTTTAATTAGGATTCTTATTTCTTTAATATTTCTTGTTGTTTTATTATTGCAATTTACTATCCCATCTATGGCTGATTTTGAGTCTGATAAGATCACCATTTTTTTTACTTTTTCTACTACGTATAGTAAGTAGGGGAAGTATTGTATTCCACCCAAAAATTCTATACCGAGATTTCACCGGAAATATATGTTTTGAGACCCCCTGAATCCAAAAAAAGCATTTTTGGAAACATGTCCGTGTGTGTGTATATGTCCGTGTGTGTCTGTGAACAGCATAACTCAGAAACGAACAGTCAGATAAACACCAAACTTGGTATTTAGGTTCAGTACCTTCCAGAGATGCGACACGAAGGTTTTCAAGAAAATCCCCCACCCAAGGAACATTTTTCGAAAATTTTAATTTTCTCAAAAATGGCTCTAACGATTTTGATTAAAATATCATATGTTTAAGATATTTTCATGACAAATGAAATGTATATCTTGAATTTTATGGGAATGTCTCCAAAAGTATTCTTCATTGTGAACGACTTTTGCATAACTGGTAAACCATAAGAGATAGACAAAATTTTACTACACAAAAATGTAGATCGCGTTAAAATACACAATTTATGTCATATACATTTTTTTTGAGTGAACCATTTTCGAGATATTGCTTGTTATTCACTTAAATTTACCAATACTTTTTCTGAAATTCATTATTCATTTTTTTGTCCTGGACATGCAAAGAGAATGGAATGCGCCACATAGCAACCAGCTCTTAAAAGATTTGACTATCGCTTATAACCTACCACACTCCCCTTGCATCTACAAGAAAATTAGCAATAAGATTGACATCTCGATTAACATGAAGCATATGGAGAATAAGCGTTTGTAAAAATAGTTTGTACAAGAATAGAGAAAATCATTTATGGTCTATATAGTTGGGGAACAACGTAGGTGTTCCCTAAATGGACTATGCTTCCCAAGCCAAAAAAGTTCCCAATACATGTAACAGGTACGTATTTACGGAGGAGTTGCCGGTTATGAATGGAACCTAACAACCTAAATATCACTAGATTCTAGTGACTTATCCCATAATGCTGTAAAAATTTCAAAGTTGTACTTAGCTACCTCTCATATATTGTAACCTTTATAATAGTACATGTATTTAACATGTTGGCGTTCTGATTTCCCTTCTCGGTTATTGTGTACCGGCCTTTAATCTTCGCTTCCCTTCTGTCTTCATTCTTTCCTTCTTGAGCGTTCAAATCACTGTACGACAGCGTTGTCACAATTTTGTTCAGGGTGTAAAAGAATTTCTCATCACAAGAACGCAGAGGAAATACTTTTTCGGAACGTTTCTAGAGTTAAACCTTGACCCTTGTCCTGGCAATGGATATATCTCTCTCTAGCCAATTAAACAAAAACGCCACGAAAACAACCCGCAACTCGTGAATACCGTTAAACGTCCTTGTAGGCTGCTTACTGCACAGTCAATCTCATTCAGAATGGCAAGTCACTGACAAGCGTCCTTGTGGTTGGTCATTGAATGAGTCATCATAACACATGACAGATGACACTTCTCAAAATATTCAATTCATAAAACGTGGGCCAAGAGAAGCCAACACCAGCAGCTTGCCAACTGTTCTACAAATTCCAAATAGTCAACGAATTGAAAAGTTTGTATAATGATCATGTGGAAACCTAAACCCTGTTTCATAATTATACACCCCCTCAAGAAAGTATACGTCTACGCTTTAAAAACATCTGATGTGTTGCACTCACATAACTTTCTCTACTATTGTACAAACTATTTTTACAAACGCTTATTCTCCATATGCTTCATGTTAATCGAGATGTTAATCTTATTGCTAATTTTCTTGTAGATGCAAGGGGAATGTGTTAGGCTTTAAGCGATAGTCAAATATTTTAAGAGGTGGTTGCTATGTGGAGTATTCCATTCTCTTTGCATGTCCAGGACATTAAAAAAAACGAATAAGGAATTCTCATTTGAGCAAAAGTATAAGTATTGCAAAATTCAAACAAATAACAAGGAGTATCTCGGAATATAGAATATAAATTGTGTGTTTTAACGAGCTCTACATTTTTTGTGTAGAGCAATTTTGTCTCTCTTTTACGGTTTACCAGAATGAAGAAGACTTTTGAGGACATTCCCAGAAAATTCAAGATATACATTCTATTTTTCATAAAAATATCTCAAATATATGACATCTTAATCAAAATCGTTGGAGTCATTTTTGAGAAAATCAAAAATTTACAAAAATGTTTCATGTAAAGGGTAGTCTCAGGTGGGGGAATTTTCTTGAAAATCTTCGTGTCGCATCTTTGAAAGATACCGAACCTAAATGCCAAGTTTGCTATTTATCCGACTTTTCGTTTTTGAGTTCTGCTGTTCACAGACACACTTACGGACCTTTATCTAAAAGTGATTTTTTTGGATTCAGGGATCCTCAAAACATGTATTTCTGGTGAAAACTCGGTATAGAATTTTTGAGTGGAATGCAATGCTTCCCCTACTTGCTATACGTAGTAGAGAGAGAAAAATTCTACGGCTTAATTAATGGAGGGAAAAATTAAATTTTTTCTTTACATAAGATTAAAATGATAACTTTTTTGCCTTAATTTCTCATTTTCGCTCACTTTTTACGACTTCGCGAATTTACTTCACAGTTTAAGTCACATGTCGATGAAAGTGTGTGGATGTATGCTCAAAAAATGCTCTAACGAATGCATGAAAGATAATTTTGAAAACACCAAGTACAAAAAAGTCACAATTTTGGCACATTTTTCAAAAATTTATAAACTCATAAAAAGAACGAACTGGAAAACTTTCAAAACACGTAAACTGTGTTACCATTTGGTCTTTATGTAAAAAAAAATGTTTCCCTCCATTAATTTGGCTGCTAAAATTCTTTAAAGTGCAGATGAATGCTTTCTTGAGGGGGTGTAGCTTTGCCCCGTATCTTTCAGTCAACTCTCATTGGCTGCTGTTGTGGAATACAAAATAGTTACTTAGTTAACATGATCATTTATTTTAATATATTTGAGAATAATTGTCAAATTTACATTATCATGACTATATGAACCAAATATATTATGTAACAGAGTTATGGCATGTAAATTCTTATCAACAAATAGGTATGAGGATCCTTCGGTTTAAATGTGCCACTCAGGATGACGAAAGCACATGCATCTGTCATGACTAGGGCCCGGAATTTTAGGTTTTAACCTATATTTTTCCTCTCTATTTAATTAACACCTTTCAAGATATATACTCGTTTCACAATTCCTGGAGCAGAATATGCGAATTTCATTACACCTAAAATAACCTAAATAGCTGCTTTTCCTTTTTCAAAATGAAGAATGTTATTTTCGGATTGAAACTCGTAAAATTATTTCCAACACTTGTAGCCAGTAGATAATTTAAGTTACTACCATTAAACGCAGCACATGTGACGTGGTGACACCTGGATGCAGCTGATAGAAGGTCAGGAGGAGCGTACTTGGCTGTCTGCTGCCACTTACTATACCGAACACTTAAAAGACGCTAAAAATGTCGTCAATGAATTTCTTTTTCTTTCTTTCTTTTGAACTATGATTTTACTATTTTTCATTATCGCAATTACACACACACACACACACACACAAACAAACATTCATACCTATGGTGGGACTAGAACCCGCAACCCTCAGCTTAGCGGAGCACCGAAGCTACACATTCTAGCGACCACGGCTACGAGGGCCGGTAAATATCAGCATACTATCTACAGCTTTCTTTCTTCTTAAGCTACCTTGTTTACCCAGTTTATGATTACTGTGTTTTACTGTCTGCTTTATCGCTTATTACCGCAATTACACATACAAACACCCATACCCATAGCGGGACTAGAACCCGCAACCCTCAGCTTGGCGGAGCGCCGAAGCTACACACTCCAGCGACCACGGCTACGAGGGCCGGCATGAATTGGAAGAAACAGAAGCTTCCTGCATTGCCAAGGCTAAGAAATCACTAGAGTGCCCCACTCTTGTCGCTTTCTTTGCATACATTAAGACACATTTTTGTTTTATACCAGAAACTACAACTTTACCACTGAAATATGCTCTAGATATCATTGGCAATGTTTCCAGTAAAGAAATACCTGCAGTGGAAGTTGCATGTTCTTCAAAGTTGCAGAGATTCTTCAACGAAATCCTGCTTTTTAAGATATGAAAATCATCAGTTTAGTATTGCAAGGAGAAAAGTATACAGTAGAACTACCGCTAGAACCGCTGCACTGGCATCTATGTACTACGCTACCGTTGAAAGAAGCTTTTCTTTGTTCAAGAACTTGTTACTGATAACAGGAAATTGTTTACGCCAGAAAATTTGAAAATGTATGTATCTACTCCAATGCCAAAAAATAAATCTTACAACAAAGTACCAGAAAAGCAAAATTACTTAGACTTGTTTTGATCCACGAAGTAAAACATTAAAAAAACTATTTTAATCAAGAAAAACATAAAAAAACACCTATTTTAAGCATATAAGGAACCTAAAATTCCAGGCTCTAGTCATGACAGAGTGTTTTTATCGCTTTTATCGCTTGAACTTGCATTGCACATGGCTTATTTGTCATATATTACCAAAAACATTAGCCAACAAGGGGAAACGGGGAAGGAAACGGAGAGCGGAAGAATACATGTCGATAAGGTTATAAGAAACAGGGTTTAGAATTCTAAGCTTGATTGTGAATTTTTAGTTATATTATAATTTGTCTCTTATCTCTAGTTTTCGTGCGCTTTTCATTTACTTTATCCCACACATATGTGATGCTTGAATTGTTGGAAAAGCTAATTTTTTAAATAAGAAACACTAGGGTTATGAAACATTGAGCTTTTCTTCATTCTGTCACCCGTTCCAGGGGAAATGTAAGTGGCAGCTTAGCTCCCGCTACGCGCTACATACACTGCATGATCAAAAGTATCCGGACACCTGGCTGAAAATTGACGTACAAGTTCGTGGCGCCCTCCATCGGTGATGCTGGAAGTCAATATGGTGTTGCCCCACCCTTAGCCTTGATCACAGCGTTCACTCTAGCAGGCATACTTTCAATCAGGTGCTAGAGGTTTTCTTGGGGAATGGCAGCTCATTCTTCACGGAGTGCGGAACTGAGGAGAGCTATCGATGTAGGTCGGTGAGGCCTGGCACGACATCGGCGTTCCAAAACATCCCAAAGGTGTTCTATAGGATTGAAGTCAGGACTCTGTACAGGCCAGTTCATACAGGGATGTTATTGTCGTGTAATCACTCCGCCACAGCCCGTGCAGTATGAACAGGTGCTCGATCGTGTTGAAAGATTGCAATCGCCATCCCCGAATTGCTCTTCAACAGCAGGAAGCAAGAAGGTGCTCATTGTAGGTCTGCGCTGTGATCGTGCCACGCAAAACAACAAGGGGTGCAAGCCCCCTCCAGGAAAAGCACGACCAGACCATAACACCACCACCTCCGAATTTCATGTTGGCACAACACACGCTGGCAGATGACGTTCACCGGGCATTCGCCATACCCACACCCTGCCATCGGATCGCCACATTGTGTACCGTGATTCGTCACTCCACACAACGTTTTGCCACTGTTCAATCGTGTAATGTTGACGCTCCTTACACCAAGCGAGGCGTCGTTTGGCATTTTCCTGCGTGATGTGTGTCTTATGAGCAGCCGCTCGACCATGGAATCCAAGGTTTCTCACCTCACGCCTAACTGTCATAGTACTTGGAGTAGATCCTGATGCAGCTTGGAATTCCTTTGTGATGGTCTGGATAGATGTCTGCCTATTACTCTTTACGACCCTCTTCAAATGTAGGCGGTCTATGTCAGTCAACAGACGAGGTCGACCTGTACGCTTTTGTGCTGTACATGTCCCTTTACGTTTCCACTTCACTATCATATCAGAAACAATGGACCTAGGGATGTTTAGGAGTGTGAAAATCTCGCGTACAGACTTCTGACACAAGTGACACCTAATCACCTGACCACGTTCGAAGTCCGTGAGTTCCACGGAGTGTCCCATTCTGCTGTTTCACGATGTCTAATGACTACTGACGTCGCGGATAATGAGTACCAGGCAGTAGGTGGCAGCACAATGCACCTAAGATGAAAAACGTATGTTTGTGGGGGTGCCTGGATACTTTTGATCACATAGTGTAAGTTGTACCCTTCGTATTACTTCATTCTGACCTCAGCCGTTGTCATTTCCAGAAATTGTTGTCCTTAATATAAACAGTTACGCGTTTTATTAATCATATCAGTGTTTACCAGTGTTATTAGTGTTTTGCTATTGATCATTTACTTAATATCTCTACACACACGTCCACGACGTATTTAACGCGATCTATATGTTTTGTATAGTAAGATTTTGTCTATCTCTTATGGTTTACCAGTTATGCAAAAGTCGTTCACAATGAAGAATACTTTTGGAGACATTCCCAGAAAATTCGAGATATACATTTCATTTGTCATGAAAATATCTTAAACACATGATATTTTAATCAAAATCGTTAGAGCTATTTTTGAGAAAATTAAAATTTTCGAAAAATGTTGCATGTAAAGGGTAATCTTGGGTGGGGGGATTTTCTTGAAAACCTTTGTGTCGCCTCTCTGGAAGATACTGAACCTAAATATCAAGTTTGGTGTTTATCCGACTGTTTGTTTCTGAGTTATGCTGTTCACAGACACACAGACACACACAAACACACACACACACGGGCATATTATAAAAATGCTTTTTTTGGATTCAGGGGGCCTCAAAACATGTATTTCCGGTGAAATCTCGGTATCGAATTTTTGGGTGGAATACAATACTTCCCTACTTACTATACATAGTAGAGAAAGTAAACATTAGAAAAAGATCTGTGTGTGTGTGTGTGTGTGTGTGTGTGTGTGTGTAAGAGAGAGAATAGCATAACTCAAAAACGAACATTTGGATAAATACCAAACTTGGTATTTGGGTTCAGTACCCTCCAAAGGTGCGACAGAAAAATTTTCAAGAAAATCTCCCAATGCAAACTACGCTTTACATAAAACATTTTTCGAAATGTTGGATTTTCTGAAAAATGACTCTAACGGTTTTGATTAAAATACCATGTATTAAAGGTATTTACATGGGAAATAAGACATATATCTTAAATTTTCATGCAATAGCCTGTGAAATCCTCTTCATTCGGAAGGAATTTTATATAATCTTGTGTAACTTCTAAACATTGAGCGTAAGACGAAAACATACCACACGAAAAATGTAGATCTCTTTAAAACACAATTTATCTCACCGAGAGGGATGGCTCAGGCGGTAACGTCATTCGGGAGGTCTCGGGTTCAAATCCCGACCAATCTGATTGAGGTTTTTTCGTGGTTTCCCTCAGCCGATAAGGTAAATACCGGATTGGATATTTAATACCACGACCCAAAGTTCCACCTTAAGTCTAAAGCAATAGCAAAAATGGAAAATAGGTGGTAATAGTGAATGCCAATCTATGAAAGCAGGTAGACTGGACGGCACCCTAATGCCATCTGCACGGCACGAAGCAGAAGAGCCAGTTGCTGTGCACTAAGGTCTCTGTGGACACGTTACGAAGCAGATAGTTACAGGGATGTGACCCAGAAGGCTAACTGTCCGTCACACATCGATCTAAGAGTTATCTACTAACAGATCCGTCGCGATATGACCTTGTAGTTTAAGAGACGTAAAATAAATAGAGTAATAAAAGAAAACAATTTATCTCAAATAACTTTTTTTCTGTAGCATAAGCCATTTGCGAGATATCCGTTATTATTGGTTCGTATTGTTCAATACTTTGCCATTCCTTTAAAGTTGCTGCTTATAAGCTGTTTTTCGCGGTGTCATGGAAAGAGAATGGAATTTTAAGACTAGCGTATAGCGTCCAGTTCTTTAACATTTGACTTTCGCTAATCGATTTATATGTATAACGTTATGTATAATGTAACTATTTCTTCAAAGGTTTAATTCGATTAAAATGAAATAGAAAAAAAAATGTGATGTGTTGCACTCGCACGACTTTCTCCACAGCTCTACAAACTATTTTTACAAACGCTTATTCTCCATCTACTTCATAATAATCGAGGTAAACATTTGCAGAAACTATCTTATTGCTAATTTTCTTGTAGGTAAAAGGGGAATACGGTAGGCTTTAAGCGATAGTAAAATCTTTTTAGAGCTGGTTGCTATGTGGAACATTCCATTCTCTTTGCATGTCCAGGACATAAAAAAAAACGAATAACGACTTCCCATTTGAGAAAAAGTATAAGTATTGGAAAATTCAAACAAACCACAAGGAATATCTCGGAAATGGTTCACTCCACAAAAAAATGTATATGACATAAATTGTGTGTTTTAACAAGATCTACAGGTTTTGTGTAGAAAAGTTTGTCAATCACTTACGGTTTACCAGTTATGAAAAATGAGAGGACCATTCAGAATAAAGAGGACTTTCTGGGATGTTCCCAGAAAATTCAAGATATACGTTTTATTTGTCATGAAAATATCTTAAAAATGTAATAGTTTAATCAGAATCGTTAGAGCAATATTTGAGAAGATCAAAAAATCTGTTTCATGTAAAGGGTAGTCTGGGATGGGGGGATTTTCTTGAAAATCTTCGTGTCGCATCTTTGAAAGATTCTGGACCAAGTTTGGTATTTAACCAACTTTTCGTTTTCAGTTATGCTGTTTACAGACACGGGCACACACACACACACGAGCGCACGGACCTTTTTCTAAAAAAACTTTTTTGGCTTCAGGACACCTCAAAACATGTATTTCCGGTGAAATACCTATACTATACGTAGTAGAGAAAGTAATAAGCTTCAATAAGAATAATTTGTGTACCTGCTAATAAACGATAAAGAGTAAAGAGTCATGTGAATGTAACACATTGTTAAGTTAGCGTTTTCAAGCAGATTAATAACACTACCCTCTATTTTTCTGATAATTACAATTACTAATTAACCTGAATGGTGCATCTTATGTTGCAACAAACAAGGTCATGATTTAAAGCAGTGCGTTTCCAACAATTTTGCCCAATATCCTTTTACTTTCCCTACTACGTATAGTAAGTAGGGGAAGTATTGCATTCCATCAAAAAATTCTATATGGAGATTTCACCGGAAATATGTTTTGAGGCCCCCTGAATCCAAAAAAGCATTTTTAGAAAAAGGTCCGTGTATGTGCCTGTGAACAACATAACTAAAAAACGATAAGTGGGATAAATACCAAACTTGGTATTGAGGTTCAGTATCTTTCAAAGATGTGACACGACGATTTTCAAGAAAATATCACCCTCCCCAGACTATCCTATACAAGGAACATTTTTCGAAAATGTTTATATTCTCAAAAATGACTCCAACGATTTTGATTAAAATATCATATGTTTAAGATAGCTTCATGGCAAATTAAATGTATAGCATGAATTTTCTGGGAATGTCCCCAAAAGTCCTCTTCATTCTCAATGAATTTTGCATAACTGGTAAACCGTAAGATATAGACAAAATTTTACTACACAGGAAATGTAGAATTCGTTAAAACACACAATTTATGTCATATACTTTTTTGTTGTGGAGTGAACCATTTCCGAGATGTTCCTTGTTATTTGTTTGAATTTTCCAATATTTATACTTTTTCTCAAATGGAAATTCGTTATTCGTTTTTGTATGTCCTGGTAATGCAAAGAGAATGGAATACTCCACATAGCAACCAGCTCTTAAAATATTTGACTATCGCTTAAAGCCTACCAATTCCCCTTGCATCTACAAGAAAATTAGAAATAAGATTAACAACTCGATTAACATGAAGCATATGGAGAATAAGCGTTTGTAAAAATAGTTTGTACAAGAGTAGAGAAAGTCAGATTTTTTCAGTATCTACACTAAATACGCACTTGTCCTATGTCGCGCGACTTGTTGGAGTGATGTTGGAGCATCTAGAAGTTCATATGATCCCTTTTCACTATAGGTGATGTATTTCAGAAATGAAATGAAGACATTCCGACATGGAACTGAAGCCGATGCTCCGTATGTGGGACGCACAAACCTGTTCCCAGTTAATTGTTACGAGTCATGGCCTCCTTGCTCAGCCCGAGGTTGGAAAGTCTAAGTGCCTCTTCCTCTACTATTGTGGAAAGTATGTCTCTCTCAGTCGAAGCTGGGGCAAACGAAAGTGTCCCTTACAAGAATCCGGCCGTCTAGATAACCCAGTGATAAAACATTCTGCTGCAGTGACAATGGGGACCAGCAGAATTAGCCCTTTTCATGAAACATCAGTGCAGTGTTACATTTTACTTTCTCTACCGCTCAGCTAAGGTAGAGGACGGACTGTATTCATCCAACATCTATCTATCTATCTATCTATCTATCTATCTATCTATCTATCTATCTATCTATCTATCTATCTATCTATCTATCTATCTATCTAGTTCTACTACCTAGCTATCTACCTACTAATTATCTACCTAACTACCTACCTGCCTATCTCCCTAGTGCCAACCTGTCTAGCTACTAATTATCTATCTACTTATCTACTTACTACCTACTTACTTATCTACATATCTATCTACTATGCATTTACCTATCCACCTACTGCCTATCTATTTATCTACCTGTTACCTACCTATATATCTATCTACTATTATCTACCTATGTAACCACTACCTATATATCTACCTAATAATTATCCACCTACCTACCTTCCTTCCCCTACCTCCCTAGTACCAACCAATCTAGCTAATAATTACCTATCTACCTATTTACTACCTACTAATTACCTATCTACCTACGACCTACTATCTACCTACATATCTATCTACTGTGCATTTACCTATCTACCTACTGGCTACCTATATACCTACTACCTACCTATCCACCTGCTACATACCTATATATCTATCTACTATTATCTACCTATCAACCTACCTATCTGCCTACTTATCTACCGACTAATTACCTATCTACCTACGACCTACCTATCTACCTACTACCTACCTACTGTCTACTTCCCTATCCACTACTACCTACCTACATATCTATCTACTATGCATTTACTATCCACCTACTGCTTACCTATATACCTACTACCTGTCTATCTACCTAAAACGTATTTACCTATCCATCTACTACCTACCTATCTACCTATCCACCTACATATCTACCTGCTGGCTACCTATATATACCTATTATCTATTTATCTAGCTACTACCTATCTACCTACTTACTAGCTACTAAATATCTACCTACCTATCTGTCTACATGATATATTTGTAAAACCTTTTCAGCTGATTACCTTGAAAGCAACACGTTTTCAAGAGAAAAGTACATAGTGAATATTTCTTATTGGAGAGAGAAAACAAGATGTTACATTTTATTTAGTGCCTATCTTCAAGGTCATTTCATGGTCAGCACAATTGTTTTAAATGGGATGCCTAAGTTTTTACCGGTTTTTGGTTAACATATTTTGGAGTTGCATAAAAACAAGTAACTTTTATCTGAAACCTTTTTTTATTAAACCAACCATCATTTTTATAAACTATTTAAGAAGTTTGAAAAGAAACCTAAAGTCCTTATTTAAACTGCGTTAAAGTTAAATCTAAGTTAGTTTTTCATTGTATTAATGTTAATAATTTTTAAAACCTTTTCTACACTCTTTTCTGTTAGTGTAAAATCAGATTTTTTTCGTATCATTGGCCGTTTCCGAAATATTTACAATTTACATGTAAATTTATTGGAGTTTATGTCCAATGTGTTTTCAAACCTAAAATGTCTTACTTATGGATTCGTAGCTGAAACATTGACTTCTTTAATTAAATGGGATTACCTAATTACAACAAATTTTATCCATAAGACATTTATTTGCTCAAAAATGACACACTTTCAGTATATCTTTAAAGAAAATCGGGGAACAATGGGCTAATGGAGACTTTCTGATCCGGTGATTAGACGCACAAATCTTTTAAATGATAACATCAAACACATTAATTGACCGTCTGATGTACCTAGCCTTGGCCGCGGGATATTTATCACGCACCGTGTCTCTGATCGACATGGTATATGTGCCCAATTCAAGACAACAGCATCAGCTTGAAGAGGTTAGGCAAACACTGCGAGGGAGCGGGTCATTGATGCGGAATTCCTTCCCAAAGGTAAGACGACGCAGCCATGACCGATTTAAAAAAATGCAACTGGCAAACATTGCTATTAACAGCAATACAAGGTATATCGAGGAAATGTTGAATTATATCATGCGTACGCATAAATTAAAATTATTTCAATATTTTGAAATTATATTTAAAATGTAAAGGTATGGAAGGGGTTTTGTGGTGCCTAAATGACTATTTTGACAATTGAGGCCTATTTTAAGATTTTAGAGCATAAAACTGCCTGATTTGCTATTATTGTTTCATTAATTTTTTTCATGATAATGATCGAACGTTTCCAGTTCGAACGCATCCGATACCGCTCAAGCCCGCCCACAACCGCGACCCCTTTAGGGGTCCCTGCCCCAAGAGCACCCGAATCCGGGATCTAGCTGAGCAGTTCGACAGACGCTAGGGAAAAATCTTCACAAAGCACACCACCACCGCCCACCCGCAACGCACCGAACACCGCTGCCTGGTCCTTCAATCCTGAAACAGATGATGATGAAAATGGTGGGTACAGGAAAGTCGTGGAGAAGAGGAACCATCCCAGCATTCGCCTTGCGACCCGGGAAAACTACGGTTAGAGTGGGTGGTTGCCGGGAATCGAACTCGGAACCTTCCGAATGCGAGGCTCACCTGTTGTCGGGGAGCCATTTCGGTACTTAAGCAGGTAGATTAAGTCGTTTTGTAGAAAGAGAAAGAACACTTGCCCCTTTTTAGGTATCTTTGTCATCCTTTGATGACTGCAGTACGGCAGAAATCCCTTCCAAGGTCAAAAAGGGTCAGCGGACTATAGTTTCGGACTCACACACCTCTCTATTCACATCCAAATAAAACTGTTGATATGCACATATTCGCAAGATTTTTCCAGATTTTCTCTGTCACATTTTCAAATGTATTTCAAACAATTCTTTTACATTGCTGTTCTTAACGATTAATTGTGTTTTTAGGTTCACAATAATAGCAGGTAGTGTATGATGCATTTCCACTGTGATCTATTCAGTAAGTTTTTAGAGTGTATTTTTTCCCCTAACTTTATAGGCTTATATTACGAATTAGCAGTCTTATATTAATAATTTAAGACACAACAAAATGTCTCTAGCCAAAATAATTTAGTAAATTTAGTGTTTGTGTAAATTTTAATGTTCGCTAATAATTGCGTTTTTAAATTTATTGTGATTTTAGAAAGTAGAAACATGTTTAGTTACATAAAATCTTACCAAGCGGGATAGCTCATGCGGCAAAGTCTGTGGCCCGCATTCGAGAGATCTCGGGTTCGATTTCCGCAGTCGCCCTTCGAAGCCTATGGGTTTTTTTTCGGGGTTTCCCCGAGTCGCTAGGGAATGCTGGGAAGATTCATTACATTTCCCGAATTTCCTATCCCTCAATTTCACCTCCATTCTTATTTCACCTATCATCTGCTTGGCTGTTTCAGGGTTACAAGTGTCGGCGAGAGTCTCGACAGGGGAAAAAGGATGCTTCGTCCCCCGGAATGGGGGCGGTCTCCGAGTCTCGGGCCCCCAGTGGATGTGCAAGCCTGCAGGGGGAGGGGTCCGGTTGTATTAATGCCATCCAGTGAGTTTTAATCTGGAAAATGGTAGGGATACTGCCCTCTGCTCTGTCGTGCCTTCTGGTCCGCCCGCCTTCCCAGGAGTAGGTGGCTTAGGCACAAAAGTTCTCCGTAGGTCGAAGTGCAATTCCTAATCCTAGTCCTATTCCTACATAAAATCTTATGCAAACTGTGTTTTTAGGTGCGTAAGACTATATCTTTAGTGTCTATTTTGATCATTTTAGAGGCTATTTTAGGTGTCTAAAACTTGTTTTAAGGGCCTAAAACTCCGAGGTTCTAAATTTATTATTGATGGAATTATTAGCCAAATTATCACTAATGCAACTTCTTTAGCAAAATGATCAGGAATCTTAACTCCTATAAAGAGCAGAAAGAAGAGGAAATACAACAGCATAACTAAGTTCTCTGACATTATGCCCAAGAGGTTTAGTCTCTCTCCCATTGGTCCTAAGGGTCTAGTCTAGCCACTTAAACACATATATGAGAGCACTAGTGAGACCTCTAGCTGATATTGATGTTCACAAAATAAATATTTCATGACTCAGGCGACGGAGCGACTGACTGCTATACTGTGAGAGTGCCGGACCTACTTGGGGGTAGCTTATATCGCTTTTTGGTACTGAGTATAAGAAACATCAGCGCTCTACTGTAACCATTTCCCGACCTGCTCTGGTTTCAACGCTTTCTTACATGTTGCACAACTTCGTGGTCACTGGTTCGTGTCTCGGTACATGATTATTACACTTTATAACATTAGTGAATTTAGAAATGATGAAGGTACTATTATACACGCACGCAGAGACTCTGAACCTGAATAACCAATACTACCGTGGACCGAACAGATTCGAGCACTGTTAGCACTGAGTGAAGTGCATGAGGGCACGTGTCTATGAAGAGTTTAATTCAAAAATGAAAAGCTCAAACAGTATCAATTCAATAATTAAGTCAGGTTCTCTTTGGATACAAGACGAATATATTCATGAATTTGCCTCGACCACAAACAACTCTTTATAGGGAAACCTTTTCATTATTACCTTCTCTACTACGTATAGTAAGTAGGGGAAGTATTGCATTCCATCCAAAAATTCGATACCGAAATTTCACCGGAAATACAAGTTTTTAGGTCCCCTGAATCCAAATAAAGCATTTTTGGAAAAATGTCCGTGTGTATGTCTCTGTGTCTCTCTGTGAACAGCATAACTCAAAAACAAAAAGTTGGTATTTGAGCTTAGTATCTTCCAATAATGCGACACGAAGATTTTCAAGAAAATCCCCCACCCCAGACGACCCTTTACATGCAATATTTTTCAAACATTTTGATTTTCTCAAAAATGACTCTAAAGATTTTGATTAAAACATATGTTTAAGATAGTTTCATGGCAAATGAAATGTGTAGCTTGAATTTTCTGGGAATGTTCCCAAAAGTCCTCTTCATTCTGAATGACTTTCGTATAACTGGTAAACCCTAAGAGATAGACAAAATTTTTCTACATAAAATATGTAGATCTCGTTAAAACACACAATTTATGTTATATACATTTTTTGTGGAGTGAACCATTTCCGAGATATTCCTTGTTACGTTTTGAATGTTCCAATACTTGTACTTTTTCTCAAATGGGAATTCGTTATTCGGTTTTTTATGTCCTGGACATACAAAGAGAATGAAATACTCCACATAGCAACCAGCTCCTAAAAGATTTGACTATCGCTTAAAGTCTACCATGTTTCCCTCGCACCTACAAGAAAATTAGCAATAAGATAGTTTCTGCAAACGTTTATCTCGATTAACATGAAGTAGATAGAGAATAAGTGTTTGTAAAAATAGTTTGTGCAAGGGTAGATAAAGTCATGTGAGCGCAATACATCAAATTTTTAAAAAATTATTTTCTCAATGAGATGGCGTCATGACAAATAAGCTGTATTATTGAATTGTCTGTAAATAACCTGTGAATTCTTTTAATTCTTGTTGAATTTTCCATGACTGGACAAACATAAGAGATATAAAAAACTAACTGCAAGAAAAATGCATAGTTCAGTAAAATGTGGAATTTCTGTTAAATAACTTTTTCGGTGTTTTCGAAATACTCGTTGTTTATGACACAGGGTTTCCTAGACTGAGGTTTGTTTTGGTCAAGATTGCAAGATATCTGAAATCAAAATAAGGAACAGATGCGCATTTCGTCCTCGCAGTTGAGAAACACGGCAATATTTACAAAATTCTTTGTACCACCAACCAATCGCTACATTTAGTTTAGCCAATTCTTACGAAAAACGCACAGCTTTTATCTTTATTCAAAATGATCACCTTTGCGTTTCAAATTCCTACCCAATTCCACTATTAATTTACTTCACTGTTTTCCAACAAAATACCAAAATGTTCGTATTCACTTCATAAGCTTCTAAAATATCACTCAAAAGGGAAAAGTAAGGGCACAGCTTACAGCTATTATTAGGCATAATATCCGACAGGCTGGCCAACCCCTAAAAATCGCCATATTTGTAAACAATGAACCAATTGTATGGTTCAGTACCAACTCTATCAACTGAATTAACTGAATTAAGTTTTATTTATGGACGCTCTTTAACTGCTGTGGTCCTTAGCGTTCCATTCTATATTGGGCGTGAAAGACGAGTAATTTTGCTTAGAGATCTCTTTATCTGACTTGAGGTTCTTTTACGTGCCGTAAATCTACGACACGGGACCACTGGCTTTACTTCCCTTCCGAAGGAAACCATGCTAAGTATTTTTACGTCCGAAAAAATCCATCGCCCTCCTTCGGGTTTGAACCCACGACCTCGGGAACTAGAGGCTAGCATGGTAACCACTACACCACGGAGGATGAAGGTAAAACTTCATGGGAATTACTTTTTGCAGCATAAACAAATTTAGCAGTTGGTTTTACCAACTCCATAAGTGAAAACATTGGCGTTTTTTCAAGTTTCAAAATACTCCAAAATACGGAACAGTTACCGTCCCGGATAGGAACTGTTCCGGAGGCGGAACATTTAGCACAAATCCAGGATGTCTGATTTTGGTGAACATGCGCGTTAAGTTCATTAGTAATAAGAATCCGCTTGTGATATAAACAGTTCAATGTTGTTTAAATCAGGGCCAACAATTATCTTGATTGGCATAAAAATAAAAAATTTAGAAAAATGTTTTATGTAAAGAGTAGTTGGCGTATATTTGGAAGATTTTGAACTTAAATACCAAGTTTGGTATTTATCCGACTTTTCGATTTTGTATTATTCTGTTCCCACACACATACGGGGACCGGGCCCCAAAACATATATTTTCGGTGAAATCTGGACATCGAATTTTTGGGTGAAATCCAGTTACTTCCCGTACTTATCCTTTTATACCTACAATGAAATGCATAAATGTGAATGGGAATTTACCTCGATTAACGCGAAAAAGATAGAAGAAGAAAGGTTTATAAGAATAGTTTGTAGAATAGTAGTACAGAAAGTAATATGAGTGTAAGACATTAGGTCTTTTATAGATGTAGAGACTGCCATTTGTAGATTATGTTAATGCTCTATATTTCAACTGTCTTCAGCGTTGCGACAGATTTCTAAAAGTCGTGAATGCAGTCATTTCCGTAGAAATAATTAACGTACAGTTCTGCGGTGAAATGTCCACATTTCAACATGCTCCTTGATTCGACGATTGGACGCGCGTTTGAGGTTAGAACGTCGCTTCGCTTTCACCTGTATCCCGGATATTGTACGTTCCCCGCAACACCCGTGTTTCCTGAATTAAATAACTGAATCATTTTTTTTTCGGAGAAATTAATTCGTACCGCCAAAACGATATACCTTTACGCGAAATTAAACTATCTGATGACAAATTGAGAAAGGTCGTTACGCTATTGTCCTTTGTTCACTCGACCTGCAAACAAAAACATACGCTTACATTGTTTTCAATGGCAGGCTTTTGTTTCCACTTTCCAATGCTTTCAGTTTAATTTCTCCTGATTAGAAAAAGAAAAAAAAAACTATTTATTTGCCCAAGGACACATAACTATGAAAACTCTGTACAGAGATGCGAATGCTTTATGTTAAATTTGAAACAGGGAAAAGTAAAGGTAAAGAGTGTCCCATAAAGAACGCATTTTTTAAATTGCGCGCCTCTTTCAGTTTGCGAGTTTGCCGGACCTGAAATTTAAGCGATTGTCATCTGTTTATATTGCGATTAATGATTGTCATTGTCAATTGTCATTTATGCGTATGGTTATCAGCTAAAATGGAGCGATACACGAAGGATCAACACATCCAGATTTTGAAAGTGCATTACAAGTACGGTGAATGATATGCAGAGACCGTTCGAAGACTTCGTGTAATTTTTGGTAGACGAAATGTGCCTAATGTGTCAACAGTGCATAGACTGGTAAGGAAATTTGAAGATACAGGATCGACAGTGAACATCAAATCACCTGGACGTTCTCGTTCTCGTCGATCGGCACAGAATGTCGCCCTAGTCAGACAGAGCGTTGCTACGAGCCCAATGAAGTCAATTCGTCGTCGTTCCCAACAATTTGACATTTCAAAAAGCACTTTGCAGAGAATTTTAACAAAAAATCTTCAATTGCAAGCGTTTAAGATCCAACTAACACAAGGGCTGAAGCCGATGGACCATTTGAAGCGTCGAACATTTGCCGATTTGTTATGCACCAAACAATAATTCCATAGTGATTTTCATAAGAAAATAATCTTTACTGACAAGGCACACTTCCAGCGTAATGTTATGTTAATAAACAAAACTGCCGGATTTGGGGCACAGAGAATCCTCCATGGTCCTTGAGAAGTGTTTGTATCCAGAAGGAGTCACTGTTTGGTGCGGATTATAGGCTGGCAGACTAATTGGGCCATATATTTTTGAAGACGAGACTGGAAAAGCAGTGGCAGTGAATGGTGATCGTTATCGCCACATGATAACACAGTTTTATAGCCACAATTGCAAGAATTGAACGTGGAAGACTTGTGGTTCCAACAGGATGGGGCAAACCTGCCACACTGCCGTTGAAACAAGGTTGCTGAGAAAGGTTCTCTGCTCGTATCATCTCTCGGAACGGCGATTAGAACTGGCCACTGAGATAGTGTGATTTGACACGATGTAATTATTTTTTGTGGGAGTATGTCAAATCTTGTGTTTATGTGAACAACTCACGAACTATCCCCAACTCAAGGCAGAAATTAGAGGAAGCCATGGAGGACATTTGCCCGATATTTTGTTTCATGTTTAATGGCAGTCTTTGTGCTTTATATGTATTTACATAATAATTTTAGCAATTTTCAAATAAATTATGTTTTATTATTTATTATTAAACTATAAATTGCGTTCTTTATGGGATAGACACCCTTTATATAAGTTTCTCTACTGTTTACCAAAGGCAGAGAGTGTAATACAGAGTTTAAGTTACAGTCCCTTTTGTCGCTTTTTGTTACTTGAGATCGAAGAATGCGACGAACTTTAAAACAGCATTCGCAAAAATGTGACGACAGTCTGCCACAGAAACAAACGATTTATCGCTTCTTTGTAAGAGACTATAAACACAACCTTTCAACAAGCCGTAACGATCTGTCACAGAAACAAACGATATGCCGCTTTCCTTCTCAGCTTGTGGAGCTCATTTTTGATCTGGTCTGCGTGGTTTACTCTTTCTTGTCAAATGTACGCTGACTTGTGTATGTGTGTGCTTTTTAAGATGTGATGGATAAATTTGTTTTAAGGAAGAAAAGGGAACGAAGTCTACAGTGAAACTAAAATGGACATACAAAGGAAACAAAACCCGATACTAAAACAGGTATAGCAAATAAACAATTAGTGGAAAAGTGGAACGTTTTTCGTATTAAAAGAACTGTGTATAGACTTATAATGTGTTTCTTTGACCAAATTAACTTTCAGTGGCAATGCAAATTATAAAAGTTATGATAGTATTCATGATATGGAGGATGCAGTGTGTAAAATAATTACTAATGATATTTTATCAAAAATAACGTCAACCAGGTGGTATTCAATTATGATAGACGAGTCTCTGACATTACTTAAACAGAAACTCTAATCATGTATGTGAAAATAGTGCAGAAGGGCAAAGTGTACACACATTACTTAACACTGTGTCCGCTAACAGGATGTACTGCGAGAGATATATATTCACTGTGTTGTGGGAATTTTGGATAGGAATGCCATTGATAAAGTGTTCCTCAGTTGCTATTGATGGTGCATCTGTTATGACAGGAGTTCGATCTGGGGTAGCAACTCTTTTTAAAAACAATTACCCTCATGTATTATCTGTGATTGCGTGGCCCATCGGTTAGTTCTAGCAGCTCTAGCTGTAAAGAGCATGTCCTCCTGGGCTGCTTGATTGGTGTGTCGTTCTTCGCTCTCTCCTCTCTCTCGGCAGCTCCAGCAGTGGGACGCATCTGCGAGCTTGGAAATGTTAGGGACTTCCACGCGTTCCTGTAGCCCCCAATGGCTCCTTCATCTCTTCCCTTCCTCCTGGGGGGTGGTAGCCGCAATAGCTCTGTGTGGGTCCCAGCGCGCGAGGTGTCAGAATATCTCGGAAATGTTTAATGCACAAAAAATTTAACTGACATACTTTGTGTGCCTTAACGAGGTCTGCCTATTTTATGTATTAGGGCTTTGTCTACCACGGTTTACCAATACTTACACAAAAGCCATTTAGAATGAATAGACTTCAGAGGCTATTTGCAGAAAAGTCAAGATATAATTCTTTTGTCATGTAAATATCCTAAGTGCGTGGTTTCAAATAAAAATCATTAGAGCCATTTTTTATAAAATAAAAAATTTCTAAAAATATTCATGTAAGGGGTAGTTCTGGGTGGGGAGAAATTCTAGAAAATCTTTCTGTCGCATCCTTAGAATATGCTGAACTTATATGCCAAGTTTGGTACTTCTCTACTCCGTATAGTAGGTAGGGGAAGTATTGCATTCCACTCAAAAATTCGATACCGAGATTTCACCGGAAATATATGTGCCCTGACTCCAAATAAAGAATTTTTGGAAACATTTCCGTGTATGTGTCTATGTGTCTGTCTATGAACAGCATAACTCAAAAACGAAAAGTCGGGTAGATACCAAACTTGGCATTTGAGTTTAGTATCTTCCAAGGATACGACACGAAGATTTTCAAGAAAATTCCCCCACCCCAGACTACCCTTTAGATACAACATTTTTCGAAAATTCTGACTTTCTCAAAAATGGCTCTAACGATTTTGATTGAAATATCATACCTTTAAGATATTTTTATGGCAAATAAACTGTATATCTTGAATTTTCTGAGAATGTTCCCAAAAGTCATCTTCACTCTGAATGACTTTCGCATAACTGGTAAACCGTAAGAGATAGGCCAAATTTTACTATACAAAAATGTAGATCTCGTTAAAACACAATTTATGTCATCTACATTTTTTTTGTCAGTGACCATTTCTGAGGTATTCCTTGTTATTTGTTTGAATTTTCCAATACTTTTACTTTTTCTCAAATGGGAATTCTTATTGGTTTTTCTTATGTCCTGGACATGCAAAGAGAATGGAATGCTCCACATAGTAAACAGCTCTTAAAAGATTTGACTATCGCTTAAAGCCTACCATATTCCCCTTGCACCTACAAGAAAGTTAGCAATAAGATACTTTCTGCAAATGTTTATCTCGATTAAAATGAAGTAGATGGAGAATAAACGTTTGTAAAAGTAGTTTGTACAAGAGTGGAGAAAGTCATGTGAGTGCAACACATCAGGTATCTAATTTTTGGGTGGAATGCACAAAGCTTTCGTAAGAATAGTTAGATGGTAGAGAAAGGCATGTGAATGTAACACATCAGGTTTTTTTTCTCATAAAGCAGTCGTCTTTTGTCTCCTTTTTCGCTGAGGGAAGTATTACATGTATCGTTTTGACATTTTAAAGGTGGTCAGCTTGGTCCAACTACTGTAGACAAAAGCCTGTTGTAGAATTCTGTGCAGAAAGAAATTGGTGTGTTTGTTACACTATTTTGGTACAGGCGACTTGATACATCTTCGAGGATCAAGTTGGAGCATTATGAAGTAAATAAGGGAAGATCGAAGGTCGAAGTGTCCAGTACATATATTAGAGGCGGTATTCAAATGAAGGAAGAACCTGTTGGTTTGGTGGAAGGGGTAACGTGACTGCCTTCCGACCCACTCGCATTCAGTTGGCAGCCGGCTCTTCACCTGCGAGGGAGTAGATTTAACCGAGTGACCTGCAATAACAATGTGACGCGTGCAAGTTCGCTTTAGTGTCTTACTCTTTCAGTGGTGTTTGTGAATCTTTAAGTGCTAGCAACACGTAATGAAACAAAGGAGGATTAGCGGTGAGTGTAGATCATGCTCCATTATAAAGAGATGACATTTGTATGTATTTGTGTGTATGTAGGATAATCTCAAAAAATCTTGTGTTACATTCACATAACTTTCCCTACCCTCTACTGTTTACTAGTGGGTATGCAAATTATTCTTAGGAAAGTTTATTTTCCTATCCAGTTCATTTTAATCGTGATAAACCTTTCGCTGCATTACACATTTCGTTATAGATACAAAGGGACTAGCGAATGTCAAATGTTTTAGAACTGGACTCTAAACATCACGAGAAACAACTGAAAATCGATACGACTTTAAAAGAATAGCTAAGGATTGAACAATTCGAAACATTAATAACGGATACCTCGGAAATGGTGATGTCACAAAAAAGTTATTTTTAATAAATTGCATGTTTTAAAGAAATCTACATTTCTAGTGTAGTACGTTTTAGTCTGATCTTAATGTTTATAAGTTATACAAGATTTTCCCAGAAAATTCAAGATAAACGTTTTATTTGTCATATAAATATCTTTAATATATGGTATTTTAATCAAAATCGTTAGTCACCTTTTATTAAATCAAAAATCTCGAAAAATCTTCCATGTAGAGGTTAGTTTGGGGTGAGGGAATTTTCTTGAAAATCTTTGTATCGGATCGTTGGAAGGTACTGAACTTGAATACTAAGTTTGGTGTTTATGACATTTTCCTAAAACTGTTTTTTTTATTTAGGAGACATCAAAACATGTATTTCCGTGAAATCTGCTATCAATTTTTGGGTGGAATACAATATATTCTCTACCATAGGTGCGTGGTAGAAAAAGTAATTTCTAAAAGACTAAAAAGATTTACAAACCTATGTACTAAGAGGTACAAACACATGGAATTATAAAAGAACATGTTTGCGAAGAAGGATTTGACTTTTCGTTTAGACTTCCATGGAAAACGCATGTAAAATAAGTCAAATGCAGGCGATATAGATGATCACAATTTAGCAACTAAGGAAACAAAAGACGCAGCAAAACAAAAGAGAATCGAATCAGCTAACTACGAAATGCATGCGATAGAATGCCAAAATATTCTAATAACCCTCATGTAAGAAGCTTTGCTTTATTTCCTTTGTATTTGTATTGTAATCAAACTCGTTAGTAGGGCGTGCTAAATAATTGTATAAAGAAAGAAAGTTGCTAACGTTAGAAATCGGTGAACCTATATTTTATAATTAACAACTGAGAAGAATATTTTTCTCTCAGATGCTAACTTGGTGGCTTGGGAGTGCAAAATATTCTTATTCATCAGCTTCAACTATATATATATATATATATATATATATATATATTAAGGGTTTGTGCATTATAAGAAAACTATATAGCTTTTATGTTATTAAATAACTATGGGACCAAAGAGGAGGTACAAATGTTTAAAATTTCACCTATTTTGATTATCTAAAACGTTACTTGACCATTCCGACAGATGCTTGTTCCACCGCCAAAGGGTACTTATAGGCTATGCAGAATTTCCAGAGCCGGGGCTGTACAAAATTACAGATATAAGGAGTAAAGTGATTAGCCATAAAAATGCTCTATAATTGTACAACAATTTCATAAAAACCCTGGGGGGTGTAAATGAAATTAATTCGTTATTAGAGTTTAAAAAGCTACCCTTGCAACGTCGGGTAAGCCAGCTAGTAATTTATAAAGATAATACGGGAAATCTATTTCTTAATGGGTGACAAAACCTTAGCAGTCTATAGTTCATATCCCGGTATTTACATTTTCATATTTTACTTTCTCCACTACTTACATTACCTAACTAGAAGAAGTTTTGCATTCCACACACAAATTGGATATAGAGACTTCACCAGAAATACACGTTTTGAGGTCCACTTATTTTAAAAATCTTGTTGCACTCACGTAACTTTTTCTACTCTTGTACAGACTATTTTTTACAAACGCTTATTCTCCATCTACTTCATGTTAATCGATATAAACATTTGCAGAGTCTATCTTATTGCTAATTTTCTTGTAAATGCAAGGGGAATATTGTAGGCTTTAAGGGATAGTCAAATCTCTTTAAGAGCTGGTTGCTATGTGGAGCATTCCATTCTCTTTGTATGTCCAAGACATAAAAACAAATCAGAATTCCCATTTGAGAAAAAGTATTCGAAAATTGAAACAAATAACAAGGGATATCTCGGAAATGGTTCACTCCACAAAAAATGTATATGACATAAATTGTGTGTTTTAACGAGATCTACATTTTTGCGCAGTAAATTTTTGTCTATCTCTTTACCAGTTATGCGAAAGTGATTCAGATTGAAGACTTTTGGGGACATTCCCAGAAAATTCAAGATATACATTTAATTTGCCATGAAAATATCTTAAACATACGGTATTTTAATCAAAATCGTTAGGGCCATTACTGAGAAAATCAAGCTTTTCGAAAAATGTTCCAATTAAAGGGTAGTCTGTGGTGGAGAAATTTTCCTGAAAATCTTCGTGTCGCATACTTGGAAGATACTAAATTCAAATAAACTTGGTATTTATCCGACTTTTCGTTTTTGAGTTATGCTGTTCATAGACACACGGACATGCTTCTAAAAATGTATTTGGATTCAGGGCAACTCAAAATATGTATTTCCGGTGAAATCTCGGTATAGAAGTTTTGGATGGAATACAATACTTCCACTACTTACTACACGTAGTAGAGAAAGCAAGCAATTGCATAACTCGGGATCCGATAGATACCAAACTTGGTATTTTAGCTAAGCATCTTCTTAGGATGCAATACGAATGTCTTTAAGAATCTCTCCCCACCCCAAATTGCCCTTTACATGCAAAATGTTTCGTTGCTTTTTTATTTTCTTAAAACTGACTAACGATTGTGATTAAAATGCTTATGTATAAGTATTTGTTTAACAAATAAAATTAAAACTTTGAATTTGATGAGAATAGCCCGCGAAGTCCTCTTCGTTCTGAATTAATTTCATTGTTTTTTATTACTCTATTTTACGTCGCTTTAACTACATGGTCATATCGCGATGAATTTGTTAGTGGGTAACTCTTAGATCGAGGTGTGGTGGACAGTTAGCCTTCTAGGTCTCATCCCTGTAACCATCCGCTTTGTCGTTCCACAGAGACCCTAGCGCATAGCAACTGTTTTCGTATAGAAAGGCGGACAGTAAGCCTTCTAGGTCTCATCCCTTTAACCATGCCATCTTGCTTCGTCAGTGTCCACAGAGACCCTAGCGCATAGCAGCCGTATCTTCTGTTTCGTTAATTAATTTTGCATGCTCTTGTAAAACTAGTAAATTGCAAGGAATAGACAAAAACATACTAGGTAAAAATGTAGATCTTGTTGAAAAACACAATTTTTGTTTAATAACTATTTATTGACAACTTCCGAGATATTCTTTGTTATTGGTTTGAATTTTTAAATACTTTAAACCTTTTAGAGTGATGTAACCTTTCAGTTGTTTCTCACGATGCCATGTGGAAAGAGTATGGAATGTTAAAGCCATCACATAGCTACCAGCTTTTTCATTTGACTATTGCTATATGCCTCTTGTGTAATGAGCCATTTTTGCAAACATTCATTCGATTAAGATGAAGTAAATTAACTATTCTGTAAGAACAGTTTAGAGGAGGGGTATAGAAAGCCTTGTGAATGTAATGCATCATATTTTTTATTATATGAAAATAGTAAACATATGGACCAAAAAAATTGTTTTTGCATCCCTAAAGTTCTTTAATCGATGCAGATTTAGGTGTTGAAAACTTCATCGTAAAACAAAGCCAAAGCCAAACAGCTGATCGGTAGACTTCTTTTATTATGTATGTAGCGTAAACTTAAACTCATTTGTTCATTTCCCGATATAAATAAATAATTATACAAGAGGAATTGTTGATGCTTACATAAGCTTGCAAAATATTCTGGTTTAAAACTATGTCTTTCGTAAAAACTAAAACTAAAGCACATATTGTTTTAAATTAACAACTTTTATGTTGTTGTACGCTTCTATATAAGCCCAAGAATCAAGTCTTTATGTAAAAGGACACTGAAGTTATTTCATTTTTATTCAAAGTGATGATGGTCTTATATTAACATTTCTTTGATTTTCTGGGTTCTTCCCCTTTAAACTTTTAATTCGCAACTCGTGAATGAAGGAATTAAAAAGAAATGCTAACTTTGCTGTTGTGATTTTTGAAAATCTTTCTAAATTATCTTTACGTTTTGGTCATGAATTTCGTTTGTAAGGTATGATCATAAAACTGAAATATACTTGATTTTCTTTCACTTATTTTTAGTAATGCATTCCTCCAATCCGTTAGATGAGAGCAGATAATAATAGTTGTATGATATCAGTGTTTACTATTATATTTATTAATGGTACTAGCATTACATTTTATAAAACAATGGCTCTTTCTCTTCTTTATGGTTATCGCGACAAATGGTTCCAGCATGCATGTAGAATGGAGGACAACATACTCCCAATTAGTTGGACTATCTGTCCATTCCTATCAACATACATGCTGAGATTGCGAGTTCACGAGACGCAAGCTAAAGAAGTTCCAAATGTAAATACTGGAAAGGTACGATACAGTCCCATTTCACTAAGTGCATTGTTTCACTGTAGAAATCCTTCACTCATCTTTCGCTAGACCTCTGCCAGTGGCACTGGTGATAAACTCGCTTCAAAGTATTGACGTTATGCGCAGACAACCGATTGGCGGCAACCGCCAAATAAATCTGAAGACACTGTAGAATATAGTTGTATTTAACTATAAGACGTTGGAAGAGGAGATGTCGAAAGCACGATGGAAATAGAAAATGTGAAGACGGAACAGGCAATCGGCTGTTCCATGTAATAAATAATAAGAAGGGTATTAGGTATATATAAGCCGTAGCGCTCGGAAAAAAATTAAATTCGGCCTTGCCGATAGGCTTATAATACTATATACCAGGAATCTGATTCTGATGACATCTTTTAATTGTTGCATAATAGACATTTGCTAACCTGCATGAATACTTATTGTGTGTCCCAGGTTATGAAAATATTATTAGGTCATTTGATGACATTTTCTGCTCTTAAGCCACTTTTTCGATTTTACATAATTTTTATTGTCTTGTGCTTTGTGTCTTTATTGTCCGGCGCTGTGGACTAGAGTGTGGAGCTACGGAATGTATCCGGGTTCGATCCATCCATGGGGATGCGGATTTTAAGTCCTGTATAGGACTGTTGCCCACTCAGCATCGTGAGAAAAGTGAGGAGCTGCGATAGGCAGCGATCCCGGAGGCCAACTTTCTGGTTGGGGAATGTGTGATGCTGATCACATCATCTCCCCGTATCGGTTGGATGATTGCCTAGCTCTGCCGTACGTACGTGGGCGTGAGGCTGATAGTCGGGTTGGCAGGTCAAGGCCTTTCATAGACTGTAGCGCCACGTAATTATTATTATTATTATTATTATTGCATATTAAGTCATTTTCTTGTACTTACATTGAGTATATAAAGCTTTTTTTATTCCTGAAATTTTATATAAGGATAACTTTTCAAAATTTCGAAACTTCACCAATCAACTGAGAAATAATAATAATAATAATAATAATAATAATAATAATAATAATAATAATAATAATAATAATAATAATAAATAAGTGAAGTGCGCACAAGTGTGCAGAACGAACATAACTTTAGTTTTCAGCTTTAAGTTCTGTCACTGTTTTTGGACATTTGTTGCAGTTCAGCACGTGGTATTTATCATAGTTTAGTTCACAGAATTTGCACTCACTTTGCCAGCCTCGTTACAACGTTCCTCATGTTTTGATTCGCTCCTGTCTGTCATAGCGTTTGTTGCATAGAAGTCCTTTTCGACCTCACTTCTTTTCGTCAGGGTTTCCACCATGAACTTTATATAGGTCTCTGTTACAGGGAGCAGTAGTTCGTAGTCAAGATCATCGACCAGAAACAGCTATCTCGATGGGTTGTATTTCGACACTCCAATTACTAGCTTGAGAAGAGTATACTTCACCGTCTCCCATTTTTTAGGTTTTCTCTTACTTGATTTATGCCATATGTCAGAATTAGGACAATTTTTGCTCTAAAGAGTTTTATTGCCATCTCAAGGGAGGTTTTCTGTATATGATCTACGACGGCAGTCCTAAGTACCCGACCTAACGTGTATATAGCGGTTGTTGTTTCAAACAAATGACTATGGTAGAAAGTACCACCCTTATAAAGCTTAAGTTTAAAGTTTGACAATGCTACGTTGTTTAGTAATTGTTTGGCAGCCATTAATAGTGAACGCTCTCAGCGAGCCATCGCTATGTGATACAATACTTTCATTTGAAAGGTCTTAGTCCAACTAATATTAAAGCTGAGCTAGATTCAACTCTGGGGGAGTCTGCTCCTTCGTTTACAACAGTAAAATATTGAGTGGCAGAGTTTAAGCGAGGCCGTACGAGCTGCCAAGACGAACATCGCAGTGGTGGACCAAATGAAGTGACCACGCCAGAAATTGTGAAGTTAGCAGATATCGTAGGCATTTCAAAAAGTGCTGTATATCGCATACTAACTGAAAATTTAGACACGAGAAAGCTGTGCGCAAGATGGGTGCCGCGTTTACTCACAATGAAACAAAAGTAGTGTCGTGAGGATGTTTCAGTCGAGTGTTTGGCGATATTTCGCTGCAATAAAACAGAGTTTTTACGTCGATTCATGATCATGAATGAGACATGGATCCATCACTTCACACCTGAGACGTAGGAACAGTCAAAACAGTGGACTGAAAGGGTAGAATCGGCTCCAAAGAAGGCAAAGACAGTTCCATCTGCAGGCAAGGTCATGGCATCAGTTTTTTGGGATGCGCGTGGGATAATTTTAATTGATTATCTTCAAAAAGGAAAAGAATCAATGGTGAGTATTATGCAAACTTATTGCAGCATTTGAGTGATGAAATCAAGCAAAAACGGCCGCATTTAGCGAAAAAGAAAGTTCTGTTTCATCAAGACAATGCACCAGTTTACAAATCCATTATCCCCAAGGCTAAAATCAGTAAGTTAAAGTTCGAATTGCTTCCTCATGAACCCTATTCGCCAGACTTAGCCCCTCTGATTATTTTCTGTTTCCAAAGTTGAAGAAATGGCTTGGTGGTAAAAGATTTGCCAACAATGAAGAGGGTGGAGTTTGCAGTTGATGGCTATTTTGCAGAACTCGACGGTTCTCACTATAAACAGGATATCGAAGCTGTTGAACATCGCTAAGAAAAGTGTATCGAGCTGAAAGGAGACTATATAGAGAAATAAAGAGGTTTTTGTGTTTTCTTTTTTAGGTCGGGTACTTCTTGGACAGTTCTCGTATGCCGTTTATGGCCCTTACGGCAGTTATGGCTCTTTCTTTTGCATATACCCCAAAAGTAATCCCATTCGTTTGCAGGGTTACTCCTAAGTATTTGTAAGTGTTCTTTACTGTTAAATCTTCTCCTCTAAGTGTGATTTACTGAGAAGTAAGAGTAAGTTTGTACATTCTTTACCCCCATTCTTGAAAACAAAGTATTAATATTTAATCTGAAAATGGCTTCTTGTGGGTGGAGGGATGGCTTTTGTCATGGTGACGGTATCATTACAGAATTCATGTCCGCAACTATAGATGAGACAGGTCGAGATTTTGACGGAAATACATGTTTTGAGGCCCCTGCATAAAAAAGCATTTCAGAAAAAGTTCCACGTGCGAAATGTGGAATAAACACCGAATTTGATATATTAGCTCAGTAGGATGAAACGCGAAGATTTTCAAAAACCTCCTCCATCGCAAACTAAACTTTTAATGAAAATTTTCTCTTTATTTTTTTATTTTCTTAAGAATGGATCTGAGGATTTTTATTAAAATACCGCATGTTTAAGATATTTAAATGGCAAGTGAAAAGTATATCCTGAATTTTCGGGAATAACCTGTGTAATCATTTCGGAAGGAGTTTCGTATTACTTTGTAAAACTTATAAACCAGAAGAGAGAAGGACAAAAGCTTACCACACAAAAAATGTAGATGTTTTTAAAACATACAGTTTATTTAAATTAATTTTTGTGACATCGGCCAGTTTCAAGATATCCGTCGATATTGGTTTGAATTTTTCAATAATTTGCCCTTCTTGCTTTCTTTACTACGTATAGTAAGTAGGGGAAGTATTGTATTCCACCCAAAAATTTGATACCGAGATTTCACCGGAAATACATGCTTTGAGACTCCCTGAATCCAAAAAAGCATGACCGTGTGTGTGTGTGTGTGTGTGTGTGTGTGTGTGTGTGTGTGTGTCTGTGAACAGCATAACTCAGAGACGAACAGTTGGATAAACACCAAACTTGGTATTTAGGTTCAGTATATTCCAGCGATGGACACAAAGGTTTTCAAGAAAATTCCCCCACCCCAGATTACCCTTTACATGGAACATTTTTCGAAAATTCTAATTTTCTCAAAAACGGCTCTAATGATTTTGTTAAAATATCATATGTTTAAGATATTTTCATGACAAATGAAATTTATATTTCGAATTTTCTGGGAATGTCTCCAAAAGTGTTCTTCATTGTGAACGACTTTTGCATAACTGGTAAGCCATAAAAGATAGACAAAATTTTACTGCACAAAAATGTAGACTGCGTTAAAATACACAATTTATGTCATATACATTTTTTTTTGTTGAGTGGACCATTTTCGAGATATTGCTTGTTATTCCCTTAAATTTTCCAACACTTAGCAAAGAGAATGGAATACTCCACATAGCAACCAGCTCTTAAAATATTTGACTGTCGCTTAAAGCCTACCAATTCCCCTTGTACCTACAAGAAAATTAACAATAAGATTAACATCTCGATTAACATGATGCATACGGAGAATAAGCGTTTGTAAAAATAGTTTGTACAAGAGTAGAGAAAGTCATGTGAGTGTAACACATCAGATTTTTTGAAGTGGATTCGGTTGTTTCTCGCGATTTATTAGAAACGGTATGCGATTTCAAGGCCAGCATATAGCGACCCGTTCATAAAAGTTTTGGTTTCCTGTATCCATCTTTCACCTGCAACGAAATGTGTAAAAGCTTATGTCCATCAACACGGAGTAGATAGAAAAATAAGGTTTTGTAACTATAGGAAAGGTAGAATCAGACGACTGAAAAATTCAATGCCATCATCGGGAATTGAACCAGGATTT
Organism: Deroplatys truncata; assembly: GCA_030765065.1. Lineage (NCBI taxonomy): Eukaryota > Metazoa > Arthropoda > Insecta > Mantodea > Mantidae > Deroplatys > Deroplatys truncata. The sequence continues at coordinate 56,610,579 of CM060989.1, read as the reverse complement.
CCCGGTTTCCTTTCAGCTATTCTAACCATTGAGCTACCATGGCAACATGCCGGTACGACATTAAATTCTCCAACTGATTCGCATTTTTTCCAGTAAACCACAAGGAGATCTCAAATTGTATTGAGATGACATAGCCCAATGGCGACTTACATTGCTGTAAGTACTTTAAGTCCCGGGCTTCATAGTTTCAACTTGAAGTCGGTTGTCTTAGCAGCATGTTAGAGCAACCGGGCCGAAGCTGGGAGATACGTGGTTCAAATTCCAGCGATGTCACTTGAGTTTTTCAGTCAACTGATCCTACCTTTCCACCTTGCCCAACACCGATCTTTATGGAAGAACAATTAATTCCTTTTTGTAAGTATAGTTTGTAGAAGCTATACTCGTATAAAAACGATAGTGGATAGAAAAGTCATGTGAATGTAGCACAGATATCATTTGTTTTCCTTTTGTTACTGGCGTGTTGTACAGTTTTGTGAATACTTTATGGCTAATTTAAAAGTAGTTGTATAGGTACCGTACAAATCAAAGTTCGAATGGTTGATGCATGAAATGGATATAAATCTGATGTGTTACACTCACATGACTTTCTCTACTCTTGTACAAACTATTTTTACAAACGCTTATTCTCCATATGCTTCATGTTAATCGAGATATCGAGATGTTAACCTTATTGCTAATTTTCTTGTAGATGCAAGGGGAATTGGTAGGCTTTAAGCGATAGTCAAATATTTTAAGAGCTGGTTGCTATGTGGAGTATTCCATTCTCTTTGCTAAGTGTTGGAAAATTCAAGGGAATAACAAGCAATATCTCGAAAATGGTTGACCCAACAAAAAAATGTATACGACATAAATTGTGTATTTTAACGCGATCTACATTTTTTGTGTAGTAAAATTTTGTCTATCTCTTATGGTTTACCAGTTATGGAAAAGTCGTTCACAATGAAGAGTACTTTTGGAGACATTCCCAGAAAATTCAAGATATACATTTCATTTGTCATATGATATTTTAATGAAAATCGTTAGAGCCATTTTTGAGAAAATTAAAATGTTCGAAAAATGTTCCATGTAAAGGGTAGTCTGGGGTTGGAGGATTTTCTTGAAAACCTTCGTGTCGCATCTCTGGAAGATACTGAACCTAAATACCAAGTTTGGTGTTTATCCGACTGTTCGTTTCTGGGTTATGCTGTTCACAGACACACACGGACATGTTTTCAAAAATGCTGTTTTTGGATTCAGGGAGCCTCAAAGCATATATTTCCGGTGAAATCTCGGTATCGAATTTTTGGGTGGAATGTAATACTTACCCTACTTACTATACGTAGTAGAGAAAGTTAAAATGGGTAAATAGGAATACATTTAGTTACAGAGATCTCTGTATTCTGCTGTATTTTTGCACCATGCTGTCACTCCTCGGTTGCTTTTAATGTTGTCAAAGTGCATTTCTCTTTTATGGTAGTTCTTGTATTGCATTAGCATGGAGACCCTGAGGTCTTGACCCAGTACGGCGAGTCTTCCATTGAAATTCGCACCACTGTTGTGCACGCAGGAATTTCAATACGGCCAGCCTCTTGACCACAGCAACACGTCTTGATTTATAAGAGAGAGTCAATGGCGTAACGGTATTACGGGCTGCTGCCATTCATTAGGCCACGAGTTTGATACTCAGCAAAATATCTGTGTTTTAAGAAAATGGGAAATTAACAAGATAGAAAGGTATTCTGTTTTCTATTCAAGTTCAAATGCTTTTCCTCTATTTATTTTACATCGCTTTAACTACGTGGTTATGTCACGACGGATCTGTTAGGAGATTGGTGTGTGGTGGACAGTTAACCATCTACGTCTCATCCTGTACCATACCATCTTATTTCGTCACATGTCCATATAGACCTTAGTGTTAGACAACTGTACCTCCGCTTCGACACGTGTCCACAGATATCTTAGTGCCTGGTAACTACATCTCTTCCTCTGCACGTGCTGAGAAGATGGCATTAGGGTGCCGTCCAGTCTACCTGTTTTTATTATCTTTGGATAGATGGCAGAACATATACGCCTACCATATATTTTCATCTTTACTGTTCTTTTAGACTTAAGGTGGAATTTTGGGTCGTGGTATTAAATATCCAGTCCGGTATTTACCTTAGCGACTGAGGCACGAAAAAAACAACAGTCAGTTTTCGGCCCACGGGTTGAACCCTGGACTCCCGAATGCAAGCGGTTTAAATGCAGGCGGGCATATCATATTCCGCTACATTTCCGGATTCTCGCTAAAAATCCGCGTGGCAGCGGTAAATAATTCCATGGATCCTTACGGAAGGCCGTTTCCCAATAAAAAGTAAACCCAATGCGTTACATTCACATGACTTTCTTTGCACACTGTCATTTTATATAGCTTCTATAAGCTATTCTTGTGTAAACTCTTTAAAAAGTCAATTCTTTACAATATTTGTAGGATTAACTTAACACTTCTTGATTGTAAAGTAAACATAATTTGTACAAGAGTAGAGAAAGTCATGTGAGAGTAACACATCAAATGTTTTAAACACTTTTGTAATTGTTACTACCTCTGGCACGTACCCAGTAGGTAGAGGAAGTTTCATTCCACCCAAACATTCTATGCCGAAATTTCGCTGGAAATGCATGCTTTTGAAGCCCCCTACCAGGTTTTGTCTACGCGTTGGCGTATCAACTTCAATCCTTGCGCAAGCAGGGAACCTTTTTGAAGAAATCAGACATTGACCTAATGCAAAAACTCGCGGAGGGAGTGTCACTAGGTTGACGCCTTCCTTAGTCAAAGAAGAGGACCTTTGCACCTGGTGGGCAGGTGCTAGTCTGCTATGAAGATTGTACTTTGGAAAGAGGAACAGGAATAATTAGTTTAGGGTTTGACGTACTCTTATTTTTATGTTTTTATAATACTTGACACACTTACCTGCTGGGCTGATACACGCCAGTATCTTTTAGGATTCGTGACTTCAGGGCGTTCTAAGGAAGAACGAAACGATTTCCTAAAGGGTACAGTTATTTAACACACACAAGCATAATTAAATCATATAAAATCTTTGACCTTTCAGTGGCATTTGTGGATGTTTCTTCCTCGTATTAGTTCCTGCTTATTACTACATTTTTTCTTTCTTTTTAATACCCATGTAATTAACTCTTGCAATAAATGGGACTGGTTGTGAGGAAGGCATAACAAATTCGATAGCTTTTCCATTTATTACACTTTCCATTAATCTATACTTTTCAGGAAGAATGAAAAGTTCATCCTCGTAAAATAAAATGTTAATAACACTGTAAGATAGGCTTGCGTATCGATATGTTTTGTATCCATGTTAAATTGTATTCAAGGACGTGTAAAAAGTACACGTTCTAAGTCATTTAGATGAAGCTGCTTTTTAAAGATTAACAAACCTGCAAGGCCACAGCTTTGCTATAACCAAACCAATGCACTAATTGCTATGTTCAAGAGGAGTAACTTATTTTTCACTTGATCATCAGGGACGGGTAAATTTCTATAATTGGATTTTGAGAAATGCCAAAAATAGAGTAATTGACTCACTCTTAGTATTCTTCTCTGAAGAAGCTTGGTTCCTTTTACATGGTTATGTTCCGTCGTAAAATAACACATACTGAAGCACAGAGAAACCCGATTTTACACGCGATATTCCCTTGCATGAACGAAAATTAGTGTGTAATGTGCTGTATATGCATATAGCATAAGAGGGCCTGTATTTTCTGAATAAATAAAAATGCAGCGAGATACAGGAATGCAATTTTACAAGATAGGATATTAGTAAAAGATTATGGCTCTCAAGATCCCCTGATCTATGTGATTTTCATCTATGAAGTGTATGCAGAACCCCCATACATTGGAAAGACTAAAAAAACTACTAAGATGTTGCCAGAAACGTGTGGATAGATAACATTTCCAGCATCTCTTATGAAATAGTATTTGCTTATTATCACTGCAATTGTAAACTATGAGAACGTGAGGCTTTCCGGAGATATCATAACTGTTTCGCCGGGAGTGCGAGCTGCTGCGAACGGCTCGCGAGCAGTAGTACGGTGGCCGCAGTGTGGAAGAAAATCTTTGTAATAGTGGCTTAAAATTCAAATATAACAATGACATAAAATATTAAGTATTTAAACTCAATCTAGTAGCCTTTTTACTACCCTCATAAGCATATTCTGTACCATAAACGTATTCCTAAATAAACTTGTATAAAATTAAAATGATGCATCAAAAATACTACTTATAATAATATAATATACAGTCTAAATTAATAAACAAGTTCAGGCCTGTGTTTTGGAAAAATAACATCAATAGTTTGACTTGAAAGTAACATTTTTTTTTTTGCTCGAAAGTTGGTCGTGAACTGCGGAATGCGTAATACAGTGACACTAATTTCGTAATCGATTGGAAGCGGCTATCGAACGGTGCTCAGTGCAATGTAATTTGACGGCTATCCGTTCAGCTGTAACGAGCAGATACTATGCAATTAAACACATTCCAGAATTTCGAAAGTGTGATCACAGCCAATCACTTCTAATCATGCTCACTCAATCAATGTATTGCAAGTAATTCGTGATAAAATCACAGCTAAGTTATTTTTACTTTCTCTACTACGTATAGTAAGATTTCACCGGAAATACATGTTTTGAGACCCCCAGAATCCCAAAAAAAACATTTTTGGAAACATGTCCGTGTATGTGTATGTGTGTGTGTGTGTGTGTGTGTGTGTGAGAACAGCATCACTCAGAAACGAACAGTCGGATATACACCAAACTTGGTACTTAGGTTCAGCATCTTCCAGAGATGCGACACCAAGGTTTTCAAGAGAGTCCCCCCACCCCAGGTTACCCTTTACATGGAACATTTTTCGAAAATTTTAATTTTCTCAAAAATGGCTCTAACGATTTTGATTATAATATCATATGTTTAAGATATTTTCATGACAAATAAAATGTATATCTTGAATTTTCTGGAAATGTCCCCAAAAGTATTCTTCATTGTGAACGACTTTTGCATAACTGGTAAACCATAAGAGATAGACAAAATTTTACTACACAAAAAATGTAGGTTGCGTTAAAATACACAATTTATGTCATATACATTTTTTTGTTGAGTGAACCATTTTCGAGATATTGCTTGTTATTCCCTTAAATTTTTCAATACTTATTTTCTCAAATGGGGATTCGTTAATATAGTAAGAGTATTAATCTGTGGCAAAGAGAATGGTGCTGCACCTAGCAACCAGCTATTAAGAGATATGTATATGCTTAAAGGCTACTGTATTTCTATATTGCCCTGGTAAATATATATTCCCCTGCAAGAAAATTAGAAATAAGACAGTTTCTGCAAATGTTTATCTCGATTAACATAAAGTAGATGGAGAATAAGCGCTTGTAAAAATAGTTTGTATAAGAGAAGAGAAAGTCATGTGAGTGTAACACATCAGATTTTTGCTTAAGGTTTAAAAACTTGCCATCTCCCAGTTATCAACACTTAAAACCTGAATCTTAAATGGGAATTTCACATAGATTATGTTTACACAAAAGTTTCCAAATACAATTTTCATGATAAGAAAATTGGTGCACCATATCGATTTAAATGTACTAAAACTATTTTGCCTATACTCATACTTATGTAGCATTCTACACAATTTTCTGGAGAGTGATCCCATATTAAAAAATCTGATGTGTTACACTCACATGACTTTCTCTACTCTTGTACAATCTATTTTTGCAAACGCCTATTCTCCAAATGCTTCATGTTAATCGAGATATCGAGATGTCAATCTTATTGGTAATTTTCTTGTAGATGCAAGGGAAATATGGTAGCTTTTAAGCGATAGTCAAATATTTTAACGCTGGTTGCTATGTGGCGCATTCCATTCTCTTTGCATGTCTAGGACATAAAAAAATGAATAACGAATTTGAGAAAAAGTATAAGTATTGGAAAATTTAAGGAAATAACAAGCAATATCTCGAAAACGGTTCACTCAACAAAAGAAATGTATATGACATAAGTTGTGTATTTCAACGCGATCTACATTTTTTGTGTAGTAAAATTTTGTCTATCTCTTATGGTTTACCAGTTATGCAAAAGCCGTTCACAATGAAGAATACTTTTGGAGACATTCCCAGAAAATTCGAGATATACATTTCATTTCTCATGACTTTATCTTAAACATATGATATTTTCATCAAAATCGTTAGAGCCATTTTTGAGAAAATTAAAATTTTCGAAAAATGTTCCATGTAAAGGGTAGTCTGGGGTGGGGGGATTTTCTTGAAAACCTTCGTGTCGCATCTGTGGAAGATACTGAACCTAAATACCAAGTTTGGTGTTTATCCGACTGTTCGTTTTTGAGATATGCTGTTCACAGACACACAGACACACACACAGACACACACACACACACACAGACACACACACGGACATGTTTCTAAAAATGCTTTTTTTGGATTCAGGAGGTCTCAAAACATGTATTTCCAGTGAAATCTCGGTATCGAATTTTTGGGTGGAATGCAATACTTCCCCTACTTACTGTACGTAGTAGAGAAAGTAAAAAATGTTAATTCTCAAAAAACAGATCAATAAAAAAGAAAAATTATTTTATATTCACATGACATTCTCTAGCTACTATCGTTTATTATTTTCTGTACCACGTACAAAGATAAAGTATTGCATTTCACCCCAAAAAATTAGATACCGAAATTTCACCGAAAATACATGTTTTGAGGCCCCTGAGTCCAAAAAACATTTTTAGAAAACGGTCCGTGTGTGATGTGTATATGTGCGTGAACTGCATAACTGAAAAACAAAAATTCAGATAAACACCAGAGTTAGTATTTAGGTACAGTACCTTCGAAAATGAGACACGAAGATTTTCAAGAAAATCCCCCCACCCCAAACTGCACTTTACCAAATTGGTTATTTTCTATAAAGTGGTTCCAAAGGTTTTAATTATAATACCATATATTAAAGATATATACATGGTAAATAAAATGTACATTTAATTTTCTAAGAATAGTCTTTGAAGTCCTTCGCATTGGGAAGGAATTTTGTATAATCTTGTATACCGTTAAGCGATAAACAAAAACGTACTATCCAAAAAATGTACATGGCTTTAAAACCCACAATTTATTTCCAGAGGGCTGCTTGGTTGACGGCTCGTTCATTGTCCTCTATGGGCAGCTCTAGCAGTAGGGCGGGCCTGTGTGGCCTGTAGGCTGCTGTGACTCCTTCACTTCATCCCTTCCTCCTAGGGGGTAGCCTCAATATACGGAGGAGCAAAAAAACTACGAACCAGCCGCGCGGTGTTTTTCCTGTCCGCGTCCTCGACGCTCGTTGCCGTCTGCCGTTATCATAGAAAGGCGCAGATGAAACCATACAACCATTTTTAAAACTACTTTTAAAGGCTTGACTTACCAACTTTATGAAAGGAGATGCTGAAACTGACCACCGTCGTTGTCCATACATTTTTGGCACCTCTTTAGGAAACTATCCATCACTCGCCGTAGTTCACGTTGAGAAATGCTGACAATTTCCTGACGGATTTTTTTTTTGGACAACGACGGTGGCCAGTTTCAGCATCTCCTTTCATAAAGTTGGTAAGTAAAGCCTTTAAAAGTAGTTTTAAAAATGTTGTATGGTTTCATCCACGCCTTTCTATGATAGCGGCAACGAGCGCCGAAGACGCGGACAGGAAAAACACCGCGCAGCCGTTTCCAATTTTTTTTGGCTTACTCTCTATTTCTCGTAGGTTACAGTACGTGAAGTGTCCGTCCCCCTCCGCGGTATATCCTATACTCCATTGCTTCAGTGGCCCATTAAATTTTATTGTCCATCGAGACATCTTTTTCACCCCTTCTAAAGCTATAGCCCCAGTCGTAGTTATCCTTGGGTGGCCGCCCCTGTTTTGAGGTAATTATTGCTAAAGAAAAGTTCATGCTTTATCAGCCGAATAAATTTAAGCAGAAAGAAGTTAGTGTCTAAACTGATTGCGAAAAGCTGCGGTCGGTAATTGCATAAAATTAGAAGGAAATGTAATTATTTTGCACCAACAATAAATTACAAAAAGTTACATTTTTGTACATCATTATGATTTGGCTGGCACTTTCATTTTCCGCCTTGCAGTCAGTTGACGCAACTTGTTGCAATTAGGACGTGCTAGATTCCGAAGCCTCGTGAAGTCATTCGTAACATGGATGCTTATAAGTCAAGCTATCATTATCTTGTGTTGGAAGTCCACGTTCATTTTACTTTCCCTACCACTAGCCTGTAGCAAGTAGAGGAAGTATTGCAATCCACCCAAAAATTCCATACCGATATTTCCTCGGAAATACATGTTTTGAGGCTTCCTGAATAATAAAAAATCTGATGTGTTACACTCACATGACTTTTTCTACTCTTGTACAAACTATTTTTACAAACGCTTATTCTCCATCTACTTCATGTTAATCGAGATGTTAATCTTATTGCTAATTTTCTTGTAGATGCAAGGGGAATTGGTAGGCTTTAAGCGATAGTCAAATATTTTAAGAGCTGGCTGCTATGTGGAGTATTCCATTCTCTTTGCATTACCAAGACAAAAAAAATTGAATAACGAATTTGAGAAAAAGTATAAGTATTACAAAATTTAAGGGAATAACAAGCAATATCTCGAAAATAGTTCACTCAACAAAAAAAATGTATATCACATAAATTGAGATCTACATTTTTTGTGGAATAAAATTTTGTCTTATCTCTTATGGTTTACTAGTTATGCAAAAGTCGTTCACAATGAAGAATACTTTTGGAGACATTCCCAGAAAATTCGTGGTATACATTTTATTTGTCATGAAAATATCTTAAACATATGATATTTTAATCAAAATCGTTGGAGCCATTTTTGAGAAAATTAAAATGTTCCATGTAATGGTTGGGGGATTTTCTTGAAAACCTTCGTGTCGCATCTCTGGAAGATACTGAACCAAAATACCAAGTTTGGTGTTTATCCGACTGTTCGTCTCTGAGTTATGCTGTTCACAGACAGACACACACAGGGACATGTCTCCGAAAATGCTTTTTTTGGATTCTGGGGGTCTCAAAACATGTATTTCCGGTGAAATCTCGGTATCGAATTTTTGGGTGGAATACAATACTTCCCCTACTTACTATACGTAGTATAGAAAGTAAAAAGCATTTCTAGAAAATAGTCTGTGTATGAACAGCACAGCTCAAAATCGAGAAGTTGTCACATACCAAACATGGTATTTATGTTCACTATCTTTCAAGGATACGACAAGATATTCAAGACCCCCCACAACCAAACTACCCATTACATGGAAACGTTTTAGTAAGTTTCTTATTTTCTCAAAAATTGCTCTATTGGTATTCATTAAAATAGCGTATACAGGGTTATTCAAAAAGAAGGAACGGAATTTAAATATTCATTTTTAATGAACGACAATAGCTAGCAACACATACGACACATTATTGAATAGAGGAAAGTTCAAAGTTTTAAGCCACCACCTATTAGTTCCATTCAGTGCTTACAGCGGCGCTGTGGATGTTTACGAGAAGATGGCGACGCCACAGGAAAAGTCGTTTTGAGTGCTACAGTATGCAAAGAGTGAATCCATTGTTTCATTGCAGCGTGCATTTCGTTGTAAGTTCAACAACGAGCCGTCTCGTCATAAAAACTTCACAATTGATACAATAGATTCGTAGAAGATGGCTGCGTATGCAAACGGAAAAGCACTGGTCGTCCTTGCATAACAAATGAGTACGTAAAATAAAACTTTGAACTCTTCTTTATTCAGTGATGTATCGCATGTGTCGCCATCTATTGTCGCTCATGAGAAATAAATACTTAGTTTGCTCCTTCTTTTTGAATAACTCTGTATTTAATCCCGAACGAAGTGGCGTCGCGCTACCGCGATTTCCTTTACATAATTTCCCTTTCATTCTGTTTCCTTCTCATTTCAGGAGTGCTTCTAGTTTTCGTGGTGTATGGCGGTGCCGGACAGATGGCGCAGATGCTGGCTCAAAGTAAACAACACCAGAGGGCTGCTTGTTCGACGGGTCGTTGATTGCCCTCTCTAGGTAGTTCTAGCTATGGGACTGGACTTTGAACCTGCAACTTTTGACTTCCGCACGTCTCTGTGTCCTGCCTTTCTGCGGCCTATAGCCTCCTGCGGTTCCTTCACTTCATCCCTTCTTCCTTGGGTGGTGATAGCCACAATAGATCTCTGTAGGTGTGTGCGAGGTGTCCTCCATTTTGTAACCTATACCATTATGTTTACGATATTTTCATGACAAATAAAATGTATGTCATGAATTTTCTAGGAATAGCCTGTTAATCCTTTTCATTCTGAATAACTTTTATATAATTGGTAAACCGTAAGAGATATATAAGATCCTACTGTACTGAAAACGTAGATCTCGTTAAAGCACACAATTTATACAAAATAAAATTTTAGTGACGGTAACTATTTCCGAGATATTCTTTGTTATTGGTTTGAATGTTTAAGTTCGAGAAGCGTCCAAATAAGAAAGTTTTCCTATTTTATAAAAGATTTTATACGCAATTTATCATGTTGAAATGATTTTCAAAATACTGTATGTTTAACGTATTTTCATGACAATAAAAAGTAAATCTTCAATTTTCTGGAAATAGCCTGTGAAGCTCTCTTCAGTTTGAATGACTTTTGTAAGAGATGGTCAAAATCGTACTGTACAAAACAAGTAGATCTCGTTGAAGCACATAATTGATGTCAAATAAAATTTATGTGTCGACTATTTCCGAGATATTTTTGTTATTGGTTTTAATTTTCAAATACTTCTATTTTTCTCATATGGAAAGTCATTATTTAATAATTTCATCCTACATTTCTCACATTGAAAGTTATTGTTTCCCTCCTGGCCCTAAAAGGTATCACATAGCAACCGCGCTCTTAAAACATTTAACTATCGCTTAAAGCCTGCTGTACTCCTTGTATCCTCTCGTACCTACCCGGAAATATGCAATAAGACAATTTATTCAAATGTTTATCTTGATAACTAGAAATAGATAGAAGAATAAGCGTTTGTAAGAATAGTTTGTACATGAGTGAACCCTTAAGACAGAGGTATAACAATTACACACCCCTTAAGGTGCTACATGATGAACATTTTAAACTTGATATTGCTTATTTGAAGTACGTAGTAATTAGTACCAATATATATGCCGTACTGAATCCTAAGTCGTACTGTTCGTATATAATATTGGCTTGTACATCTGATAGAAGGTACGTATCACGGAGGTTCAGGCCAGTCGGCCCATTGTGCTTCCATCGTGACCCCTGGAAGGGAGAGGTGAGGGGAGAGACCCAAAGGGCGACCAGATCCGGGTGCAAACATGGACGGGGTCCCTAACATTTCCAGATATAACGCATCCGACGCCGCACGGTCCCTGCCCCAATTTACCAACCTCTAGGAACCTCCGGAGTGGAGCCCCACGCTGAGGAGAGACCTAACTGAGCGGTCAGCGACGCCAGGGAAGAAACCTTTATAGAGCGCAAGCCACCACCCAGCCGCAACCCACCGAAAACCGTCGCCTGGTCCTACAACCTTGAAACATATGACAAGGAAGATGATGGGTATAGGAAATGAGAGGAAGGAGAGTCGTGGTAGTAGATGAACCACCCGAACTCGCCTGGCGACTCGGGGAAACCACGAAAAACCCATGGGCCAGACCTCCAAGAATGCACGGGTTCCCTAACTTTTCCAGATAGAACGCATCCGACGCCGCACGTTCCCTGCCTACAAGCTACCAACCTCTAGGGACCTCCGGAGTGGACCCCACGCTGAGGAGAGACCTAAGTGAGCGGTACCTCAGCGACACCAGGGAAGAAAACTTTATAGAGCGCAAGCAACCGCCCAGCCGCAACCGGCAGAAAACCGTCGCCTGGTCCTACAACCCTGAAACATATAACAAGGAAGATGATGGGTATAGGAAATGAGAGGAAGGAGAGTCGTGGTAGAAGATGAACCAGTCCAGCATTCGCCTGCCGACCCGGGGAAACCACGAAAAACCCATGGACCAGAGTGGGCGGTCGCCGGGGATGATCCCGGGACCTCTGGAATGCGGCCACAGACGCAGCTGCTCGGTACGTCCGATAGAAAGTCGCTGATAGATAGACTGCCTAGCATTTTAAGAAATTACTATTGCAACAGTGCACCTAGCCGTGTGCCGTGTGCAGTTGTAACATTTCACAAGCGTATCTGTGGCATCACTAATTACTGTGAAGGTACCATAAAAGTGACATAGTTTCACTGTTCCAAATTGAGGGTATCACGTCACGTCCCAGGCAACACGCTCTTGTTCCGAACTGTGACATGAAACAGCCCCTTATTTTGCACGTTAGATCGCGAACTCAATAAAATCTTCTGGTCTAACAAGGTCCTCATTTTATAAAAATGCTCTCCTTTATGGGGAACTAATTCCCTTCTTCCTTTTTTACTTTCTCTACTACGTATAGTAAGTAGGGGAAGTATTGTATTCCACCCAAAAATTTGATACCAAGATTTCACCGGAAATATATGCTTTGAGGCTCCCTGAAGCCAAAAACAGCATTTTTGGAAACATGTCCGTGTGTGTGTGTCTGTGAACAGCATAACCCAGAAACGAAAAGTCGGATAAACACCAAACTTGGTATTTAGGTTCAGTATCTTCCAGAGATGCGACACGAAGGTTTTCAAGAAAATCCTCAACCCCAGACTACCCTTTGCATGGAACATTTTTCGAACATTTTAATTTTCTCAAAAATGGCTCTATCTATTTTGATTAAAATATCATATGTTTAAGATATTTTCATGACAAATGAAATGTATATCTTGAATTTTCTGGGAATGTCTCCAAAAGTACTCTTCATTGTGAACGACTTTTCCATAACTGGTAAACCATAAGAGATAGACAAAATTTTACTACACAAAAAATGTAGATCGCGTTAAAATACACAATTTATGTCGTATACATTTTTTTGTTGGGTGAACCATTTTCGAGATATTGCTTGTTATTCCCTTAAATTTTCCAATACTTGTAATTTTTCTCAAATTTGTTATTCATTTTTTTTGTCCTGGTAATGCAAAGAGAATGGAATACTCCACATAGCAACCAGCTCTGAAAATATTTGACTATCGCTTAAAGCCTACCAATTCCCCTTGGTAGAGAAGGTCATGTGAGTGTAACACATCAGATTTTTTAATTTATTTTAAGTCGCTTTAACTCACAAAGGTCTATTCGTGACTCTTACATTAATACAGTGGTGGTTGAACATTAATAGATTTCTAGCAATATAAATACATATCATTTGTTAATAAACGGATATGCTTTTGTTATGTGTACAATACAATTAAAGAACAATTATAATTATGTTACAATTGTTTTAAATTTCATTACACAGTGGTACATTTTGTAAGAACATTACAATCCTGAATCATTAAGACAGTTAATATTATTTGGGATGTTATATCTTTTCCTGTGTGGGTTATAACGTTGGCATTCTGCGAGTATATGGGAAAATCAGATAGGAGTGTGTCATCTTTGTATGTCCAATTCTTAAGCGGGTAATGATAACTTGCTGTTTCCTGTTTACGTTTGTAAAAATACGAGGGGCGTCCAATATGTAAGTTTCCCTATTTTATAAAAAAACATTACACACAATTGATCATGTTGAATTAATATTATTTATATTGTACAATCCTTCTGTTACTTTCTACATAGTCAACATTTTTGGGGACGTGATACAAGTTTTTCCAAGCCAGTGTTGTACCAGGTTGGGTCCTGCGCTCGCAACCAGCTGTTCACTGATTTGACTTCATCATCGGTGTTAAAAAGTGCTTACCTTTGAGTTGGAGGAACATGTGAAAATCACTTGGGGCAGGCTCCGGTGAATACGGAGGATACGATAAAACTTCCAAGTTGAATCTTGACCCAGGCGGAGCTCAGAAGATTCAACTGGGAAGTTTTCTCGCATCCTCCATATTCACCAGAGATTTTCCCAAGTGATTTTCTCTCTTCAAAGGTGTTTAAAATTCTTTTCTGGAAAAATGTGTATTTTTATTGATGGATAAAACACGAGCTTTTGCTGTCTTTAAAAATTAACTTCATTTATGGCACTTAGAGACATTCGAGAGACAAACGTAAACTAGCTGCTTCATTTTCGCAGATTTGCTCTCAGATTACTGTTCAGTACCTGACTATAGAATAAATACACTTCCCTTCGTGTTTAACCACAAGCTTTAGATCTGTTCTAGCAATGCAAAAGGTTCTTTTAAATTTTCACTCATACAGACTGCATGTATAAAATGTAAAATAAGAGCACTTTGAATTAAGTGTTTTAATGGAATTATAGCTGTTTCTTACATAGGTGACCATGCGCGCCTTCGAACAGCCTCTGAACAATAGCCAGTGCGGACAATAGCCCATTATGCGCCGTTTTCATATTCCAGAACATTCCTTTCGGCATTGTTTAGTAGCCTCCCTTTCTAGAACATTCCGCTCTGTATGCGAAGCCTAAATAAGAAACTGTTGTTGTCCGTGTGTGGAGTTCGGTTAGTGAAGAAGTTACAAAGTTAAGGCAATCAAGGAAGTGTTTGGGCAGTTAAAAGTGGACAGTGGCGAGCACAGTTCAGTTGAGATTCGATTCGACGGATCAGTTGTGTTATGTAATAATTACAATAAACTGAAGAAAGGTGTTTTTTGTTATCGGAGAGGACCGGCACTGCTCCAGCGAAGATATTGTGTCTATGCCCCACAAGGGGACGCCACCGGGAAGGAGGAGGATTTGAGGGGCAGGAACCAGGAGCGACATCACAGTAATAACAAAGTCCCTACAGTTTCTAGATTGAGACGCCCTGACAGTCGAACAGGCAGACTGGATCCCTCGCCCCACACAGAGTCCAACATCCCGCTCCGAAGGGACAGAGAAGGTTCAATAAGGAGCATTATTTTTTCCTGTGACGCCGCACCGAAACACCATCACAGACACTTCCAACCCTGAAGCAGACTTAAAGGGGTGAAGGTGAATGAAATAAGGAATGGAACGAAGCACAGGGATAGGAAATTCGGGAAAACCCCTAAGAAAAACTGGGTCAGTGTGAGCGGTCACCAGGAGTCACACCCAGAACCTCCCAAATGCGAGTCAAACACGTTAACACCGCGTCACCTCGCTCGCTAAAGAAAAGGTTAGACAAAAGCATCTGTATACATCCGTATTTACTTCAACGAAAGAGAGTCAAGGAGAAAGCTGAATTTTTAAAGGTCTCACCATTTGGCTATGTAGGGTAGTGCATACTCTAGTGGAACCGTTTTGTTAAAATGTGCACGCATCTCCAAACATTAATGTTTTCTGAAGCGTAAATAACGTGAACCTTCCAGATAACGAATGCGGTTGCCAGAGCTAGATTTGCTTTTGTGAACCTAGCGTTTTATAACCGGATAGGTCATACAGGACGGTGAGTGAATGAAATAAGCCCCAGATCCATAGAGTTTAAAAGTTTGTATTTGAGTCTATGATCTTCCAAGGATACAACACGAAGAGTTTGAAGAAAATCCATCCACCCTAAACTATCTTTTACATAAAAACTCTTTTGAATTATTTTTTATTTTCTCAAAAAAATGGTTCCAACGACTTTTATTAAAATATCATATGTTTAATATATATTCTTGACAAATGAAACGTACATCTTGAATTTTCTGGGAATAGCCTATAAAGTTCTCTTCATTTTACACATAGCGACCAGTTCTAAAAATACCTGACTATCGCTTAAGGCGTACCATGTTCCCCTTGTTTTGTATTTGCAAGGGCAATATAGAAATACAGTAGCCTTTAAGCATAGACATATCCCTTAATAGCTGGTTCTAGTGCAGCACATTCTGTTTGCCACAGATTAATACTCTTTGCATATCCAAGACAAAAAAATGAATAACGAATTCCCATTTGAGAAAATAGGTATTGAAAAATTTAAGGGAATAACAAGCAATATGTTCTACATGTTTTGTGTAGTAAACTTTTGTCTATCTCTTATGGTTTACCAGTTATTCAAAAGTCGTTCACAATGAAGAATACTTTTGGAAACATTCCCAGAAAATTCGAGATATACATTTCATTTGTCATGAAAATATCTTAAACATATGATATTTTAATCAAAATCGTTAGAGCCATTTTTGAGAAAATTAAAATTTTCGAAAAATGTTCCATGTAAAGGGTAATCTGGGGTGGGGGGATTTTCTTGAAAACCTTCGTGTCACATCTTTGGAAGATACTGACCAAAATACCAAGTTTGGTGTTTATCCAACTGTTCGTTTCTGAGTTATGCTGTTCACAGACAGACACACACAGACACACATACGGACGTGTTTCCAAAAATGCTTTTTTGGGTTTAGGGGGTCTCTAAACATATATTTCCGGTGAAATCTCGGTATCGAATTTTTGGGTGGAATACAATACTTCCCCTACTTACTATACGTAGTAGGGAAAGTAAAAAAAAAGTTAGATCTCCTTAAAGCACACAATATATATATATATATATATCAAATAAAAGTTTTGCGGCATTAACTATTTCCGATATATTCTTTCTTTATTATTTGTTAGAACCAGAGGCGTAGCTAGGAGGGTTTTTGTGGGTTGGAACTCCCTTGCTGAACAAAATGTAATAACCTCGTTAAAATGGTTGGTGGAAACGAGATACTTCCTAATGATATCACTGGTAGCGCTATTATTTACCGCAAGTCGGACAATATCACCAAAGGTAACAGCGACAGCAACTGGGTACAACCATGTTGAGATATCGGGGGCATGTTTGGTTCCGGTACTAAATTTGAGTGATTTCTAAATGAGTGCAATATCTCCCAGTTTAAAACATAAACTCTATTTTGTTGTGAAAGAAAATGGCTTGCAGCAGCAATAAAAACACTTCACAGTGGTCATTAATCACTTTCCGCTTAGAATATACAAAACATCCTATTCCAATTTTAATTCCAATTAGTTGGAGTGGGATGGTTTGGGAAGCTACTCAGTTGTGTTCCAATCCTGCCGTGGGATGTGAAACTGGTTCTCGCTGGCTGGAAATTAGCCCTAGGTTCATAGTTGATAGATCCGCTTTTCCCCAAGCTGCTTTTGTCACTTCTGTGTAACATGATTGTGGAATTTTTGTTATGTGTATTTTTGAAAGCTTTTATTCTTTCATTTCTTTAGCTAATTCTATCTTGGCTATCCTGATAGATTTTTATCTCTGTAATTTCTTCTACTAACTTATCCTGGCTATCTGTTATTTCCTTTGCTAATATATCCTTGCTTTCTTTCATTCCTATTATCAAAGCTAAGATATTATATTCCACAGAATTGCTATTATTGTCCCTTTGATTCCTAACCTCGCTTGGTTCGGATGTTGATTCTTCTGGTTGTTTCATCACTCTGGGTGTTATTTTATCACTTCTCAATATCATCAATACTTTCGTAGCACCGTAGTTTATGATGAATTGTTTTTCTACTCACTTTGCGCTGCGATGAATTCTTTTCACTATACCTCACGTTGATTAGGTGTCCCGTAGCTCAGGCCTCACGTTGGGCGCCAATTCTGCCGTGGGATGTGAAACTGGCTCTCCGCTGGCTGTAAATGTAGCCCTAGGTTCGTAGTTTGATAGTCCTATTTTTCCCAACCTGCTGATACTACTTGTGTGTAACAGGGTTGTGGAATTTTTGTTATGTGTATTTTCATTCATTCTTTATTCCTGGCTTCTCAAAAATGGCTCTCACGTTATAATGAAGCAGAAATACTTTTTATTGTGATGTTATCATATGATAATTTAAACCGAGTCGTTATGTGTTAATTCCCATCACATAACGACTCAGTATAAATTATCATGGCTCTCGCGATTTTGATTAAAATACCACATTTTAAGTTGTTTTTGTGGCATGAAATATATATCTTGAATTGTCTGGGAATGTCCTCAAAAGTCCTCTTCATTCTGAATAACCTTCGCATAACTGGTAAACCATAAGAGATAGACAAAATTTTGCTGTATTAAAATGTAGATCTCGTTAAAACACACAATTTATACACTACGTGATCAAAAGTATCCGGACACCTGGCTGAAAATGACATACAAGTTCGTGGCGCCCTTCATCGGTAATGCAGGAAGTCAATATGGTGTTGGCCCACCCTTAGCCTTGATGACAGCGTTCACTCTCCCAAGCATACTTTCAATCAGGTGCTGGAAGGTTTCTTGGGGAATGGCAGCCCATTCTTCACGGAGAGGTATCGATGGAGGTGGTGAGGCCTGGCACGAAGTCGGCGTTCCAAAACATCCCAAAAGTGTTCTATAGGATTCAAGTCAGGACTCTGTGCAGGCCAGTCCATTACAGGGATGTTATTGTCGTGTAACCACTCCGCCACAGCCCGTACAGTATGAACAGGTGCTCGATCGTGTTGAAAGATGCAATCGCATCCCCGAATAGCTCTTCAACAGTGGGAAGCAAGAAGGTGCTTAAAATATCATTGTAGGTCTGCGTTGTGATCGTGCCACGCAAAACAACAAGAGGTGCAAGCCCCCTTCAGGAAAAACACGACCACGCCATACCACCACCACCTCCGAATTTCACTGTTGGCACTACACACGCTGGCAGATGACGTTCACCGGGCATTCGCCATACCCACATCCTGCCATCGGATCGCCACATTGCGTACTGTGATTCGTCACTCCACACAACGTTTTGCCACTGTTCAATCGTGTAATGTTGACGCTCCTAACACCAAGCGAGGCGTCGTTTGGCATTTTCCTGCGTGATGTGTGGCTTATGAGCAGCCGCTCGACCATGGAATCCAAGGTTTCTCACCTCACGCCTAACTGTCATAGTACTTGAGTAGATCCTGATGCAGCTTGGAATTCCTTTGTGATGGTCTGGATAGATGTCTGCCTATTACTCTTTACGATCCTCTTCAAATGTCGGCGGTCTCTGTTAGTCAACAGACGAGGTCGGCCTGTACGCTTTTGTGCTGTACATGTCCCTTCACGTTTCCACTTCACTATCACATCAGAAACAGTGGACCTAGGGATGTTTAGGAATGTGGAAATCTCGCGTACAGACTTCTGACACAAGTGACACCCAATCACCTGACCACGTTCGAAGTCCGTGAGTTCCACGGAGCGTCCCATTCTGCTGTTTCACGACGTCTAAATGACTACTGAGGTCGCGGATAATGAGTACCAGGTAGTAGGTGGCAGCACAATGCACCTAAGATGAAAACGTATGTTTGTGGGGTGTCCGGATACTTTTGATCACATAGTGTATCTTCATAAGCTGCGATTTAAAATTAGCAAAGTGTCGGCTATAAAAACAGGGCACAAAGCACTATGCGGAGAACGCAGAACGAATGATATGGCGCACTAACAAGCAGAATTGCACACTTCACGCTTCCTTCGTTTGTTGAGAAACAAGTTAGAGATGTAGTCCAGCGTTCAGCCTTTACACGGTTCAAGAATTACAACCTGGTGATCACTTATTCATACAATACCATGTGATGTAATTAATTAGATTTAGAGTAAGTAAAATAGACATACATATTTCTTATGTAATCATTTGTTAATCTACTATGATAGAGTAAAAAGAGAGCACACTATGTCTGATTTGTTAGGTAATCAGGTAGAGCACAAACAGTACCCAACAAAAAGTCATAAGTTTGCACGAGTAACCATAAACACGCATCTTTGCTGTAAGTTAATTATTTAAGAGACATAGTAGAGATATTGTTCCATGTTCATCAGTTGTTCAAGCAAACATTATACAGGGAGTACATAAATGATTGACTGGTAAAACCTCACAATAACAAAGGCACAATCTGGTATGCTGATGGATCTAGAACCAAATCACAAACGTGGGCTGGGCTTTACGATAATGGCACCAAGATTTCTTATAGTCTGGGTACCTTAGCTACAGTTTTCCAGGCTGTGGTTTATGCAATCCTAGCGAGTGTAATGGAAAGCATTAAAAAGAGATATAAGAATAGAAGTGTTCTTATCCTCTCAGACAGTCAAGGTGCTCTTAAAGCACTTGAATCACCATCTATAAAATCAAAGTTCGTCTCAGAATGCCGGGAATCCTTAATGACAGGCTGAACACAATAAGGTTCAACTTACGTGGGTGCCAGGACATACAGGTATACCAGGCAATGAGAAAGCAGATGAAGCAGCCAACGTTGGCAGCGAAATCCCATTTTTGAGTCCGGAGCCTGTACTGGGGGTGTCCTACAGACCAGTGAAACAGGCTATTAAGTCCTGGGCTCAAGCAGAACACAAGAACTACTGGAACTCCATTGAGGGTTGCAGACATTCCAAGTTGTTTATTACAGACCTGGATAACAGCCGGGCAAAGTACCTGCGCGGTCTTACTAGAAGAAGACATGCATGGGCAACAAGATTCATTACAGGACACTGTGCCCTAAAGTTTAATCTATACAGAATGGGATTGTTTAACAACCCTATCTGTAGTAGATGTCTAGAAGGAGATGAGACGGTTACTATGTAATTGCCCTGCTCTTGCGAATCAAAGAGCAGGTATTTTTGGCAATCACATTCCAAAGATAGATGAACTATCGAAAGCCTCAGTTAGCAGTCTGGTTAAGTTCATAACGAGCAACAGACTACTTAACTGATGAAAGGGGGGATGCGCAATAGATCTTAAAGATCGCAGTGCTTGGGCATAAAACCTACCCATTTTTTAAACAAACAAACAAACATAAATGATTATAGGGGTTTTAAACTCATATTTTTTCTGAGGTAGGTATACAATATAATTCTGAATTATAACTTAAATTTAAGAAAAACTTTGGAAGTTACTGTAAGTTACAAGTTTTCAACATGGAATACCAGTAGTCTTGTCACAGTAACATAAAATGTGTGGTGTAACTGAGCCTACTTCCGTAATAATTCTTCGTCTCACTCGGGTAGGTCAGCAGGTAGTCATTCTTGGACTTGCTAGTCCTCGACTCGCCTGCGCACAGATTTTTTAGGACCGTGCGCAAAAGCTGCGCTGACTCTCCATATTCTCATTTGACATGCGGTCGTGCGTGGGTTTTTTTTACACCGAGACACGCCTTAGTTTGGAGCATCTTAGCCTATACTCTCTGAATTATGTTTCATGAATTCTAAGATACGAAAACCTTCTCGCAGTTTTGTTTATATCGTTATGGAAACAAAACAAAATCTGCACATTTAGAACAAACTACTAGAGTTACGCTTATATTTAAGTTATTCAAAAGTATATTAAGTTGCAGCTCAATCGATAGAGCACCTGCCTGCTGTGCGAGGGGCCCTGGGTTCGATTCCCGGCTGGGGTAGGAATTTTTTCTCTAGCCAAGTTAATTCCCTATCTCATTCTCCTCCGTGGTGTAGTGTACCATACTAGCCTCCAGTCCCCGATGCCGCGGGTTAAAAAACCCGGCGGAGGGCGATGGAACCTCAAGCCTGATAAAGAGGCCTCTGAGCAAAATTTCCACGCCCAATACAGAATGGGACGCTAAGGACCACAGCAGTTAAAGAGCGCCCATAAATAAAACTCAAGAAATAAATTTAATTTTCATCCTCCCCAGAGTCTGGAAATATGAATGGGAGTGTGAATGTGTGTTATCTAATGATTAAAACCCAAGATTTACTAGGAACCCAACGACAAGCGAATACGAGTTAACCATAATTACATATAGACTCCAAAGGAAAGCCTCCGATAAGACCATTGTAGTTAAAGGTGGAGTATAAATGGAACTAAAAAAATCTGATGTGTTACACTCACATGACTTTCTCTACTCTTGTACAAACTATTTGTACAAACGCTTATTCTCCATATGCTTCATGTTAATCTAGATATCGAGATGTCAATCTTATTGCTAATTTTCTTGTAGATGCAAGGGGAATATGGTAGGTTTTAAGCGATAGTCAAATATTTTAAGCGCTGGTTGCTATGTGGCGCATTCCATTCTCTTTGCATGTCCAGGACATAAAAAAAATGAAAAATCTGATGTGTTACACTCACATGACTTTCTCTACTCTTGTACAATCTATTTTTACAAACGCCTATTCTCCATATGCTTCATATTAATCGAGATATCGAGATGTCCATCTTATTTGTAATTTTCTTGTAGATGCAAGGGGAATATGGTAGCTTTTAAGCGATAGTCAAATATTTTATCGCTGGTTGCTATGTGGCGCATTCCATTCTCTTTGCATGTCCAGGACATAAAAAAAATGAATAACGAATTTGAGAAAAAGTATAAGTATTGGAAAATTTAAGGAAATAACAAGCAATATCTCGAAAACGGTTCACTCAACAACAAAAATGTATATGATATAAGTTGTGTATTTTAACGCGATCTACATTTTTTGTGTAGTAAAATTTTGTATATCTCTTATGGTTTACCAGTTATGCAAAAGTCGTTCATAATGAAGAATACTTTTGGAGACATTCCCAGAAATTCCGAGATATACATTTCATTTCTCATGACATTATCTTAAACATATGATATTTTCATCAAAATCGTTAGAGCCATTTTTGAGAAAATTAAAATTTTCGAAAAATGTTCCATGTAAAGGGTAGTCTGGGGTGGGGGGATTTTCTTGAAAATCTTCGTGTCGCATCTCTGGAAGATACTGAACGTAAATACCAAGTTTGGTGTTTATCCGACGGTTAGTTTTTGAGTTATGCTGTTCACAGACACACACACACACACACACACACAGACACACACACGGACATGTTTCCAAAAATCTGATGTGTTACACTCACATGACTTTCTCTACTCTTGTACAATCTAATTTTACAAACGCCTATTCTCCATATGCTTCATGTTAATCGAGATATCGAAATGTCAATCTTATTGGTAATTTTCTTGTAGATGCAAGGGGAATATGGTAGCTTTTAAGCGATAGTCAAATATTTTAACGCTGGTTGCTATGTGGCGCATTCCATTCTCTTTGCATGTCCAGGACATAAAAAAATGAATAACGAATTTGAGAAAAAGTATAAGTATTGCAAAATTTAAGGAAATAACAAGCAATATCTCGAAAACGGTTCACTCAACAAAAGAAATGTATATGACATAAGTTGTGTATTTTAACGCGATCTATATTTTTTGTGTAGTAAAATTTTGTCTATCTCTTATAGTTTACCAGTTATGCAAAAGTCGTTCAGAATGAAGAATACTTTTGGAGACATTCCCAGAAAATTCGAGATATACATTTCATTTCTCATGATATTATCTTAAACATATGATATTTTCATCAAAATCGTTAGAGCCATTTTTGAGAAAATTAAAATTTTCGAAAAATGTTCCATGTAAAGGGTAGTCTGGGGTGGGGGGATTTTCTTGAAAACCTTCGTGTCGCATCTCTGGAAGATACTGAACCTAAATACCAAGTTTGGTGTTTATCCGACTGTTCGTTTTTGAGTTATGCTGTTCACACACACACAGACACACACACACACAGACACACACACACACAGACACACACACGGACATGTTTCCAAAAATGCTTTTTTTGGATTCAGGAGGTCTCAAAACATGTATTTCCGGTGAAATCTCGGTATCGAATTTTTGGGTGGAATGCAATACTTCCCCTACTTACTGTACGTAGTAGAGAAAGTAAAAATGCTTTTTTTGGATTCAGGAGGTCTCAAAACATGTATTTCCGGTGAAATCTCAGTTTCGAATTTTTGGGTGGAATGCAATACTTCCCCTACTTACTATACGTAGTAGAGAAAGTAATAACGAATTTGAGAAAAAGTATAAGTATTGGAAAATTTAATGGAGTAACAAGCAATATCTCGCAAATGGTTCACTCAACAAAAGAAATGTATATGACATAAATTGTGTATTTTAACCCGCTCTACATTTTTCGTGCAGTAAAATTTTGTCTATCTCTTATGGTTTACCAGTTATGAAAAAGTCGTTCATAATGAAGAATACTTTTGGAGACATTTCCAGAAAATTCGAGATATACATTTTATTTGTCATGATAATATCTTAAACATATGATATTTTAATCAAAATCGTTAGAGCCGTTTTTGAGAAAATTAAAATTTTCGAAAAATGTTCCATGTAAAGGGTAGTCTGGGGTGGGGGGATTTTCTTGAAAACCTTCGTGTCGCATCTCTGAAAGATACTGAACCTAAATACAAATTTTGGTGTTTATCCGACTCTTCGTTTTTGAGTTATGCTGTTCACAGACACACAGACAGACACACACACGGACATGTTTCCAAAAATACTTTCTACTTTCTCTACTACGTATAGTAAGTAGGGGAAGTATTGCATTCCACCCAAAAATTCGATACCGAGATTTCACCGGAAATACATGTTTTGAGACCTCCTGAATCCAAAAAAAGCATTTTTGGAAACATGTCCGTGTGTGTGTCTGTGTGTGTGTGTGTGTCTGTGTGTGTGTGTGTCTGTGTGTCTGTGAACAGCATAACTCAAAAACGAACAGTCGGATAAGCACCAAACTAGGTATTTAGGTTCCACATCTTCTAGAGATGCGACACGAAGGTGTTCAAGAAAATCCCCCCACCCCAGACTACCCTTTACATGGAAGATTTTTCGAAAATTTTAATTTTCTCAAAAATGGCTCTAACGATTTTGATGAAAATATCATATGTTTAAGATAATGTCATGAGAAATGAAATGTATATCTCGAATTTTCTGGGAATGTCTCCAAAAGTATTCTTCATTGTGAACGACTTTTGCATAACTGGTAAACCATAAGAGATAGACAAAATTTTACTACACAAAAAATGTAGATCGCGTTAAAATACACAACTTATGTCATATACATTTCTTTTGTTGAGTGAACCGTTTTCGAGATATTGCTTGTTATTTCCTTAAATTTTCCAATACTTATACTTTTTCTCAAATTCGTTATTCATTTTTACTTTCTCTACTACGTATAGTAAGTAGGGGAAGTATTGCATTCCACCCAAAAATTCGATACCGAGATTTCACCGGAAATACATGTTTTGAGACCTCCTGAATCCAAAAAAAGCATTTTTGGAAGCATGTCCGTGTGTGTGTCTGTGTGTGTGTGTGTCTGTGTGTGTGTCTGTGTGTGTGTCTGTGAACAGCATAACTCAAAAACGAACAGTCGGATAAACACCAAACTTGGTATTTAGGTTCAGTATCTTCCAGAGATGCGACACGAAGGTTTTCAAGAAAATCCCCCCACCCCAGGATACCCTTTACATGGAAGATTTTTCGAAAATTTTAATTTTCTCAAAAATGGCTCTAACGATTTTGATTGAAATATCATATGTTTAGGATAATGTCATGAGAAATGAAATGTATATCTCGAATTTTCTGGGAATGTCTCCAAAAGTATTCTTCATTCTGAACGACTTTTGCATAACTGGTAAACTATAAGAGATAGACAACATTTTACTACACAAAAAATGTAGATCGCGTTAAAATACACAACTTATGTCATATACATTTCTTTTGTTGAGTGAACCGTTTTCGAGATATTGCTTGTTATTTCCTTAAATTTTCCAATACTTATACTTTTTCTCAAATTCGTTATTCATTTTTTTATGTCCTGGACATGCAAAGAGAATGTAATGCGCCACATAGCAACCAGCGTTAAAATATTTGACTATCGCTTAAAAGCTACCATATTTCCCTTGCATCTACAGGAAAATTACCAATAAGATTGACATCTCGATATCTCGATTAACTTGAAGCATATGGAGAATAGGCGTTTGTAAAATTAGATTGTACAAGAGTAGAGAAAGGCATGTGAGTGTAACGCATCAGATTTTTACTTTCTCTACTACGTATAGTAAGTAGGGGAAGTATTGCATTCCACCCAAAAATTCGATACCGAGATTTCACCGGAAATTAATGTTTTGAGACCTCCTGAATCCAAAAAAAGCATTTTTCGAAACATGTCCGTGTGTGTCTGTCTGTGTGTCTGTCTGTCTGTGTGTCTGTGAACAGCATAACTCTAAAATGAACAGTCGGATAAGCACCAAACTTGGTATTTAGGTTCAGTATCTTCCAGAGATCCGACACGAAGGTTTTCAAGAAAATCCCCCCACTCCAGACTACCCTTTACATGGAAGATTTTTCGAAAATTTTAATTTTCTCAAAAATAGCTCTAACGAATTTGATGAATATATCATATGTTTAAGACAATGTCATGAGAAATGAAATGTATATCTCGAATTTTCTGGGAATGTCTCCAAACGTATTCCTCATTGTGAACGACTTTTGCATAACTGGTAAACCATAAGAGATAGACAAAATTATACTACACAAAAAATGTAGATCGCGTTAAAATACACAACTTATGTCATATACATTTCTTTTGTTGAGTGAACCGTTTTCGAGATATTGCTTGTTATTTCCTTAAATTTTCCAATACTTATACTTTTTCTCAAATTCGTTATTCATTTTTTTTATGTCCTGGACATGCAAAGAGAATGGAATGCGCCACATAGCAACCAGCGTTAAAATATTTGACTATCGCTTAAAAGCTACCATATTTCCCTTGCATCTACAAGAAAATTACCAATAAGATTGACATCTCGATATCTCGATTAACATGCAGCATATGGAGAATAGGCGTTTGTAAAAATAGTGTGTACAAGAGTAGAGAAAGTCATGTGAGTGTAACACATCAGATTTTTTACTTTCTCTACTACGTATAGTAAGTAGGGGAAGTATTGCATTCCACCCAAAAATTCGATACCGAGATTTCACCGGAAATACATATTTTGATACTTCCTGAATCCAAAAAAAAGCATTTTTGGAAACATGTCCGTGTGTGTGTGTGTGTCTGTGTGTCTGTGAACAGCATAACTCAAAAACGAACAGTCGGATAAACACCAAACTTGGTATTTTGGTTCAGAATCTTTCAGAGATGCGACACGAAGGTTTTCAAGAAAATCCCCCCACCCCAGACTATCCTTTACATGGAAGATTTTTCGAAAATTTTAATTTTCTCAAAAATTGCTCTAACGATTTTGATGAAAATATCAGATGTTTAAGATAATGTCATGAGAAATGAAATGTATATCTCGAATTTTCTGGGAATGTCTCCAAAAGTATTCTTCATTGTGAAAGACGTTTGCATAACTGGTAAACCATAAGAGATAGACAAAATTTTACTACACAAAAAATGTAGATCGCGTTAAAATACAGAATTTATGTCATATACATTTCTTTTGTTGAGTGAACCGTTTTCGAGATATTGCTTGTTATTTCCTTAAATTTTCCAATACTTATACTTTTTCTCAAATTCGTTATTCATTTTTACTTTCTCTACTACGTATAGTAAGTAGGGGAAGTATTGCATTCCACCCAAAAATTCGATACCGAGATTTCACCGGAAATACATGTTTTGAAACCTCCTGAATCCAAAAAAAGTATTTTTGGAAACATGTCCGTGTGTGTGTCTGTGTGTGTGTGTGTGTCTGTGTGTGTGTGTGTGTGTGTCTGTGTGTGTGTGTGTGTCTGTGAACAGCATAACTCAAAAACTAACAGTCGGATAAACACCAAACTTGGTATTTACGTTTAGTATCTTCCAGAGATGCGACACGAAGATTTTCAAGAAAATCCCCCCACCCCAGACTACCCTTTACATGGAACATTTTTCGAAAATTTTAATTTTCTCAAAAATGGCTCTAACGATTTTGATGAAAATATCATATGTTTAAGATAATGTCATGAGAAATGAAATGTATATCTCGAAATTTCTGGGAATGTCTCCAAAAGTATTCTTCATTATGAACGACTTTTGCATAACTGGTAAACCATAAGAGATAGACAAAATTTTACTACACAAAAAATGTAGATCGCGTTAAAATACACAACTTATATCATATACATTGTTTTTGTTTAGTGAACCGTTTTCGAGATATTGCTTGTTATTTCCTTAAATTTTCCAATACTTATACTTTTTCTCAAATTCGTTATTCATTTTTTTATGTCCTGGACATGCAAAGAGAATGGAATGCGCCACATAGCAACCAGCGATAAAATATTTGACTATCGCTTAAAAGCTACCATATTCCCCTTGCATCTACAAGAAAATTACAAATAAGATTGACATCTCGATATCTCGATTAATATGAAGCATATTGAGAATAGGCGTTTGTAAAAATAGATTGTACAAGAGTAGAGAAAGTCATGTGAGTGTAACACATCAGATTTTACTTTTTCTTAAATTCGTTATTCATTTTTTTTTTGTCCTGGACATGCAAAGAGAATGGAATGCGCCACATAGCAACCAGCGTTAAAATATTTGACTATCGCTTAAAAGCTACCATATTCCCCTTGCATCTACAAGAAAATTAGCAATAAGATTGACATCTCGATATCTCGATTAACATGAAGCATATGGAGAATAGGCGTTTGTAAAAATAGATTGTACAAGAGTAGAGAAAGTTATGTGACTGTAACACATCAGATTTTTTTTTATGTCCTGGACATGGAAAGAGAAAGGAATGCGCCACATAGCAACCAGCGTTAAAATATTTGACTATCGCTTAAAACCTACCATATTTCCCTTGCATCTACAAGAAAATTAGCAATAAGATTGACAGCTCGATATCTCGATTAACATGAGGCATATGGAGAATAAGCGTTTGTAAAAATAGAATATACAAGAGTAGAGAAAGTCATGCGAGTGTAACACATCAGATTTTTTTGGATTCAGTGAGTCTCAAAACATGTATTTCCGGTGAAATCTCGGTATCGAAATTTTGGGTGGAATACAATACTTCCCCTACTTACTATACGTAGTAGAGAAAGTAAAAATTATATTATATACCACAGTGAAAAAATATAGGTAAAAAGAAACCTGTAATTATTTGTGTATATCCTGCATATATTTCCTTAAAAGGGACCCCATGGTGGTGCTTTAGTATTTTATTTGCAGTCATACTGCACTCGTTCAATTTTATTCATGTCCCATTCATTCAATGCAGACAAAAGATGTTTAAAATCTCTATCAGGTTAGAAAGTAAACTATCATTTATTGACATCCAAGAACTATTTCTTGAAGGTAAAAAGCAGACATTGATCTGACAGGTACTTCATGTTACTTCCAAATTTCAGAAGTTGCTCATGTTTTACAGCTGGCATTTCTGAAAGTGCTTAAACATGTGGCAGTATTTTTAACACTTAAATGATTCCACTCAAATTATGTAATATAAAATATAATAACAGTCCGCCTTAAAACAATATGTATATGTAACAATATATAAAAAGTGTATCTTACAGTCATTGTAAATGTTTATATTATTGTATACGTGTATAATAATGTTATGTGAATGTATTACGTAATTTAATAATGTAGGAGCTGTGAGAATAATAGGTTAAAAGTTGCTAACAATGAGGTAACCTTGAGGCAATAATGAGTAGGAAGGTTTAGTAATGCTGCTAGTCATTGGAGCAACAATAATGTAATTTTTGTGACAGTTCATAAAATAGCCAATCAACAACCAGAAAAAAAGCTCAAGTTAAATAAAAGTATTCTATTGGATTAGGAATAGCCAATCAGAGACTTGAATAAAGAAATTTACAAATTTAGGCAGTAGAAATCAAGTTAAATGCTTGTAGACAGCGCTCATAACTGGACGCGTTGGTTGTAGACAGTGTTCCTAACCGGACGCGAGACACGTCCTCGAGAAATTTAATACGTATTTGTGTGAGACGAAAATAGTTTACGTGTTAAAAAGTGCAAGTACTTAATAAAAGAATCTCACAGCTGTCTATTTCAGTGAAGTGTTATTTAAATTGTGTCAAGAATTAATAAAAAGGAGTGAATTAAAAATTATAATCTGTGTAAGCCTACATTCTTCAGTCGCACCACAACCCTGCAAAGAGAAACATGTCTCTAACAATAATACTGACGCAGCTGAGGCAAACATAAATATATAATATTTAATGATGCAGTCAAATTACAAAGTTAATATTTTTTAAACATTTGGGGCAAAGGCCACCGGAAAGTACATTTGGGGCGAAGACTACCGGAAACTTTTTACCATACGTGTGTTTGCAACTACTTCAAGTTCGGTTCCACAACAGTTGAAATATAATACAACTCCTTCAATACAACCTACTTCAAAATTGACGCCCAAAGCGTGGTGCAAATAATTTAAAAATAACAATAATTTAAAGATACTAACTACTTCAAACACAATACAGTGTTTTCCTTTCATACTATGGCCACAGTACGCTGGCTCGCGCGCTGGCCGGCGCAGCTCAGATTCCCGCCGAAACAGTTTTAATATCCCCGCAACCATATCACGTTCTCATAGTTACATTTACAATTGTTACAATAATAAAACACATAAGAGAGTTTGGAAGTGTTGTACTTCTCTAGAAGTATATGTTCTTGCTGAAATAGTATGTAGAAGCTTACAAAAATAAACAATAGTGGTAGAGAGTCATGTGAATGTAAGACATCAGACCTATTATGTTAGGCGTACACATTTTTTCTCTGCAATGTATTTGGATTTGTAAACAATTTCTTCTCGCATAAGCAACATCCTTGTAATTTATTGCGAACATTTACAGACGTATTGTTTCATTTCCGGCTACAGCTGAATGCAGTCAAGTGGAAGATCGTACCCGACAACATAAGAGGAAAGGGCTGCTACATAATTTAACTTCCTTCTGTCAGTTGAAACTCGTCTAGACTGGCAAGTTTTCACAGTCGACAAAGGAATCACTGACTGAACTGTTGACAGCTGCAGACTGGACCGTTCACAGACTTTAACAGAAAACCTGTTTCTGTATTCAAAGTTTTGAATGGTAGTGTTGAAACATTTGATGTGTTTACATTCACATTAATTTCTCTTCAAACTACTCTTATAAAAGGTTATTATTCCGTCGAGAAAAGTATATGTATTTGAAAATTCAAACAAATAACAAAGAATATCTCGGAAATGACAAACTCCTACAAAAAATTGTATTTTACATAAATCGTTGCTTTAACGAGAACTACATTTCTGTGTAGTAAGATTTTGTCTATCTCTTACGGTTTATCAATTATACAAAAGTCACTCGGAATGAAGAATTTCACAGGCTATTCCCGAAAATTCAGGATATCCATTTAATTTGCCATGCAAATATCTTAAACATATGGTATTTTAATAAAAATCGTTACAGCCATTTTTGAGAAAATTAAAATTAGCGAAATTTTTTCCGTGTAAAGGGTAGTTTGGTGTGGGGGGATTTTTTTGAAAATCTTTGTGTCGCATCCTTGGAAAATGCTGAATTTGAATACCAATTTTTGTATTTAACTGACTTTTCGTCTTTGAGTTTTCGTTCACACACAAATAAACGGGCCTTTTTCTAAAAGTGCTCTTTTTTTTTTTACTTTCCCTACTACATATAGTATGTAGGGGAAGTATTATATTCCACCCAAAAATTCGATACCAAGATTTCACCGGAAATACATGTTTTGAGATCCCTGAATACAAAAAAAAGCATTTTTAGAAACTTGTCCGTGTGTGTGTGTGTGTGTGTGTGTGTGTGTGAACAGCATAACTCAGAAACGAACAGTCGGATAAACACCAAACTTGGTATTTAGGTTCAGTATCTTCCAGAGATGCGACACGAAGGTTTTCAAGAAAATCTCCCCACCCCAGATTATCCTTTACATGGAACATTTTTCGAAAATTTTAATTTTCTCAAAAGTGGCTCTAACGATTTTGGTTAAAATATAATATGTTTAAGATATTTTCATGACAAATGAAATGTATATCTTGAATTTTCTGGGAATGTCTCCAAAAGTATTCTTCATTTTGAACGACTTTTGCATAGCTGGTAAACTATAAGAGATAGACAAAAGTTTACTACACAAAAAATGTAGATCGCGTTAAAATACACAATTTATGTCATATACTTTTTTTTTTTTTTTATTTTTTGTTGAGTGAACCATTTTCGAGATATCGCTTGTTATTCCCTTAAATTTTTCAATACTTATTTTCTCAAATGAGAATTGGTTATTCATTTTTTGTCTTGGATATGCAAAGATATTAATCTGTGGCAAAGAGAATGGTGCTGCACCGAGCATCCAGCTATTAAGAGATGTCTATATTTAAAGGCTACTGTATTTCTATATTGGGGCGGCGCCGTGGCCGAGTGGTTAGACCGCTCTCCTCCCACCGAGGACCGGTTTCAATCCCAGGGACCTGCATGTGGGATTTGTGGTGAACGAAGCGGCGTTTGGGCGGGTTTTCTCCTGGTTCTTCGGTTTCCCCCGCCATTCATTCCACCAACTGCTCCATCATCACCTTTCCTTTCATCCATTTCAGCATCATTTCGTTTCATCTACTTCCTTCATCCCATACCAGGCATCGGACTGATCACCCATCCTGGATATTCTCTCTGATCCATGAGTGTCTGCTCCTCGACGGGCCTCTGACCCCAGGCAGCCGCTTGTAAGTCCTGGGGGGGTGTAAGTCCTACATGAGAGGAGGGTAAACAGATATTGAATGAATGAATGTATTTCTATATTGCCCTTGCAAATACAAAACAAGGGGAACATAGTAAGCCTTCAGGGATAGTCAAATATTTTTAGAACTGGTTGCTATGTGTAAAATGTAATTCTCTTTGCATGTCAAAAGAACGTTTCTGAAATGTTTATCTCGATTAATATGAAATAGATGGAGAATAAGAGTTTGCAAAGATAATTTCTACAAGTGTAGAGAAAGTCATGTGAGTGTAACACATCAGATTTTTTTACTTTGTATATCATGTACCTAGTAAGTAGAGAAGGTATTGTGTTCCACTCAAAAATTTGATACCGAAATTTCACCGGAAACACATGTGTTGGGGGCCCCCTGAATCCAAAAAAAAACATTTTTAGAAAAAGGTCCGCGCACGGACATGTGTGTGTGTGTGTGTGCGAATCGAAAAGTCGGTAAATACTGTCGAGTACCTCACTATTTAATTATTATTTAACTACAGAGGAGGGCAACTCGCTTGAGAGAGGGATCGTTGAACAAACAAAGAACTTTAAAACTCGAGGTATCGACAAGGGACGTAGCTAAAGTTATCTCAAAAATATTCTTACACTAACATAATTCCTGGCTGAAGGGAGAGGCAAGGATTCTATTCTACCATAATTAAAACGGCAAGGAAATGAACAACTAGTAGATTTATTATAATATGTGCTTACCCCATGTGTCTGCCGGGCGAGGACGCCATGGTACAGTTATCCGTCTAGCTCACGCGAAGACTCGTCACAGACTACTTGAAAACCCACGCTAACTTGGCGTCACTAACGCCATCCCCACCAATGAGACTGTTTCCCCTCAATCGCCCCTCCTCGGATAAACTGCCAACCTTCAACTTGGGTAACCAGAGGACGCAGCTATTACTATAATCTGTGCACATGCCACATCTCCCCCTGGCCACCGAAGTCGACGTCCTCGTCGACAGAAAGAAAATGAATACAATAAACAGGAAAAAACAAAACAAAGACATACCAAAAATGACATACAAATGTGTGAAGTAAAATATAACAGTAATATATATGTGTGGTAAGCACCCAGCCGAAGAAACAATGGTGCTGGGTGATGTGGAGAGAGACGAGCGATGTAAGTGCTGTCGACTTAGTATTGTTAATGCACTTAGCTTTGGCAACCCACCCACAAACAGTTACGGCAGTTCATCACCCTTTTGCGCAGTGTAGTGTGCCTGTGAACTAAGGCAGCGTGGTGTGTGCGTGTGCGGGATGCCAAAGCTAAGTGCATTAACAAGAGGACGCCATGGTACAGTTATCCGTCTAGCTCACGCGAAGACTCGTCACAGACTACTTGAAAACCCACGCTAACTTGGCGTCACTAACGCCATCCCCACCAATGAGACTGTTTCCCCTCAATCGCCCCTCCTCGGATAAACTGCCAACCTTCAACTTGGGTAACCAGAGGACGCAGCTATTACTATAATCTGTGCACATGCCACATCACCAAACTTGGTATTTTAGTTTAGTATCTTCCAAAGATGCGACAAAGATTTTCAGAAAATCTCCCACTGCAACTACTCTTTACATGGAACATTTTTCGAAAATTTTGGTTTTCTAAAAAATGGCTCTAACGATTTTGATTAAAATACCATTTATGAAAGATATTTACATGACAGATAAGATATATGCCTTGAATTTTCTGGGAATAGCCTCGAAAGTCCTCTTCATTCAGAAGGAATTTTGTATAATCTTGTATATCTGTAAACGTTAATGGTAGACGAAAATGTACCACACAAAAAATGTAGGTCTCTTTAATACACACAATTTACTTAAACTAAGTTTTTTGTGGCATAAGCCGTTTCTGAGATATTCGTCATTAAAGGTCCTAATTGTTCAGTACTCATTCTTTTAAACTTCCATAGAGCTTCAACATGTTTCTCGCGAGAGCATGGAAACAGTATGGAATTTTAAGGCCAGCATATAGCGTCCAGTTCTTAAACATTTGACTATCGCTGTTCCCTTTGTATCTGTAACGAAATGTGTAATGTAGCTATTTCTGCAAAGGTTTATTTGGATTAAATGTAGTAGACAGAAAAATAAGTGTTAATAAGATGAGTTTGTATACACACTAATAAAGATAAAGGGTAGGGAAAGTCTTGTCAATGTATCACGTAGAAGTTTTTTATATCAGGGGTTCTCAAAGCTTGTATTTCCCTAAACTTTAAGTATCAAATTTTTGGGTGGAATGCAATATTTTCTCTACTAAGACTTCTCTCGTGCCATAGGCGTTCGGTGTCTCAAAAGTCCCTTCATAAGAATAGTCATTTCATTTAGCGTAACACTAAAAGAAGTTTTTCAAAAACATTGATAAAATTTGGTGGATTTATCCAACTCGAAATGCTAGTAGGTGACATGAGAATATTAAAATTGGCGAAATTATTATTTCTGACCGTAAGAATTATCATGTTCATGACATAGATATTTTTATTTTCCTTCTGTGTTGCTCCCTCTTCGGCTTTTGTTATTATAGAGCGCCGTGCTGTAATTTCGGCGTCTCAACTAATAATTAAGGAGGTCTACCTGTGGGCCAAGGGGTCAAAGATAACGTACAGATGCTGAAATACAGAGGAGATATAGGTAGAGTTATACGAGGGCGTGCCTTGGTCGATATCCAACTGCGTAAGAGGGCTAAGTTCAATTACACAAAATTTTCTGATTCACACTCACATGACATTCTGTACCCACTATCGTTTATTTTTATATAATTTTTATATACTATTCGTACGAAAATCTATGTAGAAATAGTTACAATACACATTTCATTGTAGGTACAAGGGGAGTAGAGGAAATCCAATAGATATTTAAAAGCCGGACGCTATATGCTGGCCTTGAAATTACATAACCTTTCCATTACGTCGCGAAAAAACAACTAATAGCGCCAGCACTTTAAAAAAAATCTGATGTGTTACACTCACATGACTTTCTCTACTCTTGTACAAACTATTTATACAAACGCTTATTCTCCATCTACTTCATGTTAATCGAGATAAACATTTGCAGACTCTATCTTATTGCTAATTTTCTTGTAGATGTAAGGAGAATATATATTTACAAGGGCAATATAGAAATACAGTAGCCTTTAAGCACATACATATCTCTTAATAGCTGGTTGCTAGGTGCAGCACTATTCCCTTTGCCACAGATTAATACTCTTTGCATATCCAAGACAAAAAATCTGATGTGTTACACTCACATGACTTTCCCTACTCTTGTACAAACTATTTTTACAAACGCTTATTCGCCATATGCTTTATGTTAATGGAGATATCGAGATGTCAATCTTATTGATAATTTTCTTGTAGATGCAAGGGGAATATGGTAGGTTTTAAGCGATAGTCAAATATTTTAACGCTGGTTGCTGTGTGGCGCATTCCATTCTCTTTGCATGTCCAGGACATAAAAAAATCTGATGTGTTACACTCACATGACTTTCTCTACTCTTGTACAATCTATTTTTACAAACGCCTATTCTCCATATGCTTCATATTAATCGAGATATCGAGATGTCAATCTTATTTGTAATTTTCTTGTAGATGCAAGGGGAATATGGTAGCTTTTAAGCGATAGTCAAATATTTTATCGCTGGTTGCTATGTGGCGCATTCCATTCTCTTTGCATGTCCAGGACATAAAAAAATCTGATGTGTTACACGCACATGACTTTCTCTACTCTTGTACAAACTATTTTTACAAACGCTTATTCTCCATATGCTTCATGTTAATCGAGATGACAATCTTATTGGTAATTTTCATGTAGATGCAAGGGGAATATGCTAGGTTGTAACGGTTTTCTTATATATGTTATTACTTGTGATGTTTGTGTATGTGTGTTTACTTCATGTGAAGCCATCTTGTGACGTCATTCATTTATTCGGTTTGTAGCTCCATCTAGTGTTAGCAATTTGCGGCAGTATTAGTTTTTGTTTGAAAGAATTTTAATTTTATTTTTTTATTTAATTCTGTTTCACTGTCCTCCGGCTAGCTATTATTTCTCGGTCGAACATGTTTCTTGATCAGGGTGTGTAAACGGAAAGGAATCTTTTATCCAAATATAACACTGATGAAGAAATTTGTTTTACACATTTATTGTCAAACACGTTAACTATCACATTTATACATTGATCTTAACACTCGCCAAACTGAAACTGTTATAATAACTTCTTACTGATCACTCTTAATTTGCGTACTTCAACTTTTTGTATAATTAACCTTACAACAGTTTAGATTATTCATAATTCTGCTGTGCGTAACTTGTGAATCGATACCCGACGTTTGCCGTACAAATACTTTCGACGAACTGACTGACTGAAGACGACGTGTAGTGTACACAGATTTTTGATGAACTGGACGACTGAAGGACTTTACCTCTAACCTAGCCTCTATTTATACTCATACACTCCGATATGCCTAAAGATTATAACTGAACTGCAATTGGCTAATAAAACGCGCCAACATTAGCGTCTATTTTTATATCCAATGAAAATTATGAATACATATGCTCTAGGGAAATGTTCCAGAAGATTCTCAAGGAAAAAACGCGCCAACATTACGTAACTTCCTCGTTTCCAATAATGATAAACAGCTCACCCCCTCGCTGCATTATTGCGCTATTATTGCCAGTTTCAGTAAGGCATTAAAAACTTACTTCTCAACAATAATTACAATAAACAAATATCTCAAATCAATGTCACATAAAAATGCATATTCATATTACAATCATTATTTACATTTAAGTAATTTGTGATACAAATTACTGCATCAAGGTTTAAAGCGATAGTCAAATATTTTAACGCTGGTTGCTATGTGACGCATTCCATTCTCTTTGCATGTCCAGGACGTTAAAAAAAACTGATGTGTTACACTCACATGACTTTCTCTACTCTTGTACAATCTATTTTTACAAACGCCTATTCTCCATATGCTTCATGTTAATCGAGATATCGAGATGTCAATCTTATTGGTAATTTTCTTGTAGATGCAAGGGGAATATGGTAGCTTTTAAGTGATAGTCAAATATTTTAACGCTGGTTGCTATGTGGCGGATTCCATTCTCTTTGCATGTCCAGGACATATAAAAATGAATAATGACTTTGAGAAAAAGTATAAGTATTGGAAAATTTTAGGATATAACAAGCAATATCTCAAAAACGGTTCACTCAACAAAAGAAATGTATATGACATAAGTTGTGTATTTTAATGCGATCTACATTTTTTGTGTAGTAAAATTTTGTCTATCTCTTATGGTTTACCAGTTATGCAAAAGTCGTTCACAGTGAAGAATACTTTTGGAGATATTCCCAGAAAATTCGAGATATACATTTCATTTCTCATGAGATTATCTTAAACATATGATATTTTCATCAAAATCGTTAGAGCCATTTTTGAGAAAATTAAAATTTTCGAAAAATCTTCCATGTAAAGGGTAGTCTGGGGTGGGGGGATTTTCTTGAAAACCTTCGTGTCGCATCTCTGGAAGATACTGAACCTAAATACCAAGTTTAGTGTTTATCCGACTGTTCGTTTTTGAGTTATGCTGTTCACAGACACACAGACACACACAGACACACACACGGACATGTTTCCAAAAATGCTTTTTTTGGATTCAGGAGGTCTCAAAACATGTATTTCCGGTGAAATCTCGGTATCGAAATTTTGGGTGGAATACAATACTTCCCCTACTTACTATACGTAGTAGAGAAAGTAAAAAATGAATAACGAATTCGCATTTGAGAAAATAAGTATTGGAAAATTTAAGGGAATAGCAAGCAATATCTCGAAAACGGTTCACTCAACAAGAAAAATGTAATGACATAAATTGTGTATTTTAACGCGATCTACATTTTTGTGTAGTAAAATTTTGTCTCTCTTATGGTTTACCAGTTATGCAAAAGTCGTTCACAATGAAGAATACTTTTGGAGACATTCCCAGGAAATTCAACATATACATTTTATTTGTCATAAAAATATCTTAAACATATGATATTTTAATCAAAATCGTTAGAGCCATTTTTGAGAAAATTAAAATTCTCGAAAAACGTTCCATGTAAAGGGTAATCTGGGGTGGAGGGATTTTCTTGAAAACCTTCGTGTCGCATCCTTCGAAGATACTGAACCTAAATACCAAGTTTTGGGTTTACCGGACTGTTCGTTTCTGAGTTATGCTGTTCACAGACACACACGCACATGTTTCCAAAAATGCTTTTTTTGGATTCAGGGGGTCTCAAAACACGTATTTCCGGTGAAATCTCGGTATCGAATTTTTGGGTGGAATACAATACTTCCCCTACTTACTATACGTAGTAGAGAATTACTAAGTAATGAAAAAATGAAACCAATAGGTAACTGATATCTTGGAACTGCTGATGCCACAAAGAACATTATTTGAAATAAAGGATGTTTTTTAAAGATCTACATTTTTGTGTACTATGTTTTTATCTATCAACGTTTACCAGTAATACTCATTTTTTCAACGGATTACCTTCTCTTTGTAGAACTTACAAGCCAGTTCCTTGAGTCAGTAGCCTGTCGAGGAGCAAGCAAGCTCTGGATCAAAGTATATCCAAGATGGGTGAATTAGCCCAATGTCTGGTATGGAAATGAAATATAGTGATGAAAGGGATAATAGGAAAATTCAAGGATCAAATTATCCAACCTAGTATTCGCCTAACGACCGAGGAAAACGGCAAAAAACCTTCGTCAGGTTGGTCGGTCCCGGGGTTTTGCACGTTAACCGCGCGCGTAGGATAATATACCTTTCTTTTAAATAGTACATATTTTAAAAAATTCGATTGTACTTTTTGTATTAAGTTGACATATTTAAGACTTAGGATTCCAAATAATAGATGCGTATTCGAGATTTTGTCTAATAAAGGAGTTGTCAAGTCGAATTAATGTTTTTTATTTTAATGTATACGAATTCCTAGTAATGAAGCCTAGACATTTTAGCGATTTTGTCACGGTTAATTCAATGCGTCTTTAAATCTGAGATATGTTGTAAAATATACTCCTAGATATTTATTTTCAACTGCTTCAACGAGTGGTGTCCTATTGATGTTAAAATATATTTAAAGGAATTTTGCTTCTGGTGAAGGATATTTTTACACACTTACTAACATTAAATGGAAGTTTGTTCGCTTTGCTCCATGCATATAAAGAATCTAGAGCAATTTGAAGTTCTAAACAATCTCCAACACTATTGATACTTTTGTATAATTTAACATCAACAGTGTCGCAGTAATCTGGCCCGTGTTACCTTATTTGCTGAGCGCCTGTTATTGTTTTATTATTTTAAATTTTGGGTTCTTTGTTCTCCGGCTAGCTATTATTACTAAGTCGAGCAAGTATCTCTGAGCAAGGCGTGTAAACGGAAAGGAGTTGTTGCTAAAA
This sequence comes from Deroplatys truncata, assembly GCA_030765065.1. NCBI lineage: Eukaryota > Metazoa > Arthropoda > Insecta > Mantodea > Mantidae > Deroplatys > Deroplatys truncata. The sequence continues at coordinate 56,570,639 of CM060989.1, read as the reverse complement.
GATAACACTGATGAAATAATTTGTTTCTACACTTTTATTGCCGTCACATTTAATTAATAATTCACATATTTAATCTTTATAAACGCCTGACTGAAACTGTGGTATTTCCGAATGTAATTACTGTCGTATTAGTTGCCGCGTACTTCACATTTTGTAACTAACTTTATGACGTGTACTTCGCGAGAGATTCTTCCAAACTGTATGACGTGCACCTCACGAGAGATTCCTTAGAACTGCGCGAAACTTGCTTATGGCCCGAGAATATATACTCCTTCACCTCGAAATGCCTAAACATTATAATAGAGCAGCTATTGGTTACCAAATCGCGCCTACATTAGCGTCTATTTTGTCAGCCAATCACTACTACTAACATATATGTTCTAGGGAAGATATTCTCTTCATTTCTAAAAAAAGGCACGCTACCCTGACGTCATTTGTTTGTCTCTTCTTAGTGATAAACAACTCACCCCCTCGGTTTATTGTTACCCACTTCCATTGTCAGTTTCAGTGAGGCCGTGTAAACTTATTTCCTAACAATACTTATGGCTAACAAACATCTAAAATCCTGTACACACAATAATATTAATTTACACTACAATCACTCTGGCATTCACAGTGTTGTGGTATAAAATATTGCCTCAACAGCAAACATTAATATTTTGAAATGTTTAACGACACTAGGTAAATCATTTATAAAACAAAAATAACAAAGGTCCTAAGTTGGAACCTTGGGGGATCCCTGAATTAACATTAAACTGGTGTGACACCAATTTTTATAATACACTACCTGTGATCTGTCTTTTAAGTATGATCGAAGTATTTTCATTAATGGAAGAGAAAACCTTAATTTAGCAAGTAAACAGTCATGATCAACTTTATCGAATGCCTTTTGAAAATCTGTATATATTACATTTACTTGTTTAAATCGGTCTAGTTCTAATGATACAAACTTAGTAAAACTAAAAAGATTCGTAACAATGGATCTTTTGGGCATGAATCCATGCTGAAACGGTGAAATCGTTAACTTAATGTGATTAAATATATGTGTATAAATAATGCTTTCAATAATTGTCTCTGGTATTCTGCAATACTCTACCAATCCAATGTCTAGAATTACGCTCGAAAAAAAAAGGTGGTCACGCTGGTAAGGGGTGTGGCTAGATTTTGTCAATTACAACATAAACAGCTCCGTTTCATTATGGGTCACATTTTATGCACGCCAGCAGGGGCGGCTGGTGACTCTGAACTTTGGTGGTTCACAACATTATCCTTGCAATTTGAAATGTTTTAAGTAATAAATACGGAATAAGTTTCTCACTATAGGCTGATTAATTTACACAAATAAACAAGAAATGGGAATTCACAATATATAACACATGCACATTTCATAAAGATGCTACAGATCATTCACGCCATGCTTTGTCCATGTATCTTCATCACCAAACAAAACGCAAGGAAAGCAAAACAGGGCGTTTTTAATATCACAACCACTTATCCAATCATATTTTTCATATACATCGCTGTTTGAACTACCTGAGTGATTTTTAGGTATGGTGTGGGCCTGCCAATGCGTTTAATTTCATTCTTTTCCTCCAAGTTTAGCGTTGAAAACGGTTGCATTAAAAGAGACTGAATGGAATTCATTGTTTCTCCTTATAGCAACGTTTACCTGTATTTAGCTAAATAAACCACTTTGACTCATAAATTAAAACCCGATACACACAACACGGCACAAACCACGTGGCATACAGGCAACGTAATTATCAGAGATGCAAGGTAACTAGAGTATAGTCAGAGATGCAGTTCAGTAGATAGAAGACCGGAAGTGAGGTAAACTTTTACTGTGAATTCAATAGATGTCTCTGTGTATGGGACGAAACGAAAAGTATTGCTCCTGTTGATCATCCTATTCTATGCTCTCTGACTACTAGGTTAACCAACAACATGCAGCTTATGCCCCTCACTTCCCCCCCATACACCTCTGCGCTCCCTCGGTTCGTCATTCCCTATACTTCACCATTATACCAATGTGGGTTGCAGCCGGGAGTGCACTACTGTGCACCTGCAAACAATTCAAACACTTGCCAAAGTCCACTCCACAAGATCATGTCAGAATGATAACCGAAATGTATGGATCGTATACGTTATTTACATTAAAGACAGAGCCAGGACTTTGGTTGTAGCGCAAACGTGCTATCATATTAAGAAGCAGCCGCCCCTGCACGCCAGTATACATGGTAGAGAAAGTAAAGAAAAATACAAGGACCACTAAGGTTAAGATCTTGACCAATCAACACAAGTTTGAACGGTTTCAACCAGACACAGCAATTCTTAAGCAATTGGCTTGTTATCTACACTCAATCCAGTACATCAATACAAACAATGTAAACAACAGCGGCCATATGTCACTGACGGGCAGATAAACACGGTCTGGTGAATTCTGTCTGCAAACGCCAACAACTGTTCGAGGGATGCCTGCGACTTCCCTGTCTAGTCCTGTAACAGTTCAACTTAATTTCCTTTCGTCCTGTCTTTGCTTAGAAATTCCTATGTCTGGTTATAAGACTTAACACTCCCATTTGTGAGACACAGTTGTGCAGTGGCCTTTATGTCCGTGCCGGAAGTGGTCCGTGTCCTATACCCGGAAACGTTCGGCTCCGTTGAAAGTGGGCAACGAAAGCCAAACCCAAGTACATAAGAGTTGCACGTGGCTGAAGAGTACCAAGCATACGCTGCAGCCCTAGACTCTGTATGTCATGACTTGCAGATCCAGTCTTTTGTTGTGTTATTCAATGTACATCAACAACAAAATCTGATGCGGTCATAGAATAAAACTCGTGATATATCTTGAAGCGTTAAGTAACTAGAACCTTAGTGTAATAAAATTGCATAAATAGCGTAAATTGCCAAAAGATTACATTCATATTTTCTCTACTACGTATTGTAGGGGAAGTATTGCATTCCACCCAAAAATTCGATACAGAGTTTTCACCGAAAATATATGTTTTGAGGCCCCCTGAATCCAAAAAAATTAGAAAAAGATCTGTGTGTCTGTGAACTGCATAACTCAAAAGCAAAACGTCGGATAAATACCAAACCTGGTACTTAGGTTCAGTAGCTTTCAAAGATGCGACACGAAGATTTTCAAGAAAATCCTTCAACCCCAAACTACCTCTTACATGGAACATTTTTCGAAAATTTTGATTTTATAAAAAATGGCTCCAACGATTTTGATTAAAATATCAATGTTTAAGATACTTTCATGGCAAATGAAATGTATATGATTAATTTTCTGGCAATGTCCTCAAAAGTCCTCTTCATTCTGAATGAATTTTGCGTAACTCGTAAACCGTAAGAGAGAGACAAAAGTTTGTCATATACATTTTTTTCTGGTGAGCCATTTTCGAGATATTCCTTGTTATTTGTTTGAATTTTCCAATACTTATACTTTTTCTATAATGGGAATTCGTTATTCGTGTTTTTTATGTCCTGGACATGCAAAGAGAATGGAATGCGCCACATAGCAACCAGCTCTTAAAAGATTTGACTATCACTTAAAGCCTACCATATTCCCCTTGCACCTACAGGAAAATTAGCAATAAGATTCTGCAAATGTTTATATCGATTAACATGTAGTAGATGGAGAATAAGCGTTTGTAAAAATAGTTTGTACAAGAGTAGAGAAAGTCGTGTGAGTGTAACACATCAGATTTTTGTTTGTCTTATAAATTGGAATTTCCTTTTTAACTTCATGTGTATTTTGTCACTGTATACATAATACTTGTATTATAAACACACTTTGAAGAACGTTATGTCGTACATTCACTTTACTTTCTCTACCCTCTATCGTTTATTAGTGGGTATAAAAAATATTCTTACTGAAGCTTATTTTTCTATTACATTTTAATCCAAATAAACCTTTGCACATTTCGTTATAGATACAAAGGGAACAGCAATAATCAAATATTTAAGAACTGGACGCTATATGCTTGCCTTAAAATTCCATACTGTTTCCATGCAATTGTGAGAAACAACTGAAAATCATAGAAATGCTCTCACTTGAGACCCATCCTAGCGTATGGCGTAGCAACGCGTGCTATAGATACACACGTGGTGCTGACGATGCACATTACTGGAACGCGCCCAGACTTGCACTAGTTGCTATTTGAACTTCAATTTGAATTTATGAAAATCTGCTTTTGCTTACCACTGGTCATTGTTGCCCATTCTCAAAACTTTCGGAGTGACCATCGTACAAAGAAATGTGTCAATATAAATTGAAAGTTTATTTGATTAACAATAAATAGCTAGAATAAACATATTTTCTAAGAATAATATGTAAGGTGGGAGAGAAAGTCATGTGAATGTAATAATCAGACTTTTTACATCATTTTCATAGCTTTACACTTACTTTTCGACACGCAAGATCAAAAAGTTAACCGATATTTCTTTTTTACTTTCTCTACTACGTATAGTAAGTAGGGGAAGTATTGTATTCCACCCAAAAATTCGATACCGAGATTTCACCGGAAATACATGTTTTGAGACCCCCTGAATCCAAAAAGGCATTTTTAAAACATGTCTGTGTGTGTGTGTGTGTGTCTCAGTGAACAGCATAACTCAGAAACGAACAAACACCAAACTTGGTATTTAGGTTCAGTATCTTCCAGAGATGCGACACGAAGGTTTTTAAGAAAATCCCACCATCCCAGATTACCCTTTACATGGAACATTCTTTGAAAATTTTAATTTTCTCAAAAATTTCACTGACAATTTTGATTAAAATATCATATGTTTAAGATATTTTCATGACAAATGAAATGTATATCTCGAATTTTCTGGGAATGTCTCCAAAAGTATTCTTCATTGTGAACGACTTTTGCATAACTGGTAAACCATACGAGATAGACAAAATTTTACTACACAAAAAACGTATATCGCTTAAAATACACAATTTATGTCATATACATTCCTTTTGTTGAGTGAACCATTTTCGAGATATGTCCTGGACATACAAAGAGAATGGAATACTCCACATAGCAACCAGCTCTTAAAATATTTGACTATCGCTTAAATACTACCAACTTCCCTTGCATCTACAAGAAAATTAGCAATAAGATTAACACCTCGATTAACATGAAGCATATGGAGAATAAGCGTTTGTAAAAATAGTTTGTGCAAGTGTAGAGAAAGTCATGTGAGTGTAACACATCAGATTTTTCTCATTTCTTTTGTTTTCTTGTTGGGCAACTCACTAGGTTGTGTTGAAAACTTGCCACATGAAGCACATAACAGAGAGCATATATACAATAACAAAATATTCATAACTATTGGAATCGGTATAAAATGTGAAATTTACCGTCGCACTTGATTTTAAAGAGAAATAATTACAGTTTAATTAAATATTTTGCATTATATAATTCGTTTTTGCAAATAATCATAATTATTTCTAGCCAAAAACAGGGCTTTAAACATTTTGAACAAAACTTCATATATAATTTACTTTCGTCTGTAATCATAAATGGTCTGATACTATAAGTGGAAGAAAAGAAACTCACAATGTTATAAAATGTAAGCTTGCAAACATCACGCCTATTTTAATGAAAGAAATCACTATATTTTCAAAGCAACCTGTATCAAAAGGCTTGTCTGAATTGCTAAACTGCAGTTCATTCTAATGTATGCGTGGGTAGATGCATGTATGACCTATTAACCAAGAACAATTAATTTGTACTCGTATGCTTGTTATAAGGTCAGGATTGTTTGTAAACCCAGGATGACCTGCACTCGTTGCCTTTGCTTTTGTTCTATAGTTCTCATATGATGTTATGGTGCAATTTGCAGTTTTATCTGATTACCTGGTTTCACTAACACATTAATTGTATTGTTACTTAATCCGTATTGCATCTTTAAATCACCATAAACATAATATAACCTAAGCTTGCGCACCTGCCTTTCTTCTACCACGGCACCAAACTCAACACGATAAAGATTTAAGTACGACAGTTTACAATTAGTGTGTAGATAACTTTGTTTTTAAAATATTTTAATATAGAATATGTTTAATTTCTCTACTGCGTACATAGTAGGTAGAGAAAGTATTGTATTCCACACAAAAATTCGTAGGTATGTTCCGAGCTCCCTTGTACAGGGTGATTTATGAAGAACTGACAGTTATTTCTTGAATTATTCAGTTCGAAATTCACTCAATGCCCCAATTTTAGCACCAAATTAAGCAGAATGTTCTGGAGTTTCGATTGCCTGTCACTAGATGCGTAGATGTTCATGCTTCATTCGTAATTTTTAGTTTTATTGTCGCAACTGTTTTTGAGATTTTGTTCTAGTCAACGTGAAAATGGAGTACACATTAAATGAACGACTCTTCCTTGTAAAGCAATACTGGATTACGAATTCAATTACAGCTACTCAAAGGGTATACCAGAGATAATTTGGTGTTCGGAATCCTCCCCAAAGAAACACAATACTGGGACTGGTAAACAAACTGGATCTCTGCTGAGTGAGAAAGCCAAAACTCGTTCATCTAGGCTTACCACGGTTGTTGTTGACGTTTGTCGCAGGAGACAGGGTACAGCTACTCAATGTGACAGAGAGCTGTGAAAAGTGCAGGCCTAAAGCCGTATAGGATTACGGTTGTCCATCAGTTACAGGAACCAGATAAGGATAGACGACTGAATTATTGTCGTTGCTTTCAGGCGTTCATTGTGCAAAATCCTGCCATATTGTCCATCATATGGTTCACAGATGAAGCATGGTTCCATTTATCCGACTATGTGAACTCAAATAACTCATGCTATTGAGCCAGCGAAAATCCACATGTCATTCATTAAGCACCTATGCACCGGTTAAAATCAGAGTTTGGTGCGCAATATCCGCACAGAGAATAGTGGGACCAAATTAATTTTAAACAATGTAACACTGCAGAGTACCGACGGATTTTCATGGAGTTTGCTGAGCAACTAGACGATATAGAGCTGAGTCAAGGATATATTCAGCAGGACGGCGCTACATGCCATACATCAAATGAATCCATAGCACTAATTGCAAGTTCCTTTGACGACCGGATAATTTCCAAGAACCTGTGGTCACCGAGATCTCCGGATTTGACATCGCTGGACTTCTTTCTATAGGGTTACTTAAAAGACAGGGTTTATGCCGCACGTCCACAGACATTGGACGATCTGAAGCACAACATTGCACAGGAGATTCAAGCTATTGACAACAGAGTCCTCCAACGAGCGGCCAGTAACATGGAAGGACGTGTTGAGTTGTGCCTTATGCAGGATGGAGGACAGTTTCAACATTTGCTATAGAGGTAAATAATGTCCCAAAATTCCTCTGCATTTCAGGTATAATAAGTTGTCCCTAGCATAACTCGTTTTGAAACAATTAAAGAAATAAATGTGTCGGTTATTCATAAATCGCCCTGCATAAAAAAGCATCTTTAGAAAAAGGTCCGTATATGCCTGTCTGTGAACAGCATAACTCAAAAAACGAAATGTCGAATAAATACCAAACTTGCTATTTAGATTCAGTACCTTCCAAAGATGCGACACGAAGATTTTCAAGAAAATGCCTTTACAGGAACATTTTTCGAAATTTTTTATTTTATAAAATGGCTCTAATTATTTTGATTAAAATAACCATACATTAAAGATATTTACATGAAAAATAAAATGTATATCTTGAATTTTCTGTGAATAGCCTTTGAAGTCCTCTTCGTTCGCAAGGAATTTTGATTAATCTTGTATGTCTAGTAAACGTTAAGCGACAGACGAAACTGTACTCTACAAAAAAAGAATGTAGAACACACAATTTATTTCAAATAATGTTTTGTGGCGTCAGCCAACTCCGAGATATGTTATTGATGGTTGAATTGTTGATACTTAGCAATTCTTTTAAAGTCCTGTCGTTTTTCAGTTGTTTCTCGAGATATATGGCGTCCAGTTCTAAAATATTTGACTATCCTGTTCCCTTTGTACCTAAAGTATTATAACGAAATGTGTAATGCAGCTATTTCCGGAAAGGGTAATCTCGATTGAAATGAAGTAGATAGGAAAAAAAAATCTGATGTGTTACATTCACATGCCTTTCTCTACTCTTGTACAAACTATTTTTACAAACGCTTATTCTCCATCTACTTCATGTTAATCGAGATATCGAGATGTTAATCTTATTGCTAATTTTCTTGTAGATGCAAGGGGAATTGATAGGTTTTAAGCGATAGTCAAATATTTTACGAGCTGGTTGCTATGTGGAGAATTCCATTCTCTTTACATTACCAGGACATAAAAAATGAATAACGGATTTGAGAAAAAGTATAAGTACTGGAAGATTTAAGGGAATAACAAGTAATATCTCGAAAATGGTTCACCCAACAACAAAAAAATGTATATAACATAAATTGTGTATTTTAACGCGATCTACATTTTTTGTGTAGTAAACTTTTTTCTATCTCTTATGGTTTACCAGTTATGCAAAAGTCGTTTACAATGAAAAATACTTTTGGAGACATTCCCAGAAAATACGAGATATACATTTCATTTGTCATGAAAATATCTTAAACATATGATGTTTTAATCAAAATCGTTAGCTATTTTTGAGAAAATTAAAATTTTCGAAAACTGTTCCATGTAAATGGTAACCTTGGGTGGGGGATTTTCTTGAAAACCTTCGTGTCGCATCTCTGGAAGATACTGAACCTAAATACCAAGTTTGGTGTTTATCCGACTGTTCGTTTCTGAGTTATGCTGTTCACAGACACACACGGACATGTTTCCAAACATTTTTATTGGATTCAGGGGGTCTCAAAACATGTATTTCCTGTGAAATCTCGGTATCGAATTTTTGGGTGGAATACAACACTTCCCCTACTTACTATACGTGGTAGAGAAAGTAATAAGGTTTTGTAAAATAATTTGTGTACCCAGTAATAAACGATAGAGGATAGAGAAGATCATGTGAATGTAATACACTAGAAATTTTTTAAAAGTAAGAGTATAACTCAATTGTAATCCCCATAGGTACAAAAAGACATTTCAGACGAAAAGGAGAATATCGTTTCGTATTTAAAGATTTACCTCTTTGATCTCCCATAGAGTGACCAAATAAACCTAAGCACCTCAAGGGAAGCAAAGTAGAAATTCGATTAAATATGTTCAAAGAGGTAGGAAATCCATTTCTGCTAAACTTGCGACTAGATAATGCGATTAGGAGAATCCCTTTGAACATTCTAGTGTTTCTAGGCATGATGTGAGAAAACTTGCCACATTGTTACATGTGGTTAGATTTATGAAGAGATAGCTACACTGTTAACAGAACATGTGGGTTATAGGCTTAACTTTTGACAATTTTATCGGCCAAAACTGCTAACTTATCAGCGTTTAACCATTGATTGCAAATATTGTCAGATAACCGCAAAACACCAACACTAAAAATGACAAAGTATTGAACAATTCAAACCAATAACAACGGATATAGCCTGGTTTACTAGAGAATTTTTCACCTGTTTCCAGTTCAGGCAACATAATGTGGGTCAGCGTAGAGCAAACATTACCTAAACGCAGATCCATTACATTTCCGATTCCTCAAGTTGTACCAAGCTTTCATTCCTTTGTTTAATGACGTACATTGAAGCTGTTTCTTGTTCTTTGTTAATTTCTACTGGTTTCTGCTGTTCTTTGTACCTTTTGCTATTGTTATTGATGCAATAACCAGTTTTGAGATACATATAAAAAAAACTACAGATGACCCTATGCTGAATGAATCTGTGGGTGTCAGGATCAGAGGTTAGGACGCACATATGCAAGAATTTCTTCCAGTTTCATGTTTCCAGCGGCTGTTTCATGTCACGGCCGCCTAGAATAGTTTCTACAGTGAAGAGTCTAATATACTCTAGAGGTTCCTACTACGACTAGAGCAGCCACTACGTTGATGATGGACCGTAGAGAGATGATGGATGCTGTGTTACGTACCTGTAGGTCGTCTTGATGCCCGTACTCTTGTGATGTAACTTGACGTTCTCGTAGACTGAATCTGATGATCGTATATCTGTATTCCTATGTGTGTGTTAGTATGTTGTAATTATTATTTTATAATTGTGCCAGGGCTGCTGTATTTTGTATCGGAGAGTACTTGTGTCTTGTCAGGGTTGGGTATGTAGAACGTTAAAATATTTTTTGCACACACATATGCTGTTAATTATTTCACTTGTATTTTCGATAAACCACGTGCAAATATTCACAAATCACTATCACCTTTGTCATGTTAAAATATGTATAACTGATAGACTTAAATACGTAGTTTTAGCGTCTATTTAGAGACGAGCTTTACAAGGCCTTCCTGCTCGAAGACTGACAAGCTTCTGTTAGCGTTCCCTTCAACCGTTTTCTTAGCGTAGTATTTGAATTATAGGCATGTATCAATGTACCCCATTGGTGCTACTATCAAATAACAGTTTATGCTACATATATATATATGTTTACAGACTTACAGCATCTTAATTATGAATCCAAGGTTTTTTACATGCTTACGTAGATGCTATTGCATTTCTTGTAATTTTTATTATTGGTTGTATAGCTAACAATGACCTTACCCTCTCAGATCATATTCTATATGCTATAACGTTATATACTTGTTCTCTACCATGTGTACATTATGAATATATGTTTTAACATCCTCTTAATTATTATACGTACAATATTAGCACAGACATACATAACACGTAAAACTTGGAACAAAAATATTAAAGAAAGAAATTATTAATCTGTTGATGCTGAGAAGCTGAGAATTAGTAATATTATTACATTAATGTGTTTTGTATTAGTTTGATGTGGCTAGTAGTGTATGTTGCTTCAGTACACAATAAGGATCTAATATGCCGTGTCCAGGAACGAGAACAAGAAAATGAAAACTTGGCCAAGTCTTCTTTCCCGTTCCCGGGGCCTGTCAATTGTGAACACTCCCATTAAAATATACGTATTTCACTCTTGTGGTTCTCGTTCAGCTTTCCATTCTCGGTTGTTGTGAACCAGCCTTATCTGGGAAATGGCTGATGCCACAGAAAAGGTTGTTGGAAATAAACTGTGTGTATTAAAGAGATGTGAGTGGAAGTCCTTGAAGCTGCAACGATGTTAGTACAGTCTCCAAGTATACCATCGTTTACTAATTTACATATTTCTGTTCCTCGTGCTCATCTTGCGGAACCGTAACATTAAGGGGAGAGAGACGCAAGATTGCCCAAAAAAATAATGAAAAAAAAATCTGATGTGTTACACTCACATGACTTTCTCTACTCTTGTACAAACTATTTTTACAAACGCTTACTCTCCATCTACTTCATGTTAATCGAGATAAACATTTGCAGAGTCTGTCTTATTGCTAATTTTCTTGTAGATGTAAGGGGAATATATATTTACAAGGGCAATATAGAAATACAGTAGCCTTTAAGCACATACATATCTCTTAATAGCTGGTTGCTAGGTGCAGCACCATTCCCTTTCCCACAGATAATACTCTTTGCATATCCAAGACAAAAAAATGAATAACGAATTCCCATTTGAGAAAATAAGTATTGAAAAATTTAAGGGAATAACAAGCAATATCTCGAAAATGGTTCACTCAACGAAATAAATGTATATGACATAAATTGTGTATTTTAACGCGATCTACATTTTTTGTGTAGTAAAAGTTTGTCTATCTCTTATGGTTTACGAGTTATGCAAAAGTCGTTCACAATAAAGAATACGTTTGGAGACATTCCCAGGAAATTCATGATATATATTTTATTTGTCATAAAAATACCTTAAACATATGATATTTTAATCAAACTCGTTAGAGCCATTTTTGAGAAAATTAAAATTTTCGAAAAATCTTCCATGTAAAGGGTACTCTGGGGTGGGGGGATTTTGTTGAAAACCTTCGTGTCGCATCTCTGGAAGATACTGAACCTAAATACCAAGTTTGGTGTTTATCCGACTGTTCGTTTTTGAGTTATGCTGTTCACAGACACACACACACACACACACACACACACACACACAGACACACAGACACACACACGGACATGTTTCCAAAAATGCTTTTTTTGGATTCAGGGGGTCTCAAAACATGTATTTCTGGTGAAATCTCGGTATCGAATTTTTGGGTGGAATACAATACTTCCCATACTTACTATACGTAGTAGAGAAAGTAAAAATATTATTGCTTAAATAAATTGTACATGCCCTTGTGGATAGTATATTAAAATATTTTGATTTTCTGAGATGCCTAAGTGGTCTTTAAAATGTAAGTACTAAAGCATCGTGCAATGTGCCACGCCCCTTCTAGTAGCCATATTGTAAACTTCTAGATTATTGAAGTTTCACTGCATTTGGTCAGGACATCTGACTGAACTATTGCACCCGGTCTCAAGAAGGCTGTGGAAGAGTATTTTCTGTCTACAATTTCCTTCTAGCATTCGGGAAGTCATGTGAATTTGTGGAGGTTGTGTTTATTTCAGAGTTGTATCCAGTGTGATTGGAAGTGAAATGTTGTTTTTGTAACTTTTGGGTGTTTAGGAAAGTTAAAAGACAATAATAACACAAAGAAGGTAAAAGTTAGTGCTCGAACTGGTACACCAAGTGCTTCCAAAGGGAACAAATTAGCAATGCTAGTTGTGGATCAAATAATGAATCTGAAAGGGGTTAAATGCAACGTTTGGTGTTTATTGACATTTCGGTTTTACTTTCTCTACCACGTACACAGTAGTTTGAGAAGGTATTGCATTCTACACAAAAATTCTATACCGAGATTTCACCGGAAATACACGTTTTGAGGCCCCCTGAATAAAAAAATATTTTTGGGAAGGGTCCATGTGGCTGTATGTCTGAACAGGATAACTAAAAAAATCTATGTTACACTCACATAACTTTCTCAACTCTTATACAAACTATTTTCACAAACGCTTATTCTCCATCTACTTCATGTTAGTAGAGATAAACATTTGCAGAAACTATTGCTAATTTTCTTGTAGGTGCAAGGGGAATATGGTAGGCTTTAAGCGACAGTCAAATCGTTTAAGAGCCGGTTGCTATGTGGAACATTCCATTCTCTTTGCATGTCCAGGACATAACAAACGAATAACGAATTCTCATTTGAGAAAAAGTGTAAGTATCGGAAAATTCAAACAAATAACAAGGAATATATCGGAAATTGCTCACTCGACAAAAAAAATGTGTAGGACATATATTGTTTGTTTTAACGAGATATACATTTTTTGTGTAGTAAAATTTTATTTATCTCTTACGGTTTACCAGTTATACAAAATTCATTCAGAATGAACAGGACTTTTGGGGACATTCCCAGAAAATTCAAGACATACATTTCATTTGCCATGAAAATATCTAAAAAATGTGATGTTTTAATCAGAATTGTTAGATCCATTTTTGAGAAAATCAAACTTTTCGAAAAATGTTCCATGTAAAAGGTACATGATTTCTTGAAAATCATGTCACATCTTCGAAGAAGGAATCTAAATACCAAGATTGGTATTTATCCGACTTTTAGTTTTCGAGTTCTGCTATTCATAGACACACAGACGGATCTTTTTCTAAAAATGTTTTTATTCAGGGGGCCTCAAAACATGTATTTGCGGTGAAATCTCGATATCGAATTTTTGGGTGGAATGCAATACTTCCCCTACTTACTATACGTAGTAGAGAAAGTAAAAACGTTGGATAAGTACAAAATTTGAACGATTTTTGATTAAAATATAATATTTAAAGACGTTTACATGGCAAATAAAAGGTATATCTTGAATTTTCTGCAAATAGCCTGCGAAGTCTTCTTTCGGAAGGAATTTTGTATTATCTTGTATAACTGGTAAACGAAAACGTACTACACAAAAAATGTAGATCTCTTAAAAATACGCAATTTATTTCAAATAAGGTTTTCTGGCATAATCCATTTCTGAGATATCCGTTACTAATAGTTTGAGTTGTTCATTACTTGGTCATTCTCTTAAAGTTTTGTCAGAATTAATTTGTTTCTGGCGATTCCTTGAAACAGTACCTAGACATTTGACTATCGCTGTTCCTTTTGTATCTATAATGTGTAATGTAGCTAATTCTGCTATTCATTTGGATTAAAATGTAGTAGATAGAAAAATAAGCTTTAGTAATAATAGTTTGTATATCCACTAATAAACTGATGGTGAGTACAAAAGGTTATGTGAATGTATAACATCAGACTTTTTAATTAGGTTGTTCACTGACTCAGTGGGTCTCAAAACTGTATTTTTGGTGAAATCTCGGTATGGATCTGGTATACAATACTTCCTCTGTTTACTGGGTATATGAGAGTGCACAAATTATGAAGATCTACCAGTAATTTCATGAAATGTACAGGTAGTTGTTTGTTACTTTTAGGAGTGCTCAGACGGAACATAATTTATATACGTTTTGTTTCAATTGGACCCGCAGGACGTTAAGAAGATACGTGAGAACTGGAAGACATGCCCACTGGCATCGTCGGATGCCCATAACGGGTTCCCTGCACGTCTAGTCCTGTCTGGTGCCCCACTAACGTTGTTAGTTATAATAGCCTGTGAGAGAAGTGCTTTAAGTCTTATTATTAAGAAGCAACGCGTCTTTCCACATGTTGCTTCAAAAGTTAGTTCACTGCAACATTGGAATCAGTAATCAAACATTAAATATTCCGCAATTTTAACATGTTTCCCTGTCCTGGATTAGTAAAAATCAAATTACTAAAGATTGCAATGTAATAGAAGTGTTCTATGATTCTGTTAAACCTAGGTTTCAATTGAAGGCCTTACTTCAATAGTAGTAAAACTCCAGTTCTTTGCCTTTGGACCACAAAGACTTAATAACAGAAGATCTCATGTATACTGGGTTACTCAAAAATAAGGAACACGTTTTAAATATCCATTCTTAATGAGCGACAATAGATAGCGACATACAACACACCATTGAATGAGGAAAGTTCAAATTTTTAAGCCCCACCTATTAGTTCCATTCAACGCCTACAGCGGCGCTGCGTTTGTTTACGAGAAAATGGCGATGCCACAGGAAAATTCGTTTTGTGTGCTGCAATACGCTGAGTGAATCCGTTGTTTCGTTGCAAGTTCAACAACGAGCCACCCATGTTTACAAATTCGCCGAGAGAGTTCACTATTAATGGCTGCCAAACAATTACTAAACAACGTAGCATCGTGCTTCAAACTTAAGCTTTAGATGGGTGGTATTTTTACCATAGTCATTTATTTGAAACAACCGCTATATATACGTCAGGTCGGGTACTTCTAGGACTGCCCTTGTAAATACAACTTATTATTATTGTTAATTTGTGGTTTCTTATTTTTGTAGGCAGCGGGTTTCTTTCTTTATTGTAACGATGTTTTTATAAGCAGAAAAACAAAAAAATCTGATGTGTTACACTTACATGACTTTCTCTACTCTTGTACAAACTATTTTTACAAACGCTTATTCTCCATATGCTTCATGTTAATCGAGATATCGAGATGTCAATCTTATTGCTAATTTTCTTGTAGATGCAAGGGGAATTGGTAGGTTTTAAGCGATAGTCAATTATTTTAACGCTGGTTGCTATGTGGCGCATTCCATTCTCTTTGCATGTACAGGACATAAAAAAAATCTGATGTGTTACACTCACATGACTTTCTCTACTCTTGTACAAACTATTTTTACAAATGCTTATTCTCCATATGCTTCATGTTAATCGAGATATCGAGATGTCAATCTTATTGCTAATTTTCTTGTAGATGCAAGGGGAATATCGTAGGTTTTAAGCGATAGTCAAATTTTTAAGCGCTGGTTGCTATGTGGTTCATTACATTCTCTTTGCATGTCCAGGACATAAAAAAATGAATAACGAATTTGAGAAAAAGTATAAGTATTGGAAAATTTAAGGGAATAACAAGCAATATCTCGCAAACGGTTCACTCAACAAAAGAAATATATATGACATAAATTGTGTATTTTAACGCGATCTACATTTTTCGTGTAGTAAAATTTTGTCTAACTCTTATAGTTTACCAGTTATGCAAAATTCGTTCACAATAAAGAATACTTTTGGAGACATTCCCAGGAAATTCAAGATATACATTTTATTTGTCATAAAAATATCTTAAACATGTAATATTTTAATCAAAATCGTTAGAGCCATTTTTGAGAAAATTAAAATTTTCGAAAAGTTTTCCATGTAAAGGGTACTCTGGGGTGGGGGGATTTTCTTGAAAACCTTCGTGTCGCATCCTTGGAAGATACTGAACCCAAATACCAAGTTTGGTGTTTATCCGACTGTTTGTTTCTGAGTTATGCTGTTCACAGACAGACACACAGACACACGTACGTTTCCAAAAATGCTTTTTTTTTGGATTCAGGGGGTCTCAAAACATGTATTTCCGGTGAAATCTCGGTATCAAAATTTTGGGTGGAATACAATACTTCCCCTAGTTACTATACGTAGTAGAGAAAGTAAAAATGAATAAAGAATTTGAGAAAAAGTATAAGTATTGGAAAATTTAAGGGAATAACAAGCAATATCTCGAAAACGGTTCACTCAGCAAAAGAAATGTATATGAAATAAATTGTGTATTGTAACGCGATCTAATTTTCTGTGTAGTAAAATTTTGTCTATCTCTTATGGTTTACCAGTTATGCAAAAGTCGTTCACAATGAAGAATACTTTTGGAGACATTCCCAGAAAATTCGAGATATACATTTCATTTCTCATGCCAATATCTTAAACATATGATATTTTAATCAAAATCGTTAGAGCCATTTTTGAGAAAATTAAAATTTTCGAAAAATGTTCCATGTAAAGGGTAGTCTGGGGTGGGGAGATTTTCTTGAAAACCTTCGTGTCGCATCTCTGGAAGATACTGAACCTAAATACCAAGTTTGGTGCTTATCCGACTGTTCGTTTTTGAGTTATGCTGTTCACAGACACACACACGGACATGTTTCCAAAAATGCTTTTTTTGGATTCAGGGGATCTCAAAACATGTATTTCCGATGAAATCTCGGTATCGAATTTTTGGGTGGAATACAATACTTCCCCTACTTGCTATATGTAGTAGAGAAAGTAAAAATGAGTGACATATAATATTCTTAGTATGCATGGATAACAGTAACAGCATCAAATCAAGCGACTTATCACTTCTTTTTCTCCTCCAATGTACGTTAATTTTGGATTTTCTTAGTTTTAGACTTTTCTTAGTAGTTTTATGCATGTTGGTTACTGAGCTGTTTATTACAACGTTATATTGGCGCTATTTCAACTTCTAGTATTTCTTCCCAACTAATATTTTCTCTATAAATAACGACGACAAGACCCGAATGTGACAACGTAGAAGCCACTTAGTTGCATTTCATTACAAACTGGCATTTGTGGTTGTTCAACATTACTTTTACAGTTTTTTTCTTTCTTTATACTGGCCTGAGAGTTTTAATTAGATAACTTGTTTGTGTAATACTTTTTAAATGCCTCCAAAGAAACGCAAGGTTATTGGGTAACTGCAACATAATGTTGGGATAAACCGTCAATACACGGACAACACTGGACATTTCTCTGGAAGATACTGAACTAAAATACCTTCAAATGGTATGAAATTAACCCATTTTTAAGTTCAAATGTTGATATTCTTTTAACGAACAGAGATAGGAGTACGGTTTTTGTTGCATGACATGGTTCTACATTTCTAAGAGACAATAATAGACATAAGGATGGTAGGATACCAACATCAATACCAATATTTCCCACCTGTATTATGGGGGTAGCTTTCTGTCTTGCATTCAATAGATCCCGAGTTCAAATCTTGGTTAGGGCGAGCCACCCAGATAAAGCCTGATTTTGAGAAAACAAATGTCGGGGTACCTTTAAGCTCTATAGACCCCAGGCTCATTTGAACATCATTTCACCCATTTCATTCATTCATCTCAGATATGTCCTATCCAGTAGAGGACGTTAAACTTAAACGTCCTTACATTCACATGACCTTCTCTAACCTCTATCGTTTATTGCTGGTTATACAAAGTATTCTTACTAAAGCTTATTTTTCCATCGATTTAATTTTAGTCCAAATAAACCTTTGTAGAAATAATTACATTAGATATTTATTTACGTATACAAAGGGAACAGCGATAGTCAAATGTTTAAGACCCATATTGTTTCCATGCAATCGCGAGAAATAACTGACTGTTGAAAGGACTTTAAAGAATGACCAAGTAATGAACAATTCGAACTATCAATAACGGATATCTCGGAAATTCCTGGTGCCACAAAAAAGTAATTTTAAATAAATTGTGTGTTTTAAAAAGAATCCACATTTCTTGTATAGTACGTTTTCGTCGCTTAACGTTTACTAGTGATACAGGATTATACAAAATTCCTTCCAAATGAAGAGGCATTCAAAGGCTATTCCTAGAAAATTCAATATATACATTTTATTTGTAATGTGAATATCTTTTAATAGACAAGATTTTAATCAAAGTTGTTAGAGCCATTTTTAGAAAATCAAAAGTTTCGAAAAATTTTCCGTGTAAAAGTGGTTTGGGGTGAAGGGATTTTCTTGAAAAACTTTTTATCGCATCTTTTTAAGGCACCAAACCTAAATACCAAGTTTGGCATTTATCTGACTTTTCGGTTTTAGTTATGCTGTTCACAGATACACACGGTTATTCTTTCTAAAAGTGCTGTTTTTTGGGTTCAGGGGCCTCAAAACACGTATTTACGATGAAATCTCTGTATAAAAGTTTTGAGTGAAATGCAACACTTTCTGTAACTGATATAATAAAACTCCATTTTAATGTTTTATTAATTTCCAGAAGGAAATTATAAGTCTTCAAAAGTATTCAGTTTTATATGGATCGCTCTGTATTTGAGAAAGGAAATTTGGGAAGGAAGTGTTCCAGGCCTAAGCTTAAGGTACCTCCCCGGCATTTGCCAATTATGAAGATCGAGGAAAACCTGGAATAACCTTCAATCACGGAGGAGGTCCCAGCGGGGAATTTTTACTTTCTCTACTACGTATAGTAAGTATTGTACTCCACCCAAAAATTCGATACCGAGATTTCACTGGAAATATATATTTTGAGACCCCCTGAATCCAAAAAAAGTATTTTTGGAAACATGTCTGTGTCTGTGTCTGTGAACAGCATAACTCAGAAACGAACAGTCGGATAAACACCAAACTTGGTATTTAGGTTCAGTATCTTCCAGAGATGCGACACGAAGGTTTTCACGAAAATCTCCCCACCCCAGATTACTCTTTACATGGAACATTTTTCGGAAATTTTAATTTTCTCAAAAATGACTAACGATTTTGATTAAAATATCATATGATTAAGATATTTTCATGACAAATGAAATGTATATCTCGAATTTTCTGGGAATGTCTCCAAAAGTATTCTCCATTGTGAACGACTTTTGCATAGCTGGTAAACCACAAGAAATAGACAAAATTTTACTACACAAAAAATGCAGATCGCGTTAAAATACACAATTTATTTCATATACATTTTTTTTTGTTGAGTGAACCATTTTCGAGATATTGCTTGTTATTTCCTTAAATTTTCCAATACTTCTTCTCAAATGGGAATTCCTTATTCATTTTTTTTATGTCCTGGACATACAAAGATAATGGAATACTCCACATAGCAACCATCTCTTAAAAGATTTGACTATCGCTTAAAGCCTATGAATTGCCCTTGCATCTACAAGAAAATTAGCAATAAGATTAACATCTCGATTAACATGAAGCATATGGAGAATAAGCGTTTGTAAAAATAGTTTGTACAAGAGTATAGAAAATCATGTGAGTGTAATACATAAGATTTTTTTCTATGTAAACCGCACCTTGCTTGCGCACTTTAGCGTTTCCTATTTAAATTTCGGTATTTATTCGACTATTCGTTTTTGAGTTTACATTGTTCTCTGATAAATCTTACACGGCGAACGAATGCGCTCACACAAACACGCCATGGATTTTGTTTTTGTAAAATTTTGTATTTTGTTTTTATTCACGGGCTTTAGAACGTTTTTGCAGTGGAATTGCTACATCGTAGGTGGAAAAGCACCTCTCCCCTTCCCCTATCTTATAGTGGAGTATTTCTGTTAAGGTAAATGAAAATTTTTAATATAAACTATGCATTTTCTTTCACACACATCAATTAACTATACACGTAGGGCGGATGCTCAATTGTTTTCCTGGTTACACTTGCTTCCTCTGATGACAGCGATGTCACTTCAGAGGGCGTTTCTGACAAAGTGCAGAGGAGTAAAATGAATCGATTAGATATCACATCGATAGCGTGATGTCTAAGGTAAAAGTAGCAAATTATTGTGGAATGTTGGAGAGAGCCGCCGTTCCGTGATAGCCTCAAGGTGATCGACCTTATTCCAGTTTAACACGTGTGTCACGGGCTTCATTTATATGTATTCTATTTATCTTCCATGTTTTAGGAAAACGTATAAACTGTTTTGAGAATAACCTTTTAAATCTTAAATATTAATTGGGTTGCATCTTAAGGGCACCGATAACTGAAATTTGGTTAAAATTATCAAAAAATTAAAGAATTAGCTTTATGTCCAAAGAATACTTTAAACCTTTAGCTTCAATTATATACTACAATCTTTTCTCTTGGAACATTTTAAAGTTCCAATACATGACCATTGAAATACCCAAGAGCATACAGCCTAATGGCCTGTATTTGATTCCAGTGCCTTTTACTATACTTTGATTTTTACTTTCTCTACTACGTATAGTAAGCAGGGGAAGTATTGTATTTCACCCAAAAATTCGATACCGAGATTTCACCGGAAATACATGTTTTGAGACCCCCTGAATCCAAAAAAAGTATTTTTGGAAACATATCCGTGTGTGTCTGCGTGCCTGACTGTGAACAGCATAACTCAGAAACGAACAGTCGGATAAACACCTAACTTGGTATTTAGGTTCAGTATCTTCCAGAGATGCGACACGAAGGTATTCAAGAAAATCACCCCACCCCAGGTTACTCTTTACATGGAACATTTTTTGAAAATTTTAATTTTCTTAAAAATGGCTCAAACGATTTTGATTAATGTATCATATATTTAAGATACTTTCATGACAAATAAAATGTATATCTTGAATTTTCAGGGAATGTCTCCAAAAGTATTCTTCATTGTGAACGACTTTTGCATAACTGGTAAACCATAAGAGATAAGACAAAATTTTGCTACACAAAAATGTAGATCGCCTCAAAATACATAATTTATGTCATATACATTTTGTTTGTTGAGTGAACCATTTTCGAGATATTGTTGTTATTCCCTTAAAATTTCCAATACTTCAACTTTTTCTCAAATGGGAATTCATTATTCACTTTTATTTGTCCTGGTAATGCAAAGAGAATGGAATGCTCCACATAGCAACCAGCTCTTAAAATATTTGACTTTCGCTTATAACCTACCATATTCCCCTTGCATCTACAAGAAAATTAGCAATAAGATTAACATCTCGATTAACATGAAGTAGATGGAGAATAAGCGTTTGTAAAAATAGTTTGTACAAGGGTAGAGAAGGTCATGTGAGCCTAACACATCAGATTTTTAAAGTAAGTACCAATAATTTTTTTTATAAAAATAACAGAACATTATTTTCCAAACACTTTATTATCATTCATACCTTACATTATTTCTCCACACAGTAACCTCCTTTATTGAGGCACTTGTCGTAACGGAAAACCAGTTTTTGTATGTCTTCGTCAAAGAATGATGCCGCCTCTGATGAAAGCCAAGTCTCCGCTTCTTGTTTCACATCATCGCCGTTGAAATATTTTCCGCTAAGGAATTTATTCATACAAAGAAACAGATGAAAATAGCTTGATGCCAAATTTGGACTGTAGGGAGGGTGGTCGAATCGCTTCCAACCAAATGATGCGATTAGATCTTGAGTTTGTTTGGCTGGATGTGGCCGGGCACTGTCACTCGTTATTATTTCCCCATAATCCTCACACAAATGGCGATGCATGTTTGCTGACTGGCGGGTCGTTCGACTGTTTTGAACATTTTGAAACTCTCTAACAACAGGAAAACACAAAGTGACGATCGCTCACATCTGCGTCTGGCTTCCTAGGAACTGATCTCGTATGCTGAAAATCGCGACTACAGCGGCAAAATATTAAAACGATACTTACTTAAAAAACACGCTTCATTATTAATTCGACTACTGAGAATAAATTGTTATAAAAATTATATTGAAAGATTTAAGTTTTTCCTTGAAACTAGCAGAAGAATGAAAAAAATTCTATATGCTATTTTTGTGGTATTATATTTATTTTTTTTAAGAAATTAAGATTTCTGCATCGTGTGCTAAACCTGATTATTGAGAATAACAGCAGTAAAATATTTGTTTTCTAAAAACTATTAGAGATATCTGCATGAAATTGAAAACACACTTACTGTGGTAGAGAAGCATGTGACAATTTTTAGAAAACAATTAAACAAATACGGCGACATTTAAAATTTTCACTAATGTATACCCTCAAGGAGAAATTAAAAACCCAGTTCAACTAACGGTAAATCCACTAACTATTCATATCAGTCTGAAATGTTTACAGGATATAGAGGTATGCCTTCTAAGTTCACTGTTTTACTTTTAAGTTTGTTTATTAAGGAACACGGGAGTTTTTCTCGATTATGCCATCTCTTGACTAAAACTTTTTATAAAAACATCTGATGTGTTACACTCACATGACTTTCTCTACTCTTATAAAAACTATTTTTACAAACGCTTATTCTCCATCTACTTCATGTTAATCGAGATGTTAATCTTATTGCTAATTTTCTTGTAGGTGCAAGGGGAATATGGTAGGCTTTAAGCGATAGTCAAATCTTTTAAGAGCTGGTTGCTATGTGGCACATTCTATTCTCTTTGCATGTCCAGGATATAAGAAAACGAATAACGAATTCCCATTTGAGAAAAAGTATAAGTATTGTAAAATTTCAAACAAATAACAATGAATATCTCGGAAATGGTTCACTCCACAATAAAATGCATATGACAAATTGTGTGTTTTAACGAGATCTACATTTTTGTGTAGAAAAATTTTGTCTATCTTTTACGCTTTATTAGATATGTAAAAGCCATTCAGAAAGAAGAGGAATTTTGGGGATATTCCCCAGAAAATTCAAGATATACATTTCATTTTTTTATGAAAATCTCTTACTATATATATGGTATTTTTATCAAAATTGTTAGAGCCATTTTTGAGAAAAACAAAATTTCCAAAAAATGTTTCATACCAAGAGTAGTCTGGGGTGGAGGGATTTTTTTCTGAAAATCTTCGTGCTGCATCTTTGAAACATACTGAACCTAAATATAAAGTTTGGTATTTATCCGACTTTTTCGTTTTTAGTTATGCCGTTCACAGACATATACACACATACGGACCTTTTTCTAAAAGTGCTTTTTTTGGATTCAGAGGCCTCAAAACATGTATTTCTGGTGAAATCTCGGCTCGTAGTTGCAAAGAAAGAAACCACATGACTTGAATGCACAGAAGATGCAATACTAAAAAATCTGATGTGTTACACTCACATGACTTTCTCTACTCTTGTACAAACTACTTTTACAAACGCTTATTCTCTATATCCTTCATTTTAATTGAGATATCTAGATGTTAATCTTATTGCTAATTTTTTTGTAGATGCAAGGGCAATATGGTAGGCTTTAAGCGATAGTCAAATGTTTTAAGAGCTGGTTGCTATGTGGTTCTCTTTGCATTACCAGGACAAAAAATGACTAACGAATTCCCATTTGAGAAAAAGTAATAAGTATTGGAAAATTTAAGGGAATAACAAGCAATATCTCGGAAATGGTTCACTCAACAACACAATGTATATGATATAAATTGTGTATTTTAACGCGATCTACATTTTTTGTGTACTAAATTTTTGTCAATCTCTTATGGTTTACCAGTTATGCAAAAGTCGTTCACAATGAAGAATACTTTTGGAGAAATTCTCAGAAAATTCGAGATATACATTTTATTTGTCATGAAAGTATATTAAGTATATGATATTTTAATCAAAATCTTTAGAGCCACTTCTGAGAAAATTGAAATTTCCGAAAAATGTTCCATGTAAAGGGTAATCTGGGGTGTGGGGTTTTCTTGAAAACCGTGTCGCATCTCTGGAAGATACTGAACCTAAATACCAAGTTTGGTGTTTATCCGACTCTTCGTTTCTGAGTTATGCTGTTCACAGACACACAGACAGACATGTTTCCAAAAATGCTTTTTTTGGATTCGGGGATCTGAAAACATGTATTTCCGGTGAAATCTCGGTATCGAATTTTTGGGTGGAATACAATACTTCCCCTACTTACTATTCGTAGTAGAGAAAGTAAAAATGTAGTACAACACTTTCCCTAAAAGATGGGCTGGAACTTATCACTACTCAAGGGTGTGAAGGAGCTATTGTTTCTGGAAGTGGTTAAGAAATTCACAGTACAACATTGCAAATGCAGTACCATTTTTAAAAATATATTTAAATAAAAATAAAATCTTAAATACATCGCCCTGATATTTGTTTCACTAAACAAGGGTGTGTGTTGCAAATGTCTATATTTATTAAATTCTTTCAAAACACTTGTTACATTCATTATTACACAGATTTAAGAATGGAAATAAGAATATAATAAAACTTTTAATTTTAAAATATAAATATTGTGCCTACAATGATAAAATACTGGGTCTTCGATATAAACACACGGTGTTGTGCGTCAGAGCCAATGTTGGCTGGCTACCCCCGCTCCCCACATTGTTTACTCACGACGGGCTTTCTGTTCTTCAGTTGCCATGTTGTAATTAGCGTATTAGTTCACTTTCGTTTGCGAAGATGAGAAGGCAATTATCTTTAGAACAACATATATTGTGTGTAAATATTACTGTAAATGCGAATCGGCTCGTGAAGAATTCATCCCAAAGTTTCCTGCACAATTGCCCTCAATTCACGATCTTGTGAATAAATTTGCAAACTGGTTCAGCGCAAAACAAACACATGCGAAGATGTACAGTGTTAACAAAAGAAACAGACGAAAATGATGAAAATATTGAACGCCGCCACATAAGTCACTAAAGGAAAACAAACTTTCGTAAGAATAATTTATACACTCACTAATAAGTGCTAGAGGGTAGAAAAGTCATGTGAATGTAACGCAGGTTTGTTTATTTGCAGTCCTTTCGCTATTTGCTTGTTTCTCGAGATGTCCTCGATCCCTCTTTTACCTACAACGAAATATCTAATGAAACTATTTCTGTAAATGTTTGTAGAAGCTGTATAAAATAAATGATAGTGGTTAAAGAAAGTGATGTGAATGTAGCACATCAGATGTTTTTTAGTCAATTGTTTGGATCCTGTAAAATGCTGAGCTCAACGAGCTTGGTGATTTTATTACGGTCAGCATCTTGAATGTAGCAGTGCAAAAAGCGGAACTCACGCTTCGTAAGCTATTTTACATTCATTCCCATGTGTTTGCGGTTTCTCAACGTAATTAGCAAACTGAGTGAAAGTTCGCAGCAGTAGTTTAAACGTTCCACAATTAAAATAAGTGTGTTTTCCTGCTTTGATGTTTCAGCTTCACAGAAAGCGATCTTTCATCTATGATAACCAGGGCGCGGATTCTGATGACATGTCATCTTTTAATTATTGCATCGTAGGCGTTGTTAACGTGTTGTACATTAAAAGTAAGGGTAATAAAGGTACAAAGAGCTTCAAAGAAAATCTCGCTGCACCTCGCGTCTATGTCACATTATTTATCGTTGTACGTGGCCTTGCGAAGCCATGGCCATTTCATTGGTTGCTTTAAGCTCGGTGCAAGGGTGCGCCACTCCTTTTGCTAAACAGTTACACCAATAACCACAACAAAGGTTACAAAATGACATAGAAACGAAATATATGTTTTCGCTCTCGATCGTATTGGCTAAAAGAGAAAGAGGTAGAGTGAGTGCATTCAGTTTGTCATACAGACCTCTTATCGTGATTCGTAGCCCATACCTTATCGGTTAGTGCAGGACACGTCTTTGAAAGAGTTAAAAGCTAAGGAGAAAACACGATGAGCGCCCAGGTTAGCGAAATGTAGAATGTGTAGTGTGAGAAGATTTTCAAGGGGTACAAATTAAAGCTTGAATGGCAGCACTTTATAACAAAAAATAAACAGAACTGTATTCTCACAGTGCTATCAATGCTTATTACCGCATAGAAGCAAACATAACTAAATAATAAATAAATAAAGCAGTATGCGAGAACTCAAAAGAATTAATGCTACAACTTTGTAAGACCTAGTTTTCTTTGCAGATTCTTCAAAAAGAACATGAAACGAATAAAGTTTATTTGATTTTCTAAAGTATCTCATTCTTATTCCTACATTTTCTACTTCTATAGAAGTTATACCTATAAATAAATTAATTTATAACTTTCTGTACACTACTTTGAATCAATTAAATCTCATTTTTTGTCATTTTGTAGGTATTTATTATGTCATTTTTAAAACATTCTAGATTCATTTTATAGGTAATTTTTCAAACATACCGATGGGCATTAACGACGATTTGAGAAAACAGAAGACCCGGAGCTAGAAATACCCTTTACTTTGCACTTGTTTTAAGCCCCAAGGTGTCTGTAATGAAGCGTTCTTATTAAAAACAGAAGCACATAATGCATCAAACCCTACTTGGAACTTTCAGTATAGTTAAATATTGAAGTGTTACATAATCTGTAAATGTTATATGTCATATTCAATTTCAAATTATACAGCAATAAGATACCCCTCAGAGCAACCACTAAGGTTAAAAGCACCAAATGAATCGTGCAGGAACTTTAATAAATTGTGCAGCTAATTGACGATAAGTGTAACTATTTAACTTATGTAATGTCATTAAAAAGTGGGCCACTGATATACAAGAAAATTTTGTATTTTGACCAATAACAGTCCGATATCATAGTGAAATTACCAAATCCTTTTACCGCCGGGATGAGCATTTTGTCTTCTAGTTTAGTCTCGAATTAATAGACATTCGTCTGTTAACAAGACGGCTTGAAAAGGTTGCATATTAATAACACTAGTATGCATGACATTGGATGACTGAAAACTAATAAGTGATTCTGACTTACTTTTTTATGTTGGTTTCAGAACTGCTTTTAGTTTTTTTCTATCACGTACAGTTTTTTTCACAATTTCACTTCAAAAATATAGAGATATAAAGATATTGCTTCCGCCACTACACATAAAATTGGACTTGATAAAGCAATTTGTAAGGGCTCTACCACAGGATGGACCCTGCTTCAAGTACCTTTCCAAGAAATTTCCCTTCATTACACAAGACAAATTAAAGGCTGGAATTTTTGTTGGTCCTCAAATAAAGAAATTGATGAAGGATGAAGATTTTGAGAAGACAATAAATGAGAGAGAAATAGAAGCAGGACCACCTTCCGATGAGTTACTGAAAACTTCTTAGACAATAATAAAGATCCTAAATACAAGGCCATTGTCGAAACAATGTTGGAAAACTTAAAGAAGATGGGCTTTAGCATGAGTGTAAAGGTGCATTTTCTGCATTCACATATCGACTACTTTCCAGAAAATCTGGGACATTATAGTGAAGAACAGGGTGAACGTTTTCACCAAGATATTAAGGAAGTGGAGAGGAGGTACCAGGGGAGATGGAATGAAACTATGATGACCGACTACTGTTGGATGTTGAGGAGGGACAGTCATCTTCAAGGATCTGCAAGGAAGTCAAAGAAGAGAAAGTTTGAAAAAAATTAAATGAAACACTTTGGCTTCTTGCTTTGTTAAAATGTAGTAATTAAATAAACTAGGGGAGTTCTTGAGAGTATTCTTAAAATATTTCTTGAATAAAAACTTACCTTCTGTGAAATGGTATTTGAATACTTTTCTGTGCTCATTACTAAAATTGTCAAAGCATTACTTATTTTGTGTAAAAACCTGACGTGATAGAAAAAACGGACGTTATTTCTGAAATCGGCATAAAAACTTGATTCAAGAACATCTATTTTTAAGAAATCATCTGACAAAAAGTTTGAAAATGCAGACTAGTGTAATACAATTATCAGATTATTATACTCGTACTGCGTCAGTTGCTACCTTCTGTTCGTGCTGTAAGCACTAGAGTTTGTGCATCTCAAAGGTAAAAGTTTATTCAAGACATCTGTGTTATATGTAGATTGTTTAAATGTTCTTGTTATTAGTCCACTGAAATGCCTACCGACAAATTCACGCTTGAACAACGAAATTTTTATGTATGATACATATGTAAAAACCGAATCATGAGACAGGCGTGTTGACAATTTCAGGAGAAATTTCCTGGTATTTCAGTTCCACGTAGAGAAACTGTTACACGTCTAGTGAATAACTTTAGGACAATGGGATCACTAAACGCTAAACCCAAGAAGCGAAGACGAGATGTTCTAATGGAGGAAAAATCTGATGTGTTACACTCACATGACTTTCTCTACTCTTATACAAACTATTTTTACAAACGCTTATTCTCCATATGCTTCATTTAATCGAGATAAACTTTTGCAGATTCTATCTTATTGCTAATTTTCTTGTAGATGTAAGGGGAATATATATTTACAAGAGCAATATAGAAATACAGTAGTAACCTTTAAGCATTGATGCAGTAATTTGTATCACAAATTATTTAAATGTAAAGAATGATTACAGTATGAATATGCATTTTTGTGTGACATTGATTTGAGATGTATTGTTTATTGTAATTATTGTTGAGAAGTAAGTTTATACTGCCTTACTGAAACTGACAATAATAGCGTGCAATAATGCAGCGAGGGGGTGAGCTGTTTATCATTATTGGAGACGAGGAATTACGTAATGTTGGCGCGTTTTTTCTTAGAATTTTCTGGAACATTTCCCTAGAGCATATGTATTCATAATTTTCATTGGATATTAAAATAGACGCTAAGGTTGGCGCGTTTTATTAGCCAATAGCAACTTAGTTATAATCTTTAGGCATATCGGGGTGTAGGAGTATAAAAAGGGCTAGGTTAGAGGTAAAGTCCTTCAGTCCGTCAGTTCGTCGAAAATATTTGTATGCTACACGTCGCCTTCAGTCCGTCAGAAATATTTGTAAAGTATACGTCGGCTATCGATTCGCAAGTTACGCGTAGCAGAGTTAGGAAAATTCTCAAGTGTTGTAAAGTTAATTATACAAAAGGTTGAAGTACGTGAATTAAAAGTGATAAGTAAGAAGTTGCTATAACAGTTTCAGTTTGGCGAGTGTCTAGATCAATGTGTAAATTGTGATAGTGAATGTGTTCGACAATAAAAAGTGTAAAACAAATTCTTTCATCAGTGTTATCTTTGGATAAAAGACTCCTTTCCGTTTACACAACCTGTATAAAGAGATGTGCTCGACCAAAAAGATCATAGCTAGCCGGAGGACAGTAAACCAAAATTAAATAAAATAACAGTGGCATTCTTTCAAACAAACACTAATACTACCGCAAATTGCTAACACCAGATGGAGCTACAAACCTAACAAAGAATCGCATCACAAAAATGGCTTCACCACGTGAAGTAAACACACATACACAAACATTATAAATTTACCAATGCAAATTGGCTACCACAACGTGGGGCTACAACAAATTAAATAAATAAATAAATAATATTACAAGTATACCACATCAGCATATACATATCTCTTAATAGCTGGTTTCTAGGTGCAGCACCATTCCCTTTGGCACAGATTAATACTCTTATCATATCCAAGACAAAAAACTGAATAACGAATTCCCATTTGAGAAAATAAGTATTGAAAAATTTAAGGGAATAACAAACAATATCTCGAAAAAGGTTCACTCAACAAAAAAAATGTGTATGACATAAATTGTGTATTTTAACGCGATCTACATTTTGTGTGTAGTAAAATTTTGTCTATCTCTTATGGTTTACCAGTTATGCAAAAGTCGTTCACAATGAAGAATACTTTTGGAGACATTCCCAGAAAATTCAAGATATACATTTTATTTGTCATGAAAATATCTTAAACATGTGATATTTTAATCAAAATCGTTAGCCATTTTTGAGAAAATTAAAATTTCCGAAAAATGTTCCATGTAAAGGGTAGTCTGGGGTGGGGGATTTTCTTGAAAACCTTCGTGTCGCATCTTTGGAAGATACTGAACCAATACCAAGTTTGGCGTTTATCTGACTGTTCGTTTCTGTGTTATGCTGTTCACAGACAGACAGCCACACACACACAGACATACACACGTACATGTTTCAAAAATGCTTTTTTTGGATTCAGGGGGTCTCAAAACATGTATTTCCGGTGAAATCTCGGTATCGAATTTTCGGGTGGAATACAATACTTCCCCTACGTACTGTACGTAGTAGAGAAAGTAAAAATAGACGAATTTGGTGCATCTAAACAGTGCATATATTTCTGTGTATCTGCAACAGTAAAACATATTTTTTTAAACAGAAAGACTAAAGTAGAGCTGCCTACACAGTGTACACGAGCTTAAAGGTTTAGATTATTAATCTGCATTGTGACCAACTTTGCTTTCAAATCCATTCACATGGCAATTACCCTTTGTATGTTTAATAACTCGACTTGCTTTGATTAGGTTTTACTTTTCATTATTGTCTTTTTACATAGTTAATTTATCATAGCGCTCGCATTATCTGTTCACAATACAGATCGTTATACTTCAATTTATCACAATTCTTTGTAGATTAACCTATACGTTATATTGGCAGCTGTCTTTGATCTAAAACGCTACTCTCTTATCTAACCTATATAAAGATTAAATGGCGGAAATTATGAATTCAGAAGAAACTGAAATGAAAGTGAAACTATAGAAGCAGCAGAAAGCATAACATACATACTTACCCCCCCCCCCCCCCAAAAGAAACGAGAAAGCAATATAATATAGCATTTCATTGCCTGGTTTAAGGCAATACATGTTGAAAATATTTTCACTGAAAATGACTGCCAGCAAATCAACAAAACATTTGACATCTCGCTTTTTTTAACGTAATTTCTCTTGTTTCAAGAACGTGAACTCTATTAGTTTCAAGGATCATTATAATGTTATTTTACAAATTCTAGCGAGCGCTGCATAAAAAAATCTGATGTGTTACTCACATGACTTTCTCTACTCTTGTACAAACTATTTTTAAAAACGCTTATTCTCCATACGCTTCATGTTAATCGAGATATCGAGATGTCAATCTTATTGCTAATTTTCTTGTAGGTGCAAGGGGAATTGGTAGGCTTTAAGCGATATTCAAATATTTTAAGAGCTGGTTGCTATGTGGCGCTTTCTATTCTCTTTGCATGTCCAGGACATAAAAAAATGAATAACGACTTTGAGAAAAAATATAAGTATTGGAAAATTTACGGGAATAACAAGCAATATCTCGAAAATGGTTCACTCAACAAAAAAAAGTATGACAAATTGTGTATTTTAACGCGATCTACACTTTTTTGTGTAGTAACATTTTGTCTATCTCTTATGGTTTACCAGTTATGCAAAAGTCGTCCACAATGAAGAATACTTTTGGAGACATTCCCTGAAAATTCGAGATATACATTTCATTTCTCATGACAATATCTTAAACATATGATACTTTAATCAAAATCGTTAGAGCCATTTTTGAGAAAATTAAAATTTTCGAAAAATGTTCATTGTAAAGGGTAGTCTGGGGTGGTGGGATTTTCTTGAGAACCTTCTCGTCGCAGCTCTGGAAGATACTAAACCTAAATACCAAGTTTGGTGTTTATCCGACTGTTCGTTTCTGAGTTATGCTGTTCACAGACACACACACACACACGGACATGTTTCCAAGAATGCTTTTTTGGATTCAGGGGATCTCAAAACATGTATTTCCGGTGAAATCTCGGTATCGAATTTTTGGGTGGAATACAATACTTCCCCTACTTACTATACGTAGTAGAGAAAGTAAAAAATAGTATATGCCACAAGTGTTAAAGTGGTTCTATTTCGCAAACATTACTACTCGTAAAATAAAACTCTGCTTTTACATCTTGTATCATCTACTATTACAGGAACAACCCCTACACCATATACGAACTTAAGGACAATATAAGAACAGAACGTTTGAGAATTTCTCAAAAAGAACTTAAGCGTGTGAATGGAAATTTCATCCCAAGATGTCACAATGCCTCGTGCAGATGGAAATCACTTCCAACACCGTATATTACAATGTCGGTACTCATTATAGTGCATGTTACTATCACGCGTAAGTAACGCGGGAGATTTAAAACTGAAAACTCCCAGTGTAATTCTCCTTGCGCGGAGCACACATACGCGCGACCCACGGCCCCGCAATATAGCGAACGCCTTGCATATACACTGGTGTGCAAAACCTAAGGACGAAAGTAATCTTCGCATGCTGTGACACTGCCAAATAACATAGCTTGATGAAACTTTAATCATACTTAGAGGGAACTGCTACGGTAGGCAACTAAACGAAATATGCAATGAGACGAACAGAAATGCCACTTTTATTCATAGACCATAAGCTACACTAAAGCCAATACGACATATGATGGCTGTCTACATTTACAGAAACAGATACATGGTGCTTAAAAGGGTGTATGATCACCAGGGACAGCAATGCATGATCTGAGTCATGCTCTCGTGCTGGCCACAATGTTGGTAAGTATTTCTTGTGGTAGAGCGTTCCATTCCTCCACCAGCGCTGTTGATAACTGTTGGATGGTCGTTGGTGCATGTGGATGTGCTGCAATGCGTCTCCACAAAGCTTCCCCCACGTGCTTGATGGGAATTTAAATCGGGGGAACGGGCAGACCTGTCCATTCGCCGAATATCTCTCGTTACAAGAGATCCCCCACCTGCGCTTTCAATACGGTCGCGCATTGTCATCCATAAAAATGAAGTCAGGACCGGCTGCACCCCTGAAAAGACGCACATGGGGAAGGAGTACAGTATCACAATAACGTTGACCAGTGAGCTTGCCGTGTTCAAAGATTTGGAGGTCGGTGCGCCCATGCAACATTATGTCTCCCCCAAACCATAACACCCGGACCACTATGGCGATCATGTTCAAGGATGTTCCTGGGTTCATTACGTGTTCCCACCTCTCACCAGATGAGAAGAGCATGCGACCCCATTCCTCGTTGGTCCAATTTTGATACTCTTGGGACCATCGCAAACGTGCCGCCGACGTGCGGATGTCAATGGAACACAACGACAACGTACTGACCGTCGGGAAAAGAAACCACCTCTGTGTAGTCGCCGTGCCACTGTGTATCGTGAGATTGCGTGCCTAGGTGTCCTGTTAAATCGCAATTGCACCCGCTGTTTTTACGTGGATCCCTTCTTGCCTGTTGCACAATGTAGCGATCATCTGCTGCTGTAGTTGAGCGTGGTCGACCACCACGTCTCCTTGTGACAGCAGTGCCTGTGGTTTGGAAGGTTCCCCATGCACGTGAAACAATGCTGTGAGCAATTCCAAACTCCTGAGCAACACTCGTCACACTTCGCCCTTCTTCCACTTTGCCTATGATTCTTCCCTGTGTGAAGTCATCCAAATGGTGTCTACGGGCCATGTTGCAATGAAGAACACCACTACAGTGCACCGTAACAGCTCGCTAATTGCCAAACACCGTCTTGTCCTGTTTCGTCAAGTGCCCCGTGTTGCGGGACCAGACCCATTTGGCACTATAGGCTCGCTACACTCACGCCATGTGACGTCCAGCTCCCGCACCTTCATCTACTTCCACTTCAGTTGTTATGTTACTTTACCCATCTGTCCTTAGGTTTTGCACACCAGTGTAGAATTAATCCTAAGACGTTACTTGTGATATTATAGGATAAAACGCTGTAAGGCTATTTTGTCAGTACGGAGTATATTATCAAACTTTGCATCGCGCAATAAAATACAGGTTTTCTTAACATGAATCCACTGAATTAAGTGAAACAAAGGATAAAGATGTAGCATCTAGTTAGCGGTTTATGTGAAGTTAGTTTCGGTCCGACATGCACAGAGAAAGAGAGATTCCTTCCGGTTCCCAGCGCAAACAATCTGTCGCAGACTGGGTCAAGTGTTTCGCTGGATGGGAAAGCGTCCTTATTAGGATCTTCCATAATACCTCGAGTATGTGAGGTTCTGTTGACGAGGTTTTAGGCTTTCCAAATATTGTTAAAGCCACATCTAAACTATCTTAGGGGAAACTAAGTGGCGAAAATTGCCAAAATATGACTGTTTTATTTTTTTGGAGTCTAATTAATTGCAATTTTCTCTATCATTTTAATAAATATATATCCTTGTACGCACAATACTTAAATACTTATTTTAAATACAGTTTTACTTTCTCTACCACGTATAGTAAGTAGGGGAAGTATTGTATTCCACCCAAAAATTCAATACCGAGATTTCACCGGAAATACATGTTTTGAGACCCCCTGAATCCAAAAAAAGCATTTTTGAAAACATGTCTGTGACGCATAACTCAGAAACGAACAGTCGGATAAACACCAAACTTGGTATTTAGGTTCAGTATCTTCCAGAGATGCGACACGAAGGTTTTCAAGAAAATCCCCCCCACCCCAGACTACCCTTTACATGGAACATTTTTCGAAAATTTTAATTTTCTCAAAACGATTTTGATTAAAATATATGTTTAAGATATTTTCATGACAAATGAAATGTATATCTCGAATTTTATGGGAATGTCTCGAAAAGTATTCTTCATTGTGAATGACTTTTGCATAACTGGTAAACCATAAGAGATAGACAAAATTTTACTGTACAAAAAATGTAGATCGCGTTAAAATACACAATCTATGTCATATACATTTTTTTTGTTGAGTTAACCGTTTTCAAGATATTGCTTGTTATTCCCTTAAAACTTTCCAATACTTATACTTTTTCTCAAATTCGTTATTCACTTTTTTATGTCCTGGACATGCAAAGAGAATGGAATGCGCCACATAGCAACTAGCGCTTAAAAGATTTGACTATCGCTTAAAGCCTACCAATTCCCCTTGCATCTACAAGAAAATTAGCAATAAGATTGACATCTCGATATTTCGATTAACATGAAGCATATGGAGAATAAGCGTTTGTAAAAATAGTTTGTACAAGAGTAGAGAAAGTCATGTGAGTGTAACACATCAGATTTTTTTAAATGGTACTGCATCTGCCATTTTGTACTGTGAACTCTGTGCCACTTCACAGAAAAAAATCTTATGTGTTGCACTCACATGACTTTCTCTATCCTCCATCGCTTATTAGTGGCTATACAAATTATTCTTAAGAAAGTTATTTTCCTATCTATGTCATTTTAATCCAGATAAACCTTTCTGGCAATAGCTACATTACACATTTCGTTATAGATACAAACGGAATAGCGACAGTCAAATGTTTAAGAACTGGACGCTATATGCTGGCCTTAAAATTCCATACTGTTTCCATGACATCGTGAAAAAAAGTTGAAAATCGATAGGATTTTAAAATAATTAAGTATTAAACAATTCGAACCATTAATAACGGATGTCTCTGAAATGCCTGGTACCACAAGAAATGTATTTAAGATAAATGCTGTGTTTTAAAGAGATCTACATGTCTTGTGTAGTACGTTTTCGTCCATCGCTTAACGTTTACCAGTTATACAAGATTATACAAAGTTATTTTCAAATGTAGAAGACTTCACAGACTTTTCTCAGAAAATTCAAGATATATATTTCATTTGTCATGTGAATATTTTTATATATGGCATGTTAATCAAAATTGTTAGCCATTTTTTATAAAATCAAACATTTCGAAAAATGTTCCATGTAAAATGTAGTTTGGTGTGGGGATTTTCGTGAAAATTTTCGTTCGCATCTTTGAAAGGTAGTGAACCTAAATACCAATTTTGGTATGTATTCGACCTTTCGTTTATGAGTTATGTTTTTCACAGACATATACATACATGGACTTTTTTATAAAAATTCTTTTTTTATGGGTTCAGCGGACCTCAAATATATTTCTTGTGAAATACTAATATGAAATTTTGGGTGTAATATGATTTTTTTAATTGTAGAGTAATATTATAGGTAATTATTGAAACACTTAGGTAATTAAAATCCGGTCGATATAATTTTCTCTCTCTAATATGGTTCATGAAACTTTTAGGTTTTCAGAGTAACAGACGTATCTAAGTCTCTGAATAGCTGGAAATAAGGCCAGTCATCGGGTATTACACTGACTCAGAAGGTGCTGGTGTTTACACTAACAAATTCGCAGAATGTCTTTAGAAACTCAACATGAACACCATATGCAGAAAAGTTAATTATGCCCGCAAGTGAGTTTGAAGGTCAGTCCCATACTGGATGCAGTTATTCAGCACATGAATGGGACATCCCACCCTAACCTCTTCAAGTTAGCAAACATATTGTCATTGCCCATTTTAATACCTCTGAATTAGGGTTCGGTCCTCGATACCTCGATACTCATGGTATCGAAGTGTGCCTAATACATTGACATAAACGTTCGATGCCTTTTCGATACTTTGAAATTTTAAATTTTCCATTATTGAAAGTTGTTGCGTTTAACTTTACGCTAGATAAGGAACGAAAGGAATCGAGACTGAATATATTATCCCGGAACCTTGGTTACTACACCGAGACATACATTCAAACTTTACATTTATTCTCACAAACACATTTACATTTTAGATTACATCAATTTTTTTTCAGATAAAATAACTACAAACTACAGAATATCTACAAACTAATAATATAACAATAAAAAACCTAATTACAATTCTAAATTGTATATTTATCTACACCTACTGGAAACCAGCAAACTTAGCAACTGGTAACCAGCTATTATCTACTCCTATTTGACTACATTCACTGGAAACCAGCGAAAATGTACTGTAGCCAGCACAAAACCTTCTATTAAACTACTAATAATTTTAATAAGTTTATTTATATTTATATTTTATTTAAAATTTTCCTAATTAAAATTGTTTATAAAGTTATAGTTAACTATTTATATCATTCCATTGTTCTCATAATAATTATTTAATCTATAGTAGATCAATATTTTATTTAATTCATTTATATCTTTGTTTATACATTTATGTTTATTTACTTATTTGCCTTATAACATTTTATTTAAACTCAATATTAATTTTCTATTACTTACCTATTAATTTATTTTACATATCAATTTTTAAATTTTATAATTATATATTAAACCTTTGCCTCTTTTAACCAAACACTAAACCTTCTTTCTTCTACCACTAAATATCTACTCACTTTACCCCACAACATTTCACTTCCCTCACATCCTCCATTTTATGCTAACACCAACTTCACCTCCAACCTACATACTCTAAATTCCCCTCCTATTAATAACAATAACAAATTCACATCTCCATGCATTTAACATCACCATAACTCCATTCACTATACCTCCGAAATCACATGAATTACTCCTCCAATGGCAAACCTGCTAGCTCCTTCTCCAATCGTGTAACATACAGCGTTAACTGAGTTGTGAATGAAGCTGATTTAGCTGACGTACTAAATCACGTTTCTGCAATAGCCTGGCTTGGTGACTCGCTTTCAGCCATTACATTTACCTACTCCGGTAACCAAAATCTATGAATCCAGCAGAAACAAATCAGAACTTAAGACGTGAGATACTACAGCTGATGGAAATATTTTGTTCTTTCCTTGCATCTGTAGAAATACCGTACGACTAAATCCCATAGTATGGATAGAAAATATGTTATTATTATTATTATTATTATTATTATTATTATTATTATTATTATTATTATTATTATTATTATTATTATTATTAAACTTGACTAACAATAGGGAACATATTACCTGTGGCATTACCAAAAATTGCTGCCATTAGCATACAATACAAAATTGGTTACATCGAGTATCGAGTAATAAGGTATCGTCTCATCACTATTCCAAATATTTTGTTGCAATTATCACCCCCAGATGTCTCGCATTCACTCCAAATTTACAAATACTTCACTGTGTCTTTGATATATTTTGCATGGGTTCTGACGTTTCATTTGACCTCCTTTGAGTATTTATTACTTTAATTTGTAACTCCCATTCTTATAACTAAAATAGTAATAACAGTGGGGAATAGTTTTGTTGCTAGCAGCTCCAGAAACTCCCTCCCCCCACAAAAAGAATATATTTGAGATCTTTAAACATACTATGTCGCGGTATCGTTCGTGTTATCTTATTTGCTGAGCGCCTGTTATTGTTTTATTATTTTTGAATTTTTGGGTTCTTTGTCCTCCGGCTAGCTATTATTACTCAGTCGAGCAAATCTCTTGAACAGGGTGTGTAAACGGAAAGGAGTTGTTACTAAAAGATAACACTGATAAAAGAATTTGTTTTTACACTTTTATTGCCGTCACACTTCATTAATTTCACATATTTACTGAAACTGTTATATTTTCGAATGTAACTATAATCACTTATTTGCCGCACATTATTAATTCGCGTATTTCACATTTTATAACTAGCTTTACGACGCGAGAGATTCTGTAGAATTGCGCGACGTGTAACCCGTGAATGATTCTATTAAACTGGGCGATACCTGTCTCTGGCTTTAGAATTTATACTCCCTCACCCCGATATGCCTAAACATTATAACAGAGCTGCTATTGGTTAATAAAGTGCGCCAACATTAGCGTCTATTTTTTATCCAATCAAAATTACGAACACATATGCTCTAGGGAAGATATTCCCTCCATTTCTACAGAAAAGCGCGCTACTCTGACGTCATTTGCTTGTCTATTCTAATTAATAAACAACTCACCCCCTCGTTTCATTGTTAGCCGCTCCTATTGTTATTTTCAGTGAGGCCGTGTAAACTTATTTCCTAACAATGCTTATAGTTAACAAACATCTCAAATCATTGTCATACAATAATGTTAATTTACACTACAATCACTCTGGCATTCACAGTGTTGTGATATAAAATACTGCCTCAAATATTGTATGCGGAGCTAAAACTGAATTTACTATTCCTTCAGTTTTGGCGCGACTACAAGAGATTTTTGTAAACACTTTGGTGTTATGGAAAATCTGTACCAGAGCAGTCAATGAAATTTGAACTGCTGTTATGTGACGCGGTATGGAAGGCAAGAGAGTCATAAGCAGAACTTTCACTGCCTTACAGTTCACTGTTATGCCTTACAAAATTATGTGACCTTGGCTGATGATCTTGCACTCATAACACACTTTATTGTGTTTATCTGCCTTCATAGAGAGTTGGAGATCAGTAGCGCCATGATTTGCAATGGAAACATAATCCCCAAACAATAATTCATACATTCTACTTCCTATTGCAGTCTTCCGGGACCAAATATGGACCCTTCTTTCGAGGAGTGTACGCAAGGCCTCATTCACAATGAAAAATAAGCGCAAACGTAGCATAAATCCAAGACTTTGCGCCCCTGTTATTTAATGGAAGCATTCACATAGTCACGGTACGTGCTATGTAACGCAAGGGTTTGCAAACTCAAAACATTACGCTTGCGTTGCCTGCATAGAGGAAGAATTCTACATTTCTTTCTCCATGGTTTACCAGCTGAAAAACACACAATTGAGATTTAACGCCTTCTACTGTGCAATCCATTTGGCCGTGCTATGCCATTTTAAATACTGACGCAAGACGCTGATCTGTTGTTTGTTTGGTACAACACTTTTTATGTCTAATTTATGTATAAACACTGCAGAATTTTTATATTAGATATTATTGGTTATTTTATTTAATTTGAAACTTGCGCTAGGAAGATTCCGTGTGCAATTTATGGATCTCTATTTGGCATTAGGCTTCATATGGCTTTATATTGACAGATCTTGCCTCACGCCTGCGCTTATGCTGCGTTTTGCTAGCGTTACGTCTTCATTGTGAATGGGGCTTAAACGCGCATTGCCTCTTAGGCGTTAGAGAAGAAAAGTTAAATAAAATAAAACAAACAAAGAAGTCTGATCGATGGTAATTAATGTTCTTTCACGCAAGCCGTGTGTAGGGCAGATAGAGTCAGACATTTGAACCCTGCAATTGATATAAAGGTAATCCTTTGTAACGCATTTTTGGAAATATGTCCGTATGTGTGTGAACAGCATAACTCAAAAACGAAAAGTAGGCCAAGGGGACATGGTAGTCTGAACACACAGAAATTACACCTTAAGTGTGTTAAATTACCATTGTCCTCAAATGTTTTTTCCTGAAATTTTTATGAATTATTCTACAAATCATGACAATTATTTCCAGTGGTTGTTTGCATTGATAGCGTATGTAGTTGAGCCCGTAAAAATTATTTCATTCAGCAGAAAAATAATAAAATTTACTCTTAAAACATGTGAATTCATGTACCTTTATCTCTGATACTACTTGCAACACAGAATCACACTTTTGCATGCTTGTTCTTAGTATAATCAGCTATCTTCTGAACCTCAATTGTTTATTTATGTATATCAGTTCACTAGAAATTGAAAAAAACATTATTTGCAGAGTCAAAAAAATAAAAAATGTAGAAAATCTGCAAAGTTGTTGCTTTCTTAATATCACTAATATACATTATAAAATTATTATTGTGGTTCAGAAAGTTTAACTATGTGTTATATACATGTACTGAGAATTTCGGCTATCTACCTCTCATAACTTCTGAGGAAAAGGTACATAAGTATCCAAAAACTCAATATAGAGTTTGAACATTAAAATTCTGACGCACTTCAGTACATTCCAGGGTCATAATCATCTGCACCTTCATTCCTGGATTGCTTCAGCTTTTCTGATTGCCTTCTCTTGGTCCTGGCCTCTTTTGTTAATTGCTGAACTGTTCGCTAGGCATGATATAGTCGTTCGTTGTTGAAAGATACAAAAATGTCTGTTACATGACAGCTTTAAGGAATGCAGACTAGCATTTAAATGGTATTTAAAGTCTTAACTCCCCAAAAGTATATATTTTCCGAAATTGGAAAAATAGAGATTTTATTAGTGCCTAAAACAAAAAATGTTATTTTTGACCATTTGAGTACCTTGTCCCCTTAGGTACCAAACTTGGTATTGAAGATCAGTATCTTCCAAGGATGCAACACGAAGCTTCTCAAGAAAATCTCCCCCCCCTTAACTACCCTTTACATGGAACATTTTTCGAAAATTTTGATTTTCAAAAAAATGCCTCTAACGATTTTGGTTAAAGTACCATACATTAAAGATATTTACATGACAAATAAAATGTATATGTTGAATTTTTCGGGTATAGCCTATGAAATCCTGTTCATTCGCAAGGAATTTTGTATAACTGGTAAATGTTAAGCGATAGACGAAAACGTACTACACAAAAAATATAGATCTCTTTAAAACACACAACTTATTTCAAATAAGTCTTTTGTAGCATAAGTCATTTCTGAGATGTCTTATTAAAGGTTAGAATTGTTCATTTCAGTCATTCTCTTAAAGTCCTGTCAACATTCAGTTGTTTCTCGCGCCAGCATATAGCGTCCAGTTCTTAAACATTTGACAAGCACTGTTCTCTTTGTATTTATAATTAAATGTGTAATGTAGCTATTTTTGCAAAGCTTTATTTGGATTAAAATGTAGTAGATTGAAAAATAAGCTTAGTAAGAATAGTTTGTATAAGTAATAAAGATAGTGGGTAGAGAAAATCATGTGAATGTATCGCATCAGATTTTTGTTTGTTTAATGAGAGATCTATTTTAGAATTTTGGGGGGCCAGGCCCCTTCAGTAAAATTATTCGGGGAGCCGATATCCCTGGCTTTGTAAGTTAGGAGGCAGAAAGTGCCTTGGCCCTCTCTAAGTCGGCGCCTATGATTTTCGTATTTCCTTTCTAAATTGTCACTTAAGGCAAAACAAGCTAAATGTCGCTTCTAACATTTTGCTTCAGTCCTTAATTGCTCTTTGCGCTAAGGCTTTAGAATTCGCGTGAGAAAGAATGAAATTTCTGCTTGCGACATATGTAAAACGGATGTCTAGCGCACCGTTGTTTTCTAACGTTTTAAGTTGGCAGATTTCTGAAGTTTCGCGACGATAACCTGTCTGGGAAGTGTTTGCGCTTCCTCTTGCTTCTCCAGGAAGTGACGTACCGCGGAAGTTGTTTTACTATCGAAAACTAAGTCTTTGTTCGTACGTGACCTTGAACTCTTGTGGGAGTTTATCAGTCCTGTGCTAAGTGAAAACTTAACGGTCTGCATTTCTAACTGATGAATCATTCTTATTTTCCGAAAATTATACACGCCGTTTATCTTCTTTGTTATCTTTAACTTCGAAACTTATATACTATTGTAAAATAATTAAGAATAGTGATTTTTTGCAAATGTGATATACCTGAAATGATCGTAACGACTTTTTCTCTGTATTTTCACTACCTGGGAATGCGACAAGATACAAAATTGACTCAAAATGCGAACATTATACCAAATGAATACAAATGCGAAATATGTTGCAGGTTGTGAACCCTTTTTCAAATGAAAATTTAAAAAGCAAACTGTAAACAAGTTTATAGAATGTTTGCTCAAGTGAAACAAAAGTTTGAGCAGTCGCATGGAAGAAAATCCAAAATAATTTTTTCCTCTCTCTCAGTAGGTTGGTAAACCTTTCAGTCCTGTCACATCTGGGCAAATATTGTCAATATATTTGAAAGATTTAAGAACACCTATAGGGGTAATTTGTAAATACTGCTGCTTTTATTTAAATGTTTTCAACATTTTGTCACGTGCTGCACTATCACAATTATAAGTGTTAAATTTAATGTAAATATCTTTAGGGCTTTCTTAAGAAATTTTATTTTACTTTTATTATACTAAATAATCAGGGTGTTCCACACAGTGCAGAAATCATAATTTTAAGAAAATAAAAATACTACTACATTATTTAAATCCTAATACACAAAATAGCATATAAAAACTTTTTCACTCATCTGGTTGTTTCAGAAAGAATCGTTAAATATAATTACTTTCTCTACTAAGTATGGCAAGTAGGGGAAGTATTGTATTCCAACCAAAAATTCGATACCGAGACTTCACCGGAAATACATGCTTTGAGACCCCCTGAATCCAAAAAAAGCATTTTTTGAAACATGTCCGTGTGTGTCTGTCTGTCTGTGTGTGTCTCTGTGTGTGTGTCTGTCTGTCTGTCCGTGTGTCTGTGAACAGCATAACTCAGAAACGAACAGTCGGATAAACACCAAACGTGGTATTTAGGTTCAATATCTTCCAGAGATGCGACACGAAGGTTTTCAAGAAAATCCCCACCCCAGATTACCCTTTACATGGAAAATTTTTCGAACATTTTAATTTTCTCAAAAATGGCTCAAACGATTTTGATTAAAATATCATATGTTTAAGATATTTTCATGACAAATGAAATGTATATCTCGAATTTTCTGGGAATGTCTCCAAAAGTATTCTTCATTGTGAACGACTTTTGCATAACTGGTAAACCATAAGAGATAGACAAAATTTTACTGCACAAAAAATGTAGATCGTTAAAATACACAATTTATGTCATATACATTTTTTTTTGTTGAGTGAACCATTTTCAAGATATTGCTTGTTGTTCCCTTAAATTTTCCAATACTTATACTTTTTCTAAAATGGAAATTCGTTATTCATTTTTTTTTGTCCTGGTAATCCAAGTGAATGGAATACTCCACATAGCAACCAGTTGTTAAAATATTTGACTATCGCTTAAAGCCTACCAATTCCCCTTGCATCTACAAGAAAATTAGCAATAAGATTAACGTATCGATATCTGAATTAACATGAAGCATTTGGAGAATAAGCGGTTGTAAAAATAGTTTGTACAAGAGTAGAGAAAGTCATGTGAGTGAAACACATTAGATTTTTTTCTAACAACTTATTCTCAGTGGACAAATTAAGTAATTGAGCAATTAAAAAATGTAGCAGAAACCATATGCCAGTGTTTACTTTCTCTGCCAAGTACAGTATGTATGTAGCAGGTAGACAAGGTATTGCATTCCATCCAAAAATGTCATACCGAGATTTCATTGGAAATGCATGTTTTGAGACCCTCCTGAATCCAAAAAGAGTTCAGAAAAAGGTCCGCGTGTATGTCTGTCTGTGAACAACATAACTCAAAAACGAAAAGTCGAATAAGTACAAAGCTTGGTACTTAAGTTCAGTATCTTCCAAGGATGCGACACGGAGGGCTTCAAGAAACCTCCCCATCCCAACTACCCTTTACATAGAATCATTTTTGAAAATTTTTATGTTCTAAAAATGGCTCTAACGATTTTGATAAAAAAAGGCCATATATTAAAGATTTTTATGACAAATAAAATGTATATCTTAAATTTTCTGGGGATGTCCCCAAAAGTCCACTTTATTCGAATGACTTTCGCATAACTCGTAAACCGTAAGAGATAGACAAA
This sequence comes from Deroplatys truncata, assembly GCA_030765065.1. NCBI lineage: Eukaryota > Metazoa > Arthropoda > Insecta > Mantodea > Mantidae > Deroplatys > Deroplatys truncata. Next base: position 56,526,125 of record CM060989.1, on the reverse strand, counting down.
TGTTTACTGCACAAAAAATGCAGATATAGTTAAAACACACAATTTATGTTATATACATTTTTTCGTCGAGTGAACAATTTCGGTGATATTCCTTGTTATTTACTTGAATTTTCCAATACTTATTTTCTCAAGTGGGAATGTGTTGTTAGTTTATTTATGTCCTGGACATGCAAAGAGAATGGAATGCTCCACATAGCAACCACCTCTTAAAATATTTGATTATCGCTTAAAGCCTACCAATTCCCCTTGCACCTACAAGAAAATTAGCAATAAGATAGTTTTACAAATGTTTACCTCGATTAATATGAAGTAGATGGAAAAAAAGCGTTTGCAAAAACAGTTTGTACAAGAGTAGAGAAAGTCATGTGAGTGCAACACATCAGAATTTTAATTTAAACATTTTCAGAAAATGAGGCGAACTTCTTACTTTCCCTACTGTTCACCTATAGTAAGTAGAGAAAGTATTGCGTTTCATAAAAAAATTCGATACCTGCCCATTTGTTTTCCAGCAAAATGCTTAATATTTTATTGTACAATACTTCTGTATAATCTCTCCAACACGGTAATGCTCCAAACTGAAATATCACTGTATAAATCCAATGCGTTACAAACACATGCCCTTTTCTGCCCATACTGCCACAAACTATTCCTACAAAAGCTAATTGTTTTGTCGGTTTCATATTATCGAAATAAACACTTGCAGAAATGGTTTTATTACACGTTGTAGGCACGAAGGCAACATTGAAATTTTTTTAGAAATACAAACAAGGATTGTTTTTAAAAAGTTTAAATTATTTTATTACTTTTTAAAATATTCCTCTTTGACATCAATACATTTTTTCATTCGATGAAATCAGTCCTTAAAACAATGATGCCACTCTTCCTGAGGCATTTCAGAAACCAGGTGTTCCCCTGCTTCAACATAAAAGATCTGATTCTCCATATGCTTCATCTTAATCGAGATGTTAATGTTATTGCTAATTTTCTTGTAGGTGCAAGGGGAATTGGTAGGTTTTAAGCGATAGTCAAATATTTTAAGAGCTGGTTGCTATGTGGAGTATTCCATTCTCTTTGTATTACCAGGACAAAAAAAACGAATAACGAATTTGAGAAAAAGTATAAGTATTGGAAAATTTAAGGGAATAACAAGCAATAACTCGAAAATGGTTTACTCAACAACAAAATTGTATATGACATAAATTGTGTATTTTAACGCGATCTACATTTTTTGTGTAGTAATATTTTGTCTATCTTTTATGGTTTACCAGTTATGCAAAAGTCGTTCACAATGAAGAATACTTTTGGAGACATTCCCAGAAAATTCGAGATATACATTTCATTTGTGATGAAAATATCTTAAACATATGTTATTTTAATCAAAATCGTTAGAGCCATTTTTGAGAAAATTAAAATTTTCGAAAAATGTTCCATGTAAAGGGTACTCTGGGGTGGGGGATTTTCTTGAAAACCTTCGTGTCGCATCCTTGGAAGATACTGAATCTAAATATAAAGTTTGGTGTTTATCCGACTGTTCGTTTCTGAGTTATGCTGTTCACACACACACACACACGGACATGTTTCCAAAAATGCTTTTTTTGGATTCAGGAGGTCTCAAAACATGTATTTCCAGTGAAATCTCGGTATCGAATTTTTGGGTGGAATACAATACTTCCCCTACTTACTATACGTAGTAGAGAAAGTAAAAAGGTAGGTTCCCATTTAAAAAGTTAAATTGACCCTAAAATGACCATCACAGCATCCTCCAAATAAAACACGACTAATATCGTTTACTTTCCCCCAGAATATCAAGCAACTTTTATTCAAGACATTTCTTTCTACACGCTTAGTTTTGGAGATATTATACAGTCTCAACTTAAATGGTCCACCCCGCATAACATTCATTTAGGTAAATCTAAATGTTAATGCTATTTTTTGTAGTAATCCATCCACTTAAGTAAAAATCTGATGTGTTACATTCACATGACTTTTCTATCCTCTATCCCTTACAAGTGGGTATACAAATTTTTCTTATGAAAGTTTGTTTGCTATCTGCTTTATTTTAATCAAAATAAAGGTTTGCATTCAAATAGTTACATTATACATTTAATATGTATAAATATTTATTTATTTATTGACACTCTTTAACTACTGTAGTCCTTAACGTCCCATTCTACACTGGGCGTGAAAGTCCGGTAATTTTGCTCAGAGGCCTCTTTATCAGGCTTGAGGTTCTTTTACGTGCCGTAAATCTAGACACGGGACCACCGGTTTTTCTTCCCTTCCGAAGGAAGCCATACTAAGGATTTTTAAGCCTGAAAAAATCCATCGCACTCTGCCGGTTTGAACCCGCGACCTCGGGAACTAGAGGCTACCATGGTAACCACTACACCACGGAGGACGACAGTATACATTTCATTATGTATACAAAGGGACTAATGATAGTCAAATGTTTTAGACTTGGTCACTAAACTTAAAATTCTATACTCTTTCCATGACTTCGCGAGAAACAACCGAAAATCGACAGGACTTTAAAACAATGGCTAAGTATTGAACAATTTTCGAACCATTAATAACGGATATCCTGAAAATGGTTGATGCTACAAAAAACGTTATTTGAAATAAATTGTGCGTTTTAAAGAGCTCTACATTTTATGTGTACTGCGTTTTCGTCTATCGCTTAACGTTTACCAGCTATTCAAGATTATACAAAATTCCTTCCGAATGAAGAGGACTTCACAGTCTATTCCCAGTAAATTCAAGATATACATTTCATTTTTAATGTAAATGTATTTAACATAAGGCATTTTAATAAAAATCGGTAGGGCAATTTTTAGAAACTCAAAAATTTCGAAACAATTTTGAAGTAAAGGGTAGTTTGGAGGTTGAAACTTCTTGAAAATCTTCTTTTCGCATCCTTAGAAGGTACTGAACCTAAATACCAAGTTTGGTATTTATCTGACTTTTTGTTTTCTAGTTATGCTATTTAGACACACTAATCTTTTTCTAAAAATGCTTTTTTTTATTATTCAAGAAGACTCAAAACATGCATTTCCGGTGAAATCTCGAATTGAATTTTTGGTGGAATACAAATACCTTATCTACCTACTATGTATGTGGTAAAGAAACTACAAAAATTACTACTCTATTATATGGAATTTTACGGTCCAAACTGTGCATAAAAATTCTAAGATGCAAATGTGAAATGTGCAGAACCGTAACATGTATGTCAAAAAGACGTGCTAGGTTTCCTGGTTTTGAAAACACGAACAACAATTACATTTATTATTCTTGCGGCCTGCTAATTATGCCACAACAAATTATTCTGGCATTGTTTTCACTACGCTGACAGCCAGGAGGATGAAATGCAGGAAAAAAGATGAAGTTATTGAAGGCTGTACCTCGAGGTCGGTGTTTTATCATTTCTAACGAACTCTACAGCTTCCGTTTTCCTGAATGCTAACACCCGCATGATATAATTTTATTCCGCCCTTCTCTTTTAAACGGTAGTCATGGTTACACCTCCACTCACCTGCTTTTGTTTCCTGTCACCTTTCATTTTCTTAAAGACCATTCAGAAATATACTGCTAGCTGGTTTAGTCGACATTGCACGTTAGCCTTTTATATGGTGATTTATGAAGAACTGACACATTTCTTTCTTTAATTATTGTGTTCGAAATATACTCAATGCCCCAATTTTAGCACCAAATTAAGCAGAATGTTCTGGAGTTTCGATTACCTGTCACTAGATGCGCATATGTTCATGTTTTGATTGTAATTGTTAGTTTTATTGTCGGCGACTGTTTTTGAGATTTTTTCTAGTCGACGTGAAAATGGAGTACACATTAAATGAACGACACTTCCTTGTAAAGCAATACTGGATTACGAATTCAATTACAACTACTCAAAGGGCATACCAGAGAGAATTTGGTGTTCGGAATCCTCCTCAAAGAAACACAATACTGGGACTGGTAAACAAATTGGAAACAACTGGTGAATCAAAAAGGCAAAACTCGTTCCCACGGTTGTTGTTGACGTAAGAGCACGACTGGATCAGTCGCCCCAAAAAATCATTAAGAAGTTTGTCGCAAGAGACAGGGTACAGCTACTCAATGTGAAAAGTGCAGGCCTAAAGCCGTATAGGATTACGGTTGTCGATCAGTTACAGGAACCAGATAAGGATAAACGACTGAATTGTTGTCGTTGGTTACAGGCGTTCATTGTGCAAAATCCTGCCATATTGTCCATCACATGGTTCACAGATGAAGCATGGTTCCATTTACCCGGCTATGTGAACTCAAATAACTCACGCTATTGGACCAGCGAAAATCCACATGTTATTCATGAAGCACCTATGCACCCGGCTTAAATCGGAGTTTGGTGCGCAATATCCGCACAGAGAATAGTGGGACCATTTTTTTTAAACAATGTGAACACTGTAGAGTACCGACGGATTTTCATGGAGTTTGCTGAGCAACTAGACAATGTAGAGCTGAGTCAAGGATATTTTCAACAGGACGGCGCTACATGCCATACATCAAACGAATCCATGGCACTAATTGCAAGTTTCTTTGACGACCGAATAATTTCCAAGAACCTGTGGCCACCGAGATCTCCGGATTTGACATCGCCGGACTTCTTTCTGTGGGGTTACTTAAAAGACAGGGTTTATGCCACACGTCCCTAGACATTGGACGGTCTGAAGCACAACATTACACAGGAGATTCAAGCTACTGACAACAGAGTTCTCCGAATGGCCAGTAACATCGAACGGTGTGTTGAGTTGTGTCTTATGCAGGATGGAGGACATTCTCAACATTTGCTATAGAGGTAAATACTTTCCCAAAATTCCTCTGCATTTAAGGTATAATAAGTTGTCGCTAACATAACTCGTTTTGAAACGATTAAAGAAATAAGTGTGTCAGTTCTTCATAAATCACCTGTACCTTAAATGACGAATTAATTAATTTCATTTTCCACCCCCGTTCTTTAGGAAATTGATTATTGTAAAGCGAGGTAGAGGATTTTTTATAGTTAACTTTCCTATTATTTCTTAAAATAATTATAATTTCGTACAGCCCCGGTTATTCCAAATAACGGATGAAAACTTCCCTGAAAATCATTCAAAAGGATTTGAAACATAGACGGAACGTTCAACTTTCTTAACCTTCCCCCGACAGTCCTCCAAGTTTTGGAAATGTTGCATGACTCTACCCAGCCGTAATCAGCTATGTGACTGACCTAAAATCAATTCATGAACATAAAAACAAACAATGAACGATGTTTATAATCTATGTGGAATGAAGGGTTGGTTAGCATACCACCTCGTCCTTCTAGAGGAAGTGGTGAAGAATTATTTGGATGTGTATTAAACTGAGTGATAGCTAAGCCATTTACATGTATTGGAGCTTTCATGATTGACAATCGAGTGGCTAGGATTATGCTCGAAAAACAAAAGTGATCTCACTGGTAAGGAATGGGTTAGATTTTGTTCCATTATGGGCCACATGCATTTTTGGAAACATGTCCATGTGTGTGTCTGGGAACAGCATAACTCAGAAACGAACAGTCGGATAAACACCAAACTTGGTATTTAGATTCAGTATCTTCCAGAGATGCGACACGAAGGTTTTCAAGAAAATCCCACCCACCCCAAATTACCCTTTACATGGAACATTTTTCGAACATTTTAATTTTCACAAAAATGGCTCTAACCATTTTGATTAAAATATCATATGTTTAAGATATTTTCATTACAAATGAAATGTATATCTCGAATTTTCTGGGAATGTCTCCAAAAGCATTCTTCATTGTGAACGACTTTTACATAACTGGTAAACCATAAGAGATAGACAAAATTTTACCACACAAAAAATTTAGACCGCGTTAAAATACACAATTTATATCATATACATTTTTTTGTTGAGGGAACCATTTTCGAGATATTGCTTGTTATTCCCTTAAATTTTCCAATACTTATACTTTTTCTCAAATTCGTTATTCAATTTTGTTTGTCCTGGTAAGTCCACATAGCAACCAGCTCTTAAAATATTTGACTATCGCTTAAAGCCTATCAATTCCCCTTGCATCTACAAGCAAATTAGCAATAAGATTAACATCTCGATATCTCGATTAACATGAATCATATGGAGAATAAGCGTTTGTAAAAATAGTTTGTACAGGAGTAGGGAAAGTCATGCGAGTGTAACACATCTGAATTTTTATAAATTACAGTAGGTGAAATGTTCAATCTTTATACTTTCTCTTTGCTCCCGTAATTATTTAATAACATAAAAGCTATATAGTTTTCATGTAATACAGAAAATATAATATACAATGACACAGAGGTAAATCTGTTGAATATACTATTCCATACTCCCAAGCCACCAAGTTAACCTCTTTTAAAAAGACACATAGTCTGTGACCAAAAAAAATAATCTTCTCAGTTAATTACAGAATATCGAATCAGTGATTTCTAATGTTAGCGATTTTCTCTCTTTATACAATTATTTAGCATGCCTTGCTTACAACATAAACACAAAGGAAATAAACCAAAGCTTTCTTACGTGAGTCATTTGGCATTGATATCGCATGTGAATCTTAGCGTTATAAGAGGATTTGATTCTCCTGTGTTTTGCTGCGTCTTTGTTTTTTTAGCTGCTAAATCGTGATCATCTTACAATTATATATTGTTTGGAATGAAATATCTGCAGCATTTGTTTTATTTTACACCCATTTTCTATAGAATAACAAAAACCATGTGAATCTCAAAGCCTTCTCCCTATTCTAGTACGCAGGGTTTGTAAGTCCTTTTTAGTATTCTATTAATTGATGAATTGAAATTAGGTGTTTTATAGCCCATGACCGTCAGAAAGAATGTTTTAATTCTGAAAGAGTTATCAAAATCAGTTGAGTGTCACACATGCACCACATACAAAGTTTCTCCATTTATAATGAGGTATTTCATAATTCAACAATAAAGAATATTTCGGAAACGGTTAGTGCTACGAAAAGCTATTTGATATAAACATATTTTGTGCAGTAGATCCTTGTCTATATCTTCCGGTTTACAAGTTATACAAAATGCATTCAGAATGAAGAGAACCTCACAGGCTGTTCCTAGAAAATACAAGATATACATTTTATTGCCATGCAGATCTCTTTAAACATGTGGTATTTTAATAAAAATCATTAAAGCCATTTTTGAGAAAATAAAAAAAACAACAAAAATTGTTCCATGTTAGGGTAGTTTGTGGTGTGGGATTTTCTTGAAAATCTTCGCGTTGCATCTTTGGAGGTTACTAGCTTTTGAGTATTCGTTTTAGAGTTATGCTGTTCACAAACATACGTACCTTTTTCGAAAAGAAAATGCTTTTTTTATTCAAGGTGCCTCAAAACATGTATTTCCGGTGAAAGCTCGGTACCGAATTTTTAGGTGAAATGCAATTACCTTCTCTACCTGCTATGTACGTGGTAGAGAAAGCAATGTGAATGTTAACACATTTCTTGGGTAAAGAAGTGTTCGCCTTAAAAGATAATCCCATAAAAGCACATATTTTTTGCCATTAGAAATATAAAATGTATACAGAATTAATTATACGGCAACAAAAACCAATACGAAATTAATGAAGTTATGATTTGCTCTGAATTGAATTGAGTTTCATTTATGGACGCTCTTTAACTGCTGTGGTCTTTTAGCGTCCCATTCTATATTGGGCATGAAAGGCCGGAAATTTTGCTCAGGGCTTCTTTATCAGGCTTGAGATTCTTTTACGTGCCGTAAAACTACGACACGGGACCACTAGCCATTACGCCCGAAAAAATACATCGCCTTCCGCCGGGTTTGAACCCGCGACCTCGGGAACTAGAGGCTAACATGGTAACCACTACACCACGGAAGACGACCTGATTCGTTCTTCAGGATTCCTTTACTTACGATCAAAGTTCAAATTATTTATCTTTCTCCTCCTCAATGTCAAAGTTGCTATCGATGCAAAGAAGGCTTAATGCACTTTCAAGATTTTTGTCTACCAGAGTACTTATAATTGATTATCTATGATTTTTATAGCTGTAGACAAAAAAGTGAAAGTTTGGCGTACTTTTAATTAAACAAATGAGACGGGAGACATTAAAGTACTACAAAAACAGCACAACATTTCAAAGGTCGGTATTGAGGACAAACAGTGGGAAAAGCATTTGGTCGAAATTGCAGTATATTACATACTCTTTGTGTTTCACCCCAAGCGTGAAGATAATTACAGGCGTGTGTCTGCTTTCTTCGCATTCTTACAAAATCAGGTCATTGTATCGAGCTCCAACATCAGAGGCAAAGGCTTCTATAAGACAAAATAACAGCAAGGGTGTCAGTAAAAAGAGGTAGTCCCATTTTATTGATAACATATTCTCGTTAAAACATGTTAACAATATTTTCTTTTTAAGGTCTTTGCGGCACATATATTTGTGCTGATTTTTCAGACTTTTATAATTACGAGGCGTGTTTACGTTTTAATGTTTTGCCGCGCAGCGCTGCAGTCGCAATTTTGAGCATTCACTTCCTCCATTCATTAGGAAGCCAAACGCAGCTATGAGCGATCATCACTTTGTGTTTTCCGTTATTAGAGCGTTTCGAAATGTTCAAAACAATCCAGTAACCCGCCGACTGTGAAGTCAGATCAGTTTTTCGTTTTTTTAATGCGAGAAATGTTACACCAGCAAACATTCCTCGCCAATTGTGAGAGGTTTATAGGGAAACAATAATGAGTGACAATGCCTGGCCACACACAGCCAACAAACTCAATATCTGATTGCATCACTTGGGAACAATTCGACCACCCCCTACAGTCCGGATTTGGCACCAAGTAATTTTTAGTTGTTTGTTCATATGAAGAAATTCTTTGGTGGAAAACATTTCAATGACGATGATGTTGTGAAATTCGAAGTGCAGACTTGATTTTCATTATAGGCGGCGTCATTTTTTGATGATGGCATAATAAAACTAGTTCCCCGTTACGACAAGTGTCTGCTATGTGAAGAAGTGGTGTAAGGTAATGAATGATAATGAAGTATTTGGAAAATAATGTTCTGTTATTATTTAAGGGGACAAGGTGCTCTGAAATGGTCAAAAATCACATTTTTTGTTTTAGGCACTAACAAAATCGCTATTATTTCCAGTTTCAGAAATTATATAACTTTTTGGGGGTTAAGAGATTTTAAGACATTTAAATACCATTTAAATGCTAGTCTGCATTCCTTTAAAGGTGTCATGCACATTTTAGAACATTTTTGTATCTTTCAACAACGGACTAGCAGTTCAGCAATTAACAAAAGAGGCCAGGACCAAGAGAAGGCAATCAGAAAGGTTGAAGCAATCCAGGAATGAAGGTGCAGATGATTATGATCCTGCAATGTACTGAAGTGTCTCAGAATTTTAATGTCCAAACTTTAAATTCAGTTTTCCCAGAACATTTTTGGATACTTATGTACCTTTTTCTCAGAAAGTATGAGAGGTAGAGAGCTGAAATTTTCAATACATGTATACAACACATAGTTAAGCTTTCTGAACCACCGTCATAATTTTATAATGTATATTAGTGATATTAAGAAAGCACCAATATTGCAAATTTCCACATTTTTAGTTTTTTGACTTTGCAAATAATTTTTTTCAGTTTCTAGTGAACTGATACACGTAACTAAATAATTGAGGTTCAGAAGATAGCTGATTATACTAAGAACAGGCATGCAAAAGTGAGATTATGTATTGCAAGTAGTATCAGAGAAAAAGATACACGAATTCACATGTTTTAAGAGTAAATTTTCTTATTTGTCTGCTGAATGAAGTAATGTTTATGGACTCGACTACATAAGCTATCAATGCAAACAACCACTTGAAATAATCGTCATGATTTATAGAATAAATAATAATATTTTCGGGATAAACCACTGAGCAATTTAAGAGCAGTGGTAATTTAACACACTTAAGGTGTAATTTCCATGTGTTCAGACTACCTTCTCATGTGATTGTATTGCGCATACTTTCATTCTGCGTTTATCTGTGCAGTAGAAGGAAACATTTGCGTTAAGAACAGAGGAAACCCTTACGCAGTAGAAACAATAATTAGGGCATAAACTGGAGCCCGATGGCAAAGTAAAATCTAATGTCCATGTGGATGTCTGTAAGTGTTCGAGGACCGTTGACTGAGCCGCGACAAATGAAGCAAGACATTATCGTTGCCGTTTTGTTTAACGGCATGTCAAATATCACTGTTTTTATAACGAGGAAGTGATTATATTGTGAAGATACTAAAAGCATCATTTTTCTTGCCCCAGTATTCCACAGCAAACACATACCGTTCGAATAGTTTACCTGAACTCAACAAATATCACAGGTTGGGCGGTTCCTGTGGAATTTATCAATAAGTTCTCAATAGTAGGTTTGTAATTTTTTTTCTAAGAAAGCAGAACTGAACGAAAAGAAGAGGGAAGAAAAGAAAGAGAGAAGGCATCATTAAAAATTTCTTCTTCTTTTTATTTTCTCTATCTCTTACCTAAGCTAGAGGAAGTGTTGTTTTCGACACTGCTCCCTGAACAAAAGAAAATCTGATGTGTTGCACTCACATTATTTTTTTCTTCTTACTCTTGTACAAACTGTTCTTCACATCAGTATGCTTAAGCAATAGTCAAATTTTAAGCACTGGTTTGTGATGGCTTTAAAATTCCATTCCCTTTGCGTGACCAGGAGAAAATAAATAAATAAAAGAATAACGAGTTACCATTTGAGGAACGTATAAGTATGAAAAATTCAAACCAATAACAAGGAATATTTCGGAAGTGGTTAACTACACAAAAAACATATTTGACATTAATTGTGTGATTTAACGGGATCTAAATTTTTTGTGTAATAATATATCTTATCTAGAATGAAGAGGACTTCAGAGGCTAATCCCAGAAAATTCAAGATATACATTTCATTTCCAATGAAAATATTTTAAACATTTGTTATTTTAATCAAAATCATTAGTCTTTTTGAAAAAATCAAAATTTTCGAAGTGTTTCATGTAAAGGTAGTCTGGGATGGGGGATTTTCTTGAAAATATTCGTCTCACTTCTTTGGAAGGTAATGACTTAAATACCAAGTTTGCTGATTCAAATTTTGATTTTGAGTTTTGCTGTTCACATAAACACACTCTCACGGATCTTATTTTAAAACAGCTTTTTTTACTCAGGGGCTTCAAAATGTGTATTTCAGGTGAAATCTCGAGGTACTCTACCTACGAGGTATATTGAAGAAAAAGTAAAAACAGTCTAGAATAGAGAATATGAACGCATATTCAATATTGTTCTTTATTTTTAAACTTGTGTATCATCTGAACCCTATCGAATTTCTGCAGTTTAGTGTGATTGAGAAATTTATTTAGTTATAGCTTACTAAACCCAATATTTTTAGACAGCACGAACTGAACCAATAGTCCACATCGTCTACTATTGCCTAACTAACAGAACCCCCCTCTCACTTTCTCTCCTTTCTGAGCAACAACATATCATAATGATGTTTTCAAAACCGATAATAAATTTTCCTTACACTAATGTTATGCGATCGGAACTATACTGCTCCCGTGGTAGGTGGTTTACGCACTACATAAATAATAGTAAATAAAAATAAGATTGCTATAATTTCTTTAAAATAAATTCAGTTTATTGTAACATTGTAAATAATAAAACTTGTAAGAAACTCTGTGCTTATATTTTCGCTGCGAAACATTTAAAAAAAGCTCAATAGTAAACGAATTATTACAATTTGTTGATTTGATTTCCCATTTGAACCCCATCACCCATTTGGGGTAAGTAATTTGAGAGATCATTAGCCAGTTCTCATGTATGATGTCCGTTGTATAGCAAGTTTCGTAACAATTGGTTTAGCATGTTTGAATGAAAACTGAAAAGGTAATACATACCTTCATACAAACAAAAGCATTTTAAATGTGTTTGGCTTCAAGGCACTCTATTATGCTAAGGTCGGTTATGCATCCAAAATAAAAAAACAAGAAAAATGTTGGTTACAGGTTTATTATGTGCATTTATTATCTCTGTTTATTCACCAAGGACAGTATATTAGACATTTCTTACTGTCACTGCAGCTGTAAAAACGAAATTTTACATTCATTATGGAGTTCGTTGTCGATACTCGCGTAATATTTGCGAAGCAGTTATAGCTAAAAGATTAGAACATAAACAGATATTAAGCGTAAGGCAAGAGGAACATAAGGGAAGAAAATAAAAAGTATATTCCGGTACCGGGAATCGAACCCGAGCCTCCTGGGTGAGAGCCAGGTATCCTAGCCACTAGACCATACCGGAGCACGAGACATATTGACTGAACACGAAGTACATCTGAATTAGTGGCGCTGGCAGGCATCTTGGATTTCAAATTATCATCATTAAGTATAATATAATGTAAGCAAGATTTTAGGAATTGCCTCTGTTGTCCAGTACTCGACCTGGCTTTTAAACCCATAAGTCGTGGGTTTAATTCCTGTTTGGATCGGGTTCCCAAGGTTGCGGGGTCAACCCAGTGGAGAGTGATGGATTTTACGGTCGTAAAAATCCTTAGCATAGCTTCCTTCGGAAGGACAGTAAAGCCGTGGTCCCGTGTCATAGGTTTACAGCACATAAAAGAGCCTCAGGCCTAATAAAGAGGCCTCTGAGCAAAATTTCCGGTCTTACACGCCCAATATAGAATGGGACGCTAAGGACCATAGCAGTTAAAGAGGGTTCATAAATAAACTCAATTTAATTTTCGGCTGGTTCCGCAGTCAAGTATACATGTGTGTTATATTGTTACAGTTAAAAGCCTACCGTTAAAGAGTTGTAACGTCATCATATTTTGTTTTTCAAGTGAAATAAAGCTTTCCATATGATCATAGACGTTAAAGGCTACACAAACCATGTGGGGTGGGAAAGGAGGTGAAATTGGTATATATAATATAATCTTTGTTGTATCATTAAGCAACGCAGACTGGCATTTTTATTTCTGTGATACTGCTTTAGAGTATAGTACCATACTAAATTAAGTTCAGCAACTTAGAAAAAAACCCTTGAGAGGGGTAACTCACCTGGCCATGTATCCCCCCTCTCTAACTGCCTTGGCGGGCATGCCTCTCCTATTCTGCCTCTTGAGTCGCTGCTTAAGCACCATACGCCATAATTTCGCCTAGGGCGTGTTTTATTTTATTATCACAAAATCGTCTATCACTTAATCACACCACTGTTGTAACTATTCACCTGTGGAGGCAGGACTAAAGACACATGAGCATTGCAATGAAAATGCTGTGCTTGTAGATTGCTGTTACAAGTCACGCAACGCGCAAGATACAGCAGGTGTGAAAACAAATGTTTGCATATAACTAGCGATAACATTCCACATACATGCGGTATTATCATGGGATATCTTCCAAAAGTTAAATCACCTTTTAGGATATTTCATACTCTTTACATGGCGCACTTTAAAAAATTGTTATTTTCTAAAAAATGGTTCTAATGATTTTTATTAAAATACCATACATTAAAGATATTTACATGAAAAATAAAATGTATATATTTAGTTTTATGGGTATAGCCTGTAAAGTCCTGTTCATTTGGAAAGAATTTTGTATAATCTTGTATAACTGGTAATCGTTAAGCGATAGACGAAAACCTACTACACAAGAAATGTAGATCTCTGTAAAACACACAATTTATTTGCAGTAAACTTTTTTTGCGGATAAGCCATTTCCGAGATACCCGTTATTAATGGTACGATTTATTCAATACATCACACTGTCGATTTTCAGTTGTTTCTCGCGATGTCATAGAAAGCTATAGTGTCCAGTTCTAAAACATTTGACAATGCTATTCCCTTTGTATCTGTAAGAAATGTGTGCTGCAGTTATTTCCGGAAAGGTTTGTCTCGATTATAATGAAGTAGATAAGAAAATAAACTTTCGTAAGAATAATTTGTATACCCACTAATATGTGATAAAGGTTAGAGAAACCCATGTGAATGTAACACATTTTTTGTATACTATAACAAAGATTTTATTGGACCTGTCCAATAAATAATCGAGCAGACCCTTTACTTGTCAGGGTATCTCCTTTTTCATTGCATAAAATTCCTTTATGTCCAGGCACCCAACCAAGAGTAACCTTGTGTTTTGCCAGCTGTATAAGGGCTATTAGGCAGCCCCAAACTAGTTTGGGTGTTATTTGGTAGTTTGCAATTGTTTTAAATGTTTCTTGACTAACAGAGAAAATCCAAATGTAAAGTTAGTTTATTTGGATTTCGTACATTTTTAAAACACGCTCCACATATTATGTGAATTTATCATTAACAGAGAAAGTTGTGGAAAGATGTCTTTCCTAGTGTAATAATGCGTAATTTCTGTTTGCAGGAATGGGAGCAGAAGAGCAACAATAAAAGTGGCCATGTTGCGCCCTTGGTGCCTGAATGTGGTTCTGGTCGCCGTTTTACCGCTGGTCACCTCCTTGGCCGTCAGCCATCAGGACTTGGAGTCTCCCAATACGTGAGTTCACATGCCGCTTATTCAAATTGTTTATAGTGTTAGTGCCAAGGTAACTGGCGGTCTCTAATGTGTGACAAAAGCATTACGACAGGGTTCCGTTCATAACATTCCCACTGGGACTGTAATGGAGCAATCTTTTGTTTCAAGGTGGGAAACACTACACTTACGTCATCATCTGTGGAGAAACTCGGCACAAAAGAGAAAATTGTGGGAATTATTGTTACAAAACTGTTAATTGTTTACAGAAGAGTAGCATTAATAAACACTGGCAAAAATAATAGGTCATTCATGGAGGCTACCGTTAAAACTAAACACTGAGTAATTGATCGGTCATTCACATAAAAAGTTTGTCGCAAACACAAAACCCTGTAGTCACTTTACTTTTCCTGGCACTGTCTTTAGAGTGCGTTCAGTTATAAAGAATGTTACAGAATTCAACCAACTTTCTGGGGTTTCAGGGGAACATGCAGGTGAGCCAAAAGACTCCGAACCGGCTGCGCAGTGTTTTTCCTGTCCGCGTCCTCGAGGCTCGTTGCCGTCTGCTGCTATCATAGAAAGGCGCGGATGAAACCATACAACATTTTTAAAACTACTTTTAAAGGCTTTACTTACCAACTTCATGAAAGGAAATGCTGAAACTGGCCACCGTCGTTGTCCATACATTTTTGGCACCTCTTTAGGAAACTATCCATCATGGAATTTTGGGGGGGGGGGAATTTTCCAAACGATGACCGATGTTTCTTCGGTAAGAACCGAACGCCGTCTTTTAGATTTCTTAGCCTGAACACTTCCTGTGGGCTGAAATTTACTGTAAAGTTCGTGGATTGTTGTACGCCCTGGAACTTTTACACCTGGAAATATTTCTGCAAATCCTACTTTTACTTGGTGAGCTGGCCGAGTTAACACATAAGAATCATAAATACGCGCTGTGCAGTAGAAAACATATATTGAGCCATAATATACTTTGTGACTAAGTACAGGACAAAATAATAAATAACTCGTAATAAGTGAACTACATCACATCACCGTCAAGTCAATACTGCACTTCACACTGCAGAGCAAAACCACAACAGCGTCACGTTGTTTATAGCAGCAGCGCGTTATCATGTTTTTATCATATTTCCACACGCACAGTGGAAAAAAACCGCACAGCCGGTAGTATTGTTAATAAAATACCCCTCCGGGGTAACTCAAGAACAAAGTGTACAAGACAAATCCAAACACTCTGGAAGAATTAAAACAAAATATCCGCCAGGAAATTTCTCAAAGTGCACTTCGGCGAGTGATGGATAGTTTCCTAAAGAGTTGCCAAAAATGTATGGACAACGACGGTGGCCAGTTTCAGCATCTCCTTTCATAAAGTTGGTAAGTAAAGCCTTTAAAAGTAGTTTTAAAAATGTATGATTTCATACGAACCTTTCTGTGATAACGGCAGACGGCAACGAGCGCCGAGGACGCGGACAGGAAAAACACCACGCAGGCGGTTCGGGGTCTTTTGGCTCACTCTGTATAAGAGCACTTGATATAGGACACTTATGCATGTGACAAGTTTTGAAGTTTCGAATTTTTCATTCGAATACTCCTACTGATAAATGCAAATAAATAGACTTAATACGAATGCAGTACTGGTTTCCATTCTAACATAATTCATTTCTATTCCATAAGAGTGAAAATAGCCTAAAATTGCTGTATTTTCAATGTTATGCGCTTTAGTTTTTCTGGAAAAATGCAAAGATCGGTGCACCAGTAATACCTTGACGTTCACATAGAGAATCGTACGTATCAGAGAGACAAACAACAGTTAGCTGTAGTAATACACTATGTGATCAAAAGTATCCGGACACCCCACAAACATAGGTTTTTCATCTTAGGTGCATTGTGCTGCCATGCTGCCTGGTACTCATTATCCGCGACCTCAGTAGTCATTAGACATCGTGAAACAGCAGAATGCGACGCTCCGTGGAACTCACGGACTTCGAACGTGGTCAGGTGATTGGGTGTCACTTGTGTCGGAAGTCTGTACGCGAGATTTCCACACTCCTAAATATCCCTAGGTCCACTGTTTCTGATGTGATAGTGAAGTGGAAACGTGAAAGGACATGTACAGCACAAAAGCGTACAGGCCGACCTCGTCTGTTCACTGACACAGACCGCCACATTTGAAGAAGGTCGTAAAGAGTAATAGGCAGACATCTATCCAGACCATCACACAGGAATTCCAAACTGCATCAGGATCCACTCCAAGTACTCTGACAGTTAGGCGTGAGGTGAGAAACCTTGGATTCCATGGTCGAGCGGCTGCTCATAAGCCACACATCACGCAGGAAAATGCCAAACGACGC
Organism: Deroplatys truncata; assembly: GCA_030765065.1. Lineage (NCBI taxonomy): Eukaryota > Metazoa > Arthropoda > Insecta > Mantodea > Mantidae > Deroplatys > Deroplatys truncata. The sequence goes on along the minus strand of CM060989.1, from coordinate 56,509,230 downwards.
CTCGCTTGGTGTAAGGAGCGTCAACATTACACGATTGAACAGTGGCAAAACGTTATGTGGAGTGACGAATCACGGTACAGAGTATGACGATCCGATGGCAGGGTGTGGGTATGGCGAATGCCTGGTGAACGTCATCTGCCAGCTTGTGTAGTGCCAACAGAGAAATTCGGAGGTGGTGCTTTTCTGGAGGGGGCTTGCACCCTTGTTGTTTTGCGTGGCATGATCACAACGCAGACCTACATTGATATTTTAAGCACCTTCTTGCTTCCCACTGTTGAAGAGCAATTCGGGGATGGCGATTGCATCTTTCAATACGATCGAGCACCTGTTCATGCTGCACGGGCTGTGGCGGAGTGGTTACACGACAATAACATCCCTGTAATGGACTAACCTGCACAGAGTCCTAACTTGAATCCTATAGAACACCTTTGGGATATTTTGGAACGCCGACTTCGTGCCAGGCCTCACCGACCTACATCGATACCTCTCCTCAGTTCTACACTCCGTGAAGAATGGGCTGCCATTCCCCAAGAAACCTTCCAGCACCTGATTGAAAGTATGCCTGCGAGAGTGAACGCTGTCATCAAGGCTAAGGGTGGGCCAACACCACATTGACTTCCAGCATTACCGATGGAGGGTGCCACGAACTTGTACGTCATTTTCAGCCAGGTGTCCGGATACTTTTGATCACGTAGTGTATCTATTGCAAACAATCGTGAACTCAAAGACCTAAGTGTCCAACATCAAAGTGTTCGCCTAACACTGCTCTGCAACCCCTGAAAGTTTGTCGGTTGAATTCTCTAACACCTGTATAATTGAAGACCCCAATACATATTATATACAAAGGTTTTGCTTATTCAGGACGGTTTCAGCAACTATTCGCCGATTTTTATAATTCTTCGCTACTGAAAAAAAAATTATCCCTGATAGTAGCAGACATTCTAAAAATTTTAAGTGTGTTTATAATTGAAACACTTGTTTTTTATATCTGCTGGTTTAGCTTGCTCCGTCGACCTGGCTATGTTGAGGCTTCTACACTATTCAAGTCATTAGGGGCAGAAAGGGCAGAGTTCAACATTTAAGGGGCCAAGGTAGAAGGAACACATAGAAATTACACCTCGAGTGTGTTAAATTACCACCGCTCTTAAAGTTTTCAATTATTCTATAAGTCATGACAACTATTTCAGGGGGTAGTTTGCATTGATAGCTTACGTAGTTGAGTCCGTAAAAATGATTTCATTAGCAGGAAAATAATAAAATTTACTCTTAAACATGTGAATTCATGTACATTTTTCTCTGATACTACTTGTAATACAGAATCACACTTTTGCATGCTTGTCCTTAGTATAATCATCTATCTTCTGAACCTCAATTATTTAGTTATGTTGCTTTGTTAATATCACTAATATACCTACAAAATTATTATTGTGCTTTAGAAAGTTTAACTATGTGTTGCATACATGTACTGAAAATTTCAGCTCTCTACCTCTCATATTTTCTGAGAAAAATGTACATAAGTATCTAAAAATGTTGTTTTGAGAAAACTGAATTTAAAATTTGAACATTAAAATTCTGACACTTCAGTACATTCCAGGATCATAATCATCTACACCTTCATTCCTGGATTGCTTCAGCTTTTCTGATTGCCTTCTCTTGGTTCTGGCCTCTTTTGTTAATTGCTGAACTGCTCGCTGGGCATGATATAGTCGTTCGTTGTTGAATGATACAAAAATGTTCTAAATAGGGGCGTTGCATGGCAGCTTTAAAGGAATGCAGACTAGCATTTAAATGGAATTTAAATGTCTTAAAAACCTCTTAACCCCCCAAAAGTATATATTTTCTGAAACTGGAAACAATAGAGATGTTATTAAAATAAAAATGTGATTTTTGACCATTTCAGAGTATCTTGTCTCCTTAAAGATTTCACGATTCAGCTCAAAAGTTTAATTGTTTTAAGTAATGCTTTTACCGTTAAGCACTGTTTCTCCCCTAGTTCCAAAGAGTCTTTCATATTCTAAAACCCTCCGATTTTATGGAACACTGTTATATTTGGGGAGAACTTGTTCATGGCTATTAAAATTGTTTCGCATATTTACAACACTAAAGGGAATAAAAGTAGTTATTTTATTTATTACAGTTAGACCACATGCTATTTGCCCAGTTTCAGCATTTTCTTTTAGTTTACTTTTACAAAGTCATTCTAAAATATTTAATATTGGAGGGGGTTCAAAAGTTTTGATAACGATTGATACAAGGAAATTTGTGCTCCTTCTTGAGAATAATACAGTTCTAGCATGAAGTATCAAACCCTTCATACTAAAAGGTACCTTGAAATGCTTCTGATATAAAAATATGGGTTTAGAAAGCCATCCATATCCAACAAATTAACGGTCGGTTTCATTCGAAGCTTAAGGGCCCATTCACAATGAAAAGTGAGCGCAGAACTTTGCACCTCTGTTCTTTAATGCACTTAGTCACGCAATGCAAGAGATTGCAAACTTCAACTTTATGTTTGCGTTGCGTGCATAGAGGAAGAATTCTGTATTTCTTTCTCTCTGCATCGCCAGCTTCTGAACAAAACACGACCGCAATGCGATATTTTACGTCACCTACTGTACAATCTGGTGCTCTTCCATTTGGCCGTGCCACGCCATTTTAAATGCTGACGCCAGACCTAATCTGTTCTTTGCTTAATACAATACCTTTTATGTCATATTTGCTTATTAAGACTGGATGAATTTTTCATATTAGATATTATTGGTTATGTTATTCAATTTGAAACTTGCGGTACGCTCGTAATAAGATTTCCACGTGCAATTTACGGATCTAGAAACCCGTGCAAAGTTGTTGCGTAGGCCTACAGATGCATTGTGAATGGTCTTACTCAACAGCTTCCCTTATGCGAACAATCGGATCCTCCAATTCAGTCAAATTGGTGCTCGATATCTGATCCTTGCAGCTGCAAATGACTGCTAATTTTTGCATGCCACCTTTTTTTACTTTCTCTACTACGTATAGTAAGTAGGGGAAGTATTGTATTCCACCCAAAAATTCGATACCGAGATTTCACCGGAAATACATGTTTTGAGACCCCCTGGATCCAAAAAAAGCATTTTTGGAAACATGTCCGTGTGTGTGTCTGTGTGTGTGTGTGTGTGTGTCTGTCTGTGTGTCTGTGTGTCTGTATGTCTGTCTGTGTGTCTGTGAACAGCATAACTCGGAAACGAACAGTCGGATAAACACCAAACTTGGTAACTTGGTTTTGATTAAAACATCATATGTTTGAGATATTTTCATGACAAATGAAATGTATATCTCGAATTTTCTGGGAATGTCTCCAAAAGTACTCTTCATTCTGAACGACTTTTGCATAACTGGTAAACCATAAGAGATAGACAAAATTTTGCTACACAAAAAATGTAGATCGCGTTAAAATACACAATTTATGTCATATACATTTTTACTTTCTCTACTACGTATAGTAAGTAGGGGAAGTATTGTATTCCACCCAAAAATTCCATACCGAGATTTCACCGGAAATATATGTTTTGAGACCCCCTGAATCCAAAAAAAGCATTTTTGGAAACATGTCCGTGTGTGTCTGTGTGTCTGTCTGTGAACAGCATAACTCAGAAACGAACAGTCGGATAAACACCAAACTTGGTATTTAGGTTCAGTATCTTACAGAGATGCGACACGAAGGTTTTCAAGAAAATCCCGCCACCCCAGAGTACCCTTTACGTGGAATATTTTTCGAAAATTTTAATTTTCTCAAAAATAGCTCTAACGATTTTGATTAAAATATATGTTTAAGATATTTTAATGACAAATGAAATGTACATCTCAATTTTCTGGGAATGTCTCCAAAAGTGTTCTTCATTGTGAACGACTTTTGCATAACTGGTAAACCATAAGAGCTAGACAAAATTTTACTACACAAAAAATGTAGATCGCGTTAAAATACACAATTTATGCCATATACATTTTTTTTGTTGAGTGAACCATTTTCGAGATATTGCTTGTTATTCCCTTAAATTTTCCAATACTTTTTCTCAAATTCGTTATTCATTTTTTTTTGTCCTGGTAATGCAAAGAGGATGGAATACGTCACATAGCAACCAGCTCTTAAAACATTTGACTATCGCTTAAAGCCTACCAATTCTCCTTGCATCTACAAGAAAATTAGCAATAAGATTAACATCTCGATATCACGATTAACATGAAGCATATGGAGAATAAGCCTTTGTAAAAATAGTTTGTACAAGAGTAGAGATAGTCATGTGAGTGTAATACATCAGATTTTTTTATCGCAAATCGCTCCTGTGGCAGAAGAAGGAAGTTATGGCGTAAGGTGTTTGCTACTTTTATATAAAGAAGGAATAGTAGAAATGAAACTACTGTTGTGGTTTAAGAACTATGTCAGCTTTGGAGTCCTTATTTGACCTTGATAATAATTGTAGTATACCTACACAATACCAAATCATTCCCCTTCCTATAGGGGCGGAAGTTCTAAATGCTTTAATCTTCTAACACTTGAGGTATTACTTGTTACTAACATTATGTACCGATGCTTGGTTTCAGAGCATGTGACGGCAAAGGAAGCTGCGAGGCGACTGCTGGTAGCAGATCCCGGTTGGACCTGGTGGTAGACTGGAAGGAAAGGAACTGCCTATGTGATGTAGACTGTGCCAAGTACGGCGACTGCTGTTTGGACTCGCCCCACTTCGTCCTGGCGCAGCAGCGTCGCGGCGCCGCCTCCTTCTCTTGCGTGGAGTTACGCCAGTTTGGAGGAATCTACATGCGCACCACGTGTCCGCCAGAATGGGGAGATATCGCTACACGGACCTTATGTGAAACACACAACGATGCAGATCCCATGTCGGCCATGCCCGTTACCAGCCACCAAACGGGCCTCACTTACAGGAACGTCCACTGCGCTCTGTGTCACGGGGACCTTATGCCCAATAGCACAGACTTCTGGAGACCACGACTGGAGTGTCCAGGTCTTGTTCAGAGCCTCACGCCCAACATGACGTTTGAAGAAGTCTCTAGAGCCTTGGCTTATGACAACACTCTCAGAACCTGGGTACTACGTTTTCCCGATAATTCTTCTGAGATTCATAACTACACGTGCAACATCGACCCCGTGTTACCCACCACATCAGAGCACGTGGTGCGTCGTTGTCTTACTGGTATTACCAGAACATGCGCCCTCAACTGGACTAACGTGGATGTCCGTGACCGCTGCGAGGCCTATACTTCAATCGTCTACTTCCAGAATGATGGCTTTCGCAACGCACACTGTGCAATTTGTAACAACGTACCTGTACAGAACCTGGCCTGTATCCGCGCACAGAGCAGGGTCCATGACTACACCCGTGAATTCAGTCCCAAAGCATTCGCCGTCTTGTTTGATCTGTCGGGACGATCCGGGGAGACTGTTGGTAAGGCTAGGGCATGTCCTAGAGACACACAGTTATACGACTACTTCTTCAGACGATGTCGCGATGTGGTATGCTCCAGAGAGGATCAAGAATTCTCCCACGGGCGCTGCATCAGCTTAATGCCCGAACGTGATTCCACCGAGGACTATCCTGAGGTGGAGATTGACACTGGCGTATATTACAACGTTACAAACCCAGACGGCCCTATCAACATTAGCCACATTCGCCAGGAAGACGATGCCATAGCTGATCATTTCTTATCCTGTCCAAAATTCCTCCTAGATCGTAAAGACTACGACTTAGAGGACGCGGGCCGGTCTGTCTACGTGCACGCATATAAAAGAAGATTTCGGTCAGGACAGTTCCGCGTTAGGGAGTACGACGGTGTCCTAGAGCTCTGCGCCGACTCCTTAGGAGTGGAGTATGTGGACAAATTTGGTCCTAACATGGGCTATGTGACCATATCAGGTCTAGGGGTCTCCATCGTATTCCTGATCCTGCATTTGGTCGCCTTCATCCTACTTCCGGAGCTAAGGAACCTCTCCGGCAAGAACCTCGCTTCTTTATGTGTGGCACTGCTTCTTGCCTATCTGGCCTTCATCGTAGGACAGTTCCTGCAGGTATGTTGCATGTCTTTAAACTACTCTTGACCACAGTCCATAACGTTTCATTGTCTTAACTGTTGAAACTTTCACATGGAGTGGCCTCAAAGCGTCGTCAACAACCATGTTTATGGTACTCAACAATGTAAGGAAAGCAAGGAAGTGCAAAGGGAATATGTCATTGAAAATAGGTAAAAAAACAGAAATAGGGGAAATAGGTTATAAAACTGTCCATCTCTGTAGTTTCATGTAGAGACAGTCAGTGATGATGGCTCAATATAAACTAAAGCAAGGCCGCCGGTGCAATGGAGAAGGTGGCATACTAGGAGCTCGTTCAGTGGTGGACAATTTGGATTCAGTTCTTAGATGCCTGAATTAAGGGGCTGGATTGGCTATTGAAACAGTTGCTTTCGAAATATATAAAGGATGCTTAGTCACCCCAAACATGTTTGTATACTTTTGCGTAATGCTATATAATTATGTTGCATCATTAATAATGCATGTTTTTTGTTTATTTTACGATGGTTTAAATAACAAGGTTTGATATTTTAATGGTGCAATTTTAAAGACTCGTAGAAGTAGAAACAGACATAGCTTTTATCTGTTTGAAAATATTAAGTTCTGATATGATTTAAGTAAGATTCAAATGTATATTTATGTTAAATATGTTACTTATTTACATATTTTAGTGAATGTTAAGGAGGTCGACTCATAACTATGTGCTTCACAAATGGATTTTCGTTTGAGTGGCTGAATTTTCCTAAACGTTATATTTTTATACGACACTTATTCTATAAAAGTCAGCTAATCCTACAGAACTTAATGGGCGTAGATTTGTCATTTATTCTGCAGTGTTTTAAACGAATGGTAATTGTGCCTTTAATGGCAAATGGTCTGCTAAACCTACTTCTAAATTTTGCGTCCATCACTGCGCTGGAAGCATTAACGTAAAGCATCTCAAATCACCTGCTTACCCTTCGGACCTAGGTACTAAGAAGGATGAGTCGATCTTTTGTTTTGTTTACATCAAGCCACCAGTGACTGTACATCAAAATTAAGAGGTTAATTATGTTACAGGCTGGTACAGCACCATGTTGTGCAATAGCTGTGGTGACCCAGTACTTCTTCTTATCGTCCTTCTCCTGGATGTTGACGATGGCATTCGACGTGTGGAGGACCCTGCGTCTGGCCACTTCCGAGTTGCGGGTGTCCTCAGGCAAACAGTGGCGCAAGTTCGCTGTGTACTCCACATGGTCTTGGGCAGTGCCCCTCATATTCGTGGTAGCTGCTGTCGCCACGGACAATGCTCCACCAGGTAAACATTTTCTGGGCAAAAAGAGGAAGCTGATTTTGATTAAGATACGCCCAAGTTTTGTAACAAACCTTCCAAATGCATGTAATTGTGAAAGATTCTCATACTTTCTTATCTCGATATGAACGAGTACGACGAAATCAGGTACATATATAGAGTGTACGCAGAAAGGTGTTGCCTGCAATTGTGTGTTTTCAAACTGAATGCTTCCTCTAAAGAAATAACAACTTAATTTGATAAACAATGTAATGACTGACCTGAGGATCTGGGAAAACTTAAGAGTGCAGTGAAGTATACTTTACATCGAGTAGGGTGGAGCGAGATGGCGCAGTGAGGTGTTGATTACCAGTGAGGCCGTGTAGAATCCGCTTCGTGACTATGGGTACAATACACTTCTGTCTCTCATTCCGATATATAGGGTAGTTAAATTATATTCGAACCCACTCGCGGTCCCTTTCTACTGGGCGAGACAGCCGGCAGTCGCCGGAGAAATTACGACGGCAGAGGCGGACTAAAATCCTTACCTTATAATGATCCTGGAAATGTTGACCTGCTGTCAAACAGGCAGCATATCTCATGTAAATATTCTCGCTCACTCTCCGAAGCTCAGCAGCAGGAATTCTTGTGATTTCTTGCACAATGTTTTCTCTAGTTCCTGTAGTGTGCGAGGATTGGAACGATACACTTTGTTTTTTAAAGAGCTCCATAAATAAAAATCACAACTCGTTAAGTCAGGAGAACGAGGGGGCCACAAATCAACACTAATTATTCTGTCATCAAACACCTCTCGTATTGCATGATTCTGCAATAGCACATGCGGCTGCCGAATCATTAATGCAATAAGAGAGGTGTTTGATGACAGAATAATTAGTGTTGATTTGTGGCCCCCTCTTTATCCTGACCTAATGAGTTGTCATTTTTATTTACGGGGTTCTTTAAAAAACAAAGTGTATCGTTCCAATCCTCGCACACTACAGGAACTAGAGAAAACATTGTGCAAGAAATCACAAGAATTACTGCTGCTGAGCTTCAGAGAGTGAGCGAGAATATTTACACGAGATATGCTGCCTGTTTGAGAGCAGAAGGTCAACATTTCCAGGATCTATTATAAGATAAGGATTTTAGTCCGCCTCTGCCGTCGTAATTTCCCCGGCGACTGGCTGTCTCGCGCAGTAGAGAGAGGCCGCGAGTGGGTTCGAATATAATTTAACTACTCTATATATGTCCTACTTCATTTTCCACCATCACTAGACACTGTTTACAGTAGCAAATAAGGCATCGCATTGGCGTCTTTGTTTACTCCAACACCGCTGTTTTTACGGAACTCTATAATAAGGTTACACACATATTGGTTGCTAATTTGTCCCAGATCTTTAGCCTATGACTGTATCTCAATGGTTTTTTACACAGTGGCCCATTTGCGCCGTGCTTTATGAAAGCTAGATTGCCCATAAGACACTCGGATGCAAAGTTTTATTTAAAAGTGTTTTAAAGGGGCAGTGTTACCGAATGACAGATGACGTTATTCAAATAAATGTAACTTTTGACACTTTATTAATTTATTTATATTTAATTTATTTAATTATATATACAGGGTGGATCATTTAAATTGAGACTGTACAATATCTCCAAAACTAAGCATTGTAGAAAGAAATGTCTTGAATAAAAGTTGCTTGATATTATGGGGGAAAGTAAATGCCATTATCTGTTTTGTTTGGAGGACGTTATGATTGTCACCTTAGGGTCAATTTAATGTTTTAAAATGGGAACCTACATTTCGTATGCTGTTTTCTCATTAGAAACTTGTTTATAAAAAGATGTCTATTTTGTGATGAGGAATAAGGAAACGAAATAAAAAATGTTGGTTCACAATTACGAAACGTAACTTGGCCCTCAAATGACCATCTATGGATGGTCCAACCATTCATTACGCTCTTCGTACGCATCCATTCGGAATTTTCGTTGTTATTTACGTTGGTGCAAGAACAATTGCAAGGTGCTTTATGCAAATGTTGTTTAGTTTTTTATGAGGGGTGAGAAAACAAAAAAAAATGGGTTCCTATTTTTAAAAAAATTAAACTGGCTCTAAAATGACCTTCACAATGTCCTCCAAATAAAACACGACTAATGGCATTTACTTTCCCTCATAATATCAAGCAACTTTTATCAAAGACATTTCTTTCTACAAGGCTTAGTTTTGGAGATATTGCACAGTTTCAACTTAAATGGTCCACTCTTTATATAGGTATGATATAGGAACACTTTGATATAGGACACCTATGGTCTGTGACGACAAACTTTGAAGTTACATAATGATTCTTCGTGTAAATATTCGAACTAATGAACGCAAATAAATAAAGACTCGATAAGAAGACGGTATTGATTTCCACTCTAAAATAGTCTAACTTCCACAAACGCGAAAATAGCTATAATTTCGGTATTTTCTAAGTTGTGAGCTTTGCTTTTTCTGGAAAAATACTCCGTCAGCAAGGACCAGTGCACCACTGATATCTCCATTTTTACATGGAGAATCATACATATCAAAGAGACAAACAATAGTTAGTTGTAATAATAGCGCAGTCATTAGCGTACCCGCCTGTCAATTTGGTGGTAAAAGCGGTTAAACTTTGCGGATGTATGACGTACGTTTGAGTAAAAACAATTATGTCGAATGTTTGAACATAGCATGGCTAGATTACCTTCAAGTAGCAACAACTCGGGGAAGCTTTATCAGTGGCGTACTGGCTGCTTATTGATCTGTTGCAAACAACCATGAACTCGGAGACCATAAGTGTCCTACATCAAAGTACTCGCCTAACACTTTGTAGCAGTTCCTCCTTGGTAGGAACCCACTAAGCTGATGATGATGGACCGTTGGGAGATGATGGATGCTGTTATATAATTGAATGTGAAGAAACTAAGCTGTGGAGAGATCGGTTTTTACCTAAAGAATGGGAGAATGTTAACAAAGAAGTATTAAAAGTTAGGATAATGAAAATACAAAAGGAGAGGGATATAAAAAGAATAGGAGAATATATGGGGAGAGTAAGAGAAAAATGGTTTAGAAAAATAAAGCAATATGAATTTGTTATGACCCACCATGCATAAATAACCATGGTGTTAAAATGCATGATGGCCCAAGAAAGAAAAATAACAACTCAAATTAATGTATTAAAAATTGTAAGAATTTTGTATAGCATTATGGAAATAAACATACATACTTACGTACCTGTAGGTCGTCTTGATGCCCGTACTCTTGTGCAGTGTCTTGAGGTTCTCGTAGACTGGAATCTGATGATCGTACCTATATCTGTATTCTTGTGTGTGTTAGTTTGTTGTAATTATTATTTTATAATTGTGCCACGGCTGCTGTATTTGTGTCGGAGAGCAATTGTGTCTTGTCAGGGTTGGGTATGGAGAATGTTAAAATATTTTGCACACACGTATTCTGTTAATTATTTCACTTGTATTTTAGATAAACCACATGTAGATATTCACAAAACACTATTACCTTTGTCTGTTAAAATGTGTATAACTGGCAGACCTTAAATATGTAGTTTTAGCGTCTATTTAGAGACGAGTTTATACACGCCCTTCCTGCTCGAAGTCTGACAAGCTTCTGTTAGCGTTCCCTTCAACCGTTTTCTTAACGTACGTATTTGAATTATAGGCATGTATTATTGGTTGTATAGCTAACAATGGCCTTTCCCTTTCATATTATATTCTATATGCTATAAAGTTATATAAGTTGCTCTACCATGTGTACCCTTTGAATATGTGTTTTTAACATCCTGTTAATTATTATACGTACAATATTAGCAAAAAATCTGATGTGTTACACTCACATGACTTTCTCTACTCTTGTACAATGTAATTTTACAAACGCCTATTCTCCATATACTTCATGTTAATCGAGATATCAAGATGTCAATCTTATTGGTACTTTTCTTGTACATGCAAGGGATATATGGTAGCTTTTAAACGATAGTCAAATATCTTAACGCTGGTTGCTATGTGGCGCATTCCATTCTCTTTGCATGTCCAGGACATAAAAAAATCTGATGTGTTACACTCACATAACTTTCTCTACTCTTGTACAACCTAATTTTACAAATGCCTATTCTCCATATGCTTCATGTTAATCTAGATATCGAGATGTCAATCTTATTGGTAATTTTCTTGTAGATGCAAGGGAAATATGGTAGCTTTTAAGCGATAGTCAAATATTTTAACGCTGGTTGCTATGTGACGCATTCCATTCTCTTTGCATGTCCAGGACATAAAAAAATGAATAACGAATTTGAGAAAAAGTATAAGTATTGGAAAATTTAAGGAAATAACAAGCAATATCTCGAAAACGGTTCACTCAACAAAAGAAATGTATATGACATAAGTTGTATATTTTAACGCGATCTACATTTTTTGTGTAGTAAAATTTTGTCTATCTCTTATGGTTTACCAGTTATGCAAAAGTCGTTCACAATGAAGAATACTTTTGGAGACATTCCCAGAAAATTCGAGATATACATTTCATTTCTCGTGACATTACCCTAAACATATGATATTTTCATCAAAATCGTTAGAGCCATTTTTGAGAAAATTAAAATTCTCGAAAAATCTTCCATGTAACGGGTAGTCTGGGGTGGGGGGATTTTCTTGAAAACCTTCGTGTCGCATCTCTGGAAGATACTGAACCTAAATACCAAGTTTGGTGCTTATCCGATTGTTCGTTTTTGAGTTATGCTGTTCACAGACACACACACAGACACACACACAGACACACACACAGACACACACACACACACAGACACACACACGGACATGTTTCCAAAAATGCTTTTTTTGGATTCAGGAGGTCTCAAAACATGTATTTCCGGTGAAATCTCGGTATCGAATTTTTGGGTGGAATGCAATACTTCCCCTACTTACTATACGTAGTAGAGAAAGTAAAAATGAATAACGCACTTGAGAAAAAGTATAAGTATTGGAAAATTTAAGGAAATAACAAGCAATATCTCGAAAACGGTTCACTCAACAAAAGAAATGTATATGACATAAGTTGTATATTTTAACGCGATCTACATTTTTTGTGTAGTAAAATTTTGTCTATCTCTTATGGTTTACCAGTTATGCAAAAGTCGTTCACAATGAAGAATACTTTTGGAGACATTCCCAGAAAATTCGAGATATACATTTCATTTCTCGTGACATTACCCTAAACATATGATATTTTCATCAAAATCGTTAGAGCCATTTTTGAGAAAATTAAAATTCTCGAAAAATCTTCCATGTAACGGGTAGTCTGGGGTGGGGGGATTTTCTTGAAAACCTTCGTGTCGCATCTCTGGAAGATACTGAACCTAAATACCAAGTTTGGTGCTTATCCGATTGTTCGTTTTTGAGTTATGCTGTTCACAGACACACACACAGACACACACACAGACACACACACACACAGACACACACACGGACATGTTTCCAAAAATGCTTTTTTTGGATTCAGGAGGTCTCAAAACATGTATTTCCGGTGAAATCTCGGTATCGAATTTTTGGGTGGAATGCAATACTTCCCCTACTTACTATACGTAGTAGAGAAAGTAAAAATGAATAACGCACTTGAGAAAAAGTATAAGTATTGGAAAATTTAAGGAAATAACAAGCAATATCTCGAAAACGGTTCACTCAACAAAAGAAATGTATATGACATAAGTTGTGTATTTTAACGCGATCTACATTATTTGTGTAGTAAAATTTTGTCTATCTCTTATGGTTTACCAGTTATGCAAAAGTCGTTCACAATGAAGAATACTTTTGGAGACATTCCCAGAAAATTCGAGATATACATTTCATTTCTCATGACATTATGTTAAACATATGATATTTTCATCAAAATCGTTAGAGCCATTTTTGAGAAAATTAAAATTTTCGAAAAATCTTCCATGTAAAGGGTAGTCTGGGGTGGGGGGATTTTCTTGAACACCTTCGTGTCGCATCTCTGGAAGATACTGAACCTAAATACCAAGTTTGGTGCTTATCCGATTGTTCGTTTTTGAGTTATGCTGTTCACAGACACACACACACACACAGACACAGACACACACACACAGACACACACAGACACACACACGGACATGTTTCCAAAAATGCTTTTTTTGGATTCAGGAGGTCTCAAAACGTGTATTTCCGGTGAAATCTCGGTATCGAATTTTTGGGTGGAATGCAATACTTCCCCTACTTACTATGCGTAGTAGAGAAAGTAAAAATACATAACACGTAAAACTTAGAACAGAATATTAAAGAAAGAAATTATTAATGTGTTGATGCTGAGAAGTTGTGAATTAGATATCTTATTGCATTAATGAGTTATCGTATTAGTTTGTCCGTGACTAGTACTGTATGTTGCTTCAACTTCTCTGTAATCCCTGAAAGTTTATCGGTTGAATTCTGTAACATTCTGCGAGTACACACACACTGACTGAAGGCATGTTTTCAGAGCAAACACATTTATCCAGCAAACCTCTTATTTCCCAAAATATTCCCTGTTGTTCCTTCGAATGTTTTTCAGTATTTTAAGCAGTACATTTTGAAACGTTAAGTGGTCTTTCTCTTATTTCTTATCAAGCCTGAATCTGCTACCGTAGCTCTTCTGTACCTACAATAAAACTTGTAATGAAATGTTTTCTAACGAATATTCTTCATAATTAACAGAAAGAAGACAAATAAGCTTTTTGATAAATAGATTGTAAAATAGTTGTGGGAATAAAGTGTGGGAGAAAAAGTTATGAAACGTAAATCCACAGAGGAGGGTTTACTTGGAACATCTGGTATACTTCTCGAAACATTTAGAAAAGGTACAAACGATATGCCGCTTCTTTTTAAAAGGCTATAAACACAAACTTTCAACAAGCCACGTGTCATGCCGCTTCTTTGTTAGAAGCAGGTGGTCTTTGCTGCACTGGGTGGGATCTGCAGTCGTAATAACCCTCATAAATCGGCATGGTCAAGAAAGAATAACAACTTTCATCACTTTTTTCAAGCAGCATATCGTTTGAACCTTTTCTAAATTTCGCAGTTCTCTAGAGAAGTAAAGACGATTCCTCTTGTTGCAGGCTCGGTGATGACCGAATTCCGACCAGGGTTTGGACGCAGCACTTGTTGGTTCAGCCATCGTTTCGCCCTCCTCATCTTCTTCGCACTTCCTCTGGCCCTAGTGATGCTACTCAACATCGCCTTCTTCGCCTCCAGCGCCCACATGATCTTCGCCACCACCTCCACGACCCGCTTCACTTCTAGCTCGGGCACACAGCGTGACTTTCGCCTTTATATCCGCCTGGCACTCGTCATGGGGCTCACTTGGACAGTGGGACTGATCGCCGGGTACCTCAACGTCGAAGGTCTGTGGTACACTTTCGTTGCCCTCAACACCCTGCAGGGTCTCTTCATTTTCCTGGCGTTCACCTGCACAGAAAAAGTGGTTAGAGCCTTCGGGGATGGTATGGGTCGGTGTTGGAAGAGCAAACGACGCAGGAGACGTGAGGAACTGGCGGGAATCGGCGGCAAGGCAAGACCACCGTCATTCTCCTGGTCAGGAGTCTCCAGTTCCAGTACCAGGAAGTCCCAGCTCGGTTCCAGTAGTGAATCCAGCAGCCACCATAAGGAATTCCCTCCTCGGGTGGACACATTATATTGAGTTTTCATCCAGAGCTGTGAAAAATCACTTCTAAGAAGATTTCTGCTTCTCCTTAGAGACATCCTCGTTAATTATACTCACATAAGTCAAATAAGTTAGACTAGATAAGACAAGAACTGAATAATGCTGTCTTCCTGTGCTCCAGCGCTATTAAGAAATATGAATTTAAAATTAGAATATTTCATGGTAAGATTTACCTTCATACAAAAAGGATTCATAAAATAGACTAACCAAATTTGAGAAGTTCCTCAATGTTCATACAAAATCTGAGAAAGTAAATGTTGATTTTTCTTTCATTTTCTATCTCTTATTTTCAATGAAGTGATGCACTGAAATTTTATAAGCTGTTTTGAAACAATGTATTTAAAAGTTAATTTAGGAAGTTATACTTAATTGTGCAAGTAAATTGTATAATATTGAAAAATTAAAATCAATATTTATATAATTTTCTAATGAGTTAGTCTGAAGTAATGGCCTTCTGTTATTTACAATAGAGATTATTTAGTTTTGTATATTGTTACTGATCACTGTTTTCAGTAATACATGGTCTTCTTAGAAGTATTTAGGTGATAACAGCATATGCATTGTGTGATACTAGAGCTAGGACACATATACATTGAGCGAGGAATCAATATCACTACCACCCTACCTAGTACGCGTGACGTGGTACTGAATACATGGACCCAGGTCTGCACAGTCAACAATCAATAGTTCACTTGCATTATGGTATGGCAGAGTTGCTGTCTGTGAGCTCCATGTTTATGTTCTGTTCTACCCCTGACACTACTGTTTACAGTTCCAGGTTACCTGTGACACCCCCTTTCCCTCACTACACTGTCGATACAAGCCTGCAGTGTGCACACATTGTATGCCAAAGAATATTTGTGTAGTTCTGGCGATTACTTAGTGACTTTCACTGTAATGTGAGAATGTAATGATGAGACTGTATCCATAGTAATTATATGGATGGTCTAAGGTAGTGTACTATAAACATATTTCATAAACATAAACATCAGTAGATTCTGTTTATAAATCTAAAAAATGCACAATAATAATAATAATAATAATAATAATAATAATAATAATAATAGATGGGACGATACCACTATTTCTCCATACTCAATACCAATGCTGATTTTTGAGCACTGATACTCGGTATTCACTTTACAAAAAAACTGGATTACCAGAAATATTTTTATCTTGATAATGCCACAGGTTGCATATCCCCTATTTTTAGCCAAGGCTAATAATAATAATAATAATAATAATAATAATAATAATAATAATAATAATAATAATAATAACAACAATATGTTTTCTTTGCTTCCCTTAGTGCAATTATATTTTGTGTTTAAAACGTACCTTTTAAGGATTTTCTATCCATAGAAAAACAAATACTAGAAATTATTCTTTATTCTGCAATCTTGAAAATATAAATATATATTTTACATGAAACTCAACTAAAAATAACAAATGCCCTGTATTGTCTCATGTCTTAAGTTCTGATTTGTTTCTGCTGTGTTCACAGATTTTGGTCACTGGAGTAGGTAGATGTAATGGCTGAGAGTGAGTTAACAATTCAGGCTATTGCAGAAACGTGATATAGTACGTTGACTAAATCAGCCTCATTCATAACTGACTTAATGCTGCATATTACATGAGTACCTCTACTCCTTCCCATTATTTTGCATGTTTTCCTTTAGACACAAGGGCCCATGGAATGTAGCATTGATTCACCCACAAGAAACACAATCCAGGTCTTAAAGAACTACATTCAGCAACTGTTTTGGGGACACATGCGAGACAATAATGTGAAATCTTGACTCTTTTCATCCCTTATCTAGCATAAAGTTAAATGCCACAACCTTCAATAAGGCAAAACTTAAGAATTTAAAAGTATCAAAAACGTATTGAAGGTTTATCTCAAAGTATTACACATATTTCGAGAGTATCGAAGTATGGACGGTACCGAGATCCATCTCTGATGACAACAACAATAACAACAACAACAACAACAACAACAATAATAATAATAATAATAATAATAATAATAATAATAATTTTGTAGTCTTTTTTGGCTTAAGTTCAGTATCCTTTAACCCGTTAGGTCATATCAGATTATGAATAAATGAAAGGGGTGAAATGAAGCTCAAGTAAGCCCCCAGGATCCTTAGAGCTTAGAGTTGCAGACATTCATTTTCTCAGGATAAGTAAAAAGCTAGAACTGAGATTCAAACTTGGGATCTCTTGAATGTGAGGCAGACATGTTACCCCCATACCAAGGAGGTGGGCTACTCTTTTCATCTGCTGATTTTTGTTTTTTTCCCCTTACAGCAACATTTAAAATGGAAATGTAGCCTTCATTTATTTCATTGGCAATAATAGATAACATGTATTATAATTCACTACTCAAATTATTACAGCATGGAACAATAGCTTGTATCTATTTTTATGAAATTAATATTCAGTATGAAGATGAAAGCAAGGGCTTTCAAAACATGTCCAAGTTTTAATAAGTACTGCATCACAAATTGACTCATATTACTAAATTGTTACAGGCTTCACTGTTGAAAGCTACTTTCAATTTGAAATAAATTAATTTAATTATTTTATTGCAAAGGTTTATTCATTTGTTTCAAGCCATTATGAATAAAATTTATTATAGATAACTCATTATTCAACTTCTTATTGAATACAAGATGGAACATTCGGTTTATATCCATTTTTAAAGAATTAGTACTGAAAGTTGTTTTTTCTGAGGAATTTTATTGAAGCTTAGTAAGAGAGTACTGTTGCATTACTAAAACTTGCTACATTTTGGAACTTCTAGCACTAGTTTAGCAATTATTTTGAACAATTAATAATGAGTAGCATCTAAACTTATAAATATCGTAAAGTTTACAATGCTGAATGCTCTTGTAAGTATACTATTCGGCATAAATAAAATGACTCATGATTTCATCTTGATTAAAAATGAGTTCACTTACATGATGCAAGCTTCTAACCTTAAAGAGACAGACAATGGAGCATTTGGAAGACACATATTTATAATATACTACTAAAACATTATGAAAAGCACAGTTTTAAAGGCAACTATAAAATAATACAGACAACCAAAGAAACAAAACAAGACCTAAATGACTGATGAGGAAACAAGGCAACTTGGAGCATACAATTAACTGTTATAAATAAAATGGTGCTTTCCGAGATTTTATGTTCTTGTTTATGTTATATGTTGAAATTGCCCATGCATTTGTAAACATAAAAAAAATAGTTAAAGTAAATGTACTTTATTTTTACTTTGCTAGTTGTTCTTTACAGAGAATATTTATTTTTATAATATTTGACATGTATTATTTAGTTTATTATTGTATGTATATACTCTTAATATTTTTATACACTTTTCATTTATGGCAAATAAAAAGCCGAAAATAGTTATATGAAGTGAGATTAGTATACTATGAAATTGCAAATTGTAGCAGCTATCCCACAAGCCAATAAGTCAACATAAATTTAAAAACTAATCAGATAGATAAAGCATTTATATAATTTCTGTAAATAATTTATTACTCTTATTTTCTATTTCTGTATTGTACACATTAAAATTTATATATGGATATAGCTATTTATGCAACTTGTGGCTGGAGAAGGAAGATTTTTATTTTTGGAAAGATTGCATCACTATTAAAAAAAAAACAGCATTCCACAAGTTGCATGCATGATTTTATTTACAAACCATAACAAAAATTCACTGAAAATAAACAATTAAAAAGGACGTGTAGTTTGTCTTAAGGAAGACACTGTTTAAGACACTGAATTTCCAAAATTTGTAGGTATTTCGAACTTGAAATTGTTAGTTATGTTGTGTTTTTTTGTTATGGTTATAAATTGAAGTGTTTGTTTGATATTAGTTTGGATGTAATATTAAATGGTTTAGACACAATAATGATTCTGAGTTAAAAACAGCGAAAATAGACAGAGAAAATAAAAATTTATTATAGGTATACATATAAACCAATATTTATGATTTTAGCGAATATTTGAAAATAAAGTGTTACTCTTTTTGAGTATCTCAAGATTCAGCAGTAACATTCTGTATTACTCCATTTAGAGCACAACAGTGTCAAAATAACAAGGTTAAAGGTCTTAGAAATTGAGGTTATGTTCAAAATAGGACAAATCCAGATAGCAAAGTATTTTATGAATAAGGAAAGGTCATCCCTGAGTATACAATTAAAATATATTCTATTGGATACTTACAGTATAGTGCTGCAAATGCTGAAATGCTTTTTTTTGTAAGTGTTCTCAGGCAATTTAACAAATTATTTGGTTTTGTTTAGTTTTTATTTGTATCATTTGAACAAACCCAGTTTTGATTGTAAATCATTTGGAGTTGTAATGCGAACATTCATGCATGGAAGTAATATTTGGTTTACTAATGAAAAAGAATGAAAAAAAAATCTGAGATTCATAAAAAGCCACAAGACACAAAGTAACTTCCCTAGTTGAAAAACATAATGTTATGAAATAACCTGGCTTTGTATGCATGGAAGGAATGTCTAGCAGCAGAATTCCTTGACAGATATGTAAATACAAATAAAAGAAAATGGCAATTAAGACTGAAAATATATTATACCCTCAGTTGCAATTTATTTTTATAATCAAAAAGTAGTTCTTCAAATTAGCACTATGCATATTATGATTGCTTAGACCCTTAAGAACATCTACTGTCTTTTGGTTTGTAGTTCATTTGGCTAAGTGCTGAACATCAAAGGCCAATGTTTCAATGACAGAGATTACATACATGCAGATATTCACGTAGTGCTAACAAAGTCTGTGGTAAGGAATTTAATTCAAAAGCTTTTTTGCATATTAATTAAAGGAAATTAGAAACATAATTTCTTTATTTTTTTAAAATTAATATTTCGGCTAAACCAGAGTAGTGAAAATTTCTTGGTTTTCTAAATTTCAAGAATATACAACTTTTATTCTCTATTTATTTTAAATCACTTTAACTATGTGGTCATATCACAAGGGATATGTTAGGAGATACCTCGTGGCAAACAGTTCACCTTCTAAGTCTCATCCCTGGACCATATATCTTGCTGTGTCATGTGTCCACAGAGGCCTTAGTACTAGGCAACTGCACCTCTTCTTCTACACATCCAGGGCACATGGCATTAAGATGCCATCTAATCTAGTGTACGTGCTTTTATTACCTATGGATAGATGACGGATTACTTGCTAATATCATCTATTTTCAGTTTTACTATTGTTTTAGACCTAAAGTGATTCTTAAGCTAATAGCATTAAATATCCAATTCGGTATTTACCTTGGTGATTGCAGGAAGCCACGAAAAAACCCCAGTAAGATTTGTTAGCCAATGATATTTCAACCCAGGACCTCCTGAATGCGGGCTACAGGTATTACCACATGTCCGAGCTATTCTGCTTGGTTTTAAAACATTCTTACCTTGTAAAACACAAATACAAACTAGGAGACAGGTGGAAATTTCATAGGTGAAGATCCAATATACTGAACAGAGAGATTGAAAGAGTTGAAATCTCAATAGAAATTTACATTTATTAATGAAACAATCCAGTTAGACAACTATATTTTATGACTTGCTAAAATAGTGATGTTATCAATAAAATCCAAGAAATCATAGAGAAAACACATGTAAAACATTTTTTACCATATCAGACTTGTCCACTTTTGAATATAACTTCCTCAGTTGTTAATAAATTAAGATCGGCTTGTGACTAGCACTTGCAATGTTTTTCATAAAAATGCCTTGATCATATTGAATGTGTATGAACAAAAGCAGAAGCAAATTTGTACCTATAGGTATGCATGGGGTTTAAGAGTTCACAGTATTAAGGAAAGATAAACTAATAGTGGTTCCAAGCTTTCAAAAAGAGTTTTTATTGATACTCTATATACAGAATTTATTAACAAATTCAACTTCCCTCAATTGGAGGTTGCCATAAACAAAACAAACCAAACAACAAAAGGCTATAAATACATAACTGATATTTTAAACAATGCAAGTAACTGTTAGCAAAATTGCAGCCATATAAAATGCTGTCTGAAAAATTATAGTATATGTGAAATGGACCTTATCTGAAACACACAAATTTATGTTTATATGCCATACAAATGTTTTCATTATAAATAATGACCCTTTAACAATACAGACAACCACTGCTTTAAGAAATGAGTTGTTTAATTTTTATTTTCTGCAAAAATGTTACAAAACAGCTGGGATAGTACTCCTGGCTTCAATTAGTAAGCAACATCAATTGGAGCAAGATGATATCTATTGCAGAAGTAGGGTAATGTTGGCTCACAAATAGTAGATGTTTCTCTGTGAACTTCAACTGGCTAGTCTTTGCTTGTTTCCCATCTGATGGTAGGGTCTATGATGCAGGGTTGCCCATTCACCACCACCCCCAATCAATCATCCTCTCCCCTAATTTTTTTGAGAGCTCAATTTCAACTATTTCGGTTTTTATGCTGCTAGAAATCTTCATAAATAGGCTGTCTTATAGGTACTATAGTAGCTATTGTGATACTGGTACACAATAAAAGTATAAATAAATAATTGCAAAGTTAAAATTATTAGGAAAAATTGCAATATTTACAGCAAAAGATTACAAATAAAAATATTTTGCAGCTGGTGTATTTTGTTACTTGGTATTTCAATGTATATAATTGTATCTAACTAAACAGATCAATATAGTAAGTGTAATAATGCTATACGTTCTGAACAACTACATACTTGCCTATAATGTTATAGTTCCTTTTATACATTTCCAAAATATATCATTTGATACATCGCATTATCAGAAGATGCAAACTGAGTTAACAATTACAGTACTCGATTAAAACTGTAATAAATATCTTTATATTGCCTACAGTAATTTATCTCAATAATTTTGTATTCCCCAAAATTTTGAATTCCCCTCCAAAAATTTTCCTGATGGTGCAACTTGTGCCATGATTCCCCCATGGGCAGCCCTGCTATGATGGTTCACGTAGGTGAGCCAGTTTGAATGTCTATCATATCAACTCTTCTGTATGATCTTAGTGATTCAGAATACATGCTTATTCACAATTTAATAATTAAATCTTAAGTTTATAAATCTTTAATGATTTGAAGCTTCCTTAGTATTGGTTATTTACTATGAATTTATGGGATGTAGTTGTAATGTGCAGTTCCACAATGAAGCTTTTGGCTCTCTCTACTCTGAGATCTTGTGCAGAGTAATGTTAGTGACACCAATATCCAGTTTGTCATTACTCTGAAAAAGGCTTCGGATTATAGAAGGCCAAAAACTGCACATTACTCGGCTGCAATACCACAAAGTCATAGTTTATAATCTTGTTTACGCTTTAGGTTATTACAAAGTTCATCAAATTAGAAAATAAAATAAAACATAACCTATTTCTTCATTCTTCACTGTTGGTGGTTAAATTGATGTCACATTTATTTTCTTCAAACATTGGTGACATACTTAAGCTTTGGCATCTTGATTTTCCTTGACAACTTTTCTTATGCATTGAATATAAGATAATTTGCATCCATAGGTACCTACATTTCATTCTTTTGGGAAGAAGTCCACTGTTAAAACAAAATCGCAATAAATGTGAAGCAGAGAGATTATTCTTTTTCACTGTAAGATACAGCTGCACCCCTTGTTACCCCTCTCCAATGCATACCTATGCAAATTAGTGCTTAAATTATAAAGAAAGGGAATTACTAGTGTATTACTGCTGTTTAGTCAAAGAAAATGTTCAAAAGAGACAAAAAATAATGTATAGATTTAGATAATTGCATGGAATGCTGTGAATTGCAATCTGAATGACTGGCACTGGCAGCCAACATCATGGTTATGCCATGATAAATTTTTTCTAAAATTCCCAGTGTTGGATGTCCATAGTAGTAATGGCAGCCGGTGTATCCTTTGTTTATATTTGCTAATATCGCTCTCCAGTTCCATATATATTTAACTTTGATTCTGCACATAATTAATTACAGAGTATGATAAAATAAGAGTTCAGTATTTTGAGAGGTGGCGGTGGTCATGGAAACTGAGAAAGTAGTCCAATAAACATGGATCTTAAAATTTATATCTTCTAAAGTATGATTACTTACTAATTCTGACTAGGTTTCAGCTCTGCTTTGCAGAATAACTGTCCATAAGGGTATAAGAGTATACATATGAGTAAGAAATGGACCCTAAATACAAAGCTACGATGACAAAGATACTGTTAAATTGGAATTGTAAGAAAGGTATGTGATCTTTTCTTACAGCAGAACCTGCAGCTCCAGTTTTCTTTTTTTTTAGTTTAACTTCTTTTAACTGGGTAGTTCGTAGAGAACAGTGAATGGATGAAATGGGTGAAATTATACTCAAATGAGCCCAGGTTCCAAAGACCTTAGAGTTACCCTACATATCTATTGCCATTCGAGAATAAGGAAAACCCTGGAAATAAACCTTATCCAGGTAATTTACCCTAACTGAGATTCAAACTAAAGACCTCTTAAATGTGAGGCAGATTGCTATCCTTACACCACGGTGATAGATACTGCTCACATTATTACATTAATTATGGAGATTCTCAATTCTCTCTCTATCCCCTCTCACTCTTTCCCCTCTATCTTAGTATTACTCTCCTCTCTCTTCCTCCCTACTGTCGTCCTTCATGGGTAGTGGTTACCATGCTAGCCTCTAGTTCCCGAGGTCATGCGTTCAAACCCAGCAGAGGGCAATGGATTTTTTTCGGGCGTAAAAATCCTTAGCATGGCTTCCTTCGGAAGGGAAGTAAAGCCAGTGGCCCCGTAGATTTATGGCACGTAAAAGAACCTCAAGCCTGATAAAGAGGCCTCTGAGCAAAATTACCGGTCTTTCACGCCCAATATACGATGGTACGCCAAGGACCACAGCAGTTAAAGAGCATCCATAAATAAAACTAAATTTAATTTAATTTAACTTCCTCCCTACTTTCTGGACAAGCATTTTCACCTCTCAAAATACTGAACCCTTTTATTTTTTTCACTTTCTGTGGCACAAATGTAAGCCATGGCATTTTCTGAGTAATATAAGCACATAACAATGTTTTGGCTATTCCATTACAGTTGTATTTCATTAATTTCAGGAGATTTTAGAGATTTTGCCAAGATAACAAACATTAACATAAAAATCTATGTACACATATTTTTTATAAGACTGCTATTAACTAATTATATATTTGCATGTATTGGTTTTTGAAAGTTAGCTCTGTGCTAAACATTGCAAAATGATGTGATCCATGTTTTAAATCTAAGGGAAAGTTTCTTTAATGATTACATATTCCAGAAAGTTGTATTCACTGTCATGTTATGAAGATTGACACTTTTTTTGAACACGAGATACTATGAACCAAAACTATAATCTGATAAACTACACATTTTGAGAAATGGTAAGCACGTGTCTAAATTTCAAATTCCAAGTTCCAGAAATATGTACATACTTTTCTGTGTATTATTAAGGAATTTATAACCTTTAAACTCGTACATTGTACCTAAAATAGTTACCATTTTGTAAGTGTTTCCATACAGTACTGTATAAACTTTGCTCTCTTTTTAAATAAAAGTATATAATTAACTATAAATATATCTTTCATCCCATGTTTTGAACTGCCCTCCCTCAAACTGTAGCAGCCCAATAGCATATTGTTGATACAAGTGTGGCAAGTGCATTTTTGCTACATTGAAGTTTGAAAATAGAAGAGAAAATTGAGTACTTTTACTTCCATATTTCTGCAAAGCACTTAACACACATGTATTGCATACTATTTTTTTTGGCAATACTGAATAATAGAAATATTAATGTGCAAATAAAATTTATTACAGTCAGCTGTTCAAAAGCAGTATCAAGGTTGTACCGGCTCCTTGAATGTGAACTGGTAATTGATTAATCATGTCTGTTACCAAGTCAACAACTGAAGGCAACATAGCTGCTTGCACTGAAGGTGCATGAATTAAAGCGTAAGTAAATATTAACAAATAAAGGGAAGTAAAGACAGTAAGATTTAAATAGTAGATTATATTGCATGTCTGCAACAATTAATGTACATATCAATAGTTGGAAGATCAAATACATTCTTTTAATATCTGCCGCAAAAATACAAAATCCATGGAGTGCTTGATAGCATGAGCGGGAAGTGGATTAAAAAGGACTATCAATGAAAAAATATTTGAGGAATTTTGAAATGCATACAAAGGCATTCCCACACTTAATTAAAACCTGGTTTGGATAGATTGATATCTTTACTACTGTTCCTAAAAATTAACTCAGGATGCTTTAAAACTATTGAATTTGCAAGATAGATTAATAAAATTCACCATGGAAGTAAAACAAGGCAGATTGGTTAACATTCCATTAACAAATGAATACAATAAAGAACTGGAGTACATTAAATATGTTGCAAATTTGAATGTTTTAAATCAAATCTTGTAACAAAAATGACTAATAAATACAGAACATGGAAAACAATTAGGGTTTTGAATAAATTAAAAATGTCATCCAAACATATTCAATAAATTCAACAAGATATTTAGTATTATAGAATTAATTTGACTCCCCAAAAATACAGTGTGAGAATCCTGCTTAATCATCCATTAAAAAATACTACTCCTAATAATAGATTATCAGGAACTTATTGTGTCAGTTATGAAGATTGCCAAAAAAATATATATTGGCAAAACAAAAAGGAGTTTGGAGAGAGAGAAAATTCAAACAAAGAGATAAATCAGCCATAGCTTATCACTTTTGGTCATGTAATCATAACATCAGAAAAGAAATAAAACTTTTAAAAGTGGCCACAAATTATTGGGAGCTAACAGCGTGGGAAAATATTTATATTACCAAGAATCTGAACAGGGTCATGAATTTTGAAATAGCAGCATCAGATAATGTTGTGCAACTCACCAATGGGAACATCAGCAGACCAAACAACAAGGGAAGGGGGAGAGAGATCTGATAAGAGCCAGTCGACTGACTAGCTGAGGATGAAGGGGGATATCTCCTTGAAACATGTACTGTTACTTTTGACAAGTGAGTGGAGAAAAGTGTTTTTAAAGGTTACAAGGTTTTTAACATTCTATTATTATGCTATACTGTTTTAAATACTTCTTTTTTATTATTCATTTTATACCTATGTAACCAATTAAAATTTTGTATTTGTAATGATAGGCTATAAAAATATTTCATTTTCAAAGTTTAAAAATGTTAATTTCAGGAATTTTATATCTGAAAGGTTTCAAACCCAAAGAAATTTTAGAAATATAGAGCCGGTATAGAATGGTTGTTTTTATACTAATTTTAGATTGTATGTTTCAGGAAAAAGCCTTGTGGAGTAAGAGGTCGGGTCTACAGACCCAGTAGTGATTTTTTGGATCATCAAAGCCCTCCATTTCTTAAAGTATTACAAAGATGCTGAACTCCAACCATGGTTTAGATTCCATGTAAGCTGCAGGTTTCCGTGTAATTATCCTATCTACCATTAGAAATAATGAGTTGCCTGGGAAAGATATGAGTGACACCTTCTCGCCCCATAGACATTTAAAAATGGTGTCCTTTAAAGGGTCAAATCATGATCTAGGGTCTTAAATGTTGCAAACATTTGATTATATACCACTTAAACTTTAATTTTAGGTAAGAAATGAAAACTTTAAGTTTATTAAAGTACATAATAAGTTAACATATGTATTTGGCCCTAGCCACTAAGATGGGCAGTCCACATAAGTAACAATTACGCATTAGTACAGTGATCTTTAATTCTTACATTTATATTCTTACATTCTTGTTCCTTACCTCACTGAGTTAGTCCAGTTTGTTTCTCTAAATATTGCCCTGTGTTCTTACAGTTTTTGTTCACAGTATTCCTTTTTATTTTACACATTGCACTTTCTTTTCTCCAAATTTCTGTTTCCCTGTATTAAAAAATAATGTGTTGTATCTCTTACCCCATATAATGGACTTCACCTTGCAGATAGTGATTTTGTTGCCCTTTTGACCTCCATACTCCTTCCCTTAGACATACTATCCCTCGTCTTTCTTCTTTATTGGTGTTGTCTATATACCTCTCTCTTTCACACTGATTTTTTATTCTCTTCTTCAATGTTCTCTTCTTAGTTATCTGACTACATGATTTTTTTATCTCAATATTTTTAAATCTTCTTCTGGTATTCTTCCACAAACCTTTGTTGTTTGTTTCTCTTCTTGTCCAAACATCGCCCATGCCATTATTTTCTAAATTGTTTCTTAGTTTACTTATCCAGCCCATGCTTTGTTCGGACTTGGATTTAATTCAATCCTACCAATCACTAGCAGCAGCGGTACCTATCCTCTCTGGGTATAAAAGCATTAATTGCTTATTCATCTGTAGCTCATACAGGATTAATTAAATTGTGCCAGCATCCGCTGTTAGCCAATAATGTTTATTTAATTTTATTGTATATGTTGCAGCCCCTAAAACAATCATCCTCTCGCCTTTTTTTCTGAGAGCTTAATTTAAACTATTTAGTTCCTTTTTCTACATTACTGGAAAACTTCACAAAAGGGTTGTCTTTTAGGTACTATAGTAGCTATTGTGATACTGGTACACAGTAAAAGCTGAAACAAATAATTGAAAAGTTAAAATCAATAAAAAGTTGTAATATTTACAGCAAAAATTACAAAGAAATATATTTAGCAGGTGGTGTGTTTTATAATATTTTGGTACTTAAATACATGCTATTGTACAGGGTGATTTATGAAGAACTGCCACATTTCTTTCTTTAATTATTCTGTTTGAAATTCACTCAATGCCCTAATTTTGCACCACATTAAGCAGAATATTCTGGAATTTTGATTGCCTGTCATTAGATGTGCAGATGTTCATGTTGTATTCATAATCGTTAGTTTTATTGTTGGCAATTGTTTTTGAGATTTTGTTCTAATCAACATGAAAATAGAGTACACATTAAATGAATGACTCTTCCTTGTAAAGCAATACTGGATTATGAATTCAATTACAGCTACTCAAAGGGCATGCAGAGAGAATTTGGTGTTCGGAATCCTCTCCAAAGAAACACAATACTGAGATTGTTAAATAAATTGGAAACACCTGGTTCTCTGGTGAGCGAAAAAGTCAAAATTCGTTCATCTAGGCTTCCCATGGTGGTTGTTGACGTAAGAGCACGACTGGATTAGTCACCCAAAAAATTATTCAGACGTTTGTCGCAGGAGACAGGGTACAGCTACTCAATGTGTCAGAGAGCTGTGAAAAGTGCAGGCCTAAAGCCGTATAGGATTACGGTTGTCCATCAGTTACAGGAACCAAATAATGATAGGTGACTGAATTATTATCATTAGTTTCAAGCATTCATTGTGCAAAATCCTGCCATATTGTCCATGGTTCACAAATCAAGCATGGTTCCATTTATCCGGCTATGTGAATTCAAATAACTCACGCTATTGGGCCAGCAAAGATCTACATGTTATTCATGAATCGCTTATACACCCGGTTAAAATCTGAGTTTGGTGTGCATATTCACACAGAGAATAATGAGACCAATTTTTTTTTAAAACAATGTGAACACTGCAGCATACCGGTGGATTTGCATAGAGTTTGCTGAGCAACCAGACGATGTAGAGCTGAGTCAAGGATATTTTCAGCAGGATGGCGCTACATGCCATACATCAAATGAATCCATGGCACTAATTGCAAGTTTCTTTGACGACCGGATAATTTCCAAGAACCTGTGGCCACCGAGATCTCCGGATTTGACATCGCTGGACTTCTTTCTATGGAGTTACTTAAAAAGGTTTATACCACGGAGGACATTTTCAACATTTGCTATAGAGGCAAATAATCTCCCAAAATTCCTCTGCATTTCAGGTATAATAAGTTGTCACTAGCATAACTCGTTTTGAAATAATTAAAGAAATAAATGTGTCATTTCTTCATAAATCACTCTGTAACTGTCTAAATATACCAATATAGTAAGTGTAATAACACTATGCGTTCTGAACAACTACATACCTACCTTTAATGTTATAGTTCCTTTTATACATTTCCAAACATTATAGTTTGATATGCCACATTATACCATACAGTATGAATTGTACTTAAGATTACTTTTTTGGAGGGATGCAGCACATTCAGATTAACAATCTTAAAGATACAAACTGAGTTAACAATTACAGTACCTAATTAAAAATTGTAATAAGTGTGTTTATATTACCTATGTTAATTTACTCCAATATTTTTGTATTGTTCCTGATAGCGCAACTTGTGCCAAGATTCTCCCCATGGGTAGTGTATAAATACTACACTTCCTAGTGTTAACCAATTCATCAGCATGTTTTGATCAGTTTTGCATTTAATAATTATTGTTTGTCATAAATAATCCAGTTCTCATTCTGTATATTAAAAGTTCTACTCTCATTGTCCCTTTTTCACTTCTCTTCTTCAGCAACAGAGCTCCTCACATGCACAACCTTCTTCCTCCACTGCTCACTCTCAAATGAAAAAGTTTAATTTATACAAATATATTTTTCTTTGAAAGTATGAAAAGTGTAAGCTTCTATAATACAAAACAAAAAGCCAAAAATAAGCACACTGAAAATTCTATTTCTTGTAATGGGCCCAGAAGGTATTTTTCACACATTTTTTTATCTCCTAATAAATGCACCTGCAGTAGAATATTTTTAGATATAACTAACACTTAATATGACAGCGAGTCTCTTCTATGATTCATAAATTCCTTCCTTTTTTATGCCTTATGCTGGATTTTGTGGAAGTAGTTCAAATGAAATACAATACATGACTATAGCAGTATTTGATGCATTTATGGAAATGCATTCTTTTACTCTCCAGTGTTGTCATTATTTTGCAGGTAAATCTTTAAGGTTATGAGTAGAACATTAAATATATTATTGTTTATATAAATAATATGTTACAATATGGAAAACATACCTGATTTAAATCACTACCATATGGATTCTTTGGTCTGTTAAATAGCTTGCTTTTGTGGAGAAAATGAATAGTAACTTATATGTTTGCAGAAATGGCCATTGTAACACAACCCTTTCTGCACTTGTGCAATATATTATTCCTGGTTTTAATTTTCCATGTTTTGCAGCATGACCAGCAAAGTCCAAATGGATTCATTCTACTAGTGCAACTCTGGTGTCCTTTTTATTGCATCAAAGTTATACATCTCAATTGCTTCTATAGCAGATTTAATTTATTGAACCCTGAACTTCATTGAATTGACTATTTTTATTTTGAAAACTTAGTGAAAGTTGCCTGTGTAAGTATTAAAGTGAAGGGAGATTTCTGCAATGAAAGATATTGTCCTTTTATAGCTGAGTGATAATATTTTACCTATGTAGGTATACGAACTCCCAGGAATGGGGTGTTACTGTCATACTAAAATGCTGGATAAACAAATGATCATTGGCTCCTCATATCACTCACTATCCCCTTGAACAGAAGGGTTCACGTGAAGTTGAAACTTTGTATATGATTGCTGAAGTTAAATTGTCACTAAAGCATTAAAAAATGGAAAATATTAGGACCTGTGCCTATGTTAATATCCCTGTGTGATAAATTATCACTGATAATGCATAAGTACACTATTTCTTGAATTTGTATTGGAGAGAGAGTGAAAGTATTACAAATGCATGTGCCCACTGGCTTGGCCAAGTTATGACAGTGAATCAGTATCTCAGTAAAATATTGTAAAGTGTGTGTGCACGCTTGCATTAATATTGAAGTATTGATTGAGCTGAAAGGTGTAATAACTAAAGTGAAATACACATTTAGAGGTGCCAAAATACAAGTTAAACGAAGAATTTTTAGGTTAGAGTGTTAACACAGCATGTAACTATATAAGTGATCAAGTGGGAATTTGTTAATGTAGATGGGAAGTAATTGTAATGCAAGCCCAGATGTCTGAAGTGAAAACTGGCATTGTGGTTATCTACAAAGTGATGAGAAAATACTGTGAAAGACCTGCAGTTAAATATGTACCATATGCTGATGTGTAACTAAGATACTAAATAATAAACTCATCTTAAACTTATGCAAACCTTCTTTAAAAATTGTTACGCTTATACAATACCTAATAAAACTCTTGTAAAAATCTCTTTGATATAAATGTTTGTTAATACTTTTAAATGGAAGATCAAGTTGGAAAATACATAGTGAAGTAGGTAAACTCTCTCAAGCAACTTCCATCTAATCTGTGGGTTAAAAGCAATTATGTGATAAGGAATTGACGATATACTTTTTACTTGCATCAAATGAAACAAGAAATAATTCCTTGTGCTGAAAGTGGGGACAATTGCCCCTCCCTGTAGCCCGAAATGATGTCCATGCTCTTAATGGTTTTGATTAGAATATCACATCTAACCTGCCCTAAAATTCATATATCGAATTCCTTGTTCATTCTTATTGAGTTTTGTATAACTTGGAGAATGTACGTAGTTGACAAAAATGTGGAGCTCTTTAAAATACATTCCTTCATAACAGAATTGTTTCCAAAATATTCCTGCATATTCTCAGAAATGCATCATCTATAGATGAACTTTTTACTAACAAAACCAGATTTGGTATACAACAGTCCGACCCCACCCAAAGCTTCACAAAGGTTGTCTTAATAGGTAATACAATAGCTATTGTGACACCAGTATGCAAGAAAAGATTAAATTATATAATTCGAAAGTCAAATTAAATAAAAAATTGTAATATTTGTAGAAAAAAATAAAATAAAATATTTGGCAAGTAGTGTATTTTATTACTTTCATAACTTTTATTTTATAATACACTCTTCCTTTACAAACTCGAACAACTTGAAATGCATGGTAAATTTTTATTTTACAAATACTTCAAAATTTTTTGTGTCTCCCAAAAATGTTTCATCTCCCCCCCCCCCACCTCCAAATTTCCCTGGTGGTGTAACTTGTGCCATGATTTTCCCACATGGACAGTCCTATATACAACTGATCTTTTTTAAACTTGTATGCAACCAAATCTATGTTGCCTAAATAGGTTATTGTTTCTGTACCTAACTCATGTTGTGACAAGTCAGCTATCAAGATGTAATTCAAGACATCAAACAGATAGTTAAATACACATGGGAAATACAATGGCTTATGAACCAAAATACCAAACTACACCAAGTACGACAGAACTAGGTGACAGCGCATTCATACACAAACCTCAAACGTCAACACCAAGTTATCCTAGGCAGATTGAGAATTGGACACAACAGCATTTCTCATTCTTTTCTGCTCTCCAAGAAACATCCTCCAAAATGCAATAGCTGCAATACCAACCTAACCATCAACCACATCATCATTGAATGCCCAAAATATAACTGGAGGAAGGCGTACAAGATCCCAACAGAACTTTCAAAAGTACTCAATAGTGTAAGAAATATAGTAGAATTTATAGAAAAATATCTGTATTGGAACAACTATAAAAATCTGATGTGTTACACTCACATGACTTTCTCTACTCTTGTACAAACTATTTTTATAAACGCTTATTCTCCATCTACTTCATGTTAATCGAGATAAACATTTGCAGAGTCTATCTTATTGCTAATTTTCTTGTAGATGTAAGGGGATAATATATTTACAAGGGCAATTTGGAAATACAGTAGCCTTTAAGCACATACATATCTATTACTAACTGGTTGCTAGGTGCAGCACCATTCCTTTTCCCACAGATTAATACTCTTTGCATATCCAAGACAAAAAAATCTGATGTGTTACACTCACATGACTTTCCCTACTCTTGTACAAACTATTTATACAAATGCTTATTCTCCATATGCTTCATGTTAATCGAGATATCGAGATGTCAATCTTATTGCTAATTTTCTTGTAGATGCAAGGGGAATATGGTAGCTTTTAAGCGATAGTCAAATATTTTATCGCTGGTTGCTATGTGGCGCATTCCATTCTCTTTGCATGTCCAGGACATAAATAAATGAATAACGAATTTGAGAAAAAGTATAAGTATTGGAAAATTTAAGGAAATAACAAGCAATATCTCGAAAACGGTTCACTCAACAAAAAAAATGTATATGATATAAGTTGTGTATTTTAACGCGCTCTACATTTTTTGTGTAGTAAAATTTTGTCTATCTCTTATGGTTTACCAGTTATGCAAAAGTCGTTCATAATGAAGAATACTTTTGGAGACATTCCCAGAAATTTCGAGATATACATTTCATTTCTCATGACATTAACTTAAACATATGATATTTTCATCAAAATCGTTAGAGCCATTTTTGAGAAAATTAAAATTTTCGAAAAATGTTCCATGTAAAGGGTAGTCTGGGGTGGAGGGATTTTCTTGAAAATCTTCGTGTCGCATCTCTGGAAGATACTGAACGCAAATACCAAGTTTGGTGTTTATCCGACGTTAGTTTTTGAGTTATGCTGTACACAGACACACAGACACACACACGGACATGTTTCCAAAAATGCTTTTTTTGGATTCAGTGATTCTCAAAACATGTATTTCCGGTGAAATCTCGGTATCGAATTTTTGGGTGGAATGCAATACTTCTCCTACTTACTATACGTAGTAGAGAAAGTAAAAATGAATAACGAATTCCCATTTGAGAAAATAAGTATTGAAACATTTAAGGGAATAACAAGCAATATCTCGAAAATGGTTCACTCAACAAAAAAAAATGTATATGACATAAGTTGTGTATTTTAACGCGATCTACATTTTTTGTGTAGTAAAATTTTGTCTATCTCTTATGGTTTACCAGTTATGCAAAAGTCGTTCACAATGAAGATTACTTTTGGAGACATTCCCAGAAAATTCGAGATATACATTTTATTTGTCATAAAAATATCTTAAACATATGGTATTTTAATCAAAATCGTTAGAGCCATTTTTGAGAAAATTAAAATTTTCGAAAAATCTTCCATGTAAAGGGTAATCTGGGGTGGGGGAATTTTCTCGAAAACCTTTGTGTCGCATCTTTGGAAGATACTGAACCTAAATACCAAGTTTGGTGTTTATCCGACTGTTCGTTTCTGAGTTATGCTGTTCACAGACAGACAGACACACAGTCATACAGACACACACACGGACATGTTTCCAAAAATGCTTTTTTTGGATTCAGGGGATCTCAAAACATGTATTTCCGGTGAAATCTCGGTATCGAATTTTTGGGTGGAATACAGTACTTCCCCTACTTACTATACGTAGTAGAGAAAGTAAAAATGAATCATATATTTCCTAACCAAGATAACTAATCTCTGCATTATGTCAACATTTTGCTACAGAAGAATGTAATTGTATTCAATTCTATCATACATAATTTGATAAATGTAAACGAACATTCAAGTTGTATTAATACTCTTATCACTGTATTACTTCCTATAAATGTCTAATATTCTATTTTCTTATTCTATAATGAAAACATTATAATGATTTACTGTATCACACGCTCCTATAACATTTAAGTCATGATAAGACCTCGCTAGTCAAAGCGACTCTAAATAAAGTATCATTAAAAAAAATCAATGTAGGTTCTTTGATACACACAATTCAGTGTGCTAGTGCAGATGGCCTTGGTTGCATAATTGCCTTCCTGTGCTCCTTATAGCTACATTTAGTAGCATAGCTGTCTTCCTACACCATCCAGTGTGATGCAATTGATTTTAATTCGAAGATGGGCTTTAGTGATCTTGCAATTCTTGTTTTCTGATGTACATGTGCAGAAAGTAAAGTGCTTCTTCTTACATAAATATTTTGATACTTAGTTTCATCATATGTCCTTGTATTTGTATATTTCTGTTTACTGTTTAATGCATCTGATATTATTTTATACTCTTTAATATTGTTTTATAGCTCCTTTTACCAACTCATAAATAAGTAAATTAACCAAAATTAGGTAATTTTACCCCTTTTGCTTCTGTTTACTAACTCGAGTTCTAATGCCATCTGCTTGGATAACTGATAGATTTGTGCATTTGCTTGCCCTGTTCCAGCTATTCTCGTTACTCTGTAAGTGGAACCTTGATCATGGTATAGACAGAATATTTTTGAAAATAAATAAATTTGATAAAGAAAGAATTTTCTGCTGTATGAATGTACCCACAGGTTTTGTATCTTTTTAACCCTACAATATCCCCAATTGCCCTTTTTCGTAATGTAAAATCTCTGTTTAAAGTCTGTTTGGCATTATACTATTTGTTATTTCTGTTTACCTTCTCTTTGCTTCTTTTGCTTATAATATTTTTCGCCAAAATATAATTAAATATTTATTTTTGGAATGGTTATCTTAAAAGTTTTGGTGCGAAACTTCGATAGCGAATATACTAGTCAGCCACGATATGAGTGCGTTCGGTGGGAAGAGGAACTAAACGGTTACGAAACAAGTGGACGGGGCATCGGAAGGACAGCCAGGTAAAGAAAACATCCTCAGTTCCGAGTTACATTTACTAATGAGGCTTAGGCCTGTATTACCTGCTGTTTTCATTGTACAACTGTACATGAGTGCTCTTAGAGAAGGGCGCCACTGTTTTTGTTGACAATCAAGGCTAGAGATCAGAGTGGAGTGATGAGCAAGCTGTGGGGGAATGTATAGTTTCACAATGAAAACAGTTGTATAGTTTTATGTTATATTAATGCTTAATTTTCATTGTGAATGTCCCCTGAGGCTTCATTTACAATGAAGACGTAGGCGTAACTCAAGAACTTTACTCGGGTTTCCAGATCAGTAAATTGCATGAGCAAATCTTCCGAGCGTACGCAAGTTTCAAATTGAATTACATAAACAATAATATCCAATGTGAAAATTAATTCAGTCTTTAAATATAAATAATACATAAGAAGTATTGTTCCAAGCAAACAACAGATCAGCGTTGGGTGTCAGTATTTAAAATGACGCGGCACAGTCAAATGGAAGAGCACCATGACCGTGCAATTCCGCATCATGATCGTGTGTTGTTCGGAAGCTGGCAATACATGCAGAAATTAATGCAGAGTGTACCTCTATGCACGCAACGCAAGCATTAAGATAGGACTTTGTAATTTTTGCGCTACGTGGCTTCATTGAATAACATGGTGCAAAGTCTTGCGTTTAACTGCGTTTGCTTTCCATTAGTGATGGGACGATACCACTATTTCTCGATTCGATACTGATACTGATTTTTGAGCACCAATATTCGATACTTACCTTATAAAAACTCTAAAATCGATAGCTTGTTCACTGAATTATGTTCTTATTAGTAGTTTTCTGTGCATAAACGCATTTAACCAATTTTGTATTGTATGCTAATTCCGAAATTGTTTCTGTTTGATATTTTTCATCTTGATAAATTTGAAAAAGGTTTTTATTAACCCCACGTTGGGTGCCAATTTGAGAAAGGTTATTATCTTTACGTTGTTTGCCCCTTTTTAGTAGCCCCACGCTGGGTGCCAATTTGAGAAAGGTTTTTATTGGCTCCACGTATGGACGCCAATTTGAAGAAGTTGAATTGAATGAGTTGTATTATATTTCAACTGTTGGGGAACCGAACTTGTAGTAGTTGCAACCGCACGTATAGTAAACGGTTTCCGGTAGCCTTCGCCCCAAATGCACATTCAGGTGGTCTTTGCCCCAAGTTTAAAAAATATTAACTTTGTAATTTAACTGTTTCTTTAAATATTATATATTTATGTTTGCCTCGGCTGCGTCAGTATTATTGTTAGAGACACGTTTCTCTTAGCAGGGTTGTGGTGCGACAAGAATGCAGGCTTACACAGATTATAATTTTACTTCACTCCTTTTATTAATACTTGATACGATTTAAATAACACTTCACTTATATATATATATCGTCTCA
This sequence comes from Deroplatys truncata, assembly GCA_030765065.1. Classification (NCBI taxonomy): domain Eukaryota; kingdom Metazoa; phylum Arthropoda; class Insecta; order Mantodea; family Mantidae; genus Deroplatys; species Deroplatys truncata. Next base: position 56,472,282 of record CM060989.1, on the reverse strand, counting down.
CACGAATACGTATTAAATTTCTTGAGGACACTTTTTGCGTCTGGTTAGTAACGCTGTCTGCAACCAACTGAACTGTAAATTTGTAAAAGTTTTATCCTTTTCAGTTTCTGGTAGGCTAATCCTACTCCAATATAATACCTTCATTTAACTAAAGCTTTTTTCTGGTTGTTGATTGGCTATTTTTATAAACTGTCACTAAAATTACATTATTGCTTCCAAGAATCACAAGTAACATTTAAACTCTCTAATTCATTATTGCCTCAAGGTTACCTCATTGTTAGCAACTTTTGACCTATTTCTCACAGTTCCTACATTATTAAATTACGTAATACATTCATATAACATTGTTATACATGGATACAATAATAAAAACATATACAATGATTGTAACATACACCTTTTATATATTGTTACATACACATTTTGCTTTAAGGCGGGCTTTTATTGAAATTATATATTATATAATTAGACTGAAATCATTTAAGTGTTAAAAGTACTGCCTCACGCTACAGGTTATATACCTCTTATTGTTAGTCAAGGATAATAATACTAATACTAGTGATTTATTTACTTCCCTTTTATGTAACTATATTTTGTGCTGAAAAGTTTCTTTCAAAAGGATTTTCTATCTATATTATGAAAATTTGTCGTACGTTATACCTGTAAGCTGGGCTCGTGACCTGAATTTGACTTGTGTAAACGGAAATTAACAGATGGAAGGAAATAAATACTTCCATGAGCTGTATTGTCTCACGTCTTAAGTTCTAATTTGTATCTGCTGGGTTCACAGATTTTGGGCACCAGAGTAGGTAAATAAATGTATTAGCTGAAAGTGAGTCACCAAGCCAGGCTACTGCAGAAACGTGATTTAGTGCGTCAGCTTAATCAACTTCATTCACAACTCAGTTAACGCTGCATGTTACATGAGTATCTCTACTCCTTCCCCCATTTTTTGCATGTTTTCATTTAGACATAAGAGTTTATGGAATGTTGCATTGATTTACCTACAGGAAATGTATTCAAATTCTATCAAGAGGTGTAGTCTAACACACTGGGAACACGTACGAGACAATAACATGGAAGTCTCGACTCCTTTCATTTCTTATCTAGCACAAAGTTAAACCCAACAGCTTTCAGTAATGCAAACCATAAACATTTAAAAGTATCGAAGGCTAATCTCAAAGTATTAGACATACTTCGATACCACCGAGTATCGAGAGTATTGACGGTATCGAGGTCCCATCCCTACTTTCCATTGTGGATGAGACCAAGGTCATTAGGCCGTAGCGAGCCGCAGTGAAACCAAGGATGTTACTGTACTTACATATTACAGCTAGGCTAACAGTTTTCAGTGCATGCACAATCATTCCTGCGCCGAACCACTTGTATCATCGAAAAGTGGTGTCAATTGCAATGGCGTAGCGTAAGGGTAGACTTTGAGACGGAATCTACGTAAATAAATTGTAAGAAACTAAGTAAATTTTTAAACATATAAATAAAGACACCTCAAACAACTGATGAAAAACTAATTAATACAATCACCTTCACCGCTGCTTACCCTAACTCCTACTGTTAAGTGTCGGATTATGGTGCTGCGTACTTAGGCAGCTTCGAAATCTCATGATGCGGCAGCAAAGTCGAGTAGAGACTGGGATGGCTGAGCAAGTGCAAGTCTCATCAAGAGTGGACTTGTATAGCTTTTCCCACTAAATTTCACCTCTCGTTGTAGGAAGACATGCCTATATTTTGTCGTGCATTAAGAGCACAAAGGCAGCAGCAGAGACTTAACACGTTTAATGAGGTGTTCAGTCTCTGTGTACCTGCTCTCTCGAAGGTCCAGAAACAGGACAATAGGGGTTGGAGACAAGAGTAGGGCAAGGCAGTGTAACATAAACATTTCATTCCTCAGTTATTGGTGAACCAGCATTATGTGCGTGCAACCGTGCAATGCAGTAAAGTGTTAATTTTACGTAAACCTGTGTATTGTTTTCATTGTGCGTGTTTTATTTATGATTTTACAAATATGGGCAATTCCATCGATTTAATGGGTTACTTATTAAAAACTCAGTTTTCGACTCTATCTTATGAGAAAAAGTGTGAACTTAAAGGCACAAGACCAATTTCTAAGCTTTGCATTGTCTTCTAGGAAAAGAACCAAAAACTGGCATTTCAAACACCCTGGTGCAGTAAATTTAATTGGTTAACTGGCAGTTACATTCATAACAAAGTGTGTTGCTTCGTATGTTTGCTTTTTGGCGGGGAAAAGGAATGGAGTGTTGAAGGAATATCAAATATTAAAAACATTGAAAGAAATGCTTGCAATAAAAATCGCCGACTGGAGCTTATATACGAGAAAAACTAAGTGAGTACCCACATTGTTTTCATGATTTACAATCATACAATGCTTTGTAGACATTTTATAAAGTTACACCTAACGCTATATTTCTATAATTTAGTTTAGTTAAAAATGTATGTTCAGTCAATTTTGGCAATTAGTACTGATGCCAATGACTACTAAAACAACAACAATAATCGAATCGTAAGAGAAAATTCACACTATTTTATGAAACACGAATGTATGGGGATTTGTGGGTCATTTAAAAATTATAGATTCAATTTTTTAAAATCTTAGTATACCCAGAACACACATTCAAGCTACGCCACTGGTCCATTGCAACCTGAGTTCTGAAAAAAATATAAATAAATAATAATTTAAAATCTTAAGCATAATCTCCCCACAGTTGTAACAAGTTATTGCTAAAAGTGCCTAAACCTCCTTATGCTTTATTTGGCAAAAGTTAGCAACCAAATTCGCACTGGGATTAAATAGTCGTATAGTTCATGTTTAAACCATGATGCTCGAGAACAAGGATATCAGCTAATTAAAACATTTAAGCTTTTTTGGACTTTTATTGCACAGCATTGTACATTTTGGTGAAATAGTTTCAAAGTCTTAGCTCCCTGTCCGTATGCAGACCTGTTGCCTAGATTGTTTTTTTATATTTAGCTGCCACACTATAATACGCTGATTATATGTGATGTAATTGAACTGTTATAGCATCCATAATACAGGGTGATTTTTAATGAAGAACTGGTACATTCATTTCTTTAATTATTCTGCTCGAAATTCACCCAGTGCCCCAATTTTAGCACCAAATGAAGCAGAATGTTCTGGAGTTTCGATTTCCTGTCACTAGATGCGCAGATGTTCATGTTTTATTCGTAATTTAAATCAACGACTCTTCCTTGTAAAGCAATACTGGATTATGAATTCAATTACAGCTACTCAAAGGGCATACCACAGAGAATTTGGTGTTCGGAATCCTCACCAAAGAAACACAATACTAGGACTTTTAAACAAATTGGAAACAACTGGATCTCTAGTGAGTGAAAAAGGCAAAACTCGTTCATCCAGGCTTCCCACGGTTGTTGATGACGTAAGAGCACGACTGGATCAGTCACCCAAAAAATCATTAAGACGTTTGTCGCAGGAGACAGAGTACAGCTACTGAATGTGTCAGAGAGCTGTGAAAAGTGCAGGCTTAAAGACGTATAGGATTACGGTTGTCCATCAGTTACAGGAACCAGATAAGGATAGACGACTGAATTATTGTCGTTGGTTTCAGGCGTTCTTGTGCAAAATCCTGCCATATTGTCCATCACATGGTTCACAGATGAAGCATGGTTCCATTTATCCGGCTATTGAACTCAAATAACTCACGCTATTGAGCCAGCGAAAATCCACATGTTATTCATGAAGCACCTATGCACCCGGTTAAAATCGGAATTTGGTGGCAATATCCGCACAGAGAATAGTGGGACTAATTTTTTTTAAAACAACGTGAACACTGCAGAGTACCGACGGATTTTCATGGAGTTTGCTGAGCAACTAGACGATATAGAGCTGAGTCAAGGATATTTTCAGCAGGACGGCGCTACATGCCACACATCAAACGAATCCATGGCACTAATTGCAAGTTTCTTTGACGGCCGGATAATTTCCAAGAACCTGTGGCCACCGAGATCTCCGGATTTGACATCTCCGGACTTCTTTCTATGGGGTTACTTAAAAGACAGGGTTTATGCCACACGTCCCCAGACATTGGATGATCTGAAGCACAACATTACACAGGAGATTCAGGTTATTGACAACAGAATCCTCCAACGAGTGGCGGGTAACATGTAACGACGTGTTGAGTTGTGCCTTATGCAGGATGGAGGACATTTTCAGCATTTGCTATAGAGGTAAATAATCTTCCAAAATTCCTTTGCATTTTAGGTATAATAAGTTGTCGCTAGCATAACTCGTTTTGAAACAAAGAAATAAATGTGTCGGTTCTTCATAAATCAGCCTGTATTTCAACAACTCATTATGATCTTGCTCGGCGGCGCGGGCAGCTCCCCTATTGCCCATACCTTTTAACACCCTCAAAGGAGCACTGGGATCCATTCTCAAATAAACAATGAAATATGTGTATTTAAAATAAAATAAATTCTGTTCATTGTAATTTTAATGTTTAATATACTGCGTTAATTTTCTTTGCTTCAATATGTGTTGCTTTCACGTTACCTGCAAAAGATAATAAATACGGCATGGACTTAACAATGCTGCCATCTGTTGCACTACGCGCAGATACGGTCAAGATCCTGCCATCCGATCAGCATTTAATAACACACAATTAACAAGTTAAGGTTTTTCTGTAACACCTCAAAGTTTTGAAATTATAGTGTAATTGACCAAAATCAGTCGTATGCAGTTTGACTGTAATGGTATCAATTAAAACGCGAGTATGTTTATGAAACGAGCGGTAGCGAGTTTAATAATTTTCGTACTCGCGCCTTAATTACTACCATTACAATCTTGTTGCGTAATATGCTATTATCTTTATGTTTTTTTCTTGATAATTTGAAGCATCATTATTACAGTGCTAGGTAGAATAATAAGCTTTTGTAAGAACAGTTCGTAGAAGAGAGTTGAGAAAGACGTGTGAATGTAACGCATCAGGGTTTTTTTCGAACAGAACCAGAGTCTGCTATAAAAAGCCCTTGGAATTCCAACTTTAAAAGTCAGGTTTACCTTGAACTGGCCTGTAAAATGCCCGTTAAATCAAACTAACTACTCGTCATTTTGCCTTCTTAAATAAAACAAATAAATATCATGTGTTAAATTCACATGACCTTCTCTATCCTCTAAACCTTATTAGTGAGTATACAAATTATCCTTACGAAAGTTTGTTTCCTATCTACTTCATTTTAATCGAGACAAACCTTTGCAGAAATGGCTGTAATGCATATTTCGTTATAGATACAAAGGGAACAGCGATAGCCATTGTTTAAGAACTGGACTCTGTATGCTGGCCTTAAAATTCCATACTGTTTCCATGTCATCGCGAGAAAATTATTGAAAATCGACAAGACTTTAAAAGTATCGAACAATTCGAACCATTAATAACGAATACCTCGGAAATGGCTGACGCCACAAATAAAGCTATTTGAAACAAGTGAAGTACGTTTTCGTCTATCGCATAACGTTTGCCAGTTGTACAACATTATACAAAATTCCTTCCGAATGAACAGGACTTCACATGCTATTTGCAGGAAGTTGAAGATATACATTTTATTTTCCATCTAAATATCTTTAATGTATGGTATTTAAATCAAAATTTTTGGAGCTAGCTTTTAGAAAATCAAAAATGTCTAAAAATGTTCCATGTAAAGGGTAGTTTGGGCCTGGGGGATTTTATTGAAAATCTTCGTGTCGCATTTCTGGAAGGTACTGAACTTAAATATCAAGTTTGGTGTTTATCCAACTTTTGATTTTTGATTTACGTTGTTCATAGACATACGCGCGCGGACTTTTTCCTAAAAAGGCTATTTTGGATTTAGGGGCCTCAAAACATGTATTTCCGGTGAAATATCGATATTTTTAGTGGAATGCAATACCTTTACACCCTACTAGGTACGTGATAGAGAAAATATAAAGAAGAAAAACAGAAAGACACTTTAAACAAAATTCTTGAAAATGTATTATTTTAAAACAAATTATTGTACTCGTCCTTGTACCATGCATGAGTACAATGGGGTGATTGGATAAGCGACAACGAATTAATTGAAATGAGGTATAAAACAGGATTTACGCCCTTATACCTTCACTTGTCAAGGCCAATATGCACGCAGTTGCAATTTCCCAGACAGCAATGGCCTCGTGGAATACTCGGCTGTGGGTTTTGACGGGCTAAAAATGTAATAACTGGTTTGACGGGGAAAATGATGATATTAACTTTGCGCCCAGTTTTCTGATTAAGAATGGGGAAAACCAAGTTACACCTTAGGAAATATTTATGGAGTCGTCGTGGTTGAACTTGGAGGTTTTGTTACGTCATTTGCCTGCGGTAACAAAATCGCGCGATGTTAGATGACGGATGTCGGACGGCGATAAGAAACAGCGAGGTGAATGGAACCGTACTGCTTAGCATTTCTAAACTCTGTGGATTCTGAAAATTTTTGTATCCACTATCGTTGGAATGTCATGTTCTGTTCAAAAATATTCGCTAGTGATATACGACGCGTGTACTTAAAATACTGATAATTTAAAAAAAAATCTGATGTGTTACACTCACATGACTTTCTCTACTCTTGTACAACCTAATTTTACAAACGCCTATTCTCCATATGCTTCATGTTAATCGAGATATCGAGATGTCAATCTTATTGGTAATTTTCTTGTAGATGCAAGGAAAATATGGTAGCTTTTAAGCGATAGTCAAATATTTTAACGCTGGTTGCTATGTGACGCATTCCATTCTCTTTGCATGTCCAGGACATAAAAAAAATGAATAACGCATTTGAGAAAAAGTATAAGTATTGGAAAATTTAAGGAAATAACAAGCAATATCTCGAAAACGGTTCACTCAACAAAAGAAATGTATATGACATAAGTTGTGTATTTTAACGCGATCTACATTTTTTGTGTAGTAAAATTTTGTCTATCCCTTATGGTTTACCAGTTATGCAAAAGTCGTTCACAATGAACAATACTTTTGGAGACATTCCCAGAAAATTCGAGATATACATTTCATTTCTCATGACACTACCCTAAACATATGATATTTTCATCAAAATCGTTAGAGCCATTTTTGAGAAAATTAAAATTTTCGAAAAATCTTCCATGTAAAGGGTAGGGGGGATTTTCTTGAAAACCTTCGTGTCGCATCTCTGGAAGATACTGAGCCTAAATACCAAGTTTGGTGCTTATCCGATTGTTCGTTTTTGAGTTATGCTGTTCACAGACACACACACACACACACAGACACACACACGGACATGTTTCCAAAAATGCTTTTTTTGGATTCAGGAGGTCTCAAAACGTGTATTTCCGGTGAAATCTCGGTATCGAATTTTTGGGTGGAATGCAATACTTCCCCTACTTACTATACGTAGTAGAGAAAGTAAAAATTACAGAAGGTTATTTTCCAAATACTTGAGTTTGACTTCGCATTCTATAGCGCAAAGTGTCGCGGGTTCGAATCCCGCCATGAGCATGAGTATTTGTGTCCGTGAGTTCCATGCTGGGTAAAAAGGACAGCATAAAAGATTTGTAATGGTCGAGGTGCGAGGGTCTCTGAATACTCCAACGTCCCTCAAACCACACTACACTACTACACTCCAAAAACTTTATCATCATTCATTACCTTACACTACTTCCAAACATAGCCACTGCCGTTATTCAGGCATTGTAACGGGAAACCAGTTTAGTTTGCCTTCGTCAAAGAATGATGCCGCCTGTGAGTCTGCACTTTTGTTTCACAACAAGAAAAATACTACTTAATGAGATCGAATGCTGATTTGAAAAGGCTCTAATAATACTTTAATACGAGGGCTGTCCCAGAAGTACCCGACATAACAAAGAAAACACAAAAATTTTGGGAAAAAACATCTTTGTTTCTCTACATAGTCTCCTTTCAGCTCGATACACTGTTTTAAAGTGAGAACCGTCGAGTTCTGCGAAATAGCCATCAACTGCAAACTCCACCTCTTCATGTTACTAGACACTGTTCCATCTAAAAAACTGTATGTTTGCTCAAAACTACACTTTCTCAGCATTATTAAAATCTGTTTATAGGCAAAATGTACGAGTCCCTGACTACCAATCAATGCTGTGAAAACTGCACATCAATAGCACTTTCCATTTCCGAAATATTTGCGGTGCAAGTTTTAGGTGATTCACCCTTTATAGAGCACCTGGCATCAATATTAAATGGATGGAGAAAGTATAGATGAGGTGCATAGGATGTTTTATAGAGAAATTTTAGGGCTACCAAACGCAGTTGCAAGACCGGTTGCTCAAATAGAAATGGGCAGGGTAGCAAGTAAGGGAAAGATAATAGAAAGAGCACTGGAATATTGGTTTAGGATCTTAAAATTGGATAAAGGAAATGTGTTAAGACAATGCTTAGAATACCAAGAAAAAAATTTAGGGAATAGCAGATGGATAAATAGTGTGAGCTACAGTTTGGAGAGCAACGGGTTAGGAGAGAGGGAAAATAATATGAATAATTTTTGGAAAGTGGTAAGAAAGAGACTAGATGATATAGAAATACAAAACATATTTAGCATGCTAGCCGAAAATAGATCCTTAGTGTTTTACATACCTATAAAAAAACACATGGGGAAGAGAAAAATATGTAGATAATACAAATAAGGACGAGCGAGAAAGCATTGCATGGGAAAGAACAGGAGTATGGAGCCTAAGAGGTTTAAGGTAGGGTATACCTCAAAACCAATGTCCCATATGTGGTGGAAATGAAGATGTCGAACATATAATATTTAAGTGCAAAGATACAGAAATTTGGAGAATATAGTTTATTAAAAATAAATGATTTAAGGTAAATAGAAATATTGCTATAATTGAAATGATTTAAAAAGGTAGTAAGAGTATAGGGCAATACTTGAGTAAAGTTAAAAACAAATGGATTTGGTCAGTGAACAGATCAGCAAATATGGTTAAATAGGATAGAAAATGTGAAGTAAAGTAAGTAGATAAAGAGAAGTATTTTAATATGAATATGACTGGTAAAGAGCCTGGGCTGAATGCCGGTTGTATTTTACTTGTACATGGGTTAGTACAATAAAGATCATGCCAAAATGTAGTATTTATACGACTGGTAGCAGTACTTTAATGGGCCTCATTAAAGTACACCTGTTCATTAAAGTATTGGTATTCGACCAATCAGAAGTGGCCACGTAAAATTGTGAAAGCGCAAGTGGAAGTGGAATATTTTTAGGTAGTAGGAAGAAGATGCTTCATGTTTATCTGCACAACGTATGGAAGCCAATTTGTCGCGGTCACTTCGTGTTATCTTTTGCTGGGCGCCTGTTATTGTATTACTACTTTGAATGTTGGGTTCATTGTCCTCCGGCTAGCTATTATTTCTCGGTCGAGCAAATCTCTTAAACAAGGTGTGTAAACGGAAAGGATTTGTTACTCAAAGATAACACTGATAAAAGAATTTGTTTTTACACTTTTATTACCGTCACAATTAATTAAGTTCACATATTGACTCGTGATACACGCCAGACTGAAACTGTTATATTTTCTAATATCACTATAATCACTTATTTACTGCACATTATTAATTCGCGTGTTTCACATTTATAACTAACTTTACGACGCGAGAGATTCTGTAGAATTGCGTAACATGTACTTTATGTATGCTTCCGTTGAACTACGCGACGTATAACTCACGAATACTTATGTTGAACTGATCGACGTATTACACGCGAATGCTTCTGTTGGACTGACGAAATCTGCCTCTGACTTTAGCTTTTTATACTCCCACACCCCGATATGCCTAAAGATTATAACCGAGCTGCTATTGGTTAATAAAACGCGCCAACATTAGCGTCTATTTTTATATCCAATCAAAAATTACGAAAACATATGCTCTAGGGAAGAAATTCCCTCCATTTCTCAGAAACGCGCCAATCTGACGTCATTTGTTTATCTCTTCTAATTAATATTCAACTCACCCCCTCGCTCATTGTTATCCACTCTTATTGTCAGTTTCAGTGAGGCCGTGTAAACTTATTTCTTAACTATGCTTATAATTAACAAACATCTCAAATCAATGTCATACAATAATGCTTATTTACACTACAATCACTCTGGCATTTACATTATTGTGATACAAATTACTGCCACAAAGTATCGATTATTCTGCGTAGTACGTCTCACAACGCTAGCAACTTTGTTTGTCACAGGTGCTACAAGGTCATTGTATTGTAACCATAGATAAAGGAATAACGATTGTAACACATCAGTCAAACCAGAAACGAATACTTATGAAACCTTTAATTTAGATACATGTTCGAACATAAACAATCGTATGAAACTTGACTATAATGGTGATTAAAACGCTCGTATGGTAATTATTAACCTCGCTTCGCATTACTACCACTATAGTCTCGTTGCATAATATACTAATATTATATCAACCAGAGGGCATGTATTTATTAATGTAATGGAGGATTATTTGAATGTCTCGGAAATACATTCGACAGAACCAGAAGAAATTATTATTATACTTTATTCTGTTGATTTATTTTTGCTTTAGCTTTCTATATGTTATAGAATGTTATATTGTGTAACTGGTCATGTCAGTACTGGTGTTGTGAAGGTCGGACAATAACGAAGGCCAAGCAACAACAGGTCTGTCTAAAGAATTTATTGTCAAAACATGTTCAAATGATTTTATTTTGCGAGTAGGAATGTTTGCGGAACAAGGCTGAAGGCCGAGGGTACTGCACTTTTAACACGTGTATCATAAATAAGAATTACGAGATCTTTATCTTCGCTCCACATGGGTCATTGGTAACAAAACTGGTTTACGATATGTGAACAGATTCTTAGCATTTCCCTCATCAAAGCAGTGTTTTGTTTTAGTGATGGGACGATACCACTATTTCTCGATACTCGATACTAGATATCGATACTTTATAAAAAAATCTGATGTGTTACACTCACATGACTTTCTCTACTCTTGTACAAACTATTTTTACAAACGCTTATTCTCCATATGCTTCATGTTAATCGAGATATGGAGATGTCAACCTTAATGGTAATTTTCTTGTAGATGCAAGGGGAATATGGTAGGTTTTAAGCGATAGTGAAATATTTTAACGCTGGTTGCTATGTGGCGCATTTCATTCTCTTTGCATGTCCAGGACATAAAAAAATCTGATGTGTTACACTCACATAACTTTCTCTACTCTTGTACAACCTAATTTTACAAACGCCTATTCTCCATATGCTTCATGTTAATCGAGATATCGAAATGTCAATCTTATTGGTAATTTTCTTGTAGATGCAAGGAAAATATGGTAGCTTTTAAGCGATAGTCAAATATTTTAACGCTGGTTGCTATGTGACGCATTCCATTCTCTTTGCATGTCCAGGACATAAAAAAAATGAATAACGCATTTGAGAAAAAGTATAAGTATTGGAAAATTTAAGGAAATAACAAGCAATATCTCGAAAACGGTTCACTCAACAAAAGAAATGTATATGACATAAGTTGTGTATTTTAACGCGATCTACATTTTTTGTGTAGTAAAATTTTGTCTATCTCTTATGGTTTACCAGTTATGCAAACGTCGTTCTCAATGAAGAATCCATGTAAAGGGTAGTCTGGAGTGGGGGGATTTTCTTGAAAACCTTCGTGTCGCATCTCTGGAAGATACTGAACCTAAATACCAAGTTTGGTGCTTATCCGACTGTTCGTTTTTGAGTTATGCTGTTCACAGACACACAGACACACAGACAGACACACACACGGACATGTTTCCAAAAATGCATTTTTTGGATTCAGGAGGTCTCAAAACATGTATTTCCGGTGAAATCTCGGTATCGAATTTTTGGGTGGAATGCAATACTTCCCCTACTTACTATTCGTAGTAGAGAAAGTAAAAACAGTAAAGGCGATAGCTTGTTCACTTAATTATGTTCTTATTAGTAGTTCTGTGTGTATAAACCCATGTAACCAATTTTGTATTGTGTGCTAATTTTGAGATTGTTCCTTCGCCAATTGCCAGATATCTTTTTAGTTTGATAATTCCATAGGTTATACATCCCTATTGTAAGTGAAGGCTAATAATGATAATAATGTCTCTACTTTCCTTTTTATGTAACTATATTTTGTGCTGAAAACTTTATTTTAAAAGACTTTCTACCCACAGAAAAACAAACACTAGAAATATTTATTCTACAATCTTGAAAATATAAACTAACACATATTTTTCATGAAATTTAAATACTAAAAATAAATATTTCCATGCGTTGTATTATCTCACGTCTTAAGCTCTGATTTGTTTCTGCTGGATTCATAGATTTTGGTCACCGGAGTAGGTAAATGTAATGGCTGAGAATGAGTCACCAGGCCAGGCTATCGCAGAAACATGATCAGCTTCATTCACAACTCAGTTAACGCTGCATGTTACATGAGTATCACTACTCCTTCCCCCATTGTTTAACATGTATTCATTTAGACACAAAAGTCTATGGAACGTTGCATTGATTCATCTATAGGAAACGCAAGATCTATCAAGAACTATAGTCTAGAAACTCTTTGGGGACACGTGCGAGGCAATAACATGAAGTCTCGACTCCTTTCATTCCATAAAAAGGTCGAAAAAGTATCGAATGGTTACCTCAGAGTATTAGACATACAGAGAATCAAGGGTATCGAGGTATCGAAGTCCCATCCCTAATTACTTTCTCTACTACGTATAGTAAGTAGGGGAAGTATTGTATTCCACCCGAAAATTCCATACCGAGATTTCACCGGAAATACATGTTTTGAGACCCCCTGAATCCAAAAAAAGCCTTTTTGGAAACATGTCCGTGTGTGTGTCTGTGTGTGTGTGTGTGTGTGTGTCTGTGAACAGCATAACTCAAAAACGGACTGTCGGATAAACACCAAACTTGGTATTTAGGTTCCAAGGATGCGACACGAAGGTTTTCAAGAAAATCCCCCCACCCCAGACTACCCTTTACATGGAACATTTTTCGAAAATTTTAATTTTCTCAAAAATGGCTCTAAGGATTTTGATGAAAATATATGTTTAAGATAATGTCATGAGAAATGAAATGTATATCTCGAATTTTCTGGGAATGTCTCCAAAAGTATTGTTCATTGTGAACGACTTTTGCATAACTGGTAAACCATAAGAGATAGACAAAATTTTACTACACAAAAAATGTAGATCGCGTTAAAATACACAACTTATGTCATATACATTTCTTTTGTTGAGTGAACCGTTTTCGAGATATTGCTTGTTATTTCCTTAAATTTTCCAATACTTATACTTTTTCTCGAATTCGTTATTCATTTTTTTATGTCCTGGACATGCAAAGAGAATGGAATGCGCCACATAGCAACCAGCGTTAAAATATTTGACTATCGCTTAAAAGCTACCATATTCCCCTTGCATCTACAAGAAAATTACCAATAAGATTGACATCTCGATATCTCGATTAACATGAAGAATATGGAGAATAGGCGTTTGTAAAAATAGATTGTACAAGAGTAGAGAAAGTCATGTGAGTGTAACACATCAGATTTTTTTTGTTTTGTTTTGTTTTTCCGCAACCAAGTCCATATTGAGATTATAGGCAATCAAAAATGTATAATAACTCTGTGTGAAGATAAGAATCACTTTATCAGGAAAATCAGGAGAATAGCATGTGTGGGTGTTTTGCCCGCACTCGGGAGGTCCTGGGATCGATCCCCGGCGACCGCCCACTCTGACCCTTGGGTTTTCGGGCGTTTTCCCGGATCGTCAGGCGAATGCTGAAATGGTTTCTTTTATTTATTTTGTGTTAGTTTACAACTTCGACAAAGGACTAGGCAAGACGAGATGGAACGCCGGAAGTCTTCCATTTACAGGTAAATTCTAAAACTGCCTAGCTCTCTCCGTGTTGAAATGTAGCTTAGATTACTTATTAGAAAGATTAAAGCCTCTCTTGGAATCAAATTACAGGTTTAACAGTCACCCTTAATCACCCCTCCAGCTCCCCGCAATCCATAACCCTCTCAATAAAATTCCTAAGCTACCCCTCACGCCCCTTCCTACCCGTCACCCGGCTAGGGCGTACTGACGTCACAGTTAGTGAAGATACTGTCACATCTGATATAGGCGCCGGTTTGACAAAATGACATTCTGTCACAATATAAAACGTTTGCTGAATTACATAAGTTTCGGGACATATTTAAGTTTTAAATAGTAGCAGGATTTTTTTGTCAAAGAACAAATTGTATAAAATACACACTTTATTCATGACAAATCTCATTAGTTTGATAATTTAATCGAAGGAGTCAGTACTTCTCTTAGAGAGAAGTAAATGACTACCTCCTCTCTCTATCTCTCTCATTAAATGGTAATCTGGGGGAGGATATAATGAAGCGTTATATTTTAACGCAGCAGCTTGGCTCAAGGTTATAGGGAGGTCATATAACCAGAATTTTCTAGAAGTTTCCTCCCCCACTTCCCGAACGTGTGTCCAGAAAGTTCTAGAATGTTCTGTGGAAGATTCTGTAAGCGAGCGTTCTCGTGAGGAGTTAGTCAGTGAACGAGTTAGCGAGTGCGCGACATCAGGTGCGGTTTTACAAGCGAGGACAACTGTGAGTGTAGTGAATGCTGTTGCTGCAGAGAAATTGAAGAAGTCTTGCGTTCGACTACCCAGCGGGATGGCTCAGGCGACAACGTCTGTGGCCTGTGTTCGGGAGGTCCGGGTTCGATTCCCAGTGGCCACCCACTCTGACCATGAAGTTTTTCGGGTTTTCCTCTGGTCGCTTAGGCGAATGCTGGAGTGGTGTATTCTATCACGATTTCTCCTTTCCCTCATTTCATCTCTCTCCCTTTCATCTTTCATGAAGTGTCTTTAGGGCTACTGTCGGGCAGATGACTTGGTTGCTGCGCATTTTAAAGGATTTCTACCTGTAAAACGCCAGGGTGCGTTATTCCGCTTGCTAGAGTCGCTTCGTCGCCCTTTCGCGGGATTCTTCGCCTCTGCTGGTGAAGGCGGGCGTTTCAAACTGGAAATATTAGAACTTCCATGCGTCTCTGAGGACCTCCTGCGGCTCTTTCACTTCATTCCTGCCTCCTTGGGGGTGTAGTCACAATAGATTTAGTTGGTCGCATTGGCGGGGTGTCTCTCTCCGTTGAATTACCTCTACCTCTTGTGTTCGAATCCCCAGCGAATGAAACGTCCGAAAGAAGTGTTTACGTCCTGCGTATTTCATTATGCCACTACTGAAGAAGTAAAATGAAGTGATGGGAAAATTGAACTAGTTCACATCAGTTAAGTCACAGTGAAAGGTAAAGGTATGTATCACTGAGGGGCCCCTGGAACCGGGGCAGAGCACGGACGCAGGCAGTCGGCCCATTGTGCTTTCAACGTGAACCCTAGGAAGGAGGGATGAGGGGAGGGATCCGGTGGCGACGGGGCGAGTACAGACGGGGTCCCTAACGTTTTCAAATAGAACGCATCCGACGCCGCATGGTCCCTGCCCACAAGGTACCAACCTACAGGGTTCCCCGGAGCGGAGTACTACGTTGAGGAGACCTAACAGCGATATCGCAGCGATGCCAGGGAAGAAATCTTTACAGAGCGCAAGCCACCGCCCAGATGACAAGAAATATGATGGGTACAGGAAATGAGAGGAAGGAGAGTCGTGGTAGAAGCATTTGCTTGGCGACCCGGGGAGCCCACGAAAAACCCATGGCCCAGAGTGGGCCGTCGCCGGGGATCGATTCCGGGACCTCCCGAATGCGTGCACAGACGTAGCTGCCAGAGCCATCCCACTTGTGTCATTGAGAAATAAAAATTGGAAAACGCCACAATGTTTATCTGAATAATTTTCGTACACACACGCATACACACATATACACGCGGGGTAGCCTTTTTCTACAGTTCATGATTTTGTGTTTAGAGGACTCGAAATGTATATTTCTCGTGAAATAGTTATTCAGTTTTGGCTCGAATGCAATACTTCGTCTAGCTTAGGTAAGCGGTAGAGAAATTTAAGAGGTTCCTCAATATTATACGACAATGACTTCATTGTGATTCGTTTAGCCTACCCACATGCTCTCTAAGACCCTGATTGCCAGAAGGCTGGAGTCATGTCAGCTGTTACTGGACAATGACGTGCCGACGCCTCTTTCAATGTAAGCCTCGCCTCTGCCGATGCGATTAAGAGTCTGCGGGCTTGATCCTAGCCCACGACATTCATATTTAAGACAGGGCACAGATAAAAAACTGATGTGTTACACTCACATGACTTTCTCTACTCTTGTACAAACTGTTTTTACAAACTCTTATTCTCCATATGCTTCATGTTAATCTTATTGCTAATTTTCTTAGGTGCAAGGTGAATATGGTAGGTTTTAAGCGATAGTCAAATATTTTAAGCGCTGGTTGCTATGGCGCTTTCCATTCTCTTTGCATGTCCAGGACATAAAAAAAAAGAATAACGAATTTGAGAAAAAGTATAAGTATTGGAAAATTTAAGGGAATAACAAGCAATATCTCGAAAATGGTTCACTCAACAAAAAAAATGTATATGACATAAATTGTGTATTTTAACCCGATCTACATTTTTTGTGTAGTAAAATTTTGTCTATCTCTTATGGTTTACCAGTTATGCAAAAGTCGTTCACAATGAAGAATACTTTTGGAGACATTCCCAGAAAATTCGAAATATACATTTCATTTGTCATGAAAATATCTTAAACATAGGATATTTTAATCAAAATCGTTAGAGCCGTTTTTGAGAAAATAAATTTTTTGAAAAATGTTCCATGTAAAGGGTAATCTGGGGTGGGGGGGATTTTCTTGAAAACCTTCGTGTCGCATCTCTGGAAGATACTGAACCTAAATACCAAAGCCAGACAGGGCTGGCGTCATACCAGACAATTTCAAACAGATCTCTCCCTTTGGCGTGATCCGCACCGAAAGGAGAGGCCGTTAAGCCAAAATATATCTAAGAAGACCCAATAATGCTACGTCTGGTAGCAACAGCACAATAGTGTGTCTGGTAGTGTCAATGAAATTAACATGCCACATCGTGTACGAGGGTGTGTAAAAAAATAACAGGATAAGTATTACAGTTTGGACAGTAGGAATATTTTTTATTCAAATTCAATTACAAACTTTCAAAATACTCTCTCTCTCTCTGAGGCCACACATTTGTTCCACGTCGCGGGCTCAAACCCTGCGAAGGGCGACGTAAAAATCCTTAGCATGGCTTCCTTCGGAAGGGAAGTAAAGTCGGTGATCCCGTGTCGTAGATTTACGGCACGTAAAAGAACCTCAAGCCTGATAAAGAGGCCTCTGAGAAAAGTTATCGGTCTTTCACGCCCAATATAGAATGGAACGCTAAGGACCACAGCAGTTAAAGAGCGTCCATAAATAAAATGCAATTTCAATTTACATTTGTTCCAACGTTCTATCTACTTTCCAAAACACTCAATGAAGCCCTTGTTCGACATCCTGTTCTATATACCAGAAACAACATTATTTAGTTCAGTATCTGTTTGAAAATGGCACCCACAAAGTGTTTTTTCACTCGTAGGAACAGGTGGAAGTCACAGGTTGTAAGATCCGGCGAATATGGTGGATGGGGCATGGCGTAAGAGTCTAATTGAGTAATGTGACACCTGTTCCTCTTGAAGCCCTCATGGAATCCATTTTGCTGTGACTTTTCTGTAGCCCAAATTATTATTAATATTGTCCTCAACCGACCCACATGAAATGCGCATAGAGTATGCAGTCTATTGAACTTTCAATTGTCCTTTAACATAGCGTCAGCGGTGTTGCAGTTCACCTCAGTTTTTTATGTGGAGGGCCGTCCAGGACATGAGCATCTTCAAAGCTTTTGTCACTACCATCCTTAATTTTTTATGCGATGCAAAAAGATGTGCTTTTAATAAAGCTTGGTATCCATATGCTTCCTGTATCATTTGCAGCGTTTCAGATCCTCTTTTTTTAATTTCTCTACTACGTATAGTAAGTAGGGGAAGTATTGTATTCCACCCAAAAATTCGATACCGAGATTTCATCGGAACTACATGTTTTTGAGACCCCCTGAATCCAAAAAAAGCATTTTTGGAAACATGTCCGTGTGTGTGTCTGTCTTTGAACAGCGTAACTCAGAAACGAACAGTCTTATAAACACCAAACTTGGTATTTAGGTTCAGTATCTTCCAGAGATGCGACACGAAGGTTTTCAAGAAAATCCCCCACCCCAGATTACCCTTTACATGGAACATTTTTCGAAAATTTTAATTTTCTCAAAAACGGCTCTAACGATTTTGACTAAAATATCATATGTTTAAGATATTTTAATGACAAATAAAATGTATATCTTGAATTTTCTGGGAATGTCTCCAAAAGTATTCTTCATTGTGATCGACTTTTGCATAACTGGTAAACCATAAGAGATAGACCAAATATTACTACACAAAAAATGTATATCGCGTTACAGTACACAATTTATGTCATATACATTTTTGTTGTTGAGTGAACCATTTTCGAGATATTGCTTGTTATTCCCTTAAATTTTTCAATACTTATTTTCTCAAATGGGAATTCGTTATTCATTTTTTGTCTTGGATATGCAAATAGTATTAATATGTGGCAAAGGGAATGGTGCTGCACCTAGCAACCAGCTATTAAGAGATATGTATGTGCTTAAAGGCTACTGTATTTCTATATTGCCCTTGTAAATATATATTCTCCTTACATCTACAAGAAAATTAGCAATAAGATAGAGTCTGCAAATGTTTATCTCGATTAACATGAAGTAGATGGAGAATAAGCGTTTGTAAAAATAGTTCGTACAAGAGTAGAGAAAGTCATGTGAGTGTAACACATCAGATTTTTCATTTTTTTTATGTCCTAGACATGCAAAGACAATGCAATGCGCCACATAGCAAACAGCGCTTAAAAGATTTGACTATCGCTTAAAACCTACCATTTCCCCTTGCATCTACAAGAAAATTAGCAATAAGATTAACATCTCGATTGAAGCATATGGAGAATAAGCGTTTGTAAAAACAGTTTGTACAAGAGTAGAGAAAGGCATGTGAGTGTAACACATCAGAATGTTTTACTTTCTCTACTACGTATAGTAAGTAGGGGAAGTATTGTATTCCACCCAAAAATTCGATACCGAGATTTCACCGGAAATATATGTTTTGAGACCCCCTGAATCCAAAAAAAGCATTTTTGGAAACATGACCGTGTGTGGGTCTGTGTGTCTGTCTGTGAACAGCATAATTCAGAAACGAACAGTCGGATAAGCACCAAACTTGGTATTTAGGTTCAGTATCTTCCAGAGATGCGACACGAAGGTTTTCAAGAAAATCCCCCCCACCCCAGATTACCCTTTACATGGAACATTTTTCGAAAATTTTAATCTTCTCAAAAATGGCTCTAACGATTTTGATTAAAATATCGTATGTTTAAGATACTTTCATGACAAATAAAATGTATATCTTGAATTTTCTGGGAATGTCTCCAAAAGTATTCTTCATTGTGAACGACTTTTGCATAACTGGTAAACTATAAGAGATAGACAAAAGTTTACTACACAAAAAATGTAGATCGCGTTAAAATACACAATTTATGTCATATACATTTTTGTTGTCGAGTGAACTATTTTCGAGATATTACTTGTTATTCCCTTAAATTTTCCAATACTTATACTTTTTCTCAAATTCGTTATTCTTTTTTTTTGTCCTGGCAATGCAAAGAGAATGGAATACTCCACATAGCAACCAGCTCCTAAAATATTTGACTATCGCTTAAAGCCTACCAATTCCCCTTGCACCTACAAGAAAATTAGCAATAAGATTAACATCTCGATTAACATGAAGCATATGGAGAATAAGCGTTTGTAAAAATAGTTTGTACAAGAGTAGAGAAAGTTATGTGAGTGTAACACATCAGATTTTTTCAGAAGAATACAAAACCTAATTGACGTAGGTATATTGTAAATCCATGCTGGGTCACTGAAACACCTGCTTACACAATGACTGTCTGTGACAAATTAAATAATTCACGGGCAATGTTGTGTATACTATAGCATCAGACAAAGTCAGTGCTCTCCGTTAGCAGGTTTGTTGAATTTTGGCATGCAATATTTATACAGAAAAGTATGTACACAAATGAGTAATTTGTAACCGCAAAATCGCAGTTTGTGGATTTTGTAAACGCAGTACGATTTCTTTGTCTCGTCCGAAATGGTGGTATGGGATAAAGTTACTCGTATGCACTTTTCCTGCAGTAGTGGGTGCCACCATGAACTAATGATATGCAGTGAATAACGCTTGGATGAATGAATGAACTTGCGGTGCTTCAAAAGGGGGAAAACTGGAATTGATCGTGTTTCTGGTGAAGGTCGTCGAAAGAGAGGTGGGACATCAGAAAAGGCTTGTTTCCATTTGGTTGCACACAAGACAAAAACGGTTGCCTGAATACCAGGCATGGTTTAGTGTACAGTGTCTGACATTTTCCCACCATTATGGGATAAGTCGGTATAGTCTGGTGATTTTCGGTTTTTACCAATTTATGAAAGGAGATGCTGAAACTGGTCACCGTCTTTGGCACCTCTTTAGGAAACTATCCATCACTCGCAAGTTACCCCAGAGATAGAAATCCCAGGGGGTTAGGTCGGGGGACCGAGGGGGCCACAAATTTCTACTAATAATTCTGTCCTCAAACACACTTTCACAAAGTTGTTAAGTAATGCCGTTAAAAGTAGTTGTCAAAATGTTGTATGGTTTCATCCGCGTCTTTCTATGATAGCAGCGGAGGGCAACGAGGACGCGGACAGAAAAAAACCGCAGGGCTCTCCCTGTACACACCTGTTACGTTATTGGGAAGGTTAGTTATATTGTATCTGTTATGTTGACGTCCTGTTTTTATATTCACAGGTGTTCAAACTTTGCACGCCGACCATTTAGTCACCACTGACGCACTGATTATGATAATTATATTACTATTTATATTAGTTTAGTTATATTTATATTAATTAAGCTAATTGTACGAGCATATAATTATTATTAGGTTAGTTTATTAGGTCATTACTAATTATTAAGACTTACCTTTGCTGTTAACTAGAAATACGAATTACTTTTGCAATCTTTTGTGTAAGGGTTGTCGGTTTGTGTGGCACTTTACTTTTAGATCTGCGTAGAAGAAAAACAAGATATTTAATTGTTTGGCTTAGGTAAGTACGCCGAAATAATATTAAAACTTAACTATAAATTGTTCTTCACACTATTACAGTACAGTTATTTGCAGCGTTTAATAACATATTCATGTTATATAAATTAAACCCATAGCACGGTTCAGTGCTTAATTTAACACTTAAGGTGCGCCCAGGTTATAAATAATCAGTGATTATGGCGGAGAAGGAAAGTGATGACCAAACCCCTGCCCGAAGAAAAGAATATTACAGAACAAATGTATGATATGACAATGGCTCCTAATACTAGCAGAAGTCCAAATAGTGCGTCTTTTGTAAATAGGTTCTGTGTTACATCTAGTAATTCAGCTTAAAACGTTGACCGCTCAGACATGTGGCATCAGCCATCTTGTTTTTAGCAACCTGAATTCGACTGCATCCTCTATATCTCCATGTTGCTATCATAAGTGTCTCTAATACACTACGTGATCAAAAGTATCCGGACACCCGGCCGAAAATGACGTACAAGTTCGTGGCGTCCTCCATTGGTAATGCTGGAAGTCAAATTGGGGTTGGCCCACCCTTAGCCTTTATGACAGCGTTCACTCTCGCAGGCATACTTTCAATCAGGTGCTGGAAGGTTTCTTGGGGAATGGCAGCCCATTCTTCACGGAGTGCGGAACTGAGGAGAGGCATCGATGTAGGTTGGCGAGGCCTGGCACGAAGTTGGCGTTCCAAAACATCCTAAAGCTGTTCTATAGGATTCAAGCCAGTCCATTACAGGGATGTTATTGTGTGTAACCACTCCGCCACAGCCCGTGCAGTATGAACAGGTGCTCGATCGTGTTGAAAGATGCACTCGCCATCCCCGAATTGCTCTTCAACAGTGAGAAGCAAGAAGGTGCTTAAAATATCAATGTAGTTCTGCGCTGTGATCGTGCCACGCAAAACAACAAGGGGTGCAAGCCCCCTCCAGGAAAAACACGACCACACCATAACATCACCACCTCCGAATTTCACTGTTGGCACTACACACGCTGGCAGATGACGTTCATCGGGCATTCGCCATACCCACACCCTGCCATCGGATCGCCACATTGTGTACCGTGATTCGTCACTCCACACAACGTTTTTCCACTGTTCAAGCGTGTAATGTTGACGTTCCTTACACCAAGCGAGGCGTCCTTTGGCATTTTCCTGCGTGATGTGTGGCTTATGAGCAGCCGCTCGACCATGGAATCCAAGGTTTCTCACCTCACGCCTAACTGTCAGAGTACTTGGAGTGGATCCTGATGCAGTTTGGAATTCCTGTGTGATGGTCTGGATAGATATCTGCCTATTATTCTTTACGACCCTCTTCAAATGTATGCGGTTTCTGTCAGTCAACAGACGAGGTCGGTCTGTTCGTTTTTGTGTTGTACATGTCCCTTCACGTTTCCACTTCACTATCACATCAGAAACAGTGGACCTAGGGATGTTTAGTAGTGAGGAAATCTCGCGTACAGACTTCTGACGCAAGTGACACCCAATCACCTGACCACGTTCGAAGTCCGTGAGTTCCACGGAGCGTCCCATTCTGCTGTTTCACGATGTCTAATGACTACTGAGGTCGCGTATAATGAGTACCAGGCAGTAGGTAGCAGCACAATGCACCTAAGATGAAAAACGTATGTTTGTGGGGGTGTCCGGATACTTTTGATCACATAGTATAAGTACGAATATTCAAATTAAAAGCCATTACAACTGCTGTTACAGATCATAGGTATCCTAACCCAAAGTGTTCCTATACCATCTCTCTGTAACCTTGGTATTTTGTTTCTACATATCAGACAAAAAGGATAAATAATCCCTTCTTATCATAAAAAATATAACTATCTCTCACAAAAAATAATCGTACATCTATCATTAATTCAGCAACAATTATTATATAAATATAAACCATCATTTAGTGTTATGTGGATTTATATTTTGCATTTATAACCATCTCTAGTCTCCGTGGCATTGATTCTATCAGCTCTGCTGTACTTTGTTGTCAGATTCATACCTTTAAAAATGTTTGTTTCTTCTTTGAAACAGCTGTAAGTTTTTACAGATGTTCTATGGGAATAAAGTCAGGAGCTCACACGAAGGTGGGTGATTGCGGGTTGCGCAGTAGCATTTTCTGAGTTACGTGACCTGCCAGTGCATAGCGAACAAGAATAAAAGAAAGAGAGAGTATACTATCCTCGTATCTATAACAGTGGCTTCTTCCATCCGCCTTCCTGTGTGCTCCGAACTATAATGACAGGTGGTTGAGGTGGTGTATAAGGTGGTGTATAAGTTGTGTTATTGCATACAACATTTTAAATTTTGTCAATGAAGTACACGATTTATTTTGAATTTTGGTATATCAACAGCATCATAGAGGTAAGTTAAAATACATAATATAACAAATTTAACATCAGTGGTTTAACTGTAGTGAAGGGGGGAAATTCGGTGTCGTCGTTATAATGATCTAATATATGTGCCAAAAACTGAAACAATTATATGATTCTAAAGAGGAAAATACATATTTAAAATCTGTTATGAATTATTAAAAATAATATTATAGGATAAGAGTGAAAAGTGAGGTTGAAATAAATATTTATTTATATTTTCAAATCCAACGTTTTTTTACCCTTTTGTAATTTATTTTCCACAAGAAAAACACCTGCCAATGCTACCATTTAAATTTCATTATGGAACCAGCCGAAATGTGATAGTTATAAATGTAAGGGTGATTTGCGCTTAAGGTTTAAAATCGCTTGAGACGCGATGCAACGGATGGAAGACAACATGAATAGCGATCACATGCCTATAGAGAAAGTGAAAATTCCTCTCAAGTCATTTCACCTGGTTGGAGACCAGTGTTCAATAACATGTTCCTTATGAATTACGAATTGATGTAGACGATATGCTATGAGATCGTTGTCGTATGAAGGCATATAAAATGACTAATGTAAAAAAAGCCAAAACAGATGAGGAAAAAATCTGATGTGTTACACTCACATGACTTTCTCTACTCTTGTACAAACTATTTTTACAAACGCTTATTCTCCATATGCTTCATGTTAATCGAAATGTCAATCTTATTGCTAATTTTCTTGTAGATGTAAAGGGAATATGTATTTACAAGGGCAATTTGGAAATACAGTAGCCTTTAAGCATCTACATATCTCTTAATAGCTGGTTGCTAGGTGCAGCACCATTCCCTTTGCCACAGATTAATACTCTTTGCATATTCAAAACAAAAAATGAATAACGAATTCCCATTTGAGAAAATAAGTATTGAAAAATTTAAGGGAATAACAAGCAATATCTCGAAAATGGTTTACTCAACAACAAAAATGTATATGACATAAATTGTGTATTTTAACACGATCTACATTTTTTGTGTAGCAAAAGTTTGTCTATCTCTTATGGTTTACCAGTTATGCAAAAGTCGTTCACAATGAAGAATACTTTCGGAGACATTCCCAGAAAATTCAACATATACATTTTATTTGTCATGAAAATATCTTAAACATATGATATTTTTATCAAAATCGTTAGAGCCATTTTGAGAAAATTAAAATTTTCGAAAAATCTTCCATGTAAAGGGTAATCTGGGGTGCGGGGATTTTCTTGAAAACCTTCGTGTCGCATCTCTGGAAGATACTGAACCTAAATACCAAGTTTGGTGTTTATCCGACTGTTCGTTTCTGAGTTATTCTGTTCATAGACAGACAGACACATACACACACACAAAAACACACAGACAGACACACAGACATGTTTCCAAAAATACTTTTTTTTGGATTCAGGGGGTCTCAAAACATATATTTCCGGTGAAATCTCGGTATCGAATTTTTGGGTGGAATACAATACTTCTACTTACTATACGTAGTAGAGAAAGTAAAAATGAATAACGAATTTGAGAAAACGTTTAAGTATTGCAAAATTTAAGGGAATAACAAGCAATATCTCGAAAATGGTTCGCTCAACAAAGAAAATATATATGAAATAAGTTGTGTATTTTAACAATCTACATTTTTTGTGTAGTAAAATTTTGTCTATCTCTTATGGTTTACCAGTTATGCTAAAGTTCACAATGAAGAATACTTTTGGGGACATTCCTAGAAAATTCGAGATATACATTTCATTTGTCATGAAAATATCTTAAACATATGATATTTTAATCAAAATCAATTTTTCGGGAAAATTAAAATTTTAGAAAAATCTTCTATGTAAAGGGTAATATGGGGTGGGGGATTTTCTTAAAAACCTTTGTATCTCATCTCTGGAAGATACTAAACCTAAATACCAAGTTTGGTGTTTATCCGACCGTTTGTTTCTGAGTTATGCTGTTCACAGACACACACACGGAGATGTTTCCAGAAATGTTTTTTTTTGGATTCAGGGGGTCTCAAAACATGTATTTCCGGTGAAATCTCGGTATCGAATTTTTGGGTGGAATACAATACTTCCCCTACTTACTATACGTAGTAGAGAAAGTAAAAAATTAAGTAAATAGAAAGCAATAATAATAATAATAATAACTCAAGGATGTTACTGAGCTTGCAAAGAATAATTCCTGATGACGAAAGTGAACAGTGTTGAGGTTTAATACGAAAAATGATTTGTTAGTCTCTCTCTTCCAATTGTTATCTAGCCAGATATGAAAAATTCCCATGGAGTGTAATTATTTCAGAATTTCTAAATTCTACTGGATAAAAATCTAATGGAAGAAGTCGGATATAAAAGAGGAAAACAACAGACAGAGCCTGGTAAAAACTAATGCTGAAAATGTTATCAATAATGTCCTTAAATGTCTGAAAACATTTAAAGCATACACTTTATAGCAATAGCTCAATCATCGTATCTGAAACATCTTTAAGGAGCAATCCAACATAGGGAATTCATTTTTATTGGTGAAAATAACGGTTTTGTTATACGGGGTACTACACAAGGATACCACTGGAGCAGTTCTCAATCAAGCAAATATCCACGTTTTTTATTTACAAGAAAGCTAGCAATGATCTGGAACGTACACATTTTTCAATTATATAGATTAATTAGTGCGCGACAGTCCTGCAGTTCAACCTTTTCAAAAACAACAGCAATTTTCATATAAATAAGATTTATATAAATATAGCTAAATGTAGCTAAAAATCTCTGCTATGAAAAGCAGATAGAGTCCTCAAATAACAAGCCTAATACAATATGGAAAATTATAAAAAAAAGAGACTGGTAAACATCACACAAAAAATTATATAAAAGAAATTAGAGTAAATCATATCACCACAAAAGAACCACAAGAAATAGCAGCATTATTTAATGAGTATTATATTCAGTTAGCAGAAAATTTACTGTTACAGTCCAAACAACAAGTGGAGGACCCTATTTCATATTTGAAAAAAGCAAGCTTAGAACAGCCTATTTGTACAGAAATAGTACCCACGAGCACGATAGAAGTAAATAAAACGATAAAATCCCTCAAATGCAAGAATTCATCGGGTAATGACGAAATAACTACTAAGATATTAAAACTATGCGCCGATAAAATTAGCAAACCTTTAAGTCATATATGTAACTTCTCCTTTGTAACAGGAATTTTTCCTGACAGGCTAAAATATTCTATAGTTAAACCACTATACAAGAAAGGGCAAAAGACAAAAAATAAAAGTATTGCAGAAATAAGAATTGAACATGAAGGCAATGATATTACTAAAACTTGTAGCATAAAATTTCTTGGTCTTATTATAGATCATAATATGAATTGGAAAGACGATATTGACTACTTTCTACCAAAACTAAGCTCTGCATGTTTTGCAATTAGATCATTAATTCATTTTACAAATAAAATCATCCTAAAACTGTATATTATGCTAATTTCATTCAATAATGACTTATGGAATAACATTTTGGGGAAATTCAGTAGACGCAAAAAAAATATTTCTTTTACAAAAAAAGGTAATAAGAATAATGGCAGGTGTAAAGAAATCAACTCATTGTAAACCACTATTCAAAACATTTGGAATTCTACCATTAGCGTGTGAGTATATTTTAGCTGTACTTTTAACCGTGGTTGACCACCCAGAAGTGTTCATAAAAAATTCAGACATACACAGCAAACAAACCAGAAATGGGCAGGACTTACACAGGCCAAGCAATAACCTACAAGTATTCCAAAAAGGGGCTTACTACAATGGTATAGTATTATTTAATTCACTTCCATCATATATTAAGGAACTGAAAACTAATAAAAAAAATCTGATGTGTTACACTCACATGACTTTCTCTACTCTTGTACAATCTAATTTTACAAACGCCTATTCTCCATATGCTTCATGTTAATCGAGATATCGAGATGTCAATCTTATTGGTAATTTTCTTGTAGATGCAAGGGAAATATGGTAGCTTTTAAGCGATAGTCAAATATTTTAACGCTGGTTGCTATGTGGCGCATTCCATTCTCTTTGCATGTCCAGGACATAAAAAAAATGAATAACGAATTTGAGAAAAAGTATAAGTATTGGAAAATTTAAGGAAATAACAAGCAATATCTCCAAAACGGTTCACACAACAAAAGAAATGTAAATGACATAAGTTGTGTATTTTAACGCGATCTACATTTTTTGTGTAGTAAAATTTTGTCTATCTCTTATGGTTTACCAGTTATGCAAAAGTCGTTCACAATGAAGAATACTTTTGGAGACATTCCCAGAAACTTCGAGATATACATTTCATTTCTCATGACATTATCTTAAACACATGATATTTTCATCAAAATCGTTAGAGCCATTTTTGAGAAAATTAAAATTTTCGAAAAATGTTCCATGTAACGGGTAGTCTGGGGTGGGGGATTTTCTTGAAAACCTTCGTGTCGCATCTCTGGAATATACTGAACCTAAATACCAAGTTTGGTGCTTATCCGACTGTTCGTTTTTGAGTTATGCTGTTCACAGACACACAGACACACAGACACACACACACACACACACACACACACACACACAGACACACACGGACATGTTTCCAAAAATGCTTTTTTTGGATTCAGGAGGTCTCAAAACATGTATTTCCGGTGAAATCTCGGTATCGAATTTTTGGGTGGAATGCAATACTTCCCCTACTTACTATACGTAGTAGAGAAAGTAATAAATTCAAGTTAGCATTAAAAAGATATCTCATCGCTCACACCTTCTATACAGAGGAGGATTTCTTTCATTCAAAAAAATAACTGACTGTTACTAAATTTTATAAATATATTAAGTATAAATAATATTGTTTTAAAAAATTTTAGCTCTATCGTACTCTACATAAGAACTACATTTATTTACATACAAGTACACAATGTAATTATGTATTTATGACGTAATCTACATCGTAGAGTAGACTAGGTTTCTCTAAGCTGGTCTAGCTCACAATAGGGTCTATAGATTGAGATCTTATGTTATGTTTACTATTTCAGCGATGGGGCAGCAGGTCAGTACAATCCGCTGTGTCACTGGACATATTTCCAAGTGTCAGCAGGATGGCATTTCATTAACAACCGAAGAGGAACGCGAAGAAGCTCGAGTATTAAATACAGAAATTTGTGAGACTGAAAACTGTGTCAGAAACACGCAGCATTCACAGTTTGATTCCAGTTTCTGGGGAAAAAATTGCCATAAAAACATTTTCTAGTTCGTGTGAAATCCCTCGAGAAGTTGTCCTCATAAATTCCCCAAAGATCTCGTCCTGGAGAGACAGAATAATGCGTGCCAAACAGCCGAACGAGTTCTACAGCAGTGGGTTTGGCGGGATGCAGACTACGCGCTTTGATTCCACTCAGTTGTTTATATTTTACATCTTGGGTTCCTTTTGCGGTTCCGTGTTGAAACTTTTACATCTTTAATAATATGTTTATCTTTATTTAATTTTAAAATTGCATCCAAAATAAAAGGTTGCCTTTGGAGTTATAACATTTTAAATCATGTATGTGTATTATTTTCAACAGAAAATAAATAATATAAACTTAATATTTAGTGTACAATAACGTTTAATATCCATCCTTTTCATAAGCGTAGGAATTACTTATGTTGAAGTTCCTGTAGAGCCTTAAGAAGTATACACAGATGCATGTTTTCAGACAATCACAAATTTCATATGCCCATAATTGCCACATTATCGTCTATAATATTTTCATACTTTATTTGGTGTATGTAGGCAATGTACAAAGTAATACTCTAAAATATTTTCACATTCCAAGATGTGGTGGTTTAAAGTTATATTATGAGTATTTGTATGGATTGACCCCATTTCGCGCTGTATTTTTACTTTCTCTACTACGTAGGGGAAGTATTGTATTCCACCCAAAAATTCGATTTTTGGAAACATGTCCGTGTGTGTGTCTGTGAACAGCATAACTCAGAAACGAACAGTCGGATAAACACCAAACTTGGTATTTAGGTTCAGTATCTTCCAGAGATGTGACACTAAGGTTTTCAAGAAAATCCCCCTACCCCAGATTACCCTTTACATGGAACATATTTTGAAATTTTTAATTTTCTCAAAAGTGGCTCTAACGATTTTGATTAAAATACCATATGTTTAAGATATTTTCATGACAAATGAAATGTATATCTCGAATTTTCTGGGAATGTCTCCAAAAGTATCCTTCATTGTGAACGACTTTTGCATAACTGGTAAACCATAAGAGATAGACAAAATTTTACTACACAAAAAATGTAGATCGCGTTGAAATACACAATTTATGTAATATGCATTTTTTGTTGTTGAGTGAACCATTTTCGAGATATTGCTTGTTATTCCCTTAAATTTTCCAATACTTACACTTTTTCTCAAATTCGTTATTCATTTTTTTTGTCCTGGTAATGCAAAGAGAATGGAATGCTCCACATAGCAACCAGCTCTTAAAATATTTGACTATCGCTTAAAGCCTACCAATTCCCCTTGCATCTACAAGAAAATTAGCAATAAGATTAACATCTCGATTAACATGAAGCATATGGAGAATAAGCGTTTGTAAAAATAGTTTGTACAAGAGTAGAGAAAGTCATGTGAGTGTAACACATCAGATTTTTGGAGTCGTCTTGCTGGAAAATAAAGTTGTTCTCAAAACTCAGCGTTTTGAGATGATGACCTACAACTTGTGGTCCATCAGTCTATCGATGAAGTGTAGTTGATATACTCCTGAAGCTCTCATACAGAACATTACTCGTGTTTTACTGCAAGCATGAGATTTTGAGATCCATTTCCATATCTTTCTTATGCCAGATCCTATGCCTCCCATCCGAATAAAAAAAGATTTGTTTTCGTTGGAGGATTTTATATTACTTTCTCTATCAAGTAGAGTAAGTAGGAAAAGTATTGTATTCCACCTAAATATTCGGTGTCGATATTTCACCAGAAATGTATGTTTTGAGGCCCTCTGAATCCAAAAAACAATTTTAGAAAAAGGTCCGTGTGCGTATTTGTGTGTCTGTGTCTGAGTGCGTGTGTGTCTGTGAGCATAACTCAAAAACGAAAAGTCGGATAAATACCAAACTTGGTATTTAAGTTCAGTACATTCCAGAGATGCGCTACAAAGATTTTTAAGAAAATCCCCTTACCCCAAGCTACACTTTACATAGAACATTTTTCGAAATGTTTTATTTTCTAAAACATGGCACTGGCGATTTTGATCAAAATACCATATATTAAAGATATTTAAATTACAAATAAAATATATATCTTGAATTCTCTGGGAATAACCTGTGAAGTCCACTTCATTTGGAAGAAATTTTGTGTAATCTTATTAAGTGATAGACGAAAACGTAATATACGAGAAATGTAGATCTCTTTAAAACATATAATTTATTTTAAATAAGTTTTTCGGTGCCATAAAGTCATTTCAGGGATATCCATTATTAAAGGTTCGAATTGTTCATTTCTTGGTCGTTCTCTTAAGGTGCTGTCAACATTCAGGTGTTTCTCGTGATCGCACATAGCGCCCTGTTCTTAAACGTTTGACTGTCGCTGCTCTCTTTGAACCTATAACGAAATGTATAATGTAGCTATTTCTGCAAATTTTTATTTGGATTAAAATGAAACAGATATGAAAATAAGCTTAAGTAAATATAGTTTGTATACCCACTAATAAAGTTAGAGGGTAGAGAAGGTCATGCGAATGTATAACATCACATCTTTTATTGATGCTGAACTTTTATTGATACAGCAGTGTCATATAATTTGTTGCAGACGCAGAACAGAATATGCTATGTACTACTGGTTAGGTGACAATAAAAAAAAATCTGATGTGTTACACTCACATGACTTTCTCTATTCTTGTACAAACTATTTTTACAAACGCTTATTCTCCATATGCTTCACGTTAATCGAGATATCGAGATGTTAATCTTATTGCTAATTTTCTTGAGGATGCAAGGGGAATTGGTAGGCTTTAAGCGATAGTCAAATATTTTAAGTGCTGGTTGCTATGTGGCGTATTCCGTTCTCTTTGCACTACCAGGACAAAAAAATTAATAACGAATTTGAGAAAAAGTATAAGTATTGCAAAAATGTAAGGGAATAACCAGCAATATTTCGAAAATGGTTCATTCAACAAAAGAAATGTATATGACATAAATTGTGTATTTTAACGCGATCTACATTTTTTGTGCAGTAAAATTTTGTCTATCTCTTATGGTTTACCAGTTATGCAAAAGTCGTTCACAATGAAGAACACTTTTGGAGACATTCCCAGAAAATTCAAGATATACATTTTATTTGTCATGAAAATATCTTAAACATATGATATTTTAATCAAACTCGTTAGAGCCATTTTTGAGAAAATTAAAATTTTCGAAAAATCTTCCATGTAAAGGGTAGTCTGGGGTGGGGGGATTTTCTTGAAAACCTTCGTGTCGCATCTCTTGAAGATACTGAACCTAAATACCAAGTTTGATGTTTATCCGACCGTTCGTTTCTGAGTTATGCTGTTCACAGACACACACACGGACATGTATGCAAAAATGCTTTTTTACTTTCTCTACTACGTATAGTAAGTAGGGGAAGTATTGCATTCCACCCAAAAATTCGATACCGAGATTTCACCGGAAATACATGTTTTGAGACCTCCTGATTTCCAAAAAAAGCATTTTTGGAAACATGTCCGTGTGTATGTCTGTCTGTGTGTCTGTGTATCTGTGTGTCTGTGTGTCTGTCTGTGTGTCTGTGTGTCTGTCTGTGTGTCTGTGAACAGCATAACTCAAAAACGAACAGTCGGATAAGCACCAAACTTGGTATTTAGGTTCAGTATCTTCCAGAGATGCGACACGAAGGTTTTCAAGAAAATCCCCCCACCCCAGACTACCCTTTACATCGAATATTTTTCGAAAATTTTAATTTTCTCAAAAATGGCTCTAACGACTTTGATGAAAATATCATATGTTTAAGATAATGTCATGAGAAATGAAATGTATATCTCGAATTTTCTGGGAATGTCTCCAAACGTATTCTTCATTGTGAACGACTTTTGCATAACCGTTAAACCATAAGAGATAGACAAAATTTTACTACACAAAAACTGTAGATCGCGTTAAAATACACAACTTATGTCATATACATTTCTTTTGTTGAGTGAACCGTTTTCGAGATATTGCTTGTTATTTCCTTAAATTTTCCAATACTTATACTTTTTCTCAAATTCGTTATTCATTTTTACTTTCTCTACTACGTATAGTAAGTAGGGGAAGTATAGCATTCCACCCAAAAATTCGATACCGAGATTTCACCGGAAATATATGTTTTGAGACTCCCTGAATCCAAAAAAAGCATTTTTGGAAACATGTCCGTGTGTGTGTCTGTGTGTGTGTGTGTGTGTCTGTGTGTCTGTGTGTGTGTGTGTGTGTGTGTGTGTGTGTGTCTGTGAACAGCATAACTCAGAAACGAACAGTCGGATAAACACCAAACTTGGTATTTAGGTTCAGTATCTTCCAGAGATGCGACACGAAGGTTTTCAAGAAAATCCCCCCACCCCAGACTACCCTTTACATGGAACATTTTTCGAAAATTTTAATTTTCTCAAAAATGGCTCTAACGATTTTGATTAAAATATCATATGTTTAAGGTATTTTCATGACAAATGAAATGCATATCTCGAATTTTCTGGGAATGTCTCCAAAAGTGTTCTTTATTGTGAACGACTTTTGCATAACCGGTAAACCATAAGAGATAGACCAAATGTTACTACACAAAAAATGTAGATCGCGTTAAAATACACAATTTATATCATATACATTTGTTTTGTTGAATGAACCGTTTTCGAGATATTGCTTGTTATTCCCTTAAATTTTCCAATACTTATACTTTTTCTCAAATTCGTTACTCATTTTTACTTTCTCTACTACGTATAGTAAGTAGGGGAAGTATTGCATTCCACCCAAAAATTCGATACCGAGATTTCGCCGGAAATACACGTTTTGAGACCTCCTGAATCCAAAAAAAGCATTTCTGGAAACATGTCCGTGTGTGTGTCTGTGTGTGTGTCTGTGTGTGTGTCTGTGAACAGCATAACTCAAA
Source organism: Deroplatys truncata (assembly GCA_030765065.1). NCBI lineage: Eukaryota > Metazoa > Arthropoda > Insecta > Mantodea > Mantidae > Deroplatys > Deroplatys truncata. The sequence continues at coordinate 56,438,470 of CM060989.1, read as the reverse complement.
AACGAACAGTCGGATAAGCACCAAACTTGGCATTTAGGTTCAGTATCTTCCAGAGATGCGACACAAAGGTTTTCAAGAAAATCCCCCCACCCCAGACTACCCTTTACATGGAAGATTTTTCGAAAATTTTAATTTTCTCAAAAATGGCTCTAACGATTTTGATGAAAATATCATATGTTTAAGATAATGTCATGAGAAATGAAATGTATATCTCGAATTTTCTGGGAATGTCTCCAAAAGTATTCTTCATTGTGAACGACTTTTGCATAACTGGTAAACCATAAGAGATAGACAAAATTTTACTACACAAAAAATATAGATCGCGTTAAAATACACAACTTATGTCATATACATTTCTTTTGTTGAGTGAACCGTTTTTGAGATATTGCTTGCTATTTCCTTAAATTTTCCAATACTTATACTTTTTCCAAATGCGTTATTCATTTTTACTTTCTCTACTACGTATAGTAAGTAGGGGAAGTATTTTTATGTCCTGGACATGCAAAGAGAATGGATTGCGCCACATAGCAACCAGCGTTAAAATATTTGACTATCGCTTAAAAGCTACCATATTTCCCTTGCATCTACAAGAAAATTACCAATAAGATTACATCTCGATATCTCCATTAACATGAAGCATATGGAGAATAAGCGTTTGTAAAAATAGTTTGTACAAGAGTAGAGAAAGTCATGTGAGTGTAACACATCAGATTTTTTTTTTATGTTCTGGACTTGCAAAGAGAATGGAATGCGCCACATAGCAACCAGCGCTTAAACATTTGACTATCGCTTAAAACCTACCATATTCCCGTTGCATCTACAAGAAAATTAGCAATAAGATTGACATCTCGATATCTCGATTAACATGAGCATATGGAAAATAAGCGTTTGTAAAAATAGTTTGTACAAGAGTAGAGAAAGTCATGTGAGTGTAACACATCAGATTTTTTGGATTCAGGGGGTCTCAAAACATGTATTTCCGGTGAAATCTCGGTATCGAATTTTTGGGTGGAATGCAATACTTCCCCTAATTACTATACGTAGTAGACAAAGTAAAAATTGTTATACAATATTGTCATATAATATGCTGTAGAACAAACCAACCTTTCAGTGATACACGCACAACGTATTTACTCCTACAAGTATAGTTGTTTACGCACGAATTATTATGCATTGTGGTTTGTTAACGGGATATCTCAACTGTGCCCGGCGGTCAGTTTCTTAATTATTCCTTTTCCTTATTGTGCCCGCCCCTTTCTCTTTGCCCTCCCTTAGCGAATCAAAACACGTTGACAGGGCACTTTTATGTGCGAAAACAAAAACAGTAAACGTTTTACTGTATCTCTTTCAATATGTTCTCCAAACTTACTCACGGAGCTACGAGAAGCATATAACCGAAAAGTACAATAAAATTGTAAAAACCACATTTAAGTAGTTGACCCTTTGTTCCTTTAATATCGATTATCTAGCTTGAATTCGTTTCATGTCATGAAAAGGTGTAAGGCCCCATTTACAATGAGGAAGTAACGCTAACATAAAACATCATAAGAACACGCGTTGCAGGCGTAAAGCAAGAAATGAATACAGAAATCTTTCGAGTGCACCGCTAGTTTCAAATTGAATAACATAACGATTATACAAAGAGCCAAAAAAACTATTTTAAAACAAAATATCCGCCAGGAAATTGCCAGCATTTCTTAACGTGAACTACGGCGAGTGACGTATAGTTTCCTAAAGAGGTACCAAAAATGTATGGACAACGACGGTGGCCAGTTTCAGCATCTCCTTTCATAAAGTTGGTAAGTATAACCTTTAAAAGTAGTTTTAAAAATGTTGTATGGTTTCATCCGCACCTTTCTATGATAGAGGCAAACGGCAACGAGACGGACAGGAAAAACACCGCGCAGCCGGTTCCTAGCTTTTTGGCTCTAGCTGTATTATCCAATAAGAAAATTCACCAATCTTTATAACTAAATAGGATACAAAAAGAGTTGTACCAAGTAAACAGCAAATCGGTGTCAGGCGTCAGTATTCAAAATGGCGTGGCACGGTCTAATGGAAGAGTACCATGATTGATCAGTTAAACTCTCGCATCGCGATCATGTGCTATTCAGAAGCTCGCCAGGCATGGAGAAAGAAATGCAAGAATTCTTCTATGTGGGCAACGCAAGCATAAAGTTTGGAGTTGCAATCTCTTACGTTACGTAAGTCTATGTGAATGCTTTCCATTAAATAACATGGGTGCAATGTCTTACGTTTATGCTGTGTCTGTGCTTATTTTTTATTGTAAATGGGACCTAACAAACTAAATTATTTGGGCATGAATACTGACATATTTATTATTTTTACTTTCTCTACTACCTATAATAAGTAGGGAAGTATTGTATTCCACCCAAAAATTCGATACCGAGATTTCACCGGAAATATATGTTTTGAGAACCCCCTGAATCCAAAAAAGCATTTTGGAAACATGTCCGTGTGTGTGTGTGTCTGTCTGTCTGTATGTGTCTGTGTGTCTGTCAAAAGCATAACTCAGAAACGAACAGTCGGATAAACACCAAACTTGGTATTTAGGTTCAGTATCTTCCAGAGATGCGACACGAAGGTTTTCAAGAAAATCCCCCCCACCACAGATTACCCTTTACATGGAACATTTTTCGCAAATTTTAATTTTCTCAAAAATGACTCTAACTATTTTGATTAAAATATCATATGTTTAAGATATTTTCATGACAAATAAAATGTATATCTTGAATTTTCTGGGAATGTCTCCAAAAGTATTCTTCATTGTGAACGACTTTTGCATAACTAGTAAATCATAAGAGATAGACAAAATTTTACCACACAAAAAATGTAAATCGCGTTAAAATACACAATGTATGTCATATACATTTTTTTTTTTGTTGAAGCATTTTCGAGATATTACTTGTTATTTCCTTAAATTTTTCAATACTTATTTTCTCAAATGGGAATTCCTTATTCATTTTTTTTCTTGGATATGCAAAGAGTATTAATCTGTGGCAAAGAATGGTGCTGCACCTAGCAACCAGCTATTAAGAGATATGTCTATGCTTAAAGGCTACTGTATTTCTATATTGCCCTTGTAAATACAAAACAAGGGGAACATAGTACGCCTTAAGCGATAGTCAAATATTTTTAGAACTGGTCGCTATGTGTAAAATGTAATTCTCTTTGCATGTCAAAAGATCGTTTATCTCGATTAATATGAAATAGATGGAGAATAAGAGTTTGTAAAAATAGTTTGTACAAGAGTAGAGAAAGTCATGTGAGTGTAACACATCAGATTTTTTTTTATATTGAAGTATATATGTACGGTGATTTTACAATGAGCAGGAAAAATAAAGGCTTAGCCGTTAAATTCTCTAGAAAGATCAAGTACCAAACATTAGCTGTTCTTTTAACTTAGAATTTGTCAGGTTTAAACCCAAATAGTAAAAGATAGTGAAGGAAAACATGTTAAAGCTGGGTATTGACATTATTTACTATCAGTTGGGCTTGAGATTGATAAGATGTGGCGAGCGAGTTTTATTTGGAAGATTAGGATAACAGTGGTTTTTTGTCGCATATTTTCCTTAAAATGCTAAAGGTACTGACGAATGGAGGAGCCCCCGAAACCGGGGCAAAGCACCGCACGCAGGCTATGTTTTGTGCTTCTACCGTGACCCCTGGGAGGGAGAGATGAGGAAAGAGACCCAAAGGGCTACCAGATCCGGATGACGATGAGCGGGGTCCTTAATGTTTCCAGACTGAACGCTTCCAATTCCGCCCGGGTTCACCCATAGCCTACGGAGAGTATCCCAAGGAGCACTTGCCGGAAAGCACACGAAGGCGGATCCTAACTGAGCAGTCCCGCAACAATGCTAGGGAAGAAACCTTCACAGAGCGCACAGCCACCGCCCAGCCGCAACCCGCCGAAAACCGTCGCCTGGTCCTACAACCCTGAAACAGATAACAAGATGGGTACAGGAAATGAGAGGTAGGAGAGTTGTGGTAGAAGATGAATCACCGAAGCATTCGCTTGCCGACCCGTGAAAACTACGAAAAACCGATGGTTAAGACTGCACGATGGCCGAGGATCGAACCCAGAACCTTCGGAATGCGTGTCACACACATTACCGCGGGGCCGCCTCGCTCGGTACATATTTTCTGATGAAATTAAAGTCAAATCACAACCATCACTACTGCTTGACATAACGAACCTATGCTCACTTGGCTAAGCAAACACAGCTTTTTTGCCAGTTTCTAATTGATTGCGACAATTTCATAATAATACGACTAGAAATAAACTTAATATTCTTTACGTAAAGAATAAAATACAATGGAATTAAAAAAACTCTGATGTGTTACATTCACGTGACTTTCTCTACTCTTGTACAAACTATTTTTACAAACGCTTATTCTCCATATTATATGTTAATCGAGATGTTAATCTTACTGCTAATTTTCTTGTAGGTGCAAGGGGAATTGTTAGGCTTTAAGCTATGGTAAAATATTTTAAGAGCTGGTTGCTATGTGGAATATTCCATTCTCAATGCATTACCAGGACAAAAAAAATGAATAACGAATTTGAGAAAAAGTATAAGTATTGGAAAATTTAAGGGAATAACAAGCAATATCTCGAAAATGATTCACTCAACAAAAAAGATTTATATGACTAAATTGTGTATTTTAACGCAATCTACATTTTTTGTGTAGTAAAATTTTGTCTATCTCTTATGGTTTACCAGTTATGCAAAAGTCGTTTACAATGAAGAATACTTTTGGAGACATTCCCAGAAAATTCGAGATATACATTTCATTTGTCATGAAAATATCTTAAACATATGATTTTTTAATCAAAATCGTTAGAGCCATTTGAGAAAATTAAAATTTTCGAAAAATGTTCCATGTAAAGGGTAATCTGGGGTGGGGGGAATTTTCTTGAAAACCTTCGTTTCTCATCTCTGTAAGATACTGAACCTAAATAGCAAGTTTGGTGTTTATCGGACTGTTCGTTTCTGAGCTATGCTGTTCACAGACACACACGGACATGTTTCCAAAAATGCTTTTTTTTTTTGGATTCTGGGGTCTCAAAACATGTATTTCCCGTGAAATCTCGGTATCGAATTTTTGGGTGGAATACAATACTTCCCCTACTTACTATACGTAGTAGAGAAAGTAAAAAACTGAAAGGCTCATATTTTCTAAATACAAGAACTAAATTAATAAAACGAGTATTGCTGTATCACTCGAAAAGAAAGATTGTAAGAAAACCCAGACGCGGCTAGAAAGATTACTTACGAGGCGAAGCACGTCTATTTGACCTGGTCACTACTGGGGAGAGAGTAAAAGAGAGTGAGAGATATAGTCGTTAACTAGCAGGTAAGTTATGTATGATACAGGAGTTAAAAGCGAGATTTTATCCTGCGAGCAAAATAAAACTGCCCTGAACATGCCTGTCACACACTAGTTTTTTAGACAGTCAATATTTATAAACAAATTATAAATTAGATTCTTTTTACCTACTTCGTAAGTAGATTTACTGGCATGTAAAATAACTCCTGCGGGACAAAATTCAGGCACACCGGCGGTGCTGATATAATCCTGGCAATTGACAGCGTCATTAACAAACATATATATTTGTGTATACAGGGTGGGCCATTTAAGTTGAGACTGTATAATATTTCCAAAAGTAAGCGTTGTAGAAAGAAATGTCTTTAATAAAAGTTGCCTGATATTATGGGGGAAAGTAAATTCCAATAGTTGTGTTTTGTTTGGAGGACGTTGTGATTTTTACTTTCTCTACTACGTATAGTAAGTAGGGGAAGTATTGCATTCCACCCAAAAATTCGATACCGAGATTTCACCGGAAATACATGTTTTGAGACCTCCTGAATCCAAAAAAAGCATTTTTGGAAACATGTCCGTGTGTGTGTCTGTGTGTGTGTGTGTGTGTGTGTGTGTCTGTGTGTCTGAGTGTGTGTGTCTGTGAACAGCATAACTCAAAAACGAACAGTCGGATAAACACCAAACTTGGTATTTAGGTTCAGTATCTTCCAGAGATGCGACACGAAGGTTTTTAAGAAAATCCCCTCACCCCAGACTACCCTTTACATGGAAGATTTTTCGAAAATTTTAATTTTCTCAAAAATGGCTCTAACGATTTTAATGAAAATATCATATGTTTAAGATAATGTTATGAGAAATGAAATGTATATCTCGAATTTTATGGGAATGTCTCCAAAAGTATTCTTCATAGTGAACGACTTTTGCATAACTGGTAAACCATAAGAGATAGACAAAATTTTACTACACAAAAAATGTAGATCGCATTAAAATACACAACTTATGTCATATACATTTCTTTTGTTGAGTGAACCGTTTTCGAGATATTGCTTGTTATTTCCTTAAATTTTCCAATACTTATACTTCTCAAATTCGTTAATCATTTTTACTTTCTCTACTACGTATAGTAAGTAGGGGAAGTATTGCATTCCACCCAAAAATTCGATACCGAGATTTCACCGGAAATACATGTTTTGAGAATCACTGAATCCAAAAAAAGCATTTTTGGAAACATGTCCGTGTGTGTGTCTGTCTGTGTGTCTGTGTGTCTGTGTGTCTGTGTGTCTGTCTGTGTGTCTGTGTGTCTGTGAACAGCATAACTCAAAAACGAACAGTCGGATAAACACCAAACTTGGTATTTAGGTTCAGTATCTTCCAGAGATGCGACACGAAGGTTTTCAAGAAAATCCCCCCACCCCAGACTACCCTTTACATGGAACATTTTTCGAAAATTTTAATTTTCTCAAAAACGGCTCTAACGATTTTGATTGAAATATCATATGTTTAAGATATTGTCATGACAAATAAAATGTATATCTCGAATTTTCTGGGAATGTCTCCAAAAATATTCTTCATTGTGAACGACTTTTGCATAACTGGTAAACCATAAGAGATAGACAAAATTTTACTACACAAAAAATGTAGATCGCGTTAAAATACACAACTTATGTCATATACGTTTCTTTTGTTGAGTGAACCGTTTTCGAGATATTGCTTGTTATTTCCTTAAATTTTCCAATACTTATACTTTTTCTCAAATTCGTTATTCATTTTTTTATGTCCTGAACATGCAAAGAGAATGGAATTCGCCACATAGCAACCAGCGTTAAAATATTTGACTATCGCTTAAAAGCTACCATATTCCCCTTGCATCTACAAGAAAATTACCAATAAGATTGACATCTCGATATCTCGATTAACATGAAGCATATGGAGAATAGGCGTTTGTAAAATTAGATTGTACAAGAGTAGAGAAAGTTATGTGAGTGTAACACATCAGATTTTTTTATGTCCTGGACATGCAAAGAGAATGGAATGCGCCGCATAGCAACCAGCGATAAAATATTTGACTATCGCTTAAAAGCTACCATATTCCCCTTGCATCTACAAGAAAATTACCAATAAGATTGACATCTCGATATCTCGATTAATATGAAGCATATGGAGAATAGGCGTTTGTAAAAATAGATTGTACAAGAGTAGAGAAAGTCATGTGAGTGTAACACATCAGATTTTTTTTTAAAGTTCCCTTGTCTTTCCCAGATTTACACTACTGTGTTTAGCTGTTTTTTTTTTTGTTATTTTACCGTTTATTTCCGCAACACATATACACACACAAACACCCATGCCCGTGGCGGGACTCGAACCCGCGACCCTCAGCTTGGCGGAGCGCCGGAGCGACTACTCCAGAGACCACGGCTACGAGGGTCGGCTTGTGATGGTCATTTTAGGATCAATTTAATTTTTTTAATTGGGAATCGGCATTTTGTATGTTGTTTTCGCACTAGAAAATGGTTTATAAAGCTGTTTATTTTTAGATGAGGAATAAGGAAACAAAATAAAAAATGTTGATTCCCAATTACGAAACGTAACTTGATCCTCAAATGGATGATCCAACCATTCATTACACTCCTCATACACAGCCATTCAGATTTTCGTTGTCATTTACGTTGGTATAAGAACAATTACAAAGTGTTTTATACAAATGTAGTTTAGTTTCTTATGAAGAGTGAGAAAACAACATAAAAAATCTGATGTGTTACACTCACATGACTTTCTCTACTCTTGTACAATCTATTTTTACAAACGCCTATTCTCCATATGCTTCATATTAATCGAGATATCGAGATGTCAATCTTATTGGTAATTTTCTTGTAGATGCAAGTGGAATATGGTAGCTTTTAAGCGATAGTCAAATATTTAAGCGCTGGTTGCTATGTGGCGCATTCCATTCTCTTTGCAAGTCCAGGACAAAAAAAATGAGTAACGAATTTGAGAAAAAGTATAAGTATTGGAAAATTTAAGGGAATAACAAGCAATATCTCGAAAACGGTTCACTCAACAAAAGAAATGTATATGACATAAATTGTGTATTGTAACGCGTTCTACATTTTTTGTGTAGTAAAATTTTGTCTATATCTTATGGTTTACCAGTTATGCAAAAGTCGTTCAGAATGAAGAACACTTTTAGGGACATTCCCAGAAAATTCGAGATATACATTTCATTTGTCATGAACATATCTTAAACATATGATATTTTCATCAAAAGTGTTATAGCCATTTTTGAGAAAATTAAAATTTTCGAAAAATGTTCCATGTAAAGGGTAGTCTGGGGTGGGGGGATTTTCTTGAAAACCTTCGTGTCGCATCTCTGGAAGATACTGAACCTAAATACCAAGTTTGGTGTTTATCCGACTGTTCGTTTCTGAGTTATGCTGTTCACAGACACACACACGGACATGTTTCCAAAAATGCTTTTTTTGGATTCAGGGAGTCTCAAAACATATATTTCCGGTGAAATCTCGGTATCGAATTTTTGGGTGGAATACAATACTTCCCCTACTTACTATACGTAGTAGAGAAAGTAAAAAGGTAGCTCCCATTTAAAAAAATTAAATTGACCCTAAAATAACCATCACAACGTCCACCAAATAAAACACGACTAATGACATTTACTTTTCTCCATAATATCAGGCAACTTAGTATTAAAGGCATTTCTTTCTACAACGCTTAGTTTTGGAGATAATGTATAGTCTCAACTTAAATGGCCCGCCCTGTGTATACAGCGTGTATAAAAAAAACACCGACAACGCTTAGTATGTTGGGCGGAACATTAAAGTGGACATTTTTCAAGAGGGAACCCATGTCCGCAAATACACAGTTTGGACGCTGTGAGTCGTCGAAGTTTGCGAACGGTTTGGATATATTGATGGGTTGCAACCCAACAATAACATCACATTGTGCAGCAAATTACAAAAGGCGTTCAAATGTTGACCTTCTACTTGCATGCAAAGCGTACACAAAGACAGGCGCACAAGGCTAAATAAGTACGACTGTGTGTCCAGTATTTCAGAAGCTGCGTGGATTTGATAAGGTCCTCTTCTGACGTTACAGGGTTAGCATACAGCATAGTCTTCATGGTAGCCCACAGATATTAGTAAGAAGTGTAAGATCCAGTGACCATGGCACAGGTCCCCCTCTACCAACCCATCGATTGGGGTATGTGACGTTAGGTGAGGCCACACATTTGCATCAAAGTGAGCTGGAGCTCCGTCATGTTGCTACCACATTACCTGACGAACCTGTTGTGGTACCACATCAAGTAGAATAGGAAGAACATCTCTGACAAAAGTGAGGTATGTTCGTCCTGTTAGTCTGTTTGGCAGTAGATACGACCCAATTATCTGGTCATCAATTGTTCCAGTCTATACGTTCACGCCGAATCTGAATTGGTTGCTTCCAACCGCTTGCGCACGCAGATTTTCATCTGCCCAAACATGAATGTTTGACCATGTATTTCCGGACATGGGTTCCCTCTTGAAAAATGTTCACTTTAACATCCCGCCCAACATATTAACAGTTATAGGTGTGTTTTTCTTTATACACTGTATATAATATTGTAATGCTCAGCGTGGCTGATGTCCTCCGTGGTGTAGTGGTTACCATACTAGCCTCTAGTTCCCGAGGTCTCGGGTTCAAACTCGGAGGAGGGCAATGGATTTTTTTCGGGCGTAAAAATCCTTAGCATGATTTCCTTCGGAAGGGAAGTAAACCCGATGGTCCCGTGTCATTGATTTATTACGGCGCGTAATAAACCTCAAGCCTGTGAGCAAAATTACCGGTCTTTCACGCCCAATATACATAATGTAACAAAACTGTACCGCACAAATTGCAGACACATTCCTCACATGTCGACGAAGAAATTACGTCATATGAACCTGGGTCTGGAAACGCTTTGTTTCCATGTTACAACTCATTTTATCCAACTCATTAATCATGGGAAACACACAAGAATAGAACGTATCAGCATACCACGTGCAACTCTTTCTCACAAGAGATGTGAGCATTGATACATGCATCAACCCGCCGTCGTAGTGAATCCCGGATGCGCTGATGTATCCCTGGAGCATTGCGCATTGTTTCGCAGAGCCTTCCATAATATGGGCACGGAGACTCTGAGCATCTGGTACTGGGGTTCGATACACAAGAGCTTTCAAATGCACCCACAAATAAAAGCCCAGTGGGTTTAGGTCCGGGGAGCGTGGAGGCCAGGCAATTGGTCCACTTTATGTACCCATCTGTCACCGAATCTCTTATTTAGAAGCTGACAGACATTAACACCAAAATGAGGAGGTGCTCCATCGTGCATGAAGTACATGTTTTGTCGCACAGTTAAAGGCACATCTGTTATCAGATCAGGTAGAACACTCTTTACGAAATTATAGTAACTTTGTCCGTTGAGCCTGGGTGGAAGAACCAAACAGTCGCCAACAATGCCGGCCCAAACATTGACAGAAAATCCTTGTTGATGACTTGCTTCATGAGGATTCACGTCGGCCCATACATGCGGATTGTGATAATTTACAATCTGATCTCGTCGAAACGACGTCTCACCGTTGCACTAAAATTAGGGTTGACACTTTGTTGCTTAAACCATTCACAGAAACGTACCCGTGCAGGAGAAACAGCTGCTGATAGTGCCTGCACACGCTGTAAATGGTATGGATACAGCCAGACCTCGTGTAACACTCGCCAGACAGTCATGCGGTCAACATTCACTGTTGCAGCTACTTGTCTTGTACTGACACTAGGGTCGTCGTCAACTGCCTGAAGAATTGCCGCCTCCCGTTGCAGTGTCCTCGTCCTTCTAGGCCTCCCTCGAACGTGAGTATCAGGCTGAAATGGTCCATGATCCCTAAGACGACGATCAATGGCTTCAAACATTTTCCTGTCGGGGCACCTTCGTTCTGGAAATTTCTCCCGGTACAAACGTTTAGCGCAAACGCCATTGCCGTCTGCTAATCCATACATCAAATGGGCATCTGCCATCTCTGCATTTGTGTACACTGCCATTGCACGAGCCAAGTCTGTGATCAACTCTACTAGTACGTAGTAACCCGTGTGCTTGCCAACGTCGTACTGCTCGCTGGAACAGTTGATGTTACCTGTAAACAAGCAATGACGTAAGTCGCATGGCAACAGCGACATGTAAAACAAAACACTGGCGGTGCACCTATGACAACGTAACCAGACGTAACCAAGAGTGCATGTTCCTCGTGATTCTAACGTTCTGTTCGTGTGTGTTTCACATGATTAATGGGTTCGAGAAAATGAGTTGTAACATGAAAATAAAGCGTTTCCGGACCCATGTTCATATAACATAATTTCTTCGTCTACGTGTGAGGAATGTGTTCTGCAATTTGTGCCGTACATTTTCAACACGACGCGTAAGAAAAAACATTAGATGTAAAGAACGCTATGAGTATAATTCGGCTGATAATCTTCAGACATCCGTTAAAGAATGCTATTCGCTTGTAGTATCTGGTAGTGTCTTTGTTGTCCTTGACATTGAGCCACAGCTTGATCATAGAATAATTTGCACACAAGGTTGAACATATCCATGTTTTGGCTTTGTCTTCAAAATGTGCCAGCAGCACATTTTTACTATAATTAGTTTGCACGTTTCTTACCTTGGACCATTGATGAAACCTGTTATATGCTATTTCGCCTTGACTTTTGTTTTTTTGGCAGTAATTCTAAAGTTACCCTCTCTCGCTGCTTGTAAAATTTAGGCTGGTTCTTCAGATTCCATAATTATTGCATTCGAATTATCCGCCATTACATCAACATGCAAGTCTCTTGTATAACAGTCTTACCTCTGTCAGGAAATCAAAATTGTAACCCTGGGATGTTATATAGAGAACGCGAGTTATTGAAATTCACTAAAAGTCTACTGTGACATATTGGAGGGTAGAAACCCTGCGCATTTCTAGAATTATTGATCTTGGGACACTGTTGAACCTCACTTATAAAATGATGTAACTATTAAATCCTATGATTCCCCATATACTTGTTAGCATATCTTCTACAGCAACATACGAGGGCAGACCCAGAAGTAGCCGACCTGATGTATATATAGCGGTTGTTGTTTCAAACAAATGGCTATGGCAGAAAGTACCACCCTTATAAAGCTTAAGTTTGAAGTTTGACGATGCTACGTTGTTTAGTAATTGCTTGGCAGCCATTAATAGTGAACTCTCTCAGCGAATTTGTAAACATGGATAAAACTGGTCATCGTTATGTGATACAATACTTTCATTTGAAAGGTCTTAGTCCAACTAATATTAAACCTGAGCTAGATTCTACTCTGAGGGAGTCTGCTCCTTCGTTTACAACAGTAAAATATTGGGTGGCAGAGTTTAAGCGAGACCGTACGAGCTGCCAAGACGAACATCGCAATGGTCGACCAAATGAGGTGACCATGCCAGAAATTGTGAAGAAAATGCACAAAATGATATTGGATGACCGTCGACTGAAAGTGCGCGAGCTAGTGGACATCATAGGCATTTCAAAAAGTTCTGTACATTGCATACTGACTGAACATTTAGACATGAGAAAGCTGTGCGCAAGATGGGTGCCGGTGGAACAAAAGCAGCGTCGTGAGGATGTTTCAGTCGAGTGTTCGGCGATGTTTCGAGTTTTTGCGTCGATTCATAACCATGGATGAAACATGGGTACATCGCTTCACGCCTGAGACGAAGGAACAGACAAAACAGTGGATTGAAAGGGCAGAATCGGCTCCAAAAAAGGCGAAGACAGTTTCACCTGCAGTCAAGGTCATGGTGTCAGTTTTTTTTTGGGATGCGCGTGGGATAATTTTCATTAATTATGTTCAAAAAGGAAAAGCAATCAATGGCGAGTATTATGCAAACTTATTGCAGCCTTTGAATGATGAAATCAAGCAAAAACGGCCGCATTTAGTGGAAAAGAAAGTTCTGTTTCATCAAGACAATGCACCAGTTCACACATCCATTATCACCATGGCCAAGTCAATGAGATAAAGTTCGAATTGCTTCCTCATGCACCCTATTCGCCAGAATTAACCCCCTCTGATTATTTTCTGTTTCCAAAGTTGAAGAAATGCCTTGGTGGTAAAAGATTTGCCAACAATGAGGACGTGGGGTTTGCAGTTGATGGCTATTTTGCAGAACTCGAGGGTTCTCACTATAAACAGGGCATTGAACATCGCTGGGAAAAGTGTATCGAGCTGAAAGGAGACTATGAAGATGTTTTTTTCCAAAATTGTTGTGCTTTCTTTGTTAGGTCGAGTACTTCCGGGACAGCCCACGTACTATTTTAGGCACAAATTCTTTTGCAGATTTCGTAATTCCTTTTCATGTTTCATATATCTATCCTAGAGCTTTGATCCTTTTTATTTCTACTCTTTTGAGCTCTTTTTATATTGCTTGAGAACTTTGACTATTTGACCACAGACTTATTTGTATACTTGAAGCTTGAACATCCTTATTTCCCAATGACGTCGAAGCAGATGCATCTGATAATTAAATTATTTCATTAGCAATTCATTACTCTCAAGTTCAACTTAAATTCCCAAATTTAATTTACTCCAAAATATATGGAAATATTCCTTTTCTGGATTTTTAACCAAGGGTTGAAAAAGGTCATTAAAATCTGATATGTTACATTCAGATGACTTTCCCTACTCGTTATCGCTTATTAGTGGGTATACAAATCATTCTTACGAAAGTTTATTATTCTATCTACTTCATTTTAATCGAGATAAACCTTTTCACAAATAGCTGCATTACACATTTCATTATAGATACAAGGGAACAGCGATAGTCAAATGTTTTAGAATGGACGTTATAATATGCTGGGCTTAAAATTCAATACTCTTTCCATAACATCGCGAGAAACAGTTGAAAATGGACAGGACTTTAAAAGAATGACTAATTATTGAACACTTAGAACCATTAATAACGGATATCTCGGAAATGGCTGATGCCACAAAAATAGTTCTTTAAAGTGTGTGTTTTAAAGGGATCTACATTTTTGTGCAGTAAGTTTCTGTCTGTCGCTTAACGTTTACCAGTTATGCAAGATTATAAATTTCTTTCCGAATGAAGAGGACTTCACAAGTTATTCCCCAAAACTTCAAGATATGCATTTTATTTGTCAAGTAAATATCTTTAATGTATGGTACTTTAATCAAAATCGTTAGACCCATTCAGAAAATAAAAAAATCGAAAAATGTTCCATGTAAAGGGTAGTTTCTGAACTTAAATACCAAGTTTGCTACTTATTTGACATTTCGTTTTTGAGTTATGCTGTTCACAGACACACAAAAACAAACACACGGGTGTATTTCTAAAAGTTTTTTTTTTCCGGCTCAGGAGACCTCAAACATGTATTTACGGTGAAATCTTGGTATCGAATTTTTGGGTGAAATGCAATACCTTCTTTCCCTATTATGTACGTGGCAGAGGTAGTAAAAACAGGGTGATACACTAGCTTCCATTTATTTCGTCCTCACAGCTTTGGGAGGCATTCTACTGGCCTTCACATGCGAATATATGTAGCAGGAGGAGGGCGTGTATCTGTTTACCTTTTAGCGTATACAGTGGCGTCCTGTTTTACGTACACAATTCTAGATTATTCATATATGAATATATATAGCGTTGAGCAATAGCTTTACTCTTCATCATGGGACATGACAAAGTCATGTAAACTTAGTTGGGACAATCATATTACTGAAATTTATAGGAAAATAAATTCTTTAATCCACACTTTCAAGCGTTTAAATACGCCCCTGCCTAGTGAAACGGTAATTTTAGGCCGAGCCCGAGATATGTAATTATTAATAATTTGATTAATTAATTTTTAGTGAGGTTAAATCATGCTATGTACGTATCTTTTACTTTTACTGCCTGTGTAGCTTAAGAAGGGTGATTTAACGATATGTCTGTATTTAGGTTACTAATATTAGAGGAGTTATAAATTGTTTAATGTAAATAATTTAAGCGCTATGTTAAAATATTGTCCACGACGAGATATTTTAGCTGCAGGAATAGTGTCTTCGAAGGCAAAAAGTCTAGTTTTAAGATGTCTCTCTGGTAGCAGGGGCATTGTTCATACAGCGAGGGTGTAGAGTTTTTGTTCCTTTATACGATAATTCGCCGTGACCAAGTGAGAGAGACAACTAGCTTAACGGTAAATTTAGGAAAGCCGCGATTTATGTTAAACTTGGACCAATGAGAACCCTGTAAGTTATATGAAATTGTGAGACGCGTTGAGTTGCGCTAAAAATGCGCCAATAGGAAATGAAGCAGCCCAAAAAGCCTGCGACTATAAATGGATCTGCTAGGAACAAATTCGGGGTCATTTTCTAAACTACAGGCAGGGAGAGATGCTGCAGGATACTTGAGAGATATCGCGCCAAAAGTGAATTGAGACAGATTTCGCAACACACATAAGAATCGCTACGCGTAAAGAGATCTAATAAGTATATAAACTTCGCGTCATATCAGTGCCGTGTTTCGACAGCAGTGGACAGTGTTTTAACGGCGGCAATATCAGTGTTGTGTACCACCAGAAGTAGCTAAATAAAAGAAACAGCAGTGTCATCTTTTTGTAACTAAAGTACGTCTATTTTCTCCTTTGCCACACCCGAGATCTACGTTTCCTTTACCAAGGAAAAGTCCATGCTCTCACATATTCTAGAAATTACTTCAGCTAGCCGAGGATAAAAATGCAGAGAACCAGCATACTTCGAACATCTGGAGTCAACGCGGAGGCTGCAGAGAGGTAAGCCGCGAGCAACGGGCATTAAAAAACCACAACATCGGACAGGAGGAGATACTGCCGCACTAGGAACCTAAGAAAGACTTTGGTACAAACAATGGTGATACTCCACTTTGATTATTGCAATTCCCTCCTCACAGACTTAAGACCTGATCTGTCACGTAAATTACAGTTAGCTCACAATACATGTGTACGTTACATCTGCGATGTACGTCGTTACGATCATATAACACCATCTCTCCACCAGTTGTCATGGTTCCATTTGGTTGACCGTAGAAACATCCATTGTCTTTTACTTCTCTTTAAACTTATTCACACTTCTTCCCCTACATACCTAGCTTCTCGCTTTAAAAGTTTGTCCTCGTCTCACAGCCTTCATACACGCTCGGGAAATCGTCACATACTTTCAATACCACTTCATCCAACATCTCTATACTCGTCATCTTTTACTGTGAAGGTTGCTAGGCTCTGGAATTTACTTCCACAAAATGTAAGGGGCTGTCATATAAGCTTTTCGTCACAGGTTGCAGATTTTAGTTTAAAAACTTCTGATGTGTTACACTCACATGGCTTTCTCTACTCTTGTACAAACTATTTTTACAAACGCTTATTCTCCACATGCTTCATGTTAATCGAGATATCGAGATGTTAATCTTATTGCTAATTTTCTTGTAGGTGCAAGGGGAATTGGTAGGCTTTAAGCGATAGTCAAATATTTTAACAGCTGGTTGCTATGTGGAGTATTCCATTCTCTTTGCATTACCAGGACAAAAAAAATGAATAAAGAATTTGAGAAAAAGTATAAGTATTGGAAAATTTAAGGGAATAACAAGGAATATCTCGAAAATGGTTCACCCAACAACAAAAAATGTATATGACATAAAGTATGTATTTTAACGCGATCTACATTTTTACTTTCTCTACTACGTATAGTAAGCAGGGGAATTATTGTATTCCACCCAAAAAACCGATATCGAGATTTCACCGGAAATACATGTTTTGAGATCCCCTGAATCCAAAAAAAGCATTTTTGGAAACATGTCCGTGTGTCTGTGTGTCTGTCTGTGAACAGCATAAATCAGAAACGAACAGTCGGATAAACACCAAACTTGGTATTTAGGTTCAGTATCTTCCAGAGATGCGACACGAAGGTTTTGAGGAAAAACCCCCACCCCAGAGTACCCTTTACATGGAAGATATTTCGAAAATTTTAATTTTCTCAAAAATGGCTCTAACGATTTTGATTAAAATATCATATGTTTAAGATATTTTCATGACAAATAAAATGTATATCTTGAATTTTCTGGGAATATCTCCACAAGTATTCTTCATTGTGAACGACTTTTGGTAAACTGGTAAACCATAAGAGATAGACAAAATTTTACTACACAAAAAATGTAGATCGCGTTAAAATACACAATTTATGTCATATACATTTTTTTTGTTGAGTGAACCATTTTCGAGATATTGCTTGTTATTCCCTTAAATTTTTCAATACTTATTTTCTCAAATGGGAATTCGTTATTCATTTTTTTGTCTTGGATATGCAAAGAGTATTAATCTGTGGCAAAGGGAATAGTGCTTCACCTAGCAACCAGCTATTAAGAGATATGTATGTGCTTAAAGGCTACTGTATTTCTATATTGCCCTTGTAAATATATATATATACCCCTTGCATCTACAAGAAACTTAGCAATAAGATAGAGTCTGCAAATGTTTATCTCGATTAACATGAAGTAGATGGAGAATAAGCGTTTGTAAAAATAGTTTGTACAAGAGTAGAGAAAGTCATGTGAGTGTAACACATCAGATTTTTTATGGTTTACCAGTTATGCAAAAGTCGTTCACAATGAAGAATACTTTTGGAGACATTCCCAGAAAATTCAAGATATACATTTCATTTGTCATGAAAGTATCTTCAACATATGATATTTTAATCAAAATCATTAGAGCCATTTTTGAGAAAATTAAAATGTTCCAAAAATATTACATGTAAAGGGTAATCTGGGTTGGGGGGATTTTCTTGAAAACCTTCGTGTCGCATCTCTGGAAGATACTGAACCTAAATACCAAGTTTGGTGTTTATCGGACTGTTCGTTTCTAAGTTATGCTGTTCACAGACAGACAGACAGACATACACACGGACATGTTTCCAAAAATGCTTTAAGATATTCATTAATATTAACTTAGTTTCTCTATATTTTCAATTAACTTAACTATTCCTCTAATATTTGTGTTATTTCTGTTTTGTGTTCCTTTAGATATTATCTATGTACCATCGATGTGATCGGAATAAGTGGTTAAGCGGAAGAGAAGGCCAAATGGCCTTAGCTCTGCCACAATAAATAAATAATAAATGGTTTGTACAATATCTCCACGAAAAAAAAAGTTTTAATGGCAACATAATGTAAAACTGAAATATATTATACTTTTTACTCTCAAAAAGGACACATTTACTAGACATTATTTTAATAATCTGTCCAATCAATCTCCATTCGTATGCAACACCTGATTTAACCGCCTAGACATCTCTGACTCTAAACGCATATATTGCCACATTTCATGACAGTGTTCCCAGAGGGCGACGAGTGATTCAGTGCCTAGGTGGCTAAATCAGGTATTGGACAAGAATAGAGTTTGGACAGATTATTAAAATAATGTCTAGCAAATGTACAGGATGATTTATTTCTTTGTTTGAGAACGAGTTATGCTAGTGACAATTTATTATACCTGAAATGCAGAGGAATTTTGCGAGATTATTTACCTCTATAGCAAATGTTGAAAATGTCCTCCATCCTGCATAAGGCACAACTCAACACATCTTTCCATGTTACTGGCCACTCGTTGGACGACTCTGTTGTCAATAGCATGAATCTCCTGTGTAATGAATGCTGTGCTTCAGATCGTCCAATGTCTGGTGACGTGTGGCATAAACCCTGTCATTTAAGTAACCCCATAGAACGAAGTCCGGCGATGTCAAATCCGGAGATCTCGGTGGCCACAGGTTCTTGGAAATTATCCGGTCGTCAAAGAAACCTTCAATTAGTGCCATGGATTCATTTGATGTATGGATGTATGAGTTGCAGTTCTGGGGCTGCACCAAGAAATCAAATATTAAAATTATACAACTTTTCCAAAATAAAGTGCTACGTGGTATTGTTAATGCACCATGGTACATCAGGAATGACACATCCATAGAGACTTAAAAATGGACATTGTTAGTGAAGAAATAAGAACCATGGCAGTGAAGCATGAAAAACGACTTCACTACCATTTAAACCCTCTTGCGCTTCAGTTATTGGATACCAGTGCAGTACTAAAAAGATTAAAAAGGACAAAACCTGAAGACTTGGTGCAGTGATGTGTGTTATTGCGTGAAAAATGCAATTATTAGCAGAATATATTCATTGGAATACATTACTGCCAAACAGTGACACAATTATGATAGTGAAGCTACTAGATAAGTTCTCACACTTAGTATGAAATTTAAATAAATAAAAAAAATTGATGTATGGCATGTAGCGCCGTCCTGCTGAAAATATCCTTGACTCAGCTCTACATCGTCTAGTTGCTCAACAAACTCCATGAAAATCCATCGGTACTCTCAGTGTTCACATTGTTTTCAAAAAAACAATTGGTCCACTATTCTCTGTGCGGATGTTGCGCATCAAACTCCGATTTTAACCAGGTGCATAGGTGCTTCATGAATAACATGTGGATTTTCGCTGGCCCAACAGCGTGAGTTATTTGATTTCACATAGCCGGATAAACGGAACCAAGCTTCATCTGTGAACCATGTGATGGACAATATGACAGGATTTTGTACAATGAACGCCTGGAACCAACGACAATAATTCAGTCATCTATCCTTATCTGGTTCCTGTAACTGATGGACAACCGTAATCCTATACGGCGTTAGACCTGCACTTTTCACAGCTCTTTGACACATTGAGTAGCTGTACCTTGTCTTCTGCAACAAACATCTTAATGGTTTTTTGGGTGACTGATCCAGTCGTGCTCTTACATCAACAACCGTGGGAAGCCTAGATGAACGAGTTTTGCCTTTTTCACTCACCTGAGATGCAGTTGTTTCCAATTTGTTTACCAGTCCCGGTATTGTGTTTCTTTGGGGAGGATTCCGAACACCAAATTCTCTCCGGTATGCCCTTTGAGTAGCTGTAATTGAATTCGTAATCCAGTATTGCTTTACAAGGAAGAGTCGTTCATTTAATGTGTACTCCATTTACACGTTGACTAGAACAAAATCTCAAAAACTATTACCGACAATAAAACTTAACAATTACGAATAAAACATGAACATCTGCGCATCTAGTGGCAGGCAATCGAAACTCCAGAACATTCTGCTTAATTTGTTGCTAAAATTGGCGCATTGGGTGAATTTCGAACAGAGTAATTAAAGAAAGAAATGTGTCAGTTCTTCATAAATAATCCTGTATCATATTTGAGAGTAAAAAGTATGAGTTTTAGTTTTATATTATGTTACCATTGGATATACTTTTTCATGGAGAAATTGTGCAAAATAGAGTTTTATTTAGTTGTATATTTAAACATGGTTATTATAAGTGATGACGAGTAAATCAAAGCCGTATATTCATATGAGAATAATCTAGAATTGTGCACGTAAAACAGGATGCCACCGCTTGCGCGAAAAGGTAAACAGATACACGCACCTCCTTGTTAAAGATACTCACCTGTGATGGCCAGCAGAATGCCTCCCAAAGCTGCGGGAACGGCATAAATGGAAACCAGTGCACCCTGCTAAGTCGGATGATTTAGTAATTCTGTGAATATATGAAATCAAGACATGCCAAAATATGATGAGTGTCACATATTAGGTTTCAGCTTTTACTATTCAACTCACAAATCAATATTAGTAAGTGTGTAGGTAACTACGTGGCTCTTTTTCAAATCGTACACTTATCAACTTTTGACAGGTTCAAGATTACCATTAAAGCAATATCAATAAAAACCCAAAATCGCAAAAACGCACATATCAGCTTGTGGCTCCCCACGGCAAAATTCCGAGACGTTTAATCACTTTTATTATGAGCTCATGTATAGCATATATAGATTTGCTTTCTAAAAAATCTGATGTGTAGCATTCACATGAATTTCTCTACTCACTGTTCTACAAACTATTCTTACAAAAGCTTATTATTCTGTATACTTCTTGTTAATGGACAAAAACTTGCATACACATTTACGCATTTCGTTGTAGGTATAAGAAGAACACGTTAGGTTGAAGCGATATTCAAGTATTTAAAAATTCAAACCAATAACAAGAAATATCTCGGAAATGGTTAATGCCACAAAAAAAATTGTTTTTGACATAAATTGCGTGCTTTAACGAGATCTATATGGTTTGTATCTCTGATTTAGAATAAACAGGACTTCACAGGCTATTCTCACAAAATTCCAAAAATGGATTTTATTTGTCAGGTACTCGTATATATGTTAAATTATATAGTATTTAAACAAAAATTGTTACAGCCATTTTTGAGAAAACAAAACATTTACATTTAAAGGGTAGTTTGGGGTAGCAAATTTTCTTGATAATCTTCGTATCGCATCCTTGGAAGATGCTGAATTTAAATACCAAGTTTGGTATTTAACTAACCTTTTCTTTTTCAGTTATGCTGTTCACAGACACAAACACACACACACACACACACACACACACACACATATTACATGTGGACATTTTTGTTCTAAAAGTACCTTTTTTGTTATTCAGGGAGTCTCAAAACGTGTATTTCCGGTGAAATCTCGGTATGGAATTTTTGGGTGGAATGCAAATCTTCCTGTGCTTATTATAGGTAAGTAGTAGATAAAATAAAAACTGACATGTGGTTTTTGTTAGACTTTTAAATTGATCAAGCTATGACATAATTAATTCGAGCACTAGGATAAATTGTTGCAGAAATGATTTTTATTTAAAGTTTTCATTTTTACTTTCTCTACTACGTATAGTAAGTAGGGGAAGTATTGTATTTCACCCAAAAATTCGATGCCGAGATTTCAGCGGAAATATATGTTTTGACACCCCCTGAATCCAAAAAAAAAAAACATTTTTGGAAACATGTCCGTGTGTGTGTCTGTGTGTCAGTGAACAGCATAACTCATAAACGAACAGTCGGATAAACACCAAACTTGGTATTTAGGTTCAGTATCTTACAGAGATGCGACACGAAGGTTTTCAAGAAAATCCCCCCCACCCCAGATTACCCCTTACATGGAACATTTCTCGAAAATTTTAATTTTCTCAAAAATGGCTGTAACGATTTTGATTAAAATATCATATGTTTAAGATATTTTCATGACAAATGAAATGTATATCTCGAATTTACTGGGAATGTCTCCAAAAGTATTCTTCATTCTGAACGACTTTTGCATAACTGGTAAACCATAAGAGATAGACAGACTTTTACTACACAAAAAATGTAGATCGCGTTAAAATACACAATTTATGTCATATACATTTTTTTTGTTCGGTGAACCATTTTCGAGATATTGCTTTTTATTCCCTAAAATATACTTTTTCTCAAATTCGTTATTCATTTTTTTTGTCCTGGTAATGCAAAGAGAATGGAATGCGCCACATAGCAACCAGCTCTTAAAATATTTGACTCGCTTAAAGCCTACCAATTGCCCTTGCATCTACAAGAAAATTAGCAATAAGATTAACATCTCGATATCTCGATTAACATGAAGCATATGGAGAATAAGCGTTTGTAAAAATAGTTTGTACAAGTGTAGAGAGAGTCATGTGAGTGTAACACATAAGGTTTTTTCTAAAACAAACAAAAGATTTTTCAAGAAAATTTCCCCAACTCATTCTACCCTTTACATGGAAACATTTTCAGAATTTTTGATTTTCTCAAAAATTGCTCTAACGATTTTGATTTAAAACCATGTTTAAGATATTTTTATGATAAATGAAAAGTATATCTCGAATTTTTTAAGAATAACCTGTAAAGACTTCTTCATTCTGAGTGACTTTTGTACAACTGGTAAACCGTAAGAGATAGACAAAATCTTACTACACAAAAAATGTAGATCTCGTTAGAGTGCACAGTTGATGCCAAATCGTTTTGTGGGGTTATCCATTTCTGAGATATTCCTTGTTATTGATTTGAATTTTCAAATACTTTTCTCCTCTGGGAAGTTGTTATTCGTTCTTTTTCTCGTTGTTCTGAAAAGAGTATAGAACTTCAAAGGCATCAGATAGGGAGGCACTCTTTAAAAATCTGTATACGAAAAAATCCTACAACGAAATGTGTAAATATGAATTGAAAGTTTATCAGGAGTAACAAGAAATAGAATAATAAGATTTTTAAGAGTAGTTTGTAGAAGAGTGAATAGAGAAGGTCATGTGAATGTAACACAATGCATATATATTTCTTTTTGCTTTCTCTACAATGTACCTATTAGGTAGAGAAGGTTCCGCCCAAAAATTCGATACCGAGTTTTCACCGGAAATACATGTTTTGAGGCCCCCTGAATCCAAAAAACTTTTGGAAACATGTCCTTGTGTCTGTGAACAGCACAATTCAAAAACGAAAAGTGGGATAAATACCAAACTTGCTATTTAAGTTCAGTATCTTCCAAGGATGCGATGTTCAAGAAAATCCCCCAAACTACCCTTTGTATGGAACATTTTTCGAATATTTTGATGTTCTAAAAATGCCTCTAATTGAAGTATCTTCATTCGGAAGGAATTTTGTATAATCCTGTATGACTAGTAAACGTTAAGCGATACACGAAAACGTACTCACAAAAAAAAATGTATATCTCTTTAAAACACACAGTTTATTTCAAATGCGTTTTTTGTGGCATTAGCCATTTCCGAGGTATCCGTTATTAATGGTTAGAATTGTTCAATATATAGCCATTCTTTTAAAGTTCTGTAGATTTTCAATTGTTTTTCGCGTTGACATGGAGAAAGTATGGAAGTTTAAGGCCAGTCGTATAGCGTCCAGTTCTTAAACATTTGACTATCGTTATTTCCTTTGTATCCATAACGAAAGCGTAATGTAGCTATTTCCGGAAAGGTTTATCTGAATTAAATGCAGTAAACAGGAAAATAAACTTTCGTAAGAATGACTTGTATGCCCACTAATAAACGATAGAGTGTAGAGAAAGTCATGTGAATGTATTACATCAATTTTTTTCTGAGAGGAAATAGAGAAAAACGTTTTCGTATGAATCATTTGAAATGGTAACGTGTAAAGAAGTCGTGTGACTCTTAGGCGTAAGAGTTTTTATTTGAATGCATAAATAACTTAAATAAGTGGATTTTTCTTCATGGCGGAAACCAGGCTTAAAAGGTGAAAAGGTAGAAAAACTACCTGGCATTAATAATAACCGAGTTAGTGCCGCGGGAGGGGAGGGTGAGTATCGTACGATGTGGTAGAGTGGTGGGGAGGGAGGAGTGGTGGTAATAGTAGCAGAGGTGGTGAAGGCCAAACGCTCCACCACCACGCCGTCTTCATTTCATTCTTCGACATCGAAAACGCGTAGGCAGAGGCATTTGTCGTCGGTTGACCATTCAGCAGAGGTCCGTTAAGTGGTTGTCGCTCTAGTTCCGGAGTAGGCAGTACATTGCCTCCGTTCCACAAGCCAGAGGTCCTTCAGGTATGTAGATTTACTCTCTTATAAATATTTTTGACCGTAGAGCAGTGTTGATGTAGGTAAGTGAATGGTACATACACTTTTAGCAAGAGAATGCAATTGACAGTTGCATAACTGTCATCGACAGACCTTAAAGAATGTGCTTGCATGTGAAAACGTTATATGAAGCTACTTTAACCGTTTCTTGGTAAACGGGCACGAGTCGTGCAGACTGCATGCGTAGCAATTCTGTGGGAACGAAGTGAAACGTCAAATAGGGCAACTCATCCCACGAGAAATAAATACTTTCATACGATGCACCTACATGTATTTCCGTTTATCTTCCTTAATCGATGTTTCTTCTGGTTCGTTCCATAATCGCGTAAACCAGCGGTTCTCAAATTTCCTACTTCGCGTCTCCCATTTATACTTTCTCTACCACGTACGTATTGCATTCCACGAAAAGCCAAATTCGTAATCGAGATTTCACCGGAAATACACGTTTTGAAGCCCCTGAATAAAAACATTTTTAGAAAAGTCTTGTCTGTGTACAGCAGGACTCGAAAACGAAAAGTCTCATAAATGCCAAACTCCGTATTTAAGTTCAGTATCTTCCAAATGCGACACGGAGATTTTCTCCCCATCCAAATAGCCTTTTCACAGAAACTTTTCCTAATTTTTCTAAAAATGGTTAACGATTTTGATTGAAGTACATAATATTAAATATATTTACATGACAAAACATATCTTGAATTTTCTGGGAACAGCCTGCGAAGTAAACTCCATAAGGAAGGATGTTTGTATAATCTAAATGTTAAGCAATAGACGAAAATGTACTTTACAAAAAATTTAGATCTGTAAGCACACAATATATTTCAAATAACTTTTTGTGGTATCCATTATTAATGGTTCCCATTGTTCAATACTTTCATTGTTTTAAAGTTCTCTACATTTCAGTTTTTCGTTATTGCATGGAAATATTGTGGAATTTTAAAGTCGTGTGAATGTAGTATTTGTATAATTCTTCGTTCGCTGTAATAATATGCGATAGAAAGATATGCTGGAACGTAAGCTCGATTTGGCAAACATTTTTTCTGATGCTTTGTATTGATAATTTATTCGAGCCAGCCCATCTAGATACACGCCCCACAGTTTTAGAATCGCTGGCTAACTATTTTGAGAGAAGAAGGCATTTAACTTCGATAGTAAGAGTTTTTGGTAGAGTAAGTAGGGGAAGCATCATATTCCACCAAAAAATTCTATACCGAGATTTCACCGGAAATACATATGTTGAGGTCCTCTGAATCCAAAAGAGTCGCTAAGAAAAGAAAGTTCGTGTGTGTTTGCGAACAGCATAACTCAAACGAAAAGTCGGATAAATATCAAACTTGGGATTTAGGTTCAGTATCTTTCAAAGATGCGACACGGGGTTTTACAAGAAAATCCCCCCACCCCAGACTACCCTTTACATGGAACATTTTTCGAAAATTTTGATTTTCTCAAAAAGACTTTAACGATTTTGGTTAAAATACCACATGTTTAAGATATTTTCATGACAAATGAAATGTATATCTTGAATTTTCTAGGAATGTCCCCAAAAGTCTTCTTTCTGAATGGCCTTTGCATTACTGGTAAACGTGAGACAATTTTTCTACACAAAAAATGTAGATCTCTTTATAACACATTTGTCACACGTTTTTGTGGAGTGAACCATTTCAAATATATTCCTTATTTGTTTGAATTTTCCAATAGTTATACTTTTTCACAAATGGCAATTCGTTATTAGTTTTTTTTTATGTCCAAGACATGCAAAGAATGAAACGCTCCACATAGCAACCAGATCTTGAAACATTTGACTATCGCTTAAAGCCTACCATATTCCACTTGCACCTACAAGAAAATTAGCAATGAGATAGTTTCCGCAAATGTTTATCTCGATTAACATGAAGTAGATGGAGAATAAGTGTTTGTAAAAATAGTTTGTACAAGAGTAGCCATACGAGTGTAACACATCAGATTTTTAAATAAGCGGATCGTTATGTGAAATTCGAGACACTTTGCCCGTCAACGAGAAAAAATGAAAAGCGACTTGAAAAAAAATCTGATGTTCCATTCACATGACTCTACTCCCATACAAATACACAAAAGATCTTGTTCGTTATCTGCTTCTTGTTAATGTATCCACTTCTTGTAAATAGACATACTATGTGAGCGCTTTGAAATATCGCGCTCTTTGCAAGATCACGAGCCAAAACGAACAGCTACTTTTCACTTGAGAAAAGTAGCTGAAAATTCAAACCAATAAGATCTCTCTGAAGTGATTAGCACCACAATTTTTTAATTTCTTTACCTCGTACATAGTAAGTAGGGAAGATACTGCATTCCACCCAAAATTTCTATACAGAGATTTCATTTTAATGCATGTTTTGAGATCCCCCGAATCCAAAAAAGCATTCTTAGAAAAAGGTTCGTGTATGTCTGTGGGTTTGTGAACAGCATAACTCAAACGAAAAGTCGGAATACCAAAGTTTGTATTTAAGTACAAAGTTTTTCGATAAAATCCCCGCATCCCAAAAACCCTTTACTAGAATTATTTTTCGAAATTTTTAATATTATAAAAATGGTTCTAAAGTTTTTTATTAAAATACTTGCATGACAAGTGAAATGTGTATCTTGAATTTTCTGGGAATAGCCTAGAAGTTCTCTACATTCGGAAGGAATTTCGTATAATCTTGTAATACTGATAAACGTTAAACTATAGACGAAAACATACTACACAGAAAAGGTAATCTCTTTAAAACACTTATTTATTTTTGTGGCATCGGCCGCTTCCGAGGAATTCGCAGTTCTAGTTGTGTAACACTTGACTGTCGCTATTCCCTTTGTATCTATAATGTGTAATGTAGCTATTTCCGGAAAGATTTATCTTGACTAAAGTGAATTAGATGGGAGAATAAGCTTTGGTAAGAATAATTTGTATACCCACTATAAAGTTAGAGAAGAGTCATGTGAATGTATCGCAGCAGAATTTTTTACTTTCTCTACTACGTATAGTAAGTAGGGGAAGTATTGTATTCCACCCAAAAATTCGATACCGAGATTTCAACGGAAATATACGTTTTGAGACCCCCTGAATCCACAAAAAGCATTTTTGGAAACATGTCCGTGTGTGTGTGTGTGTGTGTGTGTGTGTGTGTGTGTGTGTGTGTGTGTGTCTGAACAGCATAACTCAGAAACGAGCAGTCGGATAAACACCAAGCTTCGTATTTAGGTTCAGTATCTTCCAGAGATGCGACACGAAGGTTTTCAAGAGAATTCTCCCACCCCAGATTACCCTTTACATGGAACATTTTTCGAAAATTTTAATTTTCTCAAAAATGGCTAACGATTTTGATTAAAATATCATGTTTAAGATATTTTCATGAAAAATAAAATGTATATCTTGAATTTACTGGGAATGTCTCCAAAAGTATTCTTCATTGTGAACGACGTTTGCATAACTGGTAAACCATAAGAGACAAAATTGTACTACACAAAAAAATGTAGATCGCGTTAAAATACATAATTTGTCATACATTTTTTTTTGAGTGAACCATTTTCGAGATATTGCTTGTTATTTCCTTATATTTTTCAATACTTATTTTCTCAAATGGGAATTCGTTATTCATTTTTTTTTTGTCTTGGATATGCAAAGAGTATTAAGCTGTGGCAAAGGGAATGGTGCTGCACCTAGCAACCAGCTATTAAGAGGTATGTATGTGCTTAAAGGTTACTGTATTTCTATATTGCCCTTGTAAATATATATTCCCCTTGCATCTACAAGAAAATTAGCAATAAGATTAACATCTCGATATTTCGAGCATATGGAGAATAAGCGTTTGTAAAAATAGTTTGTACAAGAGTAGGGAAAGCCATGTGAGTGTAACACATCAGATTTTTTTATTCAGGGTGCCTCAAAACCTGTATTTCCGGCGAAAACTCGATCGAATTTTTTGGTGGAATGCAATACTTTCTCTACCTAGTAGGTACGTAAAATGTGTTCTCGAGGTAAAATTTACAAAATAGGATCGCAGTGCTAAAACATTTTGTACTTGAGTCTTTATCTGAAGAATGGAACGGTTACGCGTCGTGAACTGAATTGTTCCGTAATGTTCACCTTCTTGGAAAGAACAAGAGGTTTTAGATAAGGTAACCGGTTCTCGATGACTGTATCGTACGAGCCGAAGTGTCGAAGTGATAACGCTCAGACTGAAGTTAGTGATTATGGGTGAATGGGAGTTTCGAAAGAATTCCATTTATCACATTTTTGCTTTCTCTACCACGTATCTAGTAGATACAGAAGGTATTGCATTCCACCCAAAAATACATCTATAGAAAAATGAACAACTTCACTAAAAACGAAAAGTTAGATAAATACCAAACTTGGTATTTAGGTTCAGTAACTTTCAAAGATACGACACGAAGATTTTCAAGAAAATTCCCCCATCCCAAACTATCCTTTATATGGAACTTTTTCCAATATTGATTTTTTTCAAATAGCTCTAACGATTGTGATTAAATTATATATTTAAGATATTTTTATGAGGAGTAAAATGTATATCTTGAAATTCCTGGGAATGTCCCCAAAAGTCCGTTCTGAATGGCTTTTTCACAACTGGTAAACCCTAAGATATAGACAAACTTTTTTGTTAAAACAATTTTTTTTTCGTGGAGTGAACCATTTCAGAGATATTCATTTGTTTGAATTTTTGTTCTGGACGTGCAAAGAGAATGGAATGCGCCACATAGCAACCAGCTCTTAAAATATTTGACTATCGCTTAAAGCCTACCAATTCCCCTTGCACCTACAAGAAAATTAGCAATAAGTTTCTGCAAATGTTTATCTCGATTAACATGAAGTAGACGGAGAATAAGCGTTTGTAAAAATAGTTTGTACAAGAGTAGAGAAAGTCGTGCGAGTGTAAAAATATTTTTTATTCCGATGTCAAAACGTATTTCTGGTGAACTGGGTATCGAATTTTTGGGTGAAATACAATACGTTATATCTACTAGGTACGTGGTAAAAGTCGAAATGGATCTTTTACTTCTCCGTAACCGCAGGATCTCGGATGTATCCTATAGTCGGTGACAAACTTTCCTTCCCATACAATATGGGTACTTGACTACCCTGCAATTTTTGTATTGCATACGCACGATTCATAAATGTTCTATCCTTGGAACTGCAGCAGGAATGACTTATGTGCTTCGTTTCCAACCTACTTGCGGATAGGGAGAAAGATAGTTTGATATATTCCTCAAACTTTAAACACTCGATTTTGCGTTTAGTGCAAATGCCTCGAGGCTCATGCCATATGCAGCATATGCCATAAGTCAGCAGCAATACAAGCGAGTGTCTAACTTTAAAATTTTTTCTGCTGTTACGTTTACATGAATTTCTCTACCCACTATCGTTTACTTTAAAGTAACTTCTACAGACAATTTTTATGAAAGCTTTTTTTTTCTATTTCATGTTAATACTCAAAACTTTGCAGAAATAGTTAATTACTCATTTCGTTGTAGGTAAATGTTAAAAAGCGGGCTGCTGTATGTTGGTCTTGAAATTCTTTACCTATTATTTTAATGATATTGCGAGAAACAACTCAATAGCTAAAGTACTTTACATAATTGACATACGTATTGAAAGTCAAACCAATAAGATATCTTCGAAATGGCTTATACCACAAAACAAGTAATTTGAAATGAATTGTTTTTTTAAAGAGTTCTACATTTTTGTGCAGTAGGTACTTGTCTTAACTCGTAAATTTTACAGTTAAAATTATACAAAACTTCTTCCGAATGAAAAGGATTCGCAGGTTATTCCCAGAAAATTTGACACAGATTTGTCATGTAAATATCTTGAATATATAGCATTTTAATCAAAATCGTTAGTCATTAGAGAAAATCAAATTTCTAAGAATGTTCATGTAAAAAATCTAATGTTACACTCGCATGACTTTCTCTACTCTTGTAAATTATTTTTACAAACTCTTTATTCTCCATCTATTTCATATTAATCGAGATAAACATTTGCAGAAACGATCGTTTGACATGCAAAGAGAATTACATTTTACACATAACGACCAGTTCTAAAAATATTTGACTATCGCTTAAGGCTTACTATGTTCCCCTTGTTTTGTATTTGCAAGGCCAATATAGAAATACAGTAGCCTTTAAGCATAGACTATCACTTAATAGCTGGTTGCTAGGTGCAGTACCATTCTCTTTGCCTCAGATTAATACTCTTTGCATATTCAAGACAAAAAAAATGAATAACGAATTCCCTATTGAGAAAATAAGTATTGAAAAATTTAAGGGAATAACAAGCAATATCTCGAAAATGGTTCACTCAACAAAACAAAATGTGACATAAATTGTGTATTTTAACGCGATCTACATTTTTTGTGTAGTAAAATTTTGTCTATCTCTTATGATTTACCAGTTATGCAAAAGTCGTTCACAAAGAAGAATACTTTTGGAGACATTCCCAGAAAATTCAAGATATACATTTCATTTGTCATTAAAACATCTTACACATGATATTTTAATCAAAATCGTTAGAGCCATTTTTGAGAAAATTAAAATTTTGGAAAAGTGTTCCATGTAAAGGGTAGTTAGGGGTGGGGGATTTTCTTGAAAACCTTCGTGTTGCATCTCTGAAAGATACCGAACCTAAATACAAAGTTTGGTGTTTATCTGACTGTTCGTTTCTGAGTTATGCTGTTCACACTCACACGGACATGTTTCCAAAAATGCTTTTTTTGGATTCAGGGTGTCTCAAAACATTATTTCCGGTGAAATCTCGGTATCGAATTTTTGGGTGGAATGCAATACTTCCCCTACTTACTATACGTAGTAGAGAAAGTAAAAAATTGAGTTTTATTTATGGACGCTCTTTAACTGCTGTGGTCCTTAGCGTTCCATTCTATATTGGGCGTGAAAGACCGGTAATTTAGCTCAGAGGCCTCTTTATCAGGCTTGAGGTTCTTTTACGTGCCGTAAATCTACGACACGGGACCACTGGCTTGGCTTTACTTCCCTTACGATGGAAGCCATGCTAAGGATTTTTCCGCCCGAAAAAAAAATCCATCGTCCTCCGCCGAGTTTGAACCCGCGACCTTGGAAACTAAAGGCTAGAATGGAATACGACAAAGTTGCAGTATTTTAGTTCCAATGTCGGCATCCTTTCCTAGTTTTTCCCTGGTTATGGAAAGTGTAAACCTTTCTTGAGGAAAGGAAATCAAACAGGATATGTAAGACAGTTCTTCATCCTCTTTGTACATTCTAATGGGGTCGTTTTTTTGTAAAGACCTACTTTACTAGATAGTTTTCTAAAGTGGCCATGTTCTGAAATTAATGAAACTACTTTCCTTGTTTCTCTTCCGTTCAGCCTCGGAAGAGATGAGGAAAATGTTGTATGGACCAAAAAGCAGTTTCCTGGCTTGTCTTTGTACAGGATAGATTTGGGCGTGCTTCCTTAATGCTTTTACTGAGGTTTTGGCAGTACGTGTGCTGATTCCAACCACGTGCTGAGGCAGTGTTTTTAACACTTAAATGATTTCAATCAAATTATATAATATGTAAATTCAATAACAGCCCGCCCTAAAGAAATGTGTGTGTAACAGTATATAAAAATCTGATGTGTTACACTCACATGACTTTCTCTACACGTGTACAACCTATTTTTACAAACGCTTATTCTTCATATGCTTCATGTTAATCGAGATATCGAGATGTTAATCTTATTGCGTTTAAGAGCTGGTTGCTATGTGGAGTATTCCATTCTTTGTATTACCAGGACGAAAAAAAAATGAATAACGAATTTGAGAAAAAGTACAAGTATTGGAAAATTTAAGGTAATAACAAGCAATATCTCGAAAATGGTTCACTCAACAACAAAAATGTGTGACATAAATTGTGTATTTTAACGCGATCTACATTTTTCGTATAGTAAAATTTTATCTATCTCTTATCGTTTACCAGTTATGCAAAAGTCGTTCACAATAAAGAATACTTTTGGAGACATTCCCAGAAAATTCGAGATATACATTTTATTTGTCATGAAAATATCTTAAACATATATTTTAATCAAAATCGTTAGAGCCATTTTCGAGAAAATTAAAATTTTCGAAAAATCTTCGATGTAAAGGGTAGCCTGGGGTGGGGGATTTTCTTGAAAACCTTCGTGTCGCATCTCTGGAAGATACTGAACCTAAATACCAAGTTTGGTGTTTATCCGCCTGTTCGTTTCTGAGTTATGCTGTTCACAGACGGACACACACGGACATGTTTCCAAAAATGCTTTTTTTGGATTCAGGGGGTCTGAAAACATGTATTTCCGGTGAAATCTCGGTATGGAATTTTTGGGTGGAATGCAATACTTCCCCTACTTACTATACGTAGTAGAGAAAGTAAAAAGATTTGTGGCCCCATTAAATAGTGTCAGGATTTTAAAATATTTAAATATAGGTCGACAATGAACCAGTTATAATTCTTAAGATATTTTTCTGCAGAGTTAATACTTTGTATATATTGGCACTATTGCCCTAAGTATGGATACCATAAGAAATTACGCAATGAAACAAAGCGTAAAGTATCCTTAGTTGTGTAGACGCCATTGTGTTTCACTTAAGCGTTTATTTGGAACTATTTGTGCTTAAATTACTGCTCCGCATTTTCTAATTGTTTTAAAACAATTTTTCAATACTTTTTTTTTAATTGTCTTTGCTTTGATCCGTTATTTTTTCCACCGCTTTGCAGTAGAGATAGAGAAGTGGACTAAGGCCCTGTTAATAAATGTGGCTATAGTTTATTGATAAATTTGAATATGAAAAGATTTTTTCTTTATTCCAGATATATCTGGTAAACTGCTTGTACTGTAAATGTTAGTTATGAAACTTTTATAGATTTTAAGTCATTATATCGTCCGTTTTAAGTTGCACAGCTGTTAAAATGGGCCAGGTATACGAAAATGCATGTCCTGTTTCTATAGGTTATTCAGACTCTTGGAAATAGCAGTACCGTTGTAAGTTTGACAGTAATTCATTTTAGTGATAAGTCGGCTATGTTTAATTTTTGGGAACTTCCATTAATTTGTTTCCCCTATACCTCGGTATCCTTTTAGCCAGCTGATCAACTTTATTTCCGTAGATGCCTTATGTCTCATCGTATTTCGAGATAACAGGGCAATCAAGACATTTAGGCATTGTCATACAGTTTTCATTTCACTTGTTCTGAAGAGGGCGCCTTTAAAGCACTTTGATTATCTGCGAGGTAGAGAATTCGTTTACCATGGTAAACTTAAGTCCTCTTATGCTTCTGCATGAAAAACTGTTCAATGTGGTGGTTATAATCAAATTACAATCGCCTGAACGTAACTTAAATAATTTCTTACCTTAATTCCTCCCTCTTTTTGGCCAGAGAATATGCAGTCCAACTTAGACTTCAATAAATTTGTGTTCAACCTTTCAAAAAGACCCCAACCTAGTTTGATGAAATCCAAAGCGAACTAAATATCTGAATAAGTCCCATAGATCTTGCTATCCAGTCAGTTAATGAAAAGTGTGCGTATAAGCTATTTTACTCAACCTCAGCGTCTGTATATCTTGCATTACAATTAATATTCGTACATCGTCCTGCTTGAAGGTCACAGGAAACAGCTCAAATCTACTCTATTCAAAAGATAAATTCGGATTTTAATTAGAAATATAATAAAGGGCAACGTATCTGCATTACGTTACCGGTGTCAATGCGTTTAAGAACGGCGCTTGCGTTGCAGTCAAGTATGACTTTACGAAGAGGTTTTTCAATCCATGCAGAAAGCCTTTTATCGCAAGCCGATGCGAGGCATGATTTTTACAGTTATCTTATCTGGGTAATATCTAACTCACGAGTGGTATTTGCTAAGACTTGACTGAATGAAACGCTTAATAAACAATATTAAAAAAAATGAAATAAGTATTTATACAGTGCGTTTCAAAAGTCCCGTATATTTTCTGCTACAGTTAAATGGAAACTTCCCCCCCCCAAAAAAAACAAGACGCGCAAAACAGTATATTTTAAGACACTTTTTCACAGGAACAACCCATTAACATCCTTTGTGAGTTGACCTCGAAAAAAGTTTTAAATTCAGTCCTGTATATTTTTACTTTCTCTACTACATACAGTAAGAAGGGTAAGTATTGCATTCCACCCAAATTCTATACAGAGATTTCACCGGAAATACATGTTTTGAGGTCCCCTGAATCCAAAAAATACTTTCTAGAAAAGGTCAATGTGTCTAAAGAGCATAACTCATACCAGAATTGGTATTTAGGCTCAGCATCTTCCAAAGATGTGACACGGGGATTTTAAAGAAAATCCCCCCACCCCAGACTACCCTTTACATGGAACATTTTTCGAAAAGTTTGATTTTCTTAAAAATGGCTCTTAACGGTTTTGTTTAAAATACCATATTTAAGAGATTTTCGTGACAAATAAAATGTATATCTAGAATTTTCTGGGAATGTCCCCAAATATCCTTTCTGAATGGGTTTTACAGAACTGGTAAACCATAATAAATTTTTTATACGAAAAAAAATGTGTAGCTAGTTAATTCGTTGTATGTATATACTGGAGAGAGCCATTACCGAGATATTCCTTGTTATCTGTTTGAATTTTCCAACACTCCTACTTTTTCTCATAGGAAAGAGAATGGAATACTCCACATAGCAACGAGCTCCTAAAATATTTGACTATCGCTTAAAGCCTACCATATTTCCCTTGCATCTACAAGAAAATTGGCAGCAAGATAAGTTTCTACAAATGTTTATCTCTATTAACATGAAGTAGATGGAGAATAAGCGTTTGTAAAAATAGTTTTTAGAGAGTAGAGAAAGTCATGCGAGTGCAACACATCAGTTTTTCAGATAGTTCTTTCCGCGAAAATATACAGTTAAAATAGTTTATCATCCAAAACATCCGCATAAGTTTTAAAACATTTTCGTGGAACAGAGTTTGGAGAATCGGCTCTTGTAAAGAGGAATAATGAAACAATATAAAAAGCCCAGAGATTAAAAATTTGTTTTACTTTATAATTTCTCTATCATGTACCTAAAAGATAAAATATTGCATTCAACCACCCAAAACTTTTTAAAAGAACGTCAGAGAGAACGAAACCCTACAACTCAAATGTTGGGTAAATGCCAAACATGGTATATAAGTTCAGCATTTTCGAAAGATGCGACGATGATTTAAAAGAAAATCCCCCCGACCCAAATTTCTCTTAATGTGGACAATCCTTCGTTATTTTTTATTTTCTAAAAGTTCTCTACCACGTATATGGTCGATAGCCCAGTATTGCATTTCACTCAAATTCTATGTCGGGATTTCATCGGAAATGTGTTCCCTTGAATCCCAAAAAAGAACATGCTTAGAAATATATGCGAGTGTGGGTGCACAGCATAACCCAAACTTGGCTACTAAGTTCAGTATTTTCCAAAAATGCGACAAGAGTTTTAAAATATCTCCCTATCCCAAACTACCATTTACACGGCAAACTTTTAGATATTTTTTATTGTCTCAGAAGTGGCTGTAGTGATTTTAATTAGAATGAAATATATTTGGTATTTACGTAACAAAATGTAGATAATCTTAAATTTTCTGGCAATAGCCTGTGAATTCCTACATTCTTAAGGAATTTTGTATAATGTAATGTAAACCATTGGAGACGGAAAAAAGGGCACTACACAAAAGTTTAATCTCTCTAAAACAGTTTATTCCAAATAACCTGTTTTATGGTGTCAGACTTTTAAGATACCCATTATTGGTTTGAATTATTTAATACTTGGCCATCTTTTGAAGTACCTACCGCCCACGTTCGTGTTTCTCGCGATTTAATGTAAAGAGTATAGCATTTTAAGGCCAGTATATAGCGGATAAGTGCTGTGAAGAAAATTTTTAATTTTATATAATTAAAGATAACATACATAATATATATTTAAATTCAGGGGACCCTGATGTGCGCTTCCATTGAAATCTCGATAACGAAATTTTGGGCGAAAAGATCCTTTCTATTTAATATATAGGTACCTAAGTGATAGTTGCATTCACATGACTTTCTCTACCCTTTATCGTTTATTAGTGGGTATACAAGTTACTCTTTCGAAAGTTTATTTTTCTACTTCATTTTAATCCAAATAAAACTTTGTAGAAATAGCTACATTACACGTTTCGTTATAGATACAAAGAACAGCAATAGTCAAATGTTTTAAGAACTGGGTGCTATACATTGGCCTTAAAATTGCATACCTACTCTTTCCATGCAATCGCGAGAAACGACTGAAAATAGACTTAAAAGAATAACAACGCATTGAACAAATCGAGCATTAATAAGACAATCTCGGAAATGGCTTATGGCACAAAAGTTTTGAAATAGTGTTTTTAAAAATGTATTTTTTGTGTAACACATTTTCGTCTATCCCTTAACATTTATTAGTTATGAAAGATTATATAAAATTCCTTCCGAATGAAGAGGGCTTCAGAGTATTTCCAGAAAATTCATGATATATATATATTTAATTTGTCACCTAAATATTTCGAAATATGCTATATTAAAGTTATGTTCCATATAAAGGTTAGTTTGGGGTGGGGGATTTTGTTGAAAATCTTTGCGTCGAATCTTTGGAAGGTACTGAACTTAAATACCTAGTTTGGTACTTATTAAGAGGTTACGTTTTTTAGTTATGCTGTTCAGATACACACGCGGTCCTTTTTCTAAAAGCGGTTTATTTAGGGGCCCTCAAAACGTGTATTTCCGGTGAAATCTCGGTATCGAATTTTTGGCTGAAATACAATACGTTCTCTACCTATTCTATACGTCTTAGAGAGTAATAAGCTCTCAAACGTTCATCTACAGCAATAACATTTCCACCGGCGTGAACATTGAAGTACGGAATTGCTATTTGTTGCAGTACGTTGGCCTTGAACTTGGAAAACGTGTAAATGGGTTAGTGAACCCGCATATTGGCGCACTTGCTCTTTGTAGCGTTGGAAATCACGTTACGGTTATGACGTAGATACACGAGCGTGCTTTTAGAAAGTGTTGGTCCTCTCCACCTAATTGAAAACTTTTTCAGTTTTGCTTGTTTTAGTTCAAAGAAGAGGTCATTGTTCCTACCTGTAGAAATGACAATTTACGTTTCCACCTCCAAACATGGTTACGGTGTACACAAGAATATGCTTATCTCTGAAGGAACAAAAAGAAAAAAATCACGAACTCCACAGTTTTAAATAAAATTAACTATTCGAACATGTTGCCCATGGTATCAACATAATGCAACCAAATTTAGCTACATTTATATACCTGCATAACTGCAGTACTAATTACATTGTTTGCATAGCTTTGCCTGTATAGTGTGATTAATCCATCTACGAATTTCAACAGTTGAAGTATTTGCTAACAGGGTTTCCAGATATCTGAAATCCTAAGGGACATACTCTACTACGTATAGTAAGTAGGGGAAGTATTGCATTCCACCTAAAAATTCGATATCGAGGTTTCACCGGAAATGCATGTTTGAAGCCCTTGAATCCCAAAATATCCTTTTTAGAAAAAGGTGTGCGAGTGTGAGAACAGCATAACTCAGAAACGAACAGTCGGATGAACACCAAATGGGCATTTAGGTTCAGTATCTTCCAGAGATGCGACACGAAGGTTTTCAAGAAAATCCCCCACCTCATCCTTTATATGGAACATTTTTCGAAAATTTTAATTTTCTCAAATGGCTAACGATTTTGATTAAAATATAATATGTTTAAGACATTTTCATGACAAATGAAATGTATATCTCGAATTTTCTGGGAATGTCTCCAAAGGCATTCTTCATTGTGAACGACTTTTGCATAACTGGTAAACCATAAGAGATAGACAAACTTTTACTACACAAAAAAATGTAGATCGCGTTAAAATACATAATTTGTCATATACAGTTTTTTTGTTGAGTGAACCATTTTTGAGATATTGCTTGTTCCCTTAAATTTTCCAATGCTTATACTTTTTCTCAAATTCGTTATTCATTTTTTTTTGTCCTGGTAATACAAAGATAATGGAATGCTCTACATAGCAACCAGTTCTTAAAATATTTGACTATCGCTTAAAGCCTACCAATTCCCCTTGCATCTATAAGAAAATTAGCAATAACATGAAACATATGGGGAATAAGCGTTTGTAAAAATAGTTCGTACAAGAGTAGAAAGTCATGCGAGTGTAATACATTAAGATTTTTTCTTAAGAATTGCATGTTAAATTTAATAACATAATAGAGAAACTATGGTCTGCTTTTGCTTTTCTCCATTCCATGCTGAACTACATGCATACGCTTCAACAAAGAAATAGAACAAGTGAAAAACAGACGACATAATGTACATTCGGGTGCGTTCAGTAGTCTGCATGCAATGAACTGTGCGCTCAACCAAAGTGAGCACCTGCCAGGTAACCACGGTCACCTAAACATTGTTGCACCTCTGTTATTTACCCGGGTCAAATTCTTACCTCAGTAAGCTGAAGGTCCCTGAAGGGTTTAACGAGGATGATGCACACGGCCATTAGTCACATCGCATTTGCAACTCGCAACTTTATGCTTGCGTTGTGCAAACAGGAAGAATTTTTTCCCCCTCTCCATGCAGTGCCAGCTGCTGAACAACACTATCACGATGCGAGGTTTTACACCATCTACTGTACAATCATTGTGCTCTTCCAGGGAGTCGTGTCACACCATTTTAATTGCTGACGTTAGATGTTGATCTGTTTGCTCGGTACAACTACTTTATATTGCCTATTTAATTGTAAAGACTGGATGAATTTTCATATTGGATATTATTGGTTGCGTTATTCGGGTTGAAACTTATTGTACACTCGGAAGATTTCTGCGTGCAATTTACGGGTCTAGAAACGTGTCAAGTTATTGCGTTACGTCTACGGTTGCATTGTGTACGGCCTTAACTCTGAAGAAGTTATATCTTGTTTGAGTTGTTTATTTAGTTCCACGTATGGACGCTAATTTGAAGTCTTTTGTTATAGGAGTTTGCACCACGCTTTGGGCGTCAATTTGAAGTAGTTAGTTGCTGCTATGTATTGGCAGGGCGTGATGCGACAAGAATGTAGGCTTACGCAGATTGGAAGTTTTAATTCACTCCTTTTTATTAATCCTTGACACAAATTAAATAGCAGTTCACTGATATAGACCTGTGAGATTCTTTTTATTAATTACACTTTTTACCACGTAAAACTATTTTTCGTCTCGCACGAATACATATTAAATCTCTCGAGGACGCATTTTGAAACCGGTTACTATCACTGTCTGCAGGCAACCGACTAGATTTCAACCGTCTAAACTTGTAAATTTCTGTATTTCAAGTCTATGATTGCCTAATCTTACTCCAATAGAATACCTGCATTTAACTAAAGCTGCTATTTTTATAAAATGTCACTAAAATTAGATTAATGCTTCCAAGAATCACAAATAACATTTAAACACTCAAACTCATTATTGCCTCAAGGTTACCTCATTGTTAGCAACGTTTAACTTATTATTCTCACAGCTCCTACATTATTAAATTACGTAATATATTCACATAACATTAATACACATGGATACAATAATATAAGCATATGCAAAGACTGTTGCATACATTTTACAAATTATTATATACATATTGCTTCAAGGTGGGCTGTTATTGAATTTACATATTATATAATTTGACTAAAATCATTTAAGTGTTAAATACTGCCTCAACTCGCCTGTCTTTAAGCTGCGTTGTTACCGTTAAGCTTTCATTGTGAATGGGCTTTGCACTTAATTTTGCACAACAGAGCAGCCCATAAGCGGGGGGGGGGGCCGGAAGGAGTTGGGAAATAACAGAACAGTGGATGTTATTTTATAAGTTTTTCTCCCATACACATGTGCCACTACGAGGGCTGTCCCAGAAGTACCCGATCTAACAAAGAAAAACAAACATTTTGGGGAAAAACATCTTTATTTCTCTACATAGACTCCCTTCAGCTCGACACACTTCCCAGCGATGTTCAATAGCTTCGATACCCTGCTTATAGTGAGAACTGTCGAGTTCTGCAAAATAGCCATCAACTGCAGACTCCAGCTCTTCACTGTTGGCAAATCTTTTACCACAAAGCTATTTCTTCAACTTTGGAAATGGAAAATAATCAGAGGGAGCTAAATCTAGCGAATAGGATGCATGAGGAAGCAATTCGAACTTTAACTCATTGATTTTGGCCATGGCGATAATGGATGTGTGAACTGGTGCATTGTCTTGATGAAACAGAACTTTCTTTTCCACTAAATGCGTCCCCAATGATTGCTGTTCCTTTTTGAAGATAATCAAAATTATTCCACAGACATTCCAAAAAAAACTGACGCCATGACCTTGCCTGCAGATGCAACTATCTTCGCCTTCTTTGAGGCCGATTCTCCCCTTTCATTCCACTGTTTCGGCTATTCCTTCGTCTCAAGCTTGAAGTGATGTACCCATGTTTCATCTGGTTATGAATCGACGCAAAAACTCTGCTTTATTGCAGCAAATCATCGCCGAACACTCGACTGAGAAATCTTCACGACGCTGCTTTTGTTCCAATGTGAGTAAACGCGGCACCCATCTTACTCACAGCTTTCTCATGTCTAAATTTTCAGTTAGTATGCGATGTACAGCACTTTTTGAAATGCCTATGATGCTTGCTAGCTCGCGCACTTTCAGTCGACGGGT
The DNA here is from genome assembly GCA_030765065.1 of Deroplatys truncata. NCBI lineage: Eukaryota > Metazoa > Arthropoda > Insecta > Mantodea > Mantidae > Deroplatys > Deroplatys truncata. The sequence continues at coordinate 56,396,878 of CM060989.1, read as the reverse complement.
CATCCAATACCATTTTGTGGATTTTCTTCACAATTTCTGCTGTGGTCACCTCATTTGGTCGACCACTGCGATGTTCGTCTTGGCAGCTCGTACGGCCTCGCTTAAACTCTGCCACCCAATATTTTACTGTTGTAAACGAAGGAGCAGACTCCCCCAGAGTAGAATCTAGCTCAGCTTTAATATTAGTTGGACCAAGACCTTTCAAATGAAAGTATTGTTTCACATAATGACCAGTTTTATCCATGTTTACAAATTCGCTGAGAGTTCACTATTGATGGCTGTCAAACAATTACTAAACGAAGTAGCATCTTCAAACTTAAGCTTTATAAGGCTGGTAGTTTCTACCAGTCATTTGTATGAAACAAACAATATATATCAGGTCGGGTACTTCTGGGACTGCTCTCGTACTTATCCATTGTTGTATGGTTTTGTGGAAGATTTACTTAAGTACGGGAGGACTTTACTGGGACTTGGACGGTCCGTGAATTGTCATCTGGCACTGCTCATTTGCGCGGTGCATGACCTGTTTGTTCGACTCTGTAGTCACAAAGCTAGTAGGAGCTGTATCTTTAGTCAGGGGACCTAGCAAATTAGTTTACAGATATAAACAAAACAATCAAAAATCGGTATAATACCTAGTAGGTAATGTACATAAGCAGGTGTCCATTACGTAAACACAAAATGGAAGTTCGGATCACAAACAAAAGAGAGAAGAAACCAAATCGAATCGTAGCTGATGGCCAGGAAAGACGTAGCGCTCCGACCGCAACCTTGCTCATTACGTCATTGGTTATTAGAAATAAGTAAAAAAGTTCAAAAAACTTTCCAGTCTAGATGAGGTAGTTTAAGACCATTTTATCACTTTTGTACATACTCTAAAGCACTGCTTGTCGGACTGTTAATACTCCGAAAATAGTACTTTTGCGGCTGACGCTGCTAAAATGTTATGGAAACCTTTAACGGCGTAATAAAAACAAAATGGCAGTAATTCTATCTTCGTTCACAAGAGAAACACTGCACCAGTCTTTAATTGCAATATATTTCTCGCCATTTTGCTGGCAGCAGCTCCCGATTCGATGTTTCTGGCTCGGATTGAAATTTCCTCAGGATTTTCAACCATATTTTCAGTCGCAAGCTTGTTTAGAAACGAGCGCATAGAATAAGCACTACCATTTTGTATAGTTAGTCAACGCTTCCCGAGAGGCAATGATACGCTTCATACCGTAGGATTCAGGCGCCTGTGAGAATTTCAACAAATGACTAGCTTTTACATTAGTACAGTGCTTACATTATGTTTATTTAATATAATTTAGAGAATTTACTCAACTATTGTATGCACCATGCACGCAAAAGCTTTATCCGACTCGTCCAGTATTCCAGTAGAAATATTTAATTCCGCTAAAGCTTATTTTGCGTGCTTGATAAATAGTTATTCTCTAATCCTACCTATAGTAGCTAAGAGTTTTTATAGGGGGTTCCTTTGTATAGCCCCGTTCATATCGGGGGGCCTTGACTTCAGAAACAATTTGCTGATGGTGTTTTACTCTCTGAACTGTGGTTTTCCTTGGACACACGTTAGCTTCCGCATTCATACTACCAGACACTGCGGAGGAAGGATTCTGGTTAAAGGAAAAACTCCCTGCCTAGACGAGAATCGAACTCGGGATCTCTGGGTTGTTAGGAATGCTGCCCATTCGACTACAGAGGCAGTCGGAGGAACTATTGTATCCCATTGAAAAATGTCATACCGTTTTGGGATCCCTGGAGCCAAAAAAAAGGCATTTTAGAAAACACAGCGTAACTAAACCTACCATAACTAAGTCTGTTAAATACCCAGATTGGAAAAAGTTGAGTTTCAAGAAAATCCCCTCGACCCAAACTTTCTACTTGGGAAAGTTTAATCTTTTTCTCAAACAATGGCTGTAACGTAAAACAACCTATAAAGACGGTTATTACTAAAAAAAATCTGATGTGTTACACTCACATGACTTTCTCTACTCTTGTACAAAGTATTTTTACAAACGCTTATTCTCCATCTAGTTCATGTTAATCGAGATAAACATTTGCAAACTCTATCTTATTGCTAATTTTCTTGTAGATGTAGGGGAAAATATATTTACAAGGGCAATATAGAGAAACAGTAGCCTTTAAGCATATACATATCTCTTAATAGTTGGTTGCTAGGTGCAGCACCATTCCCTTTGCCACAGATAACTCTTTGCATATCCAAGACAAAAAAATCTGATGTGTTACTCACATGACTTTCTCTACTCTTGTACAATCTAATTTTACAAACGCCTATTCTCCATATGCTTCATGTTAATCGAGATATCGAGATGTCAATCTTATTGGTAATTTTCTTGTAGATGCAAGGGAAATATGGTAGCTTTTAAGCGATAGTCAAATATGTTAACGCTGGTTGCTATGTGGCGCATTCCATTCTCTTTGCATGTCCAGGACATAAAAAAAATGAATAACGCATTTGAGAAAAAGTATTATTGGAAAATTTAAGGAAATAACAAGCAATATCTCGAAAACGGTTCACTCAACAAAAGAAATGTATATGACATAAGTTGTGTATTTTAACGCGATCTACATTTTTTGTGTAGTAAAACTTTGTCTATCTCTTATGGTTTACCAGTTATGCAAAAGTCGTTCACAATGAAGAATACTTTTGGAGACATTCCCAGAAAATTCGAGATATACATTTCATTTCTCATAACATTATCTTAAACATATGGTATTTTCATCAAAATCGTTAGAGCCATTTTTGAGAAAATTAAAGTTTTCGAAAAATCTTCCATGTAAAGGGTAATCTGGGGTGGGGAGATTTTCTTGAAAACCTTCGTGTCGCATCTCTGGAAGATACTGAACGTAAATACCAAGTTTGGTGTTTATCCGACTGTTCGTTTCTGAGTTATGCTGTTCACACACACACACAGACACACCACACGGACATGTTTCCAAAAATGCTTTTTTTGGATTCATGGGGCTTCAAAACATGTATTTCCGGTGAAATCTCGGTATCGAATTTTTGGATGGAATGCAATACTTCCCCTACTTACTATACGTAGTAGAGAAAGTAATAAAGCTATGCATGTTTAATATTTGTAAGAGCCGTAGTGTATTACTTGTCCACTTACATCGCAAGTAAAACGTATATCTTGAATTTTCTGCGAATAATTTTGAACTCCTCTTTGTGAGGAATCATGTTTGTATGATTAATAAACCGTAAGAAAGAAACTTACTACGCATAAAATGTAGATCTCGTAAAAGCATGCAATATAAGTCGAATATACTTTATTGGTTTTAATTTTCAAATACTTTATACTCGAGTGCTAAATCGCTATTCATTTTTACTTTCTCTACTACGTATAGTAAGTAGGGGAAGTATTGTATTTCACCCAAAAATTCGATACCGAGATTTCACCGAAAATATGTTTTAAGACCCCCTGAATCCAAAAAAAAAAGCATTTTTTGAAACATGTCCGTGTGTGTGTCTAGTCTGAACAGCATAACTCAGAAACCATTTTCGAGATATTGCTTGTTATTCCCTTAAATTTTTCAATAGTATCTTCTCAAATGGGAATTCGTTATTCATTTTTTTGTCTTGGATATGCAAAGAGTATTAATCTGTGGGAAAGGGAATGGTGCTGCACCTAGCAACCAGCTATTAAGAGATATGTATGTGCTTAAAGGCTACTGTATTTCCAAATTTCCCTTGTAAATATATTATCCACTTACATCTACAAGAAAATTAGCAATAAGATAGTCTGCAAATGTTTATCTCGATTAACATGAAGTAGATGGAGAATAAGCGTTTGTAAAAATAGTTTGTACAAGAGTAGAGAGTCATGTGAGTGTAACACATCAGATTTTTTTTAGTGTGGAAGTGTAAAGCTGGAATCAGCGAAATTTTGCGAGTAGGTAAAAATTGGAGCTTAGCAACAAATATAAATAGTACAGTAAGTAAAATTGATTACGATTAATATTGATAAAATTGATACAATATTAACATTGTCATGCCAGATTCATTACCGTAGCTGTAATACTTTAGAAAAATTTATCTTCATCTTGGCCTCCCATTAATAAGCCATAAAGTGACGAAACTGTTTCGTCCTGAATAAGCCTAGCTGAGGACATGCTGTTATTTAGTGCATTTACGTGTTACATCTTGTCAAGCTCATCAACAGTGTCTGTTATCGGATTGAAGGAATTCACGTACCACTTTGCCAACATGAACAGCACGGCGAGTTCTCCAGAGACAAATCTATCTGAATCTTCTTAAATCTTGCGTTACAGGATTAGAAATGAAAAATGTGTACATTTTTATTCTAAAGGTTAGTTTGTCTTAGAAAGGTGAAACTAACATCGTAGTAATAAAGAAGTGTGTTCTATATTGCTTTCTCTACCTCTCTCCTACTAGATAAAGTATTGCATTGCACCCAAAAATTCGATAGTAAGATTTCACCGGAAATAATTCCAATCCTGGATAAACACCAAACTTTGAATTTTAGATCAGTATCTTCCGAAGATACATTAGGATTTTAAAGAGATTTTCCCCACACCCCAAACTATCCTTTACACGAAAAGTTATTTTTGATTTTCTCAAATGACTCACGATTTTGATTGATGTACTGTTATATTTAGGATATTTACATGACAAAATGTATATCTTGAATTTTCTGGAAATAGCCTGTGAAGTCTTCATTCATTTGGAGGAATTGTGTATCTTGTATAACTAATAAACTGTAAGAGATATAAGCTTAATGCACAGATATTTCATGGATTTGTCAAAAACCAACATTTTCAAAACAATTTTTTTAATAAGCATTATCATTCAGTTGTTTCTTGTGATGTAGTGGAAAGAGTGTGAAAGTTAAAGGCCAGCAACCTGTTTATAAACATTTGACAATCGCTTTGGTTTCCTTTACCCATCTTAACATCTACAACTAAATATTTCATGGACGTTTCTCTGCAAATGTTTGTGTCGATTACTATTAGTGATGGCACGATTCCACTTTCTCGACACTCGATAACGATACTGATTTTTGAACACCAATACTCGATACTCGCTTTATAAAATAATCTGTAAAGGTAATAGCTTGTTCACTGAATTATGTTCTTATTAGTAGTTTTCTATGTATAAACACATGTAACCAATTTTGTATTGTATGCTAATTCCGAAATTGTTCCGTTTGACATTCTCCAATTGACGGTAGCTTTTTTTTTACTTTCTCTACTACGTATAGTAAGTAGGGGAAGTATTGTATTCCACCCAAAAATTCGATACCGAGATTTCATCGGAAATACATGTTTTGAGACCCCCTGAATCCAAAAAGACATTTTTGGAAACGTGTCTGTCTGTGTCTGTGAACAGCATAACTCGGAAACGAACAGTCTGATAAACACCAAACTTGGTATTTAGGTTCAGTATCTTCCAGAGATGCGACACGAAGGTTTTCAAGAAAATCCCCCACCCGAAACTACCCTTTACATGGAACATTTTTCGAAAATTTTAATTTTCTCAAAAATGGCTAACGATTGATTAAAATATCATATGTTTAAGATGATGTCATGAGAAATGAAATGTATATCTCGAAGTTTCTGGGAATGTCGCCAAAAGAATTCTTCATTGTGAACGACTTTTGCATAACTGGTAAACCATAAGAGAGAGACAAAATTTTACTACACAAAAATGTAGATGGCGTTAAAATACACAACTTAGTCATACATTTTTTTGTTGAGTGAACCGTTTTCGAGATATTGCTTGTTATTCCCTTACATTTTCCAATACTTATACTTTTTTCTCAAACTCGTTATTCATTTTTTTTGTCCTAGACATGCAAAGAGAATGGAATGCGCCACATAGCAACCAGCTCTTATAATATTTGACTATCGCTTAAAGCCTACCAATTCCCCTTGCATCTACAACAAAATTAGCAATAAGATTGATATCTCGATTAACATGAAGCATATGGAGAATAAGAGTTTGTAAGAATAGTTTGTACAAGAGTAGAGAAAGTCATGTGAGTGTAACACATCAGGTTTTTTTTATTTTGGTAATGCCACTTGTTACATATTTCTCATTGTTAGTCGAGGATGGTAATAATTCGCATAATTTCTGGTGGTAATGACTTTCACTCTGATAGTACTGATTTAACTGCTTGTGTTTGAGGATTGGTCCTGGTATATATTGATTTGCGAGTTTTTTTAACGTGTATTTATTGTTTTTTCTACTTTTCTAATCTCGGTTGCTTTACCCTGTAATTAAGTTTTGTGCTGCTTATGTATTCGACATGAATAAATCTATAGCCAGAGGGTGGCGTTGATGGGCGCAGTAGTTTTGCGCCACTCAACAAATACAAATAATTTTTTTTTTTTGCTTGTTTTGTTATATTTTATGCTGAAAACTTTTAAATGATTTTCTGTCCATATTATAGAAATTAGTGTACCTGGGGAAGCCTTGAAAATAGTCCTTATATACTACAATTAAAAAGATTAAGGGAGAAAATGTTATGTTGACATGTAGCAGACAGGATAGGGAAGGTTTAGCATGGATGAGAACAGGGACCATCTTTCTTAGAGGGTTAAGAGGAAGTGGAGAAAAGGAGAATAAAATACATTACTTGGTAGAATGTAATGAGGAGTGGAGACAGGATGTTTGGGATCCAATATGGGCCAAAATGAGCAAGGAAATAAAAATATTAAGTTAAGGGGGGTAGATGTATCAAGGATATGCGAGAGCTTTCTAGGCAAATAAGAGTGGAAAGGGAAGAAAAAAATAAGGGCTAATTGAAAGCCAGGTGAAAAGTAGCGCTTAAAAGGAAGTAAAATTTAATTTAATTAGCACTAGAATGTAAGTAGCTTTAAGATAAATATACTTAAAAACTTTGTATAATGTTCGACACAAATATTCTATTTTATTCTAAATCGCCGCGCCAAACCTTTAATAATATATGATCTCCAAAGTCTACTCTTCTAAATTAACTGCCCTTGCAACAGTAAAATAAAGACCTCAGTGACAAACTTTCTTCGATCCCAGGGATTGGGAAGGATAAGCAGACATCTTGCGTTGTTTACGTCTAGCCACCATTGGAGATGGTTGTACAAATAAAGCGCTTCCAGGTTTTCTTCGAAACCTGTGACAAATCAGATACTTGTTACGCTTGAGGATTCGATGCGGTCCGGATGTAGTTGGCGGTGTAACCGGAAGTGCGGCAAAGCATCCAACAATGCGTAGAGCATGGTGTTACGCAAACGAGTATATTGTGTGGAGAATGCCTACCATGGATGTTGTGAGCGATCCTTTGTTCCCTTCCCGATATTTCCTTACCTCTGGCATCACATACTCCTATTTTCCATGTCTAAAATCCTTTCTAATACATTAAATAGCACATGTTTATGCTAAAAAGGACAAATTGCCAACATTCATAATTTGTGTTATTACAGGACTACAAAACCTGTACTTCAGTTCCATATAGGTTTTATAGCATGTCATAGTGATGCATGTCTGCTTGCAAGCCTAAATTGCTACAAAACTGTAGTAAAGAACGACAGGTTTTGCTTATATAAGTGAACAAACCATTCAAGAGATCTAAGAATTGCAGAACAGAAAAAGACGGAAAGCAATTTCTCATTTTCAATTTGTGCCACACGAGGTAGTTTTCGGCATAAATAAGTTTGGTATAACTCACTGTAAATAACAGGATAAAATATCTGTTGCACTCATGACTTTCTCTACTCTTGTACAAACTATTTTTACAAACGCTTACTCTCCATCTACTTCATGTTAATCGAGATGTTAATCGTATTGCTAATTTTCTTGTAGATGCAAGGGGAATATGATAGGCTTTAAGCTATAGTCAAATCTTTTAAGAGCTGGTTCCTATGTGGAGCACTCCATTCTCTTTGTATGTCCAGGACATAAAAAAACCAATAACGAGAAAATTTAAACAAATTAGGAATATCTCGGAATAGTTCACTCGATAAAAAAAAGTACAAAAAATTAAAACATATGCTATGTTTTAACGAGATCTACATTTTTGGTATAACATTTTATCTTATGTCTTAAGATTTACCAGTTATGCGAAAGTCATTAAGAATGAAGAGAGCTTTTGGAGACATTCCCAGAAAATTCAAGATAAACATTTCATTTGCCATAAAAAAATATCCTAAACATATATTTTAATCAAAATCGTTAGCCGTTTATGAGAAAATCAATTTTCGAAAAATGTTCCATATAAAGGGTAGTCTGGGGTAGGGTGATTTTCTTGAAAACTTTCTTGTCGCATCCTTGGAAGATACTAAATTCAAATACCAAGTTTGGTATTTATCCGACTTTCGTTTTTTGAGTTATCCTGTTCAGACACACACGGACGCGTTTCTAAAAATGCTTTATTTGGATTCAGGGCACCTCAAAACAGTATTTCCGGTGAAATCTCGGTACTTAATTTTTGGGGGAATGCAATACTTTCCCTACTTACTATACGTAGTAGAGAAAATAAAAATGCGACGAATTTTTCAAAATGCTTGGTTATGTCATTAAACAATTTTCATGTTGTATACTTTTTAAGCAAATAATTGAATTCTATATTGAACGATTACTTTCGCACAAATTAATATACTTAATTAGAAAGTAATCTCTAAAACTTATTTATATAGTATATTAAAGAGTTTTATCTATTGAATATTAATGTTTTCAAAACAAATTGCATGTCTGGGGCAGTTTTTTCAAAACGGTAAAAAAGTAAAATAATAAATTATCTCGAACTAATTTAGAAATGTGCATTACATTTCGTCTACATATTAGACACTAAACCCTCATTGTTATATTTCAAATCAATCTGCCTGAAATTGTGGATGTTTGAAATTTCACAGATGGGGTATCCTTAGTGTACACAGGCTACTGCTGTTCTCAAAATGGTGGGTAAAGTAATGGCACTCATCTCTTACCTGTTTGCGGCTGTTGCTTAAGTCCACGTCAGTGAAGTAATGCTTAGAAATGGATTGTGGAAATTATCAGCAACTGCTGGAGTCAAATCAATGGTCCTTTCCCATATTACAGTGCTTTTCCTTCATACTGTGGCCACTGCACGGCTGCTCGCGCGCCGGCCGCCGCAGTTCGAGCTACCGCGAAAGTTATACCATCCTCGCAACTGCCTCACCTGCTCAAATTTACAATTACAGTATAAGCACATACCTTATAAGAGATTGGAAATATTGCCCTTCTCTATTCACACATCTGGCACTTTCATTCACACTGGAGAGTTCAATATCCGAAATTAAATTTCTCGCCTGATGTTTTTTTATTTTTGTAATGTATAAGGTTTGTTGCATACACCTTATTTTTCATGTAATCAGAGTTGGGTAAATTTCTGTAATTGGATGTTGCTAAATAATAAATTGACCACACTTAATATTCTTTTAACGAAGCATGGTTTCATTTATACGGCGACGTTTCGTCGTAAAATAGCAGATATTGGAGTACAGAAAAACTCGATTTTACACGAGATTCCCGTGCATGACGCGAAAATTAGTGTCCAATCAATAACTACACAATAGGACTTACGAGTCAGGGAATTTTTAAAAATGGGTAATTAGTAAGAATTAAGACCCTAACGATCCCCGATTTAACTGATGTTTATCTATGGGGGGCTTTGAAAAATGTGTGTGCAACAAACCCCATACATTGCAATAGCTAAAAGAAAACAGGCGAGAAATTAATTCAATTTCGGATATTGAACTCCTAGTGTGAACGAAAGTTTCTTGAAGATACCAGAAATGTATGGATAGAGGACAAGACTTCCAATACCTCTTGTAAGGTATGTACGTATTGTAATTGTAACTATGAGAACATGAGGCGGTTGTGGGGTTATAACTGTTTCGGCGGGAGTTCGAGCTGCGGCGGCCACCGTGTGAAGAGCACTGTACACTCGCTTCCATTTATGCCGCCACGGCAGCTTCGGGAGGCATTCTACTGACCTTCACAGGTGGCGTATGTATAAAACGGAGGGGGGTGTATATCTGTTTACCTTTTCGCGCATGCAGTGGCGTTCTATTTTACGTGCACAATTCTAGATTATTCACATCTGAATATCTATTAAACATATCACATGTTTGAATACATCACTGAATAAAATTCCGTTTTATGTAGCATCTTTACGGAGAAATGTTTTTAATGGCAACATAATGTGATATATTACACTCGGAGGACACATTTTCTAATACCTGATTTAGCCGCCTAGGCAGGTACTTAGGTACCTACTGAAAGTACTCCGGCTTTAAACGCAAATGCTCCCACATTTCATGAGTGTTCCCAGATGGCGACGAGTGATTCTGTGCTTAAGCGACTAAATCAGATATTAGACAAGAATGGAGATTGAAACAAATAATTAAAATGTCTAGTAAACGTGTCTTTTTGAGAGTAAACAGTATAATTTACTTCAGTTTTTACAAATGCTACGTTTCCATGGGGAATTGAAATCGATTTGAGTACACTTCCGTATTGAATACTGCATGGAAACGCGGATCTAGATCGTATTGAACCGCGGATCCTAACCTCTTAGAAAGTAAGATCGGATCGAAATTTGTTGCGTGGAAACACCTACCGTATTAAAGTCGTTTTGAATACGCCAAAGATACTATCCTCTACTATACTCGTAACATGCTGCATGCTTGTTATTTTGTTTTAATAGCGGAAATCGTTAATCACATATGTAATAAAACGCACAGCAAAGCCACTTTTATCGCTCTCATAATTCGCAATTTATTCTTCTCAAAAGCATTCACTAACCTCAAAACCCGCTTAAAATATACAGAAAAACAAAGTAACATATGTTTAACGGTTCGGCAACTTAAATACAAGTTGACCTACATAAAAGCTTGAATTATTTTCTTCTCAAGCTTTGTGTATCCAAATCGATCTCAAGTGATTATATCGCAATTAAAATGCCTTTTCATGGAGAAATTATAGAAAACAATGTTTTATTTGGTTTGGATAGATAATTCCAATAATGTCTAGTAAATGTTCTATTTGGAAGTAAAACGTGTAATGTATTTGTTTTACATTGTTGCCATTAAAATATTTTTTGTGGAGATATTGTGCAAAACTGTTTTGTTTAGTTGTATATTAAATCTTCGATACTTTTTCGATACGTTAAAGTTTTTAAGTTTTTCATTATTGAAAGTTGTGCGTTTAATTTTATGCTAGATAAGGAATGAAAGGATTTGGAAAGGGCTTGCTGAACACTCTGCCATTACATTTACCTCCTTCGGTGACCAAAATCTGAATCCAGCAGAAATAAATCAAAATTTAAGATGTGAGATATTACAGCGCGTGGAAATATTTTTCTCAAGTGCTCGTGTTCTTTGTTTCCTTTATATCTTTGCATTTCATATAATACTTCCTCGATTTTTTTCTTCGTTTTTGTGTCTAATATGCCTTTGTATTAAATATGTAAATGCTAATGTATGTGGGTGGGTAGTAGAGGGGGCTTAATCCAAAAACGTAGGTTTCCGAGTGTTATCTGGCTAATTTATTATTATCGGATGAAAAAATACATACTACGTGGTAGTCGTGAATAGAAGAATGGTTAACACACACATTACTTTTAGTTGTTTGAGTTTCATCTAAAATACACATTAGTTTATATTTTCAAGATTGCAGAATAAAGGATTGCTACTATTTATTTTTCTATCGATAGAAAATTCTTTAAAAGTGTCAAAATAAGTTACATAAAAAGGGAAGCATGGATAGCATTATGATTATTATTAGACTTGACTAATAGAAGTTATATAATGTGGCTTATTAAGATAGAAAATTTACAAAAAATCAAAGTCAAACACGAACAATTTCGGAATTAGCATACAATACATAATTGGTTACATGCGTTTATACATCGAAACTGCTAATAAGAACAATTAAGTAAAAAAGCTATCACTTTTACAAAGTGAGTATTAAGTATCGATTTTCAAATCAGTATCGAGTATGGAGAAATAGCGGTATCGTCCTATCACTATTTATATGTGAATCTAGAATTGTGCAGGTAAAACAGGACGCAACTGCATACGCGAAAGGGGGAAACGGGTAATACACCCCCTCCTTGGTATACATACGCAAACTCTGAAGGCCAGTAGAATGCCTCCCAAAGCTACGGTGGCGGCATAAATGGAAGCGATATAAGTGCAACGTCTGTAAATCTTGATTCTTTTCGGTAATGTGCTTACTTAAATGGACATAACTAACATTCCACGAGACGTATTCTTAAATGACAATTTCTTCCGGCATGGCTCCGTCCTTCAGTCTAACATTAGTGATTCCTAAAACCAGTAGCAAAATATGGTAGTTGAGACAGAGAAATGGATATCTTGACATACACAAGGCTGCGGCTTTTGCCATTGTTGACCAAAATAAAACCTGCACAACTATTTCAATAAACCGGTTGCGATGGAGTAGCTATATTTACAAAACATTTCCACAATCTGAAGATTCCATTGGGAAACACGAGAATCAGCTATTGACTAGTAACCTGAGATGATTCAAAACTACAAACAAGTCAGTACGTCAAAACGCTTTTAGGTACGGAAATGTTGTAATCGTGAAATCCATAGGTTTCTCAAGTATGGGAGCGTTTTTCACGGAAGTTGGAATTTAAATGATTCAATGGGTTGGAGCGTGGAGTTCTAGTTTCTGGCCCAGGTTCAATCCCACCATTTTAAGTCCAGGGTGTAAGCATCATGAGGAAATTGAGAAGCTGCGGTAGTAAGCGCTCCCGGCCACGAATGTCGTAAGTGGGCGTGAAGCCCCAAATGGGCTGTAGCGCCACGAGATTTATCATTATTAAACGTGAACATTTATGCTTTTGTATGCTGACTAAATATGGTTATATTTCCTTTTTACTTTCTCTACCACATACATGGTATTGCATTCCATCTAAGAATTCGATACCGATATTTCACCGGAAATACATGTTTTGAGGCCCTAAATAAAATAATTTAGGAAAGGGTCCGTGTGTCTGAACAGCATGACTCAAAAATGAAAAATCGGATAAATACCAAATTTGTTCTTTTAGTTCAATACCTTCCAAAGATGCGGCACGAATATTTTAAAGAAAATCCCCCCCACCTCAAAGTACCCTTTACATGAACATTCTTGAAATTTATTTTTTAAAAAATGGCTGCAACGATATTTATTAAAATACCATGTGTTAAAGATATTTGACAATGAAATATGTGCCTTGAATTTTCTGGGAATAGCCTCCCATTTGGAAGGAATTTTGTACAATCTTGTATAATTGATAAACGTTAAGCGATAGATGAAAACGTACTGCACAAAAAATGTAGGTCTCTCTCTAAAACGCACAATTTATTTCAAATAAGTTTTTTTTTTCAGAAGCCATTTCGGAGATGTCCGTTATTAAAGGTTCGAATTGTTCATTACTTGGCCATTCTTTTAAATGTCAACATTCAGTTGTTTCTCGCGATTGCATGGAAACAGTATGGAATAAATAAGACCAGCGTGTAGCATCCAGTTCTTAAACATTTGACTATCGCTGCTCCCTTTGTATTCTATAACAAACGTGTAATGTAGCTATTTCTGAAACTCCTACTACATACGGCACCACAGACGGACACTAGTGAATGCATTGAGAGGCAATTTAGGAAAGAAACGTTCCAAACCTGTTTAAAGTAACTCCTAGAGATTTTCCAGGTATGAGGACTGAGAAAAACCTGGGAAAAGTCTCAATCAGGCAGGACGGTCCTGGCGGGATTTAAACCGCAGACCACCCGTCAAAAGTCCGTGCCTTAACGACTTCGCTACCCGTTTGTTACATGTCTAAATAGCATGTAGTTGGTCTGCCATATCAGAATAGTAGAGCTTGAGGAGCAAAATAGCTTGCAATGACGTGGATGTGTTTTCATATCTGCATTTTCTGGCATTTATTTTCATGGATAGTTTACTCAGTGTTACATCGTGTAGGCTGTGTGAAGTTAAGAACTCATTACCTCCTATACTGTAAATGCCATAAAATTCCTGCAAAAATGGTTTCAACATCACCTAAGTTTCCATGGTTTCATTTTTAGCAAACGCATGAAATAATCTACGAGGGCTGATCAATAAAGACAGACTGATTTTTTTCTGTAGTTTCCTTGATAGTTTTGTGTGTCTACCACGAATACTTGAAAAAGAGCAGGGTTTCGTGTATAATGTCCATAAGCGACAGCACTCTCGTAACGGTAGGTTGGTAGTAATGCTGTATATTGTTGACCCTACTTGAATTTCGCATACCACAAAATGGAGGTGACACGAGAGGAGCAATACAGCGCAATAAAATTTTATTTTCGTTTAAATCATACAGCCTTGAAACTTTGGAAAAGCTGAAGCAAGCATACGGTGAAAATGCACTACCTCGTGCAACGGTGTTTAGGTGGTTCAAGGACTTCAAAGAAGGGCGAGTCCTCTGTGCTAAACAAGGTAGGCCTGGTGTTTCGGAATGGAATGATTTACCAGCATGCAGTTCCCCCCCCTCACACTACTGTTACAGCAGCTACTACACGTCAGTATTGGCTACACTGAGGAAGCACATTACAAGGAAACGTCCAGAACATCAATCGGAATGGGTGGCGACTTCATCACGACAACGCGTGGCCTCACGTCGCAAATCAAGTCCAGGAATTTTTGGCTAAATTCAACATTACCTGTGTGCCGCATCCGCCTTAAAGCCCCGGTCTTACCCCCTGTGATTTCTTTTTATTCCCATTACTAAAGGCAAAGCTCCGAGGCATTTGATTTGAGAGCACTGAAGCAGTGCTAAAGAAAAGGAGGCGATTCTCAAAGACCTGATAAAGAATGGCCTGCACCATGTGTTCGAGGACTGACAGACGGTATAAAAAGTGCATTCGGTTAGGAGGGGACTACTTTGAAAAAGATCATGTCAACATTGAAATGGAGTAATAAATATCTGTGAAAAAAAATCAGTGTCTTTATTGATCATCCCTCTTACATAGAACGTAAGAGTAGTAAAATGCTTAAGTTTTATTATAGAATCAAAAATAATCGACTGTGATTCGACAAGCCTATCGGTGCAGAACTTAGTTTTTTGTCACGTTTAAAATTAAAGGCTTAATTTCACACTTGAAATAGGGCAATAATTATTATATTCAGTTGGGTTTAGCTCCGGAAGGTAAGGTGATGGCGTAAAACAGAATAGTCAAGTGCCTAAAGAATGCTGTCAACCTTGCAAGTGGTTCTGTGTGTGTGGTTTCTTTAGGTGATTTATCATATTTAAATATCAGGTCTATGAAGGGAGAAGGGATTTATGGCTTTGAATTATTCTATAGCAAGGTTTCGCTTCAACCAGGAAATCCTTATATATTCTAGAACTTGAAGTAGGCGCCTTATCACATTGTAATGTGCTAATCATTAGGATGGACTTAGCAGTCCTTGGATACTGTTGTCACTCCCAGCATACGCAGTTCGGGAGGAATGAGTCTCGTTCATATACTGGGTTACAGAATTCAGCCGACAAGCTTTCAGGGGTTACAAAGGAGTGTTAGTATTTTAACAAAGGACATTTATGGTACTCGAGTTCATGGTTTACAATAGATACAAATTGAGCCAGTACGCCATTGATAAAAGTTCCCCGAGTTGCTGCTATTTGCAGGTAATCGTGGTCATGCTGTGTTCAAACATTCCATGTGAATACCTTTTAAATATATACTTAAAACTTTGAAATAAATCGAAACATTAAAATTCTGTTCACTCCAAACGTACGGTAAATAGTAAATGTTGAACCGCTTGTACGGGGTAGCAGCCGAGTGTTCTAATGACTGCGCTATTACTACAGCTAACTGTTTCTCTGATACGTATGATTCTCCTTGTGAACGTGAAAGTATCAGTGGTGCACTGGCTCTTGCTGCATTTATCCAGAAAAAGCAAAACTCATAACTTAGAAAATACTGTAATGGTTGCTGTTTTCGCGCTTGTCGAAGAAAAACTATTTTCTAATAGAAATCAGTCTTTATTTGCATCTATCAGTGCAAATATTCAAATGAAAAATCATTATGCAACTTCAAAGTTTGTCGTCACAGACCATTAATCCTATATCATGGTGTTCGTATACCATCTCTAACTCTTGTCAGTTGAATATGCAACATTCTATGTACCGGTGGCCCGAAAGTCAGTTTCCCCTTACGTACCTAATACTACAAAAACACAATGAGACAAGACATGTAAAGGTTTAGATTTAATTATAATTTGTTGCCAACACAAACACCTTAATTTTTGTTCAAATTCTCCGCCACCTTGCTCAATACATTTCAGGCAACGCCTTACAATTGATTTAAAATTACCGACAATAAAGGTTTTTCTTAATTGATGGTATGAAATGCATTTTGAATGGACATTCTCAGATCATATAAATTTCTTGGCGATACCGAAAACGTCATATTCTTCAGAATCCTCCATAGACTAAAATCAAATGGCGTCAAATCACAAGAGCGTGGTGGCCAATCAAAAGTTCCACGGCGTCCATTCCACTCTCTGAATGCGTTATTCAAAAAATTGCGAACGTTCAATCCAAAGTGGGGTTGAGCTCCATCTTGTTGCCAAATTAAATTCTGAATGTAGTTTATTTTCCAACTCAGGTAATCCAACACTTGAAATTCCTCCTAAGACATTAATACCTGAAACATTGAGCTGTTTCTCAATTATCTCGCGGAAGTTTGTGTTGGTACAATAAACACAATTATGGTGATTAACACGTCCATTTAGTTTGAAACTTGCCTCATCTGTCCACAAAATTGACCGCCAAAAGTTAGGAATCCGCTTCGTTGCATACTAATCGCAGAGCTCTCTTCTGTCTTCATGCAATGCGTGAACTAATTTTGAGGAAAAGGCTTGTTTTACGTCTTTTAGGATTCTCTGCAGGCTCCTTCAAAATATATCCAACTGAGCAGACGCCTTCCTAGTGGATTGCGAGGACTTGCTACAAATACCTGAGCAACGAACTGAGCATTTCCTTCATTACGATATTACGTGGCCGACCGGATCTCGAAGCATCTGCATTGTTCCTTATTCTTTCAAATTTCATGCGGAGTCTCCGCAAATGTTGCTGAGTTGCCATCACTTTATCGTAGTTCCACCATAATTGAAGCTTGCAAATGCGTTATTCATTAGTACATTTGTCATAGCAAAGTATCTTGCACAACATATTAACAATAACCAATAAAGCTGACTGACAAACAAATGAATATGTGTAAGTGTTGCCAATTATGTCCTGTAATTTTATATTCCCACCGGCCCTCAAGATTTAAGACTACGCGCCACCTTATATGTACAGGTCATTTCACTGGCTAGCATTACAAGATACTTTGAATTTTGTAAAGGTGCAATATGGATTTAAAAAACCAAACTAATTTAGCTGATGTATATCCTAAAATATAGTGAAGCATTAGACAAGCTACAATACCAGTAGTTTTGCAAATGGTATGTTTGTTTTATGTGTTAATACAGTTTACATAGGTTTATGAATATTTTAGACCCAATAGTGGAATGGGTCGTTTTCCTTTTTCTAAATAAAATTGTGGCAGAGAATGCATTTGTATTTAGCAAGTGTAATGCAAGCCAAACAGGTATGATGTAATTACCTTATGGTTCAAATACATCGTGTACATTTGAAGCGGCGTCCTCCGTGGACTAGTGGTACCGTTGCCAGCCTCTAGTTCCCAAGGTCGCGGGTTCAAACCCGGCGGAGGGCGATGGATTTTTTTCGGGCGTAAAAATCCTTGGTATGGCTTCCTTCGGAAGGGAAGTAAAGCCGGTGGCCCCGTGTCGATTTACGGCACGTAAAAGAACCTCAAGCCTGATAAAGAGGCCTCTGAGCAAAATTACCGGTCTTTCACGCTCAATATAGAATGAGACGCTAAGGGCCGTAGTAGTTAAGGAGCGTCCATGAATAATATAATAATAATAATAATAATAATAATAATAATAATAATAATAATAATAATAATAATAATAATAATAATTAATAAATACATTTGAAGCCTTGTACGAAGCTTCTCCCGCGCTGTTTTACCATACTATGACTACAATTTTACGTTAACGCCACTAGGTGGTAGCACACTGCGGCAGACAGTGTCTGTATTATAATATAGTACCTACACGAGTGCGGCAACTTCTCCCGCTTATTGCAGACCATTCATTCACTCGACTACAATTTGATTTACACATTACTTCGTCCTTGCCTTAAAATGCTGTACTTATGTGCACAACAAACATTCGCAAAAGCAACCCTCTTTTCTTCAGACAACTTATGCATTGTTGTTGTGAGCGGCTAAAGTTGTATCAATTTGTTTATAATCAACTATTATGCAATAGATCCTATTTCAGATTTTCAGAGCTATCTGACTAAAATTTTGTGAACGCCCAAAATTAATTTATGGGTTTGCCTGCTAATAGTTTAATTCCAATATTCAAGACGAGCTCTTTATTACTTGGCTTATCTCATACTTGGTGTTTCAGGAAGACATGCCAAAAAAAAGGGCTCGGGTCCTATGAAACTAAGATCCACGCCCCTCTGCACGTCTGCCATCTCATTGCCGTAATACCTGCATGCCCGAGGACCCAAACAAGGATGACGGGTCGCTGACACACAATCTAGAAAACACTCTTTGGCATTGTCAGACCAATTTGGATGTTTAAACCGTCTTAAGGGCTTTTAAGGCTGCCTGGCTAATTCACCCTGCCCATTTGCCTTGCATATTCACATATGCATGCACAACCAGAGTTTGCATAAATTTCAGTCTGGAAAATAGTGGTAAACCTTGAGAGGGAATCTCAAGCCGGGTTCTAGGTCCACAGTCCCTGCTTCCCATTCGGAAGCCATCAGTGAGCTACGTTTGGCCTCCAGGTTTCAGAGGTTAGTCTGATAGAATCCTTGAATTTTTCATGTAGCATCATTTGTAAAGAATGCAATACTCGTAAACTGTTTTGCACACTACTACCTCGAAGATATCCAAACTGTTCTGATAAGTAGGACTCCAGTCGTAAACAAAATCGACATATAATCTTGAGTGCAAACTTGAAAATTAATGACTTCGTTAATCGCCATAATATTATTTAATGTTGAATTATTTTTAGACAACTGGCACTAAAAGTAGAAATTTTAACACAAGCCACTCATACTAGAAATTGATTAAGTTTTGTAACACTTCATTATCTTTGTTTCTTACAATGGAAATTAAATGTACCTATATTAAACGGAGGCCTTGTATCGATTAGTGTAATGACTGAAATTGATTCTTTCAATGACAAACTGTTTCCAATCGAATGTAATGTTATCAATACCAATGCTGCTTTATCTGCTCAAAGAATAAATATTGCAAATTAAAACAATAGCACAATCAACATTACCATTTGAGGCAGTATTTTTAACACTTAAATAATTGTCTAATTATATATGTAAATTTAATAACAGCCCGCTTTGAAGCAATATGTGTATGTAATAATTTGTAAAATGTATGTAACAGTCATTGCATATGCTTATATTATTGTATCCATGTGTAATGTTATGTGAATATATTACGTAATTTAATAATGTAGGAGCTGTGAGAATAAGTTGCTAACAATGAGGTAACCTTGAGGCAATGAGTTAGAGAGTTTAACAATACTAATTTTGATTCTTGGAAGCAATAATGTAATTTTGGTGACAGTTTATAAAATAGCCAATCAACAACCAGAAAAAGCTTTAGTTAAATGAAGGTATTCTATTGGAATAGGATTAGCCAATCAGAAACTGTAAAGGAGAAAATTTTACAAATTTAGAGTTCAGTTGCCTGCAAACAGTGTTCCTAACGGGACGCAAGACATGTCCAAGAAATTTATTACGTATTCGTGTGAGACGAAAATAGTTTGTGTTAAAAAGTGCAAGTAATTAAAGAATCTCACAGCTCTCTATATCAGTGAAGTGTTGTTTAAATCGTGTCAAGCATTAATAAAAGTAGTGAAGTAAAATTATAATCTGTGTAAGCTTACATTCTTAGTCACACCTCAACCCTGCTAAGAGAAACGTGCCTCTAATAACTGACGCAGCCGAGGCAAACATAAATATATAATATTTAAAGAAAGTTAAATTACAAAGTTAATAGTATTTTTAAACTTGGGGCAAAGGTCACCTGAAAGTACCTTTGGGGCGAAGGCTACCGGAAACTGTTTACTATACGTGCGGTTGCAACTACTACAAGCTCGGCTCCCCAACAGTCGAAATATAATAAAACTCCTTCAATACAACTTAAAAATTGACGCCCAAAGCGTGGTGCAAATAACGTAAAACAATCTTCACATTACATCAAAGTAATAATAGTGTGAAATGTTTTAATATAATTGTTACTTTTGATTTATTTTTACCACAGCCTTCTATACATGTATTATACAATGTTATAATTGTGTAAGTGAACTTAAAACCACAAGTGCTATGGAGGTCAGACATCAACGAAGGCCAAACATGTTTGGCATGTTCCAATAGATACTGCTATTTCCATACAGTTTCAGCTGGAAACTTTAATGTAATATTCAAATATTAGTTTGATAATACATGTGATTTTATTCTACTCGTAGAGGATTGCTATACTTGAATTTAAGCCTCGTTCCGAAAAAAATCCTATTCGTAAAATAAAACTCGGTTCAACTCTTGTATCATAATTTCATATACGTAAATATTGCAACGTTTCATTAATCTGATGTTGAAATAATTTAGTTTGTGTCTCACTCTCCCAAAGATATAAAGCAATCACCAGAGAATTGTTTACTATAATTATTGCTTTCTCTACTACGTACAGTAAGTAGGGGAAGTATTGTATTCCACCCAAAAATTCGATACCGAGATTTAACCGGAAATACATGTTTTGAGATTCCCTGAATAAAAAAAACATTTTTGGAAACATGTCCTTGTATGTGTGTGAACAGCACAACTCAGAAACGAACAGTCGGATAAACACGAAACTTGGTATTTAGGTTCAGCATCTTCCAGAGATGCGACACGAGGGTTTGCAAGAAAATCCCCCCACCCCAGAGTACCCTTTACATGGAACATTTTTCGAAAATTTTAATTTTCTCAAAAATGGCTAACGATTTTGATTAAAATATATGTTTAAGATATTTTCATGACAAATAAAATGTATATCTTGAATTTTCTGGGAATGTCTCCAAAAGTATTCATTGTGAAAGACTTTTGCATAACTGGTAAACCATAAGAGATAGACAAAATGTTACTACACAAAAAATGTAGATCGCGTTAAAATACACAATTTGTCATATGCATTTTTTTGTTGGGTGAACCATTTTCGAGATATTGCTTGTTATTCCCTTAAATTTTCCAATACTTGCACTTTATCTCAAATTCGTTATTCATTTTTTTTTTGTCCTGGTAATGCAGAGAGAATGGAATACTCCACATAGCAACCAGCTCTTAAAATATTTGACTATCGCTTAAAGCCTACCAATTCCCCTTGCACCTACAAGAAAATAAGCAATAAGATTAACATCTCGATTAACATGAAGCGTCTGTAAAAATAGTTTGTACAAGAGTAGAGAAAGTCATGCGAGTGTAACACATCAGATTTTTTTTTATGTAGCAAGTTTTTCTTTCCGAATGAAGATAACAGGCTATACCCAGACAATTCAAGATATGTATTTTGTCATAAAAATATCTTAAAACAATGCTTTTAGTCAAAATCATTAAAATCTGTTTTTCAGAAAATCCAGAATAGGTAACCAAACTTTTTCATGCAGCTTGGGTTGGCGAGAATTTCTAAAATCTTCGTTGCATCCTTAGAAGATCTGAACTTAAATACCAAGTTTGGTATTTAACCGACTTTTCGTTTGAGTTATGTTGCACACACATTCATATTTTTACTTTCTCTACTACGTATAGTAAGTAGGGGAAGTATTGCATTCCACCCAAAAATTCGATACCGAGATTTCACCGGAAATACACGTTTTGAGACCACCTGAATCCAAAAAAAAGCATTTTTGGAAACGTGTGTGTGTGTGTGTGTGTGTGTGTGTGTGTGTGTGTGTGTGTGTGTGTGTGTGTGTGTGTGTGTGTGTGTGTGTGTGTGTGTGTCTGTGGACAGCATAACTCAAAAACTAACAGTCGGATAAACACCAAACTTGGTATTTACGTTCAGTATCTTCCAGAGATGCGACACGGGGATTTTCAAGAAAATCCCCCCACCCCAGACTACCCTTTACATGGAACATTTTTCGAAAATTTTAATTTTCTCAAAAATGGCTCTAACGATTTTGATGAAAATATCATATGTTTAAGATAATGTCATGAGAAATGAAATGTATATCTCGAAATTTCTGGGAATGTCTCCAAAAGTATTCTTTATTATGAACGACTTTTGCATAACTGGTAAACCATAAGAGATAGACAAAATTTTACTACACAAAAAATGTAGATCGCGTTAAAATACACAACTTATATCATATACATTTTTGTTGTTGAGTGAACCGTTTTCGAGATATTGCTTGTTATTTCCTTAAATTTTCCAACACTTATACTTTTTCTCAAATTCGTTATTCATTTTTACTTTCTCTACTACGTATAGTAAGTAGGGGAAGTATTGCATTCCACCCAAAAATTCGATACCGAGATTTCACCGGAAATACATGTTTTGAGACCTCTTGAATCCAAAAAAAGCATTTTTGGAAACATGTCCGTGTGTGTGTCTGTGTGTGTGTCTGTGTGTCTGTGAACAGCATAACTCAAAAACGAACAGTCGGATAAACACCAAACTTGGTATTTGGGTTCAGTATCTTCCAGAGATGCGACACGAAGGTTTTCAAGAAAATCCCCCCCACCCCAGACTACCCTTTACATGGAACATTTTTCGAAAATTTTAATTTTCTCAAAAATGGCTCTAACGATTTTGATTAAAATATCATATGTTTAAGATAATGTCATGAGAAATGAAATGTATATCTCGAATTTTCTGGGAATGTCTCCAAAAGTATTCTTCATTGTGAACGACTTTTGCATAACTGGTAAACCATAAGAGATAGACAAAATTTTACTGCACAAAAAATGTAGATCTCGTTAAAATACACAACTTATGTCATATACATTTCTTTTGTTGAGTGAACCGTTTTCGAGATATTGCTTGTTATTTTCTTAAATTTTCCAATACTTATACTTTTTCTCAAATTCGTTATTCATTTTTTTTATGTCCTGGACATGCAAAGAGAATGGAATGCGCCACATAGCAACCAGCGTTAAAATATTTGACTATCGCTTAAAAGCTACCATATTTCCCTTGCATCTACAAGAAAATTACCAATAAGATTGACATCTCGATATCTCGATTAACATGAAGCATATGGAGAATAGGCGTTTGTAAAATTAAATTGTACAAGAGTAGAGAAAGTCATGTGAGTGTAACACATCAGATTTTTTTATGTCCTGGACATGCAAAGAGAATGGAATGCGCCACATAGCAACCAGCGATAAAATATTTGACTATCGCTTAAAAGCTACCATATTCCCCTTGCATCTACAAGAAAATTACAAATAAGATTGACATCTCGATATCTCCATTAATATGAAGCATATGGAGAATAGGCGTTTGTAAAAATAGATTGTACAAGAGTAGAGAAAGTCATGTGAGTGTAACACATCAGATTTTTTTCTAAAAAAAGTTTTGGGGGCAACAAAAACATTTCCAGTGAAATCTCGATATCAAATTTTTGGTTGGAATGCAATATTTCCCCTACTTACTATAGGTAGTAGGAAAGTAAAAAAAAATAGTGGTCCTTTACGCAAGTTTAGTCATATTGACGTTTTAAAACTACATGCTTAAAAGTATTCACGTTCAGTTGGTTAAATAAGCAGTGACCTTGCTGTTGGGCACTAAAATCTTCCTAAAAAGTTGTTGCCACTGCTCTGGATGTTTTTGTGCATCAATACTTTGTTGGCTTACCATTTTCTACACATTAATTTTGGGAATTAGTCGGTTCCCTTTATCAAACTTATTAGCATCCATTGCATGTTGACGTTTAGTATGTCTAGAACATAGAGTATTGATGGTGTAACTTTTACAGGTCGTGCGCTGGCTGGAATGATAAGCATATCGAAATGGGATTTAAGGGGCAGTGTTTCCTTTCTCATGTTACTGAGCCTGCTCACTGTAGCTCCAGGTAAGCACTTCACGTATTAAATATTCTGTAGAATTATTATAAATGCTTGAACAATGCTCTGTTTAAATGTAGACTTTTCTCCTAAACATCTGAGGTGATGCATTCACAGGACTTTCTCTGTCCTCTATTTATTAGTCGGTATACAAACTATTCTTAGTAAAGTTTATCTACTGCATTTTAAACCAAATACTTTTGTAAAAATAGCTACATTACAGATTTCGTTATGGATACAAAGTGAATAGCGATAGTCAAATGTTTAAGAACTAGATGCCATACGCTAGCTTTAAAATTCCGTGCTGATTCCATGCAATCGCGAGAAACAAGTGAATGTTGACAGGACTTTAAGAGAATGACAATGTATTTAACAATTTGAACCATTAATAATCGGATATCCCAAATGGCTTTATTTAAAATAGATTGTGTTTTAAAAGAGATCTACATTTTTTTGTGTAGTACGTTTTCGTCTATCGCTTAACGTTTACCAATTATATAAGATTGTTAAATTCCTTCCAAATGACTTCAAAGGCTATTCCCAGAAATTTAAAGATATATATTTTGTCATGTAAATATCTTTAATACATGGAATTTTAATCATTACCTAGCCATTTTGTAGAAAATGAAATTTCAAAAAAATGTTCATGTAAATACTTTAATTTGAAAGGTCTTAGTTCAACTAATATTAAAGCTGAGCTAGGTTCTACTCTGGGAGTCTGCTCCTTCGTTTACAACAATAAAATATTGGGTGGCAGAATTTAAGCGAGGCCGTACGAGCTGCCAAGACGAACATCGCAGTGGTCAACTAAATGAGATGACCACGCCAGAAATTGAGGAAAATCCACAAAATGTATTGGTAACCATCGACTGAGTGCGCGAGCTAGCAGACATCGTAGGCATTTAAAAAATTGCTGTATATCGCATACTGACTGAAAATTTAGAATGAGAAAGCTATGCGCAAGATGGGTGCCGCGTTTACTCACAATGGAATAAAAGCAGCGTTGTGAGGATGTTTCAGTCGAGTGTTTGGCGATGTTTTGCTGCAATAGAGTTTTTGTGTCGATTCATAACCATGGTTTCCATCACTTCGCATCTGAGACGAAGGAACAGCCAAAACAGTGTATTGAAAGGGGAGAATCGGCTCCAAAGAAGGTGAGACAGTTCCATTTGCAGGCAAAGTCGTGGCATCAGTTTTTGGGAATGTGTGTGGAATAATTTTCATTTAATATCTTCAAAAAGGAAAAGCAATCGATGGCGAGCATTATGCAAACTTACTGCATATTTGAATGATGAAATCAAGCAAAAACGGCCGCATTTATTGGAAAAGAAACTTTTGTTTCATCAAGACAATGCACCAGTTCACACATCCATTTTCACCATGGCCAAAACAGAGTTAAATTTCGAATTGCTTCCTCATGCACCCTATTCGCCAGATTTAGCCCCGTCTGATGATTTTCTATTTCCAAAGTTGAAGAAATAGCTTGGTGCTAAAAGATTTGCCAATAATGAAGAGGTGGAGTTTGGCTGTTTTACAGAACTCGACGGTTCTCACTATAAACAGGGTATCCAGGCTATTGAACATCGCTGGGAAAAGCGTATCGAACTGGAAATAGACCATGTTTTTTCCCAAAATTTTTGTTTTCTTTGTTAGGTAGAGCATTACTTCTGGGACAGCCCTAGTACGTGGCCATGAAGGATTGTTAATGCAAACTTTCTTAAAATATGCGAGATGTGGCGGCACAAGGACATAATTTCCAACGTCTTCTATAACGAAGTAAGGTAAATAAAGATCCTTTATGCTACTGATCTCGCAACTGTTGCCGTTAAATGATATGAAAATAGTATATATTGGTGTAAAAGAAAGGTTTTATTTCTACATTCCGAACCATTCGCGTGCTACAGCAATTGAGAATTCTCGGAAGAAGCAAATCCTGGCAAAATTCAGTTACGAAGACTTCGCTAGTTACGCAATTGGCCGTTACTTTTGTGTCAAGGCGCTAGTATGAGCAATGAAGACCGCAATAAGGCGGGACATTGACAGATTTGATCATTAGCGATTTTTCACTGTTCAAGGCAATGAGAGAATCGGCCCCTATTTTTCTAAAAAGACGTTCAGCTTATTGAATAGTTACGAAAGTGACTATAGAATTTGTGCCGAGCTCAAGCCTAGATTTATAAAATGTGAAGGAAATCTAACATTTGAATGCTTATATTGATTTTAAGGGTCCTTTGCCTAAAGGATACCTACTTACCATCATGAATTAATACTCCAGATTCTCTTTTGGCCATACATTGCTCCTGAAATTAATTTGTTTTCCATATAAGCCGTGTGTAGGACAAGGTTGGAAAGGTATCAGAGGACTGAAAAATTCAATGTCAAACCACAAAAATTATATTCCAAAATGCCACCGATATACGCGTTTTGAGGCCCACTGAATCTCAAAAATAATTTTAGAAAGTTTAAGAGTGAGTACTGTAATTCAAAATCGAAAAGTTGGTTAACATTTTCCAAGGATGCAACACAAAGATTTTGAAGAAAATCCCAAATCTATCTTTAATATGGACAATTTTTTAGTCATATTTGATTTTCTCAAAAATGGCTAACAATTTTGATTAAAATATAATCTATTTAAGTAGTGATGGGACAATGTCATTTTCTTGATACTCAATACTGATTTTTGAACATTGAGTTTTGATACTCACTATATAAACAAAACTAGTTATTAGTAGTTTCATGTGTATAAATGTATGTAGCCAATTTTGTGTTGTATGCAAATTTGAAATCGTCTATTTGTCATTCTCCAATTGGCAGCATTTTATACTACCACAGGTTATATAAGCCCTATAACTAATAAAGATCAATGATAATATATTAATAAATTGTTTCCCTTTTTATTTAACTATGCTTTGTGCTGAAAATTGTTTTAAAGGATCTTATATCTATAGAAAGAAGATTGATTTCATTCCCAAATCCCAAAAATAGATTAGATTGATTCTGAGAGTTCACCAGCAGCCATAAAGGCTTGTGAACATAAAACATGTCGAGGAAATGTAGAAAAATTACATATAAACATAAATATTACATAGAATATAGGACATTTAAAAATGACATACTATATGCATGTCAAGGAAATGTACAATATAGTTACATATATACATAAATACTACATAAAATACAGAACATTTAAGAGACATTATATAAAATGAAATAAATCGGGTGTAATTTTGTGCAAAATCAAATATCTCCCTACCGTTATAAGGGTAACATTATATTTATAGACAAGTTATCTTAACTTTCACTAGGCTTGTACCTTTTGTTCGTCCCATCATTTTGTTCTATTTGATTTGTAAAATATAGCATTTACTGTCGGTTCTTAATATACATACATTTAAATAGCTTCATTAGTTCTAGAGCAGGTTTCAAATGTAATTGGCAATTGTCATTAATATTTACTAATACTACTAACAGAGCTATATATGTATTATCAGGATAATTTATCATTCAGGTAATCTTGTACAGAAGAATATGCTTATGAGCATAGATACTCTTTAATAGCAGTTTTAAAGACATTGAAATTGTCAACTTTTCCCTTAAGATCATTAGGGACAGCATTAAATAAACTAACATATTTCACACAACTTGAACAACTTAAAATGTGTTCAGTTTTGTTTTTTCTTGTGGTCACAGAATAGAATCATAGCAACCGTCTTTTAAAAGATGTGACTATTGCTTAAGCTTGTAACTTATAATGAAACCCTTCTGCAAATGTTTATCTGGATTAATGTGAATCAGTTAGGGGAATAAGCTTTAGTAAGGATAGTTTGTAGAGCAGTGGGTAGTGTCATGTGAATGCAACTCGTCAGATTATTTTTTGATTTGTTCACAGAAATGGTATTCTATATTTGTTAAAATCTAAAATGAGGTTCTCAAGCATTTTGTATTACAGGCCCAGTTGGATCTCGCAGCTCAAAATCAGAACTAGCATGTCTGTTGCGCTTGGGTACAAAGAACTTTTGTTCTGTGTCTGAAGGTAAGTGGAAGAACATGTGCAGAATTTCTAGTATATTAATCTGCATTTAAATTGTTTGTAAAATTGACAAACACATATTTTATACATACTGAAATTGGCAGCTTGGTTCAATGCTAGTTAAAAGTTAAAAATTGGTGCTTTGCTTGTAATTCTGAGGTCTCGGCATGTAGCAATATTTAGTAAAGTGTGCCAGTTGTTTAAATGCACTAATATACTATGACCTATTTGCTATGTATAGTGTTTTTCCTTCACGTTGTGGCCACCATGGTTTCTCATGTGCTGGCTGCTGCAGCTTGGACTCCCACCAAGAGTTATAATATCCCTGTAATTGCCTCGTTTACAGTGACAATTAAAATAAGCACATACCTTATCATAAGATATATTGAAATGTCCTTCTCTATCTGCATATTTCTGTCAGTTTCTCAGGAATCTAATCTGTTTTGTGTTTCTGTTAGTGTTCCTCTGATGTTTTAAACCATCTTTTAGTATATGCCCTTCAGGAGTTACTGAATCTGGTACCAGTATTTCAAAAGCCTTAATCATCCCCTCCAGCCCAAATTTCTCCATCTCTACCATAGCACCCAGGTTTGCAGAATATTGGGAGTAATTTTTAATACAATTTTGCATCACGAGTCAAAGATTTTGTTCATTTCTTCCCACCTTACTTTATTCCCCATATCTCTACTTCATAACTCCAACTTAATTCTACTAAACCATCTTGCATCAGTTACTTTTGCTATAAGTAAACAGTTTCAACTTAATAGCAGACCTTCCTTTTGCCAGTCTTGTCTTGTTTTACTTCCCCAGTTATGTTATATTCATTTTTATACCTAGATAAATGAAATCGTTAACAATCTCTAGTGTTTCTACCTGCCTTCTCTTACACTAACACATTTTCCTGCTGATTCACTTAGTTTCCATACCTTATAATAACTCATTTCCTTTTAAGACATATGTAAACCAACCACTGTAAAATAAATGAATTTGCCATTAAGTTAGCAAAAAGTATTCTTAAAATTTCTTACCAACTTATCATACAGCTTATCTGCTGTATAATTAGCATAGCTTTCGTCAGGAAAATGACAATTTTGAAATGTGATGTGGCAGAATATACCCGTAGCTTCATTTGGTGAAATAAAAATCTAGAATATTATTTCTTAATCACTGGTTTGTTGAATAAGTTGGATAATCTTTAGCCTGTCTTCAAATAATCGTAATGTATTGATGTTTGGCAATAAGCAAATTGACCTTTCCAAAGTTTTTCATATTTATCATCCCAGTAGATTACTAACCATTTGTTTTCTCCTACTTTGAAAAAAGTACTTCCATTGACTAATGACTTCAGAAAAACTTGAATAATGGTGCCTTATCTTTCAGCCTAGGGGGAAAATTTCCACCTTCAGTCCATTATTTATGAAGTGTTCATAATTAATATTGCTGTAGACTTATCCTAAGTGCCAAACTTTCACTATCATGCTGATGTGTTTGCCCATGTAAAACTCAAATTGGTCCATAAATAGGATTATCTAAGAGAAGGTTTGGCTGATAATCTTATTTTGTATTACAAAGTTTCTGAATCTCCAACTAAAATTACAAATAACTTTTATAGAACACTATTGGAGTTAAATTTACACTTAACTAGCTTCACTAACCTTTGCAAAACATGTTCTATAGCAACAGACATGTCTGCATCCTCAGTTATGGTAGATTCAAATAATATTCTATAAAATGATAATTTTGCTTCACTATGTGCAACTTCCAGTTTTAATTCATATTCCAAATGATTATAAATGTCTAGTGTGTATAAGTAGTATACATTATAACAGTACAATCCAGGTATCTGACCTGGTCGGCAGAAAAACATTGTTAAAAAAAATAACATTGAGTGTTCACACTGCTGGGACTACGCAAATGACAGTACACTGTTGTTGCTGCAGCATTATTAGATGCAATTGGCCACCAATCAATGGTTACAAAAATGAAACAGCGTAACATTATTTGGATGTATATAAATATCCTTTAAAGAGGAAAAATGTGTGTTTCAATAGAAGAAAAACTTCAAGCTTTGAAGAGATTGAACAAAGGTGAAACATTAAGTGACACAGGGTAATAACATAGGAAAAACCATCATAGAAGTCTGGAAAAGGACTGACAGGAGGGAGAAAAGTAGTGTTCTGAGCAAGTGACAGTAACACAAGTAATGTTTGATAAAGAAGGGGTGGGTAAGAGGTACATTGATCACTGTAATAGAAAAGAAAGGGGAGGTTTAGCATGGATGAGAACAGGATCAAGGTGTTTAAGAGAGATGAGAGGCAGTGCAAGAGGAATAAGCAAGCTGTGTGGAAGAAGAGAAAGCACAGAACATTATATAATGGAATCTAGGGAAATGAGGAGCTGGAGGGAAAAGAGTGGAAAAAGAAATGGGGAAAATATGGATAGAAAAATAGTAGCTATAAAGATGTTGACAGGGAAAGAAGCAAAGAAAATGAAGGGTTTGGGGAAATTTTTAAGGAAGGTAAAGGAAAAATGGTTTAGAAAAGTATGACAAAGAAAGAAGGGCGGCTCAGTGAGCGATATTGCCTGGGAGCCAAGCAATCTTGAGTGGCTCAATTAGAAGACAAGCACCAGATAAATTGTACATAAAATGTAGGGGTATGAGAAATATATATTGTATAAAAATTTTAAAACAAATTGTACATTAAATTCATTCATTTTTTAAATGAATATATTTTGCCGTTTTTAATGTTGTATTTGTTACTTTCTGCATCATCCAACCTTCCCAATCGTCAACCAGACCACGGCATGTTTGTCAGATAATTGACACTATGGTAATACTAAAATGCTTTCATTGATTACATCAGATTTAAAGACCTTTTCTATTAACTTGCCTTTTTTCAGATACACAAGTTCCTGACAGATTAGAGCAGTTATACAACAATATGAGTGTTACACTGAGAAGAAGCTGTCGCCGTGGAAAACTATCAGTATTATCGCCAGATGAGTTTGTTCAAATTCCTGTGCCTTTATTACTTTTGATTCCTGTAAGTATCTTAGAAATATTTAATATTTGAAATAGATTTACTAGCACTACATTTCAGTAGTTCAGAAGTAAGGAAATTACTTGAATATAAACATTTGTAGTTGCAAAAATGTATACATTTATTACTTTGTGCATTTCTAGTAGTTTACTATTGACTAATTTGGTTTTTCTTGCCATCTTGCCACAGAAAACTGCATAGAGGTTCTTTGCACTCCCCTCCCCAAAATTAAACATTAACATTTGGTCTGTTGCATGCAGGTGAGATTAAAATGTTTAATTTTGATGGTTAGTCTAACCATCTTGCAGTAGAATTTAAGTAAGACTTCTAACACTTCTTGGAGGGGTAGTTTCCATTGAATATGGGACATATCATTTTCTTACAAAACAGGACACACACAGTCAATACAGTAATGTAATTTAAAAATATACTTGCTATAATGCTGCTTGAATTCATCTACAGTAATGCAGTTTTGATTTTCTGTTTAAATTTTGCTTCTGGTGTCTTTTAAACATATTAGGCAATCTATTATATAGTTTAATTACATGATAAATTGAGTTCAAGGCACTTAAGTTTGGGCAAATAGTCATCAGTGAAAGTTGTATATTATTTTGATACATTGTATCTGATAATTGTTGGACGATTACCTTTAAAATATTAAAGGTTTAAGAATAAATCCATTAAATATTGCACACTATTGGAACCACTATTTCAAGTTAAAGTAGAATGTATCATAATGATGCATTTTAACTATTAATAGTAATGGAAGATTAATATATTTCATGCAATTATAGCATTATAATCAAGTTAATATATTCAGTGCCATGTGCATAATTGGCTCATTATGGCATATGTGCCAATAATAGCAAAGTTGTAATGGTATTCCAACTTGCCACCATTTATGGAGAGAAGATGAAGCCATTTTGTGATATTTTCTCTGAACAATGAAGATGCAAAAACCTCTGTACATTATTAGATGTGAAATTATTAAGATCTGGATTTATAATTACTATGCTGTGCTGATATAGACTACATCAAAGTCTGTAACACCTGCTCACTTCACTCCCAGGAAGAGAATCATGTAAGTACGAGGGCTGATCAATAAAGACTGAGACTGATTTTTTTTCTGTAGTTTCCTTGATAGTTTTAAGTCTCTACCACGAATACTTGAAAAGAGCAGGGTTTCATGTATAATGTCCATAAGCGACAGCACTCTCGTAACAGTAGGTTGGTAGTAATGCTGTATATTGTTGACCCTACTTGAATTTCGCATACCACAAAATGGAGGTGACACGAGAGGAGCAATACAGCGCAATAAAATTTTATTTTCGTTTAAATCATACAGCCTTGAAACTTTGGAAAAGCTGAAGCAAGCATACGGTGAAGATGCACTACCTCGTGCAATGGTGTTTAGGTGGTTCAAGGACTTCAAAGAAGGGCGAGTCCTCTGTGCTAAGCAAGGTGGGCCTGGTGTTTCGGAATGGAATGATTTACCAGCATGCAGTTCCCCCCTCACACTACTGTTACTGCAGCTACTACACGTCAGTATTGGCTACACTGAGGAAGCACATTACAAGGAAACATCTAGATCATCGGAATGGGTGGCGACTTCATGACAATGCGCGGCCTCACGTCGCAAATCAAGTCCAGAAATTTTTGGCTAAATCAACATTACCTGTGTGCTGCATCCGCCTTAAAGCCCCGGTCTTACCCCCTGTGATTTCTTTTTATTCCCATTAATAAAGGCAAAGCTCTGGGGCATTCGATTTGAGAGCACTGAAGCAGTGCTAAAGAAAAGTGAGGTGATACTCAAAGACCTGACAAAGAATGGCCTGCACCATGTGTTCGAGGACTGGCAGAGACGCTATAAAAAGTGCATTCAGTTAGGAGGGGACTACTTTGAAAAAGATCATGTCAACATTGAAATGGAGTAATAAATATCTGTGAAAAAAAAATCAGTCTGTCTTTATTGATCAGCCCTCGTATTATCATTTCAATGCACCAGGTAATAAATGATATGCATGGGGAGAAGCTAACATCTCATTTATGAACATAAGGTGATGCTCTCACTTATATCGGATATGGATGCGGAGTTATTTCACAATTTACTTCCTACAATTTATAATGCTAAGATTGCATAAAATGTTCTATCCATTGTCTTGATACCTGTTATTCATGCAACAAACATTCACTTGTACCATGTCATAAAGATTATCCACTTACTGCATTGAAACTATTAAAGTGTAATAACTTCTATTGTTGCAGACAAAACAACTTAAAGATGTGACTGGATCAGCATTGGCTTGGAACTTGAGAGAAAATTTGATAGATACAGTGATAGCGTTCAAGATGACAGAAGCACTGGATTTCCCAAAACACTACAGAGATTTCTTTAAGATGGTAATTAACACATTAAGTAACGGTAAACTTGGGATAATATAGTAGTATAGTATTTATTGTGCTAAGAGATTTACAAATTTGATTGTCTACTGCACTTTGACCCTGGTCACTCATTTAGTAGACAATCACTACAGTTTATTTACATTTTAAAATTTCTTGTCAATAAATTGTCTTGCTCTTTTTTTTTCTTTTTTCTTTTTTTTTTCAGTTTTTTTCATGTCCCATTTCCACTTGTTTTTCACTTGTCACTTATTGATTACTTAACCATCACACATTCACTATAGTTTTCCATTCAAAGTAAGATGCACTACCTCTTACTTTTCTCTATCCACTGTCCAAAGCCACTTATTTTTTACTTTACACAAAAACTGTCCAATGCTTCTAGTGTCCTTGCACATCATTTCGATCATAAGTGTATTTCTATCCCCCTTCAACCACTTCTTATTAAAAAATTCTTTTCTCCAATTTTCTGTTCCTTGGCACTTAAATACTGTGTGTTCAATCTCTTCATTACCACCACATATCGGACAATGGTTCTGAGGAATACCCTGTCTTAACCCTCTTAGCCTCCATGCTCCGGTTCTTACTCATGCAATAGATTCTCTCTTCTTTATTTACTATGTCTATATATTTTTCCCTACCCCATGTATTTTTCATTGGCCTATAACAAACTAATGAGCTCTTTTCGGCAATCTCGCTGAACATGATTTGTATTTCTATATCTTCCAGTCTTTTCCTCGCCTTTTTCCAAAAAAATTTCACGTTATTTTCTCTCCTTCTCCGCATATCTCCTAACCCATTTTTCTCCAAAATGTTCTGTAATTTACTTGCCCATCAATCATTCATTAAGCTATTCTCTTGGTATTCAATATATTGTCTTAACACATTACTTTTTCCTAGATTTAAAGTTCTGAACCAAAATTTCAAAGCTCTTTCCATTATCTTCCCTTTAGTTGCCACCTGCCCATCTCTAATTGCGCTACCTGTCTTACAATTGACTTCGGTAGCCCTAGTATTTCTCTACAAAACATCCTGTGCACCACATCTTACTTTCCCATCCTCTATCTAATCCCCATATTTCTATACCATACATCATTTTTGCCTCCACAACCATCTCGTAAACTTTTTCCAGCCATTTAACATTTATATTAGGTACTCTATATTTGCAGCTTCTAATTGCTGCCATCGCCCCTTTACCTTTTGCCAATGCAAACTTCTTTTGTTTCTCCCATTTATTACCTCCATCTATTTTTACTCCTAAATAGATAGTCATATGCAGCATGATGAGTTGAGGTTATTTTCAGTTGGAAGGAACACAGCTGCCTCAGAGAACGCAAGACATTGTGGCTCAGTCACTGTTGAAATGGCAACCAGATGCAGCTAACTGGAACCATGAATTGTTTGGCATTATTGAGAAGGTTGGCGATCCACTTTTGGCACATATACCTCCATATTTTCTGCCCTCCGTTTCAGAGGCAGTGGCTGTTAAATTGTGAGTATAATTAATCTGCATAATCTGCCAGTGTATTTTGTTTCATTTGTATAAGTTATTCGAAATAAACATGTAATTAAGAATGTAGTTCCAATAATTACATGAAGTCCGTGAAACCGGAAATATTACACATTTATATATTCAGAAAATTATCTAAAAATATATTCTTAAACAGCCTCCTTTAACTTCTATAATATTGGGGGCTTTGACTGGAGGAACAACTTTAAGGATAGGTAACAAATCAAAGGGCCAAATACTTCGGAACAAAAACAGCAGGAATCTATCAAATTAATTTCCCAGAATGTGACCAAATATACATAGGTAAAACAAAAAGAAATTTAGACACCAGATTAAAACATAGCTAGACAAAACTGTACAGTATTGAATTGAATGATTTATTTCTCATTATTTACATTAATTTTTCAATACACTCCAATGTTGTTGGAAATTTAGGGTCCTATAAAAGTAACACACTGATGGATGTATATAACTGCACAGTAATGTTTCTATAGGATTAAACCTTAATAGACTTCCTCTTAAATTCATTATAGTGCACTATTTTGCTTTATCACTTATTACAAAAGTACTTATGTGGAAATTAAAGAAAAATTAAAATGCTAATTCTTTAATATATGATGCAGCTTATTCTACTTACGGAATTGGCACTGGGATAGGCCTGTAAATACTTGGGAAGGCAAGTCTGAAGCACAGAAGAGGGTATGGACAAACACTATTATACGATATTCATACCCATTTAACCTGTCTCATTGGACTCCAGTTGATGCAAACAGGTAGGATTTTAACCTTCTTAGAATCTTGATGTGAATTTAAACATTTAGTATATGACAAACAATCACTGTGTACAGTTTCAGCTTCCTTCTGGAGGGTGCTACACCTGATGAGCTGAAACTTTTGAATGAGCATCAAATGCCCCCTCATTTGCTGCACAGAAATCTCCACAAATTACAGGTAACAAATGAATATATTAATTTTTAATTACCCAATAAAAATGAAAGTTATTTATTTTTGAAACATTATTTTTACATTCTTTAGTCACTGTATACCAGTAGGGGAAAAACAACTGACACTGAAATAGAGGCAATGCATTTCTAACTCCAATAATTACTTTAGAAACTATCTTATTTTGAAACCTGTATTAGTCGATTCTAAATCTGCAATAATAAGAATAGTCTCCAATAGTATACTATAATACTGAACAATAATGGAAATAAAAAGCATGCTAAAAACCCTGCTAAACCTAAATAAAATTATATCCTTCCAATGGATCTTCTTGGTATTGGACTTCTGGGAAATGAAAAATTTGACAACCATATAAAGTAGAAAAGGGTATTAAACTGACCAGCAATGCCATCATTAAAAAGCATGATACAATTCATATCTGATTCAATCAGATTCATTGTGGAATGAAAACCTATACAAGCAAGAAAACGAAGTAATTCTTTTAGAATGGTGATGGGACATGACTACCTGGCAAAACACTTCTATGCACTAAAGGTTTTAAATTCTAACAACTAAACACTGTGCAATAATTGAATTCAGGAGTATTAGCTACAATGCCCCATTTTTGGATAAATGAAATAAGAACCTGACATCACTTTATTAGGATGCTAGAGGAAGAATGGCATAACCAAGATTTCCTATGTCATTGGAGAAGAAGGAAGAAGACATTTTTACATGTAAATACTTTTTGTTGAAAGAATTTTAATACACTGAGGACAGTTAAACTTGGTTATGGTATCAAGTGCAGAGGACAGATGATAATTACATTTTAACATATTACTTCAAAGAACAGCATGTTCATCTTATTTGTGACAAATAAGATAGAGATCAAACACATCTTAAATGCTTGCTTATACTTTTGAGAGATGATCAGATTCTAGCTTATACCGCAGTAATAAGTTTTTTCTTGTAATCATTGCTTAATCACAAATGATTTAAATTTCCATGATTTAAGCACGTGTACTCAAATTGGTCATTCAAGAAATTCTATGGAATGTTTTGTGTAATAGCCGTAGTCAGTCCTGCATTTAGGCAAATGAAGTTTTTATTTATGGATGCTCTTTAACTACCGTGGTCCTAGCATCCCATTCTATATTGGGCATGGAAAGACCAGAAATTTTGCTCAGAGGCCTCTATCAGGCTTGAGGTTCCTTTACATGCCATAAATCTACACACAGAACCACTGACTTCCCTTCTGAAGGAAGCCATGCTAAGGATTTTTACCCCCAAAAAATCCATCACCCTCTGCCAGATTTGAACCTGCAACCTCGGGAACTAGAGGCTAGCATGTTAACCACTATACCACAGAGGATGACCCTGTATTTAAGGGATGTTACACTCATGGGGTCCAACAATTGTTCTGCCACTCAAAAACAGAGCAGGAAGGTAATTCTGCCAGTTTTACTATGCATGTAAGATATGTCCACCTACAATTTCCCTCTTGCTAATAAAAATTGCTGCTACATAGCTGCTTTTTTCTAGCACATGTGAAAATTTATTTTCAGCATGTATATATTCATTTTCTCAATGTTGCAGACCCTAAGAATTTGCCACCCAGGCCCATATGGTCCATATGGCTGTAGCAGAAATCCCTAATATTTTCAGTGATAGAGAAGCGGGGAAAAAAAATTCAGCAATATTAAAAATTCATATCTTTGTGAAAGTTCAAACAGAAATGACAACCTTCAAATTCTGACAGCAACCATGCAAACCAGAACTGAAACTCTTAATTTAGATTTCCTTTGGTCCAAAATAAGAATTGAAACTTGGAATCGGTGATATACTGATTAACCCATTGAGTTGTATGACAAGCTGTACTTGCATAAGGTAGTAATGGCATTAAATCGCATTATGAACACAACTTGCAAGTGTGTGCTAACTTACAAATAGCATTCAAAGCATCTCCAGGTCTCTTTAGGGGTAGATAGATGACTTAATTAAGCAAAAGTGTATCCCTTTTAGTAAAAAAATTTCTCTTAAGCAGTTGCAGATAAGCTTGCCAAATTTCTTATGCATGTATACTAATGTCTGCTACATGCACAACATAAATTTTGTGTACATATGATATGTATGTCATGAAACCGTTTTTTTTATCCTGAGGTTATATATTATATACCTTTTTTAATAGAACTTTGTTCCTTTTTTGCAGAAACTATCAAGGATACAACTTGAAATTTAGTACAGACACACTGGAAAATATTTTCTTTAAATTCAGGCTATAATGAACCCAATAGCTTAATTACAGCTTTCACAAAAAATTAAAATTTAGGAAAAAATGCTTAAATTTTTTTTAATAATATTTACAAATTTCCATATTATTCAAAATATACAATGATAGTTAAAAATAAGCAGGCATTATTTTTACACGTTCCTACAAGGTTGATTGGCCAACTCTTTCGTATAAAAAGGTACACAAAGCAAAGAAAATGTAGTTTTGAGAATTACAGTGGAGGCATGGCAGTGCATTTAAAGGGTGCACTATCTTATTAAATAGCTATTCAAGAGTGTAAATAATATTGAAACCATGTAAACCCATATATCATTCTGTTCAGCAAGAATTGCAGTTTTTTTTAAAATGGAATAAATTTTTTTGAGACTTCAGTTGCCTATCTCCCATTAAGAGGACTAATGTACAGAAAAACTAATGCTTTGGTACCACAAGAGTAAATAGGAAAGATGTGCTGCCTGATATTTTGAAATGTGGTAATTATGAAATGTGGTCTACAGAGAATCTGCTATGAGTGAAATGGAAGATAAATAGTATTGATGAAACATGAACCTGCTATCATAATAGCAACAGGCAAACTGAGAAGGAGAGTGAGGTACCCATAGAGGAGGTAAGGAAACCAGTGTGTGCCATTAGTACCAAAAAGGAACGGAAGGTGTTGATTTGCAAAATCAGGCGACAGCTTTGTTTCCTGTAATGTAATGCAATGCACAGCTAGAAATGTGGGTATTCAATTGTTTCATTGTTTTTCACAAGATAACTGGTAAGAATCAATGTCCCTCATCTGCTGCTACAAGGTATAACACTGCCAGAGTATGATGTTAGAAGCTAGGACATACCCCATTGAGACTACAAGCTACAACATGCACTTTCTACCCAGACAAGAAAAAGTGTGTAACAAAAGGATGTTTTGTGCTATAGTAGGGAGAAAAAGTGCTTGGCAATGCAAAAATGAAGCATCGTTCTTCATTTGGAGAACTGTTTAGAGATCTACCACACACAATCATATCAAGATTGGCAACTCAATGCATAAAAAAAAATTAAAAAAATTATTGTAGTAAATGAGAACACACTAAGTATGTTTACTGCGAAAACGCATTTTATTTATTGCTAGGCATGCAATGTAACAAATGTTACTGGAGTCACTTTGGCACATACTAGGAATATAACAACTCGTCCATTGAATTAAATCCCAACTAAACTGCACGACTCACAACTGCCGAGTTAAAACTCAAACTGTTCATTTCATCACTTCTAATAGCATTCAACTCGACTGAACTCAACACTCTAGTCCTGCCAAAAGATCCCTTTATATAGGCCTCACATACAAAGAACTTTCAAGAACAAGAACCTACCAGAAAGGGCCAAAAGGAATCCTCTGGAGCATGGAAGTGGCACACAATGACTATTGTTCAAAGTGCCGATTGCTCTAGAGGGACTGGTTATTAGTCTAACCTACATCAGATAGATGGGCTAGAGGCGCTCACACTGTTGATCTGTAGAACTTAGCATGCACTGTCACATTATATTAGTTGATTTTATATGGATTGTTAAAGTTTAAAATGCACTCTTGCAGCTATATAAATATTAAATCAGATTTACAGGGTAGTCATGAGGCCTGGCCTCGGCGGATGGTTTAAGTTTGCTTAGATCCCTGGGAGCAGGGATTTAAGATTTAGATTTTTTTTTTTAATAGTAAAACAGTTGTTTCACAGCAGCTTTCTTGAAGATTACTTTCTTCTACTACTACTTGGGTATGTAAAATAATAAATCTTAAGTGTGCTTTTTTTATGCATTTAGCCCTTCATTTTCAGAGGTGAGACACCAGAGCCTTTTTGGAAAATAAATTTAAGATCATCTACACTTAGTCAAACAAA
This sequence comes from Deroplatys truncata, assembly GCA_030765065.1. Taxonomy (NCBI): domain Eukaryota; kingdom Metazoa; phylum Arthropoda; class Insecta; order Mantodea; family Mantidae; genus Deroplatys; species Deroplatys truncata. The sequence goes on along the minus strand of CM060989.1, from coordinate 56,356,597 downwards.
AAGTAGCCAATTTCTTGAGCCATTAAATTTTTCGTCCCTTCCAGCGTGAGTGGGGTTCATAACTGTCAACTTCTGTGAGCTGCTTTGGCTAACTCTAAAATAAAGCCATAAGGCATTGATTTGAGCTACATCATGCTTGTGGAGCAGTGGTTAAGCTATGCAAGTAGCGAAGAGTTAAATTCTACATAGTGGATTATTTATCTTTTTAATATTGCTTGTAAAGGTAGAATCAGATGACTGAAAAATTCAATGCCATAGCCGGGATTTGAACCCTGTCCAACACACGGCTTGTGTGAAAGAACAATTAATTGCAATATTGCTTGTGTTACTTCATTTTACTTGCAAATATAATTACAGTAACAGTGAAATTTGTGGTTATAAAATTAAATTAAGTATATAACCCCCTCCTGATGAATAAATTGTCATGGATGCTATCTACCGGTATGATGGACTACTAAATAAGTTCCACATACATAAAAAAATTAATAAAACCTGTAATATTTTCACTCTTATATTTAAAATGAAAGAGGGAGGGGGAGTTGAGTAGCCCCATGGAGATTTGAACTTGCAATCTCGGGAACAGTAAGCTAACTCTACAACTAAGCTAAGAGTGCTGCAATAAGTGTGGCATTGTAATAAGCTTTAGTCATACTCCACTTGGGAACCATAAATCAATAAAGAGTGTGTTGGTTACAAATGATGTGTGTTGAAATGCTCTGAAACATCTGTCTGTTTGAAATCTGGTATGAATTATTTTCTCAGAAGACACTTGTGCAGAAGAATACAGCTGTCTTCTCAGAAGACAGTTGTATTCCCCATTATAGCTACTACAAGAATATGCAGTCATATTAAAGCCTGGCCTGGCCTCAGCACTCGCAGAAGTACTAGATTAGAGTTCCGTTTCACAGATGCTGGCTAATTTTAAATTAACAGTCTACATAAAACAGTATATTCAATAACCTTTTTTTCTTTCTAGTTTCGCACAGTTTTCAACATTTTACACAAAAGTTCTAATCTTGGAAGGAGAGAACTAACACGTATTTTGCCAGAAGCTTCAAAGCTATTGCCAAGCAGTTTGCAGAAATTTCAAGTAAATGCTACAGATTTCACCATTCTCACAGCACAAGAGAGTTGCTCATTAGCGACTGCTAAACAGGTAATTGGATTTAAATATTTTAATACCCAAACTTTTTTGAACAAATTAATGGAAGGTTTGATTTAATGTTTTCAGAGCTTGGATACAGGTACCATTTAATTCTACATCTCTTAAACCTAAGCCCTTTATGATAAACTGGGTGCCCAAGTTTTTCTTCATAATACAGTGTCTTATTTCTGACTCCTGGCCGGCTGCTTTGCAGCCCATTGCTGCCAGCCGAGTTGAATATTCAGACCCTGAACTCAAGCGCATAGCTTTACATGCATACAATAACCGCATACCTTTATCACAAAGTGTTGGAAATGATGTCCTTGTGCTGCCATACATCTTGCACCTTTTAAGAAAATTTCCATTAACATGTATTAATTCTTCTGAAATTGCAGTAATTTCTCTTCTGATATTGTCTTTCAGTTCTTCCAACATATATGGGTTGTTCCGATACTTTATTTTTAAATTCCCCCATAAATAAGTGGTATACCTTAAGGTCTGGGGAGCGCAGTGGCCATAGTCTTTTACTGACAACCCTATCTTCAAAAATTTCCGTAAATTCAACAAGAGATCAGCTGTATGTGCTGTAGCAGTCTTGTTGAAAATATGCATGTGTGCATTCAATGTCGCACAAATATTCCAGGAATGGTTTGATTATTGTATCCCTGCACCTCTGTCCATTAACTGTATCCTCAAAGAATATAGGCCCTATAATTTGGTATGCATTCACAGCACACTAAACACCAATTATCTGGTCGTGCAATGGCATTTCGTGTACAATATTGGGTTTTTCTGCACTCCAGTATCTGTTTTGTGTCGATACCTGGCCATTTAAAGAAAAAAAAATTAACTTTTGAGCCCGTAGAACCGGCATTAACTTTACCCTGATGCCCAATTGCAGAAATTTACTCTACTCACAGTATCGCATGGTTACAGTTCCTGAAATGCAGTTATCTTATAAGGTTTAGTTTAAGTGTTTAGTGGCTTTCCAAGCAGAGATTGTGAAACTTCCATTTCCTGCGATAACCTACTCAAATTTTCTTGGGCTATGTTCTAACCTTTAACCTATCTCATAGACTTTTCCTCTGTAAGAACACGGTGAGTTACTTTGGGTTTCTTATTAAGAACAGAACCCGTTTCTCTAAATCAATTTAAAAGACTATGAACACTCTCTCTGCGAGGTGCACAGATCCCAGGGAATCTGTCTATAAATAGCCATGTCGCTTGTCTACAAGACTCTGTTCACACATGCATGAATATGCAGTGTTCTAAAGTAAATGCACTTCTTGGGGTTATAACAGGACTATCACACTTTAACCGCAAAAGACAAAACACGAACTCATGCCAGCAATGGTTGCACATGCACTGATGTGCAGAGTGGAGGTAGAACAGGAGCCAGAACCAGTTAGAAGCACTGTGCGCACAGTTACCTCTGCCAAACTGCCGTCCAGGAGTTACACTACTTCATGTGCTACTTTGGTGGCTCTCTTTTACCTTGGATTGATAAGGAAATTCTTTGCTCATTTTTCTTTACCACTTACCAATGTTAGGTAGAGGAAGTATAGAAACCTATTTTGAGGTCGTCCTGAATAAAAAAAAAAAAACATCTTTAAAGTATCAAAGAGTTGGTTATAATCCAAAAGCTGGAAGTGAAGTACAAACAATAATACTAAATTACATTGGGAGTTCAATGGGCACTTGAATTGCTTCACTAACAATTTATCTGAATATGTTTTGTAGCCACTGTTTACTACAGGTCTCGATTAGTAGCAGATTTTGAAATCACCTGTGAAACCTATTGAAAAGCAATTCTTAATAAAATGTGTATTTTTCTTAGTCTTAAATTTAGTTGTTTATATATGTAATTATCCTGGTGCACTTAATATGAAATATGCATAAAAGTAATGATTTTAATTTTGCAGATAGCAGAATCTTTGATTGCACAAGCATTACTGTCAAAACGGCTGAAAAGCATACAACCTGAGGAATGGGGAAATGGTATCGAGCATATTGGAAAATTTGTTTATGCCCTGGATACAGATGTCTTGGAACGTTTTAAATCTGTACCTCCACTTCCATTTTTGTTATCAAAAATAGATTCTAATAAAATCACAATGAGGCAGGTAAGAATGCAGTTTGAACTTTGATGTCTTGAAAGCCAGGCCTGCCATAAGTGAATCATGGTGCAAGTTCCACCATCAGGAATATTTTTGGGGGAAAATTTAAAATTTTGGGAATACGAAAGTATTGAAGTAAATTAACATAGGTAATATAAAGACATTTATTAGAATTTTTGTCAACTTGGCTTGTATCTTTGTTAATCTTAGGGCCGGTTTCACTAACAAATGCTAAATTTTAACACAAAGATAAACTGATTTAACACTGAAGTTAACATCACCATACCCCTATGTTAAGGCATTTAACAAATGTTAGAAGTTGGAAAATGGCTGCCGCAAAACAAGTAAGTTTGTTACAATCAGCATTTTTTAATGCCATTCCTAATAGAAGAGCAGTTGTACATCATAATAAATTTGAAAGCCTGCAAAAGGAAGAATTTTTAATGAAATATAAGACTGTCCAAGGGGTCATGAGCATGGTTTTATGGAAAATAAGAGGTTAGAATACTACCAACAGAAGCATGCCCCTCTTTCCTATGCTACAAATGTTAATTAGGTACTTGGATTTTATGCTATTAGCATTTTTCATTTACTTGGTGGGTAATAATGTTGGTATTTCCAAAACTACAAGCAATTGCTTCAAGAAGCAAACAGCATTTTTCTTGGTTCTCCTTGATTAGTCAGCAATAACACATTTTCGTCCACTTTAGTTTCAATGCAGTGTCCATCACGAGTTTTAAACCATCTTAAATGCTCTTGGCACCTAACGTTTATGGTGCTACACTTTAACATAAATTTACTGTAGTTGCTTAATGGACTTAGGAGAAATGGATTCATTCCAATTAAATTACTTCCAGAGTTTGTCACAGGCTGTAATCTTACTCTTTAATGTAAGTCTGTCAGCTTTTTTGCACTTAATACGTCTATACTTATTAACCAATGTGAACGCATTTCAAACAGTGAAACATTTCAGTTGACATCACTATTCTAATCTCAATCAGGAACATCAAATGCAATTGCCATGAATGTAAATAGTTGTCTGCTACTGACGCAGACAAAAGTGCATTGGAGCACATTCAGAACCAGTGTAGTTTGGCCACTGCCTTCTCGAAAGTTAACATTCATAGTTGTCTTTTATGTTAACAAAATGTTAACTAACAATTTACTGTAAAACCTTGATGAAATGTAAAAGTTTTAACATTATGTTAAACAAGATGTTAGGGTATTTTTAACATCAGTTGGTGAAACCGTCCTAAATATGTTGCATCTTCCTTAAAAAGTAATGCTAAGTACAATTCATACTGTGTAATATGTGGCATATCAGATTTTTGGAAATGTATTAAAGAATAGGTAGATATATAGTTAAGAGTTGTTACTTGCTATATTGGTCTATTTAGAAGGATACATAGGATACATTAAAATACCAAGTGATAAAGTACACCACCTGCCAAATCTTTATTATTTAACTTTTTGCTGTAAATATTAAGATATTCTATTAATTTTAACTTTCCAATTATTTAAGCTTTTATTGCGTATTGGTATCACAATAGCTACTATAGTGCCTATAAGACAGCCCCTTTGCGAAGATTTCCAGCAGCATAAAGAAATGAAATAGTTGAAAATGAGCTTTCAGAAAAATTAGAGGTAGGATGATTGTTTTGGGAGAATGTTCCATAGCCTTTTGGGGGGATGGGCACCCCTGTTCAAAGAGATACAATTAAGTAGAGTATAGGTACAAACTTACCAAGGATATGGTCATGGGTAATTTAAAATAACTTGAAGCATTGTAATAGCATGACTTCAGGAGTCAGTGCTCTAATTGCTCTTAAATTAATCCTTGTTTCTTTATTCAGGCTCGCCTGTTAGTAGGAAAAGATGCCTACATTGTGGATGAACCAGAACTACTAATGGATCAACATGGCATGCTCAGAGCAATTTCATCTTTTCAAATAACAATTGGCAATATGAAACAATACTTTTTAGAACACTTATTGCGAAACCTTCCCTCTGGTTCTATAATGCAGAGTGCAGCACTTCTTCAGAGAGTCGGCATGCATTTAGGTTGGTATTCATTACAACAGAGCTTTTAATGAAACTTGCTAAATAATATTCTGTCGGCTTTCCAGATATTTTGCTTATATAGTAAATGAAATGAAAACTTTCACATTTTCAGAAAAGCAATGTGCATTTTATTAAAATGAAAGTGTGAAAACCTGGCTCAAAGAATCTGTTTGCGACCGTTTCAGGAAAAGCCAAGAGAAAGAAAGAGGTTTCTAATTTTCTAGGTGTAAACATTTATATCCACTTCTAGATTTGTAGCATTGCTCCGATAGGCTAATTCATAGAGAAAGTTGTACATCTGGCTCTTAAGATGATTACAGTAATGTAATATTTGAAGTAATATTTAAATCTCTTAAATAGGCAGGCAAAATATGAAATTTGGTATTCTAAGTGATGCTATCATTATGGGAATAAGTATTCTTATAGTTTTTTGCAGTGTACAGAATTAAAGACATATGACAAATATTTTGGTAAAATCTTCATATTTTGCAAGATTTAACACGTTTTGCTTATAAAATGTTTGTTAGCAAAGACTAACTTTCCAGATACTGTGACTTTGGCCAGTGTTTCAAATGTTTAAGTTCTCATAGCTGTTTCACTGTATTTATCTAGTTCAACTTCACTGGGAGTTCAGTTAGTTCATTCTGTTGCTTCACTAATGTGAGCTAGTTGAATTTCCCTTTTGCTTCACTTCATTTCACTTTCCTTCTTGACGTAGTGGCACAATGTAGCCAATTCTTCTGGACAGTTCACTTGCTAGGGAGTTGAACACAAGATTTCAATCTCCCCTGCAGCAGAAGTAGCAGCAGCACTCACTGCATATTGTAGTTGTGATCACAAACTTGCTTATAGAACTGAATTTGATGTTTCAACAGAATCGCACTTGCTAACTTGCTCTCTCTGACTTGACTTGTGAGAATACTTGCTTATGTAGCCAATGGAATCTTCCACAGAACATTCTAGAACTATCTGGACACATGTTCTAGTGGAGGGGAAGAAACTTCTAGAAAATTCTGGTTATCTGTCAATAGTGCTCCCAGTGTTTATGCTAGCCATGCTACATATCATTTATCTTCTGACTGCCTGGTACTGACCTCCGATAACCTTGGACCATAACCACTGCATCACAATATTCTATTTGGGTAGTTTTCTGTGAATCACATTTAAAACCCAAGTTACTCTTTCCAGGAAATTCATCTGGAAAAACCTGCATTACCCTTTCAAACAAGTTGGGTACAGTTGAGAAAAGTAGCATTTCCTGTATGTGATGGTCCAAGCAAAATTAAATGCCCTTTATTCTTAGTTTTAGTGGCATATTGTAACTAGTATTAAGGACAAAGCAACCAGTAACTTTTTTCCAATTTGTATTTCACAATGATTAAAATCTATAAACTCAGTGTAATTTAAGATATTATATTTGATAGTCCATTATTAAATATGCACAAACATCTAGTCTATTAGGCAGACTAATGAAGTAAACCTGCTCAAAGTAAAAGATATTTGGCATTTCCCCCCCCCCCCCCCCATAGTTTCTCTACTCAGAGCTACGTAAAAACTGGAATAGAACTTGTCTGTTTTTAAGTTTGCTAGTTATTTGGCTGACAAGTGTTGGTAAATAAGGCATAATAAAGAATAATTCATTCTGTCTTTATAGATATCTCAGTCGTCAAAAATATGCTTTCAAACCCAGAAGCTAGCCAGTTCTTTGAACTGCTGACATCTCATCAGGTGACTCTGATTTACCCACTTTTGGAAAAAATATTAGAATTTCCAGAGAGTGATCAAATGCAGATAGCAATCAAGTCTCTTCCAAGAAATACTGTAAGTATTCCAATAGATAGTAAATTATGCATTTTATTAGTATTAAGGAGCCCAGTGACAAGAATATGAAATTATTTTAATTTTTCTGAAACTATTTTATAAAGCAAATGTAACATCTAAATTTACAGCTTTCGGTAATCTTGAGGATATCTAAAGACAAACTGGGAAACGCTACTAAAGAATGGACGTCTGATACTATTCTCTCTGGCAAAAGCAGACTTGGTCTTCTTGGTATGTCCTGCAATGATATTAATATTATTAATCCTGTGGACTTCATTTATATAATGGGGCATTATAACATGGAACGTCAGAGGCTCAAAAGGGTGAGTTCACAAATTAATTTATTATTGTTACAGAGTTTGATTTGGATAATTAATGTAAATGGCAATATTTGCAGTACAGTCCTTGCAAAACTTCTCAAGAAATGTGAAAATGGATGCTCATTTTCATGACAGTTGGGGTGGGGTTATGTGGCACAAAAGATTTGTGAAGGACTTTACATTTGTACATGGGCAATAAATGTGGCATGTAAATTTTCATGGAAAAATAAACAACTTCAAAAGAAAGAAGGTATAACTGCTGTAGATGTTTAAACAATTTCTACCCTTCTCCTTAGGTTCTTACCAAGGAGGCTTTGGTATTCTAGATTAACACCAGAAAACTAAACCTTAAATGGTATTTAATAGGACTGTATCATAGTTTTACAATTGCAAAATAAAATATTTCTTCTGATTAAAACTTTATATAAGATAATAACCTATTGATTAAAACTATGTAAATAAATATTCTAAATTATGAGAAAATACTTAAGTCATGTTAAGTGTGGTACAAAATGCTTTTATACATTCAGTAATAAGTATAATTGTATAGTTTTCCTCTCCTCATTAGGAGAAAAATTCAGTTAATCATGCCATTATTGGTTGATAATAAGGACTACTAAATGTGCAAATTTTTCACACAGTGAATTCATTTGTAGCAGAATTTAATGTTCGATAGTTGTTGATCATGTTCATGATAGCTTAGTTGTGAAATAATAATCTTATAAGATACTTTGTTATAGCAATTTTCAATTACTTTTATTTTCAAGTTAAAGGATTTGCTTTTCTGAATCAATATGTAAATTCTCAGCTAGTCAGCATAAATTAAATATTTTGCAGTAATTAAAGTGTAGGTACTTTCTTTGTATGGAGACGATACTTGACACCTATCTGCAGAGTTTAAATAAGCTTCCTACATGTATGCATAACTTTGATGCTCATGGTACTGTTAATACTCTCCTACAGATATTTTCCCAATTCACTTCGTAATTACCATGGAAACTCGCTCTCATATGATTACATCTCTCATAACTTTGTATCTCCTTTGGAGATAAATTCTTTTCTGCAATGCATAGCATCATTTTCTTGCAATGATACTTACACTGTTTTTATTTTTCTTCTACTTTAGCAACTGAATCTCATTGTTTCAACCTTTTGTTGCTACAGTCTATTTACATTATTCTTCCTTTGCATTCTAACTAGGTTAACTCTTGTTTTTGACAACATTCCTTATCAGTTTATTTATGCATATGTATATTTAACTACCCCTTTTCTGTCATTTATGTCAAATAATTACTTATTCATTATCTTTATTTCAACACAAATTACGTTCATTTTACCATTGTATGGTAGAATTCTTTTCTTTAATTAGCTAAGAAGATTGATTTATTATTTTTTCTTATTCTTTTCTCGTTTTCTTTTTTCTTGAAGTAAACCTTTTTTTTTCTTAACTATTCTCTTAATATAAAATTTCTTCAAGCTTCATATTTAAATTGTAATACTTAGCTTTGGAACGATTATTTCCAGATAGATTCCTGCTTCAATTGTTACGGGTCTCTTATGTAGGTCATAAGTAATGGTTTCTGTACTATATGCTTTCTTTGAAGATAACATATGTTGTTCACCAATGGCACTGGGGATTAGTTGATCTGCATCATTTTCCCTCTGGCTTCCCAATATAAAAGTCTGTAAGTTATCACTTTTAAGGCCTTTGCATTTGGCGAGATGCTGTTTGTTCAGGATGACATCCAAGAGTGCACTTGGGTGTAGGAAGGCATCGTATCTTGTAGAGATGTTCTGCGAGGCAATCGTGGCCATTTGCCATCCTAAATAAGGCTGCTGCAGTTTTCCTTGGCATTTTTTGTATATCAACTCTATCTTTACTCAAATTTATTCAGTTTGATTGCAATACACAAATATTTGCTTCATTTCAACAATACAATTATTAGTACAAAAAGAACAGGTCTAATTAGATGTAATACACAAATACAGAATCCTAATTTATTATATGAGTAGGTATCTAACTAAATTTTGGAGTAGTAAACATAGTATATTCCATAAAAAAGCTTATAAAAACTAATTCATTTCTAGATATTCTTCCACTGAATAAAAACAAGCCTGTAATAGGAATTTTTTTCAAATCTTTTTTGAAGACTTAGGGTTTTAATTTTTTTTTAAATATGTGGGGATTTTATTAAACAATTGAATGCCATAATATAAAATTTTTTCATACTTTTTCATAAACCTTAATATTCTTATAATCTTTATCTTTTAATTTATCTACAAGTCTCTGCTGTCTTTTTAAATGTTGTTTAATGCTATTTAATTGTTTATTTATTTCTATTAGTCCTGCAGGGTATTTATATTTGGTGTATTACACCTTTCTTTGCTAATTGGTCTGTATGTTCATTGCACAAAAGCCCAACATGAGCTGGAATCCATTGTAGAGGGACATGATTTCTAGTTTAAACTGCTTTAATTAGGCTTTTTATATATTTCTTGTTTTATTATTATAATTTACTATCCCGTCTGTGGCTGATATTAAGTGTGATGATATGGCTATTTTTTGTTTTATGTATGGTCTATATAGAATGTTCTGTAATGCATAATTAATATTGTAATGCATCGTCTTTTCCTCAGGAGTTTTCAAAGAATTTGCAGTACTGCAGTCAAGTTGCACTGATGCAGTATCTTAAAATGAAAGCAAATTTGTTGAAGGATAAGAGCAAAAGATATAACCTTGATTATCTTGAACCACCGGAAATAGAAGCTATAGGAGGTAAGAGTATGTCAGATGTATTTTAGTAAACACAATTGCATTTCCAAAGTATGGGTCAATGAAGGCTATAATGAGAAACAACTGAACAGAGAAAATGTATGTTCCAAGTGGCAAAGATATAGATAACAAAATAATACATGAATTATATGGGAACTTTAAAAGTATGATTATCAAGTATCCTGGAAAAAACAAATTTTCCCAGATTTCAGAAACATTGACTGCTCCAGCTGGTTGAATAGAAATAAATGGTGGCGATAATCCTCATTCTACCAATTTGAACATGGATGGTTTTTATGCCATCTGAGTAATATTTTTATATTATAAAGTGGATGGCATTAAAATGTCTTAACATCTAAACAAACATCCTTAGATTGTAATACATATATTTTATCTTTTCACTTTGTCTTCAGATTTAAAAGTAATCCTTAGATTATTTCAGGTTATTTCATTGCTTATTCAATGTAATGTGTTTAAAATATAGATTCAGTTATTGTATGTTGGCTTATACCTCTTGATTGGCAAACTTTCAGAAAAATGTTTAGCCAAGAGAAAGCAAGTATTTCAGAAATAGTTTGTTAAAGAAACCTTCAATTATTGAAAGTCGCAACAAAATGGTTAAACAGCAATTTTCTTAAATCATTATCTCAAGAGTCGCTTAAATCTGAAATATTGTTACTTCTGTTTTACAGAATATTTATCCATTTTTATGAGAAACACTTATAGCTGAAGCTTTATATTTTGAGACAGCATGTATTGCTGATAACTCATCCAATTTAGTCCTTGTTTTTATCCCAAAAGAATTATGGTAACATTTTTCAAGTCGCTTCAACCTGTAACTTTTATACAATACAAAAAAAGGACTTAAGAAAGAAATGGTATCACTTCTTTTTAACAAATAGTCTGTGGTTTTATATATTAACTATGCACTATTCCTTGCGATCTATGTAGAGCATTTTGTAGGTTGCAACTTGGAAGTTTGCCATTTCTTTGCTAGATAGCATCTTTGTTGTTGTAGATGTCGGTAAGCCAAGAACTTTAAGTTTAAATTGAAAGAAGTTGGTAACAGTGAAGCTTATTAGAAATTACTTGAGTCGAGGTTGAGGGCAATAGCTCTTGAAACATGTCTGTTCTAAAAGTGTAAGTGAAGTTGTGACAAATTAGACTCGGGTAATTTCTAAAAGCCAAGAAAACTTGCTTTGAATCCAGCAACTGGTTGACAGATCTGAAAATTGCAGAAACGGTGTTACCAGTACACACAATGGTTGTACACAGTTCAAACTCTTGTGTGCTTCAAAAGTATTCAATTCTCTCATACCATGAGAAATTTCGGTTTACAATAGCAGCCGAGCAGTTGTGTTAACATTCATTAATAAAACCTGACTTCATATTAAAGTGCTGAAGCAATACCAACAGCTTAGTTGTCTTAATATTACTCTTTAAAGTAATATAACTGAAATCTTTACCCTTTTTCTTTTAGGTTATGTTTTAGCAAATTTACCTCTGGAAAACATTGAGAGTGCTACATATGGTTATGAAATTTTGGAAGCCATTGGAAGCCTACCCTTAACAGAGCTCCTGGTGGCAACAAAAGAAACCAAGCCACACAGTCTAGCAAAGTTCATGATGAATTACTTTGTAAGTGTACGTATGCTGACATTATGTGAAATCATTTAATGCAGAAACTGCTTATCCAAATGTGATTTTTTTTTTTTTTTTGGTGGGGGGGGGGAGATGGAAGAATGCTAACCTAAACCTGCAGTTAGAGGCTTGGTCAACCTAATAGTATAAATAGAAAATAGAGATTTTGAGATAAATGACAAATTTTTCATGCACAAGACTATTATTAATGTAGAAATGTAATGTACACATTTTAAAAATTAATCTGCTTTAAGAAACAGTAAGATATATCTCAAAATAGAAGGGCCCAAAGTGCAGAAATAATGCAGAGAAAATTTGATGACTAAAATTCAAATTTTCACTCAAATTTCTACATAAAATACAAACACTATGTTGTGTGAAATTGTAAAGATATTACACTATTAAGCAATATTGTTAATGATTACTTTCCTGATGAATCACTTAGGATTAATGCAAAGCTATAGTTAGTTGCATGGTCCACAGATGTCTGGAGCATCCATATACATAAAAAAATCTTTATCAGCTTTTGCAGTTCTGCTTCAGTTCTAAAAGTATGTAAGATTATTACTCAATGTGTTGAAACAAATTCCTTTTTCACTTATTTAGATTTTGAAAAGATTGCTAGATGTGTGTAATTTTTTGCTGTTTCTTAAAGTATTAAAGCTTATTACTTAGCCTATTGGAATAGAATACATAATTTAAAAAAATCAGATGTGCATTTTTGCTACTTTCTTTGCTGATGCCAAATTCACATTCAGATTATATATATATATATATATATATATATATATATATATATATATATATATATATATATATATATATATATATAAGAATTATTTTAAATTCAACAAGAAGGTTCCAATATGTGGAAAGGGCATTCAAATGCTTATTTGCAACAAAAATCTCTTGTGATGGAAAGGATTTGTATAAAGCTATCATATTAATAAAATCGTGGTGTTTTTTTAAATTGATTCATTGGCAATATAGTAAAATTTTCAGTATGTTGCATTTAACAAATTAAATATCAAAGAATTAAATCTAAAATTTAGCCAATAAAACAAAATTTCATAGTATCAATTGTTCAGATTATGTTAAGCAAATGAACTATCATAAGAGAAGAATACAAAATGTAGTTTATGTAAGAAATATTAAAAAAAGTATTATCCTTGATTGTATTAGATTTTTAAGGGAGCTGTCAAAGATACAAGGCACCTCGGCCATAGGTTTTTGGTGCACTCCTTATTTCCTTCATAGTTGCAGATCTATCCTTTCAAATAGATTCAAAATTTCCTATTAAGTTTTTATCTTCTCCAAAGATTAGCTATCCTAACTATAACCTTAACTTTTTAAAGAAATCTGCAGCCTAGTTTGCTTAGTTTTGCATAGATCTCGTAATCCTTTGCTCAGTTTGTCATAAAACCCTTTATCAACATAAAAGGAGAAGTAATGTCACAAAACATAAACCTGTAAATTTCAAAATAGCTATTCTTTTAATAAACAATTTACTTCTGTGCAACAGCCATTCTACATTATAAATTAGAAATCATTGTAACACGTTTCAAGATTTCACACTAATTGAACACATTAAAAGTTATATAAGTGTATAAAATTGAGTGTAAGCTTAGGAAATTGAAAGCCTCAACTGCAGAGCTGCCAACTAAAGTATAATTGGATTTATACAATAAACCATTTTCTTTAACATGTGTGTTCACAAATTCATGAATGATATTGCTTAAAAGCAGACTTTTTATTACAGGAGGTGTTTTAAAATACTGGTTTAAATGTAATTATGTGTATTATCCATACCCCATGCTATGAGAGCAGAAATAGAAGCAGAGGGTTTACACATCCAATATTAATTTATATTTTTATTTGCTTTTTTATTTAGGAATATAATATTTACTTATTTAGTTTGAAAACAAAAAGGTGCTCTTCAGTTTTTGTGCAAGAGCATGAATGCCTTGAAATCAAATAAGTCTTAGCAATTGGAAATTACATTACAATATTGCATTTTTCTGTACAAAAAATTATATATATGCTGGAGAGATGAACCTCAGTAGGCCTCAGTATTACATACATTAACTGCTTGGCTGTCAGCACATATTCAGTAGCTGGGTCTTGGTATGAAAGGTGATAACAGAATGAAACGAAAGGCATGCATTCCAAGACACCATTGTGAAACGGCCACTGAAATGATTTGGACTTGGATAAATATATGCTTCAAGTCGCTTTTCTTTTGTGTCTTAGGGTGTACATATTTTTACTGTGTATATTTGTGAATGTAAATGATATAGTCCTAATAAATTCTGCAACTTGTTTATAGGCAAAAGGTAGACACAACATAGAAATTATACAACTGTTCAGCTTGGGGAATCTAATTCATTTTCTTCAGCCTGATGAAATCCTAAAAATAACTCCTTCAGCTTTTAAGCTATTCATGGAATCTATTGGAGATCCAAGATCAAAAATGGTGTGTGGTAACAGTGAAGTTAGGCTGGCTTTCTATGATGTCATAATGAGGGCATTTGGGTAAGTGAAAAGATTCTTATGATACATGTGATTATCTCCATTGCTAAGTTTTCTTAAGACTTGAAAGAAGTAAGGCCCCATTCACAATGAAAATAAGTATAACAAACTTAAAAACATCTTAGATATGTATTATAATGGAACCGTTCATAATGAATCGTGTAAACATAAACAGTGAATTAAACGTAAGCTTAGAAGCTTGCTAGGTCCAAGCTTTGGTTAGACAATAACAGTGTGATTCTCAGCACATGATTATTCTGCTATCTTGCATCATATTTTCCTTAGGTATGTATTGACTTGCTAACTGCCATTCTGTGTAAGATCACAGGCCCAGAATCATTGAGATATCTATAAAAATTACAATAAAACAAATTGTGATGGTAGATGGTTCTTTTTTTGCAAGTTTAATGTCCTTTAACTGGGTCGCTAGCTCTTGGTTCATTTTGATGTGTAAATAACCTTTTGACATGTGGACTGTCAGTCACTTTGCAGACTGCCATATTAGCTCAGCTGTTTCATACTTTTGAGATTCATTGCTGTTTGTTTCCGCTTGCTGTTATGAATAACATTGTGTTATTATGCTTAAGTTTTAGGTAGTTATGTTGATGCTTAATTTCCATTATGAATGGCCCCTTACAAACATGATTACTTCATAGAAATGTGATTTATAAGCTAATATAGCATCTCAGTTCTGAATATCAGCAGTATGAGACTATTTTGATTCTATATTAAAATAAAACTAAACAGTAATGCAGAGTTTGTTGGCATTGATGGATTACATTTTTTCCAGATCTACATGAATTTCTTCAAAGTTTATTATCAGATTTAGTTTAGTGTGGTTGGCCTTGCTTTATAATCCTTATTACTGTGAAATTAGCAGAAGCAACCATTGCTTAGAATTAAATCCAAAATTTCATCTTGGAGTATCCAATGCTCCACACATCAAATATGTTAACTGGATGGGGTTGCAGTAAAGAATATTTTCTAAACAAGTGGATGCACAAGTACCATTAAACTTCCAGCAAAAATTGTGGTTCAAAGCCAGCTGCAAAAGCAAACTTGGAGAGACCTGAATATCCTTTGAATTACTTAAGAACATACTTTTATAAGAAAGATTACATTGCCCCAAAATAAGCAGGTAATTTGTTTTTAAACCACCAAATTGAGAAGTATTGCAGAAGCAATGGACATGGCAATTTTATGAAAATAAACTAGTCGATCCATTCTTAGAACTGGACTTGATGTAAACAAAACATTTTGTATTCCTGTGCATTACCTTGTCTGTATGCCCACAAGGAGGAAATCTAAACAAATGCCACATGGACTCAAGTCTCGTGTTTAATGCATAAGAGCGGTGCAATATTTGAGTAGTAATAATAATAATAGTAATAATAATAATTAATAAATAATAATATGGAAATAATAGTTGAAATTAAATACAGAATAATTAAAATAACATTTGTGTTAATCTTTAGCTGCATCACTATCAGGGAGTTGTAAAATCTGGGTCTTCATCACATTATATCCTCTGCAATACCTGCATTCATTTATTTCTCTTCACAAACCTACATCTAATTTGTAGCAGTAATTTATGAAATGTGGATTGGTTAAAAAAGGACAATATAAGACAAAATTTAAGACTTTAACATTGGCAGTTCATTATTGAAGAAAACCTGGTGCCCTTTCCTACAAATAGCACATTTAGTAAACTAATCTGCTTTTCCTAATTTTGGCTCATCTGTTTCTATTCTTCCTTGGTGTTCAGTCCTCCAATTTGCTTGATTCCCTTATACACACATGCAGCACTTGCTTGGAAACACTGGTATAATCTGTAGTTAATTTGTCAGTCATTCATGACAGTTGGGTTCTCTTGCATTAGTATGTTAAACAACATTCAAAACAATTAGTTTCTTGTCACTTTTTAATGCCTTAACTTCCAAATGCTTCACTTTCATTGTCACTTGGCAAGCAACAGCACTTAAAGAAGCAGCCATGTTTATTACCTTACTGACTGCTCATTGTTAGCATATGAATGCAGGAGGAGGTTGAGCGATGTTGCACTTAAACTGAGATTACAAACATCTTTTATTTTATTAATATTCTTGACTATTTTTAATTAATAAAAGTTTTCAAACTATGTTTTATTAACATAGAAACCTCACAGATAATTGCACATATTTAAGGTACTATATGTTATGCTGTGCTTTGGTTTCCTGCAAATTGCAGCCTAGGTAATATGTGTTAACATTATTTGGTTCTAAGAGTGGACCGATAATAGATATTAAATTACAAGCTTTTATTCCTCTGAAGTTAGTCTGTGTTAGCAGTTCTAAAACTAGAAAAACTTCTGAAATGGTTGTAACACTACACTACACTTGTAATTTGTTAGAATATATTTATGGTGTGACTGATGAAAGATCCTGGAGGAACCCTCTGTGCAGACATCTAGTGTAGTAACTTGTAACTCTTGTAGAGATAGCGAATGATAATTTACAAAATTGTGAAGGTACTTCAAAATTCATTACCTGGTCATTCTTGCAGATGTTTTTTCTATCATGTTGTGAATTTGAATGGGGTATTTGCATATTTTAGAAGTTTTGCAGTTAGGTAAATTTCTTGGTTATAGGTCCAAAAAGGGTGACTGCTGCTGATTTAGCTGTTGAAATGTAATGTTTTAAAAGTTTTTCTTGACTCTGGTTTCTAGATTGTTTTCCATATGTAAACCTGGATGGGGGTGCAATAAGAACAATCTAATATAGAGGTATTTTTTTAGAGAGGGAGGGAGCCTTTATAGTTGGAATTGTTCTGCTACATAAGCCACTCTTCCTCTAATTCTTAAACTGGCTTTCATATCCCTTTCACTGGTACCATTATCAAAGCAATTCAAATAGCTGTGATCTTTAAAGTGAGACGAAATGAACCTGACATCCACACTTAAACCAAACATTGCAAGTTCAAGTTCAATGATTTGCATGTGGTAAAGGATGGGGTGGGCCAAAGTAAAATAACTGATGTAATGACACTTGAATGCTGATGGTGTTAAATTTGACTGCAGTTGCATATATTAAAAAAAAAAAAAAAAAAACTAGTGTTTTATTGAAAAAAATTATTTTTAAAAGAAACCTTTGTATCAGATATGGTAAATCAGACTATAAAGGTTAAATTTATAGTTTTGGTCACATAACCATGAAATTAATCAAACTGTAAAACTTATAAAAAAAACCTGCAATTAGCGAGTATATGAATCATGAATTGTAATGCAATTATAAATAGTTATAATGTTCAAAGCCAACTTTTCTTGTAACTAAGGCATGGAACTTGGGATGGGATGTGATGCGACCTGCGGTCAACTGAGGCTATAGGTATAATTTAAACAAAACTAACACACATGTACTCTGTAACAGTACCTCTGTGTTGGTAGGTGGTGTTTGGCATTGAATACTGGTCGCTTAGGCACACAAGGTCCCAACTTCTAAGCCATACTTAAAACTGACTTTCATTAATTATATGGATACAAACTGTCTTATTTTGATATTGTAATCTTTAGAATTTCTTGTTAATGTAACATTTTGATGAGACAACTGCTTATGAGCACCTGCTCAATGTGTTATTTGTGACAAAGCTTCTATTCTTTTATAAAATCTGCAAATATCCCATTTGAGTTGATAACGTGGGGGGGAAAAATCTTGAATAAGGACTACATAATAAGTTTGAGATATTTCTGCAAGACCATACATCATCCTGCCACCTCTAAAAGAATTACCAGTTGTCGCACTAGATGTCTCCAGGTTCTTACCAGTCAGGCCATAGCTGAAGATTGGAGCAATCGTTCCCCAAACATATTGTAGTAAATTAAAGGTGAATGAAGGTAGTGTTAAAACTCTTTAACTGGGCAATTGTTCATATGATATACTTGCTTCACTGTATAAAATTTCTATTGGGTTTATAAATAAGAAAAACTTAATTCTGCAGGAGTCCATTCACTTGGACTGCTGGAGTTCTGGCAACATTGGGAGATTTCCTCTTAGTGGTGCCAACTGATGAACTAATCACTATACCAGCAAGCAGCTACAGAGATGCAGCAGATGTTCTAGTTGACCAAACATCATATCACCTGCATGTAGAATGGCCTGGGAACACGCATACTATACCCTTCTTTCATGTAAGTGCCAAAATTTTATAAATGTAGGATTTAAATTGGCTATAATCGGAAACAGTCTTACAATGTATATATATTAAATTTATTAATGACAAAGGATTTTAGTTTTTACAGTAGTTAAATTTAATTGCAGCAAGAGTAGAGAATCCTAATTTGCATAAACAAAATGTTCTGAAACGAAGCAAAAGATAGCTTTTTCACCTTAACACTATATAGAGTATGAAAGCCCTGTTCAGCTCATAATATATTTGTATCCAGGTGTTCACTCCAGATATTCAGTACATTCTGAATTAATTTTTAATGATTTAAAGTACTGCATGAATATTGCCTAATGTAAATATTACTTTCTTGAATAAATACATTTTGTACAGGAAAATTCCCAAATGTGAAAATTCAAGATAATACATTTTATTAGGCATGCAAGTACCTTAAACGTATAGTATTTTAATGAAAATCTTGGAACCACTTTCAATAAAATCAGCAATAACAAAGCCTTTCTCATGTATAGGTAGTTTGGGAGAGGAATAAATTGCTTGAAAATCTTATCTTGTTCTTGGAAGATGCTGAATTGAAATATGAAGTTGATATTTATCCAACTTTATATTTTTGAGTTACGCTACACAAATTTATACTTGCTCACTCTGTGCATGCTAATGAATAACTTGTCAGAGTTAAGCACAAGACTTTGCTATTAAACCTTGCCAGTGCATGGAAACACTATAGAGAATGGAAATAAACATGAAATGAGTTTGTATTGTACATTGCTGAATCAGTCCACTGCATCAAACCTCCACTCCTTTCATGTGTTGCTGCAGTGTGTCTGGTGAACATTGTGCATAAACAACATATCGTACTTATTCATATTTTGTTATATAGCTATAAACACCCTAGCACCACCACTTGCCAACATTAGCCACTTCTCTTAATACTAGGATTTGATCTGAATCTGTTTGTTTTTATGAAAGTCCAAAGCTGCTTAAAATATATAAAAACTGTATATCATTTTATGAATATAATAAAAATATTAAATATGCTACAATAAAATTCTACCCAAAATAAAATTTGATTCAGTATTCTGAAAGTGTTCTGGAGTTGAGAGCACTTAAAATGGCACAAAACGAATTGTATTAAATTTACCATTCAATATACTGATTTTATATACTGCTATTTGATAAACACACTTTCCTTAGCACCGTTTATTAATAAGAAAAATTAAAGTTGGAAAAAAAAGTTGTTTTGCCATTAAATTTTGTATGGAATATTACATGCTGTATGTAACATTCCTATTACTTAAGTTTAAATCATTCCTAAGCACATTTATGTTGAATAACCTAATGTGAATAGAAGAATCACTTTGTATATATGAACAAATGTGAATTTTTGGTGTGCAGAGAAAGTTGTGTTGCACATATTTTCAATCAAATGGCATCTCCTTGCCCTGATTTTAGTTTTAATAGGCTCTTAAATCAAGAAGTTAATGATTT
The DNA here is from genome assembly GCA_030765065.1 of Deroplatys truncata. Taxonomy (NCBI): domain Eukaryota; kingdom Metazoa; phylum Arthropoda; class Insecta; order Mantodea; family Mantidae; genus Deroplatys; species Deroplatys truncata. The sequence continues at coordinate 56,336,548 of CM060989.1, read as the reverse complement.
AAATAAGTTCTTAATGAAGACTTCTAACAGCCTCGTTAAGGAACTACTCAAGGAGTTAGAATTGTGGAGATTGTGAACAAAACTGGTGTTTCCACAAAAATTACAAGTTAAGCTTTTTGTGGTTTTGGTAGCTTTACATAGGCAGCAATTGGGAATTTATAACTGTTTGGTTCAAAAGCAGTCACTTACATGAGAAAAAGTATCATAAAACTAGTATTTCAATAAAAAAAGGACAATTCCATAACACACAAATAATAATTCTCTATTTGTTTTGCATCAAAACCAGATAATTCCATACTGTTACCACACGTGTTTCCATTAAATACCATTACCTTGTGCTTGTAAAATATTTTTCTTACTGTGATTGTTATTGTGAGGCATGTAAATGTTCTCATTGGCGAAATCCTATCAGCAGGCGTCGCTGCTTTTCCATGTAAGACTTCTCGATAATACTCAATAATGAAAACAAACATGCCTCGGTTGTTAATTGAAATGCAACTCCCATCAAGATCCAAGTATGCCATCACACCAGTTATTTTACTTGGCTCCTCCCCATCCTTTATCATGGATTTAGGAATACCAAATATATTCTATTGGTCTAAATTGATTATTCTAAAAAGGTGAATAAAGAGTAGAATGTTGTGCATATTTCATTTCCTATGCCAGGTTATTTTATATTGCCACATTTTTTTTTAACATCTACAGTATTTTAACCCCTTATAGCAGAGGTGGCAAAAACGTGACTCACGAGTCATTTTGACTCGCAGGCACCGTTCCCTCTCTGCAACTGTCCATTTCTTTTTCACATGCTGCTGAGTGATGTGGTGCATGTTGCATATTTGCTGACTCACGGAAGGAAGTCGTTTTCAGCACCCTTGCCTTATAGCATGGTCTACCATATTTGAGATTTTTTTTTTTCCATGTTATATTTTAGGTTTTTTAATTTCATATTATACTACCCTTAAAGCATATTTATAGCCATTTTATATTGTAAAAATATTAATTTTTTTAATAATCAAAATCCATACAACTGCACTCAAATGTCAGACATTTCCAACTCTGTCAAACAAAAGAGTACATTTTCAAAACTCTTTTGCTTATCAATTGTAAACAAAAAGTATAGAAAACTTTTTGATATCATGTTAAGGGATTTACAGCTTGTGTAAAACATTGTGATGCTCCACATGTGCAAGAGAAGTGAAGTGGCGGGGAGCAAGGGACTAGAAGTGATATCGGAACTTGGGAGGCAGTAATGCACAATGCATTGTAAATAAATATTTAAGCTTGCAATATCATACTCGCAGCAAATGAAACGCTGACCCCCCAACTCTTATGCAAGTGGGCTGGTTAGTGTTATTGTGAATCTATGCTTCAGGATTGGAGGACAATGTTTTACACAAGCTGTAAGCTTAAATCTCTCTCTCAAAGTGATGACACACTATAGTCTCTTCTAAAGTAACCAGTTTTGTTTGCAACTTTCTCAATTAAAGAACATGTGTTAATATTCCACATGAAATCATAAAATTACATTACTGCCACAGTGCAGATGTTTAAAGTGTTGTGAAAGAGACTTAAAGGAAGGATACTTTTAATCCAGAGGAACCAAATAATTCATTAACAAGCTTTAGTAAAGATACCACTGCTCTGATAAGTCGCTCTGAGCTCACTGCTGTTTCAGCATTGTCATCTTTTTACTGAAAGTGTAGCCAAGGTCATTAAGACATGGAGTGTGAATAGGAGATCTGGGGTTCAAATCCTGCCAAGACTGTGCTCCATGACTGAGGTTTACCTCAGTCCTCATAACTGGTACCTTAATTTATGCCTGGAAAGTTTCCTTCCCACCCGTAATGCATATGCAGTAAGACCAAGCATCATGCACTAAGTCATCTTTTATCTGGAATTGTTTTGTTTAGTCTATTTATGCCCCTGCAAGTGTTAACAAACATTTTGGTTCTTCAGGCTTGTAGCAAGTTGCTTTCTGAAAATGAATCTCTGGAGTACATAAAGATGGTACACTGGCTTGGAAGATGGCGTCTAATGGCAGTCCAAAGTCAAATGGAAACTGTAGTAAATGCTCAGAAGCTTTTGGCAGGTGCTCAACATGCTGATGGCACCAGAGTTATAGTGCCAGATTTAAAAGTGCCTTCAGGAATTGTTGTCCAGGTTCTGGAACCCAACATAGAAGAAAAATCCACAGTTTCCTCTTCAGGTAAAGTATGAATAAATGTTTTCTAATTCATGTAGTTTTGGTAAAGCACTAAAAGGGTTTTAAATTTTTCCTTTTCTTTATTCCTCCCCCCACCTGCTTTTCTAGGCTTAACTCTCCACATACTATTTCCATACGTTTTCTTGAGCCCTACACTTCTGGTGCTATGAATGGTCAGTTAAGAAGGCACATGCTTTGCCAAACAAACTGAGCATCATTGCCCATGCTCCACTTGTGCATTTAACTGTATCGCATTAGTTTATTACTTTTGTTGCTGTTTCTCTCCATCCTCATGTCTCATATGCTTAAAGTGCAGTTTGTCAGGGAAATAAACATAAATCATAATGGTTAATTTGTTAAATATATGGAACATAATCACACAATCAATTCAAATCAATACAGAAATAACAAAGTCCAGCTTGTGGCCTTGTAGGATATAATTTAAGGTATGACTGCATAAAAGACATGAAAAGCCAAATTCCCATCTATGGGAAAAAATGAGATTATAGAACTGAGGGGGGGAAGGCATGGAAATACATAACCATAGACAAAATACTAATCATCTCTGTAGGGGAGGGAGGAGATATATTCTGTATGGGATTAATCCCAACACAGCAAATTCTCATCTAAATTAGTGTTGGAATTAGGAAATTCATTCCTGTCCTTCATTTATATGTTAACTTGCAGAAGATAAATATGAACTTTCCACACAACTCGTTTAAAAAAAAAAATAAATAATGGAAAGCCTGTTTTTGCAAGCACCCATTACATTCTCATCATTGCACCATTATCCGAGCACATATCATGAAACAGTAAAATTTGTATCATTTTGTCGTAGAATAATACTGGTTATGATCCTATAATAAAAGGAAGAGATGCACAGAAATCGTGCAAAGTTTACTTTACAGCCCTGACTTGGTACTAGAGATTTTTCATTTGCTTTTTTCTTCCATACGAAGTTTTTGAAGACAAGAATTTTAATTAACATCTTGAAATAGAGTAGTTTGGGTTCCCTGTAATGGCAAAAACTGTAGGGAAATAGCTTAAGGTATAAGAATTCAATGGAATTGTTTTGAGAATGCATTTAAAAAGTCAGTTCTTACTTTATAAAATATACCTTGTACATAAACTTAACAGAATTAAAATATTAAGTAGAGGATTATAAACAGTGATGTTACTTTTCATGTTGGTGATGTTACACCTTCAGTTTAGTTTTCCCAGTCTTTAGGAAAAATCACACAGCCTTTATACTTTTTAACAATCAACTTTGCATTTCAAATTCCTATCCTTTCCAATATTAATTTACTTCCTGTTTTCCAACAAAATAACCTTGTGTTAGTGTTCACTTCACGAACTTCTAACAAGCATCCTTCATTGTTGACAGATATCAATTAAAACAGAAAAGTGACACAGTAATTGTTATTAGGCATATCTGCCAGGCTGGACAACCCCCAAAAATTACAAAATTTGTAGACAATGAATCAATTATAAGAATTGGTACCAACACTACCAACTGTTATAACCATAAAACTTGCTGGGAATTAATTTTGCAGCAGAGAGAAATATAGTAGTAGTGCTTTCGGAAATACATGGTTTCCAACTCCAGAGGTGAGGGGGGGGGGGGAACTACATATTTTATTTCCCAAGTTCTGAAACTTTAAAAAATATGGGACATTTACCATGCCAGATACAAATTGGGGACATTTAGCACAAATCCAGGACTGTTCTGTAAAATCCGGGACATCTGGCAACCTGCTTAAATACCTTAAACATGTTGGAGTACTGTTTGTACCCATCGCCAGCAGGTATACAGCTGTTTCTCAATGGAAGAGTGTGTGCTGGAATTGTCCAAAGTAATTGCATCTGTTGGCGAGATTCTGAACTTCCAGAGATGGCTTGTTACCAGTAAACCATCTTTGGAAGTGATCAACAGATGTCGCCCACTTTGCAATTCCACAAACTCATCCACCAGAAACCAGTCACACATGGGTACAAACAGTACCCGAACATTTAAGGTATTTAAGTGATGTTTAGCATTTCAAATTTCCAGCTCAATTTAGTTCTTTCCAGTCCAAGAATAGGTCTACACATACAGTACACATAGTATTGCTCTGCGCTTGACTTCGAATGCATGGAGGAGCTTCCTTAACTTGTACATTTCATTTCTTTATCAAGTATACATTATAATACTTGATAAAGAAACAAAATATTCTAATTATGAATCGATGAAGAAATGTATTTTACTACCATTTACTGCAGAAAGCTCATTATCTATGCTAAGAGCCTTGCTGTTTAAGAAAACACTATGCACTTTGAAGCGTATGGCAACTTCTTACAAAGTTGTCCACTTTGTCTAAAACGCTGCATGTAAATTTCTTTTCTTTTTGGAATTTTTACAGTTCCTGCCTACTTCACGTAGTTCATCGCATTGGAAACTATTCACTCTGGTAGTTTCTGATAATTTAAGACATCCTTAACAATAATGCTCAAACAAAAACTTTAATAAAACTATTGGTTTTTTCACCACTTTTAAAGATTTGCCCCCCCCCCCCTTTTTTTCTTTTTTGTTAAACTGCTCTGATCTGTTGCACTCTTAGCCATGATTGGAACTTAAACAATAATTTCATTAGCGCAATTGCTTCACTCTAGTAAATAATGCAGGAATACAGATGATTGCATGGTCATACTAATAAATAGAAGCTAAAGTTATGTTTAAATCTAACAATTATTAAAGCACTATACTTACTTGCTGCCATAATATTTGAAGTACAAAAAAATCTAGTGCAGCAGTAATCATTTGAAAGGTGTGCTGCAGTGAAGTCATGTTTGCTTACACGAGGATCCTTTCTTGGGCTGGATTAGGCATATTCATATATTAAGTGTTAACAGAATTATTTCTGAACTAAACCTTTTCTCTTCCAGAAATGCATGAAGAGAACTTGAGTACAACTTCAACTCTGATAGATGTATCTAGAAATGCCAACAGTAGCATCAGTTCCACTGTAACCACATCAGATTATGCCAGTGTTGACAAAGAAACCATGAAACAACTGTTGGAAGAACCAAGTACCAATGGAGAAATTGAACATGGAGTTAATACTCTTTCTAGTCAGTCCACAGATGCTGAGCATGGGGTAAACAGAGTTGAGAGTTCAGAAAGTGAACGTACAGACCTGCTTACTCATCTATCTGAAAGTATTGCTGTTCTGGAGACCAAAGTACAGAACAAACTTGATGTAGAAAATGAAGCAGATCTGACCAGCAGAGACAAAAGGAAGATAGAAGAAATAATGCATGGTAAGGAAATAGTTCAACAAGTGCATGCCAAACGCCACAATGAAATAACTTGATAGTATAAATCCTATAAGCTGCAACGGGGGGGGGGGGGGGGACAAATCAGATTGTTCAAATAGCTGCATTCACAACTACAGAGCCCCTATTAATATTATTGTGTCAAGCCACTTGTGAACCACCATGTAGATTTGAAATGTTATATACCATATTGAGATAGGATTATTGTTACGTAATAAATTACATAACTTATTTATTTTATCAAGTTAAGAGCCAACTTGAAGTAGATGTTTACATTAGTTTTTGATGTTAGCCCCAGGTATGTGCGCCAACTTGTAGTAGTTTGCTTCTCATAAATATGTTTACGTAAATGTTTTTAAAACTTGAAGATTGTTATTTTGTTATGTAATATTTTATCTAACTTGCATTTATGGAAGTTTGCATTTAGCGAGTTTCTAGAACACGCTTTGGGTGTCTGTCTGAATTTGTTGATTACGTAATAGTTACTGTTATTATGCAATATGCTGCTATGTACGAGAAACTGATTTTAAGATGTGTTTTTGTTATTAAACTCAGTTTTACACTATAATATTTAAATTTATTAAAACTGTTTCTATATATTATGTATGTTTGAATTTGCCTCGGCTGTGTCAGTCTTGTTTGTAGAGTCGCGTACATCTTATGCAGGGTGCGGTGTAACAAGAATGTAGACAACACAGAATTTTACTTTTTAAATTCACTTCTTTTATTAAATCTTGCACATATTTATAAAGCACTACACTTTTTAAGAACTGTGAGAATCTTCAATACTTTCACTTAGCGTGTATAGATATTTTATGATTCACACATAGAGAACACATCTTCCATCTGTTCACTACCCGGCTTGCCAGCAACTGAGTAACTTTTCAACGGTTAAACCCGTAAGCTTCGGTATTTCAAGTCTCTGATTGGCTAATTCTAGTCCAATAGAATATCTGCATTTTACTTAAACTTTTCCTTGCTATTGATTAGCTAATTTTAAACTGTTACTGAATTTACCTTATCTTTGATATAATCATGACTGGTAACTTTTCAAACTCTTAACTCATTATTGCTACAAGGTTACCTCATTACCTCATTGTTAGCAACTTAAAACTTATTATTCTCACAGCTCTTGCATTATTAAAGTATGTAATGTATTCACATAACATTAATAAAACAGATTTACAATAAAAAGTCATATGCAATGACTGTTACATACAATTTAAATAATTATTACATACATATTGTTTCAAGGCGGGCTGTTATTGAATTTACTTATTGTAAAAATGCAATTAAAATTATTCAGGTATTAAAATACTGCCCCAATATATAAATTAAACATAAGTAAAATTTGCTTGTTTGTCAATTCATTTTTTTATCTTGCATTTGACATGTTTACTTAAAATTAGTATTTTTAAAATGGAAATGAATTTTTAAATATTGGGTAGTATAGACCTGAATCTCAATTTTTTTCTGATTGTATTTTTATATACTGTGACAAATTTGAATGCAGTTACTGCAAAAATAGCTAATTTATCACAAGGCACTCAATGTAATATAAACGATAACACTTGTGTTGTATTCAAGTGTGTAGTTAGTTAGTTAGTTTATTCATCCGTTAAAGTGGTTTGGTACAATGTACATTCACTATTGGACACGTCAAGCTATAAACATAAACAATAATAGGTTTTTGCAATATATAAAATATGTTTTTAAATTATACAATAGGTATTTACATGCTAAATACTATGGTTCATGATATACATTTGTGTTCAAGGAAATCATTAATAGAATAAAAGGAGTGGTTAACTAGATGTGCCTTGAGACTGGATTTCAGCTGGTTTACATTTTTAATTGCCTTAATATTACTTGGTAAATTATTATAAAGTTTAATGCCAGAGAATAAGATACTTTTTTGGTAGAGCGAGGTGTTGCAGCTGGTCACATGTATTTGTGTATTTTCCCTAGTATTGTGTTCATGCACCATATTATTAGTTATGAATAGTGAATCAGAAGCATTAATGTTCTTGACTATAAGCAGAATAACTGCATATATGTAAATGCAGGGAAGTGGGAGGATCCCCAGTTTTTTAAAGAGAGGTTTACATGACGACTTTGGGCTGACTCCTTCAATAGTTCTGATAATTTTTTTCTGTGCAATAAAGATTGACTTGCTTGTTGGAGACTCACCCCAGAAGACTACTCCATAACTTAGGAGTGAGTGCACATGTGCAAAATATGCTGCTCTAACTGTTTCTGTGTATCAAAGTAACTCAACTGATCTGTCAAACCAAATTGCCACCGACGGAGTTAAAGCTCACAAACTGCACTGTCACTTCTAACAGAACTTGACTGATTCATATTGGCAGAGCAAGTCCCTTATATAGGCCTTGTATACAAAGTGGAACCTTTTAGAACAAGAGCCTACTAATACATGCCAAAATGAAGACTCTGGAACCAATAAGTGGCACATAAAGGGGCTTTTTATTCCACACTTGCTAGTCTATTGTTTCATGGTGGTTATTGTTCTGACAGCCCCACCCAGGTATTGGGCCTGTGGCCTGCAGATAGCACAGCACACTACTCGCAATACATTACCTGTTGGAAATTGTCATTACTTCAATTAAAATTAAGTATCCTAAAGTTACATAGTATAGTATACTCCATTTTAATTGGCTATAATATATAATTAACACTTTGACCATTTTTATTTAAAAAAAAATATATATTCCCCAAATGCATTTTCTCCATAGTTACCATTCAAAAATGTCTGTGCTAGACCATTCACTCCACAGAATTCAGTAAAATATTTCCTTGCCATATCTATGTCCTTGTCTTTGTTATGTCGGACAATATTCCTTTGTCATTATTTCGTTGCCCCATAACGTATTGCTCCCAAATTCCATGTTGCCCTCAGCTATTCTGATTTATAAAATCCCCCAATATTATAAGCCCTACATTCAAGTACTTTTAATCCCTCTGACACTTTCTAATTCTTTAGCAGGTCAGCTTATGGTACTGTGAGGAATCCTATATCATCAAATCTGTTAGTCTTCATTTTTTCTTAGACCAAGTAATTACTTTTCTCGGATTTCTTAAAACAAAAAAGCTCAAGCATAGTGGAGGCTGCTCTATAAGAGCATGTAAACACTAACTTTTGACACATTGCACATTTATTAGTTTAATTTTTCTTTGAAATATGCAGTAAAATCTACTGCATTACTCCTCTAAAACTTGATGAAACATGGCAACAGGTTTGCTTGCACGTCTTGATTTGTGCAATTTTAAGGAGCTTTGCGCATGCATAACTAGTGTGATGTAATTATCTTATTGGTCAAACACATGTAGGTCTTGCATGCTTGAAGGCTGCACTAGGCTAGAAGTTTATCCTGCTCTGCATTTCCATACCATCACTACAATTTTACATCAATGCCGCTAATGGTTGTTCACTATGGCAGAAATAGTTAACATGCACAAACTACTACTGCTTTTTCTCTAACAATCATACTCTCAACTACAATTTAATTTATTGAGTGTTGAGCTAATACAATACATTTGGGCATGATCAGCGTCGAGCTCTGGCTCCTATTGCAGATCATACCCAAGCTTCCACATTTACAAAACATGTGTGTTGAGTTAGCTTCATATCGCTAACAGTTTCTGCTTAATGTTCTTCTCCCATTCCCATCTCCTTCCCTTACTTCCTCCGTTGTCTTTGAATTTCTACTACCAGCAGGAAATGGCAACTATTAGATGCAAATTTAGAGAATACTTATGGCCAATCAGCATGGAGTACACAACACTTGCTCGTTGAAGTAACATTCTTCTGTTATATTTATTTTGTTGTTGAGCCCCACGTTTGGGTGCCAATTTGAAGTAACATTATTGTATTTATTTAACATTATTGATTGTAGCCCCACGTTGTGGTAGCCAATTTGCAACGATATTACTTATAATGTTTGTTTGTGTTTACTTCACGTGTGGAAGCCATCTTGTGATGTCATTCATTTGTTCGGTTTGTAGCTCCATCTAGTGTTAGTAATTTGTGGTAGTATTAGTGTTTGAAAGAATTTTTAAGTTTTGTTTACTGTCCTCCGGCTAGCTATTATTTCTCGGTCGAACATATCTCTTGATCAGGGTTGTGTAAACGGAAAGGAATCTTTTATCCAAAAAGAACACTGATGAAGAAATTTGTTTTATAATTTTTATTGTCGAACACGTTCACTATCACTTTTACACATTGATCTAGATACTCGCCAAACTGAAACTGTTATAATAACTTCTTACTGATCACTCTTAATTTGCGTACTTCAACTTTTTGTAATATTAACCTTACAACACTTTAGATTATTCATAATTCTGCTGTGCGTAACTTGTGAATCGATACCCGACGTTTGCCGTACAAATACTTTCGACGAATTGACTGACTGAAGACGACGTGTAGTGTACACAGATTTTTGATGAACTGGCCGACTGAAGGCGACATGTAATGTACTAAGAATTTTGATGAACTGGCCTCAAGCTACCTCTAACCTACCCTATTTATACTCCTTCATCCAGATACGCCTAAAGATTATAACTGAACTGCAATTGGCTAATAAAACGCGCCAACATTAGCGTCTATTTTAATATCCAATGAAAATTATGAATACATATGCTCTAGGGAAATATTCCAGAAGGTTCTCAACGGGAAAAAAACGCGCCAAAATTACGTAACTTCCTCGTTTCCAATAATGATAAACAGCTCACCCCCCCTCTCTGCATTATTGTGTGCTATTATTGACAGTTTCAGTAAGGTCGTATAAACTTATTTCCCAATAATAATTACAATTAATAAACATCTGAAATCAATGTCACATAAAAATGCATATTCATATTACAATCATTATTTACATTTAAGTAATTTGTGATACAAATTACTGCATCATCGTTCATATTAAGAAATGTAACTCTCCCTTCTAGCCCTATCCGTGTTTACCGTCCTTTCATTCACTTCCCGATTTCATATAAATCTATCACTTGCTTATCAATACACTTGTCTTTACTTTTTCTAATTTGTTCCCTTCTATTCATTCTATAGTCACTCTCCCTCCCTATTCTATTAACTCCCCCATTATTACTGCTTCTGTATTCCCATACTTCTCGCAGAGCCTGCTCTATTTCTATACGTATGGCACACTTTCCTACTCCATAAATCTATTCCTGTTGGCTCCCTTGATGGTCCCGCTTTGTGTCCAAAACTTGTAAACTCCCATTGGGTGTCAACACAATGCTTTCTTCTTCCACCAATTCGCCACTCTGAAACCACGCCTCTGCCCTGACCGCAACCATATCACGTGGCGGTTGAACGTCCTCCCTCCTCGATGATGTAACTTTCCTAACTTTGCCAGCTGTTGCCCTTACGTCACTCTGATCTGACGTCACTATGTCGTCTCCCAATCTTCTCTCTGACACAACCATGTTCTTCCCACCAGCCCCACGTAGCAGTGATGTAACTTCCATATATCCATCCTTCTCAGATTTCCAATTGCTCTTTGGACTTCCTTCCGATCACAATTTAATTTACACATTACTTCATTCTTGTCCTAAAATGCTGTACCTATATAGACAATAAACATTCATGAAACTTACCCTTTCTTTCATCAGACAAGTTATGCATTATTGTTGGGAGCAGCTGCAACTGTAGAAATTTATTCATAATCATAACTGTTATGCAGCAGATACTATATCATGTTTTAAGAGATGTCTAAATCTAAACTTTTGTGAACAGCCAAAATGTATACTCAAGCTATTACCATAGCATTTCCATCACAAAATGAACATGCATAAACTATTTTAACATGTATACCAGTTTCACTCTTTAAGTTCAAGGTAGAAGTAAACAAGCCTTAATGTATCACTTTGCTGAGCACATGGCAGCACCATGTGGAGGGATGATGAAATAAAGTACATGCAAGAGAAAATTGCTCCACACAATATGCAAATAGAAACTTTCTGCAGTTTGGGGATAATTAGCTTTTAAAAATTTGTATTTCTTATTCCTATATTTTGCCTTACATCCTAAACTTCTAACACATAATACTAGAAGTAAGCAAATAAATGCAGCCTGAGTAATTAAACACCTCTATCTACTATTTCACAGTATTATGAAATTAAAATGAAGTCATTAACAGTGGAGTTATATAAGTTTTAATACAATTTATTAAAAACACATGCACTCCACATACATAAAGTAGAGTGAGCCAAAAAACTATGAACTGGCTGTGCGACGTTTTTCCTGTCCACATCCTAGGTGCCGCTATCATAGAAAGGCGCAGATGAAACCGTACATTTTTAAAACTACTTTTAAAGACTTTACTCACCAACTTTATGAAAGATGCTAAAACTATCCATCACTCACCGTAGTTCACATTGGGTAATGCTGGCAATTTCCTGACAGATATTTTGTTTGGACGAGCCTTCTTTTCCATGTATAAAGTGCTAAGGGTGTCTCGATATGTTAGAGCAATGTGATTTCCCATATTTCATGGTTAAAGTTTCCAAAAGTGGAATGAAACTGCAGACTTATTCACTTGTTTAAAGTTTGTGTTCCTTCATAAAAATTTACCTAAAATAAGATGGCTGGAATATATAAAATGGAATGTTTAGTGATAAAATTTACTTCGGAATGGAGCCTAGAAATTAGAATGAAGGAACATTTAAGGAACATAAAATTTAAACAAGTGGACAAGTCTGCAGTTTCATCCCATTTTTGAAACTTTAACCATGAAATAAAAGGGAAATCCCATTTCCCAAAAGCACAGACTCCCTTAGCACTTGATATATGGGAAAGAATTTTTATCACCAAGAATGAGCCTCGTTTTATGAATTTTGATACCCTACCAGTTGCAAGATCTCAGTAGCCATAGGACACGATGACTTGGCCAGGAATTTTCTCAAAATGCATTTCCAACTACTTGACGTATGTGGAGTTCATATGATTTTAATAAATTGTGTTAATATCAGTACACCATTTTTTTCTTCAAACTTTTAAAGATAAAGTTAAAAATGAGCACTATAGGTTAGAAAATGTAACCAAAAATGTGATTTCAAACAATCAAGAAATCAATTCTGTATCACTAACAATGAAGTTCAGTTATTGCTAAACAGCTAACCACGAAGTGGATACTTTTCACAGAATTTCTTAATATTTAACACAATTGTTTTCTCTACTTTCAAAGGTTTTCTCCACAATGACAGAGGATTCTCAGCCATGACACTATTGAAAGAAATATTTTCTCAAAACATGGTTAGTACAAACTTATCTGGAAACCAGAAATGAACTACAGCGACTGCACAGCCTCTTAAACCCTCTGCTTTAATGGTTCAGTTACAGATTAATCTGAACGAACACATCTTTTTCATAAATTGAACTGTTATAATGGGTTTTTTAAATTTCTCTGCACAAGAATAACCACAAAATGCTAACGTTTGATCCAAACTGTTTAATATACAGGAAGAGATACTCCCACATCGCATATTGTTTACAACTCCTTTGAAGCTAAAGTGAAACCAGTTGAGGACTTTTGTTTTGATAATGCTGAAGCTTAGATATATTTGTTTTAGAACATGAAGAGTTAAGATGGTCCAGCATAAGACAGGAAGAGTCGGGAGATCTACTGAGGCAAATTCTAATGGCTTCTCAGAATAGATCTTCTGGAACCAACCATACTTCGGTTTCAGTATTAACAACCACGGAACATGGTTATATTCCAGGTCCATGGCCTAAGGTAAGTCTTTATGATCCAATGGCAATGGCTTCTTGATTTGTAAGATTAATGGAGCAATGCTGAATTAATAACCTTTCATTCAACTTAATAATGTTTTGATTTTCAGATTTCCTGTGATGCTATAAGAGCAGCAGGTTTATCAGCAGCGTTTGGTTTGGATGAGAATGACATTAGGGGAATGGATCCAAAAGAGCTTGATAAATGCATTGACACCTTTGGGTTGTTAGAACTTGATGTCAGAGTTCAGAAAGTAATATGGAGCCTGATGAATAAGGTATGTTAAGACACCTTCTCCCATAGCTGTAAGAAATTAGTTGGTTATATTGTGACTTTGTTCAGTTTTTGCTGTCTCTTCACTTTCTTCACAACATAGCAGCATAATGAAATGTACATGATGCAGTCTCCTCTTTGGATGGTTCACTCACTGGGGAGTTGAACACAAGACACCTCTAAAGCCGCTTGTACACAATCAAATTTTTGTCTAATTCAATACTTTACAAACCTTTTCAAGAGTTGTTACAATTCACAACTTTTTTTGTCAAATTGCTTCCAATACTTTCAAAGTGTTTGAAAAGTCTTGAAAGCAAATAAGGATATGCTCTAAACGGTCAAAGATTTCACAATGATTTGATGGCTTTGGCCAATGAAATGCGAGTATTCAGTGCGTCATGAAATTTGCAACATGGCTGAAAGCAAAAAGTAAACAAAAATGGCTACCCAGCGAAGGTATGTCTTATCCAAACTGATTAGGTTATACGTAAGGTGGCCATGTCTGTACATCGAGAGCTCCGTGGATTATCAAAAGATGGAGCAGATGAAGGCGATTATGAAAAATAATTGACAGGCAGTTTTCCGAACTAAGTATACATTAATGTAGTGTTATATAGTATGGTTAACCTGTCGGTTGGTGTTATTTCCATTGTATTTCACACTCTTAATGTGATTTCATTGGATATAATACGTGAAAGTGCTATGTAATATTTAATATTTAATTACGAATTGTTATACTGTGACGTAAATACTAAATTGCTTTGCGCATGATAAATTATCAATGTGTTATGAAGGGTTTCAGTTTGGCGAAGAGACAACTTGTAAATACACATTTTTGACATTGTCAAGTCTTGCCAGGTCTTACCAAGTCTTTTCCAATCTTGTTGCATATTGAAAAAAATTCACAATTTTTCTTGTAAACTCTTGAATTGAAAAAAAAGTTTGAGCGTGTACAAGGGGCTTTAATCTCTCTCAGTAGCAATACTCGCTGCATGTCACAACTATGGTCGTAACCTCACTCAGAGTACGAAGAATAGCCAGCACTTTGTTGCACCAAAAACACACTAACTGATTGAACTTATAAGTGCACTTGCTTACATAGCTGCTGGAATTTTCCATAAAGTTCTAGAATGTTCGGGAGGTGGGGAGAGGGGAAACTTCCAGAAGTTCTGGTTATCTCTCGATACCACTTCTGTGTTTATACTGGATGAGAGTGCTACCCCTTATCTTGCCATCTCTCTTCATAGTCAGCTGTCGGCACCATCCAATAGTTCGAGCCATAGCTGCATCACAATCTGTGTTGTGTGCAACTCTTCAGCAATGGTTATCTTCTAGGTAGGAATTTTTGGATAAACTTAATGATATAAAATAAATCCCCCTTCATTGTTGGAGGCCTTTTTCTTGTCCCTTAAGCGAGAGTTGGTCTTAAATCACATGAACATATTGAAATTATTTAGTAAATTATTGCAATAAAACAAGTTAATCTTTTCATATTAACACAGACATTAAGGACAATAAAGTGTTACTACTTGGAAACTTAGGAGTGAATCAGATGTTTATTACCATTTCTTCATCCTCCATCATTCTGCCTCATTTAATTTTTGCAAATTTTATCCATCTTGGATGCCCATATTTGTTACGCCCATTGTCACAAGACACATATTTATCAAAAGTGATGGGTGTGTCCCTACCAGTACTGTCATGGTAATTTTTTTCTCTCCCATTCGTAATAAAAGCCTCTCGTCTTCAAAGATATCTTCAAGATAATTGAAATTTTATCAGGAATTTAAACTTCAGCAAAACATAAGTTTGTGCAGAAACTGGGTGGCATTTAAGCTTCTAGAAGTGATTTAGAGGATGGAATGCTGTGTACAGTGCCAGGGGAATACTTTGAGAACCTGGGATAAACAATGTTTCTAAAAGTATTCATTATTCTTTTCTCAATACTTATCTAATGACCATTGTGCAATGTTTTTAAATAGAATGAATTAACAGGACTTGGCTAGCATCTCTTCATAAATAAAACTTTATGGTTCATTAAGAAAGTTAATTTTTTGTTTGTAGGAGAAATTTATTGAAGAGCTGTCATTAACAGGGAAGCTGATACAAGCCATAGATGAAGAGGTGATTTGGAATCTAAACTTGAATCTGAACACAGTGCATGGTTTGGATAACCTGGCTATTCTAGGCCAGCATGTAAAGGATTCCTATCTTGTAAGTACACTTTCTTCTTAAAGTAATAGGTCACTGAAATCTATAACTACCTTTTGCAGGATAATGATCATGATCAGATAATATACCCCTGCCGCCGAATCTTTGCACTTGACAGTTTGTGTGACTTCGCATAAAGTTGGCTATATTGTGGTTGCGACATTGCCAGAGTGGCTAGTAAACAACAGCTGATAGTTATTTTTATCGTGTCTAAGCCACATACAAAAAGTGTACATAAGTAGCGAATGTCAAATAATAACTATTTTGTATTACTATCATTAATTGAAAATAACTCTGCACAAACATTGCAGCATATGTAGAATCAATTACGCCCTTTTGATAATATAGAAACAGAACAATGCAAACTTGCGTGCTACAATGAGGAGAAATAAAACAAATTATAAACTTGCGATAACGAAGTTATTTTCATTCACCGATTTAAAACTGCAATGGCTAAACTCCATCGAAATCCCAGTCATCTTCACCAAGGCATATCATTAATGGTTCACATTCACTAATAATTCAGTCTATTTCTTGTGTTTTTCGTATTAGCTTATTCACATTATCTACTTTCTTCTTCCACAAAGCCGCGTCCACCATCGCCACACCTTCCCATAAAAGCCTTTCCATCTCGGTAATGGTAAATGGACTTATTGTTTTCCCTCATATAAGCCTTAATGTTGCACCACACTAATTCGATAGGGTTGAAGTGACAGTGTACGGCTTTATCAGCAGGAATAGAGGGATGGCCATGAAGCTTCACGTACTCCTTTTCCTGTTCAAAGAATTCTCAGGTCATCCTTAATAGTTCCAATGCCTGACTATTAAGTGGCACACTTCGGCGCAAAGGATTTTCACTTCGTGAATCATCACTCGGTGATCGATGTCATTTTTCAGACATTGTCGCACTTAAATCTTGTAAAAATAAATATTACTTAAATATATATAAACAAACAATAACAAAACTATAAAACAATAACCACAAATACGAATAACAATGAACAATGTGTAGCTTGCAAAGAACAACTCAACGCTCATGCTAGAGATTCACAAACTGAAGCACGTGGTTGGGAATAGCTACATTTGGCAACAGAGCTGCTTCCAGCTCCTGTTCCGCTTCCGCTTTTCATTGACCATCTAGAGTGCTGCCTTGTGATTGGCTTAGGAAGTCAAACAGTTAAAGCTTTAAATCTGTTTTTTTGCGAGTGTACCAACTTAAATGCTAGCTGTCAAGTGCAATGTTACAGCGGCGGGGGTATAAGTAGAGATACTGCTCACTTCTTATTGAAATCTCCCTTATTAAAAGCAGCATTGTAATGTATTTTAAAGGAGCTTAAATCGCCTCAACAGGACTAAATATGTTCTATTACCACTATTAGTGGAATATTCCATAATGCACAGTACTGCCAAAGTTCTATACCAAAGGATTGAGGTCTGGACTTCTACTAGGCCAGTCAGCACCAGCAATGAACCATGCAACGCTGGCTGCCAACCACTGCTGCATGGGTTTTTACTTTGCCAAATTGATGAAATTAAATAACTAGATGAAATTAAATTCCTATGGTAATGAGGATAAGAAGTTACAACACCCCAGGCTTCTTGAATTTGTGCCCAGAATCCTGTACGAACTCAAGAATTCCATCAGGATATCTTATCCTCACAGAGTGAATCAAAATGCATGGTTATTCAAAAAGAAGGAACAGGTTTTAAATATTTATTTCTAATGAATTACATCACTGAATAGAGGAAAGTTCAACATTTTATTTTGCGTGCTCAAAATGAGCACCATTTGTTATGAGGACGACCAGTGCTTTTCCATTTGTATATGCAACCATCTTCTACGAATTTATTGTATCAATTGTAAATTTTGTATGACAAGGTGGCTCTTTGTTGAACTTGCAACAAAATGCACGTTGCATACTGCACACACAAAACAACTTTTCCTCCGGCATTGCCATTTTCTCGTAAACAAACCCAGCACTGCTGTAGGCACTGAATGGAACTAATAGGTGGGGGCTTAAATCCTTGAACTTGCCTCTATTCAATGTCATGTGTGTTGCTATCTTGTCCATTAAAAATGAATATTTAAAATCTGTTCCTTTTTGAATAACCATTCCTAGATTTTCAAGCATTACAATGTATTGCACATTATTCACTGTATCAAGCTGCCACAGCACACCTAGACTGTCCTTTGATATCCAACAACATACAGATATGCGGCCATGATGAAACTGTAAAGCCATGTATTTTGCCTTGTAATAACTATTCTATTACGAACTTAATCAAATTCTAAGTATGAAATGGAGTATATTGAAAATTAGTAGTCATTATGTGCTGATTAAACATTATATAACAGAAGGAAAAACCAGCATTTGCTACGTGCAAGAAGCGAACCCGCAGTCTTAACCACAAGTATCCTATGCTTTGTCACAACACTACAAAGAAGACACATGGAAGGTAGCATGTTTAATAATGTCATACAACTACTTCCTGCAGCAGCTACACAACTGTTCTGTGTGGTGTAAATGACGTGCTGTGCTGTGTAGGGCTTAGAAAAAAATTTGGTATTCAAGACATGACTTTTTTTTGTCCAAGGATGTACAGTGTGCATATTGTTGCATGTTGGGATGAAGGCCCAAAAGGTTACCAGAAAATGATTAATTTAGGTCAAACCAAAACTTGCATGGGGGCGCAACTGTAGACCGGCCACACACATGCCTGGCTCCAACAACCACTTCCACTCTAGTGATCTATCTTTTCACCCCCACCAACTGTGTCTAGCCAAAGCCAGACAGGGTTGACGTCATACCAGACACTTTCAAACAGATCTCTCCCTTTGGTGTGATCCGCACCAAAAGGAGGGACCGTTAAGCCGAAATATAATTAAGGAGACTCCATAATGCTACGTCTGGTAGCAACAATACAGCACAACAGTGCATTTGGTAATGACAAAATTATTATACCACAATATAAAGTTAGTATAAACTATCTGATGCTATAGGGTCACATTTGTTGTTGCATTGTCTTGCTAAGAGTTAATAAGGGTATCTTTGTCAACTTCCTTGTTTCAGCTTTTAAATTGTTCAGCACAGCATACATGTATAGATGCAGAGGAAGTTGGTGTTCATTGCAAAGCTTTAAAATTAAACTGTAAAAGTTATGAAACTGGCATGCAGAATTTGTCAGACTTGGCAAAACAACTTGAGAGATTTTAACCACTACATGCAAAATATCAAGTTGCTTTTCAATGAATCACAGGCATAAAAAAGAATAGTGAGCTACTACAGTTTATAAAATAGTCTATAGTGCAGTGTAAACCTCGTAAAGTTTTGCAAGAACCAATACAGTGCAACCACATTGCCAAACTTCACTCTTCAGCAGACTTATTGCCTTGATACCCTTTTTCTGCATTTTCTCCCATTTGCTTCACATCTCTTTAACCACTTTAGCCTAATTTTTCATAAATATTTTCCTGCTTTATCCATATATTCATTTGATCTTTTATTAAAAATCTTCCTAACTTTTAGCTCTATTGGTAAAATTTTTTCCATTTCTATAGTATTAAATTCTTACTTTATCCGTGTCCTCGCATTCGTGTATTTCCCCCCCTCCCCCGCTTCTCCCTGCTAGACCACTTAAATTCATTACACTTGTTCTCGCCTATGCATACCCCATTCTGGCCTCTTAGTGGCATGCTTTGATGTATCTTTCTTTTTCCCATTCCATTTTAAAATATTTATAATCTATTAATGACCTTTTTTCCTTGAAACTACTTGTAATTTCTTGCTTTTCAATATTCTCCACTCTTGCTCTAATTTCTTTCCAGAAAACCTTACTTCTGTTTCTTTCTATCCATGTTTCCCCTATTCCTATTTCTTCTAATGTTGTCTGTATCTTGTGCATCCAAGTTTCTTTTTTCCCCATTTTCTCCTGTACGACCAAGCATTGCTTTAGTATCTCGTTTTCCTCTAGTAGCTTTATTCTGAACCAGTATTTGATTGCCCTTTCTACCATTTTGCCTTTAGCTCCCTCCCTCCCTATTTCTGCTTGTGCTATTCCATTTGGTGAACTACTTGGTAATTCCAGGCTTATTTTGTAAAACTTCTGTATAACATTTACATTTTCCCATCCTTTTTCCAGCCCCCATATCTCTGCTGTGTACAACACCCTTGCTTCCACCACTATGCTATATATCCTTTCTAGCCACATAATTTTGTTCTATGTAAATATGAGTGCGTGTTCATTTCCAGTGCAATCTGTGTTAACACAAATGTTCATTTACAGCTTGAAGCCATCAGTAATAAATTCACCAAAAGCAATCCATCCTTGGCAACCATCACAACAGAGACTGCCATTGCTCTTGGTCGAATTCTGTGTGAAATCCTTGCTACATCAGAACATAGGTTGCTGTTTGAACATTCAGTATTCTTCAATGCATCTCCTGTTCTTGGGAAAATACAAGACTGCCCTACATTCTGTCTCAAGAAGTTGACTCATCTGGCAACCAAGGATTTTGCATTTGGTTCTCCAGAGACCTGGACTGCTGATGATATGGTGACATTAGGAACAATAGTAGCAGGTGCTAATCAAGCTGGATATCCAGCTTTCAGTATATAAAATAAACTTTATTGCAGTAGAGTGGTCATTTCAATATATCTATTGCAGGTACTTAATATTATACTTTATATTGCAGGACTCAAAGGCGAGCAATGGAGACAGCTTAACAGTAATGCTTTCGTGGGGCTAAGCCCTTCTGCTGTGAAGTGTATTCCTCCAACAATATTTAAGGTTAGTTGAATATTTTTGTTTAAAACCATAAAAGTTTAACTTAACTTTCCATGTGTTTGCTGTGCCAAGTTTAAGAAACTTTAGAACATATTCTGCTGAACTTTTATCCATAAATTGTCGCAAATATTCTAGCCTCTATTACCTCAAACTTCATTGGTAAGCTTCAATAGACAGTGTAAATCTGAACTCTACCGGCAAACTTCTAAGTTGTTTTTGGAGTGTTTTGATATAAGGAACCCATGGTCCATGGTGGCTCATCACCGAATAATTTCATTGTTTTTATTTTGTAATAACTCAACCATTTTTGTATCTGTTTACTCTGAATACTGTTTCCAAACAAAGCCAACCTTCAACTGTGGTAGGGCATGTTTACATTATAGTTTGTAACCAGTTAATCACCTCCTGACAATATAATTATTTATTTTTAGGTATAGATAACCAATCATTACAAAAATGACATGAAACAACCAAATTACACCATTTCACTGTTTAAAGTAATTGTTCAAAATGTTGACCACTATCTCAAGACAAACTCCTCAGCATCACCTCTCATGGACTGACTGTTGCACATGCACTAGCATTCCAGACGATTCGTGCACATCGTCGGTAGTTGCTACAATCCTATCAATCAGCTCCATATTAGACAGTCTCATGAACTAGGCTCTTCACGTGAACCCAGAAGAACAGTGTGTGGAACAGGACCACCACAACCAGTCCCTTGCCTGAACTGTTCATCAAGGTATTCCCTAACATTCACTGCAAAACAGTACCTTGGAACAAAGGATGGTCTTTTAATATCAAAAGTTTTAAAGCCACAAATGGCTATTTAGTTGGTCCTGTACCATTTAGGTAAAGCATTGCATTTAACTTTAAACTCCATTTTCCTCTTTTTCTATTTTTATAAGTATTTTTCACTATTCAAAATGCTCCATGGACCACAGTTTGACTTCTTCTTTCACTTTCCCTGCTGCCGTTAAACGTCCAGTTCCTTCAGCCACTTTCTGTATTTGATCCTAGTATATTCATCTCAATGTCGTCCCATGTCTGACTGCCACTCTTTCCATATGTTGTCTTCATTCCATCCTAGGTCTTCCCATTCTTCTCTTCCCCTCCGCTCTTGCTTCAAATATTCTTTTAGGTAATCTTTCTTCATACATCCTTACTAAGTGTCCCAGCCATCTTAGTTGGTTTCTTTCCATTGTCTTCAGTATACATTCCTGTTTTAGCTTTTCTCTTATTTGATCCCTCTTTGTATATCCGACTACTCTCCTTAGGTATTCATCTGTGTTGCTGTTAATCTACTTGCATTCTATCCAATCTGTCAAGCTTTCACTCATATAATAGAACTGACTGGTATATCACCTTATATATTCTCATTTTAGTGGTTTGACTTTCTTTTACCAATTATAGTGTTATTAATTTGGTAATATATATTTATTTCCTTCCTGATTCTATTGTTTATTTCTTGATCTATTCTTCAATTTTTAGTTAGAATCACCCCTAAATATTCAATGCATGTTACGTTTTCTAATTTTTCACCTTTCCAGAAAATTAGCATTTGTCTGTTTCCTCTTTACCAATTATCATTACTTTACTCTTTTTTGCATTTAGATTCATGCCTTTCTCTTCCAATGTACTAGCCCATTCTGTTATTGATTGTTGCAGGTTCTCTTGGTTTTCCGCCATCCGCATAAATGAGCTTGCACATGTACCGGTCTCATTTTCCAGTAACCTACTCTTTTTGTTTGTTCTTCTCTTACAATGTCTAATTATTTGATTCATAAAGATATTAAACAGAGGGCTCAAACAATCCCCCTGTTTAACTCCACTTCTCATTTTGAATTCCTCCGAAAGTCTTCCTGACATTCTGTCTTATTAGTTTGAAATTTTTAGGAGAGCTTCAGAAATTATGAATAGAGGCACAGATTTTTTGTATTAACGATAACCTGAAATTTTCAAATGACATTTAATGTTGCCAAAGTTGCATTTGTAGGAGAAACTCCATTATTTTTTTTTAAATTGAAGCCATGAAATATTGCAAAATGTTTTTATTTTAAAAAACCTACTTTAAAACATGAAATATAGCAAAATGCTGCAGATGCCCAGTTTTATGTTTGTGTATTCTGTGGTTAAGGCAGCCTTCAAGAAGCTAGGAAGAGGAAGCACCAGTATAACCTTTTTGAAACACACATGCTGATGCTAAAGAAGCAAAGATGTTTCAGATTTCTGTAGCAACTTGGTGTTCATGGATAAAATCCGTTTTATATGTTAAGAAATACTTCAATGATCTCAAGTACTTCAAGCAACTGACTGTCTTATCAAGCAGTCAGCTACTTTAAAGAGCTTTCAAATGATGACAAACTGCAATTGTTTTGAGGCCTGCTTTTGTGAAAGAGCATTACTGCACTATTTCTGAGATTATTCAATTTTTGGAGAGATGTAAAATCCTACAGCAAACAAACTTATGCCAAGAGTGACTGCAGCTCAATAAAAAAAGTGTGTGGAGAGACTGCATCCTTGCATAAGCTGAAGAAACCAAGCAGAGGGAAGATGCCAAAAACTCGAGAGCACCAGTATGCAATGAGCTCGTATCACAGTCAGATTCCATTTATGAAGTACCTCCCTAAAGATGCATTTCTGAAAGGATACCTAGCATTGCAGCATTAGCAAAGATAGTTGATGTGAAGCAGGATATGGAACCTGAATTATTGAAGGGGCTGATGCAGGAATATCCTGACTTTTTCAAGCTGCTGCTTGAGGCCAGTATGGTTTCCAAGTACAAATGTGGAAAGATTGTGTTGACTTTGGAAAGATCTAAGAAGTGTGCTAACTTTTTCATTATTTTCTTTTTTCTGTTGCTTCATCTAAAAATTTACAGATTGCAGTTATTGTTGAAAACTTTTTCTAAAGCCATGCTGAAAATGCTTTATAAGTTTTTGTAGTGTATTCTGTAAGTTGTACCTAAGTGAAAAATGAGGGTTGTAATTGCCTCGTCTCCACTTTATTCATTAGCTTCACTGTTAAGAGCTTCCTTTCAATCAAAAACAGTAATTTTATTGTCTGTTATATTATAAACATTCCATATGAGTTGCTTTCATATAATATAGCCTTGCTATATGTGCTATAATGAAACACATTCACAATATAATTGTTTATTCTCCCATGCATACCTACTGTGTATAGGCTCAAGCTGGAAAGACAGATTAAAAATTCAATGCCTTATCTAGGATTTCAACCATAGCAACTGTGCCATTTCCCTAACCAATGAGCTACCATGGCAACATGCCAGTGTGCTCGGTGTTTCTGGCACCAGCATCTCCTTCATGTGGATTATTCAGAGTCATGTGGGCATCTCAGGTAACGAGTCTGCCGACATCGCTACCAAATCGGCGCTTTTATCACCCAGATGTTTTACCTGTGTTCCCTCCTCAGATTGTTATTTTAAGACACCGCATCCTCTCGCATTGGCGCAATGAGTGGGCGGCCCTTAGGGGGAACAAGCTGTGGGAGGTTAAACCTCTCCCGGTTGTCTGGGCCACCTCTTCTCGTGCTTCTTGTCGGGAAGAGGCGATTTTAACATGACTTCGTATCTGACATTGCGTTTTTAGTCTTAGACACTTGCTTAGTGGTGATCCCGCACCACTCTGTGTTCAGTGTGCGGCACCCTTAACAGTGTCACATTTTAACTGAGTGTCAGATTTTAGCACAATTGCGCATTCATGTGTGTCTGCCTGTTGGTGTAGCCAACGTTTTGGCAGACAATGCGCATACTGTAGAAAGTCTTTTACGTTTTATCCGTGACAGTGGTTTTATTCGACGCATTTAATGCGCTGAGCGTCTTTTAGTTTGTGATTTTATATTGTCCATTTTAATGTAGGGGCTGTTCTCCACTGGGGTCCTATGACGCTCTGGTCCCTTGGCTTCTACAGATCCTGACACTTAGTTTACTCTTTTATTGTTTGATTTACAAAACTTTTAGTGTGGTTGTTTTTAGACTTTGATATGTATTTTAATGCTTCGACTACGCGGGTTTGTGTCCCGTATTAAAATTTCTGGATTTTAAATTTTATACATTATAAGGGCGCTGATGACCTTAGCAGTTTAGTGTCCTTAACCCCCATATCATCAACATGCCAATGCAACATTAAATTCCCCAACTGACTTGTGTTTTTCCTGATAAACCACAAGGTAATCTCATTTAATTTGAGATAACATACCCCAATAGAAGCTTTAAACTCTGTGAATGCTTTTAAGTCCCAGGCTTGTTAGTTTACCACTATTAGGTCAATAATTGTTCTTCCACACAAGCTGTGTTTAACTTAAAGTTGGAAAAGTAGAATCAGATTGAAAAAATTGATGCCATAACCTGACTTTGAACCATGACACTGTGGTATGTTGTCTCAAAATGAATTTGAGACAGCCTTATGTTTACTGGGAGAAATGAGTCAGATGGAGAAAATGTCACACCAATGTGTCCATGTAACTCAATGATTAGAGAAATGGCTTGGAAAACACTAATATGGCTATGGTACTGAACTTTTCAGTCTGATTCCTTTGTGTAACACAGCATATTTTTTCATTCCACTCAAACTGTTTTTGAATTTCAGGAACTGAATGAAGAACAATTGAAATCTTTGCCTTTGCTCAGCACAGCAGTTATCTCAGAAGTACAGCTTTCATACCTCTCTATGCAACAGAAGGCAGCACTAGATCGAATCCTGCAGCCTGAGCCTAGCGAGTTTACAAGAGCCTCAGGAATCTCTCTTACCAAAGATCTTTTGCTAGTCATTTTATCTGTGATCTCAATTTTGTATTTTGTTTGAACACTTAGTTTATTATGTAATATACTGTAAATATGTATTTATGAAGCTTATATATTATTTATTTAAACTGTGATAATGTTAAACATGTACAAAGCTGTATATAGGAATAAATTTTGTTAAGTTTCTATTAGTCAAAAGCATTTCTCGAAATTAATTTCTTTGCCATGGAACACACAATCCACATTTTATGTTTGAGGGTGGTCTGAAAAGTTTCCGACCTAATAGAGATAAGACATTTTATCAGAATTTTTTTTATTGTTCAACATAATCTCCTTGTAACTCTACACACTTCTCCCAGCGATGCTCTCATCTCTGTAACCTGTCCAAATAGTACTCGGCGTTTTTCTCTGCAAAATAATTGTTCACAAAGGTGATCGCCTCTTCATTTGATGAAAATCTGTCCTCCAAGCGCAATTTTCAGATGAGGGAACAAAAATAAGTCGCTTGGGGCTAGATCTGGTGGAGTAAGGCGGATGGCCAAGCAGTTCAAACCGTAATTCATGGATTTTCGCCATTGCAACCGCTGAGGTGCGAGACAGTGCGTTGTCTCGGTGAAACAGGATTTTCTTTTTCTGCAAATGTGACAGTTTTTCTGAAAGTTCTGACTTCAACTTGTCAAGTAATGATGCGTAGTATGCTGCTGCAATGGTTTTTTCTTTTTGAAGATAATCGATTAAAATAACTCCATGACTATCCCAAAAAACAGTTGCCATCACTTTCCCAGCCGAAAAAAGTTTTTTTTTTTTGGAGCCGGTTCCCCCTTTGCAGTCCACTGTTTGGACTGTGTTTTTGTTTCAGGCATATAATGGTGTATCAAAGTTTCATCTACAGTAATTAGTTGGTGCCAAAACTCTGATTTATTGCGCTTAAACTGCGCCAACAGAGCCTTGGAAATGTTCATTCGAACACGTTTTTAGTCAAACATGAGCAAATGTGGCACCCAAAGCGCAGACAGCTTTCTCATGTCTAAATGTTGATTTAATATGTGACAAACACATTCTTTTGACATGTTCATGGCCTCTGCTATCTCTCTCACTTTAATTTGGCAGTCATCTAGCACCATTTGGTGAACTTTGGCGATGTTTTCATCGGTAGTTGCAATTTTTGGACGTCCCGAACATTTGTCTCCCAAGCTCTTACGGCCACGTTTAAATTCAGCTACCCAAAATTTCACAGTGGTAAATGATGGTGCAGAGTCCCCATACACAGAATCCAACTCATCTTTCATTTGCGTAGGCGTATTGCCTTTCAAAAACAAATATTTAAGGATAGCTCGATACTTGATTTCATAAAAACACGCATCACCTCACTCAAACGACTGTTACATAACTGAGCGTCCAAAATGGCTGAAACTTTGGTGAGTAACTGTCAACAGATGAACAACGAAATTCACTAGCTTTTATTTAAGAGTGCTGCCATCTTCATGTTGAGGTCGGAAACTTTTCAGACCACCCTTGTATATACCATGTTATGAAAAAAAATGTTTGTCAAAAATATATTTGCATAACACACAAACTTCTATGAAAATTTGTAGAATGAATGCTGCTCTGTAGAATTGAATGTACACTTGCTGCAAAGATTCCTTGTTATTCACAAAATTATTTGCAACACACACAGTGCTTTTTCCCTTGCACTGTGGCCACCACTTTGCTGGCCGCCCTGGTTCAGTCTACTACTGAAGAGGTATAATATTCCTGCAACCACTTCCCATTCTCATTGTTGCAATTCAATGATAAGCACATACCTTATCGTAAGAGATATTGGAAATATTATCTTGGGAAATTTGCATTCACACTAGTGTTAAATATCTGAAATTGAGTGAATTTCTCACCTGTTTGCTTTTAATTCTTAGTGTGTGGAGATTTGTTGCAAACACTTTAAAAATAAAGTTCCCCCATAGATAAGTCACAGTTGAATCAGGGAACTGTGAGGGCCATAATCCTTTCCTACTTGACCTATTTCCAAAAATTTCCAGCCTTAAATTTGACTTGGCAGTATGCACAGCAGCAGCAGTATCTTGTTGGAAAAATCCAGCCCGCCATTCATGGCCATGTGGACGATCCTCATTAAACCCTTCAGCTAACCATGGTAAGAATTTGACTGGGGTAATCATATCGCACAGCGGTGCGACTGTGGTTACCTGGCAGGCACTCATTTTGGTTGAGCACACTGTTCATTGCAGGTAAACTCTATGTACATCTGGGTGCATTCAGTAAAGTTTGTTTTT
This sequence comes from Deroplatys truncata, assembly GCA_030765065.1. NCBI lineage: Eukaryota > Metazoa > Arthropoda > Insecta > Mantodea > Mantidae > Deroplatys > Deroplatys truncata. Next base: position 56,308,942 of record CM060989.1, on the reverse strand, counting down.
TCACTTGTTCTACCTCTATGCTGAAGCGCATGCATGTAGTTCTCTCTTTTTCTCATTATGTTTTGACTTGCTCTCATATTTGCTGACAAAAAGATTATACTGGACATACACTACATGATCAAAAGTATCCGGACACCTGGCTGAAAATGACGTACAAGTTTGCGGCGCCCACCATCGGTAATGCTGGAAGTCAATATGGTGTTGGCCCACCCTTAGCCTTGATGACAGCGTTCACTCTCGCAGGCATACTTTCAATCGGGTGCTGGAAGGTTTCTTGGGGAATGGCAGCTCGTTCTTCACGGAGTGCGGAACTGAGGAGAGGTATCGATGTAGGTCAGTGAGGCCTGGCATGAAGTCGGCGTTCCAAAACATCCCAAAGGTGTTCTATAGGATTCAAGTCAGGACTGTGTAGGCCAGTCCATTACAGGGATGTTATTGTCGCGTAACCACTCTGCCACAGCCTGTGCAGTATGAACAGGTGCTCGATCGTGTTGAAAGATACAATCGCCATCCCCGAATTGCTCTTCAACACTGGGAAGCAAGAAGGTGCTTGAAATATCAATGTAGGTCTGCGCTGTGATTGTACCACACAAAACAAGGGGTGCAAGCCCCCTCCAGGAAAAACACGACCACACCATAACCCCACCACCACCGAATTTCACTGTTGGCACTACACACGCTGGCAGATGTTCACCGGGAATTCGCCATACCCACACTCTGCCTTTGGATTGCCACATTGTGTACTGTGATTCGTCACTCCACACAACGTTTCTCCACTGTTCAATCGTGTAATGTTGACACTCCTTACACCAAGCAAGGCGTCGTTTGGCATTTTCCTGCATGATGTGTGGCTTATGAGCAGCCGCTTGACCATGGAAACCAAGGTTTCTCACCTCACGCCTAACTGTCATAGTACTTGGAGTGGATCCTGTTGCAGTTTGGAATTCCTGTGTGATGGTCTGGATCGATGTCTGCCTATTACTCTTTACGACCCTCTTCAAATGTCGGCGGTCTCTGTCAGTCAACAGACGAGGTTGGTTTGTACACTTTTGTGCTGTACATGTCCCTTCACATTTCCACTCCACTATCACATCAGAAACAGCGAACCTAGGGATGTTTAGGAGTGTGGAAATCTCTCGTACAGACTTCTGACACAAGCGACACCCAATCACCTGACCACGTTCGAAGTCCGTGAGTTCCATGGAGCATCCCATTCTGCTGTTTCATGATGTCTAATGACTAGTGAGGTCGCGGATGAGTACCAGGCAGTAGGTGACAGCACAATGCACCTAAGATGAAAAACGTATGTTTATGGGGTGTCTGGATACTTTTGATCACAGTGTACTTGCTGTATTTATCAAATAAATTGTATGTTAATGTTGGTACAATAGGTTTCTTTTACTTGCACAAAATTTCATTAAATAACTTGAAAATGTTTTATTTGTATCTTGATACATTAATAAATGCTATACAATAAAAAAACATCAATATTTATAAAAATTGAGATAGTTGCCATATACAATTAAATATCTCCAAAGAATGTTACAAAAGTTAATTAAGAAATAAGTTCTACATATTCAAAAACGTTTCTCCAATGGTGCACATGGCTAATGACAGCCATATTCTACAAACTGTTAGTTTACCTTGCCCAGCAAATAAAAAGTGATTCTTCTCTTTCTCCTCAACTGAAAGCATGCCTCTCAGTAACACTTCCATTTATGCTATCACTGCAGCTTTGGGAGGTATTCTACTGGCCTTCATAGGTGGAGTATATATCTTTTTATGCCTACAGTGGCATCCTGTTTTGCATGCACAATTTTAGATTATTAACAGTATAACTTTAAATAATAGCTTTACTCATCACTTACAATAACTATGTTCAAATATATAATGAAATAAAACCCTGTTTTACAAATATCTCCACGAAAAAATATTTTCAATGGCAACATAATGTAAAACTGAAGTAAATGATAGTTTTTATTCTCAAAGGGAACACATTTTCTAGACAACATTGGAATTAACTGTCCGATCTCCATTCTTGTCCAATGCCTGCCTCTGCTGTTGAAACATTGCACTTGACAGCTAGTGATTAAGTTGGTACACTTGCAAAAAAACAGATGAAAAGCTTTAACCGTTAGACTTCCTAAACCAATCACAAGGCAGCATTTCAGGTGGTTTGTGAAAGCGGAAGGGGAACTGGAAGCGGCTCTGTTGCCGGATGTAGCTATTACCAATCACGTGTGTTGAGTTGCTCTTTGCAATCTAATATTGTTCATTGTTATTTATATTTGTGGTTGCTGTTGTTCATTTATATATATCTTTTTTATTTATATTTCATTCATATTATTTAATCAAGATTTGAAGTGCGACAATGTCTCAAAAACAACGCCGATCACTGAGTGAAAATCCTTTGTGTTGAGATGTACCACTTAATAGTCGGGTATTCTTTGAACAGGAGTAGTACATGAAGGTTCATGGGCATCCCTCTATTCCTGCTGATAAAGCTGTACAATGGACTGCAGCAGCTCTTGAACTAATCACGAGAACTGTTATTTACAATGGAGTGAAACTCCAAGAGAAAGAGGACAAAATTCCTGAACCATCTGGAACACAGCAGGAGAGAAAATAACTTTATTGCAGCTTATTTGTTTCATTTCTCCTCATTACAGCAGACACATTTGCATTGTTGTTTCTGTATTGTCAAAAGTGCTAATTTATTCTACCTACGTTGCACTGTTTATGCCGAGTTATTTGCAGTTAACAATAATAATAATAGGAAATGGTTATTATTCAGTATTGCTACTTATGTACACTTTTTGTATGCGGCTTAGACACGATAGAAAGGAGAACAATTGGCTGTTGTGGTTTACTAACCACTCTGGTAACGTTGCAGCCACAATATAGCCAACATTACGTGAAGCCAAAGTGCAAAGATTCAATGGCGGGATATAGGTACTGAATCACTTAGGTGCTGGAAAAACTCTAGCTCTTAAACCAAATGCTCCCACATTTCATGATAGTGTTCCCAGAAGGCAACAAGCAATTCAGTGCCTAGATGGTCAGGTATTGGACAAGAATGGAGATTGGACAGATTATTAAAATAATATCTAGTAAATGTGTCCTCTTTGAGAGTAAAAGTTAATTTACTTCAGTTTTACGTTATATTATTAAAAATACCTTTTCATGGAGAAATTGTGCAAAACAGAGTTTTATGTAGTTGTGCATTTAGATTGGACAAATGATTCAAATGTCTAGTAAATGTGTCCTCTTTTAGAGTAAAATGTATTTCTGTTTTACATTATGTTGGGATTAAAAATATTTTTTCGTGGAGATAGTGTAAAACAGGGTTTTATTTAATGGTACATTTAAACATGGTTATTATAATTGATGACGAGTAAAGCTATTGCTCAAAGTTATATAAAATTGTGCACATAAAACAGGATGCCACTGCATGGATGAAAAGGTAAACAGATACTCCACCTGTGAAGGCCAGTAGAATGTCTCCGAAAGCTGTGGTGACGGCATAAATGGTGGCGAGTGTGCTTGTTAAGAGTTGGAAGTGCATACAAAGGTGAGGGGGGGGGGAAAGCCACTGTGCATAGAAAGAGGCAGAGATAACGCACCTCTCTCTTTCATTCTTGCTCACTAGCTTGTCACATTCTCGGAGCAGTGCTACTGTGCAACCTGCACTCACTCGCCTTCATGTTTGCTCCCGACTATAGTAATGAAAATTCTTATCCTCAAGAACCTCGTAAATCCTCTTCGAATCAAGTTTCTGTATAGTGTAGTGCGTGTGCCCATTAAAAGCATCTCTCTTGAAGAAAGGAGGACTTTCCACCAAAACTCTGTTTTTGTGATAATGTATATAAAACAACTCTAAGGGCTGGTTTCACCAACCAATGTTAAAAATACTCTAACATCTTGTTTGTTAACAATGTGTTCAAAGTTTAACATTATGTTAAAACTTTTGTGTTTCATCAAGTTATTACAGCAAATTGTTAGCTAGCATTTTGTTAACATCAAAGACAACTGCAAACATGTGTTTCGAGAAGTGGTGGCCGAACTACACTACTTCTGAATGTGCTTCGATGTGCTTTTGTCTACATGTCACTGTGCTTTCTGTGTCAGTAACAGACTACTATTTACGTTCATGGCAATGCATGTGATGTTCCGGATTGTTTGAGGTTAGAATCATGTCAGCTGAAATAAATGTTTCAATGTTTGAAACGCATTAATTAACATCTGGTTAATAAGTATAGACATTATCAAGTGCGAAAAAGCTCATGGTCTTGCATTAAAGGATAAGATTGCAGCCTGGAACAAAATCTGAGTAATTTAATTGGAATGAATGTATTTCTTCTAAATCCAGTAACAAATTGTATGCGGCAATTTTATGCTAACATAAAGTGCAGCACCAGAAACGTTAGATGCAAAGAGCATTTAAGGTGGTTTAAAACTGGTGGTGGACACTGCATTGAAACTAAAGTGGACAGAGATATGTTATCACTGATTAATCAAGCAGGCCCAAAAAAAATACTGTTTGCTTCTTCGAGCAATTGCTTTGGAAACCTTCCGGATAAATCCACAAATGGTAGCTTTGGAAATACCAACATTGTCACCCATCAAATAAATGAAAAGTGTTAGTAGGATAAAATCTAAAGACCTAATTAACACTTGTAGCAGAGGAGAAAGTGGCATGCTTCTGTTGGTAGCATTCTAACCTCCCATATTTCCCATAAAACCAGCTCATGAACCCTTGAACAGTCTATATCGCTTTAAAAATTCCTCCTTTTGTAGGATTTCAAATTTATTGTGACACACGACTACTCTTCTATTAGGAATGGCATTCAAAAATGCCAACTGTAGCAAACTTGCATCAACAGCTTGGTTTGCAGTAGCCATTTTCCAACTTCTAACATTTGTTAATTACCTTAACACAGGGGTATGGCAATGTTAATTTAACAGAAACTTTAACTAATTGTTAAAGTTAACAGTTTGATAAAACAGAATTTGTGTTAACTTCAGTGTTAAATCAGTTTCAAATTGTATTAAAATTTAGCATATGTTGGTGAAACCGGCTCTAAATGTTGTAAAAGCACAAAACTAAGTTTACAGTTATAAAAGAAAAACTCATACCTAAAAGTTTGTCTGGATCAGTCGCTCATCTACATAATCAGTATACAACTGTTAAGCTATAAAAGTAATGCTTGAAAATTATATAAAAAGTACATCGATTATGCTATTTGCTGTGAATGGAATGCCAAATTGTTTCCAGATTCTTCCAGTAGACTTAGGACCGGTTTCACCAACAGATGCTAAATTTTAACACAATGTTAAACTGATTTAACACTGAAGTTAACACACATTCTGTTTCATCAAAAAATGTTAACTTTAATAATGTGCTAAACCCGTGTTAAGTTAACATCCTCATACCCCTGTGTTAAAGTGTTTAACAAATGTTAGAAATTGGAAAATGGCTGCCGCAAATCAAGCTGTTGATGCAAGTTTGCTACAACTGGCATTTTTGAGTGCCATTCCTAACTGAAGAGTAGTCATATGTCATAATAAATTTGAAACCCTGCAACAGGAGGAATTTTTAAAGCAATATAGATTGACCAATGGGTCATGAGCATGGTTTTATGGGAAATACAAGAGTTTAGAATACTACCAACAGGAGCATGCCTGTTTCTCCTAAGCTACAATTGTTAATTAGGTACTTACATTTTATGCTACTAACATTTTTAATTTACTTTGTGGGTGATAATGTTGGTATTTCCAATGCTACCGCTTGTGGTTTATCCGGTAGGTTTCCAAAGGAATTGCTTCAAGAAACAAACACTAATTTTTTTGGGGTCTGCTTGATTAATCAGCGATAACACATTTTCGTCCATTTTAGTTTCAATGCAGTGTCCACTGACAGTTTTAAACCATCTTAAACGCTGTTAGCACCTAACATTTCTGGTGCTGCGTTTATATTAGCATAAAATTGCCACAGTTGCTTACTGGCCTTAAGAGAAATGCGTTCATTCCAATTAAATTACTCGCAAATTTTGTCCCAGGCTGCAATTTTATCCTTTAATGTAAGACCATCAGCCTTTTCGCAGTTGATAATGCATGTATACTTATTAACCAGGTATTAACGTGTTTGAAACGGTGAAACATTTATTTCAGTTCACATCGCTATTCTAACCTCAAACAATTGGGAACATCACATGGCAGTTCCATGAATGCAAATAGTTGTCTGCTACTGACACAGAGTGCAGTGAAACATAGACAAAAGTGCATCGGAGCACGTTCAGAAGCAGTGTAGTTTGATCACCGACTTCTCGAAAAAAATTGCATTTGCAGTTGTCTTTGACGTTAACAATATGTTAGTTAACAATTTGCTGTAAAAGCTTGATGAAACGCAAAGGCTTTAACCTTATGTTAAACTTTGAACACTGTGTTAACAAACAAGATGTTAGAGCATTTTTAACATCAGTTGGTGAAAATGGCCCTTATAGTATTGCTCCCAATGTTCCAGATGATGTAAAGAGCATGCTTACTACTCTTGAGAGACTTATTTCTTCTGCAAGACATCAAGAGCTTCTAAGGCTCCTCAAGACAGGTGCTTTCATTTTCCACCTCTAATAGTTTGTGTTATTCAAAGGTGTAATCGTGTAGCAATATAATGTTTCCACTGCCTGGTACTTTTCTTTTATCGGAGTGTGCAAGATTTATCTAGGAAACATTTATTCAGGAAGTTAGAAAGCACATTTTTTTTCCCTTCCCAAAGGTGCGACCCATATATAAAAACAAAATAATTGGCTAATAATTTCTTCACATTCTCTTGAAATGCCGTTTGGCTGTTTGTCCACTCTTCTCATGTGTAAGGGTCTGTAACAAAAAGAAAATACAGATGTCACATCGAATACCACGTCTTAAGCAGGATTGTTACAGAAACAAAAATAAAGTGAGGATCAAATTCATAGACAATACATAAGAATGATGTATATGTTAAAGCGTTTTTCATGTAGTGGTGTCATTTGTAGTAGAATTTAATGTTTGATAGCAGTTGTTTATGGTGTTCAGCAAAGTTTAGATTAAATATTTCAAATAATAATCTTCCTTTTATTCAAATCTTTTTCATGAGGCTCTTTGTTACAGCACTTTTCAATTTTACTGTTATTTTCTTTGTAACTTGTGATGAGACACTTACTACATTTTCATTTTTGTAAATTTAAATTCTTTTTAAAGTTAGACGATTATATTTTTTGTATTGACATGGAAATTCTCAGCTGTGGGGAATGTAAATTAATGTAAAGATAATTCAAGTGTAGATACTTTCTTCTGATGGAGATGTAATACTTGATGCCTATCTGTAGAGTTTAAATAAGCTTCCTACATATATGTGTAACTTCAATGAACGTATTACCTACTTGAATGTACTCTCCTACGGAATTATTCCCAAATTCACTTTCTAATTATCACAGAAACTTGCCTTTCCTCACACAATTATATGTTTCCTAACTCTCATTGTACGTTTTCTTTGGGGATCAATTCTTTTCTTCAGTAATGCTTACCATCACTTACTTATGGCATCTTCCTTTTTTGTTTTGTTTTCTTCTTTTTTAGTAACTGAAAATCATTGTGTGTCAACTTTTTGTTGCTACATCACTCAACTATTTACACTATTCTTCATTTGCTTTTTAAATAGGCTAACTCTGTTTCATTGACAACATTCTTTGCCATTATAGCTTTTTTTAAATTCATATATTTAACTAAGCTTTTGGAAATTGAAAATTAGTTTTATTTATGGACACTCTTTAACTGCTGTGGTCCTTAGCATCCCATTCTATATTGGGAGTGAAAGACCGGTAATTTTGCTCAGAGGCCTCTTTATCAGGCTTGAGGTTCTTTTACGTGCTGTAAATCTACGACATGGTACCACCAGCTTTACTTCCCTTCCAAAGGAAGCCATGCTAAGGAATTTTACACCCGTAAAAATTCATCGCCCTCCGCCGGGATTGAACCCGCGACCTTGGGAACTAGATGTTAGCATGGTAACCACTACACCACGTAACGACGACTCTAAGGTTTTTGTACTTTATATTAATACCTAATATTTTTTCATTCATTATCATTCATCTTCACCGCAAGCTATTTTTATTTTAACTTTGTATGATAGAATTCTTTTCCTTAAATTAGCTAAATACATTATGCTTTCTGTTGGATTGTTTTGTTCTTATTCTTTGTTTTATCCCTTGAAATGACTTGATATAAACATTGCAGTTTCTTGCATACGAGGGCAGTCCCAGAAGAACCCGATCTGACGTATAGATAACGGTTGTTGTTTCAAATAAATGACTGGTAGAAAGTACCACCCTTATAAAGCTTAAGTTTGAAGTTTGCCGATGCTACGTTGTTTAGTAGTTGTTTGGCAGCCATCAATAGTGAATGCTCTCAGCAAATTTGTAAACGTGGATAAAACTGGTGTTATGTGATACAATACTTTCATTTGAAAGGTCTTAGCTCAACTAATATTAAAGCTGAGCTAGATTTTACTATAGGGGAGTCTTCTCCTTTTGTTTACAATAGTAAAATATTGGGTGGCAGAGTTTAAGCGAGGCCGTACGAGCTGCCAAGACGAACATAGCAGTGGTCGACCAAATGAGGTGACCATGCCAAAAATTGTGAAGAAAATCCACAAAATGGTATTGGATGACACCGTCAACTGAAAGTGAGCTAGCTAGCAGACATTGTAGGCATTTCAAAAAGTGCTGTACATCGCACACTAACTGAAAATTTAGACATGAGAAAGCTGTGCACAAGATGGGTGCCGCATTTACTCACAATAGGACAAAAGCAGTCGTGAGGATGTTTTGCTGTAATAAAGCCAAGCTTTTGCATCGATTCATTACCATGGATGAAATATGGGTCCATCACTTCACACCTAAGATGATGGAACAGTCAAAACAGTGGATTGAAAGGGGAGAATCGGCTCCAAAGAAGGCGAAGGCAGTTCCATCTGCAGGCAAGGACATGGCGTCAGTTTTTTGGGTTGCGCGTGGTATAATTTTCATTGATTATCTTCAAAAAGGAAAAGCAATCAGTGGCGAGTATTATGCAAACTTATAGCAGCATTTGAATGATGAAATCAAGCAAAATCAGCCGCATTTAGTGAAAAAGAAAGTTCTGTTTCATCAAGACAATGCACCAGTTCACACATCCATTATCGCCATGGCTAAAATCAATGAGTTAAAGTTCGAATTGCTTCCTCATGCACCCTATTCGCCAGACTTAGCCCCCTCTGATTATTTTTTGTTTTCCAAAGTTGAAGAAATGGCTTGGTGGTAAAAGATTTGCCAACAATGAAGAGGTGGAGTTTGTAGTTGATGGCTATTCCGCAGAACTCGGCGGTTCTCACTATAAACAGGGTATCGAAGGCTATTGAACAATGCTGAGAAAAGTGTATGAGTTGAAAGGAGACTATGTAGAGAAATAAAGATGTTTTTTCCCAAAATTTTTGTGTTTTCTTTGTTAGGTCGTGTACTTCTGGGACAGCCCTCGTAGAAAGGTAATCTTCCCAATATAGTCCCCCCTGAGCTATGTGCACTAGTGCCACATGTGTGATAGCCTCTCAAAATGCCATAGAATAGCCGTGTCAGACCCACCATTGTACAACTGTTCCAGCTGTTCAAACTTGGGGAAATTATGTTCTCATAGGAGTTACTTCAAAGTCTTGAAAGGATGCTAACCAGAGAGGACCAAGTTGGAAGCTTATGGCATCTGGTACTATCTAAAACCCATTCTCAGTAGCGTCATAGTCCTTTTCCTCCAGGAATTACACTTCACTTCTGATAGTGTACTGGGCTCCCCCCCAACCTGTCTTTCACCCAGCTGGTAAGCTTTTTTGCAGTAATTAATGCTGACCAAATACTGCCACTATCACCAGCAATTCTGTATGGTGGTCACACTTTCATCCTGAGAGAATCTGCCCATGACCACCCTCTATGTGGTCTGTCCTTATCTGACAATGCCTGAAGGAATGCATACAATGTATTCAGATTGTAACCCTGTCCTGCTCTTGTACTGGAAGCCAGTTAACAACATTAGCCTCTTTCTATGGTATCTGTCCTTATACTGGTGAATGCCTGGAGGAATGCATGTAATGCATGCAGATTGCAAACCTGTCCTGCTATTTCCTGTTATTAGTTCCCTCTGATTATCATTGACAAACATAGCAGACTATTATGAATGCTGGGGAAAACAAGTTTAAATCAATTCAGTGCGCCCTCATATGTATGCTCAGTCAAACTAAAAGAAGCCAGCCAGTCTCTTGAGCAGTTCAATTTTTTCAAAGTCTCTTCAAGTCAGCATGCGATTCACAACCATCAACTTCTGTGTGCTGCTTTGACTACTCTATAATACAAGCCACAAGACACAATTTGGACTACCTCAACACCATGCTTGTCATGGAATGGTGATTAAGCTATTTAACTTCTATGCAAGCAGCTCGAGTTTGATTCTCCACATTGGTTTGATTTTTTTTAATTTTTATAACCCATTTTGCTGTAATAAGTTAAATAATATTGCTTGTGTTACTTCATTTTACTTAAAAATAAATTACACAATAATTGTGAAATTTGTGGTTATAAAATTAAATTAAGTATACACCTCCTCCTGACCGATAAATTCTCGTGGTTGCCATCTGCTGGTATGACAGACTACTAAATAAATGCTGCATGCATAAAAATGAAGTAAACCTATTATATTTTTACATATATTTAAAATAAAAGGGGGAAAAGTTGAGTGGCTCCATGGAGATTTGAACTTGCAACCTTTAAGAACAGCAAGCTAAATCTCTATCACTGAGCTAAGAGCACTGCAGTAAGCTAGCATTGGAATAAACTTTAGTCATAATATACTTGAGAACCATAAATTAATAAAGTGTGTTTTGGTTACAAATATTCAGAGTTGAAATTCCATATATAAATCATTTTTCCAGAAGATTTAGTGATTATAGTTGTGTTCTCCGTTATAACTACTGCAGAATGTATGCAGTCATGAAAGTTGTGCAGTTATTTTCTGTTTTTCTTTTTTCATACCTTCAGATATGTCAGTTCCAAAGTTGGTTTTAGTTTTATGCATTACCTGTTCCATTGCTTCTACTTCTTTGTTCTAACATCGCATAAATGAGATTTAGAGAGGAAGGCTGAATGTTTCCTTTCTGCGGAGTATGTACAGTAATAACATACACAAACTAAAATTTAACTGAGTTTTATCTATGGACGCTCTTTAACTGCTACGGCTCTTAGCATCCCATTCTATATTGGACATGAAGAATTGGAAATTTGCTCAGAGGCCTCTTTATCAGGCTTGAGGTTCTTTTATGTGCTGTATATCTACAACATAGGACCATCAGTTTTACTTCCCTTCCAAAGGAAGCCATGCTAAGGATTTTTATACCCGAAAAAAATCCATCGTCCTCTGCCAGGTTTGAACCCACAATCTTGGGAACTAGAGACTAGCTTGGTACCACTAGACAATAATGCACAAATGGAGTAGAAGCTACAAGTGATTAAGAAGTACATCTGATAAATGGATGTTTTTTATTCATACAAATTCTGAGAGAAACAGTTCCCTTCTTTACCTCCTAAGAAGATACTAGGGCAAACACTTGAGTTTTATGCATATTTGTCCAAGTCTTGTATTTATCATCTCCTATAAAATAATTGCAGTTATTAACAAAGATTAAGTGGAGCAAAATATTACTAGTCGATATATTTTATATGTAATGTGATGTGGTTGAGCTTAGCAGGTGTGTACTTCAGTGCTAGAAGGCACATGATTGGTTGGAGAGAGAGAAGGAGGTGAAGGTACTCCCATCTCGGAAAGCATCTGGAAGGCTAATCGAGAAGAATGGCAAACTTTGAAACCTGACTTTTCCTGGTGGTATAAGACATTTCTTAAAGCTCTTGTGTATAAAGAGGAACAAATTAGCCATGGCATGAGAGTGTTGATGTGACATAGAGTGGTGTATGCTGTTCTGCAAGCAACAGAGCGAGAGAAGAGGAGTCCTGTGTTTGAAACTCTGGTGAAGTGACCAGAAGAAAGAGGAGGGGTCCTGCATTTAAAGCTGAAGTGAGAGGAGTTCTGTTTTGACACTCTAGTGGAAGTGGAATGGAGGATTAGAAGAATAAGAGATTGCGTGCTATACACACACTGTTATGAAAACATGGAAAGAAAATACTATCACATACCAAGATGACACCTTCATCAGAAAACTGATAAGACCTAATTGTCTTACTGCCATCCGGAACTGTAGATTCTGTTACCATCTTATCATCCTCAACTGTAGTTTTACTCTGAAACAGGAGAGTGAATTAATTAATTCTTAGTACAAAAATATTTATAATAATGACTATACAGTTATCCCCAGCTTTATGTTAAAAATTGTGTTCCCTTGTTTGGCTCCTTAAAAGTTACTTCATGCAACTCCAGAATACTCATAGCTTCTAAAAAGCACATTACCTTTGTTTTACAAGGTAAAAAGAAGCAGTACATTTGAAAGGTAAGGATTGGAAAAAGATAGGCAGTATGTTCATGCTTTGAAATATATTTTCTTAGTAAATTAATTTCTACAAATAAAATTCCTTAAATATCTGTTCTATCATTGACCCACAGTCCTAAATAATTACTATATGTATTACTGGTGCACTTTTCATTCCCTTTGAGTCCACTACATATTTTGTGTGCTAAATAGCTAATCAGAACTGAGCTTTGATTAGTATTTATTTGATATTTATTTCATTGTTTATTTTATTTGCTTAAAAAAACATCCTAGATAAATAACACATATTTGAGAGTCGTCCTCTGTGGTGTAGTGCTTACGTTACTAACCTTTAGTTCCTGAGGTTGCAGGTTCAAACCTGGTGGAGGGCAATGGATTTTTTCAGGCATAAAAATCCTTGGCATGGCTTCCTTAGGAAGGAAAGTAAAGCTGGTGGTCCCATGTCATAGATTTACAGCATGTAAAAGAACCTCAAGCCTGATAAAGAGGCCTTTAAGTAAAATTACCAATCTTTCATACCCAATATAGAACGGGATGCTAAGGACCACAGCAGTTAGAAGGCATCCATAAATAAAACCCAATTAAATTTTTCTGAAATTGAGTGAATTTCTCACTTGATGTTTTCTTTTAGTTCTTTCAATGTATGGGAGTTTGTTGCATAGGCTTTATTTTTCAAGTTCCCCCATAGATAAAAATTACATACAGTTAGGACTAGCAGGAGTAGGACTAACTGTGGAGGGAACTAAACACCTAGACCTACAAAATCTTCTGTGTCTGAACCCCTGAAGGAGTGAGGTAAGAGGAGACAAAGGGTGGTCGGACCAGGAGATATGACAGGGCAGAGTCCCTAGCTTTTACAGATTGAAACTCCCCAAATAGAGCTGGTGTAGCCAGCTCCCCTCCCCCTACAGGCTTGTACATCCCACTTGGGGGTCTGGGACTCGGAGACCACCGCCATTCCGGGGGACGAAGGGTTACATAGAGCATTCTTTTCCCCTACCATGCAACACTGAGACTCCTGCCAACACTTTCAACCCTTAAATGGACCAAGCAGATGAAAGGCAAAGCAAAATGAGAATGGAAGTGAAATGGTGGGACAGGAAATTAAGGGGAAGCAGTAAACTTTCCCAGATTTGCCTAGCAACCCGGGGAAACTCCCCCCCCCCAAAAAAAACATGGTCAGGAAGGTTGGACATGAGAATCAAACCCATGACCTCCAAAATGAGGGCCACGTGCTTGGTACATAGAGTTAAATCAGGGGAGCATGAGGGCCATAATTCTCCACTAATTATCCTATCTTAAAAATGTCCTGAATTAAATTTAATGACTCATTAGCTGTAAGTGCGGTAGTAAAGTCTTGTTGAAAACATCACAGACATTTAACACTGACCAGCTGTTCAAAAAATGGTGTAAGTCTATCTCTCTGCATTTATTGTTAGTTAAAAAAATATAGGTCCTTTTAAACTGTATGCATTTACTGCACACTGATTTTTGCATCATGCAAGGGAATCTTGTGTGTAAAATGGGGTTTCTCTGTTATTTTTTGATGAAACATAGCCACATAAATCGAATCATCCTTCATCAGAGAAGAATATTAAACATGGATCAATTACTCTATCATTTCACAAAATCAATTGCAAAAATGTACCTCATTCATGATTGCATAAAAAATAAGGTGTATGCATTAAACCTCATGTTGTAAGAACTAAAGGAAAACATCAGGCAAGAAATTCACTCAATTTCAGATATTGAACTCTCCAGTGTGAATGAAAATTTCCTGAGAATATGCCATAAGGATGTAGATAGAGAAGGACAACATTTCCAACATCTCTTATGATAAAGTAATATGTAATATTTATTTCATCATTATTACAATAATACAAATAAAGCTTACATCTAAAACTTATGTCTAGTGCACCAGTTTTCTAGCTCCCCCATATTTAGCCCCTAGGCTGTATATATTGGGATAAAGCTACTATACCATCTCTCCACTTTACAAACTATGCTCGTTCAGCTGTACCTTTCTTAAGCTCCTTATCCACTTATCCCTTGTGTTGCCTAAAAATGTCCCCATCATTTTAATTGTTTCTACTTTTGTGCTTCCCAACATTCTTAATGCTACTGCTTCTTTGTTTAGCTTGTCCCATTTTTTATTCCATATAACCTCTCTCCACCTTTTAACCTTATCACATTCTATTAGACAATGATAAGTACTACCCGATTCATCACACATAATACATCTCCCCGAACAATTATATCCATTCCTTTTTAAAAATATTACTCCTGCGCGCATCCACGCAAGACCTATTCTACCAAATTGATTACATATATCTACATACTTCTCCCTTCCCCAATTTCTTTTAACTGATTTATACAAGATCAATGATCTTTTATCCTCAAAACTAGCCCATATCTCTTGTTTCTCGATATCTTCCACCCTCAATCTCACTTCTTTCCAAAACCCACTATTATTATATTTATCTAATAGGAAAATATTCCTCATGCCAATTTCTTTTAGGACATTTCCCATCTCCCCTAACCAACACTCTTCTCCTAGGACAGCTTTTTGAAACTGTATACATTCTTTTAATATATTATTATCTTCTAAATTTAAACATCTATACCAATACTTCAATATTCTTTCCACTATTATACCTTTTCTCCCTACCCTTCCTAGCTCTGCCAGTGCCACACCCCTTGGTGAACTCTTAGGTAAAGCCAAAACTTCTTTACAAAACATTCTATGGACTATATCAATCTTAATCCATCCCTTTGCCACCCCCCATATTTCTATTCCATATAACATTTTTGACTCTACTACAGCTTCATATAGCCTTTCCAACCAGTTCATTGTTAGCGTGGGTGTTTTGCACAAGCAAACTCTAACAGCTTTCATCGCTAGCTTTCCTTTAAATTGTGCATATTTAGCTTGTGTTTCCCACTTCCCGTTGCTTGAGAATCTAATGCCCAAGTAATCAAATTCTTTTACCACCTCTATTTGCTCTCCATTTATATACCATCTTTCCTCTCTTTTTAATTTTGATCCTTTCTTGAACACTATTATCTTGGACTTTTTTGTATTCACCTTTAGCCCCCATTCCATACTAAATATGATAAAGTATGTACTTATTATCATTGTGAGTGTAACTATAACTATGAGAATATGAGGCAGTTGCTGGGATATTACAACTGTTTCAGCGCAAGTCCAAGCTGCGCGACTGGTGTGCAAGAAATTATGTGGTGGCCATAGTGTGAAGGAAAAGCACTGTATAATTGCAAATTAACTGAAGTATTTCCATGTGTACATACTAAATTTTTCAAACCATTTAATCTATAGTGTCAAAATCCCCGTAAGGGGTGAGGGGTTCCGACCTGTTTAGCTGCTGTGGTGTGGGCGCTGAGGACCCTGAGCACTCATGGTAATTCTGGTGTTACTAGAAGTACACCGGGCCAAACATTCGAGCCCCTCCCGATAGGGAGTTGTTCGGATTGGGTTGGACTCGGTGGGGCAGTGGTTCCCGATACCTATAGGAAATTGAGTATGCCTGGCTGGCTTTCCGCCCAGGTGGGATTTTGAGACACCCAGATGTTCTCAAACACCAACCATGAGTGAGAGCTGGTAGATAGTCACTAGATATACTGTTGAGCTACCAAGGTTATTCGGTAGTCTTCCCTGATAGGGTTTTCCCTATTGGCATATCTACTTCTGACCCTGTCTGGCAGGAGAGGAGGGGAGGATGGTTTCCTTACCCAGTCTCGGCCACGCTGGGGGGCAGAATATAAAATAGGTGCTTCCGTAATGGAAAACCCTGCGAGCTTCACTCCCAGATTCCGAAGGTGCAGACTGAGTTGTTAGTCCCAGTCCCGTGGTTCTTTATGTAGTATCAAAATGCAGCACCAGTAATAAATTAATGTTTTAACAATTTTCATTATTTTTCTTTTATGTTTCCTGTTGTTATACTTAATGGTAACAATCAAATCACCACTTAATGTTGAAAAAACCAACAAGGCAATGAAGTAAATGAATGCCCCTCAATTAACAAGGTATGTCTGTATCACCTTAATGAAGACTATTTATCTTATCCTAAGCCTCAGTATTTATTTGAGAAAACAAAACAAAAACCTATACCTTTAAGACATCTCCAGATGGCATCGTTTCATCATAGTCCTCACCCGACTTGAAACTAAACTCCACTGTACGGAATGTTGTGGTGGTTTTTAATGTATATTTATCTTCATTGCAGGAAATTTCCAACACTGGTGTGCTCACTGCCATCATTTTCCTTGCAATGTATGGTACACCTGAATGTAGGAATTGAACATAACTTATAATTTATAACCTTTTATGACACTGTGTCAAAATATCTTGAGGACTGGGAAGGTAAGTACTCAGAATTAGATACTTTCACTGGGTGCACTAGTTGCAAGAATGTCGTTGAATGAAATTAAAGAATGTTTCAAATTCGTTAGACATATTATTAATATTAAGGAAACCTCCATAGTTTGTGAAAGCATTTTTGATGAATATGTACATATGAAACAATATGTAACCGGAAAGAAGATTAAAGAATGGAAAAATGGCAATATATATTGACAATGGGTTTGTGTTAAAGCATTTTCAATGTCAAATATCTCATTACTAGGGCCCAAATTTTAATGACAAGTCACTTTTTTCCCTGAACTTTAGGGTGAGTTTTAAAATAATTTATGCACGGATTCAGGTATTGTAATGTAGAAAAATGTAATGTTATTATGCATATAACATCATATTTACACCTTTTTACTTTCTTTGCTATGTATAGTAAGAGGGGAAGTATTGTATTCCACATAAAAATTCGATACCGAGATTTGACCAGAAATATATGTTTTGAGACCCCATGAATCCAAAAAAAAGCATTTTTGGAAACTCTGTGTGTGTGTGTGTGTGTGTGTGTGTGTGTGTGTGTGTGTGTGTGTGTGTGTGTGTGTGTGTGTGTGTGTGTGTGTGTGTGTGTGTGTGTGTGTGTGTGTGTGTGTGTGTGTGTGTGTGTGTGTGTGTGTGTGTGTGTGTGTGTGTGTGTGTGTGTGTGTGTGTGTGTGTGTGTGTGTGTGTGTGTGTGTGTGTGTGTGTGTGTGTGTGTGTGTGTGTGTGTGTGTGTGTGTGTGTGTGTGTGTGTGTGTGTGTGTGTGTGTGTGTGTGTGTGTGTGTGTGTGTGTGTGTGTGTGTGTGTGTGTGTGTGTGTGTGTGTGTGTGTGTGTGTGTGTGTGTGTGTGTGTGTGTGTGTGTGTGTGTGTGTGTGTGTGTGTGTGTGTGTGTGTGTGTGTGTGTGTGTGTGTGTGTGTGTGTGTGTGTGTGTGTGTGTGTGTGTGTGTGTGTGTGTGTGTGTGTGTGTGTGTGTGTGTGTGTGTGTGTGTGTGTGTGTGTGTGTGTGTGTGTGTGTGTGTGTGTGTGTGTGTGTGTGTGTGTGTGTGTGTGTGTGTGTGTGTGTGTGTGTGTGTGTGTGTGTGTGTGTGTGTGTGTGTGTGTGTGTGTGTGTGTGTGTGTGTGTGTGTGTGTGTGTGTGTGTGTGTGTGTGTGTGTGTGTGTGTGTGTGTGTGTGTGTGTGTGTGTGTGTGTGTGTGTGTGTGTGTGTGTGTGTGTGTGTGTGTGTGTGTGTGTGTGTGTGTGTGTGTGTGTGTGTGTGTGTGTGTGTGTGTGTGTGTGTGTGTGTGTGTGTGTGTGTGTGTGTGTGTGTGTGTGTGTGTGTGTGTGTGTGTGTGTGTGTGTGTGTGTGTGTGTGTGTGTGTGTGTGTGTGTGTGTGTGTGTGTGTGTGTGTGTGTGTGTGTGTGTGTGTGTGTGTGTGTGTGTGTGTGTGTGTGTGTGTGTGTGTGTGTGTGTGTGTGTGTGTGTGTGTGTGTGTGTGTGTGTGTGTGTGTGTGTGTGTGTGTGTGTGTGTGTGTGTGTGTGTGTGTGTGTGTGTGTGTGTGTGTGTGTGTGTGTGTGTGTGTGTGTGTGTGTGTGTGTGTGTGTGTGTGTGTGTGTGTGTGTGTGTGTGTGTGTGTGTGTGTGTGTGTGTGTGTGTGTGTGTGTGTGTGTGTGTGTGTGTGTGTGTGTGTGTGTGTGTGTGTGTGTGTGTGTGTGTGTGTGTGTGTGTGTGTGTGTGTGTGTGTGTGTGTGTGTGTGTGTGTGTGTGTGTGTGTGTGTGTGTGTGTGTGTGTGTGTGTGTGTGTGTGTGTGTGTGTGTGTGTGTGTGTGTGTGTGTGTGAGAACAGCATAACTCAGAAACGAACAGTCAGATAAACACCAAACTTGGTATTTAGGTTCAGTATCTTCCAGAGATATGACACGAAGGTTTTCAAGAAAATCCCCCCACCCCAGATTACCCTTTACATGGAACATTTTTCGAAAATTTTAATTTTCTCAAAAATGGCTCTAACGATTTTGATTAAAGTATCATATGTTTAAGATATTTTCATGACAAATTAAATATATATCTCGAATTTTCTGGGAATGTCTCCAAAATTATTCTTCATTGTGAACGACGTTTGCATAACTGGTAAACCATAAGAGATAGACAAAATTTTACTACACAAAAAATGTAGATCTCATGAAAATACACAATTTATGTTATATACATTTTTTTTTGTTCAATGAACCATTTTCGAGATATTGCTTGTTATTCCCTTATTTTCCAATACTTTTTCTCAAATGGGAAATCGTTATTCATTTTTTTAATGTACTGGACATACAAATAGAATGGAATGCGCCTCATAGCAACCAGCTCTTAAAAGATTTGACTGTCACTTAAAGTCTACCATATTCCCCTTGGAGCTATAAGAAAATTAGCAATAAGATTAACATCTCGATTAATATGAAGCATATGGAGAATAAGCATTTGTAAAAATAGTTTTACAAAAGTAGAGAAAGTCATGTGAGTGTAACACATCAGATTTTTTAATAGGTCATATTTTGGCCAACTTTTGCAAAAATCATTTTTTTTACATATGTTTAAGGACACAAGAATAAAAACATGGAAATGTTGCTCACATGACAATGTTTCAAGTGATATTGTCACAAATAATCACAGCAATAGTAAACAAGCAGTGTAATGCACTTGTCCGTTCACTGATGTAAGACATTCTTGCATGGGGTGAACAACAAATTGTAAAGTGTTCTCCAGCAGAATCCTGGATATTCTACCATGTGCAAAATTAGTGACAGTCTTTTTGGAAATGGCATAACATTTGAAGCAATGAACCAAAGTTGGCCTGTAGTGACCTTGCTGCCTTCAAATATGCTCCTGTGATGTAGAGAGGAGCTTTCCCAGGTACAAAACTATCCTCAGCGACAAGTGTATATCTTTGAAAATGGAAAACTTGAAAATGCACCTTGTGATGCAGCTCTGCAGAAAAAAAAAAAAAAAACTGAAGATTGACAGGACATTTTGGAATACTTTGAACAAGCGGTGTACAGTAGTAAAGCCATAGTTTTGTTGTTTGGATAGATGTTATTGTTTTCACTGTACTTTGTGTTCTCTTTTTTCAGTCACATGCAGACATTTCAAAAATAAGTGCTAGTTTGTTTCAAAAACAGCAAAAAGTAAGTACTAGACTCCACAATTAGAGATGGGCAGGGTGGCAACTAAGGGGAAGATAATGGAAAGAGCTTTGAAATTTTGATTCAGAACTTTAAATCTAGGAAAAAGTAATGTGTTAAGACAATGTATTGAATACCAAGAGAATAGCTTAATGAATGATGGATGAGTAAGTAAATTACGGAACATTTTGGAGAAAAATGGGTTAGGAGATATGTGGAGAAGGAGAGAAAATAACGTGAAAATTTTTTGGAAAAAGGCGAGGAAAAGACTGGAAGATATAGAAATACAAATCATGTTTAGTGAGATTGCCGAAAAGAGCTCATTAGTTTGTTATAGGCCAATGAAAAATACATGGGGTAGGGAAAAATATATAGACATAGTAAATAAAGAAGAGAGAATCTATTGCATGGGTAAGAACCGGAGCATGGAGGCTAAAAGGGCTAAGACAGGGTATCCCTCAGAACCAATGTCCGATATGTGGTGGTAATGAAGACATTGAACACAGTATTTAAGTGCCAAGGAACAGAAAATTGGAGAAAAGAATTTTTTAATAAGAAGTGGTTGAAGGGGTATAGAAATACACTTATGATTGAAATGATATGCAGGGACGCTAGAAGCATTGGACAGTTTTTGTGTAAAGTAAAAAATAAATGGCTTTGGACAGTGGAAAGAGAAAAGTAAGAGGTAGTGCATCTTACTTTGAATGGAAAACTATAGTGAATGTGTGATGGTTAAGTAATCAATAAATGAAAAATGAAAAACGAGTGGAAATGGCACATGAAAAAAAACTGAAAAAAAAAAACCAAGATAATTTATTGACAAGAAATTGTAAATAAACTGTAGTGATTGTCTACTGAATGAGTGACCAGGGTCAAAGTGCAGTAGACAATCAAATCTGTAAAACTCTTAGCACAATAAAAAAAAAGTACTAGACTCACAATTTGTTCTGAAGTGAATTTTTGTATTACATGGCACATAAATAAATCAACAAGAATGTTTTTAAATAAACTTATATAAAGTCATATTTTATCTTTTAAAGTCTTATTTATATAAGTTTTAGGTCATAAATGCTTGCATATTTCACTGTTTTTAGGTCATTAAAATCTGGGCCCTACTCATTACATCATTTAAAAAATTGAATTCATGCTTGTTATTCCTGCAAGTAATGCATCTGTTAAAACAATTCTTTCTCTGCATAACAACATATAAAGAGATGTGTAGAGATGTATGAAAAATTGAAGAAAAACAAAACTGTATTACAAGAAATCCATTCATTCTGTGGTTAGTTTTATCAATTGGCAATTTAATGATCCACCGAGCTAATTGAACTCCTAACCAAGTTTGTCTTCAGCTACATTTCAATAATCATACTGTTGCACACAGACGGTGAATCAACAGTTTATTTTCATTAATTTTCTTCTCTTTATAAAAGTCTATAGTCATTACAGATGCATTTGATAATGTTCATGATATGCTTGATGCATTAATCATGTCCCACATCCCGATATAATCTCCCAGAATTATGATCGCCTTAATTTAACCAGAGCATCAACATTCCATGGAATGCAATTGAAAATCTGGCTTTAAGAGCTTCTACAAAAATACTGTTTGTTTGTTTTTTGATTGTTTATTTGGTCCCACTGTGAGCAACATTCAGGGACATTGAAATGTCATACAATTATGAAATATGGAACATAACTAATAAACATACCCAACTAAGAACATTTCTCGCTCTCCTTCTTGCCCATTCCACGCCATGCATTATCTAAGAAATTAAAATTTGTAAACCATCACCATTCCAAGAGTAAACATCTCAACATGCATTACAGTAGGACAATAAAAATAAGTGTAAGTCACCATAATATGCCATTTGCCCTATGTATTGAATATTTATATGTTGCACAACATATTAAAAAATTCCTCCATAGTATATAGGGAGTAATATATAAGAAAGACTTTAGCTTGCTCTTAAAGATGTTATGTTGATTAGGCTTGCCTAATAGTTTTAAGTAGCATGGAAGGTTATTATAAATTGTTATTACAGAATATTAACATCCTTTTTGGAACAGTTTTAAGTTATTTGCTGGTCTGTGTAAATCACCTGCATGCCTTGTATTGTGATCTTGCACATTAAGGTTCAATGTGAAGTTATCATAATTATCTGTAAGGTAGCTCAAGAGAGAATATACATATTCACCAGTGAGAGTAAGAATTTTTTGGTTTTTGAAACGAAATATCCCCTCTGAAACTACCCTAAGGAAAGATTATTTAGAGAGAATGTGCAATGAATCTTAAGAATCTGTTCAGGAGGAATATTAGGCAATTCTAGGTCTCTGTAGATGAAACCTCACACTCTGTGAAGAATATATAGCAAGTCTGACAGAATGGAAACTTGGCCCTGATGAACATTCGATTTCGCACGCTGTATGTGTTAAGAACTTCAGAAAGTGAATAGACAAACCACTGCTAATTTTGTAAACAAAATCAAGTCCTACAGTCTGGCAAAATAGAATGACTCTAAAGTTCTGTTCTTTGTACCAATGCTGCCTCATATATATGGCTCCTGCAACCCCATTTACTAAAACTTTTTATCCTAACATCGCTCAAGTACTTGTTGGACTCATGCCCTTCACAAGGTCTCTGAAGCAATCAGAAACGAATTCCATGCACAATATGGAATACGGAGGTTCACCAATTGCTCTATTGCAGAGCCAACTCCTTCAGCATCTCCCCTGGCAGTTGCAACCTCAATATAAGCTGGCTGCGGTAGGCTGCAACCAAGTGATGGTTCCTAAACCAGTTTTCCAGGGCCTCCCTTATGTCCTTGGACCAGTAGCTAGCCAGAAAATTATTAAGGGTTTTGAAACACTTGTATGATAAATACGAATTAATTCTGAGTTGAAGTATTTAAATAAATCAATTTTATATTCACAGATTAAGCTGCAGCAATTGCATTTAAAATTACAATAAGATGTTTTGCGTAATCTAAGCAATACGACGAGAATTAATGACCACTGTGAAGTATTTAATGTTATCATTACAGGTCATTTTATTTCTGTTATATTCTAAGCTGGGAGATATTGCACCTATTTGGAAACCACTCAAATTTAGCAGTGAAACAGAAACATGCCCCAATATCTTAACATGGTTGTACCAGCGCCATCTAAAGTAGGTACAACTTCTGTTACTGTCACCTTTGGCAATATTGTCTAATACAGCGTAAATATAGCGCTAAGAGTGATAAGATTAGGAAACATCTCGTTCCCACCAACCTAGAAAGGTGCTATTATTTTAATAAAGCTATTTTACTATTAATTTTTACATTTTTTTTAGTAAGGGGTTCTAACCAACCGACAAAACCCCTCCCTAGCTACGCCTCTGCTTTGGACGCCGCATACGTAGAGATCGAGTTTAAAACTCCTGCCGCACTCTCCTGGAGACTGGCGATCAACTGTGCAGCTTCCTCCTCTGGTGTGCATCGGGCCATTAAGGGTGGTGACTATGCTATATTGTCGGGGGAAAGCTTCAAAAGCGGATATTCCGTCCTACTTGGGTGGCTTGATGCGCAAAGAAGTTGTGTCGCACCCTGGCGCTTCGAACCTCAAACCCTGAAGTCTTCTTCCGACCACTTCCTCCACCACGGGCTTAGTTTCTTGGTGCTGGCGTCGACTCTTCCTTCCAAGGCGTTAACACGTTCCCCGCGTCTTCTAAGGCGTTAACGCTTTCGTCGAGGTGCTTCAGTTCTTTCTTTACACCGGCCAGTTGTTCTATCTTCGCCGACAACCCTTCCTTCATCTCCGTTTTCATCTGCGCGGCGAAGGTTTCGTTTGCCGTTTTCATATCCGTCTTCATTTCCTTGTGTCGGGCCAAGAGATTTGCCAACATCTTTTCAAAGGTTCAATCCCACTTCCTGACAGCACTTGTGACAAAGTAACACCGGTTAACTCACAACAAACTTTATTTATTACGCAAAATGCGTTACAGGCCTTGCTCTGTAGCTCTGGCTTACAGCTCGCTGGCAACTATCTCGTAACTGATTTCACATTTATTTTATGCCGTCTTTTTATAGTCCCTTGTTCCTAGGAAGACACATTAATGCATCGTTCCAGAATTTACTAGAATGCAGATGGTGAACTTTCTCGAAGGGTAGCCAGGTGTTTGGCCGACGTACCATGATAGTTTGCTTTCTCGTATCTCCCGCACTCAAAAGCCTTCATGATGGTAACAAGCGGGTTTGGCACAATTCTGCTTCCAATTCTTAAATTTACATTTTTGTAAATGTGTACTTTAGTGTATAATTTCAAGTGAATTAAATGGGTTTGAAGTCTTAATCACATATGCCTAGTTTTACTAAATTAGATCCGAATTTATTAAATTGTAGTAGTATATTTTAGGCACCCAAAACTCATTTTTAGTGCCTAAAACTCTACTGTCTGTTCATAACTCAAATTTGACTTAATAATTTCATTATTTTTTTCAACAATAGTAGTCTCCGTAAAATACACAGAATCCATAAAAGGCTTCCAAATATTACATACAACATAAGTGCTTTACAATGTATACATCATAGGATTACAATTTTAAATGTACCTATACACTAAATTTGTATTTTAATAATAATGTTTGCAAATTAACCTTGAACATCTTACTACGTAATATTTGTATAATTTGGGTAATTTATTGTTCAGAATTACCATCTTGTGAGATACTCTATGAGCGTGCTTCTAGAATATATACATGGTAAACATAACACAAAGAATCCTTCAAAGATAGGTCTGCTTCGAGTATTCTTCGAAACTTATTTAATTAGTCCACATTTTCTTTTGAATTTTGAAAACCATAGTTGGCAGATTAGAATTCTCCCAAAACGATAGGTAGGTACCTATTCCATATGATATCACTGAGTAAACACCCAAAATAAACAATTCTCAGCACTTCTTTGTTACACACTTGACTAGAACTTGATTTAAACACAAAATTCTTGTGTTTATTAACACAGTTTTAAATTTGAATAATTATACTTTTTGACAATGCCAATATTTTCAGTTTTATTTCCAAAATGCTGTGTTTTATATGCTTTACATTGAATTGTATGAACAACCACATATTTTCAAAATAACACTGAATGAGACACCTAGAAGGATATTAAAGTATGTGTTCAAAAACAATCAATTGAAAAAACGAAAAAAATCGTAGATTTCTGACCTTTATGTAAAACATAAAACAGCAAAATGACAGGTTCTGGAAACAAGCTACTCATTGCAAAGACCATGGTTTTTTACAGTGGTCTACTAAAGGAAATTGAAGTTAACTGCAGAAACATTTAAGCTCTAACAAAATTTAACATACCAATAGCCTTGAAATAACCATCCAAATTTTCGTTTCTTTCCAGCAAATATTTCCCAACCATCTGAACCATTATGCTTCTCTATTTGATCCCTGAAATAAAAATAACATGCAAAACTAGGTAAACTGTTGTAACATTTCAATATACTGCACACATGAACTGGGTTTTGCTGATATAGAATTATGTTCGTGAAACCTAAGACACCCTTGGAGAAGGTTCATAACTGTTTTTTAAGTCAATGTGACGAGTTTCAGAAATCAAAGGAATTAAGATCATTTGAGAGTCAACAATTAGATTTTTATTCCAAGAAATAAAACTGTTAACAGCATACCAAAAGACAAAACGTACACAGCCTTATACAAATTCCATTTGCACTTGTTTTTACAGTAGTTTCAATACGCACACACCTGTTGGTAGAATATAATTTGTAGGAACTTGTTTTTGCAGTAATTGTCGATACGCAGACTGCTCTTGGTAGGGTGTTACTGATTGTAATACTGCCTCTTTGCTGTTCTGATTAGAAGAGAAAAACTTAATCTTTTTAAATGAATGTCACGAATTTTAAATTAACTTATAACTCTGCCTTTATTTACCTACGTTTATTCTAAGTTCCGGAATTTTTATTCACGTAGCACGATCTTTTACAACCCTATCTCTACCAACCATAACACTGAAATATAGGTAAAGCTATAAATTTGATCACATCTTTGCTTCATATTACATGCATAAAAGAATTACAGATGGAATAATTAAAAATAATTAGAGAGGTACAGTTTGGAGGTGAGCTTATTTTTCAATATGCATTTTAGTGACTTTTAAGACTGCGGTTGGTTATTGCAATGTATGCCATGTTCCCGTACTTCTCACCTCAGCGAACAACGGATTACATATACTTTTATGTCAACTATATTTTGCCAATGTAATTAATTATTTTGAAAGAAAAGCCTTTCGATCACGAGAGAATAGGGCTGTGGTGACAAAACCTGGTTGGGGTAAAAATAAATAAATAAAACTTAAGACCAGCTGATGTGACGAGTGATCTTCAGTGACTTCAACCTTTGGCATTTGTACACCAGATATTGGTCCCTCTACTAGTAAAAGTGTTTAGAAAAATGTATACATTTGATAATATCTGTTAAGCATTCAATGTCAAATAATACTGCTAAGAAACTATAAATCATTTATTCTATAAAAGTATAAGTAAAATAAATACTTTAAGTTAAAACCCAAAATTCATTGTTTCTTTACCGTTGGTATCCATGCTATTGAGGATGAAGTTCGTAGCTGTAAAACAATGCACATGTTTCGGTGAAGTTTAACCTTATATTCACTTTTCGTTTAATTTTTTACATAAACCTGTATATTTTCAACTTTATAGACATCGTAATGACTGATAAGCATGAATCGGCAGAAATTGTTGAGGATTCATGGATGGTATGTGACTTTACCACGTATTATATAACTTGTTTCGAAATTATATGCAAAGGTTGCTAGCAGAAGACCAACCGCTTTATTACAGCATTACCAAAGATCCATCAAAACCCATCATTGTTACCTATTGTAAACCTAATGTGAATGGTTAAAAACTTGCCTGTTCTAAACACTTTCCTGGAATGAGAGGTACGAAAACGTGCCACACCACACATTTATTGAACACATATCGTGCTCATTTGATTTATTGGAGATATAATGTTGATAACATATCAGTTGGGATGTCATTTAAGTACATTCAATAGTTTATCTTTTAGTTATCAATTAATGAGATAAATTTGACAGTGACTAAAGTTTGCAACCCTAGTAGTTAAATTTTTTATACACCACTAAGGAAAGGTTAGGATCATACATCAGAGGTCTTTTTTTTGCTTTTGTTTCGACTCATAACATATATAGAGATTTAAAAAATAAATGCATTTTGGAAAGATAGAGAGTAGAATAATAATTATATTAGTAACTCAAGAGTGTAGTAATGGCTTAAAAAAAGACAATTGTTTTCTTTCCTGCTCAATATGCCACTTCCTTAAAACATAATCACAAAAATTAAATAATGGATATATCTTGGTGTGCAAAGTGCAATTTGGTTGCAAAAGCTTTTAAAAAACAAAATTTAATATGCGCCTGTGCTGTATTTGTTCAGTTAAGGGTATTTACGCTTGAGAAATGTACTTACATAATACTAGGAAAAATTGCATTCTTTTTTTATTTGGTCATAACAGAGTGATACTAAGTGACGATTTGCTTAATTTTTATAACATTACTGTTTAATTGCTATTAAGTGAGGTGTAGAAATAATTTGCAGATTTGTTGAGAATTCTGTCTTGTTTTTAACCAGGTGCGGCCTTGCCATTTGTATGAAGAAGAGTATAGTGACTGTACAAGCATAAAGGGCCGTTTCCATCAGTACTTTATTCATGGATCATTTGTAGACTGCACACAATGGAAAAGGGATCATAACAACTGTTTAAAATGGGAAGAATCGCAGAACCCAAAGGCACTGGTAAGCTTTATTATCTTTTATAGTGTTCAGTGAGTCTTGGCTAGGTAAGATAAAGGAAACCTTGATGAAGATAGGTTTTGGGGAGATTTGGGGAGCTAAAGAATTATTACAAATAGGTTTCCGGAATGAAATTAGGACAAGAATAGAGCATATGGAAAAACAAGAGTTATTAGCGAGTTTTACTTTTAAGAGCTCACTGAGATTATACAGAGAAATGAAAGTAGTATGGAGCAGGGAACAGTATGTTGATA
This sequence comes from Deroplatys truncata, assembly GCA_030765065.1. Classification (NCBI taxonomy): domain Eukaryota; kingdom Metazoa; phylum Arthropoda; class Insecta; order Mantodea; family Mantidae; genus Deroplatys; species Deroplatys truncata. Next base: position 56,280,740 of record CM060989.1, on the reverse strand, counting down.
CATATGCCAAAACAGAAAGAGCAGCAGGATTTACAGGGGCGGTGAATTTGAAAGGTTTGAGAAAAGAGATTGATTTGAAGAAATGCCCATTATGCCACCGGAAAGTTAAAGAGTGGCATATAGTTTTAGAGTGTGAAGAAACGAAGTTGCTTAGCAAGAGGATAGAGAAGAGAAAATGGTTAAATTTACCAATAGAAATTCAAGCTAAAAAGTTAGTAAATGTAAAATCTAGGAAAAATATACTAGAAGTAGGAAACTTTTTAGGCAGAGTAAGAGCAAAATGGATGAGGAAAATTAGCAAAGAAGAGGCAAATGAGTATTAAATTATAGTAGTTTTTATTCGATATGTTGCAAGTAGGACCCAACAACTCAACAACCTCAAGGTTTGAGTTTGTTGTGGTCCAAGGAAAGTAACTCAAGGTAGAGTTAGAGTTAGTATTGGAGATTAAATAAATTGATAATTGTACTTTTAGATTAGGAAGAATGCTGGCTACCAGAATTCCATACTGCTGGATACCAGTAGTTAAGGTTAGTTTACTTTATATTTTATTTTATTGTTATTTTTAGAAATTGGGTTAAGAATAAATTTGTAAAACTGCTGTTGTAAATTTGTACAATTAATTGGGTTAATAATAAAATTACTATTACTGTTCAGTGTTAGTGCTCTTAACAGAGGTAGGTATATGCAGAGGGTTGGTGCTGGTGTGCATCTGTGTAATAAACTTTCCTGATATATTAAGAATATTTAATATCAGTAAAACTTTTAGAAGATTATGTCTAAATTCTTAGGGTATTACAGGTTTTACAATGCTGATGAATTTCTACACCAAGAAGTACGAGGGGAACTACTTATATTTTGAGCCTAATAATTTAAAAATAGTAATTTATGATTGAAAACTGCTTTATTGTCTTTCAAAATATTCTCCTTTATGATCAATACACTTTTGCATCCGCTTGGAACATTTGTCAAAGCATTTATTCCAGTCTTCTTGAGACACTTCCAAAACATGGTTTTTGAAGGCATCAACGGCTTCTTCTACGAACGAAAATCATTGTCCACGCAATTAATTCTTGATGTTCGGGAGCAAAAGAAGTCATTGGGTGCCAAATTAGGACTGTATGGCAGATGACCCATCAATTTTATTTTTTGAGCCTTCAAATACTCTGTTGTTAGACGAGATGTGTGTGCACTCGCATTGTCTTGATGAAAAACGATCTTACAGTTCTTGTTGGTTTTCCTTATTCACCGAAGACTTCCGGCAAACAAATGGTTGTGTACCATTCGGCATTGACCATTTTACGTTCCTCTAAAGGCACTGTTGCCACATGGCCAGTTTTGCTGAAAAAGCAGGCAACCATTTGCTTCAAAGTGCTTCGAGTGCGAACAATTTTTCTTGGATTTGCTTCATCGTGAAACACCCATACAGTCGACTGCTGTTTACGTTCCAGCTCATACGCATAGATCCATGATTCGTCACCTGTTACAATCTTATATACGTCTTTTGAGGCACCACCATTGTATTTCTTGAGCATTTTTGTACACCAATTGACACGAGCATCTTTTTGAGATTGCGTCAAATTATGTGGGATCCAACACGAGCAAACCTTTTTCACAGCTAAATAATCATGCAATATTTTATATATGCTGGTGGAACTAATGCCTAGGGTTGCCTCAAGCTCACAATATGTCGCATGATGATCTTTCATTATTAGTTTTTGCACAGCATCAATGTTTTCTGGCACAACTGATTTTGGATGACCTTCACGAACTTCATCATTGAGCGAACGACGGCGATGATTAAACTCGTTATACCAGCGTTTCACAGTGACAAAGGATGGAGCTTCGTCGCCAAATGTGGAAGTTAGTTGATCGATGCACTCTTGTCTTGATAATCCATGTCGAAATTCATAATAAATCATTGCACGAACATTTTCACGAGTTAATTCCATGTTTTTGTTGACACGCAATTTTCAAGTTAGTGTAAACAAAACAAATCACGTTCTATAGACAAAATGTTTGAAGTAAATTATGGTCAAAAATGTCAAACTTTGCATTGGAAACGTCAGATGGCACCTACAACATTCAGGGTTGCCAAGTCTCAAAATATAAATAGTGCCCCTCGTATTGTGAATAATACATTTGCAATTAATCACGATATTAATTTTAGTCTGCTGTGTTTGTTTTTCTAGAAATTTATTTGAGACTAATTTGTTATTTTTTAATAGCAACTAATATGTTGTAGGTGCTTATATTCTTTTATATTTTATATATTTTTTTCTTTCTCTACCACATACACAGTAGTTAGAGAAGGTATTGCATTCCACCCAAAAGTTTGATATCAAGATTTTCTGGAAATGTGTGTTTTGAGACCCCCTGAATCCATAAAAAGCATTTTAAAAAAGGTCCATGAGAGAGTTCAGGTGAATATCAAACTTGGCATTTAAGTTCAGTATCTTCCAAAGGTGCAATATGATTTTGAAGAAAATCCCTCCACCCCAAACTACCCTTTACATGGTCTTTGTTTTTGTGGGATTTTCTCAAAAATGGCTTTAGCGATTTTGATTGAAATACCTAATATTTAAGATATTTATATGACAAATGAAATGTATATTTTGAATTTTCTGGGAATAGCCTATGGAGTCCCCTTCATTTGGAAAGAATTTTGTATAATTGGTAAACCATAAGGTAAGACAGCCACTTACTGCATAGAAAATGTAGATCTCTTTAAAACATACAATTTATTTCAAATGCCGCCTTTTGTGGCATCAGCCATTTCCGAGATATCTGTTGTTATTGTGTTAGAGTTTTCAATACGTTTTCATTTTTGAAGCGGTTGTTATTCAGTTGCTTCTTGTGATATCATAGAAAGGGTATGGAAATTCAAGACCAGCATAATTATAGTGACCCCGTTTTAAACATTTGACTTTCACTTGTAGCTATAATGAAATGCGTAATGAAACTATTTCTGTAAATGTTTATCTCGATTAATGTGAAATAGATGGATAAATAAGTTTTGTAAGTGTAGTGTTTAGCAACTATGTAAAGTACATGATAGAGCAGAGAAAGTTGTATGAATGTAATACATCAGATTCTGTTTTTTTAAGACAATCTGAGGATTGTGATAGATACATAATACGAGGGATATTTTGTTTTCAACCTCCAATAGGATATTAAATGTAAAGTAATGTGACTTGCAAAATGTTTTATTGAAAAAGTTAGCTATATCTCTAAGGTACTTTTCAACATAATCACCATGAAGATTCAAGAATTTGTCACACCTGTGCACCAGAGTTTTAATACCCTCTGCAAAAACAGTTGCCACCCAACTCTTGAGCTAGGTCTGCATGGTGCCCTTAAACTCCATTGGGGTGGAAATGCTGTTCCTCCAACCTTTTTTCATCTGCAGGAAATGATGGAAGTATCTAGGTGCTAGATCTGGGCTGTAGGGAGGGTGATCAATCACTTTCATCCCAGACTCACTCATAATGAAAGTGTCTTCAGCCATCTCTAAATTTCGTGCACCATGTTGTAAAGTTCTCACTATACACATGACTAATTTTGTGGCAGGTTTCTGCTGCATTACGTCCCTCTGCTTTAGAATTATAACCTTGTGTAACTCGCACTTGGTGGGAGAGTCTCTGGTAGCAGACATCTGTAGTTCTTGTAGCCAATTTCTAATTGACCAGTTAGCTTTGTCAGTGATACTAATAATGGCTAGAGCCAATTGCACTATGTGATGCTCCACTTCCTGTCACTACTCAGGCCATCTGACAGTGCCATCACAGATTGAAAAAAAAAGCCCTGGTATAAATCTTTAGTAGCTGGGACACAGCTATCTTCAAAGATAGTGAATTACAAGAGCTGTCCCAGAAGTACCCGACCTAGCAAAGAAAACACAAAAATTTGGGGAAAAAACATCTTTATTTCTCTACATAGTCTCCTTTCAGCTCGATACACTTTTCCCAGCAATGCTCAATAACTTTGATACCCCATTTATACTGAGAACCGTCGAGTTCTGCAAAATAGCCATCAACTGCAGAGTCCACCTCTTCATTCTTAGCAAATCTTTTACCACCAAGCCATTTCTTCAACTTTGGAAACAGAAAATAATCAGAGGGGGCTAAGTCAGGCGAATAGGGTGCATGAGGAAGCAATTCAAACTTTAACTCATTGATTTTGGCCATGGTGATAATGGATGTGTAAACTGGTGCATTGTCTTGAAGAAACAGAACTTTCTTTTTCACTAAATGCGACCGTTTTTGCTCAATTTCATCATTCAAATGTAGCAATAAGTTTGCATAATACTAGCCATTGATTACTTTTCCTTTTTGAAGATAATCAATGAGAATTATCCTACGTGCATCCCAAAAACCTGACGCCATGTCCTTGCCTGCAGATGGAACTGCCTTCGCCTTCTTTGGAGCCGATTCTCCCTTTTCAATCCAGTGTTTTTACCGTTCCTTCATCTCAGGTGTGAAGTGATGGACCCATGTTTCATCCATGGATATGAATTGATGCAAAAACTCGGCTTTATTGCAGCGAAACATCGCCAAACACTCGACTGAAACATCCTCATGACACTGCTTTTATTCCATTGTGAGTAAATGCGGCACTCATTTTGCACTCAGCTTTCTCATATCTAAATTTTCAGTCGTGTGCGATGTACAGCACTTTTTGAAATTCCTACAATGTCTGCTAGCTCGTGGACTTTCAATCGACGGTCATTCAATACCATTTTGCGGATTTTCTTCACAATTTTTGGCATGGTCATCTCATTTGGTCAACCACTGCAATTTTCGTCTTGGCAGCTCGTACGGCCTCGCTTAAACTCTTCCACCCAATATTTTACTGTTGTAAACGAAGGAGCAGACTTCCCCAGAGTAGAATCTAGCTCAGCTTTAATATTAGTTGAACTAAGACCTTTCAAATTAAAGTATTGTATCACATAACTATCGCCAGTTTTATCCGTGTTTACAAATTCGCTGAGAGAGTTCACTATTGATGGCTGCCAAACAATTACTAAACAACGTAGCTTTATAGGGGTGGTACTTTCTATCATAGTCATTTGTTTGAAACAACAACCACTATATATACGTTATGTCGGGTACTTCTGGGACTGACGTTGTATGTAATTTTAATTTGAAAGTTTATTTAGTATTGTTTCTTTGCTTAAACTTTTGTTGATTATATGTTAATGATTTTTCTCTCTTTCTTTTCAGAAAGAAATAGTCGAAAGTGAGAATGAACGTAGAAGACAGAGGTTTGAGGCTCACTACAAAAATGATGTTTGGAAGAAAAGAGAAGCACCACCAAAAGATTGGAACAAACCTTTGCCAGAAAAGTTTCAGAAACAGTATGAAAACACTTACCTAGAGCTAAGGTCAAAAGAACTTAGTGGTGAGAAAGAGCCAGAACTTAAAAGAACTTTGTGTGTGTTATCATAGTGAAATACACTGAAATTAAACATGCAATAGTTGTGTGTTAAAAATATTTCCTCGCTGTGTGTAGGATGTAGTAATTATATATGTAGAAATATTGTAATAAAAAGAAAGAACTAACCCTTAAAGTGTATCCTTAACTAGAACAACTCCTCAGTATAATTGCCAAATAACAGGATACTTTATTTTTCATGAAGTCATTGAAGACAAGTTCACCTTCTCTTATTGAATCAATTTTTGGTTACCATATGAATGTAAATTAGGCAAAATAATGTGCTTACAGAGGTTTACTTTAAATTGTGAGATCAAAATACCAAAATTTGAATATTGTGATGCATTCAATATCAGACAGAATCCAAAAATATCTATGGGTATGTTAGTCACATGTTGCAACACTTTGGTCCAGATTTTTGTGCCCAAACCTGTATCATTTTATCAATTCCCTCATTCCTGTGTATCATTATTTTCCCATTGTTGTATAAATTATATTGGACTTTGTGACTAACTTGGGAAGGGGGTCTGTAATTGATTTGTCAAGGGGCTCAGAATTTATATTGGCAATCCTATTAATACATAACCCATTTTGTCATTTTTACTTTCTCTACCATGTTCCTAGTAAGTAGAGAAGGTAATCCATTCCTCCCAAAAATTTGATACCAAGGTTTCACTAGCAATGTATGTTTTTTGAGGCCCCTGAATCCAAAAAAAACCATTTTTATAGAAAGGCCTCTGTGTGTGTGGGCATGCGTGTGAACAACATAACTCAAATACAAAATATCAGATAAATAACAAACTTGGTATATAAGTTCGGTACCTTCCAAAGATGCAATACAAAGATTTTCAAGAAAATCCCCCACCCAAAACTAGCCTTTACATGGAACATTTTTCAAAACTTTTGATTTTCTAAAAAATAGCTGTAATGATTTGGATTAAAATATCATATGTTAAAAATATTTTGATGACATATAAAATGTACATATTGAATTCTCTGGAAATAGCATGTGAAGTCCTCTTCATTTGGAAGGAATTTTGTATAATCTTGTATAACTGGTAACTATTAAGCGATAGACGAAAGTGTACTTCACAAAAATTGTTGATCTCTTTTAAAACACACAATTTATTTCAAATAACTTTTTTTGTGGCATCAGCCATTTCTGAAATATTGAAGAAGATGTTTATCGTTGTTGGAGTTGTTTGCAACACGCTTTGGGCGTCAATTTGAGAAGATATTTATTAGCCCCAAATGTTTAAAAATATTAACTTTGTAATTTAACTCTTTCTTTAAATATTCAATATTTATGTTTGCCTCAGCTGCATCAGTATTTGTTAGAGACATGGATATCTTGGCAGGGCGTGATGCGACAAGAATGTAGGCTTACAAAGATTTTAAGTTTTAATTCACTCTTTTTTATTAATCCTTGACACAAATTAAATAGCACTTCACTGATATCGAGAGCTGTGAGATTCTTTTATTTAGTACTTGCACTTTTTAACACATATACTATTTTCGTCTCACACGAAAACGTAATTAATTTCTCGAGGACACATCTTGCGTCTGGTTAGTAACTCTGTCTGCAGGCAACTGAACTGATTTCAAGCACCTAAACTTGTAAATTTCTGTATTTCAAGTCTCGGTTTGGCTAGTTTTATAAACTGTCACTAAAATCACATTATTGTTGCTCCAAGAATCAGAAGTAGTAACATTTAAACTCTCAAACTCATTATTGCCTCAAGGTTACCTCATTGTTAGCAACTTTTAACTTATTATTCTCACAGCTCCTACATTATTAAATTATGTAATACATTCATATAACATTATTGAACATGTATACAATAATATAAGCATATGCAATGACTGTTACATACATTTTACAAATTATTACATACACATATTGCTTCAAGGCGGGCTGTTATTGAATTTACATATTATATAATTAGACTGAAATTATAAGTGTTAAAAATACTGCCTCAATATCAGTATTAATGATTTGTTCAATACTTTGTCATTCTTTTACAGTCCTGTCAATTTTTAGATCTTTCTCATGATGTCATGCAAAGAGTGTGGAATTTTAAGGCCAGCATGTAGCATCCAGTTCTAAAACATTTTACTATCGCTATTGCCTTTGTATCTGTAACAAAATGTGTATTGCAGCTATTTCCAGAAAGGTTTATCTCAATTAAAATGAAGTAGATAGGAAAATAAACTTCTATAAGAATAATTTGTATACCCACCAATAACCGATAGAGGGTAGAGAAAGTCATGTGAATGTAACACATAAGATTTTTCAGGTTTAATTCCAATTCATGTGTTTTATTGATTCGAAGTAACTGAAATGTCAGATTTAGTTTTAGCAGCATTCTTCACTTTTAACATATACCTTTACTCGTATGTTACCATTCTCTGCAGTGTAAATTTGAAATTATCTTTTAAATTAGGTATTGAAACTTTCAGCTTTTCAGTGACATGTTATCTTAATCTAATAAGAGTTTAGAGAGCTGCAAAAGTCAATATATGAGGCATTGTGAAGATAAAGGGTGAACTCAACAAAACGATTTACACAAATAATGTACCCTTAAGATAGCAATATTATTTAGTAAGCATACAAATAACTTAAGTCATGTTATAATTTTTGTATTCTACATCTCTAGCTAATAATCCCGAGGATGAAATGCCTCTCTTGAAAGAACTGTGAAGATTCATCACTGTTGTTCAACAAAAACACCTTTAATAATATTACAAGAAAAAATCTGATTTGTTACACTCACATGACTTTCTCTACTCTTGTATAAACTATTTTTACAAACGCTTATTCTCCATATGCTTCATGTTAATCGAGATGATCTTATTGCTAATTTTCTTGTAGGTGCAAGAGGAATATGGTAGTATTTAAGCGACAGTCAAATATTTTAAGAACTGGTTGCTATGTGGTGCATTCCATTCTCTTTGTATGAATAACGAATTCCCATTTGAGAAAAAGTATTGGAAAATTTAAGGGAATAAACAAGCAATATCTCGAAAATGGTTCACCCTACCAAAAAAATGTATATGACATAAATTGTGTATCTTAATGTGATCTATATTTTTTGTGTAGTAAACATTTGTCTATCTCTTATGGTTTACCAGTTATGCAAAAGTCGTTCACAATGTAGAATACTTTTGGAGACATTCCTAGAAAATTTGAGATATACATTTCATTTGTCATGAAAATATCTTAAACATATGATATTTTAATCAAAATCGTTAGAGCCAATTTTGAGAAAATTAAAATTTTCGAAAAATGTTCTATGTAAAGGGTAATCTGGGGTGGGGGGATCTTCTTGAAAACCTTCGTGTCGCATCTCTGGAAGATACTGAACCTAAATACGAAGTTTGGTGTTTATCCGACACACACACACGCACGCACGCACCCCCTCCCCCCACACACGTTTCCAAAACTGCTTGTTTTGTATTCAGTGGGTCTCAAAACATATATTTCAGGTGAAATCTCGGTATCGAATTTTTGGGTGGAATACAATATGTCCCCTACTTACTATACGTAGTAGAGAAAGTAAAAAGGTTTTTGACTTATTCATCGTCACTGTTATCATTCTCTTGTTTTTCCTCATGTTTTTGTGAGTTTGGTCGTTGACGATGTTAACAAAAAAATGTTCCACGCTAAAGGAATATAAGGCAGCAACTCGTGTATATCTTCAATTTTGCAGGAGCCAGTGTGATTGGACAGTCTTACAACTTTTTTTATACTATCATGAAATAATGCACTAAAATGAAAGAAAAATAATTGCCCAGTGTTGTGTTTGGCATTTCATATGTTCACAAAGTTTCGTATAAAACGAAATAAATAAGAATATAATGAACCCAGTGTAAAACTCTTAGGAAGTCCTAAGAAGTATAAATATATATAACAAAAGGGATTAAAATTATACCTATATGCTCACTTCCCATATGGGTTTCAGCGATCTTTCAATATGTACATCAAATACTAGGTAAATGCTTAACTTAAAAATATACAGATGGCTTACAACTTGAATTGTTATTATGTATGATAGGTTGCTATGCTATTTCTCCTTTTCTGAAGCCCTATATAAAAAAAAAACATAAACAAAGATCTGATGTGTTGCATTCTCATGGCTTTCTATATTCCTCTTCTGCAAACTATTCTTACAAAAGCCTATTCTTATCTACTTTTTGTTAGTAGAGATAAAATTTCATGACATTTTGTTGTGCATAGAAGAAGAATATAGCAGGCTAAAGTGATATTCATATTTTTAAAAAGCGGATCACTATGTTATGACTAGGGCTGCAACTTTGTAGTCGCTACGTGGAGGAAAGCATATAGAATAGGAAGGTACGGATGTAGCGATAAAGGCTTACATTGACCATGCGCAGTACAATCTATACAAGAAGAATTATGCAGTCTCACAAACATTCACTTTATTTCTGCAATATTATTTATAACATATATAACTGAAATGTCTTTATTAAACAATTAATGCAAAATGGTATGTCACAATATGCACATGGTTAAGATTTTATATCAGTTTTTTGAAATCAATTACAACCCGCAACTTTGTATCCTGTAGTTTATATAACAGGGTATCGGCAGAAATAAATGCTGTGCATAGTTCTTCATTAAACGTTTGATTTGATGGGGATGACTCTTGCTGTAGCAGTTTATCCTCACATTGTGCAATACAACGCTTGTATGTTTCTGTGTTGACATGTCTTCATACATTACTCGACCTACTATTCGCAGAAGCAATTGTACTGTTGCACGGTTTCTAATAAAGTTTTTATTATCAGTACTTTAAAAACATTTCCCCATACTCCAATATATAGTTTTACAATGTTGTGGACTTTTGTACCCTTTTCTTTAGCATTTCGTCTATGTGAACACTGCAGCAATACACTTGACTCATCTGTACAGGTAACCCTCTCGTTGTAAACAGTTGACTACAGGATGCCTCTAAACAGACATAACGATTCTGATGTCGCAGCTCTAGTTACGACTTTAAATTCCATGCTCTTTGCATGACCATGCAATAAAGCAAGTAGCGACTTACAACTTGAATAATATATTAAGTATTTCAAAATTCAAACCAATGACAAAGAATATCTTGGAAATGGTTACTACCGCAAAAACTTTTGACATAAGTTGTAGATCTACATTTTTTTTATGTTGTAACATTTCGTCTATCTCTTACGGTTTGCCAGTTAAACAAATGTCACTCAAAATGAAGAGGACTTCACAGGCTATTCCCAGAAAATTCAAGATATAAATTGTCATAGAAATATTTTATGCATATGGTATTTTAATTGAAATCATTTAGCCATGTTTATGAAAATCTCCATGTAAAAGGGATATTGGGAGGGAGGGGGGGGGAGAATTTTCTTGAAAAGCATGTCCTTGAAAAATATTGATCTTAAGTATGGTATTTAAACAACTTTTCATTTTTGAGTTATACTGTTCAGATACACATGGACACAGGCAGAGATATTTTTTATAATAATGCTTTTTATGGTATTTGGGGAACTCTAAACATGTATTTCCAGTGAAATCTCGGGATTGAATTTTTGGGTGGTATGTAATACTTCCTCTGCTTACAATAAGTAGTATAGAAAGTAAAAAGGTAACATCAAAAAATATTAACAGTTTCATCATGAACATTCAAACCATTTCAAAGTAGACAAACAGATTGTGCAAGAACATTTTGCAACTAATGAAATATTTTAATGTAAAATTTCACTATTTTGGATTGAAATATTTACAATGAAGATTCAGCATCCATGATCAATCGATCTGAATAAAAGTTGTAGCTAATTGCAGAAATGCTAGTAGTTCATTGTGCAAAAGCATGTTATTAATTTGCAACTATTTGAAGAAATCTAATGTATTACACTGACATGACTTTCTCTACTCTTGTAGAACTATTTTTACAAAATCTTATTCTCCATCTATTTCATATTAATCGAGATAAACATTTCCAGAAACGATCTTTTGACATGCAAAGAGAATTACATTTTACACATATCAACCAGTTTTAAAAATATTGACTCGCTTAAGGCGTACTATGTTCCCCTTGTTTTGTATTTGCAACGGCAATATAAAAATACAGTAGCCTTTAAGCATCGACATATCTGTTAACAGCTGGTTGCTAGGTGCAGCACCATTCTCTCTGCCACAGATTAATACTCTTTGCATATCCAAGACAAAAAAATGAATAACGAATTCCAATTTGAGAAAATAAATATTGAAAAATTTAAGGGAATAGCAAGCAATATCTCGAAAATGGTTCACTCGACAAAAAAAATGTATATGACATAAATTGTGTATTTTAACGCTATCTACATTTTTTGTTTAGTAAAATTTTGTCTATCTCTTATGGTTTACCAGTTATGCAAAAGTTGTCAGAATGAAGAATACTTTTGGAGACATTCCCAGAAAATTCAAGATATAAATTTGATTTGTCATGAAAATATCTTAAACATATGATATTTTAATCAAAATCGTTAGTCATTTTTGAGAAAATTAAAATTTTCGAAAAATGTTCCATTTTCTGAGTTATGCTGTTCATAGACACACACACGGACATGTTTCCAAAAATGCTTTTTTTGGATTCAGGAGGTCTCAAAACATGTATTTCCGGTGAAATCTCGGTATCGAATTTTTGGGTGGAATGCAATACTTCCCCTACTTACTATACGTAGTAGAGAAAGTAAAAATACATGACATTGCTTTTTGCAGAGTGTCACTAACAGATGGGGATACAGATTAGTGCATTGTGTTTAGTGTTTATTCACATATGTGCAGTCGTTCAATTTAAAACTGGTAAGCATCTGAGATGCAGGACTTGAATCAGGTACTGCTATGAGTGCTTGGGACAGCAGGCTTTGTTTACAAGACTGCTTATATTCTTGTAGTAGTTATGATGGGGAACACAACTATTATCACAAGTCTTCCAAAAAAATAATTCATATACAAGATTTCAAACAAACAAATGTATCAGTGTCTTTCATCATTGTATATTTGTATAACCAAAACATATTTTGTTGATTTACGGTTCTCAGTTGGAGTATGACTAAAACTCATTAATGCCATGCTTAGTGCAGCACTCTTATCTTAGTGGTAGAAAGTTCAAATCTCTTTGGAGCTACTAAGTTTTTTTTTTCCCCTTTTATTTTAAATATAACAAGTTTTCTTCATTTTTACTTTCTCTACTACGTATAGTAAGTAGGGGAAGTATTGCATTCCACCCAAAAATTCGATACCGAGATTTCACCGGAAATACATGTTTTGAGACCTCCTGAATCCAAAAAAAGAATTTTTGGAAACATGTCCGTGTCTGTGTGTGTGTGTGTGTGTGTGTGTGTGTGTGTGTGTGTGTGTGTGTGTGTGTGTGTGTGTGTGTGTGTGTGTGTGTGTGTGAACAGCATAACTCAAAAACGAACAGTCGGATAAACACCAAACTTGGTATTTAGGTTCAGTATCTTCCAGAGATGCGACACGAAGGTTTTCAAGAAAATCCCCCATCCCAGACTACCCTTTACATGGAACATTTTTCGAAAATTTTAATTTTCTCAAAAATGGCTCTAACGATTTTGATGAAAATATCATATGTTTAAGATAATGTCATGAGAAATGAAATGTATATCTCGAATTTTCTGGGAATGTCTCCAAAAGTATTCTTCATTGTGAACGACTTTTGCATAACTGGTAAACCGTAAGAGATAGACAGAATTTTTTTACACAATGAATGTAGATCACGTTAAAATACACAACTTATGTCATATACATTTCTTTTGTTGAGTGAATCGTTTTCGAGATATTGCTTGTTTTTTCCTTAAATTTTCCAATACTTATACTTTTTCTCAAATTCGTTATTCATTTTTTTTTTATGTCCTGGACATGCAAAGAGAATGAAATGCGCCACATAGCAACCAGCGTTAAAATATTTGACTATCGCTTAAAAGCTACCATATTCCCCTTGCATCTACAAGAAAATTACCAATAAGATTGACATCTCGATATCTCGATTAACATGAAGCATATAGAGAATAGGCGTTTGTAAAAATAGATTGTACAAGAGTAGAGAAAGTCATGTGAGTGTAACACATCAGATTTTTTCTGTATGTGGTATTTATTTATTAGTCTGTCATAAGAAGTTAAGCATCTTAACCACTGCTCTACGCCAAACACAGTTTGGAGGTAGCCCAAATCAGTGGCTTATATTATAGAGTTAGCCAAAGTGGAGCACAGAAGTTGATGGTTGTGAACCACATACTCACTGGAAGTGATTTTGAAAAAATTAAACTGCTAAAGAGACCAGCCTGTTTTAGTTTGACTGAGTGTATAAATAAATTATATGATGTTACACAAGACCACCCATGGAGGAGGGCATTAAGGGTATACATGTCAAAGGTGACAGCTCTATGGAGCCTGAAAATTAAACTGACTGGTTCTGCTATTTGAAGGACCTCCCCTCCCCTCAAAAAATACCAGACTAAATTTGTTCACATACCTGTGGTTTCATAATAGTCCCTTGGTTACTATTGCTGAATAACAAGAATACATGGTCTTTATAAGTAAAGAAATGGAATCAAAATTAACTCATTTTTTTAAAAAAGTGCTCGGAGACATCAAATTTAATATTTGGAAAGGAAAATTTTACAAAAAACAAAATTCTCAGCAGTTATTGTATAGGTGTGACATCATCTGCAAAAATTTTAAATGGAGACATATTTTTTCATTTTTTTCTGAAAGGCAGGTAGTTCCTATTTAGCTGCATGAACAATTTCATTTGTTTCATACAAAAAGGTTTGCTTGCTATGGGAAAAGTTTAATAGTTTTTTTCCATAACTAGTGTAACAAATGAAATTCTAATTATTTAATGTGTTCAAAATGCTCCCATTTACAATCTGGCAGTGGCTAAGTCGATGCTTGAATTCTTGTTGAACATTTTCAATCACTGCTGGTGGTATATCTCCGATCCTCATTTTTAAATGTTCCGTATTAGCAGGCCTCGTAACAAAGACTCTACATTTCAAATATTCCCATAAAAAGTAAACAAGTGGAGAGAGATCTGTTGCCATAGCAACCAAACCTTTTCTATGAGACAAAGGAAATTGTTCGTGCAATTGAATAAGATAATTACCTTTCAGAAAATTAAAAAATAATATGCAGCAATTTAAAATTTTTGTCAATGTCAGTTTGTACAATAATGGCTGAAAATATTGTTTTTCTATTTGTAAAATTTTCCTTTCAAAATATTAAATTTAACTTGTCCAAACAGTTTTTAAAAAATGATTTAATTTTGGTTTTATTTGAAATGTACCCCTATACATGGGTACACTATTGATTTTTAAGAATACTGAGCTGGGTTGCTCTACCTGTTTATTTTTATCTCATTTAAAACTATATAAAAACATGCCAATGTTTACATATCTTTTTTTAATAATTACTGAAATCAGTGTAAATTACTCCTATGCACTTTAAGTAATTACACTTAGATTGTTAGAAAGCTTAATTGTCTGGCACTAGGCCTTGATCTAACTCAAAGTAGAGCCGGAGAAAATTAATACCTCAGAATTATTTACATCCACAAGTGAACTACATAGGAGAGTGGCCTTGGCCACCTGCAAGGGAGGGCACAGAGGGACAACTGCTCCCTCCACTTAAACTCAAGCATTTAAAATTTAATTTTCAATAATTTAAGAGAAAAAAAAAAGAAGAATGTTTTAGAACACAACATTTAAGCAGGTTCTGCCTCTCCACTCATGCCTTCAGACATAACGAATATATATATATATATTTGCAGGGATAATCAATAAACAAAACTCAAGAAGAGATATATATGTGGGAAACAACAAAGTTGTGAGTGAAAGATAAAACACACAAACTCACACAGCAAAAATGCTCAATATTTCAGGTTTACCCCTTCATCAGGAAATTAAAAGTACTAAAAACAAAACACACTTAATGGTCAACTGCACCGGTTAATAATCCACAATATATTTGGCCCTGGGTTTGTTTTCATTTATGGGTAAGGAAATAAACTAAATCTATTGTGGTTTGAAACGCTCCTGTTTATAAACGGGATGCTTGATGTTGAACATCCTGAAATACATAGGTTGTTTTGAGGAATAATGAGGGTCACATCCAAATTACTCTGGTGCTTCATTTGTCAGCAGTTCATAATAAAAAATCTCAACAAAGTTGCTAGATTTTAAGGATAATTTGTAATTTCATCATATTTTCATATATCTTTGCTGCCCCTAAAACCTGCTACTTGGGCAGTGATACTGCTCACCTACCCTTGAGCTGGCCCTGTATTTAAGAATTTAAGACAAACATAATAGTTAATGCCTGTGCTTTCTGTCTTCAATTGCAAAATTAGATTATGAGATGTAGGTACAAATAAGCAACTGGTGAAATGTAGATACAAAGTAAGCTCAGTGTTTGTAAGTATTTACCTGAGAGACAGTATAGCTTATATTTATTTGAAATCATAGGTTATCATACACCGGTGGGTGTTTGCAGCATTTATGGATAGAACTTTTAGTCTCCCTTTAACTTGGAAGTGCAAAAAGGAGCTTATGAGCGTTGAAAAAAACCGTTAGATCAGTTCTGGTGGGATTTGAACCACATACCTCCCATTAGCGAGTCCCCCCTTAAATCTTACATTTGCTTAATACACATAACGTGCTCATGTTATGCTGAATTGTATTGTATAAGCCAATTGTTGTTCTGCACTGTGGTCTTAAACTATTGTGATGAATGTAAATTTGTCTTGAATGGTGTTTTCATGTAGCAATATGACTGATGAAGGTTTTTTATTGTATGACGCGTTCAGAAAGCTCGCTATGGGATCTCAAGAACGAAACATGATAGAACTGAGAATTTTGGTACTGATTTTGAAATAGAAATTTAGCGCGCCAAGTTACACTGCAACTCTGTGGAGCAGTACTGCAGTCTAGCGGATGAGTTGCGAAGCAGTAAGATGTGTCATCCCTTCGAACAGAGCGCCATAACTGCTGGTGTGTTAATGGTGAAACGGGTTAGAGGTGTTGCCAATGGCTATAATCGCATTCATTTGAATTCAAGAGGTATTTCAAAATTTGTGCATAGTGTTTCATCGTTACGTACGAGCAGCGTGACTCAGCGAGTATATATAGAGCAGGTGTAACATTCTGTCAATTGAATGTGTAATTTCCATGCAGAGTAACAAAGAAATTCAAGAACGTTCAATGTCAAATGTTGGTCAACTGTGGTTATAAACACTTGCGTTTCAGTATTATTTTGTAGTCATGGAAGTGTACTGTTGTCATGGTGTTGCACGGGGTAATGTGCTGTACAGAAGTTTGTTTGCATGAAAGTCGCGTCAGCTTTACATTGTTCACTAGTGTTGCTTAAGTACAAAGTTTTTATACATATCATTAGTTGATTGATTCATTCAGTAATCAGGCTCAAGATTTTCGCGGCAATAAGTGAAGTGGTTTCATTTGACAGCAAGTAAAACAAGAGTATGCAATGGCACATACACAGGATTACATGACCATTTATAGGCAGTTTTTCGAGGAATTCGCTGCAACGGTGAACCCAAATGATCAGCTACCTGTCAAGGTTGCTGCTTATTACCTGTGTGAAACAGAACTCGTTGGAGAAATAGTTGATTGGACTCTACAGTACCTCAGCCAAAAGTAAGTGCTATTTTATTTTATGCATTTATTGCTTACGATAAAATTTAATAGTACCACGTAGGGTTACAATGATTTTTATACGAGATTTAAGTAGTGTTAAAATAATATTTCATTGCATGGTTGACAGGCAAAAGCACTGAACGGAGGCGTTTTTTTTCCCCCAGCAGCTGCGTAAAAATATTTTGGTGGTAAATGTCAATGTTTAACAATGCTCGTGTTATGAATTGTCACCGCGTTGCTTGCATAACTGACACAAAACGTAAGCCACTAACAATATATGTTTATTTTGAACTGTTATATTTTATTAATGGCTACAAGTAAATGTTTGTAACACAAGGAAAACGATAATAAAGTTGCAAGGCTGTTAGCTAAACGCAGTGAAAACCACAACAAAGTTACAAGGTTGTCAACAATATTTGCATACATATCTAAAAATGATAACGTCATTATTGATGCAGTTTTAACAGCATATATAGTTTCGCAAGTATTACGATTATGAAGTACGCGAGCGTAAGTTTTCATAGTGCGCTTGCAGAACATGGAATATAAATAGAAACCTGTTTTAAATTTAGTCCACATTTTTGTGTCTAGCACGCACGATTTCATAAGCGCCTCTTGTATAAAAAGTATGTCCTTTAAAGAATGTTGCCATCAAATCGTCTCCAGTAAAGGGAATGAGAAAAATTATGATTTGTGACTCATACTTTACAAATTATTTCTAAGCAGTCGTTTCTTGCTGTTCTTCTGGAGGCTAATTTCACATAGTTATTGTTAACAATGTTGACAGGTGCAAAAGGCAGGTGCGGCATTTGACAGACAGCCTCCCGCCAAGTTATACTGCGATTTCATAGCATGATATGACAGTTATTTTCTAATTCGCATCAGGTAGTCCAACGTTTGAAGAAAACGTCAAAAAAGTACGCAGTGTACAGAACGAGGAAGCTGTTTTGCCTCTAGGCTTACCAGACGTCCCGAATTTTAATTTGTACTAAATGTCCCGCGTCCCGGGCAGTTCCTTTCCTATCCCGCATTTTGGAGTATTTTAAAACTTGAACAGGGAAAAAAAATCTGATGTGTTACACTCACATGACTTTCTCTACTCTTGTAAAAACTATTTTTACAAACGCTTATTCTCCACATGCTTCATGTTAATTGAGATGTCAATCTTATTGCTAATTTTCTTGTAGATGCAAGGGGAATATGGTAGAGGTTTAGTCAAATATTTTAAGCACTGGTTGCTATGTGGCGCATTCCATTCTCTTTGCATGTCAAGGACATAGCAAATGAATAAAGAATTTGAGAAAAAGTATAAGTATTGGTAAATTTAAGGGAATAACAAGCTATATCTCGAAAACGGTTCACTCAACAAAAAAAAAATGTATATGACATAAATTGTGTATTTTAACGCGATCTACATGTTTTGTGTAGCAAAATTTTGTCTATTCTTATGGTTTACCAGTTATGCAAAAGTCCTTCACAATGAATACTTTTGGAGACATTCCCAGAAAATTCGAGATATACGTTTCATTTCTCATGACAATATCTTAAACATATGATATTTTAATCAAAATCGTTAGCCATTTTTGAGAAAATTAAAATTTTCGAAAAATGTTCCATGTAAAGGGTAGTTTGGGGTGGGGGAATTTTCTTGAAAACCTTCGTGTCGCATCTCTGGAAGATACTGAACCTAAATACCAAGTTTGGTGGTTATCCGACTATTCGTTT
Organism: Deroplatys truncata; assembly: GCA_030765065.1. Lineage (NCBI taxonomy): Eukaryota > Metazoa > Arthropoda > Insecta > Mantodea > Mantidae > Deroplatys > Deroplatys truncata. The sequence continues at coordinate 56,261,881 of CM060989.1, read as the reverse complement.
CTGAGTTATGCTGTTCACAGACACACGGACATGTTTCCAAAAATGCTTTTTTTGGATTCAGGGGGTCTCAAAACATATATTTCCGGTGAAATCTCGGTATCGAATTTTTGGGTGGAATACAATACTTCCCCTACTTACTATATGTAGTAGGGAAAGTAAAAAGTTAATGTTTTCATCTTTGGTGTTGGTAAACCCGACTGATATATTTCTTTATACTGCAAAAAGTAACTCCCGGCAAGTTTTACCCTGTTATAAGAGTTGATAGTGTAAATCCACTTAAAAATGGTTCATTGTCTACAAATGTGGGGATTTTTGCGGGTTGGCCAGCTTGGCGGTTATGATGCCTATAATAATTAATAACTACCATATCGCTTACTTTCCCCTTTTGATTAGTATCCCTCAACAATGAAGGATGTTTGTTAGAAACTTCTGAAGTGAAAACAGGAACCAAATTAATAATGGAAATGATTAGGGATAGAAACGCAAAGGTGATCATGTTAAAAAGATCAAAAGTTGTGGGTTATTATGCAATGGCGACAATAAATATTGTAAATATTTGTAAATATTGCCATAAGTATTTCTCAGTTGCACATGGGGGAGGGACGAAACACTCGCCTGTCCTTTATTTTGATTTGAGATATTTGGCAATCCTGCTCCCCCCACCCTTCCATCTGAATAAACTCAAATGATCAGGAAAAGTATTATATGAGCGATTCTACATCGCAAAATATTGCTCACTTCGCCATCAGAAAAGGAGACGAAGGAATTTAGCGTATTTTTTTTAGCAAAAATCACAATCAATGTTGAAAGGTAACTCATTTTCACCCGAACCACCTTTAGTATCGTCTCAGTTCTCTAAACCTGTGAATATTGTTTATTATGAAAACTTTTCATGCTATTACGTGCCAGAAATCGAAAGATACTGTATCCTTTTATTACATCCACTTCGGCATAGTAAACAAATACGAGAAAGGCCAGTGGCGGCTCGTGGATATAGAAATGGGGATAAACTATTACCTCTATGGTTCATGTAGTTATTGAATACGCAGTTTTAAAAGCTCTGTTTGACGTGAGAACATCACATTGAAAACCTGACACAGCTGTATAGAACCTGTGGAAGCTATTCTGGTTATCATTACTACTATTTCTCCAAGTTTGCTAGTGACGTCGCGTCTATAAAATAAGCCAAACACAGTTGCATGACCAGTAACTTTCGATGCATACCCATATATTCAAATTATTGGTTCTCTTGCCTGAAAATACTATACTTCAAATACTATAAAACTGTTAAGCGATGCCAGCGGGACATTTTGTCTAAGAAGAAGGTCAAAATGCTTTATAATGAACATTAGGACACTTTTCATGCATTTCCTTAATAAAATTTCGTATTAGCATTGTACTCGAGGCGCTGCAGTCTGTCTGTTTTCTGTAATTCTTGTGTACTTACAGGTTTAGTATACCACATGTTACCTGTTATAAACATAACTAGGGAGGGTGGGAGCTAAAGGCAAAATGGTAGAAAGGGCAATAAATATTGGTTCAAAATAAAGCTATTGGAGGGAAATGAGATACTAAAGCAATGCTTGGTTGTACAGGAGAAAATGGGGGAAAAAAGAAACTTGGATGCACAATATACAGACAACATTGGAAGAAATAGGAATGGGAGAAACATAGGCAGAAAGAAACAACAAAAGTAAGGGTTTCTGGAAAGAAATTAGAATAAGAGTGGAGGATATTGAAAAGCAAGAAATTATGAGTAGTTTCAAGGAAAAAAGGTCATTAATAGATTATAGATATTTAAAAACGGAATGGGGAAAGTATGTCACAGAGATGCCAGAATGGGGTAGAAATGGGCTAGGTCTAACAGGGAGAAGAAGGGGGGGGAGATGTACTAAATGTAATGGATTACCTGACAATTGGCATTATATTCTGCAATGCGAGGACATGGATAAAGAAAGAGAGAATTTAATACTAGAGAAATGGAAAATTTTACCAATAGAGCTAAAAGTTAGGAAGATTCTTAATACAAGATCAAATGAATATATGGAGAAAGCAGGAAAATATTTAGGAAGAATTGGGTTAAAGTGGTTAAAAGAGATGTGAAGGAAATTGGAGAAGATACGGAAAAAGGGTAATAAGGCAAAAAAGTAAATAGAAAATTATACTTCCCCATTATATATACAACAGAATGTTAAATATAAGGGGAAGAGAAGTAATAAGCATCTCCATTGTATTGTAAACATTGTATAAATTGTATGCAAGTACAAAGTAGACAATAAACCATTCATTCATTCATTCGATAAACAAACATACTATATACACTACGTGATCAAAAGTGTCCGGACACCTGGCTGAAAATTGACGTACAAGTTCGTGGCGCCTGGCACGAAATCGGTGTTCCAAAACATCCCAAAGGTATTCTATAGGATTCAAGTCAGGACTCTGTGCAGGTTAGTCCATTACAGGGATGTTATTGTCGTGTAACCTCCCCGCCACAGCCCGTGCAGTATGAACAGGTGCTCGATCGTGTTGAAAGATGCAATCGCCATCCCCGAATTGCTCTTCAACAGTGGGAAGCAAGAAGGTGCTTAAAATATCAATGTAGATCTGTGCTGTGATCGTGCCACGCAAAACAACAAGGGGTGCAAGCCCCCTCCAGGAAAAACACGACTACACCATAACACCACCACCTCCGAATTTCACTGTTGGCACTACACACGCTCGCAGATGACGTTCACCGGGCGTTCGCCATACCCACACACTGCCATCGGATCGCCACATTGTGTACCGTGATTCGTCACTCCACACAACGTTTTGCCACTGTTCAATCGTGTAATGTTGACGCTCCTTACACCAAGCGAGGCGTCGTTTGGCATTTTCCTGGGTGATGTGTGGCTTATGAGCAGCCGCTCGACCATGAAATCCAAGCTTTCTCACCTCACGTCTAACTGTCATAGTACTTGGAGTGGATCCTGATGCAGTTTGGAATTCCTGTGTGATGGTCTGGATAGATGTCTACCTATTATTCTTTACGACCCTCTTCAAATGTCGACGGTCTCTGTTAGTCAACAGACGAGGTCGGCCTGTACGCTCTTGTGCTGTACATGTCCCTTCACGTTTCCACTTCACTATCACATCAGAAACATTGGACCTAGGGATGTGGAAATCTCGCGTACAGACTTCTGACACAAGTGACACCCAATCACCTGACCACGTTCGAAGTTCGTGAGTTCCACGGAGCGTCCCATTCTGCTGTTTCAAGATGTCTAATGACTGTTGAGGTCGCGGATAATGAGTACCAGGCAGTAGGTGGCAGCACAATGTACCTAAGATGAAAAACGTATGTTTGAGGGGGTGTCCGGATACTTTTGATCACATAGTGTACGTTAAAACCTAAATATTGGGGGATGACAGCAAATTTAGTCCGTTCTTTTGGGAAATTATAATTCTATACATTGATTAAACGGCTCGCTCCGACTCATGTTTAGTCGCAAGATTTTGTACTATAACTAGATGGCTAGAGCACCTCCTGTAGTTGAAGTGAAAGGGAACTTCTGAGTGGGTCTTCTCGTAGTCTAATCATTAAACCTGACTGGGCATGAGTCCTGTTTGTTCTCTACCCCTGATTGCGTTTTGGCTTTATAAATACTTAAAAAGCTGTTTGTTGGAGATGCTGACTCATGAAGTCCTTTTTTAGTCAATATCCCCTTCATTTGAATAAATCTCTAGTAGTGACCACGGAATAAAGGTAGGTTATGCAACGGAAGGGGACACCGCGCACACTGCGACTTACATAGATCTATTGTAGCTAACACTCCACAGGAGAAAGGGATGAAGCGAAGAAACCACAGGAGGCTACAGGCCACAGATACGCGCGGAAGTCCCTAACATTTGCAGGCTCCAAGACCCGCCCAACTGCTGGAGCTGCCTAGAAAAGGCGATGAACGATCCATCGACCAAGCAGCCCTCTTCTATACACGGGGAGTACGCTTTTCTTTGAGCAGTCGTCCTCCGTGGACTAGTGGTATCGTGCTAGCCTCTAGTTCTCAAGGTCGAGGGTTCAAACCCGGCGGAGGGCGATGGATTTTTTCGGGCGTAAAAATCCTTAGCGTGGCTTCCTTCGGAAGGGAAGTAAAGCCGGTGGTCCCGTGTCGTAGATTTACGGCACGTAAAAGAACATCAAGCCTGATAGAGGCCTCTGAGCAAAATTACCGGTCTTTCACGCCCAATATAGAATGGGACGCTAAGAACCACTGCAGTTTAAGATCGTCCATAAATAAAACTCAGTTTACTTTTTATTAAATTGAAACTTCATTTCCAGTACTCATCGCAGAAAAAAATTGATCCCTTATAAAAACACTAGCTCATAAACCTCAACAGATAAGTGCGATGATAGTTATGAGGGGGAGCTAGTAGCCATTGTGGTGTAAGGGTTTGACCTTGACCTCTGAGGAGTGAATGTCAGACGACAGACAGGTCGCAAACCCCTCCACTACGGTAGTAAACGTACAAGTTTCGGCAGGAAACGACTTCATGTAATAAAAACCACGTGTTTGGGGAAGAATGCCCATTGGAGAATGCAAAAGTGTCTTTCCATTCGGCAAAATGACTGTCGCTGCGTATTCAGGTGAATTTCGGGAATGGCAAAATAAATGTTTAATATTTGCATTTCTTGCAGTTTGCAACTTGCAGTTCATAGTGAAGACGAACGTATTTAATGAGCCTAACCTGTGAAAAGTGTCAAAAAGGTTTTAAAAAGACAGATTTCGAGCAGTAATACATTTTAGTGCTTTTAGGAGGGATGCATATGTATAATGGCGCAGACATTAAAATTAAAGTGCCAGCCAACGCAGGAGTGCTGTTTTGAAGTTTAAAATGACCTCTCTACCCTTAAAAATAATTGTTATTTTCCATTTCACTGCTCTTTGGCACTTATATTGCAGCTTGGGATGCAAACTTTTGCTGTGAAAATTTCACCAAGGAGTCTTAAGATAATAAATAATTAAAAGTAATCGCTCGAAGGTTTCAGAAAATTAAAACTGACGGAGTACGTGTCTTATTATGTGGGGATTACGATAAACTTAACTTAACGCGACGTAACTTAAGAGTTTGGCAATGTCAAACGTTTCGTTTCCGTTACGTCAAGTTTGATGTCACGTGCTAATTGGAACCAATTGGCATGAAGCAGTAGCATGAAGTAATAAAAGAACTACCAATCAAGGGTCATTCCCGTTATATTGAGTGCAATTTAATTAGACCTTTAGTTTAGCAACGTTTCTTAGCTTCACGTTACGCCCCGTCACGTTAAGGAAAGTTCATCGTAATTCCTGCATTAAACTGACGTAAAAAGCAAGAGTTATGTAAATTTCGAGTAGGTTTTCATTTTTGTTTGCAAATTATATGTTCTAGCATGTTCTAACAGATAAGTTTTAAACACAAAATTGAAATCTCGTTCCAAAATTTTGATAACTGCACCGCAAGATTTTCCTGTAGATAATTTAAAAAGCAGATCTTTTTTTTTTTTTTTACTCAGAAACTACTCAAAGAACCGACCTGTAAATTTGGAAGTTCGTTGCAGAATACATCACAATATCCGGGGGGGGGGAAATCAAACTGCGTAAAGAACACAAAATTTCACAGTTTGTACCCCTTAATTTAGAAGCAGCAAAGTTGGAAGTTTGTTCATACTTTCCTCTTCCTTTGATTGTTGATCTTAGAAGACTTGAATTTGCCTAGGTTACCATACGTTCGGAAAATCCCGGACATGCCCTTTTTACCTTCTGTCCGGCGTCCTGAGGAAATTGTAATGGCCTATATTTTGTGGAGTGTAAACGCTCTTTGGTTTCAAATTGAGGCAGTATTTTAATACTTAAATAATTTCAGTCTAATTATATAATTTTCTAAACTTTTTTTTTTATTCCGTGGACAAAAATATACAGGTGAGCCAAAACCTACGAACCGCCTGCATAGTGTTTTTTTCTTTCCGCGTCCAGGCGGTTCGTAGTTTTTTTGGCTCACCCTATATTTCCATTGAAATCTCGGTATCAAAAATTTTTGTTGGAGCGCAAAACTATAGAGAGAGCCAAAAAACTACGAACCGGTGCGCGGTGTTTTTCTGGTCCGCGTTTTGTTTTAATTCTTCCAGAGTGTGTGGGTTTGTCTTGTGCACTTTGCTTTAAGTTACCCCAGAGATAGAAATCGCAGGGGGTTAGGTCGGGGGACCGAGGGGGGCACAAATCTTATTAATAATTCTGTCCTCAAACACACTTTCATAAAGTTGTTAAGTAAAGCCTTTAAAACTAGTTTTAAAAATGTTTTATGGTTCCATCCGCGTCTTTCTACGATAGTGGCAGACGGCAACGAGCGCCGAGGACGCGGACAGGTAAAACACCGCGCAGCCGTTCGTAGTCTTTTGGCTCTACTTGTATAGGAAGGAATACAGAAAATAAAAACTGTCAATCAAACTAATTTCTGTTTTGTTAAGTGCATCCTAATTAGACCTTTAGTTTAGCAGCATTTCTTTCACGTAAAGTTCATCGCAATCTCGGCTTTATTATAATAATATGTTCTATACTGTGTTATAGGTTTTGCTATTGCGTACCAAGAAAGTTTGTTTGGCGACGTCGTGGCCGAGTGGTAGTCCGCTTGCTTCTTACCAAGGCGGGGTTCGATCCCAGGGAACCGTATATGGGATTTATGGTGGACAAAGCAGCGTCTGGACAGGTTTTCTTCCTGTTGCCCCCTTCATTTCATATCATTTCCTTCTTCGCTTTCGGGCTGATCACTCATCCTGGCTAGTCTACTTCCCGACAGGTGCCTGGGGAGTGGCCTTTTCACACAAACTCCATTTTTACTTTCTCTACCATGTACATAATAGGTGGAGAAGGTATTGCATTTCATCCAAAAATTTTATACCGAGATTTCACCGGAAACACATTTTAAGGCCCCCTGCATTAAAAAAAATGCATTTAAGGCAAAATTCCTTTTGTGTGTGTGAACAGCATAACTCAAAACCGAAAAATCGGATAAATACCAAACTTGGTATTTAGGTTCAGTACCTTCCAAAGGTACGACATGGAGATTACCAAGAAAATCATCCCACCCCAACTACTCTTACATGGAACATTTTTTTTAAAATTTTTAATTTGCTAAAAAATGTAAGGATTTTGATTAAATACCGTATAGTAAAGATATTTACATGACAAATAAAATGTACGTACATCTTAAATTTTCTGGAAATAGCCCGTGAAGCCCTCTTCATTTGGAAGGAATTTTGTATAACTGTAAACTTAAGCGATAGACGAAAACATACTACACAAAAAATGAAGATCTCTTTAAAACACACACTTTATTTCAAATAATTTTTGTAGCATCAGTCATTTCCGAGATATCCGTTATTAATGGTTCGAATTGTTCATTACTTGGTCATTCTCTTGAAGTCCTGTCAACATTCAGTTGTTTCTCGCGAGTCATGGAAAAGTATGGAATTTTAGAGCCAGCATATAGCGTCCAGTTCTTAAACATTTGACTATTCCCTTTGTATTTATAACGTAATGTGTAATGTAGCTTATGTGTAATGCAAAGGCTTGGATTAATAAAAAAAAATCTGATGTGTTACACTCACATGACTTTCTCTACTCTTGTACAAACTATTTTTACAAACGCTTATTCCCCATATGCTTCATGTTAATCGAGATATCGAAATGTTAATCTTATTGCTAATTTTCTTGTAGATGCAAGGGGAATTGGTAGGCTTTAAGCGAGTCAAATATTTTAAGAGCTGGTTGCTATGTGGAGCATTCCATTCTCTTTGCATTACCAGGACAAAAAAAATGAATAACGAATTTAGAAAAAGTATAAGTATTGGAAAATTTAAGGGAATAACAAGCAATATCTCAAAAATGGTTCACTCAAAAAAAAATGTATGACATAGATTGTGTATTTTAACGCGATCTACATGTTTTGTTTAGTAAACTTTTGTCTATCTCTTATGGTTTACCAGTTATGCAAAAGTCGTTCACAATGAAGAATACTTTTGGAGACATTCCCAGAAAATTCGAGATATACATTTCATTTGTCATGAAAATATCTTAAACATGTGATATTTTAATCAAAATCCTTAGAGCCATTTTTGAGAAAATTAAAATTGTTCCATGTAAAGGGTAATCTGGGGTGGGGGGATTTTCTTGAAAACCTTCGTGTCGCATCTCTGGAAGATACTGAAGATACCAAGTTTGTTGTTTATCCGACTGTTCGTTTGAGTTATGTTGTTCACAGACACACACACGGACATGTTTCCAAAAATGTTTTTTTTTATTCAGGGGGTCTCAAAACGTATTACCGGTGAAATCTCGGTATTGAATTTTTGGGTGGAATACAATACTTCCCCTACTTACTATACGTAGTAGAGAAAGTAAAAATACTTTGTAAACTATTTTCGTTTGGTAGAATGGAGAAGACTTTGTGACGTTAACTACTATGGATTAAATTTAACTATACCGCAAAACCGCACTTACATTGTGAAAATTTAAACGGAAATTCTGACCTAAAAATCTCAACTGCTTAAAAAGAGAAACGGTGCAATGCAAGAGTCGTTCAACTCACACGTATTTTGTTGGAAAGATTATTCTATATTTTGCAGAAGATGCCTACATTAGCCACTTCGTTCCTCTGTGAAGGTAAAGGTGTTGATGTTTTTAAGACTGCAGCAGTCAGGTACGTGAGATGTAATAATAGTTTGTTGATGTAATTTGCCGAACAGACTACCGCATCAATGGCTTAGTAACGTAACGAGCGACTGGACGCAGCGCGCCACCGCAGACGACACTTCCGCGGGAACTCGTTACGTAGCTGCAAACAAAAGCGGTACGGTTTGCACAAAGGCACCTCCTTCCGTTTCGTATTCATGGCTTCGAGTTTCGGACGCGTTATACATAGCCTGATGCATGTTCGGTAAGGCACTTTACAATGGCTTTTGGCAGGAGAAAATAATAAAAATCTGATGTTTTGCATTCACATAACCTTATCTGCCCATTCTTCTATCTGTTACTTCTTAATCAAGATAAACTTTCATTACTTTACTTCTTTCCTATAAGGATACAGTAGGTAAAGTGATTGTTAGATTTTTAAAAGGCGGATCGTTATATGATGGCTTTGAAAGTCCATGATCATGAGACCCCCCCCCCAAAAAAAATTCCACTTCAGAAAATTATAAGTATTTAAAAATGAAAAATGTAATAACAAAGAATATCTCGGAAATCGTAACGCAACAAACATGTTTTATTTGGCATAATTTATGTGCGGGTTTCGTTCTGTGGATCCGGGGTTCGATTCCCGGCTCTGGGGTGGCGATTTTAAGTCGTCCCTATCCACCCTTTACCTCTGACTCTTTCATATAAAGTATCCTCAAAGCTCAATGTGGTTTGGAGTCCATGGTAAAAGCTTTAGGTCCTCTTATTCAATCGCCATACTCCTTAATCAATGGAGGAAACGGACTCCGCCTTCTGGATGTCTCCACCTTAGAAATGGGTCGTCATCGCTTTGTGAAATGAGGTAACCCCGAAGGTCATAAGCCATACATTATATGGGGAGCGTTAGAGACGACGGTAAGATTTTGTCTATCTTTTACGGTTTACCAGTTATACAAAAGTCGTTCAGAATAAGGGTTCACAGGTTTTGTCAAGCAAATATCTTGAACATACGACATTTTAATTAAACTCATTGGCCATTTTTGAGAAAATAAAACAAGCAATTTTTTCCATAAAAAGGATAATTTAGGTTTGGGGGATTTTCTTGAAAATCTCCGTGTCGCATCCTTGCAAGATGCTGAACTTAAATACCAAGTTTCATATTTAACTGACTTTTCGTTTTGGAGCTATCTGTTTACACACAGATATTTTTTCTAAAAATGTTGTTTTATTCAAGGGCCTGTGAAATGTCAATGTCCAATTTTTCGGTGGATTCCAATGGTTCCTCTACCTATATAGTTAAGTAGTAGAGAAAGGAAAAATACTAATGATTAAGACTCGAAACTTGGGACCCGGTGTGCCTTTGTGTCAACTGGCGCTACAAACATCACCTAAACAAAGCTAACCAACATGTGTTAGGTGACAGTACCTAGTGTGTTGGTAGAAGGTGTTTGTTGACATTGAATTCGGGTCGCTTAGACACACGAGTTCCCAACTTCCGAGCCTTACAATAATAATACTAATAATATAACACAGATTAGGGATGGGCAGAAAACGTAATGGTTACGGAAATAATGGAGACTGACAGGAACTAGTTATCCATTAACGGTTACAAAAGTAACGAAGACGATAACTAGTTATCGCGTTAGCGGTTACTTAAGTAACGGGGAGGGTTACCAAGTCTGGGTGACATTCACTGCCTGTATCACTCATAGAGAACTAGTTATCTCAACTCGTTATTAAGTATCAATCTCCTCCACGAGAGATCGTGAGTAGTATTGCTGGCGAAAAAAAAATGCCTACTAATTATCCGCCTTCCTACATATATGTAGCCAGCTGAGATTATCTGCAGTTTTTGTTATGTTAAAAATAATTTGCGTTTGTGGAGGGATGTAGAAGCAAGTGCGAATGCATTTTGTGATTATAAACCACCGTAGTAATCAAAGTATTGACACAGCTAGAGAAACTACTTTTTAGATTGCATCAAATAACAAGTAACTTTGTATTGACATCGTTCATATTGAAACATAGTTATAGCTAATTGTTACCGGCAACCGTTAACACTCTTGAACGTGACAGTTAACCCTTATCCGAAAAGAACGGTTTGTCACATCCCTAATATAGATACTTGCAAATCTCCCACAGAAAATAATCAGAGGGGGCTGAGTCTGGCAAATAGGGTCCATGAGGAAGCACTCATTGATTTTGGCCATGGCGATAATGGATGTGTGAACTGGTGCATTGTCTTGATGAAACAGAACTTTCTTCTTCGTTAAATGCGGCCGTTTTTGCTTGATTTCACCATTCAAACACTGCAATAAGTTTGCATAATACTCGACATTGATTGCTTTTCCTTTTTGAAGATAATGAAAATTATTCCACGCGCATCCCAAAAAAACTGACGCCATGAACTTGCCTGTAGATGGGACTGCCTTCGCCTTCTTTGGAGCCGATTCTCCCCTTTCAATCCACCGTTTTGACTGTTCCTTCGTCTCAGGTGTGAAGTGATGGACACATGTTTCATCCATGGCTATGAATCGACGCAAAAGCTCGGCTTTATTGCAGCGAAACATCCTCACGACGCTGCTTTTGTTCCATTGTGAGTAAACGGGGCACCCATCTTGCGCACAGCTTTCTCGTATCTAAATTTTTAGTTAGTGTGCGATGTACAGCACTTTTTGAAATGCCTACGATGACTGCTAGCTCGCGCACTTTCAGTCGACGGTCATCCAATACCATGTTGTGGATTTTCTTCACAATTTCTGGCGTGGTCACCTCATTTGGTCGACCACTGCGATGTTTGTCTTGGCAGCTCGTACGGCCTCGCTTAAACTCTGCCACCCAATATTTTACTGTTGTAAACGAAGGAGCAGACTCCCCCTGAGTAGAGTCTAACTCAACTTTAATATTAGTTGGACGAAAACCTTTCAACTGAAAGTATTGTATCACAACGATGGCCAGTTTTATCCATGTTTGCAAATTCGCTGAGAGAGTTCACTATTAATGACTGCCAAACAATTACTAAACAACGTTGCATCATCAAACTTAAGCTTTATAGGGGTGGTACTTTCTACCATAATCATTTGTTTGAAACAACAACCGCTATATATACATCAGGTCGGGTACTTCTGGGACTGCCCTTGTATAATACAGTTAGATTGGGAACCAGTAGAACCCGCAGTTGTGCTCCGTTATTGCGTGAACTGCGGAAATTCTTCTGTTTGTTTTTGCTCACATTCGCTCTCCCCCCGTCCGTCTTTCTCTCCCTCACACTTGTATTGTCTATCTCTCTGTTTACGTTCTACCACTCTCTTCCGCCTTCTCTCCATCTCTTTGTGCAATGTAGATGTGTGATATTTTGGAAACCGGTAATATATAATTTTCTGGGGAGATAATAAAAATTAAAACGCAAATAAACGGTTTAACAATACCCAAAATTTACATCTGCTTCGTGCTTGAAATGCGATCGGAACTATACAGTTTATCGTAGGTAATGCCACGAGTGATTTTCAAAGCAATGATAAATTCGCGAGTCACAAACTGAGGGAAAAACTTAGCTAGAGGATTTGGGCATCGAGTAGCATTTGCTAGTTTAATTTCACAAATAAAGTGAAGTGATATGCAAATCATGATTATTAAAATAGTCATTAAATATTTATATTTACCTGCAATGTAAACGGCGTACTACAAACTAAAATCATGGGTCGCCTTTCAGTTCTTGGTCAGTGTATTTTGAGCATTTAATATGAGTGCATGCAGTGGGAAGAAGAACTAAACAATTGTGAGTTGCATTTACTAGCGAGACTATGGGCTGCAAATGTACTATAGTACTGTTTTCATTGTGCAACTGTATATTCCCCCATTGCATTGATCCTCACTCCCCTCTGATCCCTAGTCTTGATGTTCGCATCGTCAATAGAAACTGTGGCGCCCTCCAAGCGCACTCATATCGTGGCCGACTAGCAGGCATGCAATACTGTAGGGATGCAATAACCAAACCAACATTATATGTAGGTTATGATTTTCTTTATTGCAGTAAACATTATTTAAAAACACAGTTATCTAATTTTAGGAATTGGAAGGAATTTATTCATTGTTTATGTTTAATGCTGAGAAGTAGTTTCTTAATTTTGCACAGTGTTGGAATGGAGTTCTTTTAGTTGGAGTGCAAGATAATACTCTGACCTATTCAGAATATTAAAAATGGAGGAGCTATGTTTACCACTTAAAGAGGAGATGGTGGTAAAGAGATTTCGATAAGCTTTGAAATAGGGCCATGATTGGTTGAAAAACAACATTCTTTCTAACATTAGTCATCTCATTATCTCCTAACGGGCTCATGAGAGAAATAGTCGTAAACACACGAATAATAGCGAAGGAAAATTGATGTATCTGCTTAAATATTCATCCTGTCGAGACTTTGTACGTAACAAAACTCGTTTCAAACATTGTGTTTATGAACTTATGTTATGCAAGATTTTTACTTTATCTACTACGTATAGTAAGCAAGGAAAGTATTCCATAAAGAAATTCGATATTTCACCAGAAATGCATGTATTAAGGTCCCCTGAATTCCAAAAGAAATTCTTTTTACATTCTCAACCACGTACATAGTAGGTAGAGGAGGTGTTGTATTCCATCTAACAATTCGATACCGGATTTCACTGGAAATACATCTTTTGAGGCCCCCGAATAAAAGAAAAATTTTTAGAAAAAGGTGCACGCGCGCGCGACTTGATATTTTGGTTGAGTACCTTCCAAAAGTGCGACACGAAGATTTTCAAGAAAGTCCCCCACCACAAACTACCCTTTACATGAAACATTTTTCGAAAATTTTTATTTTCCCTAAAATGGCTAACGATTTTGGTTAAAATTCCTTATATTAAAGATATTTACATGGCAAATAAAATGCATATTTTGAATTTTCTGAGAATAGCCTGTGAAGTTCTCTTTAATGGGAAGAAAGTTAATGTAATCTTGTATAACTAGTAAATGTTGAGCGACAGACGAAAACGTACAACACAGAAACTGTAGATCCCTTTAAAACACAAGTTTATTTCAAACGAGATGAACGTTATTAATGGTTCGAAATGTTGGCCATTCTCTTAGTCCTGTCAACATTCAGTTGTTTTTCGCGATTGCATGGAAAGAATAAGGAATTTTAAGGCCAGCATATAGCGTCCAGTTCTTAAACATTTGACTATCGCTGTTCCCTTTGTATCTATAACGAAATGTGCAATGTAATCATAATAATAATTTATTTGAGCACTAAGTTATTTAGACTGCCTTCTCTATTTGGCCCTGGCCACTAAGATGAGCAGTCATTGTGAATTACAGTTACATGTTAATCATTTAGTAGTTCTTATATTTATTTTTCCTCTTTTAACCGTCCATATCCATTTATTTTTTACTTTCGTTAAGTATTTACCCTTATCTTTACAGTTTTTATCCAGAATTGTATGTATATCTTTGTTCCTATTCATTCCATACCATAAACTTTCTTTGCATTCAAATATAATACGTTGTATATCTTCCCTTCCCCGCATAATGGACATTCACCTTGTGCATAGCCGTTTCGCTTCCCTTTTAGCCTCCATATTCCTACACTTAACCATGCTATACCTCCTCTTTCTTCTTTATTTGTGTTGTCAACATATTTCTCTCTTTCCCAGTGTTTTTTTATGTTAACATAAAAAAATCAAAGATCTGTTCTCAGTTATCTGACTAAATAATTGTATCTCGATGTCCTCAAATCTTCTTCTAATACTCTTCCAAAAACCTTAGTGATTTGCATCTCATGTGCAATGTAGCTATTTCTGCAAAGTATTATTTGGGTTAAGTGGAGTAGATAGAAAAAAAATCTGATATGTTACACTCACATGACTTTCTCTACTCTTGTACAAACTATTTTTACAAACGCTTATTCTCCAAATGCTTCATGTTAATCGAGATATCGAGATGTCAATCTTATTGGTAATTTTTATGTAGATGCAAGGGGAATATGCTAGGTTTTAAGCGATAGTCAAATATTTTAACGCTGGTTGCTATGTGGCGCATTCCATTCTCTTTGCATGTCCAGGACATAAAAAAAATGAATAGCGAATTTGAGAAAAAGTGTAAGTATTGGAAAATTTAAGGGAATAACAAGCAATATCTCGAAAACGGTTCACTCAACAAAAGAAATGTGTATGACATAAATTGTGTATTTTAACGCGATCTACATTTTTTGTGTAGTAAAATTTTGTCTATCTCTTATGGTTTACCAGTTATGCAAAAGTCGTTCACAATGAAGAATACTTTTGGAGACATTCCCAGAAAATTCGAGATATACATTTCATTTCTCATGACAATATCTTAAACTTATGATATTTTAATCAAAATCGTTAGAGCCAATTTTGAGAAAATTAAAATTTTCGAAAAATGTTCCATGTAAAGGGTAGTCTGGGGTGGGGGGATTTTCTTGAAAACCTTTGTGTCGCATCTCTGGAAGATACTGAACCTAAATACCAAGTTTGGTGTTTATACGACTGTTCGTTTCTGAGTTATGCTGTTCACACACACACAGACAGACACACACACGGACATGTTTCCAAAAATGCTTTTTTTGTATTCAGTGAGTCTCAAAATATGTATTTCCGGTGAAATCTCGGTATCGAATTTTTGGGTGGAATACAATACTTCCCCTACTTACTATACGTAGTAGAGAAAGTAATAAGCTTTAGTAAGAATAGTTTGTATACCCACTAGTAAACGATAGAGGGTAGAGAAAGTCATATGAATGTATCTCAAGTTTTTTTTTATATTTGAATAACTCTATTTATTATCAGCGTAATCGAAATATGTTTTTAAAAACTTCTTTATGACAATGGCATAGTAATGTTAAACACACCAAGTATCTTGTCCATCTCAGCAAAGGCAACATACTTAAACGCATTAACAGAGCTGCAAATGAACTGCCTGTCATGTTAGCTTTATGCGGAATTCGAACCCAGAGCTCCCCGCCGAGGTAACGACGTAAAAACCCGCGACAATGCGGGAGGCCACTGAGCAGTTTTCTGTGTCGGGGATATACGCGTGTGCTGCGGTTTGCAAATGATGTTTTTTAAATTCCTGTCATCTTTAGAAAAGAAAAGTTGCGTAGTATTCGATGTGTCGCAGAGTGTTGTAAATAAACATGACTTACTCTTGTGACGGCATTCTTGCATCACCAGCTTTACAGCGAGCATCATGCTAACATATTTGGAATCTGTCGTATTCTTCGCATGTCAAGAGTGTTTCCAGGGAAATAAATGTGTAAGGACACATCACCAAGTGGACTAAATGACATTGACTATTATTATTAGAGCCACGATGTTAGACAAAATGCCTTTTTACTATATCTACTACGTATACTAATTATGGGAGGTATTTATTGTATTCCACCCAACAATTCGTCGAGATTTCGCGGAAATATACGTTTTGAGTCGCCCAGAACTCAGAAAAAGCATTTTTAGAAGGAGATCTGAGATTGAGACAGACAGACAGCATAACTCAAAACTGAAATTTCGGATAAATACCAAACTTGGTATTTAAGTTCAATATCTTACAAAGATGCGACACGAAGATTTTTCAAGGTATCTTCCCACAAGATATTTACATCTCAAATGAAATGTATACCTTGAATTTTCTGGGAATAGTCTGTGAATTTTGTATAATCGTGTATAACGGGTAAACGTTAAGCGATAGACGAAAATGTACTATGCAACAAATGTAGATCTCTTTAAAACACAATTTATTTCAAATAACTTTTATACTTTCTCTACTATGTATAATAAGTAGGGGAAGTACTGTATTCCACCCAAAAATTCGATACCGAGATTTCACCGGAAATACATGTTTTGAGACCCCCTGAATCCAAAAAAAGCATTTTTGGAAACATGTCTGTGTGTCTGTGAACAGCATAACTCAGAAACGAACAGTCGGATAAACACCAAACTTGGTATTTAGGTTCAGTACCTTCCAGAGATGCGACACGAAGGTTTTAAAGAAAATCCCCTCACCCCAGACTACCCTTTACATGTCACATTTTTCGAAAATTTTAATTTCTCAAAAATGGCTCTAACGATTTTGATTAAAATATCATATGTTTAAAATACTTTCGTGACAAATAAAATGTATATTTTGAATTTTCTGGGAATGTCTCCAAAAATATTCATTGTGAACGACTTTTGTATAACTGGTAAACCATAAGAGAGACAAAATTTTACTATACAAAAATGTAGATCGCGTTAAAATACACAATTTATGTCATATACATTTTTTTTTTTTTTTTTTGTTGTTGAGTGAACCATTTTCGAGATATTGCTTGTTATTCCCTTAAATTTTTCAATACTTATTTTCTCAAATGGGAATTCGTTATTCATTTTTACTTTCTCTACTACGTATAGTAAGTAGGGGAAGTATTGTATTCCACCCAAAATTTCGATACCGAGATTTCACCGGAAATACATGTTTTGAGACTCACTGAATCCAAAAAAAAGCATTTTTGGAAACATGTCCGTATGTGTGTGTCTGTCTGTGTGTCTGTGAACAGCATAAGTCAAAAACGAAGAGTCGGATAAACACCAAACTTGGTATTTAGGTTCAGTATCTTCCAGAGATGCGACACGAAGGTTTTCAAGAAAATCCCCCCACCCCAGACTACCCTTTACATGGAACATTTTTCGAAAATTTTAATTTTCTCAAAAATGGCTCTAACGATTTTGATTAAAATATCATATGTTTAAGATATTGTCATGAGAAATGAAATGTATATCTCGAATTTTCTGGGAATGTCTCCAAAAGTATTCACTGTGAACGACTTTTGCATAACTGGTAAACCATAAGAGATAGGCAAACTTTTACTACACAAAAAATGTAGATCGCGTTAAAATACACAATTTATGTCATATAATTTTTTTTTTGTTGAGTGAACCGTTTTCGAGATATTGCTTGTTATTCCCTTAAATTTTCCAATACTTACACTTTTTCTCAAATTCGTTATTCATTTTTTTATGCCCTGGACATGCAAAGAGAATGGAATGCGCCACATAGCAACCAACGCTTAAAATATTTGACTATCGCTTAAAACCTACATATTCCCCTTGCATCTACAAGAAAATTACCAATAAGATTGACATTTCGATATCTCGATTAACATGAAACATATGGAGAATAAGCGTTTGTAAAAATAGTTTGTACAAGAGTAGAGAAAGTCATGTGAGTGTAACACATCAGATTTTTTATCTTGGTTATGCAAAGAGTATTAATCTGTGGCAAAGAGAGTGGTGCTGCACCTAGCAACCAGCTATTAAGAGATATGTCTATGCTTAAAGGCTACTGTATTTCTATATTGGCCTTGCAAATACAAAACAAGGGGAACATAGTACGTCTTAAGCGATAGTCAAATATTTTTAGAACTGGTCGCTATGTGTAAAATGTAATTCTCTTTGCATGTCAAAAGATCGTTTCTGCTAATGTTTATCTCGATTAATATGAAATAGATGGAGAATAAGAGTTTGTAAAAACAGTTTGTACAAAAGTACAGAAAGTCATGTGAGTGTAACACATCAGACTTCTTTTTTTTAGTGGAACCGGACATTTCCACTATTAATGGTTCGAATTGTTTATTACTGGGCCATTCTTTTGAACTTCTGTCAACATTCAGTTGTTTTTCGCAATTGCATGGAAACAGTATGGAATTTTAAGGCCGGCATATAGCGCCTAGTTCTTAAACATTTTACTACTGCTGTTCCCTTTGTATTTACCGGGTTATTCAAAAAGAAGGAACAGACTTTAAATATTTATTTCTAATGAACGACAATAGATGGTGACACATGTGATACATCACTAAATAGAAGAAACTTCAGTTTTATTTTATGTGTTCAAAATGAGCACCATTTGTAATGCGAGGACGATCAGTGCTTTTTCCATCTTCTATGAATTTATTGTATCAATTGTAATTTTTTATGACGAGGCGGCTCGTTGAACTTACAATGAAATGCACGCTGCAATGAAAGAATTGATTCACTCTTTGCATAACGTGCAACACAAAACGACTTTTCCTGTGAGTCGCCATTTTCTCGTAAACAAACACAGCGCCGCTGTAGGCACTGAATGGAACTAATGGGTGGGGCTTAAAACTTTGAACTTTCCTCTATTCATTGATGTGTCGCTATCTATTGTCGTTCATTAAAAATGAATATTTAAAATGTGTTCCTTCTTTTTGAATAACCCTGATAACAAAATGTGTAATATAGCTATTTCTGAAAAGGGTTGTTTGGATTAAAACGAAGCAGATAGAAAAATAACTCACAAACTAAGAATAGATTGTGTACCCATTAATAAACGATAGAGGGCAGAGAAAGTCATGTGAATGTATCACAGGTGTTTTTTACTGGTGCGAAACTAGGTACTCGGAGGCCTCGGTGCAAAAGGTCCAAATGGGGCCCCTAACTGCAATTTCCAAACGTAAATTCATGGATCTTAAATCTTATTTGTATAAACATGATACAAAATATATTTTAGTTTTAGTTTTATTCGACGTAGCATCCAACAAGGTTCCAGGTCCTATAGACAACTGCTAGGCCCTGACCGTTATGCTCAATGCGGCGAGAAGAGTTGGGCTCAGTGTTGCCAACACTTCCTCGCAAATAATGACTAGATGGTATCTTTAAAAAGGCACTATTTAACAAAAAATGGCTAGATGTAATTTGCGTCTAAAACTACCCATATTTTGTTTGCAGAATTCAAATCCCATAAAGACATACTAAATATTATAATTAATTAGATTATTCCATAATATTTAAATATTGTAAAATAATAATGTAATATAAAATTGAAATGGAATAAGCTAAGCACCAACACCGTACGTTAAATATAACTGATATTGAAATATGAAATTTACTGAAATTCTTTAGGTAAAATATGTAAAAACTGACCAATTCTAGTGTAAAAAATCATACATTTTGGACGCATGCTCCAGAAAGTCGACCTTATGATTAGTATACATTTTGATGACATGACTCATGATAGGAATATAATACAACTTCACGGTAGTGGGGATTCACCCCAACTATTTATTACTTTTGCATAGCTAAAGTGCGGATGAAATTATGCTATTTAGGCTAGATTTTGGCTAAGGGGTTTGTTAAATAGGCTAATTTCAGGCTATAAGCATTTTACGATTTTATATGGCTAAACACTACTGTAAAAATGTTAGATTTAGCCATAAAATAACTAAGTTGGCACCACTGGTTGGAAAAAAATTAAATACTGCCCCTCTATACTCTAGGAAAGATTTCGTATGTAATGCCTAAGCAAGCAGGCGTAGGTTGGAGTAGATCGCAAACTACACCTCTATTATACAGAGAGAGCCAAAAAACTGCGAACTGGCTGCGCGGTGTTTTTCCTGTCCGCGTCCTCTGCGCTCGCTGCCGTCTACTGCTATCATAGAAAGGCGCAGATGAAATCATACATTTTTAAAACTACTTTTAAAGGCTTTACATGCCAACGTTATGAAAGATGCTGAAACTGGCCACCGTCGTTGTCCATACATTTTTTGGCACCTCTAGGAATTATCCATCACTCGCCGTAGGTCACGTTGAGAAATGCTGGCAATTTCCTGCCGGGTATTTTGTTTGAATTCTTCCAGAGTGTGTGGGTTTGTCTTGTACTCTTTGTTTTAAATTACATCAGAGATAGAAATCGCAGGGGGTTATGTCGGGGCACCGAGGGGCCCACAAACCTTTATTAATAATTCAGTCCTCAAACGCACTTTCAATTGTTCTCATCGAAATTGGCCGTATAAGCTATTGCAGAGTCTTGAAAAAAAGGCAAAATCACGCTCCCTGTCTGTTAATTCTCTAAAAAAGATCTGATGTGTTACACTCACACGACTTTCTCACTCTTGAACAAACTATTTTTACAAACGCTTATTCTCCATCTACTTCATGTTAATCGAGATAAACATTTGCAGACTCTATCTTATTGCTAATTTTCTTGTAGATGTAAGGGGAATATATATTTACAAGGGCAATATAGAAATACAGTAGCCTTTAAGCACATACATATCTCTTAATAGCTGGTTGCTAGGTGCAGCACCATTCCCTTTGTCACAGATTAATACTCTTTGCATATCCAAGACAAAAAAATGAATAACGAATTCCCATTTGAGAAAATAAGTATTGAAAAATTTAAGGGAATAACAAGCAATATCTCTAAAATGGTTCACTCAACAACAAAACTGTATATGACATAAATTGTGTATTTTAACGCGATCTACATCTTTTGTGTAGTAAAATTTTGTCTATCTCTTATGGTTTACCAGTTTACCAAAAGTCGTTCACAATGAAGAATACTTTTGGAGACATTCCCAGAAAATTCAAGATATACATTTTATTTGTCATGAAAATATCTTAAACATATGATATTTTAATCAAAATCGTTAGCCATTTTTGAGAAAATTAAAATTTTCGAAAAATGTTCCATGTAAAGGGTACTCTGTGGTGGGGGGGATTTTCTTGAAAACCTTCGTGTCGCATCTCTGGAAGATACTGAACCTAAATACAAAGTTTGGTGTTTATCCGACTGTTCGTTTCTGAGTTATGCTGTTCACAGACAGACAGACACACACACGGACATGTTTCCAAAATGCTTTTTTTTGGATTCAGGGGGTCTCAAAACATGTATTTCCGGTGAAATCTCGGTATCGAATTTTTGGGTGGAATACAATACTTCCCCTACTTGCTATACGTAGTAGAGAAAGTAAAAAGGGGGGACGAAATTGTATTCACGTATGTCCGGGCGTCAACTGTTGTCCGCCAGGAAATTGCCAGCATTTCTCAACGTGAACTACGGCGAGTGATGGATAGTTCCATAAAGCGGTGCCAAAATGTATGGACAGCGACGGTGGCCAGTTTCAGCATCTCCTTTCATTAAGTTGGTAAGTAAAGGCTTTAAAAGTAGTTTTAAAAATGTTGTATGGTTTCGTCTGCGCCTTTCTATGATAGCGGCAAACGGCAACGAACGCCAAGGATGCGGGTAGGAAAAACGCCGCGCAGCCGGTTCGTAGTTTTCTTGCTCTCCCTGTAGATTAGTTTATGAGTGGGAATGTCCCACAATTTTTAACTCTGAGGCTTGAAAGGTCTGGACGTTATCAGCGTAGATAGTGTAAGTTAGTGCACGCCTCCACGAATCCCTACAGGGCGAAGAGTAAACTGTGGTTAAAGAACTGGAGAGCACGAATCGCGGCGCAGGTAAACAGTGTGTTGTAGGATCTTTGACCTCGCTCCCCAACTTAATGCATAAAAGACCAGCGAAATCGATCCCTGTGACCTCGAACGATGTAAGAGAATTTACTCAGTCGCTAGGTAGAAGGATTCATGTCCCTCATGCTTGGCGATGAGGTTTTTCGTCAATTTGTAGACAAGGCACTTCCCAGTTACTTTCTTAATTCATTGTTGGTCAGGGCAGTTCAGCATTTGTCTCTTAAGCTCGCAACAGACAATCCGATGTAATCATTTGGTTTAAACGGATTTATACTAAGAAAAAAAGATGGTAGAGTAATGCCTTCCTTTGTGTTTTTGTTTTGTAATTTTAACACCTGATTTTCTCACATCAAACATTTTAGTTACGTTATTATATGCTGACATACGTGTTTATTTACCTTCTAAAAGCAGCAGCAGATTTTTAATTTAATTGCAACCTAATTGTAACTATTTAATTGTATTATACATAAATACTATATATACGAGGGCGGATTGATAAGTCAGTGACTTTTTAAAGAAAATAACATTTTTTTCCAAAAAATAAATTTTATTTCTCAACATTGTCTCCTTTCAATTCAATAGACGTCCAACGTTTCTCCAATTTTTTTTAAACCTTCCAAAAAATATGTTGTTTCTGCCATGATGTGTTCACTAGACGTGAAATTCTTCCCAGCGAGCCAATTTTTCAGGTTTGCGAAGAGGAACAAATCTCGGAGAATATGGTGGTTGAGGTAGCAATTCGTAGCCCAATTCCACAAATTTTGCGATGGCAATGGCTGACGTGTTTGTGGGTGCATTATCCTGGTGATAGAGAACCTTTTTCTTCACCAAATGGGGTCGTTTCTTTAACAATTGCTTGTGAAACTGATCCAGTATTGCGACATAATTTGAACCTCTGATCGTTTTACCCTTTTCCAGGTAGTGGATGTCTGTCACTCCTTGTGAATCCCAAGAGACAGCTGCCATAATTTTTCCTGCCGACAGAATGGTTTTCGCTTTCTTTGGAGCAGGTTCGCCAAAGGAAATCCACTGCTTTGATTGTTGTTTGGTTTCAGGTTGATAGTAATGTATCCAAGTTTCATCAACCGTGATATAACGCTACATAAACTTATTTGGGTTGCGCTGGAGCATGTTCAAACATCCCTGTGAAATGGTCACACGATTCCGCTTGTTCTCAACTGCGAGCTTGGCGGCACCGATCTTGCTGAGCTTTCTTATACCAAAAACTTCGTGCAGAATGTTACACATCCGCACTCGAGATGTTTACGGTCTTGGCTATCTCGGGGTCTTTCAACGTAATATCATGAACCTTGTTCACCATTTCTTCTGTTGTGACCTCAACCGGCCGTCCTGTGCTCGAAAGGCAACATCGAAATTCTGTGAACCACTTGTGAACCATGTCATGTGATGGAGCAGAGTCCCCATAATACTTGTTCAGATTTTCTTCCGTTTCCTTACCACGCAAAAAAACAGTGCTTTATCACAACACGAAATTCACTTTTCTCCATGCTTTACGAAGCAACACTCATCTGCTTATTTTAAACGCTCTCAGCAATGTTCTAAGAAACAAATGAATTTCTGAGATTATACCCAGAATAGATGTAAGACTTGGGTACAAACAAGATGTATGCGTGTACATTTGCCGTTGGTGGAGTATCTCGCCTGTGGATTAAGATGGGGTGGGCCCAGGTTAAATAATCGGTGGTTCGGCGTGCCTGGATGATGACGGGGCAAGTAGAAGCTGTTTTGTAAATTTTCCTAACATATTGCTGTACTCGTGTTTTTAAACTAATATTGCATTCTGGATATTAATGTTGGTATTATTTAAAAGAATACAGTTGTAGTGGAATACCTACATAAGAATATAAATTCACAAATAAATACACCACTGGTGCCTATTTCGTAAAAGGTTTGTGGCACAGTTGCACCGCTAAGGTGCTTACATTTTTAAATTAATATAGAGGTGGAAAACAACAAAATACCCTTGGAACATGTGTTCAAATATCTAATATATAAAATAAATAGATTGGGAAAAATCTATTGTTTTTTTAACAAAATTTGCCTACATCTCCCCTTGAGCTCGTAACAGACAATACGAACTCCCATAGGATATAATCTGACATGGTGTACTTTGAATCATCACGTGAATAAAATTATGCTACCAATCGAGTATTGTAGGTGATGTGATGTAGTGAAGCGTTCGCAAACGGCAATTGTTCCCAAAGGCAAATACATCCGTCCTCTATGAACGGGCAGTAAAGGACACTGCTGTGTTGTGGCTTAAACGAATATATTGCGTGACATCTGCTGCCAAGTACATAAACCAATACATTTGCAGACCAAATATACATGCATACTTGTCAGCTTTTATGGTTTGCCCGTAAAATGTACGGGAGAGGAGGCCGTTTTAGGAATTTAGGCTAAGGAGCAGATTCAGTGTTATAGATTTTCACCACAGACATTACAAAGCATTAAATATTAAAGCATTGCTTTATATTTTAACTTAAGATTATAGACTGGATGTACTGCCCTAATTAGTATAAGGTGCTATGATGGACAAGAGCTTATCTGTGTGTCTATGCTTCATCACAATCTTGGATTCCCCTTCTCTGGGCTGCCACGAAATGCAACATAGCATGTGGATTTAGATTGCCGCAGTTCTCTGACTTGTGTTATCTTATTTGCTGGGCGCCTATTGTTTAATTATCTTTAAATTTGGATTCTTTGTCCTCCGGCTAGCTATTACAACTCAGTCGAACAAGTGTATGTAAGCAGGGCGTGTAAACGGAAAGGAGTTGTTACTAAAAGATAACACTGATAAAATAATTTGTTTCTACACTTTTATTGCCGTCACACTTAATTAATAATTCACATATTTAATCTTTATACACGCCTGACTGAAACTGTGATATTTCCGAATGTAACTACAGTCGTTCTAGTTGCCGCGTACCAATTACTTCGCGTACTTCACATTTTGTAACTAACTTTGTGACGTGCACCTCGTGAGAGATTCTTCAGGACTGGGCGATACTTGCTTATGGCTCGAGAATATATACTCCTTCACCCCGAATTGCCTAAACATTATAATAGAGCTGCTATTGGTTACCAAATCGCGCCCACTTTAGCGTCTGTTTTGTCAGCCAATCACTGCTACTAACATATATACTCTAGGGAAGATATTCCCTCCATTTTTAAAAAAGGCACGCTACCCTGACGTCATTTGTTTATCTCTTCTTAGTGATAAACAACTCGCCCCCTCGGTTTATTGTTACCCACTTCCATTGTCAGTTTCAGTGAGGCCGTGTAAACTTATTTCCTAACATACTTATGGCTAACAAACATCTAAAATCCTGTACATGCAATAATTTTAATTTACACTACAATCACTCTGGCATTCACAGTGTTTTGATATAAAATATTGCTTCAAGATTTGATTGCACCGTCGATCACCCCTACTAACCGACGGGTAGTAAATGGGCGTGAGCATTCAGTAATGGACGACATGAACTCTAAAGTCAACTCCCTCACGTAAATTGTTTCTTATTCGCATTGTATTGCTGCGGAATAAGGTTTCCCGTGTTTTGTGCTTATGATTCATGTTATGAAGCAAAATATTGACTAAAAATCTGTGTGTAACTTAGGAAGTGGTGCTTTCTGCTATTTAATACGTGTTTATTGTGGTACCAGCATGTGTAACAGAAAGGAGCAGTAATATCAGGTCTTTAAGCATTCTTATAAGGGAAATTCCATTTATTTTACATGTAAGTTTTGTACATTTACTGCAGTAAATATTTACGCAGGATACATTTTACGTCATCGCAAAATTATTACACTTTGCTAGAAGAGGGAAACTTTTACCGGTATGAATTTCAGGAAGTTGGCAAGTATGCACATTCATTTTCTCCACTTAAATTAATACTACCAGCCAAACAAACGGAGAGAAAATTGTAGTTTTTAATACGCAGAAAGAGCAAACGACATTACTGTTTGTGTTCCACCGTTTCAAGATTTTTCATCTTATTAGCGATTTTAATGTTTTTTCCCCAGGTTTTATTTGAAACTGTATTATCAGTTACAGTTAAAATAACTCGTATACACTACGTATTACGTCTACTGCAGATTAAGTTACGCATTGAATGCGCATTCATACGTACAAAATGGATTATAGCTAATCTATGTATAGTATGTAGCTCACAGATTCAAGTGAACTCAAATTTTGTACAATGAGGCAAATGTTGTAGTCGATGAATTATGGCCTTCCCTGCTGCTTTGGCTATCGAAATTATTAAAACGGAATATTTCAAAAGGAAGAAGAATGGAGCAAAGTCTAAAAAATCAAAACCAAGAATGATGTGTTGAAACTAGGATAAAGAAATTGGCCTCATTAAACTACAGGATTGTTGTATTAAGAAAAAAGCTAAACATTTCAGGATTCAAATATACATGCTAATTTAATTTCGGTAAGCCCTATTGACAAAAGTAAAAATAAAGTGTCAATGTTTAAAGGTTACATAATTATCGAAGATTAAAGTGAAGTTTTTCAAAGAGAAAATATTCTTAATGAAGTAACAGACCCATTTGAGACAAACAAAAAAAAAAAGACATTTAACAAAGAAAATAAGAATGTGTTCATAAGAAGAATAAAAACTGTGTTTATAAGATGGAGTAAAAGAAATGAAGGGATGAAGTTGTTCAAGGGGACGAGGTACTATGAAATGATCACAAATCACATTTTTTGTTTTAGGCACCAATAAAATCTCCATTATTTTCAGTTTCAGAAATTATATACTTTTTAGGGGTTAACAGGTTTTTAAGACATTTAAATACCATTTAAATGATAGTCTGCATTCCCTTAAAGCTGTCGTGCAAAGCCCTTTTTTAGAACATTTTTGTATCTTTCAACAACGAACGACTATATCATGCCTAGTGAGCAGTTCAGCAATTAACAAAAGAGGCCAGGACCAAGAGAAGGCAATCAGAAAAGCTGAAGCAATCCAGAAATGAAGAATGTAGCGAAGTTTATCAGAATTTTAATGTTCAAACTTTAAATTCAGTTTTCTCAAAACAAAATTTTTGGATACTTATGTACCTTTTTCTCAGAAAGTATGAGGGGTAGAGAGCTGAAATTTTCAGTACATGTATACAAAACATAGTTAAACTTTCTGAAATACCATCATAATTTTATGATGTATATTAGTGATATTAAAAAGCAAAACGTAAATTTTCTACATTTTTTGCTTTTTTGACTTTGCATATAATTTTGTTTTCAATTTCTAGTGAATTCATGTACATAACTAAATAATTGAAGTTCAGGAAATAGCTGAACGTACTAAGAACGAGCATGCAAAAGTGTGATTCTGTATTGCAAGTAGTATCAGAGAAAAAGGTACATGAATTCACATGTTTTAAGAGTAAATGCTATTAATTTTCTGCTGAAAGAAATAATTTTTACGGACTCAACTACATAAGCTATAACTGAAAACAACCACTTGAAATAATTATGATTTGTAGAATAATTCATAAAAATTTCAGGAGAAACCATTGAGAAATTTAAGCGTAGTGGTAATTTAACACACTTAAGGTGTAATTTCCATGTGTTCACACTAACTTGTCCCCTTAAATGGCGTTAAGATAAAGTGTAATAAACTTGATGGATACTGGATAGTTAAATAGAAGAAGAATTTAATGTCCTGAATAATAAAATATTACTGAATTAGATGTTAAAGAGATCCTAGTTATCTCAGGTTGATATTAAATAAGAGAAAGAAAGAAAAACTGCCGGATAATCAGACACTAAATGGAACAAAGTTTTCCAAAGATGTCTATAAAATAACACCGAAAACGAAGTGATTGCTTAACAGAATTCTTAATAACTGCAAACACCTATTTGAAGTAATATGACCTTTCGGTTTTCAAAATGATCCGATTTAGTTAGCTACGGTCGCAATACCTTGGAATTTTTCTCTTCTCACAAACACAGACGTCACTTTAATTCCCGCCAGATTAGATAACGGAAGTGGATGTTTACACAACATGGTACAGCGAATGCGTCTGTTTTCAGATACAGTGAAGAACGGGTTCTTTTGTTTCACTGTATGCGACCGAAATTTGGATAATCGAATGTCGAAATAGGTGCCACTCGTGCATTAGCTGCGATGTACAGAGCACCTGTCTAAGAGGGCTGTCGCAGAAGTACTCGACCTAGCAAAGAATACAAAAACTGGGAAAAAAACATCTTTACTGCAGACTCCACCTCTTCATTGCTGGCAAATCTTTTACCACCAAGCCATTTCTTCAACTTTGGAAACAGAAAATAATCAGCGGGGGCTAAGTCTGGCGAATAGGTGCATGAGGAAGCAACTCGAACTTTAACTCATTGATTTTGGCCATGGCGATAATGGATGTGTGAACTGGTGCATTGTCTTGATGAAACAGCACTTTCTTTTTCGCTAAATGCGGCCTTTTTTGCTTGATTTCATAATACTCGCCATTGATTACTTTTGGTTTTTGAAGATAATCAATGAAAGTTATCCCACGTGCATCCCAAAAAAACTGATGCCATGACCTTGCCTGCAGATGGAACTGTCTTCGCCTTCTTTGGAGCCGATTCTGCCTTTTCAATCTACTGTTTTGACTGTTCCTTCGTCTCAGGTGTGAAGTGATGGACCCATGTTTCATCCATGGTTATGAATCGACGTAAAAACTCGTTTTTATTGCAGCGAAACATCGCCAAACACTCGACTGAAACATCCTCACACGCTGCTTTTGTTCCATTGTGAGTAAACGCGGCACCCATCTTGCGCACAGCATTCTCATGTCTAAATTTTCAGATAGTTTGCGATGCACAGCACTTTTTGAAATGCCTACTATGTCTGCTAGCTCGCGACTCTCAGTCGACGGTCATCCTACACCATTTTGTGGATTTTCTTCACAATTTCTGGCGTGGTCACCTCATTGGTCGACCACTGATGTTCGTCTTGGCAGCCAATATTTTACTGTTGTAAACGAATATAGTAGGGTAGAATATAGCTCAGCTTTAATATTAGTTGGACTAAGGCCTTTCAAATAAAAGTATTGTATCACATAATGATGGCCAGTTTTATCCATGATTAAAAATTTGCTGTGAGCGTTCACTATTGATGGCTGCCAAACAATTGCTAAATAACGTAGCATTGTCAAATTTCAAACTTAAGGTTTTTAAGGTTGGTACTTTCTACCATAGTCATTTGTTTGAAACAACCACCACTATCCATATATCAGGTAGCGTTTTTCTGGGGCTGCCCTCGTAGCATGTTCAACCAGAATGATATTTCTTATGTTCTTATGCAATCCTACATTCAATTCCAAATACGTTAGGAGGAACAATTACATATTTTTGTACATTTACTGTTCTGAACATTTTAAATTTCATGTCTTGCAAAATTATTATGCTTTGCCGGACGAGGGAAAGTTTTAAGGACTTCAATTTCAAAAAGTTAATGCATAAAATTGTTTTCTCAATTGTGGTCTGGTGGTTTTCATGCTAGCTTGCAAATCCGCTGTTTGTTCCAAAGGCAAAGCCATCGACATGATCCTAGACATTAAAGGCGTCATATAAATGGAAGAAAAAATATGAATACTGATAAAACACAGTAAGGTATGTCAAAGTGCAACATCTAACGTTACACGCTTTTATTTTCGCATCAGGGTAATGACTGTGCTATAATCACCCCGGATGCTAAACTTAAGTACAAGCTTCCAGACTTGTTCTGTATTTTCTCCTCTGAGCTCTATGCTGTCAAACAAGCTTTGATTTACATTACCTCAGCACAGCATAAACAGAGTGCAATTCTAACTGATTCACTAAGCACTCTTCAGAGTATCCGAGACCGCTCTACTGACTTAACATTAATCCAAGATATCCAAAGTCTTTACAACCAAATTACCACAAATAATCAAGAAGTTATATTCTTCTGGATTCCGTCCCACCGTGGAATATCAGGAAATGAAGAAGCAGATAGGGAAGCCAAAAAAGCAACTTTGCTACCTCCAGTGGAAGAATTGCCAGTGCTATACAGAGATGCTCAAAGTTATTTTTTTAGCAGACCAACTGTCAAATGGAAGCAACACTGGACCATTACAACATCAAACAAACTCCACATAGTTAGGAAAGGCTCCACATTGCAGACTCTAAAAAGAAAAGATCACGTTTACGAATAGGCCATTAACGCCTAACCCATTCCTTCTTACTCGCCAAAGAAAATGCTCCTCACTGCGAGACCTGCACCATCGAACACCTCATCACTAAATGCACAAGTTATACCATGGGGAGAAGAAGACATAACATCCCTGAAAGATATATTTTTAGCTTTAAACAACCCTACTCATTTCAAAAACATTCTTTTCTTGAAAGATATCAAACCGTGTAACAAGATTTAAATATAACACATCAAATAAAAATGTATAATAAGTTATACTGTTCTAGCTGTGTTCAAGACTTAATAATGTAAACTGTAAAGTATACAATGTATTATTATTGTACTGGTATGTATGGATATAAGTCGTGATATGACCTAATAGTCAAAGCAACTATAAATATAGAAAAAAATCTGATGTGTTACACTCACATGACTTTCTCTACTCTTGTACAAACTATTTTTACAAACGCTTATTCTCCATATGTTTCATGTTAATCGAGATATCGAGATGTTAATCTTATTGCTAATTTTCTTGTAGATGCAAGGGGAATTGGTAGGCTTTAAGCAATAGTCAAATATTTTAAGAGCTGATTGCTATGTCGAGTATTACATTCTCCCAGGACATAAAAAAATGAATAACGAATTTGAGAAAAAGTATAAGTATTGAAAATCTTAAGGGAATAACAAGCAATATCTCGAAAATGGTTCACTCAACAAAAAAAATTGTATATGACATAAATTGTGTATTTTAACGCCATCTAATTTTTTGTGTAGTAAAATTTTGTCTATCTGTTATGGTTTACTAGTTATACAAAAGTCGTTCACAATGAAGAATACTTTTGGAGACATTCCCAGAAAATTCAAGATATACATTTGATTTGTCATGAAAATATCTTAAATATATCATATTTTAATCAAAATCGTTAGCCATTTTTGAGAAAATTAGTTTTCGGAAAATGTTCCATGTAAAGGGTAATCTGGGGTGTGGGGATTTTCTTGAAAACCTTCGTGTCGCATCTCTGGAAGATACTGAATCTAAATACCAAGTTTGGTGTTTATTCGACTGTTCGTTTCTGAGTTATACTGTTCACAGACACACACACACACACACACACACACACACGGGCATGTTTCCAAAAATGCTTTTTTTTTGGATTCAGGGGGTCTCAAAACATATATTTCCGGTGAAATCTCGGTATCGAATTTTTGGGTGGAATACAATACTTCCCCTACTTACTGTACGTAGTAGAGAAAGTAATAACACCTTTGAGATCTATTCTTTGTGATGGAGTTGAATGTTATCGTACAGAAGTGCTTGTTTTAAAGGTTACTTACAGTATGCGCAGTTTCAGCAGTATCTGTACGAGGGTAGTTTGACCCTGAAAAATGTCTGTCACGTCAGTGAGACCGGATGAAGTGTTTGCGATTTGTGAAACTGCTGAATTGAAACCTTACACACGCAACATATTGTCTTGTCATTAACCTCAGCTCTTTTGTGGCTGCCTTTGTCAACACAACACCAGGGATTATATCGGTGAATGTATTCAACCGTACAAATTGTATTTGCTCACTTAAAGCTCTAAATGTTCAGAAATAGGCTAAGAAACCAACAAACATCTTGAGTGAAACACTCGCACGACTATACAGGGTGTACAATTTAATTTGAGACTGTACAATCTACAAAACTAAGCGTTCTAGAAAGAAATGTCTTGAATAAAAGTTGCTTGGTATTATGGAGGAAAGTAAATGCCATTAGTCGTGTTTTGTTTGGAGGACGTTATGATGGTCATTTTAGGGTCATACAAAATGTAGGTTCCCATTTAAAAAATCTGATGTTACACTCACATGACTTTCTCTACTCTTGTACAAACTATTTTTACAAACGCTTATTCTCCATCTACTTCATGTTAATCGAGATATCCAGATGTTAATCTTATTGCTAATTTTCTTATAGATGCAAGGGGAATTGGTAGGCTTTAAGCTATAGTCAAATATTTTAATAGCTGGTTGCTCTGTGGATTATTCCATTCTCTTTGCAGTACCAGGACAAAAAAAAATGAATAACGAATTTCCATTTGAGAAAAGTGTAAGTATTGGAAAATTTAAGGGAATGACAAGCAATATCTTGAAAATGGTTCACTCAACAAAAAAAATGTATGACATAAATTGTGTATTTTAACGCGATCTACATTTTTTGTGTAGTAAAAGTTTGTGTATCTCTTATGGTTTACCAGTTAGGCAAAAGTCGTTCACAATTAAGAATACTTTTGGAGACATTCCCAGAAAATTCGAGATATACATTTCATTTGTCATGAAAATATCTTAAACATAGGATATTTTAATCAAAATCGTTGTAGCCGTTTTTGAGAAAATTAAAATTTTCGAAAAATGTTCCATGTAAAGGGTAATCTGGGGTGTGGGGATTTTCTTGAAAACCTTCGTGTCGCATCTCTGGAAGATACTGAACCTAAATACCAAGTTTGGTGTTTCTGAGTTATGCTGTTCACAGACACATACACACACACACACACGGACATGTTTCCAAAATGCTTTTTTTTTGGATTCAGGGGTCTCAAAACATGTATTTCCGGTGAAATCTCGGTATCGAATTTTTGGGTGGAATACAATACTTCCCCTACTTACTATACGTAGTAGAGAAAGTTAAAATCTGATGTATTCCACTCACATAACTTTCTCTACTCTTGTACAAAGTATTTTTACGAACGCTTATTCTCCATATGCTTCATGTTAATCGAGGTGTTAATCTTATTGCTAATTTTCTTGTAGGTGCAAGGGGAATTGGTAGGCTTTAAGTGATAGTCAAATATTTTAAGAGCTGGTTGCTATGTGGAGTATTCCATTCTCCTTGCAAATCCAGGACTTAAAAAACGAATAACGAATTTCCATTTGAGAAAAAGTATAAGTATTGGGAAGTTCAAACAAATAACAAAGAATATATCTGAAGTGGTTCACTCGACAAAAAAAAAAGTATATGACATAAATTCTGTGTTTTAACGAGATCTACATTTTTAGTGTAGAAAAATGTTGTTTATCTCTTGCGGTTTACCAGTTATGAAAATTCATTCAGAAAGAAGAGGACTTTTGGGGTTATTTCCAGAAAATTCAAGATATACATTTTATTTGTCATGAAAATATATTAAATGTATGATATTTTAATCAAAATCGTCATAGCCATTTTTGAGAAAATCACAATTTTCGAAAAATCTTCCATGTAAAGGGTAGTCTGGAGTGGTGAAGATACTGAACTCATACCAAGTTTGGTATTTATCCGACTTTTCGTTTTTGAGTTATGCTGTTCACAGACACGCACCCGTACATTTCCAAAAATGATTTTTTTTCTTTTGGATTCGGGGAGCCTCAAAACATGTATTTCCGGTGAAATCTCGGTATCAATGTTTTCGGGGGAATACAATACGTCCTCTACCTACTAAGTACGTAGTAGAGAAAGTAAAAATACTGGTCTCTCGACAGAAAATGCGTGTAAAATAAGACAAAAGCCGTGAATATTTCATTCCAAGCAATATGCATAAATGGTCAGGATTTAGCTGCTGAGAAAACTGAAGAAACGGCAAAATACAAGACAGTTGGATGTGGTTATAACGGTATATTTGCGTTATAACACATAATGACGTGACTATTAGACCTCTAGGCAGCAATTTCCCAATCAGCGATAATGCTGCGGTATGTGTTTCACTTGTCAAGGACGCGCATTGAAGGGCACTATTCCAATGTTGCTCACGCGATATTGATCGTTGTACTTTGCGTTAACTGTCCAAACAATACTGCGTGTTCATGAGGAAAGTGTGCCATACAGTGCTGTATTACGTCGTTTATGTAGCCACTGAATCTAAAATTCAATCTCCCTAGTACTTCATCAGGGGCGTATGACTCGTTGGTCGGAGAAGTTGCCTAGCAAGCACGGCGTTGGGAATTAAACGTGACAACCTTCCACGTCGCATGCGTCCTACGAAATCCTCTTTATGTTGACTTGATAGGCAACTTCTCCGTGACACGTGTAATACTACGTTACGTCTCTACCCTTAGAGCTGACATTAATTCCAAAAATTGACTCAAAACAATGACGTCACGATACACTTTGAAATAAACATGCAGTATTAGCATAATTTTCGTTAATATTCTATTTCGTAATTAAGCTTGTGTGGTTGGCTCTTGAAGCTCACGATACCTTTTATGAATTCTGAATCTTGTGTTTTTCAGCAGGGCCGTATGTGCTTAAATGAGGAATCGGGGACAGAACCCGTAAAGTTATGAATAAAAGGCGGCCAGAAAAGCTAATAGCATAACATCTGTAGGTTTTTAGATGTCCATGTGAATACGGGAATTTAGTTGTGCCAGTATTTGTACCAGTAATTAAAAAAAGTAGCTAAATTAATTTTAGAAGCTTGCAAACATTAAATTATGGCAGTACCCCTCAGTACTATGTGCTGATTTTAGAAGTCATCAAGTCTTAAAAAATAATAAAAACGGAAAAAAATTATACTAATTCTATAAAAGGAGTAGAAGGTTAAAAAAAAAAAAATCAGACGTATTGCACTCACATGACTTTCTCTATTCTCGTGCAAACTATTTTTACAAACGCTAATTCTGCATCTACATCATGTTAAATCGTATTGCTAATTTTCTTGTAGGTGCAAGGGGAATATGGTAGGCTTTAAGCGATAGTCAAATCTTTTAAGATCTGGTTGCTATGTGGAGCATTCCATTCTCTTTGCATGTCCAGTACATTAAAAAAAAAAAAAAAAAAAAAAAAACGAATAGCGAATTCCCTTTGAGAAAAAGAATGTGTTGGAAAATTCAAACAAATAAGAAATATCTCGGAAATGGTTCACTCCACAAAAGAAATGTACGTGGCATAAATTGTGTTTTTTGGGGACATTCCCAGAAAATTCAAGATATGCATTTTATTTGTCATGAAAAACTCGTTAGAGCCTTTTTTGAGAAAATCAACCTTTTTGAAAAATGTTCCATGTAAAGGGTAGTCTGAGGTGGGGGGATTTTCTTGAAAATTTTCGTGTCGCATCTTTGAAAGATACTGAACGTAAATACCAAGTTTGGTATTTATCGGACTTTTCGTTTTTGAGTAATGTTCACACACACACACACACACACACACTCACACTCACACACACACACACACGGGCATGTTTCCAAAAATGCTTTATTTGGATTCAGGGGGCTCACAACACGCATTTCCGGTGAAATTGCGTTATCGAATTTTTGGGTGGAATGCAGTACTTCCGCTACTTACTATAGTAGTGGAGAAAGTAAAAAAGTAAACCCCATTTTTAAATTTCATATTTCTATACTGAATAATATCGCTTGGAAAAAACCCATTGGTTTGAAAAACAAGCAGCATAACTGAACAATGACCCGGCTATTAGTGCGTAATACTCTTTTCCATGAATAATTTCACAGTTCCACAGGGTAGTGTTTTGGGTCCTTTATTATTTGCACTTTTTATAAACGTCATTTCTCGCTCTATTCGCTACTGCAAATATCACCTTTATGTCGATGACCTACAACTACATACATTCACGAACTGAGACACATTCACAACATGGTGTTGAACATTAACCACGATCTCGACTCTATTTATGGACACGCGGTTTAGGCTTTGGTGTCAATCCCTTAAAATCACAGGCATTGCTGGTGGGAAATCCAAGGTTGTTAAGCACTATAGACATGCATTCTATTCCATTGGTTGAAATTAATAATTCTGTTATCTCTTTGACAGAATAGACCAAAAAAGATTTAGGTGTTATTTTTGACAGTAAACTTAGCGGGGACAATCATATTACTGAAATTTGTAGGAAAGTAGATTCTTTAATCCATAGTTTCAAGCGTTTAAATACGCCCCTGCCTAGCAACCCAAAAAAGACTTTGGTACAATGGTGATGCCCCACATTGATTATTGTGATTCCCTCCTCACAGACTTAAGATCTGAATTGTCAAGTAAATTACAGCTAGTTCACAATACATGTGTACGTTACATCTGCGATGTACGTCAATACGATCATATAACACCATGTCTCCACCAGTTGTCATGGTTCCATTTGGTTGACCGTAGAAACATTCATTGTCTTTACTTCTCTTTAAACATATTCACACTTCTTCCCCTACATACCTAGCTTCTCGCTTTAAAAGTTTGTCCTCGTCTCACAACCTTCATACACGCTCGGAAAATCGTCACATACTTTCAATACCACTTCATCCAACATCTCTATACTTGTCATATTTTGCTGTGAAGTTTGCTAGGCTCTGAAATTCACTTCCACAAGATGTCAGGGGCTGTCATACTTTATATGGTTTTCGTCACAGGTTGCAGATTTTAGTTAAAAACAGTTGTTAACTTAGAAGAAATATCATTTTCATTGTATATATAGTGTATGTATGCCATATTTTTAAGATATTGAGAAGGTAGTATTGTTCTTTACGTTGTTTATTTAGCTCCTTGTATGGACGTCAATTTGAAGAAGGTTGTCTGTTACGTAATATGCTGCTACGTATGTAAAGCCGATTTGAAGATGTATTTTTGTTACGCTCCAAGTTAAAAAAATCTGATGTGTTACACTCACATGACTTTCTCTACTCTTGTACAAAGTATTTTTACAAACGCTTATTCTCCATCTAGTTCATGTTAATCGAGATAAACATTTGCAAACTCTATCTTATTGCTAATTTTCTTGTAGATGTAGGGGAAAATATATTTACAAGGGCAATATAGAAAAACAGTAGCCTTTAAGCACATACATATCTCTTAATAGCTGGTTGCTAGGTGCAGCACCATTCCCTTTGCCACAGATTATAACTCTTTGCATATCCCAGACAAAAAAATCTGATGTGTTACACTCACATGACTTTCTCTACTCTTGTACAATCTATTTTTACAAACGCCTATTCTCCATATGCTTTATGTTAATCGAGATATCGAGATGTCAATCTTATTGCTAATTTTCTTGTAGATGCAAGGGGAATATGGTAGCTTTTAAGCGATGGTCAAATATTTTAACGCTGGTTGCTATGTGTCGAATTCCATTCTCTTTGCAAGTCCAGGACATAAAAAAATGAATAACGAATTTGAGAAAAAGTATAAGTATTGGAAAATTTAAGGGAATAACAAGCAATATCTCGAAAACGGTTCACTCAACAAAAGAAATGTATATAACATAAGTTGTGTATTTTAACGAGATCAACATTTTTGTGTAGTAAAATTTTGTCTATCTCTTATGGTTTACCAGTTATGCAAAAGTCGTTCACAATGAAGAATACTTTTGGAGACATTCCCAGAAAATTCGAGATATACATTTCATTTCTCATGGCATTATCTTAAACATATGATATTTTAAACAAAATCGTTAGAGCCATTTTTGAGAAAATTAAAATTTTCGAAAAATGTTCCATGTAAAGGGTAGTCTGGGGTGGGGGGATTTTCTTGAAAACCTTCGTGTCGCATCTCTGGAAGATACTGAACCTAAATACCAAGTTTGGTGTTTATCCGACTGTTCGTTTTTGAGTTATGCTGTTCACACACACACACAGACACACACACACAGACACACACACACACAGACACACAGACACACACACGGACATGTTTCCAAAAATGCTTTTTTTGGATTCAGGAGGTCTCAAAACATGTATTTCCGGTGAAATCTCGGTATCGAATTTTTGGGTGGAATGCAATACTTCCCCTACTTACTATACGTAGTAGAGAAAGTAAAAATGAATAACGAATTCCCATTTGAGAAAATAAGTATTGAAAAATTTAAGGGAATAACAAGCAATATCTCGAAAATG
This sequence comes from Deroplatys truncata, assembly GCA_030765065.1. Classification (NCBI taxonomy): domain Eukaryota; kingdom Metazoa; phylum Arthropoda; class Insecta; order Mantodea; family Mantidae; genus Deroplatys; species Deroplatys truncata. The sequence goes on along the minus strand of CM060989.1, from coordinate 56,223,892 downwards.
GCTCACTCAACAAAAAAAATGTATATGACATAAATTGTGTATGTTAACGCGATCTACATTTTTTGTGTAGTAAAACTTTGTCTATCTCTTATGGTTTACCAGTTATGCAAAAGTCGTTCACAATAAAGAATACTTTTGGAGACTTTCCCAGAAAATTCAAGATATACATTTTATTTGTCATAAAAATATCTTAAACATATGATATTTTAATCAAAATCGTTAGAGCCATTTTTGAGAAAATTAAAAGCTTCGAAAAATCTTCCATGTAAAGGGTACTCTGGGGTGGGGGGATTTTCTTGAAAACCTTCGTGTCGCATCCTTGGAAGATACTGAACCCAAATACCAAGTTTGGTGTTTATCCGACTGTTCGTTTCTGAGTTATGCTGTTCACACACAGACACACACACGGACATGTTTCCAAAAATGCTTTTTTTGGATTCAGGGGGTCTCAAAACATGTATTTCCGGTGAAATCTCGGTATCGAAATTTTGGGTGGAATACAATACTTTACCTACTTACTATACGTAGTAGAGAAAGTAAAAAAATATTAACTTTGTTATTAAACTGCTTCTATAGATATTATTTATGTTTATCTCGGCTGCGTCAGTATTGTTTTAGAGACACGTTTCTCTTAGACAGGACGTGGTGCAACAAGAATGGAGGCTTAAACAGATTTTAAGTTTTAATTCGCTTTTGTTTTTATTAATTAATCCTTGACACAAATTAAATAGCACTTCACTGATATCAAGTGCTGTGAGATTCTTTTATTTAATATTTGCACTCTTTTTTTTAACGCGTAATACTTATTTTTCGTTTCACACAAATACGTAATATATTTCTCTAGAGAATACATCTTCCATCCGGTTACTATCAAGGTCTGCAGGCAACTGAACATATTTCAACCGTATAAACTTTTAACTTTCTGTATTTCAAGTCTCTGATTGGCTAATCCTAGTCCAAAAGAATACCTCCATTTATCTGGCTGTTGATTGGCTTTTTTTAAACTCACAAAATTTACATTATTGCTGTTCTAATAATGACTAGTAGTATTCAAACTCTCAAACTCATTATTGCTTCAAGGTGGGCTGTTATAGAATTTACATATTATATAATTTAATTGAAATTATTCAAGTGTTAAAAATACTGCCTCAATATTCATCACTATTAACTTAGTTTCTCTATATTTTCAGTTAACTTAACTGTTCCTCTAATATTTGTGTTGTTTCTGTTTTGTGTCCCTTTAGATATTATCTGTGTACCATCAATGTGATCATAATATTGTATTCAGATTTGTTCTAGATGGTCTGAGCTCTGCCACAGTAAATAAATAATAATAAATGATTAGAAAGCGGATCTACTCCCCAAATAGTGCTTTTGGACCACATGAATTACAGGAAAGAAAGATGCCACTTTCCCGGCAAATTATATGGAGCTGTATTAACATTTGTATTAAATGAAAGATAACCCTTCCAAGTAAAGCTCTCCCCGGACCATGACTTTCGGGAATCCTGGAGTAGAAGGATGACGTGCGATAACGTTATCTCCCGGCCTGTACTTGTCAGTTTCGAGTTCGTATCACAGAGGATTTCTTACCGCAATCCATTGGACCGAAAAGCCGATTTACAGACCGTTATTGCTGCGCGTTCAATATACGGGCGACATCTTCAAGGATAACCTTTCTGCAAAATGATTTTGTGTACAGGCCCTCCTAAAACATTCCTTATTTATACATCCACCACTGTACGGGATTTCACATCCATCTTTACTATGAGATCTGTATCTTAGAGGTCCTAAATAGTGATATTTAAATTCATTTTATTGTGTGCTTATTTTTCACATTTTCTGATCTAATTTTATCCTTCTTTTGCAAAGGTTAATAGCTTTGTAACTTTAACTTAGTGTTTGCATCCTTCAAATCTTTAGATCACTGGATAATTTGGCTCTTAATAATATTTTAAGCCCTCAGATTACTGAATTTGATCATCAGGGTTTGTAGTGATACTGGATATACTGAAATTAGTGATTACATACTGGAAAAACTGGATGAAGTACACGACCTGACGTATATATAGCGGTTGTTTCAAACAAATGACTATGGTAGAAAGTACCGCCCTTATAAAGCTGAAGTTTGACGATGCTACATTGTTTAGTAATTATTTGACAGCCTTAATAGTGAACTCCTCAGTGAATTTGTAAACCTGGATAAAACTGGCCATCGTTATGTGATACAATACTGTCATTTGAAAGGTCTTAGTTCAACTAACATTGAGGTGACCACGCCAGAAATTGTGAAGAAAATCCACAAAATGGTATTGGATGACCGTCGACCGAAAGTGCGCGAGCTAGCAGACATCGTAGGCATTTCAAAAAGTGCTGTACATCGCACACTAACCGAAAATTTGACATGAGAAAACTGTGCGCAAGATGGGTGCCGCTACTCACAATAGAACTAAAGCAGCGTCGTGAGGATGTTTCAGTCGAGTGTTTGGCGATGTTTTGCTGCAATAAAGCCGAGTTTTTGCGTCCATTCATAACCATGGATGGAACATAGGTCCATTATTTCGCCCCTGAGACGAAGGAACAGTAAAAACAGTGGATTGAAAGGGAAGAATTGGCTCCAAAGAAGGCGAAGACAATTCCATCTGTAGTCAAGGTCATGGCGTCAGTTTTTTTGGTATGCAAGAGGTGGAGTTGGCAGTTGATGGCTATTTTGCAGAACTCGACGGTTCTCACTATAAACAGAGTATCGAAGCTATTGAACATCACTGGGAAAATTATATTGAGCTATGTAGAGAAAGGAGACTATGTAGAGAAATAGATATTTTTTTCCCAAAATTTTCGTGTTTTCTTTGTTAGATCGGGTACTTCTGGGACAGCCCTCGTAGCATTGATTTATTTCAGATTAAGTTTTCAAGTCATTGGTTTCTTGGAAGACCTTATTGATCAAATAAGTATTTTTTAAGGGTATTGTTTTGCGTGATCTATAGCTTCATAATTTTGTAACTTATGTAAAAATGACTCAAAACATTTGGATAATCTTTCACACCTAACATTTTTAACAGGTTATAAAATATTTCCAGAATTTTTAAGATTGTTGCAGGGGAGGGCATGGGGGAGGCTAAGATAAATACAAAATCTGCTGATACTTCATTCTCATTTCTGTGAATATAAGTATTTTTGTTCCATTATTATGACTAACATGGGAGTTTTAATAAACTACAGTTCTAAGAGGTAATGGGGAGAAATCAGCATACAAATATTCTAGATCATGGTACAATAATTATATAAAGATTACGGAAAGTAAATTTAATTAAAACATCATTTGAATTTTAGAGGCACTCATTCAATATATGGATGGCAATAATAAACAGGTTTCATATTACGGCAGTGGAAACAAATAAAACAGTAAAGATTTTAAACTAGCCACATCTGCATTTTTATTGTAATATGACTCGATGTAGTGCTGGAATTTTGTGAAAACTTATACTGGAAATATACTGTAATTTTAAACCTTCAAAGGTAGAGACACCCTGATCAGCAACCTTAAGCTATGAGAAATATCAATAAATACCTGTATTCGTTTTGGCATTTAACAGTCCTGGAATATAAAATCTTCTTTAAACCGGTATGACATAAAAATGCTATATTATATACTGCGGTGAGGCCAAAAAGGTTTGCAGTTAGATATTAAATTTTAGTTACACCAGCATGTACATTGGGAGGCATAGCATCAGAGGTAGCGAGAGGACCATAAACTTAAACTACACATTCCAGAGCGGGCGTGAGATAGTTGTCACAAAATACACAGAATTTCACATTCATCACATTACCTGTGGTTTATTCAGTATAACAGTGTGCCCCTACATCACACACAAAAGATAAAAAGGAAGTAATTGAAGGGAGATGCACACACGCGGTTACATTCACAGAGACCTTCTACATCAGACACACGACCAGAAGTGACGCTAACAACAGCACACAAAGGAATCACTCTCACTTCCCCCACTCTCCACCGCTAGTTAAGAAGGTGGCGAGAGTCGCCACGCCAGACGAAACTTCAAAACCCAAGCCGAAAGAATTACCCCAACTATACTGTCGCCAACGACACAATAATGTGTCTGGCGTGACAATACGCACACATACACGCCACATCATTCATACCGGTACTGATGTAGACTGACGAGCTTAAAAACTGGCCCATTCCTCAAGATGGCAATAGTGTTATTCCAACCAACCTTTTACTCCATCCATCAGGTATCACTTCTCTCTTGTGACTGGCGTGAAAAGAATTCAGGAACACAAACACGAACCAATGAGCGATGTTATAATGAATGTGAAATGAAGGGATGGTTCGGATACCGCGTCTATAAAAGTGTCGCAAGATTAGTTACAACATAGTTTCGGACTTCTAGAGGAGGGGTTGAAGAGTTGGGACTGTGATTCGTGTTATGCCAAAGAGCAGTACCATTAATTCAGAAGCATACATCATCAACCGCACTCAAGAGGCTCTTCCAGCGACTGAATCAACACGACAACGCTCGTCCTCTCACAAGTTTAAGGGCGCCTGAACAAAACGCAAAAATGAATTGGACAGTGGTACCTGCCCCAACCACCTTACAGCCTGACATGTTCCTTCGGACTTCCTCTTGTTTGAGCCATAGGTTGCCCTTCGTGGAAGACATTTTGAGGACGACGTAGATGTGATTCGTGCAGTGAAAACCTGGCTCCGTAACCAGAGCAAGAATTGTCACCGACAGGGAATACATGCCCTTCTGTCTCCCTGGAGGAAGACCATTGAATTAGAAGAGTATGTAGATTCACATGACTTGCGTATTAGTGGGTGCACAAATTATTCTTATGAACGTTTATTCCTATTGACTTCATTTTACTTGAGATAAACCTTTCCGAAATAGCTACAGTACACATTTCGTTACAGATACAAAGGGAATAGCGATAGTCAAATGTTTAAAAACTGTAGGCTATATGCTGGCCTTAAAATTCCATACTTTTTCCATGACATAGCGAGAAACAAACAAACAAAAAAAAACCGAAATAAATTGTATATTTTAAAGATACCTACAGTTTTTGTGTAGTACGTCTATCACGTAGCGTTTACCAGTTACACAAGATTATACAAAATTTCTTCCGAATAATGTGGACTTCACAGTCTATTCCCCGGAAACGCAAGATATACATATTTGTCATGTAAATATCTTCAGTATATAGTATTTTAATCCAAATCGTTTGCCATTTTTTAGAAAATTAAAAATTTCTAAAGGGTAATTTGGGGTGAGAATTTTGGTATCATATCTTTGGAAGATACTGAATTTAAATAACCAAGGTTGGTATTTATCCGACTTTTTATTGAATTATGCTGTTTACACACACAGACCTTATTTTCTAAAAATGCTTCTTTGGGTTCATTGGGCCCCAAAGAATGTATTTCTGGTGAAATCTCGGTATCAAATTTTTGGGTGGAGAGAAAAGCATCATTCTTTTATATCTGTAAATTCCGTGTTTGCGAAATAAATACTTTTTTATAAAAAAAATCGGAAATTACTTATTGAGCGACCTTGTAATTCAGAAAACTCAGTTCCTCTGAAGGTGTCTACCACAGAATAGAATGCAACGTCGGGTTTTAATCAAAATCATGTACCACAGCATCAAAGCCCGGAAAATGCATTTAGTAATACCAAACGTTTGTGCACTGAGGAATCAGGGGAAAAAAATCTTGTGTTACACTCACATGACTTTCTCTACTCTTGTACAAACTATTTTTACAAACGCTTATTCTCCATATGCTTCATGTTAATCGAGATATCGAGATGTTAATCTTATTGCTAATTTTCTTGTAGATGCAAGGGGAATTGGTAGGCTTTAAGCGATAGTCAAATATTTTAAGAGCTGGTTGCTATGTGGAGTATTCCATTCTCTTTGCATTACCAGGACAAAAAAAAAATGAACAACGAATTTGAGAAAAAGTATTGGAAAATTTAAGGGAATAACAAGCAATATCTCGAAAATGATTCACTCAAAAAAAAAGTATATGACAAATTGTGTACTTTAACGCGATCTAATTTTTTATGCAAAAGTCGTTCACAATGAAGAATACTTTTGGAGACATTCCCAGAAAATTCGAGATATACATTTCATTTGACATGAAAATATCTTAAACATGTGATATTTTAATCAAAATCGTTAGAGCCATTTTTGAGAAAATTAAAATTTTCTAAAAATGTTCCGTGTAAAGGGTAGTCTGGGATGGGGGGATTTTCTTGAAAACCTTCGTGTCGCATCTCTGGAAGATACTGAAGATACCAAGTTTGTTGTTTATCCGACTGTTCGTTTCTGAGTTATGCTGTTCACAGACACACGGACATGTTTCCAAAAATGCTATCAAGGTAACATATATACTCGAGCGATACATAAGTTATAGCTTAAATGAAAAGGCAGCATGCAGAATAGTAGCAAGATTTTATTTTTATTACACTCTTCGATTCTTTTCATGGGTCGTTGAGTCACGCCAAAACCTGTGTATTGTGCAACTTGCCTGCTTTATTCTTAGAGGGGTATTGAATTTCTAACGTTGCATGTTGCAAGGTCAGCGTTGGTGGCGAGATACCTCTCTATATTAAATTTAATATTGGAAACAATTGTTCTGTCAGCGAGATTTCTGCGAAGAACAAAGAGAAAGTTCAACACCTTAAACTTGAGTATCCCTTCTCGTAGATTTTGTTGGAAAAACCTATAGTATAGTTAGGGATGATGGGGGCAATTAACTACTAGAGGTCATTACAAAACAGAAAAAAAAAGAAAACCGGCAAGATACAAGTCTGTGCATGTAACGTAAGAGCCAAGAAACTACGAACCGGCTGCGCGGTGTTTTTCCACTGGGCGTGTGGAAACATGATAACGCACTGCTGCTATAAACAGTCAAGCTGTTGTCGTGGTTTTTGCTCTGCAGTGTGAAGTGCAGTATTGAGTTGACGGTGATGATGTAGTTAAGTTAGTTATTATTTTGTCCTGTACTTAGTTCAAAAAATATATTACGGCTCAGTGTATGTTTTCTACTGTTCAGCGTGTATTTATTTATGATTCGTATGTGTTAACTCAGGTGTAAAATTTCCAGGCCGTACAACAATCCATGAACTTTATAATAAATTTCAGGCCACAGGAAGCGTTCAGGCTAAGAAATCTAAAAGACGGCATACGGTTATTACCGAAGAAACATTACATCGGTCATCGTTTGGAGAATACCCCCAAAATATCACTTAGGCGTCTTTCACAACAGGCAGGCATTTCTTATGGCTCTGCGCGAAGAGCTACCAAATCGCTTAAGTTAAAACCATATACATAACTTTGGCACATGCTCTTCAACCAGCTGATCCTGTAATTATGTGAGTGGAGTCTCAATAGTGTGCACAATGGTGAAATAGACCCAAATTGGATAAAGACGGTGGCCAGTGTCAGCATTTCCTTTCATAAAGTTGGTAAGTGAAGCCTTTAAAAGTAGTTTTAAAAATGTATGGTTTCATCCGCGCCTTTCTATGATAGCGGCAGACGGTAGCGCGTGCCGAGGACGCGGACAGGAAAAACACCGCGCAGCCGGTTCGTAGTTTTTTGCCTCCCTCTGTATTTACCATATTAAATTTAAAATGTACACATTAAGCATTTGCACAGAAACATTTTACACAATGCTGGCCCAAAAGATTTCGACATCAGTTCATAGCTCGTTTTGAAGATCACATAATTAACACATACCAGTTTAGGAATTTAAGAAGTTGCCTGGATATAAGTATAACATTTACATAGTTCATTTATACAAGTCTGACACAATTACAACATTTGACATGATTATGACGCCCCACTTTACCTTTAAACTACAGAACATAAGTTATACACGGCCAATAACTAGAACTGTGGTGATTCAGAAATGCATTCCCACAAATTGAAATTACTTGAGCACACAAGGCAATTGCAAACGGTCCGATTCTGCCAATCTTATTATGAGTAACAGCCCAAAAATCGTAAGTACGATACGCAGGATACTTATTAAATACACGATCCCACAATGACCCGATGCTGAATAGAGGGAAACCTGACCCTCTATAAGCCCCCCCCCAAAAAAAGACTATAGCACCTGCTACCGGCAGAGCTCAGTAACGCCCACGGCATAAATATAAACTGCAACTGTGGCACATATGAAATATAACTTATGCCGCGAAAACAATCGGTACAATTTATTTGTTCCATTTACAGGTGAGCCAAAAAATTACGAACCGTCTGCGCGGTGTTTTTCCTGCCCGTGTCCTCACGCTCGCTGCCACCTGCCGCTGTCACAGAAAGGCGCGGATGAAACCATACATTTCTAAAGCTACTTTTAAAGGCTTTACTTACCAACTTTATGAAAGGAGATGCTGAAACTGGCCAACGTCGTCATCCATACATTTTTTGGCACCTCTTTAGGACACTCCAGGAATGGGGGTATTTCAGTTTCATTACACCTTCATTCTGGTCTACAAAGCTAAGAAACTCAAGATGTTTGTTTTCTCTCTATATATAGATGGGTCAAGGTGTGTACTTAACACATTCCTGCCATAAAAAGATTTTGCCCGAAAAATGGAGCATGTGGACTTTCACAACTTCTACTATTAGGTCAGTTAATGTGATTAATGGTTCTTCCACACAAGCCGTGTGTGTTGGACAAGATTGGAAAGGTAGAATCACATGACTGAAAAATTCAATTCTGATTCGCATTACTAGTGGTTGAAACTATGAAGCCCGGGACTTAAAGTACTTACAGCACTGTAAGTCGCCATTGGGGTATGTCATCTCAATACAATTTGGGATCTCCTTGTGATTTACCAGGGAAAATGCGAATCAGCTGGAGAATTTAATGTCGTGCCCGCATGTTGCCATGGTAGCTCAGTAATTAGAGCAACCGGACGTAGACTGGGAGATCCGTGGTTCAAATCGCGGCTATGGCATTGAATTTTGCAGTCATCCTTTCCAACCCTGTCCAGCACTCGGCTTGTGTGGAAGAATTATTAATTCCATTCGTAAGAATAATTTGTATAGGTACCCATTAATAAGCTATAGAGTGTAGAGAAAATTGTGTGAATGTAACACATGATACTTTTCCACTATAAATTATCTCATAAATGAGAACTCTCTATAAGTAATGAATACGAAGACTTCTTTCAACAACTTGGCTTGTTTGTGACCACATGGTCCTGGGTTTCAGTGTGATATAATCAAATACTTAAATCTGTTATAAAGAATTGACACATTTATTTCTTTGTTTCAAAACGAGTTATGCTAGCGACAACTTATATCTGAAATGCAGAGGAATTTTGTGAGATTATTTACCTCTATAGCAAATGTTGAACATGTCCTCCATCCTGCATAAGGCACAACTCAACACATCTTTCCATGTTACTGGCCACTGGTTGAAGGACTCTGTTGTCAATAGCTTGAATCTCCTGTGTAATGTTGCGCTTCAGATCGTCCAATGTCTGGGGACGTGTGGCCTAAACCCTGTATTTTAAGTAACCCCATAGAAAGAAGTCCGGCGATGTCAAATCCGGAGATCTCGGTGGCCACAGGTTCTTGGAGATTATCCGGTCGTCAAAGAAACTTGCATTTAGTGCCGTGGATTCATTTCATGTATGGCATGTAGCGCCGTCCTGTTGAAAACATCCTTGATTCAGCTCTACATCGTCTAGTTGCTCAGCAAACTCCATGAAAATCCGTCGGTACTCTGCAGTGTTCACATTGTTTAAAAAGAAATTGGTCCCACTATTCTCTGTGCAGCTATTGCGCACCAAACTCCGATTTTAACCGTGTGTATAGGTGTTTCATGAATAACATGTGGATTTTCGAAGGTGAGTTATTTGAGTTCACATAGCCGGATAAATGGAAACATGCTTCATCTGTGAACCATTGGACGGACAATATGGCAGGATTTTGCACAATGAACGCCTGAAACCAACGGCAATAATTCAGTCGTCTATTCTTATCTGGTTGCTGTAACTGATGGACAACCGTAATCCTATACGGCTTTAGGTCTGCACTTTTCGCAGCTCTCTAACACATTGAGTAGCTGTACCCTGCGACAAACTCTTAATGATTTTTTGGGTGACTGATCCAGTCGTGCTCTTACGTCAACAACAACCGTGGGAAGCCTATATGAACGAGTTTCGCCTTTTTCACTCACCAGAGATCCAGTTGTTTCCAATTTGTTTACCAGTCCCAGTATTGTGTTTCTTTGTGGAGGATTCCGAACACCAAATTCTCTCTGGTATGCCCTTTGAGTAACTGTAATTGAATTCGTAATCCAGTATTGCTTTACAAGGAAGAGTCGTTCATTTAATGTGTACTCCATTTGCACGTTGACTAGAACAAAATCTCAAAAACAGTTGCCGACAATAAAACTAACAATTACGCATAAAACATGAACATCTGTGCATCTAGTGACAGGCAATGAAACTCCAGAACATTCTGCTTAATTTGGTGCTAAAATTGGGGCATTGGGTGAATTTCGAACAGAATAAATTAAAGAAAGAAATGTCAGTTCTTCACAAATCACCTGGTACTATTGACGATACTTGCAGACAAATGGCGCATAAATTCCGTGAAGAACAGCTTCACGCTTCAAGTGTATTTTTGCAATCAAATGTCGCATTCTTTAGTTATTAAGATTGACAATGTTAAGTATTGTGACATCCTACTTTAGTACTTTTAAGTTAGGTAGGTTAACCGCAACGCTGTTCCCCTTGTGCAGTGCGGGTCAATATTTGTACGCAATAAACAAAACTTGTCTGGGGGTGTTTGTCGTTTCTGCGGAAAAATCAATGAGGGTGGATGTAATCCTAGTCTGCTTGGCGCCCGGGCTCTCGGCACGTTAGGGGAGGTTCCCCTACTAACGTCCCCATTCATTCACAGTTGTGAATTACTGCTCTTGACTCGATATTGCCCCTTCATGCTGCTATGGCAGCCTTTACATCCACACGAGTGATTATTCTGAGCTACACTTGCCCAGCAATTTGACATGTGCTAGCGGTTGTACCGATTTTCAAAACGAGAGGGAAGAATGGACTATTTAGCAACCTTTTTTGATAGAACTTGAAGTCGCAAGCGCGTAAATGTACCAGAGTTTCATATAAACTACATTCTTGCAATCCCAATTTTTTCCCCTGCCCAGTATCTACTGTAGCAATGTAAGTATTCTATTCCTCCCAAAAATTCGATCAAGATTTCATCAGGAATGCATGTTTCGATGTATTCTGAACACACACCAGGGCGGATTGATCAGTCAGTGAATTTTTAAACAAAATAATTTTTTTTCTCCAAAAAGTCAGTTTTATTTCTCAACCTAGTCTCGTTTCAATTCAATACACTTGTCTAACGTTTCTCTAATGTTTTTAACCCTTCCAAAAAATTATTTTTCGAAGTCTGCAAAATATGAGTTTTGTGCCATTTCTTCCCAGCGAGCTAATTTTTCACGTTTGCGAAGAGCCAAATCAGGAGAATATGGTGGGTGAGGTAGCAGTTCGTAGCCCAACTCTACAAATTTTACAATGGCTGACTTGTGTGCGGGTGCGTTATCGTGGTGAAAGAGAACCTTTTTCTTCCCTAAATGGGATCGTTTCTTTAATAATTCCTTGTGAAACTGATCCAGCATTGCGGCATAATATGAACCTGTGATCGTTTTACCTTTTTCCAGGTAGTGGGTGTCTATCACCCCTCGTGAATCCCAAAAGACAGCTGCCATGATTTTTCCTGCCGACGAAATGGTTTTCACTTTCTTTGGAGTAAGTTTGCCGAAGGAAATCCACTGCTTTGATTGTTGTTAGGTTTCAGGTTGATAGTAATGGATCCAAGTTTCATCAACCCTGATATTACGCCGGAAAAACTAATTTAGGTTGCGCTGGAACATGTACAAACATCCCTGTGAAATGATCACACGATTCCGCTTGTTCTCAACTGTGAGCAGTCGCGGCACCCATCTTGCTGACAGCTTTCTCATACCCAAAAATTCGTGCAGAATGTTATACACCCGTTCACTCGAGATGTTTACGGTCTTCATTATCTCACGGATTTTCATTCGGCGGTCTTCCAACACAATATCGTGAACTTTGTTCACCATTTCTTCTGACCTCAACCGGCCGTTCTGTGCGCACGGCAGCTCTTGTGCTCGAACGGCCACATCGAAATTCTGTTAACCATGCCATGTAATGGAGCAGAGTCCCCATAATGCTTGTTCAGCTTTTCTTCTGTTTCCTTCACCGTCTTACCATGCAAAAAGTACTGCTTTATCAGAACACGAAATTCACTTTTCATATTTTACAAAGCAACACACATCTACTTATTTTAGACGCTCTCAACAATGTTCTAAGAAACAAATGACGGCGAATTTCTGCGATTATACCCAGAATAACGTAAGACTTGGGTGCGAACAAGAGACCTGTGATTGGAACGCTATCTGTCGTCAAATTTATTGGCCTATCAACCCGCCCTCGTAAACATTTGCATTCACGCGTTGTGTGAATAGCATAACCCAAATCTGGAATGTAGGTTAAGCTCCAAACCTGATACTTTCAAGAAAATCCTCCACCCCAAACCGTTCACAAGTAAAATTATCGTTTTTTATTTTCTCAAAAATGATTTTGATTAAAATAGCTACCACATGTTTAAGATATTTACGAGACTAAAAACGGAATTTTCTGCTGTGAAATCTTCATCATCTTGAATTCTGTATAAAGGGTAAGAGACAAAAAGTTACCACACGAACAATTTGATGTCTTACACTCACATGACTTTCTCTACTCTTGTACAAACTATTTTTACAAAATCTTATTCTCCATCTATTTCATATTAATCGAGATAAACATTTGCAGAAACGATCTTTTGACATGCAAAGAGAATTACATTTTACACATAGCGACCAGTTCTAAAAATATTTGACTATCGCTTAAGGCGTACCATGTTCCCCTTGTTTTGTTATTTGCAAGGGCAATATAGAAATACAGTAGCCTTTAAGCATAGACATATCTCTTAATAGTTGGTTGCTAGGTGCAGCACCATTGTCTTTGCCACAGATTAATACGCTTTGCATATCTAAGACAAAAAAATGAATAACGAATTGCCATTTGAGAAAATAAGTATTGAAAAATTTAAGGGATATAACAAGCAATATCTCGAAAATGGTTCACTCAGCAAAAAAAAAAAAATTGTATACGACAATAATTATGTATTTTAACGCGATCTACATTTTTTTGTGTAGTAACATTTTGTCTATCTCATGGTTATGCAAAAGTCGTTCACAATTAAGAATACTTTTGGAGACATTCCCAGAAAATTCAAGATATACATTTTATTTGTCATGAAAGCATCTTAAATATATGATATTTTAATCAAAATCGTTATAGCCATTTTTGAGAAAATTAAAATTTTCGAAAAATGTTCCATGTGAAGGGTATTCTGGGATGGGGGATTTTCTTGAAAACCTTCGTGTCGCATCTCTGGAAGATACTGAACCTAAATACCAAGTTTGGTGTTTATCCGACTGTTCGTTTCTGAGTTATGCTGTTCACACACACACACACACACACACACACACACACACACACACACACACACACGGACATGTTTCCAAAAATTGTTTTTTTTTTTGGATTCAGGGGGTCTCAAAACATATATTTCCGGTGCAAACTCGTATGGAATTTTTGGGTGGAATACAATATTGCCCCTACTTACTATACGTAGTAGAGAAAGTAAAAATGAGCTTCCATAGGAATAGTCCGATAAGCTATGTAAAATAAACGATATTGGGTAGAGAAATTCATGTAACTCATCACATTCTTTTATTTTCTCTCCCACGTCTATGGTAGATAGAGAAGGTATTGTATTCCACTGAAATTCAATACCGAGATTTCACCAGAAATACATGCTTTGAGGCACCTTGAACCCCCCAAAAACATTTATAGAAAAGGGTGCGTTTGTATGTGTGTGTGTCTGTGTACAGCATAACTAAAAAATGTAAAGTCGAATAAACACCAAACTTGGTATTTGAGTTTAGTTCGTTCCAAAGATGCGACACGAAGATTTTCAAGAAACTCCCCCACCTCAAACTACCCTTTACATGGAGCATTTATAGAATTTTATTTTCTAAAAAATGGCTCTAACGATTTTGATTAAAATACCATATATTAAAGATACTTTACATGGCAAATAAAATGTCTGTCTTGAATTTTCTGGGAATAACCTTGTGAAGTCCTCTTCATTCGAAAGGAATTTTGTATAATCTTGCATGACTGGTAAACTTTAAACAATAGACAAAAACATACTGCAGAAAAAAATGTGATGTGTTTCACTCACATGACTTTCTCTACTCTTGTAGAAACTATTTATACAAACGCTTATTCTCCATCTACTTCATTTTAATCGAGATAAACATTTGCAGAAACTATCTTATTGCTAATTTTCTTGCAGATGTAAGGGGAATATATATTTACAAGGGCAATTTGGAAATACAGTGGCCTTTAAGCACATACATATCTCTTAATAGCTGGTTGCTAGGTGCAGCACCATTCCCTTTGCCACAGATTAATACTCTTTGCATATACAAGACAAAAAAATGAATAACGAATTCCCATTTGAGAAAATAAGTATTGAAAACTCAACTCAAAAAAAAAATGTATATGACATAAATTGTGTATTTTAACGCGATCTACATTTTTTGTGTAGTAAAATTTTGTCTATCTCTTATGGTTTACCAGTTATGCAAAAGTGGTTCACAATGAAGAATACTTTTGGAGACATTCCCAGGAAATTCAAGATATACATTTTATTTGTCATAAAAATATCTTAAACATATGATATTTTAATCAAAATCGTTAGAGCCATTTTTGAAAAATTAAAATTTTCGAAAAATGTTCCATATAAAGGGTAATCTGGGGTGGAGGGATTTTCTTGAAAACCTTCGTGTCGCATCCTTGGAAGATACTGAACGTAAATACCAAGTTTGGTGTTTATCCGACTGTTCGTTTGAGTTATGCTGTTCACAGACAGACAGACACACACACACACACACACACACACACACACACGGACATGTTTCCAAAAATGCTTTTTTTGGATTCAGGGGGTCTCAAAACATGTATTTATGGTGAAATCTCGGTATCGAATTTTTGGGTGGAATACAACACTTCCCCTACTTACTATACGTAGTAGAGAAAGTAAAAATGTAGATCTGTTTAAAACACACAATTTATTTCAAATAACTTTTTCTGGCATCAGCCATTTCCGAGATATCCGTTATTAATGGTTCGAATTCTTCAATACTTAGCCATTCTTTTTAAATCCTGTCGGTTTTTAGTTGTTTCTCGCGATGCCATGGGAAGTGTGGAATTTTAAGGCCAGCGTATAGCATCCATTTCTAAAACATTTGACTGTCTATTCTCTTTGTATGTATAACGAAATGTGTGATTAAGCTATTTCTTGAAATGTTTTATTTGGATTAAAATGAAGTAGATAGGAAAATAAACTTTCGTATGAATAATCTGTATGTCCATAATAAGCGATAGAGAGTAGAAAAGTCATGTGAGTGTAACATTTGTTATAAAGATAAGCTGAAAGGAGAAGTTGCGTTTATTTTTGGAAGTGATATTTGCCTTATAAGCATCCAGTGTATCATAAATAATGGCCTGGACACTTGGGCTTGGAATGTTAAACGTCTTTCATTAATATTAAGTATTGCGGCAACCAGGCCTCATGTAAAAGCCGTATGAATACCCCTAAAGAAGTTACAGCATCTGAGAGTTTCTATGGCGAACGAGCGACTTAAATCTTTCTTCTAGACGTTCAGAATGCTTATCTAAGGTTATCGATGTGTTACCAGAGCAGTTGATTTATTGCGTTCTCATAAGTGATCATTTTTCCTGTGTCAACATCTCTTCGCGAGAAGTTGCTAAAGCAGGAAGATTCAGTGGTTTCTGTTTACTATCAGTGAAAAAGAGGTGCCAGTACTAAACTTCTGGGGATTTAAGCGTATCGTGCTCGTTGCAACAACTAGGTGAAGAGCTGTTAAGGACATGTTTTACTCGCTCGTTTGATATGGTACATAATGAGATTCGCTCGTTTCTTCTAGCCCAAATCGTTCGAAAAGCAGCAACGAATATAGCGACTGAGCTGCTTTTACGCTCTCGTGGGAAATGGGCATTACTCGTTCGACAGTTCACATCATTGCGTCATCACGCCTATTGCTTTAGTATGTTAAGGCAAAGAAATGGCAGTCTATGCATGTTAATACATATTTACTTTCTCTACTACGTATAGTAAGTAAGGGAAGTATTGTATTCCACCCAAAAATTCGATACCGAGATTGCACCGAAATACATGTTTTGGAAAAGGTCTGTGAACAGCATAGATCAAAAACGAAAAGTCGGATAAATACCAAACTTGTTATTTAGTTTCAGTATCTCTCAAAGGTGCGACACGAAGATTTGCAAGGACTCCCCCACAGACTACCCTTTACATGGAACAGTTTTCTAAAAATTTGATTTTTTAAAAAATGACTAACGATTTTGATTAAAATATCACATATTTAAGATACTTTCATGACAAATAAAATGTATATCTTGAATTTTCTGGGAATTTCCCCAAAAGTCATCTTCTTTCTGAATGGTTTTTCCATAACTGGTAAACCGTGAGAGATATACAAAATTTGAGTACACAAAAATGTAGATCTCGTTAAAACACACAATTTATGTCATATACTTTTTTTGCCGAGTGAACCATTTCTGAGATATTCCTTGTTATTTGTTTAAATTTTTCAATACTTATACCGGACATGCAAAGAGAATGGAATGCTCCACATAGCAATCAGATCTTAAAAGATTTGACAATCGCTTAAAGCCTACCATATTCCCCTTGCATCTACAAGAAAATTAACAATAAGATTAACATGAAGCATATGGAGAATAAGCGTTCGTAAAAATAGTTTGTACAAGTGTAGAGAAAGTTATGTGAGTGTTATCAGAGTTTTTAGTTTGTTTCTACCTACCAAAACTTCTTTTATTACAATATGGTACACAAATTCCATTTTGTCATGTTTTCTTCTGTTCTTACCTCTAAGTTAAACCTATATTAAAATATATTCCAAAATAAATATGCGAGTTTTGTTCAGAACTTTTTTGAGAGAAAAAAATAACTCACCCACATTTATTTAAACGTTACAATAAATTAAATAATGATTATTCTTTAAACTCAAGAAACTGGGCAACTATCATTAAAGTAAACTATGTTACTGCCAACCTTTAAAACAAATTATCATTAACTAAAGTTATTGCTTTACATTAATCCAGTATACGAATTCATATCCACTACTAAAAACAAATATTTATTATACTTAAAATTGCGTTTTGTTTTTGAAATACAGATTAACAAACCCGAGAATACACTCGGTTAGGACAAAAATCTCTAATGGGAAACTAACAATTAGAGCTTCATGTTTTGCAATACGAAACCTCAAATAGTATAAACATAAACCGAATGTTTCTTAAAAGTAAATCTAAGAACATTCCATTTATTATTATTATTATTATTATTATTATTATTATTGTTGTTGTTGTATCATTTTCTCGACAATAATCTCGAAGTGCTTCTATACGTTGCATCCTCCGTATGTGCTGTAGTTGACCTCCGTCTTTAATTCTAAGCAAGCATCATTCTCCATACCGGAACATCACGTGAACTTAGGCTAGGCTGCGGCAACGCCAGCGAAGTAAACTGACCGTAGGTCTGGTCACACTGGGCGTTCGGACAGGAAATGATACACCAACTCGTTCGGTGTATTAAATGGAGTGGACTGAGTGCGGGACACCACTCGAACTCTTGAACCCGTATACAGGAGCTCATTTGTGTTCGAAGACATGAAAATTCGTTCGATGGACATGTGACATGTCATAGCAGGAGTTCACTATCTCTCTATCAAACCTCTTCCCAAGGCACGATAAGGCTGATTGTACTGAAAGGGGATATACCACAAACACACACATACATACATATAGACATATAAATCAATATCAAACAATAATTGCACATAATAATATAATTCAGCAAGAAAGATGTTAGAATATTTAGCAGCCAAGAGATGTACAAAAGCAGATTGTAACTTAGATAAGTGAGGGACAGGCGAGCTAGCTAATTCCAGATAAAAGGTAATTCTAGGTAGAGCCCACCTTCTTACACCAAACTAATGAGCAAGAAACTTGAAGGAATAAGGAGAAATAGAAAGAGATACATAAAGGAAAAAGATAGAAATATTGAATCTGCTTCTGGACGCGTTACTGGGACGCGTGTGTGAAAAGTTTTGGAGCAGAATATTTTCATATATAATAAGGTAACGCGATCTGAGGACCAATTAAAAATGTCGTTACATTCTAAGACGCGAAGGTGAGCGTCACTAAATGTGGGTATAAAAGGGGGAAGAAAGCCCCAGATTTTCACACTCTCTATAGAATCTCGTCGACACACAGTGATACTCTCTGGACGACATATGCACGTGTGTGCAGTTATATTAGGCTTCTAATTTATTATTATGGTGGGAATTGTCACAGATGGGAAAAGCTAGCCGTCCATAAGTATTTATTTGATAGTAAACCAGATTTAAGGGAAATGCAGTGTATTTTAATTTGCCTCACCTACGAAAAACCTAAGACCAATGAAATTAGTTAGATAGGTAATTTATTAGGAATAGAGATATCATCAACCACTGAACAGAGGTAGCCGAGACCAGAACACTGCATCAGAGGGCATCAAGCAAGAGGACCAACGATTTCTCGCTACAGTATGCCTGAAAAAGTAGTTATCAGAATGGAACCCGAAACACCAAAATATCGGGGATTATAATCAACATCGAAGAATCTCTCTGTCAGCTATGTATGTTAATAAATCCGAATGACTTTCTGCAATTGAATCTCCCTTATTTTAATTAACCAGTGAAGGCGCCAGAACTTGTCAAATAGCTGCTAAATTAGACTCAGCTGCAGTAGCCAATTGCTAATTTGCCGTTCATTACAGTATGTCTGAGAAGCTATGACGTACGTAACAGTGTGACTTTAACAAGGAAATCACGTTTCAATCCACCCTTCTGGGTATGAACTTGTGATACTGTACCATTTATTTCTGTGCATTTCGCAGTGTTTCGAATACTGGTGCATCCTGTTCTCTAAAATAATAAAATAACCTTTTGCAAGGAGCAGATAAATTGATTTTAATCATAATTAATCATATCGAGATTTCACCGGAGATACATGTTTTGAGGCCCCTTCAATGAAAACAATTGCGCGTATGTGTATGTAAATGGTATAACTCAAAAAACAAAGTATTAGATAAATGCCAAACTTAGGATTTAATTTCAGTTCTTCCAAACATGCAACACGAAGAGTTTTAAGAAAATCCTCCCACCTCAAACTACCCTTTACATGGAAATTTTTTCGAAAATTTTTATTTTCTCAAAAAAGACCAACGATTTTAATTAAAAGACCATATATGTATTATATTCTTGTGATAAATAAATGTATATCTTTAAATTTCTGGGAATAGCTTATGGGGTACTCTTCATTCTGAATGACAGACAAAATTTTACATCTCGTTAAAGCACACGATGAGTCATATACTTTTATAAATTCCAGAGAAATTCTTTTTTATCGGTTTGAATTTTCTAGTTTTTGGTTGGAATACGATAATATATGTAGTAGAGAAAGTAAAAATGCTAATAAATATTAGGATTTTTAGAACGAATTGTAAATTCAAATTTATTTGTATTTCATTCCTTTTAAAACTTCTTTAAATCCAACAATTCCATATAATGGACTTTTGAGCACATTTTAATCTTGAAAATCTTAAGGCAAGTAAACCTTCTTGTGGGCTTTTTAATTTTTACTTTCTCTACTACGTATAGTAAGTAGGGAAAGTATTGTATTCCACCCAAAAATTCGATACCGAGATTTCACCGGAAATATATGTTTTGAGACCCCCTGAATCCAAAAAAAAAAAGCATTTTTGGAAACACGTCCGTGTGTGTGTGTGTGTGTGTGTGTGTGTGTGTGTGTGTGTGTGTGTGTGTGAACAGCATAACTGAAAAACGAACAATCGGATAAACACCTAACTTGGTATTTAGGTTCAGTATCTTCCAGAGATGCGACACGAAGGTTTTCAAGAAAATCCCCCCACCCCAGATTACCCTTTACATGGAACATTTTTCGAAAATTTTAATTTTCTCAAAAATGGCTCTAACGATTTTGAATAAAATATCATATGTTTAAGATATTTTCATGACAAATGAAATGTATATCTCGAATTTTCTGGGAATGTCTCCAAAAGTATTCTTCATTGTGAACGACCTTAGCATAACTGGTAAACCATAAGAGATAGACAAAATTTTACTACACAAAAAATGTAGATCGCGTTAAAATACACAACTTATATCATATACATTTCTTTTGTTGAGTGAACCATTTTCGAGATATTGCTTGTTATTCTCTTAAATTTTCCAATACTTATACTTTTTCTCAAATTCGTTATTCATTTTTTTTTTTTGGTCCTGGTAATGCAAAGTGAATGGAATACTCCACATAGCAACCAGCTCTTAAAATATTTGACTATCGCTTAAAACCTACCAATTCCCCTTGCACCTACAAGAAAATTAGCAATAAGATTAACATCTAGATTAACATGAAGCATATGGAGAATAAGCGTTTGTAAAAATAGTTTGTACAAGAGTAGAGAACGTCATGTGAGTGTAACACATCAGATTTTTTTTCAATTAAGTATATTTGTAGGGAATCGAAGCGTGCCATACACACACAATTATGCGGTGAGGAATAAAACGTGATAAACGTAGAAGTTAGCATGATATTCAGCTTAGATCCGTAGTATAGGTACCCGGAATCTCAGAACATAACAAAACATTTAGAAAGTTTCTTTTTAGACATTCGAAGGTAAAAGAAGAGGTAGATTATGTTAATTTATTAAAAGGAGAAAATTATGCCACTGAGCGAGTTGTTGATTGGCTATTTTATAAACTGTCGCAAAAATTTACATTATTGTTCCTCCAATAATGACTAGTAGCGTTATTAAACTTTCTTACTCATTATTGCCTCAAGGTTACGCCATTGTTAGCAACTTTTAACCTATTATTCTCACAGCTCCTACATTATTAAATTGCGTAATACATTCAGATAGCATTATTACATGTATACAATAATATAAACATATACAATGACTATAATATACACTTTTTATGTATTGTTAAATACACATATTGCTTTAAGGCGGGCTGTTATTGAATTTATATATTATATAATTTGACTGAAATCATTTAAGTGTTAAAAATACTGCCTCACAGTACAAAAGAATGATCCATTTCACCTTGATTCGACCTGTATGGGTGTGCCATTTGGGGTTCTACTTCTGAGTCACAGATAAAAAGAGCACAGAGAGTTCAAAATCGTTTCCTCCGGTTCATTACAAATGCACTTTGGTATGTCCACAATACAACATCCACCAGGATCTGCAGATGCCACTAGTAGCCACTACTCTTCAAGACTGTTACAACAGGTTCACCAATCACTCCAATCCATTGCTCAATAGATTCCTGAACACCTCTTATGTGTTACACTCACATGACTTTCTCTACTCTTGTACAAACTATTTTTACAAACGCTTATTCTCCATCTACTTCATGTTAATGGAGATATCGAGATGTCAATCTTATTGCTAATTTTCTTGTACATGCAAGGGGAATTGGTAGGCTCTAAGCTATAGTCATATCTTTTAAGAGCTAGTTGCTATGTGGAGTATTCCATTCTCTTTGCATTACCAGGACAAAAAAAATAACGAATTCCCATTTGGGAAAAAGTACAAGTATTGAAACATTTAAGGGAATAACAAGCAATATCTCGAAAATGGTTCACCCAACAAAAAAAAATGTATATGACATAAATTGTGTATTTTAACGCGATCTACATTTTTTGTGTAGTAAACTTTTGTCTATCTCTTATGGTTTACCAGTTATGCAAAAGTCGTTCACAATGAAGAATACTTTTGGAGACGTTCCCAGAAAATTCGAGATATACATTTAATTTCTCATGACAATATCTTAAACATATGATATTTTAATCAAAATCGTTAGCCATTTTTGAGAAAATTAAAATTTTCGAAAAATGTTCCATGTAAAGGGTAATCTGGGGTGGGGGGATTTTCTTGTAAACCTTTGTGTCGCATCTCTGGAAGATACTGAACCTAAATACCAAGTTTGGTGTTTATCCGACTGTTCGTTTCTGAGTTATGCTGTTCACACACACACGGACATGTTTACAAAAGTGCTTTTTTTGGATTCAGGCGGTCTCAAAATATATTTCCGGTGAAATCTCGGCATTTAATTTTAGGGTGGAATAAAATACATCCCCTACTTACTATACGTAGTAGAGAAAGTAAACATCTCTCAGATCTAATTGTATAGTAGTTTTAGCCTATTGCTGGATACGTTCCTTTCCATGTTTCAAGTCGTGTTTGTCATGTGAATGAGAGAAACTGTAAAGTACTACATGTATCTGATCAGGCAGCCAAAGAAGCCACTAAACATCCACTAAGTGACCCAGCTATACCTACACCAGCCAATGATGTTATCTTAACCATTAAAAAGAAGCTCTACCAACAGTAGAAGACAGGATGGCTTGACTCCACGAGAAGCAAACTCCGTGATATAACATCAAGTTTTTTGACACATCTTCCCAGTAATTCTCTTTCCAGACAAGATCAGGTTTTAATATCTCGACTGAGAATGTGCCATACCAAGATCACGCACAGTTATCTTCTTTCAAAGGACCAACCACCCGTCTGCCACCAGTGTAACATACTGTTAACGACGAAACACATAATCGTGGAATGTCCACAATACGATCAATGGAGACAACACTACCAGATACACAATGATTTACAAACAGCACTCAACTATTCGATGTACCCTAAGATAGTTGGAATTTTTATAAAGCCTAAATTTATATAAAAGTATATAATGTTCAATCAATTTGATTATAGTGTCACAATTTTATACTAGTTTATTGTAATGGTTCAAAACTGCCAGTATGTTAAATAACCTCATTGTTTTATTGTTAAATATTTATTTTAAAGTTTGTAAAGTCGCGATATGACTAATATGTTAAAGCGACTATAAACTTTGAAAAAAAAAAATAATAATTACTGATGGGACGATACCACTATTTCTCGATACTGATATTGAAGTTTTAGCATCGATACTCGATATTCACTTATAAAAAACTGTAAAGGCGATAGCTTGTTCATTGAATTATGCTCTTATGAGCATTGTATGCTAATTCTGAAATTGTTCCTGTTTGACATTCTCCAATTGACAGCATTTTTCTTATCTTGATAATGCCACAGGTTATATATCCCCATTGTCACACAAGGCTTATTATAATTATTATTTCTTAACTATATTTTGTGCTGAAAACTTTCTTTTAAAGGATTTTCTATCCATATTATTCAAATTAGTTGTACAGTATACCTGTAAGCTAGGCTCGTGACCCGAGTTTGACTTGTGTAAACACAAACTAACCGATGGAAGGAAAGAACAAATATTTCCATGCGCTGTATTATCTCACCTCTTAAGTTCTGATTTCTTTCTAGTGGATTCACAGATTTTGGTCACCGGAATAGGTACGAGGGCAGTCCCAGAAGTACCCGACCTGACGTATATATAGCGGTTGTTGTTTCAAACAAATGATTATGGTAGAAAGTACCACCCTTATATAGCTTAAGTTTGAAGTTTGACGATGCTACGTTGTTTAGAAATTGTTTGGCAGCCATTAATAGTGAACTCTCTCAGCGAATTTGTAAACATGGATAAAACTGGCCATCGTTATGCGATACAATACTTTCATTTGAAAGGTCTTAGTCCAACTAATATTAAAGCTGAGCTAGATTCTACTCTGGGGGAGTCTGCTCCTTCGTTTACAACAGTAAACTTTTGGGTGGCAGAGTTTAAGTGAGGTCGTACGAGATGTCAAGACGAACGTCGCAGTTGAGTAACCACGCCAGAAATTGTGAAGAAAATCCACAAAATGGTATTGGATGACTGTCGACTGAGAGTCGCGAGCTAGCAGACATTTCAAAAAGTGCTGTACATCACTAAACTATATGAAAATTTAGACATGAGAAAGCTGTGCGCAAGATGGGTGCCGCGTTTACTCACAATGGAACAAGAGCAGCGTCGTGAGGATGTTCCAGTCGAGTGTTTGGCGATGTTTCGCTGCAATAAAGCCGAGTTTTTGCGTCGATTCATAACCATGGATGAAACATGAGTCTATTACGTCACACCTGAGACGAAGAAACAGTCAAAACAGTGGATTGAAAGGGGAGAATTGGCTCCAAAGAAAGCGAAGACAGTTCCATCTGTAGGCAAGGTCATGGCGTGAGTTTTTTTTGGAATGCGCGTGGGATAATTTTCATTATCTTAAAAAATTAAAAACAATCAACGCGAGTATTATGCAAAGTTACTGCAGCGTTTCAATGGTGAAATCAAGCAAAAACGGCCCCATTTAGCGAATACGAAAGTTCTGTTTCATCAAGACAATGCACAGTTCACACATCTATTATCGCCATGGCCAAAATCAATGAGTTAAAGTTCCAATTGCTTCCTCATGCACCTTATTCGCCAGACTTAGCCCCCTCTGATTATTTTCTGTTTCCAAAGTTGAAGAAATGGCTTGGTGGTAAAAGATTTGCCAACAATGAAGAGGTGGAGTTCGCAGTTTATGGTTATTTTGCAGAACTCTAGGTTTCTCACTATAAACAGGATATCGAAGCTATTGAACAGCACTGGGAAAAGTGTATCGAGTGAAAGGAGACTACGTAGAGAACTAAAGATGTTTTTTCCCCAAAGTTTTTGTGTTTTCTTTGTTAGGTCGGGTAATGTAATGACTGATAGTGATTCACCAAGCCAGGCTGTTGCAGAAACCTGATTTAGTATATCAGCTAAATCAGCTTCATTCATAACCGCTTGTTACACGAGTACGTGTACTCGCTTTATTTTGCGTGTTTTCATTTAGACACAAGAACATATGGAATGTTGCATTGATTCACCCACAGGAAACGCAGTCAAGGTCTATCAAGAACTGTAGTCCAGCAGCTCTTTGGGGGACACGTGCGAGGCAATAAGATGAAATCTTGACTCCTTTAATACCTTATTTGGCATAAAGTTAAACGTTACAACTTTCAATAATGCAAAATTTAAAAGTATCGAATGTTTATCTCAGTGTTAGACATACTTCAATATTACAGAGTATCGAGGTCCCATTAATAATAATAATAATAATAATAATAATAAATAAATAAATAAATAAAGACTTGCTCAACTCGCTACGCTCGTTTCGCAACTATTCCTACCCGCAGAATAAAATTTCGCTTCTAACTCTTGTATCGTAAGTAACTCTTTGGTATCAAATGCAGTTTTAAATACTTGCCACATAAAAGACAGGACTTGCTTACAAGTGGTAAGCTAATGGTTCCTTTGCTTATTTCTGCCTTTGTAAAATAAAACGTTAGCTATAAGTTGCTATTTTACAGATGTGTATTTAGTACTCTCGTGAAAAGACTTGACAGAACTTTAGCAGAACATGAGGAGAGAGGAAGGCACGCAGTTTATGGAGAGCTGACAACCAGATGCTTCTAATTGTTTGTGACGTCAGCACCGCGATCAACGTCCCTGACTTGTATATCGTGAACCAGAACATACTGCGTTTCTACACCACGAAAATTTAGACCCTGATCCTGAGTCTCAAAACAGAAAGTTTGGAACTAGATCTAAACTATAATTTACTTAATATATTAAGGATTAGTCGTACAACGTGACGTCATATCTAGGGTCCGGATGCTAATGACATGTCGCCTTTTAATTATTGCAACATAGGCATTGCTAACATGTACATAAATACTTATCATGGGTCCCAGATTATGAAAATGGATATTTATTTCATCATTTTATGCCATTTTCTACTTTTAGGACCTTTTGTTTTCGATTTTACACCATTACTTTGTCTTTTTTGCTATTTGCTTCTTTATTCAGTATTGACGTTTTATATAAAGCTAACTTTTCAAATATCTGAAATTACACCATTCAACTGAGAGATAGAAGTAATTTCGTTCTTTACTATTGTACAAAACTATTTTTACAAACGTTTATTCTCCATTTACATCATATTAATGGAGATTAGCCTTTGCAGAAACTATCTTATTTCTAATTTTCTTGTAGGTGCAAGGGGAATTGATAGGCTTTAAGCGATAGTCAAATATTTTAAGAGCTGGTTGCTTTGTTGAGCATTCCATTCTCTTTGTATGTTCAGGACATTAAAATAAATAAATAAAAAAACCAATAACGAATTCCCACTTGAGAAAAAGTATAAGTATTGGAAAATTCAAACAAATAACAAGGAATATCTCGGAAATGGTTCACTGAGCAAAAACATGTATAAAACAAATGTGTTTTAACGAGATCTACATGTTTTGTGTAGTAAAAGTTTGTCTATCTCTTAAGGGTTAGCAGTTATGCGAAAATCATTCTGAATGAAGAGGACTTTTGGGGACATTCCCAGAAAATTCAAGATATACATTTCATTTGCCACGATATCTTAAACATATGACATTTTAATAAAAATCGTTAGAGCTGTTTTTGAGAAAATAATTTTTTTTTTAAAAATATTCCATGTAATGAATAGTCTGAGGTGGAGGGATTTTTGGTATTTATCCAACTTTTCGTTTTTGAGTTATGCTGACAACACACACTCGGACACGTTTCCACAATTGCTTTATTTGGATTCAGGGAACCTCAAAACATGTATTTCTCGGTGGAGATTTTTGGGTGGAACGCAATACTTCGCCTACTTACGTAGTACAGAAAGTAAAAAATAACATGTCTACTTAATTGTTGGTCTGGAAAGGGTTGCTTGTGAATGGAGGGGTGTCTATTGACAGGGGCGCAGGTATGTTTATATCTATGAATTCGTATACCAAACTAGGGATGAGATAGGTTAGTTTTCTCTTTTTCGCGTTGTGCACAGCGAGGTTATTATTGTCCTTCTCATAGGCTGTGAAGTCCTATTCATTCCCAATTCATTTTATTTAATCTGAGACCTCAAAAGAATTAATGCTACAGTTTTGTAAGACCTGCTTCAAAAACAATTTTGTTTTCAACTGACCTCCCCACCAAAACGTATTTTGATTCCATCTAGTTGTATTAAACACTGATCAGCCCTTACTTTTCCGCTTCTGGAATGTATCGCTTGCGTTTGGCGACATATTTGGCTGGAGAGTGGGTAGATATAAAAATTTTAACAGAATGTAAGCAGCAGATTGAACCTTGAAGGGAGTCACTGAACCCCATCCGTCGGTCTCTCAGAATTCTTCCACTTAATGAGATAAAGAGGTCACTGTGCGAGTGCCATTTGTTTGTAAACACAACTTAAAGGCCGAATTTGTAGACCACAGTTCGAGTCCCAAGAAATGCATTCTTGCGTGGTTGTATACTTGTGGAGAAGGAAAAACCATAGTAATAAAGCTGAAGTAAAAAAGGGGGAGCTGAAAAGCCCTACCCTGCCAATGTTAAATGTGTTAAATTATGACCCATTATCCAGGATCTATTTAATATATCAGAGTGAAATTTTTACAGGATGTAGATGCATATCTTCTAAGTTCACTCGTATAATTTTATCAAAATGTTTATTTAATAAACTTTAATATGATTTGTTATATGATATATAATAATATGCTTATACAAGGGTCACTAGATATGTATTGGGATACGGAAAATTGGCCACCCCTGGTGAAAGCATTGTTGCTTTGTCAAAATAGCTGACTCATTGGTAATGCAATAATAGTGGGCAGACCATTGTTGCGGCATTCATTTTTGCCGGGTTTATGTTTGAAGTCTGGAAAGTGTAAAGATAAATTTAGTTTTATTTATGGACGCTCTTTAACTCTGTGGCCCTTAGCGTCTCATTCTATAATGGGCATGAAACACCGGTAATTTTGCTCAGTGGCCTCTTTATCAGCCTTGGGGTTCTTTTACGTGCCGTAAATCTACGACATAGCTAGTGACCCTCGTAAAGCATATAATTTTAAAACATTATAAAATATGTTTAACATTTAATTTTATTCTGAGTGCCTCAAAACATGTATTTCCGGTGAAATTTCGGTATCGAAGTTTTAGGTGGAACGCAGTACCTTCTCTACCTACTATTTACGTGGTAGAGAAAGCAATAAAATTTCGCAAGAATAATTTGTATACCCGCAAATAAACCATAGAGGGTAGAATGCGAATGTAACACGATTTTTTACTAAATTTCACCGATGCAGTGCGTTAAAGGGATAAGGTAGTCTGAACACATGGAAATTACACATCAAGTGTGTTAAAGTGCCGCTACTCTTAAAGTTCTCTATGGTTGTTCCTGAAACTTTCATGAATTATTCTATAAATCATGATAATTATTTCAAGTGGTTGTTTACATTGATAGCTTATGTAGTCGAGCTCATAAAAATTATTTCATTCAGCAGAAAAACAACTCTTAAAACATGTGAATTCATGTGTCTTTTTCTCTGTTACTACATGCAATACAGAATTACATTGTTGCAAGCTTGTTCTTAGTATAATCAGCTATCTTAAGAAGCTTATTTTAGCTCTCTACCTCTCATACTTTCTGAGAAAAAGGTACATAAGTATCCAAAAATGTTGTTTTGAGAAAACTGAATTTAAAGTTTAAACATTAAAATTCTGACACGCTTCAGTACATTCCAGGGTCATAAGTATCTGCACCTTCATTCCTGAATTGCTTCATCTTTTCTGATTGCCTTCTCTTGGTCCTGGCTTCTTTTGTTAATTGTTGAACTGCTGGCTGGGCATTTATACTCGTTCGTTGTTGAAAGATACAAAAATGTACTAAAAGGGGCGTTGTATGACAACTTTAAAGGAATGCAGACTAGCATTTAAATGGTATTTAAATGTCTTAAAAACCTCTTAACCCCCAGAAGTATATATTTTCTGAAACTGCAAATAATAGAGATTTTATTAGTGCAGAAAATGTTGATCTGCTTTTTAAGTAGTTTAAATTTAAGGGAAGTGAAGGGTTTTCAAAGTTGTAGGGTAGCGTATCATTTTTGCAGCATTTTCTGTAGTTAAGAAAATGTGTAGAGCCACACCTGTGCCAAAGGAGAGCGGGATTTCCGGCGAAGTCAGGTGTTGCAAAGCGTTATCTCTTTTTATGTCCTAGGTGTGGTAAGCCACTAAAATGGGTGAAAAGGAGATGCTTAATTTGTTCTTGGTTTTCACCCTTTGCTTTTGTGCCTTGAAGGCGCCTTTTGACCTTTGTTCGCCGGTTCTCGACTTGCCACCACGCAAGGGAAAAATCCATCCATCTTCTCCGAATGGCGTGAGTTAAGTACCAGACATGACCTATAAATTTTCCCTCTTTGTTCATGAAACAAATGACCATAGGGCGACTTTGAGGAGAAGGCTTTTGTCTGCTGATAATTAAAGAATCTGACATGACAGTCATACGACTTTCTTAGCACAGTTTCGTTTCCTGGAGTTTCTACGAGGGCTGATCAATAAAGACTGAGACTGATTTATTCCTGTAGCTTTCTTGAGAGTTTCCTGTCTCTACCATGAATATTTGAAAAGAGCGCGGTTTAATGTATAATGTCCATAGACGGCAGCACTCTCGTATCGGTAGGTTGGTAGTAATGCTGTATATTGTTGACCCTACTTGAATTTCACATACCACTCGACACGAGAGGAGGAATAAAATTTTGTTTTCGTTTAAATCATACAGCCTCTGAAACTTTGGAAAAGCTGAAGCAAGCATACGGTGAAGATGCACTACCTCGTGCAACAGTGTTTAGGTGGTTCAAAGACTTCAAAGTAGAGCGAGTCCTCTGTGCTAAGCAAGGTGGGCCTGGTGCTTCGGCTTCTGCTATGACTGAAGTCAACATCAACACAGCTGCTGTGATTGTTGTTCCCACTCACACCCCTGTTACAGCAGCGTACTACACGCCAGTACTGGCTACACTGAGGAAGCATATTGCAAGGAAACATCCAGAACTTCATCAGAATGGGTGGCGACTTCATCACAACAACGCATGGCCTCACGTCGCAAAGCAAGTCCAGGAATTCAACATCACCTGCGTACTGCATCCGCCTTATTACCCCAATCTTGCCCCCCTGTGATTTCTTTTTTATTCCCATCACTAAAGGCAAAGCTCCGGGGCATTCGATTTGAGAGCACTGAAGCGTGCTGAGGAAAAGTGAGGCGATTCTCAAAGACCTGACAAAGAATGACCTGCACCATGTTCGAGGACTGGCAGAGACGCTATAAAAAGTGCATTCAAGTAGGAGAGGACTACTTTGAAAAGGATCATGTCAACATTGAGATAGAGTAATAAATGCTGTGAAAAAAAATCAGTCTCAGTCTTTATTGATCAGCCCTCGTACAAAATATTCTAATAAACGATTTATTTTTACTTTCTCTACTACATATAGTAAGTAGGGGAAGTATGAGGCGCCCTGGATCCAAATAAAGCATTTTTGAAAGCATGTCCGTGTTTATATCTGTTTGTGAACAGCATAACTCTGGTATTTGAGTTTAGTATCTTCCAAGGATGCGACACCAAGATTTTCAAGAAAATCCCCCAACCCAACTACGCTTTACATGGAACATTTTGATTAAAATGCCGTATATGAAAGATATTTGCATGGCAAATAAAATGTATAACTTGTAAATGTTAAGCGATAGACGAAAACGTACCACACAAAAATATGGATCTCTTTAAAACACACACTTTACTTAAAATACGTTTTTTGTGCCATAAGCCGTTTCTGAGATATCTGTTATTAAGGGTTCGAATTGTTCAATACTTGTTCTTAAGTCCTATCAATTTTCAATTGTTTCTCGTAGTTGCAAGGAAACAGTATGGAATTTTAAGGTCAGCATATAGCGTCCAGTTCTTAAACATTTGACTAACTCTGTTGTATTTGTATTTATAAGAAATGTGTAATGTAGCTATTTTTGTAAAGGTTTGTTTGGATTAAATGTAGTAGATATAAAAATACGCTTCAGTAGGAATAGTTTGTACACCCACTAATAAAAATAGAGGTTAGAGAAAGTCATGTGAATGTATCACATCAAATCTTTTCTTTTCTTTTCGTGTTTATGTGGATTAACACCTGAGTAATGCCTTTTTCCAATAAGGTAGTGCTAGATCGTTTATAATGACTATTCCATTCATACGCCGCTTATTCAATATTGACCAATAAGGTTTAGCAATTGCCTCGGGAATCGACCCAGCGATCTGGAAAGTCAGGGCATTGCAAGATGGTCAGGGAAAGTCAGGGAAATTGGTTCAAAGTTATCACATGCTTGGGAATTCATACTGATGGAAAGGCTATATACTAAGGAAGATTACTTTTTTTGTGGGGGGAGGTCCTTAAAACCCTCACTCAGTCCTTGAGTTTTAATTAAATGCAGAGGAACTGATATGATATATAAATACATTATTTTCCAGCCTGCATAAATATCTTCAGTTTTGTACTCCAGGTTTTGCTAATTAAGGGCATTATAAAAGAACTATAGGGTATTATTATTATTATTATTATTATTATTATTATTATTATTATTACTGTTCATCTCAGGCCGTTATAGTTTTGTTGCTAAGCTTAGTTTATGCTGCCGTAAATAACCCCGCGAATAAATTTATCTAGGGAAAATCTGAAATACGTAGAACCATACTCTTTAAGTTCCAAAGATAGTTATACTCGATATAAAAAACAAGTGCTTTTTGAAGCGAGACGTTATATCACATGTTGCAGAACCATTAAATTGCAGTCTACGTTCATGAAACAGCATGAAATGGTTTGATGTTTTCTACATTTACAACTGATATTTGCATAAGTCTTGTTTTCGTTGCAGTTGCATGGCTTACTTTAGCAGGCATGCAAAGCTGTCTCAGTCATTCAGGGCTATTCTGTAACTTTCTGCTTAACAAGTTGCCGTTAAAGATCAAGAAGCACTATAAATGCATCCATTTTCAGCCAGTTGTAGCAGTATTGATAGCGTTAACAACATATCTCGGCCCTTTATATCTTAACTATAATTTTCTTCCTCTCAAAAAGATGATGTTACGATGTTACAGAATAACAAATAGCGCTTAGAAACTGGTTAGCGGCTTTAAGAAGTTGTTAAACTTTAACCAGATGTTACAGAATAGGAGTTATTATAAGGTACTGGTGGATCATTTGGCATACTATAACATTCTGAAGCAAGTATTGTGACATAAGGTCATTTTGCGCAAACCGGCGCCTACACCAGATGTGACGATGCCACGGCGGCTTCACTGGATCTAACAGTACTACTCTACACTGCAATAAATGTGTGAGTAAGATTTAGTTGACTAAAATTCTACTCTGGATTACTACAAATACGTCTACCGATGATAAGGCTGAAAGGGACAAGTTTATCTGGCGTGTGAAGATTGAACTTTCCATGTCCTGGCGGTCTTGCAGCGTTTGAAGATTAAAGATTAAAAGACTGAGTGTCGCAGATTCCTGTTAGTACGTGTGTAGCAAGGTGCGAGCCGTAAAAAAATCTCTTTAACTTTAAATACCCGAGGAGTATGCTGATCATGTGCCTTAGACAACACCGACGTAAGGGGTTGTCAGCATGATTTGCGTAATCCACCCACGTGTCGAACCCGAGGTGATCATTTTCACTAGAAATCATACCACCCAAACCCTGCTTAAATAAGCACCCGAGAAATGACTGGCATGAACTCTAAAGCCAATTTAAAGATTTACTTAAACAAATTTTGCTCCGAATATCCTGAACTTTATAAATTGGTCACATTCTTGTAAAATAAAACCTTAACCGTTGCAGTATTTTTAACTGGAAATATTTTTCCTCTACGCCCGATTACAGTAAGTGGGAGCGTCTTCTGGCACAGGTAGTCCATGCAAATGCCGTGTAATGATTATCCAGCCAAAATTGCGGTAGACCAAAGACTTGTTGAGCGCGAGAGCAGTAAATGGGCACAACTCACGCGAAACAAAGGCAAGTACTTGACTTGAAAAGTCTTTTGTTAGCGACCGATCTATTTCGCGATTACTGACAGGGATAAGAAACTTTCCCAGTTGCCTTGTTTTTAATGCCTTATCTTCGCAGCATTTGACCTTATTTGAATAGCTCGTGTGATTCGAAATATCTTAAATAGGCAACATTACGTAATGATATAAATTTATATTTTCTGACTCAATCTCTCAGCAATCAAGAAAGTTTTAACTAAGTTCCTCGGATAAAGCTGGGGTCTCTGACGTTAAGACTTCCAGAGCCACGTATTAAAGTTGTCATTGGTGTTTACCAGAAACAAAATGAAAATTTGCCAAATGAAATGTCAAACTCATAATATATAGCCTTAAGACATATGACTGGTTTTATAAATTGCAGTTCACTGAAGTTTTCAAAAGGTCAAAACAGATTTCTTGACAAACAGATGAAATTGAACATAGAAAATGCCATTATTTGATTCAGTAAACTTTGTCGCAAAGCTCCCATTAATAACTTATAAATTAATCTTCTGCGTTCATTTAAAATAGGACCCACTTTAAAATTTTCAATCATCCTTTAGGACTAAAGTTTATGAACACGCAGTAGTTTGAATGACTTATAAATGTTGCTCCTGCTACTCTTTTAATTTTGCCTATTAAGCATATTTTTAGTATTAGCTTTCAAAGAAATTAATTAGTCACAAATATGCTGTTACAGTCGTAACATTACTGCCTAAATTTTAACTTTTACGACGGCTGTCCCAGAAGTACCCGACCTAACAAAGAAAACACAAAAATTTTGGGAAAAACATCTTTATCTCTCCTTTCAGCTCGATGCACTTTTCCCAGCGATGTTCAATAGCTTCGATACCCTGTTTATAGTGAGGACCGTCGAGTTCTGCAAAATAGCCATCAACTGTAAACTCCACCTCTTCATTGTTGGCAAATCTTTTACCACCAAGCCATTTCTTCAACTTTGGAAACAGAAAATAATCAGCGCGGGCTAAGTCTGGCGAATAGGCTGCATGAGGAAGCAATTCGAACTTTAACTCATTGATTTTGGCCATGGCGATAATGGATGTGTGAACTGGTGCATTGTCTTGATGAAACAGAACTTTCTTCTTCGCTAAATGCGGCCGTTTTTGCTTGATTTCACCATTCAAACACTGCAATAAGTTTGCATAATACTCGACATTGATTGCCTTTTCTTTTTGAAGATAATCAATGAAAATTATCCAACGCGCATCCCAAAAAACTGACGCCCTGACCTTGCCTGCAGATGGAACTGCCTTCGCCTTCTTTGGAGCCGATTCTCCCCTTTCAATCCACCGTTTTGACTGTTCCTTCGTCTCAGGTGTGAAATGATGGACCCATGTTTCATCCATGGTTATGAATCGGCGAAAAACACGGCTTTATTGCAGCGAAACACCGCCAAACACTCCACTGAAACATCCTCACGACGCTGCTTTTGTTCTATTGATAGTAAACGCGGCACCCATCTTGCGCGCAGCTTTCTCATGTCTAAATTTTCAGATAGTATGCGATGTACAGCAGTTTTTGAAATGCCTACGATGTCTGCTAGCTCGCGCACTTCAGTCGATGTCATCCATTACCATTTTATGGATTTTCTTCACAATTTCTGACGTGGTCACCTCATTTGGTCGACCACTTCGATGTTCGTCTTGGCAGCTCGTACGGCACTTAAACTCTGCCACCCAATATTTTACTGTTGTAAACGAAGGAGCAGACTCCCTCAGAGTAGAATATAGCTCAGCTTTAATATTAGTTGGACTAAGACCTTTCAAATGAAAGTATTGTATCACATAACGATGGCCAGTTTTATCCATGTTTACAAATTTGCTGCGAGCGTTCACTATTGATGGCTGCCAAACAATTACTAAACAACGTAGCATCGTCAAACTTAAACTTTATAAGGGTGGTACTTTCTATCATAGTCATTTGTTAGAAAGAACAACCGCTATATATACACGTCAGGTCGGTACTTCTGGGACTGCCCTCGTATAATAGAAATATTAATACATATTGTAAAGGAAAACATTATATGCCATTATGTGTAGAAAGAACATCGGTTATCAACAAATGCAGCATATGACAACCAATAGCGGGATAACTAAAAATGTTTAGAAATTTTCTCTCAACACATTATGCAACTATAGATACACTGCTGCTAATGAATGTCGTCGATTAACAAGTCACATTTTCATTGTTTCGTTACTGCCCGAGAGAGGCTTCAGGTAAATTATGTGTAAACAATCCTGCTTCTTCTTACATAATAGGGCATATCTGCATTTGAAATACGACCATCTGTTCCGGTGAGCTTTAGTCTTTTACTGGCTCTTCATGGGCTGTTCGCCGCAGTAATAACAGCGAAGCATTTTTCTTAGAACTACAACGTCTAAGTCATCTGTACTTTAAGTAACAATTACTTCGGAATTTTCTTGTGACTTTCGCCAGTACTTGCCATATTTAATTTTATTAATACACCGAATTAAAAGTCACAGATACAGTATATAACAAACGCTCACAGTCTCAGAAGAAAGACATCCTTATGTCGGTGGGCGATATACACACGCCATAATTGCACGGAGATGATCGACTATAGACATGTCTACCCGGGCAATTTAGAGAGTCGCTCCAAACATGAGGATGGGGTAAAGAGAGCATGCGCAGCACCATTCTGAACACTGCTAAAGGATAGCAAGGTTTCTGTCCAAGAGTGAAGGTAACAGTGCAATACGTATTATTAGGTTGTCTCATAAGGTTTTAAGTTTGGTGTTTTATAAGATAGAATTGGTTTTCTTTGGTTCGCCAATGCTATTTACAGGAGCCATGGCTAGTATTGCGAGAATGTGTCAGTCGTCAGTTGTTAATGCACAATTACAAAATGGAAGTTACAAAGTTTGAGATTAGAGTCCTTCTAAAGCACTACTGGAAACAAGAGTATAAAGCTGCTGCTGCTGCTGCGGCTCGAAAAATATGTGAAGTGGAAGAAGTGTCGTTAGTGAGCGTGTGGCACAACGATGGTTGCAACGTTTCAACACTGGAGATGAAAACACCAAATGTTTACCACTTTCTAGAAGACCTAAATTATGGGATTTTGAGAATGCATGCTGAGTTTTGGAAGAAAATTTGCATAAAAAGTACTAGTAGGCTGTCAGAAGAACTTTGTCCATCAAAAGATGCCATACATCGCCAGATTAAGAAACTTGGAAAATCAAACAAAAGCTGTAGTTCTGTACTTCATGAAATGACACCTCAACAGGCTCAACGATATCTGTCGTCAGCTTATCGGTAATCCCATGGATGATAGATTTATCAGAGAATTGTCACACGTGATGAAAAATGGGCCTATTACCGCAATCCTGACGTCTCGAAACAGTGGCTCAATCCCCGTCAACCCGCCAAAGTCACCGTTAAAAGAAAGTCAGTTCGGCCCCAAAGTAATGTGTATCTGGTGGAATTTTGAAGGAGTGAACG
The DNA here is from genome assembly GCA_030765065.1 of Deroplatys truncata. Taxonomy (NCBI): domain Eukaryota; kingdom Metazoa; phylum Arthropoda; class Insecta; order Mantodea; family Mantidae; genus Deroplatys; species Deroplatys truncata. Next base: position 56,187,222 of record CM060989.1, on the reverse strand, counting down.
AGTTTATGAAATTTTGAGACGAAGTTACCCACCATTAGTTAACAGCTCTCTTGCAGCAGGACAATGCAACACACCATACTGCACGAACAACCATGACAAAAATACAGCAATTGGAAGGAGTCGAACTGCTACAACACCCAGCTTACAGCCCTGATCTTGCGCCTTCAGATTACCATCTATTTCGATCTATGACCCATTTCTTGCGTGGAAGCAATTTCGAAAACATTGAAACTGTGGAAGTAGGTCTCACCGAATTCTTCGCATCAAAAACCAGAGACTGGTACCGTCGCGGGATAATAAACCTCGCTGAAAGATGCCTAAAGACCATAGAATCTGATGGTCTCTACTTTGAAGATTAGTTTAATTTCCTGTCAGAAAACGTTCCAAATAAAGTTTTACTTAAAAACCGACATTACTTATGAGACGCCATCTATATTTTGTCGCTTTGCTTTATGAGAACCTTTACTTTCTCTTTACTGTTTACTCTGCTCTGATCTACAGGGTTGTTAATACAATTAGTGGCCGGCAGAGCGTGAGGTTACGCGGGAAAGAGACACCGAATCGTCGGGCGTAAAATGTTTATTGAACGCATTACTTAAAACAACAACAACAATAATAATAATAATAATAATAATAATAATAATAATAATAATAATAATAATGGAACGCTAACTTGTGCTATAAGCGATGTTGAAAATGTTGTCCCTCAGCAGCAATACATAGAAGGCGTCTGCGTATGAAATTCCCGTTCACTTCCATTAGCTCCTGAGGCGTAAGTGCAGCAATTTGTTGTCTGTTATTTGCTTTTAGAACCTCAATTTTATGGGGGTACTCGGATATACCTTGTTCTTTCACAATTCTTAAAAATCAAGTGTTTCGTAAGCGGTGTATGCAGAAGCCGAGTCCTGCTGAGATTCAATGTCTGTCATTTGTTCGTAGAAAGGCTGTAAAATGTCTGTTCGATGTCTTACACCGTCAATAGTGCTTTCAAAAATTTTACGCCGTCATTTTTATTTATGGAGAAACTTAAAGAACAAGGTGTAACAGAATGACCAGCATACACATTTGACTACCGCTATTCGCTCTGTATCTACGAGGGCAGTCCCAGAAGTACCCGACCTGACGTATATATAGCGGTTGTTGTTTCAAACAAATGCCTATGGTAGAAAGTACCACACTTATAAAACTTAAGTTTGACGATGCTCGTTTAGTAATTGTTTGGCAACCATCAATAGTGAACTCTGAGCGAATTAGTAAACATGGATAAAACTGGCCATCGTTATGTGATACAATACTTTCACTAGACATGAGAAAGCTGTGCGCAAGATGGATGCCGCGTTTACTCACAATGGAACAAAAGCAGCGTCGTGAGGATATTTCAGTCGAGTGTTTGGCGATGTTTTGCTGTAATAAATCCGAGTTTTCGCGTGGATTCATAACCATGGATGAAACATGGGTCCATCACTTCACAACTGAGACGAAGGAACAGTCAAAACAGTGGATTGAAAGGGGAGAATCGGCTCCAAAGAAGGCGAAGACAGTTCCATCTGCAGGCAAGGTCATTGCGTCAGTTTTTTGGGATGCGCGTGGGATAATTTTCATTGATTATCTTCAAAAAGGAAAAGCAATCAATAGTGTGTATTATGCAAACTTATTGCAGCGTTATGTTGAAATCAAGCAAAAGCGGGCCGAATTTAGCGAAAAAGAAAGTTCTGTTTCATCAAGACAATGCACCAGATCACACATTCATTATCGCCATGGCCAAAATCAATGAGTTAAAGTTCGAGTTGCTTCCTCATGCACCGTATTCGCCAGACTAAGCCCTCTCTGTTTATTTTCTGTTTCCAAAGTTGAAGAAATGGCTTGGTGGTAAAAGATTTGCCAACAATGAAGAGGTGGAGTTTGCAGTTGATGTCTATTTTGCAGAACTCGACGGTTCTCACTATAAACAGGGTATCGAAGCTATTGAACATCGCTGGGAAAAGTGTATCGAGCTGATAGGAGACTATGTAGAGAAATAAAGATGTTTTTTCCCAAATTTTTGTGTTTTCTTTGTTAGGTCGTTTACTGGTGTAACGAAATGTGTAATGTAGCTATTTCTGATAGGTGTATCTCAATTAAAATGAAATAGATTGAAAAATAAGCTTTCGTAAGAATAATTTGTATACCCATTAATATGCGATAGAGGGTAGAAAAACTCGGCTAATTTAACAGGTAAGATTTTTCACATTTCAGTTGTTTTTATTATATGAATGGCCTCAGCGTGACACGCGTGAGTAAAAAATCTGAGACCTTGAATGAGTGCTGCAGCAGTAGAAGGACTGCATTGGTATCTAGGCCAGTATCTTCACACGAGTATAGTACGATAAACTGCTTGTCGCTCGATATTTCCCGCGTGTTAACTTCAGCGGAGAGCGCAGGATATTGGTCCCTTCCTCATGCTGGTAATTATAGCTCGGCGCAATAAACTAAACTGAAAATAGGCAGGCCAATAAGCATTACAAGTTCAGTAGTATAGGCACTATCAGTAATGATAGACATTGAACTAGGCACAATCATTTATTTATTTACCACTTAAAACACATTTTGACATGACAGAACAGTACAGAAATATCAAATAGCCATATCCCGTATATTAAATTTACTAAATTCCCTTGCTCTCTTAATTAAGCGTTAACTGTAAACATTATTTCTTAAAATTTGCACTCTTCAATTGCTATTTTTACTTTCTCTACTACGTATAGTAAGTAGAGGAAGTATTGCATTCCACCCAAAAATTCGATACCGAGATTTCACCGGAAATACATGTTTTGAGACCTCCTGAATCCAAAAAAAGCATTTTTGGAAACATGTCCGTGTGTGTGTGTGTGTGTGTGTGTGTGTGTGTGTCTGTGAACAGCATAACTCAAAAACTAACAGTCGGATAAACACCAAACTTGGTATTTACGTTCAGTATCTTCCAGAGATGCGACACGAAGATTTTCAAGAAAATCCCCCCACCCCAGACTACCCTTTACATGGAACATTTTTCGAAAATTGTAATTTTCTCAAAAATGGCTCTAACGATTTTGATGAAAATATCATATGTTTAAGATAATGTCATGGGAAATGAAATGTATATCTCGAAATTTCTGGGAATGTCTCCAAAAGTATTCTTCATTATGAACGACTTTTGCATAACTGGTAAACCATAAGAGATAGACAAAATTTTACTACACAAAAAATGTAGATCGCGTTAAAATACACAACTTATATCATATACATTTTTTTTTGTTGGGTGAACCGTTTTCGAGATATTGCTTGTTATTTCCTTAAATTTTCTAATACTTATACTTTTTCTCAAATTCGTTAGTCATTTTTTTATGTCCTGGACATGCAAAGAGAATGGAATGCGCCACATAGCAACCAGCGTTAAAATATTTGACTATCGCTTAAAAGCTACCATATTCCCCTTGCATCTACAAGAAAATTACAAATAAGATTGACATCTCGATATCTCGATTAATATGAAGCATATGGAGAATAGGCGTTTGTAAAAATAGATTGTACAAGAGTAGAGAAAGTCATGTGAGTGTAACACATCAGATTTTTTTATAGCATACCCAATTATCAGTTTGTAATTTCTCTCTTGAATACGTTTTACATTCCCTCACTGGTTTGTAATTATTATTGCCTGCTATGTACGAGGGCGGATTGATAAGTCAGGGACATTTTAAAGAAAATAAACAATTTTTTCCAAAAAAATTCAATTTATTTCTCAACATAGTCTCCTTTTAATATAATATACACGATGTCCAACGTTTCTCCAGGTTTTTAACCCATCCAAAAAATATGATTTTTCGAAGTCATGACGTTGTTCCTGCCATGATGTGTTCACTGGACGTGAATTATTTACCAGCGAGACATTTTTCAGATTTGTGAAGAGGAAGAAGTCGCTCGGAGCCAATTCTGGAGAATATGGTGGGTGAGGTAGCAGTTCGTAGCCCAACTCCACAAATTTTGCAATGTCAATGGCAGACTTGTTTCCTGGTGATAGAGAATCTTTTTCTTCACCAAATGGGGTCGTTTCTTTAACATTTCCTTGTGAAACTGATCAGCATTGTGGCATAATATGAACCTGTGATTCTTTTACCCATTTCCAGGTAGTGGATGTCTATCACCCCTTGTGAATCCCAAAAGACACCTGCCATGACTTTTCCTGCCGACGGAATGGTTTTCGCTTTCTTTGGAGCAGGTTCGCCGAAGGAAACCCACTGCTTTGATTGTTTGGTTTCAGGTTGATAGTAATGGATCCAAGTTTCCTCAGCCGTGATATAACGCCGCAAAAACTCATTTGGGTTGCGCTGGAACGTGCTCAAACATCCTTGTGAAATGGTCACCCGATTCCGCTTGTTCTCAACTGTGAGCAGTCGCGGCATCCATCTTGCTGACAGCTTTCTCATTCCTAAAATTTCGTGCAGACTTTTATACACCCGTTCACTCGAGATGTTTACGATCTTGGCTATCTCACGGATTTTCACTCGGCGGTCCTCCAACACAATATCGTGTACTTTGTTCACCATTTCTTGTGTTGTGATCTCAACCGGCCGTCCTGTGCGCACGGCATCTCTTGTGCTCGAACTGCCACATCGAAATTCTATGAACCACTTATGAACCATGCCATATGATGGAGCAGAGTCCCCATAATACTTGTTCAGCTTTTCTTCTTTTTCCTTCACCGTCTTACCACGCAAAAAGTAGTGCTTTATCACAACAAGAAATTCACTTTTCTCCGTTTTCTACGAAGCAACACACATCTGCTTATTTTAGACGCTCTCAACAATGTTCTAAGAAACAAATGACGAATTTCTGCGATTATACCCAGAATAAATGTAAGACTTGCGTGCAAACAAGAAACTGCGATTAGAACGCTATCTCTCAGTCATGGGCTTATCAATCCGCCCTCGTATGTTAAACAGGCCTGTTGCGATTGCAATGAAATACGTTAGTCTTTTTAGATCAGTACTGTGTTTTCACCCATATGGAGAGTAGAAAACAATAATATCACCGTATTAATGAACAAAGCGATGAGTTAATGCTAAAATGATTCCTAAACCAGTATTTTTACTTTCTCTACTACGTATAGTAAGTAGGGGAAGTATTGCATTCCACCCAAAAATTCGATACCGAGATTTCATCGGAAATACATGTTTTGAGACCTCCTGAATCCAAAAAAAGCATTTTTGGAAACATGTCCGTGTGTGTGTGTGTGTGTGTGTGTGCGCGTGTGTGTCTGTGTGTGTGTGAACAGCATAACTCAGAAACGAACAGTCGGATTAACACCAAACTTGGTATTTAGGTTCAGTATCTTCCAGGGATGCGACACGAAGGTTTTCAACAAAATCCCCCCACCCCAGGATACCCTTTACATGGAAGATTTTTCGAAAATTTTAATTTTCTCAAAAATGGCTCTAACGATTTTGATTAAAATATCACAGGTTTAATATATTGTCATGACAAATAAAACGTATATCTTGAATTTTCTGGGAATGTCTCCAAAAGTGTTCTTCATTGTGAACGACATTTGCATAGCCGGTAAACCATAAGACATAGAGAAAATTTTACTACACAAAAAATATAGATCGCGTTAAAATACACAATTCATGTCATATACATTTTTTTGTTGAGTGAACCATTTTCGAGATATTGCTTGTTATTCTCTTATATTTTTCAATACTTATTTTCTTAAATGGGAATTCGTTATTCATTTTTTTGTCTTTGATATGCAAAGAGTATTAATCTGTGGCAAAGGGAGTGGTGCTGCACCTAGCAACCAGCTATTAAGAGATATGTATGTGCTTAAAGGCTACTGTATTTCCAAATTGCCCTTTAAATATATTATCCCCTTACATCTACAAGAAAATTAGCAATAAGATAGAGTCTGCAAATGTTTATCTCGATTAACATGAAGTAGATGGAGAATAAGCGTTTGTAAAAATAGTTTGTACAAGAGTAGAGAAGGTCATGTGAGTGTAACACATCAGATTTTTTTTTAGCGTTTCCACAAATAGATGCACAAATTTCCTCAATTTTCCTGCGTTAGAACATTTCGTTTTCGCTTCTTAAGCCCCTTGTACACGATAAAACTTTTTTTCAATTCAAGAGTTTACAAGAAAAATTGTGAAATGTTTTTCAATGTGTGACAAGATTGGAAAAGACTTGGCAAGACTTAACAATGTATAAAATGTGTATTTACGGGTTGTCTTTACGCCAAACTGAAACGCTTCAGAACACATTGATAATTTATCACGTGCAAAGCAATTTAGTATTTGCGTCACGGTAATTCACAATGAAATATTGTTCTTTACTAATATTATGTAGCTCTTTCACATGAAATCACATTACGAGTGGAATACAATGGAAATAACACCAACTGATAGGTTAAGCACACTATATAACATTACATTAATGTGTACTTAGTTCGGAAAACTGCTTGGCAATTATTTCTTCATAACCGCCTTCATTTGCTCTATTTTGTGGTAATCCACGGAGCTCTCGATGTACAGACATGGCCAGCTTATGTATAACCTAATCAGTTCGCATACGACATGTCTTGGCCGGGTAGCCATTTTTGTTTACTTTTCCTTTCAGACATGTTGCAGATTTGGTGATGCACTGTGAATACTCGCATTTCATTGGCTAAAGCCTCAAATCATTGTGAAATCTTTGACCGTCTAGAGCATGTCCTTATTTGCTTTCAAGACTTTCAAAGACTTTAAAAGTATTGGAAGCGATCTGACAAGAAAAGTTGTGAAGTTGTGACAACCCTTGCAAAGTATTGAATTTGACAAAAATTTGATCGTGTACAAGCGGCTTTAGGTTTAGTATTTAGCGTTCTCATTATCCTCAACTTATTAAGCAGACACCTAACAGTTTCTCTACGTGGAAGAATACCAGAAAATTTCTCCTGAAATTGCCTACACACTGTCTACATGATTCTATATTTACGTATGTATCGTACATAAAAATTTGTTTTTCAAGCGCGAATTTGTTGGCAGGCATTGCAGTGGACTAATAACAAGACTTTTAACAGTCTACGCAAATTATACACAATACAGATGTCTTGAATAAACTTTCACCTTTGAAACGCACAATGCACAAACTCTTTTTACAGCACGAACACAGCTGATAAAGATAACCTTGAACGCGATGCGCCGCATTAAGGTCGCTGCAGTACAGCGTGCTAAGCATATAGCTGTTCTGCGGCCTCAGCTTAAAACGCCCGCGCTGTATTATAGAACAGAACAAAATTTATAGGCCATCGTACAGTTCTAAAACATACCCTACCGTGTTTTCAATCCTTTATATAGAAATAAATTGCAGTTTACAATTAAACTATAGAACCTGGCAATAATCACAAGCCACCTTACAGCTTCCAAAAACTACCCAACCATTATTTTCAACCATGTGGACCTCGAAATGTTTTAAACACTGCGTTAATACTTTATTTTCAACCCTTTATAAACGAAACTATACTACCTCTAAAACTGTGTTGTGTAGTTTTTTTTCGCAACGATAAGTTTTTGTTATAGTACTATAAGCATTCCTACCACATACAGTATATAACTTTCTTATTCGTACACTTCAATTTTCTAAGAAAATACTTATATATCCACATATAGTAATCGGCATGTTGACGTATGCTGCCTTTATGGCCACATGTCGCCCCTATTACCGCACTCTGCCCAGAATGTTTTGGGTGTGGATAAACGAAGGGAGGCGGATTTTGCAGCTGCCGTGCTGTTGTAATTATCCACAACTGTCCAAAGCGAACATTAATATTTTAAATATTATTACTGCGATGAATTTATGCATGCTGCGATAGTTTGCTATTCTGAGTATCTTAACATCTCGAACCAAAAAATCTGATGTGTTACACTCACATGACTTTCTCTACTCTTGTACAAACTATTTTTACAAACTCTTATTCTCCATCTATTTCATATTAATCGAGATAAACATTTGCAGAAACGATCTTTTGACATGCAAAGAGAATTACATTTTACACATAGCGACCAGTTCTAAAAATATTTGACTATCGCTTAAGGCGTACTATGTTACCCTTGTTTTGTATTTGCAAGGGCAATATAGAAACACAGTAGCCTCTAAGCATAGACATATATCTTAATAGCTGGTTGCTAGGTGCAGCACCATTCTCTTTGCCACAGATTAATACTCTTTGTATATCCAAGACAAAAAAATGAATAACGAATTCCCATTTGAGAAAATAAGTATTGAAAAATTTAAGGGAATAACAAGCAATATCTCGAAAATGGTTCACTCAACAAAAAAAAAATGTGTATGACATAAATTGTGTATTGTAACGCGATCTACATTTTTTGTGTAGTAAAATTTTGTCTATCTCTTATGGTTTACCAGTTATGCAAAAGTCGTTCACAATGAAGAATACTTTTGAAGACATTCCCAGAAAATTCAAAATATACATTTTATTTGTCATGAAAGTATCTTAAACATATGATAGTTTAATCAAAATCGTTAGAGCCATTTTTGAGAAAATTAAAATTTTCGAAAAATGTTCCATGTAAAGGGTAATCTGGGGTGGGGGGATTTTCTTGAAAACCTTCGTTTCGCATCTCTGGAAGATGCTGAACCTAAATACCAAGTTTGGTGTTTATCCGACTGTTCGTTTCTGAGTTCACACACACACACACACACGGACATGTTTCCAAAAATGCTTTCTTTGGATTCAGGGGGTCTCAAAACATGTATTTCCGGTGAAATCTCGGTATCGAATTTTTGGGTGGAATACAATACTTCCCCTACTTACTATACGTAGTAGAGAAAGTAATAATGTGCCTATGAATTGCCTGTTTTCATAGTGTGTGCCTTTTCATAGCTTAAGGGCCTGTAACCCTAGTATTGCAATGAATATTTCGCGCTCTCAGCCAATGAGTCTTTGTTGACAACATGCCTGAGGAAGTTTGTAATTCCTTATGTCATCAGTTGCATTGTTTCGTGTAATAAAAACTATTGATTTACCATTGTGAAATAGATCATTTTAGTATTAACTCGTTTTGTTCATTAATACGATGACTTTGTTTTTCTCTACTTTCCACAGTACTGTCCAAAAAAAGACTAGTCTTATTCCATTGCAAATGCCACCATTTAACAACAATATATGACTTAAAGAATTACAAACAAGGTTGGGAGTGTAAAACGTATTCAAGAAAGAAATACCTTACAAACCGATAATTAGGGTTTGCCATAAAAAATACATAGTAACTGAAGAGTACAAATTCATAGCAATCATGTTTACAGTTTACACTTCATTAAGGGAATAGCGAAACTTTGTAAATTTAATATATGGTTTGAGGCAGTATTTTAATACCTGAATAATTTCAATTGTATTTTATAATAAGTAAATTCAATATGTATGTAATAATTATTTGAATTATATGTGACAGTCATTGCAAAATGCTTATTTTTATTGTAAACATGTTTTAATAATGTTATGTGAATACATTACATACTTTAATAATGCAAGAGCTGTGAGAATAATAAGTTTTAAGTTGCTAACAATGAGGTAATAATGAGGTAACCTTGTAGCAATAATGAGTTTAAGAGTTTGAATGTTACTAGTCATGATTATAGCAAAGATAATATGAATTCACAGTTTAAAATTAGCCAATCAATAGGAAGGAAATAGTAAAATGCAGATATTCTATTGGACTAGAATTAGCCAATCAGAGACTTGAAATGCCGAAGCTTATGGGTTTAACGGTTGAAATATGTTCAGTTGCTGGCAAACCTTGGTAGTGACCAGATGGAAGAGTGTTCTCTACAGCAGTATTACGTGTGAACCGTAAAATATGTATACGCGCTAAGTGAAAGTATTAAAGAATCTCACAGCTCTTAAAAAGTGTAGTGCTTTATTAAAATGTGCAAGGATTAATAAAAGAAGTGAATTTAAAAACTTAAATTCTGTGTATGTCTACAATTCTTGTTGCACCGCACCCTGACTAAGATATACATGACTCTACAAACATTACTGACGCAGCCGAGGCAAATTCAAACATAAATAATATATAGAAGCAGTTTTAATAACAAAGTTAAATATTAGAGTGTAAAACTTGGAATGTAACAACCTAAAATACAATGCATGAAGCTTAATAAATACGTAAAACTCATACGTAACATAAAACATACTTCAGGTTATGGCTATTTGATATTTCCATTTTGTTCTGTCGTATCAAAAGGGTTTTTAAGTGGTAAATTAATAAATGGTAGAATCTACTTGAATGTTTCTCATTACTGATACTGCCTATTTGCCTGCCCATTGTAAGTTTTTAGCGCCTATTGCGCCGAGCTCTAGTAGTGCCATTACTTCCTTTACTGGATGATGTAACACAATAACTAAGACATGTTCTAGAATGTGGCTGGAGGTGTGGGAGAATAAGGCAGCACGTCTGAGTGGTCATATGGCAGGAAGAATCTTGGCATTAGGCCGCGACCCACGTTGTCTATTTCCAGGACGTCTCGTATACACCAAAACATTCCAGTCCACACGTGTGTCTTTACCCACGTGTTCCATCAGACAAAAGTGAATTCTGAGCACCACATTTTCTCAAAGAACCGTCAAACATTTATGTTTCAAGGTCATGCAAAATAAAAAGTGAATAACGACTTCCCAATTGGAAAGGTAGAATCAGACGACTGAAACATTCAATGCCATAGCCGGGATTTGAACCACGGGTCTCCCGGTCTCCGTGCGGTTGCTATAACCACTGAGCTACCATGGCAACTTGCCGATACGACATTAAATTACCCAACTGATTCGCATTTTTACTTTCTGTACTACGTATAGTAAGTAGGGGAAGTATTATCTTCCACCCCAAAAATTAGATACATAGATTTCACCGGAAATACATGTTTTGAGACCCCCTGAATCCAATAAAAAAACATTTTTGGAAACATGTCCGTGTGTATGTGTGTGAGTCTGTGAACAGCATAACTCAGAAACGAACAGTCGGATAAACACCAAACTTGGTATTTAGGTTCAGTATCTTCCAGAGATGCGAGACGAAGGTTTTCAAGAAAATTTTCTCAAAAATGGCTCTCTACGATTTTGATTAAAATATCATATGTTTAAGATATTTTCATGACAAATGAAATGTATATCTCGAATTTTCTGGGAATGTCTCCAAAAGTATTCTTCATTGTGAACGACTTTTGCATAAGAGCTAGACAAAATTCTACTACACAAAAAATGTAGATCGCGTTAAAATACACAATTTATGTCAGATACATTTTTTTGTTGAGTGAACCATTTTCGAGATATTGCTTGTTATTCTCTTAAATTTTCCAATACTTACTTTTTCTCAAATTTGTTATTCATTTTTTTTGTCCTGGTAATACAAAGAGAATGTAATACTCGACATAGCAACCAGCTCTTAAAATATTTGACTATCGCTTAAAGACTACCAATTCCCCTTGCATCTACAAGAAAATTGATTGACATCTCGATATATCGCTTAACATGAAGCATATGGAGAATAAGCATTTGTAAACATAGTTTGTACAAGAGTAGAGAAAGTCATGTGAGTGTAACACATCAGATTTTTCCTGGTAAACCACCAGAAGATCTCAAACTGTATAGAGATAACATATCCGAATGGCGACTTACAATGCTGTAAGTACTTCAATCCCCGGGCTTCATAGTTTCAACCACTATTAGGTCAATTAATGGAATTAATTGTTCTTCCACACAAGCCGTGTGTTGCACAAGGTTGGAAAGGTAGAATGAAACGACTGAAAAATTGGGGAATTTAATGTACCGGCAAGTTGCCATGCTAGCTAAGTGGTTAGAGCAACCGGACGGAGACCGGGAGATCCGTGGTTCAAATTCCGGTTATCATTGAATATCTCAGGGCTCTGATTCTACCTTTCCAATCCTGTCCAACACACAGCCTGAGTGGAAGTACAATTAATTCCAATAACAAAGAATATCTCGGAGATGGTTAACGCTACAAAACAATTATTTGACATGAACTGTGATTTAGGGTGATCTACATTTTTTTTAATAGTATGATCTTGATTATCTTTTACTTTTTACCAATTATGTAAGTTATTCAGTGTAAAAAGGATATGGCCCATTCCCAAAACATTTCAGATATCCATTTTATTTATCACGTAAATATCTTAAATATGTTTTAATCAAAATCGTAAGTCATTTTGAGGAAATCAAAAATATCAATTTTCCATGTAGAATGTACAGAGAGCCGAAAAACTACGAACCGTCTGCGCGGTGTTTTTCCTGTCCGCGTCTCTGCGCTCGTTGCCATCTGCCGCTATCAAAGAAAGGCGCGGTTGAAACCATACATTTTTAAAGCTACTTTTAAAGGCTTTACTTACCAACTTTGTGAAAGGAGATGCTGAAACTGGCCACCGTCGTTGTCCATACATTTTTGGCACCTCTTTAGGAAACTATCCATCACTCGCCGTATTTGACGTTGAGAAAGGCTGGCAATTTCCTGGCGGATATTTTGTTTTAATTCTTCCAGGATGTGTGGGTTTGTCTTGTACACTTTGTTTTAAGTTACCCCAGAGATAGAAATCGCAAGGGGTTGGGTCCCGGGGGACCTAGGGGGCCACAAGTCTCTATTAATAATTCTGTCCTCACACTTTCAATTGTTCTCATCGAAACATTGGCCGTATAAGCTGTTGCAGAGCTTTGTTGAAAAACGGCAAAATCACGCTCCCTGTCTGTTAATTCTCTAAAAACGGGACAAAATTGTATTCACGTATACACGGGCTTCAACTATTGACTCGAAAAAAATAGAGATTTGTGTCCCCTTCGGTCCCCCGACCTAATCCCCTGCGATTTCTATCTCTGGGGTAACTTAAAACAAAGTGTACAAGACAAACCTACACACCCTAGAAGAATTAAAACAAAATATCCGCCAAGAAATTGCCAGCATTTCTCAACTTAACTACGGCGAGTGATATTTAGTTTCCTAAAGAGGTGCTCAAAATGTATGGACAACGACGGTGGCCATTTTCAGCATCTCCTTTCATAAACTTGGTAAGTAAAGCCTTTAAAAGTAGCTTTAAAAATGTATGGTTTCATCTGCGGCTTTCTATGATAGCGGTAGACGGCAACGAACGCTGAGGACGCTGGCAGGAAAAACACCGCGCAGCCGGTTCGTAGTTTTCTAGCTCTTTTTGTAGTTTGAGGTAGGAGAATCTTCTTGAAAATATTCGTGTTTACCTTTGCAAGCTACTGAATTTAAATACCAAGTTTAGTACTTATCGAATTTTTCGTTTTAGAGTTATGCTGTTCAGACTCGTACACACGGAGCTTTCTCTCAAAAAAGTTTTTATTCAAGGAATCTTCAAATTATCTATTTCTGGTGAAATCTCGGGATCGAATTTTTGGGTGGAATATACTACTTCCCTTTACCAACTATGGGTTGGTGTCAGAGAAAGTAAAGATGAAGAAATAAAAATGTAGGCATCGTATTGTATCAAAGAGCGGCTGTAGGATTATATTAGCGCGCCCTCGCGAATCCATGGAAGCGACTGTTTAACAGTTGATACAAGAGGGCGAATCCCTGGACAGACCTGAAGAGATAAAGTTACCCTGGAGGGTGCTTTGGCAAGCATCGCGTAACTACCGCAGAAACAGTTTAATTGCTTCCAGGCTTCATTAGCGTGACGTAAAAGCATCTCCTAGCACAAACGCGGCGTCTTTGGGGAGCTATCTGCGCCAGTAACTTCGTTCCCAATCAATAGTACATAGCGTTTCTTTATGTTATATATGTTTAGAAAGGTTGCATAATGTTCTATTGTGATTACTCGTCATTAAGACGGAATAAGGATTGTATAACAAGGATGTATCCGAGATAAAACGCTCGGAAGCGATTGAAAACAAACTCGCATATACCGAGGGTTGTTCACGATCATCAGACGAGCACAATAGCTCCGCGCTGAAACATCTGGAACCGAATGAAAGTTCAGCAGTATGAGTGTATCACTGTGTAGTGTGCTCTTGTTCTTGCTGCATCAAAAACGTCAAAAATAGAACCATACTGACAAGGGTACATTATTGGCTTTTCCGATGCAAAATACTTGTATTCTAAGATTATTAAGCATCTCAAGAGGCGTAGTTTTACTGTATCCAAGAAATGTTCTCACGTGCACTCAACAAAAAAGTTAAGGTCACATCAGGACTTATTCCGAAGGGCAAGAAACAGGGAAATCTACGACCGGCCACCAGTCGCACCCCGGAGATAATTTGGAAGGTGAAGGCCCATGCCTCTGGATCAAATCCTGCAACTCAGACGGCCATTGCACTGTAATTAGGGATCTCTGTTATACTGTGAACACCATAAGCAACCAGGATTTGAACCTAGAAAGGCGCCATATGAGCCAGGAATGTAAACTGTTGCCTGAACACATTTCAGAACGTGCCACTAACAGCAGAAAGCTGTATGAACGGTACCTATCTGGTGAAAAGTGGATGTTGTCTTTTTGGATGAGGCATACGTTTATCTAAGTGACTGCAAACCCTGGGCTATATATTACCGACCAAGAGGAGAAAAAAAGAAATTGAAAGTTGGTATAAGGAAACTAACGAAAATTTCCCCAATGGTTTCATGGTAATAACAAGGTACAGTTACAATGGCAAATTAACCATTCGTCGTGTACATAAAAATGTGAAAATCAACACGGCATATTATCAGACTAACGTCCTGATACCAATTTTCCATATAGAGATGCAGATGTAAATGAAGTCTGGTTGCATCAGAATTAGGCATCAAGCCTTACGTCTGCTTCAACTTACAAATTTTTGGAGAACATAGAGGGAGAAATGGGAATACATTTCATACCTTTCAGTGACATCCGTGTTGAGTCATCTGATGCATCACTAATGGAGTTTTATAAATTTGGGTTACTGAAAAGAGCCCTTGGAAGCAGACGGTCGCGAACTTTGGATGGTCTCTAGAAACCTGCCAGGAGAATGGGATAAACTGGAAATCCCTGTATTTCGTAGCAGTTTGCTCCAGTGGAAGCTGTACTGCAGGTTGATAGCTCAAGCTAAAGGCTGCCGGATAGAACATCACTGCTGGTGGAGGCGTGGTTTTTTTTTTAAGGTAAGGGGGTCTTAAGTTTGTTACCATAGATTGCGAACAACCCTCTATAGTAGAGCCGCGTGAATGGAATCGTGCCGATATAATGCGTAGTGGTTCATGTTAGCAAGGGCTAAACTATCTATGCCACGACAGTTCTCATCCCTTACTAGTTCTATCACTCCACTTAATGTTTGTCTTATTCCACCCCCCCCGTTCCTTCGCTCCTGCGCCTGAAAGCGACCTGTGGTTATAGATTAAGGTTTGATCCCCAGACTTTTGACATCAAACCAACACGAGATAAATTCATCTAGGGGCTGGTGTGGGTCGTTATTGCGAAGCATGGTTTCCAGGCACTCAGGTGAAATGTTTTAGCACTCCTCCCCTTTCGCCGCTCACCTAGACCTGATAAATAGTTTCTGCCAACATTAAATAAAGAAAAACACAATAGGAAATTCGGAAGCATCGTCACGTTTCTGTGGATCAACATAAAAATACTAGTTATGTTCTTCCACACAGGTCGTGTATGGGGTAAGTTGGAAAGGTAGAATCAAAATTCAATTTTAAACATTTGACTCGATTCTATTTTCTTTATCCACGAAATGTGTAACGTAATAACTATTTCTGCAAAAGTTAATCTCGATTAACATAAAGTAGATGTAAAAATAAGCTTTCCTAAGAACAGTTTGTACTGGGTGTTTGGTATAAAACCTGACCGCTCATGCAGTTTGTGCGTCAGGGCAAATGCGGCTGGCTTCCTCCAGTGCCCACAGCCCCCAATTACGACAGGCTTTCTGCCCTCAGTTACCACGTAAGCATTAACTTTAGTAGTACACTTTCATTTGCGAAGATTGGAAGGAGTATCTTTAAAACAACGTATATTTGCATACAAATGTTATTTTAAATACGAATCGGCTAGTCGCGTTCATGAAGAATTCATCCTGAAGTTTCCTGCACAATTGCTTCTTTGCAGAATTTATATTCACGATCTGGCGAATACATTTGAGACTACTGGTTCAGTGCAAAACAAGAAACACGTACAGTGTTAACAGAAGGAGCATTAGACGAAATTGGTGAAAATCTTGAATGTTCGCCACGAAAATCACTCTAAATTAGCACAAATTGGGGTTTCAGTGACTCTTGCACATAGGACATTTGCTGTGAGTTGAGTTAATTTTGTAGTATTGTATAGACAGGTTAGGAATACAGATCTAAGAAGCGAAGATAGAGTACTGGTACAGTCGGCTGTTGCATGTCGTGCTACCCAGACCCAAAACCCCGTGCGAGCGGTCAGGTTTTATACCGAAGATCCTGTAGAAGCTAGTTAAAAATAAACTGCAGGGTAGAGAGAGTCACGTGAATGTAATACATCCGATTTTTTAAAATTGTTGTCGCTATTCAGTTTAAATAAAATATTAGTTTTGGAAATTAATGATACATTTTTTTTCGTTTGAGGTTTTAAAAACAGTTTCTTGGGATGTCATTGAAAGAGTATGGAATTTCAAGGCCAGTATATAACGATCAGTTTTTAAACATTTGACTCGTTATTCTCTTTGTACTTACGACGAAATGTGTAAAGAAACTATTTATGCAAACCTTTATCTCAGTTAACTTGAAGTAAATAGAAGAATAAGCGTTTGCAGGAATAGTCTATAGGAAGAATAAACGATAGTTGGTAGAGAAAGCCATGTGAATGCACGCATATTTTTATAAAAATGTCCGTGCGTGTATGCGTTAACAGAACAGCGTAACTAAAAACGAAAATTTGGTTAAATACTAAATACTGGATATTTAACCCTACATATGCCACTCTTATAATTCCTAAACCAGTTTGTACACCCCTGCCAAGGTTCCTTAATGAAAGCGATTCGAATAGCCATGATTGTTAACGCGAGATGAAATGGACTGGTCATCCATTCAAAGCCGGGGTTCATGATTTCGAATCCCAGCAACTGCAGTAAAATGTGTCTGTGGTAAAGGATGGGGAGTGCGCACGCAAAATAACCGGTGTGATAGCACGCATGGGTGATGACAGGATTGTATTTGACTGTAGTTGCATGGGTTTTGCTTAACAAAAACACTACAATAGCACTGAAATAAATCTCAACATTTATGATATAAAATAGCTATAAATGATTGCATTTTGTTAGCGACCAATATAATATGAAAATAACAAAAAACTGTAAAAATATTCTAAATTGTTGCCAAATGGCAACACTATGCATTAGAGGGTTAAGTTCTGCACCTTCTAACGATGCGACACGAATATTTTCTATTACAATACTTCCTACTTATCTAAATTGAGCCATACTCCTGAAAAAAATTGGTTTTGCAAGCCTATAGTAATATCACAGAATGCAGTTGCTTTCAGTGTTTACTTAAGGTGAAGCGTAAGGTTTATATATCCTTGATCCTTATATGACAATTGAACTCACTTCATTCACGCTTCCCATTCCTTTGGTAGTGTAGGGATGCATCCTATTCAAAGAAACATTTCCACCAGCGGTGAATCGAAACCGGGATCCTTTGTTTTACTTATTTACCGTAGATTTAATTCATGATATAGCAACGTACTTGCATGCTCTCCCAAATTTTCGCACCTTTCTCCTGTTCGCTTATCACTGGTGACAACTTTCACGGTTTGGGCGTAAAATTTACGGAAGCGGAGGCGTTTTTACGGCTTTGTAACAGATTCAGTGAATGATACCGTAATTATTGATACGAAGATGTAAGAAATTAAATAAAGAAACGTTAGTAAGATAAAGAAATAATTGCAATTAATAATTTCTGTATATTGTCGTATACCTCACATTTATTTATTATTTAACTTCAGAGGAGGGCAACTCGCTTATGAGAGGGATCGTTGAACAGACAAAGAACTTTAAACTCGAGGTATCGACAAGGGACGCAGCTAAGTTATATCACAAAGTATTCTTACACCAACATAATTCCTGGCTGAAGGGAGAGGCAAGGATTCTATGCTACCATAATTAAAAGTTGAAGGAAATGGATAGCTGGTAGATTTATTATAAAATGTTTTCTTACCCCATGTGTCTGCCGGGCGAGGACGCCATGTCGCAGTTATCCGTCTAACTCACGCGGACACTAGTCACAGAATGCTAAGAAAACCCACGCTAAGCTTAGCGTCAGTAACGCCATATCCCCCCCAATGACACACTGCTTCCCCTGAATCGCCCCTACTCTCAGATAAACTGCCAACCTTCGACTCGGTAACCAGAGGGAGTATTACCATTAATATAATCTGTGCACATGCCACAATATTAAATCAATGTATAATGTAATAAGCCTGAGTTGAAATATGTGTCCAGAGAAACAGGTATTAGCGAGTCATAGTAAGGAAGACATTAGCATAAAAGTTCCTGAAATGCAGTAAGAGTTAAGTTCAATACGTTTGAAAAGTCACAGGCAGAAATTATTTCAATTTGAGAGGGAATGAATTTCTAAGATTCGAGGAGTTACCGCATAGCAGCAGCTTCAGATACGCATATGTAGAGTTTTAAGATTGGTTCGCGTATGAAGGAACGTTGGTGTAGCGATAGGTCGGCGGAGCTCAAGTTAAGAAAATGGCACATATTCTAAATCAGATACACATTCGCGACACTCTTGAAATTCTTGATTCTAGTGTGACTTACTCTCGTGTGTAATTTTTAAGTTGTGTAGCGCACATGAACGCGCCGGCGTTAAAGAGACTTAGCGGCTATTGAGAGGAATCTTTCCGAGTAACATTTCTGTGATTTATGGCAACTGATACTTCGCTTAATATTGTTATAGAAGTAGTGAATTCGTAAATTCAACAGTCGGTGACTGTTCTCAAACTGAACATTTTAGTCAACATTAAACTGGTGTTATCCTTTCGAAATGCACTCATAGCTATACCACTCCAGCAGCTGGCGCACGTGAAAACCCAGAACGTAGATTTTTACTATGGATATGACAAAGCCTTAAGTTCTATTTGTATTATAATGTAACTTAAGATTACAGTCTGAATGTACCGCGCTAATTACTATACAGTGCTATGACGGCAGAACTTGTCTGCGGATTTAAAATATGATTGCACCACTAGTAAACAACAGTAAATGGGTGCGAGCATTCGGTAATGGACGACGTGAACTGTAGAGTTAATTCCCCCGCGTAAATTGTTTATCTTATTCGGATTCTATGGCTGCGGGATGTATTTCCCATTTTTTGTGTAAGTTTTTGTTTATAGTTCATATTATGACGCGTAAAATATGGACTAGAAATCTGTGTATAGCCTAGAAATTTGTGGCCTCTGCTTTAATACGTGTTTGTTGTAGTAGCAGGAAGAAGCAGTACTTCAAGAATTCTTATAAAACTGAATTCCCATTTATTTTACGCGAAATTTTTACTTTATCTACTACGTATAGTAAGTAGGGGAAGTATTGTATTCCACCCAAAAATTCTATACGAGATTTCACCGGAAATACATGTTTTGAGACCCTGAATCCAAAAAAAAAACATTTTTGGAAACATGTCGGTGTGTGTGTGTGTGTGTGTGTGTGTGTGTGTGTGTGTGTGTGTGTGAACAGCACAACTCAGAAACGAACAGTCGGATAAACACCAAACTTGGTATTTAGATTCAGTATCTTCCAGAGATGCGACACGAAGGTTTTCAAGAAAATTCCCCCACCCCAGATTACCCTTTACATGGAACATTTTTCGAAAATTTTAATTTTCTCAAAAATGGCCCTAACGATTTTGATTAAAATATGACATGTTTAAGATATTTTTATGACAAATGTATATCTCGAATTTTCTGGGAATGTCTCCAAAAGTATTCTTCATTGTGAACGACTTTTGCATAACTGGTAAACCATAAGAGATAGACAAAATTTTACTACACCAAAAATGTAGATCTCGTTAAAATACACAATTTATGTCATATACTTTTTTTTTTTGGTGGTGGTGAACCATTTTCGAGATATTGCTTGTTATTCCCTTAAATTTTCCAATACTTATACTTTTTCTCCAATTCGTTATACATTTTTTTTCCTGGTAATGCAAAGAGAATGGAATACTCCACATAGCAACCACCTCTTAAAATATTTGACTATCGCTTAAAGCCTACCAATTCCCCTTGCATCTACAAGAAAATTAGCAATAAGATTAACATCTCGATATCTCGATTAACATGAAGCATATGGAGAATAAGCGTTTGTAAAAATAGTTTGTACAAGAGTACAGAAAGTCATGTGAGTGTAACACATCAGATTTTTATACAGGGAGAGCTAAAAAAAACTACGAACCGACTGAGCGCTGTTTTTCCTGTCCGCGTCCTCGGCGCTCGTTGCCGCCTGCCGCTATCATAGAAAGGCGCGGATGAAACCATACAACATTTTAAAACTAATTTTAAAGGCTTTTCTTACTAACTTTATGAAAGGAGATGCTGAAACTGACCACTGTCGTTGTCCATACATTTTTGGCACCTCTTTAGGAAACTATCCATCACTCGCCGTAGTTCACGTTGAGAAATGCTAGCAATGTCTTCGTCGATATTTTGTTCAAATTCTTCCAGGGTATGTGGGTGTGTCTTGTATACTTTGTGTTCTAAGTTACCTCAGAGATAGAAATCGCAGGGGTACATTTTTCAAATTGTTCTCGTCGAAATATTGCCCTTATGAGCTGTTGCAGAGTCTTGTTGGAAAAAAGGCAAAATCACTCTCTCTGTCTGTTAGTTCTCTAAAAACAGCGGGCAAAGTTGCATTCACGTATGCACGGGCTTCAAGTATTGAGTAAAGTTGGTAAGTAAAGCCTTTAAAAGTAGTTTTAAAAATGTTGTATGGTTTCATCCGCGCCTTTCTAAGATAGCGGCAACGACAACGAGCGCTGAGGACGCGGACAGGAAAAACACCGCGTAGCCGGTTCGTAGTCTTTTGGCTCTCTCTCTACGTTTACTGCACTGAACTTTTTATGCATTCTAAAGTTCATGTCATCCAATTGTGCGCTTTTTAAGATAATATGAAACATCTGTCTATATTGTAAAATGGAATGACGTAACTTGTGTAATTCTTGCGAAAGAACCTGCTTGGAGAAGAAGACTTCTCTCTGTCTCTCTCTCTCTCTCTCTCTCTCTCTCTGTCTCTCTCTCTGTCTCTCTCTGAATTATAACAGCTGTCATTGGGGCAGCAAGTAAAATGTGCAACTAATCTGTTCGCTCTTATTGGAGAAATTTTCCCGATATCAGTTGGCCCGCCCTGGGCTGAAAGATTGCAGTTTCCCAACTTCTGGCACACTTCCCAGCCCCTCTGCTCCAGATCCACACAAAAATCCAATATTGTTCCCCAGAGCGTCGCGAGTGCAGCATTTTGCCTTTGGCGGCCTCCGTTCCGTTTCCAAATGGTGTTGACAGAAGCTTTCGGCTCTACTCTAGAAATGAAATTTCTCATCCACGTCAACGAAGATTCAGTACAAGCAAATTCTTTTAGTTTCTTCACACACCCATCTCTAGTACGAACCTAAATTACATTGACATACAGCTGACGTGTTAAAATATGGAGGGAAAGTATTGTATTCCACCCAAAAATTCGATACCGAGATTTCACCGGAAATACATGTTTTGAGACCCGTGAATCCAAAAAAAAAAAAATTGGAAACATGTCTGTGTGTGTGTTTGTGTGTGTGTGTGTGTGTGTGTGTGTGTGTGTGTGTGTGTGTGTGAACAGCATAACTCAGAAACGAACATTCGAATAAACACCAAACTTGGTATTTAGGTTCAATATTCTCCAGAGATACTGCACGAAGGTTTCCAAGAAAATCCCCCACCCCAGATTACCCTTTAGATGCAACATTTTTAGAAAATTTTAATTTTCTCAAAAATGGCTTGAACGATTTTGATTAAAATATCATATGTTTAAGATATTTTTATGACAAATGAAATGTATATTTTGAATTTTCTGGAAATGTCTCCAAAAGTATTCTTCATTGTGAACGTCGTTTGCATAACTGGTAAACCATAAGAGATAGACAAAATTTTACTACACCAAAAATACAGATTGCGTTAAAATACACCATTTATGTCATATACATTTTTTTTTTTTTTTGAGTGAACCATTTTCGAGATATTGCTTGTTATTCCCTTAAATTTTCCAATACTTTTACTCAAATGGGAATTCGTTATTCATTTGTTTATGTCCTGGACATACAAAGAGAATGGAATACTCCACATAGCAACCAGCTCTTAAAATATTTGACTATCGCTTAAAACCTACCATATTCCCCTTGCATCTACAAGAAAATTAGCAATAAGATTAACAACTCGATATCTCGATTAACATGAAGCATATTGGGAATAAGCGTTTGTAAAAATAGTTTGTACAAGAATAGAGAAAGTCATATGAGTGTAACACATCAGATTTATTTTTTTAACTTGATGATTTAACATTTTTTATTCGGATAAGTCATATATAACTGTGAACGAACGAAATTGTTCAGTTATGCTTTAATAGACCCGGGCTCCCTAGAACTAGTTACCCAACATTCGTCTTCTCAGGATAAGCGATATCCACATAATAAGCGAGATTCGAACTCGGGATCTCTTGAATGTGAGGCAGACACACACAGGTGGGTCCCTTTATGTTTCTGTTACACCTCTTTAAAATGTTATACTTTCTTTATACTCCAAGAAATAAATATATTATTTATAATTAGAACCCGAATGTTTAAGCATTTATAACAATGAAAATATGTAGGGGAAAAAAAGGAAATAACGTAAAGATAAGGCATAAATTTTAAAAATTTGTAATCGTAATATATTTAATAACCGATATTTGGTTTAAAAATCGCACAAATGATAATTACTTTCTCTATTACGTTCATAGTAGGTTCCACCCAAGAGTTTGATACCGAAATTTTACCGGAAATACATGTTTTGAGGCCCCTTGAATTAAAATAAACATTTTTAGAAAAGGTTGTGTGTGTTTGTGGACAGCATGACTCAAAAACGAAAAGTTGGATTACCAAAATTAGTATTTAGGTTCAGTACCTTCTAAAGATGTGACAGGAATATTTTGAACAAAATCCCTTCAGTCCAAACTTTTCTTTACATGGAACATTTTTCAAAATTTTTTATTTCTAAAATATGGCTTTGGCTATTTTGATTAAAATACTATACATTAAAGTCTTTTATACGACAAATAAAATATATATATATATATATATATATTGAAGTCCTCTGTATTCGGAACGAATTTTGTATAATCTTGTATAACTGGTAAACGTTAAGCGATAGTCGAAAAATGTAGATCTCTTTAAAACACAATTTATTGCAAATAACCTCTTTGTGGCATCAACCATTTCCAAGATATCCGTCATTAACGGTTCGAACTGTTCAATACTTAGCCATTCGTATTACGTCCTATCGACATTCAGTTGTTTCTCGTGGTTGCATGGAAAGAGTATCGACTTTTAAGGCCAGCATATAGCATCCAGTTCTTAAACATTTGACTATCGCTGTACCCTGTGTATCTATAACGAAATATATAAGGTAGCTATTTTTACAGAGGTTTATTTCGATTAATATGAAGTAGATAGAAATTAAACTTTCGGTAGAATAATTTGCATACCCATTAAACAACTTTGTGAAAGTGTGTTTGAGGCCAGAATTATTAGTAGAGACTTGTGGCCCCCTCGGTCCCCCGACCGAACCCCTGCTATTTCTATCTCTGGGGTAAAGACAAACCCCCACAGCCTGGAAGAATTAAAACAAATGGAAATGGCCAGCATTTTTCAACATGAACTACGGCGAGTGATGGATAGTTTCCTAAAGAGGTGCGAAAAATGTATGGACAACGATGGTGGTCAGTTTCAGCATCTCCTTTCATGAAGTTGGTAAGTAAAGCCTTTAAAAGTAGTTTTAAAAATCTTGTATGGTTTCATCCGCGCCTTACTATGATAGCGGCAGACGGCAATGCGCGCCGAGGACGCGGATAGGAAAAACACCGCACAGCCGGTTCGGAGTTTTTTGGCTCTCTCTGTAGAAGTACAGCTCCAGACACGACTGGTATACAGGAGTGGCCGCAGAATGCTCTTGTATAGCAGCAGACTAGTCAACTCTTAGAGAGGGTTTTCGATTTAGAATCGAAAGCTTATGGAGATGAGAATATACCTGATTTAGTTTAGTGTTGATGTGGGTATGCTATGTTAACCGACGATCAAGGTGAACGCCTGAATATTTTACTGCACGATCAGAAGGCAGTTATGGCACCTCCGTGTCAAAAAGCAACCGCAGTCATTCTTGAATATTGAAACATCTTAGCAGCGTCCCCGGAATGATTATATTCCACGTCTCTCTACAGGGATTCGTAGTCACTAGAATTAAATGCCGTAGTTCCATTAACGATTTCACTTCCACACAATACTTCGCACTGAATAAAATAGTTAAATCTTCTTTCTCTTCTCCACCAAGCATTAAACTTTTCCAAGGCTTGTTGCATGCTCCAAATGTTTAATTTATTGATTTATCCATCGTTTCTTGGGTGTTCCGACATTTCGTTTTCCTTTAGGTATGTAGTGGAGTATTTTCCTTGGGTAGCGTTCCTCATTCATTCTCTCTACGTGTTCTAGTCACTTTTGTCCTTTTCTAGTGACTCCTAATACTGTTCTTAAAAAATCTCATTTCCGCTGCCTGTAATCTGCTTTTACCTCTTTGTCATTGTCCAGGTTTCGCTACTATATTGTGCAAAAGTTCTTTTAATTGTTCCATATATTTTTGAAGAACTTTCTATTTTAGTTCCGATATCTGCTTCTGAAGATCCTAAAAATTTAAATGTGTTTACTTGTTCTATTATATTATTATCTAATACAAATTTACATCTCAACGGATGGCTTCCGTGAAAAGCCATGGATTTAGTTTTATTTTTTGATATGTTTAAATTATAATTAAAAACTATTTTATGTAGTTGAAATAGTGCTCTTTGTAGCGTATCTTCGCTATCAGAAATGATTACTTGTCCATCAGCATATAGGAGTGTCATTACAATTTTTACTTATTCTACTACATATGTAAGTAGGGGAAGTATTGCATTCCACCCAAAAATTCGATACCGAGATTTCACAGGAAATACATGTTTTGAGACTCCCTGAATGCATATAAAGCATTTTTGGAAACATGTCCGTGTCTGTCTGTGAACAGCATAACTCAGAAACGAACAGTCGGATAAACACCAAACTTGGTATTTAGCTTCAGTATCTTCCAGAGATGCGACACGAAGGTTTTCAAGAAAATCCCCCACCCCAGATTACCCTTTACATGGAACAATTTTCTAAAATTTTAATTTTCTCAAAAATGGCTCTAACGATTTTGAATAAAATGTCATAAGTTTAAGACATTTTTATGGCAAATGAATTGTATATCTCGGATTTTCTGGGAATGTCTCCAAAAGTATTCTTCATTGTGAACGACTTTTGGTAAACTGGTAAACCATAAGAGATAGACAAAATTTTACTGCACAAAAAATGTAGATCGCGTTAAAATACACAATTTGTCATATAATTTTTTGTTGTTGAGTGAACCATTTTCGAGATATTGCTAGTTATTCCCTTAAATTTTCCAATACTTATACTTTTTCTCAAATGGGAATTTGTTATTCATTTTTTTTGTCCTGGGAATGCAAAGAGAATGGAATACTGCACATAGCAACCAGCTCTTTAAAAATTTGACTATCAAGTCTATCAATTCCCCTTGCATCTACAAGAAAATTAGCAATAAGATTAACATCTCGATTAACATGAAGTAGATGGAGAATAAGCGTTTTAAAAATAGTTTGTACAAGGGTAGAGAAAGTCATGTGAGTGTAACACATCAGATTTTTTCTATTATAACCAGAAGTTATATTTAAAATATTTACCGCTGTTTGCATTCACGGATTGCCTTGTCAAAATATAAATTAAATAAAGTGGGTGATGTATTACACCCTTGTCTTATTCCGATATTAATACCTACTGTCTTAAAATTTCCCATTTTTTTTGTTTAATACATATCTTTGAATATTTCTTTAAATATCTCCACAATATGATTTGGTATTCCTCTATTAGTCATCTCCTACAATTTTCTTCTTTTTACTCTGTCAAATGTCTTAAATATTATATACGTTGGGCAGTTAAACTCTCTCCTCTTTTCTATTATTTGTTTTATTATTCTTTTAATTGTTCAGTGTTACACATATTTTCGTCTTCTGTGGAATTACTGTCAATTTCATTCTCGTCAGTGATTGCCACTCCATTGTCTTCGTTTATAATTCTTTCTCCCATTTTGCGGCAATATGCGTTTTTTCTAAGAGTCGCAAAAGATGAACCTTCCTCTTAATGTTTTTGATTTTCTTGCAAAATTCTGCGAACACAACTGTGCGGGACACTGGTAGCTGCAGTAGCTCTATCTTGCAGTTTTTAGATTTATTTGAAAAGCGCAGGAGAGTACCGATGCTTATGCTTGGTCTCTTCATGTATTCATAAACATTAGTAGTCACCTTACGGGCTTGCTATGAAGTAGTTTTCCTTTTGAAATTAAAGGAGGCATTATCACAACGTTAAAAACATAATACAATCAACTGTACTCAAGGGCAGGCGTTTCTTACTGCGTATTGCATCAAGTAACACGCAATAAGTTCGCTGTATACAACAGATACAAAGGTAGATCCCGGCTAGCGTCAACTGTTCTGGATCAAGGTCTTGTTCAAGAACGAATGCGCGAGCTATATCCCTCCCATTCTTGCAGCGCTCGCCACAGCGTTCCCCTTGCTTATCTGTGGGAAAATGAGAACAGTTCTCAACCCATCATATACGAAGGCGTGTTGCCTGGAGCTACTCTGTATTCACTCTTAGCTTGATCCGCGGCAAAACAAACCCCGTGGTGCAAGATGGTAGCAATGCGCGCAGGAAAGTAGTCCCATCCTAATACTCTGAAGTTTAGAATGAAGTTATCCTTAAATAGTATAATATTCTATACAAATACCTAAGGCTTTATTTTAACGCTGATTTAAACCATAAAACAGAGCTACAAGTCCCATGACGCAATTTGTATGAGTCACCTGACATCCGGGTAGCGCAGAATATTGTTTACGGCCAGAAACCAGCAGTTGTGTTTAGTATCATGGAGGACGGTGAATTTGCTCTTGTGTTTTCTTCAATTACGTAACGCATTAGCCGCGCAAACCATTGACTAGTGGTGGAAAAACAATAGTGTTGAATCTTTATTGTAAGTTACGTGAGAAATATCCAACACTTTCCGCGAAAGAAATGATGAAATTAACTTCTGAGTGCACGGTGTTTCGAGTACAAGTATAAACAGTCCTTGTGCAGAAAAATCTGAAACGGGAAAAGTGGTTACACCCGGAAAAAAAAGAAAGCATATGAAATACACAATGCAAGAATGTAGTGATTTTGAGAAGAATGCAATTCGCGTAACAGTGCACAATTTCTTTTTTAAAATGAGCCACCAACAGTTAATAAAGTGCCGGTTCTAGAGAGCGAATAAATTAGATTATCGCATACCTGTTACTTTATTTTTCGCTCATTTATTTTAGAATTAACTATTATTATATGTGCAAACGTTTATTTTGTTGCAACTATCATCTTATCACCTTTAACTCTTAGCAGAATATGCTAGTCACCGTTTTAGTTGTCGAAATAAGGACTCTTGTTCTTTTTGCACTACGTGCGACTTGTACTCGCCACATGGTCTGAAAGTGTAACAGCATTTCTAGTGCGAATGGC
Organism: Deroplatys truncata; assembly: GCA_030765065.1. Taxonomy (NCBI): domain Eukaryota; kingdom Metazoa; phylum Arthropoda; class Insecta; order Mantodea; family Mantidae; genus Deroplatys; species Deroplatys truncata. The sequence goes on along the minus strand of CM060989.1, from coordinate 56,159,347 downwards.
GGAAGGATACATTATAGTGGTGCACTGGTCACCTGGGGTTTGTTTTGACGCGGATCAACCTAAGAGTGAATACAGTTTAGTCTTGGACAATCCAGATGAAAATTATCGAATTATTCAGTAATCGCTAACAATTGAGTTATTCGGAGTTATGAGCAGCTTTCGATGTTTCTATAAACAGTACAAAGTTCGTGAACAGTGCGTTTAGGAACCTATATAGGAAATTCTTCTTGTCACATTCCTTGTCATTTTCTGACCGACATCCCAAATTGATCTCCTAACAAGAATTTCTTTTATAACATATTCCATACTCATAATGCATAAAAGTTTGAACGAGGAAAATCAGAACACGTGAAAGCACAAATCGCACTGAAAAATGTGATGTTACTTTCACATGGTTTTCTCTGCTCTGTCATTTATTAATGGGTATAAGGACTATTCTTAGGAAAACTTATCTTTCTATCTACTTCATTTTAATCGAGATAAACCTTTGCAGAAATAGCTTCATTACACATTTCGTTATAAACTATATCTCGGAAATGGCTGATGCTACAAAAAAGTTATTCGATATAAATTGCGTGATTTAAAGAGATCTTTTTTTTTCTTGCAATGTGTTTTTGTCTATCGCTTAACATTTACGAGCTATACAAGATTATATAGAATTCCTTCCGAATCAAGACTTACAGGCTATTCCCAGAAAATTAAAGATATACATTTTATTTGTTATATAAGCATCTTTAATATGTTATTTTAACAAAAATCGGTGTTTTTTTCTCGAATTGATTTTTCAGAAAATAAAAAATGTCGAAAAATGTTTCATGTATAGAGTGATTTCGGGATTTTCTCGAAAATATTCGTGTCACATCTTTGGGAGGTAGGCACTGAACTTAAATACCAAGTTTGGTATTTGTTTTTGAGTTATGCTGTTCACAGCCACATACACGTACCTTTTTCTAAAAAATGATTTTCTTTTAATTCAGGTAGTCTTAAAACACTCCTTCTGGTGTGATATTTCGGTAACGAATTTTTGGGTGGAATGCAAGATTTCCTTTAATTTAGGTAAGCAGCAGAAGTAAAAATGCAAACTACAGCTCTGTTGCAAGGTGGCAGCACTGACTCAACTGTCTTGCTCAGAACGCAGCAACGCGACGTGAATAAACAGGCCCATATACACCCATATGCATTGAGATCATGCGACTGCCGCGTGTGTCGTGCGAACTGATTGACTACTCGACGTGTTATTGAGTTCGCGCGACACAAGATTTTGCGCTACTGTCGCGTCGCGAGGTATAATGCTTAAGTTTAGCTCAGGGTTCTATAAGAATTTGTCACACTGGTCGCGTGACTGTAGGGTCGTGTGGTATAACCCTTTCAATTAACTCTGTGTACTTTCGCTTTATGCGCGACACGAAAATCTTGCATAAATGGGACTTAAGAGTGGAGCGATTATGCAGTGCGGTCGTTTTATGGTGAGACCGCGGATCGCGTGTGTGCGTGCTCCGCAAACTGTGTATTGCCCTGGGGTTTTTACGTTCCGTAACTCCCGCGTTACGAACCTTGTTACAGGTAGTATTGGAAATGGTGTCCATCTGTGTGAAGACATTCCTGGCATCTTTGGATGAAATTTTCATTCACACGCATTAGTAATGTTCATAATTTCTGTTTTTATACTGTCCTTAAGTTCATCTACGATGTGCGGATTGTTCCTATAAGCTTTATTTTTTTAGGGTTCCCACAAATACACTATGTGATCAAAAGTATCCGGATACCCCCACAAGGATACGTTTTTCATCTTAGGTGCATTGTGCTGCCACCTACTGCCTGGTACTCATCCGCGACCTCAGTAGTCATTAGACATCGTGAAACAGCAGAATGGAACTCACGAACTTCGAACGTGGTCAGGTGATTGGGTGTCACTTGTGTCTGTACGCGAGATTTCCACACTCCTAAACATCCCTAGGTCCACTGTTTCTGATGTAATAGTGAAGTGGAAACGTGAAGGGACATGTACAGCACAAAAGCGTACAGGCTGACCTTGTCTGTTGACTGACAGAGACCGCCGACATTTGAAGAGGGTCGTAAAGAGTAATAGGCAGACATCTATCCAGACCATCACACAGGAATTCCAAACTGCATCAGGATCCACTCCAAGAACTATGACAGGCGTGAGGTGAGAAACTTTGGATTCCATTGTCGAGCGGCTGCTCATAAGCCACACATCACGCAGGAAAATGCCAAACGACGCCTCGCTTGGTGTAAGGAGCGTCAACATTACACGATTGAACAGTGGCAAAACGTTGTGTGGAGTGACGAATCACGGTACACAATGTGGCGATCCGATGGCAGGGTGTGGGTATGGCGAATGCCAGCGTGTGTAGTGCCAACATGAAATTCGGAGGTGGTAGTGTTATGGTGTGGTCGTGTTTTTCCTGGAGGGGGCTTGCACCCCTTGTTGTTTTGCGTAGCACGATCACAGCGCAGACCTACATTGATATTTTAAGCACCTTATTGCTTCCCACTGTTGAAGAGCAATTCGGGGATGGCGATTGCATCTTTTAACACGATCGAGCACCTGTTCATAGTGCACGGGCTGTGACGGAGTGGTTACAGGACAATAACATCCTTGTAATGGACTGGCCTGCACAGAATCCTGACTTGAATCCTATAGAACACCTTTGGGATGTTTTGGAACTCCGACTTCGTGCCAGGCTTCACCGACCTACATCGATACCTCTCCTCAGTTCCGCACTCCATGAAGAATAGGCTGCCATTCCCCAAGAAACCTTCCAGCACCTGATTGAAAATATGCCTGCGAGAGTGAACGCTGCTAAGGGTGGGCCAACACCATATTGACTTCCAGCATTACCGATGGAGGGCGCCACGAACTTGTACGTCGTTTTCAGCCAGGTGTCCGGATACTTTTGATTACGTAGTGTAGATGCACCAATTTTGCCAATATTTTCCTCCGTTGGAACTCTCAATTTCGCTTCTTAGGTTTAGCGATCCCGTTATCCTAAACTTGTTAACCAGACATCTAACAGTTTCTTTACCTGGAACTGGTATACCAGGAAATTACTTCTAAAATTGTCTAAACACCTGTCTACATGATTCAGTTCTTACTTATGTATCGTACATAAAAATAACAAGACAATAACACTCTTAAGCGAATCACACAAAACATAGATGTCTTGAATAAACTTTCACCTTTGAGATGCACAGTTCTCTTTACAGCACGAACACAAAACAGCGACTGAAGCGCAGCCGATAAAGATAGCCTTGAACGCATCATGCGGCACCAGTTGTGCATCGGAAAAGTACTGAGGTGCTCATATATCGGTCTTTGGCCTCACCTTAAAACGAACGCACTGTAGTATTCCTTATCTGCAAAGGAGTGTGGTTGTTCCTGCGCTGCCGAGGGTTGTTATTTCCTTTTTATACAATTATATAAACAAAGTATTGCGGGTGCTCTTGTAGCTAGAATAAAAACAAACGTAGAGAGATGGTGAGGGGAGGTTGGGAGTAAAAACGTTTAATGTGTGAAAATAGTTTAAACACCAGTTTTCCATTGAATGCGCAGTATTTAACTAATGTGAAACCTCACGTAATGCTAATTAAAGACATCTAAATGTGCATAAGGGTGATTTTCTTTTTAAAGGAGATTTAAATGAACCAATGCAGTACTGGATGTTTACAGAAGAGAACAGAAACTGAAAGGAAATTGCCCAGATGAGCTGGCGGCTGTTTGCTCTCCAGGAAGAATCAGGTCCCATCGAATAGAAGTCATTGACTTCACCCGCACAAAGGATCGGTCACGAGTATCTATGCCTCACGCAATAACCAAACCAGAAGTATTACTTCACGATCTCTACCACGTACCTAATAGGTAGAGGAAGTAGATATTGCATTCCATCCAAAAATTAGATTTTGAGATTTCACCAGAATACATGTTTTGAGGCCCCTAAATCCAAAAAGCAGCCTTTTTAGAAAAAGGTTCGTGTGTTCTGTGCGTTTGTGAACAGCATAACTCGAATTGTCGGATAAATACCAAACTTGGCATCTTCCAAAAAGAGATGTCTTCCGTGGTGTAGTGCTAGCCTCTAGTTCCCGAGGTCGCGGGTTCAAATCCGGCGGAGGGCGATGGACTTTTTCGGACGTAAAAGCATGGCTTCCTTCGGAAGGGAAGTAAAGCCGGTGGTCCCGTGTCGTAGACTTACGGCACATAAAAGAGCCTCAAGCCTGATAGAGAGGCCTGTGAGCAAAATTTCCGGTCTTTCACGCCCAATATAGAATGGAACGCTAAGGACCATAGTAGTTAAAGAGCGTCCATAAATTTAAAAAACAGAAAAGAAAGACCAATTCCATAAAGATGCAACACGAAGAATTTCAAAACCCAATCCAAACTGTCGGGAAAATGTTGGTTGTTTTTGATTTTCTAAAAATTACTCTTAACGATTTTGATTAAAAAGTCATTTGAAGACATGGAAGACATTTGGATCACAAATAAAATGTAGATCTATCTTGAACTTTCTGGAAATACGGTGTAAAGTCGTCTTCATTCTTAAGGTATCTTGTATAACGGGCAAACCATAAAGAAATGGAGAAAAACGTGTTACACAAAAAATGTAGATCTCTTTAAAGCACACAATTTCTTTAAAATAACTTTTTTTTGTTATAAAGCCATTTCCGAGATATGCGTTGTTATTGGTTTGAATTTTTCAGTAATTTTTGTCGTTTCCTAAAAGTGCTGTAGCTATTCAGTTGCTTCTCGCGATGTCATGGAAATGAAATGACATTTCAAGGCCAGCATATAGCAACCCGCTCTTAAACATCTGATAATCGATTTGGTTTACTCTATCACCCTTGCACCTACAACAAAATGAAACTACTGCGAGGTTTTATCTCAATTGACATAAAGTAGATAGAAAAAAAAATTCGGATGTGATACACTCGCATGACTTTCTCTACTCGCTTATTAGTGCATATAAAAATTATTCTTACGAAAGCTTGTTTTCCTATCTACTTCATTTGCATTCAGATAAGCCTTTCTGAAAATAGCTGCATTACACATTTCGTTATAGATACAGGGGAATAGCGATAGGCAAATGTTTTAGAACTGGATGCTATACGCTGTCCTTAAAAATGTATACTCTTTCCATGACAGCGAGAAACAGCTAAACATAGACAGGACTTTAAAAGAATGGCTAGATTTTCGAACTATTAATAACGGATATCTGTGAAATGGCTGATATCACAAAAATGCTTATTTGGAATAAATTGTGTATTTTAGAGAGATTTACATTTTTTTGCGTTGTACGCTTTCGTCTGACGCTTAACATTACCAGTTATACAAGATTATAGAAAATTCCTTCCGAATGAAGAGGACTTCACAGGCTATTCTCAGAAAAGTCAAAATGTACACTTTATTTGTCACGTGAATATATTTAATATGTGGTATTTTAATCGAAATCGTTAAGAGCATTTTTTAGAAAATAAAAACTTTAGAAAAATGTTTCACGTAAAGGATAGTTTGGGCTTCATGTCGCATCTTTGGAAGATACTGAACTTAAATACCAAGTTTGGCATTTGTCCGATTTGTCGTTTTTTAATTACGTTGTTATACATACACACACATGGAAATGTTTCCAAAAATGCTTTATTTGGATTCAGGGGCCTCAAAACATGTATTTACGGTGAAATCTCTGCATCGAATTTTTGGGTGGAATGTAATACCTTCTCGAAAATTATGTTGATGTTTGTAATAAAATAGCAAGAGAAGGCTTTGCGTGGGCTAGGTCAGGGGTGGTGAGGTTAAAAAGCATAGGAGAAGGAGAAAATGAAGGCAAAAATGCCCATTATGTAATAGCAAATTTAATAATTATTGGCATTTAATGTTACAATGTGAAGGAACAATGAATATGAGGAAAAAGTTGCAAAGAAACAATTGGTCTAGCTTACCAAATAAAATTATAGGTAAAAGGATGTTAAGAGTTAAATCCAAGGAAAGTTTATTTGAAATAGGAAAATATCTAGGTGTAGTGAGAAATAAATGTCTGAAAAAAATTATAAATAGGGAATAGAAAGAACATGTAGATTGTTGAATCATAAAATTAAATAGGACCCAATAACTCAACAACCATGGTGTTGGATGTTTGTTGGCCCTTAGTAATGCAGCAACTTAGTGAAAGAGAAAATGATATGTAAAGGATAATGTGTAGAGATAAAATTATATATTATAGAACTTATATGAGGATTAATTTATGTAACTAACGAAGTGAAATAAAATTACCTACCTACCTGCCTGCCTGCCTGCCTGCCGTGTTTGTGTGTTGTAGAGACAGTAATAAACGATACTGAGTAGAAAGAATCACATGAGATTTTTTTGCAAGAGCTAGACATACCATGCAAAGTTAAAATATACATACTTTTGTAATATCGAAATCGGGGGGGGGGGGGTACTTGAAAGGCTTCACTTTCATCAGATCCTGATATTGGTTCACAATTCAAGAATACCCACAGCGTTAGTGCACAAAGTTGTTGTATGTCCATTTAGGGAATATTAGCTTCATTTGCAAAAGGCACGAACTGATGTCTTGATGTTAAATTATTGGTTGCTCCCACTTCGAGCATAGACAACGTCCGATATTTTAAGAACTACAAAACCACATTGGAATGTTCATTGCCGCCAGTGTCAAAATAATCCATATAAAACTGAAAACTTTTAAAGACTTACACAGTCCAGTCATACGTTCTGTCCTATGATGAAGCGATGCCTTAAAATAAAAGACACAAAAAGATATAAAATATATTTTAATTCAGTGACTAATGAACATTTCTTACACTATAAGTCATTCAAAATGATCACCTCTGGCTTTTACACAGGACCTTAATCTGTTAGGCCAGTCTGCTACTGCAGCTTGAATGCATCTAGAATAATTTCCTGCGCTGCCTTTACTAGATCCCGCTTTAGTGATTCCAAACTGGAGCGAGGTTTAGCACAGGCTTTACTCTCCAAGATATCCCAAAGCCTATAGTCCAGTGGGTTCAGGTCTGCGCTGCCAGAGGGCCAGTCTTCTGCTGCAACATCCCTGAGCAATGCTTGAGTAGTTCTAGGCTTGTGAGCTGGGGCTCAGTCTTGCTGAAAGATCCAATGGCTTCCATTGAAGAGTGTGGTGTACAAGGGTCTCATAACTCTCTCTAGGATGCCCTCTTGGTACTGTCTAGCTCCTGTTTTGCAGTAATGGAGAGATGTTACTCTTTGATGTGATACAATCACCAAACCATCACTGATGCTGGGTGGTGCCCCCTCTGGACACGGGGGACTGATATTTTATCTTCCTCTGAGCTCCGTGCATATATTTTATCATTTTGCTTATTGTACTTCTCCACTGTGAAATTTTTCGCATCTGTGAAGAGGATATTTTAATAACCATTCTGAGCATGCCACTGTAAGAGCCCCTTTGATCTTTCATACCTGATCTTCTTTGGGTTCGAGGTTAACAAATGTCCCACCGGACGTCGATAAGCTCTCATATGAAGGTCTTCTCTGATAATCCAAGACATGGATTTGGCGGATACGTTTAATTCTCGGGCATTTAATTTTTGCTTCCGGAGTGAGTTTCGACGTATTCGTTCTCTTACTGCTTTGACCACTCCTGAAGTCCTTATGGGTATGTGGCCTGCCGGACCTTGGTAAGTGTTCAATAGAGGACGTTTCAAGGAATCTCTTGACAGTAGGTTTCTTACCACACTTATAAAGAGTAATCACCACAATTCTGTTTTCATTTACACCTCATTCCATATTTATTGGTTGATGTAGCGAACTACACAAAGCAAATGTATTTAGAATAATAACTCTGCTACCATGGTAACTTGTAACAATACCATTTATTACTTTCTCTACTACGTACAGAAAGTAGGGGAAGTATTGTATTCCACCCAAAAATTCGATACCGAGATTTCACCGGAAATAAATGTTTTGAGGCCCCCTGAATCCAAAAGAAACATTTTTGGAAACATCTCCGTGTGTGTGTGTGTGTGTGTGTGTGTGTGTGTGTGTGTGTGTGTGTGTGTGAACAGTATAACTCAGAAACGAACAGTCGGATAAACGCCAAACTTGGTGTAAAGGTTCAGTATCTTCCAGAGATGCGACACGAAGGTTTTCAAGAAAATCCCCCATCCCAGATTACCTTTTACATGGAACGTTTTTCGAAAATTTTAATTTTCTCAAAAATGGCTCTAACGATTTTGGTTAGAATATCATATTATGTTTTAGATATTTTCATGGCAAATAAAATGTATATCTTAAATTTTCTGGGAATGTCTCCAAAAGTATTCTTCATTGTGAACGACTTTTGCATAATTGGTAAACCATAAGAGATAGACAAAATTTTATTACACAAGAAATGTAGATCGTGTTAAAATACACAATTTGTCATATATTTTTTTTTTTGTTGGGTGAACCATTTTCGAGATATTGCTTGTTATTCCCTTAAATTTTTCAATACTTATTTTCTCAAATGGGAATTCGTTATTCATTTTTTTGTCCTGGATATGCAAAGAGTATTAATCTGTGGCAAAGGGAATGGTGCTGCACCTAGCAACCAGCTATTAAGAGATATGTATGCGCTTAAAGGCTACTGTATTTCCAAATTGCCCTTGTAAATATATATTCCCCTTGCACCTACAAGAAAATTAGCAATAAGATAGACTCTGCAAATGTTTATCTCGATTAACATGAAGTAGATGGAGAATAAGCGTTTGTAAAAATAGTTTGTACAGGAGTAGAGAAAGTCATGTGAGTGTAACACATCAGATTTTCTTGGATATGCAAAGAGTATTAATCTGTGGCAAAGGGAATGGTGCTGCACCTAGCAACCAGCTATTAAGATATATGTCTATGCTTAAAGGCTACTGTATTTCTATATTGCCCTTGCAAATACAAAACAAGGGGAACATGTACGCCTTAAGCGATAGAGAAAGTCATATGGGTGTAACACATCAGATTTTTGTTTTAAGTTGTAGAGCTACAAACATAGAGGACAGAACTTATGACTGGACTGTTTATAATTTCCCTCTGTAAGGTAAGAAAAACTTAAAATATAGTTTTATTCACTGAGTGCCTCTGGTAGAAAGAATATATTTTAGTTTAACGTCCTTGAATGAGTGATTAAATGTGTAAAATGATGCACAAATGACTGCATACAGCTTATAGCTATCTGATATTCATCTTCTCATGATAAGGAAAAATCCCGAATGAAACCATGTCAGGCCAACTCACCCTAACCAAGGTTTGAACTCGGGACCTCTTGAATATGAAGTAGACACCCTACCCCCACACTGTAGAGACGAGCAATATTGGTATTGATGTTGGTACCCCTACCATCCATTGTTATCGATTAGGAATTGACTGGAACTCTCAAAGGTGTTAAGCACCAAAATTGAAAAATTGAGAGATTTCTTCAGAAAAGTGCTTTAAGCCAAGGCCATTCTCCTCTCAAAAATGCTGTTCCTATTCGATCTTCGATTTGTAACTGGCGATAGATGGCACTGGTGTTAACTCCAGCGTCAGGAACTCTTGAAAAGCGTTAACCGCCACATTGATATCACTGAGGAGTTGAAAATTAATATTGTTAATGTTGGCGGTACTGAATTATTAGTGCTAAATTTATATAAATTCGCTAAACGCATTTTAGTTATATTGTTATTTGATAAATACGTTTTTGTAAGTTCAGTGACATAACACCTTTCAGAGGAAATTCAAATGTGACCTTAACACTTTTCATAATTTTAGATTTAAATATTAATTTATATGTTATCTCGATGTTCGTTACATATGGGGCATTGCATTTCAAATCGTCCGAAATAGATAGAAAATCGATCTTGCATTTTTGTACTTGGAGACAAGCCTGATGCAATGCTTTATGCAAACTTAAAATTCAGAGTATCATTCAAATTTATCGCATCTTCCTAAAATTCCCAATTTCAAGCTGTTATAACTCTGAAACCTTTAAATCTAGTTATTTAAATGTAGCTTTATTTTGATTCCCTGAACTGTAATTTCCTACTGATAAGTTTCTTCTTATTCTTATTTAAGTGAAGAAATTTAGACTTTTTAAATTGTAGGTGGTTTCGAATTAAGGAAAATAATTTTATTATATATGGTAAGATTTCGTAATTTAAACACAATCAAACATATATTTTATTGTAATTGTTACTGATAAGGTTTCGTCAAAAATTGTTAAAGAAGTGAATTACTTCACGCGCTCATGGTCGCTCTCGCACGTTTGTGTTGAACTGAAGATCAAGGAAGCTGCTGTGCCTAAGGTTGTACAATGAGAAAACTTACTAAGCATATTATCCATATTACAGTGCTATCTTAGGAAATGCGCTAACTTGATGAAAGCTTTGTTAGATTTTAATTTTCCTACCTTGATGAAGGACTTACAAAAACGTATCACAATCAAAATATCATTAATAATCACCTGCGCTTAACTCACAACACTTCTATTAACCTTGCTAGCGCACGGAAAGACTGAAGCAAAAGGAAATAAAGACGAAGTGCTAGTTTGTATTGCGCCAGGTTGTTGAATCGCGTGCCTTTCTTGCATCAAATGCGTTGTCCTTCTGCAGAGCGCTTGGTGATGATCGTGCAACCATGTAAATTGTTGCGTTTATTAACTTTTTCTTGTAACTACCAACACACCAACATTGCCGGCTTCTGTTAATGAAAATATGGATTATTCTCAAACTAATATTTTAGTTTTTTAAAAATCCCAAGACACCTAAAATAAGTAAAAACTATATATATATATATATATATGTGTGTGTGTGTGTGTGTGAATATTATTAAAATGATTAGTATATGCTGTAATGAAATGCGGACTTTCATCTACAAAATGATATTTGGTACAATATCCTGAAATAAAGGGTTCCGGAGCTTTGCGAATTTAAAATGCGACAAAATGAATTAATACGATACATTTATCGTTGAATATCGTGACAACAGTTCGGTTTTAGACTCTAATATTTGATAAATATGCTTTTCTTAGCACCCCTTATTGATGCGAAAAATTACAACGCAAATAATAGATGTGGGTGTTTTTGCCGATGGATTTAACATGGAATGTCCCATATGCTTAATATGGTAAATAGTCCGATAAGAATACTGTAATTTGTCATATTTCCTTGTATGAAGACTAATTAAAATAATTAAAACATATTACTTATAACGAAAAAGTAATGTTTTGTCACTTAACATGTTGGAGAATTTCAATTCTCAATTAGTTTTCAGTTTCTAGTCATAAACGGACATTCATATTTCATTTCGGCAAATGTTTTTTCTTGTAGAAACATTGGCAGACAAATTCATTGATTGAAACACAGCGGGCGTTTTAATGTAGGCAATGTTCCAACAAGGGCAACAATTTTATTGATTGTAAGAAAGCTAGACCACTCTCTTCAGGGAGAATGGGTATAAAGGGCTGGAATGAGTCAACATGTTGATGATGGTGAACGTTTGGTTAGAAACAGTAAACATTATAAACTTTTATGCTCACTGGCTACTAATTTGCGATATGATGCGACATCTATGTGGGGGAGGATCCTCGATGTGTTACATTTACGTGACTTTCTCTACGCTATCGTTTATTCTTATACTGCTTCTACAAACTTATTTTTCTATCTACTTCTCAACATAAATATTGGAGAAATAACAGAAGAGCCAAGAAAATATGAACCGGCTGTGCGGTGATTTTTCACTGGGTGTGTGGAAACATGATAACGCACTACTGCTATAAAGGAGGTCACGCAGTTGACGTGGTTTTGCTCTGCAGTGTGAAGTGCAGTGTTGAGTTGACGGTGATGTGGTGTAGTTCAGTTATTACGAGTTATTTATTATTGTATCCTGTACTTAGTCACAAAGTATATTATGGCTCAGTATATGTTTTCTACTGCGCAGCATGTATTTATTTATGATTTCGTATGTGTTAGCTCAGCTCGCCAAGTGAAAGTATAATTTGCAGAAAGATTTCCAGCTGTAAAAGTTCTAGGTCGTACAACAATCCATGAACTTTACAATAAATTTCAGGCTACAGGAAGTGTTCAGGCTAAGAAATCTAAAAGACGGCGTACGGTTCTTACCGAAGAAACAAACATTAGACGACATCGGTCATCGTTTGGAGAATTCCCTCCAAAAGTCAGTTAGAAGTCTTTCACAACAGGCAGGCATTTCTTGGTAGCGCGAAGAGCTACCAAATTGCTGAAGTTAAGACCATATAAAATAACTGTGGCACATGCTCTTCAACCAGGTGATCCCGTAATTAGGCACACATTTTGTGAGTGGAGTCTCAATAGTGTACACAATAGCGAAATAGATCCATATTTAATATTTTTCACAGACGAGACTTGGTTCCACCTTCATGAATATATGTATACACAAAATAATCGTTATTGGAGTTCTGACAAACCTAATATTGTTCATGAAGTACCCCTTCATGACGAAACAATTGAGGTATGGTGCACCATGAGCGGAGAAAGAGTTATAGGGACAATTTTTTTCGAGTCAATAGTTGACGCCCGTACATATCTGAATACAATTTTACCCCCCCCCCCTATTTTTTAGAGAATTAACAGACAGGGAGCGTGATTTTGCCTTTTTTCAATAAGACTCTGCAACAGCTCATACGGCCAATATTTCGATGAGAACAAGAAGATGCTGAAACTGGCCACCGTCGTCCATACATTTTTGGCACATCTTTAGGAAACTATCCATCACTTGAGAAATGCTGGCAGTTTCCTGGCGGATATTTTGTTTTAATTCTTCCAGGGTGTGTGGGTTTGTCTTGTACACTTTGTTTTAAGTTACCCCAGAGATTGAAATCGCAGGGTTTAGGTTGGGGGGACCGAGGGAGCCACAAATCTCTACTACTACTAATTCTGTTCTCAAACATACTCTCATCAAGTTGTTAAATAAAGCCTTTAAAAGTAGTTTTAAAAATGTATGATTTCATACATGATAGCGGCAGACGGCAACGAGCGCCGAGGACGCGAACAGGAAAAATACCGCGCAGCCATTTCGTAGTATTTTGGCCCTCCCTGTGCATTACGGAAGCACCATGAGATAGGCTTTACTGCACGACACCACCTGGAACTCGGCAATAGCAAATGTTGAGACATAAAGATTATTCATGACGAAATCATCTTCTGGTAGACACGAGCAAATGTTTCGAATGTTCCAGGCAATATCCAGTGTTTACTTCCGTTGCAGCAGGAATTCAACCTCGTTGACTCACGCTTGTAAATAGTAAAGTAACAGGTTATGCAATGTACGTGGCAACATGGCGCATGACTCATCTCATAGCAAGTGCTCGCAAAAATCGATCCGGTAGACGGTGAAGGGGAAAGCCAAACAATTTATGGAAAACGCTTGTTCTGGTCAAGTGTGAATCATAACAGACAAGCCGAGCCCTGGAATGTTTACATTACTGTATGCGTATGTAATGCGTAGGGACAGGAGTTTTGTGCTGTAGCAATCCCTTTAATATTTTATACGTTTATGCAATGAAAACTTGCATAACATGCACATAAATATGCTCATATAAAACTGTTAAGACATCACATTCACATAAAATAAAACTTTAAGGCAATTTTATGTAATCTCTCGTGAATAAAACTATTGTGGAAACCACATGAATTATTTAGTTCATGGATAAACCTGGCCATCATTATGTGATACAATACTTTCATTTGAAAGGTCTAAGTCCAACTAATATTAAAGCTGAGCTAGATTCTACTCTGGGGGAGTCTGCTCTTTCGTTTACAACAGTAAAATATTGGGTGGCAGAGTTTAAGCGAGGCCGTACGAGCTGCCAAGACGAACATCGCAGTGTTAGACCAAATGAGGTGACCACGCCAGAAATTGTGAAGAAAATCCACAAAATGGTATTGAATGACCGTCGACTGAAAGTGCGCGAGCTTTCAGTCGAGGGTTTGGCGATGTTTCGCTGCAATAAAGCCGAGCTTTTGCATAGATTCATAACCATGGATGAAATAGGGTCCATCACTTCACACCTGAGACGAAGGAACAGTCAAAACAGTGGATTGAAAGAGGAGAATCGGCTCCAAAGAAGGCGAAGACAGTTCCATCTGCAGGCAAGTTCATGGCGTCAGTTTTTTGGGATGCGCGTGGGATAACTTTCATTGATTATCTTCAAAAAGGAAAAGCAATCAATGCAAGTATTATGCAAACTTATTGCAGGGTTTGAATGATGGAATCTAGCAAAAACGGCCGCATTTAGTGGAAAAGAAGGTTCTGTTTCATCAAGACAATGCACCAATTCACACATCCATTATCGCCATGGGCAAAGTCAATGAGTTAAAGTTCGAATTGCTTTCTCATGCACCCTATTCGCCAGACTTAGCCCCATCTGATTATTTTCTGTTTCTAAAGTTGAAATGGCTTGGTGGTAAAAGATTTGCTAACAATGAAGAGGTGGAGTTTGCAGTTGATGGCTATTTTGCAGAACTCGACGGTTCTCACCATAAACAGGGTATCGAAGCTATTGAACATCGCTGGGGAAAATTAATCAAGCTGAAAGGAGACTATGTAGAGAAATAAAGATATTTTTTTCCAAAATGTTTGTGTCTTCTTTGTTAGATTGGGTACTTCTGGGACAGCCGTCGTAACATCAATGTCAAATTTAAAGACCGACTCAATGACGCACATTATTAGAAATATCGTAGAGGTAGAGGTGATTCAACGGAGGGGACACCTCGTGTGATGCGACCTGCACAGATATATTAAAGCTATCACCCCCAAGAGGAAGGGATGAAGTGAAGGAACCACAGGAGGCTACGGAGGAAGGGGGACAGGTCACGGAGACGTGCGATATTTCTAACATTTCCATTTCGCAGACCCTCCCACTGCTGAGCCGCCCTGAGAGGGCAATGAACGACCCATTAATTAAGCAGCCCTCTTGTGTCGACGGGAATACTCTTTCAATTGAGCAACCATCCGCGCCATTTGTCCGGTACCGCCATACACCACGAAACTTAGACGCGAGACGATGTCCTTCGAGGTCTAGGGGTACCATGCTAGCGTCTAGTTTCCGAGGTCGCGGGTTCAGAACCGACGGAGGGCGATGGATTTTTTTCGGGCGTAAAAATCCTTCGCATGGTTTCCTTCGGAAGGGAAGTAAAGCAGGTGGTCCCGTGTCGTAGATTTATGGCACGTAAAAGAACCTCAAGCCTGATAGAAGCCTCTGAGCAAAATTTGGGTCTTTCACGTCCAATTTAGAATCGGACGCTAAGAACCATAGTAGTTTAAGGGCGTCCAGAAATAAAACTCAATTAATAAATTATGAAAGATGAGAAAGAAGTTGAATGAAAGGGAAATGATGGAAAGGAAATCGTGGTAGATGAGAAACCACCTCAGCATTCGCCAAACGACCAGGGAAAACCACAAAAAACCGAAGATCAGAATGGGCCGTCGACGGAAATTGAACCTTCCTATTGTGAGCCTCATACTTCACCGCAGAGCCATTTCGCTCTGTTAATTTTATTTATATTTTGAGACTCTTTTTGAACGGAATAACCACAGCAACAGGACATCAGTAAGAGGTATTGCTTGTTTTAAAGACAATTATCTCGCCTCTAAATTGTTTTACATACGAGCATCTTGTAATCGGTTACTTGGAGTTCTTTTAAAAGCCGAAGATCTTTGTTTCGTTGTCATTTTTCGTGAAGTTCTGTTAAATTATTCACAATTTTTCAAGGGTTTTTAATGCAAAAGTATATTTCTTCTCTGCTGTCAGAAAGTATGTGAGTAATAACAAAATTTCCAATTTTAAACACGATTTTATTTGCATATTTTTCGTTATTTTTTATTGTAAAGTTTGAACTATTAATAACGTATATGCAAACGGCTGATGCCACAAAAAGAGATCTACATTTTTACTTTCTCTACTACGTATAGTAAGTAGGGGAAGTATTGCATTCCACCCAAAAATTCGATACCGAGATTTCACCGGAAATACATGTTTTGAGACCCCCTGAATCCAAAAAAAGCATTTTTGGAAACATGTCCGTGTGTGTGTCTGTGTGTGTGTGTGTGTGTGTGTGTGTGTCTGTGTGTGTGTGTGTGTCTGTGAACAGCATAACTCAAAAACGAACAGTCGGATAAACACCAAACTTGGTATTTAGGTTCAGTATCTTCCAGAGATGCGACACGAAGGTTTTCAAGAAAATCCCCTCACCCCAGACTACCCTTTACATGGAACATTTTTCGAAAATTTTAATTTTCTCAAAAATGGCTCTAGCGATTTTGATGAAAATATCATATGTTTAAGATAATGTCATGAGAATCGAAATGTATATCTCGAATTTTCTGGGAATGTCTCCAAAAGTATTCTTCATTGTGAACGACTTTTGCATAACTGGTAAACCGTAAGAGATAGACAGAATTTTACTACACAAAAAATGTAGATCGCGTTAAAATACACAACTTATGTCATATACATTTCTTTTGTTGAGTGAACCGTTTTCGAGATATTGCTTGTTATTTCCTTAAATTTTTCAATACTTATACTTTTTCTCAAATTCGTTATTCATTTTTTACTTTCTCTACTACGTATAGTAAGTAGGGGAAGTATTGCATTCCACCCAAAAATTCGATACCGAGATTTCACCGGAAATATATGTTTTGAGACCCACTGAATCCAAAAAAAGCATTTTTGGAAACATGTCCGTGTGTGTGTCTGTGTGTGTGTGTGTGTGTGTGTGTGTGTGTGTGTCTGTGTGTGTGTCTGTGTGTGTGTGTGTGTGTCTGTGAACAGCATAACTCAAAAACGAACAGTCGGATAAACACCAAACTTGGTATTTAGGTTCAGTATCTTCCAGAGATGCGACACGAAGGTTTTCAAGAAAATCCCCCCACCCAAGACTACCCTTTACATGGAACATTTTTCGAAAATTTTAATTTTCTCAAAAATGGCTCTAACGATTTTGATGAAAATATCATATGTTTAAGATAATGTCATGAGAAATGAAATGTATATCTCGAATTTTCTGGGAATGTCTCCAAAAGTATTCTTCATTGTGAACGACTTTTGCATAACTGGTGAACCATAAGAGATAGACAAAATTTTACTACACAAAAAATGTAGATCGCGTTAAAATACACAACTTATGTCATATACATTTCTTTTGTTGAGTGAACCGTTTTCGAGATATTGCTTGTTATTTCCTTAAATTTTCCAATACTTATACTTTTTCTCAAATGCGTTATTCATCTTTTTTATGTCCTGGACATGCAAAGAGAATGGAATGCGCCACATAGCAACCAACGTTAAAATATTTGACTATCGCTTAAAATCTAGCATATTCCCCTTGCATCTACATGTACATTACCAATAAGATTGACATCTCGATATCTCGATTAACATGAAGCATATGGAGAATAGGCGTTTGTAAAAATAGATTGTACAAGAGTAGAGAAAGTCATGTGAGTGTAACACATCAGATTTTTTTATGTCCTGGACATGCAAAGAGAATGAAATGCGCCACATAGCAACCAGCGTTAAAATATTTGACTATCGCTTATAACCTACCATATTCCCCTTGCATCTACAAGAAAATTACCAATAAGATTGACATCTCGATATCTCGATTAACATGAAGCATATGGAGAATAGGCGTTTGTAAAAATAGATTGTACAAGAGTAGAGAAAGTCATGTGAGTGTAACACATCAGATTTTTTTGTATAGTATGTTTTCGTCTATCGCTTCACGTTTACCATTTATACAAAATTCCTTCCGAATGAAGAGGATTTCATAGGCTATTCTCAGAAAATGTAAGATATATAGGTACTTTTTATTTTTCATGTAAATATTTTTAATATATGGTATTTTTAAAAAAAAATCGTCAGCCATTTTTTAGAAAATTTCAAATCTCGATGTGGAAGTTTTGGGTGGAATGCATTACCGTCTCTACCTACTAGGTACAAAGAGCGCCAAAGAAAATCTCACTGCACCTCGCGTCTACGTCACATTATTTATCGTTGTACGTGGCATTGCGAAGGATTTCATTGGTTACTTTAGGCCACGGTGCAAGGGTGCGTCACTCCTCCTGCTAAATAGTTGCGCCAATAACCACAACAAAGATTACAAAATGGCATAGAAACGAAATATATGTTTTCGCTGTCGATCGTATTGGCTAAAAGAGAAAGAGGTAGAGTGAGTGCATTCAGTTTGTCATACAAACCTCTTATTGTGATTCGTAGCCCATACCTTATCGGTTGGTGCAGGACATGCCTTTGTAAAGGTTAAAAGCTAAGGGGAAAACTTAATGTAGAAAATGTGTAGTGTGAGAGGATTTTCAGGGGGTGCAAATCGGAGCTCGAATGGTATTCATTAAATACATAGCGAGGCAACATTGGATAACAAACAATAAACAGAACTGTATTCTCACAGTGGTATCAATGCTTGTTGCTGCATAGAAGCAAACATAACTAAACAATAAATAAAGCAGCATGTTTTCCCTCTAATTAAAACTATAATTAGTTTATATACCTTTACTAACACATTGCTGATCATAGGAATACAACAGGATTATAGACAAAAATATAGCCCAATTTTATTGCCATAATGTATGTCATTTAGTAAACCATATACATATTTATATCTAATTTCTAAACATGGCCAGTTAATTATAACATAAGAGTAATTTGCATTTAGTAAACGAATATCACCTGGGGTTTTTACGGGCAGTGCCCACTTTCTGACGAGAATGTAGACCGTCTTCCCCACTTTTCTGGAATATTTTTATCCAGTAATTTACTATAAAAACACTTATGCACTGCCGTTGCAATTGTAACAGTGCGACCATCCTCCCACATACCCACGATACGTCCACTGTAATTTCGCTAGTATACGGCATGACTGGTGCTGAGACAATAAACATGTTTTGGTTTCAATAACACCAGGAAAAGCAAAGTCATCAACCTCCCCTTTTGTCCCCTTATTGTTGTGTTATCAAGCCACCACGCTCTGCGATTGGTAAGGTGAAGGACACGCCTCAAAAGATCACAGAAAACTATAGAAAATCCGCAGAAGATTTTTTTTCGGCGCTCTGTGTACATGGTAGAAAAAGTGAAAAGAACTAGTTACACCTGTACCTTCGTATGCACTACCATAGTGGAATGACCATCCATAAGTAGTAATTTTATAATATACATGTATTGCATAGGACCTAAAGCGTTTAAGCTGGAGTTTCTCGTCATTATTGTGGAAAAGATGAATGTCAGTTACCTCGACATTTTCATTAGTTCGAGCTCCATTGCATTCATTCACAGACTAGAAGGTCTGAGGTTAAAGAGAAACGGATGTCAGTGTTGAAACATTTGACAGGCATACCGAATAAGCGTAGAAAGCGCCTGGAAGAGAGAACTATTAAACTAACAAAGATAAAAGACTTTGATGGGATGGTTAGTTTTCTTAACAACAGCAAGTATTGACGTCAGCAGAGGGAACTGGAGCATGTTACGTACAACCCCGTGACAATTAGTGTAAAGTGGCTGCTTTGGGACTTGCAGTGGCGGATTGTGCTCTTGCTTTAGCTAATACGGACAATATTACGTCGAGATAACGTTTGTAACTTACAAGCATTCCGTAAATCTTGTTACGTGTATCTTTTGTTATCTGGTGTTCTACAGTAGAGTTTAATGTTTCATGTTGTAACTGCCAGCTTCTCAACATTGGGCCAAGTAATGGTCCATCAAGATATGTTGAATGACCCGTCGGTGGCTCAATATCCGATGTGAATCTGTTTATCATTAAAGTGTCTTCCTCTTTCGAATCTTAAAAGAGTAGCATAGATTTAAGCATAAATCCATTTTGCCTGAGATTGAAGTAGGTGATGTGAATGCCCCACGTATGGGAGCCAACTTGAAGTAGATATTGTCTTACGTAATATATTTTCACGTAAAATTATTTAGTTTCTTGTTTGGGAAGCCAATTTGAAGTAGTTTTGTTCTTGGAGTTTACTTTGTTTGAGAAGTTTGCAACACGCTTTGGGCGTCGGTTTGAAGCTGTTGATTACGTAATAGTTGCTGTTGTACGAGAAGCTGATTTTAAGACGTATTTTAGGTTTTACACTCCAAGTTTTATGTTATAATATTTAACTTTGTTATTAAAACTGCTTCTATATATTATTTTTGTTTGAATTTTGCCTCGGCTGCGTCAGTAATGTTTGTAGAGTCATGTATCTCTTAGGCAGGGTGCGGTACGACAATAATTGTAGGCATACACAAAATTTAAGTTTTTAAATTCACTTCTTTTTATTTTATCCTTTGCACATTTTAATAAAGCACTACACTTTTTAAGAGCGGTGAGATTCTTTAATACTTTCACTTAGCTAACGCGTAGACATATTTTACGATTCACACGTATTATTTCTGTAGAGAACACATCTCCCATCTGTTCACTACCAAGATTTGCCAGCAACTGAACATGTTTCAACCGTTAAACCCGTAAGCTTCGGTATTTCAAGTCTCTGATTGGCTAATTCTAGTCCAATAGAATATCTGCATTTTACTTAAAGCTTTTTCTTGCTGACGATTGGATAATTCTAAACTGTTACTGAATTTACATTATCGTTGCTCTAATCATGACTAGTAACATTCAAACTCTCTACTTATTATTGTTACAAGGTTACCTCATTATTATCTCATTGTTAGCAACTTAAAACTTATTATTCTCACGGCTCTTGCATTATTAAAGTATGTAATGTATTCACATAACATTATTAAACATGTTTACAATAATAATAAGCATATGCAATGGCTGTTACATACATTTAAAAATAATCATTACGTACATATTGTTTCAAGGCGGGCTGTTATTGAATTTACTTATTATAAAAATACAATTGAAATTATTCAGGTATTAAAATACTGCCTCAAGATTCATAAATACTCCCCATCCGTGTAAATGGAAAGAATAGAAATCTAAAGTCACTCAGGACTTTGTGATACATTTAAAAAGCGTTGTGGATTACCCTCTTCTAATTTCACTGAAATTTGGAAATATCTCTCATCAGACCGATTTGCTGAAATCACGATTTTGTTCTAGGGCTCGTGTGAAATTGTGTCTCCACATACGTTTGTGAGAAAACTTTTTCTGCAATGAATGTTATTAAGAATAAATTACGTTCAAGTATTACAGATGCACATGTTGCTAATATATTTGTTCTGTGCACATACGAAATTAACAGGATATTGAGAAATTTGTAAACGAAAAGGAAGTTAAAAAATCACAATATCATTACAGATCTTCAAAATACATTAGAATGTTTTTATTAAATAGTGCAATAAGGAGTATTTTTATCATAATTCAGTGTAGGGGGAAGGTCCCTATATTGAACCACCTACGCCTAAACAGTAAATAATAATTATAATTTCAAATCAAAATTTTCAGAAACACAAGCGTGACAAATCCTTGCGCTATCAATATCCTCAACACAATTTAAAATTAATACAATTATCAATTAAATAACATTTTAAAAAGTGAGATGGTGTAAATCGTTTCAAATTAGGAACGTGGTCCTTAAATTGAACCACCCGTGTCTTAAAAAGAACCACATACCTTTAAGTTTAAACGTATTTTTATTAATACAAAATACGCATATTTTATTGTACATTCAAAACAAATATGCTATCAGCAACAAAAGTAGAGTCCAAAATTGTGATAATAGTAATTTCCTTGAATATTTTAAATTTTTATATAATCACAATCACTTGGTTTTGGAATAGGTATTATTTGCAAATATAGAGTTTTTACTAATTTTTACTCTCATACAAAAGAGTACAATTATACACAGACTTCACACTAAAACACTTTCTTCTTAGCACTAACTTTTGCACACTTTTAGTGAAGCCATATCCTACAACTCATACACTGGATCATGTCCATCATTTCAGACAATTCACATTCACATATTCATGTCAGCCACTGTTTTTAACATTTTTTTTAACTTAACATATTATATCGATATTTATTCACAAGATATACTATTCACAAGCAGCAATCCTAGAACTTCAATAGGTTTCCTAAATTGGACCAGTTCAATATAGGGTTCAAACAGTGGTTCTATTCACGGCCATGCCATTTTGAAAGCTTTAGCATCTTTGTGACTAGGAGACTTTTTAGATTTGTCTACCCTGTCTTTCATTCTCGTCTCCGCCGGTCTGATGTGGTCGTAAGAATCATTGATGGTATTAAATTTAAACAAATAATTTGTAGGCCTGTCCTGAAGGAACTAAACTGTTTGATATTTAATCCTAAATATCTGCAGTGTCTTTACTGACCAAATGAGAAACTTGCGGCAGTATTTGTTGAACTATTAGATATATATATATATATATATATATATATATATATATTATTTTATTGTCACTTAACTGCTTAGCTTATTTGTTTGTACGTACTTATTGGAATAGTTCGCTTATGCCAGATGGATAGCCTGCACCATCTGTGCACTTGGAATTATTCGACAGCGTTGGAGTTTCTTTGTTTACTGTTCATAATGGTTTTATAGCTTTTTGTTACTACACGAACGTTAAGAGTTAGTGGAAAGTACCGGTACACTAACACATCCATCTATGCCTACGGAAAATCACGAGAAACCTGGTGAGGTTGGTCGGAACCTGTTTTGAAGCCGTGTATCTTTCAAAACAAAAAGTGTTTGGTTTTCCTCCAAGGCGTGACGTAGCACGTGCAACATACCCAGAATACCTATGACCAAGTGGATGGAGTTTTAAAAGCTACAAAAATGTTTCCTTGAAATTTTAATTTTAAGAAGTGGAGATCATAAAGTGCTAGAGCTAGTTGCAAAATACTCGTTGTTCTATCTTGTATTCGATAAGAAAACAAACATGTTTTAGTAACCTTGCAATATCCTTGGTAATTACACGCGAGCGCCTTTCAGCCTATGTATGGTCTCATTGATGCCTTATTCACCAATCAGAATCGAATTCAATCGATAGTTTTTTTTTCATTTTTTTTATTCCTGTACACACTAATTCTTTTCGATTGGGATCTAGGTCTCAAGTGTTTTCCTGTTCACTATTGGCAGTCGGTACACACTGTAAAAAATGGCAAAATTTGGTGATCTGCGAATTCAAAATGTAAAACAAGCTGTAAAAGATCTAACTCTGCGTACTCAAAAAAAGTTCTGATGTGCTACATTCACATGACTTTCTCTACCCTCTATCGTTCATTAGTGGTTATACAAACTATTCTTAGGAAAGTTTGTTTTCCTATCTACTTCATTTTAATAGAGATAAAACTTTCCGGATTTCGTTATAGATACAAAGGAAATAGCGATAGTCAAAATATTTTAGAACTGGACGCTATATGCTGTCCTTAAAATTCCATACTGTTTCCATGACATCGAGAGAAACAACCAAAAATCAACAGGACTTTAAAAGAATGGCTAAGTATCGAACAGTTCGAACCATTGATGATGCATATCTTGGAAATGGCTGATGTCACAAAAAAGTTATTTGGAACAAATTGTTTGTTTTAAAAACATCTATTATTTTTTTATATAGTATGCTTCGTCTATCGCTTAACTTTTACCAGTTGTACAAGATTATACAAAATTCCTTCCGAATGGTGACTTTACAGACTATTCCCAGAAAATTCAGGATATGCATTTTATTTGGCATGTAAATATCTTTAATGTATTGTATTTTTTTTAGAAAAAATTTCGAAAAGGTACCTAGCCTAAATACCAACTTTGATATTTATCCGAGTTTTCCTTTTTGAGTTATGCTGTTCACACACATACTACCCCTTTTACTAAAAATGCTTTTTTTATTCAGGTGTCTCAAAACGGTCGTCCTCCGTGGACTAGTGGTCCCGTTCCCAAGGTCGCGGGTTCAAACCCGGCGGAGGGCGATGGATTTTTTCGGGCGTAAAAATCGTTAGCATTGCTTCCTTCGGAAGGGAAGTAAAGCCGGTGGTCCCGTGTCGTATATTTACGGCACGTAAAAGAACCTCAAGCCTGATAAAGAGGCCTCTGAGCAAAATTTCCGGTCTTTCACGCCCAATATAGAATGAGACGCTAAGAACCATAGTAGTTAAAGAGCGTTCATAAATAAAACTCAATTTGCCTCAAAAGATGTATTTCCGGTGAAATTTCGGTATCGAATTTTTGGGTGGAATGCAATACCTTCTCTACCTACTATGTATGCGATAGAGAAAGTAAAAATGGCATTGTTGTCGTATTGTAATTATCTTACCGAATCCCCCTCTTGCTTATATTTTTTTTTTAAGTAATTTAAGGTACAAGGTAGTCTGAACACATGGAAATAACACCTTAATTGTGTTAAATTACCACTGCTCTTAAAGTTCTCAATGGTTTATCCTGAAATTTTTATGAATTGCTCTATAAATCATGATAATTATTTCAAGTGGTTGTTGGCAGTGATAGCTTATATAGTGAGTCCGTAAAAATTATTTCATTCAGCAGAAAAATAATAAAATTTCCCCTTAAAACATGTGAATTCGTGTACCTTTTTCTCTGATACTACTTGCAATACACAATCACATTTTGCATGCTTGTTCTTAGTATAATCAGCTGCCTTCTGAAGCTCAATTATTTAGTTATGTATAACAGTTCCCTAGAAAGTGATAAAAAAATTAATTGCAAAGTAAAAATGTGGAAAATTTGCATAATGTTGCTTTCTTAATATCATTAATGTACATTATAAAATTATGATTGTGGTTCAGAAAGTTTAACTATGTGTTTTATACATGTACTGAAATTGTCAGCTCTCTACCTTCATACTTTCTGAGGTAAAGGTACATAATAAGTATCCAAAAATGTTGTTTTGAGAAAACTGAATTTAAAGTTTGAACGTTAAAATTCTGACGCACTTCAGTACATTCCAGGGTCATAATCATGTGCACCTTCATTCCTGGATTGCTTCAGCTTTTCTGATTGCCTTCTCTTGATCCTGGCCTCTCTTGTTAGTTGCTGAAGTGTTCGCTGGGCAAGATATAGTCGCTCGTTGTTGAAAGATACAAACATGTTCTAAAAAGTGGCGTTGCATGCCAGCTTTAAAGGAATGCAGACTAGCATTTAAATGTCTTTAAAAACCTCTTAACCCCCAAAAAGTTTATATTTTCTGAACCTGGAATTAATAGAGATTTTATTGTTGCCTAAAACAAAATAAAAGTTTTTTTTGTGCCATTTCAGAGTACCTTGTCCCTTTAATTTTGCTTTCAAATTCATGCTTGTCATAAAATAATATGCAAGCATTCGTTAACCTGCATTAAATTACCGAAAAGCTATGTACGCCTTAAAACATACGTAATTAAATAGGAAGAAACGTTTAAAGTCGAGTTGGCTCATTAAGCATCCGTAAACTACGACAGGTGAGTTTTGCTCAGGCGGTCGGAAACCAAACACGTTGCGTGTCGTTAGCATTCAGGTGGATCAGCTGGACTTATCACGTGACTTGGTGGGGAGTCGCCCCAAGCTAGCTGTCACGCGTGGTGCTGACACCTCTCTCCAAACAGTGGCGGTTCTCGCTTCTCATCTGTTTCTACAACTCTAGTTATTGAACTTCGAAAGATAGAAAATGAACTGTAATGAAAATATTTCCACGGTGATATTGTGATCTAAACTGTCTAGTTGTAAAAATGCAGAGATAAAGTTTTCAAGGAGAGATTAGACGTGCTAAATCCTGTTTCTTATAACCTTGCCCCGCTGACATGTATTCTTCTGCGCTCCTCTTTCCCTTGTTTGGCTATAGCACAGCTTTTAATGGCGATGTGTGACAAGTCCTGTGTAATGTCAGGCGATAAAAGTGATATAAACACATTGTCTTGATGCACATTGGATATTACATATGAAATCGAACGGCAAAAAACCTCGTGTTTTGTTTGCATTGTAATTTTTCCTGTTAGTAAGGTGTGCTAAGGAAAACGTATTTATCAAATATTAGCATCTAAAAGCCAACGGTTGTCACGTTATTAAACGATAAATGTGCATATATCTCTGAAGCCCTTTATTTTGAAGAAGGTTTGTTGCTGCTACGTATGGAAAGTCAGTTTGAAGATGTATTATATTTCGACTGTTGGGGAGCCGAATTTGAAGTAGTAGCAACCGCACGTATGGTAAAAAATTTTCCAGTAGCCTTCGCCCCAAATGTACTTTCCGGAGGCCTTTGCCCCAAATGTTTAAAAAATATTAACTTTGTAAATTTTGACTGTTTCTTTAAATATTATATATTTATGTTTGCCTCGGCTGCGTCAGTATTATTGTTAGAGACATGGATTTCTTTGCAGGGAGTAGTGCGGCTAAGAATGTAGGCTTACACAGATTTTAAGTTTTTCTTCACTGCATTTATTAATGCTTGCTGTGAGATTTATTTATTAATTACTTGCACTTTTTAACACGTCAACTATTTTCGTCTCACACTGAATACATATTAAGTTTCTCGAGGACGCATCTCGCGTCCGGTTAGGAACACTGTCTACAACCAACACGTCCAGTTATGAGCGCTGTCTACAAGCAACTGACTTGATTTCTACCGCCTACATTTGTAAATTTCTGTATTTCAAGTCTCTGATTGGCTATTCCTAATCCAATAGAATACCTTCATTTAACTAAAGCCTTTTCTGGTTGTTGATTGGCTATTTATAAACTGTCACAAAAATTACATTATTGCTTCCAAGAATCAAGTAGCATTATTAAACCTAATTCATTATTGCCTCCAGGCTACCTCATTGTTAGCAACTTTTAACCTATTATTCTCACAGCTCCTATATTATTAAATTACGTAATTCATTCACATAATATTATTACAAGTATACAAAAATATAAACATATACAATGACTGTAATATACACTTTTTATATATTGTTACATATACATATTGCTTTAAGGCGGGGTGTTATATTTTTTATTATATAATTTGACTAAAATCATTTAAGTGCTAAAAATACTGTCTCAATTTCAGAACATTATACCAAATATAATTTTGTATAAAGGTCCGCATTTCATTACAGTATATACTAATTGTTTCTATAATATTCAAAGAAGCTTAAGGTATGTCCTAAAATAGCAGTGTAATATGGATAATACGAGACTGCTTAGTAAGCGTTCTCATTTTATAACCTTAGGCACAGAGCTTCCTTGACCTTTAGTTCGAAACAAACATGCGAGAGCGACCATGAGCGCGTAAAGTAATTTACTACTTTAATTATTTTAGAGGAAACCTTATCAGTAACCGTTACAGTAAAGTATATGTTTTATTGTGTTTAAATTGCGGAATCTTAGCATATATAATGAAATTATTTTCCTTAATCCGAAACCACCTACACTTGGAAAAGTCTAAATTTCTTCACTTAAATAAAAATAACATGTTTACTTATTAGTATTAGAGTCCAGAGAATCAAAATAAAGATCGATTTTGATAATTAGGTTTAAAGGTTCCAGGGTTATAACAGCTTGAAGTTGGAAATTTTAGGAAGATGCGATAAATTTGAACAATTTTAATTGCAAAACTATGATGTTCTGAATTTTAAGAGTTTTCATAAAGTATTGCATCGGGCTTGTGTTCAAATACAAAAAGTTTCGTTTCGTTTAAAAAATGTAAGGTCGATTTTCCATCTATTTCGGGCAGTTTGAAATGGAATGTCCCACATGCTTTCGTCATCCTGAGAGGCAGGTCTAAAGCTTATTATCCTCCTATCTAGTTGTTGATAAGAATTTACATACCTTTCAGATGTATTAACTCATGTTACATAATATGATCATAATAAATGATCATATTAAATAAGGAACTATTTTGTATCACACAACAACCTATTTCACAACAGTCATTGAGTGACGACTAGTGCACGTGACAGTTAAGAGATAAGGTGCAAGTTACATGGAATAGACAATAGCTCGCCAATCTACTAATATACGTATTTTACATTTTACCTCGTATTAAAATTTTTATAGCACAAATATCAGGCTTAATGTGTATACCCATATTACTGGCAAAATGGCATGAATACCTACCGGGTGGAAGGGACGTAATTCCATTAATTTAAACCAACTACAGATCTCTGTATTTGGAACATATTTTATATGTTTCAGTTGTTTCTGTAACCATTTTCTGCGAGATATTTTAGGTTTTCTGAGAACATAAAACGCACACGCTGGCAACGTCGCAGCGTATAGCGGTATCGAGGGTGGAACTCTCCCTTTCAAAACCAGAAATAGATCAACGTATAAGCATGTTTCACTTTAGCTGTATGGCGCGTAATTCAAAACTTTATCAACGTATTCACGATGTGAAGTGGCTAGCATCTCGTAAACCTTGTGCTGTATGTATGATTATCCACTTATCCACTAAACACACCTCGGGTTCTTGTATCACTAAATATGTCAGTTTCAATGCGTAGTACGATGTTCTCTAATAATGACTCAACTTCTAGTGGAGCTGCCATAAACATGGTGTACTTTTCAGTCAGCGATGGCGAGTTGCTTATTGGACGATGAAGGCATTATTTCCATACTGTTAGTGTAGACCAATAGCTACCAAGTTGTACTTGTCATTTCGCCAAAACATTACACTATCCTTTCGGGGCGTTTGATTAGGTTAAGGCTTGTGTGGAAAACAAAACCGCTAGTCCCTCCACCTTCCAGTTCAGGTGTGCTGTTTTGTGTGTTCGGGAGCCGGCTCTCACACTGACCTACTTTGACCTAGCAATGTTTTGAATATGTCTCCATGTCTCCAACCACATTACGTCTGCAAGACGGTGTTCGGAAACTGATGAACTATTTAAAAATCCTGTCAGCCTGATATAAAAACGAGACGTGCATGTTTGTATAAATGTTTTCTTTTAATTTCTCATTATTTCAGAGAAAGGTGGGTATTTGTCTTTCAAATACTCATTTTTACTGTCTTTACCATTTATAAAAATCTTGCCTTTGTATTTGCTAATGTGATTTCCCCATAAGTATTAGAAAAGTGTGTATATATATATATATATATATATATATATATAAGAGAGAGAGAGAGATGGAGAGAGGACACTCATTAAGTATGCAAGATGATTTTCAGGTGTTTCCATAGAAAGGTCTTATTTACGTGTTATTTTTTCACAAACTTATTAATTTTGCTTAAAACATCGTTATGTTCATATCGTATTAAACGTAACGTAAGTGTGGTAATTTAAAATCTAGGGCGATAAAATCCATCACGCTGCTCTAAACTCGCCGAAACTTGGCAACAGGGCTACTAGCACATGTTGACTTATGCACGTTTTAAAGAACTTTTGCGCATGTGGAACTGTTATTACGTAATAAACCCTCATCCGTGCACTACAACTTTATGTCGATGGCACTAGGTTGTAGCACACTACGGCAGAAGTACCATGTGAGGCAATGTGCACGAGCGCGGAAACTTCTCCCCCTTTTTCCAAACCATACATACTCTCAACTACAATTTAGTTTATGCGTTACTTCGTTCTTGCCTTAAAACGCTGAACATAATTATGTACACATCAACAAACAGCCATAAAACAACCCTTTATTTCGTCAGACAAGTTGTGCAGTATTATTGTTTTGATATCAATTTGTTCATAATCATAACTGTTATGCAATAGTTTGCTGTTTCATATTGTCAGGGCTAACCGAATGTAAAATTTTGTGAACACCCAAAATGTATACTCACTACTGGCTTACTATTGAAAATACATGCTGCAGAACTTCCGATGAGCAGTCGGAACGATATTTAAGTAACCTGAGGGTCGTCACTGCACGGTGTTTACACCATATACAAACACTACCGCTTATGGGTGGCTTATGTTCTGTTCTTTCGCGATGGGTGCTGCATCTAAAGCATCTTGAGACATGCTTCGACAGACGTGTCGAAACAAATAGTCGTGTAGAGAAGTATCGATACGTGCGATTGCCATAACAGGATCCATTGTTTCGGAAGGGCCATTTGAGACCGGCTTACTATACTGTGTGTGTGACAAAGTTGTTTATCTGTTTCCCAGTATTTACGGCGATGCCTTTAAATGTTAAAAGTGCGTTACAAATGTGTGTCATATCCATTTCCTCTGTTTTAGAGCAAATCTACAATGCGAGTATTCTAGTATGGATGTGACACAGTAATTTTCGTGTAACGGTTATAACTGTCGCAATTACAATGCGTTACGGTTACCAGTAACGATTAAGTTATTTGTTTTCATGGTTATCACATTCGCAGTTACATTATACAGGGTGTAACAAAAATGTACGGCACAAATTGCAGGACACATTCCTCGCACGTAGACGAAGAAATTATGTTATATAAACATGGGTCTGGAAATGCTTTATTTCCATGTTACAACTCATTTTCTCCAACTCAATCATGGGAAACACACACGAACAGAACGTAGAATCATGGTTACGTTGTCATCGTAGGTGCACTGGCAGTGTTTTGTTTTACATGTCCCTGTTGCCATGCGACTTACGTCATAGTTTGTTTACAGGTGACATCAACTGTTCCAGTGAGCAGTACGACCTTGGCAAGCACACGAATTACTACGTACTAGTAAGGTTGATTACAGACTTGGCTCGTGTAATGGCACTGTACACAAATGCAGAGATGGCAGATGCCCATTTGATGTATGGATTAGCTTGCGCTCAACGTTTGTACCGGAAGAGATTTCCAGGACGAAGGTGCCTCGACAGGAAAACGTTTGAAGCCATTGATCATCGTCTTAGGGAACATGGGGCATTTCAGCCTAATACTCGCAGTAGAATATATAAGACAGACCTGGCGCAGTTTTTTGCGTTTATATGGGAAAGGATAGGGAAAACGAGGGTAGATGCTAGGCTAGGAGAGCATCCAAGGAGGAAAAATGCGTTTATATAGGCGAGATAGGGAATACCAGGGCTGATGCTAGGCTAGACAGTGGTAGGAGGGGAGTGCGCTTTATATGAGAAAGATAGGGAATACGAGGGGAGGTGCTAGGCTAGACAGAGGCTGAGTAGAGTATAGTTTATATGAGAGGTATAGGAAAACGATGGGAAGTGTTAGGCTAGACAGAGGCTGAGTAATGTATGGTTTATATGAGTGGCATAGGAAAACGAGGAGAGGAGTTAGACTAGGCAGAGATCAAGAAGTAGAGTATGGTTTATATGAAAGGTATAGGAAAACGAGAGAGGCGTTAGGCTAGACAGAGTTGAAGGGTAGAGCATGTCTTGTATATGAGAGGGGTAGGGAACAGGAGCAGGGGTGTTAGGCTAGA
This sequence comes from Deroplatys truncata, assembly GCA_030765065.1. Taxonomy (NCBI): domain Eukaryota; kingdom Metazoa; phylum Arthropoda; class Insecta; order Mantodea; family Mantidae; genus Deroplatys; species Deroplatys truncata. The sequence continues at coordinate 56,128,051 of CM060989.1, read as the reverse complement.
CAGAGGTCAAGAAGTAGAGTAGGGTTTATATGAAAGGTATAGGAAAACGAGGAGGGGTGTTAGGCTAGACAGAGTTGAAGGGCAGAGCACGTCTTGTATATGAGAGGGGTAGGGAACAGGAGCAGGGGTGTTAGGCTAGACAGAGATCAAGAAGTAGAGTATGGTTTATATGAAAGGTATAGGAAAACGAGGAGGGGTGTTAGGCTAGACAGAGTTGAAGGGCAGAGTATGTCCTTTATATGAGAGAGGTTAGGAACAGGAGGAGGGGTGTTAGGTTAGGAGAATTGAGTATGTGTTTATAAGGAGAGACGAGAAAACGGAGAGAGATCCTATGCTAGGATAGACAGGTGTTAAAGTTAGGTTAGATAGGAAACCAAGGAGTGATACTCAGCTAGAGGGGGAGGCAGGAGGAATGCGCCTTATGAGAGGTAGGGGATACTGGGAGAAATGCTAGGGAAGACAGAGACTGAAGGTATGTAGGGTGTTTTTCCAGAAGGGAAGAGTAAGAATTTCAGAGGTATTTAGAGCACAATATAACTATTTTAGAACACACTTAGAAGCTTTTTAGGCACATGCTTAGATAACTTTGCAGGTATTCTGATGATGTTTTAATGCGGTAGAATAGCCATTTGACATCCTCTTACTGGCTTTAAAATATTTTTAGACATAGATACAGATACGTGTTTTAGGGTATTGGTGTAAGCATTTTAGCCAGTGTACTAGGAATTGTGGAGCATTTTAGAGTTCATTTAGAGACATTTTAAGCACAGGTAAAGATATTTTTTTTGATATGAACAAGGCTTTCAGGACATTCTGGTATGAGGCAGGGAAATTTTAGATGTTTCAGCAGCATTTAGGGAACTGGAGCAGGTAGATTCAGGGTATTCATATAGACTTCAGAATATTTCGAGGTGTTTTATGATGCCTTTAAGGTATTTTGACAATTTTCAATACGTTTTCAAAGCTCGTGCTAGAAGTGTTTGGGGCTCTTTAAAGGTATTTTAGGTTATGGATGGGGCATAGGCGCAGACCATTAAGAGTTCCTGAAGAGACTTTTGGAAAGTGTAGTGGCTGTTTTATAGGCTTTTGGAAAGAGTAGCGGGTGTTTTATCGGCTTTTGGAAAGTGCAGTGGCTATTTTATCGGCTTTTGGAAAGTGTAGTGGCTGTTTTATAGGCTTTGGAAAGAGTAGCGGCTGTTTTATAGGCTTTTGAATAAGTGTAGTGGCTGTTTTGTCGGCTTTGGATAAGTGTAGTGACTGTTTAGTGGCTTTGGTAAATGTAGTGGCTGTTTTTATGAGGGCTTTTGGGAAATGGTTTTCAGGCATTCTCTCTTGTTTATAGAGTTTTTCTCTTGTATTACACAGGTCTTATGATCTATAACCATTTCTAACGTTTTTACAGTCATATCGGATCCTTTTATGGTCTTCTCAATATTCTAATGCTACCATGTATGAAAGTATGTAGAGATGCCTTTTATAACCCGACCTTAAGCTCTGATAGTGATATTATTGTTTTTATTCAGCTTTTCTGTTTTTGTATGGTTAATTGTTGGCTAGGTGTATCGTCTTTACCAGTTAATTGATGCTTTATTAGATAAGGATTGTAAGGGTAGGTGCCTCTCCCCTTTTATCTAGGCTTGAGACTAGCACTAGGATTTGCTCCTAATGGCAGGGTTACCGCCTCCCTTCAACATTCTTATTTTTTATTTATTCTTAGGTGTCTGCTACATGTATACACAGTACATGGCAAACTTCCACTTTTTAAAGTTGTAGACTCACGAGAAAATTATCATCTAAGGATTAGATTCTCTTAGGCACTGCTTGTAATGCTGTAATGGCCATATGCATATGTCGTTATTCCATCCTCAGCAACGACTCTTTTATCGTCGTATGGAGTCAATGCAATTTTATTCACTTGCACTGTGGTAACAGCATGTTTTCGTGACAGGATCAGATTCATGGGTGTCCTTATTATTTCTCTGGCTTTAAGACAGTCTGTATAACTGTCGAATGTGATATGCTGCTTAATAGCGCCACGTTTTATACCTTTAATCTTTTTTATGATTGAGCCGTGGATATCTAGCGCATACATCTTAGGTCGCAGTCCGACAAAGCGTTGGATGATTTTACCATTAGCCTCATCTTTAAATTTTCCAAGCACTTTCTTGTTTAGAGCTGAATAGCATATATGGTTTGTAGGATAATCAGCCGTATCCAGATGCTCAAGAAAACGTAGCTTGTCCTTGTACACATCTTCAGTTGTAACTTGATGGATGAATGAATCAGTGTCCATATACATCAGCTTCAGGTTTTCAACTCCATAATGCGGTAACAACACATCATAATGATAGTGATACATTAATGTCTTGGAGATGTCCAACACACTCATTCCAATGTATATAGGCTTGTTGAAGACGATCTGTCGGGAGGCCATATGCACAGCAGCTAGATTGGTAGCATATATTGTTCGATCGATAAACGTAGGCTTTGCAATTAACTTTTCCAGAGTCTTCTCGTTTGCCACCAACCGTATATCCACACGATTACGAAGGTTCTCCATTGTTTTTCCAAACATAGCATTGTTGAACAGTTTGTAGAGATCTTTCTCAAAATCATTTGCAGCCTTTTGTCGTAGTCTATTGTTAAATTCCACATACGGTTTTAACCACTGTGACTGTCGGAATTGTAGCACATGATGGATTTTTGTTAGTCGTAGTCCATGACTAAGAGCTTGCTTCAAAGTCATGTAATGCACTACATACTTCTTTCGTAATCCAAGGTGAGGAATTAACTTCTTTGTAGTAGACTCCTTTGGTTTCAGACACTCAGGCAGGAATGGTAAATCATTATGCAGATCATGGAGTTCAGCAGGATACTCGATGTCAACTTCTAATATGTATCCATGAGGATCATCTTCTTCTAGTCTTTGTAAGTTTATTTCTTCAGGTGAAACCCACTGAAATCCACCAAAAGGAAGGGCGTGACACATTGCCCACCCATATTGGTTATTAGCGTCCTCATATGTGATAAATTGGGTTGGTCTCGACGGATCAAACTTATCCATATAAGTGTTATTAGCCTCTGCATACCGATGGGACACTTGGCATAAACCTCCTCTTATGCCGGATTCCACCATGAGTAGTTGGTCATAATCCTGTAACAGTTCCAGTTCGATTCCAGTATACAGTAACATGGCGTCCCATGTAAGTCCTGGAGAGGTGAAATAATGTGCTGGATCAACTTTGTGCGTTTTGAGAGTTTGCTCTCTGAATGTCTCAAAGACATCAGCTAGAAGAAGAACATCAGATATTAAGTAGAGGTCGCTGTATTCACCCAGGTTTCTCACATTGAACAGTCTCCATACATTTGTAGCATGTTCGTAGTCAGCATCACTAATTTCTTCTTCATTCAGTTTATTGTAGAAGCAATTCTTAGGAGGCAGACAGGTTTCGTTCAAGACGTTCCATGAAGTGACGTAATCATAGGGAAATACACCCTTACGTGTCATCAACTTCATCTTGTCTTCTCCGAAGTACTTCAATGTCTCAGGATACGATGTTAGATTTTTTACCAGCTTATCCAAGCTTGTACTCAGGAACCGAAAACTATCTACAAAACGGAGCTTTATATCTCCTACATACTTGGAGAATGAGATATAGCTTTCTTCAGAGCTAGGAATTACCTCCACACGGTCACTTGTACATCCCAACTCCTTAACAATGAAGTGTGAGTCATACCCACTGAGGTTATGCATGAAGACTGGAATATATTTAGGCGTTTTACAGGCTAAATTGCATTCATTATGAAGACTTCCCCGATATTCACCACTGATGTGATCATGATCGCGTACTTTATAGTTCTCTTCAGTAAAGGGTTTTCCACACAAGTAGCATACTATAGAAGACTCAAAATCCTTTTGCTGTTGATCTGTAAGTTTCAGGGGCATGACAGATTTGTATATATTATTAATCTCCTTTGCAAGGAATGACAGGTATTCCATAAACTTCTGAGCAGCATCATAACCACGATATACATAGGGTTGCTTAGGAAGACCTGTTTCCAGATGTTCAACGCTGGTTGATGGTTTAACGTAAACACAGAAGCTCATTGCTGTATGCTCTTGATAAGGGGTTGTATAAGAAGTTTCAGGACTGGGTACGCATGTATGACATGGAGCGAGAATGCTTTCAAAGTCTGCATAGATGACGTAAGGTAGTTTCAACATCCTTTCAAAATTTTTAAACTGTACAATTGATTTCTCCTTTGTAGGCATAACTACCCTTGCAACACCATGCTGATTACAGATGGATGCATGTTCTTGCAGCTTTTCCAGTCCACTTCGTCCATACTGATTGTCAAAGTGAGTAAAGCACCGCTTACAGGTATATATCACACCTTCATGCTTAGTTTTCTGACGTCGAACGAGCTTCTCAAAATTCTTGATATATACATAGTGATGTTTTCCACTACTGTCACTCAATAGTAGGAGGTCACGATGGTCAGGTAGCTCAGTGTCAGCAACCTTTATCGGATACACTTCATGCTTCTCATCCAGACCGAAAACGTTGATAGACATCCTATTAAGCTTCTCAAATTTAGGTATTTGAGAAAGTGGAGTAGGATAGGAAACGCAGCTGAAGTCGTACTTATCTTGAAGCTGTTTGTATTTACTCACACGCTGTGCATCCTTCTCAATGAATTTGGCTAGTACAGAATATATGAAGCATAGCTCATCAGTTAAATTCTGAATGTTAATGCAGGCTTTCCTTGCTTCAATAGATGGCGGTAGTGCTATGTAGCTACTGCCTCGTAAGGGGTTGTACTTGTTAATACGAAGGCGCACCCCTTCCACAGCAAGAAGAGCCCAGTTGCTTCCCTTCAGTTGTGAATCCTCCATTTCAGTAACCAACTTCTTCATTTTCGTTTCCAGCATAGAGTCCAGATCCGTTTCTAAGAAAGCAGCTTGATTCCGTGTTTTAAATGTTTTGTCACAGGTTTCTCCGATACTTTTTACAAATCGGCACTCAACCAGCAGATTAATTTTCACACTCTTGTGAATACCAAGCTCTTTATGCACTGCCTGGATTATTCGTTGTTTGGCCTCATGCAGGTACATATTCAAGTCCTTAGATGAATCGCATCGTATAAAATACGATTTCAAGCGTCCTTCGAACGCTGTCTCGTACTCTTTCATGTCACAGTCCTCCATTGTGGATAATATGTGATGTTTGGTAGGCTCCAATCTGCTTTTCTTCTGAGGACTGCTTATTTCACATACGTCCTCGTGCCGCTGTCCCTTATAACCATCATTAAAGGTTACATTACAATGTTTACATTTGAAGAGCTTCTTGCAGTTCATCTCGTGTCTTCTCTTGTCATAACTTCGGAGGAATTCCTTTCTACATTTAATACAAGCGTATCCAGTAGCGCTTGGAATAATATCCTTATACGCTGAGTTATTCATCTTTATTCTTGATGCAATAACGTATTAATCCTTCTTCATTGGAAATGTAGACCTTTTTGCCTTGATAACACTTTAGAAAGCTGATTATTCTTGGAGAGAACACGATGTTAACACCGCAAGACTAATTAGCGCAATGAAGTCCAGTGTCCGCGGTCACCCTATTTATAGAGGTAGCACGAACCTTTTAGATCAATTATATACTGAATTTTAATAATAAAACGATGATTAAGCGTCTAAACTCTTATATCTCAATACGTTACACAGGTATTCGGACGTTTCCGTAGGTGTTCGAACATGTTCGTGTGTTTGGAGAGGTGCTCGAATGGGTGTGTGTGTGTGTCCGTGAGTGTGTCTGTGTGGGTGTGTGTGTGTATGTGTCTGTGTGTGCGTGTCTGTGTCAGTATGCGTGTCCGTGTGTGTGAGTCTGTATGTTTATGTCTGTGTGTGTGTGCGTGTGTGTGTGGGCGTGTGTGTCTGTGTGTATGAGTCTGTGTGTTTATGTCTGTGTATGTGTGTGTGTGTCTGTGTGTCTGTGTGTGTGTATGTCTATGTGCGTCTGTGTGTATGTTTATGCGTGTGTGTTTTGAACTGTCTCGGGCTGTGTATGTATGCGTGTGTGTGTGTGTGTGTGTGTGATTCTGTGTGTTTATGTCTGTGTGTGTGTGTGTGTGTGTGGGCGTGTGTGTCTGTGTGTATGTTTGAGTGTTTATGTCTGTGTGTGTATGTGTGTGTGTGCTGGTGTGGGTGTGTGTGTGTATGTGTCTGTGTGTGCGTGTCTGTGTCAGTGTGCGTGTCCGTGTGTGTGAGTCTGTATGTTTATGTCTGTGTGTGTGGGCGTGTGTGTCTGTGTGTATGAGTCTGTGTGTTTATGTCTGTGTATGTGTGTGTGTGCGTGTGTGTGTCTGTGTCTGTGTGTCTGTGTGTGTGTATGTCTATGTGCGTCTGTGTGTATGTTTATGCGTGTGTGTTTTGAACTGTCTCGGGCTGTGTATGTATGCGTGTGTGTGTGTGTGTGTGATTCTGTGTGTTTATGTCTGTGTGTGTGTGTGCGGGCGTGTGTGTCTGTGTGTATGTTTGAGTGTTTATGTCTGTGTGTGTGTATGTGTGTGTGTGTGCTGGTGTGGGTGCTGATCAAGAAGAAGAAAGGAATAAAGTAGAAAGGAAGAAGGAAAGAGAGAAAGAAGAAGAAAAAAAAAGAAAATTAAGAATTTTAATTCATACCTAAGGATACTTAAGTATACTTATAAATATATATGGGTTAAACACTTTTTATTCCAGCCGTATATGTCTCCTAGTTTAATATTTATGAGGCATTAAATTTTTTATAAAGATTCGAACAAGGACCATAGGTTGCCTAAGTACATATCACGGTTTAACACAGATAATGAATTACATCTAATAAATACATTTTTGATCCGTCCATACAACTCCCTTAGTTTAATAGCTATTGATCATTAAATATTTTGCTCTAAGATAATAGTAAAAAATTAATCCTTAATTAGCTTGATTACAATTATTTTCTAATGATACCTGAAAAGTCTTTCACTAAGCCTCTTAGTGCTATAAACTTATTCTGATTTTACCATATTTGCCTAAGTCTTTTAACTCATTAAGAATTAACCATTTAGGTTTTACCGAATCGAGGTCGGATATGAACTTCGGACTCCTAAATAGTTTTTCAGAGAATCTATCCACTGCTATCAATTTAATGTAATTTGCTCGAAGAGTCTAGCTGCCCTACTTCGGGAATAATGAAACATCAAAGTTTAAAACCCTGGCGAGACTCGAACTCCGGTCCCTAGAGATATCTTTCCGTAACTAATCAATAATACAGGACTATGGGAATCATTGTTGATGCTAAAAGGGCATAAAGTTAGTAGTATACAATTGTATTTTCTATATCAATTTATGGCTTTTTAATTGGCTTAATTGATTTAAATTGGTCTTTCATGCAAAGCCGACCCAAGTAGCATGTATGTTCTATATCAATTTATGGCTTTTTAATTGGCTTAATTGATTTAAATTGGTCTTTCATGTAAAGCCGACCCTAAGTACCTGGTACGTTCTGTATCAATTTATGGCTTTTTAATTGGTTCGCATGGTTCAATTGGTCTTTCAGGCAAAGGGGACCTATAGTGCATGAGTCTTCTGGATATATTAATGGTTACTGGCGAGTTGACAGTTTGTCATTCCCGCCCACGTGGTGACATTTACTTGAAGCATTTAAAGGCTCGTCCCTCCTCCTCGGCTTTGGGTGGGAGGAGGTAATCAAAATAATGTCTGCATTTCCAGTCAGCTATGAGACATGTTTCACCCCTATAAAGTACACAGCGTTAATTCTAATCATATACATCAAATAAAAAATACAAGTTTCAATTTTTGTGGCGAGCGCGTCTAACGAGTGAAAAGGTTTAATTTTCACCATCCTACCGAGACTTGTTGCTTTGAACGGGTCGATAACATGCTTTATTACGGTGAGAAATCACAAGCATTGAAAAAATGCAACAGGAGGGTTCTGAAAGTTATCGTAGAAATGGTTAGTATACGATGTTCGCTAACTAAAGCACACCTCTTTATTACAATGAGAAATTTCGCAAATTAGAATCACAAGCGATGAAAAAATATTGGAATATTTAGCTTTAAAGGTTAACAAGCGTCACTCTGTACTTAAATACCCTGATAAGAACGCTAAACCTTCCGTTAGTGGCATACATGGATTAGAAATTCTGTATACCAATTTTTGAGACAGACAGTCATCTATAATGGCCGGGTAATTAAGGCTATATACTCACCCTTCGCATAAGCGGGGGAGCTATTCACGCTATTGATTTTTCCCCATGTCTTGTTAAAAGGTCCTGCGTACATTTCTCCGAAGCGTTCTAAAAACGTCGATATTTACCAAGAAAATAATTTTAATAACTAGAACTACAAATAATTATCGCTACCAAGAATTGATACTTCACATTCAATTGTATACTACTAACTTTATGCCCTTTTAGCATCAACAATGATTCCCATAGTCCTGTATTATTGATTAGTTACGGAAAGATATCTCTAGGGACCGGAGTTCGAGTCTCGCCAGGGTTTTAAACTTTGATGTTTCATTATTCCCGAAGTAGGGCAGCTAGACTCTTCGAGCAAATTACATTAAATTGATAGCAGTGGATAGATTCTCTGAAAAACTATTTAGGAGTCCGAAGTTCATATCCGACCTCGATTCGGTAAAACCTAAATGGTTAATTCTTAATGAGTTAAAAGACTTAGGCAAATATGGTAAAATCAGAATAAGTTTATAGCACTAAGAGGCTTAGTGAAAGACTTTTCAGGTATCATTAGAAAATAATTGTAATCAAGCTAATTAAGGATTAATTTTTTACTATTATCTTAGAGCAAAATATTTATTGATCAATAGCTATTAAACTAAGGGAGTTGTATGGACGGATCAAAAATGTATTTATTAGATGTAATTCATTATCTGTGTTAAACCGTGATATGTACTTAGGCAACCTATGGTCCTTGTTCGAATCTTTATAAAAAATTTAATGCCTCATAAATATTAAACTAGGAGACATATACGGCTGGAATAAAAAGTGTTTAACCCATATATATTTATAAGTATACTTAAGTATCCTTAGGTATGAATTAAAATTCTTAATTTTCTTTTTTTTTCTTCTTCTTTCTCTCTTTCCTTCTTCCTTTCTACTTTATTCCTTTCTTCTTCTTGATCAGCACCCACACCAGCACACACACACACATACACACACACAGACATAAACACTCAAACATACACACAGACACACACGCCCGCACACACACACAGACATAAACACACAGAATCACACACACACACACACACAGAATCACACACACACACACACGCATACATACACAGCCCGAGACAGTTCAAAACACACACGCATAAACATACACACAGACGCACATAGACATACACACACACACAGACACACAGACACAGACACACACACGCACACACACATACACAGACATAAACACACAGACTCATACACACAGACACACACGCCCACACACACACGCACACACACAGACATAAACATACAGACTCACACACACGGACACGCACACTGACACAGACACGCACACACAGACACATACACACACACACCCACACCAGCACACACACACATACACACACACAGACATAAACACTCAAACATACATACAGACACACACGCCCACACACACACACACAGACATAAACACACAGAATCACACACACACACACACACGCATACATACACAGCCCGAGACAGTTCAAAACTTACACACATAGACATACACACACACAGACGCACACACATACACAGACATAAACACACAGACTCATACACACAGACACACACGCCCACACACACACGCACACACACACAGACATAAACATACAGACTCACACACACGGACACGCACACTGACACAGACACGCACACACAGACACATACACACACACACCCACACAGACACACTCACGGACACACACACACACCCATTCGAGCACCTCTCCAAACACACGAACATGTTCGAACACCTACGGAAACGTCCGAATACCTGTGTAACGTATTGAGATATAAGAGTTTAGACGCTTAATCATCGTTTTATTATTAAAATTCAGTATATAATTGATCTAAAAGGTTCGTGCTACCTCTATAAATAGGGTGACCGCGGACACTGGACTTCATTGCGCTAATTAGTCTTGCGGTGTTAACATCGTGTTCTCTCCAAGAATAATCAGCTTTCTAAAGTGTTATCAAGGCAAAAAGGTCTACATTTCCAATGAAGAAGGATTAATACGTTATTGCATCAAGAATAAAGATGAATAACTCAGCGTATAAGGATATTATTCCAAGCGCTACTGGATACGCTTGTATTAAATGTAGAAAGGAATTCCTCCGAAGTTATGACAAGAGAAGACACGAGATGAACTGCAAGAAGCTCTTCAAATGTAAACATTGTAATGTAACCTTTAATGATGGTTATAAGGGACAGCGGCACGAGGACGTATGTGAAATAAGCAGTCCTCAGAAGAAAAGCAGATTGGAGCCTACCAAACATCACATATTATCCACAATGGAGGACTGTGACATGAAAGAGTACGAGACAGCGTTCGAAGGACGCTTGAAATCGTATTTTATACGATGCGATTCATCTAAGGACTTGAATATGTACCTGCATGAGGCCAAACAACGAATAATCCAGGCAGTGCATAAAGAGCTTGGTATTCACAAGAGTGTGAAAATTAATCTGCTGGTTGAGTGCCGATTTGTAAACAGTATCGGAGAAACCTGTGACAAAACATTTAAAACACGGAATCAAGCTGCTTTCTTAGAAACGGATCTGGACTCTATGCTGGAAACGAAAATGAAGAAGTTGGTTACTGAAATGGAGGATTCACAACTGAAGGGAAGCAACTGGGCTCTTCTTGCTGTGGAAGGGGTGCGCCTTCGTATTAACAAGTACAACCCCTTACGAGGCAGTAGCTACATAGCACTACCGCCATCTATTGAAGCAAGGAAAGCCTGCATTAACATTCAGAATTTAACTGATGAGCTATGCTTCATATATTCTGTACTAGCCAAATTCATTGAGAAGGATGCACAGCGTGTGAGTAAATACAAACAGCTTCAAGATAAGTACGACTTCAGCTGCGTTTCCTATCCTACTCCACTTTCTCAAATACCTAAATTTGAGAAGCTTAATAGGATGTCTATCAACGTTTTCGGTCTGGATGAGAAGCATGAAGTGTATCCGATAAAGGTTGCTGACACTGAGCTACCTGACCATCGTGACCTCCTACTATTGAGTGACAGTAGTGGAAAACATCACTATGTATATATCAAGAATTTTGAGAAGCTCGTTCGACGTCAGAAAACTAAGCATGAAGGTGTGATATATACCTGTAAGCGGTGCTTTACTCACTTTGACAATCAGTATGGACGAAGTGGACTGGAAAAGCTGCAAGAACATGCATCCATCTGTAATCAGCATGGTGTTGCAAGGGTAGTTATGCCTACAAAGGAGAAATCAATTGTACAGTTTAAAAATTTTGAAAGGATGTTGAAACTACCTTACGTCATCTATGCAGACTTTGAAAGCATTCTCGCTCCATGTCATACATGCGTACCCAGTCCTGAAACTTCTTATACAACCCCTTATCAAGAGCATACAGCAATGAGCTTCTGTGTTTACGTTAAACCATCAACCAGCGTTGAACATCTGGAAACAGGTCTTCCTAAGCAACCCTATGTATATCGTGGTTATGATGCTGCTCAGAAGTTTATGGAATACCTGTCATTCCTTGCAAAGGAGATTAATAATATATACAAATCTGTCATGCCCCTGAAACTTACAGATCAACAGCAAAAGGATTTTGAGTCTTCTATAGTATGCTACTTGTGTGGAAAACCCTTTACTGAAGAGAACTATAAAGTACGCGATCATGATCACATCAGTGGTGAATATCGGGGAAGTCTTCATAATGAATGCAATTTAGCCTGTAAAACGCCTAAATATATTCCAGTCTTCATGCATAACCTCAGTGGGTATGACTCACACTTCATTGTTAAGGAGTTGGGATGTACAAGTGACCGTGTGGAGGTAATTCCTAGCTCTGAAGAAAGCTATATCTCATTCTCCAAGTATGTAGGAGATATAAAGCTCCGTTTTGTAGATAGTTTTCGGTTCCTGAGTACAAGCTTGGATAAGCTGGTAAAAAATCTAACATCGTATCCTGAGACATTGAAGTACTTCGGAGAAGACAAGATGAAGTTGATGACACGTAAGGGTGTATTTCCCTATGATTACGTCACTTCATGGAACGTCTTGAACGAAACCTGTCTGCCTCCTAAGAATTGCTTCTACAATAAACTGAATGAAGAAGAAATTAGTGATGCTGACTACGAACATGCTACAAATGTATGGAGACTGTTCAATGTGAGAAACCTGGGTGAATACAGCGACCTCTACTTAATATCTGATGTTCTTCTTCTAGCTGATGTCTTTGAGACATTCAGAGAGCAAACTCTCAAAACGCACAAAGTTGATCCAGCACATTATTTCACCTCTCCAGGACTTACATGGGACGCCATGTTACTGTATACTGGAATCGAACTGGAACTGTTACAGGATTATGACCAACTACTCATGGTGGAATCCGGCATAAGAGGAGGTTTATGCCAAGTGTCCCATCGGTATGCAGAGGCTAATAACACTTATATGGATAAGTTTGATCCGTCGAGACCAACCCAATTTATCACATATGAGGACGCTAATAACCAATATGGGTGGGCAATGTGTCACGCCCTTCCTTTTGGTGGATTTCAGTGGGTTTCACCTGAAGAAATAAACTTACAAAGACTAGAAGAAGATGATCCTCATGGATACATATTAGAAGTTGACATCGAGTATCCTGCTGAACTCCATGATCTGCATAATGATTTACCATTCCTGCCTGAGTGTCTGAAACCAAAGGAGTCTACTACAAAGAAGTTAATTCCTCACCTTGGATTACGAAAGAAGTATGTAGTGCATTACATGACTTTGAAGCAAGCTCTTAGTCATGGACTACGACTAACAAAAATCCATCATGTGCTACAATTCCGACAGTCACAGTGGTTAAAACCGTATGTGGAATTTAACAATAGACTACGACAAAAGGCTGCAAATGATTTTGAGAAGGATCTCTACAAACTGTTCAACAATGCTATGTTTGGAAAAACAATGGAGAACCTTCGTAATCGTGTGGATATACGGTTGGTGGCAAACGAGAAGACTCTGGAAAAGTTAATTGCAAAGCCTACGTTTATCGATCGAACAATATATGCTACCAATCTAGCTGCTGTGCATATGGCCTCCCGACAGATCGTCTTCAACAAGCCTATATACATTGGAATGAGTGTGTTGGACATCTCCAAGACATTAATGTATCACTATCATTATGATGTGTTGTTACCGCATTATGGAGTTGAAAACCTGAAGCTGATGTATATGGACACTGATTCATTCATCCATCAAGTTACAACTGAAGATGTGTACAAGGACAAGCTACGTTTTCTTGAGCATCTGGATACGGCTGATTATCCTACAAACCATATATGCTATTCAGCTCTAAACAAGAAAGTGCTTGGAAAATTTAAAGATGAGGCTAATGGTAAAATCATCCAACGCTTTGTCGGACTGCGACCTAAGATGTATGCGCTAGATATCCACGGCTCAATCATAAAAAAGATTAAAGGTATAAAACGTGGCGCTATTAAGCAGCATATCACATTCGACAGTTATACAGACTGTCTTAAAGCCAGAGAAATAATAAGGACACCCATGAATCTGATCCTGTCACGAAAACATGCTGTTACCACAGTGCAAGTGAATAAAATTGCATTGACTCCATACGACGATAAAAGAGTCGTTGCTGAGGATGGAATAACGACATATGCATATGGCCATTACAGCATTACAAGCAGTGCCTAAGAGAATCTAATCCTTAGATGATAATTTTCTCGTGAGTCTACAACTTTAAAAAGTGGAAGTTTGCCATGTACTGTGTATACATGTAGCAGACACCTAAGAATAAATAAAAAATAAGAATGTTGAAGGGAGGCGGTAACCCTGCCATTAGGAGCAAATCCTAGTGCTAGTCTCAAGCCTAGATAAAAGGGGAGAGGCACCTACCCTTACAATCCTTATCTAATAAAGCATCAATTAACTGGTAAAGACGATACACCTAGCCAACAATTAACCATACAAAAACAGAAAAGCTGAATAAAAACAATAATATCACTATCAGAGCTTAAGGTCGGGTTATAAAAGGCATCTCTACATACTTTCATACATGGTAGCATTAGAATATTGAGAAGACCATAAAAGGATCCGATATGACTGTAAAAACGTTAGAAATGGTTATAGATCATAAGACCTGTGTAATACAAGAGAAAAACTCTATAAACAAGAGAGAATGCCTGAAAACCATTTCCCAAAAGCCCTCATAAAAACAGCCACTACATTTACCAAAGCCACTAAACAGTCACTACACTTATCCAAAGCCGACAAAACAGCCACTACACTTATTCAAAAGCCTATAAAACAGCCGCTACTCTTTCCAAAGCCTATAAAACAGCCACTACACTTTCCAAAAGCCGATAAAATAGCCACTGCACTTTCCAAAAGCCGATAAAACACCCGCTACTCTTTCCAAAAGCCTATAAAACAGCCACTACACTTTCCAAAAGTCTCTTCAGGAACTCTTAATGGTCTGCGCCTATGCCCCATCCATAACCTAAAATACCTTTAAAGAGCCCCAAACACTTCTAGCACGAGCTTTGAAAACGTATTGAAAATTGTCAAAATACCTTAAAGGCATCATAAAACACCTCGAAATATTCTGAAGTCTATATGAATACCCTGAATCTACCTGCTCCAGTTCCCTAAATGCTGCTGAAACATCTAAAATTTCCCTGCCTCATACCAGAATGTCCTGAAAGCCTTGTTCATATCAAAAAAAATATCTTTACCTGTGCTTAAAATGTCTCTAAATGAACTCTAAAATGCTCCACAATTCCTAGTACACTGGCTAAAATGCTTACACCAATACCCTAAAACACGTATCTGTATCTATGTCTAAAAATATTTTAAAGCCAGTAAGAGGATGTCAAATGGCTATTCTACCGCATTAAAACATCATCAGAATACCTGCAAAGTTATCTAAGCATGTGCCTAAAAAGCTTCTAAGTGTGTTCTAAAATAGTTATATTGTGCTCTAAATACCTCTGAAATTCTTACTCTTCCCTTCTGGAAAAACACCCTACATACCTTCAGTCTCTGTCTTCCCTAGCATTTCTCCCAGTATCCCCTACCTCTCATAAGGCGCATTCCTCCTGCCTCCCCCTCTAGCTGAGTATCACTCCTTGGTTTCCTATCTAACCTAACTTTAACACCTGTCTATCCTAGCATAGGATCTCTCTCCGTTTTCTCGTCTCTCCTTATAAACACATACTCAATTCTCCTAACCTAACACCCCTCCTCCTGTTCCTAACCTCTCTCATATAAAGGACATACTCTGCCCTTCAACTCTGTCTAGCCTAACACCCCTCCTCGTTTTCCTATACCTTTCATATAAACCATACTCTACTTCTTGATCTCTGTCTAGCCTAACACCCCTGCTCCTGTTCCCTACCCCTCTCATATACAAGACGTGCTCTGCCCTTCAACTCTGTCTAGCCTAACACCCCTCCTCGTTTTCCTATACCTTTCATATAAACCCTACTCTACTTCTTGACCTCTGTCTAGCCTAACACCCCTGCTCCTGTTCCCTACCCCTCTCATATACAAGACATGCTCTACCCTTCAACTCTGTCTAGCCTAACGCCTCTCTCGTTTTCCTATACCTTTCATATAAACCATACTCTACTTCTTGATCTCTGCCTAGTCTAACTCCTCTCCTCGTTTTCCTATGCCACTCATATAAACCATACATTACTCAGCCTCTGTCTAGCCTAACACTTCCCATCGTTTTCCTATACCTCTCATATAAACTATACTCTACTCAGCCTCTGTCTAGCCTAGCACCTCCCCTCGTATTCCCTATCTTTCTCATATAAAGCGCACTCCCCTCCTACCACTGTCTAGCCTAGCATCAGCCCTGGTATTCCCTATCTCGCCTATATAAACGCATTTTTCCTCCTTGGATGCTCTCCTAGCCTAGCATCTACCCTCGTTTTCCCTATCCTTTCCCATATAAACGCAAAAAACTGCGCCAGGTCTGTCTTATATATTCTACTACTCGCGACCGGGGGAGGCCTAGAAGAACGAGGACACCGCAACGGGAGGCGGCAATACTTCAGGCAGTTGACGAAGGACCCTAGTGTCAGTACAAGTGAAGTAGCTGCAACAATGAATGTTGACCACATGACTGGCGAGGTCTGGCTGTATCCATACCATTTACAGCGTGTGCAGGCACTATCAGCAGCTGATTTTCCTGCACGGATACGCTCTTCTGCGAAAGGTTTATGCAACAAAGTGTCAAACCTAATTTTAGTGCAACGATGCTGTTTCACAGATGAGGCGTCGTTTCAACGAGATCAAATTGTAAATTATACAATCGGCATGTATGGGCTGACATCAACTGTTGAAGCAAGTCATCAACCAGATTTTTTTGTCAATGTTTGTTGGCTGTTTTGTAGGGCCTCACGTTCTTCCACCCAGGCTCAACGAACAAAGTTACCATAATTTCGTAGAGAATGTTCTACCTGATCTGTTAGCAGATGTGCCTTTAGCTGTGTGACAAAACATGTACTTCATGCACAATGGAACATCTCCTCATTTTAGTGTTAATGTCCATCGGCTTCTAAATAACAGATTCGATGACATGGATAGGTAGAGGTGGATCTAGTGCCTGGCCTCCACGGTCCCCGGACCTAAACCCACTGGACTTTCATTTGTGGGGGCATTTGAAAGCTCTTGTGTATCGAACCCCAGTACCAGATGTTCAGAATCTCCGTGCCCGTATTATGGAAGGTCGCGAAACCATACGCAGTACTACAGGGATACATCAGCGCATCCAGGATTCACTACGACGGCGGGTTGATGCATGTATCAATGCTCACAGAGGGCATATTGAATATCTCCTGTGAGAAAGAATTGCATGTGGTATGCTGGTACGTTCTATTCCTGTGTGTTTTCCATGATAAATGAGTCGTAACATGTAACAGAGCGTTTACAGACCCACGTCCATATAACATAATTTCTAAGTGTACGTGTGAGGAATGTGTCCTGCAATTTGTGTCGTACATTTTTGTTACATCCTGTATTAACGGTTACTGGTAACTATTAGCTGTAACTACGTTTCGATGTGAACGGTGTCGATACAAACCTCCTTTGTTATTTGATGCAATCTAAAAAGAAGTTTATCTTCCTGTGCTAATACTTTAACCACTGCGGAGTTTATAATTGCAAAAGGTATTCGCTCTTGCTTCTCTGTTCTGGCACTTATACACAGTTTGTGCAGGTGAGGGACCCCGAATATATCTTCACGTGATGCAGACGTAGCAAAGGAAAATAAATTACTATTGCCAACATAAACATGATTATAGTTAAGTATATAAACAACTTAAATATTCTTGTAGGATGTTGCATAAAACACGGCAATGACATTTTGAAAGGCGATGTTAGTAAGGAAGAGAAACTTTACGCCCTAACAAACATTATTGTCAAAGGTCACAAAGATGCAGATAATCTTAATTGGTTACATATATGCAACAAAGCCGATAATTAGATGACATTTTTCTCGTTAGATGGTATATCAGACCCACAGTACCACTCACGATCTCTTGTGGATGAGCATGATACTGTGTAAGGAGTTGAGGAAAAATTAAATTAGTTTTATTTATGGACTTCTTTAACTGTTATGGTCCTTAGCATACCATTCTATATTGAGCGTAAAAGACCGGAAATTTTGCTCAGAGGCCTCTCTATCAGGCTTGAGGTTCTTTTACGTGCCGTAAATCAAGGATACGGGACCACCGGGTTTACTTCGCTTCTTAAGTGGACAAGGTAGTCTGAACACATGAAAATTACACCTTAAGTGTGTTAAATTACCGCTGCTCTGAAAGTTCTCAATGGTTTTTCCTGAAAATTTTATAAATTATTCTATAAATCATGACAATTATGTCAAGTGGTTGTTTGCATTCATAGCTCATGCAGTTGAGTCCATAAGAATTATTTATTCAGCAGAAAAATAATAAAATTTACTCTTAAAACATGTGAATTCGTGTACCTTTTTCTCTGATGCTACTTGAAATACAGCATCACACTTTTGCATGCTTGTTCTTAGTATAATCAGCTATCTTCTGAACCTCAATTAGTTAGTTATGTATATCAGTTCACTACAAATTGAAAAAAAAATTATTTGTAAGATCAAAAAAGCAAAACTGTGGAAGATTTGCAATGTTGTTGCTTTCTTAATATCACTAATATATATTATAAAATTATGATAGTGGTTCAGAAAGTTTAACTGTGTGTTGTATACATGTACTGAAAATTTCAGCTCTCTACTCATACTTTCTGAGGAAAAGCTACATAAGTATTCAAAAATGTTGTTTTGAAAAAACTGAGTGTAAAGTTTGAACATTGAAATTCTGACACACTTCAATACATCCCAGGGTCATAATCATCTGCACCTTCATTCCTGGATTGCTTCAGCTTTTCTGATTGCCTTCTCTTGGTCCTGGCCTCCTTTGTTAATTGCTGAACTGCTCGCTGGGCATGATAGAGTCGTTCATTGTTGAAAGGTACAAAAATATTCTAAAAAGGGGCGGTGCATGACAGCTTTAAAGGAATGCAGACTAGCATTTAAATAGTATTTAAACATCTTAAAAACCTCTTAACCCCAAAAAGTATATATTTTCTGAAACTGGAGATATTAAGATATTTTATTAGTGCCTAAAACAAAAAAATGTAATTGTTTTCCATTTCAGAGTACCTTGTTCCCTTAAGGAAGCCCTTGTAAGGATTTTCACGCCTGAAAAAACCCATCGCCCTACGCCTGGTTTGAACCCGCGATCTCGGGAACCAGAGCCTAGAATGGTAACTCTAGACCACGGAGGACGACCCGAGTTGAGAAAACTAGTTCCTGATAAGCGATACTACTGCACATGTGAATGTCACCCAGACTCGGTAAAGGCTGGTTCACAACCAACGAGAACGAGAAAGTTGAAATACATGTATTCAAATGGGTATGTTCACAATCGACGGGAAGCCATCCCGGGCACGGCATATTAGATCCACATATTATACTCTTCACTCTAGAAATTACTCTAGGCGGCCGCGAGATGAAACAGCCGCTAGTGCTCTCTATAGTCGCAAGCTGAAACATGAAACTGGAAGAAATTGATAGTAAACGCGTTTCCTAACCTCATCCCGACACCCGCAAATCCAATAAGCGTTGGTTTCTCTGGTGAAAGGGTCATCTGTAGTTTGTTTATATGCAGCTCAAACCTGGTGTTGCCTCAAAAACAATGGCGAATGCTACAAAGAACACCAAAAACCGATGGAAATTAAAAAAGAACAATAAACAACTTTAATGTATGCCATTAAATAAAGGAATGAAAGCTTGGTACGACTAGAGGGATCGGAAACGTAATGGATGTGCATTTAGATAATGTTTACTCTATCGAATTTTGACGTTGACTAACCTGCGTTATGGAAGCAGATGAAAATTTATCTTTGGTCAGTTAAAAACAAATGAAATTCCAATGCACGAAATCGACTTTCACTTTGTGATCGATATGATCATGATATGTATTCCCGTTTTCGTTACCGGGCTGTTGTGAACCAATATCTTGTATGGTGTATAGCTTCCCGTTCTCGTTTCCGTTCTGGTTACCGTTCTCGGGTGGTTGTGAAGCAGGATTTACTGTTAACGGGGTAACTAGTTACTGTCTTCGTTACTTTGGTAACCTTATTGGACAACTAGTTACTTTTGTAACCGTTAATGAATAACTAGTTACTGTTTCCATTACTTCAGTAACCGTTACATCATTTTCTGCATATCTAGTGTCTAATAGTGAGTCTGAAAGCAGCTAAAGCTGATTTACGAGAAAGGTCCGGGTCCCCCGCCCATTGAACATTCCTTGATAACTTTGATTCTGTATTCCTATATTTGGTTGATCTTTCTTTTAATGATGCGTTTTGTACATTGTAAAAACTACTAATTGATGGTTATCTGGAAGCAAAGGAGGATTTCGGCACTTAGGCTCACATGCAAGGCCTATTGTGCTTCTGGGAACCTCCCGGGGGTGAAACGAACTACACAGAAGGCGGCGGGGTAGCTAACGTTTCCAGATATTGCATCTACGCCGGCGGGACCTCCTAGGAAGAGGTCTCTCTGAGGCCACGTCACACTCGCGATACCAGGACAGACATTTCCTCAAAACAAATTCCACCGCCGCAGGCCTCGCCCTTTATCCACTCGGCTGATCCTTGACCCTGAAACACAATAAGGAAATAAATTGACGGGAAAATTTGCAGCGTTATATAAGTAATCCCAGCATTCGCCTACCATACAGGAAAAAGCACGAAAACACAAAAGGCCAGAGTGGCCTGCCCGATGGGAATCAAGCCTGGGATTTTGTCAGGCCGCTAATGACCCCAGAAGTTGGCTGACGCCGCGTGTCGACGTTCTGAGTCACTAAATATTAGTGATGGGCCGATGCTACTATTTCTCGATACCGATACTGGCTTTATAAAAAAAATGTAAAAGCGATAGCTTGTTCACTGAATTATTTTCTTATTAGTAGTTTTCTGTGTATAAACACATGTAACCAATTTTGTATTGTATGCTAATTTAGGAATTGCTACTGTTTGACATTCTCCAATTGACAGCAATTTTTCCCCCTTGATAATGCCACTGGTTATAATGCAGAGAGAGACAAAAAACTACGAACCGGTTCCTGTCCGCGTCCTCGACGTTCGTTGCCGTCTGCCGCTATCATAGAAAGGCGCGGATGAAACCATACATTTTTAAAACTACTTTTAAAGTCTTTACTTACCAACTTTATGAAAGGAAATGCTGAAACTGGCCACCGTCGTTGTCCATACATTTTTGGCATCTTTTTACGAAACTATCCATCACTCGCTGTAGTTCACGCTGAGAAATGCTGGAAATTTCCTGGCGGATATTTTATTTTAATTCTTCCAGGGTGTGTGGGTTTGTCTTGTAGACTTACCCCGGAGATAGAAATCCCAGGGGGGTTAGGTCGGGGGACCGAGGGGGCCACAAATCTCTACTAATAATTCTGTCCTCAAACACACTTTCATAACGTTGTTAAGTAAAGCCTTTAAAAGTAGTTTTAAAAATGTTGTATGGTTTCATCCGCGCCTTTCTATGATAGCGGCAGATTGCAACGAGCGCTGAGGACGCGGACAGGAAAAACACCGCGCCCGGTTCGTAGTCTTTTGGCTCTCCCTGTATTTCCCTTATTGTTAGTAAATAATAATATAATAATAATAGTTTTCTTTGCTTTTCTTTTTGTGTAACTATTTTATGCTGAAAACTTTCTATTAAAGGATTTTCTATCTATATTACGGAAATTAGTCGTACAGTATACCCGTAAGCTACGCACGTGATCCGAGTTTGACTGCGTAAACCCAAACTAACAGATGGAAGGAAAGAACCAATATTTCCATACGCTGTGTTATCTCACGTCTTAAGTTCTAATTTGTTTCTACTGGATTCATAGAATTTGATTACCGGAGTAGGTAAATATAGGCTGAGAGTGAGTCACTTAGCCAGGCTATTGCAGAAACGTGATTTAGTGTGTCGGCTAAATCAATTGATCCACTAAGGTATGACTTAACGCTGCATTTACATGCGCACTTTTACTACTTCCCCCATTGTTTTGCTTGTTTTCATTTAGACACTTGTAGTCTGTGGAATATTGCATGCAACGCAGTCAAGGTCTATCAACAGCTATAATCCAGCAAGTTTTTGGGGACAGTTCTGAGGCAGTAACTGGAAGTCTCGAGTCCTTTCATAGCATAAAGTTAAGCGCAACAAGTCCCAATAATGCAAAGCATAAAAAATTAAAAGTATCGAAGGTTTGTCTCAAAGAATTAGACTTCGATACCACGGAGTATCGAGGTATCGACGGTATCGATGTGTCATCCCTACTAGATATATAACCAGAGAAATCGCAGACAACCTAGTGTTTGCAAAAGACGCACTATTTTGGTGTTCTGTGAATATTATGAGTCATTGTCATATCATATATATTGTTTTCTCCGGTGCAAAGGTTTGGTCATCGCTTTCCTTCTCCGCCACAGTCGCTGACTATTTATAACCTGGATACCTACTCTTTAAGTGTTAAATTAAGCATTGAACCGTGCTATGGACTTAATAACAGACCTTTGTTATTAAACGTTGCAAATTTAGGTACTGTGATAGTATGAAGAACAACTTATAATATGATAAAAGTCAGGTAAATAGATACCGGTAGGCACAAAAGAGCTTTTGACATGCAATGCTCAAACAATTATGCAACTGTGAATAATGTGAATTAATGTTTGCCCAGAGTCATTAGTGACTGGTATATTGTTTTGTCCTTTGGTACTTAAGGCTAGAAAAAACTGCGTAAAGGGCAACATGCTCAATTTTCTTGTCTCCCTAATTCGACTGTTCACACTTATCTTTTATTTTTACTTTCTCTACTACGTATAGTAAGTAGGGGAAGTATTGTATTCCACCCAAAAATTCGATACCGAGATTTCACCGGAAATATATGTTTTGAGACCCCCTGAATCCAAAAAAAAGCATTTTTGGAAACATGTATGTATATGTGTGTGTCTGTGAACAGCATAACTCAGAAACGAACAGTCGGATAAACACCAAACTTGGTATTTAGGTTCAGTATCTTCCAGAGATGCGACACGAAGGTTTTCAAGAAAATCCCCCCACCACAGAGTACCCTTTACATGGAACATTTTTCGAAAATTTTAATTTTCTCAAAAATGGCTCTAACGATTTTGATTAAAATATATGTTTAAGATATTTTCATGAAAAATGAAATGTATATCTCGAATTTCCTGGAAATGTCTCCAGAAGTATTCTTCATTGTGAACGACTTTTGGTAAACTGGTAAACCATAAGAGATAGACAAAATTTTACTACACAAAAAATGTAGATCGCGTTAAAATACACAATTTATGTCATACATTTTTTTTGTTGAGTGAACCATTTTCGAGATATTGCTTGTTATTCCCTTAAATTTTTCATTACTTATTTTCTCAAATGGGAATTCGTCATCCATTTTTTTGTCTTGGATATGCAGAGAGTATTAATCTGTGGCAAAGAGAATGGTGCTGCACCTAGCAACCAGCTATTAAGAGATATGTATATGCTTAAAGGCTACTGTATTTCTATATTCCCTTGTAAATATATATTCCCCTTACATCTACAAGAAAATTAGCAATTAGATAGAGTCTACAAATGTTTATCTGGAATAACATGAAGTAGATGGAGAATAAGCGTTTGTAAAAATAGTTCGTACAATAGTAGAGAAAGTCGTGTGAGTGTAACACATCAGATTTTTTTTATTTCTTAGCTGAGTCAGGGAAATGGATATAAAATTTCTGTGTGTGAAACCTGTAAAATTACTGAGTAAGAGAAAGGTACTTGGAAAAGTCTAGTTCTAAAAATTAATTGCTGTAGCTCTCGAAGCTATGTAAATAAGCAATTTGAGGAAATGCATAAACAATGTTAAAAATATTATGTATGTGATTTAAAACTAGTTATTTTCTTTGTTTCTTTCTTGCTTTTTAATGTTCGTAAACATTGTTTATATATACCAAAGCCTTGAAACATTTTCTTCTTAGAAAACGAATTATAGTTATTATTTTCCTTTGCATATACGGTTTACAACAATGTTGTTCATAGGCTTTGTTTAATTTTAGTTTGCAAATCCAGTTAAATAAACAGCATTGGCAATTCGTGTTAGTGTTTGGTTATAAATAAACTTAGTAGTTAATCATTATTGTGCTATTATATAAAATTCGCACACATGTTTGGAAATATTTCTTTAGTATGTCAAAATATAAAAGAAATATTATAAAAATACCCAAGTAAGAGGTTATGTTCTATTTGCTCCTTTGGCTTCCATTGTGTCTAAAGAATCATGATCTGCTTTGCATGATCTTGGGGATCAGAATGCTAATCTGACATTGACTTAAAATTCCGGTTCTAGATTACGGTCCTATTGTTGCCTCATTTGTTTGAGCTTAGCTGACAAACATCCATGTCCCTTGGAAATCAGGGGCAGAAACATGTTGCAATTCTTTCACTTCCTGTCAAATCATTCTCCTGCTGTAAGGTAGATTTATTGCTTTTGCATCTTAACACTAATTCTCTTTGCCTTTTGAAATGGAACTGCTATTGCCCAGTTTGTTTAATAATACTTATCATATGAATACATCTTAAGAACTTTCAAATACCCTTCTGGATTTGCAAACGTTAAGCTTTTAACTAGATGTCCAAATATCCTATTGTATAGGAAAATAATGCCCCCACCACAGCTACGTCGTAGAGAAAGAGAAAGTAGTGTTATAATAGTATATTAATTATGTATTGTACGAGGTCGGATTGATAAGTCCATGACTTTGACGAGAGATAGCGTTCTAATCCCAGGTTTCTTGTTTGCACCTAAGTCTTACGTCTATTCTGGGTATAATCGCAGAAATTCTTCGTCATTTGTTTCTTAGAACATTGTTGAGAGCGTCTAAAATAAGCAGATGTGTGTTGCTTCGTAGAAAATGGAGAAAAGTGACTGATAAAGCACTACGTTTTACGTGGTAAGACGGTGAAGGAAATGGAAGAAAAGCTGAACAAGTATTATGGGGACTCTGCTCCATCACATGACATGGTTCACAGAATTTCGATGTGGCAGTTCGAGCACAAGAGATGCCGTGCGCACAGGACGGCCGGTTGAGGTCACAAAAGAAGAAATGGTGAACGAAGTTCACGATATTGTGTTGGAAGACCAACGAGTGAAAATCCGTGAGATAGCCAAGACGTAAACATCTCGAGTGAACGGGTGTATAACATTCTGCACGACTTTTTGGATATAAGAAAGCTGTCAGCAAGATGGGTGCCGCGACTTCTCACAGTTTAGAACAAGCGAATCGTGTAACCATTTCACAGGGACATTTGAATATGTTCCAGCGCAACCCAAATGAGCTTTTGCGGCGTTATATCACGGTTGATGAAACTTGTATACATTACTATCAACCTGAAACCAAACAACAATCAAAGCAGTGGATTTCCTTTGGCGAACCTGCTTCAAAGAAAGAGAAAACCACTCCGTCGGCAGGAAAAATCATGGTAGGTGTCTTTTGGGATTCACAAGGGGTGATAGACATCCACTACCTGGAAAAGGGTAAATATTATGCCGCAATGCTGGATCAGTTTCACAAGAAATTGTTGCACAAACGACCCCATTTGGTGAAGAAAAAGGTTCTGTTTCACCAGGATAATGCACTCGCACACAAGTCAGCCATTGTCATTCGCAAAATTTGTAGAATTGGGCTACGAACTACTACCTCATCCACCATATTCTCCAGATTTGGCTCCCGGCGACTTCTTCCTCTTCGCAAACCTGAAAAATTGGCTCGCTGGGAAGAAATTCATGTCCAGTGAACACTTCATGGCAGAAACAACCTCATATTTTGCAACTTCGAAAAATTGGAGAAACGTTGAACGTGTATTGAATTGAAAGGAGATCATGATTTTTCGGAAAAAGTTGTTATTTTCTTTAAAAGGGCACCGACTTATCAATTCGCCCTCGTATGCATGTTAATTATAATAGTAATGTAAAAAAAAGAATTTATTGGATGAAACTCTTAACCTTGATTGGTGTTTAATAAGATTATTCCATGGGTTAAATGTAACAGATTATATTATTATATAAAGTAAAATCACCATTGTGTCAGCTGTCAGATCATGGCATACTAAATGAGTGCACAATCGAATATATTACCGAATACTAACCAAAGCTACCAACAGTGGGAATGAGGAAATAGTAAACCTCAAAATTAAGATTACGTAGCTAAAATCAAACATAATACACATTTTTTTTCAATAACATATTGACACTATTTGAAGGTGCATTGGTTAAAAACATAATCTGCTGTTTTTCAGTAATAGAAACTGAAGCGTATGTTGAGGTAGTAGGATTTCGCCAAAATGTATGAATGTAGAAATGAATGGTGTCGCGTGTAAATACTGCATACGATAATATTATGCTCAGTGACGAGCCGACGTTTTATCCGATAAAATCACTTCCTTGCAAGCATATAGGACAAACACTATATTGGCCAACATTCGAGACATTGCACCCTATGAATAGAATAAATACATTTTATTAATTATCAGCTGCATATTGCAGGCGGTCCAGACGAAAAGAAGTTCACGATCCGGGTTCGTAGTTAGGCAAACCCTGGTTCAGATATATCGACGGATTTATAAGAATGCTTTGTACTAAGTTTTCCGTTAATACTTGTTCTAATAGGTATTTTCTGTTTCAGACATTGTCCGTCCGGCCTTGTGGCACCAATAACGAGATTCGTCATCGAAGAAACCAAACTAGCCTGTAGGAAAGAGCCTGTGGCATGTGGTTACCGACCAGCGGAAAACAGTAAGTATATAGGCCCCTTCAGTTAAGTCGATATCCTTTTTAGTTCCAGCCAGAGGCGAATCCAGGATTCCTTTAGGGAGTGGCTTACAGATTTTGAAACACACCTTGAGGCAGTATTTCAATACCTGAATAATTTCAATTGTAATTTATAATAAGTAAATTCAATAACTGCCCCTCTCTGAGTTTGCTTGCTCCTTGACAGACTACTGACCCGGGCTTGTAAGTCCTTGGGGGTGTAAATCCTACTAAACAGAGGGTAATCAGTTGAAGAGGATGAAATGTTGGGTCATACTGGCTCTTTTTATCTTTTAAGTCTTATTCAACTCATTTTAGAA
Source organism: Deroplatys truncata (assembly GCA_030765065.1). Classification (NCBI taxonomy): domain Eukaryota; kingdom Metazoa; phylum Arthropoda; class Insecta; order Mantodea; family Mantidae; genus Deroplatys; species Deroplatys truncata. Next base: position 56,101,043 of record CM060989.1, on the reverse strand, counting down.
TCCTAAATTGGGTGGCTACAGTTTAAAGTAATTTTAAAAAACGCATCTTACTGACTGAACACCCAATTTGGAGAAAAAACTGCGAATAGCCTGCGAAGAACTTTTTATTTGAATTGAGGTTTGTATAATTTTCTACAACTAATAAACCATATATGGGTTCTTGCTATCACTTAAAAGGTATACTGCTTAATGACAATTTTATGAGCAATATAAAAATAAATGCTTGCCATTTGTTTCGTTTACTGTTAAACATATACAAGTCCCGGTTACATGCCCGTATTTATTCAATTTTAAAGATCAAACTCTTGAATATACTCTGTACCTACTTGTTGCCTGTTGTATCACAGATTCAAATACAGCATAATTTCGGTCTGTCATAACCTGGGTGTTTTTCACAGCCGATTAGCATAATTATGAGCTGAACAGCTAATGAGGCGTTGGGCCGGCAATAAATGTTTAATTTGCTCTGAGCCCATTTCAAATCGTATTAAAGCAGAACTGTACTTCTGGGTCAAAACGGCAGGCCATTTCCTAGTCAAGCCTGGGATGAGAGTGGCCGTTATTTAGTCTCGAAAGCGCCAATTAACTTGCGAAAAGGTTTGAGGTGTCATTAAAAATCGTTCACTTATTTCAATGTTCAACTTTTAATTTTAATTGCTTTTAATTTGTTCTGCCCCCAACGTATTATCAAGTTTTGTACTATTGAAAGTGGTTGCGTTAAAGTTTATGCTAAATAAGGAATGAAAGGAGTCAAAACTTCGCGTTATTGCCTCGCTAGTGTCCCTAAAGAGTTGCTGAACTTTAATCCTTGATAGACCTTGACTGTGTTTCCTGTGAGTGAATCAATGCAACATTCCATAGACTTTTGTCTAAATGAAAACATGCAAAACAATGGGGAAGGAGTAGAGATATTCATGTAACATGCAGCGTTAATTGAGTTGTGAATGAAGCTAATTTAGTGATGCATTAAATCACGTTTCTGCAGCAGTCTGGCTAGGTGACTCACTCTCAGCCATTACGTTTATCCATTCCGGTGACTAATATCTGTGAATCCAGCAGAAAAAAAATCAGAACTTAACATGTAAGATAATACACGCATGGAAATATGTCTTTTTCTTCCATTTTTACTTTCTCTACTACGTATAGTAAGTAGGGGAAGTATTGTATTCCACCCAAAAATTCGATACCGAGATTTCACCGGAAATACATGTTTTGAGACCCCCTGAATCGAAAAAAAGCATTTTTGGAAACATGTCCGTGTGTGTGTCTGTCTGTGTGTCTGTGAACAGTATAACTCAGAAACGAGCGGTCGGATAAACAGCAAACTTGGTATTTAGGTTCAGTATCTTCCAGAGATGCTACACGAAGGTTTTCAAGAAAATCTCCCCACCCCAGATTACCCTTTACATGGAACATTTTTCGAACATTTTAATTTTCTCAAAAATGGCTCTAACGATTTTGATTAAAATATCATATGTTTACGATATTTTCATGACAAATAAAATGTATATCTTGAATTTCCTAGGAATGTCTCCAAAAGCTTTCTTCATTGTGAACGACTTTTGCATAACTGTTAAACCATAAGAGATAGACAAAATGTTACTACACAAAAAATGTAGATCGCGTTAAAATACACAATTTATGTCATACATTTCTGTTGTTGAGTGAACCATTTTCGAGATATTGCTTGTTATACCCTTAAATTTTTCAAAACTTATTTTCTCAAATGGGAATTCGTTATTCTTTTTTTTGTCTTGGATATGCAGAGAGTATTAATCTGTGGCAAAGAGAATGGTGCTGCACCTAGCAACCAGCTATTAAGAGATATGTATGTGCTTAAAGGCTACTGTATTTCCAAATTACCCTTGCAAATATATATTCCCCTTACATCTACAAGAAAATTAGCAATAAGATAGAGTCTGCAAATGTTTATCTCGATTAACATGAAGTAGATGGAGAATAAGCGTTTGTAAAAATAGTTTGTACAAGAGTAGAGAAAGTCATGTGAGTGTAACACATCAGATTTTTTAGTTTGTATTTACGCAAGGCAAGGGAAGCAAAGAAATTATTATTATTATTATTATTATTATTATTATTATTATTATTATTATTATTATTATTATTATTATTATTATTAGCCTTGACTAACATTATGGGATATATAATCTGTGGAATTATTAAGATAAAAAGTTGGCTGCCAACTGGAGAAAGTCAAACAGGAACAATTTCGGAAATAGCATACAATACAAAATTGGTTACATGTGTTTATACACAGAAAACAAAGAACATAATAAGAACATATTTCAGTAAACAAGGTATCGCTTTATAGTTTTTTTATAAAGTATCGAGTATCAGTGCTCAAAAATCAATATCGATATCGAGTATCGAGAAATACTGGTATCGTCCCAACACTATTATCAACAAATTGGACTGATAGGGTACTGTAAACAGACAAAAGTAGCCTTGCAGTTCCTGAAACTAAGTTATTTTTCCATACGCATGTTGTACTTTGCAGGTATTACAAAAAGTGCCCGCTATTTGTACTAAAACACTCATATCATTTTGTAACACTGTAGAGTACACAGGCAGTTTTAGTAACGAATGTTTATAATCGCATGTGACGTTATCTTGTTTTTAGAATGACTTCACAATATCCCTAATTAGCGCCAAGGTGCCAAAACAAACAGCGCATGCCGAGAGATGGAAGTCATATAACTAACTCGAACCAAACGCAGTTGAAAACAAAGAAAAGGTCCATGGTGGTGATTGAGACCTGAAGATTTTGGGTCATTCCACGCAAAACAATATGAGAAAATCACAACTCTCTCTAACCATTCTTCAATCAACTACTATTACAAAAATTTCCTTGTAGGTACAAGGGGAATAGGGGAATACAGCAGACGTAGGCGATAGTCAAATCTTTTAAAACCAGGTCCCTATGTGATGTATTACACTCGCATTACACTCACTATTTTTACAAACGCTTATTCTCCATCTACTTCATGTTAATCGAGATAAACATTTGCAGAAACTATCTTATTGCTAATTTTCTTGCAGGTGCAAGGGGAATATGGTAGGCTTTAAGGATAGTCAAATCTTTTAAGAGCTGGATGTCTGGACTTAGCATGTTCAGGAAGTATTGGAAAATTGAAAGAAATAACAAGGAATATCTCGGAAATGGTTCACACTAGAAAAAAATGTATATGAGATAAATTGTTGTTTTTTAACGAGCTCTCTTTACCACTTATGCAAAAGCCATTCAGAAAGAAGAGGACTTTTGGGAACATTCCCAGAAAATTCAAGATATACATTTTATTTGTCATGAAAATCGTTAGCCATTTTTGAGAAAATCAAAATTGTCGAATAGTCTGGGGTGGGGGATTTTTTTGAAAATCTTCGTTCGCATCTTTGAAAGATACTGAATCTAAATACCAAGTTTGGTATTTATTCGACGTTTGTTTTTGAGCTATGCTGTTCACAGACACACACACGGAACTTTTTCTAAAATTGCTTTTTTGGATTCAGGGGGCCTCAAACCATGTATTGTTGGTGAAATCTCGTATCGAATTTTTGGGTGGAATGCAATACTTTCCCTACTTACCATACGTAGTAGAGAAAGTAAAAAACTAATATCGATTTGTGAAAAGCACAAGTACTTGAAAATTCAAGCCAACAACAGAATATCTCTGAAATTTAATGCCCCCCCACACAAAAATGGCATAAATTGTGTGCTTCAACGAGATTGTTATTTTTGTGTAGTTAGATTTTGTCTTATTTCTTATGGTTTATTAACAAAAAAAATGCAGATCTATCTACACGAGTACACACACAAATTGTCTTTTTACTTTCTCTACTACGTATAGTAAGTAGGGGAAGTATTGCATTCCACCCAAAAATTCGATACCGAGATTTCACCGGAAATATATGTTTTGTGTGTCTGTCTGTAAACAGCATAACTCAGAAAAGAACAGTCGGATAAACACCAAACTTGGTATTTAGGTTCAGTATATTCCAGAGATGCGACACGAAGGTTTTCAAGAAAATCCCCCCACCCCAGATTACCCTTTACATGGAAGATTTTTCGAAAATTTTAATTTTCTCAAAAATGGCTCTAACGATTTTGATTAAAATATCATATGTTTAAGATATATTCATGACAAATGAAATGTATATCTTGAATTTTCTGGGAATGTCTCCAAAAGTATTGTTTATTGTGAACGACTTTTGCATAACTGGTAAACCATAAGAGATAGAAAAATTTTACTACACAAAAAATGTAGATTGCGCTAAGTACACAATTTATGTCATATACAGTTTTTGTTGTTGAGTGAACCATTTTCGAGATATTGCTTGTTATTTCCTTAAATTTTCCAATACTTATACTTTATCTCAAATGGAAATTCGTTATTCATATTTTTTGACCTGGTAATGCAAAGAGAATGGAATACTCGACATAGCAACCAGCTCTTAAAATATTTGACTATCGCTTAAAGCCTACCAATTCCCCTTGTATCTACAAGAAAATTAGCAATAAGATTAACATCTCGATATCTCGATTAACATGAATCATATGGAGAATAAGCGTTTGTAAAAATAGTTTGTACAAGAGTAGAGAAAGTCACGTGAGTGTAACACAGATTTTTTTTCTTTCTTTTTGTAGCTGTAACCATTTCCGAGATAGATGTTCTTTGTTATTGATTACCCTTTACAAATGATAAGTTGTAATGTAGCTAATTGTTTTTTTCTCGTGGTTATGTAAACAGCATGGAATTTCAAAGCCATCAAATAGCTCCTGCTTTTTAAAACTCTCTGACTGTCAAGGCTTGTAAGTCCTTGGAGGGGGGAGTAAGTCCTACGTTGAGGAGAGTATCCACCTAAGAAGAAAAAGAAGAAGACTGGCTTAAGCTTACTGTATCCTTATACCTACATCCAGGTGTGTAAATGTGTAATGACCTCGGTTTTCTGAAAGTAGACAGAATAATCAAATTTTGTAAGAATTATGCATAGGACCTCGATATTCTCTATACTCTATGATAAACTATGTCTAATACTTTGAGGTAAACCTTGATACTGTTAAATTTTAAAGTTTTGCATTGTTAACACTAGTCTGCATGATATCGGATGACTGAAAACTAACAAGTGATTGTGACTCACTTTTTTATGCTGATTTCAGAACTGTTTTTAGTTTTTTTCTATCACGTACAGTTTTTTCACAATTTCACTTCACAAATATAGAGATATAAAGATATTGCTTCCGCCACTACACGTAAAATTGGGCTTGATGAAGCAATTTGTAAGGGCTCTACCACAGGATGGACCCTGCTTCAAGTTCCTTTCCAAGAAATTTCCCTTCATTACACAAGATAAATTAAAGGCTGGAATTTTTGTTGGTCCTCAAATAAAAAAATTGTTGAAGGATGAAGATTTTGAGAAGACAATGAATGAGAGAGAAATAGAAGTACGGACCGCCTTCCGATCAGTTACTGAAAACTTCTTAGGCAATAACAAAGATCCCAATTACAAGGCCATTGTCGAAACAATGTTGGAAAATTTCAAGAAGATGGGTTGTAACATGAGTGTAAAGGTGCATTTTCTGCATTCATATATCCACTACTTTCCAGAAAATCTGGGACATTATAGTGAAGAGCAGGGGAACGTTTTCACTAAGATATTAAGGAAATGGAGAGGAGGTACCAGGGGAGATAAAAATGAAACTATGATGGCCAACTACTGTTGGATGTTGAGGAGGGACAGTCACGGATCTGCAAGGAAGTCAAAGAAAAGAAAGTTTGAAAAAAATTAAATGAAACACTTTGGCTTCTTGTTTTGTTAAAATGCAGTCATGAAATAATTTAATGCAGTTCTTGAGAGTATTCTTAAAATGTTTCTTGAATAAAAACTTACCTTGTGTGAAATGGTATTTGAATACCTTTCTACGAGGGCCACTATTTATATTTTGAGCCTAATAATTAAAACAAAGTAATTTTTGATTGAAAACTGCTTTATTGTTTTTCAAAATATTCTCCTTTATGATCAATACACTTTTGCATCCGTTTGAACCATTTGTCCAAGCATTTATTCCAGTCTTCTTGAGACACCTCCAAAACATGGTTTTTGAAGGCATCAACGGCTTCTTCAGCCAACGAAAATCTTTGTCCACGCAATTTTTTCTTGATGTTCGGGAACAAAAAGAAGTCATTGGGCGCCAAATTAGGACTGTATGGCGGATGACCCATCAATTCGATTTTTTGAGGCTTCAGATACTCTGTTGTTAGACGAGATATGTGTGCGCTCGCATTGTCTTGATGAAGAACGATCCTACGGTTCTTGTTGGTTTTCCTTACTTCACCGAAGACTTCCGGCAAACAAATGGTTGTGTACCATTCGGCATTGACCGTTTTACGTTCCTCTAAAGGCACTCTTGCCACATGGCCAGTTTTGCTGAAAAAGCAGGCGACCATTTGCTTCGAAGTGCTTCGAGTGCGAACAACTTTTGTTGGATTTGCTTCATCTTGAAACACCCATACAGTCGACTGCTGTTTACTTTCCGGCTCATACGCATAGATCCATGATTCGTCACCTGTTACAATCGTATATACCTCTTTTGAGGCACCGCCATTGTATTTCTTGAGCATTTTTGTACACCAATCTACACGAGTATCTTTTTGAGATTGCGTCAAATTATGTGGGATCCAACGCGAGCAAACCTTTTTCACAGCTAAATAATGATGCAATATTTTATATATGCTGGTGGAACTAATGCCTAGGGTTGCCTCAATCTCACAATATTTTGCAAGACGATCTTTCATTGTTAGTTTTTGCACAGCATCAATGTTTCCTGGCACAACTGATTTTGGACGATCTTCACGAACTTCGTCATTGGGCGAACGGCGGCCACGATTAAATTCGTTATACCAGCGTTTCACAGCGGCAAAGGATGGAGCTTCGTTGCCAAAAGTGGAAGTTAGTTGATCGATGCACTCTTGTCTTGATAATCCACGTCGAAAGTCGTAATAAATCGTTGCACGAACATTTTCACGAGTTAATTACATGTTTTTGTTGACACACAATTTTCAAGTTGGTGTAAACAAAACAAATGACGCTCTATTGTCAAAATGTTGAAGTAGATTATGGTCAAAAATGTCAAACTTTCCATCAAAAACGTCAAATGGCACCTACAACATTCAGGGTTGCCAAGGCTCAAAATATAAATAGTGCCCCTCGTACGCTCATTAGTAAAATTGTCAAAACATTACTTATTTTCTGTAAAAACCTGACGTTATAAAAAGAAACGGAAGTTATTTCTAGAATCAGCATAAAAACTTGATTCAAGAACACCTACTTTTAAGAAATCATCTGACAAAAGGTTTTTAAAATGCAGACTAGTATAATTGTTGCGTTTAACTGTATGCTACATAAGCAATGACTGACCACGTTATTGCCTCGCACATGTCCCAAAGAGTTGTGGTACTATAGTTCTTGATAAATCTTGACTGCGTTTCCATGCAACATTTCATAGATTCTTGTGTCTAAATGAAAACTTGCAAAACAATGAGGGAAGGAGTAAAGGTACTCGTGTAACCTGCAGCGTTAACTGAGTTGTGAATGAAGCTGATTTAGCTGACGCACTAAATCATATATCGTCCTCCGTAGTCTAGGGGTACCATGGTAGCCTTTAGTTTTTGAGGTCGCGGGTTCAAATCCGGCGGAAGGCGATGGATTTTTTCGGGCGTAAAAATCCTTAGCATGGCTTCCTTCGGAAGGGAAGTAAAGACGGTGGTCCCATGTCGTAGATTTACGGCACGTATAAAAGAACCTCAAGCCTGATGAAGAGGCCTCTGAGCAAAATTACCGGTCTTTCACGCCCAATATAGAATTGGACGCTAAGGACCACAGCAGTTATAGAAATTCCATAAATAGAACCCAATTCATGATGCACTAAATCATGTTTCTGCAATAGCCTGGCTTGGTGACTCACGTATACCTATTCTGGTAACCAAAATCTGAATGCAGGAGAAACAAATCAGAACTCAAGACATGAGATAACACGTGCTTGGAAATATTTTTGTTTTTATTTGAGTTTCATGTAAAGCATATATTAGTTTATATTTTCAAGGTTGTAGAATAAAGAATTGCTAGTATTTGTTTTTCTATGGGTAGAAAATCGTTTAAAAGAAAGTGTTCATCACCAAATTCAGTTACATAAAAAGGGAAGCAAAGACATTACTATTTATTAGCCTTGACTAACAATAGGGAATATACAGGGAGAGCCAAAAGACTACGAACCAGCTGCGCGGCATTTTTCCTGTCCGCGTCCTCGGCGCTCCTTGCCGTCTGCCGCTATCGTAGAAAGGCGCGAATGAAACTATACAACATTTTTAAAACTACTTTTAAAGGCTTTACTTACGAACTTTATGAAAGTGTGTTTGAGGACAGAATTATTAGTAGAGATTTGTGGCCCTCTCGGTCCCCGACCTAACCCCCTGCGATTTTTATCTCTTGGGTAATTAAAACTAAGTATACAAGACAAACCCACACACCCTGGAAGAATTAAAACAAAATATCCGCCAGGAAATTGCCAGCATTTCTCAACGTGAACTACGGTGAGTGATGGATAGTTTCCTAAAGAGGTGCCAAAAATGTATGGACAACGACGGTGGCCAGTTTCAGCATCTCCTTTCATAAAGTTGGTAAGTAAAGCCTTTAAAAGTAGTTTTAAAAATGTTGTATGGTTTCATCCGCGCAGTTTTATGATAGCGGCAGACGATAGCGAGCGCCGAGGACGCGGACAGGAAAAACCTTGCTGCCAGTTGATGAGTTCAAACGAGAACGATTTCGGAATTAGCATACAATACAAAAATTGGTTACATGTGTTTTACACAAAAAAACTGCTAATAAGAACATAGTGATTAGGCTATTGCCTTTAGAGATTTTTATAAAGTGAGCATCATTAGTAAGAATAGTTTGTAGAAGAGTGAGTAGAGAAAGTCATGCGAATGAAGCATCATATTTTTCATTTGACCAAGTTACTTGTGCCCCTCTGTAATCCTTCGCCGTTGTTTTATTGTTCACAAATATACGTGTTTCGGAGAGGAAACAAAAGAAAAACAAAATGTATTTATGACCCTAGGTGTGGGAGGGGAATTCCAGAGAATACAAAAGCTTGCTAAGTGGGAGCGCCAGTTGGAATGTTTGTAAACTCCATGCAGTGTGTGTATCTCATTAAGTTGCCTTCAATAGGGCATTTGAGGTTTTGCCAATATGAACGGGCAAGTACTGATGTATCTGGTAAGTTTGAATCCAATTAAACTCACAAAATAATGTTGAGGTCCCCTGTTACAGAGAAGTAAACAGAAGGAATCACAAAACCCATGTTACAATCACACGACTTCCTCTGCTCACTGTCCTTTATTTTCTTGTAACTTCCGCAAACTATTCTTGCAAAAGTTTATTTGTTTACCTATTTCATGTTAATTGAGATAAACCTATGTAGAAATAATTTCATTACCCAATTCATTGTAGGTACAATATGAGGCAGTACTTTTAACGCTTAAATAATTTCAGTCTAATTGATTAAAATGTGAATTCAATAACAGCCCGCCTTGAAGCAATATGTGTCTGTAATAATTTGTAAAATGTATGTAACAGTCATTGCATATGCTTATATTATTGTATCCATGTGTAATAATGTTATGTGAATGTATTACGTAATTTAATAACGTAGGAGCTGTTAGAAATAGGTCAAACGTTGCTAACAATGAGGTAACCTTGAGGCAATAATGAGTTTGAGAGTTTAAATGTTACTTGTGATTCTTGGAAGCAATAATGTAATTGTTTAAAAATAGCCCATCAACAACCAGAAAAAAGCTTTAGTTAAATGATTAGCCAATCAAGACTTGAAATACAGAAATATACAAGTTTAGACGGTTGAAATCCAGTCAGTTGCCTGCAAACAGTGATAGTAACCGGATGCAAGATGCGTCCTCGAGAGAAATATAATACGTATTCGTGTGAGACGAAAAATACGTTTACGTATTAAAAAGTGCAAGTATTTAATAAAAAGAATCTCACAGCTCTTTATATCAGTGAAGTGTTATTTAATTTGTGTCAAGGATTAATAAAAATGAGTGAATTAAAACTTAAAATCTGCGTAAGCCTACATTCTTGTCGCATCACGCCCTGCCAAGACTTCCATGTCTCTAACAATAATACTGACGCAGCCGAGGCAAACATAAATATATAATATCTAAAGAAACAGTCAAATTACAAAACTAATATTTTTAAATTTGGGGCGAAGGCTACCGGAAACTGTTTACTATACGTGCGGTTGCAACTACTACAAGTTCGGCTCCCCAACAGTTGAAATATAATACAGCATATACAAACTGACTTTCAATACGTGGTGCAAACTCCTACAACTACAATACAACTCTTTCAATACAACAATACTTCAAATTGGCTTCCCAAACGTGGGGCAGAAAATAACTTCTCAAATAGAGATAGAGGAAAATGGGCCTTGCAATGCCATACGAGCTCCATGACCGCGAGAAACAACTGTATAACGTAGGCACTTTAAAAACAGTCAAAGTATTGAAAAGTTCAAAGCAATGACAACGGATATCTCGTGAGTGGATGATTTCAAAAAGAAAAATCTACATGTTTTGTATAGTAGTTCTTGTCTATCTCTTAACGTTTAGCAGATATGCAAAATTCCTTCAGAATAAACAGGACTTCACAGGCTATTCCTGGAGAATTCGTGACATATATTTATTAAATGTAAATATATTAAGTATATGGCTTTTTAAGGGGACAATGTAGTCTGTACACACAGAAATTACACCTTAAATGTGTTAAATTACCACTGCTCTTAAAGTTCTCAATGTTTTTTCTTGAACTTTATATGAATTATTCTATAAATCATGACAATTATTTAAAGTGGTTGTTTGCATTAATACCTTATGTAGTGGAGTCCGTAAACATTATTTCATACAGCAGAAAAATAATAAAATTTACTCTTAAAACATGTTAATTCATGTACTTTTTTCTCTGTTACTACTTGCAATACAGAATCACACTTTTGCATGCTATCAGCTATCTTCTGAACCTCAATTATTTAGTTATGTATATCAGTTCAATAGAAATTAAAAAAAATTATTTACAAACTCAAAGAAGCAAAAATGTGGAAAACTTGCAATATTGTTGCTTTAATATCACTAATATATATTATAAAATTATGATTGTGGTTCAGAAGGTTTAACTATGTGTTGTATACATGTACTGAAAATTTCAGCTCTCTACTTCTCAAACTTTCTAAGAAAAAGGTACATAAGTATCCAAAAATGTTGTTTTGAGAATACTGAATTTGAAGTTTGAACATAAAAATTCTGACACACTTCAGTACATTCCAGGCCATAATCATCTATACGTTCATTCCTGGATTGCTTCAGCTTTTCTGATTGCCTTCTCTTGGTCCTGGCCTCTTTTGTTAATTACTGAACTGCTCGCTGGGCATGATATAGTCGTTCGTTGTTGAAAGATACAAAAATGTTCTATAAGGGCGTAACATTTTCATGTCGCATCTTTGAAAGGTACCTACTGAGCTTAAATACTGAGTTATGTTAATCACCCCCACACGGGCCTTTTTTCTATTTTATTCAGAGGTCCTCAAAACATGTATTCCCGGTGAAATCTCGATATCGAATTTTTTTGGGTGGAATGATCCTTTAGGTACATACTAGCAACTTGGTAGAGAAAGTAAAAAGTGGAGCCAAGAAAAAGGAAGAATACATGGACATTTCAAGAGGATGTAAACAATAAAAGCTAAGCGAACATTTAACAGAGAACAATAGCTCAAACAAAGATGGATATAAAAAGTAGACTAAACTATGAAAATAGAAGCAGTGGTGCAATTAAGAAAAAGAAAAGGCTAAGCAAAAGGTAAGGCGTGGTAAGCGAAAGCACAACGAAAAGAAAATGGATTTTGTTAAAACTGTCACTCACGCACTGGGAAGGAACCAGATTGGATTTTTTCCCCTATTTTTCATGCCTTGGGTGTGTCTCGCTAGAGCAGCACGGGCTGTGAAAAGAAATTAATTCTGAGCCAGACCATTGTGTGCCGGAAGCAACTCCTGGGGCATAACTCTGGTCTGGTCTTTTCTCAAGAGAACGGGGAAAAACCTGCTCGTACAAGCATATGACACATCTTGGTACAACTACTTGCCAAGCTTCATAGTAACGTCTTCAGGGAAATTTATTTCCATTCGCTACTGCCCTCGAGTAATCCCAAAAACGCATCCTTTCAAACTCCGTAAACCGCACACTTTCCTTCCAAGCTTCAAACATCAGCATTACATATGTTTAGATCTCTGTCTTTTTAAGGTTGATCCATGCACCTTTTTCTGTTCGGGATATATGAATATCGATCCTAAACTCTTTCTTTGGCAAGCTATACTGTTTTGATATGGAATGCATATTTGCCAATTTTATCATTTACCAGTCAAATGTACGGGTGAAAAAGCCTTTTTACGGCAAAGGAGGCGTTTTTGCAGATTTTCACTACCGACACAACAAACCATTTAGTTCTGTTGCATTATATTGTACGGGCAGTCCCAGAAGCACCCGACCTGACGTATATATAGCCGTTGTTTTGAAGTGGAATTTTTGTTTGTAGTTGGAAGATGCTTCATGTTTATCTGCACCATGTATGGGAGCCAATTTGTCGCGGTCACTTTGTGTTATCTATTGCTGAGCGCCTGTTATTGTTTTACTACTTTGAGTTTTGGGTTCTTTGTCCTCCGGCTAGCTATTATTACTATTCAGTTGAGCATATCTCTTGAACAGGGTGTGTAAACGGAAAGGATTTGTTACTGAAAGATAACACTTATAAAAGAATTTATTTTTACACTTTTATTACCGTCACAATTAGTTAATTTCACATACTGACTCTCGATACACGCCAGATTGAAACTGTTATATTTTCTAATATCACTATAATCACTTATTTGCTGCACATTATTAATTCGCATAATTCACATTTATAGCTAACTTTATGACGCGAGAGATTCTGTAGAATTGCGCGACGTATAACGCGTGAACGATTCTCTTAAACTGTGCGACGTATAACCTTTGTATGATTCTGTTGGACTGAACGACGTTTACCTCGTGAATTATTCTGTCAAACTGCGCGTTACCCGTCTCTGGCACGGAATTTATACTCCCTCACTCCAATATGCCTAAACATTATAACCGAGCTGCTATTGGTTAATAAAACGCGCCAACATTAGCGTCTATGTTTATATCCAATCAAAATTACGAACACATGTGCTCTAGGGAAGAAATTCCCTCCATTTCTACAGAAAAGCGCGCTAATCTGACGTCATTTGCTTGTCTCTTCTAATTAATAAACAACTCACCCCCTCGCTCATTGTTGCCCGCTCCTATTGTCAGTTTCAGTGAGGCCGTGTAAACTTATTTGCTAACAATGCTTATAATTAACAAACATCCCAAATCATTGTCATACAATAATGTTAAGTTACACTACAATCACTTTGGCATTCACAGTGTTGTGATATAAAATACTGCCTCAGTTTGAAGTTTGACGATGCTACGCTGTTTAGTAATTGTTTGGCAGCCATTAATAGTGAACGCTCTCAGCGAATTAGTAAACATGGATAAAACTGGCCATCGTTATGTGATACAATACTTTCATTTGAAAGGCCTTGGTCCAAATAATATTAAAGCTGAGCTAGATTCTACTCTGGGGGAGTCTGCTCCTTCGTTTGCAACAGTAAAATATTGGCTGCCAAGACGAACATCAGTGGTCAACCAATTGAGGTGACCACGCCAGAAATTGTGAAGACTGAAAGTCCGCGAGCTAGCAGACATTGTATGCATTTCAAAAAGTGCTGTACATCACACACTAACTGAAAATTTAGACATGAGAAAGCTGTTCGCAAGATGGGTGCCGCGTTTGCTCACAATGGAGCAAAGGCAGCGTCGTGAGGATGTTTCAGTCGAGTGTTTAGCGATGTTTCGCTTCTAGCCTAATACCTCTCCTCGGTTTGCTATCTCTCCCATATAAAAACCATATTCTACCCTTCAAGGCCTGTCTATTCTAACAGTTCTCCTCGTTTTCCCTATCTTTCCCATATAAACGCATACTCTACTCCTCAACCTCTGTCTAGCCTAACACCTCTCCACGGTTTCCTATCTCTTCCACATAAACGCTTTCTCTACTCCTCAACCTCTGTCTAGCCTAACAACTCTCCACGGTTTCGTATCTCTTCCACATAAACGCTTTCTCTACTCCTCAACCTCTGTCTAGCCTAGCACTTCTCCTCGTATCCCCTACCTCTCATAAAGTGCATTCCCCTCCTGCCCCCCGTCTAGCTGAGTATCTCTCCTTGGTTTCCCATCTAGCCCATATAAAACACATTCCACCTATCTATCCTAGCATCTTTCTCCGTTTTATTATCCCTCCCATATAAACGCATTTCCCTCCTTCAACCCCTGTCTAGCCTAGCATCGATCCTGGTATTCCCTATCTCCCCCATATAAACGCATTTTCCTCCTTGAAGGCTGACTCAACCTAGCATCTGCCCTCGTTTTCCCTATCCTTTCCCATATAAACGAAAAAAAGTGGCCCAGCTCTCATCTATTTATTCTACTGATATTCCTTATTATTTGTTTGAATTTTCCAATACTTATTCTTTTTCTCAAATGGGAATTCGTTATTCGTTTTTTTTTTTTTATGTCCTGGACATGCAAAGAGAGTGGAATGCTTCACATAGCAACCTGTTCTTAAAACATTTGACTATCGCTTAAAGCCTACCATATTCCCCTTGCACCTACAAGAAAATTAGCAGTAAGGTGGTTTCTGCAAATGTTTACCTCGATTAATACGAAGTAGATGGAGAAAAAGCGTTTGTAAAAATAGTTTGTACAAGAATGGAGAAAGTCATGTGAGTGCAACACATCAAATCTTTTCTTCTTCTTTTTTTTTAACGATCAACGAGAAAAAGGTTTTACAACTTCGACATATTTTAAAAATAAATTACGAAACTTGGCTGTTGACGATATAAAGGTAATCAAAATACTCAATTTTCTTTTTGAGCTATCAAAATTAACTGCAAAATCTGATATCAATCTCGATTTGGTAAATATTATTTTTGAGCAACTGCCTGAATTTCAGAGTTTCATAGATTTTGTGAGATATCAAACCTTCAAACCTTATGACTACGATCAAATGCGAACAGTGGAAGATTCTTTTTGCACTATAACTTAGTAATTACTGACGAGATCTTCAATGATCTAACCATTGTAGCTTGTTGTATGTCAAAATTTGGTGTTATTGAATAAATAGTTGGTATAAATAATGTTCAATTCAATATTTCCTACCAAACATTAATATCCTTCCACAACAATCTACATTTTTGTTAAACTTCGCATAAACTACTGGGATTTTACGAATGATACAGTAATTTTCTATTTTGTGAGAGATAAGTTAACCTTGTCCAAATGAATTTAATAGTCGATTATTATATGAACCACGCATATATTTCGTGTTTAGTTGTGTCGCGAAGTTATTAAGTTGTATTATTAACACGAAAATTTAAAAATTAAACGCGAATTTATTAAAGTATCACAAATAAAACCTGCTCCTGAGTATACCTATTCTCGGTCTTGTTACAGACCGGACGGTCTAAAGCTACTTGTATACGATCAAATTTTGTCAAATTCAATACATTACAAGACTTTTCAAGAGTTGTAACAGCTTCACAACTTTTCTTGTCAAATTGCTTCCAATACTTTTAAAGTCTTGAAAGCAAATAAGGATATGCTCTACACGATCAAAGATTTGACCATGGCTTTGGCCAATGAAATGCGAGTATTTACAGTGCAACATGGCTGAAGGTACAAAGTAAACATAAATGACTACCCGGCCAAGGCATGTAGTATGCGAATTGATTAGGTTATACAGAGAGAGCCAAAATCTACGAGCCGGCTGCGGGTGTTTTTCCTGTCCGCGTCCTCGGTGCTCGCTGCCGTCTGCCACTATCATAGAAAGGCGCGGATGAAACCATACATTTTTAAAACTACTTTTAAAGGCTTTACTTACCAACTTTATAAACGGAGATGCTGAAATGCCCACCGTCTGTCCATACATTTTTGGCACCTCTTTAGGAAACTATCCATCACTCGCCGTAGCTCACGTTGAGAAATGCTGGCAATTTCCTGGCGGATATTTTGTTTTAATTCTTCCAGAGTGTGCTGGTTTGTCTTGTACACTTTAAGTTACCCCAGAGATAGAAATCGCAGGGGGTTAGGTCGGGGGACCGAGGGGGCCACAAATCTCTACTAATAATTCTGTCCTCAAACACACTTTCAACTGTTCTCATCGAAATATTGGCCGTATGGGCTGTTGCAGAGTCTTGTTGAAAAAAAGGCAAATTAACGCTCCCTGTCTTTTAATGCTCTAAAAACAGGACAAAATTGTATTCACGTATGCACGAGCTTTAACGATTGACTCGAAGAAAATTGGCCCTATAAATTCACCAGTTTCAGCATCTCCTTTCACAAAGTTGGTAATTTCAAAAATGTTGTATGGTTTCATCCGCGCCTTTCTATAATAGTGGCAGACGGCAACGAGCGCCGAGGACGCGGACAGGAAAAACACCGCGCGGTCGGTTCCTAGTTTTTTGGCTCACTCTATACATAAGCTAGTCATGTGCATATGTCGAGGGCTCCGTGGATTACAAGATGAAGCCGTATGAAGAAATAATTGTCAGGCAGATTTCCGAGCTAAGTATACATTAACACAATGTTATATAGGGTGGTTAACCTATCAGTTGGTGTTATTTCCGTTGTATTCCGTAATCGTAATGTGATTTCATTGGATATAATACTTGAAAGTGCTACATAATATTAGTAAAGAACAGTATTTTATTGCAAACTGTTATACACTGACGCAAATAGTAACATGCTTTGTGCGTGATAATTATTTATTAATGTTCTCCGAAGGGTTTCATTTTGAAAAAAGACAACTTGTAGATACACATTTATGACATTGCCAGGTCTTGTCCAATCTTGTCACATATTGATCGGTGTTTGACAATTTTTACTTTCTCTACTACGTATAGTAAGTAGGGGAAGTATTGTATTTCACCCAAAAATTCGATACCGAGATTTGACCGGAAATACATATTTTGAGACCCCCTGAATCCAAAAAATAAAAGCATTTTTGTAAACATGTCCGTGTGTGTGTGTCTGAACAGCATAACTCAGAAACGAACAGTCGGATAAACACCAAACTTGGTATTTAGGTTCAGTATCTTCCAGAGATGCGACACGAAGGTTTTCAAGAAAATCCCCCACCCCAGATTATCCTTTACATGGAACATTTTTCGAAAATTTTAATATTCTCAAAAATGGCTCTAACGATTTTGATTAAAATATCATATGTTTAAGATATTTTCATGAAAAATAAAATGTATATCTCGAATTTTCTGGGAATGTTTCCAAAAGTATTCTTCATTGTGAACGACTTTTGCATAACTGATGCTCTTAAAATATTTGACTATCGCTTAAAGCCTACCAATTCCCCTTGCATCTACAAGAAAATTAGCATTAACATGAAGCATATGGAGAATAAGCGTTTGTAAAAATAGCTTGTACAAGACTAGAAAAAGTCATGTGAGTGTAACACATCAGATTTTTCTTGTAACTCTTGAATTGAAAAAAAAGTTTGATCGTGTACAAGGGGCTTTAGGGTGTAGACCTCTACTTTCTGCAGTTTTCAGCACATTGTTTTTCTGCAGCCTGTATATAGTCACACAAACAAAATGTTGTCAAAGGCAGCAGAAAAGTGACTTTCACGTACGGTCCGTCGCCGCTGGAAGAGATAATAATGAACCTCTTTACACACATTTCTTATGCATGGAGCACAGGTTGCTCTACTAACTCCGCAGTCATTACACGCATGGGCGGGGAAAGTGGGAAAACACATGGAACCTGTTCTCCGTACCTTCCGTCGTTGACTCATCAAGACTTTCATTGCCTAGCGTGCATGAGAATGCTGCAAATTTGGTGTTCTAACCTGTCAAACGGTACAGGCAATTTCCTTGTTTAATTTCAGTCAATTTTACAAATTGGGAGCCGAGCACTACCGGCCTCTTTCTACTTTCTCTGCCACCTCCTATAGTAAGGTTGTTATATATACGTGGGCGGATTGATAAGTCAGTGACTTTTTAAACAAAATAACAATTTTTTTAAAAAAATAAATTTTATTGCTCAACATAGCTTTCAATTCAATACACGTTGTCCAATGTTTTTCCAATTTTTTAAACTCTTCCAAAAAATATGATTTTTCGAAGTCTGCAAAATATGAGTTTCTTTCTGCTGTGATGTGCTCACAGGACGTGAATTTCTTCCCAGCGAGCCAATTTTTCAGGTTTGCGAAGAGGAAGAAGTCGCTCGGAACCAAATCTGGAGAATATGGTGGGTGAGGTAGCATTTCGTAGCCCAATTCCACAAATTTTGCGATGGCAATGGCTGACTTGTGTTCTGGTGCATTATCCTGGTGAAAGAGAACCTTTTTCTTCACCAAATGGGGTCGTTTCTTTAACATTTCCTTGTGAAACTGATCCAGTATTGCGGCATACTATGAACCTGATCGTTTTACCCCTTTCCAGGTAGTGGATGTCTACCACCCCTTATGAATCCCAAAAGACAGCTGCCATGATTTCTCCTGCCGACAGAATTGTTTTCGCTTTCTTTGGATCAGGTTCGCCAAAGGAAATCCACTGCTTTGATTGTTGTTTGGTTTCAGGTTGATAGTAATGGATCACGTTTCATCAACCGTGATATAACACCGTAAAAACTCATTTGGGTTCAAACATCCCTGTGAAATGATCATACGATTCCGCTTGTTCTCAACTGTAAGCAGTCGCGGCACCCATGTTGCTGACAGCTTTCTCATACCAAAAAAATCTTGCAGAATGTTATACACTCGTCCACTCGAGATGTTTACAGTCTTGGCTATCTCACGGATTTTCACTCGGCAGTCTTCCAACACAATATCGTGAAGTTTGTTCACCATTTCTTCTGTTGTGACCTCAACCGGCCGTCCTGTGCGCACGGCATCTCTTGTGCTCGAACGGCCACATCAAATTCTGTGAACTACCTGTGAACCATGCCACGTGATGGAGCAGTCACCATAATACTTGTTCAGCTTTTCTTCCGTTTCCTTCACCGTCTTACCACACAAAAAGTAGTGCTTTATCAGAACACGAAATTAACTTTTCTCCATTTTCTACGCAGCAACACATATCTGCTTATTTTAGACGCTCTCAACAATATTCTAAGAAACAAATGACGAATCTGTGAGATTATAGCAAGAAAGATGTAAGACTTGGGTGCAAACAAGAACCCTGTGAGTAGAACACTATCTCTCGTCAAAGTCATGGACTTATCAATCCGCCCTCTCTGATTGGCTGCTGTCGTTGAATGGGTTGTTATGCGACAGAAAATAGTTCCTTATTTAACATGAACATTTGCCTTAATATATTCGAAGATAATTGTCAAATTTACATTTTCATAACATTAATATATTACCTTAGTGCATCTGAAATACATGTAAATTCTTATCAACAAATAGATAGGAGGATCCTTCGGTTTAAACCTTCCTCACAAAATAAACGTACGTGCATCTATCGTGACAATCTGTTTGAGGGCGGATTGATAAGTCCATGACTTTGACGAGAGATAGCGTTCTAATCACAGGTTTCTTATTTGCACTCAAGTCTTACATCTATTCTGGGTATAATTGCAGAAATTCGTCATTTGTTTCTTAGAACATCGTTGAGAGCGTCTAAAATAAGTAGATGTGTGTTGCTTGGTAGAAAATGCAGAAAAGTGAATTTCGTGTTCTGATAAAGCGCTACTTATTGCGTGGTAAGACGGTGAAGGAAAAGGAAGAACAGCTGAACAAGTATTATGGGGACTGTGCTCCATCACATAGAATGTCACAAGTGGTTCACAGAATTTCGATGTGGCCGTTCGAGCACAAGAGATGCCGTGCGCACAGGACGGCCGGTTGAGGTCACAACAGAAGAAATGGTGAACAAAATTCAGATATTGTGTTAGAAGACCGCGGAGTGAAAATCCGTGAGATATCCAAAACCGTAAACATCTCGAGTGAACGGGTGTATAACATTCTGCACGAAGTTTTGGGTATGAGAAAGCTGTCAGCAAGATGGGTGCCGCGACTGCTCACAGTTGAGAATAAGCGGAATCGTGTGACCATTTCACAGGGATGTTTGAACATGTTCCAGCGCAACTCAAATGAGTTTTTGTGGCGTTGACCACACGGTTGATGAACCCTGGATCCCTTACTATCAACCTGAAACCAAACAATAATCAAAGCAGCGGATTTCCTTCGGCGAACCTGCTCCAAAGAAAGCGAAAACCATTCTGTCACCAGGAAAAATCATGGTAGCTGTCTTTTGGGATTCACAAGGGGTGGTAGACATCCACTACCTGGAAAGGGGTAAAACGATCAGGTTCATAGTATGCCGCAATACTGGATCAGTTTCACAAGGAATTGTTAAAGAAACGAACCCATTTGGTGAAGAAAAAGGTTCTCTTTCACCAGGATAATGCACCCGTACACAAGTCAGCTACGAACTGCTACCTCACCCACCATATCTCCGGATTTGGCTCTGAGGAACTTCTTCCTCTTCGCAAACCTGAAAAATTGGCTCGCTGGGATGAAATTCATGTCCAGTGAACACATCATGGCAGAAACAACCTATATTTTGCAGACTTCGAAAAATCATATTTTTTGGAAGGGTTAAAAAAATTGGAGAAACATTGGACAACGTGTATTGGATTGAAAAGAGACTATCTTGAGAAATGAAATCGATTTTTTTTGGAAAGAAATTGATATTTTCTTTAAAACGTCACTGACTTATCAATCCGCTCTCGTATATCGTATCGCCACTCCTTGCATTGTACACCGCTTGTTTGTTACCATTCGAAGGTGTGTTAGACCACGAGACGAGGAGGGGAGGGCCCTGAACTGCTTATCTGCTCACGTTGTCGATTTGTTTACTACGAAATGTGTGTATGTGATTCATCCATGCTGCCAGATCTAACACTGGAATGTAAGTGCTGTGTGATATGTATGCATTATTTGGCTCTCGCTGCTAAAACGTGTTGCGCTATAAATTATATATGTTGTTACTTTTGTCTTTTTTATTCTTTACATATGGCTCCAGTTCGAAAGAAGGGAGATTTTCACAGTGAAACCATAGGTGAGCTGTCTGACAACATTGTGTGTTTTATATGACATATGTGTGCATAAACATAATGGGGGCACCAGAAAATGTTTATTAGCACTTTCCTCAGAAAGTTATTGTTCACGTCTGGGAAAAGCCGATTTGAAGTAGGAGTTGTATTGTATTTCAACTGTTGGGGACACGAACTTGTAGTCGCAACCGCACGTATGGTAAAAAGTTTCCGGTAGCCTTCGCTCCAAATGTACTTTCAGGTGGCCTTTGCCCCAAGTTTAAAAATATTAACTTTGTAATTTTACTGTTTCTTTAAATATTATATATTTATGTTTGCCTCGGCTGCGTCAGTATTATTGTTAGAGACACGTTTCTCTTAGCAGGGTTGTGATGCGACAAGAACGTAGGCTTACACAGATTATAATTTTACTTCACTCCTTTTATTAATACTTGATACGATTTAAATAACACTTCACTGATATAGAGAGCTGTGAGAATCTTTTTATTAATTAATTACACTTTTTAACACGTAAACTTATTTTTCGTCTCACCGAATAGTATTATATTTCTTGAGCACACCTTTTGCGTCTGGTTAGTAACGCTGTCTGCAGGCAACTGAACTCTTAAGTTTGTAAAATTTTCTCCTTTTCAGTTTCTGATTGGCTAATCCTATTCCAATAGAATACCTTCATTTAACTAAAGCTTTTTCTGGTTGTTGATTGGCTATTTTTATAAACTGTCACTAAAATTACATCATTGCTTCCAAGAATCACAAGTAGTATTGTTAAACTCTCACATTCATTATTGCCTCAAGGTTACCTCATTGTTAGCAAGTTTTGACCTATTATTCTCACAGCTCCTACATTATTAAATTGCGTAATACATTCACATAAGATTATTGAACATGTATACAATAATATAAGCATATGCAATGACTGTTACGTACATTTTACAAATTATTACTTACACATATTGCTTCAAGGCAATTTATATATTAATTTATATAAGGCACTGAATTTATATATTATAATTTGACTGAAATCATTTAAGTATTAAAAAAACACTGCCCTACCTCTCGCTCGCCTTCTTCTGGTGGTGCATCAGTACGTTAGCCAAACAGGGGAAATGAAAAGGAAACGCAACGCGGAAGAATACGTGTATGCGGGGCAAGGTTATAACTTATAAGCAAATTATAAGAAACAGAACTAAGGTAGGAGGAAGTATTGTATTCCCCCAAAAATTCGATGTCGACATTTCACCAGAAATACATAGTTTTAGGTCCCCTAAATCCAAAAACGCATTAAAAAAAGGGTGCGCGCGCGTGTCTCTGTCTATGAACAGTATAACTCAAAAACAAAAATTCGGACAAATACCAAGCTTGGTATTTAAGTTCAGTATCTTCCAAATGCGTGACAACATTTTCAAAAACATCCTCCCACCCCAAACTGTTCTTTACTTCCAAGATTTTTTGAAATGTTTGATTTTCTAAAAAGGGGCTCCAACGATTTTTATTAAAATGCCATATGTTTATGATATTTACGTAACAAATAAAAGGTATATCTTGAATTTTCTAGGAATAGCCTTTGAAGTCCGGTATATTCGGAAGGAATTTTACATAATTTCGTATAACGGGTAAACCATAAGATATTCTGGACAAAAACTTACTACGTACACAAAAAACATAGATCTCTTTAAAACATACAATTTATGTCAATAGCTTTTTCCGTGGAATCAGTCACTTACGAGATACATTATTAATGGTTTGAATTTTTTAATACTCTTGGTATTTAAAGTACTGTCGTTATTCAGTTCTGACAAATTCGGTTTCCTCTTAACTTCTTGTGCCTACCTACAACGAAATTTGTAATGAAGCTACGAGGCCTGTCACAGAAGTACCCGACCTAACTAAGAAAACATAACAATTTTGGGAAAACATCCTTATTTCTCTACATAGTCTCCTTTCAGCTCGTTACACTTTTCCCAGCGATGTTTAATAGCTTCGATACCCTGTTTATAGTGAGAACTGTCGAGTTCTGCAAAATAGCCATCAACTGCAAACTCCACCTCTTCATTGTTGGCAAATATTTTACCACCAAGCCATTTCTTCAACTTCGAAAACAGAAAATAATCAGAGGGGGCTACATCTGGCGAATAGGGTTCATGAGGATGCAATTCGAACTTTAACTCATTGATTTTGGCCATGGGGATAATGGGTGTGTGAACTGGTGCATTGTCTTGATGAAACAGAACTTTCTTTTTACTTGATTTCACCATGCAATCCTGCAATAAGTTTGCATAATACTCGCCTTTGATTTGCATTTCCTTTTTGAAGATAATGAAAATTATCCTACGCGCAACCCAAAAAACAGACGCCATGACCTTGCCTGCAGATGGAACTATCTTTGCCTTCTTTGGAGCTGATTCTCCCCTTTCAATCCACCGTTTTGACTGTTCCTTCGTCTCAGGTGTGAAGTGATGGACCCATGTTTCATCCATGGTTATGAATCGACGCAAAACTGGCTTTATTGCAGCGAAACATCGCCAAACACTCGATTGAAACATCCACACGACGCTGCCTTTGCTCCATTGTGAGCAAACGCGGCACCCATCTTGCGCACAGCTTCCTCATGTCTAAATTTTCAGTTAGTGTGCGATGTACAGCACTTTTTGAAATGCTTACGATGTCTGCTAGCTCCCGCACTTTCAGTCGACGGTCATCCAATACCATTTTGTGGATTTTCTCCACAATTTCTGGCGTGGTCACCTCATTTGATCGACTACTGCGATGTTCGTCTTGGCAGCTCGTACACCTCGCTTAAACTCTACCACCCAATATTTTACTGTTGTAAACGAAGGAGCAGATTCCCCCAGAGTAGAATTTAGCTCAGCTTTAATATTAGTTGGACTAAGACCTTTCAAATGAAAGTATTGTATGACATAACGATGGCCAGTTTCATCCATGTTTACAAATTCGCTGAGAGTTCACTATTAATGGCTGCCAAACAATTACTAAACAACGTAGCATCGTCAAACTTCAAACTTAAGCTTAAAAGGATGGTACTTTCTACCATAGCCATTTGTTTAAAACAACAACCGCTATCTATACGTCAGGTCCGGTACTTCTGGGACTGAATGAAAAGCTCCAAAACACGAAGTAAATAGAAAAATAGGCTTCCGTAAAAATAGTGGGTAGAGAAAGTCCTGTGGATACAACACATATTCTTTAAAATAGAAGCAGCAGTTTTTCTTTTTGCCGAGCTAGTGTTGCCAACTTGGCGACTTTGTCGCTATTTCTACTTTCTGTCGTATGTTAGCGATAAATGTACTCTATTAGTACATATATGACAACATTTTGAGCTAAACGCGATGAAATTTCTATTCCTTTATTGCCAGATTCTCTAATGCATTTGTGACCATATATTTCTGTTAACCCAAAAGCTAATAGATTGCACCCTTTTACCTTATACAAACTACACAAGTTACAGGTGGGATTCAAATTCCAATCCCACTTCATTTATGATTTAATAAGGCAATGGTTCTACTTATCTAACAGCCATGGCTAGGAAATAGTACAGGGTGATTTATGAAGAACATTTATTTCTTTAATTGTTTCAAAACGAGTTATGCTAGCGACAACTTATTATACTTGAAATGCAGAGGATTTTTGGGAGATTATTTACCTCTATAGCAAATGTTGAAAATGTCCTCTATCCTGCATAAGCCACCACTCAACACGTACCATCTTACTGGCCGCTCGTTGGAGGATTCTGTTGTCAATAGCTTGATTCTCCTGTGTAATGTTGTGCTTCAGATCGTCCAATGTCTGGGGACCTATACGGCTTTAGGCTGCACTTTTCACAGCTCTCTGACACATTGAGTAGCTGTACCTTGCCTCCTGCGACAAATGTCTTAATGATTTTTTGGGTGACTGATCCAGTCGTGCTGTTACGTCAACAACCGTGGGAAGCCTAGATGAACGAGTTTTGCCTTTTTCAGTCACCAGATATCCAGTTGTTTCCCATTTGTTTACCAGTCCCAGTATTGTGTTTCTTTAGGGAGGATTCCAAACACCAAATTCTCTGTGGTATGCCCTTTGAGTAGCTGTAATTGAATTCGTAATCCAGTATTGCTTTACAAGGCAGAGTCGTACATTTAATGTGTACTCCGTTTTTGCGTTGACTAGAACAAAATCCCAAAAACAGTTGCCGACAATAAAACTAACAATTACGAATAAAACATGAACACGTGCGCCTCTAGTGACAGACAATCGAAACTCCAGAACATTCTGCTTAATTTGGTGCTAAAATTGGGGCATTGAGTGAATTTCGAACACAATAATTAAAGAAAGAAATGTGTCAGTTCTTCATAAATCATCCTGTACTAGCGCTAAAGAAAATAGAAATCTCAGATGATTTCTCCTTTAAATCTAGTGATGGGTCCTACGCTGCGACGGCTTCGATTTCAGGATGGAAAAGAAAGGAAAGCTAGAGAAAAATCTGATGATTTATATTCATATGACTCTCTACCCTCTATAGCTTATTATTGGGTATAGAAATTATTCTTACGAAAGTTTATTTTCCTATTTACTTCATTTTAATCGAGATAAACCTTTCCGGAAATAGTTGCATTACACTTCCGTTACAGATACCAAGGGAATGGCGAGAGTCACATGTTTTAAAACCGGACGCTATACGCTTGCCTTAAAACTCCACTCTCATTCTATGACTTCGCGAGAAACAACTGAAAACCGACAGTTCCAAAAGAGTGACTGTGTAGAACAATTTAATCATTAATAACGGATATCTCGGAAATGGCTGGTGCCACAAAAAGAATTTATTCTAGTGAGTCATATGCTCGGAAACAAGTATTTTCATACATTACAGGATCCCATACGTAATTTTTTCTGATTCAAAAAGTGCTATCTTAGCCACTCAAAATATACATACAGAAAACAAACTTATACAAGAAATACAGATGTCATATAACCACGCAATGGAACAGGGAGCAAGTGATATTGTGTTGGATTCTATCGCACCAACAAATACGAGGTAACGAGAGAGCGGAAAGTAGCTGAAGCGGCGATCCAAAAACAAACATTTAATGCAAAGATAAGCCATTCAGACTTAGCTCTATACACCCGAACCAAAATCATTTCTTCATAGAAAAAAATAAATGTATAAAATCTGATGTGTTACTCACATGACTTTCTCTACTCTTGTACAAACTATTCTTACAAGCTCTCATTCTCCATCTATTTCATATTAATCGAGATAAACATTTGCAGAAACGATCTTTTGACATGCAAAGAGAATTACATTTTACACATAGCGACCAGTTCTAAAAATATTTGACTATCACTTAAGGCGTACTATGTTCCCCTTGTTTTGTATTTGCAAGGGCAATATAGAAATACAGTAGCCTTTAGGCATAGACATATCTCTTAATAGCTGGTTGCTAGGTGCAGCACCATTCCCTTTGCCACAGATTAATACTCTTTGCATATCCCAGACAAAAAAATGAATAATGAATTCCCATTTGAGAAAATAAGTATTGAAAATTTTAAGGGAATAACAAGCAATATCTCGAAAATGGTTCACTCAAAAAAAATATGACATAAATTGTGTATTTTAACGCGATCTACATTTTTTGTGTAGTAAAATTTTGTCTATCTGTTATGGTTTACCAGTTATGCAAAAGTCGTTTACAATGAAGAATACTTTTGGAGACATTCCCAGAAAATTCAAGATATACATTTTATTTGCCAAGAAAGTAGCTGAAATATATTATATTTTAATCAAAGTCGTTAGAGCCATTTGTGAGAAAATTAAAATTTTCGAAAAAAGTTCCCTGTAAAGGGTAATCTGGAGTGGGGTTTATTTCTTGAAAACCTTCGTGTCGCATCTCTGGAGGATACTGAACCTAAATACCAAGTTTGGTGTTTATCCGACTGTTCGTTTCTGAGTTATGCAGTTCACAGACACACACATGGACATGTTTCCAAAAATGCTTTTTTTGGATTCAGGGGGTCTCAAAACATATATTTCCGGTGAAATCTCGGCATCGAATTTTTGGGTAGATACGTAGTAGTCGAGAAAGTAAAAATAAAAATTTTAGAAAAACGTTCCATGTAAAGGGTAGTTTGGGGTGGAGATTTTCTTGAAAATCTTCGTGTCGCATCTTTAGAAGGTACTAAACTAAAATACTGAGTTTGGTATTTAGCCGACTTTTCGTTTTTGAGTTATGCTGTTCACACACAGACACACGGACGTTTTCTTTTCTGTTAACGCTTTATTTGGATTCAGGGGGCCTCAAAACATGTATTTCCGGTGAAATCTCAGTATCGAATTTTTGGGTGAAATACAATGCCTTCCCTGCTTACTATGTACCTGGTATATAAAGTAAAAAACAGCAACAGAATAGATATATACAAGAAGTCTAATGCTTTTAATCCCTTGCCCCTTTTGGAGGCCTCTTGGCTAGTGTTTAATATTCTTTAGCGACTTTGTGGCGACTTTCTTGCATCAAGCTGGCGACAAATGCTGTTCACTTGTTGGCATTACTGATGTGTAAGGCGAGACTTATATTGCGGTTATACACCTGCACAAGCAGCCCCGTGCAGCCAACCGTTCACGTTTGCGAAAACAAACCTCCGTAGACCATTCTGAGGGATCAGCTGCGAAACTTGAATTACCGGTACTCAACTTAAGAATTTTCCGGATGAACTAATTGGACCATATTCTGAATTTAATTCCATTCCCGTGCTGTGAGGAGCATCGTTGCTAATTGTCTGGTCGAACTGTTAGTGGTGCTGTAGTAAATTTGTCTAGACTCGTCTTTAGTACAATGGAATCCAGGAGTAAGATAAGAAAAATGCGTAATATACGAGGGGCCTCCAATAAGTAAGTTTCCCTATTTTATAAAAAAACATTACACACAATTGATCATGTTGAATTCATTTTATTTATATTGTACAATCCTGTTACTTTTCTGCATAGTCAACATGTTTTTCCAAGTATTTTTGGGGACGTGACATAAGTTTTTCTAAGCCAGTGTTGTAACAGGTCGTGTCCTATACTGCAACAAGCAGTTTAATGATTTGACTTCATCATCGGTGTTAAAAGTGCTTACCTTTGAGTTGGAGGAACATGTGAAAATCACTTGGGGCAAGCTCCGGTGAATACGGAGGATACGAGAAAACTTCCAAGTTGAATCTTGACCCAGGCGGAGCTCAGAAGATTCAACTGGGAAGTTTTCTCGCATCCTCCATATTCACCAGATCTTTTCCCAAGTGATTTTCGCATGTTCCTCTGACTCGAAGGTCATCATGGAGGTTAGCACTTTAACGCGGTGACGAAGATCAATCAGAGGTGAAAGCTGGTTACGAGCACAGAACCCTACTTCTGGTTCACTTGTTCATAACCCTATGAATTCTATATATTACGTAACAGAGTTAATACTTCTGGAATGCATATAAATTCGTATCAACAAATAGATAGGTGGATCCTTCGGTGAAAATCTGCCGCTCTTAAATACCAAAGCATGTGCATCTATCACGACAATATGTGTATATAGCTTTTATTGCCTATCCTTGCACTGCACACGGCTTGTCACTCACTATTCGATGGTATACAAGGGCGGATTGATAAGTCCATGACTTTGTCGAGAGATAGCGTTCTAATCACTGGTTTCTTGTTTGCGCTCGTCTTGCATCTATTCTGGTTGTAATCGCAGAAATTCATCATTTGTTTCTTAGAACATTGTTGAGAGCGTCTAAAATAAGCAGATGTGTGTTGCTTCGTAGAAAATGGAGTTGAGTGAAGTTCGTGTTCTGACAAAGCACTACTTTTTGCGGGTAAGACGGTGAAGGAAACGAAAGAAAAGCTGAACGAGTATTATGGGAAATCTGCTTCATCACATGGAATGTCAGAAGTGGTTCACAGAATTTCGATGTGGCCGTTCGAGAACAAGAGATGCCGTGCGCACAGGACTGCCGGTTGAGGTCACAACACAAGAAATGGGGAACAAAGTTCACGATATTGTGTTGGGAGACCGCCGAATGAAAATCCGTGAGATAGTGAAGACCGTAAACATCTCGAGTAAACGGGTGTATAACATTCTGCACGAATGTTTGTGTATGAGAAAGCTGTCAGCAAGATGGGTGCCGTGACTGCTCACAGTTCAGAACAAGCGGAATTGTGTGATCATTTCACAGGGATGTTTGAACATGTTCCAGCGCAACCCAAATTGGATCCATTACTATCAACCTGAAACCAAACAATCAAATTTCCTTCTGCGAACCTGCTCCAAAGAAAGCGAAGACCATTTCGTCGGCAGGAAAAATCATGGCAGCTGTCTTTTGGGATTCACAAGGGGTGATAGACATCCACTACCTGGAAAAGGGTAAAACGATCACAGGTTCATATTATGCCACAATACTGGATCAGTTTCACAAGCAATTGTTAAAGAAACGACCCATTTGGTGAAGAAAAAGGTTCTCTTTCACGAGGATAATGCAGCCGCACACAAATCAGCTATTGCCATCGCAAAATTTGTGGAATTGGGCTACGAACTGCTACCTCACCCACCATATTCTCCAGATTTGGCTCCGAGGGACTTCGTCTTCGCAAAGCTGAAAAATAGCTCGCTGGGAAGAAATTCACGTCCAATGAACACATCATGGCAGCAACAACCTCATATTTTGCTGACTTCGAAAAATCATTTAAAAAATTGGAGAAACATTGGACAACGTGTATTGAATTAAAAGGAGACTATGTTGAGAAATGAAATTATTTTTTTGGAAAAAGTTGTCATTTTCTTTAAAAAGTCAATTCGCCCTGATACATTATTCACCCAGGGGAAAGGGGAACGATACGCAGTGCGTAAGAATACATGTGTGCGTGGCAAGGTTATAAGAAACAGGCTTTAGTACCGTACGGAAGTGTGTTTTGTTTACACCTGACATGCCTCAAAACAGATTTCGCAAGCGCAAACTTTCGCATGAGGGATTTAATGTTGAGGCTTATAGCGCAGTAAAAAAGCTTGTGATCCGTTGTTCCTATCCTCAAAATTGTTACTTTGTTACTCCATATCTACTCCACAATTCTCTGCACATTGTTTTTCTACATCCTGTAAATTCCATGCCACTAGTGTTAGTCTCAAACAAGTTCAGCATTACCCGAGTGAAGGACCACTCATGGTGCTTTTCTGCATTTATCAACATTGTCCGATTTATTCGTCTCGGTCATCTTGTAGTATTATGCATGGAAGCTTGCAGTACTCGTTTAACAACTCTTCCACTATGACTGGAAACGAAGCAGAACTGAAATCTTCCTGATGCGAGTGCAGTCTAACCAGTTTGCGTTTGAGTCCAGTGATTCTAACTGCCTCGTAGTTTATATTTTGGAGGTTAGGGAAGGATATGAAGAGAGCCCCATTGAAATACAATTATTGAGCAGTCCAGAAAATGGCTGTGTAAATGAAACATTAATGAAGTGCTTTAGCACTCGTGGTTTAAACATTTATCAGCAGTCTCGACCTGTTGATCCATATGGGGTAGATGCTAGCGTGCCTTTATTGTAACATCTTCCTTCTTTGGCAATTTCTTGCTTCGATATTGAGGCAGTATTTTTAACACTTATAATTTCAGTCTAATTATTTAATATGTAAATTCAATAACAGCCCGCCTTAAAGCAATATGTGTATGTAATAATTTGTAAAATGAATGTAAAAGTAATTGCGTATGCTTATATTATTGTAAACATGTGTAATAATGTTATGTGAATATATTAGTAATTTAATAATGTAGGAGCTGTGAGAATAATAAGTTAAAAGTTGCTAACAATGAGGTAACTTTGAGGCAATAATGAGTTTGAGAGTTTAACAATACTACTTGTGATTCTTGGAAGCGATAATGTAATTTTAGTGACAGTTTATAAAATAGCCAATCAACAACCAGAAAAAGCTTTAGTTAAATGAAGGTATTCTATTGGAGTAGGATTAGCCAATCAGAGACTTGAAATACAGAAATTTACAAAGTTAGGGCGGTTGAAATCAGTTCAGTTGCCTGCAGGCAGTGATTATAACTGGATGCGAGATGCGTCCTTGAGAAATATAATAGGTATTCGTGTGAAACGAAAATAGTTTACGTGTTAAAAAGTGCAAGTATTGAATAATAAAAAGAATCTCACAGCTATCCATCAGTGAAGTGTTATATAAATCGTATCAAGCAGTAATAAAAGGAGTGAAGTAAAATTATAATCTTTGTAAGCCTACATTCTTGTCGCATCACAACCCTGCCAAGACATCCATGTCTCTAAAATAAATACTGACGCAGCCGAGGCAAACATAAATATATAATATTTAAAGAAACAGTCAAATTACAAAGTTAATATTTTTTTTTAACTTGGAGCAAAGGCCACCTGAAGGTACATTTGGGGCGAAGGCTACCGGAAACTGTTTAACATACGTGTGGTTGCGACTACTACAAGTTCGGCTCCCCAACAGTTGAAATACAATACACCTGCTTCAATACAAACTACTTCAAATTGACGCCCAAAGCGTGGTAAAAAATAAGGTCACAAACCATCGTACTTTAAATTGGCGTCCATACGTGGAGCTAATAAAAATCTTCTTCAATATCCTCCCTCTTATTCGTTCTCTAGCATAATCAATTTCTAGCTTACACTGACTTTACTACTGATGTGTGGCATCCTTGTAATAATAATTACTCATTGTGTATTTATCGTTATTACTTTTATTTAAATAGAATTAGCGGTGATAGTTAAGTATAATGGCATTCAAACTCGCCATATCGAGCTCTTCTTGCAGGTTTCTGCTAATTGCCAAACAATACTAAATATGGCAGTAGCGAATTACAACCACCACCTTGTTTTGCTTAAGGGGACAAGGTACTCTGAAATGGTAAAAAATAACATTTTTTGTTTTAGGCACTAATAAAATCTCTTATTATTTCCGTTTCAGAAAGTATATATAATTTTTGGGGTTAAGAGATTTTTAAGACATTTAAATACCATTTAAATGCTAGTCTGCATACCTTTAAAGCTGTCATGCAACGCCCCTGCGAGCAGTTCAGCAATTAACAAAAGAGGCCAGGACCAAGAGAAGGCAATCAGAAAAGCTGAAGCAATCCAGGAATGAAGGTGCAGATGATTATGACCCTGGAATGTACTGAAGCGTGTCAGAATTTTAATATTCAAACTTTAAAATCAGCTTTCGCAAAACAACATTTTTGGGTACTTATGTATCTTTTTCTCAAAGTATGAGAGGTAGAGAGCTGAAATTTTCAGTACATGTATATACAACACGTAGTTAAACTTTCTAAACCACAATTATAATTTTATAATGTATATTAGTGGTATTAAGACAGCAACAACATTGTAAATGTTCCACATTTTTTCTTTTTTGACTTTGATAACAATTTTTACTTTCTCTACTACGTATAGTAAGTAGGGGAAGTATTGCATTCCACCCAAAAATTCGATACCGAGATTTCACCGGAAATACATGTTTTGAGACCTCCTGAATCCAAAAAAAGCATTTTTGGAAACATGTCCGTGTGTGTGTCTGTGTGTGTGTGTGTCTGTGTGTGTGTGTGTGTGTCTGTGTGTGTGTGTGTGTCTGTGTGTGTGTCTGTGAACAGCATAACTCAAAAACTAAACACCAAACTTGGTATTTAGGCTCAGTATCTTCCAGAGATGCGACACGAAGATTTTCAAGAAAATCCCCCCACCCCAGACTACCCTTTACATGGAACATTTTTCGAAAATTTTAATTTTCTCAAAAATGGCTCTAACGATTTTGATGAAAATATCATATGTTTAAGATAAGGTCATGAAAAATGAAATGTATATCTCGAAATTTCTGGGAATGTCCCCAAAAGTATTCTTCATTATGAACGACTTTTGCATAACTGGTAAACCATAAGAGATAGACAAAATTTTACTACACAAAAAATGTAGATCGCGTTAAAATACACAACTTATATCATATACATTTTTTTTGTTGAGTGAACCGTTTTCGAGATATTGCTTGTTATTTCCTTAAATTTTCCAGTACTTATACTTTTTCTCAAATTCGTTATTCATTTTTTTTATGTCCTGGACATGCAAAGAGAA
This sequence comes from Deroplatys truncata, assembly GCA_030765065.1. Classification (NCBI taxonomy): domain Eukaryota; kingdom Metazoa; phylum Arthropoda; class Insecta; order Mantodea; family Mantidae; genus Deroplatys; species Deroplatys truncata. The sequence goes on along the minus strand of CM060989.1, from coordinate 56,067,622 downwards.
TGGAATGCGCCACATAGCAACCAGCGTTAAAATATTTGACTATCGCTTAAAAGCTACCATATTCCCCTTGCATCTACAAGAAAATTACAAATAAGATTGACATCTCGATATCTCGATTAACATGAAGCATATGGAGAATAAGCGTTTGTAAAAATAGTTTTTACAAGAGTAGAGAAAGTCATGTGAGTGTAACACATCAGATTTTTTTTTCAATTTCTAGTAACGGATATGCATAAGTAACTCATTGAGGTTCAGAAGAGAGCTGATTATACTAAGAACAAGCAGGCAAAAGTGATTCTGTATTGCAAGTAGTATCAGAGAAAAAGGTACATGAATTCATATGTTTTAAATTTTACTATTTTTCTGCTGAATGAAATACTGTTTATGGACTCAACTACATAAGCTATCGATGCAAACAACCGCTTGAAATAATTATCATGGTTTATAGAATAATTCATAAAAATTTCAGGAAAAGCCACTGAGAACTTTAAGAGCAGTGGTAATTTAATGCATTTAAGGTGTTCAGACTACCTTGTCCCTTAAAGAAGTTTGTCTATTCTGAGCATTTTTATACTATGAATGCGGAATCATCTGTCGCAGCCGTTAAAGCAGCAGTGGATAGCTTTACTGGATACGGGAAACGTAAGTATTCGCTAACGCTGCGTTCACAATACATGATTTAATAGCACTGTGCGTACGTTTCAAAGCTATGCGATAAATAGGAAGATGCCTTTCAGTTTGATTATATGCGTGATAACCGAGCGATGAAACGCATGTGTCCCGTGATTGGAACAATCTGAGTTAGAGTCATTGGCGTATATGTTGTTTTGTTATTTAATTTTTGATTTGTTAAATATAGGGCAATGTATGTTTTCAATGCATAATATATCTGTTAATTTTAAGACATTCATGCATAAAAACACAAATTAGTCTTTTCGTTTTAAAAATAGTGCCATATTGGTAAGAATTCTATGCGATTGTGACTGTTCTCTTTGCATATGTAACGAAATGTTTATTTGGATTAAGAAGAAGTAGTATATAGACAAATGAGCTTTAGTAAAAATGGTTTGCACTTTCAGTCGACGGTTATCCAATACCATTTTGGTCGACCACTGCGATGTTCGTCTTGGCAGCTCGTACGGCCTCGCTTAAACTCTGCCACCCAATATTTTACTGTTGTAAACGAAGGAGCAGACTCCCCCAGAGTAGAATGTAGCTCAGCTTTAATATTAGTTGGACTAAGACCTTTCAAATGAGAGGTATTGTATCGCATAGCGATGGCCAGTTTTATCCATGTTTACAAATTCACTGAGAGAGTTCACTATTAATGGCTGCCTAACAATTACTAAACAACGTAGCATCGTCAAACTTAAACTTTATAATGCTGGTACTTTCTACTATTGTTATTTGTTTGAAACAACCGCTATATATACGTCAGGTCGGGTACGTCTGGGACTGTATATTTCGTCATTGCCGTAACAATGTAACAAGATTTGTAAATTAATGTATTTTCATATTGAATATTATTAGTTGTGTATTCACTCTGAAACTTGCGGTAGTTTTCCGCATGCAATTTACTGATCTAAAAACCCATGCAAAGTGCATGATGTTACCTCACGCATGCGCTTATGCTGTATCTCCATTGTGAACGAAGGCTTACTCCGACCAGGCTCACCAATGTTTCTCATGGTTTTTTCTTGCCTCATATTGAATTGCACGTCGGCAGACGCATATTTTGGGAGTGCCACTTTAAATTCTAATGACCCACTTTGGTAATTTTAGCGCAAACCCCAAGCTTGGCACGTTATGCTGGACCAAAGAGGGGAAAAATCAATAGCGGAGTTAACCTCAAAACTTGAGAACTATACGGGACCAATGTGTTGCATTTGTTTCATAGCAGCCACTTGTAGTCTGTTCCCTTAGGTATGCAAAATTCAATGTCGATATTTCACCGTAAATACACGTTTTCAGACTCCCTGAATAAATAAAAAATCTGATGTGTTACACTCACATGACTTTCTCTACTCTTGTACAAACTATTTTTACAAACGCTTATTCTCCATCTACTTCATGTTAATCGAGATAAACATTTGCAGACTCTATCTTATTGCTAATTTTCTTGTAGATGTAAGGGGAATATATATTTACAAGGGCAATATAGAAATACAGTAGCCTTTAAGCACATACATATCTCTTAATAGCTGGTTGCTAGGTGCAGCACCATTCCCTTTGCCACAGATTAATACTCCTTGCATATCCAAGACAAAAAAAAATGAATAACGAATTCCCATTTGAGAAAATAAGTATTGAAAAATTTAAGGGAATAACAAGCAATATCTCGAAAATGGTTCACTCAACAACAAAAATGTATATGACATAAATTGTGTATTTTAACGCGATCTACATTTTTTGTGTAGTAAAATTTTATCTATCTCCTATGGTTTACCACTTATGCAAAAGTCGTTCACAATGAAGAATACTTTTGGAGACATTCCCAGAAAATTGAAGATATACATTTTATTTGTCATGAAAATATCTTAAACAATTGATATTTTAATCAAAATCGTTAGAGCCATTTTTGAGAAAATTAAAATTTTCGAAAAATGTTCCATGTAAAGGGTAATCTGGGGTACGGGGATTTTTTTGAAAACCTTCGTGTCGCATCTCTGCAAGATACTGAACCTAAATACCACGTTTGGTGTTTATCCGACTGTTCGTTTCTGAGTTATGCTGTTCACAGACAGACACACAGACACACACACGGACAGGTTTCCAAAAATGCTTTTTTTGGATTCAGGGGATCTCAAAACATGAAATCTCGGTATCAAATTTTTGGGTGGAATACAATACTTCCCCTACTTACTATACGTAGTAGAGAAAGTAAAAATTAGAGAAAGGACCGCACGCGCGCGCGTTTCTTTGTAAGAACATAACTTAAAGACGAAAAGTCTGTTAAGTACCAAACTTGGTATTTAAGTTCAGCATATTCCAAGGATGAGACAGAAAACTTTTCGTTAATATTGATTTTCTCAAACATTGCTCTTAACGATTTTCAGTAATATACCATATGTTTAAAGACATTTGTATGACAAATACAATGTAAATATTTAATTTTCTGCGAATAGCTTTTAAAATCTTCTTCCTTGTTAATGAATTTTGTATAAATAGTAAACCGTAAGAGATAGTAAGAAAACTTCCAACACTAAAAGTGCAAGCTCGTCTTTTTACTTTCTCTACTACGTATAGTAAGTAGACGAAGTATTGCATTCCACCCAAAAATTCGATACCGAGATTTCACCGGAAATACATGTTTTGAGACTCCCTGAATCCAAAAAAAGCATTTTTGGAAACATCTGCTTTTATGTGTGTGTGTGTGTGTCTTTGAACAGCATAACTCAGAAACGAACAGTCGGATAAACACAAAACTTGGTATTTAGGTTCAGTATCTTCCAGAGATGCGACACGGAGGTTTTCAAGAAAATCCCCCCACCCCAGACTACCCTTTACATGGAACATTTTTCGAAAATTTTAATTTTCTCAAAAATGGCTCTAACGATTTTGATTAAAATATCATATGTTTAAGGTATTTTCATGACAAATGAAATGTATATCTCGAATTTTCTGGGAATGTCTCCAAAAGTATTGTTCATTGTGAACGACTTTTGCATAACTGGTAAACCATAAGAGACAGACAAAATGTTGCTGCACAAAAAAATGTAGGTCGCGTTACAATACACAATTTATGTCATATACATTTTTTTATTGAGTGAACCATTTTCGAGATATTGCTTGTTATTTCCTTAAATTTTCCAATACTTATACTTTTTCTCAAATTCGTTATTCATTTTTTTTATGTCCTGGACATGTAAAGAGAATGAAATGCGCCACATAGCAACCAAAGTTAAAATATTTGACCATCGCTTAAAAGCTACCATATTTCCCTTGCATCTACAAGAAAATTAGCAATAAGATTGACATCTCGATATCTCGATTAACATGAAGCATATGGAGAATAAACGTTTGTAATAATAGTTTGTACAAGAGTAGAGAAAGTCATGTGAGTGTAACACATCAGATTTTTTTCTTCTTTTTTCTCGTGGTATTCGAAAGAGAATGGAATTTCTCAGCCGCCACGTAACGACACGCTCTAAATAAGCTTTTGTAAGAATAGTATCTACAGGAAATGTGTAATGAGGATTTAACTCTTAACAAAAAAGAAGATAGAAAAATAAGATTTTGTATGAAAGTACGAGGGGCGTCCAAAAAAAAGTTTCCCTATTTAATAAAAAACATTAAAAACAATTGATCATGTTGAATTAATTTTATTTATATTGTACAATCTTCTGTTACTTTTCTACATAGTCAACATGCTTTTCCAAGCATTTTTGGGGACGTGACACAAGTTTTTCCAAGCCAGTGTTGTACCAGGTCGGGTCCTGTGCTCGCAACCAGCTGTTCACTGACTTGACTTCATTATCGGTGTTAAAAGTGCTAGCCTTTGAGTTGGAGGAACATGTGAAAATCACTTGGGGCAAGCTCCGGTGAATACGGAGGATACGAGAAAACTTCCAAGTTGAATCTTGACCCAGGCGGAGCTCAGCTGGTTACGAGCACAGGATCCGACTTCTGGTTCACTTCTGATTCGTCTTCGTCACGGTGTTAAAGTGCTTACCTCCAAGATGATCTTTGAGTCAGGGGGAACATGTGAAAATCACTTGGGAAAAGATTTGGTGAATATGGAGAATGCGAGAAAACTTCCCAGTTGAATCCTCTGAGCTCCGCCTGGGTCAAGATTCAACTTGGAAGTTTTCTCGTATCCTCCGTATTCACCGGAGCTTGCCCCAAGTGATTTTCACATGTTCCTCCAACTCAAAGGTAAGCACTTTTAACACCGATGATGAAGTCAAATCATTAAACACCTTGTTGCGAGCAGAGGACCCGACCTGTACAACATTGGCTTGGAAAAACTTGTTTCACGTCCCCAAAAATGCTTGGAAAAGCATGTTGGCTATGTAGAAATGTAACAGAATGATTCTACAATATAAATAAAATTAATTCAAAATAATCATTTATGTGAAATGTTTTTTTATAAAATAGGGAAGCTTACTTATTGAACGCCCCTCGTATATAGAGGAAGTCATGTGAATGCAACACAGAAAATCTTTTAGTGTATTTCTTCCAGGCGTGTGTGTACTCGGTCACAAATACTGCCTGCATGGCATGCGCAGCAATTAGGCACGGACCCAACTAGAAATACAGTAAAATAAACAAGTTAGCACTTCCCGCTCGAGATTCAGTGCAGCGATATAGATGCTGTAATTGGCTTTTGACAAAGTTCTCTAGGAAACAATATGGGTATTACAGTTCATATTGCCAGTGCTTCAACTTATCGCCAAACATTGAAGATGATGGTTTGTTACGTTATTTATTAGCACCACGCTTTGGGCGTCAATTTGAAGAAGGTGTTTGCTTCACGTATGGAAAGAGTTTGTATTGTAGTTCAACTGTTGGTGAGCCGAGCATGACATAGTTGCAGCCGCACGTATAGTAAACAGTTTCCGGTAGCTTTCGCCCCAAATGTATTTTCAGGTGGCCTTTGCCCCAAGTTTAAAAAAAATGTTAACTTTGTTATTAAACTGTTTCTTTAAATATTTATGTTTGCCTCGGCTGCGTCAGTATTATTGTTAGAGACATGGAGAGGGCATGATGCGACAAGAATGTAGGCTTACACAGATTTTAAGTTTTAATTCACTCTGTTTTTATTAATCCTTGACACAAATTAAATAGCACTTCACTGATATCGAGAGCTGTGAGATTCTTTTATTTAATACTTGCAATTTTACAATTATGTTTTCAAGGTTTAATTTTATACAGTAAACTGTCAAATGGCATTAAACTACTGAATCGATGTTTATATAATTTAGACAACCACCACCACCACCACCACCACCACCACCACCACCACCACCACTACCACCACCACCACCACCACCACCACCACAGTTTACACACACACACACACACACACGGACGTGTTTCCAGAAATGTTAAATTTGAATTCAGGGGGCCTGTGAAATCATGGTATCGAATTTTTGGTTGGAATGTGTTACCTTCTCTATACGTGATAAAGTAAAAATACTGGACTGTAAGAAAGCTGACTTCATTGTCAGCAATGCCATTAGTTAATGTCGTTTTGTATTAAATTGCCAAATTTTATGTCGTGGGATTACTTAGATTTAAATAACAAATACTGAGGCGCGTAGCAACGAAAAAAATTCTGATGTGTTACCCTCACATGACTTTCTCTACTCTTGTGCAAACTATTTTTACAAACGCTTATTCTCCATATGCTTCATGTTAATCGAGATATCGAGATGTTAATCTTATTGCTAATTTTCTTGTAGATGCAAGGGGAATTGGTAGGCTTTAAGCGATAGTCAAATATTTTAAGAACTGGTTGCTATGTGGCGCATTCCAATCTCTTTGCATGTCCAGGACATAAAAAAAATGAATAACGAATTTGAGAAAAAGTATAAGTATTGGAAAATTTAACGGAATAACAAGCAATATCTCGAAAATGGTTCACTCTACAAAAAAAAAAAATTCTGATGTGTTACACTCACATGACTTTCTCTACTCTTGTACAATCTATTTTTACAAACGCCTATTCTCCATATGCTTCATATTAATCGAGATATCGAGATGTCAATCTTATTTGTAATTTTCTTGTAGATGCAAGGGGAATATGGTAGCTTTTAAGCGATAGTCAAATATTTTATCGCTGGTTGCTATGTGGCGCATTCCATTCTCTTTGCATGTCCAGGACATAAAAAAATGAATAACGAATTTGAGAAAACGTAGAAGTATTGGAAAATTTAAGGAAATAACAAGCAATATCTTGAAAACGGTTCACTCAACAACAAAAATGTATATGATATAAGTTGTGTATTTTAACGCGATCTACATTTTTTGTGTAGTAAAATTTTGTCTATCTCTTATGGTTTACTAGTTATGCAAAAGTCGTTCACAATGAAGAATACTTTTGGAGACATTCCCAGATATTTCGAGATATACATTTCATTTCTCATGACATTATCTTAAACATATGATATTTTCATCAAAATCGTTAGAGCCATTTTTGAGAAAATTAAAATTTTCGAAAAATGTTCCATGTAAAGGGTAGTCTGGGGTGGGGGGATTTTCTTGAAAATCTTCGTGTCGCATCTCTGGAAGATACTGAACGTAAATACCAAGTTTGGTGTTTATCTGACTGTTAGTTTTTGAGTTATGCTGTTCACAGACACACACACGGACATGTTTCCAAAAATGCTTTTTTGGGATTCAGGAGGTCTCAAAACATGTATTTCCGGTGAAATCTCGGTATCGAATTTTTGGGTGGAATGCAATACTTCCCCTACTTACTATACGTAGTAGAGAAAGTAAAAATGTATACGACACAAATTGTGTATTTTAACGCGATCTACTTTTTTTGTGTAGTAATATTTTGTCTATCTCTTATGGTTTACCAGTTATGCAAAAGTCGTTCATAATGAAGAACACTTTTGGAGACATTCCCAGAAAATTCGAGATATACATTTCATTTGTCATGAAAATATCTTAAACATATGATATTTTAATCAAAATCGTTAGAGCAATTTTTGAGAAAATTAAAATTTTCGAAAAATGTTCTATGTAAAGGGTAGTCTGGGGTGGGGGGATTTTCTTGAAAGAAACCTTCGAGTCGCATCTCTGGAAGATACTGAACCTAAATACCAAGTTTGGTGATTATCCGACTGTTCGTTTCTGAGTTATGCTGTTCACAGACACACAGATGGACATGTTTCCAAAAATGCTTTATATGCATTCAGTGCACCTCAAAACATGTATTTCCGGTGAAATTTCGGTATCGATTTTTTAGGTGGAATGGAATACTTCCCCTACTTACTCTATGTAGTAGAGAAAGTAAAAATGGGAATTTCACCATTACACTACGCTATTGATCGTTAATTCGGTATACAAAGGAATTAGCGACGTTGTATGGGCCAATCAATTTCGGAGCCATAGTACAGGATCTAGCCACTTAGCATAAAACCCACCGCCCACAAATAATTGCTGGCTAACCGCGAGAACTAGTCGGCCATTCGTATGCCTGGGTTTCGGTGTTCCTCTTCAGAAATATCTCTCTCATCAATACTGTATATCAGCTGCATTTAAACATTTCCTTGCTTAAGTTGTGGAGAATGGCGCTGTGTAACAAACGTATCTTTTGGTAAAATAATGCTTAATATAAAATGATGAAACATAATGTAAAACTTGAAAAATTAGCTTAACAATGTGAGGAGTGTTGACCTCAATCCGGAGAATGACCCTAGGTTAGAACGTTCCAGCGTAGCGGTTGGCAGCAGTGGCAGTGACATCAGAGCTACTCCCCCGTAGCGTGTTTAATGTTGACATCACGCCAGCACGCTGCCCTCTACTCGCCACTTAAAAACAACAATAAGGGGCAGGTGTAGCATTCATTCTACTCCAGGGCTAACCAAACTTCACAGCTCTGCATATCTAGACGTATCGCGCGTAGAGGTCTGTACAGGCGTGGGCTAAGCCAGCGGGCCGCGTTCGGGCTTAATTTGAAAAAAAATCTGATGTGTTACCCTTACATTCTCTACTCTTGTACAAATTATTTTTACAAACGCTTATTCTCCATATGTTTCATGTTAATTGAGATGTTAATCTTATTGCTAATTTTCTTGTAGATGCAAGGGGAATATGGTAGGCTTTAAGCGATGGTCAAATATTTTAAGAGCTGGTTGCTATGTGGAGTATTCCATCCTCTTTGCATTACCAGGACCCCCCCCCAAAAAAAAAAACAATTCCCATTTGAGAAAAAGTATAAGTTTTGGAAAATTTAAGGGATAACAAGCAATATCTCGAAAATGGTTCAATAAAAAAAAATGTATATGACGTGTATTTTAACGCGATCTACATTTTTTGTGTAGTAAAATTTTGTCTATCTCTTATGGTTTACCAGTTATGCAAACGTCGTTCACAATGAAGAATACTTTTGGAGACATTCCCAGAAAATTCAAGATGTACATTTTATTTGTCATCAAAGTATCTTAAATATATGGTATTTTAATGAAAATCGTTAAGTCATTTTTGAGAAAATTTATAATTTTCGAAAAATATTCCATGTAAAGGGCAATCTGGGATGGGAGATTTTCTTGAAAACTTCGTGTCGCATCTCTGGAAGATACTGAACCTAAATACCAAGTTTGGTGTTTATCCGACTGTTCGTTTCTGAGATATGCTGTTCACAAACACACACACGGACATGTTTCCAAAAATACTTTGAGCCCTTGAGGAGGCCTCAAAACATGTATTTCCGGGTGAAATCTCGGTATCGAATTTTTGGGTGGAACGCAATACTGCCCCTACTTACTATACGTAGTAGAGAAAGTAAAAATGTTGGGCTTGAAAATAAAGAGGAAAAAAATAATTTATCACTAGAACCCAGATTTTTAGGTGGAATAAGCCTTCATTTTAGGTTTCTTATATGCTTAAAATAGGTTTAGGTTTTTCTGGATTAAAATAGTTTTTCTTTTATGTTTGTATTCGTGGGTCAATACAGTTATGAATAATTTTGCTTTTCTGGTACTTAGTTGTAAGATTTATTTTTTTGGTATTACAGTAGATACATACTTTCTGAAATTTTCTGGCGTAAACGATTTCCTATTATCACGTAACACATTCTTGTATGAAGAAAAGCTTCTTTCAACGGAACATGACGTCATTGGAGCGTGGAACATAGATGCCAGTGCAGTAGGTTCTGGGGTATTTCTCCTGTATACTTTTCTCCCTGCAATATACTGAATTAATCCTTTTCATATCTTCAAAACCAGGATTTCGTTGAAGAATCTTCCTCAATTTCGAAAACATGCAACTCCCTTTGGTCTAGGTTTACATTGCCAATGATATCTAGAGCATCTTTCAATGGCAAAGTTGTAGCTTCTGGTATAAAGCAACCGGCCGTCCTTTGCGCATGGCATCTCTTGTTCTCGAACGGCCACATCGAAATTCTGTGAACCATGCCATGTGATGGAGCAGGGTCCCCATAATACTTGTTCAGCTTTTCTTCCGTTTCCTTCACCGTCTTACCACGCAAAAAGTAGTGCTTTATTAGAACACGAAACTCACTTTTCTCCATTTTGTACGAAGCAACACACATCTGCTTATTTTAGACGCTATCAACGATGTTCTTAGAAACGAATGACGATGAATTTCTGCGATTATACCCAGAATAGATGTAAGACTTGGGTGCAAACAAGAAACCTGTGTTTAGAACGCTATATCTCGTCAAAGTATTGGACTTATCAATCCGCCCTCTTACAGTTAACGTATTTCTCGTTAAGTGCACATTGCGATGTAATTATAATTTCTGATGTTACAAATCTGGTACAAGAGAAAATGGAAAGGAACTATTAAGTGTTAAAATGTTAACTATTACACCTAATCGATTCTTATGTTTTTGTTAAGGTTTATGGCTACGTCTAGAAACAGTCCGGCGTTCAGGAGGCAGTATCAATGGATAAGTAACGTAACGTAATTTGATGCAATTTCTAGCCTGCCTAGAAAGCTAGTTATGTTTACTAGGCACCGCAGCCAAATGCAGCAGTTCACGTGTTATAGAAATGCTAGAGTATGCTAATTTGTAGTTTAATGTAGACACTATAGTTCTTTTTTCTGTAGTAAGCAAGTAAACGTATATTATCCATCTACAGTTTAATTAAACAAGAAGGTATTAGTGACATTTATTTACTGGAGGGGCATGCCCTCAAGCTAAACTTTGAGGGGTAGCATGTTGCCATTATATTACATGCTTTCATACTACTTACTAGCTTTTGAATACAACTTGGGAGCGCTGTTCCCTGCTATGAGCGAAGTCACTTCTTGTTTAAATCTTATTCTAAACGTTCACTTCGTTATCCTTCACCGTATTTGCATTTATGTGTTGAAAATGGCAGAGATTACTTCATACACGTCTGATACTGATTATATATTTATTTTGTCTGTGTAATAATATGAATTTAGGTGCTGCACTTTCTGAACTGCAAGAAGCTGTGAAAGATATGCGTTTTCTGAGGATTGGTTCGATAATTGATTGAAAATCAGGGCTTATATTTCTGAAACGACAGAAAATGTTAAGAGGACCAACCTTGAAAATTGTCGAAAATTCCTGAAAATGTCGATTTTACGGTTTTTGCACATTAATAGATGTTGATTTTGTACATGGATGAATATACGAAGCTATTTTCAGTTAGTTACTCTTGTCATGTGACCATTTAAATGACAGTTTTTAAGGTAAAAGGTCATAGCTCAAATATTAAAAGTCCTTTTTACTTTCTCTACTACGTACTTACACTAAGTAGAGGAATATTGTATTCCACCCAGAAATTCGATGCCGATATTTCACCGAAAATGCATGTTTAGAGGCGCCAACCCTAAAAAAGCATTTTTAGAAAAACGTTATTGTGTGTGTGTGTGTGGACAGCATAACTCAGAAACAAAAAGTCTCTTAAATACCAGACTTTGTTTTTATGTGCAGCATCTTTCAAGGATGCGACATGAAGATTTTCAAGAAAATCCTCCCATCTCAAACTACCCTACTTTTTCGAAAACGTTGGTTTTATCTAAAAAGGCGCTAACGATTTTGTTTAAAGTACCACATGTTTAAGATATTTTCATCTAAATGAATTGCATATCTCGAATTTTCTGTGAATAGCCTGTGAAATCCTCTTCTTCTAAAATAAATTGAGTTTTATTTATGGACGCTCTTTACCTGCTGTGGTCCTTAGCGTCCCATTCTATATTGGGCATGAAAGACCGGAAATTTTGCTCAGAGGGCTCTTCATCAGGCTTGAGATTCTTTTACGTGACGTAAATCTACGACACGCGACCACCGGCTTTACTTCCCTTCCGAAGGAAGCCATGCCAAGGATTTTTACACCCGGGTTTGAACCCGCGACCTCAGGAACCAGAGGCTAGCACCGAAAACAAATCTGATGTGTTACACCCACATGACTTTCTCTACCCTTGTACAAACTATTTTTACAAAGGCTTATTCTCCATATGCTTCATGTTAATCGAGATGTTAATCTTATTGCTAATTTTCTTGTAGATGCAAGGGGAATTGGTAGTCTTTAAGCTATAGTCAAATATTTTAAGAGCTGGTTGCTATGTGGCGCATTCCATTCTCTTTGCATTACCAGGACAAAAAAAATGAATAATTAATTTGAGAAAAAGTATAAGTATTGGAAAATTTAAGGGAATATCAAGCAATATCTCGAAAATGGTTCACCCCAAAAAAAAATGTATATGACATAAATTGTGTGTTTTAACGCGATCTACATTTTTTGTGTAGTAAAATTTTGTCTATCTCTTATGGTTTACCAGTTATGCAAAAGTCGTTCACAATGAAGAATACTTTTGGAGACATTCCCAGAAAATTCAGATATACATTTCATTTCTCATGACAATATCTTAAATATATGATATTTTAATCAAAATCGTTAAGAGCCGTTTTTGAGAAAATTAAAATTTTCGAAAAATGTTCCATGTAAAGGGTAAGCTGGTGGGGGGATTTTCTTGAAAATCTTCGTGTCGCATCTCTGGAAGATACTGAACCTAAATACCAAGTTTGGTGTTTATCCGACTGTTCGTTTCTGAGTTATGCTGTTCAAGACACACACGGATATGTTTCCAAAAATGCTTTTTTTTTTTGGATTCAGGGGGGCTCAAAACATATATTTCCGGTGAAATATCGGTATCGAATTTTTGGGTGGAATACAATACTTCCCCTACTTACTATACGTAGTAGAGAAAGTAAAAATACAGATCTCCTTAAAGCACATAATTTATGTCAATGTTTTTTTGTGTTAATCATTTCCGAGATATATTTTATTATGGGTTTGGATTTTCAAATATTTTTACTTTTTTCAAGCGGTAAGTGTCTTGGTTTTTTTCTCGTGAAGATGCAAAGATCATGGAATTTTAAAGGTCATCACATAGCGACCCGCTTTTTCAAAATCTTCACTATCGCTTTAGTCTAGTGTATTTTTACTTTCTCTACTACGTATAGTAAGTAGGGGAAGTATTGCATTCCACCCAAAAATTCGATACCGAGATTTCACCGGAAATACATGTTTTGAGACCTCCTAAATCCAAAAAAAGCATTTTTGGAAACATGTCCGTGTGTGTGTCTGTGTGCGTGTGTGTCTGTGTGTGTGTGTGTGTGTCTGTGAACAGCATAACTCAAAAACGAACAGTCGGATAAACACCAAACTTGGTATTTAGGTTCAGTATCTTCCAGAGATGCGACACGAAGGTTTTCAAGAAAATCCCCCCACCCCAGACTACCCTTTACATGGAACATTTTTCGAAAATTTTAATTTTCTCAAAAATGGTTCTAACGATTTTGATTAAAATATCATATGTTTAAGATAATGTCATGAGAAATGAAATGTATATCTCGAATTTTCTGGGAATGTCTCCAAAAGTATTCTTCATTGTGAACGAGTTTTGCATAACTGGTAAACCATAAGAGATAGACAAAATTTTACTACACAAAAAATGTAGATCTCGTTAAAATACACAACTTATGTCATATACATTTCTTTTGTTGAGTGAACCGTTTTCGAGATATTGCTTGTTATTCCCTTAAATTTTCCAATACTTATACTTTTTCTCAAATTCGTTATTCATTTTTACTTTCTCTACTACGTATAGTAAGTAGGGGAAGTATTGTATTCCACCCAAAATTTCGATATCGAGATTTCACCGGAAATACATGTTTTGAGACCCCATGAATCCAAAAAAAGCATTTTTGGAAACATGTCCGTGTGTGTGTCTGTGTGTGTCTGTCTGTGTGTGTGTCTGTGAACAGCATAACTCAGAAACGAACAGTCGGATAAACACCAAACTTGGTATTTGGGTTCAGTATCTTCCAAGGATGCGACACGAAGGTTTTCAAGAAAATCCCCCCACCCCAGAGTACCCTTTACATGGAAGATTTTTCGAAAATTTTAATTTTCTCAAAAATGGCTCTAAAGATTTTGATTAAAATATCATATGTGTAAGAAATTGTTATGACAAATAAAATGTATATCTTGAATTTCCTGGGAATGTCTCCAAAAGTATTCTTCATTGTGAACGACTTTTGCATAACTGGTAAACCATAAGAGATAGACAGAATTTTACTACACAACAAATGTAGATCGCGTTAAAATACACAATTTATGTCATATACATTTTTTTAGTTGAGTGAACCATTTTCGAGATATTGCTTGTTATTTCCTTAAATTTTCCAATACTTATACTTTTTCTCAAATTCGTTATTCAATTTTTTATGTCCTGGATATGCAAACAGAATAGAATGCGCCACATAGCAACCAGCGCTTAAAAGATTTGACTATCGCTTATAACCTACCATGTTCCCCTTGCATCTACAAGAAAATTAGCAATAAGATTGACATCTCGATATCTCGATTAACATGAAGCATATGGAGAATAAACGTTTGTAAAAATAGTTCGTACAAGAGTAGAGAAAGTCATGTGAGTGTAGCACATCAGATTTTTTTACCTATAATGAAAGGCATAATGAAAGTTTATCTCGATTAACAGTACTAGGTAGAAGAGTACGCTTTTTAATGTCTCTACCACGACCCTAGCAGGTAGAGAAAGTATTGCATTCTATCCAAAAATTCGATACCGAAATTTCACCGAAAAAAAACATGTTTTGAGGCCTCTGAATCCATAAGAAGGTATTTAGAAAAGGATCCGCCCCCGCGCGTGTATGTGAATGACACAACTAAAATATGAGAAGTCGAATGAACACCAATTGAATTTATAGGGAATAGCCTGTGAAGTCCCTTTCATTCGCAAGGAAGTTTGTATAATCTTGATAACTGGTAAACGTTAAGTGATAGACGAAAACGCAGCATACAAAAATGTAGATCTCTTTAAAACACACAATTTATTTCCAATAACCCTTTATTGTCATCAGCCATTTCTGAGATATCTATTACTAATGGTTGGAATTGTTCAATACTTGGCCATTCTTTTGAAGTTCTGTCGATTTGCAATTGTTTCTCGCGATCCTCGTAAGGGTTTTCGACCCCTTCAGCGGCCGTGTTGCGGGCGCTGTGGACCCTGAGCACTCGTAGTACTTCTGACGTTACTAGAAAATTCGAGACCCTCCCGATGGGGAGCTGCTCGGATTGGGTTGGACTCGGCGGTGCAGTAGTTCCCGATAGCCATGGGAGATTGGGTACGCCTGGCGGTTTATCCACCCAGGCGGTGTTGTGAGACGCCCCGATGTTCTCCGGCACCAACCATGGGTGAGAGTTGGTAGACGGCATGCTAGATTGCCGTTGTCTCCACTGTGGTTAACGGTAGTCGCTGCGATGTGGCGTATCCACTTCCATCCTCGCATAAGCGTGAAGGCCTTTTTAGATTCAAGGTATTAGGAAACCTCCACGGTTGGAAAGCCACTCGGCTGGCGCTAGCCCTGGGTTCTGGAGGGGGGCTTGGACTAAGGCCCTGGTAGACCTTCCCTCAACAACATGTTTCTCGCGATGTGATGGAAAGGGTATGGAATTTGGCCAGAGTATAGCGTCCAGTTCTAAAACATTCGCTATTCCCTTTATATCTATAAGGAAATGTATAATGTAACTATTTCCGGAAAGGTTTATCTCGATTAAAATGAAATGGATAGAAAAATAAACTTTCCTAAGAATAATTTGTATACCCACTAATAAACAGTATAGAGTAGAGAAAGTCATGTGAATGCAACGCATCAGATGTTTAATAGTGTAAAGTTACTTGCAGTGTTAGCTACAATAGAAGCTAAATATAATTAACTGTGTAGTTAATTATAGAATAACCAGTAATCCCGGAATTACCAAGGACTACCTACGTTGTACAAGGAATGAAGAGGAAAAGAGTACGTCATTCTGTTGTTTTCTTCTATGAATCAGTGCGACATTTCAAATTCATCGTGAAAAAGGGAACTGTAGTGGAGTTGATACGTAATACTACAAAAGGAAGCTGTTTTCATTGAAGCTTTATTAACATTTGATGTTCGCCTGGAAACACTTTTAGCCCGCGCTACAGAATAACGAAACGGGCAGCAGCGCAAATAAACCGCAGGCGTTCTGCGTCTTTTCGCTTTAAGGGGACGAGGTAGTCTGAACAGATGAAAATGATGCCTTAAGTGTGTTAAATTACCACTGCTCTTAAAGTTTTCAATGGTTGTTCCTGAAAATGTTATGAATTGTTCTATAAATCATGACAATTATTTCAAGTGGTTGTTTGCATTGATAGCTTATGTAGTTCAGCCCAAAAAATTATTTCATTCAGCAGAAAAATAATAAAATCTACTCTTAAAACACGTGAATTCATGTACCTTTTTCTCTGATACTACTTGCAATACAGAATTACACCTTTGCATGTTATTCTTAGTATAATCCGCTATCTTCTGAACCTCAGTTGTTTAGTTATGTATATCAGTTCACTAGAAATTGAAGAAAAAAAATGCAAAGTCAAAAAAGTAAAAGGGTGTAATATATGCAAAGTTGTTGCTTTCTTAATATCAATAATATACATTATAAAATTATGATTGCGGTTCAGAAAGTTTAACTATGTGTTGTATACATGTACTGAAAATTTCAGCTATCTACCTCTCATACTTTCTGAGAAAAAGGTACATACGTAAGTATCCAAAAATGTTGTTTTGAGAAAACTGAATTTAAAGTTTGAACATTAAAATTCTGACACACTTCAGTACATTCCAGGATCATAATCATCTGCACCTTCATTCCTGGATTGCTTCAGCTTTTCTGATTGCCTTCTCTTGGTCGTGCCTCTTTTGTTAATTGCTGAACTGCTCGCTGGTCATGAAAGATACAAAAATGTTCTAAAAAGGGCGTTCTATGACAGCTTTAAAGGAATGCAGAATGGTATTTAAATGTCTTAAAAACCTCTTAAACCCCAAAAAGTATATCTTTTCTTAAACTAGAAATAATAGAGATTTTATTAGTGCCTAAAACAAAAAATGTGATTTTTGTCCATTTCAGAATACCTTGTCCCTTAAGTCTCATTCAGAATTCGAGTATCTGAAGAACATGAAACTTTATTTAAACACGAAATTCACAACAAAAAGATGGAAACTTGTGAGTTTATGCTCAACCAATTTACTTATTATGGTAATAACTAATGTTAACATTTCAAGAAAGGCAAATTCCAATGAATATAAAGAGCATTTCCTTTAGGTTTGAGATGGATTGGAATATACAGTGATTACAAAGTCGTCGTCTCCATTAAAAAATCTGATGTGTTACACTCACATGACTTTCTCTACTCCTCTACAAAACTATTTTTACAAAGGCTTATTCTCCATGTGCTTCATGTTAATTGAGATGTTAATCTTATTGCTAATTTTCTTGTAGATGCAAGGGGAATTGGTAGGCTTTAAGCGATAGTCAAATATTTTAAGAGGCGGTTGCTATGTGGAGTATTCCATTCTCTTTGCATTACCAGGTCAAAAAAAATGAATAACGAATTTGAGAAAAAAGTATAAGTATTGGAAAATTTAAGGAAATAACAAGCAATATCTCGAAAATGTTTCACTCAACAACAAAAATGTATATGACATAAGTTGTGTATTTTAACGCGATCTACATTTTTTGTGTAGTAAAATTTTGTCTATCTCTTATGGTTTACCAGTTATGCAAAAGTCGTTCACAATGAAGAATACTTTTGGAGACATTCACAGAAAATTCGAGATATACATTTTAATTGTTCATGAAAATATCTTAAACATATGATATTTTAATCAAAATCGTTAGAGCCTTTTTTGAGAAAATTAAAATTTTCGAAAAATGTTCCATGTAAAGGGTAATCTAGGGTGGGGGGATTTTCTTGAAAACCTTCGTGTCGCATCTCTGGAAGATATTGAACCTAAATATCAAGTTTGGTGTTTATCCGACTTCGTTTCTGAGTTATGCTGTTCACAGACACACAACATATATTTGCGGTGAAATCTCGGTATCGAATTTTTGGGTGGAATACAATACTTCTCCTACTTACTATACGTAGTAGAGAAAGTAAAAATATAGAAAAGGAAATGCATATAACAGTGACATTAAATGAAACGAATGCAGTGAGTGATGTCACCCAGACTCGGTAACGGTTAACGGGATAACTAGTTACTTGTATTCGCTACTTTTGTAACCTTGATGGATAAGTATCTACTGTCTGACTTCAGTAACCGTTGCATTTAGGTAATCATTGCGTTATTTTCTGCCAATCCCAAACAGGAATACTTATGGAAGCTCTAAGCCACATACCCGTCCATTTTAAGACACACTCTTAATAAAATCATGAAGATATCAACAAATTACTTTATTTTGTTAATACTGCGCATGCGCGGAGGAAACTGCTGGTTCAACCGTATTAGTGAAAATCTGTGACAAGAGGTGGTAAATGCTCAGTTTCCGATATACCCGTTGTTTGAATCCAGCCTATACACACACAACGAGTAACCTTAACCTATATCCCCGCCGTTGAATCTTTGCACATGATAGTTCGTGTGCTCGTGCGTTCGTGTAACGTTGGCTATATTTGGTTGCGACGTTGACAGAGTGGTTAGTAAACAACAGCTGATTGTTCTGCTTTCTATCGTGTTAAGCCGCATACAAAAAGTGTATGTAAGTATCGAACGTCATTGAATAATAACTATTTCGTATTATTATTAATTGAAAATAACTCAGTATAAGCATTGCAACCTATGTAGAATAAATCAGCACTTTGACAATATAGAAACAAAACAAATTGAAACATTGTCGCACTTCAAATCTTGTATAAATAATATGAAAGAAAAGATATATACACTATGTGATCAAAAGTATCCGGACACCCCCCACAAACATACGTTTTTCATCTTAGCTTCATTGTGCTGCCATCTACTGCCTGGTACTCATATCCGCGACCTCAGTAGTCATTAGACATCGTGAAACAGCAGAATGGGACGCTCCGTGGAACTCTAGGACTTCGAACGTGGTCAGATGATTGGGTGTCACTTGTGTCAGAAGTCTTTACGCGAGATTTCCACACTCCTAAACATCCCTAGGTCCACTGTTTCTGATGTGATAGTGAAGTGGATATGTGAAGGGACGTGTACAGGCCGACCTCGTCTGTTGACTGACAGAGACCGCCAACATTTGAAGAGGGTCGTAAAGAGTAATAGGTAGACATCTATCCAGACCATCACACAGGAATTCCAAACTGCATCAGGATCCACTCCAAGTACTATGACAGTTAGGCGTGAGATGAGAAATCTTGGATTCCATGATCGAGCGGCTGCTCATAAGCCACACATCACGCAGGAAAATGCCAAACGACGCCTCGCTTGGTGTAAGGAGCGTCAACATTACACGATTGAATAGTGGCAAAACGTGTGGAGTGACGAATCACGGTACACAATGTGGCGATCCGATGGCAGGGTGTGGGTATGTCGAATGTCCGGTGAACGTCATCTGCCAGCGTGTGTAGTGCCAACAGTGAAATTCGGAGGTGGTGGGGTTATGGTGTGGTCGTGTTTTTCCTGGAGGGGGCTTGCACCCCTTGTTTTGCGTGGCACGATCACAGCGCAGACCTACATTGATATTTTAAGCACCTTCTTGCTTCCCACTGTTGAAGAGCAATTCGTGGATGGCGATTGCATCTTTCAACACGATCGAGCACCTGTTCATACTGCACGGGCTGTGGCGGGGAGGTTACACGACAATAACATCCCTGTAATGGACTGGCCTGCACAGAGTCCTGACTTGAATCCTATAGAACACCTTTGGGACATTTTGGAACGCCGACTTCGTGCCAGGCCTCACCGACCTACATCGATACCTCTCTTCAGTTCCGCACTCCGTGAAGAATGGGCTGCCAGTCCCCAAGAAACCTTCCAGCACCTGATTGAAAGTATGCCTGCGAGAGTGAACAGGGTGGGCCAACACCATATTGACTTCCAGCATTACCGATTATAACGGTATTAATGTTATATTATTTAACATTATTGTAGCCCCACGTTGTAGTAGCCAATTTGCGACGGTATTACTTATAATGTTTGTTTACATCACGTGTGTTGAAGCCATCTTGTGACGTGATTCTTTGTTAGGTTCGTAGCTCCATCTGGTGTTAGCAATTTGCGGCAGTATTAGTTTTGTGTTTGAAAGAATTTTAAATTTTATTTAAATGTCCTCCGGCTAGCTATTTGGTCGAACATATCTCTTAAACAGGATGTGTAAACGGAAGGAATCTTTTATTCAAAGAGAACACTGATGAAGAAATTTGTTTTATACTTTTATTGTCGAAAACTTTTACTCTCACATTTACACATTGATCTCGACACTCGCCAAATTGAAACTGTTATAATAACTTCTTACTTATCACTTTTAATTCGCGTACTTCAACTTTGTGTATTATTAACTTTACAATACTTTAGATTTTTCGTAACTTGTGAATCTATAGCCGACGTGTCTCATACAAATATTTTCGACGAACTGACGGACTGAAGACGACGTGTAGTGTACAAAGAAATAGCTACATCCGGCAACAGAGCTGCCTCCAGTTCCGCTTCCGCTTTGTCATAGACCACCCGAAATGCTGCCTTGTGATTGGTTTAGGAAGTCTAACAGTTTAAGCTTTTCATCTGCTTTTTTGCGAGCGTACCAACTTGATCGCTAGCTGTCAAGTGCAACGTTTCAACGGCGGGGGTGTAACCTCGAGTAAATCTCGAAACCTGAGTACGCTGTGGTTTCACTGCAGCTCGCTACGGCCTGACGGCCTTCGCACGCCTCATACTCTTTATACATCAGTCTCGCGGTCCTTCAGAAGAAATAACAGCCACAAAGGGGCCACTACTGGCCGAACCGTTAACTAATCAGGGAAGGTAAGTATGGTAGCATGCCGAAAAAAAAAAATTAGCAGCCAAATTAACGGAAAGAACAAACTCGCTGTGCACGTGAGCGGTTGCTTTTCAAGACTTTTAATTTTACAAATTGTTGAAAATTCACCAATTTTTTTTCTTTTTCCTGTAATATTTACAAAATTATTTTACTTTTGGTAAAGTGCATCAAGTTTCAGTGAAAGTGGGATTCCATCTAATTAGGGGGAGAGAGAAAAAAACCTCAAAGCCAGGAATGATCAAGATTTTTATTGAACCTCATTAATGCCTAAGTTTTTACAACAGAACTACACAAATTTATTTCTCTGTGAGTTTAAATCATGTGGTTCCTGCAACATTATTTTGTAGAAGCTATATAAAAATAAAATCTGTCACACTCACATGACTTTCTCTACTCTTGTGCAATCTATTTTTACAAACGCCTATTCTCCATATGCTTCATGTTAATTGAGATATCGAGATGTCAATCTTATTGCTAATTTTCTTGTAGATGCAAGGGGAATTGGTAGGCTTTAAGCGATAGTCAAGTATTTTAAGAGGCGGTTGCTATGTGGAGTATTCCATTCTCTTTGCATTACCAGGTCAAAAAAAATGAATAACGAATTTGAGAAAAGAAGTATTGGAAAATTTAAGGAAATAACAAGCAATATCTCGAAAACGGTTCACTCAACAAAAGAAATGTATATGACATAAGTTGTGTATTTTAACGAGATCTACATTTTTTATGTAGTAAAATTTTGTCTATCTCTTACGGTTTACCAGTTATGCAAAAGTCGTTCACAATGAAGAATACTTTTGGAGACATTCACAGAAAATTCGAGATATACATTTCATTTGTCATGACATTATCTTAAACATATGATATTTTCATCAAATAGTTCATCTCCAAACTTGGTATTGAAGTTCAGCGTCTTCAAAAATGTGATACAAAGATTTTAAGAACATTTTCCCACACCCCAAACTATCCTTTACATGGAACAATTTTCATTATTTTTTATTTCCTCAAAAATGGCTGTAACTATTTTTATTAAAATACCACATGTTTATAGATATTTCCATGACAATGTAATATATATCTTGAATTTTTTGGGATTAGCCTGTGAAGTCCTCTTTATTCTGAATGAGTTTTGTATATTTGCTAAACCGTAAGACATACACAAAAACATGCTAAGATGTAGATCTTGTTAAAGAACAATTTATGTCAAATAAAATTTTTCAAGTTGTAAGTCACTGAGCTTGAAATTTCAAATCCATCATTTAGTGACATGATCTTTAAAAATCTATTGCTTTACCTACTATATCCTATAGCAAAATGTGTAAATGTGAATTCAAATTTTATGTCAGTATAATGCCTAAAATGTTATTGAAAAGTAATGTTTTTTTTTTGTTTTTTTTTAATGTCTGTACATTATAAATAAAGACTTTTTCATTAAAATAAGGCTTATTTAGCTGCAAATAGGTATTAAAATTTCAGCATTTTGTATCAATTAGTTTTTAAGATAATGCAGCATTAGAAAATTGTAGTTTTTAGAAATTGCTGTTAAATGTAAAATTTAAAGAAAACTTTGCAGTTATGTTGTGCAGAATGTTTAGTAATCTTCCAAGTTAATAGTTCTTTGTGTCATATGCTTGCTGCTGCCAATAACTGCAGATGGAGGGTCGGAACATCTCTAGTATTAATAAAGTTATAGATGTTTTAACATTATGAGTAAGTCTAAAAAATCCTTAAAAAAAAAAAAACTGTGTAGCTTGCATTCAGTAAGTGTTTAAAGTTTTGCATTATATACATCTAATCCTTTCAAACCACTTTTCAAATGCCGAACGCCATTCTTTTTTAGAGAGAATGCAAATACATTCTTTGTAAGCAGCCGCTGCAGCTACAAGTGATTCAAATCGTTGACCTCAAATTTTTTCTTTGATTTTGGGGAATAGAAAAAGTTGCATGGGGTCATTTCTGGAGTGTAGGGAGGATGGAACAAATATTTGACTCTTAACTCCACAGAAATTGGATTGTTTCTAGTGCAGTGTGGGCAGAGGTATATAGACAAGTCTTAGAGCGCTTTGTTCTCAGTTCATTGAAGACTTGTGGTGTACCAAGTGGCAGTGACAGTCTTTTTTCTCTCAAGCGGAATTGTCACAATCCGGCCACTAGCTGAGAAGAATGAATAGATCATCTTCTTGGTAACACTTTTTGCTCACCTCACTTTTGTTGGGTGATCCTCTACGTGGCAGACCCAAAACAATTACTGTTGCTTAGCTTCTGGGTCATACTGGTATATCCAGCTTTCATCACCTGTTAGAATATTAAATGCATTTTTGGATCTTCCACATCAAATTTTTGTATAATTTCCTGGCAGCATTACACACCTGCCTGTTTCTGCTCATCTGTGAGGTGATGAGGGATCCAGTGACCGCAGAGCTTTTTGACATGAAGTTATTTTTATTTTCTCTACTACGTATAGTAAGTAGGGGAAATATTGTATTCCACCCAAAAATTCGATACCGAGATTTCACCGGAAATACATGTTTTGAGACCCCCTGAATCCAAAAAAAGCATTTTTGGAAAGATGTCCGTGTGTATGTCTGTGAACAGCATAACTCAAAAACGAACAGTTAGATAAATACCAAAGTTGGTATTTAGGTTCAGTATGTTCCAGAGATGCGACACGAAGGTTTCCAAGAAAATGCCCCCTCACCCCAGAGTACTTTTTACATAGAACATTTTTCGAACATTTTAATTTTCTCAAAAATGGCTCTAACGATTTTGATGAAAATGTTTAAGATATTTTCATGACAAATGAAATGTATATCTCGAATTTTCTGGGAATGTCTCCAAAAGTATTCTTCATTGTGAACGACTTTTGCATAACTGGTAAACCATAAGAGATAGACAAAATTTTACTACACAAAAAGTGTAGATCACGTTAAAATACACTATTTATGTCATATATGTTTTTTTTGTTGAGTGAACCATTTTCGAAATATTGCTTGTTATTCCCTTAAATTTTCCAATACTTGTACTTTTTCTCAAATTCGTTATTCAATTTTTTTTATGTCCTGGACATGCAAAGAGAATGGAATGCACCACATAGCAACCAGCTCTTAAAAGGTTTGACTATCGCTTAAAGCCTAGCAATTCCCCTTGCATCTACAAGAAAATTAGCAATAAGATTAACAGCTCGATTAACATGAAGCATATGGAGAATAAGCGTTTGATTCTAATATGTGCAACGACTATTTTCTCTCAACATGTGCTCTGTTTTCATCACATTTTCATCCATTGTTGCTGTAACCGGCTGTTCTGAGCGGTTTTCATCTTCGGGGGAATTTCTTCCTCTTCTAAACTCTACAAATCATTGATAAATCCTGGATTGCAAAGGGCAAAGATTCCCAAATGCCCGATGCTGTCTTTCAAGACATTCTCTCCCCCCCTAAACCAACTTTAAAGTCAAAGTAAATCATAATACAGGAATGCTCTCGCTTGAGATCTATCTAGTGTATGATGTAGCAATACCTGCTACACACACACACACAGAGAAGTGCTGATGTTGCACATAGTTGGAGAACATCCAGGCTTGCACACATTCTTATCTGAACTTCAGTCTAAAGCTAAGAAGATGTGCTTTGGCTTACCGCAACTCATTATGCTCTTTCTGAAAACTTTCAGTGTGACCCATGTATTAGTGAGTGGCAATTGTCTCCCTCCCCTGCCTTTCCTGTGCACATATTCCCCTTCCGAGAATACCTTCACTTTGTTTTCTATATTTAAATGTCCTTACTGTCAATTACAGATATAAGATTGTTATATTTTTAATGTAAATGGTTGACACATTTGATGAATTTTCAAAAACAGCATAAGCACTACTGGAATGAAATGCTTATAGGTAGATGTGCCATAAATAAGGAATTGTGACACATACTAATTTGTTGGTTATGATGTTGCAGCATTCCAGCCTTTGAAGCTGATGCAGATGGTGACTGCAAAAGTGAACGAGATCTGCCAGCGCTATCGTGACAATGGGAAGATGGCCACTCTACCGCCGCCATCTCCTGGGCCACCAATTTCATCATGTGCGATCAAGAATACACGACGTCGCATGGAAGACCGTCATGTTATCATCGAAGATTTCCACACTGTGTTCAACATTCAGGTATTCTGCCTAAATTTACCTTTTCTGGGTCAAATCATTAAATATATTCATGCCTTAAAAATCATTTTCATTTGGCTGGTCTGTAACCAAGATTTCAGCTGTGTGGAAAGGAGAGTAAATGTAGCTATCAAACCTTCAGTTTGTCCAGTGTTAAGGAATTCCACTGAAATAATTTTGTAGATTGTAGGGTCATCTTATACAAACAATTTGATATAGTGAGTTTATAGCCAGTCTGTTCATATTGTGAACCTACAAAGGACCAATGCTTCACTGGATAATGGAGATGCCTATCAAAATAACACACAATAATGAAAATAAGATTCAGAGCATGCATTGAATGAATGAACTTTATTTGTACATTTTTACTTTCTCTACTACGCATAGTAAGTAGGGGAAGTATTGCATTCCACCCAAAAATTCGATACCGAGATTTCACCGGAAATACATGTTTTGAGACCTCCTGAATCCAAAAAAAAGCATTTTTGGAAACATGTCCGTGTGTGTGTGTGTGTGTGTGTGTGTGTGTGTGTGTGTGTGTGTGTGTGTGTGTGTGTCTGTGAACAGCATAACTCAAAAACGAACAGTTGGATAAACACCAAACTTGGTATTTAGGTTCAGTATCTTCCAGAGATGCGACACGAAGGTTTTCAAGAAAATCCCCCCACCCCAGACTACCGTTTACATGGAACATTTGTCAAAAATTTTAATTTTCTCAAAAATGGCTCTAACGATTTTGATGAAAATATCATATGTTTAAGATAATGTCATGAGAAATGAAATGTATATCTCGAATTTTCTGGGAATGTCTCCAAAAGTATTCTTCATTGTGAACGACTTTTGCATAACTGGTAAACCATAAGAGATAGACAAAATTTTACTACACAAAAAATGTAGATCGTGTTAAATTACACAACTTATGTCATATACATTTCTTTTGTTGAGTGAATCGTTTTCGAGATATTGCTTGTTATTTCCTTAAATTTTCCAATACTTTACTTTTTCTCAAATTCGTTATTCATTTTTTTTATGTCCTGGACATGCAAAGAGAATGAAATGCGCCATATAGCAACCAGCGTTAAAATATTTGACTATCGCTTAAAAGCTACCATATTCCCCTTGCATCTACAAGAAAATTAGCAATAAGATTGACATCTCGATATCTCGATTAACATGAAGCATATGCAGAATAAGCGTTTGTAAAAATAAAGAGTAGAGAAAGTCATGTGAGTGTAACACATCAGATTTTTTTTATACACAGTCCTTTTTACAATATTCCACTTATAAACTAACTTAATCTATATACAAATGTTCTTGTGCCAGCTATGTTCTACCTATACTGCTCAGTTTGCCTGGCACCCTGGCCTTATGGCTCAGTTGAACAGCCCTTGCTACTCTCAATCCCTATTGCCCATCCTCTCTCCCTTCTCCGTTTGCCCTTCTACCTTTCTTATCTCTCTTACTTTTCTAATCCATTTCTCCTGTAATTTCTTTAAGAACTTCCCCATATTCTTATTTTTCTTTTCTTGTTAACATTTTAATTGCTACTATTTTTCCATCCATTTTTTCCCATTTTTCCTCCCATACTTTTTGTCTCCATTCTCTAATTCTTTGTATTCTGTCACATAATGCTCTGTGCTTTCACTACCTCCGCATAGTTAACAAATTCCACTTTTTTTGCCTCTTAGCTCTCTCAGGTACATTGATCCTGTTCTCATCCATGCAAACGCTTCTTTTTCAGCTCTATTACATTAATCCACATACCCTTCTCTTCCCCATTTCCTTTTTACTAATCTATAGAACCCTAGTGATTTTTTATTCTCTATGCTTCCCCAGATCTTTTGTCTATGTCCTCCACTCTGTTTCTTTCTGTTATCCAAAAGTCATTGCTATTTCTTTCTCCTGCTCTCCAAATATCTCCCTTCCTATCTTAATAACTTTTTCTACCCCTGTCCACCAGCTATTTTTATTTTTCGTACTCTTTTGTTATTCCATACATATCTTTAAAATTTATCCTTCATCTTTTTTCAGGCATCTAAATCAAAATTTCAATATCCTTTCTAGTATCACTCCCTTTTTTCTTGTTCTTCCTAATTCCACTAATGCTACTTCCCCTGGTGCTGATCTTGGTAACCCCAATAGCTCTTGAACATTCTATACCTCTGGTCTATTTTTCTGCTTAATTCAGATTCCCCCCCCAAATTTCAACTGCATATAGCATTCTTGCTTCTACCAGTGCCTCATACATTCTTTCTATCCATTTAGTCAGCATTTCTAATTTGTATTTGCACATCCTTACTCCTGTCATTGCCACCTTTCCTTTAGCCGTAACCTTCCTGCTATGCGCCACCCATTCACCATTACTGCTCATCCTCACCCCCAAATGATCAAACTCCTGACAGCTTCTAACTGTAAACCCTCCCATCTGTCATTTCTCTTCTCTTTTTAGTTTATTTCCTCTTTTAAATTCCATAACTTTTGTTTTATATATATTTGAGATAATTCCAATAATTTCTGAATTTGTGATTGTTAATGCTATAAATAAAATTCTTGAATATTCACCTAAAAAATTAAAGAAAATCTCTTTTAATTCCCCATACTTCGCAGAATTCATGTATTCCTTTGATTGCTTTCTGTAGCCCCAATTACCGTTATAGCCCTGTCCATAAGATCATCCACGTATAGTAAACCTGGTATCTCTCTGTTTGCTGTTATGGGACAGTGCAGATTTGTTTTTCTTTCACTCTTTCTAATATGTCATCTGTGAATGTATTAAATAATATAGGACTCAATTTGCACCCTTATCTTAATCCTATTTTTTGCTCAGTCATTTCTGTAATTCCATTATTTTTACATCTTATACAAAATTTTATATCTTTCTTAACAGAGCATGTATGTCCGGCATAGCTTCTGAGTAAGAGGCAATCACTTTTTGAGTAGAGTCTCATTCATCACATTTTTCTTTAAATAAGGCATAATACTGTCATTAGCACATGCTATATGTTTATATTTCAATTTAGTAAGGCATACTTTGCAACAACAATTCACACCAGCCTCTGGATGAGTCTGTTCTAATATTGGTGTGATGTTAAAAGACTGGCACAAATATTAATCAATGAACACAACTTGCTGTTGGGCTCAGGTGTGAAGGAAAAGGGTGAAGCAGGACAAACATTAAGAGAGTGCTAGAACCTGGAAAAGGATAGTCGTGACAGAAGTGGCTTTGTATTTCCTTACTAACATAAGCCACTGTGAATTACAATATAAACTCAATTCCGTGCATTCGACTGTACCTAATGGATAGCAAATGTCTCATGTTTCTTTTTCCTAAGTTTTTCTTTATTAGCAGTTTATGTTCTGAGTTGAACGAATTAGATGACAGAATAAATTAACTTAGTCAGTTAATACTTAAGGTCAAGCTAATAATGAATTCTGCAAAATCCTAAGTCATAGTTTAGCAGACACTATGGTTGGTGAGAAATTACCTTATGATTGATGTTTCTGCTGCCATGGCCTTCTCAGTACGCTTTTTACATATTTACTCGCTGTCCGTCTGCAGTAGCTGCTGCACATTTTTTTTTTCCCCCAGGTGTCGTAAGTAATGCTGTAGAGCCAAATTTCTCGTGTGCTTTACATTTTTCTTTACATATATTTACAAGATTTTTTTATGCAGATTTAAGCTGCAGCGGTTTTCTCAAGGACCTTCTGCATGGGAATCAGAGGGCCACCATTATTCCTTTCTTTTTCAAAATATTGTCTAACGGCACATACAAGTTCCCTAGCTTGGCTTCTGATAGTTACACCTTTACCTAGTGCATGCGCTTTGCATTTATCACACCTGTAAGACAGTTTAAAAAGTGCTAGCTGTAATTCTATAATTAATTGTTAATAGGATGAGAACAAGACTGCAAGATATAACAGACAAAAGTTCTGAATATAGTATAACACTTAAAATGATTAAATCCTTACAGAATCATTGTGTATAACTCTACCGAACACTTCACTAAATAAAATGCTTGCAAACAAAGAATCAGATCAGTATATGCATGTGAAAACACGCATAAATTTTCATTGAACCTGTAATTATTGCAATGCTGATAACGTCATGTCTCTGATGGTAATGTATTCTTATTATCTGATTGGTCAGTGACCTGAAAAGCCCCTGCCAGCTGTTATACGCACTGTACAAGTGTCAAGGTAATTTCTCACTGGCTGTAAATGCTAATTTTGCATGCAACAAAGCTGCATCTGGTTTTAAGTTAAGAAATGAATACAGTGAGTGCTATTTATATCAAGGTTTTCATTATGAAAATGAGAAGATCCATTGGTTGTAGTGGTCATTGCATATGTTCAAGAGAATGTTGGTTGTTACAGGACCGCAGTCCAACGAGTTACTATGCAATATTTGATGGCCATGCAGGGACAGATGCTGCCACTTACAGTGTTAGCCATCTTCACCAGTTCCTCGCTGAAAGCTCATTCTATCCCACAGATCCAGTAAGGGCCTTGAAGGATGCGTTCTTTAGAACAGATGCACTTTTTGTTGAGAAGTCTAACAGAGAGGTAAGGCTTAAAGGTGTAACATGATGTTAAACGATAAGACGAACTCTAAATTCTGAGCTTTTAAAATTCAAGCGAGCTTTGCCATGCTGCCTGGTAGCATCTGTAAGTTCTGTTGGTATCTGCCCTTTCCTTTGTGGAGCTGTTGAAGTTTGGATTTAATTTGGATTTCATAAGGAGGATAGGTATTATTTAAGATGTTAATAATCATAAATGCTCTATAAGCAGTTTGCAGAACACTTCTGGGAAGAAATAACGCAAGACGAATAATTCAAATGACAAGTTTAACTCCTAAATTATATTTATTATTTATACGAGGGTCACTCTGAAAGTTTTGAGAATGGGCAACAATGAGTAGTGGTAGGCCAAAGCAGCTTTTCCTAACTTCAGATAGCAACATGTGCAAGTCTGGGCATGCTCCAACAATGCATCGTCAGCACCGATCTCAAACGAGAGCATTTCGGTGCTGTGATTTTCTCTGACTTTAAAAGTCATTTTAGAGGAGAGAGAATGCCTTGAAAGACTGCATCATGTATTTGGGGATCTTTGCCCTTTGCAATCCACCATTTATTGATGGTATGCATAGTTTAGAAGAGGAAGGATTCCCTTGTAGATGAAGACCAAGCAGGATGACCGGCTACAGCAACACTTGATAAAAATGTGATGAAAGCAGAGTGCATGCTGCGGGAAGATCATCGTTGCTCATATGGTGAGATTTAAGAAACCCTAAGTATTGAATTGGCAGCAGTGAAAACAATCCTGAAAGAAAAGCTTGACATCAGGAAGCTCTGCAGTCGCTGGATGCCCCACCACCTCACAAATGAGCAGAAACAAGCACGTGTCCAATGGTGCCAGGAAATGATTGAAAAATTCAATGGAGGAAGATTCAAAAACATATTTAACATTGTAACAGGTGACAAAAGCTGGATTTACCAGTATGATCCAGAAACATTGGTCCGAGTCTTCCCAGGAGAAGATCCCTCAACAAAAGTGAGTGAATGAGAAGTGTTGGCAATATGATGATCTGTTCTTTCTTCTCAGTGAGAGAGTTCCTTCTTCTCACATTGTGACGATTCCACTTGAGGGACAAAAGACTGCTACTGCCAGATGGTACACCACAAAATGTCTGCCATAAGTGTTCAATGAACTGAGAAAATGGAATTTTGTTGCACCATGACAATGCCTCTACCCACACTACACAAGAAACCCAATTTGTGCAGGAGTCAGATATTTGTTCCATCCTCCCTAGGTCCAGATCTGGCCCCATGCAACTTTTTTCCATTCTCCAAAATGAAAGAAAAAATTTGAGTTCAGCGATTTGAGTCACCTGAAACCGCAGTAGCCGCTTACAAAGAATGTATTTGTACTTACTCCAAAGAAGAATGGCATTCAGCATTTGAAAAATGGTTTTAAAGGATGAGGCGGTGTATAGAATGCAATGGGGAGTATTCTGAAAAGATGCAATTATCAGATCTAAATTTTTAATATGTCATTGCATCCATTCTCAAAACTTTTGGAGTGACCCTATGTACCTCAAAACATGTTCAGGTAAAATTTACCTTTTAGTGATGTTTTTAGTGTTACAATTTCATTCCTCCTAAGATGTTTATCTTCAAATCATTCAGTTTACAAACAAGACCATCCTAACACCCACCTCCATTTATTAATGACTTGTGGTGGTTGAGAAGCTCATAGTAGTAGGAAGGTGATCTGATCGCAGAAAGTAGAGCAGCCATGTCAGGATGAGAATATGGAAATATAAGTTGCCAGAAGTGTCAGTCAGTTGGATGGAGAGGATGTACGAAGCAGTAATTGAAGCAAAAATATTATATGCAATGGAATCATGGGGTGGTGGGTTTGCAGAATTAGGCAGTAAAATAGATCATATACATAGAATGTTCTGCAAAGAGTTATTGGGATTTGAGGCAGTATTTTTAACACTTAAATGATTTCAGTCTAATTATATAATATATAAATTCAATAACAGCCCACCTTAAAGCAATATGTATATATAACAAGATATAAAAAGTGTAGATTACAGTCAGTGTATATGTTTATATTATTGTATACATGTTTAAAATGTTATGTGAATGTATTACGTAATTTAATAATGTAGGAGCTGTGACAAAAATAGGTTAAAAGTTGCTAACAATGAGGTAACCTTGGGGCAATAATGAATTAGAAAGTTTAAATGCTACTGGTAATTCTTGGAGCAACAATAATGTAATTTTTGAGACAGTTTATAAAATAGCCAATCAACAACCAGAAAAAGCTTTAGTTAAATGAGGGTATTCTATTGGACTAGGATTAGCCAATCAGAAACTGAAATATAGCAAACTTTACAAATTCAGTAGTCAGTTGCTTCTAGACAGTGTTCCTAACCAGACGCGAGATGCGTCCTTGAGAAATTTAATACATATTTTGTGTGAGACAAAAATAATTTACGTGTTAAAAAGTGCAAGTATTTAATAAAAAAACAAATCTCACAGCTCTCTCCATACCAGTGAAGTGTTATTTAAATCGTATCAAGCATTAATAAAAGGAGAGAAGTAAAATTATAATCTGTGCAAGCCTACATTCTTCAGTCGCACCACTCCCTGCTAAGACATTCATGTCTCTAAAAAAAATATAAATACTGACGCAGCCGAGGCAAACATAAATGTATAATATTTAAATAAACAGTCAAAATTACAAAGTTGATATTTTTTAAACATTTGGGGCAAGGCCACTGGAAAGTACATTTGGGGCAAAGGCTGCCGGAAACCGGGTACTATACGTGCGGTTGCAACTACTTCAAGTTCGGCCCCCCAACAGTCGAAATACAATACAACATCTATTTCAGATTAACTACATGAGCAGCAAGGGGAGTGGCAATGGTGGAATAAGGAAGAACAAAGATCCTTGATCCTTGATTCTTGAAAGAATATTAAAATATTGTTAAGGGAATATATACGAGGAACATTTTTAAAGTAAAGTCTGGTATACAATAAAATAAGAACTACTAAATATTTTGGGAGATTACGTTATTATTCCATTCTAAGTACATTAAGCTTTGTTTCTAAACAGTTTTCACAATCATTTAAATTCTCATTATAGTGTAGAGTAAATTTTAGTGGCTGTTTACCAATAGTCCATATGACCTTCATGTACTCTTTCTGAAATGACATTTTTTTCTGTATCTAAAATGTCATGGCAGAAGAAAGTGCTTTAATGCTCTCGCTGGTTCCAGTGATTAATGCTATTTTTTATATTATCAATTGCATAAAAAATAATTTGTTTCCAATTGAAAAATTACAAGTTTATAGTTGTTTACACTTTTGAATGACCTATATCATCTACTTTAACGAGCCCTTTCCGTACCTTCATGCCTGTGAAAGTCATTTTGCAATTCCTATTTTGTTTCAGAGATGTTTACCGTGGTAATTTTGGGTGACTCACTCTGTATACTGTGCTTTACGTGTGTGAGAAAAAATATACATGGGTTTTACAGTTGACAGTTTCTGTGTTCACAAGTCTTTATAACTGTTAAACAAGCTTGTAGAATGCTTTTAAAACTAAACATTTCCTCTATTAAATACAGAACAGTAATTACATCATCAAAATTTGTAGGCTTTCACGAATGGTGTCAATATTAGAGGAAGTATTATCCGGGCTTGTGGACCGTGGTCTACTGGGCTCCTTCTTCTTCTCCCCAGATGTTTCGTCTGCGACTATGGCAGACATCTTCAGTGGCAGTAGCGAGGTCGAAGTGTTCTGGCAGAATGGAGCAAAATGTCTGCGATGCAGGAGCCCAGTAGACCACGGCCCACAAGCCCAGATAATACTTCATTTAATAGTAATGAATCATAATGAATCTGAATTTTGTAATTACAATTTTGTGCAGTGTTTTGTGGGCCTTACTGGTATGTTTAAATAGCCACTCCAATTTTAATCTTCACTGCTGTTTTGTAGTTCCTGCACAAGTTTATCTATTTTTAATGATTAATAGACCCAGTTGGCAAAATTCAACTTCATTTTTAGGCATTTCAGAGTCAGTCATTATGTTTCATGTAAGTGTTATTACTTCAAATTTTTTGTGATGTATTACATTTTTGTTTTCTAGTTTTTCAATATTAATGAAGGATATATTTTACAGAATCTGCGTAGTGGCACTACAGCTGTTTGTGCATTGTTGAGGCCTAAAGAAAAGATGCTGTATGTGGCATGGTTGGGAGACTCGCAGGCACTTCTGGTGCGCAGGGGACAGGCTGTGCAGGTGGTGAATCCACACAAACCAGACAGACAGGTATAACATTTGCCAAGGCTTTAGAATATGTATATACTGTTAGTAAATAATTTGTGATATTTATTTAAAGGTGAGTCGGAATTGTAACACTAACATCACTTAAGTTTACTCACTTAACATGTTTCGGGAAACCGTTGTTCCCATCCTCAGAAGGTTATCACGACTCACCTTTAAATAAATTCAATACACATCACTGTTTCTAGCTTCTTTTCATTACAATATCAACGTAATTTGTGATAGTTTAACTTAAAATAAAGAGAGTTGAAGGTTGTTACACTACATCACCAAAATGTTCTTACTTGAACGCGTTTCAGGAGACGGTTTGCTCCCATCGTCAGCATGTTTTCAACTGGTTTTGCTGGTTATTGTCTGGGGAATGTGTGTGGCTAGTAGTGTTCTCTAGTGCTGGGCTGATGAACCTGGTGTCGGCAGTTCGAAATTCATTAGGTGATTCCTGTGTTTGACGATATGTATTTTTTCCCAGATGTCCAATTCATTGCTGCTGTTGATCGGTTTTAAGAGTTTTATGTTCGGAGTGATATCATGGTTTGAAGACCAGAAATGATGTGCTACTGCTGATTTATCTGGCTGCTTTTGGTAAATGCATCTCATATGCTCTTTAAGATTTCTTTTGGTTCTTCCTATGTATACCAGGTTACAGTCATTACAAACAATTTGATATATACCAGCTGATTTATCGTTGGGAATAGGATCTTTTGTTCTGTTGGATAGTAGTTTCTGTATATTGTGGTTATTCTGTGGAGACAGGGTGATGTATTTCTTGAAAATTCTTTGAAATTTATGATGTGTCCAAGGGTGATAAGTGAATTTCCTATATGCTTGTGATTTTTGTTGTCTTGAGTAAAGTAGTCGTTTGTTAGATGTATTTCTGTCTTTCAAACTTTTTTATCTTCTTATCTATTGTTTTTTTTTTCTGGTATCCATTCATAGTGGCTATGTGGATAATTTATTTTAAATTATGACACATCACTGTTACTAGCTTCTAAATCTTCAAAATTAATTAGTAGTTTAACTTGTTTAAAAGGGAATGAAACACAAAGATCATGTTGCTAAACGAAGGACTTGCCTTGTAATATGCAGTGGTAAGATTATTCCTATACTGGCCTGACCATTATCACTGTGTAAGTGAAACAAAACCTGCATCATATGCCATATGCTGTGCATTGAAGAGAGCTTTGAGATTAGAAGGCAATCACTTCCACACCTGTGATAATGTTTTAATAATTGTTCTTGGTGATATTTCAAGTTCAGAAGTAGTGTATACAATGAAACCCCTGTTTTACACTATCTTCAGACCACTGACAAATGTTGTAAAATTGAGCAAAATGTAAAATCAAGGAAACCAGTGCAATTTTATTCAAATTAACATACTACATAATAAATACTACATGCAAAGAAATGAATAGATAAATGAATACTGAATAAATATGGTAGTAACAGCTAGTCAAGACTTTACAAAACATTACTTTCTCAGTCAAACCATTATAGAAACCTGTATGATTTTCTCTGTTGAGTTAAGTCTGTAAAGTTCATTCCACGCTTGTTATACAGTCCCGTGCGAATTAATCGGAACGAGGTAAATTTTACTGCATTTTCCCGAACAATTGTCAACATTGTGTTTATAATGAAATCAAATGTTCTCTGGCCATTGTTGCTTGTTTCACATGTCAATTTTTGTGTAGCAGTTGGTTTTCAGTTCAAATGTGCATTTATTTGGATGTGGTTGAATTTTTAGTTCTCTTGTAATATTTGTACATTTTGAGGCAATGTTTTATATCACAACACTGTGAATGCCAGAGTGATTGTAGTGTGAATTAATATTATTGTATGTACAGGATTTTAGATGTTTGTTAGCCATAAGTATTGTTAGGAAATAAGTTTACAAGGCCTCACTGAAACTGACAATAGAAGTGGGTAACAATAAACCGAGGGGGTGAGTTGTTTATCACTAAGAAGAGACAAACAAATGACATCGGGGTAGCATGCCATTTTTTTTATAAATTGAGGGAATATCTTCCCTAGAGTATATATGTATGTTAGTAGCTGTGATTGGCTGACAAAACAGACGCTAAAGTGGGTGCGATTTGGTAACCAATAGCAGCTCTATTATAATGTTTAGGCAATTTGAGGTGAAGGAGTATATATTCTCGAGCCATAAGCAAGTATCACGCAATTTGGAAGAATCTCTCACGAGGTGCACGTTGCATAGTTTTGAAGAGTCTCTTACGAGGTGTACGTAGCATAGTTACAAAAATGTGAAGTACGTGAAGTAATTGGTGCACGATACACAGTTCGGAAAAATCTCTCACGAGGTGCACGTTGCAATGTTAGTTTCAAAAAATGTGAAGTTCGCGAAGTAACTGGCGTGCGGCAACCAAAACGACTATAGTTACATTCAGAATTATCACAGTTTCAGTCAGGCGTTTATAAAGATTAAATATGTGAATTATTAATTAAGTGTAACGGCAATAAAAGTGTAGAAACAAATTATTTTATCAGTGTTATCTTTTAGCAACAACATGCCCTGCTTAGAGACATTTGCTCGACTGGGTTATAATAGCTAGCCGGAGGACAAAGAACCCAAATTTAAAATAATAAAGCAAGAGGCGCCCAGTAAATAAGGTAACACGAGCTAGAGAACTCCGATAATTTCGGTCTTCAATGGGTATACGACTCCCAGGAAGCGAAGTGCAATTCTGGCATTAGCACAAAATACTTCTATGGCGCAAAGAGTTGGTGTAGCCACTGTACATAGAATTATTCATCAGTTACAAAGAAACTGGCTCCATTACACCAAAGAAGAAGGGGAAATGTGGTCGCAAAAAGAAAACTTTACCAACTGATGACTGCGTTCTCCTTAGGAAAAGCAAAACAAACCCTAGGCTACTGCTGTGGACTTGGCTCGCTAACTGAGGGACAGGAAGTGAATTTAGATGCATCTAATGTCCGTCATAGACTTTTAGCAGTTGGAAGAAAAGCCCGAAAACCTGTGAAGAAACAACTTCTTACACAAGCAATGCATAAGAACGCCTCTTATGGGTGCATGCCCATTGGAATTGGACACTGTAACACTGGAAAAAAGCTCTTTTCTCTGATGAGACTCATTTCGAAGTGCAAAGTCAGAGTTCAGTATGTCGCCAAGCAAATAATGAACCTGCAAATTCAGCACATTTTCAACAGACTGTAAAACACCCCGAGAAAGAAATATTTTGGGGCTGTTCCACGTATGAAGGAATAGAACCTTTAATTCCAGCTGAAGGCACAATGAAAAGTGATCAATACATCACGGTACCGGTGAGAGTTGTTCATGAAGTCCAGGAAAGGTTTCTAGAATATAACAGAATTTTTCAGCAAGATTTAACTACCTGCCACACTTCTAAGAAAGTGAAGAAATTCTTCAAAGATAACCATGTTCATGTGCTTCATTGGCCAGGGAATTCGCCTGACATTAACCCCATAGAAAATTTGTGGGCTATTTGCAAACTTTATGGAACTTATAAAACAAGAAGGAGGACGTTAAGTATTAAGAAATGTAAATTGGAAGTAATTTATGAATTATATTCATGAAAGCATGTAAAATGTTGTGTTAATGTTCTGTTCCGATTAATTCACATGTACTGTACATGGCACTGTACATCATTAAATGTTCACTATCAATGTCAAAAGAATGCAGGTATCTTCTTACTTCATCCAAGCTACTTACCACCTCACGTAATGTAGCTTTTAGTTCCTCTTCCTCATCACTATTTTCTTCTCTGGTAAACACCTGCTGTCCCAGAACTTGGTCCATGACATATACTTCACACACTGATAGTTCATTATCAAAGTTTACATAGTCATTGAAGTCTACTTAAGTGGAGTTTGCCATTTTCCATGCTGATTCCTCCACTCATCCGGTCCAATTGGCACAGGTTCCTCCAAGTCAAGACCCCCACATGAAAACCAGCTTTCTTGAAGCAGTTGTAGATGGTTGGTTGAATCGCAGCATGCCAAGCTTAAAAATCTGATGTGTTACACTCACATGACTTTCTCTACTCTTGTACAAACTAATTTTACAAACGCTTATTCCCATATGCTTCATGTTAATCGAGATGTTAATCTTATTGCTAATTTTCTTGTAGATGCAAGGGGAATTGCTAGGCTTTAAGCGATAGTCAAATATTTTAAGAGCTGGTTGCTATGTGGCGTATTCCATTCTCTTTGCATTGTCAGACAAAACAAAATGAATAACGAATGTGAGAAAAAGTATAAGTATTGGAAAATTTAAGGGAATAACAAGCAATATCTTGAAAATGGTTCACTCAAAAAAAATGAATATGACATAAATTGTGTATTTTAACACAATCTACATTTTTTGTGTAGTAAAATTTTGCCTATCTCTTATGGTTTACCAGTTATGCAAAAGTCGTTCACAATGAAGAATATTTTTGGAGACTTCCTAGAAAATTCAAGATATACATTTCATTTGTCATGAAAATATCTTGAACATATGATATTTTAATCAAAATCGTTAGAGACATTTTTGAGAAAATTAAAATTTTCGCAAAATGTTCCATGTAAAGGGTAGTCTGGGGTGGGGGGATTTTCTTGAAAACCTTTGTGTTGCATCTCTGGAAGATACTGAACCTAAATACCAAGTTTGGTGTTTATCCGACTGTTCGTTTCCGAGTTATGCTGTTTACAGACACACATACATACAGACATGTTTCCAAAAATGCTTTTTTTTGGATTCAGGGTGTGTCAAAACATATATTTCCGGTGAAATCTCGGTATCGAATTTTTGGGTGGAATACAATACTTCCCCTACTTATACGTTAGAGAAAGTAAAAATGAAGTTCATTGCTTGGAGAACACTTATTTCAATTTTTGTTGCATCCGTCACTCCATTGTCAACCATTGCAATTGCTTTGCACACTACCTGCTTCTGGTAAAAATTACTTGAAGTTGGCAATTATGCCCAAATCTAAAGGCTGCACTTAACTGGTACACTTTGCAGGATAAAATACAAGTTTCACGTTTCTTAATGTTGATGCAGCATTCTTAGGGTGTGCTGCACACTGTTTGACTGCACACTGGTCAATGAACAAAATCTTTCTGTCAAGCTGCAACACGGAATTTTCAAAAATGGCTCCCATCATTCAAGAGTTGCAGTTAGATTTGTAGGGAGTTGGCAGTATCTTAACAGTTTTGAAGCAATGTGGCTTCTGGAATCTTCCAACTTCAGGCAGTATTTTATATCACAACACTGTGAATGCCAGAGTGATTGTAGTGTAAATTAACATTATTGTATGACAATGATTTGAGATGTTTGTTAATTATAAGCATTGTTAGGAAATAAGTTTACATGGCCTCACTGAAACTGACAGTCGGAGCGGGTAAAAGTGAAGCGATGGGGTGAGTTGTTTATCAATTAGAAGAGACAAACAAATGACATCAGGGTAGCATGGCTTTCTTTAGAAATGGAGGTAATATCTTCCCTAGAGCATATGTTTTTGTAATTTTTATTGGTTGACGAAATAGACGCTAATGTTGGCGTGATTTATTAACCAATAGCAGCTCTATTATAATGTTTAGGCATATCGGGGTGAGGGAGTATAAATTCTGGAACCAAAGACAAGTATCGCGCAGTTCTACAGAATCATTCACAAGGCAAACGTCGTGCAGTTCTAAGAAATCTCTCTCGCGAGTTACACAGAAGCATTCATGATGTACATATTACGCAATTCTACAGAATCTCTCGCGTCGTAAAGTTAGTTACAAAATGTGAAATACGCGAATTAATAGTGCGCGACAAATAATTGATTGTAATTACATTCGAAAATATAACAGTTTCAGTCAGGCGTGTATCAAGATTAAATATGTGAAATTAATTAAGTGTGATGCGAATAAAAGTGTAATAACAAATTCTTTTATCAGTGTTATCTTTTAGTAACAACTCCTTTCCATTTACACACCCTGATCAAGAGATATTTGCTCGACTGAGTAATAATAGCTAGTCAGAGGACAAAGAACCCAAAATTCAAAATAGTAAAACAATAACAGGCGTTCAGCAAATAAGATAACACGGCAGGTACCGCAACAAACTACAAATGGTGATAATATGTTGCTTCCATCAGCAACAACTGTAGGCCTTTGCTTCACTTTTACTCTACCTTGGCAACTTTCTCTTTTGTATGCCAGAGTCCTCTGAGGCTTCAAATTATAAAACAACCCTGTTTCAGCACTATTATAAATGTCTTTCATTTCATATCCCTCTATTTCCTTGTAGAGAGCTCCAGCTTTCCATTCTTCCATAGTGTGCACTTTTCTGTGATAGACCTTTGTACACTATGTTGTGGCGCTTGTTAAATTGATCTATCCATTCATTTGAAGGTTTGAAGTTGTCGATTCCAAGCCTAGCTGCCAAGCTTTCTCTTGGATCGCACTGCTATCCACAGATATATTGCTAGCGCGAGCTTGTTTGAATCCTGATCCGAGAACTGACTCCAGTTCCAGCAGAGGAGACTGCTTTAATGATCTGCGTTTTGCAAAATCATCTCTGCACATGTATGCGTCTTCAATTTTGACACGATTCATAACAATGTGGAAACTGGTATGTCAAGTCGCAAAGCCAAGTCCACCAAGTCCAAAATGTACACCAACCTTATTTAGAATTTCCATTTTCTTGTTAACCAAAAACACTTTCTGCTTTTTTGCCTTATTTCCTTCCATTCTTCAATATACCAATTGAAAATCTAGTTTAAATAATCACTGATTAAGTGAATTCAAAAAGATCTGCAGCAATTCAATTTCAACCTTTACAGCTTCAAAGCAAACGCAAAACAGATCAGAACATGTATGCAGATGTAGCAAAGCAAAACAGATGCCGTC
The DNA here is from genome assembly GCA_030765065.1 of Deroplatys truncata. NCBI lineage: Eukaryota > Metazoa > Arthropoda > Insecta > Mantodea > Mantidae > Deroplatys > Deroplatys truncata. Next base: position 56,026,725 of record CM060989.1, on the reverse strand, counting down.
GAGGTAACTTTTGGTGACAGTGGTTGCATCTGTAGATATGGTTTGAAACTCATCGGACAATGAACAGCAAATTGTGCCAGTTGCATGATTTGTCAGAGAATTCTATACTCTCCGTGCTAACAGAAGATTTGGGAATAGGGAACATTACATAAATAAAATAAGGTTTCAATGAAATGTACCCTGGATATATTGTCATGTATAAAGAAATCGAAAATGTCTTCCTGCATGACCGCTATGTTGGACGTATACATCACCGCAAGATGATATTGTCTTAAATTATATTTCTACACAAACAGAATCAAATATTATTTTTGATTGTTTAATACAGTTTCATCAATGCATTGAGTATAATACTTTGTATATTCATTACTTTTATATGTCCAGCATGCCAGATGACACCTCGATCTTACGAGGATTGACTATTATGACTCGAGAGCAGAAAAAAATAATCAAAACAAAAAACGTAAAATTGAGAGAGATAGTGGCTATAAAAAAATAATTTTTGATGCATAGAGTTGCAGAAAGCATAAAACTTAAATTTGGGTAAAACTTAACATTGCATACATATGTATCATTGGTACAGACCATGAAATCTTAGTGTAAAATAGCAAAAAATGTTAAATCAAGGACCGTAAAATCAAAGTTTTGCTGTATTGTGATGGTGTTACTGAGTCTTTTTAATATTATACAAGCAGTGTAATACTGCGAAAAAGAAAATGTCTCTTTGTGGTTCATATGGACAGTAAAACAGACAGGGTAACTCATTTTCATAATTTTACAAATAGAGACAAAATCTCCCTAAAGATATAGGATATCGGTAGAATTTTACAAAGGCAATTTTTCACCTGATCCCGAAGTTCCTTTGTATTCCATCCATTTTAAGAACACAGATTATAAAGAGCTGAAGATTTTAAAAAAAAACAGCTTTTATTGCATGATAATTTCAGAGGGCCTGCATTAAAGCCTTTTGTAAAAACAAATGAAAAATATTTTTTTCTAAATACTGAGTTCCAGCAAGACAATTGATCCTTCTATCTTCATCCCACAGCAAATGACAAAGAAAAGAATGGTATAGGGTTAGAATTCTTAAAAGTATAATTTGTGATAATATCCAAAATGTAGTGGAATTGCACACAGTGAAGAAATTGATAAAATACACTTAATGATAGTGGTGTCAACTTGAACACTCTTACTAGCTTCACTCACCTATTTATTTTGCAGAACATGTATCATGAACATAGGCGGCGCCATGGCGAGTGGTTAACCCATACCAGGCATCGGGCTGATCACCCATCCTGGATATTCTATCTGATCCATGGGTGTCTGCTCCTCGACGGGCCTCTGACCCCATGCACCCGCCTGTAAGTCCTGGGGGGTGTAAGTCCTACATAAGAGGAGGTTAAACAGAGAAAGAAGAAGTATCATGAACATGAGCTCACATCATCAGCTGCCTGCTGACTGCCAAATCAACTCTTGAGTCATATTGTTGAAAGCCTGGAGTGACCTCTGGTGGCCTGTGGATGAACTTAAAGCTTCATCTGCTTCTGGCAAACCAAAGTTCATGATGAGGCTTTCAAACTTCGTTTTAGTAAATCTTCTCCATATTTCAAGCTCTTTGGGTTTCTGAGCTGGTTTCAACAACTGGATGTTGGTGTCTGTTTCATGGTTTAGAGTCCATAAATGGAAAGCGACAGCCAATTTGTCAGTCTTTTTGAACACCCGCTTCAAGGAACACCAGTGTTGCATTAAGTTTATTATTATATTATTAATAAACATCTGATGCAGACCTCTGATAGGTACTGAATATAACTTTGTGCCAAAGTATTGAGCATTCTATGTGCATCACTGAGGAAGAATCTGTTAATATTTTTGCATTAATTTTGAGGACTTCAAATCAGGACGTTACATTTTAATAAATTTCAAACCCTCTTTACACCAGCTTCCACAGCTCAATACAAATCAGTCACTCGACGAACTATGATAGATCCTTCGCCAGTGAAAGCCCATCTTCCTTCTGGTGAACAAAATCTACAAGAAATTCCCCAAAAGTTGCAAATTGAGTTTTTGGGGTGGTGCTGCTTTGCTGCTTCATATTCAAATCATGCAAGTTTCACCCATTTTGCTGAATATTTTGTGTCCGGAAGTAATTGTGGCCTTTTATTGTGAATAAGGCCAATGTTTAATGGCTAGGACTGGAAATTTTCAGTGACTGAAAAGTAATGAAAGTCATACTTTCAGAGTAAAAACTGGTGCTGTAGAAATGGGAAAATAATAATAATTTTTTTTTCCAAATTATTTTTAATTTATTTATTTATTTTGTACATCCTTTAATCTGAGCATGTCAGATGGTGAATGAATGATATGGGTCAAGTTATGCTCAAATGAGCCTGGGTCCATAGGGTTCAGTTACTTCAAGGTTACATACGAGGGAGGTCCAGAAAGTAACAGACGTTTTGAAATAAAAAAATTAACAAAATGAAAAAAACCAAAGTTTATTATATACATTTGAAAGTACACTCTTAAGCTATTTTTCTACATAATTGCCCAAATTAAAGCAGTTATACTGTGGCACAGTTTTACAATACTGTCTCTGTAGAAATCTGCCGCCTGCAGTTTCAGCCATTGGTTTACACTGGCATGCAGTTCAGCATCAGTATCAAAGCATTGTGTAACGAGCCATTTCTACATCACTTGGAAGAGATGGTAGTCACTCTGCACCAATTACGGGCTGTATGGTGGATGATCAAAACCTCCCATCCAAAACTATCCAAGAGTCCTATGGCATCATTGGTCGTGTGTGGATGTGCATTGTTATAAAAAAACAACACGTCACAAAGTTGGTGATATATTTCAATTGGTTTGTGTTTTTTTTGCTAACAAAAACCTAATCACAGACCACACCTTACAAGGGTGGGATTTTCTATTGCAGCGCACATTTTAACATGTCACAGAGAGCAAAGTAAGGGAGGCAAGTCCATGTGCTACCACAGCTGGATGCATACTGAGTGTAGAAATGTTCTGACACCAACTGCTCTAGCTCTCTGATGGCAGCTCTACCCCCGGCCACCACCGCAATAGGCCAAAATGTCTTACTTTCTGGGCGGCCCTCGTATAACATGCTATCACAAAGATTTTGCATTTGGTGGCTTTCAGCTATGTTCAGTTGTGATATTTTCACAATAATCTGCTATGTTGTCTGCTTGTCATATGATGCATAGTTGATTCACAAGTTTATGCAGCTATTAATTTAACTATGTACTGAGCTCTATTATAAAGTATTTGTGATGTATTGTGTATGGGTGTGGGTGCGCAGGTGTGCTTATTAAAGATGCAAGTATAAAATAATTGTATTGTTCACTTAGATCAGGATTGCCAATGAAGGGGACATAAGGTTTAACCCATGCCCCTGTTTTGTTCTTTGGCTTGTCTATCATCCAATGGGCTTCTATTCTATTAGCACTCTGTCGCTGTAAAGTCCAACCTACATACAAAGTTGGAGGGATAAAGGAGGAGAATGACACCAAGGGTCACAAAAGAATGTGCTGAATTAGATTAACAAATTGTAATGTAATGCAATTTTAATCTGCAGATAAATAAATGAAATGAAAACTAATGATCCATAAGTACCAATAATATAGGAAAAAATCTGATGTGTTAAACTCGCATGACTTTCTCTACTCTTGTACAAACTATTTTTACAAACTCTTATTCTCCATCTATTTCATATTAATCAAGATAAACATTTGCAGAAACGGATCTTTTGACATGCAAAGAGAATAACATTTTACACATAGCGACCAGTACTAAAAATATTTGACAATCGCTTAAGGCCTATTATGTTTCCCTTGTTTTGTATTTACAAGGGCAATATAGAAATACAGTAGCCTTTAAGCATCGACATATCTCTTAATAGCTGGTTGCTAGGTGCAGCACCATTCACTTTGCCACAGATTAATACTCTTTGCATATCCAAGTCAAAAAAATGAATAATGAATTCCCATTTGAGAAAAAGTATTGGAAAATTTAAGGGAGTAACAAGCAATATCTTGAAAGTGGTTCACTCAAGAAAAAAAATGTATATGACATAAATTGTGTATTTTAAGGCGATCTACATTTTTTGTGTAGTAAAATTTTATCTATCTCTTATGGTTTACCAGTTATGCAAAAGTCGTTCACAATGAAGAATACTTTTGGAGACATTCCCAGAAAATTCAAGATATACTTTTCATTTGTCATGAAAATATCTTAAACATATGATATTTTAATCAAAATCGTTAGAGCCATTTTTGAGAAAATTAAAATTTTCGAAAGATGTTCCATGTAAAGGGTAATCTGGGGTGGGGGGATTTTCTTAAAAACCTTTGTGTCACATCTCTGGAAGATACTGAACCTAAATACCAAGTTTGATGTTTATCCGACTGTTCATTTCTGAGTTATGCTGTTCACACACACACACACACGGACATGTTTCCAAAAATGCTTTTTTTGGATTCAGGAGGTCTCAAAACATGTATTTCTGGTGAAATCTCGGTATCGAATTTTTGGGTGGAATACAATACTTCCCCTACTGACTATACGTAGTAGAGAAAGTAAAAACACAGTGAAGTAATATAATTGCATAAATTATTTCAATGTGGCGCACACACTCTAGTAACCTTGCCATTTTTTAGAGTTACCTCAAACGCATTTTGGAGACATCTTATTGCCATCGTCAGCTAAGCGCCATAGCTGACGATGGAGACAAGATGTCTCCAAAATGCGTTTGAGGTAACTGTCACTGGCACGAGGCACTTGTCGTTGCATGCATCAATAGCTGGGCAATAACAACGAAAGACTTTACCAAGGCATGTGTTAGGTACTTCTATTTTCCAAACAATATTGAATTAAGAAAAGAATGGATTCAGGGTTGTCCATGGAAAATGGAACCGGGATGAGTGTTGTTTATGTTGCAAACATTTTGTTGCTGGTGATTTTTAGTGCAACTTAAAGAATGAGTGTTAACAACCAAGAAAATATACTAAAACTGTGCTATCTATTAATTTGGGCGCTGATTGTGGTATCCACACAGCACAGATACCTGTTGAATTAATCAAATGAAAAGAGAACAGAGAAAATAAGAAAATTGCTAAGCTCCAATATGCGAAACAAGATAATTAATTAAAATTTGCTATCTTGCCTAAAAAATTCATTTACCAAGGTGAATGATAGTTCTGTTGTCTCATTCTGAAAAAATTAAATGTTTGTGAATCAATTAAAGTTAGAGAGAAAAAGTAATTCCATTCTAAAAACAAAATTAAAGGTAATGGAAAGGAAAATACACTGAAGTTGTGCAAACATAAATTAAACATGCAAGGAATTAATTGTGTGTAAAACATGAAAGAACAGTATCCTATAAAGAAATGTTTTACAGAAAATTCATATATTATTTCCAAAATGCTAAGACATTAAAGTACATGGTCACATAGTGCAATTAACAACCAAAGGCATTTATTGCAATTATCTGTTTCATTGAATCATTTCTGGTGCCATTTAAGTAGTGAATGTTGTTGTTGTTCACCAATGGCACTGGGGATTAATTGATCTGCATCATTTTCCCTATAAAGTGAAGTAGTGAATGTGAACAACCTGTTATATGATAAGCCTTGGGGTTACCTGACATTATGCATTTTGTAAAATTTGCTTACGAGGGTGGTCTGAAAAGTTTCCGACCTAATAAAGATACAAGACATTTTTTCAGAATTTTTTTTTATTTTTCAACATAGTCTCCTTGTAACTCTACACACTTCTCCCAGTGATGCTCCCATCTCTGTAACCCGTCCAAATAGTACTCGGCGTTTTTCTGTGCAAAATAATTGTTCACGAAGGTGATTGCCTCTTCATTTGATGAAAATCTCTGTCCTCTGAGCGCAATTTTCAGATGAGGGAACAAAAAGAAGTCGCCTGGGGCTAGATCTGGTGAGTAAGGCAGATGGTCAAGCAGTTCAAACCGTAATTCGTGGATTTTCGCCATTGCAACCACTGAGGTGTGAGACAGTGGATTTGTCTTGGTGAAAGAGGATTTTCTTTTTCTGCAAATGTGGCCATTTTTCCGTAACTTCTGCCTTCAGCTTGTCAAGTAATGATGCATAGTATGCTCCTGTAATGGTTTTTCCTTTTTGAAGATAATCAATTAAAATAACTCCATGACTAGCCCAAAAAACAGTTGCCATTACTTTCCCAGCCGAAAAAACAATTTTTGCTTTTTTTGTAGCCGGTGCCCCCTTTGCAGTCCACTGTTTGGACTGTATTTTTGTTTTGGGCCTATAATGGTGTATCCAAGTTTCATCTACAGTAATTAATCGACGCCAAAACTCGGATTTATTGCTCCTAAACTGCGCCAACAGAGCGTTGTAAATGTTGATTCGAACACGTTTTTGGTCAAATGTGAGCAAACGCGGCACCCAACGCGCAGACAGCTTTCTCATGTCTAAATGTTGATTTAATATGTGACAAACACGTTCTTTTGACATGTTCATAGCCTCTGCTATCTCTCTCACTTCTGCCCAAAATTTCACTGTGGTAAATGATAGTGCAGAGCCCCCATACACAGAATCCAACTCATCTTTGATTTGCGTAGGCATATTGCCTTTTAAAAACAAATATTTAATGACAGCTCGATACTCGATTTTGTCCATTTTCATAAAAACACTCGCATCACCTCACTCAAACGACTGTTACATAACAACTGAGCATCCAAAATGGCTGAAACTTTGATGAGTAACTGTCAACAGATGAACAACGAAATTCACTAGCTTTTATTTACAAGTGCTGCCATCTTCATGTTGAGGTCGGAAACTTTTCAGACCACCCTCGTACTATACCTGTTTCACTCTTAAGTTCAAAGTAGAAGTAAACAAACCTCAATAAATCACTCCGCTGAGTACATGGCTGCAAGACGTGGGGGATGTCTAGCTTTCATTAGCTATTAAAGTTTTGTATATCTGAATCCTGTTTTTATCTTATAATTTCAAATGTTAAAAGGTAGACAAATAAAAATGGCACCTGGATAGTTTGGCAATTCTACCTATCTGCTATTCCACTGTGATAAAAATACTGGATTAAACTGTTCTGAAGCTTAGGTTTTAGAAATCAGTCATTTAATGACATTAGTAATGACTAATGTCAGTATACCACTTTTGCTTTAAATTATTATGCGTCAACGAAATAAGAAAATGAGGAGTACTATAAGTTACAATGTACAACGGAAAACAAACATGACACAAACAATCAGAGCAACAATTCTGTGTCACTAACAATAAAGTTCAATTTTCTAAACAGCTAACCACAATCATTGTCGATTAAATGCGGGTACTTTTGACAGAATTCAAAAATTCTGATGTGTTACACTCAGATGACTTTCTCTACTCTTGTACAACTATTTTTACTAACGCTTATTCCCCATATGCTTCATGTTAATTGAGATATCGAAATGCTAATTTTCTTGTAGATGCAAGGGGAATTAGTAGGCTTTAAGCGATAGTAAATATTTTAAGAGCTGGTTGCTATGTGGAGTATTACATTCTCTTTGCATTACCAGGACAAAAAAAAAAAAAAATAATAAGGAATTTGAGAAAAAGTATAAGTATTGGAAAATTTAAGGGAATAACAAGCAATATCTCGAAATGGTTCACTCAACAAAAAAAATGTATATGACATAAATTGTTTATTTTAATGCGATCTACATTTTTTGTGTAGTAAAATTTTGTCTATCTCTTATGGTTTACCAGTTATGCAAAAGTTGTTCACACTGAAGAATACTTTTGGAGACATTCCCAGAAAATTCGAGATATACATTTCATTTGTCATGAAAATATCTTAAACATATAATATTTTAATCAAAATCGTTAGAGCCATTTTTGAGAAAATTAAAATTTTCGAAAAATGTTCCATGTAAAGGGTAGTCTGGGATGGGGGGATTTTCTTGAAAACCTTCGTGTCGCATCTCTGGAAGATACTGAACCTAAATACCAAGTTTGGTGTTTATCCGACTGTTCGTTTCTGAGTTATGCTGTTCACAGACAGACACGCACACACGCACGCACGCACACACACACACACACACACACACGGACATGTTTCCAAAAATGCTTTTTTTTGGATTCAGGGGTCTCAAAACATATATTTCCGGTGAAATCTCGGTATCGAATTTTTGGGTGAAATACAATACTTCATCTGCCTACTATACGTAGTAGAGAAAGTAAAAATTTGACACTACAGTCTTCTCTTCAGTTTCTGCATTTATATTCCTCACCCATAACATTGGACATATGCACAGACTTTCTTAAATACTCTGTTATAACGGCTCAGTTATTTTGTTTCATAAATTAAACTTATAATAATGGTTTTTTTTTAAATTTCTCTGCACAAGAATTACAAAATGTTATGATCTGAATTGAACTGTCAAGAGTATGGTTTAAGCCAAGCCTCGTATAAGCTCAATTTATCTTTTGAATTACACAGTGTAAAACTCCATTGTGGCTTAACCCCAATTCAGAGCTTAAACTTCCCTTTAATGCACAAAGTATTTTGCTAATGCCACTCTTCCTCTAATCCCTAAAGTGTCCTTTATATCCCTTTCACTGGCACCACAACCGAAGCAACTCAAATAGCTGTGATCATTAGTGCGATATGAAATGCACTGGCCATCCATTCAAAGCCAAACGTTGCGAGTTCGAGTCCCAGCGACTGCAGTCAAATGTGCCTGTGATAAAGGGCAGGGAGTGCCCATGTAAAACAATTGGAGTACAGTTTATCGAAAAAAATTTAATATTTTTACAATATAAAAAGCTACATTTTATTGATAAAGGTTGGCATAATATGAAATTAGAAAAAAAAATTAAAGCATTCTAAAAGTAAATTCTTAATATGTACTTTGCATATTTGCAAAGCAGCACATTTAAGGGTTAAACTGTGAAGCCAGGCCTTAGTATAATCAAAATGTTGCTTTTTGTTTTTTCTGTGTTGAGGGTCTTTGTCAGTAAAACTTTATTGAAGAATAGCATGACAACTGAGGATACTAAAATCAATTGTTTTCAGGACGAACGAGAAAGAATCGAAGACATGGGTGGTGTTGTCCTTTATTGGGGAACATGGAGAGTAAATGGACAGCTGGCTGTGTCAAGAGCAATTGGTAAGTTATATAATCATATCTGAAGTGTTGGAAATTAAGAACTCGTCAAACAGAGGTAATCTAAGTGTTTTAACAAAAAACAAATGCACATAGAAGATTGCAGAACTTTGTGCACTAAATGAATCATGGAGCCATTCTCTCAAAATATGCTTTGTCCGGAAAATAAATAACTGGGCTATATTAATCTCTTTGACATCAACCATTTAAATGTGTACACCACAGCAACACATCACCCATGTTGGTTTAAATCACAGTTGCATGTGTTTATGAAAACACAGTTATTGCATTTTAAATTCTACTCTTGAGTTTTATTTGCTCTTTCATGATATATTAGCACTAAACAGAGAGTGTTTTATGGAACCAATCAGCACAGGTTTTAGAAAGTGAATATACTGCGTGTTCATTTTAAATTGGTCCTGCCGTAGTTCACTCTTGTTGTAAACCATGTCACTATTTTGATGAGAGTTTCACATCCTCAGAGGTTGCAAAAGCGGAGTAGGTTTGCATCAAAGAAGTTGGCTAGTTCCTATAGTGGCACTCATACCTATGGCACGTTCTGTCAGAAAAAACAACAGTTCAACTCCTATGAGAGTACCCTATCAACACAGGGGTTGGGGTACTGTTTGTGTTTAAATATCAATTTCAAATCCTGTATTGTAATTGACTGACTGTCTATTTATCAATACCTCTCAGGATACCTGTAACGTAAAAACAGTCAAGTCTTTATCATTAAATACTACGAGGGCTGTCCCAGAAGTACCCGACCTAACAAAGAAAACACAAACATTTTGGGAAAAACCATCTTTATTTCTCTACATAGTCTCCTTTCAGCTCGATACACTTTTCCCAGCGATGTTCAATAGCTTCGATACCCTTTTTACAGCGAGAACCGTCGAGTTCTGTAAAATAGCCATCAACTGCAGACTCCACCTCTTCATGTTTGCAAATCTTTTACCACCAAGCCATTGTTTCAACTTTGGAAACAGAAAATAATCAGAGGGGACTAAGTCTGGCAAATAGAGTGCATGAGGAAGCAATTCGAACTTTAACTCATTGATTTTGGGCATGGCAATAATGGATGTGTGAACTGGTGCATTGTCTTGATGAAACAGAACTTACTTTTTCGCTAAATGCGGCCATTTTTGTTTGATTTCATCATTCAAACACTGCAATAAGTTTGCATAATACTCGCCATTGATTGCTTTTCTTTTTTGAAGATAATCCCAAAAAACTGACGCCATGATCTAGCTTGCAGATGGAACCGTCTTTACCTTCTTTGGAGCCAATTCTCCCCTTTAAATCCATTGTTTTGACTGTTCCTTCGTTTCAGGTGTGAAGTGTTGGGCCCATGTTTCATTCATGGTTATGAATCGACGCAAAAACTTGGTTTTATTGCAGCGAAACATTGCCAAGCACTCAACTGAAACAGCCTCACGATGCTGCTTTTGTTCCATTGTGAATGCAGCACCCATCTTGCGCACAGCTTTCTCATGTCTAAATTTTCAGTTAGTGTGCGATGTATGGCACTTTTTGAAATGCTTACAATGTCTGCTAGCTCGCGTACTTTCAGTTGACGGTCATCCAATACCATTTTGTGGATTTTCTTCACAATTTCTGGCGTGGTCACCTTATTTGGTTGACCACTGCAATGTTCATTTTGGTAGCTTGTACGTTCACTTAAACTCTGCCACCCAATATTTTACTGTTGCAAAAGAAGGAGCAGACTCCCCCAGAGTATAATCTAGCTCAGTTTTAATATTAGTTGGACTAAGATCTTTCAAATGAAAGTATTGTATCACATAACGATGGTCAGTTTTATCCATGTTTACTAATTCACTGAGAGAGGTCACTATTAATGGCTGCCAAACAATTACTAAACAACTTATAATTGTCAAACTTCAAACTTAAGCTTTATAAGGTTGGTACTTTCTACCATAGTCATTTGTTTGAAACAATAACCGCTATATATACCGTCAGGTCGGGTACTTCTGGTACTGCCCTTGTACTTCAGAACAGAGGTTTTGTCCTCATTGAAGGGGAGTATCAATACGATATCAACCAATGTGTAATTGATATTGCAAATATCCCCGTTTTCAGCGGATGTCTCAAAGGAACCTTTAGTGGACAGTTAAGAGGTAAGTTAATCTTTTATGTTACCATGCACATAAAAACAATGTTGCTGTGCAACGTTTAGTTTCTATTATTGTTTTTTCTCTGTTTTGCTTATGATAGGTTCATTGTTCACTGCAGGTAACAACCGTTTGGTGGAAAAGTATGCAAGGGGCATTGACATGTATTTTGCAAGAGATGTGCCCCCGGTGGGGCAAACCTTGTATTCACTTGGAATGGCAACTCTACAGATGTGGCAAATTCCTCATTGTCTGGATTCTTAGATTCAAGTTTGTCTTTGACAAAGCCATCTAACTGCTCCCTCACGGAAGTAAAAATATCCCATTGTTTTTCCTTTTCCAGACCTTGTTCTTCCATCGTTTAATAGCTGCAGGCAGGTACTTGTAACTATGGACACAATATAGTTCTGTCTTCAAATTGTGTATTTTCTCTGGTAACAGAAGTTGCTGTGCCTTGGAAATTGCACCTGCGTCGGATGGATCCAAAGAAAGCACAAACTCTTTAATTTTGTCAAAATTCTCTCACAGCATAGCAGCACACTCAATCCAAGATCCCCAGTGAGTAATGACCAGGAAATTTGGAAGGGTCAGGCCAGTGATTTCCCTGTAGTAAACAACACGGCTTGGAGCTTTCACTAGAATCTTCTTCAGGGCAGAGATGAATTGATTTGCGGTGTTGTATTCGTTCCTTATGGATTCACAAACCCTGTGAAGGGCATGAGCCAAGCATGTTACATGCTTCAAGTTAGGAAATAAAGGTTTCAATTGGTTAACAGCTGAAACCATGTATGGAGCCTGGTCCGTAACCACAAAAAGTTTTCCAAACTCGATACCAGTAGGCCAGAGTTTTTGGCACAAGTCCATAATGGATTGTATTACTGTACTGGCATTGGCTTTCTGCAGCTCATACATTTTTAACAACATGGGCTTAACTTTCTCCCCTGCTAAGGGAAAAACGAAAATGTTCAAAACATATCATTCCATTGAGTCTATGGTTTCATCCACAATGGTTCCCACATCGCAGTCAGACACTTTCTCCTTGATTCTTTCTATGGTTTCTTGGTAAACAGGCTCCATGTAATTTTTTCTTGAAGTACTCTCATCGGGCATTGACATCTTTGTGTATTTTTCAAGAAATCCCTTGAAGGCTGGATGGTTCACCTTATTGAGTGGAATTCCTGCTTGTTTAAGAGCTGCACACAAATCAATGTTTAATTCCTTCAGATTTTGGTTTTTGAAAAAATCTGTTGAAACGCATTATGTAATAGAGGTTGCCATGATTTGTTTGCTTGAAGAGTCTTGTTCATTTGATTCTTAGAGCTGGAAATGTGTTGTTTGATGCGATCTTAATGGTGTTTTTCATCTTAACAAAATTCCTGAATCACAAATAGTGCATCACATAACAGTTCCATCAGTGTCTATGAAATCTTGTTTAAATTCCTCAGCCAGAACAATAAATCGAGCACTGGACACCTTTGTCATGGTAAAATCTAGTACTAGTACACTCGTTTGGTAATGTAGCATACAGCTAACACTAGTTCACTTGCTAACACAATGCAACTGTCACACAACTCACTCTTGCGCCCATTCGCTGTCCACATTCTCTTATAACACCGCGACAATTACCAAAATGTTCTCATTCATGCTGGAACTTCAGTCTCAGCAATTTCTAGTAGTTTCGAGCAGAACCCAGTCTTAATACTTCTCGGAACTGCGCGGGTGAGGTTACTGCCATCTCTGCGTGCCCAGCCTTCACCTCCACGCAAACAGATGATGTCTCTCACAGTAATAAACTCACATTCACGAACAGCAGGCTACTGATTCTGGTGGGACAGAATCACTCATGTTAATTGCATTATTGCAGGCTACTTTATAGCAGTAAAGCAAGAGAAAGAGGTTTTCGTCGAACACACAATTATTTTCCATTGTTGCGGGTGTGCTTTCAATTCCCGCACAGCGTTTACTGAAAGAGGTAGGCTTATTATTCGCATGTACACAGCAAGCTGAGGAGACGTTAATTGAAAGTTAAAGAATAAATTGGAATGAAACTTAAAAGAAACAAGGGGAAGAAAAAGGGGATTATGGGCATGGTTGGGGGAAAATGGGATAAAGGTGCCAAAAAGGGGAAAAAGGTGCGAGAAAAAATACCTCTTTTCGCAACTAGAAACAGAATTTCATACAGGATATCTTTCTGCACAGCTTTAATTTACCCTAAGAAAGCAGGTGCGCACCTAAAAATCCTAACCCTGGTTATCACGTTTATTGTTGCCTAGAAACTCTTGTCACCACTGCCTCAAAGGCTTTCCAAGCATTTTTCTAGATATCAATCATTTTCTGCTCAGGTTCTTAGGATGAGAGTATCACATAAATCTTTGGTCGAGTGAATATACCACCTTAATGAGGGAACAAGTTCCTTATACGATGGGAAACAGCAGAATTAGGCTTTAATGGTTTAACAAATTGTTTCACTTCTCCAAGTTTTATGTGAAGAGGTGGTGGCAGAATCTTCTCTCTTGTAATAGAGCCTAATGTGTTTATATGGAATTTAGTGTTCCCTCAGTTGTCATATTTTGTGAATGCAGTGCCGACCAGTTTATTCTACTATCCCACAGACAGAGGAAGCATGAATACTTCATGAAAACACCTTGTAATCCTACTACAAATTACATCTTTATGATTGAAATACTACAGTTTTATGTTGCTTTTACTATCTCTACTACGTATAGTAAGTTGGGGAAGTATTGTATTCCACCCAAAAATTTAATACTAAGATTTACCTGAAAATATATGTTTTGAGACCCCCCTGAATCCAAAAAAAGCATTTTTGGAAACATGTCCGTGTGAGAGAGGGGGAGAGAGAGGGAGGGAGAGAGAGAGAGAGGGAGGGAGGGAGAGAGAGAGAGTGTGTTTTTATGATATTTTCATGACAAATGAAATGTATACCTTGAATTTTCTGGGAATGTCTCCAAAAGTATTCTTCATTGTGAACAACTTTTGCATAACTGGTAAACCATAAGAGATAGACAAAATTTTACTACACAAAAAATGTAGATCGCGTTAAAATACACAATTTATATCATATTTTTTTTTGAGTGAACCATTTTCGAGATATTGTTTGTTATTCGCTTAAATTTTTCAATACTTATTTTCTCAAATGGGAATTTGTTATTCATTTTTTTGTCTTGGATATGCAAAGAGTATTAATCTGTGGGAAAGGGAATGGTGCTGCACCTAGCAACCAGCTATTAAGAGAGATGTTGATGCTTAAAGGCTACTGTATTTCTATATTGCCCTTGCAAATACAAAACAAGGGGAACATAGTAGGGCTTAAGCGAATGTTAAATATTTTTAGAACTGGTCGCTATGTGTAAAAATGTAATTCTCTTTGCATGTCAAAAGATCGTTCTGCAAATGTTCATCTCAATTAATATGAAATAGATGGAGAATGAGAGCTTGTAAAAATAGTTTGTACAAGAGTAGAGAAAGTCATGTGAGTGTAACACATCAGAATTTTTATACTATAAATGTTTAATTTATAAAATAAATACTGCTTGTTGCTGTAATTTGATTACTATTTATTCCTTCATTATTAATAATTGCCTACCTTGTATATTTTAATTTATTACTGTAATCACTACAATGAAAGTGACTACCAAATCTATATTATTGCCTTCCAGTCAGTTCATGTTCTCTTTACAACCTGTGAGTTTTGCCATGCAAAAATGTAACGGAAGGGTTTTTATTATTATCACTTGTCTTTACTTGGCTTCCGAGCAGATCATACCTCCTTTAAAAACAACAATGACTGTGGAAGCTAAAACTATGTATAATACTACATGTTTCATTATTGTTCTAAATTTCTCTTCCTTTTAGTTTGCGTTGTGAAGTTGTGCAAGGTAGCTAGTAACATGCCACAATTTGTGTTCCTTTACGCAGTAAATTGCAAAGTTAAATTAATAGTTTTGGATCCAACATATTTTGTACTGATGATAGAATACTTCTGTGCAAAATATGTTTGCTGTCAATGAACTATAAAAAGAAGTATTTTGTATCTCAATATATCAGCACAATCTAACACAAAAATGTGCTTTCCAAAGCTACTGGGAAGAAGATTTCTTTGCTTCAGTGGCAGTTGCAACATCAAGTTGAAAATCACAACTTGCATTTGACTTGTGTAAAGCTTTTCTTGATACTGGAAACCCTTTGTGGAAACTATAGAATCCTACCGTAAGACAGTTTTTGGAGAAGTATACAGATGAATCTGTGCCTGGTGAGACAAGTTTATAGAACTGTTACTTAAGGAACTGTTACAGTGATGTAATGAAAATCATTAAAGTTAAAAATAAAAATATCAGTATTTCAATCGAGTCAACTGATCCTATGGGTCGTTTTATTGTTAATGACATTGTTGGCAATTAAATCCTTCAGGTGAATTAGTAAAAACAGAGTCTGGAAAAAGTTAACAATTCTACTATCGTACAGTTACTCACCAATTCATTACAGCTACTGTGGCGTGAAGAAATTCAATATGACAATGTGTTAGTTTTCATCACTGATGCTGCACGATACATGAAAATGGCTGGGATAACCGTAAAAGTGCTATTTCCAAACATATTTTATGTTACATGCAATGCACATGGTTTTCACAGGTTGTCAGAAAGGATACGATGCTTGTTTCCAGATGTCGACAGATTTATTTATAATATTAAGAAGACCTTTGTGAAAGTCCCTCAAGGATTCACACATTTAAAGATATTCACCAAATATATCTCGATCTATCATAACGTGAAGGATATGGGCTTCAGCAGCAGTTTACAATGTTTCAAATTTCCTAAGTATAAGATGGTCAATGCTCTGGAGTAAAGCATCTTCAGTTGTAGCAGCCAAAAAGCTACTCAAATCTTTGGAAGTAGAAGTGATTTAACTTTCATTGTGGTCAAATTCGGTTTCCTGCCGCAAGTGATCTGCCAGCCACAAGAAAGAGGACAACCTTTGACAAAATCAATGAGAATTGTGGATGATGCAGTGCAAAGGCTGGAGAGTTTGCAACTGTCTTGAACACTGTGTGCTACGTCTTTCTCATTGTGCTTTTGAATCTACATTTGTTAAAACTGAGAGTGAATAATAATTAGTTGAGAAATATCTGGTTCACTATAATCCTGAGAACAAAAATTGTAAGAATAGAAATGCAAAAGGGGAAGCCTGGGAGAAAATAACCAAGCTACAGAAACAACTTTAACAAGAAAGGATAGTTTAAAATAAAGAGAGTTGAAGGTTGTTACACTACATCACTAAAATGTCCTCAACTGTCTTTGCCGGTCATGGGGAATGTGTGTGGCTAGTGGTGTTCTCTGGTGCTGGGCTGATGAAGCTCCAAAGGCTGCTGTGGCAGCAGTTCGAAATTCATTAGGTGATTCCTGTGTTTGACGATATGTATTTCTTCCCCAGATGTCCAATTCATTGCTGCTGTTGATCGGTTTTAAGAGTTTTATGTTCGGAGTGATATCATGGTTTGAAGACCAGAAATGATGTGCTACTGCTGATTTATCTGGCTGCTTTTGGTAAATGCATCTCATATGCTCTTTAAGTCTTATTTCAAGATTTCTTTTGGTTCTTCCTATGTATACCAGGTTACAGTCATTACAAACAATTTGATATATACCAGCTGATTTATCGTTGGGAATAGGATCTTTTGTTCTGTTGGATAGTAGTTTCTGTATATTGTGGTTATTCTGTGGAGACAGGGTGATGTATTTCTTGAAAGGCCTTTGAAATTTATGATCTGTCCAAGGGTGATAAGTGAATTTCCTATATGCTTGTGGTTTTTGTTGTCTGAGTAAAGTAGTCGTTTGTTGGATGTATTTCTGTCTTTCAAACTTTTTTATCTACTTATCTATTGTTTTTTTCCGGTATCCATTTATAGTTCATCATTTCTGAAAATTTGTGCGACTTGATATGGAATGACTCTTGTTCTGAAAAGATGATTTTCAGGTAACTCTAAACCATGTGTCACCAACACTCTTGATTTTGTGCTAGAGCAAGCAGGCTTGCTCCATGCACTACAGTGGGTAAACATGTAATATAGTTACAGATGGGGCAGCAGTGGTGGGTCTCTCGTTTCTTTGTAATGCTTCAATTATTGTTTGCTTGAATTGTTTTAGACCAATTGTTTACTGACAGGCCTGTTCATATTCACTGTTATAAATGTGAAAGCTATTCATTGCAAGTTAATTCCCACCTGTTAGCGTTGTGATTACAATGGTATTGACCAAGTTAAGGATCTTGTTGTTTTACTATGTTAATACTATAATAATTGTCATTATTTTTTGTAATTGTTTGTCACGACTATCAAACCTATGAAAAAATATATATGTTCATATCAGAAATATAAATACTAAAGCATGAGACTCTGCAATAGGTATATTAACCTATGAACCGTGGATTACATATTTTAAATGCAAAATGTTGCATACTGCCACTGCACTGAACGAATTATCTGTCCCTGCTCTCTGTGCAGTTGAAGGTCATGCAGTGCGCAGTAGGTGATTCAGTGGGAGCAACAGACAAGATTACTCTCTCTGTTTTACTCAAAGAGCAACCAGCTGTTGATGCCTGCTCTAAGCTCCTGGGACTCCAGGCCCATTTGAGCATAATTTCCGTCATTACATGCATTCAATATTCAATATGATCAACCTGGTTAAATGATGTTAAATTTCAAGCAAAAAAATAAAAAGAAAGTAATGGTTAAAATAATGTGACAATCAATGCTCCTTCGATATCTTCACAATGCAGAACACTACACTTTTCGAAGCCTTATCATTCCCCAAGTGACCTTACTGTCAAATTACTGAACGGGAAATAAAAGATACCGTTCTCTTAGGCTAAGTGTATCCTTAAAATTCACATGAAAATTCGGACAATTACTTCAGGCAATCCCCCCCCCCACCAGCAAAACTGAAATGATACTCCTGGCTACTGCTCTTTTATTATTTTTTGTAAAATCTATTAGCATACATATTTTATTGTTATTTCTCATACAATAGTAAAAAAATTTAAGTAAAATGGTTGTTAGTATGTTTTTTTTGTAGCTCATATTGGATGATGCATGAAATGATGAAATTGCTCAAATGATCTCGGGGTTCATATAGTTTAAGATTTAACTGACATTCATCTTTTCAGAATAAGGGAAAACTCCATAAAAAATAAGCCTTATCCAGATAATTCAACCTAACCAAGATTCGAACTCAGGACCTCTTGAATATGAGGCAGACATGAACGGAGGTGTGCCAGTATCTTATTAGAATTTTAGATTCATGTCAGTATTCATATTTCCTCAGGTATTACAAAACACCTCGGGTGCCATTAAATTAGTGGCACATGAAAGATTACTCAGCGTGCGACTGTGAATGTTGGTCATGCTTGGTTGCCCTTCTCTTCACACCAGAGATGCAGCATGCAGGACATTTCCTTTGTAGCTTAAAATATAGTACTTCCCTCTGTCATCATCAACTGCACTTAGTGCTATGTTCCAATTTGGCTGTCTTCAGAGTTTAAGCAGGATGTTGCAAAATACGTAACATTTTATAGAAATTACTTTCTATTTGAGTTTGCTGTTCAGATTGTGCTTAAAATTTCCTTCTGGAAAAGCAAAGTTACAATTACACTCAAAAGAATACACCAAAAAGCCTTCAAATATGCATACATGCTAATTTAAAATCCCCAATGTATGTCCCTAAAATAAAATCCTCAATAAAAGTTACACAAATTGTTATTACCATAGGTTTATTTAGCACTATCTTGTTTTAAATCCATATTTATTTTAATTAATGAGAAAAACAATATGTTTGCTTTATACAATTTGTATCTTTTTAATGAATGTACACACTGATTTTTAGGATACAGCGCAGATTGTAGGCTACTTCAAATTTTTCAAACAACACTATACCATTATTTTTAACAGCTAATATGTTTCTTGGTAATCCAGTATAATCAGAAAATGGCTTCAGCTACCATGGCTTAATTAATTAATTAATTTATTTATTTAATAATATTCTAAATTACATTTACAGTAATACTACATGTACTAGAAATAATTTTATATCATTTAGGCAATAATTGTACATTATTTATTGAATATAAACTATATTATCACTCTTTTATTCTATGTTTTTTCTTAGTCTGTTATCATCAGGAGTTATCAAACTTTTCATAACAGGGGACACATTAACCGTCAGAGAATGAATCATGGGCAAAGCCACATAAGTTTAAGATAAGAACTTGCAGGCACATTATGCACAATCTACAAACTAATCTGATCTAAAATCTACACTTACATAATTAATAACTGATGTAATTAAACACTTAATAAATGATCACTCTTTTATTCATAGTCTCGTGACAATGTAACTCATAACCAACATGTATTAACACCTGTTACATGAAGTAAGTTCACATTAATAGCAGTTCATACGATTCAATAAAATTAAGTGCTCAGATGTTTAATTGATAGGCAGTGTAATGAGCTAATGAAGGACAAATAGGAATTTAATTTGGTTGACTTTTACAACTGCCTGCCGAGTGACACATTTCCTATTTGAAAGACTTTGCACGAGGCCTAATATTGTGTTCCTATCAACTATATCTGTAAAAAGACATTTTCTCCTTTGTTTTGCAAGTTGAAATTTGGTTCTTTATATGGATTTTAAATGCTGAAAAAATTATTAAAATCGTCTGAGTGGTTTTTGAGCTTACCGCAGGTCATACATACAAAATTTTAATCTAATATTAGATATACAGGGTGGACCATTTAAGTTGAGGCTGTACAATATCTCCAAAACTAGGCGTTGTAGAAAGAAATGTCTTTAATACAAATTGCTTTATATTATTGGGGGAAAGTAAATGCCATTAGTTGTTTTTTGCTTGGAGAACGTTGTAATGGTCATTTTAGGGTCAATTTAAATTGACCCTAATTTGCGATGGTTTACTTCAAATGTTATATTTAATTTGTTGAGCCCCACGTTTGGGAGCCAATTTGCGACGGTATTATTTATAATGTTTGTGTATTTGTGTTTACTCCACGTGGTGAAGCCATTTTGTGACATGATTCTTTGTTAGGTTTGTTAGCTCCATCTGGTGTTAGCAATTTGCGGCAGTATTAGTGTTTGTTTAAAAGAATGTTACTGTTATTTTATTTAATTTTTGTTCACTGTCCTCCGGCTAGCTATTATCCTTTTGGTCGAGCACTTCTCTTTATACAGGTTGTGTAAACGGAAAGGAGTCTCTTATCCAAATATAACACTGATGAAAGAATTTGTTTTACACTTTTATTATCGACCACATTCACTATCACATTTACACATTGATCTTGACGCTCGCCAAACTGAAACTGTTATAATAACTTATTTACTGATCATTCTTAATTCGCGTACTTCAACTTTTTGTATAATTAACTTTACAACACTTGAGATTTTTCATGACTCTGCTACGCGTAACCTGCGAATCGATAACCGACGTGTACTGTACAAATATTTCTGCTGGACTGAAGGCGACGTGTAACGTACAAATGTTTTCGACGAACTGACGGACTGAAGGACTTTACCTCTAACCTAGCCCTTTTTATACTCCTACACCCCGATATGCCTAAAGATTATAACTGAGCTGCTATTCGCTAATAAAACGCGCCAACATTAGCGTCTATTTTTATATCCAATGAAAATTATGAATACATATGCTCTAGGGAAAAATGTTCCACCAAATTCTAAAGAAAAATGCGCCAACATTACGTAACTTCCTCGTCTCTAATAATGATAAACAGCTCACCCCCTCGCTGCATTATTGCATGCTATTTTTGTCAGTTTCAGTAAGGCAGTATAAACCCACTTCTCAACAATAATTACAATCAACAAATATCTCAAATCAATGTCACATAAAAATGCATATTCTTACTATAATCATTCTTTACATTTAAATAATTTATGATACAAATTACTGCATCAAATTGTAGATTCCCGCTTTAAAAAATTATTGCACCCAAAAATTCGATATCTAGATTTCACCAGAAATACTTATTTTGAGGTCCCCTGAATCCAAGTTAAGCATTTTTAGAAAACTACTGTGTGTGAGTGTGTGCCTGTGAACAGCATAACTCAAAAATGGAAAGTTAGATAAGTACCAAACTTGGTATTTAGATTCAGTACCTCCCAAAGATGCGATGTGAAGATTTTCAGGAAAATCCTCCTATCCCAAACTATCCTTTACATGGAAGATTTTTGGAAATTTTTGATTTTCTAAAAAGTGGCTGTAATGATTTTGATTAAATTACCATATATGAAAGACATTTACATGACAAATAATATGTATATCTTTAATTTTCTGGGAATAGCTTATGAAGTCCTCTTCATTAAGTAGGAATTTTGTATAATCTTGTATAACTGGTAAGTGTTAAGCGATTGACGAAAACATACTATACAAAAAATGAAGATCTCTTTAAAACACATAGTTTATTTAAAATAAGTTTTTTTGTGGCATTAGCCATTTCTGAGATATCTGTTAATAAAGGTTCGAATTGTTCATTTCTTAGTTATTCTCTTAAAATCCTGTCAGCATTCAGTTACAATTTCATGGAAACGGTATGGAATTTTAAGGCCAGCATATAGCATCCAGTTGCTTTTCCGTTTGTATCTATAATGAAATGTGTAATGCAGTGATATCTGCAAAGGTTTTTTACTTTCTCTACTACGTATAGTAAGTAGGGAAAGTATTGTATTCCACCCAAAAAATTGATACCGAGATTTCACCGGAAGTACATGTTTTGAGACCCCCTGAATCCAAAAAAAGCATTTTTGGAAACATGTCTGTGTGTGTGTATGTGTACAGCATAACTCAGAAAGGAACAGTCGAATAAGCACCAAACTTGGTATTTAAGTTCAGTATTTCCAGAGATGCGACACGAAGGTTTTCAAGAAAATCCCCCCACCCCAGATTACCCTTTACATGAAACAATTTTCGAAAATTTTAATTTTCTCAAAAATGGCTCTAACGATTTTGATTAAAATATTATATGTTTAAGATATTTTCATGACAAATGAAATGTAGATCTCGAATTTTCTGGGAATGTCTCCAAAAGTATTCTTCATTGTGAACGACTTTTGCATAGCTGGTAACCATAAGAGATAGACAAAATTTTACTACTCAAAAAATGTAGATCGCGTTAAAATACACTATTTATGTCATATACATTTATTTTGTTGAGTGAACCATTTTCGAGATACTGCTTGTTATTTCCTTAAATTTTCCAATACTTATACTTTTTCTCAAACTCGTTATTCATTTCTTTTTGTCCTGGTAATGCAAAGAGAATGGAATACTCCACATAGCAACCAGCTCTTAAAATATTTGACTATCGCTTAAAGCCTAGCAATTCCCCTTGCATCTACAAGAAAAGTAGCAATAAGATTAACATCTTGATTAACATGAAGTATATGGAGAATAAGCGTTTATAAAAATAGTTTGTACAAGAGTAGTTTGTATAGCCACTAATAAACGATAAAGGGTAGAGAATGTCATGTGAAAGTCACATCAAAATTTTTGTACAAGTTCTACATAAAATTGACTTACTACCACCCAATAAATAAATAAACAAACAAATAATACATAAGCAATTTAAATGAGACTTTGTAAGATTTAGAATTAATATGAGATATAATTGTAGTTAAATTAATGAAAGCAACATGTTATACACAAGTAATAAATACTTTACAGCAGTAACAACATCCCTACAAATCGAATACAGTTACCAATTTAAAAAGTCATGCATTTTGATTTCAGGCTCACATAATCTGTGCAGTACAGTTAAATGAACTTCATGTTCAGTATAATGAGCCCTCACATCATGAATAATGAATTATAACTTGTGCTGTACGCCCAGAAGTTGGTGAAATAATGCAGCAGTCCTCTCCACAGACCGTGAAGATGACTTTATCTGATTAGGCACAATCATAATTACAGCATTTGTTTAGTTAGTGTGGGCACCATGCACAGAAAGACATTGCTGGGCACACTAAGAAGATTCAAATCTTGTTCAGATGGCACAGTATTGTTTGTTCCAGTGGCAACAAAGCAGAGATATGAACTTAAACCCGTGTACATGTGTTCTTAATTGCTTTGTTTTGTGGCTTGCTTATGTAATAACTAGAGACAAGCTAAATATGAAGAAAAATTTTCCAAAATAATCTGAAGTGTTACACTCACATGACTTTCTCTACTCTTGTACAAACTATTTTTACAAATGCTTATTCTCCATATGCTTCATGTTAATCGAGATATCGATGTTAATCTTATTGCTAATTTTCTTGTAGATACGAGGGAATTGGTAGGCTTTAAGCGATAGTCAAATACTTTAAGCACTGGTTGCTATGTGGCGCATTCCATTCTCTTTGCATGTCCAGGACATAAAAAAAATATCAATAACGAATTTGAGAAAAAGTAAAAGTATTGGAAAATTTTAGGGAATAACAAGCAATATCTCGAAAAATGGTTCACTCAACAAAAAAAAATGTATATAACATAAATTGTATATTTTAACGCGATCTACATTTTCTGTGCAGTAAAATTTTGTCTATCTCTTATGGTTTACCAGTTATGCAAAAGTCGTTCACAATGAAGAATACTTTTGGTGACATTCCCAGGTAACTCGAGATATACATTTAATTTGTAATGAAAATATCTTAAACATATGATATTTTAATGAAAATCGTTAGAGCCATTTTTGAGAAAATTAAAATTTTCGAAAAATGTTCCATGTAAAGGGTAATCTTGGGTGGGGGGGATTTTCTTGAAAACCTTCGTATCGCATCTCTGGAAGATACTGAAGCTAAATACCAAGTTTGGTGTTTATCCAACTGTTCGTTTCTGAGTTATGGTGTTCACAGAAACACACACGGCCATTTTTCCAAAAATGCTTTTTTTTTTTTTTTTTTTTTTTTTTTGTGTCAGGGGGTCTCAAAACATATATTTCTGGTGAAATCTCGGTATCGAATTTTTGGGTGGAATACAATACTTCCCCTACTTACTATACGTAGTAGAGAAAGTAAAAATCTCAGAATATGAAATAAATATTTTAAAAGCATCTTATCTTTAAAATCTTATACTTAGGGTATGGAGCAGGTTCACTTGATTGGTTTAAAAAAAAAAGCTGATGTGTTACATTCATATGACCTACTCTACCCTCTATCACTTATTAGTGTGTATACAAATTATTTTTTTATTTTGCCATCTACTTCATTTTAACCGAGATAAACCTTTCCAGAAATAGCTGCATTACACATTTGCTTATAGATACAAAGGGAATAGCGATAGTCAGATGTTTGATGAGAACAGGGCGCTTTTTATTGCGCTTGAAATTCCATACTCTTTCCATGCAATCGCAAAAAACAACTGCAAATCAACAGGACTTTTAAGTACAGAAGAATTTGAACCATTAATAATGTATACGAAATGGCTTATGCCGCAAAAAAGTTATTTGAAATAATTGTGTGTTTTAAAGAGATCTACATTTTTGTGTAGTACGTTCTTGTCTATTGCATAACATTTACCAGTCACATAAGATTATACAAAATTCCTTCTGAATGGAGAGGACATCAGGCTATTCCCAGAGCACTTATTAGAAAATAAAATACTCTGAAAAATCTTCCATGTAAAGCGTAGTTTGGGGTGAGGAGATTTTCTAGAAAATCTTTGTGTTGCATCTTTGGAAGGTACTAAACCTAAATACCAATTTTGATATTTATCCAACTCTTCATTTTGAATTATGCTTTCACACACACATACCGTGGACCTTTTTCTAAAAACTATTTTTTGGGTTTAGGGAGCCTCAAAACATGTATTTCCAGTGAAATTTTGGTATCAAATTTTTGGATGGGTTGTAATCCCTTTTCTACCTACTATTTATGTGTTAGGGAAAGTAAAACTAGACTCTGTAGATTATTCTTTCATATTTGATAAAATATCAAATATTATAAAACAAATTACATGGAGTTCATATGTGTTAATAATTGTAAAACCCTTAAACTTAGAAAAAAAGAAAAAGAAGATCTGGTTTCTTAATACTAATTATATTATGCCGATATAAGCACAAGTTTTTATCACAATAAAAACACTTCAACAATAAAAGGCATTTAATTTTGCACGTGATATCACTTAAGAGGAAAAGCTAGATGTTTTCAACTGTAACTGACACGTGGAAAGAATTTTGTGGTTTTTCTAAATGTGTTTTACAGAAAACTGCAGAATAGAATATTTGGAAACTTTGTTCATTGCTAACTGAAATTATTATAAAAGCAAAAAATCTGATGTGTTGCACTCACATGACTTTCTCTACTCTTGTACAAACTATTTTTACAAACGCTTATTCTCCATATACTTCATGTTAATCGAGATGTTAATCTTATTGCTAATTTTCTTGTAGGTGCAAGGGGAATATGGTAGGCTTTAAGCGATAGTCAAATCTTTTAAGAGCTGGTTGCTATGTGGCACATTCAATTCTCTTTGCATGTCCAGGACATAAAAAAAAAATCTGATGTGTTACACTCACATGACTTTCTCTACTCTTGTACAATCTAATTTTACAAACGCCTATTCTCCATATGCTTCATGTTAATCGAGATATCGAGATGTCAATCTTATTGGTAATTTTCTTGTAGATGCAAGGGGAATATGGTAGCTTTTAAGCGATAGTCAAATATTTTAATGCTGGTTGCTATGTGGCGCATTCCATTCTCTTTGCATGTCAGGACATAAAAAAATGAATAACGTATTTGAGAAAAAGAATAAGTATTGTAAAATTTAAGGAAATAACAAGCAATATCTCGAAAACGGTTCACTCAACAAAAGAAATGTATATGACATAAGTTGTGTATTTTAACGCGATCTACATTTTTTGTGTAGTAAAATTTTGTCTATCTCTTATGGTTTACGAGTTATGCAAAAGGCGTTCACAATGAAGAATACTTTTGGAGACATTCCCAGAAAACTCGAGATATACATTTCATTTCTCATGACATTATCTTAAACATATGATATTTTCATCAAAATTGTTAGAGCCATTTTTGAGAAAATTAAAATTTTCGAAAAATTTTCCATGTAAAGGATAGTCTGGAGTGGGGGGATTTTCTTGAAAACCTTCGTGTCGCATCTCTGGAAGATACTGAGCCTAAATACCAAGTTTGGTGCTTATCCGACTGTTCGTTTTTGAGTTATGCTGTTCACAGACACACACACGCACAGACACACACACACACACACACACACACACACACAGACACACACACGGACATGTTTCCAAAAATGCTTTTTTTGGATTCAGGAGATCTCAAAACATGTATTTCCGGTGAAATCTCGGTATCGAATTTTTGGGTGGAATGCAATACTTCCCCTACTTACTATACGTAGTAGAGAAAGTAAAAATGAATAACGAATTTCCATTTGAGAAAAAGTATTAAGTATTGGAAAATTTAAGGGAATAACAAGCAGTATCTCGAAAATGGTTCACTCAACAAAAAAACTGTATATGACATAAATTGTGTATTTTAATGCGATCTACATTTTTTGTGTAGTAAACTTTTGTCTATCTCTTATGGTTTACCAGTTCTGCAAAAGTCGTTCACAATGAAGAATACTTTTGGAGACATTCCCAGAAAATTCAAGATATACATTTCATTTGTCATGCAAATATCTTAAACATATATTTTAATCAAAATCATTAGAGCCATTTTTGAGAAAATTAAAATTTTTCGAAAAATGTTCCATGTAAAGGGTAATCTTGGGTGGGGGGATTTTCTTAAAACCTTCGTGTCACATCTCTGAAAGATACTGAACCTAAATACCGAGTTTGGTGTTTATCTTAGCTAAAATTAGTGCTGTCTAGAAATAATAATTTTCTACTTCAGAAACAATTTAAACTGGGTACCTTGGTTGAATTTCAGGTGACCTAGAGTACAAACCTTATGTGACCGCTGAACCAGATGTCACAGCAATACCATTGGATGGAACTGAAGACTTCTTGGTACTGGCATGTGATGGTCTTTGGGACTTTGTATCAGAACATGAAGCAGTGCAAGCGGTCTACAATCAAGTCAGGGAAGCGCCAGGTAGGACCTCTTAAGCATTGATTCATAGGATTAGTATCGTTCAAATAATGATGCAAGCTATCTTGTAATAGCATATAAACATTTACATTATGAGTAAGAAAACGTAGGCAGTATAATCATCTGAATGCTGTGCTGTTTATGTCTGTGAATAGCATTTAGAAGGATTTAAGAATTACATTATGTTAAAAGTTTCTTTGCGGATAAATGCAGTAAAATAAAAATAGAAGTAATCAAGCGCAGCCAATGTAGCGTAAAATATTGTACTGTGTACTAGTCAAATTTTATGGTTTGCCCATAAAATGTATGGGAGCTGATACATTTTTTATGACTTTGCAGGTTTGTGTGCAAATTCAAAGTGTTACAGATTTTTACCATGAACATGACCAACATTTAATACCATTGCATTATATCATAACTTAAGCTTAAAGTTTGAATGTGCTGTACTAATTGGTCTAAAGCTATTAGAGGTCAGAACTTATCTGTGTGTCTATCCTTGCATCACAATCATGGTCCTCCTTTACTGGCCTGCAACAAAATGCATAGCCCCCCCCCCCCCCGGCTCAAGGGGGTTTGAGCTGTGCCACCACCTGCAGGTTTAGGGGCGTCAAAATCTTAAAACATGAACAAGATATTGAAAATAGGATATAATTCGAAAGCATGCTTAAATTCTAATGACTTTCTGGAGATCTTTTGTTATGAAACTGGTGAAAAATGAAGCATCAGCAGTTGGTCTCTTCGAATGTGACCCTCATTGATGATTATGTCAAAACATCCCTTACGTGGCAGGTGTTCAATAATAAGCATCACCTGTGGCTTGAAACAACTGCAGTGATGCCAAATCTTAAGCGAAACAGGGGAGTGCAGATTTACCCCCACGCATTGTTCGTGGAGCTATGACGCATTCATGTGGTCATGGGTTGTCCAAACTCCATGTTTGCTTATCTTGTAACATGCCATCTGACCAGCCGTCAGTGAATGAGTGAAGGGGAAATGCTTCATAACACAAAACAAAGGAGGTGGAATAAGGCGACAATGTTGGGCTTCACTGCAATATAGCCTCATCCTTTTCTCAGATCTCTGGCAGATCGCAGTGCGCGAGTTGTCCTTCTCTGTTGTATACTCTATATTCTATAATAAAGATGATTATTAACCACAGTAGTCACTGTCAAGTGTGTTTTCATTTTCTGCATGTTTTTAATCTTTTAATCTCTTGATGGAGTAAACCCGAAATATTGAACGTTTTTATCTTGTGGCTCTGCTTTTTTTTTTCACTCAAAACAGCTTGTTCTTTTACCATATACCTACCTATATCTCGTCTCAGTTTTATGTATTGATTACCATGCAAATATATACTTTATATGAGAATAAGCAGTCATGGAGGACTAACATTAGGGATAAAAAATTAGGTTATGTCTGGTGACCTCTAATAATCAGCAATAAACGGGCGCGAACATTCGGTAATGGACGATGTGAATCGTAAAGTCAACTTCTTCAGTTACTATGTGCATCCAGCAAGGCTCCAGATCCTGCAAGCAGCTGGTAGGTTCGAACCGTACTGCTCGGAGTGGAGAACGTTAAATAATGTCTCCCCTCACGCAGGGCGAGAACCAGTGCGTGTTGCCTAAGCATGCAGGCGTAGGCAGAAGTAGATCGAAAACGTATAGTGCAGTACAAATACCTCTAGCAAAGGGATGCTGATGTAACTTTCCGATTACATATAAACCAGAATTCTTTAATTACATGGAAAATATAGTTGAAAAGACACTTATCGTTTCTCACAAGGGTAGTTTTCTTGGTGCGTTGTGGAGTATACGGCAGTGGCGTAACTTGATTCTGTTTTCTGGGTATACTAGATTTTAAAAATTGAATTTAGAATTTTTTAAATGATACACAAATCCCATACATCAGTGTTTCATAAAATATTGTCAATTCTCTATTACGATTCGATTATTATTATTATTATTATTATTATTATTATTATTATTATTATTATTATTAATTGTTTTAGTAGTCATTAGCATCACTACTAATTGCCGAAATTGACTGAACATACATTTTAAACTAAACTAGATTTCAAAAATATAGCGTTAGGTGTAACTTTACAAAATGCTGACAAACCATTGTATGATTGTAAACCATGAAAACAATGTGGGTACTCACTTAGATTTTCTTGTATATAAGCTCAAATCGGTGTTTTTTATTGCAAGCTTTTCTTTTGATGTTTTTCATATTTGATATTCCTTCAACACTCCATTCCTTTTCCCCGCCAAAAAGCAAACATACAAGCAACACACTTTGTTATGAATGTAACTGCCAGTTAACCAATTAAATTTACTGTACTAGGTGTTTGGAATGTCCGTTTTTGGTTCTTTTCCTGGAAGACAATGCCAAACTTTAAGTTCACACTTTTTCTCATAAGCTAGAGTCGAAAACTGTTTTTTTTTAAAAATAAGTAATCCACTAAATCGATGGAATTTTCCATATTTCTAAAATCATAAATAAAACACGTACAATCAAAGAAAACAATACATGGAATTAATTGTTCTTTCACACAAACCGTGTGTTGGACGGGGTTGAAAAGGTAGAATCAGATGACTGAAAAAATATGGCATTGAATTTTTCAGTCATCTGATTCTACCTTTCCAAAACAATACACAGGTTTACGTAAAATTAACACTTTACTGCACTGCACGGTTGCACGCACATAATGCTGGTTCACCAATAACTGAGGAATGAAATGTTTATGTTACACTGCCTTGCCCTACTCTTGTCTCCAACTCCTATTGTCCTGTTTCCGGACCTTGGAGAGAGCAGGTACACAGAGACTAAACACCTCATTAAACGTGTTAAGTCTCTGCTGCTGCCTTTGTACCCTTAATGCACAACAAAATATAGACATGTCTTCCTACAACGAGAGATGGAAATTTACTGGGAAAAGCTATATAAGTCCACTCTTGATGAGACTTGCACTCGCTCAGCCATCCCAGTCTCTACTCCACTTTGCTGCCGCATCATGATATTTCGAAACTGCCTAAGTACGCAGCACTACAATCTGACACTTAGCAGGGGCTTTGGGGTAAGCAGAGGTGAAGGTGATTGTATTAATTAGTTTTTCATCACTTGTTTGAGGCTGTCTTTATTTATGTTTAAAATTTTATTTATTTTCTTGGCAATTTATTTAGGTAGGCTCAGTCTCAAAGTCTACCGTTGTGCTACGCCACTGGTTATGCCAAATGAGACACTTTCCAAATCAGCTGTATTAACGTGATTTCTAAACTACAAAATTATTTATAAGGGTCGCAGGTTAGGTTATTAGCTATTAGATTATTATTATTTTTATTTTTATGTCTTATCTTTTTAATAAGATTCTTGCGACATCCCATAATAGTGGTCAATATCAAAATTGGACTTAGTAATCTCTCGTATATTGTAACGTCTATACTCACCTTTCAAGCTATTTTTACGTTCTCTACTATGTAAAGTGAATAGGAGAAGCATTGCACTCCACCCAAAAATTCCATGCGAGATTTCATCGGAAATATACCAATGTTTTGAAGCTCCTGAATAAAAAACAAAAAAAACGCAGATTTAGAAAAAGGTCGCATGTGTGCATCTCAAAAACTCAAAAACGAAAAGTTATTAAACACAAAATTTAGTAGTTAAGTTCAAAAACTTCCAAGGATAAAACACGAAGATTTTCAAGAAAATCCCCCACCCCAAACTACCGTTTGCATGTAGCATTTGTCGAAAATTAATTTTTCAAAAATGGCCCTTAACAATTTTGATTAAAATACCACATGTTTAAGATATTTTGATGACAAATGAAATGTATCTTATATTTTCTGAGAATAGTCTTTTGAAGTGCTCCATTCTGAATGACTTTTGTATAATTGGTAAAACGTAAGAGATGGACAAAATCTTACTACACAAAAATATGTAGATCTCGTTTATGCCAAATAAAAACTTTTGTGGTGGCAACCATTACCGAGGTATTCTTTGTTATTGATTTGATTTTCTAAATACTTATACTTTTCTCAAGCAGAAAATTGCTATTCGTTTCTTTCTCTTGGTCATGCAAAGAGAACGGAATTTCAAATACATCACATAGCGACCCGTTTTGACTACTTATTCTTACACGTAAATATGTAATAAAACCATTACTCGAAATGTTTAAAGTGTTGCACTAAGAGTTGAAGAAAGGGTTGAGAAAGCCTTGTTAATGTAACACGTCATTTTCTTTCTTTCCGTGGTTCAGATTCGCGTTTCAAGTTCGCTTCTTTTTTAGTGGGGGGGGGGCTGGCTCAGGTCTCGCAGAAATTAAACTCTATTTATGCTCGTGTATTAGGGATGCCCACCTTCAAGAGAGAGGGGATGAAAAGTTTCCCTCACTCATTTCCACTCGTGCTGCCAAGAACTGAAACTTTATTGGTTTAACTTGTCGATCTCTTCAAATATAGTAAGGGGTGAACTATGAACTTTGAACCTTAGCTCGTAAGAGAACAGGTTGTGCTTCACTGTGCTATATTTTAATTTCATTTATTTAATATACTTTTTAGACAGCAAGGTCTAAAAGTAGAACTTCTAACACAGAGCACACGAGCTAAAAGCTTTAAATTATCCACTTGTGGGATAATCTTCAGTGTGACCCAACTTTGGTTTCAAGTCCAATCACATGGGAATCACCCTTTGTATTTGCACATGTTTAATAATTAGACTTCGTTTGATTAGGTTTTATTTTTCATTGTGTCTGTTTACGTGATTAATTTCTCATGGCGCTCGCATTATCTGTTAACAATACAAATCGTCATTCTTCAATTTATCGCAATTCGTTGTAGGGTTAACCTATACTGTACATTGGCAGCTTTCTTTGATCTAAAACCCTGTTCTTTTATCTAATCTAACTAAATGGCGGAAATTATGAATTCAGAAGAAACTGAATGGAAATTAAATTACTGATGCAGCAGAAAGAGTAACACTAGAAGTACGAAGGCTGTCCCAGAAGTACCCGACCTAATAAAGAAAACACACAAATTTTGTGCAAAAACATCTTTATTTCTCTACATAGTCTCCTTTCAGCTCGTTACACTTTTCCCAGTGATGTTCAATAGCTTCGATACCCTGTTTATAGTGAGAACCGTCGAGTTCTGCAAAATAGTCATCAACTACAAACGCAACCTCTTCATTGTTGGCAAATCTTTTACCACCAAGCCATTTCTTCAACTTTGGAAACAGAAAATAATCAGAGGGGGCTAAGTCTGGCGAATAGGGTGCATGACGAAGCAATTTGAACCTTTACTCATTGATTTTGGCCATGGCGATAATGGATGTGTGGATGACAATGCGGCCGTTTTTGCTCGATTTCATCATTCAAACGCTGCAATAACTTTGCGTAATACTCGCCATTGATTTCTTTCCCTTTTTGAAGATAATCAATGAAAATTATCCCACGCGCATCCCAAAAAACTAACGCCATGACTTTGCCAACAGATGGACTGTCTTCGCCATCTTTGGAGCCGATTCTCTCCTTACAATCCATAATTTTGACTGTTCCTTCGTCTCAGGTGTGAAGTGATGGACTCATGTTTCATCCATGGTTATGAATCGACGCAAAAACTCGGCTTTATTGCAGCGAAACATCGCCAAGCATTCGACTGAAACATCCTCAGGACACTACTTGTATTCTATTGTGAGTAAACGCGGCATCCATCTTGCACACAGCTTTTTAATGTCTAATTTTGCTGTTAGTGTGCGCTGTACAACACTTTTTGAAATGCCTACGATGTCTGCTAGCTCGCGCACTTTCAGTCGACGGTCATCCAATACCATTTTGTGGATTTTCTTCACAATTTCTGGCATGGTTACCTCATTTTGTCGACCACTGCGATGTTCGTCTTGGCAGCTCGTACGGCCTCGCTTAAACTCTGCTACCCAAACGAAGGAGCAGACTCCCCCAGAGTAGAATCTAGCTCAGGTTTAATATCAGTTGGACTAAGACCTTTCACATGAAAGTATTGTATCACATAAGAGACCAGTTTTTCCATGTTTACAAATTCGCTGGGAGAGTTCACTATTAATGGCTGCCAAACAATTACTAAACAACGTAGCATCGTCAGACTTCAAACTTAAGCTTCATAAGGTTGCTACTTTCTACCATAGTCATTTGTTTAAAACAACAACCGCTATATATACGTCAAGTCGGCTACTTCTGGGACTGCCCTCGTATTTACCAAAAAAATCCAGAAGGCAGTGTGATATAGCATTTAATCCCTTCATAAGGCAAAACGTGTTGAAAATAATTTCACTGAAAATGATTGCTAACGAATCAACAAAACATCTGACATCTCGGTTTTTACTTTCTCTACTACGTATAGTAAATAAGGGAAGTTTTGTATTCCACCCAAAAATTCAATACCGAGATTTCACCGGAAATATATATTTTTGAAAAAATGTCCATGTGTCTGTCTGTGAACAGCATAACTCAGAAACGAACAGTCGGATAAACACCAAACTTGGTATTTACGTTCAGTATCTTCCAGAGATGCGACATGAAGGTTCTCAAGAAAATCCCCCCACCCCAGATTACCCTTTACATGGAACATTTTTCGAAAACTTTAATTTTCTCATAAACGGCTCTAACGATTTTGAAGAAAATATCATATCTTTTAAGATATTTTCATGACAAATGAAATGTATATCTCGAATTTTCTGGGAACGTCTCCAAAAGTATTCTTCATTGTGAACGATGTTTGCATAACTGGTAAACCATAAGAGATAGACAAAATTTTACTACACAAAAAATGTAGATCACGTTAAAATACACAATTTATGTCATATACATTTTTACTTTCTCTACTACGTATAGTAAGTAGGGGAAGTATTGCATTCCACCCAAAAATTCGATACCGAGATTTCACCGGAAATACATGTTTTGAGACCTCCTGAATCCAAAAAAAGCATTTTTGGAAACATGTCCGTGTGTGTGTGTGTGTGTGTCTGTGTGTGTCTGTGAGCAGCATAACTCAAAAACGAACAGTCGGATAAACACCAAACTTGGTATTTAGGTTCAGTATCTTCCAGAGATGCGACACGAAGGTTTTCAAGAAAATCCCCCCATCCCAGACTACCCTTTACATGGAACATTTTTCGAAAATTTTAATTTTCTCAAAAATGGCTCTAACGATTTTGATGAAAATATCATATGTTTAAGATAATGTCATGAGAAATGAAATGTATATCTCGAACTTTCTGGGAATGTCTCCAAAAGTATTCTTCATTGTGAACGACTTTTGCATAACTGGTAAACCATAAGAGATAGACAAAATTTTACTACACAAAAAATGTAGATCTCGTTAAAATACACAACTTATGTCATATACATTTCTTTTCTTTAGTGAACCGTTTTCGAGATATTGCTTGTTATTCCCTTAAATTTTCCAATACTTATACTTTTTCTCAAATTCGTTATTCATTTTTTTATGTCCTGGACTTGCAAAGAGAATGGAATGCGCCGCATAGCAACCAGCGTTAAAATATTTGACTATCGCTTAAAAGCTACCATATTCCCCTTGCATCTACAAGAAAATTAGCAATAAGATTGACATCTCGATAACATAAAGCATATGGAGAATAGGCGTTTGTAAAAATAGATTGTACAAGAGTAGAGAAAGTCATGTGAGTGTAACACATCAAATTTTTTTTGTTTAGTGAACCATTTTCGAGATATTGCTTGTTATTCCCTTAAATTTTCCAATACACTTTCTCAAAAGGGAATTCGTTATTCATTTTTTTTATGTCCTGGACATGCAAAGAGAATGGAATGCTCCACGAAGCAACCAGCTCTTAAAATATTTGACTATCGCTTAAAGCCTACCAATTCCCCTTGCATCTACAAGAAAATTAGCAATAAGATTAACATCTCGATATCTCGATTAACATGAAGCATGTGGAGAATAAGCGTTTGTAAAAATAGTTTGTACAAGAGCAGAGAAAGTCATGTGAGTGTAACACATCAGATTTTTTAACATCATTTCTCTTGTTTCAAGAACGGGTTTTAAAGGTGATCTCTGGTAGTTTCAGGAATCAATATAATATTATTGATATAAATAGTCTGTCTAAAAATAGTATATGCCAAACGCGTTAAAAGTGGTTTTATTCCTTGTATCATATTCTACTATTATAATTGATAATAAGGTTCGAGAAAAATTATTTGTGATGCATGTAATAAAAGTAGCATTTTATTTTGGTAGATGGAATACTTCCAAAACGAGGCCCAAAAATAGAAGTTTAATACATCAAAAGAAAAGATGAATTCAGCACAACATAAAAAGCATGGACATAACTCGACCACGAAAGGAAATCAAAGTAAAACTGAAAGGGCGTCACGCTGTTATTTACGCTGCAACATCTCTACAACAGAAGGTCTACAATTGCGTTACACAAAGGCCGAATCCCGCCGCTCGCCAAATGAAAATTACCCTCATCGGAAGAAGATAGGGTGTCTAAATCTAATATTTTGGTAGTATAATTAGAAGGGGTTCTGTAATAATGGACAAAGTTTGTATCAACACTTGCTTTTGTCCCTTTGGCAAATTAGGAACTCCAGTGTTGTAATATTTCAGCCACATCCTTTTAAAACAAACTACCACAGGGCTTTAACGAACCCGCAATTAATATTTTGAACTGCAACTTTCTGTAAAATCATCCATTTTTACTTACTAGGTAGAGAAGATATAGCATTCCAAAATTCGATACCGAGATTTCACCGGAAATACATGTTTTGAGGCACCCTGAATTAAAAAATCGGATGTGTAATTTGGTAGTTTTTAGCGATAGTCAAATATTTTAAGAGTAGTTTGCTATGTGCTGTATTCCATTCTCTTTGCATGTCCAGGACAAAAAAAAAAAAATAACGAATTCCTATTTGAGAAAAAGTGTAAGTATTGGAAAATTTAAAGGAATAACAAGCAATAGCTCGAAAATGGTTAACTCAACAAAAAAATGTATATGACATAAATTGTGTATTTTAACGCTATCTAAATCTTTTGTGTAGTAAAATTTTGTCTATCTCTTATGGTTTACCAGTTATGCAAAAGTCATTCACAATGAAGAATACTTTTGGAGACATTCCCAGAAAATTCAAGATATACATTTTATTTGTCATGAAAGTATCTTAAACATATGATATTTTAATCAAAATCGTTAGAGCCATTTTTGAGAAAATTAAAATGTTCGAAAAATGTTCCATGTAAAGGGTAATCTGGGGTGGGGGGATTTTCTTGAAAACCTTCATATCGCATCTCTGGAAGATACTAAACCTAAATACCAAGTTTGGTGTTTATCCGATTGTTCGTTTCTGAGTTATGCTGTTCACAGACAGACACACACACGGAAAAAATGCTTTTTTTTGGATTCAGGAGGCCTCACAACGTGTATTTCTGGTGAAATCTCGGTATCGAATTTTTGGGTGGAATGCAATACTTCCCCTACTTACTATACGTAGTAGAGAAGGTGAAAAAGATCTGCGCCCGCGCGTGTCTGTGAACAGCATAACTCTAAAACGAAAAGTTGGATAAATACGTGGTATTTAGGCTCACTATCATCCAAAGATGCGATACAAAATTTTTCAATAAAATCTCCCCACTCAAAACTACACTTTACATAGAACATTTTTTCGAAATTTTTTATTTTCCAAAAAGTGGCCAACGATTTTGATTAAAATGCCATATTAAAGATATTTACATGACAAAATGCATATCTTGAATTTTCTGGGAATATCCTATGAAGTCCTCTTCATTCGAAAGAAATGTATAATCTTGTATAACTGCTAAACGTCAAGTGATAGACGAAAACTTACTATACAATAATTGTAGATCTCTTTAAATGCACAATTTATGTCAAATACCCTTTTTGTGGCATTAACAATTTGTGAGATATCCGTTGTTAAAGGTTCGAATTGTTCATTACTGGGTCGTTCTTTTAAAGTCCTGTTAATATTCAGTTGTTTCTGGCGATTGTATGGGAACAGAATGGAATTTTAAGGGCAGCATATAGCGTTCAGTTCTTAAACATTTGACTATCACTGTTCTCTTTGTATCTATAAGAAATGTGTAATGTAGCTATTGCTGCAAAAGTTTATTTGGATTAAAATGTAGTAGATAGAAAAAAAAACGTTAGTAATGTTGGTTTGTATTTCCACTAATAAACGATAGAGGTTAGATAAGGTGAAGCGAGTGTATATCAGATTTTTGTTTTTAACCGAATTTTGCTGGAACTATTTCATAGCGGTGCTTTGGAATTATTGACAACGGATAAGGGGCTTTGAAATAATTGAAAGGATTTGCCTAGCAACGTTGCTGTTGATATCGATTGCATTGTGTAGGTACATTGTGAATATAATGCAAAATAGACAATTTTGAAGAACTAAACGAGAGAATTGTACTGCTAGTGAGCTACGAGGGCAGTCCCAGAAGTATCTACCCGACCTGACGTATATATAGCGGTTGGTGTTTCAAACAAATAACTATGGTAGAAAGTACCAACCTTATAAAGCTGAAGTTTGACGATGCTACGTTGTTTAGTAATTGTTTGGCAGCCATTAATAGTGAACTCTCTCAGCGAATTTGTAAACATGGATAAAACTGGCCATCGTGATGTAATACAATACTTTCATTTGAAAGGTCTTAGTCCAACTAATATTAAAGCTGAGCTAGATTCTACTCTGGGGGAGTCTGCTCCTTCGTTTACAACAGTAAAATATTGGGTGGCAGAGTTCAAGCGAGGGTGCAACAAATGAGGTGACCACGCCAGAAAGTTTGAAGAAAGTCTACAAAATGGTATTGGATGACCGTCGATTAAGTGTGCGAGCTAGCAGACATCGTAGGCATTTCATAAAGTGCTGTATATCGTACACTAACTCAAAATTTAGATATGAGAAAGGTGTGCGCAAGATGATTGCTGCGTTTACTCACAATGGAACAAAAGCAGCGTCGTGAGGATGTTTCAGTCGAGTGCTTGGCGATGTTTCGCTGCATAAAGCGGAGTTTTTGCGTCGATTCATAACCATGGATGAAACATGGGCCCATCACTTCACACCTGAGACGAAGGAACAGTCAAACAGTCGATTGAAAGGGGAGAATTGGCTCCAAAGAAGGTAAAGACGGTTCCATCTGCAGGCAAGGTCATGGCGTCAGTTTTTTTGGGATGCGCGTGGTATAATTTTCATTGATTATCTTCAAAAAGGAAAAGCAATGAATGGCGGGTATTATTTAAACTTATTGCAGCGTTTGAACGATGAAATGAAACTAAAACGTCCGCATTTAGCGAAAAAGAAAGTTCTGTTTAATTAAGACAATGCGCCAGTTCACACATCCATTATCGCCATGGCCAAAATCAATGAGTCAAAGTTCAAATTGCTTCCTCACGCCACACTTAGCCCCCTCTGATTATTTTCTGTTTCCAAAGTCGAAGAAATGGCTTGGTGGCAAAAGATTTGCCAACAATGAAGAGGTGGAGTTTGCAGTTGATGGCTATTTCGCAGAACTCGACGGTTGTCACTATAAACAGGGTATCGAAGCTATTGAACATCGCTGGGAGAAGTGTATTGAGCTGAAAGGTGACAAATAAAAATGTTTTTTCCCAAAATGTTTGTGTTTTCTTTGTTAGGTCGAGTACTTCTGGGACAGCCCTCTAGCCCGTGTCTCTATACGAGGAGTTTGCAGTCCTATCATGGGTAGTCCAATATATAAAATTCGTTTTTAATCAGTTGACTGTTTTTTCAGTCATATCCATCACCATTTGAATCTGTTCCTAATATTTAACATGAATAATGACGGGTAGTAGAAATAGAATTGCCCTTTTGATTGAATAACTTGTAGAATATCCATGAAAATAAATGATACTGGGTATAGCAAGCCGTGCGAGTGATAAATTTATATAAATCGCGTCACTTTGTGATAGGGTGAAATAGCATACAACAGAGTTCGCTTAGGAATTTCCATAATTTTGAAATGCTGTTGAAGACATCCCACTTTATTTGCGACGCGAAATATTTTCTGCCGATTCTGTGAGGCAGGGATTGCGGCGGAGTCGCTGGTCTGCAAATTGGATTGCTGCTGGGGAGAATCCGCTCTAGACAGCAGGGGAGGGAACAATTATTGCACCCTAGGTACAACAGAGTGGGTTGGGCCCCTTTGATGTCGCAAGACACCAGCTCTCTGGCGCCAGCGTCGCTCGGCTTAGCAGCGTAGGAATTCCAGTCACTGGGGTTGGGGGAAAAAAATCGTAATCTCTGCTGTACCGTTTAAATGCATACTTAGGGAGGAAATATTGTACTTTATAAACAATCACTTAATTATGTTTGATCTTATAAAAGATATTAATTCAGTTTCGAAAAGTTTGATTTCAAAATACACACTTAAATTTATGCATCTTAGCTGTTTTATCGAATATTTATCGAAGTTTTTTTATTTTCTGAAATTTGACTAGCGATTTTGATTTAAACACTAAATATTAAAGTTATTTATATGACAGAGTGTGTATCTTGAATTTTCTGGAAATAACTCGTGAATTCCCCTTCACTATTTTTCGAAATTTTCTGATTTTCTGAAATTTAAGTAACAATTTTGATTTAAACACTAAATATTAAAGATATTTACATGACAAAGCGTGTATCTTGAATTTTCTGGGAATAACTTGCGAAGGAAATTTAATAATCTTGCATAAGTGGTAAACGTTAAGCGATGGATGAAAACTTCCTCCGTGATCTAGGGGTATAATGCTAGCCTCTAGTTCCCGAGATCGCGGGTTCAAACCCGGCGGAGGGCGATGGATTTTTTTTCCGGACGTAAACATCTTTAGCGTGGCTTCCTTCGGAAGGGAAGTAAAGCCGGTGGTCCCGTGTCGTAGATTTACGGCACAAAAGAACCTGAAATCTGTTAAAGAGGCCCCTGAGCATAATTTCCGGTCTTTCACGCCCAATATAGAATGGGACGCTGAGGCAGTATTTTTAACAGTTAAATGATTTCAGTCAAAGTATATAATATATAATTCAATAACAG
The DNA here is from genome assembly GCA_030765065.1 of Deroplatys truncata. Taxonomy (NCBI): domain Eukaryota; kingdom Metazoa; phylum Arthropoda; class Insecta; order Mantodea; family Mantidae; genus Deroplatys; species Deroplatys truncata. The sequence continues at coordinate 55,986,227 of CM060989.1, read as the reverse complement.
CCTGCCTTAAAGCAATATGTGTAGGTAACTATATATAAAAAGTGTATATTACAGTCATTGTAAATGTTTATATTATTATATCCATGTTTAATAATGTTATGTGAATGTATTACGTAACTTAATAATGTAGGAGCTGTGAAAATAATAGGTTAAACGTTGCTAACAATGAGGTAACCTTGAGGCAATAATGAGTTTGAGAGTTTAAGAATACCGCTTCTGATTCTTGGAAGCAATAATGTAATTTTAGTGACAGTTTATAAAATAGCCAATCAGAAACTGAAAAGGAGAAAATGTTACAAATTTAGAGTTTCAGTTGCCTGCAGACAGTGTTTGTAACCGGATGCGAGACATGTTTTCGAGAAGTATAATATGTATACGTGTTAAAAAGTGCAAGTAATTCATAAAAGAATCTCACAGCTCTCTATCAGTGAAGTGTTATTTAAATCGTGTCAAGCATTAATAAAAGGAGTGAAGTAAAATTATAATCTGTGCAAGCCTACATTCTTAGTCGCATCACAACCCTGCCAAGACATCCATGTCTCTAATAATAATACTGACGCAGCCGAGGCAAACATAAATATATAATATTTAAAGAAACAGTCAAATTACAAAGTTAGTATTTTTAAACTGTTGGGGCAAAGGCTACCGGAAACTTTTTACCATACGTGCGGTTGCAACTATTTCAAGTTCGGCTCCCCAACAGTTGAAATATAATACAACTCCTTCAATACTCCTACTTCAAATTGGTGCCCAAAAAGCGTGGTGCAAATAACGTAACACACCATCTTCTTCAATGCTAAGGACCATAGTAGTTAAAATAGTGTCTATAAATAAAACACGCCATTTATTTCAAATACCTTTTTTTTTTATTAAGCCATATCCGAGACATGCGTTATTGCGTTACTTAGTCGGCTTAGCCTCCTTATATGTAGGGTTTACACCCTCTAGGACTTACAGCCGTGCCAAGGGTCAGAGGCCTGTAGAGGATCAGACGGACATTGAACCAGAGAATGAGATATCCGTTATTAATGGTTCGAATTGTTCATTACTTTTTCTTTTGAAGTCCTGTCGATTTTCATGGAAAGAGTTGGAAATCTAAGGCCATTATATACCGCCCAGTTCTAAACATTTGACTATCGCTATTCTCTTTGCATCTATAACGAAATGTGTAATGCAGCTATTTCCGGAAAGGTTGTCTCGATTAAAATGAAGTAGATAGGAAAATAAACTTTCGTAAGAATAATTTGTATACCCACTAATAAGCGCTAGGGAGTAGAGAAAGTTATGTAAATGCAACGGATTTTTTCCACTAAGGTTACTAACCAATCTTTGAATACCAGTACTCGATGTTCGCTTTATAAAATTGCGAAGGCAGTGGCTTGTTCTCTGAATTGTTAGAGCATTGTTTTTAGTGTACTTTTATTCTATATACCGGGTGTTAAAAAAAAGTATTCCATATTTTGAGAGTTGGTAGTGTGGATCAAAACAAGAAAAAAAATTCCAGTAAACATGGGTTCTAAAATGCATACCTTAAGAGCGATGAGCACTGTGAAACAATATTTCTACTGCAAGCTCTGTGCTATTACGTACGATCTACAGCAGGCAGTAAACAAATAAGCACGCATTACTCTGGTATTGTCCATGGATACAGCATGTATTAAAGATCTATTAGTGTTGATACTGTAAACCATATTCACATTTCTGGATAAGTGCAACGCATATTCGTATTAGTTCTAGTGAAATCAGTTTGTTTTGATAAGTTTGTGAAATGCTTTTACATTGTAATTTTATCTTGAAATCTTTGGTGTGTGCAACTCCCATTAATGATGCAGAAACACTACAGGAAGGCGTCATCATGCCTGCCAGAGCATCCGTGACCAACCTGGAGAACACCATGCATATTCCTTTAATTACAATGGCCATATGGGTGGATGTCATTAGTTCTCATTGCATAATTGTACATTCTGATGTGAAGTTGAAATGGTTTTTACAGAATCGAGGGGAAGTAAACACGAACGAAGCGATTGCGCATTACTTCCGAGATTCTGTAATAAACTTCAATTCTGCCTAATAGGTCGCAGAATTGAAAGGGGAAGTAGGTATTGTATTCCAGCAAAAAATACGATGAGATCTCATGAGGTCCTCTTAACACAGTAAAGTATTTTAGGGGAAGAAAAGGCACACGTAATATTTATCCAAGTTCAGTATCTTCCAAGGATGCGACACGAATATCTTCAAGAAAATCCCCGACTCCAAAACTACTCTTTACATGGAAAAATTTTCGATTTTTTTATTTTAAAAATGGCTAATGACTTTTATTAAAATGCTATATATTTAAAATATTTACATTAGAATAAAATGTACCTTGAATTTTCAGGAAATAATCTTTGAAGTCCTTCTTATCCTGCAGGTCTTAGGCATTATTTTGTATAACGGGTAAAGCATAAGAGATCGACAAAAATATATTGGAGAAAAAATGTACAACTCGTTAGAACACACAATTCATTTCAAACAACTTTTTATTTTTTGTGGCATCAGCCATTTCCGAGATATCCGTTATTGGTTTGAATTTTTCAATACCTTTGTCATTTTTTACAGAGTGCTGTCGCTATTCAGTTATTCTTCGCGATATCATGGAAAGACTATGGTATTTTAAGGACATTTATCGACCCCCTTATAAACTTTCACAATTGATTCGACTTCCTCTATCTCTTTTGTGCATACAACGAAATGTTTAATGAAACTATTTTTGCAAAGGTTTGCCTCGATTACCTGAAGTAGATAGAAAAATGCTTTCGTAAAAATAGCTCGTAGAAGCTATATTAAAAAATTCTGATGTGATACATTCACATGCCTTTCTCTAACCTCTGTCGTTTATTAGCGAGTATACAAACTATTCTTACTAAAGCTTATTACTTTCTCTACTACGTATAGTAAGTAGGGGAAGTATTGTATTCCACCTAAAAATTCGATACCGAGATTTCACCGGAAATACATGTTTTGAGATCCCCTAAATCAAAAAAAGAAGCATTTTTGGAAACATGTCCGTGTGTGTGTCTGTGTGTCTGTGAACAGCATAGCTCAGAAACGAACAGTCGGATAAACACCAAACTTGGTATTTAGGTTCAGTATCTTCCAAGGATGCGACACGAAGGTTTTCAAGAAAATCCCCCCACCCCAAATTACCCTTTACATAGAAGATTTTTTCGAAAATTTTAATTTTCTCAAAAACGGCTCTAACGATTTTGATTAAAATATCATATGTTTAAGATATTTTTATGACAAATAAAATGTATATCTTGAATTTTCTGGGAATGTCTCCAAAAGTATTCTTCGTTGTGAACGACTTTTGCATAACTGGTAAACCATAAGAGATAGACAAAATTTTACTACACAAAAAATGTAGATCGCTTTAAAATACACAATATATGCCATATACATTTTTTGTTGTTGAGTGAACCATTTTCGAGATATTGCTTGTTATTCCCTTAAATTTTTCAATATTTTCTCAAATGGGAATTCGTTACTCATTTTTTTGTCTTGGATATGCAAAGAGTATTAATCTGTGGGAAAGGGAATGGTGCTGCACCTAGCAACCAGCTATTAAGAGATATGTATGTGCTTAAAGGCTACTGTATTTCCAAATTGCCCTTGTAAATATATATTCCCCTTACATCTGCAAGAAAATTAGCAATAAGATAGAGTCTGCAAATGTTTATCTCGATTAACATGAAGTAGATGGAGAATAAGCGTTTGTAAAAATAGTTTGTACAAGAGTAGAGAAAGTCATGTGAGTGTAACACATCAGATTTTTTTATATGTATTGCACATTTCATTATAGATACAAAGAGAACAGCGGTAGTCAAATGTTTAACAACTGGACGCTATATGCTGGCCTTAAATAATTCATACTGTTTCAATGACTTCGCGAGAAACAACTGAATATTGGAAGGACTTTAAAGAGTGGCCAAAAAATGAACAATCCCAACCATTAATAACGGATATCTCAGAAACGGCTTATGCCACAAAAACACTTATTTGAAATAAATTGTGTGTTTTACAGAGGTCTACATTTTTTGTGTAGTACATTTTCTCGATTGCTTAACGTTATACAAGATTATACAAAATCTCTTCCGAATGAAGAGAACTTCAAGGGCTTTTCCCAGAAAATTCAAGATATACATTTTATTTGCCATGTAAATATCTTTAATATATGGTATTTTAATCGAAATCGTTAGCCATTTTTTAGAAAATCAAAATTTTCGAAAACTTTTCCATGTAAAGGGTAGTTGTGAGTGGGAGGTTTTTCTTGAAAATTTCGACTTTTCGTTTTTGAGTTATGCTGTTCACAGACACACGCGGACGGACGGATACCATAGTGGGGAAAAAATAATGTGAATGTAACATCAGATTTTAGTTTTAAAATGTGTTAGTAAATTTAGATGGTCTACTACCTTGTCATGCGTGATCAATAAATCTCTCTGTATTTTGCCCATTCAGGCTTCTTCCTCGAAGCATTTTATGGAGGGTGCAGGGGCTCGGAGGGGTTGTTCATGTTTGATTATGCGCTAAATGCTGCACGGCCTTGCTGTTTTCGGTGTCATTTTCACACGTTCTCTTTGCCCTTCACGGGATTTTCTTTCTCTGTCTTTCACTCGCATTGTTCTTGCATTTCCTTGCGGCGGCGGGCAGGCCACTGGAAAATTAGAAAACATAACACGGAGTTCCTGCACTACGTCACTACACTGACGTGTACAGATCTGCAATCTTCTGGAACCATCTTCAGCTGTAACGTGCAAGGACGAACACTTGCTTCGCTCAACGCAGATGTAAGATTATTAAAATCCTTTCATATTGAAGAATACAGGAGTACCGACGAGGCCTTTTACAGCATACTGTTAACTTGGTTAATACAGCCAGGTCTGCTTTACGACAGTGATAAAAAGACAATAATATACAGTATGGAAGATGAATGCTAACAAGCATGATGGAGATTATAGAATATACCTACCGTGGTGAAATGGCGTGATTTAGCTGAGGCTATCCACAACTAATATTTAGCGAAACTAAAATAAATAAAATTAGTTTTTATATTTAAATATTTGCTACATTTACACGACATTCTCTACCCATTATCATCTATTATATAACGGATCTTCATCCAGTCGGTTTAAATGTACGACGCCAGTCCCAGAAGTGCCCGAACTGACGTATATAGCGGTTATTGTTTCAAACAAATGACTATGGTAGAAAGTACCACCCTTATAAAGCTTAAGTTTGACTATGCTACGTTGTTTAGTAATTGTTTGGTAGCCATCAATAGTGAAACTGGCCAATACTTTTATTTGAAAGGTCTTAGTCCAACTAATATTAAAGCTGAGCTAGATTCTACGCTGGGGGAGTCTGCTCCTTGGTTTACAACAGTAAAATATTGAGTGGTGACGACAGGTTTACGAGCTGACAAGACGAACATCGCAGTGGTCGACCAAATGAGGTGACCGCGCCAGAAATCGTGAAGAAAATCCACAAAATGTGTTGGTTGACCGTCGACTGAAAGTGCACAAGCTAGCAGACATCGTAGGCATTCCAAAAAGTGCTTAGGCATGAGAAAGCTGTGCGCAAGATGGGTGCCGCGTTTACTCGCAATAGAACAAAAGCAGCGTCGTAAGGATGTTTTATTCGAGTGTTTGGCGATGTTTCGCTGTAATAAAGCCGAGTTTTTGCGTCGATTCATAACAATGAATGAAACATGGGTCCATCACTTCACACCTGAGATGAAGGAACAGTCTAAACAGTGGATTGAAAGGGGAGAATCGGTTCCAAAGAAGGCGAAGACAGTTCCATCTGCAGGCAAAGTCATGGCGTCAGTTTTTTTGGGATGCGCGTGGTATAATTTTGATTGATTATCATCAACAAGGAAAAACAATCAATGGCGAGTATTATGCAAACTTATTGCAGCGTTTGAATGATGAAATCAAGCAAAACCGGCCGCATTTAGCGAAAAAGAAAGTTCTGTTTCATCAGGACAATGCACCAGTTCACACATCTATTATCGCCGTGGCCAAAATCAATGAGTTAAAGTTCGAATTGCTTCCTCATGCACCCTATTCGCCAGACTTAGCCCCCTCTGATTATTTTCTGTTTCCAAAGTTGAAGAAATGGCTTGGTGGTAAAAGGTTTGTGAACAATGATGAGGTGGAGTTTGCAGTTGATGGCTATTTTGCAGAACTCGACGGTTCTCACTATAAACAGGTTATCGAAGCTATTGAACATCGCTGGGAAAAGTGTATCGAGCTGAAAGGAGACTATGTAGAGAAATAAAGATGTTTTTATCCCAAAAGTTTTGTGTTTTCTTTGTTAGTTCGGGTACTTCTGGGACAACCCTCGTATAACGTCATTATTAGGTCAGCGTGGCTACTGAGCGAATCAGAGTTACATAGTAATGGTGGTCTTAAACATGGCTAAGATTGAATGACTTCATGATATAACTGCGATTTCTATGGGTATAACGAGCAATTTATTTGTTTGTTTAGAATATGTATATATTAGGCGACTGTAATTTCACTTCATCGGCCCAGTGAAAATGAAAGTAAATGTTTCGGAACCAGACTCCTTAGCTACTGCGACTTTCGCAATCCCCTAAACTGGTCCCTGTGTGAAAACGATGAAAACGCGAGTTTTACTAAGGTGCCATCATGAGCTTATTTCTGTCTACCACTCTCGGCTGCAGCAATAAACATTATTGGAATCGTACAAAGGTGTCATCATGAGCTAATCTCTATCTACGATGAATTGCTACATCTGGGCTGTAGCAATAAACATTATTGGAATCGTACAAAGCTGTCATGATGAGCTCTCTATCTGCGATGTATTGCTACATCTGGGCTGTAGCAATAAACATTATTGGAATTGTGCAAAGCTGTCATCATGAGCTCTCTATCTGCGATGATTTGCATCGTTCTGGTCTGTAGCAATAAACATTATTGGAATTGTACAAAAGTGTCATGAGCTCTCTATCTGCGATGATTTACATCGTTCTGGGCTGTAGCAATAAACATTATTGGAATTCTACAAAGCTGCCATCATGAGCTCTCTATCTGCTATGTATTGCTACATCTGGGCTGTAGCAATAAACATTATTGGAATTGTACAAAGCTGTCATCATGAGCTCTCTATCTGCGATGTATTGCTACATCTGGGCTGTAGCAATAAACATTATTGGAATTGTACAAAGCTGTCATCATGAGCTCTCTATCTGCGATGATTTGCATCGTTCTGGTCTGTAGCAATAAACATTATTGGAATTGTACAAAAGTGTCATGAGCTCTCTATCTGCGATGATTTACATCGTTCTGGGCTGTAGCAATAAACATTATTGGAATTGTACAAAAGTGTCATGAGCTCTCTATCTGCGATGATTTGCATCATTCTGGGCTGTAGCAATAAACATTATTGGAATTGTACAAAAGTGCCATCATGAGCTCTCTATCTGCGATGATTTGCATCATTCTGGGCTGTAGCAATACACATTATTGGAATTGTACAAAAGTGTCATGAGCTCTCTATCTGCGATGATTTGCATCGTTCTGGGCTGTAGCAATAAACATTATTGGAATTCTACAAAAGTGTCATCATGAGCTCTCTATCTGCGATGATTTGCATCATTCTGGGCTGTAGCAATAAACATTATTGGAATTGTACAAAAGTGTCATGAGCTCTCTATCTGCGATGATTTGCATCGTTCTGGTCTGTAGCAATAAACATTATTGGAATTGTACAAAAGTGTCATGAGCTCTCTATCTGCGATGATTTGCATCGTTCTGGTCTGTAGCAATAAACATTATTGGAATTGTACAAAAGTGTCATGAGCTCTCTATCTGCGATGATTTACATCCTTCTGGGCTGCAGCAATAAACATTTGAATTTTACAAAGGTGCCATCATGAACTTATCTGTGGTGCCTCCGTTGCCTTCGACGATTTTCATCATTCTTGGCTGCAGCGATGAGATGCTTAAATGGTGTTTGCCATTATGGGAATGTGGGTAAACAGTGAGATCCACGTCTCCAGATAGGTAGACCGCGCAACCGCCTCGAAAACTGCTTTGCGATGAAATCCTATTGCGCCGTAATCCCGTCTGTGTGAACACGCAGATATACCGCAATGCCCGTATCTGAGGCCAGCCTCATTTGTTGTGCATACACTTCGTTCGCGCCGTTCCAGCATCGTCTTACATACCACCACGTGTGCGCCCTAAAGCTATAGGGGGGAAATGTTGGAAAAATAATGAGATATTTCGGAAGCCATAATCCACTTAAAGATTAATTCATAATGTTTAGTTTATATAGCTTGCACAACGCATTTTTCGGGCTTAAAAATCCTTAACATGGCTTTTTTCGGAAGAAAAGTAGGTTAAGCTGGTGGTAGATTTACGGCACGTAAAAGAACCACAAGCCTAATAGAGGCCTCTGAACCATAGTAGTTAAAGTGCGTCCATAAATAAAATTAATTTATGCACCCTGAAAATAAACCGTATGTGCATGAAATAGGAGATGATGCCCGAATATTATTCCACCGTGTGTGTGTGGGGGGGGTCAATGAGATGCTGTCGAATACATGCACAGGGATTGAATGTGTCGTAGACATGTCACGCTACTAATGATATTGATGTCAGGGTGGAGTAAATATATTTTTACACGATCTCATGTTTTCTACGTCTTCCCGATATTTATACAGAAGGAAATTTAGAATTCCATCACATGAATTCATTTCCAAGGAAACCCATATTTAAAATAATAATCCCATGGCGCTACTGCCCATAAAGTAGTACAAAGCAACTTTACAAAGTTGCCCCCTGTCAACCCGGCTACCGGCCTAACCAATCAATACCTCAATACCAATCATCTCATCCAATTAATACGGGGAGGTGATGTGGCCAGTATCACTCATCTCTCATCCAGAATGTTGCGCTCCGTGGCCGGATCACTGCCTATTGCAGCTCCTCGCTTTCCTCACGATGCTGAGTGGGCACCGGTCGTATATTGGGACTTAAAATCCGAAGCCCCATCGTGGCGTAGGACAAACCCATATTTACCAAAGTAAATTTGGTGGCTTTAATAACATATAGTACACACTAGGGCGCGAGGTATAATGCAACCCAATTTCAATTATAATTATTACTATTACTTTAAAACATCCTGCTTTGAGTCACGGCAACAACCATCAAACTATTGATTCAAAAGTCTCCTGAATTATAATAACTTACTAAGACATTTTATTTAGTTATAGCTGTTGAATTGACAGCATTGTATTGCCGGAAATCCGAGGTGAGAATGGGAAAGTTCATTAGAATTTTTTGTATTAATAATTCATTCAAAATGGTAAAACATGCGATCATACAAAAATAGTGTGCAATACACGTGAGTGAAGTGCATAATACAGTGTCTTCGTTTTATGCCAAGGCCACAACCGCCTTATATACGTATCGCTTGAGTTGGAAGTAACCTCGATATTACGTCACTGCGCAGAAGCAGCAGGCTTTGTCTTCGTCTTGTGAAGGTTTCGACTATACCGGTGTTGTGTGTGATTTCCTTACGAATGTTATTCTCTTATTAGTCCATAGAAATGCCTGCCAACAAATTCACACTTGAACGTACGATATATATGTGAAAACTGAATAGTGTAGATAGGTGTGTAGATAATTTCAGCAGCCATTTCTGGGTTATCTAGTTCCGGGTAGGGACACTTTGAGATGTTTGGTCAATAAATTTAAAACAACAGGATCACTAAACGCTAAAAATAAAGCTTATAGGAACATTCCCCACACCAGACGAACTTACGGACAATATAAAATCAGAAATTGTGAACATTACGCAAGAACTTACGCGTGTGAATGGTAATTTCATCCGACGATGTCAAAGTCTTCGCGCAGATGGACAGCAACACATAACAAGGTTAGTACTCATTACATATTTTCTAAAGCTCGTAAGTAACGCGGGAGCTACGGAACGGAAAACCCCGCAGTATAGCAGACTATGTACGGAGCACGGTTTCTCGCGATCCGCGGCCTTGGCATAAAACGAAGGCACTGTAGAAAAGACGTGACGAAGTCGAAGAGTGTTTTCAAACTATTCTTCGATTCTGTTACAATTGATCTACTGTTTTAATTACTATAAAAATGTTTTAGTTTTCGACTAGCATGTTTTTGTTTATACATTTTTAAGCCGAATACCCGACTTGGCCTGTTCATTAAAGTAACCGAAGATATGAATATTGAAGTATTAAGGATCCTAGGCATCATCATACTGACTTAAATTGCTAGCTGCATATATTTACAACTAGTTGATTTGCCCGACGTTGCACCGGTAGGTTTTTAAACTTGAACGATGATATAATTAATTTCGTTTATCCCCCGTTCTTTATGCAACTACAAGAGTTAAGCGATTTCTCGTGAATGCAGGCAGCTAAGTGACTTTCACGTTGTCACATTCATGGTTATGGACTTCGATTTATGAAGACATACAGTCTAATATAATAAACTTGGAAATTGTATTTGATTGCTCAACTAAGCGATTGTAGCACCTTTACATTTCCGCAAACATAGCCACAGGTGGTATAGCTGTTATAATTATTTATTTGACTATTATTACTCCATTATCAATGCCAGAGAAGAGATCAACGAATGATATGTGAACACGCTGTTTCTTTGTTATTTTCCGGAAGCCTAAGTAATTATTATGCTTATGTTGGAAGTGTTCGACGTATTACATTGTCATTGAGAAAGATATAGAAGGTCTTGTGAGCTTTTGTGGGCTTCACATAGAACTCAGAAATTAAGGGGACAAGGTAGTCTGAACTCATGGATATTACACCTTAAGTACGTTAAATTACCACTGCTTTAAAGTTCTGAATGGTTTTTCATGACTTTTTAATGAATTATAATATAAATCATGACAATTATGTAGTTGAGTCCATAAAAATGATTTCATTCGGCAGAAAGATAATAAAATTTACTCTTAAAACATGTGAATTCATGTACCTTTTACTCTTATACTACTTGCAATACAGAATCACACTTTTGCATGCTTGTTCTTAGTATAATCAGTTATCTTCTGAACCTCAATTATTTAGTTATGTATATCAGTTCACTAGAAATTGAAAAAAATATTTGCAAAGTCAAAAAAGTAAAAATGAGGAAAATTTGCAATGTTGTTGCTTTCTTAATATCACTAATACACATTATAAAATTATGATTGTGGTTCAGAAAGTTTAACTATGTGTCGTATACATGCATTGAAAATTTCAGCTCTCTACCTCTCATACTTTCTGAGAAAAAGGTACAAAGTATCCAAAAAATGTTGTTTTGAGAAAAGTGAATTTAAAGTTTTAATGTTAAAATTCTGACACACTTCAGTATATTCCAGGGTCATAATCATCTGCACCTTCATTCCTGGATTGCTTCAGCTTTTCTGATTGCCTTCTCTTGGTCCTGGCCTCTTTTGTTAATTGCTGAACTGCTCGCTGGGCATGATATAGTCGTTCGTTGTTGAAAGATACAAAAATGTTCTAAAAAGGGGCGTTGCATGACAGCTTTAAAGTAATGCAGACTATCATTTAAATGGTATTTAAACGTCTTAAAAACCTCTTAACCCCTAAAGAGCATATATTTTCTGAAACTAGAAATAATAGATATTTTTTAGTGCTTAAAACAAAAAATGTTATTTTTGATCATTTCAAAGTACCATCTTCTCTTAAATGATCCACTCTGTATATTAGGTATAGATATGGGGGGCTGGCTCACGTGGTACAATTTTGTAAATATGAAGAAGAGTGGGTGAAAATCGCGTTAGATGTAGCATCGTCTCATTCAGGAAAGATGTGTTTCTTTGCTGAGATAACGCACTAAAATTAATTTTAGCGAAATCATTGCCCTCGCCCTAACTCCTAAAGGCATACAGCCCAGTCCTCAAAGCTACAGAAACTCACTGGGTATTTGCTTCCTATTACAGGCACCGAGCAAAGTTTTATCATAGCATGTATAAAGGCGATCTTATATCGTAATGAAAGCTGCCGGGAGAAAACAAAAGACGTTCACATCCCGGACGCCATTACTACCATGTTTGTAACACTGTTGGAGACAGTATAAGTTACAGGAAATTCTAAACCTCCGCGGTTCTCTTGTTTCCTCTTTGTAACTAACATATATTCCTGGAACATTGTGTTTACGAACTGCTGCCATTAGCTAATTGCTGTACCTATATCTGGTATATGGGGAAACTGACGTGGCCTTTCCTGGAATAAGCATGGAATTACCTGCCAGAACCTTCACAGCTTTTTATTTCTCTTATATAATTATAAATATTTTGCCTAAGGCACTTCTTTAATTCACCTCTCTGCAATTGCTACTTTTAAAGATAAACACGTTTCTATACGTTTCAGGATAAAAACGACCATCCAAAAACCAACATTTAATGCAGAGATAACAAGCCATTCAGAATTATCCCTATACATCCGAACTAAAATCATTATTTCATGGAAAAAAAAATTCTGATGTGTTACACTCATGAGTTCTCTACTCTTGTACAAACTATTTTTACAAACGCTTATTCCCCATATGCTTCATGTTAATCGAGATGTTAATCTTATTGCTAATTTTCTTGTAGATGCAAGGGGAATATGGTAGGCTTTAAGCGATAGTCAAATATTTTATGAGCTCGTTGCTATGTGGCACATTACATTCACTTTGCATGTCCAGGACATAAAAAAATTAATAACGAATTTGAGAAAAATATAAGTATTGGAATATTGAAGGGAATAACAAGCAATATCTCGAGAGAAGAAAATGTATGAAACATTGTGTATTTTAACGCGATCTACATTTTTTGTGTAGTAAAATTGTGTCTATCTTTTATGGTTTACCAGTTCTGCAAACGTCGTTCCCAATGAAGAATACTTTTGGAGACAGTCCCAGAAAATTCAAGATATACATTTTATTTGTCATAAAAATATCTTAAGCTTATGATATTTTAATCTAAATCGTTAGAGCCATTTTTGAGAAAATTAAAATTTTCGAAAAATGTTCCATGTAAAGGGTAATCTGGAGTGGGGGGATTTTCTTGAAAACCTTGGTGTCGCATCTCTGGAAGATACTGAACCTAGATTACAAGTTTGGTGTTTATCCGACTGTTCGTTTCTGAGTTATGCTGTTCACACACAATGTTTCCAAAAATGCTTTTTTTTTTGGATTCAGGGGGTCTCAAAACATGTATTTCCGGTGAAATCTCGGTATGGAATTTTTTGGTGGAATGCAATACTTCTCCTACTTACTATACGTTGTACAGAAAGTAAAAATATGGTCTCAAAATGAAGGAAACAAGCTACTAACTTTAATAGGATCTTCAAACAACAAATGTATTTTTAGAAACTTAAACAGGAAACATCAAGTTATCGTTACCCGCTTAAGAAATGGACATACAAAGATGACACTCCTATCTGATCTCCAATGAAACAGCCACAGTGTTCAACGTGCAAACCTCGCTTAACAGTGTCCAATGTACTCGCAGAATGCCAACGTTATAACCCACACAGGAACATATATAACATCCCAAATAATATTAACTGTCTTAATGATTCAAGATTGTAATGTTCTTACAAAATATACAACTGTATAATACAATTTAAAACAATTCTAATATAATTATAACTGTTCTTTAATTGTATTGTTCACATAAGAAAAGCATTATCTGTTTATTATCAAATGATGTTATGTATGTATTTTCCTAGAAGTCTATTACTGTTCAATCGCCACTGTATTAATGTAAGAGTCGCGAAGAGGTTGTGAGTTAAAAGCACTTAAAATAAATAGATTTAAAAAAAATCTGTGTTACACTCACATGACTTTCTCTACTCTCTTGTATAAACTATTTTTACAAACGCTTATTCTCCATCTACTTCATGTTAATCGAGATAAACATTTGCAGAGTGTATCTTATTGCTAATTTTCTTGTAGATGTAAGGGGAATATATACTTACAAGGGCAATATAGAAATACAGTAGCCTTTAAGCACATACATATCTCTTAATAGCTGGTTGCTAGTTGCAGCACCATTCCCTTTGCCACAGATTAATACTCTTTGCATATCCAAGACAGAAAAATGAATAACGAATTCCCATTTGAGAAAATAAGTATTGAAAAATTAAAGGGAATAACAAGCAATATCTCGAAAATGGTTCACTCAACAAAAAAAATGTATATCACATAAATTGTGTATTTTAACGCGATCTACATTTTTTGTGTAGTTAAATTTTGTCTATCTCTTATGGTTTGCCAGTTATGCAAAAGTCGTTCACAATGAAGAATACTTTTGAAGACATTCCCAGAAAATTCAAGATATACATTTTATTTGTCATGAAAATATATTAAACATATGATATTTTAATCAAAATCGTTAGAGCCATTTTTGAGAAAATTAAAATTTTCGAAAAATCTTCCATGTAAAGGGTAATCTGGGGTGGGGAGATTTTCTTGAAAACCTTAGTGTCGCATCTCTGGAAGATGCTGAACCTAAATACCAAGTTTGATGTTTATCGGACTGTTCGTTTCTGAGTTATGCTGTTCACAGACACACACGCACGGACATGTTTCCAAAAATGCTTTTTTACTTTCTCTACTACGTATAGTAAGTAGGGGAAGTATTGCATTCCACCCAAAAATTCGATACCGAGATTTCACCGGAAATACATGTTTTGAGACTCCCTGAATCCAAAAAAAGCATTTTTGGAAACATGTCCGTGTGTGTGTCTGTGTGTGTGTGTGTCTGTGTGTGTGTGTCTGTGTGTGTGTCTGTGAACAGCATAACTCAAAAACGAACAGTCGGATAAACACCAAACTTGGTATTTAGGTTCAGTATCTTCCAGAGATGCGACACGAAGGTTTTCAAGAAAATCCCCCCACCCCAGACTACCCTTTACATGGAGCATTTATCGAAAATTTTAATTTTCTCAAAAATGGCTCTAACGATTTTGATTAAAATATCATATGTTTAAGATAATGTCATGAGAAATGAAATGTATATCTCGAATTTTCTGGGAATGTCTCCAAAATTATTCTTCATTGTGAACGACTTTTGCATAACTGGTAAACCGTAAGAGATAGACAAAATTTTACTACACAAAAAATGTAGATCGCGTTAAAATACACAACTTATGTCATATACATTTCTTTTGTTGAGTGAACCGTTTTCGAGATATTGCTTGTTATTTCCTTAAATTTTCCAATACTTATACTTTTTCTCAAATTCGTTATTCATTTTTTTTGTCTTGGATATGCAAAGAGTTATAATCTGTGGCAAAGGGAATGGTGCGGCACCTAGCAACCAGCTATTAACAGATATGTATGTGCTTAAAGGCTACTGTTTTTCTATATTGCCCTTGTAAACATATTTTCCCCTACATCTACAAGAAAATTAGCAATAAGATAGGGTCTGCAGATGTTTATCTGGATTAACATGAACTAGATGGAGAATAAGCGTTTGTAAAAATACTTTGTACAAGAGTAGAGAAAGTCATGTGAGTGTAACACATCAGATTTTTTAGATTCAGGGGATCTCAAAACATATATTTCCGTTGAAATCTCGGTATCGAATTTTTGGGTGGAAACAATACTTCCCCTACTTACTATACGTAGTAGAGAAAGTAAAAAGATTGAATGTTGTCTCCTTCGAACTTAAATTGTTATGCATCAAAGGAAGCAGTATCCATCGTAATGCTGTAAAATAAACTCACTAAAGTCGCTAATTCAATGTCGCCAACATTTGAAAACGCTAGTGTGGATCATTGGGGTTTCACTTCACAGATTCTGCGGCTACGCCCTGTCATAACATGGCCGCAACTGCTCCATTCCTTTTCTTATAAAAACATCCCTCGGCTACGCTTTACGACTTAAGGCCCACACTCCCTCGGCTACGCTTTGTGGCTTAAGACCCACAATCCCTCCACTACGCTTTGCGGCTTAGAACCCACATTCCCTCAGCTACGCTTTGTGGCTTAGAACCCACAATCCCTCCACTACGTTTTGCGGCTTAGAACCCACAATCCCTCCACTACGCTTTGCGGCTTAGAACCCACATTCCCTCAGCTACGCTTTGTGGCTTAGAACCCACAATCCCTCCACTACGTTTTGCGGCTTAGAACCCACAATCCCTCGGCTACGCTTTGCGGCTTAGAACCCACAATCCCTCAGCTACGCTTTGCGGCTTAGACCCCCAATCCCTCGGCTACGCTTTGTGGCTTAGAACCCACAATCCCTCGGCTACGCTTTGTGACTTAGGACCCACAATCCCTCCACTACGCTTTGCGGCTTAGAACCCACATTCCCTCAGCTACGCTTTGTAGCTTAGAAGCCACAATCCCTCCACTACGTTTTTCGGCTTAGAACCCACAATCCCTCGGCTACGCTTTGTGGCTTAGAACCCACAATCCCTCCACTACGTTTTGCGGCTTAGAACCCACAATCCCTCGGCTACGCTTTGCGGCTTAGAACCCACAATCCCTCGGCTACGCTTTACGGCTTAGAACCCACAATCCCTCCACTACGTTTTGCGGCTTAGAACCCACAATCCCTCGGCTACGCTTTGTGGCTTAGGACCCACAATCCCTCCACTACGCTTTGCGGCTTAGAACCCACATTCCCTCAGCTACGCTTTGTGGCTTAGAACCCACAATCCCTCGGCTACGCTTGTGGCTTAGAACCCACAATCCCTCAACTACGCTTTATGGCTTAGAACCCACAATCCCTCGGCTACACTTTGTGGCTTAGGACCCACAATCCCTCGGCTACGCTTTGTGGCTTAGGACCCACAATCCCTCGGCTACGCTTTGCGGCTTAGGACCCACAATCCCTCGGCTACGCTTTGCGGCTTAGAACCCACAATCCCTCGACTACGTTTTGCGGCTTAGAACCCACAATCCCTCGGCTACGCTTTGCGGCTTAGAACCCACAATCCCTCGGCTACGCTTTGTGGCTTAGGACCCACAATCCCTCGGCTACGCTTTACGGCTTAGTGCCCTCAACCTCTCCGCTACACTTTGCGCTTAGGAGTTGGTCTTACGGGAGTAATTTTAGCCAACTCATCTATTGATATTATTCTTCATGACACTTATTATGTAGTAGCTCATTTTCATTATGTCCGCGGAATGTTGGCAGCGGAAATGGACCCATAATGCTTCGGGTGTGATCCGTATATTCAATGTTTATAATGAACAGTTTCAAAAAATTGTGAGCCCTCCCCCGTGGTGTGAGAGTAATATAAATTAAATTGAGTTTTATTTATGGACGCTCTTCAACTACTGTGGTTCTTAGAGTCCTATTCTATATTGGGCGTGAAAGACCGGAAATTTTTCTCAGAGACCCCTCTATTAAGCTTGAGGTTCTTTTACGTGCAGCAAATCTACGACACGGGACCACCAGTTTTATTTCCCTTCCGAAATCCATCGACCTCCGCCGGGTTTGAACTCACGACCTCGGGAACTAGATGCTAGCATGGTACCCCTAGACCACGTAGGACGACGGTATGGGGTTAGCGTGTTTGTCTCACATTCAAGAGGTTTTAGTTAAAATTTCGCCTAGGGTGGTTACCTGGATAAGATTTTTTAAACCACATTAACGCTAAAAAAATCTGATTTGTTCATTAAATATGTTGTTCATATTATCTGCATTCATAATTTGTGTTCTGCATTAAAATAGTACGAGATACCTGTGTGTTACACGAGTATAATGATTCTGGCCCATTGATAGATACGGAGTGTGTTGCCCATAGATTTTCTAAGAAGCTAAGCGAGCTATATCATACATCAGCCTATGAACGTTAAAGATTTTGCCAATTCGTCAGAGAGGCTATTGAATGTTTGATAGCTACGTAAGTAAATTTTATTGGATAAGGTCTCATAATAAAAATTTATTCTGCTCTATATTTTCAATTCAGTGTTAACAATAAAGCGGTGTCACTTTCTGTTGGCGGACACCTTTGCTTGGTTGCCCGTTTCATGGTGAATTAACACACAAAGTAAAATACATGATAAAAGTGTGGAACACCCACTTTTGCAAGTTTACTTACGAAGGAACACATTTTCTTAAGCTTGCTGGCATACGTTTTTGCCTTGCCAAGCATATAGTAGAGCCAGTGAACACATTTGCAAATTGCCAGTGATGAGCGAGTGCCTCCAAAAAGAAAGGAACAGGCCAGTGAAGAACGTACTGGAAAAAAATTCTAGTCTCAGTGTATCCGTTTGGTTGTATCTCTAATTAAACCTTATTCGAGATTTAAATGCCTCCTGTACAACATCGGGTGTGGCAGCTAGTAATAAACACAGCTTCGTATTATGGCTGAGGAAACACCCAAAACAGTAAAGATGTTAAGCTAGCCACAATACGCATTTGTACACTACTGCATTTTTACTGTAATGTGACTCGATACAGTACTGGAATTTTAAATCTTTAAGGCAATAGACACCCTTACGAATTAAATGAGTGTTAACTTGTTCACTACTTGTTAGCTACTGGTATGCATGTTAAACTGTAGAGATCAAACATTTTGTATTCGATCGAGTGCACTGGTAACCGTGCGTGTAGCCTAACCAGCAGGGCTACATTCCACGTCTCTCTTACTTTGTGCTACCTTTCTTGCAGATGCAAGTCTCTGTCCAAATACGCTTACATAAGAATAACAGTATTTTATGCAGGAAGGGAAGGCCGATGTTGACGTGGCAATCATCCTGCGTGACGCCTTCCTGGGGCCGTGTAAATCTGCATCGTCTTCGTCTCCATTTATAGTTTGTTGCGGGGTAATTAGTACATGACCGTCAGGATTTGACCCAG
Organism: Deroplatys truncata; assembly: GCA_030765065.1. NCBI lineage: Eukaryota > Metazoa > Arthropoda > Insecta > Mantodea > Mantidae > Deroplatys > Deroplatys truncata. Next base: position 55,967,355 of record CM060989.1, on the reverse strand, counting down.
GGTCGCTCAAGCGTAATGAGTTGCATCATTCAAACTTCCTTTGATATACTCAACAGAGGACTTCTTCTGGGGGATTCCCAGATTTTACTGATGAAGAAGGAAATATTCTGTATTTTGGACTGGTTAAGATATTAACGTATTTAATTTTATCTTAATCAGGATTTGGGAAAAGTACTAATTTCCATCCAAAATGCTGTATTTTACAAAAAACGTGTGTATATGTAAGTAGAATAACTCCAAAATGAAAAGTCTGATAAATGCCAAATTTCAAACACGTCAGCGGCATTGTAAGGATGCAAGGATGCATTTTTAGCAAGGTTCCCCTACTCAAAACGACCTTTCAGACTGAAAATATTTCGATAGTGGAAACCCATGGATTTGGTTTTATTTTTTGTCTGGGCGGGTTTTCTCCGGGTTCTCGGTTTCCTCCGCCATTCATTCCACCAACTGCTCCATCATCATCTTTCCTTTCATCCATTTCGCAGGCATTTCGTTTCATCTATTTCCTTCATCCCATACCAGGCATCGGGCTGAGCACCCATTCTGGACATTCTGTCTGCTCCCCGGAGGGTCTCTGAACCCAGGCACCCGCCTGTAAGTCCTACATAAGATGAGGTTAAACAGTGAATGATATATCTAAATTATAATTAAGGACTATTTTATGTAGTTGAAATACTGCTCTTTGTAGCGTATCTTCAGCATCAGAAATGATTACTTGGTCATACGCATATAGGAGGTCATTACAAAATTTTTCCTAGCATAATCAGAAGTTATATTTAAAATATTTAGCCACTGTTTCCATTCAGGATTGCCTTGCCTAAATATAAATTAAATAAAGTGGGTGATGTACTATATCCTTGTCTTACACAGATATTAATATCTACTGTCTTAAAATTCCCATTTTTACTTTCTCTACTACGTATAGTAAGTAGGGAGTATTGTATTCCACCTAAAAATTCGATACCGAGATTTCACCGGAAATACATGTTTTGAGACCCCCTGAATCCAAAAAAAAAAAACATTTTTTGAAACATGTCCGTGCGTGTGTCTGTGTGTGCCTGTGAACAGCATAACTCAGAAACGAACAGTCGGATAAACGCCAAACTTGGTATTTAGGTTCAATATCTTCCAGAGATGCGACTCGAAGGTTTTCAAGAAAATCCCCCCACCCCAGATTACCCTTTACATGGAACATTTTTCGAAAATTTTAATTTTCTCAAAAATGGCTCTAACGAGTTTGATTAAAATATCATATGTTTAAGATATTTTCATGACAAGTGAAATATATATCTCGAATTTTCTGGGAATGTCTCCAAAAGTATTCTTCATTGTGAACGACTTTTGTATAACTGGTAAACTATAAGAGGTAGACAAAACTTTACTACACAAAAAATGTAGATCGCGTTAAAATACACAAGTTATGTCATACATTTTTTATTGAGTGAACCATTTTCGAGATATTGCTTGTTATTCTCTTAAATTTTCCAATACTTATACTTTTTCTCAAATTCGTTATTCGTTTTTTGTTTGTGCTGATAATGCAAAGAGAATGGAATACTCCACATAGCAACCAGCTCTTAAAATATTTGTCTATCGCTTAAAGCCTACCAATTCCCCTTGCATCTACAAGAAAATTAGCAATAAGATTAACATCTCGATTAACATGAAGCATATGGAGAATAAGCGTTTGTAAAAATAGTTTGTACAAGAGTAGAGAAAGGCATGTGAGTGTAACACATCAGATTTTTTTGTTTAATACATATCTTTGAACCCTTATATATTTCTTTAAATATCTCCACAATATGATTTGGTATTCCTTTATTAATCATTATTTCCCAAAATTTTCTGATTTTTACTCTATCAGATGCCTTTATAAAATCTATAAAAATTATATACGTTGTGCAATTAACTCTCTCCTTTTCTCTATTATTTGTTTAATTATAAAAATATTTTCGGTGCATGATCTTTCTAACCTAAATCCTGTCTGTTCTTCTAAAAGTATTGTTTCAATGATGTTAACACATTTAAATCTTTATGATCTTCAGTATCATATATTAAAGAAGCAGATATTGCAACTAAAATAGAAAGTTTTTCAAAACTATGTGGAACAATAAAAAATAAAGTGTGAAAAGATACATGATCAAGTTTTATAAAACCATGGCAGTTCCAGTGGCTCTATATAGAAGCGAAAGTTGGACAATGACAAATAGAGATAAAAACAGATTACAGGCAACGGAAATGAGATTTTTAAGAACAGTGTTAGGAAGTCACTAGAAGAGAGGAATAAAGAATGATGACATAAGAAAACAATTAAGGATCTATAACTGAAGAAATAGACCAGAACAGACAAATGTGGCTAGAACACGTAGAGAGAATGAATGAGGAACGTTACCCAAAGAAAATATTCTGCTACATACCTAAAGGAAAACGAAATGTCGGAAGACCCAGAAAACGTTGGATAAATCGATAAATTGAACATTTGGAGCACGCAACAAGCCTGAAGGAAAGGTTTAATGCTTTATGGATAAGTATTTCGATAGTTTTTATATTCTCAAAAATGGCTGTTGCTGTGACGATTTTGATTCAAACATTTTGTTTGAAACACATATAAATATATAAAATCAAATCTTTACTTTGAATTTTATGTAACTTAAAAACATGAAAGGCACAGAAAAAGTTATTGCTATAAAGATGTAGAATTCTTTAAATTTTTAAATAATTTATTTTTCTTTGTTTTTCGCATTAACTGTTTCCGAAATTTTCGTCGTTTAATGTTTCTAGATTGAAGTATTTTTTGTTGCATTCTCTTAGCATTTGAAAATTAATTCTTTTACTTTTTGGTATCCTAATTGCATTAACTCATGAGTAAACAAAGATTGTAGGATAAACAGTTGAGTGTTGTCTTCTCATCCTGCACAAACATTATAGATAAAAGTTCATGGTAATCAACATAAAGCGGGGAGAAGAAAGTTTTTTCTATGAAACTGACCTATCTTCAATCGTTGTTCTTATTGTATTTTGAATTAAATTGAGTTTTATCTATGACGCTCTTTAACTACTATGGTTCTTAGCGTCCCATTCTATATTGGGCGTGAAAGACCGGTAATTTTGCTCAGAGGTCTTTTTATCAGGTTTGGGTTTCTTTTACGTGCCGTAAATCTACGACACGGGACCACCGGCTTAACTTCCCTTCCGAAGGAAGCCATGGTAAGGATTTTTACGCCCGAAAAACATCCATCGCCCTCCGCGGAGTGTGAACCTGCGACCTTGGAAACTAGAGGATAACATGGTAACCACTACACCATGGAGGACGACTTTAAGTATTTTGGGGTTTATGGTTTTACCATATTACAATGTTTAGGAGTTTGAAACGCGAGAATCTTCAATGGAAGGCCAGTGATACAAAGATGTGACTGACAATGGCATGGGCCAAAACTCGGAAAATACGTTATGAATAACATACAGGACGGAAAACCAGTGTATAGAAAATCGTAGAATAGAAAGTCGAAAATAAGCGTTTTGAGGTTAGAAGCATGGGGTCGCATATGCAGTATAAAAACTCTTGATCAACTTAAAAACTGGCCGGCGTCTGAGTGACGGAGCTCGAATTGGATACTTGTATGAGCGCTCGGGACAGACACTGCGTGTAATTCTTGTAGTAGTTATAATGGGGAACACAACTATAACCACAAAGCTCTTCCGAGAAAATAATTCATATACAAGATTTGGAATAGAGGTTTCAGTGTGCTTCAGTACTGAATATTTGTAACCAAATCACTGTTATTGATTTATGGTACTCAAGTAGAATATGACTGAAGCTAAAATGCCACGCTTGCTTAAGCACTCAAAGGGTTGAAAAAAAAAACTTCATCAGTGTATTCAGGATCCGGAGAACGAATTTATGATAAATGCTTCTGTGCACTGTCGACAACCTTCTGGTGGCCCTTCATTTATTTACTACGAAGATATCCAATATTACGAGAATATTTCTCAAGGTATTTGACATCAGAAGTAGTTAATTCCATTGACTTAACACAAAGCAGGCTCGCTTGAAGCCAGCTGATTACTTGGTACGCTTGACTTGCGTTGTCCCTATATCCTAAGATCGCGATCCCCTTGCCTCGTAGTGGTCCCCTGAGGGTTGCGTCTTCCCCGAAGGAAGATTTATCGCATGTGGATCGGAACAAAGGACGGGTAGCACTATAGCACGATAAAGCCATTTGATGCTAGAGAACCTCAGTATTTCACTTCTAGCATCTAGATAATCTTTTATCTATGCTAATGTTATAAAAGTAATCAGCACTTAAAGGAGGACTGAACTAAAAATCCACGTGTGTATTGTATTTGATATTCTTTAAGATCGTGGGTTCTGCATAATAACGGTGTTGACCAGAACAATCCACCTTATCGTTCAGTTTCTGTAGGATATTTTCCACATGGTAGTACACTGTGGTGACGTCATTCGTCTAGCCAGCATTTTTTAAGCAAGTATTTTCTGCCGGAGCAACTGATCAGTCATAGCGTTAATTTTTAACGGAATGTGTAGGCACTGTAGTGTCTTGAATATCTATGCTTTAAACTTACTTTTCTTTGAATTCCTAGTATTAATCCAAACCAAGAGAAGTACCAGCCTTTAATTTCCTGCTTATTATGTTTAATTTTCTGAAGTGAGCCAATATTATAAGGTACAGTGTACAACATAGTCGTATTGAAACTTGTGCCCATTTACTTCACCCACTATTTACAAGGCTTTGTCTTCACTCAGAATTTGTTTTTCATACTATTTTTGTGATTTCCAGTCTCCAGCCGATTTAGCATATTCCACGGAACTGCTTGGGGAAACCCATGATCTAGAGCAGCTATCATTGATCTGTCATACATACCTAGAAATGGAAAAGTGTGTTCGCCTTGGGACATACTTCAAGCGTGCATTGTGATAGGATTCCGGCTTCCTGTATGATTAAAATGTTGATATGCATGTCACAGAAGGCATTATATTCTGTGGAATTCTTACGTAGTGTGTGTTTTTAAGTTCACTCAGCTCATACCCCGATTGTGACAAATACTGAATAGCGCAAGTAGGGCATTTACACATATAAACACAAAATATTGTTTTCTGGACATAGCTACATGTTCTGTTTCATCTTTTCTCCGTCTTCACTTGATTCCCGCAAATATTCATTCGGTTTATAATCATCATCATTTTCAGCTGAAGATTCGCAGCATTCAGACTCTGGTGCACATTATTAGTGACGTTTATAACACCATAACTTTCGGTTCCCAACTCGCACTGTATTTCAGCATCCATCTTCAGCTCTACGTGTAAACATTTCAGAAACTTTCACTTTCTTGCTGAAAATTATTTATTGAATTGTCGACTAGCAGTGGCATTTTTTACTTTCTCTACTCGTATAGTACTCGTAAGTAGGGGAAGTATTGTATTCCACCCAAAAATTCGATACCAAGATTTCACCGGAAATACATGCTTTGAGGCCCCCCTGAATCAACAAAAAAACCATTTTTGGAAACATGTCCGTGCGTGTGTCTGTGAACAGCATAACTCAGAAACGAACAGTCGGATAAACACCAAACTCGGTATTTAGGTTCAGTATCTTCCAGAGATGCGACACGACGGTTTTCAAGAAAATCCCCCCACCCCAGATTACCCTTTACATGGAACATTTTTCGAACATTTTAATGGCTCTAATGATTCTGATTAAAATATATTTAAGATATTTTCATGACAAATGATATGTATATCGCGAATTTTCTGGGAATGTCTCCAAAAGTATTCTTCATTGTGAACGACTTTTGCATAACTGGTAAACCATAAGAGATAGACAAAATTTTACTACACAAAAAATGTAGATCGCGTTAAAATACACAATTTATGTCATATACATTTTTGTTGTTGAGTGAACCTTTTGCGAGATATTGCTTGTTATTCCCTTAAATTTTCCAATACTTATACTTTTTCTCAAATTCGTTATTCATTTTTTTTATCCTGGTAAATCAAAGAGAATGGAATACTCCACATAGCAACCAGCACTTAAAATATTTGACTATCGCTTAAAGCCTACCATGTTCCCCTTGCATCTACAAGAAAATTAGTAATAAGATTAACATCTCGATTAACATGAAGCATATGGAGAATAAGCGTTTGTAAAAATAGTTTGTACAGGAGTAAAGAAAATCTTGTGAGTGTAACACATCAGATTTTTCTTATAACAAAATTTGAATTTCTTATTTTGGAAAGGTTTTATTTTAGTCCTAAAAGTTTTGAAGGCACCACATAATCTTTCAGTTTAGGACTTTTGCATTTCTCGTTTTTCATTCTTATTTTTATAATCTCTGACTCATTAAAATGCTTTCTTTGAAATAATTCCACATACTCCAGTATTTTTCATTGGCACAAAGGTTTTACGTTTCATAGCTCCAACCCATTTGTTGTACACATGTCGACTCTTGTCTCTTTCAGGGAATGAGTAATAACCAAAATTTCTTACTCCGAAATTATTTGCACAACCGTAAGCACTGCATGCAGGCATTCTTAACCGAACATTACACAGAACTGTAGGAAAGGAAAACTGTCCTCCAATCACAATATAACAACAGGAATTAAATGCAACGTAAGGCTAACTAATGCAAGTGGCAATGAGTACCGTAGCGTGAGCCTAGCCTTATGACGTCATCGCGAGGTATTAATCACTAAAGTGCTTCCAGAATGAAAACGAGATGTCGCAAAACGACGCGGTTTTCAATAACGTGCTCAGAATTGTTTATACTTTATTGTTAAACGTCTTTAAAAATTTAGTTCGTCCTGCTTAAGGCCAATAACGATGGCTACAACAGAAAGCGCAGAATATACAGGATGGACCATTTAATTTAAGACTGTACAATATCTCCAAAACTAACCGTTGTAGAAAGAAATGTCTTGAATAAAAGTTGCTTGATATTATGGGCGAAAGTAAATGCCATTAGTCGTGTTTTGTTTGGAGGACGTTGTGATGGTCATTTTGGGGTCAATTTAATTTTGTTAATGGGAACCTACCGTTTTTATGTTGTTTCTCTCTCCTCATGAAAGACTAAACAGGATTTGTATATAAAGCACTTTGCAATTGTTTTTACACCATAAATAACGACGAAAATTCTGAATGGCTGTGTACGAAGAGCGCAGGAATGGTTGGACCATCCATGGATGGTCATTTGAGAGTCAAGTTACGTTTCGTAATTGGGAACCAATATTTTTTATTTTGTTTTCTTATTCCTCAACACAAAATAAGCAGCTTTTTATAAACCATTTTCTAATGAGAAAACAACATACAGCATACGTAGGTTCCTATTTAAAAAAAATTAAATTGATTCTAAAATGACCACTATAACGTCCTCCAAACAAAACACGACTAATGGCATTTGCTTTCCCTTATAATATTAAGTAACTTTTATTAAAGACATTTCTTTCTAGAACTCTTATTTTTGGAGATATGTACAGTCTCAACTTAAATGGTCCACCCTGTATATACACTACGTGATCAAAAGTATCCGGACATCTGGCTGGAAATGACGTACAAGTTCGTGGCGCCCTCCATCGGTAAGGCTGGTAGTCAATCTGGTGTTGGCCCACCCTTAGCCTTGATGACAGCGTTCACTCTCGCAGGCATACTTTCAATCACGTGCTGGAAGGTTTCTTGGGGATTGGCAGCTCATTCTTCACGGAGTGCGGAACTGAGGAGAGGTATCGATGTAGGTCGTGAGGCCTGGCACGGAGTTGGCACTCCAAAACATCCCAAAGGTGTTCTATAGGATTTAAGTCAGGACTCTGTGCAGGCCAGTCCATTACAGGGATGTTATTGTCGTGTAATCACTCCGCCACAGCCCGTGCAGTATGAACAGGTGCTCGATCGTGTTGGAAGATGCAATGGCCATCCCCGAATTGCTCTTCAACAGTTGGAAGCAAGAAGGTGCTTAAAATATCAATGTACGTCTGCGTTTGATCGTGCCACGCAAAACAACAAGGGGTGCAAGCCCCCTCCAGGAGAAACACGACCACACCATAACACCGCCACCTCCGAATTTCACTGTTGGCACTACACACGCTGGCAGATGACGTTCACCGGACATTCGCCATACCCACACCCTGCCATCGGATCGCCACATTGTGTACCGTGATTCGTCACTCCACACAACGTTTTGCCACTGTTCAATCGTGTAATGTTGACGCTCCTTACACCAAGCGAGGCGTCGTTTGCATTTATCTGCGTGATGTGTGGCTTATGAGCAGCCGCTCGACCATAGAATCTAAGGTTTCTCAACTCACGTCTAACTGCCATAGTACTTGGAGTGGATCCTGATACAGTTTGGAATTCCTGTGTGATGGTCTGGATAGATGTCTGCCTATTACTCTTTACGACCCTCTTCAAATGTCGGCGGTCTCTGTCAGTCAACAGACGAGGTCGGCCTGTACATGTCCCTTCACGTTTCCACTTCACTATCACATCAGAAACAGTGGACCTAGGGATGTTTAGGGGAGAGGAAATCTCGCGTACAGACTTCTGACACAAGTGACACCCAATCACCTGACCACGTTCGAAGTTCGCGAGTTTCACGGAGCGTCCCATTCTCTGTTCCTAATGGGATGTCTAATGTCTACTGAGGTCGCGAATAATGAGTACCAGGCAGTAGGTGGCAGCACAATGCACCTAAGATGAAAAACGTATGTCCGAATAGTTTTGATCACATAGTGTATCTTCAATTTTCTGGGAATAGTCTGTGAAGTTCTCTTCATTCGGAAAGAATTTTGTATAATCTTGTATGACTGGTAAACGTTAAGCGATAGACGAAAATGTATTGCACAAAAATATGTAGATCTCTTTAAAACACACAATTGGAAAGAGTATGGAATTTTAAGGCCAGCATATAATGCCCAGTTTTAAAACATTTGACTCGCTACTCTCTATCTATAACGAAATGTGTAATGTAGCTGTTTCTACAAAGTTTTATCTCGATTAAATGAAGTAGGTTGGAAAATAAACTTTCGTGAAAATAATTTGTATACCCACTAATAAGCGATAGAGGGTAGAGAAAGTAATGTGAATGTAACACAGAATTTTTTTCTTTATTATAGATTTAATGAACAGTTTGAGAAATGAGGATGCGATCCATTTGGATTTGGAAGTGACTGATCTACAAATAAATTCTATACATTTTGCAAGTCTACATTTTATGCAGGCTTTAGGTATACATCTATAATATTCTCATTATTATAGAACATTGAGGCTTCGAGTGTTTGAAAGTTAGCAACCGCAAGAAGTGAAATGCTCAAAGCAAATTCCATCGATACAGGCTCGGAGAGTTCTCGGCCATTCACTTCTCTAGTTGTGGGTGGAACGCGTGTCGGAAGTGAAGAACTGTTGGACCTCGGTCCGTGGTGAACGACCTCTAGATCGGCACGCGTTCTTTGCATTGGATGAAGGTGTAGTGTAGGTGACCAGGCGCTGTTCATGTTGCAATATCCAACGGTTGTAAATTCCCACCATGTAAGAGACACTCCGACTGGGGGTCAAATATTCTGCACCGTCGTAGAACCTATGCTTGGGCGATGTTTGTATTACTTGAGATCATCAAAACGCTTATCGCCAAGGAGCTTCATGAAATTATGAACATCCAAAACTAATCGAGCAACTCTGACTGGCCTACAAGCAACTTGATGAGAATCTCAAGAAACAAATACAAATGTAACTTTAATTAGAGGAGGCATCTTTCTGTGTGTGTATACATACTATACATCTGATGTTACACTCAATGGCCTTCTGTACCACTCGCTTATTTTTATATTCTTACGAAAGCTTAATTCTTTCTCTAGAGAAGGTATTGCATTGCACCCAAAAATTCGATACGGAGATTTCAACGGAAATACTAGAGACCCTTTGAACCCTAAAACAGCACTTTTAGAAAAACGTTCGTGTATATGTCTGTGAATAGCATAACTTGCATTAAAGTTCAGTACTTTCCAGAGATGCGACACGAAGATTTTCAAGCAAATCGCTCACCCCCAACTACCCTTTACTTGGAACATTTTAAAATGGGTCTAACGATTTTGATTAAAACACTATATATTAAAGATATTTCCATGAGGATAAAATGTATAGGTTGAATTTTTAGGGAATAGCGTGTGAAAAATCCTCTTCGTTTGGAAGGCATTTTTATGGTAAACCTTAGACGACAGTCGAAAATGTACTATACAAAAAATGTAATCTCTTTAAAACACATTGTGGCATAAGCTATTTCCGATATATACATTATTAATTGAATATTTTGTCGTCCTTTTCAAGTCCTGTCGATTTTCAGTTGTTTCTCACGATTGCATGGAAACAATATGGAATTTTAAGGCCAGCATACAGCGTCCAGTTCTTAAACAATTGACTGTGGCTGTTCTCTTTGTATCTGTAACGAAAGGTGTTTCTGGAAATGTTTACCTCGATTATAATGAAGTAGATAGAGAAAAAAATCTGATGTGTTACACTCACATAACTTTCTCTACTCTTGTACAAACTATTTTTACAAATGCTTATTCTCCATATGCTTCATGTTAATCGAGATATCGAGATGTTAATCTTATTGCTAATTTTCTTGTAGATGCAAGGGAAATTGATAGGCTTTAAGCGATAGTCAAATATTTTAAGAGCTGGTTGCTATGTGGCGCATTCCACTCTCTTTGCATGTCCAGGACATTTGAGAAAAAGTATAAGTATTGGAAAATTTAAGGGAATAACAAGCAATATCTCGAAAATGGTTCACTCAACAAAAAAATGTATATTACATAAATTGTGTATTTTAACGCGATCTACATTTTTTGTGTAGTAAAATTTTGTCTATCTCTTATGGTTTACTATGCAAAAGTCGTTCACAATGAAGAATACTTTTGGAGACATTCTCAGAAAATTCGAGATATACATTTCATTTCTCATGATAATATCTTAAACATATAATATTTATCAAAATCGTTAGCCATTTTTGAGAAAATCAAAATTTTCGAAAACGTTCCATGTAAAGGGTAATCTGGGGTGGGGGGATTTTCTTGAAAACCTTCGTGTCGCATCTCTGGAAGATACTGAACCTATATACCAAGTTTGGTGTTTATCCGACTGTTCGTTCCTGAGTTATGCTGTTCACACACACACACACACACACACACACACACACACACACACACACACGGGCATGTTTCCAAAAATGCTCTTTTTGGATTCAGGGGATCTCAAAACATGTATTTCTTGTGAAATCTCGGTATCGAATTTTTGGGTGGAATACAATACTTCCCCTACTTACTGTACGTAGTAGAGAAAGTAATAAGCTTTAGTGAGAATAGTAAAATAAATCTTTTCCGGGTTTATAGGCCGTGATCGAACAATAAATTTATTGGAACTTGACGTTTTGTCCTCACTGTGCACTTCCTCAAGAGAAGAGTGGCAAGAACTGGTCAACCCTCTCCCCATTCCTTCAGTATAAATTACCGTCCACTGCCATATGTATCCGCAGTCGTCAGCAATTCTTGCAACTTTTCTTTTATGCTAATGTATTCCACAGTTGAGGACGAAACGTCAAGTTTCAATAAATTCATTGTTCGACCACGACCTACAAGTCTGGAAAATATGTCATATTTTACAAATAACACAGTCCGTGTAAGCCTACAATCTATTTTAGTAAGAATAGTTTGCATACCCACTAATAAGGGATAGAGGGTAGAGAAAGTAATGTAAATATGACACAATTTTTTTCTCTCTCTCTATGAGTAGTTCCTGTTAATCGAGAAAAGCTTTCACAGAAATAGTTTTATTAAACATTTGATTGTAGGTACAAGGTAGAGGAGACCTAACCTATAAATGTTTAAAAACAAGTCGTTATAGCTGGTCTTAAAGTTCAATCTATTTCCATGACAGGCGAAACAACTGAATAGCGACAGCTCATGAAAAGATGATGAAGTATTGAAAAATTCAGAACAATAGTAGTGATGGGACGATACCAGTATCTCTCGATACCGATACTGATTTTTGAGCATCGATATCGATTCTCGCTTTATAAAAAACTGAAAAGCGATAGCTTGTTTACTGAATTTTGTTCTTACTAGTAGTTTTCTTTGTATAAATACATGTAACCAACTTTGTAATGTATACTAATTCCGAAGTTGTTCCTGTTTGACGACTTTCTCCAATTGGCAGTAACCTAATAATAATAATAATAATAATAATAATAATAATAATAATAATAATAATAATTAAAATAATTTCTTTGCTTCCGTTTTTACGTAACTCTTGACTAGAGTTTGCCTTGCGTAAACACAAACTAACAGATGGAAGGAAAGAAAAAGTATTTCCATACGTGTATTACCTCACATCTTAAGTTCTGAATTTTTTTCTGCTGGATTCTTAGATTTTGGTCATCGGAGTAGGTAAATGTAATGGCTGAGGGTGAGTCACCGAGCCAGGCTATCGCAGAAACGTGATTTAGTGCGTCAGCTAAACCAGCTTCATTCACAACTGCGTTAACGCTGTATGTTACATAAGTACCCTTAGTCCTTCCCCCAATTGTTTTGGATGTTTTCGTTTAGACACAAGCGTCTATGGAATGTTATATTGGCTCACTCACAGAAAACACAGTCAAGGTCTATCAAAGAACTAAAGTCCAGCAACTCTTCTTTGGGGACACGTGCGAGCCAATAAAGCGAAGTCTCGACTCCTTTCATTCCTTATCTAGCGTAAACTGAATGCAACCACTTTCAATAATGAAAAACTTATAAGTTTAAAAGTATCGAAGTTTCATCTCATACTTCGATACCACCGAGTATCGAGAGTATATTAGGCTACTAGCCTGTTTCTTCTAGTATGAATCGCTCCATCTTTTCCTAGGCTTCTCCCTCCTGGAATATTATTTCTAGATATCTTTACAAGTCTATCACGTGTATCGCTCTTGAAATGTGATAATTCCATTCGTTTCTTCTCTCTGTCCATTCCACAATATTCTTTATTCTGCATTTGTCCCTAATATTTTCGTTCCTGTTTCTATCAAGTTTCGTTACCCCCACTATTTTTCTTAGGGTTTTCATTTCTGTTCTATTAATTTCTTTGTCTTAACAGCATTTCTCTTGTATCGAATGAGTATGTTAATATTGGTTCCTAAGACAATTTTATAAATCCTTACATTAGGTGCCGTATGTAGATTTTTATTACTTTCTCTACTACGTATAGTAAGTACGGGAAGTATTGTATTACACCCAAAAATTCGAGCCGAGATTTCACCGGAAATACATGTTTTGAGACCCCCTGAATCCAAAAAAAGCATTTTTGGAAACATGTCCGTGTGTGTGTCTGTCTGTGAACAGCATAACTCAGAAACAAACAGTCGGATAAACACCAAACTTGGTATTTAGGTTTAGTATCTTCCAGAGATGCGACAAGAAGGTTTTCAAGAAAATCGCCCCACCCCAGAGTACCCTTTACATGGAACATTTTTCGAACATTTTAATTTTCTCAAAAATGTCTAACGTTTTTGATTAAAATATATATGTTTAAGATATTTTCGTGACAAATAAAATGTATATTTTGAATTTTCTGGGAATGTCTCCAAAAGTATTGTTCATTGTGAACGACTTTTGCATAACTGGTAAACCATAAGAGATAGACAAAATGTTTTACTACACAAAAAATGTAGATCGCGTTAAAATACACAATTTATGTCATATACATTTTTGTTGTTGAGTGAACCATTTTCGAGATATTGCTTGTTATTCCTTTAAAATTTTCAATACTTATTTTCTAAAATGGGAATTCGTTATTCATTTTTTGTGTTGGATATGCAAGGAGTTATAATCTGTGGCAAAGGGAATGGTACTGCACATAGCAACCAGCTATTAAGAGATATGTATGTGCTTAAAGGCTACTGTTTTTCTATATTGGCCTTGTAAATATATTTTCCCCTTACATCTACAAGAAAATTAGCAATAAGATAGAGTCTGCAAATGTTTATCTCGATTAACATGAAGTAGATGGAGAATAAGTGTCTGTAAAAATAGTTTGTACAAGAGTAGAGAAAGTCATGTGAGTGTAACACATCAGATTTTTTTTCCATAACATCGTTCAGAAAACGGATACGTGATTTGCTGTTATTGCTTGTGAAAATACTTGTTTTTATTTATAAACCATTACGTGTATTTACTGTTTTCAATTACTAATTTGCATATAACTGGTTCCTGGAAGTTATTTGAATGATATTATATATTTTAAAGATACCTACATTTCTTGTGAAGACATTTTTGTTTGTCTGTTAATGTTTACCATTTATACAAAATTCCTTGTGAATAAGAGAACTTCACAGGTGTTCCCAGAAAATTCAAAATATACATATTATTTGTCATATAAATATCTTAAATATATGGTGTTTTAATTTTAAAAAATCGTTAATGCCTTTTGTGAGAAAATAAAAAGCAAATCAAAGAATTTTCCATGTAAAGTGTAGTTGGGATGGGTATTTTACTTGAAAATTTTGGTATTGCATAACTGCAATATACTGAACGTAAATACCAAGTTTGGTATTTATCAGAGTTTTTGTTTTTGAGTTGTGCTATTCATTGACGCACACACGCGCACCTTTTTTTGTTTTGTTCTGGATTCCGAAGGCCTCAAAACATCCATCTCCGATGAAATCTCGATATCGTAGTTTTGGGTGGAATGCAATATCTACCTTTATTAGGTATATGGCAGATAACGTTAAAAGTGCCGTCCCTTCAGGACAGTGCCTCAGTGGCAGTGAAAACTATGGCCCTATGAGCAGGAAAGCGTCAGGTACCTAGAATCCAATAACACAATATACCCTCTATTTCCTTGTGCGTGTGCAAACCGCGCCTAGCATATTGACATTCGCTATCCGTTCTTCATTGTATCAAAGCTGTAGGCGATATCAGCGCGGTGGGCATCACTATCTGTGACAGTGATGTATTAATCTTGATAACACTGCGTGGAAATGCATTCTTTATCTCCTAGATAAAGCGGTGTGGCATCTCCAAAAGAATCATAGGTTTCTGTCGCACTATCCATCATCCGTAAGAAGCATTCTAGCATAAAACGTTAATGATTCTCAATTGCTGCCTCTCATGAATCTGAACAGGTACACGGCTATGATAATTCATCCTATTTTTTGGTCCTCAGTATGAATGGGCAGAAAATAACATAGCGGTTACTAAAGTAACGGAGACGGTTACCGAGTCTGGGTGACATTCATTTGCATGTGCATTGGTATTGTTTATCGAGAACTAATTACCTCAACGGTTTACTCAGTTTCAATCTCCTCCGCAATAGATGATGAGTGGCATTGTGGATCTAATATACTATCTGGCGAGAAAAATGCCTACTAATTATCCGTTTTGATAATATATTTAATCAACTGAGATCTGCATTATTTGTGGTGTTAATAATGTAAGAGTATGTTTAGGCATTGATGTTTCTCTTCTCCAGCAGCATCGACTTTCAAAGTGTCATTTTATTACCAGGTTTTATCTATCGTCCTACGAGAATATTTAAGTTATAATATCCTTAATATCAGTCATGTTGATGTTGACAATAGAATGGTTTCCTTTACTACGTCTTC
The DNA here is from genome assembly GCA_030765065.1 of Deroplatys truncata. Classification (NCBI taxonomy): domain Eukaryota; kingdom Metazoa; phylum Arthropoda; class Insecta; order Mantodea; family Mantidae; genus Deroplatys; species Deroplatys truncata. Next base: position 55,951,716 of record CM060989.1, on the reverse strand, counting down.
ATCATGTGAAGTTTATATTTAGGATCCCATATAGCTCAGTTCACCAGGAATGTAGAAGCAAGTGCGAATGATTTTAAGATTATAAACCACTGCAGTAGTCAAAGTGATAACAGCGAAACTTCCTTTTAGATTGCATCAAATAACACCTTGTATCGACATCGTTCATATTGAAACGTAATTACCGCTAATCGTTACTGGTAACGTTGCATGCAACCTTAACGCACTCTGCTACAGTTATAAGCGTCACCCAAAAATAACTTACAACCCTAAACTGTATTCACTGTTAGGTTGATCCGCGTCAAACCAAACCCCAGGTGACCAGTGCACCGTTATAATGTATCCTTCCGCCATTCGCACTAGAAATACTGTCACACGCTCGCATGCTTGCATGCCAGCATCACTACTAACGCTACTAACCGGGGTGCTCAAGCGGAACCCGTCCCAACTAATGCATGAATACCCTATATTAACCTGGGCACCCCATGCATGCTTTTAGTTACTAACAGCATGTGCATGGGGAGACGATGTAGCCTCAGCGGATGATCGTAACCGGGGGCGGCGGATGTGGGGCCGCCCCTATATAAAAAAAAAAGACCATGTGCGGTGACTAGCATATTCTGTTTAGGGTTAGAGATGAAAAGATTGATAGTTGCAACGAAATAAACGTTTGCATATATAATAATAGTTAATTCTAAAATAAATGAGCGAAAAATAAAGTAACAGATATGCGATATCTTAATTTATGCGCCCTCTGGAAGCGGCACTTTATTAACTGTTGGCGGCTCATTTTAAAAAAGAAATAGTGCACTGTTACGCGAATTGCATTCTTCTCAAGATCACTACATTCTTGCATCGCGTATTTCACATGTTTTCCTTTTCTTTTTTATTCCGGGTGTAACCACTTTTCTCGTTTCAGATTTTTCTGCACAAGCACTATTTATACTTGTACTCGAAACACCGGTGAACTCGGAAGTTAATTTCGTCATTTCTTTCGCGGAAAGTGTTGCATATTTCTCACATAACTTATAATAAAGATTCAGCACTATTGTTTTTTCACCACTAGTCAATGGTTTGCACGGCTAATGCTTTACGTAATTCGACGAAAACACAAGAGCGAATTCACTGTCCTCCATGATACTAAACACAACTGCTGGTTTCTGGCTGTAAACAATATTCTGCGCCTACACGGATGTCAGATGACTCATACAAATTGCATCATGGGTTTGTAGGTCTGTTTTACGGTATAAATCAGCATTAAATAAAACCTTCGGTATTTGTATAGAATATTATACTATTTAAGGATAAATTAATTCTATAATTCAGAGATTAGCATGGGACTACTTTCCTGCGCGCATTGCTACCGTGTTGCAACACGGTGCACTGACCACGTGGTTTTGCTTTGCCGCGGATCAACCTAAGAGTGAATATAGTGTAGTCCTCAGATGCACCAGTGGTCCTCTTTTAATTAAATTAACTGCGAGGAAGTACTTTTCGCCTCATTCAAACGTGCTGTCTGTAAACATTTCTTGAAAAAATATCTGGTTTCTTTTGTTGTTTTTCATTTTAATCTAAGAATTTAACTCACGAGAGGTTATAATCAGAGGTTCATTATAGTTCGTATAGCCCGGAAAGCTTTTCTCCCTCCACAAGGAAATGTTCATTAGATTTCTCATTAGCATACATCCATTTTCACCCACGCTGTATAACTGTAGACTTTACGAAACTTTACAGTTGTTAATCTCGTGTCTCTCAGCTCTTCTGTCATGGAAAACATTTTGATAGAATGCCCGGAATAAAAATTGTCTTCTTTTAACAAGGAAAAACTCTGTGCTGACTAAACATGTTGTGCAGGAGAATAGGGAGAAAACCCCGGAGCTTTGAGAAGAGGGTCATTAAGAACTCGATAATCGAGCACAATGGAGGAATTCCCATTCGGGGAGATTTCGTCCGGAACAAGTTTCCTGTTAAAGTCTTTTGTTGATGTAGAACTTCAAAGACCCACTCCACTCTGAACCTATGGTTATTTTTTTCATACCTCTAATAGGGAGACAATGAATCAAAGATATTCTGCGTAATTAAAATGAACTAGTACGTATATAACAAGGATTCAGAAGCTGTGCATCCATAAGCTGATAGAGGATAGATACTGTCGTTTTAAACATATAAATGTAATTTTAAAATGTACGAAAACGTAATAATTTGAGGGAATGTGTCTCATTAAACTGGCTGAGTTGGAATAACACCGAAGTATTTTCAGATCCAAGGGACCTGTAGGAGCATTTTGTGATAGGAAATGATATTTACTACGATAATAAAGCTATATAACAGTGAGGAATCGTTGAGCTTCCACCATGCTTCTCATATTTATTACGCATTTCGAAGTCTTTATAATAACTTTGTGCTGGTATTTCTACCTCTCCTATTGGTCATTGGAACTAAGTTGATGCTGGTCATTGGAACTAAGTTGATGCCACCTGCGCGGTAAGTAATTCAGCTGCTTTCCTGTCAAGACTCCAAACATTCCTTTATTAAAAATCTGATGTGTTACACTCACATGACTTCCTCTACTCTTGTAAAACTATCTTTACAAACGCTTATTCTCCATATGATTCATGTTAATCCAGATGTTAATCTTATTGCTAATTTTCTTGTAGATGCAAGGGGAATATGGTAGGTTTTAAGCGACAGTCAAATCCTTTAAGCGCTGGTTGCTATGTGGCGCATTCCTTAAGGCATAAAAAAACTGAATAACGAATTTGAAAAAAAGTATAAGTATTGGAAAATTTAAGGAAATAACAAGCAATATCTCGAAAACGGTTCACTCAACAAAAGAAATGTATATGACATAAGTTGGGTATTTTAATGCGATCTACATTTTTTGTGCAGTAACATTTTGTCTATCTCTTATGGTTTACCAGTTATGCTAAAGTCGTTCACAATGAAGAACACTTTTGGAGACATTCCCAGAAAATTCGAGATATACATTTCATTTGTCATGAAAATACCTTAAACATATGCTGTTTTAATCAAAATTGTTAGAGCCATTTTTGAGAAAATTAAAATTTTCGAAAAATGTTCCATGTAAAGGGCAGTCGGGGTGGGGGGATTTTCTTGAAAACCTTCGTGTCGCATCTCTGGAAGATACTGAACCTAAATACCAAGTTTGGTGTTTATCCGACTGTTCGTTTCTGAGTTATGCTGTTCACACACACACACACACGGACATGTTTCCAAAAATGTTTTTTTTGGATTCAGGGGGTCTCAAAACATGTATTTCCGGTGAAATCTCGGTATCGAATTTTTGGGTGGAATGCAATACTTCCCTACTTACTGTACGTAGTAGAGAAAGTAAAAACATGGGGTTGTTTTTCTATTAAAATAAAAGAATCTGATGTGTTACATTTACATAACTTCTCTACTCGCTATCGAATCCTCCTGAATGACTTTCAGAGCTGAGTTTTGAATGGAAGAAATGCCCAAAGAAAAGAGATGTTTTAAATACGCCCTCACACCGTGGTTTGGCGTCATGAGTATCTGATCGAAATGGCGTGAAAGTGTGGAAAGTCTTTTCTAAATAGATGAATATGGGTGAACAGTAACATCATTCGGCAAGTGCTGGCAAAGTTAGGAGGAAATTGGCATTCATATCAACATTACTGCACGGAACAGACTGATAATAGTGCAAACGGGTTTCTGGAAAATTCTCTTCTTGTTTACAAGCCAGGGAAAATTAAAGGTGGACAAATGAATCATGTGAAGTATGAAAAGCGGATCTGAGAAAAGCTAGCCCCTAATTTACGCCCTTTTAGCTCTGTGAAATCTAGTATATCATAATTGAAAAACAAAGTTGTGACAGTTCAAGTCTCTTGGGCCACACCATGTTGCCTGCCTCAGTACCTATAGGTGTGATCTGAATCCCATAGAACCTGCTTGGGTGAAGATGAAATGAATGGTTAGGGAAATAAAAGACTTACCTCTTCAGAAATTGCGCAATATAGTGCTGGAGAGTTTCTCGCTTGTAACCAAAACAGACGGCAGAGTTTTTGCAGACATGTAGAGAAGGTAAAAAATCTGATGTGTTACTCTCACATGACTTTCTCTACTCTTGTACAAACTATTTTTACAAACGCTTATTCTCCATCTACTTCATGTTAATCGAGATAAACATTTGCAGACTCTATCTTATTGCTAATTTTCTTGTAGATGTAAGGGGAATATATATTTACAAGGGCAATATAGAAATACAGTAGCCTTTAAGCACATACATATCTCTTAATAGCTGGTTGCTAGGTGCAGCACTATTCCCTTTTCCACAGATTAATACTCTTTGCATATCCAAGACAAAAAAATGAATAACGAATTCCCATTTGAGAAAATAAGTATTGAAACATTTAAGGGAATAACAAGCAATATCTCGAAAATGGTTCACTCAACAAAAAAAATGTATATGACATAAATTGTGTATTTTAACGCGGTCTACATCTTTTGTGTAGTAAAATTTTGTCTATCTCTTATGGTTTACCAGTTTACCAAAAGTCTGTCACAATGAAGAATACTTTTGGAGGCATTCCCAGAAAATTCAACATATACATTTTATTTGTCATGAAAATATCTTAAACATATGATATTTTAATCAAAATCGTTAGAGCCATTTGTGAGAAAATTACAATTTTCGAAAAATGTTCCATGTAAAGGGTACTCTGGGGAGGGGGGGATTTTCTTGAAAACCTTCGTGTCGCATCTCTGGAAGATACTGAACTTAAATACCAAGTTTGGTGTTTATCCGACTGTTCGTTTCTGAGTTATGCTGTTCACAGACTGACAGACACACACACACACACACACGGACATGTTTCCAAAAATGCTTTTTTTGGATTTAGGGGGTCTCAAAACATGTATTTCCGGTGAAATCTTGGTATCGAATTTTTGGGTGGAATACAATACTTCCCCTACTTACTATACGTAGTAGAGAAAGTAAAAATGAATACTGGACGAAGGATGATAGAGTGGAAAACGCCTTTGACGGCATTGCTGTTTCGCTGGGATATGAGGGCAGCGATTCATTTTCCTCTTCCTCCTCCAGTGAAAATGAGCCCAGCTCTGACTTTTGGCCACATCGCTTGTTTGAGTTGAATGCGTTTGTTTATAAGCTAAATAGCTTTTAAGTTTCGCTATCATTAAGCGATTTCTTGGTTATTCCAAACTTGGCACTGGTGTACGTGCAGCATTGGATATCACGACATAGTTGAGTTTTATTGTACTACCGACTGATTACATCCCTGCCAGGGGTGAACAATTTTGTGTTGTTGTGGAATGCCCCTGAGAAAAATTTAAACTCTTTCAGGAGGTCCTAGAGAATTAAATGTAAATATGCAACTGCCATGTTCTAGCAGTAAACGTTCTGGATTGAGATGCCAACATGGGCTGAGCCTTCTAAATCTTCTTTACAATAGTAGCTCGTTACTCTTGTGGCTCCTAGCTAGCACACAAGAGGGCCCTGGTTCCATTCTTGCCCGAGATGCGTATTTTTCAATTGGCAAGAACTTTCACCCATGACTCCAATACTTGATATGTGTAATGTCACTTAAATCTGTGGAAGACATTGTCAATTCGCCCAGTAACACCCGGCATTGTACGACGTTGGGTGAGTCGTGACCCACGAATCGTCATATTAAAAATAACTGATTTGAACAAAATATGCCATCGGCGTTTCTGATCATACCGAATGTAAATTCTTGCAGAAACAAAGAAAATTAGAAGCATAGGATAGGAAACCATGCATGGTTGTCTCTGACCAAAATTCATTAAATGTGACACTGAGTGTAATAAATAGAACTAGGAATAATTGTCGGTGCTCTAACATGACTCCAATTCATTGAATCCAAAAAGTGAGCGTCCAGTGTTTTTGTTGCAGCTTTTTTCACAATTTCTTCCCTCCGGCACCTTTTGGATCATGCTGAGTTGCATTTTCCAAGGCGAAAACTCTGTTCTCTAACTTGACAGAGTAAATGAATTATCCATTAGTCATAATGTCATAGTGTTTATGAATATGCACATTCGATGTGCAAATCTACTTTGGTGTCAGTGACAATGCAGAAGTGTATTCGCTATGGGGCATCTTCGCTCACTCTAAGCTAATCCAACTCCCACATAGTTCACGGATTAGAAAAATGCTAGCCTCGAGTGAGGAGTCGGATGAGTATCTGCTCACGTTGACAATTCGTGCCAACTATTTGGTGTTCAATTTATATCCCGCCTTTCCTTTGGAACTTATAACTAGTGTAACTCTTGTCGTTGGGTTTCTTGCACTATTGGTTTTTTAATCATTAGATCATACTTCCAGAGTATAGGGAAGATAGGGATTCATCTTGGCTAGAGAAAAATTTCCCACCCCCAGCCGGGAGTCGAACCCGGGACCCCTTGCACAACACGCAGTTGCTCTGCCGATTGAGCTACGTATGTAATTTCTTAGTAAAGAGAATTGGAAGCGTATAAGTAGCACATATGGGGAAGACTGTATCATTAAAACCGCTGAGCACTTATGTGTGAGTAACTCAAATTAGCTTTTATATTTGACGCACAGTGTTTTTTTTTAACATTCTATTTTCGTATTCCTGAATATGAAAATTAAAATATGGCCTGAGAGAGAAGGTAAATAAAAGTAGCATTTTCCTGAGCAGGAGTTTGTACTTAGAATACCATTATTTCCCCCACTGTAATTTTAGTTAATGCGCTGAATGTGTAGGGAAGAGGGGCTTGTTTTGGGCCATTTATACGACACGAGATAGTGCAATTGCTCGGAAAACTGTCGCGACGAACAGTCTCTATCGATTCTGCTCCCTTCCCAAGTTTGTCGCTTAGTGCTAATAACTGGATAGTACCCACAAGGGTCAAGACAGCTGAACCAACGTGCAATTGTTAACGTACAAAAGAAGGATGAAGACGAGCCAGAACGAATGAAGTATACAGCGGTTATAACAAGGAGCTTAAAAAATATTGTGCCCGCATATGTAGTAAATAAATAAATGCATATGAAATCGACCACCATAAGGAAATAGCACAGATAAAAGAGCAGAAGTGATTATACGAGGGTCGTCAAATAAGTAAGTTTCCCTATTTTATAAAAAAAATATTACACATGTTGTATTAATTTTATTTATATTGCACAATCCTTGTATTACTTTTCTACATAGTCAACATGTTTTTCCAAGCATTTTTGGGGACGTGACACAAGTTTTTTCAACCCAGTGTTGTACCAGGTCGGGTCCTGTGCTCGCAAGCAGCTGTTCACTGATTTGACTTCATCATCGGTGTTAAAAGTGCTTGCCTTTGAGTTGGAGGAACATGTGAAAATCACTTGGGGTAAGCTCCGGTGAATACGGAGGATACGAGAAAACCTCCAAGTTGAATCTTGACCCAGACGGAGCTCAGAAGATTCAACTGGGAAGTTTTCTCGCATCCTCCATATTCACCAGATCTTTTCCCAAGTGATTTTCACATGTTCCTCTGACTCAAAGGTCATCATGGAGGTAAACACTATAACACCGTGGCGAAGATCAATCAGAAGTGAACCAGAAGTCGGTTCCTGTGCTCGTAATTATATGTTCATTATACATTTCGACCTTAAATGGCAGAATACGTCAGTAGTGTTTACCGTTTTTAAAAATAGCTTAAAATACCAGTTTTCATGTAAGAACTCCCATTGCTTTAATGTGATAAACGCTACAAGAAGAAATCGTGTTACTACCTACAGTGTTTAAGTTGATTCTTATTAAGATAGCGTTAGCTCGTGAATCGGTGAAAAAATACCATATAAGAATATCAGGAATTTCACAGCCACTCGCAACTGCATACGTGCTAACTTTTAGGGCATGCCCATAAAGGCTTTTTCGCGACTTTATGGCAAAGGAGACGTTTTTACGACTGTGGGCAGATCCAAAGATTTTTACCACATGTATCATGCTAATTGGTATACGGTGCTATGATAGGCCAGGGTTTATCCATATCTCTATCCACGAGCCTGGTACCCCTTGAGGCAATATTTTATATCATAACATGCTGTGAATGCCAGAGTGATTGTAGTGTAAATTAATATTATTGTATGTACAGGATTTTAGATGTTTGTTAGCCATAAGTATTGCTAGGAAATAAGTTTACACGGCCTAACTGAAACTGACAGTAGAAGTGAGTAACAATAAACCGAGGGGGTGAGTTGTTTATCACTAAGAAGAGATAAACAAATGACGTCAGGGTATCGTCCTTTTTTTAGAAATGGAGGGAATATCTTCCCTAGAGTATATATGTTAGTAGCAATGATTGGCTGACCAAAACGGACGTTAAAGTGGGCGCAATTTGGTAACCAATAGGAGCTATATTATAATGTTTAGGCAATTCGAGGTGAAGGAGTATATATTCTCGAGCCATAAGCCACAGTTCGGAAGAATCTCTTATGAGGTGCACGTCACACAGTTCTGAGGAATCTCTCACGAGGTGCATGTCGCAGAGTTAGTTACAAAAATGTAAAGCACGCGAAGTAATTGGTGCTCGGCAACTAAAACGACTGTAGTTACATTCAGAAATATCACAGTTTCAGTCAGGCGTGTATAAAGAGTAAATATGTCAATGATTAATTAATTAAGCGTGACGGCAATAAAAGTGTAGATTCAGATTTTTTTATCGGTGTTATCTTTTAGTAACAACTCCTTTCCGTTTACACGCCCTGCTTAGAGACATGTGCTTGACTGAGTTATAATAGCTAGCCGGAGGACAAAGAACCCAAATTTAAAAAAAAACAATTAAACAATAAGCGCCCAACAAATAAGATAACACAAGCCATAGAGAACTGCGACACCCTTCACTGGGCTGCAACAAATTACATACTGTGTTAATGCATTGGCGTCACTCAATGCAATCCTTATGCCGGTACCGGAAATCGAACTCGAGCCCCTTCACACGGCAGGCAGCAACGTTTGGTGTAACAATAACTTAAATAATTTTATTTAAAACAAAATTAAACAATCAGGCCCAGGCCGGGTTGTGCAGTATAACCTATACGCGGGCTCGGTTTAGACCGGGTCGAGCCCAAGAATTTTGGCCGTGCAGACCTCTACCATTCAATCCAGCTGCAGTGTACGAGGGTATTTCAAATTGTACGGAGATCAATTGTACAATCTGAAAGAGCTTTTCTTTAATGTTCAACGCAAGACTTCCTTAGTGCAAACACCTTAGGTTCATAATATGCACCATAATTATGCATCCCTTATTTTCGATAATAAGGGGGCGTTCCCTAAGTTAAATAATACACAAGTGTGGCACAAGTCGGCTGTTGCTGAAACAAAATGACAATCGATGTACGACTGTATACGATGGAACATACGTATTATTTACTATTGGTTGAATTATTATTGAAAGATAACTATTAGAATAATTTAAGGACAGGCTCAGAAATACTATATGTTAGTCACGTTAAAAGTGGTTTTATTCTGCTCGCCTTCGGCTCGTTTTGTAAAAGACCTACTCGCCAAATAAAATGCCACTTTTACCGTAATATACCATCGTATTATTTTGTGTATAATACCTACCGCTAAAAGCGCCACGATGCAAAAGTACCTCTTTGCAAGAATCTCTTCTTGTGGTCCAGAGGACTACGTATAATCCGAAGTTTGCTAGCGAGATGGGAGTTTACTGTTCAGGATGAACAGAAACGATTCGTGTAATTTTCAATGACGAGTGCACGTTACATCTTGATGGAAAAGCGAACAGACATAATGCTCGTTTCTTGGGGGATCGGAGAATTCACTAGAAATTATAGAGAATTGAGGCATTCGCCGAAATTGAACGTATTCTATGCGTTATCGCATCAACAATTCCACGCCCCCTTTTATTTCTCTCTCTCTCTCCTTGAAGAAAAAAATTAATTTCCAGAATTTACTTTCCTCAAGTACAAGATTACCAAACCCGGCGGAGGGCTTTGCTATCTTCCTAAGGGAAGTAAAGCTGGTGGTCCCGTTACGGCACCTAAAAGAACCTCAAGCCTGATAAGGAGGCGTCTGAGTAAAATGTTCGGACTTTCACGCCCAATATAGGATGGGACATTAATAACCATACTAGTTAATTTTTAATAAAATAACATACAGCATTGTAAACTGACACACTCACTCATCCTTAATGAAGAACCATCATCAAAATGTGAGAGACCTGCAATGAACGCTTACAACTCATCCTGCTGCAATGTTCAAAATACTCCAGATGGAGACTTCAGGCTGCTTCAGTGGCCTACCAAGTGCTCTAAATAACCACCAAGCAATTCTCTATATGTAAAGTTAAAAGGTCGCGATATGATCATGTTGTTAAAGCTACCCAAAATAAATCAAACAATAATAACAATAATTGGGCAACAAGATGCCAAAAAACTATGTGCAGGAATGGTTGAATACATTTCCCAATCGTTGCATCGGTCATCATGGTCCGTACGAGCTGGCCTCCGATGTCTACCGATCTGTCCCCTGTGACTTTTTCTTGTGGGGAAAAGTAAAAGTTCGTGTTTACGTGCCACCGCTACCTGCAGACTTAACTTAGTTGACACGGATGAATAGTTGCATCATACATGCTAACGTGTGTGGTAAGAAATGGATGTAGGCTACAACACAAATGGATCCCATAGTTATTCAATTTCGGTATGATTGAAAATTATATTATATACCGCAGAGAAAATATTGCGACTTTGTCCACCTTTTCAACTGTCACTTCTCTCAGTTCTCATTGCCACTGTTTTTGACACTGTCACCTCACTAATGTGAACTAGTTGAATTTCCCTGTGACGTAGGCTTTTCTTCTGGATGGCTCACTCGCTGGGGAGTCGAACACAGGACGTCTACAATCTCTCGCTCCGCAGTAGCACTCGCTGCGCGTCACAGCACTCGTCGCCAACTTACTCGGAGAACCGCACTTGATGTCGCAGCAGAAACGCGTTCGCTACCTCGCTTACCCACTCACCAGCTATTAAACGAGCTTACGCGGGCGAGAACGCTACTTATCTTTGTTTATCTCCGACTGCCTGGTGCCGATATCCTGATAAACTTAAACCATAGCCGCTGCGTTACAATATATGCGTTTAAAAACCCTAAAACCATCCTGCTTTAGTAAATATTTCAGATGTTAAATTCAAACATTACAGCAAATGAGTAATTAAAAGAAATGGAATGTCGTATAATAAAGAACCAGTGCAGAAGTAAATTTCATGAGCTGCTGTACTTTCTTAAGATCAAACATCTCGCCTGCTGTTTTGCTTTTCCTCTTGGCCACATTTATCACGGCTCCCCTTGCTGACATTTCCCTGCACCCCTCTCAATGCACTGCAATGAAACTTTATTACTCTGTCAGTCTCCCGCCCTTCGTCTTCTTATTTCGTCTTGTCTGGCTGAGTCTTGACTTTGGCAACCGAACTTCAAGTCCTGGTCTTTGATTATGGCTTGTACTTTCGCTACAGTGTACATAGTTGGTAGAGGAAGTAGGTATTGTATTTCACCCAAAAACTTGATGCCGAGATTTCACCGAAAATACATATTTTGAGGTCCCTGGATCAAAGAAGGGCATTTTTAGAGAACGTTGCGAGTAAACAGCGTGATTCAGAAACGAAACGTCATCCTCCATGGTCCAGGGGTACCGTGCTAGCGTCTAATTCCCGAGGTCGCGAGTTCACACCCGGCGGAGAGCGATGCATTTTTTTTCGGGCAATCCATAGCATGGCTTCCTTCAGAAGGGAAGTAAAGCCGGTGGTCCCGTGTCATAAGTTTACGGCACTAAAAGAACCTCAAGCCTGATAAAGAGGTCTCTGAGCAACATTTCCGGTCTTTCACGCCCAATATACAGAGAGAGCCAAAAAACTACGAACCGGTTGTGCGGTGTTTTTCTTGTCCGCGTCCTGTGCGCTCGTTGCCGTCTGCCGCTATCATAGAAACCATGCAACATTTTTAAAACTACTTTTAAAGACTTTACTTACCAACTATCCATCACTCGCCGTAGTTCCCGTTGAGAAATGCTGGCAATTTCCTGGCGGATATTTTGTTTTAATTCTTCCACGGTGTATGAGTTTGTCTTCTACACTTTGTTTTATGTTACCCCAGATATAGAAATCGCAGGGGGTTAGGTCGGGGACGAGGGGGCCACAAATCTCTACTAATAATGCTGTCCTGAAGCGCACTTTCAATTGTTCTGATCGAAATATTGGCCGTATAAGCTGTTGCATAGTCGTGTTGAAAAAAGGCAAAATCGCGCTCCCTGTCTGTTAATTCTCTAAAAAGGTGTGCAAAATTGTATTCAGATATGTATGGGCGTAAACTGTTGACTCGAACAAATTGGCGGTGGCCAGTTTCAGCATCTCCTTTCATAAAGTTGGTAAGTAAAGCCTTTAAAAGTAGTTTTAAAAATGTTGTATGGTTTCATCCGCGCGTTTCTATGATAGCCGCAGACGGCAACGAGCGCCGAGGACGCGGACAGGAAAAGCACCGCGCAGCCGGGTCGTAGTTTTTTGTCTCTCTCTGTAGAATGAGACGCTAAGAACTATAGTGGTTAAACAGCGACCATAAATAAAAACTTTTTTTTTCAAAAACGAAACTTGGGTAAATCAGTATCTTCTAAAGATTTTTATGAGAATCCCTCTGCGCCAAACTACCGTTTGCATGCAAGGTAGTTATTTTTCTTTCCTTAAAAAAATAATCAAACTATTTTGATTAAAATCCATATATTTAAAATAGTTACATGACAATTAAAATGTATATCTACGATATTTTGGGAATAGCTTGCAAAGCCCTCTTCATTCTGAAATAAATTCAATTTCAGATTAATGTATTGGCAACCATCATAATTTTTACTCCCTTATACTATTCTTATTTGTACTTATCTAGCCTATTGTTCTTCTATGATTAATTTTAACTTTTCCCTATTTTCCCTCCTTTTATAGTTAAAATCTTTCTATAATTTAGGTTGTCATGCCTGTTTTCGGCATAATTTTAGTTTAATATGGATATATTTTAACTGGAGTTGCCACTTTTTGTTCAGACTGTGAGCGTTTCCCTAAGATGGTATTTTCCTCTCCCCCTTTTCATATATCCACGCCCAAGCAATCGAGACCCAGTCGTGCTTTTCCTACAGCACATGCTGTTATTAGGTTCGGAAATAATGCATGAAGTTGAACTTGAGATATATTCCAGCTGCTGGGCATCTTAAGGCAGGTCGGGAGTTTCCGTATGCTGTTGTGCTATCATAATTTGTGCAAATAGCAAGCTGTTACAAGGAGTCGTGCACCGTGTGCAATAATCATTAATGTCTGTTTTAAATTGTAGTTCCTCGAGATTTAGAGGAAATTACGAGATGGGCACAGTCATAGGCTGCTTGCGAAATTGATGTTTTAAGGTAGGTTTCCACATAACCTACTGTGTGCTGTGTTTGGGAGCCGCCAAGGAATACCATCCATATAGTTCACGAAGAGAGAGCTTTTCATTCATTTCCACACGACCTATCGTAGCCCTACCGTGCTCCGACCGATCAGTCATGAGTAGGGTTTGGAAGCTGAAGACTTAAAAAGTACCTAACAACTGGGAAAAGAACATAAAAACCTGATGTGTTGCACTCACATGACCTTCTCTACTCTTGTACAAACTATTTTTTCAAACGCTTATTCTCCATATGCTTCATGTTAATTGAGATGTTAATCTTATTGCTAATTTTCTTGTAGATGCAAGGGGAATATGGTAGGCTTTAAGCGATAGTCAAAATGTTTTAATCGTAGAAAAAGTATAAGTATTGGAAAATTGAAACAAATAACAAGGAATATCTCGAAAATGGTTCACTCAGAAAAAAAAGTATATGCCATAAATTGTGTGTTTTGACGAGATCTACATTTTTTTTTTTGTGTACTAAAATTTTTCCACCTTTTACGCTTTTCCAGTTATGCAAAATTCATTCAGTATAAAGAGGACTATTGGGCACATTCCCAGAAAATTCATGATATATATTTCATTACCATAAAAATATATTAAATATATGATATTTTAATCAAAATCGTTACAGCCATTTTTGAGAAAATCAAAATTTTCAAAAAATATTCCGTTTGAAGGTAGTCTGGATGGGGGAGTTTCTTGAAAATCTTTGTGTCGCATCTTTGAAAGATACTGAACTTCATTTGGTATTTATCCGACTTTTCCTTTTCGAATTATGCTGCTCACAGACACACGCGGACTTTTTTCTAAAAATGATTTTTTTTGTATTCAGGGGGTCTCAAAACTTATATTTCCAGTGAAATATCGGTATGAAAATTTTTGGAAATTAATTAATATTTTAATAATTTGTTTTAATTACATATTCAATATTTAATATAATGGTTGACTTTAGATTTTAAATCATTAAATCGGCTGTTTAAAGGGAATGTGTATCATTATCCCAAAATTGTGTTATTTTTGGATTCTTTTAATTTATTAATACGTACTTAGGTATTACTCTGAGAGATTGATGCACTTGACTTATCATGTAACACCCAAATGCTATTCTTTGAAATAGGGTTAAACATTTTTGCTTAAAATTCTGGTGGTATGAAACGTACAGTGCGAAAAACTTTATGAATAAAATGCTTTTTCTTTGTCATTATGTTAATCTGTATAAATTATTGTTTTCTGTTGCAATTAATTGAGAAACGGCAGTAAAAATGTAGTCGAAAGAAGGTGAAGCTGAAAAAACAATGTCGAAAAAGGACAAATAAAAATTTTCGAACACTCGAAAAGAATTTTTCTTCAACTTTCGAGCCTTAGTCATGAGATTGGTTTTATGAAAATGATCGGGAAACGGTTGCGACACCGACATAACCACAGGGCGTTGGTTGGCCGCCTTTTCGCATCCTCGTGTAGTTCGGCAATTTCCGGCATTTTCCGTAATTATACGAACATAACAACAGCAAAGCCGTTCTCTATGGACGAAGAGTTAATAGTGTGGTTCAGCAGTATAGGATCTATCACATAAAGATTGACAGCACACTGGTTGAAGATAAACATTTGGTAGCTTATTACCGAAGGGGTTAAAATATATATCTTCAGTAAAACCAAATAAGCAGCACAGGCTAACGGTGTCTTCCTCTTTGTTATCCATTGCTTATTAAAATAAAGGTGACAAAACGAGCAGTTCGAAATCATTATCTCCTTTAACGGATTACCCTCTTTGTAGGCCTTACAAGCCAATGCCTTGGGTCAGTAGTCTGATGCGGAGTTAGGAAACTCTGAATTGAAGAAGTTATTTTGTTGTAGGAGTTGTATTGAAGGAGTTGTATTATATTTCAACCGTTGGGGAACCGAACTTGAAGTTTGTTTGCAACCACACGTATGGTAAATAGTTTCCGGTAGCCTACGCCCCAAAGTTTACTTTCAGGTGGCCTTTGCCACAATTTAAAAAAAAAATATTAATTTTATAATTTTGACTTTCTTTAAATACTATATATTTATGTTTGCCTCAGCTGCGTCAGCATTTATTTTAGAGACATGGATGTTTTGGCAGGGTTGTGTTGCGACTTAGAATGTAGGCTTACACAGATTATAATTTTTACTTCACTGCTTTATTAATCCTTGACACGATTTAAATAACACTTCACTGATATAGAGAGCTGTGAGATGTGTTTATTAATTACTTGCACTTTTTAACATGTGAACTATTTTCGTCTCACACGAATAGGTATTAAATTTCTCGAGGACACTTTTTGCGTCTGGTTACTAACGCTGTCTGCAACCAACTGAATAGATTTCTAACGCTTAAAATTTGTAAATTTCTGTATTTCAAGTCTCTGATTGGCTATTCCTAGTTCAATAGAATACCTTCATTTAACTAAAGCTTTTTCTGGTTGTTGATTGGCTATTTTATAAACTGTCACAACAATTACAGCATTGCTTCCAAGAATCACAAGTAACATTATTAAACTCTCAAACTCATTATTGCCTCAAGGTTACCTCATTGTTACCAACATTTGGCCTATTTCTCACAGCTCCTACATTATTAAATTACGTAATATATTCACATAACATTATTACACATGAATACAATAATATACAATAATATAAAGATATATAACGACTGTAATATACACTTTTTATATATTGTTACATACACATATTGCTTTAAGGCAGGCTGTTATTGAATTTACATATTATATAATTAGGCTGAAATTATTTAAGTGTTAAAAATACTGCCTCAAATCATAGCATATCAGGATTGGTAACCAGCCCAGTGCCTGGTATGGCGGTGAAGGACATGAAATATAGTGATGAAAGGGATGATAGGAAAATTTGCGGATCAAATAGTTCAACCGAAAGTTCGCCTAACGACCGAGGAAAACCGCGAAACAATCCTTCAGTCAGATTGATCGGCCCCGGGGGTTAGAAACCGGGAGCTCCCGAATGGAGGTCACAGACGCTCGAAATCAAGCATGAAAATAGCCGCCACACAGTCGTGGTAGGTTATGTGGAAATCTACCTTAAGACGTCAGTTAAAACTTAGTGAAATAGAATACAATGGACGTGTCCGCCCACATAATACGTTTCACTGTGGCAGGTTGCCTTACAAGACTTGGTGGCGACGCCTTCATCATCCCAGGTGCCCTTTCCTCCCATGTCAGAAGCTCACAGATAACTTTTAAATTAATGGGAAAGCAGTAGCATATGGGTAAGGGATCAGGGTAAAATCGCATATACTGATACTGTATTCCTTAGACACTTGTACACCACCTGACACATGTTCTCTGCCTTCCCCTTAATGGCTGTCCTGGCAATACATATCGCTCGAATCATTTTGTATACCAAACAACAAAGCTTGTATATTGTAGTGTTTTTCTTTCACACTGCCACCGCAAGCTGCTCTTTATACAATTAATATATTCTAGATCAGTACAGTGATAAGTGTATGTGGTTAAGTGGCGGTTGTACGAACTCTTTTAAGCGTTATTCCATGGTTAGGCGCTAAATTGTGTTGTACGACACCATACAGTCTATCAAGAGAGTAATCTTGGAATAACTTATTCCATGATTCGTTGCGTGGACAAGCCGTTGTTCCGAGAGTAGATTATAAAACGGAAAATGGTTGCTTAGGTATTAGATGCAAATTTGTCCCATAGCGACGACGAATTTCTTATGTTTTTGAGAACCAGAAAACTTAACACAATACGTTGTAGAGGTAGTCTGATAAATGAACACGACAATGAGATTCAGTTGAGAAAGAATATCGCGCCGAGGTAACCTTATTTAAAACATATGGCAGGCATATGGTTAAAATAAATATACCTACTATTTAAAAATCTGATGTGTTACACTCACATGACTTTCTCTACTCTTGTACAAACTATTTTTACAAACGCTTATTCTCCATATGCTTCATGTTAATCGAGATGTTAATCTTATTGCTAATTTTCTTGTAGATGCAAGGGGAATATGGAAGGCTTTAAGCGATAGTCAAATGTTTTAAGAGCTAGTTGCGATGTGGCGCATTCCATTCTCTTTGCATGTCTAGTACATAAAAAAAAATGAATAACGAATTCCCATTTGAGAAAAAGTATAAGTACTGGAAAATTTAAGGGAATTACAAGCAATATCTCGAAAATGGTTCACTCAACAAAAAAAATTTATATGACAGTAATTGTGTATTTTAACGCGATCTACATTTCTTGTGTAGTAAAATTTTGTCTATCTCTTATGGTTTACCAGTTATGCAAAAGTCGTTCACAATGAAGAATACTTTTGGAGACATTCCCAGAAAATTCGATATATACATTTCATTTGTCATGAAAATATCTTAAACATATGATATTTTAATCAAAATCGTTAGAGCCATTTTTGAGAAAATTAAAATTTTCTAAAAGTGTTCCATGTAAAGGGTAATCTGGGGTGGGGGGATTTTCTTGAAAACCTTCGTGTCGCATCTCTGGAAGATACTGAACCTAAATACCAAGTTTGGTGTTTATCCGACTGTTCGTTTCTGAGTTATGCTGTTCACAGACACACACACGGACATGTTTCTAAAAATGCTTTTATTGGATTCAGGGGGTCTCAAAACATGTATTTCCGGTGAAATCTCGGTATCGAATTTTGGGTGGAATACAATGCTTCCCCTACTTACTATACGTAGTAGAGAAAGTACAAACAGTATAACGTACCTAGAATACTATCAACACAGTACATAGTTTTATCGAAACAGTGAAATTAAGTACTATCCAAATAAACACAAAATGCAGTGTAGGAACTCACTAGTACGATGCGTAGCTATGCAAACAGTGAGGTTGTCATCGACGAAATAAAAAGGACTGGTTATCTCATAAGTAGAGCCCGGAAGTTCAGGCATTTATTTTGGTTAAAATAGGCATGCAAAAAAGAGCACTTAAAATACAAAAAATAGACATTTATTTAAAGGTGAAAATTAATGAAAATAATAAGATAATTTATTTGTCACATTAAGTACTAGCAACAACAATGTTTTTCAAGGTGTAGAGTCATAATCAGCCACTGTCAAAGAGAACGTTTTCATCGCGGAAAAAGAACGTTCTACTTCTAATGAAGTCACTGGAACACATTTAAAACAAGCTGTTTAAGAAGGGGCTCATTAATTATAACAGAACTTTCACCTTTCAGCACATCACAAATGTTCTTAAGCTTTTCTAGGTCCACATTAGTACTCAACACGTTTACGATTCACACTAATACTTTTTCCTTTCTCTCCTGGTACCTGCAGCAGTTAATTTATTGCATCTTCAAAGACCGACATAGGTGACATTAGCGTATCACCTTTTTTTCTCCAACTTCAAGATTGCTTCTGGTAGTACCCTATGATATGCTGCTATAAACGCCAGATCGTTGCCGAGTTCATTGTACAGCTTCGTCTTCTGATAGAGCATCAAATACCTTACATATCTAGTCCAAATTGTCGCTGTAATATATGATGCAGAGATCCAGGTTCCCCATTTGGTGAGAACTGGATTTGGAAGTAAAGCGAGCTCTGGTGCCACGTACTTTAAATCCCACATTCAGTAGGGTGATTTCAGGAAGACCTTCTTAGTGTTGGAAACAGACTTATCCACAAAAGGATACAAATTTCTTACTTCGACGGTTCTGTGCAACCCGAGTGCTAGACATGCGAGATACAGCATTTTCGGGAAGAGAACTTTCAAGCATTTAGCTGTCTTTTTACTTTCTCTACTACGTATAGTAAGTAGGGGAAGTATTGCATTTCATCCAAAAGTTCGATATCGACATTTCACCGGAAATACATGTTTTGTGCCCCCTGAATCCAAAGAAGCATTTTTAGAAAAAGGTTCGTGTGTGTGTCTGTGAACAGCATAACTCAAAAAACGAAAAGTCGGTCAGTATCTTTCAAAGATGCGACACGAAGATTTTCAACAAAATCCCCGCACCCCAGACTACCCTTTATATGGTACATTTTTCGAAATTTTTTATTTCCTCAAAAATGGCTCTAACAGTTTTTATTAAAATATCATATGTTTAAGATACTTTCATGGCAAATGAAATGTATATCTTGTATTTTCTGGGAATGTCCCCAAAAGTCGTCTTCATTTTGCATGAATTTTGCATAACTGGTAAACCGTAAGAGATAGACAAAAATTTTAGTACACAAAAAATGTAGATCACGTTAAAAGAATTTGTGTAATATACATTTGGGGGGGGGCTCGAGTGAACCATTTCCGAGATATTCCTTGTTATTGTTTGAATTTTTCAATATTTATACTTTTTCTCAAATGGGAATTCGTTATTCGTTTGTTTGTTTGTTTTAATGTCCTGAACATAAAAAGAGAATGGAATGCTCCACATAGCAACCAGCTCTTAAAAGATTTGATTATCGCTTAGAGCCTACCATATTCCCCTTGCACCTACAAGAAAATTATCAATAAGGTAGTTTCTGCAAATGTTTATCTCGATTAACATGAAGTAGATGGAGGATAAGCGTTTGTAAAAATAGTTTGTACAAAAGTAGACAAAGTCATGTGAGTGCAACACATCAATTTTTTTTTACGTAAGGTGCTGGCATTCCTTTCATAGGTTCTGCTATTTAAAGAGATTAAATGAATCGTTTGAGGAGGTAAGTTTTCGACTGCGTGAAAACAAATGCATTGAAATTGTGTGTTTTTTTAAAACGTGTAAGTAATCACAGCAAAACGCTATAAGGATCCAAAACAGGCAAACAAGTTTTAAACCTTAAAATACGCGACAGAAGAAAAATAAAAACTGGCCCTGCCGTCCCTAAATGTACGGAAACACGTTTATCTCTATTTAACTCTTAATTATATCCATCCAAATAGAAAAGGCATTTTGCCTAACTTCCGTCTCTATTCATAAGGTGCAAAGCATCATTCAAAATGTAACATAGCTACAAGTGTGAATGTTGGTGTGAATCTACTGTGCTATATTCAGTATATGGTAGTTATATGTAAGTTTAACAACGCTGAAGCTAATGACACCACAAGTTTCACGATGTGGGGAAGAGGTGCCAGTGATGACCAGATTAGCAAAGGCCTTGATAGACCCCTTATCTAATCTAAGATTAAGTTTAAATTTTTTGAGAGATTCATAATTTGTTCGTGTTTACGTTGTAGATTGACTCCAAAGGAATGCGGAAATAAAGTTACTTTCAACACTGTCACTTGTCTGAGTACAATGCAAAGCAGCTGGAAGACATTAGAAACAAGTTTTGGTCGAATAGACAACATCGTAAGAAAAACAATGCTCTCGATGCCATTGCTTTGACTGACCATTTCTAGCTGTTGCATTTAAATAGTGCCATTAGCAAAGTGCGAGTTATAATGGGAATGGTTACCTAATGTCCTGTTTGTGTGTACATTCTAATATTTCTATTGGTTAATAATTGTTTAGCAAATAGTTTAGGCAGTAGTGAAAATGTAATTTTCAAAACTTGAATTAAAAAGGTATTTTATGCTGTATCATGTGTAAATGTAGTAATTATAGTCTCATAGCTGCACTTTAATGGACCTCACAAAGTCTACGCTTTTTAAGGTTGTAGCATATATACTGTATGTATCATCGAGTATTGTGTCAAGATCGAGATCAGAATAAAATAACTCGCGCCTGCGCACATATCACTGCCAGCTGTTTCACTGCGTATGGTAAGGTCAATGCACTTATTAACAGTCATATAAAACTTGAATATAATGACAATGCTCGATTCATATACATACTCGCATCTTAATTGCTACCATTCTACTCTCGTTGCATAATATACTATTAAAGGAATACAATGACAGAAGCCAGATCAAGTGAGTTAGCTGTTTTGTGTATAGGAAACGAAAGATACCCTAAACTCGTATAATATCAGCACAAGATATAACGTTGCACAAAAGGGGAAGTTATACACTCCCATATTCTTACTCTATTGCAAGAAGTCGCAGCGTCTATGCAGGTGTTTTCTATAATTAGTAGTAAAATAATAAGTTTGCATCCGAACATCCTTGGAAGCTTTCGTAATTATTTCACAGTACCCCAAACAGTTCAAATAAGATAATGGCTTAGGAACAGCTGATTGTGAAAACAATGCAAATTGCTACACTTGTTTCAGCAAAACAAAGCAGCGATTACCTTATAAAACTGGCCATGAATGGCTCAAATATAGCCAACATTAGTTTTAAATCTACAAACAGTCGAATAGCTATCTATGGAATTAAACTGCGTGTTACAACTCGTCATATTTATTCCCTAGATAGTGTATTCCAAGATTTAGTTCGAGTTCGTGCAACCGGCCCTAAATGAAATGAATTACATTCGTATGCATACCTCATACTTAATGTAGATGCAAATGACAAACAACCTGTTATGTTGTTCTTTTTCTAACATTTCCATTAATGACTATTGTTAAAATTTACGTCAACTTGCAGACAAGCTATGACAGGGGTTGCACCCCCATAACAGCGCTGTTGGGTGGAGATCACGTGATGCAGCTGCCTCTACAGCCTCTTCTGGCTGATTGGGTAACGCCCCTCATTATAGTAATCCATATAGGGGATAGAACCAGCAACCCTTCACAGACATCGCCCTGGGACCAGCAGACGATAATAATTGGTTGCAAATTGTAGACTTTCAGACGTATTCTCTTCCCTGCTTCGCTTAAAGCTGCGATATACTCGGCTGCTCTATACACTGCAAAACAAGAGTTTATACGTCGCGTAAGATTCAGAAAAGGTACAAACGATATGCCGCGTCTTTATAAGAGGCTGTAGACGCACATGTTTCTGCAAAAGCTTTCTCTGTATCTTTCCCTCCCACTCTTGCTTTTTCTAATAAACATTGCTCTGTTGTCAATTTTTGTAGTGTCTGGTAGAGCAGCGTGGCATGTGTTTTTAAAGGTTGAGAAGCCGCAGTGAATACAGCATAAAAAGTGCTGAAGTTCGGTAGGTATTGTGTTGAACAAAAAAAAAAAAAAAAAAAAAAAAAAATCGGCAACATGGGCATGTGACCAGTGACTCTCCCCAAACTACAAGGTCATTCGCATTATCCAACTGCAATCCTCAAGAGTTTGGGTGAATATAAAAGAATAAGAGACTTGTTTACTTTCAAGTGGCGTATCGTTTGTGCCTTTTCTAAATTTTGCGAGAAGTATACCCTGTGTTTGCATTCACGAGGTTTGAAGAAGATTAGTTGGCACATTTCAAATTTGATTGAAGTCAGTGGAAAATATAGTTATATGGAAAACTTTCGGAAGTTCATGATTTAGGCCAATAGCAAGTATGGGGATGAAATGTCATTTATAAGAATCTGAATAAAATTTGTGACAGGTTTCAGATTTTGGTTTTATTTAAGCATAAAATGTTACAGGATGTAGATGAATGCCTTTTTAGTTCACTGATCTACTTTTATCCAATAAGTTTGTTTATTATGGAAAGTAAGACTCTTTTCTTGATTATGCCACCTTTAGATTAAAATTTATCAACATTTTTACTTTCTCTACTACGTATAGTAAGTAGCAGAAGTATTGTATTCCACCCAAAAATTCGATACCGAGATTTCACCGGAAATACATGTTTTGAGACCCCCTGAATAAAAAAAAAAACATTTTTGGAAACATGTCTGTGTGTGTGTGTCTGTGAACAACATTACTCAGAAACGAACAGTCGGATAAACACCAAACTTGGTATTTAGGTTCAGTATCTTCCAGAGATGTGACACGAAGGTTTTCAAGAAAATCCTCCCACCTCAGATTATCCTTTACATGGAACATTTTTCGAAAATTTTAATTTTCTCAAAAATGGCTAACGATTTTGATTAAAATATCATATGTTTAAGATATTTTCATGACAAATGAAATATGTATCTCGAATTTTATGGGAATGTCTGAAAAAGTATTCTTCATTGTGAACGACTTTTGCATAACTGGTAAACCATAAGAGATAGACAAAATTTTACTACACAAAAAATGTAGATCGCGTTAAAATACACAATTTATGTCATACATTTTTTGTTGTTGAGTGAACCATTTTCGATATATTGCTTGTTATTCCCTTCAATTTTCCAATAATTATACTTTTTCTCAAATGGGGAATTCGTCATTCATTTTTTTTTTTGTCCTGGTAATACAAAGAGAATGGAATACTCCACATAGCAACCAGCTCTTAAAATATTTGACTATCGCTTAAAGCCTAGCAATTCCCCTTGCATGTACAAGAGAATTAGCAATAAGATTGATATCTCGATTAACATGAAGCATATGGAGAATAAGCGTTTGTAAAAATAGTTTGTACCAGAGTAGAGAAAGTCATGTGAGTGTAACACATCAGATTTGTTTTTAATAACCAACCATAAAGTTGTTTTTACCATCTAAAACTTAATTTAGCTGTCAGTAGTTTCTGAGAAAGGGGGTTATTTGTACCAGAAAATGTCATTCATAGAAAAAGCTGTTTAAAACAAAAAGCGGAAAAAACAAACTCTCACATATTTCCAAAGAAAGAAACCACGCCCAAAGGTTTAATTTGTCATTCTTAACAGTAGTACCAATTTGTATCTCAAAACTTTTCCTAAAACATGGGCTAAAGTTTACACCTACTCCAAAATACGTGGTAGTTGTCTTTTGGGGAGCGGCGAATGGTGCAGAATTCATAGTATAAAATGGCAGATGCAGTAATATTTTAAAAAGTATACTTAAAATATAAGTATAGTGCCTACCATTAGACAATTAAAGAGAAATTCCAATAGGTAAGACTGCACAGAAAACTAAAAATTTCATTTTTCCACCTTTTCTACCAGTACTGCATAGTAGGTAGAGGAGGTATTATATTCTATCCAAAAATTCGATACCGAGATTTCACCGGAAATGCATGTTTTGAGGTCCCCGAGTCCAAAAAAAGCGTTTTTAGAAAAAATTCCGTATGTGTGTCTGTGTCAGCAGCATAACTCAAAAACGAAAAGTTGGCATTTAGGTTCAGTACCTTCTAAAATCCACCACCCCAAATTACGTTTACTTGGAATATTTTTTGAAATCTTTGATTTTCCAAAAAAAAAAATAGCTCTTAACGTTTTTATTAAAATACCAAATATTAACGTTATTTATACGAGAAATAGAATGTATACCTTGAATTTTCCGCGAATGGCATTTGAAGTCCTCTTCATTCGGAAGGAATTTTGTATTATCTTGTATAACTGGTAAACGTTAAGCGATACACGAAAATGTACTACACAAAAAATATAGATCGTTTTAAAATACACATTTTGCTTTTTTACTTTCTCTACTACGTATAGTAAGTAGGGAAAGTATTGTGTTCCACCCAAAAATTCGATACCGAGATTTCACCAAAAATACATGTTTTGAGACCGCTGAATCCAAAAAAGAAAAGCATTTCTGGAAACATGTCTGTGTGTGTGTGTGTGTGTGTGTGTGTGTGTGTGTGTGTGAACAGCATAATTCAGAAACGAACAGTCAGCTAAACACCAAACTTGGAATTTAGGTTCAGTATCTTCCAGAGATGCGACACGAAGCTTTTCAAGAAAACCCCTCCACCCCAAATTACCCTTTATATGGAACATTTTTCGAAAATTTTAATTTTCTCAAAAATGACTCTAAAGACTTTGATTAAAATATCATATGTTTAAGATATTTTCATGACAAATGAAATGTATATCTCGAATTTTCTGGGAATGTCTCCAAAAGTATTCTTCATTGTGAACGACTTCTGCATAACTGGTAAACCATAAGAGATATACAAACTTTTACTACACAAAAAATGTAAATCGCGTTAAAATACACAATTTATGTCACATATATTTTTGTTGTTGAGTGAACCGTTTTCGAGATATTGCTTGTTATTCCCTTAAATTTTGCAATACTTAATTTTCTCAAATGGGAATTCGTTATTCATTTTTTTTGTCTTGGATATGCAAAGAGTATTAATCTGTAGCAAAGAGAATGGTGCTGCACCTAGCAACCAGCTATTAAGCTTAAAAGCTACTGTATTTCTATATTGCCCTTGCAAATACAAAACAAATATTTTAGAACTAGTCGCTATGTGTAAAATGTAATTCTCTTTCCAGGTCAAAAGATCGTTTCTGCAAATGTTTATCTCGATTAATATGAAATAGATGGAGAATAACATTTTGTAAAAATAGTTTGTACAAGAGTGTGAAAGTCATGTGAGTGTAACACATAAGTGTGGCATCGGCCATCTCCGAGATGTCCGTTATTAAAAGTCCTGCCAACATTTAGTTTTTTCTCGCGATTGCATGGAAACGGTATGGAATTTCAAGGGTAGCAGTTCTCAGACATTTGACTGTGTTATTCCCTTTGATATAATATAACGAGATGTGTAATGCGGTTATTTCTGCAAAGGTTTATTTTACTTAAAATGAAGTAGGCAGGAAACAAACTTTCGTAAGAATAATGTGTATACTCACTAGTAAGCTAAAGAGGGTAAAGAAAGTAGTGTGAATGTAACACATCAGATGGCCGGAGCCCTACTTAAGACCTGGGGAATTCAGAGCGATAATTGAAGGAGTTATTGCTCGTAAACAACTAGTACTCCATTTAAATATGAAAAGTAAATCCCACGAAATATTTCGAACCACGTTCCTTCCATTAATTCAGTTCGGTAACACCAGACCATAATGCATTTCCTGTAAAAGCAGTTCCAGGAAGTGATATGATGCAAGACTATAATTATACTCGACATCTGCTGATATTCTCATATAGATAGCGTTATCACTAAGGTGGTGTTTGCTGTAGACCCACTTAAGTATTTATACAGCGCTTAGCGCGGAATCATAAGTTTCTGCGTGATAAAACAGTTCTGTTTAATCTGCTCATCAGAACTGGAGATGACAGTGAGCTGCACATTTGGCACCTAAATTTTTCCTAAAAATTGAAAGTATAAGCTGTAAATTTTAACGCTTATAATGGATAATTTTTGAGTCAGGATGCTTTATTATTATTATTTTCTCTACTACGTATAGTAAGTAGGGGAAGTATTGTATTCCACCCAAAAATTCAATACCGAGATTTCACCGGAAATATATGTTTTCAGACCCCTTGTATCCAAAAAAAAGCATTTTTGGAAACATGTCGGTGTGTGTCTGTGAACAGCATAACTCAGAAACGAATAGTCGGATAAACACCAAACTTGGTATTTAGGTTCAGTATCTTCCAGAGATGCGACACGAAGGTTTTCAAGAAAATCCCTCCACCCCAGATTACCCTTTACATGGAACATTTTTCGAAAAATTTAATTTTCTCAAAAATGGCTCTAACGATTTTGATTAAAATATCATATGTTTAAGATATTTTCATGACAAATGAAATGTATATTTCGAATTTTCTGGGAATGTCTCCAAAAGTATTGTTCATTGTGAACGAGTTTTGCATAACCATAAGAGATAAACAAAATTTTACGACACAAAAAATGTAGATTGCGTTAAAATACACAATTTATGTCATATACAATTTTTTTATTGAGTGAACCATTTTTGAGATATTGCTTGTTATTCCTTAAATTTTTTTTGTCCTGGTAATGCAAAGAGAATGGAATGCGCCACATAGCAACCAGCTCTTAAAATATTTGACTATCGCTTAAAACCTACCAATTCCCCTTGCATCTACAAGAAAATTAGCAATAAGATTAACATCTCGATATCTCGATGTAAAAATATTTTGTACAAGAGTCGAGAAAGTCATGTGAGTGTAACGCATCAGATTTTTTTGTATTAAAGTCGGTCTTTCAAGAAATATTTTAATATATGTTTAATACACTCTCTAAAACAGCTGCTTGTGGACTTAAGGTTGTAATGGAAACCTTTAGCGGCGTAAGAAACAAAATCAGATAGTACTGATTACATCTTCATTCACAACAGCAATAAACGCAATATACTCGTACTGCTGCTGAGATTTTGTTGGCAGCTGCTCCGATTCAATATTTCGGGCTCGGATTGAAATTTCCTGGATTTTCACCCATGTTTTCAGTCACAAGCTGGTTGTTTAGAAATGTGTGCTGAGGTCTTTATCCTCATTTCATATTGTTAAAGTCAACGCTTCCTAGAACGCATTGGTACGGTTCATAGCGTAGGATTTGTACGGCTGTGAGAATATGTCAACAAATGACCGATTATGCCTTTTACATTTATTTAGAGAGATTTTAGTACAAAGACTTAGCATATGCACCACGTAACCTAAAGCCTTATGTTGTGCACTTGATACATAAAGAGCTGTTAGTGTATCTAACACTAAAATTGAACTTTTGTTACAAATTAAGTATTCATTATTTGCAAATTTAAAGACGAAAAATGAGCACTTCTAGGAAAAGTTCTGTATCCAAGATACACCAGGTGAGTCAGCTGCCCCTAGGTATTCGTATCTATGCAACCCGCGATTTATAGTCTAATGCGAAAACATTGATCCTTTTAGCAAACAAACTGTTATTGTAGTTCTGCCCTTCAATTCGGTACTATACGCAACTAACATTAATAATCAAAGGCCAGAATGAGAACCAAAGAGCTGCGAAAGCCTTAAAAAAAAGACGGCGTTCCATGGATATAATGCCTGCAAGGAGATAGAGGAATGTTTTCCCGAAGAGCGGGACAGACTACGTGGGTTCTGCCCGAGTGGGTTAACTGCCGGAATGTGGTGAAACAAAGGTTAGCTTCGGAGGTTCGAATCTGATACAAACATCAAATTGTTTTGGTTCCTTTCTCTCTCTCTCTCTCATGTTTATTTTCTTTATTTTAGTGTACTAATTTATTTATTTATTTTTGTTATTGGCTCCCCAGTGAACCAAAGACACAAGAATTACAACCAGATAATTGTGTATCATGTTTACCCTAATAATCTGTACCGTATCTGGTGTTGTAAACCGCGTTACGTAGTTAGCTTTCATTCTCTTGGGCGCATATCGACGATATTAAGTATAATAGTTTGTGTTTCATGTTTAAACCTTATGTGTCACTTCTTCTATTGACAAGAGTTGTAAATGTGCTACATTCACGGGTAAACAGAATAATAAATTGTTAAAGTGCGTGGATTTCATCAACGAAGCAAATGTTCAAAATGACCACCCCCTTCATCAATGCACATTTTGAGACGGTAATTTGTATCACAAATTACTTTAATGTAAATAATGATAGTAATATGAATATGTATTTTTATGTAACATTGATTTCAGAGGTTTAATAATTGTAATTATTATTGGTAAATAATAATATACGGCTCTACTGAAACTGTCAACAATAACGCAATAATGCAGCGAGGGGATGAGTTGTTTATCAGTACCGGGAACAAGGAAGTTACGTAATATTTCGCGCCTTTTCCGTTTAGAAGCTTCTAGAACATTTCCTAAAGCATATGTTTTCGTGTTTTTCATTGGATATTAAAATAGACGCTAATGTTGGCGCGTTTTATTAGCCAATAGCATTTCATTTATAATCTTTAGGCGTATCTTGAGGCAAGCCTATAAATAGTGTAGATTCGAGGTAGCGTGTCCCCCAGTGCAACAAGATTCTCAACACATTACACATCGTCCCCAGTTCAACAAGATTGTCAACACATTACACGTCAGCCCACCAGTTCTACAAAATTCTCCGTTCATTTATTTCGTCAAGTTACGCGCAATAGAATTACAAGGACTATTATAAAGTATTATACAGTTAAATATATAAAGTTGAAGTACGTGAGTTAAAAGTGAGAAGTTATTACAAACAGTTTCAGTATGGCGATTATCCAGATAAATCTGTGAAAGTGTTCGTGAATGTGTTCTGCAATAAAGATTATAAAACCAATTTCTTCGTCAATATCATTTCTAGACAAAAGATTCCTTTCCGATTCACACCCTGCATGAGAAACATATTCGACCCAAAGAGCTAGCTGGATGATATTTAAAGTGAATTATTTCAAAACTGATGCAAATTGCTACGCCAGATGGAGTTAATACGAACCAACAAGGAGTGACGTCACACAAGATGGCATCGCATGAAGTAAACACATATTTGCTCTCGTAAATTGGCTCCCAAACGTGGTGCTATATTAATGTTAAACACATTGTAAAACATATATTTGCTATCGCAAATTGGCACCCATAACGTGGGGCTAGATGACTAGGAAAGGAACAAGAATAACCAGGAAGTAGCAGAATTAACTAGGAAAGGATCAACATAACCAGGAATGCAGCGGTGAAATCATCTACAAGACCCAGATTCAAAAAACAACAGGGACGACAGACTTCGATGGTAATTCCGAGATTACGAGGCAACAAGGAATTCAACGCAAAAACATCGAGACAACGTAGATTCATCACAACACAACGCAGAAGCGACATACAAATCTAGGAGAATGGGGCAGAACGCTGGACATCAAAGTAACAGCAACATACAGCATCACAAAGGTATCGTAATTTTTTTTTAGAAAACAAAAACAATGGCTACTAGTAAGACAGAAGAAATAATGATGGAAGGAGATAGTGTAACAGTTAGCTGTAATTCAATACAGGTTACAAAAAAAGGCTCAAACAATGTAGTATTGAAGAAAAAAAATGTTAGTGCAGAAAGTAAGAATAGAATAGCAGGAAATGTTAATCTTGATACTATTATGATTATGGAAATGCTGAGAAATATGAGGGAAGATCTTAGTAAGAGTATTATAGATCAATTTAGAGAAGATATGCAAAAGAGTAGTGAGAAATTAGAACAAAAACTAACTCAGAATATGGATAAGAGTTATAGGGAATTGAGGGAAGATATTGGTAAAAGCTTTGAACAAAACAGGAAATCAATTGAAAATATTGGTAGGAGTAATGATATATTAGAGCAAAAAGTAGATCAAAGCAGTGAAGAAAGTGAAAAGAAAGTTACGAAGCTAGATAGTTGTATGCCAAAAATGAGAGATGAAAATGAGGAAGTAATAGCAAGTGAGACAGGAGAAATTTCAAAGAAAATGTTGGACATGAGCAGGGAAATATGTAACAAAGAAAGTGAGGTTAATACTAAAAGTGAGGTTAATGTAGAATGCAGAGAGTTAGGAAGTCAAGTGAGTAATATTTCAAGTGAGCTAAGAGAGATAAAAGAGGTTAGGAATGTAGATGTAAATCAGGCGCAGGTTAATTTCAGAGGGGAAATATCAGAAATACAGAATGAGGCAATAATGCAAAGAAAGAAATTGTACCAAGATGTTCAAAATGAAAACTCCAGTCCAGTACAATTTAGTA
Organism: Deroplatys truncata; assembly: GCA_030765065.1. Classification (NCBI taxonomy): domain Eukaryota; kingdom Metazoa; phylum Arthropoda; class Insecta; order Mantodea; family Mantidae; genus Deroplatys; species Deroplatys truncata. The sequence goes on along the minus strand of CM060989.1, from coordinate 55,921,004 downwards.
CAGATTTGTCAGAGCATTCTCAAGTTAAAAAGATAGTAGAAGAATTAAAAATGAAAGTTGTTAAAAGATGTATTGTTCAAGAAACTGTAGATTGTTTTCAAATGTTATCAGGGAACAAAATTTCAAATGAATACAAGAGGTTATTCATGAACAAAAATTTGAAGGTTAGGTTACGGCTACGAGTAATGTTTAGCCACACACAATTTGATCCAGGAGGGTAAATAGCAATGTGATGTAAAGTGAATGCTGGATAGTTTAAGATGACTTGCAGAGAAATGTATTGGAACATAAGAGGGTTAATTATTTATATGTCATTTGAAAAGAGAAATAAGTATATATATATATATATATATAAAAAATTAAATTAAATTTTTAGTAATTGTAACAACATTTGAAAATTAAGAATGCAAAGATTTAAACTTAATATGATATTAAATTAAAAGTACGTAAATGCAATTCCAAGAGTATGGTTAAAATAAAGTACAAAATAACAAAAATTGGTAAATATAATTAAAAAAAAATATTTATGTAGCAAACAGAAAAGGTGAAACAGTGCCTAGATTTAAGAGATGTAAATATTTGTGTAGAGGGTGAATATTTTGGTAAATATGTGTAATAATTACAAAAATCGTAAATGTATAAATTTTTGGTAACAATATAAGAAAGTAAACCATTTTTTGTAACACTAAGTAAATAATTTAGGGTAAAGTATTTGCTATAAAAAATTGTGATGTCAGATGAATATCTAAATTAATTAAACCAGAGCCAGTAAGTAGTGGCGAGATAAAATATGTCGTGTGTTAAATGCGTGTGAAGTGTAAAGTGAAAGTGATAGCGTGTGTTCCAAGATTTAGGAGACTAAAAACACAATTTTAAAATTTCTAAACAAGTTATAAATATTTATAATTATGTTTCTAGTGGGGCATATGAGACGGTAATTTGTATCACAAATTACTTTAATGTAAATAATGATAGTAATATGAATATGTATTTTTATGTAACATTGATTTCAGAGGTTTAATAATTGTAATTATTATTGGTAAATAATAATATACGGCTCTACTGAAACTGTCAACAATAACGCAATAATGCAGCGAGGGGATGAGTTGTTTATCAGTACCGGGAACAAGGAAGTTACGTAATATTTCGCGCCTTTTCCGTTTAGAAGCTTCTAGAACATTTCCTAAAGCATATGTTTTCGTGTTTTTCATTGGATATTAAAATAGACGCTAATGTTGGCGCGTTTTATTAGCCAATAGCATTTCATTTATAATCTTTAGGCGTATCTTGAGGCAAGCCTATAAATAGTGTAGATTCGAGGTAGCGTGTCCCCCAGTGCAACAAGATTCTCAACACATTACACATCGTCCCCAGTTCAACAAGATTCTCAACACATTACACGTCAGCCCACCAGTTCTACAAAATTCTCCGTTCATTTATTTCGTCAAGTTACGCGCAATAGAATTACAAGGACTATTATAAAGTATTATACAGTTAAATATATAAAGTTGAAGTACGTGAGTTAAAAGTGAGAAGTTATTACAAACAGTTTCAGTATGGCGATTATCCAGATAAATCTGTGAAAGTGTTCGTGAATGTGTTCTGCAATAAAGATTATAAAACCAATTTCTTCGTCAATATCATTTCTAGACAAAAGATTCCTTTCCGCTTCACACCCTGCAAGAGATACTTGTTCTACTAAGATAATATGATAGCTAGCCGGAGGACAACATACAAAACTTAAAATTCTTTCGAACCCTAATTGATGCAAATTGCTAACGTCAGAGGTAGCTACGAACCAACGCAGAAGTCAACATAACATTAATACCACATCAACATTGGCTCCACAACGTGGTGCTATAAACATAAATGTATATACAATTTGTTCTCTTACAATTTGTGTACGTTGCCGGAGAGACCTTCTGGCATGCGCGGTGTAATCTACCTGCATTCTTCACGTATGAGTGTGCCCGTAGATGATTTGGGCTTTGCGGTGGAAAACATGACGAGTATTCTATTTTGTACACACTTATAATGTTATCAAAATGCTATTTATATGGTAATATGAAATTATAGGCACAAAGAGATAAAACAAAAGGTAATAACAAGTTTGAACTTAACCCGAAAGATTTGAACCCGAAATGAAGTGGCACAGTGTTAAACCAACCTTGTTAATACCATTCGGCTAATACTACCTTGTCAATTTGGGGCTCCTATACGAATTAGTAATCGCAGAACTAGACCCCGCCACGAATCTCTACACGCGTTTTACAGCGTCATACAGTGTTTTAAGCTCGGTTTGGTAGTTTAATTCAAAGAAATAAACCGCATCAGTGATTACAATTACCGTATGATCTGAAATACGCCATAGTTTGTGAAATAAGAGTAATTATCTACCTAATACTTGGCATTTTTTGACAAGGCTGTACAATGTTGACTGAGGCTTAATCCAATTACTCGCACTGCGTAGATATGCCATTTTGTTTTTAAATGGTTTTGTCAACCGATGCATGTGATAGGTTGTTCCTTCAGGGACGTTTTCAAAGGGGTGCATGGATGTATGCTAAATAATTAAAGTTTTGGCTAAAACTGCTACTCCAGCTCTCAGTGTCAGGGGCGATGTTTTTTGTATCTACATACATAGCGATTGAATTCTGTCCTGTAAAACACTTAGGCATTGAGTTATCTATCCCTCCTCTATAAAGTGTTATGCAAATCAGCCATTAGAAGGCATTCAAGAAAGGCATAAGTCCCATTTGTCGCTTAGTACCTTGCATAAATTGAAAAATAAATGGGGGCAGCTGACTCACCTGATTTCTAGAATTTACCTAAGACACAATAAATTCAAACTTTATAAATATCGGCAAAATTGCACTGTCCATACATGTTCTAATTACCATGCATTCAAATAACAGGGTACACTTATCTTTGAAACTCTGTAAACACTGAATAGATTTTCAAATTAATTTACTCTCATAAATTTCCTAACTCTCTTCAATACCACATGGCAGGGGACTGTTAGTTTTGCTACTCTTTCTTCAGTTTTTTTGCCTCTCATGAGTTGTTAGTCTTTTAACACTAGAAAGAAAGGAAGATCGAAGCCATGATCATCTAGTATGACGGATCGAGATGGATCAGCACCGCCAACCATTGTTCGAGTTCAAAGAGAATAAAGTTATCATTTTTATCACAGTATGTTTTTACTTTCTCTACTACGTACAGTAAGTAGGGGAAGTATTGTATTCCACCCAAAATTTCGATACCGAGATTTCACCGGAAATACATGTTTTGAGACCCCCTGAATCCAAAAAAGCATTTTTGGAAACATGTCCGTGTGTGTGTATCTGTCTGTGAACAGCATAACTCAGAAACGAACAGTCGGATAAACACCAAACTTGGTATTTAGGTTCAGTATCTTCCAGAGATGCGACACGAAGGTTTTCAAGAAAATCTCCCACCCCAGATTACACTTTACATGGAACATTTTTCGAAAATTTTAATTTTCTCAAAATGGCTCTAACGATTTTGATTAAAATGTCATATGTTTAAGATATTTTTATGACAAATGAAATGTATATCTCGAATTTTCCGGGAATGTCTCCAAAAGTATTCTTCATTGTGAACGACTTTTGCATAACTGGTAAACCATAAGAGATAGACAAAGTTTTACTACACAATAAATGTAGATCGCGTTAAAATACACAATTTATGTCATATATTTTTTGTTGTTGACCGAACGATTTTCGACATATTGCTTGTTATTTCCTTAAATTTTCCAATACTTCTACTTTTTCTCAAATTCGTTGTTCATTTTTTTGTCCTGGTAATGCAAAGAGAATGGAATACTCCACATAGCAACCAGCTCTTAAAACATTTGACTATCGCTTAAAGCCTACCAATTCCCCTTGCATCTACAAGAAAATTAGCAATAAGATTAACATCTCGATTAACATGAAGCATATGGAGAATAAGATTTTGTAAAAATAGTTTGTACAAGAGTAGAGAAAGTCATGTGAGTGTAACACATCAGATTTGTTATAACTATAAAAGAAATTACATAACTGGTGACGTGTCTGTGAAACCAATATGAAAAGACGCTCAGAAGATGGCTGAGAGTGTGGGTGAGATGCTGTTCATATAGAGATGAAGGTATTTTTGACACAAAGAAAGGTGTGCATTTATGTGTTTTAGAAGAATGCCAGACACTACGTCATCAGTTAAGGATTAAGAGAAGATGGCAACATACCTCAGAATAGTTGGAATTCGTCGTCTCTATTTTACGGCTACTCCTAGCAGAAAATTTCAGCAATGTTTGATGGGGGGAATTTCCAACTGTAAATTCAGATAACTCCTTCGCTTCATATACTGTTAATCGCCCAACAGTTCTGACACCACTCATATTTGCCAAGTTTTACGGTTTGCCCGTAGAATGTAAGGAAACGAAGGTGTTTTTAAGACTTTACGGTAAAGAAGGCGTTTTTACGGTTTTGTAGGCAGATTCATAGTGTTATAGATTTTCACCACGGACATTACAAATCATTACATTTTATTGCATTATGTTGTAACTTAAGATTACAGACTCAGTGTACTATACTAATTGGTAGACAGTGCTATGATAGGTCATACTTATCTGTGCGTCTATTTTCTAGTAAATGGACACGAACATTACTCTGTATTCACTCTTAGGTTGATCCGCGTCAAAACAAACCCCTGGTGACCAGTGCACCACTATAATGTATCCTTCCGTCATTCGCACTAGAAATACTGTCACACTTTCAGACCATATGGCGAGTACAAGCGGCACGTAGTGCAAAAAAGAACAGAGTCCTTATTTCGACAACTGAAACGGTGACTAGCATATTCTGTTAAGGGTTAAAGGTGATAACATTGATAGTTGCAACAAAATAAACGTTTGCATATATAATAATAGTTAATTCTAAAATAAATGAACGAAAATAAAGTAACAGGTATGCGATAACCTAATTTATTCGCTCTCTGAAGCGGCACTTTATTAACTGTTGGCGGCTCATTTTAAAAAAGAAATTGTGCACTGTTACGCGAATTGCATTCTTAAAATCACTACATTCTTGCATCGCGTATTTCATATGCTTTCTTTTTTTCCGCGTGTAACCACTTTTCTCGTTTCAGATTTTTCTGCACAAGCACAAGCGAATTCACCGTCCGCCATGATACTAAACACAACTGCTCATTTTTGGCTGTAAACAATATTCTGCGCCTACCCGGATGTCAGGTGACTCATACGAATTGCGTCATGGGACTTGTAGCTCTGTTTTACGGTATAAATCAGCGTTAAATAAAACCTTAGGTATTTGTATAGAGTATTATACTATTTAAGGATAAATTCATTCTAAAATTCAGAGATTAACATGGGACTACTTTCCTGGACGCATCGCTACTGTGTTGCACCACGGTGCACTGACAACGTGGTTTTGTTTTGCCGCGGATCAACCTAAGAGTGAATATAGTGCTGGGTTCCTCTCACGAGAATGTGCCTGTAAGGAATGTGTTGACATCAACAATTCTATCTCTGGGAAAGATTACGACTCTACTTCCAACATATCAACAAGGCTTAAGACCTCTTAGAAAATATACGCTCTTCTGCTAGTAATGCTGAATGACCAGTTGCTTTTGTTTGTCTTCTCGTCACAGATTTTAACAACGTTAGCAACTATTTCTCTGGCTTGACTGTGTAGAGTTCTTCCTTTCTTACTGGGCATTGTAAATAACTTTATAAATCACTAGAAAACACTTACACAGTGCTCCAAGTGAAACACGCTGGAATACTAACGTTGCGTATCTTTTAATGTAGATAGTAGATCTATTTATGACATTGTGAAATGTCACGTGGTACTATCCCCCACTCTTTCGGAGAGCAGAACACCCCGCAAACGTTTCCTCGTCAGAGGCCTGCAGTAATGGGCGTGAAGTCAACTCCCTCATGTAAATTGTTTATCTTATTCGCATTCTGTGGCTGCTGAATATGTTTACCATTTTTGTGACGGGTTTTGTTTATATGTGTATAACTAGGAAGTAGTATTCTACACGCGTTGACTGTGGTGGTAGGAAGAATTAAGCATGTGTGACAGAAAGCAGTACTACCAGGTCTTCAGGGGTTCTTGTAAAGCATGTAATTTACATGTAATTTTTGTACATTTAACTGCACTGAACATTTTGTGATTGTTTCATGCAGCAAAATTATTACGCTTTACTGGACCAGGGAAAGTTTTACGGGGTTCAATTTCAAGAAGTTTGCAAAATGCCTGAATGCGTAATTTCTCAAAGTAATATGGACTTTTTAATAGAGTCAACTGAGAAATTCAATGCCACAGCCGGGATTTGAACACGGTTCCCCCGCTCTCCGTGCGGTTCCTCTAACCATTGAGCTACTGTGACAACATGCTGGTGGGACATTGAATTCCCCAATTGACTCAAGTTGTTTCCCAGATGGACCACCAAGGCATCTCACTAGAGATGACAATCTCAGTGGCGACCTGCTATTGCAAGTACTTCAGTGCTGGTTTATGGGTTTCTTAAGGCTTTACTGTGTTTTGAGAAAGGTGATTTCTATTGCTGCAGTTGGAGAGCCAAACTTTATGATTGAATGTCTCACGTATGGTACTAAGTTTCCGATGGCCTTCGCCCCAATGTTCATTTTCCGGTGGCCTACGCCCCAACTTTACTTTCAACTTTGTATTTTAATGTTTCTTTAAATATTATATATATTTATGTTTGCCTCAGCTGCTTCAGCATTAATTTGTAGAAACATGTATCTCTTAGCAGGGTGTGATACGGCTAAAGAATGTAGGCTTGCACAGATTATAATTTTTACTTTACTCCTTTTATTAATCCTTCACACTATTAAATAACACGTCACTGATATAGAGAGCTGTGAGATTATTTATTGATTGCACTTTTTAACACGTAAACTTTATAAAATCCTCGCCGTAATGAATTTTTATCTCACACTGAATACGTATTAAACCTCTCGAGGACGCGACTCGCGTCCAGTTAGGAACGCTGTCTACTAGCAACTGGCTTCTACCGCCTGAATTTGCAAATTTAATCTATTTCAAGTCTCTGATTGGCTAATCCTACTCCAATAGAATACTTTTATTTAACGTTCAGGTTTTCTGGTTGTTCATTGGCTGTTTATAAACTGTCTCAAAAATTACATTATTGCTTCCAAGAATTACTAGTAGCATTATTAAACTTTCCAATTCATTATTGCCTCAAGGTTACCTCATTGTTATATTATTATTATTATTATTATTATTATTATTATTATTATTCCATTTATACCCACCTTTAACGGCATTCCTGCTTCCAGGCTCTGGGGAAGGATAAGCAATAATTTTGGCTAGAGAAACATTCTCACCCCTTTCTCTACAGCCGGGAATCGAACCTGGGATGTCTCGCACAGCAGGCAGGTGTTCTACGGACTGAGCTACCAAGCCAACTCAATTTAAACTTTTCGCGTATATTTAAATGTTATAGTTTTAATTATTGTCCCCTGAAATGGTAAAATATCCCTTTATTTTTAACAATGGCTTTGTAACTGGAATAAATTATTGAAATGTCTGTGTTCAACTCTCATTAGATAACCGTCTGGTTTTGGCGTTATTTATCAAACGAAAGTTGATTTTATGAGATAGCGTAATTAATGGTTGAGCCAGTATTTTTAACACTTAAATGATTTCAGTTTAATTATATAATATATAAATACGCGTTGCTTGTAGACAGTGTTCCTAACTGGACGCGAGATGTGTCGTCGAGAAATTTAATACGTATTTTGTGTGAGACAAAAAATAGTTTAGGTGTTAAAAAGTGTAAGTAATTAATAAAAAATTCTCACAGCTCTCTCACTCTCTATCAGTGAAGTGTTACTTAAATCGTGTCAAGCATTAATAAAAGGAGTGAAGTAAAATTATAATGTGTGTAAGCCTACATTCTTTAGTCGCACCACTCCCTGCTAAGACATTCATGTCTCTAAAAAATATAAATACTAACGCAGCCGAGGCAAACATAAATATTTAAAGAAACAGTCAAAATTACAAAGTTAATATTTTTTAAACATTTTTTGGGGCAAAGACCGCCGGAAAGTACATTTGGGGCGAAGGCTACCGGAAACTTTTTACCATACGTGCGGTTGCAACTACTTCAAACTGGCTCCCAAAGGGTGGGGCAAATAACAATGCAATTCTTTCATACAACCACCTTCTTCATGGTATGCTGTCAGCTTCCTAATAGGTACAATATTTATTAATTGAGAAGCAGCTTAATTTTACAGAATAACTAATCGCACGAAAGCTGAGTGTGACTAGATAATATGGAATTTCCAATGACTCTTAGAAAGCGAGGAAGTCTGCTAATAGATGCTAAGCACCATTACTCTGAGTTACGACCATAACATGCAAATTCTTGCATGTAACTCTATAGTGCAAAGTAGTTTCTAGGAACATTATACGTCGTCATAATGGTAACACTATATCGGTCCAAGTATAAATTTAATTAGACGCAGGGCTTCGCACAACTGGAGCATGAAAACATGCCGGTGATTTTCTAAGCGCGTTATTTGAGCAGCTGGGGCGTTGCAACAAAATGAACAGGAAATTAAACTATGTTGAGACCATTTTCTTGGCGCCTGTTGCAGCCAACTGGAAATTACTGACACCTTGAGACTCGCAATTGACACATCCGCACTTCAAAATTGATATTGCAACGCTACTACATGTAACTTCTGAAGAAGAACCAGAATATGCAAGTAAAGCGATCAACGCGTCCATTGGTTGTCAGTAATGAGCTAGAACATGGGACATTCCAGGTCAAATCGTCCGAAATAGAACTAAAATCGACCTTACATTTTTTAAGCGAAACGTTTTGTCCTAAACAAGGCTTATGCAAACGCTTAAAATTTAGAACATCATAGTTTTGCAATTAAAGTTGTTAAAATTTATCTTCCTAAAATTTCCAACTTCAAGGTGTTGCAACTCTGAAACCTTTAATTTCATACTGATAAGCGAACATATTCTTATTTTTATTTAAGTGAAAAAATGTCTTTTTTTTCAAGTGTAGGATTAAGAAAAATAAGTTTAGTATATATGGTAATTTAAACACAATCGAGCACATATTTTACTGTAATGGTGACTGATAAGGGTTCGTCTAAAATAATTAAAGTAGTAAATTACTTAACGCGTTCATGGTCGCTCTCGTACGTTTGCTTTGATCTGAAGGTTAAGCAAGCTGCTTTCAATTTAGGAAATAAATAAATAGATGAAGTTTTTCAACTGGTAAGTGGCTATTCGTTGCTATTATTATTATTTACCTTCTTAGTCGTGCAAATCATCCAAGTGTATTTATTAAACATGTGCAAATACAAAGGATAACTGTCATGTGATTGGACTTGAAACCAAAGTTGGTAACAATGGAGTGGATAAACGTTTTATCGCACTAGTGTGATAAAGTACAAGTTTTAATTCGCGTGTCTTGTGTTAAATCTTCTAGTTTTAGCCCCAACTGTCTAAAAATATTTCTACTTTGTTGCAAAATAAATGTTAACTACTGAAGTGGGATTGCTGTCGTTTAAATTGCAGGTTAGGGGTGTATGCCTCGCGCAGGGTTTTGCACAGTAACATAGCCCCAGAGCTGTCGTTTGACTCTCCGCTTTAATTTTACCCGGAAGAATACCTCTAAACAGCGTGTGCTTACATTAACACTTCTCCATGTATGAGATTGTGTCTTTTCATTACATAGGCACTCAGGACCTGAACTGACATAACCAAGAAGCATTTAATTGGTTTTGAGAAATTCAAACGTTGACGAATGCATAACAGGTAGTTTTATCAAAATTGGCTCTTGATACAATTACGAAATTTTGTAATTGCCATTTTTGTGTTTACAATGCAGATTAAAACAAATACTTTGGAGTTAGTCACTTTTTACAAAGAACATATTTTGGAAAGGTGGAATGAGACGACTGAAAAATTCAATGCCATAGCCGGGATTTGAACCACGGATCTCCCGGTCTCCGTCCAGTTGCTCTAACCACTGAGCTATCATGGAAACTTGCCGGTGCGACATTAAACTCCCTAATTGATTCGCATTCTTCCGGTAAACCACAAGGAGATCTCAAATTGTATTGAGATGACATACCCGAATGGCGACTTACAATGTTGTAAGTACTTTAATCCCCGGACTTCATAGTTTCAACCACTATTAGGTCAATTAACGGAGTTAATTGTTCTTCCACACAAGCCATGTGTTGGACAAGGTTGGAAAGGTAGAATCAAGCGACTGAAAAATTAAAGTGCTTGCAACATTGTAAGTCGCCATTGGGGAATGTATCTCAATTTGAGATTTCCTTGTGATTTACCGGAAAAATGCGAATCAGTTAGGGAGTTTAATGTCGTACCGGCAAGTTTCCGTGGTAGCTTAGTGGTTAGAGCAGTATTCAGAGTTCTAATCCCAGTTAGGGTGAGTTACCCAGATAAGGTCTTTTCGGCATTTTCCTTTAGACAAATTTTGGATAACTGATTCGTCATCCCATATGTCCTACTGGGTTAAAGGATGTTTAAACTCCAAGAAAAAGAATAAGAAATACCTAAAGAATAGATTCAACATAGGATTAAATAAACAAAAATAAGTAAATGGGTCTGTTTTCAGTTAGATCTATTTACCAACAACTTTAATCGACATTCTTGTTCATCTTCTACACGATAGTTAAGTACATCATCCGTAACTTGCGAGAGAACTTGCTTTACGTAATGTTGTTTACATCAGTATTGAAGCCATCTTGTGACGTCACTCCTTTGTTTGATTCGTAGCTCCCTCTGGCGTTAGCAATTTGTATCAATTAGTTTCCGAAAGAATTTAAAGTTTTGTATATTGTCCTCCGGCTAGCTATCATCTTATCTTGGTAGGACATGTATCTCTATGTAAGGGTGTGAATTGGAAAGGAATCTTTTATCCAGAAATGATACTGATGAAGAAATTGGTTTTATAACTTTTATTGTCGAACACGTTCACTATCACTTTTAACTTGAGTACTTCAACTTTGTGTATTTTTTAACTGTATAATACTTTATAATAATTCTCGTAATTCTGCTGCGCGTAACTTGACGAAATGAAGGACTGACTGACGATGAACTGAGAGACCGACGTGTAGAGTATTGAGAATTCTGTTGAACTGAGGGGCGATCTATCTCGGACCTGGCTTATATACTCCCACTCCTCGACATGCCTAAAGATTATAAATGAACTGCTATTGGCTAATAAAACGCGCCAACATTAGCGTCTGTTTTAATATCCAATGAAAACCACGAATACATATGCTTTAGGAAATGTTCTAGAAGCTTCTACCGAAAAGGCGCGAAACATTACGTAACTTCCTTGTTCCCGGTAATGATAAACAACTCACCCCATCGCTGCATTATTGCGTTATTATTGACAGTTTCAGTAAAGCCGTATATTATTATTTACCAATAATAATTACAATTAATAAACCTCTGAAATCAATGTCACATAAAAATACATATTCATATTACAATCATTATTTACGTCTGAGTAATTTATGATACAAATTACCGTATCAAACTGCAGATCCTCCTTGCAAATCTTTGAGTTACTTAAAATCATTCGGTTCTTGGATGTTTTTATTTCGTCGCGTCTTCCGCTTGCAGAGAGCAAGGGAAGATGTAAGTTTCCAAATACCTTTTTCCTAGACACGTTTATTTAGACGAGCCACATGAAAGGGGAATACACTGTAAAGGTATACTTGATTTCCAGCTCTCTGAAGAGATCTACTTGAGCTTAATCTACAATGTTTTTAATCATTTAACACTTCGTCCATTAATGATTTTAGGATTAGTAATGGTGCCTCCTAGTTCCACAGTTGAACTGCAAAAGGAGCATTTGTTCATTTTGGTTACTCTGAAAAGGGAGGAGTCTTCAACAAACCATTTCACTCAATCATCTAGTAAGAAAATCGAAGAGTTGCACTTTTTAGCCTTTTTCTGTGACTGAAAAATTCTGGTAAGCTTAAAAGTTGTTCAGTCATAAGTCAGTATAAATGCAGGGTTGGGTAAAAGTAAGCATACAGTAATGAAATATGAAGTATACAAAGAAACCCCAATATAATATACGTTTATGAAATAACACAACACTAGTGTGAGAAGTACCGGGATCGGTACCCGGCACATCCACCAAAATAATTTGGGGGATTACATTGTCATTGCCAGACATATTATTGCACTTCATTGTCATAACCATACACATTGTTGTTTACGTCACTCCTGTCTGATAGCTTTGCTAGCCACGAGTGGTGGGGGATATAGCATCTGTCTTAGGATTCCGTGAGAAGCGGATCGCGTGTGCAAACCGGCTTTTGGATCGGTGGACATCTCCTCTCACCTTTCATGTTTAATAATGTAGGAGCCCCAAACGGCTGGGAAATAAATCTAGGAATATGTAAGTAGATTTGTGTTATGGACTTTGTACAGTGAAAAACCCACGCCTTCCTCTTAACCTCCACACCACGTTTCGGTCCTCCGCAGCCAAGTCAGTATACGTCCTCTCAACCTAGTGCTGGGTGTTAGGTGCTAGAAATTAATTTAATTTTCATGTGAACTTTTAGGCCTCTTCAGCATTTACACGCTGCTGTAGTCAAGATTTGACACTCAAGAACATTTTATTACTCAGTCCTTTATTTGTATCAATTTCTTGGCATGCCTGTAATGAACTGAAACATGTCATCAACCGTACGTGGTCTTCTTGCAAGCACCTTATATTTAAGAACATCCTTAGGAAAGAAATCCAATGGGGTACGATCCACAGATCTTGCTAGCCATTTAATTGATTCCCTACGTCCTATTCACTTAGAAATTCTTCGGCTAAAATGCTTAGTGAGCAGAAGCCCCATCTGGCTGAAAAAAGAACTCATATTTGTGTGATCCACACATAGTATTACATATATAATTGTATACCTGCTGTGTATCTACTTTTGCCCACCCCTGTATTTACTACATCAAGTTAATTTCAATAAAGTTCTTCAAAGAAGATCCAATTTCCTGTGTGCTACATTCTCGCCCAGCATGCACATCTGTCCTTGGCCAGTAATAGTATGGATTCCTAGATTATAAGTCCATAACTAGCGTTTGCAGTATGCAATACCTAACAGTGGTGTTGGCAAAGTTCTCTGCAAATCAAACGCTGCTACAATAGTAACAGCTAAAATAACACCTGCTGACAATAGAGTGGTTGGGCTCGGCTCCCAGGTCAAAGGAAAATTGCTATTCCCCGGAGGCAACCGATTGGAATGATTTGCAGGAGGGATAACATTCATTCCATTGCATTTTAGCATTTGAGCTCTGGTATCTTCTCGCACTTCATCTGCTGCTTTACATTCGTTGAGAAAGCAACATGCCTGATTGGCAACCTTGCACTGAACTGCAATTTTTTTCGGTTCGCACGTCCTGATATTTCGTTAAGAAACACTGCATTGTGCACAGAGCGCCAAAGAAAATCTGTGGCGGATTTTGTATCGTTTTCTGTGGTCTTTAGAGGCGTACCCCTCCACCTTAACTATCACAGAGCGTGGTGGCTTGATACCACAGCAATAAGGGGGAAAAGAGGGGAGATTTATACCTTTGCTTTTTCTGATGTTATTGAAACCAAAACATATTTATTGTCTCAGGACCAGTCATGCCGTATACTAGCGAAATTACTCGTGGGCGTATCGTGGGTATGTGGGAGGTTGGTCGCACTGTTACAGCAATTGCAACGGTAGTGCATAAAAGTGTTTTTATAGTAAATTACTGGATAAAAATATTCTAGAAAGTGGGGAAGACTGTGTACATTCTCGTCAGAAAGTGGGCACTCCCCGTAAAACATCCGCAGATGATGATATTTGTTTACTAAATGCAAATTACGTACTAGAGATAAATATGTAAATATTTTAAATACATATTACGGTAATAAAATTGGGTTATATCTTTGTCTATAATCCTGTTGTATTCCCATGATCAGCAATATGTTATTAATGGTATATTAACCAGTTATTGTTTAAATTAGATGGAAAACATGCTGCTTTATTTATTTATTTATTTATTTATTTAGTGTTTAGTTCTGTTTGCTTCTATGCAGCAACAAACATTGATATCACTGTGAGAATACAGTTCTGTTTAATTTTGTTATAAAGAGCTGCCTTGCTATGCATTTAATGAATACCATTCAAGCTTTAATTTGCATCCCCTGAACATGTTCTCATACTACACATTCTACATTTCGCTAACCTGGGCGCTCATGGAGTTTTCCCCTTGAAGTTTCTGGGAAGAGCCTTTTGAGTTCTTTTCATTCGGAAGGAATTTTGTATAATCCTGTATAACTGGTAAACGTTAAGGGATAGACGAAACGTACTATTTAAAAAAAAAATAGTAGTTCTCTTTAAAACATACACGTTATTTCAAATAAGTGGTGGTGGGTTTTTTGTGGTTTAAGCCATTTCTGAGATATCCGTTAGTAAAGGTTCGAATTCTACATTTCTTGGTCATTCTCTTAAAGTTCTGTCAACATTCAGTTGTTTCTCGCGATTGTATGGAAACAGTACGGAATTTTAAGGCTAGCGTATAGCATCTAGTTCTTAAACATTTGACTATTGCTGTTCTCTCTGTATCTATAACGAAATGTGTAATGTAGCTATTTCTGTAAAGGTTTATTTGGATTAAAATGCAGTGGATAGAAAAATAAGCTTTAATAAATGCCGTATAAACACGAATATTGTATTAATTTCAGTATCTTTCAAAGATGCGAAATTTTTCGAGACTTTTGATTTTCTCAATGTGGCTACAACGATTTTTATTAAAAGGCCGTATATTTAACATATTTACATAAATAAAATGTATAGCTTGCATTTTCTGGTAATAACCTGTGAAGCCCTATTCATTCTGGAGGAATTTTATATAATTTCGTATGACGGGTGAACTATAAGATACAGACAAAAACTGACTACACAAAAGTGTAGATCTCTTTAAAAAAACAACTTTTTCTGTGGCACTAAATATGCGAGATGTCCGTTTTTGGTTAGAATTTTTCTGTACTTGGTCTTTTTTAAAGTGTTGCCGCTATTCAGTTGTTTCTCGCGATGTCATGGAGAGAATGTGGAATTTCAAGGCCAACATATGCAGACATATGGCTTGATTCTGCTTGCTGTATCTCCTTGTACTTAAAACGAAAGGTGTAATGCTGTTTTTTTCTACAAAGGTTTATTAACATAGTTTGAAGTAGTTATACAGGGTGATTTATCAAGAACTGATACATTTCTTTATTTAATTATTCTGTTCGAAATTCACTCAATGTCCCAATTTTAGCACCAAATTAAGCGGAATGTTCTGGAGTTTCATTGCCTGTCACTAGATGCGCAGATGTTCATGTTGTATTCGTAATTGGTAGTTTTATTGTGGGCAACTGTTTTTGAGATTTGTTTTAGTCAACGTGAAAATGAAGTTGAGTCAGTATTTTATATCACAACACTGTGAATGCCAGAGTGATTGTAGTGTAAATTAGCATTATTGTATGACAATGATTTGAAATGTTTGTTAATTATAAGCATTGTTAGGAAATAAGTTTACACGGCCTCACTGAAACTGACAATAGGAGCGGGTAACAATGAAACGAGGGGGTGAGTTGTTTATTAATTAGAAGAGACAAACAAATGACGTCAGAGTAGCGCACTTTTCTTTAGAAATGGAGGGAATATCTTCCCTAGAACATATGTGTTCGTAATTTTGATTGGATATAAAAATAGACGCTAATGTTGGCGCGCTTTATTAACCAATAGCAGCTCGATTATAATCTTTAGGCATGTCGGGGTGAGGGAGTATAAATTCTAAAGCCAAAGACAAGTATTGCGCAGTTTAACAGAATCATTCGCGGGTTACACGTCACACAGTTCAACAGAATCATTCACGGGTTACACGTCGCGCAGTTCTACAGAATCATTCACGTTACGAAATTCTACAGAATCTCTCGCGTCGTAAAGCTAGTTATAAAATGTGAAATACGCGAATTAATAATGTGCGGTAAATAAGTGATTATAGTTACATTTGAAAATATAACAGTTTCAGTGTGGCGTGTATCAAGAGTAAATATGTGAAATTAATAACGTGTGACGGCAATAAAAGTGTAAAAACAAATTCTTTTATCAGTGTTATCTTTTAGTAACAACTCCTTTCCGTTTACACACCCTGTTCAAGAGATTTGCTCGACTGAGTAATAATAGCTAGCCGGAGGACCAAGAACTCAAAATTCAAAATAGTAAAACAATAACAGGCGCTCAGCAAATAAGATAACACGAACGATACCGCGACAAAGTACACTTAAATGAATGACTCTTCCTTGTAAAGCAATACTGGATTACGAATGCAATTACAGCTACTCTAAAGGGCATACCAGAGAGAATTTGGTGTTCGGAATCTTCCCCAAAGAAACACAATACTGGGACTGGTAAATAAATTGGAAACAACTGGATCTCTGGTGAGTGAAAAAGGCAAAACTCGTTCATCTAGGCTTCCCACGGTTGTTGACGTAAGAGCACGACTGGATCAGTCACCCGAAAAATCATTAAGACGTTTGTCGCAGGAGACAGGGTACAGCTACTCAATGTGTCAGAGAGCTGTGAAAAGTGCAGGCCTAAAGCCGTATAGGATTACGGTTATCCATCAGTTACAGGAACCAGATAAGGAGAGACGACTGAATTATCGTCGTTGGTTTCAGGCGTTCATTGTGCAAAATCCTGCCATATTGTCTATCACATGGTTCACAGATGAAGCATGGTTCCATTTATCCGGCTATATGAACTCAAATAACTCACGCTATGAGCCAGCGAAAATTCACATGTTATTCATGAAGCACCTATACACCCGGTTAAAATCGGAGTTTGGTGAGCAATATCCCACAGAGAATAGTGGGACCAATTATTTTTGAAAACAATGTGAACACTGCAGAGTACCGACGGATTTTCATGGAGTTTGCTGAGCAACTAGATGATGTAGAGCTGAATCAAGGATATTTTCAGCAGGACGGCGCTACATGCCATACATCAAATGAATCCATGGCACTAATTGCAAGTTTCTTTGACGACCGGATAATTTCCAAGAACCTGTGGCCACCGAGATCTCCGGATTTGACATCGCTGGACTTCGTTCTATGGGGTTATGCCACACGTCCCCAGACATTGGACGATCTGAAGCACAACATTACACAGGAGATTCAAGCTATTGACAACAGAGTCCTCCAACGAGTGGCCAGTAACATGGAACGACGTATTCAGTTGTGTCTTTCCTCTGCATTTCAGGTATAATAAGTTGTCGCTAGATAACTCGTTTTGAAACAATTAAGGAAATAAATGTGTCAGTACTTCATAAATCACTCTGTATAAAAATAAACTTTGCAGATGCATCTGATAGAAAAAAGTTCACAAAAGAGATATTGGGCGTACGGAGTAACAAATGATGTCTGATTATTAACAATACTGTATATTGAAACGCGAATGGTATTTAGCTAGCCGTGTTTCACCAGCATTGAGTTCACGGGCTCGATAACGTGCACGCTCAGGTACCAAGCGCTATGAAGCACGCGTTCTTTGTCACACTTTTCCTCTAGAGCGAACAACCTAGTTGTTCTTCACACCGTGAGAAGTATGCATCTCTTGCTCCATCAAACATGTGTTACGGAGAAGTCCTCCAACATTCTTCAAGTACTCCATTCAGAACATCTGATAAATTGCTCTTGAACTTGTCGACACCGAGCATTTCAGCCGTATTACATCCATTTAGAAAATCTAGCATTTGGATTCAAGGTTGGAAAGGTAGAATCCTGAAAAATTCAATGCCATAGTCGGGATTTGAACTATGGATCTCCCGGTCTCCGTCCGGTTGCTCTAACCACTGAGCTACCATGGCAACATGCCGGTAGGACATTAAATTCCCCAACTGATTCGCATGTTTCCCGGTAAACCACAAGGAGATCTCAAACTGTATTGAGATGACATACCCCAATGGCGACTTACAATGTTGTAAGTACTTTAAGTCCCGGCCTTCATAGCGTTTAGCGTTTATAGCGTTTAATGTTCCTTTTTACTACACTACCATACATAGATAGTAAGCTGTGTCAACTACAAAGATTAACATCGTGGGTATAACTTTAATAGCAGTAGTAGCAAACAATTAAATTGTATATATTTATAGAAATTAAACATATTTTCCTTAACACAAATCCACCAAATGTGAAATGCATGGGTGACCTCATGCTATACAAAAATCTTACAATTTTTAATACATTACTTTGAGTTGCTATTTTTTTTTCTACAGTCCATCATGCATTTTAACACCGTGGTTATTTATACGTGGTGGGTCATACCAAATTCATATTGCTTTTTTTTTCTAAACCATTTTTCTTTTACTCTCCCCATATATTCTCCTATTCTTTTTATATCCCTCTCCTTTTGTATTTTCATTATCCTAACTTTTAATACTTCTTTGTTAACATTCTCCCATTCTTTAGGTAAAAACTGATCTCTCCACAACTTAGTTTCTTCACATTCAGATGCCCTTACTTCTCTAAAAAAGCCTTTTATGATGGAATCGTTTTCTTAGCTGTATTCTTCATTTGGGTGTACTTTGAATACCACAGCTAATGTTTTTCGAGTTAATTATTTATTACAATAATTTTGATTTTCTTTAAGTAGTTCTTTGAACTACTTAATAAACGATGGCATAAATGACGATAGTAAAATAGTCTACAACTTTAAACCACTTAAGATAATACGGTCATGGAACACGATCCCGTTTACACATGGACGAGCCCATAAAACTTTTTAATGTTTACATTTATGTTTAAACACTAAAATATTTTAATCTCTCTCACAAAGATTTAACACACTTCTATTGAGAACTATTCAACTCACTGGAGTAGGTTACTAGATAACCTAAAACAAAAGTCCGGTTTATGTGGGCTAAAAGGAGTTAGAATGCCCTTGTAATACAATATGTAGAAATCAGGAAAACAGTATATATTTTATATTTTTCATAGTTGCAGTCACCATGTTTTATAACACAACGTTGGAATGTTGCACGCTGCAAGGACGGGATTCCACACAATCACACGCACCATTTTGCCTTGAGCCTTCCTATACAGAGGCAAAACCATTCTTTCAGCCCACCAACAACGGCCATCATGCCTTTTTACCTCCTCTGTTACTTAAGCAGAGGAAGTATTGCATTCCATAAAATGTTGAATGAGGAAATTTCACTGGAAATACTCGTTTTGAAGGTCTTGAATATAGAAAATTAAAAACATCTGATGTGTTACACTCATATGACTTTCTCTACTCTTGTACAAACTATTTTTACAAATGCTTATATATGCTTCATGTTAATCGAGATGTTAATCTTATTGCTAATTTTCTTGTAGATCCAAGGGGAATATGGTAGTATTTAAGCGATAGTCAAATCTTTTAAGAGCTGGTTGCTATGTGGCGCATTCCATTCTCTTTGTATGTCCAGGACATAAAAAAAATGAATAACGAATTACCATTTGAGAAAAAGTATTGGAAAATTTAAGGGAATAACGAGCAATATCTCGAAAATGGTTCACTCAACAAAAAAAAATATACATGACATAAATTGTGTATTTTAACGCGATCTACATTTTTTGTGTAGTAAAATTTTGTCTATCTCTTATGGTTTACCAGTTATGCAAAAGTCGTTCACAATGAAGAATACTTTTGGAGACATTCCCAGACAATTCAAGATACATTTCATTGGTCATGAAAATATCTTAAACATATGATATTTTAATCAAAATCGTTAGAGCCATTTTTGAGAAAATTAAAATTTTCGAAAAATGTTCCATGTAAAGGGTAATCTGGGGTGGGGGGATTTTCTTGAAAACCTTCGTGTCGCATCTCTGGAAGATACTGAACCTAAATACCAAGTTTTGTGTTTATCCGGCTGTTCGTTTGAGTTATGCTATTCGCAGACACACACACGTACATGTTTCCAAAAATGCTTTTTTTGGATTCAGGGGATCTCAAAACATATATTTCCGGTGAAATCTCGGTATCGAATTTTTGGGTGGAATACAATACTTCCCCTACTTACTATGCGTAGTAGAGAAAGTAAAAAGTTCCTGTGTCTGCGAATAGCATATCTCAAAAACGAAAGTTAAGTTAGATATCAAACTTGGTATTTAAGTTCAGCGATTTCCAAGGATGAGACACAAAGATATTCAAGGAAATCCCCCACCCCAAATGATCCTTTGCTTGGAAAAATGTTCGTTGTTTTTTTTTATTTCCCTCTAAAATGGCTCTATTTTGATTAAAATTCCGTTTGTCCAAGATATTACCGAGCGGGATGGCTGAACCTCAGGACCGACCAATCCGACCGAAGGCTTTTTCGCGGTTTTTGCAAGGTTGCTAGGTTTTCATCACTACGTTTCATTTCCTTCTTCTTCACCGCCATACCAGTCATTAGGCTGATCACCCATCCTGGATATGCTATGATCCAGAGTTTGCTTGCTCCTCGACAGGCTACTGACCTTAGGAATTGGCTTGTAAGGGGAGTGTAAGTCTTACGGCGAGAGAGGTAATCCTTAAAGAAGGTGTCCTAAGATATTTCCGTGACAAATGACATGCATATCTTAAATTTTCTAAGAACAGCCTATTAAGCCTTAGTGATTCTGAATTTATTTAATTATAACAAAAATAAATTGTTAATTATTATTATTGGTAAATCGTAGGAGATAGACAAAATCTTATTACACAAAAAATGCAGAGCTCGTTACATTTATGTCAATTTATATAAAAAACTCTGATGTGTTACACTCGCATGACTTTCTCTACTCTCTACTTTGTACTCTTGTACAAACTATTTTTTCAAACGCTTGTTCCTCACCTACTTCGAGATTAACATCTTATTGTTAATTTTCTTGTAGGGAAAAGGGGAATATGGTAGGCTTTAAGCGATAGTCAAACCTTTTAAGAGCTGGTTGCTATGTGGGGCATTCCATTCTCATCGTACATGTATTTAAAAATAATAATACCTAATAATAATCCCATTTTAGAAAATGTGTATAAGAAAATCCAAACAAATAACAAGGAATATCTCGGAAATGGTTCACTCCATTAAAAGAATGTGCCTGACATAAATTGTATATTTTAAAGAGATCTACATTTTTTTGTGTAGTAAAATTTAGTGTAACACTTACACTTTACCAGTTATGCAAAAGTCATTTAGAATGAAGAGGACTTTAAGGGACATTCCTAGAAAATTCGTGATATGCATTTCATTTGTCATGAAATTATCTAAAACATGATATTTTAATCAAAATCGTTAGAGCCATTTTTGGGTAAATCAGAATTTTCGAGAAATATTCCATGTAAAAGATAGTTTGGGGTGGGGGGATTTTCTTGAAAATATTCGTGTCGCATCTTTGATAGATAGTGAACCTAAATACCAACTTTGGTATTTATCCGACTTTTCGTTTTTGATTTATGCCGTTCTCCGACACATACACAGACCTAAAATGCTTTTTGTGGATTTAGGGCACCTCAAAACATGTATTTACGGTGAAATCTTGATATCGAATTTTTGGGTGGAATGCAATACTTCCCTTACCTACTGTACGTAGTGGGGAAGGTAAAAAGATTTTTTGTGGCGTTAAACATTTGCAAAATATTCCTTGTTATTATTTTGAAATTTAAAAAAACTTATTACTTTCTCTACTACGTATAGTATTAAAGTATTGTATATAAGTTTTGAGACCCCCCTGAATCCAAAAAAAAAACATTTTTGAAAACATGTCCGTGTGTGTGTGTGTGTGTGTGTGTGTCTGTGAACAGTATAACTCAGAAAGAGCAGTCGGATAAACACCAAACTTGGTATTTAGGTTCAGTATTTTCCAGAGATGCGACACGAAGGTTTTCAAAAAAATCCCCCCACCCCAGATTACCCTTTACATGAAACATTTTTCGAAAATTTCAATTTTCTTAAAAATGGCTAACGATTGTGATTAAAATATATTATGTTTAAGATATTTTCATGACAAATAAAATGTATATCTCGAATTTTCTGGGAAAGTCTCCAAAAGTATTCTTCATTGTGAACGACTTTTGCATAACTAGTAAACCATAAGAGATAGACAACATTTTACTACACAAAAAATGTAGATCGCGTTAAAATACACAATTTATGTCATATACATTTTTTTTTGAGTAAACCATTTTAGAGATATTGCTTGTTATTTCCTTTAATTTTCCAATACTTATAGTTTTTCTCAAATACAAATTCGTTTTCATTTTTTGTCCTGGTAATACGAAGAGAATGGAATGCTCCACATAGCAACCAGTTCTTAGAATATTTGACTATCGCTTAAAGCCTACCAATTCTCCTTGCGCCTAGCAATAAGATTAACATCTCGATATCTCGATTAACATGAAGCATATGGAGAATAAGCGTTTGTAAAAATAGTTTGTACAAGAGTAGAGAAAGTCATGTGAGTGTAACACATCAGATATTTTTTTCAGCTGCTAAGCCATTATTCTTTTCTCTTTCTTTCTTTATTTTTTCTCTTTCTTTCTTTCTTCTCGTGTTTATGCAAAGAGAATGGAGTTTCAAAGCCCTCAAATAGCGACATACTTTTGAAACATCTGACTCGCCTCACCTACTGTATCGTATAAAGAAACGTGTAGACATGAATTGAAAGTTTATCCGGATTAATAAGAAGTAGATATAATAATAAGTTTTTGAAAGAATAGTTTGTTAAATAGTGAGTAGAGAAATTCCTGTGATTTTTTCTCTCACACTCTTGAATCAACGCGTTTCACTCTCGAGTATTGCGTTTGAATTTGCGAGATTTCCCAAGAAATACTTACATCTAAACTATGGCTGTTTGTTTCTTGTTTAATATGAACTCCGTAATGCTAAGGAGATTAGCATATCTAGTTTTAAGAATTTCTGTTGTAAATTACAGAATACCAACTTTTGAATGTTTTCTTTCCTGAACGATGCCTCCTTGCGACCACATCGTCGCTCCTTTGAGATCCCCTTCAGTAAAATGCTTGTTGAAAAGAAACATATAAAAGTCGCTTGATGTGAAGATTGGAGGGGAGTATACAAGAAAAAAGTGTCGTTCATATTTGGCTTGTGTACTTCTTGTTGAACTTAAAAATTCTGATTTATTGTTTAAGGAGACAAGGTATTCTGAACACATGGAAATCACACCTTAAGTCCACAGCTCTTAAAGTTCTCAATGGTTTTTCCTGATTTTTTTATGAATTACTCTATAAGTCATGACAATTATTTAAAGTGTTTGTTTGCAGTGATAGCTTATGTAGTTGAGTCCATAAAAATTATTTCATTCAGCAGAAAAATAATAAAATTTACTCTTAAAACATGTGAATTCATGTACCTTTTCTCTGATACTACTTGGAATTCAGAATCACACTTTTGCATGTTATTCTTAGTATAATCAGCTATCTTCTGAACCTCAGTTATTTAGTTATGTATATCAGTTCACTAGAAATTGAAGAAAAAAAAATATTGGCACAGCCAAAAAAGTAAAAATGCGGAACATTTGCAACGTTGTTGTTTTCTTAATATCACTAATATACATGATAAAATTATGATTGTGGTTCAGAAAGTGTAACTATGTGTTGTATACATGTACTGAAAATTTCAGCTCTCT
Source organism: Deroplatys truncata (assembly GCA_030765065.1). Lineage (NCBI taxonomy): Eukaryota > Metazoa > Arthropoda > Insecta > Mantodea > Mantidae > Deroplatys > Deroplatys truncata. The sequence goes on along the minus strand of CM060989.1, from coordinate 55,897,250 downwards.
ACCTCTCATACTTTCTGAGAAAAAGGTACATAAGTATCCAAAACTGTTGTTTTGAGAAAACTGAATTTAAAGTTTGAACATTAAAATTCTGACACACTTCAGTACATTCCAGGATCATAATCATCTGCACCTTCATTCCTGGATTGCTTCAGCTTTTCTGATTGCCTTCTCTTGGTCGTGCCTCTTTTGTTAATTGCTGAACGGCTCGCTGGCATAATATAGTCGTTCGTTGTTGAAAGACACAAAAATGTTCTAAAAAGAGGGTTGCTAAACCTCTTAAAAAGTTCTTAACCCCCCAAAAGTATATATTTTCTGAAACTAGAAATAATAGAAATTTTATTGGGGCCTAAAACAAAAAATGTGTTGTTTTTTTTAACCATTTCAGAGTACCTTGTGCCCTTAAATAATATAGGATGCAAACTCTAGTACCAGCAGGTTTAGAGTGACAGCAAATAGCATATCAACAAGGAACTGCATGTTAGCACGATTAATTTCCCATGGCAACTAAAGTATAATTATTTTCCATAATCCTCGGAGCGGTCTATGCGCTTTGAAACAAGCTGGAAGCTACGCGAGGAAAAGGGCGGTAATTGAAGCGAGGACTCCAGGGAAGGAGGAAGATCAAAGGCAGGCAGGATCTTGCTGTCCGGTATTGTAATGCATGGCTGAATGTGTTCGTCGCTTGTGGCTCCCTCTGGCTCACGCAGTTGTTTCCATTCTCCCCAAGCTGGCTCGACGGTACCACACGGGGTTCTGTCGCGTTCACAACCAGACGTGTTATACAGTCGAATAACATCGAGTGATATGTGAAGTTGTTTTTAGTGTCATCGACAAAGTTAGTTGTTCGTTAACACTGCGAGCGTGATAACTCTGGTGATTACTTAAAATTATAGCTAATCCACATATACTGCAGGTAAGAGCTTTTTTTTTTTCCAATGATAGCACATTTGTACCACCAACTGTACTGCGAAATATTGGCATTACTGTAAGAATGTATTTAAGGATACAATGCAAAATTTGTCCAACCATTTCTTGAATATTTATGCTATTGGAAAGGTAGAATTAGTATGAAAAACCCAATGCCATAGCCGGGGTTAGAACCACGGATCTTCGGCTTGCCGTGCTGCTGCTCTAACCGGAGCTACCATGACACTATGCCAGCACTACAATTAATTCCCCAACGGACTTACGTGTTTCCGATAAAGCATAAGCGTTCTCAAGTTCCTTTTAAGATAACATACCCGAATGGCGACTTACAGTCGCGCAAGTAGTTAGAAGTTCTGCGCTTCATAGTTACACATAGCATGTGTGAAAGAGCTTGATTATCATTGATGTTATTTTTATTTATTCATTTTTTTTGTATTCCATTTATACCCCGCCTTTAGATCCAATGGTCATATCGGCGACCTTTTACCTATCGGCAATATTAACTCGTATACAGTTGTCACAGCATTTGTTTTTTTGGGGGGTTACATATTAGATCACACACATTCACACTCTTTTTCATACTTCCAGACTCTGTTTACGTAATAATCTTGGTTAGAGAGAAATTCTCACTCCCTAGCCGGTAATCGAACCCGGAACACCTCGTACAGTAGACAGGTGCTCTAGCGACTGAACTACTGGGACAGTTAATAATGTTATTTGTAAAGTAATCGGATTTTATCTGTTTTTGTTTGTTTGTTTTTCGCCCTTAACCTCCTTTAACCGACTAGATCATTCCTAACTGTCCTAACTTTATCTTGTTGAATGTTTTATACTGGTTGTAAGTTTGCCTGATTATATTTAACTTCGCAGGTCATGACTCATTTTAGGTATTTGTGAGAGATTACTAGTTTGAAGTAGTAAGCTATACCAGACATGCGGACTTAGAGTTCCCTTCTGCAAAGGTTCTTTTAGGTCTTGAAATGGTGCCTAGCCGTAAAAAGATTCTTTCTGTATTGTATTCCTTAGTTTTATTTTCATTTTATCACTTGTATTTTAGAGGGTCATGGAAAGCATGATTCACAGTTATGGATATGGGAAAACACACGAGATCTGAATTAAATGTTTATTTTCTTTACTACCTATAGTAAGTAAGGGTAGTACCTACTGTATACCCAGAAATTCTATGTCGAGATTTCACTGGAAATATGTTTTGACTCCCCCCTGAACCCAAAACTGTGTATGTGTCTGTGAACAACAAAACGTCGTTTAAATACCAAACTTGGTATTTAAGTTCAGCATCTTCGAAGTATACTATACGAAGATTTTCAATTTTTCGAAAATTTTGATTATCTCAAAAATGAATAAAATGCCGTATGTTTAATATACTTTTATGATAAATTTTGAATTTTCTAGTAATAGGTTTCGGAGCCCTCTTCACCCTGAATGATTTTTGCATAATTGGTAAGACGTATGAGATATATGTTTTAATTTTCAAATACTTGATCGTTTCTTAATTTGGAAGTAGCTATTCTAGCTTACGGTATTCCCCTATTACCATTGTATTTACAAGCAACTATGTAATAAAACAATTTCTACAAATGTTTATCTCGATTAACTTGAAGTGAATAGAAGAATAAGGGTTTGTAAAAATAGTTTGTTGAAGAATGGGCAAAGAAAATCATGCGAATACAACACATAAGCTTTCTCTGGAGTGCGAGCCTCAACATCGAAATTCTACCTAAATATGTGAATTTTAAATTAGGTGACGATTTGAGTACAAATTCGCCAGTTAAGCGTTTTAAAAGCTTGACGACTCCCATGTGGATTTTAATATTCTGAACAGGACTATTTAAAGAGTGATTAGTGATAGTATGTATTGCCGGAATTGGACAACCAAGAGTGCTACAAAAAATTGTGAGCCATAAACATAATAAATTGTTCCCTCTAAAGAAGCATATTTTGATTTTGGGATTGTTCACCAAATTTAATGGTTGCATTGCCATAATCAACAGAGTGCTTTCCAGAGATTCCATTAATTATATTGATAAAGTAGTGTATATTTATTTCCATAATGCTATACAAAATTCTTACAATTTTTAATACATTACTTTGAGTTGCTTTTTTCTTTCTTTAGTCCATCATGCATTTTAACACCGTGGTTATTTATGCATGGTGGGTCATAACAAATTCATATTGCTTTATTTTTCTAAACCATTTTTCTCTTACTCTCCCTATATATTCTCCTATTCTTTTTATATCCCCCTCCTTTTGTATTTTCATAATCCTAACTTTTAATACTTCTTTGTTAACATTCTCCCATTCTTTAGGTAAAAAATGATCTCTCCACAAAGAGGGCACCTATTCAAATTCGCTCCCTTCCTATCTCCCCTTATCCTCTGTGCACTTAATCTGGACCAGGCCCACCCTTCTCTCACTAACCTTATTACCTATATCCACATATTTCTCCCTTCCCCAGTCCACCTTTAATTGTCTATATAGTTCCAAACTTTTCTTTCCTTCCAGACTTTGAAATAATTCTTGTTTATCTATATCTTCTACTCTGTTCCTCACTTCTTTCCAGAAACCTTTAACTAACCCCTCTCTCTCCTATAAGTTACCATTCCTATTTCCTGTAAAATTCTCCCTATTCCTTGAGCCCAGTTCATCCCAGCACTGGATTTTTCTTGTGTTATTAAACATTGCCTCAAGATATTATGCCCATCCAATGATTTCAATCTATGCTATCTTTCTACTATCATGCCCTTGCTACCTACTCTTCCCAACTCCAACATTGCTGCTCCATTAGGTGATGAAATAGATAAACCTAACATAAGGGAATGCCGGGTGATTGCCTTGATTAGAGGACCCAAATTATAGTGTGCAAAGTTGTGGTGTTAATTAACACGGCCCTATATTGAAAGTGTAAAATATATTACTTCATTTAGCATAAAAGTCTCCGAAATACGCTTGCAAACCTTGTTGGACACAGAGATTTCAAAACACAAATGTTGAGTAGCATATCACCAAGTATAATAATTTTATATTAAAATAGTACTGCTGAGTATGAGCAGGATAGGGGTTGCAGCACTGCCCTACATTGCAGATCTGTTGCGCATCCCCAGTCTTATTATCATTGATCCAGAATCTTGACATTCATAATGAGCTGAACCAGACTCTGGACCCTGATGGTTGAAAGCACCTCCAATTTTGGAAATTGACTTCCAAAAATGAGGGCTCTTTGGTGAGCAAGTGCTGGGCAGCTGACTCATCTGCCTGTTGACATCGTCTACAGGCAGAATTCGCTTGCTATCCCAGTCTGTGCAGGTGCCCTCTAAGGGGACAGTGTCCTTTAAAGGGGCCAGTTGCCCATGAGAGCTTTTCCCTGATTAATTTTAGCAGTTCTCGTGACGTGTTACTGAAAGCTTTGGAGTGCCTGAACCCTACAAATCAGTTTCAGTATTTCTCCTGTACTCTGAGTAACCTGTCTTTATGACAGCTCCAGTACTAGTAGGTTCAATAAAAGGTTCAGCCCCCTTCTTAGCAGCTTCAACTGCTCTTTCATTCTCTAGAATACCCATATGCCCCGGCAACACTTCAGCTGAACTGAATTTCCTATTAAAATAATACTGTCCAGGCTGGAATTCAAAACGCTGGACTAGCTCTTCTGTTAATTTCAAAGAAAAACCTTTCCCATATAGTGTAGTAAGAGTTAAAAATCTAATGTGATACTTTCACATGGCTTTTTCTACCCTCTATCGTTTATTAGTGGGTATACAAACTATTGTTACTAAAGCTTATTTCTCTATTTACTACATTTTAACCCAAATAAGTCTTTGAACAAATACCTACATTACACATTTCGTTATAGATACAAAGGGAACAGCGACAGTCAAATGTTTAAGCTGGATGCCGTACCCTGCCTTAAAATTCTATACGCTTACGTGCAATCGCGAGAAACAACTGAATGTTGACGGGACTTCAAGAGAATGACCAAGAAAGGAACAACTGGAACCTTTAATAACGGATATCTCAGAAATCGCTTGTGCCACAAAAAAGCTATTTGAAATAAATTGTGCTTTTTAAACTTACTACATTTTTTGTGCTGTACGTTTTCGTTTATTGCTTAACAAGATTATACAAAATTCCTTCCAAATGAAGAGGACTTTATAGGCTATTCCCAGAAAATTTAAGATATGCGTTTTATTTTTCATGTAAATATCTTTCATATATGGTATTTTAAGCCATTTTTTAGAAAATAAAAAATTTCGAAAAATATTCCATGTAAAGGTAGTTTGGGGTGTGAGAATTATCTTGAAAATCTTCGTGTCGCATCTTTGGGAGATACTGAACCTAAAAACGAAATTTGGTATTTAACCAACTTTTCGTTTTTGAGTTACACTGTTTATACGCACACATTCGGACCTTTTTCTAAAAATGCTTTTTATTTGGATTTAGGGTGCCTCAAAACAAATATTTCCGGTGAAATCTCGATATCGAATTTTTGGGTGGAATGCAACACCATTTCTATCTACTATGTAGGTGGTAGAGAAAGTAAAAAGCGAACCAATGATTTATTAAAATGTTAACAGACGTGCTGTAGTTTCGCTAACTGCCTTACTGTGCAAGATCCCAGTCTAGCAATCACTGGGATGTCTATAAAACATCCCAGCAAAACTAATAGTGATAATAGGTGATGCTTTTTGTTAACTTAACGTTCTTTGACCGTAGCTAACTCGTCTTTAATAACTCGGAACAAAATTAAGAAACTTTTTTTTTTAAGTCACGGAAATATTCAAAGCATTACTGATAATGTGGAAGTTGTTCCAAATGTCTTCCATTTACAGCAATACATCTTCTGGAACGCTTTTTTCCACACAGTAGACAGTGTTCTTTAAAGTCTAACGGCATCAGATCTGGAGATTTTGGTGGATATCTCACTTCCTCGTCGGCTTTTCCACCTTTCAACAAATGTTTCATTCAAGAATTGCCGAACGTCTCGATGGTAATGTGGCAGCGTCTTGTTGAAAATAAAAATCTTCACCTGGGTAGAATTGGTGAACAGCTGGCACAATTTCTTCCCACAATATCTTACGGTAGGCAGCACTTGTCACTGTTCCCTGAAAATGAAAAACATCCAAAGCATCCGAAATCGTGGGCGGCGGGGTTGAAACGGGAATTATAAAAAATTGGCTTAAACAATATCCGGCAAAGGGGTAATGAAAATACACACAGTGCCGTGAAAAAAGTCAAAATACGACTATGTGATATAAACAGGCCGAAAATAGAATCTGAATGTAGATAAAAATCAACATTGGTGCTACAAAATGAAATAAAAACTGGGTGGGGTAAGGAAACATATATTTTGGAATTAGGTATAAAACAGAGGACGGGAATAGCATGACTTAGGTTGGGAGGGTGGAAAGCTCGCAAGATTGCTGATGATGATGGCAGGAGGCTTTGCCCATTATGCGGGGAACAAGAAGACTGGACGCACATTTGGGCAGCATGCGTGCAGACGGAGGGTACTAGGAAAAACTTATTACCGGAAGTATTTTTGGCTTCCAACAGACGGAGGACAGCATGCTGGGACTTGATTCTGAACAGTCAAAACTGGCCAAGCTTGGGCACATACTTAATGGAAGTACGTGTACTAAGAGATAAGGTGTTTATATAAATGTTCTTTAAATATATGCGGTGCGTGAGTATGTGTGTGATTCAGAATTTATTTGTCATTTATGTGCACATTTATAGTGTGATGATTTATAAAATATCGTTTTCTGGTTGATTCTGCAAGTCACGTTTACAGATCAGGTGTTTTTCTAGAGATTATGTACGGTCTTATGCCTCATGCGATTGTGTTATGCAATTAATGTAATACTTAGTACTTAATAAATACCACTACTACTACTGTTCCCTAAAAACGAATGGTCCAAAACGTTCCTCTCACAGACATAACCCAGGAAGTCGCTTCATCAGACCAAACAATCCAATCAGCCAACTGTTCACTATCTCAAATCCATTCACAAAATTCGAGGAGCCTATCCGGATCGTCCTCATTTATCGCGTGAAGCAACCTGGGAACGTAGGGTTTCCACTTTGCTTGATTTAAAATGTGGTGGACACTTGATCTGCTTACACCTGACTCAAGCGAAGCTTGTAGCACCGCTTCCATACCGCTGTCGTCCGACACTCATTTCTTTCTGCCACGCCGTCTCCTTTCTTCAGATCATACACAGTTCCTTCGCAATTCTTACATGTGAATGATGGTGCAGTATCAAATTGTAAGCCCGCCATCCTCTATGCACTTCTTTCATGTACTCACATTTCCAAAAAAACACTTTAAAATCCACTTCTGTTGCCCAAAGGAAAGATTTCCAGGCTATTTTGCCAATTATTTCTCAGTATAACTCCCAAAATTAAAAATCAAATAAAAAAAAATCTGATGTGTTACACTCACATGACTTTCTCTACTCTTGTACAAACTATTTTTACAAACGCTTATTCTCCATATGCTTCATGTTAATCGAGATGTTAATCTTATTGCTAATTTTCTTGTAGATGCAAGGGGAATTAGTAGGCTTTAAGCGATAGTCAAATGTTTTAAGAGCTGATTGCTATGTGGCACATTCCATTCTCTTTGCATGTCCAGGACATAAAAAAAATGAATAACGAATTTGAGAGAAAGTATAAGTATCGGAAAATTTAAGGGAATAACAAGCAATATCTCGAAAACGGTTCACTCAACAACAAAAAAAATGACTTAAATTGTGTATTTTAACGCGATCTACATTTCTTGTGTAGTAAAATTTTGTCTATCTCTTATGGTTTACCAGTTATGCAAAAGTCGTTCACAATGAAGAAAACTTTTGGAGACATTCCCAGAAAATTCGAGATATACATTTCATTTGTCATGAAAATATCAAAAACATATGATATTTTAGTCAAAATCGTTGGAGCCATTTTTGAGAAAATTAAAATTTTCGAAAAATGTTTCATGTAAAGGGTAATCTGGGGTGGGGGGATTTTCTTGAAAAACTTCGTGTCGCATCTCTGGAAGATACTGAACCTAAATATCAAGTTTGGTGTTTATCCGACTGTTCGTTTCTGAGTTATGCTGTACACAGACACACACACACACACACACGGACATGTTTCTAAAAATGCTTTTTTTATTCAGGGGGTCTCAAAACATGTATTTCCGGTGAAATCTCGGTAATGAATATTTGGGTGGAATGCAATACTTCCCCTACTTACTATACGTAGTAGAGAAAGTAAAAAGTTCCATCAGGGTATTTGTAATACCGAGTGATCCAATGAACTATGAACCAGCTATGCGGTGTTTTTCCACTGGGCGTGTGGACACGTGGTTCCCGTCGCTGCTGCAATCAAGGTCACGCTACTGACACTGGCTTTACTGATTTGCAGTCGTCTGTACTGTCGGTTATCGCTTCGCAGACCACCATAGCTCAGCTGTTTCACACTGTCTTGCAATTGGTTGCTTTTTGTTTCCATTTGTGGTTGTCAATGTCTACATATCCCGCTAAACTTATGAACAAGTTTTACGTCGTTATATTAATGATTAATTTTCTTAGTGAGTGGCCCTTTAGTGTACAAGGGATGTCCCAGAAGTACCCGACCTAATAAAGAAAACACAAAATCTTCATTACTCTACATAGTCTCCTTTCAGCTCGATACACTTTTCCTAGCAGTGTTCAATAGCTTTGATACCCTGTTATACAGAGAACCATCGAATTCTGCAAAATAGCCTTAACTGCAGACTCCAGCTGTTCACTGTTGGCAAATTTTTTAGCACCAAGCTATTTCTTCAACTTTGTTAATAGAAAATAATCAGAGGGGGCTAAGTCTGGCGAATAGGGTGCATGAGGAAGCAATTCAAACTTTTAACTTATTGTTTTTGGTCATGGCGATAATGGATGTATGGACTGATGCATTTTCTTGATGAAACAAGTTTCTTTTCCACTAAGTGCGGCCCTTTTTGCTTGATTTCATCATTCAAATGCTGCAATAAGTTCGCATAATACTCGCCATTGTTTGCTTTCCTTTTTGAAGATAATCAATGAAAATTATTCCACACCGATTCCAAAATACTGACGCCATGACTTTGCCTGCAAATGGAACTGTCTCACCTTCTTTGGAGCTGACTCCCCTTTCAATCCACTTTAACCATGGTTATGAATCGACAAAAAAATTCCGCTTTAGTGCAGCAAAATATTGCCAAACACTCTGTTGAAACATCCTCACGACGCTGTTTTTGTTCCATTGTGTGTAAACGCGGCACCCAACTTGCACATGGCTTTCTCATGTCTAAATTTTCAGTTAGTGTGCGATGTACAGCACTTTTTGAAATGCCTATGATGTCTGCTAGCTCGCGCACTTTCAGTCCACGGTCGTCCAATACCATTTTGTGGATTTTCTTCACAATTTCTGGCGTGGTCACCTCATTTGGTCGACCACTGCGATGTTCGTCTTGGCAGCTCGTACGGCCTCGCTTAAACTCTGCCACTCAATATTTTACTGTTGTAAACGAAGGGGCAAACTCCCCCAGAGTAGAATCTAGCTCAGCTTTAATATTAGTTGGACTAAGACGTTTCAAATGAAAGTATTGTATCACATAACGATGGCCAGTTTTATCCATGTTTACAAATTCGCTGAGAGAGTTCACTATTAATGGCTGTCAAACATTTAGTAAACGACCTAGCATCATCAAACTTCAGACTTAAGCTTTATAGTGCTGGTACTTTCTACCACAGTCGTTTGTTTGAAGCAACAATCACTATCTATACATCAGGTCGGGTACTTCTAAGACTGCCCTCGTATTTTCATTACGACAAACTAACCAGACAAACAGAAGCGCATATTAGTGCGCATATACTTCGCAATGCATTTAGAAATATATAAATATATGGAAACCTCAAAACTGCAGATGGTGTACATGTTTTATTTATCTTACTGACAAAACCTGGCTAAGGTAGGAGAAACGGGAGAATGCTTTGTGTTAATAGGATCACTTCTGTGGCTTTGGGTGCACCCTCCAACGAAGAAATCCTAAGATGGGGAAAAAGAAAGAAAAGGCGCGGGGGGGGGGGGAAACCATGAGAAAAATGGAAGTCCACACTCTGGTAGAAGCACTTTTAATCAGTTGGTACCTTGGGACGGGACGGAATGGAACAAAATTTTAATCCTTGACTCAACTCTTAACATAAGCCTTCACTTACGCCGACTGTGAATTTTCAGGAATGTGATGTAAACCCACGCACGATGTCCATCGGATATTATCCTTTCAAGTGTTAATCTTGTGTGTTCTGAGTGGGATTGCTTTCCTTGTCTGATGAGAGATAACTGTTATGATAACAATGCACAAAGATATATTCTGTGCATGCGTTATTTTCAAGTGTAAATTGTGATACTGCACGTATTCTTTCTCTGTTTCTTCCACATTGTAGAGTCTTGTGGACTACAATATATCCCACAGTTATACGTTGCGTTATACTATATTTTTACTTTCTCTACTACGTATAGTAAGTAGGGGAAGTATTGTATTCCACCCAAAAATTCGATACCGAGATTTCACCGGAAATACATGTTTTGATACCCCCTGAAGCCAAAAAAGGCATTTTTGGAAACATGTCCGTGTGTGTGTCTGTCTGTGTGTGTGTCTGTGAACAGCATAACTCAGAAACGAACAGTCGGATAAACACCAAACTTGGTATTTGGGTTCAGTATCTTCCAAGGATGCGACACGAAGGTTTTCAAGAAAATCCCCCCACCCCAGAGTACCCTTTACATGGAAGATTTTTCGAAAATTTTAATTTTCTCAAAAATGGCTCTAACTATTTTGATTAAAATATCATATGTTTAAGATATTTTTATGACAAATAAAATGTATATCTTGAATTTCGTGGGAATGTCTCCAAAAGTATTCTTTATTGTGAACGACTTTTGCATAACTGGTAAACCATAAGAGATAGACAAAAGTTTACTACACAAAAAATGTAGATCGCGTTAAAATACACAACTTATGTCATATACATTTCTTTTGTTGAGTGAACCGTTTTCAAGATATTGCTTGTTATTCCGTTAAATTTTCCAATACTTATACTCTTTCTCAAATGGAAATTCGTTATTCATTTTTTTTGTTCTGGTAATGCAAAGAGAAGGGAATACTCCACATAGTAACCAGCCCTTAAAATATTTGACTATGGCTTAAATCCTACCAATTCCCTTTGCATCTACAAGAAAATTAGCAATAAGATTGACATCTCGATATCTCGATTAACATGAAGCATATGGAGAATGAGCGTTTGTAAAATTAGATTGTACAAGAGTAGAGAAAGTCATGTGAGTGTAACACATCAGATTTTTTTGCTTTGTTCATAAGTTACCTCCATGGTCCTACTAATGGCTTTTTAAAATGTTAATATCTTGCGACATTTGGAAGCCTGATATATACTATATAGTAGCTAGAGAAGGTATTGTATCCCACCCAAAAATTCTGTACCAGATTTTGCCGGAAATACGGGTTTTGAGGCACCCTGAATTAATAAAAAAAGAAGAAAAATGTTTTTAGAAAAAGGCCCTTGTGTGCGAAGACCATAATTCAAAAACGAAAAATAGGATAACTACCAAACTTGATATTTAGATTCAGTACCTTCCAAAAATGGGACACAACCATTTACAAGAAAATCCCCCCACTCTAAACTAACCTTTACATGGAACATTTTTCGAAATTTTGTATTTTCTAAAAATGACTAACGATATTGATTAAAATACCATGTATTAAGGATATTGACAGTACAAATAAAATGTATATCTTCAATCTTCTGGGAATAGCCTTGAAGTCCACTTCATTCGAAAGAACTGTATAATCTTGTATAATTGGTAAACGTTAAGCGATAGACGAAAACGTACTACACAACAAATGTAGATCCCTTTAAAACACTCAATTTTCTTGTGGCATCAGCCATTTCCGAGGTATCCGTTATTAATGGTTCGTCATTTTTTTCAAGTCCTGTTAACATTCAGTTATTTCTCACAATGTGATTAGAAAGAGTATGGACTTTTATGGCCAGCATTTAGCGTCCAGTTCTAAAACATTTGAGTGTCCTATCCCCTTTGTATATATAAGGAAAAATGTAATCCAGGTGTTTCCAGAATGTTTTATCTCGATTAAAATGAAGTAGATGGGAAAAAATCTGATGTGTTACACTCACATGACTTTCTCTACTCTTGTACAAACTATTTTTACAAACGCTTATTCTCCATATGCTTCATGTTAATCGAGATATCGAGATGTCAATCTTATTGGTAATTTTCTTGTAGATGCAAGGGGAATATGGTAGGTTTTAAGCGATAGTCAAATATTTTAACGCTGGTTGCTATGTGGCGCTTTCCATTCTCTTTGCATGTCCAGGACATAAAAAAATGAATAACGTATTTGAGAAAAAGTATAAGTATTGGAAAATTTAAAGGAATAACAAGCAATATCTCGAAAATGGTTCACTCATCAAAAAAAATGTATATGACAAATTGTGTATTTTAACGCGATCTACATTTTTTGTGTAGTAAAATTTTGTCTATCTCTTATGGTTTACCAGTTATGCAAAAGTCGTTCACAATGAAGAATACTTTTGGAGACATTCCCAGAAAATTCGAGATATACATTTGATTTGTCATGAAAATATCTTAAACATATGATATTTTAATCAAAATCGTTAGAGCCATTTTTGAGAAAATTAGAATTTTCGAAAAATGTTCCATGTAAAGGGTAGTTTGGGGCGGGGGGAGGTTCTTGAAAACCTTCGTGTCGCATCTCTAGAAGATACTGAACCTATATACCAAGTTTGGTGTTCATCCGACTGTTCGTTTCTGAGTTATGCTGTTCACACACACACACACACACACACACACACACACACACACACACCGACATGTTTCCAAAAATGCTTTTTTTTTGGATTCAGGGGGTCTCAAAACATGTATTTCCGGTGAAATCTTGGTATTGAACTTTTGGGTGGAATGCAATACTTCCCCTACTTACTATACGTAGTAGAGAAAGTAAAAAGAATTTTTGTAAAAATAATTTGTAGAACCACTAATAAGCGCTAGAAGGTAGAGAAAGTTATATTAATGAAACACATCAGATGTTTACTTTCTCTAACACTTGCCTATAAGTAGAGCTTCTGCTTCTTCTTCTTCTTCTTCTTCTTCTTCTTCTTCTTTAACTGATTACCCTCCTCTTTGTACGATAGCACCGCCAAGAACTTACGAAACCAATGTATTGGGTCAGTATCCTGTCGAGGAGCAAGCAAACTCTGGATCATAGCATATCCAGGATGGGTGATCAACCCAATGTCTGGTGTGACGGTGAAGAAGGAAATAATATGCAGTGATGAAAGGAAGATTCGGGAATCAAATTATCCAACCCAGCAATCGCCTAGCGACCGAGGAAAACCGCGAAAAAAAACCTTCCGTCGGGTTGGTCGGCCCCGGAGGTTTGGACCTGGCACCTTCAGAATGCGAGTCGCACACCTCGCTCGGTGTAAATAAAGACACGTTTTGAGGCTCCCTGAATCCAAAAGGAAGCAATTTTTAGAAAATGATCTGCCTCTCTCGTATGTGTGAACAGCATAACAAAAAAGGAAAAGTCGGTTGAATACCAAACTGAGCATTTAAGTTCAGCGTTTTCCAAGGTTGTGGCAAAAAGATTTTCAAGAAAATACCCTCATCCAAGCTACCTTTTACAAACAAAAACTTTCGTTATGTTTTGTTTTCTCAAACATGCCCCTTGAATATCTTGATTGGTGTCCCACATATTAACGACATATGTATGACAAAATGTATATCTTAAATTTTCTGAAAATAGCCTGTGAAGTCCTCTTCGTTCTGAATGACGTTATATACCAAACCGTAGAAGGTAGACAAAATCATAATGCAGAAAGAAATAATATAAATCTCTTTAAAACACGCAATTTGTAAAATAAAAAAACTTTGTGGCATTAACCACTTCCGAGATATTCTTTATTATTGGTTTGAAATTTCAAATATACTTTTTTACACGTTTTTCATGGGGTGAGTCGCTATTCGTTTTTTTCTCGTGCTCGTGCACAAATCATAGAATTTCATTGCTATCCTTTTGATTAAAATCTAACAATCATTTTAGCCTACTGTATTCTTCTTATACCTGCATCCAATGTTACGAAAGTTTATGTTGATTAGCAAAAAATAGAAGCTTTTGTAAGAGCAGTTTGTAGAAGAGTGAGTGGAGAAAGTTATGTGCATGTAATACAGTTTTTTGTACTATCTTGTCAGACGAAAAAAAAAAACATTTTAGCAGATTTCGCTCTCTCTCTCTCTCTCTCTCTCTCTCTTTTTAATTTTCCAAGCTGCGAGTATTGTCAGTATATATCATTGTGTAAATTTAACTTAAGTTGGCTGTTGGATTGGATTGTGAAGCGGGGGTTATTCGTGACCGAACCAGGAATGAGGTTATTGTATGGGCGGCCGGAACCAGGAGTGACGATACAGCAATGATAAGTTTCCTACAGTTTCCAGATTGGAATGCCCCGGCAGTCGGACTGGGGACCATGCCTCACACAGGATCCAACGCCCCTCCCAAGGGGCGATATTTATACCCCGGAAAACGCCCGTGGGACGGAGAAAGTTGACACAGAGCATCCTTTTTCCCTGCCACGCTACACAGAAACAACATGCCGACACTTGCAACCCTGAAATAGACCAAACAGGGTGAATGATGAATGAAATGATTAATGGAACGAAATGGAGGCACAGGAAATTCGGATGAGGGAAACGCATTTGTTTTTATTTCTTTCTCTCATTTATACCATGCCTTTTAACTGCAAACTGCTAACTCCTATACAGTTGGTTGAATTTCTGGTTTTACATTAGAACATACATATATTCACACTTACATCCATACTTCCAGACTGGGAGGATAGAGAATAATCCTGTCTAGAAAAACAAATCATACTCCCGGGAATCGAACCCGGGACCCCTGCACGACAGACTGGTGCTCTACCGGCTGAGCTAGGGACCGCCCACCCACAACCTTGGTTACGTTGAAACCTGTTAATTGAAAAAACAAGCGAAGGTATTAAAGAATGTTAACGAATGCTAAATGAGTATTCATGGACACAATTGTTTGAAATCGATAGAAATTTAGGAGTAGAGTTTCTTAATTATTTTTTTAGGAGTTGCCCTATACCCACCGCCCCCGGTGACGATCATCCGCTGACACTACATCGTCTCCCCATGTGCATGCTGTTAGTAACTAAGAGCATGCGATGGGGGTGCTTGGGTTAGTATAAGGCATTTTAGCAAAATTGGAGGTTTCGGGTTCCGCTTGAGCACCCCGGTTAGTAATCGTGCTGGTATGCAAGCATGTGAGCATATCATCAGTGCTGGGCGACACTCGTGACACAATCTGAATGGCGCCAAGTGGAGCTTATTTGAAAGGGTGCTAAAATTTGCTATTTTTAAAGGATTATTTCCCAATATATACATTTACGATTTTGTTTAATATAATACTGTTTGACTATATGGCAATAAAATAAGGTATAGGCACACACTATTAATAATGTTAAAACTTCATACTCCATTTCTCTGTTTCTAACATTTTTTCCTGTATACAAATGCTAAGGAGTCCACAGCTGTAATGTTAGGATGACATTTACTTGATTTTCATTATATCACTACTGCCGCTGGAGGAGAAACTTGTTTTTTGCCCAATCCTTTTGTGTTCTTCGGTTTCATTACCATCCCAGACATTCCTCTTGTATTAGAGCTGCGTCGCCGTGCAGTCCCGCTACCAGCAACACAAGAAGTTGGAGATCTGTACGACATTTAGAAACTAAAGCTTTGTAACTGTTTCGCAGGAGGTGGAAAAAAGAAACGTGGTCATTTTGACAGTCAATTTACAAAGTGACAAACACAGTAACTGTTTACATTATATTTGTAAATAAATATTGGATATACTTATTTAGAAATACTATTCAATCTATCTCCTATTTTTAAGGAAACCAAACTTGTTTTATCCGATATTTCAAGTTGTACTCTAGGGATTATGATAAGACCCAACTTTGATTCATAACGGAGCCTGTTTTGTTCTTATAATTATCAGAGTTTAGGGAAACAAACATTTTGTAATCACCATCTTCATCTGATTCTAATTACTAAAATTACATGCTTATCCGATTTTATGAAGCTTACCGAAATTATTTGGCCATAAACATATTACGTCATCATGAAAGGAAGTTTGTGCAGAAGGTTTTTATGACCTACAGCACAAGGGATGACAATCTATCCTGACCTTAAAAGCTTCAATTCATTTTAACGATAAAAAGGAGCATTCACTTGAGGTCGTTGTGGGTTAAATTTTTGGGCAACTATATGGAGATTATATAGCTGTAGAGTTGAGTCACACCCTTCTCATATTTGTGCCACAGAAAACCAGTGCCATCTCATCTTTGACTAACATTTTAACATTTAAATGATTTCAGTCTAATTATATAATATATAATTTCAATAACAGCCCGCCTTAAAGCAATATGTGTATGTAACAATATATTAAAAAGTGTATATTACAGTCATTGTATATGTTTATATTATTGTATACATGTGTAATAATGCTATTTGAATGTATTACGTAATTTAATGATGTAGGAGCTGTGAAACAAATAGGTTAAAAGTTGCTAACAATGAGGTAACCTTGAGGCAATAATGAATTAGAAAGTTTAAATGCTACAGATAATTCTTGGAGCAACAATAATGTAATTTTTGAGACAGTTTAATAAAGTAGCCAATCAACAACCATAAAAAGCTTTAGTTAAATGAAGGTATTCTATTGGCCTAGGATTAGCCAATCAGAAACTAAAATGTAGCAAAATTTACAAATTCAGTTGCTTGTAGACAGTGTTCCTAACCGGACGCGAGATGCGTCCTCGAGAAATTTAATACAGATTTTGTGTGAGACAAAAATAGTTTACGTGTTAAAAAGTGCAAGTAATTAAGAAAAGAATCTCACAGCTCTCTATATCAGTGAAGTGTTATTTAAATCGTGTCAAGCATTAATAAATGGAGTGAAGAAAAACTTAAAACCTGTGTTAGCCTAAACATTTTAAAGTACATACTTTTTACCATATGTACAGTTGCAACTACTTCAAGTTCGGCTCCCCAAACAATCGAACACCTACTTAAAATTGGCGCCCAACGTGGGGCAGAAACTTCGTTCCTCAGCTTTAAGTGATAGTCAAATCATTCAAGAGCTGGTTGCTATGTGGAGCATTCAATTCTCTACATATGTCCAAAAAACTAATAATGAATTCCCATTTGAGAAAATGTATAAGTATTGGAAAGTTCAAACAAATGATAAGGAATATCTGAAAATGGTTCACGCCACAAAAAAGTACATGACATAAATTGTGTATTTTAACGAGATCTACATTTTTTGTGTAGTAAATTTTGTCTATCTCTTACGGTTTATCAGTTATACAAAATTCATCCAGAATGAAGACAACTTTTGGGGACATTCCCAGGAAATTCAAGATATGCATTTCATGTGCCATGAAAGTATCTTAACCATATGATATTTTAATCAAAATCTTTAGAGCAATTTTTGAGAAAATCACAATTTTCGAAAAATGTTCCCTGTAAAGAGTAGTCTGGGGTGGGGATTCTCTTCAAAATCTTCGTGTCGCATCTTTGAAATATACTGAACGTAAATAACCAGTTTTGTATATACCCAACTTTTTTTTTATTCAGGGTGCCTCAAATCATGTATTTCTGATGAAATCTCGGTATCGAATTTTTGGGTGGAATGCAATATTTCCCCTACTTTACGTAGTAGAGAAAGTAAAAATGGAAAATAAAAACTGGTTCTGTCCCTTCCAGATACCTCAAAACACAATTATATCTACATAACTTCTCTGTTAGGGATTTTGTTAACCAGCTAGTCTTACAGAAACCACTGCTGTCTAGTAGCACCTGAGGATAAATCTCAAAGTTGTTTCTTGAGTAGTCAGAACTCTTCCGACTAACACCCCCGTTATCTCTTCCTGAGAAAAGCAAAGGAACAGTGCATCATCGTGACAGAAGACAGCCGTACTGCTCTGCTACGACGCTATCGGGTATCAAGCCTCCTAGGGAAGTCTCGTCTCTTGTGGCTTCTGCGGTTCTAGAAAAAAAGCAGTCATGTTGTTGCTTGCTTGGAAATACGATACCTCGCATGCAACTCACCACGCTTGTACCCATGTGGAAATCTGGCTGACAACGTCCATATCATATCGATTAATGCGACAACATATTATTGTTGTAATTATGTGAGCAACACTCGTATACAGGGCACCAGCGATTCCTATAATATGCGTGGAAATTAAAACACTTGGATTGTAATACACAGGGAGGAGGAACGTTTCTGAATTGTGACTTCATTCTCGATAATCCAATGCATACGCCACTTCTTTTGTCTCTAGGTTCAGTCCTAAACCGTATTATAACTAGGGATGGGAGCTCGATACCCTGTCAATACCTCGATACTTTTAAATGTTTAAGTTTTGCACAATAAAAAGTTGTTACGTTTATATCTATGCTAGGTAAGGAATGAAAGGAGTCACGACTTTTTTTATTGCCTCCCACGTGTTCTCAAGGAGTTTTGGACTATAGTTCTTGATAGGCCTTGACTGCGCTTTCTGTGGCTGAATGTACATGAACATTCCATAGACACTCGTATTTAAATGAAAACATGCAAAACAAAATTGTGAATTCAACAGAAGCAAATTAGAACTTAAGACGTGGGATACTAATAATGGAAATATTTTTTATTTTTTGTTGTTTTGAGTTTCATGAAAAGTATATATTACTGTGTATTTTCAAAATTGCAGAATAAGGAATTGCTAGGATTTGCTTTTCTATGGGTAGAAAATCATTTAAAACAAAGTTTTCGGCATAAAATATAATTATATAAAAATGGAAAAAATAAATAATAATAATTATTATTACTATTATTAACTTTGACTAACAATAGGGGAAATGTAATCTCTGGAGTTATCAAGAAAAACAAATTACTGATAATTGGATGAGTTGTCAGTCTATTATTGGAGATGGTCAAACAGGAACAATTTCGGGATTAGCATGCAATACAAAATTGGTTATATCTGTTTATACACAGAAAACTGCTAATAAGAACATAATTAAGTGAATGCGCTATCGCCTTTACAGTTTTTACTTTCTCTACTACGTATAGTAAGTAGGGGAAGTATTGCATTCCACCCAAAAATTCGATACCGAGATTTCACCGGAAATATATGTTTTGAGACCTCCTGAATCCAAAAAAAGCATTTTTGGAAACATGTCCGTGTGTGTGTGTGTGTGTGTGTGTGTGTGTGTCTGTGAACAGCATAACTCATAAACGAACAATCGGATAAGCACCAAACTTGGTATTTAGGTTCAGTATCTTCCAGGGATGCGACACGAAGGTTTTCAAGAAAATCCCCCCACCCCAGACTACCCTTTACATGGAACATTTTTCGAAAATTTTAATTTTCTCAAAAATGGCTCTAACGATTTTGATGAAAATATCATATGTTTAGGATAATGTCATGAGAAATGAAATGTATATCTCGAATTTTCTGGGAATGTCTCGAAAAGTATTCTTCATTGTGAACGACTTTTGCATAACTGGTAAACCATAAGAGATAGACAAAATTTTACTACACAAAAAATGTAGATCGCGTTAAAATACACAACTTATGTCATATACATTTCTTTTGTTGAGTGAACGGTTTTCGAGATATTGCTTGTTATTTCCTTAAATTTTCCAATACTTATACTTTTTCTCAAATTCGTTATTCATTTTTTTTATGTCCTGGACATGCAAAGAGAATGGAATGCGCCACATAGCAACCAGCGTTAAAATATTTGACTATCGCTTAAAAGCTACCACATTCCCCTTTCATCTACAAGAAAATTACCAATAAGATTGACATCTCGATATCTCGATTAACATGAAGTATATGGAGAAAAGGCGTTTGTAAAATTAGATTGTACAAGAGTAGAGAAAGTCATGTGAGTGTAACACATCAGATTTTTTTTTATAAAGTGAGTATCGAGAAATAACTATCGTCCCATCACTACTTATAACCTTGCCCCGCAGACATGTATTCTTCCGCACTGCGTTTCCTTCCCCCTAGTTGGCTAATGTGCACCTTCGAATATTGACAAACGAGCAGTGCAAGGAGTGGCGATATAAGATGTAAACACATTGTCATGAAGATGCACGTTCTTTCGTCATACTGAGAGGCAGGATTAAACCGAAGGATCCTCCTGTCTATTTGTTGATGAGAATTTACGTGCATTCCGGTGCATTAACTCTCTTACTTATTTAATTTATACTGTTTATGGAAACGTAAATTTGACAATTATCTTTGAATATATTAAAGTAAATAATCATGTTAAATAAGGAATGTTTTGTATCGCATAACTGGACCTCGGATTTTAGGCTAAATACCTATTTTTATGTGTTTTTATTTATTTACTGTGGCAGAGCTAAGACCATCTAGAGAAAACCTGAATACAATATTATGATCACATTGATGGTACACAGATAATATCTAAAGGAACACAAAACAGAAATAACACAAATATTAGAGGAACAGTAAAGCTAAGTCAATAGAAAATATAAAGAAACTAAGTAAATAGTAATGCATATTTTAAAAATATGGCATACATACACTATATATACAATGAAAATTATATTTCTTCTAAGTTAATTATTTTTAACTAAAATCTGCAACCTGTGACGAAAAGCATATAAAGTATGACAGCCCCTGACATCTTGTGGAAGTGAATTCCAGAGCCTAGTAACCTTCACAGTAAAAGATGACTAGATGAAGGTTGTGAGACGAGGACAAACTTTTAAAGCGAGAAGCTAGGTATGTAGGGGAAGAAGTGTGAATAAGTTTAAAGATAAGTAAAAGACAATAAATGTTTCTACGGTCAACTAGATGGAACCATGACAACTGGTGGAGACATGGTGTTATATGATCGTAACGACGTACATCACAGATGTAACGTACACGTGTATTGTGAGCTAGCTGTAATTTACTTGACAGTTCAGATCTTAAGTCTGTGAGGAGGGAATCACAATAATCAATGTGGGGCATCACCATTGTACCAAAGTCTTTTTTAGGTTCCTAGGCAGGGGCGTATTTAAACGCTTGAAACTATGGATTAAAGAATTTACTTTCCTACAAATTTCAGTAATATGATTGTCCCAACTAAGTTTACTGTCAAAAAATAACGCCTAAATTTTTCGTTGATTCTGTCAAAGAGATAACAGAATTGTTAATTTCAACCAATGGAATAGAACACATGTCTATAGTGCCTAACAACCTTGGATGTTCCACCAGCAATGCCTGTGATTTTGAGGGAATGCACCAAGGTCTAAACCGCGTGTCCATAAATAGAGTGGAGATCGTGGTTAATGTTCAACACCATATTGTGAATGTGTCTCAGTTCGTGAATGTATGTAGTTGTAGGTCATCGACATAAAGGTGATATTTGCAGTAGCGAATAGAGCGAGAAATGTTGTTTATATAAAGTGCAAGTAATATGTGTAAGGATAAGCCAAAATTAATTATCTTCACGTTTTATACAGGTTGGAGCATTTTCGATTATGTACCTAGTTTTAAAGAAAGATTGAAACATTTTAGGTGAAATATATGTATAGTTTGCACTTTCAAAATGTACACCTTTGGATTTACATGTTATATGTTATTTGTGGAAAATTATCTTTCAAATGCCTTCCTTCCTTTGCAACACATTGCATCAGACGGTCTGCTAAGCTTCGCATGACACGCCAATGAGCTTAGGAGTAAGATGTGCAATTTCGTCTCTGATTCTTGTCGTCATCTCTTCAACACCCTCCAGTCTGGTTGTAAACACTTTGTCTTTTAGGTAGCCCCAGACAAAATAATCCGGAGTCACCATGTCTCCACCAGTTGTCATGGTTCCAAGTGCGGAGACCGTGCCGCCCAAGGAATGCCTCCAAAACGGAAAATCATGTGAACGGGAAAGGACTTCCGCAGTGTTCCTGTGCTGAGACTAGACATATAAGCCGTGGGTCCATCTTGATACCAGAGGCTTTCCATAGGGTAACTAAAGGTTCACAGCGCAGGAATAACATACCAGGGCGGATTGAAAGTCCATAACTTTGACGAGAAATAGCATTGTAATCACAGGCTTTTGTTTGCACCCAAGTGTTACATCTATTCTGGGTATACTCGCAGAAATTCGTCATTTGTTTCTTAGAACATTGTTGAGAGCGTCTAAAATAAGCATATGTGAGTTGCTTCGTAGAAAATAGAGAAAATTGAATTTCGTGTTCTGATAATGCACTACTTTTTGCATGATAAGACGGTGAAGGAAATGGAACAAAAGCTGAACAAGTATTATGGGGACTCTGCTCCATCACATGGCATGGTTCACAAGTGGTTCACAGAACTTCGATGTGGCCGTTCGAGCACAAGAGATGCCGTAACAACAGAAAAAATGGTGAACAAACTTCAAGATATTGTGTTGGAAGACCGCCGAGTGAAAATCCGTGAGACAGCCAAGACCGTAAACATCTCGAGTGAACGGATGTATAACATTCTGCACGAAGTTTTGGGTATGATGAAACTGTACAGCAAGATGGGTGCCGCGACTGCTCACAGTTGAGAACAAGCGGAATTGTGTGACCATTTCACAGGGATGTTGGAAGATGTTCCAGCGCAACCAAATGAGTTTTTGTGGCGTTATATCACGGTTGATGAAACTTGGATCCATTACTATCAAGCTGAATCCAAACAACAATCAAAACAGTGGATTTCCTTCGGCGAACCTGCTCCAAAGATAGCGAAAACCATTCTGTCGGCAGGAAAAATCATGGCAGCTGTCTTTTGGGATTCACAAGGAGTGATAGACATCCACTACCTGGAAAAGGGTAAAACGATCACAGTTCATATTATGCCGCAATGCTGGATCAGTTTCACAAGGAACTGTTAAAGAAACGAGCCCAATTGGTTGAAGAAAAAGGTTCTCTTTCACCAGGATAATGCACCTGCACACAAGCCATCCATTGCCATCGCAAAATTTGTGGAATTGGACGAGAAACTGCTACCTCACCCACCATATTCCCCAGATTTGGCTATAAGCTACTTTTTCCGCTTCGTAAACCTGAAAAATTGGCTCGCTGTGAAGAAATTCACGTCCAGTGAACACATCATGGCAGAAACAACCTCATATTTTGTAGACTTCAAAAAATCATATTTTTTGGAAGGGTTAGAAAAATTGGAGAAACCTTGGACAACGTGTATTGAATTGAAAGGAGACTATGTTGAGAAATAAAATGGATTTTTTGGAAAAAATATTATTTTCTTTTAAAAGTCACTGACTTACCAATGCGCCCTCGTATTGCCTCACCGTTAGGGAGTAGTGTTCGGCATTCACAGCTACAGCCCGTCCCTGGCGGTCTTCAAAAAATTAGGGTCGACGATCCGCATTCATACGTATACTGCACCAGACAATGGCCTTTTGAGCATACACTGGTGTCTCGAAAGTTACTTGAGGTTTCTGAGACGCCCAATACCTAAAATTCCCTTTATTCACATAATCTGTCAAGTGAAAGTTGGCCTCATTAAAGAGGAAATTAATGAATCCGGATAGGCATTTATCCAAGTTAGCAGTGCGTTACCGACTGTACTCTTCAGGCATTGTCTCCCTCCTTCAGGTGCTCAGGCATTTGAATCTTGTACGGGTGGATGTGAAGGTCATCATGCAAGATCCTAAGCAGGTCGTAGTGTCAGTTGCAGTGTTTGTACTGTTCTTCTCTTCGGGTGTGGTCGATATCGTTATGCCATTGTACCCAGTATCCATGAATTGTCTTACGTCTAGGAACTGTTCCGCGATTGTGTTGATATGCAAACTCCCTCCGGAACGCCCCCTGCACTGCTACAGTTTCTAAAATCCAAATGAGCACTGTAAACATAGCTGCTATGTGTTTCCCTGTTCCCTCTGCTTTGCAGTGATAGCAACCTAAATGTAGGTAACGAAAATGCTCCACTCTGTATAAAATATAAATGTATGGGCTGGGTTTTGTTGTGCATAAAATGTTTATTTTGGCCATTGACACCCATAGACCTATTTTAACCTAAAAATTCCTATTTTATTATTTATGTTTGTAAATAGAAGGCAAAGCCTTGATACTATGAGGTAATTTGATTCAAATACGAGGGCTGACCCAGAAGTATCCGACCTAACAAACAAAACAAAAATGTTGGGGGAAAAACATTTTTATTTCTCTACATAGTCTCCTTTCAGCTCGATACACTTTTCCCAGCGATGTTCAGTAGCTTCGATACCCTATTTATGGTGAGAACCTGGAGATCTGCAAAATAGTCAACAACTACAAAAGCTCCACCTCTTCATTGTTGGCAAATCTTTTACCACCAAGCCATTTCTTCAACTTTGGAAACAGAAAATAATCAGAGGGGGCTAAGTCTGGCGAATAGGGTACATGAAGATGCAATTCGAACTTTCTCATTGATTTTGGCCTGGCGATAATGGATGAGTGAACTGGTGCATTGTCTTGATGAAACAGAACTTTCTTTTTCGCTAAATGCGGCCGTTTTTGCTTGATTTCATCATTCAAATGCTACAATAAGTTTGCATAGTACTCGCCATTGATTGCTTTTCCTTTTTGAACATAACCAATGAAAATTATTCCACACGCATTCCAAAAAACTGACGCCATGACTTTGTCTGCAAATGGAAATGTCTTCGCCTTCTTTGGAGCCGATTCTCCCCTTTCAATCCACTGTTTTGACTGTTACTTCGTCTCAGGTGTGGAGTGAGGGACCCATGTTTCATCCATGGTTACGAATCGACGCAAAAACTGGGCTTAATTGCAACGAAGCATAGCCAAACACTCGACTGAATTTTCCTCACGACGCTGTTTTTGTTCCATTGTGAGTCAACGCGGCACCCATCTTGCGCACAGCTTTCTCATGTCTAAATTTTCAGTTAGTATGCGATGTACAGCACTTTTTGAAATGCCTACGATGTCTGCTAGCTCGCGCACTTTGTCGACGGTCATCCAAAACCATTTTGTGGATTTTGTTCACAATTTCTGGCGTGGTCACCTCATTTGGTCGACCACTGCGATGTTCGTCTTGGCAGCTCCTACGGCCTCGCTTAGACTCTACCACCCAATATTTTACTGTTGTAAACGAAGGAGCAGACTCCCCCAGAGTAGAATCTAGCTCAGCTTTAATATTAGTTGGATTAAGACCTTGTATTGTATCGCATAACGATGGCCAGTTTTATCCATGTTTACAAATTTGCTGAGAGAGTTCAATATTGATGGCTGCCAAACAATTACTAAACAATTTAGCATCTTCAAACTTAAGCTTTATAAGGGCGGTGCGTTTTACCACAGTCATTCGTTTGAAACAACAACCCCTATATATACGTCAAGTCGGGTATTTCTGGGACTGACCTCGTATTTTGGTTGCAGCAACGATACTGGCTTATTTCAGGACTTAAGCAGGTAGATACACTCGTTTTATAAAAAAAGAATACTTGCCGCTTCCTGAGTATCTCTGTTATCCTTTGCTATTCGTTAGTGACTGCAGTACGGCAGAAATCCCTTCCAAACAGCAAGAAAGGTCAGTGGCGTATTTCCCATTGTTTCGTGACTCGCACACCTCGTCCCCTTTATTAACTGTTTATATGCACACTTTCACAAGGTTTCACTATGTTTCTGTATTAATTTTTAGAATGTATTTCAAACAGTTGTTTTATATCGCTGTTCTTGACGATATGTTGTGTTTTGAAAACATGTTGGGATGTGGCTCAATAGCAGCGCTAAAGCTTATAGGTCATCATGCTATATCTGTAGTTATATAATAATTTAAAATGTAACAGTGTGTTTATATTGATAGTAATTAAGTATGTTTAATGTTTTTTGTTATTGTGTAATTTTTAACGGTCGCTAATTGCGTTTTTAAACTTTTATAAAGTGGAAATACATTTTAGATACTCAAATATTTAGCTTGCAGAAACTATACTTTAAGGTGCTTAAAACCGTATCTTTAATGCCTATTTTGATAATTTTAAGCCTATTTTAAGTGCTTAAATATTGGTTTTTAAGGGCCTAAAAATCCAAAGTCTAACATAACCTATTCCTTGAGATAGGTAACTAGTGCACGTGACTGTGAAGATATACGGGGCAGAGTTATATGGAACGTACCTTAGAAATTCTTTACTCCTGATCGTTACATTTGTGCGTGACCACGTTCAATTATGTTCGCAGAATCTGGATCAATGCATGTCAAAAGACTGGCCATATTCCCCTCCAAGAAAGAATAAGGAAACAGCACTCGTTAGTTAAGACTACGTACACACTTGTCGGTTAGGTTTCAAGTATGTTCATGCAGCGTCCTGTTATACTGCATTTGCGATCCCACGCTCCTAACCTTAAAATGCCTAGTTTGGTGCTGATTTTCTGCTCTACAATGTTCTGCACATTGTTTTTCCGCACCCTATATAACAGATATATGTAAACTGTCGTGAATAAAATGTGTCCATTCCCTTAGATCACCATAGTGTTTTCCCTCCGCGTTTCCTCCTTCAGTTAACCAACTTTTGATTCCAATGTGCCTGGCCTGAAAAACAATTCAGCGACATGAAAACTAAACAATAAACCATGTTTATAACCTATGTGGAATGAAGAACTTATGAAAGTTAAATAATCTAGCTAGACCTCCAACAAAAACACTTTTAGAAGGTTATAACTAGGGCCCGGATTTTTAGGTGGAATAAAGCTTCATTTTAGGTTTCTTATATGCTTAAAATAGTTTAATGTTTTGCTTTGTGGATCAATACAGGTATCAATAATTTTGCTTTTCTGGTACTTAGTTGTAAGATGTATTCTTTGGCTTGCAGTAGATAGTTGCATTCTCAAAATTTCTGGCATAAACGATTTCTTATTATCACTTAACACGTTCATGTATGACGAAAAGGCTCTTTCAACGAACATGACGTCACTGGAGCGTAGAACATAGATGCCTGTGCAACAGCTTATAGGGGTAGTTTTCCTGCACCTTTCTCTCTGCAATACTGAATTGATGATTTTCATCATATCTTCAAAATCAAGATTTCGTTGAATCTTCTGCAACTTCGATGAACATACAACTCGTCTAGGTATTTCTTTACTGGAAAATTGCCAATGCTATCCAGAGCATATTTCCGTGGCAAAGTTGTACTTTCCAACCGGAGAATAGCTTCTGGTATAAAACAAAAATGTCTCTTAATTTATATAAGGGAAGCGGCAAAAGTGGGGCACTCGAGTGATTTCTTAGCCGTGGAAATGCAGGAAGCTTCGGTTTCATCCAATTCATTGGCGACATTTTTAACGTATTTTAAGTGCTCGGCATAGTAAATGGCAGCAGACAGTCAAGTTCTCCAGCAGGTAAGTATCGGCTCAGGTGGAAGAGGGGTTGCCGGTACTTTCTCTTTGAACAATTGTGTATGTGTTGGGTCATATAAGAAAGCCTTCTTGACCGAAGATATCAGGCTGTTCACGTCATCGAAGTGGCTTCTTATCTCCTCCGCAAGGCTGTGCAGGCCGTGGGCCAAGCATGTAACATGTGACATGTAGCATGGTCGGGTGGAAGGACTATAACCCCCTCCCCGGGCCTTCAACATGTAGGCAGCACTCTCTGTCACTAACAAAAGTGAAGTGTGGATCTGCAGCAATCAACTTTTTCAATAAATGGCATTGTTTTACTATACAACAATTACATTAGAAAAAAACTGTTGGGCTTTCGGTGAGCGATTGGACGCGATCTTGTTACGCACATTACGCTACTCCTGACCTTCTCAGCTCATTCAGGTGTCACCACGTCACATGTGCTGCGTTTAACGGTGGTAACTTGAACTATCTGCTGGGTGTAAGTGGTGAGAAAAAATTTACAATGAGTTTCAATCCGAAAACAACGTTCTTCATTATGAAAAAGGAAAAAACAGCTATTTAGATTATTTTAGGTATCTACCCCTCATTTAGATTTTTACTTTCTCTACTACGTGTAGTAAGTAGGGGAAGTATTGTATTCCACCCAAAAATTGATGCAGAGATTTCACCGGAAACACATGTTTTGAGGCCCCTAAATAAAAAAAAGCATTTTTGGAAACATGTCCGTGTGTGTGTCTGTGAACAGCATAACTCAGAAACGAAGAGTCGGATAAACACCAAACTTGGTATTTAGGTTCAGTATCTTCCAGAGATGCGACACGAAGGGTTTCAAGAAAATCCCCCCACCCCAGATTACGTTTTACATGGAACATTTTTCGAAAATTTTAATTTTCTCAAAAATGGCTCTTAACGATTTTGATTAAAATATCATATGTTTAAGATATTTTCATGACAAATGAAATGTATACCTCGAATTTTATGGTAATGTCTCCAAAAGTATTCTTCATTGTGAACGACTTTTGCATAACTGGTAAACCATAAGAGATACACAAAATTTTACTACACAAAAAATGTAGATCGCTTTAAAATCCACAATTAGTGTCATATACATTTTGTTGTTGAGTGAACCATTTGCGAGATATTGCTTGTTATTCCCTTAAATTTTCCAATACTTATACTTTTTCTCTAATGGGAATTCGTTATTCCTTTTTTTTTTTTTTTTTGGTCCTGATAATGCAAAGAGAATGGATTACTCCACATAGTAACCAGCGCTTAAAATATTTGACTATCACTTAAAGCCTACCAATTCCCCTTGCACCTACAAGAAAATTAGCAATAAGATTAACATCTCGATTAACATGAAGCATTTGGAGAATAAGCGTTTCTAAAAATAGTAGAGAAAGTTTCTCTAGTAGTGAAAGTCATGTGAGTGTAACACAGATTTTTTTAGGTGTAATCAAATTCGCATATTGTTTCCAGGAAGTGTGAAACGAATATAAATCCGAGGCCTAGGTATACAAGCAAATTAGTAAGATGGTACCTGCGCGACGTCTACAAGTAAGAGCTATGATTTAACCGCGAATGTTAGCGTCAACCAAGCGTCCAAGTGGTTGGTTTGGTTACCACCTCGAGTTTCTCTACGATTGGAACACAAGAAAAGGCTAAACTAATATTATACTATAATTCAGTTTCTTGAGGATGGGGTTGAATTATTTGCGTTTGTGTTTAAACTGAACGACAGCTACGGTATTTACATACTATATGTGAGCTTTCGTCAGAACATGGAGACGAAGGTTAAGGGTACAAGGTAGTCTGAACACATGGAAATGACACCATAAGTATGTTAAATTGCCACTGCTCTTAAAGTTCTCAATGGTTTTTCCTGAACTTTTTATGAATTATGCTATGAATCATAAGTATTTCAAGTGGTTGTTTGCATTGATAGCTTATGTAGTTGAGTCCATACAAATTATTTCATTCAGCAGAAAAATAATAAAATTTACTCATAAAACATGTGACTTCATGTACCTTTTTTCCCTGATACTACTTGCAATACAGAATCACACTTTTGCATGCTTGTTCTTAGTATAATCAGCTATCTTCTGTATATCAGTTTACTAGAAATTTAAAAACAATTATTTGTACATACAAAAACGTAAAAATGTGGAAAATTTGCAACGTTGTTGCTCTCTTAATATCACTAATATACATTATAAAATTATGATTGTGGTTCAGAGAGTTTAACTATTTTGTGTATACATGTACTGGAAATTTCAGCTCTCTACCTCTCAGACTTTCTGAGAAGAAGGTACATAAGTATCCAAAAATGTTGTTTTGAGAAAACTGAGTTTAAAGTTTGAATATAAAAATTCTGTCACACTTCAGTACATTCCAGGATCGTCATCATCTGTACCTTCATTGCTGGATTGCTTCAGCTTTTCTGATTAACTTCTCTTGGTCCTGGCCTCTTTTGTTAATTTCTGAACTGCTCGCTGGCCATGATATAGTCGTTCGTTGTTGAAAGATACAAAAATGTTCTAAAAAGGGGCGTTGCATGACAGCTTTAAAGGAATGCAGACTAGCATTTAAAGGTCTTAAAAAAACCTCTTAACCCCCATAAGGTATACATTTTCTGAAACTGGAAATAAGGGAGGTTTTAGTAGTGCTTAAGACTAAAAACTGTGGTTTAGAAAACCAGCATTAAGCGGTGTAGCATGTTTAAGTTGTCCATACTTTGGGTAAGGTAAAGTACCCTGCGAATCCAGTGGCTAGAATTATGCTCGAAAAGAGGTGGCCACGTTGGCAGCGGGTGGGGCTAGATTTTGTCAGCAGCAACATATACAGCTCCGTCCATTATGGGCCATATTATATGGGCGCTAGTATACTTAAATAAATGTATGATAGTGGAGAAAGGGCTGTAAATCTATTTAGGTTAGATGTTTTTCTGTGTACGGTTCTCCTTAATATAGTAGTTAAGGTGCCTTATTTGCTGTAGTTCCGGATTCAAACCGGACGGAGGGCGATGGAATGTTTTTTTTTTTTCTCCCAGGTGTAAAAATCCTTAGCATGTCTTCCTCCAGTAGGGAAGTAAGGCCGTTTTTCCCGTGTGATCTTTATCCGCACGTAAAAGAATCCCATCATTTGAGAAAAGCTGCCTTAAGCAAAATAGTCGGCCATTTTCACACACGACAAGCGCCTCCTTTTAGCTAGCCTTGAGATGCTCATTAGATAGCAGACAGTACTGGAAATTTGAATGATAACAAGAAAACCTGCTTGAAAGTCCTTGTACACCCCCTTTGTGGCTACAGGAAACTACAACACGGTTAGCACCTACTTACTGCTTTATTTACCTCTCATACATCCAAATATTCAATATAGAATGTTTAAGGAAATACGCGTTTTGAGGTCCCCCAGAGACGTTTATGGCAAGAAAGCTGTGCGTCAGCTTATCTCGATGGACCGTATTGAAAGTGTCTCCTGGTATTAACCTTTGAGTTGTGTTATACGTAACTAAGCACTTATTGCTTAATCTGGAATCATTTATAGGCAACAGCGTATCTCAATAACGTAACGTGAGAGGAGAGAGAGAGACCATTTTACTGGAACACTAATACATCGAGAGCCAAAAGACTACGAACCGGCTGCGCGGTGTTTTTCGTGTCCGCGTCCTCGGCGCTCGTTGCCGTCTGTCGCTATCATAGAAAGGCGCGAATGAAACCATACAACATTTTTAAAACTACTATAAAGGCTTTACTTACCAATATATATATATAAATTCTGATAATCAGAGTTCTTCATGACTAAGGCTCGAAACTTGGGACCCATTGTGCCGTGCAGTGAACTTCGCTACAGCTATAACGGAAACAAAGCTAACACAACGTGTACTCGGTGACTGCCTCTGCGGTGGTAGGAGATGTTTGTTGTTGACATTTACCGGTCCCTTAGGCACACAAAGTCCCAACTTCCGAGCTTTATCCATGGCATATTTGCTAGATATGGTTCCAATTCGCAATTTATTGTAAGTGAACACGGGGAAGAAATCTGAGTGTCGCACTTACATGACTTTCTCTACTCTTGTGCAAACTATTTTTACAAACGCTTATTCTCCATCTACTTCATATTAATCGAGCTAAACATTTGCAGAAAGTATCTTAATGCTAATTTTCTTGTAGGTGCAAGGAGAATATGGTAGGCTTTAAGCGAAAGTCAAATCTTTAAAGAGCTGGTTGCTATGTGGAGCATTCCATTCTCTTTGCATGTCCAGGAAATAAAAATAAGGAACAAACAAATAACAAGTGACATAAATTGTGTATTTTAACGCGATCTACATTTTTTGTGTAGTAAAATTTTGTCTATCTCTTACGGTTTACCAGCTATGCAAAAGCCATTCAGAACGAAGAGGACTTTTGGAGACATTCCCAGAAAATTCAAGATAGACATTTCATTTGCCATAAAAATATCTTAAACGTATGCTACTTGAATTAAAATCGTTAGAGCTATATTTGAGAAAATCAAAATTTTTAAAAAGTATGCATGTAAAGGATAGCCTGTGGTGGGGGGATTTTCTTGAAAAATCTTCGTGCCGCATCTTTGAAAGATATTGAACCTAAATATCGAGTTTGGAATTCATTCCACTTTTCGTTCTTGGGTTACGCTGCTCACACTCATACACGCGCGCGCGGACCTTTTTCTAAAGGTACTGTTTTTGGATTCAGGGGGCCTCCAAACATGTATTTCCGGTGAAATCTCGGTATAGAATTTTTGGGTGGATTGCAACACTTCCGCTACCTACTATACATAGAAGTAAAAGCTACTGTTTAGCAACTCAAAGTGTAATGCTTGAATTACTGGGGAATTCAAACGAGCATTGGCTAATACTTCTGAATGCAACACAAATTTGTATTTGGGGGTGGCATTTGTATTTCAAGTAAACTTATATTTTTGTCTCTCTTAAAATTTCCCATTTAGAAAAAAAAAATGCCCATAAGAAGGAAGAGGACTTCATAACTAGCTTACAGAAAATTAGCGATATACATTCCTCTTGAAATTCTGACGGAAATTGAAAAAGATCATGAAACCAGAACGTACATACATAATTATAAACACGAAATTGTAGCGTTTTGCCGCTACTTTGTTGTGTTACTCTCACCTGTGCGTCGTTGTAGGGTGAAGTCTTCAGGACTCGAGATGGCCGATATCAGTCAGGAAGCACTTATGGACGTCGCATCTCAGGATCAACTGTCGGCGAGTCGGTCTGAAATTGCCTACTGTTATTGTCCGGGTAGGATTGAGGGAGGGTGACACTAGGATATTATTCTTGAAGAAAACGTTTTCACTTCCTCACTAAAACGTGTATTCCTGCCAGAAAACCTGCAAGATTCTTGTTCTTTTTCTACCCCGCACGGTTCTTATATATGAATATTTTCACCCTTTGGTCCACCAACGTTTTGCTCCGGTTAATTATTTATTATTTAAGGCGCTGTATCACCGTTCTTTTGATTCCCGCGAACTTGAATTCATTACTTGCGGCGTGTTAAGTTATTTATTATCTTGGATACAATAATTTCAACGACAATCTAACATTCTATATAATTATTCCACACGCATTACTTTATGATTGCATTGTGGTGCGAAACTTCGTAAATTTTGGAACTTTTATCCTTTTCTTTTCTTTTTGCCTCAACGTGATGCGTGTTTCCTTACCGGAGAATCATGGCAGACTGTCCCAAAACCACGCTCGCATTCCCATATGTCAACGACTGCTCTCCTCCAAATTTTATACATGTCCCTGCGTATTCCTATGTTTCTATTGGTTCTCGGACTTATTCTCCGCGTTTATTGGTTCCCTGGTTGAAAATTTAAAGCTTGAGGCAGTATTTTAATACCTGAATAATTTCAATTGTATTTTATAATAAGTACATTCAATAACAGCCCGCCTTGAAACAATATGTATGTAATAATCATTTAAATTATATGTAAATTATTAAGCTTGAGGCAGTATTTTAATACCTGAATAATTTCAATTGTATTTTATAATAAGTACATTCAATAACAGCCCGCCTTGAAACAATATGTATGTAATAATCATTTAAATTATATGTAAAATGCTTATATTTATTGTAAACATTTTTAATAATGTTATGTGAATACATTACATACGTTAATAATGCAAGAGCTGTGAGAATAATAAGTTTTAAGTTGCTAACAATGAGGTAACAATGAGGTAACCTTGTAGCAATAATGAGTTTGAGAGTTTGAAAGTTACTAGGCATGATTAGAGCAACGATAATGTAAGTTCTGTGACAGTTTAAAATTAGCCAATGAATAGCAAAGAAAAGCTTTAAGTAAAATGCAGATATTCTATTGGACTAGAATTACCCAATCAGAGACTTGAAATACCGAAGCTTACGGGTTTAACGGTTGAAATAATGTTCAGTTGCTGGCAAATCTTGGTAGTGACCAGATGGAAGATGTGTTCTCTACAGAAATATTACGTGTGAATCGTAAAATATGTATACGTGTTAGCTAAATGAAAGTATTAAAGAATCTCACAGCTCTTAAAAAGTGTAGTGCTTTATAAAAATGTGCAAAGGATAAAATAAAAGAAGCTAATTTTAAAAACTTAAATTCTGTGTATGTCTACAATTATTGTCGTACCGCACCTTGCCTAAGAGATACATGACTCTACAAACATTACTGAAGCAGCCGTGGCAAATTCAAACATAAATAATATATAGAAGCAGTTTTAATAACAAAGTTAAATATTATAGTGCAAAACTTGGAGTGTAAGAACAAAAACACATCTTTAAAATCAGCTTTTCGTACGTAGCAGCATATTCAGTAATAACAGTAACTATTACGTAATCAACTTCAAACCGATGCCCAATGCGTGTTGCAAAGTTCTTAAACAAAGTTAACTCCAAGAACAATACTGCTTCAAGTTAGCTTCCAATGCATGAAGCTTAACTGTAGGAAATGTCCGTTGCCTCATAGCGTCTGTTTGCTTGAAAACTTGGCTCGCACCCACGAAGTACAAAAGAAGGTTTCGATTTACATGGCCCCACGCTCGGAAAACATAATGTACAGTCTAAAACGAAGCTACTCTTATTCTTTCCTAAATCTTGCAGTTTTTCTTATGCAATTACGCCTTTATTTATTTTACAGCATTATGGAAACTTAAAACATATTTACAGCTTATGAAGGGCTTTCGATGGATACAATTTTTAATCCTATGGCTTTAAAATTATGGAAATATATTAAATTGAATATTTATTAATTATTAATGATTCCTAAAATATAATTATTGTAGAGTTCCTTTTTATGTGCTCTTAATCGGCGGAAATATCACTACAAAATCAAGTGAAAACCCCCTTTTGCAGAGATTTGTAAGTTTTCACTTCTACATTCTCATGATTCGAGGCATGGTATATATATAACGTCATTGAAGCTTTGGATCTATCTTGCTTAGAAGGCATAAATATAACATATTTCTATTAAAAGCAGCGACACGCAGTGGTTTTATTGAAGCTGAAATGAGAGAGATCAGTGAATGCCTACATTTGTTCTAATTGGATTCAGAGTGGCACAGAGCTTTACCAGGTCTTTATTTATGGTTTGTTGAATGAGTGTCACTTTAACCCACTTAATGCGTTTTCTCGTTTCGCTCTGAGAATGTGAAAACAATCGTTCATTGCAAGGTCATTTTGCAATTCTGTTTATGGCCGCTTTCAAAGCTGCAAGTGAAATCTGATAATGTCTTCCTTGGAAACAGTACACATCGTAAGATCGTACTTTTGCGGTGACAGATTCAAAGGTTTCTAATATTATCCTGTTTATAATACGTATACTTATAGGTTGCCACATTGATTATCTCAGAGCCGCTCTATGCCATGGAGAGGCAACTTTGAGAAGCCTTTCCAACGTTGCCAAGATCACGTAGAAATGAATAACAAGTTCAATCAAAGTACAGGGTGATTTATGAAGAAGTGACCCACTTCTTTCTTTAATTATTCTGTTCGAAATTCTGCCCCAATTTTAGCACCAAATTAAGCAGCAGGCTCTGGAGTTTCGATTGCCTGTCACTAGATGCGCAGATCATGTTTTATTCGTAATTGTTAGTTTTATTGTCGATAACTGTTTTTGAGATTTTGTTCTAGTCAACATGAAAATGAAGTACACATGAACGACTCTTCCTTGTAAAGCAATACTGGATTACGAATTCAATTACAGCTACTCAAAGGGCATACCAGAGAGAATTTGGTGTTCGGAATCCTCCCCAAAGAAACACAATACTGGGACTGGTAAACAAATTGGAAACAACTGGATCTCTGGTGAGTGAAAACTCGCTTATCGAGGCTTCCCACGGTTGTTGACGTAAGAGCACGACTGGACCAGTCACCCAAAAAATCATTAAGATGTTTGTCGCAGGAGACAGGGTACAGCTACTCAATGTGTCAGAGAGCTGTGAAAAATGCAGGCCTAAAAGCCATATAGGATTACGGTTGTCCATCAGTTACAGGAACCAGATAAGGATAGATGAATCAGTTATTGTCGTTGGTTTCAGGCGTTCATTGTGCAAACTCCTGCCATATTGTCCATCGCATGGTTCACAGATGAAGCATGGTTCCATTTATCCTGCTATGTGAACTCAAATAACTCACGCTATTGGGCCAGCGAAAAGCCACATGTTATTCATGAAGCACCTATGCACCCTGTTAAAATCGGAGTTTGGTGCGCAATATCCGCACAGAGAATAGTGGGACCAATTTTTTTAAAACAAGGTGAACACTGCAGAGTACCGACGGATTTTCATGTTTGCTGAGCAATAGACGATGTAGAACTGAGTCAAGGATATTTTCAGCAGGACGGCGCTACATGCCATACATCAAATGAATCCATGGCACTATTTGCAGGTTTCTTTGACGACCGGATAATTTCCAAGAACCTGTAGCCACCGAGATCTCCGTATTTGACATCGCCGGATTTCTTTCTATGGGGTTACTTAAAAGACAGGGTTTATGTCACACATCCCCAGGCATTGGACGATCTGAAGCGCAACATTACACTGGAGATTCAAGCTATTGACAATAGGGTCCTCCAACGAGTGGCCAGTAACATGGAACGACGTGTTGAGTTGTGCCTTATGGAGGATGAAGGACATTTTCAACATTTGCTATAAGTTGTCGCTAGCATAACTCGTTTTGAAACAATTAAAGAAATAAAAATGTGTCAGTTCTTCATAAATCACTCTGTACAAACACAGCATTGCTTGTACATTTTCTGCAAATGCTGAAAAGTCTCTCGCTATCCATATTTGTATTTGGAAACCATACTGCTCCAAGCATCGGCTTGAAAAATCAGGATATTCCTGCATCAGCTCCTTCAGTAATTCAAGTTCTACGTTCTGCTTCACATCATTTGTTTTCCTAATGCTGCAGTGCTAGGTGTCCTTAAGAAATACGTCTTTAGAGAGGCACTTCAGAAGTAGAACTCAATTAGATAAATGGAAAAGCTGGACAGTTGAACGAGAGATTCTTCCTGCAGGATTTCTGCCAACAGCTTCGATGCTGCAATTGTCTAATTTCAACACTCAAGCGTCTTTCCTCTTCTTGGTTTCATCCCTCAGCATGCGCAGGATTAAGCATCTTTCCTCCCCAAACATTTTGTTTTTTATGAGCTGTACTTCACCGAGCAAAGCAGTCCCTCTTGGCACAAGCTTGTGTGCTGTAGTATATTGACACCCTTCCAAAAGTTGAGTAATCTCAAAAATAGGGCAGCAATGCTCTTTCATAAAAGCAGCCTCAAAACAAATGCAGTTTCTGTCATCATTTGAAAGCTAAGATTAGAGTCAGTCAGTTGCATGAAGTACTCGGGAAGATCGTTGAAGTATTCCTTAACATACAGAACAGATTTTATCCATGAACCCCACCGAGTTAACACAGGAATCGGACATATCTTTGCTTCTTTAGCACCAGCATGTTTATCTTTCAAAAAGGTTATATGCTGGTGGCCCTTCTTCCTAACATTCTAGAAGGTGCCTTAACCACAGAATGCACAAATAAACAACAAAAACTTGACATCATCTGCAACATTTCACGTTTTAAAGTACGTTTCGTAAAATAAGAACATTTCGCGATATTTCGTGGCTTCAGTTTAAAACAAGTGACGTCTATCTCATACAAATATGTAAACACCAGCAGTAAACGGAATTTCTGCAATGAAACCTTTGATACCCTGACAACTAATAGATGCCCCTATGTTATGGGATTTCGTTTGTTAAAACTTTGTGTTATATTCACACGACTGTCTCTGACCTTTATCGCTTATTAGTGGTTATATAAATTATTCTATTTGTTTTCTTACCTACTTTATTTTAATCCAGATAAATCTTATTGGAAATAGGTAGATTGCACATTTCGTTAATAGCGATAGTCAAATATTTCAGAACTGGACGCTACACGCTGGCCTTAAACTAATTCCATGCTCTTTTCATATCATCGCGAGAAACAACTAAAAATCGGCAGGACTTTAAAAGAGTGGCTAAGTATTGAACAATAAAAAGAAGAAAGAAAAAAAAAGCGCGTTTATTAAAAGGTCGCGCGTGCGCTTGTGTGGGCAGCATAACTCAAAAACTAAATGTCGGATAAATACCAAAGTTGGTATTTAGGTTCAGTGCCTTCCAAAGTGACACGGAGACCTTCAAGAAAATTCCCCACCCTAAACTACTTTTTACAAGGAACATTTTTCGAATTTTTTTAAATTTCTGAAAAATGACTAACGCCTTTGATTAAAATGCTACATATTGAAGGTATTTACTTGACAAATAAAATGTATATTTTGAATTTTCTGGGGGAATATCTTATGAAATCCTCTTCATTCGGAAGGAGGCGTATACAGTCTTGTATAAACGTTAAGCGTACTACACAAAAAAAAATGTAGATCTCTTTAAATTATACAATTCATTTCAAATACCTTTT
Organism: Deroplatys truncata; assembly: GCA_030765065.1. Lineage (NCBI taxonomy): Eukaryota > Metazoa > Arthropoda > Insecta > Mantodea > Mantidae > Deroplatys > Deroplatys truncata. The sequence continues at coordinate 55,858,802 of CM060989.1, read as the reverse complement.
TTGTGGCCATTTCCGAGATATCCTTTATGAATGGTTCGAATGATTCAATACTTTGTCATTCTTTTCAAACCCTGTCTATTTTCAGCCGATTATCGCGAAGTCAGGGAAAGAGTATAGAATTTTAAGGCCAGCGTGCAGCGTCCAGTTCTTAAACATTTGACTATCACTATTCCCTTTGTATCTATAACGAAATGTGTAATGCATCTATTTCCGGAAAGGTTTATCTCGATTAAAATGAACTAGAAGTACACCTCTATTGGCAATCATACTAATCAATGAGCGTGGACATTATTCAGTAATGAATGACATGAATTGTAAAGTCAACTCCCTCTCGTAAATAGCTTGTCTTATTAATGTTCTGCGGCTGCGGGATATAAACTTCATTCATTTTGTGACACACTTTGACTATAGATGGAGGTGTATGGACTAGAAATCTGCGTATACCTAGGAAGTATCGTCCTCCGTGGTCTAGTGGTTACCATGCTAGCCTCTAGTTCCGAGGTCGCGGGTTCAAAGCGGCGGAGGACGATTGATATTTTTGGGCGTAAAAATAGCATGGCTTTCTTCAGAAGGGAAGTAAATCCGGTGGTGCCGTGTCGTATAAGAACCTCAAGCCTGATAAAGAGGCCTTTAAGCAAAAAATTTCCGGTCTTTCATGCCCAATATAGAATGGGACGCTAAGAACCGCAGCATTTAGAGCGTCCATAAATAAAACTCACACTTTTAATTTATCTAGGAAGTGGTATTCTTTACTTTAATACGCGTTTATTTCTTACAAGGAAGCATTTCAGCATGTGGTGGCACAAAGAATCAGTACTGCCAGGTCTTGAAGGATTCGTATAAAACGGAATTACTGTTACTTTACACGTAATTTTTGTAATTTACTGCACTGAACATTTTACGCGTTTTAAATTTCACATCATCACAAAATTATCACACTTTGCTGCACGAGGGAAGGTTTAAGGGTTTCAGTTTCACGAAGTTGGCATGTATGCCTCCTAAACTATTTTAGGAAACAGGGCCGCCCATAGGGAAGAATCCTTCAGGAACATTTTTAGGGGGGAATTCAAAATGTTGGGGAATACAAACGTATTGAACTAAATTAATGTAGGTAATATAAAGACATTTATTACAATTTTTAATCGAGTACTATAATTGTTAACTCAGTTTGTATCTTTAAGTCTGTTAATCTAAATGTGCTGTATCACCCCCCATAAAGTAATGCTACGTACAACTCATGGTATAATGTGGCGTATTAAATGATAGCTTTTGGAAATGTATCATAGTATATTATGCAACGAGACTATTAATTATCATACGAGCATTTTAATCACCATTATAGTCCAGTTTCATAAGACTGTTTATGCTCGACCATGTATCTAAATTAAAGGTTTCATAAGTATTCGTTTCTGGTTTGAGTGATGTGTTACAATCGTTATTCCTTTATCTATGGTTACAATACAATGACCTTGTAGCACCGGTGTCAAACAAAGTTGCTAGCGTTGTGAGACGTACTACGCAGAATAACCGATACTTGCGCTTTCACAATGTTACTAGCCACTTCTGATTAGTCGTATGCCAGTTCTTTAACCAACAGGTGTACTTTAATGAGGCCCATTAAACTACTGCTACCAGTCGTATAAATGCTACATTTTGGCATGATCGAGCATAAAAGGAGCTATAACATTAGTTGTTCAGGGCGTACAGCTTTATTACATATACTATATTTGTCTATTTAGATAGATACAATAGAATACATTGAAATACCAAGTAATTAAATACAAATATTTTTATTTATTTTTTTACTCTAAATATTACGATTTTTTTTATTGATTTTAACTTTCCAATTATTTAAGCTTTACAATAGCTACAGTGACCTCGGTATTATGCCGTGGCGCAGGACGTGTCAAGGTTTCGTTTATCAGCTGTGAGCTGTCTCAGTCGTTTTGTCTTTGTGTTGTGAAGTGTTTCGACAACACGTGTGTTGTGTGTGATTTCCTTAGGAATGTTAGATCTTATTAGTCTACAGAAATGCCTGTCAACAAAATCACGCTTGAACAGCGTATTTTTGTGTACGATACATATGTGAAAGCTGAATCATGTAAACAGGTGTGTAGACAATTTCAGCAGCAATTTCGTGGTTATCCAGTTCCGGGATCGCCAGACGCTAAAAAGTAGAGTTTATAGGAACAATCCCCACACCACAGACGAACATAAGCACAATTTAGCAATTCATCCGACGATGTCAAGAATGGCTTCGCGCAGATAGACATCACTTTCAACAACACTTACGTCGAGGTTAGTATTTATTACATATGTGCTACTAACACTCGTGAGTAAATAACGCGGGAGTTACGGAACGGAAAACCCCGCAGTGCATTAGACGCATTCGCGCGATCCGCGGCCTTAGCATAAAACGAAGGCACTGTATAAGACAGCCCCTTTGCGAAACTTTCCGGCAACATAGAAAAGGAACTAAATAGTTTATAAATTGAGTTTATCTTTGAGCAAAAATCTTCGAAAATAGTTTAATGGAGGGAAACTTTATTTCAAGCTTATTAAAAAGAAATTCAGCTTTTCGCCAAAACTAAACACGAAGAACTCGAGAACTATACCTTCACCACCCTATGGCATTGATAGCAGTCAGCTACTTTATATAGTATCTGAAGAAAATTTATTTTTTTAATATCTTCCGCTTCCACTGCCCTGTTTGAATGCGTATAATATACACAACACTCTGCCCTGAATGCTCCACTTGCGAGGAATATTAAATAAGTTAAAGGAGGCGCAGGGGGGAGAATAAGAAAAATGCCAACTCCAAGTGAAATTAAAATTTGATATTTATGGTTTATGTGCTGCGTTATGCACTTGTCTCCCAAAGGACTATTCGGGCTATAAATAAAACTGATTCTGGGAGCGGCTATTGTTTAGAAAATTTTTTTGACTGTTTAAAAAGCATCTAAATGTTAAGATAACATGCTTTAGTAATACTGTAGGATCAAGTTGATGTAGTTCTTTCATCGACCGATATTACACAGTAGTAGTATTAACTCCTCAATACCTAAGTCGAAAATTTACACCAACTAATTTAACAAGAGGCTTGCAGGGAATCTGCATTGCCTTACAGAACAGTGGAACATTGGGTAAAAGCCTTCAACGATGGTCGGCAAATTGTGGCAGACATGCATCGGGCAGGTCATCCTAGCGTCAGCATAAAGCACAAGCTGTGGCTGATTTGTTCGGTCAACCGTACTGGGAAGTGCTGTACCATCCACCATACTCCCCGGACTTAATCCTTGTGACTTTGATTTGATTCCAAAGAGAAGGAACCACTTCGTGGCATTCGCTTCAGAACTAATCCAGGGATTCATCAGGCAGTAGACCGCTCCATTCGCACTATCAACAGAACAGGCTCTGCTAACGGTATACTACAATTTCCACGTCGCTGGCAACGGGTTATACACAATGTTGGTGACTACATTGAAGGGTAGTAAAGGTTACTAACATGTAACTCTTTTGTATCGGCTGTAAATAAATAGTTGCCACTATTTAAATTCCAACCCTCGTAGATGGTGTCTCATAAGTAATGTCGGTTTTTAAGCAAAACTTTGTTTGGAACGTTTTCTGTCAAGAAATTAAACTACTCTTGAAAGTAGAGACCATCAGATTCTATGGTCTTTAGCCATCTTTCAGCGAGGTTTATTATTCCGCGACGATACCAATCTCTGGTGTTTTATGCGAAGAATTCGGTGAGATCCACTTCCACAGCTTCAATGTTTTCGAAATGTCTTCCACGTAGAAAATGGCCATGGATGGAAACAGGTGGTAATCTGAAGGCGCAAGATCGGGGCTGTATGTTGGGTGTGGTAGCAGTTCGACTCCTTCCAATTCCTGAATGTTTGTCAGGTTGTTCGTGCAGTGTGGGGTGTTGCACTGTCCTGCTGCATGGGAACTCTATTTTGGTTAGCTAATGCTGGGTATCTCCGTCTCAAAATTTCATGACCTCGTTCCAGTTGTTGACAATAAATATCTGCATTAACTGCACGCCCGTTTGGAACAAACTCTCAGTGAATCACTCCACCAGGCACACATTACTTTGGTGCCAAACTAATTTTTTTAACGATGACTTTGGCAGGTTGACGGGGACTGAGTCACTGTTTCGAGGCGTCAGGGTTGCGGTAATAGACCCACTTTCATCACATGTGACAATTCTCATGATAAATCTATCATCCATGTGATTACCGATAAGTTGACGACGGACATCCACTCTACGTTGAGCCTGTTGAGGTGTAAATTCACGAGGTACAGATTTACAGTTTCTGTTTGATTTTTCAATTTTCTTAATCTGGCGATGTATATCTTTTGATGGACCAAGTTCTTCTGACAGCCTACGAGTGCTTTTTGTGGATTTTCTTCCAAAACTCTGCGTCTATTCTCAATATCCCATAATATAGGTCTTCCAGAACGTGGTAAATGACATCCTGTAAATAGCATTGGCGAACCAAAGAAAGCCAATTCTATAAAATACCAAACATAAAACCGACATTACTTATGAGACAACGTAATAAATGTTGTACCCACTTTGAGAGAATAAACACAAATATTTTACGTTTTATTTGGGATGGGAAAACTCCATAAAAATCTTCGCTTTTAGTCGTTATGTTTTCGGAGATCAGTTAATACACTACGTGATCAAAAGTATCCGGACGCCTGGCTGAAAATGACGTACAAGTTCGTGGCACCCTCCATCGGTAATGCTGGAAGTTAATATGGTGTTGGCCCACCCTTAGCCTTGATGACAGAGTTCACTCTCGCAGGCATACTTTCAACCAGGTGCTGGCAGCCCATTCTTCACGGAGTGCGAAACTGAGGAGAGGTATCATGTAGGTTGGTGAGGCCTGCCACGAAGTCGGCGTTACAAAACATCCCAAAGGTGTTCTATAGGATTCAAGTCAGGACTCTGTGCAGGCCAGTCCATTACAGGGATGTTATTGTCGTGTAACCACTCCGCCACAGCCTGTGCAGTATGAAGAGGTGCCTGATCGTGTTGAGAGATGCAATCGCCATCCCCGAATTGCTCTTTAACAGTGGGAAGCAAGAACGTGCTTAAAATATCAATGTAGGTCTGCGCTGTTATCGTGCCAGGCAAAACAACAAGGGATGCAAGCCCCCTCCAGGAAAAACACGACTACACCATAACACCACCACCTCCGTGTTTCACTGTTGGCACTACACACACTGGCAGATGACGTTCACCGGGCATTCACCATACCCACACCCTGCCATCGGATCGCCACATTGTGTACCGTGATTCGTCACTCCACACAACGTTTTACCACTGTTCAATCGTGTAATGGTGACGTTCCTTACACCAAGCGAGGCGTCGTTTGGCATTTTCCTGCGTGATGTGTAGCTTATGATCAGCCGTTCGACCATGGAATCCAAGGTTTCTCACCTCACGCCTGTCATAGTACTTGGAATGGATCCTGATGCAGTTTGGAATTCCTGTGTGATGGTATCGATAGATGTCTGCCTATTACTCTTTACGACCCTCTTCAAATGTCGGCAGTCTCTGCCAGTCAACAGACGAGGTCGGCCTGTACGCGTTTGTGCTGTACATGTCCCTTCACGTTTCCACTTCACCATCACATCAGAAACAGTGGACCTAGGGATGTTTAGGAGTGTGGAAATCTCACGTACAGACTTCTGACACAAGTGACACCCAATCATCTGACCACGTTCGAAGTCCGTGAGTTCCACGGAGCGTCCCATTCTGCTGTTTCAGGATGTCTAATGACTACTGAGGTCACGGATAATGAGTACCAGGCAGTAGGTGGCAGCACAATGCACCTAAGATGAAAAACGTATGTTTGTGGGGGTGTCCGGATACTTTTGATCACATAGTGTATATGCACGGATACTCGTAGGACCTAAGAGTGTGCGTTTCAGATGAAATCGTCATAACGAATTTTGCTGGAAAGGAATAGTTGCATCTACTTTAGAATTCCTTTTCATTTTCGTTGTTTTTCTTATTGCTAGGGAACCATAAACAAAAGCTTCCAACAAAGAAAGAGGAGGAATCTATTCAGATTGTCTTAAATTTCATTTTCTTTAAAATGAAGCGCTTTCGAAATATTCGCTCTTACATGTTTAGCTTCTCCCATGTTGTAGTTTTCTGCGTTGAACTATCCTTGTGTCACATGTGCTTGAAAATTGTACGATTTTTCTTTTTTGATTTCATAAGTTCATTAATAAGGAGACTCAACTGGGGAATACAGGGAGTTAAATGTTGTTTCGCCATTTTGCATGTAATAAGGTTCTCTTCAGGGATTAGACAATTCTGCCTGATTTAAAATATTAATTAGATCTTCACGATTCTTCCTAATCGCAATTATACTTTTAATCTTTGATGTAGAAATTGCCTTGATTTTACCAATAACTATTATTAGGAAGAGTTTTATTTAAATATAGAGTAAATTATTATTTTAATTTGTATATTGTTCCCACTTCGCATTCCTACTACTCCCATCTTCTTCTAGGTCGTCCTGCATCTCTTGTATCTTCTTATTACAACTGGTATTCTTTCTTCACTCATTCTATTCTTTAACTCTTCTTAAAAAAACTCGTTTCTGCTGCCTGTATTTTACTTTTGTGTTTCTTTTAATATCCAGAATTCACTTCCATACATGAGTACTGGAACTGCCATAATTTTATAAAATTTCATTTCTTTCCTTGCTTTATTATTCAAGGTTCTTTCTATCGTTCCCATATCAGCCGAACTTGTTTAAATGAAAGTTTATTTCACAGCCCAAATAGTTTAAATTCGAGAACTGTACCAGACATTTATTTTCAATACTTATTTTTGACCTTACCGGATATTTTCTTCGATGTGTAATTTTTGTTTTCTTTGTTCATATGTTTTAAATTATATTCCTTTCCTAATAAATACATTTTATACACGGAACGGTGGTGTTTCTCTTCATTGTCCCATATTATTGCTTGAGGCAGTATTTTTAACATTTAAATGATTCCAGTCTAATTATATAATATATAAATTCAATAACAGCCCGCATTAAAGTAATGTGTGTATGTAACAATATATAAAAAGTGTATATTACAGTCATTGTATATGTTTATATTATTGTATACATGTTCAATAATGTTATGTATTACGCAATTTAATAATGTAGGAGCTGTGAGAATAATAGGTTAAACGTTGCTAACAATGAGGTAACCTTGAGGCAATAATGAGGCAACAATGTAATTTTTGCGACAATTTATAAAATAGCCAATCAACAACCAGAAAAAAAGATTAAGTTAAATGAAGGTGTTGTATTGGAGTAGAATTAGCCAATCAGAAACTGAAATATAGCAAAATTTACAAATCTAGAAGTCAGTTGCTTGTAGACAACGATCATAGCCGGACGCGAGACATGTCCTCGAGAAATTTAATACGTATTCGTATGAGACGAAAATAGTTTACGTGTTAAAAAGTGCATGTAATTAATAAAACAAAATCTCACAGCTCTCTCTATATCAGCGAAGTGTTATTTAAATCGTGTCAAGCATTAATAAACTGAGTGAAGTAAAATTATAATCTGTGTGAGCCTAGATTTTCAGTCGCACCACAACCCTGCTAAGAGAAACGTGTCTCTAACAATAATACTGACGCAGCCGAGGCAAACATAAATATAATATTTAAAGAAATAGTCAAATTACAAAGTTAATATTTTTAAATTTGGGGCGAAGGCTACGTGCGGTTGCAACTGCTTCAAGTTCGGCTCCCCAACAGTCGAAATAACATCTTCAAACTGACTTTCCATACGTAGCAGCAACAAAACACCATCTTCATGCTACATCATTCACGTAGAGAATCACATTTAAGTTTTTATTTCTATTGAGTTGTATTCCTTCACTCACCTTTTTCCAAGTATGTATCTCTATATTAAATAGCCTGGAAGAAAGGATGCGTCCCTGCGTTACTCCTTGATTCAATTTTATTTCTTCTGTTTTAACGTGCCTATATTTGTAATAATTTGTCTCTCTATGTATAAACTTTTAACTACTTCTACTATATGAGGGGTACACCCCCTTTAATCCATATATTCCATAATCTTTCTCTATTCATACAATCAAATGCTTTTTCTAACTACGAGAAATTGATATGACTGTTATTTCCCGTGATTCACCTGAGGTCAATCACAGAAAGTAGCATTAGTGAGTCAAAAGTAATTGTCACAACCTTATGGAGTAACAAACTATCCCGAGCGGGAATCGAACATCTATAAACTGTTACTCTGTGATTTATTATACAATTAAAATGTCGTGAAAGTGGTCGCAGTTGTCTCGTTAAATCCAAACAGCCTTTATCTCGTTTTCCAAGTTAACACTCCACGTAATTGTAGGTCATGACTTCTGAATTCGAACAGTATTACAGGTAATGAAGGCCACTGTAACAACTTTGGCTCATAAGTATTTTCTTCGGAAAAGGATATATTTTGAAGCGATGAAGCAAACACTACATTTTATGAATGTGTAATGATCTTGCAACACTTAACTGCATATCCTCGAGGACCTGAGGAGGTTGTATCAATCAGAGCATTGCCAAGAAAGGTAGTACGTCACGGTCAGGCAGGCCTTTTCCATGGAAGCTACCAGACCATTGAATCTGCTGCTTTGAGGTGCATGGAACCTTGACTAGACTCGTCTGCACCAGAACTGTGAAGGTGCCCTCAGTAAAACTCTTGCATCTTGGTCATAGCTTCGCGAGGCGCTTTGCTCAGGGATGGCGATGACATTGCACTTTCCCCTCAGAACAGCAACCCCCTCAAATTCCATTTTAATAGCACGTGCTATTAGGTAGTATCAAACAGGTAGGCATTTTCACCATGTCTGGCTCAAGGGGAGACTTAAAAGTCTATCATGCCAATGTTAAATGAACCAACTTCATGACCCATTATTTCCGAAACTATTTAAGATATCACCCTGAATTTTTTACAGTATAGATATGTCTTCTAAGCTTGCTGATGTGCTGTTATATAATAATGTGATTTAAGTTTACTTACTATACGTCTGTTTTATTAGAATGTGTCAGCAATTATTTTTACTTTCTCTACTACGTATAGTAAGTAGGGTAAGTATTGTATTCCACCCAAAAATTCGATACCGAGATTTCACCGGAAAAACATGTTTGAGGGCTCCTGATTCCAAAAAAAAGTATTTTTGGAAACATGTCCGTGTGTGTGTGTGTGTGTGTGTGTGTGTGTGTGTGTCTGTCTGTGAACAGCATAACTCAGAAACGAACAGTCGGATAAACACCAAACTTGATATTTAGGTTCAGTATCTTCCAGAGATGCGACACGAAGGTTTTCAAGAAAATCCCCCCACCCCAGATGACCTTTTACATGTACCATTTTTCGAAAATGGTAAACCATAAGAGAGAGACGAAATTTTACTACACAAAAAAATGTAGATCGCGTTAAAATACACAATTTATGTCATATACATTTTTTTGTTGTTGAGTGAACCATTTTCGAGATATTGCTTGTTATTCCCTAAAATTTTCCAATACTTATAGTTTTTCTCAAATGGGAATTCGTTATTCCATTTTTTTATCCTGGTAATGCAAAGAGAATGGAATACTCCACATAGCAACCAGCTCTTAAAATATTTGACTATCGCTTAAAGCCTACCAATTCCCCTTGCATCTACAAGAAAATTAGCGATAAGATTAACATCTCGATTAACATGAAGCATATGGAGAATAAGCGTTTGTAAAAATAGTTTGTACAAGAGCAGAGAGAGTCAAGTGAGTGTAACACATGAGATTTTTTTTTAAAATCAAACACTTATTAACACCAAATTATATCCATAACAGCATTGATCTAGTTCCCGAGATCGCGGTTCAAACCCGGCGGAGGGCGATGGATTTTTTTGGGCGTAAAAATTCTTAGCATGGCTCCCTTCGGAAGGGAAGCAAAGCCGGTGGTCCCGTGACGTAGATAAAGCGGTCTCTGGACAAAATTACCGGTCTTTCACCCCCAATATAGAATGGAACGCTAAGGACCACAGCAGCTAAAGAGCGTCAATAATAATAATAATAATAATAATAATAATAATAAACAGCATTTAGGTGGTGATTTTATCATATCAATATTCCATGTAGTTATCTTGAATAGTTCCTGAGAAAACTGGTCGTTTATATCAGAAAATGTCATTTAGAAATAAGAAACCACATTTCTTTGACATACGGAAGCTACCAGATTTAGAAATAGTACCAGATTTTAGAGTAAAGGTTCCCCTCAAAAAGAGCTAAAATACACATTTTAAAATACAGGGTGGGCCGTTTAAATTGAGGCTGTACAATATCCCCAAAACTAAGCGTTGTAGATATTTAATTTTTACTTTCTCTACTACGTATAGTAAGTAGGGGAAGTATTGCATTCCACCCAAAAATTCGATACCGAGATTTCACCGGAAATACATGTTTTGAGACTTCCTGAATCCAAAAAAAGCATTTTTGGAAACATGTCCGTGTGTGTGTCTGTCTGTGTGTGTGTGTGTGTGTGTGTGTGTGTGTGTGTGTCTGTGTGTCTGTGAACAGCATAACTCAAAAACGAACAGTCGGATAAGCACCAAACTTGGTATTTAGGTTCAGTATCTTCCAGAGATGCGACACGAAGGTTTTCAAGAAAATTCCCCCACCCCAGACTACCCTTTACATGGAAGATTTTTCGAAAATTTTAATTTTCTCAAAAATGGCTCTAACGATTTTGATGAAAATATCATATGTTTAAGATAATGCCATGAGAAATGAAATGTATATCTCGAATTTTCTGGGAATGTCTCCAAAAGTATTCTTCATTGTGAACGACTTTTGCATAACTGGTAAACTAAGAGATAGACAAAATGTTACTACACAAAAAATCTGATGTGTTACACTCACATGACTTTCTCTACTCTTGTACAATCTATTTTTACAAACGCCTATTCTTCATATGCTTCATATTAATCGAGATATCGAGATGTCAATCTTATTTGTAATTTTCTTGTAGATGCAAGGGGAATATGGTAGCTTTTAAGCGATAGTCAAATATTTTATCGCTGGTTGCTATGAGGCGCATTCCATTCTCTTTGCATGTCCAGGACATAAAAAAATGAATAACGAATTTGAGAAAAAGTATAAGTATTGGAAAATTTAAGGAAATAACAAGCAATATCTCGAAAACGGTTCACTCAACAAAAAAAATGTGTATGATATAAGTTGTGTATTTTAACGCGATCTACATTTTTTGTGTAGTAATATTTTGTCTATCTCTTATGGTTTACCAGTTATGCAAAAGCCGTTCATAATGAAGAATACTTTTGGAGACATTCCCAGAAATTTCGAGATATACATTTCATTTCTCATGACATTATCTTAAACATATGATATTTTCATCAAAATCGTTAGCCATTTTTGAGAAAATTAAAATTTTCGAAAAATGTTCCATGTAAAGGGTAGTCTGGGGTGGGGGGATTTTCTTGAAAATCTTCGTGTCGCATCTCTGGAAGATACTGAACGTAAATACCAAGTTTGGTGTTTATCCGACTGTTAGTTTTTGCGTTATGCTGTTCACAGACACACACACACACACAGACACACACACACAGACACACACACGGACATGTTTCCAAAAATGCTTTTTTTGGATTCAGGAGGTCTCAAAACATGTATTTCCGGTGAAACCTCGGTATCGAATTTTTGGGTGGAATGCAATACTTCCCCTACTTACTATACGTAGTAGAGAAAGTAAAAATGTAGATCGCGTTAAAATACACAACTTATGTCATATACATTTCTTTTGTTGAGTGAACCGTTTTCGAGATATTGCTTGTTATTTCCTTAAATTTTCCAATACTTATACTTTTTCTCAAATTCGTTATTCATTTTTTTATGTCCTGGACATGCAAAGAGAATGGAATGCGCCACATAGCAACCAGCGTTAAAATATTTGACTATCGCTTAAAAGCTACCATATTCCCCTTGCATCTATATGAATATTACCAATAAGATTGACATCTGATATCTCGATTAACATGAAGCATATGGAGAATAAGCGTTTGTAAAATTAGATTGTATAAGAGTAGAGAAAGTCATGTGAGTGTAACACATCAGATTTTTTTAATCGGAACCTACAATTAGGGTCAGTTGAAATTGGCCCTAGAATGCCGTCATAACGTCTTGCAAACAAAATACGACTAATGGCATTTACTTTCCCCACAATATCAAGCAGCTTTTATTAGACATTGCTTTCTACACGCTTAGTTATGGAGATATTGTACAGTCTCAACTTAAATGGTCCACTCTGTATACTTTAAATAAAAGTACTGGGCCTGCAATGTTAACGTCCATATCACATTAAAGGGGGAATTCCAATTTATAGTACTACGCAAAAAATAAATAAATAAAAATGTCAACTGTGGCAATTTTTGCCATTTAATGCAGCATCTTCAGCCACAAAAAACACGGTATATATTTTGGTTTCTCTGCGTTTCACTTAAAAGTTGGAACGGCAATTATCTTCTGCCATATTTGTCGTACGTTAGGACTTTTTGCATCTCTCTCAGTAACAGAGGCACATTTATTTATGTTTCATGCCTCCAACAAAGGCAAACTCATTGGTGTCTAATTACTCTTTAATTAGCAGAGTATTAAGAGATAGCTTTAAAAAGCACCGATTAATGTTAAACCGGGTAGTACAAAAGGATACAAATATTAACGGTTTGTATTGAAAGCTAAACCTATTTACGTGTATATAATATTGCAATTTAGAGTTCTAATAATAGAATTAATTTTAAACAGATCCCCCCATTTATACGCCGTGTATTTGATATTGACCAATACGTTTAGTTATACCTCGAATGTCAATGCAAGGGCGATTTTATCGAATTAAACGCTAGCTGGTTACTGAATCGTAATAGTAGTGAATAATAGGCTATGTCGTCCATTTGTCATTCATCAATAACTGGATAAATGACGACTACCTCAACATACCCTTAGGTTTCCATTACAGAAAACCAGCAGATTTCGTAAATTGTCAAAACTGTGATTTTAATCAGTGTACATTCAAATAGTGCAAATTTCTAAATAAATTATGTTATTGAAAAATGTGTCTATTGTGTTCTGATTTAAACTTATCTTAATTTTGAGGTTAACTATTTTCTCATTCCCACTGTTTAGTATTTCGTATCAGATTCAAGTGACCATTCGTTTAGTATACCGCGATCTGATATCTGACACAATGGTGATTTGATTTTAAACCACACAAGTAGGAAAATAATTATTATTTATATATGTTTAAACACTTTATTCATGAAATACTCTTAATGAATCCCATTCGAGTTTACAAGTTTCATCAGATAAATGCATAAACTTTCGTGAGATTGCCGATGATAAAATCGTGATACCGTAATTGTTGACGGGAAAATATAAATACATAAATAATTATAGTGAGACAGAAAAACAGTTGTAATAAATAATTTATGTACATTAAATTAATGTGATGTAATAAGCTTGAGTTGAAAAGGATTTCTCCGAGAAAAAAGTAATCAGCGAGCAAAGTCATTAATAACAGCCGAAGTAGTGAACGTGTTAGTAAATAAGTTCTTGTAATACAGTTATGGGGTGAATTAGCTACGTTTGAACAGTCACGTAGATAAAAACTATAAAAGAAAACGAATGTAATTCTGTGAATCGGGAGGTACAGCCTAGTAACAGTATCATATACGCATTTTGAAATTGGAGCGTATATGAAGGGATGTTGTTAGGGGAGTAATATGTTGGCGGAGCTTGAATTATATAGGGGTACACAATCTAAGTCAGAGACACTCTTTTAGTGCATGCATTCCTAACACATTTTCTTAACCTGGTGATTACTCATGTGTTATTTTAAGCGCTCAGTGACGCGCTTGTGTAAGATTTAGCAGCCATCGCGAGGGGTTTTGCCGGTAAGCATTTTAGCGGCTCACGGCAATTTACGTTTATAGTTTCTTTTATTGCGGAAACGGTTATTTCAAACCGAAAAATTAATGCTGCAAAAGTTAGCAGGTATAATACATTCAATTGTTATAGTTTCGAGTGCTACGATTTATAATTAGTTTCATTCTTCAAACGGTCGGCAACTCCTTCAACAGCTCAAGTACTAGATCACATGTAATTTCTCAGTCCATTCAAACTGATGTTATGCTTTCACACCCAGCCACGCATACCGTGAGAAAGATCTCGTAGCAAACCACTGTAGCAGCCGACAGTAGAATCAACACGCGCGGCTGAAACAAATTGACGCCTCGTCGTGATGCAATATGTCGTTATGTGTCATAATTTAAATATTTTTATCAAATGCATATTCTCAATATATAGAGTACTTGTGAAAGAAGTATAAAATCTTCACGGATGATTGGTATAGATCTAGGAATGATTTTCTAAATAGGAACGTGAGGTCTGCGATGTTTAACTATGGCTCTTTGCGTTGCTAATGCCTGTACTGCATAAGCTGATATATTTATCACGGAGACAAAATGTACAGTGCATTCTATGTAAAACATACTGCGGCAAATGTCATAAAGTATAAACTATTTGACCATAGCGTTCGAAGAAGCTAGAATGAAAACACAAATGTTCCATCGAGTACCGCACTACTGATCAACATGCAACGCATGACGTCTGCGAACTAAATAGTGTCGTGTTTAGCTTCGCATAGCACCGTCGGTACTAATTAAGAGTGCATGCTTCACTGCACTAAATTATTCTTTCTACCAGACCATCCCACAAGTAGCATTGCTGACCATAATTTCCCTTTTACCTGATGTTTGTATCCCCAAAGTGGAAAGCAACCGACTATTCGTACTACTTAGTGCATAAGTTCAGTGTCTTCCTAGGATACGACACGAAGATTTCCAAGGAAATCCCTCCAACCATTTACGAGGGCGGATTAATAAGTCCATGACTTTGACGAGAGATAGCTTTCTAACCAGTTTCTTGTTTGCACCCAAGTCTTATATCTATTCTGGGTATAATTGCAGAAATTCGTCATTTGTTTCTAAGAACATTGTTGAGAGCGTCTAAAATAAGAGATGTGTGTTGCTTCGTAGAAAATGGAGAAAAGTGAATTTCGTATTCTGATAAAACACTAATTTTTGGGTGGTAAGACAGTGAAGGAAATGGAAGAAAAGCTGAACAAGTATTATGGGGAGTCTGTTCCAACACATGCCATGGTTCACAGAATTTCGATGTGGGCGTTCGAGCATAAGAGATGCCGTGCACCGGTAGAGGTCACAACAGAAGAAATGGTGAACTAAGTTCACGATATTGTGTTGGAAGACCGCCAAGTGAAAATCCATGAGCTAAACAAGAGCGTAAGTATCTCGAGTGAATGGGTGTATAACATTCTGCACGAGTATGAGAAAGCTATCAGCAAGATGACTGCCGCGACTTCTCACAGTTGAGAACAAGCGGAATCGTGTGACCATTTCACAGGGATGTTTGAATATGTTCCAGCGCAACCCACATGAGTTTTTTGCGGCGTTATATCACGGTTGATGAAACTTGGATCCATTACTATCAACCTTAAACCAAACAACAATCAAAGCAGTGGATTTCCTTCGGCGAACCTGCTCCAAAGAAAGCGAAGACCATTCCGTCGGCAGGAAAAACGTAGCAGCTGTCTTTTGGGATTCACAAGGGGGTGATACACATTCACTACGTGGAAAAGGGTAAAGCAGTCACATGTTCATATTATGTCGCATGCTGGATCAGTTTCACAAGGAATTGTTAAAGAAACGACCCCATTTGTGAAGAAAAAGGTTCTCTTTCACCACAATGATGCACCCGCACACAAGTCAGCCATTGCCATCGCAAAATTTGTGGAATTGGGCTACGAACTGCTACCTCACCCACCATATTCTCCAGATTTGACTCAGAGCGACTTTTTGCTCTTCACAAACCTGAAAAATTGGCTCGCTGGGAAGAACACATCATGGCAGAAACAACTTCATATTTTGCACACTTCGAAAAATCATGTTTTTTGGAGGAGTTAAAAACATTGGAGAAACGTTGGACAAGGTGTATTGAATTGAAAGGAGACTATGTTGAGAAATAAAATTAATTTTTTTGAAAAAAATATTTGCTTTAAAAAGTCACTGACTTATCAATCCGCCCTCGTATATGGAAAATCGTTCATTATATTTTATTTTCTAAAAAATGCCTCTATTGAATCTTCTGGAAATAGCCTGTGAAGTTCTCTTTATTCTGAATGGTAAATCGTAAGAGATAGAAAAAATCTTCGTCTTCTACGAGTTACCCTTTAGTTTTATGTCATGGAAACAGTATGGAATTTTTAGCCCAGCGTATAGCGTCCAGTTATAAAAATTTGACTATCGCTATACCTTATCTATAAAGGAATGCAGCAATCTCCGGAAAGTTTATCTGGATTAAAATGAAATAGATAAGAATATAAACTTTCGTAAGAATAACGTATATACCTACTAATAAACGATAGAGGATGGAGAAAGGCATGCAATTGTTGCACATCTGATTTCTCCATAAACGAGGCCGTTTTGAACTCAAGTAGGACTACACGTGTCTCGGTCATTCTTTCCAGTTAAGTCATTAACTTCTATATTTCGCTTCTATTAATTTCGTACGCTTTAGCAATCGTAACAAATCAACGGCCAACCCATGTTTCCGCAAACGTACATTGACCTTTTCTATACTACGAGTTCGACTAGCTCACAGTAAAGATTCACTATTTCAAATTTATGAGGTTGGGAACCCTGTAATGTGTCTTCATTGCGGTTGCTTGTGAATAAATTAGAGGCGAATGTTGCCAAAACGATCAGCTGATAATAAAAGAAGTCCATAAGTTCAAGAGATGTAAAGAATGGACACTTAACGTTTAAAAATAGATTGTGAAAATATAGGAACTTCTAAACTAGATCAGATATTTAAAAGTATGTCTCACACACATGATTTTCTCAACTCATATACAAACTATTTTTACAAACCTTGTTCTCACAGCTTCATGTTAATTGATATAAACTTTTGCAGAAACTATCTTAATAACTAATTCCCATTTGAGAAAAGTAAAACTATTGGAAACATTCAAACGACATCCTTCTCTCCTCCTTCCACTGTCACTAAAGACTGAACAAACAATAAGAGGTTGCATGGTTTTCATTAGCCCAAATAAAATAACAAACGCCTCCGATGTTTGTAGTTGCTTTTTTACTTTCTCTACTACATATAGTAAGTAGGGGAAGTATTGTATTTCACCCAAAAATTCGATACCAAGATTTCACCGGAAATATATGTTTTGAGGCCCCCTGAATCCAAAAAAAAAGCATTTTTGGAAACATGTCCGTGTGTGTGTCTGTGAACAGCATAACTCAGAAACGAACAGTCGGATAAACACCAAACTTGGTATTTAAGTTCAGTATCTTCCAGAGATGCGACACGAAGGTTTTCAAGTAAATCACCCCACCTCAGATTACCCTTTACATGGAACATTTTTCGAAAAATTTTAATTTTCTCAAAAATGGCTCTAACGATTTTGATTAAAATGTCATATGTTTAAGATATTTTCATGACAAATAAAATGTATATCTTGAATTTACTGGGAATGTCTCTAAAAGTATTCTTCATTGTGAACGACTTTTGCATAACTGGTAAACCATGAGAGATAGACAAAATTTTACTGCACAAAAAATGTAGATCGCGTTAAAATACACAATTTATGTCAGATACATTTTTGTTGTCGAGTGAACAATTTTGGAGATGTTGCTTGTTATTCCCTTAAATTTTTCAATACTTATTTTCTCAAATGGGAATTCGTTATTCATTCTTTTTGTCTTGGATATGCAAAGAGTATTAATCTGTGGCAAAGAGAATGGTGCTGCACATAGCAACCAGCTATTAAGTTAATGTCTATGCTTAAAGGCTACTGTATTTCTATATTGCCCTTGTAAATATATATTCCCCTTACATCTACAAGAAAATTAGCAATAAGATAGAGTCTGCAAATGTTTATCTCGATTAACATGAAGTAGATGGAGAATAAGCGTTTGTAAAAATAGTTTGTACAAGAGTAGAGAAAGTCATGTGAGTGTAACACATCAGATTTTTTTTTCTAAGTTTTGTTTTTATGAAATTGAAATGAAATGTTTTCTTTGTTTCAGGTAAGACAAGACTAAAGTTCTCTGCAGTGTATGTAAGTACTTTAATAATAATTATATAATTTCCCTTTCTCTGTCTGATATTCTTTGTATAGTCCAACATTGTCGCCGTTTTCTATACTCTATAAGGCATATCTTCTTTACAGAGAATACCCGAAAAAGATGAATAATAATTATGCATTTTTATTGCTGTCTAAAGAGGAATCTGAATAAAGGATTTATTTGAGCTCTGTGTGGCCACCTGTACTCCGTCGTTGGTTTAACTGGAGAGGTCATAGGGTAAACCCTCTGCGAAAAGGGCCACTATTAGATCCACATCAATCAAATACAATTAGTGAAATTAGTTGTATATACATGTAAAGCATTTCTGTAGAAAGCCTCGCATCATGGTTGTTGTTTAGGACAGAATTTTATGCTAGGCGTTAAATCGAGCTATAAAACGTTGTGGTTCTGGAAGTATTGAAGAGTTTTCTGTGATGTTTTTAATCATATAGATAATCTTATTTAAATGCTTTTTCATCAAGGTAAAAAGTTAGTCACTATAAGCAACATTCTTTCCTGAATTAGTTTTTCTCTTTATGCGTGGCTCGCTTTATTCCCTTGTAAATTGTTTGACGTTTATGGCAATTTATCTCTGCGAGCTTCATCTTTGGGTTACCCTACGTAAATTAAATCTCCCAATTAAGATGCTTTGAATACGTTCGTGCATGAAACAGCTCGCAAATTGCTGGAATTTTATAAATGGGTTTGAAGAAAGATTCTCGAATTCGATACAAAATAAAGGGTAACGGTGCACGCTGGGTTTATATTATCAAGAATTTGAAGAAAAATATGGTGCCGCATTTCAGCTCGGGTTGAAATCTAATTTATATAGACCTTTCTAAAAGTTCCACAAATTTATGTTAACCGCCGCATGGACGTAATTAGAAAAAATGTTACGACATACATTTCTTACGCAGTTGAAATCTATGCAAAATTGAGGGGAGTTTTTTTTTTTTTAACCATTTCCAAACATTTGTAATATCCATCAACTACTGCACTATTTTGCATCAAACAAAGGCAGATTACATTTAAAACAAGACGTAAATTTTGATGGTAATCGCGTTCAGTGATGGTTTGTTTTGCTGCTTAAACGAACCAAGCAATGGGACTTCTAATGGAGACACGATGAAGCGTTCTGGTCACAGAGACGTATAAAAATGTCTTCACGCACGATAGCCCAAAGCGGTATAGCAACGCCCCTGCAAAATAAAACGTGACTGTCCAAGATGGAATGCGGAAGACGTAGCATAAAACGATCATTTGGAAAGCAAGAGCGCCATAAAATAAAATGACAACTTCCAATACGTTTGTTTCATCGGGCCGCCAGGGTAGTTTGAATAGAATCACTATGTGACGAATTGTGTTGTAGGTGTAGCTATCCACAGAACGTGATACTGGGAAAAGGAAATTTAATTTGAGTTTTAATAATATTGGTAGTTTCAAAATACGCCTTTGTTGCTCTTTGGGTGAGCACTATCTTTTTGTCCCCGCTGTTGCGGGCCCTCTCCCAGTTCCAACAGTTGTTACCAGCAAAACTGTAATTGCTATAAAGCAACACCTGGTACCATAGCAAAACCCGTCCGTAATGTTGGCTTAATTTTCTCCGATATCACCTGAAGTATTTCGTTTCGTATCATGAGGGTGAACAGTACCTGTGCTGCGACTTTTGCAGATCTATTGTGTATGTCCCCACTTTTGTCAACGATCCAGAAGTCTTGCCGTTCATTATGACCTGAATCAGAGCTTGGACCGTGATGGTTGAAAGCTCCTCCAATTTTGGTAATTAACTCTCAAAAACGAGGGCTCTTTGATGAGCTGCTGGGCACTCGCGCAATAAATGGATCCCTGTATCATATGCCTGTTGACACACTCAGGTAGGACTAGCTTGCTCTCCCACCCCGTGCAGGTGCCCTCTAAGGGTACAGTGTCCTGTAAAGAGGTCCGTAACCCACGAGAGCTTTTCCCTGTATGACTTTACCAGTTCTCGCGACCTGCTTCTGTTCAGTCTCTGTATGAGAACTTTGAAATGCCTGAAATATACCCGTAATGTTCACTGGAGATTTGACGACTGTGTTAACTTGTGATTTTGCATCTTAATACCTCTTGAGTATTGTTGAAAAAGGAGCTGGCGCTAATGTCATGTGCATTTTTAACCAGTTGAAACAGCATAATTATTATCTATTACAGCACTCGATACAACCTCCAACCTTGTGTAGATTCGTCCAAGACTGTAATGTGACATGACGGTTTATATCAAATAAAGTTGCAAACTCCGATACTCCGTACGTTTCTATGCCCCAAAATCTGTCAACTTATTAAACTGTAGGATATTAAACCAAAAGTTTGTAAACGTTGTCTTCCCACTTCACGTTGCTAGTTCACTGACAAAGGGAACGCCAAATTGCAGCAAGAGTAGTCTATCCCTGAGCTTTCTGTACATTATCCAGTTTTCACACCACATGCTGTTTATTTTTTCTTGTTTTTAAAACTAGGGCAAAGACAGCCAAAGCAAGCGCAAGTCATTTGAGCTCGACATGTTCCAAGCACAAACTGACACTGTACAAGCATGCGTGTGGTGACGAGACAGATTGTGCATGCATATGGATCATGCCTGCATACCTTGCAGTCGCGTGTGTAGCCACCTTTAAGCTGTCTTTTCTTGATCTGAGTACGATTCATCATACTGTAAGCCAGTTTACAAACTTCAAGTAACAAAGTATCAAGCTCGACAATAAATACAAAAGACTGACTTTATGTTGGCATGTCGTTAGTTATTAACGAATGCAGTTCGTACTTAGATCGAGTGTGTTTCTCCGACAAGTCTGCATTCCACAAATTGGAAAGATGTGGCTTAATGAAAGATCGTGCGATAGGATAATACCTCCTTTGTTCTGTGTTGTGCCAGAGTTCCTATTGGAACAGGGTGTCTACTGATGCTGGATATGCTGGAATTAGTGATTACATTCGAAAGAATTGGTTGAAATATCCACATAATATTGATTTCACATTAAGTTTCTAGGTGATTGACTCTTGGAAGACGTTGTTAATCAAATACGTATAATTTTAATGTCATTGCTTTGCGTTATCTATTTCTTTTTCATAATTGTTCATCTTGTGTAAAAATGGCCCAAAGATTTTGATAATATTGTCGTGACCTCTTAACAAACTAGCTCAATGGGGGTAGAGCGATGAGGTTACCGAGGATCTTAAAGTTAATAATTCACATTTACGAGGTCAGACGGGGGACGCAGCTGAGAGAAATTATAAAAAAATATTAGAAAGTTCCTAACAGAAATATTATCCCATGGTGTGGATGAGTGAAGGGATCTATCTACTACAATAATTTACATTAAATGGAAGTGGATGGCAACCACATTTATTAATAAAAGGGGATTACATTACATCCTTGCTTCCTTGTCTGTCGGTGAGGACGCCATACTGTTGGTATGGGTAGCGCGCACACACTAACAACTTGCCTCGAACAGTAACTAGCCTCGACTCACTAAAACCCACGCTCAACTCGGCGTGGTAACGCTATGCTAACTGGCTTATCCCCTCCACTCTTGCGCAATACCCGATCTGGGCAGCCAGGTCACATACGCAATAATACTCATACGTCACAATATTCCACCTCTAAATTTTTTTACAGGTTGTAAAATATCTCTAGAATTTCGATTATTATTGCGGGGAGGGGTGCAGGAGACTAAGATAAGAAATAAAAATCTGCTGATATTGCATTCCCATTTCTGTGAATATCGGTGTAATTTTTGTCCATTAGTGTAAATAGCTTGGGAGATTTAGAAATTACAGTTCTAAGAAGTAAAGAGTACAATTCAGCATACAAAAAGTCTTTTAGATCGTTGTACAATAATTGTATAAAGGAGTTCAGGGTAAATTTAATTAAATCGTGTTTCCAGATTTAAAAAGCCACCTGTGCAGCATTGGATATCGCAGCTTCATATTATGGCTGTGGAAACAGATAAAACTAGTAAACATGTTAAGCTAGGCATAGCACAAATTTGAATACTGCTGCATTTTTACTGAAATACTGGAATTTTGCCAAAACTGATACTGGAAATATACTGGAATTTTAAACCTTCAGTACAATAGATACAATGTGAAACGATTTATAGCAAGACGGCGCTCCTCCTCATTTTGCATGCCTGGTACGCAGTTTTCTTAATGGCAACTTTGCGAGCTTATCACGAAGATTATATTTAAACCCTTTGGACTTATTGTAAGGGAGATTCGTAAAGCAATAAGGTTTTCAAGAAAATCCCCCCCCAGATTATCCTTTACATGGAACATTTTTCCAAAGTTTTAATTTTCTCAAAAATGGCTCTAACGATTTTGATTAAAATATCATATGTTTAAGATATTTTTATGACATGAAATGTATATCTCGAATTTTCTGGGAATGTCTCCAAAAGTATTCTTCATTGTGAACGACTTTTGCATAACTGGTAAACCATAAGAGATAGACAACATTTTACTACACAAAAAATGTAGATCACGTTAAAATACACAACTTATGTCATATACATTTTTTTTGTTGGGTGAACCATTTTCGAGATATTGCTTGTTATTCCCTTAAATTTTTCAATACTTATTTTCTCAATTGGGAATTCGTTATTCATTTTTTTTTTATGTCCTGGACATACAAAGAGAATGGAATGCGCCACATAGCAACCAGCTCTTAAAAGATTTGACTATCGCTTAAAGCCTACCATTTACCCTTGCACCTACAAGAAAATTAGCAATAAGATTAACATCTCGATTAACATGAAGCATATGGAGAATAAGCGTTTGTAAAAATAGTTTGTACAAGAGTAGATAAAGTCATGTGAGTGTAAAACATCAGAATTTTTGGATTTCCGGTGAAATCTCTGTATAGAATTTTGGGTGGAATGCAATACTTTCCCTATTTACTTTACGTAGTAGAGAAAGTAAACAAAATGAACAGCCGCCTCATCTTAACATGGTATCACCAGACGATAATCATTTTGTTATTGTTTAATATTTTGCCTCGGCATAGTTTCCTGCATACATTTTCTAATTTTGATGCATGCGGCACCGGAAATGTTTAACACAACAAACCCTCAATGACAGTTTATCTGAGTGTAGCGTTTTGTGAACGAGACGTAACAACTTGTAGACGGAGCACAAAAACTCCCACTTGCAGAGTTACGGCTCCAGAAATACACGGCATGCCTAGTTTAATGTTAAAAGGCGAGGAGAATGGAGTGGAGCGGTTGTTTACAAAGAGAACCCGAGGCTGTCAAACGGGCGTAAAACTGCCGCCTGGCTGCAAGTCCTTTACAGACGCAAGCGCTTCTCTAAAAATTAGATCTTGAGCTGTGACAACTCGCAGAAGGGCGAATTAGTTACATTGATGTGCCTCGGGCTTTCTAAAACACGCAACTACTCTTCATAGTTTTACTTTCGTGATAGTTGAAGGGGTTAATTTAGATCTCTATTCTATCGCCTCAGTAATTTCCCTGCTATACAGTGTACTAATGAGTAATTAATTCGTTACAGCCGTTCTACCACTGAACAGAGGGAATTTACTGGAAACCTAACTGTAGTCTGAAACAGCAACGCTCATTCATTCAGGGAGAATAATATACCTACATAGAATTAATACATGTACGAGTAACATGGAGGGATCAATTTGAAATTTAGTCTCGGAACAGGTCGTCTGGTCTATGTCGTGTTTTGGAAGAAGATAACATTATAAAGAGAAAACTTGTATGTACGAGGGCTCATCAACAAAGACTGAGACTGATTTTTTCCTGTAGCTTCCGTGATAATTTCGTATCTGTAACATAAATATTTGAAAAGAGCGGGTTTTCATGTATAATGTTGGTAGGCGGCAGCACTCTCGTATTGGTAGGTTGCTAGTAATGCTCTATTTTGTAGACCCTACGTGCATTTCGCATACCAGACAATGGAGGTGATGCAT
This sequence comes from Deroplatys truncata, assembly GCA_030765065.1. Lineage (NCBI taxonomy): Eukaryota > Metazoa > Arthropoda > Insecta > Mantodea > Mantidae > Deroplatys > Deroplatys truncata. The sequence goes on along the minus strand of CM060989.1, from coordinate 55,834,588 downwards.
TTTTTAAATCGATTATCACCGGTGATGAGTCATGGCTGCATCATTATGATCCTGAAGGAAAACAAGCCAGCACAGTGTGGAAATCGCCAGGTTCTCCAACACCAAAAAAGGCAAAAGTTGTTCCATCTGCAGGGAAAGTGATGGTGATCTTATTTTAACTGTAATGGAATGATTTACCAGCATGCAGTTCCCCCTCACACTACTGTTACAGCAGCATACTACACGTCAGTATTGGCTACACTGAGGAAGCACATTGCAAAGAAACGACCAGAGCTTTCTCGGACTGGGTGGCGACTTCGTCATGACAATGCACGGCCTCGCATCGCAAATCAAGTCATGCAGTTTCTGGCTCGATTCAACATTACCTGTGTACCACATCCGCCTTATAGCCCCGATCTTGTACTCTGTGACTTTTTTTTATTCCCATCACTACAGGCAAAGCTTAGGGGCATTCGATTTGAGAACTCTGAGGCAGTGCTCAAGAAAAGTGAGGCGATTCTCAAGGACCTGACAAAGAATGGTCTGCAGCACGTGTTCAAGGACTGGCAGAGAGGCTATAAAAAGTGCATTGAAGTAAGAGGGGATTACTTTGAAAAAGATCATGTAAATTGGAGTAATAAACATCTGTGAAAAAAATCAGTCTGTCTTTGTTGATCAGCCCTCGTATATAATCATTCAAACGATTATGATAGTACTTTCACCACTGAAAAGCTCTATTTACTTGCCCTACCACGTACATAGTAGGTAAAATAAAAATTAAATTGAATTTTATTTATGGACGCTCTTTAACTGCTGTGGTCCTTAGCGTCCCATTCTATATTGGGCGTGAAAGATCGGTAATTTTGCTTATCAGGCTTGAGGTTCTTTTACGTGCCGTAAATCTGCGACACGGGACCAACGGCTTTACTTCCCTTCCGAAGTAAGCCATGCTAAGGATTTTTACGTCCGAAAAAATCTATCGCCCTCCGCTGGGTTTGAACTCGCGATCTTGGGAACTAGAGGCTAGCATGGTAACCACTACACGTTGTCAACATGGAGAATTCCGCGGCGCTTCTTTCTGATCACAGCCCGGAGAAGTGACTGTGTGGAACAATATCTGTCGGCATTGATGGTGGCACCTCGCGGCATGAAATCCAGCACGAGCGGTCCACGGCAATCCCAGAATGCCGTTAACATCACTCTGTGAACAGATGGCGCAGTACGGAATTTCTCTCTCACAGGATACTGCGGATGTTTCCGCACCATACTCTGCTGTTTTGATTCCGGCGTGTAATGCAGCACCCACGTTTCATCGCCAGTAACAATGCGATCCAGGAAATTGTCACCCTCCTTGGCATATCGTTGCAGATGATACAAAGAAGCAATCATTCGCTTGCCTTTCATCACGTCATCCAACTGCTTGGGAACCCATCGACATGAAACCTTCCTGTACCCTAAGCACTCGTAAATGATGTCGAAAGCACTCCCAAAAGAAATGTCGAGCTCCTGAGCAATGTCTTTGATGCGCATGCGCCGTTGTGCTTACACAATCGCATCCACGCGGGCAATATTGTCACCAGTTACCGATACACGAGGTCTTCCCGCACGCTCATTGTCTTGCAGATTTGCACGGCCATTTTCGAACTCCGAACACCACCATCTCACACTTCTCAAAGCAAGACACCTTTCCCCATATGATAGCTGCATTTCCCTGTGGATCTCGATGGGCGTTCGTCCCTTACTCCATAGAAACGAATCTCACTTCGTTGCTGGTAAGCCGTGGACGTGTTAAGCACACCTGCCATTTTGAATGCACTGACAGCAGCGCTGCCGCCGGCGGCAGCTGGAAACTCTTATGAGGACCGGCCCATGAAAAGTCCACTACTTTGAATGTATATGTTGGTTGTTTTACATTCGAAATTTGGCCGAAAAAAAATAGGGGCAACGACTTTTTGATTTGCCCTCGTATTAATAGCTCAATGCCCATACGATGTTCGATATATGAGGAAGCTACTGGAGACATTTTATGCAGGATGACTGAAGGTAAACATGGAGAAAAAACATTTAGTAATGGGTGGTGAAGACCGAGATATTATCCTACCACAAGCGAACATTAAAGCTACAAAACTGTTTAAATACTTGGGCTCAATGTTACATGAATGTGGTAGTTGCAATGCAAATATAGACTACAGAATGTAGCAAGCAAGAGGGGCTATAAGAATGTTGAATGTCTTTTTTTATGGAGCAGAGTTATATCTAGAAAAAAATTCTGATGTGTTACACTCACATGACTTTCTCTACTCTTGTACAAACTATTTTTACAAACTCTTATTCTCCATCTATTTCGTGTTCATCGAGATAAACATTTGCAGAAACGATATTTTGACATGCAAAGAGAATTACATTTTACACATAGCGACCAGTTCTAAAAATATTTGACTATCGCTTAAGGCGTACTATGTTCCTCTTGTTTTGTAATTGCAAGGGCAATATAGATATACAGTAGCCTTTAAGCACAGACATATCTCTTAATAGCTGGTTGCTAGGTGCAGCACCATTCTCTTTGCTACAGATTAATACTCTTTGCATATCCAAGACAAAAACTGAAAACTAATTTCCAATTGAGAAAATAAGTATTGAAAAATGTAAGGGAATAACAAACAATATCTCGAAAACGGTTCACTCAACAAAAAAATGTATATGACATAAATTGTGTATTTTAACGCGATCTGCATTTTTTGTGTAGTAAAATTTTGTCTATCTCTTATGGTTTACCAGTTATGCAAAAGTCGTTCACAATGAAGAATACTTTTGGAGACATTCGCAGAAAATTCGAGATATACGTTTCATTTGTCATGAAAATATCTTAAACATATAATATTTTAATCAAAATCGTTAGAGCCATTTTTGAGAAAATTAAAATTTTCGAAAAATGTTCCATGTAAAGTGTAATTTGGGGTGGGGGGATTTTCTTTAAAACCTTCGTGTCGCATCTCTGGAAGATACTGAACCTAAATACCAAGTTTGGTGTTTATCTGACTGTTCGTTTCTGAGTTATGCTGTTCACAGACACACACACACACGTTTCCAAAAATGCTTTTTTTTTTTTTTGGATTCAGGGGGTCTCGAAGCATATATTTCCGGTGAAATCTTGGTATCGAATGTTTGAGTGGAATGCAATACTTCCCCTACTTACTGTACGTAGTAGAGAAAGTAAAAAATGCTGCCAACTGAGAATGTAAAAGAGGAACAATTTCAGAAATAGCATACAATACAAAATCGATTACATGCGTTTATACACAGAAAACTAGTTATGAGAACAAATTTTAGTGAACCAACTGTTGCCTTTACAGTTTTTTTATTATAAATCGACTATCGAGAATCGAATATCGATGCTCAAAAATCAGTATCGATATCGAGAAATGTTGGTGTCGTCCCATCGTTACGATGATGATGAGTCGGTATTTGGAGGAGGAAGGTTGGCAGAATCGTGAAGAATGGAAAGTGGGAATAACCTCAAAAGTAAGTAATAAATTAATTAAATCGTCATTCTAGCTTTACAAAAGCTATACGTGCAACGTTGAAAAAATCAGCGGATCAGCTGATTACGCGACTGAATTCGATATGCATGGAGGAGAGTGCTGTCGTGGCCAATAAATAAGTAATTTATTGTGATATACATGCACAAATTCTTGATATAAACAGAATAATAATATCAACAATGAGCTGCTGTGCCCCTAGGGCCCAAAAGACTCAACCCTGTGGTTGTCGAGTCTTTCTTACAACTTAAAATTAGATACCTACCATTATTTAACTTTCTTCTTCCTTTTGCTGACTAATATTCCTCAGCCATTTGGCCCTTACTCTACCTAAAAAATTTCCAACTTCTATTATGTTTTTCCTTGATTTCAGATTCATAACCTTAACCACGCCTTTATTCCAAATCTCTGCCTAAGTATCTGGGTTTCCTCATAATCCAAAATTATGTGCCAGTTATCCCCTTTCCTGTTGCACAAAAGGCATTTCTCTATATCGTTTCCTATTCTTAAACCTTCCAGTTTCATAACCTCTGTTCTAGCCCATGCAAGGCCTTCTATCGTTGCTTTGTCACAGATGTCAACATAATTTTGCCTGCTTCAGTCCATTTTCATTCCCCTTATTGTTCCCAAAGGACTTTTCAACTTGCGAATATTTTTTTTTCCATATCTTCCAGTCTCAGTCTAATATCTTCCCAGAAACCATTTTGTAACATCCTTATCTTTCCACATATCTACAGAACCTGACTTCACCATAACTTCCTTTATCTTATTGAGCCAAGTATCTTTCTTGTACTACCAAACATTGATGTAAAACATTACATCATCTACCTTTCTTATTCTAGTCCAATATTTCCGCTATTTTTCCTGTAGTTCCAATTCTTCCTAATTCTGCTTGTGTCACCCCATGTCGAAGCTCATGGCAATCCCAAAATCATGACCAGTAGGACGAATGCATTATCCTGAGTCGTTTGGGTGCACACTTTTGATCACACAAGGCGTGATCAAAAGTAAACAAGTTAACACAGTAATAACGTCCATACTTCCAAACTGCCGTTTATGAAAATTGCAACACCAAGAAAGAATTTCCCGAATAACTCCAAACTTGGTGGAAGTGTAGAAGAGTGTGCAAGCAATAAGTGATTAGGCTTGCAGAGAGATGGGTACACGTAGGCCGAGCAGAGCCCTCTCGTGTCGGTCCAACAAGGTCAGTGTTGCGACCAGTGTAGTCAGTGCAGAGCTGTCAAACAAGGTGGAAACAAAGTGAGTGCCAGTATGCCTCATCGACGTCAAAGGGAGCCATATCGGCATGTGCGTGAGATCGAACGGGGCAGAATGATCGGTCACCGGGAAGCGGGTTTGTCATACCGTGACATTTCGGCTCGTACTGCTACGACAGTGATGCGTGTGTGGAAGCAGTGGATATATGAAGGTCGTACGCAGCGAAGAGCGCGTACTGGATCACGGAACATGACCACAGCACGGGACGACCGTCATCTTGCCCGCATGGCCATAACGGACCGTACAGCTTCATCCAGTGTTGGCTCGACGCTGGAGCACTGCAACAGGTGTGAACTTGTCTGCATCAACGGTTCGTCGCCGTCTGCTGCAGTTTGGACTGGTTGCATCATGCCATTACATCGGCTTCCATTGTCCAGAAACCATAAGCTCCTCCGACAGCAATGGGCACGTGAACACCCTCACTGGGGTGCTGAGTGGCTAAATGTAGTCTTTTCGGACGAGTCCCGCGTCAACGTGTCCTACAGTGATGGCCGCATATGTGTCCGGCAGTATCGTGGTGAGCGCAACCTGGAGGGCTGCATTGTTGAGCGGCATAGTGGGCAAACACCAGGTGTGATGGTTTGGGGCGCCATTGGTTACAACAACCGATCTCGCCTCCTACGAGTTGAGGGCACTTTGAATAACAACCGGTACCTAACGGTGGTTGTAGAACGTGAGGTACTGCCCCTGCTTCAGACATTTCCACAGGCCATATTTCAACAGGACAATACCCGGCCACATATTGCGAGGAATGTACAAGCCTTCTTCGAAGAGCGACGGGTACCATTGCTTCCCTGGTCTGCACGTTCACCTGACATGTCGCCCATCGAACATGTTTGGGATATGGTTGGTCGGCACTTGATGCGTCACGGTCCTCCAGTAACCAGTGTCACGGATTTGTGGGCTCGAATACAAACTGCGTGGAAAGAAATCCTCCAGGAACTTATTCAGAACCTTTTTTATTCAGCGCCACGGCGTATAGCAGTTCTAATACAGCACATGTAGGCCAACCCAATTACTGAATATTAGGGCTGTATAGATTTGAAAAGTTTATCATTTGTTAGTTGTCATGTACCTAACCTGTGGTATTAAATTAATTGAATTCATGCGTTTCCTTCTTGGTGTTGCAATTTTCACAAACGGCAGCGTATCTCATCGTGTGATTTGCGTTATTGTTTAATGGTCCATAGTCGAAATACAGTTCTGTTTGACAGATTGCAAGTGGCCGACGTTTCTGAAATAATATGCTGAATATCAATTCTCTAACAGTAAGCGCCACAATGGCGCCATCAGCATAGCTTGGACGGACAAAGTGTCTGTATGTGTGACCAGAAGAGGGAATAATGCGTCAGGGGCAACTATTCCGCTCATCAATCACCTCGGCGCAGGATTACGTGAGGGGAACTTTTATCGGTCATATCGCCTAGCTTTCCTTCCTTTGGAAAGATTAATACCTGAAGGTAAAGTATGGAAAAGAATAAGAAAGCGTGGTTATAATGTCACAAGGCTATTGAAGTTCTGCAGCTCCTGCTTTGAGGAGCATAAAGGAGCTGCGATTATACACCCTGATTTTACAATGCTCTATAGACTACCGGATTTCTTTATGGTATTCACATGTGAATTATTTCCCATAAAACAAATCTCTCAACTACTTTATAATTTTTACAGACTGTATGAGCGCAATACATGCCGTAAAAGGAAGATGTTAAAGCAACGCTATAGTCCAGGGAATAAAACAGCTTTTCCATCACATTAAGAGCAGAGGAAGATAAATCACAATTGCATGGATACCTTCCCATGTAGGTATTAAAGGCGACGAAGAAGCCGACTTCGCAGCGAGAGAAGCCACCAAACATCCTCAAATGACCGTAACATAGCTACCACCTACCAGGATGTTATACCTCATGTGAAAAATAAAATAAAACGTAACTGAACCAATGGCTTAGAATGGCCAAACCAAATTACATGACACAATATCTACTAAAGGAATTAATTGTTCTTTCATACATCCGTGTTTTGGACAAGGTTGGAAAGATGGAATCAGACACTGAAAAATCCAATGTCATCGCCGGTATTTGAACCACGGATCTCCCGGTTGCTGTAACCACTGAGTTACCATGGCAACATGTCCAATTCCTCAACTGATTCTCATTTTTTACTTTCTCTACTACGTATAGTAAGTAGGAGAATTCTATACCGAGATTTCACCGAAAATGTATGTTTTGAGGTGCCCTGAATTCAAATAAAGCATTTTTACTTTGTCTATTTCGTATAGTAAGTAGAAGTATTGCATTCCACCCACAAGTTCGATACCGATATTTCACCATGAAATGCATGTTTTGAGGTGCCTTGAATCCAAACAGAACATTTTGGGAAACATCTCCGTCTGTCTGTGAACAGCACAACCCAAAAACGAAAAGTCGGATAAATACGAAACTTAGTATTTGAGTTTAGTATCTTCCAAGGGTGCGACACGAAAATTTTCAAGAAAATCCCCCCACCCTAGATTACAGTTTACATGGAACATTTTTCGAAAATCGTGATTTTCTTAAAAATGGCTAACGATTTGGATTAAAATATCATACGTTTAAGATATTTCATGACAAATGAAATGCTTATCTTGAATTTTCTGGAAATGTCCCCAGAAGTACTCATTCTGAACGACTTTCGCATAACTGGTAAACCGTAAGAGATAGACAAAAGTTTACTACACAAAAATGTGGATCTCATTAAAACACACAATTTATATCCTATACAGTTTTTTTATCGAGGGAACCATTTACCAGATATTCCGTCATTTCTTTGAAGTTTTCGTTATTCTTAATTCTGCACATGCAAAGAGAATGCAATGCTCCACATAGCAACCAGCTCTTAAAATATTTGACTATCCCTTAAAGCTACCATATTCCCCTTGCACCTACAAGAAAATTAGCAATAATGTAGTTTCTGCAAAGGTTTATCTCGATTAACATGAAGTAGATGGAGAATAAGCGTTTGTAAAAATAGTTTGTACAAGAGTAGAGAAAGTCGTGTGAGTGCAACACACCGGTAAACCACTAGGAGATATCAAATTGTATTGAGATAGCATACTCCAATGGCGACTTACAATGCTGTAATTACTGTAACTTCCGGGATTCATAGCTTCAATCACTATTTTCAGTCGTCTGATTCTATCTTTCCAACCTTGTCCAACACACGGCTTGTGTGAAAGAACAATTATTTCTACTAATTGGCCTAATAGTTCAATTGATCTAGGAATCCTATTCTCATGCATTTTCGTGTTCATTATTTGCGGTTGGTACAGACTGTAAAAATAGCTAGACTTGATCTGCGAATTCAAAATGTAAAAGAAGCAATCCAAGGCCTTGCACAATACGAGATGAAAACAAGTAAGCCACTTCAGTAACTTAAGTAAAAGTAAAACAAAAAAGGGCAGGCCATCGTTCTCGCTTTGTAATTGTCTTACCGAATCTCCCTCTTTTTCTTAGGTAATTAAATTGAGCTTTCAAACTCGTGCTGTTGTCTGTCGTTAAATAATTATTTCGAGCTCAAAAGTCTCGAAATAATGTTCATGTCAACAAGCATTCATTAACCGCAATCAACTTACCGAGAAACTATCAGCACTCATATTCCTGATGATTATTTCATTCATATGACATTTCACTCGACAACAATGAACTGTTGAATTTCAGCCATTCACAGCCGCTCCTTGTCATTCTTTTGTTTTAAGATTATCTCAGCTTCCTTCGTTTGTTTTTCCAATGTCGCTAAACATTTACCCGTAAATCGCTGAGCAAGAACCCATTAATAAGTAAACGGTCATAATACAGAATGGAGAGAACTTTTGGAGTTCCTTTTTTAACAACTGTGCCATTCATTGATGCGAATTCCATCAAAAGATGAGTGTTAAAAATAAAATTTGGCCTTCAGGTTAAATACGAGGGGCACTATTTATATTTTGAGCCTTGGCAACCCTGAACGTTGTAGGTGCCATCTGACGTTTCCAATGGAAAGTTTGACATTTTTGACCATAATCTACTTCAAACATTTTGTCAATAGAGCGCCATTTGATTTGTTTACACTAACTTGAAAATTGAGTGTCAACAAAAACATGGAATTACCTCGTGAAAATGTTCGTGCAATGATTTATTACGACTTTCGACGTGGATTATCAAGACAAGAGTGCATCGATCAACTAACTTCCACATTTGGCGACGAAGCTCCATCCTTTGCCACTGTGAAACGCTGGTATAACGAATTTCATCCTGGCCGCCGTTCGCTCAATGATGAAGTTTGTGAAGGTCGTCCAAAATCAGTTGTTGTGCCAGAAAATATTGATACTGCACAAAAACTAATAATGATGGATCGTCATGCGACATATTGTGAGATTGAGGCAACTCTAGGCATTAGTTCCACCAGCATGTATAAAATATTACATGATTATTTAGCCGTGAAAAAGGTTTGCTCTCGTTGGATCCCACATAATTTGACGCAATCTCAAAAAGATGCTCGTGTCGATTGGAGTACAAAAATGCTCAAGAAATACAATGGCGGTGCCTCAAAAGAGGTATATAAGATTGTAATAGGTGACGAATGATGGATCTATGCGTATGAGCCGGAACGTAAACAGTAGTCGACTGTATGGGTGTTTCAAGATGAAGCAAATCCAACAAACGTTGTTCGCACTCGAAGCACTTCGAAGAAAATGGTCGCGTGCTTTTTCAGCAAAACTGGCCATTTGGCAACAGTGCGTTTAGAGGAACGTAAAACGGTCAATGCCGAATGGTACACAACCATTTCTTTGCCGGAAGTCTTCGGTGAAGTAAGGAAAATCAACAAGAACCGTAGGATCGTTCTTCATCAAGATATTGAACGTAAATACCAAGTTTGGTGTTTATCCGACTGTTAGTTTTTGAGTTATGCTGTTCACAGACACACAGACACACACACACACACACACACACACACACACACACACACACACACACACACGGACATGTTTCCAAAAATGCTTTTTTTGGATTCAGGAGGTCTCAAAACATGTATTTCCGGTGAAATCTCGGTACCGAATTTTTGGGTGGAATGCAATACTTCCCCTACTTACTATACGTAGTAGAGAAAGTAAAAATGGCTAGATATTATTGGCATCTAAAACTACCCATATTTGGTTTGCAGAAGCGAAGCCGCATTAAGACATTCCAAATATTATAATTGATTAGATAATTCCATAACATTTAAATATTGTAAAAGAATAATTTATATAGTATAAAATTGAAATGGAATAAAGTATATTTTTGCTAAGCACCAACACCCTACGTTAAATATAACTGATATTGAAATATGATGTTTACTGATTTTTTTAGGTAAAATATGTAAAACCTGACCAACTCTATGTGTGAAAAATCCTACATTTTGGGCGCATACTCCAGAAAGCCGACCTTATGTTTAGTACACATTTTAATGACATGATAGGAACATAACACATACAACTACATGGTAGTTGGGATTCACCGTAACCATTTATTCCTTTTGCATAGCTAAAGCACAGATGAAATTATACTATTTGGGCTACATTTTGGCTAAAGGAGTTTGTAAACAGGCTAGATTTCAGGCTATAAGCATTTTACGATTTTATGTGGCTAAACGCTAGTGAAAATGCTAGATTTAGCCATAAAATAGCTATGTTGGCTACACTGGTTCAGCCTGACATACTTATCTACAAGTTTACGTCTTTTCCCCTCTTTTCTCGCAGAGCAAATGAAAATATAAACATGCATTGGAACCATCGAATTAATGCAACACAGTTCAGCTATAAATTGCTTGGTGGGGGATAACCACAAGTCAAGTTCATGTTACAAAGGCGTATTATCTAGATGCTAATACATATTTACCTTATGAATAGTAATTATTTTGACATGTCATGGCTATGATGGAATATAGGTAATACAGCTACAAGGTAGCGGGGATTCATCCTAACCATTTCTCCTTTGCATAGCTAAAGTGGAGATAAAATGTTACTATTTAGGCTAGTGTTTGGCTAAGGGGTTTGTTAAATAGGCTAGATTTCAGGCTATAAGCATTTTACGATTTTATATGGCTAAAGGCTACTGTGAAAATGCTAGATTTAGCCATAAAATGGCCAGGTTGGCAACACTGGTTACGTAGCGTGTTGGCGCGACTCTTATGTGAATGCTTCCAGTAAATAAATGCAAAATCTGGCGTTTATGCCGCGTCTGCGCTTTCTGTTTGTTATGAATGGTGTTTTAGTCTTATTGTGTACTTAAATAATGTCCTGTTCATGTGCTGCATCTAATCCATTTTGTAACCATGGTTTCCGACAAGGAAGGGAAGGATTCTAACACGCTATATACCGCAAATTGCAGGCTTGGTGATAGCTGACGCTATCGAAAGCCTGCAGTCAATAAAACAAAGGAAATTAGCAACAAAAACACGCGGAAGGATAGTGATCGGTTCAGTGGTGTGAAGCAGCTAACGCCCTAGTTGCTTCCGCGTTCATCCTGAACCGTCACAATTCAGCGGCAGAGGTCACTCTGGTTTTAATGCGCTGAGATTACTGGTCATTTGTGTGCGACTATTATCATTTTTACCTTCTGGCAAAAAAGTTTATATTTTAATTATTATTACGGTAGATTGTTGTTATTTTTCTCTATTTATAGTCGCTTTCACTACTAGGTCATATCGCGACTTATATCCATACGTACGAGTACAATAGTAATGCATTGTTATAAACATATTTTACATTATTAAGTCTTGAACACAGCTTGAAGAGTATCACCTATTATACATTTTTATTTTATGTGTTATATTTAAATCTTGTTATACAGTTTGATGACTTTCAAGAAAAAAAATAATGTTTTTGAAATGAGGAGGGTTGTTTAAAGCTAAAAATATATCTTCAGGGATGTTATGTCTTCTTCTCCCCATGGTATAACTTGTGCATTTAGTGATGAGGTGTTCGATGGTGCAGGTCTCGCAGTGAGGAGCATTTTCTTTGGCGAGTAAGAAGGAATGGGTTAGGCGTGAATGATCTATTCGTAAACGTGATCTTTTCTTTTTAGAGTCTGCAATGTGGAGCCTTTCCTAACTATGTGGAGTTTGCTTGATGTTTTAATGGTCCAGTCTTGCTTCCATATGACAGTTGGTCTGCTAAAAAAATAACTTTGAGCATCTCTGTATAGCACTGGCAATTCTTCCACTGGAGGTAGCAAAGTTGCTTTTTTGGCTTCCCTATCTGCTTCCTCATTTCCTGATATTCCACGGTGAGACGGAACCCACAAGAATATAACTTCTTGATTATTAGTAGTAATTTGGTTGTAAAGACTTTGGATATCTTGGATTAATGTTAAGTCAGTAGAGCGGTCTCGGGTACTCTGAAGAGTGCTTAGTGAATCAGTTAGAATTGCACTGTGTTTATGCTGTGCTGAGGTAATGTAAATCAAAGCTTGTTTGACAGCATAGAGCTGTCCTGGTAAATTTGTTTATATGTATATATGAAAGAATCTATGTGATTTCTGGTGAGTTTTCATATCCATATTAATTCTAGGAATAGTTAACCTCCAGGGAATAAATTAAAGTAATTACGATTATTACCGACACGGGTACCGGAGGTCGTTAAGCCACAGACTCGTGTACGAGAGATCAAATACCGCCAGGACCATCCTCCCTTCCGTTTACCCAAACGTGCAGCTCCCTATCAGATCAGAAAAGATATATTTTGAAAAATATGAAAAGACCAACGCGTGGTGTGTTTCTCTCTGGTGCTTTCTCTTAAATTTTATGTGAAGTGCCTGTTTTGCGCGTGCCATTTATTTCGTATGTTTTAAGTAGTATGCTTTGACAGATGAATGCGCTTTCTTTAGTTTCGCTTACTGCTTAGCGTACTATAGCTACTTAAAACAATGTGTCTATGGAAATCTTAATATCCAGTTTAAATCTGATAGCTTTGTCTTTTTTTTTTTACCCTGTTTCTTTCTTTCTTTCTTTCTTTCTTGCGGGGGGATCTTGCATCCCGCATTTCGATTGCCTTGTCTCCCCATTGCGTTTCAAGTCTATCCTTCCAGCACTTGTAAAAAATCCTTCCGGTTCGTCTTTGAATTTCTGCATTGGACACATGTAATTTAGAAATCCTACACGCTCTTAAGAAGTCCATATCCACTGTCTCAACTACCCTTTTATCTTTCCCCGATAATTGTCAACATTCACATCCATAAGATAATATCGGTTCCACCAGAGCACTGTATCTTCTCATCTTTGTGTTAATTTTGTTCTGTTCGACCATAACAGCCTATTTAAAAGGCAAATAACTCCGCTTGTTGCACTCAATGTTGAATTTATTTTTGGGCTGTTCCCTCCGCTGTCATTTTCTTATCATATACTCGGAAAATAAAACAGATGTAAAAAGATTTCAACCAGCTATGTCGAACCGTATAGCAAGTAGGGGAAGTATTGTATTCCACCCAAAAATTTGATACCGAGATTTCACCGGAAATATATGTTTTGAGACTCCCAGAGTCCAAAAAAAGCATTTTTGGAAACATGTCCGTGTGTGTGTCTGTGAACAGCATAACTCAGAAACGAGCAGTCGGATAAACACCAAACTTGGTATTTAGGTTCAGTATCTTTCAGAGATGCGACACGAAGATTTTCAAGAAAATCCCCCCACCACAGATTACACTTTACATGGAACATTTTTCGAAAATTTTAATTTTCTCAAAAATGGCTCTAACGATTTTGATTAATATATCATATGCTTAAGATATTTTCATGACAAATAAAATGTATATCTTGAATTTTCTGGGAATGTCTCCAAAAGTATTCTTCATTGTGAACGACTTTTGCATAACTGGTAAACCATAAGAGATAGACAAAATTTTACTACACAAAAAATGTAGATCGCGTTAAAATACACAATTTATGTCATATACATTTTTCTTGTTGAGTGAACCATTTTCGAGATATTGCTTGTTATTCCTTTAAATTTTTCAATAATTTTCTCAAATGGGAATTCGTTATTCATTTTTACTTTCTCTACTACGTATAGTAAGTAGGGGAAGTATTGCATTCCACCCAAAAATTCGATATCGAGATTTCACCGCAAATACATGTTTTGAGACCTCCTGAATCCAAAAAAAGCATTTTTGGAAACATGTCCGCGTGTGTGTCTGTGTGTGTGTGTGTGTGTGTGTGTGTGTGTGTGTGTGTGTGTGTGTGTCTGTGTGTGTGTCTGTGAACAGCATAACTCAAAAACTAACAGTCGGATAAACACCAAACTTGGTATTTACGTTCAGTATCTTCCAGAGATGCGACACGAAGATTTTCAAGAAAATCCCCCCCACCCCAGACTACCCTTTACATGGAACATTTTTCGAAAATTTTAATTTTCTCAAAAATGGCTCTAACGATTTTGATGGAAATATCATATGTTTAAGATAATGTCATGAGAAATGAAATGTATATCTCGAAATTTCTGGGAATGTCTCCAAAAGTATTCTTCATTATGAACGACTTTTGCATAACTGGTAAACCATAAGAGATAGACAAAATTTTACTACACAAAAAATGTAGATCGCGTTAAAATACACAACTTATATCATATACATTTTTTTTGTTGAGTGAACCGTTTTCGAGATATTGCTTGTTATTTCCTTAAATTTTCCAATACTTATACTTTTTCTCAAATTCGTTATTCATTTTTTTATGTCCTGGACATGCAAAGAGAATGGAATGCGCCACATAGCAACCAGCGATAAAATATTTGACTATCGTTTAAAAGCTACCATATTCCCCTTGCATCTACAAGAAAATTACAAATAAGATTGACATCTCGATATCTCGATTAATATGAAGCATATGGAGAATAGGCGTTTGTAAAAATAGATTGTACAAGAGTAGAGAAAGTCATGTGAGTGTAACATATCAGATTTTTTTTGTCTTGGATATACAAAGAGTATTAATCTGTGGCAAAGGGAATGGTGCTGCACCTAGCAACCAGTTATTAAGAGATATGTATGTGCTTAAAGGCTACTGTATTTCTATATTGCCCTTGTAAATATATATTGTGACGCATGCACAGATAATAGGATACACGACTCTCTGGGCACCGAGATCCGAGACGGCAGTTTGTCTGTGAGTAGGGGTAAGTCAGGGGAACTAAGTCTTAGGGAAGGGATAGCGTCAGTAACGCTTGAAGAGTTAGCGTTGGTTTGGGGAGTCAGTAAGCAAGCCCCGAATAGGAAAGATGTAGAACTGCTTTTTTCGTGCTCCGGCACGATGGTCTCAACAGACAATGGGAAAACAATGTAAGTAATGTTATTAGTCTTTATCTCATTAAACCCTTAGCCATCCACTTTTGAAGAGTTTTAATTATGGTAGCGTAGACTCCTTCCTCTCCCTTAAAGCCAGGTATTATTCTGATTAGTAATATTTTCTGTACGTTCTTTAGCTGCGTCCCTCGTCGTAGCCTCGCCATGTGAAGTTCTTGTTTAATTTACCGGTGCCTCTTGCAAGCGAGTAGCTCCCGTCTGTTTCTGAGAAGTATTTAAAGAGAGGCTACGACAATATATTCCCCTTACATCTACAAGAAAATTAGCAATAAGATAGAGTCTGCAAATGTTTATCTCGATTAACATGAAGTAGATGGAGAATAAGCGTTTGTAAAAATAGTTTGTACAAGAGTAGAGAAAGTCATGTGAGTGTAACACATCAGATTTTTTTTGTTCATAATCTGTTTTTGATATGGTTATGCGAAATTATGCTTGGGCCTTACGGTTTGTCATTTGTCCCCAAGTTTTTTATTTGAGCTCGGTATAAAACATAAACAAATATTTGTGCTGTGGTTTTAATTGGTTAAGAGAAAATAAATATTGTAGATATGTATTGAACTTTTCATTTCTTTCAATGCTAGTGCTGTAAAATGATTAATTTCAGCTGACCTATATAACATTTTTTAACTTGTATACAGCAATTTTGAAATCCGTAATTTAGAAGCTCTCCTGAGAATTTAAAGCCAATAAGTTGGGGTCTAAGGATAATTTTGAATAGCGAAAAATGCTGAACAAAAGGAATTGAGAAAATAAGAGTTTAAAATTCAACGTGGTGATTTTCCTAAATGATACAGGACCAAGTATAGGTTGTAAGTGTAATAAAAATAAAAAAAACAAACAATAGAACATTTTCACATTTTTGGCCATTTATCACAAAAATACATTGTCTTAACATCATATTTGGTTTGTCACAGACTACCTATATTTCTGCTATATATGACTTAACCATTATTGTGCTGACCATGGTTAAACTAAATTGTGTATGAAAATGAGCTACGTATGAATAGTCTCTTCTTAAAACCCTTTTGCGACTGTTACACATTATTTTGCACTTGTTTGCTTACAATTGCATTGTTGACTGTACTGCTCATTTAACGGAGCCTGAGACGGAAACTAAAGGTAAATTAATTTAGAATTTTGGATGTATATATTGTATCTGAGCCGATATCTGTTTAGTTCTTACTTTCTCTACCACGTACCTGTAGATAGAGAAGGTATTGTACTCCACCTAAAACTTCAATACCCAAATTTCACCGAAAAAGCATGAATAAAAAAAGGTATTTTTAGAAAAAGTTCGATGCATGTGTGTGAACAGCATAACTCAAAAACGAAAAATTGGATCAACACCAAATTTAGTATTTAATTTTAGTACCTCCCGAAGATGCGACACCAGGATTTTCAAGAAAATCCCCCTATTCCAAACTACCCTTTACGAGGAACACTTCGGAATTTCTTATTTTCTCAAAAATGCCTCTAACGATTTTGATTAAAATGCCATACATTAAAGACATTTGCATGATAAATAAAGTATATATCAGCCTTTGAAGTCTTCATTCGAAGGACTTTTGTATAGTTGTATAACTCATAAACGTTAAGCGATAGACGAAAACCTACAGCACAAGATATTTAGATCTCTTTAAAACACACAATTTATTTCAAACACCTTTTTTTTTGTGGCATCAGCCATTTCCGATATATCGTTATCAATGCCTGGAATTGTTCAATACAGCCATTCTTTTAAAGACCTTGAGATAGTATTTTAATACCTGAATAATTTCAATTGTATTTTTATAATACGTATATTCAATAACAGCCCGCCTTGAAACAATATGTATGTAATAATTATTTTTAAATATATGTAACAGTCATTGCATATGCTTATTTTTATTGTAAAACATGTTTAATAATGTTATGTGAATACATTACATACTTTAATAATGCAAGAGCTGTGAGAATAATAAGTTTTAAGTTGCTAACAATGAGGTAATAATGAGGTAACCTTGTAGCAATAATGAGTTTAAGAGTTTGAATGCTACTAGTCATGAATATAGCAAAGATAATATGAATTCAGTAACAGTTTAACATTAGCCAATCAATAGCAAGGAAAAAGTTTAAGTAAAATGCAGATATTCTATTGGATTAGAATTAGCCAATAAGAGACTTGAAATACCGAAGCTTACAGGTTTAACGGTTGAAATTATGTTCAGTTGCTGGCAAACCTTGGTAGTGACCAGATGGAAGATGTGTTCTCTACAGAAATATTACGTGTGAACCGTAAAATATGCATACGCGCAAAGTGAAAGTATTAAAGAATCTCACAGCTCTTAAAAAGTGTAATGCTTTATTAAAATGTGCAAGGATTAATAAAAGAAGTGAATTTAAAAACTTAAATTCTGTGAATGTCTACAATTCTTGTTGCACCGCACCCTGACTAAGATATACATGCCTCTACAAACATTACTGACGCAGCCGAGGCAAAATTCAAACATAAGTAATATATAGAAGTAGTTTTAATAACAAAGTTAAATATTATAGTGTTCATACGTAGCAGCATATTGCGTAACAACAGTAACTATTACGTAATGAACAAAATTCAAACCGACGCCCAAAGCGTGTTGCAGACTCCTTAAACAAAGTAAACTCCAAGAACAGTACTTCTTCAAGTATGCATGAAGCTTAATAAATTACGTAAAAATAAACTAAAGCAGAAACAAACAAGTACTTCACCCTGTCAGTATTCAAATGTTTCTTGCAATGTCATGGAAAGAGTAGGTACCTATGTTTTTAAGGACAACGTATAGGTCCGCTCTTAGACATATGACTATCGCTCTTCCCATTGTATCTATAACGAAATGTGCAATGTAGTTTCTTTGGATTAAAATGTAGTAGGTGAAAATAAGCTTTATTATGACTAGTTTGTATACCCACTAATGTATCACATCAAAACTTTTAAAAGCAGATTTTAAAAGTTGTCCTTTCCAAAAGTAGTGCCTAATATATCCTCTGTTCTTTTCATTTTCATCACTTTGATTTACTCTCTATTGGCTTTTACATTAATGGGTGTGAAAGTACCAAAATTGTGATAATGTGCCTACCAAAATAAGCATTACTGTTATTGTTTTATATCTTTGTTTGTGAAAGTATTGCATTTGCATAGTATAGTTTTTTTGTTTCGTGCAATATATTCTTCTTATTTTTTTTAAAAGTCCGCTTGTTATACCCAGTTTATGATTACTGTGTTTTTACCGTTTCGTTACCGCTTTATTACCGCAATTACACAACTCACAGACATCCATACCCATGGCCGGACTCGAACCCGCGACCCTCAGCTTGGCGGAGCGCCGAAGCTATACGCTCCAGCGACTACGGCTACGAGGGCCGGCTTCTTAAAAACTGCAGAGCGAAATTGAACTGGAATAATCCCTCTTGTAAGTATACCAGAATAGTTGCATTTTGAAACGAAAATGTAAACATTTTGAGAGTACATAAAAATTGAAATATTCATGGAATATTAAATGGAGATTTATGTATATAATGATACCAAAATTTATGATAACCTGTAATGCTTTAAAATGTTTAAAGATGGTATATTTTCGCCTTGGTCATTGCATTATTGCACAACAATGCAAATTATATGTGTATATTTTTAAACTACTAATTACGATGCTTTGATTTCACGTATAAGGCAGCAATATGCTATCTAGGTACTTTATCCTTGGAGCGCCGAAACTCGGCAAAAGAGTAAGCGATAAAGTTTTCGATTTTTCGTAGCGCCGGCCGCTTTATGGAATTTCCTTTGCCCGCAATCCTTCCTGTCGGAACTGGTTGCAGCGGACTGGAATATCGAGCAACAAAGCGTGAATAAAAGGCAAGGAGAGGGGAGGAGGAACTCGTGATGTTGAAGCTTGCTTTTCCACTTCATAGGCTTTTAAGGAACAGTATTCTAATATTAAAGAAAATGAGGTTTTTATTACATTTTATAGCAAAATGTGGTGTAACTAAGATAAATGGAAATTTAGTACTCAATGCTGTTATTTAGTAATAAAATTTTGAAATTAGTTCTTTAATTTCTTGTGTACAGAAATAAAACAATCCAGCTGTATATAGGTCTGGTTTTGTTTCCCCAGTTTTCATCGTTTTGGTTCACGTAAAGATGGCTTAAGATAATGTATTTATGAGAATCCAAAGCTCTACAGTTTGCTTTTGATTACTTTGACTTTTTTTTTACCAAACAAATACTGTACACAAAATTTTAACAATCCTCATCAAACCGTTCTTAAAATGTGGAGAAAATGGCATTATTGCTGGCAAGTTCTATGTCGCTTAGCCGTTTCAACATATTCCAAACGGAAGACCAGAAAACTGTAGAAGGTTTGCAAGAAATGACGTAAAGCCACATCATGACGACATGCGACAAATGGCAGATCTGTGTAAGGGGTAAGATAAGAGGGTTGCTGTGTTTGCAGTGCATACTGATGGCTCGAGTTACACGAGCAATAAAATCGGGCTATGGAGTGGAGCAGGGGTTTTCTGTCAACAAAGAACCTCAATACAAATACATAAGGCAAATACAATCGGGAGCTTAAATTAAGTGCATCCAGCATTTATCTATTCTGATCAAATTCATCGCAACCAAAAGTGTCTATTCTGATCAAATTAAGTGCAACCAACATGTGTCCATTCGTATCAAATTTATTGCATCTAAAATTTATGTATACCGATCAAAATAAGTGCATCCCAAATGTGTCCATTAGTATCAAATCCACTGCATCTAAAATTTGCCCCCACCGATCAAATTAAGTGCATCCAACTTTGTCCATTCTGATCAAATTAAGTGCATCGTAAAGTTTGTGTATACCGATCAAATTAAGTGCATCCAATATGTGTTCTGATCAAATTCATTGCATCTCAAATTTGATTGGTGTGGACAAATTTGTCTATACCAATCAAATTAGGTGAAACCTACATGTGTCTATTCTGATCAAGTTCATTACATCTAAAATTAAGTCCATCCAATAAGTGTCCATTTTGATCAAATTCATTAATCTAAAATTTGCCTATACCGATCAAATTAAGTTCATCCAACATGTGTACATTTTTATCAAATTCATTAATCTAAAATTTGCCTATACCGATCAAATTAAGCGCATCCAACGTGTTCATTCTGATAAAATTAAGTGCATCGTAAAGTTTGTGTATACCGATAAAATTAAGTGCATGCAACATGTGTCCATTTTGATCAAATTCATTAATCCAAAATTTGCCTATACCGATCAAATTAATTTGATTCAATATGTTCCATTTTGATCAAATTCATTAATCTAAAATTTGCCTATACCGATCAAATTAAGTTCATCCAATATGTGTCCCTTCTGATTTAAATTCATTGCATCTAAAATTTGTCTATATTAATCAAATTAAGTGCAACCAACATGTGTCTATTCTGACCAAATTCAGTGCATCCAACATATATCTATTCCTATCAAATTAAGTGCATCCAACATCTGTCTGTTCTGATCAAGGGATGTCGTTGGAGTGGGGAAAAGAGTATATCCAGACATCATCGGTGTCTTAAGTTAAGTACGAGTAATATGGTTCAGGATTGTAGTGCAAGTTTCGACTAAGAGTAACATTATCGCAAATGAACATTTACTTATAAACATTCCATTTATCTATTATGTACCAATTCATCCTATCTTGTAATGTCATTGCGAAGCGCATGCATTCCAATAAAATCAACATAACTATTGACTATAAAGCTTAAGGTTTTGCAGTGCATTTGTAGCAGGTAATGCAATTTTGTTGTTAATTTTCTGCTTTTGCTTATATTATTACTCAGATTTCAATTATCCACAAATAAACATTGAAATATCAGAATACGTGTAAATTAAAGATAAGTCTTTTTACATCTTCCAGAAAAGGCTTCCACACCAGTAAATATAAAAAGTGTTAAAAAGCACACACTGCTGTAAATGTATTGAAATGAATAACGAGCACAGCATAGAAAAGTCCCAAAATATATTTTAAATTTAATTTGTATCATTTAATAGGGGCAAGAACTATTTCATCATTGTGTCTAGGGGAATATTCTAACATCTTTTTCAAGCAGCATGGAAGTCATAAATGCCATATCCGTATTGCGTGAATTTCACATGTCCAAGGCCTCCTGGGTCATATGGAGACCACATGGACAGCGCTTCTCATGCTGAGTTTTAAGTAACAAGAAAGTCTGTGTGTGACGTCAGCCACAACAGCTGTTAAACATCCTTTCTGAAGCGGTTAATCGAAACTCTGCAATATTAACGAAGTTGTATCATGAAGTTGGACGAAGTGGTGAATTTCATTTCAGTCCGAAGAGAATGTACACCCGGTCAACTAAAAACTGGCGTGTGAGAGACGGAGCTCGAATCGGGTACTTCCGTGGGTATTCGGGACGCCAGGCTTTGTTCACAAGACTATATTCTTGTAGTGTAGGTCTTTCAACAAGAATGTCCTATCTTTGAACTTAAATAAAACCCGTTCTATAAATGATAGAGGTTTATTTCTTTTTTTATGTTAGAACAATTAATATAATTACGTGTGGAAGAGAACATCAGTTAAGTGACCGCCGCGACTTCCTTGGGGTTGCGCGTATACGGTTGACGTAAATTAGGTCCAACTTCACGAATAACACGCGTGATGTTATTCATAAGATTATTTACTGTTTCTGGCTTGTTGATACAAACTCGAGATTCAACATAACCCCACAAGAAGTAATTCAACGGCGTTAAATCACATCACCTCGGGGGCCAGTTAACATCGCCACCACAGGAAATAATGAAACCTCTGAACTTCTCCTTCAAAAGATCGATTGTTTCGAGAGCAGTATGGCATGTGGCACCATCTCGCTGGAACCAGATGTTTCTGAGATCCATACCATCCAATTGAGGCCAAAAATAGTCCCTTATAAGAGCCCGGTATCTTTCTCCATTGACAGCTATAGCTTCTCCATCTTCATCTTGGAAAAAATATGGACCAATGATTCCACCATGCCAAAATCCAAACCAACACAGTAACCTTTTGGGGATGAAGTGGTCGTTCTTGAATCTGCATTGGATTGCGATTGCTCCAATAGCGGCAATTTTGTTTGTTAACACAACCATCCATCCAAAAGTAAGCTTCGTCGCTGAAGATGATTTTGCGACAAAAATCCGGGTCAGCTTCCAATTGATCCATAGCCCAGTCAGCGAATACACGGCGCAACCTATGGTCGTTAGGCTTTAGTTCTTGAGTTAACACCACTTTGTAAGCGTGAAAGTTCAGGTCCAGATACAGAATTTGCCAAGTTGTGGTCGCCGAAAGCCCCAATTCATGCGCTCGAGGAGCGAGGAGTTTCCGTTCTCGCGTACACTCACGAACGGCGCTTATGTTTTCGTTGAAGCGCTTACGTCGATTACGTACAGGCGTTCTTTGATCGCTGACAGAACCACTTCTTTAAAATTTATCCATCAAACGCCGAATCGTTCTCTCCCAGGGACGATTATGCACACCGTAAACTTAACGCAATACACGGAAGGTTTAGCGAACAGATGATCCATTTTGATAATAAATTTTCACAATTTCTACGCGTTGCTGTAACTCAATAACAACGCCAGGTATCACATGTTAAAGATAGAACACTTGTTGAAAGACCCTTTAGTTATAAATGGGAACTCAATTATAATCACTAAAGTCTTCCGAGAAAATAACTCGTATACGAGATTTTAGGCAGATGTTTCAAAGTGCTGCAACTCTGAATATTTGTAGGTAAATTCAGCCGTCTGATACCACCTTTCCAACCCTGTCCAACACACGGCTTGTGTGGAAGAACAATTAATTCCATTACTTGACCTAATAGTGGTCGAAACTATGAAGCTCGGGAGTTAATGTACTTGCAACATTGTAAGTCGCCATTGGGGTATGTCATCTGAATACAATCTGAGAGCTCCTTGTGGTTTCCCGGGAAAAATGCGAATCATTTGGGGAATTTAATGTCGTACCGGCACGTTGTCATGGAAACTCAGTGGTTAGAGCAACCGGACGGAGACTGAAGATCCCTGGTTCAAATCCCGGCTATGGCATTGAATTTTTCCAACCTTGACTGTGTTGCTGTACCAACATTGAAATGGCAGGAACAAGTACACCACTCATTAGTCACGTCCAACAATGAAGCTAATAAAAGTTACACCGGTAAGAATGCCGGGAGATAATTCTGCGACCGCTTTTGCTAACTTCGTTGTAAAAATCACAATGCGTTAGTGTTCTAGGATTAAAACTCCCTGAAACTATAAAAATGGAGCAACTGTTCATTTTTCCACAGTTCTAGGCTACGAGTTTCTCGTTTATCCTTACGTTTAAAACAAAATAGAGCACATTATTATGATTACTATCATAAAATGTAGGTACATCACAACATATTATATGACGTACATCATATTTGTAACCTCGAGCATTATTAAACGGTATGAACATCTTCAAGTTAAAAGGGAAGGCTATAGTGTTTATTTGCGGAGTTTTAAGTTTATGGTTATACCTACGCGTAGATAAGATTCTTCAAAATGTTTTTAGTGTGGAGAATCTGTGGTGCGAAAGAATACCTCGAGATGCGCCCTAATCTTATGTAACACTATCGGGATTAGGCTTAGAAGTGTCGTAATTGCTATTCATATAATTGACTGGTATGTCTTATTGAGGATCTCTGCCTTTGATGCACGATGCTGGAAAGTTTTATCATCCTAATACATGGTGTACAGTTTGCAACGACACGAGGCAGTATCGTTAACAAAAAGGAACTGTTTTCCCGCTAAACCAATGTAGGGGTTCGGTTAATCTACAATATTGGCTTTAACTCTCGCAAAACAAACGCAAAGTCGGAAACTGTGTTTGTAAACAATGCTATTTCAACAAAACTCGCCCCAACGTCATGTTGCCTCAGTGACGTCTTTCTCTAAATTCATATTTGTTTCGTACTATCCGGAATTTCATGTTTTTCGGTCAGCAGACCAGTATGCCATATTGAACTTTTCGATTGAATTATTTTTCGTACTCCAACAGCAACTCCATTCAACTGTTTAATCATAACTTGGCCCTGCAATGGGCAAATGAAACACACGACTGCGTCCTTGTCTAACAGTTATGTAGTACCAGGGTGTCTACTGATACTGGTTATACTGGAAATATACTTGATTTTTTTTTCAAACTGGATATACTGAAATTAGCCGGCGCCGTGGCCGAGTGGTTAGACCGCTCGCCTCTCACCGAGGTGGCCCGGGTTCAATCTCAGGGACCCGCATGTGGGATTTGTCGTGGGTCGTGGACAAAGCGGCGTCTGGGCGGGTTTTCTCCGGGTTCTCCGGTTTCCCCCGCCATTCATTCCACCAACTGTTCCATCATCACCTTTCCTTTCATCCATTTCATCATCATTTCGTTTCATCTACTTCCTTCCTGCCATACCAGGCATCGGGCTGATCCCCCATTCTGGATATTCTGTCTGATCCATGAATGTCTGCTCCCCGACGAGCCTCTGACCCCAGGCACCTGCCTGTAAGTCCTACATAAGAGGAGGTTAAACAGAGAATGAATGAATGAATATACTGAAATTAGTGATTACATACTGGAAAAATTGGATAAAGTAATAGCATTGATTTATTTTTTCACATTAAGTTTTCATTTGATTGGTCTTGTTAATCAAATAAGTATTTTTTTAATGTTATTACTTTGCATGATATCTGTTATTTCATAATTTTTCATCTCATGTAAAAATGACTCAAACTTTTAGATAATATTTCACCCCTACATTTTTTTTTTTTTTACAATCTATACAACATTTTCAGAGTTTTGAAGGTTGTTGCTGGGGAAAGTGTGAGGGAGGCTGATATTTCAATCCCATTTCTGTAAATATCAGTGAATGTTTGTTCCATTATAATGACTAGTATTGGAGTTTTATAAAATTACAGTTCTAAGAGGCAATGGGGAGAAATCAGTATAAAAATGTCAAGATCATTATACAATAATTAATTAGCTTTAATTAAATCGTCATTAGAGATTTAAAAAGCCACCTGAGTAACATCGGATATGACATCTAGTACTAAACACAGCTTCATATTACGGCTGTGGAAACAAAACTGGTAAAGATGTTAAGCTAGCCACAACACGCATTCGAATACTGCTGCATTTTCACTGCAATAAGACTCGATGCAGTACTGGAATTTTGTCAAAACTTGTATTGGAAAAATCCTGGAATTTTAAACTTTCAAGGCAGAGGTACCACGAGTACAATACAGGGTTATTAAAAAAGAAATAACAGATATTATAGATTTATTTCTAATGAACGACAATAGATAGCAACACATCGACACATCATTGAATAGAGGAAAGTTCAAAGTTTTAAGCCCTGCCTATTAGTTCCATTCAGTGCCTACAGCAGCGTTGAGTTTGTTTACGAGAAATTGGCGACGCCACAGGAAAAGTCGTGTGCTGCATTAAGCAAGAGTGAATCCATTGTTTCATTGCAGCGTGCATTTCGTTGTAAGTTCAACAACGAGCCTCCTCGTCATAAATATTTTACAATTTATACAATAAATTCGTAGAAGATGGTTGCGTATGCAAACGGGAAAGCACTGGTCGTCCTCGCATAACACATGGTGCTAATTTTGAACTTTTCTCTATTCAGTGATGTATTGCATGTGTCGCCATCTATTGTCGTTCATTAGAAATAAATATTTAACGTCTGTTTCTTCTTGAATAAGCCTGTATTTAACCAATATAATATAAAGTGTTTCGATTTGGTACGAAACAAAATATTGCACACAACTAGAGGAAACTTTTTTTTTTCTTTCCAATACAGTTACGTAAATAACTACGATAGATGTTTTAAAAGTAGGGTCCGTTATACAATAAAATAAGGACTATTAAATATTTTGGATAATTAAGCTTTTTATTTAATTCTGCACGCCTTAGGCTTTCTTTCTACACAGTTTTCACAGTAATTTAAATTTTCATTGTAGTGTAGAACACATTTTAGTGGCTCTTCTCATAGGAGTTCACCGCCAGCACATTAAACCTTGGTGTGCTGTTTCTGGCATAATTTTTTTCTGTAGTTAAGATGCCATGACAGAAGAAAATGCGTTATAGGCAACGTTGATTTCAGGGGAGATTGAAACTTGTGGTGCGGAAGTCTGATCTCCATCACAGTTCAGAAAAGAATTGTTAATCTGGTATTATTTCTGTCCTTGAAGAAGCTTCTGAACGTAAGGCGAATACCCTTCAAGAGATTATGAAGGTTCATTTTCAGTATAGAAAGTTTTAACTCAGCAACAGCTACACATTTCATAAATGGACTGTCGGCGGAAGTCTGATGAGATTCTAAAATCTTACGCTATGCTAAAACATTGATAACTGGTAGAAAAGTAGTGTAAGGTTTGAAGAATTGACTAAAAATGAACTATCGACTAATACTTAGTAGTTCATACTGTATTGTAAACGGACCTCACTTTAAAAATCTGATGTGTTGCACTCACATGACTTTCCCTACTCTTGTACCAACTATTTTTACAAATGCTTATTCTCCATCTACTTCATGTTAATCGAGATGTTAATCTTATTGCTAATTTTCTTGTAGATGCAAGGGGAATATGGTAGGCTTTAAGCGACAGTCAAATATTTTAAGAGGTGGTTGCTATGTGGAGTATTCCATTCTCTTTGCATATCCAGGACATAAAAAAAGAATAACGAATTCCCATTTGAGAAAAAGTATAAGTATTGGATAATTCAAGCAGATAACAAGGAAGATCTTGGAAATCGCCCACTCCACATAAATTGTGTGTTTTAATGAGATCTACATTTTTATTTATTTATTTTTGGTGTTTGTGTTTAGTAATGTTTTGTCTGTCACTTATGGTTCTTCCGTTACGCAAAAACCATTCATAAAGAACAGGACTTTTGGGGACATTCCCAGAAAATTTAAGATAATACATTTCATTTGCCTTGAAAATATCTTAAACATATGACATTTTAAACAAAAGCGTTAGAGCCATTTTTGAGAAAATAAACATTTTCGAAAAATGTTCCATGTAAAGGGAAATGTTCACCTTTTTTGTGATCTTAGCCAAGTTATCCGTTGTTATTGGTCTGAATGTTTCAAATACATCATTTTGTAAAGTGCTGTCGCCATTTAGTTGTTTCTCGCGATATGGACATGCTCTGTTATACATTCACTATCGCTGCCCTCCTGCATCCCGCTTCTACCTAGGATAACAAAGTGTGTGATCAAACTTATTTGCAAACACTTATCTCATATAACGTAATATAGATAGCATCAACAGTAGTTTGCACAAACTTTTAAGCACAAACGATAATGCCTGGAGAAAGCCATATGAATGTAACACATCCTATTTCTTTTTGTACCATGTACTATTAGGTATGGGGATTTCACCGGAAATGCTTGTTTTAGACCCCCCTGAATGAATAAATAATAAAAACATAAGAAAAGGTGCACGTGTGTCTGTAAGTATAGATATGTCTGTGAACAGCATAACTCGAAAACGAAAAGTCGTATAAATACCAAACTTGGTATTTAAGTTCAGTGTCTTCCAAGAATGCAAGACGAAGTTTTCAAGAAAATTCTTCAACCCCAAACTACCCTTTACATGGAGTGTTTTTTCGATATTGTGGATATTCTGGAAAAGACTCTTACCGATTTTGATTAAAACATCGTATATTAAAGATGTTTACATGACAAATGAAATGTAGATCTTGAATTTTCTGGGAATAGCTTCCAAAGTCCTGTTCATTCGGCAGGAAGTTTATAAAATCTTGTATAACTATAAATGTTGAGCGATAGACGAAAGGTATTACACAAAAAATGTAGATCTCAAAACACCCAATCTCTTTCAAATAGCTTTTTTTTTGTGGCATTAGCCATTTCCGGGATATCCGGAGGTCGTTAAAGTATGTGAACATAAGTCCAGGATACAAATTAAATTGAGTGTTATTTATGGACCTTTATTATGGTTCGTAGCGTTCCATTCTGTAGTGGGCCTGAAAAACTGGGCATTTTGTTCAGAGGCCTCTTTATAAGGCTTGGGGTTCTTTTACGTGCCGTAAATCTACGGACTACCGCTTTACTTCCCCTCTGAAGGAAGCCATGCTAAGGATTTACACCTGTAAAAATCCTCGCCCTCTGTCCACGAACTCAGGAACTGGAAGCTAGTGTGGTACTCCTAGATGATGAGGACGACGAGGCCAGATAGCATCCTGTTATCTTTGTATCTATAATTAAATGTACAATTGGTTGTTTTCCCAAGGATTATATTAATTAAAATGAAGTAGATAGAAAATAAGCTTTTGTAAGAGTAGTTTTTATACCCACTAATAGAGAAAATAGGTACTAAACATGCAGATTTTGTATGAAATAATCATGAGAAAAGATGAGCGTGTTTTGATTGCTAGGTGCCAGCTGGTTGCCGGTTGTGACTAATTATAAAATAGGAGGAAAATCTAGAATATTTCATCACTTGTGGTAGAGAGAATGTTGCATTATTTATGCACGTGGATTTTCTGGTTTTGTGTGTGGGGAACCTCGTCACATATTCCCGGAAACATCATTAAGAGTCCCCGCAGTGACTCATTTATTGCTCCAGTGAATTACAATACGACAGTACACAGTACCTCGCGACCGCAACCGTACGACTTAATTTACCAGCTGGCTGCTCCGGGAAGCATATTCTCGCCTTTTTAAACACCTCCAGCACACGAGACATCCTGTGAATGTCGAGTTTTCCAGGGTTCGTTTCCCAACCACGCCCCTGCACTGTTTCAATCCCTCATTTTTACTTTCTCTACTACGTATAGTAAGTAGGGGAAGTATTGTATTTCACCCAAAAATTCGATACCGAGATTTCACCGGAAATACATGTTTTGAGACCCCCTGAATAAAAAAAATCTGATGTGTTACACTCACATGACTTTCTCTACTCTGTACAATCTATTTTTACAAACGCCTATTTTCCATATGCTTCATGTTAATCGAGATATCGAGATGTCAACCTTATTGGTAATTTTCTTGTAGATGCAAGGAGAATATGGTAGGTTTTAAGCGATAGTCAAATATTTTAACGCTGGTTGCTATGTGGCGCATTCCATTCTCTTTGCATGTCCAGGACATAAAAAAATGAATAACGAATTTGAGAAAAAGTGTAAGTATTGGAAAATTTAAGGGAATAACAAGCAATATCTCGAAAACGGTTCACTCAACAAAAGAAATGTATATGACATAAATTGTGTATTTTAACGCGATCTACATTTTTTGTGCTGTAAACGTTTGTCTATCTCTTATGGTTTACCAGTTATGAAAAAGTCGTTCATAATGAAGAATACTTTTGGAGACATTCCCAGAAAATTCGAGATATACATTTTAATTATCATGACAATATCTTAAACATATGATATTTTAATCAAAATCGTTAGAGCCGTTTTTGAGAAAATTAAAATTTTCGAAAAATGTTCCATGTAAAGGGTAGTCTGGGGTGGGGGGATTTTCTTGAAAACCTTCGTGTCGCATCTCTGGAAGATACTGAACCTAAATACCAAGTTTGGTGTTTATCCGACTCTTCGTTTTTGAGTTATGCTGTTCACAGACACACAGACAGACACACACACGGACATGTTTCCAAAAATGCTTTTTTTGGATTCAGTGAGTCTCAAAACATGTATTTCCGGTGAAATCTCGGTATCGAAATTTTGGGTGGAATACAATACTTCCCCTACTTACTATACGTAGTAGAGAAAGTAAAAACATTTTTGGAAACATGTCCGTGTGTGTATCTGTGTGTGTGTCTGTGAACAGCATAACTCAGAAACGAACAGTCGGATAAACACCAAACTTGGTATTTGGGTTCAGTATCTTCCAAGGATGCGACACGAATGTTTTCAAGAAACCCCCCCCCACCCCAGAGTACCCTTTACATGGAAGATTTTTCGAAAATTTTAATTTTCTCAAAAATGGCTCTAACGATTTTGATTAAAATATCATATGTTTAAGATATTTTTATGACAAATACAATGTATATCTTGAATTTTCTGGGAATGTCTCCAAAAGTATTGTTTATTGTGAACGACATTTGCATAACTGGTAAACCATAAGAGATAGACAAAATTTTACTACACAAAAAATGTGGATCGCGTTAAAATACACAATTTATGTCATGTAAATTTTTTTTGTTGAGTGAACCATTTTCGAGATATTGCTTGTTATTCCCTTAAATTTTTCAATACTTATTTTCTTAAATGGGAATTCGTTATTCATTTTTTGTCTTGGATATGCAAAGAGTATTAATCTGTGTGAAAGGGAATGGTGCTGCACCTAGCAACCAGCTATTAAGAGATATGTGTGTGCTTAAAGGCTACTGTTTTTCTATATTGCCCTTGTAAATACATATTCCCCTTACATCTACAAGAAAATTAGCAATAAGATAGAGTCTGCAAATGTATATCTCGATTAACATGAAGTAGATGGAGAATAAGCGTTTGTAAAAATACTTTGTACAAGAGTAGAGAAAGTCATGTGAGTGTAACACATCAGATTTTTCTATTAAGTGCGTGAAATTCACCTGATTTTTCTGTGAATTATTGCATGCGAAGGGGAGCCAGTAGTATCATAAAGTTATCATTGAATGCCTTACTACTGCCTTCGGGTACAGTATCTTTAGGTAAAAGGTACAGAACAGAAGGGCCCTTGAACTGGGGCAGAGCACCCCCTCCTTTTTAGGGAAAAAGAATTTTCTGGGAATTTTACTTAAATATTTTTTTTCTTTTTTTTTGACCTTACTAAAATTTTTTATGTTGATCCACTGTTTTATTTTTATTCAATCTATTATATTGTTATACACTGGGGTGAGGCCAAAAGGTTTGCGGCTAAAATATTAAATTTAGTTACCCCGGCATAAACATTGGGGGACCTAGCATCAGTGGCAACCAAGAGATATCAGGAACTTGCTGCACAAAACTAAAACGGGCGTAGGATATTTATAAATAATACTTAGAATTCACATTTAACTCTGGTTTATTATAAAGTTACCTTGGTACTGCTACATGGTTCCCAAAAGGTGACAGACAAACACTGGGGGAGGTGCCCCACGCACACACAGTCCACACGCGCTACATACAGGGTAATTCAACAAGTGTCCTATCTTTAACATGTGATAGCTGCCGTTGTTACTGAGTTACAGCAGTCATTTCTTTCATGTGGTTGCAGTTGTTATTGACAAATAGCCATGTAACGTTACAGCATTCAGCAACGCGTAGAAATTGTGAAAATTTATTATCAAAATGGATCATCTGTTCGCCAAACCTTTCGTATATTGCGTGAAGTTTACGGTGTGCATAATCGTCCTGCGAGAGAACGATTCGGCGTTTGATCAATACATTTGAAAGAAGTGGTTCTGTCAGCGAACAAAGAATGCCTGTACGTAATCGACGTAAGCGCTCCAACGAAAACATAGGCGCCGTTCGTGAGAGTGTACGGAAACAAATCAATTGCTCGTCGAGCGCAAGAATTGGGGCTCTCACCGACCACAACTTGGCGAATTATGCATCTGGACTTGGAAGTTTCACGCTTACAAAATGGTGTTAATTCAAGAACTAAAGACCAATGACCATAGGTTGCGCCGTGTATTCGCGGACTGGGCTATGGATCAATTGGAAGCTGACCCGGAATTTTGTCGAAAAATCATCTTCAGCGGCGAAACCCACTTTTGGATGGATGGTTGTGTTAACAAACAAAATTGCCGCTATTGGAGCAATCACAATCCAATGCAGATTTAAGAACGACCACTTCATCCCCAAAAGATTACTGTGTGGATTTTGGTATGGTCGAATCAGTGGTCCATGTTTTTTTCCAAGATGAAGATGGAGAAGTTTTGTCAATGGAGAAAGATACCGGGCTCTTATAAGGGACTATTTTTTGCCTCATTTGGATGGTATGGATCTCGGAAACATCTGGTTCATTTTCCTCAAACATCACAAAAGACACAGATAATTTTCTCAGTTGGTTACATATATTGTATGGAAAAACGGGCAATTAGTAGGCATTTTTCTCGTCAGATGGTATATTAGATCCACAACGTCACACACGATCTCTTGCGGAGGAGATTAAACTGAGTATGGAGTTGAGGTAAATAGTCCCGATAAGCGATAGAATGGACATGCGTGAATGATGTCATCTACTCTGTATTCACTCTTAGGTTGATCCGCGTCAAAACAAACCCCAGGTGACCAGTGCACCGCTATAATGTATCCTTCCGCCATTCGCACTAGAAATACTGTCGCATTTTCAGACCATGTGGCGAGTACAAGCGGCACGTAGTGCAAAAAAGAACAGAGTCCTTATTTCGACAACTGAAACGGTGACTAGCATATTCTGTTAAGGGTTAAAGGTGATATTGATAGTTGCAACAAAATAAACGTTTGCACATATAATAGTTAATTCTAAAATAAATGACCGAAAAATAGAGTACCAGGTATGCGATAACCTAATTTATTCGCTCTCTGGAGGCGGCACTTTATTAACTGTCGGCGGCTCATTTTAAAAAAGAAATTGTCCACTGTTACGCGAATTGCATTCTTCTTAAAATCACTACATTATTGCATCGCGTATTTCATATGCTTTCTTTTTTTCCGGGTGTAGCCACTTTTCTCGTTTCAGATTTTTCTGCACAAACACTGTTTATACTTGTACTCGAAACACCGGTGAACTCAGAAGTTAATTTCACCATTTCTTTCGCGGAAAGTGTTGGATATTTCTCACATAACTGATAATAAAGATTCAACACTATTGTTTTTTCACCACTATTCAATGGTTTGCGTGGCTAATGCTTTACGTAATTCGACGAAAACACAAGAACAAATTCACCGTCCGCCATGATACTAAACACAACTGCTGGTTTCTGGCTGTAAACAATATTCTGCGCCTACCCGGGAGTCAGGTGACTCTTACGAATTGTATCATGGGACTTGTAGCTCTGTTTTACGGTATAAATCAGCGTTAAATAAAACCTTAGATATTTGTATAAAATATTATACTATTTAACGACAAATTCATTCTAAAATTCAGAGATTAGCATGGGACTACTTTCCTGGGCGCATTGCTACCGTGTTGCACCACGGTTCACTGACCATGTGGGTTTGTTTTGCCGCGGATCAACCTAAGAGTGAATACAGAGTAGGCTCGGTAACAGTTTCCGTTACTTCAGCGGGATAACTAGTTGCTGTCTTCGTTACTTTGGTAACCGTTGTTGGGTAACTAGTTACTTTGTATTCATTACTTTTGTAACCGTCTGTCGCTTATTAAGGTAACCGTTACGTATTTTCTGCCCATCTGTAGTGCACTAGTACAATTACGGTTCATTAACGAGCTGAGTTTTATCCGATAAAACAGCATCCTTGCGAGCATATAAATAAACGACCGTGATTGGTCGAATCCGAGGCCTTGCTAGTTGTCCTCCGTGCTGTCTAGTTTCCGAGGTCGCGGTTCGAACCTGGCGGAGGGCGATAGATGTTTTCGGCGTAAAAATCTTTAGCATGGCTTATTTCGAAAGGGAAGTAAAACCGGTGGTCGCGTGTGTAGATTTACGGCACGTAAGAGAACCTCAAGCCTAATAAAGAGGCCTCTGAGGAAAAATGTCTGGCCTTTCACGTCCAATATACAGTGGGACGCTAAGAACCAATTTTGAGGCATCAAATACAGGGCGTATGAATGGAATAGTCTAATTCACCTCTTCCCAAACTTCTTGCACAAACGACCACTTTTCGATAATGAAATTATTGGCGACCCATTCACTCCATTGCTTAATCATTAATTTGAAAGTTTTCACGCGAAGTTAAAGGATAAATTAATTGAGCTTTCTTCAGACCAAAGTTTAAGACTGACTTTCCAGAAGGAAGATGTGTATCAGTTCTGGCTAGCAAGAAGAACAGAATACCCTGGTGTCTTATTCCATTCTGCACCTCATATCTCTGCGAAACTGGATTTTCGTCAATGATGAACATCAAGACTAAATCTAGGAATAGATAATGTGTGCAACTAATATACAACCAGACATCGAACGATTAATTAATAGCAACCAGGCTCATACTTATCACTAATCATCCTGATGTGCAGTGTAATAATTAATGGTTTACATAAAATTGTAAATGTGCATTTACTGTGAAATTGTAGTATTAATATGCTTCTTAAATACAAAACATGATTCTGTTTAAATGTAATATGTGATTAAATTCCTTTTCCCCATTTTTATAATAATAATTAACAATAAAGATGGTTTATTAATAATTCCAAATATATACCACGGCCCCCTTGAGGGTCGCGACCCGCAGTTTGGGAGCCGCTGGTCTAATTGAAGCAGCTTTATACCTATAATTGTTTTCTTGAATAATAACACTTACATGACTCAAATGTTTGAAATGATAGCGACTAGAAAAGTCCTGTGATTGTCTAAGATTTTGTTTAGGAAGGATATTTATTTTGACGCTAACTTGTGCTGGAGTTGTAAATAATCATTCCTCCTTAACGTACTTGGGATTATGTTAGTATTTTGTTAGCATACCACGTCTACTTCCAAGGGTTTTTCGAAATGGTGCCGACGGTGTGCGTTTTAATGACGTGAGGCAGTGTTTACCGATTGTTTGGATGGCCGGAAACTGATGTCATGCAGTCAGTATATGCGAGAAGTCTCAACTTGGCAGTTCCTTTAGACGTGCTGAGAGTAATAAACATGGGCTGAAATTAGCTGCCCAAAGTCAAAACACAACACGCAGCTGTTACCCTGGGATCATTGTGCCCTGATAAGAGGACCTCGGAGCATACTTTTCCCCTTGATAGAAAAGGAAATGTGGAAACTCTCTAAAGTACACCATTTAAATCTGGCGAAATTTAAAGCAATAAATCTGTGAAAATCAAAAAATCTACAATTTTGTTCTGATTGCTTAGATCTTTTTACCATATACGAGTACTCAGAACATAAAACATATAGTGCATACGATATTTTAACTCGCTATGTCAAGCCGTTATAAGATATTATTTTTTTATACGTAATTAATCCCTTTTTTGATATTGTAGTGTGAAATGCCGTTTGGACCCTATGGTTAATCATATCGCTCCCAAATTATTAGCACACGTTTTGTTAATTTTAATTAGGACAAAAACTGTATATACACGGAGAGCCAAAAACTACGAACAGACTGCGCGGTGTTTTTTCTATCCCCGTCCTCGGCGCTCGTTGCCGTCTGCCGCTATCATAGAAAGGCACGGATGAAACCATACATTTTTAAATTTACTTTTAAAGGCTTTACTTACCAACTTTATGAAAGAAGATGCTGAAACTGGCCACCGTCGTTGACCATACCCCAGAGATAGAAATCACAAGGGGTTAGGTCGGAGGATCGAGAGGGCCACAAATCTGTACTAATAATTCTGTCCTCAAACGCACTTTCAATTGTTCTCATCGAAATATTGGCCGTATGAGCTGTTGCAGAGTCTTGTTGGAAAAAGGCAAAATCACGCTCCTGGGGTAACTTATAACAAACTGTACAAGACAAACCCACACACCCTGGAAGAATTTAAACAAAATATCGGCCAGGAAATTGCCAGCATTTCTCAATGTGAACCACGGCGAGTGATCGATAGTTTCCTAAAGAGGCGTCAAAACTATGGACAACAACGGTGGCCAGTTTCAGCATCTCTTTTCATAAAGTTGGTAAGTAAAGCCTTTAAAAGTAGTTTTAAAAATGGTGTATGGTTTTATCTGCGCCTTTCTATGATAGCGGCAGACGGCAACGAGCGCCAGGGACGGAGACAGGAAAAACACCGCGCAGCCGGTTCCGAGTCTTTTGGCTCTCTGTATATTATTGAATTTTTACTTTCTCTACTACGTATAGTAACTAGGGGAAGTATTGTATTCCACCCAAAAATTCGATACCGAGATTTCACCGGAAATACATGTTTTGAGACCCCCTGAATCCAAAAAAAGCATTTTTGGAAACATGTCCGTGTGTGTGTCTGTGTGTCTGTGAACAGCATAACTCAGAAACGAACAGTTGGATAAACACCAAACTTTGTATTTAGGTTCAGTATCTTCCAAGGATGCGACACGAAGGTTTTCAAGAAAATCCCCCCACCCCAGAGTACCCTTTACATGGAAGATTTTTCGAAAATTTTAATTTTCTCAAAAATGGCTCTATCGATTTTGATTAAAATATCATATGTTTCAGATATTTTTATGACAAATAAAATGTATATCTTGAATTTCCTGGGAATGTCTCCAAAAGTATTCTTTATTGTGAACGACTTTTGCATAACTGGTAAACCATAAGAGATAGACAAAATTTTACTACACAAAAAATGTACATCGCGTTAAAATACACAATTTATGTCATATACATTTTTTTATTTGAGTGAACCATTTTCGAGATATTGCTTGTTATTTCCTTAAATTTTCCAATACTTATACTTTTTCTCAAATTCGTTATTCAATTTTTTGTCCTGGATATGCAAACAGAATGGAATGCGCCACATAGCAACCAGCGCTTAAAATATTTGACTATCGCTTAAAGCCTACCATATTCCCCTTGCATCTACAAGAAAATTAGCAATAAGATTGACATCTCGATTAACATGAAGCATATGGAGAATAAACGTTTGTAAAAATAGTTTGTACAAGAGTAGAGAAAGTCATGTGAGTGTAACACATCAGATTTTTTAACTCTTAGAATGTGAGTTATGGAAAATAATTTCAACTGAACTGTTTAACCTTCTGTAATTACTGCACAAGAATTTTAAATGTGTAATACCTGAAGCTCTCCTTAAATGTTCAAACTTAAGTTACAAGCTATGGTCCAAGGAGTATCTTGAATAGTGAAACGGATAGGACCGATTAAGTGTGGCTTTAAAAGGTTGATATAAAAAACAAAATTGTGTAGGGTAAAGTTTCTAGTTATAAGTAACTAATAATAAATGTAAACAAATTAAGAATGTTCACATTTTTACTTTCTCTACTACGTATAGATAGGGGAAGTGTTGCATTCCCTCAAAAAATTCGGTACCGAGATTTCACCGGAAATGCATGTTTTGAGGTGCCCTGAATCCAAATAAAGCAATTTTGGAAACATGTCCGTGTGTGTCTGTGAACAACATAACTCAAAAACGAAAAGTCGGATAAATACCAAACTTGGAATTGAGTTGAGTATCTTCCAAGCATACAATACGAAGATTTTCAAGAAAATTCCCCACCCCATACTACCCTTTACGTGGAACATTTTTCTAAAATGTTTATTTTCTAAAAACTGGCTAACGGTTTTGATTAAAATATCGCATGTTTAACATATTTTCAAGGCAAATGAAATGTATATCTTGAATTTTTACTTTCTCTACTACGTGTAGTATTTAGGGGAAGTATTGTATTCCACCCAAAAATTCGATACCGAGATTTCACCGGAAATGCATGTTTTGAGACCACCTGAATCCAAAAAAAGCATTTTTGGAAACATGTCCGTGTGTGTGTGTGTGTGTCTGTCTGTGTGTGTGTCTGTGAACAGCATAACTCAGAAACGAACAGTCGGATAAACACCAAACTTGGTATTTAGGTTCAGTATCTTCCAGGGATGCGACACGAAGGTTTTCAACAAAATCCCCCCACCCCAGGATACCCTTTACATGAAAGATTTTCCGAAAATTTTAATTTTCTCAAAAATGACTAACGATTTTGATTAAAATATCACAGGTTTAATATATTGTCATGACAAATAAAACGTATATCTTGAATTTTCTGGGAATGTCTCCAAAAGTGTTCTTCATTGTGAACGACATTTGCATAACCGGTAAACCATAATAGATAGAAAAAGTTTTACTGCACAAAAAATATAGATCGCGTTAAAATACACAATTTATGTCATATACATTTTTTTTGTTGAGTGAACCATTTTCGAGATATTGCTTGTTATTCTCTTATATTTTTAAATACTTATTTTCTTAAATGGGAATTCGTTATTCATTTTTTTGTCTTTGATATGCAAAGAGTATTAATCTGTGGCAAAGGGAGTGGTGCTGCACCTAGCAACCAGCTATTAAGAGATATGTATGTGCTTAAAGGCTACTGTATTTCCAAATTGCCCTTTAAATATATTATCCCCTTACATCTACAGGAAAATTAGCAATAAGATAGAGTCTGCAAATGTTTATCTCGATTAACATGAAGTAGATGGAGAATAAGCGTTTGTAAAAATAGTTTGTACAAGAGTAGAGAAAGTCATGTGAGTGTAACACATCAGATTTTTTGGTAATGTCCCCTAAAACCTTCATACTGAATGACTTTCGCATACTGCTAAACCGTAAGAGATAGACGAAATTTTACTATAGAAAAAATATAGATCTCGTTAAAACACACAATTTATTCCATATACTTTTTTTTTCGAAGGACCCATCTCCGAGATATTCCTTGTTATTTGTTTGAATTTTCCATTACTTTACTTTTTTTCAAATGGGAATTCTTTATTCGTTTTTTTTTTAATTATTATTTTAATGTCTTGGACATGCAAAGAGAATGGAATGCTCCACATAGCAACGAGCTCTTAAAAGATTTGACTGTCGTTTAAAGTCTACCATATTCCCCTT
The DNA here is from genome assembly GCA_030765065.1 of Deroplatys truncata. Lineage (NCBI taxonomy): Eukaryota > Metazoa > Arthropoda > Insecta > Mantodea > Mantidae > Deroplatys > Deroplatys truncata. The sequence goes on along the minus strand of CM060989.1, from coordinate 55,795,769 downwards.
GCATCTACAAGAAAATTAGCAATAAGATAGTTTCTGTAAATGTTTATCTCGATTAATATGAAATAGATGATAACAGTTTGTAAGTATAGTTTGTACAAGAGCAGAGAAAGTCTTATGAGTGCAGCACATCAAATTTTTTACCAAATTTCACAGATATATTGATTTTATTGTATAGAAGCTATTATGTCAACAAGATATACAATTTTGCTTCACTTAGTTATGTACATATATGTGTTTTCCTGGTTATACAGCATTTCACAGCAATAGAAAGAGCTTCCATAGAAGCAGCTATCATAGAAAAAATTCAGTCCCATAGCTCGATAGGCCGGCCTAATTTTGTGTTAGAAAAATGAATGCATTCACGTTAAGTGAGAAAGGGTTTCACGAATAGCGACCTTTTGTTCATGTGTGGAGCCTAAATGCGAAACGTTAATATCCTCCACAATATGACGCGGTCTTCCATAGAAACAACGACATAAAGCGAAGAAAGCGTACGCAGCCACAGGCTGAACGAATACTTTTGCGTTAAAAGATCTACACATTTCGTAGCGTTGTAATAACATTGTTTTAACACCAGTGGCGTTTTTAGGCACGGATTTATTTTACTTACAAATGTAATAGCAATATGGTGAAATTTGTGATTATAAAATTAAATTGACTGAATTTGACATCTGTCCTGACCCCTAAATTGCCATGGTTACCATCTATCGGTATGACGTACTACTAGGTAAATAAACGCCACATAGATACATAACAAATGAAGAAAATGTTTTTATTTATGTGTTCAAAATTAAAGGAGGAGGAAGTTGAGTAGCTCCATGGAGCTTTGAACTTCCAACCTCAGGAACAGTAAGCCACTGAACTAAGAAAGATGCTGTAAGCGTGGCATTGTAACGAGCGTTAGTCATTTGTATTTGAAATCTCGTAGGTATATGAATTATTTTCTCGAAAGACTTCTGATATTATAGTTGTGTTCCCCATTATAACTACTATAAGAATATACGCAGTCTTGTGAACAAAGCATGGCTATGCACAAGAAAATCTCTCCACACCAAACAACCCGTTACATGGAAGAATTTTCAAAATATTTGATTTTCTTAAAACTGGCTCTAACGATTCTAATTGAAATACCATATTTCTGAAAATTGCTTGTGAAGTCCTCTTCATGCTGAAGTAATTTTACATGATCTTGTGTAACTGGTAAACGCTGAGCGATAGACGAAAACGTACTGCACAAAAACACACAGTTTATTTCAATTTTTTGTGGCATCAGCCATTTCCGAGATATCCATTATTAATGGTTCGAATTGTTCAATACTTAAGTTCTGTCGATTTTCAGTTGTTTCTCGCAATTCCATTGAAAGAGTATGGCATTTTAAGGCCATCATATAGCGTCCAGTTCTTAAAACATTTGACTTTCGCTGTTCCCTTTGTATCTATAAGGAAATGTGTAATTTAGTAATTTCTGCAAAGGTTTTTCTCGATTAAAATGAAGTAGAAAAATAAGCTTTGGTGAGAATAACTTGTATACACACTAATAAACGATATAGAGTAGAGAAAATCGTGTGAATGTAGCGTAGAAAATATTTTTTCTTGCAGCATGTAGGACATTCACGTGTGCGTTCATCAAAAGATGATCGCGGTTACAAAGCGCTCGCACTTGGTTACATACCTCTCCAGAGATTACTTAGTTGATTAGATGTCAACTGTAGTTGAGCTCTCGTGTTATTGCATCGATTTCAGTAAGGAAACGAGGAAAGTGGTTGTTTATTTCTTCACGGAAATGGATACTTCTTCAGTGCCTGAAGGGCAAGCATCAAAAAAATATTATTTTTGCTTCCCTTGGCCGCTATGTCACGCTTCTTTGAGCTTAATTACAGTGCTGAATCGCTGAACCGTGATGTTAGCTCCTTCAGTCACGACCGTGTTAATCGTATCTTGGTATCTAGGTCTGGAAATACTGTGCTCTAATCTTCCCTACACGAACGTTTTGTACTAAACGAATCGTGAGATACGCCGCAACCGGGCTTCGATTGTTTCCGATAGTAGCCTTGTAGCATTAGCCAAAATATGTTTCTAACCTACAATCAAATTGCAAGCTTGTTAGTGCGGCAATCTGAGGTTGAACGCGCATACATGGATATTCCAGTTGATGCGTTGCATTCACATGGCTTTGAAGCAACATACAATACCAGCCACGACAAACTAATACAATAACTCCTTAATGTAACAAGATATCTAATCCACAGCTTCTCAGCATCAACACGATAATAACTTTTTTCTTTAATATTTTTACTTTCTCTACTACGTATAGTAAGTAGGAGAAGTATTGTATTCCAACCAAAAATTCGATACCGAGATTTCACCGGAAATACATGTTTTGAGACCCCCTGAATCCAAAAAAATCATTTTTCGAAGCATGTCCGTGTGTGTGTGTGTGTGTGTGTATGTGTGTGTGTCTGTCTGTGAACAGCATAACTCAGAAACGAACAGTCGGATAAACACCAAACTTGGTATTTAGGTTCAGTATCTTCCAGAGATGCGACACGAAGGTTTTCAAGAAAATCCCCCCACCCCAAAGTACCCTTTACATGAAAGATTTTTCGAAAATTTTAATTTTCTCAAAAATGGCTATAACGATTTTGATTAAAATATCATATGTTTAAGATATTTTTATGACAAATAATATGTATGTCTTGAATTTTGTGGGAATGTCTCCAAAAGTATTCTTCATTGTGAACGACTTTTGCATAACTGGTAAACCATAAGAGATAGACAAAATTGTACTACACAAAAAATGTAGATCGCGTTAAAATACACAATTTATGTGATATACATTTTTTTGTTGAGTGAACCATTTTCGAGATATTGTTATTCCCTTAAATTTTTCAATAATTATTTTCTTAAATGGGAATTCGTTATTCATTTTTTTTTGTCTTGGATATGCAAAGAGTATTAATCTGTGGCAAAGGGAATGGTGCTGCACCTAGCAACCAGCTAATAAGAGATATGTATGTGCTTAAAGCCTACTGTATTTCTATATTGCCCTTCTAAATATATATTCCTCTTACATCTACAAGAAAATTAGCAGTAAGATAGTCTGCAAATGTTTATCTCGATTAACATGAAGTAGATGGAGTATAAGCGTTTGTAAAAACAGTTTGTACAAGAGTAGAGAAAGTCATGTGAGTGTAACACATCAGTTTTTTTATTCCAAGTTTTACGTGCTATGTATTTTCTTTGCTAACATTGTACCTATAATAATTAAGAGGATTTTAAAACACATATAATCATAATGTACACATGGAGAGAACAAGTATATAGCCTTATAACATATAAAATATAATATGAGGGGGAAAGACCATTGTTAGCTATATAACCAGTAATATAAAATTACGAGAAATACAGTAGTATCTACGTAAGCATGTAACGAACCTTGGATTCATAATTAAGACGATGGAAGTGTATATATACACTATATATATATATATATATATATATATATATATATATATATATATATAGTAACACCAATCAGGTACGTTGATACATGCCTATAATTCAAATACGCAGATTAAGAAGAACGGTTGAATGGAACGCTAACAGAAGCTTGTCAGTGTTCGAGCAGAAAGGTAGTGTATAAGCTCGTCTCTGAATAGATGCTAAAACTACGTATTTAAAATCTGCCAGTTATACATATTTTAACAAGACGACCTACAGGTACGTAATACAGCATCCATCATCATCAACGTAGGGGCCCTACCAAGGGAAGCGCTACAACATTATTCTACAAATTATTTTTCAAAAGCTTGTTTTTCTATCTACGTATTAATATTTCCTTAACTACTACACTTATTTCAAATCACGCCAATACTACACTGGGTGAATTTTCACCCATATCTTATATTTGCATCTATGTGTGTAACAATTGTTAATTGTTGACAATTTCAATTCTAATAATTGAAAATGAGAATGTACCACATACTAATCCATATAAATTGTGTTTATAACAGTTTTTTAACATTGTCCTCAGCATGATCTTCATTCAAAATCTCTCATTTCACTTGCCCTTATTTCTTTACCTTCGTACATATAATTAGCTATTTTAATCCAGTTTTTATCAAATGTATGAAAAAGGCAAAATTACATTACTTTAAAATAGTAACGGAAATACATCACTGGCTAAGTAATCAACCATACGCACAGAAAATATATAGGAAACGTCTTAGAATCAGCACAACCTTCAGATTTGCCAACTTGTCTCTCAGCGTACCTCAAGGAATTTAACATTACTCTGCCCAATATGTTCCCTTGTTTCATAAACTCAGATTATATACCATGGAGACTCACATACCCCTTTGATACATCACTGGTTAGACAAGAAAAATCAACAGAAACGTCCGTTTAACGGATTATTTACACTTTATTCAACACACATCTATCAGCATTGATGGATCCAGACTTGATCATAATGAATGGGCAGCGGTATTCCCTGATTACACCATACAATATAGTCTTCCCAGCTACCTATCTGCCTATTCTTGTGAATTGTCCGCAATTCAGCTTTCATTGGAAATATACTTAAAAAAAATCTGATGTGTTACACTCGCATGACTTTCTCTACTCTTGTACAATCTATTTTTACAAACGCCTATTCTCCATATGCTTCACGTTAATCGAGATATCGAGATGTCAATCTTATTGGTAATTTTCTTGTAGATGCAAGGGGAATATGGTAGCTTTTAAGCGATGGTCAAATATTTTATCGCTGGTTGCTATGTGGCGCATTCCATTCTCTTTGCATGTCCAGGACATAAAAAAATGAATAACGAATTTGAGAAAAAGTATAAGTATTGGAAAATTTAAGGGAATAACAAGCAATATCTCGAAAACGGTTCACTCAACAAAAGAAATGTATATGATATAAATTGTGTATTTTAACGCGATCTACATTTTTTGTGTAGTAAAATTTTGTCTATCTCTTATGGTTTACCAGTTATGCAAAAGTCGTTCACAATGAAGAATACTTTTGGAGACATTCCCAGAAAATTCGAGATATACATTTTATTTGTCATGAAAATATCTTTAACATATGATATTTTAATCAAAATCGTTATAGCCATTTTTGAGAAAATTAAAATTTTCGAAAAATGTTCCATGTAAAGGGTAGTCTGGGGTGGGGGGATTTTCTTGAAAACCTTCGTGTCGCATCTCTGGAAGATACTGAACCTAAATACCAAGTTTGGTGTTTATCCGATTGTTCGTTTCTGAGTTATGCTGTTCACAGACACACACACACACACACACACACACACACACACACACACGGACATGTTTCCAAAAATGCTTTTTTTGGATTCAGGAGGTCTCAAAACATGTATTTCCGGTGAAATCTCGGTATCGAATTTTTGGGTGGAATGCAATACTTCCCCTACTTACTATACGTAGTAGAGAAAGTAAAAAAGATAACATTCATAATACGTAATATTTTCCGACTCGTCGATTGCCCTTCAACAAACCTCCACCCTTCAAAATATTGTTAAAGAGCTTCAGAAACCGTACAACCAAATACTAATCTCTGGTAAATCAGTATCATTTGCCTGGACTCCGTCTCACGTCAGAATTCTGGGAAATGAATCAGCTGATAGGCAGCCAAAAAGCCACCAAACATCCCACACACGGACTTCATCAGGTTCATCAAAAACACTTGGATTAATCAATAGAGACAAACATGGTAAGCCAGTTACACGATGTCTACATTTCCGAGTCCAAACTTCAACACTATCACTTCAACCGCAAAGACCAGGTTGTATTACTCGACTACGTATTGGACATAGTTCTGTAACGCACTAACATCTCTTCAACCGTGACCTTCCTCCTGTGTGCGACCTCTGCAGATCCAACCTCACAGTTCATTTCGTTACACCCTGCCGTCGCTATGTACAACACAGAGAAAGATGTGACACCCCAACAGCGTACCAGACGCCCTAAATTCAGCCTAACAAAAAAACTTTAAACTTTATGAAAACGAAAAAATTGTATAACAAGTATAGCACACTTACCTAGAGAATTTAATGTTGTGTATATCATTACTGTTTTAATTAAAATATTGTATTTTTTATTATAATCATGTTCTGTATTGTAAAGTAGTCGCGATATGACTTTATAGTTTAAGGGACAATAAAGAAAGAAAGATAAAAAATGTTTCTGTAATCTTAACTGGGCTCAACAATAAGTAACTATCAGGAGAAGAGCATAGCAGAAAGGAGGAGGTACAGTACCGGTTAGGCATCTAACAACAAAGAAACAAAAAAATTCTCTGGGTGAATTGAAAATTCACCCAGAGTAGTATTTGTGCGTTAAACATTTGGTCATTTCGTAAGGAAAGGGTTGTTCAGAGCGCGGTAGGTTAGGCGAGAAAGAGACTCCGAATCCGAGAGTGTTTATCGAACGCATTACTGAAGACAACAATAATGATGATGACGATGATGATGGAACACTAACTTGTATTATAAGCGATGTTGAAATATTGTCTCAGCAGCAATACATCGTTGACATAATTCCCGTTAACTTCCATTAGCCCCTAAAACATAATTGTAGATATTTGCTTTTAGATCCTCAGTTGTATGGGCGTTTTTCTAATACATCTTGTTATTTAAGTTCCCCATGAATAAATAAAAATCTGAGTTACACTCACATGACTTTCTCTACTCTTGTACAAACTATTTTTACAAACGCTTATTCTCCATCTACTTCATGTTAATCGAGATAAACATTTGCAGACTCTATCTTATTGCTAATTTTCTTGTAGATGTAAGGGGAATATATATTTACAAGGGCAATATAGAAATACAGTAGCCTTTAAGTATATACTCTGAGTGACTCACGAGATTGACTTTGTTCTTGAACTGCAAGCGTGCAGTGGACTAGGGAGTTTCTTGCCTGCGATGCAAATAGCTTAAAACCAGCAGTTCAAAACGATTGTCAACAGGTGCACTCCAAATAATGTTTCACATGTATATGTTCATGTACATGTATGCAGGCTTTACAGGTTTACTTATTGAAAGTATGATCATAATTGTATTGTTTGATGCAGTAATATAATGTAATACTGATGCTACTTCGCGTAATATTTATTGTTTCGGGAAAGAAAGGATATAAGTACCTTTGGAACAGGGTGTGAAACAATAGAGCGGGAGGGAAGAACAATACACGCTGGCTCAGGTTCGCTTACGTCAGCCACAAGAACAGATCTAAACTCCTGAGTCGCTGACAGTACATATCTCTTAATAGCTGGTTACTAGGTGCAGCACCATTCCCTTTCCCACAGATTAATACTCTTTGCATAACCAAGACAAAAAAAAATGAATAACGAATTCCCATTTGAGAAAATAAGTATTGAAACATTTAAGGGAATAACAAGCAATAGCTCGAAAATGGTTCACTCAACAACAAAAATGTATATGACATAAATTGTGTATTTTAACGCGATCTACATTTTTTGTGTAGTAAAATTTTGTCTATCTCTTATGGTTTACCAGTTATGCAAAAGTCGTTCACAATGAATACTTTTGGAGACATTCCCAGAAAATTCAAGATATACATTTTATTTGTCATGAAAATATCTTAAACATATGATATTTTAATCAAAACCGTTAGAGCCATTTTTGAGTAAATTAAAATTTTCGAAAAATGTTCCATGTAAAGGGTAGTCTGGGGTGGGGGAATTTTCTTGAAAACCTTCGTGTCGCATCTCTGGAAGATACTGAACCTAAATACCAAGTTTGGTGTTTATCCGACTGTTCGTTTCTGAGTTATGCTGTTCACACACAGACACACACACGGACATGTATCCAAAAATGCTTTTTTGGATTCAGCGGGTCTCAAAACATGTATTTCCGGTGAAATCTCGGTATCGAATTTTTGGGTGGAATACAATACTTCCCCTACTTACTATTTGTAGTAGAGAAAGTAATAACAAGGCGTCGAATGTTTTGAAATCATCTTGACGATGTAATATCAAAGCAACATTTTACGGTCTTTCTTTGAACAACTGACAGACATTGAATGTCAGCAGTCACTCTTCCAGCAGAACTCCGCTACTGCACACACCGCTTACGAAACACTTATTTGGTTGCCGATATTCTTGAGGACAGCAATAGTCAGTACTGGGTTGTGGCCCGCTCGTAGCCCTGATTTTACGTCTTGTTATTTTTATTTATGGGGAAACTTAAAGAATAAGGTTATCAAAACAACCCCCATACAGTTACAGATTTATCAAAAAGTGTAAGTATCTGAAAACTCAAACTAATAACAAAGAATATCTCGGAAATACTTAACGGCACAAAACAATTTGACATGAATTGTGTGCTTTAAAGGGAGTACTTTTTTGTGTGTGTGGTAAGATTCTATCTCTTAAGTTTACCAGATATCTATGCAAAAGTAATTCAGAATGAACAGAACTTCACAAGCTATTCCCAGAAAATACAGATCCTGCAAATATATTAGATATATGCTATTTTAATCCAAATCTTAGTCATTTTGAGCAAATATAAAGTAACAAAAAAAGTAAAGGTTAGTTTGGCGTGGGGGGTTTTCTTGAAAATTTTCTTGTCGCATCCTTGAAAGAGCTGAATTTTGAATGCCCAAGTTTGGTATTTAACAGACATACAGGTTTTTAGTCATGTTGTTCATACACACACTCACCTGGTATGCACTGGTATTTAAGTTCAGTATCTTCCTTAAATTGCGACACGAAGATTTTCAAGAAAATCCCCACATCCCAATGTACCATTTCCATGGAAGATTTTTCGGCCTTTTTTTTTCGCAAAAGTGGTAACGATTTTTATTAATATATATTAAATATATTTACATGAAAAATAAAATGTATATCTTGAACTTTTTGGGAATAGCTGTGAAGTCCTCTTCATTCGGAAGGAATTTGATATAATCTCGTATAACTGGTAAACGTTAAGTGATAGATGAAAATGGTTACACAAAAAATTTAGATCTCTTTAAAGTACACATTTTATTCCAAATAACTTTTTTTTGTGACATAAGCCATCTCCGAGGTATCCGTTAATACTAGTAACTCCAGTTGATCTTCAGTTGTTTCTCACATTGAACAAGAAAGAACATGGAATTTTAAGGCCAGAACTTCTCGAAGACGTCGTTAGGACAACCTCTGAGAGCTGGCGCTTTGTTTTATGAAAGACAGAGCAATAAGATTTGTGCTGTCTCCTCAAAGCCACATAAAATCCTCTTTGAGTAAGGATAGGCAGTCTGCCGGCTTGTGACAGCTGCAAGTAATCAACCAAATTCCTTTGTTGTAATTGTATCCGCCCAGACACAGGCTTCTGTTCTGTCTTTGTTGAATGGCATTAAGTGCTCCTGGCTCGGCATCTTCGGCTCTTTATGAGGTTGAGGCTTCCTGAGACTTGTGTTTGAGCATCTCCTATATTTCACTGAGAATTGCAGACATTGGAACAAATATTACGGAAATTACATTACAAGATGACATAAATGAGCATTCTTTAGAAGCGTTAGGGCACGTGGCGGTGACAAATTTACCAATTTAGTATTTTATGACCACATAATAATAGCGAATTAAAATAAATTTCCAGTCTTTCACCCCCCAAGAGAGTCGCTGCGCTATCCGCCATGAGATTTATGTTTTCCTATCACGCTGACTTGCATGCCTTAGTGGTTAAGCCCCATTTATGCATGCGATTTCGTGCTGTGAGACGCGATCTGAAAGTAAATTGAGCTAAATGGAAACATTTGTACAATGCGATTCGACAGTCGCACAGTATTCTATGTCGTACGACCTAAAGAACACATCCATTGTCGCATTGTGAGCGAGACAGTTGAGTCAGCCTTACCAGTTTTGGGGAATCCAGAGCTATAGTTTTTATTTTTCAAATGTGGTTTGTGCTTTCACATGTTGCGAGAGTGATCTGAGTTTCATCATTCAGACCTTTATCAAGTATGGATCCGGAACATTTTATACAAGAACTTCGTATTAGGAGTTCAGTTTGGGATGTTGCGTTAGAAAATTACAAGAGGCAATTTCCCAAAGAGAGACAAGAAGCTTGTACTGTTTATTGATGTACACTCCACTTTTTTTTTGGTTCATTCTCTCTCTCTCTCTCTCTCTCTCTCTCTCTCTCTCTCTCTCTTCCAAGTTAAGAGTTTGTAACAATACAACACAGGGATCCATTCTAGCTGTGGAACCAAATGTGGAAACGGGATGGATGAACTTTAAAAATTAATGCCGCGTCGCATTGTTCCTTGTCGTACGACACGAAATCGCAAGCATAAACGAGGCCTTATTTCTATAATTTTGACAGTTATAAAAAAAATACAGTTTTACAGGGATTACTTTAAAAAAGTACTTTCTGAGTACTTAATGAGTACTTTCAGCTGCTAGTCATCTTTCGTTGCACTTTTTTGCCCCATCCTGATTTACTCATGCATATATCACTATAGATAGCATTTTCTTCAGTAAGTATTGGCTGGTTTTCTGGTGAGAATGAAAATCTGTGCAGGAAATATTTCTGTAGTTATGCAGGACAAGAAGTGTGCTTCTGATATATCTACTCCACAGCCAAGCTGTTTCTTTCCTTTGACTACCGCCTTTGCATTAACGAAAAGGCTCGTTCCACGTTCAGAACGACTTTATTATTTCTCAAAAAGTATGTTTTTTAAATAATACTTTATTTAGAGTCGCTTTGACTGCGAGGTTTCATCTCGACTTAAATGTTACATTGGCATGTAATACAGTAAATCATTATGTTTACATTGTAGAATAAGAAAATCGAATATTAGACATTTATAATAAGTAATACAGTTATAAGAGTATTAATACAACTTGAATGTGTGTTTACATTTATCAAAGTTATGTATGGTAGAGTCCTGCGCCGAGACACAGTGAGCTGGAGCTTGCTGCTCCGGTTCCCGGGTTTAGGACCGGTGCCCACTCAGCAGCGTGAGGAAAGTGAGGAGCTGCGATAGGCAGCGGTCCTGACCTCGCGAGCCAACTTTCCGACTGGGGTATGCGTGATGCTGGCCACATCACCTCCCCTTTGGATGATGGCCTACCTCTGCCGTGCGCACGTGGGGTGAAGCCGGCAGTCGGGTTGGCAGGCCTCGGCCCTTCGCGGGCTGTAGCGCCACAGGATTGTTTATTATTTATTTATGGTAGAAGCTGAATACTATTACATTATTCTGAAGTAAAATGTTGACATAATGTTCAGATAAGTTATCTTGGCTAGGAAATATGATTCATTTTTATAATTGTTGCAATGCAGATATTTTATTTCTTACACTAGTTCCACCATTGAGGACTTTTGAAAGTTTTTTAGGGATCTTGTACGCCTTCCTTCAATTATATTTTGGGCATTCAATGATGATGTGGTTGATGGTTAGGTATTGCAGCTATTGCATTTTGGAGCAGGTTTCTTGGAGAGCAGAAAAGAATGAGTAATGCTGCTGTGTCCAATTCTCAATCTGGCTAGGGTAACTTGATGGTGGCGTTTGAGGTTTGTGTATGAATGTGCTGTCACTGAGTTCTGCCGTACTTTCCCATGTATTTCCATGTAACGTTTCTGTTTGATGTTTTAAATTACATCTTGATAAGGAGTAATTGTTGGATGGTTGTTTTGATGCTTCTGTAGCTGCGACATCAGTCTTCTCGTTCCCCATAATCCCCAAGTGTGATGATATCCACACAATCACTGTTTTTCTAGTTCACACTGATTGTAGATATGTATAAAGTCTGTAATTTCCTGAACTAGGCAGTTCTGTGTCATCCTGTCTTGAATTGGTGTAGCAGCACTTAGTGAATCAGTGAAGTTTAAATAACAGGTGTATTCGTTGGTTTGTGATATTGTTTCAAGAGCTTCTTTGATCAAAGTATTTTGTCCATTTCTGGTCTTCCCGTTTACTTCCACCATCATCATAAATATCTATATATTGCAGGTCTCCTGGTTAAAGCATTTAATACTACCTCGGACACATCTTTTCCAGCTAGAAACTGGTATTTCGCTCAAAAAGATTCATTGGAAACAAATGAAATTATTCCATATGATACATCCATTTGTTGAGGTGTTCTACACAAGCGAGACATCTATCTACGACATTTTATGCAATTTCTTGGATGTTATCACAACTGAAATTTGCGGGGAAACTTAAATGATGTGTTTATAAGCAAAGTGAAAAAAAGACCAAAATTCCGGAGATTTTAAAAATTTTTAAATATCCTCCTGGTCATAAAATTCAGAGCTTGAAAAGAGAGAACGCTACCCAAGTATGTCCAGGAGTTCCGACACAAAAAGATGTTCTCGAATTAACGCAGTATACCGTTAAAAATAAATATAATTCTGTGGAAACCGTAAAACCTCCACACAGTTAGTTTACGCTTGCAAAATGTAAAATGTAAGGTACATAGGTTCACCGCGAACTTTTGTGCTTGGGTTGGTAGGGGACCTAGATTAGAATCTCGGTTTGTCGCCTTCTTGGCTGTGTGCATCCGCGAGTCCACATTTAAGTAATTAGTCTAATTACAGAGCCCGTGGCCATAAATATTCTCTGTAAAAAATAAATAAAATAATCAGGGTGTCTACTAATACTGGATATACTGGAATTCATGATTACATACTGTAAATATTTGGATGAAATATTCTTATAATTGCTTTATTTCGCATAATTTTTCAGTGATTTGTTCTTGGAAGATCTTATTAGTCAAATAAGTATTTTTACTTTCTCTACTACGTATAGTAAGTAGGGGAAGTATTGTATTCCACCCAAAAATTCGATACCGAGATTTCACCGGAAATGCATGTTTTGAGACCCCCTGAACCCCCCCCCCCAAAAAAAAAGCATTTTTGGTAACATGTCCGTGTGTGTGTGTCTGTGAACAACATAACTCAGAAACGAACAGTCGGATAAGCACCAAACTTGGTATTTAGGTTCAGTATCTTCCAGAGATGCCGCACGGAGGTTTTCAAGAAAATCCCCCCACCCCAGATTACCCTTTACATGGAACATTTTTCGAAAATTTTAATTTTCTCAAAAATGGCTCCAACGATTTTGATTAAAATATCATATGTTTAAGATATTTTCATTGCTAATTTTTTTGTAGATGCAAGGGGAAGATGGTAGACTTTAAGCGATAGTCAGATATTTTAAGACCTGGCTGCTATGTGGCGCATTCCATTCTCTTTGTATGTCCAGGACAAAACAAGCAAATGGTTGAAAATGGTTCACTCTACAAAAAAAATGTATAGGACATAAATTGTGTATTTTAACGCGATCTACATTTTTTGTGTAGTAAAATTTTGTCTATCTCTTATGGTTTACCAGTTATGCAAAAGTCGTTCACAATGAAGAATACTTTTGGAGACATTCCCAGGAAATTCGAGATATACATTTTATTTGTCATAAAAATATCTTAAACATATATTTTAATCAAAATCGTTAGAGCCATTTTTGAGAAAATTATAATTTTCGAAATATGTTCCATGTAAAGGGTAATCTGGGGTGGGGGTTTTTCTTGAAAACCTTCGTGTTGCATCTCTGGATAGATACTGAACCTAAATACGAAGTTTGGTGTTTATCCGACTGTTCGTTTCTGAGTTATGCTGTTGACAGACACACACACACACACACGGACATGTTTCCAAAAATGCTTTTTTTGGATTCAGGGGGTCTCAAAACATATATTTCCGGTGAAATCTCGGTATCGAGTTTTTGGGTGGAATACAATACTTCCCCTACTTACTCTACGTAGTAGAGAAAGTAAAAATATTCTAGATCATTGTAAATAGTTTCCTAAATAGTACAGAGAGTAAATTCGTCATTCGAGATATAAAAGCTATTTGTTCAACATCGGGCCTGGCAGCTAGTAGTAAACCATAGTAATATTATGGTTGTGGAAACAAATAAAACTAGTAAGGATGTTGGGATAGCCACAACGAAACTTTCACTGCAATATGATTAGACGCAGTGTTGCAATTTTGTAAAAACCTATACTGGGAATGTTGGAATTTTAAATGTTCACGGCAGTAGGTTCCCTGATAAGTTGCGAATGACTTTAAGGGGACATCATTGAAACCATTTTACACTAAGAATGCAACACATCTCGCCTTAAAGTCTACATATCAGAGCAAACTTCAACATAAAGCTATAACCATAACAAAGATGCTGTCGTGGAATAGGATGTTGTGCGATACAAACTAGTTCCTTATTTAAATTTCATTTATCTTAATATATTCGAAGAGGATTCTCAAATTTACGTTTTCAGAACCGTATAAATCAAATATAGTCCGTAACAGAGTTATTACATTTGGAATGCATGTACATTCTTATCAACAAATAGATAGGAGGATCCTTGGATTTAAGCCTGCGTTTTAGGATTACGAAACGGCGTGCATCTATCATGACTAGTGCCCGGATTTATATGCAGAATGCATGTTCTGTTTTATACATTACAGGTATTCGGAAATGATATACTTTATAAGTCACACTTTCAATGGCAACTTGAGCAGTGTTTGATAATACATATAAATACATATTCCTGAGGAAATGCATATTTTAAATCTTTAATGCAAAAATCCATGTTTTATTCTTGAATGCGGTACTGAATTATAATTTTTCCCTATAGCTGATAAGTAATTAGTCCCTGGAGTGCCTGGAGAAATTTCAACCAAAGTCGTTACACTATGACTTAGAATTTGGAAAACAGTACTGTAGGGGCGGGAAGGGGTGACATGCAGATAATAATAATAATAATAATAATAATAATAAAAACAACCGATATTATTGCGGAATCCATATTTTCAGAGTCGTTGAGATTAATAGTGACACTCCCGATTCCATAAGTCGAAGTTCAACCCCCATCAGCATGGTATTTGAGATAGGGTGAAAAAGTGTTAAATGATGAAGATTATTGTCGAATCCATATTTTCAGAATCCTTATAACCAGTTTGAACTCTAGCCTAATCTCGGATTAAATTCCGCAACCAGAGCACTCTGTTGTTTCACTGCGGCTCGCTACGTCCTGACGGCCATTCGCTAATGGTGGCAAGATATAAGAGATCTTACTCGTATTGGTAAGAGATTACCCACAAAACAAGTAGTTTATTTGATTCCCTATTTGTTTTTGGTGCATAATTTTTTTTCTTTCATTTGTATGTATATTTTAGTATATGATTGTGCATACAAATCTAGGCCCTAAACATAGTGTTTTAATAGCTTTTATCACCTAACCTAGCATTGCTTGTGTATCATACGTCGCCATTCAAAGGTTTATATTAGCTAATCATAGGATAGGAGGCGGTGCCGTGGCCGAGTGGTTAGACCGCTCGCCTCCCACCGAGGCGGACCGGGTTCAATCCCAGGGACCTGCATGTGGGATTTGTGGTGGACGAAGCGGCGTCTGGGCGGGTTTTCTCCGGGTTCTCCGGTTTCCCCCGCCATTCATTCCACCAACTGCTCCATCATCACCTTTCCTTTCATCCATTTCACCAACATTTCGTTTCATCTACTTCCTTCACCTTCTACTCCCAGGCACCCGCCTGTAAGTCCTGGGGGGTGTAATTTCTACATAAGAGGAGGGTAAACAGATAATGAATGAATCATAGGATAGGAGAAGGAAAGGAGCGCGGAAGAATACATGTCAGCGGGGCAAGGTTATAAGAAACAGGGTTTAAGCATGTCCAAAGCTTTAGGTATGGTTTCGGCATGATAGCGATGTCTAATTCCTATTTCTTTAGTTAGTATTTGATCAAAACTAATACTGTTACACGCTAAGGGGAATTATGAGGGGCATCTAACAGTGGCTAATTGGTTTCGTTACGCCACTTCATTAAACTCTGTAGAATGAACTACATTTTACGCATTTCATTTGCTGGGAGTCATTTCTAAACGCGTGACTCACTTAAATTACAGTTGAGCCGAAAATCAACTGCCATTACGCGTTCAAATGATAGGGTATTAGCCGATAGCTCCAGGAAGTGAGAAATATATTCATAGCAGGTGTGTAGCCGGTTTCCTGACAGGATGCCAACGTCGGTGGGCTGCCTCATGCCGCAAGTGTGCAAGTAATTAGCAAATACCAATGACAAGTCGCGGTATCGGCTTTTTATCAGTGTGTCGATCAGTACATTCTCTGCACTGAGCATGGCTTTCAACACTGAGTGACGTACCAAAAACTTTCAGAAATTCAGTGTTTTGTTTTAAAGCTATAATATTTTAGTATTCTACTTTAATAATTTGGGTTGTCGGATAAGAACCAACCTTACAAAAATGTGACAAGATCTTCAAGAAAATTCCTCCACCTCAAGCTACACTTTACATGGAAGATTTTTCGAAATTTTTTATTTTCCAAAAAATGGTTCTAACGACTTTGATTAAAATACCATATATTAAAGATGTTTACATGACAAACAAAATTTATGTCTTGAATTTTCTGCGAATAGCCTTTGAAGTCCTCAGCATTAGGAAGGAATTTTATATAATCTTGTATAACTAATAAACGTTGAGTGATAGACAAAAGTATACTACACAAGAAGTGTAGATATTTTACCCCTCCCCCCAAAAAGTTACTTTTTTTATAATGGTTCGAATTAAACAATACCTTGTCATACCATGTCGATTTTCAGTTGTTTCTCGCGATTTCGTGGAAAGAATATGGAATTTTAAGGCATTAAGCCTCCAGTTCTAAAGCGTTTGGCTATCACTGTATCCTTTGTGTCTATAACAAAGTAAGTAATGTACCTATTTCCCGAAAGGTTTATCTGGATCAACCTTACTTTACTTCCCTTCCGAAAGAAGCCATGCTAAGGATTTTTACCCCGAAAAAGTCCATCGCTCTCCGCCAGGTTTGAACTCGCAACCCCTGGAACAAGAGTGTCGCGGTAACCTCTCGTGTTATCTTATTTGCTGAGCGCCTGTTATTGTTTTACTATTTTGAATTTTGGGTTCTTTGTCCTCCGGCTAGCTATTATTACTCAGTCGAGCAAATATCTCTTAAACAGGGTGTGTAAACGGAAAGGAGTTGTTACTAAAAGATAACACTAATAAAAGAATTTGTTTTTACACTTTTATTGCCGTCACTGAATTAATTTCATATATTCAATCTTGATACACGCCTGACTGAAACTGTTATATTTTCGAATGTACAGTCACTTATTTACCGCGCACTATTAATTCGCGTATTTCACACTTTTATAACTAACTTTACGACGCGAGAGATTCTGTAGAATTGCGTAACGTGTACTTCGTGAATGCTTCCATAGATCTACCTGTCGTGTAACTCCTGAGAGAGATTTCTTAAAACTGCGCGACGTGTAACTCGTGAATGATTCTGTTGAACTGCGCGATACCTTTTTTTTTTCCGAGTGGAGGAAAAATACTTTTGCGTACTAACCCCATCTAAGATGAGAGTGTGGGACTCCACCTCGGCGTGAAGCCGAGGCCATACCCACTAAAAAGCCTCCACCGGAGGGAAAAGTCATGGTAAGGTGAGGCAGTACCGTTCTTGCACCTGCGGATTCAAGGTGTGGAAGGAGGCCGGACGCAACCATGACCGAAGCCCTGGTTGCGCCCTGGCGAAATTTTAGGTGATATTTTTTGAGAATTCTGGAAGGCGCCATGGCGCTGCGTCCTAAGATATTACGGTGTTGGGCGTCACAAGCAGGTACTTGTGCGCGAGTCGTTGGATCTGAGCCAATGGCTGCGTCCCTTTAACAGATATTTAATGCATGCAAATATATAAGTACATAAATATACGGATTTGATTAGTAATTAATCAGCTTAAGCTATAATTCTTAGCTTATTACTTATGTTAATATTCTAAGGTACACATACACTTAGGATTGCGGTAAATATTTGTGGATTAATTTGCTCCGCCAGGTGGCGTCGTCTCTTATCATTAGTTAGGATGTTTAAATGTATTTGTTTGTAGTTTTGTTTTTCGCCCAAAAGGGCGTCGTCCTTAATGTTATCCAAATCATTAACCATGACTATGCTGGGTCATATAGAGTGCACGCCGGCGGGCAGTCTGCCTACAGTTGCAGGTGCGAGCCAGTGCCACTTGCGGGGGGGGGCCTTCCCCCGGGACCGCCTTGACTCGGAGAGCAAGGACTTCGAGGCCACCAATTGTCACGTCGTGAAGCTGTAGTCATGGGTGTTATAATGGGTATATTACTAACGTGTCAAGATACGCTTGAATGTCGATTTCGGGCTCCCCGAGGCCTAGGGTTCTGTCAAACAGTGACAGCGGTCTTTTGTGCTTGTTGTGGTTGGTTTCATATGAGCCTAATTCCTGTATGAGTCTGTTTGTGTTCTTTTCCTTGCTCTTTTAGAGGTTGAAGCTTAAGCTCTTGACGAATTCTTCAATTGAGTGTAATTTTAGTTCCTCGTGTAGGAGATATGCCGGTGCTAGTGGTGGTTGCTTAGTAATTATTCGTATTATTCTATTTTGTAGTGTTTGTATTTTATGGATATGAGTTTTGGCCGCGTAGCCCCAAACTGGGGGTGCATACGTCAGTATTGGCCTTATTAGTGTTTTATATAGGGTTAGCCCCATGTTTATTTTCAATTGGTTATTCATGTTAAAAATTGGGTATAGTCTGTTTAGTTGACCATTGGCCTTGGCTCTGACTTTCGCAATTTGCTTATTCCAGGTCAGGCCTTGGTCCATGTTCAGACCTAAGTAGGTCACTTGGTCCTTCCATTCTATTCTTTCGCCTTGATAGTTGAGGGGCTGGAGAGCGTGTTTACCTTTACGGTGAAATGTTCTTTTAGTGAATATTATTGCTTGGGTTTTTCTAGGATTTACTTTGATCCTCCATTTGGTGAACCAAGGTTCTAGTGTGTTAAGCGCATTTTGCAGTCGTAAGTGTATAATTCTCGGTTGTGTTGACTGCGTGGTTATCGCGGTGTCATCAGCGTAAATGTATTTGTTTGATCTTACCAATACTGGCATATCATTTATGTATAAATTAAACAGCGTTGGTCCCAATAGACTTCCTTGTGGGACTCCGGCCTTGATTGTCTTGGTACTTGATACCGCATCCTCTACCGACGTGTGGAAGCGCCGGTCGCAGAGGTAGTCCCTAATGAGGGCTATAGCGGTGTCAGGGAAATTGTAGTGTTTTAGTTTCTTTAAGTGTCCGGCGTGCCATACTTTATCAAACGCGCGTTCAATATCTAGATAGATGGCGCCTGTTGATTTATTCGTGTTGTAGCCTTTAGTGATTTCCTCCGTCATCCTGAGGAGCTGCAGGGTTGTCGAGTGTTGGGCTCTGAACCCAAACTGTGCAGGCATAAGTATGCTTTGCTTGTGTATATGTTTATTGATTCGCTTTAGTATCACTTTTTCAAATACTTTACTTAGCGTGTTCAATAGGCTTATTGGCCTGTAGTTTATGGGGAGTGTCAAGTTTTTGTTTGCTTTCGGGAATAGCAATATTTTGGCCTCTTTCCATACAGGGGGGAACCGGCCATGTTCTAGTGTGTAGTTAAATATTTTGGCTAGTGCTTGTAAGGCTCTGATTGGTAGATTGCGATACCTGTCTTCGGCTCCAGAATTTATACTCCCCCACCCCGATATGCCTAACCATTATAACAGAGCTGCTATTGGTTAATAAAGCGCGCCAACATTAGCGTCTATTTTTATATCCAATCAAAATTACGAACACATATGCTCTAGGGAAAATATCCCCTCCATTTCTAAAGAAACTCACCCCATCGCTTCATTGTTACCCGCTCCTATTATCAGTTTCAGTGAGGCCGTGTAAACTTATTTCCTAACAATGCTTATAATTAACAAACATCTAAAATCATTATCATACAATAACGTTAGTTTACACTACAATCACCCTGGCATTCACAGTGTTGTGATATAAAATACTGCCTCAAGAGCTAGCATGGTACCCCTACACCACGGAGGACGACACAAAGGAGTGACACAAACATTTTATCGCAAGCATACCGATATCTAAAGTTTAAGGCTTAACACATGCCATCTCTTGGTAAAATAAGGTGTGGCTAATTCACTTGATATGAGTTTCTTCAAACCTACAAACAACTAAAAATCACTTGATGCCAGTTTTTGGCCATAGCGAGAATGCTCAAATACAAGATTATTCAAAAAGAAGGAACAGCCTTTAAATATTTATTTCTAATGCACAATAGATGGCGACACATCACTGTATAGAGGAAAGTTCAATTTATTTCATGTGTTCAAAATGAGCACTGTTATGCGAGGACGACCAGTGCTTTTCCGTTTGCATACGCAACCATCTTCTACGGATTTATTGTATCAATTGTAAATTTTTACTTTCTCTACTACGTACAGTAAGTAGGGGAAGTATTGTATTACACCAAAAAATTCGATACCGAGATTTCACCGGAAATACATGTTTGAGACCCCCTGAATCCAAAAAAAGCATTTTTGGAAACGTGTGTGTGTGTGTGTGTGTGTGTGTGTGTGTGTGTGTGTGTGTGAACAGCATAACTCAGAAACGAACAGTCGGATAAACACCAAACTTGGTATTTAGGTCCAGTATCTTCCAGAGATGCGACACGAAGGTTTTCAAGTAAATCCGCCCACCCCAGATTACCCTTTACATGGAACATTTTTGGAAAATTTTAATTTTCTCAAAAATGGTTCTAACGATTTCGATTAAAATATCACATGTTTAAGATATTTTCATGACAAAATGTATATCTCGAATTTTGTGGGAATGCATTTTTCATGGTGAACGACTTTTGCATAGCTACTAAACCATAACAGATGACAAAATTTTACTACACAGAAAATGTAGATCGCGTTAAAATACACAATTTATGCCATATACATTTTTTTGTTGTTGAGTGAACCATTTGCGAGATAATGCTTGTTAGTCCCTTAAATTTTCCAATACTTATACTTTTTCTCAAGTGGGAATTCGTTATTCTTTTTTTTTTTTGTCTTGCATATGCAAAGAGTATTAATCTGTGGCAAAGAGAATGGTGCTGCACATAGCAACCAGCTATTAAGAGATATGTCTATGCTTAAAGGCTACTGTATTTCTATATTGCCCTTGCAATTACAAAACAAGGGAAACATAGTACGCCTTAAGCGATAGTCAAATATTTTTAGAACTGGTCGCTATGTGTAAAATGTAATTCCCTTTGCATGTCAAAAGATCGTTTCTGCAAACGTTTATTTCGATTAATATGAAATAGATGGGGAATAAGAGTTTGTAAAAAATAGTTTGTACAAGAGTAGAGAAAGTCATGTGAGTGTAACACATTAGATTTTTTATGACGAGGCGGCTCGTTGTTGAACTTACAACGAAATGCACGCTGAAACAATGGATTCACTATTTGCATAGTGCAGCACACAAAACGGCTTTTCCTGTGGCGTTGCCATTTTCTCGTAAACAAACTCAACGCTGCTGTAGGCAGTGAATGGGATAGGTGGGGCTTGAAGCTTTGAACTTTCCTCTATTCAATGATGTATGTGTTGCTATCTATTGTTCATTAAAAATGAATATTTAAAATCTGTTCCTACTTTTTGAATAATTGTAGTGGGGTGTTCATTTCATTGCGAATAACAATAGGTGGTATCTTGTCTTTCAGATTAACGATTTGTTGATCAGCAAATATGGTTCAGAAATGTAGCCCCCAGCCCGTTTCTGTCTTCATGTACACTGCCAACTGAAGCACAGGTTTATTGAAAGATGAATCGGTGAAGGTAGACCCACATGATGCCCTATATAGTCACTTGACCTGAATCCTATCGGCTTTTACTTTTGGAGTCATAAAAAGTATGGTGGCAGTAATTTAGAGTTATTCAGTTCAATGTTTCGACGCTGCGTTTACATTGTCGGCCATGGTGGTTACTTAGAGAAAGTGCTGTGATGGTGGTATAATTGCTGCAAAATTTAGTAAGTTCAAACGATAAAAGTTGTCATTTCCTGATGATTTATGAAAGTTATTTTAACTGTGGACCCTATCCCATGCAGACCCGTCCACACTTTAACAAAGAACACGCGGTTTGTTGAAAGTTTGTGTTTATAGCCTCTTACAAATAAGCGGCATATCGTTTGTACCTTTTCTATACTTTGCGAGAAGTGTACTAAATGTTCGTCCTGTGCGCTTGATATATTTCCCGGACATATTAGGTATTTTCATTTATGTATTTGCTTATTTGTGTGCATGTCACAGAGTTGTACTCCCTGCAGTGGTACTGTGTTCTGGGTATACTAGAATTTAAAAATTGAATTTAGAATTTTTTAAATGATGCACAAATTCCCATACAGTAGTGTTTCATTAGATAGTGTGAATTCTCTATTACGATTCTATTATTGTTGTTGTTTTAGTAGTCATTAGCATCTGTACTAATTGCCTAAATTGACTTAACATACATTTTAAACTAAACTTGATTATAAAAATATAACGTTAGATGTAACTTTTCAAAATGCCTACAAACCACTGTATGATTGTAAATCATGAAAACAATGTGGTTATTCACTTAGATTTTCTGGTATATAAGTTCCTCGGCGATTTTTATTGCAAGCTTTTCTTTCAATGTTTTTAATAGTTACTATTTCTTCAATACCCCTTCCTTTTTCCCGACAAAAAGCAAACATGCGAAGCAACTTTGTTATGAATGTAACTGCCAGTTAACCAATTAAATTTACTGTAGCATGATGTTTGAAATGTCTGTTTATTGGTTCTTTTCCTGGAAGACAATGTCAAGCTTAGGAATTGGTCTCTTGCCTTTAAGTTCACACTTTTTCTCATAAGATAGAGTCAAAAGCTGAGTTTTTAATAAGTAATCAACTAAATCGATGGAATTGTCCATATTTGTAAAATTATAAATAAACTCGCACAATGAAAATACATAGGTTTGCATAAAATTATCACTTTACTGCACTGCACGGTTGCACGCACATAATGCTGGTTCACCAATAACTGAGGAATGAAATGTTTATGTTACACTCCCCCGCCCTACTCTTGTCTCCAGCCACTATTGTCATTTTTTCAGACCTTGGAGAGAGCAGGTACACAGAGACTAAACACCTCATTAAACGTGTTAAGTCTCTGCTGGTGCCTTTGTGCCCTTAATGCTCAACAAAATATAGGCATGTCTTCCTACAATGAGAGTTCGAAATTTAGTGGGAAAAGCTATATAAGTCCACTCTTGATGAGGCTTGCACTCGCTCAGCCATCTACTCGAATTTGCTGCCGCATCATGAGATTTCCAATCTGCCTAAGTACGCAACACTACAATATGACACTTAGCATTAAGGGCGAGGTGATTGTATTAATTAGTTTTTCATCACTTGTTTGAGGCTATCTGTATTTATATGTTTAAAAGTTTACCTAGTTTCTTAGCAATTTATTTAGGTAGACACACTCTCAAATTCTACCCTTAGGCTACGCCACTGACTGCGTGTACTTGTATTTGCATACCATAATAAATGCTGACGCCAAAAAGAAATCTGTTGGTAAATGAAGTAAAACTAACGTAAACTAATACGTTGTATTGCATTTTGGGATTTGTGAATACTTGAAAAACATTCTAATTAAAATCTGATGTGTTACACTCACATGACTTTGTCTACTCTTGTACAAACTATTTTTACAAACGCTTATTCTCCATCTACTTCATGTTAATCGAGATAAACATTTGCAGACTCTATCTTATTACTAATTTTCTTGTAGATGTAAGGGGAATATACATTTACAAGGGCAATATGGAAATACAGTAGCCTTTAAGCGCATACATATCTGTTAATAGCTGGTTGCTAGGTGCAGCACCATTCCCTTTGCCACAGATTATAACTCTTTGCATATCCAAGACAAAAAAAATGAATAACGAATTCCCATTTGGGAAAATAAGTATTGAAAATTTTAAGGGAATAACAAGCAATATCTCGAAAATGGTTCACTTAACAACAAAAAATGTATGACATAAATTGTGTATTTTAACGCGATCTACATTTCTTGTTGTAAAATTTTGTCTATCTCTTATGGTTTACCAGTTATGCAAAAGTCGTTCACAATGAAGAATACTTTTGGAGACATTCCCAGAAAATTCAAGATATACATTTTATTTGTCATGAAAATATCTTAAACATATGATATTTTAATCAAAATCGTTAGAGCCATTTTTGAGAAAATTAAACTTTTCGAAAAATCTTCCATGTAAAGGGTAATCTGGGGTGGGGGGATTGTCTTGAAAACCTTCGTGTCGCATCTCTGGAAGATACTGAACCTAAATACCAAGTTTAGTGTTTATCCGACTGTTCGTTTCTGATTTATGCTGTTCACAGACACACACACACACACATACACACGGACATGTTTCCAAAATGCTTTTTTTTTTATTCAGGGGGTCTCAAAACATGTATTTCCGGTGAAATCTCTGTATCGAATTTTTGGGTGGAATACAATACTTCCCATACTTACTGTACGTAGTAGAGAAAGTAATAAAAACTGCATCCTGAAGATTCTGGCAATTTCAGAAATAGCTTTTACATGTTCACGATGCTGCTTGTGGATATTTCCAAATGAGACGTTGCTGTGATATTTGACATGCAGATTTGCAATTGGAATCATTCCCCTAGAGGAAATGCAGAACAGTACATTTGGTACGAAGAGGTGAAAAAGAAAGAAAACGAAAACTGGCACACGGAGAAGAAATCAATGCTGTATTTACCCTAGGGTTTCTCGAAATGAAAGCTCTGAAAGGTAATTTCTCATCTAGGTGGTTGCACTACTTCATTGCTCTGCAAAATTGAACGTCTGGCCTCTTGCCTGATGTTTTTTATAACGCTGGATTTGCTATGACGTGCCTTTATCCAGAAAACAAAGAGATACGAGTGCAGCTGTTAGACTGCGGTTTCTGCAGACTCTATTGTTCCCAGATCTGGGAAGTCGAGACGGTTTCCAGAGCGATCGCGTTTTAATGAAGTTTGCCTTGGTCGAGAGTCGACTGTAGATTTCCTGAGTCATTTCGAAATTAATTTTTCATACTCGGAAGATTTAAATGTGTCACTACTGGCCATACTGCGAAATCGTAGCGTGACACCAGAAAACTTGAGATACAAAATGTAAGATTAATGCAACCTCAATCCAGAGGTCTGGGCTATATTCCCAAATTATTAATAGTATCTAAGCCGGGATTACTTTGACCAGAAACAATATATATATATATATATATATATAGGGTTATTCAAAAAGAAGGAACGGACTTTAAATATTTGTTTCTAATAAACGACAATAGATGGCGACACGTGTGATACATCACTGAATAGAGAAACGTTCAAAGTTTTGTTTTATGTGTTCAAACTGAGCACCGTTTGCATACGCAACCATCTTCTACGAATTTATTGTATCAATTGTAAATTTTTTATGACGAGGCGATCCGTTGTTGAACTTACAAGGAAATGCACGCTGCAATGAAACAGTGGATTCACTCTTTGCATAATGCAGCACACAAAACGACTTTTCCTGTGGCGTCGTCATTTTCTCGTAAACAAACACAGCGCCGCTTTAGGCAATGAATGGAACTAATAGGTGGACTTAAAACTTTGAACTTTCCTCCATTCAATGATGTGTCGTAAGTGTCGCTATCTATTGTCGTTCATTAAAAATGAATGTTTAAAATCTGTTTTTTTTTTTTTTGAATAACCCTGTGTATATATATTCTTTCTAAATGCATTCAGCTTATTATCTTTCATGCTGGTAGTTTTCTTTGTACTCACTAGATGACTCTTGTTTTTTCTTTTTTGGAAGGGTTGGTAACCACGTTTGTGTTTAATGAAATTGAGTTTTATTTATGGACGCTCTTTAACTACTATGGTTTTTAGCGTCCCATGCTATATTGAGCGTGAAACACCGGTAATTTTGCTCAGAGGCCTCTTTATCATGCTTGAGGTTCTTTTACGTGCCGTAAATCTACGACACGGGACCACCGGCTTTACTTCCCTTCCGAAGGAAGCCATGCTAAGGATTTTTACGCCCGAAAAAATCCATCGCCCTCCGCCGGGTTTGAACCCGCGACCTTGGGAACTAGAGGCTAGCACGGTACCACTAGTCCATGGAGGACGGCTATTTGTGTTTAGAAAATGTGTTGTTTCCCCACCAAAAGTGGACATGTCTAAATTGCTAAACACGCAACATTTCGGTCACACGTTCCTAATTTTCTTTCGTAAACGTTGTTTACCAGGGCACATTAAAATGTTAATTTTTGTGCTAAGCGTTTATTTATAAAGTTTAATTTTGAACAGCTTTGAAATTAACATGTATTTAAATGAAAATTAATGCGGTTGTCAAAGTATCCGCAATCATAGGTTAACTTTGACCGCTTAGTTTTTCGTACGTTACCTTCAACTTAATATTCAACGATAACCACCAACTATATCTGATTGATACCACTGAGGCCCCATAAATCCAATAAATAAACTTAGTTATGGTTAGTGACTAGCTGTATGTTAAAAAGTACTTCCTGTTCAATTTCCCCGGTGTACAACAACAGCAACAATAATAATAATAATAATAATAATAACCATAAAAAAACCTACAGCTCAGCGAATAATGCCACCATTAGTTGTTTCTCAAGTTAATGCCTCCAACATGATCACAAAACTTACAGGGGGCTATGCAAATGAAATAATAATAATAATAATAATAATAATAATAATAATAATACCGCACAACTATCACAGATGCAATAAAGCGGATCAGGGCAGTTATGCGGAATCAAATGATGCAAGCATCGTAATATACCGTGCGTTTCAAAAGTCCCGCATAGTTTCTGCTACAGCTAAATCGAAACGTATCATAAAGATTTTATGCCGTCCTCCGTGGTCTGGGGTTACCATGCTAGCCTCTAGTCCCCAAGGTCGCGGGTTCAAACCCGCCGGAGGGCGATAGCTTCCTTCGAAATGGAAGTATAAACGGTGTTCCCGTGTCGTAGATTTACAGCACGTAAAAGAACCTTAAACCTGATAAAGAGGCCTCTTAGCAAAATTTCCGATCTTTCATGCCCAATAATGGGACGCTAAGAACCATAATAGTTGAAGAGCGTCCATAAATAAAACTTTTTTTGTGTATCCAGTCATCATTCAAGACTCAATTCTTTCAGTTTCACTTAAAAACGTTGTTATTTTGTGTTAATTTCTACAAATAAACTGTATCAGTAACACCAGGAAACTATTTGGTTAAATGGTTACCATAGCAACCTTTGTTGAATGAAACATTGATAGCTTAACAATCATACACAATAATAAGATCTTTGAGGTTGTATACAAAAGCTACAGGGTGTATTTAAAAATGTTATTAAGAATGGTGTGTTTCTGTGAAAAATTATCTTTTGAATAATATACTGTTTGACGGTCCGAGCTTTTTCTTTCTTCCGAAAAAGCTTTTAGCTGTATCAGAAAATATGTGGGACTTTAGAAACGCACGGGGTGTAGTTTTAGGAGAGGGCTGCGGATTATGTACTGTGTTCCTCTGACGGGAAATGTGGCTGTAAGGAATGTCTTGACATCAAAAATTCTAGCGCTGTCTGAGAAAGATTACGGCTCTACTTTCAACATATAAACAAGGCTTAAGGCCTTTTAGAAAACATGCGCTCTTGTGCTAGCAATGCTGAATATAATTGAATATTCATAAGGCGAACGAATAAACAGAGATTACTTTGTACTTCCTTTCTTACTGGGCATTGTAAATAACTTAATAAATCAGTAGAAAACACTGCTCCAAGTGAAACACTGGAATACTAACGTTGTGGAGTTTTTAATGTAGATAGTAGATTCTTCTGTGGTTAACTTCGGAGAATGGCTTTGTCCTTGAACTGCAAGTGTAACACCAGTAGTTCGAAAGTATTCTCAACAAGTGCAGTTTCACATGCATATGGTCATAATTGTATTGTTTTACATGTATGCAGGTTTTACAAGTTTACTTATTGAATGTATGCTCATAATTGTTTTGTTTGATGCGGTAATGTAATGTAGTTATTACTGATGCTACTTCGCGTAATATTTATTGTTCCGGGAATGGAAGGATAAGTACCTTTGAAACAGAGTGTAAAACAATAGAGCGAGAGGGAAGAACAATACAGCGCTGGCTAAGTTCGTTTACGTCAACCACAAGGTCATAGCTAAACTCCTGAGTCAAACACAGTATTTATGACATTGTGAGTTGCCACGTGTTACTGTCCCCCACTCCATCACTCCTCCGGTGAGTAGAACACCCCGCAAACGTTTTCTCGCCAGAACATCCTCGCTCTATTTGTGTAGTTACATTATAATCATCCGTATGTTGCGTAGCTTTCTCATCCGAACATTCCTGGCGATGTTCTAAAGAAGCATAGAGCGAATTTCGCATTGGGGCCTCTCCGATTTGCCAGAAAGTTGAGCTATTTTGGAAACGCCATAGGATATTGTCTTTAAGCGTAATATAACCGCACTGGTCACTGTTGATACAGCAAAACAAAATATCTGGTGTTACATTCACATGAATTTCCCTACCCAATATCGTTTATTTTATACTGCTTCTGCAAAGTATTGTTACGGAATCTATTTTTTTTATCTACTTCGTAGAAATAGTTTCATTACACGTTTCGTTGTACGTACAAAGGGACTAAAGGAAACGGAATTGAAAGTAAGCTGTTTAAAAGTGGATCGATATTTTTACAGTTGCGGTGAAGTCCAAGAAGGCTACCAAAATGTTTAATTTAGGTCACCCCAACGCGCTGGCAGCAAAAAGTCAGTTACCTTGGTTTGTAGATATAAGAGGAAGGCGTGGGTATTATAATACACTGATAGATTACATAACATACATTACCTTTACATACCTGGGATTTCTTAACAAATGTTTAGCGACTCTACATAATGAACAAAGGAAACGGGATAGAGGGAAATGCCACAACACTGTAGACCGGCCACACACGCGTCTAGCCAAAGCCAGATACGGCTGACGTCATACCAGACAGTTTCATACAGATCCTTTCCTTTGGCGTGGTCCGCGCCGAAAGGAAAGGCCGTTAAGCCGAAATATAACTAAGGAGACACAAGAATACTACGTCTGATAGCAATAATACAGCACAAAAGTGCGTCTGGTAATGACAATAAAATTAACTACACCACAATATATGCTGGCCTTGAAATTCGATGTTCTTTCCATGAGCACTGAATAGTCCCAGCACTTTAAAAAATGACAAAGGCCTGTGGCCTGTAGCCTCTTGCGGTAGTAGCCACAACAGATCTGCGTAGAGCGCTGCAAGCGAGTTGTCCCACTACCTTGTGTGTGTGTGTGTGTGTGTGTGTGTGTGTGTGTGTGTGTGTACACTAAACAGCAGTGAACATTAAATTTAACAAAGGATATTAAAACATACCCATGTATAAGAACAGTATGGTATCAGACCTTGTTATGGTATTGACTAGAGAAACGTGGTGACGAGTCCGTGTATCTATTTCTCCTTTAATATGCATGCAGGTGCAAAGGAATACATCTAAAGCGCTCGCTTAGCTAACAGCGGGGCCTGGTTTTTGGTAACCTAAAAATGTTTGAAAAGTTACGTATAAAACGACCTTTTTTTTTAAAAAAAAATTACAATTACAAACATCTGTGTTGCACTCACATAACCTTCTGTACTAGCTCTTGTACAAACCTCTTACAAACGCTTATTTTTCTATCTAATTCATGTTAATCCAGATAAATATTCCCAGAAATTATCTTACTGCATATTTCCCTGTACGTACAAGGAGATTAGGGGAATACAGTAGGCTTTAAGCGTTAGTCATCTTTTAAGGGCGGGTCGTTATGTAATGGGCTTTGAAATTCCATTCTCTTTACGTGGCCAAAGGAAAGAAGGAAAAACGAATAACGACTTGCCGTTTGAGAAAAGTGTAAGTATTATAAAATGCAAGCCAATAACAAGAAATACCTCGGAAATGGCTAACGGCACAAAAAATAAACTGTGCACTTTAACGAGATTTACATTTTGTGTAGTAAGATTTTGTCTATCGCTTATGGTTTACAAGTATTCAGGAATGAAGGGGACATCAGAGGATATTCCCAGAATATTCAAGGTATAAATTTCATTTGTAGAAGATGCTGAACCTAATACCTAGTTGAGTTTTTAACAGACTTTTTTTTTTCCTTGCCAAGATTCCTACTGCATAAACAATCTTTCTTATTGCCTCTCCCTTGTCCACGCTGTGAATTAAACATCTTGAAATTGCAATACAACTTATACCCTAATATGTGTGCCTATACGAAAATGCTTATGATTCATATAACGTTCTCCTTGTCCTCGTCATTTTGAGGCCAAACATGGAGTATGTATGATGAGTATTAAAGGTTTTGAATATTCACATGTATAACATCATTAATAAGATTATATATATTAAAGGGCTGGTGCTTGTAACAGAGTTACCGTTTCAAAGAAAAAACTACGTAATGAATGTGCATTTTCGTAATCTGGGACTCGTAAGGATTTACTTAAAGACGACCTGTCATAAGAATCCGGGCCCTAGTTATCAGAATGTAGTCCCATTGCTTGTAACATAACGCAGGACATCGTACACTGCCATTACTGCAGGCATGACCGTTTATACCTGTTATTTGACGTTGGTGCATTGCTTTTAGCCCTACTTGTTAGCTAATGACATAGACGCGCATTTGTTTGTTTAGTTCACGAGACTGAAACGGAGAGAAAGCTTACAGAAATTTAAAGAAAGAATGATCACAAAGCAAAATAAACCAATTTCAGAATCTCTAAAGCGCAGTTTTACATTTAATTATGTTATTGTCCTAACAGGTATTTTGTGAATGAAGTTAAACTAAGTTAATTGGTAGTACTTACTAAAATAGCAGACTATGTTTTGTTTTCAAGCCAGAAATTCTATATTGCGATTTCACAAAATATCTTATGTGTTGCACTGGCATGACTTTCCCAACTCTTGTACAAACTATTTTATAAACCATTTACTTCATGTTAATCGAGATGTTAATCTTATTGCTAATTTTCTTGTAGATGCAAGGGGAATTGGTAGGCTTTAAGCGATAGCCAAATCTTTTAAGAGCTGGTTGCTATGTGGAGCATTCCATTCTCTTTGC
This sequence comes from Deroplatys truncata, assembly GCA_030765065.1. NCBI lineage: Eukaryota > Metazoa > Arthropoda > Insecta > Mantodea > Mantidae > Deroplatys > Deroplatys truncata. The sequence goes on along the minus strand of CM060989.1, from coordinate 55,764,641 downwards.
ATGTCCAGGACAAAAAAACCAATAACGAATTCCCATTTGAGAATAATAAGGAATATCTCGGAAATGGTTCTCTACACAAAAAAGTGTGACATAAATTGTGTGTTTTAACGAGATCTGTATTTTTTGTGTATTAACATTTTGTCTATCTCTTACGGTTTACCGGTTATGCGAAAGTCATTCAGATTTTACAGGACTTTTGGAGACATTCCCAGAAAATTCTAGATATGCATTTCATTTGCCGTGAAAATACCTCAAACATACGGTATTTTAATCAAAATCGTTAGTCATTTTTTAGAAAATCAAAATTTTCGAAAAATGTTCCATGCAAAGGGTAGTCTGGGTGGGGGGATTTTTGAGAAAATCTTCTCGTCGCATACTTGGAAAATAGTAAACTCAAGTACCAAGTTTGGTATTTATCCTACTTTTCGTTTTTGAGTTATGCTGTTCACACACATGGACATGTTTACAAAAATGCAATACGTAGTAGCGAAAGTAAAAATGTTTTTTAAGGTCCTCTTGTACTCCTCTAAAAGCGATTTTCATAATATGTACCACGAGTAAGTCCCATAATCTTTGTAATTGCACGAGCGTGTATGAGACGTTAATAGCAATATTAATAAAATGAAAATAACAGGTGTTTTATATAATATTTAATTTAGTTTAATGAAGACGGAGGTTGGATAGCTCAGTGAAGGCAGCTTCTCTAGGAGAGAAAACTTAAAAAAATTCTTCAACTTTGGAGACAGTAAGACCGCTTGCATAGGGCTTGTAACTGTATCAAGCGAAATTTTGTTACTAAAAAGCTTCGTAAAAATGATCTTCCAAAGTAAAATACTGTTAGGACCAAAATTGTAATTAATGCTACTGTATTAGAGAAAGTAACAGGTTGAGTTCCCTAAGAACGGTAAAGGAATCTACACTTTTGAACAAAATTTCGAATGAAAAAGTAAGGGAAGAGTTAGAAGTAAATTCTTTGGAAGAAAAACGTATAAATTTTAGACATTAATGGAGATCGCATGTATTGTACTGTAGGCTTAAAGGAAAAAGATATCCAGGAAGACTAAGAAAACGATGGTCAGACACGTTTTGAAGCCGGAACAGGCGGTGCTGCCTAATCCTTGGAGTGCATAAAAACATTGCATACCAATAATATAACGTGACACGGCCTTTTAAGAAAGGTTTCTTACCATATATTCACTCTTAGGTGGATCCGCGGCAAAACAACCCCACGTGGTCAGTGCACCGTGGTGCATAAACGGTAGCATTGCGCCCAGGAAAGTAGTCCCATGCTAATCTCTGAATTTTAGAATGAATTTATCCTTAAATAGTATAACATTCTATACAAATACCTAAGGTTTTATTTAATGCTGATTTATACCGTAAAACAGAGCTACAAGTCCCATGATGCAATTCGTATGAGTCACCTGACATCCGGGGAGGCGCAGAATATTGTTTACAGCCAGAAACCAGCAGTTGTGTTTAGTATTATGGCGGACGGTGAATTTGCTCTTGTGTTTTCGTCGAATTATGTAAAGTATTAGCCGCGCAAACCATTGACTAGTGGTGAAAAAACAATAGTGTTGAATCTTTATTATAAGTTATGTGAGAAATATCCAACACTTTCCGCGAAAGAAATGGTGAAATTTACTTCTGAGTTCACCGGTGTTTCGAGTACAAGTATAAACAGTGCTTGTGCAGAAAAATGTGAAACGAGAAAAGTGGTTACACCCGAAAAAAAAAGAAAGCATATGAAATACGTGATGCAAGAATGTAGTGATTTTAAGAAGGTTGCAATTCGCGTAACGGTGCACAATTTCTTTTTTTAAATGAGCCGCCAACAATTAATAAAGTGCCGCCTCCAGAGAGCGAATAAATTAGGTTATCGCATACCTGTTACTTTATTTTAGAATTAACTATTATTATATGTGCAAACGTTTATTTTGTTGCAACTATCAATCTTATCATCTTTAGCCATTAATAGAATATGCTAGTCACCGTTTCAGTTGTCGAAATAAGGACTCTGTACTCGCCACATAGTCTGAAAGTCCGACAGTATTTCTAGTGCGAATGGCGGAAGTATACATTATAGCGGTGCACTGGTTTGTTTTGACGCGGATCAACCTAAGAGTGAATACAGAGTAGTTTTTTTAGCTTACAACTAAGAAACAATTGCGCAACAATCTCACTTCCACAAGATTCCAGCGATAACTACACGCGAAGCCTTTCAGCCAATATACGGTGTCGTGATGCCTTATTCACTAATCAGAATCGAACTTAAGTGATGGTTATAAAGCATGATGCACAAAAACTAACAACTTTTTTCATACATTCAGTTTCTTTTATTCCCATAATCTCTGCTTCAATTCGACTAGGGACCTAGGAAGCCTATTCACATGCATTTTCCTGTTTGCTATTGGCACTTGGATTGGATTGGCTACGCAGGGGACTCGGCATTGATCCACATAGGGGATATGGTCCTACAAGGGGAAGGATGGGGCGAAAGGAGACACCGGGCGGCCAGAACCAGGAGTGGCGGCGCAGGAATGGCAGGGTCCCTAGGTTTAGGCAGACCGGGGACCTCATCGGCACAGAAAGGGTCCAATCCCCTCAAGGGGGTTCGGACGCCCCCGGCAGCTATCCAAAATCCGAGAGACGGAGAGAGTCACCAAACGCATCCTTTTCCCCTGGCACACTACACCGAAACACCATCACCCACACTTCCAACCCTGAAAGAGACCAGCGGATGAAAGATGAAGTGAAATGAGATGAAATGGAAGGACAGGAAATTCGGGGGATGTGAGACTCCTTCCCAGCATTCGCCTGGCGACCGGGAAAACCCTGGAAACACCCATGGGTCAGAAAGGTGGGCCACGGGAATCGAACGCATGACCTCCCGAATGCATGTCACAGACGAAACCGCCTGAGGCATCCTGCTCGGTAGCTATTGGCGCTTGATACAAGCTGTAAAAATATATTGAGATTTGGTGATCTGCGAATTCCAAAGCGGTACACGATCTAACACCGCATAGTGCAAAAAGGTAAGTAACTTAAGGGGACAAGTTACTCTGAAGTGGTAAAAAATCACATTTTATGTTTTAGGCATTAATAAAATCTCTGTTTCCAGTTTTGGAAAATATATACTTTTTGGGGGTTAAGAGGTTTTTAAGACATTTAAATACCATTTAAATGCTAGTTTGCATGCCTTTAAAGCTGTCATGCAACGCCCCTTTTTAGAATATTTTTGTATCTTTCAACAACGAACGACTATATCGTGCCCAGCGAGCAGCTCAGCAATTAACAAAAGAGACCAGGACCAAGAGAAGGCAATCAGAAAAGCTGAAGCAATCCAGGAGATGTATATGATCCTGGAATGTACTGAAGTGTGTCAGAATTGTAATGTTCAAACTTTAAATTCAGTTTTCTCAAAACAACATTTTTGGATACTGAAATTTTCAGTACATGTATACAACACACAGTTCAAATTTCTGAACCACAATCATAATTTTACAATGTATATTAGTGATATAAGAGAGCAACAACATTGCAAATTGTCCACAGTTTTGCTTTTTTGACTTTACAAATAATTTTTTTTTCAATTTCTAGTTAACTGATATACATAACTAAATAATTGAGGTTCAGAAGATAGCTGATTATGCTAAGAATAGCACGTAAAAGTGTGATTCTGTATTGCAAGTAGTATCAGAGAAAAAGGTACATGAATTCACATGTTTTAAGGGTACCTTTTATTATTTTTCTGCTGAATGAAATCATTTTTACGGACTCAACTACATAAGCTATCAATGCAAACAACCACTTGAAATAATTGTCATGACTTATAGAATAATTCATTAAAAAGTCTGGAAAAACCATTGAAAACTTTAAGAGCAGTGGTAATTTAACACTCTGAAGGTGTAATTTGCATGTTTTCAGACTACCTTGTCCCCTTAAGTGATTATACTAAAAATACAAACAAAACAAAAGCAAAAAAAGCATCGTTTTCGCACTGTAATTATGTTACCTAAGCCCCCTTTGCTTGTAAGTGTTCTTGGGTAATTTAATTGAGCTTTCAAACCTGTGCTTGTTGATAGATAATTATTTCTTGACCTTCTGTTTCGACATAATCATCAGAATAACCATTCGTTAACCTCATTAAATTACCGAAAGACTATCAGCACTTGTGCTATTACTGAAGGTAGTGTTGGTATGGACTGTGAATTGGATTGGCCAGTATTGAATACCTGGCCCATGAAGTACATTATCAGAAAAATATAACAGAGACAGAAACCGCGATTCAAAAACCAAAATGGGGACACTTTCTATGAAGACCGAATGTCTATCAGAAAACCCAGTCTTCATTCGTCAATTGTAGCAGGGTTTTGTTTCTTTCCCTGTGAAATTTTTGTGGTCGACATACCTACTGGTGACCTCCAAATGTGTTTTTGCGTGGTTCACACTTAACTGGAAAGTCAAGGAAATAAAAAAGAAGCACGGAATGTAAGAGAAACTGTTTCAAATATATCGTAAAGTCAGGGGAATATCTAGTTCCTAGAAAAGTGTAAGGAAAATTTAACACTGTACATCTTGGGTGTTGCAAAGGGGAGAAAGATGGATCCATTGAAAGTGTTGAAATTGAATTAGTTTTACGTACGTTTTATGTGTCTAGGACACAGTGAAAGCAATGTGGTTTTATTGTTCTTAATTTGCAATGTTGATATGTAATGTTTTATCACATATAACGCAAATAATACTAACAGCGTTGCTCGGCTATGTGGATGGTGGAGCCCGATTAAAAAAATTATATCTTGTTACATTCACATGACTTTCTCTACCACTGTCGTTTATTAGTAGGTATACAAATTATTCTTACGAAAGTTTATTTTTCTATCTACTTCATTTTAATCGAGATAAACCTTTACAGAAATATCTACATTACGCATTTCGTTAGGATACAAAGAGAACAACGATAGTGACATGTTTAAGAACCGGACACTATATGCTAACCTTAAAATCCCATAGTTTCCATTGATGCAGTAATTTGTATCATAAATTATTTAAATGTAAAGAATGATTATAATATGAATATGCATTTTTATGTGACATTGATTTGAGATGTTTGTTGATTGTAATTATTGTTGAGAAGTAAGTTTATACTGCCTTACTGAAACTGACAATAATAGCGTGCAATAATGCAGCGAGGGGGTGAGCTGTTTATCATTATTAGAGACGAGGAAGTTACGTAATGTTGGCGCGTTTTCCTTTAGAATTTGCTGGAACATTATACCTAGAGCATATGTATTCATAATTTTCATTGGATATAAAAATAGACGCTAATGTTGGCGCGTTTTATTAGCCAATAGCAACTCAGTTATAATCTTTAGGCATATCGGGGTGTAGGAGTATAAAAAGGGCTAGGTTAGAGGTAAAGTCCTTCAGTCCGTCGAAAATATTTGTATGCTACGCGTCGCCTTCAGTCCGTCAGTCCAACAGAAAATATTTGTACGTTACATGTCGCCTTCAGTCCAGCAGAAATATTACACGTCGGCTATGGATTCGCAAGTTACGCGTATCAGAGTTATGAAAAATCTCAAGTATTGTAAAGTTAATGATACAAAAAGTTGAAGTACGTGAATTAAGAATGATCAGTAAATAAGTTATTATAACAGTTTCAGTTTGGCGAGTGTCTAGATCAATGTGTAAATGTGATAGTGAAAGTGTCCGACAATAAAAGTGTAAAAGAAATTCTTTCATCAGTGTTATCTTTGGATAAAAGACTCCTTTCCGTTTACACAACCTGTATAAAGAGATGTGCTCGACCAAAAAGATCATAGCTAGCCGGAGGACAATAAACCAAAATTAAATAAAAATCACAGTAGCATTTCTTTCAAACAAACACTAATACTGCCGCAAATTGCTAACACCAGATGGAGCTAACAAACCTAACAAAGAATCACGTCACAAAATGGCTTCACCACGTGCAGTAAACACATATACACAAACATTATAAGTAATACCGTCGCAAATTGGCTACCACAACGTGGGGCTCAACAAATCAAATAAATAATATTACAAAGTATACCACTTCACCATGCAATCGGAGAAACAACTTCTGATTTACTGGTGATACACTATTTGCATCGTAGGCAAGAAACTCTCTAGCCCACTGCACGCTAGCAGTTAAAGGACAAAGCCATTCTCCTGAGTCAACCACAGTAACTTTGCCCCGTATCTCTTAACGGTCACGTTCACTAGTCGCCATTCATTGACTGCTGTCGTAAAAATTATTCCTTATTTAACATGATATATTCCAAGAATTTGTAAAATTTACATTTTCATAATCGTATGAATTAAAATACATTACGTAACAGAGTTAATTCATTTGAAATGCATGTAAATTCTTATCAACAAGTGCATGGGAGGGTCCTTCGGTTTAAACCTGCCTCTCAGAATGGCGAAAGCACATGCATCTATCACGACCATGCGTTTATATCACTTTTATTGCCTATCCTTGCACTGCACACACAGCTTGTTTGTTACCATTCGAAGGGTACATTAGCCAACCAGGGGAAAGGAGAAGGGTTTGGTTGTTGCATATTGTATAATATTGTTTGGAATTGGATAGCCGGTAGAAGCGATGATGGCACGACAAGAACAGATATTTACATCATTAACGAGTTTGCGATAGGAGAGAGTTTTGCATTAGATTGGAAGCTTGCCCCGTTCTTGACACGGAAGATTACTTTATATTACCCAATCGATGAAGATGTTATCAAAGGATTATTCGTTCCCAAGGGGATATCTCCCCTAGCATGGAACTGATGTGGCGAATAATGAGCGAAGTTGGGAATGATGGCTACGACTGGGAAATGCGATGGTTGGTTACTCGTAGACAATGTGAGGTAGACCTCTTCTGGAGTTGAACGAACCAGACACGCTCTTGGGCCATCTTTCCATCCGGTACACTGCTGGTCATTTACTTTCTCTTAGAGGAAGTATTCCATTCAACTCAGAAGGCATATTTCGAAATTTCATCAGACTTGCACATTTTGACACCTCTACACCCACCTGAGGTGTCTACTGATACTGAATATGCTGAAATTATACCGAAATTAGTGATTACATACTGAAAAAAATCTGTTGTGTTACACTCAAATGACTTTCTCTACTCTTGTACAAATTATTTTTGCAAACTCTTATTCTCCATCTATTTCATATTAATCGAGATAAACATTTGCAGAAACGATCTTTTGACATGCAAAGAGAATTACATTTTACACATAGCGACCAGTTCTAAAAATATTTGACTATCGCTTAAGGCGCACTATGTTCCCCTTGTTTTGTAATTGCAAGGGCAAAATAGAAATACAGTAGCCTTTAAGCATCGACATATATCTTAATAACTGGTTGCTAAGTACAGCACCATTCTCTTTGCCACAGATTAATACTCTCTGCATATCCAAGACAAATAAAAATGAATAACGAATTCCCATTTGAGAAAATAAGTATTGAATTAAGGGAATAACAAGCAATATCTCGAAAATGGTTCACTTAAAGAAAAAAAAAATCTGATGTGTTACACTCACATGACTTTCTCTACTCTTGTACAATCTATTTTTACAAACGCCTATTCTCCATATGCTTCATGTTAATCGAGATATCGAGATGTCAATCTTATTGGTAATTTTCTTGTAGATGCAAGGGGAATATGGTAGGTTATAAGCGATAGTCCAATATTTTAACGCTGGTTGCTATGTGGCGCATTCCATTCTCTTTGCATGTCCAGGACAAAAAAAATGAATAACGAATTTCAGAAAAAGTATAAGTATTGAAATATTTAAGGAAATAACAAGCAATATCTCGAAAACGGTTCACTCAACAAAAGAAATGTATATGACATAAGTTCTGTATTTTAACGCGATCTACATTTTTTGTGTAGTAAAATTCTGTCTTCTCTTACGGTTTACCAGTTATGCAAAAGTCGTTCACAATGAAGAATACTTTTGGAGACATTCCCAGAAAATTCGAGATATACATTTCATTTCTCATGACATTATCTTAAACATATGATATTTTCATCAAAATCGTTAGAACCATTTTTGAGAAAATTACAATTTTTGAAAAATGTTCCATGTAAAGGGTAATCTGGGGTGGGGGGATTTTCTTGAAAACCTTCGTGTCGCATCTCTGGAAGATACTGAACCTAAATACCAAGTTTGGTGTTTATCCGACTGTTCGTTTTTCACACACACACACACACACACACACACACACACACACACACACACACACACACAAAGCCACACACACGGACATGTTTCCAAAAATGCTTTTTTTGGATTCAGTGGGTCTCAAAACATATATTTCCGGTGAAATCTCGGTATCGAATTTTTGGGTGGAATGCAATACTTCCCCTACTTACTATACGTAGTAGAGAAAGTAAAAATGTATATGACATAAATTGTGTATTTTAACGCGATCTACATTTTTTGTGTAGTAAAATTTTGTCTATCTTTTACGGTTTACCAGTTATGCAAAAGTCGTTCACAATGAAGAATACTTTTAGAGACATTCCCAAAAAATTCATGATATATATTTTATTTGTCATGAAAATATCTTAAACTTATGATATTTTAATCAAAATCGTTAGAGCTATTTTTGAGAAAATTAAAATGTTCGAAAAATGTTCCATGTAAAGGCTAATCTGGGGTGGGGGATTTTCTTGGAAACCTTCGTGTCGCATCTCTGGAAGATACTGAACCTAAATACCAAGTTTGGTGTTTATCCGACTGTTCGTTTCTGAGTTATGCTGTTCACAGACACACACACACACACACACACACACACACACACACGGACATGTTTCCAAAAATGCTTTTTTTTTTTTTTTTTGGATTCAAGGTGTCTCAAAACATATATTTCCGGTGAAATCCCGGTATCGAAATTTTGGGTGGAACACAATACACAATTGGATGAAACACCCATATAGCATTGATTTATTTCAGATTGAATTTTCAGGTGATTGATTTTTTGGAAAATTTTATTCACCAAATTTGTTTTGCATTATTTATTTTTTTTTTGAAAATTCTTTACCTTATGTAAAATGACTCAAATATTTGCATAATCTTTCTCCTAAAATTTTTAAATGCTATACAGTTCCAAAATATTAAAGATTGTTGCATGGCAGACAGTGGGGGAAGGTTTTTAGAAATACAAAATCTGCGTATATTTCATTGAATTTTTCTTTAATTATAATTATTCCTTGCCCTCCGCAGAATCTGCAAGTGTGAACGTGAGTGTGTTTCTTGATGAGTCAGTAAAAACCTACAGTCAATAAGTTAATAAAACTGTTTCCTTTTTTGTGAAGTCAAAGCCTCAGATATAACGACAGAACTTAAGGGGGGGGGGGCTATACAAATTGAAGCGTTTTCTCCCCGCTACTTCGTTGTGGGTATCTTATCTGCGTCGTTATCGTCTCTGTGTTGTAGGTGTAATCTTCAGAATCGAGATCGCCGATGTCAGTTAGGAAGCACATATCGTCGCATCTCAGGGTCAACTGTCGGCGAATCGGTCTGAAATTCCCTACTGTTATTGTCAGGGCAGGATTGCGGGAGTGGTGACACTAGGATATTATTCTTGAAGAAAACACGTTTTCACTTCTTCTCTAAGGCGAGTATTCCTGCCAAAAATACTGCAAGATTCTTGTTTTTTCCTACCCCGTACGGTTGTTTTATAAGAATGTCTTCCCCCTTTGGTCCGCTAACATTTTACTCTGGCTAATTATTTAATAAGGCGCTCTATCACCGCGAACTGGAAGTAATCACTTGCGGTATGTTTAGTTATTTAGCATCTTGGATAAATAATTTCAGAGAACACTGTAGCAAGCTATATAAATTTTCCACACACACATACACACACACACACACACACACACACACACGCACACACACACACACACACATTACTTTGATTACACCGTAGTGCGCCACTTCGTAAATTTCGGAACTTATTGTCCTTATTCTTTTTTCTCGACGTGATGCGTGTTTCCTTAAACGGAGAATCATGGCAGACTATCCGAAAATCCACGCCCGCATTCACATATAACAATCACTGCTCGCCTCCAAATTTTGTACATGTAACTACGTCTTCCTATCTTTTCATTGGTTCTAATACTTATCCTCTAACGTTTATTGGTTCTCTGGTTTAAAATTCAAAGCCTAACTGTAAGAAAAGTCCGTTGCCTCATAGCGTCTGTTTACTCTTACAAGCCTCTTCCCCTCGAAGTACAAAAGAAGGTTTCGATTTTTTATGGCCCCACGCTCGGAAAATATAATGGACAGTCTGAAACGAAGCTAGTCTTAGTTTGCCTAAATCTTACAGTTTTAATTAAGCAATTACGCCTTTATTTATTTGACAATAGTGTTGAGACTTAAAACATAGTTACAACTTCAGAAGGGCTTTCGATTGATGCAGTTTTGAACAAGATTACTTTAAAATTATGGAAAATTACAAAATTGGATGTTAATTAGTTCCTTTTTGTGTGTGCGTAATCAGGCGGAAATACGTTACAAAATAAAGCAATGAAAAATGATGTCATTCATGTGACTCTCTTTCTACTCACTATCGTTTATTTTTATATACCTTCCATATACAAAGCATTCCTACGAAATCTTATTTTTCTAGTTACTGTGTGTTAATCAAGATAAACGTTCGCAGAAATTGTTTCAATACATACTTCGTTGAAGTTATAAGGGGGACAGGAAACCGAATCGATAATCACATGTTTAAAAGCGAGTCACTATATACTGGCCTTGAAATTCCATACTGCTTGATGATATCAGGAGAAACAACTGAATAGGGATATATTTTTAAAAAATCCCAAAGGTATTAAAAAATTCAAACCGATAATAATGGATATCTTGGAAATAACTGATGCTACAAAAATAAAGAAAAGAAGAAAAACACAGTTGCGATAAATTGTGTGTTTTAGAGATTAGGCGTTTTTTGGTACGTTTTTACTTTCTCTACTACGTATAGTAGGTAGGGGAAGTATTGTATTCCACCCAAAAATTCGGTACCGAGATTTCACCGGAAATATATGTTTTGAGACTCCCTGAATCCAAAAAAAAAACATTTTTGGAAACATGTCCGTGCCTGTGTGTGTGTCTGTGAACAGCATAACTGAGAAACGAACAGTATTTTCTCAAAAATGGCTAACGATTTTGGTTAAAATATCATATGTTTAAGATATTTTGATGGCAAATAAAATGTATATCTTGAATTTTCTGGGAATGTCTCCAAAAGTATTCTTCTTGTGAACGACTTTTGCATAACTGGTAAACCATAAGAGATAGACAAAATTTTACTACACAAAAAATGTAGATCGCGTTAAAATACACAATTTATGTCATATACTTTTTACTTTCTCTACTACGTATAGTAAGTAGGGGAAGTATTGCATTCCACCCAAAAATTCGATACCGAGATTTCGCCGGAAATACATGTTTTGAGACCTCCTGAATCCAAAAAAAGCATTTTTGGAAACATGTCCGTGTGTGTGTCTGTGTGTGTGTGTGTCTGTGTGTGTGTGTGTGTGTGTCTGTGTGTCTGTGAACAGCATAACTCAAAAACGAACAGTCGGATAAGCACCAAACTTGGTATTTAGGTTCAGTATCTTCCAGAGATGCGACACGAAGGTTTTCAAGAAAATCCCCCCACCCCAGACTACCCTTTACATGGAACATTTTTCGAAAAGTTTAATTTTCTCAAAAATGGCTCTAACGATTTTGATGAAAATATCATATGTTTAAGATAATGTCATGAGAAATGAAATGTATATCTCGAATTTTCTGGGAATGTCTCCAAAAGTATTCTTCATTGTGAACGACTTTTGCATAACAGGTAAACCATAAGAGATAGACAAAATTTTACTACACAAAGAATGTAGATCGCGTTAAAATACACAACTTATGTCATATACATTTCTTTTGTTGAGTGAACCGTTTTCGAGATATTGCTTGTTATTTCCTTAAATTTTCCAATACTTATACTTTTTCTCAAATGCGTTATTCATTTTTTTATGTCCTGGACATGCAAAGAGAATGGAATGCGCCACATAGCAACCAGCGTTAAAATATTTGACTATCGCTTAAAAGCTACCATATTTCCCTTGCATCTATAAGAAAATTACCAATAAGATTGACATCTCGATATCTCGATTAACATGAAGCATATGGAGAATAGGCGTTTATAAAAATAGTTTGTACAAGAGTAGAGAAAGTCATGTGAGTGTAACACATCAGATTTTTTTGTTGAGTGAACCATTTTCGAGATATTGCTTGTTATTCCCTTAAATTTTTCAATACTTATTTTCTCAAATGGGAATTGGTTATTCATTTTTTGTCTTGGATATGCAAAGAGTATTAATCTGTAGCAAAGAGAATGGTGCTGCACCTAGCAACCAGCTATTAAGAGATATGTCTATGCTTAAAGGCTACTGTATTTCTATATTGCCCTTGCAAATACAAAACGGGGGAACATAGTAGGCCTTAAGCGATAGTCAAATATTTTTAGAACTGGTCGCTATGTGTAAAATGTAATTGTCTTTGCATGTCAAAAGATCGTTTCTGCAAATGTTTATCTCAATTAATATGAAATAGATGGAGAATAAGAGTTTGTAAAAATAGTTTGTAGAGAAGAGTAGAGAAAGTCATGTAAATGTAACACAGATTTTTTGTTTATCTGTTATTGTTTACCCGTTATACAAAATTATACGAAATTCCTTTCGAGTGAATATATATATATATATATATTATATTTGTCATGTAAATATTATATATGGTATTTTAATCAAAATCGTAGATTTTTTTAAGAAAATAAAAAATTCCGAAAACGTCATATAAAAGGTAATTTGGGGTGGATCGTGTTGCATCCTTGGATGATACTGACCTTAAATGCCAAGTTTGGTTTTCGAGTTATGATGTTCACACATAATACGCACGTGCGCGGAACCTTTTTCTGAATTTTTTTTTTTTTCGATTCAGGGAGCGTATATAACATATGCTTTTCATAGAAATTTCTCAGGAATGCCGTTTTTACGCATATGACCTACCAAGGTGTAATTTACTGCGGTTGACGTTAACGTAAATCTTTTGTAGAATTAGAATGAAATGTAAATGGCTAGAGAAAGTCGTGCTACTTAAACGTTAGATTTTTGTTTCTTTCTCATTGAACTTTACTAGAGAACAACTTTTTTTAGTTTTACCCCTCTGGAGACTTTAATGTGAAACAAAGCCTTGAACTCCGTTACCCTTGAACATGCTAGACACGCCCCAAACTTGGCTGATATAAAACGTTAAACAGACAGCTCTGGCATGTCTGTGTCTGTTAAAACGCTGGAGAAGACAAATGTGTGCAGGTTTTAACCTCACCAAACGCTGCCTGCAGGTTCCATTTATAGCACCCACAACATTTTTCACGTTCTCAACACTTCGTCAGCCTGCCAAGTCCACAAACATGCAGCCATCGCCGTGTGAGAAACATCGCACGTGCTGTTTCTAACATGGGCTACCCAAACCTTAAATATAAACATAAACAGACAATACAGAACGGTGCTTCCATTTCGTCCATTGACAACAGACTGAAGATGTACTTTCTAAGTCATCTTAGACGTGCGCTTTAACCGCTCTTGGGAATAATCGTAGTAATTTATAGTAATGGGACAATACCACTATTTCTGGATACCAATACTGATTTTTGAGCACCGATAGTCCATACTCACTTCATAAAAAAGTCTTATGTGTTACATTCACATGACTTTCTCTACCCTTGTACAAATTATTTTTACAAACGCTTATTCTCCATATGCTTCATGTTAATCGAGATATCGAGATGTTAATCTTATTGCTAATTTTTTGTAGATGCAAGGGGAATATGTTAGGTTTTAAGCGATAGTCAAATCTTTTAATCGCTGGTTGCTATGTGGCGCATTCCAATTCTCTTTGCATGTCCAGGACAACAACAAAAAAATGAATAACGAATTTGAGAAAATTTAAGGGAATAACAAACAATATCTCGAAAATGGTTCACTCAACAAAAAAAATTGTATATGACATAAATTGTGTAATTTAACGCGATCTACATTTTTTGTGTAGTAAAATTTTGTCTATCTCTTATGGTTTACCAGTTATGCAAAAGTCGTTCACAATGAAGAATACTTTTGGAGACATTCCCAGAAAATTCAAGATATACATTTCGTTTGTCATGAAAGTATCTTAAACATATGATGTTTTAATCAAAATCGTTAGAGCCATTTTTGAATTTTCGAAAAATGTTCCATGTAAAGGGTAATCTGGGGTGGGGGTATTTTCTTGAAAACCTTCGTGTCGCATCTCTGGAAGATACTGAACCTAAATACCAAGTTTGGTGTTTATCCGACTGTTCGTTTCTGAGTTATGCTGTTCACAGACAGACACACACACGGACATGTTTCCAAAAATGCTTTTTTTGGATTCCGGGGGTCTCAAAACATGTATTTCCGGTGAAATCTTGGTATCGAATTTTTGGGTGGAATACAATACTTCCCCTACTTACTATACGTAGTAGAGAAAGTAAAAACTGTAAAGGCGATAGCTTGTTCTTATTAATAGTTTTCTGTATATAAACTCCTTCTCCGACTGGCAACATCTTTTTATCCTAATAATACCACAGGTTACGAGGGCGGATTGATAAGTCAGTAAGTTTTTAAAGAAAATAATTTTTTCCAAAAAATCAGTTTTATTTCTCAACATAGCCTCCTTTCAATTCAATACATGTTGTATAACGTTTCTCCAATTTTTTTAACCCATCCAAATAATATGATTTTTCGAAGTCTGCAAAATACGAGGTTGTTTCTGCCATGATGTGTTCACTGGACGTGAATTTCTTCCCAGCGAGCCAATTTTTCAGTTCTGCGAAGAGGAAGAAGTCGCTCAGAGACAAATCTGGAGAATATGGTGGGCGAGGTAGCAGTTCGTAGCCCAGTTCCACAAATTTTGCGATGGCAATGGCTGACTTGTGTGCGGGTGCATTATCCTGGTGAAAGAAAACCTTTTTCTTCACCAAAGGGAGTCGTTTCTTTAATAATTCCTTGTTAAACTCATCCAGTATTGCGGCATAGTATGAACCTGTAATCCTTTTACCCTTTTCCAGGTAGTGGATGTCTATCACCCCTTGTGAATCCCAAAAGACAGCTGCCATGATTTCTGCCGACGGAATGGTTTTCGCTTTCTTTAGAGTAGGTTCGTCGAAGGAAATCCACTGCTTTGATTGTTGTTTGGTTTCAGGTTGATAGTAATGGATCCAAGTTTCATCAACCGTGGTATAACGCCGGGTTCTTGGGTTTCGCTGGAACATGTTCAAACATCCCTGTGAAATGGTCGCACGATTCCGCTCACAGTTGAGCAGTCGCGGCACCATCTTGCTGACAGTTTTCTCATACCCAAAAATTCGTGCAGAATGTTATACACCCGTTCACTCTAGAAGTTTACGGTCTTGGCTATCTCGCGCATTTTCACTCGGCATTCTTCCAACACAATACCGTGAACTTTGTTCACCATTTCTTCTGACCTCAACCGGCCGTCCTGTGCGCACGGCAGTTCTTGTGCTCGAACGGCTACATCGAAATTTTGTGAACCATGCCATGTGATGGAGCAGAGTCCCCATAATACTTGTTCAGCTTTTCTTCCGTTTCCTTTACCGTCTTACCACGCAAAAAGTAGTGCTTTATCAGTACACGAAATTCACTTTCTCCATTTTCTACGAAGCAACAAACAGCTGCTTATTTTAGACGCTCTCAACAATGTTCTAAGAAACAAATGACGAATTTCTGCGATGATACCCAGAGTAGATGTAAGACTTGGGTTCAAACAAGAAACCTGTTATTAGAACGCTATCTCTCGTCAAAGTCATGGACTTATCAATCCGCCCTCGTATATATCCCCTGTTATTAGGCGACTGATGATGATGATGATAATAATAATTTATTTGCTTCCCCTTTTATTTAACTATATTTTGTGCTGAAAACTTTCTTTTAAAGGATTTTCTATCCATATCATGGAAATTAATCGTACCCTATACCTATAAACTATGCTGGTGACCCGAGCTTGACTTGTATCAACACAAACTAATAGAAGGAAAACATATTTCATCTAATGCCTTAAGTTCTGATTTGTTTCTACTATATTCGCAAATTGTAGTCACTGGAGTAGGTAAATGTAATTGCTGAGAGTGAGTCACCAAGCCAGACTGTTGCAGAAACGTGATTTAGTGCGTCAGCTTCATTCACAACTCGGTTAATGCTGCATGTTATATGAGTACCTCTGCTCCTTCCCCCATTGTTTTGAATATTTTCATTTAGACACAAGACTATGGAATGTTACATTGATTCAACCACAGGAGACGCAGTCAAGTTCTATCAAGAACTATATTCCGGCAATTCTTTGGGGGCACGTGCTAGGCAATAACGTGAAGTCTCGACTCCTTTTATTCCTTATCTAGCATTAAGTTAAACGCAAGAAATTTCAGTAATGCAAAACTTAAAAGTTTAAAAGTATCTAAAAAGCATCAAAGGTTTATCTCAAAGTATGACATACTTCGTTACCACCGAGTATATAGGTCCAATCCCTAGTAATTTATGCAACATTTATGATGATTATGGCAGGGGTGTTGTTTTAAGATTATATACAAGTTCGATAAAACATTTCAAATAATCTTAACATTATAAATTGTAGTAAGTAAATCATGAAATAATTAGGTATCCATTGCAGACATCAGTGAAAGTGTCTCTATATGTTATGAGACATTAGCTTCTCTCCCTGCATTCCATTTGTTGCTTATTAGCTAATGTCCTGATTTATATACGAAATGCACACTGCGATCGTTTTGCGGTGGGGCCACGAATCGTGCTTATGTGTACTCTATTAGACCGGGAGTTTTTCGTTCCGTAACTTCCGCGCTATTTACTCACGAGTGATAGTAACATGCAATATAAGTACTAACCTTGTTATAAGCGGTGTCTTGCGTGAAGACATTGCTGGCATCTTCAAATGATATTTCCACTCGCACACAAGTTCTTCTTGCGTAATGTTCATAATTTCTGTTTCTATATGTCCTTAAGTTCGTCAATGTTTTCCGCCGTTAGAACACCTCGTTTTCGCTTCGTAGGTTTAGTGCTAAGGGATCCCGTTAACCAGACGTCTAACAGTTTCTCTATTTGGAACTGGAATACCAGAAAATTTCTTCTTAAATTGTCTACACACCTGTCTACATGATTCAGTTTCTACGTATGTATCGTACATAAAAAGTCGTTCAAGCTTGGATTTGTCGGCAGGCATTGCAGCGGACTAATAACAGGACATTGACTTTTAAGCAAATCGCACACAACACAGATTCAAACGTTCACCATTTAGATCCACAAACCTTGTTTACAGCACTAACTCAAAGCAGAGACAGAAGCACAATTGTTAAAGATAACCTTGAATGCGCCACGCGCCGCCGGTTACCATCGGAATAATACCGAGATCACTGCAGTCCAGCTTGCTACACATATAGCCGACCTGTGGCCTCACCTTAAAATGACGACACTGTATATACTTTGTAAGTCACACTTTCACAAGAAAATTTTAGCAGGTTTGATAATATATATGGATGTTTTACTGTTGAATTATAATTTTTCCCTTTAGCTAATCAGCAAGTACTAGTACACTGCTAGCAATTATAATACAAATATGGATATATGTGTGTTCAGGCATAACTCTGGAGCACCTAGGGCAATTTCAACTAAATTCGGTGCACAAAAACCCATGACTTACAATCTGGAAAACACTGTGGCGGTGGGAAGCAGTGACTAATATTAGTATCAAATCCATAGTTTCCAGGGTCGTTGAGATGAATAGTGACACTCCCTATTCCATTTAATTCCACGTC
Source organism: Deroplatys truncata (assembly GCA_030765065.1). Lineage (NCBI taxonomy): Eukaryota > Metazoa > Arthropoda > Insecta > Mantodea > Mantidae > Deroplatys > Deroplatys truncata. The sequence goes on along the minus strand of CM060989.1, from coordinate 55,746,683 downwards.
CAGCGTGAAAAAATGTACAAAAGGATCAATATTAGTGTCGGATCCATATTTTCATGGTCACTGAGATGAACAGGTATCCTCGTAACGAGTTGAATCCGGTTCACACACACCTTATCTTGGATTAAATTCCGAAACCAGAGGACCCAGTAATTTCACTGCCGCTCGCTACGGCCTAACGACCGTGTATTAATGATAGAAAGTGAATACCACGTATATGGTAGGTAGAACATCTATCGCTGCTCTCTTTGTATCAATAACAAAATGAATAAAAAGAGATATCGTTAGTTGCAGGATTTAATATTCCAATATTTTGGAATCCTGTGTAGCATCCTCTTATTTTGCGAATGTTGTACCATATAGTTTTTTGGGGGCGTTTGATGAAACATAGATGGTACGAATTTTAACCAAGTTTCTTTATTTGTTGAGTTTTACTACTTGATGTACCTTTGCCCTTAATTTTAATACAGATTCTTTCATATATAAACAAATTTACCAGGAAATCCTTAACACATATTTATATATACAGATGGCTCCAAATCTGCTCAGGTAATGGCTGTGCTATAATTACTCCGGATGCTAAACTCAAGTACAAGCTTCCAGACTTGTTCTGTTTTCTCCTCTGAGCTCTATGCTGTCAAACAAGCTTTGATTTACATTACCTCAGCACAGCATAAACACAGTGCAATTCTAACTGATTCACTAAGCACTCTTCAGAGTATCCGAGACCGCTCTACTGACTTAACATTAATCCAAGATAACCAAAGTCTACAAACAATCAAGAAGTTATGTTCTTCTAGATTCCGTCCCACTGTGGAATATCAGGACATGAGGAAGCAGATAGGGAAGCCAAAAAGGCAACTTTGCTACCTCCAGTGGAAGAATTGCCAGTGCCCTACAGAGATGCTCAAAGTTATTTTTTTAGCAGACCAACTGTCAAATGGAAGCAAGACTGGAACATTAAAACATCAAGCAAACTCCACATAGTTAGGAAAGGCTCCACATTGCAGACTCTAAAAAGAAAAGATCACGTTTACGAATAGACCATTCACGCCTAACCCATTCCTTCTTACTCGCCAAAGAAAATGCTCCTCACTGCGAGACCTGCACCATCGAACACCTCATCACTAAATGCACAAGTTATACCATGGGGAGAAGAAGACATAACATCCCTGAAGATATATTTTTAGCTTTAAACAACCCTACTCATTTCAAAAACATTTTTTTCTTGATAGAAATAAAAATGTATAATAGGTTATTCTGTTCTAGCTGTGTTCAAGACTTAATAATGTAAAATATGTTTATAACAATGTATTACAATTATTGTATTATTTAATCAATGTGAAGTATACAATGTATCATTGTACTCGTATGTATGGACATAAGTCGCGATATGACCTAGTAGTCAAAGCGGCTATAAATAAAGAAAAATAACAACAATAACAATGTGCAAAGTAGCTATATCTGCAAAGGTTTATTTTAATTAAAATGTAGTAGATAGAAAAATAAGCTTTAGTAAGAACAGGTTGTATACCCACTAATAAAGGTAGAGGGTAGAGAATGTCATGTGAATGTATCGCATCAGAATTTTTTACATCTTTTGTGCACATTTGCATACATATTTTACTACTTGATTATGCATACAAATCTGCCCTCTAATTATTAGCTGGCGTGTTGATGCTATAAGAAGCCATTTACATGCATTGCCTTTCTGAGAGAGAAGTGAGCAGGTGTTACGGACTGCGATGTGGTCTATTATCTCCACAGCATGGCAAGTAATTATAAATTCAGATCTTAGTTATTCTATATTTAATAGTGCACAGAGGTTTTTGCATCTTCGTTGCATAGATAAAAGATCACAAAATGGTTTAATCTTCTCTCTGTAAGCCATGGTAACTTGGAATGCCGGTACTACTGCTATTATTGACACGCGTGCCATGAGTCAATTATGTACGGTATTGAATATAGTAACACGTCTTTGTTATTGCTAGGGTTGTTTAAAATACGAGGGCGGATTAATAAGTCCATGACTTTGACGAGAGATGGCGTTCTAATTACAGGATTCTTGTTTGCACGTAAGTCTTACATCTATTCTGTGTATAATCGCAGAAATTTGTCGTCCTTTGTTTCTTAGAACATTGCTGAGAGCGTCTAAAATAAGCAGATGTGTGTTGCTTCGTAGAAAATGGAGAAAAGTGAATTTCGTGTTCTGATAAAGCACTACCTTTTGCGTGGTTTGACGGTGAAGGAAATGGAACAAAAGCTAAAGAAGTATTATGGGAGCTCTGCTCCATCACATGACATGGTTCACAAGTGTTCACAGAATTTCGATGTGGCCGTTCGAGCACAAGAGATGCCGTGCGCACAGGAGGGCCGGTTGAGGTCACAACAGAAGAAATGGTGAACAAAGTTCACGATATTGTGATTGGAAGACCGGCGAGTGAAAATCTATAACACAGGCAAGACCGTAAACATCTCGAGTGAATGGGATTCTGCACGAAATTTTGGATATGAGAAAATTCAGCAAGATGGATGCCGCGACTGCTCACAGCTGTTGAGAACAAGCGGAATCGTGTGACCATTTCAGAGGGATGTTTGAACATGTTCCAGTGCAACACAAATGAGTTTTTGTGGTATTATATCACGGTTGATGAAACTTGGATCCATTACTATCAACCTGGAACCAAACAACAATCAAATCAATGTATTTCTTTTGGCGAACCGACTCCAAAGAAAGCGAAAACCATTCCGTCGGCAGGAAAAAATCAGTCTTTTGGGTTTCACAAGGAGTGACAAACATCCACTACTGGAAAAGGGTAAAACGATCACAGGTTCATATTATGCCGCAATGCTGGATCAGTTTCACAAGGAATTATTAAAGAAACGACCCCATTTGGTGAAGAAAAAGGTTCTCTTTCATCAGGATAATGCACCTGCACACAAGTCAGCAATTGCCATCGCAAAATTTGTGGAATTGGGCTACGAACTGCTACCTCACCCACCATATTCTCCAGATTTGTCTCCGACCGACTTCCTCCTATTTGCAAACCTGAAAAATTGGCTCGCTGGGAAGAAATTCACGTCCAGTGAACACATCATGGCAGAAACAACAACATATTTTGCAGACTTGGGTTTAAAAAATTGGAGAAACATTGGAGACTATGTTGAGAAATGAAATTGATTTTTTGGAAAAAAAATGGTTGTTTTCCTTAAAAAGTCACTGGCTTATCAATCCGCTCTCGTTCCATATACTGTTCCTTAGAGAGAGAAAAAATCATACGCCTGGTAGCCCTTTTTCTGACTGTCACAAGAACTGTAATGAATTACACTTACTGACGTGACAGAATGCTTGAAACACAAATCATCTTGCTGGTGGACATCAGAAGCTTCTCCGAATGCTAAAACGAATTGTATTAACTCATACTGACGTCAAGCGCTGAGCCAGTGTCCTTATTAGAGATTGGCGGAACGTGTTTGTGGCCACGGAAGAGGAAGTGAACGCACATTTCACTGAAGTGTACCGGATGGAAGCCATAGGTGCACTTCTCCGAACCTGCGACGTTGCCGGCTCAAAATACCGCTATGAATGAACCTAATTGCTGCTCCGTCCGGGTCTACGGTTCTATTCCTAGGACCATTGAACTGCTCAAGTGCAACAAAGGTATTATCTTGCCCTTGGCCATTCATTCGTCCGTGTTCTTATCGTTCATCTTATCATCTTCATCGCTTCGTAGTCATTTATCATGATCTAAAGGCGGATTCACAAAATATGACATCAGAGTTATCTGATGGTATGTACGTATATTGCATATCGCTTCCTGTTTTGGCCGAGGCCGTTAAGGCGCGGATTCGTGAACGGGAGGTCCGCGGATCAAATCCAGCTAGGGGGTTATGTTTTCAGTGCTTTACTCATAACTGGCAAATGCCAGGGAGGTAACCCTAGATCGTCTTCCTCTACCTACTACTGGGTGAGCCAAAAGACTACGAACCGGCTACGTGGTGTTTTTCCTGTCCGCGTCCTCGGCGCTCGTTGCCGTCTGCCACTATCATAGAAAGGCGCGGATGAAACCATACAACATTTTTAAAACTACTTTTAAAGGCTTTACTTACCAACTTTATGAAAGTGTGTTTGAGGACAGAATTATTAGTAGAGATTAGTGACCCCCTCGGTCCCCCAACCTAACCCCCTGCGATTTCTATCTCTGGGGTAACTAAAAGTGTACAAGACAAACCCACACACCCTGGAAGAATTAAAACAAAATATCGGCCAGGAAATTGCCAGTATTTCTCAACGTGAACTACGGCGACTGATGGATAGTTTCCTAAAGAGGTGCCAAAAATTTATGGACAACGACGGTGGCCAGTTTCAGCATCTCCTTTCATAAAGTTGGTAAGTAAAGCCTTTAAAAGTAGTTTTAAAAATGTTGTATGGTTTCATCCGCGCCTTTCTATGATAGCGGCAGACGACGAGTGCCGAGGACGCCGACAGGAAAAACACCGCGCAGCCGGTTGGTAGTCTTCTGGCTCTCTCTGTAGGTACACGGTAGATAACCTAATAAGCAGGTACTGGATGTTTTTACCTAAAATGTTTTAAAAATGCCTTATAAAATTACTCTAAAGATTGAAAATATGACTTAATAATTACATAAAAGACCTAAAACTTGAGAGTTATTTAATTTATTAAAATTATTGTACAGAAAATTAAAAATTGTTTTATAAATAGGTATAACTGCCATACAAGTTGCTATAAGAATAATGGGATAATGTAGAAAATAAATTTAAAATATATATTTGTTCCATATTCTTGTTTGAAGAATCTAAAAAGAAAACTGTTTTTAAGCAGGGCTTGCAAAACTGTGGCGACTGCTTCCGTGGACAAGTGGTCTGCGAACTGACTTCTCACCCGGAGCCCCGGGTTCGATTCCCAGCCGGTGGTTGGGAATATTTCTGTAATTAAGATTATTCCTTACTCTCCAAAGAGTCCGGATGTGCGATGTGAGAGTCAATATGAGTGTGAAAATAAGTTAAAAACAATGAAAACCTGCAGTAAGGTAATCTTGGAGTTGAAAGAGTAAGAATCATCAAATGTTTCAGTCAACAGTCCCTGATATGACCAAAGCAGTTAAAGAGGGCTATAGAAATGAACCCCCCCCCCAAAGAAGGAAGACTGTGACATTAACTCAGATTATACATAATTTACTGCAAGTAAACGGGACTTCACAACCTATAACATGACAATAACGAATTTGAGAAAAAGTATAAGTATTGGAAAATTTAAGGGAATAACAAGCAATATCTCGAAAATGGTTCACTCAACAAAAATGTATATGGCATAAATTGTGTATTTTAACGCGATCTACATTTTTTTATGTAGTAAAATTTTGTCTATCCCTTATGGTTTACCAGTTATGCAAAAGTCGTTCACAATGAAGAATACTTTTGGAGATATTCCCAGAAAATTCGAGATATACATTTCATTTGTCATGAAAATATCTTAAACATATGATATTTTAATCAAAATCGTTAAGAGGCATTTTTGAGAAAATTTAAATTTTTGAAAAATGTTCCATGTAAAGGGTAATCTGGGGTGGGGGATTTTCTTGAAAACCTTCGTGTCGCATCTCTGGAAGATACTGAACCTAAATACCAAGTTTGGTGTTTATCGGACTGTTCGTTTCTGAGTTATGCTGTTCACACACACACACACACACACACACACACACACACACACACAGACGGACATGTTTCTAAAAATGCTTTTTTTTTTTTTTTTGCATTCAGGGGGTCTCAAAACATGTATTTCCGGTGAAATCTCGGTATCGAATTTTTGGGTGGAATGCAATACTTCCCCTACTTACTATACGTAGTAGAGAAAGTAATAAAAATATGTGTTGGGCAGGGATAGAAAAATTAGGGAGAAGATAGGAATGGGAGATATTTGGAGAGCAGGAGAAAGAAATAGCAACGGAAACTGGATAACAGTAAGAAACAGAGTGGAGGACATAGAAAGACAAGAGATTTGGGAAAGCTTAGAGAATAAAAAATCACTAGGTTCTATAGATTAGTAAAAAGGAAATGGGAAAGAGAAGGGTATGTGGATTATTGTAATAGAGCTGAAAAAGAAGCGTTTACATGGATGAGAACAGGATCAATGTATCTGAGAGGGCTAAGAGGCAGTACAGGTAGAACATAGCTGGCAAGAAAATTTGTTCATAGGTTAAGTTTGCTTACAAGTGGAATATTGTAAGAAGGATTGTGTAAAGAAAAAATGTACAAATAAAGTTCATTTATTCGTTCATACCGAACGTAAATGCGAGAAAATTACCTAATGAGCATTCATTTTAATTATCTGGGACCATGTTAAGGATATTCGTAGAGGAGAGCAATGCCAATAATTCAATAGTTACAGAAAATATGGCATTAGATTCCGGGCCTTGGTAGTATTTATTGCAATCGTTTATAGAAGGTGACTGGTGGAAAAGGTTGCGTGCCAGCTAGAACTAGAATTTCTCTTTTTATGCATTTAGAATCATTAGATTAAGAGCATTTAATTTCCTTTCTGTCACCAGTTTCCGTAACTAAACCTAATTGCATAGTATTGGTCTACGTTTTTTTTTTAAGGAAACGATTATGTTGGAAGTTTTTGGTCTTTCACCGAGCAGTAATTAATCAGTGTGTTACAGTTCTCTGCTTCCGAAGGAGTTAATAAACAAGTTTTGGTTCAAACGTGTAATTAAATGCAGAAAGAGCACATTAGTTGCGCTAACCACGCTCTGATAACGCTCTTGCACAGGAAGGGAGTCGTTACCAGGACCTTAAATAGCTTGTCCGAACATTTGGCATCGGCATATTCCTTAACCGTAACAGTCCCGTTAAATAGAGGTGACATACTTAGTGCCTTAAATCTGAACGACACCGCAAATGCTTATTCAGTGACGCAGTCACGGTTTCATTCTGCTATCCATAAGCATGACTCAACTTAGAAAATTCAATGTAAAAATCGGATGACTTTCTCCAACCATCCTCTACAAACTATTGTTGTTCTTCTTCTACTGTGGTTGACTCAGGAGAATGGTTTTCCTTGAACTGCAAGCGTGCAAGAAGTGCAGTTTCACATGTGTGTGGTCATAATTATATTGTTTTACATGCATGCAAGCTTTACAGGTTTACTTATTGAAAGTAAGTACCTTTGGAATAGGGTGTAAAACAATAGAGCGAGAGTGAAGAACAATACAGCGCTGGCTCAGGGTCGCGTCCGTCAACCACAAAGTCATAGCTAAACTCCTGAGCCAAACACAGTATCTATTTAAAGTTAATTGTGATAAACGTTTTTTAAATAGTTTCATTACGCATTTTGTTGTAAGTACAAAGCGTCAAGGGTTAAAAGTGCGTCCTTATGCCATGTTCTTTACACGACATAGTGAGAAACACTGTATAGCGACAGCACCTTAAAATGATAATATTGAAAACTTCAAACCAGTAATAAGGGATTTCTCGAAACTGGCAGAAGCCAGAAAAACCTCCAAATATGCAAGATACATTTTGGCATGGAAATATGTTAATTATATGATACTTTTAATCAAAATCGTTAGTTATTTTTGAGAAAATAAAAAAAAATATCACAAATGTTTCCGTTTAAAAGGAATATGCAATACTCTTCATTGTGACCAACATCGGTTTCAAGTCCAATCACATGGCAATTACCCTTTGTATTTGCACATGTTTAATAACTCGACTTGGTTTGATTACGTTTTACTTTTCATTGTCTTTTTACATGATTCCACATGTCGCTCGCATTATCTGTTCACAATACAAATCGTCATACTTCAATTTATCATCATTCGTTGTAGAGTTAACCTATGCATTATATTGGTAGCCTTCTGCTTTCTTTAATATAAAACGTCATATACGATAACATACATAAATATTCAATGGCAGAAATTATGAATTCAGAAGAAACTGAAGTGGAAGTGAAATTATAGAAGCAGCAGAAAGAATAACACTACGAGAAAGTAGTGGGCAATATGATATAGCATTTAATCGCTTTATTGCCTGGTGTAACGCAAACATGTTGAAAATAATTTCACTGAAAATGACCGCTAGCGAATCAACAAACAAGTCGCTTTTTTAATGTCATTTCTCTTGTTTCTTGAACTGCGTTTTAAGGGGACAAGGTAGTCTGAACACATGAAAATTACACCTTAAGTGTGTTAAATTATCTCTGCTCTTAACGCTCTCAGTGGTTTTCCTGAAATTTTTATAAATTACTCTATAAATCATGACAATTATTTCATTCAGCAGAAAAATAATAAAATTTACTTTTAAAACATGTGAATTCATGTACCCTTTTCTCTGATACTACTTGCAATACGGAATCACACTTTTGCATGCTTGTTCTTAGTATAATCAGCTATCTTCTGAACCTCAATTATTAGTTATGTATATCAGTTCACTAGGAACTGAAAAAAAAAGCCACACATTATTTGCAAAGTCTAAAAAGTAAAAATGAGGAAAATTTGCAATGTTGTTGCTTTCTTAATATCATTAATATACATTATAAAATTATTAGTGTGGTTCAGAAAGTTTAACTATATCTCGTATACATGTATTGAAAATTTCAGCTGTCTACCTCTCATACATTCTGAGAAAAAGATACACAAGTACCCAAAAATGTTGTTTTGACAAAACTGAGTTTAAAGTTTCAACATTAAAATTCTGACACACTTCAGTACATTCCAGGTTCATAATCATCTGCACCTTCATTCCTGGATTGCTTCAGCTTTTCTGATTGCCTTCTCTTGGTTCTGGCCTCTTTTGTTAATTGCTGAACTGCTCGCTGGGCATGATATAGTCGTTCGTTGTTGAAATATACAAAAATGTTCTAAAAAGGAGCGTTGCATGACAGCTTTAAAGGACTGCAGACTAGCATTTAAATGGTATTTAAATGTCTTAAAAACCTCTTAACCCCCCGAAAGTATATATTTTCTGAAACTGGAAATAATAGGGATTTTATTGGTGCCTAAAACAAAAACTTATTTCAGAGTAGCTTGTCCCTTTAAACTGATTTCTCATAGTTTCGGGAATCAATATAGTATTATTGATGTTTTACAAATTCGAGCGCTGTCTAAAAAATAGTATATGCCACACGTGTTAAAAGTGGTTTTAAAACCCTTGTATCATAATCTATTTTATTTAGGGGGCCTCAAAACATGTATTTCCGGTGTAAACTCAACAGAATTTTTGGGTGAAATACAATGCTTTCTGCTATCCATTATAGTAGATGGCAGTAAAAGTAAAAAGTTAATGGCTAAATGTCATTAAAATCAGAAATGCTGTGGCAAAAGATTTTTTAAATCTTTTAATTAGCATAGAATTACCCTATTTCAATTGAGGCAGTATTTTATATCACAACACTGTAAATGCCAGAGTGATTGTAGTGTAAATTAGCATTATTGTATGACAATGATTTGAGATGTTTGTTAATTATAAGCATTGTTAGGAAATACGTTTACACGGCCTCACTGAAACTGACAATAGGAGCGGATAGCAATGAGCGAGGGGGTGAGTTGTTTATTAATTATAAGAGGCAAACAAATGACGTCAAAGTAGCGCGCTTTTCTTTAGGAATGGAGGGAATATTTTCCCTAGAGCATATGTGTTCGTAATTTTGATTGGATATAAAAATAGACGCTAATGTTGGCGCGCTTTATTAACCAATACCAGCTCTGTTATAATGTTTAGGCATATCGGGGTGAGGGAGTATAAAAAAGCTAAAGCCAGAGACAAGTATTGCTCAGTTCTACAGAATAATTCACAAGGCAAACGTCGCGCAGTTCAACAGAATCATCCACGGGTTACACGTCGGGCAGTTCTACAGAATCTCTCGCATCGTAAAGTTAATTAAAAGATGTGAAATACGCGAATTAATAATGTGCGGCAAATAAGTGATTATAGTTACATTCTAAAATATAACAGTTTCAGTCAGGCGTGTATCAAGGGTAATTATGTAAAATGAATAAAGTGTGACGGCAATAAAAGTGTAAAAACAAATTCTTTTATCAGTGTTATATTTTAGTAACAACTCCTTTCCGTTTACACACCCTGTTCAAGAGATTTGCTCGACTGAGTAATAATAGCTAGCCGTAAGACAAAGAACTCAAAATTCAAAATAATAAAACAATAACTGGCGCTCAGCAAATAAGATAACACGAAAGTTACCGCAACACAATTAACACACATATATAATTGAATTGTTCATACAGTGGTAATGTTTACCAGCATGTATGATGTTGGTTCAATAGAGTCCATTGATAAACGTTTAGTTGTATCGTTGGAAGTGATTTAGCTGACTCTAGCTAATTTTTCTCTACAGAATTAAAATATGCTCCAAAATTAATAATTCGATTCTTAATTTGCGCAGTTGCCACTACCATTCGCCCAGCACAAATTCTGGTTTTAATTAAGCAGGAGTAATCTTTCAGTTGTGGTCTCTGTGTGGATTGAGTATCCTTCAAACTTTCATTCAAAAGCAACTTGTCATGGAGAAGCAACACTAGTATTTGCTGAAACTTTTTATAGCATTTTTTACAAGGTAATCAGCACCATTGATATATTGTAATCTTGGTGTCGTATGCGATAAGCCTAAGCCATAAACAACGCCTTTGACAATTTAAGTGGAAAAATGTACACACTCACTCTTATCTTCCTTCAGAAATGATGTAAAAATAATGAAGACACACATTCTGTTATGTATAGATACGGTTGACACAAAAATAACTTGTAATTTTACTTTCCCTGTCACGTAGTAGGTAGAGGAAATATTGCATTCCAACCAGTCGATATTTCACCAGAAATACATGTTTTGAGGCCACCTGAATCTATAAAATTAGCATGCTTGGAAAAAGCTTATCACTGTGTTTGTATGTGTGAGAACATAATTCGAAAACAAAATATAGGATAAATACCAAACTTGGTATCTAAATTCAGTGCCTTCCTAAGATACGACACAAACATTTTCAAGGAATCCCTCCTCTGCCACGCCAAATTACCTTTTATATAGAACATTTTTCGAAGTTTTCGGTTTCCATATAAAAATCTGTAACGATTTTGATTAAAAGTCACATTCTTATGATATTATCATGCCAAAATGTGAACTTGAGTCCGTGAAATCCTCTTCATTTAGAAGGACTTTCGTGTAATTTATAACAGATAAACCATAAGAAATAGACAAAAAATTAAATGAAGTTTTATTTATCGACGCTCTTTAACTGCTATGGTCCTTAGCGTCCCATTTTATATTGGGCGTGAAAGATCGGTAATTTTGCTCAGAGGCCTCTTTATCAGGCTGGAGGTTCTTTTACATGCCGTAAATCTATGACACGGGTCCACCGGCGTTACTTCCCTTCCGAAGGAAACCATGCTAAGGAGTTTTATGTCCATCGCCCTCCGCCGGGTTTGAACCCGCGACCTCGGGAACTAGAGGCTAGCATGGTAACCACTACACCACGGAGGACGACTAAAAATTGACGAAAACGTACTACGAAATATGTAGATCTCTTTAAAACTCAGAATTTATGTAAAATAAGTATTCTTGTGGCATCAGCCATTTCCGAGAATCCGTTATTATTGCTTTATAAATTTTCAATACTCTCGTAATTTTGTTGAAGTTATGAGGTATTTTTGAAAAAACGAAAGTTTCTATGTATACGATTTTTAGAATGGTGAGAATACCTTGAAGATTTTCGCCCTGTATGTTTGAAACTACTCTGACAGCTATGATTTCTGGTAGACTTTTCATTTTTACTTTCTCTACTACGTATAGTAAGTAGGGGAAGTATTGTATTCCACCCAAAAATACGATACCGAGATTTCACCGGAAATATATATTTTGAGACCCCCTGAATCCAAAAAAAGCATTTTTGGAAACATGTCCGTGTTTGTGTCTGTCTATGAACAGCATAACTCAGAAACGAACAGTCGGATAAACACTAAACTTGGTATTTAGGTTCAGTATCTTCCAGAGATGCGACACGAAGGTTTTCAACAAAATCCCCCCACCACAGATTACCCTTTACATGGAACATTTTTCGAAAATTTTAATTTTCTCAAAAATGGCTCTAACGATTTTGATTAAAATATCATATGTTTAAGATATTTTTATGACAAATAAAATGTATATCTTGAGTTTTCTGGGAATGTCTCCAAAAGTATTCTTCATTGTGAACGAGTTTTGCATAACTGATAAACCATAAGAGATAAAGAAAAGTTTACTACACAAAAAATTTAGATCGCGTTAAAATACACAATTTATGTCATATACATTTGTTTTTGTTGAGTCAACCATTTTCGAGATATTGCTTGTTATTCCCTTAAATTTTCCAATACTTATTTTCTCAAATGGGAATTCGTTATTCATTTTATTGTATTGTATATGCAAAGAGTATTAATCTGTGGGAAAGAGAATGGTGCTGCACCTAGCAACCAGCTATTAAGAGATATGTCGATGCTTAAAGGCTACAGTATTTCTATATTGCCCTTGTAAATATATATTCCCCTTACATCTACAAGAAAATTAGCAATAAGATAGAGTCTGCAAATGTTTATCTCGGTTAACATGAAGTAGATGGAGAATAAACGTTTATAAAAATAGTTTGTACAAGAGTAGAGAAAGTCATGTGAGTGTAACACATCAGATTTTTTAGTTTTGCTGTGAGAGACTCAAGAACGAAGTTAGACAAAACACGTTCTTTGGGTTCAGCAGAACACATTTTCGGTGAAATTTTGGCGTGTAATGTAATATGTAATGTAGGTTGGTAGACGAAGGTGCATACAGAAGACAGGAGAGGAAAGGAAAAGTAAGATTGCCATAACTCAAAGAAGTTATCGACGCGGTAATTGCTGGTATCGGCCGGTGTTGACCTTAAACCCTTGGTTACGTTGACGCAACCGGCTCTGGGATGAATCATCAGGCACAGCTGGAATGCCAAATGAGTCAGAGAAGACTCTCCAAGTGGTTCTCCATCACGTTGTACTGCTGCACCATGACCTGGTCGAGGCACGCAAATGGTACTGTTTACAATATGGGCGAGGCTTTCTCCACATGAAAGTGGTGTTATTTATGCTGCTGACATGCTCTTGTCTTGCTTGTGCATGTGATGGATTACAGCTCGTTGTAATTTGCAGGGCAGGCAATGAGGTCTGAAATGTATTTTGATTATGATGTAGTTCTCAGTTTACTTAAACACAGTTGTTAAAAAAAACGTATGTTTTAACATACACTTGACTCTCTCTTCATTATGGTAAATTAAATTAAATTGAGTCTAATTTATGGACGCTCTTTAATTGCTGTGGTCCTTAGCGTCTCATTCTACAGGGAGAACCAAAAAACTAGGAACCGGCTGCGCGATGTTTTTCCTGTTCGCATCCGTTGCCGTCTGCCGCTATCATAGAAAGGCACGGATGAAACCATACAACATTTTTAAAACTACTTTTAAAGGCTTTACTTACCAATTTTATGAAAGGAGATGCTGAAACTGGCCACCGTCGTTGTCCATGCATTTTTGGCACCTCTTTAGGAAACTATCCATCACTCGCCGTAGTTCACGTTGAGAAATGCTGGCAATTTCCTGGCGGATATTTTGTTTTAATTCTTCCAGTGTGTGTGGGTTTGTCCTGTACACTTTGTTTTAAGTTACCCCAGAGATATGGTGTTAGGTCGGTGGACCGAGTGTCCTGAAATACACTTCCAATTTTTCTCATCGAAATATTGGCCGTATGAGCTGTTGTAGAGTCTTATTGAAAAAAAGGCAAAAATCACGATCCCTGTCTGTTAATTCTCTAAGCACAGGGGGCAAAATTGTATTCACGTATGCACGGGCTTCAACTATTGCCTCGAAAAAAATTGGCCCTTCATAAAGTTGATAAGTAAAGCTTTTGAAAGTAGTTTTAAAAATGTTGTATGGTTTCATCCGCGTCTTTCTATGATAGCGGTAGACGGCAACGAGCGCCGAGACCCGGACAGGAAAAACACCAGATGTTTCGTAGTTTTTTGGCTATCTCTGTATATTGGGCGTGAAAACCGGTAATTTTGCTCAGAGGCCTCTTTATCAGGCTTGAGGTTCTTTTACGTGCCGTTTATTAGTTTCTCTCTTCTTCTCTTACGTATAAGTAGGGGAAGTATTGTATTTCCAAAAATGTGATCTCAAGATTTCACCGGAAAACCCTCTGAACCCCAAAAAAGTATTTTTAGACAATAATTGCCGACAATAAAATCAACAAATACGAATAAAACATGAACATCTGCGCATGTAGTGACAGGAAAGTGAAACTCCAGAACATTCTGCTTAATTTGGTGCTAAAATTGGGGCCTTGAATGAATTTCGAACAGAATAAGTAAAGAAAGGTGTCAGTTCTTCATAAATCACTCTGTATTTCCTAAAAGTGTTTATTTTGACAATTTTTAATTTACCAAGCAAGTCTTAGCAGCAGCTCAGCTTTAGCTGCTGGTTGGAGTAACTCCATTGTTACCGGGGATGCCCGCAAGCCATGGGGAGAATCCGGTGTCGACTCAAGCGGCGTGGTGTGGGGTTGTAGTCCCTAGAGACCGAACAATGGCGCTACGATGGAATGGCAAGGAGTCTTTAAATTTAGCGGCTCAGCACCTAATTTCATCCTCCAGGTATGGAAGATGTGAGGATTCGTGGAGCAGCCTCACAGGGAAGGCGCGACATAAAATAGATAGCCCGAAGGCTGGTAATGTGTAACCGCTGCAGTCGGAGCAGAATGGGGTCTAAATTTAATTGAGATTTTTATGGACTCTCTTTAACTCCTGTGGTCCTTAGCGTCCCATTCTATATTGTGCGTGAAAGCCCTGTAAGTTTGCTCGGAGACCTCTTTATCAGGTTTGAGGTTGTTTTACGTGCCGTAAATCTACGACATGGGATCACCGCCTTTACTTCCGTTCCGAAGGAAGCCGTGCTTAGGATTTCACGCCCGAAAAAAAGCCATCGTCCTCCGCCTCGGGAACTAGAGGCTAGCATGGTAACCACTACACCACGGTTAGTCTGCGGCCATGTCCCAGATCTTGCAGGCGTAAAGGTCGGGATTACAAGTGCTCGGAAAATGAGCAACTTAAGAGGAACCGGCATCCCGATCCTAACATGGGGAACAATGAGGCCGAGGGCCGATGCGACAGCTCCTGATGTGCTCTTTAAACGTTAAGCCCTTGTCCAGCTTAACACCTAAACAGGTGATTGCTATTCGTCCACAAATGTGAGCAGATTGGCGATGTTTAGCTCGTGGAAACAGTATTTTTAGTGCCTAATACTGTATCTTTGGTGCCTCATTTTATGATTTCAGAGCCTACTTTAGGTGTCTAAAATTGTTTTTAAGGGCTTCGCCTTAACATATTAGCCATATCGCGACCTTACAACTTTTAAAATACATATTTAACAAACAATGAGGTTATTTAACATACTAGCAGTTTTGAACCATTAAAATGAACTGGTATATAAAATTGTGACACTATAATTAATCAAACTTATGGAACATTATATACTTTTGTATAAATTAATGCTTTTGAAAAATTCAACTATCTTAGGGTACATCGAATAGTTGAGTGTTGTTTGTAAATCATTGGGTATCTGGTAGTGTTGTCTCCATTGATGGTATTGTGGACATTCCACGATTATGTGTTTCGTTGTTAACAGTATGTTACACTGGTGGCAGATGGGTGGTTGGTCCTTTGAAAGAAGATGACTGTGCGTGATCTTGGTGTGGCCCATTCTCAGTCTGGATATTAAAACCTGATCTTGTCTGGAAAGAGAATTACTGGGAAGATGTGTCGAAAAACTCGATGTTATATCACGGAGTTTGCTTCTCGTGGAGTCAAGCCATCCTGTCTTCCATTGTTGGTAGAGCTTCTTTTTAATGGTTGAGATAGCATCATGAGCTGGTGTAGTTATAGTTGGGTCATTTAGTGGTTTCTTTTGCTGCCTGATCGGCCAATTCGTTGCCTTGTATTCCAATATGGGATGGAATCCATATTAAAGACACTTGCTCTCCTTGCTTATTGTCTCTATGAAGTAGTGATTGAATTTCTTGTGTAAGAATATGGGTTGATGACAGATTGTTTATTGCAAGTAGTGCACTTTTAGAATCTGAGTATATAACAAATGACTTTGAGCATCGAGTATTCAAGACCTAAATGACAGCTTGTTTAATTGCAAACAGTTCACTTTTGCTCTTATGGCATACAACCGGTTGAAATTCAAGGTTCTAATCTTCATCATTGGCATGAACTCTAATCGTCAGATCGTTAATTGTTGAAATGTTTTTCCTATTAGTGTACCTGTTCAAAACGTTTGTAAATGAAACAGTTTCAGAAAATGGAGTTAATTGTATCGCCCGCATGAACTCAAAGGAACAGTTGAAGAGATATACCAATCAACTACCATTCGTGTACTTTCTATTCCTGTTGTGCTTATCAAACATGTAGTTGTACTTGGCATATGCAGATCCAGGGTCGTTGCTCTGCACCGGCTTATCAGAGTGACCTGCCTTCGAGCCCCATGAGGGTGCGGTCAACTTATAATCGTGTCATGATCACACAAACGGCCACTCCCATCACGTGTGTTTTAATTTATCATTCTTAGTAAGGCTCCTAGAGAGAAGATGCCCACGAGAGCATTTGGTTAATTTTTGCTGCATACCAACGTACCACTACCAGGAATTATTTCAAATTAACAGTAATCCCTTAGTTTACACACGGAGAGTCAAAAAACTACGAACCGCCTGTGCGGTGTTTTTCCTGTCCGCGTCCTCGGCGCTCGTTGCCGTCTGCCGCTATCATAGAAAGGCGCGGATGAAACCATACAAAATTTTCAAAACTACTATTAAAGACTTAAAACTTTATGAAAGGAGATGCTGAAACTGGCCACCGTCGTCCATACATTTTTGGCACCTCTTTAGGAAACTATCCAATACTCGCCGATTTTTTTCGAGTTAAGGGTTAAAGCCCGTACATATGTGAATACAATTTTGCCCCCTTTTATAGAGAAGCGTGATTTTGCCTTTTTTCAGGAAAAGACTGCACAGCTTATAAGGCCAATATTTCGATGAGAAAAATTGAAAGTGTGTTTGAGGACAGAATTATTAGTACAGATTTGTGGCCCCCTCGGTCCCCTGAACTAACCCCCTGCGATTTCTATCCCTGGGGTAACTTAAAACAAAGTAGGTATACAAGACAAAGCCACACACCCTGGAAGAATTGAAAGAAAATATCCGGCAGAAAATTTCCAGCATTTCTCAACGCGAACTACGGCGAGTGATGGATATTTTCATAAAGAGGTGCCAAAAATGTATGGACAACGACGGTGGCCAGTTTCAGCATCTCCTTTGATAAAGTTGGTAAGTAAAGCCTTTAAAACTAGTTTTAAAAATGTTGTATAGTTTCATCCGCGCGTTTGTATGATAACGGCAGGTGGCGAGCGCCGAGGGCGCGGACAGGAAAAACACCGCGCAGCCGGTTCATAGTTTTTCGGCTAACCTGAAATTCACAATGCTGCAAGAATATCCGTGCGTGTTTGGGAAATAAACAGGATCGTTGTATGTATACGAGAACGATTTTATGGAGTGTGTAAATGAGGTGAAAAAACTCGCAGTAATTTACCGCAACATTGAAAACGTGCTTCTAAATTTGTTTCGAAGTAGACGAATCTTCTACGGGGCCAGGCAGAAGTTTGAATGAACATCATGTGCAGTGTTAACGAGGACTGGACTCTGACCAACATCCCGACTGAACCGTAACGTTTTAGCAGCACAAGAAATGAATCCGTCACAGGCTGATTACATCCCACCTTTCATCGCTAACGGAGCCAATTAGGAGCCTACAAATTTGTGTACCACTAGAGACACGCACTTAATTAAATGTAATCTCATAACAGGCTATGTCACACGCGATGCTTCGTATTCACCTCTTCGTTAAACTCATTATGCAGCACTGTCATGAAAGCCCAACATTGTACATTTCGAAAACAAAGACCTAAAAGCATCCTGTGCGAAGCACCTCCCCAAAGAATCCTTCAGATGAGCTGCTACCACAAAAAACAGAGAATCTTGCTCTTTCGAAGCAACGTACTCTGTGTTGGTTCCTTTCTGTGTGCTGGTACGAAAAATGTATTATCTATTTTTGTGCACTTGGATGCGCTTGAATTAAAAAACTGATACATTCTGTCGATATGTCCATATTGCTTTTAGATTGGTTTGCAGATGTGTGTAATGACTGCGAGAGGAGTTGTCTTCCTCTATCCCACCTCTGCCACCATGTAACGGGATTGGATTAGCTGGCCGCTTCGACGTTATACTAGTCAGAACTTAGCGGCCTTCTTCAGTAACTTACTCATCCTCATCCTACTGGCCACACACCAAGGATTGTGTTGTTTGTCTTAACAGAGTTGCCACGTCTCTCTGTGCCTCTCCTCCCTAGAGTGCTTTAACTAACAGCTTTTGCTAATTTTCTCACACTGTTGGTGTGCATTTGTATTTCAATATTTATTTATTTGTACTAACCCACCATACGGAGGATATGGCTATCATCAGCCCAGTCTGTTATCTTATCGATACTCGAAACCCAGGTTTTTCTTGTATCTAGTACAACTACTACTACTACCACAAATAATAATAATAATAATAATAATAATAATAATAATAATAATAATAATAATAATAATAATAATAATAATAATGGGGTTTAAAAGCACACAATGCTCGAAATAGTACTAATTAAACCTTTGTTTTCTCAACACATCGTAGTTTTAAGTCTCATTTACTTCTCTTTTTATAGACCCCAACCATTTCTTCCTAACTTTGATTAAGTACTCGCCTACCTTCTTACTATCTTTACTAAAAAGTTTAATTAAGGCTACATTTCTGTCTGATTTAAGCAGTTTCTCACTTATACACTCTTTTCTCCAAAGCTCTGTCCCTTTATATATATATATATATATATATATATATATATAAACTATATGTTCTAAATCATCCTTCCCTCCACATATTGAACACAGGTTCTGTTGGAAACCTTTCTCATCCCTTGTAGCCTCCACGCGCCCGCTCAAACCCAAGCAATACTCTCTCTTTGTTCATTATTTAATTTGTCCACATATCCATCTCTTTCCCATGTATTTTTTATTTGTACATACAATTCTAGTGATCTTTTATCCCCTATGTTCCTAAACAACTCTTGTATTTGTGTGTCTTCATATCTCCTAACTTCTTTTCAAAGCCCATTTACATTATTTTCTCTCATTTTCCAGATATCGCCCAGCCCATTTTTCTTTAATATAGTTTGTATACTGTAACTCCTTCCACTTTTCCGTAAATTCTCTTCTTGGAAATCAAGACATTGTCCAAAATTCCTTTCATCTAGATTTAGTATTCTACGAGGGGCACTTTTATATTTTGAGCCTTGGCAACCCTGAATATTATAGGTGCCATCTGACGTTTCCGATGGAAAGTTTGACATTTTTAACCATAATCTACTTCAAACATTTTGTCAATAGAGCGTTATTTGTTTTGTTTACACTTAACTTGAAAATTGTGTGTCATCAAAAACATGGAATTAACTCGTGAAAATGTTCGTGCAATGATTTATTAAGACCTTCGACGTGGATTATCAAGAAAAGAGTGCATCGATCAACTAACTTCCACATTTATCAACTAAGCTCCATCCTTTGCCACTGTGAAACGCTGGTATAACGAATTTAATCTTGGCCGCCGTTCGCTCAATGGTGAAGGTCGTTCAAAATCAGTTGTTGTGCCAAAAAACATTGATGCTATGTAAAAACTAATAATGAAAGATCGTCATGCGATATATTGTGAGATTGAGGCAACCCTAGGAATTAGTTCCACCAGAATATATAAAATATTGCATGATTATTTAGCCGTTAAAAAGGTTTGCTCTCGTTGGAACCCACATAATTTGACGCAATCTCAAAAAGATGATCGTGTCGATTGGTGTACAAAAATGCTCAAGAAATACAGTGGGGTGCTTCAAAAGACGTATATAAGATTGCAACAGGTGACGAATCATGGATCTATGCGTATGACCCGGAACGTAAACAGCAGTCGACTGTATGGGTGTTTGAAGATGAAGCAAATCCAACAAAAGTTGTTCGCACTCGAAGCAAATGGTCGCCTGCTTTTTCAGCAAAACTGGTCATGTGGCAACAGTGCCTTTAGAGGAACGTAAAACGGTCAATGCCAAATGGTACACATTGTTTGCCGGAAGTCTTCGGTGAAGTAAGGAAAACCGACAAGAACCGTTGGATCATTCTTCATCAAGACAATGCGAGCGCACACACATCTCGTTTAACAACAGAGTATTTGAAGGCTCAAAAAATCGAATTGATGGGACATCCGCCATACAGTCGTGATTTGGCTCCCAATGACTTCTTTTTGTTCCCGAACATCAAGAATATATTGCGTGGACAAAAATTTTCGTTGGCAGAAGAAGCCGTTGATGCCTTCAAAAACCATGTTTTGGAGGTGTCTCAAGAAGACTGGAATAAATGCTTTGACAAATGGTTCAAAAGGATGCAAAAGCGTATTGATTATAAAGGAGAATATTTTGAAAAATAATAAAGCAGTTTTCAATCAGAAATTACTTTGTTTTAATTATTAGGCTCAAAATATAAATAGTGCCCCTCGTATACCAGTTATTTCAATATAGGATTTTGATGTTTGTCTTAACAGTCGCCACGTGTCTCTCCATCTCCTCTCTAGACTGCTTTAACTAACAGCTTTAGCGAATTTTCTCACACTGTTGGTTAATGCAGGCATTTGTATTTCAATATAGGTTTAAAGTGACTTGGATATAATGATAAGAAAGATGATAAAATAATAATTTATTTCTATCAAAATTGTTGTGGTAGGTTTCGATTATAGACAAATAGCTGATGACCAACCGTAAGCTCAAATTGCATTTGTATAAAGTGTTTATTATTATTATTATTATTATTATTATTATTATTATTATTATTATTTCACGTAACAATCGAATATGTACTATGAGACTTTGTTTACAACACTCCTGGTGTTACAGAGTAGGGCATTTATTGGAATTACTTCCCCAAAGGGTTATAAATGAGCCAGTTATCCATGGAGACATACTTCCGTCAACACATCTGAACATAAGATCATACAAGTGGAACTAAGAAGGGAGCAAATGCTATAAAATTGCTGGATCTGACAACCGCGCCTGTTGAAGTCTGGCGGTGTATGGCACCAAAACAACTTCTGTTTGGTGTCATAAAATTTACAAGTGGAATGGGAAGGTCGTCTCCCTTCTCCTATGTTCTGTCCACAACTATACAATTGTTTCACTTCTTCTGCTGCCGACAAGTAACGCTAGTATTGTTACTTATTATATAAGTTGATTGGATAACGAGAGGGGCTAAAGCTAAGTCCTCAGGGAGCGACAAGGCGATTTGAGACCGCTGCTAAAGGACTTACGTCCAACGAAGAAGAACAACGGTTTATTTCACGATTATGTACAAGCACGAAAGAAGCTAATAACTTTGATGACACTTCCTTAACATAGGTATATAATATTATGTGCTTTTCACAGTACACAGCTGCTGAGAAAGCATTCTCCCTCAATAGTGACGCTATGGTGATCTCTTTGAGATAGGTACAAACCGCACCAAAGAAAATCTTCGGCGGATTTTGTATCGTTTTCTGGGGTCTTTTGAGGTGTGCCCTTCACCTTACCTATCGCAGAGCGTCGTGGCTTGATAACACAGCAATAAGGGGGGAAAGAGGGGAGGTTGATGTCTTTGCTTTTTCTGGTGTTATTGAAACTAAAGCATGTTTATTGTCTTAGAACCAGTCATGCCGTATACTAGAGAAATTACTCGTGGACGTACTGTTACAGCAATTGCAACGCCAGTACACAAACGTTTTTATAGTAAATTACTGGATAAAATATTTTAGGAAAGTGGGGAGGACGGTTTACATACTCATCAGAAAGTGGGCACTCCCTGTAAAACATCCGCTGATGATATTCGTGTACTAAATGCAAATTACTCTTTTGTTATACTTGACTGATCATATTTAGAAATTAGAGATAAATATGTATATGTATATGGTTTACCGAATATGACATACATATTATAGCAATAAAATTGGGTTATATTTTTGTCTATAATCCTGTTGTATTCCAATGATCATCAAATGTTAGTAAAGGTATACTAACCAATTTTAGTTTGAATTAGAGGGAAAACATGCTGCTTTATTTATTATTTAGCTATGTTTGCTTTTATGTAGCAACTAGCATTGATACCACTGTGAGAATACAGTTCTGTTTATTTTTATTATAAAGTATTGCTATGTATTTAATGAATACCATTCAAGGTTTAATTTGAAAATCTTCTCACACTGCACATTCTACATTTCGCTAACCTGGGCGCTCATCCAGTTTTCCCCTTAGCCTTTAACCCTTTCAAAGGTTGTCCTGTACTAGCCGATAAGGTATGGGCTGCCAATCACGATAAGAGGTCTGTATGACAAACTGAATGCACTCACTCTACCTCTTTCTCTTTTAGCCAATACGATCGACAGCGTAAACCTATATTTCGTTTCTACGCCATTTTTGTAACCTTTGTTGTGGTTATTAGTGCAACTGTTTAGCAGGAGTGGTGCAACCTTGCACCGTGGCCTAAAGCAACCAATGAAATTGCCATAGCTTCGCAAGGTCACGTACAACGATAAATAATGTGAAATAGACGCGAGGTGCAGTGAGATTTTCTTTGTCGCTCTTTGTACGTACGTATTCAATTTTCTCCAAGGAAGCCATTAACTATGACTGCCTATTCTTGATTTGAAGCGAGGAGACCTTTTGGAATAGAAAAACTAGCATATAATGAATTTGGCTTAACATACCTTCTCTGCATTATGCGTCTTAAGAACATTAAATATTGACTGTATCGTGCTAGGCTTTAGATCTAAACATGTCGGGTTCGATTTCTGGCACCCGACAGGGAATTTTTATTTTGCTGGTATTATTCTCTATCCTTCTTAGTCAGCAAGCGCACGCGCGCGCGTGTGATTTAGTGCTCAATCCTACCGTAATATAAACAACGATTAACACAGCTATAAAATAAGAGAATGTCATGGCCTTTGAGCATTTCAAAACCGCCGATATGACATTAGATGTTAAAAGCTACATCAGGCGAGAGATTGATACGGTAGTCATACAACTTTCTCTGCTCATTAGAAGTACACATACTACCTTATGTATAATAACATTCATTAAAAGTTGATGTGAACACATACCTACTTTCTCTGCTTGTGACAAATTCACGCTTGTAGTGATGATAATATAGAAAACACATAGTGTAATTTATTTTAAATGCTTTAGTTGGTCGTTGTACCTTCGTTTACTTAGTCTTGGGTGTGTGCGTGTGTGTGTATGTGTATGTGTGTGTGTGTGTGTGTGTGTGTGTGTGTTCGAACATCCTGAGAATGTCGCATTATCTTGTTCTTTGGGGGTTTCTCCACAGGCTCATGGAGACCTGGGAACCTTTAGTGACCTATATTAAGAATACAGTTAAAAGTCGCCTATGTTCACGCTAGAGCTTTTATACAAATTGACCCCAGTCCTCCCCCTCTCTGGTATTTTCTCGTCCTCTGGAGCGATTCTGCTGTACTGGTGGCGGAAAAAAACTACAGAAACAAATGAAGTAGCAAGTCCAAATGACTTATTACCAAGGTGCGGATTTTTATGACCTTAAAAAGTTAAGCATATCCTATAAAACGACAAAATTATATTAAAAATTACATATTAATTACAAAAAAATCTGATGTGTTACACTCACGTGACTTTCGCTACTCTTGTACAAACTATTTTTACAAACACTCATTCTCCATATGCTTCATGTTAATCGAGATATCGAGATGTTAATGTTATTGCTAATTTTCTTGTAGATGCAAGGGGAATTGCTAGGCTTTAAGCTTTAGTCAAATATTTTAAGAGCTGGTTGCTATCTGGAGTATTCCATTCTCTTTGCATTACCAGGACAAAAAAAAATGAATAACGAATTTGAGAAAAAGTATAGGTATTGGAAAATTTAAGGGAATAACATGCAATATCTCGAAAATGGTTCACTCAACAACAACAACAAAAATGTATATGACATAAATTGTGTAGTTTAACGCGATCTACATTTTTTGTGTAGTAAAATTTTGTCTATCTCTTATGGTTTACCAGTTATGCAAAAGTCGTTCACAATGGAGAATACTTTTGGAGACATTCCCAGAAAATTCAAGATATACATTTCATTTGCCAAGAAAATATCTTAAACATATGATATTTTAATCAAAATCGTTAGTCATTTTTGAGAAAATTAAAAATTTCGAAAAATGTTCTATGTAAAGGGTAGTCTGGGGTGGGGGGATTTTCTTGAAATCCTTCGTGTCGCATCTCTGGAAGATACTGAACCTAAATACCAAGTTTGGTGTTTATTCGACTGTTCGTTTATGAGTTATGATGTTCACAGACACACACACACACACGGACATGTTTCCAAAAATGCTTTTTTTTTTGGATTCAGGGGGTCTCAAAACATGTATTTCCGGTGAAATCTTGGTATCGAATTTTTGGGTGGAATACAATACTTCCCCCACTTACTATACGTAGTAGAGAAAGTTAAAAAGTATTTTGCTTAAAACTAAGATTTATTTAATTTATTAAAATTAGTGCACAAAATGTTATGAGTTAATTTATACATTAGTATAAATGCTATACAAGCAGAAAAGATAAGTTTAAGAATAATGAGATAGTTTATAAATTAATTAAAACATATGTTCCATTAAAAGAAAATTATGAAAAATCCTTTTTTAACCAGGTCTTACAAATCTGTAGCATTAACTCTCTTGAGTTCTCAAATTTTGCAAAATTTATAGCGAATTATCAATAGATATATACATGTCAGTATTGTTATTCCTTATTTAAAAAAAAAATCTTCAATTTTTCTATGCTGCTTTGATTTTTTCCATAGTCTTACACTATTCAGTTATATATTCTCACCACAGAAAAGAAAAGTGCTGTCATCTTTTAGGGAAATCGTTGCGTAATTTATAGAGCTTGGAATTGCTCTTCATGCATACTGGACACATTTTCATTATTTACGCCTACTTCATCTGTTGCAACTTCCGACGGTATGACAACACGTGCGTAGTAATTAAACGCGTCTCGAAAATATTGATGCCTCACCCAACATGCCTACTGTTTTGTGCTGCGATAGCAAGGATACAGTATACAACACCGTGTATAATATATCTTAAACATAACATATAAATGAATAAGCAAAAGAATATATTTTGCAGATGCGGACCACAAAAATATGACGTATTAATGAGAAACCTTATAACCGAAAAACGTATAATTGAACTAAATTTCACTTAATAGTTTGGTGTCTGAAAACATTTAACGTACGAGGACGAATTGATGTCGGCGACTTTTAAAGAAAATAACATCTTTATCCAAAAAATAAATTTTATTCCTCAACATAGTCTGCTTTCAATTCAATACACGCCTAACGTTCCTTCAATTTTTTTAACCCTTCCAAAAATATGATTTTTCGAAGTCTGCAAAATATGAGGTTGTTTCTGCCATGATGTGTTCACTGGACGTGAATTTCTTCCCAGCGAGCCAATTTTTCAGGTTTGCGAAGAGGAAGAAGTCGCTCGGAGCCAAATCTGGAGAATATGGTGGGTGAGGTAGCAGTTCGTAGCCCAATTCCACAAATTTTGCGATGGCAATGGCTGACTTGTGTGCGGGTGCATCATTGTGGTGAAAGAGAACATTTTTCTTCACCAAACGGGATCGTTTCTTTAACAATTCCTTGTGAAACTGATCCAGCATTGCGGCACAATGTGAACCTGTGATTATTTTGCTTTTTCCAGGTAGTGGATGTCCATCACCCCTTGTGATTCCCAAAAGACAGCTGCCATGATTTTTCCTGCTTTCTTTGGAGCAGGTTTGCCAAAGGAAATCCACTGTTTCGATTGTTGTTTGGTTTCAGGTTGATAGTAATGGATCCAAGTTTCATCAACCGTGATATATCGCCGTAAAAACTCATTTGGGTTGCGCTGGAACATGTTCAGACTTCCCTGTGAAATGGTCACACGATTCCGCTTGTTCTCAACTGTGAGCAGACACGGCATCCATCTTGCTGACAGCTTTCTCATACCCAAAAATTCGCGCAGAATGTTATACACCCGTTCACTCGAGAAGTTTATGATTTTGGCTATCTCACGGATTTTCACTCGGAACTCTTCCAACACAATATCGTGAACTTTGTTCATCATTTCTTCTGTTGTGATCTCAACCGGCCGTCCTGTGCGCACGGCATCTCTTATGCTCGAACGGCCACATCGAAATTCTGTGAACCATGGCATGTGTTGGAGCAGAGTCCCCATAATACTTGTTCAGCTTTTCTTCCATTTCCTTCACCGTCTTACCACGGAAAAAGTAGTGTTTTATCAGAACACGAAATTCACTTTTCCTCATTTTCTACGAAGCAACACACATCTGCATATTTCAGACGCTCTAAACAATGTTCTAAGAAACAAATGACGATGAATTTCTGCGATTATACCCAGAATAGATGTAACACTTGGGTGCAAACAAGAAACCTGTGATTAGAATGCTATCTCTCGTCAAAGTCATGGACTTATCAATCCGCCTTCGTATATTTGCGAAAAAAGCACCTGTTTACATAAGGTAAGTTATAAAATAATAATAAGCCATGGTGTCTCTGCTACTCGATATACTGAAATATACTTGAATTTTTTTTTACATACTGGAAAAATTGAATGAAATATCCATAGAATATAACATTGATTTATTTGAGATTGGATTTTCTTGGAAAATCTTATTAATCAAAAAATATTTGTGAGTGTTATTGTTTTGCGTGATAGCTTCGTTTATTAATTCATCTAATTTGAATCGTTATCTATTACAAATGACGGAAACGTTTACTTAATCTTTCATACGTACATTTTTTTCACACGCTTTACAACATTTTCATAATTTTGAAGATCGTTTCGGGGGAGGTTAAGATTATAAAAACAAAACTGGCGATATTTCACTCCCATTTCTGTGAATATCATTGAATTTTTGGTTCATTATTACGAATTGAATAGCGTGGAATGGGGACTTTATGAAATTACTGTTGTAAGGATGAGACTTCGGCATAAAAATGTTCTAGATCATAAAGAGTACAGAGATTCGAGATTTAAAAAACCATCCGTGCAACACTAGGTGGGTGTGGCAGCTAGTAATAAACACAGTTCCATATTATGGCTGCGGAAGCACTAACCACAACACGCGTTTGAGTATTGCTACATTTTTACTGCAATATGTCAAAGCTTGTGTTGGAAATACTGGAATTTTAAACCTTAAATGCAATAGACAACCTGTTAATATGTATAGATATATGTTAGGTGGGTGATTAAAAACAGAGCAGTCGCATACCCCATTTTAAGGCCTCCTTGGCTTTCAAAGTTAAGTGTTTGTCAAATAATGAAACACACAAGGTCTTGCCTGTGTCTGGTACACACAAATTGAGGTACAGTATGACGTCAGTCGCAGGAGTGTCTCACTCTCGCGGTCTGTGGGGTGCGGTGGCATTGATGATGGACAACCTAACGTTCTTATTGCCTGCAGTGTCCACTCCTTGAAGGCGGGCCCATAATGTCCGTCCGCAACTGTCTTACGTGATCACACAAGATTAGGAATACCAACATTTGCATATTGCCCGGCTGGCTCTGAACAAACGCAATGAAAAAAGTGCGTGCTGCATTCACACGACTTGGTTTCATTACACATTTTACTGTAGGCACAAGACGAATAAAGGAAACCGAATCGATAGTTATTTAAAAGCGACTTGGTATGGCTTTAAAATTCCAAGCTCTTGGCATGACATCGCACCAGAACTTTAAAAATCTGATGTGTTACACTCACATGACTTTCTCTACTCTTGTACAAACTATTTTTACAAACGCTTATTCTCCATATGCTTCATGTTAATCGAAATATCGAGATGTTAATCTTATTGCTAATTTTCTTGTAGATGCAAGGGGAATATGGTAGGCTTTAAGCTATAGTTAAATATTTTAAGAGCTGGTTGCTATGTGGAGTATTTCATTCTCTTTTCATTACCAGGACAAAAAAAGAAAAATGAATAACGAATTTCCATTTGAGAAAAGTACAAGTATTGGAAAATTTAAGGGAATAACAAGCAATATCTCGAAAATGGTTCACTCAACGACAAAAATGTATACGACATAAATTGTGTATTTTAACGCGATCTACATTTTTTGTGTAGTAAAATTTTGTCTTATCTCTTATGGTTTATCAGTTATGCAAAAGTCGTTCACAATGAGGAATACTTTTGGAGACATTCCCAGAAAATTCGAGATATACATTTCATTTGTCATGAAAATATCTTAAACATATGATATTTTAATCAAAATCGTTAGAGCCGTTTTTGAGAAAATGAAAATTTTCGAAAAATGTTCCATGTAAAGGATAATCTGGGGTGGGGGATTTTCCTGAAAACCTTCGTGTCGCATCTTTGGAAGATACTGAACCTAAATACCAAGTTTGGTGCTTATTTGACTGTTCGTTTCTGAGTTATGCTGTTCACATATACACAGACACGCACATGGACATGTTTCTAAAATGCTTTTTTTTTTATTCAGGGGGTCTCAAAACATGTATTTCCGGTGAAATCTCGGTATCGAATTTTTGGGTGGAATACAATACTTCCCCTACTTACTATACGTAGTAGAGAAAGTAAAAATTACAAAGCATTGAATAATTGAAACGATTATTAACAGATATCTCGGAAGGGCGCAGGTAAATTGCGTCCCATCCAGGGTATGTCGTTGATTATTATCTATTTAGAAGGAGCGTTTAGAAAGCTGACAAGTTCCGTCCTTCAAGGGGTGTACCTACTGTAAACGAGACAAGTAAACATATTTTATGAAACCACATTATGTAGCGCTATGTTCCGTCATAGCAAACAATCAGCAATGGTCCTTCCCTTAACCTGTTTTTGAGACATGTCAATGCTGAATTCTCTTTTACAACCAGAAGAACCACGAGTGGTTGTGAACCATTTCACGGAAACTGAACTTATCACAAGTCACCCAAATATTTATAATTTCGCGATATACTTAAAAATACCCAATCGGAAACGTATATAGCCTTCAGAAGTTATTGGAAAAGAAGAAGAGCTATTAATAAGGAAAAATTTCTAGAGAAACAAATGACTTTCCAACAAAGAAATATTAGTCTAGATTTTAAAGGGTATTGCTTATTGGCCAGTGTGAGCGAATGTTTATCAAAGGACAATACCTACATCTTTAATTGGGTTTAATTACAAACATTTTTAACCGATCACCAGCGTAATCTAGTTAGTGTCAGTCCTGAGTCTGTAAATGGGAGAGAAGTTTGCTTACAATTCAGTGATGTTGATGGGAATCCCTTTTTACTTTCTCTACTACGTATAGTAAGTAGGGGAAGTATTGCATTCCACCCAAAAATTCGATACCGAGATTTCACCGGAAATACATGTTTTGAGACCCCCTGAATCCAAAAAAAAAAGCATTTTTGGAAACATGTCCGTGTGTGTGTCTGTCTGTGAACAGCATAACTCAGAAACGAACAGTCGGATAAACACCAAACTTGGTATTTAGGTTCAGTATCTTCCAGAGATGCGACACGAAGGTTTTCAGGAAAATCCCCCACCCCGGAAATGAGGAAGGAGTGATAGGAGACACCGGGCGGAACTAGGAGTGACGATGCAGCAATGACAGGGTCCCTACAGTTCCCAGATTGAGACGTTTCCGACAGTCGGACAGGCCTCTCACGAGGGTCCAACGCCCTGCTCCGAGATGCGGTTCGTATACCCCGGCAACCAGCTAAAAGCCGAGGGACAAAGAAAGTTCCACAGAGAGCATCCTTTTGCCCTGTCACGCCGCACCGAAACACCATTGCCGACATCATTCACCTAACGCTGAAGGTTGAATAAATTGATGAATGTAATGAAACGGGACAGGAAATTCGGAAGCTGAAGAAAACTACTCCTGCATTCGTCTGACGAGCCATGGTCAGTGTGCAGTCGCCGGGAATCGAACCCGCAACTTCCCGAATTCGAGTCGCACGTAACACGTTATATTCCGCTATTCTATTCAACAAAACGGAATTAAAATCGGATGTCAGGAATATGAACCTCCCAGTTTTAAAACCTTAAGAAATAATTTTAGACTTTGAGCGTCCGGAATAACAGCGATTTTCAAATGGTGAAACAGCTGTCTAATCCACCTGGGTGGTTTTCGAGATACACACATTCATTTTCTTTTTAGAAGTTTTTTCTTTCTTCAGTTTGGTCCTCTGCGACCTAAATGTTCAAGCTGTATTTCAGAGCATCAGCAACTTATGCTTTGACTACAGATATTTAATGGCACAGAAAATGTAGTATTGCTTCGAGTGGTACTTAGTATTGTAGAGTTGAGGTAATTTTTTGATTTTTTACACAGTGAGTAATGTGGGTGGAGCAATCTTTATTCCTGGAAGCCTCCGGAAGCGTTCCATGTGGATATGACGAGGTTTAGCAGGCGTGAATAACTTGGGGTGTTTGGGCGTATTCGAATAGCCCGGTCGCCGCCGGGTTAACACATGCTTGCCTGAAGATCTTGAATTCTGCATCTCAGGCTCCTCGCGATATTTTAAATGTTGCATCGTGTGGAGAGTTTGAAACAAACCCTTCGTTTGACTGGACCCTATATGCCAGAGTCTGTTGAGTAAATGTGAAGAAGTTATTGTTTAACGTATGGAAAGGCCGATTTGAAGTAGGAGTTGTATTATATTTCAACAGTTGGGGAGCCGAACTTGTAGTAGTTGCAACCGCACGTATAGTAAACAGTTTCCGGTAGCCTTCGCCCCAAATGTATTTTTAGATTGCCTTTGCCCCAAGTTTTAAAAAAGTATTAACTTTGTAATTAAACTGTTTCTTTAAATATTTAATATTTATGTTTGCCCCTGCTGCGTCAGTATTATTTTAGAGACATGAATATCTTGGCAAGGCGTGATGTGACAAGAATGTAGGCTTACGCAGATTTTAAGTTTTAATTCACTCATTTTTATTAGTCCTTGACACAAATTAAATAGCACTTCACTGATATAGAGAGCTGTGAGATTCTTTTATTTAATACTGCACTTTTTAACAAGTATACTATTTTTCGTCTCACACGAATACGTATTATATTTCTCTAAAGGACGCATCTTGCATCCGGTTATTATCACTGTCTGCAGGCAAATGAATAGATTTCAACCGTCTAAACTTGTAAATCTTTGTATTTCAAGTCTCTAATTGGCTAATCCTACTCTAATAGAATACCTGCATTTAACTAAAGCTTTTTCTGGCTGTTGATTGGCTAGTTTTAAATTGTCTCAAAATTTACATTATTGCTGCTCTGATAATAACTAGTAGCATTTAAACTCTCAAATTCATTATTGCCTCAAGGTTACCTCATTGTTAGCAACTTTTAACTTATTATTCTCACAGCTACTACATTATTAAATTACGTACTGCATTCACATAATATTATTGAACATATTTACAATAATATAAGCATATGCAATGACTGTTACATACATTTTACAAATTATTACATACATATTGCTTCAATGCGGGCTGTTATTGAATTTACATATTATACAATTAGACTGAAATTATTTATGTGTTAAAAATACTGCCTCAAAATCCACCACATGATGTAACCACATTTCAGAATTGTCGCTAGGCAGATCCGAGAACACACCAAAATTGAGACACTCAAAAGTCAATGCTTTAAAATATTCTGTTTGTTGTTGTGGTAGACCTTAAGGGATTTTTGAGGTGAATGTTCAACACCTCGACTGGGAAATCGAGTTAATGGTAAGTGTATTTGCGAATTTAGCTCATCGTGGGAAAAATTGGCTAATTTAGTACACGGAGTAAGGAATACATTGGTGCGAAATTCATGTATATATAGAAATACACTGACCAAAGCTACAGCAGTGGCATTAAACGTCCTCGTGTGCATACGAAATGAGGCATCAGCCTTACTTATTACCCTCCTCAGGAAATCAAAGGGTGATTACAACAATACGATTATACAGTTCCAAGGAGCCTCTTTCTCTAGAAATGACTCGGGACAGAGTGCTTTTGATACTCAAACTCTATGATAAAATTGAACCACAAAAGTTTACCAAGGAGACTTACTTCATGAATGATTTAGAATTACGAGGGGCGTCCAATAAGTAAGTTTCCCTATTTTATAAAAAACATTACACACAATTGGTCACCTTGAATTAATTTTATTTATATTGTACAATCCTTCTGTTACTTTTCTACTGAGAAAGGTTATTGTCTTTACGTTGTTTGCCCCTTTTTAGTAGCCCCACGTATGGACGCCAATTTGAGAAAGATGGTTTGTTACGTTATCTGCATCACGTTTTGGGCGTCAATTTAAAGTAGGTTGTATTGAAGGAGTTGTATCGTATTTCAACTGTTGGGGAGCCGAACTTGTAGTAGTTGCAACCGCACGTATAGTACCCGGTAGCTTTTGCCCCAATTTTTTAAAAAAATATTAACTTTGTAGTTTGACTGTTTCTTTAAGTAATAAATATTTATGTTTGCCTCGGCTGCGTCAGTATTATTGTTAGAGACACGTTTCTCTTAGCAGGATTGTGATGCTACGAGAATGTAGGCTTACACAGATTATAATTTTACTTCACTCCTTTTATTCATACTTGATACGATTTAAATAACACTTCACTGATACAGAGAGCTGTGAGATTCTTTTATATTAATTACTTGCACTTTTTAATACGTAAACTATTTTCGTCTCACACGAATACGTATTATACTTCTTGAGGACGTGTATCACGTCCTGTTAGGAACACTGTTTGCAGGCAACTGAACTCTAAATTTGTAAAATTTTCTCTTTTTGAGTTTCTGATTTCCTAATCCAATAGAATACCTTCATTTAACTAAAGCTTTTTCTGGTTGTTGATTGGTTGTTTTTAAACTGTCTCAAAATTTACATTTGTTGCTCCAATAATGACTTGTGGCATTTAAACTTTCATACTCATTATTGCCTCAAGGTTATCTCATTGTTACCTCATTGTTAGCAACTTTTAACTTATTATTCTCACAGCTCCTGCATTATTAAATTACGTAATATAGTCACATAACATTATTACATATGGATACAATAATATAAACATATACAATGACTGTAATATACAATTTTTATATATTGTTACATACACATATTGCTTTAAGGCGGGCTGTTATTGAATTTACATATTATATAATTTGACTGAAATCATTTAAGTGTTAAAAATACTGCCTCACTACATAATCAACATGTTTTTCCAAGCATTTTACACAAGTTTTTCCAAGCCAGTGTTGTATCAGTTCGGGTCCTGTGCTCACAACCAACTGTTCACTGATTTGACTTCGTCACGGTGTTAAAAGTGCTTACCCTTTGAGTTGGAGGAACATGTGAAAATCACTTGGGACAAGCTCCGGTGAATACTGAGGATACGAGAAAACTTCCAAGTTGAATCTTGACCCAGGCGGAGCTCAGAAGATTCAACTGGGAAGTTTTCTCGCATCCTCCATATTCACCAGATCTTTTCCCAAGTGATTTTCACATATTCCCCTGACTCAAAGGTCATTATGGAGGTAAGTACTTTAACACCGTGACGAAGATCTATTAGAAGTGAACAGCTGGTTGCGAGCACAGGACCCGACCTGGCACAACACTGGCTTGGAAAAACTTGTGTTCACGCTCCCAAAAACGCTTGAAAAAACATGTTGACTATGTAGAAAAGTAACAGAAGGATAGTACAATATAAATAAAATTAATTCAACATGATCAATTATGTGTAATGTTCTTTTATAAAATAGGGTAACTTACTTATTGGACGATCCTGCTGAGGTCATTATGTCAATGGACGATGAATTTGGGTTTGGGATTCCTTATATAGGTGCTGAGAGGCTGTTCAGGCCTACAGTTATGGTTAAGTATGTATTAGACACGAAGAATATTTACGAATGAGGTGTATGTTGTATAAAAGAGCACTAAGAGAAGAGTGGACGGAAACCAACAAAAGCAAATTTCCATAACTTTATCGGTGGCGTAATTTGAACACTTTGTTTTATTTACATTTGAAAAGTACTGTTAAATAGCGAAGGTAATATGCCTTTATAAAATAAATACAAATGAATAAACATGATTGTTTGGTTAAAAAATAAATTTAAAAAAAATCTATCTAGCATGTCTTGTCCAGAATGGGCTGGAGTGTTGAACATAATACTTCCCTAATCTTCCGCAGTGACAGCACTCATTGTACACCACAACTGTCGTCACAACCTCGCTCGTAAAACACACCAAGCAACCAGCACTTTGTTACATGAAGAACAACTCGCTAACACACTCGCGAGCACGAACGGTATGTATAACACGAAGAGTTCGAGAATGTTCGCTGGATGCGGGGGATAGAAGTTTCCAGAAAAATCCCGTTATCTCTCGATAGCGCTTCTGGAATTTACGTCGCGAGGGGAGTAGAGCGCTCCTCTTCTCCTTATCTCTTCCACCGGTTAGTCGGTCGATTAGCGCAGCCCATAGCTGCATCACAATATCGTATGTGCCTAAATCCAACAAACACACCCACAGTTTCTCTGTTTGCGGAAGGCGCCCTACGGATTGCGGAGGAAGTAATAACGGAGCAAATAACACGTGCGGTAATGTAGTTTAAAGCACAACAGTCTGTGGATACGAAACACCTGCTTCCTTGTTCACCCAAGCTCTCACCGGATTAACGGGGAAAGCCAAGGTCACAATTTGTGGATCATCCCACCTATCACTCCCACTGACATTAATGCGTAGGACGGCCATTATCTTGCGGGAAGGCACTGCTGTTATCTTTGTCGCTGTATTGAAAGGCGTAACAGCACTGACTCATATCACATAGATATGGTGATAAACTGAAATGTAGTGTTTATAAACAATATTGCTATTTTTTTTCTTTCTTCAAACGCTTTGTCTTGAATATGATGTTATTCCCCCAATCTTACATATGACCGAATAATAACTTTCTGGTAGAGAAGCTGGCAGTACAGCCATAGTTTTACAAAATAGCGTACATTGATGTACAAAATATGAGAAAACGATGAGCCGTAGGAGAACTCCTGAAGGCTGACACGGCTGGTCGAGATCGTTAAGACACGGACACGTGAACTGGAGGTTTGTTCCAATTCTTCCAGGGCAGTCCTCCCTGACATGTTTTTTCCTGAGTCTTAATATCTGGCAAATACCAGGACTTACCCTAAAGTTAGACCTAGAACGTTTCGTTTCCAAATTTCCTTTCCCAATTATCATTAATTCATGTATCAATCTGTCAGTCGCCTTGTGATGCCATATGTACTACGAACGTGGACTAGTCGTCCTCCGTGGACTAGTGGTACCGTGCTAACCTCTAGTTCCCAAGGTTGCGGGTTCAAACCTGACGGAGGGCGATGGGCGTAAAAATCCTTAGCAATGGCTTCCTTCAGAAGGGAAGTAGATTTATGGCACGTAAAAGAACCTCAAGCCTGATATAGAGGCCTCTGAGCAAAATTACCGGTCTTTCACGCCCAATATAGAATGGGACGCTAAGAACCATAGTAGTTAAAGAGCGTCCATAAATTAAACTCAATTTCAATTGGCCATTAAACTCGAAACGTTCGCATTCGTGAACGGCTGAGGATGCAACAAATTAATATAGAACTGTTAGATATTGGGTTCGACGCTATAGGGCAATCCCCTTTGATGGAAAAAGGAATAAGTCGTCTCCAACCTTGATCACTGACTCAGTGCAGCTTGCATGAAGTGGATGAGATCATTCGTGATGGCCGTCAAATGATATCTGATGAATGATGAATTTTAAGCCAACTTTTCCAATGATAAAGGTTTATTCATCAATTAGGCTGCTCAAACGTTGTGCACAGTGGGTACCCAGTATGTTGATCGATCATATTAAACATGCAAGTAAATCAATAATTGTCATTAATAACCTGTTGCAGAGTTTCATTTTGGAAGGAGATTAGTACTTGGCAAAAGTTATGCTAGGAGACCAAATTGAGTTCATTTCTTTGAACCTGGTAAATACTCGTATAAGAGAGCTGTGGAATGGCATTAGAGAGAATCCCGAAGAAGAAAAGATTCATAACTAAAAAATCCGGCAATTAAGTTACGGCGACAATGTTAAGGGATGAGAAGGGGGTGTTTTTGCTTTCTCTACTACGTATAGGAAGTAGGGGAAGTATTGTATTCCAACCAAAAATTCGATAACGAGATTTCACCGGAAATACATGTTTTGAGATCCCCTGAATCCAAAAAAAAGCATTTTTGGAAACATGTCCGCGTGTGTCTGTGAACAGCATAACTCAGAAACGAACAGCCAGATAAACACCAAACTTGGTATTTAGGTTCAGTATCTTCCAGAGATGCGACACGAAGGTTTTCAAGAAAATCCCCCACCCCAGATTACCCTTTACATGTTACATTTTTCGAAAATTTTAGTTTTCTCAAAAATGGCTCTAACTATTTTGAATAAAATAGCATAAGTTTAAGACATTTTTATGGCTAATAAATTGTATATCTCGAATTTTCTGGGAATGTCTCCAAAAGTGTTCTTCATTGTGAACGACTTTTGCATAACTGGTAAACCATTAGAGATACACGAAATTTTACTACACAAAAAATGTAGATCGCGTTAAAATACACAATTTATATCATATACGTTTTTTTTTGTTGTTTTTTTTTATTTTGAGTCAACCATTTTCGAGATATTGCTTATTATTTCCTTAAATTTTCCAAAAGTTATACTTTTTTTCTGTCCTGGTAATGCAAAGAGAATTAAATACTCCACATAGCAAGCAGTTCCTAAAATATTTGACTATCGCTTAAAACCTAGCAATTCCCCTTGCATCTACAAGAAAATTAGCAATAAGATTAACATCTCGATATCTCGATTAACATGAAGCATATGGAGAATAAGCGTTTGTAAAAATAGTTTGTACAAGAGTAGAGAAAGTCATGTTAGTGTAACACATCAGATTATTTTTTTTAAATAAAAAACAGCAAATTCTGATCGGTACAACAAAACTGTCAAGAAGCTTAAAACACGGTTTTGATGAATTCTTCCGTCAAAGTCCTAACTATGCAAGTCCTATTATTGTTTATTTTTATATAGCTTCTAAAAAACTATTCTTACGAAGGCTTGGTTTTGCTATTTACTTCAAGTTAATCGAGATAAACTTTGCAAAAATAGATTCATTGCACATTTAATTGCAGATAAAGAGGGATAGAAAAAATCGAATCGTGAGCCAGATTTTTAAAAACCGTGTGGTTATATTCTGGCCCAGAAAGTTCATACTCTTTTTCCACGGTGACGCGAGAAACAAATGAAAAGCGACAATTCTTTAAAAAAAACTAAGTATCGAGCATTTAAACCAATAATAACGCGTATCTCGGAAATCGTTGATGTTACAAAAAGGTTATTTGAGAAAATTTGTGTGTTTTAAAACCATCTTACAGTTTTGTGTAGTACGTTTTTTGTCTATTTCTTATGGTTCACCAGTTGTACGAAATTACTTCCGAATGAAGTGACCTCACAGGTTATTCCCAGAAACTTTTAGTTGCACATTTTATTTTTAGTGTAAATGTCTGAACATATGGTATTTTAATCAAAATCGTTATAGAAAATGGAATATTTCGAAAAAGCTTCCTTATAAAACGATAGTTTTCTGTAGAGCGATTTTCTTTAACTCCTTTCTTTTATATTTTCTTGCATCTTTGAAGGATTCTGAAGCTGCTATTTATCCGAATTTTCGTTTTTGAGTTATACCGTTCAAAGACACACGCATACACGGACTTTTTTTTTTCCAAAAATGCTTTATTTTTGGATTTAGGAGGCCTCAAAGCATGCATTTCCGTTGAATGCTCGGTATCGAATTTTTGGGTGGAATACATTACCGCTACTACTAGGTAAGTGGTGTAGAGATAGTAAAAAAATCTGATGTGTTGCACTCGCATGACATTCTCTACTCTTGCACAAACTATTTTTACAAACGCTTATTCTCCATATGCTTCATGTTAATCCAGATGTTAATTTTATTGCTAATTTTCTTGTAGATGCAAGGGGAATATGGTAGGCTAAAATAAAAACGAATAACGAATACCCATTTGAGAAAAAGTATAAGTATTGGAAAATTCAAACAAATAACAAGTAATGTCTCATAAATGGTTTACTGGACCAAAAAAAGTATATAACATAAATTGTGTGTTTTAGCGAGTTCTACATTTTTTGTGTACAAAAATGTTATATTTCTTACGGTTTACCAGTTATGCAAAAGCCATTCACAATGAAGAGGACTTTTGGGGAAATTCCCAGAAAATTCAATATATACATTTCATTTGTCATGAAAATATATCAATATTTTAATCAAAATCGTTAGAATCATTTTTGAGAAGATCAGAATTTTCGAAAAATGCTCCTAAGGGGTAGTCTGATGTGGGGAGATTTTCTTGAAATCTTCGTGTTGCATCTTTGATAGAGGCAGAACCTAAATACCAATGTTGGTATTTATCCGACTTTTCGTTTTTGAGTTATGGTGTTCACAGACATAAACATATGGATCTTTTTCTAAAAATGCGTTTTTTACATTCAAGGGCCTCAAAACATGTATTTGCGGTGATATCTCGGTATCGAATTTTTGGGTGGAATGTATTACTTCCCCTACTTACTATATATAGTAGAGAAAGTAAAAATTGGATGGTAATTCTTGCCTCATCCAGCATAGCCCTGACCTACCATCTGTTCGGGCTATTGAAAGTAGTTCCTCATGTACACTAACTTGATGATGAGACCTTGAAGGACTCTGTGTGTAAGTGACTGGGGAAGAATAGGAATTTCTACCTCACGGAGTATAGCTTTTAAAAGGCATACAAAAACCATACAAAGGAATGGAGATCATATTGAAAGGTGAGGAATTGCATAGAACGTTGTGGCTACACTCTGTTTCGTTGATTGAAAAAAACAAACAAAAATTGGGGAATCAGTTTCTGACACAAGTA
Organism: Deroplatys truncata; assembly: GCA_030765065.1. Lineage (NCBI taxonomy): Eukaryota > Metazoa > Arthropoda > Insecta > Mantodea > Mantidae > Deroplatys > Deroplatys truncata. The sequence continues at coordinate 55,707,446 of CM060989.1, read as the reverse complement.
ACAAACGATAGCGCAGTAAGGCAGTGGTTGTTCTACCCCTTCTTAAGAGGGCTGTCCCAGAAGTACCCGACCTAACAAAGAAAACACAAAAATTTTGAAAAAAAAAATCTTTATTTCCCTTTCAGATCGATATACTTTTCCCAGCGATGTGCAATAGCTTCGGTACCCTGTTTATAGTGAGAATCGTCGAGTTCTGCAAACTTCACCTCTTCATTGTTGGCGAATCTTTTACCACCAAGCCATTTCTTCAACTTTGGAAAGAGAAAATAATCAGAGGGACTAAGTTTGACGAATAGGGTGCATGAGGAAGAAATTCGAACTTTAACTCATTGATTTTGGCCATGGCGATAATGGATGTGTGAACTGGAGCCATGTTATGATGAAATAGAACTTTCGTTTTCGCTAAATGCGGCCGTTTTTGCTGGATTTCATCATTCAAACGCTGCAATAAGTTTGCATAATACTCGTCATTGATTCCTTTTCCCTTTTGAAGATAATCAATGAAAATTATCCCACGCGCATCCCAGAAACTGACACCATGACCTTGCCTGAAGATGGAACTGTCTTCGCCTTCTTTGGAGCCGATGCTCCCCTTTCAATCCACCGTTTTGACTGTTCCTTCCTCTCAGGTGTGAAGTGATGGATCCAAGTTTCATCCATGGTTATGAATCGACGCAAAAACCAGGCTTTATTGCAGCGAAACATCGCCAAACACTTGAATGAAACATGCTCACGACGCTGCTTTGTTCCATTGTGAGTAAACGCGGCAGCCATCTTGTGCACAGCTTTTTCATGTCCGAATTTTCAGTCAGTTTGCGATGTACAGCACTTTTTCAAATATCTACAATGTCTGCTATTTCGCGCATTTTCAGTCGGGGTCATCTAATACCTTTTTTGGATTTTCTTCACAATTTCTGGCGTGGTCACCTCATTTGGTCGATCACTGCGATGTTCGTCTTGGCAGCTCGTAAGGCCTCGCTTAAACTCTGCCACCCAATATTTTACTGTTGTAAACGAAGGAGCAGACTCCCCCGGAGTAGAATCTAGCTCAGCTTTAATATTAGTTGGACTAAGACCTTTCGAGTGTTTACAAATTCGCTGAGAGAGTTGATGGCTGCCAAACAATTACTAAACAACGTAGCATCGTCAAACTTCAAACTTAAGCTTTATAAGGGTGGTGCTTTCTACCATAGTCATTTGTTTGAAACAACAACCGCTATATATACGTCAGAGACTGCCCTCGTAGCATTATTTATGGTAATCTGTAGTTTGTTTATGCTAAATGAAATGTTGCAGGTTATCTGGAAACACTCTGGGCGTGACTCATTTTGAGTCATGACTTAGCACGCAGCCGTGTTTATGTTAAGGAAACCCAGTGATATATTTTTGCGTGTTGTTGGCGTTATTGACGAGTAGTCGGTGTGCTTTACGGGCAGGAATGAGTCATGCTATACGTGTGAAGGAAAATAGCAAGTGATGATGCAACAGGGATAACGTGAATACCTGCATGAATTAAAACCTGCTGGAATGCATTATAAGACAGAAAATTTACTGTGACTCATAGATAAATAATTGTATTTGGAGATAGGACTAGTTGACATACTTTGTTAACAATTCTTGAACTAGCGCCACGAAGTTATTTAAAACCTCAAGCAAAATTACGTATGACACTGTTTTTCCAAAATATCCAAGTGTTTTCATTTCTTTCTCCACTACGTGTAGTAAGAAGAAGTAGTATTGCATTCTACCCAAAAATTCTACACGAGATTACATGTTTTGAGGTGACCTGAATACAAATAAAGCATTTTGGGAAACATGCTCTTATGTGTGTGTCTGTCTGTGAACAGCATAACTCAAAAATGAAAAATCGGATAAATACCAAACTTTCTATTTGAGTCTAGTATCTTCCAAGGCTGAGACACGAAGATTTTCAAGAAAATTCGTCCACCCCAGACTACACTGTGCATAAAACATTTTTCGAAAATTTTGATTTTCTGAAAAATGGCTCTAACGGCCTTTTGATTAAAATATATGTTTAAGATATTTTCATGACAAATGAAATGTATTTCTCGAATTTTCTGGGAATGTCTCCAAAAGTATTCTTCATTGTGAATGACTTTTACATAACTGGTAAACCGTAAGAGTTGGACAAACTTAAAAATGTAGATCGCGTTGAAACACACAATATATCTCATATACATTTTTTTTACTTTCGCTACTACGTATAGTAAGTAGGGGAAGTATTGTGTTCCACCCAAAAATTCGATATCGAGATTTCACCGAAAATACATGTTTTGAGACCCACTGAATCAAAAAAATGTATTTTTGGAAACATGTCTGTGTGTGTGTGTGTGTGTGTGTGTGTGAACAGCATAACTCAAAAACGAACAGTCGGATAAACACCAAACTGGGTATTTAGGTTCAGTATCTTCCAGAGATACGACACGAAGGTTTTCAAGAAAATCCCCCCACCCCAGATTACCCTTTACATGGAACATTTTTCGAAAATTTTAATTTTCTCAAAAATGGCTCTAACGATTTTGATTAAAATATTATATGTTTAAGATATTTCATTACAAATGAAATATACATCTCGATTTTTTTTTTGAGTGAACCATTTTCGTGATATTGCTTGTTAGTCCCTTAAATTTTCAATACTTTTTCTCAAATGGGAATTCGTTATTCATGTTTTTTATATACTGGACATGCAAAGAGAATGGAATACGCCACATAGCAACCAGCTCTTAAAATATTTGACTATCGCTTAAAGCCTACCAATTCCCCTTGCACCTACAAGAAAATTAGCAATAAGATTAACATGAAGCATGTGGAGAATAATCGTTTGTAAAAATAGTTTGTACAAGAGTATAGAAAGTCATGTGAGTGTAACACATAATATTTTTTATCTTTATAATGTTAACCTACATAATTAATTTTTTGTGTGTGTGTGTGTGTGTGTGTGTGTGTGTGTGTGTGTGTGTGTAAACTGGGCCTGGAAGATGATGTATTTTATCTGCATTTCTTTTATCTGTGATTCTCACGCCTTTGTCAAGTATTTCTTCTTAGAAGGAAAGATAACATTAGCGGTAAGAATAACCATGGAAATGGCTTCCTTGGGCGAATGATCATCAATTCTTTAACTCTTGGAAAAATTTCCCGGTCATAAAATCACCAAGCATTGAACTCGTTCTAGAACAAGAAAGAGTAGGTATTCCTGCTCAGGAGGTGTGAAGAGAACAGACCTCATCATGCCATCTCACCCACCCTACCACATCATCGATTAGCTGATATGCGTCGCCTTGAGCTTTACATGTCTGTTCCAAAGCGCATATGCCCAGCTCTCAGGAGCGTATATAGAATTTAATTTTTTGGGGGGGGGAGGGACTACCCTGTATAAAATTAAAATATTTGAACACTTGCAACTGAGACACAGCCATGATGCTTTGATATATACCCACAATTGTCAAGAGTTATTATTTCAAACAAGTTCACTCTCTGATAAAAGAATTTATTTTCGCACATTTATTGCCGTCACACTTAATTAATAGTTCACATCTTTAATCTTTATACACGCCTGACTGAAACTGTTATATTTCCGAATGTAATTACTGTCGTATTGGTTGCTGCGTACTTCACATTTTGTAACTAACTTTACAACGCGAGAGATTCTTCCAAACTGTATAACATTCTCCTCACGAAAGATTCTTCAAGACTGCGCGACGTGTACCTCGTGAATGATTCTGTAGAACTGCGTGAAATATGCTTATTGCTCGAGAATATATACTCCTTCACCTCGAAATGCCTAAACATTATAATAGAGCTACTATTGGTTACTAAATCGCGCCAACATTAGCGTCTGTTTTGTCAGCCAATCATAATTACTAACACATATGCTCTAGAGAAGATCTTCCCTCCTTTTCTAAAGAAAGGCGCTCTACCCTGATGTCAGTTGTTTGTCTCTTCGTAGTGATAAACAACTCACCCCCTCGCTTCATTGTTACCCACTCTATTGTCAGTTTCAGTGAGGCCATGTAAACTTATTTCCTAACAATGCTTATGGCTAACAAACATCTAAAATCATTGTCATACAATAACGTTAGTTTACACTACAATCACTCTGGCATTCACAGTGTTGTGATACAAAATACTGCCTCAGGTTCTGAGACAGAAGTCTCCACTTGTGTGTACTGAACCCCACAAAATGAATTTTACATTTTTTTTTTAGTTTTATTATATTTATAATTCGAACAAACCTGTTCGCAATACAAAATCAAGTCTTGTTGGAACACTAACAAATTATCACATGAATATCGTTGTGGATTGACAGCAGGGCAAATCCAGATGTGCTTCTCAAGTATGCCTTTAAGTGCCTTAGTGTGGAAAAAGTTATTTCTGCAGAAGCAGTGGAAACTGGTAAAATGGTTTAGAAGAACACAGGTAACCAAAGAAGTCACATCTTTGGCTTCCCATGTTGTCAGATTGTCTTAAAATTTCTCTTTAAAAAATAAAGATTTCATTTCTGAAGAAATACTTCTCTCTGGAACTGAATCGAGATGTCAATATTCATTCTAATTTCAAATTAGCAGGATAATCAGAGGGTAGGCTATTTTTATTAACTATAACTGTTAAACTTCTAATAGAATGCAGTCATGCTTTTAAATGTATTTAATCATAATGTTAACGGCAGTTAGTCAAAAGCAGCAAGGCTTCATAAAAAAATTAAATAATGACTTTAAGCAATGATAACTTATTTAAAAAACCGATTACCTTTTGTGGTTTATACTTTTGTTTACTTAAAAATGTAGTAAAATGATAAGTGTGTGTGTGGAGGGAGGTTTATGTTAAAAAGTCGTGTTAAATTCATTTGAGTTTCTCTATCCATTATCATTTATTTTTAAGTAGCATCTATAAACGATGCTTACGCAAGCGTATTTTTCTATCTCCAAATAAGCATTTGTAGACACCGTTTCATTATACATTTCGACAAGAGGGATTGAGGAAACCGAATCAAATCCAGATAAACATTTAGACATAGTTTAATTACACATTTCGTACCAGAGGGATTGAGGAAACCGAATCAAATCCAGATAAACATTTAGACATAGTTTAATTACACATTTCGTACCAGAGGAATCGAGGAAACCGAATCAAATCCAGATAAACATTTATAGACATAGTTTCATCACACATATCGTACAAGAGGAATCGAGGAAACCGAATCGAATCCACATAAACGTTTATAGACAGTTTTATTACACATTTCGTACAAGAGGAATCGAGGAAACCGAATCAAATCCAGATAAACGTTTATAGACACAGTTTCATTATACATTTCGTACAAGAGGAATCGAGGAAACCGAATCGAATCCAGATAAACGTTTATAGACAGTTTTATTACACATTTCGTACAAGAGGAATCGAGGAAACCGAATCAAATCCAGATAAACGTTTATAGACACAGTTTTATTACACATTTCGTACAAGAGGAATCGAGGAAACCGAATCAAATCCAGATAAACGTTTATAGACACAGTTTCATTACACATTTCGCACAAGAGAGATTGAGGAAACCGAATCAAATCCAGATAAACGTTTATAGACACAGTTTCATTACACATTTCGCACAAGAGAGATTGAGGAAACCGAATCAAATCCAGATAAACGTTTGTAGACATTATGTCATTACCTACACATTTCGCACAAGAGAGAGAGGAAACCGAATCGATAGAAGCGGCTCGCTATGGCATTAATATTTCATACTCTTTCAATGACATCGCGTGAAACAAATGGCTAGCAACAGACTTTTAAAAAAATCTGATGTGTTACACTCACATGACTTTCTCTACTCTTGTACAATCTATTTTTACAAACGCCTATTCTCCATGTGCTTCATGTTAATCGAGATGTCAATCTTATTGGTAATTTTCTTGTAGATGCAAGGGGAATATGGTAGGTTTTAAGCGATAGTCAAATATTTTAACGCTGGTTGCTATGTGGCGCATGTCATTCTCTTTGCATGTCCAGGACATAAAAAAAATGAATAACGAATTTGAGAAAAAGTATAAGTATTGAAAAATTTAAGGAAATAACAAGCAATATCTCGAAAACGGTTCACTCAACAAAAGAAATGTATATGACATAAGTTGTGTATTTTAACGCGATCTACATTTTTTGTGTAGTAAAATTCTGTCTTATCTCCTACGGTTTACCAGTTATGCAAAAGTCGTTCACAATGAAGAATACTTTTGGAGACATTCCCAGAAAATTCGAGATATACATTTCATTTCTCATGACATTATCTTAAACATATGATATTTTCATCAAAATCGTTAGAGCCATTTTTGAGAAAATTAAAATTTTCGAAAAATGTTCCATGTAAAGGGTAGTCTGGGGTGGGGGGATTTTCTTGAAAACCTTCGTGTCGCATCTCTGGAAGATACTGAACCTAAATACCAAGTTTGGTGTTTATCCGACTGTTCGTTTTTGAGTTATGCTGTTCACAGACACACACACACACACACACACACACACACACACGGACATGTTTCCAAAAATGCTTTTTTTGGATTCAGTGGGTCTCAAAACATGTATTTCCGGTGAAATCTCGGTATCGAATTTTTGGGTGGAATGCAATACTTCCCCTACTTACTATACGTAGTAGAGAAAGTAAAAATGACAAAGCACTGAAGAATTAAACCAATATTAGAATTTCTGAAATGGCCGATGCCACAAAACACATTGTTACAAATAAGTTGTGCGCTTTAAAGAATCTACATTTGTTTGTGTACCTATTATGTTTTTATCTATCTCTTATGGTTTACCTGCTACACAAAATTATACAAAATTCTTTTCCAATGAAGAGGGCTTCAAGGCTATTCGAGAGAGAATTTCAGATATGCACACATTTATTTGCCATGTGAATATCTTAAATATAAAGGCATTTTAATTAAAATGATTAACAGCATTTATTAGAAAATAAAAACAATATCTTCCATTCGCATCTTTGGAAGACCCTGGACTTCAATAACTTTTTTCTGAAATAAGGGGGCCTCAAAACTCGTATTTGTATTCAAATTTCACAAAACATTTTTGAGTGTACTAGATACATGATAGAGGAAGTAAAAGTCTGATGTGTTACATTCACATGACTTTCTTTACCCTTTAGCGTTAGGGGTATATAAATTATTCTTACGAAAGTTTACTTTCTTATCTTTTTCATTTTATTCGAGATAAAACTTCCCGAAAATAACTGCATTACATATTTCGTTGTAATAGATATAAAGGGAATAACGATAGTAAAATGTTTTAAGAACTGGACGCTAAGTACTGGCTTTAAATTGGCATTACAATCGCGAGAAACAAATGAATATCGAAATGACTTTAAAAAAATGATAAAGTATTGAACAAATCGAACCGTTAATTACGGATATGTCGGAAATGACTGTTGCCACAAAAAGCTATTTGAAATAAATTGTGTGTTTTAAAGAGATTTAATTTTTTTAAATGGCAACCAATGAGGAATAAGGAAAGCAAATAAAAAATGTTTGTTTCTTATTAGAAACGACACTTGACCTTCAAATGACCATCCATCGATGGTGCAACCATTCATTGCGCTCTTCATACACAGCTATTCAGAATTTTCGTTGTTATTTACATTGGTTTAAGAACAACTGCAAAGTGCTTTATAGAAACGTTATTTGTTTTTATAAAAAGTGAGAAAACAACATAAAAAAAGAGGCTCCCATTAAAAAAATCTGATGTGTTACACTCAAATGACTTTCTCTACTCTTGTACAAACTATTTTTACAAACGCTTATTCTCCATATGCTTCATGTTAATCGAGATGTTAATCTTATTGCTAATTTTCTTGTAGATGCAAGGGGAATATGTTAGGCTGTAAGCGATAGTCAAATCTTTTAAGAACTGGTTGCTATGTGGAGCATTCCATTCTCTTTGCATTACCAGGACAAAAAAAATGAATAACGAATTTCCATTTGAGAAAAAGTATAAGTATTGGAAAATTTAAGGTAATAACAAGCAATATCTCGAAAATGGTTCACTCAAAAAAAAATGTATATGACATAAATTGTATATTTTAACGCGATCTACATTTTTGTGTAGTAACATTTTGTCTATCTCTTATGGTTTACCAGTTATGAAAAAGTCGTTCACAATGAAGAAAACTTTTGGAGACATTCCCAGAAAATTCGAGATATACATTTCATTTGTCATGAAAATAGTATTTAGGATCAGTATCTTCCAGAGATGCGACACGAAGGTTTTTAAGAAAATCTCCCCCACCCCAGATTACCCTTTACATGGAACAATTTTCCAAAATTTTAATTTTCTTTAATTTTGATTTTGATTAAAGTATCATATGTTTAAGACATTTTTATGGCAAATAAAATGTATATCTTGATTTTTCTGAGAATGTCTCCAAAAGTCTTCACTGTGAACGGCTTTTGCATAATGGTAAATCATAAGAGATAGACAAAATTTTACTACATAAAAAATGTAGATGGCGTTAAAATACACAATTTATGTCATATACATTTTTTTTGTTAGGTGAACCATTTTCAAGATATTGCTTGTTATTCCCTTAAATTTTCCAATACTTATACTTTTTCTCAAATGGGAATTCGTTATTAATTTTTTTTGTCCTGGTAATGCAAAGAGAATGGAATACTCTACATAGCAACCAGCTCTTAAAATATTTGACTGTCGCTTAAAGTCTAACAATTTCCCTTGCATCTACAAGAAAATTAGTAATAAGATTAACATCTCGATTAACATGAACCATATGGAGAATAAGCGTTTGTAAAAATAGTTTGTACAAGAGTAGAGAAAGTCGTGTGAGTGTAACACATCAGATTTTTTAGACTGGTTTTTCAAATTCTTAAACTAGAGGTGTTGCAGACCAGCACTGTACAAGCGCATTACCGGTGAAATAGCCGCAGTGAAGCAGCACATGCTCCTTCTGAGGAATTTTCGTGTCTTAAACGCTTTTTGGTGGTGTTTTTTTTGCCGCAGTACCCGGCCGCATCACGAGAGCTCGTGAGCAGAAGTAATGGAGTGTGCATTCGGATGGAGTCTGGCCGTACCGGATTCCTTTCTCGGTCAAGGGTGAAGGAATTTCTTTGCCATAGCACGGGCAACGAAGTCAGGCTCTTTTGTGAGCATCATAACAAGCTCTGCTAACAGTCCCTGTCATTCTGAGACACTCACCTAAATCTTTCCCACGATTTTAGGTTCTTGTTGGTTAAGTAGACCTCATGTTCAATGACGAATAGAGGTACAAGATTAAAAAATATGTGTTACACTCACATGACTTTCTCTACTCTTGTACAAACTATTTTTTCAAACCCTTATTCTCCATATGCTTCATGTTTATCGAGATGTTAATCTTATTGCTAATTTTCTTGTAGGTGCAAGGGGAATATGGTAGGTTTTAAACGATAGTCAAATATTTTAAGAGGTGGTTACTATGTGGAGTATTCCATTCTCTTTGCATTACCAGGACAAAAAAAATGGATATCGAATTCCCATTTGAGAAAAGGCATTGGAAAATTTAACATCTCGAAAATGGTTCGCTCAACAAAAAAAATGTATATGACATAAATTGTATATTTTAACGCGATCTACATTTTTGTGTAGTAACATTTTGTTTATCTCTTATGGTTTACCAGTTATGCAAAAGTCGTTCACAATGAAGAAGACTTTTGGAGACATTCCCAGAAAATTCGAGATATACATTTTATTTGTCATGAAAATATCTTAAACATATGATATTTTAATCAAAATCGTTAGCCATTTTTGAGAAAATTAAAATGTAAAGGGTAATCTGGGGTAGGGGGATTTTCTTGAAAACCTTCGTGTCGTATCTCTTGAAGATACTGAACCTAAATACCAAGTTCGTTTCTGAGTTCTGCTTTTCACAGACACACACACGGACATGTTTTCAAAAATGCTTTTTTTGGATTCAGGGGGTCTCAAAACATATATTTCCGATGAAACCTCGGTATCGAATTTTTGGGTGGAATACAATAATTCCCCTACTTAGTATACGTAGTAGAGAAAGTAAAAATGTATTCACCTACAAGCCATTCTTAGCGTACACTGAATATTCAAGTCTTCAAAAAGTGGATCTCTATTTGAAATTCCATTATCTTTACATGGTCACAATTGGAATTACTACTTTCACTGTTCTAAAAATCTTTCTCTACCGACTTTCTCTACCCTCTATCGTTTATTAGTAGGTTCCCAAATTATTCTTAGAAGAGTTTATTTTCCTATTTCATTTTAATCGAGATTAACCTTTGCAGAAATAGTTACATTACACATTTCATTACAGATACAAAGCGAACAGTGTTTAATAACTGGACGCTATATGCTGGTCTTAAAATTCCATACTCTTTGCATTACTCGCGAAAAACAATTTACTGTCGACAGGGCTTAAAGAATGGCTAAGTATGGAACAATTCCAACCTTAATAACGGTTATCTCGGAAACGACTAATGCCACAAAAAAGTTATTTGAAATAAATTGCGTGTTTTAATGAGATCTACGTTTTGTGTGTATTTCGTCTTCGTCTATCGCTTAACGTTTACAAGTTGTAAAAGATAATACAAAATTCCTTCCGAATGAAATGGACTTCACAGGCTATTCCTAGAAAATGTAAGATATACGTTTTATTTGTCATGTTAATATCTTTCATATATGGTATTGTAATCAAAATAGTTACAGCCATTTTCTTAGAAAATGTAAAATTTCTAAAGCTCTTCCGTGTAAAGGGTAGTTTGGGATGTGGAGATTTTGTTGAAAATCTTCGTGTCGCATCTTTGGAAGAAACTGAACTTAAATACCAAGTTTGGTGTTTATCCAACTTTTTTTAGCTATGCTGTTCACAGACACACAAACCGACCTTTTTCTAAAATGCTTTTATTTATTCAGGGGGCCTCAAAACGTGTATTTCCGGTGAAATCTCGGTATCAAAATTTTAGGTGGAATGCAATACCTTTTCTACCTACTGTATGTGGCAGAGAAAGTATAAAGTAAGTATTTGAAAGTTTAAACCATTAATGAAGTATTTTAAAAATGGTTATTAGCACAAAAAAGTTATCAGACATAATAGATATTTTGTATTTTAAAGATATCTATTTTTTTTAAATCGCATACGGTTTTAAAACAGTGTACAAAATTGATTTGGAATGAAGAAGACCACAAAAATTCGTAGAAAATTCGAGATATGTATTTTATTTTAATTTGCTAACATCTTATAGTGTCTTAATCAAAATCATGTTTGGAACAAATCAACTGGCTATATCACTGGTAATTTGTGTTCACTTCAAACGTTTCTTAGAAAGGTAGATCCAAGGTGACCAACCAGAAAGGCATAACATGTTAGTTGACTTTCACTTCGCCTTAGGTCTTTAAAGTTGAGAGTAAAGTTTAAATACTTAAAAATGTTATGGTTTGCCATTCAAAGATGCTATCGGTACATATGAGGTTATACATTTTTCAAATTATTTGTATGGCACTCGGTGGTAAATGTTCAACAAATGTAGTACCAAGCAATTTTAAGAAACTTTAAAATCATACGTTTTACTCACCCGTTACTAAATCTTGAGCTTTACTGTAAGCCAGAATAGTTACTGTTACGTCACGATACTCTCCTAGTAGTTAGTGCGGTTTTTGCGCAATAGATGTTTGTTGCCTAATATAACATTTTAATCATTTCTGACTCTCGAAATGTGAATTACAGTGTGGCAACCCCATTCCGTACGTGCAGCAATATGCAATTTAATATACTCAATGTGCTATGTTTGCACGCTGTATGTCACACGTGAGGGGAACTGTTTTTATTTACATTAGCCTCTATTAAACGTGCTTATTGTACAACATTCGTTAATCACTGTTGAGTTTCGAGTAAGGCTTGCCGCTAGCCACTGATTTGCTCATTACGTAATTAGATATCCGATCAAAGGACGGGTGAGATACTTAATGGGTACAGCAGATGCCGCACCGAATTAACCGGAAGCTGTCTCCGGCTAATCTTTTTGAGTCTGAATTGCATCACGCGTGCCTGTTTATGTTAAATTGTAAATACTTGTCGGTATGATGTCACATCCTCCCTCGCCAGCAGTGACGTAATACACACGCAACGTCGCCTCCGAACAGAAATGTGCCAGTTTGACTCTTCCGCTGGTTGAAAGAGTAATATTCATGAAATATACTTAGCGAATATACTTATATTACTTCAAATAATTCAGTTACCAATACGTGTGATCATTAAAGCAGAAAAGGTGCTTTTCTATATACTAATTCCATTTTTACTCGGAAATTTGACTGCCGATTAACACTTAAAATGCAATTCAGGAACTTACTTTGTGACCTGGTGGTCAGCGTTCTAGCTTCTCAACCAAGAGGTCCCGGGTTCAATTCCTGGCTGGGGCGGTGGAAGTTTTCTTTAATTAGAATCTTCCCTACCCTTCGCAGAGTCTGGAAGTATGCATGTGGAGTAAATATGAGTGTGTTTAATGTTAAAAATGCAAAATACATGTTACGTACTTGTTCCAGAGAAGCAGGGAGTTGTGGGACTCGCCATCAGAGTGTGATGCTACCCACTAAAACCCTTCCACCTGAGTTGGAAAGCCCAACGTTAAAGAACCTACAATCAACGAGTTGTTTCTCAAGTCAAAGCCTCCCGATATGACCTTAGAAATTAAAGAGGAATATGCAAATGATACAACGAAAACAAAACTCTGATATGTTACATCCATATGACTTTCTCTGCCTACTATCGTTTATTTTTAACTTCTACAAACTATTCTTACGAAAGCTTACTGTTCTATATATTCATGTTAATCGAGATAAACCTTTGCAGAAGTAGTTGCAATGTACATTTCGTTGAAGCTAAACAACTAAACACTTGACAGTACTTTAAAAAAATGACAAAAGTATTGAAAATTCAAACCAATTACAACGAATATCTCGGAATTGGCGGTTACCACAGAAAAAGTTGTTTGAAATAAATTGTGTGTTTTAAAGAGATCTACATTTTTTTGTGCAGTACGTTTTTATCTATCTTACGGTTTCACCCATTATACAAAATTGCTTCCGAATGAAGAAGGCCATTCCCAGAAAATTAAGTATTTACATTTCATTTGTCATGTACGTATCCTAAACATAAGCTACTTTAATCAAAATCGTTGGAGCCATTTTTGGGGAAATGGAACATTCGAAAAACCTTCCATGTAAGGGGTAATTTGGGGTGGGGGATTTTCTTGAAAATCTTCGTGTTACATCTTTGGAACATATTGAACCTAAATATCACGGACTTTTTCTAAATATGCTTTTTTCTTTCCTTTTTTTTAAATTAGGTGACATCCTAATGTATTTTATGTGAAATTCGATATCAATTTTTGGGTGGAGTTCCTCTACCTATAAGGTACGTGGTAGTGAAAGTAAAAAGGTGATTTAAGGATTACATTAAAACATTATTTAAAAAGTCCGGTAATTTTGCTGAGGCCTCTTTATCAGGCTTGAGGTTCTTTTACGTGCCGCTAATCTACAACACGGGACCACTGGCTTTACTTCCCTTCCGAAGGAAGCTATGCTAAGGAGTTTTACGCCCGAAAAAAAATCCATGCCCTCCGCCGGGTTTGAACCCGCGACCTCGGCAACTTCTACTCTTGTACAAACTATTTTTACAAACGCTTATTCTCCATATGCTTCATGTTAATCGAGATGTTAATCTTATTGCTAATTTTCTTGTAGATGCAAGGGGAATATGGTAGGCTTTAAGCGATAGTCAAATGTTTTAAGAGCTGGTTGCTATGTGGAGTATTCCATTCTCTTTGCATGTCCAGGACATAAAAAAATGAATAACGAATTTCCATTTGAGAAAAAGTATAACATTGCGCCCTAGTGCCTAAATTGTGGACTTATGTATTGTAGTTCACGAAAGATCTCATAATTTAAGCAGGAAACAAGGTCTAAGAGTCTGATTTAGCCATCTCAAGTTTGTATAAAAGCTGTCAAGTATGCCAATACTGCACACACTGCTTCCATGGCAACCAAGTTAAAAATATTCTCGTCTTACAGGTCGTACGACTATGGAATGAGTGCTTCGCTCATTACCCGCATATTTTACACGCAAAATTCTGTATTGATTTTTGTGTTTAAGTGAAATGAGGCTCTGTGAAAAGAAACTCGTTTTATTTTGAATAACCGTTTTTCTTTTAATTCTACTCTTGACATATTCTTTCTCTCCTTCCCTCTCCCCTTCCGCCACGCAGTCATTATTTGGTCTAACGACTAGGTTGTTTTGCTAGTCGAGGTAATATCGCACAATACCGGTACGCATTCTGCAAAAATATAACTGGAAGGCTTGAGAAAGTGCTGATTCATCTCAATTTTAGAAGCTGCTGTTAAATACAGTATTTGTGCAACAGGAATGTCGACTCAACGCTCTAAATTGGGACCCGGGAACTCGATGATGCAACGCGGCGAGAGGAAAATTAAATCCGTCAGATCAGCATGCAGGGAACTCCATTCCAGAACTTCTTAGAAGCTCCATGTCAGCGACACCCACGAAGTTGAGGAAAGGCACGGGTGTACCATTTAAGTTGAGATTTGATGCATTAATTTGTATCACAAATTATTTAAATGTAAAGAGTGATTATAGTATGAATATGCATTATTATATGACATTGATTTGAGATGTTTGTTGATTGTAATTATTGTTGGGAAGTAAGTTTATACTGCCTTACTGAAACTGACAATAATAGCGTTCAATAATGCAGCGAGGGGGTGAGCTGTTTATCATTATTGGAAACGAGGAAGTTACGTAATGTTGGCGCGTTTTTCTGTAGAAATTGCTGGAACATTTCCCTAGAGCATATGTATTCATAATTTTCATTGGATATAAAAATAGACGCTAATGTTGGCGCGTTTTATTAGCCAATTGCAGCTCAGTTATAATCTTTAGGCATGTCGGGGTGTATGAGTATAAAAGGTAGGTTAGAGGTAAAGACCCCGTCAGTTCATCAAAAATATTTTGTATGATACACGTCGCCTTCAGTCCAGCAGAAATATTACACGTCGGCTATCGATTCGCAAGTTACGCGTAGCAGAGTTAGGAAAATTCTCAAGTGTTGTAAAGTTAATTATACAAAAGGTTGAAGTACGTGGATTAAAAGTGATCAGTAAGAAGTTGTTATAACAGTTTCAGTTTGGCGAGTGTCTAGATCAATGTGTAAATGTAATAGTGACTGTGTTTCGACAATAAAAGTGTAAAACAAATTCCTTCATCAGTGTTATCTTTGGATAAAAGATTCCTTTCCGTTTACACAACCTGTATAAAGAGAAGTGCTCGACCCAAAAAGATCATAGCTAGCCGGAGGACAGTGAAACAAAATTAAATAAAATAAAAGTAGCATTCTTTAAAACAAAAACTAATACTGCCGCAAATTGCTAACACCAGATGGAGCTACAAACCTAACAAAGAATCACGTCACAAAATGGCTTCACCACATGAAGTAAACACACATACACAAATAACATTATAAATTTACCATCGCAAATTGGCTCCCAAACGTGGGGCTCAACAATAATTAAATATAACAAAAGTAACATCGCAGATTCTACAATATCTCCAAACTAAGCGTTGCAGAAAGAAATGTCTTTAATAAAACTTGCTTGATATTATGGGGAAAGTAAATACCATTAGTCGTGTTCTGTTTTGAGGACGTTGTTGATGGTCATTTCAGGATCAATTTAATTTTTATTTTCACTACAGCGTATAGTAGATAGAAAATAGAATAAGCGTTTATAAGAATTGATTGTACAAGAGTGAGCAGAAAAAGTTATGAGAGTGCAGCACAACCTATTTTTTATGGTGAGATTAACAGAACAATGTGAAGCTCACAGTGTATTATAGAATATATCTAGGCGTAAATGTTTTGCTTTCTCTACCATTTATCTAATGGACAGAGGAAGTACTGAATTTTGCTCAAAAATTCGATGTCGAGATTTCTGGGGAAATGCATATTTTGAGGTCCCAGAATAAATTAAAAAACAAACGTTTTTAGAAAAGCGTATGTGTAACTTGATGTGACACGAACTTCAAGAAAATCCCTCCTCCAGTCCAAACTACCCTTCAAGTGAAAAGTTTTTGTCATATTGTGGTGGTGATATGTTTCTCGTTTTCGAGTTACGTGCTCTCTCACGCGCCTTTTTATTTATTTTTGTAATGTAATACTTTACATCCTAGCCTCTAGTTCCCGAAGTGGCGACTTCAAACCCGACAGAGTGCGATGGATTTTTTTCGGGCGTAAAAATCCTTAGCATGGCTTACTTCGGAAGGATAGTAAAATCGATGGTCCCGTGTAGATTTACGGCACGTAAAAGAACTTCAAGCCTGGTAAGAGACGTCTGAGCAAAATTTCCGGTCTTTCACGCTAAGAACCATAGTAATTAAAGAAATAGTGTATTTGATATGAAGGGTACAAGGGAAAAAACAATCAAAGTCGACTTTTTAATTTTTTGCAGTTTAAAAACGCAGCAGATTAAGCACATTAGACATAAAGAAAACATTTTTTTTTCTAGATCAATTCTCAGGTGTTTTTCTAACGGGACTTTCTTTTGAAATTAGTGTCATGTATTATAGTGTCCTGTTTATTAACAATGAAAACTAAAGGTACACATGATTACAAACAAAAACAATCATAGTCCACCTACTTTATAGAATGTTTTACATTATACATAACTGTTTGCCTTAGAAAAATGTAAACAATATTTGTGGGATATTATTTAGTAATATCTATAAGAGACCAAAAACATTAATGCCATCTCCACATGAAACTACTACGGGTAATCTTGAAAACACAATCACATTCCACTTGTTTTATAGAATAGATTACATTTTATGTAACTGTTGGCCTTAGAAAAATGTAACCTATAAAACACCAATAAAATTAATTATTTAATATCTAAACCAAATTACCCGTTGTTGACTAGGGTAATTTTGAACAAAACAACCTTAGTCCACTTTATAGGTTTATATTATGCATAACTGTTTGCCTTTGAATAACGTAACATAAAACAAATGAAATTAATTAGTTTATCTCTACACCAAATTACTCATTGTTAACTACTGGTAATCTTGAAAAATAGAGCTGAGTATTTTCAGAACAGAATTTCTTTAGGGATTCTAGGTCGTCGTAATTTTCCTTGGAGAGTGAAATTAAACTTGATTAGAAAGGTTTTGGCTACTTTTCAGTCTGCGCATGGCACTTTGTGTCAACAATAACAAGGGACTCCAAGGAGCTAAGGTATGTCACACATTTAAAACACCCAAGCTGACCAACATTTAAAAGAATAAACTCTTCTGAAGTAGTACAAAATTACTCTCATTTAAAATGTATATGGACTCTGAATGTTTTTCCATTTCATAAAGGACTTTTGATTGTTTTTCGCCTGGACACCTTTTATCTATGCTGATTTTGTATGGATTACATGTGGTTTTTACTTTCACTACGTATAGTAAGTAGGGGAAGTATTGTATTACACCCAAAAATTCTATACCGAGATTTCACCAGAAATACATGTTTTGAGACCCCCTGAATCCAAAAAAACATTTTTGGAAACATGTCCGTGTATGTGTCTGTCTGTTTGTCTGTCTGTAAACAGCATAACTCAGAAACGAACTGTCGGATAAACGCCAAACTTGGTATTTAGGTTCAGTATATTCCAGAGATGCGACACGAAGGTTTTCAAGAAAATCCCCCTACCCCAGGTTACCCTTTATATGGAACATTTATCGAAAATTTTAATTTTCTCAAAAATGGCTCTAACGATTTTGATTAAAATTTCATATGTTTAAGATATCCTCATGAAAAATGAAATGTATATCTCGAATTTTCTGGGAATGTCTCCAAAAGTATTCTTCATTGTGAACGACTTTTGCATAAGTGGTAAACCATAAGAGATAGAAAACTTTTACTACACAAAAAATGTACATCGCGTTATGCCATATACATTTTTTTTTTGTTGAGTGAACCATTTTGCTTGTTATTCCCTTAGATTTTTCAATACTTATTTTCTCAAATGGGAATTCCTTATTCATTTTTTTTTTTTTGTCTTGGATATGCAAAGAGTATTAATCTGTGGCAAAGAGAATGGTGCTGCACATAGCAACCAGCTATTAAAGAGTAATGTCTATGCTTAAAGGCTGTATTTATATATTCCCCTTACATCTCTAAGAAAATTAGCAATAAGATAGTGTCTGCAAATGTTTAATCTCGATTAACATGAAGTAGATGGAGAATAAGCGTTTGTAAAAAATAGTTTGTACAAGAGTAGAGAAAGTCATGTGAGTGTAACACATCAGATTTTTTCCATGTATGAAGCTTTTGGATTGTAGTACTACATACATAGAATCCATTGGTACCAGAATCTTAAATTTCGCCAAAGGTGGACTTTGATTGTTTTTCCTCTGTACCCTTCACATGTATTAGATTGTAGTAGTTTATCAGTAAGTAAGTATTTGAAATGTTTGATTTCGTGACCAGGAAATCTTGCAAATAATTATGGCGGTATCGGCGCGACGGTGTGTACTTTAATACCTAGACACATTAGTGTATTATCGTTGGATGAATACTAAACAAACTGAAGCGCTACCTCGACGTAGTGGCGGCTCTACCTACTAGATAGGTTCATTTTATTTCAGTTGTATTTCTTTATTTTTTGTTGTAATGACGTAATGGGTGTTTTCCGAGCCAGCATAGCGGTCGGATGATTCATCTGGTAGAGAAATTTGGGTGAGGTCTGTAACAATAAGAACGGAATAAAAACAAAGGAAATGGGCCAGCGTCCGTTGTGGCACATGGAAGAGAAAATAATTGTGTTAGATGTGTTCCCAGACGCGGATTTATTTCTTTGTCTTTGATCCTTTTAAAGTAGAGATTGTTAACCAGCACATAGTCAATGCAAATAATTGCCCAGAAGAACCTACCTTGGCCCTTTAAAAATGACACCATTCGTTTATGCTTATGCAGGTAGCAAATGCGTGTGTATGAGAGAATACCGCGCCTGCGGTCTTTTTTGTAATTTTATATTTTGGGGGTGGGAAAGCTCAGAGGATCTCAAAACATGTATTTCCGATGCAATCTTCATATCAAATTTTTGGGTGGGATACAGTACTTCCTCTACCTATTACAGGGATGTGGAAGAGAAAATAGAATGGTTTTTAAAATAATAATAATAATAATAATAATAATAATAATAATAATAATCCCGTGGCGCTACAGCCCAATAAGGGCTCAGACCGATACGGGGAGGGATGTGGCCAGCATAATGTGTTCGTAATCACTACCTATCGCAGCTCCTCACTTTCCTCACAATGCTGAATGGGCATCGGTCCTATACCTGGATGGGATCAAACTGGGGCGCATTCCGTAGTTGGAAACCAGAAATCTAAAAGCTTAAGTTTCTGGTGATATCTCGATATTGACCTTTTTTAAAACCACGCGGAACTTTCTCTATTTGCTGTAGATAAATGTCAGAAAAATTAAGAATATTAAATTTCCTCGGCTTCTTTTCCCAACTACAAGTTTGTTTGTATTACTATGGGCAATATGAAAATATGATTTTGTAGTAAAGATGATAATTGAGGCTCGGACGTTAAGGAAAAAACGTTTTGCTTTCGAGTGTCCGAACACGAGGCCCAGCATAGTATAAATATTCATTTTGGGTCACTGCAGACCAGAAAATGGTGGGTTTTATTTTGAACCTTTTTACTTTCTCTACTACGTATAGTAAGTAGGCAAAGTATTGTATTCCACCCAAAAATTCGATACCGAGAATTTACCGGAAATATATGTTTTGAGGCCTCCTGAATCCAAAGAAAGCATTTTTGGAAACATGTCCGTGTGGGTGTCTGTGAACAGCATAACTCAGAAACGAACAGTCGGATAAACACCAAACTTGGTATTTAGGTTCAGTATCTTCCAGAGATGCAACACGGAGATTTTCAAGAAAATCCCCCCACCCAGACTACCTTTTACATGGAACATTTTTCGAAAATTTTGATTTTCTCAAAAAAGCTCTATTAATTTTGATTAAAATATCGTATGTTTAAGATATTTTCATGACAAATGAAATGTATATCTTGAATTTTCTGGGAATGTCCCCAAAGGGCCTCTTCATTTTGAATGGCTTTTTCATAGCTGATAAACCGCAATGTTTCTACACACAAAAAACTGTAGATCTCGGTAAAACACACAATTTATGTAATATCCAATTTTTTTCTTTCTAGAGTCAACCATTTCAGAGATATTCGTTGTTATTTGTTTGAATTTTCCAATACTTATACTTTTTCTCAACTGGGAATTCGTTATTATTTTTTTTATGTCCTAGACATGCAAAGAGAATGCAATTCTCCACATAGCAACCAGTTCTTAAAAGATTTGACTATCCCTTAAAGCCTGCCATATTCCCCTTGCACCTACAAGAAAATTAGCAATAGGTTTAGTATCTGTAAATGTTTATCTCGATAAGAGGTCATTTGGGAATCATATGCCGTGCTGGAATTGGACCATTACTATTTTTGGAGTTGAACAAAACGAATAATATATCTAATGATTGTTTAATAAGTTTAGAAATTATGAAAGTGCAGTTTAAAACATTGCTAGTGTCTTAAGTTCTGATAGAAACGCTCAACGTGTACTGAACAACTGCTACTGTATAACGTCTTATCTGAACGAAACAGAAAGTCACGGTGTTTACATTGCTTTGTGTTTGGTTTCCTTCATTTTCACCTGAGCAGACATTGTGTTTTTGCAGTGTCTGCAGTACAAACGCACGAAGCTTTGCAAGGAAATTGTGAAATTTCTTTGAGAAGTTTCTCCCACAAGTGTAGGCACGATAATGCCCCGTCATCGATAAACTGAAGTCGTCAACATTTTGGGATTGTGCCATGCTGCACTTTGGACAGCGTTTACAATGCATTTACTCTGGAAATGTTGCCTCTTTCTCCGAAAATTGAATCTAAATAGACCATCGGCATGAAAAACCGAGGATTCGTTTGGTTCAAGGCCCAGCATTCGTACTGACTTTTTGCTTTTTCTACCACGTACAGAGAAGGTAGAGAAAGTATTCCATTCCACCCAAAAAAGTTGATACCGAGATTTTCTCGTAAATACATGTTTTGAGGTCCCTTAACCCCAAAGATTTTTTTTTAATAAAAAGGTCCTATGCGCCACTGAACAGCATAACTCAAAAACGAGAAGTCGGATAAATACCAAACTTGTTATTTAAGTTAAGTATCTTCCAAAGATGCGATACCAAGGTTTTCAAGAATATCCCTACACCCCAACCCTCCCTTTACATGGAGGATTTTTAGAAATTGTTTTATTTTCTGAAAATGGCTCTAACAATTATGATTAAAATACCATATACTAAAGATGTTTACATGATAAATAAAATGTATATTTTGAATTTTCTGGGAATAGCCTGTGAAGTCCACTTCATTCTAAAGGAATTTGGTATAATCCTGTTTAACTGGTAAACGTTGATCTATGGACGAAAGGTACTACACAAAAAATGTAGATCTCTTTAAAACACACAATTTATTTAAATAAGTTTTTTTTGTAGCATACGCCATTTCCGAGATATCCATTTTTAATGGTTCGCATTGTTCAAAACTCTATTCGTGAGTATGGAATTTTAAGGCCAGAATATAGAGTCCAGTTATTAAACATTTGACTATCACTGTTCGCTTGTATATATAACGAAATGTGTAATTTAGCTATTTCTGCAAATGTGTATCTCGATTAAAATGAAGTAGTTTAAGAATAGTTTGCATATCCACTATAAACGATAAAGGTTAGGGAAACTCATGTGAATGTAACAACAGTTTTTTTAAAATTTGATTTCTTCATTTAAATGTTTTAAACCACGTGCCATCACAGGAGCGTATAAAGGAAGGCCAAGGGTTCCCTGCCACCCGAAATTTCTTCTTTGGTAGGGAAAGGCAATATGTAACATTTTAGCTGAAATCTGTCCCAAGGGGAAGTATTTCTTCATAAAGGAAATCTTTATTTTTTCCTTTAGACAATCTGGCAACATGGGAAGCTTCATAGATATAACTTCTTTGGTTGCCTATGTCCTTTTCAAGATGTTAACCATTTGTGTGTCAGCTTCTATTGTTTCTGCAGACATAACTTTCAGACACATTGATTCTATAATTTTAAATTAAAAATATGTTTGTAAAATTCATGTTGTAGTAAGTATATTAATACACACGTCTTAGAAAAAGTGAAGGATTCTGCCTCAGAACCAAAAGTAATAACTATTGATCATTTTATTTCTGTTATATCTGTAAACGGTGTCTGTGTCTTATTTGCAAGTGTACCAAATTTTTAATTTGATGCAGGCTAGTCACTTTCGCCCCCTCCCAAAATAAAATTCTATATACGCCCCTGTACCATCAGCTCAGAAAAAAAAGGCAGTTTTGATCACATAGTTGCAATATATGTTGCTAGTTAAGACTTTCAACGAATTTTTCAACAAGCCATTCTTACAAACGTTTATTCTTCGCTCTGCATCATGTTAATTGAGATAAACATTTGTAGACATGGTTTTATTGCTTGTTCCCGTGTAGATATAGGCGGAATTGCAAGAATACAGAACGCTTAAGCGATAGTCAAACCTTTTAAGAGATGGTCTAATAACGCCTCCCCATTTGGGAAAAGTATGTTTTTGAAAATTCAAACCAACAAGGAAAATCTCGGAAATATAACTCCACTAAACAAATTTGACATAAATAGTGCTAGGAAGAAAAACTAGAAAAGAAACACAAATTAAGTTATAATATTATGGCTTTACCTACTGTATTACATGGTTCCAAGTCGTGGACAATAACAAAATGAGAGAGATCACGTATTCAGTCCGCCGAAATGAAATTTTTGAGGTATGTAAAGGGATGCACTAAAGCTGAGAAAAAAAAAAAAGAAATTAATTAATAAGATCAGATTTGAATATTGTATCGTAAACAATAAGATTGATGAAAATAAAAGAAATTGGAAAGAACATGTTGATAGAATGACATGATAGAATACAAAAAAAAAAAAAAAAAAAAAAAAATTAGCAACTGAAATGGAAATTAAATTGAGTTTTATTTATGGACGCTCTTTAACTGCTGTGGTCCTTAGCATTCCATTCTATATTGGGCGTGAAAAACCAGTAGATTTGCTCAGAGGCCTCTTTATCAGGCTTGAGGTTCCTGTACGTGCCGTAAATCTACGACACTGGACCACCGGCTTTACTTCCCTCCCGAAGGAAGCCATGCAAAGGATTTTTACGCCCGAAAAAAAATTATCGCCCTCCGCCGGGTTTGAACCCGCGACCTCCGGAATTAGCATGGTAACCACTACACCACGGAGGACGACTGACAGGGAGAAGAAATTTAGGGAGACCACGCAAGAGATGGCTAGAGACCGGTGATACTACCTAATCCTTGAAAGGAGGAAGAGGAGGAGACGAAGAAGAAGAAGACCTACATTTTTTGTGTAGAAAGTGCAAAAGTCGTTCAGAATGAAGAAGTAGTGAACAGAAACTTCAAAGATACACATTTCATTTGTCATGAAAATATCTCAATATGGTATTTTAATCAAAATCGTTAGAGGCATTTTTGAGAAAATCATAACTTTAGAAAAAATTTCTATGTTAAGGGTAGTTTGGGGTGGCTTAAAAATCTTTGTAAAAGTTACTATGCGTAAGCAGTAAAAAAGGTAAAAATTAAATACCCACTTGTTACCTATGTAAAACTGTCGTGCAAGTCATAATGTAAACTTTGTGGACTGTGTGCAAATAGCAATAAGGTAAGAACGCTGGCAGTTCTTCAGGTGGAGAGAGGGTTGTAAGCCAGGTGGTGGTGGTGGTGGTGGTGGAGGAAGAAGGTTGCACCACGCCGGTTGGTTCCCTGTGAGTCACTGCGATGTTGCCGTCTCTCCCCCTGATCCCGAACCGTCGGTCGGGGCATCAGAGCACGCAGTCGTTTGTTGTCCTTCGCGCTAGCAAGCAGTGTGTAGTGTTTTCTGTATCCTCGGGCATCGCCACGCCCTGAAGCGATCTGCTCGCCGCGCCGGTCTCTGAGGTAAGACAACACTACAGTGTGTTCATAGTGCAAGTTGGTGGGCTTTCTACCGAAAAGCCATAATGAAAAAGTAATTATATTAGCAGGACTCTCTGATGGTTTGACAGGAAAATTCGTCTCGTTGAACGGAACTCTCCCACCGCAAAGTGTAGAACCATTTCCCGATTCAAACAGATAAAGCAATGAAATGAAACTTCAACACCGAGAATTTATCAAGCTTGTAGTTTTTCTTGTGTTTGAGTCTGTCCCTCTTTCAAAAGTGTTTTTACTTAACTACATTTTCTGGCACTACATTTTTACTTTCTCTACTACGTATAGTAAGTAGGGGAAGTATTGCATTCCACCCAAAAATTCGATACCGAGATTTCACCGGAAATACACGTTTTGAGACCTCCTGAATCCAAAAAAAGCATTTTTGGAAACATGTCCGTGTGTGTGTCTGTGTGTGTGTGTGTCTGTGAACAGCATAACTCAAAAACGAACAGTCGGATAAACACCAAACTTGGCATTTAGGTTCAGTATCTTCCAGAGATGCGACACGAAGGTTTTCAAGAAAATCCCCCCACCCCAGACTACCCTTTACATGGAACATTTTTCGAAAATTTTAATTTTCTCAAAAATGGCTCTAATGATTTTGATGAAAATGTCATATGTTTAGGGTAATGTCATGAGAAATGAAATGTATATCTCGAATTTTCTGGGAATGTCTCCAAAAGTATTCTTCATTGTGAACGACTTTTGCATAACTGGTAAACCATAAGAGATAGACAAAATTTTACTACACAAAAAATGTAGATCGCGTTAAAATACACAACTTATGTCATATACATTTCTTTTGTTGAGTGAACCGTTTTCGAGATATTGCTTGTTATTTCCTTAAATTTTCCAATACTTATACTTTTTCTCAAATTCGTTATTCATTTTTTTATGTCCTGGACTTGCAAAGAGAATGGAATGCGTCACATAGCAACCAGCGTTAAAATATTTGACTATCGCTTAAAAGCTACCATATTCCCCTTGCATCTACAAGAAAATTAGCAATAAGATTGACATCTCGATATCTCGATTAACATAAAGCATATGGAGAATAGGCGTTTGTAAAAATAGATTGTACAAGAGTAGAGAAAGTCATGTGAGTGTAACACATCAGATTTTTTTTTATTAAACTCTTTGAAATTGAATACGTTTTCCAAGGCTGCGACAGAAAATTTAAGCGTACTTTTTACCAAGTCATTCAGCAGTTTCTGGTATTTCATAGAAGCAGTCATGATGTCAAAATGGAAGCGAGTTAAAATGATTACGCAGAAACGGACCTGTTTAGAAATAGAATCTGATTAATGAATTTCACGTAACTTCTAAAGAAAGTGATGTGAACAAAGACAAGGTTAGAATTTCGAAAGGAAATGCACCATGTGTTTTTTCCCCAAATTATGGGCATACTATTTGGATTAAATGCTGAAGAATATGTAAGCATTGTTCACTACAGGTATGGTAAACAAATGATTGCACTGTTCTGTTTTCTGGGAGTCAGTAAAGTTACTTTCTCTACCACGACAGTAAGTAGTGGAAGATTTGCATTTCACCCAAGATTCGAAGCTAAGATTTCAGCGGAAATACGTGTTTTGAGGCACCCTGAACCCTTAAAAGCATGTTTAGAAAAGAGAGAGAGAGAAGCACACTAAAAACGAAATGTCGGATAAATATCAAACTTGGTGTTTAAGCTCAGTATATTTTAAGGATCCGACACGAAGGTTTTCAAGAAAATCCCCCACTCCAACTACCCTTCACGGACAAGATTTTTCGAAATTTTCGATTTTCTCAAAAAAAATTCTAACACTATGATTAAAATACTATATTCTCGCACGCCAAGTAAAATACCCTTGAATTTTCTGAGAATAAACTGTAAAGTCCCCTTCATTCGGAAGGTATTTTGTTTAATTCGTAAACCATAAGAGAAAGAAAAGCGTACTACACAAAAAAGTAGATCTCTTTAAAATAACATAATTTATTTCACATTACTTCTGTAGCATTAGCCATTTTCGAGGTATCCGTTATTAAAGGTTTGAATTCTTCAATACTTTACTCTTTTCAAGTTCTGTCGATATTCACTAGTTACTCGGGATTGCATGGTAAGAGTACGGAATTCTAAAGCCAACATATAACGTCCAGGCCTCGAACATTTGACTATCGCTCTACCATTTGTATCTATAACGAAATGTATAGTATAGCTTATTTCGGCAAATCTTTATCTTCATTAAAGTAAAGTAGATAGAAAAAAGCCGTCATAAGAATAGTTTATATATACCCACCAATAAACGATAGTTTAGAACATACTAATCGAAAAATTCTGAAATGTGACGTGGCATTGTTCTATAATTTGTTGATGTTATTGAGTGTTATTATCCTGTTATCTCAAGTTTGCAAGATGTTTCCTTTGATGTATGTTAGCAAACATGTACTGTAGAAAAATGGATATTGAAGCTAGAAATTCCGTTTTCCTTAGTGTTTTCATTTTGAAAGTAATACATTTCGACATATGCAACGAATTGAGTTGCCCACTGCGCCATTGAATCTTCTACTTAGGAAATTACCTACCCCTTAAGATTTCATATGCCGTAGAACTCGTAGTTTGCTAAATATTGGGTGGAATTTCTTTGGATTGACTAGAAAAAGCTAGCGAACCAAATTCAGTTACTACGTTTCCATGGGGAATTGAAATCGATTTGAGTACACTTTCCGTATTGAATACTGCATGGAAACGCGGATCTGGATCGTATGCGATCGTTTTGAACCTTGCTTCCGATTCTCTTAGAAAGCAGTTTCGGAGGGAAATTTGTTGCATGGAAACACCTACCGTATTCAAATCGTTTTGAATACACAAAACATACTATCCTATACTATACTCGTAACACGCTGCACGCTCATTGTTTTTATTAGCGGAAATCGTAAATCACATGTGTAATAAAAACACACAGCATAGCAACTTTTATCGCTTCCATAATTCGCAATTAATTCTTCTCAAAAACATTCACTAACCTCAAAACCCACTTAAAATATACAGAAAAACAAATTAACATATTTAACGGGTTCGGCATCCTAAATCCAAATTGACTAACATAAAGGCTTGAATTATTTTATCCTCGAACTTTGTGTATACAAATAGATCTCAATACGTATTGAATTTAACATGGAAACGCGGATCGTATTCTGTATGGAATTGGACTCGAATCGATTTGAATTCTCCATGGAAACAGTAAGTAAACCAGTTCGCAATTTGAATTAACATTTGTTGAGACTTATCTTTAATACATAGTCACAAAAGGTTATACAAGCTGTTAAATGTATGTCGATATCAGCTTCAGAAGTAAGTAAATCTCGCTTGTTGAAAGTGACAAAATGGAAACTAGAAACATTGGGCAAAGTAAGCAGATATGCATCGCTATGCCGTCTTAACAGTGACGTATGAACCTTAATGAAAAATCCAAACAGCTGCTCAAACATTGACAGCGAAGATGACAGACTGAAGCCACTTCTTCATAACTTGTTTTTCGTATTTGGAGGGGGGAAGTGGCCTTATCTTCAGCTGTTCATGCTTCCCGGAGGTAAATGAGATCAATCGTAAACTGGAGTACCTTTATTTTCTCTACTGCTTATCTATAGTAGTAGTATAGCATTCAACCCAAAAATTTGATATTGAAATTTCACCGGAACTGTAAGTTTTGAGTCAAGATTTGTGTCTGAACAGCATAACTCAAAACAGAGAAGTCGGTCGAGTACCAAACTTGTTATTTAAGTTCAACATCTTCCAATGATGCAACATCAAGATTTTTGAGAAAATCCTCCTATCGCAAACTACCCCTAACATGAAGAATGTTTCGTTATTTTTTGTTTTTTTCAAAAATGAGTAACGATTTTGATTAAAATGCCATATGTTTACGATATTTGCATTATAAATTAAATGTTTATTTTGAATTTTCTGTAAATAATCTTGTATAATGGCCAAACCATAAGAGGTGAAAAAGTTACTTCACAAAAAATGTATATATCTTTAAAGCACACAACGTTTTTTTGTGGCATCATCCATTTCCGAGATATCCGTTGTTGTTGATTTGAATTTCTCAATACTTTTGTCCATTCTTTGAAGTGCTGTCTATTCAGTTTCCTGTGATGTCCTGAAAAAAAAATGCTTGTAAACATCTGCCTCGACACTGTTACTTGTATCTCCTTTCCACCTACAACGAAGTGTATGATGGAATCATTTCTGCAACGTTTTATCTCGATTAACTTGAAGTAGACGAGAAAAAAAAACCTGATGTGTTACACTCACATGACTTTCTCTACTCTTGTAAAACTATTTTTACAAACGCTTATTCTCCATCTACTTCATGTTAATCGAGATGTTAATCTTATTGCTAATTTTCTTGTAGATGCAAGGGGAATTGGTAGGCTTTAAGCGATAGTCAAATATTTTAACAGCTGGTTGCTATGTGGAGTATTCCATTCTCTTTGCATTACCAGGACAAAAAAAAAATAATAACGAAATTGAGAAAAAGTATAAGTATTGGAAAATTTAAGGGAATAGCAAGCAATATCTCGAAAATGGTTCACCCAACAAAAAAAAAATGTATGACATAAATTGTGTATTTTAACGTGATCTACATTTTTTGTGTAGTAACATTTTGTCTAACTCTTATGGTTTACCAGTTATGCAAAAGTCGTTCACAATGAAGAATATTTTTGGAGACATTCCCAGAAAATTCGAGATATACATTTCATTTGTCATGAAAATATTTTAAACATATGCTATTTTAATCAAAATCGTTAGAGCCATTTTTGAGAAAATTAAAATTTTCGAAAAATGTTCCATGTAAAGGGTAATCTGCGGTGGTGGGATTTTCTTGAAAACGTTCTTGTCACATCTCTGAAAGATACTGAACGTAAATACCAAGTTTGGTGTTTATCCGACTGTTCGTTTCTTAGTTATGCTGTTCAGACACACACACAGACATGTTTCCAAAAATGCTTTTTTTTTGGATTCATGGGGTCTCAAAACATGTATTTCCTGTGAAATCTCTGTATCGAATTTTTGGGTGGAATACAATACTTCCCCTACTTACTATACGTAGTTTGTGTTTAAAAAGATGTGCGTAAGGGTTTCTTTCATGCGTTCCAGTTCCCGTTCCCGTTGTTATATAATTGCCATTTTTATTCCACCATATGTGGCAAAGCGTATTCTCAAATCTTCCTCATAAGAATAAGGAAATTTTGAAGTATTCTTTAGGCGTAAGCAGTATTCAATATGCTTTTTGGGCTACAATTGACCCAAACCTGCCCAAGGCGCTGTGAGACCCGACATAACAGCTGGGCTGCACAGACAGCAAGTCTCTCCCCCTCTGGCTGAGAGGGTTGGAAGGGGAACCGCCACCCTCTGGTTTTAGGTTCACTGAACTCTTTTGAGTAGTCGTGCATGCGAGTTGCAAGTGGTCTGTATTGCACAGTTTGATTTGGACAAATCGTTTTCAGAACCACATCATCGCTTGAGGAAAGTCGTTCAGTGGCTGCGAGAAATATTACACTTATTAGATCTACTGCAGCACACCAAAGGAGAAATTAATCAAAAGGGAATGGATGTGCAGTAGTGTTTAGACACAAAGTTCTGTCATTTAAACTACCTAATTTATTTTCCATTTTTGCCTGTCAAACAGGCAATGCCGAATATTATAAATGTAGAAGACCAGCATTTGAGGCAGTATTTTTAACGCTTAAATGATTTCAGTCAAATTATATAATATGTAAATTCAATAACAGCCCGCCTTGAAGCAATATGTGTATCTAATAATTTGTAAAATGTATGTAACAGTCATTGCATATGCTTATATTATTGTAAACATGTTCAATAATGTTATGTGAATGCATTACGTAATTTAATAATGTAGGAGCTGTGAGAAATAGGTCAAAAGTTGCTAACAAAGAGGTAACAATGAGGTAACCTTGAGGCAATAATGAATAAGAAGGTTTAATAATGCTACTAGTCATTATTGGAGCAACAATAAGTTTACGTGTTAAAAAGTGTAATTAATTAATAAAAAAATTCACAGCTCTCTATATCAGTGAAGTGTTATTTAAATCATATCAAGTATTAATAAAACGAGTGAAGTAAAATTATAATCTGTGTAACCCTGCTAAGAGAAACGTGTCTAACAATAATACTGACGCAGCCGAGGCAAACATAAATATATAATACTTAAAGAAACAGTCAAATTACAAAGTTAATATTTTTTTTTAAACTTGGGCCAAAGGCAACCTGAAAGTACATTTAGGGCGAAGGCTACCGGAAACTGTTTAACATACGTGCGGTTGCAACTACTACAAGTTCGGCTCCCCAATAGTTGAAATATAATACAACTGCTTCAATACAAACCACTTCAAATTGACGCCCAAAGCGCGGTAAAAAAAATAACGTAACAAACCGTCTTCACATTTCATTACTTTTTTTCTGACCCCTCAGTTCTATACAAGCAATTAGCGACCCTACTAATACAAGACATTCAAATCCTGATCCATTCATTAAAATAAAGCGAAAAGAAATTGCCATTTCATGGTTGCCTTCACGTTGTGACATAACTGATAATGAACTGGAGACCTTGCATTAAAGAAAAGCATACAAAACTCCTCAATCCATATATCCATATTCCTCACAGATATTTACTGCCATTCATAAATAAGGTTACGAAGTTTTGGATCACATACTACAATGAAAGCGACAATGGACGTTTATATGAATGCGCAAAACATTCTAGTAGAGATTTGAAAGAAAATACTTGTTTTCAATATGTGACCAGAACAAAATAAGAGAGAAATGAACTTGTGAAGTCGAAATAACAGAGTAGGTATTAGGAAATTAAATAAAACGTTCATAATTCTTGACTCTCATGTTGTTTCCTCCATCAGATAAAAATCTATTTTCATTCCAATTTCAGGTTATTGCTCACATACGAAAAGATTGAAAAAATCGTAGCAGTTTCTCAAAAACATAAGACTAATAAAGCCAAAAATTCCTGAAAAGCGCCACATCATGCAATCGTAATAACTTTTTGCATATAATTGACTGAATTTTTTTTAAAGGAAACGAATGCCTTCTGGAGGTATTGTATTTCATTTTGGTCCTGAATTACCTTTCCCCCTATTCCGGCCATTGCACTTTTTTTCTTTTTCCCCCCTCCACTCCTGCCTCTTTTCCTGGCCTCCTAACCATTTTTTGCCGGGTTTATGGACACTGTTCCATTCACATTTTTCGTACATAAACTCATTCCCAGCAAACCCTCCTTCCCATTTTCAGCAGGCTGTTAGCAATTACTGTTGGAATGCTTAAAATGTTTGCTATCATAAGGTATTTGAAAATAGCTAGAAGTGCTCTAAAACAGGAATGATTTTGTAAATGCGTTTGTTTGGTAGCATGAAATAGTTCTGTCTTTAACAAAACATTCTGTCATACATTCACACGCCTCTCTCTAACCTCTATACTTTATTACTGGGTTTACATCATTGGCAATGTGTTACTTGGTTTATTGTCAAGAAGTTAGCGCGGCTACAGAGTATAGAAGAATGTATGCTTTATTTACAGGATGAGCTAAAAAAACTACGAACCGGCTGCGCGGCGTTTTTCCTGTCCGCGTCCTCGGCGCTCGTTGCCGTCTGCTGCTATCATAGAAAGGCGCGGATGAAACCATACAACATTTTTAAAACTATTTTTAAAGGCTTTACTTACCAACTTTACGAAAGGAAATGCTGAAACTAGCCTCCGTCGTCCATACATTTTTGGCATCTCTTTAGGAAACTATCCATCACTCGCCGTACACACGTTGAGAAATGCTTGCAATTTCCTGGCGGATATTTTGTTTTAATTCTTCCACTGTGTGTGGGTTTGTCTTGTATACTTTGTTTTAAGTTACACCAGAGATAGAAATCGCTTGTATTCACATATGTACGGGCATCAACTGTTGACTCGAAAAAAAATTGGCGAGTGATGGATAGTTTCCTAAAGAGCTGCCAAAAATGTATGGCCAACGACGGTGGCCAGTTTCAGCATCTCCTTTCATAAAGTTGGTAAGTAAAGACTTTAAAAGTAGTTTTAAAAATGTTGTATGGTTTCATCCGCGCCTTTCTATGATAGCAGCAGACGGCAACGAGCGCCGAGGATGCGGACAGGAAAAACGCCACGCAGCCGGTTCGTAGTTTTTTGGCTCTTTCTATAGAATGAAATGTGTAAGTAAGTTTAAGAAAAGTTTATCGGAATTAACAAGTACAAGATAGAATAGTAAGCATTTGTAAATTTAGTTTCTTGAAGAGTAAGTAGAGAAAGTCATGCGAATAGTGATGAATATACCTTTTGTTCATCAGCATCTTTGTGAATCACAATAAGTCTAACATTGTGACATATGGATACTAGGAAGCTCAGCGTGTGTCATGTGAAATTTACAATCCTACAGGGCCATTCTGTTCTAAGCGATTGCTTTGAATGGTGCTGAATCACAATCTTGGAAACGCTAACTGCGTGGCCTATGTGATGATGAGCAGCTTAATGAAAGCTCCACCCTTGACTTAAAACACGTCTCAGTGACCACAGACCGGCGCGTCACGTCATACACAGTATTTTTAGCACGCGATGACCTTCAGTTTACCAGATCAATTTTATCGATGTCTCGCTAAGTAATTAGGTTGCGGACGACACAGTAATTTTATCTGCTAACAAATGTAGCATGAAACTTTTCTAGACATTGAAAAATGTTCCCGTTCTCTATTGCCTAAGTAAGTAGAGGAATTTGCATTCCACCCAAAAATTAGACCGAGATTTCACCGGAAATACACGTATTGAGGCATCCTGAATCCAATAAAAACCTTTTTATAAAGTTCGTGTGCATAACTTAGAAGTGAAAAGTCAGTTTAATACAAAACTGTACTTAATTTCAATGTCTTAAAAGGATGCCACTCGAAACTACTCTTTAAATGAAAAAAAAATCGTTCTTTTTATTTTCTCAAAAATGCTAACGATTTTAATTAGAATACCATCTGTGCAAGATATTTTCATAACAAATGAAATGTAGATCTTGTATTTTCTGGGAGTAGCCCTTGAGGACCTCGTGATCTCCTTAAAACACAGTCTATAACAAATGAAATGTGTTGTGTCTTTAACAGATTCCGAGATATTCTTCGTTATTGGTTTGAATTTTCAAGTACATGTACTTTTTTCAAGTGGTAATACGCTATTCGTTCTCTCTCTCTCTCTCTCTCTCTCTCTCTCTCTCTCTCTCTCTCTCTCGTGGCGTTGCAAAGAGCATGCAATTTAAAACCCATCGCACATCGACCCAGTTTTTAAAACTTTGGCGTTCGTTTAGCTTACTGTAACGTAGTACCAACAATGAAATTTGAAATAGACGTTTAGCTCAATTTACAAAATGTAGACACAAGAATAAGCTTTTGAAAGAATAGTCCGTAGAAGATTGAGTAGAGAAAGTCATATGGATGCAACAGCAGCGTTTTTGTAAACATTGAAAGATTTTTTAAATACTAGATCCATTCATGCTGTTTAACATTTCCCCTGACAGTTGTGAACACCAGAAGCACTGGTGCTGGTAAAATAGGCCAAGAAGCAAGCTCTTGACTATTACAGGCGAGAGGTCGCCGCATTGCATTGAAAATCTATTGCAAGTACAAGCCTGAAACGATAACTGGGTGCGGAAAACATTGCAGAATTCATGGTTCATACTTTGGAAATTCTTTCAAATATGCCGTAAATTAGGGGAAATATTTAGTTTTTAAAAAAAAGTATAGAAAATTTAACACGGATTCTTTTATTGTTGGTCTTGCAAAGAGGAGAAAGAATGTGTTGAAATTGAATTAGTTTTACTGGTCTGTGTTTTGAATTTATATGCTTTTTATGTAGCAGGACACAATGAAAACAATTGTCTTTACATTGTTTTTAATTTACAATGTTAATATGTAATGTTTTGTGAAATACAGGCTGTCTAAATTCCCTTTATAGACTCTTGAGAACTTGTAGTGCGGACCAAGATGATTAAGTTTAGCATAGCATCTTGTATCTGGAAACGTACAGTTTTTCCACTACACACACGCTTTTTCGGCGCCACTCACTAGGATGGTCTTGACTAGGGTAGTCCATAAGTCATTCACCCATCACCCGAGTCCCAAACCCACTACACGTTTGTTTACTTGTCATTCAGTTGAGTTTGTGTTGGTTTTCAGCAACAGTACGGGCTTAACATTTGGGCAGGGTTCCTTGATAGGTGTGTAATTGGGCCATACCTTCTTTCACCAAATCTCGCGGATGACGTGTACTTGCGATACTTTTAAGGAGTACTGTATAGGATCCTGGAGGATGTGCCACTACATGTGCGTCAAAATATGTGGTTTCAACACCACGGCGCACCAGCTCATTTTACACGTCATCTGTACCAACGATTTGGGCAACGGTGGATAGGTCGTGGTGTTCCGATTGCTTGGCCTGCACGTTCTCCCGACTTGACCCCTGCGGGAAAACTGTACGTTTCCGGATATGAGTTCCTATGTTAAAGTTAACCATCTTGGTCCCCACTACAAGTCCTCAAAGTCTGTAAAGGGAATTTAGACATAGTCTGTATAACCAAATAAAATAACAGAAAGAGCGTTGGAAGGTTATGGTGAAGGTGGAGGCTGATTAAAAATACCAATGAAACAACATTGCATAGTTTCAATTAGTTAAAAATTACTACATTCTGATTTCAATATATATAATAATTTTGGAAATAATGTTGCAGTACCACAAAAAATTCTGTGTTACATTCGCATGACTTTCTCTACTCTTGTACAATCTATTTTTACAAGCTCTTATTCTCCATCTATTTCATATTCATCGAGATAAACATTTGCAGAAACGATCTTTTGACATGCAAAGAGAATTACATTTTACACATAGCGACCAGTTCTAAAAATATTTGACTGTCGCTTAAGGCGTACTATGTTCCTCTTGTTTTGTATTTGCAAGGGCAATATAGAAATGCCTTTAAGCATAGACATATCTCTTAATAGCTGGTTGCTATGTGCAGCACCATTCTCTTTGCCACAGATTAATGCTCTTTGCATATCCAAGAACAAAAAAAAATGAATAACCAATTCCCATTTGAGAAAATAAGTATTGGAAAATTTAAGGGAATAACAAGGAATATCTCGAAAATGGTTCACGCTACAAAAAAAAAATGTATATGACATAAATTGTGTATTTTAACGCGATCTACATTTTTTTGTATAGTAAAATTTTGTCTATCTCTTATGGTTTACCAGTTATGCAAAAGTCGTTCACGATGAAGAATACTTTTGGAGACAGTCCCAGGAAATTCAAGATATACATTTTATTTGTCATAAAAATATCTTAAACAAATGATATTTTAATCAAAATCATTATAGCCATTTTTGAGAAAATTAAAATTTTAAAAATGTTCCATGTAAAGGGTAGTCTGGGGTGGGGGGATTTTGTTGAAAACCTTCGTGTCGCATCTCTGGAAGATACTGAACCTAAATCCAAGTTTGCTGTTTATCCGACTGTTCGATTCTGAGTTATGCTGTTGAGACACACACACGGACATGTTCCCAAAAATGTTTTTTTTATTATTCAGGGGGTCTCAAAACATGTATTTTCGGTGAAATCTCGGTATCGAATTTTTGGGTGGAATACAATACTTCCCCTACTTGCTATACGTAATAGAGAAAGTAAAAAATTCGATTGTCAGGGAAAATTTTCCAATATAGTAATGGAAAATCAGGGAAATGAGTGTACGAAAAGTGGTGTTAACCATGTTATTTCTGGCAAATCGCCATCTAATACTTCTTTCATATGACACTTCTTCAAAAACGTCTTAAACTTTAGGATACATTAAACACTGAACCCTTAGCAGTAAACGTATTTTTGAAGCAATAGATTGTCAAGCGCGTTGTTGGAATGCCACTTTCGTGTCGTTTGTGCAATTTCAGTCTTTCAGCTCGTCTTTAGCTTCAGATTTCTTTCTTTCTCAAACTCCTGGCTGTTTTATGTTAATGTTTTACACACAGGTAAATAGTCCTATAGTCCAGTGATAGTAGGCTTAGAAATGCCTATGCTTGATGATGAATCTCAAATTTGAAGGATCATGATTCTTAATGTCTATGAAAAGAAATAAAGCAACTTGTATTACAAAAAGGGAGAATTAAATCGAGTTTTATTTATGGACGCACTTTAACTACTATCGTTCTTAGCGTCCCGTTCTAGATTGGGCGTGAAAGACCGGTAATTTTGCTCAGAGACCTCTTTATCAGGCTTGAGGTTCTTTTACGTGCCGTATATTTACGATACGGACAACCGGCTTTACTTCCCTTCCGAAGGAAACCATGCTAAGGATTTTTACGCCTGAAAAAAAATCCATCGCCCTCCGCCGGGTTTGAACCCGCGACCTCTGGAACTAGAGGCTAGTATGCTAACCACTACACCACAGAGAACGAACCTGGTGATTGACACGCGCTCCTTTAAGTCAGCTTCTTGAAGGCTCCACAAGTGAATAATCATAGCTGACCTTCTGAAGTGATTGGTTCGTGAAATAAGTAGCCCCCCAGTAGGTAAATAGGGAGCGTGTCAAAACACAAGTTATTCCTACTTTACAACTATATACACCTACTTTTTTGGGCCACCTAAATTATTTATTTATATTACTATGGTGAACAATATATTTCCGACCAGAAAACAAGAATAAGGAATATATTTTACTTATGTTCTCTTTTTTATCATCCCCTCAAGAAAAAACTGTGTTCAAAACATCCCATGAACAGACATTGTATACTTTGTGCAAGATTTAGAAAAGGTAGAAACGATATGCCGCTTCTTTGTTAGATGCGGGCGTGTCTTTATTGTACGGTTGTGTCATGCAGTCAAAATAACGTCATACATTTCTACGGTCAGGAGAGAACGGCAAGTTTTATCACTTCTTTCAAGCGTCATATCGTTTGAACCTTTTCTAAATTTGCAGCAACTATACAGAGAGAGAGGATCTCCGAGCGTAGCTGCTGTTTCTACTAAGAAATCCTGTTAAATGTATACGAAGTTATAAACGTGCTTCAGTTTTTGCAGCACTGTATGTACTTGTAGAACTTTGTGTACATTCTTTATTGTTTTCTACACTTGCCATATCACGATTTCTTTTTCAAGGCTCATGAACAATTTTTTTAGCCCTTCTCTTTCTCACGTTTTGGGCATGGCAGGTTTCTAAGTGGAAAGCTACAGTCTCTTGTTTTTTTTCCATTTTGTTTACATTGTATTTGTTTTGTGTCCTACTCAGGCTAGACCCATAACTAACATTGTGGTGATTGTTTGCTTTGTTCTAGGTGAGTGAATGAGTTTGAAGTAAAGCTGGTGTGGGAGTAACAAAAGGTAAGCTTTTGTTCTAGCTTGGGAACTCTAATTGAGGTTTAAAGAAAGTCTGCTAACCAGTCTGTTCTCTTAGGCGCCAGAATTCGTAACTAGAGTCGATCCGGCCTTAGAAACAATAGAGGACAGCACGGACGAGAATACGTTTATAATGTACCACCCGTCCCGGCCTCGAATGTCTTAATTTTGTTTTAAATAGAATTATAATTTCTACTTTCTCTACTACGTAGAGTAAGTAGGGGAAGTATTGTATTCCACCCAAAAATTCGATACCGAGATTTCACCGGAAATACATGTTTAGAGATCCCCTGAATCAAAAAAAAGCATTTTTGGAAACATGTCCGTGTGTGTGTCTGTGAACAGCATAACTCAGAAACGAACAGTCGGATAAACCCCAAACTTGGTATTTAGGTTCAGTATCTTCCAGAGATGCGACACGAAGGTTTTCAAGAAAATCCCCCCCACCACAGAGTACCCTTTACATGGAACATTTATCGAAAATTTTAATTTTCTCAAAAATGGCTCTAACGATTGTGATTAAAATATCATATGTTTAAGATATTTTCATGACAAATAAAATGTATATCTTGAATTTTCTGGGAATGTCTCCAAAAGCATTCTTCATTGTGAAAGACTTTTGGTAAACTGGTAAACCATAAGAGATAGACAAAATTTTACTACACAAAAGATGTAGATCGCGTTAAAATACACAATTTATGTCATACATTTTTTGTTGTTGAGTGAACCATTTTCGAGATATTGCTTCTTATTCCCTTAAATTTTCCAATACTTTTTCTCAAATGGGAATTCGTTATTCATTTTTTATGTACTGGACACACAAAGAGAATGGAATACTCCACATAGCAACCAGCTCTTAAAATATTTGACTATCGCTTAAAGCCTACCAATTGTCCTTGTATCTACAAGAAAATTAGCAATAAGATTAACATTTCAATTAACATGAAGCATATGGAGAATAAGAGTTTGTAAAAATAGTTTGTACAAGAGTAGAGAAAGTCATGTGAGTGTACACATCAGATTTTTTTAGTTCCATTTATATCCCACCTTTAACTGCATTGGTCTTATCGGCGGCCTTTCCTTTGGAACTTATTGCAATGGTGTTAACTCGTGTAACTCTTGTCGTTGGGTTTCTTGCTGTTTAGATTTTAATTATTAGATCATACTCTCATTCATACTCCCATACTCTGGGGAGAATAAGGAATAATCTTGGCTAGAGAAAAATTCCCATCCCCCAGCCGTCAATCTAACCCGGGACCCCTAGCACAACATGCAGTTGCTCTATCGAGTGAGCTACGGGACCAGGCTGAAATCATATTGTACTTATGTTCTTAAACGTTTGATTATCGCTGTTCTGTTTTCTATTCATAACGAAATGTGTAATGTAGCTATTCCTGCAAAGGTTTATTTGGATTAAATGTAGTAAATAGCAAAATAAGCTTTAGTAAGAATACTTTGTATAACACTAATAAAGATGGAGGGTAGAGAAAGTCATATGAGTGTATCACACCAGAAAATTTAATTAGCATAATTAAAGTGAGATATATGTATTAAAGATAAAGTGTTAAAGGTATCTAAATGAAATTTAAAACGCACTTATAATTGAGCTAGACTAGTTATGTGACAATATTTTGAAAATATTTGTTTAAAAACTGCAAGATCTAGAAAGGTTATATTTTGGTACCTGTAAGCTTTAATCTGTCATAAACGATCGCTTTACCTTCCAAACAAAAAGCATACTCGTATCTGTATCAGACGCGTAGTTATGGAGGGGTTTTCGGGATTAAATTAAATTAGAGCTTTATTTATGGACGCTCTTTAACCGCTGAGGTCCTTAGCGTCCCGTTCTATATTGGGCATGAAAGACCGGGAATTTTGCTCAGAGGCCTCAGGCTTGAGGTTCTTTTACGTGCTGTAAATCTACTACACGGGACCACCTGCTTTATTTCCCTTCCCAAGGAAGCCATGCGAAAGATTTTTGTGCCCGAAAAAATCCATCGCCCTCCGCCGAGTTTGAACCCGCTAGCATGGTAACCACTACATTACGGAGGACGAAGTTTTCGGGGTTGGAATCCCACCATCTTGCTAAGAAATTGTAAAAATTAATAGCAACTATATCTTCGTTAAAATAATAAAATGTTTCTAGGTTGGCAGGAACGAGATACTTCCTAATCGTCTCACTGGTAGCACTATATTTACACTGCATGTTTTAAATATGACCAAAAGTGACAGCAATAGAAACTGAACTTTATATAGGTGGGAACAACCGTGCTAAGATATTGGGGGCATGTTTGGTTTCGGTGCTAAATTTGAGTGGTTTCCAAACGAATGCAATATGTCCCAGTTTAGAATATAACTAGAAATCCTTTTGTGTAGTGAAATAAAATGGCCTGCAGCGGTCATATAAAATACTTCAAATTGGTGCACCTTAATCTATGAATATAAAAGATTTATTTAAATAATTCAACTCAGGATTAGTTCACATTTGTCATTTGAATTGATGATAAATTGTTTAAAAAATTGACTCCTAAGAAGGCCGAGTCCTCTGTGCTAAGCAAGGTGGGCCTGGTGTTTCGGAATGGAATGGTGTACCAGCATGCAGTTCCCCCTCACACTACTGTTACAGCAGCGTACTACATGTCAGTATTGGCTACACTGAGGAAACGCATTGCAAGGAAACGTCCAGAACTTCATCACAACACATACCTCACGTCGCAAATCAAGTCCAGGAATTTTTGGCTAAATATAACATTACCTGTGTGCGGCATCCGCCTTATAGCCCCTATATTGCCCTCTGTGCTTTCATTTTTATTCCTATCACTAAAGGCAAAGCTCCGTGGCATTTGATTCGAGAGCATTGTAGCAATGCTGAAGAAAAGTGAGGCGATTCTCAAAGACCTGACAAAAAATGGCCTGCACCATGTGTCCCGAGGCCTGGCAGAGATGCTAAAAACTGCGTTCAAGTAGGCGGGGACTATTTGAAAAAGATCATGTCAACATTGAATATCTGTGAAAAAATCTGATGTGTTACACTCACATGACTTTCTTTACTCTTGTACAAACTTTTTTTCCAAACGCTTATTCTTCATATGCTTCATGTTACTCGAGATGTTAATCTTATTGCTAATTTTCTTGTAGGTGCAAGGGGAATATGGTAGGCTTTAAGCGATAGTCAAATATTTTAACAGCTGGTTGCTATTTGGCGTATTCCATTCTCTTTGTATGTCCAGTGCATAAAAAAAATGAATAACGAATTCCCCTTTGAAAAGAATTATAAGTATTAGAAAATTTAAGGGTATAACAAACAATATCTCGAAAATGGTTCACTCAACAACAAAAAAATGTATGACATAAATTGTGTATTTTAACGCGATCTACATTTTTTGTGTAGTAAAATTTTGTCTATCTCTTATGGTGCCAAAGTCGTTCACAATGAAGAATACTTTTGGAGACATTCCCAGAAAATTCGAGATATACATTTCATTTGTCATGAAAATATCTTAAACATATGCTATTTTAATAAAAATCGTTAGCCATTTTTGAGAAAATAAAAATTTTCGAAAAATGTTCCATGTAAAGGGTAATCTGGGGTGGGGGGATTTTCTTGAAAACCTTCGTGTCGCATCTCTGGAAGATACTGAACCTAAATACCAAGTTTGGTGTTTATCCGACTGTTCGTTTCTGAGTTATGCAGTTCACAGACACACACACGCACACACAGACATGTTTCCAAAAATGCTTTTTTTTTTATTCAGGGGGTCTCAAAACATATATTTCCGGTGAAATCTCTATATCGAATTTTTGGGGGGGAATACAATACTTTCTCTACTTATTGTAGGTAGTAGAGAAGGTAAAAAAAATCGGTCTGTCTTTATTGGTCAGCGCTCTTAATATTTTTCTACATTACTGGTCTGAAACTGTGTAATTGAAGCAAATATCACATTATTGGTTAAAACAGGGACTATTTTATGAACTGAAGTTAAAATTATGTCACGAACTAAAATAATAAGGTATAAATGTGCCATTACCATTAAATTTGAGACAATTTAAAAATACGTAATCATGATAAAAATCATTAATTCAGGAAGTGAAACACGTGGAGCAGCAGTTCAATAGGGCAACTTCAATTTTAGCAATGCTAATAATAAATATCACTCTTTCCAATTTTAGAGCTGATTTGATCATAAAGATGTTAGCTTATTTTTTCAATGCTATGTACCACCTTCTTGCTTTCGCAATTGAAAGTCAGAAATGGCCTCATGTCATTCGCGAGACATGTTCCGGACACCTGTCCTTGTGTGTCAGGTATTTCCTGGCTATACGTCAGATTGACAGTGGCATTGCGGCCGCGTTGCAGGCGTTGAAATATACCTTATGCATGACAAGGAGGAAAAATTAACGTGGCCAAACATTTCTCTTTTCCCTCTCACAAAGTCTGACACTCCTATTTCAAAACATTCTTGGAATAAACGTGTGTAATATAGCGGCTCATGAGTGTTCAGAAAATTTCAGTCAAACAGCCCTGAAAATGTGAAATAACATCTGCTGCATAATGTTGTGGTTATGAACAAGTTGATATAACTGCGTTACACTGTAGCAAAAGTGGGCAACATGCACAAGAGCGGAAACTTCTTCCGATTTCTCCATTTAGGAGATGAAGTAAGCAATGTCTAAGTTAAATTGTAGTCGAGATTAAGGATAGTATGGAGAAATCCGGAGAAGTTTCCGCTCTTGTGCATGTTGCCCACTTCTGCTACAGTGTAACGCTAACTTCTGCTGAAGTGTGCTACCATTTAGTGGCGTTGACCTAAACTTATAGTGACAAGAGGGAAAACAGAGTGCGGGAAAAACGCTTTGCGCGCCAGTGCACTTCACGTGTGCAGGACCCAAATGCACAGTATTGGCCGACAAAGTGCGGTAGGGTATGCGAGAAAGAGAGACCGAATCGTTGGGCGTAAAGTGTTTACTGAGCGCATTACTGAAAATAATAATGGAACACTTACCTGTGTTATGAGCGATGTTGAAAATGTCCCTCGGCAGTAAATCGACGACATTGCGTATGAATTTAAGTAACTTTGTTGCATTTCTGGCTAAGGATGTTGACACCGCTGTCTCTTGAGTGAGACGACGGAGTGTTTTTTACAGCGAATGTTCGAGACGTTCCCCTATTGTGTCTAACTTATCTTAAGTTAGATCACGGGGCCTGGAACCTATTTCCTATCATTCACAGATACTGTCTCTCGGAACTTTCGTCGAACAGTTTCTCTCACTTCTCTGCAAGAATCAGTTTTCACGTAATTATCGTATATAAACTCTCTTTAACACTGAATTACGGCATCATTAACAAAGAGTAATGATGCTAAGTAACACGTAAACTAATACACAATGTAAATAGAGAAGTGCGTACAACACGGCCAGTCCTTGAGAATCATGCGTCCCAACTGACTAAATCGCGCGCCCGGCACCGGCAGTGGCAGTCGAGACGTTACCGTTTCACTGGGAAGTAGCCGCTACTTGAATTAACAATTCTGTATTTACTATTCTATATATAGCGTATTCATTAAAAAGACACTCCAGCTGATTGTTTTGAAAGCAAGAGGTTTTCAAGAAAACAATTTATTGTGAATGTTTCCTCATTTGAGGGAGGAAAACAATTATGAGTTACGCTTTATTTAGCGTACGCTTTCAAGGTCATTTCGTCAGATCAATGTTTCTAAACGAGAACCACAATTTTCGTATTTTGGTTTTACATTTACACTTAAAAGCAAACTATTTTTGCCTCAAACATTTTTTTTTTATTAAACCAACCATTATTTTATAAAATATTTAAGAAGTTTGAAATACTAACTTGGATTTTATTTGTTTCAATTTAGTAGAAAACAAACGCACTTTAAACACAGACATTAGGTTTCTTCAAACTTCTTAAATGTTTTGTAAAATTGTGGTTGGTTTAATAAAAGTGGTTTTCAGACAAAACGTGATGATTTTGTCTAAAACAAAAAAACTTGGGTTCCTATTTAAAAGAATCTGATGTGTTACACTCACATGACTTTCTCTACTCTTGTACAAACTATTTTCACAAACGCATATTCCCCATATGCTTCATGTTTATCGAGATGTTAATGTTATTGCTAATTTTTTTGTAGATGCAAGGGGAATTGGTAGGCATTAAGCGATAGTCAAATGTTTTAAGAGCTGGTTGCTATGTGGAGTATTCCATTCTCTTTGTATTACCAGGACAAAAAAATGAATAACGAATTCCCATTTGAGAAAAAGTATAAATATTGGAAAATTTAAGGGAATAACAGGTAATATCTTGAAAATGGTTCACTCAAAAAAAAATGTATATGACATAAATTGTGTATTTTAACGCAATCTACGTTTTTTGTGTAGTAAAGATTTGTCTATCTCTTATAGTTTACTAGTTATGCAAAAGTCGTTCACAATGAAGAATACTTTTGGAGACATTCCCAGAAAATTCTAGAGGTACATTTCATTTGTCATGAAATAAACGTATGATATTTTAATCAAAATCGTTAGAGCCATTTTCGAGAAAATAACAATTTTCGAAAAATGTTCCATTTAAAGGGTAATCTGGGGTGGGGGATTTTGTTGAAAACCTTCGTGTTGCATCTCTGAAAGATACTGAACCTAAATACCAAGTTTGGTGTTTATCCGACTGTTCGTTTCCGAGTTATGCTGTTCACAGACACACACACATGGACATG
Source organism: Deroplatys truncata (assembly GCA_030765065.1). NCBI lineage: Eukaryota > Metazoa > Arthropoda > Insecta > Mantodea > Mantidae > Deroplatys > Deroplatys truncata. Next base: position 55,663,096 of record CM060989.1, on the reverse strand, counting down.
TTTATAAAGATGCTTTTTTTGGATTCAGGGGTTCTCAAAACATGCATTTCCGGTGAAATCTCGGTATCGAATTTTTGGGTGGAATACAATACTTCCCCTACTTGCTATACGTAGTAGAGAAAGTAAAAAAAGAACAACCTTGAGCTGATCATGAAATGACCTTGAAGTATGCACTAAATAAAACGTAACCAACATCGTTTTCCCACCTCAAATGAAGCAACAAACACCATAAATTGCTTTCTTGAGTACGTGTTGCTTGCAAGATAAATCAGTTGGAAAGTTTTAAAGCCTCCTCTACATTTACAAGCCCATTATTATTCATGGAGCTGAGAGGAAGTACGCAAAGCCGTTGATGAACCAATAAAACCTCGTGATTCATAATTTTATCCTCACGTCTGTTGGTTGTCATTGAGACGGGAATGTCATTTGCGGTGGGGTCAAAGCGAGCGGACAATGTATCATATGGACTTCCCCCTAGTTGCACGAAACCAAACCGATGTATTAAGCAACTTAAGAACTTTCAGACCTTTATGTTGATTTGTATATTAACAGAAAACTTGCATGAAGCAAATTCACGGCTTATTATTGCAGGGTGTCTACTTATACTGGAAATATACTTGAAGTTTTTTGCATATTGCTTATACTGGAATTTGTAATTACATACTGGAAAAATTGCATGGCATATATAGCATTCATTTGTTTCATATTACATTTTCAGGTGTTTACTTCTTAGAAGACCTTGTTAATCAAATTAAGTATTTGTTGAATGTTATTGTTTTCCATTGTACGAAGGCAGTCCCAGAAGTACCCGACTTGACGTTTATATAGTGGTGGTGGTTTCAAACAAATGACTATGGTAGAAAGTACCTCCCTTATAAAGCTTAAGTTTGATGCTACGCCTTTTAGTATTGGCAGCCATTAATAGTGAACTTTCACCAGAAATATGTGTTTTGAGGACCCCTGAATTTAAAAAAAGTCTGATGTGTTACACTCGCATGACTTTCTCTACTCTTGTACAAACTGTTTTTACAAACGCTTATTCTCCATATGCTTCATGTTAATCGAGATGTTAATCTTATTGCTAATTTTCTTGTAGATGCAAGGGGAATTGGTAGGCTGTACGCGATAGTCAAATATTTTAAGAGCTGGTTGCTATGTGCAGTATTCCATTCTCTTTGTGTGTCCAGTACATAAAAAATGAATAACGAATTCTCATTTGAGAAAAAGTATTGGAAAATTTAAGGGAATAACAAGCAATATCTCGAAAATCGTTCACTCAACAAAAAAAATGTATACAACATAAATTGTGTATTTTAACGCGATCTGAATTATTTGTGTGGTAAAATTTTATCTATCTCTTATGGTTTACCAGTTATGCAAAAGTCGTTCACAATGAAGAATACTTTTGGAGACATTCCCAGAAAATTCCACATATACGTTTCATTTGTCATAAAAATATCTTAAACGTATGATTTTTAATCAAAATCGTTAAAGCCATTTTTGAGAATATTAAAATTTTCGAAAAATGTTCCATGTAAAGGGAAATCTGGGGTGGGGGATTTTCTTGAAAACCTTCTTGTCGCATCTCTGGAAGATACTGAACCTAAATATCAAGTTTGGTGTTTATCCGACTGTTCGTTTCTGAGTTATACACACACACACACACACACACACACACACACACACACACACACACACACACGGACATGTTTCCAAAAATGCTTTTTTTGGATTCAGGGAGTCTCAAGACATGTATTTCCGGAGAAATCTCGGTATCGAATTTTTGGGTGGAATACAATACTTACCCTACTTACTATACGTAGTAGAGAAAGTAAAAATATATACATGACAAACTGTATATCTTGAGTTTTCTGGGAATAGCCTGAGAATTCCACTTCATTTGAAAGAAATCTTGTATAATCAAGTATAATTTGTAAATTTTAAGCAACAGACAAATTGTTCATTTCTTAACCATTCTCTTAAAGCCTTTTTAACATCCAGTTGTTTCTGGCGATTGCATGGAAATGCTAAGGAAGTTTAAGGCAGCATATAGCGTTCAATTCTTAAACATTTGACTATCGCTGTTCTCTTTGTATCTATAACGAAATGTGTAATGTAGCTAATTCTGCAAAAGTTTATTTATGTGAATGTATACCATCAGATTATTTAAATGGAACTCTAAATATACATTTATCTATTTCCATTCTTGATAACTGCTAAAGATAACTTTAATTAGCAGCTGAGAAAAATCGATTTTAAGTTTCTCGTTTTCTACGAAACAACTAGAATATCACCGAGCAAAGCTCCAGGTATTAAATTATTTTATACGGGCTAATTGTTAGATAATAAATACTCATTTACGCAATCAAGAGTTGCAAAGTTTTCGCGTAGTGATTGGTTTATTTCTAAGAATTAATAGGAAATCGGGGCATTTTAACACAAGTTCAACAGATTAAGAATAGAGACTCCACAGTCGCCTAACCCTCCTGTGGCCCATGCAACATACAATCGAAACAGGACGCAGAACAGGTACGGTATACCAATCATTCAAAGTTCGAAACTACCCTCCCATTCCTTCACTAAATTGAATTAGCTAAATAGTATTTCTTATCCTGACATTTCATCAATTTGTCACGGTATTTAGAGAAGAATAGGAAAGTCTACCGAAAGGCTTTAAGGGGACAAAGTATTCTGAAATACTCAGCAATCATTTTTTTGTTTTAGGCACTAATAAAATTTATATTATTTCCAGTTTCAGAAAATATGTACTTTTTGGGGTTTAAGAGGTTTTTAAGACATTTAAATGCTAGTCTGCATTCCTTTAAAGCTGTCATGCAATGCCCCTCTTTAAAACATTTTTGTATCTTTCAACAACGAACGACTATATCATGCCCAGCGAGCAGTTCAGCACTTAACAAAAGAGGCCAGGTCCAAGAGAAGGCAATCAGAAAAGCTGAAGCAATCCAGGAATGAAGCTGCAGATGATTATAACCCTGGAATGTACTGAAGTGTGTCAGAATTTTAATATTCAAACTTTTTTGGATACTTATGTTCCTTTTTCTCAAAGTATGAGAGGTAGAGAGCTGAAATTTTCAGTACATGTATACAACACGTTGTTAAACTTTCTGAACCACATTATAAGGCATATTAGTGATATTAAGAAAGCAACAGCATTGCAAATTTTCTACAGTTTTACTTTTTTGAATTTGCAAATAATATCAGAAAAAGGTTCATAAATTCACATGTTTTAAGAGCAAATTTTATTATTTTTCTGCTGAATGAAATAATTTTTACGCACTCATAAGCTATCAATGCAAACAACCACTTGAAATAACTGTCATGATTTGTAGAATAATTCATAAAAATTTCAGGAAAAACCATTGGGAACTTGAGCAGTACAATTCAACACATTTAAGGTATAATTTCCATGTGTTCAGACTACCCTGTCCCCTTAAGTACCCGCTAACCGCCTTATGCGGTAGAACACCTTAGAATTTCCATTGTGTAGAAAGTTCGCTAGAAACAGAAGGAGCCTTTTTGTTTCTATTTATACCCCGCTTTTAACCGCAAGCGGCCTTTTACTTTTGGTACATATTTAACTCGTATACAGTTGTCATTGGATTTGTCATTTCATTGGGTTTTATACATTAGATCACACGCACACTATTCATGCTTCCGGACTATGGAAAGGATAGGCAATAATGTTGCTAGGAAAAAAAAGCACCTATTCAGCCGGGAATCGAACCCGCGACCCCTCGCACAACATGCAGGTGGATGCTTTAGTTTGATAATTTGTTAGGCAAGGCGCCTTTGCAATATTCCTCACACTGTCTGCTTTCTTTACTATTTCACCGAAATAGACGTTTTGAGACTCCCTGAGTAAAACCCCTTTTTAGAAATCTCATAAATGTAGCGTATCTCAGGGATTTTCAAGAATGTCTCCCCCACCTCCTCAACCCAAACTATTCTTTACATCGGAAACATTTTCATTGTTTTTTTATTTTCTCAAATTAAAGCTATTTTTATTAAAATGCCATATGGTTTAAGATATTTCCATGACAAACGAAATAACTTGTGAAGTCCTCTTCATTCTGAATAATGTTTGTATAATTCACAAACCGTAAGAGATAAACAATATCTTACTAAACTAAAAATGTGGATCTCGTTAAAGGTAGCAATTTGTCAAATAAAAATTTTATAGCGTTAACCATTTTCAAAATATTCGTTGTTATTGGTTTGAATTTTCAAGTACGTATACGTTTGTTCATGTGATGAGTCGCTGTTCGTTTGTTCTCGCGATGATGCAAAGAACTTGGAATTTCAAAACCATCACATAGTGACCCGCTTTTTAAAAATCCAGCTCTCTTTATACCACTGTATTCTTGTCTTATATCTATAACGAAGTATGTAATGAAATATATCAAACAGCAAAGACGCACCAGAGAAACTGCAGAATTGGAATTTTAGCCCTCTTCCATTCTTTCCCATATTATGTTACACAAAGTTGCGACTTCTAAGTGGAGCGTGAAACATACAGAGATAGGCGAAAAGCTTCGCGGAATAATAAGAACAGAAAAATTGCTCCAGCAACAGTGGAACAAGTGATGTTCTTTATCCAATTAAGATCACATGTTTGCGATTGTATACGCTTTGGCAACGCCACACTAGAATTGCAACGTCGACAAGTTGCATCTTTCCGTTTCCCCTCGCTTTAACGAGGCACGGAATCAAAGCCTCCCTCACAAAAAGGGGAAGCTGACGAAACAAAGAGTGGGAATTGCCTCCTTCGAGGCTTCAACCCGGCTCTCTCATTCACAATCTCATGCGACTGTTTTTTCTTAAAGTAGCTCGCCCCCAAAGTTTTTGTTTCACATATGGTCTGATTCATGTGCAGTTCCCTTGGAAACAAGACCTATATTTAGAAAGGACATCATAAAAGCAGAACATTGCGCATGTGATATAAGGTATCTAAGCGATCATTGCTTCGATGTAGTCAGTAATTTACATTTGTTATTTCGAGGCGTGTTAACAGCCTTAAAAGATACCAGATATATACCGGGCGGCTCATAAGTAGAGAGGCAAAATATAAAGAAAAACATTTTCTAATACTTGTACTTTTCTCAGCTGGTAAGTCGCTATTCTTTTTTTTTCTTTCCTCGTAGTCGTATAGTCTTGACTATTGTTTTAGGAATAGGATTACGCTACGGAAATACTTAGCACCTCGACCCACACAGGGATCTTTTTTGCATACACCCCCGGAGGACCGGCCGACGCAGCTACAGAGACGCCAGAGGTACCTAAGAGTTCGACTTGAGCCTCAGTCGGAGAGCGCTCAAGGCAGCCCTTCCAAGCCACCGAAGGGTGAATCACAGGCTCCCCTCCAGCGGAGACCGGGGAAAGCTCGATCGGCCTCCATCTGACGGGGCCGAGAAGAGGTTCCAACATGCAAGCCGTCTGCGGCAACTGCCCGCAGTCATCCGACACACAGCCCCGGAGCCAATCTGTAAGGTGAAACAGGAAGATGAAATAAGGGAGAGAGAAATTCGAGGGAAACAATAATCCTTCCCAGCATTCATCTAGTGACCCGGGGAAAGCCCCATGGCTCAGGAAAAACCCGGCTGTGGCATTGAATTTTTCAGTCTTCTGATCCAACCTTGTCCAACTCACAGCTTGTGTGAAAGAACAATTAATTTCATTTCGTAAGAATAATTTGTATATCGACTAATAAGCGATAGAGGGTAGAGAAACTCACGTGAATGTAGCACAAGAGTTTTTAGCTAATTTTCTTGAAACGTTAAACTGGCTATGAAAGAAGTTCAGGTTCCTATGGCTGAGAGTCAGCGTAAATGGTAAAAATATCCCCACAAATTCCATGATTGAATCATTCGATAAAATTGTTCTGTTTGACGCAGCCACGCTACGTCCTCCATCAATGAAGCAATACCTTTGCCTCACGGTTGCTGCTTTTCTCCTCCTATATGCCTTTTTTTATACTCTGCCACGGCTGCTCGAGCATGAGATCTTAATCACTGGGTATGCGTGAGTGTATGTACATAGAAACACGAACGCTTTCTTGGAACACTTTTATTCACCATTAAAATAAGACTTAAGATTTGCCGATCACTTTTAAATTCTTACGATGTTACTGTGTCTTTTCCAAGACCGAAGATTACCAATTACATCTCATCGTCCGACCCTCTTGCAATTTCGCACCCAGTCTTCGGACCTCGGCGAGACCGTTGTTCCGCACTCCAAGAGTGCCACAGGGAGAATGTTCTCACCACACGCGCGATACAAAGAAAAGACTCCTAACTTCCCCTCTCTCCCCTTAAACATTTCGTACCAAAAACTCAGCGTCATGAAGCTTCTAATGACCTTCACATCCTGGCCTGTGCAACTGCACCCATTAATTCCAAGAGAAACTGGCTTCAGCGGATTTACCCTTTATACCTGGGGCTGGTCCCTAATTAGCTAAACTGTGCCTGTCTGGCCTTTCTGTCGCTTTTAACAGTCTACAATTTTCCCAATGCTTCTCCTTTTAATACATGCACTGATTTTAAATATTTTATTATTTATTTTATTTCGCTATCCTTCCCAGATTATTTAGATAATTATTGACTTCATAATTTCGGCTTCATGTTTCAGACTCGCCCTGAGCAATAAACGTGTGTAGGGCTCTGGAGACATTAAATGTGGCAACCTTGTTTGTGAGACACAAGAAAAACTGTGTGATCCGTGATTTAGGTCATAAAGGGGCAATAATTCACGAAGTTTCGTGACAGCCACCTTACCAAGTCAAAACGGCCGTCACGTTTTGCACACCTGCTACCTGCGAGTGTTGTATAATCAAGTTCACCTTATATTGTGAAGGAACCGTGAAACAAGAGACGTTGCGATGTTGCCCAACCTATTTATATAAACCCTGGGGGAGTTTTATATTTCGGAGTTGGTATCCAGTTTGTTGGTTTGCGGTGTGGAAGTGCAGTGCGCACCGGGAAATGACATTGCACAATAAGATACACGATGCCGAAATCTTCGTCTCGGATTGTGTTGCGAAGAAAAAGCCGGATCCTGTAATCGTACAAGCATTTTCTCTGCAGGCTCCTGAACGTAATGCTATAGTTAATATTGTCCACTTTTATACAGGGTGATTTATGAAGAACTGACACATTTCTTTCTTTAATTATTCTCTTCGAAATTCACTTAATGCACCTATTTTAGCACCAAATTAACCAGAGTGTTGTATTGTCGACAACTGTTTTTCAGATTTTGTTCTAGTCAACGTGAAAATGGAGTACACATTAAATCAACGACTCTTCCTTGTAAAGCAATACTAGATTACGAATTCAATTACAGCTACTCAAAGGACATACCACATAGAATTAGGCTTGTGTGGAAGAACAATTAATTCCATTAATTGACCTAATAGTGGTTGAAACTATGAAGCCCGGGACTTAAAGTACTTACAACACTGTAAGTCACCATTAGAGTATGTTGAAGTAGTATATTTGTTGGTAGTTGGAAGATGCTTCATGTTTATCTGCCCCACGTATGGGAGCCAATTTGTCGCGGTAATCTCGTGTTATCTATTGTTGAGCGCCTGTTATTGTTTTATTATTTTGCATTTTGGGTATATTGTGCTCCGACTAGCCATTATTACTACTCAGTCGAGCAAATCTCTTAAACAGGGTTTGTAAACGGAAAGGATTTGTTACTGAAGGATAACACTGATAAAAGAATTTGTTTTTACACTTTTATTACCGTCACAATTAATTAATTTCACGTATTGACTCTTGATACACCCCCGACTGAAACTGTTATATTTTCTAATATGACAATAATCACTTATTTGATGCACATTATTAATTCGCGTATTTCACATTTATAACTAACTTTACGAAGCGAGAGATTCTGTAGAATTGCGCGACGTATAACGCGTGAACGATTCTCTTAAACTGTGCGACATATAGCCTTTGTATGCTTCTGTTCGACTGAATCACGTATTACCCGCGAATCCTTCTGTTGTATAATGCACGAATGTTTCTGTTGGACTCAACGACGTGTAATGCGTGAATGATTCTGTTGGACTAAACGAAACCTGTCTCTAGCACGGAATTTATACTCCCTCACCCGATATGCCTAAAGATTATAACCGAGCTGCTATTGGTTAATAAAAAGCGCCAACATTAGCGTCTATATTTATATCCAATCAAAATTACAAACACATATGCTCTAGGGAAGAAATTCCCTCCATTTCTACAGAAAAGCGCGCTAATCTGACGTCATTTGCTTGTCTCTTCTAATTAATAAACAACTCACCCCCTCGCTCATTGTTACCCGCTCCTATTGTCAGTTTCAGTGAGGCCGTGTAAACTTATTTGCTAACAATGCTTATAATTAACAAACATCCCAAATCATTGTCATACAATAATGTTAAGTTACACTACAATCACTCTGGCATTCACAGTGTTGTGGTATAAAATACTGCCTCAATGTCATCTCAATACAATTTGAGAGCTCCTTGTGGTTTACTGGGAAAAATGCTAATCAGTTGGAGAATTTAACGTCGTGCTGGCTTGTTGCCATGGTAGCTCAGTGGTTAGAGCGACAGGACGGGGACCGCGACATTGCATTTTTCAGTCGTCTAGTTCTACCTTTCCAGTTCTATTTATAATTCTATAAGTATCTTTTTCCTGCTAACCTAGACAGAAGCTCTTATTTTAACAAAGCTATTTTTGCTATTCCTTTCCCCTTTCTTTTTAGCAAGGGGGTTCCCACCCCCAAAACTTTGCCTCTTCTTGTATCATAAATAATTTCGGGAAAATCTCTTAAGAGACATCTAAGAGGCCCTTTTAAGCTGTGTAGTGTGAGGACGGTCATTCCTTCAGTGCTGTACCTCCTAGGAAAATATATACCTATTAGATTATTTCCTGTCAGTCATTTTTAGCTACAGAGAGTTCCTTTGTAACTTAACATCATTGATCCATCGTTTTAGTTTTTCGTAGTTATAATTTAAACATAAATTCAAGTGCAGAAATGACATTGTTTTATTTAGTGGTTATCGCTAACGTGTGTGAACTCAATGGGCCCCAGACTTAGTTCACTGGTTTACCTGGTTGTTATAGCAACATTAAACAGTTAAAAAATCTGATGTGTTACACTCCCATGACTTTCTCTACTCTTGTACAAACTATTTTTACAAACGCTTATTCTCCATCTACTTCATGTTAATCGAGATAAACATTTGCAGACCCTATCTTATTGCTAATTTTCTTGTAGATGTAAGGGGAATATATATTTACAAGGGCAATATAGAAATACAGTAGCCTTTAAGCATATACATATCTCTTAATAGCTGGTTGCTAGGTGCAGCACTATTCCCTTTCCCACAGATTAATACTCTTTGCATATCCAAGACAAAAAAATGAATAACGAATTCCCATTTGAGAAAATAAGTATTGAAAAATTTAAGGGAATAATAAGCAATATCTCGAAAATGGTTCACTCAACAACAAAAATGTATGACATAAATTGTGTATTTTAACACGATCTACAGCTTTTGTGTAGTAAAATTTTGTCTATCTCTTATGGTTTACCAGTTTACCAAAAGTCTTTCACAATGAAGAATACTTTTGGAGACATTCCCAGAAAATTCGAGATATACATTTCATTTGTCATAAAAATATCTTAAACGTATGATATTTTAATCAAAATCGTTAGAGCCATTTTTGAGAAAATTAAAATTTCGAAAAATGTTCCATGTAAAGGGTAATCTGTGGTGGGGGGATTTTCTTGAAAACCTTCGTGTTGCATCTCTGGAAGATACTGAACCTAAATACCAAGTTTGGTGTTTATCCGACTGTTCGTTTCTGAGTTATGCTGTTCACAGACAGACACACACACGGACGTGTTTCCAAAAATGCATTGTTTTCTTTTTGACGAGCACGTAACTGCAACAGGTTTTACAATCCTATTGAATAAACAGATTGTCTTAGTAAACAAAACCAGCCCCAAACCTGCGTCGTCCAAAATACGGAGTTCTCACGTCATATGCAGAATGATCCTTTGACATGTGTTGAGGAGAGAGAGAAATGCCATGTTTCGGATAGGCCGCAACAGCTGCTAAGCGGCTATGGGTTGTGTACTATCTGTACCACTCGTGGATTTGCATGTAACATGGGTTTGTATTCAACCGTGTGGTGGTAGTGCTAAAATGTGTTATATCACTTTAGCGATATCTGTGCATTTGCTGATTTAGTCATCGCCCATACAGCTAATAGCGTTGAGGCAGTATTTTTAACACTTAAATGATTTCAGTCTAATTATATAATATAAAATATAACAACAGCCCGCCTTAAAGCAATATGTGTATTTAACAATTTATATACAATACGTATATAAAAATCTGATGTGCTACACTCACATGACTTTCTCTACTCTTGTACGAACTATTTTTACAAACGTTTATTCTCCATATGCTTCGTGTTAATCGAGATGTTAATCTTATTGCTAATTTTCTTGTAGATGCAAGGGGAACATTGTAGGTTATAAGCGATAGTCAAATCTTTTAAGCGCTGGTTGCTATGTGGCGCATTCTATTCTGTTTGCATATCCAGGACATAAAAAATTGAATAACGAATTTGAGAAAAAGTATAAGTATTGGAAAATTTAAGGAAATAACAAGCAATATCACTCAACTAAAAAAATGTATATGACATAAATTGTGTATTTTAACGCGATCTACATTTTTTGTGTAGTAAACTTTTGTCTATCTCTTATGGTTTACCAGTTATGCAAAAGTGGTTCACAATGAAGAATACTTTTGGAGACATTCCCAGGAAATTCAAGATATACATTTTATTTGTCATAAAAATATCTTAAACATATAATATTTTAATCAAAATCGTTAAGAGCCATTTTTGAGAAAATTAAAATTTTCGAAAAATCTTCCATATAAAGGGTAATCTGGGGTGGGGGGATTTTCTTGAAAACCTTCGTGTCGCATCCTTGGAAGATACTGAACCCAAATACCAAGTTTGGTGCTTATCCGACTGTTCGTTTCTGAGTTATGTTGTTCATAGACACACACACACACACAGACAGACACACAGGCACACACACGGACATGTTTCCAAAAATGCTTTTTTTTGGATTCAGGGGGTCTCAAAACATGTATTTCCGGTGAAATCTCGGTATCGAAATGTTGGGTGGAATACAATACTTCCCCTACTTACTATACGTAGTAGAGAAAGTAAAAATGGATGTAACATTCATTGTATTAATGTTTATATTATGTACATGTTCAATAATGTTATGTGAATGTATTACGTAATTTCATAATGCAAGAGCTGTGATAATAAGTTTAAAGTTGCTAACAATGAGGTAACCTTGAAGCAATAATGAGTTTGAGAGTTTAAATACTACTAGTCATGATTAGAGCAGCAATAACGTAAATTTTGTGACAGTTTAAAAACAGCCAATCAACAGCCAGAAAAAGCTTTAGTAAAATGCAGGTATTCTATTGGACTAGAATTAGCCAATCAGAGACTTGAAATACAAAAAGTTAAAAGTTTATACGGTTGAAATATGTTCAGTTGCTGGCAGACCTTGGTAGTGACCGGATGGAAGATGTGTTCTCTAAAGTAATATTACGTATTCGTGTGAATCGTAAAATAAATATACGCGTTAACAAAGCGCAAGTTTTAAATTAAAGAATCTCACAACTCTTAATATCAGTGTAGTGCTATTTAAGTGAATTTAAACTTAAAATCTGTGCAAGCCTACATTCTTGTCGCACCACGCCCTGATTAAGAGAAGCATGCCTCCAAAGTAAGACTGACGCAGCCGAGGCAAACATAAACATTAATACTATCTATAGAAGCAGTTTAATAACAAAGTTAAATATTTTTTTTAAAACTTAGAGCGTAACAACAAAAATACATCTTCAAAAATCGCTTCCCGTACGTGGGGCAGAAAAACAAACACTTTCTCAATTACGTAATAAACAATCCACTTCAAAATTGACGTTCATACATGCAGCTGATTAAATAAATAAACTCCAAGACAATAACTATTATTCAAGTTGGCTTCCCAAGCGTGTGGCTAATAAACTACGTAAATAAATAATCCTCTCTCAACATGCATATAAACGTTATACTAGACCGACTTTACTTCCCTTCCTAAGGGCTCGCCGGGTTTCAACCCGCGACCTCAGGAACCAGAGGTTAGCATGGTAACCACTAGCCCACGAAGGACCGCTTAACTATACAGACGCTACCAGATTCCTCACATGGCGTGTGGGCACCCCCAGTAACGAAGGCCCTAAACCAACCAACAGCATAATGCTGACCGAATACTCCCCCCTCCCCTTGGGAGTGGTCATTCAAAATTTAACACATTCAATCCATTTGGAACCACATACACCAACGGAGCAGCGGATGGATGCTGTTCGTGAAATGGCAACTGTTGAGGAACCTATAAAAATATAGAAGCTACATCCTATGATACCACCACTTTAAAACCCAAAAATTACCATCCTACAACGTCTGTGGTTAAGCCTTACCCAGGGCAGGTACACAGAAGCATTACTTAGGCTTATCACGAGCCTACCAGACTGTAGTGGAATGGAGCTGGCTTAACTCCTTCAGTATGTGCAAAGTTGGCTCATGAATTCACCCACAAGTTTCAACTTGCTTAAGGAAAATATATTTCCCAAAGTTTTAATTTTTACTTGCATTTTCTCATACTTTGTAGCGCCTAGGCACTAAATCTCGTGCATTTGTGCTGGAATAACTAAACGCAAATGTTCCCACATTTCGTGACGTTCCCAGAGGGCGACGACTGATTGAGCTAAATCAGGTATTGGACAAGAATGGAAATTATTAAAAACTGTCTCCTCTTTGAGAGTAAAAACTATAATGTATTTCAGTTTTATTTAATTATATATTTAAACATGGCTGTTATAAGCGATGACAAGTAAAGCTGTTGCTCAAAGTAATACCGTGCGTTCGTAGATCGGCCAGACTGTTCTGCGGCGGCATTGGACTGGCTGAGGAGTGGCGCACCTGTCTCCAGAGAATAGCGCATAGCTACCGCATTTTTAACCTTCTTTGATGAAGCGTGGTTTTATCATCAAGGTCACGTTTCTATTCAATAGATACTGGACTACCGAAAACCGCCATATTATTCATGAAGTTCCTCACCATGCTGCAAAAGTTGGGGCTTGGTACACAGTGAGTGCGCGTAGAATTATCGGTCCCATATTTTTCGATACAACAGTTGATTCACACGTTTATGTAAATCTAATTTTAAATAATTTTTTTCGCAAGTAACAAGAAATGAAAGAATATGACTACTTTCAGCTATAGCGCACACTGCTGCGAATTGTATGCATGAATTGTGAAGTGTGTATGGTGACAAAATAATTAGTCGAGGAATGTGGCCATCTCTTACCCCTGACTTATGTCCATGCGATTTTTATTTATAGGGGGCGTTAAAGAATAAAGTGTAGGCATCAAATTCGCACACGTTACAAGAATTGAAGGACATTACGAGAGAAATACAGGCAATCATTCAACATGAACTTTTGGAGTAAACCAGAATTGTTTTCGGGATACGCGTACGCGTTGAAGGTAATAAATTTCAACGTCTGTTGTGATGCAGGTAAGCGTAATGTAAGTTAGTACAGTAGTTAGTGTTCCATACCTATGACTTGCCGGTCATTTACGTATAACTCTGACGGAAGGCGCGCCAATCCTCGCCCAGTCCAAGGCCGCCGCGGAACGGTCCATCCGATCTACGAACGCACTGTATGTTCATATATAAATAATATAGAATTGTGCACGTAAAACAGAAAGCCACTGCATGCTCAAAAAGGTAAACACATGCGCACACCTCCTCCTTCCTATACATACTCTACCTGTGAAGGCCAGTAGAATGCCTCCTCTTATAAAATGGAATTCCCATTTATTTCACATGTAATTTTTGTACTTTCACGTCATCGCAAAATTATTACGCATTACTAACGAGGGAAAGTTTTAGGGGTGTCCTTTCTAGCGAAAGTTATAGTTGCAGTAGTAATTGGAAAAGAAAGGTAAAGGGATTAAAGATGATGTAAGACGATCGGTTAGGGACCCGAATGTTTAAACAAAACGAATATGCACGCGATTGAAGGCTCCGTAATTTGGGCACGGCCTACGTTGATTCAGTCAGGAGTTGTAGGCGTGATAAACAAGATGGTTGAAACCAAGTAACAAATCATAGCTCGCAGGGACGACTCATGTTGCCATATACGGCACCCATTACACTCCGTTAGAAATGTCAACCAAATAAGGCTTCCACTTAGGAATGCAAGCTGTCTCAGCCGATCTTCCGTCTGTTGCTATGGCGATGAACCGTAAAACAAGCAATTACTTCAATGGCTGTGTGCACCATTCTCGATCAAGATTTTACCGTGGTAAAACATGGACTTTGCCGCGGTGAGCGGACATTTGTGTTGCATCGACGGCGGTAAAATTTATCGAGGATTTTACCGCGGTTAAATCTGACCGGCCATGAACGGCCGGTTTTCTTTGATTATTTCCAACTTTACTTGTGCAGAACTGTTGAAATGTCGGAACGGTATGGGTTAGAATTCCCAACGAATAGATACACTCCATTTTCGCTAATAAATACATCCTGATAAAATTACTTTAATGTACTTTATAATTTTTTTATGCTTTTAAGGCCGTTTTGTGAGACAGATGCCTTATATATACTGACCCATGACGTAACGAAAATCCACACAATCACGGAGTTACATATCACAGTTATATCAGTTGAGAATAAGGCAGAAATAAGGGGAGTAATGAATGAATTTAGTGCAATTATTACATTTTCAGGAATATTAAGTACATTAATTACACAGATATAGGAATCCGGTAGCCTGAAGAGAACAGTACGTAGTCTGAAATCTAAAGTCGTCGTCATGGTGTCGGGGAAGGTTCTGGGTTCAAATCTTTTTTGTTGCTTTTTTCTGCCTGTCTTTTAGGAATATCGGCTAAGCTAACTGGAATTTAGTCAGTGTGGAAAGAAAGAAAAAACGTCTATATTTTTCTTATCAAATGTAGGCCAGCTTTTACCACGCGTCCATCTTAAAGTTATTGCTTCTATATCTGTGCTTTGTCTTTTCTTAAGAATTAATGTTGAATTTAATAACACAATACAGAAACTTGAGTCTGCTTTTGCTTTCCTCCATTCCACGCGGAACTACATGCATGCGCTTCTGCAAAGAGGTAAACAAGTAAAAACAGACAACATGATGTACATCCGGGTGCGTTCATTAGTTTATCTGCAATGAACGGTGCGCTCAACCAAGATGAGCGCTTGCCAGGTAACCATGGTCACCTAAACTGCAGTGAACCTTCGTGCACCGCTGTGTGAAGATTACCCCGGTCAAATTCTTACCTTTGAAATTTGGAAATTAACTAAAAAAGTCTGATGTTACATTCACATGACTTTCTATACCCTCTAACGCTTATTAGTGAGTATACAAATTATTCTTACGAAAGTTCATTTTAATCGAGATAAACCTTTACAGAAATACTTACATTACACATTTCGTTATAGAATATGCTGCTCTTAAAATTCCAGTTTCCATGCAATCGCGAGAAACAACTGAATGTTGACAGGATTTTAAGAGAATGGTCAAGAAATGAAAAATTCGAACCTTTAATAATGGATATCTCAGGAATGGCTTTATTTGAAATAAATTGTGTGTTTTAAAGAGATTACATTTTTGTGTAGTACGTTTTCGTCTATCGCTTAACGTTTACCAGTTATACAATATCTTATAAAATTCCTTCCAAATGAAGAGGACTTCACAGGCTATTCCCAGAAAATTCAAGATATACATTTTATTTGTCATGTAAATATCTTCCATATATGGTACTTTAATCAAATCGTTAGCCACTTTCTAGAAAATCAAACATTTCAAGAAATTTCAAGAAAAGAGTAGTTGGGGGTGGTGGAATTTTCTTGAAAATCTTCGTTTCGCATCTTTGGAAGGTACTGAACTTAAGTACCAGGTTTGGTATTTATCCCTTTTTGTTTTTGTTGTTTTCACATACACACAAACTTTTTCTAAAAACGCTTTTGGGTGAGGGATTCAAGAGATCTCAAAACATGTGTTTCACGTGAAATCTCGGTATCCATTTTTTTGGTGTTCTCTACCTGCTGTGTACTTTGTAGAGAGAAAGTAAAAAGTATACGTACGTTTATAGTTAACAATTTTAGTGCATATTTTCGAGATTATTCAGCATATTTTTAAAGACTTTGACAGCATAATGCAGGCATATTTTAGTGCATACAAATCCGATGTCTAGTAGGTAATAATGATTATATCAACATTTAGATGATTTAATGTAGTGCATGCACATACGTGCAGTAAAATAGACTAAACAGACAGGTAGATTAGTGGACCAAAAACACTACCGTTGAAGAAATACTTCGAATTATAGGATATTTAATGCAAGTCTATGCAAAAGTTTGGTCGAGTCCGGAATGTACGAGGGGGCACGATTTATATTTTGAGCCTTGGTAACCCTGAATGTTGTAGGTGCAATCTGACGTTTCCAATGGAAAGTTTGACATTTTTGACCATAATCTACTTCAAAGATTTTGTCAATAGAGCGCCATTTGTTTTGTTTACACAAACTTGAAAATTGTGTATCAACAAAAACGTGGAATTAACTCGTGAAAATGTTCGTGCAATGATTTATTACAACTTACGACGTGGATTATCAAGACAAGAGTACATCGATCAACTAACTTCCACATTTGGCGACGAAACTGCATTCTTTGCCACTGTGAAACGCTGGTATAACGAATTTAAGCGTGGCCGCCGTTCGCTCAATGATGAAGTTCGTGAAGGTCGTCCAAAATCAGTTGTGCCAGAAAATATTGATGCTGTGCAAAAACTAATACTGAAAGATCGTCATGCGACATATTGTGAGATTGAGGCAACCCTAGACATTAGTTCCACCAGCATATATAAAATATTCCATAATTATTTAGCCGTGAAAAAGGTTTGCTCTCGTTGGATCCCACATAATTTGACGCAATCTCATAAAGATGCTCGTGTCGATTGGTGTACCAAAATGCTCAAGAAATACAATGGTGGTGCCCCAAAAGACGTATACAAGATTGTATCAGCTGACGAATCATGGATCTATGCGTATGAGACGGAACGTAAACAGCAGTCGACTTTATGGGTGTTTCAAGATGAAGCAAATCCAACAAAAGTTGTTCGCACTCGAAGCAAATGGTCGCCTGCTTTTTCAGCAAAACTGTTCATGTGGCAACAGTGCTTTTAGAGGAACGTAAAACGGTCAATGCTGAATGGTACACAACCATTTCTTCGGTGAAATAAGGAAAACCAACAAGAACCGTAGGATCGTTCATCAAGACAACGCGAGCGCACACACATCTCGTCTAACAACAGAGTACTTGAAGGCTCATAAAGTCGAATTGATGGGTCATCCGCCATACAGTCGTGATTTGGCACCCAATGACTTCTTTATGTTCCCGAACATCAAGAATAAATTGCGTGGACAAAGATTTCCGTTGGCAGAAGCCGTTGATGCCTTCAAAAACCAAGTTTTGAAGGTGTCTCATGAAGATTGGAATAAATGCTTTGACAAATTGTTCAAACGGATGCTAAAGTTTATTGATTATAAAGAAGAATATTATGAAAAACAAAGCATCTTCAATCAGAAATTACTTTGTTTTAATTATTAGGCTCAAAATATAAATAGTGTCCCTCGTAAAACACAAAACGAATAGTGCAAACCTCGTCTCGGTCTGTATTAACCTGAGCGTGTGGCGACTTAAGTGAAATGTTGGCAGGTCTGCTGCGCACTAAACATTCCAAGCATGACAAAAAATGACGTGTAGGACAAGAGAAGCAGAGCAGCAACAATGGCACCGTGTCCTTGAACTGCCCTACTGTTCCATTCTTAAACAGCCGTAGCATGGTGTCTCTCTCTATGCTGTAAAGAGGCAACCTGAAGAGTTCCCCATACCGGACGGAGTCAGCAGAATTTAGAATTTTGAATTTTGCCTTGAGATTCCTTTATATCGTAAGAATGCATTATTTGAGCGTTCGAGTCGAGTCGCCAATGTTGTGTTATTCTCTAATAAAAGAGCATTTTCCCTAAAAACTTTGTAACCTACGTGAGAGATAGCAGTGAATGAGTAGAGAGGAGAATTTTTTTGGCGCAGATGAGCTCGAAATCCTTGGCGCCAAACGTTACGTGAACATTCAACCTCTGTAGGTGAAAATCTCCAAAAAGACTCGACCATATTACCAGACCCGGATTCCGATGACACATCATATGCATTGCTATATATTACCATGGGTATTTGATTATGAAACAGTCATACGAGGCGGTTTAAGGTACATTTTTAATATTTTGCCGCAGCTGTGGGTGATCGTCACTTTGTGTTTTCTGTTGTTAGAGCGATTCGAAATGTTTAAAACAATCGCAGGATCCGCCGACTATGAAGTCAGATCAGTGAATTTGTTTTTGAAAGCGAAAAATGTTACGCCAGCAAACATTCATCACAGCCAAGAAACTAGGGATTTGATCGCATCATTTGCTTGAACAATTCGACCACCCTTCCTACAGTCCGGATTTGTCACCAAGAGATTTTCATCTAAAGAAATTCCTTGGTGGAAAACATTTCAACGACGATGATATTGTGAAACAAGAAGTGCAGACTTGGCTTGCATCACAGGCGGCATCATTCTTTGACGAAGGCATGCAAAAATCGGTTTCCCGTTTCAAGTGGATGAATAACGGCGGTGTAAAGTGGTGAATGATTTTAAGTATTTGGAAAATGTTTTTTTTTATTTTTAAAAAAAATTAATTTAAAAGCATGTCTCATAAATGTATATCTTAAAGTCATTTGTTGTCATGTATGCAATTTTTTCGGAAATGTTTTATATTAACATATTAGATAAGGTTAACTTTTCAAACATCAGAGATTTCAATTGAGAAATAAAACGTAACTTCTATATCCTTTACTCTCATTCTTGTAAAAAATATAATAATAATAATACTATTGCTGCTAATTATTATAATAATAATAATAATAATAATAATAATAAGTTTGCTATTTTATGGAAAGGGTTTGTGTTTGTGTACGGAGAGGTTGCTATTTTCAGGGGAGCAGATAACATTACAGTTATGGATTCAGTATCCAAACTAGGGATGAGACAGGCCAGTTTTCCTTTTTGTGTGTCGACAGGTTGCTAGGTCATGTCATAGGCTTGAAGAGGTAATTCGCAATGAATTTTGTATGATCTGAAAACTCAAAAGCGTTAATACTAGTTTTATAATACCTGCTTCAAAAATAATTTTTTAAATTCTGTTTTAGATTCTTCAAACAATATTTGAAACAAATATGTATTTTAAATTAATGTTCCTAATTATATCATTACTCGCTTGTTTTCCCTACTTGTATCTTGTATAGCAGTTATACCGATGTATAGGTTCTTTTATAACTTTCTGTACAGTTTTTTTTTAAATATACCTTCTCTACTACGTATAGTAAGTAGGGGAAGTATTGTATTCCACCCAAAAATTCGATACCGAGATTTCACCGGAAATATATGTTTTGAGGCCCCCTGAATAAAAAAAAAAGCATTTTTGGAAACATGTCCGTGTGTGTGTCTGTGAACAGCATAACTTAGAAGCACCAAACTTGGTATTTAGGTTCAGTATCTTCCAGAGATACGACCCCAAGGTTTTCAAGAAACTCCCCCCACCCCAGATTACCCTTTACATGGAACATTTTTCGAAAATTTTAATTTTCTCAAAAACGGCTCTAACGATTTTGATTAAAATATCATATGTTTAAGATATTTTCATGACAAATGAAATGTGTATCTCGAATTTTCCTGGGAATGTCTCCAAAAGTGTTCTTCATTGTGAACGTCTTTTGCATAACTAGTAAACCATAAGAGATAGACAAAATTTTACTACACAAAAAATATAGATCGTGTTAATATATACAATTTAAGTCACATACTTTTTTTTTTTTTTTTTTTTTAGTGAACCATTTTCGAGATATTGCTTGTTATTCCCTTAAACTTTTCAATTCTTATTTTCTCAAATGGGAATTCGTTATTCATTTTTTGTCTTGGATATGCAAAGAGTATTAATCTGTGGCAAAGAGAATGGTGCTGCACATAGCAACCAGCTATTAAAAGTAATGTCTATGCTTAAAGGCTACTGTATTTCTATATTGCCCTTGTCAATATATATTCCCCTTACATCTACAAGAAAATTAGCAATAAGATAGAGTCTGCAAATGTTTATCTCGTTAACATGAAGTAAATGGAGAATAAGCGTTTGTAAGAATAGTTTGTACAAGAGTAGAGAAAGTCATGTAAGTGTAACACATCAGATTTTTATTTTAAGAGTCGTTTTATAGGTCATTTCCAAACATTTTAGGTGACATATTATCTATACCGACAGAAGTCAAGGTGATAGAGATCCAAATCCGTAATTGGTAAGGTTTTAAACGCGTTCGAAACCCTTTTTATTACCCCAAAGATCCGTAGGTAAGCAGATCTGATGTCGAACCGTGACGAATCAAGTTACGCAGAAGGCAGGAAGTGGCGATACACTATACACGGGAAGTATGAGGCCATAATGCACAATATCCTGTTCAAAGGAAACCGTAAAACGCAGTAAATAATGCCACACTTAGGCGTATAACAGTTACCCAGTCCATTTAACGCAGTTCTGACCGTACAACGTTCTATTTTTAGTATCCTTGAAACAATTCTTAATTTGCGCTAGTCTTTTCCCGAAAAAGTTTATGAAACTTATTTTTAATGATTACGTTTGTTATTTATTCGCCTTTAACTTCTGCGGTGGTTTTAATTATGGAATAATTTCATTTCAGGTAAAATAAATAATGTTTTTATTGCTTTACGATTCGTACTTTCCATTATCTGTGTAGGCTACTAAGGTCCGGGTTCAAACCCGGCGGAGGGCGACGGATTTTTTCGGGCGTAAAAATCCTTAGCATGGCTTCCTTCGAAGGGAAGTAAAATAACCTCAAGCCTGATAGAGGCCTCTGTTACCAGTCTTTCACGCCCAATATAGAATGGGACACTAAGGACCACAGCGTCTATAAATAAAACTCAATTTATTTTAGGGCTGCTGGGTTAAGAAGTTAACACGTTGAACACTAAACGGCCGCATTCTAGGGAGACCAAACATGATATTTAAATTCAGCCTCTTCCAAGGATGTAAAGCGAAGATTTTCAAAAAAAATCTCCCCAGCCCAAACTACCCTTCGCACGAAAACACTTTCTTATTTTTTATTTTTTCAAAAATTGCTGTAACGATTTTGATTAGAATACCAAAATATTTAAGGTATTTGAATGGCAAATAAAATGTGTATTGGAATTTTCCGGGAATAGCTTGTGAAGCCTTCATTCTGAATGACTTTTAACTGGTTAACTGTACCAGATACAGTTAAGTTGCTTGGGTAAAACGTCGAGACAGTCCCCCACTCCTGAAGCATAGATGCGCAATAACACTGGCCAACCCACTTGCATAATAAGAGAGGTGTGGGTCAGTTCTAACTGTTGTGAGTGCAATAATTACAATCATTTCTAGTCCCTTGCTCCCCTTCCACTAATACCGCTTCTCATTTCTCCTCTCTTGCGCATATGAAGTGTTACGACGTTTTACACAAGCTGTAATATACAAAAAATAATGTAGATCACGTTAAAAAATGAAATGTATGTCAAAATACTTGGAGTTAACCATTTAATGTTGGTTTGAATTTTCGGTATCGAATTTTTGGGTATAATACAGTACTTCCCCTGCTTTCAGAAATCAAAGAATTCGAAAAATGTTTCATGTAAAGGGCAGTTTAGGGTAGCGCAATACTCGTGTCGCATCTTTGGAAGCTAGTGAACGTAAATATCAAGTCTGGTATTTATCCAACATTTCGTTTTTGAATTAATGCTGTTCACACACGCACGAAAATTTATTTTTTTATTCAGTGGGCCTCAAAACATATATTTCCGGTGAAATCTCGTTATCGAATTTTTGGGTGCAATGAAATACCTTCTCTACATACAGTGTATGTTGTAGAGAAAGTAAAAATGAGTTAATTTTAGTTTTCTTTGCATTATTACTTTCTCTACTACGTATAGTAAGTAGGGGAATTATTGTATTCCACCCTAAAATTCGATACCGAGATTTCAGCGGAAATACATGTTTTGAGACCCCCTGAATCCAAAAAAAGCATTTTTGGAAACACGTCCGTGTGTGTGTGTGTGTGTGTGTGTGTGTGTGTGTGTGTGTGTGTGTGTGAGAGAACAGCATAACTCAGAAACGAACAGTCGGATAAACACCAAACTTGGTATTTAGGTTCAGTATCTTCCAGAGATGCGACACGAAGGTTTTCAAGAAAATCCCCCCACCCCAGATTACCCGATACATGGAACATTTTTCGAAAATTTTCTCAAAAATGGCTAACGATTTTGGTTAAAATATATGTTTAAGATATTTTCATGACAAATGAAGTGTTTATCTCGAATTTTTTGGGAATGTCTCCAAAAGTATTCTTCATTGTGAACGACTTTTGCATAACTGGTAAAGAGATAGACAAAATTTTACTACACAAAAAAATGTAGATCGCGTTAAAATACACAATTTATGTCGTATACATTTTTTTTGTTGAGTGAACCATTTTCGAGATATTGTTTGTTATTCCTTTAAATTTTCCAATACTTATACTTTTTCTCAAATTCGTTATTCATTTTTTTTGTCCATGCAAAGAGAATGGAATAATCCACATAGCAACCAGCTCTTAAAATATTTGACTATCGTTTAAAGCCTACCAATTCCCCTTGCATCTACAAGAAAATTAGCAATAAGATTAACATCTCGATTAACATGAAGCATATGTGAGTGTAACACATCAGATTTTTTTTTACTTATGTAAGACCCTGTATGTTTAAAGGGTAACACTTGATCCACATGTCAGTACAAACTTTGGTTTTCTCGACTAATTAGAGTTCGAATTCAGGAAGAATGTTAAGAGCATTAAATTTCCGCCACGGTTTTTACAAAAATGTACTGGGGGTGCAGTGTTTCGGCAAAAGAACATGAAATAGGTTGTTTATAATTTTAAGGAAAATAATGCAGCCGAGAGCCATCCTCAGGTCAGTTGAGTTTGATTATATTCCGCTCTCCGTTTAACCATACTCGATTAGAATTAAACGTCAGCTCTTTAGAAGTTCCTTGCCCTGCGTTAAAAACATCGTCAAACTTGTCACCACATAGTTGCAGCATGTACGAGTAGGGCCCTCTAGCGAGGTATTCTGTAATCGGTCAACTTTCTATCGCCTACCTCCGTGGAGTGGGGTTAACCTGTCAGCCTTAAATAGAACTGTCCATCGAACGAGTTTTGGTCACTATTTTGTGCCATTCATGCCTTCGAACACAAATGAGTTCCTGTTTGGGTGTACTGGATTCCGAGCGGTCGCCTCTCAGACCATTCTGTTTGGTATACGGAAGGACTAGTGTGTCATTTCCTGTTCGAACGTCCTGAGTGACCAGGCCCAAGAGGAAGGCTTTCTGTTTACTTCCTTAACAGTTTATTATTCGGTAGCTTATGAACATGACAAAATGACGAAATGTCAGCTTTCTAGAATTTGATTTGGGGATTTTTACTTTCTCTACTACGTAGGTATAGTAAGTAGGGGAAGTATTGTATTCACCCAAAAATTCGATACCCAGATTTCAACGGAAATACATGGTTTGAGATCCCCTGAATCCAAAAAAAGCATTTTTGGAAACATGTCTCTGTGTGTGTGTGTGTGTGTGTGTCTGTGAACAGCATAACTCAGAAACGAACAGTCGGATAAACGCCAAACTTGGTATTTAGGTTCAGTATCTTCCAGAGATGCGACACGAAGGTTTTCAAGAAAATCCTCCCACCCCAAATTACCCTTTACATGGAAGATTTTTCGAAAATGTTAATTTTCTGAAAAACGGCTCTAACGATTTTGATTAAAATATCATATGTTTAAGATATTTTTATGACAAATAAAATGTATATCTTGAATTTTCTGGGAATGTCTCCAAAGGTATTCTTCATTGTGAACGACTTTTGCATAACTGGTAAACCATAAGAGATAGACAAAATGTTACTACACAAAAATGTAGATCGCTTTAAAATACACAATTTGTCATATACATTTTTTGTTGTTGAGTGAACCGTTTTCGAGATATTGCTTGTTATTCCCTTAAATTTTTCAATACTTGTTTTCTCAAATGGGAATTCGTTATTAATTTTTTGTCTTGGATATGCAAAGAGTATTAATCTGTGGCAAAGAGAATGGTGCTGCACCTAGCAACCAGCTATTAAGAGATATGTATGTGCTTAAAGGCTACTGTATTTCTATATTGCCCTTGTAAATATATATTCCCCTTACATCTACAAGAAAATTAGCAATAAGATAGAGTCTGCAAATATTTATCTCGATTAAGTTGAAGTAGATGGAGAATAAGCGTTTATAAAAATAGTTTGTACAAGAGAAGAGGAAGTCATGTGAGTGTAACACATCAGATTTTTTCTTTAAGTATACACTGATAGCTCGCATTTTCTATTACTAGCTTCCAGTCTCTGAAGGATGTAGCAGTTTCCCTTGGTAGGACCCACTACGTTGATGATGGTGGATGCTGTATTACATACCTGTAGGTCGTCTTGATGCGTACTCTCGTGACGTATCTCGACGTTCTCGTAAACTGGAATCTGATGATCGTATATCTGTATTCTGCGCGTGTGTTTGCCACGCCTGCTGTATTTGTGTCGGAGAGCACTTGTGTCTTGTCAGGGTTAAGTGTGGAGAATGTTAAAATATTTTGCACACACGTATTCTGTTAATTATCTCACTTTATTTTGGATAAACCACATGTAAATATTCACAATTCACTATCACCTTTGTTATATTAAAATATGTATAGCTGTTAGACTTTAAATACGTAGTTTTGGCGTCTATTTAGAAGCTAGCTTATACACTACCTTCCTGCTCGAAGACTGACAAGCTTCTGTTAGCGTTCCCTTCAACAGTTCTTCTTAACATATGTATTTGAATTATAAGCATATATCAATGTACCTGTGTTTACAGACTTCCAGCGTCTTAATTATGAATCCAAAGTTCGTTACATGCTTACTAGATACTACTGCATTTCTCGTAATTTTATATTACTGGTTGTATAGCTAAGAATGGCCTTTCCCTCTCATATTGTATTTGTTATAAGGTTATATACTAGCGTCCAGTTCTTAAACATTTCACTGTCGCTGTTCTTTTTGTATCTATAACGAAATATGTAATGTAGCTATTTCTGCAAAGGTTTATTGGAATGTAGTGGCTAGAAAAATAAGTTTTAGTAAGAATAATTTGTATACTTACTAATAAAGATAGGGGTAGAGAATGTGAATGTATCACGTCAGATTTTTCATTTAGGACTGTAATAACTTACTAATTTAGTTTGAAAACAGTGTTTCGGTTCTTATGTGTGAGCGTAAAATCAAAGAAACCTTAGCAACTTAAAATTATATTATAGTCATAAACATTGCGTTTTCTGGAAAAAATATAAAACTAAGCTGGGGATACGAACCTCGGTAGGGCTCATTCCTAGGTACCAGCTTATAGCCGCAGCCTCTAGCTCCCGAAGTTGCGAGTTCAAACCCGGCAGAGGGCGATTGCTTTTTTTCGGGCGTAAAATTCCTTAGCATGGCTTCCTTCGAAGGAAAGTAAAGCCAGTGGTCTCGTGTAGTAGATTTACGGCACGTAAAATAACCTCAAGCCTGATAAAGATATCTCTGAACAAAATTTCTGTCTTTCATGCCCAATATAGAAGGGGACGTTAACCATAGTAGTTAAACAGCATCCATAAATATAACCCACTTTTTGGCTTATAACCGCTCGGTGTCGGCGCATATTTAGTGGCTCCTACTCAATATGAAAGGTGACAATAGAACGCAGTTAAAAGCACGCGTCCCGTGACACCATTGTGAACCAGCCGCGGAAACGATTTCCACCTAGACAAATGTAGGCTTCGAGAGTTTGCTCGTTTTTGTCTTAGTGTGTACAATGCATAGCCTAGGCAGTCTGTGGAGTTACTAAAACACACGGAAAGCCAAAAAAAAAACTACGAAACGCCTGCGCGGTGTTTTTTCCTGTTCGAGTCCTCTGCGCTCGTTGCTGTCTGCCGCTATCATAGAAAGGCGCGAATGAAATCATACAACATTTTTAAAACTACGTTTAAAGGCTTTACTTACCAACTTTATGAAAGGAGATGCTGAAACTGGCCGGCGTTGTACTTACATTTTTGGCACCTGTTTAAGAAACTATCCATCATTCGCCAATTTTTTTCGAGTCAATAGTTGAAGCCCGTGCATATGTGAACACAATCCCTCCCTTTGTTTTAGAGAATTAACAGCCAGGGAGCGTGATTTTGCCTTTTTTCAACAAGACTGCAACAGTTTGTATGACCAATATTTCGATGAGAAAAATTGAAAGTATGTTTGAGGGCAGAATTATTAGTAGAGATTTGTGGCCCCCTCGGTCCCCCGACCTAACCCCCTGCTATTTCTAAATATGTATGAACAACGACGGAAGCCAGTTTCAGCATCTCCTTTCATAAAGTTGGTAAGTAAAGCCTTTAAAAGTAGTTTTTAAAATGTTGTATGGTTTCATCCTCGCCTTTCTATGATAGCGGCAAACGGCAGCGAGCGCCGAGGATGCGGACAGGAAAAACACCGCGCAGCCGGTTCGTAGTTTTTTTGGCTCTCCCTGTACATGAT
Source organism: Deroplatys truncata (assembly GCA_030765065.1). Lineage (NCBI taxonomy): Eukaryota > Metazoa > Arthropoda > Insecta > Mantodea > Mantidae > Deroplatys > Deroplatys truncata. Next base: position 55,636,210 of record CM060989.1, on the reverse strand, counting down.
TTGTTTATAGCTATATGTCAAATTTTATTCTTTCTAGATACCCTCCCACTAAAATACATAACTAAAATAGTTCAGAAAATATATCTGCAGGATAAATGAGTGATCGGCAAGCCTGATTCTTCTTAATGACGTGCCAAATCAACCAGTTAAAACAACGAGAATGAGAACATGAGCCTCTCATCCCCTTCCTCCTCGAAGCACGTGCATGTCCCTGGGGAGGCGTGAATAATAATGCGACCGTGGTCTGTGAATCGACGCGATAGCCACTTGCCTAGCATTGGGTTACATCCCCCGAGCCTCATTTTGCAGCTGTTGTTTGCTGCGCTGTTGCAAAATTTGCAGCGGGAGAGAAGATGGCCTTGCGCTCGAATGCAGTTTCTCTTGAAACACACAAGAGCTTGGCAAAATTCTCAAAGTAGATATAGATGAAATATGGTTTATTTAGAACTTACTTGGATCTCTTGCGCGTAATATCGGGGCTAACCCCCCGTGCACGATGAGTCAACGTGCACTGCCGCAGGCTACCCGCACAGAAACGAGTCGAAATAAACTGACAGTGGTTGGCCTTGACACGATTAGAGGTCGGCATCGAACGACAGATGTTTAGCCCAGGCCTGCTTGCTGCGAAATTTTTCCTTTTTGGAAGAAAATGAACCTGATTATAAATTATACATTCGCTTTCTACTTTATCCGTGCTTTGTGGCACTTGTATTATTCGTAGTCTTGTTTGTCGGTGATCTGACGTCTAAATTTAGAGTTCGAGAGGTATAAGGTATGCAGCATAACTCTGGTTACTAAAAAACCAAGATGGCTGAAGCCGCATGTTAGAACGGTCAATTTTCTCTGTAATATTCTTTTCTTCAGTGCAAAGGTTTGGTCATCCGCCATAATCGCTGACTAACTATAACCAGGAGGAGTAGTTTAATATGGTTTGGGAGGGATAGAGGTTATGTTAGAGGTGTGGAGATGTGAATTTGTTACTGTTATTAATAGGAGCGGAATTTTGAGTTTATGTAGGTTGGAGTTGGTGTTAGAATAAAATGGAAGATGTGAGGGAAGTGAAATGTTGCGGGGTAAAGTGAGTAGATGTTTAGCGATAGAAGAAAGAAGGTTTAGTGTTTGGTTAAAAGAGGCAAAGGTTTAGTGGTAAGATTTAAAAATTGATAGATATATAAAAAACTTAAAAGGGGTGATAATAGAAAATTAATATTGAGATTAAATAAAATGTTATATTAAATGAAATATTGAACTACTATAAATTAAATAATTACTATGAGAACAATGGAATGTTATAATTAGATAACTTTAACATAATAAAAAAATTAATTAAAGAAGATTTTAAATAAAATGTAAAAATAAATAAACTTATTAAACGATTAGTAGTTTAGTAGAAAGTTTTGTGCTGGCTACCAGAAGAAGTAGCTGGTTAGCAGCAAGTGTAGATAAATATAGAATTTAGAATTCTAATTAATTTCTTTTTACACTTTTACTCTAATCTAATAATTTCTTATTTTCTTTCTTTTATTTTTATTTATTATTGTATTATTTTGTAGACATTGTGTAGTTTCTAGTTATTTTAACTGAAACGTTTGATGTAATATGAATGTAAATATGTTTGTGAGAATAAATACAAAACTTGAATAATGTCCCGGTATCGTAACTAAGGTGCTGGAATGGTATATTCAGGTTTTATTTATTTATTTACTACCTATAACCTGGATGCACCTTAAATGTTTAAGCACTGAACCTTGCTATGGACTATAACACGCGTAGGTTATAAAACTTTGCAAATTTATGTACTATAATAGTATGAAGAATTTATAGCTAGCTATAATTACATTTTCATGATCTCGACGTACTTACATAAACTAAACTTCCCGCCCCTTTTTCCTTCCCAGATCATCTTTCTCTAAAAATGAAGCACCACAAGCAACGCTTACTGAAAAATTACAAAAACATTTCAAATTTCTAGTTAACTACAAAAGAAAGACATAATTAATAACAATAATAATTAAATGCTCGTATAATTAGCCTAATTAACATAACTAATATAACTAGTAATGTAATTAGATAATACTATAATCAGTACATCAGTTGGTGACTAAATGTCGGCGTGCAAGTTTGAACACTTGCGAATATAAAAACGTAATCGATACAAAGCTTCTCAATACATGTAAATGAGCGTATTCGCGAAGGCGTTGCCGGTTTTGAAATATCAGCAGATTCTGGTGACTTATCCTATAATGCTGGAAATATGTTAAAATTGTACTTAAGTAAACTCTCGGTCTTAAAAAACGTCAAGCTAAGATGATTTCGTTGTGGCGTCCATATTCTGAGTTGTCAGTTACGCTGCTAGACTGTCAAAGCGTTTCACATTGGACATATGTGCGCATGCGCGATCGATACGACTCTATACAGATCATGAAATAGTGACGATCATATCTCGGGGAGATTTTTTATCGATTGGACATGAACGCTACAACGTAAAATGTAAAGTTCTTTATTTATACGCATGTATTTTGGTATACCTCTAGGCCGAACATCTGCATTATACAGAGAGCCGGCTGCCCGGTGTTTTTCCTGTCAGCGTCATCGGCGTTCGTTGCCGTCTGCCGCTATCAAAGAAAGGCGTGGATGAAACCATACAACTTTTTAAAACTACTTTTAAAGGCCTTACTTAACAACTTTATGAAAGGAGATGCTGAAACCGGCCACCGTCGTTGTCCATACATTTTTGCACTTAATTAGGAAACTATCCATCACTCGCCGTAGTTCACGTTGAGAAATGCTGGCAATTTCCTGGCGGATATTTTGTTTTAATTCTTCCAGGGTGTGTGGGTTTGTCTTGTACACTTTGTTACCCCAGAGATAGAAATCTCAGAGGGTTAGGTCGGGGGACTGAGGGGCGCCACAAATCTGTCCTTAAACACACTTTCACAAAGTTCTTAAGTAAAGCCTTTAAAAGTAGTTTTAAAAATGTTGGTTTCATCCGCGCCTTCCTATGATAGCGGCAGACGGCAACGTGCGCCGAGGATGCGGACAGGAAAAACACCGCGCAGCCAGTTCGTAGTCTTTTGGCTCTCCCTGTATATATAACATTAATTTGTTCCAGTTATACCCTGTCTTTAACTGCAATGGTTCCTATCGGCGGCCTTTTACGTTTGGAACTTACTGCCGTTGTCATTGGGTTTTCGTTTTTCCCCCTCTTTCTTTCTTCCCTCCCTTTTGGTTTTATACTGTAGATCACTCACATTCATACTTCCGGACTCTGGGGACAATGGGGAATAATCTTAGCGATAGAAAAATTCCCACCCTCACCTGGGAATCGAACCCGGATCCCCTCGCACAGCAGGCAGGTGCTCTTCTGGTTGAGCTATGGGGACAGTATAGGTATATAATTTAATGTATAATCGCTCTTTTAACTGCCGTGGTCTTTAGCGCCCCATTCTATAATGAGCGCGAAAGACCTTTAATTTTGCTCAGAGGCCTCCTTATCAGGCTTGAGGTGCTTTTACGTGCCGTATATCTATGACGGGACCATCGGCTTTACTTCCCTTCCGAAGGAAGCTATGCTAAGGATTTTTACACCCGAAAAAATCCATCGCCCTCCGCCGGGTTTGAACCCGCGATCTTGGGAATTAGAGGCTAGCAGGGTAACCACTACACCACGGAGGACGACAAAAGTAGATATTATGTTCGTATGGAGAAGGAACAAAAATTGCACATTCTTGTAGTATATGTTCTATTAAGTGACGCACTAACGTAAATTTCACCTTGTGTAACCTGTTAACATTAAAGGTGCGTTCGTAAAACCTTTGTGTTTCACTCGATGTTTAGTAGACATTTAGGGAAATAATCCTAAAAGCCATATCTTAGGAGGCTATCCCTATCAACTATCCTAGCCTTTTTTCTTGCTTCGTTTAAAGAATGCCAAAACAGCCAATAACAATGTTGTTTCATTATTTCAGTTGTGTCTTTACGTGCATTTCAACAGCATCATGTACAATAACAAAAATCCCCGCAATATTTGTTAACGAGCTGTCTGTTGGCTGTCCTAGTTCCTTAAGTGCAGTGCTTCATCGCCTCAATCACTTAAATTGATTTCAGAAATCATTTTACTTAAATCATACCAATAATCAGGCTAATAATAAAAGTTTCCGACAAGGATTGTATAAAATTAGATATAAAAATCTGATGTGTTACACTCACATGACTTTCTCTACTCTTGTACAATCTAATTTTACAAACGCTTATTCTCCATATGGTTCATGTTAATCGAGATATCGAGATGTCAATCTTATTGGTAATTTTCTTGTAGATGCAAGGGAAATATGGTAGCTTTTAAGCGATAGTCAAATATTTTAACGCTGGTTGCTATGTGGCGCATTCCATTCTCTTTGCATGTCCAGGACATAAAAAAATGAATAACGAATGTGAGAAAAAGTATAAGTATTGTAAAATTTAAGGAAATAACAAGCAATATCTCGAAAACGGTTCACTCAACAAAAGAAATGTATATGACATAAGTTGTGTATTTTAACGCGATCTACATTTTTTGTGTAGTAAAATTTTGTCTATCTCTTATGGTTTACCAGCTATGCAAAAGTCGTTCACAATGAAGAATACTTTTGGAGACATTCCCAGAAAATTCGAGATATACATTTCATTTCTCATGACATTATCTTAAACATATGATATTTTAATCAAAATCGTTAGAGCCATTTTTGAGAAAATTAAAATTTTCGAAAAATCTTCCATGTAAAGGGTAGTCTGGGGTGGGGGGATTTTCTTGAAAACCTTCGTGTCGCATCTCTGGAAGATACTGAACCTAAATACCAAGTTTGGTGCTTATACGACTGTTCGTTTTTGAGTTATGCTGTTCACAGACACACACACACACAGACACACACACAGACTCACACACGGACATGTTTCCAAAAATGCTTTTTTTGGATTCAGGAGGTCTCAAAACATGTATTTCCGGTGAAATCTCGGTATCGAATTTTTGGGTGGAATGCAATACTTCCCCTACTTACTATACGTAGTAGAGAAAGTAAAAAGTCAAGATTCTTCTCTACTTGTACCTATTAACCTAAAAATGCTAGTTTAGGTGAGATTTTTTATTTTTATTTATGGGGATACCTAAGAATCAAAGTGCAAGGAATATATATATATATATATATATATATATATATATATACATATCGTGAGAAATTGCCAAAACCACACCTGCGAAGCTTGTGAATCTTAAACGGAATTTCATACGCAATTGCTGGGAAATGTATTTCGTTGAGGGCATTCATTTTAAACACCTCAAATAACATAAGTTAGTAGCAATCATCAACGGCATATTGTCACAGTAGCTCAATGGTTAGAGCAACCGCACAGAGATCCGGAGAACTGTGTTCAAATCCCGGCTGTGGCATTGAATTCAGTTGGCTCTATATTAAAAGTTGCCAATGCCAGGCTAAGGTCTGTAAAAAGTATAATTAATTTCTATTTAGTTTATATATGTACACACAGTGAACCAAAAGACTCCGAACCGCCTATGCAGTGTTTTTCCTGCCCGCGTCCTCGGCGCACGTTGCCGTCTGCTGCTATCATAGAAAGGCGCGAATGAAACCACACAACATTTTTAAAACTACTTTTAAAGGCTTTACCTACCAACTTTATGAAAGGAAATGCTGAAACTGGCCACCGTCGTTGTCCATACATTTTTGGCATCTCTTGAAGGAAACCATCCATCATGGAATTTTTGGGAGGAATTTTCGAACGATGACCGATGTCGTCTAACGTTTCTTCGGTAAGACCCGAATGCCGTCTTTTAGATTTCTTAGCCTGAACACATCCTGTGGCCTGAAATTTACTGTAAAGTTCATGGATTGTTGTACGGCCTGGAACTTTTACACCTGGAAATCTTTTTGCAAATCACACTTTCAGTTGGCGAGCTGACCGAGTTTAACACACATGAATCATAAATAGATGCACACTGTGCAGTAAAAAACATATACTGGGCCATAATATACTTTATGACTAAGTACAGGACAAAATAATAAATATCTCGTAATAACTGAACCACATCACCGTCAACTCAAAACTGCACTTCACATTGCACAGCAAAACAATAACAGCGTGACTTTGTTTATAGCAGCAGTGCGTAATCATGTTTTTATCATATTTCCACATGCCCAGTGGAAAAACACCGCACAGCCGGTAATATTGTTTATAAAATACCCCTACGGGATAACTTAAAATGTACAAAACAATCCCACACACCCTGGAAGAATTAAAACAAATATCAGCCAGGAAATTTCTCAACGTGAACTACGGCGAGTGATGGATAGTTTCCTAAAGAGGTGCCAAAAATGTATGGACAACGACGGTGGCCAGTTTCAGTATCTCCTGTCGTAAAGCTGGTAAGTAAAGTCTTTTAAAATAGTTTTATAAATGTTGTATGGTTTCATTCGCGCCTTTCTATGATAGCGGCAGACGGCAACGAGCGCTGAGGACGCGGACAGGATAAACACCGCGCAGGCGGTTCGGAGTCTATTGACTCACTTTGTATAACAAAAAGTAAAATATCTTTAAAATAGAAAAAAAAAATATACCCAGCATTGAGGTACTTGCGATAGGATGTCGCCACCGAGATTGTCATCTTGAGCGAGGTGCCGTGGTGGTCTGTCTGGGAAACAACTTGAGTCAATTGGGGAATTGTTTCAAAGACATGTCGCAGTAGCTCAATGGTTAGAGCAACCGCACGGGGAACGGGAGAACCGTGTTCAAATCCCGGCTGTGGCATTGAATTTTTCATTTGACTATATTAAAAGCCATCGAGTTTCAATATAATTTTATGCTTATAGTAAAATGCATTACTGTATGCACGGAGATGCTGTCTCCCTATTCCCCGCCGCTGCAGCCTCGATGACCCAATGCGCAGCCGAGTTCTTTCGGCCCACAACTCAAATAACCTCACTGTATTTATAAAAATATTTTTCAGAAACCATTATCAGTCAATAATATTGACTTAACTATTGATATATAAGCGATTGCCTTTCTGTTGCCTTGAGAAACATGTGACGGATTATGAAAGCTGCATTGGAGGAAATTCTGACTTCCACATCTTAAGATGTGGCACCACCGGAGTCGGTTGCTATTAGTTCGCTCTCTGACGTTTCTTGTCGTCGCGGTGTACAGTGTTGGAAAGTTTTGACACCACGCCACTCTATTTTAAATGGCGACTACAAGGTTTGACGGTAGATGGCGTGCGCCTCTGCCTGGAAGTATTTCAGGTGGCAACAGCTGCACTCCGGCACGATGTCGACGTTCACGTGGGGGACTTTAGGGTTAAAAATAACTGGGCACTTCCAGAGAACCACCTCAACTGGAGCCACACATTTGTGAGATTTCTCAAGAGTTTACATACTCTGTCACGCAATCTATGTGGTGTGTGAAAATGAGCGGCCAAATCACTGGCAGTAAGGTTGAACAGGAGTTTAGTGGCCATTCACAATGAAAATTCATCATTAAACATAACGACGTAAAACTTAAATGAACATTGGTATCAAATGAACCCTAATCACCGAATTTTAATGAATTATTTTAAGTTTGCACCTGGCATGTCATATTGTTGGTAAAGTTTCATTGCTCTAGAATCAATAGTTTTGTAATTGTATTATTACTATTATTTTATTGATTTATTTTTTCAAATACATAACATACCTAGTAGTAAATGGTACCCTTTTTGAAATTTAGAATTAAAGGTCTGAAATTTGGTATGCTAGTTCTATTCCTATACAATAAACTTGTGCATTTGTTTTCCAAAATATTAATATTTGTGAGAGATATCATTTTTACTTTCTCTTTTTGGAAAATGTGTGTGTGTGTGTGTGTGTGTCTGTGAACAGCATAACTCAGAAACACCAAACTTGGTATTTAGGTTCAGTGTCTTCCAGAGATGCGTCACGAAGGTTTTCAAGAAAATCCCCCCGCCCCAGATTACCCTTTACATGGAACATTTTTCGAAAATTTTAATTTTCTCAAAAATGGCTAACGATTTTGATTAAAATATCATATGTTTAAGATATTTTCATGACAAATGAAATGTATATCTCGAATTTTCTGGGAATGTCTCCAAAAAGTATTCTTCATTGTGAACGACTTTTGCATAACTTGTAAACCATAAGAGATAGACAAAATGTTACTGCACAAAAAATGTAGATCGCTTTAAAATACACAATTTGTCATATACAGTTTTTTTCTTGAGTGAACCATTTTCGAGATATTGCTTGTTATTCCCTTAAATTTTCCAATACTTTTACTTTTTCTCAAATGGAAATTCGTTATTAATTTTTTTTCTCCTGGTAATACAAAGATAATGGAATACTCCACATAGCAACCAGCTCTTAAAACATTTGACTATCGCTTGAAGCCTATCAATTCCCCTTGCATCTACAAGAAAATTAGCAATAAGATTAACATCTCGATTAACATGAAGCATAAGCGTTCGTAAAAATAGTTTGTACAAGAGTAGAGAAAGTCATGTGAGTGTAACACATTTTTTTTGTATTTAGAACAAAATAAAAAATATTAGTAATAATTAAAAAAATCATATACCTGTATGTATGAAAGTCATCAACAAAGCAATGCACAGTTTTCTTCAGTTATATTGTACATGTCCTAGGTATGTGATGAAGTTAAAATGTTCAGTGCAAAGGGTAGTTCGGGTTGCGAGGATTTTATTAGGAAATGTCATGTCGAATCCTTGGAAGATGTTGAAGTTAAATACGAAATTTGGTTTCGTTTTTGAGTACGTCTTTTTATGCTTTTTTAACTTTCTCTACTGTTACGTGCAGCAAGTACAGGAAATATTGTATTCCACCCAAAAAAATCATTATCGAGATTTCATCGAAAATACATGATTTGAGGTCCACCCCCAAATGGAAAATGGTGTGTGTATGTGATCTTACATGAAAATTTACTCATATCTGTTTGTTTCTACAAGCTTCAAAATGTAAACATAAGCTGCGATTTTATGGTTCCATAAAGTAATTCATCCATTTCCAAAACACGCTTGAGTCACTTTTGCGGTCGTATATTTTGAGGCACACTTGACTATTTGCAGAAAACTTTGAAACAACACAAAATTCATTATAAATCCCAACTCTTATAATAACGTAAAAGCACAAAAACAGCTTTAGGACCCGCAATCACTATCCACGCTTATGGGAATTGCCAGTTCCAGAATCTCCCATAACGAGGGGTTAAGATTTCGTGGTTATTTTAGTGAAAAGAGGTAAGAGGAATTTGGACAAGGGACGTGAGAGAGGTCGAATAACTTGTGAATCCGTGCGTAACCTCACACTTCAGTTTCAGAATGACTTGTAGATACTAACTCATTGTTAAAATGTGCTTATTGCTTCTCGTAGTTTTATGGCTGCAAAAACTCGCATTCCGTTTGCAATTCTTGGTCAACTTTGGCAATACTAACAAGGGACCATTGTGACACTGATGTCCCATATTGAGCTGTGATTTTTACTTTCTCTACTGCGTATAGTAAATAGGGGAAGTATTGTATTCCACCCAAAAATTCGATACCGAGATTTCACCGCAAATATATGGTGTGTGTGTGTGTGTGTGTGTGTGTGTGTGTGTGTGTGTGTGTGTGTGTGTGTGTGTGTGTGTGTGTGAACAGCATAACTCTGAAACGAACAGTTGGATAAACACCAAACTTGGTATTTAGGTTCAGTATCTTCCAGAGATGCGACATGAAGGTTTTCAAGAAAATCCCCCCACCCCAAACTACCCTTTACATGGAACATTTTTCGAAAATTTTAATTTTCTCAAAAATGGCTCTAAAGATTTTGATTAAAATATCATATGTTTAAGATATTTTTACGACAAATGAAATGTATATCTCGAATTTTCTGGGAATGTCTCCAAAACTATTCTTCATTGTGAACGACTTTTGCATAGCTGGTAAACCATAAGAGATAGACAAAATTTTACTACACAAAAAATGTAGATCGCGTTAAAATTCACAATTTATGTCATGTACATTTCTTTTGTTGAGTGAACCGTTTTCGAGATATTGCTTATTATTTCCTTAAATTTTCCAATACTTTATACTTTTTCTCAAATTCGTTGTTTATTACTTTCTCTACTACGTATAGTAAGTAGGGGAAGTATTGCATTCCACCCAAAAATTCGATACCGAGATTTCACCGGAAATACATGTTTTGAGGCTCACTGAATCCAAAAAAAGCATTTTTGGAAACATGTCCGTGTGTGTGTCTGTCTGTGTGTCTGTGAACAGCATAACTCAGAAACGAACAGTCGTATAAACACCAAACTTGATATTTAAGTTCAGTATCTTCCAGAGATGCGACACGAAGGTTTTCAAGAAAATCCCCCACCCCAGACTACCCTTTACATGGAACATTTTTCGAAAATTTTAAATTTCTCAAAAATGGCTAACGATTTTGATTAAAATATTATATGTTTAAGATATTGTCATGAGAAATGAAATGTATATCTCGAATTTTCTGGGAATGTCACCAAAAGTATTCTTTATTGTGAACGACTTTTGCATAACTGGTAAACCATAAGAGAGAGACAAAATTTTACTACACAAAAAATGTAGATCGCGTTAAAATACACAATTTATGTCATACACATTTCTTTTGTTGAGTGAACCGTTTTCGAGATATTGCTTGTTATTCCCTTAAATTTTCCAATATTTATACTTTTTCTCAAATTCGTTATTCGTTTTTTTATGTCCTGGGCATGTAAAGAGAATTGAATGCGCCACATAGCAACCAGCGTTAAAATATTTGACTATCCCTTTAAACCTAGCATATTCCCCTTGCATCTACATGAAAATTACCAATAAGATTGACATCTCGATATCTCGATTAACATGAAGCATATGGAGAATAAGCGTTTGTAAAAATAGTTTGTACAAGAGTAGAGAAAGTCATGTGAGTGTAACACATCAGATTTTTTTTTTATGTCCTGGACATGCAAAGAGAATTGAATGCGCCACATAGCAACCAGCGTTAAAATATTTGAGTATCGCTTAAAACCTACCATATTTCCCTTGCATCTACATGAAAATTACTAATAAGATTGACATCTCGATATCTCGACTAACATGAAACATATGGAGAATAAGCGTTTGTAAAAATAGTTTGTACAAGAGTAGAGAAAGTCATATGAGTGTAACACATCAGATTTTTTATAGTGAAAATACACCGAATACAAATATACCCTGTCTCGGTTTTCTCTCCCATAGGATCTCTATTGATCGGTAAAATTGTAACGGTTGACTTAAGGCCTGTCTTTCGCTCAAGGCTCAGTTGTGCCAGACACTGCAGTAAATGTATGCAAGGTTGCCACAAGGGAAATGAAGGTCGTGTTTATCAAGAATCGGAATATTGAATGTAGAACTCTCACATTTATTTCTTTAATTGTTTCAAAACGAGTTATGCTAGCGACAAGTTATTACACCTGAAATGCAGAGGAATTTTGGGAGATTATTTACCTCTATAGCAAATGTTGAAAATGTCCTCCATTCTGCATAAGGCACAACTCAAAACATCGTTCCATGTGATTTTCTTGAAAGTCTTCGTGTCGCATCTTTGAAAGATACTGAACCTAAATGCCAAGTTCGGTATTTATCCGACTTTTCGTTGTTGAGTTATGCTGTCAGACACACGGACGTTTTTCTAAAAATGATTTTTGTTATTCCGGGAAGCCTCAAAACATTATTTCCGTTGAAATCTCGGTATCGAATTTTTGGGTGGATTCCAACACTTCCCATACTTACTATACGTAGTAGAGATAGTAAAAATTCCCAGCTTCATCTGTAACTCAATGTGACAATGACCTCTTGTAAGATACCCATTTCTTCTCTGTTTCAGTCCCTATATGTTTAATAGCGCAGTTACTATGTTGAGGAAATTTGTGAAGCACAGACGTTTGGAACGAAATGTATCGCATACAATTGTGCAGTAAATCCCACGGAACTGGACATGCAGAAGGCAACGACCGGTCTGGAAAGCTTGGAAAGTAGTTTCTCTCACGTGTACGGAAAGAGATGTTTGATAGATTGCACATTTTTTGCTAAAGAAGTTTGACAGCATTAATCTTACAGCAACAGTTGTTGCAGTAGTTTACTAAAGAACTGGCAAAACTTTGATGTATGTACCGGAAACTTATCAACATAATGTGAAAAGTCACCTACTGTGTTTGGAAGTTGTTTTTTGTTGTTATTTTTCTTTATTTATAGTAGCTTTGACTACTAGGTCATATCGCGACTTACATCCATACATAGCAGTTCAATAATAATCATTGTATACTTTACATTGATTAAATAATACAATAATTGTAATACACTGTTACAAGCATATTTTTATTTCTCTACTACCTGAATCCAAAAAAAGCATTTTGGAAACATGTCCGTGTGTGTCTGTGAACAGTATAACTCAGAAACGAACAGTCGGATAAACACCAAACTTGGTATTTAGGTTCAGTACCTTCCAGAGATGCGACACTAAGGTTTTCAAGAAAATCCTCCCACCCCAGATTACGCTTTACATGGAACATTTTTCGAAGATTTTAATTTTCTCAAAAATGGCTCTAACGATTTTGATTAAAATATCACATGTTTAAGATATTTTCATGACAAATGAAATGTATATCTCGAATTTTCAGGGAGTGTCTCCAAAAGTATTCTTCATTGTGAACGACTTTTGCATAACTGGTAAACCATAAGAGATAGACAAAATTTTACTACAAAAAAAATGTAGATCGCGTTAAAATACACAATTTATGTCATATACATTTTTTTGTTGAGTGAACCATTTTCGAGATATTGCTTGTTATTCCCTTAAATTTTCCAATACTTATACTTTTTCTCAAATGGGAATTCGTTGTTCATTTTTGTCTTGGATAATCAAAGAGAATGGAATACTCCACATAGCAAGCAGCTCTTAAAAGATTTGACTATCGCTTAAAGTCTACCAATTCCCCTTGCATCTACAAGAAAATTAGCAATAAGATTAACATCTCGATTAACATGAAGCATATGGAGAATAAGCGTTTGTAAAAATAGTTTTTACAAGAGTAGAGAAAGTCATGTGAGTGGTACACATCAGATTTTTATTTATGTGTTATATTTAAATCTTGTTATACAGCTTGATATCTTTCAAGAAAGAAATGTTTTTGAAATGAGTAGAGTTGTTTAAAGCTAAAAATATATCTTCAGGGATGTTATGTCTTCTTCTCTCCATGGTATAACTTGTGCATTTAGTGATGAGGTGTTCGATGGTGCAGGTCTCGCAGTGAGGAGCATTTTCTTTGTCGAGTAAGAAGGAATGGGTTAGGCGTGAATGGCCTATTCGTAAACGTGATCTTTTCTTTTTAGAGTCTGCAATGTGGAACCTTCCTAACTATGTGGAGTTTGCTTGATGTTTTAATGTTCCAGTCTTGCTTCCATTTGACAGTTGGTCTGCTAGTAAAATAACTTTGAGCATCTCTGTAGGACACTGGCAATTCTTCCACTGGAGGTAGCAAAGTTACTTTTTTGGCTTCCCTATCTGCTTCCTCATTTCCTGATATTCCACAGTGGGACGGAATCTAGAAGAATATAACTTCTTGATTATTTGCAGTAATTTGGTTGTAAAGACTTTGGATATCTTAGATTAATGTTAAGTCAGTAGAGCGGTCTCGGATACTCTGAAGAGTGCTTAGTGAATCAGTTAGAATTGCACTGTGTTTATGCTGTGCTGAGGTAATGTAAATCAAAGCTTGTTTGATAGCATAGAGCTCAGAGGAGAAAACAGAGAACAAGTCTGGAGGCTTGTACTTAAGTTTAGCATCCGGAGTAACTATAGCACAGTCATTTCCTGGTAAATTTGTCTGTTAAGTTCATGTATGATCTTTTGAAATCTAAGATAAGAAGGTAATGGCTGATTTGTATTCTTTGGCATACTCGCTTTGCTCTTTCCAAGGGTGTATCGATGGGCTTCTGCTTGCGATAAATCTGCCGCTGAGAGCATCCCTACGTTGGTAATAATAAAATTGTTGAATGCCATAGATGGGATTGGAACCACGGATCTTCCTGTTTCAGTTCGCTGGCAACATGCATGCAACGCATGCAGTTTTAACCTTTATGAGCATGTTAATCCAATGCAGCACGTATAACTATGCCCCAGGCGATAAGCTACACGTGCCGTCTGTGTGATGAATCAAGTTTAAACAAGAGAGGTAACCTCCCAGCTATTTCAAACATCATTAGAATTTTTCACAATACAGTAACTTTTATTGCGTCTTTTGTGCTATCGCAGTTTTCCTCCCATTGTCTCTCTTCTTCTTTGTCTTTGTTCTTTCAGTAGCCCATTCAACCCTCTTCTTTGATGTTTTATCGACCATCATTCTTTTAAGATATCAAACCAGTGGGGCTTTGTAGTGATCGAAAAAGTTAATCGTCAAGAAAACGTTTCCTGCTTCTGCATTATTGTAGCAGGCACCAGTTTTATGTTGATTAGTAAGTACACTAAAAGAACACGCAAGCTTTACCCGAGGTAACGGGTTCTATCCGGGCCCGGGATGATATGTATACTGCATGAAATGGCCAATAATGGAACGCAGCTGTTTATGTTCGTACTGACAAATCTAGCCCCTCCTTCTGCCAGCGTGACCTCTGTTCCTCAAGCAGAATTCTAGCTACTGGATTGGCATGCTATTTTACTCCCCCAGAATGTTGCCGAACTGCTGTTCGTTGAATCTTGCGCAAAAATAGAATATTTAATATAATAAAAATGTTGAAATGAAGACGAAAGTTAAGGACTTTTTCCCCGTTTTAATACACTTAGGACTAGTTTCATCAACCGATGTTAAAAATACTCTTAACATCTAGTTTATTAACAAGGTGTTCAAAGTTTAACATAAGGTTGAAACTTTTGCGTTTCATCAAGCTTTTACAGCAAATTGTTAGCTAACTTTTTGTTAACGGCAAAGACAACTGCGAACGCTAGCTTTCGAGAAGGCGGTGGCCGAACTGCACTGCTTCTGAACGTATTCCGATGCACCTTTGTCTACGTATCGTCGCGTTCTCTGTGTCAGTAGCAGACAACTATTTACATTCATGGCAATGGCCATGTGATGTTTCCGGTTGAGGTTAGAATCACGATGTAAACTGAAACAAACGTTTTACCGTTTGAAACGCGTTAATTAACATCTGGTTAATAAGTATAGACGTATTGTCAAGTGCGAAAAAGCCGACGGTCTTACATTAAAGGATAAGATTGCAGCCTGTGACAAAATCCACGAGTAATTTAATTGGAATGAACACGTTTCTCTTAAGTCCAGTAAGCAACTATGGAAATTTTATGCTAACATAAAGTGCTGCACCAGAAACGTTAGATGAGAAGAGCGTTTAAAGTGGTTTAAAACTGGTGGTGGACACTGCATTGATACTAATGTGGACGAAAACTTGTTATCGCTGATTCACCAAGCAGACCCGGAAAAAAAATAGTTTGCTTCTTGAAGCAATTTGAAAACGTTTCGGATAAACCCACAAACGTACTTTTGGAAATATAAACATTATCACAAGTAAATGAAAAATCTTAGTAGAATAAAATCTAAGTACCTAATTAACACTCTTCTATTGGTAGTATTCTAATCTCTCGTATAAAACCATGCACATGACCCCTTGGACAGTCTATATTGCTTTAAAAATTCCTCCTTTTGCAGGGTTTCAAATTTATTATGACGTGCGACTAGTCCTCTATTAGGAATGACATTCAAAAATGCCAGTCGTAGCAAACTCGCATCAACAGCTTGGTTTGCGGCAGCCATTTACCAGTTTCTAACTTTTGTTAAACGCCTTAACACAGGGATATGGGGATGTTAACACCGACTTTAACACATTGTTAAAGTTAACATTGCTTGATGAAACAGAATTTTGTTAACTTCAATGTTAAATCAGTTTAACATTGTGTTAATTTAGTATCTGTTGGTGAAACCGGTCCTTAAACCTTGTATTTTCGCGCTAATATATAGTTTTCTTACTGCAGTTCGATTAGTCTCCATGTAGCTGATAAAAGCTCTCATGTAAATGGCGTGTCCAGTTTAACCACACATGCAAATAATTCTTCACCCTTCCTCTAGAAGCCCAAATACTGTATTTCTTTGTGAAGCAATCGTAGCAAAACTTTTAACAGAGATGGTATCCAACCAGCCCTTCATTTCACATGGATTATAACCTCGTTCATTGGTTCGTTTTTGTCCCAGAATTGTTTTTCAGACGTGTCACATTGAGAAGTTATACCGGTGGGTGGAGTCAAATGTTGGGAGTCTGAAGGTACGTTAATGTATTCAGCCTCTACGAATTGGGGCCACTCCTACCACGTGGTCATGGCCGCTTCTTTTGAGGCATACTGCTGGCGTGAAGGTGAAATATGCGGTCAAATTGCCTCTTCAAACGAAGTTCTTCGCTGAAAGAGTGGAATTTGTTATGGCCAGACTGCCAAAGCCAAAAATGAACACAGTAGGAAATTCAAGTTCTAATTTTGATAAGGATGCTTATTTTTGAAGTTAATAGACATGTCTGCCATAAACAAATAGAAGCATCCAACAGTGTCAGTCTCTTATCCCGACGGCAACCTTCTCAGAATAATAATTACGAATCTGAGACAAAATCTTTGAACTATTTGGCATTTGGAAAATATGCTAATACAAGCTGAGAATATTTAATAAAGGCGTATTTAAGAAACGAGCCGCCATTGTCACATTGATGTTTCAGGCCGAATTGGGATTTTTTAAAAGTAGATCACAATAAAAATACCTGTGTCTCAGCTTTTTCTCCCATATGCCCTAGTTTGGCAAGAAAATTATTTATAAATTAGAATGATTTATTAATATCTAATTCCTTGCACATATTGGTATTTAAAATGTATTAAATGAGAGAACTTACAAAAATATTGCAATTTTTAACTCTTCAGTTTTTTTTCTTGGAGTCGCCTATCACTGGGAAAAGAAAAGAAAAGTAACTGCGGTCGATTTTCTTTTCACTACATGAAATCTTGGTTTCAAATTAACTTTAGTGCACATACTTGTAGATTCGGAGCGAGGCAAAGTTTATTCTCCCGTCCCATCCGCGGTTGTGTTGATATATTGACGAAGGAATTGAGTAGTTCTGTTTACATGCAGCGTGGTGCGTGTTAATTTTCCCTAAATAATATTTCGGGAATAAATGTATTAGTTATGAATGATCCAACTGCTGGAACCTCTGAATGGTATATATGTTTACGTTTAGTGTTGCGACGATACGGCTATTTCTCGATCTCGATATCGATACTGGTTTTTGAGTACCGATACTCGATACTCACCTTATAAAGGACTATAAAGGCTTGTTCGCTGAATTATGTTCTTATTGATAGTTTTCTATGTTTAAACGCATGTAAACAATTTTGTATGCTAATTCCGAAATTGTTCCTGGCTGACATTCTCCAGTTGGCAGTATTTTTTTACTTTCTCTACTACGTATAGTAAGGGAAGTATTGGATTCCACCCAAAATTCGATACCGAGATTTCACCGGAAATATATGTTTTGAGACCCCCTGAATCCAAACAAAGCATTTTTGGAAACATGTCCGTGTGTGTGTGTGTGTGTGTGTGTGTGTCTGTGTGTCTGTGAACAGCATAACTCAGAAACGAACAGTCGGATAAACACCAAACTTGGTATTTAGGTTCAGTATCTTCCAAGGATGCGACACGAAGGTTTTCAACAAAATCCCCCCACCCCAGGATACCCTTTACATGGAAGATTTTTCGAAAATTTTCTCAAAAACGGCTCTAACGATTTTGATTAAAATATCATATGTTTAAGATATTTTCATGACAAATAAAACGTATATCTTGAATTTTCTGGGAATGTCTCCAAAAGTGTTCTTCGTTGTGAACGACTTTTGCATAACTGATAAACCATAAGAGATAGAGAAAATTTTACTACATAAAAATGTAGATCGCGTTAAAATACACAATTCATGTCATATACATTTTTTTTGAGTGAACCATTTTCGAGATATTGCTTGTTATTCTCTTAAATTTTTCAATACTTATTTCCTTAAATGGGAATTCGTTATTCATTTTTTTGTCTTGGATATGCAAAGAGTATTAATCTGTGGCAAAGGGAATGGTGCTGCACCTAGCAACCAGCTATTAAGAGATATGTATGTGCTTAAAGGCTACTGTATTTCTATATTTAGCCCTTGTAAATGTATATTCCCCTTACATCTACAAGAAAATTCGCAATAAGATAGAGTCTGCAAATGTTTATCTCGATTAACATGAAGTAGATGGAGAATAAGCGTTTGTAAAAATAGTTTGTACAAGAGTAGAGAAAGTCATGTGAGTGTAACACATCAGATTTTTTATCTTTATAATGTCATGTTATATATTCCCTATTGTTAGTCAAGGATAATAGTAATAATAATAATAATAAATTATCTATCCACATTATTGAAATTAGTCGTACAGTATACCGGAAGCCACGCTTGCGACCCGAATTTGACTTGGATAAGTACAACCTAACAGGTAGAAGGAAAGAACAAATATTCCCATGCACTGTATTATCCCGCATCTTAACTTCTGAATGGTAGGTAAACGTAATGGCTGAGAGTGAGTCACCAAGCCAGGCTATTGCAGAAACATGATTTAGTGCGTCAGCTAAATCAGCTTCATTCACAACTCAGTTAACGCTGCATGTTACATGACTACGCCTACTCCTCCTATTGTTTGACATGTATTAATTTAGACACATGTCTATGGAATGTTGCATTGATTCACCCACAGGAAACGCAGTCAAGGTCTAAGAACTATAGTCCAGCAGCTCTTTGGGGACTAGTGCGAGGCAATAACGTGAGGTCTCGACGCCTTTTACTCCTTATCTAACATAAAGTTAAATGTAACAAGCTTCAATAATGCAAAACTTAAACGTTTAAAAGTATCGAAGTATCAAAACATTACTCTGTATTCACTCTTAGGTTGATCCGCATGAAAACAAACCCCAGATGACCAGTGCACCGCTATAATGTATCCTTCCGCCATTCGCACTAGAAATACTGTCACACTTTCAGACCATGTGCCCAGTACAAGCGGCACGTAGTGCAAAAAAGAACAGAGTCCTTATTTCGACAACTGAAACGGTGACTAGCATATTCTGTTAAGGGTTAAAGGTGATAAGATTGATAGTTGCAACAAAATAAACGTTTGCACATATAATAATATTTAATTCTAAAATAAATGAGCAAAAAATAAAGTAGCAGGTATGCGATAACCTAATTTATTCGCTCTCTGGAAGCGGCACTTTTATTAACTGTTGGCGGCTCACTTTTAAAAAAGAAACTGTGCACTGTATACGAATTGCGTTCTTCTTAAAATCACTACATTATTGCATCGCGTATTTCATATGCTTTTTTTTTCGGGTGTAACCACATTTCTCGTTTCAGATATTTCTGCACAAGCACTGTTTATACTTATACTCGAAACACCGGTGAACTCAGAAGTTAATTTCACCATTTCTTTCGCGGAATGTGTTGGATATTTCTCACATAACTTACAATAAAGATTCAACACTATTGTTTTTTCACCACTAGTAAATGGTTTGCGCGGCTAATGCTTTACGTAATTCGACGAAAACGCGAGAGCAAATTCACCGTCCGCCGTGATACTAAACACAACTGCTGGTTTCTGGCTGTAAACAATATTCTGCGCTACCCGGATGTCAGGTGACTCATACGAATTGCAACATGGGACTTGTAGATCTGTTTTACGGTATAAATCAGTGTTAAATAAAACCTTAGGTATTTGTATAGAATATTATACTATTTAAGGATAAATTCATTCTAAGATTCAGAGATTAGCACGGGACTACTTTCCTAGGCGCATAGCTACCGTGTTGCACCACGGTACACTGACCACCTGGTTTTGTTTGGCCGCGGATCAACCTAAGAGTGAATATAGTGCAGACATACTTCGATCTCCCGAGTATCGAGGTTCCATCCCTATTTGCGTCAATTCATTACTACTCTTATTTCTTTACGTTCCTACGTTCTCATGTGAAAACTGTTTAAGCATACATAATGTACGTTAAAAGTTGATAATTTTTTCCCCTGCGAATAGGAGAGAAGGCCTGGACAGGGCACTTTTTGTGTTCAATGTATTTTCACTATAAAAATTAACAATAATGTTTCTTGTTTACAATGGGATTTGTAATTCCTTATCTCAAAGTGACTTAAAAGCTTTTTCTTCTGCTGATGCAGTATAGTTGTATCCAATTCCCTCAAATCCCCTGTTAAGAATTAAGATAACTCGTTAAGAGGCAAGTGAAAAAGCGTGTCTGGGTTCTGTCGTAGATTAAAATAGAATGTTCGAAAACCGTCTTTCATTGATCTGTCTGTAGCAGCGGATGGGCGCAATCTGTCACCTACCTATAGTACACAAGAGGTAGTATTGTATTCCACCAAAAAATTCGATGTCGAAATGTCACCGAAAACATATGTTTTGAGGCCCTCTCACTAAAAGAACACCTTAAGAAAAGGGTCCGTCTGTCTGAACAGTGTAAAATCTTCCAAAACTTCGACAAGGAAGATTTTTTCAAGAAACCCCCCACCGTAAACTACCTTTTACATGGAAAACGTTCGGTATTTTAAGTTATTTACATGATAAAATGTATATCTTTAATTTTTTGGCAGTAGCTTGTGAAGTCCCCTTCATTCGGAAGGAATTTTGTGTAACGGACAAACCAACAAAAACGTAAATCACTTTAAAACTAAATTTGTTTCAAGAAAGCTTTTTATGCCCTCAGCCATTTCAAAGTGCTGTTGCTATTTAGTTTTTTCTCTCGGCCTCGTGGAAAGATGATCATTTCATAAGGAACATGGATCCCTTTGAAATACACAATTCGCTTAAAAAGTTTTCTATGACATCGACCATTTCTGAGATATCTTGTTATTGTTTGAATTCTTCAATATTTTGTCATTTTAAAGTTCTGTAGCTATTAAATTGTTTCTCTGATATCATGGATAGCTTATTTGAACGTCAGCATATAGGCACCAGTTTTTAAAGCTTTTACTATATACTTTATTTTTTATAATTACAACAAAATATGTAATGGAATTATTTATACAAACGTTCATTTTAAAAAAGTAAACGATAGTGGGTAGAAAATTCATGTGAGTATAACACATTTTTATAGCACTGCGTGCATTGCTATGCATTTCCCTTTCGGATTTAAGTTTGCACTGACCGGTCTCTCTGGCTCGGTCCAGAATCCATCACGCATTTGTTGATGCGATTAAGTGGGTGGAGTCACACTTGATTTAATTAGAGAGTGCAGACATGTGGACGCATGTGTGTGTGTGTGTGGCTCAGCAAAGTAATAAAGGCATGAGAGCTTCTAGCAAATGAAATTGAGGATACGTTCGCTAGAAGCGATAGCATCATCAACAAAAACTGTGTTTTTATGTCACATTGTTGATATGAAAGATTAAGATGTTACAGAAAGCTGGCAGCCCTTGTTTTAGTCAGGTGGGAAAGGTGTGTGGGAACCAAAACCACCGGAAGTGTTAGTCTCTGTTCCTTTGTTACCTCATGCTCTCTTTTGTGATTATTATTCTGAGATATTCACGCTGCATGCAAACTGGAGGATTAGGGCTAAAAATACTTCTGCTTGTCATGAGTTTTTCCTTATTTGCCTTTTTTTCTCACTCTCTTAGCACCTACAAATTAAATTTGATATTGAAGTTCAGAATCTTTCAAGGATACACATATTTTAAAGAAAATCCTCCCCTCCAAACTACCCTTTACGTGAAAAATTCCCTCTGTTGGGAAAAAGGGATGCAAGTCCAAAAATTCCATTACAGAGATGATATACCTACAGATCAGGTCCCCCCACAAAAAAGAAAAAGAAAAAAAGGAATGCGTATGTGGTACGGTGCTAGCCTTCAAATCCAAAGGTCCCAGGTTCCATTCCCGTCTGGAGAGTGGGTTTTGTTTCATTGGCCAGGATTGTGACCCATCCTCCCCACAGTCTATAAGTATATCATCCAACTGTAAAATCGTCCTCAATGGTGTATTGCTTACCAGGTTCCGAGGTCACGGGTTCAAACCCGGCGGAGGGCGATGGATTTTTTTCGGGCGTAAAAACCCTTAGCATGGCCTCCTTCGGAAGGGAAGTAAAGCCGGTAGTCCCGTGTCGTAGATTTACGGCACGTAAAAGAACGTCAAGCCTGAAGTTACCGGTCTTTTACGCCCAATATACAATGGAACGCTAAGGACCACCGCAGTCAAAGAGCGTCCATAAATAAAACTCAATTCGGTTTACGAAACTGTAATAAAACTTTGAGCATAGTGAAGTTGAAAAGTGGTGTGCCATTCTTATTACGAAAAATCGATAGTGACAAAAAGAAAAAGTAGTTGGTTGTGACCGCGTTATTGCTGGTAGCTCTTCACAAAAGAACAAACGCTTGTTTTATTTATTTTAAGTTTAACGTCCTTTAACCAGCTAGATCATATCGAACATTGAATGGACGAAGTGGTTGAAAAGATGCTCAAATGAGCCCGGGGTCCCTAGTGCTTAGCGTAAACGATATTTGTCTTCTCAGAATAAGGGAAAACACTGAAAAATGCCTTATCCAGATAACTCGCTCTAACCGAGATTTGAAGTTGGTGCCTCTTAAATGAGGCAGACACGCCAGCCACACATCACAGGGGCGGGGTATAAACGTTGTTACAGATTACATCTAACTTCTTATTTTGCTGTTTAAATCGTTTTTAGATGCACACGAAACTGCAATATCGTTTTGCGATCATGCTGAAAGTCCCAAGTCTTTTAAAATGGGAAGGGAAACTACGGATTATGAACTATTGGTTAGTTTATATGTCCTTGAATTGTTTTTCAGATCAGTCGCATACAGAACTTATTTTTCTTTATTTATAGTCGTTTTGACTGCTAGGTATATCGCAACTTATATCCATACGTACGAGTACAATAATATTAATAATAATACATTGTATACTTTACATTGATTAAATAATACAATAAATGTATACTTTGTTATAAACATATTTACATTATTAAGTCTTGAAAACAGCTGGAACAGTATAACCTATTATACATTTTTATTTGATGTGTTATATTTAAATCTTGTTATACAGTTTGATGACTTTCAAGAAAAAAAAATAATGTTTTTGAAATGAGGAGGGTTGTTTAAAGCTAAAAATATATCTTCAGGGATGTTTTGTCTTCTTCTCTCCATGGTATAACTTGTGCATTTAGTGATGAGGTGTTCGATGGTGCAGGTCTCGCAGTGAGGAGCATTTTCTTTGGCGAGTAAGAAGGAATGGTTTAGGCGTGAATGGCCTATTCGTAAACGTGATCTTTTCTTTTTAGAGTCTGCAATGTGGAGCCTTTCCTAACTATGTGGAGTTTGCTTGATGTTTTAATGGTCCAGTCTTGCTTCCATTTGACAGTTGGTCTGCTAAAAAAATAACTTATAGCATCTCTGTAGGGCACGAGCAATTCTTCCACTGGAGGTAGCAAAGTTGCTTTTTTGGCTTCCCTATCTGCTTCCTCATTTTCTGATATTCCACAGTGGGACGGAATCCAGAAGAATATAACTTCTTGATTATTTGTAGTAATTTGGTTGTAAAGACTTTGGATATCTTGGATTAATGTAAAGTCAGTAGAGCGGTCTCGGATACTCTGAAGAGTGCTTAGTGAATCAGTTAGAATTGCACTGTGTTTATGCTGTGCTGAGGTAATGGAAATCAAAGCTTGTTTGACAGAATAGAGCTCATTACGGTGGGTGGAGTCAAAATTGGTTACCTACCTGAATGTAAAAACCTTACGGAGGGAAAAACACTATGACGATCTAAGGACATGGGCCACTTTTTTTGCGCGGCAGTGTACATATTTCCTTGTGGACATTAAATATTTGATTTTATAGTGTGTGAACGTTTAGTTTTAACAACCATATATAAGCATATTATGTTGTGATCACATTTAATAGTTGACGCCGGCTTGCAGTGGTACTAACCCCTTCTAATTGCTTATACATCTTTTTGCCCGAGTTCTCCATGAAGCACAATCCTGCAGACTTAGTAGGAGTATTGCTGAGCACCCTGTGCGTGAAATTAACGAATAACCACGATGTTGGTGTGTTATATAACCCGTGACCTGGATGTACATACGTAGAAAATAGATACTTTGAGACAAAGAGTGAACAATGTGTAAAGAATATTGGTACTCAAATTACAAAAATAACTTACCATTATACGCAATAAATCTAGAAAGAGGAATTTGGAAAGGCAAACAGGGCCTATCATCTAAAAACGTTTACAGCTTGGCACAAACCATAATTTTATCCTTCTAGCAGAAACCGAAGTCATGCTCGAGTTATGCCGTTATTTGCTGAGGTTTTTCTTTCTTTTTGTGGTTTTCTTTATCGTTTTTGTTCTTTCTCCATTTATTTTGTGTCACACTCTTGCAATGTGTCTGTTTAAAAACCTGTTTCAAAATATATCCCTTATTCTGACATGCTTTAAGAATGAAACGTATGGATGTTTAAATCATGTGTATGTTAGTGCAGTAACATTGAAACCAAAGTAGCTCGAAATGTGTCAGTTTTCCCTCTCTTTCTAGCGTCTTTAATAAAGATGAATTAATGAAAGTAATACAAATGAGTAAACATGATTAAGCTGTTTGATATTCATCTTAAGTACTGAGTAAAAGCATTGGCCAGATAGACACAACCGGAGTTCTAACCCGGGCCAGCAGCGTTAAAATACCTTATAGGTTTTTTAAACCACTTAAGAGACAGTAACCGATAAAAACAAATTTCTGATGTGTAACACTCGCATGACTTTCTCTACTCTTGTACAAACTATTTTTACAAACGCTTATTCTCCATATACTTCATGTTAATCGAGATGTTAATCTTATTGCTAATTTTCTTGTAGATGCAAGAGGAATTGCTAGGCTTTAAGCGATAGTCAAATATTTTAAGAGATGGTTGCTATGTGGAGTATTCCATTCTCTTTGCATTACCAGGACAAAAAAAAACTGAATAACGAATTTCCATTTGAGAAAAAGTATAAGTATTGGAAAATTTAAGTGAATAACGAGCAATTTCTCGAAAATTGCTCAAAAAAAAAGTATGACATAAATTGTGTATTTTAACACGATCTACATTTTTTGTAGTAAAATTTTGTCTCTTATGGTTTACCAGTTATGCAAAAGTCGTTCACAATGAAGAATGCTTTTGCAGACATTCCCAGAAAATTCGAGATATACATTTCATTTGTAATAAAAACATCTTAAACATATGATATTTTAATCAAAATCGTTAGAGCCATTTCTGAGAAAATTAAAATTTTCGAAAAATGTTCCATGTAAAAGGTAATCTGGGGTGGGGGGGATTTTGTTGAAAACCTTCGTGTCGCATCTCTGGAAGATACTGCACCTAAATATCAAGTTAGGTGTTTTTCTGAGTTATGCTGTTCACACACACACACACACACACACACACACACGGACATGCTTCCAAAAATGTTTTTATTGGATTCAGGGGGTCTCAAAACGTATATTTCCGGTGAAATCTCGGTATCGAATTTTTGGGTGGAATACAATACTTCCCCTACTTACTATACTGGTGCTTGTGCACCCCTATAATAACAAAAATATATAATGCATTACATTCACATGACCTTTTTTTACTCTTCTACAAGCTGTTCTTACAAAAGCTTACAGTAGTAAAGCTATAGTCAGATTTCTTAAGAGTGTGTCGGTATGTGATAAAAGTGTGATGCTATGTTCACATGACTTTCTCAAGCCTCTAGCGCTTATACAAATTATTCCGATAATAATATCGAAGGGACTTGAAAAGGATTACAGAAGTATTGAAGAATCGAACCATTAATAACGGATATCTCGGAAATCATCGATGCCACAAAAAAGGTTAATTGAAATAAATTGTGTGTTTTAAAGAGAACTACATTTTTTGTGTAGTACGTTTTCGCCTATCTGTTAACGTGTATCAGTTATACAAGATTATATAAAATTCCTTCCGAATGAAGAGGTCGTAACAGACTATTCCCAGAAAGTTCAAGATATACATTTTATTTTAATGTAAATATCTTTAATATGCTATTTTAATCAGTTATTAGAGTCAGTTTTTAGAAAATAACAAAATGTCGAAAAATGTTCCAGGTGAAGGGGTTTGGGATGGGGGAATTTTCTTGAAAATGTCCGCCTCGCAACTTTAGAAGGTGCTGGACCTAAATACCAAATGGTATTTATGCTACTTTCCTTTTTTTAGTTATGCTGTTCACACACGGACCTTTTTCTAAAAAATCTTTCTTTTTTTATTCAGGGGTCCAAAAACATGTATTTCTGGTGAAATGTCGGTATAGAATTTTTGGGTGAAATGCAATACCTTCTCTACTTACCAGGTACGTGGTAGAGAAAGTAAAAACGTATAACAACTTCCCATTTTACAAAAAAAAATATACACATTTGAAAATTCAACCCAATAATGAGGAATATTTCGGAAATGGCTCCCCACAGAAAAATGAAGAAAAAATCTTATGTGTTACACTCACATGACTTTCTCTACTCTTGCACAAACTATTTTTACAAACGCTTATTCTCCATATGCTTCATGTTAATCGAGATATCGAGATGTCAATCTTATTGATAATTTTCTTGTAGATGCAAGGGGAATATGGTAGGTTTTAAGCGATAGTCAAATATTTTAACGCTGGTTGCTATGTGGCGCATTCCATTCTCTTTGCATGTCCAGGACATAAAAAAATCTGATGTGTTACACTCACATGACTTTCTCTACTCTTGTACAATCTATTTTTACAACGCCTATTCTCCATATGCTTTATGTTAATCGAGATATCGAGATGTCAATCTTATTGCTAATTTGCTTGTAGATGCAAGGGGAATATGGTAGCTTTTAAGCGATGGTCAAATATTTTAACGCTGGTTGCTATGCGGCGCATTCCATTCTCTTTGCAAGTCCAGGACATAAAAAATCTGATGTGTTACACTCACATGACTTTCTCTACTCTTGTACAATCTAATTTTACAAACGCCTATTCTCCATATGCTTCAAGTTAATCGAGATATCGAGATGTCAATCTTATTGGTAATTTTCTTGTAGATGCAAGGGAAATATCGTAGCTTTTAAGCGATAGTCAAATATTTTAACGCTGGTTGCTATGTGGCGCATTCCATTCTCTTTGCATGTCCAGGACATAAAAAAATGAATAACGAATTTGAGAAAAAGTATAAGTATTGGAAAATTTAAGGAAATAACAAGCAATATCTCGAAAACGGTTCACTCAACAAAAGAAATGTATATGACATAAGTTGTGTATTTTAACGCGATCTACATTTTTTGTGTAGTAAAATTTTGTCTATCTCTTATGGTTTACCAGTTATGCAAAAGTCGTTCACAATGAAGAATACTTTTGGAGACATTCCCAGAAAATTCGAGATATACATTTCATTTCTCATGACATTATCTTAAACATATGATATTTTCATCAAAATCGTTAGAGCCATTTTTGAGAAAATTAAAATTTTCGAAAAATCTTCCATGTAAAGGGTAGTCTGGGGTGGGGGGATTTTCTTGAAAACCTTCGTGTCGCATCTCTGGAAGATACTGAACCTAAATACCAAGTTTGGTGCTTATCCGACTGTTCGTTTTTGAGTTATGCTGTTCACAGACACACACACACACACAGACACACACACACACAGACACACACACACACACACACAGACACACACACGGACATGTTTCCAAAAATGCTTTTTTTGGATTCAGGAGGTCTCAAAACATGTATTTCCGGTGAAATCTCGGTATCGAATTTTTGGGTGGAATGCAATACTTCCCCTACTTACTATACGTAGTAGAGAAAGTAAAAAATGAATAACTAATTTGAGAAAAAGTATAAGTATTGGAAAATTTAAGGGAATAACAAGCAATATCTCGAAAACGGTTCACTCAACAAAAGAAATGTATATGACAAAAGTTGTGTATTTTAACGAGATCTACATTTTTTGTGTAGTAAAATTTTGTCTATCTCTTATGGTTTACCAGTTATGCAAAAGTCGTTCACAATGAAGAATACTTTTGGAGACATTCCCAGAAATTTCGAGATATACATTTCATTTCTCATGACATTATCTTAAACATATGATATTTTAATCAAAATCGTTAGAGCCATTTTTGAGAAAATTAAAATTTTCGAAAAATGTTCCATGTAAAGGGTAGTCTGGGGTGGGGGGATTTTCTTGAAAACCTTCGTGTCGCATCTCTGGAAGATACTGAACCTAAATACCAAGTTTGGTGTTTATCCGACTGTTCGTTTTTGAGTTATGCTGTTCACAGACACACACACAGACACACACACACACGGACATGTTTCCAAAAATGCTTTTTTTGGATTCAGGAGGTCTCAAAACATGTATTTCCGGTGAAATCTCGGTATCGAATTTTTGGGTGGAATGCAATACTTCCCCTACTTACTATACGTAGTAGAGAAAGTAAAAATGAATAACGAATTTGAGAAAAAGTATAAGTATTGGAAAATTTAAGGGAATAACAAGCAATATCTCGCAAACGGTTCACTCAACAAAAGAAATGTATATGACATAAATTGTGTATTTTAACGCGATCTACATTTTTTGTGTAGTAAAATTTTGTCTATCTCTTATGGTTTACCAGTTATGAAAAAGTCGTTCATAACGAAGAATACTTTTGAAGACATTCCCAGAAAATTCGAGATATACATTTTAATTATCATGACAATATCTTAAACATATGATATTTTAATCAAAATCGTTAGAGCCGTTTTTGAGAAAATTAAAATTTTCGAAAAATGTTCCATGTAAAGGGTAGTCTGGGGTGGGGGGATTTTCTTGAAAACTTTCGTGTCGCATCTCTGGAAGATACTGAACCTAAATACCAAGTTTGGTGTTTATCCGACTCTTCGTTTTTGAGTTATGCTGTTCACAGACACACAGACAGACACACACACGGACACGTTTCCAAAAATGCTTTTTTTGGATTCAGTGAGTCTCAAAACATGTATTTCCGGTGAAATCTCGGTATCGAAATTTTGGGTGGAATACAATACTTCCCCTACTTACTATACGTAGTAGAGAAAGTAAAAAGAAATAGTAATTTAACGAGACCTACATTTTTGTGTTGTGAGAAATTTGTCTCTCTTACGGTTTACCAGTTATGCATAAATTCTTCAGTATGAAGAGGGCTTTAGAGGCTATACCCATTGAGTTCAGGATATACATTTGATTTGTTACGAAGACTGTTTCAAAATTGTTAGAGCTATCTTTGAGAAAATAAGTGTTGGATAAATTTTCTATAAAAAGGGTAGTTTGGAGTGGGGATTATCTTGGAAATCTTCGTGTTTCATTCTTGGTAGATGCTGAATTTAAATACCAATTTTGATATTTATCTGACTTTTCGTTTTTGAGTTATGCTGATGACACACACATGTACCTTTTCCTAATAATGCTTTTTTGTATTAAGGGGGGTCTCAACACGTGTATTTCCGGTGAAATATAGTAAAGATTTTTTTTTGTCGGAATACAATACTGCAAGTACATAGTAGAGAAAATAAAAATGACTTAAAGAAGGGAAATGCGTATATTGCACACTTTAGGAGATATAAACAATTAGAAAGCCTGTGCTCCATCCAACTTATCCTTTTAAGACTTTCTTATATACGAAATAAATCGCTAAATGTCAACAAGTGCTACATTTCGTTACTACTGCGCATGCGCAGAAGAAACCGCCAAACTAGCGAAATCCGCGAAAACAGCGATATTTTAGTTCTTCCAAAAACACTCGTTACGTACCGGCCTTCGCCCACAACTGCTTCACTCCTTTACTTATAATAAACATACTTTGGCTACGCTTTGCGGCTTAGGACCCTCAATCCTGGCCTACATTCATTCAGATGTTAGTGGCTGTTCCGTATGGACAGCACAGCCAGAAAGTGCCTGCTACCGGCCAAAGCGCGTATTTTGGAGATTGGAAACTTAATATGTAATATTTTTTTAGAAAAATTGTGTTATGTGACATAACACTCAAACTCCATAAGAAGCAAAATTCGAGCTTTTGAGCTTTTCTTTGCTTTTCGGGGAAGTAATTAAATATATCACGTAGCCTGTCGTCTTTGTGAGCGGGTCCTAAAGTATGTTAAATACCAAGTTTCATAATAATCGATTTCTCCTTCCACCTCTTTCACTCTCCCTCTCCCTCCCTCTCTCTGTCTGATGCACGCGCACATTTTATTTCCGGCTGCAAGATAGACCAATAAACCTGTTACCATAACCACTTAACCGAAGTGAAAAACAGTCGTAAGCGTTTCAGATATAATTAATTACATTGTATGCAAAGATAAATGTATGTACTAGGTCTCCACCAGGTGCAGTGACTCTGTTGCAAATGAGACCTGCAATAATGTATGAATCAGTAACAACTGCAATTCAGTTCGTTGCGAAATTAACACGCGTGTTATCAGAAGAAAGTATATTTTTGCACGCCCTTTTAATGGCTGCGTATGGCATAATGCATAATCATTCAATTAAACGCCGAATTTCTCTTAGCGAGGAACTAAAGCCCTATCCCTTCAATGCTAAATCTGCCATAGGTATCTATGCCGCATTATTGTAGAAACTATTTAGCTCACCAAAATAATTTTTTTTTGCATGTATGCCTATATTCTGCGATAAACCAAAGCTTTTAGCTCATGTGCTGTGTGTTAAAATTCTACTTTTAAACCTTGCTGTCTAAAAATACTTTA
Organism: Deroplatys truncata; assembly: GCA_030765065.1. Taxonomy (NCBI): domain Eukaryota; kingdom Metazoa; phylum Arthropoda; class Insecta; order Mantodea; family Mantidae; genus Deroplatys; species Deroplatys truncata. Next base: position 55,605,301 of record CM060989.1, on the reverse strand, counting down.
AATTGGCCAATAAACAAATAATGCATCAAAATAAGCAGAACATTTCAAATATTAATATATAGCAACAGCAAAAAGTACAACATTTTGACCAAAATCCTCAATCTCCCCCTTAATAGACAAGCCTTAATCACGTGCATTGCATTAAGGCTTGTATGGTTGACGAAAGCGCGGGATTTCTCAGAAGGTTTTAGAAATTCGCCACAAGTTAAAATTAAATTGAGTTTTATTTATGGACGCTCTTTAACTACTATGGTTCTTAGCGTCCCATTCTATGTTGGGAGTGAAAGACCGGTAATTTTGCTCAGAGGCCTCTTTATTAATGGAACCTGTGTGACAGCTAAAATTGCATTAAGATTCTAAAGAGCAGTTAATACACAACTTGGTTGTAATCTCATGAACTCACAAAAGAGATTTTTGCAGATTTTAAAGCAATACTCTCATTTACACAAATATAGGTATATTCGACTTCTATTGCCCTTTCCCAAAAATTCAATGTAGATGCGGAGTCTACTGAAGAGATTTCTTACATAAGCTGAAATGTTTGCAAAATACAGCTTGATTTATAAAGAACTGACACATTTCTTTCTTTAATTATTCTGTTCGAAATTCACTCAATGCCCCAATTTTAGCCCCAATTAAGCAGAATGTTCTGGAGTTTCGATTGCCTGTCACTAGGTGCACAGATGTTCATGTTTTATTGTCGGTAACTGTTTTTGAGATTTTGTTCTAGTCAACGTGAAAATGGAGTACACATTAAATGAACGACTCTTCCTTGTAAAGCAATACTGGATTGCGAATTCAATTACAGCTACTCAAAGGGCGTACCAGAGAGAATTTGGTGTTCGGAATCCTCCCCAAAGAAACACAATACTGGGATTGGTAAACAAATTGGAAACGACTGGATCTCTGGTGAGTGAAAAAGCCAAAACTCGTTCATCTAAGCTTTCCACGGTTGTTGACGCAAGAGCACGACTGGATCAATCACCCAAAAAATCATAAGACGTTTGTCGCAGGAGACAGCGTACAGCTACTGAATGTGTCAGAGCTGTGGAAAGTGCAGGCCTAAAGCCGTATAGGATTACGGTTGTCCATCAGTTACAGCAACCATATAAGGATAGACGACTGAATCATTGTCGTTGTTTCAAGCGTTCATTGTGTCAAATCCTGCCATATTGTCCATTACATGGTTCACAGATGAAGCATGGTTCCATTTATCCGGCTATATGAACTCAAATAACTCACGCTATTGGACCAGCGAAAATCCACATGTTATTCATGAAGCACCTATACACCCGGTTAAAATCGGAGTTTGGTGCGCAATATCCCACAGAGAATAGTGGGACCAAATTTTTTTGAAAACAATGTAAACACTGCAGTGTACCGGCGGATTTTCATGGAGTTTGCTGAGCAACTAGACAATGTAGAGCCGAGTCAAGGATAGTTTCAGCAGGACGGCGCTACATGCCATACATCAAATGAATCCATGCCACTAATTGCAAGTTTCTTTGACGACCGGATAATTTCCAAGAACCTGTCGCCACCGAGATCTCCGGATTTGACATCGCCGGACTTCTTTCTATGGGGTTATGCCACACGTCCCCAGACATTGGATGATCTGAAGCACAACATTACACAGGAGATTCAAGCTATTGACAACAGAGTCCTCCAACGAGTGGCCAGTAATATGGAACGACGTGTTTAGTTGTGCCTTATGCAGGATGGAGGACATTTTCAACATTTGCTATAGAGGTAAATAATCTCCCAAAATTCCAGTGCATTTCAGGTATAATAGGTTGTCGCTAGCATAACTCGTTTTGAAACGGTTAAAGAAATAAATGTGTCAGTTTTTCCTAAGTCATCCTGTAGAAGGGTTTCTGAAATTTATAGCTTCTAAACCAGTACTCCGCATTTTATGATTCAGTGGTTTTAAGTGGTTGATGATGGGGTGAATGGCTAATGGGTAGTCTGCGCAACATTTTCTGTAAATCTTAAAACAAAACGTAATTCCCTTATTTGAAATTCACATTTGGTCAGCATCTTTCGCTTGACTCATCTGGTGTGTGTGTGTGAAAGGATTCTTCTGTGTTCTTCGCGGCCGGCGTGTTCTCTGAATCAGTGTTTGCAATAACTAGCATCGTTTTTTCCAGCCTCTCTGTGGAAGACTGGTTTCGGAATATGAAATATCGCAGACCACCAGATGGCAGTGCCACTTTCACTTATATCTTGAGGCGGTTTGGCAAGGATATTTTCATCCACAGTGGCGTCATACTACAGGACTAGAGGCAATTATTTGCCTTCGTCAAGGACAGACAACTAGACAATGCACATGTAGGTGTCATTCTTATCCTTGTAATTTGCATGCGGCCAAGTCAAAAATGTGGATTATCTTCTTCAGAAATATCTTCGGGTTAGTTAGGTTTCGTAACGTTTCGGGATTCATCGTCCAGGCATTTAGGTTTACTTCTCGGCTTCCATCCTCGTTTCGCCTTATTGTATCATGTGTGTAGCGGGAATTAATGCAAGCAAGCCTAATTTAGAAACCTGACACAATTAAATAAACTATTTATGAGAAAGAAGGCAACAGAATTGTAGAAGTATGAGTGTCAGAAAAGTTGACATTTATTTAGTCACATACAGAGAAAAGGAATAAGAAACTCATAAAACCATGTAGAATTTAATGTGTAACATTTAAAATTATTTATATATAGAAAGGAACAAATATAAATCAAAATCTGAAGAAAACTGAAAGATAACGATAGGAATAATTTTAATAAGTCTATAGATAAGATAACAGCTCGCCTCTCACCGAGGCGGCCCGGGTTCAATCCTAGGGACCCGCATGTGGGATTTGTGGTGGACAAAGCGGCGTCTGGGCGGGTTTTCTCCGGTTTCCCCCGCCATTCATTCCACCAACTGCTCCATCACCTTTCCTTTCATCCATTTCACCATCATTTCGTTTCATCTACTTCCTTCCTCCCATACCAGCCATCGGGCTGATCACCCATCCTGGATATTCTGTCTGATCCATGAGTGTCTGCTCCTGCCCGTAAGTCCTGGTGGATGTAAGACCTACATAAGAGGAGGTTAAACAGAGAAAGAAGAAGTATAGACAAGATATGTTGTAAATAATAAAACCAAATAAGTGAAGGACGCCAGCAACGGGAGCGCCGAATTACCTCTCTATATTCTCCTGTGAACTTTTTGCCTTAGAATTTGCCCTGGACTACATAATGAAAACTAAACACCGTTGTTATATCATCTTCACTGACTCCACGAGCTCAATTCTAGCTCTTCAACAGAAGTAACCCAGAAACTCTTTACTGCAGAACATTTTACAGCTGTATAATGAGATAAAACCTGCAATATAGTATGATACTGGCATGGATACCATCTCGCATGGGCATATCTGGAAATGAAAAGGCTAAAGAAGCAACTTGCCATTCTGCAAGCCTGGCCGACCTCAAAGTTCCAAAATTTCCTAAAGTATGAAATATGTAAGAAATAGAAATTACACTGGAGTTCCACATTCAATAGCAAACTAATGCCTTAAGCTCCAATCCTAGTTTCAGTTACCCAATAAAACTTCTAATTCGTCGTGACCAGGTACTTCTCACCAGGCTACGTATCGGACATACTGCAATTACCCATTCATATCGTCAGCCTGCACTGTCACTCCATTCTCACGGTTCAGCATACAGTTGCAGAGTGCCCTATCTACGACGTTCATCGGCTTCAGTGTGGTATTCCTGCTAACCTCTCGGTGACCTTGAGTGTTCCAACCATCTGCCATAACATAGTAAAGTTTTTAAAATTGTATAATGTTATATAATCAAAGTTTTAATTTGTTTCAAAATATTGTAAGTGTTAAAAAGTTATTGTAGTCGCGTTATGACTTAAATGTTAGTGGTAATAATAAATTAAAAAAAAACAGCAATACTTGTCAAAGACGGAAAGAAATCCGTGATACATTCACATGACTTTTCCCCACTCTATTGTTATTAGTGGGTATACAAACTATTCTTACTAAAGCTTATTTTTCTGTTTACTAATTTTAATCTACTAATTTTACAAAAATAGCTACATTACACATTTCGTTATAAATACAAAGAGAACAGCGATTGTCAAACGTTTAAGAATTGGATCATATGCTGGCCTTAAAAGTCGATGGGACGTAATAAGAAAGACAAGTGTTGAACAATTCGAACCGGTTGGCCCCGTAGCTCAGTCGGTAGAGCACCTGGCTGTTGTACTAGGTGTCCCGGGTTCGATTGCCGGCTGGGGTGGGAATTTTTCTCTAGCCAAGAATTTGGAAGTATGAATGAGAGTGTGAATGTGTGTATGATTTAATGACTAAAAACCAAAGTGCAAGAAACCCAACGACAAGAGTTACACGAAATAGGCAATAAGTTCCAAAGGAAAGGCGGCAGTTAAAGCATACACGGAACCAAAAAAATCTTACCTTTAATAATGGATAACTCAGAAACGACCTATGCCTCAAGAAAGATATTTTAAGTAAATTGTGTGTTTTAAAGAGGTGTACATTTTTTTTATGGTACGTTTTCGTCTGCCACTAGTTACACAAGTTTCCTTTCGAATTAAGAGGATCAGAAAAGTAGGATATGCAGTTAATTTGTAATTAAATATGTTTCATATATGGTATTTTAATGAAAATCGTTAGCCATTTTCTTGAAAATCTTCGTGTCGCATCTTTGGAACGTACTGAACTTAAATACCAAGTTTGGTGTTGATCCGACTTTTCGTTTTGTGCTATTCACACACACACACACACACACACACACACACACACACACACACACACACACACAGGATCTTTTTTCTAAAATTACGTTTTTGGATTCAGAGTGTGCATTTACGGTGAAACATCGGTATAGAATCTTTGGGTGGAATGCAATACGTCCTCTACCTACTATGTACGTGGTAGAGAAAGTAAAAAGTGACGTCATTGTGACTTTGAGAGCATCAGATCTTGGAAGAAGAGAGAAGCGGTGTTAGTTATATGCTGAGATTAAGCGTGTATATAGGGTGGGCCATTTACATTGAGACTACAATATCTCCAAAACTAAGCGTTGCAGAAAGAAATGTGTTAAATTGAGGCAATATTTTGTATCATTACATGCTGTGAATGCCAGAGTGATTGTAATGTAAATTAATATTATTGTATGTACAGGATTTTAGATGTTTGTTAGCCATAAGTATTGTTAGGAAATAAGTTTACGTGGCCTCACTGAAACTGACAATAGAAGTGGGTAACAATAAACCGAGGGGGTGAGTCGTTTATCACTAAGAAGAGATAAACAAAATGACGTCAGGGTAGCGTGCCTTTTTTAGAAATGAGGGAAATCTTTCCTAGGGTATATATGTTAGTAGTAGTGATTGGCTGACCAAAACAGACGCTAACGTTGGCGCAATTTGGTAACCAATAGCAGCTATATTATAATGTTTAGGCAACTCGAGGTGAAGGAGTATATATTCTCGAGCCATAAGCAAGTGTCGCACAGTTCTGAAGAATCTCTCACGAGGTGCACGTCGCAGTGTTAGTTACAAAAATGTAAAGTACGCGAAGTAATTGGTGTGCGGTAACTAAAACTACTGTAGTTACATTCGGAAATATCACAGTTTGTCAGGCGTGTATAAAGATTAAATATGTCAATTATTAATTAAGTGTGACGGCAATAAAAGTCTATATTCAAATTTTTTTATCGGTGTTATCTTTTAGTAACAACTCCTTTCCGTTTACACACCCTGCTTAGAGACATGTGCTCGACTGAGTTATAATAGCTAGCCGGAGGACAAAGAACCCAAATTTAAAAAAAATAATTAAACAATAAACGCCCAACAAATAAGATAACACAAGTCATACGAGAACTGGGACAAAATAAAAGTTGCTTGATATTGTGGGCGAAAGTAAATGCCATTAGTCGTGTTTTGTTTGGAGGACCTTGTGTCTGTGATTGCATTGTGAACGGTCTTCCCTCACGCCTGCGCTTATGGTGCGTTATGTTAGCGCTTACATTTCATTGTGAATGGGACCTGAGAGTTAACAAAGCTTAACTAGGGGAACATAACCAAAAGGAGAGAGAATTCGTGCTGTAATGAAGCAGACGTCGGCGAGACGCGCCACGGTCTCGAGCTGACCTCTGGCACTATCTAGGTGTGTCACGATCTATTTGCCCTGCGAGACATTTCTTTCCCACTTTAGTGGACTTAGAACTAGCTATATTTAATACGATGTAATGTGTGTCGGCAGTTTTGGCTAAAAGTCCATCGAATGTTATTTGTTCGAACTGAAGCATATAATTACCGAACAGGAGCGTATATAGAATTTTGTTCGGTGACAGGACAAAGTGACTAACCTGCATAAAATAAACATTTTGGAATACTTGCAACTGAGATAGGTACAGCCGTAAATCACCGGTAAAAACTAAGTTTTATTTTGAGGCAGTATTTTTAACACTTAAATGATTTCGTCTAATTATATAATATATAAATTCAATAACAGCCCACCTTAAAGTAATAAGTGTATGTAATAATATATAAAAAATATATATAACAGTCATTGTGTATGTTTGTATTATTGTATTCATGTGTAATAATGTTATGTGAATGTATTACGTAATTTAATAATGTAGAAGCTGAGAAAAATAAGTTAAAAGTTGCTAACAATGAGGTAACTTTGAGGCAATAATGAGTAAGAATGTTTAATAATGCTACTAGTCATTATTGGAGCAACAATAATGTAAATTTTGAGACAGTTTATAAAAATAGCCAATTATCAACCAGAAAAAGCTTTAGTTAAATAAAAGTATTCTATTGGATTAGGAATAGCCAATCGGAGACTTGAAATACAGAAATTTACAAGTTTAGGCGGTTGAAATCAGTTCAGTTGGTTGCAGACAGCGTTACTAACCAAACGCAAAGTGTCCTCAAGAGATTTAATACGTATTCGTGTGAGACGAAAAATAAGTTTACGTGTTAAAAAGTGCAAGTAATTAATAAAAGGAGTGAAGTAAAATTATAATCTGTGTAAGCCTACATTCTTAGTCACACCACAACCCTGCTAAGATAAACGTATCTAACAATAATACTGACGCAGCCGAGGCAAACATAAATGTAATATTTAAAGAAACAGTAAAAAAAAAATAGTTAATATTTTTAAAAATTGGGGCAAAGGCTACCGGGTACCATACGTGCGGTTGCAACTACTTCAAGTGTTCGGCTCCCCAACAGCTAAAATATAATACAACTCCTTCATACAAACTACTTCAAACTGACGTCCAAAGCATGGTGCAAATAACGTAACAAACCACCTACTTCAAATTGGCTTCCATACGTGGAGCTAAAATAAAATACTTCTTAAATTTATGGACGCTCTTTAACTGCTATGGTCCTTAGCGTCCCATTCTGTATTTGGCCGTGAAAGATCGGTAATTTTGCTCAGAGGCCTCTTTATCAGGCTTGAGATTCATTTACGTGCCGTAAATCTAGGACACGGGACCTCCGACTTGACTCGAAGGAAGCCATGCTAAGGATTTTTACGTCCTACAACCTCGGGAACTAGAGGCTAGATGGTAACCACTACCCACGTATCACACCGATGTATATACTCAGTTATGAAGAGTAATTATTTCAAACAAGTACACTCTTTGGATTTTGAGTCTCCAATTTCTGGTGACGTGTCTATATAAATATACTGATTTCTACAAAGTGGATTTTACATAATTTTCCACAAGTATTAATATATTTTAAATTTAAATTTTTAGAGCACTAGCAAACTTATCACATGAATATTAGTGTGGATTGACAGCAAAACAAGTCCAGATGTTGTGCTTCTCAAACATATCTTTAATTGTCTTAGTGTGGAAAAAGTTATTTCTAGAGACGCAGTGGAAAGTGGTAAAATGGTTAATATCTGAGAATATAGACAACCAAAGAAATCATATCTTTGAAGTTTCCCAGTTAGATTGTCTTAAGAAAATTTCCCTTTGAAGAAATATTCTTGAAGAAAGAGTTCTCTCTGAGACTGCTTTTCACTGCTGTTGTGCATGGAAAGAAAATAATTTCGGGGGGGGGGGGTGTCCCCACGAATCTCCCTTAAATGCGGCTCTGTTACAGGAGTCTGTTTTCGTATTCTATAAGAAATCTGCTCTTCATATTTTGTTTTCCGCTTACTGTTCTCTCAAAGTCTATATTCGTTAATATTTTTTTTAAAAAAATTTCTACCTACTAATTACAAAAACTGACAAACATTTATACAAAAATTGTTTTTATTTATGGACGCACTTGAACTATGATTCTTAGCGTTCCATTCTATTTTGGGCGTGAAAGACCGAAAATGTTGCCCATAGGCCTCTTTTATCAGGCTTGAGGTTCTTTTACGTGCCGTAAAAGCATAGCTGCTATACATGCAGAGAAAGTAGTTTGAATAACGATATAATTTCGAAAATTAATTTAAAATATATTTGTTCCGTGCTATTGTTTGAAGAATTGAAAAGAATACCAAGAATATGTTTTTGAAGAAATCTTGCAAAACTGTAGCATTAATATTTTTAGTTCTCAGATTATACAAAATTCATAGTGAATGAAGACTTACCAGACTATGGTAATAGCAACCTGATTGTACGCAGTCATAAACACGAAAAAGGTGAAACTGGCCTGTCTCATCCCTAGCTTGGGGCATTTATTCATAATTATGATACCTGCTCTCCTAACAATAGCCACCCGCAAACAACCCTTGTTAAATGGCTAACCATTAAATAAGATTTTCTTTTTCAAAAATGCGAGTAAAGGATGTTAAAACTTACCCGTATTTGTAGTTGATTTAATGAAATTTCTGATGTTTCAAAAGTTGTCGTTATTTAAAACTCGTTACATATTCGATGTAAATGCAAGAAAATGACAAAATGATGACGTAAATCGGAAAGAAGGTCCTTAAAAAGAAAATGGCTTGTGACATAAATGACCTAATAAATATGCATTTTTTAAATCTGGGATCGGTAATTAATTTATGTAGTTACACGTAAAATAGCAATGTCTATGATGTAACAAAAGATGACGTAATCAAAGTTTCAGTCTGTTATATTCAAATAGTTGCCGAGATAAATGGGTCATGGACTAAGTAGCTTTAGCACTGGCGGCATAGCCTTTAATCTCCCCTTAATACTTGCAGTTAACAAAAGATAGCTTTGTAGCAGTGTCCCCAAAAGCGGAAATTCTCGGATTGGGTCGCACCACCCACGCCTATTTCGCTCTGTGGAACCGTGAAATTGCAGTGTGGATCGGTTTTCCTGTACAATCAGTACCACGGACACGTGTATCAATTTACTCTTTTCTTTTATATACTAATACAGGGAGAGCCAAATAACTACGAACCGCCTGCGCAGTGTTTTTCCTGTCCACGTCCTCTGCGCTCTCTGCCGTCTGCCGCTATCATAGAAAGACGCGGAAGAAACTATACAACATTTTTAAAACTACTTTTAAAGGCTGATGGATAGTTTCCTAAAGAGGTGCCAAAAATGTATGGACAACGAACGGTGGCCAGTTTCAGCATCTCCTTTCATAAAGTTGCTAAGTAAAGCCTTTAAAAGTAGTTTTAGAAATGTTGGATGGTTTCATCCGCGCCTTTCTATGATACCCGCAGACGCCAGCGAGCGCCGAGGTTTCGGACAGGAAAAACACCGTGCAGCCGGTTCGTAGCTTTTGGCTCATTCTGTAGTAAGCTATTTGTCTATCAAGTACGCAAAATTTGATGCCCCGTCCGAAACACTGGATGAGGCTGCTATAGTTATTTACGCAACTGCATAGGAAAGTGAGGTTTTTATGACAAGTAAGATGATTTCAAATATTTAGGGCCCATTCACATAGAAACGTTAATGCAAATATAATATAACGAATATAAAAGCTGCTGGCCAGGTTAATAAATGGTGTTCGTTAACATAACACCGTCGCCAGACGCTAACGCCAAACTTTGCAAACTCCAAGCTTTCATGTTCGCGTTAATGTTATTCGAGGGGAGGGCACTATCGCAGTGCATAGAAACAGAAAAGAGGAGAAGTTGAGTCATTTGATGAAAGGTTAACTATTTTATGTGGAAACACCGTTGTATTTGACAAAAAGTATAAGCCGTGTAAAGATAATTCGTTAAAACATTTGGAAACAGATTGCAAATGAATTGAATGCGTTTTTTGTTATCATTACTGTGTGTCTTTCAACGTTGGATGAAATTTTATAGGTTTAAACAGTACATAGTAGGTAGAGAAGGTATTGCATTCCACCCAAAAATTCTATACCGAGATTTCCCCGGAAATACAGGTTTGGAAACGTCCATTTGTATATCTGTCTCCTGTCAGCACAACTCAAAAACAAAAAGTAGTATAAATACTAAACTTGGTATTTAGGTTCAATACCTTCCAAAGATGCTACACGAAGATTTTCAAGAAAATCCCCACCCCAAACTAACCTTCACATGGAACATTTTTCGAATTTTTTTTTGTTTGCTCAAATGGCTCTAACGATTTTGATTAAAATACCATATAGTAAAGATGTTTACATTGCAAATAAAGCGTATATGTTGAATTTTCTGGGAATAGACTCTGAAGTCCAGTTCATCCGGAAGGAATTTTGTATAATTTTGTTTAACTGGTAACCGTTAAACGACAGACGAAAACGTATTAAACAAAAAATGTAGACCTCTTTAAAACACACATTTTATTTCAAATACCTTTTTTTGTGGCATCAGCCATTTCCGAGATATTCGTTATTAATGATTCGAATTATTCAATACTTTTCTTTTCAAGTCCTTTCAGTTGTTTATCGCAGAGGAGAAAGCATGAAAATTTAAGGCCAGCACATAGCATCCAGTTCTTAAACATTTGCTTATAGCTATTCCCTTTGTATCTATAACGGAATGTGTAATGTGGCTGTTTTCCGGAAAGGTTTATCTCGATTAAAATGAAAATAAACTTTAGAAAGATTAGTTTGTATAGCCACTAATAAATGATAACCTAGAGAAAGTCAGATATTTGTTCATCTTTGGAAAAATATATCGCAAACACAATGTAGTTTGTAGCAACACAAAATGCCACTACTGCATCGTCGTTAATCGTTTTGCACCTCAGTTATCTTGTTTTGACGCTAACGTGTTGTTGGTACTGTGAATGGTAAGGCGATTCTTTGTGTTATGTTAATGTTTCTATGTGAATAGCCCTTTATTCTTTCTCAATTGGGATGTCATTCGTTTTTTCTCCTGGCCATGCAAAGAGAACGGAATTTCAAAGCCATCACGTAGCGCCAACTCTTATAAAGATCTGACTATCGCTTGAGGCTACTGTATTCCCCTATTCCCATTGTGGTTATAAGTAAATATGTAGTAAAACATTTCTCGCAATGAGAAGAGTAGAGAGCCGTGTGGATATAACAAGCCTTTTCTTTACTATTCCCGTAATTTTCCCCCTCTGGTTATGTTTACATATACTGATTCAATTAAACGTTATCTCTGTGATATTTCACACTGTAAGGCTGGGATATTTGATTGTATCAAGGCTGTGGGTCTTAAAATCTCATCCCGGGCAGTACAGGTTACAAAATGTCAGTCTCCAAGTCAAGTGTGATACACGAGTGAAAGTTGTTTTTAATGGTATCTAGGGCGGCTGTTCACCCCGCCCAACAGGCGTCTCTGGTTCGAACCTCGGCTTTGGTTAAAGATTCTGGCATCACTTTCTTCCTTGCTGTCTAACAGAAAGCTTTTCAATTTTCTACAACAGCCCGGTTAACCTTGCAGTGTTATGCAATGCAGTCGTCTTTACGTTTTCATATTTTCTTGACGCAAGTGAAGTCACCAGCTGGTATCTACACTAAGATAAGATTCGCTGTTTAGCTGTAATGTCTAAAAGAAAAGAAAAAAAGGATATCACAATGCAATAGAGAGGAAGGAAATAATTCGTATACCCAGTCATAATCTGCGTCTTGCAGTTATCTACCGGAAAAGACTGAAGGGTACTGGGAAGTGTAAAATCTAGTCAATGCTATAACCGGGATTTGAACCATGAATTTCGCCTGATTCCATCTTTCCAACCTTGTCCAACGCACGGCTTGTGTGGAAGAACAATTAATTCCATTAATTGACCTAATAGTGGTCGAAGCTATGAAGCTCGGGACTTAAAGTACTTACAACATTGTAAGTCGCCATTGGTGTATGCCATCTCAATACAGTTTCAGATCTCCTTGTGGTTTACCGGGAAAAATGTGAATCAGTTGGAGAATTTAATGTCGTACCGGCATGTTGCCATGGTAGCTCTGTGCTTAGAGCAACGGGATGGAGACCAGGAGATCCGTGGTTCCAATCCCGACTATGACATTGAATTTTTCAGTCGTCTGATGCTACCTTTCCGAATTATGTTCTTATTAGTAGTTTTCTGTGTATAAACGCATGTAACCAATTTTGTATTGTATGCTAATTCCGAAATTGTTCCTGTTTGACATTCTCCAACTGGCAGCAATTTTTACTTTCTCTACTACGTATAGTAAGTAGGGGAAGTATTGTATTCCACCCAAAAATTCAGTACCGAGATTGCACCGGAAATACATGTTTTGAGACCCCCTGAATCCAAAAAAAGCATTTTTGGAAACATGTCTGTGTGTCTGTCTGTGAACAGCATAACTCAGAAACGAACAGTCGGATAAACACCAAACTTGGTATTTTACTACACAAAAAAATGTAGATCGCATTAAAATACACAATTTATGCCATTTTTTGTTGTTGAGTGAACTATTTTCGAGATATTGCTTGTTATTGCCTTAAATTTTCCAATACTTTTTCTCAAATGGGAATTCGTTATTCATTTTTTTGTCCTAGTAATGCAAAGAGAATGGAATACTCCACATAGCAACCAGCTCTTAAAATATTTGACTATCGCTTAAAGCCTACCAATTCTCCTTGCATCTACAAGAAAATTAGCAATAAGATTAACATCTCGATATCTCGATTAACATGAAGCATATGGAGAATTAGCGTTTGTAAAAATAGTTTGTACAAGAGTAGAGAAAGTCATGTGAGTGTAACAAATCAGATTTTTTACCTTGATAATGCCACAGTTTATATATCCTACTGTTAGTCAAGACTGATGATCATAATAGTAAAAATAATAAAATTTTATTTGCTTCCCTTTTTATGCAACTATATTTTGCGCTGAAAACTTTATTTTAAGGATTTTCTGTCCACAGAAAAACAAATACTAGAAATTCCTCTTTATTCTCCAATCTTGAAAATATAAACAAATATCTTTTATATGAAATAAACTAAAAATAACAAATGTTTCCATGCGCTGTATTCTCACGTCTTAAATTCTGATTGTTTCTGCTGGTTTCACAGGTTTTAGTAACCGAAGTAGGTAAATGTAATGGCTGACAGTGAATCATCAAGCCAGGCTATTGCAGAAACGTGATTTAGTGCGTCAGCTAAATCAGCTTCATTCACAACTCAGTTAACGCTGCATGTTACATGACTACCTCTACTCCTTCCCCTATTGTTTTGCATGTTTTCATTTAGACACACGAGCGTATGGAATGTTACATTCATTCAACCACAGGAAACGCAGTCAAGGTTTATCAAGATCTATAGTCCAGCATCTTTTTGGGGACAAGTACGAGGCAATAACGTGAAGTTTCTATTACATTCATTTTATCTAGCATAAAGTTAAAGGTAACAACTTTCAATAATGCAAAACTTAGACATTTTAAAATATCGAATGATTATCCTAAACCGCCGATTATCGAGATGTGAGGTATCGAGGTTCGATCACCATGTTCTGGAGGTATACAAACCGCTCTTTATTTTATACTTAGCGCATATACAAATCATCTTCAAATTCTTATGCATTAAATTTGAACTTTATGTGATTTTAGTTGCCGCTTGTGTTCCACGCTATTCGCAATAGTGGCCGCTTATCGAAGTTTGGCATCATTAAGTACGTATACAGAGAACATATGTAAATGCGAAACCATTTCCCAAGCAAGCGGTATACACATTCTTATTGAAGGCTTTTACTTCGTTGAAATTAGGTATATAAATAAGTACTCCAGCTATGGGTAGCGTAGATCCGACGAATTACAGCACAATCACGGGGCTTGCCAAGCTTCCATAGTTCACTCAAATGGACATGATGTTTCCTGATGTTCGGGCCGTCGTGCTTTACCACGGAGCCTATGGTCTATCCAGCTTTAAAACCGGACTTGATGTAAACAAAAAAAAATTGTATCCCTCCGCGTTAGCATCGTGTTCGTATCCGCTGTGAGGAATAACTGCGCATCTATGAATGCAGAAGAGAGGGGAACGACACCACACAGAATTAAATTGAAGCTACAAACTTTCTTTAGCTTTACTGTTCATACCAGTTACCATTTCATATTGATAAAACGTTTCGAACTGTGATTAACCGAGCGAGATTGGCTCCGCGGTATCATGTGAGACTCACATTCGGGAAGTCCCGGGTTCGATTCACGATGACCATAGATCATGAATTTCTCGTGGTTTCCGCGCGTTGATTGGCGATTGCTGGCACGGTTCCTCTTTTACCACGATTGAAGGACCAGGCTACGTTATTCGGTGTGTTACGGCTGGGCGGTGGAGGTGCGCTTTATGGAGGTTTCTCCCGTTGTGGGCGGGCTGGTGCGGCGTCGGATGCGTTCGATCTGGAAACGTTAGGGATCCCGTCCATGCTTGCACACGTCTCCAGGATCTGGTCGCGTTTTAGGTCTCTACTTCCGCAGTCCCAGGGATCGCGTTCGAAGCACAAAGGGCCACATTGGCCCCCGGTTTTGAGGGCCCCTCCGTGATATTTACCTTTACCTTATGTTTGATTAACATACTTATTGAAAATTCGCTGATATTCGCACATAGCCACTAAGGTACTTAACTGTATGTTATGATGTGCTTTATTTTCCCGCGTTTCAATGACGTCATCTGTTTACATCAAGTCAGGCGCTAAGAGTGGAAGTATTTGTAGCACTCTTCCAAAACATGTTGAGCTGCATCCACTTAGACACAACGTTACCGGGACTATTCCCCGGTGTTTACTGACGGTTCCCGTGTGAATGGTAGTACAGGGTGCGGTTTTATCTATGGCGGTGGGGCTCACAAATTTCGCCTTCCAGACGCCAGTTCAGTTTTTACGGCCGAGCTGTTTGCCATCTTCTCTTTCTTACTTTTTATCTCCACGTTTGTCCCTGGCCGTTTTATTATTTGCTCCGACTCTCTGAGCGCCCTCCAGTGCCTGCAACAGTTTATCGGCTCCTCCACCTTGATTTTAAAAATCCAAACCCTTTTATCTCAGTTGATCTGTCGTGGATACCAGTTTGTTTTTACATGGGCTCCAGGCCATGTGGGAATTCCTGGCAATGAGGAGGCGGATGCAGCTGCTAAGGCCGCATGCCGTTTGCTGGGGTTTTCCACCTTAACTGTGCCTTCTACGGATGTTCGGCGGTACTTCCACCGTCCTCTGTTTTTAGCTTGGCAGCTATCATGGGAGTCTCTGGCTGGTACTCAACTCCGGACAATCAAGGACACCGTACAACCCTGGTCCACTTCCTGTTGGGGATCACGGCGGTCAGAAGTAGTTCTGACCCGCCTAAGAATCGGGCATACGCGCGCCACACACGGTCATCTCCTGCGTGGTGCCCCGGCCCCTGTCTGTTCGACGTGTGCTGTGCCGCTTACCGTGTCCCATGTACTGTTAGATTGTCCGAAATACGCCCCTGATCGTCAGTTTTATGGCCTGGGTTTTACGCTGCCCTCAGTTTTAGGTGCCGACCCAGTGGCAGTAAGGCAGACCCTGCGGTTTGTCACCAAAATCGGGTTTTCTCCACAGGTATAACTTGCCTTTTAGTTTTGTTTTTAGCCTAGATTTTATTCCATTTTACCGATACTTTTAGTCCTGGATTTTATTCTCTTTTACCCAATTTATGATCTTACGGCTATCTCGTTTTAGTCTCTTCTAATGCGTTTTTTGATCGACCATTTTCAATTCTAACTGTCTTTATGTTTTTCTTTGGGCCCAAATGACCTAGCCGTCGACGGGCCCTTAAACTCCACACCACCACACCACCACCACTTAGACACAATATGAGTATCCTTCTTTCCCCTTTCCTCTCTGCTAATCTCATGTTTCTACGAGGCAGATAGATGCTACCTTTGACCGGCTGTTAAGCGAAACAGAAAACATGTTTGAGAGGATAAGCACGAAGTGCAAAATGTGATACATAGCTAACTATGTAATAAAATCTTAGGTGTGCATGTGTACTTTACTGACAAGTTTCTTTTGTGTGTTGTTGCAGGTGACCTTGAGGCAGTGAGTCAGATCTTAGTTCAACTATCGAAGCAGCAGGGCTCCACTGACAATATCAGTGTGATAGTTGTGTTCCTGACGGAGCCGGCACAGTTGGCCTCACGACGGTCGACCAGCCTCAACAACGGCCCTAGCGAGACATCCTCAAACCCACAGACCATGGAGACGAGCTTCGACAACAGCAATAACCCCACGGGAGGCGGTAGCAACCCCTTCCTTGCCACCCCTAATGGTCCAGAAACAGTGCCCTACCAGAAGAGCGGTTTACTGCTCGACGGCGGGTTCAAGCAGAACGGCACCTCTCCTTCTGCAACCGATCTCTACTTCCTGGACCGTCCCAATGGCAAAGAGAACCACCATCACCATCACTATGAGGATGACGATTTCGGGCCTGAGACTGACGTAGACGCAGTCGATGACGTGCTCTTGTCGCCCAGCAAGGTCTCCGCAGAACGAGACAGCGCCGCTGACGAGGAGGAACAGAAGAGAAGACTTGAGGCAGACTTGGAGCTACAGCGACAACAGATGAGCGACTTCGACCCAGTACAAGAACGTCGAGAGGAAACGCCAACACCCCCAGCCGATGATGGTAAGTTGGCCTGCTTTTTTCGCACTTTGGAACTAGAGTTAATGTATGTTATACGATGTTAATTGGTAAACTGAAATGGACCTTAATTCTCTTTATGGATCGTTCGTTAG
Organism: Deroplatys truncata; assembly: GCA_030765065.1. Taxonomy (NCBI): domain Eukaryota; kingdom Metazoa; phylum Arthropoda; class Insecta; order Mantodea; family Mantidae; genus Deroplatys; species Deroplatys truncata. Next base: position 55,588,244 of record CM060989.1, on the reverse strand, counting down.
CATCGTTTGATCTTTAATTCTCTTAACTCTATATTTCAGTGTTGTCCTCCGTGGTGTAGTAGCCCCATACCAACCTTTAGTTCCCGAGGTACCCGGTTCAAACCCGGTGGAGGGCGATGGATTTTTTTTCGGACGTAAAAGTTTTACGGCACGTAAAAGAACCTCAAGCCTGATAGAGGCCTCTGAGCAAAATTACCGGTCATTCACGCCCAGTTTAGAATGGGGCGCTAAGGACTACATCAGTTATGAGCGTCCATAAATAAATTAAGTGTTAGTATAAGAAGTAATCATACAAAAGGCGTTGGGAATAAATTCCTTCCTATTGTTTACAATCACAGCAAATCGTTTATTTATTGTTGCACTCTATTAAGCTTCCTTTAATTTTCTTTTTTATCCCGGTTTTTGTTATTGAATTTTTTTCTCACATCTGAAGTTGCCCATATTAACTGGTAGTCTGCAAAATATCAGCAAGGTATTAGGAATACGCGAGCATCTTATTAAAAGCATATACAATATGTGTTGCTGAACAATCCTTCTGCTCGGTCTCCTAAACCAAGCTGTCAGTGAAGTGTTACTCTAAGTTTGTCTTCATTAAAAAAAATCTAGTTGTCAATTTAACACAGAAAAATCTAGTTTTTAAAATATTTCAGTTTTCGTCTTCCGAATTGGGGGAAGCATGGTGCTTACCACATCCTTATGCATGTGGGCGTGATATCGGCAACCGGGTTGGCAGGTCAAGGCCTACAGTTTTTTAGCTTTTTATGCTTTGAAAATTCAGCAGCATATAAAGACACTTTATGGTGTTAAATGCAGTACACATAAATTCAGCTAAACAATCACTGACAGCAAACCATAGATTTCCATTTCACAACTCTCATTCGGAAAGGAATTTGTCTTCTTGTAACAGATTAATTTTAAGAGTGTTATTTTATATGAGGATATTAAACGTAATCCATTCCCAATATAAGGATGGTCATCTGTTTAGATAGTTCGCAGTTGTGCCAAATTTTAAAATCATTAAGATGCCATCACACATCATTCAGCACCCATAGAAGTAGTATAGTTCGTTTTCAAAGAGGATATTCGAATACATACCCTTTAGGTAAAAATATCAAGAGCACCAACATTTTACTACTGGACATCAGCCAGAAAATCGCCTGGTAAATCTGCAGTTGAAGAAAAAAGGAAACAAAAGAAGCACCAAAGTTCACCCTCGTCCCATAGTGATGGAATGAGGGAGCAGGGCAAAGCAGTAAAAAGGGCGTGGTCGAGGGTTGGGGGACACACAAGATTAGAGTACACTTGGGGTGACATCGCTCCTATAGTGTTTGTACGATATAAATTTACAATGAAGTCGTGAAGAGGGGGCGCGATACACCTTGACAGCTGTTTTAGGTTGGCAGCATTGATAAATCGTTCGTTACAGCAGTGGATAAGTTGATTTGATTCAGGGTCTTATCTTCCGAGAAAGCACAACGTATGCTATGTATTGCACTATAATTCGTAAAATGTAACCCAAATTTGACCCGTGACAAGTGTCAAGAACTTGACATTTTGAACATTTAAAGAGACGAAAGATTTTGAGCTAGGTCTGGCAAGCATTGATTCAGCAACCCTAAAGGTGTAATTATTTTATTACAACAAAATCTCCACACAAAAGTGGATGCGTATACATTTTTGATTTCACACAAACGACACAATCATCCAAAATTGTACTAAATTTGAACATCAACTTTGGAACGTCTTATTCCAGCACTTCGGCCATGTCAAACCTTGATCAATCTCGCTCTCTCAACATCATTATTCAGGTTTTGTTGGCAATGTTATCAGAGATCACAGATGGCTTGTGAACACGTTGCTGACTTCTGTCAATTCTCCATCATCTGGAAGATAGAGTCTCTGCCTTGGTGGACACAATTCAGAACATATTTACAGAAAACGTTTTGGTGATCAAATAGAGCTTATTAAAACTAAAATTATAAATCAGTCTTAATGTATATTCCCAAAATTCCACGAGGTTCCTATGATTGCAAAAATAGTATGCCTTCTTTGAATCGCACATTAGTAGGTCGACCAAATATTTTAGTTAGTCACTACCATGCAATTCCTTTAACATATGCAGTAGTACTCTATCTTCATTTTCAGCATAGACACGATGCGTAGCCCAGATTCACATTCTTGTCCCATCTCGCCAAACCTCAAGAAAATCTGTAGCCACAGCATCAGTTGGAGTTACCACTTGAAAGACAGGTCAAAGTTTGTGGTCTTTCAAGAGAGGATGCAATGAGCGTTTTCACTGCGTTCTGAATTGACTATTGTTTCTTCCAGAGAGCTAGCAAAGGATGCATACGAACCTAACAGCGACTGCATCCATAGTACATACAAATCTGAATTTATAAGATTGAAGAGGATTTTGAACTCTTCCTCTTCCACCTCGCCTATACTAGGTAAGAAGAGAAGTGTCATATTCCATCCAAAAATTCGATGTCGAGATTTCACCGGAATTAAAGTTTTGAGTCCCCCTAAATAAAAAAGCTTTTTATAAACAGGTTTTTGTGAGCGAGTGAACAGCATAATTCTTCGATGAATACCAAACTTACTTAAGTTAGGCATCTTCCAAAGATGCGACGCAAAGATTTTCAAGAAAATCCCCCCCAACTACGCTTTGCATAGAAAAGTAACCGTGTCTGCGGTTCTCTCAAAAGTGTCTCAAACGATTTTGATTAAAATACTACCATGCATTACAGATATTTGTATGACAAAATATGCGATGTAAAGCAACGCCTATGGAATTTTAAGGTCAGTATACAGTGGCCCGCCTTTGAACATCTTTCAATTCGGCTTCCTCGATCCCCCTTATACAGAGAGAGCCAAAAAACTACGAACCGGCTGCGCAGTGTTTTTCCTGTCTGCGTCCTCGGCGCTCGTTGCCGCCTGTCGCTAACATAGAAAGGCGCAGATGAAACCATACAACATTTTTAAAATTACTTTTAAAGGCTTTACTTACCAACTTTATGAAAGGAGATGCTGAAATTGGCCACCGTCGTTGTCCATACATTTTTGGCACCTCTTTAGGAAACTATCCATCACTCGCCATAGTTCACGTTGAGAAATGCTGGACATTTCCTGGCGGATATTTTGTTTTAATTCTTCGGGTGTGTAGATTTGTCTTATACACTTAGTTTTAAGTTACCCCAGAGATAGAGGTCTGGGGACCGAGGGTGCCACAAATCTGTACTAATAATTCAAACACACTTTCAATTTTTTTCATCGAAATATTGGCCGCATGAGCTGTTGCAGAGTCTTGTTGAAAAAAGTCAAAATCACAATCCATGACCAATTTTTTTCGAGTCAACAGTTGAAGACCGTACATACGTGAATAAAATTTTGCCCCCCTTTTTTTAGAGGATTAACAGACAGGGAGCGTTATTTTGCCTTTTTTTTCAACAAGACAGCTGATAGGCCAATATTTCGATGAGTACAATTGAAAGTGTGTTCGAGGACAATTATTATTAGAGATTTGAGGCTCCCTCGATCCCCCCGACCTAACCCCCTGCTATTTGTATTTCTGGGGTAAATTAAAACTATCAAGGTGTACAAGACAACCCCACACACCCTGGAAGAATTAAAACAAAATATCCGCCAGGAAATTGCCAGCATTTTTCAACGTGAACTACGGTGAGTAATGGATAGTTTCCTAAAGAGTTGTACATTTCAGCATCTTATTAAATAAAGATGGTAAGTAAAACCTTTAAAAGTAGTTTTAAAAAATGTAATGGTTTCATCCGCGCCTTTCTATGATAGCCGAGGACGCTGACAGGAAAAACACCGCGCGGCCGGTTCGTAGTATTTTTGGCTCTCCCAGTACAAAGTCCCCACCCATTAATTCCACCCAGTGCCAACACAGCGCTGAGGTTTGTTTACTTGAAAATGGCGACGCCTCAAGAAGTCGTTTTGTGTCCTGCAGTATACAGATAGTAATTCCGTTGTTTCAGTGCAGCGTGCGTGGTTGTTCAATAAAGAGCCGTCTTGTCATAAACAGATTTACAACAGTACAAGAAATTCGAAGAAGATGGTTGTATATGCAAAGGGAAGACGATTGATCGTCCTGGCATAGTAAATGGTGCTCGTGTTGAATGCATAAAATAAAAGTTTGAACTTTATCCGTGATGTATCGCATGTGTCGCTATCTATTGTCATTCATAAATATTTAAACTCTTCTCCTTCTTAACCCTGTATAAGTTTGCATAACTTTAGAGAAGGAACCAGCTTTTATAAAGTTTGAGACTTATGTGCAAGTTATCTCACTTTTAGAAGTTAAGAAAAACACGCAGTTTCCTGCGCGATCTCCTTATAACAAGGCTTCTGTATTGTGCACTCTCATGCATAAAGAACGCTCACCCCCATTAGGTTTAAGACCTTTGTCCAAATTACTGCTAATGACATAATCCTCCATAGCATCTGCCAAGTATTTGAATGCGCATAAGGAACCGTAACTACAGTTGGATTTAAAACGCGACATACGAGTCGCTGACGTAGGCAATTAGCATGGTTAACTCTGCCGTACAAAACTACCAATGAGAATCCGGCTCGTAGTGGTTAGATCCGCTCACGTTTCTGTTTCGCATTATGCCAGCAAAAAATCTGAGGTGTTAACATTCACATGATTCATCTACCCTCTATCACTTATAACTGGGTATACATATTATTCTTACGAATGTTTATAACCCTATCTACTTCATTTTAAATAGATGAACCTTTCCGAGCGATAGTCAAATGTTTTAGAACTGGGCGCTATACGCTGCCCTTAAAATTCCACACTCTTTCATGATATTACGAGAAACAATTGAAAATCAACAGGTGTAGCGAATGGTGCTTACGTAATTTGTGTAGCGTAAATTATTAGAACTTGTAGGTTTTATATTGTTTTTACTTCATGTGAGTGGAACCATCTTGCGACGTCATTCATTGTTTGGTTTGTAGCTCCATCTGGCGTTAGCAATTTGCGTCACTGTTAGTGTTCGTTTGATTTCATTTTAAATGTCCTCCGGCTAGCTGTTTGGGTCGAACATGTGTCTCAATACAGGTCGTGAAGCGGAAAGGAATCTTTTATCCAAAAATTACACTTAATGAAGAAATTTGTTTTTATAATTTTTATTGTCGAACGCGTTCACTATCACTTTTACATATTGATTTAGATACTCGCCAAACTGAAACTGTTATAATCCTTCTTACTGATCACTTTTAATTCACGTACTTCAACTTTATGTATAATTAACGTTGTAATACTTTAGATTTCCGTAACTGGTGAATTTATAGCCGACGTATCTCATACAAATATTTTTGACGAACTGAAGAACTTAAGACTACGTGTAATGTGCTAGGAATTTTGATGAACTGGGGGCGATCTACCTCGGACTTGTCTTTATATACTCCCACTCCCCGATATGCCTAAAGATTATAAATGAACTGCTATTGGCTAATAAAACGCGCCAACATTAGCGTCTATTTTAATATCCAATGAAAACCACGAATACATATTGCTTTTAGGGAAACATTCCAGAAGGTTCTACCGAAAACGCGCGAACATTACGTAACTTGCTTGTTCCCAATAATGATAAACAGCTCATCCCCCTCGCTGCATTATTGCGCTATTATTAACAGTTTCAGTAAAGCCGTATAAACTTATTTCCCAATATTAATTACAATTAATAAACATCTGAAATCAATGTCACATAAAAATGCATATTCATATTACAATCATTATTTACATTTAAGTAATTTGTGATACAAATTACCGCATCACAGGCCTTTGAAAGAATTACTGATGCCACAAAAACAATTTGATGTGTTGCACTCACATGACTTTCTCCCCTCTTGTACAAACTACTTTTACAAACGTTTATTCTCCACCTATTTCATGCTAATTTTCTTGTAGGTGCAAGGGGAACATGGTAGGCTTTAAGCTATAGTCAAATGTTTTAAGAGCTGGTTGCTATGTGGAGCATTCCATTCTCTTTGCATTACCAGGACATAAGAAAAACGAATAACGAATTCCCATTTGATATGAAATATAAGTATTGGAAAATTCAAACATAACAAGGAATATCTCGGAAATGGTTCACTCAAAAAAAAAGTATATGACATAAATTGTGTGTTTTAACAAGATCTAAATTTTTTGTGCAGTAAAATTTATGGTTTACCAGTTATGTAAAAGCCATTCAGAATGAAGGGGACTTTTCGGGACATTCCCAGAAAATTCAGGATATACATTTCATTTGCCATGAAAGTATCTTAAACATATGATATTTTAATTAAAATCATTAGTGCCAGTTTTGATAAAATAAAAATTTTCGGAAAATGTTCCATGTAAAGGGTAGTCTGGAGTGGGGGGATTTTGTGCAAAATCTTGTTGCTTTTGAGTTGTGCTGTTCGCAGACACGTGCACGACTTTTTTCTAAGAATGTTTTTTTTATTCAGGGGCTTCAAAACATGCATTTCCGTAGAAAGCTCAATATCGAAGTTTTGTGTAGAATGCAGTACTTCCCCCTACTTACTATACGTAGTAGAGAAAACAGAAAGTTATTTGAAATAAATTGTGTGTTTTGAAATCTACCATTTTTTTGTGGAATATGTTTTCGTCAATCGCTTAACATTTACCATTTATAAAAGTTTATACAAAATTCCCTCTGAATGAAGAGGACTTCATAGGCTATTCCCAGAAAATTCAAGAGTATATTTTATTTGTCGTCTAAATATCTTAAACGTATGGTACCTGCTTAAATCAAAATGGTTGGACCATTTTTGAGAAAATGAAGATTTGGAAATATTTCCCATGTAAACGGTACTTTGGGGTGCGGGAATTTCTTGAAAATCTTCGTGTCGTAACTCCGCAAGACGCTGAACTTAAATACCAAGTGTGGTATTAAACCGACTTATTGTTTTTTGAGTTATACTGTTGATAGTCGCACACACTAACAGACATTTTTTATAAACCCCTTTTTTGGGGGAGGGGATTCAGGGAGCTTCAAAACATTTATTTCCGGTGGAATCTTTACATCGATTTTTTGGGGTGGAATACAGTACTTTCCCGCTTACTACACGTAGTAGAGAAAGTAAAAATACTGTAGAGTAACATGTAATTAATTTGACATCCAATAGAAAAACGTGCCTACTCCCTTCTACGGCAACAAATACAACTATGAGACAAAAGCCCCCTCGTTAGCGGCGCCAGCAAAATGAGGAATAGCTTGGGGGCAGATTCGCTCAGCAGGAGGTCCATTATACCACTTTGTGATAGCTGTTAAATCTGATTAACTCGTTGCTCGTTCATCAAGCACTCTGAGAAAAGGGCACACTCATTGAACTGTTGTTTGTGGCTCAGCATGTGATGCAGGTCTCAGGATTTCAATAAAAGTGTTTTTAGACAGCAAGACCTAAAAGTAGAACTTCTCAAAAAATCTGATGTGTTACACTCACATGACTTTCTCCACTCTTGTACAAACTATTTTTACAAACGCTTATTCTCCATACGCTTCATGTTAATCGAGATATCGAGATGTCAATCTTATTGCTAATTTTCTTGTAGATGCAAGGGGAATATGGTAGGTTTTAAGCGATAGTCAAATCTTTTAAGCGCTGGTTGTTATGTGGCGCATTCCATTGTCTTTGCATGTCCAGGACATAAAAAATGAATAACGAATTTGAGAAAAAGTATAAGTATTGGAAAATTTAAGGGAATAACAAGGAATATCTCGAAAACGGTTCACTCAACGATAAAAAAGTATATGACATAAATTGTGTATTTTAACGCCATCTACATTTTTTGTGTAGTAAAATTTTGTCTATCTCTTATGGTTTACCAGTTATGCAAACGTCCTTTTCAATGAAGAATACTTTTGGAGACATTCCCAGAAAATTCGAGATATACATTTCATTTCTCATGATAATATCTTAAACATATGATATTTTAATCAAAATCGTTAGCCATTTTTGAGAAAATTAAAATTTTCGAAAAATGTTCCATGTAAAGGGTAGTCTGGGGCGGGGGGATTTTCTTGAAAACCTTCGTGTCGCATCTCTGGAAGATACTGAACCTAAATACCAAGTTTGGTGTTTATCCGACTGTTCGTTTCTGAGTTATGCTGTTCACACACACACACACACACACACACACACACGGACATGTTTCCGGAAATACTTTTTTTTGGATTCAGAGGGTCTCAAAACATGTATTTCCGGTGAAATCTCGGTATCGAATTTTTTGTTGGAATACAATACTTACCCTACTTACTATACGTAGTAGAGAAAGTAAAAAGTCTACACGAGTTAAAAACTTGGTTTCAAGTCCAATCACACGGCAATTACCCTTTGTATTTGCATATGTTTAATAACTCGACTTGGTTTGATTAGGTTTTATTTTTCATTATGTTGTTTCACATGATTAATTTCTCATGGCCCTCGCATTATCTGTTCACAATACAAATCGTATACTTCAATTTATCGCAATTCGTTGTAGAGTTAACTAATACGTTATATTGGCAGCTTTCTTTGATCTAAAACGTTGCTCTTTTATCTAACCTACATAGAGATTAAATGACAGAAATTATAAAGCTAGAAGAAACTGAAATTGAAGTGAAATTAGAGAAGCAGCAGAAAAAATAACACTAGAAGTACTTACCTAAAAAACCCAGAAAGCAAAGTGATATAGTATTTACTCTCTTCGTTGCCTGGTGTAAGGAAAAATATGTTGAAAATAATTTCACTAAACATGACTGCTAGCGAATCAACAAAACATTGATACCTCGCTTTTTTAACGTCAGTTATCTTGTTTCAAGAACGTGTTCTAAACGTGATCTCTGGTAGTTTCAGGAATCAATATAATATTATTGATATTTTACAAATTCGAGCGCTTTCTAAAAAATAGTAAATGTCATACGTGTTAAAAGTGATAAATAAAACCCTGCTTTTACCCCTTGTATCACCTGCTGTTAATTTAGCTCCATGTTATTCCTTGTTTACTTAGATTTTATTGTGATAATTACACGCGAGTGCTTTTCAGCCCTCTGTTCGCCAATCAGAATAGAACTAAATCTGTAGTTTTAAAGCCTGCTGCTCATAACAAATAAATTATTCATTTTTATTCCTATAATCTCTGCTTCGATTCGAATAGGGATCTAGGAAGCCCAGTGCATGTTGGCGGTTGGTACAAAGTAGTGAGATTTGGAGATATTCAAACACACAAGAAACGTTACAAGATATATCGCCGCATAATACAAAAAGGTGATATGGTATACGCTCTTGGCCTAAACGATACTGAAGCACTTTTCACACAAAACAAGATATCCAACTTATCTATTTCTTGTATGTTAAGTTGACTCTACTATCCTTTCTCTAGTTCCCGAGGCGGCGGGCGATGGATTTTTTCGGGCGTAAAAATCCTTAGCATGGCTTCTTCGGAAGGGAAGTAAAACCGGTGGACCTGTATCGTAGATTTACGACACGTAAAAGAACCTCAAGCCTGATAGAGGCCTCTGAGCAAAATTTCCGGTATTTCACGCCCAATATAGATTGGGACGCTAAAGACCACAGCAGCGTCCATAAATAAAACAATTCAATTTTCTACTATACTTTCGGTTGGCGTACATAACACGCAGTGGACTATGTCTCTTTACGGATTCATTGCAAATCGCCAATGGTTTAAAGTGCCTTTAAGACAAACTTACTTTTAATACTGAAGTGGTATATTTTTTGTAGTTAGTTGGAAGATGCTTCGTGTTTATATGCACCACGTATGGGAGCCAATTTGTCGCGGTCACTTCGTGTTATCTTATTTCTGAGCGCCTGTTATTGTTTCATTACTTTGAATGTTGGGTTCATTGTCCTCCGGCTAGCTATTATTACGCAGTCGAGCAAATCTCTTAAACAGGGTGTGTAAACGGAAAGGAGCTGTTACTAAAGATAACACTGATAAAAGAATTTGTTTTTACACTTTTATTGCCGTCACATATTATTAATTTCACATATTTACTCTTGATACGCGCCCGACTGAAACTGTTAGGTATATTTTCTAATATCACTATGATCACTTATTTGCTGCACATTATTAATTCGCGTATTTCACATTTATAACTAACTTTACGACGCGAGAGATTCTGTAGAATTGCGTAACGTGTACTTTAAGTATGCTTCCGTTGAACTACGCGACGTGTAACCCGTGAACGATTCTGATGAACTAAGCGACGTTTAACTTCTGAATGATTCTGTTGGACTCAGCGACGTGTAACGCGTGGATGATTTTGTTGAACTGGGCAATACTTGCCTCTGGCTTTAGCTTTTTATACTCCCACACCCCGATATGCCTAAAGATTATAACCGAGCTGCGCCAACATTAGCGTCTATTTTATATCCAATCAAAAATTACGAAAACATATGCTCTAGGGAAGAAATTCCCGCCATTTCTCAGAAAAGCGCGCCAATCTGACGTCATTTGCTTGTCTCTAATAATTGATAAACAACTCACCCCCTCGCTCATTGTTGCCCGCTATTATTGTCAGTTTCAATGAGGCCGTGTAAACTTATTTCCTAACAATGCTTATAATTAACAAACATCTCGAATTCAATGTCATACAATAATGCTTATTTACACTACAATCACTCTGACATTTACATTATTGTGATACAAATTACTGCCACAATACTCTAATTCACACTAGCGAACTTCCAAGACCTTACACCCAACGACAATAATCGCTATTTACAGATTGTTTTCACTCGTGAACTGAACATACGCTGAAGGACCAATCCGAGAACTTGGAAGTTTGGAAAGTGATTTGAGAGGGAAAACATACAAGGGAAGGGTTTACAGAAGATTCAAAGAGTATCACCACCGAATAGCCTCTACAAGCGGTCTTAATACTCCAAAAAATCCAGGATTTTAACTTACCGTAGCCATGAAGCAGGTAGTTTGTGGAAGGTACAACGCACTCAAACAGCCCAAGCTTGAGTTGGGTCATGGCAATAATGCAGCTGAACATCCCAGAGCCAAGAGTAGTTGCACCAAGCCTTATACCTGCTCATGGACATTGCGGCTTTCCTATTTCGCTCGCTTGCAACCTATTTTCCTTATTCCTTTCTACTGCCGCGGTAACACTTCAGAATGGACAGTTTTCGCTCTTCAAATAGTGATTCGTAAAATTATATTTCTTTATGTGAGTAGTGGAGTATTTAAATATAAAATGTTTAAAATAAAGATAAAATTATATTTGGATGCTCCTAGTTAGAAAAATGCTCAAGTGGCGCCTCACTAGCTTTATCTGAGGAAGCAAACCTCTAAATGAACAAAAAGTAGCATCATTCTCGCATTGTAGTTATCTATCGAATCCCTCTTCTGCTCATAATTTTTCTTACAGCATTTAATAGAACTCAAGTATTCTGCAACCCTGCAGCTGTTAAAGTTATTCAAATTGTGAGCCTTCACAGGAAACTTTAAAAGACTATCTCTAATGTTCCATTTATTTAAACTTTATGAACTAATGTCAGCACTTTTAAAACTAATATTAACGTTCACAGTAAGGTCAACATAACTAGAAGCAAATTAAGCAAAGATTCTACACAAAAGTATGGGCCTACTAGCTTGGGCTCCACTTGCAGTAATTTATGGCTTTAATAAGCAGTTCTATACTGCACGTTTTCTGCAGTAAAACAGGTTGGCTAGATTTACTGCTCATTAAAACCACTGCTGTGATAGGTCCGACTCCATTGCGGTACTAGGCAGTGTGCATTGTAAGAGTATTACAACTTTTTATTGTTGGTTTATGTCATGGTATAAACAAAAAAAAATGTTTCATTCTTACGAAAGCTTATTTTTCTGTATACTTCATTTTAATCGAGACAAAGCTTTGCAGAACTGGGTCCTATATGTTGGTCTTAAAATTCCACACTCTCTCCATGCAATCGCGAGAAACGACTGAATGTCGCCAGGACTTAAAAGAATGACCAAACGAATAAACAATGCAAATCATTAATAACGCATATCTGTGAAATAACTGATGTCACAAAGAAAGTTGTTTGAAATAAATTCAGTGTTTTAAAGAGATCTACATTTTTTGTGTAGGCGTTTTCGTCTATCGCTTAACTTTTACCAATTACAGAAGCTTATACAGAATTCCTTCCGAATGAAGAGGACCACAGGTTATTCTCAGAAAGTTCAAGATATAGATTTTATTTCTCATGTAAATATCTTTAAAGTATGACAGCACTTTTTGAGAAAATAAAAAATGTCGGAAAGGGTAGTTGTGGGGGAATTTTCTTGAAAATCTTTGTGTCGCATCTTTGGAAGATGCTGGTCTTAAATACGAAAGTTGGGTGTTAGTCCGACTTTTCGTTTTTGAGTTGTGCTGTTCAAATACCTTCTCTACTTACAAAGTAATAAAATCACGTGTGCGTTATATATAGTTCTAGAAGCAGTACTTGGAGTGCAAAGATATAGCTTTTGAAGGCTCATAAAATGAATTACTCTTTACAAAAGAAAAAGAAAGAAAACAATCTGATGTGTTACACTCACATGACTTTCTCTACTCTTGTACAAACTATTTTTACAAACGTTTATTCTCCATATGCTTCATGTTAATCGAGATATCGAGATGTTAATCTTATTGCTAATTTTCTTGTAGATGCAAGGGGAATATGGTAGCTTTTAAGCGATAGTCAAATATTTTAAGAGCTGGTTGCTATGTGGCGCATTCCATTCTCTTTGCAAGTCCAGGACAAAAAAAATGAATAACGAATTTGAGAAAAAGTGTAAGTATTGGAAAGTTTAAGAGAATAACAAGCAATATCTCGAAAATTGTTCACTCAACAAAAAAAAAGTATATGACAAATTGTGTATTTGAACGCGATCTACATTTTTTGTGTAGTAAAATTTTGTCTATCTCTTATGGTTTACCAGTTATGCAAAAGTCGTTCACAATGAAGAATACTTTTTGGAGACATTCCCAGAAAATTCGAAGTATACATTTCATTTGTCATGACAATATCTTAAACATATGATATTTTAATCAAAATCGTTAGCCATTTTTGAGAAAATTAAAATTTTCGAAAAATCTTCCATGTAAAGGGTAGTCTGGGGTGGGGGGATTTTCTTGAAAACCTTCGTGTCGCATCTCTGGAAGATGCTGAACCTAAATACCAAGTTTGGTGTTTATCCGACTGTTCGTTTCTGAGTTATGCTGTTCAGACACACACACACACGAACATGTTTCAAAAATGCTTTTTTTGAATTCAGGGGGTTTCAAAACATGTATTTCCGGTGAAATCTCGGTATCGAATTTTTGGGTGGAATACAATACTTCCCCTACTTACTATACGTAGTAGAGAAAGTAAAAATAGGGGTTCATATATTTTTTCAACGGCTTTTTGTGAATGTAATGGAAGGTAAAAGTGCTCCTCTTGACGACTGGGTGTGGTCCGCCACTGAGGCGGCTACGATGAATGTGTATCGCCATGGTAACGCATTTCCCCTTGTCTGGAGAAAGAAAGGAATACTTTCAATGTCTCGTCACAGGGTGTGCGGGAATGTGAAGTGTGTATATATGCTTCGCAGTTCATCGGTCAATATAGAGCCCGAAGGTTCGTGGCTTATACAAGAGAAAAATGCCTGAAAGCGATTCAAAAATATCTTCATTTTACGTAACAGTGGAATGTAGTTCTTGTCAACATCGGTCGCCTCCTTAAAATATAATTTAGGGCTATTTTTAACGAACAACAATCTTGGAAATTAAAAGATTGAGCAGCTTTTATAGCAGAGCAGTATTTTCCTTCAAAAACGATAATGTTAGTGTAATACTCAACATTATAAATATGTGTGTTAAGCCGTTTGCCCTCGTGGGTTTGTATGTGCTAAGGAGGTAGAGGCCAGGCACGACTCCGGACGAATTTATCAGGTGACTCGCCAAGTATCCCCATTCCACAAAACAGTATTATTTGCTCCGTGCGTCCAGTTTAAGTGATAAGTCACCTATTGATCGTGTAAGAGTGCGAAACGGCATCGATGTTAAGTGACAGTTGAACTAAGAGCTGAAGGGGACCAGCAAGGAGACTAAATTTATTGACTATATCACAATAAAAAAATTCTGATGTGTTACACTCACATGACTTTCTCTACTCTTGTACAAACTATTTTTACAAACGCTTGTTCTCCATATGCTTCATGTTAATCGAGATGTTAATCTTATTGCTAATTTTCTTGTAAATGCAAGGGGAATTGGTAGGCTTTAAGCGATAGTCAAATATTTTAAGAGCTGGTTGCTATGTGGAGAATTCCATTCTCTTTGCATTACCAGGACAAAAAAAAATGAATAACGAATTCCCATTTGAGAAAAAGTATTGGAAAATTTAAGGGAATAACAAGCAATATCTCGAAAATGGTTCACTCAACAAGAAAAATGTATATGACATAAATTGTGTATTTTAACGCGATCTACATTTTTTGTGTAGTAAAATTTTGTCTATCTCTTATGGTTTACCAGTTATGCAAAAGTCGTTCACAATGAAGAATACTTTTGGACACATTCCCAGAAAATTTGAGATATACATTTTATTTGTGATGAAAATATCTTAAACACATGATATTTTAATCAAAATCGTTAGAAAAAATGTTCCATGTAAAGGGTATTCTGGGGTGGAGGATCTTCTTGAAAACCTTCGTGTCGCACCTCTGGAAGATACTGAACCCAAATACCAAGTTTGGTGTTGATACACGGACATGTTTCCAAAAATGCTTCTATTGGATTCAGGGGGCCTCAAAACATATATTTCCGGTGAAATCTCGGTATCGAATTTTTGGGTGGAATGCAATACTTCCCCTACTTAATATACGTAGTAGAGAAAGTAAAAATGAAAGAGAAATTGCTTGGGACTGCTACCTCAGCTAGTCGTTTTAAAATAAGACTCGTAAATTGAGTTGTACAGTGTGGACGTGAAGTCCCCCTACCCCTCTAGTATCGAATGCTAATTGGTGTACTTAAGCACAAGTACTTACGTATTAAGTGTCCAATGTATCTTTATGTTCCCCATCATGCTGTAAACACAGTTCCATACGCCTCCATGTTCTTCTTGACATATTCTTCAGCATGTCCGGTGTTATAGTGAGAAATGCATCCTCAAAAGCACTGCGCAGTTTTTGTAGCATAACGACGTGCAGATACATGCGGCTTAATGACTCCACATAACGAGTTGTCAGTTGTGGTGAGGTCACGACTTCTTTGTGGCCATTTCAAGGGAGCTGGTGTTTCTGATGTACCACGACCTATCCACCATCCTGAAAAGTGTTCATTTAGGAACTAGCGTAGTGAGGAGGTGCCCCATCTTGCTGCAACCATATGCGTTCTGTGAGGCTTCTTTCCTCAAGCTGAGGTATTAACTATGTAACACGTGTAAACAATTTGCGCCATTCACATTCCCTTCCAAAAGGTACGGTCCGAGCAGATGTGACGTCATCGCTGCCCATATCTTTGTGAGACGGGTTCGTTTCTAACTCGACGGTGTAATGAGGATTTTCTTTGGTCCAAAAGACAATATTTCTAGCACGTGAGCTGCGATAAACCGCACATTCATCTGAAAACATAACCTTGGCACGGTTCACTACATTTGGAAATTGAGTTAACAAAGCACGGCATGCTAAAACGTGCTCATTCCGGTCTCTATCCGATAACTCGTATACGAACGTCGGTCGAAAAGGTCTGAGCTTAAGGTCTTGTTTCATGTGATCTCGCTTTGTCGTCCTCGGTATACCTAGTTCTGAAGCATGTCTACGTGTCGACTTCATAGGAGATTGTTCAATCGAAGCAGAGACTCCGGCACATGTTTCTTCTTCCTTCCACTCCGTGACCTGTCTTTAACACTGCCAAAAGCACAAGCACGTCTTTCCCAAACCATTAGTGCTGCTTTTCGTGGTGGAGCCTGATGCAGTAATTTGTATCACAAGTTACTTAAAATGTAAAGAATGATTACAGTATGAATATGCATTTTTATGTGACATTGATTTGAGATGTTTGTTGATTGTAATTATTGTTGAGAAGTAAGTTTATACGGCCTTACTGAAACTGACAATAATAGCGTGCAATAATGCAGCGAGGGGGTGAGCTGTTTATCATTATTAGAGACGAGGAAGTTACGTAATGTTGGCGCGTTTTTCTGTAGAATTTGCTGGAACATTGTCCCTAGAGCATATGTATCATAATTTTCATTGGATATAAAAATAGACGCTAATGTTGGCGCGTTTTATTAGCCAATTGCAGCTGAGTTATAATCTTTAGGCATATCGGGGTGTAGGAGTATAAAAGGGCTAGGTTAGAGGTAGAGTCCGTCAGTTCACCGAAAATATTTGTATGCTACACGTCGCCTTCAGTCCAGCAGAAATATTACACGTCGGCTATCGATTCGCAAGTTACGCGTATCAGAGTTATGAAAAATCTCAAGTATTGTAAAGTTAATGATACAAAAAGTTGAAGTACGTGAATTAAGAATGATCAGTAAATAAGTTATTATAACAGTTTCAGTTTGGCGATTGTCTAGATCAATGTGTAAATCTGATAGTGAAAGTGTTCGACAATAAAAGTATAAAAGAAATTCTTTCATCAGTGTTATTTTTGGATAAAAGATTCCTTTCCGTTTACACAACCTGTATAAAGAGATGTGCTCGACCAAAAAGATCATAGCTAGCCGGAGGACAGTAAATCAAAATTAAATAAAATAACAGTAGCATTCTTTCAAACAAACACTAATACTACCGCAAATTGCTAACACCAGATGGAGCTACAAACCTAACAAAGAATTACGTCACAAAATGGCATCACCACGTGAAGTAAACACACATACACAAACATTATAAGTAAATCCGTCGCAAATTGGCTTCCCAAGCGTGGGGCTCAACAACAAATTAAATATAAATAACATTAAACCACTTTCAAGCCTTACTAAATCTTTCCTGGAATGCTCCCATAATCTGCCTCATTGCCTGCCTGTGTGTTGTCGTTCGTGCACCCACACACTTGTCACTAAGCGCTCCTCAATAGTGTAACTATGACCGCTCATATTTGCCATGGCTACAAATTAAAACTCGACTGCGAAAATATGTAACCATGAATTCCGACAATTGATAAGTAACATAGCTACCAACCTGTATTTATGGACGCTCTTTAACTACTATGGTTGTCAGCGTCCCATTCTATATTGGGCGTGAAAGACGGGGAATTTTGCTCAGAGGCCTCTATCAGGCTTGAGGTTCTTTTACGTGCCGTACACGTACACCTGGCTTCACTTTCCTTCCAAAGGATTTTTGCTAAGGATTTTTACGTCCTCCGCGACTTTGGGAACTAGAGGCTAAAATGGTAAACCTAGACCACGGAGGACAAAACAAAACAGAAGATAACACTGGCTTATTGCTTGTATATCAAGACGAATTTTCTGCTTTTCATCTTCGCGAAAGCATCGTAGCACACAATACTCGCTAATTACATAAGAAATAAGAAGAAAAAAAAACGTTAACACACGAAGCAAAACGATTTAAACAATAATTGGATTCGCTCCAAGTGCTGCCACTTTTACCAACCTATTTCACTTCAAATAGACAAGAAAAAGTGAAAAACATTCCTGCATCGTGTTTCAGAAAAGCTCCCAGCTACAAAACGCGTCCGTAGTCATGGCAACCAAGTATACTTTCCCTCCCAGCCATCTACCTCATGATCCACTCTGCGACTCTCTGTTTTGCGATCGGCTTCCTTTTTTGAAAGCGCATCATTGACGATGACCAACCGGCGTGTCGTAAAGAGCGCGATTTGATTACGAAAAATGCAATTTGCAGAATGTTCATACATAAGTATGAGCACGTAGGCTGTTCAGAAGTTTAGGCGATCGCTTCAAGGGAGAACTGTCCCTGGTAGAGGCATTTAAGTGTCGTTCTTTGAAGTTTAGTTTTCCTTTTCGGAGTTCTCAGCAATATGTTTATTATTCTCGCGATAATCACATCACCGAAATAGCGAAGTATATGCGACAGGCATGTTAGGAAATGACCTGGTTTCAGCGTGTAGTTTGCAGCTTTGGCAACAGTATCCCTTCTGCCATAACGGGGACATCCCGCTTTGAACAAAAATTCTCCGAGGTTTATATGATACCGCTCAAGAATTTTGGAGCTTAAAAATCTTTCACTAGGACTAATCTGGTGAAAGTATTCCTATAGTGGCGCTTTCAACGTAGTAACAGCAGCAGCATAAGTTTCATCAATGGAAAACCAAATCTTAGTTTGAAAATATAAACTCAGTCTTATTTAAGATGCAACATTTTGGTGGAAGTTTTCTTTATTGAGCTTGACAAGGTGGGTCCCGTTGTGGCTATGCTTGTATAAATTGCCTGAATTGGTGCGTTTGCCCTGTAAATTGATGTATTGGCACATGCCGTCAATTCACACAAATGCTGAAAGAAATCAACAGTAGGCGGTGCTAAATTTGAATTCGCTTATAGTTGCCGACACTTCTGTGCTTTTTTTTTTTTAACTTTACTTTATTTTCTCTACTACGTATAGTAAGTAGGGGAAGTATTGTAGTTCCACCCAAAAATTCGATACCGAGATTTCACCGGAAATACATGTTTTGAGGCTCCCTGAATCCAAAAAAAGCATTTTTTGGAAACATGTCCGTTGTGTGTCTGTGAACAGCATAACTCAGAAACGAACAAAACACCAAACTTGGTATTTAGGTTCAGTATCTTCCAGAGATGTGATACGAAGCTTTTCAGGAAAATCCCCCACCCCAGATTACACTTTACATGGAACATTTTTCGAAAATTTTGATATTCTCAAAAATGGCTCTAACAATTTTGATTGAAATATCATATGTTTAAGATATTTTCATGACAAATGAAATGTATATCTCGAATTTTCTAGGAATGTCTCCAAAACTATTCTTCATTGTGAACTACTTTTGCATAACTGATAAACCATAAGAGATAGACTACACAAAAAATGTAGATCGCGTTAAAATACACAATTTATGTCATACACTTTTTTTGTTGAGTGAACCATTTTCGAGGTATTGCTTGTTATTCCCTTAAGTATTCCAATACTACACCATTTCTCAAATTCGTTATTCATTTTTTTTGTCCTGGTAATGCAAAGAAAATGGAATACTCCACATAGCAACCAGCTCTTAATATATTTAGACTATCGCTAAAAGCCTAGCAATTCCCCTAGCATCTACAAGAAAATTAACAATAAGATTAGCATCTGGATATCTCGATTATCATGAAGTATATGGAGAATAAGCGCTTGTAAAAATAGTTTCTACAAGAGTAGAGAAAGTCATGTGAGTGTAACACATTGGATTTTTTTTTAAATTTCTTAAAGCCTAAATTCGAATACAGCTCAAGCTATGTCGCGTAGCAGATAACATATTAGATCTCATTTATGCAAGCGATTTCGTGACGCGCGGCAAAGAATGACGCGACGCGGTGGAATTTTTAGTGATCTATATTTTATGCATGCGACGTATCGCGCTGTGCAGTGTTGAGAATATTAGTTCTACCAGCCCGTTTTCACATTTAGTTCGACAGCTAGTGTGGGCCCCTGTGTGTTGTACTTGCAATGCGTATGAAAAGTGCGTATAAGAATCTGTACGGGAAATTGCTGCTTCTTATCCATGATCCTTGTAATTTTTCTGAGACTACATCCCAAATCTAACTGCTAATACGAATTTATTCTATAAAATGTTGCGTATCCATGCTGGATTTAAGTCTGAACGACGAAAATCAGATCACTCCCGCAAAACGTGAAAGCACAAACTACACTGAAAAGTGAAAACGACAGCTGGATTTCCCAAAGTGGCACCACTGTTGAACTGTCTCTTACAATGCGACATGAATAAACAGGCCCATACACACCACGCGGCGCGTTTTTTTAGTTAACGCGACAAATAATCTTCCGCGATTGTCGCGTCGCTTGGTATAAATGCTTCCATTTAACTCACTCATTAACCATTGTTTCGCGACTCGAAATCGCTTGCTTAAACTGTGCCTTATACAGCGTTCCTAAATACTGTAGCTCAATGCACCGCTCTAACAATTGCTAAGCGAAGAGACAGAACAACTTTTGCGAAATGGAATGGCTACTTGTGTGATGGAAGGAGTTGCTCAGATGCATCTTCTGAGATCACCAATCCATTCGTTTGAAGATCTCTGCCCCAACATTTTCTCCTTTTCGACGGCTGCATTAGCTTATAACTTGGAGAGAGAAATCAAGATCCGAGCGAGATGGCTGAGGCAGTAACATCTCTGGTTACTGGGAGGTACCGGGTTCAAACCCCTAGGGCAAACTAATCTGACCGAAGGTTGCGGTTTTCGCTAGGCGAATGTTGGATTGGATAATTTGATCCGCGAATTTTCCTATCATCCCTTTTATGACTAAATTTCGTTTCCTTCACAGCCATACCAGGCATTGGGCTGATCACTGATACGGCAACTCTAGGCCGAGCCCGAGAACTGTAATTATAGATAATTTATTAATTAATTTTTATTGATGTTAAATCATACTATGTACATATCTTTTTCTTATACTGCTTGTATATTTTAAGAAAGGTGATTTAACGTTATGTATGTATCTAGGTTACTAATGTTAGAAGAGTTATAAATGGTTTAATGTAAATAATTTAAGCGCTGTGTTAAAATGCTGTCCACGACGAAATGTTTTAGCTACAGGAATAGTGCCTTCGAAGGCAGAAAATCTAGTTTTATGACGTCTCTTTGGTCGCAGGGCCATTATTCCTACAGCGAGGGTGTAGCGCCTTTGTCCCTTTATTTGATAATTCGCCGTGACCAAGTGAGAGAGACAGATAGCTTAACGGTAAACTTAGGAAAAGCCGCGATTTATATTAAACTTGGACCAATGAGATCCCTGGGAGTTAATACGAAATAGTTAGACGCGTCGAGTGGCGCTAAAAATGGACCAATAGGAAAGGAAGCAGCCTCAGTAGCTTGCGACTATAAATGGATCTGTTTGGAGCAGATTCCAGGCAGTTTGGTAGTTTTGGGCAGTTTAGCATTGCATTGCAGTTGGGCAGTTTGGCATTTTGTCATGTGTGATCAGGGAGAGATGCTGCAGGATGTGTGAGATATCGAGCCAAAAAGGGAATAAAGACAGTTTTAGAAACACACCTAAGAACCGCTACTCGTAAAGAGATAACAAGCATATTTAAACTTCATGTCATATCCGCGCCGCATTTTAACAGCGGTGGATAGTATTTTAACAGCGGCAATACCAGTGTTGTATTCTACATGGGTTAGTAAAATAAAAAGAAACGGCAGTGTCATCTGTTCATAACCAAAACACGTCTATGTCTTCCTATATCACCACCCGAGATCTACGCTTCCTTTACCGAGGATAAGTCCAGGCTCCCATATAGTTTAAAGAAAACTACTGCAGCTAGCCGAGGATAAAATTGCAGAGAACCAGCACACTGCGAACTTCTGGAATTAACATGGGAGATGCATCAAGTTAAGCCTACAGCAACGGACGGAGGAGATGACTGACGCATCACCCATCCTGGATATGCTATGATCTAGATTTTGCTAGATCCTTGACAGGCTACTGACCAAGGCATTGGCTTGTAAGTCCTACAAAGAGAAGATAAAGCAAAATCACCTCGTAATCTTACAGTAAAAAGGCCCGTGCATCACGGGGATATGGCGATGCTGTCATACCACATTTCAAGTAGTTTTCTCAAGCAGGCATCGTCCAAGAATCAAGGTTACGGAGACATGACCTTCATCGTTTCCGCACGTTGTTTCCAACACGAGGCCAGATGCGTATGAATGGTATATATGAATGAACTGATTGGTTGCTGAATGACTGTTGGCGTTTCAAGGAGCACGGACGACAGTGTTGACGGTTAAACACAAATGCTCATATAAGGGACCGTTGCGAAGTCTTAAGAGCTTAGAAGAAATAGGTCGAATTGTGAACACGAAGGCGTGCAATTAAAAGCATACCAAACAATGGCGCTGATTTCTGCCAGTCCTGACGCACATCACCATATAGTTCACATACTTTACCTCCTATTGGGCTATCTCTTAAGGGCGCACACATTTGCGCCAAAATTGGTGGAATTATTAAGTTATTGCATAGAATGGCAATAAATTGTCTTGCAGTATCATATACATGTCATACCATACCATGCTTGGCTGATGTGGCGTAGTGATTGCCTGGCAATTTGAAGGTACGAGGGTCGTCCAATAAGTAAGTTTCTCTATTTTATAAAAAAAATTACACACAATTGATCATGTTGGATTAATTTTATTTATGTTGTACAATCCTTCTGTTACTTGTCTACATGGTCAACATGTTTTTCGAAGCATTTTTGGGGACGTGACACAAGTTTTTCCAAGCCAGTGTTTTACCAGGTCGGGTCCTGTGCTCGCAATCAGCTGTTCACTGATTTGACTTCATCATCGGTGTTAAAAGTGCTTGCCTTTGAGTTGGAGGAACATGTGAAAATCACTTGGTTCAAGCTCCGGTGAATACAGACGATACGAGAAAACTTCCAAGTTGAATCTTGACCCAGGCTGAGCTCAGAAGATTCAACTGGGAAGTTTTCTCGCATCCTCCATATTCACCAGATGCTTTCCCAAGTGATTATCACATGTTCCCCTGACTCAAAGGTCATCTTGGAGGTAAGCACTTTAACACCGTGACGAAGATCAATCAGAAGTGAACAGCTGGTTGCGAGTACAGGACCCGATCTGGTACAACACTGGCTTGGAGAAACTTGTGTCACGTCCCCAAAACCGCTTAGAAAAACATGTTGACTATGTAGAAAAGCAACAGAAGGGTTGTACTATATAAATAAAATTAATTCAACATGATCAATTGTGTGTAATGTGTTTTATAAAATAGAGAAACTTACTTATTGGACGCCCCTCGTATAATGCCCATGCAGGCACCTTGCCATGGTAGTACAGAGGAAAAGCATTACCATGGAAAATCGAACATCCATTTTTCGGATCCGTCGTGGGATTCGGTTTTTCATTCACATTTCCAACTTAATTCCTTGTGAAAGAACAATTATTAATGAACTATTGTGTTCTTTGGGAAAAAAATCCGCATTAGTGAAAATAATGTATTTTCTTGGAACGTCCTTCATTCGGGTAGGTTATATCGGACGGTTAATTAACGAAATTATGGTCAAATAGGCCCGGAATCCCTAGAGCTTGGTTCTGGATGAGGGGAAACTATAGAAAAACTTTATCCATTTAACTCGTCCAAACCGATACGAACTCGTGACCTCTTTGATGTGAGGCAAGACACGCTACCCCACAACACGAGGTGGCCGTATTTTACTTCTTCCTTTTCACGAGTTAAGTGTGTGAATAACACTAAAACTACCTTAGTAAGCCAGCAGACTAAACTGTGTGCACAATGACACAAATAAGCGATTATAAAGAAAATAGAACAGGGCTTCCTCAAGTAAACAACGCAACAGTTGACATCCGCAAGAAGTAGTTGATTTAGTACGGCCATGTTCATTGTATGGAAAGACAAAGAGAGTGACAAATTGATTATATGCAGCAAGGTGATGATGGAGAGCGCTAGCCACATGGAACGGATGAAGCAATAAAGGAAAAGGTCCTTGTAGGCTAGTTCTTCACACAGCTTTCCAAAGAATTGCTGACTTTACCTGCCAACGATTTCAGAATTGTCACCAGTGATTTGAATTGTTGGTGTCGCAAACAGAGATTATTGTTTGAAAGACGTAACTGACTCTTATAGCAACGTTTTATGGGACATATAATTGTGTTCATTGCAATAGCATGTTAAGCATGTTCATTATATCGTGTATTCATCAGCAGATCCATACAAATATCATACGGAGGTTGACTCTTTAAAAATAAAAAACCTGATGTGTTACACTCACATGACTTTCTCTAATTCTCCATCTATTTCATATTAATCGAGATAAACATTTGCAGAAACGATCTTTTGACATGCAAAGAGAATTACATTTTACACATAGCGACCAGTTCTAAAAATATTTGACTATCGCTTAAGGCGTACTATGTTCCCCTTGTTTTGTATTTGCAAGGGCAATATAGAAATACAGTAGCCTTTAAGCATAAACATATCTCTTAATAGCTGGTTGCTAGGTGCAGCACCATTCTCTTTGCCACAGATTAATACTCTTTGCATATCCAACACAAAAAAATGAATAACGAATTCCCATTTGAGAAAAAGTATTGGAAAATTTAAGGGAATAACAAGCAATATCTCGAAAATGGTTCACTCAACAAAAAAATGTATAAGACATAAATTGTGTATTTTAACGCGGTCTACATTTTTTGTGTAGTAAACTTTTGTCTATCTCTTATGGTTTACCAATTATGCAAAAGTCGTTCACAATGAAGAATACTTTTGGAGACATTCCCAGAAAATTGAAGATATACATTTTATTTGTCATGAAAATATCTTAAACATATGATATTTTAATCAAAATCGTTATAGCCATTTTCGAGAAAATTAAAATTTTCAAAAAATGTTCCATGTAAAGGGTAATCTGGGGCGGGGGGATTTTCTTGAAAACCTTTTGTGTCGCATCTCTGGAAGATACTGCACCTAAATACCAAATTTGGTGTTTATCCGACTGTTCGTTTCTGTTATGCTGTTTCCAAAAATGTTTTTTTTTATTCAGGGGGTCTCAAAACATAGATTTCCGGAGAAATCTCGGTATCGAATTTTTGGGTGGAATACAATACTTCCCCTACTTTACATAGTAGAGAAAGTAAAAAGTAACTTTTTGAATTATATATATATATAATTCATGTATTATTCCAAAATTCTGTTTGTGTTTTGTTTTGCCAAGTGTGTAACATGTTGCAAGTTTTAGAAGATTAAAAATTCACGAAAGAAAGAGTACTTTCCGCACCCCCATTTGAACGTGAAAATACTTTTTCGACGTTTATACATATGAAAGGAGATGCTGAAACTGGCCACCGTTATTGTCCATACATTTTTGGCACCTCTTTAGGAAACTATCCATCACTCGCCATAGATCACTTTGAGAAATGCTGGCAGTTTCCTGGCGGATATTTTGTTTTAATTCTTTCACGGTGTGTGGATTTGTCTTGTACACTTTGTTTTAAGTTACCCCAGAAATAGAAATCGCAGGTGGTTAGGTCGGGAGACCGAGGGTGCCACAAATCTGTACTAATAAGTTTGCCCTCAAACACATTTTCATTAAGTTGTTAAATAAAGCATTTAAAAATAGTTTTAAAAATGTTGTATGGTTTCATTTGCGCCTTTCTTTGATAGCGGCAGACGGCAACGAGCGCCGAGGACGCGGACATGAAAAACACCGCGCAGCCGGTTTGAAGTCTTTTGGCACTCCCTATTATATATATGGGATTGAAATTTCCTCGGTATTTTCACCTGTATTTTCAGGGTTTAAGCTGTTTAGAATAAACATATTTGTTCAAAATATACGGTAATGGGGTGATGGTACGATACTTTCTTATCTTAAGGTTGTAACCATGTGCTGGTGGAACTTGGCCATCATGCTAGGTTGACATCGTTTTAGAAGTTACTTGCGAGAGCTGTACCAGAAGTCCTGACCTAACAAAGAAAAAACAAAAATTTTGGGGAAAAACATCTTTATTTCTCTACATAATCTCCTTTCAGCTCGATACACTTTTCCCAGCGATGTTCAATAGCTTCCATACCCTGTTTATAGTGAGATCCGCCGAGTTCTGCAAAATAGCCATCAACTGCAGACTCCACCTCTTCATTGTTGGCAAATCTTTTACCACCAAGTCATTTCTTCAACCTTCAACATAAAATAATTAGAGGGGGCTAAGTCTGACGAATAGGGTGCATGCGGAAGCAATTTGAACTTTAACTCATTGATTTTGGCCATGGCGATAATGGATGTGTGAACTGGTGTATTGTCTTGATGAAACAGAACTTTCTTTTCGCTAAATGCGGCCTTTTGCTTGATTTCATCATTCAAACGTTGCAATAAGTTTGCATAATACTCGCCATTGATTGCTTTTCCTTTTCGAAGATAATCAATGTAAGTTATCCCACGTGCATCCCAAAAAACTGACGCCGTGACCTTGCCCGCAGATGGAACTGTCTTCGCCTTCTTCGGAGCCGATTCTCCCCTTTCAATCCACTGTTTTGACTGTTCCTTCGTCTCAGGTGTGAAGTGATGGACCCATGTTTCATACATAGTTATGAAACGACGCAAAAACTGAGCTTAATTGCAGCGAAACATCGCCAAAAACTCGACTGAATTTTCCTCACGACGCTGTTTTTGTTCCATTGTGAGTAAACGCGGTTCCACCTTGCGTATAGCTTTCTCATGTCTACTTTTTCAGTTACTATGCGATGTACAGTACGTTTTGAAGTGCCTACGATGTCTGCTAGCTCGTGCACTTTCAGTCGACGGTCATCCAATACTATTTTGTGAATTTTCTTCACAGTTTCTGGCATGGTCACCTCATTTGGTCGACCACTGCGATGTTCGTCCTGGCAGCTCGTACGGCCTCGCTTAAACTCTGTCACTCAATATTTTACTGTTGTAAACGAAGGAGCAGACTTCCCCAGAGTAGAATCTAGCTCAGGTTTAATATTAGTTGGACTAAGACCTTTCAAATGAAAGTATTGTATCACATAACGATGGCCAGTTTTATCCATGTGTACAAATTCGCTGAGAGAGTTCACTATTAATGGCTGCCAAACAATTACTAAGCAACGTAGCATCATCAAACTTCAAACTTAAGCTTTATAAGGGTGGTATTTTCTACTATAGTCATTTGTTTGAAACAACTGCTGTATATACGTCCGGTCGGGTACTTCTGGGACTGTCCTCGTATAGGGAACTGTATGCTTTATATAATTCTATAGCATCCCTATTTCCGTTGATAGTGCAGTCGACAGCGCGTTCTTGAGCATGAGTAAGGAATCATTGGTGTAGGTTATGGAAGCATGCAAACTTTAGTCGTCATTAGTCGAAATAAACACTGGCACATCGCCACTGTGCTCTTGAAATGAACCCAGGACTGATTAAAGATGAACGTTGCCATCCTGTGGGATACGGGGGCGAGTAATATGTCCTTGAATGGTGCCCCGCTTCAATGAAAGTCCCGGAACAGATGTAACCTGTTGCGCTTTGCCGCCTTTGCTTTTTTGTTTCTCGACTTCCGGCCCTTTATTGCACTCGACTCTCGGCCCGCAGGCGATTTAGCTCGCCGTAACAATCGTGTAGACGTGAACAAGAAAACAGAGCAGCTGCCGAGATATGAAATTGCTGCTATAACATAAATGCGAGAAACGTTTTGTGCTGCGTCATTATTTCTAAGTCACGTGTATGCTCATATCATAAACATTAGAGCCGTTCTTAAATAATAGACTAGTGCTTCCGAAAGACAAACGGTTTTGCCAAACATGTGATCAGCCAAGTTAACGGATGAACCATTTTCCTTTATGTTGAGTGTATTCTTTTAATGTCAGTGTTACTAAGAATCTGTTTCATCCATATGCCTTTTTACTTTCTCTACTACGTATAGTAAGTAGGGGAAGTTTGTATTCTACCCAAAAATTCGATACGGGGATTACACCGGAAATATATGTTTTGAGACCCCCTGAATCCAAAAAATGCATTTTTGGAAACATGTCCGTGTATGTGTGTCTGTGAACAGCATAACTCAGAAACGAACATTCGGATAAACACCAAACTTGGTATTTAGGTTCAGTATCTTCCAGAGATGCGAGACGAAGGTTTCAAGAAAATCCCTCCCACCTATCTCGAATTTTCTGGGAATGTCTCCAAAAGTATTCATTGTGAACGACTTTTGCATAACTGGTAAACCATAAGAGATAGACAAAATGTTACTGCACAAAAAATGTAGATCGCGTTAAAATACACAATTTATATACATTTTTTTTTGTGAACCATTTTCGAGATATTGCTTGTTATTTCCTTAAATTTTCCAATACTTTTTCTCAAATGGGAATTCGTTATTCATTTTGTTATGTCCTGGACTTACAAAGAGAATGGAATGCTCCACATAGCAACCAGCGCTTAAAATATTTGACTATCGCTTCAAGCCTACCATATTCCCCTTGCACCTACTAGAAAATTAGCAATAAGATTAACATTTCGATTAACATGAAGTAGATGGAGAATAAGCGTTTGTAACACTAGTTTGTACAAGAGTAGAGAAAGTCATGTGAGTTTAACACATCAGATTTTTTTAATGGGAACCTACATTTTCTAAGTTGTTACATTAGAAAATGATTTATAAACAGCTGCTTATTTTGCGATGAGGAATAAGGAAACAAAATAAAAAAGGTTGGTTCCTAATTACGAAACGTAACTTGACCCACCCCCTTGGATGGTCCAGCCCAATGTGGGTCCAGCCATTCATTGCGCTCTTCGTACACAGCCATTCAGAATTTTCATTATTTACGTTGGTGTACAAACAATTGCAAAGTGTTTTATACAAATGTTGTTTAGTTTTTTGACTAAAGTCACTTGGTCAGTTAATGACTAAATTTTCGGCATGCAAAGTTTGAACACCTGCGAATATAAAAAGAGGGCGCCAACGTAACAGATGAGATATAACTAACCTTCCCAATACATGTAACACGTGCGTGTTTGCGGAAGAATTGTCGGTTATAAATAGAACCTAACAACCCGCATATCACCAGATTCTAGTGACTTGTTCGATAATGGTGGAAAAATATCATAGTTGCACTTTAGTAACCTCTGTACCGACTATAAAAACGTTTGGGGAGTTTTATTTGGCAATTGGGTTGGGTTGGATTGGTTACGGAGGGGACTGGGCACTGGTCCACATAGGGGATGTTGTGACTCCCACTAGAGGGCGTCCCCGGGAGGAAGGATGAGGCGAGAGAAGACACCGGGCGGCCGGAACCAGGAGTAAAGGTACAGGAATAGCAGGGTCCCTAAGTTTCCAGATAGAGACTCCCCTGTAGACGGTCAGGCATACCGGGAATTCAATTCTCACAGAGGGGGTCCAACACCGTCAAGGGGGTTCGGATATAATTGGCGCAACAGTTCTAGACATATGAAAATCTTAATGACAACTATGAAGCGAGTTACTTACCAGATCAGCAGGTGACCGGTCGTCTGCATGCTGCAGGAGTGCGTGGGACAGTCAATGTCAAATATCCGCACACCGGTTATGCACTGCACTGCGCTGCCCTCATAAACTTATAGTTATATACAGTGTATTTAAATCCACAACTGTAAAAAGCGCTTAATATAAAAACCTGTCAATCATTAGGTAGGTAGGTGGTTTGTCAGTTTAAGTGTTAATGGTAAGAAGGATTGTCGAGAACCAAAACGGACCCAGCAGGCGTATTAGGTATAAACATGGTGTTGATTCACTCCATGTAATTTTCTGCATTCATTTCTTGATGAAAATCTCCCGTTTTTTGTTGCGACTTGTAAATGAGGACATTTGGAACGAAGCCGATCTTTTCAACAGTATGAACCGTAATAAGCCTTTGCCCTTTGAAAACAGGTGCCTGCAAACCTAATTCGTTATCGTTACTCCAACCTTTAGATGTTGTATGACTGCTGTGTATGTATGACTCATCTTCATAACAGGTACTCAGTAAGGTACTCTTCCAGCTGAAATCGTATGTGTATTTTTCTATTAGAACTCTTCTATTTGATTTCGTTTTCTTCCACTTGAACCCTAAACATTGTTGGCACAGTTTTTTTCTTCCACATAGAAATTGTGAATGGTGCGCCGATGACGCATTTGTCGAAATCTCTATTTCTGTAATACGTTTAGGAACCTTCCCAAGTGTGTAAAATGGTACTCCTTCATCCATATGTTTTTTCTTATATTTGAGTACTCTGGAAACGGAACTCAGTGAAACACCAGTTGCTTTGGCTACTCTTTCTTTCACTCTCTTAAGGCTTTTGCGGAACTCGGGTGAACATATATTTTCTTTCTTCATCTCTGCTTCTTCATGAAGTCGACATTTGCAATTATTTCCCTGCTTTGACTATGTAATACTTTACCACTTAACTTTGAGAACGTAGAAGCCATGGTTATAAATATAAATATAAAATGAACACTATTTAGGTACTGCTCTGTTTGAAATTACAACCAGATGCGGAACACTTACTATGCAAACTGTGTTACGCACACTGAGTAAACAAAGGTATTATATCGATTTCGTTGATTAAGCTAAAGATGAATCATTCCTAGGCTCGGCAGCTGGGGTGGCAGTCAGGTTAAGATTCCAAAAGTTTTGCGCTAGCTATACCCGCGGCAGCTGAGGGGCGGAGAGAGTCACAAAGAGCATTCCTTTCCCCTGCCACGCTGCACCGAAACACCATCGCAGACATTTCCAACCCTGTAAGAGGCCAATGAAGTGAAATGAGAATTGAGTTGAAATGGAGAAACAGGAAATTCGGGGGATGCGAGAATCTTTCGTCCAAATGCGGGTTATTTGGCAATTTCTTTTAAATTTAAAATAAAAAATATGCTTGTTTATGCCGCAAAGTCTTAAGCCTTAATTTGATACAAAAATGAAATTTTTACTCGTACGTGAGTTGTGCTAAAATTTCCCCTGAAGCTGCCCTGCTGAGAATGAAAGGCTCCAACCGGAAGTTGCATCCCTGTTCGTGTTTCCATCCTTCATCACTTTTCGTCCCGAAATAGATGGTACCTTGATGACAGGACCAACCATCTGTGCACTGAAGGGCTGTTGGCCAGGATGCTGCATGCTAGACTTTCGTCAAGCTCAGGTTATAATCTATCTGAACTAACTGTGCTTGCAAAGAACAAAAAAGCAAGTTTTCTTAAGCAAGCACTCCGATCGCCAGGTGCAAAAAGAACTAAGCATTATTTGGCTCCCTTCCATTTTTACTTTCTCTACCACCTACCTATAGAAGGTAAGAGGAAGAATATTCCACAAAAAATTCGATGTCGAGACTTCACAGGAATTACATGTTTTGAGGCCCCTTTAGGAGGGGGTAGGCCCGTGAGAGAGAATATCGAATAAATACAAAACGTAGTATTTAGATTTAGCAACTTTCAAAGATGCGACACGCAGCTTTTCAAGAAAAATCCCCCACCCAAAACTACCCTTTACATGGAACATTTTTCGAAATATTAGATTTTCTCAAAAATGGTGCTAATGATTTTTATGAAAATACCTAAGATATAAAATGTATAGCTCGGATTTTCTGGGAATATCCTGTGAAGTCCCCAAAAGCAATTTTTATAACTGGTAAACCATAAGAGATAAACAAAAACGTAATATACCCCCCAAAAAAATCTTGTTACATTCGCTGACTTTCTCTAACCTCTATCGTTTCTTAATTGGTATACAAATTACTCTTAACGAAAGCTTATTTGTGTCTACTTCATTTTAATCGAAGTTGAGTTTTATTTATGAACGCTCTTTAACTACTGTGGTCTTTAGTGTCCCATTCTAATTGGGCGTGAAAGACCAGTAATTTTGCTCAGAGGTCTCTTTATCAGGCTTGAGGTTCTTTTACGTGCTGTAAATGTACGACACGGGCCCACCGGCTTTACTTCCCTTCCGAAGGAATCCATGCTAAGGATTTTTAGGTCCGAAGAAATCCATCGCCCTTCGCCGGGTTTGAAAGCGCGACCTCGGGAACTAGAGGCTAGCGTGGTAACCACTGCGCCACGGAGAACGATTCAGCACACACGCGTTCGCTGGGTGTGCGAAATGTGAAACAGTGACAGGATTAAGCTTAGGCAATTTCTTGTTTTGACATATTTATAAGCTAGGTATTTCAAATACATTATCTAATAAATAGCCATGATAAACTTGAGTTGCAGGATTTATTAAGGGTCAAAAGTACGCATCCCTTCCAAAGAGTTTCCCGCGGCAAAACGACCGTGAATGATGAATTACAGATTGACCTTCTGAACCTTTAAACGATAAAAGCGCTGGACTTTGTCGAACGAGGATCTGCAGAAAACACTGTCGCCATTCTTGTCTGGTTTACATACCAAACCTCACTGGGCAGTTTTATTGAAATCCGTGAGCGGGTTTCGAACTCGGCAGCAGTTACAAACTGCAGTAAGAACAGACGGAGCTGGCAGGTGAATCGACCGGTTTCATGCCAGATAAAGGCATGAGTCATACGAGAGTGACACTAACTGCGAATAAGGTCACTTTCAGCTTTTCACCCACCGGCATAGCACATGTTCGCGGCTTAGCTATACAGTCCAAACCGCGGCACTGAATTCTTTAGATCCTCATACAGTTTTCCAGCCTTAGATTGTGAAAAAATGTGATTTGTTAAATTCACACGACTTTTCCTACCACGCTCATTTGTTTCTATGTAGCTTCTATAAATATTGTTGCGAAAGCTAATTATTTTCTCTGCCACGTACATAGTAGGTAAAGAAGGTTTACATTCCACGTAGAATAGTATATTATGCAACGAGACTATTATGATATTAATTAAAACGCGAGTAATATTATTGACCGAGCGAGGTTAATAATTATCATACGAGCGTTTAATCACCATTATAGTCAAGTTTCATACGACTGTTTATGCTCGACCATGTATCTAAATTAAAAGTTTCATAAGT
Source organism: Deroplatys truncata (assembly GCA_030765065.1). Classification (NCBI taxonomy): domain Eukaryota; kingdom Metazoa; phylum Arthropoda; class Insecta; order Mantodea; family Mantidae; genus Deroplatys; species Deroplatys truncata. The sequence goes on along the minus strand of CM060989.1, from coordinate 55,555,589 downwards.
ATTCGTTTCTGGTTTGAGTGACGTGTTACAATCGTTCTTCCTTTATATATGGTTAGAATACAATGACCTTGACATTTTCTGAGAATGAATTTATACCTTTTGATAATCTCCAATCCATGAATTGCGAGTAGAATTTCTCGTACATCTTTCTTGGCTTTTGTCGTAATTTCTGGGGTGAAAGTTGAATGTCGCTGTTACTAGTGTCAGACATTTTGACTTTTTTCTAAACTCGCGCTAGTAGCGTTGTCGATCGAAACGAGAATAATCGATACTTGCGTTTTCACAATGTTACGTGGCCACTTCTGATTGGTCGAAAACCAATACTTTAATGAGGCCCATTAAAGTACTGCTACCAGTCGTATAAATACTACATTTTGGCATGGTCGAGCATGAATTATATTTACATGACAGATAAAATGTTATAGCTTAATGTTTTGGGAATAGCCTGTGAAGTCCTCTTCACCGGAAGGAATTTTATATGTGGCACAAGCTATTTCCGAGATATCCTTTATTAATGGTCCATTTGTTCACTGCTTTCATTCTTTTAAAGTTTTGTAAATTTTCAGTTGTTACTCGCGATGCCATGGGAGGAGTAAGGAACCTTAAGGCTAGTATATAGCGTCCAGTTCCAAAACATTTGACTATCGCCGGTTTTTTTTATTTATTTATTATTTTTTTAGCCCAACGAAATGTGGAATATAGTTATTTCTGCAAAGCTTTATCTGGATTAAAATGAAGTAGAGAAATAAACTTTCGTAAGAATAATTTGTGTATCCACTAATAAACCTAGAGAAAGTCGTATGTGAATGTAACTTATCCGATTCGTTAATCGAGATAAACATTTGCAGAAATAATTTCATTACACGTTTTTTGAAGCAGATAGAGAAAATGGAATCGATAGTTGGATATTTAAAAGCGGGCCTTGAAATTGCTCTTTCCATAGCGAGAAAAAAATGAATAACGTCAGCACTTTAAAAGAAATTAATAAAGCATTGACAAATTCAAACAAATAGTAATGAATATTTTGGAAGTGATTGATGCCACAAGAATTATTTGAAATTAATTGTGAGTTTACAAGACATACAAAAGTCATTCCGAAAGAAGAGGACTTCACAGGCTTTTCCCAAAAACTTAAAGATAAACATTTTATTTTACTTGTAATGCGTGGCATTTTAATAAAAAAAATCTTTGAGAGCAATTTTTGTGAAAATAAATACCGAAAAATGTTCTATGAAAAGGGTAGCTTATGTTGAGGTGATTTGCTTGAAAATGTTTGTGTCGCACCCTTAGAATATGCTAAACTAATATACCAAGTTTGGTATTTATGCCACTTTTGATTTTTGAGTTATGCTGTTCACACACCGGAACCTTTTTCAATTATTTTTTATTCAAGGAGCCTGAAAACGGACATTTCCGGTGAAATCTCGATATAGGATTTTTTGGTGCAATACATTAACTTCCTCTACCTAATCACAAAGTGTGTGTTAGTAGTGTTTTACAAACAACGTTCTTTAAAGGTAGTCATAAATGCTGTCCAAAAATGGTATCTTCATAAATTCACATGTTTAGCAGAAGATGTAAACAGATTTAGATAAATAAGCCTAATATTGCACGTTGATTTCGAAGCGGAGCTTTCTGGGAGGGTGTGGCAGGCAGATGGAGCATGCGTACAGGCCACTTTACAACTCCCACCATTCCCTCTGCTTTCGGCCGTCGCGAAACTTCTAGGCGGCCAGCACATTTTGCTGATACTTTTCGTCTGTACTGAGCCAGATCTTTGACGCTGTCAAATAATCACGTTTCACAGCCCTTTGTAATAAATGTTAAACTGCATATTTATGAAACTAAGAGACAAACCTGCTCTTCTGCTCCCAATCGATTTTCCTTCGACTTGGGGGCCATCTAGCGGGGAGATGTGAAAGCTGGTGTTGTGGGGTCGCATGCCTAGCTAAAACGTAATCCCAGGCGAAGCATTCAGTTGCTTTGTGACTGTGTCGGTGTTGTCTTGTGATTTACTTTCATGACGTAAGTAAAGTTACGGTCATATTTGGTGTTCCAAGAAGCGGTAGTTATTGTGATAGCCTTGTGTTTTCGTAACGAAATAACTTAATAAGCATTGAATGGTTTTATAGTTCTATTCATTCAGTGGGTGAATGTATGCGAGCGTGTGATCAGTTCATATTGGTTAAGTTTCTTCAGTAAATAGAATATATTCGATGGTGGTTATATAGTAATGGAATTAAGTTATTGTGTATGTGTTACAGGTAGTCAGTTTATTATAATAAGGTTTAATTCTCCATCGTTATGAAGCAAACTTTTGGCACTTCAATGAATGCCCCATTTTCATTACCGTCTGTGGCTAGTCCTTAAGCACTTTCAGGGCCCTGGTAGATGCAATTGTGTATTAGGTTATGAAGATGGTAGCTTTTTGTTGAACGGATTAAAGAGGCTCATAAATCGATGCTCCACGTATTAGTATCGATGTGAAACAGGTGTTTTGGAACTTTCACTTTTTTGCCCTTCGCTGGCCAAACAGATAATGTCAAGTAGGTTATCGAAATATTGTGTTCACTTTTAAACAGTTCTTGTAAATGCTAAGAGTTCGCACGTGGATTATTTTCTGTTTATGAATTATGGGAAATCTTAAATAACATTCATTTTTAAAAGTGCCAGAAATCAGTTTTGTTGTAATCTAGATTTTGGGGTGGAGTAGGCAGGGTTGTGGGTATTAGGCACGTGTTGCGCTGTCAAGGGTTGGTGGTGGAAAAATAAGTTTTGGCTTGTATTACTAGGAAAAAGATGGCGCTCCTTCTCGTAAAAAGAATGTCAAATGGTCAGGTGTTTGCGGCAAATTGTAACTGGACTATAATGCTCTTCCTTTGTCTTCCTCAACAGAAATTCCAATGACTTATCGACGAATGAATTAAGTGTTCCACTTAACGCAATAGAAGCAGCTCGAATAAGACCTTGGCTTTTACAGTGGGTTCAAAAGGATTAGAATTGCTCTTGGCGAATAAAAATGAAATATTTAAGCTTAAAATGATTCTTAAAACATTGTGAACCTAAATAATAAAAATATTACTTTCACACGACTTTCTCTACTAGCTATCTTTTATAAATGGACATATAAACTATTCTTAGAAAGCTTATTTTTTTATCTGCTTCATTTTAATAAGACATGCCTTTGCAGAAATAGTGCAATTACACATTTCGTTATAGATGCAAAGGAAACAGCGATAGTCGAATGTGTAAACTGGATTCTATATGCTGGCCCAAAATTCCATACCGTTTCCATGCAATCGCCAGAAAAACAACTGAATATTGACTGGGCTTCAAAAGAATTACGAAGTATTGAACAATTCTTAGCATTAATAACGAATATCTCGGAAATTACTTATGTCACGAAAAAGTTATTTGAAATAATTTGTGTGTATTAAAGAGATCTACATTTTTGCTGTAGTATTGTCTGTATAGCACTTATACAATATTGTATTATACAAAATTCCATTCGGATGAAGAGGACTTCACAGGCTATTCCAGAAAATTCAAGATATAAGTTTTGTCATGTAAATATCTGTAATGTTATTTTAATCAAAATCGTTTACACATTTTTTCTAAATAAAATTTCGAAATCTTCCATGTAAAGGGTAGTAGGGTATGGGGTGAATATTCTTGAAAGCCTTGGTGTCAGTGGAAGATACTGAACTTAAATACAAAGTTTGGTGTTTAGTCGACGTTTCGTTTAATTACCCTGTTCACACTAAAAAAAAATTCTTGATTTCTTTTTTATTCAGGGGCACCAAAACATGTCTTTCCGGTGAAATCTCGAATTGTTTCTTGGAATGCCTACTATGCACGTGGTACAGAAAGTAAAAAATATGCAAGTTTTATTGCTATAGTGAGGGGCTTGTTTAACAAACTGGATGCTGTTAATAACATAGGTACTCTTGATAATTTTGGAAAACATTTAAAATTAGAGCCAAAATGTAGCTCAGAAATTACATAGGCCCAATACTTTCTATTTTTATTATACCGCTTATCAATGGTAGGCAGGGATATCTTATTCCGCCCAAAAATTCACTATAGAGAGTTTACTAGAAATGCACGTTTTAAGATCCCGAACCCAAAAACTTGCCTGTGAGAGAAGGCATAACTCAAATGAAAGATTGAGTTTTTACTTGAGGTGCATTATTCGTATTGTGCGCGAAGATTTTCAAGAAAATTGCCTCCAAAGTAGCATCAAAAAATAGCTAACAGTTTGATTACATTTATAATGTTTGAGTTACAGGCGTGATAAATTGATTTCTGAATTGATAGTGAAACACTCTTCGTACTGATAGAATTTAATGTTGTACAACTGGGAAATCGTAAGAAATACACAAATGCCCAATAGAAAAGACGTTATAGCTCGTCAAAATACCCAACTACTCATATATTAGAGTTTCCGAAATATTCGATGTTTCTTGTTTACACTTTTCGAGTACGCCATCCAGATATGCTAGAAAGTTTTGTGATTCTTTTCCAGAAAAGTACTGCCATTCTTAGTTCAACTATTTGAATGAGATTCATTCTCATTGTAATTATAGTGTTGAATTAAAATTGGAAATATCTATTCCAGCCTTAAGAATTCCTGGACGCTGCATTCATAGTATCTCGAATAGAAAACCGTGGTCGAAGAGGTGGTTATAAATCTAACTGGCATGTGACCTCAATTAGGTACGAGGCCAGTAAAAGAAATGGAAGCTGATTTCTCAAAAAGCACCATTGTTTTTCTGTTTTGCGATCAGTTAAAGAAGCACTCCAGAGGGAGTGGGGAGAATATAGTAAAGGTGGCATCAGCCGAAAATGTTTATCCCCAGTTTTTGATTGTTGGGAAGAGATAAAGGTAAGGTTTTTTTCCACTAGGGAAACGGACAGTAATGAGGATTTGCAATAAGTAAGGCCTTCTTTTGGAAGAATTCCGTTTTGTAGATCCCCGAAAACTGTAAAATCGTATTAAAATCTGATATCTTTGGCTTAGACGAAAAGATAACAAAAATTGTATTGGAGGCAGTGTTATTTTAAACATGAGAATATGAGGATACCCTTCACAGTTTTGAGTCTGTGCTTGAATTAGTTTCCATATGTATTTTTACCGGACGTATGTTCGTGGAAATGTTAATGTTGGCCAGTATCCTGTGTCACTCGGTAACCACGTGTTTATGGCGGCTCTGAAAAGAATACCTCTGACATCTTTTTGTGGCGGGAAAACTCCTCAGGAAGCTTGGCGTGACATCTATTGGATAAGTTTTTAAGTTATGGCGCCAGCTGAATTTCAAAATACGGAGGATCGGATTATTGCCGCATAACGCGCCAGTTAGCACGTCGTATAGTCTCTCTAGAGCAGAATTGCCAATATGAGGACTTTTCGTCAAAGTTGACGGATTTTTTAAGCTGTACTGCGGGTAAAAAAACTTAGTAATGAATGAGTTTGCTGGGTAGTATTTTTAAAATTTGTTGTATTTTCTTTGGAACAATTCTTCTGCATACAAATCCTTATTACGTTCTCTACTACGTATAGTAAGTAGGGGGAAGTATTGTATTCCACCCAAAAATTCGATACCGAGATTTCACCGAAAATATATGTTTTGAGACCCCCTGAATAAAAAAAAGGATTTTTGTAAACGTACGTGTGTGGGGGGGCAGCATAACTCGGAAACGCACAGTCGGATAAACACCAAACTTGGTATTTAGGTTCAGTATCTTCCAGATATGAGACACGAAGGTTTTCAAGAAAATTCCCCTACCCCAGATTACCCTTTACATAGCACATTTTTTGAAAATTTTAATTTTCTCAAAACTGGCTAACGATTTTGATTAAAATATCACATGTTTTAAGATATTTTCATGACAAATGAAATGTATATCTCGAATTTTCTGGGAATGTCTCCAAAAGTATTCTTCATTGTTCGGCGGTATTTGTTATTTATATTTAACATTTTTGTGTAGCCCCACGTTGTGGTGCCAATTTGAAGTAGTTTTATTTGTTATATTTATTTATTGAGCCCCACGTTTGGGAAGCCAATTTGAAGTAGTATTATTTATAATGTTATTTGTGTATGTGTTTACTCAACATGGTGAAGCCATTTTGTGACGTGATTCTTTGTTAGGTTTGTAGCTCCATCTGGTGTTAGCAATTTGCGGTAGTATTAGTGTTCGTTTGAAAGAATGCTACTGTTATTTTATTTAATTTTTTTGTTCACTGTCCTCCGGCTAGCTATGATCTTTTGGTCAAGCACTTCTCTTTATACAGGTTGTGTAAACGGAAGGGAGTCTCTTATCCAAAGATAACACTGATGAAAGAATTTGTTTTACACTTTTTATTGTCGAACACATTCACTATCACAATTTACACATTGATCTTGACACTCGCCAAACTGAAACTGTTATAATAACTTATTTACTGATCATTCTTAATTCACGTACTTCAACTTTTTGTATCATTAACTTTACAATACTTGAGATTTTTCATAACTCTGATACGCGTAACTTGCGAATCGATAGCCGACGTGAAATATTTCTGCTGGACTGAAGGCTACGTGTATCTTACAAATATTTTCGACGAAATGACGGGGTCTTTACCTCTAACCTACCTTTTATACTCCTTCACCCAGATATGCCTAAAGATTATAACTGAGCTGCAATTGGCTAATAAAACGCGCCAACATTAGCGTCTATTTTTATATCCAATGAAAATTATGAATACATATGCTCTAGGGAAATGTTCCAGAAGATTCTAAAAGAAAAACGCGCCAACATTACGTAACTTCCTCGTTTCCAATAATGATAAACAGCTCACCCCCTCGCTGCATTATTGCACGCTATTATTGTCAGTTTCAGTAAGGCATTAAAAACTTACTTCTCAACAATAATTACAATAAACAAATATCTGAAATTAATGTCACACAAAAATGCATATTCATACTATAATCACTCTTTACATTTAAGTAATTTATGATACAAATTACTGCATCAATTGTGAACGACTTTTGCATAACTGGTAAACCATAAGAGATAGACACAATTTTATTACACAAGAAATGTAGATCGCGTTAAAATACACAATTTGTCATACATTTTTACTTTCTCTACTACGTATAGTAAGTAGGGGAGGTATTGCATTCCACCCAAAAATTCGATACCGAGATTTCACCGGAAATACATGTTTTGAGATCCCCTTAATCCAAAAAAAAAAAGCATTTTTGGAAACATGTCCGTGTGTGTGACTGTCTCTCTCTCTCTCTCTCTCTCTCTCTCTCTCTCTCTCTCTCTCTCTCTCTGTGTGTGTGTGTGTGTGTGTGTGTGTGTGTGTGCCTGTGAACAGCATAACTCAGAAACGAACAGTCGGATAAACACCAAACTTGGTATTTAGGTTCAGTATCTTCCAGAGATGCGACACGAAGGTTTTCAAGAAACCCCCCCCCCACGCCAGATTATCCTTTACATGGAAGATTTTTCGAGAATTTTAATTTTCTCAAAAATGGCTAACGATTTTGATTAAAATATCATGTTTAAGATATTTTTATGGCAAATAAAATGTATATCTTGAATTTCCTGGGAATGTCTCCAAAAGTATTCTTCATTGTGAACGACTTTTGCATAACTGCTAAACCATAAGAGATAGACACAATTTCCTACACAAGAAATGTAGATCGCGTTAAAATACACAATTTATGTCGTATACATTTTTTTTTGTTGAGTGAACCATTTTGAGATATTGCTTGTTATTCCCTTATATTTTTCAATACTTATTTTCTCAAATGGGAATTCGTTATTCATTTTTTTGTCTTGGATATGCAAAGAGTATTAATCTGTGGCAAAGGGAATGGTGCTGCACCTAGCAACCAGCTATTAAGAGATATGTATGTGCTTAAAGCCTACTGTATTTCTATATTGCCCTTATAAATATATATTCCCCTTACATCTAAATAAAATTAGCAATAAGATTAACATCTCGATTAACATGAAGCATATGGAGAATAAGCGTTTGTAAAAATAGTTTGTACAAGAGTAGTGAAAGTCATGTGAGTGTAACACATCAGATATTTTTTTATTTTATCTCTTACATGGTCCATGATATTATTTACGAATTTCTTGTATGGCCTCACAAGTTACTGTGTTAGTGCATCAAAGAATGTTTCACTGTGCTGCCTAAGTTGAAGATTAGGTTATCTTAGCATAAACTTGCTGACATCTCGGCTATTGTTCTGTATACTGAATATAATGTTTATACTGCTAGACCAAGCGCTTGTGATAATTATATACCCTAAGCCTACTTCGCTTAGAATAGTTGCATAACATACGGTATTGGCATTTGCGATACATTTAAGTGAGCTAAACGTTATTTATGTTCAGCATTTGTTACGCCTTCGACCTCAGATTTTAAGCCAATGTGAAAATTCAATCGGTAAGCAAAATATGTTTAAATCTGCTTTCTATTTTTATTGAAAATATTGATTAGTTTTTATTTATTTATGTTTTGCCGATCCGACAGGTAAAGAAACGGGTGGTATATTTAAATTAAGTTTTCATTATATTTTACATGAAAATAAGGCGTATGTCTTATTTTTATTTTGACCGATTTTGGCGGATTTTTGGGTGTTGGAATGACGGGGAAACGAATAACTTGTTGGCAACACTGTTCTGGAGACTGCGTATGTGCTTACTGTATATAAATTTATTCACCGAGCGGAATGGCTCAGGTGGTAACTCTGTGGCCCGCATTCTGGAAGACTAGGGTTCAAACTCTCCTGGGGCCGACCAATCTGACCCGAAGGTTTTTCCTCGGTCGCTAAGCGAATGCTGGGTTGGATAATTTGATCCGTGAATTTTCCTATCATCATTACTACATTTCCTGATATGATCTAGAGTTTGCTTGCTCCTCGACAGGCTACTGACCCAAAGTATTGACTTGTAGGTCCTTGGGGGGAGCAAGTCATACAAAGAAATGGGTGATTAATAAAAGAAGTATAAAGTTATTCGTCTCTTAGGCGTACGTTGAACGAGCCGCAGGAACCATTCGATCCAGTGGTTTCTATATTTTTAGAGGTTAGGTTAGAGCAGCGGTTCCCAAACGGTGGGTCGTGACCCTCAAGGTTGCCGCGGTATTCTAACTGCGGGGTCGCAGTAGATATTTGGAATAATTAATAAATCATTTTTATTAATTATTATTATAACAATGGGGAAAACGGTATTTAGTCACCTATTACATATTCCATTTAAACAGAATCATGCTTTGTATTTAAGAAGCATATTAATACTATAATTTCACATGTACAATTTTATGTAAATCATTAATTATTACACTGCACATCAGGATGATTTAGTGATAAGTATGAGCCTGTTTGCTATTAATTAATCGTTCGATGTCTGGTTGTATATTAGTTGCACACATTATGTATTCCTAAATTTAGTCTTGATGTTCATCACTGACGAAAATCAATTTCGCAGAGATATGAGGTGCAGAATGGAATAAGTCACCAGGGTATTCTGTTCTTGCCAGCCAGAACTGATGCACATCTTCCTTCTGGAAAGTCAGTTTTAAACTTTGGTCTGAAGAAAGCTCAATTAATTTATCCTTTAACTTCGCACGAAAACTTGCAAATTAATGAGTAAGCAGCGAAGTGAATGGAGGGGTCGCCAATGATTTCATTATCAAAAGGGGGTCTTTTGTGCAAGAAGTTTGGGAACCGCTGGGTTAGAGAATTTGTAAGAAACGCCATTAATAACTGCGCTGGTATTTAAATATCCAGAAGCAAATAGGAGGCGAGCGTAGTGATTCACTAGGTCCTGTGGTTTCCGAATTTAACGATCTTAATATTTGTGTGTGTGTTCTATGAACATATAAATTATTTTCTATCTAATGTATGGGAGAGGATTTTAATGCAAATGCATATTTCGTCTCTGCTGTCAAAGTATGCTCATTTGCCATGTAATAAGCATATTTCAACAGCTGCAAATTATACTGCATATTTTCTTGTTTTGTTTGTATGTTTTTTAAATATATTTTTTACTTTCTCTACCATGCACACAGTAGGTAGAGAAATTATTCCATTCCACCAAAACATTGATAGAGATTTTACCAGAAATGTTTTTAGGCACCTTTAAGAACCTTTTTAGCTAAATGTGTGTGATAACAGAATAACTCAAAAGCGAGAAGTTGATATTTAGGTACAGTACCTTCCAAAGATGCGCCACGAATATTTTTTAAAAATTCCCCCACCCCAAACTACCCTTTCATCACCACTTCATTTTCCTTCTTCACCGCCGTACCAGGCATTGGGATGATCACTGACCCTAGGTATATAATATGATCCAGAGTTTAATTAGGGTGATGCGTCTCCATCCGGAGATGCATCACCCTAATTCCTTTAATACCTCATTCTGAATTCCCAAGGGCGTAAGCAGGGCCTAGACCATGCTTACGTCCTGTCTCTCATTTCTCTTGGTTGAGGTCCCTTGAACCGGCCATTACATCCGCTCCCAGAATGTGCAGGTGCAATAGCGGTACTGCTGCATTTCCTCAACTGAATTACTTCTTTTTCATTCTTCATGTTTCCTTCCGGTGGAGGAGTTTTTAGTGGGTATGGTCACCTACTGGCGAGCCCCACACTCAGCCATCGGACCCCCATCGGAGCTGAGGTTGGCACGTAAGAAGTGTTTTTCTCCTCCACTCGGGGGGAAAAAAATAAAAAAAAGCATGCTTTTCAACATGGTACTGACCCAAAGCATTGGGGTGCAAGTCCTACATGTGTGTTACTAATTAAGTATAAAACCCTTTACATAAAGATCTTTTTCTACAATTTTTTTTTTATTCAGGTGTTTCAAAACCTGTATTTACGGTGAAATCTCTCTCGAATTTTTGGTTGATACACAATACCGTATCTACCTACTATGTACAAAGGGGGCAGAACTATTCAAATATCAACATAGTTACTAAAAGAGGACATTTAAATACCAAAACATACACAATAAAATAAACAAATCTCTTCTATGTTTTTAACACACCTTTATTTCATTTGAAATGTCACGTGTATTTACTTAAATTAAACAAATACATTTTCATAATGAAAACTGAAAAAGTTCTCCCAGTTGGACATAAGTATTCAAATAAACAAAACACAGCACTCTAGTACTTAGTTGCCATGCCTTTCCTATGAATAATTGCTGCCAAAAACCTTGGCATTGAATGTACGTGCTTGCTAGTTAAGTCTAAATCGGGTACACTACATTCTTGCCGAATAATGTCTTTGTTTAGGTTTACTTGTGATGCGGTGTTTCCTGGTCCTATCTTCCAATTCTTCTCGATCGGTCAAGTCGGGTGATTGAGGTGGTGTTTTGAGTGTATGGGGTGTGTTGTAGATGATCCATAACCTAGCAACTTCTGAGCTGTGCTTAGAATCATTGTCTTGTTGGAAATAAAAATTATTTCCAAGATTTAGTTTTTGAACGCTTCTCTTCAGATGTTCTTGTAGTATGTTCTTATCATACTTGTTCATGTTGTGATGCAGTAATTTGTATCAAAAGTTACTTAAATGTAAATAATGATTGTAATATGAATATGCATTATTATGCGACATTGATTTGAGATGTTTGTTGATTGTAATTATTGTTGGGAAGTAAGTTTTTAATGCCTTACTGAAACTGACAATAATAGCGTGCAATAATGCAGCGAGGGGGTGAGCTGTTTATCATTATTGGAAACGAGGAAGTTACGTAATGTTGGCGCGTTTTTCTTTTAGAATCTTCTGGAACATTTCCCTAGAGCATATGTATTCATAATTTTCATTGGATATAAAAATTGACGCTAATGTTGGCGCGTTTTATTAGCCAATTGCAGTTCAGTTTTAATCTTTAGGCATATCTGGGTGAAGGAGTATAAAAAGAGTAGGTTAGAGGTAGATCGCCCACAGTTCATCGAAAATCGCAATACATTACACGTCGCCTTCGGTCCGTCAGTTCATCAAAATTCTTTGTACTCTACACGTCGCATTCCCGTCAGTTCGTCGAAAGTATTTGTACGGCACACTTCGGATATCAATTTGCAGGTTACGCGTAACAGAGTTATGAAAAATCTCAAGTGTTATAAAGTTAATTATACAAAAAGTTGAAGTACGCGAATTAAGAATTATCAGTAATGAAGTTATTATAACAGTTTCAGTTTGGCGAGTGTCTAGATCAATGTGTAAATGTGATAGTGACTGTGTTCGACAATAAAAGTGTAAAGAAATTATTTCATCAGTGTTATTTTTGGATAAAAGATTCCTTTCCGTTTACACAACCTGTATAAAGAGAAGTGCTCGACCCAAGAAAAAGATAATAGCTAGCCGGAGGACAGTAAACAAAAATTAAATAAAATAGTCGCATTCTTTCAAACGAATACTAATACTGCCGCAAATTGCTAACACCAGATGGAGCTAACAAACCTAACAAATGAATCACGTCACAAGATGGCTTCAACATGTTGAGTAAACAAATACAAACATATACAAGTTAAACACCCGCAGTTGTCATCAATAAAAGCTAGCTCACCCACACCACTTGACGCGATACATCCCCATACCATTACGCTGCCGCCCCCATGTTTGACCGTAGCTTCCATGTTTTCAGTATCCCTCTCAGTATTCTTCTGTCTCCACACCTTTAATTGCCATCACTTTGGTATACATTGAACTTACTTTCATTTGACCACAACACACGATCACAGAACTCATTGTTCTTCGTTACATACTCATTGGCAAATACTAAACTTTCTTGTTTACTTTACTTACATAAGGTTTTCTTCTTGTGTTCTGCAATTGTACCCAGTACTATTCAGAACCCTACGAACCGTTCTTCCAGATGTGCTCTAATTGCTGTTGCTGTTATTCTGGGAGTTTGCTTCACCTTTTAATCTCTAGAAGTAAATTTTGGTGGGGCACCTTTCCTACTCATTCTTGATCCGCGTCAAAACAAACCCCTGGTGACCAGTGCACCGCTATGATGTATCCTTCCGCCATTCGCACTAGAAATACTGTCACACTTTCAGACCATGTGCGGTGACTAGCATATTCTGTTTAGGGTTAAAGATGATAAGATTGATAGTTGTAACAAAAGAAACGTTTGTACATATAGTTAATTCTAAAATAAATAAGCGAAAAATAAAGTAACAGGTATACGAACACCTAATTTATTCGCTCTCTGGAAGCGGCACTTCATTAACTGTTGGCGGCTTATTTTAAAAAAGAAATTGTGCACTGTTACGCGAATTGCATTCTTCTTAAAATCACTAATTCTTGCATCGCGTATTTCATATGCTTTTTTTTCCGGGGGTAGCCAGTTTTCTCGTTTCAGATTTTTCTCCACAAGCACTGTTTATACTTGTATTCGAAACACCCGTGAACTCAGAAGTTAATTTCGCCATTTCTTTCGCGGAAAGTGTTGGATATTTCTCACATAACTTATAATAAAGATTCAACGCTATTGTGTTTTCACCACTAGTCAATGCTAATGCTTTACGTAATTCGAAGGAAAACACAAGAGCAAATTCACCGTCCGCCATGATACTAAACACAACTGCTCGTTTCTGGCTGTAAACAATATTCTGCGCCTACCCGGATGTCCGGTGACTCATACGAATTGCGTCATGGGACTTGTAGCTCTGTTTTACGGTATAAATCAGCGTTAAATAAAACCTTAGGTATTTGTATAGAGTATTACACTATTTAAGTTTAAATGCATTCTAAAATTCAGAGATTAGCACGAGACTAATTTCCTGGGGGCGTTGCTACCGTGTTGCAACACGGTGCACTGACCACGTGGGTTTGTTTTGCCGCGGATATAAGAGTGAATATAGTTTAGGCTGATTAACAATGGTATTCAGCATTTTATAGTGCTGGATGACACACCACACATGAACAGATTTCTGAAATGTCATTTTGTTCATGCATACGCAAGATGATATTCTCTCCTAGTCTTCTCCTTTCCCTTCCTCCCCATTTGGAGTGGGGCCACTTGTAGCTAAAATTGCATGTGTACTGTATGACAGCAGACACGAATAAAGAGTTCTAAAGGTATAAACATCAACATTCCCTCGTTTACTGTGTTTTATTACTGTATCGTAGAGCGCGTTTGGATACTTGTGTGTCGTAAGGTAACGTTTTTAAGGGAAATCACATGTTAAATAATACATAACGTGTTCTTATCATTCGTATACTGTATATGTGTGTGAAACACACAATAACGCATAAATGGGATCACAAAATAGTAAATAATTCCACCTGTTGTGTCGATTAATTCAACATTTAAAGCTGCATATCCATAGATTTGAATACTTCTGTCCGCCTTTGTACCTAGTAGGGAAAGTAACAAACACAGATTTGCATAAAGGGGTCAGTGTGACCCCTCCGGGCGTTTAAGGTAAATGACATCATAGGTCACAATTGAATGTTAGAAAACGGTTCATTTTTGGCGAGTGTAGTGAGCGCATTAAATGGATAAAAGTCGAAGGGAAAATTGAGTTGGATTAGTTTTTGTTCTATCAAAATTCTACTTAAGGTTCAATTGCTATAGTAGATAACTTATCAAATTCATTACACCAGTTATATTAATTTAATCACTTTCGTCTCTTATTCATATGCAACGCTAGAGGTTCCTATCACTAAACGTCTGATGACTCTTGCACAAACTATTTATACAAACGCTTATTCTCCATCTACTTCATGTTAATCTTTTTGCTAATTTTCTTGTAGGTGCAAGGGGAATTAATAGGCTTTAAGCAATAGTCAAATATTTTAAGAGCTGGTTGCTATGTGGAGCATTCCATTCTCTTTGCATTACTAGGACAAAAAAATGAATAACGAATTCCCACTTGAAAAAAGCATTAATATTGGAAAACTTAAGAGAATAACAAGCAATATCTCGAAAATGGTTCACTCAACTAAAAAAAAAAAAAAAAAATCAATGACATAAATTGTGAGTTTTAACGCGATCTACGTTTTTTTTGTAGTAAAATGTTTATCTCTTATGGTTTACCAGTTATGCAAAAGTCGTTCACAATGAAGAATAATTTTGCAGACATTCCCAGAAAATTCGAGATATACAATTCATTTGCCATAAAAATATCTTAAACTTACGATATTTTATTCAAAATCGTTAGCCATTTTTGAGAAAATTAAAATTTTCGCAAAAATTTTCATGTAAAGGGTAATCTGGGGTGGGGGGATTTTCTTGAAAACCTTCGTGTCGCATCTCTGGAAGGTACTGAACCTAAATACTAAGTTTGACGAGTATAAATGATAGATTTTGAGAGAGGAGAGAGGGGGGGCGGCTGAAAGCTTACATTATTACTGATTCTGTAGATGGTGAAAACAAGAGCTAATGTTGACAGGTTTATTGGACAACCCTAGCAGCCGGCAGGCACAGTGCATGCATGGCTGTCTGCCAACATGGCCAAGAGGTCACTCTTCCGACCTGTGACTGTACTTATCACGCCCGCATACCGTCGCGACCACATGCTTACGATATTTTTCTTTATATCGATCTCCATGCGAGTGTTTCATGTCATTAGCGCAGTATATGAACTCTTGAGTCTTTGCTAAAGAACGCTTCACTCCCTGGAAATGAGTTTATTCATTCTGCTTTTTACTTTCTCTACCACGTATCTAGTAGGTACAGAAGGTATTGCATTCCACTCATACCGAGGTTTCACTAGAAATACATATTTTGAGACACTCCCTGAATCAAAGCATTTTTGAAATAGGTCAGCGTTGTGAACAGCACAAGTAAAAAACGAAAACACGGATAAATACCAAACTTAGTATTAGGTTTTAGTACTTTATAACGATGCATTTTTGAGAAAATCCCCCTACCCCAAACAACCTTTCACATGGAAGATTTTTAGAAATGTTTGATTTTCTAAAACATGGTTCTTAACGATTTTGTTTAAAATGCCACATTTAAAGATGTTTACAACTGGTAAAACTTAACGTACTACACACAAAAAACTGCATCTCTTTAAGGGGAAAACATTTCAAACAACTTTTTTTTGTAGTATCAGCCGTTGCCGAGATATCCGCTATTGGTTGGTATTGTTCAATACTTTGTCATTCTTTTTAAGTCCCATCGATTTTCAGTTGTATCTCGCGATTGCATGGAAACAGTATGGAATTTTAAGGCCAGCATATAGCGTCCATTTCTAAAACATTTGACTGTCGCTGTTCTCTTTGTGTGTATAAGAAATATGTAATTTCTACCAAGGTTTGTCTGGATTAAAATGAAATAGAAATGAAAAATTAACTTTCATAAGAATAATTTGTATACCCACTAATAAACGATAGAGGGTAGAGAAAGTCATGTGAATGCAAAACATCAGATTTTTTTTATTCATTTATGACTTTCTCTGCTACGTTTAGTAAGTAGGGGAAGTATTGTATTCCACCCAAAAATTCGATACCGAGATTTCACCGGAAATACATGTTTTGAGACCCCCTGAATAAAAAAAATCTGATGTGTTACACTCACATGACTTTCTCTACTCTTGTACAATCTAATTTTACAAACGCCTATTCTCCATATGCTTCAAGTTAATCGAGATATCGAGATGTCAATCTTATTGGTAATTTTCTTGTAGATGCAAGGGAAATATCGTAGCTTTTAAGCGATAGTCAAATATTATAACGCTGGTTGCTATGTGGCGCATTCCATTCTCTTTGCATGTCCAGGACATAAAAAAAATGAATAACGAATTTCAGAAAAAGTATAAGTATTGGAAAATTTAAGGAAATAACAAGTAATATCTCGAAAACGGTTCACTCAACAAAAGAAATGTATATGACATAAGTTGTGTATTTTAACGCGATCTACATTTTTTGTGTAGTAAAATTTTGTCTATCTCTTATGGTTTACCAGTTATGCAAAAGTCGTTCACAATGAAGAATACTTTTGGAGACATTCCCAGAAAATTCGAGATATACATTTCATTTCTCATGACATTATCTTAAACATATGATATTTTCATCAAAATCGTTAGAGCCATTTTTGAGAAAATTAAAATTTTCGAAAAATGTTCCATGTAAAGGGTAGTCTGGGGTGGGAGGATTTTCTTGGAAACCTTCGTGTCGCATCTCTGGAAGATACTGAACTTAAATACCAAGTTTGGTGCTTATCCGACTGTTCGTTTTTGAGTTATGCTGTTCACAGACACACACACAGACACACACACGGACATGTTTCCAAAAATGGTTTTTTTGGATTCAGGAGGTCTCAAAACATGTATTTCCGGTGAAATCTCGGTATCGAATTTTTGGGTGGAATGCAATACTTCCCCTACTTACTATACGTAGTAGAGAAAGTAAAAAAGCATTTTTGGAAACGTGTGTGTGTGTCTGTGTCTGCCTGTGTGTCTGTGAACAGCATAACTCAGAAACGAACAGTCGGATAAACACCAAACTTGGTATTTAGGTTCAGTATCTTTCAGAGATGCAACACGAAGGTTTTCAAGAAAATCCCCCCACCCCAGACTAACCTTTACGTGGAACATTTTTCGAAAATTTTAATTTTCTCAAAAACGGCTCTAACGATTTTGGTTAAAATGTCATATGTTTAAGATATTGTCATGACAAATAAAATGTATATCTTGAATTTTCTGGGAATGTCTCCAAAAGTATTCTTCATTGTGAACGACTTTTGCATAACTGGTAAACCATAAGAGAGAGACAAAATTGTACTACACAAAAAATGTAGATCGCGTTAAAATACACAATTTATGTCATAGGTTTTTTTTTTTTTTTTTTTTTTTTTTTTTTTTTTTTTTTTTTTTTTTTTTTTGTTGAGTGAACCATTTTCGAGATTTTGCTTGTTATTCCCTTAAATTTTTCAATACTTATTTTCTGAAATGGGAATTCGTTATTCATTTTTGTGTCTTGGATATGCAGAGTATTAAACTGTGGCAAAGGGAATGGTGCTGCACCTAGCAACCAGCTATTAAGAGATATGTATGTGCTTAAAGGCTACTGTATTTCTATATTGCCCTTGTAAATATATACTCCCCTTACATCTACAAGAAAATTAGAAATAAGATAGAGTCTGCAAATGTTTATCTGGATTAACATGAAGTAGATGGAGAATAAGCGTTTGTAAGAATAGTTTGTACAAGAGTAGAGAAAGTCATGTGAGTGTAACACATAAGATTTTTTTTAGTTGCTTTACTAGTAAAGTAGGGGAAGAAATGTACTTCATCTAAAAATTCCTTGTAAGCCGGAAATATGTGGCCACCTGAAACCTTCCAAAAAAGTTTTAGAAGTTCCATTTGTATTTATAACTCGAAAACGAAAAAGCTGGTTAAACACAAAACTTCGTATTGAAGCTCACCATCTTTTTATTAAAATGTATATCATTAATTTTCTGGGAATAGCCTGCGAAGCCCTTTCGTTCGGAAGGAATTTGATATAATTCTATTTAAATGGTAAATTTAAGCGATTGCCGAAAACTACTGCACAAAATGTAGATCTCTTTAAAACACACAATTTATTTCAAATGACTCTTTGTAAGATACTTTATTTCGAGATATTCGTAATTGTTTTGAATTGTTCGTCATTGTTTTCAAGTCCTGTCACTATTCAGTTGTTTCGTGATGTGGAACGAGTATGGAATTTGAAGGCCAGCATATAGCATCCATTCTAAAACATTTGACTATCGCTATTCCCTTTGTAACTATGACGAAATGTGTGATTAAAAGTTATTTCTGTAAAGGTTTGTCTCGATTAACATGAAATAGATAGAAAAATAAGCTTACCTACGTAGAAACTGTGTAAACATTATTCTGGGTGGGGAAAGCCATGTGCATGTAATGCATAATGGTGGTTTGTTTAATATTGCTGCCAAAATTCTATGGTTGCCGGATGTTTACGACCTAATTGTTATAGGTGACGTCATGTGAAGAGGGGGAATGTTTATATACCTGACCGTCTGGATGTAGAACTTTATTTTGGTGGTTGGCTCGTTTCCATTTAGTACATGTTGCTTCTCCACGTGTTTTTTTGTGGTGTTACAGCCTAGCGGATGCTGCTTTTCATGTTCAATTCTTTTGAGTATAGAGACCGTATTGCTTTTGATAATGTAATTTTGAAGTTCGTATTGTAACGGAATATTAGTGAGATTGCAACGAGCAGAGATCGAACAAGCCGCAATGAAATCTGGTTCTTACATCCATCCCAGGCTACCCTGCATATAGGAACTGTTTCTCCTGATTAACTGCAGCACAGTCTGGTTATTTTAGTCGCATGTGCGCCCGTTGCATGAGGGTGGGGGAGCCTTTACTGCTTCAAAAACTGTTTCCGCTCAGATATAATAAGTTTATAGTGTGAAAACAAACTGACGCGTTCCATTCAACGATTCTTAAAAATCTGACGCGATATTCTTATGACTTTCTCTACCCTCTCGTTTATTAGTGGGTACACAAATTATCCTTAACTGAAACTTATTTTTCTATCTACATTATTTTAATCCAAATAAACCTTTGCAGAAATAACATTACACGTTTTAGATCAAAGAAAGCTGTCAATATAACGTATTTATTTTAACCCTACAACGAATTGCAATAAATTGAAGTATGACGATTTGTGTTGTGAACAGAATGCGAACGCCATGAGAAATTAATCATGTAAAAAGACATTGTAGTGGGAAAACGTTCCTCTACTGCAGTGTCCTGGTCTCCGGCTATTGCTGCTCAGGGTTTTAGTAGATGAGGCAAATTAAAGTATACTGCATTTCCCATGAAGGTGTGGTTTATTACCAAATAAATACTTAGGGGCGGCTAGCTTTTTCCCATTGTAACAATTCCCACCATTATAAATTAGCAACCTAGTCTACCTGCACACGCTTCCCACCCCTGTGCACACAACGTGCATCTGTCGTCCAGAGAATATCACGGTGTCGACGCGATTCTATGAGTGAAAATCTGGGACTTTCCCCTTTTATACTTAGCCTAGTGACGCTCACCTTCGCGCCGCAAAATGCAACCACATTTCTAATTGGTCCTCAGACCGCGTTACCTTATTATGCATGAAAATATTCTGCTCCAAAGTTTTTCGCTTACGTCTCCTGGTGACGCGTCCGGAAGCAGTTTCAATATCTGTCTTTTTCCTTTCTCTATCTGTGTCTATTTCTCCTTATTGCTTCCAGTTCCTTGCTCATTAGTTTGGTGAAAGGTGGGCTCTAATTATCTTTTATGTGGAATTAACTAGCTCGCCCGACCCTTCTCTAGGTTACAATCTGCTTTTTACATTTCTTGGCTGCTAAATATTTAACATCTTTCTTGGTGAATTATATTATTGTGTACAATTCTTGTTTAATATTGATTTATGTCTATTTGTATATGTAGTGTGTGGGGGGGGGGGGGTATATCCCTTTTCGTAATGAAAAGTAAAACCTAATCAAACCAAGTCGAGTTATTAAACATGTGTAAATACAAATACAATAATTGCGTGTGATTGGACATGAAACCATAGCTGGTCACACCGAAGTTTATCTAGTGCGATAACTAAAGCTCGTGTGCTCTGGGCAGTGTGCACCATGTTGGAGTAAATTACTTCGGAAGTAACGTTTACTAAAGAAGCCCGTACTATGGAAGCAATTTACTCCGGAAGTAACGTTTTAGAGCTCATTACTCCCGGAGGTATTGTTTTGTTTGCGCGATTTACTTGACGCAATCGTGGTTAAGGTTATGTGCTATAGGAAAAAGCGGGGAAACGTGAGCGACAGAGAAATGTTTGTTGCTACTGATCAAGAAAATCCATTTAAACAGCGAGTGTAAAAAAAAGTGTTATAAAGATGCTGGAAAGTCGTGACGGACGAGTTTAATGCCTCGAGCGACGGGAAACCTTCTGAAGGGCAGCTTAAAATTCTGGAAACAATGTTTCTAATCTTCATTTTGCATCGCAGATCACTTGCGTGTTGGAGAAATACCCCTTCCGATTTCGGAAAACTTCACCATATTCACGGATGGACACAAAATAGTAACATGCGTGCAGTCAATTCCACCCACAATGTATGGGAAATCTGCAAAAGTGAAGGAATTGCCGTTTATTTTCTAAACATTCATATATATTTATGTGTGTAGATATGTACCTTGCTCTTAACCTCAAAAGTGCTCTAACAACGCGGTGAAACACATGGCCAGTAGACGTATGGTGAATGTTTATTTATAAGATCGCCTGTAATGCTGGGATTACGATAAACTTTACCTAACGTGACATGAAGTTAGGAAATGCTGTATTGTAAAATAAGTCTAGTTGCATGCACTTAACGTACTGGGAATGACTTGATTGATAGTTCTTTGTTACTTCGAGTTAGTGCTTCTATGGTTCTAATTACCATATGACATCAAACTTAACGTAACGGGAAGGAAACGCTAAACGCATTGCTAAACTCTTAAGTTACGTCGCGTTAAGTCAATCCTAAATATCATTTAATAGTGTTAAACTGTCACGTTACGTTAAATTCATCATAATTCCGGCTTTATCTGAAATGTACCAGTACGAAACACTCTTAGGACGCATAACAATAATTGCAGTTTGGGTTATAGAGCTGAATTTCTGTGAGTTTTGTTGCTAATGCTCTCCAAGCAGATTAAAAGGGCATGTAAAAGAGTTTCCAATACCGAAACGTTCGTTGAACTCTCTCTGTATAAGTATCATGGTTCTCACAAACCACTATAGCATTCTCGTTTTCTTCGTCGAGATCAACGTAACCTAAGTAATAAATGAACACTCAAAATATCTTCCTCCCAAAACATACGATATTCTAGTTCACTCGACAGGTTAGTTACTCCATCCAGGTCCCAAGAGTAAATTCTAACCTATATTTGTGTTCTATTTACTGTCCATTCCAAACCAGAGTGCCTTTCACTGAAAACAAACTCTTTGTATTATCCGCGCGAAAGTAGTTCGCAATCCCCGTCCATAATGTCTGCTTGTTCCTCTCCCACGTGCTTGTTGAACACTATTTAATCTATAAAAAGGCGCCCTGCATGAGAATCATAGTTCAAAATGCAACCTGAGGTAACAATCTATTTTATAAGTATGCGGCAATGAACACTTTACTTACGTTGAACACAATCCTCGGGCAAAAGTGCAACACCCAAATCCGAATCCTCCAAAGATGACTCAGCTGCCATATCGGAATCAGAATTACTCTCCAAAATAATGACAAGCTTATCCACAATTCCACAGCACTGTCGCACTTAAAACAAGTTCCCACATTTTACCTTCTTCTATGTTGTATTATGTCTGTTTATATTCCCTGCTCGCTTTGGTTACACTTCTCACTGAAACGTCTGTGAAATCCGATATTAGTTTCGTAATATGCAATAATGCAAGTGTCGGGTATTTTTGTAATAGTGAGTTGAATATATGAAGTATTATTTGTTTTTAGCCACTTTTTAACTGTTTCCCGCTTCTGTGTTTGAACAGTTTATTCGCACTACACGCACCTTCCTCTGCCAGTGAGCTCAAATACCAACTGACTAAATCACAAGATTTGACCTGAGCTGAGCATGTGTGTGTTAGTGTATTATGAATGACTGTTCGCTTATATATCCTGTGTTACGCAAAGTGTTTATTCGGTACTCAGATATCACCTCTGGGAATTCATTGCTGCATTTCTTGTATATGTGAGAGAGTGGCAGTCATGCATTACGGTTGGTATTAACAAGCAAGATGCTCTCGGCGTTAGCGCAAAAGCAGACGAAAATAATATTTTGTAATCTCTTAACAGCTAGTATGTATGCATTACCTTTAACGATGAGTTCTTATAATAACCGCAATAAAATGTGCAGTTCTATACCTTTCCTGCTCTAATATTTCATAATACAATAAATGTATTAAGGAACTACTTACGTTGGCGTAAGAGTATATTCTTGGGTTCGTGACAAGCCGAAACACGTGCTTCTGTTTACATCAGAGGGAACTCTGGTTTGGAATGGACAGTAGTTCCGTAGTAACATACTACATGACGGTTTTCTCGGACATTTACTTCTACGGTAATTTAATCTGCGAGTGAAAGGAGCAAAATGCTTGGGAAGTAGTTAACTCGCGTATGGAAGTCGCCGAGTGTTGACTTGAATAATAGTTTACTACGAGAGTAGTAATAGCAGTAGAGTAAGCTCACTCTAGGTTGGTGCATGCCGCCCTCCGTGTTAGAAGTTATTATTTTAGGCCATGCTGTCTAAAAACAATATTAATAAAGTGAAAACATATTGTATTTAATATTGAGTTTAATGCATTACAATATAACGGCACGACCTAAGTTTTTTTTTTTAAAAATTTATTTATTTTAAGTCGGTTTAATTCACAAAGGCCTATTCGCTACTCTTACATTAATACAGCGGTGGTTGAACAATAATAGATTTCTAGGAGTGTTCATATGTAATATCATTTTTTATTAAACATATAAAGTTACACGTGTTTTCTTCGCTTCGTCAGCTTACAATATAATAAACAATTGCGAATCAGGTGCGACAATCTCATTTCGATAAAATTTCTAATCTAAGGTGATGGATTCAAACAGACACGGGCTGGGAATTGTATTGGTTAACATTGAATGTTTGTTTCATAAGTAAATAGTCTACAGAATTACACGAGAAAACACACGTTTAGTAATAAGAGAGAAAGCCTGAAACAAGAAAGAAAAATAATGGCTTAAAGCACACTAAAACCACACCAGTGTTGAGGAAATTGCTGGTTGAAAGCAATGCTACATGAAGTACACGCAGTGAGTAAAAAACTATTGGGACAACTTGCAATTCTAAGTTATTTATAATGCATAACAAGCTGTTTACAGATAATATAAATACATAAACAACTACATATTTCTGTGCAAAATAAATATTGGGACACCTTTAGAAAAAGTGTATCTTTTGCACCAAACCAGAAGTTTCAATACATCGTTGGATTTCCTCTGCGTTTTATGACCTCTCTCAGATGATTGGGCATGTTACTTACAAGTTTAGCAGCTGAAATGTTGGCCCACTCTTCACTGAGTCTCCATTTCAAATGCTCCTCTAAAGATATTAGCCGACTGCGGTCTCTAGTATCCAATTCATCCCAAAAATTCTCAACTGGATTTAAGTCCGGTGATTCTGGAGGTGGATGAAGGATATGTGGACAGTTGTAGAGTAGCCATTCTTGCACAACCCCGGAGGTATGTTTGGGGTCATTATTTTCAGAGAACTTTGATACCATGTGTGTAGGTTCTCCTTCAGAAGGTTCAAGTATTTCATTTTATCCATTTTTCCCCTCGATGAAAACCAATTCTCCAACTCCAGATGCCGCCATGCATCCCAGACCATCACACTCCCACCATCATGTTATACAGTAGGTCGAAGATTATTTTGTTTCCTCCAACTGATCCGTAAATTTGCTTTCATCTGCAAAAAGAACGTTCTCCCACCAGTTTTCTTCTTTATGAATGAACTTGTTTGCATATTTTAGCCTTTTCCTTCTGTTTTTTCAGCTACATAAGGCTTCTTCCTGGCCACACGACCATGGAATCCCTTCCTTTTCAGTAAATTCCTAATTGTTTGGGGGTTTACTTTCTTGGCAGTAGTATACCCTACTTCGGCACACAGCTTGGGGGCACTCAATTTAGGATATTTTTTTCACAATCCTAACAATATTTGTTATTTTTCTTTATTTATACTCGCTTTGACTACTAGGTTATATCGCGACTTGCATCCATACATCCATAATAATAATACATTGTATATTTTACATTATGAAGTCTTGAACACATCTATTACAGTATAACCTAGTATACATTTTTATTTTATGTGTTGTATTTAAATCTTGTTATACAGTTTCATGTCTTTCAAGAAAGAAATAATGTTTTTGAAATGAGTAGGGTTGTTTAAAGCTAAAAATATATCTTCAGTGATGTTATGTCTTCTTCTCTCCATGGTATAACTTGTGCATTTAGTGATGAGGTGTTCGATGGTGCAGGTCTCGCAGTGAGGAGCATTTTCTTTGGCGAGTAAGAAGGAATGGGTTAGGCGTGAATGGCCTATTCGTAAACGTGATCTTTTCTTTTTAGAGTCTGCAATGTGGAGCCTTTCCTAACTATGTGGAGTTTGCTTGATGTTTTAATGGTCCAGTCTTGCTTCCATTTGACAGTTGGTCTGCTAGTAAAATAACTGAGTATCTCTGTATAGCACTGGCAATTCTTCCACTGGAGGTAGCAAAGTTACTTTTTTGGCTTCCCTTCTGCTTCCGCATTTCCTGATACTCCACAGTGGGGACGGAATCCACAAGAATATAACTTCTTGATAGTAATTTGGTTGTAAAGACTTTGGATATCTTGGATTAATGTTAAGTCAGTAGAGCGGTCTCGGATACTCTGAAGAGTGCTTAGTGAGTCAGTTAGAATCACTGTTTGTCGTAAATGTGTTTAGCAAATGTGTTACGAAATTTCCTGGTAAATTTGTTTATATATGAAAGAATCTGTATGTGATTTCTGGTGAGTTTTCGTGTCCATATTAATTCTAGGAATAGTTAACCTCCAGGGTGGAAAATCATAATCTCTAGTGTTTCCTATCGGTCCGTAAATGTTTTTGGACGACCAGTTTGAGGATCAAGTCGATTGTTTTCTCATTTACGTATCGTTCAATTCTTCCTACCTTCGCTCAAAGGTCGTATTCTTACCTCTACGCCCCAAACTGTACTGTTTGTTTTGATTACATAGGACTGTTTACTACCCATAGCTAGACCTGTTGTGCCTTCCCCCAGTGAGCATTTGAAACGTATAATAGGGCATGCAAAATGAAGTGTCTTAATATTTATTTCGCCTAAAATTATGTGTATATTAGAATATACAGTAGTTACAGTTAATACAATAAGACATATAACAATTATAAATCCATTTACAGTTAAAATAGAAGGGATTTTTATTTATTTGTTTTATTGATACGTAGAAATCTAATTTCGTCGTAATTCTGTTATTTATACTTAATTTTCCAGCTGCAGGTTGCGGCGGTATTTATGTTATATTTATTTATTGAGCCCTACGTTTGGGAGCCAATTTGTGACGGTATTATTTATAATGTTTGTGTATTTGTGTTTACTCCACGTGGTGAATCCATCGTGACGTGATTCATTTGTTAGGCTTGTTAGCTCCATCTGGTGTTAGCAATTTGCGGCAGTATTAGTGTTCGTTTGAAAGAATGCTACTGTTATTTTATTTAATTTTGGTTCTCTGTCCTCCGGCTAGCTACGATCTTTTTGGTCAAGCACTTCTCTTTATACAGGTTGTGTAAACGGAAGGGAGTCTCTTATCCAAAAATAACACTGATGAAAGAATTTGTTTTACACTTTTATTGTCGAACACATTTACTATCACATTTACACATTGATCTTGACACTCGCCAAACTGAAACTGTTATAATAACTTCATTACTGATCACTCTTAATTCGCGTACTTCAACTTTTTGTATAATTAACTTTACAACACTTTAGATTTTTCATAATTCTACTACGCGTAACTTGTGAATCTATAGCCGACGTGTAATATTTCTGCTGGACTGAAGGCGACGTGTATCATACAAATATTTTCGACGAACTGACGGGGTCTTTACCTCTAACCTACCTTTTATACTCCTACACCCAAATATGCCTAAAGATTATAACTGAGCTGCAATTGGCTAATAAAACGCGCAAACATTAGCGTCTATTTTTATATCCAATGAAAATTATGAATACATATGCTCTAGGGAAATGTTCCAGAAGATTCTAAAAGAAAAACGCGCCAACATTACGTAACTTCCTCGTTTCCAATAATGATAAACAGCTCACCCCCTCGCTGCATTATTGCACGCTATTATTGTCAGTTTCAGTAAGGCAGTATAAACTTACTTCCCAACAATAATTACAATCAACAAACATCTCAAATCAATGTCACATAATAATGCATATTCATACTATAATCACTCTTTACATTTAAATAATTTGTGATAACAATTACAGCATCAAGGTAAAGTTTTCATGGGATTCAATTGTAGATAAGTTAGACGGTAGTCATTCCGTCGAATTGCAGAGCGCACACGATTCTCGATATTCTTGAGATTTCTTTCAAAAGGAAACAGAAGAGTTCGCTGCATGCCTTCAAGTGTTTGAATCTACGCCTCACACACAGCAGTGTTTGTTAGTGACCAAGTATTTTGGCACGTAGGGAACTATTGCGACACTGTTCCAAAATAGCCAGCCGGTAAGCAAATTTCCGCCGCACGCCGGGTCCAGCAGTTGCATTGTTGTGCTTATGCCTTTAAGGGAGATTTCTGGCATTTCATCGCTGACCTTAGGAAATCAATTTCATTTAAAAAATATCGGAGCATAAGCACAGTGAAAGCTAGAAAATACTGGTTGCTTGACTGGGCCAAAATTAGCTAGTGGTGAGAATTTACTTTTGTCTTGATAAACCGCCAGAAAGCGGATTGAGATTATAATCCTGTAAGCCGTTTTTAACGAATCACCCGCTTTCAATATTTCCTTAAGTGGAGATAAAATCCTCATCCCACCAAGGCTAAATCTACTAAATCCGTGATCTATTTATCTCAAACTGTTTAAGATTATGGGCTGAAAATGTTGCACGATGTAGATGGTATGCCTCCTTATTTCACTAACCTGTTTGTATATAATAGGCTTATTATTTTCTTAATTATATCATCTTTTGATTAAAATTTATCAGCAGTTATTTTTTTGAAAAATAAATAACCTGATTACCTTAGTAGATCAACAGCACTTAAGGTCTTTTATCGTCCTAATACAGGGTGAGCCAAAATATTCCGAACCGCCTGCGCGGTGTATTTCCTGTCCGCGTCCTCGGCGCTCGTTGCCGTCTGCCGCTATCATAGAAAGGCGCGGATGAAACCATACATTTTTAAAACTGCTTTTAAAGGCTTTACTTACCAACTTTATGAAAGGAAATACTGAAACTGGCCACCATCGTTGTCCATATATTTTTGGCACCTCTTTAGGAAACTATACATCAACTATTACACTATGTCGTCTAATGTTTCTTCGGTAAGACCCGAACGCAGTCTCTTAAGATTTCTTAGCTTGAACATTTCATGTGCCTGAAATTTATGTAAAGCTCATGAATGGTTGTACGGCCTAGAACTTTCACGCTTGGAAATCTTTCTGCAAATCCTACCTTCACTTGGCGAGCTGACCGAGTTAACACATTCATCATAAATACACGCTGTGCCGCAGAAAACATATACTGAGCCATAATATTCTTTGTGACTAAGTGCAGGGCAAAATAATAAATAACTCGTAATAACTGAACTACATCACATCACCGTCAACTCAAAACTGAACTTCACACTGCACAGTAAAACCTCAACAACGTGACTTTGTTTATAGCAGCAGTGCGTTATCATGTTTTTATCACATTTCTACACGCCCAGCGGAAAAACACCGCGCAGCCGGTAATATTGTTCATAAAATACCCCTCCAGGGTAACTTAAAACATAAAGTGTACAAGACAAACCCACACACCCTGGAAGAATCAAAACAAAATATCCGCCAGAAAATTTCTCACCGTGAACTACGGCGAGTGATGGATAGTTTCCTAAATGTCCAAAATGTATGGACAACCACTGTGGCCAGTTTCAGCATCTCCTTTCATAAAGTTGGTAAGTAAAGCCTTTAAAAGTAGTTTTAAAAATGTTGTATGGTTTCATCCGCGCCTTTTCTATGATAGCGACAGACGGCCACAAGCACCGAAGACGCGGGCAGGAAAAACACTGCGCAGGCAGTTCGGAGTTTTTTGGTTCACTCTGTACTTAATTTAGTCATCTTCAATATCTTTTGAAGATGTAGATCTCTTTAAAACACACAATTTACATAAAATAAGTATTGTGGCATCAGCCATTTGCAAGATATCCGATAGGTATTAATGGTTCGAGTTCAATAAAGTCCTCGATTTTCAGTTGTTTCTCGCGATGTTATGGAAACAGGCGTCCAGTTCTAAAACATTTGACTATCGCTACTCCCTTTGCATCTATAACAAATGTATACCGCAACTATTTCCGGAAAAGTTTAACTCGATTAAAATGAAGTAGAAGGAAAATAAACGTTCGTAAGAATAATGTGTATACCCACTAATAAGCGATAGAGGGTAGAGAAAGTAGCGCATCGGATGTTTTACTAAACTTTTATAGGAAGCTAGGCTTACAAACAGAATTTAAATCGGCATTGGCGTGCTTTGTAAGGTTGTACAGCTAAAAAATCTACATAGAATTTAATAACATAAAATTTTCATTTATTAATTTTGTCACTTTTAGGCCTAGAATATCCTTAAGTAAGAATATTCAAGAATCTTATTGGATATTTAATTTTTGCATTGTGCGAGAGATTTGAACATTGTACGAATCGTGCTAAATATCGATGCGACATAATTCGGTATGCGGACGTCACGTGTTTGGTGGTGATGGTTTTGTTCAAACAGAAAGGGAACATCCAGGAAGCCTTAGCCATGTGACACACGTCTCCTTAACCGACGAACACGTTACCAACCTGTTCTGGAAACTTGCTGTCGGTCCAGTTTATATCCATCTGGAGTTTCATATTAACGGTATCGCTCTAGGTGTACGTGCCAGAAGTACCAAATAAACAGGAAAATCTGTTGTGTTGCACTCTCGTGACTTTATCTACTCTACTACAAATTATTGTTGCATAAGCTTACTGTTATATTGACTGCTTGTTAAAGCAGATAAACCTCCCGTTACTCATTTGTGTAGGAATGACATGCGGCGGTATTTGTTATATTTATTTATTTATTTATTTATATAACGTTTGGGAGCCAATTTGCGATGGTAAATTTATAATGTTATTTGTGTATGTGTGTTTACTTCACGTGGTGATGCCATTTTGTGACGTAATTCTTTGTTAGGTTTGTAGCTCCATCTGGTGTTAGCAATTTGCGGTAGTATTAGTGTTTGTTTGAAAGAATGCTACTGCTATTTTATTTAATTTTGGTTTACTGTCCTCCGGCTAACTATGATCTTTTCGGTCGAGCACTTCTCTTTATACAGGTTGTGTAAACGGAAAGGAATCTTTTATCCAAAGATAACACTGATGAAGGAATTTGTTTTACACTTTTTATTGTCGAACAAATTCACTATCACAATTTACACATTGATCTTGACACCCGCCAAACTGAAACTGTTATAATAACTTCTTACTGATTACTTTTAATTCGCGTACTTCAACCTTTTGTATAATTAACTTTACAACACTTGAGAATTTTCCTAACTCTGCTACGCGTAACTTGCGAATCGATAATAGAGGTATACTTTACAAATATTTCTGCTGGACTGAAGGCGACGTGTAGCATACAAATATTTTCGACGAACTGACGGGGTCTATCTCTAACCTAGCCCTTTTATACTCGTACACCCCGATATGCATAAAGATTATAACTGAGTTGCTATTGGCTAATAAAACGCGCCAACATTAGCGTCTATTTTAATATCCAATGAAAATTATGAATACATATGCTCTAGGGAGATTGTTCCAGAAGATTCTAAAGAAAAAACGCGCCAACATTACGTAACTTCCTCGTCTCTAATAATGATAAACAGCTCACCCCCTCGCTGCATTATTGCGCTATTATTGTCAGTTTCAGTAAGGCAGTATAAACTTACTTCTCAACAATAATTACAATCAACAAACATCTCAAATCAATGTCACATAAAAATGCATATTCATGCTATAATCATTCTTTCCATTTAAGTAATTTGTGATACAAATTACTACATCACATACTAAGCTAAAGCAAGCTAGTCGCTGTGTAATGGCTGTCTCTTCTCTTGCACAAATACGAAAAAGAAAAGAAAATAGCAATTTACAATTGAGGAATTTATTCAATCTGAACATTCAAACCAATAATATCTCGAAAATGGTTAACGCCACAAAAAAAGATGTTTTTAACGCTCCCCATATAGCCTATGACCTTCGGGGGATACTTCCTTCCACCCAGCGGGCGTAATTCTTTGCCTCCTATGGTAGCGTGATGATGGGGGTGGAATGAGAGGAGCTACAGCTTTTACTGTAGACTCTGAACCACGTTGGGCCTTGGGGCTACTTCACATGAGCAAGTCAAAGGTGAAGGGTGAGTTTGGCCGACTTAAAATCGCCACCCTAGAACCGAGAATCGAACTCCGGACCCTCGGTACGAGCGCCAGAAACGAGACCACTGCGCTATCCCCCTTAAAAAAAGCAAGATTTTGTCTGTCTTACGGTTTACCAATTATACAAAAGTGGTTCAGAATGAAGAGGGCTTAAGTCTATTCCCAGAAAATTCAAGATATAGATTTTGTAAAATATTTTGAACATATGGTATTTTAATGTTAATCGTTAGCTATTTTGAGAAAATCAAAATTCGAAAAATTATTCATTTAAAGGGTAGTTTGGGGTAGTAGGATTTACTTAAAAATGCTCATGTTGCATCCTTGGATACCAAGTTTGGTATTTAACCCATTTTTCGTTTTTGAGTTAGCTGTTCGGCCACACAGTGTGCGTTTGGTGTTCAGCGAACCTTAAAACGTGTATTTCCGGTGAAATCTCGACATCAAATTTTGGGTGATATACAATACTTCTACTTAATAAACGTTCGTAGTAGATAAAGTAAAAATTACCTTAAATGAAGTAAAAGTCTCTAAGGATTACAAGATTACAATTTTCAAGAAGTGTTAACTCCAATTATCTCCGAATTGTATTTCAAAGAAGAATAACCAACTGTTCTGTGAGTTGGTTTTAAAGTAAATAAATAAACTGAGGGTATGCCAAATACGTAAATAAGAGGATCTAAAGATGTCAGGTTACCAAATGTAAGTTTAAAAAACAAGTTACTCTTAGAGTAACCTTGGGCTTTGAGAAGGAAATATCTTTGTATTCACTTTTGAGATAAGCTACTCGAGGCAAGATTACTGCTGTGACGTTTATTTCCGCTGCATCTAAAGGAAGTTGTAAATATATAGAATTAATAGTTTGTGCATTTAGTACTATTCTGACACAATTTGCCTAGCACCACCTGTTTTGTAAATGATCCATGGGTTGTCTATCGTGTAAATTAAAACAAGATTTCTAGACTGTAATATTCTTGTACGATTATAATCCAGTTTCGTATTTAAATTAGTTTTTTTGTACATGCCTCCAATTCACCGTTAAATGTGGAATCAAGTAGACACGTAACTGCAAGTTACTTCGAGGCATCTTGTGCAAGTTCTAAAATTGAATTTGCATTCTTCTCGGTTCAATAACTTGGAAGTGAAGTAACAACAAATAATGTTTGCAGAAACAGCTACGTTACACATTTCGTTATCGATACAAAGAGAACAGCGATAGTCAAATGTTTTAAGAACTGTGCGCTATAAGCTGGCCTTAAGTTGCATACTATTTACATGCAATCGCGAGAAGCAATTGAAAACTTTAACGGCCTATGCCACCAAAAAAAAACTTATTTTAAGTAAATTGTGTGTTTTAAAGAGATCTATTTTGTGTTTTCGTCTGTGGCTTAACGTTTGCCAGTATAAAAGATTATACAGAATTTCTTCCGAATGGAGATAACTTTTTAGGCTATTCCCAGAGGATTCAAGATATACATTTTTTTTGCCGTGTAAATATCTTCAATATGCGGTATTTTAATCAAAATCGTAAGAGCCATTTTTTTAGAAAATAAGTTTTCGAAAAAGTTCCATCTAAAGGGTAGTTGGGATGGGGGACTTTCTTGTAAATCTTAGTGTCGCATCCTTGGAAGATACTAAACTCGAATACAAAATTTGGTATTTATACGACTTTTTGTTTGGAACGTTTTCAAAAGATGCTTTATTTTGGTTCAGGGCGCCTCAAATCATGTATTTCCGGTGAAATCTCGGTATCGAATGTTTTGATGGAATGCAATACTTCCTCTACTTACCCCCTACTTACTGTAAATACGTAGCAGAGAAGGTAAAAATGTAAGGTTTATTTGCTTTGTATAACCAGTCCCAAGTGATGACAACGAAACCAAAGACGAGTTCTTTCAGAGTGCGAAATTACCGAACTAATCTGAAAAATCTGATGTTACACTCACATGACTTTCTCTACTCTTGTACAAACTATTTTTACAAACACCTATTCTCCATCTATTTCATATTAATCGAGTTAAACATTTGCAGAAACGATCTTTTGACATGCAAAGAGAATTACATTTTACACATAGCGACCAGTTCTAAAAATATTTGACTATCGCTTAAGGCGTACTATGTTCCCCTTGTTTCGTAATTGCAAGGGCAATATAAGCACAGACATATCTCTATAGCTGGTTGCTATGTGCAGCACCATTCTCTTTGCCACAGATTAATACTCTCTGCATATCCAAGACAAAAAAAATGAATAACGAATTCCTATTTGAGAAAATAAGTATTGAAAAATTTAAGGGAATAACAAGCAATATCTCGAAAATGGTTCACTCAACAAAAAAAAAAAAATGTATGACATAAATTGTATATTTTAACGCGATCTACATTTTTTGTGTAGTAAAATTTTGTCTCTTATGGTTTACCAGTTATGCAAATGTTCACAATGAAGAATACTTTTGGAGACATTCCCAGAAAATTCAAGATATTCATTTTATTTATCATGAAAATATCTTAAACATTTGATATTTGAATCAAAATCGTTAGTCATTTTTGAGAAAATTAAAATTTTCGAAAAATTTTCCATGTAAAGGGTAGTCTAGGGTGGGAGGGTTTTCTTGAAAACCTTCCTGTCGCATCTCTGGAAGATACTGAACCTAAATACGAAGTTTGGTGTTTTTCCTACTGTTCGTTTCTGAGTTATGCTGTTCACACACACACACACACACACACACACACACACACACACACACACACACACACGGACATGTTTCCAAAAATGCTTTTTTTTTTTTTTTTTATTCAGGAGGTCTCAAAACATGTATTTTCGGTGAAATCTCGGTATCGAATTTTTGGAAGTAAAGGATAAAACATTTCTGTTATTTAAAGTTGTTAATAACAAGCGAAGCTCTATTTAACCCACGACTTGAGAAAACTTCGTTCTTTATATTCGTACGGTCAGATTCACCGTCCTTAAGAGCCATTCATACTCAAATCGCTAAGTATAAGTGGTCATATTCTGCGTAATTTGCTAAGTTAGGAGGTTATGTGTGAGTTTAACAGTACGAAGCTAACAGCACCACAGGCATTATGATGAAAGTGTTTTTGAGAACAAATTTATTATCGTCCATGTTTGCACTCTCGGTTTACAATGTCCTTGTCGCTTGTCAAGGTATGACGAAACTCAGCCTGATGATACTCGAAACGATATTGTGATAGAAAAATAAAGTATATTACCAGTAGATAACAATGATCTCCAACATCATTGCTCTGATTACATTACTGGGTATCAAATTGAACATGCCAAGGAAAAACAAGAACATTTCATTCACGACCTCTATTAAATAAGAAAAATTGTGTTTAACTCGCATGACTCTCTACTCTTGTACAAACTATTTTTACAAACTCTTATTCTCCATCTACTTCAAGTTAATCGAGATAAACATTTGCAGAAACTATCTTATTGCTAATTTTTTTGCAGGTGCAAGGGGAATATGATAGGCTTTAAGCGATAGTCAAATCTTTTAAGAGTTGGTTGCTATTTGGAGCATTCCATTCTCTTTGCAAGTCCAGGGCATAACCCCCCCCCCAATAAAAGTATGATAAGTTGTGTTTTAACAATATCTAAATTTTTTTGTAGTAAAATTTTGTCCATCTCTTACGGTTTACCAGTTATGCGAAAGTCATTCAGAATGAAGAGGACTTTTGGGGACATTCTCAGAAAATTCAAGATATACATTTCATTTGCCATGAAAATATCTTAAACGTATAATGTTTTAATAAAAATTGTAGGAGCCATTTTTTTTAGAAAATAAACATTTTCGAAAAATTTCCATGTAAAGGGTATTCTGGAGGGGGCGGATTTTCTTGAAAATCTTCGTGTCGCATTCTTGGAGGATACTAAACTCAAATACCAAGTTGGTATTTACCCCACTTTTCGTTTTTGAGTTATGATGTTCGCAGTCTTAGACGCATACACGGACGTTTCCAAAAATGCTTTATTTGGATCAGGGCACTTCAAAACTTGTATTTGCGTTGAAATCTCGGTATCGAATTTTTGGGTGGAATGCAATACTTCCCCTACTTACTATGAGAAAGTAAAAATCTGTACATATTTGTATAACAAACATTAATAAAATAAGTTAATCACCAAATTGATGCTCGATTCCCTTTTTACTTTCTCTACTACGTATAGTAAGTAGGGGAAGTATTGTATTCCACCCAAAAATTCGATACCGAGATTTCACCGGAAATACATGTTTTGAGACTCACTGAATCCAAAAAAATCTGATGTGTTACACTCACATGACTTTCTCTACTCTTGTACAATCTATTTTTACAAACGCCTATTCTCCATATGCTTCATATTAATCGAGATATCGAGATCTCAATCTTATTGGTAATTTTCTTGTAGATGCAAGGGGAATATGGTAGGTTTTAAGCGATAGTCAAATATTTTATCGCTGGTTGCTATGTGGCGCATTCCATTCTCTTTGCATGTCCAGGACATAAAAAAATGAATAACGAATTTGAGAAGAAGTATAAGTATTGGAAAATTTAAGGAAATAACAAGCAATATCTCGAAAACGGTTCACTCAACAAAAAAAATGTATATGATATAAGTGGTGTATTTTAACGCGATCTACATTTTTTGTGCAGTAAAATTTTGTCTATCTCTTATGGTTTACCAGTTATGCAAAAGTCGTTCATAATGAAGAATACTTTTGGAGACATTCCCAGAAATGTCGAGATATACATTTCATTTCTCATGACATTATCTTAAACATATGATATTTTCATCAAAATCGTTAGCCATTTGTGAGAAAATTAAAATTTTCGAAAAATGTTCCATGTAAAGGGTAGTCTGGGGTGGGGGGATTTTCTTGAAAATCTTCGTGTCGCATCTCTGGAAGATACTGTACGTAAATACCAAGTTTGGTGTTTATCCGACTGTTAGTTTTTGAGTTATGCTGTTCACAGACACACACACAGACACACACACACACACACACACACACACACACACACACACACAGACAGACACACACACGGACATGTTTCCAAAAATGCTTTTTTTGGATTCAGGAGGTCTCAAAACATGTATTTCCGGTGAAATCTCGGTATCGAATTTTTGGGTGGAATGCAATACTTCCCCTACTTACTATACGTAGTAGAGAAAGTAAAAAGCATTTTTGGAAACATGTCCGTGTGTCTGTGTGTCTGTGAACAGCATAACTCAGAAACGAACCGTCGTATAAACAACCAAACTTGGTATTAAGGTTCAGTATCTTCCAGAGATGCGACACGAAGGTTTTCAAGAAAATCCCCCCACCCCAGACTACCCTTTACATGGAACATTTTTCGAAAATTTAATTTTCTCAAAAATGGCTAACGATTTTGATTAAAATATCATATGTTTAAGATATTGTCATGAGAAATGAAATGTATATCTCGAATTTTCTGGGAATGTCTCCAAAAGTATTCATTGTGAACGACTTTTGCATAACTGGTAAACCATAAGAGATAGACAAAATTTTACTGCACAAAAATGTAGATCGCGTTAAAATACACAATTTATGTCATACACATTTCTTTTGTTGAGTGAACCGTTTTCGAGATATTGCTTGTTATTCCCTTAAAGTTTCCAATACTTATACTTTTTCTCAAATACGTTATTCATTTTTTTATGTCCTGACTTGCAAAGAGAATGGAATGCGCCGCATAGCAACCAGCGTTAAAATATTTGACTCGCTTAAAAGCTACCATATTCCCCTTGCATCTACAGGAAAATTACCAATAAGATTGACATCTCGATATCTCGATTAACATGAAGCATATGGAGAATAGGCGTTTGTAAAATTAGATTGTACAAGAGTAGAGAAAGTCATGTGAGTGTAACACATCAGATTTTTTATAACTGTTATGATAGTGACACAAAATAAAAATTTAAGGCAATTTTATGTAACCTTTCCGTGATCAAAATTATTGTGGAAGTAATATTGAGTTATTTAACTCGTCAAAATGTATCTTTAATATTAAAGATACAATATACTCCTGTAATTTTGTCTCACTTTTATTTTTGGCATGATTATGCAAAAACACGACCTTCAACTCCTTATCATTGAATTGGATGACAGGATGTACAGGAATACAGGAATTGAATTTCTAGAACTATTAATGGTTGGATATTTACCT
Source organism: Deroplatys truncata (assembly GCA_030765065.1). Classification (NCBI taxonomy): domain Eukaryota; kingdom Metazoa; phylum Arthropoda; class Insecta; order Mantodea; family Mantidae; genus Deroplatys; species Deroplatys truncata. The sequence goes on along the minus strand of CM060989.1, from coordinate 55,518,208 downwards.
GTAAGTATAACCACCAACTGGAACTCATTTCCGAGAACTCTTGACAAGTCACCGTGAGGGAACGGCTACGACCAGTAAGTGAGCATACTGACAACAGAAGAAATGTGCATTTGCATTAAAATCTTGACCCTAGTGACCTGGTAAACCACTTGCTAAGCAGCCGTTAGCAGCAAACAAGTACATTAGAATTAACGTAGCCATTCTCGTTACGCTGTTGGAAATACTGATTCAACTAGATTATGCTGAATCAAAGAAATGACATTGAGAGGGCATTATTATTTTTACTCATCGTGTTTCCTGTTCGACCACAATACCTATCGTTTCGAATGACATCCAGTTGCATTTGCGTTTAACCAGACAAGCGACAGCGAGTTCATCTCCACATTCTAGTTGTAGTAAATCCACAATCCACACTACAATCGTGCACGTTACGAATTTGTTCTCAAATACGGGGACTGATCAATAAAGACTAAGAATGATTTTTTTTCCACAGATATTTATTACTCCATTTCATTGTTGACATGATCTTTTTCAAAGTAGTCCCCTCCTGCTTGTATGCACTTTTTATAACGTCTCTGCCAGGCCATTCTTTGCAAGGTCTTTGAGAATCGCCTCACTTTTCTTCAGCACTGCTTCAGTGCTCTCAAATCTAATGTTCCGGAGCTTTGTCTTTAGTAATGGGAATAAAAATAAATCACAGGGGGCAAGATCGGGGCTATAGCGGGGATGCGGCACACAGGTAATGTTGAATTTAGCCGAAAATTCCTGGAGTTACTAAATTCTAATATAAAAAAACATACAGCATGGAAATTTCAACTGAAAAAACTAAAGTTATGGCATTTAAAGGTACTCACTCGGTCCGGTCTAAAATAATTATAGAAAATAAAAGCATAGAACAAGTGTCAATATTTAATTTTCTAGGATGTGAAATAACATATGGGTCTGAAATAGACATTAATAAGAAGTTAAATTTAATTGCATAACGGGAACTATAATAATATTAAAAAAGACTCAATAATAAAACTGTATAAAGCAATGGCCATCCCCACAGTAACTTATGGATCTGAAACATGGACAGTGACAGCAGAAAATAAAAGAATACAGACAGCTGAAATGAAATTTCTCAGACCTAAGCAGGATACACAAGACTGGATAAAAACAAAAAAAAAAAACCAAATAAGGTAAAAGTTAAAAATAGAAGAATTAAATAAAGTAATAATAGAATATAGAACTGGAAAACATTTAGAAAGAATGCCATTAAATAGAATACCCCGAGCAACATATAACTATGGACCCCAAGGATACAGAAACCCAGGACGGCCTAAAACCGTGAAGTAGAAGAAAAGATTCCTGGACTTGATTTGCGACATGAGGCCTCGCGTTGTCGCGATGAAGTCGCCACCCATTCCGATGTAGTTCTGGACGTTTCTTTGCAATGTGCTTCCTCAGTGTAGCCAATACTGACTTGTAGTATGCTGCTGTAACAGTAGTGTAAGGGGGAACTGCATGCTTGTACACCATTCCATTCCGAAACACCAGGCTCACGTTGAACCACCTAAATACTGTTGCACGAGGTAGTGCATCTTCACCGTATGCTTGCTTCAGCTTTTCGAAAGTTTCAGAGGCTGTATGATTTAAATGAAAACAAAATTTTATTGCGCTGTATTGCTCCTCTCGTGTCACCTCCATTTTGTGGTATGCCAAATTCAAATAGGGTCAACAATATACAGCATTACTACCAACCTACCGATACGAGAGTGCTGCCGCCTATGGACATTATCCATGAAACCCTGCTCTTTTCAAATAGTCATGGTAGAGACAGGAAACTAACAAGGAAGCTACAGGAGAACATCAGTCTGTCTTTATTGATCAGCCCTCATAGTTTACCCTTTTAGATTTGAAGCAGGAGTTCCGGTAATTACCTGTAAACCCCCCCCCCCCCCGGAGACTTTCTTGGCTCCTAGGAGGCTCTTAGTTTTTCAAAATGGTAACCAGTGAAGCCTGACTTCTCTTAAGAGCTAAGGTCCAAAGTCCATAGTTACCCCACTTACTATATTTGAAGAGACTGATAAAACTAAACCAATTAAGTTTCAGTCCTTGGTAGAACGAATGGAAAGGGAAACTCGCTTCATTCCCCTCTCTCTGAAAGGTTGGGAACTTAGGACCCGGTATGCCTTGCGGTCAAGTGGAGTTAAGATGTAATGTAAGCAGAGCCAACTCGGCAACTAACGAGTACAGGCTACTTGGATGTAAACACGTTAATAGCGCCCCCAAACCAACGATATTCCTAAATGTCCCGAGTAGTACTAGTCGGCCACGATATGAATGCGTTTGGCGGAGAGTGCCATTGTTTTGTTGACAATGCGCAACTTCAAGGCTTGCGATCCGAGAGAAGTGAGGATCAAGGTGTTCGTGTGAATGTACAGTTGCATAATGAAAACAGTACTAAAATTACACGCCTTAGCCTCACTAGTAAGTGCAACTCGAAACTGTGAATACCTGACTCCTCCTCCCAAAGAAAGCACACGCCGTGGTCGAAGAGTACGAGGTGTTTGTTGACATTGAATACGCTTACTCAGGCACACAAGGCCCCAAGTTCCGAGTCTTAGGGATTTCCAAGCGTTAAAGCAGGGCGGAAGGAAATATGGTTGAACTGATCTAAAGACAGGAACGTTGCAGGTAAACCCCGCATCTCTCGTACAATCTTTCGGCATTTGCAGGCAGCACTCAGGCCGGTTTTACTTGCCTGTCAGTGGCCCTTGGCTGCTGTTTGCATTCTTTGTTGTAATGATTTGAGTGCAGATACCTTGAAACCAACTGCATAAGGATTTCCTATTTGGCCATAACATTGACAGAAAATAAACGTTTTTCATTTATACTGTAATAACAAAATTGTTTTATGATACAATGTTCATTAGTGTTCAAATATCCTCTCAACTTAAGCATTGTGGCTAGGGACTCCACTACTTTCAGTAGCTCTGAAAATGCTAGAGGATTTGCATGGTTGAAAAAACCATACCCACTAGTCTCAGTATGCTTATTTTGAAATCTCTCTCTCCCCATCTACGCCTGCAGCTGTCTCAAGCTTTAATCTAATGTCCCAAATTACAAATAAATCCAAAACTTTACATTGGAATTAATTGTTCTTTCACACAAGCCGTGTGTTGGACAAGGTTGGAAAGGTAGAATCAGACTGAAAATTTCAATGCCATTGCCGGGATTTAAACCACGGATCTCCCGGTTTCCGTCCTCTTGCTCTGACCACTGGCTACCATGGCGACATGCCGGTACCTTAAGTGTGCATTAAGTGACCTAATAGTGATTGGAACTATGAAACCCGGGACTTGCAGCAATGTAAGTCGACATTGGGGTATATCATCTCATTACAATTTGACATCGCCTTGTGGTTTACCGGGAAAAATGCGAATCAGCTGGGGAATTTTTAATCGTCTGATTCTACCTTTCCAAACTTTGCAATGTTTTGAAGTAACTCGCCAAAATCCCACCACTTAAAACAATTTGAAAATATGACACCCACTTTTCAACACATGCATGGCGTACATTGTCAAACGTGGTTTTTCTTGAATAGCTTACTTCATAGTCTAATGCGTTTGACCTTAATGTAGATTAGAGAATATACTAATAGCAAGTACAGTCGATATAGCACAAATACAGTAGTACTTCTGCTAACTGGAATAAAGGAGAGGGGGAAAGTTGTTTCAGATAACCAAAATTTCGGATAAAAATGTCACTTTTAGGGGTTAAGAAACTAGTTTTGAAGTTTTAGGTGAAAGTAAATGAAGGCATTATATATACACTGCACGGACAGTTACTAGCGCATTAGAATATTGAAAGAGTGAGAGATTTTATTTGGCAAGGATTTTTAGGAAGAGAAAGGTAAATTCACTTCATTCGTTTAGGTACAGTAGCTTACATTTATACCGTCCTCGCAGCTTTGGGAGATATTTTACTGGCCTTCACAGGTGAATATGTATAACAAGCAGGAGGTCCTGTTTTACGTGCACAGTTCTAGATTATTCACATATGAATGTATAACTTTGAGCAATAGCATTATTCATCACTTATAACCATATTAAAATAATATATAACTAAATTAAGCCATGTTTTGCACAATATCTCCGAGTTTTTACTTTCTCTACTACGTATAGGAAGTAGGGGAAGTATTGTATTCCACCCAAAAATTCGATTCCGGGATTTCACCGGAAATACATGTTTTGAGACCCCCTGAATCCAAAAAAAGCATTTTTGGAAACGTGTGCGTGTGTGTGTGTGTGTGTGTGTGTGTGTGTGTGTGAACAGCATAAGTCAGAAACGGAACAGTCGGATAAACACCAAACTTGCTATTTAGGTTCAGTATCTTTCAGAGATGCGACACGAAGGTTTTCAAGAAAATCCCCCCATCCTATACTACCCTTTACATGGAACATTTTTCGAAAATTTTAATTTTCTCAAAAATGGCTCTAACCATTTTGATTAAAATATCATATGTTCAAGATATTCTCATGAGAAATTAAATGTATATCTCCAATTTTCTGGGAATGTCTCCAAAAGTATTCTGCATTGTGAACGACTTTTGCATAACTGGTAAACCATAAGAGATAGACAAAATTTTACTGCACAGAAAATGTAGATCGCGTTAAAATACACAATTTATGCCATATACATTTTTTTTGTTGAGTGAACCGTTTTCGAGATATTGCTTTTTATTCCCTTAAATTTTCTAATACTTATACTTTTTCTCAAATTCGTTATTCATTTTTTTTATGTCCTGTACATGCAAAGAGATTGGAATGCACCGCATAGCAACCAGCGCTTAAAATTTGACTATCGCTTAAAACCTACCATATTCCCCTTGCATCTACAAGAAAATAAGCAATAAGATTGACATCTCGATATTTCGATTAACATGAAGCATATGGAGAATAAGCGTTTGTAAAAATAGTTTGTACAAGAGTAGAGAAAGTCATGTGAGTGTAACACATCAGATTTTTTTTAATATCAACAATGTAAAACTGAAATATATTACACTTTTTACTCTCAAAGAACACATTTACTAGACATTATTGGAATCTGTCCAATCTAAATAGAACATTGTTCTGCTCACTATCTCCATGAAAAAGTATTTTTAATGATAGTATAATCTAAAACTGAAATAAATTATAATTTTCACTTTCAAAGAGGACACATTTACTAGACATTATTTTAATCTGTCCAATATTTGATTTAGCCGCCTAGTTACCTAATCGCTTAGATGCTGGAAGAATTCTGATTCTAAACGCACAGGTATGTTCCCACATTTCATGTTAGTATTCCCAGAGGGCGACAAGTGATTCAGTGCATAGGCAGCTAAATCAGATATTGGACGGTTTATTAAAATAATGTTTAGTGAATGTGTCCTATTTGAGAGTAAAAGTATGTATTTCAGTTTTACATTATGTTGCCATTAAAACTTTTTCATGGAGAAATTGTGCAAACAGTCCTTTTTGCTATACAGGGTGGACCATTTAAAGTTGACTATGCAATATCTCCAAAACTTAGCGTTGTAGGAAAAAAATGTCTTTAATGAAAGTAGCTTGATATTATGGGGGCAAGTAAATGCCATTAAACGTGTTTTATTTGGAGTATGTTGGTCATTTAGGGTCAATTTAGTTTTTATTAAATGGGAACCTACCCTTTTTGTTTTCTCACTAAAAAAAACGACTATAAAGCACTTTGCAGTTCTTACACCAACGTAAATAACGAAAATCTTGAATGGCTGTGTACGAAGAACTCAATGAGTGGTCATTTGAGGGTCAAGTTAAGTTTCATAGTTGGGAACCAACAATTTGTTTTTTGTTATTGCTCCCTTATTCATCACAGAAAACAGCTTTTCATAAACAATTTTCTAATGAGAAAACATACAAAATGTTGGTTCCCATATAAAAAAAATTAAATTGGTCCTAAAATGACTATCAAGGTCCTCCAAACAAAGCACGACTAATGACATTTCCCCCATAATATCAAGCAGGAGGCGGCGCCGTGGTCGAGTGGTTAGACCGCTCGCCTCTCACCGAAGCGGTGGGATTTGTGGTGGACAAAGCGGCGTCTGGGCGGGTTTTCTCCGGGTTCTCCGGTTTCCCCCCGCTATTCATTCCACCAACTGCTCCATCACCTTTCCTTTCATCCATTTCACCATTTCGTTTCATCTACTTCCTTCATCCCATACCAGTCATCGGGCTGATCACCCATACTGGATATTCTATCTGATCCATGAGTGTCTGCTCCTCGACGGGCCTCTGACCCCAGGCACCCGCCTGTAAGTCCTAGGGGGTGCAAGTCCTACATAAGAGGAGGTTAAACAGATGAAGAAGAAGAATATCAAGCAGCTTTTATTAAAGACATTTCTTTCTACAACGCTTAGTTTTTGAGATATTGTACAATCTCAACTTAAATGGTCCACTCTGTATATTTAAACATGGTTATTATATGTAAATGGTGAGTAAAGCTGTTGGCCAAATTGTGAGAAATGAGAATAATCTAGAAGTGTACACGTTAAACAGGATGCCACTGCATGCGCGTAAACAGATACATACCGGTGAAGGCCAGTAGAATGACTCCCAAAGCTACAGGGACGGAATAAATGGAAGTCAGTGTATTTGACGGCAATTGGGAAATCCCTTCCATGAAAAAGTGGCGAAATGGTCTGTATCTCGCTGTCCACAATACAATGCTCCCCCACGAGAATACATAAGCTGCAGTAATGACAGTCCGCCGCTGTGACTGACCGTAAATGATTGACAGCTAAGGAAGAGCCAGTCTGCCAATTAACGAAAGAGCCAAAAGTGTCACTAGAGAAGGGATAGAAACAGCCAAGGTCAGAGGCAACGCGTTCTGTTATGCATCTCCTTTGTCATTCCTAACATAAGTTAAACGATGTTTCTTCAATGGTAATTAATTAATTAATTGTTCTTCCACTCAAGCCATGTGTAGGATAGGGTTCGAAAGGTAGAATCAAACAACTGAAAAATTCAATGCCATAGTCGGGATTTGAACCACGGAAACCGGCATGGGGCATTGAATTTTCAGTCTTCTGATTCTAGCTTTCCAACGATGCTTCTTAAATTCTTTTTAACTAAAAATATTAATTTTTTCGGTCGTTTCGGATAAAAGAAAGCTTCTACTCTAGATTCTATTTTTCTGTTTACATAGGTGATTGAAAGGCAGCCTGATGGAATGCAAAGATCAAAAATACGTTTCAAACTTTTTCACAAGTAACATGTAATACCTTGAGACAGATTTCTAGTAACAACTGAGAAAAACGTGTTATTCGATGTTGTTTCTCTCCCGTTACGGTAATAAGTGTTAAATTGTTAAATAAAATGTATTATCCTGCTTCCCTTGACTATATAATTTACCATTAACTATAAAATCGGGATTTTTAAGATCATTTTTACAAAATTCTAGCAGGACACTTTTCTGGGCGCACAAAATTGGGACGTATGTTAACCTTACCCTAACTATCATGCATCACGAGGCTTAGGGTTCATTCGTTTCATCATTTTTAGCATGAACATATCCTGCAGATTCTAAATTAGTACACAATGACACCAGTATTCACATTAATTTTAACCATTACTTCCAAGTGTGAATGTTTCTGCACCTTTTGAAGTATAGAAATCGCAGACTAAGGATCCCCAACCGGCGACCTTTGTACATAGCCAAATACTTGTTCACTACCTCCCCTAGCCGCAACCACCATAAACATCTTAGTGACATCCATGTGCACATGCGCGTTGTTGCAACGGTTTAAAATAGTATTTAAAAGCAAAACTATTAAACACTGCTAACCTTACAAAGCTGCACTAGATAAAACTATATAACTTATCTGAAGATGCATATGTATACAAGCCTGTCTAAAGGACGAAAGAAAAGCACGTGCAAACAGTCACAGCTGCTAAAACGTGCTGAAATCTAAGAAACAACAGAAACGACATTGCAACAACTCTTTGCTTTGGTGAAGCTAGTGACAGGATCACGTGCTGTAGTTGCGGGATGGTAAGACCCTATTAATCGTTTATGGTGGGTTCATGGGCAGGTTTCAAATTGTTGCGTTCGCTTTGTAGCCGGCTGGGGAAACGTCGCCTACGAGCATTATACTTAGTCATTAAAAATTATGTTCAGTAATTAAGTCTACGACAGGCTTAACTTGAAAAATAGTAAAGTTTTTCCGAGTTTTGTTTCTCAATCTGATATTGGTATTTTGAGCCTTGGCAACCCTGAATATTGTAGGTGCCATCTGACGTTTCCAAGGAAAAGTTTGACGTTTTTGACCATAATCTACTTAAAACATTGTCAATAGAGCGTCATTTTTTTGTTTACACTAACTTGAAAATTGTGTGTCAACAAAAACATGGAATTAACTCGTGAAAGTGTTCGTGCAATGATTTATTAAGACTTTCACGTGGATTATCAAGACGAGTGCATCGATCAACAACTACATTTGACGACGAAGCTCCATCCTTTGCCACTGTGAAACGCTGGTATAACGAATTTAATCGTGGCCGCCGTTCGCTCAATGATGAAGTTCGTGAAGGTCGTCCAAAATCAGTTGTTGTGCCAGAAAACATTGATGCTGTGCAAAAACTAATAATGAAAGATCGTCATGCGACATATTGTGAGATTGAGGCAACTCTAGGCATTAGTTCCACCAGCATATATAAAATATTACATGATTATTTAGCCGTGAAAAAGGTTTGCTCTCGTTGGATCCCACATAATTTGACGCAATCTCAAAAAGATGCTCGTGTCGATTGGTGTACAAAAATGCTCAAGAAATACAATGGCGGTGCCTCAAAATAGGTATATAAGATTGTAATAGGTGACGAATGATGGATCTATGCGTATGAGCCGGAACGTAAACAGTAGTCGACTGTATGGGTGTTTCAAGATGAAGCAAATCCAACAAAAGTAGTTCGCACTCGAAGCACTTCGAAGCAAATGGTGTCGCCTGCTTTTTCAGCAAAACTGGCCATGTGGCAACAGTGCCTTTAGAGGAACGTAAAACGGAAAATGCTGAATGGTACACAAACATTTGTTTGCTGGAAGTCTTCGGTGAAGTAAGGAAAACCAACAAGAACCGTAGGATCGTTTTCATCAAGACAATGCGAGCGCACACACATCTCGTCTAACAGTATTTGAAGGCTCAAAAAATCGAATTGATGGGTCATCCGCCATACAGTCGTGATTTGGCACCCACTGACTTCTTTTTGTTCCCGAACATAAAGAATAAATTGCGTGGACAACGATTTTCGTTGGCAGAAGCCGTTTATGCTTTCAAAAACTATGTTTTGGAGGTGTCTCAAGAAGACTGGAATAAATGCTTTGACAAATGGTTCAAACGGAGCAAAAGTGTATTGATCATAAAGGAGAATATTTTGAAAAGCAATAAAGCAGTTTTCAATCAGAAATTACTTTGTTTTAATTATTAGGCTCAAAATATAAATATGCCCCTCTTACTCAAGTGTGATTTGAGTATCCCTCAAGACAAACTGTTCTAATGTCGGCTGAATCTAAGCTTCTAATTTAACATGTTTCAACTTAGGTGAACAAAGATAAACGTTTAGAGAGGTTAATTTACCGAAAAACTCTCGTACAGAGCGACGTAATTGGAAAGACTTCGCTGTTTAAGTTTAGATATATTCAAAGAAGCAGGAACGCACTTGCGCAAATGCGGAGAAAAAATTATTTTATACCAACTTTTAAGCTCAAGTTATCAGCGAATGCCTTTATTTGCGTGCTCCAACTCTTTAGCATAGCGTATTGCTGGCGCACCTAGTTACTCGCACGTGCTGTTGAATGGATAATGCAAATGGTTACGGGTATCATACCTCTCGACATCAGAAGTGGAAGCCCTGAATTCTTCAGCGCATGTCTGAGACATGTCACTGCATCTCTCAGATAGTAATGTTGCATTGCAAAATCGTTAGCTTCTCTGAATAGATATTGCAATGCACGTCATTGGGTAATATTGTTGAATTCTTGTACATGACGTAATATAGATGTGATGAAATAGGGGTATTTACTTTAAAATGTGCATTTCTATATACATAGTTTATTTAAGGGGAGTTGGAAGAGAGAGCATTCAAGAAACATAGATATCTCTGGCTGCAATTGACTGATCAATGTAAAGCAATTATTGTTAGCGGAAGATCTGTGCTTCAAATCCCGGCTATGGTATTGGTTTGTTTAGTTTGATTCCACCGTTCCAATTACTAAATTTTCAGTATACAGATCTGTTTAAATTTTCACAATTATGCGTTTTGTTTGCATGAAAAAAAATTAACTTCTAAAATACGTTTGCTCGATAAAGGGCAAGAGTTGGATATCTTTAGATTACTTTTTCTCCAAAAACAGTTGAGGTATAGCTGAGACACTGTTGCATATAAAGAGATGAAGTAAGCGATCTACTTTTTAAAAATCTTGATTCCGTTTAGCCTACGTATTCTATTTATACCTAAAACGGAATGTGCAATGAAACTTTATCTCAATTACGAAGTATATAGAAGACTAAGCTTTTTGAAAAAAATAGTTTGTAGTGAGAGTCATAAGAATGCAGCATTTTCTTTGGTAAAATTTATATGTAAACTTTTTAACAAAATCTTAATTTTAAAAAAATGCACTGTATTTTAGTTCAGTGCACGTAATAGATTTACATGTGTGAAATTGTAGGGTTTACAGCAGATATGCCGTTTTGTAACACCAGTGTTACTCTCCTGCCAGCTTCATGTTTTGGGGTGGTCGGACTTTACGGCGGCACAGTGCTAATACTCGTAGAAAACCTCGCGTCCTCTCCAGTGGCAAATCTGGAGTTACTGCTGGTTCATAACCGCCCGAGAACAGTAACCAGAACGGAAACGAGAACGGGAAGCAATACACCATACAAGATATTGGTTCACAACAACCTGAGAACGAGAATGCATATCGATCACAAAGTGAAAGTTGATTTTGCGCATTGGGATTTCGTTTGTTTTTAACTGACCAATGATATTTTTTCACCTACTTCCAATTTAGCCAACATAATGCGGGTTAGCCAACGTCAAAATTCGATAGAGTAAACATTATCTAAATGCATATCCATTACATTTCCGATCCCTCTAGTCGTAGCAAGCTTTCATTCCTTTATTTAATGACATATATTAAAGTTGTTTGTGGTTGTTTGTTTAATTTCCACCAGTTTTTGCTGTTCTTTGTAGTTTTTGCAGTTGTTTTTTTTTAGTTAATAGCCAGTATTGAGTTGCATAAACACATTACAGATAACCTTTTCACCAGAGGAACCAACGCTTATTGGATTTGTGTGTGTGTGTGTGTGTGTGTCAGATTAGGTAGCACATTTACTACTAATTTCGTGTTTCCAACATACGACTATAGAGCACTAGCGGCTGTTTCATGTTACGGCCACCTAGAATAACCTCTACAGTGAAGAGTCTAATATGCACAATATGGAACTAATATGCCATGTCCGAGAACGAGCTTCCCGTCAATTGTGAACGCTCCCATTTGAATACATGTATTTAAGGTTTCTCGCTCTTTTTCTGATTACCGTTCTCGTTGGTTGTGAACCAGCTTTTAAGGTTTAGGGAAAAAGAAGTATTATTGCTTGGAAAAACGTTTTGAGATACTGGCATTTGAAATTTAAGTTCTAAGGTATCACTAAAAGTGCATTCGCTGAAGTAGGCATTACCTCCACCCTCTGTTGCCTTCTGACCTGGGATCAGCAGATAACACGCTTTGAGATACTTGAGTTTTACTAAAAATGTTTAGAAGTACAAAGTTTAAAATGACCACGAAACCATATATTCTGAATCAAAAAGAATCACTTCCTACTTTCTCTACTACGTAGTATGCATTCCACCCAAAAATTCAATACCGAGGTTTCACAGGAAACGCATGTTTTGAGACCCCCTAAATAAAAATAAAGCTTTTTTAGAAAAAGGTGTGTGTACCAAACTTGGTATTTAGGTGTAATACCTTCCAAAATATGCGGTATGAAGATTTTCAAGAAAATTTCCCTACCCCAGATTACCCTTTACCTGGAACATTTTTCGAAAATGTTTATTTTTTAAAAAAAACACAATGTTGATTAAAATATATGTTTAAGATTTTCTCATAGCAAATGAAATGTATCTCTTGAATTTTCTGGGGATGTTCCCAGCAATCCTCATCATTCTGAATGACTTTTGCATAACTGGTAAACCGTAAGAGAGAGAATAAAATTTTACTACACAAAAAATGTAGATCTCGTTAAAATACACAATTTGTCACCTCTTTTTGTCGAGTGGGCCATTTCAGAGATACTCCTTGTTATTTGTTTGAATTTTCCAATGCTTATACTTTTTCTCAAATTGGGAATTCGTTATTCCTTTTTCTTCTTTTTTTTACTTTCTCTACTACGTATAGTAGGTAAGTAGGGGAAGCATTGCATTCCACCCAAAAATTCGATACAGAGATTTCACCGGAAATACATGTTTTGAGACCCCCTGAATCCAAAAAAAAGCATTTTTGGAAACATGTCCGTGTGTGTGCGAACAGCATAACTCAGAAACGAACAGTTGGATACATACCAAACTTGGTACTTACGTTCAGGATCTTCCAGAGATGCGACACGAAGGTTTTCAAGAAAATCCCCCCACCCCACATTACCCTTTACTACATGGAACATTTTTCGAAAATTTTAATTTTTTCAAAAATGGTTAACGATTTTGATTAAAATATCATACGTTTAAGATATTTTCATGACAAATGAAATGTATATCTTGAATTTTCTGGGGATGTTCCCAGCAATCCTCTTCATTCTGAATGACTTTTGCATAACTGGTAGAGAGAGAGAGAGAGAGAGAGAGAGAGAGAGTGAGTACAATTTTACTACACAAAAAATGTAGATCTCGTTAAAATACACAAATTGTCACCTCTTTTGGTCGAGTGGGCCATTTCAGAGATACTCCTTGTTATTTGTTTGAATTTACCAATACTTATACTTTTTCTCAAATGAGAATTCGTTATTCGTTTTTTATGTCCTGGTAATGCAAAGAGAATGGAATGCTCCACATAGCAACCAGCTCTTAAAAGATTTGACTATCGCTTAAAGCCTACCATATTCCCCTTGCATCTACAAGAAAATTAGCAATAAGATGTTTCTGCAAATGTTTAGCAGATGGAAAATAAGCGTTTGTACAAGAGTAGAGAAGGTCATGCGAGTACAACACATCAGATTTTTTTTTCTCTGTTAAAGAGTTACGCAATAACATATTACATTTACACATTGGCCTACTGGAGAAAAATGGCAAGTGCCATTTGTTCGACAGCTCTAATTATTACATCTTTGCCAAGGAGAAAATATTCAGTAGTGTGCAGTATCCAATATAGTTGAGGGCAGCACTAAACAGTGAGTATGTCACTTATGGCATATTTTTCACAATGTGGGTGTTTGCCAACGTTTTCCAGTAAGCCTGCAACGAGTTATTAAAAGCTGGATGAAATCCAAAGCTTCATGAGCGAGGGAACATGACATACGTCAGTCAGAATGCGTCGCTTGAAAACCATGGAATTGAGAGAGATTTTAATAGCTTCCCTTGTGCATTGCTTCGGATTATTAGTAACAACTTCTCTTGATCATAATGCGTACAGATAAAAATTCTTTTAAATTTAATTCTTTAACTTGGAAAGATTCGCCAACAAATCCTTTAAAAAACTGAATAATCTCTTGTACTCAATTCACTCACAATACTCTCAATATTACAAGCAAATAAAGTATGTGTTCCACACTCACATGACTCTCTACTCTTGTACAAACTATTTTTATAAACGCTTATTCTCCATATGCTTCATGTTAATCGAGATGTTAATCTTATTGCTAATTTTCTTGTAGGTGCAAGGGGAATTGGTAGACTTTAAGCGATAGTCAAATATTTTAAGAACTGGTTGCTATGTGGAGTATTCCATTCTCCTTGCATTACCAGGACAAAAAAAATGAATAACGAATTTGAGAAAAGGATAAGCATTGGAAAATTTAAGAGAATAACAAGCAATATCTCGAAAATGGTTCACTCAACAACAAAAATGACAAATTGTGCATTTTAGGGCGATCTACATTTTTTGTGTAGTAAAATTTTGTCTATCTCTTATGGTTTACCAGTTATGGAAAAGTCGTTCACAATGAAGAATACTTTAGGAGACATTCCCAGAAAATTCAGATATACATTTTATTTGTCATGAAAATATCTTAAACATGTGATATTTTAATCAAAATCATTAGCCATTTCTGAGAAAATTAAAATTTTCGAAAAGTTCCATGTAAAGGGTAATCTGGGGTGGAGGGATTTTCTTGAAAACCTTCGTGTCGCATCTCTGAAAGATACTGAACCTAAATACCAAGTTTGGTGTTCCATCCGACTGTTAGTTTCCGAGTTTTGCTGTTCAGACACACACGGACATGTTTCCAAAAATGATTTTTTTTTTTGTATTCAGGGGGCCTCAAAACATGTATTTCCGGTGAAATCTCGGTATTGAATTTTTGATTGGAATACAATACTTCCCCTACTTACTATACGTAGTAGAGAAAGTAAAAAAACGTTCATGTTCGGGGTCACAATCTCTTTTCGATATGAATTCTATAAAAGAAATATGTTGAGCTTGCTAACTCGTGGAATTGTTGAATTGAACGGAAATAGGATGAAGTAAGAGATTGAATTGTCACGTTATTGAATCTGCCTGCCTTCATTGCAGCAAACATCCACTGCTCGCGAGTGCTGCTGTAGAGCTGGCAAACATCGTTCATAAACCACGTACATCGCTGCCGAACATTGATACCGCTTCGCTAATGCAGGAAGAACCAAAAAGCCACGGACGGGCTACGCGGTGTTTTTCCTGTCTGCGCCCTCGGCGCTCGTTACTGTTTGCCGCTATCATAGAAAGACGCGGATGAAAGCATACAACATTTTTAAAACTACCTTTAAAGCCTATACTTACCAACTTTATGAAAGGAGATGCTGAAACTGGCCACCGTCGTTGTCCATACATTTTTGGCACCTCTTTAGGAAACTATCCATCACTCGCTGTAGTTCACGTTGAGAAATGCTGCCAGTTTCCTAGCGAATATTTTGTTTTAATTCTTCCAGGGTGTGGGGGTTTGTTCTTGTATACTTTGTTTTAAGTTACCCCAGAGAAAGGAATTGTAGGAGGTTAGATCGGGGGACCGAGGGGTTCACAAATCTCTAATAATAATTCTGTCCTCAAACAGACTTTCATAAAGTCAAGCAAAGCCTGTAAAAGTAATTTTAAAAATGTTGTATGGTTTCATCCACGCCTTTTTATGATAGCGGCAGACGGAAACTAGCGCAGAGGACGCGGACAGGAAAAACACCGCGCAGCCGGTTCGTAATCTTTTGGCTCTCCCTGTATTACCGGCGTCTCTTGATAACTATGGGTTATCCTGACGCTTAAAGTAAGGTTTTAATACTTTGCCGCTGCAGTCGCGATTTTGAGTATGCGCGACGACCTCCATTCATTAGGAAGCTAGGCGTAGCCGTAAGGGATCGTCACTTTGTGTTTTCCTGTTGTTAGGGCGTTTCGAAATGTTCAAAACAATCGAATGACTGAATTCAGGTCAGTAATTCGTTTTTTGAATGCGAGAAATGGTTACGTCAACAAAACTTCAATTCCAATTGTGTGAGGTTTATGGGGAAACGAGTGGCAATGCACGGCTACACACAGCCAAACAAACTCGAGACCTGCTCGCATCATTTGGGAACAATTCGACCACCCTCCCTGCAGTCCGGATTTGGCACCAAATTGTTTTCGTCTGTTTCTTCATCTGAAGAAATGCCTTGATGGAAAATATTTCAACGATGATTGTGTGAAACAGGAAGTACAGACTTGGCTTTCATCACAGGCGGCATCATTCCTTGACGAAGGCAT
Organism: Deroplatys truncata; assembly: GCA_030765065.1. Classification (NCBI taxonomy): domain Eukaryota; kingdom Metazoa; phylum Arthropoda; class Insecta; order Mantodea; family Mantidae; genus Deroplatys; species Deroplatys truncata. The sequence goes on along the minus strand of CM060989.1, from coordinate 55,502,236 downwards.
AAAAAAACTGGTTTCGCGTTACAAGTGCTTTGATGAAGTATTTGGAAAATGTTATTTTTAAAATAATTAGGGTGCTTGCTTTAAAAACATGCTCGTACGTATCTACAAAATGATTCGAAATGAATTAATTTTCTTTGTATTACTTGTCCTCTCATACTAACAGCCAGAACTGCTGTATTAACGTTATATTGTGGGACTACCAAAATAATCTTACAAAATACTCGTTCCACTAGGTCCAATCTTTCTCATCCTTCAGTCTCCCAAATTTCTGGTCCATATCCATCTTGACTCAACCAAGGCACAATAAATTCAAACCACTCTGCACTCATTGTGGGAGCTATCGTGTGAGCAATCTTTGACGGGACCGGTTTCGCGGCCGGAAAAGAAAAGCAAATTACATATATCAAGCAAGGAGACGTTGGAACTGCCTGCCTTCGTTGTAAAAGCATTTCTGGTATCTGCTTAGTAAATTACGTATTACACTTGAAGTGATAAGATCCGCAAGTACTCCGCGAGTACAATAATAACCATAGCCAGAAGAAAAGTTAAGACTAATGCGCGAATCAAACAAAATAAGAAGGAGATAAAAGAGAATATTAAAGATTAAGTAAAGGGGGGAAGAAACATTATTATGGATGAAATAAAATATTATTACGGATGAAATAAAATAAAGTAGAGACACGTATAAAATAAATCAGAAAGGAAAAGAATGTGAAAGGAAACAGAGGGCAAAACCCTTAATAAATACAGGAAAGGCTAGCAGGAGAAACAGTTAGGTTCTATTGAAATCGCCGAGAGCTCACCGGCGTGCGAAACAAAGAAACGGATGTGCTAGTCACGCATGCGAACAGAAAATTAAATCAGCCGTGAATAACGAGAAACAGTAGAAACGCTAGCTGAGCCTAAGGGTGTTGAAATTGAACCAATGAGAGAGAAAGCGCAGAGGAGCTAGAGAACCAATAAGGAAGATTAAATGTCACGTGAATAGTAAAACCAGGGAACAAAACTAGAAAAGAGGCGTGAAATAGATTTTGGTCTAGGAGCAGGAGCGCGTTTTCGACACGCGAAAGATGGAACACTTCGTGTCGAGAAACGCTAGGAGGAGGATGTAAAACTTTGCTCCCATCCACACAATCCCTGAGGTAAGATTCTCGTCACCCATCATCCTCTACCTGAGCAGCCGGCAATCACCTGAAACCCAACACCAAGACCTTACCAACCAGAAAACGTTCCCTTTATTCACCAAACCCCGCTACACACTGCAGTTTTCTTTCTGGGAAATGAGGGCGGTTTCTTGATGAATTTTATTTTTAAGTTTATCGAAAGAGTGTAGAATTGTGTAACCTTTATCTTTTAATGCCCTCCCCTCGTTCCCTGATTTAATCTCATGCGATTTTTACCTACAGAGGGGGAACGGTAGTTTAATGGGCAATTTCCTAAGCAGGTGCCAGAAATGCTTGAAAACTAGGGAGAGAAGGCTTGAAGAATTAGGGGAGGCACTTCCAAAATCAACTTGCTTGATATACGTAATTTGCTCTCAAGTGAGTATTTGAATTTCCTTTCAACAAACAACTTTTCGTTTTTGCCCAGTTTCGGTCCTTTTTAAACGGCATTATTTTAGTTCTGGTTCAGTTTTAAATTACCGATATTGATCCACCATCAAATTGTCTGCATACAATAGACCGGGAATATCTACATTATTAATTTACTGACGTATCTGAGTTTACCTTTTCCGAAACGTCATCAATAAATTGATTAAATAAAACTGGAGAAATGAGCTTATAAAAAGGAAATGGTTAAAGACAAAGTAGGATTAAATAAGGTGTTTAAAGATAAAGGCAATTAAGAGATTTACGAGAGGGTAAGTTAAATGAAATGGCAGACAAATATAGTAGATAAGATATGTGCTAAATGGAAAATGGAATTTAACCTGAAAATGGCCAATAAATAAATGAGATTTGGTCCTATAATATTCTGAAATGGTATCTTCCGGAGTTGGGTAAAGTTAAAATACACACAGTGAATGATTGCGCTAAGTCCCCAACAATCTTTGGGTTTTAGAAGTTAATATTTTATAAATATGCTTCGCTTAGCAACCTGTATCCATAGGAGAAATTGCAATTAAAAACCAAAACGTGCGACGCTTTTATTTCACATGGAATATTCTAAATGCATAACACACGTGCAGCAGTCACTAGCAGATCCAGTAGGCTGGTGATTGTAAATTTTGAGTGTTCGCAAAATAGTTATCTTCTGCATAATAGCTTGTTATGAACAAAAAGTGCAGCCGCTAATAATAATAGCTTGTCTGACGAAAGGATTGTTTTTGTGAATGTTATTGTGCACATAAGTACATTGTGTCATGGCAAGAATGAAGGAATGTGTAAATTAAATTGTAGTTGAGATTGTGGATGCTATGGAGAAACGGGAGATGTCTCGGCGCTTGTGTACGTTATCTGCTTCTGCTACATTGTCTCTTGTAGTGTGCTATCACCTTGTGGCATTGACGTAAAATTGTAGTCTAAATAAGGTAACATGCAAGAAAAGCTTCCCCCGTGTGTACACCTTTTCAAGTGTGCACGGCCCGTATGTATTTGGCCCCCATAACGTAATCACTCATACCTTTTGCGCATGCGCACAAGTCTGGAAGTGCTACCGACCCTGTTGCCACTTTTCATTGAAAATCGCGGCGGTTTTAGATTTTAAATTACCGCATATACGTTACGTTTAATACATTCAAAGATAAATATCCATCGTTCCCCGTGGTGCAGTGGTTACCCCCTAGGTTTCGGGTTTAAACCCGGCGGAGGGTGATGACTTTTTTCTAGCATAAAAACCCTTAATGTGGCTTCCTTCGGAAGGGAAGTAAAGCCGTGGTTCCGTGTCGATTTACGGCACGTAAAAGAACCTCAAGCCTAATAACGGGGCCTCTGAGCAAAATTTGCGGTCTTTCACGCCCAATATACAGGCGAGCCAAAAAACTACGAACCGCCTGCGCGGCGGTTTTCCTGTCCGCGTCCTCGGTGTTCGTTGCCGTCTGCCGCTATCATAGAAAGGCGCTATCCATGGTGGATAGTTTCCTGAAGAGGTGCCAAAAATGTGTGCACAACGACGGTGGCCAGTTTCAGCATCTCCTTTCATAAAGTTGATAAGTAAAGTCTTTAAAAGTAGTTTTAAAATGCTGTATGGTTTCATCCGCGCCTTTCTATGATAGTGGCAGACGGCAATGACCGCCGAGGACGCGGACAGGAAAACACACCGCGCAGGCGGTTCGTAGATTTTTGGCTCAACTGTAGAATGGAATGCTAGACCACAGCAGTTAAAGAGCGTCTAAAATAAAACTAAATTTAAATTGAAGACAAATAATCAATAAATCCACATGGTGTCAACTTAAGGTGTTCACGTGCTCTTATACAGCAGCCGCCACTGAGCAGACTTCTCTTGAAAAACTTGCAGGGTCCTCTGAGATGCAAGGAATAACTAAGGCAGTTTACTCGGCTGTACTTCCTACGATGCTTTGTCAGAGGAGCAGATTTTGCTGCAATTAGCGGTGGTGGAGAGCTGAAGTGGCCATCCAGCGAGGGGCGAAGTCTTTTGCTGAATGGCTTTTAACGAAACAGTAGCTAGACCAGAGAGTCCTTTTCATATGAATTGCGGAAACACTTCTTTTCAAAATCCTTAGCTGAAGAGCTCTCATCAAGGCTGCCCAACAAAGCCACTCGGTTAACTTCACGTGCCGGCAGCGTCTGTAGCAAACATGAGTATAGAATGTATTATGGTAACGATGATTATGTTAGCATCGATCGGTATCTCAAACGTGACAATTTTTCTGGCAGTGCGCAGTTGTGTTCCTTTGCTCTCACTGCGTAGTACACTCGCTTCCATTTATGCGTCACAGTAGCTTTGGGAGGCATTCTACTGGCCTTCACAGGTGGCGTATGTATCTGTAGAAAGGAGCTATGCATCTACTTACCTTTCCGCGCATGCAGTGGCATCCTGTTCTACGTGCACAATTCTAGATTATTTACATATGAATATACAGAGAGAGCTAAAAAACTACGAACCGGATGCGCGGTGTTTTTCCTGTCCGCGTCCTCGGCGCACGTTGCCGTCTGCCGCTATCATAGAAACGCGCGGATGAAACCATACATTTTTACTTTCTCTACTACGTATAGTAAGTAGGGGAAGTATTGCATTCCACCCAAAAATTCGATACCGAGATTTCGCCGGAAATACATGTTTTGAGACCTCCTGAATCCAAAAAAAGCATTTTTGGAAACATGTCCGTGTGTGTGTGTCCGTGTGTGTGTGTCTGTGTGTGTGTGTGTGTGTGTGTGTGTGTGTGTGTGTCTGTGAACAGTATAACTCAAAAACGAACAGTCGGATAAACACCAAACTTGGTATTTAGGTTCAGTATCTTCCAGAGATGCGACACGAAGGTTTTCAAGAAAATCCCCCCACCCCAGACTACCCTTTACATGGAACATTTTTCGAAAATTTTAATTTTCTCAAAAATGGCTAACGATTTTGATTAAAATATCATATGTTTAAGATAATGTCATGAGAAATGAAATGTATATCTTGAATTTTCCGGGAATGTCTCCAAAAGTATTCTTCATTGTGAACGACTTTTGCATAACTGGTAAACCATAAGAGATAGACAAAATGTTACTACACAAAAAATGTAGATCGCGTTAAAATACACAACTTATGTCATATACATTTCTTTTGTTGAGTGAACCGTTTTCGAGATATTGCTTGTTATTTCCTTAAATTTTCCAATACTTATACTCTTTCTCAAATTCGTTTTTCATTTTTTTTATGTCCTGGACATGCAAAGAGAATGGAATGCGCCACATAGCAACCAGCGTTAAAAGATTTGACTATCGCTTAAAACCTACCATATTCCCCTTGCATCTACAAGAAAATTAGCAATAAGATTGACATCTCGATATCTCGATTAACATGAAGCATATGGAGAATAAGCGTTTGTAAAAATAGTTTGTACAAGAGTAGAGAAAGTCATGTGAGTGTAACACATCAGATTTTTAAAGCTACTTTTAAAGGCTTTACTTACCAACTTTATGAAAGGAGATGCTGAAACTGGCCACCGTTGTTGTCCATACATTTTTGGCACCTCTTTAAGAAACTATCCATCACTCGTAGTTCACGTTGAGAAATGCTGGCAATTCCCTGGCGTATATTTTGTTTTAATTCTTCCAGGGTTAGTGGGTTTGTCGTGTTTTAAGTTACATGGAAACATGTGTGTGTGTCTGTGAACAGCATAACTCAGAAACGAACAGTCGGATAAACACCAAACTTGATATTTAGGTTCAGTATCTTCCAGAGATGCGACACGAAAGTTTTCAAGAAAATCCCCCCACCCCAGATTACCCTTTACATGGAACATTTTTCGAAAACTTTAATTTTCTCAAAATGGCTAACGATTTTGAATAAAAATACCATATGTTTAAGATATTTTCATGACAAATGAATTATCTCGAATTTTCTGGGAATGTCTCCAAAAGTATTCTTCATTGTGAACGGCTTTTGCATAACTGGTAAACCATAAGAGATAGATAAAATTTTACTACACAATAAATGTAGATCGCGTTAAAATATAAAATTTATGTCGTATACATTTTTTTTTAGTGAACCATTTTCGAGATATTGCTTGCTATTCCCTTAAATTTTCCAATACTTATACTTTTTCTCAAATTCGTTATTAATTTTTTTTTTTTTTTGTCTTGGTAATGCAAAGAGAATGGAATACTCCACATAGCCACCAGCTCTTAAAATATTTGACTATCGCTTAAAGCCTAGCAATTCCCCTTGCACCTACAAGAAAATTAGCAATAAGATTAACATCTCGATTAACATGAAGTAGATGGAGAATAAGCGTTTGTAAAAATAGTTTGTACAAGAGTAGAGAAAGTCATGTGAGTGTAACACAGAATTTTTTGGGTGGAATATAATGCTTCCCCTACTTACTATCCGTAGTAGAGAAAGTAAAAAACGAATGGCTTGCCTGTTGAGAAGTATGAGAGTTTGAAAATTCAAAACGAATAACAAGGAACATTGGAAATGGTAACCTCCCCCCCCCCCCAAAAAAAAATTGTGCACTTCAACGAGATCTACATTTGTTGCGTAGTAAGATTGTGTGCATTTCTTACGGTTTACCAATTACAGAATGTTATTCAGAATGAAGTACTTCAGAGGCTACCCCAAGAAAATGACATATGTACATTTCATTTGTCATGACAATATCTTAACATACATCATTAGAGGCACTATCGAGAAAATCAACATTTTGTAAACGTTTTCCGTGTAACGAATAGTTTGGGTATGGAAATTTCCTTAAATCTTGAGCTACTTATGCTGTTAAAAAAAATTATTTATAGATGCTCTTAAACTACTTTGGTCCTTGGCGTACTATTCTATATTGGGCGTGAAAGACCGGAAATTTGCTCAGATGCCTCTATCAAGCTTGAGGCTCTTTTACGTGCCGTAAATGTGGGGGGCCATCGGCTTTTCTTCCCTTCCAAAGGAAGCAATGCTAAGGATTTTTACGCCGAAAAAATCCATCGCCCTCCACGGGGTTTGAACCCGCGACCTCGGGAACTAGAGGCTAGCATGATAACCACTACACCGCGGAGGACGACATGCTGTTCAAAGACACACATGGGAATTTTTCTAAAAATAATTTTGGATTGGAGGTGCCTCAAACGTGTATTTCCGTTGAAATATCGGTATCGAGTTTTTGGGAATGCAATATCTTTTCTGCCGACTATGAACTATGCAGAGGAAGCAAAAAAGTTAAGGTCTTGTTTCGTATGCTCATTCGGACGACAGGTAACAACCATTAGCACGTAGTCCAGTGATGGATGCAATCTAGTTGCAGTTGATCAGACACTGGGGTTTATCAAGCTTGTTGAACCTCGCGTCTGAACTTCGCCATCTGACCTTCCATTTCCCTGTCGTGGATCATGATGGATGGTGGAGGGGGAGACGGCAGTTGAAACTGCTAGCGCGTAAATCGCTCGATGACAAAAGAGCCGCACAAACCAATTTTCACTGCGATTTGAAACACCAGCGGCAGCGATGCTTGATGCTACGAAGCGGGCTGAAGACATCATCCAAGGTGTCTTGCAGCTTGATTTAAAGAAATTAAATTACTTATTTTGCTGCTTCTGTGGTGCTCAAGTCCTTGTAATTTGAGCTTGGCCTCCTGAAGGATATGCCACTATTCCAGTCGATCTTCTGCTTTCCTTCTCCATGTTTTCACTGATGTCCTTAAGGGTTCTGATACTTCATCTATCCATCTTAACTTTGGTCTTCCTTTTTTCCAATTTTGCATTCGTAACTAATTTAGTGATTCTGTTTTCCTCCTAACTACATGTCCTATCCAATTTAATCTTATGGTTTTTATATCGTTACTATATCTCTAAAGCTCTGCCCCTAGACACGGTTGTAAGTACTATATCTCTATCTTGATGTAATTCTGTTATTTCTACGTTCGTATGCGCCAAACACCATTATCTTTCAAATGACCCAGTGTATTTCTCAGTATGTTCCTTTCCCATACTACTATAGTGGATTTAGCCTGTTCTGCTAATGTCCATGTCTCACTGCCATAGATAGTTACTGGTTTGATAACTTTTATGTATTCTATTTTTTACTTTGCTTCCTGTGCACTGTGGTTGACTCAGGAGAATGGCTTTGCACTTGAACTGCAAGCATGCAGTGGACTAGAGAGCTGCTTACCTACAATGCAAATAGCGTACCACTAGCAGTTAAAAAGTATTGTCAACAGGTGCAGTTTCACATGTGTATGGTCATAATTGTATTGTTTGATGCGGTAATGTATTATTGGCGCTATTTCGCATAATATTTATTGTCCCAGGAAGGAAGGGATAAGTTCCTTTGGAACAGGTTGTAAAACAATAGAGCGAGAGGGAAGAACAAAACTCTGGCTCAAGTTCGCTTACGTCAACTACAAGGTCATAGCTAAACTCCTGAGTCAAACACAGTATCTAGCTTTCATTATATTAAGGGCATATGGACAAAGGTTACCCATTATGCTCGCTTCTAATTGCATTTGAATCCAGACTTCCTTCATTGCAGTTAAATTTCTATCAACAGTACAGTATCATCTGCATACGCCAAATAATTGTGTGGTTCGATTAAGAATTGATCCAGGTTTATATCAGTATCTTATTTTCTCCAGACCAATATTAAATAACAAATTAACAGAGCATCCCCTTCTCTTGTGCCTGTGAATATACTAAATTCTTCTGGTAATTGTTCTGGATTTTCTCTTTACTCACTGTATTGGGGTCATTTTAGTGAGTCTTATTGGTTTACATGATATTCCAAATTCTGCCATGTTTTTCAGTACGTATGATCTATCAGTTCTGTCAAACCTTGTTTTAGATCCACATATAATTGATATAGGGCTTTGTTATATTCCGTGTCATTATGCTACCTACCTACAATGGCACCAGGCGTACTCGCCATTCCTCAAAGTGTATGTCATTAAAATCCATTCAAATTGAGCTGTTAAGGGTCATTCTACAGGTGGACATTTGTAACATTTGTCTTGTTTTCCCCACATATTTCTTGCTTTTAATTCATGATTACACCTAGATTTGTATCGGTGGGAGCTTTTTAAGGCCATGGTGTATGCCAAAAAAGGATTATTGTGGACTACCTCAAACAAAGGGTCGCCGACTCGGTTTCAAAAATCAGTCCCACGTCACGAAATCAGGAAGCACGCCCGAAACATAAGAAAACGGAATGAAAGGGAAATGAAATCATGGTAGAGAAACCACCACAGCATTCGCCTACCGACCAGGAACCACGAAAAACAAGGTCAGTGGCCAGTCGACGGGTATTGAACCCGGAATCTCCCAGATGCGTGCCTCACACATTACCGCGGAGCCGTCACATAACGTTCCCATGTAACCTGATTTGGTCCATTCTGTATTCACTAGGAAAAACAATGTCCAGTACATCCCATAAGAGCTAGAACCGCAGAACATTGCGGGTTTGCTAGCCATTGTTAAATAGCATAACCATTTATTTACTGTTTTGGAGACATGTCGGTGAATGTTTTGTCTTCTGTGTAGGTATTATTTTATACAAATAAAATAAAATAAGTGAATAAACTAAGTATATATCCTGTGATTACATCCAAAGTGCATATATCTCAGCTGTTTTGTTGTCATTGGACGTTTTGCGTAATAGTTTTTTTTCGCCAGTAACCCCAAAGAAAATAGCAGATACCTCTGGACACTTAACATCCCCTCGTATAAAATTATATTCGTAAAGTTGGTCTAAGAAATGATAGTCACGTGCAGTATAGGCTTTGAAGGAGAAATTAAAGCCAATAATACCGAATTTTTTAGTGCTGTCGAGTGGATCAAATATCTAGCCTCCAAATTCCCCAGGTGTCAAGTAAGATAGAATATTTTCACCGCCGTTAATGTTTGACCCCACATGGGAGAAATGAATCGGTAATACGCACTTAGTATAATTTGAGAAAACTCCCATTCTTCCAGAATGTACTAGGAAATTGTTATGCTACAGCGTAGCATTATTTTCTCCTACCTAGGCATAGTGTGCAGAAGCAGCATTGTATTCCACCCAAAAATTGTGTAAAATCGAGATCTAAACTGAAACATGTCTTGAGGTCTTCTGAACCCAAAATGTTTAGCCCAAATTTCATACTGACATTAAGTAAGTTATTTTTGTGTTTTCTCAAAAATAGCTCTTAAAGTATTACTTTCTCCACTACGTATAGAAAGTAGGGGAAGTATTGTATTCCACCCAAAAATTCGATACCGAGATTTCACCGGAAATATATGTTTTGAGACCCCCTGAATCCAAAAAAAAGCCTTTTTAGAAACATGTCTGTGTCTGTGAACAGCATAACTCAGAAACGAACAGTCGGATAAACACCAAACTTGGTATTTAGGTTCAGTATCTTCCAGAGATGCGGCACAAAGGTTTTCAAGAAAATCCCCCCCGATCCCAGATTACTCTTTACATGGAACATTTTTCGAAAATTTTAATTTTCTCAAGAATGTCTAACGATTTTGATTAAAATATATGTTTAAGATATTTTCATGACAAATGAAATGTGTATGTCGAATTTTCTGGGAATGTCTCCAAAAGTATTCATTGTGAACGACTTTTGCATAACTGGTAAACCATAAGAGATAGACAAAATTTTACTACACAAAAAATGTAGATCGCGTTAAGATAACACAATTTGTCATATACATTTTTTTTTGTTGAGTGAACCATTTTCGAGATATTGCTTGTTATTCCCTTAAATTTTCCAATACTTATACTTTTTCTCAAATTCGTTATTCATTTTTTTATGTCCTGGACATGCAAAGAGAATGGAATGCGCCACATAGCAACCAGCGCTTAAAAGATTTGACTATCGCTTATAAGCTACCAAATTCCCCTTGTATCTACAAGAAAATTAGCTATAGGATTGATATCTCGATTAACATGAAGCATATGGAGAATAAGCGTTGTAAAAATAGTTTGTACAAGAGTAGAGAGAGTCATGTGAGTGTAACACATCAGATTTTTTTATTGAAATACCATAGAGATTCGCGTGAGCATAAAATGTGTCTTAAAATTTCTTCTGAATAGCCTGTTAAGTACTTATCATTCTGAATGAATGTTGTATAATTTTGTATAACTGGTAAACTGCAAGAATTATGCAAAAACATACCGTAGAGAAATGTAGAGCTCATCGAAATGTCAAATGTTTTGTAGCTTTGTCCGTTTTTGAAATATTCTTGTTTACATCTTTTTTTAAGTTTTCTCATGATCAACTTGCAAATGGGTTCAATCATAATCGAGGCTTCTTTTTTTTTTAAAAAGCATGATATCATTAATAACAAAAAGTGAGTTAAGGTTTGCGAAATTTCGCGTTTTATAGGAATACTATTGACACTTAACCCTTTCCAGGTCGATTTATTTTCAGTTGAAACCAGAGTTATTCCAATGGTTAGTTGTGGCCTTGGAAGCTTACCCTACCTCATCTCTGTATCGTGGCGCAGTTAGCTGAAATGTTGAACATCGCTGCGTGTTACCAAATCTCTGGTAAAGAATGGGGTGGTCCCACGTAAAATAAGTAGTAATTGACATGCTCGGATGCTTACCGGAATTTGTTGGAGCTGTAAGAGATGTTGCATTTATGTTAAAATAAAGACTTTTTCGTTTTTATTTATTTTAAGCAATGATAATTAAGACATTTAATTATAACACCGAAATATGTACCAATAAAGATAGAGAATCATCTATAGTTAACGGATTACGTGGATCTGTAATGGATATAAGATTTTTGTTGTGTGTGTGTGTGGGGGGGGATCTTTAACACAGCCATATGACACACGCACACCCACACCACTTTGGCTAGTCATCCTTGCTTCCTGTCAATCTTTCTAAATAATACAAAGAAAAGATAGTGGGCAGTGAACACTGAAAGCATATTTCCGCCTGAAAAGCGGACAGTGAACACCAAAAGCATATTTCCGGTTGAGAAGCAGTAGTCAGCTGGATTCATGCCGATCCATTTTAGTTCACAAATGAGACTACTTCAGTGCGGAGGTCGAAGTCTTATTGACAAAAGCCAAGGCTAATAACCAGAAGAAATTTGTATGACTGCGACGAAGTGAATAATGAATATGAATATTTATACAAAAATAATTTAATACAGCAGTTACTACGGAGAGCCAAAAAACTACGAACCGGCTGCGCGCTGTTTTCCTGTCCGCGTCCTCGGCGCTCGTTGCGTCGGCCGCTGTCGTAGAAAGGCGCGCATGAAACCATAGAACATTTTTATAACTACTTTTAAAGGCTTTAGTTACCAACTTTATGAAAGGAGATGCTGAAACTGGCCACCGTCGTTGTCCATACATTTTTGACACCTCTTTAGAAAACTATCCATCACTCGCCGTAGTTCACGTTGAGAAATGCTGGCAATTTCCTGCCAGATATTTTGTTTTAATTCTTCCAGGGCGTGTGGGTTTGTCTTGTGCACTTTGTTTTAAGCTACCCCAGAGATAGAAATAGCAGGGGCTTAGGTCGGGGGACCGAGGAGGCCACAAATCTCTACTAATAATTCTGTCCTCATAGGCACTTTCAATTCTCATCGAAATATTGGCCTATGAGCTGTTGCAGAGTCTTGTTGAAAAAAGGCAAAATCACGCTCCCTGTCAATTTTTTCGAGTCAACCGTTGATACCCCCCTTTTTTAGAGAATTAACAAACAGGGAGCGTGATTTTGCCTTTTTTCAACAAGACTCTGCAACAGCTCATACGGCCAATATTTCGATGAGAATTGAAAGTGCCTTTGAGGACAGAATTATTAGTAGAGATTTATGACCCCCTCGGTCCCCCGACCTAACCCCCTGCGATTTCTATCTCTGGGGTATCTTAAAACAAAGTGTATAAGTGTACACACCCTGGAAAAATTGAAACAAAATATCCGCCAGGAAATTGCCAGCATTTCTCAACGTGAACTACGGCGAGTGATGGATAGTTTCCTAAAGAGGTGCCAAAAATGTATAGACAACGACGGTGGCCAGTTTCAGCATCTCCTTTCATAAAGATGGCAAGTAAAGCCTTTAAAAGTAGTTTTAAAAATGTATGGTTTCATCCGCGCTTTTCTATGATAGCGGCAGATGGCAACGAGCGTCGAGGACGCGGACAGGAAAAACACCGCGCAGCCGGTTCGTAGTCTACACGTGTTCACTTTATGCACCGTTGCATAATTAATTCTATTATTTGTATTTCAAGCATCATATAATTCAAAGGCTTATAAATGTAGGAATTCAGCCATATGGGGTTAACATTTGGCATTTCCCCACAATAAGTTTGTGTAACCCTTTGGTCTTTGCACCAGTAAAACGAAATGCAAACAGCATTTAAATTTTTCACTTTGCTCCCAGGCAAAGCAAACACTCTCCCTCCCCCTCCCTCTCTCATAATTGAATATTTTGGATTTAAATGAGATATTTAATTTTGCTCTCATGCGTGCTAAGCTCAACTACCTGTTACTGGTGGGGGGAGGGGCGGCGGAGATTTGTCCCGGATTATCGATCATACTGGGCTTCGAGGTCCTTGCTCCCTGCAGGTTGTACTCTGGTGCTCCGGGTGCGTATAGCAAGTGGCAGTTAAATGATGAAAAGTGAGTAGATTTCTTTTGTTTCCGTTTGGTTACCTGACAGGATGAAGAGCTAAAGAACACAGCGGAAAAAGCAAAGAGAAGTGTTTTGCATTTTTGAAAACGTATGTAGTTTGAAATTCGCAAGAGCTTCGGATTGAAATTTTTAAGGGTACTTGTTTTAAGCTCCTCTAACCATGATATCATACTTCACAAAATGTTCAGTATTTTATCCTATTGTTTCAGTTCTGTGTATTTAAAAACTTTCTAGTGTTCGAAATGTTGTTTATATTTAAATTCACAAACTAACGTTTGAATTATATCTCTTCTCTACGAGTTGGTACTATATTCCGTAAATCACTGCATTCTTATTCAGTGTGTAGTATTTATTCATTCCAAATTGCATTTCTGTGAACTATGTAATATTAAACGCGCTTTATTTCGGAATGTAGATATGAATTATTTTAACGTATCGTATGTGTATGGAAGTTAAGATTTCCTGTTTTATTTAAAACTGACTGTGGTCTTGATTCGGAATCTAAATATATTTCAGAATTTGAGTCTCTTATTTAAAAATGTCAGTTTATATTTATAAGCATGTATTTTATTACAAAAGTACGTCTCGTACAACTTTCCATTTTAACTTTTGTAAAAATACGGGGACTAACAGAATTGAGCGCAGCAGTTTTTTTTTAAATACTATCTCCGTTTGCGTATAGTAGATTTCCACTCAAAAATTCGATATCGATATTTCACCGAGCTCAATCGAACACAAAGTATTTTTCAGCTGAGGATTTTCTAGAAAAACGCACGGAAAAAAGTTCGTTCTTTTCCTGTTCTCGAATAGCTTGTGGGGTACTGTTGATATTGATAGAATTTTCAATTAACTACGAAATAGCAATATTTTCGCAATAGGACAAACATTTACGCTAGGTAAAATGTATAACCTGAATAAAATACTAGATAAACATTTCGTAAACTGCGCTGCATTGTTGCGTTAACCGGAGAACATGTTTGAAAAATTTACGAATCATATTTTATCTGGTCACGAGGACTCGTTACCGCGACCACTGTCTTCTGTTATAGAGGATTCTACGAGCGGTTGCGAGTTTATCGATAGATTCGCGAGTGCGAAGCACGAGTAGATTTGTCTAATGAAACTAGAAGCCTTATGGGTTTTAGTAAGACAATTCTATGAATAAAGCGTAACAAATTATATAAATAATTGTTATTTAAGATCAAATCACCATTGTGTCCAATGTCAGATCACGATCAACATACTAATTAATGAACAACTGTGAGAATGAGAAAATAGTTAAGCTAAAGTGAGCAAAAGTCAGAACATAAGAACTTTTTTTTAAAAAAAAACATTAGTTATTTGAAAATTGGCATTGTTTGAATGTGCTTGATTAAAAATGCAATTGAATGAGTTGGCTGTGCTGTTAAGGTGCAATAATGAGCTGCATTTTATCTCGTAAAATTACATCCTTGCAAGCATGTAATAAGATAAATGACCATGATTGGTTGGTATCAGAGGCAGTGTGTTAAATGCAATAGTAGTACAAAGGCATTGCCTCAACTGTACATTTGATTGCTGCGTCTGAGCGTTGTACGTACCTAAGAGCTTGACTTTAAAATCATTTCTTAAGGGGGACAAGGTAATCTGAACACATGGAAAGTACACCTTAAGTATGACGTTACCACTGCTCTTAAAGTTCTCAATGGTTTTCTGAAATTTTTATGAATTATTCTATAAATCATGACAATTATTTAAAGTGGTGGTTTGCACTGATAACTAATGTAGTTGAGTCCATAAAAATTATTTCATCCAGAAGAAAAATAATAAAATTGACTCTTTAAACAGGTGAATTCATGTACCTTTCTCTGATACCAGCAATTCAGAATCACAATTTCGCATGCTGCTTCTTAGTATAATTAGCTATCTTCTGAAAATCAATTATTTAGTTACGTATATCAGTTCATTAGAAATTAAAAAGTCAAAAAAGTAAAAATGTGGAAAATTTGCAATGTTGTTGCTTTCTTAATATCACTAATATATGTACATTATAAAATTATGATTGTGGTTCAGAAAGTTTAACTATGTATTGTATACATGTACTGAAAATTTCAGCTCTCTACCTCTCATACTTTGAGAAGTTACATAAGTATCCAAAAATGTTGTTTTGCGAAAACTGAGTTTAAAGTTTTAACATTAAAATTCTGACATACTTCAGTGTCAGGGTCATAATCATCTGCACCTTCATTCCTGGATTGCTTCAGCTTTTCTGATTGCCTTCTCTTGGTCCTGGCCTCGTTTGTTTCTAAACTGCTCGCTGGGCAGGGCATGATAGTTGTTCGCTGTTGAAAGATATAAAAATGTTCTAAAAGGGGGCATTGCACGACAGCTTTAAAGGAATGCAGACTAGCATTTAAATAGTATTTAAAAGTCTTAAAAACCTCTTAACCCCCCAAAAAGTATATATTTTCTGAAACTGGAAATAAGAAAAGATTTTATTAGTGCCTAAAACAAATAATGTGATTTTTGACCATTTCAGAGTACCTTGTTCTCTTAAATAACTCAACATGCAAAAGGAATTTGTAATGTTTGAGCCTTTTCTTTTAGTGAGAATCAAATTGTGTAATTAAACACATTTCTTATTTATACAAAATACATTTTGGTTTTAAAAGAACATATGCTTCGAAACGAGTATATACTAATATAATGAAAAGAGCCCGGTGGTGCGAGCGCACAGAGTAATCTTAAAAATCACTCAATTGATTTTGGTAATTCTAAAGAGCCCTTCTTCCCGATGAACAAGATATTTCCAACTGTGTTAAGATTTTTTTGTGAGAGGATCTTTTTTGGGTTTTCTTATTCATATTGCACAATTTCAATCCTGTTTAATTGAATGCAAGTATCAGACTATATATTTTGGTCCTTGATTGCAAGCATTATGGATTTTAATGATAAATCAGCCCAAAAAGCTAAAAGGAGAGACTTAAAATCTTTAAATTTGGATTATCAGGGAGGAAGTTTATACCATGTTTATAAAATGGAATTTCCGCAATTTAGTTCAATAATTTTTGTATGGTTTTTAATTATGTAGAAATCTGAAATATTTAACCGATATGGACCTATATTATAAAATTACTGTAGGATCTGCCAAAAATCTTAAAATGTTCTTAAAGTACCAGGAAAACCACAAGGGATACCAAAACCTGTTACAACAAAAATGTAGACTCGTTAAAATTTGGAATTTGTAGTACTAGCCCTTTAGATTGGTCACCATCTCTGAATGTTTAAACCTCAAAGTCATTAGTATGTGAAACAGCTGATTACATCTGTATCTTGCATGTAACTATGGAAGAATAAATGTAAACAAGTTGATATAATGTATTTATTTAAAGGTGAGTCGGAATTGTTGATATAATGTAATTTTAAATTATTTCTAGAAAAGCAGTGATTAAAGTAAGATGGATATAAGAATCTTATTATACAAAATTATGCAACATCAATAAAGTTAATGTGCATAGGGCCTTTTTTTCCTTTCTGTTTTGGGAGCAGTTGCAATTTATTCAGCATGGTCAGAAATGAACTCAATCATACATGACATTTAGTTTACAGTATACTTGCTATTTACAGCCAGTACATTTATTTTGTAAAATTCCCCTTAATTTGTGTTCAACAGAGTCAAATTATTCCATGCATATCTATTAAAGTGTAGTCATTGGGAAGATTGTCGTTTAAATAATCAATTTATTGATCTTGACCTTAAAGGTTTAGTTGACATTATTTTATGTGTATAATTTATTTGGGACCTTCCTCTCTACTTTCTTTATCACATACCTAGTAGGTAGAGGAAATATTGTATTTCACCCAAAAACATTATACTCATTGAAGGTGCATGCTATGGGTCTCCTTGAATTAAAAAAAAAAAAAAAAATAAAGGTATGCCTATGTGTTCCATAGTAAAGTGTTTTAGTTCGCTTTATGCTAACCTCAAATTCCATACTCTGCATGATGTAAGAAACAACTGAATTGTGACAGCACTTTAAAAATTACAAAAGTATTGAAAAACTCAAACCAATAATATTGGATATCCGGGAAATGGTTGGAGCCGTTTATTTTAAGTAAATTCTGTGTTTCCCAGAGATCTAAATTTTTTGTATCTTATGTGTTACATTCAAAAGTTATCAGTATACCAAATTCATTCAAAGTAAGGGGACTTCACAGGCTATTTACCAAAAACTCTAAATATGCATTGTATTTTAATCAAAATGGTTAGAGCCATTTTTAAGAAAATAAAAAATAAACATGTTTTTTTTTGTTAAACATAGTTCGGTGTTAGAAGAAAATCGTTCTCTTCTTTGAAGATGCTGAGCTTAAATACCAAGTTCAGTATTTACCAGGCATTTCATTTTTTATTTATGCTCTTCTCTCACACAGAAAATACTCTTTGGATTTCAGGGAAACTCAAAACATGTATTTTGCAATAAAACCTATCAGATGTTTGGGTGGAATACATCATTACTATAGGTATGCAATAGAGAAAGTAAAAATAATTGAGAGCACTACCTGGATTTCATTTACACTTAACAGGTTGATGTTCAATGCCCCAACTCCTTGTAGCTGCAGGATTGTTCATACTTAAGATTTCTTTTGAATAAGTCATATAGAGTCAAGAGTACAAGCTTTAAAGCATTTCGACATAATTTTATGCAAAAATTTCTCGGCTCCCTCTAAGCCAATGAGAACATGGATTTTAAGAAAAATAATTTATCATTATGATTTAGTTAGAAGAACCATAAGTATTTGAATGATTTCTAAGAAAATGCCTTTCTGATGGTGGGTAGTGTAAAATTTTTATATTTTACTGAAGATACTTCAGTTACTTGTCCACAAAAAAGGATTTGTATCTTTAATCTCCTAAACAGATCTGTACACTCGGTCAAACTACAATTGCCTGGTCTCTCGAGCAGTTAAATTTGTTCAAAGTCCCTTCGAGTGAGCATACAGTTCACAACCAACAACTTCTGTGCTCTGCTCTGGCTAACACTATAATACAAACCACAAGGCACTGATTTGCACTAAACTATTTCCTACGAATAGTGAACTCCATGGGTAACAGACTCAGGAATGTTATAAATGCAGAAGGCTACTGGAGTGGATATTGAGAATGTGGGATTTTTGTTTTTTATTTTAGAAGTTAAATATTTTTTGCCAAAAATATAGGATTGCAACAAATCATGTGTCCTCTTCCTTTTGGTTTTATGTTCAAATATGGGAGCCAAAATAAAGCTTAAGTATAAAAAATGAAGAAAACCTGTTATAGTTTTATTTATGTATTTAAAATGAAAGGGGAGGAAACAGTTAAGTAGCTCCACAGAGATTTGAACTTGCAACCTCAGGAATAGTACATTTAACTCTCTACCACTGAGCTAAGAGTGCTACAGTAAGTGTGGCATTGTATTACTCCACTTATGAACCATAAATCAATAAAGTGTGTTTTAGTTACAACTATATCTGTCTGTTTGAAATCTCGAATATGAATTATTTTCTTGCAAGACTTTGTGCTTATAGTTGTGTTCCCCATTATAACTACTACAAGAATATATACAGAAAATAGAGAAAATGATGCTGTGATTATTATTGGTAAGAAAAGGAAATGTCTCGAGCTATACGAAGTTGTAAATGAAAATTAATAGTGGCAATTGTGAAGTTAACTTTGCCTAAATTATACTTTATATTAAATATGTATGTGAAGCTCATAAAAGGCAATCATATGCATAGCATGTTGATTTTATTGTACTGTATTATTTCAGTTCCTGGCGTTGGCAACCTGGTGCCTGAAGCAGACAATGTAGCTGAGAGTGGAGACGATTCTGAAGAAGACGAGTGGGATTATTTCCGTGTAGACCCAAAGGATCATAGTGGAGCCGGAGCAGAACAACAAAAGCAAAGTGAAGAGCCGGTATGTAAAATATAAGCTAGAATTGTACATTCACTCTTGACATTGTCAAACCATCTTTTGTTTAAAGTTTTTCCGAAGCCCATTTATACAGAGTGATTAATGCAAGTTGGGTGTAGACTTTATCTACTGCTTTTTGATGACAGTTATAAACATGAAAGTACTTTTAAATGTACAGCATTTTTGGGTGAATTGCTGCTTACCCACATATAGATACTGAAAACTTCTTTCCACTTGTCAAATTCTTAAGTGCAAGTGAATGTTTCTGGTTGTTCATTGCAACACCTCTGATAGTGTCACTTTTGTGATAATGTTCCCCTTCTAATCTTCAGTCTGTTGACTGATTGCACTGAGCTCTATTTTAAGGTAACCCAGAAAGAAAAAGAAAATATACCAGCACCAGATAACTAAACTTTTAAGTTCATAACTACATGTGGTTCTTTGGTCCAAATGGCTGACATTCTCAGGCACTTGAATTCCCAAAGTTTGTGGGTTTCATCCTCCATAACCTTTACTATTTACAAAATTTTCTTCCACTAAAAAGAACAAAATTATGTTAGTGGTTTTGAAAACCAAATGTTAGGGCTAATTTTCACTTTCTCTACTATGTATAGTAAGTAGGGGAAGTATTGTATTCCACCCAAAAATTCGATACCGAGATTTCACCGGAAATACATGTTTAAAGACCCCCTGAACCCAAAAAAAGAATTTTTGGAAACATGTCTGTGTGTGTGTCTGTGTACAGCATAACTCAGAAACGAACAGTCGGATAAACACCAAACTTGGTATTTAGGTTCAGTATCTTCCAGAGATGCGACACCAAGGTTTTCAAGAAAATCCCCCCACCCCAGATTACCCTTTACCTGGAACATTTTTCGAAAATTTTAATTTTCTCAAAAATGGCTGTAACGATATTGATTAAAATATCATATGTTTAAGATATTTTCATGACAAATAAAATGTATATCTTGAATTTTCTGGGAATGTCTCCAAAAGTATTCTTCATTGTGAACGACTTTTGCATAACTAGTAAACCATAAGAGATTGACAAAATTTTACTACACAAAAAATGTAGATCGCATTAAAATACACAATTTATGTCATGTCAATTTGTTTTGTTGAATGAACCATTTTCGAGATATTGCTTGTTATTCCCTTAAATTTTTCAATACTTATTTTCTCAAATCGGAATTCGTTACTCATTTTTACTTTCTCTACTACGTATAGTAAGTAGGGGAAGTATTGCATTCCACCCAAAAATTCGATACCGAGATTTCACCGGAAATACATGTTTTGAGACCTCCTGAATCCAAAAAAAGCATTTTTGGAAACATGTCCGTGTGTGTGTCTGTGTGTGTGTGTGTCTGTGTGTGTGTGTGTGTGTGTGTGTGTGTCTGTGAACAGCATAACTCAAAAACGAACAGTCGGATAAACACCAAACTTGGTATTTAGGTTCAGTATCTTCCAGAGATGCGACATGAAGGTTTTCAAGAAAATGCCCCCACCCCAGACTACCCTTTACATGGAGCATTTTTCGAAAATTTTAATTTTCTCAAAAATGGCTCTAACGATTTTGATTAAAATATCATATGTTTAAGATAATGTCATGAGAAATGAAATGTATATCTCGAATTCTCTGGGAATGTCTCCAAAAGTATTCTTCATTGTGAACGACTTTTGCGTAACTGGTAAACCATAAGAGATAGACAAAATTTTACTACACAAAAAATGTAGATCTCGTTAAAATACACAACTTATGTCATATACATTTCTTTTGTTGAGTGAACCGTTTTCGAGATATTGCTTGTTATTCCCTTAAATTTTCCAATACTTATACTTTTTCTCAAATTCGTTATTCATTTTTTTATGTCCTGGACTTGCAAAGAGAAAGGAATGCGCCGCATAGCAACCAGCGTTAAAATATTTGACCATCGCTTAAAAGCTACCATATTCCCCTTGCATCTACAAGAAAATTAGCAATAAGATTGACATCTCGATATCTCGATTAACATAAAGCATATGGGGAATAGGCGTTTGTAAAAATAGATTGTACAAGAGTAGAGAAAGTCATGTGAGTGTAACACATCAGATTTTTTTGTCTTGGATATGCAAAGAGTATTAATCTGTGGGAAAGGGAATGGTGCTGCACCTAGCAACCAGCTATTAAGAGATATGTATGTGCTTAAAGGCTACTGTATTTCTATATTGCCCTTGTAAGTATATATTCCCCTTACATCTACAAGAAAATTAGCAATAAGATAGACTCTGCAAATGTTTATCTTGATTAAGATGAAGTAGATGGAGAATAAGCATTTGTAAAAATAGTTTGTACAAGAGTAGAGAAAGTCATGTGAGTGTAACACATCAGATTTTTTTATTTTGAGATGAGGGCACTGTCAAGAATTTGATGAACTACCAAATGACAGAGCTCATTCAGGATTATTTTCAACAAGATGGTGCAACTTATCACAAGTCATTGCAAGTATCTCACACTGTTTGAAACTTTATTTTATTACAAAAGAATGACTTCCATATCACCTACTACATGCCACCAGTGTTAGAGATTGTTGTATCAGCCAAGAAGGCATTTGTTATTGTAATCAAAATTGACTTAGGAGTTCATGCAGTAACTGTCAGAAGTGTACAAATGTCTTCTAAAGAACAAAGTCTTTTATGCCACTAGTTTGGGGTAAGCCATTATTCCAGAGATACGAGGGTGGTTCCATAAGTTTTTGACCTGACCCTGAAAATTAGCGCAAAACTTAAATGAATTGGGGAGGTGCTAGCAACATCTGTCAGGATGCATTTCAGCCTGCTACTAGCCTCAGTTGAGTGGTAGTTCCCGTATGAGTAAGATGTTGCATACCGTGCTGCTAAAATGGATAAAATTGAGTATCAGCAGTGATTAAGCTCCTGACAAAAGAAGGGCTTGCACCAGCTGAAATAAAATGCTGCTTGGATAGTGGTTATGGTGATGCTTCCCCTTCATGTTGCGCAGCGAAGGGAATGGTCTGGGCAGAGACAGTATCGATGATGATCCACATGTTGGTTGAGCTGGTGACTTGAGGAAACCATTGCTATCGTTTAAGGTGAGGTGCTGAGTGACAGGGTGCTGAAATTCAAGAAAATTTCAGCAATGTTTTCAACTGTTTTCCAGATCATTCATGATCACTTTGCACATGATAAAAGTCAGTGCAAGATGGGTATCCAGACTTCTCTCTGCAGTTCGGAAGGAGCAGTGTGTGGCTTCTTGCACCAAGTTTTTGGAGCTTTGCTGTGGCAACCAGAAAGAAGTACTGGAATCTATTGTTACATGGGATGAAACTATGGTTCTTTATGATCTGTCCAAAAGAGAATCTCTTGAATGGCATAAACCAGGTGAAGGTCCACCAAAGAAGATGGTCATTCATTCCACAAAAGGTCAGGCAGCAATCTTCTGGGATTCTAGAGGAATTCCCATTGTTGATTTCAAAGAAAGGAATATCACTGTGAACACACAATATTATGTTTCACTTTTGTACAAATTGCACGACTCCATCAAACAAAAGAGGCGAGGAAGGTTGTTACGTTGCCCTCCGTGGTGTAGTGGTTACCATGCTAGCCTCTAGTTCCTGAGGTCGAGGATTCAAACCTGGCAGAGGGCGATGGATTTTTTTCAGGCATAAAAATCCTTAGCATGGCTTCCGGTGGTCCAGTTTTGTAAATTTATGGCACATAAAAGAACCTCAAACCTGATAAAGGACTCTGAACAAAATTTCCGGTCTTTCACACCCAATATGGAATGGGATGCTAAGGACCATAGTAGTTGAGCGTCCATAAATAAAACTCAATTTAATTTGGGTTGTTAAGTGGTGCTCTTCTCCACGACAATGCGCCAATGCACATGGCTGCAATAAAGGTATATGGCTTCCAAGAGATTGACCACCCACTCTACGGTCCAGATCTAGCCCCAAGTGATTACTGCCTTCTCCTCCAAACTGCAGAAAGATCTTCGGGGAAGGAAATTTGATGAAGTGAAAGCTGCTATAATGGGACACTTTACCGATTAGAACCAGATATACTTTTTGAAAAGCATAGAATTGTTAATCTCCAGATGTGAAAAGCATATTGAAATAAAGGTTGTTTGTGTTGAAAAATAGCATCATTTTTACTTTCTCTACTACGTATAGTAAGTAGGGGAAGTATTGCATTCCACCCAAAAATTTGATACCGAGATTTCACCGGAAATACATGTTTTGAGACCTGAATCCAAAAAAAGCATTTTTGGAAACACGTCCGTCCGTCCGTGTGGGTGTGTGGGTGTGGGTGTGGGTGTGGGTGTGGGTGTGTGTGGTGTGTTTGTGTGTGAACAGCATAACTCAAAAACGAACAGTCGGATAAGCACCAAACTTGGTATTTAGGTTCAGTATCTTCCAGAGATGCGACACGAAGGTTTTCAAGAAAATCCCCCCACCCCAGACTACCCTTTACATGGAAGATTTTTCGAAAATTTTAATTTTCTCAAAAATGGCTCTTAACAATTTTGATGAAAATATCATATGTTTAAGATAATGTCATGTGAAATGAAATGTATATCTCGAATTTTCTGGGAATGTCTCCAAAAGTATCCTTCACTGTGAACGACTTTTGCATAACTGTTAAACCATAAGAGATAGACAAAATGTTACTACACAAAAAATGTAGATCGCGTTAAAATATACAACTTATGTCATATACATTTCTTTTGTAGAGTGAACCGTTTTCGAGATATTGCTTGTTATTTCCTTAAATTTTCCAATACTTATACTTTTTCTCAAATTCGTTATTCATTTTTTTTGTCCTGGACATGCAAAGAGAATGGAATGCGCCACATAGCAACCAGCGTTAAAATATTTGACTATCGCTTAAAAGCTACCATATTCCCCTTGCATCTACAAGAAAATTACCAATAAGATTGACATCTCGATATCTCGATTAACATGAAGCATATGGAGAATAGGCATTTGTAAAAATAGATTGTACAAGAGTAGAGAAAGTCATGTGAGTGTAACACATCAGATTTTTTTTTCTATAACATTAAAAAAGTAGTTTGGCCTGAAACTTTTGGAACCTACCTCTTATTACATAGTAAGGAAATGCGCATCTGTAGCTATGACCTAAAAGCAACAGAACGGTTACAAAAATCACTTGCTTTATGTAAATCACCGTGTATGAATGTTGGTGTGTTTGTAATGCACATAAACTTAACCCTTCCCATGCAGAATTAGTTATGGAAGTACAGTTTTTGGTTAGAGTATGGAATGTGTGCAAATCAGACATCACACATCACTTGAACCATTATTGCATTGAACTTGCTATGGAGTGGCTTCCACACAGCTTTCTTCTTTTTTTGAATAAAATAACTGAAGAACCGTCACTGAATTAATTGAATATTGACATCATTTAACTATCTGTTAGTGTTTGTTTCTCTACTAGCTTTGTATATCGTGCAAAAACACACCAAAAGAAAAGGATCGGACTGTTAAATAAGTTTCAACTGGGTTCAAAAAGCATCCTTACATACTGACAATAAATTAACAATTGACAAATGTGACAACAAGGCATTAAATATCCAGCCACGAAACGTTCAGTTGGTAACTTACGTTTACCTCATCAATGGACTACAAAGGGTTAAACCGCTTTTTGAGAGTAGCATGTGGAATGAAGTTCATGAAACATAACGAGAAGTGGAATTTCTTTAATTTGGAAATATTTTCCCCAATCATCAGTAAATTGCACATAAATATAATATTTTTACTGTAACAGTAAATAACTTAGCATCAGATAACATTGTATTAGATTATGAAGCGGTTATACTTTTAATAGATTTTTCAAAGTGTGTTGCCTTATGAAATACCTTGAAGCTTAGAGGTATATAGGTACTTCAGCTTTCTCCTGACTTCTTTCCCTTTGCATTTTGAACACAGCTTTCTTGCAGATTTCTTTGCAGTGGGTGAAATCATTGCTGAAAAATGTCAACCTATGAACCCATAAGGATTTGTACTTGTGGATGAATGACGGGCTGCTCGTTTTGGAAAGAAATCCTTTAATATGTGGACGTCATTTTGGCAACTGCAACACAAAAGTCAAGGACATTCTTAAATAAGACAAATACATTCCAGAGTGCAAATTCCACCAAATGGAAAAAGTATTTCTATAATATTTTTTCCTGTTTTACCTGTTATTGGGTTTCAAGAGCATGCTGGTCCACATTGTCTGTTTGCCCCCATTATGTCATAGTTTTGTCATGACTGCTGTAGGTTTCATTTTATCTTCACTGCTCTTATTCAGTGTGTATAGTGCTCAAGATGAATTCCCTCTTATTCTACTACCTTGTTACTATTACTTCATCTCATGAAAAGCTATATATTAAATTGAGTTTTACTTATGGATGCGCTTTAACTGCTGTAGTCCTTAGCGCCCCATTCTATATTCGGCGTGAAAGACCGGTAATTTTGCTCAGAGGCGCCCCTCTTATCAGGCTTGAGGTTCTTTTACGTGCTGTAAAACTATGGCATGGAACCACCGACTTAACTTCCTTTCCGTAGAAACCATGCTAAGGATTTTTACACCTGAAAAAAATCCATTGCCCTCTGCTGGGTTTGAACCCATGACCTCGGGAACCAGGCTGTTATCATAACTATACTCCGAATCCAATTTTCCTCGCATCTAGTACTACAACTACTACTACAAAGATAATAGTAATAATTATAATAACAATGATACAATGTTGCTAGTGTTATTTATATACCTATAATGATGAGGGTTTAAACGTGTGCAATGTTCGATTAGTGCTACTAAACTTTTATTTTCACACACATCGCAAATTGTCTCATTTTCTTCTCTTCTTAAGGACTACAACCGTTTCTTCCTAACTTTAGTTAAATACCCACCTGTCTTCTTCCTCTCTTTACTAAAAAGCTTAAAGCTACTTTTCTGTCTAATTTAAAGAATTTCTCACTTAAACACTCTTTCCTCCAAAGCTCTGCCCCTTTACATTCAAACACTATATGTTCCAAATCTTCCTTCCCTCCACATATTGAACCACATTCTGTTGGAAACCTTTTCTCATCCCTTACCTCCATATGCCCGCTTGAACCCAAGCAATACTCTCTTTGTTCTTTATTCAGTTTATCCACATATCCTTCTCTTTCCCATGTATTTTTTATTTGTACATATGATTTTAGTGATCTTTTATCCCCTATATTCCTAAACAACTCTTGTATTTGTATATCTTCGAATCTCCTAACTTCTTTCCATAACCTATTTACATTATTTTCTCTCATTCTCCAGATATCGCCCAGCCCATTTTTCTTTAATATAGTTTGTATACTGTAACTCCATCCAATATTCCTTAAATTCTTTTCCTGGAAATCCAGGCATTGTCTTAAATTGCTTTCATCTATGGCAGTATTTGACTCTCTCCATAATCATACCTTTCCTTCCCACTCTTCCTAATTCAATTTGAGCAACTTCCTTTAGTTGCATTTGGTAAACCTAGCAATTCTCTACAAAACATCCTGTGTACTTTATCCACCACTTCCCATCCACCATCCAGTCCCCATATTTCAGCTCCAACTACCATATTATGTATTTTTTCCATCCAATTTACATTTATGTCCGGTAACTTGTATTTATATCCTTAACCGCTGCCAATGCTCCCTTCCCTTTTGCTACAGTCAATTTCTTCTGTTTCTCCCATTTCCCACCCCCATCAATTTTAAACCCTAAATATACACATTCACTAACCACCTATTTTTACTTTCTCTACTACGTATAGTAAGTAGGGGAAGTATTGTATTCCACCCAAAAATTTGATACCGAGATTTCACCGGAAATACATGTTTTGAGAGCCCCTGAATCCAAAAAAGCATTTTTGGAAACATGTCCGTGTGTGTCTGAACAGCATAACTCATAAATGAACAGTCGGATAAACACCATCTTCCAGAGATGCGACACGAAGGTTTTCAAGAAAATCCCCCCACCCCAGATTACCCTTTACATGGAACATTTTTCGAAAATTTTATTTTTCTCAAAAATGGCTCTCAATTTTGATTAAAATATCATATATTTAAGATATTTTCATGACAAATAAAATGTATATCTTGAATTTTCTGGGAATGTCTCCAAAAGTACTTTTCATTGTAAACGACTTTTGCATAACTGGTAAACCATAAAAGATAGACAAAATTTTACTACACAAAAAATGTAGATTGCGTTAAAATACACAATTCATTATTCATTTTTTTGTCTTGGATATGAAAAGAGTATTAATCTGTGGCAAAGAGAATGGTGCTGCACCTAGTAACCAGCTATTAAGAGATGTGCTTAAAGGCTACTGTATTTCTATATTGCCCTTGTAAATATATATTCCTCTTACATCTACAAGAAAATTAGCAATTAGATAGTCTGCAAATGTTTATCTCGATTATCATGAAGTAGATGGAGAATAAGCATTTGTAAAAATAGTTTGTACAAGAGTAGAGAAATTCATGTGAGTGTAACACATCTCCTTTCCTCATACTTGCTCAATTTTGTCCCTTTTTTAAAAACTATAATTTGAGTCTTCTTCTGGTTAACTCTCAAGTTCCATTCTTCACAATAGTTATCTATTTACTGCAAAGATTGCTTTAGCCCAATTATCGAGATGGATTCTACTACTAAATCATGTGCAAATAATAGCCCTGGGATTCTTAAATTATTAATTGCTGACAGACTATTTTTCCCTATCTCAGTGAGTATATCATCTATGAACAGATAAAAAGCACAGGACTTAATTTACACCCTTGTCTTAACCCCTTTGTTTGATTTATTTAAGTTCTAGTTATAAAGTTTCTGTTGAGTTAACTGAAACTTTTGAAATAGCTTCTTTTATTACAGTCTATATAGTATGTTTTTGTGTGTTTGCAGATTTGCCAGAAACCTGCTCAGCCAGAAGGTGAAGAAGTGGATGACAGCATGTCGCAGTTGAATCCCAATGCAGCAGAGTTTGTCCCCTCACCCACTCAGATGATGCCAACAATGAACGACATTCTTTTGGCAGAATCCCCACGAAAGGGAGGAGTTCCTATGGAGGACATTCGTATTCCCAGTCAAAATGAATTCCAGGAAGAAGTGAGATTGCGTCCGAGTGAAATGGACCTTGAGACTGACTCGCCCACATCTCCTAACGCAAAGGCTGATGGTTTTCTCCCAGATTTAGTGAACAAAGAGGTTTCTAATTACAAAGAATCTGATGTTGCCGAGAAAAACATTCACAATCTTGAATTCAAAGAATTCCTGGATCAAGAGGAAATTAGCTACCAAGCAGAAAAGGATGTGTTGCGAACAGAGCAGCAGCAGCAGAATTTGAAAGAAATGATGGATACTTTGTCTGAACTCTCGTCCACTAAAGCAGAATTTGGGGATGACTCTTCGGTCAGCCTCATGACCTCTGGATCAGAAATGCAAAAGACTGTGACTGAAAATGCTTCTACATTTTCAATAATGAACAAATCTTTCACAGAACAAGAATTTGCAAATAGTGATTTGTCTCTAAGTGTTTCCAAAAATGACCAAACTGGTATTGAAGATAAAGAATTTTCTAATCTAATTGAGAATGATATACAAAATGACATTATGAAGAATTTGGAAGAAGTGCCACCAATGTCATTTGAGGTTCACAAGGAAATGGTTCCCGAGATGGAGGCACAACCTGAAAGGGTTCAGCTGAGTGAAGGTACATCATCTTTTGAACAGGATGAAACAAGCTCACCACTTATACCAGAAGAGACAAAGTTTGATGACAATGCATTACCGCCTATGACCTTTGAGACTGATCATAAACCATTAGCAGTTTCCGAAACTGAACAGTTTGAACAAAACTTATGTGAAGAAAACCAGGCATACGAAGAAATAATCAAGACACTTTCTGTGAGTGCTAAAGAATTTGATCCTACTGAGTTAAACCATGTGCTGGATTCAGAACCTGTCCAAGAGAAAAATGAAGATATTCCCTCACATGAGTATGGGGAACAAAACCTAGATGTTCAGAATGACATGAACATACAACAGGATGAATTGGAATTTATAACCAAGAGTGTTGAAACGGAGAACAAAGAATTTGAAATTGAAAGTGATAACTTCGCAGATATCAAGAAAACTGAACTTATAAATGAAAATATCTTTGAGGAAAGCAAGGAAACTGAAGCTATGGATGAGAAAGTTGCTTTGGAGAGCACAGACTTTGAAGTAATGAAAGAGAAAGTAGATGTAACTGAATTTGAAGCTGTAGAAGAAAAACATACAGATGAATTTGAACAAAAATCTAGAACAGATGAATTTGAGGCCTTTGAACAAAAATCTAGGACAGATGAATTTGAGGCCTTTGAACAAAAATCTAGGACAGATGAATTTGAGGCCTTTGAA
Organism: Deroplatys truncata; assembly: GCA_030765065.1. NCBI lineage: Eukaryota > Metazoa > Arthropoda > Insecta > Mantodea > Mantidae > Deroplatys > Deroplatys truncata. Next base: position 55,472,654 of record CM060989.1, on the reverse strand, counting down.
CCAAAACCTAGTACAGATGAATTTGGAATTGTTGAAGATAAATGTGAACAAAATAAAGTCTCAGAGCTGGAACATGAAACAACCACATCCAGACTTGAGGAAGAGTTTATTCTTGATGAGAAATTGTCATCTCCTTTGTCTCCATCGCTAAAAGTTGGTTCTCCAATACCTGACTTGTACACAGCCACCTCTACACCAGAGACTGTTCCCATTGAGAAAGAAATATCACCACTTGCTGAAGAATCACAGTTGCCCATTCTAGACATGTCATCTGCACAACCAGAGGTCATAGAACCAAATCGAGAAGCAAGCTCCCCAGTATCATTGGAAGATGAAATGATAATCAGAGAGGGTCCTTCAGCTGTTATGGAGTTCTTTAGTTCATCACAGGTGTCAGAAAAAATTCTGGAAGAGGTGGAAGCAACAGAACCTCAGAGAATTGTGGAAGAGTTTATTCCAATTGAAGATAATGTTCCTGACATCAAGTCTGAATCTCCTTGCCCTGTACCGAGCGAGATGAAATCTCCTGAACCATTGGAAGAGGTACCGGTGCTGGAACCAGAAGCAGCTGTGAGTGAAACATCCCCATTGGAAGAGGATATCGCTCTTACGCACACCCCTCCACCAACTCCCGCACATATTTCTGAGGAAGCACTGCAGGAATCATTAGCCGCAGTTTCCCCAGAACCTCAGCAGTTGTCGGAAGCAGCTGAAAAATTGGCAGAGAAGGTAGTAGAGATGGAGTCCGAAAAGGTAGAAGATGCTTCTATCGTAGCACCCACTGCTGCTGCTGCAATTGGAGTAGCAGCGATTGGTGCAGCAGTGTTGGCCTCCGAGATAAAGCAAACAGAAGAGATCAAATCAGAAGTTGAAGTAAAGAAAGAACCTATAGCAGAGATAAAGAAAACTACTTCAACAATAAAAGACAAGAAAACTCCAGCTGGTAAGCCACCTGCTAAAGCCAGTCCAGCCACTAAAACTACCACAGCAAAGGGACCTCCAAAACCTGCGACTTCTCCAACGAAACCGCCTGCTCGTACAGCAACTCCAAGAAAATCAGCTACCCCTACCGCCACCACCACTCCTATACGAGCTACCCCGAAGACAGCCGTTGCTGCAGCAAGCAAACCTAAATCGACTACACCAGCAAGCAAACCTCTGTCCGCTGTAACAAAGACAGCAACTCCAGCCCCTCGCCCTAGACCTGCTTCAGCTGCAAGCAAGCCTCTTACAAATGGCGAGGTAAAACCTGCAGCAAAACGCTCTGAACCGCTTGCAACGAAGAAGCCAGCAACAACAAGCACAGCAAAGCCATCGAGGCCTTCATCTGCCCCTGTTGCTGCCAGAACTACCACTACCACAACGAAAATTGGTACTAAGACCACCACTACCACAGCTCCTAAACCAAAACCAGCAACTACCATGAATGGTACTGCAAACAAGCCACGCCCTGCTGGAACACTGGCTACAACCACAGCGAGAGCAAAGACTCTAGACAAACAAGTAAAGGAGACTGCAAACAAGCAAATATCGAATCGCACCACTACCACAACCAATGCCACCAAGACTGCTAATACATTGGCATCTTCACGCACCATCACTGCCACAGCTACAAAGAAGACTGCTGGACCTGTGAAATCCACGGTGACCAGCACGACCACCACAAAAATGAATGCAACTGGGAAGGTGGGGGTTAAGAAAGCCGGGAGCACCACCACTACTCGTGTCACAGCAACAAAATCTGTAAACAAGACTGCAGCTTCTGTAACATCCACAGTTAGCGAAGTGATAAAACTGCAACAAATTGTAACTGAGGCTAAGGACTGAGAGACAATTTTAAAAGAGTAGATTTAAAAAAAAAAGTAAAAAAAAATTGCATTTTTAAATGGTGTCTTTAAGACTGAGTTTCACTTGGAATTATTTATTTTTTCTGCTATTGCTCTTTCCAGCTGTAGAACAACTAATGTTTGAAAAATATTGTTAGAATTCATTTTAACTATGACTGCATTAACATTAATTGTTCTACATAAAAGTCCAGTTATTCATTTTGGAGAGAAATGCATTATTGGTCTCATTTGCATGTAGTAATAATCAGTGCAGGGTTTGTAAAGAATTTGTTGAGAAATAAGACTTAATTATTATTCAAGAATAAATTCAAGCAGATTTTAGATGCTAGGAAAATGCGTCCATCCTTTACATGGAGAGAAATATATATATAACAGAAATTTTGTTCAGTGAAACTCTTTTGTGTGTTTATTACTATAAAACAATTTTGATCCATTATGGGTGACTGACATGAGTTAATAGTACTTTGTATTCATATTCATATTGCCATGTTCTTCTTTAACTCTTTAGCTTCAGCCAAATCTATAAGCCGTTTCTGTAACATAAAACTTACTTATTAACATTATATTTTATTAATATTGTTATTTTAGTTGGTTAAAGAGGTGCTAATGCATGCTATAAAGTATATTTTGCAAAGAATATTTATTGAAAGACAAAGTTAAATATCAAACATAGGCATAACTGTGGAATGGGGCTATATGAACAAAGCTCATAGCTGTTTCCATTTAAATTGACTCCGGTGGGACCAAATAAATCTTGAAAGACACCACTTAAAAAGAACACCAAATGTTGTCGAAAACAAAAAAAGGAAAAAAAAAAACTTTTATAATAATGCAAGAATATTTACACAAAAGTCCAAATACAGAAAATGATTTTGAATTCCATGCATAAATATTAGCCCTATTTAGATTACAAGCACATTATAATCCTGCAGGTCTGCCAACATTGAAAAGGAAGAAATGTGGAGGAACATACGGTAGTGTTGTGATTGTTTACTTTGTGTGTATCTTGTTTTATAAGATGTGCTATGGACATGAACCATCACCCGTCAATAAAATGCAGCACTTGGCAAAAGGAAGCAAAACAAGAAAAATGTAACAAAAAGAACTATATGTGGGGGGGATAAGGTATGTTTAGTTAATAAATGCCAGGTGCCTTGCAGAAGTTGCATATTATTTGTTGATCTAAGCAGAAACAGAATATTATAACTTTGCTCTTGTGATTCACTTGCTTTGCAACTATTTTTTTTTCTCTATGGAAAATGTGCAGGAGTTCTATAAGCTTGAAGGAAAAAGATAACTGTACAGCACTTTTTTATGTGAATTTCCTTACCACTGCAAATGGAAGATAATGTAATAAAGTTTTTATGATGTCATATTTAATATGCTGAAATTTAAAAGCCTATCCTGTTACATATTCCAGAACCTATAGCCTTTTTGGCCCAAGAATGGGTCCATACATAAACAATGCTCACAGTATCACTCTGTACTTGACATCTCCTGAATAACTGGAGGAGCTGCTTTCCTCTCTGCAGCTCTTTACTTTTAGGAGCTCAAAAAAACTGCCTACCTTCCAGTGTTATACAGTGGAATCTCGTTAGCACGTTCCTCATTAACACATTTTCCCATTTATTACGTTGAATTATAAAGGTCCCGGTACAAAATCACCAAATGTAATAAATAACATTTGCTTAGTGCATTTTCCCGATCCCGCTTACTATGTTTGAAGTTTGACGCCCTCATTCGCTGTTTTGGCCAATCCTTGGTCAGTCCTGTGGGAGCAGGCGCTTAACACGTTCAAAGTTTGATGTCCTCCATTTGCTACTTTGGTCAATCCTTGGTCACGGGGTGGATACCGGCAGCCAATCACATGCATGTATGTAAATATTTGTGTGACACGATTTATGTGGGTGGGATAGAGAATGCTTTACCTGGCGTGGTAAATGCCAACGATAGTTTCTACTGTTGAGTGTTAACCAAACATATGTAAATTGTATTTTAACTTTTCATTTGCAATGAAAAAAAGAAGTGTAGTAAATAACCAACACTGAAAAAATGAAAATCCTTGAAGTATACCACAATGCAAATATGAAACATGTGGATATAATGCGGAAGTTAAACATTCCTCCATCAACCTTAAACACGATTGTTAGCAGACCTAAATTGATTGAAACTGCTTTTAAAGAAGGGAAAAATGCTAAAACAAAACTTCCCTTTGGAAAATAGGATCAGGAAAGGAATTTGTTGCATGGAAACACCTACCGTATTCAAATCGTATTGAATACGCCAGAGTTACTATTGTCTATTGTACTCGTAACACGATGCATGCACATAATTTTGTCTTCTTTTTTTAGTTGAAATTGTTATATGTGTAATAAAACACACAGCAAACCCACTATTGTTGCTTCCATAATTCACAATTTATTTTCTCAAAAATATTCATAACCTCAAAAACCCAAGTTGACCAACATAAAAGCTTGAATTTAACATGGAAACATGGATCGTATTCGGTATAAAATTGTACTTGAAATCTATTTCAACTACCCATGGAGATGTAGTAATTATTAGATTTTATTACATAACTATGTTCTTAAATTCCAGATTTTGTATTTTCGTTAACACCTTTTCCCACCTATGACTTCCAAATCTTTAGGTCCCTGCAAAAACGTACTAACAAGATTGTACTGTATTAACCATGCTCTATCTTTCACTGGATCAGCACTGATGAAGTGCATCATTCCTGGCTAAGAGAATACTGCGGTGAAGTGTAAGAGGTTTGGCAATAAAGAAACGGGACTGCTACTGTGACTCTTTATTGAAAAAACTTTAATTGAAATGTTGTCCCCTTCAATGTAGTTCCCTCCCCGATCCCTGCATTGCTCCATGCAAATTTTCCACTGTTGGTAGCAGTGCTGCAAGTCTCTTTCTGTTATGCTGTTGAGTCTCATCACTTTTCCTTCACTGCATCCATGTACTCGAACCTAGTTCCTTTGAGCACAGACTTCACTTTTTGGAAGAGAAAAAAGTTGCATGGTGCTACCTTTTTCACTATAAGTTGAAAGGAGAAGTAAACAAAACTTAAATGTATCACTCCACCGAGCACATGGCAGCATCACGTGGAAAATCACGGGAACTAAGTACCTGAGAGAGGAAATTCTTAAGACAGAATGTGAATACAGTATATTGCGCAGCTTGGGGATCATAGCATTTAAACATTGTATGCCCTATTCCTATATTTTGCCTTGCATCCTAAACTTCTAACACGTAATACGAAGAATAGACAAATAAAAGTGGTACCTGAACAGTTCGCATCTGTGTTTAAACTGTTCTTAACTTCAGGTTTAAAAATCATTCATTTAATGACCAGTATCGGTATACCAACTTTGCTTTAATCTCATATGAGTCAACAATTAAGAAAATGATTAGCACTATAGGTTAGAAAACAAACACGACCCAAGCAGTTCGAGCAACAATTCTGCGCCACTAACAAAGAAGTTCAATTATTGCTACTTAATGGTCAACCATATTCATTGTCGATTAAAGGAGGGTATTTTTCATAGAATATATTAAAAGCATTTAATACAATTCTCTTTTTTTCTCCGCATTTGTTTTCCACAGTGGCAGAGGATTCTCAGCCATGACACATTCAACCGTAACATTTTCTCAACACATTGCAAAAGTACACTGATGGCTTATCCGGAAACCGGAAATGAGCTGCAGCACCTGTGCATAGCCTCTTAAACCATCTGTTATAACGATTCATCTAGTTATAGGTAATCTGAACAAACACACTTTCTTTCATAAATTGAACTGTTACAATAATGGGTTTTTTAAATTTCTCTGCACGAGAATATCCACAAAATGTTATGATCTGAATCAAACCTGTTTTATGCAGAGGAAGTTGTAGTTTGCCCACTAGCCAATGAGGGGCTCTCTTGTTATGTGGTTTTATTTACAACTCCTTTAAACTTAAAGTGAAACCACTATAGTTCAGGCGAATACATGGAAGTTCCATCACTGGAATGTTGTTTTTTGCCAAAAACCTTTTCACAGTCATTGTGTTATCAGCTGGCACGTTATCCTGATGAATCCAAGAGCGATTCTTCCACAGATCTAGTCTCCTTCGTTGCTCACGTTCACAGAGGTACTTCAGAACAGTTGTATAATAAACTTGATTGACAGTCTGACCTTCAGGCACCCTTCAGACGGTTTTCTCAAACAATTCTACTATCCTTTCCCACATTTTCTTCAATTTTCATAGTGGAAGAATTTTGGATCATCTTCGACGTCTTCCCTACCATCCTTGAACCTCTTAACCCACTCGAAAACTTGCGTACGACACGCTGATCACCATAAACTTGTTTCAACAAATAGCAAGTTTCTGTGGCGGGTTTCCCAGGTTTTGTGAGGAATTTGATGTTAACACGTTCTACTTTAGAGCATAGCATAATTCCACGGAGCTCAGATACACGGCCCATTTCTAAGAAGCCTCACAACCAGACTAACCACCACAGCGGCATGAAATTTTGTACACATGTCAGGGAGAGTCCTAAGGCCACCAGTGTTCCCAGAAACTGTCGTTTTGGTAGCTCTGCTATTTTATGACGAACATTTCAAGGAGTAAAACTGCCTCTCACATAATGAGAAAGATGCTGCACGAAGATTTTAATTAAAATACCATCTATTTGAGATATTTATGTGCTAAATATATCTTGAATTATCTGGGAATAGCCTGTTGTGAAGTCCTCTTCATTCAGAAAGGATTTAACTATTAAATTTTAAGAGTAAAAAATGTACCACACAAAAACTGTAGAACTCTTTAAAACAGAAAATTTATTTCAGATAATATTTTTGTGGCATCAGCCATTTCCAATATTAGATTGAATTTATCGCCACAGTACTATTTAGTTGTTTCTCACAATATAAAAAGAATATGGAATTTCAAGGCCCACATATAGCCACATGCTTTTAAACATATTACTACCAATTAGTCTTCTGTATTCCCATTGTACCTACAATAATATAACTATTTCTGTGAAAGTTTATCTTGATTAACATGAAGTAGGTAGAAAAATAAGCTTTCGTAAAAACGGCGTGTAGAGTTTATATAAATATAAACACTAGTGGGTAAAGAAAGTAAAGTGTATGTAACACTCCAGAATTTATGCTAAGTTTTCACTTTGTCTTTAATAGTAACATCAATCATCTTTTTGTTTTCAATTGTGGATTTGTATTTATCTACAAAATCTAGCAACACAGAACTCTTCTTAGCACTAAAATTTGGTGCTCTTGAAGGCTTATCGCGTATATTCTTCATTGGGCTGTTGCGAATGTATTTAAAGACAAAACTGTCTGCAAATGGATGAAATACAGGTTAAATGTAGGCTACTAACACTAGCCATAGCATAAACACAAGTGACTGTCGAAATTACTCACTGCGTTTTGAATACTACCATGAAAATCTTCGAAGAAGAAAAATGGCGAGAAAACCAGGCGCTAAGAAACTGCAGTATTCAAACCAAGGGTTAGCAATGGTGCACAGCATGCCTGTACCCAGAAAAATATTTCGGGGAGGGTTTTCTGCAAGTAGATCTAAACTTAACACTACCCCACACATTTACCATGTACCTACTCTGTAGTACAGAGAGAGCCAAACGACTATGAACAGGCTGCACAGTGTTTTTCCCGTCCACGTCCTTGCCGCTATCATAGAAAGGCATGGATGAAACCATACAACCTTTTTATAAAACCACTTTTAAAGGTTTTACCTACCAGCTGTATTGTTGGTAAGTAGAAAAAAAATTGGAATACAATTTTGCCCCCTGTTTTTAGAGAATAAACACACAGAGTGTGATTTTGCCTTTTTTCAACAAGACACTGCAACAGCTCGTAGGCCAATATTTCAATGAAAACAATTGAAAGTGTGTTTGAGGACAGAATTATTAGTAGAGATTTGTGTCCCCCTCGGTCCCCTGACCTAACCCCCTGTGATTTCTATCTCTGGGATAACTGAAAACATAAAGTGTACAAGACAAACCCACACACCCTGGAAGAATTAAAGCAAAATATCCGCCGGGAAATTGCCAGCATTTCTCAATGTGAACTACGGCGAGTGATGGATAGTTTCCTAAAGAACTGCCAAAAATGTATGGACAACGGTGGCTAGTCTCAGGATCTCTTTTCATAAAGATGGTAAGTAAAGGCTTTAAAAGTAGTTTTAAAAATGTTGTGTGGTTTCATCCACGCCTTTCTATGATAGCAGCAGACTGCAACGAGCGGCGAGGACGCGGACAGGAAAAACACAGCGCAGCCGGTTTGTAGTTTTTTGGCTCTCCCTATATATAGACGTTATATGGATAAGAAAATTGCATGGAGACATTATATAGACAAGACAAACTCTCAATAATGAGGATATTCCACCTTACAGCACAAAACATGGAGACTGCTTCGAAACCCGAAATGTATGGTCACCTTATCTATGTAAGGCGACGATATTAAGTTTCCCTTTGTCTTGTAAATGTGCTACTAGCAATAGACCTACTGTTACGCAACGACATTTTCCCATATTGGTTTGCTATGAATTTAAATAAATAAAACTCAGAACTTTTGGGGGGGTTTTGAACCCTAAAAACCCCCCCTCTAAATATGGCCCTGGTGCACAGGTTTTACAACTTTACCATGCTAGTAGTTTAACTGTGTTATTGTAACAGCTGATATTTAATGGGTTTGATGCACTCTGCTATGAGTGTTAAAGAAATGCATGCCCCTATATTTGAAAAACTATGGATATTCTGTTGTTTTCCTCGAAAAGAGGTCCCTGCTTGGAAATCTGAAAGGGGACTATCAAATATATTGTAACCATTTAAAAATGGGCACCATGTTTGGCAGTTACATCACTCTAAGGAGAAGGTATGGTCGTTCGTATGTCGTGTAAATATTCTTAACCTGTATTTCATAAGATCATTAGTGCCATGTTTTACAAAATCAAATAACAAAAACCCTTTCCATGTAAAGAGAAAGACCAAAAAGATTAATTTATCACAGTTTTTGGCCTGCGATGTTAAGTCCGGAATAGCACAATTATCTCAGAAGCCACACATCTATAGTAGTAGCAATAAATAAATGCTCACTTCCGCCAGTTGCAAATAACATTACAATAGCACGGCAGTTGCAAACTGACTCCTCCATCCACCCAAACACAGGACATCTTGGACATAGTGCAGTAATACGGCATATGGGAGTTCCAGGACCTCGGCCACCACTATTTCTGTAACACTGCTTCTCAATTGGTTCCAAGGACCTAAGTGCATCCTTACACACTTCCCAGCAGTGGAAAAAAATCCCTATGCCAGTACTGGAAATCAAACTTTAGTCCCTTTGCACCACAGGCGGAAGCATTTCGTGGGATAATAATAATGTAAATAACTGCAAAATCATTTTATTTAAAAGCAAATTAGACATTTGGGTCCGAGGTGGGTAATACAGTATAATCTATTCTTGATGTCGGAGATCGGGCTGGGCCTAAGAATTTTGGTCCATGCCGATCTCGCAGTATTAAGAAAGAAAATTAAATCTAATACCATCGGGGTCAAAGATTTGATTCAAGGAAGACTGGATAGGAAAGGTTAGAGAGGATCTGTTATATGGAAAGGAAGGCATATGAGTCCAGGTCTGCAACTCTCCAAGCTGACCAGGCCTATTGGTGAGCAGCCCTTCCCTTTAGTTCATTACATAATTTTGTCCACATGGTTTCTTTAAACCTGCAAATTTCAGAAGGAATTAAAGGCTGTCCTTTCTGATAATACTAAGATTATCATGTGATTACTGCTAATAATTTTTTTTTTATTTGAGCACTAAGTTAGTACATATTTAGTCTGCCTTCTCTATTTGCCCCTGCCCACTAAGATGAGCAGTCATTGTGGATTACAGTTACATGTTGATACATTTAGTAGTTCTTATATTTATTTACATTATTTTTCCTCTTTTAACCATCCATATCCATTTATTTCTTACTTTCGTTAAGTATTTACCCATATTTTTACAGTTTTTATCTAGAATTTTATGTATATCTTTGTTCCTATTCATTCCATACCATAAACTTTCTTTTCTCCAAATCTCTGTTTCTTTGCATTCAAATATAATATATTGTATATCTTCTCTTCCCTCTGCATAATGGACATTCACCTTGTGCATAGCCGTTTTGCTTCCCTTTTAACCTCCATATTCCTGCCCTTAACCATGCTATACCTCCTCTTTCTTTATTTGTGTTGTCAACATATTTCTCTCTTTCCCAGTGTTTTTTTATTAACAAAAAATCAAAGATCTCTTCTCAGTTATCTGACTAAATAATTGTTGTATCTCGATGTCCTCAAATCTTCTTTTAATACTCTTCCAAAAGCCTTTGTGATTTGCATCTCTTTTCCTCCAAACATCTCCCATGCCATTATTCTCAGGGTTATTTCTTAGTTCATTTACCCAGCCCATATCTTTTAAGCTAGTTTCTTGGTATTTTAGACATTGTTGTAATAAATTATCGTCATCAAAATTCAAGATCCTGTGCCAATATTTCAAGGCTCTCTCCATAACCATTCCTTTTCTTGTTACTCGTCCCATTTCAATTTGAGCCACTTCATTTGCTGTAGCTGTTGGCAACCCTAGTATTTCCTTACAAAATATTCTGTGGACCATGTCCACCACTTCCCACCCATTTTCAAGCCCCCAAATTTCAATCCCATACAACATTCGTGCCTCAACCACCGAATTATATAATCTTTCCAACCATTTCATCTCCAACTCTGGCATTTTAAATAAACATTGTCTAACAGCTGCCATTGCTGCTCTCCCCTTTGCCAGAGCTGATCTCTTCTGTTTCTCCCATTTACCTCCTGCATCTATATTTATCCCTAAGTAGGTACAGTCTCACACCACTTTTATATTCATTTCTCCCAATTTGCTTACCCAATTTCCCTCCTTTTTTAAACACTACAATTTCATTTACATTTAGTCCCCATTTTATACAGTATTTATCTATTTCTTGTAAGGACAATTTTAATCCATTTACTGTAATGGATGCCACTACTAAGTCATCTGCAAAGAGGAGACCAGGTATCTGTATATTATTTATTACTGGTAAAAGATTATTAGTACATATGATTACTAACAGCTGCACCTTGAGAAGGTGAGGAGTTGGACATAGGCTTTTGTCCAGGTTGGTTCCTTTAAGTCTTATATTATCAGAAGCGTCTCCTCCCTGTTAATAACATGGCAGCCTTTATATTTGGTAATGGCTACATGACACCACTAGAATGACTACACTACTAAGTAAATCCTCAGAAGTTTTTAGATTATTAACATGCCAATTAGCATTACACAGAATTGGTATAGCAGAATTTCTTATATGCTCTTTCTGTGAACTTGGAGAGAAATTACTTACACCACTGCCCAGCTTTTGATCAACATATCAAGCTCTCGTCAAAATACTGGAGTGCAAGTGAGGATGGCTTCATTGTCAACTGCCCAACATTAGATACCAACTACCATATTAGGTACATAAACTACATGTAATATATTTTATATATATAAATATATTTTATTACTGTTTACTGTACATATCATGTTATCTATGGTAGCAGGTTCATTGTTAAAGTAAAAACTTGCACCATGAAGCATATGGCACTTTGCACAGTCATCCAGTTTAGCTAAAATGTTGCACATCAATTTCTTTCTTCTTTTTTTACTTTCTGTACTACGTATAGTAAGTAGGGGAAGTATTGCATTCGACCCAAAAATTCAATACCAAGATTTCACCGGAAATACATGTTTTGAGACTCCCTGAATCCAAAAAAAGCATTTTTGGAAACATGTCTGTGTGTGTGTGTGTGTGTGTGTGTGTGTCTGTGAACAGCATAACTCAGAAACGAACAGTCGGATAAACACCAAAATTGGTATTTAGGTTCAGTATCTTCCAGAGATGCGACACGAAGGTTTTCAAGAAAATTCCCCCACCCCAGACTACCCTTTACATGGAACATTTTTCGAAAATTTTAATTTTCTCAAAAATGGCTAATGATTTTGATTAAAATATCATATGTTTAAGGTATTTTTATGACAAATGAAATGTATATCTCGAATTTTCTGGGAATGTCTCCAAAAGTGTTCTTCATTCTGAACGACTTTTGCATAACTGGTAAACCATAAGAGATAGACAAAATTTTACTGCACAAAAGATGTAGATCGCGTTACAATACACAATTTATGTCATATACATTTTTTTTGTTGAGTGAACCGTTTTCGAGGTATTGCTCGTTATTTCCTTAAATTTTCCAATACTTATACTTTTTCTCAAATTCGTTACTCATTTTTTTTTATGTCCTGGACATGCAAAGAGAATGGAATGTGCCACATAGCAACCAGCGCTTAAATATTTGACTATCGCTTAAAACTTACCATATTCCCCTTGCATCTACAAGAAAATTAGCAATAATATTGACATATCGATATCTCGATTAACATGAAGCATATGGAGAATAAGCGTTTGTAAAAATAGTTTGTACAGGAGTAGAGAAAGTCATGTGAGTGTAACACATCAGATTTTTTTTTCTCTCCCCTCGCTTGTTGTGCATTTCCTGCCCCATTCATGTTTTTCCTTGCATTGGAAACAGCATTCAGACACGTCGGTTGCTTCTATAATACTCGAATAACGGAATACATTCAAAACTAGTGAGGGGATGATACCACTATTTCTTGATACTCGATACCGATATTAATTTTTGAGCACCAATACTCGATATGTACTTTATAAAAAAACTGTAAATGCGATAGCTTGTTCACTGAATTATAATTCTGAAACACTTCCTGTTTGACCTTCTGTAATTGGCAGACTTTTTATCTTGATAATTCCACAGGTTATATATCCCCTGTTGTTAGTCAAGGATAATAATAATTCCTTTACTTCCCTCTTCATGTAACTATATTTTGTGCTGAAAACTTTCTTTTAAACGATTTTCTACCCGTAGAAAAATAAATACCAGCAAATTATTCTTTATTCTGCAATCTTGAAAATATAAACTAATATATAATGTTCGTGAAACTCAAACATAAAAATAACAAAATATATTTCCATGATCTATATTATCCCACGTCTTAAGTTCTGATTTGTTCTGTCTGGATGCACAAGTTTTGGTCACCAGAGTAGGTAAATGTAATGGCTGAGAGTGAGTCACCAAGCCAGGCTGTTGCAGAAACGTGATTTAGTACGTTAGCTAAATCAGCTTCATTCACAACTCAGTTAAGGCTGCATTTACACGAATACCTCTACTCCTTCCCATTGTTAGACTCACGAGTCTATGGAATGTTGCATTCATTCACCCACAGGAAAATCACTCAAGGTCTATCAAGAACTATAGTCCAGCAATGCTTTGGGGACATATGTGAAGTCTTGACTCCTTTCATTCTTTATCTAGCATAAAGTTAAACATAACTTTCAGTAATGCAAAACTTAAACATTTAAAAGTATCGAGGGTTTATCTCAAAGTATTAGGCATACTTCGATACCCTCGATTATCAAGGTTTCATCCTTATTCAAAACTATCCTCTTTTACCATTTTAAGACATTGCCATTTCTGTGTTTAATTTTACTGCTCTGAACTGTTATTCACTTGGCCATGATCAGGACATAAACAGTACTGAATTTGCATTACTTGCTTTGCTCCAGCAAACAGCACAGGAATACTCATGGCTACAGGCCATGAAAATATGCAAGTATATGCTTTTCCTTAACACTGTGGCCACCGCATGGCTGTTCACGTGTTGCTACAGCTTGGACTCTTACCAAAACAGTTATAATATCTCCACAAACTATTCACATATTTCTAGCATTTCCTCAGGAAATTTTCATTCTCTCTCAGAGTTCAATATCCGAAACCAAGTGAATTTCTCGCTTGATGTATTCTTTTTAGTTCTTCCAATGTATGGGTGTTTGTTGCATATACTTTATTTTTCACATGATTATCAGAGTGAGTACATTTCTGTAATTGGATTTTGTTAAATGTCAGTTATAGAGTAATTGACCCCTGCTTAATATTCTTCTGTTTCATCGCAAAATAACATTGGAGTACAGAGAAATCTGAGTTAACGTTTGAGTTTCCCTTGCATGAATTGAAAATTGGTGTGCAGTAAATGCATACAGAGTAATAGGACTTGTTTTTTTTTAATAAAAGGTAAATTCAAAATGATGCAGGAAGTCATACTCCACTATCTTTTAAACAGCTTGAATATCAGTCTGGAAACAAGACTGTGCTACTGCACATACTGCTGATGAGTTGTTAAATTTAATTGAGGAAAATTTTTAACATAGGGTATCTAGTAAAGGGGTTATGCCCTCGTGATGCCCTGATTTAACTGTATGCAACTTTTATCTATGGTGGAACTTTAAAACAAGTGTATATAACAAACCCCCCATACATTGGAAGAACTAAAAGAAAACATAAGGCTAGAAATTCACTCATTTTTTGATATCCAACTCTCGAGTGTGAATGCAAATTTCCCAAGATGATGCCAAAAATGTGTGGATAGAGGAAGACCTAACATATCCACTACAGCGTGTTTCGAGATAAATTCAAAAACGTTTCTCTTGTGTGTTTAAGGAATAAGACACCTGAAAAGAAATAATTTAAAAGTCAGTCATATGTGAAATCAAGTGGAATAGTGATGAAAATTACATCCATAGAGTAATGGGTAAAATAAATAAAGTTCTTTGAACATGTTGAGTTTTGGAATGGGGATATTTAGATATTTAACAGCTATGGTTCGTAGCGCCTTTTCTATATTGGGCATGAAAGGCCGGAAAGTTTGCTCAGAGGCACCTCTATCAGGCTTGAGATTCTTTAATGTCCTGTAAATCTACAACACGCGACCACTGGCTTTACTTCCCTTCTGAAGGAAGCCATGCTAATGATTTTTACACCCCAAAAATCCATCGCCCTCTGCCAGGTTTGAACCTGCAACCGCAGGAACCAGAGGCTAGCATGGTTCCCCTAGACCACAGAGGACAACTATGTAGATTCAGTTTTGGAGTGCATTTTAATGAATATGTTAAAATATTGCAATGGATATTTATCAAATGAGTAATTCAATCACAAATATTTCAATTTGACTTGGTTCTGTGTGTCAACATTTATTAAACAGATAAGATTCGCACTATTTCTTTTAATTTAATTTAATTTGTTTTCTGAAAACAAAATCTGCAGTATTTAATAAGCATTCTTTGAACTTAAATTAACATAAGAAAACCTTATTAACACCATAATTTATAGACTTTCTTGGAAATAGAACAGAAAATAAGACCAATATTTTGATATACAACCTGAAATGTAGATATAGCTTTAACACTATTGCATCTCCATTACAGGAGATCATGTTTCTCAGTATCAGCTCTTACAAAAGCATTGCAATACTGACATGTTCATATCTACTACATCATGATTTTCCCTTGTTTCTTGATCTGCTGCATTTTGGTGGAACAAATGTTTTGACAGGGAACGCCATTCTTTGCCGTAATGTCTTTCCAAAAGATTGTTGACATCTGACTTTTGGCTGGTTTAGGCTGAAACCTCCAAGTTCTAAAATTTCTGGCTGACTAATAAGACCTCTACCTAATGCAAAGTAATTTAGCTGCCCCAACATCAGTAAAGTAGGCCACTTCCACCTTGTAGAGTGACTGTTGTCTGGGTCTTTTGCAGTATGAATCTCTTTGCTTTGGAGAATTTGAAATGCCATAAAGCAGGAAACATGAAGATATCCGCTGTTAATTTCTTGCAATCAAAAAACTACTCTGGGTGATGTCAGTACCAAAAGTGTTGCAGATATTAAAATATTCTCTAACTCTACTATTACCTCCTGTTTCTTTAGAACCTGAGGTGTCTGGACTATCACATGCCACAAAAGCAAAGCATCCTGACATATTTTGTTGTGTGATGCATAAAATGTAATTGGTGCACATCGTGAAGACTAAAGATCTCCCCCTGGAATTTGAAAATCTTGGTGCATGCATACAAGTGGGTTTACGCGGAAACTTTGAAAGAGTGCCTGAAATTAAAACTAGCATATTTTTAAGTTTACTTGAATTCATTTTACTTTCTCTACTACGTATAGTAGGTAGGGGAAGTATTGTATTCCACCCAAAAATTTGATACTGAGATTTCACCGGAAATACATGTTTTGAGACCCCCTGAATCCAAAAAAAGCATTTTTGGAAACATGTCCGTGTGTGTGTCTGTCTGTGAGCAGCATAACTCAGAAACGAACAGTCGGATAAACACCAAACTTGGTATTTAGGTTCAATATCTTCCAAGGATGCAACACGAAGGTTTTCAAGAAAATCCCCCCACCCCAGATTACCCTTTCGAAAATTTTAATTTTCTCAAAAATGGGTCTAATGATGTTGATTAAAATAGCATATGTTTAAGATATTTTTATGACAAATAAAATGTATATCTTGAATTTCCTGGGAATGTCTCCAAAAGTATTCATTGTGAACGACTTTTGCATAACTGGTAAACCATAAGAGATAAACAAAATTTTACTACACAAAAAATGTAGATCGCGTTAAAATACACAATTTATGTCATATACATTTTTTTTGTTGAGTGAACCATTTTCGAGATATTACTTGTTATTCCCTTAAATTTTTCAATACTTATTTTCTCAAATGGGAATTCGTTATTCATTTTTTTGTCTTGGATATGCAAAGAGTATTAATCTGTGGGAAAGGGAATAGTGCTTCACATAGCAACCAGCTATTAAGAGATATGTATATGCTTAAAGGCTACTGTATTTCCAAATTTGCCCTTGTAAATATATATTCCCCTTACACCTACAAGAAAATTAGCAATAAGATTAACATCTTGATATCTCGATTAACATGAAGGATATGGAGAATAAGCGTTTGTAAAAATAGTTTGTACAAGAGTAGAGAAAGTCATGTGAGTGTAACACATCAGATTTTTTAGTATGCATTAGATTCACTGTCATAAATGAAATAGGTTTAATAAAATTATTAAAACAAAAATACTAACCTTTTAAACTTTCTTGGGCTTTTTACCACAACCTTTCACCCCTTGTTTGTTTTCCTGCACATCACTTAGTAGCTTCAGTGATTTTTATTTCACTGCTGCACACACTTAGTTTTGTATCTATTCTCAAAAAAAAAAAAACAGCTTACAGAATGATGATAATAATAAGGGTTCAAGTACCTTGCCACATTTTTGTGCAGTAATATTGCCAACATGGATAACCATAAATAACAAATTCCCTACAAGTTCTATAAAGAATCTGGGATATGCTGAGTTAAGGGTACACACAGGTCCGTGGAGATATTAAGTTTAGGAATGCATCGCCTTCTAAATCTCATTACAGTGGAATCTGTTCAGATTTGGAACTCCTTGCTTCGATATGTTATAGTGGCTATAAGAAGGATTGCGAAACAAGCCTTAACTCAATGTTCATGGTAGATATGTTGAATTCTGGAAATTACCTACTCAATTGTAACTATAACTATGAGTACATGAAGCAGTTACGGGGATAGTATGCCTCTTTCAGTGGTAGACCGAGCTGCTGACATATCAGCAGTGTGAGGGGAAAAACACTGTAGAAGCTAATTATTTAAGTTGTATTTAAATGAAACCATTATTAAAATACTATGCTTATTTACCATCCTTATTATTTGAATTATAAAAAGGATGATAATATATCTAGTTGAGGCAGTATTTTATATCACAACACTGTGAATGCCAGAGTGATTGTAGTGTAAATTAACATTATTGTATGACTATGATTTTAGATGTTTGTTAATTATAAGCATTGTTAGGAAATAAGTTTACACGACCTCACTGAAACTGACAATAGGAGCGGATAACAATGTAGCGAGGGGGTGAGCTGTTTATCAATTAGAAGACACAAACAAATGACGCCAGAGTAGCGCGCTTTTCTTTAGAAATGGAGGGAATATCTTCCCTAGATCATATGTGTTCGTAATTTTGATTGGATATAAAAATAGACGCTAATGTTGGCGCGCTTTATTAACCAATAGCAGCTCTGTTATAATGTTTAGGCATATCGGGGTGAGGGAGTATAAATTATGAAGCCAGAGACGGGTAATGCTCAGTCCAACAGAATCATTCGCGGGTTATACGTCGCGCAGTTTAATAGAATCATCCACGGGTTACACGTCGTGCAATTCTACAGAATCTCTCGCGTCGTAAAGTTAGTTACAAAAATGTGAAATACGCGAATTAATAATGTGCGGCAAATAAGTGATTATAGTTACATTTGAAAATATAACAGTTTCAGTCAGGCATGTATCAAGAGTAAATATGAGAAATTAAAGAAGTGTGATGGCAATAAAAGTGTAAAAACAAATTATTTTATCAGTGTTATCTTTTAGTAACAACTCCTTTCCGTTTACACACCCTGTTCAAGAGATTTGCTTGACTGAGTAATAATAGCTAGCTGTAGGACAAAGAACTCAAAATTCAAAATAATAAAACAATAACTGGCGCTCAGCAAATAAGATAACACGAAAGTTACCGCGACATAGTGCAGTAACAAACTATTTTTATTTGCTTGTAAAGTGTTCTGTGGCAAGGACACTTGCATTTGTTTACACCAGGACTCTCTCAAAAACTTATCTTTTTGATTTTGCCTTAATATGTGCAATCCCTCGTATTCCTTACATTTCTTATTTGAATCAAACTGGATTTTTAAGTTATAGTGTCTGTTGGCAGCTAGCTGTTCAGAAGAGTACTTTAGCCATATTATAACTTGTTCCTTTGGACAGCTCACCCAGGACCACATCACTGCTGCTACATATATACCAGCCATTCACCGTCAATACCATCCAACACCCCTTTGAACCCTCCACATAAAACCTCCAGCATGATGTAACACTTCCATTCCCACTGTTGATGCATTTATTTATATTGCTGGCATGTTGTATTTTGGTCTTGTGAACCCTGGAAGGAATGCATACAGGTATAAAAAAAAGTAGACAAAGCCTTGACGTAATATAAAATAAACAGTAGTCAGGTGCTATTAGAAATAATAAAGTGAAATATGCACAAGTATGTAAGGATGAAACAAAGCTTTAGTTTTCAGCACTGAGTTCTGTCACTGATTTTGAGCACTTAGTGAATATAGCATGTGGTATATGTTACATAGGTATCGTCAAAGTTACTTACATTTTTAAAAACTACCCTAAGATTTACAGTACATTGTCCGAAATAACAAGATTACTTTTCATTCATAAACATTATTTACATATCTTATACATTAATCATTATGGATATATATAGCGTGTTTAATTTAAATGCATTTTCTACTAAGTATTTTTTTATGTCTTTTAGACACACTTCTCGTTGCTCCAAGTCTTTTATTTCTTTAGGTAGTGCAGTGTAGTTCTCTTTGCCCTTACTTCTTATTGAACGATTGTTTAGTGTTCCTCTGAGCGCCATCCTGTAGAAATCATGCCTGGTTCTTACATTATGAGTATGCATATGGCTATTTTTGGCTACTTTTGTGCTATCACATATTTTATACTTTCATATACATATATACAACATCCATATGTTTTGAAAATCTACCTACAAGTATGCCTGCTTTCCAAATTCACAATCATCCTGATTGACTTTTTCTGTAGTTTAAATATTTTATTTACTTCCCTAGATATATCGTATTTTATGTGTGAAAATATGAGGGCATAATATACCTGTTTCAATGTTTTACTATCCAAAGTATTTTTAACCTGTCGCATTATGTATAAACTCCTGTTTATTTGTTTTGTAATATGCATTTTCCAGTTTAAATATTTATCTATAACAACTCCCAAGAAATTTGTGACCTGTACTTCAGGAATAATTTCTCCATCTACTTTAAGATTAATTGGTTCCATGATTTGCTCTTTCAATATGAAGTCAATTCATGCTGGGCTTCTTTTTTTTTTTGATCTGTGATTATTATTGTTATGTTATCTGCGTAACCAATTGCGTTTCCTCCATTTCTTTCTATTAATTCAAAAACACCATTTATATATATTAAAAATAAAAAAAAGGCCCAGTTTTGAGCCTTGCGGGACTCCTTGCTCAATCGGTTTGAATCCAGATTTTATCTTATTTACCATACCCTTTTCATCTTTTTGTTTTACTCTCACATACTGCTGTCTTATGGAGCGCATTTTATATACAATGTTTCTTTTGCATTGATTTATTCTGTTATCAGATGCTTTTCACAAATAACATGTAGTCTTCCTGTTCCCGCTATCTCGCCTACCAATGCCCATGAAGCCAGTACACAAGAATAAAAGTTTTTGTTACCTCACGGTAATAGTTTTGTCGTATGTATTGTTGCAAATGATTAATAGCTTGAGTGCAATATAAACATCATACTCAGAGTGTCTTCATGCAAAATAACTGTGCTGCTTCTGTTGTGTTTTATATTACTTTCTTTATAACATTATTTCTTTCTGTTATAATAGCGGTAATTAATATGGCTTCTGATAATAGAATTAGTAATTTCCAGTAACTATAAATGTTAACTTATAATTTCTTCCTTCGTTAACAGTGTGAGAAAGACTATTTATTTAGTCATGTATGTACAGTAATGAATACAATAATGAATCAATTGTTAGCATTGTCAACTGAGCCTGTAAAGTAGCATTTGGCCCTCTCGTTACCCAACGTGTAAAAGGTTGCAATGCAGCTCCCCAACACTTCATTCTACCCATGTGGTAGTTGAACTGTCTCAAGGGACTAGTTATAATACAGGATTATTCAAAAAGAAGGAACATATTTTAAATATTCATTTTTAATGAACGACAATAGATAAGCGACACATCATTGAATAGAGGAAAGTTCAAAGTTTTAAGCCCCACCTATTAGTTCCATTTAGTGCCTACAGCGGTGCTGGGTTTGTTTACGACAAAATGACGACGCCACAGGAAAAGTCGTTTTGTGTGCTGCATTATGCAAAGAGTGAATCCATTGTTTCATTGCAGCATGCATTTCGTTGTAAGTACAACGAGCCGCCTCGTCATAAAAAATTTACAATTGACACAATAAATTCGTAGAAGATGGTTGCGCATGCAAACGGAAAAGCACTGGTGCTCCTCGCGTAACAAATAGTGCTCATTTTGAACACATAAATAAAACTTTGAACTTTTCTCTATTCAGTGATGTATCGCATGTGTTACCATCCATTGTCACTGATTAGAAATAAATATTTAAAGTCTGTTCCTTCTTTTTGAATTGTTCTTCCTGTATTACCTAATAAGGTTATTAAAAGATGTCCAGCAATTATATTTGCTGCTAAATGGATAGCAAGAGTTCCTGGGCGAATAATATTACTAATGGTTTCAATACAAACTATAAATGGTATCAGTGTTCTAGAACTCTATACATCACAAGATCCTGATACGTATTCCCAACTTAATGGACAGTAACACAAAAGCTGTCAACTAAGAATTAGTTAGTTAGTTTATTCATCCGTTAAAGTGGTTTACTACAATGTACATTCACTATTGGACACGTCAAGCTATCAACATAAACAATAATAGGTTTTTGCAATATATATATAATATGTTTTTACATTATATACAATAGGTATTTACATGCTAAATACTATGGTTCATGATATACATTTGTGTTCAAGGAAATCATTAATAGAATAAAAGGAGTGGTTAACTAGATGTGCCTTGGGACTGGATTTCAGCTGGTTTACATTTTTAATTGCCTTAATATTACTTGGTAAATTATTATAAAGTTTAATGCCGGAGAATAAGATACTTTTTTGGTAGAGCGAGGTGTTGCAGCTGGTCACATGTATTTGTGTATTTTCCCTAGTATTGTGTTCATGCACCACATTATTAGTTATGAATAGTGAATCAGAAGCATTAATGTTCTTGACTATAAGCAGAATAACTGCACATATGTAAATGCAGGGAAGTGGGAGGATCCCCAGTTTTTTAAAGAGAGGTTTACATGACGACTTTGGGCTGACTCCTTCAATAGTTCTGATAAAGATTGACTTGCTTGTTGGAGACTCACCCCAGAAGACTACTCCATAACTTAGGAGTGAGTGCACATGTGCAAAATATGCTGCTCTAACTGTTTCTTTACTTGTGCATGTTGTCAATATTCTTAGCATATAACATAGAGAGCTGAGTTTATTATTTATGAAGCTAGTGTGGGCATCCCATTTCAGATTTCTTTGTACGCTGACCCCGAGGAATTTTATAGATTCTACTTTTTTAAGTGTCTGATTAGAGAGTTGTATTTGAGGGGCAAGATAATTTTTGTTCATATTTGTGTGTATATCCATTGCTACAGTTTTATTTGTATTTATAATAAGATTATTCAATGTAAAATAGTTTGAGATTTTCTCTGAGACTTGGTGAATAGAGGTTAGAAAGGTTTCTTTTTGGGTTGCCTTAACCAGGATATTTGTATCATCAGCATGTAAAATGGTTTTAGTACATGGATCATTTATGTGGAAATCATTTATGAAAAGAAATAGGACAGGACCTAGTATAGAACCTTGTGGCACACAGTAGCTTATTTGGAGTGGACTGGAGTGATAATAATTTATCTGATTATTTGATTTATCCTTTATTTCCACTATTTGCATACGACCACATAGATATGATTCTAACCATTTATTGGCCAACCCTCTTATGCCTAGAGCCTCTATTTTCGTTAACAAAAGCTGATGATCTATGGAATAACTTTATTCCACTTGTTTAAGACAGGACAATGTTTCAAGAAATCATCTCCCCCATTATTAGCTGATCGGTTGACCTCTATTTGTAGGTTAATTGCTTCCCCTATCCATCATTGTACTGTCAGCTCTTCTATAGCAGGTCCTGTGACATTCAGAGTGCTATTTCAACATTCATGACTAAAAACTAGAATCTCATACACTATAAAATCCCAAAATATGCATGCATTCATGTACTTTCATTTTTGTTTAAGTTTGTTGCAGTATGTGAAGCAAATGCAACATTCTGGTCAACTTGAAATTGTTTAGTACATTTTACCTGAAATTATGGTATACCTTACTGTTGACCAGACATAATTTAATTATTTAACAGAAGCTTTGTAATTTTACTAAAAACAACTGCCATAGAAAATACTTGAAATAGAATAGTAATGCTTACCTGTTTACTGCAACAGTCGCAGAATACAGCATCCACATTGATCCTACCTTTTCTTTAATCCACTGTGCAAAGAGTAGGTGCATTTTTTAAAACTTTAATTGGAGGCGTATTAGAACCATGTTAACCATTTAAGGGGTCCACTGCAAAGACAGTTTAGTAAATGATTCCAATTTTAGAAGAATCTAAATTGGTATTTACTAGTAGTGGAAAAGAGGAGAGAATTTATAACTCCCCGAAAGTTGGGCTCAAACAATGGGCCTGAAGTTTGCATTGTATAAGTGTCAGTCTTCCTATTTGGAATTGTAATTGAACGGCTTTGTATTCAACAACAGGTCACCTCCCTGAAATAGCATGCTCTTGACCTAAATTATTTGTTGGCAGTTTCCCTGAACCCTCTGTATTTCCTCTCTACTATTCTCAAAATATGTAATTGAATAAATCAATCTGTGACATGCAGTCTGTAGTATAGAGGGTTGTGAGTAAAATGTTCTAAAGGTGAACTTCTGTCTGGGGAAAGCTCTTTTTATTTTTATTATGGTGTTCCTCCCCTTTTTCCCTTCTGATTTCTGAAGCTAAAATAAGATACATCAAAATTGAGAAACTTAGGTGTCGATTCAAAACCAACTGAATATAATGTACACAGTCCAGCCATAAGTTCTATCCTACAATTAAGAAGCGATGTGTATTAAATATAAAAGGCACAAAAAGATATAACATATATATTTTAATTCAGTGACTAATGAACATTTCTTACACTATAAGTCATTCAAAATGATCACTTCTGGCCTTTACACAGGACCTTAATCTATTAGGCCAGTCTGCTACTGCAGCATGGATGACATCTAGAGGAATTTCCTACGCAGCCTTTACGAGATCTTGCTTTAGAGATTCCAAACTGGAGTGAGGTTTAGCACAGGCTTTACTCTCCAAGATGTCCCAAAGCCTATAGTCCAGTGGGTTCAGCTCTGGGCTGCCAGAGGGCCAGTCTTCTGCTGCAATGAATTCTGGAACATTGTCCCTGAGCCATGCTTTAGTTATTCTAGCCTTGTGAGCTGGGGCTGAGTCTTGCTGAAAGACATTCAAGGGTCTCACAACTCTCTCTAGGATGTCCTCTTGGTACTGTCTGGCTCATGTTTTTACTCCTTGTTTGCAGAAATGGAGAGATGTTACTCCTTGAGTGATGCCCCACCAAACCATCACTGATGCTGGGTGGTTCCCTCTCTGGACATGAGGGACTGATATTTTAGCTTCCTCTGAGCTCTGTGAATACATTTTATAATTTTGCTTATTGTACTTCTCCACTGTGAAAATTTTCTCATCTGTGAAGAGGATATTTTAATGACCATTCTGAGCATGCCACTGTAAGAGCCTCTTTGATCTTTCATACCTGATCTTCTTTAGATTCGAGGTTAACAAATGTCCCACCGACCGTAAGATAAGCTCTCATATCTGATAATCCAAGACATGGATTTGGCGGATACATTTAACTCTCGAGCCATTATTTTTTTGCTTCTGGAGTGGGATTCGATGTATTCGTTCTCTTTCTGCTTTGACCACTCCTGAAGTCCTTATGGTACGTGGCCTGCTGGATCTTGGTAAGTCTTCAATAGAGGAAGAATCTCTTTGACAGTTCGGTAAACAAATTTTATTGAAGTTTTCAGTTGTTTTAACAACTTGTAAATTTCAGCAGGTTTCTTACCAAACTTATAATGTCACTGCAATTCTGTTTTCATTTTCATTTACACCCCATTCCATATTTATTGGTTGATGTAGAAAACTACACAAAACAAATGTGTTTAGAATAATAACTCTGCTATCATGGTAATTTGTAACATCATTAAATCATTTATTTTTAAGTTGAGCTACAAACATAGAGGACAGAACTTATGACTGGACTTTTTATCGCCAAAAACATGCAAATATGTGTGGAAAGAGTGCACACATTTGGAACCAGAAAATAATGAAAGGGATAAATACTATGAGCTATATTCTATGTTCCTATAAAAACATGTATTTGCATGGAATTCTCGCCTTTCATGACATAACTTGAATTCTTTATGATAACAGACATATTTGCTAACTGGATTTGAAAGTATATCTTTATTACACAAAATATATGTGGTCTTCAGATTTATTCAGGCATTGCCGCCAGTCAGTTGTCTGCGCACATCAATGCTTTGAAGCAGTTTATCACCAGTACCTCTCGCAGAGGTTTAGTGAAAGATGAGTGGAAGGGATGAATGTCAACAGTTAACCTTAGTGAACTGGGACTTGTATTGTACCTTTCTAGTAGTTACATTTGGAACTTCTTTTGCTTGGATTTCTTAAAGTTGCAATCTTTGCATGTATGCTGTTAGGTAACTAATAATTGAACAGTTTTTGTAGCATGGTGTGTCTTGGCTTTAATGGCACAACTTTAAATTATTTAATAAAAAATAAGTGAAGTAGCCTTTGTAAATATTTTATTAGTTTCTCTTTTCTTTTTGTTAAAAAACAACTGTGTTTTTTTTATCATGTTTTCTTGGGAGTTGATGAAATTGTGGACAAGAATGAAGAAAATCATTCACACAGCAGCCAATATTGTAACAATAGACTCTCCCTCCTCCTATCCTTCCAGTTCATAAGTAGCACTCAACCATGCAAATTCTGGATGGTCACTTCATCTCGTGTGCAAAGAATGCACAAAATGTGCTAGTAAAAAGCAATTCTGTACCATCACAGTACATCAACCTGTTTAAGAAGCTGGAAATGCATGCAGTCCAAGGTTCAATTCTGCACCTCCCCTTTGAAACAAGGGACTCGAACTAATAATGACATTCATTTAAACCAACTGCAGTTTTAAATATGAAGACCCATTATATGAAAAGTATTATAAATAGTAAAACTTAATAATAGGAAAAGTATTGCGAGTCAAGTTTTTTTTACTTTGGACATGTTTCAAAGATAATTTGTCTTCATTGATCATTGATGAACCATTGAAGACGATCTTGGAAATGCATCCAGAGTAAAATAAGTGAAGCTATAAGTGTCTTAAAAGTTGACATTCACTACTTTTCTTAGTATTTGATATCATTACTACTACTACATTACGTGATTAAATGACCAAAACTGTGGGCTATGGCTGATTAGTCTATCTGGTTATCTTATTTATTCTTTTCTCCAAGTTTCTCTCTTTGTTTTACCAATTTATGTAGTTTCTGACAATCAGCACAACATATTCCCGTAAATTTATTGCCTGGAGAAGTGTTTTTCAAAGGATGATTAAGTTTTTTAAATTTCATCTGTTTTGAGGAGCCACTTTGATATTATAACCCTTGAAAATCTGAATGGATCTGTGGATGATGTCATTCAGTTCACCAGTAGAAGAAGAGCCCCCAGGGGCTTACTTTGTAAGTACGGGATTGGCACTCCCGGGGTCCTGAGCCACCGGTCCTCCCAGTTTTTGGGGGTTGGGCTAGGGTTAACTATCCTGCCCATAAAAAAGCTCTGTTGCCACTCCCTTGGAGGATAGCTGGGGTGGCGTGGGGTCTCAGGTTGAACCTGTTCGGAACGCCATGAAGTTTGACCTGGCATGGAGATCGATGACTCCAGTGACGTCTCTCCGTGCATGGTATTCACTGGAGCTATGGACACTCCCAAAGATTTTTGTCGTGTAACCTCTAAAAAGAGACATATGATGGAACTTGTCTCGGAAAGAAATATTTCTATGCCAGGAAAATCTGACACTCCAGTTATTTAATTATGCGCTCCGCTATACCAGACCAAACACCGCTTAGCTCTTTAAACCCCTTCATGGTTCAGGCCACCTTGGACAAAATTGCTGGCCCAGTTCAGAACTGTACCCGGCAACGCAATGGGTCTTTGTTGATATTGACTAAGGATGATTCACAGTCTCTTGATTTACTCCAGGTACATCAGTTTGGAACCCAAGACGTTATTGTTGAGCCACATGCTTCCTTGAATGCCTGCCAAGGTGTTGTGACTTCCTCCGTCTTAGATGGTCTCTCTGAAGACGAAGTTATTGCCTACCTTTCCAGTCAAGGTGTGAGTGCAGCTAAACGGCTCCTGTGGCAGGAAGGTGCAGAACAGGTCTCTACCAGAATGGTCTTTCTGACCTTTGCCTTAAGGCGGCTTCCTCCCACACTTAAGGCTGGTTATGAGATACTGCGTGTTCATCAATATATTCCCAACCCTCTACATTGTTTCTCCTGTCAAGGATATGGACATACAGCATTATCCTGTAAGCGGCAGCCTTTATGTCCTTGGTGTGGAACACATCGACACAACGGCTCTCCTTGCACCTCCATTTCCAAATGTATGAATTCTGGGGTGCCCATCCTGCATACTCTTGCAGCTGCCCTGTGTATGAAGAAGAATACGCCATTCAAGAACTGAGAGTTAAGGAAAAACTTGGCTATTGAAGGCGAAGGAGAAACTTTGCTTGTTCTTTTCCACGAAGTTAGCTCGCGGATCCTTCCGCCAGGTTCTTCAGTCTGCAGCTACTACTACTCCTGTGTCTTTGAAGATGAACTGTACTTGCATTTGTACCTGTACTCCGTGAGCTAGCCATAATGGCAGTTCTTTATATCCCTACCTTCCTTCCTTTTCAGGCCCTCCCCCCTTTCTACTCCTTTAAAATCTTCCAAGCCCCCCCGTCAGCGTTTTACTTCTCCTCCAGTTCATCAGCGTTGGGAACCTTCGACAATTCGACCGTCACTTCAAGTGGGTAATCGCTTTAGTTCCGTACCCTTGGATAATCCTGCAAACCCATCAATGGATTCCGACCATGTTCCTGGCTTCCTCAATTACCTGTTCACCACACTTACTACAGCAGGAAACGCAGCAGTGTGTTAGGGGTGCTCCTTCTGCCACAGCTTTGCGCTGTTCCACCTTAGATACTCTGTCATCGACGTCCAGCAATTCTGGAAATTTAGACACGTTGGATGTTTCTCATCCACCAGCGCTTTCTGCTGTACCTTCGCTCCCCACTGTCTCTGGCAGCATTGAGGGCATTTGTTCTCCATCTACTAGTGGTATGGATAGGGCCATTTCTTCCACACCTCCTATTGTGCCGTCTCTTTTTTTCAAGGAATCATGTGCGGCTGCTTCTGTGGATCTGTCCCAGGCCACCGCCAACATTTCTGTAGCAAACGTTTTACCTGCGCTGACCAGTGTTAAATTACCGTCTCAGAGAAGTCCAAAGTTGCTGTGAAGTTCACTACTGCTGCCAGCGCTATGGATAAATCTTTCAAGCAGAAGCCTTCTAAACCATCTTTGTCGCCAAACTCCAGAAAGAACTTATTGCCTGTAAGATATTTTGATTTAAAGGTGGAGAGGTGTACAGTTTTACAAGTTGGATTGTGCAATATTTTTTAAGATATTGCAATTTAAAACATAATCCACTTTGTTTTTGTAATCCATGGACAAAATTTGAAGTGAATTAGAGATATGATGGTCAAATTTTGTGAAAATTTGTGCGACTTGACGTGGAATGACTCTATAAGCCACATGTTCTACTATTTTTGGGCAAAAAGTATAGACAATGTTTTTTAAATAACCAGAAATTAACCATGAGGATTTATACTCAATGATGTTGCAGGCCAAAATATGGATCTATTTAGATTTCATTTGTAGAATAACTTTTTAACTTTTATAATGGAGCTCTTCTAAGTATTTAGGAGTCGAGCATACAAATATTTTCAGTGGCATTGAGAAATAATGCTAACATCACTTCAGCAGTCCACAAAAGTGTAGAACTCATAAACACTGTCCTAAATAAAATGATAAAATAAAGTATTTTGTACAGTGTGTCATTCTAACACACTAAGAACTGTCAACCAAGAACACATTTGCTCTACTTGTTTAAAACAGGACAATGTTTCAAGGATGCATCCTCCACATCAACTGATCAGTTTACTTCATTTTTAGGCTTGTTGCTTCCCATATCCTTGGTTGTGTTGTCTGCTCTTCTTCTATTTAATAAGTAATAGCAGTTTGAGTGGCACAAAACTGCAGCAGTCATCAGTGCCACCCTCTGGCTATAAATTTATTCAATTCAGTACAGCAACACAATAAAAACAAAACTAGTACAAGTTAAGCAACTCAGATTGCAGAAGCAGAAAGAATTGACAAAACAAAGATACAAAAGTTAAGACACAAAACAGCTCATAAATTAAAAGGTACCAGAACTAATTCTTAGCAAATACAAGCACTTGGGTTTGTACTGACACGGTTGGAAAGGCAGTAACACACCAGAAACTACACAATTAAATTTTATGTATGAAACCACTGAATATAATGTAGCAACGATTTTGATACATGTTTGTTTTTGCATTCGTGAACCTTAGAGGTTCTTCTGCAAAGACAAGCAAATAGCTTAAAACTGTTCCAAAAAGGATGTTACTATTTTGCAATAACAATTTATAATAACTTCCATGCTACTTAAAACTATTAGGCAGCCTAATCAACATAAAACACCTGCAAAGTTTATTATTGTGTTTCCTTTTGCACATGAAAGCATTTATAACATGTTTATGATTTTGTGAGAACTTTTATTGTACTTTCAGCTAACACAAGCGTGCATAAGCAAATTACTTGATGACAAAAACTGTTTTTGGAACAATATCATATCAGTAATAATTAACTGTTCTTTCACACAAGCAGTGTGTAGGACAAGTTTAGAAAGGTAGAATCACACTGAAAAACTCAATGCCATAGCCAGGATTTGAACCATGGCTTTCTGGCAGTTACTCTAACCAACTTGAGTTACCATGGTAACATGCCAGCATGACATTAATTTTCCAAGTCCCATTTTTCCTGTAATCCACAAGGAGATCTCAAATTCATTTTGAGATGACATACCCTGGCATAGTAAGTATAGATGTCCAACATAAAATGGGCCTGAGCAATATGGATGTGTGTAGACATCTGGCAAGAAACTGTAAGATGGATGAAAACCTGTTGTTTGATGCGCACTTTCCAAAAAATGGAGTTCAAAGCATGTCATCTGTAGACCAGTACATGTCTAATGTAGAGTTTTTAGTAACAACCATGAGAATAATCATGCCAAGTAGCCTATAAATCTCATTTTGTGTTACATTTGAGCACATCTGAATCCTACTTTTAGATCTTAATTTGCTTTTTGTGGTTGATCTTCATGCACTTTGTGCTTATATACTTTTGTCTCAGTAAAAAAATCAATTGGTTGGCTATCACTTGCGAACTGGATAAGTCACTTTCATCTTCACTTCATCTTAACACCAGCTTAAAAATTAGAAAGTTCCCTGTCAGTATCCAAATAAATGTCCGCATTAAAAGTTCTTCAATGTTCTCAGAAGCTCCAGTACTTCCTACATGAGTCATTCCACATCAAACCAAACACATGTAAAACATCACTTTCTCTGAATTTTAGTTTTCGTGTTCCACACAAAAAGTAAATCAACACATTGTGGAAAATCTAATTATTTTAGGATTTATAGCATACTTAACATTTTTCTTATATGTGCACAAAGCTACATAAAAATAATTTATTCTTGGAATACAGAATGGTCTGGGATAAAAACAATACATTGTTTTGCAGATAAAACCATTGTGGTTTTTCTTATATAAAATACTATTTTTTCAGAATAAAAAAACAATCGCCTTTTTAAGTATGAATATTTTAAACCGCAATATCATATTTAACCCCTAATATTAAAATCTGGAAAAACTACAGGAGGAATCTGTGATATATTTTGTTTTAAATTTGTTAATTTTAGGATGGGATCTTCCTAAGAAGTACGCTTTTAAACAGTTTATTTGTGTTAGCACTTAGGGTTTCGGAACATAAACTGCTGACAGAGCTTTACACTGCAGCAGCATGCCGCGACGGTTTATGTGTTATGCAGTACGAATGTGATAGGCTATCACTTCCGGTGTTCGGTGTAACTTAGCAACTAGAATCTGATATTCTATGAAGCCTCTCTCTGCTGTTTTATTTTAAATGTTACTTTGTGTTCAGCTTTTTGCATAAGAAGTTCATTCTTAGCTCTGTGATTTCTGAAAGTGCATAATGAGTGAACTGAGGAAACGTAGCTATGACTATTGCTTCAGTCCATTTAATGTTTCCAAGCATAATACAAGGCAGAAATCATTAAGCTTGTTACCCACGATATGCTTACAAACTTGAAAATGGAGAACTTAACTTTGTCACCAGACCTAAAACTATGTGATGCTTGTCACAAAAAAAAAAAAAAAAAAAAAAAAAAAAAAAAAAAAAAAAAAAAAAAAAAAAAACAGTACCACCCACTGATAACAGTGACTGTGTGCTACAAAGTGCCAATGCCATGAATAATCCAGAAGTGGTTTTGAACATAGTGACCATTTTAAGGCAAGACACTACAATATCAAGTAAAGATTACATATTAAACTTTGCATTTCACTTTATAACATAATTTTATCACTTATCACCTGTGAAATATTCTAATTTAAAGGTAGAGAGGCTGCCGCTTTTCACAAGTTGGATTAAAATATTGAAATTTTAAAAAAATAAGAATTTAAAACATAATTCACTTTGTAATTTAATCGATGGACAAAATTTGAAGTGAATTGGAGACATGATGGTCAGATTTTGTGAAAATATGTGCGACGTAACATGGAATGACACATGTGCTAATTCACTAGGTATACCAGTAGTTGAAGCAGTGGTTCAAACTAGGAGTAATAGTTTGTAATTCTTACCCAAGAGAATTTTGCCTCATTAGTGT
Source organism: Deroplatys truncata (assembly GCA_030765065.1). Classification (NCBI taxonomy): domain Eukaryota; kingdom Metazoa; phylum Arthropoda; class Insecta; order Mantodea; family Mantidae; genus Deroplatys; species Deroplatys truncata. The sequence goes on along the minus strand of CM060989.1, from coordinate 55,440,864 downwards.
TTAGCTCAAGTATACAAATACAAAAACCATGTCATGCCTAAAATAGATTCCAGTATCAGGCTATATCTATCTCAACAGCTGAAATCTGTATAGCTGATCTAAGCATAAGAAGCTAAGCTAATTGTGACATACAAATGTAGTCATACTTATTTTCAACCTTGTTTAAACCCATAAGCATGCACATATAAACCTACTCTCTTGGAACAGGAAGAACCATGAGCAATACATATGTGTGGCTGGTTTGCGTAACAGTGCCACACTTCTCTCTCCTTACAAGGTTTATTATGTGCTGAATGCTAGGTTAGATACAAACAGAGAACTTAAAAAGGAGAAGTGAGTTGTGGCAAAACTTTTAGTGCAAAACAGGGCTGTTGAAACATGGTAAAGTTCAAGAAGAAAAAGTAGAATCTCTTAGCTCTGTAAATTCAAATCAAAGACACATTTTTTTGTGCAGTTTTGTAAATAAATACATAATTAATTTCAAATTGAAAGAAGTTGATAACAGTGAAGTTTATAATAATTTATAAATTGCTTGAGTCAATTTGTAAATTAAAATATACCATTACTTGTAGTTGGTGCATACTGCATTTAATATCCTTTAATTCAGTTTCTCTTTCATTAAAATGTGATAAAAAATAAACAAACTATAAACGTTTGTTCTGAAAAGCAGAAATTTAAATCATGGCTGATTTATAAACCTGAATTTATTTATTGAGTATCCGGGAACAGCCAGTGTGGAAATAGAAATTGAGAATTGAGTCAACATGATGATTTCACTGTGTAAGTTCCTTCAAATTTTAATCAAGCCCACACAGGGTTTAAATGGTCATCAGGCAATGCATTTTTTTTTGTATTTTTTCAAAGCACTATAGCATATGGTATCTTGCTTCGGGGTAACAGCTCTCATGTTTCCAAAATACTTCTACTACAGAAAAAGGTAAATCGCATTATGTGTAATGAACCAAGACTAGCTCATTGTAAACCACTATTTATTAAACTAAGAATACTGACAGTAATAAATTTACATATCTACACCATTTTATTGTATATCAAAAGTCATGTATCTGAATTACAAAACAGACAAGATGTTCATTACATATTACTAGATCATGCCAACACATCGATGTACCATATTGTATATTGACTACAGCTCAAAAGAGTTTTGAAATACTTGGTTCTAAAATGTACAATAAACTACCTTCAGACTTAAAACAATGCCCTTTAACAGCTTTCAAGTGTAAATTATTTGACTGGCTTGTTGTGACGCCTTTTTACTCTTTCCAAGAAGTTTTTGTAAAGTAAAACGTGCATAGTACCAACACTAATAGGCATATGGTAGGACCTTGTGATATCTGTACAGTATAAACTAGAAATACTTAACCCGTACAACTATGGGTAATACTGCAATCTAATTTATACATATCCTGCATTACTTGTAAACAATTGTATATATCTTTGACATTGTCTATTGCTGTATAAGACTAATGACAATAAAATGTATTATTATTATTGGATTAACGAAGCAGCACTTCACAAAATCGTATATATCTTGGTCTCTTTAGAAAAACTTGTAGCGCAAATATGAGATGGCGCTGCAGCAATGTGTGGTCCTGTTATAGGACTCCAGGCATGAATTAATGCTAATTTATTCATCCTTCCAGTCATCCAGTACAATGTACTTTGATACAGATAATTGTTGTTAACTCCAGACTCAATTGGAAAACTGAATTAAATGCAATAAGGCATAACTACTACAACCAAAATGAGCATCCTACCACATGCAAATTTATTTCTATACTTAAAGAAGTAAAGCTATTTCAGGGAAGCCTTAGCTCTCTGAACAAGTTCCTCAATGAACTTGGATTTGAGTTCTAGACAAAAAATAAGAGAAAAATAATACCCCAAAAGAGGAATTTGAGGGAAATAGTGTGGTTAAACACCGGTCATACTGTATCTAAAGGCTAATCTGTTGACATAATTGAAAGATCCATGAAGTCGCCCACAGGACTTTATTATTGCCCATGTTAGAACCTCTTCAATTCGATATCTGGGAGTTGCCATGAAGACATTAACCATGACCATTTCTACAGATGGTTTAAGGATCAGTTATACCTTAAATCCCATATTATTGTTATGGACAATGTCCCATATCTCACAATCCAACTATAACACTGACAATAACACTAGATCAATTAGGGTGATCATGGCTTTAAAACCACAACAATCTTGTAGTGAGGCAATCAAGAAGTGATTTAATAGTGTAAATAGCCTAATATATTTCAGATGTTACTATTATAATCTAAAATACAGAGTTTATTCAAAAAGAAGGAACAGACTTTACATATTTATTTCTAATGAATGACAATAGATGGCAACACGTGTAATACATCACTGAATAGAGAAAAGTTCAAAGTTTTATTTTATGTGTTAAAAATGAGCGCTATTTGTTATGCGAGGATGACCAGTGCTTTTCCGTTTGCATATGCAACCATCTTCTACGAATTTTATGTATCAATTGTAAATTTTTGATGACAAGTTGTTGAACTTGCAATGAAACAATGGATTCACTCTTTGCAGCACACAAAACGACTTTTCCTGTAGTGTCACCATTCTCCCGTAAACAAACACAGCGCTGCTGTAGGCACTGAATGGAACTAATAGGTGGGGCTTAAAACTTTTAACTTTCCTCTATTCAGTGATGTGTTGTATGTGTTGCCATCTATTGTCATTCATTAGAAATAAATATGTAATGCCTGTTCCTTCTGTTTGAATAACCCCGTATATGTGATTTAATTTTGTAATTGCAAGCATTAAGAAATAAATATTCAAAATAAATATATTTAAAAATGCATATTCTTTGGAATAAAATGTAACCGACTTTCATCTTTACATGCATTCTCTGTGGAGTACAGCAAATATTTTATACTCCATGCCATTCCCAATGCAGGTTTTGTAAATTCTTTAGTAACTTATGAATTGAAATTAGATGTTTATAGCCCATGTTTCTCAGAAAGAATAGGGCTTTTCAATGGTGAAAGAATTGTGAAAATCAGTTGAGTAGTTGTTGAGATTATCCTCATAAAACCATATGCACATACAAACTTTCTCTCTTTGTAATATTAGTATAGATGACTCTACATATTGGATAAACAGAGCATAGGTAAAGCAAAACATTGAGCATGTTTTTAATTTGTAAAATATCAAGGTAGTCAGAATTCCAAATCTTATAACCAGGATACAAAACATAAGTGTATAAATAGAAGTATGATAAATCAGCTTGTATCTTTGAGATCCCCCCCCAGGGGCTCACCTTATGTGAGTACGGGTTAGGCGTACCCGGGGTGCCCGAGCCATTCATCGCCATTTTCATCCGTTCATCCCCGTCCGGTCGAGGTGGGTTCGTCCTCGTGACCAGGGGACTCAAGGTAGGCTCTCGTGCATTCTGTGCATTTCATTCCATGACGCCCCTCGCCATCGTTTTTTACTTCTCTTCTATTTACGCACATTTCGCCCCACGTCCATTCATTTACACATCTCTTTTACTTCTTCGCCGGCCTACGTTGCGTGCGAAAGCCCACACACTTTTAGTTTCTTTTATCCTTTTATTTTAATCCTCCGTGGACACAGCCTGATGGGTACCCGCGCACTGGGTGCGCAGCTGGGTGAGTGGCTAATGGCGTCATCCCCACCACCCGGGGTCGTCATGTAGGGTATGTGTTCGTATCCGCTGTTCAACTGCAGTCCCGCCGGGGGGGGGGGGGGATTGCATGAGCTGCTGACTTCTGACGGCGATTGGGTCCCTCTGTCTATGTTCTGGGAGGTGTGATCCTGGGGTGAGATAGGTATAGATAGGCCACCCACCCTAACCGGGGTAACGCCCGGGAAGTCAGAGCCCGAGGTCGGAAACGGTTGCAATGGTGGAGGGTTCCTTTCGTTATGGAGCACCCTTTCTCCATTGTTAATAACAAGCGTCGAAAAGTCATTGCAACAGAAGTAACACCGCCAACATCTGGTTGTTACTTAGTTATTACACGAACAGAGGAAGGACAATCGTTTGAGAAGGTGAACCCTTTTATAGTACAGAAGGGCATTGACTCTATTGCTGGTTCGGTTCACTCCTGCACTCGACTTCGAAACGGGTCATTATTAGTACAGAGCAAGGCCGATCAACAATCTAAGACCTTGTTGTACGCTACGCTTCTCCACGGTTATCCCATCCGTGTTGAGAAGCACCGCACTTTGAATTCCTGTCGAGGCGTTGTCACCACGCATAGCCTCGATGGTATATCGGACGATGACCTAGTCGAATATCTTTCGGATCAAAAGGTGACAGTGGTGCATCGAGTGCAGGCCAAACGCGACGGCGTATTGGTACCCACTCGTACCCTGTTTATAACATTTGATGGCGTCGATCTGCCCACGAGCATTTCAGCAGGGTACGAACGCATTGCGGTGAGGCCTTATATCCTAGACCTCTGCGTTGTTTTAAATGCCAACGTTTTGGGCATACGCAAGTCTCATGTAAGAGTGCCGTTACCATCTGTGCATCATGTAGCCAGCCCTCACACGAAGGTACCTGTTCCACAGCCCCCGTCTGCGTTAATTGCAAAGGGTCTCATTCTGCGTCATTTGCCGACTGTCCGCGGTACTTGGACGAGAAGGCGATCCAGGAGATCCGGGTAAAGGAGAAACTCTCCTTCGCTGAAGCCCGGAGGCGTTACCATGCGCGCCAACCTTCGCTCCTGCGATCTGGTACATTTAGTTCTGTTGTTGCCTCGCCAGTACCACGAAGAGATGCCGAAACTCAAACCTGGACCATGACGGCATTAACCGCCACTACCATCCGGCCGTCCATATCTGCTATGGTTACCAAGCCATGTAAAGCTGGTCCTAAGGTCATGAAGTCCCAAGGCTCTGATAAGAAGTCCAAGCAGGAACTCCGTAAGGAAGATTTTCTCAAAGACCCTCTGCGTGCGCGCGGGAAGAAAAGTTCACCTTCTCCTCCTCAAAGGTCGCAGTCCCAGCATGCTCCTGGGACAAGCCGCGCGTAGCGGCCCCCTTCACCCGTTGCCACCCAGAACCGATTCTTGGCGCTTGAATCGGTTTCTGGCACTGAGCGCGTGGGCCCTCCCTTCGAGGAGCCATTGGAGTCTGACCAACTCCATACAAAAAGCCCGAGCCTCAAGGTTAAGCACAAAGTTATTTTGAGCCGCCCTTCTAAGTAAGAAGTTTATCCCTTTTACTCATGGCTATCCTGACCTGGAATTTACGTGGTGTACGATCGCATAGGGCGGAACTGCAACTTTTATTGCGTTCCCATTCACCTATGGTCGTGTGTTTGCAAGAGAGTAAGCTTCGCCCTCACGATTCTTTTGATCTCCGAGGGTATACTCCGGTTCGCTACGATCTTGAACCGGAGGAGGGTACTCCTGCTCATGGAGGTGTCATGTTATTAGTGCGTAACGACGTCCATTTTCAAACTCTCACTCTTACGTCCGACTAGCAAGCTGTTGCCGTTAGGCTTCAATTACCCTGCTTTTCCTTTTATGGTTGCTCTGTATATTCGCCTCCATCGTCTCCCCTCGCTCACGCGAACATTCGAGATCTCCTGTCCGCTCTCCCAACACCATTTCTTCTGTTGGGAGATTTTGATGCCCACCACCATGGGGTTCGCCAAGGGCTTGTGCGAGGGGAACTCTTCTTTCCGATATTTTTGATCAGTTCAACTTTTCCATCCTCAATACAGGTGAACCTACTTTTCTTTCTGACTCTTCTGGCACATTCTCTCACTTGGACCTTGCCGTTTGCTCACTCCAGCTGTCTGCAGTGTAACGTCGTCGCTGACACCTACTCCAGCGACCATTGCCCCTTCATTGTTTCTCTTTTGTCTCACCACGTCCAGCATTCCAGAGTACGTACCTGGATATTCAGAAAAGCCGACTGGGGATTGTATTCCAGCCTCGTGTATTTTGACGACCACCCTTCACCGACGTTCGCCAAATGGTGCAGCACCTTACGTCTACGTTGCTATCTGCCGCCGAACGCGCCATTCCCCGTTCACCCTCTCACCCTCGGCGTATTCCTGTTCCGTGGTGGAATGAGGACTGTCGGGACGCCGTTCGTGCCCATAGAACTGCGCTTAGGGCGTTTCGGCGACACCCTACACTTGATAATTTGGTTACTTTTAAACAATCGCGCGCCAGGGCTCGTCGCATTATTCAGGATAGCAAGAAGGCTTCTTGGACTCGTTTTGTCGAGTCTTCTAATCGCTTTACGCCTTCATCCGTTGTTTGGGATAAACTTCGTCGCTTCTCCGGTAAAGTGTCGCATTGTACTGTGTCTGGCCTTCAGGTTTCCAATGCCACCGTAGTGGATCCGGTTACCATTGCTAACACTCTGGGTGCTGCCTTTGAGGCGGTTTCCAGTTCTGCCCATTATTCCGACGGCTTTCGCACTCTCAAAGACCGGCTGGATTCCGATACCTATAATTTTCGGTCTACTATGAAGGAGTGTTACAATGAACTTTTCACAATGTGGGAGCTGGAGCACGCTCTTCATTGCTCTAGGCACTCCGCTCCTGGGCCGGACAGCATTCATGTCCTGATGTTGAAGCAACTTTCAGCCGACAGTAAACTCTTTCTCCTCCAGGTCTATAACCGTATTTGGCGAGACGGCGCTTTTCCTCAGTTTGGCGCGAAACCACCATCGTCCCTATACTTAAGCCTGGGAAGGATCGCCAACTACCTTCCAGCTACCGCCCTATCTCTCTCACCAGTTGCATTTGCAAGTTGATGGAGCGCATGATCAACGGGCGGTTGACATGGTGGCTTGAGTCTCAGAAACTTATAGCGAACCCTCAGTGCGGATTTCGTCGTTACTACCGTCGATCATCTGATCTCTCTGTCGACGCATATTATGAATGAGTTTCTGAAGTGTCAAACTGTGGCTGTGTTTTTTGACTTGGAGAAAGCTTATGACACTTGGAGGGGCGGCATTTTACGTACACTTCACGCATGAAATTTACGCGGTCGTCCTCCCATATTTCTTCGGGAGTTTATGACCGACCGCGTCTTTCGTGTACGTGTGGGCTCGGTTTTATCTAGCCGTTTTATTCAAGAGAACGGTGTACCGCAGGGCTCTGTACCCAGTGTCACACTTTTTGCGATTGCTATCAACCCCATTGTTGATTGTATTCCACCTGGCATTTCATCGTCCCTTTTTGTTGACGATTTTGCCATTTATTGGAGTTCACGACGGACCTGTCTGCTCGAACGCCGTCTTCAGAGCTTTATCGACCGTCTCTACGCCTGGAGTAACGCCAACGGCTTTAATTTCTCCGCCGAAAAAGCTGTCTGTATCAATTTCTGGCGCCGGAAGGCATTCCCTCCGCCCTCTCTCCATCTTGGGCCGGGAGGATACTTCCTTTTGCAGACGAGGCGAAATTTTTTGGGGTTGATCTTTGATAGAAAGCTGAGTTGGATTTCGCACATTTCCTTTTTAAAAGCAAAGTGTGACCGTTCTCTTAATTTTTTACGTGTTTTAAGTGGCACGTCCTGGGGAGCTGATCGGACCGTCCTTCTTCGCCTTTATCGCTCTTTGGTCCGATCCAAGCTTGATTACGCGTGCATTGTCTATTCATCGGCACGTCCATCTGTGTTACGTCGCTTGAATGCCATTCATCATCGTGGTATAAGAGTCGCTACAGGGGCCTTTCCAACTAGCCCTGTACCCAGTCTGTACGCTGAAGCTGCCGAGCCTCCGCTGTCCTTCCGGCGTGAGATGCTTTTGTGCAGCCATGCCTGTCGACTCTCAAGCTGCCTAGCCACCCGTCCTTCGAGTTATTTTACGAGGATTCGCTTGATCCACAATATTTAGTTAGCTCCTCTGCATTGCTCACTCCAGGGGTACGATTTCGACAGCTCCTTCGGCATTTGGACGTTACGCCAGCGCCGGCCCTTCCCAGGGGGAAACGCTTTTTCCTCCATGGTTGCGTGCTGAGGCCGACTGTCACCTTGGGTTAACGTCGATGCCGAAGACTGAGATCCCTTCTTCAGTCCTTATCTCCGCGTTTTTAGAACTTCAGGCAGAACTCGGTGACGTGCATTTTATATATACTGACGGGTCTAAGACTGATGTTGGAGTAGGGCGTGCCTTTGTTTTTGGTCAACATAGTTTTACCTTTCGTTTACCCGGGCAATGTTCGATTTTTACCGCCGAACTTTTTAGTATTTATCAATCCATTTTATACATTCTGCGGAACGACTTTCGGCATTGTGTTGTTTGTACGGACTCTCTGAGTGCCCTTCAGAGTATTACCGCACCGTACAATTACCACCCCCTTGTACAGCGCATACATGACCTGCTCCACTCGCTTAGTGTCTCTGGCACCAGCGTCTCCTTCGTGTGGATTCCAGCTCATGTGGGCATCTCAGGTAATGAGTCTGCCGACGCCGCTGCCAGATCGGCGATTTTATTACCCAGATATTTTACCTCTGTTGTTCCCTCCACATATTTGTTTGTTATTTTACGTAGCCGCATCCTCTCGCTTTGGAGGGATGAGTGGACGGCCCTCCGGGGGAACAAGTTGCGGGAGGTTAAGCCTCTCCCATTAGTCTGGGGTACCTCTTCTCGTTCGTGTCGTCGGGAAGAGGTACTTTTAGCTCGCTTACGAATCGGACATTGTCTTTTTAGTCATAGATACCTGCTCAGTGGTGACCCCGCGCCACTGTGTGAGCAGTGTGCAGCGCCCTTAACGGTGCGTCACATTTTAACAGAGTGTCAAGTTTTAGCTCCGTTGCGCGTTCGTGTGTCTCTGCCTGTTGGCTTAGCCAACGTTTTGGCAGACGACGTGCGTGCTGTAGAATGTCTTTTACGTTTTATCAGTGACATTGGATTTACCCGACGCATTTGATGCGCTGAGCGTGTTTTGACTGTGTGATTTTATATTGTCTTTTTAATGGGGCCTCCACTCCCCAGTGGACATATGGCGCTCATATCCCTCGCATTCTACAGTTCTTGACACGTTCTTTTACTCTTTTATTGATCATGCTTTTAGTGTGTCCGTTTTTGGAATTTGGTGTTTTGTTTTTTACCTTTTTGGACATCGCGGGTTTGTGCCCGTTCTTTTTAACCATGCGGTTTTTTACCCGTCTTTTATTTTTTGGACTGTAAATTTTATACTTTGTAAGGGCGCTGATGACCTTAGCTGTTTAGCGCCCTTAAACCGCATCTCATCATAATCATCATCATCATCATCATCATCATCATCATCATCATCATCTTTGAGATCAATGGACTGGAATGCATTGTTTTAAAGTTACTGGCAGGCAGGAGTGAGTACACTGCTACAATTTTTTTTTTTTTTTTTTTTTTTTTATGGTGTGGCCCCTCCTCCGCCACACCAGGTGACGATCATCCGAAAGGGACCTACATCGCCTCCCCTACCATGCACTAACTACAGCTAATGGATGGGAGAGGGAGTGGTGTTAGTGGTGCCAGGTACCGCTTGCGCAACCTGGGGTTAGTGGGTAACTCTACGAAAGACGCCGGCCTACCAGGGATTCAACGGTTTATATACTGCACTGCAGTCAACTTGCACTATTGGTCCATGAGATTACAAGCCTAATGATGAGCTTGTAACTTACCATTTTATGTTATGTAGCACCAGATTATTATTTTTTATTGTGCTAAGAGATTTACAATTTGATTGTCTACTGAACTTTGACCCTGGCCACTCATTCTGTAGACAATCACTACATTTTATCTACATTTTACAATTTCCCGTCAATAAATTATCTCGCTTCAGTTTTACATGTCCCATTTCCACTTGTTTTTCACTTGTCACTTATTGATTACTTTACCATCACACATTCACCATAGTTTTCCATTCAAAGTAAGATACACTACCTCTTACTTTTCTCTATCCACAGTCCAAAGCTATTTATTTTTGACTACACAAAATCTGTCCAATGCTCCTAGCGTCCTTGCACATCATTTCGATTATAAGTGTATTTCTATCCCCCTTCAACCACTTCTTTTTAATAAATTCTCTTCTCCACTTTTCTGTTCCTTGGCACTTAAATACTATGTGTTCAATGTCTTCATTACCACCACATATCGGGCATTGGTTCTGAGGAATACCCTGTCTTAACCCTCTTAGCCTCCATGCTCTGGTTCTTACCCATGCAATAGATTCTCTCTCTTCTTTATTTACTATGTCTATATATTTTACCCTACCCCATGTATTTTTCATTGGCCTATAACAAACCAATGAGCTCTTTTCGGCAATCTCACTGAACATGTTTTTTATTTCTATATCTTCCAGTCTTTTCCTTGCCTTTTTCCAAAAAGTTTCCATGTTATTTCCCTCCCTCTCCAGATGTCTGCTTACCCATTTTTCTCCGAAATATTCCGTAAATTACTTACCCATCCATCATTCATTAAACTATTCTCTTGGTATTCTATACATTGTCTTAACACATTACTTTTTCCTAGATTTAAAGTTCTGAACCAAAATTTCAAAGCTCTGTCCATTATCTTCCCCTTAGTTGCCACCCTGACCATCTCTAATTGTGCTACCTGTCTTACAATTGCCTTCGGTAACCCTGGTATTTCTCTACAAAACTTCCTGTGCACCACATTTATACTTTCCCATCCTCTATCTAATCCCCATATTTCTATACCATGAAGTATTCTTCTGCAACTGTTGTAGTTTATTGTTGTTGAAGTTTTACTGTTGTTGTTAACCACATGCTTGGGAAGCCAACTTGAAGTAGTTATGTTCTTGAGTTTGTTGTTTATTTAATCAGCTCCATGTATGAACGTCAATTTTGAAGTGGATTATTTGTTACGTAATATGCTACTACGTATGAGAAGCTGATTTTTAAGATGATGTATTTTTGTTGTTACGCTCCAAGTTTTAAAAATATTATATTAACTTTGTTATTAAACTGCTTCTATAGATAGTATTTATGTTTATGTTTTGCCTCGGCTGCGTCAGTAATGTTTGTAGAGACACGTTTCTCTTAATCAGGGCGTGGTGCGACAAGAATGTAGGCGTACACAGATTTTAAGTTTAAATTCACTTCTTTTTATTAATCCTTGACACAAATTATATAGCACTACACTGATATTAAGAGCTGTGAGATTCTTTAATTTAAAACTTGCACTTTTTTATCGCTTATACTTAATTTTCGTTACACACGAACACGTAATATATCTTCCATCTGGTCACTACCAAGCTACAGGCAACTGAACATATTCAACCGTCCAAACCCGTAAGCTTCTGTATTTCAAATCTCTGATTGGCTAATCCTAGTCCAATAGAATACCTGCATTTAATTAAAGCTTTTTCTGGCTGTTGATTGGCTATTTTAAAAACTGTCACAAGATTTACGTTATTGTTGCCCTAATCATGACTAGTAGTATTCAAACTCATTATTGCCTCAAGGTTACCTCATTGTTACCTCATTGTTAGCAACTTTAAAGTTATAATTCTCACAGCTCTTATAGTATTAAATTACATAATGCTTTCACATAACATTTTTTAACATGTTTACAATAATATAAGCATTTGCAATGACTGTTACATACATTTTTATAAATTATTACATACATATTGCTTCAAGGCGGGCTGTTATTGAATTTACATATTATATAATTTAATTAAAATGATTCAAGGATTAAAAACACTGCCTCAACCATGCATCATTTTTGCCTCCACAACCATCTCATAAACCTTTTCCCAGCTTATTATAACAAAGAAGATGGACTTACCAAGAGCTGTCCATACATATACAGAGACTTCATTTGGACATATAGCCAGCCTAACGGGAATTTTCTTGGCACTAGGGAGCACGCTGTTTGCTGGCAATATCACATATTCATAGCCCCTTAAATTCAAGTGCATAGATTTCTCATGCAAATTATAACTACTTAACAACAGGTCTTCACCACAGATGTTGGAAATGATGTTCTTGTGGCATCACATATCTTGTACCATTTAAGAAAATTTGCATTGACGCTCATTAATTCTGTATGGCCATGTAAATAAAACCATGCTTTGTCCATAAAAAAAATTAAACGTTGCCAATAGAGTACTAGCATAGCCAGAAAAATATTAAGTGGGGTTATGTATAGGGATCCATTTTTTAAACAATTTGTATCAGTTCAAATCGTAAATATAAATTAATCCTTAGTTTAAATATTTAAATAAACTGATCTTATATTCACAGATTAAGGTACAGCAATTGGAATTAAAATTAGGATAGGATGTTTTGCATATTCTAAGCAGTAAATGTGTTGTGAGATGAGAATTAATGACCACTGTGAAGTGTTTTACATTAGCACTGCAGGTCATTTTATTTCACTACAAAATAAGGTTTCTAATAATGTTCTAAACTAGGAGATATTGCACTTATTTAGAAACCACTCAAACTTAGTACTGTAGCGAAAACATACCCCCGATAGTTTAACATGGTTGTACCCACACCATCTAAAGTATGGTTTCTGTTGCTGTCTGTCACCTTTGATCATATTGTCTAAGACAGGTATGGGCAAGCATGTGTCACATCCAGGAGGGAAGGGTACTATGACGTAATGTGTCTATCCCTCTACCTGAGCAGTGGCGTAATGTGATTCTTAATTTTGAAAAGCTATAAATGCCTATTTATTAAAATGCAAACCATGCATCAAATGAGAAAACAAAATCAAGTGCTTTATTCATTATTATTCATACAATAAGTATCTCATATGTGTTATCAAATTGAACAAATAAATATAATACCTTTATAATACTCAATACTTACAGTTTTTACAGTAAATAAATATCTTGCTTAATTGAAGTTATTGACTTACTAATTGGAATCGGGGATACTATCCCATGCTTTTTACTTTCTCTATCATTTACCTAGCACTTAAGAGAAGGTATTGCACACCACCCAAAAATTCAATACCAAGATTCCACCAGAAATACAAGTTTTGAGACCCCCTGAATATAAAAAAGCATTTTTAGAAAAATGCAAACTCAAAAACGAAATCATGGATAATTACTTAAACTTGGTATTTAAGTTCAGTATCTTTCAAAGATGTGACACGAGGGTTTTCAAGAAAACCCCCCACCCTAAACTTTCCTTTATATTGAAAATGTTTCGAAATTTTTGATTTTGTAAAGCATGGCTCTAATGATTTTAATTAAAATACGACATATTAAAGATATGTATATGACAAATAAGATTTGTATCTTGAATTTTCTGGGAAAAGCATGTGAAGTCCTCATTTGGAAGGAATTTTGTATAATCTTGTGTAACTGCTAAATATTAAATCATAGACGAAAATGTACTGCACAAAAAATGTAGATCTCTATAAAATGCACTATTATTATTATTATTATTATTATTATTATTATTATTATTATTATTATTATTATTTATACACATGAGTACATACTACTACTCACAGTACATTCCACCATCTCTGTATGCTACAAAATATGAGAGAGCCCATTTTTAATTTCTCTACTACGTATAGTAAGTAGAGGAAGTATTGCATTCCACTAAAACATTTGATACTGAGATTTCACCGGAAATACATGTTTTGAGGCCTCCTGAAACCAAAAATAGTATTTTTGGTAACATGTCCATGTGTTTGTCTGTCTGTGAACAGCATAACTCAGAAACGAACAGTCGGATAAACACCAAACTTGGTATTTAGGTTCAGTATCTTCCAGAGATGCGACACGAAGGTTTGCAAGAAAAACCTCCCACCCCAGGTTACCCTTTACATGGAACATTTTTCGAAAATTTTAATTTTCTCAAAAATGGCTCTAACAATTTTGATTAAAATATCGTGTATTTAAGATATTTTCATGACAAATGAAATATATATCTCGAATTTTCTGGGAATGTCTCCAAAAGTGTTCGTTATTGTGAACGACTTTTGCATAACTGGTAAACCATAAGAAATAGACAAAATTTTACTACACAAAAAATGTAGATCGCGTTAAAATACACAATTTATATCATATACAATTTTTTTGTTGAGTAAACCGTTTTCGAGATATTGCTTGTTATTCCCTTAAATTTTCCAGTACTTATACTTTTTCTCAAATGGAAATTCGTTAATCATTATTTTTTTTTTTGTCCTGGTAATGCAAAGAGAATGGAATACGCCACATAGCAACCAGCTCTTAAAATATTTGACTATCGCTTAAAGCCTACCAATTCCCCTTGCATCTACAAGAAAATTAGCAATAAGATTAACATGAAGCATATGGAGAATAAGCATTTGTAAAAATAGCTTGTACAAGAGTAGAGAACACATCAGATTTTTTCCTAAATGGCCCTTACCAATTCTTGTGTAATCACTTTGTAATTGCGTTAAGCAATGCTCCACAACTGAATTAGAAGACTGATTGTGTGTTGCAAACAGTAAACAAGAAGGAGAGGGGCGGAGGTCACTTGACACATGCGGTCAAGAATGTCCATACCTGGTCTAAGACATTCAGCATAAATAAAACGCTATCAATGATACAATTTGGAAGTATCTTGTCCCCTCCAATCTAGAAAGATGCTATTATTGTAACAAAGCTTTTTTTGCTGTTCATTTTTACAAATTTTTAGCAAGGGGGGGGGCTCCAACCCCCAATACCCCTCCCTAGCTATGCCTCTGCAATAGAGTGATCATTAACATAATCCAACACCCAATTATGGAAATAAACTCTACTTACAGTGCATGGTTGCAATTCCTGAAGTACATTCATCTTATAGGGTTTTAATTTTAAAGTTTTAGTGGCATTCCAAGCCAAGGTTTGTGAAATTCCAGATTCCTGTGCAGGCTCTCTCAGAGATTTCTTTGGACTTTATTCTAACTTATGTCAATAGGTTTCTTTTTCCGCTGTAAGAACTCACCAATTTACTTGTAGTTTCTTATCAAGAACACATCCCATTTCCCTAAATTTATTCACAAGATTATGAACCATTAATCTCTATGAGGTGCACGAACAGCAGGAAATTTGTCTATATATCGCTTTCTCAGTTGTCTACAAGTTTTTTTGGTATTATAACAGCACTAACGTACTACACTGAAACATGTGGTCTCACATCAACCTCTGTGAAAAGACTTTGCTTCAACTGACTAGTGAATGGTTAGAAACAGTGCAGCGCAGGGCAATATGGCCATGCGTCAAAATGAAGGCTGTGTATATACAGACAAAACCTGCTTTTCATCACTCTTCATAGAACTAACAAAAACCACAAAAGGGTTGACAAAGAAATGTCTTTTTATCAAAACAACTTAAAATATCTCTATATGTTGTTGACATTTTTTAGTATAAAAGTATGAATCTTATGTATTCAGGCTGGAATTCAATATTCAAGACACATACCCTGAGGCAGTATTTTATATCACAACACTGTGAATGCCAGAGTGATTGTAGTGTAAATTAACATTATTGTATGACAATGATTTTAGATGTTTGTTAGCTAAAAGCATTGTTAGGAAATAAGTTTACAGGGCCTCACTGAAACTGACAATAGGAGTGGGTAACAATGAAGCGATGGGGTGAGTTGTTTATCAATTAGAAGAGAAAACAAATGACGTCAGGGTAGCGTGCCTTTCTTTAGAAATGGAGGCAATATCTTCCCTAGAGCATATGTGTTTGTAATTTTGATTGGCTTATAAAACTGACGCAAATGTTGGCGCGATTTATTAACCAATAGCAGCTCTATTATAATGTTTAGGCATATCGGGGTGAGGGAGTATAAATTCTTAAGCCAAATGCAAGTATCGCACAGTTCTACAGAATCATTCACAAGGTAAACGTCACAAACTTCTAAGAAATCTCTCTCGCGAGTTACTTGTCAAGCAGTTCTAAGGAAGCATTTATTAGATACACATTACGCAATTCTACAGAATCCCTCATGTCGTATAGTTAGTAACAAAATGTGAAATACGCGAATTAATAGTGCACGGCAAATAAGTGATTGTAGTTACATTCAAAAATATAACAGTTTCAGTCGGGCGTGTATCAAGATTAAATATGTGAAATTAATTGTGACGGCAATAAAAGTGTAAAAACAAATTCTTTTATCAGTGTTATCTTTTAGTAACAACTCCTTTCCATTTACACACCCTGTTCAAGAGATATTTGCTGGACTGAGTAATAATATCTAGCCGAAAGACAAAGAACCCAAAATTCAAAATAGTAAACCAATAACTGGTGCTCAGAAAAAAAGATAACATGAACAGGTACTACGACAACCCATAAATAAATCCTAGGTGCTACAGCCCGTAAAGGGCCTGGGTCTGCCAACCTGACTGCTAGCCTCATGCCTACATGCACATGCTATCATCACATATCCCCCAGCTGGAAAGTTGGCTCATGAGGCCAGGACCGCTGCCTATTGCTGCTCCTTACTTTCTTCATGAAGCTGAGTGGGCACCGATCCTATGCCAAAGACATAAAATCCACACCCCCATGGTTGGGTTTGACCCAGGCGCATTCTGTGGTCAGGAACCAGAGCACCACACTCCAGCCCACTGTGCCATGGCACAGGATGCATATACCCATACTATTCCATATGAAATAAAGTTTTTGTGATATTATGAGTAGTGCACTTTCTGAATAATCTGCTAAAAAGAAAGAAAAATATAAAACAAATCTGATGTGTTACACTCACATGACTTTCTCTACTCTTGTAGAAACTATTTTTACAAACACTTATTCTCCATATGCTTCATGTTAATCGAGATGTTAATCTTATTGCTAATTTTCTTGTAGATGCAAGGGGAATATGGTAGGTTTTAAGCGATAGTCAAATATTTTAAGCGCTGGTTGCTATGTGGCACATTCCATTCTCTTTGCATGTCAAGGACATAAAAAAATGAATAACGAATTTGAGAAAAAGTATAAGTATTGGTAAATTTAAGGAAATAACAAGCAATATCTCGAAAACGGTTCACTCAACAAAAAAAAATCTATGCGACATAAATTGTGTATTTTAATGCGATCTACATTTTTTGTGTAGTAAAATTTTGTCTATCTCTTATGGTTTACCAGTTATGCAAAAGTCGTTCACAATGAAGAATATGTTTGGAGACATTCCCAGAAAATTCGAGATATACATTTCATTTGTCATGAAAATATCTTAAGCATATGATATTTTAATCAAAATCGTTAGAGCCATTTTTGAGAAAATTAAAATTTTCGAAAAATGTTCCATGTAAAGGGTAGTCTGGGGTGGGGGAATTTTCTTGAAAACCTTCGTGTCGCATCTCTGGAAGATACTGAACCTAAATACCAAGTTTGGTGTTTAACTGACTGTTCGTTTCTGAGTTATGCTGTTCACAGACAGACACACAGACACACACATGGACATGTTTCCAAAAATGTTCTTTTTGGATTCAGGGGGTCTCAAAACATGTATTTCCGGTGAAATCTTGGTATCGAATTTTTGGGTGGAATACAATACTTCCCTTACTTACTAGTAGAGAAAGTAAAAAATGGCATATGTCCAGTTCTTATTTTAAACACTCAAAAACCAAGATGTCAATTAAAATACTCAAATTTGGGTCAAAAAACCCAAAAATAAATAAAGTGCTTGTGCGCAATAAAAGAAATGACTAGTTTTTATTTGCTGGGATGTTTGCTGTTTGTTTCCTATACTCCCTCAAATAATTTGAAATTTATACTGCTTTTCTTTCAGGACTAAATTAAATTTTTGAATTGCTTCAACAGATATATTATAAATTTATGAGAAAACAATTATCAATAGGCAAAAATGCTTTAATCTAAGTTAGGTTGCTCATTGTTTTAATATCTGGTAATAACATAAAGAGAAAGGATTTGTTTACCTGCTGTTAAAATTTAGATAAAAAAAGAAAAGAAAAGAATGAAAATACATCATGTGTCATTCTTAGTGAATTTAGTTACTGAATCACAAAGTGTGAAGTAGAATTGCATTTCAATAGTTTATGAAAAATTTGATGTGTTACATTCACAGTTTTTTCTCTACCTTCTATCACTTATTAGTGGGCATATAAACTATTCATATAAAAGTTTATTTTCCTGTCTACTTCACTTTAATTATGATAAACCTCTCCCGAAATAGCTGCATTACACATTTTGTTATAGATACAAAGAGAATAGTGATAGTCAAATGTTTTAGAACTGGGCACTATATGCTGGCCATAGGCTTTCCATGACATCGCAAGAAACAACTGAAAATCGGCAGGACTAAAAGAATGGCTAAATATTGAAACCTTAATAACAGATATTCAGAAATGGCTGATGTCACAAAAAACTATTTGAAATAATTATGCGTGGAGATCTCATGTTTTGTATAGTACATTTTTGTCTATCATTTAATGTTTACTAGTTATACAAGATTATACAAAATTCCTTACAAATGTAGAGGACTTCAAAGGATATTGTCAGAAAATTCAATGTATACATTTTATTTGTCATCTTCAATATATGGTATTTTAATCAAAATCATTGGAGCCATTTTTTAAAAAATAATCCGATGTGTTACACTCACATGACTTTCTCTACTCTTGTACAAACTATTTTTACAAACTCTTATTCTACATCTATTCCATATTAATCAAGATAAACATTTGCAGAAATGCTCTTTTGACATGCAAAGAGAATTACATTTTACACATAGCGACCAGTTCTAAAAATATTTGACTATTGCTTAAGGTGTACTATGTTCCCCTTGTTTTGTATTTACAAGGGCCATATAGAAATACAGTAGCCCTTAAGCATCGACATATATCTTAATAGCTGGTTGCTTGGTGCAGCACCATTCTCTTTGGCACAGATTAATACTCTTTGCATATCCAAAACAAAAAACTGAATAACGAATTCCCATTTGAGAAAATAAGAATTGAAAAGTTTAAGGGAATAACAAGCAATATCTCGAAAATGGTTCACTCAACAAAAAAAATGTATATGACATAAATTGTCTATTTTAATGTGATCTACATTTTTTGTGTAGTAACATTTTGTCTATCTCTTATGGTTTAGCAGTTATGCAAAAGTCGTTCACAATAAAGAATACTTTTGGAGACATTCCCAGAAAATTTAAGATATACATTTTATTTGTCATGAAAGTATCTTAAACATATGATATTTTAATCAAAATCTTTAGAGCCATTTTTGAGAAAATTAAAATTTTCTAAAAATGTTCCATGTAAACGGTACTCTGGGGTGGGGGGATTTTCTTGAAAACCTTCGTGTCGCATCTCTGGAAGATGCTGAACCTAAATATCAAGTTCGGTGTTTATCCGACTGTTCGTTTCTGAGTTATGCTGTTCACACACACACACACACACACACACACACACACACACACACACACACACACACACACGGACATGTTTCCAAAAATTCTTTTTTTGTATTCAGGGGATCTCAAAACATAGATTTCCGGTGAAATCTCGGTATGAAATTTTTGGGTGGAATACAATACTTCCCCTACTTACTATACGTAGTAGAGAAAGTAATAACAAATTTGGAAAAATGTTCCATGTAAACAGTAGTTTGGGGTGGGGGAGATTTTCTTGAAAATCTTTGTGTCGCATCTTCGGAAGGTAATGAATCTCAATGCTGTTTTAAAACATATATATCCTGTGAAATCTCAATATCAAATATTTGGATGGAATACAATACCTTCTCTACTTACTATGTACATGGTAGAGAAAGTAAAAATAGTAAGTATGCAAACGTTGCTCAAAAGTTCCACAGATATGCAATTTCTACATCTGCATTCTCTTACATTCATGGAAATGACTATAAAATTGCAATGTTGGCTATTTGAAAACTGACTGATGGAACTTAGAATTCATATATGTTAATTCAGCTATTGCTAATGCTGTTACGTAAGCTTTCAGTTTATCTTCTTATGTGACCACAAGTATGGAATGACTCATTTCCAGCAAAGATAACTTATCTCAAGGACTGAGTCCATTAAATAAATTAATGTAACTAGATAAACTTATCTGCAAGATAAGTTTACGGTCATATTTTAGCCATTCAAGTGCAGAGTTAAGTAGAACCTTGTCATTTTAACTCACTCTCAAAAATCAGTTCTACCTATGTATAAAACATCCGCATTCCATGCCTTTTAAATATTTGCGATCTCTGAATCTATAGATTATGTTTTAATATGCTTCATTTGAGCTAATAAATAGATTTTATTAAGGATGCCATTTACTTTTATGATATGGTGATTGCCTCATCCTTTTTCAACCTTTATTAAGCATAAAGGAATGCTCTGCTGTTAGTTATCGGGTCACTCAGACTTAGTCAGGAGGATAAACTTCTTAACCACCAGCTTTTTCCCTACATTTGCTGTTTGTAAGCTGATTGTTGTTCCGCGCCAGGTCCAAAACAGGTCTCCTAGGCCTCAAAAACTCGGAGACAACAAGAGATCAGTCAAGGAGGATTGATAGGAAAAGTGAAATAGGGAATATGGTAAGAAAGAGGAAGAACACCATTATTAACTCATCAAGCTAACAATGCTAATTGATGAATAACCCCTCCCTTTTGTCATCCTCCATGGTGTAGTGGTTACCATGTTAGTCTCTAGTTCCTGAAGTCACGGGTTCAAACCCGGCAGAGGTCGATGGATTTTTTTCAGGTGTAAAAATTCTTAGTATGGCTTCCTTCAGAAGGGAAATAAAGCCAGTAGATTACAAAACAGACAAGACATTCATTCTTATAAATTCCTCAGAACCAATGTCCGATATGTGGTGGTAATGAAGACATTGAACACATAGTATTTAAGTGCCAAGGAACAGAAAATTTGAGAAAAGAATTTTTTAATAAGAAGTGGTTGAAGGGGGATAGAAATACACTTATGATTGAAATGATATGTAAGGACGCTAGAAGCATTGGACAGTTTTTGTGTAAAGTAAAAAATAAATGGCTTTGGACAGTGGAAAGAGAAAAGTAAGAGGTAGTGCATCTTACTTTGAATGGAAAACTATAGTGAATGTGTGATGGTTAAGTAATCAATAAATGAAAAGTGAAAAAAAAGTGGAAATGGGACATGAAAAAAAAAAAACTGAAAAAAAAAGAGCAAGATAATTTATTGACAAGAAATTGTAAAATGTAAATAAACTGTAGTGATTCTCTACTGAATGAGTGACCAGGGTCAAAGTGCAGTAGGCAATCAAATTTGTAAAACTCTTAGCACAATAAATACTATACTATACTAGATCATGTCAACTGATTGATATGGTCATCGCAGCCTTAGGATCCCCAAGTGGCGGCCTTTGTGCAGTAGCCAAACACTTATTCCCTACCCTCCCTAACCGCAAGCACCATAAAATCTTAGTGACATCCATGTGCATATGCGCGTTGTTGCCAAAATTAAAAATAGTATTTAAAAGCAAAACTTTGCAGGTGATTTCCACATGTACAGAATACAATCATGCAGTTTGTCTGCTTGCTTTACACACAAAATAACTATGTAAATAACTATGAATCGCATAGTAATTACATTTAAGTTGCAAACGCTTTAAAATATAACTGAACTAATGAATGATCTGAACTAATATACTGCGCTACAAGAATGGAAATGCATGTTAACATATCCGAGAGAAACTTAGAAACATGTCCCGAATAAACTATACATTGTTGGACTATCATTAAATAGTTAAAATACATAAATATTAATTTATTTTGAAAGGAACTCTTACTCCCAAATCAAAGCATCATTTTTGATTATGCTGTGTGCGGAGCTATGGTAAAAAGTCTTTTATCACTTGTATCACAACAATGTTTTATTAATATAAAGCTAATACAAGAAGTTGTGTATTGTTTAAGGTGTAAGATTTATAAGCATGACATCTTCTGTTTACTTAAATGAATAGCTTTATTATAAAATGCAGGGTAAGTAAAAATACGAAGGCAAAAGAAAGAAAATAAAAAAAAATCTTATGTATATATTCACAAGATTATCTCTACTCACTCTTCTACAAACTACTTTCACAAAAGCTTATTCTTCTATCTACTTCTTAAATAATAAGATAAAATTTCATTGCACATATCGTTGTAAATATAAGGATACATAGGCTAAAGCGATAGTCAGATTTTTAAAATACAGATGACTATATGATGACTTTGAAATTCCATGCTCTTAGCATGACCACGAGGAAAATACAAACAGAGACTTCCAACTTGTATTTCAAAATTCAAACCAACAACAAAAAATTTCTCGGAAATGGTTAACACAATTTGACCTAAAATGTGTCCTTTACTGAGATTGCATTTTACGCAAAGTAAGATTTTGTCTCTCTCTTAGAATTTACCAGTAATACAACAAGTTGAGAACGAGGAAAAATTTACAAGTTATTCCCAGAATATAAAATTCATGATACAAATTTTATTTTTCCTGCAAATATCTTAAACTTGCGGTATTTTACTAAAAATCGTTAAGCTGTTTTTGAGAAATTCAAAACAATAACAAACATTTTTCCACATAAAGGGTTCTTTTCTACATGTTCTTGAACATTACACATAAAAATCTGGCTTTGCTTATTCAGTTTTTGTAGCCCTTTTCTTCGTGATCTTGGCATTACTGATATTCGGCAGAGGGTCACTTGCTGGTGCGGCCGGAGGGGCAGCAACTTGGTTCGTTTCCCAAGGTCTCCACATCTTAATTAAACTATTAAACGCTAATAACTATTAAACACTGCTAAACTTACAAAACTGCACCAAGTAAAACACTATATATCTTCTCTGAAGAAGTAATATAGAAGCTTAGCTGAACATGGAAGAAAAGCACAAGCGAACAGTCACAGCTGCTAAAACCGAAGAAACAGCAGAAACGACATTGCAACAACGCTTTGCTTTGGTGGAGCTCGAGAAAGGACCACGTGTTGTATTTAAGGGATGGGAAGACCCTACTAATCGTTTACTGATGGGTTTATGGTCAGGCTTCAAAGCTTTCCGTTCGCTTTGTAGCCGGTTGGGGAAAGGATGCCCGCGACTAGTTTATACCATATTGTAGATTGACTACAACACAGATGAGTTTTGAAATACTTGGCTCTAAATTGTATTATAAGCTACTAGTAAAGTTAAAACAAAGTCCATACCTAGTTTTAAGAATAAATTGTATGACTGGCTTGTTACTAATCCTTTTTATTCACTACAAGAATTTTTTGATGAGTAGGTACATCTTAGTACCAATAGTAATGTAAATATAATTTTGTAAGTAGCCTATACTAGCATTATATTATCTGATGTTGTCTATTACTGTAATAGTTCAATGACAATAAAATTATTCTTATTCATGTCATAGATATACGGTATGTAAAAGCACCTAAAGCCTGATAAAGAGGCCTCTGAACAAAATTACCGGTCTTTCACGCCCAATATAGAATGGGACGCTAAGGACCACAGCAGTTAAAGAGCATCCATAAATTTAATTTAATTTTAACCCCTCTCTTTCGTTCATCATGCCTCAGCAAACACCTATACAAAATTGGATTGCTACCATCTCCAAATTGTCTGCTATGCAATAAGGAAGAAGAAATGAATATGGAACAGCTCAAATCATATTCGGGTTTGACCTCAAAATATAGGAAGCAAGAAGGAGAATGGCTTTGTTGCTAAATCCAGAGCATTAGATATGCGCGCACACACACACACACACATTTATATGCTTCCAGATTATGGCGAAATGACAAGTTTGTTATGACTTTCATTGCAGTTATTGAAGAAAATAGATTTTATGTATCAATTCCAAAATAAATACATTTCTTTATATTTCAAGTATAGTAATGAATATTTGTAAACACAAAGTTGGAGTCAGGCCGCAGAATTATATAACTTTCATTATGACATTTTAGGCCATCTGCATTGCTTCAGGTTACCCTGATTTGCCTAATAATTCAGAGATTATCATTCAAATGTCAGCTCATGTCAAATTAATGATATAAGGATTAAGTCAGATCATTGGAACCAAAGTAAATTTTTATACTTCCTTACTATAACTTTGTGCTCAATATAACCATACAAAAACTGAAACAATAATTATGTCAGTTCACCACACAAATTACCTCTGTTTGTTGTAATATTAATATGAAAAATTACATCAGTGTTTTTCCTTGCTATGACCAGAGTGGATGTGTCAAATTCAAACAAGTTTGTTTTTAATTTTACAGCCTTTTCGAAGCATATTAATATCATGTGGTTTCATTTTACTGACAGCAAGGTTTCCTTGGCTTAGAATATTGTGATGCAGTGCCTAGGTTGTTGAGATGAGGGCGCCAGGCAGTTGGAGATAAACAAGGATAAGTAGCACTCTCACTGGCATGAACACCAGAAGTGCTGTTGTCAGATAACCAGAATCTACTGGATGTTTTGCCTTCTGGAACTCAGTGGAAATTTTCAACAGCTAAGAAAGCAAGTACTCTCGCAAAAGTTAGTCAGTTAGTGAGTGAATTAGGTGTGCATTTCTGGTGTGACAAAAAGGGCTGTTCTCCTAGCGAGTTTTTGATGACTGCTGTGATGTGCATCAAGTGCTGCTACTTTGAGAGATTAGGAAGACTTGTGTTCAGCTCCCCAGCACGTGAAACCATCTGGAAGAAGAGGCTATATCATGCATATTTCATATAACACTACACCCAAAGAAAGTAAAGTGATAGTGAAAACTAAATAAAGTAACTGTGAAAAGTTGAACCAGATCAGGTTATTGACAGTTAAAAACTGGACAAAGTCACAATACATTGGCATTCTGCTATGGAGTTAGTGTGGTAAAATGAGGGAAGTCCTTAATGCAATTTTCAAGTCACGGAAAGTACTTTGAGTGTGGTTATATCTAGTTAGAATAGAATTCTGGTATTTTCAGTATCTCCAGTTTGATGTCTTATCTTGAAGTGACAGCACTCATTCAGAAATCACTGTTAATGCTATCTGGGTAGCACCATGTTGACTTCAATGCAGCTGAATAACACTTGTATCTTGGTTTGTCACATTAAGTAACATGTAAGACCAATCTATAACATGTTTTAAAAAATCTGATGTGAAAGAAATAGCTACATTACACATCTTGTTGTAGATACAAAGGAAACAGCGATAATCAAATGTTTAAGAACTTGATACAACATGCTGGCCTTAATATTCCATACTGTTTACATACAATTGCGAGAAACAACAATGTTCACAGGACTTGAAGAGAATTAACAAGATATGAGCAATTTGAAGCATTAATAACAGATATCTCAGAAATGGCTTAGGACACAAAAAAACTTAGCCTGTTTTAAAGAGATCTGTATTTTTTGTGTAGTACGTTTTCATCCATTGTTAAACATTTACCAGTTACACAAGATTATACAAAACTGCTTCTAAATGAAGAGGACTTCACAGACTATTCCCAGAAAATTCAAGATATACATTTTATTTGTCATGTAAATATCTTTCATATGTGGTATTTTAATAAAAATCATTACACTCATTTTTTAGAAAATCATAAATTTTTAAAAATGTTCCATGTAATGGGTAGTTTGGGGTAGGAGAATTTTCTTAAAAATCTTCATGTTGCACCTTTGGAAAGTACTGAACCTAAATACCAAGTTTGGTATTTATCCAACTTTTCATTTTTCAGTTATGCTGTTCACAGACAGACACAAACAGACCTTTTTCTAAAAATGCTTTTCTTTTTATTCAGGGGGCCTCAAAACATGTATTTTAAATGAAATTTCAGTAGATAATAACAATTAAATAATACCTACAAGAGCAAAAGAGTTTTATTCTCAGGAGGAAGTTTGTAACTGTGGCTTTTATGAACCACCTTTAGAAGAACACAGTTAGATGTATGGGGTCATGGGCAGTTAATGTTGCAAATGTATGTGATTGTATTAGCAATAGGATCATAGGAAGCACTACTGCTCTTAGACTGATAGGATATCAATCCATCCTCAGAAAGTGTCTACTTTTCCATTGTAATACAAGGGTATTTTAAAAGTAAGGTCCATTTTCCAATGAGTATGAACTACTAAATATTTTTCGATAGTTTATTTTTTAACCAAGCCATTTAACCTTACACTACTTTTCTATCAGTTATCACTGTTTTTCGAATATTTGTCTTATCTAGCATATGTTTTTATAACCTTGTCACAGACTTCCACTACCAGTACACTAGGATTCAAAATCAGTTGTGATAATCTCTTAGGGAACAATTGTGGTACATGAACAAAAGCTTCTTAAAAGACATAAATAAGAGTCATGTTACTTTTAAATCGGAAGACATAGTGAAATGATTAAATGTAATATATAGAAGTGGTTGCAAATATACAATTTCACTAAAATAGGTTCAATACCTCAGAACTAGTTTTGAGGAATCACTTTCTCATCGTCAGCTGATTGCAACTGGTTGGCTTTCCTCTGATGGTTACAGATGTCTCTTTGTCCCTCTAGGGTGGTTCTACAAGTTTAATAATCAAATTTCTGTCCATATGGATGTCGAAATTCATTAACCTTGGACGAAATTTCCAGAGAAATATTTTCTCCCAAATGTTTAATTCCATAGGTTTTTGTGCCTGCTTGATAAGACTGTGTCCTCAATTTCACGTCCCTGTATCCAAAAATATGCTGCAACTGTTGATTTTTCTTCTTCCCTGGATTTGATGTTTTGAAAATGTTCCTTAAGCCTCATTTCTATGTTAGATTGCAAGGATTGTGAACAAATCTATATTGGTCAAACTAAGCGTAAATCAACAGTTGCAGCACATTTTTGGATACAAGGACAAGAAATTGAGGACACAGTATCACTTATCAAGCAGGCACAAAAACCTATGGAATTAAACCTTTGGGAGAAAATATTTCTTTGGAAATTTCGTCCAAGATTAATGAATTTTGACATCCCTATGGACAGAAATTTGATTATTAAACTTGAAGAACCACCACTAGAGGGACAAAGAGACATCTGTAACCATCAGAGGAAAGCCAACCAGTTGCAATCAGCTGATGATGAGGAAGTGATTCCTCGAAACTAGTTCTGAGGTATTGAACCTATTTTAGTAAAATTGTATATTTGCAACCACTTGCAGATTTGCAATTGTTTTCTTGCAGCTACTCTGCAATAAAAGATCTGACTTTCCAAACCACTAGTTTGAATCTCTCTCTGAAGTCAATGATACCAATGTCACTCCATGAATACTTCACGTTGCTGTGGTCATGTATCTAATAAACAAGCAAGTTCATACAATAACAATGTAAGTATATATCCCTCAGCTCAAAAGTATTTTGTAATGTGATTTGATGGTATACTATTCATTAAATATTGTTACTTAGGTATTCAGAGGTGTTTGTTTGTTTATTTGTAGACAACTAGAAGCATGCCAAAACAAAAAGAATATTCAATTGATGTGAGGCAAGCTGTTTTGAATTCTTTGAAGAAGGAAAAGTCGCAGTCTAGCATTGCTGGAGACGTTGGCATTTCACAACCAATAAGTGTGTGTAGTTTGCGGCAGGAACAGGAAGGAACAGTAGCCAATAAGCCAAGGTCTGGTCGCCCTCGAAAAACAACAATGAGGAAGGACACAATGATTTGTAAACAATTGGTTGCTGATCCAAGAAAATTGGCTTGACAAATTAAGGATAATCTGGAGCAGCATCATGGACTAAACCTACATGTCTCTACTGTGAAACGTTGTCTAGTAGCAGCTGGTTTAAATGGTAGACGACCATCATGTAAATCACTCATAAATTAAAAAGAAATAGGAAGGCTAGGTTAGAGTTTGCAAAGAAACATCAAGCCTGGAATTCTACAGATTGTTGTAAGGTTTTATGGAGTGATGAGAGTAAATTTAATTTATTTTCTTCTGCTGGTGTGTATATACGTCGACCAAAAAAGCCAAAGGGACACAAAAAGTGCCAGGTACCGACTATTAAGCACAGTAGTGGCAGAATCATGGTGTGGGGATGTTTTTCTAGAAGTGGGCTTGATCCTCTAGTCCAAATAGAAGGCAATATGGTTAGTGACATTTTAGAAAAGAATATGGTTCCAAATGGGGGAAAGAATATGCTGCGTAATTGGATTTTTCAGCAGGACAATGATCCAAAACACATCTCTGACCATTAAAAAAATTGAACTTTTGGAGGGGCCAAGCCAGAGTCCAGATCTAAATCCAATAGAATACCACTGGGATGAATTGGATCGATGTGTTCGTCATAGAAGCTACCCAGACAAGGATCAATTTGCTGCTGCCTTATTGGACGAATGGTTAAAACTCCCACTCGACCAATTACAAAAGCTTGTGGATTCAATCCAATAGATGTGCAGCTGTGACCAAAGCTTATGGGTATGCAACGAAATATTGGTCTTCTTTTTTTCAGATTCCAAAATATTTTTGTTTTATTTTATTTTTTTTGTGCTATTTTATTTTACGTCGCTTTAACTCCTTGGTCATATCGCGACGGATCTGTTGGTCGATATCTCTTAGAATGATATGTGATGGACAGTTAGCCTTCAAGGTCTCATCCCTGTAACCCCTGCTTCATGCCATGCAGATGGTGTTAGGGCGCCATCCAATCTAACTGCTTACATTGTCTGTAGATAGATGGCATAGCATTCGCTATTACCACTTATTTTTCATTTTACTATTGTTTTATACTTAAAATGGAACTTTGGGTCATGATATTAATTATCCAATCCGGTATTTACCTTGGTGGCTGAGGAAAACCACGAAAAAACCTCAGACAAATTGGTCGGCCCACGGGATTTGAACCCAGGACCTCCTGAATGCAGACCACAGACTTTACTGTTTTATTCTTACATATGTAGACCTACAAATTACTTTTTATCCAGAAGAACATTTATTTATTTTTTGTGTAAGATAACTTTCTGTACTAAATTGATTATAATTACATATTTATCAATTATCCACTGGCATTTTTTCTATTAAACACCTATCTTTATGTAATTGTAACTAATGCTTTGTACAAAATACTTTTGAGCACTACTGTAGAATGGAATAAAAAAATTAGTTAACCAAAATATTTAGTAGTACTTATTTTATTGCATAACAGACCATACTTTAAAAACATCCCGTTTACTTTGTACTCTGGTAGTTTGCCAACATATAAAACAAGGTGCAGATGAAATTAATTTTGTTCTTTCTTTCATCTCTGTAATTATTGGAAAGTTAAATCAGAATTGAAAAAATCCAATGCCTTAGCTGTGACTTGAAACAGAGTGCCGACACTTACTGTTTGAGCTACAATGGAGACAGTACAAGCATTAAATCCTCTCATCTGATTCAAGTATGGTTATCTCACCATGGTAACTTAACCAGTAAGAGGGCTAGCACAGACAGCTGAAGATCTGTGGTTTGAGTCCTGGCATTTGATGGAACTTTTCAATTTAGTACCTGCAAACAGTTGGTGAGAAAAAAACAAGTATCACAGTTTTGATTATGTTTATTATAGGTCATATTGCAATAGTTGTTCAGCCAGGTAATTGCTAAGCTTACTCTTCTGGTACAGTGATCTGGGTAATGAAATTGTCCTCTAAGCTGTGAGAAACTGTTTTATCTTTCTTTCTCTCTCCCCCTCCCTTTCTTTCAGTTTTAACAACCTTTAACTGTGTAGGTCACATTCAGACAATCATTGTACACAGGGGTGCCCCACCCCATAGGTTATGGCACATCCCTCTAAAACACTAAAACAATCATTCTCCCCCTAATTTTTCTGAGAGCTCAATTTCAACTATTTAGTTCCCTTTTATGCCACTGGAAAGCTTTGCAAAGGGGCTATCTTATAGATACTATAGTAGCTACGATACCAGTACACAATAAAACCTTAAATAAATAATTGGAAAGTTAAAATCAATAAAAAATAACAATATTTATAGCAGAAAGGTACAAATAAAAATATTTGGCAGGTGGTGTATCTTATTACTTGGTATTTCAGTATATTGTACCTAAATAGAGCATATGATAAATGTTATAACACTGTACATTCTGAATGACTACATACTTACCTGCAATACATAGCCGCATCCAGAAAAAAATTTTGGGGAGGGTTTTCCACAAGTAGTTCTAAACTTAACAGTACCCCACACAGTTACCATGTACCTACTCCGTAGTATATAGACGTTACATGGGTAAGATAATTGCTTGGAAACATATAGACAAGAAAACTCACCAGAATCAGGATATTCAACCTTACAGCATAAAACATGGAGACTGCTTCGAAAACCGGAATGTATGGTCACCTTACCTATGTAAGTCGACGATATTAAGTTTTCCTTTTTCTTGTAAATGTGCTACTAGCAATAGACCTATTGTTATCTAACAACATTTTACCATATTGGTTTGCTATCAATTTAAATAAATAAAACTGTCAGACATTTTGGGGAGGGGGTTTGAATCCTAGAAACCGCCCTTTAAATACAACCCTGCTGCAATATTACAGTTCCTTTTATACATTTCCAAAATTATGATTTGATACCCAAGATTATACCATACAGTATGAATTGTACTTAGCATTAATTTTGTGGGGGGATAGAGCATATTTATATTAACAAATTTAAAGATACAAACGAGTCAACAATCACAGTACTTGATTAAAATTGTAATCAATATGTTTATATTATCCGCATTAATTTACTTAAATATTTTTGTATTCCCCAAAAATGTTCCTGTGCAGCTTTGAATGAACAAAATAGTTGATAATAATGCTCAAATGGGCCCAGCATCCCTAGAGCTGCATGACATTTGTATTCTCAGAATAAGTTAAAAATATCAAGAAAAGCCATATCCAGGTAGCTCACTGTCATATTCCAACTCGGGACATATTAAATATAAGGCAGACATGTTACCCGCACACCGCAGAGGTGAGCAATAAACTATTACAATATCCCTAGTAAACAAACTCAATGATTTTTGGAAGTTAGCATTATTGTACCACCTGTTATATCTGCGGATGAAGCTACAAGTCATATTATTGAAGTATTTAGTTCAGTAATTTACCAGGTAGCAGAAATTGTCCGATACACAGGCTTTGAACTATGACATTACCAGCAAAATCATTTCTTTACTTTTTTTTTTTCCCTTACCTTCGTTGAAAGGTGAGTAACAGCAGCTTTAAGTGTTTCTGGTCCATTTATGTAAAAGTTCATTTGCTTCTTTATTTTATTCATCTTAATATGTAAGTATGATAAATAAAAAATTCGTTTCCTTGTGTTACATTCATATGACTTCCTATAGCCATTATCATTTATTTTTATATGAAAAGTTATTTTTCTGTCTACTTCATATTAATCAAGTTTAAGTCCTGCAGAAGTTGTTGCATTATATATTTTAAAACTACGAGGGAGCAGAAAAAACCAAATCAATAGATGTTTAAAAGTGGGCTTTGAGATTCTATATTCTTTCCACGATATCAAGTGAAAAAAACTGCTTAGAAGTGGCATTTTTAAGAACAGTGTTGAAAATTCAGATCCCCCCTCTCAAAAAAAAAAAAAAAGGTATAAATTGCACATTTTAAAAAGTACTACATTTTTTGTCTATTTCTTAAGGTTTAGCAGTTAAAACTAAAATTACAAGAGCCATTTTCTAGAAAATCAAACATTTTAAAAAGTTTTACATGTAAAGGCTACTTTGTGTTGCAATCTTTGAAGATCTGGAACTTAAATACAAAGTTTAGTATTTATCAGACATTTCGTTTTTGGGTTATGTTCAAGATACACTTATAACTTTCCAACAATGCTTCTTTTTGTTTTATTCAAAGGACCTTGAAACGTGTATTTCTGGTGAAGTCTCGACATCAAATGTTTCAGTGGAATACAATACTTCCCTATCTACCAGGCGTTAGTGAAAGCAAACAATTAAAGTAGAAAGACATTTAAATATTTGGTCCTTTATTTTACGCCTTAAACATTTTATTTTCATTTAGTTACATTTAATTCTTAAATTGAAGGGAATAACTGCCAGGAAATAGGATAGGGTACAAAATGATAAAAACCAAGCTTCAGATGTAAGTATTTTAATCCAGGTGGTCTTAATATTTTATACATCAGAAAACACACAAATTGCAGTACAAACACAATATTTTAAAGTACAATTCTACTACTCTATAAAATGATGGCCATCATTTTTACCACAAATGCTTAATAGTTCTCTGAGATATAAATTATTACAAACTATAGGTACATATTTTAGTAACATGTTACATGTAAGCAATACTGAGAGGTCATTGACCTTCCATCATTAAGACATTGTCAAAACTTTACATAGACAGAATATTGCGAGGTCATTGGCTTTCTGCCATTAAGATCTTTTGGTAATATGCTGCATAGAAGAAATACTGTGAGGTCATTAACCTTCTGTCGTTAAGTTGTTCGGCAGCTCTTACATAGACAGAAAATTTGGTGTTTGACCTTCTGTCATTAAGGTGTTCTGGTAACATGTTATTTAGACGGAATGCTGTGAGGTCATTGACCTTCCGTCACTTTGATGTTAAAATTCTGTAGCCAACAAATCTAAGTTTGGCCCGAAGGCCGACATTGTGGGCGCAGCCGAAACTGCAAGTGTTTTGCAACCCGAAGGTTGCGGGCGCAGCCGAAACTGCAAGTGGTTTGCAACCAGAAGGTTGCGGGTGCAGCTGAAACTGCAAGTGGTTTGCAACCAGAAGGTTGCGGGTGCAGCCGAAACTGCAAAGTGGTTTGCAACCACAAGATTGGGGTAACCCAAAGGCTACTCCAAGGAATTGGTGTATGACCCAAAATGGACTCATACGAATTAACAAAAGCCGAGTACAAGTCGACCTTTAACAGGACTTCTAAAACCTGCTAAACATTCCAGAGTTGATCCCACAACTCTACACAGATCACCCCAGTTGGATAGCCCACCAGAGATTTCTGCTGTTGCATCAGAGTCAAACCCATGACTCTAACAGACCACCCCAGTTGGGTAGCCTACCAGGAGTTCCTACCCCTGCATCAAGAGTCACACCTGTGACTCTAACAGACCACCCTAGTTGGGTAGCCTACCAGGAACTGCCATGCTGTTATCTTGTAGCTGCAACAGAGCCAACCCCATGACTCTTGTAGAAAAACTGCATCCAGTAGTCTACCAGGGATTTCTATCCCTACAGCCAGCAACAGCTTGCATCCCTGCTTCACACCACCTGAAAATGTAACCTCTCATTAGGAAATGTTTTTACTATTTATTATAAGCTTTGTTTTCCTGGGAACAAAAATATATGTATAAATTCACAGCTTTTTCTAACATTTTGAAACTCTTAAAGCAGACAAGACTGCCATACATTTGCTCATTCTGACATTTGGAAGTATAAAGTAACAAGGTGGCACCAGAAGTAATCTGGATTAACAAAAATGTAAATAATCCAGCAACAAACTATTAAATCAATATGTACTGCTCTATACAAATATTTATTTTGGTAAGAACAAGACTAAGAACAAAAATCTTGTGTGTTACATTCATATGACTGTCTCTACCCTCTAACACTTATTAGTGGGTGTACAAATTACTCTACAAAAACTTTTTTTTCCCCCATATCTATTTAATTTTAATCGAGATAGACCTTTCCAGAAATAGCTGCATTACACATTTTGTTATACATATAAAGAGTATAGCAATAGTCAGTTTTAGAACTGAACATCTAAATGCTGGCATTAAAATTCCCATACACTTTCCATGACATCTGAGGACAACAGAAAATCGACAAATCAAACCATTAATAACAGATATCTCGGAAATGGCTAATGCCACAAAAAATTACCATTTTTTGGTGGTACGTTTTTATCTATTGCTTAACGTTTGGCAGTTATGCAAGGTTATATAAATTTGCTTCTGAAAGAGTAGGGCTTTAGAAGCTATTCCCAGAAATTGAAGATATAAGTTTTATTTGTCACATAAATATGTTTAATATATGGCATTTTAAACAAAATCTTTAGAGACATTTTTCAGAAAATGTGGGGGTGGGGGGATTTTCTTGAAAATCTTTGTGTTGCATCTTTGAAAGGTTACTGAACCTAAATACTCTTTTAGAGTTACACTGTACACACACACTTTTGTTTTTGGAAATAGCATATAAGATTCTTTTGTTTCAAATTTGTGCTGTGTTTACGAAGTAAGAAAGTAACCAAAAAACAATCACTCCAGATAATTTGGAAAACTGGATTAGCGAGGGCCGGGTAAATAAGGTGCTTGTGTATAGTGTTGATAGCCAAGAGCATTTTTGTGCTACAAACTATGATGAACATCCAAACACACAGTCAAACCCAGGGAGGAATGAAGAGAGGCTGTAGGCACCCCCTTAATAATAGAAAAAGCATAAAATGGTATTGCTTTGTAAAGTCAAAATCAACATTTTTATTTTATTTATTAATCCATATATTCATGATCAAAAGACTTCACTTACTGAAGAAAAAAGAAAAATAACAGACCGAATCAAACATGTTTTACATTTACTATTATATAACTTCAGAATAAGAATTAAGCTCTCGAACAATAGGATAAAAAAAAAAAAAAAAAAGCTTATGTAAAACTGAATAACAAAGCATTTACAATATGCCTTTATTTTAAGTTTTTTTCAAAATTTAAGTTAAATTTTGTACTTTGCTCATTGGTAAAGTATCTTCCAAATATTTTAACCCCTCTCTAAAGAAATACTGAATCTGTGCAAACACAAATGAAGCACCCAAATAAATAAAAGCTTTTTTCCTCATCAAAATAAACAATAAAGAATGCCCTATTTGTTAATGATTGTGTTGCCAAAAAACTTTACATATTGTATGCCTTGATGAGAAATAAAAAGAAAAAACATTTTTTACATTTACATAACCTTTTATACCCATATCATTTATTACTTTCTCTACTACTTATAGTAAGTAGGGGAAGTATTGTATTCCACCCAAAAACTCGATACCGATATTTCAACGGAAATATATGTTTTGAGACCCCCTGAATCCAAAAAAAGCAGTTTTGGAAACATGTCCGCATGTGTGTGTCTGTGTTGTGTGTGTGTCTGCGTGTCTGAACAGTATAACTCATAAACGCCAAACTTGGTATTTAGGTTCAGTATCTTCCAGAGATACGACACAAAGGTTTTCAAGAAAATCCACCCACCCCAGATTACCCTTTACATGGAACATTTTTCAAAAATTTTAATTTTCTCAAAAATGGCTAACGATTTTGATTAAAATATCATATGTTTAAGATATTTTCATGACAAATGAAATGTATATCTCGAATTTTCTGGGAATGTCTCCAAACGTACTCTTCATTGTGAATGACATTTGTATAACTGGTAAACCATAAGAGATAGACAAAAGTTTACTACACAAAAAATGTAGATCGCGTTAAAATACACAATTTATGTCATACATTTTTTTTGTTGAGTGAACAATTTTCGAGATATTGCTTGTTATTCCCTTAAATTTTCCAATACTTATACTTTTTCTCAAATTCGTTATTCATTTTTTTTTGTCCTGGTAATGCAAAGAGAATGGAATATTCCACATAGCAACCAACTCTTAAAATATTTGACTATCGCTTAAAGCCTAGCAATTCCCCTTGCATCTACAAGAAAATTATCAATAAGATTAACATCTCGATTAACATAAAGCATATGGAGAATAAGCGTTTGTAAAAATAGTTTGTACAAGAGTGGAGAATGTCATGTGAGTGTAACACATCAGATTTTTTTTATATAGATTCTATAAACTATTCTAACAAAATCTAATGTTCTATTTATTTCACGTTAATCAAGATTAACCTTTGTAGAAATATACGCATTTTGTTGTAAGTACAAGGGAAACAGAGAAAGCCGCATGAATAGTCAGGTGTTTAAAAGCGGGGTGCTCTATGTTGGCCTTAAATTCCCATGCTCTTTCTGAGACATCACGAGAAACAACTGAAGAGCAAAAGTAATATCTCAAAAATGACTGATGCCACAGAGAAACTTTTTGGAAGTAAATTGTGCGTTTTAAAGAGATCTACATTTTTTATGCGTAAGTTTTTGTCTATTGCTCAACGTTTGCCAGTTATACAAGATTATACAAAATTGATTCCGACTTCAAAGCCAATTCACAGAAATTTCAAGATATAAATTTTATGTATCATGTAAATATCTTGAATATATGAAATTTTAATCATAATCATTAGAGCCATTATTGAGAAATCTAAAATTTTGAAAAATGTTTCAAGTAATGCATAGTTTGGGGTAGAGGGATTTTTTTGAAAATCTTCCTGTTGTATCCTTGGGACATGCTGAACTTAAATATAAAGTTTGGTAACTATCCAACTTTTGTTCACTGACTCACACAGACATTTCCCCCCCCCCACCTAAAAAAAAAAGCTATTTTTAGATTCTGGTTTCAAAATGTGTATTTCTGGTGAAATCTTGATATCAGATTTTTGGGTGGAATACAATACCTTCTTCACCTAGTAGGTATTGGTAGAGAAAGGGGGGAAATAACCACAAGGGGGAATAATCACAAGCATAATGTTTGACATAAGGGTGGAGGAGCTCAGGTAAAACAGAGACTGTAACATTGTAAGGGGTTAAAAATAGTTAAACAAAATAGCATCCCTTAGTCACACAAAATATGACAACATTTCTGAGGTGACTTGCAGGTGAATCATTGCAAATATCTATATGCATAAATTAGCTCACACATAAAGCTGGGGGGGGGGGGAAACCTTTATGATACCTATGCAGTCTTATAATGGAAATAGCTGTAAAATATTTTATTGCGAAACACATAATTTGTATATAAAAAAATCTGATGTTACATTCACATGACTTTCTCTACCCTGTATCATTTAGTAATGGGTACAAAAACTTATTTTTCTGTCTACTTCATTTCAATTGAGATAAACCATTCCAAAAAAAGCTACCATACACATTTTATTATAAATGCAAAGGGAATAGCAATAGTCAAAGTTTAAGAACTGGATGCTGTATGCTAGCCTGATATACTCTTTCAATGCAGTCTCGAAAAACAACAATGTCAACAAAAGAATGAGGAAAGTATTGAACAATTCAAACCATTACTGACATATATTTTGGGAAAGGCTTAAGCTACAAAACAGTTATTTAAAATAAATCGTATGTTTTAAAGTAAAGTGTTTTTGTAGTACATTTTCGTCAATCACTTAACATTTACCAGCTATACAAGATTATACAGAATTTCTTCCAAATGAAATGGACTTCACAGGCTATTCCCAGAAAATTCATGCTATATATTTGTCATGTAAATATATTTGATATACAACATTTTAATCAAAATGGTTAGGGCCATTTTTTAAATAATTGAAAATTTTGAAAAAATGTCCAATGTAAAGGGTAGTTGAGGGTGGGCGATTTTCTTTAAAATATTTGTGTTGCTTCTTTGGAAGGTATTGAGCTTAAATGACAAGGGTTTTCAAGAAAATTTCCCCACACCAAACTATCATTTAGACAAAAAATTTTGAAAAGTATTCTATTTTCTCAAAAATAAATACTAACGATTTTGATTAAAATGATGTATATTTAAGATATTTAGTTGAATATCTTGAATGTTTTTGCAAATAGCCCATAACGTAGTCTTCATTTGGAATGAATTTATTATGAAATATATATCTTAATTTTCTGGGAATAGCATGTAATGCCCTCTTCATTTGGAATTAATTTATTATAATTTTGATAAACCATAAGAGATAAGACTAAAAGTTTCTTCACTTTAAAACACACAATTTATTTAAAAATCTTTCTGAGACATCAGTCATTTCCAAGACATTTGTCATTAGTGGTTTCAATTTTTCATTACTTTAATTATTTTTTGAAACAGTGTCACCATTCAACTGTTTCTCGTGGTGCCATGCAGTGTGTATAAAATTTCCAAACTAGTATATAGAGATCCAGTGTTAAGGTTTGATGTTGCTTAAACCTTCTTATTCCCTTTGTACTTGCAAGGAAATGCACAATTAAACTATTTTAAAAATTACCTCAATTAACATGAAGTAGACAAAAGAATAAGCTCTGATAAGGATAGTCTGCAGAATCTGTATAAAAAATCTGGTGTGTTGCACTCACATGGCTTTCTCTACTCTTGTACAAACTATTTTTACAAACGCTTATTCTCCATATGCTTCATGTTAATCGAGATGTTAATCTTATTGCTAATTTTCTTGTAGATGCAAGGGGAATATGGTAGGTTTTAAGCGACAGTCAAATGTTTTAAGAGCTGGTTGCTATGTGGAGCAGCTCATTCTCTTTGCATGTCCAGGACATAAAAAAGAATAACGAATTCCCATTTGAGAAAAAGTATAAGTATTGGAAAATTCAAACAAATAACAAGGAATATCTTAGAAATTGTTCACTAGATAAAAATGACATAAATGTGACATAAATTGTGTGTTTTAACGAGATCTGTATTTTTTGTGTAGTAAAATTTTGCCTAGCTCCTACAATTAACCAGTTATGCGAAAGTCATTCAGAATGAACAGGACCTTTGGGGGCATTCCCAGAAAATTCAAGATACACATTTAATTTGCCATGAAAATATCTTATGCAATCAAAATCGTTAAGAGCCATTTTTGTGAAAATCAAAATTTTCTAAAAATGTAAAGGGTAGTACAGGATGGGAGGATTTTCTGGAAAATCTTTGTGTCGCATCCTTGGAAAATACTAAACTCAAATACCAAGTTTGGTATTTATCAGACTTTTTGTTTTGAGTTATGCTGTTCACAGACACGCACACGCATATGTTTCCAAAAATGCTTTATTTGGATCCAGAAACCTCAAAACATGTATTTCCGGTGAAA
The DNA here is from genome assembly GCA_030765065.1 of Deroplatys truncata. NCBI lineage: Eukaryota > Metazoa > Arthropoda > Insecta > Mantodea > Mantidae > Deroplatys > Deroplatys truncata. The sequence goes on along the minus strand of CM060989.1, from coordinate 55,402,077 downwards.
TCTCTGTATCGAATTTTGGGTGGATTGCAATACTTCCCCTACTTACTATACATAATAGAGAAAATAAAAGTAGAGTAGCTAAACAGCCATGTGAATGTAAAACATCAGATTTTTTCCCCTATCTTGAATACCTACATAAATATCAGTTAACTCTCAGTTCTTTGAGCATTCATTTAATCACAACTTCACTCAAGAGTCTTTGTAATTTTATGATCTATGGAACGTTAAACTATTAAAATTAAATACTAAATTCTCGTATCAACAAATACAATGTGCTTAAAACCAAACAACTGAGTTGTTTTTTTTTTTAAATATCTCGTGTGTTACGTAAATACGAAAAAAGAATAGCATTTCAGAAAATTCTGATTGAACTCCGTATCTGAGTTTAAAAGAAATTAAAAAGTTTGTTTCGGAGCTTAAAATAAAAAGGTCGTCAGTTCTCTCAAATCAAGGCCCCCTTATATGACCATAGAAGTTAAAGGCGAGGCTATACAAATTAAACAATAAATAAGAAAATCCTCAAAATATGATCGCAAATTTCATCTGCAGTATAAAACATAGCAAAGTTATTTTCATTTTTTCACATACAAGCACACAAATGAGTTTAAGAATGTACTACTCTAGCGATGTTATTTAAGATCACATACCTTATGTGGTGCCTCTTGCGCTGCAGACGTGGCGGGCGAACGCACCTCCCACAGCTCCAACATGTCGAAGCTTTCTGCACGGATTGCCGCAGGCTACGTACGGTTTATATAGGAGAGTATGACGTCAGGGGAAGAAGCCTTTCACTACGCCATATTGATCGCATTTCATCAAATGGCGCAACATTTGTCGCCAAGAAGTCTAACTTCAAAATTTATTGTCCAAACCTAGGATTTCTGACGCCGCAGCATCCGCATAGACTGTAGCCCATGGTCTGTAGAATCTTTACAGAGCTGAGAAGTTGGAACCATCGGTATGCGTACAAGATTTCGCATTTTCCGGGCGAATTCAGATACTAATGTTAATTCTCGTCGTTTTGGGAGGGCTAATTTGCTAAGCCAAATGCAACAATGCTCTAGTAAGTTTATGGTCTAAACGGGAACCGTATTTCCAAAAAGTACTAAATTCAAGTAGCAAATTTTTAATGAAAAAAGAAAACACTTCTATTTGTCACTAAGGTTTGAAATTGTTCTTTTTACGTTTTAGTTATATTAAGAGTATTAGATGACACTATACTTAAATCTGTTTCTGTTTTGGTGAGAAGTCCTTGGTTTTATAGCACAAATTAGAATGGATTTGGTACTTTTGGCATAACATTAGAATATTATTAATGTTATTGATACTTAAAAACCAAATGAATAATCAAGAAGTTCACTGCTCTTTTTTTGGCGTTTTTTACTTTCTCTATCATGTACATAGTAAGTAGAGAAGGTATTGCATTCCACCCAAAAATTCGATATCGAGACTTCTTGGAAAGTATCTACATGTTTTGAGACCCCTGAATCTAAAAAAAACATGTTTTTTAGAAAAAGGGTTGTGTGTGTCTATGAACAGCATAACTCTAAAGCGAAAAATCGGAGAAATACCAAACTTAGTGTTTAAGTTCAATATCTTCCAAAGATGCGACACGAATATTTTTAAGAAAATCCTCCATCCCAAACTACCCTTTACATTGAAGATTCTTCAAAATTGTTTATTTTCTAAAAAATACGTCTAACGGTTTTGATTAAACTGCCATATATTAAAGATACTTGGATGACAAATATAATCTATATTTTGAATTTTCTGGGACTAGTCTGTGAAGTCCTCTTTATTCGGAAGAAATTTTTATACATTAAGGGATAGACGAAAACGTACTACACAAAGAAATCTGATGTGTTACACTCACATGACTTTCTCTACTCTTGTACAAACTATTTTTACAAACGCTTATTCTCCATCTATTTCATATTAATCGAGATAAACATTTGCAGAAACGATCTTTTGACATGCAAAGAGAATTACATTTTACACATAGCGACCAGTTCTAAAAATATTTGACTATCGCATAAGGCCTACTATGTTCTCCTTGTTTTGTAATTGCAAGGGCAATATAGAAATGCAGTAGCCTTTAAGCATCGACATATATCTTAATAGCTGGTTGCTAGGTGTAGCACCATTCTCTTTGCCACAGATTAATACTCTTTGCATATACAAGACAAAAAATGAATAACGAATTCCCATTTGAGAAAATAAGTATTGAAAAATTTAAGGGAATAACAAGCAATATCTCGAAAATGGCTCACTCAAGAACAAAAATGTATATAACATAAATTGTGTATTTTAAAGCGATCTAATTTTTTTGTGTAGTAAAATTTTGTGCATCTCTTATGGTTTACCAGTTATGGAAAAGTCGTTCACAATGAAGTATACTTTTGGAGACATTCCCAGAAAATTCAAGATATACATTTTATTTGTCATGAAAGTATCTTAAACATATGATATTTTAATCAAAATCGTTAGACTGTTTTTGAGAAAATTAAAATTTTCGAAAAATCTTCCATGTAAAGGGTAATCTGGGGTGGGGGGATTTTCTTGAAAACCTTCGTGTCGCATCTCTGGAAGATACTGAACCTAAATACCAAGTTTGGTGTTTATCCGACTGTTCGTTTCTGAGTTATGCTGTTCACAGACAGACAGACACAAACACAGACATGTTTCCAAAATGCTTTTTTTTGGACTCAGGGGGTCTCAAAACATATTTCCGGTGAAATCTCGGTATCGAATTTTTGGGTGGAATACAATACTTCCCCTACTTACTATATGTAGTAGAGAAAGTAAAAATGCAGATGTCTTAAAACACACAATTTATTTCAAATAACTTTTTGTAACATCAGCCATTTCCGAGATATCCGTTATTAATGGTTCGATTTGTTCAATACTTTGTCTTTCTTTTTAAGTCCCATCGATTTTCGGTTGTTTCTGACGTTTGCATGGAAACTATATAGAAATTTAAGGCCAGCATATAGCTTCCAGTTCTTAAACATTTGACTATCGCTGTTCTCTTTGTATTTATAACGAAATGTGTAATGTAGCTATTTCTGCAAAGGTTTATCTGAATTAAAATGAAGTAGATAGAAAAATAAACGTTCCTAAGAATAATTTGTATACCCACTAATAAACGATAGAGGGTAGAGAAAGTTTTATGAATTTTCCATTTATATACTGCCTTTAACATCTGGGACATACTGGCGTCTTTGCCTTTGAAATAATCGCTCATGGTAATGGTGTTCATTTGTAGACTGTGTTAATCTTTGGGTTATCTTTAAATTCACATACTCTTTTATACTTTCAGACTCTAGGAAGGATAAGAAATAATCCTGGCTAAAGAAACATTTCCTACTATCACACCTACCTCTGGATTTCTAGGCTAGCATACTAACCACCAGATCACAAAGGATATTGATATAAATTTGTAGGAATTCACTGCGACCCAAATGTGAAATAAGAATCTTATTATATCTGTTCCAATAATTAAATACACCCCTTCAAGATATCTGAAAGGAGTAATTAACACAAAATAAGTCCTAAAGAATGGGAAAACTGTCTCTACTTTGGGAGTCTCAGAGTGCAGCAATATTATGCAACAATATGCAATCTCTAAAGTTCCGAGGTGATGCAAACAGGTCCGAGGTCTGAGAACAGCATAAACTCAAAAAGTCGGATAAATATGGAATTGGTATTGAAGTTCAGTATCTTACAAAGATGCGACACAAAGATTTTTTAAGAAAATCCCATATTACCCAACTACCCTTTACATGAAACATTTTTCGATTTTCTCAAAAATAGTTCTAAAGATTTTGATTAAAGTACCATATATTAAAGATATTTACATGACAAATAAAACGTATATCTTGAATTTTCTGGGAATAGCCTGTTAAGTCTTCTTTATTCGGAAGGAATTTGTATAATGTTGTATAACTGATAAACGTTAAACAACAGACGAAAACGTACTGCACAAAAAATGTAGATCTCTTTAAAACACACAATTTATTTCAAATAAGCTTGTTGCATAAACCATTTCTGAGATATCCTTTATTAATGGTTCAAATTGTTCATTACTTGGCCATACTCTTGAAGGCATGTCAACATTCAGTTGTTTCTCGTGGGAACAGTGTGGAATTTTAAGGCCAGTATATAGCGTCCAGTTCTTAAACATTTGACTATGTTCCCTTTATCTATAACGAAATGTATAATATAGCTTTTCTGCAAATATGTAATTGGATTAAAACGTAATAGACAGGAAAATAAGTTGTAATAAGAATAGATTGTATACCCACTAATAAACGATAGAGGGTAGACAAAATCATGTGAATGTAACACATCAGATTTTTAGAAAAATGTGTGTGTGTGTGTCTGTGAACAGTATAACTGGAAAACGAAAAGTCGAATAAATACCAAACTTGGTATTTGGATTCAGCTCCTTCCAAAGATGGGACAAAGATTTTCAAGAAAATCCCCCTAATCCAAATTTCACTTTACATGGAGCATTTTTCGAAATTCTTGATTTTCTAAAAAAATGGCTCAAAGATATTAATTAAAATGCAATATATTAAAGATATTTACATGACAAATAAAATGTATATCCTGAATTTTCTGGGAATAGCCTGTGAATTCCTCTTCATTCGGAAATAATTTTGTATAATCTTTGTAATAGCTAGTAAACGTTAAGCGATCGGAGAAAACGTGCTACACAAAAAATGTACATCTCTTTAAAATACACAATTTATTTAAAATAACTTTTTTTGTTGCATCAGCTATTTCCGAGATATCCGTTATTAATGGTTCGAATTGTTCAATACTCTTTTAAAGTCATATCGATTTTCAGTTGTTTCTCGAGATTGCATGGAAACAGCATGGAATTTTAAGGCCAGCATATAGCCTTCAGTTCTTAAACATTTGAATATCGCTGTTCCCTTTGCATCTGTAACGAAATGTGTAATGTAGCTATTCCTGCAAAGCTTATCTCGATTAAAATGAAGTAAACAGAAAAATAAACTTCGTAAGAATAATTTGTTTACCCACTAATAAGCGAGAGAAGGTGAAAAAGTCATGTGAATGTAACACACCAGAAGTTTTTTCTTTGCATCTGTAGAGCTTAGAGAAAAACCTTATCCAGCTCTCTCGCCCTAATCGAAATTCGATCTTGGTACTTCTTAAATGGGAGGCGGCCATGATACACCAACACCACGGAGAACTAACTTCATTGTTGTTATATAATATTAGTGCATCTGTTTGGAGACAAAATGAACATGTCTAGGAAAGCAGGAGAAAAACAATGCTTTATGTTACATTCATATGACTTTCTCTACCCACTATTGCTTATTGTTATAACTTCTGCACACTACTCTTGCGAAAGCTTTTTTTTTACTTTCTCTACTACGTATAGTAAGTAGGGGAAGTATTGCATTCCACCCAAAAATTCGATACCGAGATTTCACCGGAAATATATGTTTTGAGACTCCTGAATCCAAAAAAAGCATTTTTGGAAACATGTCCGTGTGTGTGTCTGTGTGTGTGTGTGTCTGTCTGTGAACAGCATAACTCAGAAACGAGCAGTTCGATAAACCCCAAACTTGGTATTTAGGTTCAGTATCTTCCAAGGATGCGATACGAAGGTTTTCAAGAAAATCCCCCCACCCCAGATTACCCTTTACATGGAAGATTTTTCGAAAAGTTTAATTTTCTCAAAAATGACTAACGATTTTGATTAAAATATCATATGTTTAAGATATTTTTATGACAAATAAGATGTATATCTTGAATTTCCTGGGAATGTCTCCAAAAGTATTTTTCATTGTGAACGACTTTTGCATAACTGGTAAACCATAAGAGATAGACAAAATTTTACTACACAAAAGATGTAGATCGCGTTAAAATACACAATTTATGTCATATGCATGTTTTTTTGTTGAGTGAACCATTTTCGAGATATTACTTGTTATTCCCTTAAATTTTTCAATACTTATTTTCTCAAATGGGAATTCGTTATTCATTTTTTTGTCTTGGATATGCAAAGAGTATTAATCTGTGGGAAAGAGAATGGTGCTGCACCTAGCAACCAGCTATTAAGACATATGTATGTGCTTAAAGGCTACTGTATTTCCAAATGCCCTTGTAAATGTATTATCCCCTTACATCTACAAGATAATTAGCAATAAGATAAACTCTGCAAATGTTTATCTCGATTAACATGAAGTAGATGGAGAATAAGCTTTGTAAAAATAGTTTGTACAAGAGTAGAGAAAGTCATGTGAGTGTAACACATCAGATTTTTGTATGTCCTGGACATGCAAAGAGAATGGAATGCGCCACATAGCAACCAGCACTTAAATATTTGACTATCGCTTAAAACCTACCATATTCCCTTGCATCAACAAGAAAATTAGCAATAAGATTAACATGAAGCATATGAAGAATAAGCGTTTATAAAAATAGTTTGTACAAGAGTAGAGAAAGTCATGTGAGTGTAGCACATCAAATTTTTTGTATAGTACGTTTTCGTCTATCACTTAACGCTTACCAGTTACACAAAGATTATACAAATTCCTTCCTAATGAAGATGACTGCATAGGCTATTTTCAGAAAATTCAAGATATACATTTTATTTGTTATGTAAATATCTTTAATATATCGTTAGAGCCATTTTTCAGAAAATGAAACGTTTTAAAAAAGTGTTGCATGTAAAGGGTAGTTAGGATGGGGGGATCTTGTTGAAAATCTTGGTGTCGCATCTTTGGAAGGTAGCAAACTTAAATACCAAGTTTGGTATTTATCTGACTTTTCCTTCTTGAGTTATGCTGTTCACAGACAGACACACACACAGATGGACCTTGTTCTAAAAATGCTTTTTACTTTCTCTACTACGTAAAGTAAGTAGGGGAAGTATTGCATTCCACCCAAAAATTCAATACCGAGCATTCACAGGAAATACGTGTTTTGAGGTGCACTGAATGCATATAAAGCATTTTTTGAAACATGTCCGCGCGCGTGCGTGCGTGCGTGTGTGTGTATGTATGTGAACAGCATAACTCAGAAACGAACAGTCAGATAAACACCAAACTTGGTATTTAGGTTCAGTATCTTCCAGAGATGCGACACGAAGGTTTTCAAGAAAATCCCCCCACCCCAGATTACCCTTTACATGGAACATTTTTCGAAAATTTTATTTTTCTCAAAAATGGCTGCAACGATTTTGATTAAAATATTATATGTTTAAGATATTTTCATGACAAATGAAATGTATATCTTGAAGTTTCTGGGAATGTCTCCAAAAGTCTTCATTGTGAACGACTTTTGCATAACTGGTAAACCGTAAGAGATAGACAAAATTTTACTACACAAAAAATGTAGATCGCGTTAAAATACACAATTTATGTCATATACCGTTTTCTTGTTGAGTGAACCATTTTCGTGATATTGCTTGTTATTCCCTTAAGTTTTCCAATACTTATACTTTTTCTCAATGGGAATTCGTTATTCATTTTTGTTGTCCTGGTAATGCAAAGAGAATGGAATGCGCCACATAGCAACCAGCTCTTAAAATATTTGACTCTCGCTTAAAACCTACCAATTCCCCTTGCATCTACAAGAAAATTAGCAATAAGATTAACATCTCGATTAACTTGAAGTATATGGAGAATAAACGTTTGTAAAAATAGTTTGTGCAAGAGTAGAGAAAGTCATGTGAGTGTAACACAGATTTTTTCTTATTTATTCAGGGTGCCTCAAAGCATCTATTTCCGGTGAAATCTCGGTATCGAATTTTTGGGTGGATTGCATACCTTCCCTACCTACATTTAAACTTTCGATGCTGGTTACCGATCCAATATAAATACTGCATAATTATATTTTCAGTTATTGTGCGAATATTTAACAGGGAAAAGAACTTCGTACTCTGGGATTTCAGGAGGAAACCTTCACCGCAGATATGAACAAAGAAATAACGGCACATCCGGGAAGCGAGCGAGGCAGAACAATTTCCTTTGCATGACCTCGGAACTACAGAGATTACAAATTGTTGCCTAACATTGCTGCAGTCGTCGGCTTCCGTTGTGTATAACAATTTTTCCAATTCTTTGTGTGTATTACTCCGCTCTCAGAAAATTTGAAGTGATGTTTGTACGTTTCGTCTTATTTCACATTTTATATTTGGTCGCTGTGAATTGCTACAAATGTTTATTGACTGCTTCTGTGGTCTGGTGGTTAGCATGCTAGCCTCCAAGTTCAGAGGTCCTGGTTTGATTCCTGGCTAGAGGTGGGAGATTTTCTTTAACCAGGATTATTCCTTATCCTTCCTAGAGTCTGGTATGAAAGAAAGAGTGAATTTAAATATAAAAATCTGATGTGTTACACTCACATGACTTTCTCTACTCTTGTACAATCTAATTTTACAAACGCCTATTCTCCATATGCTTCATGTTTATCGAGATGTCAATCTTATTGGTAATTTTCTTGTAGATGCAAGGGAAATATGGTAGCTTTTAAGCGATAGTCAAATATTTTAACGCTGGTTGCTATGTGGCGCATTCCATTCTCTTTGCATGTCCAGGACATAAAAAAATGAATAACGAATTTGAGAAAAAGTATAAGTATTGGAAAATTTAAGGAAATAACAAGCAATATCTCGAAAACGGTTCACTCAACAAAAAAAATGTATATGATATAAGTTGTGTATTTTAACGCGATCTACATTTTTTGTGTAGGAAAATTTTGTCTATCTCTTATGGTTTACCAGTTATGCAAAAGTCGTTCACAATGAAGAATACTTTTGGAGACATTCCCAGAAATTTCGAGATATACATTTCATTTCTCATGACATTATCTTAAACATATGATATTTTCATCAAAATCGTTATAGCCATTTTTGAGAAAATTAAAATTTTCGAAAAATGCTCCATGTAAAGGGTAGTCTGTGGTGGGGGGATTTTCTTGAAAATCTTTGTGTCGCATCTCTGGTAGATACTGAACGTAAATACCAAGTTTGGTGTTTATCCGACTGTTAGTTTTTGAGTTATGCTGTTCACAGACACACACACAGAGACACACACACGGACATGTTTCCAAAAATGCTTTTTTTGGATTCAGGAGGTCTCAAAACATGTATTTCCGGGTGAAATTTCGGTATCGAATTTTTGGGTGGAATGCAATACTTCCCCTACTTACTATACGTAGTAGAGAAAGTAAAAATATTAACACAAACAGTTCATGACTTTCTCTACTCTCTATAGTTTATTAGTGGGTATACAAACTATTCTTACTAAAGCTTACTTTTCTATCTACTACGTTTTAATCCCAATAAACCTTTGCAGAAATAGCTACATTGCACATTTCGTTATAGATACAAAGAGAATACGATAGTCAAATGTTTAACAACTGCACGCTATACGCTACCTTATAATTTCACACTGTTTCCATGCAATCGCGAGAAACAACTGAATGTTGACAGAATGACCAAGTAATAAACAATTCTAACCTTTAATAACGGATATCTCGGAAATGGTTGATTCCACAAAAAAAAGTTATTTGAAATAAAGTGTGTGTTTTAAGGATACCTACCTTTTTGTGTAGTAGGTTTCCGTCTCTCGCTTAACGTTTACCAGTTATACAAGATTATACAAAATTCCTTCCGAATGAAGACGACTATGACCAGAAAATTCAAGGTATACATTTTATTTGTCATGTAAATATCTTTAATATATTGGTATTTTAATAAAAATCATTAGAGCCATTTTTTAGAAAATAAAAAATTATGAAAAATGTTCCATGTAAAGGGTAGTTGGGATTGGGAGGTTTTTCTTGAGAATCTTCGTGTCTCATTTTTGGAAGAAACTTAAATATCAAGTTTGGTCTATATCGAACTTTTCGTTTTTGAGTTATGTTATTCACAGGCGCAGGCGCGCGCGCTGGTATCTTTTTTACTTTCTCTACTACGTATAGTTAAGTAGGGGAAGTATTGCATTCCACCCAAAAATTCGATACCGAGATTTCGCTGGAAATACATGTTTTGAGACCTCCTGAATCCAAAAAAAGCATTTTTGGAAACATGTCCGTGTGTGTGTCTGTGTGTGTGTCTGTGTGTGTCTGTGAACAGCATAACTCAAAAACGAACAGTCGGATAAGCACCAAACTTGGTATTTAGGTTCAGTATCTTCCAGAGATGCGACACGAAGGTTTTCAAGAAAATCCCCCCACCCCAGACTACCCTTTACATGGAGGATTTTTCGAAAATTTTAATTTTCTCAAAAATGGCTCTAACGATTTTGATGAAAATGTCATATGTTTAAGATAATGTCATGAGAAACGAAATGTATATCTCGAATTTTCTGGGAATGTCTCCAAAAGTATTCTTCATTGTGAACGACTTTTGCATAACTGGTAAACCATAAGAGATAGACAAAATTTTACTACACAAAGAATGTAGATCGCGTTAAAATACACAACTTATGTCATATACATTTCTTTTGTTGAGTGAACCGTTTTCGAGATATTGCTTGTTATTTCCTTAAATTTTCCAATACTTATTTTTCTTAAATGCGTTATTCATTTTTTTTTACGTCCTGGACATGCAAAGAGAATGGAATGCGCCACATAGCAACCAGCGTTAAAATATTTGACTATCGCTTAAAAGCTACCATATTTCCCTTGCATCTACAAGAAAATTACCAATAAGATTGACATCTCGATATCTCGATTAACATGAAGCATATGGAGAATAGGCGTTTGTAAAATTAGATTGTACAAGAGTAGAGAAAGTCATGTGAGTGTAACACATCAGATTTTTTTTTAATTCTCTATTTGGATTCATGGGGCCTCAAAACATGTATTTACGGTGAAAGCTCGGTATCGAATGTTTGGGTGGAATACCTTCTATGCACGTGGTAGGGAAAGTAAAACACTATTAGCTGTCAAAATATGTGAGAAATGGGGATGATATCTGCATTACTGTAATATCGGAGAAATGGAGTATATTAGTTCCTTCAATTTTGCATTTTGAGCAACCTTAATACACGTTGGTATGGTTATAAATGTTATCTTTGTTCTTTGATTAAAATTATAACACTCCCAAACAATTAGGCATTAAAGCTTGGCCAAAGATGTTTCAATAGTTCTTCGGCTTCAGCCGGCGCTGGCGTCAAAGAAAATGAGGCTGAGAGAAAAAGAGGTTACAATATTCGAGAGGTTACTAAACGCAACGTTGACATTTTCCCACCATTATGGAATAAGCCACTAGAATCTGGTGATATTCGTGTTGTTAGGTTCCACACAGAACCGACAACGCCTCCGCAAATACGCACCTGTTTCATGTATTGGGAAGGTTAGTTATATTGTATCTGTTACGTTGACGTTATATTGGATTAGTAATCGTTATACCAATTAGGCTAATTATACGAGTACTTATTTATTATTAGGTTAGGTTAGTGGTCTATTATTAATTATTATTTAGTCTTTCTTACCTTTTTACGTCATCTGCTGTGTATAGTAAGTAGGAGAAATATTGCATTCCACCCAGAAATTCGATATCGAGATTTCACCGGAAATACATGTTTTGAGGCCCCCTGAATCCAAAAAAAGTATTTTTCGAAAAACATGTCCGTGTGTGTGTCTGTCTGTGTGTGTCTGTGAACAGCATAACTCAGAAACGAACAGTCGGATAAACACCAAACTTGGTATTTAGGTTCAGTATCATCCAGAGATGCGACACGAAGGTTTCCAAGAAAAACTTCCCACCCCAGGTTACTCTTTACATGGAACATTTTTCGAAAATTTTAATTTTCTCAAAAACGACTCTAACGATTTTTATTAAAATATCATATGTTTAAGATATTTTCATGACAAATGAAATGTATATCTTGAATTTTCTGAGAATGTCCCCCAAAATCGTCTTCATTCTGAATGAAGTTTGCATAACTGGTAAACCGTAAGAGATGGACAAAATTTTACTACAAAAACAATGTAGATTTTGTTAAAACACACAATTTGTGTCATATACATTTTTATTTTGTCGAGTGAACCATTTCCGAGATATTCCTTGTTATTTATTTGAATTTTCCAATATTTATACTTTTTCTCAAATGGGAATTCGTTATTTTTTTCTTTTATGTCTTGGACATGCAAAAGCCTACCTACTCCTTGCACCTACAAGAAAATTAGCAATAGGACGATTTCTGCAAATGCTTATCTCTATTAACATGAAGCAGATGGAGAATAAGCGTTTGTAAAAATAGTTTGGACAAGAGTAGAGAGAGTCATGTGAGTGCAACACGTCAGATTTCTTTTATTATTCTTAAGGTATTATAGTGTCCAAAAGGCAAATGTTTCGTAAACGGAAAAATCAAGTTTCAAACACAATTTTGTGTTTAAAAGTGTTTTATTTATCTGTTTCTATTCAAGATTAAATATTGGATTACAGCTTACGAAAATTACTTATTATTACTTCTCCCCTTAAAAGAAGAAAGTATTACTTCATACGTTTGCACGAGATTCAAGTGAACACCTCGTTAAGAACGCAGTGAGGTTTAGATATTTGCTAATAACAATGTTATCGTTTACAATTAAACAAAGTTAAATTGTGCCTGAATCTTAAGGAGTTGTATGCCCCAGGTCTTTCTTTGAAACACGCTAAGATTGTTTTTCTGAGGAAATATGTACAATATTAAAAACATCTTTTTTTTTAACGGCCAGAACTTCTCACCGAGGGCGTCATCTTCTTTCACGACAACGCCCGACCTCATATAGCCCGGAAGATCACCGCTGTTGAAGCAATTTCGTTAGGACATCATGGACCGCTACAACCCGAACCTCGCTCCAAGGACTTTCAGCTTTTTTCCTCATTTGAAGGAGCACCTAGATACCTTTGGAGTTAACTGGACGTTTTAATCGTTTTTTGCAATTTTTGGTGTAAGGTTTTATTTTTAGAGGAAGAAAGTCTGCGTAGAAGAAAACTATAATTCGTTTTTCATACTTACGGTACTTAAATTTGCAACGTTTAATACATACGCATACTGTATAGCAAGGTTCAGTGCTTAATTTAACACTTAAGGTACATCCAGGTTATAAGTAATCAGTGATTATGGGGGAGAAGGAAGGTGTTCACCAATCGAAGAAAAGAATATTACAGAACAGTGTATATGAATGAAAATGACATAATACTAGCAGAAACAGAATAATGTGTCTTTTGTAAATAAACTGTCTGGTGATTTCTCTAGTTATATATCTAGTGACTTAAGTTAGAACGTTGACCACCTGCATCAGCCATCTTTGTTTTTTTTAGTATTCTAAGTTATGTTGCGTCCTCTATATAGTTATTTTTAGATAATTAATATCCATTTGTTTCCTGTCTGGGCTTTAACACGAGTCAAATGCACCGATAATTTAAAGCAGGCTGTTATTTATTTTACGGTGGCAATTTTACGAATCGCTCGAATCTTTTAAGGTATTATAAAATCTTAATGTGCAGTAGCACTAATTCGATTTTTCTTATTAGCAAATAAGATATGTCACCGGGTGCATTGCGCTTGTGTCAGAGTTTTTCCCTGTTTCTAGTTGAGGAATATGTTTAAATATTAGAGTAATAGGTTTCCGCCAACGACATATCTCAATATGTTTTTTACTTTATTTACTGCTTACCTATAGAAAGTAGAGGAATGATTGTATTCCACCCAAAAATTCGAAACCAAGATTTGAGTGGAAATACACGTTTTGAGCTCCCTGAATAAAAGAAAAAAACATTTTTACTTTACGTACAGTAAGAAGGGAAAATAGTGTTATTTCACCCAAAAACTCGATGTCGAGATTTCACTGGAAATATGTTTTGAGGCCTCCTGAAGCCCCCCCCCCAAAAAAAAAGAAGAAAAAAGAATGCATCTTTAGAAAAATATGCACGTATGTGTGTTTGTGAACAGCATAACTCAAAAATGAAAAGTCGGTTAACACCAAAATTGGTATTGAAATTTCTTAAGAGAAAAGTTGACAATTTCAATGTCTTTAAAACTGCTGTTAAAGAGTACCTATGCTCAAAAGCATATTATTCTGTACAAGATTATCTGACTGACAAATTATCCTGATGATAATACTTATATAGCTCTGTAAGTAGTATTAGTAAATATTAATGACATTTGCCAGTAATATTTGATGCCTGCTCTAGAATTAATGAAGCTATTTAAATGTATGTATATTAAAACTGACAGTAAATGCTATGCATTACAAATCAAATAGAACAAAATGATCAGACGAACAAAGGTAAAATCCTAGTGAATGTTAAAATAACTGTTCTTGCCTATACGTATGTTAACCTTATAACAGTAAGGAGGTATTCAACTCTGTACAAAATTACACTTGATTTGTTTCATTTTGTATATATGTCTTTATTTTATTTTAAATGTTCTGTATACTATCTAATATTATGTATATATAACTTTATTGTACATTTCCTTGACACGCATATAGTATGTGCCTATTTTATTTCAAATGTTCCATATTCTATGTAATATTTATGTTTATGTGTAATTTTTGTACATTTCCATGACACGTTCTATGTTCACAAGCCTTTATGGCTGCTAGTGAACTCACAGAATACAATCTAATCTAATCTAATCTAATCTAATCATCTCCAAGGATGAGACACGAAGATTTTTTAAGAAAATCCCCCATCCCAAAACTACCCTTTACATGGAAAATCTTTCGAAAATTTTGATTTTCTCTGTAACGATTTTTATTAAAATACAACATTTTTAAGATATTTTTATGGAATTTGAAATGTATATCTTAAATTTTTTGGGAATAGCCTGCGAAGTCGTCATCATTCTGAAGGAATTTTTATAACCTGTAAACGGTAAGAGAAAGGCAATAACTTCCTACACAAAAGATGCAGATCTCGTTAAATCACAGGACTTAACACAAGTAAAATTTTTTGTGGCATTAACCATTTCAAATAATTAAATTTTTCTCAAATGGGAAGTCATCCCTTTTTACTTTCTCTACTATGTAGTAAGTAGGGGAAGTATTGTATTCCACCCAAAAATTCGATACCTAGATTTCACCGGAAATACATGTTTTGAGACCCCCTGAATAAAAAAAAGCATTTTTGGAAACATATCCGTGTGTGTGTCTGTGAACAGCATAATTCAGAAACGAACAGTCGGATAAACACCAAACTTGGTATTTAGGTTCAGTATCTTCCAAGGATGCGACACGAAGGTTTTCAAGAAAATTCTCCCACCCCAGATTACCCTTTACATGGAACATTTTTAGAAAATTTTAATTTTCTCAAAAATGGCTCTAACGATTTTGATTAAAATATCATATGTTTGAGATATTTCCATGACAAATGAAATGTATATCTGAATTTTCTGGGAATGTCTCCAAAAGTATTCTTCATTGTGAACGACTTTTGCATAACTGGTAAAGCATAAGAGATAGACAAAGTTTTACTACACAAAAAAATGTAGATCGCGTTAAAATACACAATTTATTTCATATACATTTTTGTTGTTGAGTGAACCATTTTTGAGATATTGCTTGTTATTCCTTTAAATTTTCCAATACTTATACTTTTTCTCAAATTCGTTATTCATTTTTTTATGTCCTGGACATGCAAAGAGAATGGAATGCGCCACATAGCAACCAGCGCTTAAAATATTTGACTATCGCTTATAACCTACCAATTCCCCTTGCATCTACAAGAAAATTAGCAATAAGATTGACATCTCGATATCTCGATTAACATGAAGCATATGGAGAATAAACGTTTGTAAAATAGTTTGTACAAGAGTAGAGAAAGTCATGTGAGTGTAACATACAAGATTTTTTCTTGTGGTCATGCAAAGAGCATCGAATTTCAAAGCCATCACATAGCGGCACGCTTTTTAAAAATCTGACTATCGCTTTAGCTGCTGTATTCCCCTATTCCCTGTACCTACAAGAAAATATGCAATAAAATCATTTCTGCAAATGTTTAGTATGAAGTAGATAGAAGGTTTTATAAGAATAGCTAGTTGAAGGATGGGTAGAGAAAGTCATGGTTTTGTTTTCTTGTATGTGAAGTTGGTAGCACACGAAATCTGGTGACATACACACGTCTACTAGTACACAATTCGTAGATGGCGTGTTTGCGTTGGTTAGTAGGCACATCGAGTTGTGAAACATAAATATTGTGAGGTTATGTGTTACTGTTTTCGCTATTCTACATGGTTACCAGTTTTCTTCAAAGGTATTTATTTGTCTTTTTAAAATTTATCACTTTTATAATGGTTTTTATTACTTTCTCTACTACGTATAGTAATTTGAGGAAGTATTGCATTCCACCCAAAAATTCGATACCGAGATTTCATCGGAAATACATGTTTTGAGGTGCCCTGAATCCAAAAAAAGCATTTTTGGAAACGCTCGTGTGTGTGTATCTGTCTGTCTGTAAATAGCATAACTCAAAAACGAAAAGTCGAATAAATACCAAACTTAGTACTTGCGTTTACTATCTTCCAGGGATGTGACACGAAGATTTTCAAGAAAATCCCCCACACTAGACTATCCTTTACATGGAACATTTTTAGAAAATTTTGAGTTTCTTAAAAATGGCTCTAACGATTTTGATAAAAATATCATATGTTTAAGATATGTTTATGGCAAATGAAATGTATATCTTGAATTTTCTGTGAATGTCCCCAAAAAGCCTCTTCATTTTGAATGACTTTCGCATAACTGGTAAACTCTAAGAGATAGACAAATTTTACACACAAAGAAATGTATATTTCGTTAAAACACACAATTTTTGTCATATACAATTTTTTTTGTGGCGTGAACCATTTCCGAGATATTCCTTGTTGTTTGTTTGAATTTTCCAATACTTATACTTTTTCTCAAGTGGGAATTCGTTATTCGTTTTTTTTATGTCCTGGAAATGCAAAGAGAATGGAATGCTCCACATAGCAACCAACTCTTAAAAGATTTGACTAAGGCTTAAAGCCTACCATATTCTCCTTGCACCTACAAGTAAATTAGCATTAAGATAGTTCTGTTAACATGAAGTAGATGGAGAATAAACGTGTGTAAAACAGTTTTACGGGAGTAGAGAAAGTCATGTGAGTGTAACACACATTTTGTTTAATGTGTGTTCTGTATTTTAGCCGTCTTTATCTTTTCCATTCCAATTTACTTCTTTATTACTGTCTTATAATCTTTAATCTGTTTATTGCATTATGTATTTTCGATAAACTTCTGTCTTTTTAACGTTTTACTAGCTGTATAGTCCGAAAATGGGCTAAGGCCAATAATTTCAAAGAAGAATAACATTGTAAAGTGAACCGTTGAAGGTGGTTCAAGGGCGTAGTAATTAGAGGACAAGACTTTTCAAGTTTGCAAGGCGTACACATATGCATATAGATGGGCGTATTCGTTGCCGTTGTACAGTTAAGAATTTTCCTGCCAAAATAATAAGTTTAGACATGGGTACGAAAACTAGTTGGTCTTCATAATCACCAGAGTATTGAAAGAAATCTCGTGCGTGAAAAAGTTCTAAGGGAAAGCGCCTACTATGTAAAAAATCTAATGTGTTACACTCACATGACTTTCTCTACTCTTGTACAAACTATTTTTACAAACGCTTACTCTCCATCTACTTCATGTTAATCGAGATAAACATTTGCAGAGTCTATCTTATTGCCAATTTTCTTGTAGATGTAAGGGGAATATATATTTACAAGGACAATTTGGATATACAGTAGCCTTTAAGCACATACATATCTCTTAATAACTGGTTGCTAGGTGCAGCACCATTCCCTTTCCCACAGATTAATACTCTTTGCATATCCAAGACAAAAAAATTAATAACGAATTCCTATTTGAGAAAAGTATTGAAAAATTTAAGGGAATAACAAGCAATATCTCGAAAACGGTTCACTCAACAAAAAAAATGTATATGACATAAATTGTGTATTTTAACCGATCTACATTTTTTGTGTAGTAAACTTTTGTCTATCTCTTACGGTTTACCAGTTATGCAAAAGTCGTTCACAATGAAGAATACTTTTGGAGAAATTCCCAGAAAAGTCAAGATATACATTTTATTTGTTATGAAAATATCTTAAACATATGATATTTTAATCAAAATCGTTAGAGCCATTTTTGAGAAAATTAAAATTTTCAAGAAGTCTTCCATGTAAAGGGTAATCTGGGTGGGGGATTTTCTTGAAAACCTCCGTGTCGCATCTCTGGAAGATACTGAACCTAAATACCAAGTTTGGTGTTTATCCGACTGTTCGTTTCTGAGTTATGCTGTTCAAAGACAGACACACATACAAACACGGACATGTTTCCAAAAATACTTTGTTTTTGGATTCAGGGGGTCTCAAAACATGTATTTTTGGCGAAATCTCGGTATCAATTTTTGGGTGGAATACAATACATCCTCTACTTACTATACGTAGTAGAAAAAGTAAAAAGTTATCTGAAATAAATTGTGTTTTAAAAGGATTTCACAGGCTATTCCCAGAAATTTTCAGGATATACATCTTTAATATACAGCATTTTAATCAGAATCGTAGAGCCATTTTTCAGAAAATCCAAAAATTCGAAAAATGTTCCGTATAAAGGTTGGTTTGAGGTAGGGGGTTTTCCTGAAAATCTTAGTGTCGCATGTTTGGAAGGTGCTGAACTTAAATACCAAGTTTGGTGTTTATCCTACATTTCGTTGTTGAGTTATGCTGTTCACAAGCACATACGCTTGGCCATTTTTCCAAAAATGATTTTTTTTCAGGGGCCTCAAAACATTTATTTCGTGAAATCTGGATATCGAATTCTTGTGTGGAATGCAATACTTTCTCTACCTACTATATACGTGATCGAGAATGTAAAAATAGTTACAGATTTCGAGGTTGTTACACATGAAACGATGTCAACGTGGTTTTGAGGCTGATCTTGGCTTGTCCGTTTCGTCATGGTGGTATAAACTACAGTCTAGCAAGAGTGTTCAAGTTCAATTCGTCTCCCTGGTAAGTGGCTTACACCTTGTTTTGATTTGTCCTATTTACTTCCTCAGGCAGTAGGTGGTTTTTGTATTCAAATTTATTCACCATTTGGTTTCAGTACAGAAATATTGGCTTTATTTCAACAATACAATTATTAGTACAAAAAGAACAGTCTAATTAGATGTAATACAGAAATCCTAATTTCTTACATGAGTAGGTACCTAAACTAAATTTTGGAATTGTAAACATAGTATATTCCATAAGAGAGCGTATAAACTATTTCATTTCTAGATATTCTTCCACTGAATAAAAACAACCCTGTATTAGGATTTTTTCAAATATTTTTTGAAGACTGTTAGGGTTTTAGCTTTTTAAATATGTCGGAAGTTTATTAAACAATTGAATACAATTATAATATAAACTTTTTCATATAGGGTTCTTTTATGACTGAGAATTATTTTATTAGCTCCACGTATGGACACCAATTTGAGAGATGATGGTTTGTTACGTTATTTTTTACCACTCTTTGGGCGTCAATTTGAAGGTGTATTATATTTCAACTGTTGGGGAGCCGAACTTGTAGTAGTTGCAACCGCACGTATGGTAAACAGTTTCCGGTAGCCTTCGCCCCAAATGTACTTTCAGGTGGCCTTTGTCCCAAGTTTAAAAAAATATTAACTTTGTAATTAAACTGTTTCTTTAAATATTTAATATTTATGTTTGCCTCGGCTGCGTCAGAATTATTGCTAGAGACACGTTTCTCTTAGCAGGGTTATGGTGCGACAAGAATGTAGGCTTACACAGATTATAATTTTACTTCACTCCTTTTATTAATGCTTGACACGATTTTAAGTAATACTTCACTGATATAGAGAGAGGGCTGTGAGATTCTTTTTATTAATTATACTTTTTTAACACGTAAACTTATTTTTTCGTCTCACACGAATACGTATTAAATTTCTCGAGGAAGCACAAGCAACGCACCCAGTTATGAGCACTGTCTGCAGGCAACTGAATTGATTTCAACCGTCTAAACCTGTAAATTTCTGTATTTCAAGTCTCTGATTGGCTAATTCTAGTCCAATAGAATACCTTAATTTAACTAAAGCTTTTTCTGGTTGTTGATTGGCTGTTTTATAAACTGTCACAAAATTACATTATTGTTGCTCCAATAATGACTAGTAACATTTAAACTTTAAAACTCATTAATGCCTCAAGGTTACCTCATTGTTAGCAAGAGTTTAACTTATTATTCTCACAACTCCTACATTATTAAATTACGTAATGCATTCATATAACATTATTGAACATGTTTACAATAATATAAGCATATGCAATGACTTTTACATTCATTTTACAAATTTTTACATACACATATTGCTTCAAGGCGGGCTGTTATTGAATTTACATATTATATAATTAGACTGAAATTATTTAAGCGTTAAAAAATACTGCCTTATGACCCGTAATGTGCAGTTTAGATTTATTTCTTGTATTATAGTCATGAATATCAGCATTTGTGTTAAAACTATTTTGCTGCTTATACATTGTTACCAGAGTTGCAAAACTGTATAGCGAAGGAACAGTCAAGACATTTAACAGTATGAAGTAAGGTTTGCAGCTTGTGTTGCTGCAAAGGTTTAGCGTAATTCTGATTGCCCTTTTTACTTTCTCTGCTACGTATAGTAAGTAGGGGAAGTATTGTATTCCATCCAAAAATTCGATACCGAGATTTCACCGGAAATACACGTTTTGAGACCCCTGAATCCAAAAAAAAGCATTTTTGGAAACGTCCGTGTGTGTCTGTGAACAGCATAACTCAGAAACGAACAGTCCGATAAACACCAAACTTGGTATTTAGGTTCAGTATCCTCTAGAGATGCGTTACGAAGGTTTTAAAGAAAATCCCCCACCCCAAACTACCCTTTACATGAAACATTTTTCGAAAATTTTAATTTTCTCAAAAATGGCTCTAACGATTTTGATTAAAATATCATATGTTTAAGATATTTTCATGACAAATAAAATATATATCTTGAATTTTCTGGGAATGTCTCCAAAGGTATTCTTCATTGTGAACGATTTTTTCATAACTGGTAAAGCATAAGAGATAGACAAAATTTTACTACACAAAAAATGTAGATCGCGTTAAAATACACAATATATGTCATATACATTTTTTTTTGTTCAGTGAACCGTTTTCGAGATATTGCTTGTTATTCCCTTAAATTTTTCAATACTTATTTTCTCAAATGGGAATTCGTTATTCATTTTTTTGTCTTGGATATGCAAAGAGTAGTAATCTGTGGCAAAGGGAATGGTGCTGCACCTAGCAAACAGCTATTAAGAGATATGTATGTGCTTAAAGGCTACTGTATTTCTATATTGCCCTTGCAAATATATATCCCCCTTACATCTACAAGAAAATTAGCAATAAGATAGAGTCTGCAAATGTTTATCTCGATTAACATGAAGTAGATGGAGGATAAGCGTTTGTAAAAATAGTTTGTACAAGAGTAGAGAAAGTCATGTGAGTGTAACACATCAGATTTTTGTATTATAAAGATTCTATTTTTATTACTGGATTTCCCCTAGAATATTATACCATATGATAAATGACTATGCAAATATGCAAAGTAGGCCATTTTAAGTACATCAAGATTAACTGAAATTTTAAGGGTATATAATGCAAAACGGGTTTGGGATAATTCTTTAGATAGTACATCAATGTGGATTCCTCAGTCAAGGTTACTATCAACCCAGATTCCAGGAAATTTAATTTTATTAGACATTGTTAAGTGGTTGTTGCTGTTTTTGATACAATCGAGAATAAGGCAACATGTACAAACATTTATTAGTTTAGTGACTATCTTGTAGATGATATAATCTAACGTGGCCATATTCCCACACACAATATGGGCCGGGCAGTCTTCTGAAATCACTCATACTGCCAACGCAAGTGACGTGTTGCATAGAAAATTCACCGCCTTATTTTAGTCAAACTTGACGCTTTCAAGATAATTTCAGTTTTAAAGACATTCAAACTGAAACTTATTTTAAAATTAATGGCATGTACTTGCAGGCTATAAAAGAAGAAAAGTAGAAAAGAGACAACTGAAAGTGTAAGTTACATGTGTTACATTTACATAATTTTCCCTCTATCTCTTATTAATAGATATATAAATTATTTTTACGAAAGCTTGCTTTTCTAACTACTTCATTTTAATCGAGATAAACCTTTGCAGAAATAGGCAAAATACATATTTCGTTATAGATACAAAGGGGCTGCGATAGTCAAATGTTTAACAACTGGACACTATTGCAGGCCTTAAAATTCCTTACTCTCTCCATGCAGTCACAAGAAATAGTTGAAAATCGACAGGACTTTAAAACAATGGCTAAGTAATTGCTAATACCACAAAAAGTTATTTGAAATAAATTGTGTGTTTTAAAGAGAACTACGTTTTTGTGCAGTACGTCTTCGTTTTATCAGCCAACGTTTACCAGTTGAAATTGAGTTTTGTTTATGGACGCTCATTAACTGCTGTGGTTCTTAGCGTCCCATTCTATATTTGACGTGAAAGACCGGTAATTTTGCTCAGAGGGCTCTTTATCAGGCTTGAGGTTCTTTTACGTGCCGTAAATCTACGACACGGGACCACCGGCTTCACTTCCCTTCCGAAGGAAGCCATGCAAAGGATTTTTACGCCCATAAAAATCCATCGCCCTTCGCCGGAATATACCTACAACATTTTATAAAATTGGTTTCGAATGAAAAGGATTTCACGAGACATTTCCAGAAAATTCAAGAAATAGATTTTATCTGTCATGTAAATTTCGTTAAGATATGGTATTTTAATCAAAATCGTTAGAGACATTTTTACGAATATTAAAAAAAGGTAGAATAATGTCCCATGTAAAGGGTAATTTGAGGTGGGAGGAATTTGTCGTATCTTTAAATATCAACTTTAATATTTATTCGACTTCTCATTTTTGAGTTATGCTGTCCACAGACACACACACGAACCTCTTCCTAAAAAGTTTTTTGGGTGCTTTAGAGGACCTAATACGTATATTTGCGGTAAAATCTCAATATCGAATTTTTGGGCGGAATACAATACTTCCCCTACTTAGTATGCGCAGTAGAGAAAGTAAAAATCTGACAAAGTACTGAAAAACTCAAACCAATAGTAACGAATATTTCGGATACGGCTAGTGCCACAAAAAGTTATTTGAAATATTTGTGTGTTTTAAAGAAATTTATATTTCTTGTGCAATAAGTCTTTGTCTATGATTTATGGCGAATGAATTATACGAAATTATATAAAATTCCTCCCAAATGATGCGATTTTTTTAGTATGAAAATATATTGCACACTGTAACAAGGGCTTACAAGAATATATTAATATATATTTGTATTGTCACTACAATATTAGTACTGTTTTAAAGAGTTCCTTTACATGTTTATATCAGTTTTTTGCTGTATTAATTATTTATTTTTATAAGGAGTGATTGACTTAGTATCAAATCACATGAAATGTTACAAAAGTAATTCCTCAAAACATATTACTTTCTCTACTACGTATAGTAAGTAGGGGAAGTATTGTATTTCACCCAAAAATTCGATACCGAGATTTCACCGGAAATACATGTTTTGAGATCCCCTACATCCAAAAAAAGCATTTTTGGAAACATGTCCGTCTGTGTGTCTGTGAACAGCATAACTCAGAAACGAACAGTCGGATAAACACCAAACTTGGTATTTAGGTTTAGTATCTTTCAGAGATGCGACACGAAGGTTTTCAAGAAAATCCCCCCATCCCAGGTTACCCTTTACATGGAACATTTTTCGAAAATTTCAATTTTTTCAAAAACGGCTCTAACGATTTTGATTAAAATATCATATGTTTAAGATATTTTCATGACAAATGAAATGTATATCTCGAATTTTCTGGGAATGTCTACAGAAGTATTCTTCATTGTGAACGACTTTTGCATAACTGATAAACCATAAGAAATAGACAAAATGTTACTACACAAAAAATGTAGATCGCGTTAAAATACACAATTCATGTCATATACATTTTTGTTGTTGAGTGAATGATTTTCGAGATATTGCTTGTTATTCCCTTAAATTTTCCAATACTTATACTTTTTCTCAAATTCGTTATTCATTTTTACTTTCTCTACTACGTATAGTAAGTAGGGGAAGTATTGCATTCCACCCAAAAATTCGATACCGAGATTTCACCGGAAATACATGTTTTGAGACCTCCTGAATCCAAAAAAACATTTTTGGAAACATGTCCGTGTGTGTCTGTGTGTGTGTGTGTGTGTGTGTGTGTGTGTGTGTGTCTGTGAACAGCATAACTCAAAAACGAACAGTCGGATAAACACCAAACTTGGTATTTTGGTTCAGTATCTTCCAGAGATGCGACACGAAGGGTTTCAAGAAAATCCCCCCACCCCAGACTACCCTTTACATGGAACATTTTTCGAAAATTTCAATTTTCTCAAAAATGGCTCTAACGATTTTGATTAAAATATCATATGTTTAAGATATTTGCATCACAAATAAAATGTATATCTCGAATTTTCTGGCAATGTCTCCAAAAGTATTCTTCATTGTGAATGACTTTTGCATAACTGATAAACCATAAGAAATAGACAAAATGTTACTACACAAAAATGTAGATCGCGTTAAAATACACAATTTATGTCATATACATTTTTTGTTGTTGAGTGAACCATTTTCGAGATATTGCTTGTTATTCCCTTAAATTTTTCAATACTTATTTTCTCAAATGGGAATTCGTTATTCAATTTTTTTGGTTTGGATATGCAAAGAGTATTAATCTGTACCAAAGAGAATGGTGCTGCACCTAGCAACCAGCTATTAAGAGATATGTATGTGCTTAAAGGCTACTGTATTTCTATATTGCCCTTGCAAATACAAAACAAGGGGAACATAGTACGCCTTAAATGATAGTCAAATATTTTTAGAACTGGTCGCTATGTGTAAAATGTAATTCTCTTTGCATGTCAAAAGATCGTTTCTGCAAATGTTTATCTCGATTAATATGAAATGGATGGAGAATAAGAGTATGTAAAAATAGAAGTAGCAATAAGATTAACATCTCTATA
This sequence comes from Deroplatys truncata, assembly GCA_030765065.1. NCBI lineage: Eukaryota > Metazoa > Arthropoda > Insecta > Mantodea > Mantidae > Deroplatys > Deroplatys truncata. The sequence goes on along the minus strand of CM060989.1, from coordinate 55,376,947 downwards.
TCTCGATTAACATGAAGCATATGGAGAATAAGCTTTTGTAAATATAGTTTGTACACGAGTAGAGAAAGTCATGTGAGTGTAACACATCAGATTGTTTCCCATTTTCTCCTCCACAGCTAAGCATTGCTTTAGTATATCATTTTTCTCTATTAGCTTTATTCTTAACTAGTATTTGATTGCGCTTTCTACCATTTTGCCTTTTGCTCCCATCCTCCCTATTTCTGCTTGTGCTAATTTTGTTATAAAGTTGTTTCAGGAAATAGGATGGGAGATAGAGGTATAGAAATTACATAAAACATTTTAGTTCATGTTGGTTCTTTAATGCATGTTTATTTTAATTTATTATACATCAGAAAACACTCAAATTGTTTTAACAAAGCCAACAAAGCCAAAGGTATAATATTTGATGTATAAAATGATGACCATCATTTTTACCTTATTGTTATGAGTTCTCTGAGATATAAAAATACAGGCTTTGGTCACATTTCTCTTAGGTGGAATGCTGTGATGTCATTTGACCTTCCGACTTTAAGATGTTGAAACTAAGAGGCTCAGGACAAATCTAGCACATTATATAACAAAGTTTCTTTACTGTTCTTACACTGCAATTATTGTGATAGAAATATATTGTTATAAATGTGGATGAGTGTGTAATGTCTCATTGTCCATGAAATTATTGCATTTTTTATTTACTGTCCCGAGCCCCTCATTCATCAGCAAGCATTACTCTTAAAGTTTGGCCCGAAGGCCGAAATTGTAGGTGCAGCAAAAACTGCAAGTGTTTTGCGACCAAAAGATCGCGAGTTACAACCAAAAAATGTGCACCATCCAAAAAGGGCACACACAAAATACAAAAGCAGTCGTGATAAAATCGACTAACAGTAAGGGATTCCACCCTGAATAATATTCATCAACTTCAGGGATTAAGCTTCTGGATTCTTCAGGTCTCATGGAAGTTAAGAGTTGATCAATCCATCTCTTTTGCGGACAAAGTTAATTCATTAATAGTTTGGGGCCACCGTCCTCCCACGTGCTCCTTCCAAATTTGTGGATAGAGCCTTCTGGACTGTGGACTTCCAAACTGTGGCATATCCTCTTGTTAATCTTATTCTCGGTTTCAATATTCTTTCATTCACGTATTCATAGCTATGAGGTCTTCTTTCCTGTTGCTTTTTAATTATTATTGCTATTCCTGTTGAAATACGCCTTTCTGAAGGTACCCTATGGTATACAATATGCAATTTCTCAATTCAGTTGATGATTCTTTTAACTCTTTTTCTTTGTCTCTGGGATCACTGGTATATCTATCATTCCACACTCCAACTTCTGGTATTCTTGAATACGTATTCCTATTTCTAGCGTTGGTCGTCGGTGTTGTTGTGGTTTGGTCCATCCGGCTAGCTTCTACATGAGAGCTTATAGTGAGTAAAAATGTCCCCTGGGTGCGTTACTGGCGCCACGCAGGGTAAGATGATTGGTGGGGCTGCCACCTAAGGCTATCATCAATGCCTCCCATTGTATTAACCCCGATGAGAGGGCTGCCTCTTCCGGTCTAAGGACCGCCGAGGACCTCCCCCATGCTACCCCGGGGGAATAGTATTCCAGAGTCAATTCCATGACTCCTCACAGACCACCCCACACGGGTAGCCCATCAGGGGTTACTACCTCTGCTCCAAAGTCCAACCTATGACTCCACGGATCCAACCAGTCGGATGGACCACCAGGGATTGCTGCCCCTACGCCGGAGTCAATCCCAGGACGCTCAACAGACCACCCAGTCAAGTAGTCTACCAGAGGTTGCTAACCCTGCAGCAAAGTCTTCATTGCACCAACACTTTCTTGATGCCATCTCGGTGTCTAACAGAGGCTCCTGCCCCTGGTGATCGACATCAGCCTTCACCAGGACAAGTATGGCGTCCTAACAGGAGTCTCTACCCCTGAACAGATCAACATTAGTGCTTCGCATCGCCACCTGCAAAATTAACATTCTTTATGTACCATTTGAAGTAAACAATTTTTTCACTTGTTACTTTCTCTACCGCTTGTCTATGGCAAGTAGATCAAGCAACGTATTCCACCAAAAATTTATCTGTGTTACCAGGGTCTTCCAATAAGTAAGTTGATAATGTTGAATTAATTTTATTTATATTGTACAATCCTTCTGTTACTTTTCTACACAGTCAGCATGTTTTTACAAGCATTTTTGGGGACGTGACACAAGTTTTTCCAAGCCAGTGTTGTACCAGGTCGGGTCCTGTGCTCGCAACCAGCTGTTCACTGATTTGACTTCATCATCGGTGTTAAAAGTGCTTACCTTTCAGTTGGAGGAACATGTGAAAATCACTTGGGGCAAGCTCCGGTGAATACGGAGGATACGAGAAAACTTCCAAGTTGAATCTTGACCCAGGCGGAGCTCAGAAGATTCAACTGGGAAGTTTTCTCGCATCCTCCATATTCACCAGAGATTTTCCCAAGTGATTTTCACATGTTCCCCCGACTCATGGAGGTAAGCACTTTAACATCGTGACGAAGATGAACCAGAAGTTGGGTCCTGTACTCGTAACCATTCGTATAACTTTCTCTACCCTCTATATTTATTATGGGTATAGGAATTATTCTTACGAAGGCTTATTCTTCTACCTATTTCATTTTAATCGAGATAAACTTTTGCAGAAACAGCTACATTACACGTTATGTTATAAATACAAAGGGAATAAGTCAAATGTTTAAGAACCCGACGCATATGCTGGCGTTAAAATTCCATACTGTTTCCATGCAATCCCGATAAACAGCTGAAAATCCACAGGACTTTAAAAGAATGATTCAAGTATTGAACGATTCGAACCATTAATAATGGATATTTCGGAAATGGCTGATGTAGAACAGTTATTCGAAATAAATTGTGTGTGTTAAAGAGATCTACATTTTTTGTATAGTACGTTTTCGCCTATCACATAACGTTTACCAGTTATACAAGAGTATACAAAATTCCTTCCCAATGCAGAGGACTTCACAAGTTATTCCCAGACAATCCAAGATAAAAATTATTTATTCTTCATGTAAATATCTTTAATAATGGTATTTGGATCAAAATGGTTTGGGTCATTTTCCAGAAAATCAAAAAAATTTAAAAATTTCCCATGCAAAGCGTAGTTTGAGGGGAGAATTTTCTTAAAAATCTTCTTGTCGCTCTTTGGAAGGTAACTGAACTTAAATACCAAGTTTGGTGTTTAAACGACGTTTTGTTTTGGGGTTATGCTGTAACACGCGCGCGCGGACATTTTTCTACAAATAATGCGGGTAAGAATTTCCTTTTCTTTTTCTCCAAAATGACTCCAAATGTTTTTGTGTATACCTCCATTAAAAATAAAATACACGCTTAATTTTCAGTGAATATTCTGTGAAGTGTGTTTCATTCTGTGAGCATGTATTATTTTCTATTCCTAGGAAAAAGTGGAACTCGTCGTATGAATTATTTTTACTTTCTCTACACGTATAGTAAGTAGGTGAAGTATTGTATTCCACCCAAAAATTCGATACCGAGATTTCACCGGAAATATAGGTTTTGAGAGCCCCTGAATCTAAAAAAAGCATTTTTGGAAACATGTCCGTGTGTGTGTCTGTGAACAGCATAACTCAGAAACGAACAGTCGGATAAACACCAAACTTGGTATTTAGATTCAGTATCTTCCAGAGATGCAACACGAAGATTTTCAAGAAAATCCCCCCACCCCAGATTACCCTTTACATGGAAGATTTTTCGAAAACTTTAATTTTCTCAAAAATGGCTCTAACGATTTTGATTAAAATATCATATGTTTAAGATATTGTCATGACAAATAAAATGTATATCTCGAATTTTCTGGGAATGTCTCCAAAAGTATTCCTCATTGTGAACGACTTTTGCATAACTGGTAAACCATAAGAGATAGACAAAATTTTACTACACAAAAAATGTAGATCGCGTTAAAATACACAATTTATTACATATACATTGCTTTGGTTGAGTGAACCATTTTCGAGATATTGCTTGTTATTCCCTTAAATTTTCCAATACTTATACTTTTTCTCAAATACGTTATTCCTTTTTTACTTTCTCTACTACGTATAGTAAGTAGGGGAAGTATTGTATTCCACCCAAAAATTCGATACCGAGATTTCACCGGAAATATATGTTTTGAGACCCCCTGAATCCAAAAAGAGCATTTTTGGAAACATGTCCGTGTGTGTGTCTGTCTGTGTGTCTGTGTCTGTGAACAGCATAACTCAGAAACGAACAGTGGGATAAACACCAAACTTGGTATTTAGGTTCAGTATCTTCCAGAGATGCGACACGAAGGTTTTCAAGAAAATCCCCCACCCCAGACTACCCTTTACATGGAACATTTTTCGAAAATTTTTATTTTCTCAAAAACGGCTCTAACGATTTTGATTAAAATATCATATGTTTAAGATAATGTCATGAGAAATGAAATGTATATCTCGAATTTTCTGGCAATGTCTCCAAAAGTGTTCTTCATTATGAACGACTTTTTCATAACTGGTAAACCATAAGAGATAGACAAAAGTTTACTACACGAAAAATGTAGATCGCGTTAAAATACACAATTTATGTCATATACATTTCTTTTGTTGAGTGAACCGTTTGCGAGATATTGCTTGTTATTACCTTAAATTTTCCAATACTTATACTTTTTCTCAAATTCGTTATTCATTTTTTTATGTCCTGGACATGCAAAGAGAATGGAATGCGCCACATAGCAACCAGCGCTTAAAATATTTGACTGTCGCTTAAAAGCTACCATATTCCCCTTGCATCTACAAGAAAATTATCAATAAGAACGACATCTCGATATCTCGATTAACATGAAGCATATGGAGATTAAGCGTTTGTAAAAATAGTATGTACAAGAGTTGAGAAAGTCATGTGAGTGTAACACATCAGATTTTTTTATGTCCTGGACGTACAAAGAGAATGGAATGCGCCACATAGCAACCAGCGCTTAAAATATTTGACTATCGCTTAAAACCTACCATATTCCCCTTGCATCTACAACAAAATTAGCAATAAGAATGACATCTCGATATCTCGATTAACATGAAGCATATGGAGAGTAAGCATTTGTAAAAATAGTTTGTACAAGAGTAGAGAAAGTTATGTGAGTGTAACACATCAGATTTTTCCCTTTGCGTTAGCCCTTTTCTAAATATTCCAATTTGCTTGATTACATTTTCTCAAACACAAGTGGTTCATCTCACAAAATATGGTTGAAAGTTTCGTGATTTTTACTCCTTCGTAAGATCTCGTTAGTATGACTTCTGAATTAATTCCTCCGTACTTTCAATAAACATTTGAACATTGTTTCCACATGTTGTTTGTAGCTAAGATGTCATTGAAATAATTTCTAGAAGACAAAAACATATCGCGAATAACGTAACATGGATAGGAAAATATTATTTCAATAATATTCTAATATATAACACGTTTATGCGAATTTGTAATGGGTAGGGAAAGTAGTGTGACTATATCACATTAGATTCCAAACTGATAAACCATTATATAAATAATCATATTCAATACATAGCTCAATCATCTTCAGCAAAAACAGTCAACATTGATTAAATATATTAACGATTCAAACAATAATAAATTCTGAATTAATCATCATAGTCCATTTATAAAAACTAAAAGGATTAAAATTAAATATAACTTAACATTGTAATAAACCAAATTCATTAAAATATTAATTTTCTAAGGCTATAAACATCTGACTGTCGTATTTGCATCTTGCAAGAATAAATGTACTAGCTCGGCATAACTTAACTAGACAACCATTTTATCATGATTAAAGTAAAGAGAAATGAAATGATGTCGTGGATGTGTGCATAGGATTTTTACTTTCTCTGCTACGTATAATAAGTAGGGGAAGTATTGTTTTACATCCAGAAATTCGATCTCGAGACCAGAAATATATATTTTATTGTTGGGCCCCGATCCCCAAAAAAAGCATTTTTAGTAAAAGGTAAGTGAGAGTCGGTTAAACACAAAACTTGGTATTTTGGTTCAGCATCTCCCAAGGATAGGGACAGGAAGTTTTTAAGAAAATACCCCCACCCACTCCGAGCTACCCTTTGCATTCTCAAAAATGGCTCAAATGATTTTTATTAAAATTCTATATGTTTAAGATACTTTCATGGCAAATGAAATGTACGATACACAGACAGACACACATACACGGACATGTTTTCAAAAATGCCTTACTTGGATTCAGGGTGCCTCAAAGCATTCATTTCCGGTGAAATCGAATTTATGGGTGAAATGCAATACTTCCCCTACTTACTATATGTAGTAGAGAAAGTAAAAAAGCACTTATTACTTCAAAAAGTGTAATTCTTTTAAAATTAAATCCAATAACAGAGAATATCTCGGAAATGGTTAATGCTACACAAAATGTATTTGGTTTAAAAGTGTGCTTTAACGAGTTTTACATGTTTTGTGTAGTAAGATTTTGTCCATCTCTTACGTTTACCACTTGTATAAAAGTCATTCGGAATGAAGAGGACTTACAAGCTTACCTAAATTTCTTTGTCATGCAAATATTTTATATATTTGTATTTTAATTAAAATAATTAGTCATTTTTGAGCAAATCACAAATAACGAAGTTTCCAAGTAAAGGGTAGTTTGGGGTATTACTTCCTTAAAAATACCGAATTTAAATACTTTTTATATAACCAAGTTTTCCTTTTGGAGTTTGTTATTCACAGATTGACAGACATTCACGGACTTTTTCCTAAAAATGCTTCCTTTTTACTTCCTAGTAGAGAGGCCCCTGAGTCCAAAAAAAGACATTTTTAGAAAAAGGTCCGTATGTGTGTGTGTGTGTGTGTCTTTCTGTGTGTCAGTGAACAGCAAAACTAAAAAACGAAAAGTCGAATAAGCACTAAACTTGGTATTTAGTGTCTTTCAAAGATGCCACATTAAGATTGTCAAGAAAATCCCCCCACCGCAGACTACCCTTTACATGGACATTTATTTGAAAATGTTGATTTTCTCAGAAATGGCTCTAACGATTTTGATTAAAATATCATATATCTAAGACATTTTCATGGCAAATAAAATGTATGTCTTAAATTTTCTGGGAATCTCCCCAAAAGTTCTCTTCATTGTGAATGACTTTTGCATAACGTGTGAACCGTAAGAGATAGACAAAATTTTCTATGGAAAATGTTGAGCTCTTTAAAACACACATTTTATGTCCTATATATGTATATTTATGGACTGACCCACTTCCGAGACACTCCTTGTTATTTGTTTGAATTTTCCAATACTTATACATTTGCTCAAATGGGAATTCGTTATTCGTTTTTATATCCTGGACATGCAAAGAGAATGGAATACTCCACATAGCAACCAGCTCTTAAAATATTTGACTATCGCTTAAATACTACCAATTCCCCTTGCACCTTCAAGAAAATTAGCAATAAGATGGTTTCTGGAAATGTTTATCTCAATCAACACGAAGTACACGGAGAACAAACGTTTATAAAAATAGTTTGTACAAGAGTAGAGAAAGTCATGTGAGTACAACACATTAGATTTATATTTACTAGCCTCAAAAAAACTGTATTTGAGAACCTGGAATTTTTAGGTTGAATACAACACTTTCTCTATTTACTGTAGTATAGAAGTATTGTTGCCATAAGAAAAAACTATGAGATTTTAAAAATAAATCAGTATCCTGAGTATTACTTCTAGTAATTATTAAGTTTTTTTAGTACTGAAGAGAATTTTAAGGTAGCCATTAGAATATTTGAATCACCGCTTGCAATATTACATGGTGATCTTTAAATAAACTAGAACCTTGCAGCAGTTAAACGCTTACCTCCTGGTGGAATCTCAGCAGTGTTTACTACCTCAGTAGATCTTGACCATGGTTCTATACCAATGTGGTGCACGTTTGGCGTTGGACCGGGTATATATACTACAAGCTGTGCGTGTGTGGGTGTGACTCAGAGGTTCTGACGTCAGCCACATTGCACCAAACGATGAAAGCTTTCATTTTCGGCATTCATTTATTTTACGTTGACATGTTACTTAGATTGTCTTATCGTTTAAATTTAATTTGAGGTTAAGATATGAGTTAATCAATTTTAATGTCCTTTGAGGTAGATTAGATTAGATATTTGACAAGGAGATAAATAGAAGGGGCATATTGACATAACTTTATAGCATTAGCAAATGGGCATTGTGAAACATTCGAATTCTAAGTAGCATATACAGACAAATAGTTAAAACTATTGTTACGTATAACCGATCAATTAATGAACCACTAAGAGGTCGTCATACTATAGTTTAAAATGAGTTTATTTTATTGTATTATGGCTAAATTCATTAGTGCTGTAAAATAATATTTTAATGAGCATTTTAATACACTCAAAATAATTCAACTCCACGTTTTGCATTATATTAGTGTGTTATAAGATTTTTTACTTTCTCTACTGCGTATAGTAAGTACGGGAAGTATTTATTCCACCCAAAAATTCGATGTCGAAATTTCAACAGAAATGTATGTTTGAGGCCCCCTGAAACAAAAAAAAAGCAAAAAAAATTGAAAAAGGCTCGTGTGTTTGCTTGTGAACAGCATAAATAAAGAACGAATAGTGGATAACTACCAAACTTGGTATTAAAGCTTAGTACCTTCCAAGGATGCGACACGTAGATTTTAAGAAAATCTCCCACCCCAACTATCCTTTACGTGGAACATGTTTAGAAAATTTTGATTTTCTAAAAAATGACACTAGCGGTTTTGATTAAAATACTATACATTAGAGATATTTACAATAAAAATAAAATGTATATCTTGAATTTTCCGGGAATAAACTGTGAAGTCCTCTACATTCGGAAGGAATTTTGTATAATCTTGTATAACTGCAAAATGTTAAGCGATAGATGTCAACGTACTACACAAAAAATGCAGACCACTTTAAAACATGCATTTTATTTCAAATTAGTTTTTCTGTGGCATAAGCCATTTCTGAGATATTTTTTATTAATGGTTCAAATTGTTCATTACTAGCCGTTCTCTTTAAGTCCTTTCAACATTCAGTATTTCTCGCGATTGCATTGAAACAGTATGGAATTTTAAAGCCAGCATATAGCGTCTAATTCTAAAACATTTGACTATCGCTGTTTCCTTTGTATCTATAACAAAATTTGCAGTGTAGCTATTTCTGCAAAAGTTTATTTGGTTTAAAATGAAGCAGATATAAAAAAATCTGTAGTATTGCACTCATATGTACAACTATTTTTACAAATGTCTATTCTCCATGTACTTTATGTTAATCAGATATAGAGATTAGTCTTATTGCTAATTTTCCGTTGGTGCAAGGGGAATATGGTAAGATTTAAGCGATAGTCAAATCTTTTAAGAGCTGGTTGCTATGTGGAGCATTCCACTCTCTTTGCATGTCCAGGACATAAAATAAATAAATGAATAAATAAGAATAACGAATTCCCATTTGAGGAAAAGGAATTATTGCAAAATTGAAACCAATAACAAGGAATATCTTGGAAGTGGTTCACTCAGCAAAAATAATGTATATGACATAAATTGCGTGTTTTAACGATATTTACATTTTTTTTGTAGTAAAACTTTTTCTATATCTCTTACGGTTTTCTCGTTATGCAAAAGTCATTCAGAATGAAGAAGACTTTTGGGGACATTCCCTGAAAATTCATAATTACATTTCATTTGCCATGAAAATATCTTAAATATATGATATTTTAATCCAAATCGTTAGAATCATTTAAAAAATATCAACATTTTTTAAAAATGTTCCATGTAAAGGGTACTCTGGGTTGGGGGAATTTTTTTAAAAATCTTCGTGTTGCATCTTTGAAAAATACTGAAGCTAAATACCAAGTTTGGTATTTATCTGACTTTTCGTTTTTCAGTTATGCTGTTCACAGGTACCAAACATACATTCACACACACACACACACACACACACACACACACACACACACACACACACACGGACTTTTTTTTTATTCAGGAGGCCTGAAAACATGTATTTCCGGTGAAATCTTGGTACCGAATTTTTTAGTAGAATGCACCACTTCCCATACTTACTATACGTAGTAGATGAAGTAATAATAGTGTTTAGTAAGACTAGTTTGTATGTCCACTAATAAACGCTACAAGTTAGAGAAAGTCAGGTGGATGTATGGCTTCAGATTTTACTTTCTCTACTACGTATAGTAAGTCGGATAAATACCAAACTTGGTATTTGAGTTTAGTATCTTCCAAGGATGCGACAGGAAGATTTAAAAAAAAATCCCCCCACCCCAGACTACCATTTACTTGGAACATTTTTCGAAAATGTTGATTTTCGCAAAAATAACTATAACGATTTTGATTAAAATATCATATGTTTGAATATTTTCATGACAAATGAAATGTTTATCTTGAATTTTATAGGAATGTCCCCAAAAGTCCTCTTCTTTCTGAATCACTTTCGCAAAACTGGTAAATCGTAAGAGATAGACAAAGTTTTATTACAAAAAAAATGCAGAACTGGTTAAAACACACAAGTTATGTCATACACATTTGTTTTGTCCAGTGAACCATTTCCGAGATCTTCCTTGTTATTTGTGTGAGTTTTGCAATACACACCTTTTCTCAAATTGGGAATTCGTTATTCGTTTATGTCCTGTACTTACAAAGAGAATGGAATGCTCCACATAGCAACCAGCTCTTAAAAGATTTGACTATCGCTTAAAGCCTACCATATTCCCCTTGCACCTACAAGAAAATTAGCAATAAGATAGTTTCTGCAAATGTTTATCTCGATTAACATGAAGTAGATGGAGAATAAGCGTTTGTAAAAAAGATTGGCACAAGAGTAGAGAAAGGCATGTGAGTGCAACATATCAGATTTTTTGAGTTAAGCACAGACACAGACATAGACACACGAACCTTTTCTAAAAATGCCTTTTTCAGGAGGGGCATTTCTGGTGAAATTAAGGTATCGAATTTTTGGGTGGAATACAATATATTTTCTACCTACTAGGTATATTAGAGAAAGTAAGAATTAGTGATTATATGGTCCACAAAATCCGAGCCATGTTAATTGTTTTTATTTAATTTATTACTATACAATATCTGTATCGCTTTAAATGTAATATCACATAAACGAATTCAACACACTAAATGTCTCTAAAATAGTATAATCAATATTTCGCAGTTCTTCGTACAGAACGTACGAGGGCTGATCAATAAAGACTGAGATTGATTTTTTCCTGTAGCTTTCTTGAGAGTTTCCTGTCTCTACCATGAATATTTGAAAAGAGCGGGGTTTCATGTATAAAGTCCATAGGCGGCAGCACTCTCGTATCGGTAGGTTGGTAGTAATGCTGTATATTGTTGATCCTAGTTGAATTTCGCATACCACAAAATGAAGGTGACACAAGAGGAGCAATAAAATTTGGTTTTCGTTTAAATCATACAGCCTCTGAAACTTTGGAAAAGCTGAAGCAAGCATACGGTGAAGATGCACTACCTCGTGCAACAGTGTTTAGGTGGTTCAAAGGCTTCAAAGTAGAGCGAGTCCTCTGTGCTAAGCAAGGTGGGCCTGGTGCTTCGGTTTCTGCTATGACTGAAGTCAACATCAACACAGCTGCTGTGATTGTTGTTCCCACTCACACCACTGTTACAGCAGCGTACTACACGTCAGTATTGGCTACACCAAGGAAGCACATTGCAAGGAAACATCCAGAACTTATCACAACAACGTGCGGCCTCACGTTGCAAATCAAGTCCAGGAATTTTTGGCTAAATTCAACATTACCTGTGTGCCGCATCCGCCTTATAGCCCCAATCTTGTCCCCTGTGATTTCTTTTTATTCCCATCACTAAAGGCAAAGCTCCGGGGCATTCGATTTGAGAGCACTGAAGCAGTGCTGAAGAAAAGTGAGGCGATTCTCAAAGACCTGACAAAGAATGGCCTGTACCATGTGTTCGAGGACTGGCAGAGACGGTATAAAAAGTGCATTCAAGTAGGAGAGGACTACTTTGAAAAAGACAATGTCAAAATTGAAATGGAGTAATAAATATTCATTCATTCATTATCTGTTTACCCTCCTCTTATGTAGGACTTACACCCCCCAGGACTTACAAGCGGGTGCCTGGGGTCAGAGGCCCGTCGAGGAGCAGACACTCATGGATCAGACAGAGCAGCCAGGATGGGTGATCACCCCGATGCCTGGTATGGGATGAAGGAAGTAGATGAAACGAAATGTTGGTGAAATGGATGAAAGGAAAGGTGATGATGGAGCAGTTGGTGGAATGAATGGCGGGGGAAACCGGAGAACCCGGAGAAAACCCGCCCAGACGCCGCTTCGTCCACCACAAATCCCACATGCAATCCCTGGGATTGAACCCGGGTCGCCTCGGTGGGAGGCGAGCGGTCTAACCACTCGGCCACGGCGCCGCCGAGTAATAAATATCTGTGAAAAAAATTAGTCTGTCTTTATTCATCAGTCCTCGTATGATTTTAGTTGTGTAAAAAGAAAAGCAATTCCAAAAAGAATGCGAATGCTAATCTGGCGGAAGAATTGAATGGAAAAGCGCCATACTTTTGAAAAGTAATGTGTTAACAAGTCTTACGCTGTATTGAACTATTACATTCAGCATGCTTCTTTCCTTTTGTTTCATAAATGAAAATAATCTTTGACTCTCTTGGTCATATCGACGTCTTTAACTTACAAATTAAGCATTTGATGTTAACCTGCACATGGTAGGTTTTACATTAGTTTGTATATGCCTATATATCCTCATAAAAATTAAACAAAATTTGTATAAAGCACTTTGTAATTGTTCTTTCACCAACGTAAATAACAACGAAAATTCTGAATGGTTGTGTACGAGGAGCGCAATTAATGTTTGGACGATCCATGGATGGGCATTTAAGGGTCAAGCTACGTTTCGTAATTAGGAACCAACATTTTTTATTTTATTTCCTTATTCCTCATTACAAAATAAACACCTATTTATAATCCATTTTCTAATGAGAAAACAACATACAAAATGTAGAGAAATGTAAAGAAATTAAATTTATCCTAAAATGAGCATCATAACGTCCTCCAAACAAAACACGACTAAGGGCATTTACTTTCCCCCAAAATATTAAGCAACTTTTATTCTACAACGCTTAGTTTTGGAGATATTCCACAGTCTCAACTTATATGGTCCACCGTGTGTGTGTGTGTGTGTGTGTGTGTGTGTGTGTGTGTGTGTCTGTATAAACTGCGTAACTTGGAAACAAAAAGTCGGTTAAGTATCAAACTTGCTATTTTCGTTCGGCTTATTCTAAGGATGCGACGCAGTGATTTTCAAGAAAATCCCCCACCCCAAAATGGACTTTACATGGAAAATTTTTTATTATGTTATATTTTCTCAAAAATGGTTATAACCATTTTATTAAAACACCATATGTTTAAGATATCTGCGTGGCTGTGTTGAGATTTCTGCGAATAGCTTTTAAAGTTAGTTCTCTTATTCTGAATGACTTTTGTATAAGTGGTAAAACGTAAGAGATAGACACACTCTTACTGATAAAAATCTGATGTGTTGCACTCACATGACTTTCTATACTATTGTACAAACTATTTTTACAAACGCTTATTCTCCATCTACTTCATCGAGATAAACATTTGCAGAAAGTATCTTATTGCTAATTTTCTTGTAGGTACAAGGGGAATTGGTAGGCTTTAAGCGATAGTCAAATCTTTTAAGAGCTGGTCGCTGTGTGCAGCATTCCATTCTCTTTGCACATCCGGTGCATAAAAAAATAAATAAATAAAAGAAACCAACGACGAATTCCCATTTGAGAAAGAAAAAGCATAAATATTGAAAGATTAAAACAAATAACAAGGAATATCTCGGAAATGGTTCACTCCACAAAAAAGTATGTGACATAAATTGTGTGCTTTAACGAGATCTGCAATTTTTTATAGTAGAGTTTAGTCTGTCTCTTAAGGCACACCAGTTATACCAATGTCATTCAGAATGAAGAGGACTTATGGGGAAATTCCCATTAAACTTCAAGATACACATTTGATTTGTCATGAAAATATCTTAAACATATGATATTTTAATCAAAATCGTTACAGCCATTTTTGAGAAAATAAAATTTTTCTAAAAAATGTTCCATGTAAAGGGTACTCTGGGGCGGTGAAATATTCCCGAAAATCTTCGTGACGCATCCTGAAATATACTGAACACAAATACCAAGTTTGGTATTTATCGGACTTTTTGTTTTTGAGTTATGCTGTTCACAGTCACACAGAATCACAGACACGCACACGGAGCTTTTTATAATTCTTTTTGCATTCAGGGGGCCTTAAAACATATATTTCCGGTGAAGTCTCGATATCAAATTTTTAGGTGCAATGAAATACTTCCCCTACTTACTACACGTAGTAGAGAAAGTAAAAAGTAGATCTCGTTAAAAGCACAAAATTTGTCATTTTTTGTGGCGTTAACCATTTCGAGACATTCATTGTTATTGCTCTGAATTTTCAAACACTTATTCTTTTTTCAAGTGGCAAGGTTCATTAATTTTTACTTTCTCTACTAGGTATAGTAAGTAGGGGAAGTATTGTATTCCACCCAAAAATTCGATACCGATATTTCACCGGAAATATATGTTTTGAGACCCTCTGAATCCAAAAAAAAGGATTTTTGGAAACATGTCCGTTTGTGTGTCTGTGTGTCTGTCTGTGAACAGCATAACTCAGAAACGAACAGTCGGATAAACACCAAACTTGGTATTTAGGTTCAGTATCTTCCAGAGATGCGACACAAAGGTTTTCAAGAAAATCCCCTCATCCCAAATTACCCTTTACATGGAACATTTTTCGAAAATTTGTATTTTCTCAAAAATGGCGTTAACGATTTTGATTAAAATATCATGTTTAAGATATTTTCATGACAAATGAAATGTATATCTCGAATTTTCTGGGAATGTCTCCAAAAGTTTCTTCATTGTGAAGTACTACACAAAAAATGTAGATCGCGTTAAAATTGTCATATTTATTTTTTTTGTTGAGTGAACCATTTTCGAGATATTGCTTGTTATTCCCTTAAATTTTTCAATACTTATTTTCTCAAATGGGAATTCGTTATTCATTTTTTTGTCTTGGTTATGCAAAGAGTATTAATCTGTGGCAAAGAGAATGGTGCTGCACATAGGAACGAGCTATTAAGAGATATCTTATTGCTTAAAGGCTACTGTATTTCTATATTGCCCTTGCAAATACAAAACAAGGGGAACATAGTACGCCTTAAGCGATAGTCAAATATTTTTAGCACTGTTCGCTCTGTATAAAATGTAATTCTCTTTGCATGTTAAAAGATTGTTTCTGCAAATGTTTATCTCGATTAATATGAAATAGATGGAGAATAAGAGTTTGTAAAAATAGTTTGTACAAGAGTAGAGAAAGTCACGTGAGTGTAACACATCAGATTATTTTGTTCCATTTATGTGCCGCCTTTAACATCTAGGGTAAAATCGACGTTTTTGACTTTGGAGCAATTGCTCTTGGACAGTGATGTTCACTTGTTTACTATTGTATATCTTTGGGTTTTTTTATGTTGGTTTTTATTTTTAAACACTAAATTCAGACACACACACACACATTTAAACTGTCACTCATACTTCCATACTCTAGGAAGGATGGAGAATAATCCTGGCTAAAGAAAACTTCCCACCCTCCAGCCGGGAATCGAACTTGGGATCTCTGTATTTGGAGCCTAGCATGCTATCCATGGGTAGGTTCATACTAAGGGAATGGAATTTCAAAGTCATCACGTAAGATCCGTTTTTTAAAAATAGACTATGGGTTTGGTTTGGTGTATCCATCCTATATCTACAACGAATGTTAAACGTGTAATGAAAGTGTAACTCGATTTACAGGAAGAATAAACTCTTGTAAGAATAGTTTGTAGAGGAGTGAGTAGAGAAAGTTATGTGAACGTCAGATTCTTTTTGTAATTGATTCCATTTATATACAGCGCTTAAAATGATCTAAGTCACCGGTTTTGATTTCGCTGATGGGCAATTGTTTCTATTTATTATTCTCCAAAAGAGTCTATGAAAATGAATTTTGAGAGTGTAAACCTAGATCGATTTCATGTCTTCTAAACATTCCTGTCCAATGAATTTTTTGTAAGTACGACATCTAAAACGTTTCGATTGTGGGATACTACATAAGCATAAATTCAAAATGATTTTGCAGAGTCTAGAAATTTTGTTTTCATGGCAAACTAAATATAACAAATCATTTTTGTAATTTACCGTTGGTTTGGTGACATTAGATTTACTACCAAACTGTGAAATGGACAAATTAGGGTAATATTTATATAATATAACACATTTGGATGGTCTGTTATCAATTTGTTCAAAGCTTTTAACTAAAGAAAAGCACAACATTGTCATTGACATGATTAAAGAAGTCAAATTGTAAATTTTTCACAAAACTGCTTCAATTTTATATTTGTTGCTGAAACAGTATTTCCTGTTGTGTCTATTCTTTCTCACCAATTTGTAGGGTGCTGTTGAAAAGTCGAATCAATTACTGGTCGTGGCAATGAAAGTTGATTCAACTTTCCAATATTTGCTGTATTACCTTTCATGCTTGTATACAAAGAAAGCTTCGGCAATATACGCTCTAGTCCTTGAATAAATAAATAAATAAATAATAATAATAGTGTAAAATCGGTTGAACATACATTAGTAGTTGAGAATTTTAAGGGGTGCATTTGCCCCATTTGCCTATCTCCATGTTTGTTACTAACGTTTCGCTTATGTTGTTTAGATTTATTTTCCAGGGCGTATATATTTCATTTTGCACTCTGTTTAGTCCATGATATTGATGCAGTAGAGCATAGTTGTAGAAATACAAACAAAGAAGGGCAGAAAAGGTTTAGTTTTATGATGACAGGTTCCTTGTTTCTTTATAGATAATATACAGCTTCATTAATAATGAGAGGTACAAATAATGCCAAAATAACTCATTTAAAACGTCGGACACAATAAAAGTAATGTTTTGAAAGGAAAGGTTTATTAAAAAAAATAACAAAATTTTATCCTTTATTGACACGTCGATAACTACTGGTATTTTAAATGGCAACATATTACCTTTTTATTTTTTTCTAAAAGATATTTATTTATCTTATATAGCTGCATGAACGATTTCATTTGTTTGATTAAAAAGGTTTGCTTGCTATGGGAACAGTTTAATTGTTGGCTTGTTGAATCATTTCCTCCTCAATTTACATAATGCTGTAAGAAATAAATTTTAGTTGTTTAATAAGGTGTTCAAAATGCTCCCCATTTACAATCTGGCAGTTGCTAAGTAGAAGCGTGAATTCTTGTGAACATTTTCAATCACTGCTGGTGGTATATCTTTGATCCTCATTTTTAACTCTTCCACATTAGCAGGCCTCATAACAAAGACTATAAATTTCAAATATTCGCACTTAAAAGTAATCAAGTGAAACGACGTCTGTTACCATAGCAAATAAACCTTTTGTATGTAAATGAAATTGTTCCTGTAAGTAATTAAAAAATGAAAATAGTTTTTTATAAATATTTTCCTTTCAAAATATAAAATTTGACGTGTTTGAGTAATTTGTTTTTAAAAATGAGTTATTAGTTTTATTTGCATTATTCTTAACTCCCTATATATATCCAGCTTCTAAGATTATAGGATGTTCTGGTCTTTACTTTAGGTTTTCCCCTAAACAATCTAATAAATACGTACTAAAAGTTCAAACTCTTTATTCATACTCCCAGCTCTAGGATGGATAGGCAATGTTCATGGCCGATGGATACGAGTTCTCAGGATTTCAAGGCTAGCGTGTTAATAAACAGACTATAGAAGCCATTGATGAGATGGTTGCGAAAATATTTTTCAGAGAATATTAAACGTTTTCTACTCTTTTCAGACTGTCGTAATTTATGTGTATATCCCCCATAAATAAGTACAATTCTTTATTATACCTATCTTTTGCTAAAGATTTATTCTTTATAACTATTGAATTTGATATAATGTTGTTTGAGGAAGCAGGATGGGAATACAAAGGTATATAAATTACATAAAACATTTTAGTTCATGTTGGTACTTTAATCCAAATTATCTCATTATTTTATACATTTCTCATAGACGGAATGCTGTGAGGTCAACGACCTTCCGTCATTAAGATGTTGGAAGAAGGGCTCAGGACAAATCTAGCTCTTTATATAACGAAACTGTTTTACTGTTCTGACACTCCAATTATTATGATAGAAATAAATTGTTATAAAATCAGAATGAACGTGGAATGTCCGTTGTCTGTGAAATTATTGCATTGTTGCCGTCCTGAGCCCCTCATTCTTTAACAAGCAATTCTCTAAGGTTCGGCCTGGAGGCCGACGTTGTGCGTGCAGCCGAAACTGCGAGGTTTTGCAACCAAAAGTTGCGGGTTGGGTGCAGCCGAAACTGCGAGTTTTACAACCAAAATGTTGCACGTTGGGTGCAGCCGAAACTGCGAGTTTTGCAACCGAAATGTTGCTGTTTGGTGCAGCCGAAACTGCGAGTTTTGCAACCAAAATGTTGCTGTTTGGTGCAGCCGAAACTGCGAGTTTTGCAACTAAAATGTTGCTGTTTGGTGCAGCCGAAACTGCGAGTTTTGCAACCGAAATGTTGCTGTTTGGTGCAGCCGAAACTGCGAGTTTTGCAACCAAAATGTTGCTGTTTGGTGCAGCCGAAACTGCGAGTTTTGCAACCAAAATGTTGCTGTTTGGTGCAGCCGAAACTGCGAGGTTTTGCAACCAAAAGGTTGCGGGTTTCAACCAGCATAGGTTGTGGTGGTTTTTGGAAGTACCCGATGGCTACTCCAAAAAATGTGTTCCATCCAAAAAGGACAAAGACACGAAAGCAGTCGAGATAAAACCGACTACCAAAAGGGGATTCCCCCCTGAATATTATTCCAGAATCAATTCCATGACTCTTCACAGACCACCCCGTTCGGGTAACCTACCAGGGTTTCTACCCTGCTTTCCACGGATCAACCCAGTTGGGTTAGACCACCAGAGATTGCTGTCCTTGAGCTGGAGTCAATCCCATGATGTCAACAGACCACCAGTTGAGTAGTCTACCAGAGGTTGCTACCTCTGCAGCAAAGTCGATGTTGCCACGACCTTCATTGGACAGCGCATCCTTGATACCTTCTCGGTTCCAGTCCTCTGATCGACATCAGCCTTCAGCGGGACAAGTATGGCGTCCTACCAGGAGTTTCTACCCCTGAACAGGCCAACATTAGTGCTTCGCATCGCCACCTGAAAATTAACATTCATTATGTAGCATTTGCAGTAATCATTGTATACCAGTTGTCTATGACAAATAGACGAAGAAACATATACCAAAAAATAGATGTAGGGATTTCACACAAAAAAAATCTGATGTGTTACACTCACATGACTTTCTCTACGCTTGTACAAACTATTTTTACAAACGCTTATTCTCCATCTACTTCATGTTAATCGAGATAATCATTTGCAGACTATCTTATTGCTAATTTTGTTGTAGATGTAAGGGGAGTATAGTAGGCTTATCATTTAAGAGTTGGTTGCTATGTGGAGCATCGCATTTTCTTTACATGTCCAGGACATAAAAAAATTAAAGCATTTTTTAAAACATGTCCGTATGTATGTCTTGTGTGTCTGTCTGTGAACAGCATAGCTCAAAAGCGAAAATCGGATAATCACCAAACTTGTTGTTTAGTTTCAATATGTTTTAGGGATGCGACATGAAAGTTTTTAAGAAAATCCTCCCACCCCAAACCACCCCTTACATGGAACATTTTTCGAACATTTTTATTTTCTCAAAAACGGTCTAACGATTTTGATTAAAATATCATATGTTTAAGACATTTTTATAGCAAATAAAATGTATATCTTGAATTTTCTGCGGATGTCCGCAAAAGTCCTCTTCGTTCTGAACGGCTTTTGCATAACTGGTAAACCGCAACAGATAGAAAAGTTTTACTACATAAAGAAATGTAGATCTCGTTAAAAAAACACAATATATGTCAAACATTTTTATTGTAAACTCAACCTTTTTCGAGATATTCCTTGTTATTTCTTTGAATTTTCCAATACACTTTTTCTCAATTGAGAATTCCTTGTTCTTTTTTATGTTCTTGACATGTTCTTGACATTACATTTTACACATAGCGACCAGTTCTAAAAATATATGACGATTGCTTAAGGCGTACTATGTTCTCCTTGTTTTGTATTTGCAAGGGCAATATAGAAATACAGTAGCCTTTAAGCATAGACATATCTCTTAATAGCTGGTTGCTACGTACAACACCATTCTCTTTGCCACAGATTAATGCTCTTTGCATATCCAAGACAAAAAAATGAATTCCCATTTGAGAAAAAGTATACGTTTTGGAAAATTTAAGGGAATAACAAACAATATCTCGAAAATGGTTTACTCAACAACAAAATATGTGTCTGTTATGCAAAAGTCGTTCACAATGAAGAATACTTTTGGAGACATTGTCAGGAAATTCGAGATATACATTTCATTTGTCATGAAAATATCTTAAACATATGATATTTTAATAAAAATGTTAGAGCTGTTTTTGAGAAAATAAAAATGTTAGAAAAATGTTCCATGTAAAGGGTAATTTGGGGTGGGGGATTTTCTTGAAATGCTTCGTGTCGCATCTCTGGAAGATACTGAACCTAAATACCAAGTTTGGTGTTTATCCGACTGTTCGTTTCTGAGTTATGCTGTTTACAGACACACACGGACATGTTTCTAAAAATACTATTTTTGGATTCAGGGGGTCTCAAAACATGTATTTCCGCTGAAATTTCGATATCGAATTTTTTGAGTGGAATGCAATACTTCCCCTACTTACTTATACGTGGTAGAGAAAGTAATATACTTTGCTGTATCCCGTAACTGAGCCCTGGTGTGTTAAAATCACACTACTTTGTTTAACACTCTAATTTGTTACCAAATTATACCTAAGACTCCTTTTTTCCACCTCTTCTAAATTATGACAAATGTTGTAGTCAAATAAGATGCTAGAACGACAGTTAAAATATAATTAAAAAGAAGCTTGCGATATTAATTATGCTGGAATCTTTGCAAGGCCTGATGAGAAACAAACAATCTAATATGTTACAGTCACACGACTTTCTCTGTCCTCTTTCGCTTATTACTGGATATATAAATTATTCTTACGAAAGTTTATTTTCTCATCTCCTTCATTTTCATCGAGATAAATCTTTCCGGAAATAGCTGTATTTCACATTTCGTTATAGATACAAAGGGAACGGCGATATTCATATGTTTTAGATCTGGACACTATACCCTGGCCTTACAGTTCCACACTCTTTCCATGACATCACGAGAAACAATTGAAAAGCGGCAGAATTTTAAAGTAATGGCTAAGTATTGAACTATATGAACAATTAGTAACCGATATCTCGGGAATGGCTGTTGCCACAAAAAAGTATTTTAAATAAATTGTGTGTTTTAAAGAGATCTCCATTTTTATGCAGCACATTTTCGACTATTGGTTAACTTTACTAGTTATACTAGATTATACAAAATTCCTTCCGAGTGAAGAGGAATTAAAAGGCTATTCCCAGAAAATTTGAAATATGCATTTTGGCTTTAATATGCTATATTTTATTAAAAATCTTTAGAGCCATCTTTTAGAAAATAAAACATTTCAAAAATATTCCATAAAAAGGGTAGTTAGTAGTAGGGGAGTTTCTTGAAAATCTTAGTGTCGAATTTTTGGAAGATACGAATCTAAATACCAAGTGTTCTCAGACACACACACGAGCTTTTTCTAAAAAATGTTTTTATATTCAGGGGCCTCAAAACATGTATTTCGGGTGAAATCTCGGTATGGAATTTTTGATGGAATGAAATACCTTCTCTGTCTACTATGTACTACGTGGTAGAGAAAGTAAAAAACGTAAACTCGGGTAAATACCAAACTATATTTAAGTGCAACATGAGACAGGAACATTTTAATAAAATTCACCACTCCAAACTACCCTCTACGTGGAAAAAAGTAGTTACCTTTATTGTGTATCGTATATTTCAATATTTCCATTAAAATTGAATATATGTTTGATTTTCGTGAATGTTTTGTGAATTGTGTTTCCTTGCGACAGCAAGATACCATAACAATAAAGATAAAGCCTGACTTTAAGGAAGGTGTTACGTTTAATCCATGAAAAGATTCGGTACAACAAAACGTTGTGGTATACTACGTATAGTAAGAAGGGGGAAGTATTGTATTCCACCCAAAAATTCCATACCGAGATTTCACCGGAAATATATGTTTTGAGACTCCCTGAATCCAAAAAAAGCATTTTTGGAAACATGTCCGTGTGTGTGTCTGTGAACAGCATAACTCAGAAACGAACAGTCGGATAAACACCAAACTTGGTATTTAGGTTCAGTATCTTCCAGAGATGCGACACGAAGGTTTTCAAGAAAATCCCCCCACCCCAGATTACCCTTTACATGGAACATTTTTCTAAAATTTTAATTTTCTCAAAAATGGCTCTAACGATTTTTATTAAAATATCATATGTTTAAGATATTTTCATCACAAATGAAATGTATATCTCGAATTTTCTGGAAATGCCTCCAAAAGTATTCTTCATTATGAACGACTTTTGCATAACTGGTAAACAGACAAAATTTTACTACACAAAAAAATGTAGATCGCGTTAAAATACACAATTTATGTCATATACCTAGATTTGTTTTTGTTGAGTGAACCATTTTCGAGATATTGCTTGTTATTCCCTTAAATTTTCCAATACTTATACTTTTTCTCAAATTCGTTATTCATTTTTTTTGTCCTGGACATGCAAAGAGAATGGAATGCGCCACATAGCAACCAGCGCTTAAAATATTTGACTATCGCTTAAAGCCTACCAATTCCCCTTGCATCTACAAGAAAATTAGCAATAAGATTAACATCTGGATTAACATGAAGCATATGGAGAATAAGCCTTTGTAAAAATAGTTTGTACAAGAGTAGAGAAGGTCATGTGAGTGTAACAGATTTTTTTTTTGTATTCTATTTAAAGTATGAAGATTTTCTAAACCACATAACGTCAGTTTAAAGTTAAAGAAGGTGAACAATTTTAGCGCTCTGACCAAAATAACAAAACAACATAGAATTATATTATAGCTCTCTTTCGAAGTTTCATTAAATTTTTTGCAACATTGGAGCTATACTCAAGAGAATATTTAGATAAGTTGAGGTAAAAATAAATTGTTTATACTTTGAGACATTACATTTTCGAATTCCATTTTAAACTTCGCGTAATGAGTGGTTTAAATATTCCTTTGGAATAATCAAATCATCGCAGAACAACGTGACTATATAGTTAGGATAATTAATTATTAAACTCCAATTTTCTCGTCTTTTCGGCATTTATTACTATACAGAATTGCTGATTAGAAAGCTTTCTGCTAAATGCAATTATCTCTAGCTTTTAATGTATTTACAATTGAACATATTGCAAATTAAACCATAATTTTTAGATAATTTAAAATACGTGACTTCATACTGTTCATGGATATAGAAAGAAATTAAATTTTTATGCAGTCATTCAATTTAGAGACAGCACATGCAGAATATTTTTGGAAATGAATACGTTTAGAAGTATGTGCAGTCTAAACTTTAAGAGTTTAAGATGAATATGACAGAGTTTAGCATTTTCGTTTCTGCTTTACGTTAAAAAACAAACTATGAGACTTTAAAACATGTGATGATATTGTTGCTAGTAATTACTAACACTTTTTGGTACTAGTGGAGAGAATTTTGAGGTAGCCATTAGAATATTTGAACCACTGCTTGCAATATTACATGGTGATGTTTAAAAAGACTTACCTCCTGATGGGATCTTAGCATTGTGTGGTACCTCCTACATCTTGACCATGATTCCATACCAAAGTGGTGGACCTCTGGCATTGGGCCCGGTATATATACTACCAAGTGTGCGTGTGTGGGTCTGACTCACAGCCTCTGACGTCAGCCACATTGCAGTTAGTATCCATTTTAGGCCGGCTCTGTATCGCGGTCACAATTTTACCTTGTTTCAAGACATCAATAATATCATTTTAGAAGCGTTGAGTTAATTATTTTAATGTCGTATTTGAAATCCTTTGACGTACCCTCTTAAATTTAGCAAACGTGCGTTGTGAAACATTAGAATTGTAAGTAGCATACATAGACGAATAGCTAGCAGCATTGTTACAAATAACCGATCATTAATGAATCATTTTATTTGTTCGTAACCACATATATGAATATATGAATATCTATCGCCAAAGAATTTAACACAGGCTTGTTTTAATTATATTATAAACAAAACACTTCATTAGTACAGTAAATATTCGTTTTAATAACAATTTCATAAGTTTAAAATAATTCAGCATAACCTATTTGCATCTATATTCGTTTTTAGTTTCTCTACTACGTATAGGAAGTAGGGGAAGTATTGCATTACATCAAAAAAATTGATACCAAGATTTCATCGGAAATACAGTTTTGAGGCCCCCCGAATCTATATAAAAGCAGTTTTATAAAAAGGTCCGTGTCTGTGTGTCTGAGAACACACACATAAAACTTGATATTTAGGTTCAGAATCTTTCAAAGAAGCCACACGAATGTTTTCTAGAAAATCCCCCTACCCCAGACTACCCTTTACATGGAACATGTCAAACATTTGGATTTTCTCAAAACTGGCTCTA
Organism: Deroplatys truncata; assembly: GCA_030765065.1. Taxonomy (NCBI): domain Eukaryota; kingdom Metazoa; phylum Arthropoda; class Insecta; order Mantodea; family Mantidae; genus Deroplatys; species Deroplatys truncata. Next base: position 55,352,090 of record CM060989.1, on the reverse strand, counting down.
ACGATTTTGATTAAAATATCTTATGTTTAAGATACTTTCATGGCAAATGAAATGTATATCTTGAATTTTCTGGGAATGTCTCCAAAAGTCCTCTTAATTCTGAACGACTTTTGCATAACTGGTAAACCGTAAGAGACAAATTTTTACTGCACAAAAAATGTAGATCGCGTTAAAATACACAATTTATATCATATATATTTCTTTTTTGTCGAATGAACCATTTCCGAGATATTTCCAATACTTATACTTTTTCTCAAATTCGTTATTCGTTTTTATATATCCTTGACATGCAAAGAGAATGGAATACTCCACATAGCAACCAGCGTTAAAATATTTGACTATCGCTTAAAGCCTACCATATTCCCCTTGCATCTACAAGAAAATTAGCAATAAGATTAGCATCTCGATTAACATGAAGCATATGGAGAATAAGCGTTTGTAAAAATAGTTTGTACAAGAGTAAAGAACTTCATGTGAGTGTAACACATTAGATTTTTTAATAATATTTTATATGTGTATAAAATCGTGTTTGTTTTTAAAAGATAAGTATGTGAAAAGGATTATTTAAGGTATTTATTCTTTCTAGTATTATTATCTTGACTATCAGCTTAAAACTTACCTACTGATGCAAATGGGTGCATAAAACGCTGAATATAAATTTTAGAAGAAGAAATGTCTTTAATTGTCTCAAGAATTGCTTGCATGGTACTTAGGGTTTTTCACAACATAAGTCTTACTATTACTTCCTTTACCACGTACATCGTAGGTAGAGAAGCTACTTGCATTCCAGCCAAAAACTCGATATCGAGATTTCAGCGCAAATATATGTTTTAAGGCATTTGATATTTAAGTTCAGTGTCTTCCAAAGATGTGACACGAATATTTTGAAGAAAATCCTCCCAATCCTAACTACCCTTTACATTGAATATTTTTACTTTCTCTACTACGTATAGTAAGTAGGGGAAGTATCGTATTCCACCCAAAAATTGGATACCGAGATTTCACCGGAAATATATGTTTTGAGATCCCCTGAAATAAAAAAAGGTATTTTTAGAAACATGTCCGTGTATGTGTCTGTGAACAGCATAACTCAGAAACGAACAGTCGGATAAACACCAAACTTGGTATTTAGGTTCAGTATCTTCCAGAGATGCGACACAAAGGTTTTCAAGAAAATACCCCCCACCGCAGATTACCCTTTACATGGAACATTTTTCGAAAATTTTAATTTTCTCAAAAATGGCTCTAACGGTTTTGATTAAAATATCATATGTTTAAGATATTGTCATGAGAAATGTAATGTATATCTCGAATTTACTGGGAATGTCTCCAAAAGTATTCTTCATTGTGAACGACTTTTGCATAACTGGTAAACCATAAGAGATAGACAAAATATTACGACACAAAAAATGTAGATCGCGTTAAAATACACAATTTATGTCATATACATTTCTTTTGTTGAGTGAACCATTTTCGAGATATTGCTTGTTATTCCCTTAAATTTTCCAATACTTATACTTTTTCTCAAATTCGTTATTCATTTTTTTATGTCCTGGACATGCAAAGAGAATGGAATGCGCCACATAGCAACCAGCGTTAAAATATTTGACTATCGCTTAAAGTCTACTTTATTCCCCTTGCACCTACAAGAAAATTAGCAATAAGATTAACATCTCGATTAACATGAAGCATATGGAGAATAAGTGTTTGTAAAAATAGTTTGTACAAGAGTAGAGAAAGTCATGTGAGTGTAACACATAAGATTTTTTGATTCCTTTTATTCTCTGAAAAAGGGCTCAAACTATTTTGATTAAAATACCATATATTAAAGATATTTACATCTAAAAATGTATATACTGAATTTTCTGGTAATATCCTGTATACTCCACTTCATTGGGAATGATTTCTATATAATATTGCATAACTGGTAAACGTTAAGCGATAGACGAAAACGCACTACTCAAAAAGCGTATATTTCTTTAAAACGCAATTTATTTCAAAACAATTTTTTTGTGGAATAAGTTATTTCCAGATATGTCTTTAATGACTTTGTCATTCTTTTCAAATCCTGTCGATTTTAATTGCTTCCCACGATGTCTGGAAAGATTATAGAATTTTAAGGCCAGCGTATAGCGTCCTATTCTTAAACATTTGACAGTTCCCTTTGTATCTATAACGAAATGCGTAATTTAGCAATTTATGAAAGCTTTATCTGAATTAAAATGAAGTATATAGAAAAATAAGCATTCATAAGAATAATTTGTATACCTACTAATAAACGCTAGAAGGCAGAGAAAGTCATATGAATATAACTCTTCGGAATTTTCATCTTTAGGTCAACCAATTTCAAATCTGTTTCGTTGAATATGAATATTTTTGGCACTTTATGGCAAATGTACCTTAATGACCTCGCGCTCAAAGGGGATATTAAATGCTTTAAAATCGAGGTACTGAAGGGGGTAGCTTATAGTGTTCGTACCAGCACATTTCCTTCTGAACTTTTGTTATCTAGGAATATTCTTGCTATGCTTTTGACAAAACCTGCTACACCTAGGTTTTAGATTCGAGCAAAAATGATAAGCTAACCTATAAATTTAAAAATCTTTCGCTACCCTTACATTCAACCCCTATTCTCAACCCCCCCTCACATACAAACCAACATTATTTGCCCTATTTGGATGAAAACTTTAACGCTTATATTATAGGTATCAAACCAAAATTATAAGGCCACTTACAGCTCTGAAAAACTACCCCTACCATATACTCAACCCGTTATGTATAAAATTTCAGTATCTTTCAAAGATGCAATATGTAGATTTTCAAGAAAATTCCTCAACTCCAACTACCTTTTACATAGTAAGTTTTTCGAAATATTGGTTTTCTCAAAAATGGCTAACGATGTTGATTAAAATACCATATATTAAGGATATTTACATGACCAATGAATTTTCTTGGAATAGCCTGTGAAATACTCTTATTTCTGAAGGAATTTTGTATATCTTGTACAATTGCTAAATGATAGACGAAATCGTAGTACGCCAATAATGTAGATCTCTTTAAAGCACGAAATTTATTTCAAATACTTTTTTATGGCATCATCCATTTTCGAAATATCCGTTATTCTTGTTTTGCCTCGACATTGCACCACGTGATGCAAATTCTAGTAACAAGCGTGGTTTTTCCAGTGAATTGCGCAATATGAGGCAAATTTATAAATCCACGTGGAGAGTGATGCTTTGATGATCGAATAAATCTATGTCGTCATCTTATAATATTCCATTAGACGTGTTGATAGATTTTTTCCGCGTTTGTACTTGTTGGAAGTTCATTGTGCAATTCTGTATTCAAAATATACAGGTGTTTCATAAGTAAGGAACAGTGTAAATATAATTACAATTTACTCATTTTTTAAAAAAATTCTCGAATACGACAAATTTAATATTTTGAAAGGAAAATTTTACAAAAAAGAAACAAAAATTTCATCTATTATTGTACAGATGTGACGTCATCGATCACTTAAATGTAACGAATTATTTTTTTATTTTTCTTTACCGCGTACCTAGTTGGAGAACGTATTCCATTCCACCCAAAAATTCGATATCGAGATTTCAACCAAAATATATGTTTTGAAGCTCCCTGAATCCAAAAAAAGCATTTTGTCCGCAAGCGTGCGTGTGGGAACAGCATAACCCAAACACGAAATTTTGGATAACTACCAAACTTGGTATTTAGGTTCAGTACCTTCCTAAGATGCGGCAAGAAGATTTTCAAGAAAATCCTCCGGCACCCAACTGTTCTTTACATGGAACGTTTTTCGAAATTTTTAATTTTATAAAAAATGGTTCAACGATTTTGATTCAAATATGATCTTTTTTTTCGAGTGAACCATTACCGAGATGTTCCTTGTTATTCGTTTGAATTTTCCAACTCATACTTTTTCTCAAATGGGAATTCGTTATTCGTTTCTTTATGCCCTGGACATGCAAAGAGAATGGAATACTCCACATAGCAACCAGCTCTTAAAATATTTGACTATCGCTTAAAACCTACCGTATTCCCATTGCACCTACAAGAAAATTAGCAATAAGATTTCGATTAACATGAAGTAGGTGGAAAATAAGCATTTGTTAAAATAGGCTGTACAAGAGCAGAGAAAGTCATGTGAGTGCACACATAAGATTTTTTTTTAGTTAAGCTGTTCACAGACGCAGACATAGACACGCGGATATTTTTCTAAAAATGCAGTTTTTGTATTCAGGGGACTTCAAAGCGTGTATTTCGTGTGAAATCACGGTATCGAATTTTTGGGTGGAATGCAATATATTACCTACCTACTGGCTATGGTAGAGAAAGTAAAAATTAGTCAGTTTATGGTCCACAAAATCCCAGCCCTGTTTTTTACTTTTATTTAATTTATTGTTATACAGTATCTTTATCGCTTTAAATGTAATGGTACATAAACGAATCCTACACACCAAATGTCGCAAAGATAGTGTAATCACTATTTCTCAGTTCTTCGTACAGAATATAAGATTTTAGTTGTGTAAAAAGAAAAGCAATTCGAAATTGAATGTGATGCTTTGTAAACACTCTGACGAAAGAATTGAATGGAAAAGCGCGATACTTTAGAAAAGCAATGTGTTAACAACTCTCACGCGATATTCTACTATTACATTCAGCTTGCTCCTTTTCTTTTGTTTCATAAATGAAAATAGTCTTTGACTACTATGGTCATATCAGCGTCTTTAGCTTAGAAACTATCATTTGGTGTTAACTTGCTTATGGTGGGTATTGCATTAGATTGCGCGTGTGTGTAAACAGCATAACTCGGAAACAAAAATTCGGTTAAGTATCAAACTTGCTATTTAACTTCGGATTATTCTAAGGATGAGACGCCATGATTTTCAAGTAAGTCCCCCACCCCAAAATAGCCTTACCATGGAACATTTTTTATTTTACTTTTCTCAAAAATTTTATAACGATTTTATTAAAACTTCACATGTTTAAGATATTTGTGTGGTAGGCGTTGAATTTTCTGCAAATATCTTTTCAAGTTAGTTCTCTTATTCTGAATGACTTTTGTATAACTGGTGAGCCGTAAGAGATAGACATACTCTTACTCCAAAAATCTGATGTGTTACACTCACATGACTTTCTCTACTCTTATACAAACTATTTTTACAAACGCTTATTCTTCATATGCTTCATGTTAATCAAGATAAGCATTTACAGAAACTTATTACTAATTTTCTTGTAGGTGCAAGGGGATTTGGTAGGTTTTAAGCGATAGTCAAATGTTTTAAGAGCTAGTTGCTATGTGGAGTATTCCATTCTCTTTGCACATCCAGGACACAAAAAGAAAAGAAAACACGAATAACGAATTCCCGTTTGAGGAAAAGCATAAATATTGAAAAATTCAAACAAATAACAAGTAATATCTCCGATATGGTTCACAAAAAAAAAGAAAGAAAAAAAATGTATGTGACATAAATTATGTGTTTTAACGAGATATACATTTTTGTAACTAAAATTTTACCTATCTCTTGCGGTTTACCAGATATGCAAAAGTCATTCAGAATGAAGGGGTCTTTTGGAGACATTCCCAGAAAATTCAAGATATACATTTCATTTGCCATAAAAATATCTTAAACGTATATTTTCATCAAAATCGTTAGTGCCATTTTTGAGAAAATAAAATTTTTCGAAAAATGTTGCATGTAATGAGTAGTCTGGGGTGGGGAAGATTTCTCGAAAAGTATACTGAACATAAATACCAAGTTTGGTATTTATCCGAGTTTTCGTTTTTGAGTTATGCTGTTCACAGACATAGACACACAGACGGGCCTTTTTCTAGAACTTCTTTTTTTGGACTCAGTAGGGCCTCAAAACATATATATTTCCGGTGAAATCTGGGTATGGAATTTTTGGGTGTAATGCAATACTTTCCCTACTTACTACACGTAGTAGAGAAAGTAAAAATGTAGATCTCGTTAAAAGCACACAATTTACCTCATTTTTTCGGCCTTAACAATTTCGAGACTTTCATTATTATTGGTCTGAATTTTCAAACTCTTATCCTTTTCTCAAGTGGCAAGGTTTATTAATTTTTTTGTTCCATTTATGTGCCGGCTTTAACATCTAAGGATTTGACTTTGGAGCAATTGCTCTTGGACAGTGATGTTGACTTGTTTACTATTGTACATCTTTGGGTTTGTTTATGTTGGTTTTTCTTTTTAAACATTAAATTTACACACACACTTTTACACTCTTTATCTTGCCTTTGGAGCAATTGCTCCTGGACAGTGATGTTCACTTGTTTACTATTGTATATCTTTGGGTTTGTTTATGTTGGTTTTTCTTTTTAAACACTAAATTCACACACACACACACACAAATTTACACTCTCTCTCTTGCCTTTGGAGCAATTGCTCCTGGACAGCGATATTCACTTGTTTACTATTGTATATCTTTGGGTTTGTTTATGTTGGTTTTTCTTTTTAAACACTAAATTCACACACACACACACACATTTACACTCTCGCTCTTGCCTTTAGAGCAATTGCTCCTGGACAGCGATATTCACTTGTTTACTATTGTATATCTTTGGGTTTGTTTATGTTGGTTTTTCTTTTTAAACATTAAATTTACACACACACTTTTACACTCTTTCTCTTGCCTTTGGAGCAATTGCTCCTGGACAGCGATATTCACTTGTTTACTATTGTATATCTTTGGGTTTGTTTATGTTGGTTTTTATTTTTAAACACTAAATTCACACACATACACACACACACACTTTTACACTGTCACTCTTACTTCCAGACTTTAGGAAGGATGAGGAATATTCCTGACTAAAGAAAAATTCCCACCCTGCAGCCGGGAATCGAACTCGCGACTTCGGAATTGGGAGGCTAGCATGCTATGCATGGGTGGGTTCATACTAAGGGGATGGAATGGAATTTCTAAGTCATCACATAAGATCCGTTTCTTAAAAATCTGACTGGGGGTTTGGTCTAGTGTCTCCATCCTATATCTGCAACGAAGGTTAAATGTGTACTGAATGTGTATCTTGATTTACAGGAAGAATAAACTCTTGTAAGAATAGTTTGTAGAAGAGTGAGTAGAGAAAGTTATGTGAACATCATGCTATTTTTTTAATTGGTTCCATTTATATACAACGTTTAAAATGATCTAAGATCATGTCACCGGTTTTGACTTCGCTGATGTGCAATTGTTTATGTTTATTATTCTCCAAAAGAGTCTATGAAAATGATTTTTTAGAGTTATAAACCTAGATCGACTTCATGTCCTCTAGAAATTCCTGTCCAATCAATTCCTTCTAAGTACGACATCTAAAACTGCAGTAAAATGTTTATTACCCTCTATTCCATTGTGCATAAATTCAAAATGATTTTTTAGAGTCTACAAATTTTATTTTCATGGAGTATGACAAGCTCTGTTGGGTTGGTGGCATTATATTTATTAAAAGAAGACAATACCATAACCCTGAAATGGACAAATTAGGATAATATTTTTTTCTTGAAGTTCATAACACTTTGGATGTTCAAAACGTTTAACTAAAGAAAAGCACAACACGCCATCGACATGATTAAAGAACCTAAATTGTAAATTTTTTAGAAACATCCTTCAGTTGTATTTGTGGCTGTCGTATCTATACTTTTACACCAGTTTGTAGAATACTGTTGAAAGTTCGAATCATGTATAGTCGTCACAATGAAATTTGATTCAATCTTCCAATATTTTCTGTGTTGCCTTTTATGCTTGTATACAAAGAAAGTTTTGGCAAGATACGCTCTTTTCCTCGTATAATAATAATAACAACAAAAACGGAAAAGCAGTTGAATATACTTCCACTTGCCGATCTCCATGTTTGTTACAAACGTTAGATCATGTTTCGCTTAGGTTGTTTAGATTTTTTTTTTTACCAAGGCGTATTATAGTCCATTTTGCACTCTCCAAGTTTTGATGCAGTAAACTATAATTGTAGAAATAAAAACAAACAAGGGCAGAAATGATGTAGTTTTATGATGACAGGTTCCTATTTTCTTTATATATAACAGAATAACTAATAGCTCATTAGAATGTCGGACTCGCCAGTTGTAATATTTTGAAAGAAAAGTTTAGAAAAATGAAATACATTTTCATCCCTTATTGCACAGGGTGTGAGTCATCGACAACAGTTTTAAATAGCAAAATATGACTTTTTTATTTTTACTGAAAGGCAGTTATCTTATTTAGTCGCATGAACGATTTCATTTGTTTCATTAAGAAGGTTTGGTTGCTACGGGAACAGTTTGCTGGCTTGTTTAATAATTTTCTCCACAATTCACACAACTACTATAACAAATTCAATTCTAATTATTTAATAAAGTGTTCAAAATGCTCTCTATTTATAGCCTGGCAGTGGCTAAGTCGAAGCATGAATTCTTGTTGAACATTTTCAATCACTGCTGGTGGTATATCTCTGATCCTCATTTTTAACTCTTCCATATTAGCAGACCTCATAACAAAGACTCTACATTTCAAATATCCCCACAAAAAGTAATCAAGCGGAAAGACGTCTGTTCCAATAGCAGCTAAACCTTTTGTATGGGAAATAAAATTGTTCCTGTAAGTAAATTAGAAAATGTAAAAAACTAATTTGTAGCCATTTAAAATGTTTGTCGAATCACGTCACAATAATGGTTGAAAATGTTTTCTCTTATAAAACTTTTTCTTTCAAAATATAAAATTTGGCGTATCTTCAGTATTTTGTTTTTAAAAATGAGTAATTGGTTTTATTTGCATTATTCTTAACTCCCTATATATTCAGCTTCCAAGATTATATTGTGTTCTTGTCATTACTTTAGGTTCTCCCCTAAACAATCTAATAAATACGTACTACAAGTTCAAACTCTTTATTCCTACTCCCAGACTCTAGGATGGATAGGCAGTGTTCATGGCCGATGAATACGAGTTCTCGTGGTTTCAAGGCTAGCATGTTAATAAACAGACTATAGAAGTAGTTGATGACACTTTTTAGAAAATATTTTTCAGAGAATATTAAATGATTTCTGCTCTTTTCAGACCACCCTAGTTTATGTGTATTTCCCCCATAAATAAATACAAGTCTTTATTATACCTATCTTTTGCCAAAACTTTATTCTCTATAACTTTTGAATATGATATAAAGCTGTTTCAGGAAGCAGGATGGGAGTACAAAGGTATATAAATTACACAAAACATTCTAGTTCATGTTGGTAGTTTAATCCAAATTATCTCATTATTTTATACATTTCTCATAGACGGAATGCTGTGAGGTCAACGACCTTCCGTCATTAAGATGTTGGAAGAAGGTCTCAGGAAATTATGTCTGTGAAATTATTTCATTTTTGCTGTTCTGAGCCCCTCATTCTTTAACAAGCAATTCTCTAAGGTTGGGCCCAGAGGCCGACGTTGTGCGTGCAGCCGAAACTGCGAAGTTTTGCAACCAAAACGTTGCGGGTTTGGTGCAGCCGAAACTGCGAGTTTTGCAACCGAAAAGTTGCTGTTTGGTGCAGCCGAAACTGCGAGTTTTGCAACCAAAATGTTGCTGTTTGGTGCAGCCGAAACTGCGGGTTTTGCAACCAAAATGTTGCTGTTTGGTGCAGCCAAAACTGCGGGTTTTGCAACCAAAAGGCTGCGGGTTTCAACCAGCATAGGTTGTGGTGGTTTTTGGAAGTACCCGATGGCTACTCCAAAAAAATGTGTTCCATCCAAAAAGGACGAAGACACGAAAGCAGTCGAGATAAAACCGACTACCAAAAGGGGATTCCCCCTGAATATTATTCCAGAATCAATTCCATGACTCTTCACAGATCACCCTGTTCTGGTAACCTACCAGGGTTTCCACCCTGCTTCCACGGATCAACCCAGTTGGGTTAGACCACCAGAGATTGCTGTCCTTGAGCTGGAGTCAATCCCATGATGTCAACAGACCACCAGTTGAGTAGTCTACCAGAGGTTGCTACCTCTGCAGCAAAGTCGATGTTGCCACGACCTTCATTGGACAGCGCATCCTTGAGACCTTCTCGGTTCCAGTCCTCTGATCGACATCAGCCTTCAGCGGGACAAGTATGGCGTCCTACCAGGAGTTTCTACCCCTGAACAGGCCAACATTAGTGCTTCGCATCGCCACCTGAAAATTAACATTCATTATGTACCATTTGCAGTAATCATTGTATACCAAATAGACGAAGTAACATCTTCCAAAAAATAGATGTAGGGATTTCACACAAAAAATCTGATGTGTTACACTCACATGACTTTCTCTACGCTTGTACAAACTATTTTTACAAACGCTTATTCTCCATCTACTTCATGTTAATCGAGATAAACATTTGCAGACTCTATCCTATTGCTAGTTTTCTTGTAGGTGCAAGGGGAATATTGTAGGCTTTAAGCGATAGTCAAATCTTTTAAGAGCTAGTTGTTATGTGGAGCATTGCATTCTGTTTGCATGTCCAGGACATAAAAAAAATAAAGCATTTTTGGAAACATGTACGTGTGTCTGTCTGTGAACAGCATAACTCAAAAACGAAAAGTCGGATAATCACCAAACTTAGTATTTAGGTTCAATATGTTCCAGGGATGCGACACGAAAGTTTTTAAGAAACTCAAACCATCCCTTACATGAAACATTTTTCGAAAATTTTTATTTTCTCAAAAAAGGCTCTAACGATTTTGATTAAGGTATCATATGATTAAGACATTTTTATGGCAACAATTTTCACGAGATGCGTCATTGTGTCCGTAGTTTCTCATGTTTGCAATACGAATTAATGATCAAGGTCTCCTGTTAATTAGCGGTGGAGTAAGTAAAAATCGATTTTTTGACAACTGTGTTGCTGAGAGCCCGTTGCCATGGAAATGCTCGTGAATAAACAAAGCTTTACATTGTTGTAACATACGAGATTCTTAAATTAAAATTTAAATAACCTGAGCTTGGAAAGCGGTGAAACATTATTCCATGTGAAATACGGAAATCAGCAATAGAATAAGAATAAATGTGTTAAACAAATGAAAATTCTGTTTTATGTTATGTTGAATGAAATGTCTGTAACTTACTTTTGAGGTAGGTATCGGAAAAAATATTAATAATGCAAAACATTAATTTAACTATTATCCTTCATTTATAAAATTAAAGGAATTAAAAAAAATTAAATATAAAATATACTTTAACATTGTAATAAAACAAATGAATTAAAATAATAATTCCCTAAAGTTATAAACATCTGACCATCGTTTATGCATTTTACACGTGCCTGTGCGGGAATAAATGCACATATCTCCGTATAACTAATTTGGAATAGCTGCTGGACAAACACGATTAAGGTAAAGGGGAGAGACTAATCTCCTTTTGTATGAATAGTATAATATATTAAGAGATTCCAATGAAATAATATTGTAGTGCGTAGCATATCAGATTTTAGTGCAAGTATTCCTTTATTAGGAATAATACAACATAATTTAAGAGAAAATTTAAACATTATAAGAAATGTAATTACAAAGCATAATTAAATATTTTAGTGCATGCATAAAACATTACAGGATGCAGGTATATCAAAACTTTCCTTCGTTCAAACATTTAATAACTTCTGTATGGAAAATATAGACGGTCCTTCAAGGCTGACTTTAAGGAAGGTGTTACGTTTAATCCATGAAAAGACTCGATGCAACAAAATGCTGTGTTGTTTTGCATTCTATTTAAAGAATGAAGATGTTTTAAACCATTTCACCACATAACGTCACTTTAAAGTTAAAGAAGGTAAACAACTTTAGCGCTCTGACCAAAATAACAAAACAACATAGAGTTATATTATAGCTCTCATTCGAAGTTTCTTTAAAGTTTTTGCAACATTGGAGCTATACTCAAGAGAATATTTACACAAGTGGAGGTAAAAATAAATTGTTTATGCTTTGAAACATTAAATTATCAAATTCCATTTTAAACTTCGTGTTATAGGTGGTTTAAATATTCCTTTGGAATAATCAAATCACCGCAGAACAACGTGGCTATATAGTTAGGCTAATTAAATATTAAAACCCAGATTCCTGTCTTTACGGCATTTATTACTATTCAGAATTGCTGATTAGTAAGCTTTCTGCCTGATTTAGGAGATATACAGAGCTAGAAGGTGGTAAGTATATGTTTTTCTGCTAAATGCAATTATATCTAGCTTTTAACGTATTTACAATTGAAAATATTGCAAATTAAACCATATCTTTTTAGATACTATAAAATATGTGACTTTATACTTTTTCTGGTTATAGAAAAAAAATTAAATGTTTATGCATACATACTATTCAGCGACAGAACATGCAGAATATTTTTGGAAATGAATACGTTTAGAAGAAGGTGCAGTCTGAACTTTAAGAGTTTAAGATGAATATGATAGGGTTTAGCATTTTCTTTTCTGCTTTAGGTTAAAAAACAAACTATGATACTTTAAAACATGTGATGATATTGTTCCTAGTAATTACTAACACTATTTTGGTACTATAGAGAGAATTTTGAGACAGCCATTAGAATATTTGAACCACTGCTTGCAATATTACATGATGATGTTTAAAAAGACTTACCTCCTGGTGGGATCTTAGCACTGTGTGGTACCTCCTACATCTTGACCATGGTTCCATACCAAAGTGGTGAACCTCTGACATTGGACCCGGTATATATACTACTAAGTGTGCGTGTGTGGGTCTGACTCACAGCCTCTGACGTCAGCCACATTGCAGCAAGCATGCATTTTAGACCGGCTCTGTATCGCAGTCACTTTTTACTTTCTCTACTACGTATAGTAAGTAGGGGAAGTATTGTATTCCACCCAAAAATTCGATACCGAGATTTCACCGGAAATACATGTTTTGAGATCCCCTGAATCCAAAAAAGCATTTTTGGAAACCTGTCCGTGTGTGTGTCTCTCTGTGAACAGCATAACTCAGAAACGAACAGTCGGATAAACACCAAACTTGGTATTTAGGTTCAATATCTTCCAGAGATGCGACACGAAGGTTTTCAACAGAATCTCCCCACCCCAGAGTACCCTTTACATGGAACATTTTTCGAAAATTATAATTTTCTCAAAAATGGCTCTAACGATTTTGATTAAAGTATCATACGTTTAAGATATTTTTATGACAAATAAAATGTATATCTCGAATTTTCTGGGAATGTCTCCAAAAGTGTTCTTCATTGTGAACGACTTTTGGTAAACTGGTACACCATAAGAGATAGACAAAATTTTACTACACAAAAGATGTAGATCGCGTTAAAATACACAATTTACGTCATATACATTTTTGTTGTTGGGTGAACCATTTTCGAGATATTGCTTGTTATTCCCTTAAATGTTTCAATACTTATTTTCTCAAATGGGAATTCGTTATTCATTTTTTGTCTTGGATATGCAAAGAGTATTAATCTGTGGAAAAGGGAATAGTGCTGCACCTAGCAACCAGGTATTAAGAGATATGTATGTGCTTAAAGGCTACTGTATTTCTATATTGCCCTTGTAAATATATATTCCCCTTACATCTACAAGAAAATTAGCAATAAGATAGAGTCTGCAAATGTTTATCTCGATTAACATGAAGTAGATTGAGAATAAGCGTTTGTAAAAAATAGTTTGTACAAGAGTAGAGAAAGTCATGTGCGTGTAACACATCAGATTTTTTTATGTCCTTTACATACAAAGAGAATGGAATGCTCCACATAGCAACCATCTCTTAAAAGATTTGACTATCGTTTAAAGCCTACCATATTCCCCTTGCACCTACAAGAAAATTACCAAAATTCTGCAAATGTTTATCTCGATTAACATGAAGTAGATGGAAAATAAGCGTTTGTAAAAATTGTTTGTACAAGAGTAGAGAAAGTCACGTGAATGTAACACGTCAGATGTTTTTACATTTTATAAGTGTATTAAAACGTGTTTCTTTTTAAAACATAAGTATTTAGTTAGGATTATTTAGTGTGTTTATTCTTTCTAGTATTATTATCTTGACTATCAGGTTAAACCTTACTGATGCAAAGGAGTGTCATGAAAGGAGTTTAGAATTTTAAGGTCAGCATATAGTGTCCTGTTTTATAATATTTGACTGTTCCTTTTGTTTCTATACCGAAATGTGCAATTTAGCAATTTATGCAAAGGTTTATCTGGATTAAAATGAAGGAGATAGAAAAATAAGCTTTCATAAGAATAATTTGTATACCTACTAATAAACGATACAGTTCAGAGAAGGTCATATGAATATAACACTTCAGGATTTTTCATTTTTATGTCAACCAATTTCAAATCTGTATCGTTGAATATGAATATGAATATTTTTGGTACTTTACGGCAAATGTACTACATTTTTACTAACCTCGCGCTCAAAGAGGATATTAAATACTTCAAAATAGAGTTACTGAAGGGGGTGTTCGTACTACCACATTTCCTTCTGAACTTTTGTTATCTAGGAATATTCTTGCTATGCTTTTGACAAAACTTGCTACACTTGGGTTTTAGAATCTAGCAAAAATGATAAGCTACCCCATAAATTTCAAAATCTTTCGCTACCCTTACATTCAAACCTTATTCTCAACCCCCCTAACATACAAATCAACATTATTTGGCCTATTTAGATGAAAAATTTAACGCTTATATTATAGAAACCGAGCCAATATTATAAGTTAACTTACAGCTCTCAAAAACTACCCCTACCATATGTTTAACCCCTTATGAATAAAAGTTTAGTATCTTTCAAGGATGCGATATGTAGAATTTCAAGAAAATTCCTTAACCACAACTACCTTTTACAAGATACATTTTTCGAAATGCTTGATTTTCTCAAAAATGGTTAACAATATTGATTAAAATACCATATATTAAGGATATTTACATGAAAAATAAACTGTATATCTGGAATTTTCTTGGAATAGCCTGTGAAGTACTGTTATTTCAGAAGGAGTTTTGTATATCATGTCTAATTCCTAAATGATAGACGAAGACGTAGTACTTCAAAAATGTAGTTTTCTTTAAAGCACAAAATTTATTTCAAATAACTATTTTTATGGCATCAGCCATTTCCGAATTATCCGTTATTAATATTTGTTATTCTTGTATTGCCTTGACATTGCACTACATGATGCAAATTCGTGGCTTTTCCTGTGATTGTGCAATATGAGGCAAATTTATAAATCCACGTGGAGGGTGATGCTTTGATGATCGAATAAGTCTATACCGTCATATTATAGCATTCCATTACTCATGTTGATAGAATTTTCCTCGTTTGTACTTGTTAGAAGTTCATTGCGCAATGTTGTAATCAAAATATACAGGGTTTCATAAGTAAGGAACAATGTAAATATAACTACAATTTACTCATTTTTAAAAAAAAATTCTCGGATACGACAAATTTAATATTTTAAAGGGAAAATTCTACAAAAATTTCATCTATTATTGTACAGGTGTGACGTCATCAACAAACACTTAAATGTAACGAACTATTTTTTCATTTTTCTTTACCACGTACCTAGTTGGAGAACGAATTCCATTCCACACAAAAATTCGATATCGAAATTTCACACAATGTTTTGAAGCTCCCTGAATCCGCGAGCACGCATTTGGGAACAGCATAACCCAAACACGAAAAGTCGGATAACTACCAAACTTGTTATTTAGCTTCAGCACCTTCCTAAGATACGACACAAGGATTTTCCAGAAAATTCCCCGGCACCCAACTATCCTTAACATGGAACGTTTTTGGAAATTTTTAAATTTATAAAAAATTGTTCAACGATTATGATTAAAATATGATATATTTGAATATTTTCGTGCTAAATTAAATGTTTATCTTGAATTCTTTGGGGAATGTATCCAAAAGTCGTCTTCATTCTGAGTGAATTTTGCATTGCTGGTAAACTGTATGAGAGTCAAAATTTTACTACACAGAAAATTTAGATCTTGGTAAACCACACGTTCTTTTTTTTTATTTTTTTTTCTCTACTACATATAGTAAGTAGGGGAAGTATTGTATTCCACCCAAAAATTCGATACCGAGATTTCACCGGAAATACATGTTTTGAGGCCACCTGAGTCCAACAAAAGAATTTTTGGAAACATGTCCGTGTGTGTGTCTGTAGGTGTGTCTGTGACAGCATAACTCAGAAACGAACAGTCGGATAAACACCAAACTTGGTATTTAGGTTCAGTATCTATCAGAGATGCGACACGAGGGTTTTCAAGAAAATCCCCCCACCCCAAAATAGCCTTTCCATGGAACACTTTTTATTATTTTATTTTTTCTCAGAAATCTTATAACGACTTTATTAAAACACCATATGTTTAAGATATATAAAATGTACGCGTTGAATTTTCTGCAAATATATTTTCAAGTTAGTTTTCTTGTTCTGAATGACTTTTGTATAACTGGTGAACCGTAAGAGATAGACATACTCTTACTCCAAAAATCTGATGTGTTACACTCACATGACTTTCTCTACTCTTATACAAACGCTTATTCTCCATATACTTCATGTTAATCGAGATAAACATTTGCAGAAACTTATAGCAGTTTTCCTGTAGGTGCAAGGGAAATATGGTAGGCTTTAAGAGACAGTAAAATCTTTTAAGAGCTGGTCGCTCTATGGAGCATTGCATTCTCTTTGCACATCCAGGCCACAAAAAGAAAAGAAAAAACGAATAAGGAATTCCCTTTTGAGGAAAAGCATAAATATTGAAAAAATCTGATGTGTTACACTCACATGACTTTCTCTACTCTTGTACAAACTATTTACACAAACGCTTATTCTCCATCTACTTCATGTTTATTGAGATAAACATTTGCAGAGTCTATCTTATTGCTAATTTTCTTGTAGATGTAAGGGGAATATATATTTACAAGGGCAATATAGAAATACAGTAGCCTTTAAGCATCGACATATCTCTTAATAGCTGGTTGCTAGGTGCATCACAATTCCCGTTACCACAGATTAATACTCTTTGCATATCCAAGACAAAACAAGCAATATCTCGAAAATGGTTCACTCAACAAAAAAAATGTATATGACATAAATTGTGTATTTTAACGCGATCTACATTTGTTGTGCAGTAAAAGTTTGTCTATGTCTTATGGTTTACCAGTTATGCAAAAGTCGTTCACAATGAAGAATACTTTTGGAGACATTCCCAGAAAAATCAAGATATACATTTTATTTGTCATGAAAATATCTTAAACATATGATATTTTAATCAAAATCGTTAGAGCCATTTTTGAGAAAATTTTCGAAAAATGTTCCATGTAAAGGGTAGTCTGTGGTGGGGGGATTTTCTTGAAAACCTTCGTGTCGCATCTCTGGAAGATATTGAACCTAAATACCAAGTTTGGTGTTTATCCGACTGTTCGTTTCTGAGTTATGCTGTTCACAGCCAGACACACACAGACACAGACACACAGACATACACACAGACTGACACACACACGGACATGTTTCCAAAAATGCTTTTTTTGGATTCAGGGGGTCTCAAAACATATATTTCCGGTGAAATCTCGGTATCGAATTTTTCGGTGGAATACAATACTTCCCCTACTTACTATACGTAGTAGAGAAAGTAAAAATTCAAACAAATAACAAGTAATATCTCCGATATGGTTCACAAAAAAAATGTATGTGACATCAGTTATGTGTTTTAACGAGATCTACATTTTTTGTAAGTAAAACTTTACCTATCTCTTGCGGTTTACCAGATATGCAAAAGTCTTTCAGAATGAAGACGACTTTTGGAGACATTCCCAGAAAATTCAAGATATACATTTCATTTGCATTAAAAGTATCTTAAACATATGATATTTTAAACAAAATCGTTAATAAAATAAAAATTTTCTAAAAATGTTGCATGTAAAGCGTAGTTTGGAATAGAGAAAATTTCCATAAACTCTTCGTGTCGCATCTTGAAGTATACTGAATATAAATACCAAATTTGGTATTTATGCAACTTTTAGTTTTTGAGTTATGCTGTTCAAAGACACAGACACACAGACGGGCCTTTTTCTAGAACTTATTTTTTGGAATCAGAAGAGCCTCAAAACATATATTTCTGGTGAAATCTGGGTATGGAATTTTTTGGTTAAATGCAATACTTTCCCTACTTACTATACTGTAGTAGAGAAAGTAAAAATGTAGATCTCGTTAAAAGCACACAATTTACCTCATTTTTTGCGGCGTTAAACATTTCGAGACATTCATTGTTATTTGTCTGAATTATCAAACGCTTATTCTTTTGTTCCATTTATGTGCCGGCTTTAACATCAAAGGCTTTGACTTTGGAGGAATTGCTCCTGGACAGTGATGTTCACTTGTTTACTATTGTACATCTTTGGGTTTGTTTATGTTGGTATTTCTTTCAAAACATTAAATTTACACACACACTTTTACACTCTCACTCTTGCCTTTGGAGCAATTGCTCCTGGACAGTGATGTTCACTTGTTTACTATTGTATATCTTTGGGTTTGTTTATGTTGGTTTTTCTTTCTAAACACTAAATTCACATACACACACATTTGCACTGTCACTCATACTTCCAGACTCTAGAAAGAATGGGGGATATTCCAGACTAAAGAAAAAATCCCATCCTCCACCCGGGAATCGAACTCGCGACTTCGGATTTGGGAGGCTAGCATGCTATCTATGGGTGGGTTCATACTAAGGGATTTTTTTAAAAATCTGACTATGGGTATGGTCTGGTGTCTCCAACCTATATCGACAACGAATCTTAAATGTGTAATGAAAGTTTATCTCGGTTTACAGGAACAATAAACTCTTGTAAGAATAGTTTGTAGAGGAGTGAGTAGAGAAATTAATGTGAACATGATATTCTTTTTGTAATTGGTTCCATTTATATACAACGTTTAAAATGATCTAAGATCATGTCACCGGTTTTGACTTCGCTGATGGGCAATTGTTTCTATTTATTATTCTCCAAAAGAGTCTATGAAAATGAATTTTGAGAGTTATAAACCTAGATCGACTTCATGTCCTCTAATAAATCCTGTCCAATGAATGTTTTATAAGTACGACATGTAAAACTTTTCGATTGTAGGATACTACATAAGGAATAATTCAAAATGATTTTGCAGAGTCTAGAAAGTTTGTTTTCATGGCAAACTAAATATAACAAGTCATTTTTGTAATTTACCGTTGGTTTGGTGGCATAAGGTTTACTACCAAACTCTGAAATGGACAAATTAGGGTAATATTTTGTTCTTGAAGCTCATAACACATTTGGATGTTCTGTTATCAATTTGTTCAAAGCTTTTAAGTAAAGAAAAGCACAACACGATATCGACATGATTAAAGAAGCCAAATTGTAAATTCTCCAAAAAAAATCCTTCAGTTTTATTTGTGGCTGAAACAGTATTTTCTGTCGTATCTATTCTTTCGCACCAATTTGTACGATACTGTTAAAAGGTCGTTATCAGATACTGGTCGCGACAATGAAATTTGATTCACTCTTCCAATACTTTCTGTGTTACCTTTTATGCTTGTATACAAAGAAAGTTTCGGCAAGATACGCTCTATTCCTCGAATAATAATAACAACCAAAACGGAAAAGCCGTTGAACATACTTCCACTTGCCGATCTCCATGTTTGTTACTGACGTTACATCATGTTTCGCTTAGGTTGTTTTAGATTTGTTTTTTACCAAGGCGTATTATAGTTCATTTTGCACTCTCCTGAGTCCATGATTTTGATGCAGAACTAAAAAGAAACAAGGGCTGAAATGATTTACTTTTATGATGACAGGTTCCTTTTTTCTTTATATATAATATGTTGTTTAATAATGAGTAATGCAAATAATACTAAATAAACTCATTAGAATGTTGGACTCGCCAATTGTAATATTTTGAAAGGAAAAGTTTATAAAAAGGAAGAACATTTTCATGTCTTATTGTACAGGGTGTGAGTCATCGACAACAGTTTTAAATTGCAAAATGTTACTTTTTTATTTTTACTGAAAGGCAGTTATTATTTAGTCGCATGAACGATTTCACTTGTTTCATTAAAAAGGTTTGGTTGCTATGGGAACAGTTTGCTGGCTTGTTTAATAATTTTCTCCATAATGTACACAACTATTCAATTAATGAAATTCTAGATATTTAATAAGGTGTTCAAAAGTTTTCCATTTAAAATCTGACAGTGGCTATACTGAAGGCTGACTTCTTGCTGGACATTTTCAATCACTGCTGGTGGTATATATCTGATCCTCATTTTCAACTCTTCCACATTAGCAGGCCTCATAACAAAAACTCTACATTTCAAATATCCCCATAAAAATAATCAAGTGAAAAGATGTCTGTTCCCATAGAAAACTAAAACTTTTGTATGAGAAATGAGGTTGTTGTGTAACTGAATTAGAAAATGTAAAAAAATATTTTGTAGCCATTTAATTATTTGTCGATGACGTCACAATAATGGCTGAAAATGTTTGTATAAAAATTTTCTTTCAAAATATAAAATTTGACGTGCCTGAGTATTTTGTTTCTAAAAATGAGTTATTGGTTTTATTTGAATTATTCTTAACTCCCTATATATATTCAGCTTTTAAGATTATATTGTGTTCTTGTCTTTACTTTAGATTTTCTTCTAAACAATCTAATAAATACGTACTTAAATACGTACTACAAGTTCAAACTCTTTATTCATACTCCCAGCTCTAGGATGTATAGGCAGTGTTCATGGCCGATGAATACGAGTTGTCATGCTTTCAAGGCTAGCATGTTAATTAACAGACTATAGAAGCAGTTGATGAAAGGTTTAGAAGATATTCTTCAAAGAATATTAAATGCTTTCTGCTCTTTTCAGACTGCCCTAATTGATGTGTATTTCCCGCATAAATAAGTACAAGTCTTTATTATACCTATCTTTTGTCAAAAATTTATTCTCTATAACTTTTGAATTTGATATAAAGTTGTTTCAGGAAGCAGGATGGGAGTACAAAGGTATATAAATTACACAAAACATTCTAGTTCATGTTGGTACTTTAATCCAAATTATCTCATTATTTTATACATTTCTCATAGACGGAATGCTGTGAGGTCAACGACCTTCCGTCATTAAGATGTTGGAAGAAGGGCTCAGGACAAATCTAGCTCTTTATATAACAAAGCTGTTATACTGTTCTGACACTCCAATTATTATGATAGAAATAAATTTTTATAAAATCAGAATGAACGTGGAATGTCCGTTGTCTGTGAGATTATTTCATTGTTGCCGTCCTGAGCCCCTCATTCTTTAACAAGCAATTCTCTAAGGTTCGGCCTGGAGGCCGACATTGTGGGTGCAGCCGAAACTGCGAGGTTTTGCAACCAAAAGTTGCGGGTTGGGTGCAGCCGAAACTGCGAGTTTTGCAACCAAAATGTTGCGCGTTGGGTGCAGCCGAAACTGCGAGTTTTGCAACCGAAAAGTTGCTGTTTGGTGCAGCCGAAACTGCGAGGTTTTGCAACCAAAAGGTTGCGGGTTTCAACCAGCATAGGTTGTGGTGGTTTTTGGAAGTACCCGATGGCTACTCCAAAAAAATGTGTTCCATCCCAAAAAGGACAAAGACACGAAAGCAGTCGAGATAAAACCGACTACCAAAAGGGGATTCCCCCCTGAATATTATTCCAGAATCATTTCCATGACTCTTCACAGATCACCCTGTTCGGGTAACCTACCAGGGTTTCTACCCTGCTTTCCACGGATCAACCCAGATGGGTTAGACCACCAGAGATTGCTGTCCTTGAGCTGGAGTCAATCCCATGATGTCAACAGACCACCAGTTGAGTAGTCTACCAGAGGTTGCTACCTCTGCAGCAAAGTCGATGTTGCCACGACCTTCATTGGACAGCGCATCCTTGAGACCTTCTCGGTTCCAGTCCTCTGATCGACATCAGCCTTCAGCGGGACAAGTATGGCGTCCTACCAGGAGTTTCTACCCCTGAACAGGCCAACATTAGTGCTTCGCATCGCCACCTGAAAATTAACATTCATTATGTACCATTTGCAGTAATCATTGTATACCAAATAGACGAAGTAACATCTCCAAAAAATAGATGTAGGAATTTCACACAAAAAAATCTGATGTGTTACACTCACATGACTTTCTCTACGCTTGTACAAACTATTTTTACAAACGCTTATTCTCCATCTACTTCATGCTAATCGAGATAAACATTTGCAGACTCTATCCTATTGCTAGTTTACTTGTAGGTGCAAGGGGAATATTGTAGTCTTTAAGCGATAGTCAAATCGTTTAAGCGCTGGTTGCTATGTGAAGCATTTCATTCTCTTTGCATGTCCAGGACATAAAAAATAAAGCATTTTTGGAAACATGTCCGTGTGTATGTCTTGTGTGTCTGTCTGTGAACAGCATAACTAAAAAACGAAAAGTTGGATAAACGCCAAACTTGGTATTTAGGTTCAATATGTTTCAGGGATGCGACACGAAAGTTTTCAAGAAAATCCCCCCACACCAAACCATCCCTTACATGGGACATTTTTCGAAAATTTTTATTTTCTCAAAAACGGCTCTAACGATTTTGATTAAGGTATCATATGCTTAAGACATTTTTATGGCAACAATTTTCACGAGATGCGTCATTGTGTCCGTAGTTTCTCATTTTTGCAATACGAATTAATGATCAAGGTCTCCTGTTAATTAGCGGTGGAGTAAGTAAAAATCGATTTAGTGACAACTGTGTTGCTGAGAGCCCGTTGCCATGGAAATACTCGTAAATAAACAAAGTTTTACATTCTTGTAACATACGAGTTTCTTAAATTAAAATTTAAATAAGCAGAGCTTGGAAAGCGGTGAAACATTATTCCACGTGAAATACGGAAATCAGCAATAGAATAAGAATAAATGTGTTAAACAAATGAAAATTCTGTTGTATGTTATGTTGAATGAAATGTTTGTAACTTACTTTTGAGGTAGGTATCGGAAAAAAATATTAATAATGCAGAACATTGATTTAACTATTATCCTCCATTTATAAAACTAAAGGAATTAAAAAAATCTGATGTGTTACACTCACATGACTTTCTCTACTCTTGTACAAACTATTTTTACAAACGCTTATTCTCCATCTACTTCATGTTAATCAAGATAAACATTTGCAGACTCTGTCTTATTGCTAATTTTCTTGTAGATGTAAGGTGAAAATATATTTACAAGGGCAATTTGGAAATACAGTAGCCTTTAAGCACATACATATCTCTTAATAGCTGGTTGCTAGGTGCTGCACCACTCCCTTTCCCACAGATTAATACTCTTTGCATATCCAGGACAAAAAAAATGAATAACGAATTCCCGTTTGGGAAAATTATTGAAAAATCTGATGTGTTACACTCACATGACTTTCTCTACTCTTGTACAATCTAATTTTACAAACGCTTATTCTCCATATGGTTCATGTTAATCGAGATATCGAGATGTCAATCTTATTGGTAATTTTCTTGTAGATGCAAGGGAAATATGGTAGCTTTTAAGCGATAGTCAAATATTTTAACGCTGGTTGCTATGTGGCGCATTCCATTCTCTTTGCATGTCCAGGACATAGAAAAAATGAATAACGAATGTGAGAAAAAGTATAAGTATTGTAAAATTTAAGGAAATAACAAGCAATATCTCGAAAACGGTTCACTCAACAAAAGAAATGTATATGACATAAGTTGTGTATTTTAACGCGATCTACATTTTTTGTGTAGTAAAATTTTGTCTATCTCTTATGGTTTACCAGTTATGCAAAAGTCGTTCACAATGAAGAATACTTTTGGAGACATTCCCAGAAAATTCGAGATATACATTTCATTTCTCATGACATTATCTTAAACATATGATATTTTCATCAAAATCGTTAGAGCCATTTTTGAGAAAATTAAAATTTTCGAAAAATATTCCATGTATAGGGTAGTCTGGGGTGGGGGGATTTTCTTGAAAACCTTCGTGTCGCATCTCTGCAAGATACTGAACCTAAATACCAAGTTTGGTGCTTATCCGACTGTTCGTTTTTGAGTTATGCTGTTCACAGACATACACACAGACACACACACACACACAGACACACACACGGACATGTTTCCAAAAATGCTTTTTTTGGATTCAGGAGGTCTCAAAACATGTATTTCCGGTGAAATCTCGGTATCGAATTTTTGGGTGGAATGCAATACTTCCCCTACTTACTATACGTAGTAGAGAAAGTAAAAATTTGAGGGAATAACAAGTAATATCTCGAAAATGGTTCTCTCAACAAAAAACATGTATATGACATAAATTGTGTATTTTAACGCGATCTACATTTTTTGTGTAGTAAAATTTTGTCTGTCTCTTATGGTTTACCAGTTATGCAAAAGTCGTTCACAATGAAGAATACTTTTGGAGACATTCCCAGGAAATTCAAGATATCCACTTTATTTGTCATAAAAATATCTTAAACATATGAAAGTTTAATCAAAATCGTTAGAGCCATTTTTGAGAAAATTAAAATTTTCGAAAATGTTCCATGTAAAGGGTAATCTGGGGTGGGTGGGATTTTCTTGAAAACCTTTGTGGCACATCCTTGGAAGATACTGATCCTAAATACCAAGTTTGGTGTTTATCCGATTGTTCGTTTCTGAGTTATGCTGTTCACAGACAGACACACACACACGGACATGTTTCCAAAAATGCTTTTTTTGGATTCAGGAGATCTCAAAACATGTATTTCCGATGAAATCTCGGTATGGAATTTTTGGGTGGAATACAATACTTCCCATACTTACTATACGTAGTAGAGGAAGTAAAAATTAAATATAAAATATACTTTAACATTGTAATAAAACAAATGAATTAAAATAATAATTCCCTAAAGTTATAAACACCTGACTATCGTTTCCGCATTTTACACGTGCCCGTGCGGAAATAAATGTGCATATCTCCGTATAACTAATTTGAATAGCTGCTAGACAAACACGATTAAGGTAAAGGGGATAGACTAATCTCCTTTTGTATGAATAGTATAATATATTAAGAGATTCCTATGAAATAATATTGTAGTGCGTAGCAAATCAGATTTTAGTGCAAGTATTCCTTTATTAGGAATAATACAACATAATTTAAGAGAAAATTTAAACATTATAAGAAATGTAATTACAAAGCATAATTAAATATATTAGTGCATGCATAAAACATTACACGATGCAGGTATATTAAAACTTTCCTTCGTTCAAACATTTAATAACTTCTGTATGGGAAATATAGACGGTCCTTCAAGGCTGACTTTAAGGAAGGTGTTACGTTTAATCCATGAAAAGACTCGATGCAACAAAATGCTGTGTTGTTTTGCATTCTATTTAAAGAATGAAGATGTTTTAAACCATTTCACCACATAGCGTCACTTTAAAGTTAAAGAAGGTAAACAACTTTAGCGCTCTGACCAAAATAACAAAACAACATAGAGTTATATTATAGCTCTCATTCGAAGTTTCTTTAAAGTTTTTGCAACATTGGAGCTATACTCAAGAGAATATTTAGACAAGTTGAGGTAAAAAATAAATTGTTTACACTTTGAAACATTAAATTTTCAAATTCCATTTTAAACTTCGTGTTATAGGTGGTTTAAATATTCCTTTGGAATAATAAACTCACCGCAGAACAACGTGGCTATATAGTTAGGCTAATTAAATATTAAAACCCAGATTCCTGTCTTTTCGGCATTTATTACTATACAGAATTGCTGATTAGAATGTTTTCTGCTAAATGCAATTATCTCTAGCATTTAATGTATTTACAATTTAAAATATTGCAAATTAAACCATATCTTTTTAGATAATTTAAAATATGTGACTTTATACTGATCCTGGAGAGAAAAAAATTAAATGTTTACGCAGACATACTATTCAGCGACAGAACATGTAGAATATTTTCTGGAAATGAATACATTTAGAAGTACGAGCAGTCTAAACTTTAAGAGTTTAAGATGAATATGATAGGGTTTAGGATTTTCGTTTCTGATTTAGGTTAAAAAACAAACTATGATACTTTAAAACATGTGATGCTATTGTTCCTAGTAATTACTAACACTATTTTGGTACTACTAGAGAGAAATTTGAGGTAGCCATTAGAATATTTGAACCACTGCTTGCAATAGTACATGGTGATGTTTAAAAAGACTTACCTCCTGGTGGGATCTTAGCACTGTATGGTACCTCACTACATCTTGACCATGGTTCCATACCAAAGTGGTGGACCTCTGACATTGGGCCCGATATATATACTACCAAGTGTGCGTGTGTAGGTCTGACTCACAGCCTCTGACGTCAGCCACATTGCAGCAATTTAGACCGGCTCTGTATCGCAGTCACTTTTTACCTTGTTTTAAGTCACCAATAACATTATTTTAAAGCTTTGAGTTAATTATTTTAATATCCTATTTGAAATCCCTTGACGTACCTTGTTAAAATTAGCAAACGGATGTTGTGAAACATTTGAATTCTAAGTGGCATACATAGACGAATAGTTAGTACCACTATTGCAAATAACCGATCATTAATGAATAATTTTATTGGTTTATAACCACATATATATGAATATATGTATACCTATGGCCAAAGCATTTGACACGGGCTTGTTTGAATTATATTATGAAGCCACAATTTATTAGTACAGTAAAATAATCGTTTAATAACCATTTCATAAGTTTAAAATAATTCAGCATAGCCTATTTTCATTTATATTCGTTTTTACGTTCTCTACTACGTATAGTAAGTAGGGGAAGTATTGCATTTCACTCAAAAATTCGATACCAAGGTTTCACCGGAAAAACATGTTTTGAGGCCCACTGAATACAAATAAAAGCATTCTTAGAAAATGTCCCTGTCTGTGTGCCTGTGAACACACAACTCAAACTTAGTATTTAGGTTCAGAATCTTTAAAAGATGCTACATGAAGATTTACAAGAGAAATTTTCTCAAAATGCCTCTAACCATTTTGATTAAAATATCATATGTTTACTATATTTTCGTGGCAAATTAAATGTATATCTTGAAGTTTCCGTGACTGTCCCCAAAAGTCCTCTTCATTCTGAATGAATTTTGCATAACTGGTAAACTGTAAGAGATAGACAAACTGTTACTGCAAAAAAATGTAGAGCTCGTTAAAACACACAATTTATGTCATATGCATTTCTTATTCGTCGAGTGAACCATTTCCGAGATATTCCTTGTTACTTGTTTGAATTTTTCAATTTGTTATTCGTTTTTTTATGTCCTGGTTATACAAAGAGAATGGAATGCTCCACATAGCAACCAGCACTTAAAAGATTTGACTATCGTTTAAAGCCTACCATAGTCCCCTTGTACCTACAAGAAAATTACCAAAATTCTGCAAATGTTTATCTCGATTAACATGAAGTAGATGGAAAATAAGCGTTTGTAAAAATAGTTTGTACAAGAGTAGAGAAAGTCACGTGAATGTAACACGTCAGATGTTTTTACATTTTATAAGTGTATTGAAACGTGTTTCTTTTTAAAACATAAGTATTTAGTTAGGATTATTTAGTGTATTTATTCTTTCTAGTATTATTATCTTGACTATCAGCTTAAACCTTACTGATGCAAAGAGTGTCATGAAAGGAGTTTAGAATTTTAAGGTCAGCATATATTACGACCTGTTTTTAAATATTTGACTGTTCGTTTTGTATCTATAACGAAATGCGCGATTTAGCAATTTCTGCAAAGGTTTATCTGGATTAAAATGAAGGAGATAGAAAAATAAGCTTTCATAAGAATAATTTGTATACCTACTAATAAATTATACAGTTCAGAGAAGGTCATATGAATATAACACTTCAGGATTTTTCATTTTTATGTCAACCAATTTCAAATCTGTATCGTTGAATATGAATATGAATATTTTTGGTACTTTACGGCAAATGTACTACATTTTTACTAACCTCGCGCTCAAAGAGGATATTAAATACTTCAAAATAGAGTTACTGAAGGGGGTAGCTTATAGTGTTCGTACCACCACATTTCCTTCTGAACTTTTGTTATCTAGGAATATTCTTGCTATGCTTTTAACAAAACTTGCTACACTTGGGTTTTAGAATCTAGCAAAAATGATAAGCTACCCCATAAATTTCAAAATCTTTCGCTACCCGTACATTCAAACCTTATTCTCAACCACCCTAACATACAAATCAACATTATTTGGCCTATTTAGATGAAAAATTTAACGCTTATATTATAGAAACCGAGCCAATATTATAAGTTAACTTACAGCTCTCAAAAACTACCCCTACCATATGTTCAACCGCTTATGAATAAAAGTTTAGTATCTTTCAAGGATGCGATATGTAGAATTTCAAGAAAATTCCTTAACCACAACTACCTTTTACAAGATACATTTTTCGAAATGCTTGATTTTCTCAAAAATGGTTAACAATATTGATTAAAATACCATATATTAAGGATATTTACATGAAAAATAAACTGTATATCTGGAATTTTCTTGGAATTGCCTGTGAAGTACTGTTATTTCAGAAGGAGTTTTGTATATCATGTCTAATTCCTAAATGATAGACGAAGACGTAGTACTTCAAAAATGTAGTTTTCTTTAAAGCACAAAATTTATTTCAAATAACTATTTTTATGGCATCAGCCATTTCCGAAATATCCGTTATTAATATTTGTTATTCTTGTATTGCCTTGACATTGCACTACATGATGCAAATTCGTGGCTTTTCCTGTGATTGTGCAATATGAGGCAAATTTATAAATCCACGTGGAGAGTGATGCTTTCATGGTCGAATAAGTCTATACCGTCATGTTATAGCATTCCATTACTCGTGTTGATAGATTTTTCCTCGTTTGTACTTGTTAGAAGTTCATTGTGCAATTCTGTATTCAAAATATACAGGGGTTTCATAAGTAAGGAACAATGTAAATATAACTACAATTTACTCATTTTTAAAAAAAAATTCTCGGATACGACAAATTTAATATTTTAAAGGGAAAATTCTACAAAAATTTCATCTATTGTTGTACAGGTGTGACGTCATCAACAAACACTTAAATGCAACGAACTATTTTTTCATTCTTCTTTACCACGTACCTAGTTGGAGAACGTATTCCATTCCACTCAAAAATTCGATATTGAGATTTCACACAAAATATATGTTTTGAAGCTCCCTGAATCCGTGAGCACGCATTTGGGAACAGCATAACCCAAACACGAAAAGTCGGATAACTACCAAAGTTGTTATTTAGCTTCAGCACCTTCCTAAGATACGACACAAAGATTTTCCAGAAAATCCCCCGGCACCCAACTATCCTTTAAATGAAACGTTTTTGGAAATTTTTAAATTTATAAAAAATTGTTCAACGATTATGATTAAAATATGATATATTTGAATATTTTCGTGCTAAATTAAATGTTTATCTTGAATTCTTTGGGGAATGTTCCGAAAAGTCGTCTTCATTCTGAGTGAATTTTGCATTACTGGTAAACTGTAAGAGAGACAAAATTTTACTACACAGAAAATTTAGATCTTGGTAAACCACACGTTCTTTTTTTTTTTTTTTCTTCTTTTTTTTTTTTTTTTTTTTTTTTACTTTCTCTACTACGTATAGTAAGTAGGGGAAGTATTGTATTCCACCCAAAAATTCGATACCGAGATTTCACCGGAAATACATGTTTTGAGGCCACCTGAGTCCAAAAAAAGGAATTTTTGGAAACATGTCCGTGTGTGTGTCTGTAGGTGTGTCTGTGACAGCATAACTCAGAAACGAACAGTCGGATAAACACCAAACTTGGTATTTAGGTTCAGTATCTATCAGAGATGCGACACGAGGGTTTTCAAGAAAATCCCCCCACCCCAAAATAGCCTTTCCATGGAACACTTTTTATTATTTTATTTTTTCTCAAAAATCTTATAACGATTTTATTAAAACACCATATGTTTAAGATATATAAAATGTACGCGTTGAATTTTCTGCAAATATCTTTTCAAGTTAGTTTTCTTGTTCTGAATGACTTTTGTATAACTGGTGACCCGTAAGAGATAGACATACTCTTACTCCAAGAATCTGATGTGTTACACTCACATGACTTTCTCTACTCTTATACAAACGCTTATTCTCCATATACTTCATGTTAATCGAGATAAACATTTGCAGAAACTTATAGCAGTTTTCCTGTAGGTGCAAGGGAAATATGGTAGGCTTTAAGCGACAGTAAAATCTTTTAAGAGCTGGTTGCTCTATGGAGCATTGCATTCTCTTTGCACATCCAGGCCACAAAAAGAAAAGAAAAAACGAATAACGAATTCCCATTTGAGGAAAAGCATAAATATTGAAAAAATCTGATGTGTTACACTTACATGACTTTCTCTACTCTTGTACAAACTATTTACACAAACGCTTATTCTCCATCTACTTCATGTTTATTGAGATAAACATTTGCAGAGTCTATCTTATTGATAATTTTCTTGTAGATGTAAGGGGAATATATATTTACAAGGGCAATATAGAAATACAGTAGCCTTTAAGCATCGACATATCTCTTAATAGCTGGTTGCTAGGTGCATCACAATTCCCTTTACCACAGATTAATACTCTTTGCATATCCAAGACAAAACAAGCAATATCTCGAAAATGGTTCACTCAACAGAAAAAATGTATATGACATAAATTGTGTATTTTAACGCGATCTACATTTGTTGTGCAGTAAAAGTTTGTCTATGTCTTATGGTTTACCAGTTATGCAAAAGTCGTTCACAATGAAGAATACTTTTGGAGACATTCCCAGAAAATTCAAGATATACATTTTATTTGTCATGAAAATATCTTAAACATATGATATTTTAATCAAAATCGTTAGAGCCATTTTTGAGAAAATTTTCGAAAAATGTTTCATGTAAAGGGTAGTCTGTGGTGGGGGGATTTTCTTGAAAACCTTCGTGTCGCATCTCTGGAAGATACTGAACCTAAATACCAAGTTTGGTGTTTATCCGACTGTTCGTTTCTGAGTTATGCTGTTCACAGACAGACACACACAGACACACAGACATACACACAGACTGACACACACACGGGCATGTTTCCAAAAATGCTTTTTTTGGATTCAGGGGGTCTCAAAACATATACTTCCGGTGAAATCTCGGTATCGAATTTTTGGGTGGAATACAATACTTCCCCTACTTACTATACGTAGTAGAGAAAGTAAAAATGCAAACAAATAACAAGTAATATCTCCGATATGGTTCACAAAAAAAAATGTTTGTGACATCAGTTATGTGTTTTAACGAGATCTACACGTTTTGTAAGTAAAACTTTACCTTTCTCTTGCGAGTTATGCTGTTCAAAGACACAGACGGGCCTTTTTCTAGAAATTACGTTTTTGGACTCAGGAGCGCCTGAAAACATATATTTCTGGTGAAATCTGGGTATGGAATTTTTTGGTTAAATGCAATACTTTCCCTTACTACTATACTGTAGTAGAGAAAGTAAAAATGTAGATCTCGTTAAAAGCACACAATTTACCTCATTTTTTGCGGCGTTAAACATTTCGAGACATTCATTGTTATTTGTCTGAATTATCAAACGCTTATTCTTTTGTTCCATTTATGTGCCGGCTTTAACATCTAAGGCTTTGACTTTGGAGGAATTGCTCCTGGACAGTGATGTTCACTTGTTTACTATTGTACATCTTTGGGTTTGTTTATGTTGGTATTTCTTTCAAAACATTAAATTTACACACACACTTTTACACTCTCACTCTTGGCTTTGGAGCAATTGCTCCTGGACAGTGATGTTCACTTGTTTACTATTGTATACCTTTGGGTTTGTTTATGTTGGTTTTTCTTTTTAAACACTAAATTCACATACACACACGCATTTGCACTGTCACTCATACTTCCAGACTCTAGAAAGAATCCCACCCTCCAGCCGGGAATCGAACTCGCGACTTCGGAATTGGGAGGCTAGCATGCTATCTATGGGTGGGTTCATACTAAGGGATTTTTTTAAAAATCTGACTATGGGTATGGTCTGGTGTCTCCAACCTATATCTACAACGAATCTTAAATATGTAATGAAAGTTTATCTCGGTTTACAGGAAGAATAAACTCTTGTAAGAATGGTTTGTAAAGGAGTGAGTAGAGAAATTAATGTGAACATGATATTCTTTTTGTAATTGGTTCCATTTATATACAACGTTTAAAATGATCTAAGATCATGTCACCGGTTTTGACTTCGCTGATGGGCAATTGTTTCTATTTATTATTCTCCAAAAGAGTCTATGAAAATGAATTTTGAGAGTTATAAACCTAGATCGACTTCATGTCCTCTAATAAATCCTGTCCAATGAATGTTTTATAAGTACGACATGTAAAACTTTTCGATTGTAGGATACTACATAAGGAATAATTCAAAATGATTTTGCAGAGTCTAGAAAGTTTGTTTTCATGGCAAACTAAATATAACAAGTCATTTTTGTAATTTACCGTTGGTTTGGTGGCATAAGGTTTACTACCAAACTCTGAAATGGACAAATTAGGGTAATATTTTGTTCTTGAAGCTCATAACACATTTGGATGTTCTGTTATCAATTTGTTCAAAGCTTTTAAGTAAAGAAAAGCACAACACGATATCGACATGATTAAAGAAGCCAAATTGTAAATTTTCCAAAAAAAATCCTTCAGTTTTATTTGTGGCTGAAACAGTATTTTCTGTCGGATCTATTCTTTCGCACCAATTTGTACGATACTGTTGAAAGGTCGTTATCAGATACTGGTCGCGACAATGAAATTTGATTCACTCTTCCAATACTTTCTGTGTTGCCTTTTATGCTTGTATACAAAGAAAGTTTCGGCAAGATACGCTCTATTCCTCGAATAATAATAACAACCAAAACGGAAAAGCCGTTGAACATACTTCCACTTGCCGATCTCCATGTTTGTTACTGACGTTACATCATGTTTCGCTTAGGTTGTTTTAGATTTGTTTTTTACCAAGGCGTATTATAGTTCATTTTGCACTCTCCTGAGTCCATGATTTTGATGCAGAAATAAAAACAAACAAGGGCTGAAATGGTTTACTTTTATGATGGCAGGTTCCTTTTTACTTTCTCTACTACGTATAGTAAGTAGGGGAAGTATTGCATTCCACCCAAAAATTCGATACCGAGATTTCACCGGAAATACATGTTTTGAGACCTCCTGAATCCAAAAAAAGAATTTTTGGAAACATGTCCGTGTGTGTGTCTGTGTGTCTGTGTGTGTGTGTGTGTGTGTCTGTGTGTGTGTCTGTGTGTGTGTGAACAGCATAACTCAAAAACGAACAGTCGGATAAGCACCAAACTTGGTATTTAGGTTCAGTATCTTCCAGAGATGCGACACGAAGGTTTTCAAGAAAATCCCCCCACCCCAAACTACCCTTTACATGGAAGATTTTTCGAAAATTTTAATTTTCTCAAAAATGGCTCTAACGATTTTGATGAAAATATCATATGTTTAAGATAATGTCATGGGAAATGAAATGTATATCTCGAATTTTCTGGGAATGTCTCCAAAAGTATTCTTTATTGTGAACAACTTTTGCATAACTGGTAAACCATAAGAGATACACAAAATGTTACTACACAAAAAGTGTAGATCGCGTTAAAATACACAACTTATGTCATATACATTTCTTTTGTTGAGTGAACCGTTTTGGAGATATTGCTTGTTATTTCCTTAAATTTTCCAATACTTATACTTTTTCTCAAATTCGTTATTCATTTTTTTTATGTCCTGGACATGCAAAGAGAATGGAATGCACCACATAGCAACCAGCGTTAAAATATTTGACTATCGCTTAAAAGCTACCATATTCCCCTTGCATCTACAAGAAAATTACCAATAAGATTGACATATCGATATCTCGATTAACATGAAGCATATGGAGAATAGGCGTTTTTTAAAAATAGTGTGTACAAGAGTAGAGAAAGTCATGTGAGTGTAACACATCAGATTTTTTCTTTATATATAATATGTTGTTTAATAATGAGTAATGCAAATAATACTAAAATAACTCATTAGAATGTTGGACTCGCCAATTGTAATATTTTGAAAGGAAACGTTTATAAAAAGGAAGAACATTTTCATCCCTTATTGTACAGGGTGTGAGTCATCGACAACAGTTTTAAATTGCAAAATGTTACTTTTTTATTTTTACTGAAAGGCAGTTATTATTTAGTCGCATGAACGATTTCACTTGTTTCATTAAAAAGGTTTGGTTGCTATGGGAACAGTTTGCTGGCTTGTTTAATAATTTTCTCCATAATGTACACAACTACTACAATTAATGAAATTCTAGATATTTAATAAGGTGTTCAAAAGTTTTCCATTTAAAATCTGACAGTGGCTATGCTGGAGGCTGACTTCTCGCTGGACATTTTCGATCACTGCTGGTGGTATATATCTGATCCTCATTTTTAACTCTTCCACATTAGCAGGCCTCATAACAAAAACTCTACATTTCAAATATCCCCATAAAAAATAATCAAGTGAAAAGATGTCTGTTCCCATAGAAAACTAAAACTTTTGTATGAGAAATGAGGTTGTTGTGTAACTGAATTAGAAAATGTAAAAAAATAATTTGTAGCCATTTAATTATTTGTCGATGACGTCACAATAATGGCTGAAAATGTTTGTATAAAAATTTTCTTTCAAAATATAAAATTTGACGTGTCTGAGTATTTTGTTTCTAAAAATGAGTTATTGGTTTTATTTGAATTATTCTTAACTCCCTATATATATTCAGCTTTTAAGATTATATTGTGTTCTTGTCTTTACTTTAGATTTTCTTCTAAACAATCTAATAAATACGTACTACAAGTTCAAACTCTTTATTCATACTCCCAGCTCTAGGATGTATAGGCAGTGTTCATGGCCGATGAATACGAGTTGTCATGCTTTCAAGGCTAGCATGTTAATTAACAGACTATAGAAGCAGTTGATGAAAGGTTTAGAAGATATTCTTCAAAGAATATTAAATGCTTTCTGCTCTTTTCAGACTGCCCTAATTGATGTGTATTTCCCGCATAAATAAGTACAAGTCTTTATTATACCTATCTTTTGTCAAAAATTTATTCTCTATAACTTTTGAATTTGATATAAAGTTGTTTCAGGAAGCAGGATAGGAGTACAAAGGTATATAAATTACACAAAACATTGTAGTTCATGTTGGTACTTTAATCCAAATCATCTCATTATTTTATACATTTCTCATAGACGGAATGCTGTGAGGTCAACGACCTTCCGTCATTAAGATGTTGGAAGAAGGGCTCAGGACAAATCTAGCTCTTTATATAACAAAGCTGTTATACTGTTCTGACACTCCAATTATTATGATAGAAATAAATTGTTATAAAATCAGAATGAACGTGGAATGTCCGTTGTCTGTGAAATTATTTCATTGTTGCCGTCCTGAGCCCCTCATTCTTTAACAAGCAATTCTCTAAGGTTCGGCCTGGAGGCCGACATTGTGGGTGCAGCCGAAACTGCGAGGTTTTGCAACCAAAAGTTGCGGGTTGGGTGCAGCCGAAACTGCGAGTTTTGCAACCAAAATGTTGCGCGTTGGGTGCAGCCGAAACTGCGAGTTTTGCAACCGAAAAGTTGCTGTTTGGTGCAGCCGAAACTGCGAGTTTTGCAACCGAAAAGTTGCTGTTTGGTGCAGCCGAAACTGCGAGTTTTGCAACCGAAAAGTTGCTGTTTGGTGCAGCCGAAACTGCGAGTTTTGCAACCGAAATGTTGCTGTTTGGTGCAGCCGAAACTGCGAGGTTTTGCAACCAAAAGGTTGCGGGTTTCAACCAGCATAGGTTGTGGAGGTTTTTGGAAGTACCCGATAGCTACTCCAAAAAATGTGTTCCATCCAAAAAGGACAAAGACACGAAAGCAGTCGAGATAAAACCGACTACCAAAAGGGGATTCCCCCTGAATATTATTCCAGAATCAATTCCATGACTCTTCACAGATCACCCCGTTCGGGTAACCTACCAGGGTTTCTACCCTGCTTTCCACGGATCAACCCAGTTGGGTTAGACCACCAGAGATTGCTGTCCTTGAGCTGGAGTCAATCCCATGATGTCAACAGACCACCAGTTGAGTAGTCTACCAGAGGTTGCTACCTCTACAGCAAAGTCGATGTTGCCACGACCTTCATTGGACAGCGCATCGGTTCCAGTCCTCTGATCGACATCAGCCTTCAGCGGGACAAGTATGGCGTCCTTCCAGGAGTTTCTACCCCTGAACAGGCCAACATTAGTGCTTCGCATCGCCACCTGAAAATTAACATTCATTATGTATCATTTGCAGTAATCATTGTATACCAGTTGTCTATGACAAATAGACGAAGAAACATATACCAAAAAATAGATGTAGGGATTTCACACAAAAAATATACTTTGTTGTATCACGTAACTAAACTATGTGTGTTAAAATCACACTACTTTGTTTAAGCTTCTAATTTATTTCCAAATCTATTCTGCAAATTATTCCGAAGACTTTTTTTTTCTCACTCTTTCTAAATTATGACAAATGTTGTAGTCAAATAAGATGCTAGGACGACAGTCAAAATATGATTTAAAAGAAGCTCGCGATATTAATTATGCTGGAATCTTTGCAAGGCCTAATGAGAAACAAACAATCTAATATGTTACAGTCACACGACTTTCTCTGTCCTCTTTCGCTTATTACTGGATGTATAAATTATTCTTACGAAAGTTTATTTTCTTGTCTACATAATTTTCATTGAGATAAACTGTATTACAGTTTCATTATAGATACAAAGGGAATAGCGACAGTCAAATTTTTTATAACTGCACACTATACCCTGACCTTAAAATTCCATGCTCTTTCCATGACATCACAAAGAGTTGAAAATGGACAGAACTTTAATAGAATGGCTAAGTATTATACTATTCGAACTATTAATATCCGATATCTCAGGAAAAGCTGATGGCACAAAATACTTATTTTAAATAAATTGTGTGTTTTAAAGAGATCTCCATTTTTTGTGCAGTACATTTTTCGGCTATTGGTTAACGTTTATACAAAATTCTTTCCGTGTGAAAGACTATTTCCAGAGAATTTGAAATATGCATTTTGTCAGGTATATATCTTTAGTATATGGTATTTTATTCAAACTTTTTAGAGCCATCTTTTAGAAAATAACAAAAATTGAAAAATATTCCATATAAAGGGTAGTTTTTGGTAGGGGTGGTTCTTGAATCTTTAGAAAATACCGAACCTAAATACTCATTGTGGTGTTTATCCGACTTTTCGTTTTTGAGTTAGGCTGTTCACAGACACACACACGAGATTTTTCTAAAAATGCTTCTTTTTATGTATTTCCGGTGAAATATCCGTATCGAATTTTTGGAATACGGTACCTCGTCGGTCTACTATTTACTACGGGGTAGAGAAAGTAAAAACGAAAACCCGGGTAAATACCAAATTATATTTAAGTCAACATGCGACACGAACATTTTAATAAAATTCCCCCACTCTGTACTACCCTCTACGTTGAAAAAACAGTAGTTATATTTATTGTGTAACCCATATTTCAATATTTCCATTAAAAATTAAATATATGTTTAATTTTCGTGAATGTCTTGTGAACTGACATCCAGATACCATAACACAAGATATAAAACCTTTAAAAATGTTGATCTCATTGAATAAATTTTTTCGTAGCGTTAGACTTTTCTTAATATTCCATGTTGCTTGGCTATGTTTTCTCAAACAGAACTGCGTCATCTTACGGAATATGCTTGAAAGTTTAACGATTTTAAGAACTCACACCTCCATATTTTAGATTAGCATTTGTTTCCCCATGCTGTATGCTCCTGATTGTAAGAGTCACTACTTAGTTTGAAATCATTTGTAGACAAAAACATCTCTGAATAACATAACATGCATTGGAGAATGTTTATTTAATTTCCGAATATATAAGCTATTTGTGCGAATTTGTAATGCGTAGGGAAAGTTGGGTCCAAACTGATAAACCATGTGATAAATAATCATATCCAAATACATAGCTCAATCTTCTTCAGCAAGAAAATCAATATTAATTATAGTTATTTAAACAAGTATATAAGGCGACACGTTTTTGAACGCGCGAAAAATTTTCAGAACGAGCTGCCAGTCGAGTTATTGTGTCCGTAGTTTGTCATTTTTGAAATATAGGAGATGCAATACGAATTAATGATCAAGGTCTCCTGTTAATTAGCGGTGGAGTAAGTAAGAATCGATTTAGTGACAACTGCGTTGCTTGTAGCCCGTTGCCATGGAAATACTCGTAAATAAACAAAGTTTTACAGTTGTTGTAACATACGAGTTTCATACATTAAAATTTAAATAACTTGAGCTTGGAAAGCGGTGAAAGTGTATTCTATGTGACATACAGAATCAGTAGTTGATTAACAATAAATTTGTTAAATAAATTAATAAAATGTTTGTAACTTACTTTTGAGGTAAGTATCCGAAAAAATATTAATGCAAAAACAAATCTGATGTGTTACACTCACATGACTTTCTCTACTCTTGTACAAACTATTTTTACAAACGCTCATTCTCCATATGCTTCATGTTAATCGAGATATCGAGATGTTAATCTTATTGCTAATTTTCTTGAAGGTGCAAGAGGATTTAATAAGTATTGGAAAATTTAAGGGAATAACAAGCAATATCTCGAAAATGGTTCACTCAACAAAAAAAATGTATATGGCATAAATTGTGTATTTTAACGTGATCTACATTTTTTGTGTAGTAAAATTTTGTCTATCTCTTATGGTTTACCAGTTATGCAAAAGTTGTTCACAATGAAGAAAACTTTTGGAGACATTCCCAGAAACTTCGAGATATACATTTCATATGTCATGAAAATATCTTAAACATATAATATTTTAATCAAAATCGTTAGGGCCATTTTTGAAAAAAATTTCGAAAAATGTTACATGTAAAATGTAATCTGGGGGGGATTTTCTTAAAAACCTTCGTGTCGCATCTCTGGAAGATACTGAACCTAAATACCAAGTTTGGTGTTTATCCGACTGTTCGTTTCTGAGTTATGCTGTTCACAGACACACACACGGACATGTTTCCAAAAATGTTTTTATTTTGGATTCAGGGGGTCTCAAAACATGTATTTCCGGTGTAATCTCGCTATCGAATTTTTGGGTGGAATACAATACTTTCCCTACTTACTATACGTAGTAGAGAAAGTAAAAATTAAACATAAAACATACTTTAACATTGTAATAAAACAAATGAATTAGAATAATAATTTCCTAAAGCTATAAACATCTGACTATTGTAATACAACATAATTTAAGAGAAAATTTAAACATTATAAGAAATGTAATTACAAAGCATAATTAAATATTTTAGTGCATGCATAAAACATTACAGGATGCAGGTATATTAAAACTTTCCTTCGTTCAAAGATTTGATAGCTTCTGTATAGAAAATATAGACAATCCATCAAGGCTGACTTTAAGGAAGGTGTTACGTTTAATGCATTAAGGGACTTGGTGCAACAAAAAGCTCTGTTTTTTTGTGTTGTATTTAAAGTATGAAGATTTTCTAAACTGTTTCAACACATAACGCCACTTTAACGTTAAATAAGGCAAACAGCATTAGCGCTCTGACCAAAATAACAAAACAACATAGAGATATATTATATGATAGCTGGAATTTGAAGTTTCATTAAAGTTTTTGCAACATTGAAACTATACTCAAGGGAATATTAAGACAAGTTGAGGTAAAAATAAATTGTTTATACTTTGAAGCATTACATTTTTAAATTTTATTTTAAACTTCGTGTTGTGTGTGGTTTAAATATTCCTATGGAATACTCAATTTCAACAGAATATTCAGGCTATATAATTAGGATTATTAATTATTAAACTGCAAGTTTCTCGTTTTTTCGGCATTTATTACTATACATAATTGCTTTTTAGAAACTTTTCTGCTAAATGCAATTATCTCTAGCTTTTAACGTATTTACAATTGAAAATATTGCAAATTAAACCAAAATTTTTAGTTACTTTAAAATACGTGACTTCATATTGTTCATGGATATAGAAAAAAATTAAATGTTTATGCAGACATTCAATTTAGACACAGCACATGCTGAATATTTTCTGGAAATGAATACGTTTAGAAGTATGTGCAGTCTAAACTTTAAGAGTTTAAGATGAATATGATAGGGTTTAGCATTTTATTTTCTGCTTTAAGTTAAAAAACAAACTATGAGACTTTAAAACATGTGATGCTATTGTCCTTAGTAATTACTAACACTTTTTTGTACTAGTGGAGAGAATTTTGAGGTAGCCATTAGAATATTTGAACCACTGCTTGCAATATTACATGGTGATGTTTAAAAAGACTTACCTCCTGATGGGATCTTAGCACTGTGTGGTACCTCACTACATCTTGACCATGGTTCCATACCAAAGTGGTGGACCTCTGACATTGGACCCGGTATATATACTACTAAGTGTGCGTGTGTGGGTCTGACTCACAGCCTCTGACGTCAGCCACATTGCAGTAAATATCCATTTTAGACCGGCTCTGTATCGCAGTCAAAATTTTACCTTGTTTCAAGTCATCAATAACATCATTTTAGAAGCGTTGAGTTAATCATTTTAATATCCTGTTTGGAATCCTTTGACGTACCCTCTTAAAATTAGCAAATGGTCGTTGTGAAACATTAGAATTGTAAGTAGCATACATGGACGAATAGTTAGCACCACTGTTACAAATAACGGATCATTAATGAATCATTTTATTTGTTCGTAACCACATATATGAATATATGTATATCTATCGCCAAAGAATTTAACACAGGCTTGTTTTAATTATATTATAAACACAACACTTCATTAGTACAGTAAATAATCGTTTTAATAACCATTTCATAAGTTTAAAATAATTCAGCTTAGCCTATTTTCATTTATATTCGTTTTTACTTTTGTACTACGTATAGTAAGTAGGGGTAGTATTGCATTCCGCCAAAAATTTCGATACCGATATTTGACCGAAAATACATGTTTTGAGGCCCCCTGAATAAATAAAAAAAAAGCACTTTCAGAAAAAGGTCCTTGTGTCTGTGAACTGCTTAACTCAAGAACGAAAAGTCGGTTATATACCAAACGGTATTTGAGTTTAGTATCTTTTAAAGTTGCAACACGAAATTTTCAAGAAAATCCCCTCACCCCAGACTACCCTTTACATGAAACATTTCTCGAGAGTTTTAATTTTCTCAAAAATGGCTCTAACGATTTTGATTAAAATATCACTGTTTAAGATACTTTCGTGGTAAATGAAATGTATATCTTGAATTTTCTGGGAATGTCTCCAAAAGTTCTCTTTTTCTGAATGGCGTTTGCATAACTAATAAACCTTAAGAGATAGACAAACTTTTACTACATAAAGAATGTAGAGCTTGTTAAAACGCAAATTTATATCATATACATTTCTTTTTTGTCGAGTGAACCATTTCCGAGGTATTCCTTGTTATTTGTTTGAATTTTCCAATACTTATACTTTTGCTCAAATGGGAATTCGTTATTCGTTTTTTTTTTATGTCCTGGACATGCAAAGAGAATGGAATACTCCACATAGCAACCAGCGTTAAAATATTTGACTGTCGCTTAAAGCCTACCATATCCCCGTTGCATCTACAAGAAAATTAGCAATAAGATAGAGTTTGCAAATGTTTATCTCGATGAACATGAAGTAGATGGAGAATAAGCGTTTGTAAAAATAGTTTGTACAAGAATAGAGAAAGTGATATGAGTGTAACACATGAGATTTTTTATAACATTCTATATGTGTATAAAAGCGAGTTTCTTTTAAAACATAAGTATGTAGTTAGGATTATTTAATATATTTATTCTCTCCAGTAGTATTTTTCTGACTATCAGCCTAAAACTTACTGATGCAAATGAGTGCAGAATATAAAATTTAAAACAGTAATAAAGACGAAATATGAATAGTTACCTCAAGAATTGCTAGCAAGGTACTTCAGGATTTTTTCATACCATAAAGCATATTATTACTTTCTCTACCACGTACATGGTAGGTAGAGAAGGTACTTGCATTTCATTAAAAAATTCGATATCAAGGTTTCACCGGAAATACATGTTTTAAGGTCCCCCGAATAAAAAAGCAGCATAACTCAAAAACGAAAAGTCCTATAAATACCAAACTTGGCATTTAAGTTCAGTATCTTCCAAAAATGTGACACGAAGATTTTGAAGAAATTCCTCCCAACCCCAACTACCCTTTTTATGGAACATTTTTGAAACTTTTTATTCTCTTAAGAACGGCTCAAACGATTTTGATTAAAATACTATATATTAAAGATATTTAATTCACAAAATGTATAAATTGAATTTTCCGTTAACACCTGTGAAGTCCTCTTCATTCGGAACGAATTCTATGTAATCTTGTAAAACCGATAAACGTTAAGCGATAGACGAAAACGAACTACACAAAAAATTTAGATCTCTTTAAAACATACAATTTATTTAAAATACGTTTTTTTCTGGCATAAGCCATTTACAGGATATATATCTTTAATGGTTCGAATTGTTCAATGGTGTGTCATTATTTTTAAGTCCTGTCGATTTTCAGTTGTTTCTCGGGATGTCATTGAAACAGTATAGAATTTTAAGGCAGCGTATAGCGTCCTGTTCTTAAACATTTGA
Source organism: Deroplatys truncata (assembly GCA_030765065.1). Taxonomy (NCBI): domain Eukaryota; kingdom Metazoa; phylum Arthropoda; class Insecta; order Mantodea; family Mantidae; genus Deroplatys; species Deroplatys truncata. The sequence continues at coordinate 55,309,295 of CM060989.1, read as the reverse complement.
CTGTTCCCTTTGTATCTATAACGAAATGTGCAATTTAGCAATTTCCGAAAGGTTTGTCTGGATTAAAATGAAGTAGATAGAAAAATAGGCTCTCGTAAGAATAATTTGTATACCTATTAATAAACGATGGAGGGCAGAGAAAGTAATGTGAATATAACACTTAGAATTTTGCATCTTCATGTCAACCAAATTCAAATCTGTTTCGTTATTTTTGGCACTATATGGGAAATGTACCACATTTTACTAACCTCGCGCTCAAAGGGGGTATTAAAATAATTTAAAATTGAGTTACTTTAGGGGGTATTTGTACCACCACATTTCCTTCTGAACTTTTGTTATCTAGGAATATTTTTGCTATGCTTTTGACAAAACTTGTACACTTGGCTTTTAGAATCTAGCAAAAATGATAAGCTACCCTATAAATTTCAAAATCTTTCGTACCCTTACATTCAAACCTTATTCTCAGCCCTCCTAACATACCAATCAACATATTTGGCCTATTTCGACGAAAATTTGAACACTTATATTATGGGTACCAAACCAAAATTATAAGGTAGCTTACAGCTATCAAAAACTACACCTACCATATGTTCAACCCCTTATATATAATAGTTCACTATCTTCCAAAGATACGATACTAGATTTTTAAGAAAATTCCCCAATCCCAACTAACTTTTACATGGTAAGTTTTTCGAAATATTGATTTTCTCTAAAATGGTTAACGATTTTGATTAAAATAACATATTTTAAGGATATTTTCATGACCAATAAAATGTATATCTTGAATTTTCTTGGAATAGCCTGCGAAGTTCTGTTATTTGAGAAGGAATTTTGTATATCTTGTATAATTGCTAAATGATAGACGAAAACGCAGTACTCCGAAAATGTAGTTCGCTTTAAAACACGCAATTTATTTCAAATAACTTTTTTATGGCATCAGCCATTTCCAGAATGTCCGTTATTAATATCCGTTATTCTTGTATTGCCTTGATATTGCACCACGTGATGCAAATTCTAGTAACAAGCGTGGCTTTTCCTGTGGATTGCGCAATATGAGGCAAATTTATAAATCCAGGTGGGGAGTCATGCTTTGATGATCGAATAAGTCTATACCGTCATGTTATAGCATTCCATTACTCATGTTGATAGGTTTTTCCTCGTTTGTACTTGTTAGAAGTTCATTGTGCAATTATGTATTCAAAATATACAGGATGTTTCATAAGCAAGGAACAATGAAAATATAACTAAAATTTACACATTTTTTAAAAAAATGCTCGTAATTGACAGATTTAATATTTTGAAAGGAAAATTTTACGAAAAAGAAACAAAAAATTCAGCTATTATTGACTGGTGTGACGTCATCGACAAACACTATAAATACTATTTTTACTTTCTCTACTACGTATAGTAAGTAGGGGAAGTATTGTATTCCACCCAAAAATTCGATGCCGAGATTTCACCGGAAATACATGTTTTGAGACCCCCTGAATAAAAAAAAGCATTTTTGGAAACATGTCCGTGTGTGTATGTGTGCCTGTGAACAGCATAACTCAGAAACGAACAGTCGGATAAACACCAAACTTGGTATTTAGGTTCAGTATCTTCCAGAGATGCCACACGAAGGTTTTCAAGAAAATCTCCCACCCCAGATTACCCCTTACATGGAACATTTTTCGAAAATTTTAATTTTCTCAAAAATGGCTTTAACAATTTTGATTAAAATATCGTATGCTTAATATATTTTCATGACAAATGAAATGTATATCTCGAATTTTCTGGGAATGTCTCCAAAACAATTCTTCATTGTGAACGACTTTTATATAACTGGTAAACCATAAGAGATAGACAAAATTTTACTACACAAAAAATGTAGATCGCGTTAAAATACACAATTTATTTCATATTCATTTTTTTAGTTGAGTGTACCATTTTTGAGATATTGCTTGTTATTCCCTTAAATTTTCCAATACTTATACTTTTTCTCAAATTCATTATTCATTTTTTTGTCCTGGTAATGCAAAGAGAATGGAATACTCCACATAGCAACCAGCTCTTAAAATATCTGACTATCGCTTAAAGCCTACCATATTCCCCTTGCACCTACAAGAAAATTAGCAATAAGATTAACATCTCCATTAAGATGAAGCATATGGAGAATAAGCGTTTGTAAAAATAGTTTGTACAAGAGTAGAGAAAGTCATGTGAATGTAGCACATCAGGTTTTTTTCATTTTTCTTTACCACGTACCTAGTAGGTAGAGAAGGTAGGTATTGTATTCTACTCGAAAATTCGATATCGAGATTTCACCCGAAATACATATTTTCAGGTTCCCTGAATCCAAAGAAAAAAAAAATTTGTGTGCGCGCGCGCGTGTGTGAACAGCATAAACCAAAAACGAAAAGTCGGATAACTACCAAACTTGGTATTTAGAATCAGTACCTTCCTAAAATGCAACACTAAGATTTTCAAGAAAATCCCCCCGCACCCAACTATCCATTACAAGGAAGCTTTTTCGAAACTTTTAATTTTATAAAACTGGCTGTAAAGATTTTGAATAAAATACCACATATTTAAAATATTTACATGACAAATAAAGTGTGTATCTTGAATTTTCTGGAAACAGCCTGTAAAGTCCTCTTCACTTGAAAGGAATTTTGTAGAATCTTGTATAACTGGTAAACATTAAGTGATAGACGAAAACGTACTTCACAAAAGTAGATCTCTTTAAAACACACAGTTTATTTTGGATAAGTTTTATTGTGGCATTAGCCATTCCTGAGATATCCGTTGGTAATGGTTCGAATTGTTCATTACTTGGCCATCCTCTGGAAGTCCTGTCAACATTCAGCTGTTTCTCGCGATTGCAAGGAAAGAGTATGTAATTTTAAGGCCAACATATAGTGCCCAGTTCTTAAACTGTAACTTAAATTTACGACACGGGACCACCAGTTTTACTTCCCTTCCGAAGGAAGCCAAGCTAAGGATTTTTAAGTCGAAAAAAATGTATATCTTGAATTTTCTTTAATTAGCCTGTGAAGTCCTCTTATTTAGGAAGGAATTTTGTATAATCTTGTATTACTGCTAAATGTTAAACGATAGACGATAAATATAGATCTCTTTAAAACAATTTATTTCAAGTAGCTTTTTTGTGGTATAAGCCATTTGCGAGATATCCGTTTTAAGGGTTCGAATTATTCAATATTTAACCATTGTCCTGTTGATTTTCAGTTGTTTCTCCAGATGTCATGGAAAGAATTTTAAGACCAGCATGTAGCGTCCAGTTCTTAAACTTTGACTATCGCTGTTCCTTTTGTATCTACAACGAAATGTGGGATGCAGCTATTTCTGGAAAGGTTTAAAAAAAAACTTAAAGGATATAAAAATAAACTTTACTAAGAATAATCTGTATACCCATTAATAAAGATAGAGGGAAGAGAAAGTTGTGTGAATGTAACACATTAGATTTTGTGTTTATGAAGTGCCCACAAAATGCCAGATGAAATACTATTACTTTCTCTACTACGTATAGTAAGTAGGGGAAGTATTGCATTCCACCCAAAAATTCGATACCCAGATTTCACAGGAAATACATGTTTTGAGGTGCACTGAATGCATATAAAGCATTTTTGGAAACATGTCCATGTGTGTGTGTTTGTGAACAGCATAACTCAGAAACGAACAGTCGGATAAACACCAAACTTGGTATTTAGGTTCAGTATCTTCCAAAGGATTTGAATATCACTTAAAACCTACCATATTCCCCTTGCATCTACAAGAAAATTAGCAGTAAGATTAACATCTCGATTAACATGAAGCATATGGAGAATAAGCGTTTGTAAAAATAGTTTGCACAAGAGTAGAGAAAGTCATGTGAGTGGAACACATCAGATTTTTTTAAAAAAATGTAATTTAAAAATTAATTATTCTCTCTACAGCGATAATATATATGCAAAATAAAAGAGAAAATTCCAATTAATAAGGCTAAACAAAAAACTAAAAATTTAATTGTTGGCAATTTTGACCGTTTGGTGCCATTTTAACTTACAATGAAAAATTAAGTTCAAGCAGTATGCTGCAGGTTTATTTACTCTTTTAATACATTTTCCTATTCTTCACCAAGGTTGACCCAAAAAATTGAAACCAAGAATTCAACAGAGATGTTTTATTAAGTATATTAAAATGATACTTCCAAAGAAAATTATAGAAAAAGGCGTCAAAGCTCGCTTAAGTATTTAAGGCTAGGCACCTTCTAGGAATTCAAAGCTAAGATTTTTACATAATTTCCCCGTTATAACTATGGTTTGTTTGGGAAAAAAGTGTATTATACGTGATATATAAGGTCTAACTATCTTGATTCTGTTCATTTGGCACTCGTTCGCAGCTTCCCACCAAGATCCGCAATTGCCTGCCACAGGACCAGTTTGCTTTTACCTTGTACAGTTAGCTCAAAATGAATGGGTTTCATCCACATGCCAGCGAGGGGCCCGGAAGGGTTGTCTTCTAAGCCAGTGCCATTATCGACTTGCTTGTGTTTGTATGTTGAATTTTGTTTTGTATTGTAAACCTTTTACTTTCTTTACTACGTATAGTAAGTAGGGGAAGTTTTGCATTCCACCCAAAATTTCGATACCGAGATTTCACCGAAAATACATGTTTTGACGAGCCCTGAATCCAAAAAAGCATTTTTAGAAAAAGGCCCGTGTGTGTCTGTGAGCAGCATAACTCAAAAACGAAAAGGCGGATAAATACCAAACTTGGTATTTAGGTCCAGCATCTTTCAAAAATGCGACACGAAGATTTTCAAGAAAAGACCTCCACCTCAGACTACCCTTTATATGGAAAACACTTCCAAAATATTGATTTTCTTGAAAATAGCTCGAACGATTTTAATTAAAATATCATATGTTTAAGATATTTTCATGGCATAAGAAATGTATATGATGAATTTTCTGGGAATGTCCCCAGAAGTCCTCTTCATTCTCAATAACTTTTGCATAACTAGTGAACCGAAAGAGATAGACAAAATCTTACTACACAAAAAATGTAGATTTCGTTAAAATACAAACTTTATATCATATACATTTTTTTATGTCGAGTGAACCATTTCTGAGATATTTTCAATACTTGCGTTTTCTTAAATGGGAATTCGTTATTATTTTTTAATGTCCTGGACATGCAAAGAGAATGGAATTCTTCTCCACATAGCAACCAGCTCTTAAAATATTTGACTATCGCTTAAAGCCTACCATATTCCCCTTGCACCTACAAGAAAATTAGCAATAAGATTAACATCTCGATTAACATGAAGCATATGGAGAATATTCATTCATTATCTGTTTACCCTCCTCTTATGTAGGACTTACACCCCCAGGACTGGGGTCAGAGGCCCGTCGAGGAGCAGACACTCGTGGATCAGACAGAGCATCCAGGATGGGTGATCAGCCCGATGTCTGGTATGGGATGAAGGAAGTAGATGAAACGAAAATGTGGGTGAAATGGATGAAAGGAAAGGTGGTGATGGAGCAGTTGGTGGAATGAATGGCGGGGGAAACCGGAGAACCCGGAGAAAACCCGCCCAGACGCCGCTTCGTCCACATGCAGGTCCCTGGGATTGAACCCGGGCCGCCTCGGTGGGAGGCGAGCGGTCTAACTACTCGGCCACGGCGCCGCCTAAATATGGAGAATAAGTGTTTGTAAAAATAGTTTGTAAAAGAGTAGAGAAATTTATGTGAGTGTAACAGATTTTTTCTCCATATTTTCAACCAAATCTGTATAGTGTCAATGGTGCTGAACGATTTAAATAAATAAAGTTTGAAATTGATTAAAACTTCTTATAAACTGGAGGAAATGAATTTTCAGCAAAACGATGTTATATTCTTTTAATAAATTTCTCTAACGCTTACCTACGGCGAGTAAAAGAAGTACTGTAACTCGCCTAAAAATTCGGTGTGGAGTTTTGATCGGAAATGCATATTTCTGTACCCAAAAAAGCATTTTTGAAAAAAAAAACTTCCTATTTATTTCCTCAGAAACGACACTTAATCTTTTTTAAATCCATTTCTTTGTTAAATATATTTCTTTTTCATATACATATCTTAAATAGATGGTCTTTTAATCAAAATTGTTATAGCCGTTTTTGGAGAAAATAAAAAATAAGAAAGTTTTTTCATACAAAGGGTGGTTTATGGTGGTGGGATTTTGTTGTAAATCTTCGTGCTGCATCTTTTGAGGATGCTGAACTTAAATGCCAATTTGGTTTCTATCGGACATTTCGTTTTTGAGTTATGCTGTTCACAAACACACACACATTCACACGGGTTTATATTAGGATTATCCTGACTACGAAAACGTTAATTTTGAGTTTGGTTATTATGCGAATCAGTTTTGGCACAATTAAACCATATAGGATTTATTCAGAGCTAATAAGAACTTTTAAAATTCATCATTAGACTATGGGTGCTGGTTAGACGTTCTTTTCCTACCCCAAATGTCACAATGTTGTGGGAACACATTGCATCTTTTAAACACTATTTCGCGGACATACATTTAAAATCTGCGACAAGATTATTCGAGAATTGTATTTTAGCTGAGACTGTGCGTGGAGTTACCCTGTGGCTTCGGATCTCCGCAGTTCTAAGAAGTATAATGAAAGTTTATTGAAGTTATTCTAAGAAGTATAATGAAAACTCTGATGTGTTGCACTCAAATGACTTTCTCTACTCTTGTACGAACTATTTTTACAAACGCTTATTCTCCATCTACTTCATGTTAATCGAGATAAACATTTGCAGAAACTATCTTATTGCTAATTTTCTTGTAGGTGCAAGGGGAATATGGTAGGCTTTAAGCGATAGTCAAATCTTTTAAGAGCTGGTTGCTATGTTATGTTCATATATATATATATATATTGTGTTTTAACGCGATCCCAATTTTTTGGGTAGTAAAATTTTGTCTATCGCTTACGGTTTACTAGTTATGCAAAAGTCATTCAGAATAAAGAGGAATTTTGGGGACATTCCCTGAAAATTCATTATGTACATTTCATTTGCCATGAAAATATCTTAAACATATGACATTTTAAACAAAATCGTAGGAGCCATTTTTAAGAAAATCAAAATTTTCGAAAAATGTTCCATGTAAAGGCTAGTCTGGGGTGGGGGATTTTGCGCAAAATCTTCGTGTCACGTCCTTGAAAGACGCTGAACCTATATGTCAAGTTAGGTATTTATCCGACTTTTCGTTTATGATTTATGCTGTTCACAGACACACATACACACACGGACCATTTTCTAAAGGTGTTTTTTTTTATTCAAGGGGCCTCAAAATATGTATTTCCGGTGAAATCTCGTTATCAAATTTTGGGTGAAATACAATACTCCTCCTACTTACTATACGTAGTAGAGAAAGTAAAAATGGCGAAGGGTATGGTCAGACACAACAAAAGAGGAAATTATCAAGGGATTCTTACCACCAGCCTCAGATAGAATGAATATGATTTTAATGAAATAAATAATAAAAACTTTGATGTGTTACACTCACATGACTTTCTCTACTCTTGTACAAACTATTTTTACAAACTCTTATTCTCCATCTACTTCATGTTAATCGAGATGTTAATCTTATTGCTAATTTTCTTGTAGGTGCAAGGGGAATATGATAGGCTTTAAGCGATAGTCAAATATTTTAAGAGCTGGTTGCTATGTGGAGTATTCCATTCTCTTTGCATTACCAGAACATAAAAAAAATCTGATGTGTTACACTCACATGACTTTCTCTACTCTTGTACAATCTAATTTTACAAACGCCTGTTCTCCACATGCTTCATGTTAATCGAGATATCGAGATGTCAATCTTATTGGTAATATTCATGTAGATGCAAGGGGAATATGGTAGCTTTTAAGCGATAGTCAAATATTTTAACGCTGGTTGCTATGTGGCGCATTCCATTCTCTTTGCATGTCCAGGACATAAAAAAAATGAATAACGAATTTGAGAAAAAGTATAAGTATTGGAAAATTTAAGGAAATAACAAGCAATATCTCGAAAACGGTTCACTCAACAAAAGAAATGTATATGATATAAGTTGTGTATTTTAACGCGATCTACATTTTTTGTGTAGTAACATTTTGTCTATCTCTTATGGTTTACCAGTTATGCAAAAGTCGTTCACAATGAAGAATACTTTTGGAGACATTCCCAGAAAATTCGAGATATACATTTCATTTCTCATGACATTATCTTAAACATATGATATTTTCATCAAAATCGTTAGAGCCATTTTTGAGAAAATAAAAATTTTCGAAAAATCTTCCATGTAAAGGGTAGTCTGGGGTGTGGGGATTTTCTTGAAAACCTTCGTGTCGCATCTCTGGAAGATACTGAACCTAAATACCAAGTTTGGTGCTTATCCGACTGTTCGTTTTTGAGTTATGCTGTTCACAGACACACACACACACACACACACACACAGACACACACACAGACACACACACACACAGACACACACACGGACATGTTTCCAAAAATGCTTTTTTTGGATTCAGGAGGTCTCAAAACATGTATTTCCGATGAAATCTCGGTATCGAATTTTTGGGTGGAATGCAATACTTCCCCTACTTACTATACGTAGTAGAGAAAGTAAAAAGAATAAGAAATTTCCATTTGAGAAAAAGTGTAAGTATTGGAAAATTTAAACAAATAAAAAGGAATTATCTCGGAAATGGTTCACTCAAAAAAAAAAAAAGATATGTGACATAAATTGTGTGTTTCATCGAGATATGCATTTTTTGTGTAGTAAAATTTTGTCTATTTCTTACGGTTTAGCAGTTAGGCGAAAGTCATTCAGAGTGAAGAGGACTTTTGGGGACATTCCCAGAAAATTCATCATATACATTTCATATGCCACGAAATTATCTTAAATATATGATATTTTAATCAAAATCGTTAGACCCATTTTGAAAAAATTCAAAAGTTTTGAAAAATGTTCCATGTAAAGGGTAGTCTGGGGCGGAGGGATTTTCTTGAAAATCTTCGTGTCGCATCTTTGAAAGATACTGAACCCAAATACAAAATCTGATATTTATCCCACTTTTGTTTTTGAGTTATACTGTTCACAGACTGTCAGTCACACACCTGGACATATTTCCAAAAATGCTTTTTTGGATTCATGTATTTCCGGTGAAATCCCGGTATGGAATTTTTTGTTGGAATGGAATATTACGTAGTAGAGAAAGGAAAACCACTTGAAATAATTTGTGCGTTTTGTTAAGGGTATAAATTTTGAATAGTTATAAGCAAAGAATGTAACATTCTCAATAATAAATTTGCATTTAATTTCTAAAAGATAAATGCTGAACTTGTGACCACAGTGTTAATAATGTATATACCAATATTAATTTTAAATTTAAATACTTGAATTGCCATGTTTCTATAAACCATGCAATATGTTATGGGGCGTGGTGTTAGATATAAAAAATAAATACTAAAAGTATTCCTGCATTTTAAGTATCACATTGTTTGATTACGAGATTATAGTGTAGCTTTTATCTCTAGGTCTTAATATTCCAACATGATTCGTTTTTTTTTAATCAGGAATTTCAGGATAACAGCTGGGAACTGGAAAACCAACTTTGATTCTTAACTTTTTATTATTTGACTTGATTTCTTTGTGCTCATATGTTTTTCTGGTAGGGTTGAAGGGATATTATAAGGATGTTTGTGTACATAACTCTTTTATAAAAGTATAAAACACATTCTTATTTTTATTAATAAATTGTTACATCTGTTCTTCAGTAAAAACAAAAATCAGTCTTTAAATAAATAGTTCTAGGCTTTCGTAAATGAAATCTAACTTCTATTTTTGAAAAACGTTTTCTGTCTTTCTTTTTTTTATTTTTTTTAAGTGACCACACACACTATTTACACTATTTACAGTTAAAATCGTTTGCCTAGTTACATATTTACAGTTTGTTCGTTTATGATTCAGTTAATCATTGTTGGAGTTCTTTTTGGGGCAGTTCTTCCTGACGTGCCCGGTCTTGTTACACCCCCAGCACTTCTGCACCTCACCTGTTGGTCGGGAAGTGACGGCCTGCTCGAGGTTCCTGAGACCGTCGCCGATGTTTCTCAACTCGTAGAGTATCTCCTCGTTCTGACGGAGCAACGCCCTCATCTCGGTCTCTGGGGGCGTGGGTGGGTTGATGAACTCGTCGATGCCCTGCTCCAGCTTCTGAATCGCCTCCATCTGGAGCGCTACACTAAGTGCAGCTTCTAGGGATGAGGGGGTGGACTGCCTCACCCTGACGCGGATGTCGTCTCGTAGCTCGTTCATGAACTTGTCCAGGATGAGCTCCTCCCGCGCCTCGTTCGCTAGCTTGGGGTACGCCCTGGCACCCAGGACGCGGAGATCAGAGGCGAAGTCGGCAAGCTTCTCGTCGTGGGCTAGTTTACGGCTCGTGAAGGCTATCTTGTCGAGCTGTGCCGACTCCGGGGGCCGAAAGTGACTCTGGAGGTAGGCAGAGACTGCGTCGAAGTCCTTGCGTGTCTTTGCGTCTATTTCGCGGTACACGGTGAGGGCGCGGCCCACCAGACAAGCACCCAGGGCATAGCACTTCCTATCGCCCTCCCAGCCGTTCACCCCTGCCACCAGCTCGAAGTGGAACACCCACTCTTCCCAGTCGCCGTCGCCGTTAAACTTCGTCGGCATTAACAGACCCCTGGACTCGTCCATGCTGGCAACGACGAAGTCCATCGCGAGCGGAAGCAAGACTAAACACGTGGTCTGTCGCGTCGCGCTTATGAGTCGAGCATTCCCCACTCCTCGTCTCTACTGGCGTAATATGGCGCAACTCCTGGCCATAGCATCGATCCAAGTTTATGCAATATCTCAAGCTTCTGACCATACCGAAGATAACCTACAGCGAAAATACAATTTTGTGCCACGTTATATTAAATTCTATACTTGAATATACGCATTCGAGTAATACCTATTCACTTATGGCTTACTAGTTTTCCAAAAGTAAGAAATACTATAACGTTTTTAGATATTATCAATCTGCACTGATAACTTAGAAAGAAAAATTAAATTCGAGCACTATGTTGGAGTTTATTTTTACTTTCTCAACTACGTATACTAAGCAGGGGAAGTATTGTATGCCACCCAAAAATTCGATACCGAGATTTCACCGGAAATACATGTTTTGAGATCCCCTGAATCCAAAAAAAGCATTTTTGGAAACATGTCGTGTGTGTGTGTCTGTCTGTGAACAGCATAACTCAGAAACGAACAGTCGGATAAACACCAAACTTGGTATTTAGGTTCAGTATCTTCCAGAGATGCGACACGAAGGTTTTCAAGAAAATCCCCCTACCCCAGATTACCCTCTACATGGAAAATTTTTCGAAAATTTTAATTTTCTCAAAAATGGCTCTAACGATTTTGATTAAAATATCATATGTTTAAAATATTTTCATGACAAATAAAATGTATATCTTGAATTTTCTGGGAATGTCTCCAAAAGTATTCTTCATTGTGAACGACTTTTGCACAACTGGTAAACCATAAGAGATATACAATTTTACTACACAAAAAACGTAGATCGCGTTAAAAGACACAATTTATATCATATACATTTTTTTGTTGAGTGAACCATTTTCGAGATATTGCTTGTTATTCCCTTAAATTTTCCAATACTTATACTTTTTCTCAAATGGGAATTCGTTATTCATTTTTCTTATCCTGGTAATGCAAGGAGAATGGAATACTGCACATAAGTACCAGCTCTTAAAATATTTGACTGTCGCTTAATGTCTACCAATTCCCCTTGCATCTACAAGAAAATTATCAATAAGATTAACATGAAGCATATGGAGAATAAGCGTTTGTAAAAATAGTTTGTACAAGAGTAGAGAAAGTCATGTGAGTGTAACGCATCATAATTTTTTAATAGATTTTTCTAGCATTCACCAAGGTTGATCCAAAAAATTCGAAATCGAGATTTCATTGGAAATACACACTTTTAGACCCCTGAACCCCAAAAAGAATATCTTTGTATGTGTCTGTGAACAACATAACTAAAAAACGAGAAGTCGGATAAATACCAAACTTTGTATTTACGTTCAGTATTTACGACACAAATATTTTCAATAAAATTCCCCCACCCCAAACCAACATTTACATGGATCATTTTTCGAAATTTTTTATTTTCTAAAAAATGGCCTCAACAATTTTGATTAAAATATTAAAGATATTTATATGGCAAATAAAATATATATCTTGAACTTTTTGGGAATAGCTTGTGAAGTCCTCTTCATTCGGAAGGAAATTTATACAAGTGATAGACGAAAACGTACGAAACATAAAAATATAAACCTCTTTAAAAAACAATTTATTTCAAATAGCTTTTTTGTGGCATAAGCCATTTCTGAAATATCCGATATTAATGGTTCAAATTGTTCAATACTTTGTCATTCTTTTCAAGTATGTCGATTTTCAGTTATCTCTAACGATGTCATTGAAACAGTATGAAATTTTAAGGCCAGCATACATCTTCCAGTTTCTAAACTTTTTTATCTATATTCCCTTTGTATATACAGGGTAAATTATTTAAGTCGAGACTGTACAATAAACCCAAAACTAAGTGTTGTAGAAAGAAATGTCTTGAATAAAAATTGCTTGATATTATGGGAGAAACTAAATGCCATTAGTCGTGTTTTATTTGGAGGATGTTGTGATGGTCATTTTAGGGTCAATTTAATTTTTTTAAACGGGAACGTACGTTTTTTACGTTGTTTTCCCACTCCTCATAAAAAAACTAAACAACATTTGTATAAAACACTACAATTCTTCTTACTTCAAACGTAAATAACAACGAAAATTCTGAATGTTGGTTCCTAATTACGAAACGTAACTTGACCCTCAAATGACATCCATGGCTGGTCCAACCATTCATTGCGCTCTTTGTACACAACCATTCAAAAATTTCGTTGTTATTTACGCGTAAGGGCAGTTGCAAAGTACTTTATACAAATGTTGTTTAGTTTTTTTTTATGAGTGAGAAAACAACATAAAAAAATCTGATGTGTTACACTCACATGACTTTCTCTACTCTTGTACAAACTATTTTTACAAACTCTTATTCTCCATCTATTTCATATTAATCGAGAGATGCAGAAACGATCTTTTGACATGCAAAGACAATTATATTTTACACATCGCGACCAGTTCTAAAAATATTTGACTATCGCTTAAGGCGTATTATGTTCCCCTTGTTTTGTAATTGCAAGGGCAATATAGAAATACAGTAGCCTTTAAGCATAGACATATCTCTTAATAGCTGGTTGCTATGTGCAGCACGATTCTCTTTGCCACAGATTAATGCTCTTTGCATATCCAAGACAAAAAAAAATGGATAACGAATTCCCATTTGAGAAAATAAATATTGAAAAAATTTAAGAGAATATCAAGCAATATCTCGAAAATATTCACTCAACAACAAAAAAAATATATATGACATAAATTGTGTATTTTAACGCGATCTACATTTTTTGTGTAGTAAAATTTTGTCTATTTCTTATGGTTTACCAGTTATGCAAAAGTCGTTCACAATGAAGAATACTTTTGGAGACATTCCCAGAAAATTGAAGATATACATTTTATTTGTCATTAAAATATCTTAAACATATGATATTTTAATCAAAATCGTTAGAGCCATTTTTGAGAAAATTAAAATTTTCGAAAAATCTTCCATGTAAAGGGTAATCTGTGGTGGGGGGGATTTTCTTGAAAACCTTCGTGTCGCATCTCTGAAAGATGCTGAACCTAAATACCAAGTTTGGTGTTTATCTGACTGTTCGTTTCTGAGTTATGCTATTCACAGACGGACGCACACACATGGTCATGTTTCCAAAAATGATTTTTTTTTTGGATTCAGGGGGTCTCAAAACATATATTTCCGGTGATATCTCGGTATCGAATTTTTGGATGGAATACAATACTTCCCCTTCTTACTATACGTAGTAGAGAAAGTCAAAATTAAATTGACCCTAAAATGACCATCATAACGTTCTCCAAATAAATAACGACTAATGGCATTTACTTTCCCCCATAATATCAAGCAAATTTATTAAAGACGTTTCTTTTTTGGAGATACTGTACAGTCTCAACTTAAATGGTCCACCCTGTATAACGTAATGTTTAATAAAGCTATTTCCCGAAAGGTTTGTCTCCATTAAAATGATGTAGATAGGAAAATAAACTTTCGTAAGAATACAGCAATAGAAGTAGAGAAAATCATGTGACTGTAACACATTAGAGGTTTTGAGAGTTTTTCTGCTTCGAATACTTTTTTCAGTCTATTGCATATTCTGCATATCTCCTCTTCCCTTCCTGCTTTTTCTCTTTATCTCGTCGATAAGCACACTTGACTAGATAATAAGCCTGCCATGCCGTTTATCTAGCAGAAAGAGGATTACTTATTTTCACTTATCTGTCTACTGAGAGGTATTGTGTAAAAAACAAAACAATTCCTGTTAATGCTTTTCTAGGTATTATCATTTTATAGGTATTGTGTAAAAAACAAAACAATTCCTGTAAATGCTTTTCTAAGTATTATCATTTTACACTTCGAAGTTCTGTGAAACCCGAAGGTGACATGAAATATTTGAACAATTGTTACAAAAGATGGGTGTTAGCTAATTCTCATTTTATCAAAGAAGGCTTAAGGCTTTGCAATTTACTCAAGGTTCTACGATACAGTTTCAGAAACTAAGGTTGCTTGTGGCAGTGATACCAACTTAACCCTTTCATGGCTAAATTGTAGCCGTTTTGAATACACATTTAGCCACTAGTATACAAGGCCAATAAAAGGTACTTCCAGACATTTTATGTAATGGTTGAGTCAATTTTAACCATTTTACAAAATATTCAGGCAGTTTAACCATTGTCAATTTACATTGTCTAATATTTAGTGAATCGATCAGGTGGAAAAATGTGAATCGCAATTTGCAGAATTTGGTGTCTGCACAGAGAATTGGGACATGGAGATTTCTATTTTTAGCCTACAGATATTTACAAACTACTAGCTTAAATTTGTGAGGAAAAGTTTTATATGTCATATTAATTTTTCTTAGTACAATTTGTACTCCGCCTTTAACTGCATTGGTCTTATCGGCGGCATTTCTTTTGGAACTTTTTGCTTAACGCAATGGTGTTAACTCGTATTCTCCTGTCGTTGGGTTCCTTGCACGTTTTGGGTTTTCAATCATTAGATCGCACACATACACACTCTCATTCATACTTCCAGACTCTGAGGAGGTTAGGGAATAATCTTGGCTAGACAAAAATTACCACCCTCCAGCCGGGAATCGAACCCGGGACCCTTCGCAAAACAGACAGATGCTCTACCGACTGAGCTATGGGACCATCCATATTAAATTTGTATGGCTAGTGAGCATTCCCATGTTTCCTTTCTCTAGTAAAACCGATGAAAAGGTAGAACCTTTCTGAATGAAAGAAGAAAGATAGGAAAATTATTTTAAAAGGTTGGAAAGTCCCTGCAATCTCCCTCTTTAATCCTTTCCAGCCCAATGTTTCCATTATGTATATTTGTTGTTCGAAGTAGCATAAAAAGACTTGGCTTGCAAGCGTTAAATTCCAATAATTCTCTATATATACTTATTTAATTGTGATATCACAGCCTTAAATAAAAAATAAAAGATTTTTTTCTCTCTTTCTTTGAATTAAAATAATTTGGTAAAATGTGTTCAGCTACAATGCTAACAACACCCACACATGTCAATCACCGTTAATTTTATGTGGGTCCACTCCATTCTTTATCAAAGACTTGGTAACACCGCAGCAAGGATTCAAAATCCTTCATTGTTGAGCTTCAAAACCAAGATTAAGGCAAGCCTTGGGACTCAAGTATATAATCAGGTTTCAAAAGTCAGTTTCAGCTGAAAATAAATTGGGTTGGAAAGGTTTAAGTGAAACTTGAGTTGCACTCATATTATAATGATTATAAGCTGCTTAATATTTAGCCATTTCTGGCCTTTCTGACAGTCACTTATAGCCACTTTTCTTCACCAAGAGTTGGCAACACTGACTTAGGGTAATAGTATATTATAGCTTTTTATTACGTTCAGTACAATGCAGCATTAGATTCACTAATGCATAATCTTTGCATTTATAACGAAATGTGTAATGTAGCTATTTCTGCAAAGGTTTATTTGGATTAAAATGTAGTAGATAGAAAAATAAGCTTTAGTAAGAGTGGTTGGTATAGCCACTAATAAATTATAGAGGGTAGAGAAAGTCATGTGAATATGTCACATCAGATATTTGTATATTGAATTTTTGGATGTCCTGTCTCTCTAATGTAGTTATATTCCCTAACATACCTTTGTAAAATAGGGCTCTTATTCTTGGAGATTCAGTAATGTACGAAAATAAATTATAATGGGTACACAGTCATTGCTGTATCTTACTAAGGACAAGAGCGGCTGGCTTTCGTGTGATGGTGTAATATACAATTTTCCGTGTCGCGGAACATTATAAAGGCAGGAAACACCACCCAGAATTCCCTGGCTGGTAGCTACGTCACCACAGCATGACCTTACATGCCAGCTATTCTTGTATTGCCTTGACATTGCACCACGTGATGCAACTTCTAGTAGCAAACGTGGCTTTTCCAGTGAATTGCGGGATGTAAGGCAAATTTATAAATCCACGTGGAGAGTGATGATTTGATGAACGAATAAATCTATGCGTCATCTTATAACATTCCAATGTTTGTACTTAATGGAAGTTTATTGTGCAAGTCTGTATTCAAAATATACAGGATCTTTCATAAGTAAGGAACAATGCAAATATAACTAAAACTTACTCATTTTTTTTAAAAAATGCTTGGCCACAACAAATTTAATATTTTGAAAGGAAAATTTTATAAAAAAGAAACAAAAATATTGTGCAACTGTGGCGTCATCGACAAACATATTAAATGACAACATTATTTTTTCAATTTTCTTTACCACGTACCTAGTAGGAAGGTATTTTAATCCGCCCAAAAATTCGTTATCGAGGTTTCACCGAAATACATTTCAAGTAAACCCCGCCCCCGTACCCAACTACCTTTAAATGGAACATTTTTCGAAAATTTTAATTTTATAAAAATGGTTCTAACGATTATATTTACATATTTACATGACAAATAAAATGCATATCTTGAATTTTCTGAGAATAGCCTGTAAAGTTCTCTTCTTTTAGAAGGAATTTTTTATAATGTTGTATAAATGATAAACGTTAAACAATAAACGAAAGCGTACCACACAAAAAATGTAGATCTCTTTAAAACACACAATTTATTTTGGATATCTTTTTTGTGGCATAAGCCATTTCTAAGATATCCGTTGATAATGGTTCGAATTGTAGTCACGTCAACATTCAGATGTTTCTCGCGATTGCATGGAAACAGTATGGAATTTTAAGGCTAGCATATAGCGTTCAGTTCTTAAACATTTGACTATATCTGACCCCTTTGAGTCTATAACGAAATATGTAGTGTAACTATTTCTGTATAGGTTTATTTGGATTAAACGTAATAGATAGAAAAATAAGTTTTAGCAAGAATAGCTTGTACACCCACTAATAAACGATACAAGGTAGAGAAAGCCATGCGAATGCATCACATCAGAATTTTTTCTTATTTAATTGCATGAACAATTTCATTTGTCTCATACAAAAGGTTTAGTTGCTATGGGAACATATATCTCCCCACTTGAATATTTTTTATGTGGATATTTGAAATGTAGAGTCTTTGTTACGATGCCTGCTAATATGGAAGAGTTAAAAATGAGGATCAGAGATATAGCACCAGTAGGATTGAAAAATTTCAACAAGAATTCATGCTTCGACTTAGCCACTGCCAGATTGTAAATTGAGAGCATTTTAAACACCTTATTAAATAATAAGAATTGCATTTGTTACAGTACTTTGTAAATTGTGGAGAAAAGTGTTAAACAACCGAACAATTAAATTTTCCCATTGTAACCAAACCTTTTATATGAAATAAAATGAAATTGTTCATGGAATTAAATAAGATAACTTCGTTTCACAAAAAGAAAAAACGAAAAAAGAGATAATGTCGCCAATTAAAATGTTCGTCGATGACGTCAGGCTCTGTTCGCTTTTTTTTGTTGTAAGAGTTAATTTTAGTTTATTCCTTACCTATGAAAGACCCTGTAGAGAAAAGCTTCTGCGTGTAGCCCTTAAGAATTATTATTTATCACTCAAATGCACCCTGGGTATACTTACAAAATAAGTGAAAAACAATCGGAAGTGTTGTTTTCACACGATTTTCTCTACTCACCCATCTACAAATTATTCTTATGAAAGCTTATTATTCTATTTCTTTTTAATCCAGATAAAACTTCAATTCACATTTATACATTTCGTTGTAGGATACAGTAGACAAAGCGATAGTCAGATTTTTAAAGAGCGTATACCTATGCGAATTTCAAGTAACTCAAAACGAAAAGTAGCTTGAATACCAAATTTCGTAATTAAGTTCAGTATCTTTCAAGGATGTGATACGAAGATTTTTCAAGAAAATCACCCCATCTCCAAAGTACTCTTTACATGAACAATTTTTTCATCATTTTGATAAAATTTAAAATGTATGTAACGACTTTTATTAAAATACCTTATGTTTAAGATATGTGCATCACAAAAGTGTATGTCCGGAATTTTCTGAGAATAGACTGTGAAGTCCTTTATGTAGTTGGTAAGAGATAGACAAAACCTTACTACACAAAAAATGTAGATCTCGTTAAAATACACAATTTATGTCAATTACATTTTTTGTGGCGTTAACCATTTCCGTGATATTCTTTATTGTTGGTTTGAATTTTCAAATGCTTATACTTTTTTCAAGTGGTAAGTTGCTATTCGTTTTTTCTCGTGGCAAAGCAATGAAAACGCAATTTCAAACACTTCACATAGCGATTCGCTTTTTAAAATTCTGTATGCCTACAAGGAAAAGTGTAAATTTATGATGAAAGTTTATTTATGTCTGTTAACAAGAATTCGAATAAAACTACCTCTGTGGTCTGGTGGTTAGCATACTAAATTCCAGAGGTCCCGGGTTCGATTCCCGGCTGGAGGGTGGAAAGTTATCTTTAGGCAGGGTTATTCCTAACCTCTCTAGAGTCTGAAAGTATGAATAGAAGTATGAATATGTGTGTGTGTATGTGTGAATTTAATGTAATAACCAAAAGTAATACCAACCCAAAGATAAACACCATAATTTTAACCATTTCGTTCATTCACCGTCCGTAATGGTCTACCCAGTTAAAGGACTTTAATTAAATACCAAAGGAAGAAGTTCACATTTACAAATTTCGTTGTAGTATACGTAGATAAAGCGATAGTCACATTTTCAAAAAGCATGTCACTACGTGATGCTTAGAAATTCCATACTGTTTGTATGCCGCGACAAAAATAAAACGAATAGCGACTTTCCAGTTACAAAAAATATCTGGGAAATAGTTAATCTCATAAAATATATGTATAACAAGCTGCGTGCTGAAGGGCAATTGTTCCACAGGTAAAAAGCTGCCGATATGACCTTAGATGTTAAAGGTGGCATACAAATGTAACAGAACAAAATCTGATGTGTTACACTCACATGTCTTTCTCTACTCTTGTACAAAATATTTTTACAAAAGCTTATTCTCCATCTACTTCATGTTAATCGAGATAAACATTTGCAGACTCTATCTTATTGCTAATTTTTTGTAGATGTAAGGGGAATATATATTAGCAAGGGCAATATAGAAATACAATAGCCTTTAAGCATATACATATCTCTTAATAGCTGGTTGCTAGGTGCAGCACCATTTCCTTTGCCACAGATTAATACTCTTTGCATATCCAAGACAAAAAAATGAATAACGAATTCCCATTTGAGAAAATAAGTATTGAAAAATTTAAGGAAATAACAAGCAATATCTCGAAAATGGTACACTCAACAAAAAAAAATGTATATGACATAAATTGTGTATTTTAACGCGATCTACATTTTTTGTGTAGTAAAATTTTGTCTATCTCTTATGGTTTACCAGTTATGCAAAAGTCGTTCACAATGAAGAATACTTTTGGAGACATTCCCAGAAAATTCAAGACATACATTTTATTTGTCATGAAAATATCTTAAACATATAATATTTTAATAAAAATCGTTAGAACCATTTTTGAGAAAATTAAAATTTTCGAAAAATGTTCCATGTAAAGGGTAGTCTGGGGTGGGGGGATTTTCTTGAAAACCTTCGTGTCGCATCTCTGGAAGATACTGAACCCAAATACCAAGTTTGGTGTTTATCCGACTGTTCGTTTCTGAGTTATGCTGTTCACAGACAGACAGACAGACACACACAGACACACACACGGACATTTTCCAAAAATGCTTTTTTTGGATTCAGGGGGTCTCAAAACATGTATTTCCGGTGAAATCTCGGTATCGAATTTTTGGGTGGAATACAATACTTCCCCTACTTACTATACGTAGTAGAGAAAGTAAAAAATTGATAGAATACTAGAATAAGTTTCTGTAAGAATAATTTGTATAAGAGTGAGTAGAAAAAGTCATGTAAATGCGAGGCAGTTTTACTTCCTCTGCCACGTACTAATAGATAGAGAAGGTATTGCATTTGACTCAAAAATTCCAAATAGAGATTTCACCGGAAATACATGCTTTGGGGTCCCCTGACTGAATCCAAAATAAATATTAAAAAAAAGGAGCAGTGTGTGTGTGTGTGTGTGTGTGTGTCTGTGAACAGTATAACTCAAAAACAAAATGCCGGATAAATACCAAACTTGCTATTAGAGTTCAGTACCTTCAAAATATGCGACACAAAGATTTTCAAAAAAATCCCCCACCCCTTTACATTGAATACTTTTCGAATGTATTGATTTTCTGAAAAATCTCTAACAATTTTGATTAAAATACCATATATTAAAGATGTTTACACGAGAAATAAAATGTATATCTTGAATTTTATGGGGGTTGCTTGTGAAATCCTCTTCATTCGGAAGGCAATTTAAATAATCTTGAATAACTGATAAAAGTTACGCGAAAGACGAAAATGTACTCCATAAAAATGTAGATCGCTTTACAAACGCACAATTTTTTCAAATAGCTTTTTTGTGGCATCAGCCAATTTTGAGATATCCCTTATTAATGGTTTGAATTGTTCAATACTTATTCTGTTACATTACTGTAGATTTTGTGTTGTTTCTCGCGATATCGTGGAAAGAGTATGTTATTTTAAGGTCAGCATATAGCGTCCAGTTCTTTAAACATTTTACTATTCCCTTTGTAGGTATCTATAAGGAAAATGTTTAATGCAGCTATTCCTGGAGAGATTTATCTCGATTAAAATGAAGTAGATAGAAAAATCCTTATGTAAGTATAACTGATAAAACAGATAACATTTTTGTTTCAAGGAAACAAAAAGTGTGAATTTTCGGAGAAATTAGGATTCTTGAGTGGAATGTAAGCGGGCTTGTAAGCCGAAAGAGGAAATCTGTTGGCGATAACTACATCGCAAGCAAAAGCGAGATATCGATTCCGGCAGAGTGGGGCCAGTTTGTTACGTACCATGTTGCAACTCTAGCGCGCCGGATATAAAACAGTGAACAGCCGCGTCCAACTCATTCGTTGTTAGTCGGCCGGAGAAAGCAGAACAACATGGACGCCAAGGCGATTATGCCCGAGAAGTTCAACGGCGATGGGGACTGGGAGGAGTGGATCTTCCAGTTCGAGCAGCTATGCGAGATGAACGAGTGGGACGAACGCAAGAAATGCCTAGCCCTGGGTGTTTGTCTCACCGGCCGTGCACTCACCCTATATCGTGAGATAGACCAGGACACCAGGAAGAACTTCGAGTCTGTCTGCAATCATCTGCAGTCCAGGTTCAGGCCTCCAGAGACCGTCCAGCTTGACAAGCTCACCTTCTCTGGCCGTAAAAGGAAGCAGGGGGAGAATCTCGCCGACCTAGCTGCTGATCTTCGCGTCCTGGCAGCCAGGGCGTACCCCAAGCTGACGGGAGAAGCCAGGGAGGAACTGCTGCTGGACAAATTCCTCACCGAGCTGGGTGACGACATCAGGGTGTACGTAAGGCAGTCCAGACCGGAGACTTTGGACGCTGCCCTCAGCGTGGCGCTTCAGATGGAGGCTATCCACGCTATAGAGAAGAAGAACAAGAACAAGCACTAATGTGGTGACGTGAACTGAACACTATGCCTCCCATGGAGGTACAATTATTGTGTACATAATACTAGTAGCTTCTCATTGTAAATACACATCCTTAGAGGTTTTTTGTTTTTTATACACTGGGTGACCACACACATTGCAATAAAAATACTTTTTCTACAAGTGTTGTGTTTATTTTAAGTGTTTTTAAACCTTATTTCTCCTGAAGTGAACAGAAACTATCAGATAATAGTTTGAGGATAATCATGACAACTGTTTTTCAGTGAATTTATTGTTATTAATGAAACAAGGAAAGAAAGAATTCGCTAGTTATGGTATTAAAAATAGATCGTAAATATAATAGCGCTGAGTTTGTTTTCCATAACAGTGTTAAATGTGCATTATTTTCATTAAAAATCACAATCCTTCCTACATTCTTTGCTTTTTGTTAAATAATATAGTTGAAGGGGAAAAAAAGAAGAAGAAAAGAAACCTATAACTCCTGACCCTAATGCAAGAGGGCCACAACTCAGAAAAAAAAATACATATATACGTCCTTACTGGGTTCCATTTTATCTATTTTAACATGTGCAGGAGTGCCATTCTTATTTTCATAAAATTCCGCTAGATGACACAACTAATGACTTAACAGTTCTGCCTTCATTTTAATAAGACAAACCCATAAAACACCATTTCTAGGCATTTTGCTTCGAATTAAAATGCACTTTGAAAAAGTAGAAAGTTTTGAGTGGTGGCACTTTTGCATCAGTGGTACGAAATTATGTGCTGATCTGAGCATGAAAATACACACATTCAGTAGTAAATATTTTTTATTTGCCTTTTGAATTATTTCTAAGCAGATAATAGTCTCAACATCTGATGTCTTCAATATACTCCGAATTACTGATGCACAACAAATGCAACCAGACAGTTCCTGCCATTAAAAGGATCCAGGATAAAAAGCGGCCATTTTGGAGAAAAATATATAAATATGACCTAAAACAGCATACACTGGTATCGTATTTGGTCGCCATTGCAATTGTTTCAAACCCATTCCTCTGTACTTTTTACATTTTTATTTATTTATTTTTATATTTTGCAATACTAGAAGTCATTTTTATCACAAACTAATGACGGAGCGGTGTTGTTAATTTCATGTATCTAATTTTGGGCAACAAATTTTTTCATTGCAGTTATAAATAGTTTATGCCTGTTTTAAATGTATTATTTTGTTTTAGGTAAATTTTTACCCTAAAGTCTGAAGACCAAAAAAAATAAAGAACATCTTCAAAGTTGCATAAATTGGGAATATTTTAATAAGCCCTAACTTATGCACAGATTGTTTATTTATGTCCTTTCATTGGAAAATCAGTAACCAGGCGTAGTAAATTAATTTCCAGGGGAAGAAATGGACTCTGTAAGTGCAGTCATTGCAAATATTAAGACTTAAATGTTCATAACAATTACCCAAAATAATTAATCAATAAAAATAGTTTGACATTTATTTTTATTACAATCAGACTGCAAGTCAAAGTTTTCTCCCATTTATTAATTCTGCAAATTTCGTAAAATTAGCAACTTCTGCTATTTATGCAACAATATCAAATATGTTACCATTAAATTTAAAGTCACTAAGACAGTGCTCAGTTTTTAAAAACAACAGTTCTTATAAAGCGAAAAATATTTACAAAGAAAATATATCTTTTACTGACACACCGTGGCTGGCCATATGGGGAGTTTAGAAACTTCTTGATAGTTGCCACTCACGTCAAAAGATAACCGTTCTCCCATCTGCAGCAAACGTCTACAGTTGCAGTTCCTGAAACCCAACTAGGTATTGCCTGGAAATGTTTCACTTACTCGCGGTTAGGTGGCTGACTGCTAAGTATGGGCGGAAATTTTCAGAATGGATCTTCAATGTTTATTGTTTTATTTGATGAGAAAGTGCCACAGCAAAGCAGTTTTAATAGTCAGAGTAAAAATGTGCTTGGTGTAGGTGAAAAACGGATAATAGAGTATGAGAAGAATGTGTTATTATATAAATGCCTTGAAGGTTATAAAGTGCCCTTAAGAAAAACAGTTTATTTATGTTGCTTTTGCATAAAAAGCATGAGATTAATTTTAAATATGAAGAATAACCTTTCCTAATATTGATGATAAATATGAATTATTTCATAAATATTCATTTTGTTGTGGTCTGGTTTACTTTTAAGCCATAATTCAGCAGGAATAACCATATAAAAATGGGAATCCTATTATCGAAATAGGTTGCTAAAATAATTGCTTCATCTCACAGTGTTATTCTATTAGCATTATCCTAGCCTTTTTACTTTCTCTACTACGTATAGTAAGTAGGGGAAGTATTGCATTCCACCCAAAAATTCGATACCGAGATTTCACCGAAAATACATGTTTTGAGACCTCCTGAATCCAAAAAAAGCATTTTTGGAAACATGTCCGTGTGTGTGTCTGTGTGTGTGTCTGTCTGTGTGTCTGTGAACAGCATAACTCAAAAACGAACATCGGATAAACACCAAACTTGGTATCTAGGTTCAGTATCTTCCAGAGATGCGACACGAAGGTTTTCAAGAAAATTCCCCCACCCCAGACTACCCTTTACATGGAACATTTTTCGAAAATTTTAATTTTCTCAAAAATGGCTTTAACGATTTTGATTAAAATATCATATGTTTAAGATACTTTTATAACAAATAAAATGTATATCTCGAATTTTCTGGGAATGTCTCCAAAAGTATTCTTCATTGTGAATGACTTTTGCATAACTGGTAAACCATAAGAGATAGACAAATTTTACTACACAAAACATGTAGATCGCGTTAAAATACACAACTTATATTATATACATTTCTTTTGTTGAGTGAACCGTTTTCCAGATATTGCTTGTTATTTCCTTAAATTTTCCAAAACTTATACTTTTTCTCAAATTCGTTATTCATTTTTTTTATGTCCTGGACATGCAAAGAGAATGGAATGCACCACAAGCTCTTAAAATATTTGACTATCGCTTAAAGCCTACCATATTCCCCTTGCATCTACAAGAAAATTAGCAATAAGATTAACATCTCGATATCTCGATTAACATGACGCATATGGAGAATAGGCGTTTGTAAAAATAGATTGTACAAGAGTAGAGAAAGTCATGTGAGTGTAACACATCAGATTTTTTATACTAAGGCTCTGTTTAATCTGCTTTCCCAGTTTGTTCCGGGGTATGTGGAATTTGTAAACTCCATCTTAATTTCCATAGCTTTGCAATAATTAACCACTTATTCTTAATCTACTTTGTTACTTTGAAGTGAACTGTACATGATCAACTGAGCCATGGCTCATGGACTTACCCTGTAGCTTTGGATCTCTTTCGATTTTCACGCCTTAATCTATGTACTTCAGAATTAAAGTGTAGCATACATTCTCAATATGATCTTCAAAGAATGCATACACCTCTGTTTTACTCTTGATTATATAAATAACTGAAAAATATGTGAAATCACCAAGAAAGATTAAAAAATATTTGTTTGCATCATGAGTGACATGACTGTTTTATGGTGCACATAAATCAGTATGAACCAAATCGAGAGTCTAAATTTTATTTTCTAGAAAGGTAACCTAGTTTTCTGATCTTTCAAACAGGTTTTGCAGGGATATTCGTCAAAATTTTTAATTTGACTACCTTTCTCTATGAAATTTTTTAACCAAGTCATCTATTTTATTCTTTGAGGCATGTCCTAAGTAATGATGCCATAATATATTATAATCCTGCACACAATATGCCTTATTAACAATGAATTTACTATTTGCTAATTCAAATTTAAATTCGAAAATTTCAGTTTGATAAAAGCCTTCTTTAATTATGCTATGCTTTCTATAAATTATTTTCAAATTTAATTCATAAACCTGGTTTCTCTATTTTTCTTACTGAAAAGAAATTACTTCTTCAATTGGAAGCATATAGCACATTAACAAATATTAGAAACTTCAGTAACAATATCTCCTACCTTTATATCAATTAATATGTCTCCTACTTCAGCAACTTGTATGCTGATTGGATTCTGAATTCAAACATTCCACCGCTGAAAGTGATCTGTTGTTCCTGAATCCACAATAAACTCCACAAAGCAATTTTTGTTCTTTGAGGTTTACTTTCTTGCAGTAAATATTGATTAAACAGACTGAAATTATAGGGCATGTAGAATATAACTTGTTAAAGAAAACTGTGCATTGATTTATTGATTACTCTTATATATGCAAGTATATGCTTTTTTTTCTCCCCTTTGTAATGTTGTATGTAATATGTTGTTTACCTTGTTCTAAATAACAAAAAAAATCATATTTTCAATAAATATTACTGTTTTGGAAAACAAATGCACAGGTTTATTGCATAGGAATGGAACAAGTAGCATAGCAAATTTAAAACCTCTAGTTAAATTCTAAATTGCAAAAGTGTACCTTTTCTTTCTATCCAATTATTTGCAAAAAAAACAACATAAAAATAATGTTTAATTACAAAAATATTCAATCTAGAGCAATTAAACGTATAGCAAAAATACATTGCAGGTGCAATTTAATCTAAAAATTCATTAATATTGGTTGATTAGGGAAGAAAACCAATTTGGCACTAGAGTGTCCCCTTAAGAAAAATCATCCAATCTTCCCTAATAACAAACTTATAGTGCAAAAATTGACCAATGAACTTATAAAACATGCAACTACATTCTCTAAAAATTTCAGTCTGATATATTAAATAGTTTCTAGATAAATCGAAATGAATTTAGCAAATTTAACATTGGTAGATTGGGAACACAGTTGTTGGAGGTATTGCTCTTCACTTATAAGTTTGGATTACACCAATTTCCAGACGATTTCAAACATAATATTCACTGGTGTATTCTAAGCATGTTGATTATACTGTTTCTTTTAAAAACAGTTTTTCTGAAAAAATAACTCTTTTTTTTGGCCATTTTAGTACCAGTGTGTCCATTTAATTATAGCATGTTTTGATTAAAATCTTTCAGCAAGTGTTTTTTTTAAGAACAACAATCATGTCATTAATGCCAAGGTAGATTCACAACAACAATTAAAGTTTGATTTTATTGATAAATCTATGCGTGGAAGATGTGTATAATTATCTAGAGAAAATAAAAACTTGAGTGAGATTTAATTGACTATTTCATGGTTAAAAGAAAGCATATAAAGATTACAAGAAAAAAAATACAATATAATATTAGTTTATTTACTAAATTAACTAGGTGAACTGCTTCCATATACTGTGTGTTTCTCTTTGAGTTGTTTGGTGTTATGCTGCTTTGGTGAAGCTAACTTTGAATATCTATGCAGAAAACAAATAATGATCACAAAGAAATTAACATGCTAGGGAGGTGATAAAAACAGACAAATGCTACAGAGGTAATAAATACAGACAAATGCTAGAGAAATAATGAAACAGACAAATGCTACAAAGGTAATAAAAACAGACAAATGCTAGAGAGGTGATAAAAACAGACAAATTCTAGAGAGGTAATGAATACAGACAAATGCTACAGATGCAATAAATACAAGCAAATGCTACAGAGGTAACAAAAACAGACAGATGGTACAGATGCAATAAATACAAGCAAATGCTACAGAGGTAACAAAAACAGACAAATGCTACAGATGCAATAAATACAAGCAAATGCTACAGAGGTAATAAAAACAGACAAATGCTAGAGAGGTGATAAAAACAGACAAATGCTAGAGAGGTAATAAATTGAGCCAAATGCTACAGATGCAATAAATACAAGCAGATGCTACAGAGGTAACAAAAACAGACAAATGCTACAGATGCAATAAATACAAGCAAATGCTACAGAGGTAATAAAAACAGACAAATGCCAGAGAGGTGATAAAAACAGACAAATGCTAGAGAGGTAATAAATAGAGCCAAATGCTACAGATGCAATAAATACAAGCAAATGCTACAGAGGTAACAAAAACAGACAGATGGTACAGAGACAATAAATACGGACAAATGCTAGAGAAGGAATAAATACAAACAAATGCTAGAGAGGTAATAAATACAGACAAATGCTACAGATGCAATAAATACAAGCAAATGCTACAGAGGTAACAAAAACAGACAGACGGTACAGATGCAATAAATACAAGCAAATGTTACAGAGGTAACAAAAACAGACAAATGCTACAGATGCAATAAATACAAGCAAATGCTACAGAGGTAATAAAACAGACAAATGCTAGAGAGGTGATAAACACAGACAAATGCTAGAGAGGTGATAAAAACAGACAAATGCTAGAGAGGTAATAAATACAGACAAATGCTACATATGCAATAAATACAAGCAAATGCTACAGAGGTAACAAAAACAGACAGATGGTACAGAGACAATAAATACAAGCAAATGCTACAGAGGTAACAAAAACAGACAAATGCTACAGATGCAATAAATACAAGCAAATGCTACAGAGGTAATAAAAACAGACAAATGCTAGAGAGGTGATAAAAACAGACAAATGCTAGAGAGGTAATAAATAGAGCCAAATGCTACAGATGCAATAAATACAAGCAAATGCTACAGAGGTAATAAATACAAGCAAATGCTACAGAGGTAACAAAAACAGACAAATGCTACAGATGCAATAAATACAAGCAAATGCTACAGAGGTAATAAAAACAGACAAATGCTAGAGAGGTAATAAGTAGAGCCAAATGCTACAGATGCAATAAATACAAGCAAATGCTACAGAGGTGATAAAAACAGACAAATGCTAGAGAGGTAATAAATAGAGCCAAATGCTACAGATGCAATAAATACAAGCAAATGCTACAGAGGTAACAAAAACAGACAGATGGTACAGAGACAATAAATACGGACAAATGCTAGAGAGGGAATAAATACAAACAAATGCTAGAGAGGTAATAAATAGAGACAAATGCTAGAGAGATGATAAATACAGACAAATGCTACAGATGCAAAAAATACAGAGAAATGCTAGAGAGGAAATAAATACAGACAAATGCTACAGATGCAATAAATACAAACAAATGCTAGAGAGGTAATAAATAGAGACAAATGCTAGAGAGATGATAAATACAGACAAATGCTACAGATGCAAAAAATACAGAGAAATGCTAGAGAGGAAATAAATACAGACAAATGTTACAGATGCAATAAATACAAACAAATGTTAGAGAGGTAATAAATAAAGACAAATGCTAAAGAGATAATAAATGCAGACAAATGCTAGAGATATAATAAATACAGTCAAATACTACAGATGCAATAAATAGAGACAAATGTTAGAGAGGTAATAAATAAAGACAAATGTTAAAGAGATAATAAATACAGACAAATGCTAGAGATATAATAAATACAGACAAATACTACAGATGCAATAAATAGAGACAAATGTTAGAGAGGTAATAAATAAAGACAAATGCTAAAGAGATAATAAATACAGACAAATGCTACAGATATAATAAATACAGACAAATACTACAGATGCAATAAATACAAACAAATACTAGAGAGGTAAGAAATACAGACAAATGCTAGAGAGGTAATAAATACAGACAAATGCTAGAGAGGTAATAAATAGAGACAAATGTTAGAGAGGTAATAAATAAAGACAAATGCTAAAGAGATAATAAATACAGACAAATGCTAGAGATATAATAAATACAGACAAATACTACAGATGCAATAAATACAAACAAATACTAAAGGGGTAATAAATACAGACAAATGCTAGAGAGATAATAAATACAGACAAATGCTACAGATGCAATAAATACAAACAAATACTACAGAGGTGATAAAAGCAGACAAATGCTAGAGAGGTAATAAATACAGACAAACGCTAGAGAGATAATAAATACAGACATATGCTACAGATGCAATAAATATATACAAATCCTATCCAGAGGCTGGAAGTATGAATGTGTGTGAATTTAATGAATGAAAAACTTCATTTGTACATTTTGTTATACACAATCCTTTTTACAATATTCTACTTATAAACTAACTTAACCTATGTACAAATTTTCTTGCCAGCTATGTTCTACCTGCACTGCTTATTTTGTCTGGCACCCTGGCCTTATGGCTCAGTTGACAGCCCTTTTTATTAATCACCTATGATCCATTCTCTCCCTCCTCCGTGCCCTTCTACCTTTCTTATCTCTCTTACTTTTCTAATCCACTTCTCCTTTACTTTCTTTAAGAACTCCCTCATATTCTTATTTTCCTTTTCTACTTTTCTTGTTAACATTTTAATTGTTACTATTTTTCCATCCATTTTTTTCCCATTTTTCTCCCATACTTTTTGTCTCCATTCTGCTAATTCTTTGCATTCTGTCATATAATGCTCTGTGCTTTCATTACCTCCGCGTAGTTCACAAATTCCACTTTTTCTGCCTCTTAGCCCTCTAGGTACATTGATCCTGTTCTCATCCATGCAAACGCTTCTTTTTCCGCTCTATTACAATAATCCATATACCATTCTCTTTACCATTTCCTTTTTACTAATCTATAGAACCCTAGTGACTTTTTATTCTCTAAGCTTCCCCAAATCTCTTATCTCTGTTATCCAGAAGCCGTTGCTATTTCTTTCTCCTGTTCTCCAGATATCTCCCATTCCTATCTTCTCCATAATTTTTTCTACCCCTGTCCACCAGCTATTTTTATTTTTCGTACTCTATTGTTGTTCCATACATGTCTTTAAAATTTCATCATCTTTTTTCGCGTACCTAAACCAAAATTTCAATATCCTTTCCAGTATCACTCCCTTTCTTCTTGTTCTTCCTAATTCCACTAACGCTACCTCCCCTAGTGTTGATCTTGGTAATCTCAATAGCTCTTTACAGAACGTTCTATAGCTCTGGTCTATTTTTTGCTTAATTCAGATCCCCCCTCCAAATTTCAGCTTCATATATCATTCTTGCTTCTACCAATGCCTCGTAGTTCTTTCTATCCATTTAGTCAGCATTTCTAATTTATATTTGCACATCCTTATTCCTGTCATTGCCGCCTTTCCTTTAGCCATAACCTTCCTGCTATGCTCCACCCATTCATCATTACTGCTCATCCTCACCCCCAAACGATCAAACTCCTTGACAACTTCTAACTGTAAATCCTTCCATCTGTCATTTCTCTTCTTTTTACTTTCTCTACTACGTATAGTAAGTAGGGGAAGTATTGCATTCCACCCAAAAATTCGATACCGAGATTTCACCGGAAATACATGTTTTGAGACCTCCTGAATCCAAAAAAAGCATTTTTGGAAACATGTCCGTGTGTGTGTCTGTGTGTGTGTGTGTGTGTGTCTGTGTGTCTGTGAACAGCATAACTCAAAAACGAACAGTCGTATAAGCACCAAACTTGGTATTTAGGTTCAGTATCTTCCAGAGATGCGACACGAAGGTTTTCAAGAAAATCCCCCCACCCCAGACTACCCTTTACATGGAAGATTTTTCGAAAATTTTAATTTTCTCAAAAATGGCTCTAACGATTTTGATGAAAGTATCATATGTTTAATATAATGTCATGAGAAATGAAATGTATATCTCGAATTTCCTGGGAATGTCTCCAAAAGTATTCTTCATTGTGAACAACTTTTGCATAACTGGTAAACTATAAGAGATAGACAAAATTTTACTACACAAAAAATGTAGATCGCGTTAAAATACACAACTTATGTCATATACATTTCTTTTGTTGAGTGAACCGTTTCCGAGATATTGCTTGTTATTTCCTTAAATTTTCCAATACTTATACTTTTTCTCAAATTCGTTATTCATTTTTACTTTCTCTACTACGTATAGTAAGTAGGGGAAGTATTGCATTCGACCCAAAAATTCGATACCGAGATTTCACCGGAAATACATGTTTTGAGACTCCCTGAATCCAAAAAAAGCATTTTTGGAAACATGTCCGTGTGTGTGTCTGTGTGTGTGTGTGTGTGTCTGTGTGTGTGTCTGTGTGTGTGTCTGTGTGTCTGTGAACAGCATAACTCAAAAACTAACAGTCGGATAAACACCAAACTTGGTATTTAGGTTCAGTATCTTCCAGAGATGCGACACGAAGGTTTTCAAGAAAATCCACCCACCCCAGACTACCCTTTACATGGAACATTTTTCGAAAATTTTAATTTTCTCAAAAATGGCTCTAACGATTTTGATTAAAATATCATATGTTTAAGGTATTTTCATGACAAATGAAATGTATATCTCGAATTTTCTGGGAATGTCTCCAAAAGTGTTCTTCATTCTGAACGACTTTTGCATAACTGGTAAACCATAAGAGATAGACAAAATTTTACTGCACAAAAAATGTAGATCGCGTTACAATACACAATTTATGTCATATACATTTTTGTTGTTGAGTGAACCGTTTTCGAGATATTGCTTGTTATTCCCTTAAATTTTCCAATACTTATACTTTTTCTCAAATTCGTTACTCATTTTTTTATGTCCTGGACATGCAAAGAGAATGGAATGCGCCACATAGCAACCAGCGTTAAAATATTTGACTATCGCTTAAAAGCTACCATATTCCCGTTGCATCTACAAGAAAATTACCAATAAGATTGACATCTCGATATCTCGATTAACATGAAGCATATGGAGAATGGGCGTTTGTAAAATTAGGTTGTACAAGAGTAGAGAAAGTTATGTGAGTGTAACACATCAGATTTTTTTAGTTTATTTCCTCTTTTAAATACCACAACATTTTATTTATTTAAATTTACTTTAATTCCCCATTCTTCACAGAATGAATTTAATGCAATAACCAAAAGTAATACCAGCCCAAAGATTAATACCACTGTATGTGTGAACTTCATTGCTGAAGGGCAACTGTTCCAAGATAAAAAGCTGCCGATATTACCTTAGATGTTAAAGGTGGCATACAAATGGAACATAGAAAAAAAATACTAGAATAACTTTCTGTAAGAATAATTTGTATAAGAGTGAGGAGGGAAAGTCATGTAAATGCGAGGCATTTTTACTTTCTCTGCCACGTACTAATAGGTAGAGAAGGTATTGCATTTGACCCAAAAATTACAAATAGAGATTTCACCCTAAGTGCATGCTTTGGGACCCCCTGACTATATTTAAAAAACAGGTCCATGTGTGTGTCTGCGAATAGCATAACTCAAAAAACAAAATGTCGGATAAATACAAACACGCTATTTAAGATCAGTACTCTACAAAGCTACGACACGAAGATTTTAAAAAAAAATCCCCCCGTCCAAACTACCCTTTACATGGAACATTTTGCAAATGTTTTGATTTTCTGAAAAATATCTCTAATGATTTTGATTAAAGTACCATATATTAAGATATTTACATGACAAATAAAATGTATATCTTAAATTTTCTGGGGATAGCTTGTGAAATCCTCTTCATTCGGAAGGCAATTTGTATAATCTTGAATAACTGATAAACGTTAAGCGATAGACGAAAACATAGTACACAAAAATGTAGACCTCTTTAAAACACTCAATTCATTTCTAATAACTCTTTTTGCGGCATCAGCCATTCCGAGATATCCCTTATTAATGGTTCATATTGTTCAATACTTATTCTTTTTCATTCCTGTCGATTTTGTGTTGTTACTGTTGTGGAAACAGTATGGAATTTTAAGGTCACGATGTAGTGTCCAGTTCTTAAACATTTGACTATCGCTATTCCCTTTATATGTGTAATGTAGGTGTTTCCGGAGGGGTTTATCTGGTTAAAATGAAGTAGATAGAAAATTAAACTTTCGTAAGAATAACGGATAGAACAGATGTAACAGTAATAGATACATTTTCGAGAAATTAAGATTTCTTAATTTTGGGTGGAATGTAAGTAGGCTTGTAAGCCAAAAGAGGAAATCTTGGCGATAACTACACCACAAGCAGAAGCGAGATATTGAACCCGGCAGAGTGGGGCCAGTTTGTTACGTACCATGTTGCAACTCTAGCGCGCCGGATATAAAACAGTGAACAGCCACGTCCAACTCATTCGTTGTTAGTCGGCCGGAGAAAGCAGAACAACATGGACGCCAAGGCGATTATGCCCGAGAAGTTCAACGGCGATGGGGACTGGGAGGAGTGGATCTTCCAGTTCGAACAGGTCTGCGAGATGAACGAGTGGGACGAACGCAAGAAATGCCTAGCCCTGGGTGTTTGTCTCACCGGCCGCGCACTCACCCTATATCGTGAGATAGACCAGGACACCAGGAAGAACTTCGAGGCTGTCTGCAATCATCTGCAGTCCAGGTTCAGGCCTCCAGAGACCGTCCAGCTCGACAAGCTCACCTTCTCTGGCCGTAAGTGGAAGCAGGGGGAGAATCTCGCCGACCTAGCTGCTGATCTTCGCGTCCTGGCAGCCAGGGCGTACCCCAAGCTGACGGGAGAAGCCAGGGAGGAACTGCTGCTGGACAAATTCCTCACCGAGCTGGGTGACGACATCAGGGTGTACGTAAGGCAGTCCAGACCGGAGACTTTGGACGCTGCCCTCAGCGTGGCCCTTCAGATGGAGGCTATCCACGCTATAGAGAAGAAGAACAAGAACAAGCACTAATGTGGTGACGTGAACTGAACACTATGCCTCCCATGGAGGTGCAAATATTGTGTACATACTACTAGTAGCTTCTCATTGTAAATACACATCCTTAGAGGTTTTTTGTTTTTTTATACACTGGGTGACCACACACATTGCAATAAAAATACTTTTTCTACAAGTGTTGTGTTTATTTTTAAGTGTTTTTAAACCTTATTTCTCCTGAAGTGAACAGAAACTATCAGATAATAGTTTGAGGATAATCATGACAACTGTCTCTCAGCGAATTTATTGTTATTAAAGAAACAAGGAAAAAATAATATGCTAGTTATGGTATTAAAAATAGATCGTAAATGTAATAGCGCTGAGTTTGTTTTCCATAACAGTGTTAAATGTACATTATTTTCATTAAAAATCACAATCCTTCCTACATTCTTTGCTTTTTTGTTAAATAATACAGTTGAAGGGGGAAAAACTCTACAACTCGTAACTCTAATGCAAGAGGGCCTCAGCCAGAAAAAAAGTATATATGCACCCGTTATTGGATTCAGTTTTCTCTGTTTTAACCTATGCAGGAATGCCATTTTTATTTTCGTAACATTCCACTAGATGACAACCAATAACTAATGCCACTTAACAGTTCTTCCTTCATTTTAATAAGACAAACCCATAAAACTGTATTTCTATACATTTTGCTTCGAATTAAAATGCGCTTTTAAAGCCTGTCCTGAAAAAGTAGAAAGTTTTGAGTTGTGGCAGAATTGCATCAGTGGTACGAAATTATGTGCTGATGAGTATGGATATGCACACATTCGGTAGTAAATATTTTTTGATTTCCCTTTTGAATTATTTCTAAGCAGATAATATTCTCAACATCTGATGTCTTCAATATACTGCGTATTACTGATGCACAACAAATGCAACCAGACAGTTCCTGCCATTAAAAGGATCCAGGATGAAAAGTGGCCATTTTGGAGAATAAATATGATCTGAAAACAGCATACACCGGTATCGTATTTGCTCGCCATTGTAGTTGTTTCAAACCCATTCCTCTGTACTTTTTACATTTTTATTTATTGGTTTTTATATTTTACAATACTAGAAGTCATTTTTATCACAAACTAATGACGGAGCGGTGTTATTAATTTCACGTATCTAATTTTGGGCAACAAATTTTTTCATTACAGATATAAATAGTTTATGCCTGTTTTAAATGTATTATTTTATTTTAGGTAAATTTTTACTCTAAAGTCTGAAGACCAAAAAAAATAAAGAACAGTTTCAAAGTTGCATAAATTGGGAATATTTTAATAAGCCCTAACTTATGCATAGATTGTTTATTTATTTCCTTTCTTTGGAAAATCAGTAACCAGGCGTAGTAAATTAATTTCCAGTGGAAGAAATGGACTCTGCAAGTGCAGTCATTGCAAATATGAAGATCTAAATGATCATAACAATTACCCAAAATAATTAATCAATAAAAATAGTTTGGCATTTATTTTTACAACAATCAAACTGCAAGTGAAATTTTTGTCTCGTTTATTAATTGTGCAACGTTCACAAAATTAGTAACTTATGCTGTTTATGCACCAATGTAAAGTATTTTATCTAAATTTAAAATCACCAAGACAGTGCTCAGTTTTTAAAAACTCAGTTCTTATAAAACGAAAAATATTTACAAAGAAAAAATATCTTTCACTGACACACCGTGGCTGGCCATAAGACGAGTTTAAAAAATACTTGATAGATGTCACTCACGTCAAAATAATGACTCAACCATAGTGTTCTGCCATCTGCAGCAAACGTCTACAGTTGCAGTTCCTGAAACCCAACTAGGTATTGCCTGTAAATGCTTCGCTTACTCGTCGTTAGGTGGTTAACTGGTACGTATGGGCGCAAATTTTCAGAATGGATCTTCAATCACCTGGTTGAGCGATGGGTGTTTATTGTTGTATTTGATGAGAAAGTGTTGTCAAAGTAAAACAATTTTAATGGTCAGAGTAAATAAGTGGGTAGCATAGTGTGGATGAAAAACGGACAATAGAATATGAGAAGAACGTGTTGTTATATAAATGCCTTGAAGGTTATGAAGTGCCCTTAAAAAACCACAAAGTTTAGTTATCTCTGCTTTTACATAAAAAGCATGGGATTAATTTTAAATATGAAGAAATAACCTTTCCCAATATTGATGGTAAATATGAACACTTAAGTCTTCTTTTGTTATGGTGTGGTTTACTTTTAAGCCATAATTCAGCAGGAATAACCATATCAAAAGTGGGAATCCTATTATCTAAATAGGTTGCTAAAATAATTGCTTCACCCCATAGTGATATTCTATTAGCATTATCCTAGTCTTTTCCACTAAGGCTGTATTTAATCTGCTTTCCCATTTTGTTCTGGGGCATGTGGAATTTGTAAACTCCATCTTAATTCCCTTAGCTTTACAATAATTAACCACTTCATTGTTAACATATTTTATTACTTTGAAGTGGAATGTACGTTGATCAATTGAGTCATAGCTCGTGGACCTACCCTGTAGCTTCGGACCTCTTTCGATTTTCAGATCTTAATCTATGTGCTCTAGAAGTAAAGTGCAAAGATATTTTCAGTATATCCTTTAAATAATGCACATACCTCTGTTTTACTCTTGATCATATAAAACAACTGAAATATGTTTGAAATCACCAAGTAAGGTTAAAATATATTTTCCATCATGAGTGACATGACTATTTTATGGTACATATAATGTATGAACTAAATCGAGAGTCTAAACTTTGTTTTCTAAACATAACCTAGTGTGCGTATCTTTCAAACAGGCTTTGCAGAGAGATTCTTGGGAATTTTTAAATTGACAACCTTTCTTTATTAAGTTTTTTAACTGAGTCATCTATTTTATTCTTTGAAGCATGTCCTAAGCTATAATGCGATAATATATTGTAAGCCTGTGCATAATATGCCTTATCAACAACAAATTTACTATTTGCTAATTCAAATTTAAATTTGAAAATTCCATTTTGATAAAAACCTTCATTAATTATGCTATGCTTTCTATAAGTTATTTTCAAATTTAATTTGTGAACCTACTTTCTCTATTTTTCTACCTGAAAACACATTACTTCTTAAATTGGGAGCATATAGCCCATTAACAAATATTAGAAACAATATCTACCACCTTTATAGCAATTAATACCTCTCCTACTTCTGCAACTTGTATTTTGATTGGAGTTTGAATTCAATCATTGCACCGCTGAAGTAGTTTTCACTGTTGACTAGGTGATCTGTTCCTGAATCCATGATAAACTCCGCAAGGTCAGGCTACAATACTTGAAATGCTGAACATGAATTAAATGAAGTCCTTTCTTGAAGATAATGAGCTTCTTGATTGATTATCTTCAGTCTGGAATAAATTTGCTGGTTTCCACGTACCAAACTTCTACTGTATATGGATTGACACTAACTTCATTTATCCCTTTTTACCACATTTAGCATACTAAATGAAATTGTTTCATTTCTGAAGTTTTCTTTGCATTTACAAAAGCTGGTGGTCCTGTGTTAGCGATATTAGTAGTCTTATCCTACCAATGTTAAATTTGCTAAATTCATTTCACTTTATCTAGAAAGTATTTAATATATCAGACTGAAATTTTTATAGAATATAGATGCATGCTTTCTAAGTGCATTAGTCTACTTTTGTACTATAAGTTTGTTATTTTAGGGAAGATAGTCTGATTTTCTTAAGGAGACACTAGCACCAAATGGGCTTTCTTCCCAAATCTTCCCAATTTTAATGAAATTTTTGGATTAAATTGCACCTGCAGTATATTGTTGGTATGAGTTTCATTGCTCTAGATTGAATAGTTTTGTAATTAAAAAGTATTTTTTATGTTTTTTTGCAAATAATTGGATAGAGTGAAAAGGTACACTTTTTGCAATTTAGAATTAAACTAGAGGTCTGAAATTTGGTATGCTACTTGCTCTATTCCTATACAATAAATTTGTGTGTTTGTTTTCTAAAACATTAATATTTATTAGAAATATGATTTTTTCTTTGTATTTAGAACAAAGTAAAACAACATATTACAAAAAAAGCATATACTTGTGTGTATGAAAGTAATCAACAAAACAATGCACAGTTTTCTTTAACAAGTTATATTCTATATGCCCTGAAAATTTCAGTCTGATTTCATTAATATTTACTGCAAAAAAGTAAACCTCAAAGAACAAAAATTACTGAATACTGTAATAATTGTTAATTCAGTCTGTATCTTTTTGTTAATCTAAATGTGCTGTAACCCCCCAAAAAAGTAATACTAAGTAAAATTCATACTGTATGATATAATTGGCGTATCAAATGATAATTTTTGGAAATGTATAAAGGGAACTATAAAATTATAGGTAAGTATGCAGTTGTTCAGAACGAATAGCATTATTACACTTACTATGTTGGTCTATTGAGAGAGGAATCATTGAAATATTGAGTAATAAAATACACCTCCTGCCAAATATTTTTGTAATTTTTTTGCTGTAAATATTACAGATTTTTTTATTGATTTTAATTTTCCAATTTTATTGTGTACTGGTATCACAATGGCTACCTGTAAGACAGCCCCTTTGTGAACATTTCAGTGGCATAAAAAAGGAACTAAATAGTTGAAATTGAGCTCTCAGAAATTAGGGGCAGGATAATTGCTTTGGGGGGGGGGTGGCCTTCCCTGACTAAGCTGAAACATTTTGACACGAAAAAAAGAAGAAGAACGATTTGCTATTTGAAAAAAGTATGTATAAGTATTTAAAAATTCAAGACAATAACAAAAGATA
The DNA here is from genome assembly GCA_030765065.1 of Deroplatys truncata. Classification (NCBI taxonomy): domain Eukaryota; kingdom Metazoa; phylum Arthropoda; class Insecta; order Mantodea; family Mantidae; genus Deroplatys; species Deroplatys truncata. Next base: position 55,269,668 of record CM060989.1, on the reverse strand, counting down.
TCTTTGAAATGCTCAAGTCCACAAACATTTTTATTTGACATATATTGTGTGCCTTAGGGAGATGTAAATTTTTTGTGCAGTAAGATTTTATCTATCTCCTATGATTTACTACTTATACAAAAGTCATTCAGAATGAAGAGGACTTTGGAAGCAATTCCAAGAAAATTCAAAATATACATTTCATTTGTCATCCACATATCTCAAACGTAAGACAGTTTAATCAAATATTTGGAGCCATTTTTTAAGAAATCAAGCATATTGAAAATTTTTCCATGTAAAGGGTGGTTTAGGGTGGGGGAATTTTCTTGAAAATCTTCGTGTTGCATCCTTGGAAGATGCTGAACTTAAATAACGGTTTGGTGTATAACTGATTCTGTTTTACTTTCTCTACTCCGTATAGTAAGTAGGGGAAGTATTGCATTCCACCCAAAAATTTGATACCGAGATTTCACCGGATATACATGTTTTGAGACTCCCTGAATCCAAAAAAAGCATTTTTGGAAACATGTCCGTGTGTGTGTCTGTGTGTGTGTGTGTGTGTCTGTGTGTGTGTGTGTCTGTGAACAGCATAACTCAGAAACGAACAGTCGGATAAACACCAAACTTGGTATTTAGGTTCAGTATCTTCCAGAGATGCGACACGAAGATTTTCAAGAAAATCCCCCCACCCCAGACTACCCTTTACATGGAACATTTTTCGAAAATTTTAATTTTCTCAAAAATGGCTCTAACGATTTTGATTAAAATATCATATGTTTAAGGTATTTTCATGACAAATGAAATGTATATCTCGAATTTTCTGGGAATGTCCCTAAAAGTGTTCTTCATTCTTAACGACTTTTGCATAACTGGTAAACCATAAGAGATAGACAAAATTTTACTACACAAAAAATGTAGAACGCGTTACAATACACAATTTATATCATATACATTTTTTTTGTTGAGTAAACCGTTTTCGAGATATTGCTTGTTATTCCCTTAAATTTTCCAATACTTATACTTTTTCTCAAATTCGTTACTCATTTTTTTTATGTCCTGGACTTGCAAAGAGAATGGAATGCACCACATAGCAACCAGCGCTTAAATATTTGACTATCGCTTAAAACCTACCATATTCCCCTTGCATCTACAAGAAAATTAGCAATAAGATTGGCATCTCGATTAACATGAAGCATATGGAGAATAAGCGTTTGTAATAATAGTTTGTACAAGAGTAGAGAAAGTCATGTGAGTGTAACACATCAGATTTTTTTGTCTTGGATAAGCAAAGAGTATTAATCTGTGGCAAAGGGAATGGTGCTGCACCTAGCAACCAGATATTAAGAGATATGTATGTGCTTAAAGGCTACTGTTTTTCTATATTGCCCCTGTAAATATATTTTTCCCTTACATCTACAAGAAAATTAGCAATAAGATAGAGTCTGCAAATGTTTATCTCGATTAACATGAAGTAGATGGAGAATAAGCATTTGTAAAAATAGTTTGTACAAGAGTAGAGAAAGTCATGTGAGTGTAACACATCAGATTTTTTTTTTGTGTTATGCTGTTCACTGACACACAGACATATACATGCAGATATTGTTCTAAAAATTACTTTTTTGGATTCAGGGAGTCTCAAAACGTGTATTTCTAGCGAAATCTCATTACCAAATTTTTAGTTGGAATGCAATACTTTCCCTATTTACTATAGGTAAGCAGTAGAAAATTAAAAAAATAAAAGTATTGTGCCAAGCAATTGTAAGATCAATAGATAAGTTTTCTAAAGGAGTTACAACAATCTGATAGGATTTAGGCACTGCCAAGAGCAGGTACTGTAATTAACTGAAAATAGCACTGATGTTGGAGTAGGTATTTTAAGATTTACAAACCATTTGCATCACTTCCGACGATAAACTTGAATTAATCCTTGGTTGAAAAATTTAAATAAATCAAATTTATATTCACAGATTAAGCTACAGCAGTTTAAGTTTATTGCCCATAGACTCAATTACAAGTTTCGAACATTGTCAATTACAAAGATAAAAAATTACAGTTTCAAGTATCGTTAGGTATAAAGAAGAAAGTAATTAGATTCTGTTTGAATCTAAAGCTGTTACTTTTACATTTTACTTCAACTGGTAGTCGGTTGTGCATATACAGAGTGAGCCAAAAGACTCCGAACCGCCTGCGCAGTGCTTTTCCTGTCCGCATCCTCGGCGCTTGTTGCTGTATGCTGCTATCATAGAAAGGCGTGGATGAAACTATACAAGGTTTTTAAAACTACTTATAAAGGCTTTACTTACCAACTTTATGAAAGGAAATGCTGAAACTGGCCACCTCTTTAGGAAACTATCCATATAGAATTTATGGGGGGAATTTTCCAAACGATGACCGATGTTCATCTAATGTTTCTTCAGTAAGAAGTGAACGCCATCTTTAGGGTTTCTTAGTCTGAACACTTCCTGTGGCCTGAAATTTACTGTAAAGTTTATGAATTGTTGTATGGCCTGGAACTTGTACACCTGGAAATCTTTCTGCAAATCGTACTTTCACTTGGTGAGCTGACTGAGTTAACACATACGAATCATAAATAAATACACACTGTGCAGTAGAAAACATATACTGAGTCATAGTATACTTTGTGACTAAGTACATGACAAAATAATAAATAACTCGTAATAACTGAAGCACATCACCGTCAACTTAAAGCTGCACTTCATACAGCACAGCAAAATCACAACAGCGTGACTTTGTTTATAGCAGCAGTGCGTTATCATGTTTTTATCATATTTCCACACGCCCAGTGGAAAAACACCGCAAAGCCGTAATATTGTTCATAAAATACCCCTCCGGGGTAACTTAAAACATAAAAGTGTACAAGACAAACCCACACACCATGGAAGAATTAAAACAAAATATCCGCCAGGAAATTTCTCAACGTGAACTACGGCGAGTGATGGATAGTTTCCTAAAGAGGTGCCAAAAATGTTTGGACGATGACAGTGGCCAGTTTCAGTATCTCCTTTCGTAAAGTTGGTAAGTAAAGCCTTTAAAAGTAGTTTTAAAAATGTTGTATGGTTTCATCTGCTCCTTTCTATGATAGCGGCAGACGGCAACGAGCGCCGAGGACGTGGACAGAAAAAACCCCACGCAGGCGGTTCGGAGTCTTTTGGTTCACTCTGTATAAAGCAAATATAAAAGGATCTTTGTTTATAGATTTTAAATTATAACTATTTTGGTGCAAATCCAATTTACACTTGTGTTGTGACCATGTATTTCACTATTTGTTTTAGGTTTGTGCAGTTCAGTCAGATTACTTTATATCTGTACAAAGACACTACAGTAAACAGTATTTCTCTTTTGAAGACTTCCTTACAGGACTCACGTTTTCCTATTTTGAACATTGTTCTGATACATTTCTTTTGGAGCACTAGAACCCTCTGGATGAGAGTATTACTACAGCCACCTTATACTTCTATGCCATATTGAATGTGCGAATAAATTAAGCCATAATATATAGTTTTGAGAACATTTATGTTACATGTTTTTGCAAACTCTCTCAACAGGTACAGGCCTTTACTAATTTTTTTATATAGGTTGTCAATGTAATTAGTCCATGATATGTATTTATCAACCTGTATGCCTAAGAATTTGTGTGAGGGGGTTTCCTTTATCACTGTACCTGCAAGGTTAATATGAAGCATAGCATCTTTTTTTTTTTTTTTGTTCAAATTTAATTATATTAGTCTTTCCAGAGTTGTTCATGAGGCTTAAGGGTTTGAAATAGTTATCTATACTAAGCGATTCCTTGGTAGCTAGTGACTGAAGGTCACAATCATTATTTGCATTACAGAGTGGTGTCATCAGCATAACTTATAATTTTTCAATTTTCTGAAGCATACATGTCATTTATGCAAAGTATAAAAAGTAAAGGACCAAGCACCGAGCCCTGTGGTATACCATGTGTGACAATTTCTGCAATAGATTTAACTTTTGCTGTGTTAGTTCCTTGTTGGAAACTTATTTCTGTGTATTGTATTCTCCCTTTTAGATTAGAATAGAATGTTCTGCATATTCTAAGTAGGAAATGTGTTGAAGCGTGAGAATTAATGACCAATGTGCACTATTTTGTATTACCACTGCAGGCCAGTTTATTTCACTACAAAATGGATTTGTAGTTATTTTCTAAACCAGGAGATATTGCACTCATTTGGAAACCACTCAAATTTAGCACTGAAACGAAAACATGCCCCATATCTTAACTTGTTTGTATCTACACCATCTAAAACACAGTTTCTATTGCTGTTACCTTAGGTCATATTTTCTTTTTACTTTCTCTACTACGTATAGTAAGTAGGGGAAGTATTTATTACACCCAAAAGTTCGATACCGAGATTTCACCGAAAATATATGTTTTGAGACCCCCTGAATCCAAAAAAAGCATTTTTGGAAACATGTCTGTGTGTGTGTGTGTGTGTGTCTGTCTGTCTGTCTGTCTCAGAAACGAACAGTCGGATAAAAACCAAAATTGGTATTTAGGTTCAGTATCTTCCAGAGATGCCACACGAAGGTTTTCAAGAAAATTCCCCCACCCAGATTACCCTTTACATAGAGCAGTTTTCGAAAATTTTAATTTTCTCAAAAATGGCTCCCACGATTTTGATTAAAATATCATATGTTTAAGATATTTTCATGACCAATGAAATGTAGATCTCGAATTTTCTGGGAATGTCTCCAAAAGTATTCTTCATTGTGAACGACTTTTGCATAACTGGTAAACCATAAGAGATACACAAAATTTCACTGTACAAAAAATGTAGATCGCATTAAAATACACAATTTATGTCATATATATTTTTTTTTGTTGAGTGAACCATTTTTGACATATTGCTTGTTATTCCCTTAAATTTTCCAATACTTATGTCTTGGTAATGCAAAGAGAAATGTAATACTCCACATAGCAACCAGCTCTTAAAATATTTGACTATCGCTTAAAGCCTACCAATTCCCCTTGCACCTACAAGAAAATTAGCAATAAGATTAACATCTCGATATCTCGATTAACATGAAGCATATAGAGAATAAGCGTTTGTAAAAATAGTTTGTACAAGCGTAGAGAAAGTCATGTAACACTTCAGATTATTTTTTTAAAGTTTTATTTAGGGTTGTTTTAACGTTCCTAGGTTTTATCACGACCTTTCATGTACAGTTGTTTGCATAATACTTGCACATTATGTATACATGTATACATATACAATTTGGTTAAATGTATTGATGTGTATTAATTAATTTAAGAAAAATAATTAATTTCTGGATGAAAGTTGCATCATTGAGTGCTGCAGAAATATTTCTGGGCATACCAATCTGACTACGTTGATTTTAAAATTTTGGACATGTTAGAATAATACGTATGTACTGCTGTTAATGCTATTTTATATGTTTCACAAATTGGTGGAGAGCTTCTATTTAACAAATAAGAATGTGTCAGTTTAGTATGCCCAATTCGTAGTCGGGATATTACAATTTGGTTTCACTGCTGTAGCTGTCTTATTGGATATTCTTGAGTTGAAGTTCCACGTACATCATGAAGTTTACTTGTATAATTGTTCATCCAGCTGGTCACCATTCTTTGTGCATTTTCTTTTTAAAGTGTGTGACTGCATCTTGGAGAGGTATTTTGATATCAGTATCTTGTGTTGGTAGTTTTGTAGTTTGTTTTGCTGCGGTATCTGCTCTTTCATTTGATCATATTATCTTAAGATGTTTGGCATAAATATAGTGCTATCAGTGATACGATTGGGAAATATCTTGTTCCTGCCAACCTAGAATGAGGCTATTATTATAACAAAGCTATTTTTGCTATTAATTTTTCATTGTTTTAGCAAGAGGGTGGGGTTCCAACCCCCGAAACAGCCTCTGCTCACCATTAAGCACAATTTATACCTTTATGTTCACCAGTGTGAAAATTAAACTCCTTTTATATTTGAAGCTACTGCTATCATTTACCATGAACATGCTTGTTCCAACTGAGCTACAAGTCAGGCTTCCCTAAAAGGTACATATGGCATTTTGCATGGCTGCAGACTATTATATCTGCCATAGTATTTATCTCTTTCATCAAGTGTACAACCAAAGACACCATGTTGTAGTGTCTCAGGGACCAATGTTTTCATGTTGTATTATGGTTTACATAAGAATACAAAATAAGGGGCAGCTGACTTACCTATATATATATAAATTAATTGTTTTTCCAGTAACGTGTGCATAATTAGCAGAGAAATTCTTTCAAATTCTAGTTTATTTTAATTTTACTTTCTCTACCGCATCCTAGTTGGTAGGGAGGTGTTGCATTCCTACCATACATTTGATACCAAAATTTCTTCAGAAATACATGTTTTGAGGCTCCCTGAATCCATAAAAGAACTGTGAACAGCATAACTAAAATGAAAACTGGATAAATACCAAACTTGGTATTTAAGTTCAGTATCTTCCAAAGATACGACATGAAACTACCCTTTCCATGGAAAAATCTTCCAAATTGTTTATTTTCCTAAAAATGGCTTCAATGATTTTATTGATTATCATAATATATCTATGATATTTGAATGACAAGTAAAATTTATATCTTGAATTTTCTGGGAATAGCCTGTGAAGTCCTCTTCATTCAGAATGACTTGTATAATTGGTAACTTGTAAGAGATAGTCAAAATCTTACTACATAAAACAATGTACACCCTAAGACAAAAATGAGCAGGCTTTCGAAACGTATATTTGTCTAAGTCCAAATCGTTTCTGCAGCTAGTTCACAGTGGTGTCTCAGGATGCGTGCTTTTAGCTTACTTTTATTGTTGCCTTTTATATTGATTGCCAGCCACTAAATACGTGCTGAGAGCCGAGTAGTTATAGGCCTTCAATTGCTAAGGCTTATTTGATTTTATGCTCACACATAAAAATTTAAACACTTTCCTTTTCGTTTTGAAACTAAATAAGAAATAAGTAAATATTATAATCGTAGTAATGAAAAATCCAATGTGATACATTCACCTGACTTTCTCTACCCCATATATTTATTAGTAAATTGTTCTTACTAAAGCTTAGTTTTCTGTTTTAACCAAAATAAATCTTTGCAGAAATAGCTACGTTACACATTTCGTTAGAGATACAAAGGGAACAGCAATAGTCATGGATGCTATACACTAGCCTTAAAACTCCACACTGTTCCATGCAATTGCATAGAAACAGTATTGGATGCACTTTAGAATTCTTACTAATATGCCACTTATTTTGAAAATGAAAAGAGAGATTTGTTTGTATTTTTATGCATGAATGTTTTAAAGTGAATAGATATCTTATGCACGGAAAACATACGGCATTGCCATACATTTAACAAATTAAAATTTAAATAATAATAAAAAAATCTGATGTGTTAAACTCGCATGACTTTCTCTACTCTTGTACAAGCTATTTTTACAAATGCTTATTCTCCATATGCTTCATGTTAATCGAGATGTTAATCTTATTGCTAATTTTCTTGTAGATGAAAGGGGAATATGGTAGGCTTTAAGCGATAGACAAATATTTTAAGCGCTGGTTGCTATGTGGCGCATTCCATTCTCTTTGCATGTCCAGGACATAAAAAAAATGAAAAACGAATTTGAGAAAAAGTATAAGTATTGGAAAATTTAAGGGAATAACAAGCAATATCTCGAAAATGGTTCACTCAACAAAAAAAAAAAAAAAAATGTATATGACATAAATTGTGTATTTTAACGCGATCTAAATTTTTGTGTAGTAAAATTTTGTCTATCTCTTGTGGTTTACCAGTTATGCAGAAGCCGTTCACAATGAAGAATACTTTTGGAGACATTCCCAGAAAATTCCAGATATACATTTCATTTCTCATGAAAATATCTCAAACATATGATATTTTAATGAAAATCGTTAGAGCCATTTTTGAAAAAATTAAAATTTTCGAAAAATGTTCATTGTAAAGGGTAATCTGTGGGGGGGATTTTCTTGAAAACCTTCATGTCGCATCTCTGGAAGATACTGAACCTAAATAGCAAGTTTGGTGTTTATCCGACTGTTCGTTTCTGAGTTATGCTGTTCACACACACGTACGTACGTTTCCAAAAATGATTTTTTTTGGATTCAGGGGGTCTCAAAACATGTATTTCCGGTGAAATCTCGGTATCGAATTTTTGGGTGGAATACAATACTTCCCCTACTTACTACACGTAGTAGAGAAAGTAATAATACATATTTTTTTGTAACGTTTAGGAGAATTTTTGTTCTTTTATTTGAAAGAGTTCGCTATTATCTTAATTGGACTACTCAGACTATATTCTGCTATGGGAAGCCTCCTCTCTCCAAGCTCATATGCATAACTTTACTAACTAAACAAATTTGGCTATCACTGGGCGCTGCAGCGTTAGGCAGATCCTGGTATCTGTTGAGTAAGAGTATCGTAAACGGCATGGATGGTTTGCCGCAACGCCCTCAGAATTCCAGAGGACGTTGTCTACCTGTATCTTGCAAGAACACAGTCCTAACAGCAGCGACATTTTCAGGTGTAATTCCAGTTGATGACCGTCAAGAACTATCATCGTCATCAACAATGTTCGGCCATTTTTCAAATGCTTGTTTTAACATTTCATGCGTTTCTGCAGCAGTTATCCTGAGGTTGAAACAAAAGTTTATGCAGAAACGCTGTTCTTTCACATCTGTCATTGTGAAATCGCAATTAAGCAACACTCAACAATGGAAAAAGTCCTCATTTATGCGTTCGATTTCATGTCGTATGATTAAGAATGATGCGACGTGTTGCGCCGTGCATGGCTGCGAAGTCAGTTCTACCAGCCTATTTCCACATTTGTTTCGACAGCTAGTATGGATCCTTGTGTGTTGTACAGTTGTTACAATCTCTTCTTCTTCAACGGATTAACCTCCTCTTTGGAGGACTTACAAAACAATGTCTTGTGTCAGTATCCTGTCGAGGAGCAAGCAAACTCTGGATCATAGCTTATCCAGGATCAGCCCAAATGTCAAGTATGGCCGTGATTAAGAAGGAAATGAACTCTCTAAACTCGGAGGGAGGGGGGAGAAAGAAAACAAATTAATAATAAAAGAAAGAAAACGTCGGAGTGTACCTTCAACAAACAGTACAAGTTTCATGGACAGTACATTTAGGAACCACGATCCTTGTAATTTTCTGACACAGCATCCCAAATTGAACTAATACGACTTTCTTCTACAAAATGTCCCGTATCCATACTTGATAAAAGTCTGAACGACGAAAAGAGTATTCTCGCAACGCACAAACCGCACTGAAAAACCAAAACTATAACTCTTGAATGGTAGCTCGCTGACAATGCAAAACGCAACGTGCATAAACAGGTATAAACATTTATACTGAGGTCATGCGACATGTTTTTGAGGTCGTACGGCACAGAATATTGTGCGATTGTCGCGTCGCATTGTATAAACGAAGCATTTAACTCAATGTACTTTTAGATCGCGTCAAATTTGTCGCACGACACGAAATCGCATGCATAAATGGGGTCTAGGAACGAAGCAGACTGACTCACTAGACATGTTTAGAGCGTCACCTAGCGGCGTTATTTCAAACACTCCTGCTATAGGAAACGCAAGCTATTGGAATTCACAAAAGCCAACCGTGACATGTTTACCCCATTATAGTCTCTCTGGTTACTTTTGGTGACATTCTGTTCGTTAGTTAACGATCACTGCTCCTAAAATATACGTATGGTAAAGATATGTCCGTAGTTGGTGTTAATTGCAGTTGTTATGTTGGCAGTACAAGCATTATCTTGCAGGACGTCAACTGTTGAATTTAAAGCAGATAATGCTTGCCTTGTGTTTCCACAGGTGAGTTTATTTGAAATTGTTTTTACTACACAATTTCCTATTAAATACAAATGTGATATTTAGCGCTGGGAAATGATATAATCAAATAGTGTGATTTCAAAACAAGATTTAATTTACTGGCTGACTTGAAACTAGTAATTCTCATTGTAATGTTGGCAGTGCTTTAGTGTAAAGTTGGCAGCTTTGAATTCTTGGGAACTGCCAGTAAATTGTTTCCCTAAATAAATCATCGTACTTCCGAAATTCCCGCTAGTCATTTTGAATCGATGGCGTCATTGCTTAAGGACAGCGTGATCGGTTCACCCAGTTTCCAGAAACTGACAATAGATGGCGATATAGTGCAGAACGGAGAATGAGGGTGTTGCGGCAAACCGCCATTTAAAATCTCCTGGTGTGCGAATATTGTTTAGAGCTAACACATTTCCTGCAATTGGTGTGAAGCCGTGTTAAATTGTATGGTTACAGTTTTATTCACTGTCGTGTGGTACAAGCAGCCGTACAACCCAGGTCTCTGTTAATTTGTCGTTAACGTTGTTATGGCCTTTCTGTTGTAAAATGACGTAGTTGGGAGTGATATTTGGCTATCAAAATTAATTAATAAAATGGAATATTCAAATACTAAGAGGAATGGATCAATATTTTAATATCAAAACTAAGCATATTAAATGTAATGTGAATGTAGTTAGTAGTATTTAGGAAGCAGGTTTCCCTTTAAGCACCTCAGCCTAAAAGACTTTTTGTGTACTATTGATCCTAATTTAGGGATCAATATATACATTTTTAGTTATTTGTAACGTTTGTCTCACTAAATTAGGGCCTGTTAATAATTTTGCTGTAGCTCCAAGAACTTGGTATCTTGCCCGTTCTGTGGCTTCCATTCTAATAGAATGTGTTTCGCCGTTTCATCGGCTTGTAGACATAGACGACAAATGTGTTCCATATGGTATAATCCCATTGTATTCAGATGTTTTCTAAACTTTCCAGTCCAGTTATGAAACTTATAACTCTTCTGAGTACAGATTGTTAAGCTCAGTAAGTAAATTACTTAATTTTTCTCTAGGCTTATTAACTAATCGCTTATAGTGTTTGTTTTTGGGTATGGTTTTCCATTCCTTTCGGATTCCTTTCCGAACGCAAAGTCTATGTTCTTTTTGCATTTAACATGCTTATTCCATAGGCGGGTTATGGTCCTATAAAAGGGAGAGATGCTTCCTTTGTTGCTAAGGAGACAACCTTTTCATTTCCCGCGATGCCTGTGTGTCCAGGTACCCACCGCAATTCTACTGTATTGTGGGTGGAAAGGTTTGATAAATATTTATAACATTTCCACACTAATTATGATTTAAAGTGATGGGAACTGCTGGTTTTTAGCGCCGCCTGGCTGTCAGAGTTTATAAGCATGTATTTCACTACAATTCTCTTTTCCCAACATAGGCGTGCACTTTCAAGTATAGCAGGTATCTCTGCCTGAAAGACAGGAGCGAATCTTCCTAGGCTTATGCTATAGTATTTGCCCGTTGACTCCCAATAAACACCTGCAACAGTTTTCCCATTTATGCTTGAACCATCAGTATACAGGGTGGGCCATTTAAATTGAGACTGTACAATATCTCAAAAACTAAACGTTGTAGAAAGAAATGTATTGAATAAATGTTTATTCATATTATATGGTAAAGTAATTTTTTTAAATTGGAAGCCTACAGTTAGGGTCAAATTAAATTGACCCTAAAATAACCATCATAACGTCCTCCAAATAAAACACGACTAATGGCATTTACTTTCCCCCATAATATCAAGCAATTTTATTCCAGACATTTCTTTCTACAACACTTAGTTTTCGAAGCATTGTACAGTCTCAACGTAAATGATCCACCCTGTATATGGTGGATAATGGTTCTTATGCCTTAAATGAGTTTTTTCTTCAATGTTTCTATCGACAATATTTTGAAGGTTTGAGAAAATGAAATTACTTCTGACATGAAAACAGATTTGATTAATAATACAGATCTTCCATTTTGTTGAGGATGGAGGGGTGGCATGATGTGGCGTATTAATAATTTGGGGGGTTACATTATTGTTCTACATTGTTATTACCAGACATATCGTTGTTTACGTCACTCTTGGCTGGTAGCTTTTGATAGCCACGAGTAGTGGCGGATATAGCGTCACTCTCAGTTAGGATTCCGAAAGTAACGGACCGCGCGTGTAAGCCGGGCTTTGGATCGGCGGACTTCTCGTCCCACCTTCCATTTTTACTTTCTCTACTACGTATAGTAAGTAGGGGAAGTATTGCATTCCACCCAAAAATTCGATACCGAGATTTCACCGGAAATACATGTTCTGAGACCTCCTGAATCCAAAAAAAAACATTTTTGGAAACATGTCCGTGTGTGTCTGTGTGTGTGTGTGTGTGTGTGTGTGTCTGTGTGTGTGTCTGTGAACAGCATAACTCAAAAACTAACAGTCGGATAAACACCAAACTTGGTATTTACGTTCAGTATCTTCCAGAGATGCGACACGAAGATTTTCAAGAAAATCCCCCCACCCCAGACTACCCTTTACATGGAACATTTTTCGAAAATTTTAATTTTCTCAAAAATGGCTCTAACGATTTTGATGAAAATATCATATGTTTAAGATAATGTCATGAGAAATGAAATGTATATCTCGAAATTTCTGGGAATGTCTCCAAAAGTATTCTTCATTATGAACGACTTTTGCATAACTGGTAAACCATAAGAGATAGACAAAGTTTTACTACACAAAAATGTAGATCGCGTTAAAATACACAACTTATATCATATACATTTTTTTTGTTGAGTGAACCGTTTTCGAGATATTGCTTGTTATTTCCTTAAATTTTTCAATACTTATACTTTTTCTCAAATTCGTTATTCATTTTTTACTTTCTCTACTACGTATAGTAAGTAGGGGAAGTATTGCATTCCACCCAAAACTTCGATACCGAGATTTCACCGGAAATACATGTTTTGAGACCCACTGAATCCAAAAAAAGCATTTTTGGAAACATGTCCGTGTGTGTGTCTGTGTGTGTGTGTGTGTGTGTGTGTGTGTGTGTGTGTGTGTCTGTGAACAGCATAACTCAAAAACGAACAGTCGGATAAACACCAAACTTGGTATTTAGGTTCAGTATCTTCCAGAGATGCGACACGAAGGTTTTCAAGAAAATCCCCCCACCCCAGACTACCCTTTACATGGAACATATTTCGAAAATTTTAATTTTCTCAAAAATGGCTCTAACGATTTTGATGAAAATATCATATGTTTAAGATAATGTCATGTGAAATGAAATGTATATCTCGAATTTTCTGGGAATGTCTCCAAAAGTATTCTTTATTGTGAACGACTTTTGCATAACTGGTAAACCGTAAGAGATAGACAGAATTTTACTACACAAAAAATGTAGATCGCGTTAAAATACACAACTTATGTCATATACATTTCTTTTGTTGAGTGAACCGTTTTCGAGATATTGCTTGTTATTTCCTTAAATTTTTCAATACTTGTACTTTTTCTCAAATTCGTTATTCATTTTTTTACTTTCTCTACTACGTATAGTAAGTAGGGGAAGTATTTATGTCCTGGACATGCAAAGAGAATGAAATGCGCCACATAGCAACCAGCGTTAAAATATTTGACTATCGCTTATAACCTACCATATTCCCCTTGCATCTACAAGAAAATTACCAATAAGATTGACATCTCGATATCTCGATTAACATGAAGCATATGGAGAATAGGCGTTTGTAAAAATAGATTGTACAAGAGTAGAGAAAGTCATGTGAGTGTAACATCAGATTTTTTATGTCCTGGACATGCAAAGAGAATGGAATGCGCCACATAGCAACCAGCGATAAAATATTTGACTATCGCTTAAAAGCTACCATATTCCCCTTGCATCTACAAGAAATTTACAAATAAGATTGACATCTCGATATCTCGATTAATATGAAGCATATGGAGAATAGGCGTTTGTAAAAATAGATTGTACAAGAGTAGAGAAAGTCATGTGAGTGTAACACATCAGATTTTTAATAATGTAGGAACCCCAAACGGTTGGGAAATATATCTTAGGGATGTGTGAGTAGATTTTTGTTATGGATTTTGTACAGTGAAAAACCCACGCCTTCCTCTTAACCTCCGCACCACGTTTCGGTCCTCTGCAGCCAAGCAAGTACGCGTCCCTTCAATGTGCGTGCAGGGTATTAGAAATTAATTTAATTTTCATGTGAACTTTTATGCCATCTACCCAGCATGTAACAATACTTCACAGCGGTTCTCTCTCCACATTACTATCTGGATGATTTTGCATGCTGCTAGTCTATCCACAGCTTGGATACATAGTTCCAGCAGGGTAAGACCTAGTAAAGTTTCCAAAATAAAGAAGTGCGTGCTTGTAGAAGCTCCAGATATGCCTAAACTAGCGTATCTCTAGAGACCATTAGTTTTTCTTTTGTTTTAATTTCTAGAGTCTTTGGTCACCATACCAATGCACCATACCTCATAGAGCTACCGGTACATGCCCGTGAATGTAACACGTCTTTTTCCCTCCCTTTTGTTGTGTTCTGTTTTATTTTGTTAATTCTTTAGAATTTTGTTTATTTATTTTTTCAGAAACCCTCACTGCGAGTATTTCGGCTGAATTCTTGATAACGAGTTTTGGAGTCGAATGCAGTTTTCTCCAGGTAAGGTGTAGACAAAGAAACATACGTTCCTAAAAGTAATTTTTCTGTTATACAGGGTGATTTATGAAGAACTGACACATTTCTTTCTTTAATTACCCTGTTCAAAATTCACTCAATGCCCCAATTTTAGCACCAAATTAAGCAGAATGTTCTGGAGTTTCATTTGCCTGTCACTATATGCGCAGATGTTCATGTTTTATTCGTAATTGTTAGTTTTATTGTCAGCAACTGTTTTTGAGATTTTGTTCTTGTCAACGTGAAAATGGAGTACACATTAAATGAACGAATCTTCCTTGTAAAGCAATACTGGATTACGAATTCAATTACAGCTACTCAAAGGGCATTCCAGAGAGAATTTGGTGTTCGGAATCCTCCCCAAAGAAACACAGTACTGGGACTGGTAAACAAATTGGAAACAACTGGATCTCTGGTGAGTGAAAAAGGCAAAACTCGTTCATCGAGGCTTCCCACGGTTGTTGACGTTTGTCGCAGGAGACAGGGTACAGCTACTCAATGTGTCAGAGAGCTGTGGAAAGCGCAGGCCTAAAGCCGTATAGGATTACAGTTGTCCATCAGTTACAGGAACCCGATAAGGATAGACGACTGAATTATTATCGTTGGTTTCAGGCGTTCATTCTGCAAAATCCTGCCATATTGTCCATCGCATGCTTCACAGATGAAGCATGGTTCCATTTCTCCCGCTATGCATCTATGCACACGGTTAAAATTGGAGTTTGGTGCGCAATATCCGCACAGAGAATAGTGTGACCAATTTTTTTAAAACAATGTGAACACTGCAGAGTACCGACGGATTTTTATGGAGTCTGCTGAGCAACTAGACGATATAGAGCTGAGTCAAGGATATTTTCAGCAGGACGGCGCTACATGCCATACATCAAATGAAACCATGGCACTAATTGCATTGCAAGTTTCTTTGACGACCGGATAATTTCCAAGAACCTGTGGCCACTGAGATCTTCGGATTTGACATCGCCGGACTTCTTTTTATGGGGTTACTTAAAAGACGGAGTTTATGCCACACGTCCCCAGACATTGGACGATCTGAAGCACAACATTACACAGGAGATTCAAGCTATTGACAACAGTCCTCCAAAGAGTGGCCAGTAACATAGAACGACGTGTTGAGTTGTGCCTTATGCAGGATGGAGGACATTTTCAACATTTGCTGTAGAGGTAAATAATCTTCCAAAATTGATTTGCATTTCAGGTATAATAAGTTGTTGCCAGCATAACTCGGTTTGAAACAATTAAAGAAATAAATGTGTCAGTTCTTTATAAACCAGTACTAGAAAATTATAGTAAATGCATTAAGAATATGGCGAAAACGAAATCTAAAAAATCACCAGAAGTGTTGGATATTTTGTCAGGTGTAATTCGTCATAAGACTTCTCTAATATTAATCAAGGTTCCTTGAATACTCCCACCTATGCAGTGACATGAAGAGGTGGTCGTAAAGTGAGACTGGGTGCCACATTACTTTTTATATTCCGTCTGCAACTCCAGTTGCATTCTTTAGATCTCAGCGCACGTGGCCAAGTCTACATCCGGTAGAGCCAGCGGTATCTGTCTTATGGATCTATATCTTCCATACATGTCTGCCTACTGAAAAATAATGCCAAGGAACTCCTCATAAAAATGTGTTCTATTCGTTTATATTCTCATACCTGCGCTTTCGCCTTGGGTTCTGAATGTACACTGGCATGCAGCATTTATCTGTTCCTTCTTGTGGCTGTTTCACAGTTGGGAAACTTTTAACGTCATTAACACAGAGGGTTGTTCGCTATCTATGGTAACAAACTTAAGGCCCCTTACCTTATGGAAAACCCGCCTCCACCAGCAATGGTGCTATATCTGGCAGCCTTTAGCTTAAGCTATCAATCTGAGCACAGTTTCCACTGTAGTAAACGGCTATAAATACAGGGATGTCCACTTTATTCCATTCCTCCTGGCAGTTTTCCAGAGACCATCTGAAGTTCACGGCCGTCTGCTTCCAAGGGCTCTTTTCAGTAACCCAAATGCACAAAACTCCATCAGAGATGCATCAGATGGCTTAACACGGATATCGCTGAAAGGTTTCGAATGTATTTCTATTTCCTCTCTTTCTATGTTCTCCAAAAATTTGTAGGTCGAAGCAGACCTGATGCAACCAGACTTTATTTACATCTGCACCATAGAGAGCAGGGGTTTCTGTATGGAAAATTGGTTATCAGGACGCTAGTTTGTTAATATGCCGAGTTGATGTTCATATTCTTATTACTTTCTCTACTACGTAGCATTTTTGGAAAAATGTCCGTGTGTGTGTGTCTGTGAACAGCATACCTCAGAAACGAACAGTCGGATAAACACCAAACTTGGTATTTAGGTTCAGTATCTTTCAGAGATGCGACACGAAGGTTTTCAAGAAAATCCCCCCACCCCAGATTACCCTTTACATGAAAGATTTTTCGAAAATTTTAATTTTCTCAAAAATTGCTCTAACAATTTTGATTAAAATATCATATGTTTAAGATATTTTCATGACAAATGAAATGTATATCTCGAATTTTCTGGGAATGTCTCCAAAAGTATTCTTCATTGTGAACGACTTTTGCAGAACTGGTAAACCATAATTGATAGACAAAATTTTACTACACAAAAATGTAGATCGCGTTAGAATACACAATTTATGTCATATACATTTTTTTTGTTGAGATATTGCTTGTTATTCCCTTAAATTTTCCAATACTTATACTTTTTCTCAAATTCGTTATTCATTTGTTTTTGTCTTGGTAATGCAAAGAGAATGGAATGCTCCACATAGCAACCAGCTCTTAAAATATTTGACTATCGCTTAAAGCCTACCAATTCCCCTTGCATCTACAAGAAAATTAGCAATAAGATTAACATCTCGATTAACATGAAGCATATGGAGAATAAGCGTTTGTTAGAATAGTTTGTACAACAGTAGAGAAAGCCATGTGAGTGTAACACATCAGATTTTTATATACACGACGAATTTAACTTTATAACGGTACCTTGGTATTACCATGAAACCATTAGGGAAATTTTCGTTAGTTTTCTTATACCAACTTTCACATTTTTTTCTCCCCTTGGTCGGTAATATGCAGCCCTGGGTTTGTTGCAGTCACTTAGATAAACATATGCCTCATCTAAAAACACAAACATCCACTTTTCACCAGATAGGTATCGTTCACACAGTTTTTTGCTGTTAGTGGCACGTTCTGCAATGTGTTTAGGCAACAGCTTATATCCCCGGCTCTTATGGCACTTTTCTAGATTCAAATCCTGGTTGATTATGGTTTCACAGTAGTAACAGAGTTCCCAGTGAAATGGCCCTCTGAACTGCAGGATCTGGTCCAAAGGCATAGGTCTTCACCTTCCAAATTATATCCGGGGTGTGACTGGTGACCGGTTGTGGATTTCTCTTTTTCTTGCCCTTTGGAGTAAGTCTTGATGTGGCCTTACCTTTTTGTTGAGTGCACGTGAGTTCATTTCTTGGATATGGTAAAACCAGGCCTCTTGCACTGCTTAATAAACTTAGAATACATGTATTTTGCATCGGAAAGGGCAATAATGTACCCCTATCAGAATGGTTCTATTTTTGACGCCATTTGATGCAGCAAGAACAAGAGCACACAACTGAGCAAACACAGTGATACACTCATACTGCTGAACTTTCATTCGGTTCCACATGTTTCAGCGCTGAGCTATTGTGGTCGTATGGTATTGTCACCATAGATCGTGAACAACGCAAGATTGTCATATCAACAGCTTTTAAAGGACTAAAAAATTCGCAACACTGCGTAATTTCATTCTCGAATGTTTCAGACATCAATAACTGAAGTATGGTCCTGATTATTCTCTTAAATCTGTCGAATATCTTCAATTTTCACTCCTAAGTGTCTTCTCCTAGATGGGCGACTGGAATTTACATAATGAGGAGCATTTAAATCACAGAATCTATACGCATTCCAAAGGCATCTGTCTAAAATCATCAGACAATGTCAGAAATACACTAACAAATCTTTCACAGTCTGTCAGCCATTCAACTCAAAGTAAAACTCCTCCACGAAATTTCTGTTCGTAATGGCTAAACATTTCAAAACTGGTTTACAATAACCTGAGAACACGAATGCATATCGATGCCCTTATCGATGGCAAAATCAAAAGTCGATTTTGCGTATTTGTTTGCAACTCAATCAATAATATTTTTACTGTCTCTACCACGTACTACATAGGAGAAGATATTGTATTCCACCCAAAAAAATCGAAATAGAGTTTTTACCGGAAACACATGTTTTGACGTCCCCTGAATAAAAAAAAGCATTTTTAGAAAAACGCGCCCGCCCGCGTGTGTCTGTGAACTGCATAACTCAAAAACAAAAAGTCGGATTAATACCAAACTTGATATTTAGGTCCATTACCTTCCAAAGATACGACACGAAGATTTTCAAGAAAATCCCTCATCCCAAACTTGAAGTGGAAAGTATTTTTGCGTTTGGAAAGCCGATTTGAAGTTAATATTGTTTCTTTACGTTATTTGCGCCACGCTTTGGGCGTCAATTTGAAGTAGGTTGTATTGAAGGAGTTGTATTATAGTTCAACAGTTGGGGAGCCGAACACTTGAAGTAGTTGCAACCGCACGTATGGTACCCGGTAGCCTTTGCCCTAATTTTTAAAAATATTAACTCTGTATTTTTACTGTTTCTTTAAATATTATAGTTATGTTTGCCTCGGCTGCGTCAGTATTTAATTTAGAGACATGGATGTCTTGGCAGGGTTGTGGTGCGACTTAAGAATGTAGGCTTACACAGATTATAAATTTAATTCACTTCTTTTATTAATGGTTGATACGATTTATATAACACTTCACTGAGAGAGAGAGACAGAGAGAGATATTCCTTTATTAATTACTTGTACTTTTTAACACAAACTTATTTTTCGTCTCACACGAATACGTATTAAATTTCTCAAGGACGTGTCGCGTCCGGTTAGGAATACTGTTTGCAACCAACTGCCTTCTGAATTTATAAATGTTTCTCCTTTTCAGTTTCTGATTGGCTAATCCTACTCCAATAGAATACCTCATTTTACTAAAACTTTTTTCTGGTTGTTGATTGGCTATTTTATAAACTGTCACTAAAATTACATTATTGGTTCCAAAAATCACAAATAACATTATTAAACTCTCAAACTCATTATTGCCTCAAGGTTACCTCATTGTTACCTCTTTGTTAGCAAGTTTTGACCTATTTCTCACAGCTCCTACATTATTAAATTACGTAATACATTCACATAACATTATTAAACGTGGATACAATAATATAAACATATACAATGACTGTTACATACATTTTACAAATTATTACATACACATATTGCCTTAAGGCGAGCTGTTATGAATTTATATAATTAGACTGAAAATCATTTAAGTGTTAAAAATACTGCCTTTGCGTGGAAATTTTAAAAAAAGTTTTAATTTTCTAAGAATGATTCTAAAAATTTTCATAAAAATACAACATATTAAAGGTATTTACATGATAAATAAAACGTATAACTTGAATTTTCTGGGAATAGAATTCATTGGAAGGAATTTTGTATCAACTTACTACACCAAAAATGTAGATCTCTTTAAAACATAAAATTTATTTCAAATAGCTTATTTGTGCCATCAGCCATTTTGGAGATATCCGTTAGTAATGGTTCGAATTGTTCAATACTTAGCCATTCTTTGTAAAGTTCTGTCGATTTTCATTTGTTTCTCGCGGTGTCATGGAAAGAGTATGGAATTTTAAGGCCAGCGTATAACGTCCAGTTCTATAACGAAAATTGTAATGCAGCTATTTTCGGAAAGGTTCATCTCGATTAAAATGAAGTAGATAGGAAAATAGACTTTCGTAACAATAATTTTTATACCGCTAATAAGCGATAGAGGGTAGAATCATGTGAATGCAACACATCAGATTTTTACTTTCTCTACTACGTATAGTAAGTAGGGGAAATATTGTATTCCACCCAAAAATTCGATACCGAGATTTCACCGGAAATAAATGTCTTGAGACCGCCTGAATCCAAAAAAAGCATTTTTGGAAACATGTCCGTATGTGTGTGTGTGTGTGTGTGTGTGTGAACAGCATAATTCAGAAACGAACAGTCGGATAAACAGCAAACTTGGTATTTAGGTTCAGTATCTTCCAGAGATGCGACACGAAGGTTTTCAAGAAAATCCCCCCACCCCAGATTACCCTTTACCTGGAAGATTTTTCGAAAATTTTAATTTTCTCAAAAATGGCTCTAACGATTTTGATTAAAATACCATATGTTTAAGATACTTTCATGACAAATGAAATGTATATCTCGAATTTTCTCGGAATGTCTCCAAAAGTATTCTTCATTATGAACGACTTTTGCATAACTGGTAAACCATAAGAGATAGTCAAAATTTTACTACACAAAAAACGTAGATCGCGTTAAAATACACAATTTATGTCATATACATTTTTGTTGCTGGGTGAACCATTTTCGAGATATTACTTGTTATTCCCTTAAATTTTTCAATACTTATTTTCTTAAATGGGAATTCGTTATTCATTTTTTTGTCTTGGATATGCAAAGAGTATTAATCTGTGGCAAAGAGAATGGTGCTGCACCTAGCAACCAGCTATTAAGAGATATGTATGTGCTTAAAGGCTACTGTATTTCCAAATTGCCCTTGTAAATATATATTCCCCTTACATCTACAAGAAAATTAGCAATAAGATAGACTCTGCAAATGTTTATCTCGATTAACATGAAGTAGATGGAGAATAAGCGTTTGTAAAAGTTTTTGATTCCTCCATTTGTACCAAGCTTCATTCCTTTATTAATAGTGTACATTAAAATCGTTTGCTATTATTTATTAATTGCTACCGGTTTGGTTGTTGTTTTTGAGGCAATAGCCACTTTTGAGTTGCATATAAACAAGCCACAGATGACGCTTTTCCTGGAAGAACCAATGATCAGTGTGTCCAAGGATGTCAATAGCAATATTAGCGAAGAAAATACATAACACGTAAAACTTAGAACAAAAATATTAAAGAAAGAAATTATTAATGTGTTGATGCTGAGAATCTGTGAGTTAGATAGTTTATTACATTAATGAGTTATTGTATTAGTTTGTCCGTGGCTAGTACTGTATTTTACTCCAACAGGCATGAAACACATTTATACATAAAATCTGATGTGTTACACTCACATGACTTTCTCTACTCTTGTAGAAACTATTTTTACAAACGCTTATTCTCCATATACTTCATCTTAATCGAGATAAACATTTGCAGACTCTATCTTATTGTTAATTTTATTGTAGATGTAAGGGGAATATATATTTACAAGGGTAATATAGAAATACTGTAGCCTTTAAGCACATACATATCTCTTAATAGCTGGTTGCTAGGTGCAGCACCATTCCCTTTCCCACAGATTAATACTCTTTGCATATCCAAGACAAAAAAAAATGAATAACGAATTCCCATTTGAGAAAATAAGTATTGAAAAATTTAAGGGAATAGCAAGCAATATCTCGAAAATGGTTCACTCAACAAAAAAAATGTATATGACATGAATTGTGTATTTTAACGCGATCTACATTTTTTGTGTAGTAAAATTTTGTCTATCTCTTATGGTTTACCAGTTATGCAAAAGTCGTTCACAATGAAGAATACTTTTGGAGACATTCCCAGAAAATTCGAGATATGCATTTCATTTGCTATGAAAATATCTTGAACATATGATATTTTAATCAAAATCGTTAGAGCCATTTTTGAGAAAATTAAAATTTTCGAAAAATGTTCCATGTAAAGGGTAACCTGGGATGGGGGGATTTTTTTGAAAACCTTCGTGTCGCATCTCTGGAAGATACTGAACCTAAATACCAAGTTTGGTGTTTATCCAACTGTTCGTTTCTGAGTTATGCCGTTTCACAGACACACACACACACACACACACACACACACACGGACATGTTTCCAAAAATGCTTTTTTGGATTCAGGAGGTCTCAAAACATATATTTCCGGTGAAATCTCGGTATCGAATTTTTGGGTGGAATACAATACTTCCCCTACTTACTATACGTAGTAGAGAAAGTATTCTCCATATACTTCATCTTAATGGAGATAAACATTTGCAGACTCTATCTTATTGCTAATTTTATTGTAGATGTAAGGGGAATATATATTTACAAGGGTAATATAGAAATACTGTAGCCTTTAAGCACATACATATCTCTTAATAGCTGGTTGCTAGGTGCAGCACCATTCCCTTTCCCACAGATTAATACTCTTTGCATATCCAAGACAAAAAAATGAATAACAAATTCCTATTTGAGAAAATAAGTATTGAAAAATTTAAGGGAATAACAAGCAATATCTCGAAAATGGTTCACTCAACTAAAAAAATGTATATGACATGAATTGAGTATTTTAACGCGATCTACATTTTTTGTGTAGTAAAATTTTGTCTATCTCTTATGGTTTACCAGTTATGCAAAAGTCGTTCACAATGAAGAATACTTTTGGAGACATTCCCAGAAAATTCGAGATATGCATTTCATTTGCTATGAAAATATCTTGAACATATGATATTTTAATCAAAATCGTTAGAGCCATTTTTGAGAAAATTAAAATTTTCGAAAAATGTTCCATGTAAAGGGTAACCTGGGATGGGGGGATTTTTTTGAAAACCTTCGTGTCGCATCTCTGGAAGATACTGAACCTAAATACCAAGTTTGGTGTTTATCCAACTGTTCGTTTCTGAGTTATGCCGTTTCACAGACACACACACACACACACACACGGACATGTTTCCAAAAATGCTTTTTTGGATTCAGGAGGTCTCAAAACATATATTTCCGGTGAAATCTCGGTATCGAATTTTTGGGTGGAATGCAATACTTCCCCTACTTACTATACGTAGTAGAGAAAGTAAAAAGTGTACGATTCTAAACAAAGGTACAAAATAGGCAAATACCGAGCTCTATGCATTGCCAACTGGAAAGTTTAACAATCGAGGAACGGCAGTACCAGACAACCAGGTGCCGCCCGTTTCCAAACATTACGGTCCCCGACAGTGAAATAGAAGGCGGTGGGTGTGCGAACGGAGGCCGCGCAGCTGTAAATGATTTCTCGTGTATGCAAATCATTTTCGTTCCAGGTGGTAACCAAGTTGTGGAAAAAGAAACTGTGGCAAGAACTTGTTTACAAAACGCTTAGATTTATAGGTCGTATTTAGAGAGACATAGCAGATGAGACGTGTAAAATAAACAATCGAACCGAGGCTAAGGTAGACACGTTGTAGCCTACCTGCCTACGAATTCAATAACAGGGGATTTATTATATGATTAAGGGGAGTGAGGTGGTGAGTGAACGTTGAAACATATCTAAAAACAATGTTTCGACAAGTTTAAAAACTTTAGAACCGAGCCATGAGGATCGGCATTTGGGAGTTACCGGGTTTAAATCCCTGGGCTGACCAATCTAGTTTTTTCCATGGTTTCCCTCAGCAGCCAAGTAAATACGGATTGGGTATTTAATACCACAGCCCAGTGTTGCACCTTCAGTCCAAAACAATAGTAACATAGAAAAAATAGAGACGGTAATAACGAATTCTCTACCATATATCCACAGATAATAAAACAGATAGACTGGAGGCATACTAATGCCATCTGTCCGGCACGTGTAGAAGCAGAGGCACAGTTGTACACATGCCTCTGTGGACATGTGGCGAAGCAAGATGGTACGGTACAGGGATGAGACCTAGAAGGCTAACTGTCCCCACACACCGATTCAGGTATCCCCAAACAGATCCGTTGCGATATGACCACCTTGTTAAAGCCATATAAAATAAATAGAATAAAAAAACTTATAGTAATGTTTTCCAAACTGTATTCCGCGTGATATTGCAATTAAAATCCCTTTGGCTTAGATATTTAAAAAAAAATAAAACTCTAGGTCATGGCAAAAGAGTTTTCATTAAGTAAACAACTTGAGTGCTTATTTTAGGCTATCGCAAAGAATACTATGATTTTTTTTACTTGTGTATGAGGGTTCTATATACAGGGTGGATAATTTAAGTTGAGATTATAATAACATCTCCAAAACTAAGCGTTGTAGAAAGAAATGTTTTTAATAAAAGTTGCTTGATATTATGGGAGAAAGTAAATGCCATTAGTCGTGTTTTGTTTGGAGGACGTTTTGATGGTCATTTTAGGGTCAATTTAATTTTTTAATGGGAAGCTATCTTTTTATGTTATTTTCTCACTTCTTATAAAAAACTAAACAACATTTTTGAAAAGCACCTTGCAGTTGTTCTTACACCAACATAAATTCTGAATGGCTGTGTACGAAGAGCGCAATGAATGGTTAGATCATCCATGGATGGTGATTTAGGGTAAAGTTACTAATTGGGAACCAACATTTTTTATTTTGTTTCCTTATTCCTCGTCACAAAATAAACAGCTTTTTATAAACCATTTTATAATGAGAAAGCACCATACAAAATGTAGGTTCCCATTTAAAAAGCTCTGATGTGTTACACTAACATGACTTTCTCTACTCTTGTGCAAACTATTTTTACAAACGCTTAATCACCATATGCTTCATGTTAATCGAGATATCAAGATGTCAATCCTATTGCTAATTTTGTGGTAGATGCAAGGGGAATTGGAAGGCTTTAAGCGATAGTCACATATTTAAAAAAAAATGAATAACCAATGTGAGAAAAGTATAAGTATTGAAAAATTTAAGGGAATAACAAGCAATATCTCGAAAATGGTTCACTCAACAAAAAAAAAAATGTATATGACATAAATTGTGTATTTTAACGCAACCTAAATTTTTTGTGTAGTAAACTTTTGTCTTTCTCTTATGGTTTACCAGTTATGCAAAAGTCGTTCACAATGAAGAACACTTTTGTAGACATTCCCAAAAAATTCAAGATATACATTTTATTTGTCATGACAGTATCTTAAATATGTGATATTTTAATCAAAATCGTTAGAGCTATTTTTGAGAAAATTAAAATTTTCGAAAAATGTTCCATGTAAAGGGTAATCTGGGGTGGGGGGATTTTCTTGAAAACCTTAGTGTCACATCTCTGAAAGATACTAAACCTAAATACCAAGTTTGGTGTTTATCCGACTGTTCGTTTCTGAGTTATGCTGTACAGACACACACACACACACACACACACACACACACACGCACGCGCGCGCGGATGGACATGTTTCCAAAAATGCTTTTTTTTTTGGATTCAGGGGGTCTCAAAACGTATATTTCCGGTGAAATCTCGATATCGAATTTTTGGGTGGAATACAATACTTCCCCTAATTACTATACGTAGTAGAGAAAGTAAAAATTAAATTGACCCTAAAATGACCATCATAACGTCCTCCATACAAAACACGACTAATGGCATTTACTTTACCTCATGATATCAGGCAACTTTTATTCAAGACTTTTCTTTCTATAACACTTAGTTCTGGAGACATTGTACAGTCTCAACTTCAATGGTCCACTCTGTATATTTGCTTAAACAAAATGTGTTGCATGACCAAACACTTTGGGAAACGCTGCTTTCTTTATAGGAGGGAGATTTTGTAGTTTTTAATTTGTAAAGGCTATTATAATTCTTCTTGAGATCCAATTTTGATGGTGTACTTTCTCTGCAGCATACCTAAGATAGAGTAAGTGTTGTGTTTCGCCCAAAAATTGCATATCGGGATTTCACCCTAAATGAATATTTTGAGACCCACTGAATCCAAAACAAAACATTTTTAGAAAAAAACAATTTCTGCGCGCATAGGTATGTGCGTGAACAGCATATAACTCAAAAACGAAATGTGTAAGAATTGCTAATGCACACTAGCACAGTTTTATAGCAGTAGGCCTTGAAAAAGGCTAGCAAAGTAAGATATATTTTGCACGACACGATCATATGTTCTCTACGACTTTCCGATAATATTTACACGGAAGGAAATTTAGAATTCCAACACGCTATTCGTTTCCAAGAATACCATATCTACTAACATAAATTTGGTGGCTGTAGCAATATACAGCATACATTAGGGTGGGAATTAAAATACACTCGAAGCTTTAATTTACATGTTTTTAATAATCAGTAACAACCATTACATGACATGTTTCAACAAAATAACTTATGTTATTTCAAACATTATTGAAAAGGAATTAACTGTAATTAAAAGTTATTTCATTGCTCATTCTACATTTTTACTTTCTCTACTACTTATAGTAAGTAGGGAAAGTATTGTATTCCACCCAAAAATTCGATACCGAGATTTCACCGGAAATATATGTTTTGAGACCCCCGGAATCCAAAAAAAGCATTTTTGGAAACATGTTCGTATGTGTGTGTCTGTGAACAGCATTACTCAGAAACGAACAGTCGGGTAAACACCAAACTTGGTATTTAGGTTCAGTATCTTCCAGAGATGCGACACGAAGGTTTTCAAGAAAATCCCCCCACCCCAGATTACCCCTTACATGGAACATTTTTCAAAAATTTGCATAACTGGTAAACCATAAGAAATAGACAAAATTTTAGCACACAAAAAATGTAGATCGTGTTAAAATACACAATTTATGTCATACATTTTTTTTTGTTGAGTGAACCATTTTCGATATATTGCTTGTTATTCCCTTAATTTTTTCAATACTTATTTTCTCAAATGGGAATTCGTTATTCATTTTTTTTGTCTTGGATATGCAAAGAGTATTAATCTGTGGCAAAGAGAATGGTGCTGCACCTAGCAACCAGCTATTAAGAGATATGTATATGCTTAAAGGCTACTGTATTTCTAAATTGCCCTTGCAAATACAAAACAAGGGGAACATAGTATGCCTTAAGCGATAGTCAAATATTTTTAGAACTGGTCGCTATGTGTAAAATGTAATTCTCTTTGCATGTCAAAAGATCGTTTCTGTAAACGTTTATCTCGATTAATATGAAATAGATGAAGAATAAGAGTTTGTAAAAATAGTTTGTACAAGAGTAGAGAAATCATGTCAGTGTAATACATTAGATTTTTCACGAAGCAATGGCGCGCATCCATTTCTCCATGCCTCTTCAATATCTGTGTCTTTATAATACTGTCTCAGACTTCGAATAATGAATGTCTTTTATCGTCCACATTATTATTTTCAAACAACCAGCTTTGAATCACGGCATCAACCATTAAACAACTGACTCAAAGCCTCCTAAATTATAGTATCTTACTAAACCATCCTATTGGCCATAAATGTTGAATTGCATCCGAGGTGAGGATGGACGAGTTCATTAGAAATATTTATTTATTAATAATTCATTCAAAATAATGTAATAGTGTGAAATGTATAACAAACTTATTTCGTCTAGTCTTTGCAATCTTCTCGATTCTGTAATATTGCACTTCCCACACTCATATCGGAATATCGAATTTCCCAAACTAAAGAAATTAGCTTTAATAGTTTGCAAGTTAAATAGGCGTCCTAAAAAGAAATGAGCTAGATTTACCGCTAGGCGCTAATACACGAGATATCTCAATGAATTGAAATGTTTTCATTCCTGTAAGAAATATCGGAAAGCGGTAGCAGCACTGAATCTTTGTTAACTTAAGCCGTACCCGTATCTGCTGTTGATTCTGCTGCCGGCTGCTACAGTGGTTAGCTATAAAAACTTTCTCTCAGGGTATGCGTGAGCGGGCGTGAAAGGATAACACCAATTTAAATTGACTGAGAAGTTTAATATGATCTAATACTTGAACTATTGAAGCGAGTTGCCGACCGTTTGAAGGTTAAGAATGAAATTGATAATGAATTATAGTACTGGAAACTATAAGAATTGAATTGTTATACTTGCTAACTTCTACAGTATTAATTTTACGGTTTAAAATAATTGTTCCAGCAATCAAACAATCTGGAAGCGTTAAAGTTGCCGTGAGCCGCTGAAATACTTATCGGCAAAACCCCTCGCGATCTCCGCTAAATCTTACTCACACAAGCGCGTCAAGGGTGCTTAAAATAACACACAAGTAACCACGAATTAAGTGACTAATTCTCAAGAGAGAGGGTGACGAATGTATGTAGGAATACACTGCAGAGCGAATGTGTGTCTGATTTATGTTGCATGCCCTTATTGCTTAAGCTCCACCTACATATTACCCCCCTACTCTTCATATGTGCTCCAATCTCAAAACTCTTAATATATACGTATGTGACATTGTTACTAGGCGGACCTCCCCGACTCTCAGAATTTCCCTCGTCTATCTCTTTCACAGAATTTCTGGACTAGGTGTGTCTGTAAAAGTAGTGAACTTATAACCTAACTGCATTCCAGGAATCTTTATACTAAGGCGTTCGCTCCTCGGCTGTTACTAATGACTTACTAAATTTTGTGTACTGTTAAAACTTTTACTTAGATATGTTTGGATTTTTATTTATACCTCAGAAAAAATAGCTTTATTACTGGTTTTAAAAACATCACGTCACGTAAGTTGTATGGAGAGGAGAGAGATGAAAAATTAAATTAAATTGAATTTTATTTAACGACGCTCTTTAACTGCTGTGGTCCCTAGCGTCCCATTCTATATTGGGCGTGAAAGATCGGTAATTTTTCTCAGAGGCCTCTTTATCAGGCTTGAGGTTCTTTTACGTGCCGTAAATCTACGACACGGGACCACCGGCTTTACTTCCCTTCCGAAGGAAGCCATGCTAAGGATTTTTACGCCCGAAAAAATCCATCGCCCTCCGCCGGGTTTGAACCCCGACCTCGGTAACTAGAGGCTAGCATGGTAACCACTACACCAAGGAGGACGATTAGGAGAGAAAGGTGTAAGGGCGATGAGGGGGAGGGAGAGAGAGAAGATAAAGAGAGGGAAAGACGGCGTTGAAGGGAGGGAGGGAGGAAGGCAGAGAAAGGGCTCTCATTTGACGCAACCCGAGCAGAGCTGCGAACCCTGTTTACTGCTAAAACAATTCAATTTCATTGAGACCTCCTGTGTGTATATAGCATTTAAAAGTAGTTAGATCTAGCGACAAAAACTCCTAAGTTGGTAACACTCCTTTGTACGTAATATGGCCTCCCGTCTCCTGTTGCACTTCTAGGGCATTGACTACATATGTCACGTGATCTGGATAAATTAAGGTGTTTAATTTTTCAAGTAATTATACAAACATTTAGTGCATGGATCACTGACCGTGCATGCTTGTTAAATGTGAAAAAAAAGATAAATTGTCTCCAACCTAACTTATTTGATCTGGCTTCCTGCTTGTTAGCCAGAAAGCTGCCCATGTTTGGCCAGTTCCCATGGTCAGCTAGTAGTTCCCACTTGCCAATCCTCTTCTTCTTGCTGAATTTAATTGTTAGTTGATTCTCCTACTTTGCACATTCCGCAAAAATATGCACCCTGTTTTCATCACCAGCAGAAAATGGACAGATTTTCTTGCCAGAATCGTCAAGTCATTTTCTGTGCCCTTCATCCTTCCTGTCTAAGCCATGCCCCCTCAAAGCAAGTATATACACTATCTGATCAGCAGTATCTGGACACTTAATTTAATGCGTAATTGGGCCCTAGATGTCACGAGAGGCTGATCGGCCAGTATATAAGGAGGTAGGGAGTATATTGTTTTTAGTAGAGAAACAGCAACAGCGGCATAGGTAGTTCAGGAGAACTCAGTGATTTCTAACTTGGACTAGCCATTCGGTTGTTACCTGAGTAACGAATCCATTAGGGACATTTTAAAGCTGCCCAAGTCGACTGTTGGAGCTGTGATTGTAAATGACAGACAGGGAACGTCCAGCATTGAGGAGGGTGGCTTCAAAAACTCGCAAGAAATCAACGGAACTCGTGAGTTCCAAAGTGCTACCAACAGTCCAGCCAAAACAATGACTGAGTCGAGAGCTTAAAGGCATGGGGTACTATGGTCAAGTTGCTACCCATAAGCCAAGCATTTCTGTAGTCAATGCTAAGCGATCCTTGAGAAGGTGTAAAGAGCGACACCACGGGGCAGTGGATGACTGGAAACGAGTGCTTTGGAATGATGAATCACGCTATACCCTGTAGCAATCCAATAGAAGGAGTTGGGCTTGGCGATGCCTGGAGAACGATATCTGTCATCATGTGTAGTGCCAACAGTGAAGTACGGGAGAAGTGGTGTCAAATGTGAGGGTGTTTTTTGTGGTTTGGATGTGGCTCCTTATTGCGCTTCAGAAAAATCTGATGTGTTACACTCACATGATTTTCTCTACTCTTGTAAAACTATTTTTACAAACTCTTATTCTCCATCTATTTCATATTAATCGAGATAAACATTTGCAGAAACGATCTTTTGACATGCAAAGAGAATTACATTTTACACATAGCGACCAGTTCTAAAAATATTTGACTATCGCTTAAGGCATACTATGTTCCCCTTGTTTTGTATTTGCAAGGGCAATATAGAAATACAGTAGCCTTTAAGCATAGACATATATCTTAATAGCTGGTTGCTAGGTGCAGCACCATTCTCTTTGCCACAGATTAATACTCTTTGCATATCCAAGACAAAAAATGAATAACGAATTCCCATTTGAGAAAATAAGTATTGCAAAATTTAAGGGAATAACAAGCAATATCTCGAAAATGGTTCACTCAACAAAAAAATGTATATGACATAAATCGTGTATTTTAACGCGATCTACATTTTTTTGTGTAGTAAAATTTTATCTATCTCTTATGGTTTACCAGTTATGCAGAAGTCGTTCACAATGAAGAATACTTTTGGAGACATTCCCAGAAAATTAAAGATATACATTTTGTCATGAAAATATCTTAAACATATGATATTTTAATCAAAATCGTTAGAGCCATTTTTGAGAAAATTAAAATTTTCGAAAAATGTTCCATGTAAAGGGTAGTATGGGGTGGGGGATTTTCTTGAAAACCTTCGTGTCGCATCTCTGGAAGATACTGAACCTAAATACCGTATTTGGTGTTTATCCGACTGTTCGTTTCTGAGTTACGCTGTTCACAGACACACACACACGGACATGTTTCCCAAAATGCCTTTTTTTGGATTCAGGGGGTCTCAAAACATGTATGTCCGGTGAAATCCCGGTATCGAATTTTTGGGTGGAATACAATACTTCCCCTACTTACTATACGTAGTAGAGAAAGTAAAAATCTGGTGCGGAGGAATATGGACACATTTTAAAACATTGTGCACTGCGTATGGTAGAGGACCAGTCTGGAGACGATGATCATATCAGTATGACAATATACCCTTTCATAAAGCTGCGTCTATGAGGCAATGGTTTGTGGACAATAACGTTCCTGAAATGGAGTGGCCTGCCTAGAGGATTCCAAACCCAAACTCATCTTTGGGATGAGTTAGAACATCGTTCGATCCAGGCCCCAGCGTCCAACACCACTAGCTTCTCTGGTTTCTCCTCTTGAGGACGCATGGACTTCCATTCCTCCACAAACATTAGACACCTTATTGAAAGTATCCGCAGCAGCGTTAAAGTTGTCGTAAGGGCGAAGGGTGATCCCACCCATATTAATGTCCAACATTGCTTTACACGAATTCAGGTATGGCTCAGTAAACTGTAATGTTCTAAACCTCACAACCGTGCATCTCTTTTGGTCATTTGAACATAGTCAGTATTCTTGCCCTCTACTTGCAGGTCAGGTTATCACGGTGACATACTCTTCGCTTCATAAGTATAGACTTTCCGACTCGAGAATGGGTCCGCATATAAACAATGCACGTAGTATCACTCCGCGCTTGACATCTCA
Source organism: Deroplatys truncata (assembly GCA_030765065.1). Taxonomy (NCBI): domain Eukaryota; kingdom Metazoa; phylum Arthropoda; class Insecta; order Mantodea; family Mantidae; genus Deroplatys; species Deroplatys truncata. The sequence continues at coordinate 55,237,267 of CM060989.1, read as the reverse complement.
TGAACGCATGGAAGAGCTTCATCTGTTCCCCAACTCCTCCCCCATCATAAATTTTGGTGGCTCCCAAAGAAAACTTTCAACTATCAGTGGCTGGATTCATCACTTAGTTTAGAGTTTATAGAATGGCTTCGTGATGTACTGGGCAAACAATTTGAAGCCTATTGTAAAATTTAGTAGAAAGAAATTTAAACTTGTAATATGTGGCGCTCGGCATTACATAGAGGTAGAGGAGAAGATTAAAAATTTGATGTGTTACACTCGCATGTCTATCTCTACTCTTGTACAAACTATTTTTACAAACGCTTATTCTCCATATGCTTCATGTTAATCGAGATGTTAATCTTATTGCTAATTTTCTTGTAGATGCAAGGGGAATTGGTAGGCTTTAAGCGCTAGTCAAATATTTAAAAAAAATGAATAACGAATGTGAGAAAAAGTATAAGTATTGGAAAATTTAAGGGAATAACAAGCAATATCTCGAAAATGGTTCACTCAACAAAACAAAAAAAATGCATGTGACATAAATTGTGTATTTTAACGCGATCTACATTTTTTGTGTAGTAAAATTTTTTCTATCTCTTATGGTTTACCAGTTATACAAAAGTCGTTCAGAATGAAGAACACTTTTGAAGACATTTCCAGAAAATTCGAGATATACATTTCATTTGCCATGAAAATATCTGAAACATATAATATTTTAATCAAAATCGTTAGAGCCATTTTTGAGAAAATTAAAATTTTCGAAAAATGTTCCTTGTAAAGGGTATCTGGGGTGGGGGATTTTCTTGAAAACCTTCGTATCGCATCTCTGGAAGATACTGAACCTAAATACCAAGTTTGGTGTTTATCCAACTGTTCGTTTCTGAGTTATGCTGTTCACAGTCACACACACGGACATGTTTCCAAAAATGCTTTTTTTTGGATTCAGGGGGTCTCAAAACATGTATTTCCGGTGAAATCTCGGTATCGAATTTTTGGGTGGAATACAATACTTCCCCTACTTATTATACGTAATAGGGAACGTAAAAATGGGTTAAGGAAAGTTCAGGAAAAGGTCAGGGAAGTTAGGTTCACATTTTTTCTGGCAACCCTGCACTACAAGGGAAAAATATTTAATTGTAAGTTCTCTTCTAATGTAAAAATCTGATCTGACACATTCACATGCTTTTCTCGATCCCCTAACGTTTATTAGTGAGTATATAAATGGCTATTTATATCTACTTCATTTTAATCCAAATAAACATTTGCAGAAATAGCTGCATTTGGCATTTGTTTAAAGATACAAAGCGAACAGCTATAGACAAATTTTTAAGAACTGAACTCTATATGCTGGCCTTAAAATTCCATACTGTTTCCATGCAATCGCGAGAAACAGCTGAATGTTGACAGGACTTTAAAAGAATGAACAGTTTGAAACATTAATAACGGATATCTCTGAAATGGCTTATGCCACAAAAAACTTATTAGAAATAAATTTTGTGTTTTAAACAGATCTACATTTTTTTTGTAGTACGTTTTCGTCTATCGCTTAACGTTTACCAGTTATACAAGATTATACAAAATCCCTTCCGAATGAAGTGGACTTCGGAGGCTGTTCCTAGAAAATTCAAAATATACACTTTATTTATCATCATGTAAATGTCTTTAATGTATGGTATTTGCAGCAATTTTGTTAGTCATTTTTCAGAAAATAACAAATTTAGAAAAATGTTCCACATAAAGGATAGTTTGGGCTGGAGGGATTTTCTTGAAAATCCTCGTGTCGCATCTTTGGAATATACTGAACTTAAATATCAAGTTTGGTATTTATCCGACTTTTCGTTTTTACTTTCTCTACTACGTATAGTAAGTAGGGGAAGTATTGTATTCCACCCAAAAATTCGATACCGAGATTTTACCGGAAATACATGTTTTGAGACCCCCTGAATCCAAAAAAAGCATTTTTGGAAACATGCCCGTGTGTGTGTCTGTGAACAGCATAACTCAGAAACGAACAGTCGGATGAACACCAAACTTGGTACTTAGGTTCAGTATCTTCCAGAGATGCGACACGAAGGTTTTCAAGAAAATCCTCCACCATAGATTACCCTTTACATGGAAGATTTTTCGAACATTTTAATTTTCTCAAAAATGGCTCTAACGATTTTGATTAAAATATCATATGTTTATGATATTTGTATGACAAATAAAATGTATATCTTGAATTTCCTGGGAATGTCTCCAAAAGTATTGTTCATTCTGAACGACTTTTGCATAACTGGTAAACCATAAGAGATAGACAAAATTTTACTACACAAAAAATGTAGATCGCATTAAAATACACAATTTATGTTATATACATTTTTTTGTTGGGTGAACCATTTTCGAGATATTTCTTGTTATTCCCTTAAATTTTGCAATACTTATTTTCTCAAATGGGAATTTGTTATTCATTTTTTTTTGTCTTGGATATGCAAAGAGTATTAATCTGTGGCAAAGAGAATGGTGCTGCTCCTAGCAACCAGCTATTAAGAGATATGTATGTGCTTAAAGGCTACTGTATTTCTATATTGCCCTTGTAAATATATATTCCCCTTACATCTACAAGAAAATTAGCAATAAGATAGAGTCTGCAAATGTCTATCTCGATTAACATGGAGTAGATGGAGAATAAGCGTTTGTATAAATAGTTTGTACAAGAGTAGAGAAAGTCATGTGAGTATAACACATCAGATTTTTGAGTTAAGCTATTCACAGACAGACATACACACGCGAATGTTTGGGTGGAATTCAATACTTCTACTTAGTATACGTAGTAGAAAAAGTAAAAAAGATTTAATTGTACGTTCTCTTCTGGTGTAATAAACAATAAAAATTGCGTAGGATTACTTAATGACTTCACATTTATGTTTCGATGTAATGCTTTATCTTCTCGAGGTACATACTTGCATTTCAACAGGGAACGAGCTCTATAAATTGGAAATAATTAGCTAAGCTGTATTTCATTACGTAGGCCATTTCAGATGCTTGGCAACGGCGACAATGAGTGATAATTGCTGTATTGACTTGCAAAAGGAAAAACAAATGTGCAGCTAATGAATCTGTCGAAACAAATGCCTGCAGCACCGGGACGGATGTGCAGGTGTACCACCCTAACCAAACCAGATGTGCTAATGAATATAGATTCCAAGGTCAGCTTGGCAGAATTATTGGCATGAACGGATGAAGCAGTGGCTGGGCTGCAGTAATTCTTCTTGTACATTAAGGAAGGCTTTAAGAGGAAGCAGGCCATATTTATGGTCAACTGGAGACATTTAGTTCGTGTACATGTACATAGAGTTTTCATGATAAATATTTTCAGCCAATTTCAATGAAGATGTAGATCTCTTCCTGCTATATTATAAGATTTGTTGCTTTTCGTGTCCCTCTTTAAAACTTCCTGAAATATGATGAACAGTATAGTTAAAACTCTCAAAAAGTCCTACAGGCATACATATTTTGATGCTACCTTCTGGAAGTTACATTAATTTAGATCACGTATAATGTTATCTGCTTTGTTGTTGACTTCTACGATGTCATCGATCTGTGTTGTCAGGTACGCCAACAGCTTCAGTTGTAAAGCTATGTGTTCTTTGTCTCATGGTATGCGTGAGTGTAGTTTGAAAGTATAGCACCAGTTTAGTTAGCTGATACATTTTAATGTTGACTTAAATATTCTGTTTGAAGAGAGTCACTTACTATTGAATTAAATAATTAAATTATTTCTAGAATAATAATGCAAAGCGTCAGTTGCCGTAAGCCGCAGAAATTTTACTCGGAAAGACCCCTTGCAATAGCCGCTAAATGTTTCTCACTCAAGCGCGACACTTAAAAATGAACCTAAATATCACATAAGCGTAATCATACGAGTACGTCACGAGTAAGGTTAAATAAGTCTGATTTTGAATGCATGCTCTTTTCTTAACTTAAGCTCCGCCAACCTATCGCTACCCCTACCAACGTTCCTACTTATGAGGCCGATCTTAAAACTTTAAGTATGCGTATATAACACTGTTTCCCTTGCTAGAATCTCAGAAATTCATTTCCTTTCTAATTCACAGAATTCCTGTCTACGTTACTTTGCAAACGCATTGAACTCAACCTGTAACTACATTCCAGAAACCGTTATGCTAATGCGTAGTTACTAATGACTTTCATGGCAGAAATTATTTATTGCAATTATATCTCTATGTTACTGTAATTTCTTTATTTAATTATTTATATCTTCCTGTCAATAATTGCGGTATCAAATGTACGGTAACGGAGACCTTTTTATGGTTTTTAGGGCAGATTCAAGGTGTTGCCGATTTTCACCATGGACTTGACAAAGCATTAAATTATATTGCATGATCTTGTAACTTAAAATTAGAGACAGAATGTACCGCGCAGTATTAGGATAGGCCAGAGCTTATATGCATATCTATCCTTCATTACGATCACCTTTCCCTTTACTGGGCTGCAATAAAATGTGTAGCATGCGGATTTAAAATTGATTGCACTGCTAGCGATCTGTAATAAGCAACAGTAAGAATGAATGAGTGACGTATACATACATAGATTTCTATCAATCGCACGGGTCCACAGACCATACATGATGTTATAATAACACATAATAATAAGCAAGATTAGTAACAATAATAATAAGAAACGAAAACAAATGGAAGGAAATCAGAAAAAAGTACCACTACAAGAAAACTATATTGCACGAAGAAAAAGTAAAATATATTTAAATATACGAGGGCACTCCCAGAAGTGCCCGAAATGACGTATATATAGCGGCTGTTTCAAACAAATGACTATGGTAGAAAGTAAGACCCTTAAAAAGCTCGAAGTTTGACGATACTACATTGTTTAGTAATTGTTTGGCAGCCATTAATAGTAAACTATCTCAGCGAATTTGTAAACATGCATAAAATTGGCCATCGTTATTTGATACAATACTTTCATTTGAAAGGTCTTAGTCCAACTAATACTAAAGCTAAGCTAGAGTCTGGGGGGAGTCTGCTTTTTGTTTACAATAGTAAAATAGGCAGAGTTTAAGCGAGGCCTTACGGGCTGCCAAGACGAACATTGCAGTGGTCGGCCAAATGAAGTGACCACGCCAGAAATTATGAAGAAAATTTACAAAATGATATTGGATGATCGTCGACTAAAAGTGCGCGAGCTAGCAGACTTTGTAGGTATTTAAAAAGAGCTGCACATCGCATATTAACTGAAAATTTAGACATGAGAAAGCTGTGCGCAAGATGGGTGCCACGTTTACTCACAATGGAACAAAAGCAGCGTCATGAGGATGTTTCAATCGAGTGTTTGGCAATGTTTCGCTGCAATAAAGCAGAGTTTTTGCGTCGATTCATAACCATGGCTGAAACATGGGTCCATCACTTCACACTTAGACGAAGGAACAGTCAAAACAGTGGATTGAAAGGGGAGAATCGGTTCCAAAGAAGGTGAGACAGTTTCATTTGTAGGCAAGGTCATGGCGTCATTTTGTTTTGGATGCGCGTGGGATAATTTTCATTGATTATCTTCAGAAAGGAAGAGCAATCAATGATGAGTATTATGCAAATTGATTGTCTTCCTCCGTGGTGTAATGGTTACCATGCTAGCTTCTAGTTCCCGAGGTCGCAGGTTCAAACCCGGCGGAGAGCGATGGATTTTTTCGGGCGTAAATATGTGGTCGAACATTTAGGGAAGGATTGAGCTTTTAACATATTTTGTAGGATACAAAATGGTGTAACATATACGAGGGGGGATTGATAAATCCATGATTTTGACGAGAGACAGCGTTCTAATCACAGGTTTCTTGTTTGCATCTAAGTCTTACATTTATTCTGGGTAAAATCCAGAAATTCGTCGTCATTTGTTTCTTAGAACATTGTTGAGAGCGTCTAAAATAAGCAGATGTGTGTTGCTTCGTAGAAAATAGGAAAAGCGAATTTCGTGTTCTGATAAAGCACTACTTTTTGCGTGGTAAGACGGTGAAGGAAACGGAAGAATGCTGAACAAGTATTATGGGGACTCTGCTCCATCACATGGCATGGTTCACAGAATTTCGATGTGGCCTTTCGAGCACAAGAGATGCCGTGCACACAGGACGGCCGGTTGAGGTCACAAAAGAAGAAATGGTGAACAAAGTTCACGATATTGTGTTGGAAGACCGCCGAGTGAAAATTTGTGAGATAGCCAAGACCGTAAGCATCTCGAGTGAACGGGTGTATAACATTCTGCACCAATTTTTGGATATGAGAAAGCTGTTAGCAAGATGGGTGCCGCCATTGCTCACAGTTGAGAACAAGCGGAATTGTGTGACCATTTCACAGGGATGCTTGAACATTTTCCAGCGCAACCCAAATGAGTTTTTGCGGCGCTATATCACGGTTGATGAAACTTGGATCTATTACTATCAACCTGAAACCAAACAACAATCAAAGCAGTGGATTTCCTTTGGCGAACCTGCTCCAAAGAAAGCGAAAATCATTCCGTAGGCAGGAAAAATCATGGCAGCTGTCTTTTGGGTTTCACAAGGAGTGATAGACGTCCACTACCTGGAAAAGGGTAAAACGATCACAGATTCATGTTATGCCAAATGCTACATCAGGTTCACAAGGAATTGTTAAAGAAACGACCCCATTTGTTCTCTTTTACCAGGATAATAGACCCGCACACAAGTCAGTCATTGCCATCGCAAAATTTGTGGAATTGGGCTACGAACTGCTACCTCACCCACCATATTCTCCAGATTTGGCTCGGAGCGAATTCTTTCTCTTCGCAAACCTGAAAAATTGACTCGCTGGGAAGAAATTCACTCCAGTGAACACATCATGGCAGAAACAACCTCATATTTTGCAGAGTTCAAAAAATCATGTTTTTTGGAAGGGTTAAACAAATTGGAGAAAAGTTCGACAACGTGTATTGAATTAAAAGGAGATTAAGTTAAGAAATAAAATTGATTTTTTAGAAAAAAATTTTATTTTGTTTATTAGTTTCGAGGTCACCTTAGTGAGGTGGGACTTGTATCGTACCTTTCCAATATTTACATTTGGAAGTTCTTTCTCTTGCGTCTCCTAATCTCGCAATCTCAGCATATATGCTGATAAGGTAACTCAGATAATTGGGCGGTTTTGGTAATGTAGAGTGTCTCGGATTAGCACTCAACCATGCAAATTCTGTGAGTGATTACTTCCATCTTGTATGCAAAGAGCGCATAAAATGTCCTAGTGAAAAGCAGTTCAGCACCGTCGCAGTACATCAATCTGTTTACGAAGTCGGAAACGTATGCAGTCCGAGGTTCCATTCCGCACCTCCCCTTTGAGACTGACCTAATAGTAACATCATTCATTTAAACCGACTGGCGATAAAGGTCGAATAAATCTGAAGGCCGGATACACACATAATATATATTGATCTGATGTCTATCTATAATAATCAGCGCGCGTGTGCGTAAGTGTATGTGTAGGGTAATTTCAAAAACCACTCTACTAATTCTGATAACTTTTTCACCTTTTAAAAGGTTTATTCTTCCAGAGGACATAAGTGTATAAAGTTACCAACATTTTTTAAACTGGGGTTTAGGTTTTTTATTACTTTCTCTACTACGTGTATTAAGTAGGGGAAATATTGTATTCCACCCAAAATTTACATACCAAGATTTCACCGGAAATACACGTTTTGAGGCCGCCTGAATAAAAAAATCTGATGTGTTACACTCATATGACTTTCTCTACTCTTGTACAAACTATTTTTACAAACGCTTATTCCCCATATGCTTCATGTTAATCGAGATATCGAGATGTTAATCTTATTACTAATTTTCTTGTAGATGCAAGGGGAATTGGTAGGCTTTAAGCGATAGTCAAATATTTTAAGAGCTGGTTGCTATGTGGAGCATTCCATTCTCTTTGCATTACCAGAACAAAAAAAATATTGAATAACGAATTTGAGAAAAAATGTATATGACATAAATTGTGTATTTTAAAGCGATCTACATTTTTTGTGTAGTAAAATTTTGGCTATCTCTTATGGTTTACCAGTTATGCAAAAGTCGTTCATAATGAAGAATACTTTTTGAGACATTCCCAGAAAATTCGAGATATACATTTAATTTGTCATGAAGATATCTTAAACATATGATATTTTAATCAAAATCGTTAGAGCCATTTTTGAGAAAATTAAAATTTTCGAAAAATGTTCCATGTGAAGTGTAATCTGGGGTGGGGGGGATTTTCTTGAAAACCTTTGTGTCGCATCTCTGGAAGATACTGAACCTAAATACCAAGCTTGGTGTTTATCCGACTGTTCATTTCTGAGTTATGCTGTTCACAGACACACAGACACACGCACACACAGGGACATGTTTCCAAAAATCCTTTTTTTGGATTCAGGGGGTCTCAAAACATGTATTTCCGGTGAAATCTCGGTATCGAATTTTTGGGTGGAATACAGTACTTCCCCTGCTTACTGTACGTAGTAGAGTAAGTAAAAAAAATCATTTTTATAAAAAGGTCTATCTCTGGTGGATGTGTGTCTGAACAGCGTAACTCAAAAAGGAAAATTGGGATAAACACCAACTTGGTATTTAGGTTCAGTATCTTTTAAAGATGAGACACAAGATTTAAAAAAAAATCCCCTGCACACAGACTACCGTTTAATGGAAAAAATGTCGAAAATTTTGATTTTCTCAAAAATGGCTCTAACGATTTTGATTAAAATATAATATATTTAAGATACTTTCGTGGTAAATAAAATATATATCTTGAATTTTCTGAAAATGTCTTCAAAAGTCCTCTTCCTTCTGAATGGCTTTAGCATAACTGGTAAACCGTAAGAGATAGACAACACTTTTCTACACGCACACACACACACACACACACACACACACACACACACAAAAGTAGATCTTGTTAAAAGACAAATCAACACTAATTATCAACAAACACCTTTATTATTGCATGCAATCATTACATACAATAAGAGAGGTGTTTTATGACAGAATAATTAGTGTTGATTTGTGCCCCCCTCGTTCTTCTGGCCTAATGAGTTGTGAATTTTATTTATGGGTTTTTTTAAAAGGCAAAGTGTATCGTTGCAATCCTCGTACACTACAGGGACTTAGAGAAATCATTGTGCAAGAAATCGCAGGAATTCCTGCTGCTGAGCTTCGGAGAGTGAGCGAGAATATTTAGACGAGATATGCTGCCTGTTTGAGAGCAGGTCAACATTTCCAGCATCTATTATAAGGTAAGGATTTTAGTCCGCCTCTTCCGGCGTAATTTCCCCGGCGACTGCCGGCTGTCTCGCGCAGTACAGAGAGGCCGCGAGTGGGTTCGAATATAATTTAACTACCCTATAGAATGGGACGATAAGGACCTTGGTAGTTAAAGAGCGTCCATAAATAAAACTCAATTCTTTTTATTTGCCGCTACTAGGTACGAATGCACATTAGAGCTACTCAAACTTTCAAAAGCCACCCCTATTCTTATTTGAAACCTCTTATTTACAGAATGTACCCACGCAATTCGGGTAATACAGCTAGTGTTTTATTTCCAGGACCGGCATAAGCGGGGAGTGGAGCCGTGCCACCACCCAGGGTTGCGGGTTTTGGGGCGGCAAATCTTAAAACTTAAAGAAGATACCTAAAATAGGACGGAAGTGTAAATCATGCAAGCGGCGGAAATTTTCTTTTTTTATGAAATTGGTGACAAATAAAACGCCAGTGTTGGCCCTTTGAATGTGACCCTAATTGATGATTATCGTAAAAAAATCCTAGGCAGGCGTTCAACACTAAGCATTAAGTTTATAAACCAGAAGTTTCAAGCTTTATTAGTTTCTTCTGGGGCTGCTAGCCACTATAGATCTCTCGTAGGTCGCAGTACTCGAGATGTCCCCCTTCATTGTATACCCTAAAATAAAAATTATTATTAACCAGTGCAGTTGACTTCAAATACTTTCATTTTTTCTGTGTTTTTAATCTCTTGAGGAAGAGGTAAATCCAAAATATTGTGTGATTTGCTGTTTTTATCTTTCGCTCAGAACAATCTGTTTTTTTTTACCACATATATCTCTTTCTGAGTTTTAGTCCTTGATCATCCATGCAAATATATCCAAAAATTAGTATATATACATACGTGGGGGGAGGCATTTGCAATTACTGCACGGGGCGTTAAAACTCCTGGAGCCGGCCCTGATTATTTCCCAATCTTATGTACAATGTTACGCACAACAGTATTTAAGTTGGTGAAAGCGTGTAGCTAAAAGAAATGAAGAAAACTTTACGACCAACCATTTTCAGGTTTTAAGGTGCGTGAAGAAGACCAGGAAAAACGATCATTATATTTTCAAGGGCAGCAAACAAGAGCCACTTGAGTGAAGTTATGAGAATTGCGAGCATTTCCGCCGGAAATAGCTGAGATAATGACATGTCCAGCGTTGTACAGGGGCATCTATTTTGTTTTAAATCTTGCTTCAGTAACCTAACAGTGCCTTGAAAAATTCTAAATACCTTTAATGCTTATAGATGCAAGTTATCAGTAAAAATTGCTGAATTTCTCTAATATCTACACTAATATTACTATATATAGAGAAAATGTGTATGTGTGAGTGTTTGGGGTAATCTCAAAAACCACTCAACCGGTTTTGATAATTTTTTTTCACAATTGAAAAACACAATTTTTTCTGACGGGCATGGGATGTAATGTACCTTCTAATTTTAATCCATAAATTACTAAAAGTATTTAGAAATCCTTTGTTGAGAATGTTATGGAGCAGAATATAGTTGCTGCAATCCGCAGAGAATTGGTGTAAAAACAAAAGTCGGTTACCTTTTATTCCAAGCAGTATACATACAAGACAGAACTTAAAAACTTACAATCGATCCGGTTTATTATAAATATATAGTATTTTATATTCATAGAAAAGCCACGGGCTAGATGAAATTAATATTGAACTAATCAAATATGGTGGAATGATATTAAAATTCAGTTTACTTCATTTTTTAAACATGTGTTGGAAGAAGTGCTCAGTACCCGTGGAATGGAATGCAGCTAAAGTCATTTCTTTATTTAAAAATGGCAATAAAAGCGATCAGGAAATTATAGAGGAATAAGCTTATTAAGTGCAGGTTATAAAATTTACGAGAAAATTCTAAATCGGAGATTACAAGCTATCACTGATGCACTGATATCAGAAGAACAATCGGGCTTTTGGAAAGGGCGTTAATCTGGAGATAATGTATTTATAATTAAAAAAATTATTGATAAAGGTCGTGAATTTAACCTAGAAGCTCACCAAGCATTTATTGACTATGAGAAAGCCTTTATGGAACATTTTAGAGAAAAGAGGATTTTCTAAACATCTTATCAATGCTATCAAAAGTTTGTATGTGAATACTAAAATAAGAATTAGTTCTGGTTTTCAAATGTGAGCTGAAATCTTAACAAATCAAGGTGTTCCACAAGGGTGTAGGATATCGCCCACTTTATTTAGTTTATACGAGGGCTGATCAACAAAGACTGAGACTGATTTTTTCCTGTAGCTTCTGTGATAGTTTCGTATCTGTAACATAAATATTTGAAAAGAGCGGGTTTTTATGAATAATGTTGGTAGGCGGCAGCACTCTCATAATGGTAGGTTGGTAGTAATGCTCTATTTTGTAGATCCTACGTGCATTTCGCATACCAGACAATGGAGGTGATGCATTTTTTAAATCGATTATCACCGGTGATGAGTCATAGCTGCATCATTATGATCCTGAAGGAAAACAAGCCAGCACAGGGTGGAAATCGCCAGGTTCTCCAACACCAAAAAAGGCAAAAGTTGTTCCATCTGCAGGGAAAGTGATGGTGATCACATTTTTTGACTGTAATGGAATGATTTACCAGCATGCAGTTCCCCCTCACACTACTGTTACAGCAGCATACTACACGTCAGTATTGGCTACACTGAGGAAGCACACTGCAAAGAAACGACCAGAGCTTTCTCGGACTGGGTGGCGACTTCATCATGACAATGCACGGTCTCACGTCGCAAATCAAGTCATGCAGTTTCTGGCTCGATTCAACATTACCTGTGTACCACATCCACCTTATAGCCCCGATCTTGCACCCTGTGACTTGTTTTTATTCCCATCACTAAAGGCAAAGCTTAGGGGTATTCGATTTGAGAACTCTGAAGCAGTGCTCAAGAAAAGTGAGGCGATTCTCAAGGACCTGACAAAGAATGGTCTGCAGCACGTGTTCAAGGACTGGCAGGGACGTTATAAAAAGTGCATTGAAGTAGGAGGGGACTACTTTGAAAAATATCAGTCTCAGTCGTTGTTGATCAACCCTCGTATATTGACGATCTAGTTTTGAAGTGGAAGGATGAAATAAAATTCGGTATCAAAATAGAATTAAACACGCACTTTACTATATGCTGATGATCAAATAGTTATACAAGAAACACGAAATAATATAAAAAGAGCAGTGTATATATTAAGCCAAAATGCAATGCATTACAACTTAACTATATCTATAAACAAAACAAAGACAATGGATTTTAAAGGGAGGAACCCCGTTAGATCAAAGATGCTAATAAATGGTAAAATATTAGAACAGTATCCTACTTCAATTATCTAGGATGTGACATTAGTTTTAAATTTGACAAAGATATCGAGATGAAAGTTAATAGGTTTCAAACCATTTGTGGAACGATTAGAAGAACTTTAGGAAGAACAACTAGAAAAGAAACACAAATTAAGATCTATAAGATTATGGCTTTACCTACTGTATCATATTGTTCCGAGTCGTGGACAATAACAAAAAGAGAGAGATCACATATTCAGACCGCCGAAATGAAATTTTTGAAGTATGTAAAGGGATGCACTAGAGCTGAAAAAATAAGAAATGAATCAATACGACCAGATTTGAATATTGTATCAGTAAACGATAAGATTGTTGAAAATAAAAGAAATTGGTAAGTATATGTTGATAGAATGGCAGATGATAGAATACCAAAAAAGATAATTAATTACCAACCGACAGGGAGGAGAAGTTTAGGAAGACCACGCAAGAGATGGCTAGAGACCGGAACAGGTGACATCACCTAATCCTTGAAAGGAGAAGAAGAAGATATTCATTTCTTTATTTGTCAAATGCTGCTGCGTGTGTGAATGCATAATGAAAGTGTCAAAGCTTCTAATAAACTTTATTCTAATTCTATAGATGTATGCACTGAAATTTCTGGGTCAAAACCTAATAACCCTCATATAACAAAGTTTTACTTTCGTAATAACAGTAGGAATATTATTAAATAAGACTGGGAAGTGAGCATTACATGTAAAGTTGAATATGGGTTGAAAAGACAGTGTCAGCAACAGTCCGGAAACGGGGTTGGTTTTTCCCTCAATTTTTGTTAGTGTACCGTTAGGTCGTCTGAAAAGCAGATGTGTAGAAAAAGGGCCAATGTTCTCAAACGCCCTAGGCATTCAATGGGAAAGAAGGTAGAAATCATGTGATAGTGAAATGGGGAGATAGGAAATTTGAAATAAAGAAACAGGAGAGTTGAAAAACACTACTTCTTCATGGTATTTCCTTGGAGGTTGTTCTGAAAACAAGTGTGAGTGCCGGTGGATAGGGGCGATAGTGTGTGTGGCGAGGAAATATCAGGAGTCAGATTTTAAAACGGTGACTGGAAATGAACGGTCAGGAAAATGAATCAGTCGTATTAACCACCAACAATAGATCCAAGATCCATGCAAGTCCCTGAGCTAGAATCTAACCCGGGACCATTCCTGCAAATCCCGTGCCGCCAAATTGGCGCACAGCACCTCCCAGGGTACAGTCGCAATATGTTAAGGATTTCTGCGTTAATTGTAAACTATGTAGTGTATATGTTATTAGGCTGTAGCATAAGTAATGTCGGTTTTTACTTTCTCTACTACGTATAGTAAGTAGGGGAAGTATTGTATTCCACTCAAAAATTCGATACCGAGATTTCACCGGAAATACATGTTTTGAGACCCCTGAATCCAAAAAAAAGCATTTATGGAAACATGTCCGTGTGTGTGTCTGTGAACAGCATAACTCAGAAACGAACAGTCGGATAAACACCAAACTTGGTATTTAGGTTCAGTATCTTCCAGAGATGCGACACGAAGGTTTTCAAGAAAATCCCCCCACCCCAGACTACCCTTTACATGGAACATTTTTCGAAAGTTTTAATTTTCTCAAAAATGGCTCTAACGATTTTGATTAAAATATCATGTTTAAGATATTTTCATGACAAATGAAATGTATATCTCGAATTTTCTAGGAATGTCTCCAAAAGTATTCTTCATTGTGAATGACTTTTGCATAACTGGTAACCATAAGAGATAGACAAAATTTTACTACACAAAAAATATAGATCGCGTTAAAATACACAATTTATGTCATATACATGTTTTGTTGTTGAGTAAACCATTTTCGAGATATTGCTTGTTATTCCCTTAAATTTTCCAATACTTATACTTTTTCTCAAATTCGTTATTCATCTTTTTATGTCCTGGACATGCAAAGAGAATGGAATGCGCTACATAGCAACCAGCGCTTAAAAGATTAGACTATCGCTTAAAACCTACCATATTCCCCTTGCACCTACAAGAAAATTAGTAATAAGATTAACATCTCGATTAACATGAAGTAGATGGAGAATAAACGTTTGTAAAATTAGTTTGTAAAGGAGGAGAGAAAGTCATGTGAGTGTAACACATCAGATTTTTTCATATAGGATTCTTTTATGACCTGTAATCTGCAGTTTAGATTTATTTCTTGTATTATAGTCATGAATATCAGCATTTGTGTTAAAACTATTTTGTTGCTTATACATTGTTACCAGAGTTTCAAAAATGTATAGCGAAGGGACAGTCAAGATATTTAACAGTATGAAGTAACGTTTGCAGCTTTTAACATTATTCTGATTGCCCTTTTTGTATTATAAAGGTTCTATTTTTTTAACTGGACTTTCCCCAGAATATTATACCATATGATAAATGACTATGGAAATATGCAAAGTAACCCATTTTAAGTGCATCAAGATTAACTGAAGTTTTAAGGGTATATAATGTAAGACATGGTTGGGATAATTCTTTAGATAGTACATCAATGTGGATTTCCCAGTCAAGGGTACTATCAATCCAGATTCCAAGACATTTTAATTTTATTAGACATTGTTATTAATTCATTTTGTAAATAAATTTCGGCAAAATTTAAGTTTTTGTTAACTTTATGATAGAATCCTCAGGTCGAAGATGAAGGTGTCGTTAGTGAACGTGTAGTATAACGATGGCTCTAGCGTTTCAATAATGGAGACGAAAACATTAAACATTTACAACGTTTTAGAAGACCCAAGTTATGGATTATTGAGAATACACGCAGAGTTTTTGAAGAACATCCACAGACAAGCACTCGGAGGTTGCCAGAAGAACTTGGTGCATCAAAAGATACTATAACACGCCATATTAAGACACTTAAAAATCGTTCAGAAGCTGTAAATTTGTACCACGTGAATTAACACCTGATCAAGCTCAATGTAGGTGGATATACACTATGTGGGGTGTCCGGATACTTTTGATCACAAACATACATTTTCATCCTAGGTGCATTGTGCTGCCACCTAATGACTGGTTCTCATTATCTGCGACCTCAGTAGTCATTAGACATCGTGAAGCAGTAGAATGGGACGCTCCGTGGAACTCACTGACTTCGAACGTGGTCAGGTGATTGGGTGTCACTTGTATCAGAAGCCTGTACGCGAGACAGGCATCCCTACACCTTGCATCTACAAGAAAATTAGCAATAAGATTAACATCTCGATTAACATGAAGTAGATGGAGAATAAGCGTTTGTAAAAATAGTTTGTACCAGAGTAGAGAAAGTTATGTGAGTGTAACACATCAGGGTTTTTGTGGTTTAGGTGTTCTTAGAACATATTTTTGGTGAAATCCGACATCGAATTTTTTGAGTGAAATGCTTTCTCCACTACGACTGATGGTTGTTCCACCGCCAAAGGGTAGAGTATACATTTCCAGAACTTGAAGACTGTCATGTTGGGGAGGGGGTCAAGGAAGTCAGACGTTTCGCCGACGTTTCACATACTTTTGCGTGAATATCAAGAGATTGTTCGTTCATTATCAGCAAGAGCACGGGATGTTGTAAATTACAATTATAAGGGGTAAATGGTAGAATTTACCATAAAAAACTTCTAGATTAATGTATATAAAGAACGGGGGGAAGTAAATTAATTAATTAATTAATCAATTCGTCATTCGAGGTTAAAAAGCTAAACACGCTAAGTGGTTGGCCAGTTGACGCAGTAATTAGTATCACAAATTATGTAAATGTAAAGAGTGATTGTAGTGTGAATATGCATTATTGTGTGACATTGATTTGAGATGCTTGACGATTGTAAGCATTGTTGCGAAGTGGGTTTATACGGCCTTACTGAAACTGACAATAATAGCGTGCAATAATGTAGCGAGGGGGTGAGCTGTTTATCATTATTAGAGACGAGCAAATGACGTAATATTGGCGCGTTTTTCTTAGGAATTTGCGGGAACAGTTTTCCTAGAGCATATGTTTTCGTAATTTTCATTGGATATAAAAATAGACGCTAATGTTGGCGCGTTTTATTAACCAATAGCAGCTCGGTTATAATCTTTAGGCATATCGGGGTGTAGGAGTATAAAAAGAGCTAAGTCAGAGGTAGATCCCTCCCAGTTCATCGGAAACATTTGTACATTACACGTCGCTGAGTTCAACAAAAACAGTCATGGTGAATACGTAGCATAGTTTATCGATTCGCAGGTTACGCGTAGCAAAGTTATAAAAAAATCTGAAGTGTCGTAAAGTTAATTACACGAAAAATTGAAGTACGCGAATTAATAAGGGGCAGTAAAGAAGTTATTATAACAGTTTCAGTTTGGCGAGTGTCAAGATTAATATGTAAAATGCATAATGTGTTACGACAATAAAAGTATAAAACAAATTCTTTTATCAGTGTTATCTTTGGATAAAAACTCCTTTCCGTTTACACACCTTGATTAAGAGATTTGCTTGACCGAGAGATCATAGCTAGCCGGAGGACAGTGAACTCAAAAATTAAATACAATGATAGGCGCTCAGTAAAAGATAACACAAAGTGACCGCGACAAATTGTCTTTTATACGTGCGGCAAATAAACAGTAGCATTCTTTAAAACAAACACTAATACCATCGCAAATTGGCTCCCAAACGTGGGGCTAACAAATAAACATAAAACCGCCGCATAGTTCAGAATAAACAGTCACGTATATCAATAGATTAGCGATCATAACATTAATAATATTGACATTGGGTAATGATGCCACGGACTGTTTTGTTAATCCGTCACGTAAGGTTGGCATTTCCTGTAGGGAATTCCACTGTTTGGTCCCATAGGAATACCTTCCTCATTCTGGCGCCTTGTCGTCGCCTTGATAAAGCGATCGTAGAGATTTGTGTTTCAGATAATTAGCAGCACTTTGTATTATCCTAGTGTTTCACACATGAAATGCTGTTCTCTTAAAACCTTTACTTCAGTCATATTTTTTTTTTTTTACTTTCTCTACTACGTATAGCAAGTAGGGGGAGTATTGTATTCCCCCAAAAATTCGATACCGAGATTTCACCGCAAATATATGTTTTGAGACCCCCTGAATCCAAAAAAAGCATTTTTGGAAACATGTCCGTGTGTCTGTGTGTCTGTGAACAGCATAACTCAGAAACGAACAGTCGGATAAACACCAAACTTGGTATTTGCGTTCAGTATCTTCTAGAGATGCGACACGAAGGTTTTCAAGAAAATCTCCCCATCCCAGATTACCCTTTACATGGAACATTTTCCGAAAATTTTAATTTTCTCAAAAATGGCTCTAACGATTTTGATTAAAATATCATATGTTTAAGATATTTTCATGACAAATGAAATGTATATCTCGAATTTCCTGGAAATGTCTCCAAAAGTATTCTTTATGGTGAACGACTTTTACATAACTGGTAAACCATAAGAGATAGACAAAATTTTACTGCACAAAAATATAGATCGCGTTAAAATACACAATTTATGTCATATACATTTTTTGTTGTTGAGTGAAACATTTTCGAGATATTGCTTGTTATTCCCTTAAATTTTCCAATACTTGTACTTTTTCTCAAATGGAAATTTGTTATTCATTTTATTTGTCCTGATAATGCAAAGGGAATGGAATACTCCACATAGCAACCAGCGCTTAAAATATTTGACAATCGCTTAAAGCCTACCACATTCCCCTTGCATCTACAAGAAAATTAGCAATAAGATTAACATCTCGATATCTCGATTAACATGAAGCATATGGGGAATAAGCGTTTGTAAAAATAGTTTGTACAAGAATAGAGAAAGTCATGTGAGTGTAACACATCAGATATTTTCCATTCATTTTACGTCGCTTTAATCATGTGGTCACATGGCGACGGATCTATTAGGAGATACCTCGTGGATCGGTGTGTTGGTGGGCAGTTAGCTTTCTAGGTCTCATCCCTGTACCATATCTTGCTTTGTCATGTGAGCACAGAGGCCTTAGGGCTCGGCAACTGTACTCTACTTCTACACGTGCCGGTAGATGGAATTAGGGTGCCGTTCAGTCTATCTGCTTAAATTATCTGGAGAATAGATGGCAGAGCATTCGATAATGTCATCTATTTTCATATTTACTGTTCAATAATATTGCCTATACTAATATCAGGTAAAGGGGAGAGGTGGGCAAGTTGGCACAGAGCTCTTATTTCAGCCCTTAGTCAACACAGTGCAGTAGAATGCAGACGTACTATTCCTCGTCTCCAAATACACGTCAAGGTGTAGTGGAAGGAAGCAATGAAGCTGTTTTTCCCGCGATGTTAGCAAATATTCACTTCATGGGGACATTTTTGTCACAAAAATGGAGCATTATTTATGGACGCCCTTTAACTGCTGTGGTCCTTAGATTCTCACTCTATATTGGGCGTGAAAAACCAGTAATTTTGTTCAGAGGCCTCTTTATAAGGCTTGAGGTTCTTTTACATGTTGTAAATCTACTTGACACGGGACCACCGACCTTACTTCCGTTCCGAAGGAAGCCATGTTAAGGATTTGCACGCCCTAAAAAAATCCATCGCCCTCCACCGGGTTTGAACCCGCGGCCTAGAGAACTAGAAGCTAGCATGCTAACCATATTTGTTTTCCTGGTACATATCTAATATTAAATGACTTCTAAATATTAAGTGCTTTTAAATGCCTTTATTCCTTGGTATTTTAAGTATTTTAATTCCTTATTCTTGATCACTATATCGAGCTTTCATTAAAACAAGTAGCCCAGGGTCAAGTTGATACAAAAATGGGGCAGGTTGGCACAATGATAGCAACAGGCGGTTTATGTGTTTAAATTATTCTTTTGACATTTACGATTAATGTGTGTGCAGTGTTTCATTTTATTATTGCCATTTAAGTGTTTAATTAACTTAGGACGTTATATCTTACTTTATGGACGTGTTGATTTTAAAAAAACCTTACTCTTTGTTGGGTGTTTTTACTATGGTTAATCTTTAATTATATATCTGAAGTGTTCTTAATAACTTGATCATATTTGTTTTTAATAAATTATTTAAAAGGTATATTTTACATTTAAATAACATGTAGCCAATTTACCCCACATGCTATGCCAACCTGCCTCTTAGGTGGGGTAAGTTTACACTACGCAGTGGTTTGAAGAATTAAAAAAATCTGATGTGTTACACTCACATGACTTTCTCTACTCTTGTACAAACTATTTTTACAAACGCTTATTCTCCATCTACTTCATGTTAATCGAGATAAACATTTGAAGACTCTATCTTATTGCTAATTTTCTTGTAGATGTAAGGGGAATATATATTTACAAGGTCAATATTGAAATACAGTAGCCTTTAAGCTCATACATATCTCTTAATAGCTGGTTGCTATGTGCAGCACCATTCCCTTTGCCACAGATTAATACTCTTTGCATATTCAAGACAAAAAAATGAATAACGAATTCCCATTTGAGAAAATAAGTATTGAAAAATTTAAGGAAATAACAAGCAATATCTCGAAAATGGTACACTCAACAAAAAAAGTATATGCCATAAATTGTGTATTTTAACGCGATCTACATTTTTTGTGTAGTAAAATTTTGTCTATCTCTTATGGTTTACCAGTTATGCAAAAGTCGTTCACAATGAAGAATACTTTTGGAAACATTCCCAGAAAATTCAAGATATACATTTTATTTGTCATGAAAATATCTTAAACATGCGATATTTTAATCAAAATCGTTAGAGCCATTTTTGAGAAAATTAAAAATTTCGAAAAATCTTCCATGTAAAGGGTAATCTGGGGTGGGGGGATTTTCTTGAAAACCTTCGTGTCGCATCTCTGGAAGGTACTGAACCTAAATACCAAGTTTGGTGTTTATCCGACTGTTCGTTTCTGAGTTATGCTGTTCACAGACAGACACACAGACACACAGACACACACACGGACATGTTTCCAAAAATGCTTTTTTTGGATTCAGGGGGTCTCAAAACATGTATTTCCGGTGAAATCTCGGTATCGAATTTTTGGGTGGAATACAATACTTCCCCTACTTATTATACGTAGTAGAGAAAGTAAAAAGTAACTAAGTGGCCGTAAATAATGAAGCAATTGTTAATAGATACTGTTAATGAAATTTATAGAAAAGTAGCTTGTCTGGATTAACTGAAATGCTACTGTATTAAAAATAAAACTTACACTTTGTGCCCACTTGTACCCCCCTCGTCCCTATTTTACAAATTGGGGACTGTTTCACAAGTACTTGTGCGAGAGAAGTTATCCAGTATTTGCTAAGACAATTTAATAAAAACAATTCCATCAAGCAATAACGTTTATTATTATTGTTATTATGTTTAATAGACTTGCATATTTATTCAAACACGGGAACAGCTTTTCTTTATTTTAATTTGTTTATTAGCTACGAACACCCAACAAGAAATATAATTATACGCTTTTGTAAGAATAGTTTGCAGAAGACTGGGTAAAGAATGCCATATGAATGCAACACATTAATTTAAGTTTGAATTCAAAACAAATAATAACGAGATCTCGGAAATGGTTGATGCCAAGGATAATGAATTATTTGAAATAAATTCTATGTTTTAAAAGAGATATACATTTATTTATACGAAATTATACAAAATTCCTTCTGAAGAGGACTTCACAGGCTATTCCCAGAAAATTCAATTCAAGATATAAATTTTACTTGTCATGTAAATACAAAATATTTGCTATTTTAAACAAAATGATTACACCATCTTTGAGAAAGTCAGAAATATCGAAATTTTTTCCATGTAAAGAATAGTTTGGAGTAGGGGGATTCTCTTGAAAATTTTCGATAAGCTGTCATTTTATTAATGCTGTAGCTATTCGGTTCTGCCTCGTGATGTCATGTAAATATTATTATCGAATTTAAAGGCAGAGAGACCCAATTCTGACAACGAAATATGTAATGAAATATTTCCGCAAATGGTATCTTGATTAATATGAAGTTGATAGAAAAACAAGCTTTCGTAAGACAGGTTGGGAGAAGCAATATAAACATATATCATAGTAGGTTGAGAAATTTGTGTGAATATAATACATTAGATAGTTTTTTTATACAAACCTATTCGGTATAAATGTAGGCAGTCTTAAGACAATAAATGTGGGAAAGGGAGTGATGACACAGCAGAATTTTAACACCTTGAGTGCGAATTCTGAAATTGGTAGTCAGTGTTAATAACACAATTTTTTTAGGGGAAACGGTGTTGTATAACTGAAAGAAAATACTAAGAGATCGTTTATTTATACCCTAAATCATCTTTTTACTTTCTCTACTACGTATAGTAAGTAGGGGAAGTATTGTATTCCACCCAAAAATTCGATACCGAGATTTCACCGGAAATATATGTTTTGAGACCCCCTGAATCCAAAAAAAGCATTTTTGGAAACATGTCCGTGTGTGTGTGTGTCTGTCTGTGAACAACATAACTCAGAAACGAACTGTCGGATAAACACCAAACTTGGTATTTAGGTTAAGTATCTTCCAAGGATGCGACACGAAGGTTTTCAAGAAAATCCCCCACCCCAAATTACCCTTTACATGGAAGATTTTTCGAAAATTTTAATTTTCTCAAAAATGGCTCTAACGATTTTGATTAAAATATCATATGTTTAAGATATTTTTATGACGAATAAAATTTATATCTTGAATTTTCTGAGAATGTCTCCAAAAGTATTCTTCATTGTGAACGACTTTTGCATAACTGGTAAACCATAAGAGATAGACAAACTTTTACTACACAGAAAATGTAGATCTCGTTAAAATACACAATTTATGTCATATACATTTTTTGTTGTTGAGTGAACTATTTTCGAGATATTGCTTGTTATTCCCTTAAATTTTTAATACTTATTATCTCAAATGGGAATTCGTTATTCATTTTTTTGTCTTGGATATGCAAAGAGTATTAATCTGTGGGAAAGGGAATGGTGCTGCACCTAGCAGCCAGCTATTAAGAGATATGTATGTGCTTAAAGGCTACTGTATTTCGATACTGCCCTTGTAAATATATATTCCCTTATATCTACAAGAAAATTAGCAATAAGATAGACTCTGAAAATGTTTATCTCGATTAACATGAAGTATATGGAGAATAAGCGTTTGTAAAAATAGTTTGTACAAGAGTAGAGAAAGTCATGTGAGTGTAACACATCAGATTTTTTAATGGAATTTGAAAGTGCACGTGCTGTGGTAACCGCATATCCATGTGCAGTGTTATGATAACAAGTCGGCACTTTTGTGTCTTCTGAGGACAAACTCGGCGCGCCTTTTTCCTGTTAAGATACTTAAAACAAGCAAACCCGAGTTGCATCATTACCGCTCAGTTTTGCAACGTTTTTTTACCTTCTCTACCATGCTTTTAGTAGGTATTCCACCAAAAAATTTAATATAGAGTTTTTGCCAGTAAAATATTTTTTGAGGCATCTTGAATAAAAAAACTCTGAAGTGTTACACTCACATGACTTTCTCTACTCTTGTACAAAGTATTTTTACAAACGCTTATTCTCCATATGCTTCATGTTAATCGAGATATCGAGATGTTAATCTTATTGCTAATTTTCTTGTAGATGCAAGGGGAAATGCTAGGCTTTAAGCGATAGTCAAATATTTTAAGAGCTGGTTGCTTAGTGGAGTATTCCATTCTCTTTGTATTACCAGGACAAAAAAAATGAATAACGAATTCCCATTTGAGAAAAAGTATAAGTATTGGAAAATTTAAGGGAATAACAAGAAATATCTCGAAAATGGTTCACTCAACAAAAAAACTGTATATGACATAAATTGTGTATTTTAACGCGATCTACATTTTGTGTGTAGTAAACTTTTGTCTATCTCTTATGGTTTACCAGTTATGCAAAAGTCGTTCACAATGAAGAATACTTTTGAAGACATTCCCAGAACATTCAAGATGTACATTTTATTTGTCATGAGAGTTATCTTAAATATATGATATTGTAATCAAAATCGTTAGAGAGCCATTTTTGAGAAAATTAAAATTTTCGAAAAATGTACCATGTAAAGGGTAATCTAGGGTGGGAGGATTTTCTTGAAAACCTTCGTGTCGCATCTCTGGAAGATACTGAACCTAAATACCAAGTTTGGTGTTTATCTGACTGTTCGTTTCTTAGTTATGCTGTTCACAGACACACAGACACGGACATGTTTCCAAAAATATATTTCTGGTGAAATCTCGGTATCGAATTTTTGGATGGGATACAATGCTTCCCCTACTTGCTATACGTAGTAGAGAAAGTATAAAATATGATGTATGACATTCATATGACTTTCTCTACCCTTTATCACTTATTGATGGATATAAAAACTATTCATTTTCCTGTCCACTATATTTTAATCAAGATAAACCTTTCGGAAATACCTGGGTTATGTATTTCATTTAGATATAAAATATGTATATAAATAGCAATGATAAAGCGTTTTAGAAGTGGACGCTATACGCTGGCCTTAAAATTCCAAGCCCTTTGTGTGGAATCGCGAGAAACAGTTCAATATCGAAAGGAGTTAGAAAAATATAGTAAAAAATTCGAAAATGGCTGATATCACAAAAAAATTCTTTGAAATTGTGTGTTTTAAAGAGATCTACATTTTTTTGTATGTAATACATTTTCGTTGTCCCAACTCCAATGTTTGGTCACCTTGTAACATGATATTGCTACCAGCCGGCAATGATTGAAGGGGAGGTGGGGTAAGGCAACACTCTGACGTCATAAATATATGTAAAAAATATAAGATATTTTAATCAAAATCGTTAGAGCCATTTTTGAGAAAATCATAATTTTCGAAAAATGTTCCATGTAAAGGATAGTCTTCGTGTGGCATCTTTGAAATATAGTGAACGTAAATACCAAGTTTGGTAAAGTGTTTTTTTGGATGCACGTATTTCCGGTGAAATCTCGGAATAGAATTTTTGGGTGGAATGCAATAGTTCCCCTA
This sequence comes from Deroplatys truncata, assembly GCA_030765065.1. Lineage (NCBI taxonomy): Eukaryota > Metazoa > Arthropoda > Insecta > Mantodea > Mantidae > Deroplatys > Deroplatys truncata. The sequence continues at coordinate 55,212,654 of CM060989.1, read as the reverse complement.
GTTACTATACTTAGCAGAGAAGGTAAAAAATGTATTTAAAATCTTTTATTCTTTGTGGCAGCAGTAATTCCGGACATAACCTTTTTATTGGTTCAGATTTTTCAATACTTTATTTCAGTTTCAGAAGTACTACCAACCGTCATTAGTTTCTCACGGTGCCATCGGAGGAGCGGAATTGATAAAGGCCAGTATGTAGCCACCCGATTTTTACTTTCTCTACTACGTGTAGTAAGTAGGGGAAGTATTGTATTCCACCCAAAAATTCAATACCGAGATTTCACCGGAAATACATGTTTTGAGACCCCATGAATCCAAAAAAAAATTTGCAAACATGTCCGTGTGTGTGTGTCTGTGTGTCTGTGAACAGCATAACTCAGAAACGAACAGTCGGATAAACACCAAACTTGGTATTTAGGTTGAGTATCTTCCAGAGATGCGACACGAAGGTTTTCAAGAAAATCTCCACACCCCAGATCACCCTTTACATGGAACATTTTTCGAAAATTTTAATTTTCTCAAAAACGGCTCTAACGATTTTGATTAAAATATCATATGTTTAAGATATTTTCATGAAAAATGAAATGTATATCTCGAATTTTCTGAGAATGTCTCCAAAAGTATTCTTCATTGTGAACGACTTTTACATAACTGGTAAACCATAAGAGATAGACAAAATTTTACTACACAAAAAATGTGGATCGCGTTAAAATACATAGTTTATGTCATATACATTTTTTGTTGTTGAGTGAATCATTTTGGAGATATTGCCTGTTATTACCTTAAATTTTCCAAAACTTGTTTTCTCAAATGGGAATTCGTTATTCATTTTTTTTTATGTCCTGGACATACAAGGAGAATGGATTGCGTCACATAGCAACCAGCTCTTAAAATATTTGACTATAGCTTAAAGCCTACCATATTCCCCTTGCACCTACAAGAAAATTAGCAATAAGATTAACATCTCGATTAACATGAAGCATATGGAGAATAAGCGTTTGTAAAAGTGGTTTGTACAAGTGTAGAGAAAGTCATGTGAGTGTAACACATCATATTTTTAATATTTGGCTGTCGCTATCCCCTTTGTGCCTATAACCAAACGTGTAATGGAATTACGTATGTAAAAAGTTATCTGAATCAACTTGAAGTGGATAAAACGATAAGGTCTTTCAAAAAAACGTGGAAGACATCCCACTGCTTAGAGAGGGCGATGAACTATCCGTTGACCAAGCAGCCATTTAGTGTCAACGGGGAGTACTCTTTGCTTTGAGGAAGCATCTGTGTCATATGCCACGAAACCTAGAAGCACACCTGAAAGATGAGAAAACACAATAGAACTCGCTTACCGACCAGGGAAAACCACGAAAAACTCAAAAGTCAGAGTGCACGGTCGACCAGATGCACCCGGGACCGCCCGAATGTGAGTCTCACACTTTGTTTGTACATGACGTCAATACTTTGAAGCGAGTTTATCACTAGTGCCTCTGGCAGAGAACTAGTGAAAGATGGGTGGAAGATGTAGATGTCAACAGTTTCGTGGTTACCTTAGTGAAATGGGACTTGTATAGTATCTTTCCAGTATTTACATTTGGAGCTTCTTTCGTTAACTTGTAATCTCAGCATGCATGCTGATAGGTAACTCAAATAATTGGACGGTTTTTGTAGCGTAGAGTGTCTCGACTTAGCACTCAACCATACAAATTCTGTATTAGGTAATCACTTCCATCACGCGTGCAAAGAAAGCACAAAATGACCCAGTGAAAACAGTTCTGTACCGCCGCAGTACATCAACCTGTTTACGAAGTCGGAAATACATGGAGTCCGAGATCGCTGTACTAATAATGACCTCATTCATTTAAACCGATTGGTGGTAAAGGTCGAATAAATCTGAAGAGCCGTTATAAAAATAAACGTTAGTGGGTAGAGAAATTCATGTGAATTAAAACGTCAGACCTTTTTATTTTTCATTTTTTTGTGTGGATTCTGATTTGCAGTTCCTATTGTGGTGTTTGACCGCCACCATGTTATTAAAGGAGTGTCTTTCAGACTTTCTTATTATAAAGCATAGCAGAGCTGGCGTGATGAAATCGTATAACAGTGAAAGCATCTTTACCAACTTTTTGAATAATAACACGTTGCGCCATAACTATTCATAGCAGAAGTCTCTTTTGTTTTCAAGTGATTTATTAGATGGTTAGTGTTGCGAGAATGTTAGTATTGTGTTTTGTGCCCACAACTTCATGTATCCAAGGAGGAGGTCTCTTTTAAGGGACAATGATTTAACGTTGCGTATACATTTGGATTCTTGATTTCGATCTGTTCTCTGTAATCGTGACATAGATCCCGATATTGGGAGATGTAGCGGGAAAGAGAGAGATCCGCGGCCAGAACTGCGTTTTCTACTATTAAAAACCTAATTTAGTCACCCTTGCATCTGGAGTTTAAGATCTCAGGATACACAAAGTCCAATGCTACGAGGACTGTCCAAGAAGTACCCGACCTAACAAAGAAAACCCAAAAATTTTGGGAGAAAGCATCTTTATATATCTACATAGTCACCTTTCAGCTCGATACACTTTTCCCAGCGATGTTCAATAGCTTCGATACCCTGTTTATAGTGAGAACCGTCGAGCTCTGCCAAATAGCCATCAACTGCAAACTCCACCTCTTCATTGTTGGCAAATCTTTTACCACCAAGTCATTTCTTCAACTTTGGAAACAGAATAATCAGACGGAGCTAAGTCTGGCGAATAGGATCCATGAGGAAGCAATTCGAACTTTAACTCATTGATTTTGGCCATGGCAATAATGGATGTGTAAACTGGTGCATTGTCTTGATGAAACTGAACTTTCTTTTTCGCTAAATGCGGCCGTTTTTGCTTGATTTCATCATTCAAACGCTGCAATAAGTTTGCATAATAATCGCCATTGATTGATTTTCTTTTTTGAAGATAATCAATGAAAATTATCCCACGCGATACCAAAAAAAACTGACGCCATGACCTTGCCTAGAGATGGAACTGTCTTTGCCTTGTTTGGAGCCAATTCTCCGCTTTCAATCCACTGTTTTGACTGTTCCTTCGTCTCAGGTGTGAAGCGATGGACCCATGTTTCATCAATGGTTATGAATCGACGCAAGAACTCGGCTTTATTGCAGCGGAACATTGCCAAACGCTCGAATGAAACATCGCCACGACGCTGCTTTTGTTCCATTGTGAGTAAACGAGGCACCCATCTTGCGCACAGCTTTCTCATGTCTTAATTTTCAGTTAGTGTGCGATGTACAGCACTTTTTGAAATGCCTACGATGTCTGCTAGCTCGCGCACTTTCAGTCGCTGGTCATACAAGACCATTTTGTGGATTTTCTTCACAATTTCTGGCGTGGTCACCTTATTTGGACGACCACTGCGATGTTCGTCTTGGCAACTCGTATGGGCTCATTTAAACTCTGCCACCCAATATTTTACTGTTGTAAACGAAGGAGCAGACTCCTCCAGAGTAGAATCTAGCTCAGCTTTACTATTAGTTGGACTAAGACCTTTCAAATGAAAGTATTGTATCACATAACGATGGCCAGTTTTATCCATGTTTACAAATTCGCTGAGAGAGTTCACTATTAATGGCTGCCAAACAATTACTAAACAACGTAGCATCGTCAAACTTCAAACCTAAGCTTTATAAGGGTGATACTTTCTACAATAGTCATTTGTTAGAAACAACAGCTGCTATATATACTTCAGGTCGGGTACTTCTGGGACTGCCCTCGTATCTTACTCGGAGACTGTGTTGTATTTGTTTATGAGAGTAACTGTCTTGGGCGTATTGGTTGTTTGTTTAAATTTCCCCATATTTTAAATACTACGCTCTGAATATTTAGTTATGCTTAAAATTATATTTCGGTTATTTAGGGAAATTAAAGAGAATGCTTTATAACTTGTACGTTGCTGGTTTGCTGTGTCGGCAATGTACAAGGAAGCAGCACCGCAAATCCGACAATGCCCTGCACCATTGCGCAACTTCACATAATTTGTACAACGTGACGTAAAACAATAGCTCGGCGGGCATTAATTGCTTTCTGCAGTGATGTATTGGAGGACCGCTTTTAATTAGTCAGCCGTAAGGCACGATTCCTTTATTGTCCATTTTCACTTCTAGGCGCGATCTCTTTGCTGTGTAGTACCTTGTTCTCTGAGGTTGAACTTCTTTTCCAATATTATTTGTGTACATTAAAAGTGCGAGAGTTTCGTAAAATTGTACTCCATAGAGGTACATCTTTCGTTGATACTCTAGTTCGCGAGGTCGCGGGTTCAAACCCGGCAGAGGGCGATGGATTTTTTTTTCGGACGTAAAAATCCTTAGCAAGACTTCCTTCGGAAGGGAAGTAAAGCCAGTGAGTGGTACCGTGTTGTAGATTTACGGCACGTAAAAGAACCTCAAGGCTGATAAAGAGGTCTCTAAGCAAAACTATGGGTCTTTTACGCCCAATATAAAATGGGGCGTGAAAGACCGGTAATTTCTTTGACCACCTGTCCCTCCAGCTTAGCCACGTTTAAACAATAAAGAGCTTTCGTTTGGACGCGTGGCCGGCTTCCGGGAATTTTCTTGGCACCAAAAAACATGCTGTTTGCCGGCAGAGTCGGATACTTATAGCCCCTTAAATTCATGGAGTTTTCTCATGCAAATAATAAGGACAACCACCGCATACCTTCGTCATAGAAGAAGCTGGAAATTTTGTCCTTGTGCCACCACACATCTCTCACGCCTGTTAAGAAAATCTGCATTAACATTAATTCTTCATAGCCATGTAGTTCTAGTTCTAGTTTGAAAAGGGGTGGGTTTTATGCCCAAACACTGCGACCTTTAAGACCTATTGCGCATCCCCCCTTTCATCAGTTAAGTAGTCTGTTGCTCGTTATGAACTTAACCAGACTCTAACTGAGGGTTTCGATAATTCATCCATCTTTGGAAAGTGATTGCCAAAAATACTTGGTCTTTGATTCGTAAGAGCAGGGCAATCACATAGCAGATGAGTAACAGTCTCATCTCCTTCTAGGCATCTACTACAGATAGGGTTGTTAAACAATCCCATTCTGTATAGATTAAACTTTAGGGCACAGTGTCCTGTAATGAATCCTGTTGCCCATGCAAGCCTTCTTCTACTAAGACCGCGCAAGTACTTTGCCCTGCTGTTATCCAGGTCTGTAATAAACAACTTGGAATGCCTGCAACCCTCAATGGAGTTCCAGTAGTTCTTGTATTCTGCTTGAGCCCAGCTCTTAATAGTCCGTTTCACTGGTCTCTAGGACACCCCCAGTATAGGCTCCGGAGGCACAAATGGGATTTCGCTGCCAATCTTGGCTGCTTCATCTGCTTTCTCATTGCCTGGTATACCTGTATGTCCTGGCACCCACATAAGTTGAACCTTGTTGTGTTCAGCCAGTGTCATTAAGGATTCTGAGACGAGCTTTGATTTTATTGATGGTGATTCAAGTGCTTTAAGAGCAGCTTGACTGTCTGAGAGGATAAAAACACTTCTATTCTTATATCCCCTTTTAATGCTTTCCATGACACTGGCTAGGATTGCATAAACCTCAGCCAGGAAAACTGTAGCTAAGGTACCCAGACTATAACATATCTTGGTGCCATTACCGTAAAGCCCAGCCCCCGTTGCTATTTGGTTCTAGAACCGTCAGTATACCAGATTGGGCCTTTGTTATTATGAGGTTTTACCAGTCTCGTAGCCATGTAAATACAACCATACATTTTCGGTAAAACGAATTAAATGCGAGTCAGTAGAGCGATCATTAACCTTATCCAACCCCAATTTCAGAAATTAGCACTACTCACATTATAGCATGGATGCAATTCCTGAACAACAGTTGCCTTATAGAGTTTTAATTTTAAAAGTTTAATGGCATTCAAAACCGAGGTTTGCAAATTTCTGATTCCTGTGAAAGCTTTCTGAGATTTTTATGGACATCGTTGTAACTTTTCTCCGATGCCATCGAGTTTTTCCTTTGTAAGAACATGGCGATTTTATTTCAGTTTCTTATCAAGAATACATCCCGTTTCCCTAAAGCTATGTTATTCACAAGATTATGAACCGTTTCTCTGTGAAGCGGACCAGCATCAAGAAATCTATATATCCAGAATTTCTTACCTGAAATCCGGGACATCTGGACTCTAGAAAGGCCATTAGACGCTCTGCTCAACAGGATCCGCAGCCAGAATTTATAAGGAAACAATCTGGTGTGTTACACTCACATGACTTTCTCTACTCTTGTACAAACTATTTTTACAAACGCTTCTTCTCCATATGCTTATGTTAATCGAGATGTTAGTCTTATTGCTAATTTTCTTGTAGATAAAAGGGGTATTGGTAGGTTTTAAGCGATAGTCAAATGTTTTAAGAGCTGGTTGCTATGTGGAGTATTCCATTCTATTTGCATTACCAGGACAGAAAAAAAGTGAATAACGAATTTGAGAAAAAGTATAAGTATGGAAAATTTAAGGGAATAACAAGCAATATCTCAAAAATGGTTCACTCAACAGAAAAAATGTATATGACATAAATTGTGTATTTTAACGCGATCTATATTTTTTCTTTAGTAAAATGTTGTCTATCTCTTATGGTTTACCAGTTATGCAAAAGTCGTTCACAATGAAGAATACTTTTGGAGACATTCCCAGAAAATTCGAGATATACATTTAATTTGTCATGAAAATATCTTAAACATACGATATTTTAAACAAAATCGTTAGAGCCATTTTTGAGAAAATTAAAATTTTCGAAAAATGTTCCATGTAAAGGGTAATCTGGGGTGGGGGGGATTTTCTGTAAAACCTTTGTGTCGCTTCTCTGGAAGATACTGAACTAAATACCAAGTTTGGTGTTTATCCGAGTGTTCGTTTCTGAGTTATGCTGTTCACAGACAAACACGGAATGTTTCCAAAAATGCTTTTTTGGATTCAGGGGGTCTCAAAACATATATTTCCGGTGAAATCTCGGTATTGAAATTTTGGGTGGAATATAATACTTCCCCTACTTACTATAAGTAGTAGAGAACATAAAAAGTTACAACTTACAATCTAACATTATTACACAGTATTACGCCACATGGTGTCAACAAATGGTATTATTACTGTCATTTTTATAATTTAATTATAAAAATAAAACTTTTAATTAACTTTAATTTAAAGAAGAACGAAATATTTTAATTATTCGGACACAAAACTGTAACACAAAATCATACATATTCTTCTGACTATTGGATGTTTTAGCATCTTTTCTGGTAGTCAGCTTTGCAGCAAACTCCTGAGACGTCATGCCATGTTTGTAATGACTAATGACAGTCAACATGGATTGAACTGTTTTAACACACAGCCTTGAACGATGGGATGTCCACATCCTGTTCACATTGCTTCTTGGCAAAGTGAAAGACATCTCGACAAGTGTTTGCAATGTTGATGTAAAACCATTTTTGTTTGAAATTTGAAGAAACGTCACTCCCATCTTTTACACATATTTGCACTATTCATGTCCCATTCCCTTAGTATGTCGTTATTACTTTCTCTACTACGTATAGTAAGTAGGGGAAGTATTGTATTCCACCCAAAAATTCGCTACCGAGATTTCACAGGAAATACATGTTTTGAGACCCCCTAAATTCAAAAAAAGCATTTTTGGAAATATGTCAGTGTGTCTGTCTGTGTACAGCATAACTCAGAAACGAACAGTTGGATAAGCACCAAACTTGGTATTTAGGTTCAGTATCTTCCAGAGATGCGACACAAAGGTTTTCAAGAAAATCCCCCCACCCTAGATTACCCTTTACATGAAACACTTTTCGAAAATTTTAATTTTCTCAAAATAGGCTCTAACGATTTTGATTAAAATATCATATGTTTAATATATTTTCATGACAAATAAAATGTATATCTCGAATTTTCTGGGAATGTCTCCAAAAGTATTCTTCATTGTGAACGACTTTTGCATAACTGGTAAACTATAAAAGATAGACAAAATTTTACTACACAAAAAATGTAGATCGCGTTAAAATACACAATTTATGTCACATACATTTTTTTTGAGTGAACCATTTTTGAGATATTGCTTGTTATTCCCTTAAATTTTCCAATACTTATACTTTTTCCCAAATGAGAAATGGAATACGCCACATAGCAACCACCTCTTAAAATATTTGACTATAGCTTAAAGCCTACCATATTCCCCTTGCATCTACAAGAAAATTAGCAATAAGATTAATCTCTCGATTAACATGAAGCATATGGAGAATAAGCGTTTGTGAAAATAGTTTGTACAAGAGTAGAGAAAGTCATGTGAGTGTAACAGATCAGATTTTTATTTAATGTGTTATATTTAAATCTTGTTATACACTTTTATGTCTTTCAAGAAAAAATGTTTTTGAAACGACTAGGGTTGTTTAAAGCTAAAAATATATCTTCAGGGATGTTATGTCTTCTTCTCTCCATGGTATAACTTGTGCTTTAGTGATGAGGTGTTCGATGGTGCAGGTCTCGCAGTGAGGAGCATTTTCTTTGGCGAGTAAGAAGGAATGGGTTAGGCGTGAATGGCCTATTCGTAAACGTGATCTTTTCTTTTTAGAGTCTGCAATGTGGAGCCTTTCCTAACTATGTGGAGTTTGCTTGATGTTTTAATGGTCCAGTCTTGCTTCCATTTGACAGTTGGTCTGCTAAAAAAATAACTTTGAGCATCTCTGTAGGGCACTGGCAATTCTTCCACTGGAGGTAGCAAAGTTGCTTTTTTGGCTTCCCTATCTGCTTCCTCATTTCCTGATATTCCACGGTGGGACGGAATCCAGAAGAATATAAGTTCTTGATTATTTGTAGTAATTTGGTTGTAAAGACTTTGGATATCTTGGATTAATGTTAAGTCAGTAGAGCGGTCTCGGATACTCTGAAGAGTACTTAGTGAATCAGTTAGAATTGCACTGTGTTTATGCTGTACTGAGGTAATGTAAATCAAAGCTTGTTTGACAGCATAGAGCTCAGAGGAGAAAACAGAGAACAAGTCTGGGGGTTTGTATTTAGGTTTAGCATCCGGAGTAATTATAGCACAGCCATTACCCTGATCAGATTTGGAGCCATGTGTATATATAAATATGTGTTACGGATTTGCTGGTAAATTTGTTTATATATGAAAGAATCTGTATGTGATTTCTGGTGAGTTTTCGTATCCATATTAATTCTAGGAATAATTAAAGTCCAGGGTGGAAAATCATGATCTCTAGTCATTATTGGAGGTATTTTAATAATAAGTTCATGTATGATTTTTTTAAATCTAAGGTGAAAAGGTAATGGCTTGTCTTGAATCACAAATGCCTTCAATGAAGATATTTCATCAAGCAGGGCATCTTCAAAATTACCCATTACTTTCCCAAAGAAGATAGTGATTGTATCATTAAACTCCTGTCTTTGTGACATAATTTTTGCGAGCATACATTCTGCATGATGAATGTTGTCAAAGTAAACACTATAAACACTTGAATACTGTGTTGCTGTAGTGTAAAACATCCGATATGTTTAAGTTTGGAAAAATTCTATCTTTCTCTAACGAAAGCAGAAGCTTTTTTACAGACACTGGAATAAAGTATTCCTCATTTCATGCTTTCAGTTTAGTTTCCAAATTTTGAATAATATTTATTACAATTTTTAGCAAATTGTAACAAGTGACGTAACTCAGTGGGAAAGCACTTACCTAGGGGGCGTGCAGCGCTGTGGAAGGTTTCTGGTGGTAATGAAAACTCCAGGCAATGTTTCTGCCCATACCTGGAGCCCTTTATTCTATTTGAAGGGCCTATGGCTCTGTCTGTAAGTATCTCAGCTTATTATGTATCTGGCTTGTGGATAAGTAGTTTCTCATTAAGAAATTATAACAAGACCACTACCGGCGTGGAGACGTTCTGCATGGGTATCAACGTAGTCTGATTCTAAGATCTCGTTTCGATCAGCTATCCCACGCTGTGAGGCGTCAGCGTTCTGTTAATCTAGAAGCAACACGTAACCTAATTTGAACACTTTGCCTCACTCATATACCTGGGGTTCGTTTCCAGTCCTAAGTCTTCTCTTATTTACAGACTAGTTACGGAGTGTAATCTAGGAAACACTATATTTCATTGAAGATTACAGGAAATGTCGAGTATGCTGGCGTTCAGCTGATGAATATTATAAAGTAAGACTACCATTCTGAATTTAGGGAAAATATACTTGCTGATTGTACTACTGTTCAATGAATTTTAGCAGAAGCCGCGTCTACTTTTGGCCTAACCTACTGACTTCAAACAGAAACAGATTGCTTCATTATAGTAAGAGCCAGTTGAACGTACAGGACAGCACGGCAGAGGTCAGTGAACTACCAGACCAAACGATTGGTTTCTGCTACACAAATCTGTGAGGACGTCGCCTGAAGCGATCTCATCGGCTTCCGAACTGTATAGCGTTATCAAGATCCAGCGCTGTTTGCCCACACTGTCAATCATTTAACTCGCATCTTTTTTACCCTACTTTCAATCACAAAGTTTTATGATATTTAGAAAAGGGATCCCACACGTCCCGAGTTTGGCGGGACAGTACCGAATTTAAGACTTTTGTCCCGTGTCCCGCCTAAATTCCTGGTGGTGCAAATACGTACCCCACTTTTTGGAAAAAAAAATGCTTAACTTTTTTATACCCTTGAAGATATTTAAACTTTAAACACCGAGGGGTCATCTATACGTAACCACTGCCCCTGCGGTTGAGTGGTCCTAGCTTCTCAACACAGAGGTCCCAGATTCGATTGCCGTCTGGTGCGGTGAATTTTTCTTAAACCAGAATCATTCTCTATCCTTCGTAGCCTGGCAATATGATTGTGGGAGTGTTTTCTATGTAAAACTTAATTTAAAAAATCTTATATATTACATTCACATGGCTTTCTCTACCCATTATCATTTATTAATGGCTATAAAAGCTTACTTTTCTATCTGCATCATTATAATCGAGATATTTGCAGAAATAGCTATATTACATATTTCGTTATAGATACAAATGGAGCAGCGATAGTCAAATGTTTAACAACTGGACGCCGTATGCTGGCCTTAAAATTCCATACTGTATCCTTACAATCGCGAAAAACATTTGAATGTCCTCATGACTTAAAAAGAATGACAAAGTACTGAACACTGCGAACCATTAATAACGGATATCTGGGAAATGCATTATGCCACGAAAAGGTTATTTGAAATAAATTTTGAGTTTTAAAGAGATCTACATTATTTGTGGGGTACGTTTTCGTCTCACTTAACATTTACCAGTTATACAAAATTATATAAAATTCCTTCTGATTGAATAGGACTTCACAGATTAGTCCCAGGAAATTCAAGATATACACTTTATTTGTCTTGTAAATATCTTTAGTATTTTAATTAAAATCGTTAGAGCCATTTTTCAGAAAATACAAAATTTTGAATAATCTTTCGTGTTAGAGGTAGTTTGGGGTGGGGGATTGTATTGGAAACTTTACGTTTACCATCTAAGATACTGAAGTTAAATACCAAGTTTGATATTTATCCGACTTTTCGCTTTGGAGTGATGCTGTTCACACACGCGCGCGCGCGCACACACACACACGTAAAAATCCTTAGCATGGCTTCCTACGGAAGGGGGGGGGAATCCGGTGTCCGTTCGTAGATTTACGGCACGTAAAAGAACCTCAAGCCTGATAAAGAGGTCTCAGCAAAATTACCCGTCTTTCAACGCCCAATATAGAATAGGACGCTAAGGACCACAGCAGTTAAAGAGCGTCCATAAATAAAACTAAATGTAACTTTTTAACACACACACACACACACACTCTCACACATACACACACACACACACACACACACACACGCGCGCGCGCGCGCGCGCTCGCTCGGACGTTTTCTAAAAATGACTTTTTTACTTTCTCTACTACGTATAGTAAGTAGGGGAAGTATTGTATTCCAGCCAAAAATTCGATACCGAGATTTCACCGGAAATATATGTTTTGAGACCCCCTGAATCCAAAAAAAAAAAGGATTTTTGGAAACATGTTTGTGTGTGTGTCTCTCTCTCTGTCAGTCTGTGTACAGCATAACTCAGAAACGAACGGTCGGATAAACACCAAACTTGGTATTTAGGTTCAGTATCTTCCAGAGATGCGACACGAATGTTTTCAAGAAAATCGCCCCACCCCAGATTACCCTTTACGTGGAACATTTTTCGAAAAATTTAATTTTCTCAAAAATGGCTCTAACGATTTGGATTAAAATATCATATGTTTAAGATATTTTCATGACAAATGAAGTGTATATATCGAATTTTCTGGGAATGTCTCCAAAAGTATTCTTCATTGTGAAGGAAATTTGCATAACTGGTAAACCATAAGAGATAGACAAAATTTTACTACACAAAAAATGTAAATCGCCTTAAAATACACAATTTATGTCATTTACATTTTTTTTGTTGAGTGAACCATTTTCGAGACATTGCTTGTTATTCCCTTAAATATTCCAATACTTATACTTTTTCTCAAATTCGTTATTAATTTTTTTGTCCTGGTAATGCAAAGAGAATGGAATACTCCACATAGCAACCAGCTCTTAAAATATTTGACTATCGCTTAAAGCCTACCAATTCCCCTTGCATCTACAAGAAAATTAGTAATAAGATTAACATCTCGTTTAACATGAAGCATATGGAGAATAAGCGCTTGTAAAAATAGTTTGTAAGAGTAGAGAAAGTCATGTGAGTGTAACAGATTTTTTGTGGCATAAGCCATTTCTGAGTTATATGTTATTAATGGTTCGAATTATTCATTACTTAAAGTTCTGTCAGCATTCAGTTGTTTCTCGCGATTGTATGGAAACATTATGGAATTTTAAGGCCAGCACATAGCGTCCAGTTCTTAAACATTGACTATCGCTGTTCCTTTTGTATCTATAACGAAATGTGTAATGTAGCTATTTCTACAAAAGTTTATTTGGTTTAAAATGTAGTAGATAGAAAAAATAAGCTTTAATGAGAATAATTTGTATACCCAATACTAAACGATAGAAGATAGAGAAGGTCATGTGAATGTACCACATCAGATTTTTAAATTATGAGATCTCTACTTCAGGATCCGTACTTTTCAAAATGAAAATGAAAAGAAGTGAAGTCCCAGGATTCAAGTGAAACCTCCCTAAATGCACCGTCAATAGGCAACAGAGATACGTTCATTAGTTAACTTCTAGAAGAATACTTTATCTCATCAGGTAATTATATACGTGCTGCAATCTATCAGTGCTCTAACTTCCCCTGCTCTCAGTTCAACGACTGCTGTAGAATGTAGTCGAATTTGTTTTATGTCACCTCAAATGGTGATACAAAATTACTTAGTTGTAGGGAAACGAAACTGGGAAGGAATTTAACCGTATACGAGAAAGCTACTGCTCGATAATTCATCTGATATCTACCCTAAGAGGAAAGGACTTCACAAGTTGAGGCAGTATTTTTAACACTTAAATTATTTTAGTCAAATTATATAGTAAAAAAATATAATAACAGCCCGGCTTAAAGCAATAGGTATATGTTTATATTATTGTATACATGTAGTAATGTTATGTGAATGTATTACGTAATCTAATAATGTAGGAGCTGTGAGAATAATAGGTTAAAATTTACTAACAATGAGGTAACCTTGAGGCAATAATGAGTAAGAACGTGTAATAATGCTACTAGTCATTCTTGAAGCAACAATAATGTAATTTTTGTGGCAGTTTATAAAATAGGCAATCAACAACCAGAAAAAAGCTTAAGTTAAATAAAAGTATTCTATTGGAGTAGGGATAGCCAATCAGAGACTTAAAATACAGAAATTTACAAATTTAGGCGGTAGAAATCAAGTCAGTTGCTTGTAGACAGCGCTCATAACTGGATACGTTGGTTGTAGACAGTGTTCCTAACCGGACGGGAGACACGTCCTCGAGAAATTTAATACGTATTCGTGTGAGACAAAAATAATTTACGTGTTAAAAACTGTAAGTAATTAATAAAAGTATATCACAGCTCTCTATATCAGTGGTGTTATTTAAATTGTGTCAAGGATTAATAAATGTAGTGAAGTAAAAATTATAATCTGTGTAAGCCTACATTCTTAGCCGCACTACTCCCTGCAAAGAAATCCATGTCTCTAACAATAATACTGACGCAGCCGAGGCAAACATAAATATATAATATTTAAAAACAGTAAAAAATTACAAAGTTAATATTTTAAACAGTTTTTTTGGGGGGGGGCAAAGACCACCGGAAAGTACATTTGGGGCAAAGGCTACCGGAAACTTTTTACCATACGTGAAGCAACAAACGTTCTTCTCAAAATCAGAGAAAATTTCTTCTTGTACTTCAGCTCTACTATGGCTGTCGAACCTGGAAGGTAACATTCCAGCAAAGCCGTTTCCATTCAAAATAATTTAAGTATAATCAATGCGTAGAATGCCACAAATTATTCATTAAAAATTCCTTGAAATGCAACTATCATTATAAGCAGCAGTCAGAGCGAAAGTAAGCAGATAATTACTAGAAAAGTTAAATGCCGGGCCCATTCTAGAATGCGTTGAAACAAAACATTCCCCCAGAGTGGTGAATTCTTTGTACTAAAAGTAAAGTAAAAGGAAATGAAGTAAGGATTTAATACACCTCTGAATGAAACTAGTAATTTTTGCAGCCCAGAAAGCACTGGATATATTCACATACAAATCTAAGAAACGTTAACAAATTACAATTGAAATACATTAAGAATTTTTGCTTTGTCCTTTTCACACAATGTTCGCCATTTTAATACAATTTAGTACGTGCTGATATTTCGATATGATCACGCTACGAAAAACTTAACTGCCGTTCCACACACGCACACACGCACACGCGCACGCGCGCACTCTCGCACTCTCGCACTCACATTTAACTTTACTTACGCGGAAAGAATGTATATAGTAATTTAGACAAGGCCGAAAAGCGTGGAAAGGGCCGCACCCAAACACAAAGCTCAAGAAGTCTTCCTACACTCGTCGCCGAGAACTAAGTCAATCACTCTCTCTCTCTCTCTCTCTCTCTCTCTCTCTCTCTTCTTGGTCGGAGCGTCTGCACCGAGGCGCATCGGGATCACCTGACGATGACGTCGACACTGCTTGAGCGCTATCTATGCTTGCGGAGAGGGCTCAACCTGGCGAGTGCTGTTAGTATCTGGTGCAGCCGGTTACTGGTTTGTTACTCGGGCTGCCAATCTGGTTACGAGCAGGGGCCGAAAATTGTAGTCCATCATTGCAAAGTCATTAAGTGCGGGCAGTTACAGCTAGTAGAACAGCTATTTCTTAGAAGAGCCAGAATTGGCTCAATTCTGGAAAAAATAGTGCAATTAACAACTGCAAAATTTGAAATTTCGAAACATAGTGAAACAAATAGGTATACTAGGTCTACCACATTAATTTGATAATGTCACAGGTTATATGTCCCTTAGTGTTAGTCAAGGCTAATAATATAATAGTTATTCATTCATTATCTGTTTACCCTCCTCTTATGTAGGACTTACACCCCCAGGACTTACAAGCGGGTACCTGGGGTCAGAGGCCCGAGGAGCAGACATTCATGGATCAGACAGAACATCCAGGATGGGTGATCAGCCCGATGCCTGGTATGGGATGAAGGAAGTAGATGAAACGAAATGTTGGTGAAATGGATGAAAGGAAAGGTGATGATGGAGCAGTTGGTGGAATGACCGGCGGGGGAAACCGGAGAACCCGGAGAAAACCCGCCCAGACGCCGCTTCGTCCACCACAAATCCCACATGTAGGTCCCTGGGATTGAACCCGGGCTGCCTCGGTGTGAGGCGAGCGGTCTAACCACTCGGCCACGGCGCCGCTTAATATAATAGTTAAATCAATTAAATTGAGTTTTATTTATGGACGCTCTTTAACTACTGTGGTCCTTAGCGTTCCATTCTATATTGGGCGTTTAAGACCGGTAATTTTGCTTAGATGCCTCTTTATCAGGCTTGAGGTTCTTTTACGTGCCGTAAATCTACGACACGGGACCACCGGCTTTACTTCCCTTTCGAAGAATATAATAATAATAATAATAATAATAATAATAATAATAATAATAATAATTTCGTTGCATACCACTTTATGTAACTACAGAGTGATTTATGAAGAACTGAGACATTTATTTCTTTAATTATTCTGTTCGAAATTCACCCAACGCCCCCAATTGTAGCACCAAATTAAGCAGAATGTTCTCGAGTTTCGATTGCCTGTCACTAGATGCGCAATGTTAATATTTTATTGGTAATTGTTAGTTTTATTCTCGGCAACTGTTTATGAGATTTTGTTCTAGTCAACGTGAAAATTGAGTACACATTAAATGAAAGACTCTTCCTTGTAAAGCAATACTGGATTACGAATTCAATTACAACTACTGCTGTGAGAACAATAAGTTAAACGTTGCTAACAATGAGGTAACAATGAGGTAACCTTGAGTCAATGAGTAAGAAAGTTTAACAATACCACTTGTGATTCTTGGAGTAATAATAATGTAAATTTTTAGAGACAGTTTTAAAATAGCCAATAAACAACCAGAAAAAACTTTAGTTAAATGTATGTATTCTATTGGATTAGGAATAGCCAACCAGAGACTTGAATACAGACATTTACAAGTTTAGACGGTTGAAATCTATTCAGTTGCCTGCAGACAGTGCTCATAACTGGATGCGTTGCTTGTGCGTCCTCAAGAAATATAATATGTATACGTGTGAGCCGAAAAATAAGTTTACGTGTTAAAAAGTGTAATTAATTAATAAAAGAATCTCACAGCTCTCTATCAGTGAAGTGTTATTTAAATCGTATCAAGCATTAATAAAAGGAGTGAAGTAAAATTATAATCTGTGTAAGCCTGCATTCTTGTCGCACCAAAACCCTGCTAAGAGAAACGTGTCTCTAACAATAATACTGACGCAGCCGAGGCAAACATAAATATAATATTTAAAGAAACAGTAAAAACACATTTGGAGCGAAGGCTACCGGAAACGGTTTAATATACGTGCGGTTGCAACTACTACAAGTTCGGCTCCCCAACAGTTGAAATATAACAAAACTCCTTCAATACAAACTAGTTCAAATTGACGCCCAAAGCGTGGTAAAAAAATAACGTAACAAAACCATCTTCTTCAAAATACAAGACAGTTACCATTAAACATTCTTTGTGTCGGCTTCACTTGGAATAGGTCCTATTCCGGGCACATATACATCATTATGCTGTTGAAAGACTGGCAATGGTAATATTAAAGAGGTTGCAGGCAAAGCGAAACCAAAAGATACCGTTTAGCAAAGGGTTAAGGTACATGACCGGCGATTCCAGTTCTTTGGTCCCTCAATAAAGGCATTGTTTCAGGGCAATAACCATTGTTATGTCGAATGATTAGCAGATTTTAATCCCACTAGTAATCAATTACATGTGCATTCTACAACGCAGGGTTGCCATGACAACGCAGTTTCGCCCGCGAAAATACATCCAGGGTTATATAGGAAGTGGTAAGAAAACTGTCAAGTACTGGACTTTGCTAATAACAATTGTTCTTGTATTGTGATTAAGCTATTTTTACTTCCTCTACAACGTACATAGTAAGTAAAAAAGTATTGCATGCCATCCAAAAATTAGATGTCGAGATTTCACCGGAAATGCATGTTTTGAGGCCCCTTGAATAAAAAAAGAATCCTTTTTCTTAAAAAAAACCCTGATGTATTACACTCACATTTATCTACTCTTGTACAAACTATTTTTACAAACGCTTATTCTCCATCTACTTCATGTTAATCGAGATAAACATTTGCAGACTCTATCTTATTGCTAATTTTCTTGTAGATACAAGGGGAATATGGTAGGCTTTAAGCGATAGTAAAATCTTTTAAGAGCTGGTTGCTATGTGGAGCATTCCATTTTCTTTGCATTACCAGGACATAAAAAAACGAATAACGAATTCCCATTTGAGAAAAAGTATAAGTATTGGAAAATTCAAACAAATAACAAGGAATATTTCGGAAATGGTTTTCACTCGACAAAATTAAATGTGTATGACATAAATGGTGTGTTTTAACGGGCTCTACATTTTTTGTTGTAGAAAAAATTGGCTATCTCTTACGGTTTACCAGTTATGCAAAAGCCATTCAGAAAGAAGAGTACTTTTGGGGACATTCCCAGAAAGTTCATGATATACATCTTATTTGCCATGAAAATATCTTAAATATATGATATTTCAATCAAAATCGTTTAAAGCTATTTTCGAGAAAATAAGAAATTTCGAAAAATGTTTCATGTAAACTGTAGTCTGGGGTAGCAGAATTTTCTTGAAAATCTTTGTGTCGCATCTTTGAAAGATACTGTTTCGTTTTTTAGTTATGCTTTTCACAAACACTCAGACAGACACACTCACGGACCTTTTCCTAAAAGTGCTTTATTGGAATCAGGGAGCCTTAAAACATTATTTCTGGTGAAATCTCGGTTACGAATTTTTGGGTGGAGTGCAATACTTTCCCTACTTACTATACGTAGTAGAGCGAGTAAGAAGGTCCGTGTGTGTTTGTCTATGAACAGCATGACTTAAAAACTAACTGGTTAAATACCAGTCTTGGTATTTACGTTCAGTACCATCCAAAGATGCGACACGAAGATTTTAAAGAAAATCTCCCACCCAAAATTACCCTTTACATGGAGCAGTTTCCGAATTTTTTGATTTACTGTAAAATGGCGCTAACAATTTTTATTAAAATAGGTGGCAAATAAAATGTATATCTTAATTTTCTGGGAATAGCTTGTGAAGTCCTCTTCATTCGGTAGAAAATGTATACAATCTTGCATAACTGTGGTGAACGTTAAACTATAGACGAAGACGTGCAGATCTCTTTAAAACACACAATTTATTTCAATTAAGTTTTGTTTTATGGCATCAGCCACTTCCGAGATATCCGTTACTAATGGTTCGAATTGTTCAATACGTAGCCATTCTTTTAAAGTTGTGTTGATTTTCAAATGTTTCTCGCGATGTCATGGAAACAGTAAGGAATTCTAAGGCCAGCGTATGACGTCCAGTTCTTAAACATTTGACTCTCGCTGTTGTCTTTGTATTTATAAGAAATGTGTAACGCAGGTATTTCTGCAAAGATTTATCTCGATTAAAAAGAAGTAGACAGGAAGATAAACTTTCGTAAGAATAAATTGTATACCACTAATAAGCGATAGAGAGTAGAGGAAGCCATGTGAGTGTAGCATGAAGATTTTGTTTTTAAAAATTGTACAATTTAAAGAACTCTATGTGTGTGCTTCTGCCGAAGGAGAGACAATAGTTTTCTTATCCATTACCACGTTTTGTACTTTGGTTTGCTTATAATCCAAGTAGCTCTAATTGTATAAGGGTCATTCAAATGAAACCCGGTCACTTGTGTAAAGTAAAGGTAACGGTTTTATTAACCCAAAAATAGTCGCCAAAACTGTTGGCACGTTTATCCCATTGCGACACTAGCCGGTCGATTTCATCTTTGAAGAAGCTAGTAGGCTGCTGTCGGATCCAGGCCTGGATCCATTCACACACTTCGTCGTCCGTTGTGAATCGATGTCCGCGAATAGCTTGTTTTAGAGGTCCATAAACATGAAAGTCACACGGTGAAAGGTCTGGACTATACGGTAGATGTTCCAGCGGTTCCCATCGAAACTGCTGCAATGTCGTCTTCACCATGTTAGCAGTGTGTGGGTGGGCATTATCATGCAGGAGAATAACGCCATTGGACAGCATGTCTGGGCGTTTCGACTTGATGTCTTGTCTAAGGTTCTGTAAAGTGGCTTGATAACGCTGGGCATTGATGGTGGTTCCCCATTCCAGGAACTCGACAGGCAGTGGGCCCTTGTGGTCAAAAAAGGACATCATGACCTTACCAGATCTGGTGTGCACGGCCTTTGATTCCTTTGGAGGTGGTGAAGTCGCGTGTTTCCACTGCTTGCTCTGACACTTGCTTTCCGGTCCAAAATGGTGACACCATGTTTCGTCACCAGTGACAATATGCGGCAGAAAGCTGTGTTCCTCCTCATGATAACGTTGCAGATGACTCAAAGAAAGCGCCATGCGAGTATTGCGCTGTTCGGCGGTCAGTTGGTGGGGAACCCACTGCTACAAACTTTTCGAAATTTCAAGTGTTGATGCATTATGGTGTGAATGGTGTCCACGCTAATACCCAGTAACAGATTCGTCCACGGTGATTCTGCGGTTGTCCAAGACTAATGCATTCACTTCCGCAATCATTTCAGATGTGATGACACGATGAGCCTGTCCAGGACGAGCATCGTCTTCCAGTAACTCGCGCCCCTCAAGGAATATTTTGCGCCATTCCACCACACTTGAACGACACAAGACTGTACCCACCGTACACAGCCTTCATCCGTCAATACATTTCATGGCCTCGAACTCCCTCCCTCCTAATCACTCCTCGTTGTTCCTGCTTACTAGCCTTCATGTCAAACGTTGTGCACGCTGCAGTCGCTCTACCAATAGATGGTGCCACCTTACGTGTAATGCAAAGTTAGACGCACTGACCAGGTTTCATTTGAATGCCCCTCATATTATCGCAGAATGGCGGTAAAGTCTGGCTACCAGCAAGACACGATGTTAAAAGTTGAACAGAAGTGGTTAATATCTCAGGTATCATACATAAAATGCCAATCCTTCTCAATTATATGTGTTGAATGTATTGATTAGCCTTTCGTTTATGCACTGACAGGAGACATCTACACAGAAAACAAGAATAACACTCTGCTAAAATTTACCCTTCCTTGTACTACATTACTTTGTTATACTGCGAAAAAAAATTATATATCTTATGATCTATTGTAGATACGTAGACATTTGGGAATTAAATGCTTTAGACTTCAAAAGAGTTTTCACTGGAGCGGACATTTAATATATGATATCAATAAACCTTATATTTGTCTCTTTGGAACAGAGAGGAGTATAATTAAGAAAATCTCATGTATTAAATTCATATTACCTTCTCTACCCTCGATTCCTTATTAAGTGGTATACGAATTATTCCTACAAAAGTTTATCTTCCTATCTACTTCATTTTAATTGAGATAAACCTATCCGGAAATAGCTGAATTATACATTTGGTTATGGATACAAAGGGAATATCGACATGACATCCATGACATCGCGAGAAACAACTGAAAATCGACAGGACTTTAAAATAATGACTAAGTATTGAGCAATTCGAACCAATAATAACGGATATCTCGGAAATGGCTGATACCACGAAAACGTTATTTGAAATAAGTTGTATGTTTTAAAGAGATCTACGTTTCTTGTGTAGTATGTTTTCGTCCCATTTATCAGTCATAAACTCCTTCCGGATGAAGAGGACTTGATAGGCTGTTCCCAGAAAATTCAAGATATACATTTTATTTTTGTGGAAATATCTTTAATATATGGTATTTTAATCAAAATTGTTAGAGGCATTTTTTAGAAAAATAAACAATTTCGTAAAATGTTCCACGTATGGGATAGTTTGGGTGGGGGGATTTATTGAAAATTTTCGTGTCGAATCTTTGAAAGGCACTGAATCTAAATACCAAGTTTGGTTTTTATCTGAACTTTCATTTTTTCATAAAACACATACACACACGAGTCGTTTTGTAAAAAGGCTTTTTTTGTTCAGAGGACCTCGAATCATGTATTTCAGATGAAATTTCAGTATCAAATTTTTAAGTGGAATTAATACCTTATCTACTTACTTGGTCATGGCAGAGAAAGTAAAAAGTTAAAGCAATCAGAAGAAAGTAGTGGATTTTAGATTTTCACAGATATATTGTATTAAAATATTATTCCGTTACTTAAAACTTAGTCAACAGAAGAATAAATGCCTAACGGAGGTGCTACGGATCGCCAAATTTGTATGTCTGTTACATCTTTTTCTAAAACCCTATTCTGTGTCATAAATTATTGTAGGATTGCGGTTGCAGTAAATCTATCAGAAGCGTCCGATGGTTAAAACCGCGATCATGGGGGTACCAGGATCGAGCAATGCGGGTATGCAGAATCATTCGCACAAAAACCAAGAAAGTACATTACGCTCTTGAACGTTAAAATAAATCCCATGGAAGGAGAGATACTTAAATTCATACATTTTACCGGTCCAAAATTAATATGAAGCCTAAGAAATACGAGAATTTGTGAACTATTATTTCTTATTTTCTTTTGCGCTTAGCTCCTGTGTATTTGTCGAAAAATGTTCGTGTTTCATTTTTCAGCATTTTAAATAAAATTTCTGAAAGTCAGAAGTCCTTAATTAAACTTTTTTCCCACTATTATTTCTATGCGGTTTTAAAATATTCACATATTAGGCTTATTAAATATAGAGCGCAGGAAAATGGAAGCAGTATTAATGACTAAAGAGAAAGAGGAAGAAGTAATAATGAGATTATTTATACCCGAGTGGAAAGGTACAATCAAATCTAATGCCATAGTCGGGAATTGAACCACGGATCCTCTGGTTTCCGTCTGGTTACTCTAACCAACTGAGCAGCCATGGCAACATGCCGGCACGACATTTAATTCCCCAACTGACTCGCATTTTTTCTGCGGTAAACCGTGCTGGTTAGAGCAACCAGAAGATCCGTGGTTCAATTTCCGGCTATGGCACTGAATTTTTCAAACTGATTCTACATTTTGAACCTTGTCCTGCACACGGCTTGTGTGAAAGAACAATTAATTACCATATATCTGTGTGAATTAGACATAAAAAGTTATGTACACCCGGGGACAAAGAAAATGAGTCATATCTGGAACGCCAAATGTGTCTAAATCCTACACGGCACAGCGCCTTGTTTACACCATGTGCAATACAGTTGTGTAGCCACTGCAGCAAGTTTTTTTACTTACTCTACTACGTATAGTAAGTAGGGGAAGTATTGTATTCCACCCAAAACTTCGATACCGAGATTTCACCGGAACTATATGTTTTGAGACTCCCTGAATCCAAAAAAAGCACTTTTAGGAAAAGGTCCGTGGGTGTGTCTGTCTGTGTGTTTGTGAAAAGCATAACTAAAAAACGAAACAGTATCTTTCAAAGATGCGACACAAAGATTTTCAAGAAAATCCTGCTACCCCAAACTACAGTTTACATGGAACATTTTTCGAAATTTCTTATTTTCTCGAAAAAGCATTTTTGGAAACTTGTCCATGTATGTGTCTGTGTGTGTGTCTGTCTGTGAACAGCATAACTCAGAAACGAACAATCGGATAAACACCAAACTTGGTATTTAGGTTCAGTATCTTTCAGAGATGCGACACGAAGGTTTTCAAGAAAATCCCCCCACCCTAGATTACCCTTTACATGGAACATTTTTCGAACATTTTAATTTTTTCAAAAATGGCTCTAACGATTTTGATTAAAATATCATATGTTTAAGATATTTTCATGACAAATGAAATGTATATCTCGAATTTTCTGGGAATGTCTCCAAAAGTATTCTTCATTGTGAACGACTTTTGCATAACTGGTAAACCATAAGAGATAGACAAAATATTACTACACAAAAAATGTAGATCGCGTTAAAATACACAATTTATGTCATATACATTTTTTGTTGTTGAGTGAACCATTTTCGAGACATTGCTTGTTATTCCCCTAAATATTCCAATACTTATACTTTTTCTCAAATTCGTTATTAATGTTTTTGTCCTGGTAATACAGAGAGAATGGAATACTCCACATAGCAACCAGCTCTTAAAAATATTTGACTATCGCTTAAAACCTACCATATTCCCCTTGCATCTACAAGAAAATTAGCAATAAGATTAACATCTCGATTTCTCGATTAACATGAAGCATATGGAGAATAAGCGTTTGTAAAAATAGTTTGTACAAGAGTAGAGAAAGTCATATGAGTTTAACACATACGAATTTTTTCTTTATTTTTAACTCAATAGTACTTGTACTTGAAAATTTCCTTCCCTAATTTCAGTTTTGACAAACCTTTTCCTCGCTATATGTAATAGTAGTTTGGCCCATTCCTCAATCCGCAATTTCTCTCTCTTTATTTTGGTCTCTATACATTCAAGCATTACATGCCAATAATTGTGTTTCATTCTGCACATTGGGTATTTCTCTAAATTCCTACCCTCATTCCTTTGAGTTTGAGTACCCATAGCATTACATTCCATCCAAAAATTCTATATCGAGAATTCGCCAGTAATACGGGTATTGAGATACCTCTGAATCCAGGAAAAGGATTTTTAGAAAAATGTGTGTGTGTGTCTGTGTACAGCATAACTAAAGAAGGAAAAGTCGGATAAATATCAAACTGCAACATGATGATTTTCAAGTAAATTCCCACTGCGTAAACTACCCTTTATGGGTAACATTTTTTGCACTTTTTTATTTTCAAACAAACCACCCTTTATATTTTTTTTTTATTAAAATACTATATATTAAACAAATTTACAAGAAACATAAAAGTATATCTTTAATTTTCTGGAAATAGCCTGTGAAATCCTCTTCATTCGGAAGGAATTTTGTATAAACTTGATTAGCTGGTAAGTTTTAAACGATAGACAAAACGTACTACACAGAAAATGACATCTTTACTTCAAATAACTTTTTCGTGGCATCAGCCATTTCCGAGATATCGTTATTAGTGATTCGAATTTTTCAATACTTAGCCATTCTTTTAAAGTCCTGTCTATTATCAGTGGTTTTTCGGGATGACATGGAAAGAGTATGGAATTTTAAGTCCAGCTTATAGCGTCCAGTTCTAAAACATTTGACTATCGCTGTTCTCTTTGTATCTATAACGAAATGTGTAATGCAGCTATTTTCTGAAAGGTTTATCTCGATTAAAATGAAGTAGGTAGAAAATAAACTTTCGTAAGAGTAATTTATACACCCAGATAAAGGGTAGAGAAAGTCATGTGTATGTAACACATTAGAGTTTTCTACTTAGTTTTCCCCACCCCATTCTTTATTTAATTCAATGTGTATACTCAATGTTCTTTTGTTGAACTTATTAAATATTTTTGGTTTTAAATATATTAAATTCTCGTTTAACTTCTTTCCGATCTCTATTTTGCCAAGTGTCCCTATTCCGATCTTTACCATGACCTCTTTAATTCTGTTACAAGTCGCATTATTTTTTTTAATTTTTACTTTCTCTACTACGTATAGTAAGTAGGGGAAGTATTGTATTCCACCCAAAAATTCGATACCGATATTTCACCGGAACTACATGTTTTGAACCCCCTGAATCCAAAAAAAGTATTTTTGGAAACATGTCCGTGTATGTGTCTGTATGTCTGTGTGTGTCTGTCTGTGAACAGCATAACTCAGAAACGAACAGTCGGATAAACACCAAACTTGGTATTTAGGTTCAGTATCTTCCAAGGATGCGACACGAAGGTTTTCAAGAAAATCCCCCCACCCCAGAGTACCCTTTACATGGAAGATTTTTCGAAAATTTTAATTTTCTCAAAAATGGTTCTAACGATTTTGATTAAAATATCATATGTTTAAGATATTTTTATGACAAATAAAATGTATATCTTGAATTTCCTGGGAATGTCTCCAGAAGTATTCTTTATTGTGAACGACTTTTGCATAACCGGTAAACCATAAGAGATAGACAAACTTTACTACACACAAAATGTAGATCGCGTTAAAATACACAATTTGTCATATACATTTTTGTTGTTGAGTGAACCATTTTCGAGATATTGCTTGTTATTCCCTTAAATTTTTCAATACTTATTTTCTCAAATGGGAATTCGTTATTCATTTTTTTTGTCTTGGATATGCAAAAAGTATTAATCTGTGGGAAAGGGAATGGTGCTGCACCTAGCAACCAGCTATTAAGAGATATGTATGTGCTTAAAGGCTACTGTATTTCTATATTGCCCTTGTAAATATATATTCCCTTACATCTACAAGAAAATTAGCAATAAGATAGACTCTGCAAATGTTTATCTCGATTAACATGAAGTAGATGGAGAATAAGCGTTTGTAAAAATAGTTTGTACAAGAGTAGAGAAAGTCATGTGAGTGTAACACATCAGATTTTTTAAATTATTAAGATAACTTTATTGTATAAATTGAATACAGTACAGTTGTGCATACGTTTTAGTTAACAATAAATAACATGAATTTTTTATCCAACGATAAACGTGAGGATGTGCCCATTTAAGTTATAGTCTTAAGTCGGAGTAGCATTTTAGTTTTAGTCTTCTGAGCGGTGGGTCAGGTAGTAGATTGACTGCTATTTGCTGGGTCAGGCTATTTTGATGATTTTCGAATGTCTTTTTTAAGTCGTGTGTAATTCATGTGGAGGAATTTCGTTACCTCCAGAATTCCTATCATTATGCAGAACTGCGCTTCTCACGCACCACGGTGACCTGTCATCAGTCGTAGGCTCCTGTTTTATATGGTGTGAATCCTTTTAGTTTGACTGCAGAAGCAGTTCCCCAGGTTGAACAACGCTATTGCCAAATTGGACGAATTACTGAGGTATGAGGGCTGTCCCAGAAGTACCCGACCTAACAAAGAAAACATATGTTTTGGGGAAAACATCTTTATTTCTCTACATAGTCTCCTTTCAGCTCGATATACTTTTCTCAGCCACGTTCAATAGCTTGAATACCCTGTATATAGGGAGAGCCATCAGCCGCAAACTCCACCTCTTCATTGTTGGCAAATCTTTTACCACCAAGCCATTTCTTCAACTTTGGAAAAAGAAAATAATCAGAGGGGGCTAAGTCTGGTAAATAGGGTGCATGAGGAAGCAATTCGAACTTTAACTCATTGATTTTGGCCATGGTGATAAAGATGTGTGAACTGATGCATTGTCTTAATGAAACAGAACTTTCTTTTTCGCTAAATGCGGCCCTTTTTGCTTGATTTCATCATTCAAACACTGCAATAAGTTTGCATAATACTCGGCATTGATTACTTTTCCTTTCTGAAGATAATCAATGAAAATCATCCCACGCGCATCGCAAAAAACTGACGCCATGACCTTGTCTGTAGATTCTCTCCTTCCAATCCACTGTTTTGACTGTTGCTTCATCTCAGGTGTGAAGTGATGGACCCATGTTTCATCCATGGTTATGAATCGACGCAAAAACTCGGCTTTATTGCAGCGAAACATCGCCAGACACTAGATTGAAACATCCTCACGACGCTGCTTTGGTTCCGTTGTGAGTAAACGCGGCACTTCTTCTGAATTTCTGGCGTGTCGCCTCATTTGGTTGACCACTGCGATGTTCGTCTTGGCAGCTTGTACGGCCTCGCTTAAACTCTGCTACCCAATATTTTACTGTTGTAAACGAAGAAGCACACTCCCCCAGAGTAAATTCTAGCTCAGCTTTAGTATTAGTTGGACTAAGACCTTTCAAATGAAGGTATTGTATCACATATCGCTGGCCAGTTTTATCCCTGTTTACAAATTCGCTGAGAGAGTTCACTATTAATGGCTGCCAAAGAATTACTAAACAACGTAGCATTGTCAAACTTCAAACTTAGCTTTATAAGGGTGTTACTTTCTATCATAGTCATTTATTTGAAACAACCGCTATATATACGTCAGGTCGGGTACTTCTGAGTCTGCCCTCGTATATATATAAAGCGCCTATATTGTAGTGCAAATGGTGATCTTTCTTGGAGTATATGTTTCAATTGATGAATTCTGTTTCGACATTTAGTCAATATGTTGGCTACATGCGAATTCCACGTGAGCTTAAGAGTCAAATTTATCCTTGTTTTTGAATTACAAGAATTCAGGATTATTTTCCATTTATTGCACCAGTTTTGGATGTTGTTACTAAATTCCTGAAGCTCGTTGGAACATGTTGGAATCTGCAAACTGTTCTACTGTAAGATCTTTAGGTTTAGGAAAATCGGAAGTATAGAGAAGGTACAATAGCGGTCCCAGTGCGCTACCCTGTGGAACTCTAGAGAAAATTGGATATGATCTTGATTAGGCAAAATCATATTTAACAGTAAAGCTATGGTTGCCGAGATATTCGCATTCTGTTGGAAATTTAAGCATTATTAGTGATTTAGTAAAAACGCGTGCTTATCCCTTAGGGGTAAGTTGGTTAACATTAGAGGCTATGTATAATGTTCATGCCAGTAAATAAATTCGATTTGGAAGTGCCAATCTTTCAGCATGACTTGTACTTTGAGCGGTATTACAGGCTGTCGAACCCCGATCCTCCAGGATACCGCTACGACGACATCCTGAGACACGCCTGTACAAAGACGTGTCGCCAGAGTTGTTAACCACGTTAGCTGAAACAATGGCGTAATGAATGGGTAGTCACGGACTTGGGTCGGAGTTCGTGTTCTGATGAGGTCATTGTCCGCTGGTCTTCTTCAGCCTCACAGCAATTGGATATGAGTTGTTGTTTTAGCTAAACGTTTCTCGTATTATTTTGCCCAATTTATGAAGTGCTTTTTCGAAAATTAGAAAACAAATGGAATATTGTCACTCTCGTGGTGTATAGTGTTGAGGTAAATTGCCTGATATGGGGTTTTCCAGGAGTTTTTCTTGAGGCTCGTGGGTTCGATTCCCGTCGACCTACCACTCTGACCTTGGGTGTTTCATGGTTTCTCTGGTCGTTAGGCGAAAGCTGGCGTGGTTTATCAATCTCCACGATTTTCTCTCCCCTTCATTCGGCTTCTTTCTCATTTTTCAGCTGTGTTACAAGGTTTCGTGGTGTGTGGCGGTGCTGGACAGATGGCGCGGATGCATGCTCCAAGGAAAGAGTACTCCCTATGGACACTAGAGGGCTGCTTGGTTGAACGTGTCGTTCATAGCCCTCTCTGGACGGTCTTCGAACCAGGACATGTTAGGGTCTTCCGCGCGTCTCTGTTGCCTTTCTGCTTGTGGACTGTAACCTCCTGTGGTTCCTTCGCTCCATCCCTTCCTCCAGCGGGATGGCAGCTGCAATAGATCTCTCGTAGATCTTCAATCTTTTTGGATGCGATTGATTTAATCACTTATTAATCACCGTCGTGCACGTATGTCCTAAGATGTACATTATTAAAAAATACAATGACATTGATATGACATTTTCACTCACTCTTCTACAAATGATTCTTACAAGAACTTATTCTTCTATCTACTTGTTAATAGAGATAGACTTCATTACACATTTCGTTGTAGTTATAAGAAGTTACAGTAGGCTAAACAGATTGTCAGCTTTAAAAAAATTGAATGTGTTACATTCACATGACTTTGTCTACTCTATGTCATTTGTTAATGGATATAAAAACTTAGCTTACTAGAGTTTCTTTTCCTGTCTACTTCATTTTAATAGAGATAACCTTTGCAGAAATGTCTGCATTACACAGTTCGTTATAGAAGCATAGGAAATACCGACAGTCAAATGTTAAACAACTGGATGCTATACTCAGTCTTAAAATTCCATACTCTTCACGCAATCGCGAGAAACAACTGAATGTCGACAGGACTTTAGACTTAGTAATGGAACAATTTGAACCATTAATGGCACGGATTATCTCGGAAATGGTTAATGATACAAAACATTATTTGAAATATAATTGTGTTTTAAAGAGATCTACAATTTTAGTGCTGTTACTTTTTCGTCTATCACTTAACGTTTACCAGTTATACAAGATTATGCAAAATGCCTTCCGAATGAAGAGGGCTTCATAAGCTATTGCTAGAAAATTTAAGATGCTCATTTTATTTATCAAATATCTTTAAAATTATCAGAGCCATTTCGAAAAATTTTCCACGTAAAGGGTAGTTAGGAAGGAAGGGTTTCTTGAAAATCTTCATATCGCATCTTTTGAAGATACTGAACTTAAATACTACACACAAAAAAATAATAACGAATTTCCATTTGAGAAAAAGTATAGATATTGGAAAATTCAAACAAATAACAAGGAATATCTCGGAAATGGTTCGCTTGACAAAAAATGTATACAATATAAATTGTGTGCTTTAACGAGCTCTACATTTCTCTTACGGTTTACCAGTTATGCAAAAGCCCTTGAGAATAAATAGGACTTTTGGGAACATTTTCAGAAAATTCAAGACATACGTTTTATTTGTCATGAAAATATCTTAATCAAAACCGTTAGTCATTTTTGAGAAAATCAAAATTCTTGAAAAATGTTCCGTGTAAAGAGTAGTCTGAGGTAGGGGATTTTCATACAAATCTTCATGTCGCATCTTGGAAGATACTAAACTCAAATAGCAAGTTTGGTATTTATCCAACTTTTCGTTTTTGAGTTATGCTGTTCACAGACACACACGCGGACCTTTTTATAAAAATGCTATATTTGGATTCAGGGGTCCTCAAAATATGTATTGCTGGTGAAATCTCGGTATCGAATTTTTAGGTGGAATACAAATTCCCCTACTTACTATACGTAGTAGGGAAAGTAAAAATTATTTCCCATTGGTTTACTAACATTAGCTAATATTATTGTTGAGGTTTATGAAACAGGCTCCTGTTTCTATTTATTATTAATTGATTTATTACTCGTATTCCTTTTCTGAAAGAGCAAATTATTACCTTTTACATGTCTCCGGTTTTTGAAGACAAAGGAGCGGTGGTTAGTAACAAAACAAAGTCTTCAAAACCTCTCAACCGCCACGAATCTCACTGAATATTCTATGACTGTATGTGCCAGGAGTACGCGAGTAAATCTACTGACATGAGGATGTCGAACCCGCAACCTTGGGCGCGGAAAGCCTGCGCCACCCAGGCCAAATGTCTGCAGTCACTGACCCAAGTCCCCGCCCCTAAAAACGCATAAAATCGCCTTTTACTATTGGCTGCAATTCCTCTTCGCTCGTTATTCTGCTAATCCTATGACTGTAGACGCAATAACTTGTATGTTTTATGGTCAGTATTCATAATGACATTATCATCCGCTGGCGGGTAAGAACTGCCTAATATAGCGCATTATACTCACGTCTGCAGGTAATGACAATGCCGACAATTTCACACTCGCACGTAAGCTTAGTTAATTAAATTGGTTCTCTTAAGACGTTGAAACAGACACTTAAAAGGAAATAAAGGAAACAACTGAAGGCTATTATAGTCGTAAAGGCGCAGTCCTTTGTTCACCTTATAATATCGCTGTGTTCATTTTAGATTAGCTATAGTAGAACTTCTGTTATCCGAAACGTTTTTAACCGAAACGACCGAAAAAATAAATATTTTTGGTTAAAACGAATTAAAGAAACATAATTTCACTTAGCAATGATTAACCAGGCGGCAACGTCTGCGGACCACATTCGTGAGGTCCCGGGTTCGATTCCCGGTGGCTATGGGTTTTTTCGTGGTTATCCCCTGGTCGCCTAGGTGAGTGCTGGGGTGGTGTATTCTACCATAATTTCTCTTTTCCCTAATTTCCTGTCATTTCATCTTTCAGGTAGTGTCTCCACTTCGTCGGCCCTCTCTCGGGACTCCGCGTCTACTGGCCGAGTGCGGGTGTTTCGAACTGGAAATAATAGGGACCCACGTGCGTCTCTGTAATCCCGTCTGCTTACGACCTCCTGCGGCTCTTACGATAGACCTAGTTGGTCACAGTGCCCCCCTCCGGTAAATACCTCATAAGAATGAAAAAGGGGATGCATAACGGAATGCGTTGACATTGACCTTGACTGTTTCCATCCCTTCTCTATTGACACGTTTTGACTCTTTCGTTAATGACAGGCTGGCGCTTCCTTTTGTTAGCTATCAATCATTTACTTACGTATTCTGGTGGGGAACATACTATTGTAGTACTGTGGACAACGGGTTATAGAAATCATAGTGATTGGATCCCAGGCGGTTACAAAGCGAACGGAACTTTGAAGCCTGACCACAAACCCAACGATTAGTAGAGCCTTCCCATCCCCCAACCACAGCCGGTGGCCCTGTCACTACCTGTCACTAAAGTCAAGCGTCGTTGCAATGTAATTTCTGTTGTTCTTTTGACTTCAGTACGTTTAGCAGTTGTGACTGTGTGCATGTGCTTTTCTTCCAAAAAAAGTCATTTTCTGAATCCAAAAAATGTATTAAAAAAAGAAAATACAAAATTTGGCATTTAAGTTTAGCTTCTTCGAAGGATGCGACACCAACATTTTCAAGAAAATCCTTTCACCCCAAACTACTCTTTACTTAGAAAAAATTAGGTTAGTGTTTTGAATTTCTCAAATACAGCTATAACGATTGCTATTAAAATACCGCATGTTTAAGATATATGTATGAAAAATAATAGTGTATCTTGAATTTTCTAAGAGTAACCCGTAAACTCTTATTCCTACTGAATAACGTTTTGTATAGCTTGTGTATGAACCTTAAGAGATCGACAAAATCTTACTGTGCGTAAAATGCAGTCTGTTAAAGGACACAATTTATATGAAATTGTGTTACTCATTTTTGAGAAATTCTTTGTTATTGGTTTGAACTTTGAAGTATACTTGTTACAAGTGGTAAGTCGTTATTTGTATTTTGCTCGTGGTCATGCAAAGAGTATGGAATTTCAAAGCCATTCTACCTATAGTCATATGCTTTTTAAAAATCTGACTATCGCTTTAGCTTATGTATCCTCGTATTTACAACGAAATGTGAAATGAAAGTTTATCTCATTTAACAAGAAATAGAAGAATTAGCTTTTGTAAAAGTAATTTGTAGAAGAGTGAGTATAGTGATGTGAATGTAACATTTAGCATTTTTAACATTTTCTTTCTTTTGTCTTCTGTATTACTTTCTCTACTACGTATAGTAAGTAGAGGAAGTATTGTATTCCACCCAAAAATTCGATACCGAGATTCACCAGAAATATATGTTTTGAGACCCCCTGAATCCAAAGAAGCATTTTTGGAAACATGTCCGTGTGTGTGTCTGTCTGTGAACTCAGCATAACTCAGAAACGAACAGTCGAATAAACACCAAACTTGGTATTTAGGTTCAGTATCTTCCAGAGATGCAACACGAAGGTTTTCAGGAAAATCCCCCCACCCCAGATTACCCTTTACATGGAACTTTTTTCGAAAATTTTAATTTTCTCAAAAATGGCTCTAACGATTTTGATTAAATATCATATATTTAAGACACTTTCATGACAAATAAAATGTATATCTTGAATTTACTAGGAATGTCTCCAAAAGTATTCTTCATTGTGAACGACTTTTGCATAACTGGTAAACCATAAGAGATAGACAAAAGTTTACTACACAAAAAATGTAGATCGCGTTAAAATACACAATTTATGTCATATATTTTTTTGTTGAGTAAACCATTTTCGAGATGTTGTTTGTTATTTCCTTAAATTTTCCAATACTTGTAGTTTTTCTCAAATGGGAATTCGTTATTCATTTCTTTTTTGTCCTGGTAATGCAAAGAAAATGGAATACTCTACATAGCAACCAGCTCTTAAAATATCCGACTATCGCTTAAAGCCTAGCAATTTCCCTTGCATCTACAAGAAAATTAGCAATAAGATTAACATCTCGATTAACATGAAGCATATGGAGTATAAGCGTTTGTAAAAATAGTTTGTACAAGAGTAGAGAAAGTCATGTGAGTGTAACACATAAGAATTTTTCTGCTATAACCTACATAAATATTAAATAGCGGAAATTATGAACACAGAAGAAGCTTGAATGGAAGATCCTGGTGAAATTACAGAAGCAGGAGAATGAATAACACTAGAAGTATTTACCCAAAAAGTCCAGAACTCGTTTCGCAAACTCTTCTACTACCAAAACAAAACCCTGTTTATACCACCTGTATGATAATAAACTATAATGTTATGCCATGGTAGAACATTGCCAATATAATAACAATTAAGCTTTCACGGCCTCACAAAATAACAGAAGAACAGCGTGTTCACATATATTGCGTTGATCGTGGAGAAATAACACAGTCAAATAATTAATTACAATAGCCATTATACTTGTAACTTCTCTTGCGCAAATTTAAAGACGCTACAATCATTAAGTTGGGAAATTAAACAACATTTCCAAATGTTTTACTTTAGACTGTGATAACAGCAACAGCATCAAACCAGACTAAATGCAGCTTTTCTTTATGTCCATTTAGTGTGTACTGGTATCAACTCGAACGTATTGAATATAATCGCATTAACTACAAACGTCTCAAACATTGCTAACATAAAGGTGAGTCCACATTGTTCAACATATGAACAGTTAACATTCAACAATTAACGCAATGTCCCATTCAACATGTTAAACGCCTTCAACATGTTGTAACATGTTTAACATTCTATCCACTTGTTGGGACAACAAAATCTCTCAACTAAAAGCAAAATTGACTCCAGTGATTAGGAATTGACAATTGCTATTTGTATCTGGTATGTAATAAAAAGAAAAGTGGAAGGCGATGAGGTACTATCTTGTTAATCAGAACAGAAGTGAAAATATTTTGAATGAGTTTAAAATTCGAAGCAGGTTTGACTTCAATTTCTTAAAAACAAGTCAAAGTGACTTCAACTTTTTTTGAGCAAGGTTTCTAACCTAATATTCACAAAAAGGACACACATTTGAGAGCAGCCATTCCAGCTGCCAGACTATTTTTACTTTCTCTACTACGTATAGTAAGTAGGGGAAGTATTGTATTCCACCCAAAAATTCGAT
Organism: Deroplatys truncata; assembly: GCA_030765065.1. Taxonomy (NCBI): domain Eukaryota; kingdom Metazoa; phylum Arthropoda; class Insecta; order Mantodea; family Mantidae; genus Deroplatys; species Deroplatys truncata. The sequence goes on along the minus strand of CM060989.1, from coordinate 55,177,934 downwards.
ACCGAGATTTCACCGGAAATACATGTTTTGAGACCCCCTGAATCCAAAAAAAGCATTTTTGGAAACATGTCTGTGTGTGTGTCTGTGAACAGCATAACTCAGAAACGAACAGTCGGATAAACACCAAACTGGTATTTAGGTTCAGTATCTTCCAGAGATGGGACACGAAGGTTTTCAAGAAAATCCCCCCACCCCAGACTACCCTTTACATGGAACATTTTTCGAAAATTTTAATTTTCTCAAAAACGGCTCTAACGTGTTTGATTAAAATATCACATGTTTAAGATATTGTCATGAGAAATGAAATGTAGATCTCGAATTTTCTGGGAATGTCTCCAAAAGTCTTCTTCATTGTGAACGACTTTTGCATAACTGGTAAACCATAAGAGATAGGCAAAGTTTTACTACACAAAAAATGTAGATCGCGTTAAAATACACAATTTATGTCATATACATTTCTTTTGTTGAGTGAACCGTTTTCGAGATATTGCTTGTTATTCCCTTAAATTTTCCAATACTTATACATTTTATTAAATTCGTTATTCATTTTTTTATGTCCTGGACATACAAAGAGAATGGAATGCGCCACATAGCAACCAGTGCTTAAAATATTTGACTATCCTTAAAGCCTACCATATTCCCCTTGCATCTACATGAAAATTACCAATAAGATTGACATCTCGATATCTCGATTAACATGAAGCATATGGAGAATAAGCGTTTGTAAAAATAGGTTCTACAAGAGTGGAGAAAGTCATGTGAGTGTAACACATCAGATTTTTTATGTCTGGACATGCAAAGAGAATGGAATGCGCCACATAGCAACCAGCGCTTAAAATATTTGACTATCGCTTAAAACCTACCATATTCCCCTTGCATCTACAAGAAAATTAGCAATAAGATTAACATCTCGATATCTCGATTAACATGAAGCATATGGAGAACAAGCGTTTGTAAAAATAATTAGTACAAGAGTAGAGAAAGTCATGTGAGTGTAACACATCAGATTTTTTTCTTATATTGTTTCTGGAACAACAATAAATTGCACATAGTTTGGTATATTTGTCCATCCTTTTTATCACATATATTACAATGTTCCATAATGATAGCCTCAAAAATTTTATTAATGAAAGTGTTTGTGTTACGTCTATTCCATAACTTCACATGAAGCAAGCCAAATCAAAGATAAAAGCACAGAACAAGTCAACATGGAACTACCGAACACAATAGCATGAAGGAATCACAATAGCTACCATGGTTACAGTCTGGAAACTTCCGAAGTTCACCCAATCACATACACAGAGAGCAAATTGACTTAACAAGTTTTCCATTAAAAGCGGAAAACATCCAACATGTTAAAAGTGACAAGCACAACTCTTTCGGTTAACATGTTAAGTCAATTCTGCCATCGAAATTTGGCCAACATGTTGCACTTGACAAGTTTTGTTAAATGGTAATCAGTGTGGACAGGGCTTAAGAGAAACAAATAAGTCGAAGTTCATATCCATTCATTCCGTAATCATACTCCGATGTTCGGATATTCACTTATTATAATTTGTAGTGCCTCATTTTTATACTTCTTCTCCTTTAAATGCTAATTTGGCCTTTCTTATGCATTTTTGTGCTTTCTTAGTAGTTTTATGTGAGTTGGTTACTGAAAATAAACAAGGTTACACTGACGTTACTTAAACTGCTATTATTTCTTCCCAACTTAGATTTCGCTAATAATTAGGCAACCCAATGTAATAACGAGGAAGTCACTCAGCTGCATTCACAAGAAGTCATTGCAAATTTGGTATTTGTTCAGCAGTGCTTTTGCATAGTGTTTTCTCAGTACTTTTATTTTGTTGTTTATAATGCCCTGAGAGTTTTAATTAACTCTTTGTTTAAGTGTGTTGTAGTTCTATAAAAAACTTAATTATATCGACATTCAAGTTCAGAAAGCTACCCCTGCCAGCTTGTGTGTAATAAAAAATTATTTAAAGGTTTATCTCGAGTAATACCAGGCATATAGAATAATTTTGTAGCATTTGTGTCGATGTTTTTGGTTTCCATAGTGTTTTCTTTGTTTAATTTTGACACAATTTCCTTATGTGTTCCATGGCAGCCCTGGTTGAGCCAATCTCTTATTGGTTTGAACTCAAGTCCGGCATACACGCATTAGCGTATGAACAAAGGCCAGTCCTAGGTAAGCGGCGATAGGGGAGGAGTGTTACGGAAATATTTCACCTGAGAGACTGAAAGGCATGCTTTGCAACAATCAGTCCCTGGATGCATCCGTCCCGTATTGGTTTGATGTCAGCATTCTAGTACTGAAACATTAACGGAGTGCTAGAAACAGGTAAATGCTGGGGGCGTACCAGAGGTGGTTTAGTATTTCCTTACCAACGTAACCACTACACATTATATTGGTACGATTCCATGCACTCGACTGTACACAGAAAGCAAAATAATGAAGCGTTCTGATCGCAATATAAGAGAGGTAAAGGTAAAAGTTACGGGCAAACTGAGGGGCAGAACGCCGCAAGTAGGCCACCCTTTGGGATTCTACCGTTTTCCCTGGGACGGAGGAAGGGATCCGAATGTCGACGTGCGCAAGCACGGGCGGGGTCCGTAACGTTTCCAGATCGAACGGGCTCAACTGCAAGCCGCCACAAGCCCCAGAAGAAAACCTCTACAGAGCACACATCTATCGCCCGACCTCAACCCGCCTACAACCCTGAAGCAGGAAGATGAAATGAAAGGCAGGAAAGTCGTGGTAGAAGATAAGCCACCCAAGCATTCACCTCCCGATCCGGGGAAACCATGAAAAACCTTTGGGTCAGGGTGGACAGTCGCCGGAGACCGAATCGCACACGTTACCGGTGTTCCACCTCGCTCGAGAATAAATAGACTAGGAACCCTTGTGTTAACATTGAGACAATGCCAGTATAACAGAACTGGATACCTCGAGAAGGCAGACTGATGGATTCCCGCATTCCTACAGGTAATTGTAATTAACGCAGATTCCACATTTGCGCGAAAGTTACCTTCTTCCTGACAACGGTAGCTGGATCACTGAACTCCTTACTATGTTAACTGTTTCCTGGAGAAAATAACACTCTGCTATATCCTTCTGGTTTCATCTTCCGAAGAAATTACACGATGTCATCCCGAGAGCGCAAAGACCCCAAAAAACAACCATCGAAGTCAGTAACCTGAATGGAAAATCTATTTTTACTTCGTCCACCTCGTTGGTAGCGAAGGTATTACATACATCCAAAAATTCGATACAAGGATTTCACCAGAAACACATGTTTTCAGACCCCCGAATAAAAAAATCTGATGTGTTACACTCACATGACTTTCTCTACTCTTGTACAAACTATTTTTACAAACGCTTATTCTCCATCTACTTCATGTTAATCGAGATGTTAATCTTATTGCTAATTTTCTTGTAGATGCAAGGGGAATTGGTAGGCTTTAAGCGATAGTAAAATATTTTAAGAGCTGGTTGCTATGTGGAGTATTCCATTCTCTTTGCATTACCAGGACAAAAAAAATGAATAACGAATTTGAGAAAAAGTATAAGTATTGGAAAATTTAAGGGAATAACAAGCAATATCTCGAAAATGGTTCATTCAACAACAATAAATGTATATGACATAAATTGTGTATTTTAACGCGATCTACATTTTTTGTGTAGTAAAATTTTCTCTATCTCTTATGCTTTACCAGTTATGGAAAAGTCGTTTACAATGAAGAATACTTTTGGAGACATTCCCAGAAAATTCGAGATATACATTTCATTTGTCATGAAAATATCTTAAACATACGATATTTTAATCAAAATCGTAGAGCCATTTTTGATAAAATTAAAATTTTCGAAAAATGTTCCATGTAAAGGCTAATTTGGGGTGGGGGATTTTCTTGAGCATTTTTCGTGTCGCATCTCTGGAAGATACTGAACCTAAATACCAAGTTTGGTGTTTATCCGACTGTTCGTTTCTGAGTTATGCTGTTCACAGACACACAGACTCACAGACATACAGACACACATGCGGACATGTTTCCAAAAATACTTTTTTTGGGTTCAGGGGGTCTCAAAACATGTATTTCAGGTGAAATCTCGGTATCGAAGTTTTGGGTGGAATACAATACTTACTATACGTTGTAGAGAAAGTAAAAAGAATAAACGAATTCCCATTCGAGAAGAAGTATAAGTATTGGAAAATTCAAACAAAAAACAAGGAATATCTCGGAAATGGTTCACTCGAAAAAAAGTACATGACATAAATTGTGTATTTTAACGAGGTCTAATTTTTACTTTCTCTACTACGTATAGTAAGTAGGGGAAGTATTGCATTCCACCCAAAAATTCGATACCGAGATTTCACCGGAAATACATGTTTTGAGACCTCCTGAATCCAAAAAAAGCATTTTTGGAAACATGTCCGTGTGTGTGTGTCTGTGTGTCTGTGTGTGTGTGTGTCTGTGTGTGTGTGTCTGTGTGTGTGTGAACAGCATAACTCAAAAACGAACAGTCGGATAAACACCAAACTTGGTATTTAGGTTCAGTATCTTCCAGAGATGCGACACGAAGGTTTTCAAGAAAATCCCCCCACCCCAGACTACCCTTTACATGGAACATTTTTCGAAAATTTTAATTTTCTCAAAAATGGCTCTAACGATTTTGTTTAAAATATCATATGTTTAAGATAATGCCATGAGAAATGAAATGTATATCTCGAATTTTCTGGGAATGTCTCCAAAAGTATTCTTCATTGTGAACGACTTTTGCATAACTGGTAAACCATAAGAGATAGACAAAATTTTACTACACAAAAAATGTTGATCTCGTTAAAATACACAACTTATGTTATATACATTTCTTTTGTTGAGTGAACCGTTTTCGAGATATTGCTTGTTATTCCCTTAAATTTTCCAATACTTATACTTTTTCTCAAATTCGTTATTCATTTTTACTTTCTCTACTACGTATAGTAAGTAGGGGAAGTATTGCATTCCACCCAAAAATTCGATACCGAGATTTCACCGGAAATACATGTTTTGAGACCTCCTGAATCCAAAAAAAGCATTTTTGGAAACATGTCCGTGTGTGTGTCTGTGTGTGTGTGTGTCTGTGTGTGTGTGTGTCTGTGTGTGTGTGTGTCTGTGTGTGTGTCTGTGTGTGTGTCTGTGAACAGCATAACTCAAAAACTAACAGTCGGATAAACACCAAACTTGGTATTTACGTTCAGTATCTTCCAGAGATGCGACACGAAGATTTTCAAGAAAATCCCCCCACCCCAGACTACCCTTTACATGGAACATTTTTCGAAAATTTTAATTTTCTCAAAAATGGCTCTAACGATTTTGATGAAAATATCATATGTTTAAGATAATGTCATGAGAAATGAAATGTATATCTCGAAATTTCTGGGAATGTCTCCAAAAGTATTCTTCATTATGAACGACTTTGGCATAACTGGTAAACCATAAGAGATAGACAAAATTTTACTACACAAAAAATGTAGATCGCGTTAAAATACACAACTTATATCATATACATTTTTTTTGTTGAGTGAACCGTTTTCGAGATATTGCTTGCTATTTCCTTAAATTTTCCAATACTTATACTTTTTCTCAAATTCGTTATTCATTTTTTTATGTCCTGGACATGCAAAGAGAATGGAATGCGCCACATAGCAACCAGCGATAAAATATTTGACTATCGCTTAAAAGCTACCATATTCCCCTTGCATCTACAAGAAAATTACAAATAAGATTGAGATCTCGATATCTCGATTAATATGAAGCATATGAAGAATAGGCGTTTGTAAAAATAGATTGTACAAGAGTAGAGAAAGTCATGTGAGTGTAACACATCAGATTTTTTGTATTGTCTATCTCTTACGATTTATCACTTATGCAAAATTCATTCAGAATGAAGAGGACTTTTGGGGACAATCTCAGAAAATTCAAGATATACATTTTATCTGCCATGAAAATATCTTCAGCATATGATATTTTAATGAAAATTGTTAGAGCCATTTTTTTAGAAATTGAAAAAATGTTTAAAAATGTTCCATATAAAGGGTAATCTGGGGTGGAGAATTTTCTTGAAAATCTCCTTGTCGCATCTTAGAAAGATACTGACCGATTTTTCGGTTTTGAGTTACGCTGTTCACAGACACTCACACGGATCTTTATCTAATTTTTTTTGTGGGGGGGGGGGTGGTTCAAGAGGCTTCAAAAGGTGTATTTCCGGCGAAATCTCGGTATCGTATTTTTGAGTGGAATGCAATACTTTCCCTACTTACTATACGTAATAGAGAAAGTGAAAAAAAAAATCATTTTTAGAAAAGAAGTGTGTGTATGTGAATAGCATAATTCGAAAACGAAACGTTCGTTAAGTACTAAACTTGGCATTTTAAATACAGCATCTTCCAAGCATGCGACACGAAGATTTACAGGAAAATACCCCCACCAAACAATTGTTTTGTTTAAAACACCATGTGCATGGGAAATGAAATGTATATCTTGAATTTTCTTGGAATTTCCTTTTCATTCTGAATGACTTGCATACGCGGTAAATAAAATCTTACTATACAAAAATGTAGATATGGTTAAAGGACAGATTTATGTCGAACAACAACTTTTATGGTGTTAATAATATTCTTTGTTGTTGGTTTGAATTTTCAAATACTTCTTTAAACTGGTAAGTCGCTATTTGATTTTCCCGTAGTCATGCAAAGAGCCTGGAATTTCAGAGCTATCACTTAATTATCTTTTCATTCATTATCTGTTTACCCTCCTCTTATGTAGGACGTACACCCCCCAGGATTTACAGGCGGGTGCTTGGGGTCAGAGGACCGTCGAGGAGTAGACACTCATGGATCAGACAGAGCAACCAGGATGGGTGATCAGCCCGGTGCCTGGTATGGGATGAAGGAAGTAGATGAAACTAAATGTTGGTGAAATGGATGAAAGGAAAGGTGATGATGGAGCAGTTGGTGGAATGAATGGCGGGGGAAACCGGAGAACCCGGAGAAAACCCGCCCAGACGCCGCTTTGTCCACCACAAATCCCACATGCAGGTCCCTGGGATTGAACCCGGGCCGCCTCGGTGGGAGGCGAGCGGTCTAACCACTCGGCCACGGCGCCGCCCACTTAATTATCTGATTTTTAAAAATCTGTTGCCGCGTCATCCTTCTTTTAGATTGTTATTTATTATCATTAATTATGCAGCATAAATGGCGAAAGTCAACCGGACGACATAAATTTGCCTAACTCAAAGTAATCACTGGGTGACTGATGGGGCGTGTATGTGTGTGTGTGTGTATTGTCACGCCAGACACATTATTGCGTCGTTGGTGACAGTTTTGTTGGGGTAAATCTTTCGGCTTGTGTTTTGAAGTTTCGTCTGGCGTGGCGACTCTCGCCACCTTCCTAGCTAGCTTTGGGGAGCGAGGGGGGGGAAGTGAGCATGATTCCTTTATCTTTTGTGTGTTAGCGTCACTTCAGGTCGAGTGACTGGTGTGGAAGGTCTATGTTAATTGTGTGAACGTAAGCGCGTGTGTGAGAATCTCCCTTCAATTTCTTCCTTTTTTTTTACTTTCTCTACTACGTATAGTAAGTAGGGGAAGTATTGTATTCCACCCAAAAATTCGATACCGAGATTTCACCGGAAATACATGTTTTGAGGCCCCCTGAATCCAAAAAAAGGTTTTTGGAAACAAGTCCGTGTGTGTGTGTCTGTGAACAACATAACTCAGAAACGAACAGTCGGCTAAACACCAAACTTGGTATTTAGGTTCAGTATCTTCCAGAGATGCAACACGAAGGTTTTCAAGAAAATCCCCCCACCCCAGATTACTCTTTACATGGAACATTTTTCGAAAACTTTAATTTTTTCAAAAATAGCTCTAACGATTTTGATTAAAATGTCATATGTTTAAGATACTTTCATAACAAATTAAATGTATATCTCAAATTTTCTGGGAATGTCTCCAAAAGTATGCTTCATTGTGAACCACTTTTGCATAATTGGTAAACCGTAAGAGATAGACAAAATTTTACTACACAAAAAATGTAGATCTCGATAAAATACACAATTTATATCATATGCATTACCATATACGTTTAACCATTTTCGAGATATTGCTTGTTTTTCTCTTAAATTTTTCAATACTTATTTTCTCAAATGGGAATTCGTTATTTTGTTTGTCTTGGATATGCAAAGAGTATTAATCTGTGGCAAAGAGAATGGTACTGCACATAGCAACCAGCTATTAAGAGATATGTTTATTCTTAAAGGCTACTGTATACTTATATTACCCTTGCAAATACAAAACAAGGGGAACATAGTACGCCTTAAGCGATAGTCAAATATTTTTAGAACTGGTCGTGATGTATTAAATGTAATTCTCTTTGCATGTCAAAAGATCGTTTCTGCAAATGTTTATCTCGATTAATATGGAATAGATGGAGAATAAGTGTTTGTAAAAATAGTTTGTACAAGAATAGAGAAAGTCATGCGAGTGTAACACATCAGATTTGCTTTTGTGTGTGATACTGTGTTATACTGAATAAACCACAAGTAATGTGATTTATGTGAAATTCTGTGTATTTTTTGATAACTATCCCACGCCTGCTCTGGAGCGTGTATTTAAAGTTTCTGGTCCTCTCGCTACCTCTGCAGCCATGCCTCCCAAGGTATATGCTGCGCTAACTAAACTTTAATATCTAGCTGCCTACCTTTTGTTCTCACCCCAGTATATAACACTATTGTTCTGGTTAAATAGAAGTGTTGTTATTTTAATTACTAGTTGGCTAGTTACAAGGCCGTGTCTTAAGATTCTAGCTGCTGCATTTGAAGTTCTTTGTCCGCGGCTGCTGTCGACTGTTAAGTATTGTTGAGCTTGAGACTACATATGGGTATCTCAAGGGTGTGCCTCATAGGAGGACTTGCTAGAATTGAAAACACTAATTAAACGTTAATTTATGGTGTTTACTTTAGATAAAATGTGAATCCCTTAACAACAGCACTCTACGATGGTTCTGATAGCGATAACTGACGCTTTTCCACGTTGTTGTACTTTGGACAGTTATTTCGCGCGCACAATTTGTTCACTGATGATTATTCACTTCCACATAACACTTCCTTGAAAATGCTTTTACTTCGCGCACTCGACACTTCTTTGTTTCTTACGACGCACTTACGAGTTTGGACTGATAAGTCAGTGACTTTTAAATAAAATGGGATTTTTTCCCAAAAATCAACTTTATTTTTCGACATAGGCGCCTTTCAATTCAATACACGTTGACCAACGTTTCTCCAACTTTTTAACCATTCCAAAAAATATGATTTTTGTAAGTCTGCAAAATAGGAGGTTGTTTATTCCATGATGTGTTCACTGAACGTGAATTTCTTCTCAGCGAGCCAATTTTTCAGGTTTGCGAAGAGGAAGAAGTCGCGCGGAACCAAATCTGGAGAATATGGTGGGTGAGGTAGCAGTTCGTAGCCCAATTCCACAAATTTTGCGATGTCAATGGCTGACTTGTGCGTGGGTGCATTATCCTGGTGAAAGAGCGCCTTTTTCTTCACCAAATGGGGTCCTTTCTTTAACAATTCCTTGTGAAACTGATACAGCATTGCGGTCTAATGTGAACCTGTGATCGTTTTACCCTTTTCCAGGTAGTGGATGTGTATAACCCCTTGTGAGTCCCAAAAGACAGCTGCCATATTTTTCCTACCGAGGAATGGTTTTCACTTTCTTTGGACCAGGAAATCGTCAGCTTTGATTGTTTTTTGGTTTCAGATTGATAGTAATGGACCCAAGTTTCATCAATCATGATATAACGCCGCAAAAACTCATTTGGATTACACTGGAACATGTTCAAACATACTGTGAAATGGTCAATCGCGGCACCCATCCTACTGACAGCTTTCTCATACCCAGAAATTCGTGCAGAATGTTGCACACCCGTTCTCTCGAAATGTTTATCGTCTTGGCTACCTCACGGATTTTCACTCGGCAGTCTTCCAACACAATATTGTGAACCTTGTTCACCGTTTCTTCTGTTGTGAACTCAACCGGCCGTCCTGTGCACACGGCATCTCTTGTGCTCGAAGGACCACATCGAGATTCTGTGAACCTCTTGTGAATCATGCCATGTGATGAAGCAGAGTCCCCATAATACTTGTTCAGCTTTTCTTCCGTTTCCTTCACCATCTTACCGCACAAAAAGTATTGCTTTATCAGAACACGAAATTCGCTTTTCACCATTTTCTACGAAGCAACACACATATGCTTATTTTAAATGCTCTCGACAATGTTCTAAGAAAGAATTGACGAATTTCTGCGATTATACCCAGAATGGATGTAAAACGAGTGCAAACAAGAAACCTGTGATTAGAACGCTATCTCTGGTCAAAGTCATGGACTTATCAATCCGTCCTCGTATGTATGAACGCGGAATTGTTCCTCTGACGTCCGTAAGTTTAAGTCAGATGAGTTAACACAAGCACTTTCACTTTAAAGTAGCTACCGTCACGCACACCATGCCCTTTGCATTACACCTTTAACTTGTGTCGCAGGTTTATCCGGCAAGTGATTTTAACAGAGAGCGTAATTTATCTTCCGGGCCTTAGCTTATATAGGATCACAGTCGATCGGTCCGTATTTTACTTCTAATTTTCTGATTGGCTTACTAGTCGCGCGATTTCTCAAATTTGAGAAATTTGGGAGGGTTTTAGTAGCTCCCTATTGACTTGTCAAAAGTCACTTTACTTAAGACAATGGTGGAAACCCCGGCTTGTGAATTTATCTGGAGTTCTCCTAGCGTGGCAACTTATGCGTTTCTAGCGTGCACTGTCAACAAAAGCTCTATGTAATTTCTCGTAGTTTCCTCTCGCTTTTGTGTGAAGCAACTTCTTTCTCGTAAAATCCTTTCCAGTGGAAATATTGCTAACATATATAGTAACTAACAATCACAAAAATATACTGAACGCTATGATTACATCAAGAATACTCATGATGTACATATTTATTAATAATGCAGTAATTTACCACTGTCTGTCTATCGCATTTTTACTTTCTCTACTACGTATAGTAAGTAGGGGAAGTATTGCATTCCACCCAAAAATTCGATACCGAGATTTCACCGGAAATACACGTTTTGAGACCTCCTGAATCCAAAAAAAGCATTTTTGGAAACATGTCCGTGTGTGTGTCTGTGAACAGCATAACTCAAAAACGAACAATCGGATAAGCACCAAACTTGGTATTTAGATTCAGTATCTTCCAGAGATGCGACACGAAGGTTTTCAAGAAAATCCCCCCACCCCGACTACCGTTTACATGGAAGATTTTTCGAAAATTTTAATTTTCTCAAAAATGGCTCTAACGATTTTGATGAAAATATCATATGTTTAGGGTAATGTCATGACAAATGAAATGTATATGTCGAATTTTCTAGGAATGTCTCCAAAAGTATTGTTCATTGTGAACGACTTTTGCATAACTGGTAAACCATAAGAGATAGACAAAATTTTACTACACAAAAAATGTAGATCGCGTTAAAATACACAATTTATGTCATATACATTTCTTTTGTTGAGTGAACCGTTTTCGAGATATTGCTTGTTATTTCCTTAAATTTCCCAATACTTATACTTTTTCTCAAATTCGTTATTCATTTTTTTTATGTCCTGGACATACAAAGAGAATGGAATGCGTCACATAGCAACCAGCGTTAAAATATTTGACTATCGCTTAAAAGCTACCATATTCCCCTTGCATCTACAAGAAAATTTCCAATAAGATTGACATCTCGATATCTCGATTAACATGAAGCATATGGAGAATAGGCGTTTGTAAAATTAGGTTGTACAAGAGTAGAGAAAGTTATGTGAGTGTAACACATCAGATTTTTTATATATGCAACGAAATTCATAATGAAAGTTTATCTGGATTAACGAGAAATATACAAAAAGGTAAGCTTTTGCTTCCTCTACCACGTTGGTACATAGTAGATAGAGAAGGTATTACATTCCATCCAAAAATTTTGTACCGGGATTTCATCAGACATATATGTTTTGAGACCTCCTGAAGTAAAAAAAAAAGAAAAAAAATTAGAAAAACTTCTTTGTGTGTGTGTGTTGTCCATGTGTCTGTGAACAGCATTACCCAGAAAGGAAAATTCGGACAAATACCAAACTTGGCATTTAAGTTCAATTACCTTCCAAGGATGCGACAAGAAGAGTATGAAAAAAATCCCCCACCCCAAACTACCCTTTACACGGAAAACTGTTCGAAATGTTTGATTTTCTAAAAAATAAGTAACAATGTTGATTCAAATACCATATATTAAAGATACTTGTATCATAAATAAAATTATATCTTGAATTTTTTGGGAATAGCCTGCGAAGTTCTCTTCATCTGGACGGAATTTTGTATAAACTTGTATAATTGGTGAACGCTAAGCAGTAGACGAAAACGTACAACACAAAAATGTATATCTCTTTAAAACAAACGAAGCTAATAAAGTATATAATAATAAATAGATCCCAGCTTGCAATCGCTCAGGTTGATATCCAAAACACAATTTATTTCAAATAACATTTTTGTGGCATAAGCCATTTCCGAGATGCCTGCTATTAATAGTTCGAATTGTTCAAGTTTTTTTCGCCCTCTGATCATCGGCGGGGCTCGGCGCTTCTCCAGTGAGGATATTGCGCCCCCGGGAGGGAGGATGAGGTGAGAGGAGACATTGGGCGGCAGAAACCAGGAGTATCGGCACAGCAATGACATGGTCCCTACAGTTTCAAGATTGAGATGCCCCGACAGTCGGACAGGCAGACCGGGGACCCCCACCGCACACAGAGCGTCCAACACTCCGCTACGAAGGGGCGGTCCTATATCCCGGTAAGCATCCTTTTTCCCTGCCACGCCGCACCGAAACACCATCGTCAGCACTTCCAACCTTGAAATAGACCTAATGTGCTGAAGAATGAATGAAATGATGAATGGAACGAAATGGAGTGACAGGAAATTCGGGGGTTCAAATAAACCACTTCAGCATTCGCCTAACGACCCAGAAAACCCCGAAAAAGCATGGATCAGAGTAAAAATTAAATTGAGTTTTATTTATGGGCGCTCTTTAACTGCTGTGGTCTTTAGCGCCCCATTCTATATTGGGCGTAAAGGACTGGTAATTTTGCTCAGAGGCCTCTTTATCAGGCTTGAGGTTCTTTTACGTGCCGTAAATCTACGACACGGGACCACCGGCTTTACTTCACTTCCGAAGGAAGCCATGCTAAGGATTTTTACGTCCGAAGAAATCCATCACCCTCCGCCGGGTTTGAACCCGCGACCTCGGGAACTAGAGGATAGCATGGTAACCACTACACCACGGAGGACAACATGGCTGTCGCTCGGCTGTTCAATGCTTTGTCAGTCTCTTAAAGTCCTATCGGTTTTCCGTGGTTTCTCACAATTGCATGGAAACAGTATGGAATTTTAAGGCCAGCATATAGCGTCCAGTTCTTAAACATTTGACTATGCTGTTCTCTTTGTATCTATAACAAAATGTGTACTGTAGCTATTTCTGTACAGGTTTTTCTCGATTAAAATGAAGTAGATATAAAAATAAGCTTTAGTAGCATAGTTAATAACCACTAATAAACGACAGAAGGTAAAGAAATTAATGTGAAGGTAACACATCAGTTTTTTACTTTCTCTACTACGTATAGTAAGTAAGGAAAGTATTGTATTCCACCCAAAAATTCGATACCGAGATTTCACCGGAAATACATGTTTTGAGACCCCCTGAATAAAAAATAAAAAGCATTTTTGGAAACATGTCCATGTGTGTGTGTGAACAGCATAACTCAGAAACGAACAGTCGGACAAACACCAAACTTGGTATTTAGGTTCAGTATCTTCCAGAGATGCGACACGAAGTTTTTCAAGAAAATCCCCCACCCCAGATTACCCTTTACATGGAACATTTTTCGAAAATTTTAATTTTCTCAAAAATGGCTCTAACGATTTCGATTAAAATATCATATGTTTAAGATATTTTCGTGACAAATAAAATGTATATCTCGAATTTTCTGGGAATGTCTCCAAAAGTATTCTTCATTGTGAACGACTTTTGCATAACTGGTAAACCATAAGAGATAAACAAAACTTTACTACACAAAAAATGTAGATCGCGTTAAAATACACAATTTATGTCATATACGTTTTTGTTGTTGAATGAACCATTTTCGAGATATTGCTTGTTATTCCCTTAAATTTTGCAATAGTTATACTTTTTCTCAAATTCGTTATTCATTTTTTTTTGTCCTGGTAATGCAAAGAGAATGGAATACTCCACATAACAACCAATTCCCCTTGCACGTACAAGAAAATTAGCAATAAGATTAACATCTCGATTAACATGATGCATATGGAGAATAAGCTTTTGTAAAAATAGTTTCTACAAAAGTAGAGAAAGTCATGTGAGTGTAACACATCAGATTTTTTTTATCTTTTTTTGTAATTTGTGTCGGCTTCAATCATAATTATGCAACAGCTGGTTGGCCTGTTGTGAAACTGCAAGCCAACGAAACTCCGCCTCCTGATGCGTTATTTAGCTTCCTGCAAAGGACGCAGAGGAAGCCATCAGGTGGGATATTTCTCTTTCACATGCCGATGTCGCGGCGATCCACGTGCAGGAGATAATTAAAAAGTCAAAAATTCTACCATTCCGGAAAAGCAATAAAAAAGAAATATTTAACTCTGACGTCAAAGTCGACCTCTTGAACTCTGCACCATGCAAGGGTGGCCCTGCTGTGGACGTCAAGAATTACCATAACCGACCAAGGGAAAGTTTACGACCGAAAAGAAAGACTTGCTAATGACAATGGTTTACGACTGCGGGATAAGAACTCTTTGTGAAATTCACGTAAAAGTCTTTCGAAACAGCCAAGTGTTTTCTAGAGAACCAAGGCTACTCAACTTCTTGTCCAAGTACAAGAAAATTGCGAGGGTTTCAGATATAGGTGCTAATTAGGTTTAATAGCCTACTGATGTTAAAGAACTTTATTAATTTCTCTGCTACGTATAGTAAGTAGGGGAAGTATTGTATTCCACCCAAAAATTCGATACCGGTATTTCACCGGAAATACATGTTTTGAGACCCCCTGAATCCAAAAAAAGAAGCATTTTTTGGAAACTTGTCTGTGTGTGTGTGTCTGTATGTGTCTGTGTCTGTATTTTCCAATACTTTCACTTTTTCTCGAATTCGTTATGCATCTTTTTTGTCCTGGTAATGCAAAGAGAATGGAATACACCACATAGCAACCAGCTCTTAAAATATTTGACTGTCGCTTAAAGCCTACCAATTTCCCTTGCATCTACAAGAAAATTAGCAATAAGATTGACATCTCGATTAACATGAAGCATATGGAGAATAAGCGTTTGTAAAAATAGTTTGTACAAGGGTAGAGAAAGTTATGTGAGTGTAACACATCAGATTTTTTGAACAGGGTTCTTTGATGACCTGTAATGAGCAGTTTAGATTTATTTCTTGTATTATAGTCATAAATATCAGCATTTGTGTTAAAACTATTTTGCTGCTTATACATTGTTACCAGAGTTTCAAAAATGTATTGCGAAGGAACAGTCAAGATATTTAACAGTATGAAGTAAGGTTTGCAGCTTGTGTTGCTGTAAAGGTTTAACATTATTCTGATTGCCCTTTTTTGTATTACAAAAATTCTATTTTTATAACTGGACTTCCCCCAGAATATTATGCCATATGATAAGTGACTATGGAAATATGCAAAGTAGGCAATTTTAAGTACATCAAGATTAACTGAAGTTTTAAGGGTATATAATGCAAAACATGTTTGGGATAATTTTTTAGATAGTACATCAATGTGGAATCACCAGTCAAGGTTACTATCAATCCAGATTCCAAGAAATTTAATTTTATTAGACATTGTTATTAATTCATTTTCCAAATAAACTTCGGCAAAATTTAAGCTTTTGTTAACTTTGATGGAATCCTAAGGTAACACTTCTATTTTCATTAATGACAAGTCTGTTGTTACTAAACCAATTTGCTACATAATCTATTGCCATAACTGTATTTACTTTAAGTTCTTGTTTATCTTTACCAGAAATTAATAGGCTTGTGTCATCTGCAAAAAGAGTAAATTTAGCGTTAGGGAAGTCATTGTTTATTGCCAGGTCATTAATATACAGTAAAATAGTAAGGGGCCCAGTATCGAGCCCTGAGATACTCCATATTTAATGTTTTCCAAACCAGAACGTGAAGCTTTAATTTCTTTTGAATTTATTATTTCAGCTTCGATCTCAGTTAGATGTTTTCTATTGCTGATATGATTCAAACCACTTTAATGGAATTTCCCTTATACCGTAATTGCATAATTTGTAAATTAATATATCATGGTCAAAAGCTTTAGATTGGTCAAGAAATAATCCCAAGCACTGGTTTCCTGCATCTAGAATTTTATACGCTTCTTCAATAATGTTCTGCATTGCAGAATTTATAGATTTCCCTTGCTGAAACCCATATTGGGCTTTTGATATAAAACAATACAATGTCTGAAGTGGGAGAGGGCAGCTCAAAATGTATATTTTGAACTTGTACTATTACTTTCAAACTATTTTCTACATTCACTGTGGAAATTAGTGTGAGTAATAATTCTAAAATAAGTATAAGGGTAGTGTAGCATACCTAAAAATCAATACTCACGTTTAAGATGGTCGTTTTTACAGCAGTTTGAGACAATAATACAAAACGCGCTTCTTAGATCTACCATTGAAGCACTCTCAATTCGTACCAACGCAATTGGGAAAAAGCAAAATATGTTAATACAATTTCCAGTCTAATACTTAATTTTGCCCAAGTTCCCCATGTGCCCATATTCCCCCGAATTCTCCTACCCTTCCATGACATCGTTAGAAACAATTAAAAATCGACAAAACTTGAAAAGAATGACAAAAGTATTGAAGAACGTAAATATATTTAATACATTATATTTTAATGAAACTCATTAGAGCTAATTTTTAGAAAATAAAAAAAAAATCGGAAAGTGTTCTTTTTGTTTTTGAGTTTTCGCAGACATACACGTGCGTCCGCGGGCATTTTTCTAAAAACGGCTTTTTTGTTTCATTGGGATTTTTATTATTATTATTGTTATTATTTTACTTGTTTGTTAAGACGAGCACCTTTACATCTGAAAATACTTATGTGCATATATATATATTATCATTCTGCAGTACGAATTAGTTATTTTAATATAATCCTGCCTTTTATATGTTTAAATTCTTTCTTGTGGACCGAAGTTCTGCTTCTGAATAAGTGAAAGGCCAGAATTTAATTAAAGCCTAGTTTTGGAATGCTTATCTCGGATAAAGGATTTTCATTAATTAGATGCTGAACCAGACAAAGGTATTATTTGGAAGGTCGAGTGTGTTTTGTTTCCACGTGGCCACCCCCTCTACCGCCCGCCGCTACGGAATGCTGGCAACCTTCAGAATGAAAACCAAGGAGGATTCATTACTCAAACGCCGAGATTGATATGAATAAGAAGTGGCCATTATCTGTCCTCTAGAAGGTCAGCAAGGGTCACGTAAACCGGCGAGCCCACTTTCCTAATGGACAGCAAGTGCTGTTTGGTTAATGCTTTGCATAACAGCAAACGTAGCCTTACCTGTATTGATTGTTCTTTCATAGAAAAGGTACGAGGACAGTCCCAGAAGTACCCGACCTGACGTGTATATAGCAGTTGCTGTTTCAAACAAATGACTATGGTAAAAAGTACCACCCTTATAAAGCTTAAGTTCGACGATGCTACGTTGTTTAATAATTGTTTGGCAGCCCTCAATAGTAAACGCTCTCAGCGAACTTGTAAACATGGATAAAACTGGCCATCGTTATGTGATACAATACTTTCATTTGAAAGGTCTTAGTCCAACTAATATTAAAGCTGAGCTAGATTCTACTCTGGGGGAGTCTGCTCCTTCGTTTACAATAGTTAAATATTGTGTGGCAGAGTTTAGGCGAAGCCGTACGAAATGCCAAAACAAACATCGCAGTGGTCGACCAAATGAGGTGACCACGGCAGAAACTGTGAGGAAAATCCACAAAATGGTATTGGATGACCGTCGACTGAAAGTGTGCGAGCTAGCAGACATCGTAGGCATTTCAAAAAGTGCTGTACATTGCATACTAACTGAACATTTAGACATGAGAAAGCTGTGCATAAGATGGGTGCCGAGTTTACTCACAATGGAACAAAAGCAGCGTTGTGAGGATTTTTCGTCGATTCATAACCATGGATGAAACATGGGTCCATCACTTCACATCTGAGACGAACAAACAGTCAAAACAGTGGATTGACAGGGGAGAATCGGCTCCAAAGAAGATGAAGGCAGTTTCATCTGCAGGCAAGGTCATGGCGTCAGTTTTTTGGGCTGCGCGTGGAATAATTTTCATTGATTATCTTCAAAAAGGAAAAGCAATCAATGGCGAGTATTATTGCAACGTTTGAATGATGAAATCAAGCAAAAACGGCCGCATTTAGCGAATAAGAAAGTTCTGTTTCATCAAGACAATGCACCAGTTCACACATCCATTATTGCCATGGCCAAAATTAGTGAGTTCGAATTATTTTTCATTCACCCTATTTGCCAGACTTAGCCCCCTCTGAATATTTTCTGTTTCGAAAGTTGAAGAAATGGCTCGGTGGTAAAATATTTATCAATAATGACGAGGTGGAGTTTGCAGTTGATGGCTATTTTGCAGATCTCGACGGTTCTCACTGTAAACAGAGTATCGAAGCTATTGAATGCTGGAAAGGTGTATCGAGCTGAAAGGGGACTTTGTAGAGAAATAAAGATTTTTTCCCCAAAAGTTCTGTGTTCTCTCGTAATTTATTGTTGCCAAATTATTAAAGTGATTTTACGGATACTTAGTCCATCTGTCATTGACCGTACATCCTGTTTAAGAAACACGTTGAATATGAAAAAAAAGAAAGACATAGAGATAAACTGATTTCGGTTATTCGGAACAAATTTGATCTACCTTCGCCAGGAAATTGTTCATGTTTTGCCAGTTTCTCTGTCCAGCCAGTAGATTCCAACATGCCAATCTCCTTCCCGCTGGACTAAAGAATTTAATTTTTCACAGGTTCTCCTTTTCACATGGCACCAAAATAAGGTACTGGCGGAAAAACCTGTTCATTTTCAAATGTATATATGAGTAGTCAACATTAATTAAATATTTAATAATCAAATGTATTAAAATAATTGCCATTTGCAGTGCTTACATTATTCTTCTTGTTTGAATATTGTATCCGATAAATGAGTGCCACCATTTCGTACAGATTCCTGATGTCTTGCCTTGAGGTTTGCCGACGCACTAACGAGCATGTTTGATGGTAGTGCCGCTATTTCGTTGCGTTTAGCTAACTTCAGTTCAGCAATAGTGTGAGTTCTTTCAATGTACACCAAAATTACACTGAGTTTTATTTACGGATGCTCTTTAACTGCTGTGGTCCTTAGCTTCCCATTCTATATTGGACGTGAGAGACCGGTAATTTTGCTCTGAGGCCTCGTTATCAGGCTTGAGGTTCTTTTACGTGTCTTAAATGTCCGACACGGGACCAGCGGCTTTACTTCCCTTCCGAAAGAAGCCATGCTAAGGATTTTTATCCGTGAAAAAAATCCATCGCCTTCCGCCGGGTTTGAACCCGTGACCACGGAAACTAGAGGCTAGCATCATAACCACTACTCCACGGAGGACGACTCCAATATACACCTTTGATATGAGGTAGTTCCAGAGGAAATGATCATACATGGTGAGATCTTGGGGTGCAAACGGGACAAGGAAGATCACCAGTTTGGAGATTACATATTTAGGAAACATTTCCTTGACCACTCTCATTCATATCCTTGCAGTATGCACAGTAGCGCCATCTTGTTGAAACCAAATATTTGCAATGACAATTCGGGTACAAGAAAGCTATTGAACATGTGCCAATAGCGGGCTGAATTAACGGAAATTACATGTTCATATTCTGCAAAACAATAAGGCTCAATCATACCACACTGTTACACGTTCACTATGAAGTGACCGTTCAAGAAGAACGTTCTACCGTTCATTATCGTAAATTCTACTCATTGCTACACTCAAAAAGATTGAAGTGGGCCTCATCAGACATTAAGCTATTTTGTCATCATTCAGGATGTTTAATATGGACTGTGTACTCTCTCTTCGCTTTTAGAGGTCTAGGGCAGTTAGTTCTGACTACCACTATTTTGTATGCATGGAAATGGTCTACATGCAGATCCTCCTATACGATCTGGAATACCCAAAGCAGCAGCATGTTGTGGGGCAGCGGGGCGTGGACTTCTGATGACTGACCCAAAATGGCATAAGATCAAGGCGCAACAAGTTTTTTCCCTTGGGTGAATATGCTACTGTTTTTGAAACAGAAATGTATGCTATTATTCAATAGTACATGCAAACATAAGATTTTACCTTCTCAGATAGCCAGGCTGCACTTAAGGCTCTAAGTAGTTATAAGGTAACGTCAGGACTCGTTTTAAACTGCCTTAACAGGTTTTCAAGCTCGGCAGAACAGAATGAAGTTCAACTCATCTGGGTGCCGGGTCATCGTGGCATAGAGGGCAACGAAAAAGCTGATGAACTTGCAAGACAAGGAGCAGCTTCACAATTTATTGGGCCAGAGCAGGCTCTAGGAATATCTCGATGTTTAGTAAGAGCGGCTATTAAGAACTAGTCCAAAGTAGAACATAATAAAACCTGGCTTAAAACTCCAGGAAACAAACATGGTAAACTATTTATTAAAACACCATGTAAGAAAAAAGCTGAAAGCTTCTTAAATGTAACAGACCAGCTGTGAACAATTACTGCAATTCTCACAGAACATGCTCTTGTGAAAAAGGATCTTAACACGAGGGGAGTGTTTTCCAGGATAACTTAGATTGCAGATTGTGCAAGAAAGAAACTGAAACAGTCCAACGTATTATATGCTGCTGTGAGGTCTTGGCTTACAGGAGATTTGTTGCTTTTGGGAAAGTGTTTTTAGAACCAGAAGAATCTGAAACCATGTCTGTTATGAGACTGTATTCCTTGGTAGGGTACAGACATAATGAATTGGCTTTAAAACGATACAGGTAGCACAGTAAGCCCAAGGCTGAAGTATCGTATAAGACAAGAAGAATTGACCACAGCATCCACATTTTCAGGGGTACACGCTGTGCGGGTTGGTTTCTGTTTTGAGGGAAGGTGTCTCTCGAAAATTTCTCATCCAAAGCGTAATTGTGTTCCGACTGGGTACTGGGCCATGGCAATCGACTTTGAATTCCCTACGAAATGCTCGTTGAGTTCGAATAACAGAGTCGTTGCTTTTAAAATAGGCCTCAATCAAAGGCACGAAGTCATACAGTCCGCTGCTCTATCGCAACTGAAATGGTATTGTCGGATAGAACCACTGCGCTATTTTTTTCGAGTGGAGGAGAAAATGATTTAATCACTAACCTCAGCCCCAATGGGAGTCGGAACTGAGAGTGTGGGACTCACCAATAGTCGGCATACTCACTAAAAACTCCTCAACCCGAAGGAAAATAAAAGGAAAGAAAAAGAGGAATTCATATGTGATAGTGAGGCTACCGCTGTTGCACCAGCGCATTCAGTGGTATGGATATAATGGCCGGCCAAGAGGGCCTAAGCCAGGTGAAAGTAAGGTGCCAGGACGCAAGCATGACCGAGGCCCTGCTTTCGCACTTGGGAATTCAGGAGTGAAGTGTGGAGGGAAGTTATGAGAGGGATAGTATGGCAGCAGTTCGCAGCTTGCTGCCGCGGTGAGCGAAGTGTGGTGTTGAATAGTTACTAGGCTGCCTAGTGCGGCCTCTGGGTGATGCGCTCGGCCAGTCCGGTGGGTGTGTTATTGGTTGATGAAGCTTCCTCTCGATGTGGTGAAGTTCATATTTGACTGTACGTTGATTGAGGTGCTGAGTCCGGCGGTGAGTCCATGGAGCTCCGCACTCAGTGTTTTCTGTAGCTGCATTGTGGAATTGGGAATGAAGTTGTTGGCTTCGGTCTGGAGCTCTCGAAGCCCCGCAACTGAGCCCTCAAGGGCTCCCAGTTGCGTGGGTCGGTCGTCGCTTCCATCTTCAGCGTTATCTGGTTCGACGAGATGGACCGCGATGCGTGCCAGCTTGCGCTGGACCGATGCGAGGATCCCGTCATCACCCTGGAGGTTCGTGATCTGCCTTGAGAGGGCGAAGATTGCCCTGGCCGAGGTCCGCTGCTTGGCCTCCACTGCCTCAAGGCGCGTGTTGGTTGCACAGCGTAACAGCCAAGCGAGAGGTGAAGTCCTGGAGTGTGGCCTGCATTGCAGACAGAGTGGCTTGCAGATCCGATTGTGTAGCTGTTCGTTGAGGCTTGGCCCTTACACGGAGCGTCGTCAGCGGAGGCGGTTTTATGGTCGTCTTCAGTATAGCTGACCCAGTTGGTTGTTTGCTCCGGGGGTACAGGGGGCATTGAGCCTTCCTTGTATGCCCGGAGCAGGTGACGCAGAATCGGCGACGTCGGCGGAGGTCGTGGGCGGTGCAGTTTGCTGTGAGACAACCTGCCCCGCAGTAATGGCACCGAGGTGCAGTGTCGCATGACTCCGCTGTGTGACCGAAGGCACAACAGCGACGGCAGGGTGCCGGACGTTGACTCCTGCTGGCCTCGACAGGCAAGCGTCAACACTTCCCCAAGTGAGTAATGGACAAGTATCATACAGTACCGTAAAAAACAATCAGGTTCTTCTGTCAAGTTCCTGTGTGTACCCAGTCTTCATCGCCACCACAAAACAAGGGCCAAGGAGGATATCTCGAAGACTGAGGTTCGTCATGGTATATCAGTGGTAGAGATTTGGCACAGAAAACGAGAATCGGTGCTTCGTGTCCCTGATGTAACACTGTATTTTTCAATTTATTTCAACTAAACATTAATATTTTGTTTCATTATTTTTGAACGATGAATAACAAGTTGCATATTTGATAATTGTTATTTTACACTAACCGTGTGTAAGCCTACACATTGAAGTTGATTGTTTTGTTGTATTATTTTCCCCACGTTTTGGGAGCCAATTTGAAGTAGGTTGTTGCTTCACGTATGGAAAGGCAATTTGAAGTAGGAGTTGTATTATAGTTCAACAGTTAGGGAACCGAACTTGAAGTAGTTGAACCGCACGTATGGTAAAAAGTTTGCGGTAACCTTCGCCAAAAAATGTTTAAAAAACATTAACTTTGTAATTTTGACTGTTTCTTTAAATATTATTTATTTATGTTTGCCTCGGCTGCGTCACTATTATTGTTAGAGACATGGATTTCTTTGCAGGGAGTAGTGCGGCTAAGAATGTAGGCTTACACAGATTATAATTTTTACTTCACTACATTTATTAATCCTTGACACAATTTCAATAACACTTTACTGATGTAGAGAGCTGTGAGATTCTTTTACTAATTACTTGCACTTTTTAACACGTAAACTCTTTTTGTCTCGCACGAATACGTATTAAATATCTCGAGGACGCATCTCACGTCCGGTTAGGAACGCTGTCTACAACCAACGCCTCCAGTTATGAGCGCTGTCTACAAGAACTGACTTATTAATTTGTAAATTTTGCTATATTTCAGTTTCTGATTGCCTAATCCTACTCCAATAGAATACCTTCATTTAACTAAAGCTTTTTCTGGCTATTTTATAAACTGTCACAAAAATTACATTATTATTGTTCCAAGAATGACTAGTAGCATTATTACACTTTCTTACTCATTATGCCTCAAGGTTACCTCATTGTTAGCAACTTTTAACCTATTATTCTCACACCTCCTACATAATTAAACTACGTAATACATTCAGATAACATTATTACATGTATACAATAATATAAACATGTACAATGACTGTAATATACACTTTTTATATATTGTTACATACACATATTGCTTTAAGGCGGCCTGTTATTGAATTTATATATTATATAATTAGACTGAAATCATTTAAGTGTTAAAAATACTGCCTCAACATGGCTACTCTAAGGGAACAATTACTAAACATAAAGTAACCCTAATAGTGATTTAACTATAAAACTCTGAATTTAAAACATCAATTTGTATGCAATCGAACCACATTTATAACAAACATGGAAGTTCATGAGATAAACACTAGAAAAAAGGGTAACATCCATCATCCCAGTGCAAAGCTTTCTTGCTTCCAGAAAGGTGTATATTATGCGACCATAAAAATATTTAATACTCTCCCTAATGATCTTAAGGGAAAAGTTGACAATTTCAATGTCTTTAAAACTGCTGTTAAAGAGATCAAAAGCATATTATTCTGTACAAGATTATCTGAATGACAAATTATTCTGATGATAATACATATATAGCTTTATAAGTAGTATCAATAAATATTAATGACAATTGCCAATTGCATTTGATGTCTGCTCTAGAATTAATGAAGCTATTTAAAGGTATGTATATTAAGAAATGACAAGTAAATGCTATACATTACAAATCAAATAGAACAAAATGATGAGACAAACAAATGATACCTACAAGCCTAGTGAAAGTTGAAATAACTGTTCTTGTTTATAAATATAATGTTAGCCTTATAACGGTAGGAAGTATTCGATTTTGCAGAAAATTACACCTGCATTGTTTCATTTTGTATATAATATGTCATTATTTTATTTTAAATGTTCTGTATTCTATGTAATATTTATGCATATATGTAACTATATTGTACATTTCCTTGACATGTTCTATGTTCACAAGCCTTTATGGCTGCTAGTGAGCTCGCAGAATGCAATGCAATCCAATCTAATCTAATCCTGTAACATTGTAAGTCGTCTTTGAGGTATAATCTGAGCATTTGAGATCATCTGGATGGTTTATGGATCCTTGTATCAGAGGAGAAGGCTTAATGCACGTGCTGATATCTCGCCAAGGTAGCTCACACTTAGAGGCAAAACTATTGCATAAATATTACATTTTGGAAGACTAAATTACACTTTTATTTGGATTTTGTAATAAATGCACAGGAACTATTATTTCATTTTCATAAAAGTATAAATAATATAACGTAAAATATTCTCAAAATGTAAAATAAAGATGGAAGGGGTTCTTATTAATATTTCTATTAACTCCTAAATCACTATTATTCCTATTAATAACATTACTGGCATACTAAAATTATTATTGTAAATGGCTATACAACGGAGGTGGACATCTTACACACTGTGATCTATACAGGTCTACTATGGCTACTACTCCCCAAGCGGAAGGGGTGAAATGAAGGAACTACAGGAGGCTACAGGCCACGGAGACGCACAGAAGACTAACACTTCCTAGCTCGAAGACGCGACCGCTACTGGAGGACGATGAGTGCCATCTGGTATCCCCGGGAATATTCTTTCCTTGGAGCAAAAATCCGCGCCACGAAACTTGCAAGCACACATGAAAAATGAGAAGGAAACGAATGAAAGGGAAATGAGGGAAAGAAAATCTTGGTAAAAGAGAAACCATCCCAGCATTCACCTACCGACCAAGGAAATCCACCAAAAACCCAAGGTCGGAATGGACGGTTGACGGGAATCGAACGCGAGCCTCTCACGTTACCGCGGGGTCAACTCTATCTAGGGTAACAAACACCTCTCTATGCCTCAAATAATACCTTTAATTTAATTAATATAATTCTCATTTCTGTTAATTCCATTCAATGTAATAATGTGTGAATTTAATTAGTGGAATTAAATAAAGTAGAAATTAGATTTAAAAACAGTATGTTTAAGATAGTTGCATCACAAACAAAACCTGAATTTTATGTGAATGCCCTTTTCATTCTGAATGGACTTTGTATAATTTTGTTTATATTGTAAACCGTAAGAGATAAATAACCGTGAGTTTTCCATTAGGGCTATATCTACTTTATAACCAGCCCCACCCTGATTTCACAGAGACGGAAGCGTCCACTTAACGTGCATCAACTCTGAGGGGTAGACTATCGAACAATCTCGGTGGTGTTCTCCAGTTTGGTGCCGGAGAACATTAAAGCATCGCACAACCCCGCCTGGGCTTCATCCAGACGTACCCAATCTCCCTCGGGAACCACTGCCACGTCGAGTCCAACCCAATCCGTATAACTCCCTTCCGAGAGGGGCTCAGATGTTCGGCCGCGCGTACTTCTGGTAACGTCAAAAGTATCGCGCGTGCTAGAGGACCTAAGCGTTCCCACAATGGCAGCTGAAGGGGTTGGACCCCTTCCCCCCGCAAAGGGGACCGTAAAACATAAACAAAAACTTACCATACAAAATATGTGGGTCTCATTAAAGCACACCACTTATGTCAACTAATTTGTTTGTGGCATTTACCATTTCCTAGATGATCCTTGTTATTGGTTTCAGTTTTCAAATACTTGATTTTTCTTCAAGTGCCAAGTCTGTACTATTCATTCTTTGTCTCTTGGTCATGTAGTGAGTGGAACTTCAAAGCCATCATATAGTGATCTTCTTTCTAAAGATTTAACCATCGCTTAGGCCAACGCATCCTGTAGCTGCATTAAAATATGTGATAAAAGCATTTCTGAAAACATTTGTCTCGATTTACAAGAAGTAGATATGAGAATAACTTAAGAATAGAGAAGAACGGTGGCTAGATAAAGTAATTTGAATCCAATACATAGAAGTTTTACTTTCTCTACTACTTATAGTAGAGATTTCACCGGGAATACATGTTTTGTGGTGCTCTTAATCCAAAAAAATCATTTTTAGAAAAAGATCCGTCTCTGTGTCTGTGAACAGCATAACTCAAAAACGAAAAGTCGGATAAATACCAAAGAAAAGAAAATCCCCTACTTCAGACTACCCTTTACAGGGACAATTTTGCAAAAATCCTTTTTTCTCAAAAATGGTTCTAACGATTTTGATTAAAATATGGATGTTTAACATATTTTCATAGCAAATGAAATATATATGATGAATTTTTCTGGGAAAGTTCCCAAAAATCCTCTTCATTCTGAATGACTTTTCATACTGGTAAATCGTAAGAGACACACAAATGTTTACTGCTGAAACATGTAGATCTCATTAAAATACACAATTTATGTAATATACATTTTTTTTGTTGAGTGAACCATTTTCGAGATATTGCTTGTTATTCCCTTAAATTTTTCAATACTTATACTTTTTCTCAAATGGGAATTCTTTATTCATTTTTTTTTGTCCTGGACATACAAAGAGAAGGGAATACTCCACATAGCAACCAGCTCTTAAAATATTTGACTATCGCTTAAAGCCTACCAATTCCCCTTGCATCTACAAGAAAATTAGCAATAAGATTAACATCTCGATTAACATGTAGCATATGGAGAATAAGCGTTTGTAAAAATAGTTTGTACAAGAGTAGAGAAAGTCATGTGAGTGTAACACATCTAATTTGTTTTAGTTCCATTTGTTCACCGCCTTTCCTTTGGAGCTTATTGCCTATTGGCAATGGCGTTAACTCGTATTCTCTTTTCGTTGGGTTTCTTGAACTTTGGGTATTTAATCATCAGATCACTAACACATTCATACCTCCAGACTCTAAGGGAGGATAGGGAATAAGCTTGGCTGGAGAAAAATTCCCACCTCCCAGGCCGGGAATAGAACCCGAGACCTCTCGCGCAGTAGGCAGGTACTCTACCCACTGAGCTTTGTGGCCAGCCGTCGTTGTTGTTAGTTGAGGTTTGTTTGCAGTTTGAAATTTTTAAATTGTAAATCAACACTAGATTCAAAATTAGTTTTGCTATTTCTGTAGTTTTTAAGTCTACATGCAGGGAGGCTTAAAAGCACGAGAAACTAAAGGTATGCAGATGCATGCCTACCAACTGATAGCTCATTAAACCATTACATGATGAAGAGTGTTTTGAATTTAATTCTCTCTGGTGACACGCCTTGTAGCTTATCTATAACACGTTCCACTACACACATGCGTTAAAGACTCGCTACATATGGGACGCAAAACAGCGATGAACCAGTTTACGAGCGAGTAAGCACACAGAACTGTGAATTTCAGCGGACAAGGTGGAATAAATAAGAATTCAACAGACACTGAATTAATCGTAACAGAATCGTTAGAATATCTAGGCTTCGTTATTCGAAATTCGTACACATTTAAATTAATTCGATTTTACAACTGCTTCGTGAGACCAAATTCTGAACATTCATGGATCGATCATTTAGAATTCTAAAACCATAAAACATGGAGATTTAATAGGAAAAATTCAATCAACAATATTCAAACATTTTTTGTATAAAAGAATAGGTTATTACATTACGTATTATTAATTACGAAACCCTTTTAAATTATTTAGAGCTTTAAATTTCAGAAGAGATATTATTAGGATTCATATTTCTATATAAGGTTCTGTATTCGATTATTGGTGATATGCATATTGCTACAAATATATCCTTTTATATACCAAGTAAAACAAATACATTAAAAAAGCTTTTTCCGCCCCCAAAGGAATATCTTCAATAAGCCTGACTGTTACTTATCAGTAGATAAGGTAAGTACTTAAGTTTAAAAAATTCTTATGTGTTACACTCACATGACTTTCTCTACTCTTGTAAAACTATTTTTACAAACGCTTATTCTCCATATGCTTCATGTTAATCGAGATGTTAATCTTATTGCTAATTTTCTTGTAGATGCAAGGGGAATTGCTAGGCTTTAAGCGATAGTCAAATATTTTAAGAGCTGGTTGCTATGTGGAGTATGGTTGCATTACCAGGATGAAAAAAAATGAATAACGAATTTGAGAAAAAGTATAAGAATTGGAAAATTTAAAGGAATATCTCGAAAATGGTTCACCCATCAAAAAAATGTATATGACATAAATTGTGTATTTTAACGCGATCTACATTTTTGTGTAGTAAAATATTGTCTCTCTTATGGTATACCAGTTATGCAAAAGTCGTTCACAATGAAGAATACTTTTGGAGACATTCCCAGAAAATTCGAGATATACATTTCATTTGTCATGAAAATATCTTAAACATTTGATATTTTAATCAAAATCGTTAGAGCCATTTTGAGAAAATTAAAATTTTCGAAAAATGTTCCGTGTAAAGGGTAATCTGGGGTAGGGGGATTTTCTTTAAAACCGTCGTATTGCATCTCTGGAAGATGCTGAACCTAAATACCAAGTTTGGTGTTTATCCGAGTTTTCGTTTCTGAGTTATGCTGTTCACAGACACACACACATAAACGTACAGACACAGACACACACACACGGATTTGTTTTCCAAAAATACTTTTTTTTGGATTCGGGAGGCCTCAAAACATGTATTTCCGGTGAAATCTCGGTATCGAATTTTTGGGTGGAATACAATACTTCCCCTACATACTATACATAGTAGTGAAATTAAAAAAATCTGATGTGCTACATTCACATGGCTTTCTCTACCCTCTATCGTTTATTAGTGTGTATAAAAAACTATTATTTTTCTATTTACTACATTTTAGTCGAAATAAATTTTGCAAAATAGCTGCATTACACATTTGGTTATAAATACAAAGGGAACATCGATAGTCAAATGTTTAAAAACTGGACACTATACGCTGGCCTTAAAATTCCATACTGTTTCCAGGGAAACAACTAAATGTTTACAGGACTTGAAGAAAATGGACAAGTAATGAACAATCGAACCATTACTAACAGATACGTCAGAAATGGCTTATGCCATAAAAAAGCTTATTTAAACAAATTGTGCGTTTTAAAGTGATCTACATTTTTGGTGTAGTACGCTTTTGTTTATTGCTTAATGTTTACCGGTTATACAAGATTATACAAAATTCCTTCCGAATGAAGAGGACTTCACAGGCTATTCCCAGAAAATTCAAGATATAAATTTTATGTCACGTAAATATCTTTAATAAGTCGTATTTCAAACAAAAACATTAGCCATTTTTCAGAAAATAAAAAAATTCAAAAAAATGTTCCATGATAAATATAAGGGTGGATGATTTTCTTGAAAATCTTTGTGTTGCATCATTTGACGGTACTGAACCTAAATACCAAGTTTGGTATTAATCCGAGCTTTCATTTTTGAGTTAGGATGTTCACACACACATGGGCATTTTTCTAAAAATTGTGCTTTTTTATTCAGGGCCCTCAAAACATTTAGTACCTGTGAAATCTCGGTATGAATTTTTGGGTGGAGTGCAATGCCTTCTCTAGCATTTCAAATTACTTTTTGTGGTATTTACTATTATCATTTTTGAAGCAGTAACCATTCAGTTGAGTGTGGAATGTTAAGTCCTGTATATAGCGACTATGGATGTAAACATGTACGGGGTCCTTAACGTTTCCAGATCGAACGCATCCGCCGCCTTGGCTCACCCACAAGCTTCCAGAGCCCCGGCGGTCCCTCTTGGTGGGCACACTCAATGACACCCTAACTCGGGGAAACCACGAAAAGTCCATGGGTCAAGGGGGTGGTCGAAAGGGATCGAACCTGGGACCTTCCTAATGCGAGTTGGAACCTTAATGCGGCGCCACCTCGCTCGGTAGTTATAATGGGTAAAAGAAGCCACGTGAATGTAACACAAGACCTTTTTCGTTTTGGAACTCAGTTCTTCACTTTTTGTTTGCTAATTCATGCAAGAACATAATAATAACAATAATAACAATAGAATTTACAGACAATATGAACGCACGTCTTAAGAGTGTGCGAGTGGCCTCGTGTGCAAAGCAGAGCTTGAAGCCGTAATAAAGTTAGGTTATTGGCAATTGCAGCCCACCATCTTCATGGTGCTCACGTATGCCTAGAGTAATAAATGTCTATCTGGATTATTCCCCTCTGTCGTTCCATAGAGCTGCGTTATGCATTACCCGCATGCCTGTAAGTCATCAATGCAAACTGCATGCTTCGTACTTGCATTACATATTATTATACAGGGTTACCCACAAGTCCGTGAAACATTTTCAAGTTTGATAACAAATAAAGTACGCAACAGAACATGGTAACTTATATATCGATAGAGAAAGGAACTATCCAAGTTTTTTTTTTCAGAAAGCCCGCGATCAGTTGCCATGATGTACCGCTGTTTACAGCTGCCTTGGCTCTGGTCGACAGTCAGACACTACAACTCGTATGGGGCGAAGTGGATTACCGCATGGATGTCTACCGTATCAGCAAAGGACTACAGATTGAGCATCTGTGGGGTATGTAACAAAACTTGAGTTTCTCTTTACTCTTCTTTAACGGATTAATCTCCTCTTTGTACGACTTACAAGCCAATGTCTTGGGTCAGTAGCCTGTCGAGGAACAAGCTAACTCTGGATCGGCACACACTGCCCATCGCTCCTACAGTTTGCAGGAGAGGTACAGGGATAGGTTTGAAAACCACATTCTGCCTTGCCAGTATCTCAATGTCGCCCCATATCTCTGCGGTGACAGATGTCCGCGCAAGATGAACTGGATATCGCGTCCCAGATGTGTTTCCCAGACCCCAAAGCTGAAAAACTACTCTCTGATCCTTAACGCCATTCCTGTTCCAGAAGACGTACTGATAAAAAATGATGGACTTAGTTCCATTCGCCTTTCTGAGCCAGTGGAGTGCGGCTGAGCAGAGGGGAAGGTGATGCCTTCAACGATCAGCGCTTGTAGGATCTGTGACATGAATCTACCTATTGATCAATCCCCGGATACACCTGCCATGTTTCTGCAATAGTTGTTGGAGTCATCACGAAAGGTGCGAAGAATCATCCCAGATTTGAGCATTTGATTGTGATTGGATGTTTTTAGAACAAGCAGCCGACAGCCTCTCTCCTAGTTCCAGAATACATGTGGTAGTTTCGGTAAGCCGAAACCTAGGCGCTTCTCCGAGTCCAAGCTAGACTTATTATCGGCATGCGGCCCCTTGTGTCTTGCGACGCTTGGGCTCTGGATTATATAAGGTGACTGTTGTTTCCCAGACAATGACCTTTTACGCGTATGTTGTCCATGCAGCGATGGTGGTGCCCAATGTTCCCAATGTCCCACCGCAGATTGCTGGTGATTGGACTTTGGCTCATGTTTACCTTCCTTGGCGGAGCTGGTGCCTTCTGTTTAATGCTTGTTAGCATATGAAGACTATCACCTGTAACCTTACCGAGTGATCTCCAAAGTAGACCAAGTATTATCCCTTTTAGTTTGGAACATCTGGACTCATTGATGGGGGATCGATTGTGGATTTATTCAGGGCGACTGAGGCAGTGCGTGACAGTAGACACTCAAGCAAGTTGTACCTTATATCTGTGACATTGAGTAGGCGTCAGGCTTCAGGTTGCCTCAGATAACACGTCGTACTCACGGGAAGTCCTCGAATGTCACATTTGTGGTATGTAACCTGTCTACCCCAAAGCTGAATTGCGAGAGCTCCTTTTGGGGGGGCAGGAATAAAGGATTAAGGAAAAACAGAATATATATATATGGTATTTGGAAGGAAAAGGAAGAGGAATAGAAAGGGTTTAATGCTGTTTTGGCGCTTTTATTGGGGCATAGTAGTGCCGTAGCAAACCCGCTGTTTGTGAGTGCATAGTACTGTGTGGCGGAGTTCTCCGCTGTGGGGATAAGGTAACTGACATGACCGAAGTCCTGTCAGGGACCTTGGACGGTGGTCATTTATAGTCAATGAGTGAGATTTTTGGGTACCGTGCTCGGTCCTGTTACCTCCAGGCATTCGTCATTGTGAGGTGATGTCGGTGGTGCTGTGGTGTTCATCTGTTGCGGCGTCTGTTGTGTTGAGCAGGTGGTTGTTGCAGGACATGTTGCTCGATAAAGTTGCGTATAACTAGGTAGCTCTCCTCCATCTTGTGGTGATTGTCCTGGAGTTGGCGGAGGCTGTTGGTGATATCTGTATTGGTACGTAGCTGTTGTTCCCTGATGCCGACGATTGAGTCCTCGATGGCCGTCAGCCGCTTGGCACGATCGTCGGTGGTGTCGTTAGCGTGGTCTTCTTCCAGATAGCTTTCGACGCGGTACAGCTTTTGCTGAATCGATGGCAGCAGATCTGGATCATCATAATTCTTCCAAGCACCTTTAGTAGGAGTTTGTAGTTCTCTGCGCTCTTAAACACAGCGGTTTTTCCAGCAAGTTAGCGCACCCTCCTGAGAGATGGTTGGCCTGACCTACTACAAGAAGCCTGTAGACTCCTGAATGGAATCTATAATAACAGGAGGAATATTGCTCCTCTTCAATCCACTAAGTGTTGACCAATAGTGGGGTTGCCTGTGCTTTCTAGTCAATGGCTTCACTCACAGCCCATTGCTTGCAAATCACATTAACGGTTATGGGGAGGTCACTTCCCAAAATGGAGCAGCGCAAAGAGTAGACCAGACGATTGTATACTGTACTTGCACTTTGGTTGCCAATGACTTTGGCGGTGTTACTGGGTGGCATAAGGTCTTTGCCAAGATCTAAACGATGGTAACACTCTCAGGCGATTTTCCGAGAAAAGCAACCTTCTCCCTGAAGGTTTGGACATCAAGTCAAGCTGGGGACGAGCCAACTGTCTCGGCGAAGAGTAAGGAAGGCTTTATTCAGTGGCGTTGCAATCTATCTTATCACCTACGTCTTCCTATTGGTTTGTTCTCTATGACTGATAATATCCCACACGGGTATAGATATTTGCAAATATACAGAGTTATTCAAAAAGAAGGAACATATTTTAAGTATTTATTTCTAATGAACGACAATAGATAGCGACACATATGACACATTGAATAGAGGAAAGTTCAAAGTTTTAAGCCCACCTATTAGTTTCATTACGTGCCTACAGCGCGCTGTGCATGCTTACGAGAAAATGGGAACACCATGGGAAAAGTCCTTTTGTGTGCTGCATCATGCCAAGAGTGAATCCATTGTTTCATTGCAGCGTGCATTTCGTTGTAAGTTCGTCAACGAGCCGCCTCGTCATAAAAAATTAACAAAATTTTGAACTTTTATCTATTCAGTGATGTATTGCATGTGTCGCCATCTATTGCCGTTCATTATAAATAAATATGTAAAGTCTGTTCCTTCTTGTTGAACAACCCTGCATATCCTCTTCTTCTTCTCCACCAAGCATTAAACCTTTCCAAGGCTTATTGCGTGTAAATGTTTTAATTTATTGATTTATCAATAAATGGATAAATCAATAACCCTGTATATTGATATCATAATTATTGACAGGAATATATAAATAATTGAACAAAGAAATAATAGTAAGATAGAGAAATAAAACAATAAGTACTTTCCGTATGTTAAATCAATGTATAATGTAACAAGCTTAAGGTGAAAATATTTATCCAAAGAAAAAGGTAATTAGCAAGCAAAGTCATTGGTAATAGCCTAGGAGCGAACGCGTTAGTTTAAATATTCCTGTAATGCAATTAGTTTATAAGTTCAGTACGATTGCAGATTCACGTAGACAGAAATTCTGTAAAAGAGAAAGGGAATGAAATTCTGAGATTCAGGGACGTACTCCATAGCAACAAGGTAACAGACGTACACGTACGAATTGCAATACTGGCTCAGATAAGGAGACTTAGAAGTAGGCGTGCATTCTAAATTTAGAGATACTCTTTTCGTGCACACATCCGTGCATGTATTCATCACTCTGGATACTTGTGACAACTCGTGTGTTATTTTAAGTGCCCAGCGACGTGCTTGCGTGAGTAAGATTTGCAGTAGCCGCGAGAGAAAGCTCTCGTAGACACCACTGTAGGAGCCGGCAGCAGAACCAACAGCTTCAAAAGTGACGATCAGCGCGGGGTAGATTCGACTTCAGTATCCAGCACTGAGATTACTGCAGATATCTGGACTAACATCATCTCTTAAATGTTTATAGAATTAGACATCTTCTTCGCTGCGTTTGTCAATTTTATGCTTAAGTGGGCGATACCAGAGTCACTGAGTGTAGAGGTATATGCCAAACGAAACAAATCACGCCTAGTTCGAGGAATGTGTTGTCTTCACGTTTTTATTGACTGGGCATATCAGAATAATGCTTACTTCACCTCACTAAACATGAGTGTTATGTTCAAATGAAGTGGATTTTATTTTCGCCACTATTAGACTAAGTGGTAAACCTAACGTCTGTTTTGAGATTGTTGTACCACCTATTAAGAAAAGTTCAAATTGAAATCTTGTGATAAAATGTCTCCAGGTCCATTAGTTTTAGAATATTAGTTTGTCGCCATGAATTTCATCAAGACTTTATTAATATCTTTGTGTACATCCTTAATTGGACTTTTTCTTACCTAACTATTTTAATTACAGATTGGAAAAATCAACAAGAATCTATCTTAGTGAAGAAAGTAATACCAAGCAATCAGAAGTGATATCAGTAAACTTCTAACATTCATCTAAATTAGTCAATCACCTTTTTGTGTTGCCATCAAAATCACTAAAAAAGAATTTGAAAGTTTGTTTATCACGACACTGTATTCCGTGTCAAGGTGTTCAGTGATATACGAATGCCAAAATAAACATCTGATGTGTTACATGACTTTCTCTACTCTTGTACAAACTATTTTTACAAACGCTTATTCTCCATATGCTTCATGTTAATCGAGATGTTAATCTTATTGCTAATTTTCTTGTAGGTGCAAGGGGAATATGGTAGGTTTTAAGCGACAGTCAAATATTTTAAGAGCTGGTTGCTACGTGGAGTATTACATTCTCTTTGTATGTCCAGGACAAAACAAAACAAAAATGAATAACGAATTCCCATTTGAGAAAAAGTATAACTATTGGAAAATTTAAGGGAATAACAAGCAACATCTCTAAAATGGTTCACTCAACAAAAAAAATGTATGTGACATAAGTTGTGTGTATTAAAGCGATCTACATTTTTTGTGTAGTAAAATTGTGTCTATCTCATGGTTTAACAGTTATGCAAAAGTCGTTCACAATGAAGAATACTTTTGGAGACCTTCCCAGAAAATTCAAGATATACATTTGATTTATCATGAAAGTATCTTAAACATATGTTATTTTAATCAAAATCGGTAGAGCCATGTTTGAGAAAATTAAAATTTTCAAAAAATGTTCCATGTAAAGGGTAATCTAAGGTGTGGGATTTTCTTGAAAACCTTGCTGTCGCATCTCTGGAAGATGGTGAACCTAAATACCAAGTTTGGTGTTTATCCGACTGTTCATTTCTGAGTTGTGCTGTTCACAGACAGACACACACACGCACACACACACACACACACACACACAGACAGATATACACACAGACATGTTTCCAAAAATGTTTTTTTTATTCAAGGAGTCTCAAAACATATTTCCGGTGAAATCTCGATATTGAATTTTTGGGTGGAATACAATACTTCCCCTACTTACTATACGTAGTAGAGAAAGTAAAAACGAATAACGAATTGCCATTTCAGAAGTGTATGTGGAAAATTCAAACAAATAACAAGGAATATCTCGGAAATGGTTCACTCGACAAAAAAAGAGTATGACATAAATTGTGTGTTTTATCGAGATCTACATCTTTTGTGTAAAAAAATTGTATCTATCTCTTACGGTTTACCAGTTATGCAAAAGCCATTCAGAATGAAGAGGACTCTTGGGACATTCACAGAAAATTCAAGATATACATTTCATTTGTCATGAAAATATCTTAAACATATGATATTTTATTCAAAATTGTTACAGCCATTTTTGAGAAAAATTCAAAATTTTCGAAAAATGTTGCGTATAAGGAGTAGTCTGGGATGGGGGCATTTTCTTGAAAATCTTCGTGTCGCATCTTTGAAAGATACTGAACCTAAATACCAAGTTTGGAACCTATCCGACTTTTAGTTTTTTAGTTGTGCTGCTCACAGACACACACATACGGATCTTTTTCTAAAAAGGCTTTTTTTATTCAGGGGGACTCAAAACATGTATTTACGATGAAATCTCGGTATCGAATTTTCGGATGGAATGCAATACTTCCCCTACTTACTATACGTAGTAGAGAAAGTAAAAAAAAGGGGGCCTTCGCCATATACCATATATTAAATTTACTAAATTTCGCTACTGTCTTAATGAAGTGTAAACTCTGGAATACATTTTATACGCCCACACTAGTTTGTAATTATTATTGAGTGTTAAGTTTTTTTTTAGTTGTCCATTTACGTTACGGTTTATTGTGTTAAGTAGCCACGATTTTATAATTACACAAAAGAATGCAACTTACTGACGCTAGGAAAGGAATGCGTTATTACAAACTTTCTCAGGCATGTTGTCAACAACGGCTCAGAGCGCTAAACATTACTTGCAACACTAAGGTTAACGCCATATTAATAATAATATTTGAGGCAGTATTTTTAACACTTAAATGATTTCAGTCTAGTTATATAACATATAAATTCAATAACAGCCCGCCTTAAAGCAATATATGTATGTAACAATATATAAGAAGTGTATATTACAGTCATTTTATATGTTTATATTATTGTATACATGTGTTAAAGCGTTATGTGAATGTATTGCGTAAGTTAATAGTGTAGGAGCTGTGAGAAATAGGTTAAAAGTTGCTAACAATGAGGCAACCTTGAGGCAATAATGAATTAGAAAGTTTAAATGCTACTGGTAATTCTTGGAGCAACAATAATGTAATTTTTGTGACAGCTTATAAAATAGCCAATCAGCAACCAGAAAAGCTTAGTGCAAGTAAAATAAAAAAATCTCACCGCTCTCTGTATCAGTGAAGTGTTATTTAAATTGTGTCAAGGATTAATAAATGTAAGGAAGTAAAAATTATAATCTGTGTAAGCCTACATTCTTAGCCGCACTACTCCCTGCAAAGAAATCCATGTCTCTAACAATAATACTGACACAGCCGAGGCAAACATAAATATATAATATTTAAAGAAACAGTCAAATTACAAAGTTAATATTTTTAAACTTGGGGCAAAGGCTACCGGAAACTTTTTACCATACGTGCGGTTGCAACTACTTCAAGTTCGGCTCCTCAACAGTCGAAATATAATACATCTTCTTCAAACTGGCTTTCCATACGTAGCAGCAACAAACCTTCTTCAAATTGGCTCCCAAAGCGTGGAGCAAATAACAATGCAACAAAAATTAACTTCTTCATATTAATAAATAACGGCCAATAACAAAAATAATGGAATTACGGTACGCAAAAACCGTGATAAAGGTTTTCATTACACAGAAGCCATAATAGTAAGCACGAAACATGATTCTAAACAAAGGAACGAAATAGACAGGTGTCGAACTCTAGTGATAACACGCCCCTGGATGTTCATGTGTTGATGGTACTATTCGAGTACGTAATGAACCACTCATAAAACCTGTCATGCATACAGTTCGCCGCCCACTGCAGGTTTCTAGACTTACAAAGAAGTCGTTTAACAGAATGGTTCCATTTCCTGTAACAAGTCGATTCCAGAAAGCTTTCTGCATACGTTACTGAAATAATTGTCATTTAAGAGCGTTTTCTAAAAAAGATTCCACAACTGTACCATTTTCTCTACAGTGTAGGTTATAGGTTTTTCTACGGAGGGGAATACCTCGACACCTACAGAAATCAATTGTGCCTACTCCAGAGAAAGGGATGAAGTAAAGGAACCACATACGAGTGGCACTATTTATATTTTGAGCCTAATAATTAAAACTAAGCAATTTCTGATTGAAAACTGCTTTATTGTTTAACAAAATATTCTCCTTTATGATCAATACACTTTTGCATCCGTTGGAACCATTTGTCAAAGCATTTATTCCATTCTTGTTGAGACACCTCCAAAACATGGTTTTTGTAGGCATCAACGGCTTCTTCTGCCAACGAAAATCATGTTCACGCAATTTATTTTTGATGTTCGGGAACAAAAAGAAGTCATTGGGTGCCAAACCAGGACTGTATGGCGGATGACCCATCAATTCGATTTTTTGAGCCTTCAAATACTCTGTTGTTAGACGAGATGTGTGTGCGCTCGCATTGTCTTGATGAAGAACGATCCTACGGTCCTTGTTGGTTTTCCTTACTTCACCGAAGACTTCCGGCAAACAAATGGTTGTGTACCATTCGGCATTGACCGTTTTACGTTCCTCTAAAGACACTGTTGCCAAATGGCCAGTTTTGCTGAAAAAGCAGGCGACCATATGCTTCGAACTGCTTCGTAACAACTTTTTTGGGATTTGTTTCATCTTGAAACACCCATACAATCGACTGCTGTTTACGTTCCGGCTCATACGCCATCCGTGATTCGTCACCTGTTACAATCTTATATATGTCTTTTGAGGCACCGCCATTGTATTTCTTGAGCATTTTTGTACACCAATCGACACGAGCATCTTTTTCAGATTGCGTCAAATTATGTGGGATCCAACGAGAGCACACCTTTTTCACGGCTAAATAATCATGCAATATTTTATATATGCTGGTGGAACTAATGCCTAGGGTTGCGTCAATCTCACAATATGTCGCATGATGATCTTTTATTATTAGTTTTTGCACAGCATAAATGTTTTCTGGCACAACAACTGATTTTGAACGACCTTCACGAACTTCATCATTGAGCGAACGGCGGCTACGATTAAATTCGTTATACCAGCGTTTCACAGTGGCAAAGGATGGAGCTTCGTCGCCAAATGTGGAAGTTAGTTGATCGATGCACTCTTGTCTTGGTAATCCACGTCGAAAGTCGTACTAAATCATTGCACGAACATTTTCACGAGTTAATTCCATGTTTTTGTTGACACACAATTTTCAAGTTAGTGTAAACAAAACAAATGACGCTCTATTGACAAAATGTTTGAAGTAGATTATGGTCAAAAATGTCAAACTTTCCATTGGAAACGTCAGATGACACCTACAACATTCAGGGTTGCCAAGGCTCAAAATATAAATAGTGCCCCTCGTAGGAGGCTACAGGCCACAGAGACGTATGGTCGTCCCTAACATTTCCAAGCTCGCAGACCTGTCATGTCGGAGCCACCTAGAGAGGGCGAGGAACGACCCACCAAGGAGGTGACTGTTCCTTGTTAGCCCATTGCTGTAATACAGTTCTTACTGTAGTTATACTTACTGGTAAGACTGGTTCTGGTCCAATAAAAGAGGTCTTGGACCCTCTTTTGGCTAGTTTATCTTTTCTTCATTGCCCAAGATGCCACAATGACCAGGTACCCAATGGAGTTCGAACTGATTCCGGGCGGAGAGCGTTATTGGGAGTCGTAAACATTCTCACACAATCCTGAAATAGCAATGGCATATGACGGACACAAAGATCTATGGATTGTTGAATAAGTGGTTCAAAATGGATGAAGTACTTCAGAGATAACTTTCGAACAAAAATGTCTATTACATTTTATTTTTATATATTAATGTAGATTTTATTTCTCCTGATGTAAAATGATAAACATTGAGGAAGGAGTATTTTAGAAGGAGTTGTATTATATTTCAACTGTTGGGGAGCCGAACTTGTAGTAGTTGCAACCGCACGTATAGTAAACAGTTTCCGGTAGCCTTCGCCCCAAATGTACTTTCAGGTGGGTTTTGCCGCAAGTTAAAATAATATTTACTTTGTAATTTGACTGTTTCTTTAAATGTTGTATATTTATGTTTGCCTCGGCTGCGTCAGTATTTGTTAGAGTCAAGTTTCTCTTAACAGGGTTGTGGTGCGACTGAAGACTATAGGCTTACACAGATTTGTTTTTCTTCACTCCATTTATTAATGCTTGACACGATTTAAATAACACTTCACTGATATAGAGAGCTGTGAGATTCTTTTGTTAATTTCTTACAGTTTTTAACACGTAAACTATTTTCGTCTCACACTGAATACGTATTACATTTTTTTAGGACGTGTCTCGCGTCTGCCTACAACCAACGCGTCCAGTTATGAGCACTGTCTACTAGCAACTGACTTCTAGATTTGTAAATTTTGCTATATTTCAGTTTCTGATTGGCTAAAACTAGTCCAATA
The DNA here is from genome assembly GCA_030765065.1 of Deroplatys truncata. Classification (NCBI taxonomy): domain Eukaryota; kingdom Metazoa; phylum Arthropoda; class Insecta; order Mantodea; family Mantidae; genus Deroplatys; species Deroplatys truncata. Next base: position 55,136,900 of record CM060989.1, on the reverse strand, counting down.
TAATACCTTCATTTAACTAAAGCTTTTTCTGGTTGTTGATTGGCTATTTTTTATAAATTGTCACTAAAATTACATTAATGCTTCCAAGAATCACAAATAATATTTAATCTCTCAAACTCATTATTGCCTCAAGGTTACGTCATTGTTACCTAATTGTTAGCAATGTTTAACTTATTATTCTCACAGCTCCTACATTATTAAATTACGTAATATATTCACATAACATTATTACACATAGATACAATAATATAAGCATATGCAATGACTGTTACATACATTTTACAAATTATTACATACACATATTGCTTCAAGGCGGGCTGTTATTGAATTTACATATTATATAATTAAACCGAAATCGTTTTAAGTGTTAAAATTACTGCCTTAACATGTAGTGCGGAAAATAGTTTTTAAGAATAGAGTTCCATTTAAGCTACTTTTATTTTGAAATCAATAAGTTCCTGCACAGTATGGAACAAATATTCATTAGTTTCTATTCTACAAGACTTTATAATTTAATTGTTAATGCCATCGTTGATTTTATTGACTTCTACCTTAGACGGTATTTTATTTGAATTTAATTTGTTGATTGGAAATGTATATTTTTATCACGAAATTTAACATTAGACTTAAGTTAAAATTTAGATTATTGTTGAAGCAAGACTGCACCACGATGAGGCGCCAGGTGCCAAAATTCGGCAGTTTTGAAGGCTTTACTTTACCTGCTTCTGATGTTATCGTCGTTATCTCGTAGCTCGTTCTGTTGTCTCGTGCGCCAGCTACTTCAGTGGTAGGGCTTTGAGTACTTTTCCTCAGGATATGCCTGGGCATATTAAAATATAACACCAGTTTAAATTGACTGAGAAATTTAATGTGATCCAATACTTGAACTATTGAAGCAACTTGCCGACCGTTTCAGATGAAATAGACTGACTCTGAATTTTAGCACTAGAAACTTCATTGACTTTTTATACCTAGTAACTTCTGCAGTAGATACTTTTATTTTCTGTTTTCGCAATAAAAGAAGCTCGAAGGTAACTTGCCGTAAGTCGCTAAAATACTTACCGGAAAGATCCCTCGCAATAGCCGCTAAATCTTACTCACTCAAGTGCGTCACCTAGCGCTTAAATATTACACGAGCAATCACATCATTAACTGATTAAATCTCAAGAGAGAGTGTGTGCCCAACTGTGAATGTGTATCGTATCAGGGCCGGTACCAGAGTGACGCTCTGAATGGAACCACACACTTTTTATTATTTAAGCTCTGCCCGCATTAAAACTACTCTCACCAACGTTATTTCACGCCAGAGCCGATCTTAAAAATCCTACGTGTGCCACTGTTATCTTGTTACTAGGGTAGCTCCCCTAATTCTGAGAATTTCATTCACCTTTCTGTTTTGCAGAATTTCTGCCCGGTGACTGTTCACACGTACTGAACTTAACTCTAAACTGCCTTCCCAAACTCTTTAAGCTAATGTGTTCTATCTGACTAATGACTTTCGTTAACATGACTTCTTAATTACCTTTTTCTTAAGGTTATTACATTATATATTGATTTAATATACGGAAAGTATTTCTTGTAATTATTTCTCTATCTTACTATGATTCCATTCTCTAATTATTTATATATTCCTGTCAATAATTACAGTATCATTGGTTACACTGTGGAAGTAATCATTTGCCACTTCTGAAGAATGTCGCATGTATAGTCAATAATTTTCAAAATCATTGTGTCTTCTTATTACACAGTTTTAGATTTTTATGTACTTAATTTTAGTTCGTTATTAAAGGAAGTTGATATTTATCAGCCAAGAGCACATAAGAATACAAAGAATGAAAGGTTTATCTTTTAATCCATGTACTTTACTTAAAAATATATACGTATGTACAACAGCTAATATTTCGGAATTGTCTAATGCTACTTAATAATATAAATCATATCTAACCAGAAAAGCTGAATTAAATACTTTTAGTAAATATTTTTATTTTGTTTTCCAGTTACATAATATGAGGACAGTCCCAGAATTACCCGACCTGACGTATATATAGCGGTTGTTGTTTCAAACAAATGACTATGGTAGAAAGTACCACCCTTATAAAGCTGAAGTTTGATGATGCTACGTTGTTTAGTAATTGTTTGGCAGCCATCAATAGTGAACTCTCTCAGCGAATTTGTAAACATGGATAAAACTGGCCATCGTTATGTGATACAATACTTTCATTTGAAACGTCTTAGTCCAACTAATATTAAAGCTGAGCTAGATTCCACTCTGGGGGAGTCTGCTCCTTCGTTTACAACAGTAAAATATTGAGTGGCAGAGTTTAAGCGAGGCCGTACGAGCTGCCAAGACGAACATCGCAGTGGTTGGCCAAATGAGGTTGGCCAGTAATTGTGAAGAAAATCCACAAAATTGTATTGGATGACCGTCGACTGAAAGTGCACGAACTAGCAGACATTCTAGACATTTCATAAAGCGCTACATATTGCATACTAACTGAACATTTAGACATGAGAAGGCTGTGCGCAAGATGGGTGCCGTGTTTACTCACAAAAGCAGCGTCATGAGAATGTTTCAGTCGAGTGTTTGGTGATGTTTCGCTGTAATAAAACCTAGTTTTTGCGTCGATTCATAACCATGGATGAAACATGGGTCCATCACTTCACACCTGAGACGAAGGAAGGATTGAAAGGGGAGATACGGCTCCAAAGAAGGCGAAGACAGTTCCATCTGCAGGCAAGGTCATGACGTCAGTTTTTTGGGATGCGCATGGGATAATTTTTATTGATTATCTTCAAAAAGTAAAAGCAATCAATGGCGAGTATTGCGCAAACTTATGATGAAATCAAGCAACAACGGCCGTATTCGGCGAAAAAGAAAGTTCTGTTTCATCAAAACGATGCACCAGTTCGCACATCCATTAATGCCATGGCCAAAATCGATGTGTTAAAAGTTCGAATTGCTTCCTCATGCACCCCATTCGCCACCTCTGATTATTTTCTGTTTCCAAAGTTGAAGAAATGGCTTGGTGGTAAAAATTTTGTGCACAATGAAGAGATGAAGTTTGCAGTTGATGGCTATTTTGCAGAACTCGACGGTTCTCAGTATAAACAGGGTAACGAAGCTATTGAACATCGCTGGGAAAAGTGTATCGAGCTGAAAGGACACTACGTGGAGAAATAAAGAGGTTTTCCCCTAAAATTTTCGTGTTTTCTTTGTTAGGTCGGGTACTTCTGGCACAGCCCTCGTTGGATGAAGAGGAATTCACCTACTGTTCATAGAAAATTAAATTAATCTTTAATTAATTCTAAAAAACGTTTAGAATTTTAATATATGATTCTTCTTTCCAGTCTTTCCGTACGTAGAGCTTGTGTAAAGGTACACTTTCCCTGTAAATAGAGTAAGCTGGAAATATAACTACACCAGAAACGCATACAGCCATGTTACGTCTAGGCCACGCGTATCTTTGTATTCCAGTCATCCATTCAGGATGGTACAGTACGAATGCCAATAAGAGTCTGTAAAGCACGTGTTGGAGTGAGAAGGGTTTTACAGCCGCGATAGGAGGGGGCTAAAAGAACTAATATCCTTCTTGTTGGCCGTTAACACTTCAATGTAACTAACATTCAAACGGTCAGGATGATAAAATAACGAAAGAAAAATATATTACTTAAGTTTCTTTAACAAAACACACTTGAAAGAGAGAAATTCATTATCAAAGGACAACACTTTCTATAAAGTCACACTTGCAATAAAGTAAATGCAGGATGACATGACTTTAGTTAAGATTATGAATATAAAATCTCAGCTTTTACGAATTATAACAAAATAAGTCCAAATCAGATTACAATTCTCTACAGGTTTTAAAAAAAAACACAGGCATTTATTTCAGTCGGTTAACTATTCATTTGTTATTTCACGCTACATACAGTATACGCAGAGAGTCTGTATACCCCTACAGTAAATTTAAACTGACGTGACATTAAATTCCATACAACTATTTATTATTTATTTTAAGGTTTTCTCTTATATCTTAGGAATCGAAAATATCCGTATATGTCCCTCGGTGGTACGAAGTGGCCCGCATTGGGGAAGTCCCGCCTTCGAACCACGACGACCGCCCACTGTGACCCATGGGTTTTTCGTGGTTTCCCCGGGTCGATAGGCGAAAGCTGCCGTGGTTCATCACGACTTTCCTGTACCGGAGGTGGAGATTTGGTGGCTCGTGGATAGGACCGGACGGCGCCGGATGCGTTCAATCTGAAAACGTTATGTACCCCTCCATGCTTGCCCCCGATGACATCCGGATCTGGTCGCCCTTCTGGTCTCTCCCCTCATCTCTCCCTCCCGAAATGGGGAGAAAATATTTTAAAAAACACATTACAAAATGAGGTTCAGCAACTCGTGTTTTAAACTGGCCCTATTGGTTGTTTAGGCTTTACTTTTGAATACTAAATAACTATAAATGACCGATCAAGTATGTAGACGATGCAGGAGAGAAAATGAAACAGTGTGTGAATTGCTGTGAAGCTCTCACAGTTCTTAGAGTAAAATACTTTAATCAGGAAATCATGCAATTGCAAGGATTTCAACAAGTGCTAATAAGCCAGGTCAGTGTTTTTTCTTATTAACGATAAACAGTAAATGTAACAGACAGATGCAGCAAGAAGTCTGTACATGCACGATTTATGACAAATGTGACCGATTTATGGCTATAATTTTGTCCCGAATTTCGCAAAAATTGATCATTTCTACAAAAAGTCTTTATTTCTATGATAAAAACGAAAAAAAAAATGGATTTTTAAAAGTTGGTTGTAAAGGAATGAGAATTCATTTGGAAAGGTACATACATTAACACGAAAATTACTATCTTATTATTCTATTTTATGACCTATAGGACCATCCATGACAGTTGACAGAGTTTTGCTGAGCTTTTAGAACATTCCGTTAGAAATACTTTCGTTTTGGAGTTTTTGAAAATAGCCACAACGACAAACAGCCTCAATGAACATAACCAGATATAATGGTAGAATTGGAACAGTTCTTAATAGAGGCAAAAATAGAAAAGCACCAGGGGTGGACAATATAAATATGGAATTGTGGAAGTATGGGGGTAGGAGATTAAAGATAAGACTATTGCAACTACTATGGAGTAAGAGAAACTTCCAGAGGAATTGGGTAAAGCAAGGATAATAAACATCTATAAAAAATCTGATGTGTTACACTCACATGACTTTCTCTACTCTTGTACAAACTATTTTTACAAACGCTTATTCTCCATATGCTTCATGTAAATCGAGATGTCAATCTTATTGCTAATTTTCTTGTAGATGCAAGGGGAATTGGTAGGCTTTAAGCGATAGTCAAATATTTGAAGCGCTGGTTGCTATGTGGCGCATTCCATTCTCTTTGCATATCCAGGACATAAAAAAAATGAATAACGAATTCCCATTTGAGAAAAAGTATAAGTATTGGAAAATTTAAGGGAATAACAAGCAATATCTCGAAAATGGTTCACTCAAAAAAAAATGTATATGACATAAATTGTGTATTTTAACGCGATCTACATTTTTCTGTAGTAAAATTTCGTCTAACTCTTATGGTTTACCAATTATGCAAAAGTTGTTCACAATGAAGAATACTTTTGGAGACATTCCCAGAAAATTCGAGATATACATTTAATTTGTCATGAAAATATCTTAAACATACGATATTTGAATCAAAATCGTTAGAGCCATTTTTGAGAAAATTAAAATTTTCGAAAAATGTTCCATGTAAAGTGTAATCTGGGGTGGGGGATTTTTTTGAAAACCTTCGTGTCGCATCTCTGGAAGATACTGAACCTAAATACCAAGTTTGGTGTTTATCCGACTGTTAGTTTCTGAGTTATGCTGTTCACAGACACACACACACGGACATGTTTCCAAAAATACTTTTTTTTGGATTCAGGAGGCCTCAAAACATGTATTTCCGGTGAAATCTCGGTATCACTTTTTGGGTGGAATACAATACTTCCCCTACTTACTATACGTAGTAGAGAAGGTAACAATTGAAGCAGTTAGAAGAACAAGTTTTCGTAAGAGGAATTTCTAGAAGAGTGGGTGGAGAAAGTCATGTGAAGTATGTATAAATTTCCCCCCTTAACTCTTTCCCTCTGTTGGGTACTATAAGCCGCCGCTGACTCATTTCGAAAAAAGCACCAGCAGCAAGTGGTCGTGCATCTAATGCATGTATGTCCTGGGGAAGTATGACGTTAAATGGAGGGGCGGTGTATCTCCCCACCATCGGCAGCATCACTTGTGGAGGCGCTACGGATCACCAGGATAGGCCCAGTGCTGTGCACGCTGCCTTACGGAACGGCACGTGTTTATGGTGTTCCGTGTGTATGTGAACACAAGTGCCTGTGTGTCATTGTGCACGTGCTCTTAACAGGTAAGGCAGATAACGTCATTTTAACACGGAATGTTAATATACTTAGTACTTTAAATTTTTACATCGCTTAGCTAATGACGAAATATTTCGTTTGAACAAAAATCTTTCTATACAAATACTTATTATTCTACTTACTATTTGTTAATTCATATAAACTTTAAATTCACATTTACACATTTCGTTGTATGGTACAATAAATAAAGATATAGTCAAGTTTTTAAATAGCGTGTCGTAACTCTGAAATTTAATGAAAAAAAACAAAACAAAAACGAATGGTCCCTTCCCATTTGAAAAAGTATCAGTATTTGAAAATTTAAACCAATAACAAATAATATTTCAGAAATGGTTAACTCTACAAAACAATTTATTCGAAAAATTGTGCTTTAAAGAGATCTACATATTCTTTTTGTGTAGTAAATTTTTCTGGATCTCTTACGGTTTACCAATTATACAAAAGTCATTCAGAATGAATAGGACTTCACAAGCTACTCCCAAAAAATTCAAAATACACATGTTATTTGACATAAAATATGGTATTATAATAAAAAATCTTTTTTGAAAAAATCTAAAATTTCGATAAATGTCCCATATAAAGGGCAGTTTGGGGTGGTGGGATTTTCTTGAAAATCTTTGTGTCATATTTTTGGAAGATGCTCAACCTAAATACCAAACTTGGTATTTATGGGACTTTATGTTTTTGTGTAATGCTGTTTACAGACACACACAGACCTTTATCTGAAAAGGCTTTTATTATTATTGAGCCTCAAAATGTGTATTAATATCCTCTTGGTAGGGCATTTTTAGTGTAAAAAGTTACTGCAATAATCCAATAATAATAATAATAATAATAATAATAATAATAATACGCAAGGTGTAAACAGCATAACAAAAGGTCATATATGTACCAAATTTCGTATTTAACACAGACATATTTTATCCATATCTAAGCAGGCTTTTGCAGAAAAGAATTTTCAGTTGCTTTCTTTCTCTCTCTATCCCTCAAAAATTGCTTTAACGACGCACATTAATAGTTATTTAGTGTAAACAAATTTACGTTTACAAACGTAAAGCCTAAGTAAAACACGACCCGTGAAGCTTATTTTGTAACGTGTTTACTGTATTTTCTCTACGTTTCGTATAATAAACGAAATTTGTTAACAAAACTTAAGAAATAAAGTTGTTATAAATTGCATCTCACTTTGTTTATTCATAGTTTTTTAGGGAACAAAAGTTGATGTTATATACTTATGATATGTACAACTATTTTTTTTAGTAATAACTACTTCCGAATCGTTCATGGTTGCACGATTAAAAGTTCACACCTTTTAAGTCAAGTGTATTGTCAAGTACCCAGTCTTTTGTCCCATTTGAGCTCACGGCTGGTAGATATCGAATTCTGTTGTTAACAATTAAGTGTTTCAACTTCTGCACAGTGTAAAACGTATATTTATTCCTGTCGTATTACCTACATATTAAAAATTATAATGCATTTAGCGGAATAAAGTTGGAGAAAGAGAAAAATATACGGTATGGGTTTTTAATATTCTTCCACGAAAATACGAGTTGTAGTAACGTTACCATATAAACATAATTATTTCTTTAATCTGTTTGAAAGAAAGGGATACCGTAGGATGTAATGTGCCCGCGGCTTGAAACGGTTTGCTGGAGCTGAAACAAGCCAGTAATGCAAGTTTTCCTCTTGGGCAGGTACACGTTCATGGCCCGGTTTCAACGGCCACTCTCATGTTTCAAGTTGTTATACAAATACGATTTTTTACTGAAGGTTCCGCGTGCAATTCAAGCACTTCTCTGTACTCTAAGACAAGAGTTTCATTGAGAAATTAATTTGAGCTTTATTTATGAACGCTCTTTAACTGGTATGGCTCTTAACGGCCCATTGTACCTATATTGGGCGTGAAAGACTGGAAATTTTGCTCAGAGGCCTCTTTATGAGCCTTGAGGTTCTTTTATGTGCCGTAGACACGGGACCACCGGCTTTACTTGCCTGCCGAAGGAAGCCAGGCTAAGGATTTTTACGCCCGAAAAAAATCCATTGCCCGCGACCTCGATAACTAGAGGCTTGCATGTTACCCCTAGACCACGGAGGACAGCGGGGTTTTATGGAGGTCTATTTTCAAATTATAAACGAATTTGAGGTGCGGCATTATTAAACATATTAAACGATTAAAGAAATTTAATTATTATAACTCGCATGCAGTATTCTCAAAATTAACACTGAGACGAATTTATTCAGTTGTAACACTTAAAAAAGAAACAAATCTTGAGTGTTACATTCACATGACTTTTAATTGTGAGCATACAAATTATTCTTACAAAGATTTATTTTCCTATCTACTTTATTTTAATCCAGATAAACCTTTGAAGAAATAGCTGCATTACACATTTCGTTATAGATACAACAATAGTCAAATGGAAGCTATAAACTGGCCTTAAAATTTCATACTCTTTCCAAGACATCGCGAGAAACAGCTGAAAATTTGAAAGAATGGCAGTATTGAATTATTCGAATCATTAATAGCGAATATCTCGGAAATAGCTTATGCTACGAAAAAGTTATTGCAAATAAATTGTGTGTTTTAAAGAGATCTACATTTCCTTAATGTAGTGTATTTTAACCTATTGCTTACGTTTACCATCTATACAAGCTCTACAAAATTCCTTCCAAATAAGGAGAATTTCACAAGCTATTACCAAGATTCAAGATATACATTTTATTTGTCATGTAAATATCTTAAATATATAGTATTTTAATGAAAACCGTTACACTTTTCAGAAAATAATAAAAAAGAATGTTCCAAGTAAAGGGTAGCTTGGGGTGGAGGGATTTTGTTGAAAATTCTTATGTTGCATCTTTGAAAGATGTTCACACACATACACGCACATAATTGGGCCTTTTTTAAAAATGCTTTTTACTTTCCCTACTATGTATAGTAAGTAGGGGAAGTATTGTATTCCACCCAAAAATTCGATACCAGGATTTCACCGGAAATATATGTTTTGAGGTTCCCTGAGTCCAAAAAAAGCATTTCTGGAAACATGTCCGTCTGTATGTGTGTGTGTGTGTGTGTGTGTCTGTCTGTGAACAGCATAACTCAGAAACGAACAGTCGGATAAACACCAAACTTGGTATTTAGGTTCAGTATCTTCCAGAGATGCGACACAAAGATTTTCAAGAAAATTCCCCCAACCCAGATTACCCTTTACATGGAACATTTTTCGAAAATTTTAATTTTCTGAGAAATGGCTCTAACGATTTTGATTAAAATATTATATATTTAAGGTACTTTCATGACAAATAAAATGTATATCTTGAATTTTCTGGGAATGTCTCCAAAAGTATTCTTCATTGTGAACGCCTTTTGCCTAACTGGTAAACCATAAGAGACAGACAAAATTTTACTAGACAAAAAATGTAGATCGAGTTAAAATACAAATTTATGTGATACACATTTTTTTATTGAGTGAACCATTTTCGAGATATTGCTTGTTTTTCCCTTAAATTTTCCAATACTTACACTTTTTCTCAAATGGGAATTCGTTATTCATTTTTGTTATGTCCTGGACATGCAAAGAGAATGGAATGCTCCACATAGCAACCAGCTCTTAAAAGATTTGACTATCGCTTAAAGCCTACCATATTCCCCTTGTATCTACAAGAAAATTAGCAATAAGATTAACATCTCGATTAACATGAAGCATATGGAGAATAAGCGTTTGTAAAAATAGTTTGTACAAGAGTAGAGAAAGTCATTTATTCAGGGGGCTTCAAAACATGTATTTTGCGGTGAAATCTTGATGAATTTTTTGGTGGAATGCAATACCTTCTCTACGTATTATGTACGTGGTAGAGAAAGTGAAAAGAACGAATAGGGACTTCCAAGTTGAGAAAAGTAAAAGTATTTGAAAACTCAAACCAATAACAAGGAATATATCAGAAGTGATTTAACTTAACAAAATATTCACTAACATAAATGTGTGTTTTAACGAGATCTATGTACTTTTGTATAGTACGTTTTTATCTATATCTTACAGTTTGCAAGCTATACAAAATTCATTCAGAATGAAAAAGACCTCACAGGCTATTCGCAGAAGTTTTGTTATGCATTTTGTTTATCATAAAAATATCTTAAACATATGAGGTTTTAATCAAAATCATTAGAGCCATTTTTGGGAAAATAAAAAAATAACGAAAAATGTTCCATGTATAGCTTATTTTGGGATGCAGGAATTTTCTTTAAAATCTTCGTGTTGCATTCTTATAAGACGTTGAACTTAGTACCAAATTTGGGTTTTCGTTCTTGAATTATGCTGTTCTCACTTACAATTTTAAAACTTTTTATGTGTGAGACTTCAAAACGTGTATTTACGGTGAAATGGCGTTATCAAAATTTTTGGTAGAATGCGCTAATTTCAGTACCCGAGAAAGTAATAAAAGAAGACAATTACTAATTTACTTATTGTAATGCACAAATATTAAAATCAAAGGTAGCAAATAATATGAACCGACAGTTTTTACTTTCTCTACTACGTATAGTAAGTAGGGGAAGTATTGTATTCCACCCAAAAATTCGATACCGAGATTTCACCGAAATATATGTTTTGAGACCTCCTGAATAAAAAAATCATTTTTTAAACATGTCCGTGTGTGTGTGTGTGTGTGTGTGTGTGTCTGTGAACAGCATAACTCAGAAACGAACAGTCGGATAAACACCAAACTTGGTATTTAGGTTCAGTATCTTCCAGAGATGCGACTCGAAGGTTTTCAAGAAAATTCCCCCACCCCAAATTACCCTTTACATGGAACATTTTTCGAAAATTTTAATTTTCTCAAAAATGGATCTAACGATTTTGATTAAAATATCATAAATTTAAGATACTTTCATGACAAATAAAATGTATATATCGAATTTTCTGGAATGTCTCCAAAAGTATTCTTCATTGTGAAGGACTTTTGCATAACTGGTAAACCATAAGAGATAGACAAAGTTTTACTACACAAAAAATGTAGATCGCGTTAAAATACAGAATTTATGTCATATACATTTGTTTTGTTGAGTGAATTATTTTCGAGATATTGCTTGTTTTTCCCCTTAAATTTTCCAATACTTATACTTTTTCTCAAATGGGAATTCGTTATTAATTTTTTTATGTCCTGGACATGCAAAGAGAATGGAATGCTCCACATAGCAACCAGCTCTTAAAAGATTTTACTATCGCTTAAATCCTACCATATTCCCCTTGCAACTACAAGAAAATTAGCAATAAGATTAACATCTCGATTATAATGAAGCATATGGAGAATAGGCGTTTGTAAAAATAGTTTGTACAAGATAAGAGAAAGTCGTGTGAGTGTAACACATCAGATTTTTTTATTGTAGAAAACATTGGTCTATCTCTTACGGTTTACCGGTTATGCAAAGGCCATTCAGAATGAAGAGGACTTTTGGGGACATTTCCAGAAAATTTAAGATGTACATTTCATTTGTCATGAAAATATCTTAAATATGTGATATTTTGATCAAAATCGTTAGAGACATTTTTGAGATAATAACAATTTTCTAAAAATGTTCCATGTAAAGGGTAGTCTGGGTTTGGGCGATTCTCTTGAAAATCTTCGTGTCGTATTTTTGGAAGATAGTGAACCTAAATACCAACTTTGGTATTTATTCGACTTTTCGAAATCTCGGTATCGAATTTTTGGTTAGAATGCAATACTTATCGTACGTAGTAGTGAGAGTAAAATTCAATACCTAGATATCTAAATAAGTAGTGATGACTAACTCACATATGGAGTTGTGTTATGATATTTAACTGAATTTGCAATATTACCTACTGCGATATCATACACACAAATACATACACTTTCTCTCTAGACATGAATAATGACAGAATAAAAACGATGATCTTGTTTGTTTTACATCTTTGAAGCTCCATTGATTCATTGTTGTTTTAATCTAAAACAATTTGAGGATTTTCCTGTGCAATATTTGTAAGACCCTTTCACAAACATAAATAACAAATGAATATCTTTGGCCATATTCATACTTCAGTAAGCCTTATACAGTTGCGGCGTTTCGCATGCCTGATGCTACGCGATGCAGAAGTCTTCTTTCTCTCTGCATTAATTATTTAGCTTCCAGTTGTAATGATCCCTATTACACCCACAGGAAATACAACAAACTTTTCTTACATAAGGGTTATTAGAAAGCTTCCAGATAACCATACATATCATACCGTTATAAGCAGAACCATTGAATTTTATTTTGCTATGTGTTCTGCTTTCGGCGGGTCTGGGCGGGTTTTCTCCGGGTTCTCCGGTTTCCCCCGCCATTCATTCCACCAACTGCTCCATCATCACCTTTCCTTTCATCCATTTCACCTACATTTCGCTTCATCTACCTCCTTCATCCCATACCAGGCATCGGGCTGATCACCCATCCTGGATGTTCTGTCTGATTCATGAGTGTCTGCTCCTCGACGGGCCTCTGACCCCAGGCACCCGCCTGTAAGTCCTGGGGGGTGTAAGTCCTACATAAGAGGAGGGTAAACAGATAATGAATGAATGAATGAATGTTCTGCTTTCTCAGTTACTGAATCTTGAACATCTATGTGTAATGCTTGGAATGAAATACCCCTCGATCTTTGTCGTATTTTACATGCATTTTCTGTGGAATGACAATTATTTTCTACTCAAAGCTCTCTTCGCAAGCATGTTCTTTTATGACCTCAACTGTCTTATAGCCTATGTCCGTCGGGAAGAATAGGAATTTTTAATGATGAAAGAATGATCAAAACTAACTCAGTGATTTCCGAAGTCCCTTTCCCCCTACATATTTTCTCTGGCTGCAATATTAGTATAGATTCTGCTATTTCAGCTAATATTCCATTAACACGATCCTATTACAGGTTCCTAAATTAGGATAATTGCATGTGGTTGCGCTGGTATATTCGTAACGTTGATAATAGTAATCATTGCAACAAGTGGATAATTTTGATATTAATGGCACGAGTGAATGTTTGACATATTAAGGTTATCCGCGAGTTGGATACTACATTTTATGCAATATTAGCATTATAAATCGTAGGAAATAAATTATGAAATAATTCGGCATCCATAGCTGACATAGGTGAGAGCATCTTCTTATGTTCGTAACTGGAACGTTACCTTCTTTCCCCGTATTTCACTTGCATGCATTCCTTTCTTGGGAGAGAAGCGAACAGGTGTCACGGTCTTTGATGTAGCCTATTATCAGAACAGCATGGTAAGTAATTATAAATTCAGATCTTAATTATTCTATATTTAATAATTTTCAGATGTTTTTGCATCAAAAAATAATATCACAAAATGGCTTTGTCTCCCCTCTACAAGCCAACGCAACTTAACACATAAGTACAAGGCTATTTAAAAAGAAGGAACAGACTTTAAATATTTATTTCTAATGAACGACAATAGATGGCGAAACATGCGATACATCATTGAATAGAGGGAAGTTCAAAATTTTATTTTATGTGTTCAAAATGAACACCATTTTTTATGCGAGGACGACCAGTGCTTCTCCGTTTGCATACGCAACCATTTTCTACGAATTTATTGTATCAATTGTAAATTTTTTATGACGAGGCGGCTCTTTGTTGAACTTACAATGAAATGCACTCAGCAAAGAAACAATGGATTCACTTTATGCATACTGCAGCACACAAAACGACCTTTCCTGTGGCGTTGCCATTTTCTCGTAAACAAACACAGCACTGCTGTAGGCACTGAATGGAACTAATAGGTGGGGCTTAAAACTTTGAACTTTCCTCTATTCAATGATGTTTCGTATGTGTCGCTATCTATTGTCGTTTATTAAAAATGAATATTTAAAATCTGTTCCTTCTTTTTGAATAAACCTGTATTACATCATTTCTATTATTAGTACGCCTGTCATAATGAATACAGTAACAGCATGTTTGTAATGGTAGGATTGTATAACTAACTTTTTAAATCTAAATATAATCGTTGCAGTTTATAAATTAATGAAACTTTATAAGGAAGTAACACTATATGTATTAAGATATGAGGTTTCAATTTTGGTATTATTGGTTTGCCAATTGATAACCTGTTCTATGCTCCAACAAATCCAACTTTTGATGTATTCAATTTGGAAAGATAAAAAGAGTGGACTCGTTGGATAAATGTAATGGCTTCTGATGAAATTACAGCAGTACTAGCCTCAGAACAATAAATATACAGGATACAAATCTATAGAACGGAATAAGACGCATTAAATCCCCTTCGGTTTTATTACCTAATGTACCATTCACATTTCCGATAGATCAACAACTTGTAAGCCATGCATTAAACAGAATATTAATAAATATGAAAGGAATATATTCATATGAGCTGCAGTTACTGTAAGTTACACCACATACTCTTGCAGACTTTCTACTTTCTGTACTGCGTATCTATAGTAAGTAGAGGAAATATAGCTTTAGTTATTTTTTATTTTCACCAAAAATGGTTAATGCGATTTTAATTAGAAAACCATCTTGTTATATACTGGGGTGAGGCCAAAGGTTTTGCAGATAGATATTAAATTTTAGTTACCCCCGCATATACATTGGGATGCATAGTTGCAGAGGTAGCAAGAGGACCAGAATCTTAAACTATACATTCCAGAGCAGGCGTGGGATAATTATATCAAAATACACATAAGTTCACATTAATCACATTACCTGTAGTTTATTCAGTATAAACACGGTGCCCCTACATCACACACAAAAGATAAAGAGGAAGAAATTGAAGGGGGATGCAACACACACGAGGCTACATTCACATAGGACCTTATAGATCCAAAACTCGACCAAAAGTGACGCTAACCACACAACGCTAAGAAGTAACGCTCACTTCCCCTACTCTCCACTGCTAGCTGAGATCGCCAGATAGACAGTGGGAGTCGCCACGCCAGATGAAATTCAAAACCCCAGCCGAAAGAATTACAAAAACAATACTTTCGCCAACGACGCAATAATGTGTCTGGCGTGACAATACCACACATATACACGCCATATCATCTTAAATATATTTCCATGAAAAATAATATACACACTTATAAAATTTTTTGCAACAGCCTGTGAAGCCCTCTTCATTCTGAATAACTTTTGTGTAACTTGTAAACCCTAAAATCTTACTACACAAAAATTGTAGATATCGTTAAAGTGCACAATTTGTCAAAAATGTTTGTAGCGTTAATCATTTCCGAGATATTATTGGTTATTGGTTTGAATTTCCACATACTTATTACATTTTACCGGTGGCAAGCAGCTATTCTTTTTTTATTCTTGTGGTCATGCAAAAGAATGGCAGTTCAAAGCCATCATAGCGTCACATTTTTTAAAACTCCGACTACCAATTCTTATACGTGATACGAAATGTCTAAATGTTTAACGGAAGTTTATCTCAACAAGAAATAGATAGAAAAAAAATCTGTGTTACATTTACATGACTTTCTCTACTCTCTCGTATATTAGTAGATACACAATTATCCTTAGGAATGTTTATTTTTCTGTCTACTTCATTTTTATAAAGATAAACATTTCCGGAAATAGCTACATTACACATTTCGTTATAGATACAAAGGGAACAGCGATAGTCAAATGTTCTAGAACTGCGTGCTATATGCTGGCCCTAAAATTCCATACTCTTTCCATGATATCGCGAGAAAAAACTAAAAAGCGAAAGGACTTGAAAAGAATGGCTAGGTAACACGCATCATCTGGCCTCATAGCTCAGTCGATAGATCAACTGCCTGCTGTGCTATGTGTTCCGGGTTCGATTCCCGGCTGGGGGTGGGAATTTTTCTCTAGCCAAGATTAATCCCTATATTCCCCAGAGTCTAGAAGTATAATTGAGATGATGTAATGATTAAAAAGAAAGGAAAAAAACTACCAAAATGCAACAAACCCAATGACAACGAGTTAACACCATTGCCAATAGACAATAAGCTCCAAAGGAAAGGCCACCGATTGGACCTACGTAGTTAAAGGCAGGGTATAAATGGAACTAAAAAAAATCTGATGTGTTACACTCACATGACTTTCTCTACTCTTGTACAATCTAATTTTACAAACGCCTATTCTCCATATGCTTCATGTTAATGGAGATATCGAGATGTCAATCTTATTGGTAATATTCATGTAGATGCAAGGGGAATATGGTAGGTTTTAAGCGATAGTCAAATATTTTAACGCTGGTTGCTATGTGGCGCATTCCATTCTCTTTGCATGTCCAGGACATAAAAAAAATGAATAACGAATGTGAGAAAAAGTATAAGTATTGTAAAATTTAAGGAAATAACAAGCAATATCTCGAAAACTGTTCACTCAACAAAAAAATGTATATGACATAAGTTGTGTATTTTAACGCGATCTACATTTTTTGTGTAGTAAAATTTTGTCTATCTCTTATGGTTTACCAGTTATGCAAAAGTCGTTCACAATGAAGAATACTTTTGGAGACATTCCCAGAAAATTCGAGATATACATTTCATTTCTCATGACATTATCTTAAACATATGATATTTTCATCAAAATCGTTAGAGCCATTTTTGAGAAAATTAAAATTTTCGAAAAATCTTCCATGTAAAGGGTAGTCTGGGGTGGGGGGATTTTCTTGAAAACCTTCGTGTCAGTAGTATTAGTCCCGGATGAGCCAATTGTTTTAACGATAATCCTGCCGCTAGGGGCGCTGGTGTCGCTAGTGTCGGTGCGTGCGACGGCGGCGGCGGTAAGTTTGAAAAGCGCCCTGAGCGGTAGGATTATCGTTAAATCGGTTGGCTCATCCGGGACGAGTTGAAAGAATTGAGGAAGTGACGTGGAGTGTTTTGATTGGTTCGTTAATTTGGGGTGGGAGATGAAGGAAGGAAGATGGAGGAGTATGGAGGTCGCGTGATGGAGAGGAATTGGGTGGCGAGGTGTTGTCTGTGCGGAGGTCGGTACTGAAAGAGGGGTAAAGATGGGTAGCGAGGGATAAAAAGTGTAACAGAAAGTGACGTGTGAAGTTGTGATTGGTGGGAATAAGAAGTGATTTTATTGGTGGAAAGGAGCAAATGAGAGTTGTTGATTGGTAAGAATAAGAGGGATTATGATTGGTGGAAAAGAAAAAGTTGTGGGAGTGGGGTATGTTGGAGGTGATGGGAAAGGTGAGTTTTGCTAGCAGCAAGATTTGCAAAAGCCTGTCTTGAACTGATCAGCAATTTTTGAACGTCGGATGGTAGTTTTCTTGAGTGGATAGAGAGATGGGGGCGATATGAGATGCGGTGGCGAAAATGGGAACTAGACAAGGTTGTTGAGACAAGAGGTTTAAGGACGAGGAAATTTGGAGGTTAGTGGTGAACACGGCGGTCGCAAGAGGTGGGGGTAAGGAGACGCAGTGGTGAGAATGGGAACTAAAAGAAGATGGGGGTAGCAAGAGTTTTAGAAGAGTAGATTTTGAGGTTAAAATGGTGGGAACTAAAAATGGCGGAGGGTCTGCGACAAGGAGATGCGGTGAGAACTAAACAAGATGGCGGTCGCAAGAGGAGGGTAAGGAGATTTGAGGTTACAGTACGAAAACACGAAAGGATATATTCCTACGCCAAGCAGGTGCGAAAAATAATTATGCGTGTGGTACTTACCTGTTACCGGTGTGGATGCGTCACCAAAAGCGCGGCACGCGAGGCGGAAAAATAAAAGCAAACTGTTTTTGAAAATGCTTAACCAGCTTTAAGATCAACCAACATCACTACGCACTGATATACCTAGGTTTTTAAAGCGGTACAGACACCCTTTGCAGAGGCGTAATTTAACTATACCAAAAACCTGGTACTGGACCATCGTGATGGTCGCTAGCGTACGTAGGAGCAGGGTTCTCATAGCCGGTCGAAAGCGGTCAAAAACGTGTACGACGTAGGTGTTGACAGTAGCTGCTGTCGAGTCAACGGTCGAGGTGTGAATAAACAAGATCTGTTCTCGCCGGCAATTTGGTTCGGAGATGTGAGCAGCGGCGAGGTGTTGTCTGTGCGGAGGTCGGGACTGAAAGAGGGAAAAGATGGGGAGCGAGGGATAAAAAGTGTAACAGAAAGTGACGTGTGAAGTTGTGATTGGTGGGAATAAGAAGTGATTTTATTGGTGGAAAGGAGCAAATGAAAGTTGTTGATTGGTAAGAATAAGAGAGGTTATGATTGGTGGAAAGAAAAAGGAGTGGGGTATGTTGGAGGTGATGGGAAAGGTAAGTTTTGCTAGCAACAAGATTTGCAAAAGCCTGTCGTGAACTGATCAGCAATTTTTTGAACGTTGGATGGTAGTTTTCTTGAGTGGATAGAGAGATGGGGCGATATGAGATGCGGTGGCGAAAATGGGAACTAAACAAGGTGGTTGAGACAAGAGGTTTAAGGACGAGGAAATTTGGAGGTTAGTGGTGAACATGGCGGTCGCAAGAGGTGGGGGTAAGGAGACGCGGTGGTGAGAATGGGAACTAAAAGAAGATGGCGGTAGCAAGAGGTTAGAAGAGTAGATTTTGAGGTTAAAATAGCGGGAACTAAAAATGGCGGAGGGTCTGCGACAAGGAGATGCGGTGAGAACTAAACAAGATGGCGGACGCAAGAGGTGGGTAAGGAGGTTTGAGGTTACAGTACCAAAACACGAAAGGATATATTCCTACGCCAAGCAGGTCCGAAAAATAATTATGCGTGTGTTACTTACCTGTTACCGGTGTGGATGCGTCACCAAAAGCGCGGCACGCGAGACGGAAAAATAAAAGCAAACTGTTTTTGAAAATGCTTAACCAGCTTTAAGATCAACCAACATCACTACGCACTGATATACCTAGGTTTTTAAAGCGGTACAGACACCCTTTGCAGAGGCGTAATTTAACTATACCAAAAACCTGGTACTGGACCATCGTGATGGTCGCTAGCGTACGTAGGAGCAGGGTTCTCATAGCCGGTCGAAAGCGGTCAAAAACGTGTACGACGTAGGTGTTGGCAGTAGCTGCTGCCGAGGCAACCGTCGAGGTGCGAATGAACGAGATCTGTTCTTGCAGGCAATCTGGTTGAGAGATGAGAGGCGCGGTGGTAAAAATGTGAACTAAATAAGATGGCGGAGGCACGAAGTTGAGGTTAAGGAGCGGCGAGGTGTTGACTGTGCGGCGGTTGGGGTCTGAAAGAGGGGGGAAAGATGGCGAACGAGGGATAAAAAGTATAACAGAAAGTGACGTGTGAAGTTGTCATTGGTGGGAATAAGAAGTGATGTTATTGGTGGAAAGGAACAAATGAAAGTTGCTGATTGGCGAGAATAAGAGAGATTATGATTGGTGGAAAGAAAAAAAGGTGTGGGAGTGGGGTATGTTGGAGGTGTTGGAAAAGGCAAGTTTTGCTACCAACAACATTTGCAAAAGCCTATCCAGAACTCATCAGCAATTTTAAATAACTAGTGTTTCGGGGGTTTTCTCTGGTTGGTAGACGAATGCAAGCTGTTTCTACCATACTTATATTATTCGTCTTTTTCCTTTTTTTTTTTTAAATGACTAGTTTTTTTTTTTTTTTTTGGGGGGAGTTTTCTGCGGATGGTAAACAAATGCAAGCTCTTTCTGCTTTTTCATAGGTTTTCCCTGGTTGGTAGGCGTTTTCTGTACTGGTTGACGAAGGCGTTTCTAATTTTGGAGGTTTTCTCAGGTTTTTAGCGGTTGTCCCTGCCCGGTAGGCAAATGATGAAGTTTTACCTTGTCGGCGCACGGATACTAGGCACGTACTGGCGCGCACACACACACACACACACACAGAGAGACAGACAGACACACAGACAGGCACACACACACGGACATGTTTCCAAAAATGCTTTTTTTTTTTTTTTTTTTTTTTTGATTCAGGAGGTCTCAAAACGTGTATTTCCGGTGAAATCTCGGTATCGAATTTTTGGGCGGAATGCAATACTTCCCCTACTTACTATACGTAGTAGAGAAAGTAAAAAAGTATTGAAAAATTTAAGGAAATAACAAGCAATACCTCAAAAGTGTACTATCTTGTTTTCACGGGTTTTCCAGATCGGTAAGCGTTAGAATACTCTTAGAGCTTTTTTCAGGTTTTTTAGCGGTTGTCCCTGGCCGGTAGGCAAATGATAAAGTTTTTCTATAACGTCGTCGTTTTGGCTTGTGGCGCACGGATACTAGGCACGTACTCGCGCGCGCGCGCGCGCACACACACACACACACACACACTAAAATAGTAGCGTATAAAAAAACTGATGTGTTACACTCACATGACTTTCTCTACTCTTGTACAATCTAATTGGTAGCTTTTAAGCGATAGTCAAATATTTTAACGCTGGTTGCTATGTGGCGAATTCCATTCTGTTTGCATGTTCAGGACATAAAAAAAATGAATAAACGAATTTGAGAAAAAGTATAAGTATTGGAAAATTTAAGGAAATAACAAGCAATATCTCGAAAACGGTTCACTCAACAAAAGAAACGTATATGACATAAGTTGTGTATTTTAACGCGATCTACATTTTTTGTGTAGTAAAATTTTGTCTATCTCTTATGGTTTACCAGTTATGCAAAAAAGTCGTTCACAATGAAGAATATTTTTGGAGACATTCCCAGAAAATTCGAGATATACATTTTATTTGACATGACAATATCTTAAACATATGATGTTTTAATCAAAATCGTTAGAGCCGTTTTTGAGAAAATTAAAATTTTCGAAAAATGTTCCATGTAAAGGGTAGTCTGGGGTGGGGGGATTTTCTTGAAAACCTTCGTGTCGCATCTCTGGAAGATACTGAACCTAAATACCAAGTTTGGTGTTTATCCGACTGTTCGTTTTTGAGTTATGCTGTTCACAGACACACAGACACACAGACACACAGACAGTCACACACACGGACATGTTTCCAAAAATGCTTTTTTTTTTTGGATTCAGAGATTCTCAAAACATGTATTTCCAGTGAAATCTCGGTAACGAATTTTTGGGTGGAATGCAATACTTCCCCTACTTACTATACGTAGTAGAGAAAGTAAAAATGAATAACGCATTTGAGAAAAAGTATAAGTATTGGAAAATTTAAGGAAATAACAAGCAATATCTCGAAAATGGTTCACTCAACTAAAAAAAAATGTATATGACATAAATTGTGTATTTTAACGCGATCTACATTTTTTGTGTAGTAAAATTTTGGCTATCTCTTATGGTTTACCAGTTATGCATACTGAACCTAAATACCAAGTTTGGTGTTTATCCGACTGTTCGTTTTTGAGTTATGCTGTTCACAGACACACAGACGCACAGACAGACAGACACACAGACACACAGACACACAGACAGACACACACACGGACATGTTTCCAAAAATGCTTTTTTTTTTCTGGATTCAGTGATTCTCAAAACATGTATTTCCAGTGAAATCTCGGTATCGAATTTTTGGGTGGAATGCAATACTTCCCCTACTTACTATACGTAGTAGAGAAAGTAAAAATGAATAACGCATTTGAGAAAAAGTATAAGTATTGGAAAATTTAAAGGAAATAACAAGCAATATCTCGAAAAACGGTTCACTCAACAAAATAAATGTATATGGCATAAGTTGTGTATTTTAACGCGATCTACATTTTTTGTGTAGCAAACTTTTGTCTATCTCTTACGGTTTATCAGTTATGAAAAAGTCGTTCACAATGAAGAATTCTTTTGGAGACATTCCCAGAAAATTCGAGATATACATTTCATTTCTCTCGACATTATCTTAAATATAATGATATTTTCATCAAAATCGTTAGAGCCATTTTTTAATACAAAGAGAACGGGATTTCACAAGTGAAACAGTACTGTGATAACGATACCACTGAAACAAAAAAAAAAATCTGATGTGTAACACTCACATGACTTTCTCAACTCTTGTACAAAGTATTTTTACAAACGCTTATTCCCCATCTAGTTCATGTTAATCGAGATAAACATTTGCAAAATCTATTTTATTGCTAATTTTCTTGTATAAAAAAAAAAATCTGATGTGTAACACTCACATGACGTTCTCTACTCTTGTACAAAGTATTTTTACAAACGCTTATGCTCCATCTAGTTCATGTTAATCGAGATAAACATTTGCAAACTCTATTTTATTGCTAATTTTCTTGTAGATGTAGGGGAAAATATATTTACAAGGGGAATATAGAAAAACAGTAGCCTTTAAGCACATACATATCTCTTAATAGCTGGTTGCTATGTGCAGCACCATTCTTTTTGCCACAGATTAATACTGTTTGCATATCAAAGACAAAAAAAAATGAATAACGAAGTCCCATTTGAGAAAATAAATATTGGAAAATTAACAAACAATATCTCGAAAACGGTTCACTCAACAACAAAAATGTATATTACATAAGATGTGTATTTTAACGCGATCTACATTTTTTGTGTAGTAAAATTTTGTCTATCTCTTACGGTTTTTCAGTTATGAAAAAGACGTTCACAATGAAGAATACTTTTGGAGACATTCCCAGAAAATTCGAGATATACATTTCATTTCTCACGACATTATATTAAACATACGATATTTTTCATCAAAATCGTTAGAGCCATTTTTTTTAATACAAAGAGAACGGGATTTCACAAGTGAAACAGTACTGTGATACCGATACCAACAAAACTAATTATTATTCACCCACTGAAACACATAAAAAAAATCTGATGTGTAACACTCACATGACTTTTCTCATCTCTTGTACAAAGTATTTTTACAAACGCTTATTCCCCATCTAGTTCATGTTAATCGAGATAAACATTTGCAAACTCTATTTTATTGCTAATTTTGTTGTAGATGTAGGGAAAATATATTTACAAGGGGAATATAGAAAAACAGTAGCCTTTAAGCACATACATATCTCTTAATAGCTGGTTGCTATGTGCAGTACCATTCTTTTTGCCACAGATTAATACTCTTTGCATATCAAAGACAAAAAAAAAAAATGAATAACGAATTCCCATTTGAGAAAATAACTATTTGAAAATTTAAGTAAATAACAAGCAATATCTCGAAAACGGTTCACTCAACAATAAAGATGTATATGACATAAGTTGTGTATTTTAACGCGATCTACATACTTTCGTACTCACCTATAAGATATAGAGGGTAGAGGTCGTACGAACGTAGCACTTTGAGAATTTATATTCAACAGTTGGTGTTACTCCTTAGAAAGGAAGTATCTGCTGATTTTTATTTAATTCTTTACATTTTACATAACACGTATGCACTGGCACAACACAAAAGCACTACACACGATACTCAGTTTTAATATTTGCACTAATAACATCAGGAATAACTGAAGTCTGCAAACAGTCATTTCCCATGTGCAGCCTTACGTACAGAGAACGTGTGTGGCTGATCTATGTGTAAAAAGAGCCTGAGAGCGGATGTACGTCAGCGGTAAAATCTTTTAAATGCATTTTTATTGGCGATGGTAGAAATCGTGCAGTGGTGGATCGTGAAAATTCATATAAATGGATGTATCACCTCATAATAAGCCTCTATATACCAAGAATATTGAGTTTTTAAAAAGTCAGCAACTGTACCTGTGTTTCTATACGTGAACGTCAGATGGCAGCTTCGATACGTGTCCACGGAGACCTTAGTGCTAGGCAACTGTACCTCTGTTTCTATACGTGAACGGCAGATTGCAGCTTCGATACGTGTCCACGGAGACCTTAGTGCTAGGCAACTGTACCTCTGTTTCTATACGTGAACGGCAGATTGCAGCTTCGATACGTGTCCACGGAGACCTTAGTGCTAGGCAACTGCACCTCTGTTTCTATACGTGAACGGCAGATTGCAGCTTCGATACGTGTCCACGGAGACCTTAGCGCTAGGCAACTGCACCTCTGTTTCTATACGTGAACGGCAGATTGCAGCTTCGATACGTGTCCACGGAGACCTTAGTGCTAGGCAACTGTACCTCTGTTTCTATACGTGAACGGCAGATTGCAGCTTCGATACGTGTCCACGGAGACCTTAGTGCTAGGCAACTGTACCTCTGTTTCTATACGTGAACGGCAGATTGCAGCTTCGATACGTGTCCACGGAGACCTTAGTGCTAGGCAACTGCACCGCTGTTTCTATACGTGAACGGCAGATTGCAGCTTCGATACGTATCCACGGAGACCTTAGTGCTAGGCAACTGCACCTCTGTTTCTATACGTGAACGGCAGATTGCAGCTTCAATACGTGTCCACGGAGACCTTAGTGCTAGGCAACTGTACCTCTGTTTCTATACGTGAACGGGAGATTGCAGCTTCGATACGTGTCCACGGAGACCTTAGTGCTAGGCAACTGCACCTCTGTTTCTATACGTGAACGTCAGATTGCAGCTTCGATACGTGTCCACGGAGACCTTAGTGCTAGGCAACTGCACCTCTGTTTCTATACGTGAACGGCAGATTGCAGCTTCGATACGTATCCACGGGGACCTTAGTGCTAGGGAACTGCACCTCTGTTTCTATACGTGAACGGCAGATTGCAGCTTCAATACGTGTCCACGGAGACCTTAGTGCTAGGCAGCTGTACCTCTGTTTCTATACGTGAACGGCAGATTGCAGCTTGGATACGTGTCCACGGAGATCTTAGTGCTAGGCAGCTATACCTGTTTTGTATACGTCAACGGCAGATTGCAGCTTCGATACGTGTTCACGGAGACCTTAGTGCTAGGCAACTGTACCTGTGTTTCTATACGTGTCCACGGAGACCTTAGTGCTAGACAACTGTACCTCTGTTTCTATACGTGAACGGCAGATTGCAGCTTCAATACGTGTCCACGGAGACCTTACTGCTAGTGCTAGGCAACTATACCTCTGTTTCTATACGTGAACGGCAGATTGCAGGTTCGATACGTGTCCACGGAGATCTTAGTGCTAGGCAACTATACCTGTTTCTATACGTGAACGGCAGATTGCAGCTTCGATACGTGTCCACGGAGACCTTAGTGCTAGGCAACTGTACCTGTGTTTCTATACGTGAACGTCAGATGGCAGCTTCGATACGTGTCCACGGAGACCTTAGTGTTAGGCAACTGTACCTCTGTTTCTATACGTGAACGGCAGATTGCAGCTTCGATACGTGTCCACGGAGACCTTTCGCTTCAGGTGACAAAATAACACTAGGCACTTGTGTGCCGTGGTGTAAGCCGCAATCACGGTATTGGTAGCGTGGATCTCCTTGGGGCTCTCCTCGGAGTTACCTCAACACCACGTACATGACCTGGTTCGTCACGGGTACGCAGGTCTGCACTACCACTTCCTCGGCGTTGAGCAGGCCCAGGAGGCGATCGTACCGGTACACCAGCTAGCACGTGGACATGTTATCGCGCTGTGGTGTTGCGTGTGCGAGGTATGGAAACTCAAGGACGCAAAACATGCACGACCGAGGGTTAAAAAGCAGAACAAGTAGTGACGTGGAGCGTTGTGATTGGTGTAAATAAGACGATCTCTGATAGGTGGACAAATTGAAATAACGTGATGTGATAGGCGAAAATAAAATCAAAGGTGATTGGATGAAAAATGACGAGAAGGAATTAGCGGTGAATTTGTGAACTAAGATGGCGAAGATTTTTTTTTTTAAAAAAAAGGATAATATAAGTACGGCAACTGTAACGGTTTACGGCAAACGCGCGCCGCGCAATGCGTCACGCCCGGGCAATAAAACAAAAATCATATTGAGCAAGATGCCCGGGCGTGACGCATTGCGCGGCGCGCGTTTGCCGTAAACCGTTACAGTTGCCGTACTTATATTATCCTTTTTTTTTTAAAAAAAAAATCTTCGCCATCTTAGTTCACAAATTCACCGCTAATTCCTTCTCGTCATTTTTCATCCAATCACCTTTGATTTTATTTTCGCCTATCACATCACGTTATTTCAATTTGTCCACCTATCAGAGATCGTCTTATTTACACCAATCACAACGCTCCACGTCACTACTTGTTCTGCTTTTTAACCCTCGGTCGTGCATGTTTTGCGTCCTTGAGTTTCCATACCTCGCACACGCAACACCACAGCGCGATAACATGTCCACGTGCTAGCTGGTGTACCGGTACGATCGCCTCCTGGGCCTGCTCAACGCCGAGGAAGTGGTAGTGCAGACCTGCGTACCCGTGACGAACCAGGTCATGTACGTGGTGTTGAGGTAACTCCGAGGAGAGCCCCAAGGAGATCCACGCTACCAATACCGTGATTGCGGCTTACACCACGGCACACAAGTGCCTAGTGTTATTTTGTCACCTGAAGCGAAAGGTCTCCGTGGACACGTATCGAAGCTGCAATCTGTCGTTCACGTATAGAAACAGAGGTACAGTTGCCTAACACTAAGGTCTCCGTGGACACGTATCGAAGCTGCCATCTGACGTTCACGTATAGAAACACAGGTACAGTTGCCTAGCACTAAGGTCTCCGTGGACACGTATCGAAGCTGCAATCTGCCGTTCACGTATAGAAACAGGTATAGTTGCCTAGCACTAAGATCTCCGTGGACACGTATCGAACCTGCAATCTGCCGTTCACGTATAGAAACAGAGGTATAGTTGCCTAGCACTAGCAGTAAGGTCTCCGTGGACACGTATTGAAGCTGCAATCTGCCGTTCACGTATAGAAACAGAGGTACAGTTGTCTAGCACTAAGGTCTCCGTGGACACGTATAGAAACACAGGTACAGTTGCCTAGCACTAAGGTCTCCGTGAACACGTATCGAAGCTGCAATCTGCCGTTGACGTATAGAAACAGGTATAGCTGCCTAGCACTAAGATCTCCGTGGACACGTATCCAAGCTGCAATCTGCCGTTCACGTATAGAAACAGAGGTACAGCTGCCTAGCACTAAGGTCTCCGTGGACACGTATTGAAGCTGCAATCTGCCGTTCACGTATAGAAACAGAGGTGCAGTTCCCTAGCACTAAGGTCCCCGTGGATACGTATCGAAGCTGCAATCTGCCGTTCACGTATAGAAACAGAGGTGCAGTTGCCTAGCACTAAGGTCTCCGTGGACACGTATCGAAGCTGCAATCTGACGTTCACGTATAGAAACAGAGGTGCAGTTGCCTAGCACTAAGGTCTCCGTGGACACGTATCGAAGCTGCAATCTCCCGTTCACGTATAGAAACAGAGGTACAGTTGCCTAGCACTAAGGTCTCCGTGGACACGTATTGAAGCTGCAATCTGCCGTTCACGTATAGAAACAGAGGTGCAGTTGCCTAGCACTAAGGTCTCCGTGGATACGTATCGAAGCTGCAATCTGCCGTTCACGTATAGAAACAGCGGTGCAGTTGCCTAGCACTAAGGTCTCCGTGGACACGTATCGAAGCTGCAATCTGCCGTTCACGTATAGAAACAGAGGTACAGTTGCCTAGCACTAAGGTCTCCGTGGACACGTATCGAAGCTGCAATCTGCCGTTCACGTATAGAAACAGAGGTACAGTTGCCTAGCACTAAGGTCTCCGTGGACACGTATCGAAGCTGCAATCTGCCGTTCACGTATAGAAACAGAGGTGCAGTTGCCTAGCGCTAAGGTCTCCGTGGACACGTATCGAAGCTGCAATCTGCCGTTCACGTATAGAAACAGAGGTGCAGTTGCCTAGCACTAAGGTCTCCGTGGACACGTATCGAAGCTGCAATCTGCCGTTCACGTATAGAAACAGAGGTACAGTTGCCTAGCACTAAGGTCTCCGTGGACACGTATCGAAGCTGCAATCTGCCGTTCACGTATAGAAACAGAGGTACAGTTGCCTAGCACTAAGGTCTCCGTGGACACGTATCGAAGCTGCCATCTGACGTTCACGTATAGAAACACAGGTACAGTTGCTGACTTTTTAAAAACTCAATATTCTTGGTATATAGAGGCTTATTATGAGGTGATACATCCATTTATATGAATTTTCACGATCCACCACTGCACGATTTCTACCATCGCCAATAAAAATGCATTTAAAAGATTTTACCGCTGACGTACATCCGCTCTCAGGCTCTTTTTACACATAGATCAGCCACACACGTTCTCTGTACGTAAGGCTGCACATGGGAAATGACTGTTTGCAGACTTCAGTTATTCCTGATGTTATTAGTGCAAATATTAAAACTGAGTATCGTGTGTAGTGCTTTTGTGTTGTGCCAGTGCATACGTGTTATGTAAAATGTAAAGAATTAAATAAAAATCAGCAGATACTTCCTTTCTAAGGAGTAACACCAACTGTTGAATATAAATTCTCAAAGTGCTACGTTCGTACGACCTCTACCCTCTATATCTTATAGGTGAGTACGAAAGTATGTAGATCGCGTTAAAATACACAACTTATGTCATATACATCTTTATTGTTGAGTGAACCGTTTTCGAGATATTGCTTGTTATTTACTTAAATTTTCAAATAGTTATTTTCTCAAATGGGAATTCGTTATTCATTTTTTTTTTTGTCTTTGATATGCAAAGAGTATTAATCTGTGGCAAAAAGAATGGTACTGCACATAGCAACCAGCTATTAAGAGATATGTATGTGCTTAAAGGCTACTGTTTTTCTATATTCCCCTTGTAAATATATTTTCCCTACATCTACAACAAAATTAGCAATAAAATAGAGTTTGCAAATGTTTATCTCGATTAACATGAACTAGATGGGGAATAAGCGTTTGTAAAAATACTTTGTACAAGAGATGAGAAAAGTCATGTGAGTGTTACACATCAGATTTTTTTTATGTGTTTCAGTGGGTGAATAATAATTAGTTTTGTTGGTATCGTTATCACAGTACTGTTTCACTTGTGAAATCCCGTTCTCTTTGTATTAAAAAAAATGGCTCTAACGATTTTGATGAAAAATATCGTATGTTTAATATAATGTCGTGAGAAATGAAATGTATATCTCGAATTTTCTGGGAATGTCTCCAAAAGTATTCTTCATTGTGAACGTCTTTTTCATAACTGAAAAACCGTAAGAGATAGACAAAATTTTACTACACAAAAAATGTAGATCGCGTTAAAATACACATCTTATGTAATATACATTTTTGTTGTTGAGTGAACCGTTTTCGAGATATTGTTTGTTAATTTTCCAATATTTATTTTCTCAAATGGGACTTCGTTATTCATTTTTTTTTTGTCTTTGATATGCAAACAGTATTAATCTGTGGCAAAAAGAATGGTGCTGCACATAGCAACCAGCTATTAAGAGATATGTATGTGCTTAAAGGCTACTGTTTTTCTATATTCCCCTTGTAAATATATTTTCCCCTACATCTACAAGAAAATTAGCAATAAAATAGAGTTTGCAAATGTTTATCTCGATTAACATGAACTAGATGGAGCATAAGCGTTTGTAAAAATACTTTGTACAAGAGTAGAGAACGTCATGTGAGTGTTACACATCAGATTTTTTTTTTATACAAGAAAATTAGCAATAAAATAGATTTTGCAAATGTTTATCTCGATTAACATGAACTAGATGGGGAATAAGCGTTTGTAAAAATACTTTGTACAAGAGTTGAGAAAGTCATGTGAGTGTTACACATCAGAATTTTTTTTTTTGTTTCAGTGGTATCGTTATCACAGTACTGTTTCACTTGTGAAATCCCGTTCTCTTTGTATTAAAAAATGGCTCTAACGATTTTGATGAAAATATCATTATATTTAAGATAATGTCGAGAGAAATGAAATGTATATCTCGAATTTTCTGGGAATGTCTCCAAAAGAATTCTTCATTGTGAACGACTTTTTCATAACTGATAAACCGTAAGAGATAGACAAAAGTTTGCTACACAAAAAATGTAGATCGCGTTAAAATACACAACTTATGCCATATACATTTATTTTGTTGAGTGAACCGTTTTTCGAGATATTGCTTGTTATTTCCTTTAAATTTTCCAATACTTATACTTTTTCTCAAATGCGTTATTCATTTTTACTTTCTCTACTACGTATAGTAAGTAGGGGAAGTATTGCATTCCACCCAAAAATTCGATACCGAGATTTCACTGGAAATACATGTTTTGAGAATCACTGAATCCAGAAAAAAAAAAAGCATTTTTGGAAACATGTCCGTGTGTGTGTCTGTCTGTGTGTCTGTGTGTCTGTCTGTCTGTGCGTCTGTGTGTCTGTGAACAGCATAACTCAAAAACGAACAGTCGGATAAACACCAAACTTGGTATTTAGGTTCAGTATCTTCCAGAGATGCGACACGAAGGTTTTCAAGAAAATCCCCCCACCCCAGACTACCCTTTACATGGAACATTTTTCGAAAATTTTAATTTTCTCAAAAACGGCTCTAACGATTTTGATTAAAACATCATATGTTTAAGATATTGTCATGTCAAATAAAATGTATATCTCGAATTTTCTGGGAATGTCTCCAAAAATATTCTTCATTGTGAACGACTTTTTTGCATAACTGGTAAACCATAAGAGATAGACAAAATTTTACTACACAAAAAATGTAGATCGCGTTAAAATACACAACTTATGTCATATACGTTTCTTTTGTTGAGTGAACCGTTTTCGAGATATTGCTTGTTATTTCCTTAAATTTTCCAATACTTATACTTTTTCTCAAATTCGTTTATTCATTTTTTTTATGTCCTGAACATGCAAACAGAATGGAATTCGCCACATAGCAACCAGCGTTAAAATATTTGACTATCGCTTAAAAGCTACCAATTAGATTGTACAAGAGTAGAGAAAGTCATGTGAGTGTAACACATCAGTTTTTTTTATACACTACTATTTTAGTGTGTGTGTGTGTGTGTGTGCGCGCGCGCGCGCGCGAGTACGTGCCTAGTATCCGTGCGCCACAAGCCAAAACGACGACGTTATAGAAAAACTTTATCATTTGCCTACCGGCCAGGGACAACCGCTAAAAAACCTGAAAAAAGCTCTAAGAGTATTCTAACGCTTACCGATCTGGAAAACCCGTGAAAACAAGATAGTACACTTTTGAGGTATTGCTTGTTATTTCCTTAAATTTTTCAATACTTTTTTACTTTCTCTACTACGTATAGTAAGTAGGGGAAGTATTGCATTCCGCCCAAAAATTCGATACCGAGATTTCACCGGAAATACACGTTTTGAGACCTCCTGAATCAAAAAAAAAAAAAAAAAAAAAAAAAAGCATTTTTGGAAACATGTCCGTGTGTGTGTGCCTGTCTGTGTGTCTGTCTGTCTCTCTGTGTGTGTGTGTGTGTGCGCGCCAGTACGTGCCTAGTATCCGTGCGCCGACAAGGTAAAACTTCATCATTTGCCTACCGGGCAGGGACAACCGCTAAAAACCTGAGAAAACCTCCAAAATTAGAAACGCCTTCGTCAACCAGTACAGAAAACGCCTACCAACCAGGGAAAACCTATGAAAAAGCAGAAAGAGCTTGCATTTGTTTACCATCCGCAGAAAACTCCCAAAAAAAACAAAAAAAAAAACTAGTCATTTTAAAAAAAAAAAAAGGAAAAAGACGAATAATATAAGTATGGTAGAAACAGCTTGCATTCGTCTACCAACCAGAGAAAACCCCCGAAACACTAGTTATTTAAAATTGCTGATGAGTTCTGGATAGGCTTTTGCAAATGTTGTTGGTAGCAAAACTTGCCTTTTCCAACACCTCCAACATACCCCACTCCCACACCTTTTTTTCTTTCCACCAATCATAATCTCTCTTATTCTCGCCAATCAGCAACTTTCATTTGTTCCTTTCCACCAATAACATCACTTCTTATTCCCACCAATGACAACTTCACACGTCACTTTCTGTTATACTTTTTATCCCTCGTTCGCCATCTTTCCCCCCTCTTTCAGACCCCAACCGCCGCACAGTCAACACCTCGCCGCTCCTTAACCTCAACTTCGTGCCTCCGCCATCTTATTTAGTTCACATTTTTACCACCGCGCCTCTCATCTCTCAACCAGATTGCCTGCAAGAACAGATCTCGTTCATTCGCACCTCGACGGTTGCCTCGGCAGCAGCTACTGCCAACACCTACGTCGTACACGTTTTTGACCGCTTTCGACCGGCTATGAGAACCCTGCTCCTACGTACGCTAGCGACCATCACGATGGTCCAGTACCAGGTTTTTGGTATAGTTAAATTACGCCTCTGCAAAGGGTGTCTGTACCGCTTTAAAAACCTAGGTATATCAGTGCGTAGTGATGTTGGTTGATCTTAAAGCTGGTTAAGCATTTTCAAAAACAGTTTGCTTTTATTTTTCCGTCTCGCGTGCCGCGCTTTTGGTGACGCATCCACACCGGTAACAGGTAAGTAACACACGCATAATTATTTTTCGGACCTGCTTGGCGTAGGAATATATCCTTTCGTGTTTTGGTACTGTAACCTCAAACCTCCTTACCCACCTCTTGCGTCCGCCATCTTGTTTAGTTCTCACCGCATCTCCTTGTCGCAGACCCTCCGCCATTTTTAGTTCCCGCTATTTTAACCTCAAAATCTACTCTTCTAACCTCTTGCTACCGCCATCTTCTTTTAGTTCCCATTCTCACCACCGCGTCTCCTTACCCCCACCTCTTGCGACCGCCATGTTCACCACTAACCTCCAAATTTCCTCGTCCTTAAACCTCTTGTCTCAACCACCTTGTTTAGTTCCCATTTTCGCCACCGCATCTCATATCGCCCCATCTCTCTATCCACTCAAGAAAACTACCATCCAACGTTCAAAAAATTGCTGATCAGTTCACGACAGGCTTTTGCAAATCTTGTTGCTAGCAAAACTTACCTTTCCCATCACCTCCAACATACCCCACTCCTTTTTCTTTCCACCAATCATAACCTCTCTTATTCTTACCAATCAACAACTTTCATTTGCTCCTTTCCACCAATAAAATCACTTCTTATTCCCACCAATCACAACTTCACACGTCACTTTCTGTTACACTTTTTATCCCTCGCTCCCCATCTTTTCCCTCTTTCAGTCCCGACCTCCGCACAGACAACACCTCGCCGCTGCTCACATCTCCGAACCAAATTGCCGGCGAGAACAGATCTTGTTTATTCACACCTCGACCGTTGACTCGACAGCAGCTACTGTCAACACCTACGTCGTACACGTTTTTGACCGCTTTCGACCGGCTATGAGAACCCTGCTCCTACGTACGCTAGCGACCATCACGATGGTCAAGTACCAGGTTTTTGGTATAGTTAAATTACGCCTCTGCAAAGGGTGTCTGTACCGCTTTAAAAACCTAGGTATATCAGTGCGTAGTGATGTTGGTTGATCTTAAAGCTGGTTAAGCATTTTCAAAAACAGTTTGCTTTTATTTTTCCGCCTCGCGTGCCGCGCTTTTGGTGACGCATCCACACCGGTAACAGGTAAGTACCACACGCATAATTATTTTTCGCACCTGCTTGGCGTAGGAATATATCCTTTCGTGTTTTCGTACTGTAACCTCAAATCTCCTTACCCTCCTCTTGCGACCGCCATCTTGTTTAGTTCTCACCGCATCTCCTTGTCGCAGACCCTCCGCCATTTTTAGTTCCCACCATTTTAACCTCAAAATCTACTCTTCTAAAACTCTTGCTACCCCCATCTTCTTTTAGTTCCCATTCTCACCACTGCGTCTCCTTACCCCCACCTCTTGCGACCGCCGTGTTCACCACTAACCTCCAAATTTCCTCGTCCTTAAACCTCTTGTCTCAACAACCTTGTCTAGTTCCCATTTTCGCCACCGCATCTCATATCGCCCCCATCTCTCTATCCACTCAAGAAAACTACCATCCGACGTTCAAAAATTGCTGATCAGTTCAAGACAGGCTTTTGCAAATCTTGCTGCTAGCAAAACTCACCTTTCCCATCACCTCCAACATACCCCACTCCCACAACTTTTTCTTTTCCACCAATCATAATCCCTCTTATTCTTACCAATCAACAACTCTCATTTGCTCCTTTCCACCAATAAAATCACTTCTTATTCCCACCAATCACAACTTCACACGTCACTTTCTGTTACACTTTTTATCCCTCGCTACCCATCTTTACCCCTCTTTCAGTACCGACCTCCGCACAGACAACACCTCGCCACCCAATTCCTCTCCATCACGCGACCTCCATACTCCTCCATCTTCCTTCCTTCATCTCCCACCCCAAATTAACGAACCAATCAAAACACTCCACGTCACTTCCTCAATTCTTTCAACTCGTCCCGGATGAGCCAACCGATTTAACGATAATCCTAACGCTCAGGGCGCTTTTCAAACTTACCGCCGCCGCCGTCGCACGCACCGACACTAGCGACACCAGCGCCCCTAGCGGCAGGATTATCGTTAAAACAATTGGCTCATCCGGGACTAATACTACTCGTGTCGCATCTCTGGAAGATACTGAACCTAACTACCAAGTTTGGTGCTTATCCGAGTGTTCGTTTTTGAGTTATGCTGTTCACAGGCACACACACACACAGACACACACACACAGACACACACACACACAGACACACACGGACATGTTTCCAAAAATGCTTTTTTTGGATTCAGTGGGTCTCAAAACATGTATTTCCAGTGAAATCTCGGTATCGAATTTTTGGGTGGAATGCAATACTTCCCCTACTTACTATACGTAGTAGAGAAAGTAATACATCATTAATAACGGATATCTAGGAAATGGCTGAAGCCAGAACAAAAAGTTATTTGAAATAAACTGTGTTTTTAAAGAGATCTTTCTTTTTTGTTTATTTGTTTAGTACGTTTTCGTCTATCGCTTAGCGTTTACCAGTTATACAAGAATATACACAATTCCTTTCGAATGAGGCTATTCCTATAAAATTCAAGATATACATTTTATTTGTCATGTAAATATTTTTAATATACGAAATTAAAAAAAAATCATTAGTCATTTTTAGACAAACAAAGATTTCGAAAAATGTTACATGTGAAGGTAGTTTGGGGTTTGGGGATTTTCTTGAAAATCTTTGTGTCGCATGTTTGGAAGGAATTGAGCCTAAATACAAAATTAGGTATTTATCCGACTTTTCGTTTTTGAGTTAAGTCGTTCACCGATACACACACAGACACGCCGACGTTTTTTAAAAATACCTTTTTCTTTATTCAGGAGACCTCAAAACATGTATTTCCGGTGAAATATCGGATTCGAATTTTTCGATGGAATCACCTTCCTATGTGTGCCTAGCTCCCGAGGTGCAGATGTCCTCAGCATGGCTTCCTTTGGAAGGGAAGTAAAACCTGTGGTCCCTTGTTGTAGATTTAGAGCACGTAAAAGAACCTCAAGCTTGATAAAGGGGCCTCTGAGCAAAATTCCCGGTCTTTCACGCCCAATATAGAATGGGACGCTAAGGACCACAGGAGTTAAACAGCGTCCATGAATAAAACTCAATTTAATCTTTACTATGTACATAGTAGAGAAAGTAACAACAATTTGCAAGGGTAGTTTCTAGAAGAATGAGTAGAGAAAGTCATGCGAATGCAACACACATATTTTTTTAGGTATTAAAATGCAATATTTCTAAAGCTTCCGTTAGGTTTGTTCTGAACAGTAATTCTTTTTGTTAAAGTGGTATAGGTTTTGTTTAGAAGTTAGAATATTTTCCCGTGTGTTGGCGTTCTGTAGTAGCTGGACGAGTCAAGGATGGGAAAACGGACGATGATGCAATTAAAAATTCAGGTTTAGAGATCGTCTTGAATGAATGCAGAGCACGACCAGTTTGCTGAGGTGGGGAGGGAGAGAGAAAGAAAACGATTAAAAGAGTCAAGGTTCTGGATTCCTTTACTGAATTTTGGTCACATTGGCAGTTCTGGCGAACGGCAGGAATAAATTTCAGTGCAGCTAAGTGCATGCTTGGGGGGGAGGGATCTTAAGTGATACATTCACTTCACTTTTTACTTTCTCTACCACGTATATAGTAGGTAGAGAAGGTGTTGCATTCCACCCAAAAATTTGATACCGAGATATCGCCGGAAATACATGTTTTGAGGCCCCGAATCCAAAAAACGCATTTTTAGGAAAAAATCTGATGTGTTACACTCACATGACTTTCTCTACTCTTGTACAAACTATTTTTACAAACGCTTATTCTCCATCTACTACATGTTAATCGAGATAAACATTTTCAGTCTCTATCTTATTGCTAATTTTCTTGTAGATGTAAGGGGAATATATATTTACAAGGGCAATATAGAAATACAGTAGCCTTTAAGCACATACATATCTCTTAATAGCTGGTTGCTATGTGCAGCACTATTCCCTTTGCTACAGATTAATACTCTTTGCATATCCAAGACAAAAAAATGAATAACGAATTCCCATTTGAGAAAATAAGTATTGAAAAATTTAAGGGAATAACAAGCAATATCTCGGAAATGGTTCACTCAAAAACAAAAATGTATATGACATAAATTGTGTATTTTAACGCGATCTACATTTTTATGTAGTAAACGTTTGTCTATATCTTATGGTTTACCAGTTATGCAAAATTCGTTCACAATGAAGAATACTTTTGGTGACATTCCCAGAAAATTCGAGATATACATTTAATTTGTCATAAAAATATCTTAAACATATGATATTTTAATCAAAATCGTTAGAGCCATTTTTGAGAAAATTAAAAATTTTGAAAAATGTTCCATGTAAAGGGTAATCTGGGGTGGGGGGATTTTCTTGAAAATCTTCGTGCCGCATCTCTGGAAGATACTAAACCTAAATACCAAGTTTGGTGTTTATCCGACTGTTCGTTTCTGAGTTATGCTGTTCACAGACACACACAAGGACATGTTTCCAAAAATGCTTTTTACTTTCTCTACTACGTATAGTAAGTAGGGGAAGTATTGCATTCCACCCAAAAATTCGATACCGAGATTTCACCGGAAATACATGTTTTGAGACCTCCTGAATCCAAAAAAATCATTTTTGGAAACATGTCCGTGTGTGTGTCTGTGTGTGTGTGTGTGTGTGTGTGTGTGTCTGTGTGTCTGTGAACAGCATAACTCAAAAACGAACAGTCGGATAAGCACCAAACTTGGTATTTAGGTTCAGTATCTTCCAGAGATGCGACACGAAGGTTTTCAAGAAAATCCCCCCACCCCAGACTACCCTTTACATGGAAGATTTTTCGAAAATTTTAATTTTTTCAAAAATGGCTCTAACGATTTTGTTGAAAATATCATATGTTTAAGATAATATCATGAGAAATGAAATGTATATCTCGAATTTTCTGGGAATGTCTCCAAAAGTATTCTTCATTGTGAACGACTTTTGCATAACTGGTAAACCATAAGAGATAGACAAAATTTTACTACACAAAAAATGTAGATCGCGTTAAAATACACAACTTATGTCATATACATTTCTTTTGTTGAGTGAACCGTTTTCGAGATATTGCTTGTTATTTCCTTAAATTTTCCAATACTTATACTTTTTCTCAAATTCGTTATTCATTTTTTTTATGTCCTGGACATGCAAAGAGAATGGAATGCGCCACATAGCAACCAGCGTTAAAATATTTGACTATCGCTTAAAAGCTACCATATTCCCCTTGCATCTACATGAATATTACCAATAAGATTGACATCTCGATATCTCGATTAACTTGAAGCATATGGAGAATAGGCGTTTGTAAAATTAGATTGTACAAGAGTAGAGAAAGTCATGTGAGTGTAACACATCAGATTTTTTTGGATTCAGGGGATCTCAAAACATGTATTTCCGGTGAAATCTTGGTATCGAATTTTTGGGTGGAATACAATACTTCCCCTACTTACTATATGTAGTAGAGAAAGTAATATACATGTGTGTTTTCGGATAAATACCAAACTTGCAAGAGACATGCGTACAGCAACTGTACCTCTACTTTCATACGACTGAGCAGATGGCATTAGCGTGATGCCTAGTCTACCCAGTTTCATTATCAGTGGGTAGATGTCAGAGCATTCGTTTTACCTATATCCTTCATGTTTTACTATAGTTTTAGACTTAGAATGGAACTTTGGGTCGTGGTATTGAAAATCCAACTTGGTATTTACCTTGGCGACTGAAGGAAACCACGAAAAGCTCCGGTCAGATTTGCCGGTCCACGGGATTTGAACCTGGGAGCTCCCTAATGCTGGCCACAGACGTTACCGCCTGACCATCCTTTATTTACTTTCTCTACTACGTATAGTAAGTAGGGGAAGTATTGTATTCCACCCAAAAATTCGATACCGAGATTTCACTGGAAATACATGTTTTGAGACCCCCTGAATAAAAGAAAGCATTTTTGGAAACCTGTCCGTGTCTGTGTGTCTGTGAACAGCATAACTCAGAAACGAACAGTCGGATAAACACCAAACTTGGTATTTACGTTCAGTATCTTCCAGAGATGCGGCACGAAGATTTTCAAGAAAATCCCCTCACCCCAGATTAGCCTTTACATGGAACATTTTACAAAAATTTTAATTTTCTCAAAAATGGCTCTAACGAATTTGATTAAAATATCATATGTTTAAGATATTTTCATGACAAATTAAATGTATATCTCGAATTTTCTGGGAATGTTTCCAAAAGTATTCTTCATTGTGAACGACTTTTGCATAACTGGTAAACCATAAGTGATAGACAAAATTTTACTACACAAGAAATGTAGATTGCGTTAAAATACACAATTTATGTCATATACATTTTTTTTGTGGGGTGAGCCAATTTCGAGATATTGCTTGTTATTCCCTTAAATTGTTCAATACTTATTCTCTCAAATGGGAATTCGTTATTCATTTTTTTGGTTTTGGATATGCAAGAGTATTAATCTGTGGCAAAGAGAATGGTGTTGCACATAGCAACCAGCTATTAAGAGATATGTCTATGCTTAAAGGCTACTGGATTTCTATATTGCCCTTGCAAATACAAAACAAGGAGAACTTAGTAGGCCTTAAGCCATAGTCAAATATTTTAGAACTGGTCGCTATGTGTAAAATGTAATTCTCTTTGCATGTCAAAAGATCGTTTCTGCAAATGTTTATCTCGATTAATATGAAATAGATGGAGAATAAGAGTTTGTAAAAATAAATTGTACAAGAGTAGAGAAAGTCATGTGAGTGTAACACATAATATTTTTTTAAGCTGTAAATTATTAAAAGTCTAGGTGCGATATTTTCATTTGAAGTTGACAATGAATTGTGCAAAATCATGTCGCTAATTTAATAGACTGCAACACTAATTGGTTTAAATTGAATCCGCTGTTAAATTTTCAATACAAAATGCCTGGGGTGATGAATGATATTACATTTGTATAGTACGAGACGTGTTTTTTAAGTAAGTATCATTTTAATAGTGTGTCACTGCAACGCAGTAGTCGCGATTTTGAGCATACACGTTTACTACCTCCATTCGTTAGGAAGCCAGACGTAGCTGTGAGCGAATCACTTTGTGTTTTCCTGTTGTAAGAGTGTTTCGAAATGTTCAAAACAATGGAACGACCCACCGAATGTGAGGTCAAGATCAGTGATTCCTTTTCTGAATGCAAGAAATGTTACACCTGCAAATAATTGTGTGAAGTTTATGCTGAAACAATACTGACTGACAATGCCCGGCCTCACACAGTCAAACCAACTCAAGATTTGATGGCATCGTTTGGTTGGGAACAATTCGACCACCCTCCCTACAGTCCGGATTTGGCACCAAGCGATTTTCATCTGTTTCTTTTTCTGAAGAAATTCCTGGGTGGAAAACATTTCAGCGACGATGATATGAAACAATCAGTGCAGATTTGGCTTTCACCTCAGGGGCATCACTCTTTGATGAAGGCATACAAAACTGGTTTCCCCTTACAAGTGTCTGAATAACGGCGGTGACTATGTAGAGAAGTAGTATAAGGTGTAGGGTAAAGAATGGTCATAAAGTATTTGGAAAATACAATTATGTTTTCTTTTTTAAAAGTTATTGGTATTTATTTTAAAGCACGCCTCATAAATACCAGGGCAGTCCGAGAGTACCCGACCTGACGTATATATAGCGGTTGTTGTTTCAACAAATGACGATGGTAGAAAGTACCACCCTTATAAAGCTGAAGTTTGACGATGCTACGTTGTTTAGTAATTGTTTGCCAGCCATTAATAGTGAACGCTGTTAGCGAATTTGTAAATATGGATAAAACTGGCCATCGTTATGTGATACAATACTTTCATTTGAAACGTCTTAGTCCAACTAATATTAAAGCTGAGCTAGATTCTACTCTGGGGGAGTCTGCCCCTTCGTTTACAGCGGTAAAATATTGGGTGGCAGAGTTTAAGGCGAGGCCGTACGAGCTGCCAAGACGAACATCACAGTGGTCGACCAAATGAGGTGATCACGCCAGAAATTGTGAGGAAAATCCACAAAATGATATTGGATGACCGTCGACTGAAAGTGCGCGAGCTAGCAGACATCGTAGGCACTTCAAAAAGTGTTGTACATCGCATACTAACTGAAAATTTAGACATGAGAAAACTGCGCGGTTACTCACAATGGAACAAAAGCAGCGTCGTGGGGATGTTTCAGTCGAGTGTTTGGCGATGTTTCACTGCAATAAAGCCGTTTCTGCGTCCATTCATAAACACGTATGAAACATGGGTCCATCACTTCACAACTGAGACGAAGGAACAGTCAAAACAGTGGTTTGAAAGGGGAGAATCGGCTCCAAAGAAGGTGAAGACAGTTCCATCTGCAGGCAAGGTCATGGCGTCAGTTTTTTTGGGATGCGCATGGGATAATTTTCATTGATTATCTTCGAAAAGGAAAAGTAATCAATGGCGAGTATTATGCAAACATATTGCAGCATTTGAATGATGAAATCAAGCAAAAACGGCCGCATTTAGCGAAAAATAATGTTCTGTTTCATTAAGACAATGCACCAGTTCACATATCCATTATCGCCATGGCCAAAATCAATGAGTTAAAGTTCGAATTG
Organism: Deroplatys truncata; assembly: GCA_030765065.1. NCBI lineage: Eukaryota > Metazoa > Arthropoda > Insecta > Mantodea > Mantidae > Deroplatys > Deroplatys truncata. The sequence goes on along the minus strand of CM060989.1, from coordinate 55,095,558 downwards.
CTCCCGCATGCACCATATTGGCCAGACTTAGCCGCCTCTGATTATTTTCTGTTTCCAAAGTTGAAGAAATGGCTTGGTGGTAAAAGATTTACCAACAATGAAGAGGTGCAGTTTACAATTGATGGCTATTTTGCAGAACTCGACGTTCTCACTATAAACAGGCTATCGAAGCTATTGAACATCGCTGGGAAACGTGCATCGAGCTGAAAGGAGGCTATGTAGAGAAGTAAATATGTTTTCTCCCAAAATGTTTGTGTTTTCTTTGTTAGGTCGGGTACTTTGGGACAGCCCTCGTACCTTATATGGCATATTGAAACAAGGAGGATGAATGCCATTAAATTCCATATGTGGTTTGCCCTGAACAGTGCTTCATCAAGCAAGAGGCTGTGCGAAGATCTCACAGGAAGGTTGTGTTTATTACATAGATTATTGCCTGTAGGCGATAAACACAAACCAGTCACAACTTCATACCACCATCATAGTGTTAACGACATCTCAACTTGTTCTGAGGCTGTGTTTACATCTTCAAGTGCCTACTAGCTCAATAAAAGTTAGTTCTCAAACTTCCGGGCGACACCGGTAAAGTTAAACAAATCTGAACTCTTACAACCACACGACTTTCTACTCTCTATTGTTTATACGTGGGTATAGAAACTATTCTTACTAAAGCCTTTTACTTTCTCTGCTACGTATAGTAAGTAGGGGAAGTATTGTATTCCACCCAAAAATTCGATACCGAGATTTCACCGGAAATACATGTTTTGTGACCCCCTGAATCCAAAAAAATCTGATGTGTTACACTCACATGACTTTCTCTACTCTTGTACAAACTATTTTTACAAACGCTTAATCTCCATATGCTTCATGTTAATCGAGATATCGAGATGTCGATCTTATTGATAATTTTCTTGTAGATGCAAGGGGAATATGGTAAGTTTTAAGCGATAGTCAAATATTTTAACGCTGGTTGCTATGTGGCGCATTCCATTCTCTTTGCATGTCCAGGACATAAAAAAATGAATAACGAATTTGAGAAAAAGTATAAGTATTGGAAAATTTAAGGTAATAACAAGCAATATCTCGCAAACGGTTCACTCAACAAAAGAAATGTATATGACATAAATTGTGTATTTTAACGCGATCTACATTTTTCGTGTAGTAAACTTTTGTCTATCTCTTATGGTTTACCAGTTATGAAAAAGTCGTTCATAATGTAGAACACTTTTGGAGACATTGCCAGAAAATTCGACGTATACATTTTATTTGTCATGACAATATCTTAAACATATGATAGTTTAATCAAAATCGTTAGAGCCGTTTTTGAGACAATTAAAATTTTCGAAAAATGTTCCATGTAAAGGGTAGTCTGAGGTGGGGTGATTTTCTTGAAAACCTTCTTGTCGCATCTCTGGAAGATACTGAACCTAAATACCAAGTTTGGTGTTTATCCCACTGTTCGTTTCTGAGTTATGCTGTTCACAGACACACAGACACACAGACAGACACATACATGGACATGTTTCCAAAAATGCTCTTTTTGGATTCAGGAGGTCTCAAAACATATATTTCCGGTGGAATCTCGGTATTGAAGTTTTGGGTGGAATACAATACTTCCCCTACTTACTATACGTAGTAGAGAAAGTAAAAAGCACTTTTGGAAACATGTCCGTGTGTGTGTCTGTGAACAGCATAACTCAGAAACGAACAGTCGGATAAACACCAAACTTGGTATTTAGGTTCAGTATCTTCCAGAGATGCGACACGAAGGTTTTCAAGAAAATCCCCCCACCCCAGACTACCCTTTACATGGAACATTTTTCGAAAATTTTAATTTTCTCAAAAATGGCTCTAACGATTTTGATTAAAATATCATATGTTTAAGATATTTTCATGACAAATAAAATGTATATCTTGAATTTTCTGGGGCTAGCCTGTGAAGTACTCTTCATTCGGAATTAATTTTGTGTAACCTTGTATAACTGGTAAACGTTAAGCAATAGACGAAAACGTACTTAACAAAAAATGTAGATCTCTTTAAAACACACAATTTATTTCAAATATATTTTATTCTGGTATCTACCATTTCCGAGATATCTGCTTTTAATGGCATGGAAAGACTATGAATTTTAAGGCCAATTTATAACGTCCAATTGTTAAACATTTGACTATCGCTATTTCCTTCGCTATTTATAACAAAATATGTTATGTAGCTATTTCTGCAAAGGGTGGAGAAAATCATGTGAATGCAATACATCAGATAGTTGTTTCTTTTAACTACTCAAGAATCCTCAAATTGTATACTCCTTGAAATCTCCTCATCAAATTATGGACCTAGAATGGCTTCTCTACCCTGCGTGAAGGGTGTGTGAAGCGAAAACGCACGATGTAATATTTTGAACTGCAAGAGGTTTGTAGCGCACGGACAAACCTTACACAAGAAGGTTCTGTTAATCGGTTACATTTACTAGTTGTAAGATTACTAAGGTAACATTTCGCTTTCAGTTGTTGTTTGTGATATTGGAGCCAGTTTTTGCCGGCTGTCGTCTCGAGGCGTTGATTCTCTGGACCAGTTTCAGCCCATCCTCTGTTTCCTGGTCCGCTCTTTAATTAATCTGCATTCTACAGCTTCTGAGTCATCCAGAAATGGTCTCCCTTGTGATAGAGATTCTTACCTGATAGTGAACCTTCACTGTTTCCTTCATTTACTTACGTATGCAACGAATGTTAATTTTCTTTGTTTGGTACGGTGGTTAGAGACTACAACCTCCTCAATATATATGTCTCCTAGGACAATGCGCTCAATCTTTACTCATTCATTACTAGAACTCGGCGCAACAGGCGCTAAAAACTTAAAATAGATTTAATTGTTTTCAACTTCCCTCGTGGGTGAAAACATAGTAGGGGAAAGGTTCCTAACTTGAACCGCTCCGATATTTTCCAAACTGTTCGATAGATGGCACCATAATCCTAGCAGAAGGAAGTGTGTACAGCTATGAATGCTTGGAGTTGTTGACTTTGCATTCTGAGCTGTGGTTTCAGTTGTATGAAGTGTTGTGTGTTTTTGGTGCTTCAGAACTAATATTTGACTCATCTAGCTAAGCTTATACGACTAATTAGGCAAGTTTGAGATGATCTATATATATTACATGTTTATTTAGCAACAATATTCATGCATACGTTTTTTTCAAGCAGCGTCTCTCCTAGTTACATAGATGCTAAAGCTTCCAAAATGTCATGGCTCGTAAACTGATCCACTGTTTGAACCCTATATTGAACTGGTCCAATTTAGGAAACCTATTGAAGTTCTAGGATTGCTCAACTGCGAATAGTATATCTTGTGAATAAATATCGATATAATATGCTAAGTTAAAAAAAGTCATGCTAAAAAGAGTGGATGACATGAATATGTGAATCGTTTGAAATGATGGACATGATCCAGTGTATGAGTTGTAGGATATGGCTTCACCAAAAGTGTGCAAAAGTTAGTGACAAGAAGAAAGTGTTTTATTGTGAAGACTACGTATAATTGGACTCTTTTGTATGAGAGTAAAAATTAGTAAAAACTCTATATTGGCAAATAATACTTATTCCAAAAACCAGTGATTTTGATTATATAAAAGTTCAAAATGTTCAAGGAAATTGATATCCTTATCACAATTTTGGATTCTACTTTTGTTGCTGTTAGCATATTTGTTTTGAATGCACAATAAAATATCGGTATTTTGTATAAAAATACTTTTAAACTTAAAAGTATATGGTTCGTTTTAAGACACGGGTGGTTCAATTTAAGGACCACGTTCCTAATTTGAACCGATTTACACCATCTCACTTTTTAAGTGTTATTTAATTGTAATTGTATTAATTTTAAATTGTGTTGAGGATATTTATAGCGCAAGAATTTGTCACTTTAACGCTTGTGTTTCTGAAAATTTTGATTTGAAATTATAATTATTATTTACTATTTAGGCGCAAGTGCTTCCATATAGGGACCTTTCCCCTACTGATCTAAACGAACTAGACTTATTTACAGAATCAGTAATATTTACAAACCAGGGTGTGTGTAAAACATATTCAAGGAGAAATTACTTAAAACTGTTAATAGGGTTTGCCATAAAAATACATAGTAACTGAAGACTCAAATTTAAAGAAATAATGTTTACAGTTTACACTCCATTAAGAGAATAGCGGAATTTAATATATTAAAGCTTATTTCCATAACAAATAAAATTTATATCTTGAATTTTCTAGGATATAGCCTGAGATAGTTGCGAACGAGTTATAACGCATTTCGCGTAGTAAATAGTTTGTTGCCGTATTTTTACTTATCACAATAATTTGCTACGTGTCATAAAATATTAGGTAAATATCTTAGGAATTAACTATTTAACGGTTCAATAAGACATATTAATAGAACTCGGCATAATAGGTGCCAAAAGCCTCAAATAGGCAGGCAAATAGGCACAAGTTCAAAACAGGCACCACTATAGGCACTGTTAGTAATGATAAGCATTGAAGTAGGCACAATTATTTATTCATTTACCACTTCAAAACACATTTTGACATGACAGAACAGTATAGAAATATAAAATATCCATATCCCATATATTAAATTCTACTATTCACTTAATGAAGTGTAAACTGTAAACATTATTTCTTTAAATTTGACTCTTCAGTTACTATGTAGTTTTTATGGCAAACCCAATTATCAGTTTTAAGTAATTTCTCTTTGAATACTTTTTGCACAACCCCGCCGGTTTGTAAATATTATTAAGTCTCTTAATAATCTAGTTCTGTTAGGTCAGTACTATGTTTTCACCCACGTAGGTAGTAGAGAACATTAAAAGCCATCATATTAATGAACAAAGCGACAAGTTAAAACTTAAATGATCGACTTCCAGTCGTAAACCAATGGTTTTCTATAGTTGACCATTAACCGTATGCTTTATTATGCTAGATATACACTTGTTTTATTATTACACTAAACAATACAACTGCTGACGTTAGGAGAGGAGTGCTGGTTTTACAAACCTCCTCAGGCACGTTGTCAACAATGACTCATTGTATCAGCGCACTAAATATTAATTGCAATACTATGGTTAACACCACATTAAAATAATAGTAATAAATAACCGCTCAAAATAATGAAACTATGATAGGCGAAAAATTGATTAAAACGTTTCATTACAAAAAATCCACAATAGGTCCTTAAGCTACGAAAAGGCACACACTATGAAATTAGTATATTTTACTACAGTAAGCATGAAACATATTTATGTAGGCGAAGCCTATGATTCTAAACAAAGATAGCAAATAGGCAAATACCGAGCTCTACTCATTACTAAGGGGCAATCAGAGTGACCGTTTTTGTGAGGTTAACTTAGCTTGTACTGTGGTATGTTGATATTGAAGGATAGAGGGTTAGTCTAGTTGTAAACAACGGGCGCGTGCCTGCAGTGTTCGTATAGGTTGTATCAAACGAATGCGTATACTACATGACGACTGTTATAATGTTTTTATTCCGTTATAGAACACTACATTTTACATATATCTAAAGTGAATACTACATAGTCTGTGCATTGCAGTGGACAATAATGTACACACTACAATCACACACACTAATGCACACACTCCAAATCGTTTCCGCGGCCGATTCACAATGGTGTCTCGGGACGCGTGCTTTTAGCTTCGTTCTAATGCCACCTTTCATACTGAGTCCCAGCTCTGAATATATGCTGACAGTTATAAGCCGGTACGTAGTAACTCGGCCTACCAAGGTTCGTATCCCGAGCATATTTTTTTTACTTTCTCTACTACGTATAGTAAGTAGGGGAAGTATTGTATTCCACCCAAAACTTCGATACCGAGATTTCACCGGAAATACATGTTTTGAGACCCCCTGAATCCAAAAAATAGCATTTTTGGAAACATGTCCGTGTGTGTCTGTGTGTCTGTTTGTGTGTGTGTGTCTGTCTGCGAACAGCATAACTCAGAAACGAACAGTCGGATAAACACCAAACTTGGTATTTAGGTTCAGTATCTTCCAGAGATGCGACACGAAGGTTTTCAAGAAAATCCCCCCACCCCAGATTACCCTTTACATGGAACATTTTTCGAAAATTTTAACTTTCTTAAAAATGGCTCTAACGATTTTGATTAAAATATCATATGTTTAAGATATTTTTATGAGAAATAAAATGTATATCTTGAATTTTCTGGGAATGTCTCTAAAAGTATTCTTCATTGTGAACGGCTTTTGCATAACTGGTAAACCAAAAGAGATGGACAAAATTTTACTACACAAAAATGTAGATCGCGTTAAAATACACAATTTATGTCATATACATTTGTTTTGTTGAGTGAACCATTTTCGAGATATTGCTTGTTATACCCTTAAATTTTTCAATACTTATTTTCTCAAATGGGAAATCGTTATTCATTTTTTTGTCTTGGATATGCAAAGAGTATTAATCTGTGGCAAAGAGAATGGTGCTGCACCCAACAACCAGCTATTAAGAGATATGTCTATGCTTAAAGGCTACTGTATTTCTATATTGCCCTTGTAAATATATATTCCCCTTACATCTAAAAGAAACTTAGCAATAAGATAGAGTCTGCAAATGTTTATCTCGACTAACATGAAGTAGATGGAGAATAAGCGTTTGTAAAAATAGTTTGTACAAGAGTGGAGAAAGTCATGTGAGTGTAACACATCAGATTTTTTTCTATCTAATGCATTTTAATCCTAATAAACTTTTGCAGAAATAGCTACATTTCACATTTCGTTTTAGATACAAAGGGAGCATTGATAGTCAAATGTTTAAGAACTGGACGCTATATGCTGGTCTTAAAATTCCAAACTGTTTCTATGCAATCACACCTTAGAATTCTTGCTAATATGACGCTTATTTTGAAAACGAAAATATAATTTGTTTGTGTGTTTATGCATGAATGTCTTAAAGTTAATAGGTATGTTATGCATGGAAAATATACGGCCTTGCTATATATTTAACAAACTAAAATTTAAATAATAAAAAAACATTTACACCAAGGATTCGAACCCAGTTATTTCAATTACAAGTACTCATGCGTTTCACCGCTCGGCTACCGTGCATTCAACCAAACCTAAAGGCATTTTCCTAATTATCGCATAGCTTTGAAATGAACGCAGGTGGTATTAAATCGTGTATTGTGAACGCAGCTTGAGCGAATGCTTCCGACATTTTCCGAATCGAACTTGTTTTGTCTTAGGCTGTACATGCCAAAATTGTCGAAAGTGAACGTTCTCCTCTCTCGCTTAAACAAAAGCTGTATCGTTAACATCGTTGTTAACATCGCAAAAGGTAATACGTGCATATATATTATATCACTGATATATTTCTTATTCTGTGCGAAGCGGTACATCATACCTACTACGGTATACCTCTTTACCCACCGTTTGTACACAGGGGACACGTGCCAAGACATTATGTTCTCCACTTCTACACTCCTATGTAATAATAGCAAAACCTGCAACTGTGTTCGCATTAGTCACTTTGTCACTGTGTCATATTGCCTCTTTCCCTCCATCTCTTGCTCTTTCTCCCCCTCCTTACATCCCTGTGCTTACCACTTCGTTTCTTTCCCTCCGCCATCTCACCCACTGTATCTTTCTCTCTCATTTTACTCTCTCACACACATTCATCCTCAACTCCTCGCTTTCTTTCCCTCTGTAGAAGTTAAATGTCGGGATGTTTTGCCATCCGGTGATAAAACTGCTTTTTCTAGGATGTTAATAAGCATTAAAATATGAAAGAAGAAGAACTGGTATTTCGTTTGTCAGCTGTCAGCTTTGCTTAGCTCTTACCTCGTTGGGTTAGATATGAACAGCTTTGCTTTTGCCCATAAGAGAGTGGGAGGGAGAGACAAGGAGAGAAGAATGCTACGAATATATATAAGCATATTTTAAAACCTTAAATAAGCTTTAAAATTGTTATTTAAGGGCAGATTAAAAGCCCTATCCCGCCAATTTGGTAAATTCTCAGAAACTTTTTAAGATATCAGACTTAAATTTTTACAGCTTGTAGATGAATGCCTTCTAAATTCATTTATTTACTTCTATACAATAAGTTTGTTTATTAAGGAACATAGAATAATTTTCTTAATTATACCATCTTTTGATTAAAACTTAAGCATTATTTTATTTAAAGATAGCTAACCATGTTATCAACACCAGACAAAACAGAAATTTCACTTACGGATTATTTTTATCATCCTAAAATTTAATTTAGGTATCTTCAATAGTTTCTGAGAAAATGTCATTCACAGGAAAAGCTGTTCACAGCAAAAAATCTGATTTGTTGCATACACATAACTTCCTCTACTCTTGTACAAACTATTTTTATAAACGTATATTATCCAATCTACTTCATGTTAATCGAAATAAACATTTGCAGAAACTATGTTATTGCTAATTTTCTTGTAGGTGCAAGGGGAATATGGTAGGCTTTAAGCGATAGTCAAATCTTTTAAGAGCTGGTTGCTATGTAAACCATTCTATTCTCTTTGCATGTCCACGACATAAAAAAAGAATAACGAATTCCCATTTGAGAAAACGTATACGCATTGGAAAATTCAAACAAATAAAAAGGAATATTTCGGAAATGGTTCCCTAAAAAAAAGGATATAGAAAAGAATATGACATAAATTGTATGTTTTAACGAGTTCTATATTTGTTGTGTATTACATTTTTGTCTCTTACTGTTTATCAGTTATACGAAAGTCATTCAGAAAGAAGAGGACTTTTGGGGACATTTCCAGAAGATTCAAGATATACATTTCATTTGCCATGAAAATATTTTAAACATATGATATTTTAATCAAAATCGTTAGAGCCATTTTTGAGAAAATAAAAGCTTTCGAAAAATGTGCCATGTAAAGGGTAGTCTGGGGTGGGGAAACTTTCATTAAAAAAACTTTCCTGTCGCATCCTTGGAAGATACTAAACTCAAATACCAAGTTTGGTGTTTATCCTACATTTCGTTTTTGAGTTATGCTGTTCACAGACTGACTGACAGACACATGGATATGTTTCTAAAAATGCGTTATTTGGATTCAGGGCACCTCAAAACATGTAATTTTTTGTGAAAACTCGGTATCGAAATTTTGGGTGGAATGCAATACTTCCCCTAATTACTATACGTAGCAAAGAAAGTATAAATGGAGGAAACAAACTCGCATCTGCCATGCGTTTGATTTATAGCCGGGCCACAGATCGCATATATGCGTAGTTGGCTCTCACTGCGGTGACCTCGGTATTTTTCCGAAGCGCAGTAGCGGTGGTGAATGACACGCTCAAGGCTACGTTTATAAGCTGCGTTATACTCCGTTAGTTCCTGCATTCAGTTCGAGTTGTAAAGACTAGGGTTTGTTCATTGTGTATATCAAAGGTGAAAGTTTATTCAAAACATCTGTGTTATGTGTGAATTACTTTAGAGTATTCTTATTATTGTTCTTCTCTTATTAGTCCACTGAAATGCCTACCCAAAAATTCACGCTTGAACAAAGAAATTTAGGTACGATACATACGTAAAAACCGAATCATGTAAATAAACTTTTAAAATAGAAAATCTACAGAGTGAATATAGCTCATCATTTACAACCTCGTGACGACGAGGAATTCCAGGAATGTCTCAATGCAGATGGATACTACTTTCAACACAATTTATAACAAGGTTAGCACCCATTATAGTGCATGTTACTATCACTTGTGAGTAAGTAACATGTGAGTTCTAGTACGAAAACGCCCCAGTGTAATAGTGTGCGGAGCGCGCAAACGCGCTATCCGCGGCTCGGCAATATAACGAATGCACTGTACTTGCAAAGAAACGCAACACACAGAAGTTGCCATACTTAACAGAAGTGCCAATCTATTGATCAAAACTTCCCCTAAACGATGGGGAAAAGTTTAACTTCTACTCCAAAGTGAAGGGGGTATGATTTTTATTTTCCCTACACGTTCATAGTAGGTAGAGAAGGTATAGCTTTCCACCCAAAAATACTATATTGAGATTTCACCGGAAATACATGTTTTCAGGCCCCCCTGAATAAAAAAAACTGATGTGTTACACTCACATGACTTTCTCTACTCTTGTACAAACTATTTTTACAAACGCTTATTCTCCATATGCTTCATGTTAATCGAGATGTTAATCTTATTGCTAATTTTCTTGGGGATGCAAGGGGAATTGCTAGGCTTTAAGCGATAGTCAAATATTAAGAGCTGGTTGCTATGTGGAGTATTCCATTCTCTTTGCATGTCCAGGACAAAAAAAATGAATAACGAATTTCCATTTGAGCAAAGGTATAAGTATTGGAAAATTTAAGGGCATAACAAGCAATATCTTGAAAATGGTTCACTCAACAAAAAAATGTATATGACATAAATTGTGTATTTTAACGCGATCTACCTTTTTTTGTAATAAATTTTGTCTATCTCTTATGGTTTACCAGTTATGTAAAAGTCGTTCACAATGAAGAATACTTTTGGAGACATTTCTGAAAATTCAAGATATACATTTTATTTGTCATGAAAATATCTTAAACATATGATATTTTAATCAAAATCGTTAAGTCATTTTTGAGAAAATTAGAATTTTCGAAAAAAGGACCATGAAAAGGGTAATCTGGGGTGGGGGATTTTCTTGAAAACCTTCGTGTCGCATCTCTGGAGGATACTGAACCTAAATACCAAGTTTGGTATTTATCCGACTGTTCGTTTCTGAGTTATGCTGTTCACAGACACAGACACATACACGGACGTGTTTCCAAAAAAGCTTTTGTTGGATTAAGGGGGCCTCAAAAATATGTTTCCGGTGAAATCTCGGTATCGAATTTTTGGGTGGAATACAATACTTCCCCTACTTACTCTACGTAGTAGAGAAAGTAAAAAAAGCATTTTCAGAAAAAGGTCCGTATCTGTGAACAGCATAACTCAAAAACGAAAAGTTGGATAAATACCATATTTAGGTTCAGTAGCTTTTAAAGATGCGAAACGAAGTTTTCAAGAAAATCCCTGTACCCCAAACTACCCTTTGCATGAAAGATTTTTTGAAAATTTTGATTTTTTAAAAAAATTGCTGTAATGATTCTTATTAAAATACCATCTATTATAGGTATTTACAGATAAAATAAAATATAAATCTTGAATTTTCTGAGAATACCCTAAGAAGTCCTCTTCATTCAGAAGGAATTTTGTATAATCTTGTATAAATGGTAAACGATAAGCAAAAGGCGAAAACGTACTACATAAGAGATGTAGATCTCTTTAAAACGCATAATTTATTTCGAATAAGTTTTCTTGTGGCATAAGCCATTTCTGATATATCCGTTATTAATGGTTCGAATTGTTAAATAATTTCAGTTTCTTTAAAATTCAAGTCGAAGTTCAATTGTTTCTTGCGATGTCATGGAAAAATTATGCAGTTAAAATGAAATGGTGTTTTATTAATGGACGCTCTTTAACTACTATGGTTCTTAGCGTCCTATTCTATATTGGGCGTGAAAAGCCAGTAATTTTGCTCAGAGGCCTCTTTATCAGGCTTGAGGTTCTTTTACGTGTCGTGAGGTTCTTTTACGTGTCGTAAGGCTACGGCCACCGGTTTTACTTCCCTTCCGAAGGAAGCCATGCTAAGGATTTTTACGCCCGAAAAAATCCATCACCCTCCTCCGGGTTTGAACCCGCGACTTCGGGAACTAGAAGCTAGCATGGTAACCACTACACCACGGAGGACGACATTATGGAGTTTGAAGGCCAGCGTATAGCGTCCAGTTCTAAAATATTGGACTATCGCTATTCCCTTAGTGTGTATAATGAAATATGTAGATCTGCTGTTTTCTGAAAGGTTCATCTCAATTAAAATTAAGTAGGTAGGAAAATAAACTTTCTAAGAATAATTTATATACCCACTAATAAACGATAAAGCGTAGAGATAGTTATGTGAATGTAACAGATTTTTTATTCAGGGGTCTCAAAACATGTATTTCCAGTGAAATCTCGGTATCTAATTTTTGGGTGGAATGCAAAGCCTTATTTATCTACTATGTACATGGCAGAGAAATAAATAAATCGATAATTAGATACTGTACTTGAAGAAAGGTTTCTTATGTTATCTATTAGCACCACGCTTTGGGCGTCAATTTGAAGTAGAATTGTTCTTTACGTTGTTTGCTGCTACGTATGAAAAGCCGATTTGAAGTAGGAGTTGTATTATATTTCAACTGTTGGGGAGCCGAACTTGTAGTAGTTGCAACCGCACGTATAGTAAACAGTTTCCGGTAGCCTTCGCCCCAAATGTATTTTCAGGTGGTCTTTGCCCCAAGTTTAAAAAATATTAACTTTGTAATTAAACTTCAAGTATTGTGTTTGCCTAGGCTGCGTCAGTATTATTGTTAGAGACATGGAAGTTTTGGCAGGGCGTGATGCGACAAGAATGTAGGCTTACACAGATTAAGTTTTAATTCACCTCTTTTTATTAATCCTTGGCACAAATTAAACAGCACTTCACTGATATAGAGATCGGTGAGATTCTTTTATTTAATACTTGCACTTTTTAACACATATACTATTTTTCGTTTCACACGAGTACATATAAAATCTCTCGAGGACGCATCACGCATCCGGCTACAATCACTGTCTGCAGGTAACTGACTAGATTTCAACCGTCTAAACTTGTAAATTTCTGTATTTCAAGTCTCTGATTGGCTATTTTTACTCCAATAGAATACCTCCATTTAATTAAAGCTTTTTCTGGTTGTTGATTGGCTATTTTATAAACTGTCACTAAAGTCACATTATTGCATACAAGAATCACAAGTAACATTGAAACTCTCAAACTCATTATTGCCTCAAGGTTACCTCATTGTTAGCAACTTTAAACTTATTATTCTCACAGCTCCTACATTATTAAATTACGTAATGCATTCACATAACATTATTACACATGTATACAATAATATAAACATATACAATGACTGTAATATACACTTTTTAGATATTGTTACATACACATATTGTTTTAAGGCGTGCTGTTAGTGAATTTACATATTATATAATTAGACTGAATTTATTCAAGTGTTAAAAATACTGCCTCATACTGCACAAAAGATGAACTGGCAATGATGAAAGCAAAATCCGTTAACGTAATTATAATAGAAGTTAGCAAAAACCATGCGCATTCTTGTTAGACGTCAGAAATTTAAAACAAAGGAACATCTGACATCCCCTTAACGACGTTTAGAAGCAGCAGTATTATTACTGAGAGCTACGATAAAGCTCTTGGTGAAGGATATCAGTCAGGAATACTGGTGCTCTAAATCAGAATATAATGGACTGGAGATGCTGCAAGAAATTTGCAATGCAACAGGCCGAGCACTGCTGTAAACTTTACTACAGCAGCCAGCTAAAGTATTTATTGCAGCAATAAAAATTCAATTCAAGGCAACATGAACACACCTGGGAAGTAGCATATTTATGATAATTAAATAGGTAATGATGCGTTGCTAGGTTTATGTCGTGTTTCGGTAGGGACGGGTTAGCAGATTCCTGCTGATACACCTGCGATATATTTTTCTTCTAGTCTACAGGGCACCTGTTGTCAAACATCAGAGCGCAGGGTTCAGTAAATTTATAGTATTGACTTTGTGCAGGCAGGATATACCAAAGGGCAGTGAAATTTAATCATATTGGATTGGACTGTGATGTAAGGGAATTCGCCACCAATCCAGGAATGGCGATATTGCTCAGACGCTCCACGAGGGGACACCTCCGGGAGGTAGACTCTGGGCGACCGGATCCAGGAGTGACGGCACAGCAATGACAGAATACCTACAGTTTCTAGACCGGGGACGCCCCCCCACACAGGGTCCAATACTCGCCAAGAAGCCCTCCATATACCCTTAAACCTGCCGGAGGACGAGGCACGGGTAGTGTTCACAGAGAGAATCTTTTTTCCCTGCCTCGCTGCAACAAAACACCATCGCCGTCACTTCCAACCCCGAAGGATGAATGAAATGTTTAATGGAACAGGAAATTCGGGGGATGCAAGAAACCACTGCTGCATTTGCCTGACGCCCCGGTAAAACCCCCGAAAGAACCCGTGGGTTGGAGTGAGGGTCGCTGGAGATCAAACCCGGACCTCCCGAATGCAAGATTTCCTCGTCGGGAAGTGCACTGTCCTCATCCATACGCCTGTGGAATTTTAAACCTGTACGGAAGCTTTAAAATTCTTAATAAAAATATTTATGCGTTACATTCACATGAATTTCTCTACTCACTCTTGTGCAACTATTTTTACAAAAGTTCATTCTTCTATCTACTTCTTGTTAATCCAGATAAATTGCCATTACACATTTCATTGTAGGTGCAGGGTCCTCGGTATAAAACTTGACCGCTCGTACGGGGCTTTGCGTCTGGGTAGCATTTTTTTTTCGAGTGGAGGAGAAAATGATTTGATCACTGACCCCAGCCCCGATGGGAGTCGGGACTGAGAGTGTGGGACTCACCAATAGTCGGCATACCCACTCCTCCACCAGATGGAAAAAGGAAGAAGGAAAAGTGGAATGGCGTGGCTTTGTGCGGTCCCGCATAGCACCCGCGTTAGTATGTGAAGGATGGTAACTGCCGCCCTATGGGCAGGAGCGGGTAAAGATAGTTACTAGGTTGCAGCCATGAAACCTGACTGCAACACTAGTGGAAATAGCGAGGATTTAGGAAGGAATGGAAATGGTAGTTGTAGAACTTACTTCGGGTGAAACTGAAGTGCTCAGCTGTATTCATCGGTGTAAGCTATGGTGCTCGGCGGCCTTCGGCGGTTGCTTGGGGCTTCCGGTTTGACTGGCTGCTGGAAGTGAGCTCGAAGTTGATGCTGCTGTGCTTCCAGAGATCGTAGTGTCATGTCTATGGTGTCGAGGTGTTGAGCTATGGGAGGTTGTTCGGTAGTCTCCCCCAGTAGGGTTCACCCTGCTGACCTGACGCGCGTAAGTAGCGTATCCACTTCCGTCCCTGCTTGGAAGGGTCGGTGCGGGAGGTGTCCTTGCCCGATTTCGACCAGGCAGGGGGGGCGGTATATAAAATAGACACCACTCCTAATGGAAAGCCCCACGAGTTTTCTCCTGTGTTTGCGAGGGTGTGGTCTCTGCGTTGGCAAACCCGGTCCCGTATTTAGATGTCTGAAGCTGTAGATTGAAATCGATTATTTTTTGGTAGTTGGAAGATACTTCATGTTTATCTGCACAACGTATGGGAGTCAATTTGTCGCGGTCACTTCGTGTTATCTATTGCTGAGCGCCTGTTATTGATTTACTAGTTCGAATTTTGGGTTCTTTGTCCTCCGGCTAGCTATTATTACTACTCAGTCGAGCAAATCTCTTAAACAGGGTGTGTAAACGGAAAGGATTTGTTACTGAAAGATAACACTGACAAAAGAATTTGTTTTTACACTTTTATTACCGTCACAATTAATTATTTTCACATATTGACTCTTGATACACGCCCGACTGAAACTGTTATATTTTCTAATATCACTATAATCACTTATTTGCTGCACATTATTAATTCGCGTATTTCACATTTATAACTAACTTCACAACGCGAGAGATTTTGTAGAATTGCGCGACGCGTGAACGATTCTCTTAAACTGTGCGACGTATAACCTTTGTATGATTCTGTTGGACTGAACGACGTTTGCCTTGTGAATTATTCTGTCAAAACTGCGCGTTACCCGTCTCCGGCACGGAATTTATACTCCCTCACCCCGATATGCCCAAACATTATAACCGAGCTGCTATTGGTTAATAAAACGCGCCAACATTAGCGTCTATATTTATATCCAATCAAAATTACGAACACATATGCTCTAGGGAAGAAATTCCCTCCATTTCTATAGAAAGCGCGCTAATCTGACGTCATTTGCTTGCCTCTAATAATTGATAAACATCTCACCCCCTCGCTACATTGTTGCCCGCTATTATTGTCAGTTTCAGTGAGGTCGTGTAAACTTATTTCCTAACAATGCTTATAATTAACAAACATCTAAAATCAATGTCATACAATAATGCTTATTTACACTACAATCACTCTGACATTTACATTGTTGTGATATAAAATACTGCCTCAAGATGAGTTCTGGATGGATTTGCTGTGCGAGCACTTTGTCTTCCTTCTTAAACCTACATTCCTGTAAATCTGTTTAAAACATAACCTCAACTTTTACCTCATAGCAAATGCTAGAAATGTCCTTCCGGAACTAAGCAAGCATTGTATCAAGTAAACACATTTAGCTCAGCCATGAAATGTTTCGTACTTCGGTTGGTATGTTTTCCTTAAGTTCTTTCAATCTGAGAGGATTTGTATGGTATACTTTGTTTTTAAGGTACCGCACAGGTAAAAGTCACAGACTGTTGGGGCTGGAGAACGGGAGGGCCACACACCAGCACTAATTATTCTATCGTCAAACACGTCCACACTTGTATCCACGAACTCTTCTATATGAGCAATTGAGGAATCTTGCTGAAACCACGAATATAGTTTTGCTTTCTCTACTACTTATTGAAGAAGTAGAGAAAATATTGAATTCCATAAAAATATTCGATATCGAGATTTCACTGGAGGTACATCTTTTGAGGCCCCCTGAATAAAAAATCTGATGTTTTACACTCACATGACTTTCTCTACTCTTGTACAAACTATTTTTACAAACGCTTATTCTCCATATGCTTCATGTTAATCGAGATATCGAGATGTTAATCTTATTGCTAATTTTCTTGTAGGTGCAAGGGGAATATGATAGGCTTTAAGCGATAGTCAAATATTTTAAGAGCCGGTTGCTATGTGGAGTATTCCATTCTCTTTGCATTACCAGTACAAAAAATGAATAACGGATTCCCATTTGAGAAAAAGTATAAGTATTGGAAAATTTAAGGGAATAACAAGCAATATCTCAGAAATGGTTCACTCAACAACAAAAAATGTGTATGACATAAATTGTGTACTTTAACGCGATCTACATTTTTTGTGTAGTAAAATTTTGTCTATCTCTTATGGTTTACCAGTTATGAAAAAGTCGTTCACAATGAAGAATACTTTTGGAGACATTCCAGAAAATTCATGATATACATTTTATTTGTCATGAAAGTATCTTAAATATATGACATTTTAATCAAAATCGTTCGAGCCATTTTTGAAAAAATTAAAATTTTCGAAAAATGTTCCATGTATAGAGTAATCTGGGGTGGGGGAATATTCTTGAAAACCTTCGTGTCGCATCTCTGGAAGATACTGAACCTAAATACCAAGTTTGGTGTTTATCCGACTGTTCGTTTCTGAGTTATGCTGTTCACAGATAGACACACACACGGACATGTTTCCAAAAATACTTTTTTTTGGATTCAGGAAGCCTCAAAACATGTATTTCCGGTGAAATCTCGGTATCGAATTTTTGAGTGGAATGCAATACTTCCCCTACTTACTATACATAGTAGAGAAAGTAATAAGCTTTAGTAAGAATAGTTTCTACACCCACTAATAAAGATAGAGGGTAGAGAAAGTCATGTGAATGTATAACTTCAGATTTGTAATAATCAGTAGTAACACATTGCAGTGAATGGTACACTTCGAACACAATAACTTACGTTATTTGAAACATTATTGAAAACTAATTAACTGTAATTAAAAGTGAATGAGTATTTTATATCTCATTCTAGATTTTTCATGAATCAATTACATCCACCCAAGTTTCCATGCCTCTTGAATATTTACTCTTCAAGTCCACGTCCCCTACTTCAAATTCTTGTTTAAATTCTGAATGTCTTATTATCGTCCATATATTATTATTTTCAAACAACGTGCTTTGATTCACGGTTCAACCATCAAACAACTGACTCAGTGTCTCCTAAACTATAGTATCTTACTAAGCCATCGTATTAGTTTTAGTTGTTGAATTGGCAGAATTGAAGACCATGACGGAATTAATAATAATCCAATTAAAGTTCTTGATCAATCCATACTCGACTTTGTAGCGGTTCTTCCTTGATAGGCCCCACTACGTTGATGGATGCTGTGTTACGTACCTGTAGGTCGTCTTGATGCCCATACTCTTGTGATGTATCACAACGTTCTCGTAGAGGGGAATCCGATGATCGTATATGTGTATTCATGTGTGTGCGTTAGTATGTTGTAATTATTATTTTATAATTGTGCAAAGGCTGTTGTATTTGTGTCAGAGAGCACTTGTGTCTTGTCAGGGCTAGGTATGGAGAATGTTAAAATATTTTGCACACACGTATTCTGTTAATTATTTTACTTGTAGTTTAGATAAACCATTAAATTGTAAAATATTTACAATTCACTATTACATTTGTCATGTTAAAATATGTATAACTGGTAGACTTTAAATACGTAATTTTAACGTGTATTCTGAGGCAGTATTTTTAAAACTTAAATGATTTCAGTCTAATTATATAATATATAAATTCAATAAGAGCCCGCCTTAAAGCAATACGTGTTTGTAACAATATATAAAAAGTGTATATTACAGTCATTGTATATGTTTATATTATTGTATACATGTAATAATATTATCTGAATGTATTACGTAATTTAATAATGTAGAAGCTGTGAGAATAATAGGTTAAAAGTTGCTAACAATGCGGTAACAATGAGGTAACCTTGAGTCAATAATGAGTAAGAAAGTTTAACAATACTACTTGTGATTCGTAGAGTAACAATAATGTAATTTTTGTGACAGTTTATAAAATAGCCAATCAACAACCAGAAAAGGCTTTAGTTAAATAAAAGTATTCTATTGGATTAGGAATAGCCAATCAGAAACTGAAATATAGCAAAATTTACTAATTCAGAAGTCAGTTGTTTGTAGACAGTGCTCATAACTGGACGCATTGCTAGCAGACAGTGTTAGTAATCAGACGCGAGATGCGTCCTCGAGAAGTATAATACGTATTCAGTGTGAGATAAAAATAGTTTACGTGTTAAAAAGTGCATGTAATTAATAAAAGAATTTCACAGCTCTCTATATCAGCGAAATGTTATTTAAATCGTGTCAAGCATTAATGAAAGGAGTGAAGTAAAATTATAATCTGTGTAAGCCTACATTCTTCAGTCGCCCACAACCCTGCAAAGAGAAACATGTCTCTAACAATAATACTGACGCAGCCGAGGCGAACATAAATATATAATATTTAAAGAAACAGTCAAAATTACAAAGTTAATATATTTTTTAAACATTTGGGGCAAGGCCGCCGGAAAGTACATTAGGGGCGAAGGCTACCGGAAATCGGGTACTATACGTGCTGTTGTAACCAACTTCAAGTTCGGCTCCCCAACAAAAGAACTATAATACAACTCCTTCAATACAAACCATCTTCTCAAATTGGCGCCCAAAGCGTGGGGCAAATAACAATACAACTAATTTCTCAATTCAGAGTTTATACACGGCCTTCCTGCTGGAAGACTGAAGCTTCTGTTAGCGTTCCCTTCAACCGTTTTCTTAACGTACGTATTTGAACTATAGGCATGTATCAATGTACCTGATTGGTGCTACTATCCAATAACATCCAGTAACAGTTTATTACATATATATGTTTACAGACTTTGTCATCTTAATTATGAATCCAAGGTTCGTTACATACTTACATAGATACTATTGAATTTCTCGTAATTTTTATTACTGGTTATATAGCTAACAATGGTCTTTCCCTCTTATATTATATTTCATATGTTATAACGTTATATACTTGTTCTCTACCATGTGTACATTATGAATATATGTGTTTTAACATCCTCTTAATTATTATTCGTAGAATATTAGCAAAACATACACTACCTTCAAAACTTTTTGAACACACCTCATTTTTAGAATTTATTGAAACAATGGAATAAAAAAGACATAGTTTGTAGTCACAACAGTATATTTAATGAAAATCAGCAATCCATGTTAGATTTTGCTTTCTTCAAAGTAACCTCCCCTTGCTTTAATTACAGCTTCGCAAAGTCTGGGCATTCTTTCTATTAAGTGCGCCAGTGTATCCCTCCATATGTTTTGCACATGACTCCACAACACATTTACATTAGTGGGTTGTTTCTTTCTTACCTCTCTGTGCACATGTTCCCAAAGTAGTTCAATAGGATTGCACTCAGGACTTTGAGGGGGCCAAACCATGTTCTTCAAGACTTGTGTCTCTTCCAATCGTTCAAAGTATCTTCTACAGAGTATAGATGTATGCTTGGGATCATTGTCCTGCTGCAGAATGAACCTCTTGCCAATTAACCGCATCCCAGATGGTTTGGCATGGCGTTGGAGAATATTGTGATAATGCTCCTACTTCATAATTCCTGCTATTTTCACCATATCGCCTGTCCTATTGTCACCAAAATAACCCCATAACAGTACCGAACCACCTACATGCTTGACTGTAGGGGATATGCACTGAGGTTCCATGCGTTCACCTTTTGCACGTCGAACAAACCGGCGACGTTTTGAACCAAATAGCTCAAACTTAGATTCATCAGTAAATAATACCTTTTTCCAACAGTCCAGCTTACATGTCGCTTGGCCCATTGTAATCTTTTCCGTTTATTGACAGCTCTCAATAGGGGTTTCTTTGCCGCAATGCAACCTTTCAGATGTGCTTCCTGAAGTCGTCGCTTCACTGTAGAAACACTCACAGATTCATCCCTCCACTGGTTCAGTTCTGCTGTCAGCATGGGTGCGGTTTTGAAACGATCACGTTTGCTGGTCATTATTAAATGTTTATCCTCACTTTTGGTCACCCTAGGCCTCCCCTTTCGATAACGATCCTTATTGCTATTTGTAGTTACATACCTCTTTACAGTGTAATGGACACTTCCCAAGGAAACATGTTTTGTGTGGCAATTTGACGCATGACGTGGCCTGCTTTATGCAAGCTGACTATTGCAGCACGTTTTTCTGCTGAAAGCTCCCTTCTTTTACCAATTTCAGACTTTTCAACTGCACAATAACAATGTGTACCATTCACCTGCTTATGAAGCACTGAAGTGCTGTTCGCAGCCAATACCTATGTACAGATGTCTGTGAACGATATATAGGGAAGCACAGACATACTATGACATCCAAAACAACATTGTTCCTATAAGGGCCAACAAATGCTACATTTTCAAGATGCACGTAATTGACAAACAAAAGGTAGCATAGTAAATTTCAATTATGTCTCCATGGATTTCTACCATTTATAATATGACATTGCCTTTGTTTGGCGTTATACACTTGTTAATTGTAGGCAAAACAGGATGTTCAAAAACTTTTGAGCGGTAGTGTACATAACACGCAAAACTTAGAACAAAATATTAAAGAAAGAAGTTATTAATGTATTGATGCTGAGAAGTTGTCAGTATTACGTAAATGAGTTATCGTATTCGCTTGTCCGTGCCTAGTACTGTATGTTGCTTAAATTTGGTCCCATGGTTTCAAACTGTTCCTCGCTTCTGTAATAATGCACGTCCTACACTCATATAGCAATATACTACCTTTATTACTAGTTAGATAAGAAAGTATTCTGTTGAATACTTCTATCGTTTGATGTAATTCTGAATGTGCCGTATAACGGAATGTTATTCGTTGATCCGGAAACATGGTCAATGAAACGCTAAGTTTCTTAACTGGGCTGTAACGATTGTGGACAGACCTACTTGTTTCTTCCAATGCAAACACACTTTCATCTATTACTAAGAAATGGAGTTTTTGTTTTTCTACAATGTTGGTTTATCTTTTGTTACAGGTAAGCACTTCAAAGATGTGTTTCTTCTTACGCGGCTTTTACAACCTAATGGGTATGTCACTTCCAGTATGTATCTGATTTAAATGTAATCTAGTAGTAGTGGTGGTATTTATTAAGTATTTAGTATTACATTAATTGCATAACACAGTCACATGGGTCATAAGACCGTACATGCTCTCTAGAAAAATACCTGGTCTGTATACGTGACTTGCAGTATCAACCAGAAAACAATTATTTTTTTTATAATAACCGCACCATATACATACATATAAAATTGAAAAAACACTCTGAATCACACACACACACACACACACACAGAGTCGCGCACAAGTACTCAAGCACCACATATGTTTAAAGAAAAATTACATAAACACCTTATCTCTTAGTACACGTACTTCCATTAAGTATGTGCCCAAGCTTGGCCAGTTTTGACTGTTTAGAATCATGTCCCAGCATGCTGTCCTCCGTCTGTTGGAAGCCAAAAATACTTCCGGTAATAGTTTTTTCCTAATACCCTCCGTCTGCACGCATGCTGCCAAAATATGCGTCCAGTCTTCTTGTTCCCCGCATAATGGGCAAATCCTCCTGCCATCGTCATCAACAATCTTGCGAGCTTTCCACCCTCCCAACCTAAGCCATGCTATTCCAGTCCTCTGTTTTATACTCAATTCCAAAATATATGTTTCCTTACCCCACCTAGTTTTTATTTCATTTTGTAGCTCCAATGTTGATCTTTGTCTACATTCAGATTCTATTTTCTGCCTGTTTATATCGCATAGTCGTCTTTTGACCTTTCTCACGGCAGTGTGTGTATTTTCATTACCCCTTTGCCAGATATCATTTAAGCCAATTTTTGATAATTCGCGTTGCAACCCCGCCGCCCACCATTTTGGATGCTCTATGTTGTTCATTTGATGACGATAACATATTGAATGTAATCTGCTCACTAGATTCTTTGTAGTTACTTTAAAGTTAGATTACCACAGCGTACAGAACCAGCTTCGTCTTGGCAGCTCGTACGGCCTCGCTTAAACTCTGCCACCCAATATTTTACTGTTGTAAACGACGGCCAGTTTTATCCATGTTTACAAATTTGCTGAGAGAGTTCACTATTAAATGACTGCCAAACAATTACTAAACAACGTAGCATCGTCGAACTTCAAACTTAGGCTTTATAAGGGTGGTACTTTTTGCCATAATCATTTGTTTGAAAAAACAACCGCTATATATACGTCAGGTCGGGTACTTCTGGGACTGCATTCGTACCTTTGCGACCTTGTCCAACACACGGCTTGTGTGAAAGAACAATTAATTCCATTTTGCAAGAATTAATTTATATACTCGCTAATAAGCGAAAGAGGGTAGGAGTAGTCATGTGAACGTCATGCATGAGATTTTTTAATGTAGATTAAAGATGTCAGGTTTATTAAACTATTCATAATGCACTCAGTGCTATAGATTTCACGTATATATAGTCTTTGTGTACACCATATCTACTGCATATAGTATATGTAAACATATTCTTAGAGGTATGGGCATTGACATTTTATTTTACCACATGTTAGCCCTTTGATTAAGAAATGTAGCAAGAAATGGAAGCAGAGGCCTACGCAAAATGGCCTCGTTGTGATATATCCGCTACGCCAACTCCAAAACCAAATCTCCACAGCATAATATATTCACATTGTATGTAAAAGGACTGTGACGTCCCACGTGTTTCATTAGCAACCTACTTCTATATTTAGCATGTGCAAACAACGTCGGTAAGAAAAAAAAAATGTGTTACATTCATATATCTTAGTGTACTAGTGTGTTACAAACTATTCTTCCTAAAGTTTATTACTTTCTCTACTACGTATAGTAAGTAGGGGAAGTACTGTATTCCAACCAAAAATTTGATACCGAGTTTTCACCGGAAATACATGTTTTGAGACCCCCTGAATACAAAAAAGCATTTTTGGAAACATGTCCGTGTGTGTCTGTGTGTGTCTGTTAACAGCATAACTCAGAAACGAACAGTCGGATAAACACCAAACTTGGTATTTAGGTTCAGTATCTTCCAGAGATGCGACACGAAGGTTTTCAAGAAAATCCCTCACCTAAGATTACCCTTTACATGGAACATTTTTCGAAAATTTTAATTTTCTCAAAAATGGCCCTAACGATTTTGATTGAAATATCATATGTTTAAGACATTTTCATGACAAATAAAATGTATATCTCAATTTTCTGGGAATGTCTCCAAAAGTATTCTTCATTGTGAACGACTTTGCATAACTGGTAAACCATAGAGATAGACAAAATTTTACTGCGCAAAAATAGTAGATCGCGTTAAAATACACAATTTATGTCATGTACATTTTTTTGTTGAGTGAACCATTTTCGAGATATTGCTTGCTATTGCCTTAAATTTGCCAATATTTTTCTCAAATGGGAATTTGTTATTCATTTTTTTACGTACTGGACATACAAAGATAATGGAATGCGCCACATAGCAACCAGTTCTTAAAATATTTGACTATCGCTTAAAGCCTACCAATTCCCCTTGCACCTACAAGAAAATTAGCAATAAGATTAACATCTCGATTAACATGAAGCATATGGAGAGTAAGCGTTTGTAAAACAGTTTGTACAAGAGTAGAGAAAGTCATGTGAGTGTAACACATCAGATTTTTTTGTCCTGGTAATGCAAAGAGAATGGAATAATCCACATAGCAACCAGCGCTTAAAATACTTGACTATCGCTTAAAACCTACCAATTCCCTTGCATCTACAAGAAAATTAGGAGTAAGATTAACATGAAGCATATGGAGAATAAGCGTTTGTAAAAATATTTTGTGCAAGAGTAGAGAAAGTCATGTGAGTGTAACACATCAGAAATTTTCTATCTAGTTCATTTTAATCGAGATAAACGTTTGTAAAAATAGCTGCATTACACTTTTGTTATACATAAAAACGGAAGAGCGATACTGAAATGTTTTATGCTATATACTGGCCTTAAAATTCTACACTCTTTCCACGACATCGCGGGAAACAACTAAAAATCGACAGCACTTTAAAAGAATGACTAAGTATTGAACAGCTCCAATCATTAATACCGGATATCTCGGAAATGGCTTATGCCATAAAAAAGTTAATTGAAATAAGTAGTATATTTTAAAGTGATCAACATTTTTATTTTCTCTACTACGTATAGTAAGTAGGGGAAATATTGCATTCCACCCAAAAATTCGATACGAGAAGACGCCGGTGTTAGCGGTATTACCTATTAGTTTCTTCATATTACCAGTGTAGCTTAAGAAATCACAGATTTAAAAATTGTCGGTCTATTTGAAATCAATTATTTTCCATAACTCACAATGAAGAAGTTGAAAACTTTAATAACTTGTATACAAACACAATTTTCCTTCTTAAACTAATTAAAATCAAGAAATGCCTACGAAGCAATTTCTTTGTTTGTATGCTAGGTTCCAATTATAAATTTCGAAGTGATATGAAAAATCGTAGGTTCCAAGAAGGATTTCATTTTACTATATTAAAAAGTGATGAATTACTAATAAAAATTAATATCTTAAAAACGGTTGGATATAGCTCGTTAAATTTTGTGTGCACTATATGTTTTATGTTCTGAATATATGATAAACAAAATCTGATGTGTTGCACTCTCTAGACTTTCTCTACTCTTGTACAAACTATTTTTACAAACGTTTATTCTCCATATGCTTCATGTTAATCGAGATGTTAATCTTAT